>OX387240.1:55409841-65409841 GCA_947561735.1 Cenchrus americanus
AGGGGGACGGACGTCCGTTCCACTCTCGCCTAGGACGACACCGTGACGACGGACTAGTGGGGCACGTCTCCTCTGTCACCATCGATCCTATGCGGCCATCCCCGCCATCGCGACGCCATCCCGGGCACTGCAATGCCATCCCCGACGTTGTGGGAGTACGGGGCGACAAGACGCCGCCATGCTAGCTGTTGTGCGCCCTACGGCCTCCCGTCAGCTGCACCCTCGGATCAGCGTACGGACGACGACCAAACGGGAGATTTCGACACCACCACCATCGAAGCCGCTCCTGGGCATATATAGGGCACGCCATGATGCTCCGTCAAAAGCGAGATTTGCTAGGACGGCCGTCCACTCTGTTGCACTGTCTGCCATGCCATCACACGTAGCTAGAACAGTGTGGCACGCCTGTAAACTGCCTCCTCCTTGGCCTATAAAAGGAGGTGCAGTCCCCTAGCCGCGGGGGGATGACGGTAGCAAGCACACTCGCACGCTAGCCGCCTTCACCACGATATTGGTACTTGCCTCAATCAAAAACCTCGGGGACCTGGAGGACCGGCCTCCTCTCCCACCTCGCTTGTAGCCCCCCTCTGCAAGCACAACGGTGCAATGCAATATAGTGCCCCGAGCACACCACTGCTAGATGTACGGCCCCGGCCGAAACCAGGATAAACCCCGTGTCACTAGTTGTTTAGCACCAGCCATCGAGAGATAGATCTCAGTGCTCTTACTAGTTAGTGTCGGAACTACTTTCCGCACCGACAGTTGGTGCGCCAGGTAGGGGATTCACACGCTGAAGATCAGCTTCCCAGCAGCCATCTTGATGGTGATCCGCACCGAGTACCGGTCCCAGAGGTACTCCATGGACAGCTCAGACCCCTCCCAGCCAGATTCGAAATCCGGTTCGGGAGCCTGAACTTTCAGGCTACGAGGAATGGCTACCTCATGCTCATCACCAACCATGACGAGCTCGACCCGTGGCGGTCGACCGGGCCAGGACCGGTCCCCGTCATGCCCGTTGTTGACGCCCCGGCGCTCGCCCAAGCGGACGCTGCGGGCCCCTCAGCATCACGACACCAACGACGCTCCGGCCAGCGCTCTCGACAGGCATGGATGGAATGACGTCGGGCCGCTTGTGTCGCCTCGCAACGCGACACGCCCGTCAACGAGACAGCAATCGCACCCGTAGGAGAGCGCCCAGTTTCCGAACCGCGGTTCCCCCACGGGATGCGCAATGCCACGACGGCGTACGCCTCGTCTGCCAGCACCGACGTGGCGGTGTACGAGGATCTTCCCGGCCACCACCTCCTAGCAGTCAGGAACCTCATCGCCTCCACCAACGACGAGTCCTACCACGGCTCCGCCAGCGAGCTACCACCTGGCACTTCGCATGGGTACGCGGAGTGGGACTTCTCCGGCGTGCCGGACCCGGTGATGTTCCAGCGATTCCTCGACGCGGCGGACTACTGGTTCGGCTACTAGCTACAACTCCGCGCGTGAGTGCTTCGTGGTGGTCGTCGACGACCAGGCGGACGGCAAGAATGCGGCGGGGGCTGGCGACGGAGAAGCCCCCGGAACCCGGGAGCCAGCGTACCCTAGGGCCCAGGGCCGAGCGCGCCCCCCACCTCACCGGCGAGGGGCACTGACATCAACGCACAGTTGGCTCAAGCGCGCGAGCTCGAGGCTAAGCTTGTGGAGTAATATCGCGCGGTACAACTGCTTCGCACCTCCATCGCTGGAGAAGCTTTCGCGCGCGGCGAACGCGCACGCGAGCTGGGCAGGCAGGCCCGCGACCGCATCAACACTGACTTCGACATCAACAACCCGAACACGCCCCCGCGAGCGAGCCAGAAGCCCATCACAGCCGCGATGCTACTGCGAGCCATGCCCGCTCCCTCGACGCCCGAGGCGCAGAACCTGCACCGCGAGGCGCAAGCGCTCATCGAGCAGGCGGTCGTGCAACAGGCCGAGAGCTCGGCGTCCCGCATTCGCCAGCATGGCAGCGTGCAGGACAACGATGGCACGCAGGGCTCGGAGGCGTCAGTTCACGCGGGCGGTGTGGCGGGACAACCCGCCAACCAGGGCCGAACGCCGGTCAGGGAGAGGATCCTTGACACGCGCGGACAGGGAGCGGATCCTTGACATGCGCACCCACAGACCAATGGTCAAGTGGAACGGGCCAACGACATGATCTTGCAAGGTCTCAAGCCAAGGATCTTCGACAGACTGAACAAGTCTGGCCGAAAATGGCTACAGGAGCTGCCGGCGGTCGTGTGGAGTCTTAGAACCACTCCGAGCAGGGCCATGGGATTCTCCCCGTTTTTTCTGGTCTATGGCGCGGAGGTCGTCCTCCCCACGGACCTGGAAGATGGGTCGCCTAGGGTTAAGAGGTACGACGAGGGCACCAACCAGTGAGCCCGCAAGGACTCACTGGACCAATTGGACGAAGCTCGCATTGTGGTCCTAATGCATTCAGCAAGATAACAGCAGGCTTTGAGGCGATACCGGGCCCGAAAGATACGGCGCCGAGACTTCGACGAAGGGGACCTAGTCCTAAGGCTGCGCCAATACAATCGAGACCGCCACAAGCTATCGCCCCCATGGGAGGGACCCAACGTCGTTGTCAAAGTGCTCAAGCCCGGCACCTACAAGCTGTCCAACGAGGACGGCGAGGAACTCACCAACGCTTGGAACATCCAACAGCTACGTCGCTTCTACCCTTAGATAGGATTTCCAAGTTTCTCTTGTTATTTACATACCCAACACCCCAGTTGGCAGTACAAATGTAAATTTCCATCGAATTAATAAAGCTAAAGGGCGACTCGGCTTTCCCCCGAAAATCAAGTCCCCCTCGAGGGCTACTGCAGGGGGCACCCCCCCCCCAAAATGGTCCAATTTTTTCGCAAAATTCACTGCAAATATGCTAAGTGCGGCTCGACCCAAATTCTGGGTGAGCTCATGCGGGACGCGAGTAGCCATAGGGCGAAGAAGCGTGAGTCGGGGATAGCCTACGCCTCGAACAGGATACAGCCCTTCCCCCTCACCGCTTTGCCTACGAACTACTTGTGCGAACGAAACTTTCCCAGCCAAGGTTCGCCTAAAAAAGCGGGGGTGGGGGGGGAGGGGCAGAACAACATAATTGCCGAAATAAACAACCAGTATTTCTATTTACAAACATCAAAGTGTTTTAAATAGCAAAAGTTTATTACATGGCCACGCGGCTCTAACACTAACACAAAAGCGTAAAGTGCACAAACGCCCAATGGTCTTCAGGCTTGGGGGCCACCTGCCGGGGGAGCGTCGGGGAAGAGGAAGTCCGTGAAGTCCTCGGCAAGGATGTCGGCAGCAGGGGCAGCGAGCGCGTCCGCACGATTCATCTCCACCTCATCGTCGACACCGACGGGAACGACGTAGCCCGTGGAAACGGCCTCGAGGTTGGCCTGGTAGTGGGAGGCCACCACGCCGAGGGACTTCTGGACGCCCAGGTGAAGGGCGCGGCGCATGCGCTGGGAAACATGCCTGCCGAGGGCGCGAAGGCGACTCGCCATTGAGCTCCCGGCCTGCACATCGCCCTCTTCGACCTCCTGGCACGCCTCGAGCGTGGCGGCCTGCAGCTCCTCCAGCTCCTGTTGCGAGGAGTTGTAGGCCGTCTGGAGGGACTCCGCCTGGGTCGCTGAGTTCCCAAGAGCGTTTCGCAGGCCTGAAAACCTCAAACAAAAAAGAAGAATTGGGAGCGGATCCCAAACAAGTCGAACCGACAAGCGAAAGACAGACGAAAGGCCACTCACCTTCGACCTGCTTCTTCTCCATCTCGAGGGTCGTGGGCGCGGTCTCAGCCGCCTGTTGCATGCCAAGGATCGTGGCTTCTTGCTCCTCGATGGCCTGGCGCAGATCCTCGTGAGAGACGCTAAGTTGGTTCAGCTCCCCGTTGTGCCGAGAGACTTCTTCGTCCCGCTGCTTGAGGGTTGCCTGTGCCCCCTCGAGTGCAGTGCGCTCTTGCTGGAGTAGGCCCTAGGCCTCTTCTCGCGCCAGGCGCTCGCGCTCGAGGGTGACCCGAGCCTCAGCAAGGGCGGTTCGCTCCTGCTGGAGCTGAGTGTCCGCCTGTTGGCGTGCGTCTCGCTCCCGCTGAAGCTGCTCCTCCGTCGAGGCGAGGGAGGCGGTCTTATCCGCCAGGCTGGTCCTCAGTTGCTCGGCCTTTTTGGCCCTTTCTTCGGCCTGGCTCTGCCAAGACCATGCTCCCTCGAGGGTTGCACGGTCCTGTTCGAGCTGGGCGCGGATCGAGACCACCTCTATCTCCCACTCTGCCGCCACGGTCCGCATCGCGGCTGTGTCCTCACGCGCCTTCTGCAGCGCCTCTTCCCGCTCCCGGAGGGCGGGCTCGCACCTTCGCGGCGGAGGCGTTTTCCTCGGCTCGGGCATCCTGCTTCAGAAGCTCGTCCCGCACAACTTGCAGTCGGTACTCCAGCCACCCGTTGTCGGTTCGCAGGGCTTCGATGAGAGCGTTCAGGGCACTGGTCCCGGTACCAGTTGCGCTCGGAGATCAGCTGATCGAGGTGGTTATATCTCTCTCGAGTCCGGCCCTCCAGCTCTTGTCAACGGCAGACAAGGTGCAGGAAGAAGCAAAGTCAGGAAACGCGAGGACGCAGAAGCGACGAGGGAAAACCTCGAATTCAACAATGAGAACACGTACCTTGAAGATCTGCCACGCGGGACCGGCGTGGATCCGCAGGGCCTCATTCAACGCATTATTGAGCGAGGCAGCGTGGTCTTGAAACTCCTACCACAGCGCCTGCTCCGCCTGGGCCTCGTTGAAGTGGGCCGGTGGCGCGCTGGTGGGATCCCGCTCCTGCTCCGGGCGCGCCACGGTGACATCTGGGGTGGGGAGGTCGGCGCGTGATGACCGTGCCTCGGCGCCGTGCGTCGGCCACCGCGGCATCACGCAGCCATCCTCCCGCATCACCGCATCCCCGCCGCGAGCTCGGGGGACCGGCGCGGGCCAGTTCTCCCACTGGCCCCACCCGGGCGGCGGGGCATCATCGTCGGGGATCTCCACCACGGCCGCCTAATCGATCACGGTGGGGATGGGCCCTGGTGAGACCGCCGGCGCGGTGGTTCTCGCTGCAGTAGCCGCTGCCGTAGCCACCACCTCCTGCCGTGACTCCATGGCCACGGCCGCGCTGCGCGGTAGCTCGCCGCTCATCGTCGCGCTCCCCGGCCGCCCGTGGCGCCCTCGACAAACGCCGCCTCGTGGGCACGGACGTGTCCGACCTGAGCGCCTTAGCAGGCGCAAGGGCAGGGACGGTCGGCGCCACCCTGCGAACAAGGAGACAAGAAACTGAGCTCCAGCCCCTCAAAACTGGAACGTCTGGAGGAGTGACTGCTTACCTCAAGGTGGAGAAGCCTCGTTTCCTCTTCCTCGAGGGTTCGGCAGGCGCTGCGGTGGCGCCCGTCGTCGCCATCGCAGGGCTCCGAGATGCTTCCGCGGCACCCGCCGCCGCCTCCACGGCGTGCGCCGCCTCCTCCACGAACCGCCCGGCGGAGGGCGCTTCCGCGCCCGCCACGGGCGCCAGCCCCTCTACCGCCTCTGCGGCTCTTGGCGACAGGGGCAGAGGATTCCACCTCTCAGGGGGAGCCCGCCCCCCATCGCTCTCCTCTTCCTCCTCCTCGTCCGATGACGAGTTCTCCAGAGTCGCTGGGGGAGAGAGTCTCCGCTGCTCGCGCAGCCAATACTCCTCGTCCTGCTGCTCCCAGCGCTCCCGCTGCCGGATTCTCCTCTCCTTCTTTCGCGCCGCCTTCTCTTGCTCCCATCGCTGCGCGGCGCTGGCGGTTGCCCGGGCACGGGGCGTCAGTGGATCCGACCATGAGGCGTCCACGGTCACCCTCTGCTAATGACATCCGTCAAAATCACATCGGCACACCACGAGAAACCGAAAGGAAAGGGGTAGCCAACTTACCGGCGGGGCGTCGGGAAGCATGATGAACGACCAAAGGTCGTCATTGTCGGTCGGCATGGTCCTAAGGTTGATCGCGTGCCTCGCCCTCATCACCGCATACTCCTGAGGGAAACGCTCGTGCAACAGTCGCGAGCGTGCCAGCGCTGTAGGGTCGGAGTCCTCGGTCATCTCGTAAATGCGGAGCCTCCTCTCCATGAGGGGGACGATCCGCCGGTGATGTAGGTTGGCGAGAACCGAAGCCGCGGCTAGTCCGGCGTCCGCCAGACTACTCAGTCCGTTGAGGAGGGACTCCAGCCGGTCCTGGCGCGAGGAAGGAGATAGGTCGTGGTGCCAGGTGTCGGTCTTCGCCTTCAGCACCTTGCCGGTGTAGGGGGGAAGGCCGGCGCCTTCGTTGCGGAGGTAGAACCACCCCTTCTCCCACTCCGCATTGTTTGACGTCATCGTGCAAGGGATCTACCACTCCATGCGCAAGTCCCGCACCGAGAACGTCAGGCTACCGGCGCGCACCGCCCAGCTTACTCGCGTCTCGGCTATGGCGACGGTGTGCAGCTCCACGCGAAATAAGTGGACCCAGAGATACCAATTCACGGGGATCCCTAGGAACCCCTCGCAGACGCCAACGAAGGTGGTCGCCTACGAGATCGCGTTGGGGGTGAAGTTGTGGAGCTCCACCCCGTAGTGGTAGCACAACCCGCGCATGAAGCATCTCTCCGGCGCGGTGAAGCCACGCTCATGATGCCGGACGAAGCTGACCACGTAGTCGAATGGAGGGTTCAGCTCCTGATCTGTCGCTGGCAGAGCAATCCACGCCGGGGGCGCTCCCTCCACGTTCGGCGCCAGCAGCCCGCCGTTCACAAGCTCGCACAAGGCGAACTCCATCACCGACGAACGGCTCCACGGCAGCAGGTCCAGTACCGTGATTGGCTGGAGCGGGGCCATTGCAGTTGGCGGCGGCGCGCTAAGATGATGCGAGCAGCGGACAAAGGGCAAGGGGGCGAGCGGACGGGAAACAAAGGCGAGAAGCGAAAGGCAGCGGATGCTAAGTGTTAAGGGGTTTCCCCTCCCTCTCCATCGATTTATAGATCCAGGGGAGCCATGCTTCTTGAACCGCCTGCGTGCGTCACGTGCATTAACTGCAGCTAGCCACATCTACCACTGACGAGTTGGCCCCACATCGCCGAAACGGCCAGGCACACTCGCACGCGCGATCATTACGGCGTGGCAACCGAAGGGCCGCGGCTGCCCGTCATGTCCGCCCCCCCCCCCACGTCACCCACTACGCGCGCGGTTGCCCCGCCTGAAAAGGCGCACCTGCGGCGCATGACTGCAGCCACAACTGTGGGCATTTAATGGCCCGGTCCCTTACCAAGTAAGCATGACCCTCGCGCGGCCCGAGCCCAGGGCTTGAAAACTCAGACCCTCGAAGGGTGTGATTACTGACCAGTGGTCCCGAGACACACTCGGTGAGAGCGGGCGCCGCAGGTGCCCTCGACTCTAGAGGAGTACTGATCAGCAACTCGAGGGCCGACTCAACCACGAACCCACGAATCCTGCAGATGCAATCAAGACGGGGGCACCTAGCTGCCACCCCGCAACGGCCCTACTGATCAGGGGTTCGAAGCCTGACCCTCGAAGGGTTCGAACAGGCGCCCCAGATTAACAGAGTTAGGGACGACAAGGTTGCGCGCATTCGAGCCTATCCTCGAGCTCACCAGCTCGAGGGCGCCCCACATGTCGTGTTCAAGAGCCAACGAGGGCAGCTAGTCGAGGGATCCCATCGAGGGAGAGCTTCCGCGCCCTCGGTCCCCAACGAACGAGACCGAGCCCTGCCTAGCAAACCCACGTAAGCGCTTTCATGGACGAGTCTCCGAACCATGAGCCAACCCTTATCGAATGGGGCATGGGCGTCCTCTTGAATCACCCAGTAACAGCTCAATGAGGAATCTGCAATTCGTGACCCGCTCGATGGGAGTTGCGGAAACCTCACCCTCCGTCTCGCGGAGGGACGGCGAGGGAATGCACAAACAAGTCAGAGAGCCCGCCCCGATCGCCTCTAACGGGCCCAGGCTCGGGGGCTCGACGCACGGCTACACCTCCTGGAAATGCACCGAACGCAGACATATGTCAAACAAGTGCAAATGGCACCGCCGAAGCCGGCTGGGATATTGCCGATGCCGGCTGAAACTAACACCTCGCACACCGGCTGACTCTGCGAAAAAACCTTGCAGGAGCACCCACGCTCCTGCAAGGCTTCGGGGGCTAGACCCACGGGTCCGCTAGCGCGCCCCCACGGAATAGCACAGCAATCAGGAGGAAAGAAAGTCCCATCAGCAAGCGTCAGCATCTGCGGGATCCTAATGGATACACTCGCAGATGCTCGGGGCTACTGTCAGGGACAGCCATAAGGGTCCCCTAAAAAACCGGGGGAAACCCACTTACTTTCGCAAAAAAACAAAACACAAACGAACCTAAAACACACATAAGATAAATCACAGCCCAGCAGCCCACCAGAATGGTCGGCCCAGCCACCCTTGGGCAGAACTCCGCTTCGCTCGAGGGGCACAACACCGCACTAGTGAACCTCCGCCTCACTCGAGGGCTGGTCACCCCCTCGGGTGAGGTTCCGCCTCGCTCGAGGGCCGGTCGCCCCCTCGGGTGAGGTTCTGCCTCGCTCGAGAGCTGGTCACCCCCTCGGGCGAGACTCCGCCTCGCTCGAGGGCCGGTCTCCCCCTCGGGTGAGGTTTCGCCTCGCTCGAGGATCTCACGGGCTCATCGCCCCCGTACCTGCTCCCCCGACAGGGGCATTTAATGTTCTGACACATGCAGCGTCCAAGTCAAAGACGAATCGGCTCCACGCCTCTAACACGCCTGAGAATCATGCCCCGGCTCTGTTCCGCCAACCCTCCCGGTGAGGCCATCCCCGCCACTGTATGACACTGTGCGGTAAGGCCTGAGTTAGCTCCGTGACACTGTGCTACCCACTCTCTTATGGACCAGGCGCCCTGCCCTCGAAAGACGACGGCAGAACCCTCGAAAGGGGGACGGACGTCTGTTCCACTCTCGCCCAGGACGACACCGTGATGACGGACCAGTGGGGCACGTCTCCTCCGTCACCATCAATCCTGTGCGGCCATCCCCGCCATCACGACGCCATCCCGGGCACTGCAACGCCATCCCCGATGTTGTGGGAGTACAGGGCGACAAGACGCCGCCACGCTGGCTGTTATGCGCCCTACGGCCTCCCGTCAGGTGCACCCTCGGATCAACGTACGGACGACGACCAAACGGGGGATTTCGGCACCACCACCCTCGAAGCCGCTCCTGGGCGGATACAGGGCACGCCATGACGCTCTGCCAGAAGCGAGATTCACCAGGACGGCCATCCACTCTGTTGCACTGTCCGCCATGCCATCACACGTAGCTAGAACAGTGCGGCACACCTGTAAACTGGCTCCTCCTTAGCCTATAAAAGGAGGGGCAGTCCCCTGGCCGCGGGGGGATGACGGTAGCAAGCACACTCGCACGCTAGCCACCTTCACCACGATATTGGCAGTTGCCTCAATCAAAAACCTCTGGGACCTGGAGGCCCGGCCTCCTCTCCCGCCTCGCCCCCCTCTGCAAGCACTACGATGCAACGCAATATAGTGCCCCGAGCACACCACTGCTGGACGTACGGCCCCGGCCGGAACCAGGATAAACCCCGTGTGACTAGTTGCTTAGCACCGGCCATCGAGAGATAGATCTCAGTGCTCTTACTAGTTAGTGTCGGGACTACTTTCCGCACCGACAAGTGCCTACTCCTCGATACTCACTCTTATGTCACAATCTCTTTCTTTCTCTAGAGATGGGAATTGACACAAGAGAAGGCAAGTTACCCCAAGGGTTTGTTAGGAGCCAAGATACATGTCTATACTCACTCTTGCTTCACCATGCATATCTTTATCTGGAGACTGGAATGGCCACCAGAGAAGGCAAGTACTCGAGGGTTTTCTAATGTCTTTCACTCATAGGCCTCCATTTTTTCCATACTTTTGCATTATATTTCCTATTTCATCGTATGCTACTTCCTTTTTATTTTAGCAAACATATTGCTAAAGGGAGCTTCTTTTTTTTAGTCTAAGTTGGTAGTTGTTGATTGAAGCAAGAGGTAAATTGACTTGTGGAAAATAAAGGATATAATTGATCAATTTAGTTCTCCCAACAATTGACATGGTATATAATTTCCCTTCGATACTACATAGTGTGGAAGCGAAAATACTTAAAAACATTTTCCTTGTTAGGGGAAACAAATTACTAACATACAGTGTACAAGGGCTAACTAGCATGCCTAGATACTTGATAACTTCCAACTTGGCGCCACTATAAAAAAAGTTTATGGAATGCGCATAGGAAATGGTATAGCACATTTGACAGATGACCAGAGTACCAAACTGGCAAGACCAACTAGCAAACAACCACACCGTACCAAAAAAATATGAAGCCAACAAAATTGACACACGCAAAGGCCACCATCCCAGCTATCTCACCCAAACTTCTAATTCTGCCATCTCCCTCACATCCCTGACACCTCCCACCTCCACCCACCAAATCCCAAACCCTAGTATTCCCACCCCCAGCTCTAAATCCATCCACTTACACCATGTCCACACCATGCGGATCTGCAGGAGTGCTACCCACCTCCTCAGCTCAACCTATTCCACCACTTCCACCATCCCACCCCTCCGCATGGCACCCCCGATTGACCTCATATTGCCACTTCCACCTTCACACCAAGAACCATGCTTTGTGACTGAATCTTAGGGTAGAGATATCTCCACAAGCCTTGATGCGTCCTTCGGTGAGTGTTGTGAGCTCAACCGCTCGGGTTGGGACCTCATCGTAGAACCCTCCCTCTTCGACCCTGAGGTTTGCACTGTCGCTTCCCATCACTCCTCCTAACTCTTGGTAGTACACTTCAGGATGCTATCTACTGATTACACATAGGTTCTTATGGTCATACTGCCCAATTTTTCCCTTTCCACTAGGCTTCATAGGCGGGTCTAAATAACCATAAAACATCAGTTTTAGTTGGAGATTTTTGTTTGTATGCACTCTCTAATCCATTAGCTATTGTTCCATCGTGATAATTTTGGATTAGCAATGTGCCTTGGTTCAAAACAAACACCATAGCAGTGGCTGGATCGAGCCCTAAATCTGCATTCCCCATTTCAACATGACTACATTCGAGCAAAGAGTCTTTGTGTACTTCGTTCATGTCACAACTAAAGCGAGCTGGCTCTTCTCACCCACTGTGGCAGCCATCTTTGCCCAGAAGAAGAAGAAGAAGAAGAAGAAGAAGAAGAAGAAGAAGAAGAAGAAGAAGAAGAAGAAGAAGAAGAAGAAGAAGAAGAAGCAAGTCATGGCTGACGCAGGTAAAGTGTAGTTGCAGTCCAAGTTTGAGAAGAAGTATACCATGAATACTAAAGTAAAGAAGAACCAGAAGGGTGACCAAGCCAAGAACACAAAGGTCAAACAAGAGGAGCATGAGGAAGGGGCAGCAAAGGTATGGAAATGCAAGAAGAACGATGGCAAAAAGTGGCAGTGCAAGCAAAAAGTGAGCCACCCAAACTCCCTTTGTGATTACGACTTCATGAAAAACTGCTCCTACTCGAACCCAGGTTTTGGTTCAACAATGGAACAAGAGATAGCGATGATGGCACCATGGTCAACAGCCTCAAAGCCCTCCACCAACTCCAAGTCCAAGCCACCGAAGATGATGTCTAATAATGACTTCCACACAATAGAGGGGTTCTACTACAATGTTGGGTTTGGATTTCACAACAAGAGGAATTGT
Source organism: Cenchrus americanus (assembly GCA_947561735.1). Lineage (NCBI taxonomy): Eukaryota > Viridiplantae > Streptophyta > Magnoliopsida > Poales > Poaceae > Cenchrus > Cenchrus americanus. The sequence continues at coordinate 55,421,626 of OX387240.1, forward strand.
AGGAGCAGCGTTGATGATTATGTACCTATAAAATAAAAAGAGGACTATTGCATCAAAGAAGAAGAAGAAGAACACGAACAAGAGCAACAACAAGGGAGATATGCTTTGCATCTCAGCCTTAACAAAGTTAAGAGTCATGGTAATGAGACCAACCCGACTACAATTTTTGGTGATGACATTATGGAGATCATGGATATTGATGAGGATAGTAGCAATGATGATTATAATGGGATTAGTAGCTAGCAGCAGCATGGATGGAAATGGTGCTCCCAAAGCTAGCAATGGTGGTGGCAAGAGGAAGAAGAAGGGGAGGAAGACTATGAAGGCACGGTCTCTCATGTCCTTGATGTGAGTACCTAAGTGATCTCATATCCGTGGTGTGGAAGAAAAGCTAGCTACCTTTACTTAGCTTAATTGTCCTGGTGCTATTTTGTTGTTGACTTGTCACATTGTTTTACTTTCACATACTTTTTTTTCTTTGTTGGCTTGATGGCTACTCCTTGTTATGTTTCGGTAAATTATGCTAGCTTTATTTCATCTTTAGGTAAATTAGTACCAATTAATTATTTCTATGTGTTGTCTTTTAGATCAAATTATAGATATGTGTTTGTTTGCTCCTCATGCAATTTGATCGTTCCCACACCACTCACCATGCATGGGTGCATTGTAGTGTCACCCCAATTGTTGATCAGTTTGTTTTGGATATATGTAGCTTAAACAATGTCTTGACAAATCCTTCTTAGGATTCTAGCCTAGAATTTATCAAGTTAGTTTTCCCAACAACTAACAATTTTCCTTTTCGCACTAGGTAGTATGGATGGGAAAATATTAGTCATTTTTAATATCCCCCCTCAACGGCAAACTGATATCTAACATGCAGTCTATCGGGGATTTTTACACTACAAGAATACCAACTTTCTATGACGAAAACTCTCATGATGGGGCAAAATTTTGTCATATAATCTGTCACAATATGACGCAAAAGTCCATACTGTCCTAAAATCAGGAAAGTCGGAATTATTTTTGACAACGTAATTATTTTGGTCACATAGAGGTACCAATTGTCGTCACAAAATGTAAGTCGCTAGGAGCTGGTTGACAGTAGCGTTTTATGATGATCTGTGCTATTTTTATGTGATGGTTTTCGAGTGTCACTATGAGATCTTTCCCATCTGCAATAATATACCCCCAAACATGACTCCCTAATTTTAATATACCCCAGGAGCTGGCCCTATAAATCTAAAAAAATTAGTAATAGTTGAATAAAATTGGGACAAGGGATCCCTGCTTGACCCAATTTTTCTCAAAAAAGTAGGGCCATGTTTTATCATACACCTTAACACCAATGGTACTCCCTTCAACTACTTTCATAATCCATTCACACAATAAGGAAATGAAGCATCTATTGTGCTGGCAATCAAACAGAATTCCCAATTGACTTTGTCATATGTTTTTTCCTTTTTGTTTCATGTAAGATTGCATGCAAAGCCATAATTCAAGTCATTTTATTTTTACCCTTCATGAAGGTAGACTGAGTTTTGAGAATAAACTTCTTGAGAAAAGGTCATATTCTCATGGTAAGAACTTTGGTTGTCCATTTTTACTAGCCCTTCAACGAGCATATGGGCCTATATTGTTGATTTTTTTCGTTTGCATCTTGTACCTAGGATAAGAGAGTTATGATGTCATAGTTCAGTTTTGCTAATATCAAGGTTACCTTTGTGGAACTCAAGTAACTATATTGTGTCAGTTTAAGTAATCTCCCAACATGATTGGAAGAAATCAATGGGCTTAGTATTAGGGACTACATCTTTATTTATCTCCATCTGAAACAAGACCTCATTTTATGTTTGTTTTAGGGAAAGGTTTTATTAGATTTTCATTATATTTGTTCACTCACCTTATGATACTATTGTTGGGTCAATAAGTTTCTTATAGAATTAGTAGGATGTTTTAGTATATGATGGTATAATTAGATTTATCTTCATTTTAGAGAAAGGTTTTATTAGATTTTCAAAGTAGAAAGGTTCCCATAGCCCAGTATCCTAAGCGAGTGAGCTTCCACGGGATGGGTCAAGGAGTTTTTTATAGAATTAGTAGCATGGTTTAGTATATTCTCATGAGACCCTCAAAAATATTAATTCCGTCAGTAAATGAAACAATATTGTTCTTCCTCTTCCTCCCATTAGAAATTCTGTGAAATATTCAATGTTATTATCATCTTAAGGCACCCAAGTTCCATGTGACCTTTTGAACTAATCTAGTTCTTATCTCAACATATTCATTAGATCACAATGTATACTCCAAGATCCTCTTCTTTGGTTTGTTCCAGGATTAATTCTTGTAGGGAAACTTTTAGCTTCCTTTGTTCACCTTGCTTGTTGAATCCCCAACCCTTAAAGTATTGTTGGAAATTTTTTATTCTTGTTTGGATTTTTCCTAGAATTGTTTGGCATGCCAAGATTTTTTTAGAGAGAATGATTCACCCTGCTTTTATATAAAGCCAATAAACATTTTCGGCCACCAACTTGCAGGGGATTCCAGCTTACAATTAAGACTCAAGGTGTGAAAACACACCACAACACTTCAAGCTACCAAAAGAAAAAACAAAACATCCTTGCATCACAGAAGAACCTTTCTCTTGGTGGTTTGTCTTTAGCTTTTCCATATTGTCTTCAGTCCATCCACACGTTTGATTCATCAGGGTCTACAGTTGATCTCTGCATACACACATAGATCAATTTTGAAAATAATATCAATTGGAGCTCTTGGAAACACCACCTCTATTGCCATTTTGTCACACGTGGTCCAGAGTGACCACATTTCTGTGGCAAGAAGAAAAAAAGTTTAAGGTTGTAACGATCACATCCAACCGGCAACCAGGTTTCTAGGAAGTCATGTAGGGTAGGGTGGTCGGCCTTCTTTCGCACCCCAACGCTTCTCCTAGGCAAGCCCAAGTAAATTTGGCTAGGGTACAGGAGAAGAAAATGTGGCCAGCGTTTTCTGGTTTCTTACATGCAACACAATTATAGTGTCACCTTTTCCACTTCATCCTCACCAAAGCAATTCCCGATTGTAGTATGTCTTGACAAGCTAGCCACATGAAGACTTTGTTTTTCATTGGTAGTTTGTTTTTCCACATTCATTCCATATGTGTGTTAATTACCCTCCCCACCCCACCCTACCCCACCCACCACCACTTGCTTATATGCTGATTTACTTGTGAAATTCGTTGACTTTTCTACTACCCACACCACTTGTCTTGTCCCTCATTCATTTGTAGTATATCTTTTAGAACAGATACGAGCTACTCCCACCGATCTTCTAAAGTCCATGATCCACCCCCTTCCCCACACACACCCCACCAACAGTCTTTCACTAGACATTGTGTTGATGGTTGAAACACGTGTGGAGTTTCGATCTGCAAGCGTACGGACCACCTATAGCCTTTTTCACCACAGGGTGACCCCAAGATTCTTGTCAATCCGCAGAGCAAGGGGATTGCTAGCGCTTAACCAAGTACTAATCTGGTTGATTGGAAAACCTTTGAAAAAAGATTAATCTTAAAGTAAAGACAATGTAACCTATGTTGATCTAAGATTGAACTAGATGGAGATTACGGTAGATAAGTGTTCTCTCCCTAGGGTCTAGGATATCATGAACATGCATCTACCACATGAAAGGCGTGTTGCCTTCACTAGCTTCATGGTGGATATGCGGACGCTAAGCCTTTTCCCTAAATCGTACTGTCACTACGCAAGATAATCAACCACTTTCGCGAATATACCGCATATATATCTAAGCATCCATAGGGTTAAGCTAATCACCATGATTACCATAAACCCTATTAAGACCACATGTTGTACACACATATGTAAGTAAAGCAACCGCAAAGACATAGACCATACAACATCGATAGGCATAAGATTTATGTAGAGATTACATATCATGTATCCATCTAACCCTAGGGACGAACGGAGGTATTACCCCATCATCTTACACGGATTGAAGCACATAGGGGTGATGGAGACCCTGGAGAACGCCGTTGATGAAGATGGTAGTGATGAAGCCTATTGGGATCACCCCTAGGTGGACGGCTTGGAGTCCTCCTCTTGCTTCCTTCCCTCCGCCGGCGTTGATCCTTGCGACGAACTCATCTAACTCTCTTCCTCAACTTGCGGCGGCGACTTTCTGGTGAATGGGCATCAGTAGAATGATTGGATGCGGCGGTCGTTGGAGGCAGGAGCTACTAATAGATCGAGGAGGGGCTAGGTCAAAGGGGACTACGAACCGAGGTGAAAATGGCCTAGGCCAATCCGACTAGGCCGGCCGGCCTGGGCCTTTTCTGACCCGGTTCGGGCCCGTCTTCCTCCCCACGGCTCATCTTGACATTATGGACTTAAACCCCTTTAATTGTGTCATTTTGGCGTTGTCATCCCCGCGGTCAAGATAGGGGGTCTTCTCGCATGAACTCTGAATTTTACCCTTAGTCCTTGGTGATGATCCACCGTAGCACTTTGGTCCTTGCCACCTTTGTAAGTGATTTAGTCTTGCACTTGAACACGAACGGAACTTCTCATTTGCTCCTTTGAACTCGTTGTGACTCTGTCCCTTTTGTCCATGTTTTCCTGTAAAAACACAACACTTTCAAATGGTGTGCCTATGGCAGGTTAGTGGAGCTCAAACCAAAGTGTACCGAATATGTTTGGAGTACCAAATTCACAGTCAACATCTTTTCTATGTTAAACCTTACTCGTCCTCGAGTAAGTAATCCTTGCTTAAAAGGGAACTTTCTATATTGTCTAAGGCATGAACTCCATCCATCTCGAACTTGTAAGGCAAGATATTCTATTATTTGTTATATCTATGTTAAAATTAGTACTTTGTGCAAGTCTATTGTATACAATATGTATATATGTATATATGAAAACTGAGATGTGGTTAGTATATCGATTATTTGACTATGAAGATGACTTCAAATGGAAAAACTTTGAAATACAAAGTTATAGATCTCGTCGAAAGCTACAATTTTCATATAAAGTTTACCTCCATAGGGCACGGCGGTAGGTCCCTGACGACGTCCCCCACGACGCTAGGTGTATAGTTTTACAAATTTTTTTCGGACCATATATTTTTTTCAAAATTGAGGGATGTGGAAAAAGAAAAAATTCGCTTTTCTTGCCCGCCTGTGTGACTCGGAGCAGCAGCATCAATCTGCTAAAGTTACAACTCCCACACAAGAGAATTAATTCATTCTTACTTTGCTAATACGTTTTCTTTTTTTGTGTTGCACGTGTAAATATTTATATTTTCTCCAATTCTTTCCTACTATATTAGCATAAATGGTGTATAAAATATGAATCTCTATTGTTGGTTGTTGAAATGGTTCTCTTAGGCATATTCATGCTGGTGTGGTTTTCGATTTGAGTTTCCAGTATCGATCGATATGGATATATTTTCGATCTGAAGGTTCCGTTTATGATATATCGACTTTTTCATTATTGTTGTCATTTCAGGTTGATAATTCATTTTCGATCTTTTCTGACTGATTTCATCCCTAGGTGTGAAGGAATGGAGTTCAGCATTCTTGTTCAGGAAGTTTCCATAACTAGCTAGCTATCCCACATTGTCCTTTCATCTAAGCAGAAAACGGAAGCAGAAAACGGGATCATCCCATCCCTCGTGTATCTCTTTGCAAAAAAAAAAAAAACAAGGGACGTCCTCATCCCTCTAACAAACAAAAAATGGGACCATCCCAAAACTAGAATGGAACCGTCCCGTTCCGTTCCAGTACGAGCGCGGAAAAGAGTGTTTGGTTGGTTACTTGGTTTTAGGGGCGACCTGCATCTACAGATCACGGATGCACTGTCTTGCAGAGTTGCGAAGCCTCCAACAAGTCTTTGAGGAACTCAACGAAAGCCACATCCGACGGGCCTCCTTCCGCGATGGCCTCGACCGCCCGGTCTCTTGCCGCCGCCACACGCTCCCTGAGCGCCAGCGTGCCGTCGGAGTCCTCCATCAACCACCTTACCTTCGCCTCCACTTCCTCGGCCCTCACCACGCCGTCGTCGCCCCTCGTCATCTCCACCCCGAGCCTCATGTCCTCCACGATCCGCACCCTGTTCATCTCCTGCTCCGCGTACAGCGGCCAGCACAGCAGCGGCAGCCCCGCCATGATGCCCTCCAGCGTGGAGTTCCACCCGCAGTGTGTCACGAATGCGCCAGACGCGCGGTGGCGCAGCACGTCCACCTGCGGCGCCCAGGACTCGACGACGAACCCTCTGCCCTCGGTGCGCTCCAGGAACCCGGCTGGCAGGAGCGCGCCGGGGTCGTCGACGTCGAGTGTCTCGCCGGCGCCGGGAGGGCTTCGTACGACCCAGAGAAACCTCTGCCCGGATTTCTCCAGGCCGACGGCGATCTCCTCGAGCTGGCTCCTGGGGAACGTGCCCCCGCTGCCGAAGCAGAGGAACACGACACTGCGGTCCGGCTGTGCGTCCAGCCACCGGAGGCACTGGTGCTCCTTGTCGCCGCCGCCGGGCGAGACGAGCGGTCCGACGCAGTAGACCGGCGGCGTGGGGCGGTCCGGCACGCACAACCCGTCCCTGAGCGCGCGCACGGCGCGCGGCTCCAGCGACTCGAAGGAGTTGATGAGGATACCGCAGGCGTCGGCCCCCATGCGGGCGGCCACGCGGAGCATGGCCTGGCACGCCTCGCCGTCGTCTGCGAGCCCCTGGGCCAGCTCAGAGACCTTTAACGGGGGAGCGCCCGGGAACGACAGGACGATGGAGCCGCCGAGCTCCCTAAAGCTCGTGCTTATGCTGCGCCGTCTGGCAGGGAGGGCGAGGAAGACGGCGAGCCCGGCCGCGCCCGAGGGGACGAAGAAGTAGGCGGGCAAGCCGAGGTCCGCCGCGACGTCGAGCGCGTCGCCGCAGAACATGTCGAGCACGAGCGCACGGACGGACGGCAGCGAGCGCAGGAAGTCGCGGAGCGGCGCGTTGGTGGCGCGGAGCAAGCGGAGCATCCGTGCCAAGGGTTCCGCGGGCTCGGCGTCGGCTGCCGGCGCGGGCGGGGGAAGGATGTGGATGGCGAGGGAGGTGTTGTCGGCCTCGGCGCGCGCCACCGCGGCGGCGAATCCGCTCTCCGTGACGGGCGGCTCGACGAGCGCGACGGCGACGTCGAGAACGGCGTCGCCCCCGCCGTGGCGGAGCAAGGCCTTGGCCAGCTCGAGCATCGGCGCGAGGTGGCCGAAGCCAACACCCGGGAACAGCACCACCGTCTTCCTCTCCATGGCTCGACGTGCACCACCCGAATGAACGAAATTACGTGAGCTGCTGTGTGCTGGAGCTCCTCTAGCTACCTCTACGGCCCTACTACAGCTCCACACGTGCGTCGGCGTGGACGAGTGGTGATATCTGGAGTCTGGACACAAGCTAACCGTGTGGCCACCGCGCAGGCGTAGTCGGGTCCAAATGCGTCTTCATCCTCTCATTCTCATATTAGTGATATGTATCCCAGGATAGGCATGTGCCGCTGGGCTACAATGTCAAAGACTTTTACCTACAGCCCATTAAAAAAAAGATGATTTTGACGCTTATGCTATTAAAAAATTGCAGTGAGCGTCCAAGCCATCAGGTCAAAAAAAAATTTTGACGCTCAGACCATTCCGTCTGTCTTCCATCCATTTTCACCGTTAGACACCTCCGACATGTGGGCCCGGTTGGTCAAGTAGTCCAAAATACCCCTATGGGACCTACCACTTCTCCTTCCTCCCCCCTCTCCCTCTCCCTTTGTCCCTCCTCTGTTCGAGTGGAAACGCACGCCGACTGTCCTCCAGCCCTGCCCCACACCCCGCGCGGCCGCTGGCCATCCCTACTGGATGCTTGCAGGGGGAGAACCACGACATGTACCACGAGGAACCCAATGGCAAGGACGTGGAGGAGCAGTGGCCTGACCGGCTTGAGTAGCGACCTGTGGCTCTTGACCACGAGCTGCCGGCGCTGTTCGAGGCGCTCAGGGCCAAGGAGGGGTGGTGGTGCAGCGGGTGAGGGGAGGAGGATGGGTATGACAACGCAGCGGGCCGGGAGGCCGCGGTAGGCTGAGCGTGCCGCGCTGCCGCGCGCCTGGGCTTCTCCGCGCTCACCGCCTCCTACCTCGACCGCTACTTCCTTGTGAGCGGCGCGCTCCAGCTTGGCGATCGTCCCTGGATGGCGCGCCTCGCCGCTATTGCCTGTGTTGCACTTGCAGCCAAGATTGAGGAGACACGCATGCCACTGCTCCTCAACATCCAGCTCTACGCTATCGCCGCCGTAGACCCTGCTGCTGCTCGTGCTCTCCGTGCTCGGCTGTTTGGGGGAGATTGTGGGTGTCGGCTGTCATTGAGGGAGCACGGTGCGAGGGAGCTTGGGTTGGTGTAGCTGTCGGGAAGGAGCTCTGGGCGGAACGTTCGTCAGGGGAGGGAGGTCTAGGCAGCGGCGCGGCTAGCGGGGGAGACAGCTCCGGCCAGTGGGGGAAGGGACCTCCAATAGGCGCTGAGGCGTGGCTGGTGGGGGGAGAGAAAGCCCCAGCCGACGGGGGAGGAAGATTCAGCGGCTCGTAGAGCTCCGGTAGGTGCAACCGGCGGGAGTGCGAGCCGAGTGGAGGGACCCTGGCAGCCCGGTCATGCCCTTCTCTTACCTCCAGCCAGTCCTTGCCGACATCGCAGTGCGCCTGCACAACTGCGAGGGCGTCCTGCTCGCGGTCATGGCCGGTGCGTGCTCCACTCGGCTGCTGTGGGTGAGGGCGCAGGGGAGCTCGACCCCGACCGCCATGGGCACGGGCGCGTGGGAGCTCGCACTAGTCGTGCGGCGGGGAGACGGAGGTAGGAGACGGCCCAGCCCATCTGTAAGCACAAGGGAAATGATGGGTGGTGAGGGGTATTTTGGACCATTGGACCGGCCAGATCCGCATGTCAGAGGTCTCTAACTGTGAAAAGGATGGAAGACGGACAGCCGTCAAAAAGTTTTGGCCCCATGACTTGGCCGTTCACCTCAACTTTTTAGTGGCATGAGAGTCAAAACAGTCTTTTTTTTTTTTACGGGTTGCAGGTAAAAGTCACAATGTCACCGGACCTAGACAGATATGAGAGGCGCGCCATATTCCTACGCAGAGACACGACATCGGCTCTCTCTCTTTTTTCGAGGACGACACGACATCGTCTCGACCGTTCGTGGCGTCGATCGGTCGGGGTTGCTTTTGCAAACGTTTCTCCTCGTACTAAAATGCTGCGCACTGTTCTCTGCCGTGGCCGGCCGACTGCATACTGACCTGCACAACTCTGAAAGCGCCGATGGCCGCCACCGCGATCAGATGGATGTTGAACCCCGTCGGATCGCGCCGCCAAGGCTGCGCAGTCGCATCAGTGCGTCACCGCTTGCTCCAACATTTTTATCACATTAATTACCTGTATGATCCCTCCCCAAATTTCAGATACTCCATCTAATCAGCAATCTTGTCATTGTGTCAGACAGTCCAGGAAATGTCAATGCAATCGACAAGAGTATGCTGACCATCAAGTACATTGACCATTCAGAGTATGGATCAAATCCATTCTTCGCGACCATTGGAGGAGATGTCGTCGTCCTGTTGAATTTGGATCGCAGTTCGTCATGAACCAGATAACCGTGTGTTTGGTTGGAGAGCGAGTGGAGCGGAGCGGAGCCGACCCCCTCGTTTTGGGGACGGCTCCAACCCCTCTCTAGTTTGGTTGATGTTTTTGGGTTGGGGACGATTTCGTTCCAACTTTTGTTTGGATGGAGAACTAAAAATCTGGGATTGATGATAACTTAACACCGTTAGTGTGGCCCCCATTTGTCACCAATGGACCCCACTTGTCATTCTCTCACTCCTTTTCTTTTTCCTTTTTCCTCTTTTCTTTCTCTTTTTTCCCCTTGACTCTTCTTCCTCGGTCTTCCTCAACCGAGCAAGATCTGCGGGCCGCCCATCCTCCCTTGCGGGCGGGCTCCGCCGGCCGGGGGCGGACTTCGCCGGCCGCGAGCGGCTCCGCCGGCCGCGGGCGGGCTCCGCCGGCCGGGGACAGCTCCGGGAGCGGGCGCCGCCGCGAGCTCGCGGGCTCGAGCTCCGCCGGCTCGAGCTCCGCCGCCGCCGCCCCCCCCCCCCTCATGGGCGCGAGCTCGCGGGCTCGAGCTCCCCGCCGCCGCCCCCCTCACGGGCGCGAGCTCGCGGGCTCGAGCTCCGCCGCCGCCGCCTGTGCTCGACCTCCGCCGCCGCAGTAGCCCACACGAGCAGAGAGAGGAGAGACGGGAGGGAGACGGGAGGGAGACGGAGAGCAAAAACAGGAGCGGAGCGGCTCCGTCCCTCGAAATTCGACGGACGGAGCGAACCCGCATCTGGAGCGAATATACCGCCGGAGCCGCTCCGCTCCCGCCGCTCCCCATCCAAACAGCCCGCGGGACCGCCTCCGCTCCCGCCGCTCTCCAACCAAACACACGGTAAGTGGCCGCACTCGAGAACAAGTCGACCCATGTGGACCCAAGTGGTAATCCAAATACCATTTTACAATACCAAGGGAAGTTTCCCAACCTGTGGACGCAGATGTTTAGATTTTAAAAATATATTTGGCAATAGATTTTTTTCCTTTTTCATTGACTCCTTCATATGAACCTGACCTGGTCTCCTGGAAGAGACATTTTTGTGTGGAAGAGACATACCCACAAGACATTATTAGATTATTGCTCCACGTCTCCAACAAGCGAGAGGTGGATCATCTGGGGATTTTTTTTTATTATTGTAACCTCTTTTAATCTAAAATCTTATAAATAACCCCTCTCTCCAAGATTCATTATGAATTATTGGATCCTTCAAACTTCAGCCTTCATTTACACATCCTGGGACAAATATATCTTGATTTACTTGAATATTTTTTTATTGACATACATGCAGGGAAGGGCGCAAAAATTTTGTAGTTCATCCTACTTTACGAGACTGATGTATTTTGCCATAATTTTCATCTTTTTGTTCATCAGTTTGAACGTCTCATTCTATATGCTACTTTTTTTAATATATGAGCATGGAAAAATATGATCAGGCCAAGTAACATAGCATTTCATAGGTACACTTTGCAAGGAAGTTAGCAAAACCTCAAACACCGTCTAGATAATGTGACCATTATCAACCAATAATACTTAACCCGTCGGGGGACAGCCCTAGGGGTCCCCTTAAACAATGGGGAAATCCTCACTTAAAACCCGTAAAAAGGCCAAAACACCAATCGTCTAACCATGCAGGGGAACAGCCCCACGCCGCAGGGACTCCGACGGCCCATCGAGACGGCCCACTTAGAGATCCCCTCGAACGAGCTCCGCCTCGTTCGAGGATGCGTGCTCCCTCTCGGCGGGCTCCGCCCCCGTCCGAGGGGTAACACTTCCCTCAAGCGGGTTGCGCCGCCGAGGGCCGACTCCCCCCTCGAGCAGTCCCGCCCTCGCTCGAGGGTACGTCCCGCCCCTCGGCCGGGGTCCGCCACGCTCGAGGGCGTCCCTCACGCGTGCGCCGGCCCCCCGTACACGCGGCGTTTAATGCCCCGACACAGGCGGGACGCGCGCACTCATGCGCCCGGGCTCGCACCCCGTGCCGCCGCACCAACTCCCCGGGAGGAGCCCATCCCCGCCACCGTGGGAAGGGACCGTGCGGCGCGGCCGGTGTCGGCCCCCGTGACACCGTGCGCACGCTCCAAAGACGGCTAACGCGCCGAGCCCTCGAAAGGGGGCCGCGCACCATCGATTCACTTTCTTGTGACCCTACAGGGTTAGGTGGAGGCGCTAGGCCGGTGGACTGCCATCCCTGCCACTGTGACGGTGTGGCCGCCGTACCCGCGCGTGCAGGAGCACGCCTGACGCTGTAGCAACAACTCCAGGCCTGTGAAGCGCGTCGGGAAGGAACGCCGTTCTGCCAACTCCTGTACTCCGTACGTGCCCGCGCGCACCTCCCTCGAGCCTATCGAGGACATCACCACCATCCGCCGCTTCTCCTACCCTCGAACCGCCACCGTTCGGCACAAGTCGGCCATGATGACCAGATCGCCGCAAGGATCGCCCGACGGCCGCCCACTCTACAGATAGCACGTCGCACTTCCCCCCCGTAGCCGGTAGCGCGGCGCGCATGTAAACCGCCTCCCCCTTGATCTATAAAAGGGGGAGCGAACCCCCCGCCCGCAGGGGACACGAGACAGCAGACAACAGAAGACTTTCACACGCACCACGTACTCACTCCCCAACTCTCCCACAACATCTTCAGCCAGGGACTTGGAAGCCCTGCTTCCTCTCCCGCCTTGCTTGTAGCCGCCCCACTACAGGCACCCCCGGTGCTAAGTAATATAGTGCCTCGAGCACGCCACTGCTGGACGTACGGCCCCCTCGGCCGGAACCAGGATAAAACCTTGTGTCACTTGTTACTTAGCATCGACCATTGAGGGATAGACCTCGGCGCTTTCTACTGGTTAGTGTCGGGACCACATTCCGCACCGACAGTTGGCGCCCACCGTGGGGCAAGCGAGCGCCTAAGGTCATTTCGCCAACTCCCTCCATGGTGATTCGCACTGAGTACCGTGGTACACGTTACTGCATGGGTAGCTCGGACCCCCCTCCCGGCCGGGTTCGAAATCCGCTTCGGGGACCCGAACTTTCGTGCCACGGGGAACGACTATCTCATGCGCCTCACCAACCGTGAGGAACTCCGCGCGCGCGGCGCCAGCCGGGTATGCTCGGACCCCCCGCCGCACGCACGACTCCGGCGCGGGGCGCCCGCAGTGCACGGATGCGGGCCGGGTCCATCGACGCCACGACGCCGTCGTCGCCGGGACCGCCGCCGCGCCGTGCGCGGTCCGAGCGGCGGCAGGCCGAGCGCGCCGCCACTCAAAGTGGCGCGCGCACCGGTACGACAACCGCCACCGCCCCCCGGCAGACGCCGCACGGTCTCGGACCGCGCATCCCCATCGGCCGCGTGGTGCTACGTCCGCCTAGAACACCAACGTCAACACTACGATGCGCGGGGTTCCGCCCGGCCGCCACGTCTTCGTCGCCGGGGGTCCCGCGCCTCGGCCAAGAGACGAATCGTCCCCGGGCTCCGTCGACACGTTACCACCCGCCAACCGCCACGGTACGCGGAGTGGGACTTCTCCGCGTACCGACCCGCTTGTGTTCCGGCGTTTCCTAGACGCCGCGGACTACCGGGTTCGGCTACTCCGACGACTCCCAAGACCGGGAGCTACGACCCCGCGCGGGAGTGCTACGCCGTCATCACCAACGATCCGGCCACGCCGCCGGCGCGCAGGCGCCGGAGACGGGGAAGTCACGCCGCCCCCGGGGATCGCCGCGCGCCCGGGCGCAGGCCAAGCGCCCCCGCGCCGGGGCCGACGCCGACGCACACCGGCCCAAGCCCACGAGCTCGGCCAGCCGGCGGAAGAGTACCGAATGGTGCGATCGCTCCGCGCCTCAATGGTAGGGGAGGCCTCCGCGCGCGGCGAACGCGCACGGGAGCCGGGGCCGACAGTCCGCGACCGCATCAACACCGTCCCCAACGTCGACAACGCGGACGCGCCGCCCGGCGAGCCAAAAGCTCATCACCGCCGCGACGCCGCCGCGGGCCATGCCGCACCCTCGACCCCCGAGGCTCGAGACCCGCACCGCGAGGTGCAAACTCTCATCGAGCAAGCGGCCGTCCAGCCAGGCCGAGCACTCACCCCTCACGCATCCGCCAATAGGGGGATGCGAGGGATGACGAAGCCGCACCGGGGGGCGAACCCTCGGTGCACGCGGGGGTACCGGCGGGGCGACCCGCCGACCAAGGACGCACGCCGCCAAGGAGCGGCTCCTTGATGCACGAAGAGCGCCGGACGCGTGACACCCGCAACGTCATCAACGCCGGCGCACCAGCCAAGGCCGACGCGCGAGCAAAGGGGGCTACCACCCTCGACGGGGTGGACGCTATGACAGCCGGCGAGGACCGCTCCCCGACGCCGAACCCCCCCGGCACCCGCGTGTTCGGCCGGGAGATCCGCGCGGCGCCGTTCCCCCAACGCTTCCGCCAACCCTCGACCATCGTCAAGTACAACGGGGAGACGGACCCCCGTGTATGGCTCAACGACTACCGCTTAGCTTGTCGCCGGGCGGGGCCACCAATGGACGAGGTCATCATCCGCAACTTGCCCCCGCACCTAGGCGACGCGGCCCGACATGGCTTGAGCACTTGCCCGCCCCCCGCATCCACAACCGGGACGATCCGGTCCACACGTTCATGGGCAACTTCCGGGGCACGTACGTGCGCCCCGGGAATTCCCCGGGACTTGCGCTCCCCGCACGCAAGGGGGCCCGCGAGTCGCCGCGGGACTTCATACGGCGCTTTTCTAAGCGCCGCACCGAGCTCCCCGCCGTGGCGCGATCCGAGATCATGCATGCCTTCCTCGAGGGCACCACGTGCCGGGACCTCGTGCGGAGCCGGGACGCAGCCCCGCCCGCGGATTCCAACGAGCCGTTCGACATCGCCACCGCCCCCGCTTCCGGAGAAGAGGCCGTGGGGGCAATCTTCGACGGCAAGAAGGGCAAGCGCTCGGAGGACGCGCCCGCGGAGGGCAGCAAGTCCAAGGAGCCGCACCGCAACGACAAGCGGGGCAAGAAGGGGGAAGAAGCCGCGCCGCGAGGCGCGCGAGCAGGGCGCGACGGCGGCAACGCCGAGGCCCTCGCTGTCGACCCGGCTCGACGGGGCCCTCGACCGGCCCCTCGAGGCCCGGGGGTGTTTGACGACATGCTGAAAAAGCCATGTCCCTACCACAAGACCCCAGTGCACCATACCCTTGAGCAGTGCGACATGCTCAAGAAGTTCTATGGACGTGCCGCCCCGAAGGAGGCAGAGGCCAAGAAAGACGAAGGCGATGGCGACGCAGGCGGTTTCCCCGCTGTTGAGAATGTGTTCCTCATCTTCGGGGACCGACCGTCGACATGTCGACCCGGCGCAGTAAGAAGGAGCGGCACGAGGTCCTCGCCGCGGAGAGGGCGCCTCCGGCCTTCCTCAATTGGTCGGAGGACGCCATCACCTTTAGCCGGTATGACCACCCGAACCGCATCCCCAACCCGGCCGCACCCGCCGGTGGTTGACCTCATCATCGAAACGCCCGGTTCTCGAAGGTCCTCATGGACGGAGGCGTAGCCTCAACATCCTCTTCGCGCATACATTGCACCCGATGGGGATCGGGTTGGACCACCGCGGCCCGGCACGAAGCCGTTCCATGGCATCACGCCGGCAAGCGTGTCCAGCCCTTGGGCGCATCGACCCGCCGGTCCGGGTTTGGCACCCCAAAGAACTTCCGCAAGGAAACCCTCACCTTCGAAGTGGTGGGGTTCAAGGGGGCCTACCACGCAATACTTGGGCGACCCTGTTACGCCAAATTCATGGCGGTCCCCAATTATACTTACCTGAAGATGAAGATGCCGGGACCGAACGGCGTCATCACCGTCGGGTCATCCATCGAGCACGCGTTCGACTGCGACGTCGAGTGCGTGGAGCACGCAGAGGCACTGGCGCTGGACGAAGCGCTGGTGAACACGCTGGAGAAGATGGTCAACGAAGACCTCGACCCCGCCGCCAAGCACGCCGGCAACTTCGAGGCCGCGGAGCAGGTCAAGGGGATCCCCCTCGACCCCTCAGCCCCCGAGGGCAAGGCGTTGAGGGTCAGCTCCACCCTCGACCCCAAATAGAAAGCGCGTGCTCGTCGACTTCCTCCGCGCCAACGCCGACATCTTCGCGTGGGAGCCCCTCGGATATGCCGGGCATCCCGAGGGAAGTCGCCGAGCACTCCCTTGACATCCTGCCAAATGCCCGCGCCGTGCGGCCGGCCGCGCCGCTTCGACGAGGAGCGGCGACGGCACTCGGAGCGGAGCTGCGGAAGCTTCTCGAGGCCGGATTCATCAAGGAGGTGTTCCACCCGACGTGGCTAGCTAACCCCGTGCTTGTAAAGAAAAAGAATGGGAAGTGGCGGATGTGTGTAGACTACACTAGTCTTAATAAAGCATGTCCTAAAGTTCCTTTTCCTTTGCCACGCATTGATCAAATCATTGATTCAACAAATGGGTGCGAATTGCTTTGTTTCCTAGATGCTTACTCCGGGTACCACCAAATAAAAATGAAGGAGTCCGACCAGCTCGCGACTTCGTTCATCACACCGTTCGGGACGTTCGTTACGTCATGATGCCATTTGGCCACGAAACGCGGGTGCAACATACCGCCGTTGCATGCAAGCACGTTTTTGGGGATCACATCGGGCGAACGGTCGAAGCATACGTGGACGACCCGGTTGGCGACCTCGCCGTCGCGTTCGGCCGCCTACGGGCCAATGGGGTCAAGTTAAACCCCGAAAAATGCGTCTTCGGAGTGCCGCGAGGCATGCTCCCGGGATACATTGTTTCCCGGTGGGGGACCGAGGCCAACCCCGAAAAGGTTGCGGCCCTCGAACGAATGGGTCCGATCCCGGACCTCAAAGGGGTGCGAAGGTGCCGGGGGTGCCTCTCCGCCTTGAGCCGCTTCATCTCACGGCTCGGTGAGAAGGGCCCCGCCCCTCTATCGCCTCCTCAAGAAGCACGAGCGCTTCTCCCCGGACCACCGAGGCCCGGGATGCGCTCGACAAATTGAAGGCGTCCCCGACGCACGCCCCGATCCTCACGCCGCCGCAAGACGGCGAACCCCCGCAGCTCTACGTAGCCGCAACCACCCGGTGGTCGCCGCCGTGATCGTCGTAGAGCGCATGGAGGAAGGGCACGCCTTGCCCCGTACGGGGCGGCCGGTCTATTACATCGGCCGAGGTCCCATCGTACACGAAGACGTGCTACCCCCCGTGTCTAGAAGTTGCCGTACGCGGTAGTCCTTGCGCCGCGCAAGCTCCGCCACTACTTCGAGGCCCATCCCGTCACGGTGGTTTCTTCCTTCCCGCTAGGAGAAATCATCCGCAACCCCGACGCCGCGGAAGGATCGCCAAGTGGTCCGTGGAGCCGATGGGCGAAACGCTCGCCTACGCCCCGCGCAAGGCCATCAAATCGCAAATCCCGGCGGATTTCGTTCTGCCGAGTGGACGGACACGCAGCCGCCGCCCCCACAAATCCAGGCAGAGGCCGGACTTTGTTCTTCGACGGCTCGCTGATGAAAACGGGAGCAAGGCGGGCCTCCGCTCTTCGTGTCACCCCTCGAGGAACACATGCGCTACGCAAGGCGCCTCCACTTCCCCGCGTCCAACAATATGGCTGAGTACGAGGCCCTTCTCTCGCGGCCTCAAAATCGCCATTGAGCCGGGCGTCAAGCGCCTCGACGTGCGGGAGGACTCGCAGCTCGTGATCGATCAAGTCATGAAGAACGCGAGCTGCCATGACGACAAGATGGAGGCTTACTGCAAGGCCGTGCGGCCCTCGAGGACAAGTTCTACGGCATTGAGCTCAACCATGTACCCCGCCGGTACAACGAGGAGGCAGACGAACTGGCAAAGATCGCGTCCGGGCGGATCACCGTTCCCCCGAACGTTTTCGCGCGCGACATCGCGCAACCCTCGGTCGTCTTCGAGCCCTACCCCCCGAGCCATGACGGACCCTCGGGGGCTCCCTCGAATCCAGCGGGGGCGGAACCCATGGACGAGGACCCCTCGAACGAGGCGTACGTGCTCTCCCTCCTCGAGGGGTACGGCTCCCACGAGGCCGGCGCGATGGACATCGAGCCAGCTCCCCGTCCAAACGGATTGGCGGGGAGAAGTACATTGCCCGGATCGCTCGAGGGGAACTCCCCGCGGACCGGGCCGCGGCTAGGTGCATTGCCGGATGGCCAAATCGTTCACCCTCGTCGACGGCGAGCCGTACAAGCGCGCCGCCTCCCGCATCCTACGCGCCGGTGCGTGCCCATCCCCGAGGGGCGCGAGCTCCTACGGGACATCCACGAGGGGATCCGTGGCCACCACGCCGAACCCCGCACCCTCGTCGGCAACGCGTTCCGCCGTGGCTTTTACCGGCCTACCGCGGTCTCGGACGCCGCCGAGATCGTGCGCACCCGCGAAGGGTGCCGCTTCTACGCCCGCAAGTCCAACCCGCCCGCCCATGCCCTACAAACCATCCCCGTGACATGGCCATTCGCCGTGTGGGGGGCTCGACATCGTCGGCCCCCCGCGGAAGGCGCCGGGGGCTTCACCCACTTGCTAGTCGCGATCGACAAGTTCTCCAAGTGGGTGGAGGTGCGCCCCATCACGAACCTAAGGGTCCGAGCAAAGCGGTGACATTCTTCACCGACATCGTCTACCGCTTTGGAGTGCCAAACTCCATCATCACGTACAATGGGTCCCGCTCACGGCCGAAAGTTCTTGGAGTTCTCGCGACAAGTTCCACATCCGCATGGATTGGGCGGCCGTGGCACACCCATAGACCAACGACCAAGTGGAGCGTGCCAACGGCATGATCCTACGGGGCCTTAAGCCCGAATTTTCGATCGACTCAACAAATCCGGGCGAAAATGGCTCCAAGAATTACCGGCGGCCGTGTGGAGCCTAAGGACCACCCCAAGCGTAGCCACGGGTTGACCCCGTTTTTCCTAGTCCACGGCGCGCGAGGCCGTCCTCCCCACGGACTTAGAATACGGGTCGCCCAAGGTTCGAGGCTATAACGAGGATGCTAACCAACGAGCCCGCGAGGACTCACCGGACCGGTGGACGAGGCACGCCTCGTAGCCTTGATGCATTCCGCGAGGTATCAACGGTCCCTAAGACGCTACCAAGCACGCAAGATACGTCGAAGGGATTTCGGCGAGGGGGATCTCGGTCCTAAGGCTACGCCAAGATAACCGAGGGCGCCACAAGCTATCGCCCCCATGGGAGGGACCCTACGTCGTGGTGAAGGTACTCAAGCCGGCACATACAAGCCGGCCAACGAAGACGGTGAAGAGCTCACCAACGGTTGGAACATCCAACAGCCTACGTCGCTTCTACCCTTAGCTAGGATTTTCCAAGTATTTCCGTTGTAAAAATCACATGGCCAACGCCCCGCTTGGTAACAACTATGTAAATGCTTCAAGTCTAATGGAAAGGATAACTCGGCTTTCCCCCCGAAACCCAAGTTACCCTCGGGGGCTACACGCGGGGGCACCCCCCCCCCCAAATGGTCCCATTTTTTGCGCAAAAATAAAAATAACTCACACGCGCTAAGTTTGTTTTCTACTTCAACTACGAGCAACGATTTGAACAGGGCGCGGGCGGCCCAGCGGGAGGAGCGTGCGAGCCAGAGATAGCCTACGCCGCGTGGATATGGCCCTTCTCTCTCGCCTCCAACCCAGCGGACCCCCAGCGAAAATCGAACTCCCCCAAGTAAAATCTACTCAGGAAGAAGGAGAAACAAAAAAAGGCGCAATAGGCAAAACACTTCATTACGTATCATCAAATGTTTACGATGAAGATAATATATTTATTTACAAAGGCCACGAGGCCAGAATATTGATACACAAAAAGCGGGCCCAGCGCCCAGATGTTTCAGGCGGGAGGAGCAAGCGGCATCGCCGACGTCGGGGAAGAGGAACTCCTCGAAGGCCTCGGCGAGCGACCCGGCGGCGTCGGCGGCGAGCGCATCCACACGCTCCATCGCCACCTCGTCCTCGACGCCCTCGGGAACGACGTAGCCTTCCGCCAGCGCCTCGAAGTTGACCTCGTAGTGGGATCGCACCACTCCGAGGGCCTTCTGGACGCCCAGATGCAGCGCCCGGCGCATCCGCTCGGTGACATGGCCACCAAGGGCACGCAGGCGGCTGGCCAGGGAGCTGCCGGCCTGTGCCTCGCCCTCCTCGACGGCGCGACAGTCTCGAGGGCCGCATCGCGCGGCCTCCCGCAGCCCCGCTCGGAGGAGTTGTACGAAGCTGCAGCCGCCTCGGCCCGCTCGCCCGCGTGCCCCGTGGCGGTGCGCAAGCCCGGAAACACCAAGGCAAGAAAGAAATCGAAAAAAGGGAATGCGAGTTCCCAAGCGAAAAACCAACAAGGCAAGGGTCGACGCTTGCTCACCTTCGACCTCGCTTCCTCTCCATCTCGAGGGCGCGGCGCTCGGCCTCGACCGCCGCCTCGAGGCGCTTGACGGCCTCGCTCCGCTCCCCCGGAGGGCCATCTCTCGGTTCGCGCTCGCAATGCCGAGCACGATGACCTCGCCCTCGACCTTGGAGAGCTTGGCGTCCCGATCCGCCAAGGACTTCCGCGACACCTCGTGGGCGGCGCGCTCCGCGCGCGCGCCGCACGGGCGTCGACGAGGGCGCCCTCGCTCCCCGCCGGAGCCGCCCCTCGGCCCCTTGGCGGGCGATACGCTCTTGCCGGAGGCTGCTCCTCGGCGGCGACGAGGGCCGCGGCCTTGGCATCGAGCGCGGCCTTCGGTCGTCGGCCTCCTTGGCGCGCTGCTCCCGGCCCGCGCGCCCGCTCCTTGGCTCCGGCGGCGCCGCGCTTGCGCCCCCTCGAGCGACGTGCGGAGCTCCCGGGTTTCGGCGCGGGCGGTGGCCACCTCCGCCTCCCGGTTGGCGGCCGCCGTCCGCGTCTTCTCCAAGTCCGAGCGCGCATTCCACGGCGCCTCACACGGTCGATGAGGGCTACGCGGACCTGCTCGAGGCTCGAGCGGCGCGCCGGTGTCCCGCCTCGAGCTCTCGGGGAGCTCGTCAGGCCAGGCCAGGGCCCGGTACGCCAGCCAGCTGTCCGGGGACCCGAGAGCGTCGGCAAGCGCGTCGAAAGCGCTGCACCGCTCCCGGAGATGGTGGACCTCGGCGTTCACCCGGTCGAAGGCGTCGTACTTGTCGTGGGCGCGACGCTCGAGCTCCCCCGGCAACCACGAGAATCAAAACCCATAAGCGCCGAGACGCGAAGGCGGCATACACAAACGAAAGGAAGAAGAGAACGAGCAACCACGGCTTACCCGGAAGACGAGCCATGCCGGCCGCCATGGACCCGCAGCCCCTCGTTCGGTGCGCGGTTGAGCGTGGCGCCGTGGCTCCGAAGCTTGCCCCCGCAGCTCCTGCTCCCCCCCCGGCGTCCGCGAACGCGGGGGGATCGTCGACGGCCCCCTCCACCCGGGCATGGCGGCCGGCGTGGGAGGACGAGGCCTCGGCGCCGTGTCCTCGACCCCCACCACCATGTGACCCTCGTGCCGCCTCACCGTTGACGGTGTATTTTGGTGCACCTAGCATGTTCATTACACTTTGGTTTGGATTTGATTATGGAACTAACCCGCCACTAGGCACACTAATCATATAACAAGTTCATCTTTGTGCATGCATTTGGAAGTGTTGTGTTTATGTAGGAAAACATGGACATAAAGGACGGATTCGCAACAAGTTCAAAGGAGCATTCATGGAGTCTTGTTCGTGTTCATGAGCTTGCTGAAATCACTTCCAATGGTGGCGAGGACCGAAGTGCTACGAGGAACACCCCCAGGGATTGAGGCGTAAAAGATCAAACTTCATGCAAAGAGAGCCTCCATCTTGATCGCGAGGATAACAGCGTCAAAATCATGCAAGTGGAGGGGGCAAAGTAGATAAGTGCACGAGGACCCACGGAGCAAAAAGGGGCGACCGAACCGGGCCGAATTGGGCCTGGGCCGGCCGGCCCAGGCGGGCCGGCCCGGCCCCACTTCGGGCACCGGTTCGGTCCCGTCTTCCTTGCCCTCGAAGGATCTTCGACCCTAAAACCCCCGACGCGCCGCCAACACAGAGAGAGGAGTTATTCGCACCAGAAGGCCATCCACAAGCTAGTGAGAGAGGAGGATCTCCGGCGGGAGATCAACCACCTCGAAGGAAGCACCCTCTCGTGGAGAAGAAGGAAGACACCGGCGGAAGGGAAACCATGATCAACGGTGCCATGATCAGCACCTTGATGGGGTAATCTTCTCATTCGTCCATGGGTTGTAATCGATCTTGAGATGTAATCGCACTTTGTCGGATTATCTATCTATCATCTTGTGTTGAATATACTTTAATGCTTAAGGCTTGCAACCATGCCGTAAAGGGAGTATAGGCCTCAATGCTTCCTTGGATCCATTCAATACGCCGTGGCCATCAAAGGTCTAGTCATGAATACCTTCGCGTAGTGACGATGCGAGAGGAGGGAAAGGGCGAAACCGTGGTCACATCCCCGATAGATTAGATTGGTTTCCATGTCTTTAAGCGATTGCATGCTCTAGTATCGTAGACCCGTGGGCGAGTGTCTTCTATCTTGATCGTTTATCATTCTCTCTAGTGTGTTTAGTTGTTTTCTAGTATAATAGTAGTTAGGGTTTTAGTAGCTAGTGTGTCGTTGTTGATCGAACGCTTGTAATCCCCTTGCTCCGCGGATTGACAAGAACCTTGGGAATCCCGTGGTGAAAAAGGTGTGGGGTTCGTACGCTTGCGGATCGTAGAGGGATACGTCTTTTATCCGTCAACAAACCCTTTTTCCGGCGCCGTTGCCGGGGAGCAAGTTAGTTTACATCGTTTGATTTGCATCTAACTTAGTTTTATATTTTAGTTTATCTTTTATTTGCTATATCTAACATATATTATCTAGAAAAACACTTGTTTCGTTTTTGTTTTTGTTTTTATCTTATTGTCTAGATGGAGTTCGTTAATCAACCCGTGGAAGAACCGGAGAAATCATTAAGGGATTATGCTAGCCCTCGATGTGAAGACATAAAAGTACAAGAGTTGGATTCGAAGCTCGAAGCGACCAAGTATGAAATTAAATCCAAGATCATCAAGATGGTGGCGGAAAACCCATTTGAAGGGATGGTTACGGAGAACCCATATAGACACATAAGGGATTTCACGACAATATGCAACACGGTGCGTCAAGAAGGAGTTCCCGATGAATGGTTCAAATGGAATCTCTTTCCCTACTCACTTGCCGGCAAAGCAAAGACATGGTATTCGGTTGCGTCCTTTGAAGTTGAAGGCAATTGGAACAAGTTGACAAAGAAGTTTTGCGAGAAGTTCTTTCCAATTAGCAAGGTTCAACATCTAAGGAGGCAAGTGATCACTTTCATGCAAGGAGAAGAGGAAGGGATAGACCAAGCCCGGGATAGGTTTAATGAATTAATCGAACAAGGACCAAAACTCGGCTTCACCGGTGACGTACTCTTGCATACATTTTTCTTTTCCCTAACCCCTAGTTGCATGCGACACGTCGAAATGTGTGCGGTGGGGATCTCATGGAGAAAACACTCACGGAAGTCGCCCAACTTCTACAAAAGTTAGTAAAGCGGTCGCCATGCGAAGAGATTGGGAAACAAGACTTGCGGAAGAGCCGAATTCAATTCAAGGAAGAAGAAGCTTGCTGATTTTTCTAAAGAGGCAACCCCGGAAGTCACAAAAGAGGAACCAATCATGGAAAAGCTCGAACAAGAACACATCAAGTCAAGAACTACACCAAACGTCGACTTCGCCGCACCAAGTGAGATGAACAAAAGAAGCATGTCAAGCGCGAAGCCACTAAGGGAGTTCGAACCAATGGATTGGGTTCCTATTGATTACGGAGAAGTATTCGACAAGAGAAGACCATTCCCTAATCAAAAGGGGATGGCAAGAGCATTGGAAGTGGATTTCCCACCGGAGAAGAAAGCTGAAAATTCATATGACCTCGAAACCACCGGTGAGATTTTTGAAAAGCTCTTTGGAGATGACGTGGTGGATCCAGAACATATTGCCGAGGTGAAGAGAATCATGGGGATCAAGCCCGAAGCATCACCATACGCTCGCCTCGCTGAAATTTACTCGATAGGATCCGAAGAAGAAGAGAAGATGACGCAACACTTGAGTTGCGAGATCAACGGAGTTCAATGCAAAGCTTTATGCGACATCGGAGCTCAAGTAAGTGTTCTATCTTCTAAAATTTACGATAAAGTTCAATACCACAACCTAGACTTAGCTCCAACATCAACGAAATTAATTATGGGAGATGGTAGAACTATCAAACCTCTAGGTATTGCTTGCAACATGAAAGTAAAAATTTCTAGAAATTATATACCAACCGATTTCTTTGTTATTGATGCTTACCATAGTAATTCTGATCATATAATATTAGGTAGGCCTTTTCTTAAGTTGGTTGATGCCGTGTTAGATGCCGGAGAAGGCAAAGTAACAATGAACCTTAATGGAACAAAGTACACATATAACTTTCTTCGTGCTTCTAAACACCTTACACCTTTTCCTCCCGACGATGAAGAAGTAGAAGACATAGATAGTCTTTGTTTTGCTGAAACCCTTAGAGACCCGCTGCAAAGAGCGATGGAAAATCAAATTAGCAATCAACAAGATGAAGAGCTAGAAGAAGCAACAAAAGGCTTAGAGCCGCATGATGGTAGTGTGGAGGAAGAGAAGTTCGAAGACATAGGAGAAATCAAACCCGAGGAGCCACAAGTGCCCGAGGTAGACCTTAAACCTTTGCCCAAGGGATTAAAATATGAATTTTTGGGCCCAGACAAAACTTATCCAGTCATTGTGAGCGACGAGTTGAGTCCCAAAGAAAATGAAGCGTTGCTGATTTTATTAAAAAAACATAGGAAGGTGATTGGATATTCGATAAATGATCTCAAAGGTATTAGCCCAGCCTTTTGCACTCATCGTATACCAATGGAAGACCAATGTAAGCCTGTAGTGGACCACCAAAGGAGGCTAACCCATGCCATGCGAGAGGTAGTAAAGAAAGAGGTTATCAAGTTACATGATGCGGAATCATCTACCCGGTTCCACATAGCGAATGGGTGAGCCCGTACATTGTGTACCGAAGAAAGTAGGTTTGACCGTGGTGAAGAATGAGAAGAACGAGTTGATACCGCAAAGAACCGTGACCGGGTGGCGGATGTGTATCGATTACCGTAAGCTTAACAAAGCGACGAAGAAAGATCACTTCCCCCTACCGTTCATAGACGAGATGCTCGAGAGGTTAGCAAACCACGCTTATTTTTGCTTTCTCGACGGATACTCGGGGTTCATGCCAATTCCCATTCACCGGAAGATCAACATAAGACAACGTTTACGTGTCCTTACGGAACGTTTGCATATAGGAGGATGCCCTTCGGTCTATGCAATGCTCCGGCCTCTTTTCAACGTTGCATGATGGCCGTATTTTCGGAATTCATCGAAGAAATTGTTGAAGTGTTTATGGATGATTTTTCCGTTTACGGGAAGACATTCATGGATTGCTTAGCAAACTTAGAAAAGGTCCTTACAAGGTGTGCGGAGGTAGATTTGGTTTTAAATTGGGAAAAGTGCCACTTCATGGTTAAGCAAGGCATAGTGCTCGGACATGTTATATCCGAGAGAGGAATTGAAGTGGACAAGGCTAAGGTAGAGACGGTTGAGCAACTACCACCTCCTACGGATGTTAAGTCCTTAAGGAGCTTTCTAGGCCATGCCGGATTCTATAGAAGATTTATAAAGGACTTCTCGAAGATCACTAAGCCTTTAACGCACCTTCTTCAAAAGGATGTGGCTTTCGACTTTGATGAGAAGTGTCTAGCGGCATTCCGGACCTTGAAAAATGCTTTGGTGAGTGCTCCCATCATCCAACCTTCGGATTGGAGCCAACCTTTCGAGATCATGTGTGACGCAAGTGACTACGCCGTAGGCGCGGTCTTGGGACAAAGAAAGGAAGGCCGAGTTCACGCCGTTTACTACGCTAGCAAAACTCTTAGTGGGGCACAATTAAATTACGCCACTACGGAAAAAGAGTTGCTAGCGGTGGTATTCGCTTTCGAAAAATTCAGATCTTACATCGTGAACTCGAAAGTCATTGTTTACACCGATCACGCAGCCATCAAGTATCTCTTGGCTAAGAAGGAAGCTAAACCACGTTTGATTCGTTGGATCCTTCTTCTCCAAGAGTTTGATGTTGAAATTCGTGATAAAAAGGGGGAGGAGAATGTTGTGGCCGATCATTTGTCTAGGATGAATCGTGGACAAGATGATAAAGAGCCCATAGAAGATAAGATGAGAGATGACCACCTCTATAGAGTGCTTGATAAAGACACTTGGATGATCGACATCATTCGAGCAATTCGAAAGATGCCCCTCGACCATCTAGATAAAAACACTCAAAGGAAGATAATTTCCGAAAGTAAGAAATATTTCTGGGATGCACCATACCTCTTCAAACTTGGCAATGATGGAGTGATGAGAAGATGTGTGCCAAGAGAAGAGAGGCTTGAGATTCTAAGGAAGTGCCACTCGGCGGAGTACGGTGGACACTATAGCCATTTTCGAACCGAAGCAAAAGTATGGTCGAGCGGATTCTATTGGCCGGAGATGCATGAAGATACTAAACGATATGTTGCGTCATGCCCCGAATGCCAAAGAACCGGAAACATCTCTCAAAGAAATTCTATGCCTTTGAAATACAACTTGCAAATCGACATATTCGATGTATGGGGCATAGACTTCATGGGGCCTTTTAAAAACTCATTTGGATTCGAGTATATACTTGTTATGGTTGATTATGTATCCAAGTGGGTAGAGGCTATGCCATGTCGTAAAGCTTCCACGGAAGAGTCCATCACTATGATTAAGAACGTGATTTTTCCCCGTCTCGGTACACCGAGAATCTTGATAAGTGATGGAGGAACTCATTTCACCGGGAAGAACTTCAAAAGGTGCTTGTCCAAGTTGGGAATTGAGCATAGGGTTTCCACGGCCTATCACCCACAAACCAACGGACAAGCGGAGACGTCAAATAGGCAATTAAAAAGCATACTTAACAAGACCATAGAGAAGGGAGGCAAGGATTGGTCAAAGAAATTAGACGGAGCTTTATGGGCTTATCGAACGGCGTTTAAAACACCGATAGGTATGACCCCTTATCAATTCGTCTATGGAAAAGCTTGCCACCTTCCGGTTGAGTTGGAACATAAAGCCTATTGGGCGATTAAAGAGATGAACCTTGATCT
Organism: Cenchrus americanus; assembly: GCA_947561735.1. Lineage (NCBI taxonomy): Eukaryota > Viridiplantae > Streptophyta > Magnoliopsida > Poales > Poaceae > Cenchrus > Cenchrus americanus. Next base: position 55,448,568 of record OX387240.1, read on the forward strand.
CGATGCCGCGGTAGTGAAACGAAGAATTCAAATAAGCGAGCTAGAGGAGTTGAGGTTGAAAGCATATGAAAACGCAAGCATATACAAGGAGAGAATCAAAAGGTGGTATGATAAAAGATTGAAGAAAAAAGAATTTAAAGAAGGAGATAAGGTCCTCCTCTACAATTCGAGGTTTAAAACCTTCGGAAAGGGGAAATTGCAAAGCAAGTGGGACGGACCTTATGTTGTGCATTCGGTGTTCTCCAACGGAGCGGTAACCATTATGGATATAAATGGCGATCAATTTGTGGTGAATGGTCAGGCGGCTTAAGGTTTACTACGAACCCGATGTCGTACCCCTTCACCATGTTGACGTTTTCACCATGGAGGAAGAGCCCGAACGTCCCGCCTAGGACGAGAAACAAGGCATCAACTTCGTAAATAATTTTTCTTTTAGTTTTCCGGAGTTTTTCGCGAAGATTTACCTGGGCCAACTTTTTCCCATGGGCTAAGGAAGAAAAAAAGAGGGCGGTGTGCAAAAAACCGGACCGGCCCGCCCCCGAGGCAGGGTGGGCCGGCCGGCCCCGAGCGGACCGGCCCGGGGGTGGCCCGACGCCCGATGACCCCGAATTTCGCCCGAATTGCTCCTTTTTGACTTCCTTGTTTGGTCGGAAAATTTTAAGGGAAGTGTAAAAAAGGAAAATAAGGTTTCCGCAGCTTTCCCCTCGGGACTATTTATTTGGCCGAATTGGGAGCTCGAGAATCAAACCTTTCAAGCAATGTGTTGCGCCCTTGTAGCAGCCATTGAGCCTCCAAAAAGCTTAGAGTTGAAGCTAGAAGCCAAGAAGCCATCGATGGAGGAGGCGATGCGATGCGAGCTCAAGCTACCCGTCAAGAGGACCGCACGTATCCGTTGCGGAGGACGTGTCCCGACCGGAGCTCTTGCATCTCGCAACCCCGTCGAAGGAGAGAAGGTCCCTACACCCGTCCGAAGGTCAGCACGCCTCCAAGGCATCAAGCGCAAGGATTACAAGGAGGTGTCGCCAGAGCCTAAGGATTATGGGGATAGCGACTACTCCGACGATCGTAGCCCGAGCTCGTGGGCGGCCGCCGGTAGAGACGACGATGATTGGGATGAGCAGCCCAATGAATGGACTCCCGAAGGCCCCAACGGCAACGGCAACGGCGGTGGTGAAGGCAACAACAATGGAGGTGGCGACGACGGTGGTGACAACGGTGGAGATTATGGCGACGACGACCCCTTCGGATTGCATCCGGTGTGTTGTCGAGTTTGCCGTCAATCCATCGCGGATCTCTACACGTCGGCCGACGAATGTCTCCAAGCCATGGAAGCGATGAAGCAGCGTATGGAGGACTTGGAGCGCGTAGTTGAAGATGACTACAAGTTCCTTAACCGCAACGTGCGCAAACTTTTCGGCATGGTTGGAAACATGAGAGGCAAGTGGTGCAAAACTTGCTTGAAGTATCACTAGATCTAGTTTTCCCCTTAGGATTTTTGTAAGATACGACGAGGACGTCGTATGTTTTAAGTGTGGGGGAGAGCTAGCTCGCTAGCCTTAGCTTTTGAACTTCAAGTTTAGGTTCGGTTTAATCTTCGTGTGAGAGTCTTAGTGTTTTAATGAGTCTTTAGTGTTTTAATGAGTCTTTAGTTTTTGTGTCTGTTTTAAAATTTTTGCAAGTGTCTTAATTTAGTGTTGAGTCAAGAAAACCAAATAAAAAGAGTCTTTATATATATCTTTGTGTTTTATGTATTGTTTATCTTTATTTACTTGTTTGTTTAATCTTCGATTCTTGATATATGAACACAAGTATGTGGTTTGAAAAACGTTTACCGTGGTGCTTAGTGGAATCGCTACTACTTAAAGTACCCATACCGCACTTCGATCTTGAGCTTCACATGTTAGTTGTGCTATGTTCGATGCTAAAAATTGGAGGATTTCAGTTCTGAAAATTATTTTAAAACCCTTGTAATAAAGGTTAGCAAAACCTCTTTTTCCAAGTTGAGAGTAAGAAAAAAATTCCTATCCAAAGCCAAGTTTTTTTTCGCTCCACCATAAGTGTGATGAGCACGATGAGTTAGGCTAGGACCCTTCGTCTTCGTGAGTTTTAATTTCGAGCAATGATCATGTCCTTGTGCTTATCTTTTGTTGCTAGCCTCGTCATATATTCGGTAACGTGACTTTCACAACGGAAGTCACGTACATCGCCGAATTTCATACCCAACCATATACATCTCTTTTGTACATCGTATTCCTTGAACACAACCTATTTTCAAAGTTTCGTCTCGTCTCTAGCATGATTTAATTAAAAATTTCAGGTTGTATGCATGCGAGGAAAGAGAGAATTGAAAGCTTTGAAAAAGTTGTCAAGAGAGAGAAAAATAAAGAGAAAAAGTATGTGTATGGAAAAGAAAGAAAGAAAGAAAGGAAAAATCATATGTGAATGAAAAGAAGAAAAAGAAAAAGAGAGAAAGATGAGTTAGCAATGAAGATATGAGAGGGATGGATCAAGTGAAAGAAAAGAAAAATAATAAAGTGTAAGGAAGGATGTCACGTTGATTGTGAGACGAAACTTTTACTCTATTTCCAACCATGTGCAATCCGACAACGAGGACATCATCGGTGCCTTGTAGTCACAATTTTCTTTTGCCCTTGCACATGTCCACCATTCTAAATCTTCTCATCCTTGATATCCCTACATATGGTTAATTCTCATGATCATTGGCTTTGAAAGGTAGACAACCATTAGAGGAAGTTCTTAGTTTGACAATACTTGTGTTGATTGCGCTAGCCCTACCTATAGCTCCACTTTACATGATATATGAGAGATTAATGGGAGGTGAGAGTTTTATAAAACTTGGTTAGGATAGCCACATCATATGAGTGACTTGAGAGAGCTTGGAGAAAGGTTTTTGTCTAATACTTGTTGCAGGAATTTTTGTTTTGAAAACCATAAAAAAACCTCCGATGGAAGCAAAGGAGTAAGCATGGCTGAAATTGAAGACTTCGAGTGAAGAGTTTGAGTTGTGGGGTAAATCTTGACGTGGTAAAAATTCTAAACGCCCATGTTTATGTTTGATTATCATTACTTTGTGTTTATGTATTAAAGATGAAGGGATTAACTAACTTGTGAAGGAGGATTAATGATACACGATTACACACCTTGGACGAAATTCTTTTACGAGTACTTGCTCGAGGACGAGCAAGAGCTAAGTGTGGGGGAGATGTTGACGGTGTATTTTGGTGCACCTAGCATGTTCATTACACTTTGGTTTGGATTTGATTATGGAACTAACCCGCCACTAGGCACACTAATCATATAACAAGTTCATCTTTGTGCATGCATTTGGAAGTGTTGTGTTTATGTAGGAAAACATGGACATAAAGGACGGATTCGCAACAAGTTCAAAGGAGCATTCATGGAGTCTTGTTCGTGTTCATGAGCTTGCTGAAATCACTTCCAATGGTGGCGAGGACCGAAGTGCTAGGAGGAACACCCCCGGGGATTGAGGCGTAAAAGATCAAACTTCATGCAAAGAGAGCCTCCATCTTGATCGCGAGGATAACGGCGTCAAAATCATGCAAGTGGAGGGGGCAAAGTAGATAAGTGCACGAGGACCCACGGAGCAAAAAGGGGCGACCGAACCGGCCGAGTGGGCTCGGGCCGGCCGGCCCCGGCGGGCCGGCCCCGCCCCACTTCGGGCACCGGTTCGGTCCCGTCTTCCTTGCCCTCGAAGGATCTTCGACCCTAAAACCCCCGACGCGCCGCCAACACAGAGGGAGGAATTATTCGCACCAGAAGGCCATCCACAAGCTAGAGAGAGAGGAGGAGGATCTCCGGCGGGAGATCAACCACCTCGAAGGAAGCACCCTCTCGTGGAGAAGAAGGAAGACACCGGCGGAAGGGAAACCATGATCAACGGTGCCATGATCGCACCTTGATGGGGTAATCTTCTCATTCGTCCATGGGTTGTAATCGATCTTGAGATGTAATCGCACTTTGTCGGATTATCTATCTATCATCTTGTGTTGAATATACTTTAATGCTTAAGGCTTGCAACCATGCCGTAAAGGGAGTATAGGCCTCAATGTTTCCTTGGATCCATTCAATACGCCGTGGCCATCAAAGGTCTAGTCATGAATACCTTCGCGTAGTGACGATACGAGAGGAGGGAAAGGGCGAAACCGTGGTCACATCCCCGATAGATTAGATTGGTTTCCATGTCTTTAAGCGATTGCATGCTCTAGTATCGTAGACCCGTGGGCGAGTGTCTTCTATCTTGATCGTTTATCATTCTCTCTAGTGTGTTTAGTTGTTTTCTAGTATAATAGTAGTTAGGGTTTTAGTAGCTAGTGTGTCGTTGTTGATCGAACGCTTGTAATCCCCTTGCTCCGCGGATTGACAAGAACCTTGGGAATCCGGTGGTGAAAAAGGTGTGGGGTCCGTACGCTTGCGGATCGTAGAGGGATACGTCTTTTATCCGTCAACACTCACGAGGGCCCCCTCCCCGGGGCTCGGGGGAATTCGTGGGCCAGGTGGCTCATCGATCCCACCCGTGCGGCGGGGAGTCGTCCGAGACCTCCACCACCTCCGCCCTCGCGGATCGCCGGCGGGCGCCGCCGCTTGTGCCGCCTCCACCGGCGCCTCCACTTGCGCCTCCGCGGCCGCGGGCGCCGCGGCGCGGCGCCGCGGCCATCACCTCTCGGCCGTGCCGCCGCATCCACGGCGCCGCCACAAGTTGCGCCCGCTCCGCCTCCTCTGCAGCCGGCGCCGCGGACCGCGCCTGCCGCAAAGAACCCTCGCGGGGCCGCGCCTCCACCACCGCCGCCGCCGCGGCCCGCACCTCCACGATGGCCGCGCGGCCGGCCGCTCGGCCGGCCGCGCTCCGCCGTGGCGGGCCGGATCCGCCGCCGAGGCCTCGAGGCCTCCGCCGGACCCCCGCGAGCTCTCGCCCGCCGCCGCCGTGCTTGCCCCCGCCCGCGGCGCCCTCGACGAGCGCCGCCGGTGGGGATGGACGCGTCCATCCTCGGCACCTTGGCGGTGTGCGAGAGGAGGCACGGTTGGCACCACCGCGCGGCGGCACGGACATAGGATTAGAGCGCCCGAACATCAACAAATCGAACCAAGCAAAAAGACGAGCTCCTCACCTCGAAGAAGAAAAGGCCCGTTTCCTTTTCCTCGAGGCCCCTCGCCGGATGAGGCCGGGCAGCCGGCGCGCGCCCGCCGCCGCGCCTCCCCGACGGCGCCGCCGCGCGCGCGCGGGGCGCCCCGCCCCCGCGTGCGGTCGCGCCCCGACGCCGCGCCTCCCCGAAGGCGCCGCCGCGCGCATGGGCACGCTCGCCCCGCGTGCGGGCGCGCTTGCCGTAGCGCCGCCCCCGACGACGCCGCCGCGCGCGCAGCACGCTTGCCCCACGCGCGCGCGCGCTCGCCCCGCGCACGGGCACGCTCGATGCACGCACGGGCGCGCCGCCGCGCGCGCCTGCCCGTGGCGCGCGCCGGCACCCCGCGCGCGCGCGCGCCCTCCGATGTCGATGGCCCGGCGGCGGGCGCCGTTGTGCCCGCCCCGGCGATGCCGCCCTCGCCGCCGGCGCCGCGGCTCCGGCGAGGGGGCGCGAGGGCGCCACCGTCGAGGGGGCCCTCCCCCTCAGCCTCTTCCTCTTCGTCCTCCTCCGAGGACGAGTAGTCTTCGGTCCCCGGGGAGGAGAGCCCCAACTCTTCACGCCGCCGGCACTCCGCGGCCCGCCGGTCGCGGCGCACTTGATGTCGCCTCGCGCGCTCCCTCTCGCGCGCCGCCCGCTCCCGCCGCCGCCGGCCGCGCCGCCCCGCCAAGCGTGCGGGAGTCGGGGGTGGGCGGAACGGACTTGGCGATGGTGAAGTTCACCACCGCACACAGGAGCAACAATGGCGCGTCGGGGAGACGAGAAGCAAGACCAAGAACCAAAACAAAATTAAGAACCAAACTCACCCGGCGGGCCGGTGGGGAGCATCTCGAGGTCCCATGGGGTCCGACCCGCAGTGTCGGGACCGGGTGTCGACGGCGCTCCGCGCCCGGGGTGAGCGCGTACGCCGCTCGAGGGGCGTCGGGAGCATCCGCAACCTCGCCGGATCGACGGGGTTGGCCGCCTCTGTCATCTCGAAGATGCGGAGCGGCCTCTCCATCAAGGGCACGACCCGCCCGTGATGAAGGAAGGCGAGGACGCCCATTACGTTCGGCCCCATCGCCGCCGAGCACCGCGGGACGGCCGGGACCGACTCCTGCCGCCTCCGATGCTGGACCGTGGACACCCCGTAGCCCCAGGAGTCAGGCCTCTCCTTGAACACCCGACCGGTGTAGGGGGGAGGCCGGGCTCGGCGTTGCGCAAGTAGAACCATCCCCGCTCCCAGCCGGCGTTGTTCGTCGTCATGGTGCAGGGGATGTAGACGTCCTTGAATTGCCCCCGCAGGGCAAGCGACATCCCGCCGGCGCGCACCGCGCGGCGGGTCCTCGGCTCCGTCGTGGGCTGCGTGTAGAGCTCCGCGCGGAAAAGGTGAACCCGCAGCTCCCGCTCATCGGGATCCCCGAGTACCCTTCACAGACGCCCACGAATGTGGCCGCCTGCGAAATCGCGTTGGGGGCGAAGTTGTGCAGCTCCACTCCGTAGTGGTGGCACATCGCCCGCATGAAGGTGCTCGCCGGCGTGTTGAAGCCCCGCTCGTGGTAGCGGATGAAGCTCACCACATAGCCCTCCCGGCGGGTTGGGCGCGCGGTCCCGCGGCCGGCGGCACTATCCACTCCGCCGGACGTCCGTCTTCATTGGCCGCCACCGGCCGGCGGCGACCCGCTCGCCAAGGGCCGGGCCGGGTCAACGTCGACCTCTCCCAGGCGTACGGCTCCAAGATCGTGAGGGGAGGTTGAGGCGGCGCCATGAAGGAGGCAAAGAAAAGCAGGAGCGGAGGACAGGGAACGGAAGAAAAGCTCTGACGGCGACACCGCACGGTGGCAAGAGCGAGACGAAGACGAAGGGGCGGGGGACTGAAAATGGAGAGGCGTTAAGGTAAAAAACCGCCGTCTCCTCCTCCCCCTCGCATTTATAAGCCGACGGGCGAGCTCTCCCGGAGCGGATGCCCCGCTCGCATTAACTGCAGGGAATCTTCCCTTCACGTCGACGGACGGGCCCCACCACGACTGCAGCGGCCACTTCACTGCAGGCGGGCCATCATCACGGCGAAGACCCGCGGGGACCGAGGCGAAGCCGTCACGTCCGCCCCGCCACGCCGCCCACTACGCGCGCGCGCGCGGCCGCAACGCCTAAAAAGATGCGCCCGCGCCGCAAAAACCGCGCCCTCGACCGCAAGACACTTAATGACCGGGTCCCTTGCCAAGCAAGGAGAACCCTCGAGCGGGGCGAACCCCCGGCTCGAGACAAGGGCAACCCCTCGATGGGATATCGACGTGAGAAGGCCGCCGGGACCTCGCTTGATGTAAAGCGGCACCGCGGTGCCCATGCCACGTAAAACCCTCGAGCGGCACGAGCCCTCGGCTCAAAACGAAAACGGCCCTCGATGGGACATCGACGTGAGAAGGCCGCCCGGGACCTCGCTTGATGTAAAGCGGTGCACCACGGGTACCCATGCCACGTAAAACCCTCGAGCGGCACGAGCCCCCGGCTCCAAACGATGTCGGCCCTCGAAGGGACATCGGCATGAGAAGGTCACCGGGGCCCGCTCGATGTAGAGTGGGCACCACAAGTACCCATGCCACGCAAAACCCTCGAGCGGCACGAGCCCCCGGCTCGAGACAATATCAATTCTCCCAAAAAGGGCACATATGCCGTGTCGCCAACCGCCGAGGGCCGGCTCGCCCGTACCCCTCGACGGCCGCGGACGCGAAAAGACGGGGCCGCCCAGCGCCACCCCCGCACGGCCCTACTGATCAGAGGTCCGAAGCCTGACCCTCGACGGGTTCGAACAGGCGCCTCAGATCGCAGAGTTAGGGACGACGAGGGCACGCGCATTCGAGCCGTTCCTCGAGCCCGCCGGCTCGAGGGTGCCCCACATGTCGTGTTCGAGAGCCGGCCGAGGGCGCCTAGCGGGGATCCCACCGAGGGAGAGCTTCCGCGCCCTCGGTCCCTAGCGAACGGGACCGAGCCCCACCTAGCAAACCCACGCAAGCGCTTCCATGGACGTGTCTCCGGACCGCGCAGCCTACCCTTATCGAACGGGGCATGGACGTCCACTTGAACCACCCGCTACCAGCTCGAAGAGGAATCCGCAATTCGCGACCCGCTCGATGGGAGTTGCGGAAACCTCACCCTCCGTCCCGCGGAGGGACGGCGAGGGCGCGTTAAAAAACAAGTCGTGGAGCCCTACCCGATCGCCTCGAACGGGCCAAGGCTCGGGGGCTTGACGCACGGCTACACCTCCTTGAAATTGCACCCGCCGGAGACAGTGCCAGCAGCGCGTGCACCCCCGAAGCCGGCTGAAACACCGCCGATGCCGGTTGGAATATGTGCCACGCCCTCTGACCAAAATTCTCGTGGTTAACCCCTCGCAGAGCACCCACACTCTGCCGCAGGCTTCGGGGCTAGACCCGCGGGTCGCCGACGCGGCCCCACCCGAAAGCGTTCGCGGAACAAGGAGGGAAGAACGTCCTATCGAAGGTTCCGACCTGCGGGAGCCTCAATGGCAAACCCACGGATGCTCGGGGGCCTACCGTCGGGGACAGCCCTAGGGGTCCCCTTAAACAATGGGGGAATCCTCACTTAAAACCCACAAAAAGGCCAAAACACCAATCGTCTAACCATGCGGGAACGGCCCCACGCCGCGGGGACTCCGACGGCCCATCGAGACGGCCCACTTAGAGATCCCCTCGAACGGGCTCCGCCTCGTTCGAGGATGCATGCTCCCTTCGGGCGGGCTCCGCCCGTCCGAGGGGTAACACTTCCCTCGAGCGGGTTGCGCCTCGCTCGAGGGCTCACTCCCCCTCGAGCGGTCCCGCCTCGCTCGAGGGTATGTCCCGCCCTCGGCCGGGGTCCGCCACGCTCGAGGGCGTCCCTCACGCGTGCACCGGCCCCCGTACACGGGCGTTTAATGCCCCGACATAGGCGGGACGGCGCACTCATGCGCCGGGGCTCGCACCCCGGTGCCGCCGCACCAACTCCCCGGGGAGGAGCCCATCCCCGCCATCGTGGGGAAGGGACCGTGCGGCGTGGCCGGTGTCGGTCCCGTGACACCGTGCGCACACTCCCAGGTACGGCTAACGCGCCGAGCCCTCGAAAGGGGGCCGGCGCACCCCTCGATTCACTTACTTGTGACCCTACGGGGGGTTAGGGTGGAGGCGCTAGGCCGGTGGACCGCCATCCCCGCCACCGCAACGGCGTGGCCGCCGTACCCGCGCGTGCGGGGAGCACGCCCGACGCCGTAGCAACAACTCCGTGCCCGTGAAGCGCGTCGGGAAGGAACGCCGTTCTGCCAACTCCTGTACTCCGTACGGGCCCGCGCGCACCTCCCTCGAGCCTATCGCAGAACATCACCACCATCCGCCGCTCTCCTACCCTCGAACCGCCACCGTTCGGGTACAAGTCGAGCCATGATGACCGGATCGCCGCAAGGATCGCCGGACGGCCGCCCACTCTACAGGATAGCACGTCGCACTTCCCCCCGTAGCCGGTAGCGCGGCGCGCATGTAAACCGCTTCCCCCTTGATCTATAAAAGGGGGGAGCGAACCCCCCACCGCAAGGGGGACGCAAGATAGCGGACAACGAGAGCCTTTCACACACACACCACGTACTCACTCCCAAATTCTCCCACAACATCTTCGCCGGGGACTTGGAAGCCCGGCTTCCTCTCCCGCCTTGCTTGTAGCCGCCCCACTACGGGCACCCCGTGCTAAGTAATATAGTGCCTCGAGCACGCCACCGCCGGACGTACGGCCCCCTCGGCGGGAACCGGATAAAACCTTGTGTCACTTGTTACTTAGCATCGACCATTGAGGGATAGACCTCGGCGCTTTCTCTTGGTTAGTGTTGGGACCACATTCCGCACCGACATTAACTTATTTAGAAATTGGATTTCTCATTTTCCATACAGTGGGCTTGAGTGCAAACATTTAAAATGTAACATATACACATCATAGATAATAGACATCAAGTTTAAGAAATTTAAGAATATATTTCCTAATTAAAATAGAGAACAAAATATGGTTAAATGAGTTCCGTGGACTTAGCTCCAGCCACAACTCCTTTATCAACCAATAATAGTTAACCTATTTAGAAATTCAATTTGGAATCTTTTACACAAGGGTTTGGAGTACAAATGCTTAAAATGGATCGTGTGGACTGCATAGATTATACATGTAGAGTTTGAGAAATTTAAGGCTTTATTTGCTAATTAAAACAAAGCATGAAATATGGTTGAATGAAATGCATCATGGTGCAAGCAGCCAGCTAGCCATGACTGATTAGTGAGTCATGCCAAACGGCTTGCCACGACTAGCTACGCCGCATCTTTTATTATGTTTTTATGTCATGGTGTATATTAGTCACGCCATTTTATGTGGCGCAACTCAACTATTAATCGCGCCACGTAAGTTGGTGCCAAAAGAGTTAGTTTTTGAAAATTTAGTTTGAGAGAAGTTATTTATAAAATTTTACATTAAAAAGGTTAAAATTAAAAAAATCATCATCTAGGTGTCCCTATATGTCTAGTGGAAAATGCATGAGTTGAATCTGTACTCCCATTAAGGCTCACTCTACTATTCTTCTTCTTCCTTTGACGGACGGCTTCTTCTGCGGTTGCCATGCCGACGTCCTCTACCACCGACCCTGAGTTCATTGTTCCAGTCGGCAGCAGTTGGAGCGTTGCCACGCCGCCTGCCTACCACCCACTGCCGCCCTTCTGAATTTGTCGTTCCTCATTGCCCCCGCCACCGACATTGCCCACCAGATGTCTTTCCCTACCCGATCAATAGCGCTAGAGCTCCCGTGCCGCCTCACTCTTCGTCGGTCGTACCGCCACTATCGCCCCCAACCTCCTCCTTTAAAGGCCTGCAACCATTGGAGACCCGCCCTCCTGTGACAACCCGCCCAGGAAAACACCGTACTATCGCCTAAACCAATCCACTTTGGTCATTAAGCGATAATAAAGTATCATCCTGTCGTTAGTTGTCGGGTTAACGCCCGGTGAAATCACTTACATAGCAACAAAGGTCGGCAAATATGCATTAAAACTCACGCGGAGGAGAGTCCAAAGTACAAACATGAATTAATTTCAAAATTACCCCTAAGGGTTTCATTATTACAAACCATTGTTCATGACATGATAAGTATAGGATCAGAGTTCGAAAACAGCAGAATAAAATAAACTAGCGCAACGATAAACATCACAGGAGGTCGTTCGTGATGCCATCACTCGTCTTCATCCACCCATTCCAACTCCCAGCCGGGTGGAATCTCACTAGGTCAAACAACACCTGCAATAACATTTTTAAAATAAGGCTGAGTATACTAATACCCATCAAGACTTAACCGTCGCGTGATAACTGCATCACCAAACTCTAGACACGAGAGGCTTTTTGGCCGGTGGAGTTCTTTTGTCGAAAAGCAACAAAGAGTATGTCCTTACTTTCAATATTTTAGCACCAAGTTCTAGTTGATTACCATTTCTAAGTGTGCCCACTAATTCAATCAAGAATTGTACAAACAATTAATTCAGGCAGTAAACTTCGCCAAGTTCCATCATTAAGGTATATCATGACCAGTTGATTAAGCAGTCTCAGATAACGATGAGAGGCCGACAATTGATTGATTCATAACCTTGCAAGGTAAACCTAAACACATGGAGGGTGACCCCACATGGACAACCACCAGATGGTTCCCAAAAGTCCTCGGCTTGGGATCAAACCTTGCTGTTGACAGTGTATTTTGGTACACCAAACATATTCATTACACTTAGGTTTGGATTTGTTTATGGAACTAACCCGCCACTAGGCACACTAATCATATAACAAGTTCATCTTTGTGCATGCATTTGGAAGTGTTGTGTTTATGTAGGAAAACATGGACATAAAGGACGGATTCGCAACAAGTTCAAAAGAGCATTTACGGAGTCTTGTTCGTGTTCATGAGCTTGATGAAATCACTTCCAATGGTGGCAAGGACCGAAGTGCTACGAAGGAACACCCCCGAGGATTGAAGCGTAAAAGACCGAACTTCATGTAAGGAGAACCTCCATCTTGGACGCGAGGATGACATCGCCAAAATCACGCAAATGGAGGGGGCAAAGTGCATAATCACCTGAGGACCCACGGGCGCGAAGGGGCGACCAAGCCGGGCCGGGATGAGCCTGGGCCGGCCGGCTCAAGCCGGTCGGCCTGGCCCACTCCCGACGTCGGTTCGGCCCCCCTTTCCTTGCACCCAAAGGATATTCAACCCTAAGTCCCTGGAGGCGCCGCCATTCGCGAAAGAGAGAGCCATTCGCACCGAGAGGCCATCCACAAACTAGAGAGAGAGGAGGGAGATCTCCAGAGGAGGATCGACCATCTCGGAGGAAGCACCCACAAGTAGAGAAGAAAGAAGACACCATCGGAGAGTCACCATGATCAAAGGTGCCATGTCTAGTACCTTGATGGGGTAATCTCCTTATTCGTCCATGGGTTGTAATCGGTCTTGAAGATGTAATCGTACCTTATTGGATTATCTATCTATCTATCTATCATCTTGTGTTGAATGTGCTGAGATGCTTAAGGTTAGCTACCATGCCGTAAAAGAAGTATGTGAGGACCATGTGTGGTTCGAGGATCGGTGGATGGTCGCTTCCTTGTGTGATGAGTGATTGACAACATTGTGTGGACTGATTCTTGGCTAAGTACTGCAGGTGTTTGCGGCTTGACTCGTGTTGGTGCAGGTGAAGAACAAGCGCGAAAGGTCGTTGCAGGTGAGGCCTCCAGGTGTGGAGAAGACAAGTAGGCTTCGTTTGAGGGACCCGGTGGCCAGTGGGGTCAAGTGCGGGCCGCATGGTGGCATGAACAGCGAGATGAAGTCGTGGACGGTTTCTTGGTAGAGCCTAAAAACCAAGGGCGAGCCGGGACTACGTGGGAGCCGAGTCATGAGTGGAGATTAGCGAAGGCTACACCGAGTTTGCGGGGTTTGCAGTGGTTCACCAGAAAACCACTGGGTTACTCGGTTGAGCCACAAAATAGAGGCCGAAGACTCGACGAGGAGGTGCGACCACCCAGGCCGGTTCAACCGCCCGTGAGGGGCGGTCGACCGCTCGGGGCCGGTCGGATCTCCCCGGCCGGCCTAACCGCCCGTGGGGGCGGTCTGACTGCCCTGGCCGCCGGCGCCGAGATGCTTCGAAGCGGAGAACACGCGTCGGGATCGCAAGGCTTGCGTTGAGGCTAAGCAGGTTGCGATCGCCAGGCATCCGTCCGATGAAGATATTCCGAAGATTTCCAAATCCGCCCTCGAGGGGCATGTATCCCTAGTTATTAGTGATGGGTAGTTTAGTCTTTTGGGTGCCTCCATATATACTCATTGAATGGGTGGATGGCAGCCAACTCTTGGAACCCTAGCTCATTTGTTTTTCCATTTTCGTTCTCCTTTTTCCCTAGTTTTTCCTAGGACTAGCTTGAGAGCTTCATGTGAGATCTAGAGAGAGAGATGGATGTTTGGGTGGCAAGCTAGACCTTGTACAAACCTTCATGGCATGTATATATGGTTTGGCGTTGTTCCTCAAGGTGGTTTTCCCGTCTCTTTTGTGGTGATTTTCGGAGCTCTTTGTTTGCGGTGTTTTGAGGATGATTTCTTGGGGTTTTTGGTAGGTGTCACGTATGAGGATCTTGTGCCTCTTTGACTGGTGACTTTGCCCCCAAATCTCTCTTGAATCGAACTCGATTTGGTGGTTTTTCGAGTTGGGCGAGTTCTTGACCTAGAGAAGTGATTTCTTCGATTCCTCTTGATTGTGAGCGTTTCGGGTCGATTCCTTTGAGGTAGAGGTTGCCCAGGAGGTAACCCACTAATCCCGAAGTTTCGCTGCAATCCGTGGAGTGGTTCGGGAGATCGGGCATGAGGAAGCCGAGGTTTGACCCGCGGGTTCATTTTCTCGGAAGCGGCGGTCTAACCGCCGTGGGGGCGGTCTAACAGCCCTGGGTGTTTCCAGGTCGAAGTTTTGTTTCACCGGATTTTCCTCTGTGAGTTTGTTCGCCTTGATCAGAGGAGCGTCTGGGTGAAATTTCGGGTTGTTCTTGTGCCGTTTGCTAGGTGTTCTTGGTTGGAGTTCGTTGCTAGGTACAGGAGGTTAGACCGCCCCTGGTAGCCGGTCTAACCACCCCTAGGCCCTTGGGTGGAGTTTTGGTTTTTACCAAGATTTTCTGGTAGCTAGCATGGCCTTGACCAGAAATCTTTGTTGGTGAAACCGTGGTGCGTTTTGGTGCTCGGAAGAGGTGTTTCGGAGGATTTCTTGGTTACCAGGTGGAGGCGGTCTAACCGCCCCCTATACCCGGTCTAACCGCCCCCCTCTGGTTAGCCGGCTTTCAAGTTGTTTCCGCTGTCGTTGGTGCGCGTGGTTGTGGTTGCCTCGGTAGAGTTTGTTCCTAGGACCGCAGCACTCCGGTGGCTACGTGGTTTTGGCAAACGGAAGGTAGAAGTGCGAAGCGTGTGATTTCGGGGGTCCGACCGAGCTAGTTCGTCTTGTCGGAATTTCAATCTCCCTCGAGAAGAATTTTTATCGGCTCCCATTCACTCCCCCCCTCTCTGGTCGCCTAATCGGTCCTTCAAGTGGTATCGAGCCGGTTCGGGTCTTTGTTGACTCTAACCGCCTAAGATCCAAGGATGGCGTACCGCGAACGGGGTTCGGGTCCTCCACACTTCGATGGCAAGAACTACCGGATGTGGAGTAAGCGGATGGGTGCGTTCCTCCGTGGAAAGGGTCGCATCCTTTGGGATGTCACGGTGGACACAGGATATGTCCGGCCCGATGGACTTCCTCGCTCCAGATCGAGGAACAGCATTCGACGCCAACAATAAGGCGGTCGACTACTTGTTTCGTGCTTTGTGTCGGCCCGAGTTCGATCGGGTGCACACCGAGCACTTGGCTTGTAGGATTTGGACAAAGGCCGAAGGAGGCTCATGTTGGGAATGCCCGTGTTCGAGCACGGATGTATGCGACCTACCGGAGAGAGTACGAGAACTTCACTCATCTCCCCGGTGAGTCCATCGATGCCCCGTTTCGCAGGTTCACGGTGGTTGTGAACAACATGAGGGCCAATGTGGACGTGCTCCCGTACGATGATCATGATAGAGCGGTCAAGCTCTTACACTCTTTGGATCATACAATATTGGGCGGAAAGTTCGAGGCCATTGTGGAGTCGGAGAAGTATGACACTCTGACGGTGAACGAGCTGTTCTCGAAGCTCAAGTCAGCTGAGGTGGATACGGGCATGACTGCCAAGCTCGAGGGTCCGACTGATTCCCATAGTCTCGCCCTCGTTGGTGGTTCGAAAGGAAAGGCTAACACAAACCTATCCACCAGGATGTTCTCTTTTTCATTTTTGATGTCTATGCCAGATGAGGAGTTCAATGACCTTGGAGAGGACGAGTTGGCGCTGTTGACGAGGAGGTTCGAGAGGCTGCACGAGAACCGGGTGAACATGAGAAGGAACACGAGAACATGCTTCCAGTGCGGCAAGCCGGGACACTTCGTCGCCGATTGCCCGGAGAAGGTCCAGAACAAGGACGGCAACAAGCACAAGCCGAGGAACGATGGCAAGTACCGGTCGAGGCGTGACCACAAGAACAAGCACAGGAACAAGTACAAGGACGAGCGACGATCGAGGAAGGAGAGCCGAGGCAAGGCCCGAGCGATGGTTGGAGCGAGCGACGTCGACTCCAATTCCGCGTACTCCACCTCGAGCTCGAGCAGCAGTGAGGATGAAGGTGATCGTCGCAAGAAGAAGAAGTCGTCCAAGAACCTGAGCGGGCTGAGCTGCTTTGCGAGAGACAGCTTCTGCACCATGGCGCTGAGCTCCGGCAGCAAGAAGAGCACACAGAGCAACTCGGACTCTGAGTCCGACGACGAGGTGCATGATGAGCTTCCCTTCCTGCGCCAGGAGAATGAACGGCTCGGTACTTTGCTTGATAATCGTGATGACATGCTTAGAGAGGCAAAGAAAATGAGAAAAGAGCTTAGGGCTTCACTCGAGGATGCTAGGACTAGAGTGGCTGAGCTAGAGACACAGGTGCTTGATAGCAAGCTTGAGATTGATTCCCTTAAGGCTAGCCCTGTTGTTTCAGATGATGTTGATTGTGCTGATTGCTCCATATTTCTTGCTGATCTTGCTTTGTTTAAGGAGAAACATGCCTCCAAGTGTGAGGAACTAGATGTGCTTAGGGTTGAAGTGGCTGAGCTTAAGTCTAGATCTGCTTTGCTAGGTGCTTGCACTTCTTGCCCTGTTTTGCATGCTAAGATCAATGAGATGCATGTCTACACTAGTTCTCTTGAGGCTAAATTGAAGGAACCCATGCCTACATCATGCTCTACCTGTGAAATGCATGCTTTGAAAAATTTGGAACTTGCACATTATGTTGATCGTTTGCAGGATGAAAATGATGACTTGAGAAAGTTGATGGGTTGGTTGTCCGGTCATGAGCCTCGCTGAGGATGATGATCGAGGCATTTAAGAGGCAGGATGGTGAGGGACTTGGGGCAAACAAGGTTGGTGAGGGAAGTGGAGAGAATATTCCAGAGCCACCAAAAACCCACCACAAAAATGATTTCCCTCCAAAACCCAACCATCTTAGGAACCGACTAGACACAACCCCAGCTCCACCCATATTTCCTACACCCACAAATGATCTCCAAAAGCCTATCAAGTTTGTGAGCACTTCCGGGAAAGTGTTCTTTGGGAAAGTGAGTGAGAAGGCTAGTGAGGAGAAATCGTTGGAGGAGTTGAGTGGAGAGAAACCAAGCGAGCAGCCCCAATCCAAGCCTAAACCTAAGCTTGTGAGGTTCCGTTGTGGCCATTATGGGAAAGAGGGTCACAAGGATGAGTTTTGCTTCAAGAGGAAGCGGGAAGAGGGGATGGCAAAGTAGTAGGCGAACAAGGATAGGTACAACCCTTCCCATGGTGTACCTAAGCCTCGTATGCCACTGCACAGGGGTAAAGCTGTGGTGAGAAGTGTTCCGGCATGGGGAGATGCGAGTTCCCGCAGCCGAGGAGTAGTTCTGGAGGGGGCGGTCAGACCGGCCTGGCTAGGCGGTCAGACCGGCCCAGCCCAGAGGGGGCGGTTAGACCGGCCTGGCTAGGCGGTTTAACCGCCCCCGGCACTCCGGGCGGAGTGGTTTTCGAGGTGGTGAGTCGAGAGGTTTCGGTGTCCGGAGGCGGAGTTGCCGGTAGTTGGTCCGGAGAGACAACAGGTGGTCAGTTTGCTAGGCATTCTCCCCCTCGAGTTCACTACGGGGATGAGAGGAGTCGTAGCTTTGAGAAGGAGAGGAGGGACGGTCCACGGGTTGTCTTCCGTGGTTTTGGGCCTCCTCCAGGCATTGAGGGGTGGTTTCCTCGGAGTGGTTACCGAGGTGGTGTCCGTGGTGGTAGTTATGGTAGGAAAGATGGATTGATGTGTGCTAACCCCACTTTCGAGCAAATGGCTTGGCACTGGTTTTACTCTTTTGGTACTAACCCCAGTGCTGAGTCGTTTGTTCGCTCACGTGCTCATTTTTGAATTTCAGGTGGGAGACTTAAAGAACATTTGGTTGATTGACTCCGGTTGCTCGAGGCATATGACCGGAGACAGGGGGGTGGTTCTCAAGTCTCGTCCCGTGGTGACGAAGAGGTACATCACTTTTGGGGACAATGGGCGTGGGCGTGTGCTTTCGGAAGGTGAGATAAAAGTGAGTGATAAGATCACTCTGAGGCGTGTTGCTCTTGTTCAGTCGCTGGGGTACAATTTGCTTTCTGTGTCCCGGCTTGTTGGATGAGGGTTTTGAGGTGTTGTTTCGGCCGGTGGTTCTCGGATTTTGGACTCTCGAGGGGACCTTGTTTGTATGGTCGTTCCCGAGGGTCGGGTGTTTCGTGTTGATTTTTCTCGGTCTTCGAGTGTGGAGCGTTGTTTCTTGGCCGGTTCTTCGAGTGAGTTGTGGAGGTAGCATAGGAAGTTGGGTCACTTGAGCTTTGACCTTTTGTCTCGCTTGAGTAAACTCAATTTGGTCCGAGGATTGCCACGGTTGAGGCTTGAGAAAGAGTTGGTTTGTGCTCCGTGTAGGCATGCCAAGATGGTGGCCTCTTCTCACCCGCCTCTCACCGATGTGATGACTAAGCGTCCATGCGAGCTGCTCCATATGGACCTTGTTGGCCCAGCTCGTGTGCGATCTGCGG
This sequence comes from Cenchrus americanus, assembly GCA_947561735.1. Lineage (NCBI taxonomy): Eukaryota > Viridiplantae > Streptophyta > Magnoliopsida > Poales > Poaceae > Cenchrus > Cenchrus americanus. The sequence goes on from OX387240.1 coordinate 55,466,918, forward strand.
GTGGGAAGTGGTATGTCCTTGTTGTGGTGGACGACTATTCTCGGTATGCGTGGGTGTTCTTTCTTGAGGATAAGGGGGAGACGTTTGGTTTTGTTCGAGATCTAGTCTTGAGGTTGAGGAACGAGAGGCACGAGATGCCATACGAGCTATCCGCAAGGATAATGGCTCGGAATTCGAAACTCTCATTTTGAAACCTTTTGCCATGACTTGGGTCTTGAGCACCGCTTTCGAGTCCGTATACGCCTCCCCGAATGGTGTTGTGGAAAGGAAGAACGGACCTTGTGCGAGATGGCTCGGACGATTCTTGATGAGCATAGGACTCCGAGGAGGTATTGGGCCGAGGCAAGAATACCGCGTGCTATGTGTCAAACAGATCTACCTCGCAGTGCACAAGAAGAAAACATGCTATGAGTTGATGCATGGTCGCACACCCAAGGTGAGTCACTTCCATGTCTTTGGTTGCAAGTGTTTCATTCTGAAGAAAGGCAGGAAGTTGGATAAGTTTGAGGCTAGGTCTGTCGATGGTATTTTCTTTGGTTATGCATCTCATTCTAGAGCATATCGTGTGCTCAATCTTGAAACTAACCATATCATGGAGACTTGCGAGGTAACCTTCGACGAGACGAGCCACATAATCGGCTTGTCTTTGAGTGTGCGAGGTGATGATGAGCTTGGCGAGGAGATCTTTCGGGAGGAGGAGCATGAATATGGAGACGATGAGGATGGTGGTGCGGTGCCCCCGCCGAACATGTACCCACTACTTCGACTACGATGATGGACGGACCCTCTACTACACCTACGACGACAAATCAAGAACGAGGAGAAGCTGATGTTGAGGGGGAGGTAGCATCGAGGCGAGAACCTCCCCGGCGAGTACAGGTGGATCATCCAGCTTCGAGGATCATCGGCGACATGAATGAACGCACTACACGGTCGAGGTTTTGAAACAATTCCCATTTCGCTCATGTTGCGTTTGTTGCTACTTTTGAGCCCAAAGATATTGGACACGCACTATCTGATCACAATTGGGTTAATTCAATGCATGAGGAGTTGGAGAACTTTGAGAGGAATCAGGTGTGGGAGTTGGTTGACCCTCCCCCAGGGTGTAAGCCGATTGGTACAAAGTGGGTGTGGAAAAACAAAGAGGGAGAGAAAGGTGAGGTTGTGAGGAACAAGTCGAGGCTTGTTGCTCAGGGGTTCAGTCAGAAGGAGGGGATCGACTACGAGGAGACCTTTGCTCCCGTAGCCCGTTTGGAGGCGATTAGGATGCTTCTAGCCTTTTCCGTGGCTAAAGGGTTCAAGTTGCACCAAATGGTTGTGAAGAGTGCTTTCTGAATGGTGTGTTGGAGGAAGAAGTGTATGTGAGGCAACCTCCGGGGTTTGAGAGTGAGAAGTACCCCCACCGGGTGTACAAGTTGAGGAAGGCGCTGTATGGGTTGAAGCAGGCGCCTAGAGCTTGGTATGGTAGGTTGAGGCGGTTCTTGTTTGAGAGAGGTTTTGAGATGGGGAAGGTCGATCGGACCTTGTTTTTGCCGAGGCGGTAAGCGGAGATATCCCGATTGTGCGGGTGTACATGGATGATATTGTCTTTGGTGGCTCGTCTAACTCTCTTGTTGCAAGGTTTGCGAGATGATATGAGCGGGGAATTTGAGATGAGCACGATGGGCGAGTTGCGTTCTTCCTCGGGCTACAAATCAAACAATCAAAGGAAGGAATATTTGTGCACCAGGCTAAGTACACCAAGGACATTGTGCGGAAGTTCAAGATGGAGGACTCCAAGGCTATGACGACGCCGATGAGTACGACTACAGCTCTTGATGCGGACGAGGAAGGTGAACACGTGGACCAGAACGAGTACCGGAGCATGATCGGATCACTCCTCTACTTGACGGCGACGAGACCGGACATACAGTTCTCGGTGTGTCTGTACGCTCGTTTTCAAGCGTCTCTGAGGACTTCACATCGACAAGCGGTGAAGCGAATTTTCAGGTACTTGCGTCACACTCCCGACTTCGGCCTTTGGTACTCCGCGTCCTCTTCTTTGGCGCTTCATGGTTTTTCAGACGCGGATTTTGCCGGGTGTCGGTTGGATAGGAAGTCCACTTCTGGGACTTGCCAGTTTTTAGGTTCTTCTTTGGCGTCTTGGTCTTCCCGCAAACAATCGAGTGTTGCTCAATCCACTACCGAGGCCGAGTATGTTGCCGCTGCTAGTTGTTGCTCTCAACTCCTTTGGATTTCATACACCATGAGTGACTTTGGTGAGGAGTATACCCATGTCCCACTTCAATGTGATAGCACCAGTGCCATAAGCGTTGCAAAGAACCCAGTGCTCCATTCCAAAACCAATCACATAGAAGTGAGGTATCATTTTCTGAGAGACAACATAGAGAAAGGAAATATAGCTTTGATCCATGTACCCACACATGACCAACTAGCCGATATTTTCACCAAACCCCTAGATCAAGCAACTTTCACTCGTTTGCGGGGGGGACTTGGTGTGTGTTTGATTTCTTGAGTTGGGTGTGTGGGAGCTCCGTTGTAGCATATGTATAGTTTCCTTTGTGCATTTCTTGCATTTGGCATGGCATATGTAACATGATGTATAGGCATCCTTGTATCTTAGATTGCATGCATTTTGTATCATATGCATTGGATAGAAAAAGCTTCTCCTATATACATTGTTCACCATGGGATGCTATATATGTTTTTGTGAGCTTGTTTGGTATGCTATGGTTAGTTTGGCTTAGCTCTTGATGATCTTGTTGAATGATCCATGGTTGATGGCTATTTTTTGAAAAATGTCACATATATGCTCTCTCATGTGTAAACGCCTTTTTATGATCTTGACATGTTTTAGTGGCTTTGCTATGCTTAATTTGTTGTTGGATAGCTAGTTTATTGATCATATGGGGCCAAAGGCTCATTTGCCATCATGAATGTTTAGCTTTCTTGCTTTATCTTATGGAGGGGCATAAGTTCCTTTTTGTCGCAAAGACATTTCATGTACCATTTATAAATCTGAAAATGAAATGAAAAATGCTTGGAAAATATGTTCCCATGTCATATGTGCTGAAATTAACTTGCTTTGGGTGCTAAACCGTTGCATGATGCCTACCAATGAGAAGTCTCATACATAGAAGTAGGCACATGGCTCGGTGGCTTTGACATGACATGAAGTGCTTGTGGGTGTTTGTGATGGTCTTATGATTAGAATTGCTGTCCTAGCATGAAGTTTGTGTGGCTTTGCCATTTTGACATGTTTTGCTCATGTTTAGGTATTTGCTTGTGAGAGAGTAGCTTTTCGCAAAATTACTCAAATCCTTTTTAGCCTTGTCCAATGGTTTTGAGATTTGGTGATCACGTAGTTAAGGTCATTACGAACCTGTAGAGTATCTAACTTGCTCTTTTGGACTTGTGTAGCTCCTTGTGATGAATTTTGTATATTTGAGAAGCTATATGTTGAAAGTTTTCGCATTTTTCCTTGATTCATGCATTGTCAACAAGGGGGAGAAGTTTGTGCATGCTTTGGGCACCTGGGAGTGTTTGGAAGGTGTTCCAATTGGTTTGGGTAAATGTTGAGCAGTTTGGTGCAGGGCCGGTCACAAGGGGCGGTCTAACCGCCCCCAGGCGGTCAGATGAGTGGTAGGCGGTCTAACCGCCTGGGGTAGGCGGTCTAACCGCCCTGGGCAGAGTGAGCAGGTTTTTGCTCTTTGTTGCATTCCCATGTTGCATTGCTGCATCTGTTCAGGGGGAGTGTGCTTTGGCTCAGGGGGAGCATGCATGTGTGCAGGGGTAGCTCTTTGTGGTGTTCGAGCTTCGGTTTGGTGGTTTGTGCTCTTTGTTTGAGCCGTGTTTTGTCTCGGATGTGTCGAGCCGTTGCCCTTGCCTAAGGGGTCCGAGACTTGTCTTCTTCAAGTGATCTTGCTCTTTGCCTTTCTTTGGCTTTCGATCGCTTGTTGAGTTTTTTTATTTGTTCTTTTCTTTTTCCTTTTCTCTTGTGTTACTTCATGTGAGTGTGTTGTCAATGCACTCATCAAGGGGGAGATTGAGGACCATGTGTGTTTCGAGGACCGGTGGATGGTCGCTTCCTTGTGTGATGAGTGATTGACAACGTTGTGTGGACTGATTCTTGGCTAAGTACTGCAGGTGCAGGTTGCGGCTTGACTCGTGTTGGTGCAGGTGAAGAACAAGCGCGAAAGGTCGTTGCGGTGAGGCCTCTAGGTGTGGAGAAGACAAGTAGGCTTCGTTCGAGGGACCCGGTGGCCAGTGGGGTCAAGTGCGGGCCGCATGGTGGCATGAACAGCGAGATGAAGTCGTGGACGGTTTCTTGGTAGAGCCTAAAAACCAAGGGCGAGCCGGGACTACGTGGGAGCCGAGTCATGAGTGGAGATTGGCGAAGGCTACACCGAGTTTGCGTGGTTTGCGGTGGTTCACCGTAAAACCACCGGATTACTCGGTTGAGCCACAAAACCGAGGCCGAACACTCGACGAGGAGGTGCGGCCACCCGGGCCGGTTCAACCGCCCGGGAGGGGCGGTCAAACCGCCCGGGGCCGGTCGGATCTCCCGGGCCGGTCCTAACCGCCCGGGGGGGCGGTCGGCGCCGCCCGGCCGCCGCGCGCGAGATGCTTCGAAGCGGAGGACACGCGTCGGGATCGCAAGTCTTGCGTTGAGGCTAAGCGAGTTGCGGTCGCCGGGCATCCGTCCGATGAAGATATTCCGAAGATTTCCAAATCCGCCCTCGAGGGGCATGTATCCCTAGTTATTAGTGATGGGTAGTTTAGTATTTTGGGTGCCTCCATATATACTCATTGAATGGGTGGATGGCAGCCAACTCTTGGAACCCTAGCTCATTTGTTTTTCCATTTTCGTTCTCCTTTTTCCCTAGTTTTTCCTAGGACTAGCTTGAGAGCTTCATGTGAGATCTAGAGAGAGGGATGGATGTTTGGGTGGCAAGCTAGACCTTGTACGAACCTTCATGGCATGTATATATGGTTTGGCGTTGTTCCTCAAGGTGGTTTTCCCGTCTCTTTTGTGGTGATTTTCGGAGCTCTTTGTTTGCGGTGTTTTGAGGATGATTTCTTGGGGTTTTTGGTGGGTGTCACGTATGAGGATCTTGTGCCTCTTTGACTGGTGACTTTGCCCCCAAATCTCTCTTGAATCGAACTCGATTTGGTGGTTTTTCGAGTTGGTCGAGTTCTTGACCTAGAGAAGCGATTTCTTCGATTCCTCTTGATTGTGAGCGTTTCAGGTCGATTCCTTTGAGGTAGAGGTTGCCCAGGAGGTAACCCAGCTAATTCCGAAGTTTCGCTGCAATCCGTGGAGTGATTCGGGAGATCGGGCGCGATGAAGTTAGGGTTTGACCGGCGGGTTCGTTTTCTCGGAAGGGGCGGTCTAACCGCCGTGGGGGGGGGGTCTAACCGCCCGGGTGTTTCCGTGTCGAAGTTTTGTTTCGCCGGATTTTCCTCTCGTGAGTTTGTTCGCCTTGATCGGAGGAGCGTCCGGGTGAAATTTCGGGTTGTTCTCGTGTCGTTTGCTAGGTGTTCTTGGTTGGAGTTCGTTGCTAGGTACGGAGGTTAGACCGCCCCCGGTAGCCGGTCTAACCGCCCCTAGGCCCCGGGTGGAGTTTTGGTTTTCACCAAGATTTTCCGGTAGCTAGCATGGCCTTGACCGGTGTTGACGGATAAAAGACGTATCCCTCTACGATCCGCAAGCGTACGGACCCCACACCTTTTTCACCACGGGATTCCCAAGGTTCTTGTCAATCCGCGGAGCAAGGGGATTACAAGCGTTCGATCAACAACGACACGGTAACTACTAAACCCTAACTACTATTATACTAGAAAACACTTAACTACACTAGAGAGAATGGTAAACGATCAAGAGAGAAGACACTCGCCCACGGGTCTACGATACTAGAGCATGCAATCGCTTAAAGACATGAAAAACCAATCTAATCTATCGGGGTTGTGACCACGGTTTCGCCCTTTCCCTCCTCTCGTACTTCGTCACTACGCGAAGGTATTCATGACTAGACCTTTGATGGCCACGGCGTATTGAATGGATCCAAGGAAGCATTGGAGCTCTACTCCCTCTATGGCACGGTTGCAAGCCTTAAGCAATAAAGTATATTCAACACAAGATGATAGACGATAATCCGACAAAGTGCGATTACATCTCAATATCGATTACAACCCATGGACGAATGAGAAGATTACCCCATCAAGGTGCTGATCATGGCACCGTTGATCATGGTTTCCCTTCCGCCGGTGACTTCCTCCTTCTCCACGAGAGGGTGCTTCCTTCGAGGTGGTTGATCTCCAGCCGGAGATCCTCCTCCTCTCTCTCTAGCTTGTGGATGGCCTTCTGGTGCGAATAAACTCCTCTTTCTGTGTTGGCGGCGCGTCGGGGGTTTTAGGGTCGAAGATCCTTCGAGGGCAAGGAAGACGGGACCGAACCGGTGCCCGAAGTGGGCTGGGCCGATCCGGCGGGCCGGCCGGCCGGCCCAGCCCGGTTCGGCCGGTTCGGTCGCCCTTTTTGCTCCGTGGGTCCTCGTGCACTTATCTACTTTGCCCCTTCCACTTGGATGATTTTGACGCCGTTATCCTCGCGATCAAGATGGAGGCTCTCTTTGCATGAAGTTTGATCTCTTACGCTTCAATCCCGGGGGTGTTCCCCGTAGCACTTCGGTCCTCACCACCATTGGAAGTAGTTTCAGCGAGCTCATGAACACGAACAAGACTCCATGAATGCTCCTTTGAACTTATTGCGAATCCGTCCTTTATGTCCATGTTTTCCTACATAAACACAACACTTCCAAATGCATGCACAAAGATGAACTTGTTATATGATTAGTGTGCCTAGTGGCGGGTTAGTTCAATAATCAAATCCAAACCAAAGTGTAATGAACATGCTAGGTGCACCAAAATACACCGTCAACATCTCCCCCACACTTAGCTCTTGCTCGTCCTCGAGCAAGTACTCGTAAAAGAACTTCGTCCAAGGAGTGTAATCGTGTACCACTTATCCCTCTTCACAAGTTAGTCAATCCCTTCATCTTTAATACATAAACACAAAGTAATGATAATCAATCATAAACATGGGCGTTTAGAATTTTTACCACGTCAAGATTTACCCCACAACTCAAACTCTTCACTCGAAGCTTTCAATTTCAGCCATACTTACTTCTTTGCTTCCATCGGAGGGTTTTTATGGTTTTCAAAACAAAAATTCCTGCAACAAGTGTTAGACAAAAACCTTTCTCCAAGCTCTCTCAAGTCACTCATATGAAGTGTCTATCCTAACCAAATTTTATAAAACTCTCACCTCCCATTAATCTCTCATATATCATGTAAAAGTGGAGCTATAGGTAGGGCTAGCGCAATCAACACAAGTATTGTCAAACTAAGAACTTCCTCTAATGGTTGTCTACCTTTCAAAGCCAATGATCATGAGAATTAACCATATGTAGGGATATCAAGGATGAGAAGATTTAGAATGGTGGACATGTGCAAGGGCAAAAGAAAATTGTGACTTCAAGGCACCAATGATGTCCTCGTTGTCGGATTGCACATGGTTGGAAATAGAGTAAAAGTTTCGTCTCACAATCAACGTGACATCCTTCCTTACACTTTATTATTTTTTTTTCTTTTCTTTCACTTGATCCATCCCTCTCATATCTTCATTGCTAACTCATCTTTCTCTTTTCTTTTTCTTCTTTCATTCACATATGATTTTTTCTTTCTTCCTTTCTTTCTTTTCCATACACATACTTTTTCTCTTTATTTTTCTCTCTCTTGACAACTTTTCAAAGCTTTCAATTCTCTCTTCCCTCGCATGCATACAATCTGAAATTTTTAAATAAATCATGCTAGAAACGAGACGAAACTTTGAAAATAGGTTGTGTTCAAGGAATACGATGTACAAAAGAGATGTATAGGGTTGGGTATGGAATTCGGCGATGTACGTGACTTCCGTTGTGAAAGTCATGTTACCGAATGTATGACGAGGCTAGCAACAAAAGATAAGCACAAGGACATGATCATTGCTCGAAATTAAAACTCACCAAGAGAGAAGGGTCCTAGCCTAACTCATCGTGCTAATCACACTTATGGTGGAGCGAAAATAAACTTGGCTTTGGATAGGAATTTTTTCTTACTCTCAACTTGGAAAAAGAGGTTTTGCTAACTTTTATTACAAGGGTTTTAATATAATTTTCAGAACTGAAATCCTCCAATTTTTAGCATCGAACATAGCACAACTAGCATGTGAAGCTCAAGATCGAAGTGCGGTATGGGTACTTTAAGTAGTAGCGATTCCACTAAGCACCACCGTAAACGATTTTCAAACCACATACTTGTGTTCATATATCAAGAATCGAAGATTAAACAAACAAGTAAATATAGATAAACAATACATAAAACACAAAAATGTATATAAAGACTCTTTTTATTTGGTTTTCTTGACTCAACACTAATTTAAGACACTTGCAAAAATTTTTAAAACGGACTCAAAAACTAAAGACTCATTAAAACACTAAGACTCTCACACGAAGATTAAACCGAACCTAAACTTGAAGTTCAAAAGCTAAGGCTAGCGAGCTAGCTCTCCCCCACACTTAAAACATACGACGTCCTCGTCGTATCTTACAAAAACCAAAGGGGAAAACTAGATCTAATGGTACTTCGAGCAAGCTTTGCACCACTTGCCTCTCATGTTTCCAACCATGCCGAAAAGTTTGCGCACGTTACGGTTAAGGAACTTGTAGTCATCTTCAACTACGCGCTCCAAGTCCTCCATACGCTGCTTCATCGCTTCCATGGTTTGAAGACATTCGTCGGCCGACGCGTAGAGAGCTGCGATGGATTGACGGCAAACTCGACGAGACACCGGATGCAATCCGAAGGGGTCGTCGTCGCCATAATCTCCACCGTTGTCACCACCGTCGTCGCCACCTCCATTGTTGTCGCCTTCGCCACCGCCGTTGCCGTCGCCGTTGGGGCCCTCGGGAGTCCTTTCGTAGGGGCTGCTCGCCCCAATCGTCATCGTCTCTACCGGCGGCCGCCCACGAGCTCGGGCTACGATCGTCGGAGTAGTCGCTATCCCCATAATCCTTAGGCTCCGGCGACATCTCCTTGTAATCCTTGCGCTTGATGCCTTGGAGACGTGCTGACCTTCGAACGGGTGTAGGGACCTTCTCTCCTTTGACGGGGTTGCGAGATGCAAGAGCTCCGGTCGGGACACGTCCTCCGCAACGGATACGCGCGGTCCTCTTGACGGTAGCTTGACCTCGCATCGCATCGCCTCCTCCATCGATGGCTTCTTGGCTTCTACCTTCAACTCTAAGCTTTTTGGAGGCTCAATGGCTGCTACAAGGGTGCAACACATTGCTTGAAAGGTTTGATTCTCGAGCTCCCAATTCGGCCAAATATATAGTCCTGAGAGAAAAGCCCTGGGAACCTTATTTTCCTTTTTTACACTTCCCTTAAAATTTTCCGACCAAACAAGGAAGTCAAAAAGGAGCAATTCGGGCGAAATTCGGGGACATCAGGCGTCGGGCCACCCCTGGGCCGATCCGACTGGGCCGGCCGGCCCACCCTGCCTCGGGGGCCGGGCCGGTCCGGTTTTTTGCACACCGCCCTATTTTTTTCGTCCTCAGCCCGTGGGAAAAAGTTGGCCCAGTTAATCTTCGCGAAAAACTCCAGAAAGCTAAGAGAAAAATTATTTACAGAAGTTGGTGCCTTGTTTTTCGTCCTAGGCGGGACGTTCGGGCTCTTCCTCCATGGTAAAGACGTCAACATGATGAATGGGCATGACATCGGGTTCGTAGTAAACCTTAAGCCGCTGTCCATTCACCACAAATTGATCGCCGTTTATATCCATAATGGTTACCGCTCCGTTGGAGAACACCGAATGCACAACATAAGGTCCGTCCCGCTTGCTTTGCAATTTCCCCTTTCCGAAGGTTTTAAACCTCGAATTGTAGAGGAGGACCTTATCTCCTTCTTTAAATTCTTTTTTCTTCAATCTTTTATCATACCACCTTTTGATTCTCTCCTTGTATATGCTTGCGTTTTCATAAGCTTTCAACCTCAACTCCTCTAGCTCGCTTATTTGAATTCTCCGTTTCACCACCGTGGCATCGAAATCAAGGTTCATCTCTTTAATCGCCCAATAGGCTTTATGTTCTAACTCAACCGGAAGGTGGCAAGCTTTTCCATAGACGAATTGATAGGGGGTCATACCTATCGGTGTTTTAAACGCCGTTCGATAAGCCCATAAAGCTCCGTCTAATTTCTTTGACCAATCCTTGCCTCCCTTCTCTATGGTCTTGTTAAGTATGCTTTTTAATTGCCTATTTGACGTCTCCGCTTGTCCGTTGGTTTGTGGGTGATAGGCCGTGGAGACCCTATGCTCAATTCCCAACTTGGACAAGCACTTTTTGAAGTTCTTCCCGGTGAAATGAGTTCCTCCATCACTTATCAATATTCTCGGTGTACCGAAACGAGGAAAAATCACGTTCTTGATCATAGTGATGGACTCCTCCGTGGAAGCTTTACGACATGGTATAGCCTCTACCCACTTGGATACATAATCGACCATAACAAGTACATACTCGAATCCAAATTAGTTTTTAAAAGGCCCCATGAAGTCTATGCCCCATACATCGAATATGTCGATTTGCAAGTTGTATTTCAAAGGCATAGAATTTCTTTGAGAGATGTTTCCGGTTCTTTGGCATTCGGGGCATGACGCAACATATCTTTTAGTATCTTCATGCATCTCCGGCCAATAGAATCCGCTCGACCATACTTTGGCTTCGGTTCGAAAATGGCTATAGTGCCCACCGTACTCCGCCGAGTGGCACTTCCTTAGAATCTCAAGCCTCTCTTCTCTTGGCACACATCTTCTCATCACTCCATCATTGCCAAGCTTGAAGAGGTATGGTGCATCCCAAAAATATTTCTTACTTTCGAAATTATCTTCCTTTGAGTGTTTTTGTCTAGATGATCGAGGGGCATCTTTCGAATTGCTCGAATGATGTCGATCATCCAAGTATCTTTATCAAGCACTCTATAGAGGTGGTCATCTCTCATCTTATCTTCTATGGGCTCTTTATCATCTTTCCCACGATTCATCCTAGACAAATGATCGGCCACAACATTTTCCACCCCCTTTTTATCACGAATTTCAACATCAAACTCTTGGAGAAGAAGGATCCAACGAATCAAACGTGGTTTAGCTTCCTTCTTAGCCAAGAGATACTTTATGGCTGCGTGATCGGTGTAAACAATGACTTTCGAATTCACGATGTAAGATCTGAATTTTTCGAAAGCGAATACCAACGCTAGCAATTCTTTTTCCGTAGTAGCGTAATTTAATTGTGCCCCACTAAGAGTTTTGCTAGCGTAGTAAACGGCGTGAACTCGGCCTTCCTTTCTTTGTCCCAAGACCGCGCCTACGGCGTAGTCACTTGCGTCACACATGATCTCGAAAGGTTGGCTCCAATCCGGAGGTTGGATGATGGGAGCACTCACCAACGCATTTTTCAAGGTCCGGAATGCCGCTAGACACTTCTCATCAAAGTCGAAAGCCACATCTTTTTGAAGAAGGTGTGTTAAAGGCTTAGTGATCTTTGAGAAGTCCTTTATAAATCTTCTATAGAATCCGGCATGGCCTAGAAAGCTCCTTAAGGACTTAATATCCGTAGGAGGTGGGAGTTGCTCAACCGTCTCTACCTTAGCCTTGTCCACTTCAATTCCTCTCTCGGATATAACATGTCCGAGCACTATGCCTTGCTTAACCATGAAGTGGCACTTTTCCCAATTTAAAACCAAATCTACCTCCGCACACCTTGTAAGGACCTTTTCTAAGTTTGCTAAGCAATCCATGAATGTCTTCCCGTAAACGGAAAAATCATCCATAAACACTTCAACAATTTCTTCGATGAATTCCGAAAACACGGCCATCATGCAACGTTGAAAAGAGGCGGAGCATTGCATAGGCCGAAGGGCATCCTCCTATATGCAAACGTTCCGTAAGGACATGTAAATGTTGTCTTATGTTGATCTTCCGGGTGAATGGGAATTTGCATGAACCCCGAGTATCCATCGAGAAAGCAAAAATAAGCGTGGTTTGCTAACCTCTCGAGCATCTCGTCTATGAACGGTAGGGGGAAGTGATCTTTCTTCGTCGCTTTGTTAAGCTTACGGTAATCAATACACATCCGCCACCCGGTCACGGTTCTTTGCGGTATCAATTCGTTCTTCTCATTCTTCACCACGGTCAAACCTCCTTTCTTCGGTACACAATGTACCGGCTCACCCATTCGCTATGTGGAACCGGGTAGATGATTCCGGCATCAAGTAACTTGATAACCTCTTTCTTTACTACCTCTCGCATGGCATGGGTTAGCCTCCTTTGATGGTCCACTACGGGCTTACATTGGTCTTCCATTGGTATACGATGAGTGCAAAAGGCTGGGCTAATACCTTTGAGATCATTAATTGAATATCCAATCACCTTCCTATGTTTTTTTAATAAAATCAGCAACGCTTCATTTTCTTCGGGGCTCAACTCGTCGCTCACAATGACTGGATAAGTTTTGTCCGGGCCCAAAAATTCATATTTTAATCCCTTGGGCAAAGGTTTAAGGTCTACTTCGGGCACTTGTGGCTCCTCGGGTTTGATTTCTCCTATGTCTTCGAACTTCTCTTCCTCCACGCTACCATCATGCGGCTCTAAGCCTTTTGTTGCTTCCTCTAGTTCTTCATCTTGTTGATTACTAATTTGATTTTCCATCGCTCTTTGCAGCGGGTCTCTAAGGGTTTCAACAAAACAAAGACTATCTATCTCTTCTATTTCTTCATCTTCGGGAGGAAAAGGAGTAAGGTGTTTAGAAGCACGAAGAAAGTTATATGTGTACTTTGTTCCATTAAGGTTCATTGTTACTTTGCCTTCTCCGGCATCTAACACGGCATCAACCAACTTAAGAAGAGGCCTACCTAAGATTATATGATCAGAATTACTATGGTAAGCATCAATAACAAAGAAATCGGTTGGTATGTAGTTTCTAGAGATTTTTACTTTCATGTTGCAAGCAATACCTAGAGGTTTGATAGTTCTACTACCTCCCATAATTAATTTCGTTGATGTTGGAGCTAAGTCTAGGTTGTGGTATTGAACTTTATCGTAAATTTTAGAAGATAGAACACTTACTTGGGCTCCGATGTCGCATAAAGCTTTGCATTGAACTCCGTTGATCTCGCAACTCAAGTGCGGCGTCATCTTCTCTTCTTCTTCGGATCCGATCGAATAAATTTCAGCAAGGCGAGCGTATGGTGATGCTTCGGGCTTGATCCCCATGATCCTCTTCACCTCGGCAATATGTTCCGGATCCACCACGTCATCTCCAAAGAGCTTTTCAAAAATCTCACCGGTGGTTTCGAGGTCGTATGAATTTTCAGCTTTCCTCTCCGGTGGGAAATCGACTTCCAATGCTCTTGCCATTCCCTTTTGATTAGGGAACGGTCTTCTCTTGTCGAATACTTCTCCGTAATCAATAGGAACCCAATCCATTGGCTCGAACTCCCTTAGTGGCTTCGCGCTTGACATGCTTCTCTTGTTCGTCTCATCTGGTGCGGCGAAGTCGACGTTTGGTGTAGTTCTTGATTTGATGTGTTCTTGCTCAAGCTTCTCCATGATTGGCTCCTCTTTTGTGACTTCCGGGGTTGCCTCTTTAGAAAAATCAGCAAGCTTCTTCTTCCTTGAATTGAATTCCGGCTCTTCCGCAAGTCTTGTTTCCCAATCTCTTCGCATGGCAGCCGCTTTGCTAACTTTTTGTAGAAGTTGGGCGGCTTTCGTGAGTGTTTTCTCCATGAGATCCCCACCCGCACACATTTCGACGTGTCGCATGCAACTAGGGGTTAGGGAAAAGAAAAATGTATGCAAGAGTACGTCACCGGTGAAGCCGAGTTTTGGTCCTTGTTCGATTAATTCATTAAACCTATCCCGTGCTTGGTCTATCCCTTCCTCTTCTCCTTGCATAAAATTGATCACTTGCCTCCTTAGATGTTGAACCTTGCTCATTGGAAAGAACTTCTCGCAAAACTTCTTTGTCAACTTGTTCCAATTGCCTTCAACTTCAAAGGACGCAACCGAATACCATGTCTTTGCTTTGCCGGCAAGTGAGTAGGGAAAGAGATTCCATTTGAACCATTCATCGGGAACTCCTTCTTGACGCACCGTGTTGCATATTGTCGTGAAATCCCTTATGTGTCTATATGGGTTCTCCGTAACCATCCCTTCAAATGGGTTTTCCGCCACCATCTTCATGATCTTGGATTTAATTTCATACTTGGTCGCTTCGAGCTTCGAATCCGACTCTTGTACCTTTATGTCTTCACATCGAGGGCTAGCGTAATCCCTTAATGATTTCTCCGGTTCTTCCACGGGTTGATTAACGAACTCCATCTAGACAATAAGATAAAAACAAAAACAAAAAAAGAAACAAGTGTTTTTCTGATAATAAATGTTAGATATAGCGAATAAAAGATAAGCTAAAATATAAAACTAAGTTAGATGCAAATCAAACGATGTAAACTAACTTGCTCCCCGGCAACGGCGCCAGAAAAAGGGGCTTGTTGACGGATAAAAGACGTATCCCTCTACGATCCGCAAGCGTACGGACCCCACACCTTTTTCACCACGGGATTCCCAAGGTTCTTGTCAATCCGCGGAGCAAGGGGATTACAAGCGTTCGATCAACAACGACACACTAACTACTAAACCCTAACTACTATTATACTAGAAAACACTTAACTACACTAGAGAGAATGGTAAACGATCAAGAGAGAAGACACTCGCCCACGGGTCTACGATACTAGAGCATGCAATCGCTTAAAGACATGAAAAACCAATCTAATCTATCGGGGTTGTGACCACGGTTTCGCCCTTTCCCTCCTCTCGTACCGTCACTACGCGAAGGTATTCATGATTAGACCTTTGATGGCCACGGCGTATTGAATGGATCCAAGGAAGCATTGGAGCTCTACTCCCTCTATGGCACGGTTGCAAGCCTTAAGCAATAAAGTATATTCAACACAGGATGATAGACAGATAATCCGACAAAGTGCGATTACATCTCAATATCGATTACAACCCATGGACGAATGAGAAGATTACCCCATCAAGGTGCTGATCATGGCACCGTTGATCATGGTTTCCCTTCCGCCGGTGACTTCCTCCTTCTCCACGAGAGGGTGCTTCCTTCGAGGTGGTTGATCTCCACCGGAGATCCTCCTCCTCTCTCTCTAGCTTGTGGATGGCCTTCTCGGTGCGAATAAACTCCTCTTTCGTGTTGGCGGCGCGTCGGGGGTTTTAGGGTCGAAGATCCTTCGAGGGCAAGGAAGACGGGACCGAACCGGTGCCCGAAGTGGGCCGGGCCGATCCGACCGGGCCGGCCGGCCCCGTGCCCGGTTTCGGCCCGGTTCGGTCGCCCTTTTTGCTCCGTGGGTCCTCGTGCACTTATCTACTTTGCCCCTTCCACTTGGATGATTATGACGCCGTTATCCTCGCGATCAAGATGGAGGCTCTCTTTGCATGAAGTTTGATCTCTTACGCTTCAATCCCCGGGGTGTTCCTCGTAGCACTTCGGTCCTCACCACCATTGGAAGTAGTTTCGGCGAGCTCATGAACACGAACAAGACTCCATGAATGCTCCTTTGAACTTATTGCGAATCCGTCCTTTATGTCCATGTTTTCCTACATAAACACAACACTTCCAAATGCATGCACAAAGATGAACTTGTTATATGATTAGTGTGCCTAGTGGCGGGTTAGTTCAATAATCAAATCCAAACCAAAGTGTAATGAACATGCTAGGTGCACCAAAATACACCGTCAACAACCGCAGATCTTTGTTGGTGAAACCGTGGTGCGTTTTGGTGCTCGGAAGAGGTGTTTCGGAGGATTTCTTGGTTACTAGGTGGAGGCGGTCTAACCGTCCCCTATACCGGTCCTAACCGCCCCCCCTCCGGTTAGCCGGCTTTCGAGTTGTTTCCGCCGTCGTTGGCGCGCGTGGTTGTGGTTGCTTTGGTAGAGCTTGTTCCTAGGACCGGTAGCACTCCAGTGGCTACGTGGTTTTGGCAAACGGAAGGTAGAAGTGCGGAGCGTGTTATTTCGGGGGTCCGACCGAGCTAGTTCGTCTTGTCGGAGTTTCAATCTCCCTCGAGAAGAATTTTTATCGGCTCCCATTCACTCCCCCCCTCTCTGGTCGCCTAATCGGTCCTTCAGTATGGATCCCAATGCTCCCTTGGATCAATTCAATACGCCATGTCCATCATAGGTCTAGTCACGAATACCTGCGCGTAGTGACAGTACGGGGGAGGGAAAGGGCGAAACCGTGGTCACAACCCCCGATAGATTAGATTGGTTTTCGTGTTTAAAGCGGTTGCATGTTAAAGTATCATAGACCCTTGGGCGAGTGTCTTCTATCTTGATAGCTTAGTCGTTCTCTCTAGTGTAGTGTAGTCGTTTTCTAGTTTAACCTTAGATAGGGCTGGAGTAGATAGTGAGTAGAAGTAGATCAAACGCTTGTAATCCCACTGCTCTGCGGATTGACAAGAACCTTGGGAATCCCGTGGTGAAAAAGGTGTAGGTCCGTACGCTTGCAGATCGTAGGTGGATACGTCTTTTATCCGTCAACAAGCCCCTTTTTCTGGCGCCGTTGCCGGGGAGCAAGCTAGTTTACATCATTTGGTCTGCATTTAACTTTCTTTTATATTTAGTTTATCTTTTGTTTGGTAATATCTAACCCATATTATATAGAAAACCATTTGTTTTGTTTTGTTTTTGTTTTTATCTTGTTGTCTAGATGACGTTCGCTAATCAACCCGTGGAAGAACCGGATAAATCACTAAGGGATTACGCTAGTCCTCGATGTGAAGACATAAGAGTACAAGAGTCGGATTCGAAGCTCGAATAGACCAAGTATGAAATCAAATCCAAGATCATCAAGATGGCAGCGGCAAACCCGTTTGAAGGGATGGTTACGGAGAACCCATATAGACACATAAGGCATTTCACGACGCTATGCAACATGGTGCGTCAAGAAGGAGTCCTCGATGAATGGTTCAAATGGAATCTCTTTCCCTACTCACTTGTCGGTGAAGCAAAGACGTGGTACTCGTTTGCATCCTTTGAAGTTGAAGGCAATTGGAACAAGTTGACGAAGAAGTTCTGTGAGAAGTGCTTTCCAATTAGCAAGGTTCAACATCTAAGGAGGCAAGTGATCACCTTCACACAAGGAGAAGAGGAAGGGATAGACCAAGCTTGGAATAGGTTTAATGAGTTGATCGAACAAGGACCAAGACTCGGCTTCTCCAGTGACGTACTCTTGCATACATTTTTCTTTTCCCTAACCCCTAGTTGCATGCAACACGTCCAAATGTGTGTAGGTGGGGATCTCATGGAGAAAACACTCACGGAAGCCGCTCAACTTCTACAAAAAATTAGTAGAGCGGCGGCCATGCGAAGAGATTGGGAAACAAGACTTGCGGAAGAGCCGGAATACAATTCAAGGAAGAAGAAGTGTGCTGAAATTTCTAAAGAGGTAACCCCGGAAGTCACAAAAGAGGAGCCAATCCCGAGAAAGCTTGAAGAAGAGCGCATCAAGTCAAGAGCTACCCTGAGCATTGACTTCGCCAAAGTTGGCGACCAAGTGTTTCTCTGACGTCTTTGTTTTCGACCGGCTTTTCTTATCTTATATCTATTCTCGAGATAGATCACATAGGGTGTTCTTGTAGTCGTGGTGGCTAGAGGTGCATGTCTGACCTTACGAAAGATCTCAACTTGTCCTTGGACTCACCCTAGATTAACCCGCACGAATAGGGGTGCGTTGTGACAGAACGGTGGCTCCAAAAGGCGGGCGTTTTCGGAGTTGGACGGGAAACCGTGGTTTAAAGAGGCTTCTAATGAGATTGAACTTACTATTTCTTCTTTTGCTCGGAACTTCAACAAAAAGCTTGATCCGATCTCTCTAGATTGGTTTATCTATCCCTCTCTATCTCTTGATACCTCCGGTCTTTAGTAGATTAGATTCGTTTTGATGTTCTTTAAGATTAGATTCATTAGACTTTCCTTTTGAAGATCGATGTTTCTTGTCTTTAATAGATCAACTCTTGCATCACACGTTTGTTCCACGGATTCGATACCTTGGGTTCACCACTCGAGGGAAGAAGGGTCCCTTGACTATGACGGGAGACTTGTCCGCTTGCAAGTCTACTTGAAGTTTAATACGATTATACACCATCAATAGCTTGCAATGCTTGAGTCGGTGGATGAGAGAGGTGCACGTTGTCCCGTTCTAAAACACCGAGATGGCGTCGTTGTCGGTCGTGCCGGGGAGCTCGGTGCAGCGCTTGGAGAAGCGTCGTATGTACTCACGGAGACTCTCCCCCGGCTGCTGCTTGCAGTTGCGCAGCTCCCACTGCTTGCCAAGGCGCGTGTACGTGCCCTGGAAGTTGCTGACGAAGACTCGACGTAGGTCGGTCCAGTCATTGATCTTGTCGTGCGGCAAATGCTCGAGCCAGGTGCGCGCGGAGTCACCGAGGTAGAGCGGCAAGTTCTTGATGACGAAGAGGTCGTTGGTCGCTCCACCATGAAAGGACCTTGTGATGCCTAGAGGGGGGTGAATAGGATCACTTCAAATTTCTGAAACAAAAGCAGCGGTTAAAGCACCTGTCGGTACTACCGACGTGGTGCCGGTTCTACCGAGGGGCTCGGTACTACCGGTACCAGGTCGGTACTACCGACAGGGTAGAGTTGACTTAAAACGAAATTTGAATTCTGCAGGGTTTCTAGCAATTCTACTTGAATCAAAGTCTTAGTTTAGAGGCTAAGAACCACCTGCAACCACAGAGATAAGTTGGATAGCAACCAAATGATAGATCGGGCTAAAACAAGTTCTAGGGTTAGTTAGAGACAAAGAATTCAAGCAAGCAAAGGAGACACAAGATTTAATCCGAAGTTCACACCCACAAAGGATGCTACGTCTCCGTTGAGGATCCCACAAAGGGAGGGCTATCACCAAGAGCCTCTTTTCCTCTTCCAACCCCCACAAAGGAAGATTGGTGCTCACTAAGAATTCTCCACCAAGGAGAGGGCAATACAAACGATCCCGAGTGCACCACACAAAGAGGGCACTCGCGGGCGACGCCTAACCGTCTAGAAGCAAGCTTCAAGAGTAACAAATGCTTCAAGTGCTCTTGAGAAGGAGAAGAACGATGGGGCTCTCAAAGCTTGTGCACACTTCACTAGAAATCACCTCTCTACTCAAACCCTAGCTCAAGGGAACCAAGGATTAGCTCTGAGGAGAGGGGAGAGGTGGAGTCAATGCTCAAGGAAGTGTTTGTCTCGTGGTTGGTCAGCAATGAGTGAGGAGGGAGAAAGGGGTTTATATACTAAGGCTCAAAAATTAGCCATTACTGTGCAGAATCGTGCTTCCCCGGTACTACCGACACGGTGTCGGTACTACTAAGGGGTGTTTCAGAACCCTAATAGTATTGTCTCATCGGTAGTACCGACGCTGGGTCGGTAGTACCGACCCCCTGGCTGAAACTCGCCAGTGAAGCCATATCGGTATACCGGCCCTAGCCTGGTACTACCGATGGACGGTCACCGTTAGTACCGACGTGGTGTCGGTACAACCGACCAGGGCTGAGAGTTTGGGAAAAGAATAGCAATTGTGCACGTGCCAACTCTCATCTCCTCTCACTCACTTGGGTTACCTTCTAGATCACTTTTAGCATCTCTTGGCTATCGATTTGCATCCCCCTTTATAGTATGGTGTTTCCTATACTCAAATTCAAAATCAAAATAAAATTAAGCCTTGATTCGAGTTGAAAACAACGACTTGAAATTGGGGGCCTTCCTTTGATCGACTCGTAAGAGTTTCATTCACTTAAGCCCTGCACACATCTTGACCAAGCATTAAATACCACAAATTGTGCTTGTCATTATCACCAAAGTAATTAGGGGCCAAGATTCACTTTCAATCTCCCCCTTTTTGGTGATTGATGACAACCACAATTTGTTTTTATAAAAGATGTGTGTATTTGACAATTTGAAAATAAAACTCCCCCTAAATGTGTGCTTTGACTTTTATGAAGGCCTCAAATGCCTATCACACACTTAGGAGACTTTTCACTCTCAAATTGTATACACAAGTGCATGAGTGTGATATATAAGTCGTGATGCATATGACATGATATACAAAACAATAAAGTGAGAAACAACAAGCATCACAAATAGATAGACAAGGTTCCTCACAAGCACAATTAGGTCTTACAAATTTAAATGAGTTCTAGGTACTTCACTAAGCATTACACCACACAAATAGTCCATACATGTCCATAACACAAGGATAGATAGATGGATAGATATGGAGATACACGCCACCCCCACATGGATAATTTGTGATCTCACTCTCCCTTTGGCATCAAGCACCAAAAAGGGGAGGCCCTCCAATCATCATACTCATGTGGAGAGTGGGCAGCCGGTGGAGAGTCGTCGTCGTCGTCGGTCTCACCACCACCAAAGTCCTCATCGTCAATGTCGGCCAAGCACTTTTTGAAATTCTTCCTGGTGAAGTGAGTTCCTCCATCGCTAATCAAGATTCTCGGTGTACCGAGACGAGGAAAAATCATACTCTTGATCATAGCAATGGACTCCTCCGTGGAAGCTTTACGACATGGCATGGCCTCTACCCATTTGGATACATAATCAACCATGACTAGGATATGCTCATATCCATGCGAGTTTTTGAAAGGCCCCATGAAGTCTATCCCACACACATCGAACAAATCGATTTGTAGATTATATCTCAAGGGCATAGAATTTCTTTGAGAGATGTTTACGGTTCTTTGGCATTCGGGGCATCATGCAACATATCTTTTAGTATCTTCATGCATCTCCGGCCAATAGAATCCGCTGGACCACACTTTTGCTTGGGTCCTAAAATGGCTATATTGTCCACCGTACTCCGCTGAGTGGCACTTCCTCAAGATTTCAAGCCTCTCTTCTCTTGGCACACATCTTCTCATGACTCCGTCATTGCCAAGTTTGAAGAGGTATCGTGCATCCCAAAAGTATTTTCAACTTTCAGAGATTATCCTCCTATGAGAGTTTTTATCTAGATGGTCAAGAGGCATCTTCCGAATCGCTCGAATGATATCAATCATCCAAGTGTCTTTATCAAGCACTCGATAGAGGTGGTCATCTCTCATCTTGTCTTCTATGGGCTCATTATCATCTTGTCCACAATTCATCCTAGACAAGTGATCAGTCACAACATTCTCCACCCCCTTCTTATCACGAATTTCAACATCGAACTCTTGGAGGAGAAAGATCCAATGAATCAAACGTGGTTTAGCATCCCTCTTAGCCAAGAGATACTTGATGGGCGCGTGATCAGTGTAGATAATGACCTTCGAGTTCACGATGTAAGATCTGAATTTTTCAAAGGCGAATACCACTGCTAGCAACTCTTTCTCCGTAGTGGCATAATTTAATTGTGCCTCATTAAGAGTTTTACTAGCATAGTAAACAGCGTGAACTCGGCCTTCCTTTCTTTGACCCAAAACCGCCCCTACGGCGTAGTCACTTGCATCACACATGATCTCGAAAGGTTGGCTCCAATCCGGAGGTTGAATAATGGGAGCACTCACCAACACACTTTTCAAGGTCCGGAATGCCGCTAGGCACTTCTCATCGAAGTCAAAAGCCACATCCTTTTGAAGGAGATGCGTTAAAGGCTTAGTGATCTTCGAGAAGTCCTTAATAAATCTTCTATAAAACCCGGCATGGCCTAGAAAGCTCCTCAAGGACTTAACATCCGTCGGAGGTGGGAGTTGCTCAACCGTATCTACCTTAGCCTTAGCCACTTCAATGCCTCTCTTAGATATAACATGTCCGAGCACTATGCCTTGCTTAACCATGAAGTGGCACTTTTCCCAATTTAACACCAAGTCTACCTCCGCACACCTCGTGAGGACCTTATCCAAGTTTGCCAAGCAATCCATGAACGTCTTCCCATAAATGGAAAAATCATCCATGAACACCTCGACAATTTCTTCGATGAATTCCGAGAATACGGCCATCATGCAACGTTGAAAAGAGGCCGGAGCATTGCATAGACTGAAGGGCATCCTTCTATATGTAAACGTTCCATAAGGGCATGTAAACGTTGTTTTGTGTTGATCATCCGGGTGAATGGGAATTTGCATGAACCCCGAGTACCCATCGAGGAAGCAAAATAAGCATGGTTCGCTAATCTCTCGAGCATCTCGTCAATGAACGGTAGGGGGAAGTGATCTTTCTTTGTTGCTTTGTTAAGCTTACGATAATCGATACACATCCACCACCCGGTCACGGTTCTTTGCGGTATTAATTCGTCCTTCTCATTCTTCACCACGGTTAAACCTCCTTTCTTCGGTACACAATGTACCGGGCTCACCCATTCGCTATGCGGAACCGGGTAGATGATTTCGGCATCAAGTAACTTGATGACCTTTTTCTTTACTACCTCTCGCATGGCATGAGTTAGCTTCCTTTGGTGGTCCACTACGGGCTTACATTGGTCTTCCATTGCTATACGATGAGTGCAAAAGGTTGGGCTAAGACCTTTGAGATCATTAATCGAATATCCAATCACCTTTCTATGTTTTTTCAATAAAATCAGCAACTTCTCATTTTCTTCGGGACTCAACTCGTCGCTCACAATGACTGGATAAGTCTTGTCTAGGCCCAAAAATTCATACTTTAATCCTTTGGGCAAAGGTTTAAGGTCTACCTTGGGAACTTGTGGCTCCTCGGGTTTAATTTCTCCTATGTCCTCAAATTTTTCTTCCTCCACGCTTCCATCTTGTGGCTCTAAACCTTTCGTTGCTTCATCTAGTTCTTCATCTTGTTGATCACTAACTTGATTCTCCATCACCCTTTGTAGCGGGTCCCTAAGGGTTTCAACAAAACAAAGACTATCTACCTCCTCTACTTTGTCTACGGGAGGAAAAGGTGGAGGGTGTTTAGAAACGCGAAGAAAGTTATATGTGTAGTTCTTTCCATTAAGGTTCATGGTTACTTTGCCTTTTCTGGCATCCAACATGGCATCAACCAACTTAAGAAAGGGCAGGATTATGTGATCATAATTACTATGGTAAGCATCAATAACAAAGAAATCGGTTGGTATAAATTTTCCAGAGATGTTCACATTCATGTTGCAAGCAATACCTAGAGGTCTAATAGTTCTACCATCTTCCATGATAAGTTTCGTTGATGTTGGGGCTAAGTCTAGGTTGTGGTCTTGAACTTTATCATAAATTTTAGAAGATAGGACACTTACTTGGGCTCCGATGTCGCATAAAGCTTTACATTGAACTCCATTGATCTCGCAACTCAAGAGTGGTGCCATCTTCTCCTCTTCTTCGGATCCTATCGCGTAAACTTCGGCGAGGCGAGCATATGGCGATGCTTCGGCTTGATCCCCATGATTCTTTTCACCTCGGCAATGTGTTCCGGATCCACTTCATCATCTCCAAATAGCTTTTGAAATATCTCACCGGTGGTTTAAAGGTCGTATGAATCTTCCGCTTTCTTTTCCGGTGGAAAATCCACTTCCAATGCTCTTGCCATCCCCTTTTGGTTAGGGAACGGTCTTATCTTGTCGACTACTTCTCCGTAATCGATTGGAACCCAATCCATTGGTTCGAACTCCCTTAATAGCTTCGCGCTTGACATGCTTCTCTTGTTTGTTTCATTTGATTTGGCGAAGTCAATGCTCAGGGTAGCTCTTGACTTGATGCGCTCTTCTTCAAGCTTTCTCGGGATTGGCTCCTCTTTTGTGACTTCCAAGGACACCCTATGTTAAGTAAGTGTTTCATAGATCTTTGGGTGTAAGTGTTTCTTGTTAAGTATGAAACACTTACACCCAAAGACCCTAAAGTAATGCACACTAGGCTTCTTACCGGTGATGATTTTGTAGGGAGTCTTGTTCAAGTACTTGTGGAGGTAGAGTCGGTTGGCGGCATGGCATGCGGTGTTGATGGCTTCCACCCAAAATGAGTCCGGAGTCTTGTACTCATCAAGCATTGTCCTTGCCGCTTCAATCAATGTACGGTTCTTCCTCTCAACAATGCCATTTTGTTGAGGTGTATAAGGAGCGGAGAGTTCATGCTTGATGCCTTCTTCATCTAGGAACTCTTCAACTTGTGTGTTCCTAAACTCTGAGCCGTTGTCACTCCTTATGTTCTTGACCTTGAGCTCGAACTCATTTTGAACTCTTCTAATGAACTTCTTCACAATTCCCTTTGCTTCACTTTTATCTTGCAAAAAGAATACCCAAGTGAAATGGGAAAAATCATCAACAATTACTAAACCATATTTGTTACCACCGATGCTTATGTAGGCAATTGGTCCAAATAAGTCCATGTGTAGTAGCTTCAATGGTCTTGATGATGATAGGATGTTCTTGGCGGGATGATGAGCTCCAACTTGCTTCCTGGCTTGACAAGCACTACACAACCTATCTTTCTCAAAAACAACATTTGTTAGTCCTAGGATGTGCTCGTCCTTTTAAAGTTTGGCCAAGTTCCTCATGCCAACATGGGCTAGTCGGCGATGCCATAGCCAACCCAAGTCGGATTTTGCCACTTGGCAAGCCTTAGGGTCCACTTTTACTTTTGTGAAGTCCACATAGTAAAGCTTTCCCCGAAGATGACCCGCAAAGACAATAGAGGAATCCTCCCTTCTAGAGACGGTCGCACCCTCATGAGTAAAGAGACAATTGTAGCCTTTCTCACAAAGTTGTGAAACCGACAACAAATTGTATCCTAACCCTTGAACATGATAAACATATTCAATTGAATTTGTTGTTGAGATAGCAATTTTACCTAGACCAATGACATCCCCTTGACCATTGTCTCCATAGATGATAGTTTCCGTAGGGTTGTCATAATGATCAAGGGATGCAAACAAGCCTTCATCTCCGGTCATATGATTAGTGGCACCACTATCAATCAACCATGCGCTTCCACCGGAGGAGTAGGCCTACAAAACAAGTTTAGGCTCTTCGTTTAGGTACCCAAAAAGATTTGGGTCCTTGGAGGTTAGATGCATAAACTTTAGGAACCCACACACTCTTTCTCATGGCCTTCATGGCATAGGCCCCAACATATTTGACCACCATTTTACCATTGTGGTCCAAGGTTACAATGTAGTCACAAGTGTAGTTGGGTGAGGGTTTGTGCTCAACCACATTCTTCGATGCCTTGGGTGGAGTGTTAACTCCACCACTTCCCTTTGTTGTTTGCACCAACTTTGGCATGTCCTTGGTTGTGGTAGATGTGGTAACTCCATGGGCAATATCCATGATTGTGTTGAGGTAGCCACCTTTGTTCCACAAGGGAATCTAATGCCCTTTCACCACCACTCTACCATTGGCCTTGTTGTTCTTGCGATGCCCAAGTCCTTGTTTGTCCACTACCTTGGGTATGGACTTGGCACTAATGTTGCCTTGTGTGATCAACATGTTCAATCGGGCAATTTCCTTGTCCTTGCTCTTAATTTTCTCTTCAATCCTTGAATGGTTAGTCTTGAGAGCATTTATATCAATGTTAGAGCAAGAAGAACAATTTTTGCTAGTGGAGGCACTAGAGTCCAATCTTGCCGATGGAGTGGCTTTGGTGCTTTCCCAAAGACTACTAAAGTTGGCTTCAAGAGTTTTGTATTTCTCTGTCAAGCATGAGAGGCTTGATTGAAGCTCACTATGAGTAACCTTTAGGGAAGCTAAAGATTCATTTGCCAAGGTGTAATCCTTTGACATCCTCTTGTTAGAATCATTGACCAAGGACAAGTCCGTGGTCAACTTTTCAACCTTAGCCTTCTCTTCGGCAAGAGATTTTTCTAGAGCAAGGTTTCTTTCCTTTTCAAGGATAAGCAAGTCTTCTTGCTCATGAAGAATCTCTTTCTTTTTCTCTAGTTTGTCCAAAAGCCTTTTAATTTCCTTATGGCCCTTTTTACCAAATTTCTTTATCATGTTGTTCTCTATTTCCTTTTCCTCATCTATGTTTTCTATGTCACTACTAGGTGTGGGTGAAGAGGAGGTTGGAGAAGATGAGACGGAAGATTCTAGTACCTTGCTCCCCCTTGCCATGAGGCAAAAGTGAGAGTGGTCTTCATCATCGGAGAGGTTGTTGAAGAGCCGTGGTGAAGATGAGCCTTGTGCCATGGCAATTGTTGTCATCCCTTGCTTCTTTGGTTCCTCATCTTCATCACTTGAGTCCCATTGTTGACCCACGTGTGCACGCCCTTGGTACTTGTTCTTGTACTCCTTTCTCCTCTCCTTGAACTTCCTCTCTTCCTCATTCTTGTTCTTGTTCTTGGGGCACTCGGCAATAAAGTGTCCATACTCTCCAGACTGATAACACTTCCTTTGTGACTTCTTCCTTCTATCATCTCCATCTTTTCTTGAGTTTCTTGACTTCAAGAATTTCTTGTACTTCCTTATAGCAAAGGCGGTTTCTTCATCCGTGCTTTCTTCATCGCTAGTGTCCTCCTTTTTGCTCTTGGAGGGCTTGGGCTTCTCTTCAACTACTTCACTAGAGCTAGCTTTGAGAGCTAGACTCTTGCCCGTCTTCAAGGTTAAGGACTTCTCCACATCTTGGTCAACAAGTTCTTGATGCAATATTTCTCCAAGGAGTTGAGTGGGAGTCATTGTTGGATATCTTGGATCTCTTCTTATCATTTGTGTCAAGTTTTTGTCCTTAGGGGCAAAAGCTCTTAGCAACTTCTTTGTGACCTTTGAGTCATCCCAATCTTTACTTCCAAGATCTCTAATGTCCGAGACAAGTACCATGAGCCTATCATACATTTCTTGTACGGTCTCTCTATCCTTCATGAAGAATAGCTCAAGCTCTCCGTTGATTAGGTCCATATTCCCTTGTCTCACATGATCGGTTCCCTCATGTGCTTCCTTGAGTGTATCCCAAATTACTTTGGCAATTTGGATGTTCTGCACCTTGTTGAACTCTTGTGCACATAAGGATCCCGTGATGACTCTTGTCGCTTGTACATTGCGGTGGAGGTCTTGCTCATGCTCGATGGTGAGGGCTTCTCCTTCGGCGGGTATTGTAACACCTACAACCACAATCTTACAAAGAGAAAGGTGAAGCCCGTAGAGGTGCATTTGCATATCATAAGCCCATTTGGATAATCCTTCCCATCGAAATGAGGAGGCTTTCCCAAATGCACGGAATAGAATTTGTCGTTAGAGTTGTTGCCCGGGATTTGCCCGTAGTTGTGGGGCACTTCTTAGAAGCCGGAGTGTGAGTACTTGGCTTGCTCCTTCTTGATCATCTTCTTGAGGAGCTTCTTTGCCATCTTCTTGGCCTTCTTCTTCTTCTTCTTGGCCTTTCTTCTCTTTTTTGCCGCCTTCTTTGTCGCATGGTCATCATCCTTGACATCCTCATCGCTTGAGTCGAAGTCCGAGTCGGAATCGGAATCCGATGATGAGTCGTCAGAGATCGACATTTGATGGTGTACGGCTTGGGGCCTTGTCGATGAGGTCGCCGACTTGAGCAGCCTTGAGCTCTCTCTCTTGAGCTTCTTTTGCGGCAATTTCTTCGGTGGTTGGGTTGCTTCCAATCCCCGACATCTTGATCCCTTAGCGGTTAAGCCTAAATCAAGGAATTAGGCTCTGATACCAATTGAAAGGACCTTGTGATGCCTAGAGGGGGGTGAATAGGATCACTTCAAATTTCTGAAACAAAAGCAGCGGTTAAACCACCTGTCGGTACTACCGACGTGGTGCCGGTTCTACCGAGGGGCACGGTACTACCGGTACCAGGTCGGTACTACCGACAGGGTAGAGTTGACTTAAAACGAAATTTCAAATCTGCAGGGATTCTAGCAATTCTACTTGAATCAAAGACTTAATTTAGAGGCTAAGAACCACCTGCAACCACAGAGATAAGTTGGATAGCAACCAAAAGATAGATCGGGCTAAAACAAGTTCTAGGGTTAGTTAGAGACAAAGAATTCAAGCAAGCAAAGGAGACACAAGATTTAATCCGAAGTTCACACCCACAAAGGATGCTACGTCTCCGTTGAGGATCCCACAAAGGGAGGGCTATCACCAAGAGCCTCTTTTCCTCTTCCAACCCCCACAAAGGAAGATTGGTGCTCACTAAGAATTCTCCACCAAGGAGAGGGCAATACAAACGATCCCGGGTGCACCACACAAAGAGGGCACTCGCGGGCGACGCCTAACCGTCGAAGAAAGCTTCAAGAGTAGCAAATGCAAACCAAAAGCCCGGAGATGCTTCAAGTGCTCTTGAGAAGGAGAAGAACGATGGGGCTCTCAAAGCTTGTGCACACTTCACTAGAAATCACCTCTCTACTCAAACCCTAGCTCAAGGGAACCAAGGATTAGCTCTAGAAGAGAGGGGAGAGGTGGAGTCAATGCTCAAGGAAGTGTTTGTCTCGTGGTTGGTCAGCAATGAGTGAGGAGGGAGAAAGGGGTTTATATACTAAGGCTCAAAAACTAGCCGTTATTGTGCAGAATCGTGCTTGCCCGGTACTACCGACACGGTGTCAGTACTACCGAGGGGTGTTTCAGAACCCTAATAGTACTGGCTCATCGGTAGTACCGACGCTGGGTCGGTAGTACCGACCCCCTGGCTGAAACTCGCCAGTGAATCCATATCGGTATACCGGACCTAGCCCGGTACTACCGATGGACGGTCGCCGGTAGTACCGACGTGGTGTCGGTACAACCGACCAGGACCGAGAGTTTGGGAAAAGAATAGAAATTGTGCACGTTCCAACTCTCATCTCCTCTCACTCACTTGGGTTACCTTCTAGAGCACTTTTAGCATCTCTTGGCTATCGATTTGCATCCCCCTTTATAGTATGGTGTTTCCTATACTCAAATTCAAAATCAAAATAAAATTAATCCTTGATTCGAGTTGAAAACAATGACTTGAAATTGGGGGCCTTCCTTTGATCGACTCGTAAGAGTTTCATTCACTTAAGCCCTGCACACATCTTGACCAAGCATTAAATACCACAAATTGTGCTTGTCATTATCACCAAAATAATTAGGGGCCAAGATGCACTTTCACACCAGCGTGGCATGTGAGCCGGTAGTCCTCGAGCCATACGCTAGGGTTGGTGTCCCCATCGTATCTAGGCACATTGGTCGGAGCCCGGAAGCACGAGGGGAACTTCGCGTCTCGGATGCTCCGGCCAAAGGCCTGCGGACCTCACTGGTTTGGTGACCAGCTGCTCTCGCGGTCGTCGTCGTTGTCGTGGCGCCGCCCACGTCCACGGTCGTGGTGGTGGCGTGAGCGATTATCGTGGTTGTTGTCAACGCTCTCGGCTCGTCGTCGTGCCTCGATGGTGTTTCGGGCGTCACGGTTGGGCACGAGCCGACTCTTGACCGCCGATGCCGCGGCTCTGACTCCCTCCCCTTGCCCATGGTGCTGGGAAGGAGGCGGATTCAGGCCGTGGGTGGATGGCGCTCCAGCCCGCCCGTGCTCCGAGCGCTGGCGCGAGGCAGAGCTCTCCGCTTGTTGTGCTGCCGCAGCTTCGAGCAGCGCCTTCAGCTGCTGGCATACCCGTCGCTCCTCGGAGGTGGCAGGCTCCGGGCAACTTCACAGTAGCATGGCTGCGGCGGCAAGGTTCTAAGACGCCCGCCGGGAGAGTGGCAGAGCGTCAGCGTCGGCGTTCGCGCCCTCATTGGCGCGTCGGTTGTTGTCGGGCTCTAGCCCGCGCGCCGGCGGCGTAGGTGCGCGGCCATGCAGCTGGTCCGCAACCGGCCGGCGCTCGCGTCGGTCACAATTCCCCTCGCGGGCTCCTCCTGCACAGGTACGTCCTGCGTGGGTTGTCAATCGCGAGGCTCAGCCCCCACGCCGAGTTCTTGGTGTAGAAGGGCAAGCTCCTCGTCGAGCTAGCGTCTTGCCTCCGCAAGCTCGTCGAGCCGCGCACGCCGCTGATCGTCGACGCCGTGGTGGCATGGTGCTGGCTCCGGTTCGGAGCTGCTCGACGAAGAGGCCACGCAGACGTTGCACTTCCGCGTGGGGTCGCGGCGTCGCGTGGTTCGTGTCCCTCGAGTCGTCGCAGACCCAGGGGCGGTGCCGATCGCGCGGAGGTTGTTGACGTAGGCTGTTATCGGGTCGTTCGGGATGCCGGGCTGTCCATGGGGGTACATTGCGGTGTAACGCTCCATGAACTCCCCCCAGCCCAGTGGTTCATCCCTGCTGGCCTGGAAGGCGAGGTCGGTGAGATAGTAGGCGGCGAGCCTAAAACGCTCCTGCGTTGGATTTGGCCCAACCATGCCGAGGATGACGTCGTCCGAGAAGCCTCGGACGAAGGCCTCACGTCCCGCAGCCCCCATGAGGGTGAGGTGGCCAGGTGAAGGTTCGCCTGGTGACGGGCTCCACCGGCCTGGTGTAGACGAAGCCGAGGGAACCGAAGCGTAGGGTGGTCCCGGGAGTCAGCGTGACTCTGTGACCGTCCATCCGATCCACTAGAGTTCGTCGAGACACACGATGTGCCCCTACCTGGCGTGCTAACTGTCGGGGTTCTCTACCCCCGGCAGTAAATTTATATCGATCGTGCGTCGGGCTCAGATGGTTAGCGCAGGAGACAACGAGATTTATACTGGTTCGGGCCTCCGAGAAGTAATCCCTACATCAAGTGCGGTGCTGCCGTGTTCCTGAGCTAGGTGTGCTCGTAGTAGGGGTTACAAGCTGGTCAGGATAGGCTGCCGAGCCTAGGTCCCGGACGATGGTGTTCGATCCTATGAAGGTCTAACTTTTGTAATCGTTGCCCTCCTCTCCCTTTTATAGTCACAAGGGGAGGGGCACAAGGGGAACTAGAAAAGAGATACAGTGCTTGGCAGCTGGCACGTCCCGTCGTACGTCGCTGTCCGTCAGGGTGCATTGAAGCCAAGTCGCGATGCCTTGTCAGGGGAGCCGCCACGTGGCCGGGCTGGACTGTTCTCTTCGGGACGCTTGGCCTCCTCCCCGAGTAGTTTGGGCTTGTCTCGGTCTGCCCGAGTACTTGCCTAGCTTGCCACACCCGAGCCTAAGTCTAGACTTGTGCGCGTCGTAGAGGGTGCTTGAGTGCCTCGGGCAGAGCTTGCGTGCGGCAGAGTGGGAGATGATGACGATGTGATGGTCGCGCAGCTGGTCAGACCAGCATTAAGGCTCTTGGCGGGGCGAGCCGCCTGCATGGCCACCAGCTATTGCACTTGCATGACGTGGAGATTCGTTCCTCCACACGTGTCGGTGGCGATGCTCGAGTCGTGCGTCTGAGCCCACACACCAGTCGGGACTGGACTTGTCGTGCAAGGCGGAGACTTGTCGTGGGGGTTCCTCTAGTGGGAAACTGGTCGGAGATGCAGCCAACTGGCCAAAGACTAGACGTCTTGCCAGTGTGGGTCTTGACTAGGGTTCCCTCTCCTCCTTGTCCTGAATCTTTGCCATGACATTGTCAATCTTGGCCTTCACGTTGTCAATCTTGGCCTTCACGTTGTCTTGGGGGAGATAATCTCGCCATCAAAGGGGACCCTAATTCGGGCCCTCGTCACGCGGTGTGCCCCAACTTTTCATTCCATTTACCCGAGTTTGACCGTGAATAACTCAAAAAATCCCAACTAAAGCGCACCGAACAGTGTGTATAAAAGTTGTAGATCAAATACCACTTTACAACATTTACAAAGGCTGACCTATGTTTTTCTCCATGGTTTGAGCACAAACTGCAGGCAAAGTTGCTGGTATCCCACGGTGCTAAGGAATAGTAAAAACTGCAGTTGGCCACGTTTTTCACCTTTTTCCACTCAAAA
The DNA here is from genome assembly GCA_947561735.1 of Cenchrus americanus. Lineage (NCBI taxonomy): Eukaryota > Viridiplantae > Streptophyta > Magnoliopsida > Poales > Poaceae > Cenchrus > Cenchrus americanus. Next base: position 55,498,816 of record OX387240.1, read on the forward strand.
TTTGAAATGCCACCCGAAAGCAAAGTTGTGTCCCTCGAAAAACTGGACAACTTTTATATTGGGAGACAATGCGGTGACGGTGAAAATCCGTCAACCTAGCCATGTGTTTACCTTCGGTGTTGGCATGACTTTTGTATCTTATTCATTGGTACTAACCCCCGTGGTATAACGGTTTCACTTGTGCATGTCGGTTTTGGAGTTAAGTGTTTACGCAGGGTTTTAACGTTGAAAGCAAGACTTCCGGGATAAGTTCATTAAGCACCTCATGACAAGACCTTGAAGCCCGATACAAGTCAAGCAATGAAGTGAACATGACTCCAAGAGCCCAAGGACCAAGCCCGAGAAGATGATAAACTCCGAGGACTGAACCAGAAAAGTGTTGAATCTTGCAAGACAAGGAATTGAGTCCAATTCGGAGAGAAACCGACGTCAAGGGCCCACATGCAAAAGGGGAGAACATCTAGAAGACGTGGGAAGCAACACCGGCGAAGCAGCGCGCGGGATGGGCCGAATGGGCCCGGGCCGGCCGGCCCGCCCCACTCGGGGCCCAATCGGCCTCCCCTTTGACCTAATTGCTTCTCGGGCTATAAATAGCCCCCTAACCGAGAGCCACGAGAGAACCGAAGTAGTAATCCGCCGCCGAGGAGCGAGAGAAGCTTGAGGGACACCATCTCGGAGATGAGGGTCGTGCTAGTTGTCTAGGGTTTCCCTAGCCGACGTGGGAACCTTGCATGGAAGACCACGTCGAAGCTCGGAGCGAGGATCAAGATCGAGGGAGGGCCCCGGTGGTGATCTTGTTCATGTAATCATTCATGGTGAAGTTTGTAAGTGAATCCGATTTCTAGCGATTAAGTGCCTTCTCGATGATTTTGTTTTCTTCTTGGTTTTGCTTCTTCTACGATCTAGTTTGCGGCTAGATTACATAGGGTGCTCTTGTAGCCGCGGTGGCTAGAGGTGCATACGGACCGGCCAAGTGATTTCAACTTGTTCTATCAAACTCGCCCTAGACTACCCGCATGAATAGGGATACGTTGTGACGAACGGGGGTTCCGATAGGCGGGCGTTTTCGGAGTCGGATGGAAGGCCACGATTTAAAGATGCTTTTAATGAGATTCGCTTTTCTATCTTCATCTATCTTGTTTGGAGCTACAACATAGGCATGATCTAGACTCTCTAGATCGGTTATCTCTTGCTTTCTCTTGCTACCTCTTTAGTAGATTAGATTAGATTCATTTTCTTTATGAGTTAGTAGAGTAGATTGCAACTTGTCTTCAATAGATAGCTTTACCTTGCTTTACTAGATTGAATCCTTGCGTTGCACATTGTTCCACGGATTCGATACCTTGGGTTCACCACTCGAGGGAAGAAGGGTCCCTTGACTACGGCGGGAGACTTGTCCGCTTGCAAGTCTAAACGAACTTTGATACAACTATTAACCGTCAACAAGCCCCTTTTTCTGGCGCCGTTGCCGGGGAACAAGCAATCAAGATCCGATCTAGTATCGCTTATCTTTCGAGTTTTTCTTTTGATTTTCTTTTGCATCTCTTATGTTTGATCATCCTCAAAAAGAAAAAAAACAATCTAATCTAGTTTTGATTAACCCTAATTTTTCTTTTCTTTTTAGATTTTTGTTTTATTGCTAACCCTAACCGAGATGGTTGGCTACCTCTCCAAGAAACCCAAAACTTTTTTGTGGATGATCCAGGAAAACTTTACGAGCAAAGGTGACGTGCAACACAAGCTAAAGGGTTGGAAACCCTAGATTCAAAATCAAAGTCGAAGGACCGTCAAAATCTCCAAGGGAGTCACCACCTCCAAGTCAAGACGCCGGAAGGCCGTTCAAATCAAGAGGAGGATGGAGAAGATGGAGATGGAGAAAGAAGCTCAACACCTAAAGGCCGCCGAAGCAAGTTCCACATGCAAGGAGTGTGTGGAGTACGACCATGTCCAAGGTAACCCCGATTTAATGCAAGTTCGTCCATTCAAGATTTGGTTCCTCTTTGTGCACAATTCAAGGACTTGATGGACGAGCAAGCTAAGATCAACAAGGACGCCGTCACTAAGTTCGAGGCTATGGAGAAAATATTGAAGAATTTAGATGGCAAGGTGATGGAGGTCGGAAGCTCTATACGTGAAGTGTTCATCGTGATGAAGATGCTAGACGCAAGTGGGACAACTTGCCGGGCGCCCGATGGGTAACAAAGAAGAATATCCGAGACAACTCCAAGGTCCCAAGACGGCGAAGGCTACTCAAGCTCACTCGGGAGAGATGAAGGATCACCATGAAGATCACAACCGAAGACCGGGGTTCGAGATGCCGAGCCACTACATGAAGGAAGTTGTTGCATCCGTCAAGACCAAAGAACAATGCCAGCCTGTGAAGACCAAAAAAAATTGACTAAGCCGAAGAAGAAGCCCATACCCAAGATGGTGCGGAAGTGGGTACCCAAGATTGCAACGCTCGCAAAGAGCGTTGATCCGGAGTAATCAAGTGAAGAAGTCTAGCCATGGACTATAAACGAAGCGCTAGGCGGGGAGGCAACCCGTTTCGTCGAGTCAATAATAAGCTACGGGAGGACAACCCGATTCCAGGTTTTTCGAGTCCTTTTAATTCAGTTTTGAATTTTACTACGCAAAACATTAGACTTAGAATGGTTGAACAATATTAGAGACATAATTCTTGGTTGAATATTTTGCTTGATCATAAACCCTTTACATGAACCATCCTATGTGTTTGTTTGCTTCTTTTCGAGAAACCACAACCAAAACCAAAAAAAATTCAGAACCAAACTCAACCTTTCATCCTCTTTATGATGTTGTGGTTGACTTGTTTTTCATGCTAAAAACACTCGAGTAGAGCCACACCTTGTATCTAGATGCTATTTAAATTTCAGCACGTGGTAGGACTCGCGTGAACCTAGAAACTTGATTTTTGGTTGGTTTAAAAATCCATATCCTTGGTTTCTCTAAGATTAGAATTTTTTCTAAGCCTCACTTAATTTTATTTCATTCAAAATCTCTCTCATCTAATCAAAATTAGGACCTAGACCTATGCCCCCATGATCAAGCCGGGAAAAGCTTGCTCTCAACTAATGAATGCAAACTATACCGGTGAGACCGAAATCGACATAGTCGAAAAATATTTTCGACTTACATTTGTTTTTAATGGTTTAAAAACTTCTCTAAATTTATGCTTAAGCTCTTGCATGGCTCTGAAAAATATTTTTTAATTTCGAAATTAGAGGAGTGCTTAGCCTTAAACACACTTAAAGGGAGGCAATCTAGTTAACCTAACCATGCATGCACCATGATACATCACGGGATGCCCCTCCAACATATTTAAACCACATGCAAAGTAAAAGCATGGGGGGGCAGCCAAGGCTTTGTTTTGTAGGAATATCATGGGTGCATGTGAGGCAAGGGAGTATGGAAGTGAGTCAAAGCGAAAACATCAAGTAGAAGGAGCAATAATGCAAGCGAAGGAGTGGACGGGAACGTTTGGAAGGTGTACGCGATCACGAAGCAACATGAATGCACTAGAGAAGAACCGAGCCAAGAGGAGGAGAGAGGTAAGTCTTTCATCCAACTCTTTGTTCGTGTGCTCTAGTTTGTAGGCCGGAATCACCTTAGACTTAGCCATCCACCGCGTTTGTTTCGTGCAACAAATCACATCCTTAATCCACTCAAAGTCCGTACTCCAAAATAATATTTGTGTACCTTGTTACCGGTGAAAACCCCGGATATATATTTGTGAGGGAGAGTGCTGCAATCATGGAAAAAACTACAAGCCTTTTCACCGAAGAAGAAGGGATCATCGTCGTCTAAGCCATCATCGACAACCTCTTCGAGGGGGCACTCGGTTTCCGAGTTTCCTCGGAGTATGGAGGAGGACACGGCACCGCCGAGGAGGAACCACACTCTTCTCCTCGGTGGCATGAGGGCCACACGAAACTCGTTTATTAGGTTTACCAAACTTCAATAACATATGGAGGAGCCGTCCGTCCAACCTCACCACTTGACACGATCATCCGCTCCACCTCCATGCGCTCCGTGGCATTCCAATGGGTCTATCATCACGACGGAGGAGGAGGAGAAGAAGCTCGCTCGCCTTGGGTAGAGGCTTGTAGCGAACGTCGACATAGACGACCAAGCTCTCCACATATTGGTTTCACACGGGACACCGGTGCAATTCTCTAGCGGAGTGTCGGCAAACACCCACAAGGAATTCGCCTAGGAAATTTTCATGACCATGGCGCATACCCTTGATGAAGGAGTGCCGAGTCTCTCATTCCATTGGAGGGAGCCCACAAGTGGAGAAGAAGGAAGACACCGTCGGAAGGGTAACCTTGATCAACGATGCTATTTCTAGCACCTTGATGGGGTAATCTCCTTTCATCCATGGGTTGCAATCGATCTTGAGATGTAATAACACTTTGTTGGATTATCTATCTATCATCTTGTGTTGAATATACTTTAATGCTTAAGGTTAGCTACCATGCGGAAAGGGAGTATAGGCCTCAATGCTTCCTTGGATCCATTCAACACAATCCCCGATAGATTAGATTGGTTTTCATGTTCGAAACGATTGCATGTTCTAGTATCGTAGACCCATGGGCGAGTGTCCCCTATTTTCAAAAGGGAGCTCCGAAACAAGTGGATGTGCATGAAGGCACATGGGAAGGTTTTTGGAGTATGATCACGAGAAGAGACCATCAACGAAGAAATACTATCCGGAACCCATTATCCAAGTGTGTCACTTTTGTGCAAGTGAATTTTTGGGAGAACAAGAGAGACAAAGATAACCAACACGGAGTTGAATTGGCTTTACTCAGCTTTGATTGCCAAGTGGCCAATAGACCCCACTTACCTATGATCAACCTAAGTGGTGTTGTTAAGCAACATCGAGTTCGGAAGATATTGGTTCGGGGTGTTGCTTCTCCATATTGGCTATCTCTTTAAAACCGGGTATTACAAGGAACCCAAATCATCTCCTACCCGGACTTCCCTAGGAATATATGAAGAAAGGAAAATATAAAAGTGAAGATGAGAGAGGAGGCTTCTAAGTGGCCTAGGTGAATTTGCCCCTTCCGGATTGAAGATTAAGACTTTTCTTGAGGGGAAGAAGATCGGTTAGAGGAAGGACTTCTTGTGCCGGCGAAAATAAATATATTAGGAGAAGATTTTTCCACGACCCAAGAAGGAGGTGCACAACAAAATTATGTCCCACCATTGGGAGGAACCCGGCGCCGCCGAGTTACTACGGAGGTGTACCAATGCAAGCATGGGGGAGTGGTGCAGCCATACCCCCACCAATTTTGCGGTGCCCAACGTAGCCTTTGCGGAGCCATATGCACACCTTCCTCAACCACAACAAAATGTGGCCACCATTGGAGGATACGCTGCAAGGAACGTGCAAATTATTGCAGCCATCCTAACCAATGCAAACCAAATGGGTGAAGGAAATGCAAACGTCGCTTATATGCTTGGACACCTTCACCTAGCACCGTCGGACAATTCATAGGAGGACAGGCGCATTCCTATTACAAGTAAGGGTACAACAACCAAGACTATCAATATCAACCACCGGCGGAAGATTAGAGAGAGGAGGAGCTTTAGTTATCTTTCCTTTACCCCTTTTCTTTAATTTTCAGCTTGTTTGCGCCTATGTATGCGTAGTGTTTTCAGTTTTTATTTAAATTTCAGCAAGTGTGTTAGTTTAATTTTTCAGCGTGTGTCTTAGTTTTTATTTTCATCATGAATAATGTCACCACCAAGTTTTTACCTTTGGTAAAGTTACAAAGTTTGTGCCATGATGATATATGATTATAATTGCCGCTTTGTTTATCTTTGTAATTGATTTATGCATGTTTAACCTAGTGCTCTCTTAAAAATACAATCTGAATTTATTTAAATGCTAGCTTAATTTTCAGCGGAGGTTATGATAAAAATAAAGACCCATAGTGTTTTATGTGCTCTCAAGTTATGAATAGATTAAAGATGTCTTTTATGCTCAAAAATATTGCTAACCTTGTCACAAATATCACTTGTGTGTTGCTCAACCTATCCAAAGCCTATTATATATTTGAGTGCATAAACTTTAGTGTACAAGATTTATTTTTGAGTGAGTTATTGCAGGCCATGATTTCTCTGGCCCGAGACTAAGAAGCTGGTCATTCCGTTTTTGCGTATCTATCTTTTTGCTAGCCTTTTTATCCGTGCATTGTGTATCCCCGCATCGGAGATTTCACAAACCTCGCCGGATATCCACCCTTAAAACCAAATATCATCTTTTGTGTTTACCTTCTTGACCACAACCTATCGTTGAGAATGGATCATCAATTCAAGGAAGATCACAAGACGGTGCCAACATTGAAGATTTCAAGTATCTCTCCAAGGAAAAATATTTCCGGTACCTACCTTATTTATCGCCTCTTTGCTCGAGGACGAGCAACGTCTAAGCATGGGGGAGGAGGTAGGTACGGTGCGCTTTAGAGTTCAAAAGGGAGTATTTAAAAAAATAATATAATGATGAAAGAAAAAAAATTCGGCGATGATCATGACTTTCAAAGAAAAAAATATATATATAATGAAAGAAAGAAAGAAAGAAAGAAAGAAAGAAAGAAAGAAAGAAAGAAAGAAAGAAGAGAATGAGAAATATGAGAAAAAAAAATATATATGCGTAAAGTGAACTCCCCGGTTCTCTAAGAGTGCATTCAAGGCTTCAAGTTAAAAAGATCCATTCTCATTTTCCAACCATGTGCAATCCGATAACGAGGACTTCCTTTGTGCCTCGGGATCACTCTTTGCCATTTGCACATGTCCACTCATCTAAAAGCGTGTGTATTTTTCTCTTTCCCCTCCTTGATTTAACATTATTTTACAATGACCTTTTTGACGAGTCTCGGTAAGACCATGAGAAGCTTGTCTTGTTTTGACAACACCTCATTTATAAAATCTTGTCGGGACTAAACTTTCCCAAAGCTCCATATAAAGCCTACCACACATATATGTTATGAGAGGGAAAGGAGTAGAATATATAGGCTTGAGAGACAAGCGAGATGAGAGTTCATGAGCAATATGCAAGGTGATTTAAATTTGTGAACTTGGTTTAGCTCTTTTCTTTATCTCGTTCTTTATTTCAAAAATTCGAGATCTATTTAAACTTTGTGAGCATGTTAATACTTGTGGGATAAGCTTAATAAGAATCTACCCTCCGTAGAGGTGAAGGCTAGTACATTATGGAACTTTAACGAATTAAACTTTTGAAGAGCATTATGTTTTTTTTCATGTATGATCAAGTGCAAGGTTTAAACATTGATGGGCAACGATGATATCCATCGAAGGCTTACTCGAGGACGAGCAAGGTTTAAGCATGGGGGAGATGTTGACGGTGAAAATCCATCAACCTAGCCATGAGTTTACCTTCGGTGTTGGCATGACTTTTGTATCTTATTCATTGGTACTAACCCCCGTGGTATAACAAGTTCACTTGTGCATGTCGGTTTTGGAGTTAAGTGTTTACGCAGGGTTTTAACGTTGAAAGCAAGACTTCCGGGATAAGTTCATTAAGCACCTCATGACAAGACCTTGACGCCCGATACAAGTCAAGCAATGAAGTGAACATGACTCCAAGAGCCCAAGGACCAAGCCCGAGAAGATGATAAACTCCGAGGACCGAACCGTAAAAGTGTTGAATCTTGCAAGACAAGGAATTGAGTCCAATTCGGAGAGAAACCGACGTCAAGGGCCCACATGCAAAAGGGGAGAACATCTAGAAGACGTGGGAAGCAACACGGCGAAGCGAGCCGCGGGATGGGCCGACTGGGCCCGGGCCGGCCGGCCCAGGCCGGCCGGCCCGGCCCACTCGGGGCCCAATCGGCCTCCCCTTTGACCTAATTGCTTCTCGGGCTATAAATAGCACCCCGACCGAGAGCCACAGAGAACCGAAGTAGTAATCCGCCGCCGAGGAGCAGAGAAGCTTGAGGGACACCATCTCGGAGATGAGGGTCGTGCTAGTTGTCTAGGGTTTCCCTAGCCGACGTGGGAACCTTGCATGGAAGACCACGTCGAAGCTCCAGAGCAAGGATCAAGATCGAGGGAGGGCCCCGGTGGTGATCTTGTTCATGTAATCATTCATGGTGAAGTTTGTAAGTGAATCCGATTTCTAGCGATTAAGTGCCTTCTCGATGATTTTGTTTTCTTCTTGGTTTTGCTTCTTCTACGATCTAGTTTGCAGCTAGATTACATAGGGTGCTCTTGTAGCCGCGGTGGCTAGAGGTGCATACCGGACCGGCCAAGTGATTTCAACTTGTTCTATCGAACTCTCCCTAGACTACCCGCATGAATAGGGATACGTTGTGACAGAACGGGGGTTCCGAAAGGCGGGCGTTTTCGGAGTCGGATGGGAAGGCCACGATTTAAAGATTCTTTTAATGAGATTCGCTTTTCTATCTTCATCTATCTTGTTTGGAGCTACAACATAGGCATGATCTAGACTCTCTAGATCGGTTATCTCTTGCTTTCTCTTGCTACCTCTTTAGTAGATTAGATTAGATTCATTTTCTTTATGAGTTAGTAGAGTAGATTGCAACTTGTCTTCAATAGATAGCTTTACCTTGCTTTACTAGATTGAATCCTTGCGTTGCACATTGTTCCACGGATTCGATACCTTGGGTTCACCACTCGAGGGAAGAAGGGTCCCTTGACTACGACGGGAGACTTGTCCGCTTGCAAGTCTAAACGAACTTTGATACAACTATTAACCGTCAACACAATCCTATGTTAAGTAAGTGTCCATGGAAGTATGAAACACAAGGATAGATAGATGGATAGATATGGAGATACACGCCACCCCCACATGGATAAATTGTGATCTCACTCTCCCTTTGGCATCAAGCGCCAAAAAGGGGAGGCCCTCCAATCATCATACTCATGTGGAGAGTGGGCAGCCGGTGGAGAGTCGTCGTCGTCGTCGGTCTCACCACCACCAAAGTCCTCATCGTCAATGTCGGCCGGGGGAGCTCCATACATCATGGAGGTGTCGCCGTAGATCTCCCAAGAGTTGTAGAAGTTTGGTGGAGGAGGAAAGTCCATAGGCTCGCGGATGGGAGAGTGCTCGATGTTGTGTTGAGCGAGCAATGCCTTTTGACGCGTCTCCAACTTGATGAGCTGCTCATCAACGTGCTGACGGTGCGCACGAATCTCCTGTGCATTGTGCTTTCCCACATTGAAACAAGCAAAGAGGCCTTGAGAGAGAAAGTTGAATATACTCTTTTTCTTGCCGGGAGGAATGGTGCCTCTAGATGCGGATGGCCCACGAGAGGATGAAGGTGGCTCATAGGAGGATGGGCCACCGGAGGAGGTGCCACCCACGGGAGCGGGACGAGGAGGGGCATGCTTGCCCAACTTGAGAAGACGCTCAATGTTGCCCTTGTTTGGCTTGTACCAAGAGTGAGACTTGTCGGGGAGAATATCGACTCCCGCCACCTCACAAATCATCTTGAAGATCCAAGGAGCATATTGTCAACTCTTGTTGGCGGACACGGAGCACACAATGATTTCCTCCCAAATGAAGTTAAAGATGCTAAAGTCCTCTTTCCCCTGGTGCCATCCTCACTAGAATCTCATTGGCCACATTAGAGATGTTGGTGTTGTCGCCGATCTTAGGTGTGAGGGTATAGCGGAAAAGTTGGTTCAACATCCTATAGACCGGTTTCATCCCATGTGTAGTACCAAACTCCACTTTTCCATACACGGAATCATACATGAATGCCATCTCACTGTCAAGCGGAAACTCCCCACCATGAAGCTTGGGACGAGCAAGATCCTCCTCGCCAAAACCAAGGATTTGAGCGAAGCGCTCATATGAGATGGAGAGGGGCTTGCCTTGGAGGAGCCAATGGAAGGTCCTAGTCTCACGACGGATATAGAGATTGGCATAGAATTGGGCGACCACTTCTTCATTCCAATCATAGTTGATTGCCATCACGTTGGTCATCCCCTTGGCGTGACAAATATCAATAGCATCATTTACCACCGGGATGTTGAGTGACCTAAGAAGCTCCCAATTGATAGACTTCATATCGATGGTCATGTGGTCCTTGCTAAGGATGACGGACTCATACCAATCTGCATTGAACTTGAGCCAAAAACGGATGTCCGCATCAAACTCCTTTTGCCACTGAGCGGGATCGGAGTACCTCTCCTTGTACACGTTGTGAGACCCCCTAGTATAGTCCACCATCCTGACAATTCCCATTTGAGTTGCTGGACGAGGGGGCACAGATGGTCGAAGGATGAAGGATGAGAGGGTTTCCAAAGAGATATCCTCATAGTCATCATAATGGTCATCCGGTTGATGAGCTTGCTTTGTACGGGCTCGATGACCTTGTCCCGTGGAACGACGAGGAGCAGCTGGTGGATTGGTACGACCACGTCCACGAGGAGCTTGAGAGCTAGCTCCCCCTTTCCTCTTCCTTTGAGCGAGAGGAACATCATCATCATCGGAGCCTTCGCGAACCACTTGCTTGCCAGCACGACCCATCTGGAGGATAAGACATGCGTGCATAAGATGGATGTGTTGATGATGGAAAGAGATAGCTTGATTCAAAGGAGGGGTGCTTTTGTCAGCCCCCCATCGGTACTACCGACACAGGGTCGGTACTACCGATGGGGGGTCGACTCCGGGCACAATCCTTTGAATCCGGGAGATTTGCCCAACCAAAAGCTACGAAATCAAGGGTACGTGTTCTAGGATGGATAAAACAATGATTCCCTAAAGCATTCCCTCTAGAAACAACTACATTGAGAGATCGATCGACGGATATTTGAATGAATACCTTGAAGTGTTTCCCACGCGAATCGACGAACTTCCGACGAGGATCGGATGTTCCGGAGGATGGGGAATCGAATGGAGTGGCTAGATTAGCTATTTCACGGTTGGATTTTGAAATCCCCGCACGGATTGAGCAAGAGGAGAATGAGTTGCAGCTCTAACGGTTGGAAAAGGACTTGGAACCCTAGGTGCTGGCCGCGGGCCTTTTATAGCCCTGCGCGGGTTATCGGTAGTACCGACATGGGGTCGGTACTACCGGGGGTCCGGTGAAATTGTGACAGAAAGGTCTTATTGGTATACCGAGACCGCGTCGGTTCTACCGGGGGGGTCCGGTAGTACCGACATGGCGTCAGTTCTACCGTGAAACACCAGAAATTCCAGCAAAGAGCTCTTATCGGTACTACCGACATGGCGCCGGTTGTACCGGCAGTTTACCCAGATTTTGAGATGGATTGAGAGATTAGATTGAGGTTGATAGAGAGACAGAAGTATGGACATGTAGAGAACCCATAGGAGTTGGTGACTAGTCACAAACAATCAATCAAAGCTATAGTCACCAACTACTATGCAAAGATCCAAAGTTTTGTAAGACACACACAAAGAGAAGAAAAATAAAACATTTTGCTTCCTATCTAGGCACCAAACAAGTTTATGTGCAAAAGATCAAGCCAAGTTATGAGAATCTAAGATGTTTAGCTCACTCCTCAAAGCACAAAACCTATGCTCGTCGAGAGGCTTGGTGAAAATGTCGGCAAGTTGCTTTTCGGTGCAAACATGCCGTAAAGCAATGTCACCCTTAGCCCCATGATCCCGTAAGAAGTGGTGTCTAATGTCTATGTGCTTTGTTCTAGAGTGTTGGACTGGATTGTTCGCTAGTTTGATAGCACTCTCATTGTCACACAAGAGTGGAATCTTACTAAACTTGCAACCATAATCACTCAACGTTTGCTTCATCCACAAGAGTTGTGCACAACAAGCACCGGCCGCCACATATTCGGCTTCGGCCGTGGATAAAGCAACCGAGTTTTGCTTCTTTGAGCTCCATGACACCAAAGACCTACCAAGAAATTGGCAAGTCCCGATAGTGCTCTTTCGATCTACTTTGCAACCGGCATAGTCCGAATCGGAGTAGCCAAGTAGATCAAAAGTGGAGCCTTTGGGATACCACAAGCCTAGGTTAGGAGTATGAACCAAATATCTAAAGATTCTCTTAACGGACATTAGATGACACTCCTTAGGATTGGCTTGAAATCTTGCACACATGCACACACTAAGCATTATATCGGGCCTAGATGCACAAAGGTAAAGGAGGGAGCCAATCATGGAACGAAATACCTTTTGGTCGACCGACTTCCCTTCTTCATTGAGATCAAGATGTCCATTTAATGCCATGGGAGTTTTGATGGGCTTAGAATCGGCCATGTCAAACCTCTTGAGCATATCCTTCACATACTTGGTTTGACACAAGAAAGTCCCTTCCTTCATTTGCTTGATTTGAAATCCAAGAAAGAACTTCAACTCTCCCATCATAGACATCTCAAATCTCTTGGTCATGATCCTACTAAATTCTTCACAAAATTTATAATTAGTAGACCCAAAGATGATATCATCGACATAAATTTGACAAACGAAAATATCTTTTTCATTTCTTTGTATGAAGAGAGTAGAATCGGCTTTGCCTATCTCAAAACCGTTCTTGAGAAGAAAATCCTTAAGGCATTCATACCATGCTCTAGGAGCTTGTTTAAGCCCGTAGAGCGCCTTATGGAGCTTGTACACATGGTTTGGAAATCTTGAGTCTTCAAAGCCCAGTGGTTGATCCACATACACTTCTTCTTGGAGAGGTCCATTCAAGAAGGCACTCTTCACATCCATTTGATGAAGCTTGAAATCATGATGAGTAGCATAGGCCAAAAGAATACGAATTGACTCAAGCCTTGCTATCGGTGCATAAGTCTCTCCAAAGTCCAAGCCTTCAACTTGTGTGTAGCCCTTGCCAACAAGCCTTGCCTTGTTCTTCGTGACGACACCAAATTCATCTTGCTTGTTCCTAAAAACCCATTTGGTGCTGATCACATTTTGCTTGGGTCTTGGCACCAACTCCCAAACTTCATTTCTCTTGAAGTTGTTCAACTCTTCCTCCATGGAAATAATCCAATCCGGATCCTCAAGAGCTTGTTCCACACTAAGAGGTTCCAAAGAGGAAACAAACGAGTAAAATGCACAAAAATTTGACAATCTAGATCGAGTTGTTACCCCTCTTTGAATACTCCCAAGAATGTTGTCAACGGGATGATCTCGTTGAACCATTTGATGTACCCTTGGGTGTGGTTCTTGAGATTGACGTTGAATGGGTTCATCATCATCATCTTGAACTTGTGGGGTATCTCCTTGAGCGTCATCACTTAGTTCTCCCCCTTGATCAAAGCCCCGTCCATGATCGTCACCATGAACTTGACTCTCATCTTGATGAACTTGAGAACTAGGTGGTTCCACTCTTGTTGATGATGATGGATCTTGAGTGCTTGTGTCAATCGGAGTTTGTACTTGAATCTCCCGAGGCATCACTTCACCGGTCCCCATTCTAAAGATGGATATGCTTGGGGGCTCTTCATCATCTACAAGGTTTTCACTAACTTGATCTCGTTGAGAGCCGTTGGATTCATCAAATTTCACATCTACCGTGGTCTCAACACAACCGGTGGTTTTGTTGAAAACACGATAGGCATGCTCGTTAGTTCCATAACCAAGTAGAAAACCTTCATCAATCTTGGATGCAAACTTTGAGGACTCGGTTTTCGAGGTGATGACCCAGGTTGACCAAGGTTTGACCAATGTCAACGTGCTTGACTCGGTCATTAGCACTAATGAGGCTAATTAAAAACCTCGGGCGTCACAGCTCTAGAAACCCAAAACCATAACCTTAAGTGCCACCGGCGTCGACCAACGGTCGCCCTGACCCACCTTCCGCCCCTCCGACGAGCTTTTGATGGCGGCGTGCGTACGAATGAGAGAGAGGCGGGGAGGTGACGAGGGAGGAAAAAGAAAGATTCGAGCCGTTATGGGTCTATTATTGGGCTACCGGTGGGTTACATATGTACAGATCTCAGTTTTCGGTATCCAGATCTAGACAATATATCAATTATTTGAGTCACAAGATGACTTCAAATGAAAAAAATTGAAATAAGTTATAGATCTCATCGAAAGCTACAAGTTTCATATAAAATTTATCTTCATCCGATTTCATACAAAAAAGTTAGGATTTTTTGAAAACAGATTGACCCTAACGCCATGGGCCACGGCGGTTGTAGGTGCTACAGTACCCGCGCGGAGGGTATGTTCACAACCGTCGTGGCTCACAACGGTTGGACATTATAACATCTCCAACCCTCGTGGCCCATGACGGTTGGTCCCTACCGCCATGTTTGAGATCCATCGTATATTTTTTCAAAATAAAAAATAAAAATTCTTAGGTTTGTATCGATTTCCAAAGCTGGGGTACTAGGCCTTGTGGGCCGAATATCTTTGACGCTAATCTTGGAATTTTTTTAATTTAGTTTTTCATTTTGCGAAAATATGTGACCGTATCAAAATTTAGCAAAACTAGACTACAACCGTTGTACCCCATGGAGGTAGAAGCAAATTGTCATGGGTCACAGTGTAGCAAGTGCTACAGTGCCCAACCGACGTGGGCCACGGCAGGTGATACTTTCTGCAACCGTCGTGACCCATGGCGGTTATGATCAGTCTGTTTTCAAAAAATCGTAACCTTTTTTTATAAACTCGGAGATAAACTTTATACGAAACTTGTAGCCTTCGTCAAGATCTACAACTATGTAGTTCAAACCTTTTCATTTAAAGTCATCTTAGGGCTCAAATAATTAATATATCTTTACTGTAGCACCTGCAACCGTTGTGACTCATAGCGGTTTGCCCCTACCGTCATGAGGTAAGACGCTTGTAGTCTAGTTTTGCTAAGTTTTAAAATGATAGTATATTTTCGCAAAATGGAAAAAGAAATAAATTATGCTCCTTATTTTCAGCAGATGTCAAGTTTCCAACGTTTCCTGAGCGGCTGAGATATCTCTTCTAGTCTTCTTTGCCGTAGTTGCCCTCCGTGACGGTGCATTCCATCTTCGCGTAACTCGTTGCAGACGGATTTCTGGCGTTTTCCGAGAATATGCCGGGCCCCTTTTGATTTTTTTTGCCCCTCTCGGATTCGAGCAGAGCCTGACAATCCACAAATATTGCTAGGCCGTACCCGTAGCTACGGAGTATAAAGTCCCAGTTTGACTGGGAAATTACGCAACGTGTAAAAACCCTGATAGCGCAGTGCAATGAATGCATGGATTGGCCGCTTTCTGGGAAAAAAATCGTCAGTAGCTTTCTTTTTCTGGCACTACTAGCACCGGAAACTGATCCGGACGCCAGTCATCGCACGGGAGTCCGCGTGGTTCTTGAGCCCCTTGCTTTACTGCTTGCTGATCTTGCTGGAAGGCCACGCACGCAGGACTCCGTCCCTACGGCACCGCGCCCCGCCTGGCCGCCTGCCACCCGCCACGCAGTACTCAGCGACAAAGGAAGAGACAGCTGGCCGAAGGGAAGAAGAGGATGAACGAAGCAACGAACAATTTGTGGAACATGGAAAATTACTTCCACAACACTGAAAAACAATCTATGCAACACCAGAGGATCAATTTTTGCAGCTTCGAGACTATACCTTTATGGAACTAGCTCTAGAAAAACATTAAGTAGAATATATGCACAATTCAAGTCTTTTGGATCAAAATGCATAATTTTGCGGAACTAGCTCCTGAATGAATCAACCTAGAATGGCATCTCCATCTCTACCTATCCATCTTTTGCAAAATCTTTTTTTTTCCTGAAAAACATTCTATGCAAGTATGCAACCTCAGAGGATCACTGCAACATCAAGGAAACTATATTGCAACAGGAAAAAAGTTGTCGCAACATTCTTCTACTGCAACCTCAGAATGGCATCAAATTGATGAGCAGCCTGGCCACATGCATGTGAGCATGTCACCCTCGCGGCCTCGCCTACTTCTCGTCCATATTTCCTCCACCCAGGGAGGCGGCGGTGCATGGAGGTACGGGCCATCTGCCCATCTTCGCGGACAAGATGCTGCAGTAGCGGGATCACTGGATGCCAGCGATCCTCTGTCGACTGCTTCACTGCCGCGTGGACCCGACAGGGGCAAGAGTCCCCGTGCAGTGGCAGCTGCACTCTGATCTGCTGATCTGCAGAGGAGCTGATTCCAGTGGGGCAAGCAACATGAGATGGAGAAAGGAGAGCATCGATGGAGAAAAAACGATGCTGATTCCATGTTAAAACCATTGTGAATCCACAAGCGGGAATTCACAAGATTGTGTCCCTGACCTATGGGCCATCTGCTTGGGGACCACCAGTTCCGGACACAAGTGTATACTCTTATACAAATGCTGCTTCATGAAACTCGAGCACTGATCAGTAGCCACACAAACTGATGGTCCAGATACCGAAAATGCACTCTAGCACAGTGCGCGTCACACCGTCACCACCACAGAAGTGCATAAACTGCCGGGGGCAGCCATGTCATTTCCCATGATAGATTATCTCACGTTCAGAGCCGATAAATACCACAAAGCAGCCTGGATATCCTTTCAATCTCACCCACACATCTGTTTGCCACCGCTACTGTAAAGCTCCCTCTCCTACCGGACTCACCACCCGTTCCGCTACAGAGTAGAGACCACTACCCCTCCATAGCTAGCTCTAGCCACCAATGGCGCTACGCCTCTCCATCTCCTCGTCTCACGGGCCGCCGTCTTCGCCGGCCATCTCCACATGCCGGCTGGCTGCCTGCGGGCGCTTCCCAGCCTTGGTTGGCGCATCAGCTGCGTCCCAGAAGAGGAGCCTGACGGTAACGACGGGCTCTGAGATGAGGGGAGTGACCGCCCTGAGGTCGAGTAGCTTGGAGACAGCCTCGGTGGGAGCTGAGGCGGTGACAGGACAGGTGACAGAGGTGACTAAAGACACCTTCTGGCCGATCGTCAAGGCGGCAGGAGACAAGCTCGTCGTTCTCGACATGTACACTCAATGGTATCGTCTGGAGCTCTGCCGATCTCTTCTTTGCTTTAATCTTCGTACCAAGATGAAAAGAAGAGATTAAGTCTGACCTCACTGTGGATTGCAGAATCTGATGATTGTCTGGTATTCTTCTTGTTTGCAGGTGCGGCCCTTGCAAGGTGATGGCACCGAAATTCCAGGAGATGTCCGAGAATGACCTTGATGTTGTGTTCCTCAAACTCGATTGCAACCAGGACAACAAGGTCAGTTAGGTTACTTTGCTCTCTTGTGTATGTACTATTATGCACTGTAGGATATCTGGACATGGCATGATGAATATCTCGGTGCTTGCTACTTGCAGCCTCTTGCAAAAGAGCTGGGCATAAAGGTTGTGCCAACATTCAAGATTCTCAAGGATGGAAAGGTTGTGAAGGAAGTCACTGGTGCCAAAATCGATGAATTAGCTCATGCCATCAAGACAATGAAGTCAACAGGAGAAATGCCCTGAAAATGTGCAAGAATTAGCATGCTATCAACATGTACACTATGGATGAGCCACACCCCTTTTGTGGAAGTGGATACTCAACATGCAGAAAAAAATTTATTCTAGTTCTTCTGCTTATGATTTATAAGTCATTAAGACCACTGTACACTCATTTCATGTGGAGTGCTCATTGTAAATAATCCTTCCATGCTTCATGAGGATACTGTTTCTTTCCGATATTAATAGTTTGCAAGTGATCTTAGTCATGCTCATACACAATGATATTAATATTTGTTAAGCTGCCGTAAGGACTAAGGAGTCACAGCCCATAGATCACCATATTTCCCAGCAAAATCATGCTACAGCCATCCTAAATATAGTATGTGCTGATTCATGCTATCATGCTGCATCCTACGTGCTTCATGTAGATTAAGTGCAGGTAAGCAGATGAAGCATCAATTAAACTCTTTTAGATCAAGACGCGTAACGTAGTTGGATTACACATTAGCACTCACTTGGTTGGCAACCTTACACAAGTTTTTCTTTCCTCCCCAAAAAAATGTATGACTACTACAACTGTACTTGAGTTTCTAATAAATGCTTGCAAATATCAAAAGTTGATGGAATTATGCATCTTCCCTTCAAATCTGTGTTTTCGTCCAACAAAAACAGGGGATACTGGGAGTCACGTTGATGTCACTTCCAGCCCTCAATCTCAGATATGCAACCAAACATCCCAATTACATGGGCACTGCAATGACTGTCCATCAGCACCTAGGGCTCCTAAGTATTGGCGGTGGAGCAGTCTAGCCCTAAAGCTTGCCTTTCGA
This sequence comes from Cenchrus americanus, assembly GCA_947561735.1. Lineage (NCBI taxonomy): Eukaryota > Viridiplantae > Streptophyta > Magnoliopsida > Poales > Poaceae > Cenchrus > Cenchrus americanus. The sequence continues at coordinate 55,517,031 of OX387240.1, forward strand.
AGTAAACCAATTTGATCAGACCGATGAAGAGAGTTGAAAGGTCCTAAATAATTATTATAACTGTTACTTTCATTCAATTTTTTAAAAAAATCGTTTAAAAAAATATAACTGATACTATCTATATATAATGCGCTGCCCTGGTGCTCTCTATGACTATTCTCATCTACATCCAAACCAACATCAGCTGGGCACTAGGATTTGGCATATCCACATTCTTCATGTTTTTTGCAATTATCATCTTCTCTGGCGTGGGTTGGATTTTTCTATACAGTATCTATACTGTAGCAACTGTAGCATAAATGACCAGATTAAATTAGCTGCAATCGGCCTTTTAGTGTCCCTAGGCGTCGGCCTAGCCACAGTCCGCCCCTGTGGGTATCTATCACATAATTAAATGCATAATGCATAACTAACCGCATGAGGCAGAAAGCAGTTCCTTTGACTACTCAACAGGCGGTATAGCTTTTTTATTTGAACATGAAAGTAAATTGTCTCAGTACAGTATTTCAAACCAGTTGCCGACATTCTTATCATTAATCTCTCTCAAGCTAGCTTCTAAAGCTGCTGCTGGGACAATACAAGTGGATCAGCTTAATAACTTATAAACTGAGGGTTGATAAAGAAGCGGCAGGAACCATGTGACCATAGGATTTTTTCCACTGGTAAAAAGACTTTAAATATGCAAATGCCAGAAAATCACTAAAAAGAACATTTATATAGACCAAATTGTTAATAGCAGGCACATTTCTGTTTCCATGAAGGGAGTGAACATGCCAGCAGTCAATTTTTCCTCACCATATAAAGTCGAGGAATAATCATGGGTGCGCCACTATTTTCCAAAAGCGGAACTTATTCGTGATGGCCGCCCTCCATTACCTGTACAATTAAAACAGGTCAAATGGTCAATTCATTTTGCTGAATCATTTCTAACAACAATGGCTGACATGCCTTCAGAACTATACAGCTATTCATCCATAGAATCCTTGGCACACTTAGCTTCATGATCATTTGAGAAGTGCACAAATCCAAAGCCTCTTGACCTTCTGGAATTTTTGTCATACATTATTCTAACAGCCAAAGAAAAAACAAAAAGACTAATGAATGTAAACTTTCTACATATTTCTGGGACAAATACGACAAAAGCATAAAAAATCCATCTCTTATCACACTAGCTTAATACCAGGTAAACACTTAAACAACTGTACCCGCTCGCTTTCAAGCATATGAACCCTGAAACTCATATGGATGAACAAAAGTACATGCAGCAATGGAACAGAGGACCATCAAATGCTTAAGCAATGGAACAGATGAGAGGACCCTGAAATGCTTAAGTGTTGATATCTAATACAAGCATAGTTGTCTAAGTGTAGATATTTTAGTGTCAACATTCTTAACTACTGGTTTTGTTGACAGTTGGTACAGCAACACTTGATGCATTGATTTTAATGTTATCAAGTATCAACTTTTAAAACAAAGCCAATCTTAACTGCATAAGCATGTGCACTTTTCCACATTAAAAGGCCACCGCAACCCCGCATAAGCTTGAGCCACGTTAATCATGGTCACAATGTTATTAGGCACTAGTCCAAAACAACGACACAGCCTTTAAAGCGCCAGCAAACCTTCCTAAACAAATAATTGTGCATTAATCCTGATATCATAGCATTCCAGAAACCACATTTCGCATATGCATCGACCAGTCAGTTGTAATAGAAGAATTGATCCAAGCCAACTCTTCACAGCCCACATGAATGCACTCGGTAAGCAGTGTCCCCCAGCCCAGCTGCCCCAAGCAACACGCTAACCAAGGTGAATGAGTTTGGGTGCATCCCCTACCTCATCATGTCAACAAACAGCCAACTGACTGGTGGAACAATCCACTCCCAGCGTGCCAGTAGATCACCACCAAGCAGGCGACCACGTCCCTGACAGGCATTTCATCGAACAGTTCACGGGACTGGGCGCGATGGAGTGGCTCACAGCCTCCACAGCATCTTGTTGAGCACCTACTCCGCGCACCATCTGAACTCTAATCGAACCCAAACATCCAACACAGAGAGGTTATTAACTTGTCGTCCAGACCCAAATTGGACACTCCTAAGTTTCCTAAGTAACAGCGAGGTTCCCAATTGCGAATCTGTTGGGTACCTTCGGTGACGGTGCCGAATGAGAAGAAGGCGTCCGTGAGGGAGCGCTCGTCCACGGACCACGACATGCCTGCGCGCGCAAGCAGGAAACGTGGTAAGTTGGGAGCTACTGTACAATCGGGGATCGCTTGGGAGACAAACCCTGATGCGGAGAGCGGAGTGGTACCGGAGAGCCTGGAGACTGGAGTAGTGGAGTTGGATGGCAGCGGCGGCGCGTCGAGACGCCCCTCTTCGGTGGTGGGGCGGCCGCGGCGGAGGTAAAGCACCGCAGGTGGTGCCGTGGTGGCCATCGTGGACGAGAGCGGCGAGGCGCAGGAGCAGCGAGCGCCCGAGGCGGTTCATGCCGGCGTGCACCCCACCCCAGGCCCCCAGCAGCGAGCGGCAGGAGGAGCCGCTGGTTCAAGAATGGGCCTGCCCAGAGCCCAGTTATAGTGGGCTTTCGAAAGCAATTTGGCCTGCGAATAACACAAGCCGGACCAGGCTGATTGGATAAAACAAAACACAGACGCCACGCCGACGCCGGTGCGGTGGCAGCTCACCGTCGCCGGGGCCATACGCCGCCGGAAGAACCCCCTCCTCTCCTGCCGCCACAACGACGACGTCCGCTCCTCCCTCCTCAGCACCGCCGCCAGCTCCCCCGTGCTCCGGTCCCTCCTCTGCCGGGGTCCTCCCACCTCCCCCTCCACCGACCTCCCTCCTCGCCGCTTCGATCCCAACCTCTCTCCAGTAACCGCCTACCCCATCTTCCACTCCTCGCTCCCCTTCTCCCCGTCCCCGTCGTGGTCCTTCTCCGCCCTCCTCCAGCGCCTCGTCTACCAAAGCCTCCTCCCCGAGGCCGCTCGCCTCTTCGCCGAATCTGCTTGGCGCCCGGAAGTGTCGGTAGCATCCGGTTCCGGAGACCATTACTGCACCGAGTGCCGTGCGCTGCAGATGCTCGAGGAAATGCTGAACCTATACCTTACAAGTTACACCGGACAGGGACGCGCACCGACACCGTGCGATCGTGCCTTCTCTCTGTCAAGCTGGCATGCTTGACGAGACCGCGCACCGTCGTCCTCCGTTCCATGTTGCGGCGCGTCGTGCAGAGGGGCTGCGACGCGGATGCTGTGATGTACCCTCCATTGCTGGTTGCATTCTGTGCTGCTAGCCGGGGTAAATTCGCTGAGCTGATTTTCTGGATAAGGTGCTCAGGAATGTGCTGAGAATGTAATCACCAGGTAGTCTTCAGTCTCTTCGTGTGCCAAACTGCCAATGCTGCTTGCTGTGTTTAGCCTCGAGGTCTCTAGGATGTGCAGGAAGTCATTGATCAGGCGTTGGCTGTGCGAGGTTGACGTACTGTTGTGTGTTTGAGTCCAGATTCTTGACCTCTGAGGCTCTGACAATGGTAGGTTTGGTAAGGTAGACAAATTGTTTGAGGACATGGCCAAAATGGGTTTCAAGCCACCAGTGTGCATGTACGAGGCAAATGTCTCTGCGTTATGCAGGGAAGGAAATATGGACGGTGTTGTGAAGGTGTTGGAGGAGTTGCCCAAGAATGACATCGTTCCAACAGTGACAACTTAAAACTTGCTAATGGAGGGAGGGTCTTTGCCACACAATGCAATCAATGAGGGCACTAGAATTGGTTGTGCTGCTCAAAAGGACATGTTCTCTATCTTGGCCCGTAGTTTGTTCTCAGAAAGCAAGTTCGTTGATGCAGTAAAGTTAATGGAGAGGATGGTGAATGGACATCACTGCCTGACAGAAGTGCATTTGACAGTGTTACTGAAGGTTTATGTTCTGCTGGCAGAACATCATATCTGATGCATTGCTAATTTGCTATCTGGAGGAGATGATCGAGATTGACCATGGTGAAACATGAGACATCCGTGTTTGGTCCTCCTTAATTCAAAGGTATGCATGCCCAATTTGAAGCTTTAGGAGCTGGACCATTGGTGAAAGCTCAGGTTGTAACTGTACAAGAAGTGGAATTGGGATTCAGACTACACTTAAAACCACAGCTGCACTGAAATGTGTGTAAGGTACTCTTATTTATGCAATGGTTGTGAATACTACACGATCTTTAACCTTTACTGCTGCATTGCCTTAAGACTTAGAGTAGTAGTTGTGAATAGTACACAATATTTAACCAATGCTGTTACATTGCCTTAAGAGTTTAAGGCTTTAATATGTTTATCTGTTTCTTGTTTGGTGTAAGTTTCTTTGTTTTGAGCCTGATGCTTTAATTTATGAAGAGAACAGTTTTGTGTAAGGGTCCTGTTAATCATATGCTCCTATTGAGGTGCTTTCTCCCCCTCCTCTCATGCCTATTTCTTGTTGCATGTCCAAGATACAATACCAAGCGCTACATATCCCTGCTATCTCAAAACTATTTGCCTTTTCAGCTGATCCAAATGACCAAGGCCAGAATCTACATGCTTGGTAATGACAATGATAATGGATCTCCCAGCAACATCGTCTCGAGACAAGGGAAGTCAGTTTGCTGTTTCAAGATCAAATCACCAAATTAGGATGATATGGATGATTAAATTGCTGCTATAAATGCAAATGATGAAGCTGTTGAGGTGTTTCTAAAACAAGTGCATGCAGAAGGCTGAATGAGGAGCAGATAATATCTAGGTCTAGCCGGAGCAGCAGCAGGATTGGAAGTGCGGAAGTGGTAGTAGGAGCAGTGACGGTATGACAATGGCAGTGAGGGTTAATTTAACAAGCTCTGGAGGTGATTTTGGTATGATTTTCATATGCAGACTTCATTTGTACGTCTGCCAATTTTACATTCTTAGCAAAAATGTTTGCTACATCTGTTATTAGGTCGGTTTTGTGTTTGCTAAACCTGGATGGAACTATGGCCCTGGAATTTATAGGCATTAGGTCAGGTTTGTATGTTTGCTACCTGTGTAGTTATACCAATATTGCTGTTTGTCAAACTGTAAGTTGCTTTTCCAGTAAAATGACACATAAAAAGGTAGTCAGATATTCACAGCAGGAACTTAATATATTTTGATTCAATGTAAAAACGCCATTAAAGTGCACTATATCATTTGTACAAAACTGAGGGATCTTCTCCAAGTTGAGCTGCTCGGTTACAAATTTCCCGGTTTTTCCTCAACAGATAGGACCCGGTGGGCAACGGCGGGATCAGTTGAACCTGGAAGCCCTTCCATCACCCAAAAGCCAAAACTTCGGGACTCCTGCATCATGATGCCGCGCATCTGTCTGGGACTGCTCGGATGAATTAACAGCTGCCTCTACCATCAGCGCACCCAAAATTCCTGTACTCCTGAAGCCTGAACTCGCACATCTGATTGTTGGTACTGCTCTGAGCAAAACTGTAGCGTCCCAGAGCTGCTGTGACTCTGAGCAAAGAGTTGGAACTGCCTGCTTCGTCGAGATCATAATAGCAGACGCCTTTGGCCACATCACTGAAGTAATGCAGCGGCTCGACTCCAAGTTGCTGGCTGGCATCCGGGCACTGGAAGTAATCAGCCAAGCACTGCGTCCCGTACTCGTAGCCACCTGCATCCATGAAGCTGCCGTCGTCCGGGCCAATGGCCGATACGCCAGTGAAGCAGTCGCCTGTGGTGGCAGTGCTGGAGTACTCCAGCGGCGTGTGCACAGGATTGCAGGTGATGTCCAGGGAGGGATTCATGGCCTGATTGAACCAGCAACCGTCGTAGGCATTGCCATAACTTAGCATTGGCATTTGGAGGCACCCATCGTTGCTGTCAGTGTATTGGAAGCCGTAATCAGGGCACAAGAGGGTGTTGCGCAGCTGGCCGTGATCGTTGTCGCCATTGGCTCTCATCTGCTGCGGGAACGCCATTGATGTACTGGAAGCCAGGCCCATGTCCAAACTGCCGCCATTGATGTACTGGAAGCCGGGTGCAGGCTGCATCATGCAGGCGTTCAACGGACGCGGCTCAACGCCGTTGATGTACTGGACACCAGGCGCAGGCTGCTGCATCATGCCAGCATTGAGCGGACGCGGCTCAACGCCGTTGATGTACTGGACACCAGGCGCAGGCTGCTGCATCATGTTGGCATTGAGCGGCTGCGACTCGACGACTCCATGCCACGTGAGCTCGTCGACCCAGGCATCCATGTCGTCGTCGAAGCCGTCGCCGACGAGCGGGGCCCCGGCATCCGGCGCGACCTGCCGTAGCTGGCCACCATCGTCCTCGGGCATGCCCAACGCCTTCCGCCTCTGAGCCGTGGCGAGCAGAGCTGCGTCGATGGACCCGAGCAGCTCTTCCAGATCCACGCCGTCCAACGACTTCTGGGCGGGCGGCGCGAGCGCCTTGGGGCCCTGCTGCCGCTCCCTGGCGAGCTTGGCCTTCTCCTTGTCCAGCTCGGCGCTGAGGTAGCCGAGGTGCGTGTGCTTCGCCCGCCTGTCCGCCGGCAGCCTGCGGTACCTGTCGACGACCCCCGCGCTGCCGAACTCCCACACTTCCGGCGCGCCGCCGCCGGGGTCGGCGCCGACGACGACCGCGACGTCGACGTCGCAGAGCTCCGCGAGCTCGAACGCCTTCTTCTGAAGCCCGATCTTCCTCTGCTTGAAGGTCCGAGTGCGCGAGCCCGCCTTGCCGATGAGGCCCATCTGGATCTTGCGACGCGGCATGGGGGCGGCGGCGGGGTGGCCCTCCTGCACACGAAGGTGGGGCGGCGGCGGGGTAGCCCTCCTGCACACGAAGGTGGCACGGCGGGGGCGTGAGAGGTTGTGATTCTCCGGTCCGGCTCACCGCGCGGTTTATATGTATGAGGAGCCCTGGACGCCGACGCGGACACCCACATGCGCGGAAGCGTTCCCCGACTCGGACTCGGAGACCCCTTCTGGGACGACGATACCACGAGGGCATCACGGGCCAGCAAACTCACGGGCCGGGAAAGGATCAGACCCGTTATGGCTGACCTCTAGATTTGGCCCGTCTTACTTAACGCGTGCAGGTTGACATTGGTTATACAGTGGAATTTTATCCAGAAATAATCATACGGTAAATGCAGCTAAACTGACAACATAGCTAGCGTGAGGGCCTTAGGGAGGGGTTATTCATGCATGTGTAATGAACTTACAGCTCGCTGGGCTTTCATAGAAAGCGTGCAACTTTTTCCGTTGAATTAAGCTGTTGATTAAGTACTAATTGAAAATTTGGAGGCCTTTAAATTTTGGAGCTCCTGAACAATTGCACATGTTGCATCGGCTACTGTATTGCCCTGCTTTTCAATCTGAATATTTAGGTTATGCGTCATTCTAATTAACTTGCCCCTTTGCCATGAACGAAGCTTCAGTCTTCCATAGATGTGATTATAATTGTTGTGGGTTTTGCAGATCGTGATGATTTCAGAAACCTATGCTTTTCGTTCAAGTATGCATTGGTGTTCTCCTTAAAACCCTAAACCCTATGTTTTTCGTTCAAGTATGCATTGGTGTTCTCCTTTTGCAGGTAATTGGAAAATTGATTAGGATAGATTGCAAAAACAGGTTGTGTGATTATAGTCCTATATCTGTCTACCTGTACTGACATTCAAAAATGAAGCAGAAAAATGTTTAATAGAGAATTCAATCAACTCTGTACACATAAGTGTGAATGTACCTTTGTGATCCTGGTCAATTTTTTCTTAGTATTTCATCGATGAGGGCGAGGGCATCCAACTTGCACCGATCGGTAAGGCTTTATCTCCAGTAGATTAGTTTTTTTCTTAATAAACATGTAGTTATGACAATTTTTGTCGGATCAAAGCCCAACCTTTGCGGTGATCATTTAACGGTACAAAATAAAGCATGATATGATCTTTCGAAATTCGGTGGGCACTTGAACCGATTAGTTGTTCGTAGTAGCTTATGTCTAATTTATTTTTGGTGAGTGCGAAGAAGATGCCCGACAAAATGAAGTAAGAGCACCAATCTAGATAATGATGCGGATATCTTCAAATTCGGTATCAATTTTGTCAAGATCATTACCCACATCCAATTTGAATTTCATTTGATACCGGTGTTTATTAATTGATAAACTGATCTACATTAATAGTTTGGAAAACAAATTTTATTACATGTAGTTCGGGTACAAAATTGGCGAGCGAGTAACAAACAAGTAGGCTATGTGGGCATCCGATTTAGCTTATAGTCGGCGCCCCTATCATTTTATTACTATCAAAATTATTCCTAAAACTATGAGTATAATTAATTATGGTGGTGAATGTAGATAGTTTTTCAATGTTATTTCTTATATTATGTCCTCCATTTTGCCGACCCTTAGGGCCGGGAGTCCGGGACTATTCGAAGTTAAATGGAAATTCCTCGCTCCTAAATGCCTTTCATTTCTTTCTTGGGCATTTCATTGGATTTGATACTTTACTTGGAACAGGATGGAGGGTGATCAACGACAAGAGGTTCTACACGCATTCCATGGCAAATCACCGGCACCAACCGCGACCGCAAAACCATCACGGATGACCCGCCCGCCGAGGTATGCCTCCCTTCCTCCCGTTGGCCACCGCCTTGCGCCATCATATCCATGCACCCGCCTCCTTCTCTCGCTCCCCGATTCTCAAGTCACCGCCTTTCTTGCATTCGGTGTTCGGAGCTCGTGGAGAGCTCCCGCCGCGCCGGGTCGAGAAGCCCCAACAAAGGGGTGGAGGCCGCCGACGACCGCACGGCAAGAGGTCGCTCCGACCTTGGCGGTGCCTCCGCCGCACCAGCGGTTGTAGCGGGTTCCATGTTCTTAAAGTAAGTTAAATTCTCTAAAAGGTTGATACCGAAAATAGTGCTGAAATATTATGATATTGTTCGCAGTTTGCATAACTTTTGCAAATAGTTCGGTTTCTCCGAACCGATGCACTTCCCGTCCCGAATGTGTATCGCGCTTAGTTTATGCTATTTTTCCATCAATATCAATATACCATTTAGAGTACACCGTAATATACTCCTACCATTTAGAGTACACAACAGCCATCTGCTAGATCACTTTTACTTGTCCGGATGCGGTCGAAAGATTTCCCACATAACATATCTTGTAAGCCACTTCGTTGTAGTGTCACAAAAATTGAGATTATAATGATGCCCTTTATTTCTTATAGCATTGCTAAATGTTAATTGCCTCAATGCCTTGAGTAGATGCCTTCATGCATCCTTCGGGCGTCATCTTTGCCCGTTACTATTTTTCCACATGATTGAGTTTTGATGTAAAGGTTCCGGCATTATGGGCATTACTTGCTACTTTTTTTGAAAGTAGGATTAGTTGCTATTGCATGGGTAACATTAGCACCGACAAGTGCATTATGGACTGGGCAACGGACAAGTGTACTAGAGTCTAAAAAAGCTCTTTGTCTAATTCTTTCACTTTTTTTGATCACCGACTAATATGGTTTCACACTTTGTTGAGTAGGTTGGCATGTTGTTGCTTGCAAAGAGGACGACCTAGGCTATTTTGACAACGGCATGTGGGTTAGTTCTTACTATTGGAGTAGTGCTTGATATTTTTAGGGTGAAGTGATTCATAGCTCGGGGTTTAGGAGTCCTCTCGATGGTTTTATTCCTACCTAATCATAGATTTCCCCGAAGCTAATTGTAGGTTGTAGGTTAATTTACTAATTTCAATGATTTGCAATATGCTTGCCTTGGAGCAACTGCGAGTACGAAGCAACAAACCGAACCTATGTTGCTAGATTTCATATGAGATGTAAGCCGTTGAATCTCTCGCCTTCCTCATCGTCGATTTAATCCGCAAGTCGTCGTCAATTTGATCCGCCGTGGGTCGCATGGTAATAATGGTAGTGGATCCGTCGCCGCCGCGGGGGCCGAACGGGAAGGATGACGTTATGATGTGCGCCCACATCCACATCCTCCGCTCGCCGGATTCATCTTTTGACGGTGTAAGTGGTGTTCCTTCTCATAATCTCTTTTATCTCTGTATACTCGGTCCTTTCTTAAATCTGTGTCGATGATTTGTTTGATATGCCGACTAAATCCACGGAGTAATCGAGTCTCGGGCTCTTAGCTTTGATTAACTCTAAAACATTATTTTCATTCCGCATATCACCTGTTTGATACAATGCCTACTTTGCAGCTTGACAAGATGTTCCACAATGATTCGGGTCAACAACACTTGTGTTCTATCCGAAAATTTTTATTTCGGAGACGATATTTAGTCACCCAAATGCTTTGGATTATTACATAAATGTTATTTAGTCACTTCTAAATGGTTCACCTTTGACCACATATTTTACGGTTGCTTAAAACTTTAGTGAAACATTGATTACAAGACACACTACCTTTTATTTTCATGCTACTTTATTCCAGACCGTGAACCTCTGTTCAATATCTTATCTGACTTTATTTGTTCATTTTTTTGGATTTAATCGACATGGCTCCGTTCAGTACGAATCAATCATTGGGATGGCTGTGGGCCGTGGCACCATCTCATGTCCGCATGGGGCCTACAATTATTGGAGAGCGATGTGGAGTACAGTAGTGTAACATAAAAGTGAGTATCGTATTGCTTGATCATCAATATGTTGGTTTTGGAATTTCTTCCCTACAATGAAAATAGCATCATTTTGTACTCATGTCATATGTACTTCTAAACAATTTATGGATTACTTACTGTGTTGGTCGATTTCTTGAAGGAGATTTTTCGGTTGGTACAACTAATGGGTAATATAGCGGTGGTCATTTCAAGTTTGTTTCTTTCTTTTTTGTTATGGCATGAACTAATTCATTGATAGGCTATGTGTCATTTTAATATTGTCGAATCATTCCTAAAACGAGGATAATTAATTATGGTGGTGAATGCATATATTGCTTTGCCGAATGCGATGTCCAATGCAAGATGTATTTTACATCGCTCGTAGCAACGCACGGGCATGATCCTAGTTACGGTAGAAATATCGTCACGGGCATAATGTTTGATTAGGACATTAGCAGAGGCAGAGGCAGATGCAGACTTCAAGTCCGAGGGGCTTTACTCTACACTCATCTCACTTTTGCCTCTTTCTTCCACTTCTTCCTTCTCCCCTTCCTCCACCCATCGCTCTGATGAAGTTTCTCCGGTCTCCACCCCTTACTGCAATGAAGTTTTCATACTGTAGGGGGGCTGATCCCCCAGCCCCCGCGTTGCATTCGACCCTCGACATTAGATAGGTGGTAAAAATATATACTCCAAATGTCCCATAAACAATAGTAAAGTACAATTTTAATTTTTTTTCGAACACACTACTATTGTCAAAGGCCGTGGAGCAGAGGTATAAATGTTTATTAGCTACAAGAGCGGGTGAGTGGTAGCATAAATTACGAAGGGAATTTTTCAAAAACAAAAAATATTACCAAGCATTCCAGGTAGTTATTAGTTGCATGCTATGAATTCATTCAATAACCACGTGATCACGTTATCCCTTGTTGGTATTCACAAATAAATTCGCAAACACGCTGATATACTGTTGATACACTGATATACTTTTGTTATTATTCAGGGTATTATATTTTCTCGGGAAACATATGTGCAAAGGTCATCTAAAAAATTGACCCAAAGAAAAAGAGATAGAATGTCTTGGGTAGTGTGGTTGTATAAGGATAAAGATTCTAAGAATGATAAACTTGGTTACTAAGTGTTTACTTCAGACACTAATTTACAACTGGTCTACCAGGTGCCTCCAGCCTTTAGCTCTACGCCGTACCGGAATGGGAAGGACTACAAAGGACGGACATCACTGTCACCATCTGCCGCCTACCTCACAAACCGTGGAGCACGAAGCAAACAAAGGTAACCTCTAACCTAGACACCACGCCTACATTATCAATTATTATTCTGATGTTGCACAGGATTGTCTATCGTTATCAAGAGTTCTCTATTGGAGTAACTGCTACAAGAGTGGCCAATGAACCTGTAAACGAATAATAACAAAAGCTTAGTCTTACCAAAGAATTCACCATTGTAGAAGAACTTGGATACTTACTCAAAATGTCCATTCCAACAAGGTACAAGGTAGAGGGAGGTCAACAAGGGTGGCTCTTCTTTGAACTTCTCATCACACACTCCCTATCCTATGCAACAAAGGTAGGTCTAGTGGTACAATCCCTCTTTCTCTCTTCTTCCTTCTTGTATGTGGTTAAGAGGGATCTTCTCCTCCTTTTATAGGTGAGTAGGGGTGGTTATAGGAGGAACTAGAAAGGTGCACGGCGTTGCCGCTTATGGCCAGTGGAACATGTGGAGGAAGCTTTGGAAGCAGAAAAGATAGCCATTGGTTCATTTGGAAATATTAAATTCTTAGATAAACAGACAAGTATCAGGGGACATAACCATAATTTGTAACAAAGGGTATTGCTTACAATCTTGGCACAACGGGAACCAAAATATAATAGTACGCCTAAGTATAGGCAGTGATCATCAAAAGGTAGATCTAGTATGACGTAGATCTGGTATGACTTAGTTTTGCTTTCAGTGAAAAGTTTTACGTTAATATCATCAAGTAACAAAAGTTGTATTCACATTTTGAAGCAGAAGGAGATGTCCACAAAGCTGCACACCAAAACATCCTTCCCATTGGTTTCGCTGCCATGGAGAAGAAAAAATAATTAAGGAAGCATATAAATATATTTCACTTATTTGAAATAATGAATGCATGATCATGATTTATCAGTAAAAAGTTGTAGTGAAGGCATACATATAAATTACTACTAAATTATGTGGTTTTGAAGCTGCAGCAGTTGCCTTGTGTTGTATATCATGAGTAGTATGGAGAAACCATTTGAGTTCATTATTATATATCAACACTTGTAGACATGTTATCTCTGTGGTCTAGAGTTTTTTTTGTTATTTAGAAACATACATTGAAGTAAAGTGCAGATAAGTGCAGGAAGAAGAGAAGAGGATGGTAGCCTATAAAAAATTTGAGAAATCAAGGCAAGAAGGGAAGAAGAAAAGAAAGAGGAAAAAGAGTGGATGTAATCTGTTGCTGAAACATACAGGTAGAAATTGGAGGAGTAACTTACCTCTAACTATTCCTTAATTTTTAGCTTCTTCTTCGCCTGTTCTTCGTGGTTCTTTTCATCATTGTCCTTTTTCTAGGGTAAGAGTACAGGAAAAATTAGAAGAACCGTATTGTACAGTTTTAATTATGTTTTGTATAATAGGAAAGGGATTACCTGTGATGCAATATGTTTATGTGTAGTATCCCAAGCACTGTAATTATTTTAGATAATATATATCAGATGGTGTGAGTGGGAGATGTGTATTAGTAAGAATATAATGGCGTGAGTGGAACATGTGCATGAGATAATAAGAATACACTTACTCAGACTGATGGTGGTCTATGTCCATATCTTGTATATCTGTGAACTGAGGATTGTATGATGATGATGCCTGCAATAGTTATGTAGTTAGCAGAAACGTGTGTAATAAAAGATTGGAGGAAAATAGATTTCTGTTTGGCAGACCTGCTCGATCTTGTTCTTTGCTGATATTGTTATCAGTGGCGGGAGATCATCATTTGGCATGTTGTGTGTAATGTCAGGTAGAGTTGCTTGTTTTCCATGTTTTTCTTTGATCATTACAACTTCAAAATAAGGGTCAATGCTTCTAAGACTTCTTTTGAATAGAACTTTGACTATGAAAGTGAATTTATGACCAATCCATTGTGATATCTCAGGTGGAACAGAGGTTGGATCGTATTGTTTCCTTAGGGTCTCTGCACTTTTTCCAATGAGTTCTAGGCCTTTTTTCTCGAAAAACATGAACTGAAGGTTGTAAGTGTCATCTGCTGCACTGAAACAAATCTTGTACCTGAAGCAAATGAAAAATACAGTTAAAGAACCCATTAAAGGTCAACTGATGAATCTATGTTAGAGGTTAGTTATGGAGGAGTTGTCTTACTTCCAATCATATTGCTTGCATGAGCAGCCATCTTTTGTGCAGTTGTATCCATCCTGACCCAATATAACTGTGGAGTTACAAACTTTGCAAGCTCTGTAGCACCATTGCTCTTTTTCTGCTAAAGATATCAGTGTGACTGTACACTGAAATCTTTTATTCTGAAAATGTACAGGTAATAGACAGCAATATAACGAGTGATGAGTAATGTAGAGAGTGTGATGGAATTGTTATTTGTATAACAAGAAGTTGTGTTTTTACCCTGTCTGTCAAAGGATCTATTTGTTTGAGGTCAAATAGAGTTTTTTCTTCAACATCCTGCTCCATGTAGTCTTCGCTTTGGAGTTGCAGCTTTTGAACTGGTGTCACCTGAGATGGTAGCCTGATTGAAAGTTATAATAATTAATGAAATATGAGTATAAGCTTGAGTTATAGGTGTTTGTATTTAATTATAGAGTTTAAGTTATACCCTCTCTGAAATGTTCTCATCGCTGGTATGTCATTTTCATTTATATACCAGTGACATGCTGAAGTTCCACTGAGAAATTTGTACTCCCCTTGATATACTTTATAAAGAGTACCTAAAAATATTGCTATGATGTGATGATTTTGGCCAATATTAAAGACCTCCTCTGCATTGAATTCAAGAGCCCTTTATCCTGAGAGTGATAAATTAATTGTGTTTCCCCTGCGAGGAATTAGAAGAAACCAAACTTTCATATTTTTAGAAGCAGTATGTAAGTTGACAGATGTATATTTCATAATTTGAAATATTACTTGAGATCTTGAAGTGTTATTATCCTTCGCATGATAAGTTCTCCAGATGTGTCACGCGCAACGGCTGCATTTGAGATGGCAGTGATTTTCCCAATGACATCTACATTAAGGTATGTAAGTTATGACACTTGAAGAGATGTCGAGCATTGATAGTATATTCGACAAACATGGTAGATGAAATAGAATTCAAAATAATTTTGGGAATTGATGCTTTTATTACCTAGGAAACGATCTCCCCTCATTTCATACTGTGGTACCATTTCAATTGGTGTCAATGAAAATACACACTTTGGGAAGGATGTGTCGTTGCTATTTCCTTCAGAAATTTCTGTTCTCATGACAAGTTTTAACATGTAAGGGGCATCTACAACTCTGTACCCAGGCTTAGCTCTTTGAACACATGCTTTCCATATGTAGAGAACCTTGCCTTCCTGTAGATATTGTTTCAATTGAGGCAACACTTCTGGAGGTGTCTCACAGTACATTGCATAATTCTGTAATTTGTAATATTTGTTACGAAAACTATACAAGGACAACCATATTTTTGTATAAAAGAACTCACAGATGTCAACAGAAATTTAATTGAAAGGGGTATGCAGTCATACATTTTGATCAACGACCACCATGTCGAAATGTATAAGAGGATTCTTTTCACTTTTACCCCTGAATTCCCAAGTCCTTGAAACCCTGACATGAATATTGTATAGAGTGCTTATGGGACGGAGCTCTGATAATGGAGTTATGTTGCCCTGCAATTTGGTTACTCGAATTTTTTGGTGTCTATTCAATCTGAAAAGTACTAAAATTAATAATATAGGTTGAGACATTACCTGCATTGTTAATGAGACAATCCAGGGAAACCTGCTGGTTGGAAAAATGTGTTAGAAAAATGAAAGCATGGTAGGTAATGGAAACTATAATAGAAATAAACAGATTTAGAAGCATAATATGTTGGTAAAAGAAGAAAAAATATATATGTATGTTTCAGACCATGTTTAGTATTTCTTTATATACTATATTTGTAGTCTTATTTCCGCATGTTCCGTCTTCATTTCCTATCAATATTTTTAGGCCTTGTCTATCCTTGACTCGAGATACCGCAACATATAGTTGGCCGTGAGTGAATACGGGTTTCCTCGGGTACACTCCTACATTGGATAGTGTTTGTCCTTGGCTTTTGTTTATGGTCATAGAATAGCAAATTTTTATTGGAAATTGCCGACGACATAGAACAAATGGCCAATGGCAGCCTTTCGTGGTTAAATTGATCCTAGGTATGTAGACCTTTTCTGCAATATGTGTTCCTGTTATAATTATCGCCTCTATGATGCTTTGTCCAAGATTTGTTAGTATTAATCTTGTTCCATTGCACAATCCTATGCTCTGGTTAAGATTTCGTAGAAGCATGACAGGGGCTCCTATTTTCAATTTTAGTTTATGGGTTGGAAAATTATTTGCACTTAAGCTGTTTAAATATTCGACAGGGTATAATATATCTGCATCGCTAGAAGTATCTGTGCATTTGGATATGGAGTCTGCACTATAGTATTCAACTTCTTTTCCAGGTAATAAATCAAGCATGTATTCATTTATTTCATCCACAATTTCATTTGTCGTTGCTAATATTGCTCTATTTTTTAGATAGTCAGGATCATGTAGTTTGATCTAAAATCAGGGAATGTTGACTCTACAAGAGCTTCTATCTTGTTCTTTGCTTGTTTTATCAAAAAATCAGCCGGGATTTCAACCTCAACGCAATCTAATAGATCATCTGTGTCAGATGTAGATTTGTTTTCTATGCTTCCATTTCCTATACTTAATATCCATTGTGTGAATTCATTTAACTGTTTGTACTCTGATGTGTTTGCGTCAATTTTTTTCAATCTCATGTTTTCATGTAAGTAAATCTTTTTTGTGTATTTCCATAGATATGATCTAAATATTGAGGCATTAATTATTTGTGCTTTTGTAGCATTTTCTATTACTGGTAATATTTGTTTTGGGTCTCCCCCTAGTACTACAACGTTTCCTCCAAATGGTACATCTAGTAATTTCGGTTCCTTTTCAGACTTTATATCTCTAAGTGATCTATCAAGAGCCTCAAAGCATTGCTCATTTGTCATTAGAGCTTCATCCCAAATGATGAGATCAGTGTTAATAATGAGTTCCGCTAATTTCGTTCCTCTTTTGATATCGCAGATTAAAAGTTCATCGACATCTATAGGAATTCGAAATCTCGAATGCGCAGTACGACCATTTGGAAGTAGCAAAGATGCAACTCCTGAAGAAGCGACTGTAAGTACAATCTTTCTTTGTGCTCTTAAATATGAAATTATAGTGTTCCATATGAATGTTTTCCCTGTTCCACCATGTCCAATGACAAAAAATATATTTTGCTCTTTATTCATAACCGAATTTATTATGGTATGAAATGCTGCTCTTTGTTCATTATTTAGCTGTTGGTAGAGTTTATTCGATTCAACTTCTAAGTTAGCGCAATCATAGCTCAGTTCTTCCTGAATTAATTGATTGTTTATATCCATTTTGTATTGTGATGACATTTGTGGAAGGTTGTAGTTCTTGTACATGGAAATTCCATTCCTTGAAAATATTTCTTCTAGCTCTTGTAGTAGAATGTCCTGTAGTTCTGTATCTGTTGGACGATATATAATTGGGTGATATTTATTGATGAGATGACGTTCAATGTCATCTGTCATTTTCCTCCAATTTTCGTCGTAGAATTTGTGCTCATCTTGTAAGTTGCAAAATAATAGCATGGTAAAAAATAAGTATCATAGTTGTGCTGCTGTTGCCCAATTTGCAGCCTCGGTAAATGTATCATACCATTCTTTGTCATTTTTAAGGAGTCCACGTGCTGCACATGTTTGCTTGAATGTTTTGTAGACAGTTCCATTATAAGTTCTTATATCTTCGTAGCTTTGTGCTCCTTTGACTATCATAAGAAGCATCCTTAGATAGAAACACTCTCCTTCTATTGGATTTACATAGTATAATCTACCGATCTTAAAGTCTCTTTGTCTTTTTGTCCAGTTTCTATTTTTATTATCCCATTTCCATTTTTGTGGAAATTCACAATATGTCAATTGCCTTGCGTCTTCATGCAACTTATTAGCTTCGAACCACTCTGTTAATTTTGTTCTTTTGGATCTTGGATCTTCAGCAATTGTTTTCAGCTTAGTTCCTTTACGCAATGACACCATGTTTTGTAATGGCAAATGTACTGGTAATCTTTCCACTGGTGGCCAATGATAATGTATATCATATTCTAATAATCTCCAAAGAGCGTCTTGTTCACATATATATCGACAATCTAGGTACTCTTTAATTTCATCTATATCTTTACCTTGTTGATTTGATCCTTCTTGGTCACCTTTTCTTATGCGTTGGAATGTGATTGATGCTTGATCAGGTCCTTTGTTAACATATTTGCATAGATATTTTAATAATTTACTTTTGTTTACATACTCTATGTTTATGTGCGCTTGGTACTTTTTAAGTAATGTAATATTGTACGGAACTACCCATCTGTTATCTAAGTTATGGTTTTCCCTTCGGATATACATGTTGTTATCTCGTCTACGATATAGAGTGAATCCATTATCTGTGAATGTGGTCTCTTCTGCAAAATCTTTTGGATAAAATTTCGAGCATTTCCCCCTTTTCACGCAAGGACATTTTTCGTTTTTCGCACCACATGGCCCATGCATCATATGTTCAGATACAAGGACATAAGCTAAAGGATCATCTTTTGGATTAGGAATCTCAGCTGAAATCCATGAGTCTATTACTTCAGCATTGATGTTCCATTTTGTTTTATCTATCCATAATATAATGTGAACATGGGGCAATCCTCTTTTTTGGAATTGGATCGAATATAAGATAGCTAATATTGGACCAAATAGTTGACCAGACCAAATATCCTCTATCAATTCTTATAGTTTCATATGGAATACTCTTATTATAATATCTGGTCTATCACTGGGTTGTTCACCTTGTCTTAGGGTCTGAACTATCTCTTGCCATTTTGGATTACATGTAAATGTTATGAAAAGGTCAGGAGGTCCGTATACACGACAAATAGCAATGCCATCATGATAATTTTGTATAGCATAACGTTTAGAGCCTGTGTGACTTGATGGTAGTAATGTTATTTTACCAATTTGATTAGTTTCAGTTAATCCTTTTTCGATGGCATCATAAACTCCCTGTAAGTATTCAACTCTCAATTTGTCTTGATTTCTAGCGATATATGACAATCTATCTTCATCTACCATTGCTCTAGCGTCTACTATTGCTTGCTTGGAGAGTCTACCATAGCATAAAAATGGATTCGGTTGATTTGGTCTATAGTGCATGTGATACTTATAATATTCATGCATCGTAACAGTATTTCTTTTTCTTTTTTTGTTTTTACATATTTCATTGTCATGGTATGGTATCCCGAGTTGGAATCCTCTTTCACCGTAGGGGAAAAGCAATGGATATTGTAGAGGCATATATGCTGGGTGGAAAATATTTATACGTTGGAGGCCATTGTTTTTAGTACTAACAACAATATCTCTCTTGTTTTTTCTAGATTTAGATCACCAACTATCAGCATTGCCAAATCTTCGGTATTGGGCATCTCATATTGTGTTGGATCTCTTTTTTGAGCACCTATTATACGTATGCTTATGTCTATTCTGTTATTTTCTTCTAGTAAATCATGGGCATGGCGAAATTTTTTAACCAATGGGTTACATTTGTCAAGCATGTTTTTAAGCTCTTGTACTATATTTGGATCTATATCTGTTTCTTGGTGCTCTTCTCTGCACAATGCTTTTATTCTATTTTCAATTTCGTTTTTTGTATCAAAAATATATAGTTCGAAGATATTGTGGTGGTTGACCTGGATCCGGAAGTAATGATCCTATACGATGATGTATTTGTCCGTTATTACGAAATATATATGGACCTTCTCCTTTGTTAATATCTTTTATTATGTTTGCGCCCATTGAGGTGAATGAAAAGAGGCTATTGTATTGTCTTATTCTTTGTAAGAAATGTTTCGATTCTCTACTTTGTCTATCATTAATTAACCGTGATAGAAATTCAGGAGGGTCTTTATATGGTGGTATCTTTATTTTCCCATTTTTACAGCAATTTGTGTATATAATCCGTCGTTTACGTCGACTCTCTCGTTTGGTTACGTTCATTGTACCGAATATAGCTCCACAATATTCGCACTTGTAATTTGGTTCACCTAAATATGATCGTTTAATGTATGACTCTTTTAGGTGTTGAATATATTCTGTGTATATGACACCATGCCTTGGTTGGAAATAATTTGCGAGCATATTTTTTTTTGAATTGTTGGTTTCTCTATGAGTTTCATTATTTTGTTTCCTTTTGAAACGTTGATATTTTTTCTTGCCCGATCTTTTTATGTTGAGGCTCAATATCTATTGGACCAATAGGTCGGTCCTTTCTCTTTGTACGGACCATATGCAGCAGTGTATATATGTGTGTGTATATATATATTTATATATATTTATATATATGATCTATATATGTATATATGTGTGCTCTATATACTTATGTATATGTACGTCGATATATAGGGACGCGTATGTACGAAATAGGCATGTAAAAGTATATATTTTTTGTCTTATTTTGGCAACAACGAAAACAAGTTAGGTCGTGCACAAATAATTAGACAATGTAGAGATCAACTTCAGTTTTTCTATAAAGGAACACTCTAGCTTACGAAAGATGCACGCCTTATATGATTTGGTAATCAAAATTGTTTAGTTAGTTCTGCATACCTTTTTCCTTTTTTCTTAGTTTTTTACTTGCTCCTTGTTATTCGATCAGTTCTTCGTGGTGGTTCCTGCGTATACATACATATGAAAAATTTCAATTAGAATTGGCATTGAAATAGAAGAAGCGAAATTGTTGCAGCACCACACATGATAATTTTAAGGACAACACTCATGAATGAGTGTAGTTGTCCAAAACAAGGCTCATTTGGTCTATTTTTCTTTCTTTTTAATGGAATCTAAAGCAACACAGTGGTCAGAAATGAAGGTTTGATCTGTCTACTAAAAAGAACTTTGAGCAAGGAAATTAGAGTAGCAAGCAAAAAGCTTAATCAAATCACAAGCAACAGCTTAATGTATCCTCTATACATATGTACATATATATCTCTGAAAAGGATTTACACTGCCTTGATCTAAATTTAATGTAGCTTATATAGAAAATGAAATTCAATCATTCCTTTAGCACTAAAATTCCGATGCAGCACCTGGGTATGTCGGAGACCTGCGCAACCATCTGCCACAGCTAACTTTTTTTATTTTTAATGGAATTAAAGTAGCAAGCAAAAAACTTAATCAAATCAAAAGCAACAGCTTAATGTATCCTCTGTACATATATAGATATATATATATATATCTTTGAAGAGGATTTACAGAGCTTGATCTAAATTTAATTTCTTTTATGTAGAAAATGAAATTATATCCTTTCTTTAGCACTAAAATTCCCATGCAACAGCTTGGTATGTCGCAGATCTGCGCAATCATCCGTCATAGCTAACATGATGAAGGACCGATACGGCGAACCGAGAGGGGGGGGGAGTGAATGGGAGCCGATAAAAATTCTTCTCGATGGAGATGAGAACTCCAACAAGACGAACGCGGCTTCCAACACACGTCTCCGACTCACTACCCAAGTTGGCCAAGCCCACGTAGCCACCGGAGTGCCACCGGACCTAGGAACCAACACACACGGCCTTCCGACTCGAGAACGCGGCGGAACAACAAACCCCGAGTCTACGGACCCACACCGGTCGGGACCGGTGAGCACCACCGGTCGGACCGGTCCCTCGGTGAACCCGAGCAACTTCCACTAAGTGGCTCCACACCGGTCGGACCGGTGAGACGCACCCGTTGACGCAAAATATGCACTCGGCGCCAATCACACGGCAAGCCGAAAAGCTTAGCTTCGCACGCGCAGAGAGAAAGTGACGTGCCGGTCAATTTTTCCGAATAGGTGACGTAAGCATGACAACGATCGGTCTTTGAACAAACAAGGATGCATGTGCAAAGCCATGACCGATTCTCAATGAAGATTGACATTAAATAAAGCAAAGCACGAACATGATCATGTATTAAAATAAGCATGCATAGATCCAAAGCATTAGTCTACCGCATGTCTAATCACTTTAAGATCCGTCGGGCACGACATCAAGCAAATCTATCCACCGCATGATACAACTTGCATGAAAGAACGCACCACTTTCCATAAATAGATCTATCCACCGCATGATACAACCCAAATATGGAAAGCTAGAAGCACACGTCTTTTAAAACATAAATAACGCACGTGATCTACTCGTGAAGATATAACCGAATGCGGCCGAACAACCGATTCGGGGTCCATGAAGAAGGAACAAACATTACCACGTGAATAAATCTATCAAGCTGAATTGGAAATCTAATCCACCGATGACTAGCTCCAAAGCAACCCAAAAACCTCGCATCTACCGCATGATACCCGGCTCTTTCAAGATTTATACTAACAAAGCAAGCTTGAACCCGCAACACGTAACAACCTAGATCGATTCGGTTTCGGCTATCGAAGAGCACGAGATCCACGCGTCAAAACACGAAACCTACTCTTGCACGGATCTTAAAAGGAAAAGAGCCGATCCAAACCCATCTAGATTGGGCAAAAGAGTGTTACATGAATTAAAACATAATGCAAAACTCATGATAACACGGGGTAACTTAATGAATCTATTGGATCTTGCCAAAACCCAATAGAGCCGATAACTAGCTTCGAGCTAGACCTTAGCCTACCGCATGGCTCGTGATCTAACAAGAAACCCTCTTGAACCAAGCTTGAATCTACCGCATGACACGAAGCATGGTAACAAGACTACTTGCATCAGATCTAAATCCACCGCATGATACTAGACATGATACAAGGTTGCCGGTACTCACGGAGGTCGACGGATCGATTGGCCCTCTCGAAGAACTCGACGACACGACAAGGGACTCTAGGGTTTGGCGTAAGGCCGGTGTGTATTGAGGAATGAACGTGTCTTTACATACATCCAGGGATCGTATTTATACCCTGCTAATTACAACTGCGAATGGATACATTGCCTAACTAAGCTTGATCGCCTGTCCATCCATTCGCTCCCTCTGATCGAGCCACGTCACCGTCCAATCCCGCAAAATCAGCTCTACTGTTCCTTTGCCGAACTGGAGCAGATAGCCGACCGCGGATCCTTCGCCGAAAATCTCTCGAAGATACCTTTCCTTCCACCAGACGGACTCTTTTCCGAATCGGACCCACATGTCATACTCCTTACCAAATTTTGGTGTTAACACATGCCCCTTCAATTGTGGGATAAAAGTAATTTTGTTCCACAATTGACTCCAGCCACGAATCTCTGAGCCAAACCTGTCAACACCTGTTCTTCGCAATCCGCCGGATTCTTCGTTCAGATCCAACCCTAGATCCCCTTTGTTCCGAGCTCGAATCTCCAATGGCAACTCAGCACCAAGCTACTCAGGTAACTTCACCCCTCCAAACCTTTGTTCGGCATTAGGTTTTCAATTTTACCTAAGATTTTCTTCTTCCGCTCTCTTCCAGGAACCATCTACTGCCCTTCTGATTCCCATTGAGGCCAATTCGCAATCTTATTATCTCGGTCCTGAAGGGAATCCTGACCCTCGAGATTTCATTGCCGCTGAATCTCAGAGAATTCCTTTCAAGGTAGCTTTATCTCCACCTCCTCAGTGGCAAGATGCGTTCAAGAACTGGCCTTTGCCCCCAATCGCGGGTTGGAAGACTTGGTACCGTAGGATTCTCGCGGATAAGAGCGGATTGACCAATCCGGATACTCTCCGCATTGCTCAATGTTTGGAGTTATCCGTAGCCGAGATGCCCAAGAATGAAGATCTTCGATAGCCGCGTGCCACTTCGGTCCAATGGCGTCAATGCCTTCCTTTTTGGGCATGGCCCAATGTCCCCAACTTTGGCCGATGTGTACATGATCACCGGCCTTGACATTACGGATCTGTCAAGCCTTGGACTTTCAAAAATTCCTCACGCCGGACGGGGGTAAAGCCGGGGAATGGCTACAAGAATTATATCGTGAAGCACATGAAAGACAATCCCCTTGGCGAAGTTGAATACGAGCCTTCTTGAACATGTGGTTGTGCGGATTTGTCTTCGTGGCAAAGCCAATGAACCCACTCGAATCATATCGCAATGGCGATCCATTTGGCCGCTGGCAATCGCCTTCCTCTCGGGAAAATTCTTTTTGGGCAAGTGTATACCATATGCTTCATCGGACGGTCACCCAAATGTATACCGGCCGCAGAGGATAACGTGCGTCAATGGCCCCCGGTGGTTTGTTCAAATTTGGCTGCAGCTTCACATGCACCAGATTGTGGGCGTTGACTTGAACTCCAGGTTCTTCCCCTGGTCCAATCCCCCTGAAGGAGAGCTTCAAGCCACCGGAGGATGTCGAGCTATGGAGAAGCGGCCTCGCGTTATTGTTCGACGGACATCACCCAACTCTTCGAGCTGTTCTTCAAAGGCTTCCCCGATCCTCTTTGGCTCCCTTATCTAGGCCGTGACACTCGACCTTCCCCGTCGAGTTTTCCTTTGAGCCCGGCCCTCGGGATGGGAGATTCCCCGGAAATTTTTAATATCATAATCCGCCCATGTATATTACCGGCCGAGTTCAATGGAGGGAGGCAGAATGCCAGTACTTATGAGTACTATCGGCCTAACGTAATGGCCGGCAGCTTGGATGCGGTCAAATACCCCCAAGATTGTTTTTGCATGAGTTCCTCAAGCCCGGGAGGAAATCAAAGAACCGTTGCGGTCGAGCGAGTTTTCCACTATGTGTGCGGTCCCCACCGTCTACACATGTCCTTTTGTGCCTGCAATTGTAGTTCACCCCACCTTCGGCTCATGGTGGCAAGAATTCCATGACCACATCTTCAATGAACTCGTCCATGTGTTACGTGCGGAATTGGTGCCCGATTTTCCGCCGAATTCGCAGGTAACACACCGAGCCCTTTGATCGACTTTTACTCATGGTCCCGACCTCCATCTTTTGTCCACGAACACGCACCGCTCCTCGAGCCGGGGTAATCACTTATAATGCCGAAGGCCCGATTTCAGCATTGGGGTTTAAATCTACAACCCCGCGCCAACCGATGGACAGGTACGCTACCACCGATCCCGGCCTTTCCAGCCTTGCTTGTTGACGGGGAGGCAAGGATTGCATCCGGTTCCCCCCTCCGAGCGCTAAAAGGAGGAGAACTATCAAGAAAGTACCGGTTGAGGTAACCTCCTTTACCTTCCCGATTCTTCGGGTCACTCTTGTTCTTGATATATCATTGTGTATTTCGGACCGAGCCCAACCTTCTTCGAACCAATACTGCCGATGCTCCATCCATTGGTATGACTTTTTGTCGTTCTTTCTCAAAGATGAGCACCGGCACTTATCCCTTCATTTGGACATTTGCGAAAGAAACCGTTGGAGAGCCACTTGTAGATGTTCCGGTGGTTCAACAAAGCGAGCCCTTCCGGGGTTGCATTGCCCATCCCGGTAGAGGTTTCATCTTCATCACCTTCGAGAATCGGCACGCTCTCCGGAGATGAATCCCTCAACTCAACCGGGAGCCGCCAAGTTCTCCCGGGATGCCATCGCCTATCGCCCAAGCAGCAATGGCCAACCCAACGAGAGGAAGATCCGATTCTTCCCCGGCCCGAAACTCACGAGTCGGCCCCGATTGCTGCACCGGCATCTCCCGACTTGGACGTTTCGGCTCTACTCGGGACGCCTCCTCCGTCTGCGATTGCTCCCGCTCAAGATACCATTCATGAGGTACTTGGTTCCACTCTTAATCTTGATACTTTGATGCTAGCATTCTCACCTCGGCGGTGTTGTTTTCGGGATCACGCCCCGCCATCATCGAGCCTCGCCATCGGAGGGCCCGTCGGTGCCGATGTGATGAGAGAAGTAAACCGGCCGTTGCCCGACGAGGTATTGCTCAAGCTCAAAGAAATCGCGGCCCGGCTAGAGAAGGACGTCCAGGATCGGCTCAATGATCTCTCGTCATTTTGAAGAGATGTTTGAGCCCATTAGTCGCAAACTTCCCGATGACATCGAGCTTTTCGTCGTCCATCTACGACTTAGAGCCCTTCTATGTTCCCTTGAGGCGTGCTTGGAGGAAATTGCGCTCCCGTTCGGCCATTGAAAAGGAAAAAAGCGATGTTGAACAGGCCATGAACGGGATACAATCCCAAGCAAAAAGCCATAAGGATGCCTTGGCCGACCCGCAAGCCTCTTACGATCCGAAAGTCGCCGAAAGGCTGCTCTAGAGGCGGAATTGAAAAGCTCGTCGGCGGAAATGGAGATTGACCGAGAAGAAAATAGCCGATCTCCCTGGATTGATAGCAAAGACCGAAGCGGAGGCGAGAATCGGTACATTACCGGAGTAAAGCAGTGCGATGCAGAGCTTACTGACTTATCTGATGCCCAAAAGGACTATCAGGAGATCTTGGATAACTCCCACTTGATAGTATCCAATGTTCGTCACGCACTTGCAAAACTCCTTAACGCTTGAATGTTTTCATTGATGTATACCTGGACTGGTCGTTCTTGTAATATTTCCTTTGCAATTTGTTTCCTTTCCTTGGCGTGCTTTGAGATGTGATGCCGAACGACCCATTCGGTAGTGAAACGCTAACTGCCGAACGACACCTTGAATTCCTTTAGCCGAAACCATCGACCCACGCGCGTTTCAGCTTAGAACTCCAAACGACCCGCCGGCGGGTTGGTCAAGGAAATCTCTCCGCCTTCCGATTTTATTGGGACGTGCGCCACGATCCACAGCCACGATTCGAAGCCACAATTACCTTGCCAGGCCTATAAATGTTGCCATAGGTGCCCCTAGCTCTCCACCGGGCCTTCTAGCTCTCGAATCTTTGCCAATCTCTCGGCCCTCTTGCAAACGAGTGCACATCCCCAAACCGCAATGGTGCGCCGTCTCAACCGCCGCCGCGCCTCCGACGAGGCCGAGGGAAGCGGCGCCAATGCGCGCGGCGGTGATGATCATCAACTTCTCCTTGTCGATCTCCCTTTTGATCTTCCTTTGCCTTGACAATCATCTCCCTTCTTTCGGTTTGATTCGGTGGAATCCGCCCCGCGCGCGCGGCCAATCAACCCCTTCCCCGACGACTCTTCGGAGTCCGATGGCCACTCCCCGGTGCCGTACGGGGGAAGCGAGACGCTATTCGCTTCAAGGAGGAGCTAGAAGCGTCTCGTCTTGAGCCGGAGGCCGTCTCCAAAAAAGCGGCGTGGCCGAACTAGAGTGGGAGGACCGGCGGAAACAAGCCGCCGGAAGCCATCGATGGTATGGTTCGATTCTTGATTTAATCCGGCCTTTGATGCTAATCCCTTCTTGTTTGCCTCTCGCAGCCCGTGATGCTTTGAGCTCAACCGGCTAAAGGCGCCGCCGGGTGGAGCAACGGCGGAGAAGGTGAACGCTCACGGCGACACGCCGGCGGAGCGCCCGGCGGCGGCGGAGCGCCGCATTGACGAGGTGGCCGTCCATGGTGTTCGTCCGGGCACCACCTTGGGCACGGGCCGCTATGGCGACGCATACGGACGTCGACTATTCCACCGGGCCGCGTGGCTTCCGGGCGGCGCGCGGGAGGATATCGACGAGATCGAGCTCATCTGGAGCGCCTCGACGGCCACGGCGACGCCATTGCCGAAATTACCCATCCCCAGTCTGTGCTGAACAGACTCTTTGATTAGATTGTACTAGGGATGTGTAAATGTCGGCAATATATGATGAACTTTTGAATCCTGCACTTGTTCCGTGATATCTCCCTTTGCATTTGCATCTGTGAATTTTGTTTTCTTCGAATGCGTATGGGAACTGTCTTTAGCCGAACGCTCGCAAGCAACTGCCCCTTGGCGCAAACTCCACAAAGGATCCCAATTCGGCAATCCGTAAATGCCGTTCGAAGAAAACCCTTCGCACTTGGTGGAAAACCACCGCCGCTTGGTATTCCAACGGTGCGTCTTGCGCATCATCACTCCCAATGCGCCTCCTTGGTCAATAAAATAGCCGTGGGGTGCTCGCAAATCCACTCGCACACTCCTCCATCGCTTCTCGTTTCTTCTTCTGTCGCTAGAAGAAAAAACCCCAACGCCATGGACAAGGGTAAACAACCTCGGGAGAGCGGCTCGTCAAGGAAGCGTACGCTTCGGAAGTGAGTTCTTTCTTGATCTCGCTCCTTGTCCTTCGCTTGATCTTGCGCTTCATGTTTTCCTCTCGCCTCTTTCGGCCTTGATTTGCTTCTCGAAGAAATCATCGGAACCGAAGATGTTCCCGAGTACATCTCCTCCGATTCTTCTCCCCGAGGCGGAGGATGCCACGCCCGAGCAAAGGGTCATCCATCGAGGCCGCGCCGCCGTGTCCGGCACCCGGAGCGTGACCTCGGGGACATGTCCGTCCGTCGTCAAGCCGAACGCGAGCGTCGTATGGCGGCGGAAGCGCTAGTAGGGGGTAAACGCCTCCGCCCCCTTTCATGTTTGCATCCGGATTTCTTGCCCCTAACCTTGATTCTTTTGCTCCGGACGTCTCGACGAGGGTACGGCAACCCTGAAGGCGGCCCAGGGATAGCTTGGTAGAGGCCGCCAATCGTGGTCATCCTCGTGCGTTCCAAGTCGCCGTCACGGTGGTCCCGGAACAACCGAAGAGGGAGCGACGCAGCCGAAGAAGCAAAGAAAAGATTGAACCATACTTTCGCTTCTTACTCCACGCCTTCTGCTTCCCTCCCTTAGGGGACTTGGCCTTCGGGGCTGCTATGTGTAATCCCGCAAGAAACCGGTTGTAGTGTAGTATCGAGCTAAGGGCAATGCATCGAGCACCGGCCATTTTCTTTTGTTCATGATTTTTTGTTCTAAAGGCGGCCTCATCCTCGAGCGCCGGCTGTTTCTGTGTCAGATGTGTATGATCATCGATCGATTTCAATGCTAGGATAATACTTCTTCAGATATCTTCCATTTATTGCGGCGGAAAACTCCTCTCCTAGCAAAGTTTTCAATATGTATGCATTACCAGGAACGCATCTGACCACACGAAAAGGCCCCTCCCAGTTAGGGGACCATTTGCCGAATTCACTGTATTTAGTTCCAATCGGCAGTAGCGCTTTCCAAACTAGATCGCCCTCTCGTGAATTGCTTTACTTTTACTTTCTTGTTATAGTATTTGGCGACCCGCGGCTTGTTTTTCTCGATGTTCTCCGGGGCCACGAGACGGATCATATGCAAATCCTCTAACTCATCCATCATTAGGCCACCGTAATCCTTGGAGCTTAAATCCTTTTGCAGCACTACTCTCCTTGACTCGATTGCATTTCCCGGGGCAAGATCGCGTGATGCCCGTAAACCAACTCGTAAGGAGAAGTCTTTGTAGCTCCATGGGGGGCCATTCGGTAAGCCCACAGCGCTTCGCTGAGTACCGAATGCCATCTCCTCGGCTTCGGTCGATCTTCTTCCGTATAAGCTTGATCATGATCTTGTTAGAAGCCTCTCGCTTGACCATTAGCTTGGGCATAGTATGGGGAAGAATTAAACAGTTTAATCCCCATGCTTTCGGCAAAATCTCTCGAATTCCAATGACACGAATTGTGCCCCTTGATCGGTGGTAATCGTCCGAGGAATCCCAAATCGATAGATGATGTGTTCCTTGATGAATTCGATCATGTTTTACGACGTCACCTTCTTGAGTGGGATTGCCTCGACCCATTTGGTGAAGTAATCGTAGCCAAAAGCACGAACTTATGCCCCTTGCTAGATGGTGGATTAATTTGGCCAATCAAGTCTATACCCCAACCCCCGAATGGCCATGGCTTGATGATGGGATTTAATGCCGATGCGGGGACTCTTTGAATATTTCCGAACCTCCGGCAATCTTGACACCCCTTGTAATACTCAAAGCGAGTCCTCTAATATCGTCGGCCAAAAGCATCCGGCTGCCTAATAACCCATTTCATGCGATAGGCCGATTGGTGCGCTCCACATATCCCATCGTGCACCTCGCTCATCATGTTCTTGGCTTCTTCGGACCCGGGCATCGTAGCGATACTCCGTCTAATGACTTATAGAATAAATTGTCATCCGGAAGAACGAACTTGATTGCCTTGTACCCGAGCTTCCCGGAGACTTTTCGGGATGGCTCTCTCAAATAATCAACGATCTCTTTCCTCCAATCATCTTCCGTAAGATCCGTCCCCGGTGCGCTCACCTCTGCAGGCAAATGCTTCTTGATTTTCTTTATAACCGAGGCGCTCCGAGCCGGCCGTTTGCTTCCTCGTTATGCTCTCTAGGAATGTCTTTGTAAGGTTACCGGTGGAAAGCTCTTCAAGATTTCTCTGCATTCCTCGTAGTAACTCCTCAGCGCCTCGCTTCTGCACTCGTACTGGCCGTTCAATTGCTTGATGACCAACTCTGAATCTCCATAAATTTCAACTGAAACGGCCTTGGCTTCTCTCAAATATTGAAGTCCACGAAGCAGTGCCTCGTACTCAGCCTGGTTATTTGTGACGGTGGGTTGTATAGGAATGGCGAATTCGAACATCTCACCTCTGGGAGAAATAAGTAGGATCCCTACTCCCCCACCTTTGCCACATGATGACCCGTCAAAGAATAGAGCCCATGGGGTAATTTCAAGCAGATCAATCGAAGGGTCACGGTGTTCAGTTATAAAATCGGCAATGACCTGACCTTTGATGGCTTTTGCCGATTCGAACTTCAACTCGAACTGCGATAGAGCTAAAATCCATTTGCCAACCCGACCATTCAAAATTGGCATAGATAACATATGTTTTATCACATCAAACTTCGAGTATACGGTGCATTCGGCATTCGGCAAGTAGTGCCGAAACTTTGTACACGAGTAGTATACGCAAAGACATAATCTTTCTATAGCCGAATACCTGGTTTCAGGATCAAGTAGTTTTCGGCTAAGATAAGCTACTACCCGTTCCTTCCCTTCGAACTCTTGAATAAGGGCCGATCCAATAGTTTGGGTATCGGCCGCCACGTACAACTTGAAAGGCTTGTTCGGTCGAGGAGGAACCAAGCACCGGTGGCTCCTTCATGTATTGCTTGATTTCCTCGAAAGCCTTTTGTTGTTCGTCACCCCATGTGAACTTCTGATCCTTCTTTAGTTTCAGCAACGGAGAGAACGGCAACACCTTCGTGATAAATTTGAGATGAACCTTCTCACAAAGTTGATCTTGCCGAGCAATGATTGCAACTCCTTGAGGTTGGTTGGAGGAACGACTTCATCAATGGCTTTCATGCTCTTTTTGCCAACTTCAATCCCTCCTTCGTGGACCAAAAACCCCAAGAACTCTCCAGTGACACCCCAAATGCACACTTGTTTGGATTCATCTTCAGACCATGCTTCCGGGTGCATTCCAGGGTTTTCTTCACATCCTCCAGATGGGAGTCATGGCTTAAGGACTTGATCACTACGTCGTCAATGTAGATTTCCACGGTCT
This sequence comes from Cenchrus americanus, assembly GCA_947561735.1. Lineage (NCBI taxonomy): Eukaryota > Viridiplantae > Streptophyta > Magnoliopsida > Poales > Poaceae > Cenchrus > Cenchrus americanus. Next base: position 55,548,430 of record OX387240.1, read on the forward strand.
TGCCGATCAACTCATGAAAAATGTAGTTCATGGCCCGCTGGTAGGTTGCACCGGCATTTTTCAACCCAAATGTCATGACGATCCATTCAAATAGGCCTATATGACCGGGACACACCGAAGGCCGTCTTCGAGATGTCTTCTATTGCCATAAAGATTTGATTGTACCTGCGTTGCCATCCATGAAGCTAATCACCTTGTGCCCAGCGGCGGCGTCGATCGGCAAATCGGCAATAGGCATTGGGTATCCATCCATGGGAGTAGCTCTTGTTTAGGTCCCCGAAGTCTATGCAAACTCTCATTTTTCCATTTTTCTTGTACACGGGGACGATGTTAGAAATCCACTCCGCATATCCGCGGGCCGAACGAAGTTTGCATCAAGTAATCTTTCGATTTCCTTCTTCACATCGGCCAATACTTCATCCTTGTAGATTTTCCGGGCGGTTGCTTATATGGCTTGAAACCAGGCTTGATTGGCAACCGGTGCTCGACGATGGATCGATCCAATCCGGGCATCTCCGAGTAATCCCGGCGAAGCAATCTTTATATTCTTTGAGAAGCTTGATTAAGTTTCCCCGAAGTCCGGTTGCAAACCCGCACCGATGAACGTCGGCCTTGGTCTATCACCGTTTCCAATGTCAACTTCCTCCGGCTTATCGGCCGACATGAATCCTCGTCCCCGGCTTGCCGTCGGTGCCATCCACGGGGTTCTCCATTAAAAATTCCTGTAAGAGCCGATCGCTTGAATCGGTCGTTGGTCACCGCCGACGGGTTCAACGGGACCTTCTCCCCGCTCCTTCCACGAGAAGCAATCGATGCCTTGGTATTCCCCGAAGGCTGGTTCCATGTTAGCCACGCTCACGGAGTCGTCCGCCTTGCACGACCTCAATTTCATCGTCCACCCACCGGATCGGTTGATGCATAGTGGATGGGACGCGGCAGCTTGGCGTGGATCCGGTCCCGCCCAAGCGACGGTCGTAGGCTCCCTTCCCTTCGATGACGAAGAAGGTGGTGAGCGGCGTCTTGGACCCGATCATCAAGTCCACGTGAGCGCATCCTTTGGTATCCGAGGGGTTCCCGGCGAAGTCGTTCGGGATGATGCTTGTTGGTGTCAAATCGCTCGGGGTCATGCCAAGCTTCACCGAAGGTGGTGTACGGCATCACGTTAACGCCGCGCCACCGTCGACGAACATCTTGGTCAATGGCTTGCCATTGACGTACCCCCTCAAGTACGGCGGCCTCATGTGGCGATTCTTGGCCGGCTTGTCGAAGATGGCCCGCTTGGCAAGCACCGGCTGCGCCATCATCTCCTCGGGCCGCTCGTCGTCAAAGGCGGCTTCCTCTCGCATCACCCGGTTAGCGGGAGCCATGAACTCATTTGGCGGGAAGTATACCATGCATGCGGGGGCTTGACGCTTTGATCCTTCCGCCGGTCCTTGGGGCGCCACTTCTGTCTTGTCTGGATCCCGGCTTGCTTCATCTCGCGGTTCCTCAAGCGTTGGACCCGCCTCTTCTGGCTCTTGCGTAGACCGGGTGGGCACCATTGCCCCTTCTGCCAGACGTAGACCTCCTCGTCCTCCTCGTGGTCAGCCCACCTGAGATCAGCTCGGCGCTTCCTGGGATGATCAATGATTTCAATTTTTTGCCGCCGATCCCCATTTGGGTGGATCCTTCCAAGTTTTTCGTGGACGGATCGGCGATTGGCGATTTCTCTCGCCCGTACTCGGCATATCCGTCGCTGCATTCGGGGCGCTCTTCCTTAATGTGGGTAGCTTCGGGCCTTCGTTCCGGCGGTGCACGAAAAGGCGCACCCCCCGGTGGGCGCGCTCCCCGCTCGCGCGCGTCATCGTTCCCCGATTCCATCCGCGCGCTTCCTCCTCGGCCACTGCGTTGCTCCTCCTCGTGACGACGCTCTCGGTAGCGTTCCTTCTCCATCTCCGGCGCTGCCATTTATTAAGGAGGATGCGCGACGTCACCTTGGGTTTGGGCTTGGACGACTCCCCGATCTCGATGTGGCTCTTGAGAACGCGGGGGGCGTCGCCACGGACTTGCTCTATGGTCACCCGGCGCTTCGGGTCAACCGATCCATCTTGCTTGGACCCTGGGCGAGGTCGGGACCTTGACTTTCCCTTTCTCTTCGGTTGTTATCGCATTGACGAGAAAAGCCGAGCATGTTCTCGGGGAAGGGGTGGCCATCCGGCTTCATCTTGTTATCGAATTTGAGGTGCCCTTCCTGGATAGCCTTTTGGATCCTCATCCCGAAGACCCCTGCGGTCGTTGATGGAATGGGAGTCCCTGTCATGAAAGCCGCAGTAACGTTTCGCTTTGACTCCATCAGGCCGAAGCATAGAGTGCCCTTCGGGCGCCTTGATTCGGCCTTCTTTTACCAAGAGCTCAAACAACTTGTCAGCCTTTGTGATGTCGAAGTCATAGGTTCCTTTGGTCTGTCTGACCCAACGCTGATTCATTGTGAGAGGCTCTTTACCCCACATGATTTCGCCGCACTATCTCCCGGTTCGTCGTCGAATCCTCGAACAAATCAGCTTTGTCCAAGAATTGATTGTAGATATCGGCGATGTCGTGCTGCTTGCCAAACTTGGGGTCCTTCTTGAGGCCATATGCCCGATTGCTCATCAAGGATAATTTCCGTGACGGTTGGCCCAAGTTTTCAAACTCCATCCCAAAGAGCTTTTCGCGCACGGCCGGTAACATCCCCGGCGACGGCCATATCGGCTAGCCGATCGTCCGGCAAGTTCAATGAGAAGCACATGCCCTTGACTTCTCTCGAATCTTCTCGAAACTCCGGCGGTGTTTCACCGTGCCTTTGCTTCGGGGTGGCGAGATCGATCAACTTTTTCTCGGAAGCTGCCGCCCGAAGTAGTGAGCGTGGAATTTACGCTCCAAATCTTTCCACCGGCCACCGACTCGGGCGGCAAGGATGAGAACCACCGAAAAGCTGGACCCGTCGGCCGAGGCGGGGAAGTAGCGAACCCCGAACGTCTCTTCGGTCGAACATTCCCCCCGCATGAGATAACGAGCGATATGCTCGACCGTGCTTGTTTCGTCCTCGCCCGAGAGAACTTTGTGAATTCCGTCGGTGGTTTTACCCTTGGCGGCGGGGAGCACGTTATAGTACCACTCCGGAACGGCGGCTCGTAGGTGGGGCCCTGCATCCTTGGCTTGAGGCCGAACTGATTCTGCATCAATTCGGCCATCTTGCGAGCTAGGGCATCTTCCTCCTGAGCGCCTGCAGCCGGCGCGTACCCTGGGTGCGGGAAGGCATCGAACGCTCCGTAATTCCCCACTTCATGATAGCCGCCGCCGTATAAATTCCTCTGGAGCCAGTTGGTGGACGGAGCTATTCTTCGACTGGGATCGAGTGGGGCCCCAGATGAGCCGAACGCTAAGTCTCCGTACGTAGGGCCGGTACGGATTCGGGCCGTTGCGCGGGCCGACCCGTGCTTTCTCGTGGTGGCGGCGGGATTGGTTGACTTCCCGAAGCCCGTAGCGGAGGCCGGACCGGCCGCCCCCCGGCGCCTGTGGAGGAGATTGGAACGTTTGGCTCCGGAGCTCCGAGGAGGGGGTCGCCGCACGGGCCCCGTGGTGGCGGGCCGAGAGCTTGATTCACCCGGCTCCACGGTGCTCTTTCCGGCGTACGCCTTTCCGAACGCCGCCCCGCGCCCGGCCGAAGAGGGCCGCCATCATCCGTTGGAGCGACCCAAGGAAAGCTTGGTTGTGCTTGGTGAGCACGTCGTCCATTGACTCTTGGAAGATCCGCGCGCACTCCTCCTTTTCTTGTTGGGTCGTAGCGTCGGTTTCTCCCGGCAACAAGACTCAGGCGGGCCATTCTTCGGATATGGTACACCACTTCGATTCTTCTTGAATGACATGAGACACTTCGTTGAAACCGATTCACGGCGTCCAAGAGCCGCCGATGCCGCTCCGGAGAAAGCTCCTCAATGCCGACATCCGGGAGGTCCGTGATCTCGGGCATCCCGAACCAATTCGATCGTTGGTCCCACCGGGCGTGCCAAAAAGTGTGTTGACGCAAAATATGCACTCGGCGCCAATCACACAAGCAAGCCGAAAAGCTTAGCTTCGCACGCGCGAGAGAGAAAGTGACGTGCCGGTCAATTTTTCCGAATAGGTGACGTAAGCATGACAACGATCGGTCTTTGAACAAACAAGGATGCATGTGCAAAGCCATGACCGATTCTCAATGAAGATTGACATTAAATAAAGCAAAGCACGAACATGATCATGTATTAAAATAAGCATGCATAGATCCAAAGCATTAGTCTACCGCATGTCTAATCACTTTAAGATCCGTCGGGCACGACATCAAGCAAATCTATCCACCGCATGATACAACTTGCATGAAAGAACGCACCACTTTCCATAAATAGATCTATCCACCGCATGATACAACCCAAATATGGAAAGCTAGAAGCACACGTCTTTTAAAACATAAATAACGCACGTGATCTACTCGTGAAGATATAACCGAATGCGGCCGAACAACCGATTCGGGGTCCATGAAGAAGGAACAAACATTACCACGTGAATAAATCTATCAAGCTGAATTGGAAATCTAATCCACCGGATGACTAGCTCCAAAGCAACCCAAAAACCCGCATCTACCGCATGATACCCGGCTCTTTCAAGATTTATACTAACAAAGCAAGCTTGAACCCGCAACACGTAACAACCTAGATCGATTCGGTTTCGGCTATCGAAGAGCACGAGATCCACGCGTCAAAACACGAAACCTACTCTTGCACGGATCTTAAAAGGAAAAGAGCCGATCCAAACCCATCTAGATTGGGCAAAAGAGTGTTACATGAATTAAAACATAATGCAAAACTCATGATAACACAGGGTAACTTAATGAATCTATTGGATCTTGCCAAAACCCAATAGAGCCGATAACTAGCTTCGAGCTAGACCTTAGCCTACCGCATGGCTCGTGATCTAACAAGAAACCCTCTTGAACCAAGCTTGAATCTACCGCATGACACGAAGCATGGTAACAAGACTACTTGCATCAGATCTAAATCCACCGCATGATACTAGACATGATACAAGGTTGCCGGTACTCACGGAGGTCGACGGATCGATTGACCCTCTCGAAGAACTCGACGACACGACAAGGGACTCTAGGGTTTGGCGTAAGGCCGGTGTGTATTGAGGAATGAACGTGTCTTTACATACATCCGGGGATCGTATTTATACCCTCGCTAATTACAACTGCGAATGGATACATTGCCTAACTAAGCTTGATCGCGTGTCCATCCATTCGCTCCCTCTCGATCGAGCCACGTCACCGTCCAATCCCGCAAAATCAGCTCTCTCGTTCCTTTGCCGAACCGGGAGCGGATAGCCGACCGCGGATCCTTCGCCGAAAATCTCTCGAAGATACCTTTCCTTCCACCGGACGGACTCTTTTCCGAATCGGACCCACATGTCATACTCCTTACCAAATTTTGGTGTTAACAAGACCGGTCGGACCGATGGCGGCCGTAAAGCCCCCAAGGCACCAAACAGGCCAACCGACCACCAAACGAACCCAAACTCGAAACAAGCGGCACCACGGGACAACAAAGAACACACCAAGACGCTCACCCGAGCGAAAACCCACAAGGGCCCGCACCGGTCGGACGGTCCAAGAGCACCGGTCGACCGGTGTAGCTCGGGCGACTCGGGATGAACAAGACCCGCGGGTCAACTCCCCCAAATCCAAATCTCGATCTCCCGAATCGCTCCACGGACTTGAACAAGACTTTGGGGATATCAGGGAGAACCTCATGAGGAGTCCATAGCCAAGTTTAATCCCACCAAATCTCGTCCAAAAAGGAGGAATCGAAGAAATCCCGCCGAAAGCACTTCCAACCCAAGAACTCAAGAAATCCCAAATTCGAGCAACTTTTCTCACGGATTTGGGAGGGGAATCACAACCCAAAGAACCACGAAGGGTTCCCACAAATTTCCCCCACCGAATCACCAAGAGAAAAGCCCCAAAAACACTCCAAAGAAATCACCGGAAGAGGGCTCCGAAAATCACCACAAAAAACAACCGGGTAAAACACATCCAAACCTTGAGGAATCACGCCGAATCATCTATACATGAAACAAGGATTCGTACAAGGTCTAGCAAGCCGCCCGATCATCCATCCCTCTCTACAAGATCTCTCCGTGAAGCTCTCTTGCTAGTCCTAAGGAAAACCTAAGGAAAATAGGTGGAAAATAGGAAAACTAATGAGCTAGGGTTCCAAGAGTTGGCTGCCATCCTCTCACCTCTTGGGTTATATGGAGGCAACCGAATGTCTAACATGCCCTTCTCTACTAACTAGGGATACAAGCCCCTCAAGGGCGGATTTGGAATTCTTGATGTCTTCACCATCGGACGGATGCCCGGCGACCGCACCCCGCGTAGCCTCGACGCAAGCGATGCGATTCCGACGCGTGTCCTCCGCTTCGAAGATTCCGGACCGCGTCGTCGCACACCGGTCGGACCGGTGCTCCTCACCGGCCGGACCGGTCCCCACCGGCCGACCGGCCGGACCCACCGGTCGGGGACCGGTCCGGTGCCGCCGCACCTCCGTCTTCGGTTCTCCGGTCTTGGCTTTGTGGATCAACCAAGGAACCCGGTGGTTTCTCGGTTAACCACCGGAAACCCCGCGAACTCGGTGTAGCCTCCGCCAATCTCCACTCATGACTTGGCTCCCACGTAGTCCCGGCTCGACCTTGGTTTTGAGGCTCAACCAAGAAACCGTCCACGACTTCATCTTGCTTGTTCATGCCACCATGCGGTCCGCACTTGACCCCCGCCGGCCACCGGGTCCCTCGAACGAAGCCTACTTGTCTTCTCCACACCCGGAGGCCTCACCGCGACGACCTTTCGCGCTTGTTTTTCACCCGCACCAACATGAGTCAAGCCGCAACCTCGCACCCGCAATACTTAGACAAGAATCGCTCCACACAACGTTGTCAATCACTCATCACTCAAGGAAGCGACCATCCACCGGTCCTCGAACCACACATGGTCCTCAATCTCCCCCTTGATGAGTGCATTGACAACGCCCATACGAAAGTAACAAGAGAGAAAAGAAAAAGAAAAGAAACGAACAAAAAGAAACTCCAACAAGCGATCGAAAGCCAAACAAAGGCAAAGAGCAAGATCACTTGAAGAAGACAAGTCTCGGACCCCTTAGGCAAGGGCAACGGCTCGACACATCCGAGACAAGGCAAAGCTCAAGCAAAGAGCACAAACCACCGAAACAAAACTCGAAAACTCACAAAAAAGCTCCCCCCGCACACATGCAAGCTCCCCCCGAACCAATGCAACTCCCCCCCGGACGAATGCATGCAAAACAACTTAAAACGGGGCAGTCCAGCAAGCAACTTCAGCTCACACGGTCGGACCGGTCATCACCACCGGTCGGATCGGTGCCCAACATATGTACGGACCAGCACTCACACCGGTCAGACCGGTGCTCATCACCGGTCAGACCGGTGTACAACAGAGCCCAGAAATGGCTCGAAACCACTTGAAAACCTTCTAAACGCATCCAACAAGCCATTTCAAGCTCAAACTTCTCCCCCTTGTTGGCAATGCATGAATCAAGCCAAAAATGCAAAACTCTCAACCTAGAGCTTCTCAAATAGACAAAATTCAACAAAGAGTGCTACACATGTCCAAATGAGCAAGTTAGGTACTCTACGGCTTCGTATCGATCTCAACTACATGATCACCAAGTTTCACAACCATTGGACGAAGCTAAGAGGGATTTTGGCAATTTTGCAAAAAACTTGCCTCTCATGAGCAAAATCCTAAACATGATCAAAGCATATCAAAATGGCAGAGCCACACAAACTTCATGCTAGGACAGCTATTCTAATCATAAGACCATCACAAACACCCGCAAGCACCTCATGTCATGTCAAAGCCACCGAGCCATGTGCCTACTTCTATGTATGTGACTTCTCATTGGTAGGTATCATGCAACGGTTTAGCACCCAAAGCAAATTAAATTCAGCACAAATGACATGGGAGCATATTTTCCAAGCATTTTTCATTTCATTTTCAGATTTGTAAATGGTACATGAAATGTCTTTGCGACAAAAAGGAACTTATGCTCCTCCACAAGATAAGTCAAGAGGGCTAAACATTCATGATGGCAAATGAGCCTTTGGCCCCATATGATCAATAAGCTAGCTATCCAACCACAAATTAAGCATAGCAAGGCCACAAAAACATGTCAAGAGCATGTAAAGGCATTTACACATGAGAGAGCATACATGCGACATTTTTCAAAAGCATAGCTATCAACCATGGATTATTCATCAAGATCATCAAGAGCTAAGCCAAACTAACCATATCATACCAAACAAGCTCACAAAGACATATATCTCATTCCATGGTGTTGACGGTTAATGTTTGTATCAAAGTTCGTTCGTGACTCGCAAGCGTACAAGTCTCCCGTCGTAGTCAAGGGACCCTTCTTCCCTCGAGTGGTGAACCCAAGGTATCGAATCCGTGGAACAAATGTGTGACGCAAGACTTAATCTATTAAAGCCAAATAACTGCAATCTTCGATAAAGAACCTAATGCATCTAAGTAAAAGACACAAAACAGATCTAATCTACTAAAAACCGGAGAAAACAAAGTAAGATTGGGTAGATAAACCGATCTAGAGGGATCGGGGTAAGCCTTTCGTTGAAGTTCCAAGCAAAAGAAGAAGTAGCAAATCGAATCTTAATAAAAGCCTCTTTAAATCGTGGTTTCCCGTCCGAATCCGAAAACATCCGCCTTTCGAGACCCCCGTTCGTCACAACGTATCCCTATTCATGCGGGGAGCTTAGGGCGAGTCAAAAGACAAGTCGAGATTCTTTCGGAGGATCCGTGTGTACCTCTAGCCACCGCGGCTACAAGAACACCCTATGTAATCTATCTCGAGAATAGAATTGGAATAAGCAAAGCCGATCGAAAAACGAAATCTTCGAGGAAACACTTGATCGCCGGGAAAAGATTCAACTTGATAATTCAACTATAACAATGATACATACACAAGATCACCACCGGGATCCTTCCTTGATCTTGCTTCTAGCTCGGGAACTCCGACGTGGTCTTCCTTGCAAGGTTCCCACGTCGGCTAGGGAAACCCTAGTCAACTAGCTCGACCCTCTCCTCTCCTAGATGGTGTCCCTCTCTTCTCTCGCTTCTCGGCGGCCGAAGACGAAATCTTCTCTCGCGTGGCTCTCGGTCGGGGGACTATAAATAGCCCGATTGGCGGCTAGGGCAAAGGGCGACGGGTTTGGGCCCTAAATGGGCTCGGGCCGACCGGACCGGGCCGGCCGGCCCGGGCCCATTTAGGCCCGGCCCCCGCGGCTCCTTGCCCGAGGTCGGTTCCCTTGCTTCTCGGATGCTTCCCCCTTCTCGCATGTAGGTCCATGTCATCGGTTTCTCTCCGAATTGGACTCAACTCCTTGTCTTGCAAGATTCAACACTTTTCGGTCGGTCCCCGGAGTTTGTCATCTTCTCGGATCAAGTCCCCGGCTTCTTGGAGTTAATTTTGCTTCATTGCATGACTTGTTCAGGGCTTCAAGGTCTTGTCATGAGGTGCTTGATGAACTTATCCCGAAAGTCTTGCATTCAACACTAAATCCCTGCATAAACATTAAACTCCAAAAACGACATGTACACGTGAACTTGTTATACCACAGGGGTTAGTACCAATGGATAAGGTATAAAACTCATGCCAACACCGAAGGTAAACTCATGGCTAGGTTGACGGATTTTCACCGTCAACACATGGTGAACAATGTATATGAGAGAAGCTTTCCTAACCAATGCATATGATACAAAATGCATGCAATCTAAGATACAAGGATGCCTATACATCATGTTACATATGCCATGCCAAAATGCAAGAAATGCACAAAGGAAAGCTATACATATGCTACAAACCGGCTCCTCGAGGGGAGGCAAAACGGGCTCGACACCACCGGCAAAAGAAAGCTCCCACACACCCAACTCAAGAAATCAAACACACACCAAGTTCCCCCCGCAAACGAGTGAAAGTTGCTTGATCTAGAGGTTTGGTGAAAATATCGGCTAGTTGGTGATGTGTAGGTACATGGATCAACGCTATCTTTCCTTTCTCAACGTTGTCTCTCGTAAAAATGGTACCTCACTTCTATGTGCTTGGTTTTGGAATGGAGCACCGGGTTCTTTGCAACGCTTATGGCACCGGTGCTATCACATTGAAGTGGGACATGGGTATACTCCTCACCAAAGTCACTCATGGTGTAGGTGATCCAAAGGAGCCGAGAGCAACAACTAGCGCGCGGCAACATACTCGGCCTCGGTCGTGGATTGAGCAACACTCGACCGCTTGCGGGAAGACCAAGACACCAAAGAAGAACCCAAAAACTCGGCAAGTCCCGAAGTGGACTTCCTATCCAACCGACACCCGGCAAAATCCGCGTCCGAAAAGCCATGAAGCGCCAAAGAAGAGGACGCGGAGTACCAAAGGCCGAAGTCGGGAGTGTGACGCAAGTACCCGAAAATTCGCTTCACCGCTTGCCGATGCGAAGTCCTCGGAGACGCTTGAAAACGAGCGCACGGACACACCGAGAACCGTATGTCCGGCCTCGTCGCCGTCAAGTAGAGGAGTGACCCGATCATGCTCCGTACTCCTTCCGGTCCACGTGTTCACCTTCCTCATCCGCATCAAGAGCCGTAGTCGTACTCATCGGCGTCGTCATAGCCTTGGAGTCCTCCATCTTGAACTTCCTCACAATGTCCTTGGTGTACTTAGCCCGGTGCACAAATGTTCCTTCCTTTGATTGCTTGATTTGTAGCCCGAGGAAGAACCGCAACTCACCCATCATGCTCATCTCGAACTCCCCGCTCATATCATCCGCAAACCTCGCAACAAGAGAGTTAGACGAGCCACCAAAGACAATATCATCCACGTACACCTCGCACAATCGGGATATCTCCGCCCGCCTCGGCAAAAACAAGGTCCGATCGACCTTCCCCATCTCAAAGCCTCTCTCAAACAAGAACCCCCTCAACCCTCGCCATACCAAGCTCTAGGCGCCCGCTTCAACCCATACAACGCCTTCCTCAACTTGTACACCCGTGGGGGTACTTCTCACTCTCAAACCCCGAGGTCGCCTCACATACACTTCTTCCTCCAAAGACACCATTCGTAAAAGCACTCTTCACATCCATTTGGTGCAACTTGAACCCTTTAGCCACGAAAAGGCTAGAAGGATCCTAATCGCCTCCAAACGGGCTACGGAGCAAAGGTCTCCTCGTAGTCAATCCCCTCCTTCTGACTGAACCCTTGGGCAACAAGTCTCGACTTGTTCCTCACAACCTCACCCTTCTCTCCCTCTTTGTTTTTCCACACCCACTTTGTACCAATCGGCTTACACCCTGGGGGAGGGTCAACCAACTCCCACACCCGATTCCTCTCAAAGTTCTCCAACTCCTCATGCATCGAGTTAACCCAATTGTGATCAGATAGTGCGTGTCCAATGTCTTTGGGCTCGAAAGAAGCAACAAATGCAGCATGAGCAAAATGGGAATTGTTTCGATTCCTCGACCGTGTAGTGCGTTCATTCATGTCGCTGATGATCCTCGAAGCTGGGTGATCCACTTGAACTCGTCGGGGAGGTTCTCGCCTCGAAGCTACCTCCCCCTCAACATCGCCTTCTCCTCGTTCTTGATTTGTCGTCGTAGGTGTAGCAGAGGGTCCATCCATCATCGTAGTCGAAGTAGTGGGTACATGTTCAGCGGGGGCACCGCACCACCATCCTTATCATCACCATGTTCATGCTCCTCCTCCCCGAAAGATCTCCTCGCCAAGCTCATCATCACCCGCACACTCAAAGACAAGCCGACTACGTGGCTCGTCTCGTCGAAGGTTACCTCGCAAGTCTCCACGATTTGGTTAGTTTCAAGATTGAGCACACGATATGCTCTAGAATGAGATGCATAACCAAAGAAAATGCCATCGACGGACCTAGCCTCAAACTTATCCAACTTCCCGCCTTTCTTCGAATGAAACACTTGCAACCAAAGACATGGAAGTGACTCACCTTGGGTGTGCGACCATGCATCAACTCATAGCATGTCTTCTTCTTGTGCACTCGAGGTATATCATGTTCGACACATAGCATGCGGTATTCACCGCCTCGGCCCAATACCTCCTCGAGTCCTATGCTCATCAAGCATCGTCCGAGCCATCTCGCACAAGGTCCTATTCTTTCTTTCCACAACACCATTCTCGGGGAGGCGTATACGGACTCGAAAACTCGGTGCTCAAGACCCAAGTCATGACAAAAGGTTTCAAAACGAGAGTTCCTGAATTCCGAGCCATTATCACTGCGGATAGCTCGTATGGCATCTCCGTGCCTCTCGTTCCTCAACCTCAAGACTAGATCTCGAACAAAACCAAACGTCTCCCCCTTATCCTCGAGAAAGAACACCCACGCATACCGAGAATAGTCGTCCACCACAACAAGGACATACCACCTCCCACCCGCGGATCGCACACGAGCCGGGCCAACAAGGTCCATATGGAGCGGCTCGCATGGACGCTCGCTCATCACATCGGTGAGAGGCGGGTGAGAAGAGGCCACCATCTTGGCATGCCTACACGGAGCACAAACCAACTCTTTCTCAAGCCTCAACCGTGGCAATCCTCGGACCAAATTGAGTTTACTCAAGCGTGACAAAAGGTCAAAGCTCAAGTGACCCAACTTCCTATGCCACTTCCACAACTCACTCGAAGAACCAGCCAAGAAACAACGCTCCACACCCGAAGACTGAGAAAAATCAAGCACGAAACACCCGATCCTCGGGAACGACCATACAAACAAGATCCCCTCGAGAGTCCACAATCCGAGAACCACCTCGGCCGAAACAACACCTCAAAGCCCTCATCCAACAACCGGGACACGTAAAGCAAATTGTACCCCAGCCGATTGAACAAGAGCAACACGCCTCGCAGTGATCTTGTCACTCACTTTTATCTCACCTTCGAAAGCACACGCCCACGCCCATTGTCCCCAAAGGTGATGTACCTCTTCGTCACCACCGGGACGAGACTTGAGAACCACCCCCCGTCTCCGGTCATATGCCTCGAACAACCGGAGTCAATCAACCAAATGTTCTTCAAGTCTCCCACCCGAAAAATCAAAAATAGGCACGTGAGCGAACAAACGACTCAAAGACCGGGGTTAGTACCAAAGGAGGAAAACCAAAGGTTGCCGAGCCATTTGCTCGAAAGTGGGGTTAGCACCAACCAAAGCATCTCTCCTACCAAAACTACCTCCACGAACACCACCACGGTAACCACCCTGAGGGAACCACCCCTCTCTCGCCTGGAGGAGGACCAAAACCACGCAAGAAAGCCCGTGGAACGTCCTTCCTCTCCAACTCAACGCCACGACTCCTCCAATCCCCGTATTGAGCACGAGGAGGAGAACGCCTAGCGAACTGACCACCTGCACCCTTTCCAGCCCAACCACCAGAACCACGACCACCAGAAACAACCCTCGCACTTGTACGAGCTCGAAACCCGAACAACCGTCCGTCTGTGCCCGCACCGGTCCGACCGGTGCTCCACACCGGTCCGACCGGCGGTGACTCGGGCAGCAACACCACCTGCAGCCTTCTTCTCTCCCCAAGCCCGAACTGTCCTCACAATCGCCTTGCCCCTGGGCATCTGCATACGAGGCTCAAGTACACCATTGGAAGGGTGGTACTTGTCCTTGTTAGCCCACTCCTTCTCCATTCTCTCCTCTCGCTTCCTCTTGAAGCAAAACTCCTCCTTATGGCCATCTCTCCCACAATAGCCACAATGGAACCTCACAAGCTTAGGCTTTGGCTTGGGATGTGGTCGCTCACTCGGTTTCTCTCCACTCAAACCCTCCACCGGTTTCTCACCACTAGCCTTCTCACTCTCCTTCCCAAAGAACACTTTCCCCGAAGTGCTCACAAACTTGATAGGCTTTTGTAGATCATTTGTGGGTGTAGGAAACACGGGTGGAGCCGGGGTTGTGTCTAGTCGGTTCCTTAGATGGTTAGGTTTTGGTGGGAAATCATTTTTGTGGTGGGTTTTTGGTGGCTCCGGATATTCTCTCCACTTCCCTCACCAACCTTGTTTGCCCCAAGCCCCTCACCATCTTGCCTCTTAAAGGCCTCGATCATCATCCTCAACCGAGGCTCGTGACCGGACAACCAACCCATCAACTTCCTCAAATCATCATTCTCATCCCGCAAACGATCAACATAATGTGCAAGCTCCAAGTTTTTCAATGCATGCATTTCACGGTAGAGCAAGATGTAGGCATGGGTTCCTTCAATTTAGCCTCGAGCGAACTAGTGTAAGCATGCATCTCATCAATTTTAGCATGCAAAACAGGCAAGAAGTGCAAGCACCTAGCAAAGCGAGTCTAGACTTAAGCTCGCCCACTTCAACCCTAAGCACATCTAGTTCCTCACACTTGGAGGCATGCTTCTCCTTAAACAAAGCAAGATCAGCAAGGAATATGGAGCAATCAAGACAATCATTCTCATCGAAACAACAGGGCTAGCCTTAAGCGAATCAATCTCAAGCTTGCTATCAAGCACCCGTGTCTCTAGCTCGGCCCACTCTAGTCCTAGCATCCTCGAGTGAAGCCCTAAGCTCTTTCCTCATTTTCTTGGCCTCTCTAAGCATGTCATCACGGTTATCAAGCAAAGAGCCAAGCCTCTCATTCTCCTCGGCGCAAGAAGGGAAGCTCATCACGCACCTCGTCGTCGGACTCGGAGTCCAAGTCGCTTCCGTGTGCTCTTCTTGCCGCCGGAGCTCAACGCCATGGTGCGTAGCCATCTCTCGCGGAGCGCCTCGCCCCGCTCGGTGTTCTTGGACGACTTCTTGTTCTTGCGGCGATCTCCCTCGTCGTCGCTCGCCGCTCGAGCTCGAGGTGGAGTACGCGGAACCGGAGTCGACGTCGCTCGCTCCAACCATCGCTCGGGCCTTGCCTCGGCTCTCCTTCTTCCTCGATCTTCGCTCGTCCTTGTACTTGTTCTTGTGCTTGCTCTTGTGGTCGCGCCTCGAACGGTACTTGCCATCGTTCATCCTCGGCTTGTGCTTGTAGCCGTCCTTGTTCTCGGCCTTCTCCGGCGGTCGGCGACGAAGTGTCCCGCTTGCCGCACCGGAAGCAAGTCCTCGTGTTCCTCCTCATGTTCACGCGGTTCTCGTGCGGCCTCTCGAACCGCCTCGTCAACGGCGCCGGCTCGTCCTCTCCAAGGTCATCAAACTCCTCATCCGGCATAGACATCAAAGAGGAAAACGAGAACATCCCGGTGGATGGGTTAGAGTTAGTCTTTCCTTTGGAACCACCAACGAGGGCAAGACTATGGGAATCGGCTCGGTCCCTCGAGCTTGGCGGGTCATGCCCCTATCCACCTCGGCCGACTTGAGCTTTGAGAACGACTCGTTCACCGTCGAGTATCATACCTCTCCGACTCGACTATGGCCTCGAACTTTCCGCCCCATATCGTACGATCCAAAGAGTGTAAGAGCTTGACGGCTCTATCATGATCATCGTACGGGAGCACGTCCACATTGGCCCTCATGTTGTTCACCACCACCGTGAACCTCTCGAAACAAGGCATCGATGGACTCACCGGGGAGATGAGTGAAGTTCTCGTACTCTCTCCCGTAGGTCGCATACAACCGTGCCTCGAACTCCGGGCGTTCCCAACATGAGCCTCCTTCAACACCGCCCAAATCCTACAAGCCAATTGCTCGGTGTGCACCCGATCGAACTCGGCCGACACAAAGCACGAAACAAGTAGTCGACCGCCTTATTGTTGGCGTCGAATCCGTCCCTCGACCCCGGAGCAAGGAAATCCATCGGCCGGACATAGCTCTGTGTCCACCGTGACATCCCAAAGCAGCCTAACCCTTTCCGCGGAGGAACGCACCCATCCGCTTGCTCCACATCCGGTAGTTCTTGCCATCGAAGTGTGGAGGACCCGAACCCCATTCCCGGTACGCCATCCTTGGATCTTAGACCGGTTAGAGTCAACAAAGACCCGAACCGGCTCTGATACCACTTGAAGGACCGATACGGCGAACCGAGAGGGGGGAGTGAATGGGAGCCGATAAAAATTCTTCTCGATGGAGATGAGAACTCCAACAAGACGAACGCGGCTTCCAACACACGTCTCCAACTCACTACCCAAGTTGGCCAAGCCCACGTAGCCACTGGAGTGCCACCGGACCTAAGAACCAACACACACGGCCCTTCCGACTCGAGAACGCAGCGGAACAACAAACCCCGAGTCTACAGACCCACACCGGTCGGACCGGTCCCCGCCGGTGAACCCGAGCAACTTCCACTAAGTGGCTCCACACCGGTCAGACCGGTGAGACGCACCGGTCAGACCGATGGCGGCCAGAAAGCCCCCAAGGCACCAAACAAAGCCAACCGACCACCAAACGAACCCAAACTCGAAACAGCAAGCACCACGGGACAACAAAGAACACACCAAGACGCTCACCCGAGCGAAAACCCACAAGGGCCGCACCGGTCGGACCGGTCAAGAGCACCGGTCGGACCGGTGTAGCTCGGGCGACTCGGGATGAACAACGACCCGCGGGTCAACTCCCCCAAATCCAAATCTCGATCTCCCGAATCGCTCCACGGACTTGAACAAGACTTTGGGGATATCGGAGCACCTCATGAGGAGTCCATAGCCAAGTTTAATCCCACCAAATCTCATCCAAAAAGGAGGAATCGAAGAAATCCCGCCGAAAGCACTTCCAACCCAAGAACTCAAGAAACCCCAAATTCGAGCAACTTTTCTCACGGATTTGGGAGGGGAATCACAACCCAAAGAACCACGAAGGGTTCCCACAAATTTCCCCCACCGAATCACCAAGAGAAAAGCCCCAAAAACACTCCAAAGAAATCACCGAAGAGGGCTCCGAAAATCACCACCAAAAACAACCGGGTAAAACACATCCAAACCTTGAGGAATCACGCCGAATCATCTATACATGAAACAAGGATTCGTACAAGGTCTAGCAAGCCGCCCGATCATCCATCCCTCTCTACAAGATCTCTCCGTGAAGCTCTCTTGCTAGTCCTAAGGAAAACCTAAGGAAAATAGGTGGAAAATAGGAAAACTAATGAGCTAGGGTTCCAAGAGTTGGCTGCCATCCTCTCACCTCTTGGGTTATATGGAGGCAACCGAATGTCTAACATGCCCTTCTCTACTAACTAGGGATACAAGCCCCTCAAGGGCGGATTTGGAATTCTTGATGTCTTCACCATCGGACGGATGCCCGGCGACCGCACCCCGCGTAGCCTCGACGCAAGCGATGCGATTCCGACGCGTGTCCTCCGCTTCGAAGATTCCGGACCGCGTCGTCGCACACGGCCGACCGGTGCTCCTCACCGGCCGAGACCGGTCCCCACCGGTCCGACCGGGCCGACCCACCGGTCGACCGGCCCGGTGCCGCCGCACCTCCGTCTTCGGTTCTCCGGTCTTGGCTTTGTGGATCAACCAAGGAACCCGGTGGTTTTCTGGTTAACCACCGGAAACCCCGCGAACTCGGTGTAGCCTCCGCCAATCTCCACTCATGACTTGGCTCCCACGTAGTCCCGGCTCGACCTTGGTTTTGAGGCTCAACCAAGAAACCGTCCACGACTTCATCTTGTTGTTCATGCCACCATGCGGTCCGCACTTGACCCCCGCCGGCCGCGGTCCCTCGAACGAAGCCTACTTGTCTTCTCCACACCCGGAGGCCTCACCGCGACGACCTTTCGCGCTTGTTCTTCACCCCCGCACCAACACGAGTCAAGCCGCAACCTCGCACCCGCAATACTTAGACAAGAATCGCTCCACACAACGTTGTCAATCACTCATCACTCAAGGAAGCGACCATCCACCGGTCCTCGAACCACACATGGTCCTCACATGAGCACAAATTACTTAGCATTTTTTAAATATTTATCCAATTTAAAGGCAAACCCACTTAAAACGAAGATTTTTTTTTAATTGGAACCCTGTACTTCTAAAGAATAAGCCAACGACATGAGCACTCTGCAGCACTATACATCTAACTTTTTTTTATTTTTGTATTGGGAACCCTGGAGAACTTCCCTAATCATTTCTCCTCCTTCCCCTTTTTCTTCTTCACGAACAGAGCAGGAGGCGGGCTCGGCAGAGCCGATTCCAGCCAGCCGGCGGCGGAGCCTGTGGCGAGGGGCAGCGCTGGGGATAGCCCGAGATAGTACGCTCTCGCGGAGGGGCGAATCGAGGACGGATGGCCCTGCAGTCACGAGTAATGGCGGCGGTAAATCGGCCAGGCATAGCCGCGGCATGCTGCAAAGTCACGGGGAGGAGCGGGAGTTTGCGCAGGGGAGGATAGGACGCATGAGTAGATCGCACGTGCGCGCTAGGGTTTCTTTTTGGGGACCATTGACCAGGCAAGATATTCCTAGAGAAGGGCGGCAGATGCTTTACCTTTGATGCGAGGGATTTCTTCGGCGGCGACGATAGCGATAGGGACGAATGGGTCACGGAAGAGATGACGGAGCAGGGATACCGAAGGAAAAGACGCTTTATCTTCAGCCTGGGCAGCGGCGGTGATGCCTGAGTATTCCGAAGCCTTCGAGTCTGCTGTCAACGGGGTCTTAGGAGCCGGCACGTTACCCGCCACGTTTACTAGCCTGATGCCGACGTTTTTTTATCCGACGGTTGAGGTAGAAGCATGTGACGTGGCCTAATGGCAGGCCAGCTTTTGGTGCGTAAATCGTTGTTTAGAGATATGCAGGGAATCAATCTTCTTCCACTACCTTCGAGAATCCACCAGACACTAACACGTGGAGGATAGCAATGAGTTGGAACTGCCAAGGTTTGCCCGAACACCTAGCCTTTGCCAAACCCTATGGTTTGTGCCATCGTGCAACCGCCTCCCTTTGGTAGGCCTCTAGGTGGATCTTGGTGTTGGGCTTATGTTTCCTTCGGATTAGGATAATTTGTTCTTTCATGAGGGTAGCCATGAGTTTACCTTCAGTGTTGGCATTAATTTAATATCTTATCCATTGGTACTAACCTCCTAGATATATAACAAATTCGCTCTTGCATGTCGTTTTTGGAGTTTATTATTTATGCAGGACTTTAGCGCTAAATACAAGACTTCTGGGTAAAGTTCATCAAGCACTTTATGAGAAGATCATGAAGCCTGGTACTAGTCAAGATATGAAGTGAGCATGACTCCAAGTGGCCCAAGGACCGAACCGTGAAGGCAGAAAACTTTGAGGACCTGGATGGAAAATGTTGAAGCTTGTGCGATAAGGAGCCCTATCCAAATCGTGGAGAAACTAATGCCAAGGGCCCACATGCAGAAGGGTGAAGGTTCCAGAAGACACGAGAAGTATCACCGACGAAGGCAGCCGCGAACCGGGCTGGTGTGGGCCTAGAACGGTCGGATCAGGCCAGCCAACCCAGCCCATTCCGAGCCTCATTCGCCGCCCATGCATCAGATCAATCATCATTCACCACCGAGGAGTAGAGAATAGAGGGACACTATTCCGGAGAGGAGAGGGTCAAGATAGTTGACTAGGGTTTCCCTAGCCGGCGTGGGAACCTTGCAAGGAAGACTATGTCGGAGTTCCAGGAGCCAGGATCAAGATCAAGGTAGAATCCCAGTGGTGATCTTGTCCATGTATCATTTACTATGTTGAATTTGCAAGTTGGAATCCGATTCTTAGCGATCAAGTGCTTTCACTATGACTTTGTCTTCGCTTGGGTTTTCTTTCTCCCCGATCTATTATTGAGATAGATCGTATAGGATGTTCTTGTAGCCATGGTTGAAGGACTGATTAGGCGACCAGAGAAAGGGGGGGTGAATGAGAGCCGATAAAAATTCTTCTCGAAGGAGATTGAAACTCCAACAAGATGAACTCGCAAATCACACGCTCCGCACTTCTACCTTCTGTTTGCCAGAACCACGTAGCCACTGGAGTGCTACTGTTCCTAGGAACAAACACTACCAGCAACCTCAACTCCTACGCACCCACGACAGCGGAAACTAGCTACTCAGGAGCAGGCTGTCTAGAGGGGGCGGTTAGACCGGGTATGGGGGCGGTTAGACCGCCTCCGCCACGCAACCAAGAAATCCTCTGAAACACCTCTTCCGAGCACCAAAACGCACCACGGTTTCACCAACAGAGATCTCTGGTCATGGCCAAGCTAGCTACCAGGAAATCTTGGCGAAAACCAAAACTTCACCCAAGGGCCTAGGGGCGGTCTAACCTCCTGTACCCAGCAAAGAACTCCTATCAAACAACACAAAAATGACCCAAGATTTCACCTGAACGCTCCTTTGATCAAAGCGAACAAACTCACAGAGGAAAATCCGGCAAAATCAGAGCCTTCACCTGGAAGGCCCAGGGCGGTTAGACCCCCCAGATGGTTAGACCGCCCCTTCCAGAAAACCTACCCGGGGGTCAAACCTCAACTTCCCATCGCCCGATCTCCCGGATCACTCCACGGATTGCAGCGAAACTTCGGGAATAGCTGGGTTACCTTCTGGGCAACCTCTACTTTAAAGGAATCGACCCAAATCGCTCACAATCAAGAGGAATCGAGGAAATTGTTTCTCTAGGTCAAGAACTCAGCCAACTCCGAAAACCACCAAATCGAGTCCGACTCAAGGGAGATTTGGGGGCAAAGTCACCAGCCAAAGAGGCACAAGGTCCTCATAAGTGACACCCAACAAAATCCCCAAGAAATCGTCCTCAAACCTCTGCCAAGAAAATCACAACAAAGAGCTCCGAAAATCACCACAAAGGACGGGAAAAGCACTTCACCACTATACCTGAGCATTTTGAGCCCGGCCCGGGCCCGGCCCGCCCACGAACCTTACTGGACGGGTGTGGGAAGAGATCTTGAAGCCCGCGAAAATTTTTTTTGGCCCGAGCCCGGCCTGAAATGCAGTTTTTAGTTGTTTTATACTATAAAATGCGCGGACGGCCCGCCCAAACCCGGGCCCGGCCCGAGCCCGGCCCGAAAATTGAGACCCGATGCGTCTAGTGGGATGGTCATGGGCATGATTTTTTCGGCCCGAAATAACAGAATTTGTTTTCAACCCGGCCCGAACCCGGCCCGACCCGAAAAATGCTCACGTCTATTCACCACCTTGAGGAACCACGCCGAACCATCTATACATACCATGAAGGTTCGTAAAAGGTATAGCTTGCCACCCATACATCCACCCCCTCTCAAGATCTCACATGAAGCTTTCAAGCTAGTCCTAGAAAAACTAGGGAAAATATGAATGAAAATGAGAGAACAAATGAGCTAGGGTCCCAAGAGTTGGCTGCCATCCATCCCCTCAAGAGTATTTATGGAGGCACCCAAAAGACTAAACTACCCTTAATAACTAGGGATACAAACCCCTCAAGGACGATTTTGGAAGTCTTCAGATTTTTTCCATCGGACCGATGCCCGGCCGACCGCAACCTCGCTTAGCCTCGACGCAAGCCTTGCGATCCCGACGCGTGTCCTCCGCTTCGAAGCTTCTCGGCGGCGGCGACCGGGCGGTCGGACCCCCCCGGGCGGTTAAACCGGCCCCGGCGGTCCGATCGGCCCAGCGGTCCGACCGCCCCTCCTAGGCGGTTGAATCGGCACCGGGTGGCCGCACCTCCTCGTCGAGTCTTCGACCTCGGTTTCGTGGATCAACCGAGTAACCTAGTGATTTTCTCGGTGAACCACCGCAAACCCCGGAACTCGGTGTAGCCTCCGCCAATCTCCACTCCCCGACTCGGCTCCCACGTAGTCCCGGCTCGACCTTGGTTTTGAGGCTCTACCAAGAAACCGTCCACGACATCGTCCCGCTGTTCTTGCCACCATGCGGCCCGCACTTGACTCCGCTGGCCACCGGGTCCCTCGAACCAAGCCTACTTGTCTTCTCCACACCCCGGAGGCCTCACCACCGACGACCTTTCACGCTTGTTCTTCACCCGCACCAACACCGGTCAAGCCGCAACCTGCACCTGCAATACTTAGCCAAGAGTCAGTCCACACAACGTTGTCAATCACTCATCACACTAGGAAGCGATCATCCACCGGTCCTCGAACCACACATGGTCCTCAATGGTGGCTAAAGGTGCATACTTGACCTACCAAGCGTTTTCATCTTGTTCATCTTCAACTCACCCTAAGCTAACTCGCATGAATAGGGGCGCGTCGTGAAAGGACGAAGGTTCCAAAAGGCGGGCGTCTTCGTAGTTGGAATAGAAGCCATGGTTTAAAGAGGTTTTTTATGAGATTTGATTTGCTATCTTCTTCTTTGGTTGGAACTTCAACAAGAGCTTGATCCAATCTCTCTAGATTGGTTTTACCTCCCCCTCTCTATCTCTTGCTACCTCTCGGTGTTCCTTAGATTAGATGAGTTTTCTTAATGTTTTCTTAGATTAGATGCAAAAGCAACCTTTTGATGATGAAATATTCTCGGCTTTATTAGATTGAATCTTGCATCACACATTGTTCCACGATTTGATACCTTGGGTTCACACTTAAGGGAAGAAGGGTCCCTTGACTACGACGGGTATTCGTACACTTGCGAATCCAAATGAACTTTGATTCAACTATTGATCGTCAACACGTCCCAAGGGCACCATCCACCCCCATACCAAAGAGAAGGCAATGTAACTCAATAAGGCTGCGGGATGACGTCTTGGGTAGTCCCCCTAAGTCTCAAGAAGCTTACATGTGTTTCCGGAATAATGGGAGGTCTCCTAACGCTTCCAAGGTTTCATCCTTACCATTCACTAGTCACCCCCACGTCCCATGTTTCGTGAAAAGGGATCTTTGATGGGTTTCTTCGAAGAGTTTCGGGGAACCAAGGATCCCCATGTTGCGGAAGGCGTCGCTAGGATTCCCGACACAACAAGTGATCCTCTTGTAAGCCCCTATGGCATATGTCATCCCTAATGGTTCAAAACGACCAAGAGCACATGTCAACCCTAGGTATGAAAGGGTGTTGAATGGGGGTTCAAAATGGAAGAAGATGATATTACCCTCGAGGAAGTATCACCGAGGAGGAAGGTCGTACTATATTGGAGGCAAAACATACTTTGGGTGAATCGTCCAAAGTCCATCGGCCTATAAAATAGGTTGATTCCCATGGGAAACAAGTTTCTAGCCACTCAATCTCCTAGAAACTCTTAGGATGTCCTAGTGACGAGGGCCCGCATTAGGGGGGCCCTTTAACGGCAACATTATCCCACTTGAAGACAACGAAACCATCATCCACAAGGTGAAGACTTCGTCACCGGCGAGCGCCTTGAGGATGACCGTACCCTTATTGATTACAACATCTATAAGGAGTCCACCCTTCACCCGGAGTTGCGTCTCGGGGAAGGCATGCGGATCTTCGTCAAGACCCTCACCGACAAGTCGACCGGTCCTTGGCGGACGGCCGCATCTCCGACTAGTTTCCCACTAGAGGAAGCCTCGCGCGACAAGTCTCCACCTCGCACGACAAGTCTCCGCCTCACACGACAAGTCCGGCTCCGACTAGTGTGTGGGCCCGGACACACGGCTCGGGCGAGGCCACCAACGCATGCGAGGAGACGAATCTCCACGTCACGAGAGGACAACGGTGGCGACCATGCGGACAACCGCCCCCGGCGGGGAGCCTTAAATGCGAGCCCGACTAGCCGCGCAACCATCACATCGACATCAACTTCCACTCGTCGCACGCAAAGCTCGGCCGAGGCACTCAAGCACCCTCTATGACGCGCGCGGGCCTAGACTTAGGCTCACGCGTGGCAAGTCAAGCAAGTACTCGGGCGGACTAAGGCAAGACCAAACTACTCGTGGAGAAGGCCAAGTGTCCCAAGGTGAACAGCCCGACCCGGCCACGTGGCGGCTTCCCCGACAAGACATCAAGACCAAGCTTCAATGCAGCTTGACGGACGACGACGTACGACGGGACGTACCCGTTGTCTGACACTTTAGCTACTTTTTCCTTCCCTTTGTGCCCCTCCCCTTGTGACTATAAAAGGGAGCGGAGGGCAAACGTTATAAGGGTTAGACTTTCACACGATCACACACGGCCACCTGAGACCTGGGAACGAATTCCCTCTCCCGACCAGCTTGTAAACCCTACTGCGAGCACACTTGGCTCAGGAACACGGCAACCACACACTAGACGTAGGGTATTACTCCTCGGAGGCCCGAACCAGTATAAACCTCGTTGTCTCTCGAGCCAACCATCCAAGCCCAACGTACGATCGACATAAATTTACTACCGGCAGTAGCAAACCCCGACATTCGGCACACCAGGTAGGGGCACCATCGTGTGTCTCGACGAACTCAGCGGATCGGATGGGCGGTCGCGGGGTCACGCTGACTCCCGGGGCCACCCTGCGCTTCGGCTCCTTCAGCTGCGTCTACACCAGAGCGGTGGAGTCCGTTGCCAGCCGTTCCTTCGGCCGACCTCCACTCCCCAATGTCCTCTCGGGGGCTGCGGCGCGTGAGGCCTTCGTCCGAAGTTACTTGGGCGACATCATCATTGGCATGTTGGGGCCAAACCCGACATAGGAGCGTTTTAGGCTCGCCGCCTATTACCTTACCGACCTCGCCTTCCAGGCTAGTGGAGACGGACCACTGGGCTGGGGGGGGAGTTCATGGAGCGGTACTCCACAATGTACCCTCGCGGACAACCCAGCCTACCGGACGACCCGATGACGGCCTACGTCGACAGCCTCCGCGCCGCGAGCATCGTCCTCGGGTCTGCAACTACTCGGAGGGCGCTAGCCACACAACGTCACGACCCCACAAGGGAGTGCAACATCTGCGTGGCCCCTGTGTCGAGCAGCTCTGAATCGGAGCATGCACCACGCCATCGTGGTGCCGATGCCCAGCGGCGGGCCCGACTCGACGAATTAGCGGAGGCAAGGCGCCAGCTCGATGAGGACTTGGTCCTTCTGCATCAAGAACTCGGCGGCGCCGCGCAGCCTCGCGATCGATAACCGGCGCGAGAGCGTGCTCGTGCGGAAACGCCGACGGCGCCTCACGCAGGACGTCCCTGTTCAGGGCGAGCCCGGCAACGCGAACGGCAACCGACGAGAGCACTGTCCGACCGAAGGTCAGCCGCACGGTAGTGTGCCGACACCACCTGCGCGCGCACCGGAGCCCAACAATGACCAGCGCGCCAACGAAGGCGCGAACGTCAACGCCGACGCACCGCCGCTTTTCCGGCGGGCATCCCAGAACCTGACCGTCGCGGCCTTGTTGCTGCGCAGCTGCCCGGATCCAGCAACCTCAGAAGAGCGATGAGTGCGCCAGCAACTGAAAGCGCTGCTCGAGGCTGCATCGGTGCAACAAGCAAAAAGCTCCGCC
Source organism: Cenchrus americanus (assembly GCA_947561735.1). Lineage (NCBI taxonomy): Eukaryota > Viridiplantae > Streptophyta > Magnoliopsida > Poales > Poaceae > Cenchrus > Cenchrus americanus. The sequence continues at coordinate 55,573,859 of OX387240.1, forward strand.
TCGCGCCAGCGCTCGGAGCGCGGACGAGCTGGAGCACCATCGGTCAAAAGTCGCCTCGGACCCAACCGCGACGCTCGGAATACCATAGAAGCCCGGCGACGAGCGGAAAGCGTCGACGGCAATCACGACCGCCACTCGCGCCACGACGACGACCGTGGGCGCCGCTGACACCACGACAGTGACGACGACCGCGAGCGCAGCTAGTCACCAAGCCAGCGGGGTCCACGGGCTTTCGGTCGGAGCATTCATGATGCGAAGTTCCCTTCACACTTCTGGGCCCCGACCAACATACCGAGATACGATGGGGACACCAACTCCAGCTTATGGCTTGAGGACTACTGACTCGCGTGCTATGCCGGAGGAACGACCGATGATCTCTTTGTGATCAAGAATTTGCCGCTCTACCTCGGCGACTCCGCGCGCACGTGGCTCAAGCACCTGCCCCGCGACAAGATCCAAGACTGGACCGACCTACGGCGAGTTTTCGTTGGCAACTTCCAGGGCACGTACATGCACCCCGGAAACAGTGGGAGCTGCGCAATTGCAAGCAGTAGCCCGGGGAGAGCCTTCGCGAGTACATACAGTGCTTCTCCAAGTGCTACACCGAGCTTCCTGGCGCAACCGACAACGACGCCATCTCGGCGTTCAAGAATGGGACGATGTGTACCTCCCTCATCCATCGATTCGGGCGTCGCATGCCACGCACGACGTAGGAATTCCTCGACATCACGAGCAATCATGCCGACGACGAGGTGGCGGTAGCCGCGACGCTCAACACCCCTCAGGGCAAGGGGAAACAAGTCGTGGACCATGCCGAAGGAACGTCCTCGCGTTTCAAAAAGAAGAAGAAGAATGACAAGCATCGCCACGACGACAACTTTGTCGCGGCGGTGGAGCGCAAGACGTCGCGCCCAAAGGGCAACTCGGGCAAGCCTGCACCAACCAGGGACCACTTCGAGAAGCTCCTGGATGCACCGTGCCCGCACCACGAAGTCCCCGTCAAGCACACACTTAGGGAGTGCCGGCTCATGAAGAACTACGTCAAGAGCACCCTCAAGCTGTAAACGGCGGACCATCCCAACAAGCAAGGCCCCTCCCACGACAACGATGATGGCGCGGGGGCTACGTTCCCCGATGAAGACGGAGCGGTGCATATGATCTTTGGAGGATCACCGGCGAGGCCCTCGAGGCGGTGCGAGAAGCTCATCCGGCGTGAAGTCATGAACGCCGACATTGCGAAACCGTCCTACCTAAAGTGGTCGGAGGTCCCAATAACCTTCGATCGCAAGGACCATCCCGACACCGTACCCCAGCCTGGATCCTACCCACTAGTGGTAGCCCCCCTGTTCAAAACCAGAAGAATCCATAAGGTCCTGATGGATGGGGGGAGCGGGATCAACGTGCTCTATGCGTCTACACTTGACGACATGGGCATCCCGCGGTCCGCACTGAGGCCGTCGACGGCGCCATTCCATGGGGTCATACCTGGAATCGAGGCGCTTCCCCTCGGACAGATCGATCTACTCGTCACATTCGAGGACGTGTGGAACTTCCGCACAGAAACCCTCACCTTCGAAGTGGTGGGGTTCTCGGGGACGTACGATGCGATCCTCGGGAGGCCGACATACACGAAGTTTATGGCCGTGCCTAATTATGCGTACCTGAAATTGCAAATCCTCGGGCCGAGGGTATCATCACAGTAGGGCGTACGTACCAGTGTGCATACGAGTGCGACACTGAGTGCTTTCAATTCACTGAAGCAACTGTCCGGTCCGCGAGGCTCCACGCTGGGTCTCATTCCGAGGACCAGGACATCCCCGAGTCGTCCAAGCGTGCGGCCTGCTCTTTCGAGCCCGCCAAGGATGTCAAGGACGCGGTCGTCTCCGACGATGGTCGCAAGCTCCGTATCAGGACGATGCTCTATCCTAAATAGGAAAGCGCGCTCGTCGACTTCCTCAAAGCGAACCTCGACGTGTTCATGTGGAAACCCTCCGACATGAAGGGGATCCCGAGAGAGGTTGCCGAGCACAAACTCAACATCAAGCCGGGATCAAAGCTGGTGAAACAGCGCCTACGCCGCTTCAACTACGACAAGTGCAAGGCGATTAGCGAGGAGATCCTGAAGCTCCTTAGTGCAGGGTTCATCCGTGAAGTCTACCACCCCGAGTGGTTAGCAAACCCTGTACTTGTAAAGAAGAAGAATAAGAAATGGAGGATGTGTGTTGACTATACGAGCCTTAACAAGGTGTGTCCCAAGGATCCGTTTCCTTTGGCTCGCATAGATCAGGTAGTCGATTCAACTGCAGGGTGCGAAACCCTCTGTTTTCTCGATGCGTACTCCGGGTACCACCATATTGAGATGTGCATAGCGGACCAACTCGCAACTTCATTCATCACTCCGTTTTGGCGTGTACTGCTACCAAATAATGCCCTTTGGGCTCAAAAATGCGGGCGCTACTTTCCAACGATGCATGCGACACGTCTTCGGGGAGTTGATAGGCCGCATCATAGAAGCATACGTCGATGACATTGTAGTTAAGTCGAAGAAAATAGGGGATCTGGTCCCTGACCTCACTGAGGTCTTCGTGAAGCTACGACAACATGGGGTGAAGCTTAACCCCGAGAAGTGCGTTTTTGGGGTCCCGAGGGGTATGCTCCTCGGTTTTGTCGTGTCTGAACGCGGCATTGAAGCTAACCCCGAGAAGATTTCGGACATCATGGACATGGGGCCGATCAAAAACCTCAAGGGCGTACAACGTGTCACGGGCTGCCTTGCAGCTCTCAGTCGCTTCATAGCATGACTCGCAGAGCGCAGCCTACCATTGTACAAACTAATGAAGAAGTCCGATCACTTCACATGGACCCCAAGGTGCAAGAGGCACTCGACTCACTTAAGAATCTCCTCAAGAGTCCTCCGATATTGACCGCTCCGACCACAGAAGAGCCAATGCTCCTGTACATCTCAGCGACAACCCAGGTTGTCAGCGCGACTTTAGTGGTGGAGCGGGAAGAACCAGGGAGGTCCCAAAAGGTGCAGCGACTGGTGTACGTCGTCGGCGAGGTACTTTCCGACTCCAAGACGCAGTACTCACAGATGCAAAATCTAGTGTACGCAATCTTGATGACCAAGCGCAAACTCCGGCACTACTTCGACGCGCATCCCATCACTGTGGTGTTCAAGTACCCACTCGGGGAGGTCATCTAGAACCCGAAGGCCGAAGGAAGAATCTCCAAGTAGGTGTGTTGACGGATAAAAGACGTATCCCTCTACGATCCGCAAGCGTACGGACCCCACACCTTTTTCACCACGGGATTCCCAAGGTTCTTGTCAATCCGCGGAGCAAGGGGATTACAAGCGTTCGATTAACAACGACACACTAGCTACTAAAACCCTAACTACTATTATACTAGAAAACACTAAACTACACTAGAGAGAATGATAAACGATCAAGATAGAAGACACTCGCCCACGGGTCTACGATACTAGAGCATGCAATCGCTTAAAGACATGAAAACCAATCTAATCTATCGGGGATGTGACCACGGTTTCGCCCTTTCCCTCCTCTCGTACCGTCACTACGCGAAGGTATTCATGACTAGACCTTTGATGGCCACGGCGTATTGAATGGATCCAAGGAAGCATTGGAGCTCGTACTCCCTCTACGGCACGGTTGCAAGCCTTAAGCATTAAAGTATATTCAACACAAGATGATAGATAGATAATCCGACAAAGTGCGATTACATCTCACGATCGATTACAACCCATGGACGAATGAGAAGATTACCCCATCAAGGTGCTTTGGTCATGGCACCGTTGATCATGGTTTCCCTTCCGCCGTGTCTTCCTTCTTCTCCACGAGAGGGTGCTTCCTTCGAGGTGGTTGATCTCCCGCCGGAGATCCTCCTCCTCTCTCTCTAGCTTGTGGATGGCCTTCGGTGCGAATAACTCCTCTCTCCCGGTGTTGGCGGCGCGTCGGGGGTTTTAGGGTTGAAGATCCTTCGAGGGCAAGGAAGACGGGACCGAACCGGTGCCGAAGTGGGCCGGGCCGGCCGGCCTGGGCCCGGTTCGGCCCGGTTCGGTCGCCCCTTTTGCTCCGTGGGTCCTCGTGCACTTATCTACTTTGCCCCCTGTTGATGGTTAATAATTGTATCAAAGTTCGTTCGTGACTTTCAAGCGGACAAGTCTCCCGTCGTAGTCAAGGGACCCTTCTTCCCTCGAGTGGTGAACCCAAGGTATCGAATCGGTGGAACAAATGTGTGACGCAAGAGTTGATCTAGTAAAGCCAAGTAACTTCAATCTTTGGTAAAAGAGAAACCCTAATGCATCTAGATAAGAACACAAAACAAAGATAAATCTAATCTACTAAAGACCGGAGAAAACAAAGTAAGATTGTGTAGATAAACCGATCTAGAGGGATCGGGGTAAGCCTTTTGTTGAAGTTCCAAGCAAGAGAAGAAGTAGCAAATCGAATCTTAATAGAAGCCTCTTTAAATCGTGGTTTCCCGTCCAAATCCGAAAACATCCGCCTTTCGAGACCCCCGATTCTGTCACAACGTATCCCTATTCATGCGGGGAGCTTAGGGCGAGTCAAAAGACAAGTCGAGATTCTTTCGGAAGATCCGGCGTGTACCTCTAGCCACCGCGGCTACAAGAACACCCTATGTAATCTATCGCGCGAATAGAATTGGAATAAGCAAAGCCGATCGAAAAACGAAATCTTCGAGGAAACACTTGATCGCTAAGAAAAGATTCAACTTGATAATTCAACTATGACAATGATACATACACAAGATCACCACCGGGATCCTTCCTCGATCTTGCTTCTAGCTCGGGAACTCCGACGTGGTCTTCCATGCAAGGTTCCCACGTCGGCTAGGGAAACCCTAGTTGTTGACGGTGAAAATCCGTCAACCTAGCCATGAGTTTACCTTCGGTGTTGGCATGAGTTTTATACCTTATCCATTGGTACTAACCCCCGTGGTATAACAAGTTCACGTGTGCATGTCGGTTTTGGAGTTTAATGTTTATGCGGGGTTTTAGCGTTGAATGCAAGACTTTCGGGATAAGTTCATCAAGCACCTCATGACAAGACCTTAAAGTCCCGAACAAGTCATGCAATGAAGTAAAATTAACTCCAAGAAGCCGGGGACTTGATCCGAGAAGACGACGGACTCCGGGGGACCCGACCGAAAAAGTCTTCGAATCTTGCAAGACAAGGAGTTGAGTCCAATTCGGAGAGAAACCGACGACATGGACCTACATGCGAAGGGGGAAACATCCGGGAAGCAAGGGAACCGACGTGGGGCAAAGGAGCCCACGGGGCCGGGCCTAAATGGGCCCGGGGCGGCCGGCCCGGTCCGGTCGGCCCAGGCCCATTTTGGGCCCAAACGTGCTCTCCTTTGCCCTAGCCGCCAATCGGGCTATTTATAGCCCCCTGACCGAGAGCCACAAGGAGAAGATTTCGTCTTCGGCCGCCGAGGAGCAGAGAAGAGAGGGACACCATGTCGGAGAGGAGAGGGTCGAGCTAGTTGACTAGGGTTTCCCTAGCCGACGTGGGAACCTTGCATGGAAGACCACGTCGGAGTTCCGGAGCTAGAAGCAAGATCAAGGAAGGATCCCGGTGGTGATCTTGTGTATGTATCATTGTCATAGTTGAATTATCAAGTTGAATCTTTTCTTAGCGATCAAGTGTTTCCTCGAAGATTTCGTTTTTCGATCGGCTTTGCTTATTCCAATTCTATTCGTACGATAGATTACATAGGGTGTTCTTGTAGCCGCGGTGGCTAGAGGTACACGCCGGATCTTCCGAAAGAATCTCGAATTGTCTTTTGACTCGCCCCTAAGCTCCCCGCATGAATAGGGATACGTTGTGACGAACGGGGGTCTCGAAAGGCGGATGTTTTCGGATTTGGACGGGAAACCACGATTTAAAGAGGCTTCTATTAAGATTCGATTTGCTACTTCTTCTCTTGCTTGGAACTTCAACAAAAGGCTTACCCCCGATCCCTCTAGATCGGTTTATCTACCCAATCTTACTTTGTTTTCTCCGGTTTTTAGTAGATTAGATTCGTTTTGTGTCTTTTACTTAGATGCATTAGGTCTTTTATTGAATATTGAAGTTACTTGGCTTTAATAGATTAAGTCTTGCGTCACACATTTGTTCCACGGATTCGATACCTTGGGTTCACCACTCGAGGGAAGAAGGGTCCCTTGACTACGACGGGAGACTTGTACGCTTGCGAGTCACGAACGAACTTTGATACAATTATTAACCGTCAACAAGCCCCTTTTTCTGGCGCCGTTGCCGGGGAACAAGTGATCAAGATTTGATTTTTTATTGCTTTTTTTGTAATTTTCAGTACTGATTTTGTTTTATTTTTGCATCTACTAAATTTTGATCATCCTCAAAATACATCTAATCTAGTTTGTCTAACTCTAGTCTTTATAGATTTGTTTTGTTTTCTAGTTTTCTTTGCATACTTTGCTTATTGCTAACCCTAACCGGAGATGGTTGGCTACCTCTCCAAGAAACCCAAACCTTTTTGTGGATGATCCGGGAAAACTTTACGAGCAAAGGTGACATGCAACACAAGCTAAAGGGGTGGAAACCCTAGATTCAAAAGTTGAAGTCGAAGGACCGTCGAAATCTCCAAGGGAATCACCACCTCCAAGTCCAAAGGAGGATCAACCTCAACCACCGGAGCGCCGCGCACCCCGGACATCGTTGATCTACCTATCATAAACCTTCAAGACGCCGGGAGGCCGTTCAAGATCAAAGTCTCAACTATCCGCATGACGATTGCGAGAGCTGAATGCATACGAGTCGGATTCCTTGAGTGGCATATCGGTTTACCTAAGAGGAGGATGGAGAAGATGGAGATGGAGAAAGAAGCTCAACACCTAAAGGCCGCCGAAGCAAGATCCTCATGCAAGGAGTGTGTGGAGTATGACCATGTCCAAGGTAACCCCGATTTAATGCAAGTTCGTCGATTCAAGTTTTGGTTTCTCTTTGTGCACAATTCAAGGACTTGATGGACGAGCAAGCTATGATCAACAAGGACGTCGTCACTAAGTTCAAGGCTATGGAGAAAATATTGAAGAATTTAGATGGCAAGGTGACGGAGGTCGGAAGCTCTATACATGAAGTGTTCATCGTGATGAAGATGCTAGACGCAAGTGGGACAACTTGCCGGGCGCCCGATGGGTGACGAAGAAGAATATCCGAGACAACTCCAAGGTCCCAAGACGGCGAAGGCTACTCAAGCTCATTCGGGAGAGATGAAGGATCACATTAGAGACCATGAAGATCACGACCGAAGGACCGGAGTTCGAGATGCCGAGCCACAAGGAAGTTGTTGCATCCGTCAAGACCAAGGACAAAGCCGGCTGTGAAGACCAAAAAAAATTGACTAGCCAAAGTGGGTACCCAAGATTGCAACGCCCACAAAGAGCGTTGATCCGAAGTAATCAAGTGAAGAAGTCTAGCCATGGACTATAAACGAAGCGCTAGGCGGGAGGCAACCCGTTTCGTCAAGTCAAGAATAAGCTACGGGAGGACAACCCGATTCCGGTTTTTCGAGTCTTTTTAATAATTTAGTTTTTGAGTTTTATTACGCAAAGACATTAGACTCGAAGTGGTTGAACAATATTAGAGACATAATTCTTGATTGAATGTTTGCTTTATCATAAACCCTTTGCATGAACCCTCCTATGTGCTTGTTTGATTCTTTTCTTTTCGAGAAACCCTCAACCAAATAATTTCAGAACCTTAACTCAACCTTTCACCCTCATTATGGTGCTGAGGTTGACTTATTTTTCATGCTAAACCACACGAGTAGAGCCACGATTTATATTTAAGTGTTAATAAAATTCAGCACGTGGTAGAACTCGCGTGAACCTAGAAATCAAAACTTTTGGTTGGTTTTAAAAATCTATATCCTTGGTTTCTCTAGGATTAGAATTTTTCTAAGCCTATTCTAATTTTTTTTTATTCAAAATCTTTCTTATTTAGCCAAAATTAGAACCTAAACCTATGCCCCCATGATCAAGCCGGGAAAATGTCTGCTCTCAACCAATGAAGGCAAACTATACCGGTGAGACCGAAATCGACGTAAAAAGAAAATATTTTCGACTTGCATTTGTTTTTAATGGTTTAAAAACTTCTCTAAAATTATGTTCGAGCTCTTGCATGGCTCTGAAAAATATTTTAAATTTCGAATTAGAGGAGTGCTTAACCTTAAACACACCTTAATGGAGGCAATCTAGCAATCATGCATGCACCATTGGATTCCCTTTCATCAACTTTCACCAATTTCACATGCGAAGGACAAGCATGGTGGGCAGCAAGCATCAACTTTGTAGGAATTTCATGGTGGCATGTGAAGCAAGTGGAGCTAGGGAGCATGGACATGACCCAAAACATGAAGCATCAAGTGGAAGGACCAATAGTGGACGAGAGCGTTTGGGCGGTGCAACTCGTGGAGCACGCGGGCGGGGAAAGTTGCGAGAGGTGAAATGATCGTGCTTTGGAAGAAAGACGAGACGGGGAGGAGCACCGAGGCCGGCCTCACCTACATAAGGAGCCCCCCCGGCTCTCGTTTTACTGCGAGGCAAGCTTCCCTCTCCTTCCTTTGTTTGTGTGTTCAAGTTTGTGTGCTCAAAACCTCCGTAGACATAGCCAACCTTCCCAAGCTTGATGACTCAAGAAAAAAAATCCACATCCTTAATCCACTCAAAGTCCACATCCGAATCAAAGAGTTTAAGTGCCTAGTTACCGGTTGCAACCCGGAGTTTTAGTTGAAGAAAAGAGTGCGGCATGGAAGAAAACCACAAGTCTCTTCTCCAAGAAGAAGAGTTCGTCGTCATCCAAGCCGTCATCAACCACGTCTTCGAGAAGGCACTCGGTTTCCGAGTCTCCCGAGCATGGAGACGGATACGGCACCACCGAGGAGGAACGATGCTCTCCTCCTTGGTGGTATGAGGGCTGCAAGCACTTCCATGAGGTTCGGTGAACCTCATGGGCACACGGAGGAGCAGGCCGCGCCACCACGACGATCGACTCGCTCAACCGCACCACCTCCTTACACCCCCGACACACTCTTCGTATGGCTTCATCATCTTGTCGGCGGAGGAAGAGGAGAGGCTCGCCAATCTTGAGAAGAGGCTTGTGCCGAACGTCGGTTCGACGACCAAGCAATCTACACCTTGGGTTTTTGCACCGACATATACTATATGTTGGGGCACCTCGGATGGGTGCGGTTCTCCAACGGAATATCGGTGGACACCCATTTGGGTTACGCCTTGGAAATTTTGATGACTATTGCACCCATCGTTGATGATGATGGGGTGCAAAGCTTGTCATTCCGTTTGGAGGGAGTCCAACAAGTGGTTCCCTACGAGCACGTTAGGGAGCTACTTGGATTCCACAAGGGAGCTCGGAGAAAGTTGACGTGCCACCCGGCATGTTAGCGGGATTTTGGAACATGATCTCCGGAGAAGCCCATCAACAACGCAATTGCATCCGCAACCCCATTATCCGGATATTTCACTCTTGGATGTGCAAGAGGATATTGGGGAGGATGAAGGAAACAAAGGTGACCGACACGGAGTTGAATTGGTTATACTCGGCTTTAATTGCCAGGCAGCCAATAGACCCCTCTTACCTCATGATCAACCGTTGGTGTTGTGAAGCAACATCGGGGGCGGGTAATATTGGTTCGGGGTGTTACCTCTCCATGTTGGCCTTTTCCTTGCGGCCGGGGATCGCAAGAAACCCCGACCACCTTTTGCGTGGTACCTCTCTCGGCATTGAGTATTTGCGGCAAGGCAAATACATTAGTGGAGATGAGAGAGGAGGTTTTCGGTTGGCCATAGTGAACCTACCCCTTCCGAATGAGAGGCTTAGGCTTTTCACCGAAGGAAGAGAAGATTGGTTGGAAGAGGGACTACTTGTCCCTGCAAGGAAGAACAAGAGAGGAAGAATCGTAGAGGAGGGAACATCCTCCGCACATGCGAGTGGAGCACAACCCAATGTGCAACCGTTCGGCGGGGTCCCTCCTCCGCCAAGTTATTACGGAGGGCCACAAGAGCAAGCATGGGGGGGGTGGTGCACCGGTACCCCCAACAAATTATGTTGTGCCCAACGCTAACTTCGCGGAGTCCTACGCTCATCATCCCCAACCACAACAAAGCATGGCCATTATTGGAGGGTATGCTGCAAGAAACGCTCAAAACATCGCAGCCATCCAAGCTAACGCAACTCAACTTGGTGAAGGCAATGCAAATATTGCCTTTGAACTTGGACGCATTCACCTTGTGGAGCCAAATCAATTCGTCGGAGGGAATGTCCAATCATATTATGAGCAAGGGTATTATTATCAAGATCATCAACATCAACCACCGGCGGAGGACTAGAAGATTTAGGAACTTTAGTTTTCTTTTCTTTTCTTTTTTCTCTGTAATTTTCAGCTTTTGCTTATGTGTGTTTGCGTAGTATTTTCTGTTTTTATTTAAATTTCAGCAAGCATGTTTGTTTATTTTCAGTTTGTATTTCAACTTGATGTCACCATTAATAAAGACACCACCTTGATTATATCATTGGAAAAGTTACAAAATTCGTGCCATGATGATATATGATTAAAATTGCAGCTTTGTTCATCTTTGTAGTTGATTTATGCATGTTTAAGCTAGTGCTCTCTTAAAAATACAGATCTGAATTTATTTAAATACGAGCTTAATTTTCAGCGGAGGTTATGATTAAAACAAAGACCCATAGTGTTTTATGTGCTCTCAAGTTATGAATAGATTAAAGATGTCTTTTATGCTCAAAAATATTGCTAACCTTGTCACAAATATCACTTGTGTGTTGCTCAACCTATCCAAAGCCTTATATATTTGAGTGCATAACCCTTAGTGTACAAGATTTATTTTTGAGTGAGTTATTGCGAGCCATGATTTCTCCGGCCCGAGACTAAGAAGCTGGTCATTCCGTTTTTGCGTATCTATCTTTTTGCTAGCCTTTTATCCGTGCATTGTGTATCCCCGCATCGGTGATCTCACAAACTTCGCCGGATATCCACCCTTAAACCAAATATCATTTTTTTGTGATTACCTCCTTGACCACAACCTATCGTTGAGAATGGATCATCAATTCAAGGAAGATCGCAAGACGGTGCCAACGTTGAAGATTTCAAGTATCTCTCCAAGGAAAAATATTCCGGTACCTACCTTATTTTTCGCCTCTTTGCTCAAGGACGAGCAACGTCTAAGCATGGGGGAGGAGGTAGGTACGGTGCAGTTTTAGAGTTCAAAGGGGAATATTTTAAAAAAAATGATGAAAGAGATGTATAGGGTTGGGTAAAAAAAATCCAGTGATACTCATGACTTTCAAGGTATAAAAAAAAAATCAAAACTTCGTTGTGGAAGTCATGGGCTGAATATATGACGAGGAAAAAAATGAATGAATGAAAGAAAGAAAAGAATGAGAAATATGAGAAAGAAAAAAATGTGCGTAAAGTAAACTCCCCGGTTCTCTAAGAGTGCAATCAAGGATTCAAGTTAAAAAGATCCATTCTCATTTTCCAACCATGTGCAATCCGATAACGAGGACTTCCTTTGTGCCTCGGGATCACTCTTTGCCATTTGCACATGTCCACTCATCTAAAGTGTGTGTATTTTTCTCTTTCCCCTCCTTGATTTAACATTATTTTCCAATGACCTTTTTGACGAGTCTCGGTAAGACCATGAGAAGCTTGTCTTGTTTTGACAACACCTCATTTATAAAATCTTGTTAGGACTAAGCTTTCCCAAAGCTCCATATAAAGCCTACCACATATATATGAGAGGGAAAGGAGTAGAATATATAGGCTTGAGAGACAAGTGAGATGAGAGTTTATGAGCAATACACGAGATGATTTAAATTTGTGAATTTGGTTTAGTTTTTCTTTATCTCGATCTTCATTTCAAAAAAATTCGAGATCTATTTAAAACTTTGTGAGCATGTTAATACTTGTGGGATAAGCTTAACAAGAATCTACCCTCCGTAGAGATGAAGGCTAGTACATTATGGAACTTTAATGAATTAAAATTTTGAGAGCATTATGTTTTCTCATGTGTAATCAAGTGCGAGTTTAAACATTGTTTAGCAATGATGATATCCATCGAAGGCTTACTCGAGGACGAGCAAGGTTTAAGCATGGGGGAGATGTTGACGGTGAAAATCCGTCAACCTAGCCATGAGTTTACCTTCGGTGTTGGCATGAGTTTTATACCTTATCCATTGGTACTAACCCCCGTGATATAACAAGTTCACGTGTGCATGTCGGTTTTGGAGTTTAATGTTTATGCAGGGTTTTAGTGTTGAATGCAAGACTTTCGGGATAAGTTCATCAAGCACCTCATGACAAGACCTTGAAGCCCCGTACAATTCATGCAATGAAGCAAACTTAACTCCAAGAAGCGGGGACTTGATCCGAGAAGATGACGGACTCCGGGGACCCGACCGGAAAAGTCTTGAATCTTGCAAGACAAGGAGTTGAGTCCAATTCGGAGAGAAACCGACGACATGGACCTACATGCGAAGGGGGAAACATCCGGGAAGCAAGGGAACCGACGTGGGGCAAAGGAGCCCACGGGGCCGGGCCTAAATGGGCCCGTGCCGGCCGGCCCGAGCCGGTCGGCCCCGGCCCATTTTGGGCCCAAACGTGCTCTCCTTTGCCCTAGCCGCCAATCGGGCTATTTATAGCCCCCCGACCGAGAGCCACAAGGAGAAGATTTCGTCTTCGGCCGCCGAGGAGCAAGAGAAGAGAGGGACACCATGTCGGAGAGGAGAGGGTCGAGCTAGTTGACTAGGGTTTCCCTAGCCGACGTGGGAACCTTGCATGGAAGACCACGTCGGAGTTCCCGAGCTAGAAGCAAGATCAAGGAAGGATCCCGGTGGTGATCTTGTGTATGTATCATTGTCATAGTTGAATTATCAAGTTGAATCTTTTCTTAGCGATCAAGTGTTTCCTCGAAGATTTCGTTTTTCGATCGGCTTTGCTTATTCCAATTCTATTCGTATGATAGATTACATAGGGTGTTCTTGTAGCCGCGGTGGCTAGAGGTACACGCCGGATCTTCCGAAAGAATCTCGACTTGTCTTTTGACTCGCCCTAAGCTCCCCGCATGAATAGGGATACGTTGTGACGAACGGGGGTCTAGAAAGGCGGATGTTTTCGGATTTGGACGGGAAACCACGATTTAAAGAGGCTTCTATTAAGATTCGATTTGCTACTTCTTCTCTTGCTTGGAACTTCAACAAAAGGCTTACCCCGATCCCTCTAGATCGGTTTATCTACCCAATCTTACTTTGTTTTCTCCGGTTTTTAGTAGATTAGATTCGTTTTGTGTCTTTTACTTAGATGCATTAGGTCTTTTATCGAATATTGAAGTTACTTGGCTTTAATAGATTAAGTCTTGCGTCACACATTTGTTCCACGGATTCGATACCTTGGGTTCACCACTCGAGGGAAGAAGGGTCCCTTGACTACGACGGGAGACTTGTACGCTTGCGAGTCACGAACGAACTTTGATACAATTATTAACCGTCAACACTAGTCAACTAGCTCGACCCTCTCCTCTCCGAGATGGTGTCCCTCTCTTCTCTCGCTCCTCGGCGGCCGATGACGAATTTTTCTCCCCGAGGCTCTCGGTCGGGGGGCTATAAATAGCCCGATTGGCGGCTAGGGCAAAGGAGAGCGTGTTTGGGCCAAAAATGGGCACGGGCCGACCGGCTCGGGCCGGCCGGCCCGGGCCCATTTAGGCCCGGCCCGTGGGCTCCTTTGCCCCACGTCGGTTCCCTTGCTTCCCGGATGTTTCCCCCTTCGCATGTAGGTCCATGTCGTCGGTTTCTCTCCGAATTGGACTCAACTCCTTGTCTTGCAAGATTCGAAAGACTTTTCCGGTCGTGTCCCCGGAGTCCGTCATCTTCTCGGATCAAGTCCCCCGGCTTCTTGGAGTTAAGTTTGCTTCATTGCATGACTTGTACGGGGCTTCAAGGTCTTGTCATGAGGTGCTTGATGAACTTATCCCGAAAGTCTTGCATTCAACACTAAAACCCTGCATAAACATTAAACTCCAAAACCGACATGCACACGTGAACTTGTTATATCACGGGGGTTAGTACCAATGGATAAGGTATAAAACTCATGCCAACACCGAAGGTAAACTCATGGCTAGGTTGACGGATTTTCACCGTCAACATCTCCCCCATGCTTAAACCTTGCTCGTCCTCGAGTAAGCCTTCGATGGATATCATCATTGCCAAACAATGTTTAAACTTTGCACTTGATCACACATGAGAAAACATAATGCTCTCAAAATTTTAATTCATTAAAGTTCCATAATGTGCTAGCCTTCATCTCTACGGAGGGTAGATTCTTATTAAGCTTATCCCACAAGTATTAACATGCTCACAAAGTTTAAATAGATCTCAGAATTTTTGAAATAAAGAACGAGATAAAGAAAAGCTAAACCAAGTTCACAAATTTAAATCATCTCATATATTGCTCATGAACTCTCATCTCACTTGTCTCTCAAGCCTATATATTCTACTCCTTTCCCTCTCATATATATGTGGTAGGCTTTATATGGAGCTTTGGGAAAGTTTAGTCCTAACAAGATTTTATAAATGAGGTGTTGTCAAAACAAGACAACCTTCTCATGGTCTTACCGAGACTCGTCAAAAAGGTCATTGGAAAATAATGTTAAATCAAGGAGGGGAAAGAGAAAAATACACACACTTTAGATAAGTGGACATGTGCAAATGGCAAAGAGTGATCCCGAGGCACAAAAGAAGTCCTCGTTATCGGATTGCACATGGTTGGAAAAATGAGAATGGATCTTTTTAACTTGAAGCCTTGAATGCACTCTTAGAGAACCGGGGAGTTCACTTTACGCACATATATATATTTTTTTCTTTCTCATATTTCTCATTCTTTTCTTTCTTTCTTTCTTTCTTTCTTATATATATATATGTTTTTTTTCTTTCTTCACCTTGGAAGTCACGTACATCGCCGAATTTTTTTCTTTCATCATTATATTATTTTTTTAAATACTCCCTGAACGACCCATTCGGTAGTGAAGTACGACTCCCGAACGACACTTTGATTTCCTTTAGCCGAACCAATCGAGTACGCACGCGGCTCGGCTTAGAACTCCAAACGACCCCGGCCCGGCGGGCTGACAGGGAAACCTTTCCACCTTCCGATTTTCTTGGGATACGCGCCACGATCTACGGCCCGACTCCAAGCCCACGATTCATCTGCCCGGGCCTATAAATGTTAACATAGGTGCCCTAGCTCTCCACCGAGTCTTAGCTCTCGAATCTTTGCCAATCTTTGGCCTTCTGCAAGCTTGATGCATCTAAACCACGATGGTGCGCGCCTCAGCGGCCGCCGCGCCTTAGACGAGGCCGAGGGAGCGGCGCTAATGCGCGCAGGCGGTGATGATCATCAATTTCTCCTCTTTGATTCTTTTCTTGATCTTCTTTTGCCTTGACGATCATCCCCCTTTTCGAGGTTGGTCCAGATGGAATCCGCCTCGCGCGCGGCCAATCGGCCCCTCCCGAGATGACTCTTGGTCAGGTAGCCCTCCCCGACCACCGTACGGGAAAGGCGAGCATCGTCGCTTCAGGAGGAGCTAGAGGCGTCCGTCGCGGGCGGGAGGACGTCTCCAAGAAAGCGGCGTGGCCGAGCTAGAATGGGAGGACCCGGCGCAAGCGACCGCCGGAGGCTATCAACGGTATGGCTCGAAGTTGATTCTTGACCCGGCCGGCCTTTGATGCTAATCCCCTTTCGTTTATCCTTTGCGGCCGCGATCTTGAGCTCCAACCCGAGGCTGAAGGCGGCCCCCGAGTAGAGTCGGTGGCCGAGGGCAGACGCCCATGGCGACACGCGGCGGAGCGCCGGCCGCGGTGGAGCGGGTGTCGACGAGGTGGCCGTCCATGGCGTTCGTTTGGGCACCACCTTGGGCACAGGCGCGATGGCGACGCATACGGACGTCGGTATTCACCCGGGCGCGTGGCTTTCGGGGTGGCGCGCCGGAGGAGGGACACCCGACGAGATCGAGCTTATCTGGAGCGCCTTGATGGCCACGGCGATGCCATTGCCGAAATTACCCATCCCCAATGCGTGTTGAATAGGCTCTTCGACTAGATTGTACAGAGAGCGTGTAAATGTCGGCAATATATGAGGAACTTTTAGTTACACTTGTTACGCGATGACTCCCTTTTTGCATTTTGCATACGCGAATTTTTCTTTGAGCACTGTCCAAGGGAACTATCTTTAGCCGAACGCGTGAGAACAAGCGCCCCATGGTGTAAAATCCACGAGAGGATCCCAATTCGGCAATCCGTGAACAGCATTCCAAGAGAAAACCCTTCGCATGCGAGTGGAAAACCACTGTAAGCTTGGTATTCAACGATGTGTCTTGGCCAAATCATCACTCCCAAATGCGCCTCCTTGGTCAATAAAATGGCAGGTGGGGTGCTCTGCCAAATCCACTCGCACACTCCTCCATCATTTCTCGTCTCTTCCCCGCTGCTAGAGGAAAAAACCCCAACGCCATGGACAAGGGTAAACAACCTCGGGGGAAGCGGTTCATCAAGGAAAGCGTACGATTCGGAAGTGAGTTCTTTCTTGATGTTTGCTCTGTTTTCCGCTTGATCTTGCGCTTCATGTTTTCCTCTCGTCCTCTTCGACCTTGATTTGCTCTAGAAGAAGTCATCGGGACCGAAGATGTGCTGAGTACATCTCCTCAGGATTCCTCTCCCGAGCGAGAGGATGCCACGCACGAGCGAGAGGACCAGCCATCGGAGGCTAACGACGCCGCGTCCCGGCACCTGGAGCATGGCCTCGGGGACATGTCCGCCGTTGCCAAGCCGAGCGCGAGCGTCGCATGGCTTTCTGGAAGCACTAGTAGGGGGTAAATGCTCCCCGACTCTTTCATGCCGCACTGGTTCTTGCCTACGACCTTGATTTCTCTGCTCAGGATGTCTGCGACGGTACGGCAACACGAGCGACTGGGATAGCTTGGTAGAACGATCATAGCCATCCTCGTGCGTTCCAAGTTGCCGTCACGGTGGTCCTGGAACAAGCTGAAGAGGGCGAGCGATTTGAAGAAGTAAAGAAAAGATTGTATCATACTTTCGCTTCTTCCGCCACGCCTTCTGCTTCTCACCTCCTCGGGGACTTGACCATCAGGGTTGTTAGATGTGATCCTGAGTTTCCTAGAGACTTTTCGGGATGGATCTTTCAAGTAATCAACGATTTCTTTCCTCCAAGATCCGCCCTCAGTGCACACACTTATGACAAGCGCTTGACTCTCCTTGTAACCGGGCGCTGCGAGCTAGCATTTTGCTTCTTCATTATGCTCCTTTAGGAATGTCTTTGGCAGATTACTAATGGGAAGCTCTTAGATCTCCTACTCCTCGTAGTAACCCTCGGTGCCCTTCTACACTCGTATTGGCCGTTCAATTGTTTGATTACCAATTCTGAATCTCCATGGAGTCTCAGGCGGGAACGGCCCCGGCTTCTCTCAAATATTGAAGCCCTCGAAGTAGTGCCTCGTACTCGGCTGGTTATTTGTGACGGTGGGTTGTATAGGAATGGCGAATTCAAACATCTCACCTACGGGCGAAATCGATCGGATCCCTGCTCCCCCACCTTTTCACACGATGACCCATCAAGAAATAGAGCCGGGGTATTCCGCTTCGAGATCAATTGACGGGTCACGATGTTCGAGTTATAAAATCGGCAACTTGACCTTTGATGGCCTTTGCCGATTCGAACTTCAACTCGAATTCGATAAACTAAAATCCATTTGCCAATCCGACCATTCAAAATCGGCATAGATAACATATGTTTTATCACATCAAACTTCGAGTATACGATGCATTCGGCATTCAACAAGTAGTGCGAAACTTTGTACCTGAGTAGTATACGCAAAGACACGGTTTCTCTATAGCGAATACACAGGTTTCGGGATCAAGTAGTTTTCGGCTAAGATAAGCTACTACATAGCTCCTTTCCTTCGAATTCTTGAATAAGGGCCGATCAATAGTTTGGGTATCGAACGCCACGTCTAACTTGAAAGGCTTGTTTAGGCACGGGAGGAACCCGGCTTAACGGCTCCTTCATGTCTTGCTTGATCTCATCAAAAGCCTTTTGTTGTTCGTCGCCCCATGTAATTCCCCGATCTTTCTTTAGCTTCGGCGATGGAGAGAATGGCAACACCTTTGTGATAAATTTGAGATGAATCTTCTCACAAAGTTGATCTTCATAGTGATGATTGCAATTCCGCGGGGTTGGTTGGAGGAACGACTTCATCAATGGCTTTCATGCTCTTTTTGCCAACTTCGGATTCCCCCTTCGTGGACCAAAAAACCCCAAGAACTCTCCGGTGATGCCACGGTCACACACTTGTTTGGATTCATCTTCGGACCATGCTTCGGTGCATTCCAAGGTCTTCTTGAGGACCATGTGTGGTTCGGGGGGCCCAGGTGGATGGTCGCTTCCTTGTGTGATGAGTGATTGACAACGTTGTGTGGGCCGATTCTTGGCTAAGTATTGCCGAGGTGCGAGTTGCGGCTTGACTCGTGTTGGTGCGGGTGAAGAACAAGCGCGAAGGTCGTCGCGGTGAGGCCTCCCAGGAGTGTGGAGAAGACAAGTAGGCTTTGTTCGGGGACCGTGTCGGCGGAGTCAGGTGCGAGGCGCATGGTGGCATGAACGGCAAGATATGAAGTCGTGGACGGTTTCTTGGTTGAGCCTCCAAAACAGGGTCGAGCCGGGACTACGTGGGAGCCAAGTCATGAGTGGAGATTGGCGGAGGCTACAGAGTTCGCGGGGGTTTCGTGATTCACCCGAGAAAACCCTTTGGTTCCTTGGTTGATCCACAAAGCCAAGGCCCAGGGCTTAGAAGACGAGGTGCGGCGGCACCCGGCCCGGTCGGCCGGTGGGTCGGCCCAGGTACGGCCGGTGAGGACGGTCGGCCAGGTGAGGAGCACGCCGGTCGGCCGTGTGCGGCCGACGCCTCCGAGGTCTTCGAAGCGGAGGACACGCGTCGGGATCGCATGGCTTGCGTCGAGGCTACGCGAGTGCGGTCGCTAGGGCATCCGTCCGTGGGTGAAGACATCAAAAAAATTCCAAATCCAACGCCAGAGGGGCTTGTATCCCTAGTTAGTAGAGAGGGGCATTTTAGACTTTCGGTTGCCGCCTATATAACCCAAGAGGTGAGAGGATGGCAGCCAACTCTTGGAACCCTAGCTCATTAGTTTTCCTATTTTCTACCTATTTTCTCTAGGTTTTCCTTAGGACTAGCAAGAGAGCTTCACGGAGAGATCTTGTAGAGAGGGATGGATGATCGGGCGGCTTGCTAGACCTTGTACGAACCCTTTGTTTCATGTATAGATGATTGACGTGGTTCCTCAAGGTTTGGATGTGTTTTTCCCCGGTTGTTCTTGGTGGTGATTTTCGGAGCCCTCTCTCGGTGATTTCTTTGGGTTGTTTTCGAGGCTTTTCTCTTGGGGATTTGATGGGGGAAATTTGTGGGAACCCTTCGTGGTTCTTTGAGGCTGTGATTCCCCTCCCAAATCCCGTGAGTAAAGGTGCTCGATTTTGGGGGTTTCTTGAGTTCTTGGGTTGAGTGCTCTCGGCGGGATTTCTTGGGTCCTCCTTTTTTGGACGAGTTTTTGTGGGATTAAACTTGGCTATGAACTCCTCATGAGGTGTTCTTGATATCCCCAAAGTCTTGTTTCGTCCAGGTAGGAGCGATTCGGCGGATCGAGATTTGGATTTGGGGGATTGACCCGCGGGTGCGCTGTTCATCTAGGGGCTGCCCGAGGCTACACCGGTACGTAGGTGCTCTTGACGGTCGACGGGTCCTAGGCTGTGGAGTTTGCTCGTTGAACGTCTTGGTGTGTTCGTTGTTGTCTGATCGGCTAGCTGCTTGTTTCGAGTTTGGGTCGTTTGGTGGTTGGTTGACCTGTTTGGTGCCTTGGGGGCTTTCGAAGTCGCCACCGGTACGGCCCGTGTGTCTCACGGTCGACCGGTGTAGAGCTATAGTGAAAGTTGCTCGGTTCACCGACGGGGACCGGTCGGCGGTGGTGCTCCTTGATCCCCGGCGGTGTGGGTCTGTAGACTCGAGGCTTGGTTTTTTATTTGCGTTTCTCGGGTCGGAAGGTGGTGTGTTGGTTCCTAGGTCCGGTGGCACTCCGGTGGCTACGTGGGCTTGACCAACCTTGGTAGTGAGTCGGAGACGTGTGTTGGAAGCCGTGTTCATCTTGTTGAGTTTCGATCTCCTTCGAGAAGAATTTTTATCTGCTCCCATTCACTCCCCCCTCTACGCGGATTTCGCCGTATCGGTCCTTGGTGGTACCGAGTAGGTTCGGGTCTTTGTTGACTCTAACCGATCTAAGATCCAGGATGGCGTACCGAAACCGGGGTTCGGGTCCTCCACATTTCGATGGCAAGAACTACCGGATGTGGAGCAAGCGGATGGGTGCGTTCCTCGCGGAAAGGGTCGAGTTTGCTTTGGGATGTCACGGTGGACACGAGGCTATGTCCGGCGATGGATTTCCTTGCTCCGGGGTCGAGGACGGATTCGACGCCAACAATAAGGCGGTCGACTACTTGTTTCGTGCTTTGTGTCGGCGAGTTCGATCGGGTGCACACGGAAGCACTTGGCTTGTAGGATTTGGGCGGTGTTGAAGGAGGCTCATGTTGGGAACGCCCGGAGTTCGAGCACGGTTATGCGACCTACGGAGAGAGTACGAGAACTTCACTCATCTCCCGGTGAGTCCATCGATGCCTTGTTTCGAGAGGTTCACGGTGGTGGTGAACAACATGAGGGCCAATGTGGACGTGCTCTAGGTACGATGATCATGATAGAGCGGTCAAGCTCTTACACTCTTTGGATCGTACGATATGGGGGGCGGGGGAAAGTTCGAGGCCATAGTCGAGTCGGAGCGGTATGATACTCGACGGTGAGCAATTTGTTCTCGAAGCTCAAGTCGGGCGAGGTGAATGGGGGCATATTTGCCAAGCTCGAGGGACCGGCGGATTCCCATAGTCTTGCCCTCGTTGGTGGGTCCAAAGGAAAGACTAACTCTAACCCATCCACGGGGATGTTCTCGTTTCCTCTTTGATGTCATATGCCGGATGAGGAGTTTGATGACCTTGGAGAGGACGAGGCGGCGACCGACGAGGCGGTTCGAGAGGCTGCACGGAGCCGCGTGAACATGAGGAGGAACACGAGGACTTGCTTCCGGTCTGCGGCAAGCGGGACCTTCGTCGCCGGCCCCGGGAGAAGGCGGGAACAAGGACGCTACAAGCACAAGCAGGAAGAACGACGACAAGTACCGTTCGGGCGCGACCACAAGAGCAAGCACAAGAACAGGAGTACAAGGACGAGCGACGATCGAGGAAGAAGGAGGGCCGAGGCAAGGCCGGCCGATGGTTGGAGCGAGCGACGTCGACTCCGGTTACGTGCCACCTCGAGCTCGAGCGGCCGGCGGCCGACGGGGAGACCGCCCCCGCAAGAACAAGAGGTGCTCGTCCAAGAACACGAGCGGGGTGAGGTAGCCGCGGCGGCCACGCCTAATGGCGTTGAGCTCACGGCGGCAGAAGAGCACACGAGCGACTCGGACTCGAGTCCCGGCCGACGAGGTGCGTGATGAAGCTTCCTTCTTGCGCCGGGGAGAATGAGAGGCTTGGCTCTTTGCTTGATAATCGTGATGACATGCTTAGAGAGGCCAAGAAAATGAGGAAAGAGCTTAGGGCTTCACTCGAGGATGCTAGGACTAGAGTGGGCGAGCTAGAGACAAGGTGCTTGATAGCGAGCTTGAGGTTGATTCGCTTAAGAGCTCGCCTGACCCAGCCTTGAGAATGATTGTGCTAATTGCTCTATTTTCCTTGCCGATCTTGCTCGTTCAA
This sequence comes from Cenchrus americanus, assembly GCA_947561735.1. Classification (NCBI taxonomy): domain Eukaryota; kingdom Viridiplantae; phylum Streptophyta; class Magnoliopsida; order Poales; family Poaceae; genus Cenchrus; species Cenchrus americanus. Next base: position 55,595,828 of record OX387240.1, read on the forward strand.
GGAGAAGCATGCCTCCAAGTGTGAGGAACTAGATGTGCTTAGGGTTGAAGTGGCCGAGCTTAAGTCTAGACCTCGCTTTGCTAGGTGCTTGCACTTCTTGCCCCGTTTTGCATGCTAAGATTGATGAGATGCATGCTTACACTAGTTCGCTCGAGGCTAAATTGAAGGAACCCATGCCTACATCTTGCTCTACCCGTGAAATGCATGCATTGAAAAATTTGGAGCTTGCACATTATGTTGATCGTTTGCAGGATGAGAATGATGATTTGAGGAAGTTGATGGGTTGGTTGTCCTGGCCACGAGCCTCGCTGAGGATGATGATCGAGGCCTTTAAGAGGCAAGATGGTGAGGGGCTTGGAGCAAACAAGGTTGGTGAGGGAAGTGGAGAGAATATCCCCGAGCCACCAAAAACCCACCACAAAAATGATTTCCCACCAAAACCTAACCATCTAAGGAACCGACTAGACACAACCCCAGCCTCCACCCGCGTTTCCTACACCCACAAATGACCTACAAAAGCCTATCAAGTTTGTGAGCACTTCGGGGAAAGTGTTCTTTGGGAAGGAGAGTGAGAAGGCTAGTGGTGAGAAACCGGTGGAGGGTTTGAGTGGAGAGAAACCAAGTGAGCGACCACATCCCAAGCCAAAGCCTAAGCTTGTGAGGTTCCATTGTGGATATTGTGGGAGAGATGGCCATAAGGAGGAGTTTTGCTTCAAGAGGAAGCGAGAGGAGAGAATGAGGAAGGAGTGGGCTAACAAGGACAAGTACCACCCTTCCGATGGTGTACTTGAGCCTCGTATGCGGATGCCTGGGGGCAAGGCGATTGTGAGGACGGTTCGGGCTTGGGGAGAGAAGAAGGCTGCGGGGTGGTGTTGTCGCCAGTGTCACACCGGTCGGGACGGTGTGGAGCACCCGGCCGGACCGGTGCGGGCCCAGACGGACGGATGTTCGGGTTTCGAGCTCGTACAGTGCGAGGGTTGTTTCGGTGGTCGTGGTTCGGTGGTTGGGCCGGAAAGAGTGCGGGTGGTCGGCCTTGCTAGGCGTTCTCCTCCTCGTGCTCAATACGGGGATTGGAGGAGTCGTGGCGTTAAGTTGGAGAGGAAGGACGTTCCACGGGCTTTCTTGCGTGGTTTTGGTCCTCCTCCAGGCAGAGAGGGGTGGTTCCCTCAGGGTGGTTACCGTGGTGGTGTTCGTGGAGGTAGTTTTGGTAGGAGAGATGCTTTGGTTGGTGCTAACCCCACTTTCGAGCAAATGGCTCGGCACTCGGTTTTCCTCTTTTTGGTACTAACCCCGTGCCGAGTCGTTTGTTCGCTCACGTGCCTATTTTTGAGTTTCGGGTGGGAGACTTGAAGAACATTTGGTTGATTGACTCGTGTTGCTCGAGGCATATGACCGGAGACAGGGGGTGGTTCTCAAGTCTCGTCCCGTGGTGACGAAGAGGTACATCACTTTTGGGGACAATGGGCGTGGGCGTGTGCTTTCGAAGGTGAGATAAAAGTGAGTGACAAGATCACTCGAGGCGTGTTGCTCTTGTTCAATCGCCGGGGTACAATTTGCTTTCGTGTCTCGGTTGTTGGATGAGGGTTTTGAGGTGTTGTTTCGACCCGGTGGTTCTCGGATTGTGGACTCTCGAGGGGACCTTGTTTGTATGGTCGTTCCCGAGGGTCGGTGTTTCGTGCTGATTTTTCTCGCTCTTCGGGTGTTGAGCGTTGTTTCTTGGCTGGTTCTTCGAGTGAGTTGTGGAAGTGGCATAGGAAGTTGGGTCACTTGAGCTTTGACCTTTTATCTCGCTTGAGTAAACTCAGTTTGGTCCGAGGATTGCCACGGTTGAAGCTTGAGAAAGAGTTGGTTTGTGCTCCGTGTAGGCATGCCAAGATGGTGGCCTCTTCTCACCCGCCTCTCACCGATGTGATGACTGAGCGTCCATGCGAGCTCGCTCCATATGGACCTTGTTGGCCCGGCTCGTGTGCGATCTCGCGGTGAGAAGTGGTATGTCCTTGTTGTGGTGGATGACTATTCTCGGTATGCGTGGGTGTTCTTTCCGGAGGATAAGGGGGAGACGTTTGGTTTTGTTCGAGATCTAGTCTTGAGGTTGAGGAACGAGAGGCACGGAGATGCCATACGAGCTATCCGCAAGGATAATGGCTCGGAATTCGGAACTCTCGTTTTGAAACCTTTTGTCATGACTTGGGTCTTGAGCACCAGCTTTCGAGTCCGTATACGCCTCCCCAGAATGGTGTTGTGGAAAGGAAGAACAGGACCTTGTGCGAGATGGCTCGGACGATGCTTGATGAGCATAGGACTCCGAGGAGGTATTGGGCTGAGGCGGTGAATACCGCATGCTATGTGTCGAACAGGATATACCTCAGAGTGCACAAGAAGAAGACATGCTATGAGTTGATGCATGGTCGCACACCCAAGGTGAATCACTTCCATGTCTTTGGTTGCAAGTGTTTCATTCCGAAGAAAGGCGGGAAGTTGGATAAGTTTGAGGCTAGGTCTGTCGATGGCATTTTCTTTGGTTATGCATCTCATTCTAGAGCATATCGTGTGCTCAATCTTGAAACTAACCAAATCGTGGAGACTTGCGAGGTAACCTTCGACGAGACGAGCCATGTAGTCGGCTTGTCTTTGAGTGTGCGGTGATGATGAGCTTGGCGAGGAGATCTTTCAGAGGAGGAGCATGAACATGGAGATGATGAGGATGGTGGTGTGGTGCCCCCGCTGAACATGTACCCACTACTTCGACTACGATGATGGATGGACCCTCTCGCTACACCTACGACGACAAATCAAGAACGAGGAGAAGCCGATGTTGAGGGGGAGGTAGCCTCGAGGCGAGAACCTCCCCGGCGAGTTCAAGTGGATCACCCAGCCTTCGAGGATCATCGGCGACATGGATGAACGCACCGCACCGGTCGAGGGTTCGGAACAATTCCCATTTTGCTCATGCTGCGTTTGTTGCTTCTTTCGAGCCCAAAGACATTGGACACGCACTATCTGATCACAATTGGGTTAACTCGATGCATGAGGAGTTGGAGAATTTTGAGAGGAATCAGGTGTGGGAGTTGGTTGACCCTCCCCCAGGGTGTAAGCCGATTGGTACAAAGTGGGTGTGGAAAAACAAAGAGGGAGAGAAGGGTGAGGTTGTGAGGAACAAGTCGAGACTTGTTGCTCGGGGGTTCGCTCCGAAGGAGGGGATCGACTACGAGGAGACTTTTGCTCCCGTAGCCCGTTTGGAGGCGATTAGGATCCTTCTAGCCTTCTCTCGTGGCTAAAGGGTTCAAGTTGCACCAAATGGATGTGAAGAGTGCTTTTCCGAATGGAGTGTTGGAGGAAGAAGTGTATGTGAGACGACCTCCGGGGTTTGAGAGTGAGAAGTACCCCCACGGGGTGTACAAGTTGAGGAAGGCGCCGTATGGGTTGAAGCAGCGCCTAGAGCTTGGTATGGCAGGTTGAGGGGGTTCTTGTTTGAGAGAGGTTTTGAGATGGGGAAGGTCGATCGACCTTGTTTTTGCTTCGAGGCGAGGGCGAGAGATATCCCGATTGTGCGGGTGTACGTGGATGATATTGTCTTTGGTGGCTCGTCTAACTCTCTTGTTGCAAGGTTTGCAGATGATATGAGCAGGGAGTTCGAGATGAGCATGATGGGTGAGTTGCAGTTCTTCCTCGGGCTACAAATCAAGCAATCAAAGGAAGGAACATTTGTGCACCAGGCTAAGTACACCAAGGACATTGTGAGGAAGTTCAAGATGGAGGACTCCAAGGCTATGACGACGCCGATGAGTACGACTACAGCTCTTGATGCGGATGAGGAAGGTGAACACGTGGACCAGAAGGAGTACCGGAGCATGATCGGGTCACTCCTCTACTTGACGGCGACGAGGCCGGACATACACTTCTCGGTGTGTGTCCGTGCGCTCGTTTTCAAGCGTCTCCGAGGACTTCGCATCGGCAAGCGGTGAAGCGAATTTTCGTGTACTTGCGTCACACTCCCGACTTCGGCCTTTGGTACTCCGCGTCCTCTTCTTTGGCGCTTCATGGCTTTTCGTACGCGGATTTTGCCGGGTGTCGGTTGGATAGGAAGTCCACTTCGGGGACTTGCCGAGTTTTGGGTTCTTCGTTGGTGTCTTGGTCTTCTCGTAAGCGGTCGAGTGTTGCTCAATCCACGACCGAAGCCGAGTATGTTGCCGCGCTAGTTGTTGCTCTCAGCTCCTTTGGATCACCTACACCATGAGTGACTTTGGTGAGGAGTATACCCATGTCCCACTTCAATGTGATAGCACCAGTGCCATAAGTGTTGCAAAGAACCCAGTGCTCCATTCCAAAACCAAGCACATAGAAGTGAGGTATCATTTTCTGAGAGACAATGTCGAGAAAGGAAAGATAGCTTTGATCCATGTACCCACTCATGACCAACTAGCCGATATTTTCACCAAACCCCTAGATCAAGCAACTTTCACTCGTCCTGCGGGGGGAACTTGGTGTGTGTTTGATTTCCCGAGTTGGGTGTGTGGGAGTTTTTTTTTTGCCGGTGGTGTCGAGCCCGTTTTGCCTCCCCTCGAGGAGCCGGTTCGTAGCATATGTATAGCCGTCCTTTGTGCATTTCTTGTATTTGGCATGGCATATGTAACATGTTGTATAGGCATCCTTGTATCTTAGATTGCATGCATTTTGTATCATATGCATTGGTTAGGAAAAGCTTCTCTCGTATACATTGTTCACCATGGAATGAGATATATGTCTTTGTGAGCTTGTTTGGTATGCTACGGTTAGTTTGGCTTAGCTCTTGATGATCTTGATGAATAATCCATGGTTGATAGCTATGTTTTTGAAAAATGTCTCATGTATGCTCTCTCATGTGTAAATGCCTTTACATGCTCTTGACATGTCTTTGTGGCCTTGCTATGCTTAATTTATGGTTGGATAGCTAGTTTATTGATCATATGGGGCCAAAGGCTCATTTGCCATCATGAATGGTTAGCCCTCTTGATTTATCTTGTGGAGGAGCATAAGTTCCTTTTTGTCGCAAAGACATTTCATGTACCATTTACAAATCTGAAAATGAAATGAAAAAATGCTTGGAAATATGCTCCCATGTCATATGTGCTGAATTTAATTTGCTTTGGGTGCTAAACCGTTGCATGATGCCTACCAATGAGAAGTCTCATATATAGAAGTAGGCACATGGCTCGGTGGCTTTGACATGACATGAGGTGCTTGTGGGTGTTTGTGATGGTCTTATGATTAGAATGGCTGTCCTAGCATGAAGTTTGTGTGGCTTTGCCATTTTGATATGCTTTGATCATGTTTAGGACTTTGCTCATGAGAGGCAAGTTTTTTCGCAAAATTTCCAAAATCCATCTTAGCTTCGTCCAATGGTTGTGAAACTTGGTGATCATGTAGTTGAGATCGATACGAAGCCGTAGAGTATCTAACTTGCTCATTTGGACATGTGTAGCATTCTTTGTTGAATTTTGTCTATTTGAGAAGCTCTAGGTTGAAAGTTTTGCATTTTCGGCTTGATTCATGCATTGCCAACAAGGGGGAGAAGTTTGAGCTTGAAATGGCTTGTTGGACGCGTTTAAAAGGTTTTCAGGTGGTTTCGAGCCATTTCTGGGCTCTGTTGTACACCGGTCCGACCGGTGAGGAGCACCGGTCTGACCGGTGTGAGTGCTGGTCCCGTACATTCGTTGGGCACCGGTCTGACCGGTGGTGATGACCGGTCCGACCGGTGTGAGCCGAAATTGCTGCGGCTGCCCCGTTTTCACCGTTTTTTGCATGCATTCGTCCGGGGGAGTTGCATTGGTTCGGAGGGAGCTTGCATGTGTGCGGGGGGAGCTCTTTGTGGTGTTTGAGCCGTGTTTTGGTGGTTTGCGCTCTTTGCTTGAGCTTTGCTTTGTCTCGGATGTGTCGAGCCGTTGCCCTTGCCTAAGGGGTCCGAGACTTGTTTTCTTCAAGTGATCTTGCTCTTTGCCTTTGTTTGGCTTTCGATCGCTTGTTGGAGTTTCTTTTTGTTCGTTTCTTTTCTTTTTCTTTTCTCTCTTGTTACTTTTGTGTGGGTGTTGTCAATGCACTCATCAAGGGGGAGATTGAGGACCATGTGTGGTTCGAGGACCGGTGGATGGTCGCTTCCTTGTGTGATGAGTGATTGACAACGTTGTGTGGACCGATTCTTGGCTAAGTATTGCGGTGTGCGAGGTTGCGGCTTGACTCGTGTTGGTGCGGGTGAAGAACAAGCGCGAAAGGTCGTCGCCGGTGAGGCCTCCGGTGTGGAGAAGACAAGTAGGCTTCGTTCGAGGGACCCGGTGGCCGGCGGGGGTCAAGTGCGGGCCGCATGGTGGCATGAACAACAAGATGAAGTCGTGGACGGTTTCTTGGTTGAGCCTCAAAACCAAGGTCGAGCCGGGACTACGTGGGAGCCGAGTCATGAGTGGTGATTGGCGGAGGCTACACCGAGTTCGCGGGGTTTCGGTGGTTCACCGTAAAACCACCGGGTTCCTTGGTTGATCCACAAAGCCAAGACCGGAGAACCGAAGACGGAGGTGCGGCGGCACCGGACCGGTCTGACCGGTGGGTCTGACCGGCTCGACCGGGAGGAGCACCGGTCCGACCGGTGTGCGACGACGCAGTCCGAATCTTCGAAGCGGAGGACACGCGTCGGGATCGCATGGCTTGCGTCGAGGCTACGCAGGTGCGGTCGCCGGGCATCCGTCCGATGGTGAAGACATCAAGAATTCCAAATCCGCCCTTGAGGGGCTTGTATCCCTAGTTAGTAGAGAGGGGCATTTTAGACATTCGGTTGCCGCCTATATAACCCAAGAGGTGAGAGGATGGCAGCCAACTCTTGGAACCCTAGCTCATTAGTTTTCCTATTTTTCCACCTATTTTCCTTAGGTTTTCTCTAGGACTAGCAAGAGAGCTTCACGGAGAGATCTTGTAGAGAGGGATGGATGATCGGGCGGCTTGCTAGACCTTGTACGAACCTTTGTTTCATGTATAGATGATTCGGCGTGGTTCCTCAAGGTTTGGATGTGTTTTCCCCGGTTGTTCTTGGTGGTGATTTTCGGAGCCCTCTCTCGGTGATTTCTTTGGGGTGTTTTCGGGGCTTTTCTCTTGGGGATTTGATGGGGGAAATTTGTGGGAACCCTTCGTGGTTCTTTGGGCTGTGATTCCCCTCCCAAATCCGTGAGGAAAAGTGCTCGATTTCGGGGTTTCTTGAGTTCTTGGGTTGGAAGTGCTTTCGGCGGGATTTCTTCGATTCCTCCTTTTTGGACGAGTTTTTGTGGGATTAAACTTGGCTATGAACTCCTCATGAGGTGTTCTTGATATCCCCAAAGTCTTGTTCAAGTCCGTGGAGCGATTCGGGAGATCGAGATTTGGATTTGGGGGAGTTGACCCGCGGGTGTCGTTCATCCCGAGCTGCCCGTGCTACACCGGTCTGACCGGTGCTCTTGACCGGTCTGACCGGTGCAAGCCCGTGTGGGTTTTTGCTCGGGTGAACGTCTTGGTGTGTTCGTTGTTGTCTTGTGGTGCTGCTGTTTCGAGTTTGGGTCCGTTTGGTGGTCGGTTGGCCTGTTTGGTGCCTTGGGGACTTTCAGGCTGCCACCGGTCTGACCGGTGTGTCTCACCGGTCTGACCGGTGTAGAGCCACTTAGTGAAAGTTGCTCAGTTTCACCAGCAGGGACCGGTCTGACCGGTGGTGCTCACCCGGTCCCGACCGGTGTGGGTCCGTAGACTCGAGGCTTGGTTTTTCCGCCGCGTTTCTCGGGTCCGAAGGTGGTGTGTTGGTTCCTAGGTCCGGTGGCACTCCGGTGGCTATGTGGGCTTGACCAACCTTGGTAGTGAGTCCGAGACGTGTGTTGGAAGCCGCGTTCGTCTTGTTGGAGTTTTCATCTCCTTCGAGAAGAATTTTTATCGGCTCCCATTCACTCCCCCCCCCCTCTCTCGGTTCGCCGTATCGGTCCTTCGAAGGTATTCATGACTAGACCTTTGATGGCCACGGCGTATTGAATGGATCCAAGGAAGCATTGGAGCTCGTACTCCCTCTACGGCACGGTTGCAAGCCTTAAGCATTAAAGTATATTCAACACAAGATGATAGATAGATAATCCGACAAAGTGCGATTACATCTCACGATCGATTACAACCCATGGACGAATGAGAAGATTACCCCATCAAGGTGCTGGTCATGGCACCGTTGATCATGGTTTCCCTTCCGCCGGTGTCTTCCTTCTTCTCCACGAGAGGGTGCTTCCTTCGAGGTGGTTGATCTCCCCCGGAGATCCTCCTCCTCTCTCTCTAGCTTGTGGATGGCCTTCTGGTGCGAATAACTCCTCTCTCTGGTGTTGGCGGCGCGTCGGGGGTTTTAGGGTTGAAGATCCTTCGAGGGCAAGGAAGACGGGACCGAACCGGTGCCCGAAGTGGGCTGGGCCGGCCGGCCTGGGCCGGCCGGCCCAGTGCCCGCCCGGCCCGGTTCGGTCGCCCCTTTTGCTCCGTGGGTCCTCGTGCACTTATCTACATTGCCCCCTCCACTTGCATGATTTTGACGTTGTTATCCTCGCGATCAAGATGGAGGCTCTCTTTGCATGAAGTTTGATCTTTTACGCTTCAATCCCCGGGGTGTTCCTCATAACACTTCGGTCCTCGCCACCATTGAAAGTGATTTCAGCAAGCTCATGAACACGAACAAGACTCCATGAATGCTCCTTTGAACTTGTTGCAAATCCGTCCTTTATGTCCATGTTTTCCTACATAAACACAACACTTCCAAATGCATGCACAAAGATGAACTTGTTATATGATTAGTGTGCCTAGTGGCGGGTTAGTTCCATAATCAAATCCAAACCAAAGTGTAATGAACATGCTAGGTGCACCAAAATACACCGTCAACAAGGTGCTCGAGTTGATGGGGCAGAATATCACGTATGCTCCGCGCAACGCGATCAAGTCTCAAGTACTCACGGATTTCGTGGCCGAGTGGTCGGAGATGCAAACTCCACCAGCCAAAATCGAACATGAAACATCGATCATGTACTTCGATGGCTCGGTCATGAAGGAAGGAGTCGGCGTCGGCCTTGTCTTCGTCTCGCCTCTAGGCGTACGCATGGAGTACATGGTCCGACCACATTTCCCAGCATCAAACAACACCGCCGAGTATGAGGCCCTGATCAACGGTCTCAGGATCGCTATCGAACTCGGGATCAAGCATCTCGAGATCAGGGGCGACTCGGAACTGGTTGTGGGACAAGTCATGAAGGACAAAAACTGCGTTGACCCGAAGATGGCGGCATATTGCCAAGCCGTACGAGATCTGGAGGGCAAGTTCCATGGCCTCGAGTTGCACCATGTGCTGCGCGACTACAACAAGGCGGCTGATGTGCTAGCAAAAGCGGCGTCCAGTCGGAGCCCGGTGCCTCATGGGGTTTTCGCGAGCGATCAACATCAGCCATCCGTACGAGAAGAAGGCGAGAAGCTACTCGTGGATCTGAGTCCTCAAGTCATGGCGATCGACGAGTCACCAGAAGTGAGCCTTGAAGATCCCGACTGGCGTTTCCCCATCCTCGAGTGGCTAGTCGAGGGGAAACTCCCTTCCGACCAAACCGAGGCCCGGCACATCGCCCGTCGGGCCAAAGCGTGTGTCCTCATTGATGGTGAGCTCTACAAGCGTGGGGCGTACGGCATACTCATGCGGTGTATCCCCAGGAATCAAGGTTGCGAGCTGCTGCAAGAAATACACGCCGGTACCTGTGGCCATCATGCCGGACCGAGAACACTCGTTGGAAAAGCGTTCCGACAAGGTTTCTACTGGTCAACGGCTGTCGCCGACTCGAAGGACATTGTCAGGCACTGTGATGGATGCCAATTCTACACAAGGCAAACTCACCTCCCGGCGCAAGCATTGCAAACAATCCCCATTACGTGGCCTTTTGCCGTCTGGAACCTCGACATGGTGGGCCCCCTCCGACAGGCACCCGGGGGCTTCACCCACCTCCTCATGGCGGTCGACAAGTTCTCGAAGTGGATCGAGGCCCGACCCATTGTCAACGTCCGCTCCGAGGAGGCCGTCTCATTCTTCACTGACATCATCTATCGTTTCAGCATCCCCAATACGATCATCACCGACAACGGCACCTAGTTCACGGGGAAGAAATTCCTCAACTTCTGTGATGACAACCACATCCGTGTGGATTGGTCAGCCGTTGCTCATCCGAAGACGAATGGGCAAGTCGAGAGGGCGAACGGCATGATCCTACAAGGCTTGAAGCCAAGAATCTTCAAGCGTCTCAACAAGTTCCATGCAAGATGGGTAGCAGAGCTACCATCCGTGCTATGGAGCCTACGCACTACGCCGAGCCAGGCCACGGGATTCACGCCCTTCTTCATGGTCCACGGCTCCGAGGTCGTCCTGCCGACCGACGTTGACTACGGCAGCCCACGGGTGCGGGCATACACCGAAGAAGGAAATCAAATCGCGCTCGAGGACGCGATCGACCAACTCGATGAAGCGCGGGCTGTGGCGCTGCTGCGGAGCACCAAGTACCAGCAGGCGTTACAACGCTACCACAAGCGCAACATGTGTCCGCGTGAGTTCTATGTCGGCGACCTTGTCCTCCGACGAGTCCAAGGCAGCAAGGATCAACACAAGCTCTCGCCACCTTGGGAAGGGCCCTTCATCATCCACGACGTGCTCAGGCCAGGAACGTACAAGATCCGCTAAGAGGACGGGAGGGTGGTCACCAACGCATGGAACATCGAACACCTACGCCTGTTTTACCCTTGAGTAAACGTACCATGCTTATGTGTCAATAAATAAATGTTGTCTGTCTATGTTCACATGTCTCTGAGTTCCAAACTTGTGCCCGACTGTGTTCTTTTCGTTACGGCAACTTTTAATTTGAGTAGCCAACGTCTTTGCACTGAAGCAAACACGCTCCCTGCTCGGGGGCTACCAAGGGCACGATGCCCTCGTGCCTCCTCATTTTTTCGAAATTTTTTGAAATTTCTGACAACTTTGTCGAGACTGATCACACAAGTGAAAGGTTTTTAAACGGAAACTCGAACTCGCGAAAGGTAAAGATGACAGCTTGCGCGGGATGATGAGTCACTATTTGTTCAAAGCTCCTGGTGCCAACACCTCCGCGGTTACGGCACGAAGACTTGCGAGTTCTTCTCTTATCTCCGGTTTTCATTCGACCTCTTTTCAAGAGTCTTCGAGTGACCGCCGGGACTTCGGTCCGAAAAAATATATTCATGAGCAAAATCCTGGCTAAGCTATCTCTCGAACCTTTCGAGTTCCCGGGGGCTGCGGACGGATGGTTGCACTTAGTGGATTGAAGGGGCCAGGACTTATGACTCTCACGCCCCTTGGCTCCGGAGCACGGCTTGACTGTTTTTGTCCCCTAAGTTCGGTTGCGCGTTGCTGCAGTCATCCTGGGGCGCTCAGAAGCGATCGAGACATAACTCAAAATAAAGGTCTAGTTACATGATAGTCTTGCAACTTGTTCCAAATTATTACAGCATGATAATTTGTGGCATGTTTAATTCGGGAGCCCGGGAACTCCCGGGACCTCTGACTCGTCTTGTGGCAGCAAGTCCAGATCCTTCAGGGCAGCGTCAGCCATCTCGCGGGCGCAGGTAGCACAGTCATCCTCTAACTCGTCGCATTGTTCGTCGGAAGCACCTGGGGCCCAGCCGACGCTCAACGCCGTGCGGTCGAGCCCTTGGTAGTGCGACTCGAACATGGCGATGACTCGGTGGACTGTGCGACGAGTCATCGACAACACGAGATCATGCACCACAGCGGGAAGATGTCCAACCTCCTCGATGAGCGTCTCAGGCGTCCACGGGCCGAGCGGCACACCGAGTGCGGCCATGGCCGAACTCATCGCCCGGCCGAGCTTGACGATGTCTCCGATGGCCTTCTCAGCGATGGCATCCGACTTGCGCCGGGCTCCGCGGGCCTGACTCAGGGCAGCCGCATCCTGCTCGCGAGCTATTCAGGACTGCTCCAGCTCGGCCTGGACCTCTGGGGAGCAAGCAAGAGCAAGGAGTCAAGGAGGGCTCGAGGGGAAGAAAAAGAAAAAGAAGACGACAGCGAAGTTCGATGCGTACTCTAGAGCTGTCCGACAAGCACTTGAGGATACCGTCCTTCTCGATGACTTTGAGGACGGCAGTGGTCCGCTCCTGCTTGACCGTCGCCAGCTACGCCACCATCCCTACGCGGATCACACGCGACCCTGCAACCACGGTCATCAAGTCAAGCCTCGACAAGAAGCAAACGCTGAACCGGACAAGAGCCGGGGGATCGTCCGACTAACCCTCGAGATCCTGCGACAACTTGGCATTGGAGTCCCGAAGCCACGACGCTTCCTTGGTTACAGACTGAAGCTGGTTAGTGACTTGGGAAAGCTGACGGCTCGTCGTTGCCAAACTTGTCGTGGTCGTCTACAAGTCACTCTCCAACTCCAACACCTTCGCCTCGAGGGCCGCCTCCTCACGAACAGTGGTCTGGGAGGCTTCTCGAGCAGTGGTCTCCGCCATGGCCGCGGCGGACTTGGCTCTCTCAGGCACCTCCTCCGCGGACGCTGCGGCCGCTCGGAGCTTTTTGATCTCAGCCTCGGCAAGCACGAGCCTCGAAGCAAGCAAGTCCCGCTCGGTGGCAGCTGCTGCTGCGGCGGTCTCGGCGGAGATGGCTCAGTCTTCCGCAGATAGGCGGGCAGCCTCAAAGGACGCCCACACGGACGTCTCGCTCGCCACAGCACCGGCTGCCGCTACTCGGGCCACGACAAGCTGCATCTCCATCTAGGTTCGCTCCACGCGGAGTTGGCACACCTCGCGGGTATGTTTCCGACCTGAAGACTCGAGGGTCTACAGCCAACAGAACCGGACTAACTGGCGTAGCTCGAGAAGATCATGGAATCAAAAAAGAATCCTTGACATGAAAACTCACCAAGGTCGCGAGGAGAATGAGCTCGTCAAAGGCATGGCGTGCCCAGATCATCCCACGCTCCAAGGTGTGGCGCGTCGCGGCCTCCTCATCGTCCTCGGAGTCAACGTCAAGCCCGGAGGTAGCCACCCACGAAGTGCACGCGAGCTCAAGCGTCCGGGCCTCGCCGCACGCTGCGCCTTTGAAAGGGACGCCCCCGTCTCCTCGGTCATCTGGATCTCCGGGGTGGCGGCCCTTGCCGCCGTTGCTGGAACGACCAACTCTTGTGCAACGGCGGTCGACTCGTCAAGAACGCGAGCCTCGACACCCTCGATTTCAATGGCAACTGGACCGGGCGGCAATGTCCCCTCTACCCCGACAATGGCCTCCGCCGAACAGGCTTCGCGACAGGGGCTGGAGTTTCGGCGGCTTCCACCGACCGCGAAGGCGACGCCTCCCGACCTTCATCGACGTGCGGCGGTGCGGACGCATCTTCTGTCGGCTCCAAGCGAGCCACAGGCGCCGCGAGGGCCACATCCTCCGCATATGTTGCAGCGGCTGAGGCAAAGCCGCCGGCGCGCTCGTACTCTTGCAGCGCCTTCGAGACCGACGCGATCGTCTCCATGATCGTCGGCTCGTTGGACCTCCGCTCCGCCGCCACCTCGTACTCCTTCTCCTGGTGTTGGGGCGCTTCGAGGTCAATCACCCCGACACCGGGGAAGTCGATGTACCGGTACATCTCCAGATCAATCATCTCCTCGGCCGTGAGGGAGACTCAGACCGAAGAGGACTCAGCCATCTCTGCGGTTGGGGGCAGACCCTGAGCTCCCACGGCCAGAGAGGGCACCGGCACTTCCACGGCAGGGAGCAGATTCACTGTCACCGGTACCTGGGCCGGCTCCAACGCCGGAGCCTACGCGGCTTACCGATGGTGGGGGAGGCGCTAGGCCTTCATCCAAGACCGTCACCATGCCCTCGACACTCGGGCTAGCCTAGGACGGCGCTCCCAGGGTCGCCTGAGTGGCAGTCACCTCTGTTACCGCCTCACCCTCATCGACGACAGTGGCGGGGGCTGGGGCAGGTAGCATGGCTGGCGCCCTCGTCTCGGCGGCTACCAACGGCTCCTCTTCGGCCTGCGGGGACACCAGAATGGTGCTCGGGGGTAGGGACTAAGGCTCAGGAGAAATCACCTGCGCCCTCAGTGCCAGCCGCTTCAGAGGTCCCAGGCTAAGCACCCTAGTGTCGGCATGGCTACAAGAAGCTCAGAAAAGCGGCGTCAGCAAACAAGTCAGAAAAAGCAGAATAAAAACGAACTAAAGCCAAGAACTTACATCTTGGAGCGCACTCGAGCCTTCTTCACCGGGCGATCTGACAAGCTCAACTCGAGGGCTGCGCACTTCGACCCCTGCTCGGGGGCAGCGCGCCGCGGCCCCGCCGACTCGGGGGCTGATCCACTTTGACTGACGCCTCAATGGCAGCGGCCTTCTCCCTCGCACGCTCGGAGGCTGAGCCTCCGACCTCAACGACGGCCGGAGGCGGACCTTGGGCCCCGCCGGTGACAAGGGACACGTGAACTTCCAGCGCTCCGCTGCCTCGGATGAGTAGCGACTTCAAACACCGCGGGGCAGCACTAGGCTCTGCCACCGGAGGCACGCTCGGCGTCGTCGTTGAGTCCGACGACCTCCCCCGCGACCGGCGCCTTCGCAGGGAGTCAGAGTCGAGGCGCTCCGATCCATCGTAAATTTGATGCGCGGACGGCGGCTTCTCCTCCGACCTTCTCAGAGGGTCAGCTTGATGAGGCACAGGCCTCCGCGGCTCCGAAGAGCCCGTCCCGCTGGGCATCGCGCGAGAACGGGTCATCCGCTGGTCCTCTCGGACGGGGAGAGCCGCAGGGTGTGAGCTCGAGCCCACGGTCTTGTCGCGCCTCGCCGCCTGCGGCCTGTGCGATGACTACACTTCAACGTCGCGGGGCGGGGATGACGAGGACGACATAGACATATTGCTCTAGTCAATCGCCGCGCTAGCGACGTCACCGCTCCAAGACGGCTCAGGCAATGGGTCCTCATACGAGGAGACGCCTGCCTCCCTCGCCTTCCGCCTTTTGGTGCGGTTGTCGTTGCGATCGCGCTTAGCGATCTGGCGCTTCTTGTGTTGCGCCTTGCGCATGGCCCGCTTCTCTTCCGCCGCGGCCTTTTTCTGGTTAAAGATCGCCTCCTACGGGAGAGGCGCCTTGGCCGGGACGAGGTGGGCGCACTTCAACGACAATGACAAGAACACCCCAAGATTAGCCTCGAGAACATCATTCCACGGCGAAGGCCGAATGTAAACTTCTTGAGGAGACAAGCAACTTACAATCTTCTCTGTCCCCACGTTGGGGAGCATGGGAAGCATTCGCGACGGCGGCCACAAATAGGTCGACTTCCCGATCGCCTGCGCCACTCGGTGCTGAACCTCGAGCGGCGACGGGAACTCCGGCGCGGTCACGGTCCCCACTCAGGGGCTCTCTCGGCGGTCATGTCGCAGAGATGGAGCGGCCGTCTCCGAAGCGGCATGACTCCTCGGGTGTGGTACTGCCCGACCTTTTCCGCCAAAGTGATCTCGGCGTCTCACAGGCATCCCAACACGGCCCAGTGGGACTTGAGCATCTTCTCTTCCTCCGCCTTGGCGGGGCCGTCCACCCAGTTCCTTTGCGACTTCACAATGGAGCAACCGGTGTATGCCGAAAGCGCGTGCTCGGGGTCGTTCCGAAGGTCGAACCATCCTTTGTGCCAGCCACTGTTCGAGCTGGTTAGCGGCGCCGGGGTGTAGTCGTCACTGCGGCCTTGCTTCATCCGAAGGTTGGCGCATCCAATCATCACCGCACGGGATCCCTCCCTTAGGCAGGTGAACCAGAAGAAGTACCGGAACAGATGCCAGTGCGCACCAATGTCGAGGAACCCCTCGCACATTGTTTCGAAGGCAGCCATCTGTTGGATGTTGTTCGGGTTGAGGTGCTGGAGCTGCAGCCTGTACGCGTGCAGCACCCCTCGGATGAACCGGTCGGCGGGGACGGAGAAGCCGCGTTCGTGGAAGGCCACAAACGACACCACGTACCCATTGGGCGGGCATGGCACGGACTTGCCAGCAGGGACAATCCACTCAATGGCCTCGGTGAGGGGAGGCAGCTGGCCCGCCTCAACGAGATGAAGGAGTTGCTCGCGGGTGACGTTAGAGCGCGTCTAGTTCGACATCTCGCCAACAAAGTCTTGGACAGGCTTCAGGTGCGAGCAGCAACGGTGCTGTGGACGCGAAAGAGCTCGGAGCACATAGGACGAGAGCGGGAGGAAGAAGAAGCAGAAGAGAAAGCGGAGCCCCAAACCCGCGCTCGATGTGCGCCTTTAAAGGGTACAGGCCTGACCCCTCGCCTTCGATGCTGGGCCCACCGCGTCAGCAGAACTCCTGCCCACTCGCGCGCACCCCGGCGAAACAACCGCCCACTCGCGTAACACCTCGGTCTCCGTGGGGTACGAACGCGCAGCGTCTGCGCACAGTCATGATGGCGCTATCACATCCGTCACATCGCCCGAGATGCTCGCACCCATTACTATGTCCATGTCGCCATGATGGCAGTAACCGTTCCGACGGAACTCCCAAGGCTACAACGGCTACGATTACAAACAAAAGCTCGCGAGTGAGTCTCCAACTCACTCACGAGCTCGGGGGCTACATCCGGCGGATGCGCTCGCGCGCACCCACCGAGAACTCGAAGAACGCCTCCTACACGAAGACCCACCGATGGAGCCTGAGCGCGACTCCTCAACTCCCACTCAGGCTCGGGGACTACTAACGAGGGCCCGGATTAGGGGCCCCCTTTAACGGCAAGATTATCGCACTTGAAGACAACAAAACTGTCATCCACAAGGTGAAGACTTCTGTCAGCTGGCGAGCAGCTTGAGGATGACCGTACCCTTGCTGATTACAACATCTAGAAGGAGTCCACCCTTCACCTGGAGCTGCTGTGACAACCCCATCCGAGATAATTCCGTACTATCGCCTAAACCACTCCATTTGGTCATTAAGCGATAATAAAGAACCATCCCATTGAGTGTTGCCGGGTTTTCACCCGGTAAATCACTTGGAAACACAGAGAGGATCGAGCGTATGCATTAAACTTCCATGAAGGAGAGTCTAGAGTGCCTTACACATTAATACCAATCTCCCCGTAGGGTCCAATTATTACAAACCATTATTCTTGACATAAAAGTAAATCATTCAGAGTTTTATTAAAACAGCAGAAGTACTAATAACGATACGTTACGACATCACTAGAGGCCATCTGTGATGCCATTACTCAGCGTCCTCATCCACCCATTCCAGCTCCCAGCCGGGTGGAATCTCACCAGGCCAAACAACTTCACCTGAAAACAATAGTTGTAGCAAGGCTGAGTATACTAATACTCAGCAAGACTTATTCGACAAAAGTTACCTCTAGACATGCCGGCTTTTGGCTGGTGGGTTTGTTTTGCCAAAAAGCAACTAGGATCATGGATCCTTACTTTCAATATTTTAGCTCAATTTCTAGTGAATTATCATTACTATGATGAGCAACTAATACAACCAAGAGGTGTACAATACAATTAATTCACGCAGGAGATTTCACATAGTTCCATTATTAAGGGATATCATGGCTAGCTGATTAAGTAGTCTCGGATAACGTTGAGAGGCCGACAATCGATTGATTTATAACCCTTGCAAGGTAAACCTAAACACACGGAGCGGTGCCCCATAGAGCTGACACCGACCAAACGGTTCCCAAAAATCCTCGGGTTGGGATGATAGCCTACAGTCCCGGGTACAAGGCTATCTGGAATGCCCCACTCAGTACATCCAGCCTCACACATGTACCCTCCTCTCGGTTGCAAGCCAGGCAGGAGACGAATCGAGATTAGTAGTAGTAAAATCCCGTACTGTCTCATTATGGTACTAGGCTTACCGGTCCCATTCCCGACAAGTGCTTAGTACGTTCAAAAGCTTAGCCCACGAAGCCACTGGACCGGAGCCCAAATCCCATGCTCTTACCACATGAGCAATCCATTTATAAAAGGGGGTGATTCCAAAAAGGAAATCCTATTCTCACGAGTGACGAACATCACTCGACTTTTACCGGGTCCTTAGGGCATAGCATCTAACGACCTAGCATACTAGTAAGAGAACATAGGCACCTAGGAATCAAGCAACTAGGGTTCCATTCAATTTCTGAACATAAATGCACATAGAATAACAAAGATAATTGCATAATTTAAATAATCATGGGTGAATGATAAAACCGGGGCTTGCCTTTGTTAGCACAAGCAGTTAGACACACTTCCGGACTTTGGCCCGGGTCTTGCTCTATGGCGACGTAGTGCACGTCTCCTCCAGCTCCCTCGTTCACGTCCTCTGGCACGAGCGTGTAACTACCGTCGGGAACTTCTACACGGAGGATGCAAATGCAAGACTTAAGTGACAATTTGGATTTAATCAGTTTCAAACAACTTATGACAATCAAGAGGTGCACGTTTGAACACATTCCCCTAGATAATAATACATTCGGCATACTCTTCCTATACAGGAATAATATGCAATGCTTTCTTATCTAGACTTTTCAATAGTGACTGTATACATATATATATATATAAATTAATGTAATTCACATAATAAATAGTAGCAACAGCTACAAGTGGCATAGGGTTGGTCATATTCACCTTAAGAAAAGTATTTAAATATTTACTTATTTAAAGTAAACACAAAAAGACTATATGACACTCTCATGATGGTGAATACATGCACATTTATAAAAGAATATTACATTTAATTACCAACAGCAAGGAAAATTTACTTTTGATACCACCATTTTACTTCTCTAGCTCATTCCCTTAACTTATACACAAAGGATGCATTTTTCCTATTTTTCCCTTTACTAGATTAATCTGATTTGCACTCTTTTAATCAATTAAATCCAGATCAAACTGATCCAGCAGTACCCACTGGTTCTAATGACCAGGAGTACTCTCTTGGGGAGCAAGGGAAAGGGCTTTGCACCACTGAATTTAATACACCAATCTATGGGCATTTCTAGTTAGCATAAACAGGAATAATACATAATAAAATAATTATGACAGAAATGAGTCCCAACTTTCTCCTACACATACTCGGTCCAAAACAAGCTTAAAGAACTAACAAAATACACATATAGCCCTTATGAAACATGCTACACATATTTAGGATTAAAAACAAGTATAAATGAGGAAATAATTATTTCTAACAGGGATAAAATCATGCTAAATTCACCAGAGGTGCATCTCAACATTATAAGATGATAGCCAAAGTTGGACTCAAAAATAATTATATATCAATCTACAAAAATCATCTAGGCATTTATCAATTTCACCAACCGATTTTTATAAAAAGATTTCTTTAGTAACTTTGTGCACTTTTTGGCATAGGACCTACACATACTAGTACTCACAACATATCCAAAACTCAGCTCAAGATCAGTTGTAGATTTTACAGAATCACAGATCTAGGTATTTTACAATTCTATTTTTCAAGCAAAAACTATGGCTCAAAAGCATATACCCATTTGGAAAAAGTTGTAGCTCTAGGTACACCGAGCACAACAAAATCAGGTTTGCTAATTTTGGATTTTTGTACGATTTTATAAGCATTTTACAAATTTCAACTGAAATACACAAAAGGATAAGAATCTTTTAGCACTCGGGTCCCTGGAAGTTTTTAAATCTTCACAACCATACCCTTGCCTTCCCCTCCCATGAACCCGACAGCAATGCGAGCTCGCCGGCGGCGAGGTGAGGCGCGGGGTGGCAAACAAGCGACGGGGAAGTGCAATTGGGCTCACCACGGAGTGGTTGGCGGTGGTAGCTCGGCCGGAGGGGTCGCCGGCGAGCGGCAGCGGCGGCACAGGGGCAACACGGTCGCGGCGGCGCGAAGTCCGGCGAGGGAAAGGACTCGGTTGAGCAATGTGTGGTGTACGGGGCTTCGGTGTGACCCGGGGGAGGTGCTACGTGTACCCATTGGCTTGGAGAGCGGGCGGAGGCACCGGCTCGGGCAGGCTTGCCCGGCGGCGGCCGCGGAGCTCGAATTCCGGCGAGCTAGCGGCTCGGCCTCGAGCAACACACGCAAGGGAGAGCTACCGGGGACCCTAGTGGAGTTAGGAGCAGCACGCGTTTGCGAAGAAAGGCAGCCGGAGGTGGAGTTCACCGGACGACACCTATGGCGGACGCGCGGCGGGCTTGGTGCTCACGCGCGTGGAGAAGGAGGGCTTTTATGGCCGGCTCGAGGCGGTTGAGGTGATAGCTTGGGCACCAAGTTGAGGCCGGTCCAGGTGTGGGCCGCGGCATGGCCGGAGTACGGCGAACGGGGCGGCGACACGCGGCGGCCGTCGGCCAATGACGGCACGTGGGCGGCGCGGCGTGGCCGGTGTGCAAGCAGCACGTGGCACCGTCCGAGGGACCCACATGCATCGTATACGGGGACTAGGACGCGGTGCTCGACCCAACGGGCGCAGGCCCGCCTCGGCGTTCATGTACGGCAGGCATGCCGACGTGGCCGGGCGTGGGCCATACGCGCGACGTCGTGCGCGGGGGCGCTCTCGCTCGTTTTGCGCTTCGAAAGATAGCACCGTTTGACCACCGATTACTCAAAATTTCAAAACGAGAATCGGACCAAGAGATCAATAGCAAAGTTGTAGATCTCCTAATCCTCTACCACTTTCACAAAGGGTGTGCAGTCTTTTTCTCAACCATTTTTGCACAAATTGAATGCCAAGATGTAAGAATTCTCAGCTCCCGTTAATAGTGCCTACAGGCGTTGACTTGAATTTTTCACCAACTTGCAATTCAAACCAGCAATGCCACTCAACATGAAAGTTGTGTCCCTCAACAAAACACACAACTTTTGTATTGGGAGAATTTGAAGTGTTTAGGTGAAATTTGGAGAACGCGGCAAAAGTCCCGCCGACATTGATGGGTCAATAAGGAGTCAAGGGTTTTTGAGTGGGGTTTTGACCAAGGTGGACTATGGTTGACCAAAAGGGGTCATTAGGGTTTGTCGGTGATGTTTTCGAGGTGATGGCCCGGTTAACCGTCGTTTGACCAAAGTCAACACCGTTGACCGGATGATTAGAGTTAAATTCTCCGCCGAAAACCCGGGGCGTCACGGTCGCGTCTCGGGGAAGGAATGCATATCTTCGGCAAGACCCTCACCGGAAAGTCGACCGGTCCTTGGCCGGACGGCCGCATCTCCGACTAATTTCCCACTAGAGGAACCCTCGCGCGACAAGTCTCTCGCCTCGCATGACAAGTCTCCGTCTCGCACGACAAGTCCGGCTCCGACTAGTGTGTGGGCCCGGACATACGACTCGGGCGAGGCCACCAACGCATGCGAGGAGGCGAATCTCCACGTCACGCGGGGACAACAGCTAACGGCCATGCGGACAACCAGCCCCGGCAAGAGCCTTAAATGCGAGCCCGACTAGCGGCGCAACCATCACATCGACATCAACTTCTACTCCGTCGCACGCAAAGCTCATCCCGAGGCACTCAAGCACCCTCTACAACGCGCGCGGGCCTAGACTTAGGCTCACGCGTGGCAAGTCAAGCAAGTACTCGGGCGGACTAAGGCAAGGTCAAACTACTCGGGAAGAAGGCCAAGTGTCCTAGGGTGAACAGCCCGACCCGGCCACGCGGCGGCTTCCCCCGACAAGACATCAAGACCAATCTTCAATGCGGCCCGACGGACGACGACGTACGACGGGACATACCAATTGTCCGACACCGTAGCTACTTTTTCCTTACCTTTGTGCCCCTCCCCTTGTGACTATAAAAGGGAGAGGAGGGCAAACGTTATAAGGGTTATACTTTAACACGGTCACACACGGCCACCGGGACCCGGGGAACGAATTCCCTCTCCCGACCAGCCTTGTAAACCCTAATGTGAGCACACTTGGCTCAGGGAACACGGCAACCACGCATTGGACGTAGGGTATTACTCCTCGGAGGCCCGAACCAAGATAAACCCCGTTGTCTCTCGAGCCAACCATCCGAGCCCGATGCACGATCGACATAAATTTAATGCCGCCGGTAGCAAAACCCGACACCTAGTGGACTACAAATTCCACCCTACATTGTTTTTACAAAATATTTTCTCCTTGTTTTCGGATACACAACCAACATACTTTCGTAGCAACTAATAAAAACTTCTACCACCAAATCTGTTTGAAGCCCATTGCACTCTTAATTGCACCGGTAGAGAAAGGACCTTCGCACCCGTTAGTAAGGAGTATAGGTCCCTCAAGTCCAACCAAGACCGATGATGAGGGGTTCCTTTAGTCCCGGTGAAGGAACCGGGACTAAGGGGGCACGCCGGCGTCAAAAGAAATTTTGAAAATCCGCGGGGCATGTCGCAAGTAACAAGTCACAAGTCATGCGATTTTTCATGCGAAATATACGGTGCGGGCATTCGAACTCATGACCTCCAGCCCTCGCGCATAGTTTCCTCACCATCTCACCTACACAGCACATCTAACTGAGCAGAGAATGCTATCCTCTTATAGTAACTCATGGGAGGCCCTTAATCCCGGTTGGTAACACCACCCGTGACAAAAGACCCCCACTTAGTCTGGGTTGGTGTTACCAAACGTGACAAAAGGGTCAACCCCTTTAGTTTAGGTTCGTGTTACGAATCGTGACTAAAGGCCCCCCTTTTGTCACGGTTCATAACACGAACCTAGACTAAAGTGGGGCCTTTTGTCACGGTTGGTGTTATCAACCCGGACTAAAGGGGCTGAGCACTCATGGCATTACTGGCCACGTCGATGAAACCCCTTTAGTCCCGGCTCCAAAGTTGAACAAGGACTAAAGGGGTGTACCAAAGCCTCTTTGTCTACCAATGTTGTGTGTGTGAAGAAGCCCCTCTAATTCAGGCATATACAACCCCACTACATCGACCAACCGCTAACATGTGACTCCACATCTCACTCTTCAAAATCACCCCTTGTGGGAACACACTCTATAAAGTTAATCGTTCAACTCGCCAGAAAATACTCTACCTCGAGTAACTCCTCAAGCACACCTAGGCCCTATTGATCCAATCAAGAAGTTGAAACACCATCAATTCAGGCTGGTTGGTGTGCCTAAAAACAACATGATGTTGGAAGAAACACAACCTTTTAATATTAGGTAGAGTGGTAGACACTTAAATTTTTATAGAATATTCTAACTATCTTTTTCATAAGATTTTGACTATCAATTAACATATGTTTAATGTTGTATAAAATATGAATACTTTGGTACAATCATTGTACATTAAGTATGCGACGTAAAAAAATCTACGTTTATGAGGGTTTTTTTGCTTTTCCAACACCAGACCTTATTCATAACCCCCACCCACACATCTCTTCGGTTCCTTCGATATTGCCCACTATATACTTCCAAGCACCCGCGATATGGTGAGAAAATGACCCTTCATTTTCTCTTTCTTGTTCAGAGTCTCATTTCTTCCATTGTGTTAATTAATGCATAGTTGCAAAATGTAAGCATCAGAGAAAGTATAGTCATTCATGTTTACTCATCTCGGTTAACATAACATGCAACGAAGACCGTTTCTTCAAAAAAAATCATATGTATATATGGACATGTGGCCTCCATGCAGTGATAATAAACACGAGCCAATTACAAATGACCAGCAAGTTATCTCCCTAATCTATCGCCTTCTGAGGCTTCCCTTTGATGGGCATGGCACCCAGACACCAATCACCATAAGTGCTCCATCTATTTCTTGTATTTGTAAGAAAAGCACGCTATTAATTAATTGTTTACGTGGATTTGATGGGACACGACGCCAAGAAACCAATCACTGCAAGTGCTTATATTTTTCCTAGATTTCTAAGCACACACACAGTCCAAATTGATGTTATTCTACTAAACTATTATTCAAGCGACTGAGGAGATTTTACAAGTGAAAAAAAGAAATGTTAGATAACACTGATGTCACACCCGAATTTGAAGGCAAACTCGAATGCATAAATTACATGTGCGCCAGGATCAAGTTACACACGCGTAATGACTTAGTGAATATCAGATACAGTGCCAAAGCGTAAAAGAGAGTATTAAAACCATTACATGACCGAGAGTCTCAACGACGAATCCTCAGAGCGAACAACTAGCAGCGGATCTTCAGCATGGAACTCCACAGGCAGCTGACTGGTGGCACGCACGCCTAGTTCTCAACAACAATCTTCACGTCTGAGCAGCAATCCGGGTTGTGTAGATGCAATAAATAAACAAGCGTGAGCACATGTCGTACTCAGCAAGGAAAGAATATCATAATACACATGCAAGGCTGTATATGTGGATGGCCAAAGGGTTTAAGCAGGTTAGCATTTTAGTTGATCAAATTTTATTAAGCAACTTACTTACTAGCAAATGTAAGTGTATACCACCCCACAATTAATGTGTAACATCATAACCATGAACATAAAGTAAAGAATAATTTAAATTCATCTTCCGATAGATTAATCATGTGAGGGTCCAGGCCGCTCTTGACCGTGAGCACGGCTAATCGATTAGTTTTAAACACTCTGCAGAGGTTGTACATCTTTACCCAAAAGTCGCGTAAAAACTCCGAAGAGCTTTAGACCCAACCACGCGATGCTGATCAGGCATCATACCACACTACCGAGGTGTGATTGCATAGGGACGCTGCGAGGCCTTTACAAAGATTCCCTAATGTGCAGTAACCCACTAGGTTTCAGGACGAAGCGGGGCATAAATCTCCCTAGCGGGTACCATGTCTTAGCAAAGCCCAACTCCCCGCTAGAGCAGGTCTATACTCCGTCAACGCCTCCCCATTTGTCCCTTTCAGGTAAGATTACTACAACACCAAGGTCTCAAATTAATCAGCCAAGCCAGAGCCATATAGCCTTGTGGTTGTACTGTTGTCCTGGGTGGTTCTCCATGTTCCAATTAAACATATGGTCTTGTAATTAACTTACCATCAAAGAACATAGAGCATAAATGGGTATCATGTTGTTTATTACCAACCCAGTTGAGCAACTAAGCAACATCTACAAGATTAATTAAGTAACCCAGTTACAAGGCAACGGTCAAAAGAATCTAGGCATAGTCCTTAATAGGAACCCGTCAAAATTAATGCAAGCAAGAAAGTAAATACGGTGATTAAATGCATGTTCATATAGGATAAAGCGGGTATGACCAAGGACACTTGCCTCTCACAAGATCCGGAATTGCTCAGAGTCTTCAAGTCTTCACCACAAAAAATTTTCGGACTGCTCGTTCTCTACGCATCACACATTCACATGCAAGAGACAATACAATAAAATAAGAAAACAATTCACCAATCAATTCAAATAGGAACAATAACTTCACTAAACTGATCTACTCATCGAGACGAACAAATGGATATAAAGAACCCTAAAAACAGAGCTAAAACGCAAAAGATATGAGGTAAACAAGTTCTGAGGGCTTAACTGCGAAGAACTTAAGACTCTAGGGCCTAACTGCAAGAACTCAGGGGCTAAAACAGAATTATGCGTATAAACACAGGGTCTATAGCACAAAACTTCAAGGGCTCGACTGCGGGCACAAAACCTTAAAAACCTAGGGTTTGAACCGCAAGGAAAAGGACCTATCTGCGAGACTTTTCCTAAGGTGGAAGGGCCGTCCTGCAAAACTTAAAAAGGCTAGGGTCTCTTTTGCAAAAACGGCCGGGTCACAGCTGCGTTGACCGATAAGGTTAAAACGCGAGTGGATCTGGCCCGTCATATTTGAATCCGACGGTCGAGAAGCTGCGCGAGCGAGCGGGCGGCAACGACGGCGCTACGGCGGAGGCGAGCGGCGGCGGGATCGCCGGCGAGACTCGATCTCGGGTTTCTGGTCACCAAAAAAACACAACATCAAGCCCTGGACATAGAGCATGATCTTGCAAACTCAACCAAGGGTTCCACTTCGATAGATAGGTGACGACGGCGGCGCACAACACAAAGGGGCAGCCGACGGCGCAAGGCGTGCTCCGGCGAGCTCCTACAGGCGGCACATGGCACGGGGGCGTCCACAAGCAACACGTGCGGCTTCCTCACCTCCACGCGAAGCTCCTGCACTACTCCACGACGAAGGAGAGACGGCGGCCGAGGAGAATCGACGGTGGCGGCGGCGGCCTAGGGTTTGAGACGGCGGCGGCGCTGGTATCTAGGGTTCCGGGCGAAAGAGGTAAGGTAGGAGGTGGCGGCAGCTCTTATAGGCGTCCCGGGTCGCCTAGGCGTGCGGGCCCAAGGGAGGAGGCGCGGGTGTGCAGCCGGCGCGGAGGTGTGGTGCGGCGCGGTCGGGTTCAGCTCGGGCTCGGCCTAAGGAAGGCGATGACCGTCGGGCCCCATCTGGCAGCGAGACGCGGGGGAGAAGGAGGCGGAGAGGGCTGCGCTGGTGGGTTGGCACTAGGACGACTTGGGTCGCAAGGTGGGCTGCGCGACTGAGCAAGTAAGCTGGGATGAGCGAGAAAGCTGGGTTGCGATGGCTGCATTGGGCCGAAGCGAGAAGGAAAAGCTTGGGGAGGAAAAGGAAACGTTTTGCAAATTCAAAGGTATTCAAACAAATGAATTCAAACACAGGTTTGAATTCGACCAATCAAAAAGTGTGCTCCAGCATGAATGCAACAATAAACTCCTATGGTTCATTAATTTAATTGAGAAAAAATAATTAAATTCCTATAGAAATTAAATAAAACCTTAAAGATCCTTAGACAAGCATTTGTTGCTAAGCAAAATTTTATTAAAAGCAATAATTAAAATTTAGGGTGTTACAAATCCTACCCCCTTAAGATGAATCTCGTCCTCGAGATTCGGAAGGATCAACAAAAAGATCTGGATAGTCTTCCTTCAGTTCATCCTCTCTTTCCCAGGTTGCCTCATCCTCTGCATGATTACTCCACTGCACCTTGCACATCCTGATCACCCGATTCCTTGTAACACGTGCTAAAGTTTCCAAGATCCTGATGGGACGTTCAGTGTAAGTAAGATCCTCCTTGACAGTCAAGCCGTCCATAGGTAGTGGTTCTTTATCATGAGGTTGGAGACCCTTTTTCAATTGAGAGATATGAAACACATCATGCACATCCGAGAGCTGATTTGGTAACTCCAACCTGTATGCTACCTCTCCCACTCTCTCTAAGATCTTGAAGGGTCCGATAAAGCGAGGTGACAACTTTCACTTCACTTTGAACCTGCGCAAACCTCTGATCGGTGACACTTTTAGGTACACATAGTCACCTTCTTGGAGAACCACGTCTCTCCTCTTTCCATCCGTATAAATTTTCTGTCTAGATTGAGCAGCCCTCAAGTTTTCTCTTATGATCTGAACTTGTCTTTCTGCTTCCTTAACGATATCGGTTCCAAACAACTGACTCTCTCCTGTTTGGCTCCAACACAAGGGTGTTCTACACTTCCTTCCATACAATGCCTCGAAGGGTTCCATCTTGAGGCTAGCCTGGTAGCTGTTGTTGTAAGAAAACTCAGTGTAGGGCAAACTCTTATCCCAGCTACCTCCATACTTAAGAGCACAAGCTCTCAACATGTCCTCCAGAATCTGATTAGTCCTCTCAGTCTGCCCATCGGTCTGTGGGTGATAGGCTGAGCTGAAATTTAACTTCGTATCCAAGGATTCATGAAGCTTTTCCCAGAAATGAGATGTGAACTGAGTACCTCTGTCAGACACTATCTTCTTAGGTACACCATGTAAGCACACGATCCTGGACATGTACAACTCAGCTAGCTTTGCCCCTGTATAGGTGGTTCACACTGGTATGAAATGAGCAACCTTTGTTAAACGATCCACTATAACCCATATTGAACCATACCCATCATGAGTACGGGGCAACCCAACAATAAAATCCATGCCAATCTCTTCCCACTTCCACTCTGGCACCTTCAACGGCTAAAGCAATCCCGCTGGCCTTTGATGCTCAGCTTTGACTCTATGACAGGTGTCACACAAGGCCACATGGGCGGCTACATCCCTCTTCATCCCATACCACCAATACCTCTGCTTGAGATCTTGATACATTTTGGTGCTACCTGGGTGAATGGAAGAAGCTGAATAATGAGCCTCTCTTAAGATGGTCTTTCGGAGATCTCCCACATCAGGCACACAAATCCTGTTCCTAAACCATATAGTTCGCTGATCATCCTCTGTGTAAATCTGGGGCTTTACCCTTTTCCATAGTCTCTCTGATTTCTTTTATCTCTATATCTTCCAGTTGTCCTTTGCGTATCTCCTGCTCCAAGACAGAATCTACCTCTAAGGTAACTCCCTCGGTTTGAGCAACCATTCCCAGATTGAGTTTCTCAAACTCCTTCATCAGCTCTTCAGGCAACTGGAATGCCAAAGCCATGTTGGCATGTCCCTTCCGACTCAAAGCATCTGCAACCAAGTTTGCCTTCCCAAGATGATAGTGTATCTCTAGATCATAATCCTTGATCAGCTCTAACCAGCGACGTTGTCTCATATTCAAATCTTTCTGAGTGAAGATGTATTTTAAACTCTTATGATCTGCGTAAATCTGGCACTTGGTTCCCATAATGTAGTGTCTCCAAATCTTCAAAGCGTGAACCACTGCCGCTAACTCCAGATCATGTGTAGGATAATTCAGCTCATGTTTCCTCAACTGTCGAGATGCAAAGGCTATAACATGACCTTCCTGCATGAGAACACAACCTAAACCTTGTCGGGACGCATCGCAGTAGATATCAAAACTCTTTTGCAGGTCTGGCATCACTAGAATTGGAGCTGAAGTCAACATCTTCTTCAATTCCTCAAAACTGGCTTGACAGGCATCAGTCCACTTGAACTCTTTATCCTTCTCTAGTAGTGATGTAAGAGGCTTTGCTACTTTAGAGAACCCTTCATTGAACCGACGATAATACCCTGCAAGGCCAAGGAAACTCCTGATCTCCTTGACAGTCTGTGGCGGCTCCCACTTCAATACGTCTCTGACCTTTGCTGGATCAACTGAAATACCACCATCGGTGATGATATACCCAAGGAAAGAGACTTCCTTCAACCAGAAATCACACTTGCTAAACTTGGCATACAACTGCTGCTCTCTCAGCTTCTGCAGCACAAGCCTCAGGTGTTCCTCATGCTCCTCCTCATGCTTGGAGTAAATCAAGATGTAATCAATGAACACCACAACAAACTTATCCAGGCGCTCCATAAAAACTTTGTTCATCAGATACATGAAGTAGGCAAGTGCATTGGTCAGTCCAAAAGACATGATGGTGTACTCATAGAGTCCATACCTAGTAGTGAATGCGGTCTTAGGGATGTCTGATAATCTGATCCTCATCTGATGATAACCAGAACGTAAATCAATCTTTGAGAACACCTTAGCACCTCTCATTTGATCAAACAAATCGTCAATACGGGGCAATGGATACTTATTCTTGATAGTGACATCGTTAAGCGATCGGTAATCCACACACATTCGCTGAGTACCATCCTTTTTCTCCACAAAGATAACTGGTGCTCCCCAAGGTGATGAACTAGGGCGAATGAATCCCTTTTCCAATAGCTTCTTAATATGCTTCTTAAGCTCAAGTAATTGATCACTAGACATTCTGTAGGGGCGCTTAGAGATAGGATCAGTACCAGGTAAAAGATCAATAACAAACTCAACTTCTCGATCAGGCGGCATACCTGGCAGCTCATCTGGGAACACATCTGGGTAATCACACACCACCTTAATGTCCTCTGAAGATTTACCGTTCATCTGGTTTACTGAACACCCTTCTACTGACAGTAGCGCAGCTACAAATTCAATTTGTTCGCCGTCTAAACTGGTGAGGAGAACTGACCTCGTGGCATACCGGATTTCTCCCTTGAACTTACCTAACCATCCCATTCCAAGTACCACATCAATGCCAATAGAATCCAATACTGTGGGGTCTGCTTGAAAATC
This sequence comes from Cenchrus americanus, assembly GCA_947561735.1. Lineage (NCBI taxonomy): Eukaryota > Viridiplantae > Streptophyta > Magnoliopsida > Poales > Poaceae > Cenchrus > Cenchrus americanus. The sequence goes on from OX387240.1 coordinate 55,625,760, forward strand.
CTTCCCCAAAATCTGAAGGTTAACATTATTACACCTGTATAGTGCCTTCATGTCTCCTCTTGCTGAACTAACTAGCATGGGACGCGGCATGGTGCTCATGGGGATGTTAAGTTTAGCTGCACAGTGAGAAGTAATGAAAGAATGAGTTGCTCCAGCATCAAACAAAACTGAAGCGAGGGCGGAGTTGACAAGGCACGTGCCGAACACTGCTCGGGGGTTCTCCTGAGCAGTCTCTGCACTCACGTGGTTCATTCTTCCACGTGCATAACTCTGTTTTCCCTTGCTGCCCTTCGGGATTTGACTCTCATTCCTCATCTGATGGCTATGCTGACTCTGTATTGGAATGTTGGGGGCGTTCCTCTTAGGGCAGGCATTTACATAATGCCCAAACTTTCCACACTTAAAGCAGGCGGTACCTCTAGGGGTGCTAGTCTTCACCGGGGTGACCACTGGCGCCATCTGACGATTCCGTAGTGTCGGGGACAGCCCTGGGGTCCCCTTAAACAACTGGGGAAACCCCACTTAAAACCTGCAAAAAGACCAAGGTCAAACACGCCTTGCTTAAACACACAAGAAATAGCCCACGCCACGGTGGCCCCGACGGCCCACCGAGGCGGCCCACTCAAAATTCCCTTCGAGCGGGCTCCGCCTCGCTCGAGGGCACACGCCTCCCTCGGGTGGGCTCCGCCCCGTTCAAGGGAGGACGCCTACCTCGAGCGGGCTCCGCCTCGCTCGAGGGTCCGCACCGCCCTCGAGGGGGCTCCGCCCTCGCTCGAGGGCGCTCCGCACGCGCACGCCCGTTCCCGTACACGGGTACGGGCATTTAATGCTCCGACAACGGTGGGGCGGCGCCATCATGCGCCCGGGACTCGCGCCCCGGTTGCGTCGCACCAACTCCCTAGGAGGGAACCCATCCCCGCCACCGTGGGGAGACCGTGCGACGTGGCCGGTGCCGGTCCCCGTGACGCCGCGCCGCCTACTCTCGTGCGGCTAACGCGCCGAGCCCTCGAAGGGGGCCGGCCGCACCCTCGATTTGCTTTCTCGTGACTTTGCGGGGGTTAGGTCAAGGCGTTAGACCGGCGGGCGCCATCCCTGCCACTGTTAACGGCATGGTGGCCGCCCCCGCGCGTACAACCCCACGCCGGGCACTGTGGTAACAGTCCCGGCGCTGTGGAGCGTGCGGGAACGGGACGCCGCCATGCCCGCCACTGTATCCCGTACGGATCAACGTCAGCAACCCCCTCGAACCCGCCTGGGGACATCACGGCCGCCCGCTGCACTCCTATCCTCAAAGCTACCACTGTTCGGGTACAAGATACGCCATGATGGCCAGATCGTGGCAAGGACCGATGAGGCGGCCGCCTACTCTACGGCGCAGCACACCACGCTTCCCCATGTAGCTAAATAGCGCGGCATACGTGTAATTTGCTCTCTCCTTGGCCTATAAAAGGAAGACGAACTCCCCCGTCGCAGGGGACAAGACAAGGCAGAACAACACACGACACATCACGCACTTGCTCTCCAATTCTCCCACAATATCTTCAGCCACTTCACCAGGGACTTGGAGGCCACGCTTCCTCTCCCGCCTTGCTTGTAGCAGCCCCACTACGAGCACCCCTTGCCGAGCAATACAATGCCTCAAGCACACCCCTCGTCGGACGTACGGCCCTTGGCCGGAACCAGGATAAACCTTGTGTCTCTGATTGCTTAGCATCGACCATTGAGGGATAGACCTTGGCGCTCATTACTGGTTAGTGTCGGGACCACATTCCGCACCGACAATTGGCGCCCACCGTGGTGCAAGCGAGCGCCTAAGGTCAACCCATCGTCAACTCCCTCCATGGTGATCCGCACCGAGTACCGCGGTACGCGCTACTCCATGGGCAGCTCGGACCCCCTCCCCGCCGGGTTTGAAATCCAGTTTGGGAGCCTGAATTTTCAGGCAACAGGGAACGGCTACCTGATGCACCTCACCAACCGTGAGGAGCTCCGTGCGCGGCGCCAGGCCGGGTCCGCCCCAGTCCCAACTGCGCGCGCCGCCACAATGCAGACACCCCGCGAGCACGGATGCCGCGGGCCCGTCAACACCACGGCGTCGCCGCCGCTCCGGCTCGCGTTCATGCCGGGCACGGACGGAGCGGCGGCAAGCCGAATGCGCCGCTCCCAACGCGGCGCGCCCGTCGGCCACGGCAACCGCAGCCCCCGGCGGGGGAGCACGCGGTCTCCGGGCCGCGCTTCCCCATCGGTCTGCGCGGCGCCACGACAGCCTACAACGCCAACGTCAACACCACGATGCGCAGGGTTCCCCCTGGCCGTCACGTCTTCATCGCCAGGGACCCTGGTGCCTCCGCTGGCGACGAGTCGTCCCTGGGCTCCCTCGACTCATTGCCTCCCGCCAACCTACATGGGTACGCGGAATGGGACTTCTCCGGCGTACCGGACCCAGTGATGTTCAGGCGTTTTCTTGACGCCACGGATTACTGGTTCGGTTGCTCCGACGACTCCAGCACCGGGAGCTACGACCCCGCGCGGGAATGCTGTGTCGTCATCACCAACGACCCAGCAAACGCCACTGGTGCGGCGGGCGCCGGCGACGGGGAGGTTACGCCCGCCCCAAGGGTCGCTCCGCGCCCGCGGCGCGGGACCCGGCACCCCCGCCGGGGCCGACATCGACGTGCAGCTAGCCCAAGCTCGTGAGCTCAAAGCCAAGCCGGCGGAGGAGGTATCGGACGGTGCGGGCCGCTCCGCGCCTCCATGGGCGGGGAAGCCTCCGCGCGCGGCGAACGTGCGCGGGAGTTGGGCAAACGGGCCCGCAACCGCATCAACGCCGACTTCAACGTCGACAACCCGACACGCCTCCGCGGGCGAGCCAGAAGCTTATCGCCACCGCAACGCTGCTGCGGGCCATGCCGGCCCCCTCGACGCCTGAGGCGCGAAACTTGCACCGAGAGGTGCAGGCACTCATCGAGCGGCGGCGCGTCCAACAGCCGAAAGCTCGGCGTCACGCATCCGCCAGCGACGGGGGACGCACGAGGTGACGGGGCCGCGCAGGGGGGCGAACCCTCGGTCCATGCAGGTGAAGCGGTGGAGCGATCCGCCAACCCGGGGCGCACACCAGCCAAAGAGCGGCTCCTCGACACGCGCAGGGCGCTGGACGGCGACGCCCATAACGTCATCAACGCTCGGCGGACGAGCAAAGCAGATGCACGAGCAGCGGCAGGCTACCACCCTCGGTGAGGTGGGCGCTACGATAGCGACGAGGACCTCTCCCCGACGCCGGAGCCCCCGGGGACCCGTGTGTTCAGCCGGGAGATCCGCGCGGAGGCCTTCCCCCAGCGCTTCCACCAGCCCACGACCATCGTTAAGTACAACGGGGAAACGGATCCCCGTGTATGGCTCAACAATTATCGCCTAGCATGCCAGCTAGGCGGGGCCACCAGCGACGAGGTCATCATCCGCAACCTTCCCCTACACCTCGGCGATTCAGCCCGGACGTGGCTCGAGCACCTGCCGGCCAGCCAGATCCACAACTGGGATGATCTGGTCCGCACGTTCGTGGGCAATTTCCAGGGCACGTACGTGCTCCACGGGGAATTCTCGGGACTCGCGCTCCTGCACCCAGAAGCCCGGCGAGTCGCTCCGGGACTTCATACGGCGCGTCTCCAAGCGCTGCACGGAGCTTCCAAGCGTGGCACAGTCCGAGATTGTGCACGCCTTCCTCGAGGGCACCACATGCCGCGACCTCGTATGAGAGCTGGGGCGCAGCCCGCCTGCGGACTCAAACGAGCTGTTCGACATCGCCACCAGCTTCACCTCAGGAGAAGAGGCCGTGGGAGCGATCTTCGACGGCAAGAAGGGCAAGCGCTTGGACGACGCGCCCGCGGAGGGCAACAAGTCCAGGGAGCCCCACTGGAAGGAAAAGCGGGGCAAGAAAGGGAAGAAGCCGCGCAGTGAGGCGTGCGAGCAGGGGCGCGACAGCGATGATGCCGAGGCCCTTGCTGTTGACCCGGCACGATGGGGCCCTCGACCGGCCCCTCGAGGTCCGGGGGTATTCGATGACATGCTGAAAAAGCCGTGTCCATACCACAAGACCCCAGTAAACCACACCCTCGAGCAGTGCAACATGCTCAAGAAATTCTACGGTCGCGCCGCCGCAAAGGACGCGGAGGCCAAGAAGGACGGAGGGGACGGCGACGCCGGCGGCTTCCCCGCCGTGGAGAACGTGTTCCTCATCTTCGGGAGACCGACCGTCAACATGTCAAGCCGCCAACGCAAACGGGAGCGGGACGAGGTCCTCGCTGCGGAGAGGGCGCCTCCCTCCTTCCTTGACTGGTCGGAGGATGCCATCACCTTCAGCCGTGAAGACCACCCGAACCGCATCCCCAACCCGGGCCAGTACCCACTGGTGGTCGACCTGGTCATTGGGAACGCGCGGTTCTCAAAGGTCCTGATGGACGGAGGCAGCAGCCTCAACATCCTCTACGCGCACACGCTGCGCCTACTGGGGATCGGGCTGGACCAGCTGCGGCCCAGCACGACGTCGTTCCATGGCGTCGCGCCAGGAAAGCGTGTCCAACCCCTCGGGCAGATCGACCTGCTGGTTTGGTTCGGCACTCAGAGCAACTTCCGCAAGGAAATGCTCACCTTCGAGGTGGTGGGGTTCCGGGGCGCCTACTACGCCATACTTGGGCGGCCCTGCTACGCCAAGTTCATGGCCGTCCCCAACTACACCTACCTCAAGATGAAGATGTCGGGACCAAATGGTGTCATCACCGTGGGCTCGTCCATCGAGCACGCGTTCGACTGCGACGTCGAATGCGTGGAGCACGCGGAAGCGCTGGCGCTGGATGAAGCGCTAGTGACCACCTTGGAGAAGATGGTCAACGAGGACCTCGACTCCACCGCCAAGCACGCCGGCAACTTCGAGGCCGCAGAGCAGACTAAGGAGGTGCCTCTCGACCCTGCCGCCCTCGAGGGCAAGGCGTTGAGGGTCAGCTCCACCCTCGACCCAAAATAGGAAGTGGTGCTCGTCGACTTCCTCCGCGCCAACACCGACATCTTCGCGTGGAGCCCCTCGGATATGCCAGGCATCCCGAGGGAGGTCGCCGAGCACTCCCTTGACATCCTGCCTCACTCCCGCGTCGTGCAGCAACGGCTCCGCCGCTTCGACGAGGAGCGGCGGCGGGCGATCGGAGCGGAGCTGCGGAAGCTTCTCGAGGACGGATTCATCAAGGAAGTGTTCCACCCTACGTGGCTAGCGAATCCTGTACTTGTAAAGAAAAAGAACGGGAAGTGGCGGATGTGTATAGACTACACTAGTCTTAATAAAGCATGTCATAAAGTTCCCTTTCCTTTGCCACGCATCGATCAAATTGTTGATTCAACAGCTGGGTGTGAGCTGCTTTGCTTCCTTGATGCCTACTCCGGGTATCACCAAATAAAGATGAAGGAGTCCGACCAGCTCGCAACTTCATTCATCACGCCGTTCGGGATGTTTTGCTACGTCACGATGTCGTTCGGCCTCCGGAACGCGGGTGAAACGTATCAACGCTGCATGTAACATGTTTTCGGAGATCACATCGGACGAACGGTTGAGGCGTACGTAGACGACATCGTCGTAAAAACCAGGAAGGCGGACGACCTGGTTGGCGACCTCAACATCGCGTTCGGCTGCCTACGGGCCAACGGGGTAAAATTGAACCCCGAAAAATGTGTCTTTGGTGTGCCGCGGGGCATGCTCTTAGGATACATAGTCTCCCAGCGAGGCATCGAGGCCAACCCCGAGAAGGTTGCGGCCCTCGAGCGAATGGGTCCAATTCGGGACCTCGGAGGGGTGCAAAAGGTGTTGGGGTGCCTTGCTGCCTTGAGCCGCTTCATCTCGCGGCTCGGCGAAAAAGGCTTGCCCCTCTATCGCCTCCTCAAAAGCACGAGCGTTTCTCCTGGACCGCCAAGGCCCAAGACGCGCTCGACAAGCTGAAGGCATCCTTGACCCACGCCCCAATCCTCACGCCGCCGCAGGACGGCGAGCCCTCCGGCTCTACGTGGCCGCGACCACCCGTGGTGGTCGGCGCCGTAATCGTAGTGGAGCGCACGGAGGAAGGGCACGCCCTATCGGTCCAACGGCCGGTGTACTACGTCAGCGAAGTCTTGTCCGACACCAAGACACGCTACCCTCAAGTCCAAAAGCTGCTGTACGCGGTGGTCCTCGCGCGGCGCAAGCTCCGCCACTACTTCGAGGTCCACCATGTCACGGTGGTCTCCTCCTTCCCGCTGGGGGAGATCATCCGCAATCCAGATGCGGCGGGCAGGATCGCCAAGTGGTTAGTAGAGCTGATGGGCGAGACGCTCGCCTACGCCCCGCGCAAGGCCATCAAGTCCCAGATCCTGGCGGATTTCGTCGCTGAGTGGACAGACACGCAATTGCCGCCGCCGCAGATCCAAGCAGAGTGCTGGACTCTGTATTTCGACGGCTCGGTGATGAAAACGGGGGCGGGCGCGGGCCTGCTCTTCGTGTCACCCCTCGGGGAGCACATGCGGTACGCAAGAGGTCTTCACCCCCCGCGTCAAACAACATGGCTGAGTACGAGGCCCTCCTTTGCGGCCTCAAGATCGCCATTGAGATGGCGTCGAGCGCCTCGACGTGCGGGGGGATTCGCGGCTCGTGATTGACCAAGTCATGAAAAATGCGAGCTGCCACGACGATAAGATGGAAGCGTACTGCAAGGCCGTGCGAGCCCTCGAGGACAAGTTCTACGGCATCGAGCTCAACCACGTGCCCCACCGGTACAACGAGGAGGCGGACGAGCTGGCCAAGATTGCGTCCGGGTGGATCACCATCCCCCCGAACGTTTTCGCCTGAGATATCGCCCAGCCCTCCGTTACCCTCGAACCTCACCCCTCGAGCCACGTGGAACCATCGGGGGCTCCCTCGGATCCGGAAGGCGCGGAGCCCATGGATGAGGACCCCTCGAACGAAGCGTATGTGCTCTCCCTCCTCGAGGGGTATGGTGCCTACGAGGTCGAAGCGATGGATGTCGAGCCAGCCCCCGTCAAGGCAGATTGGCGCGACAAATATGTCGCCTGGATGGCTCGAGGGGAACTCCCATCGGACCGGGCCGAGGACAGGCGCATCGCCAGGATGGCCGAGTCCTTCGCCCTCGTCGACGGCGAGCTGTACAAGCGCGCGCTTCGGCATCTGCGCAGCGATGCGTACCCATCCCCGAGGGGCGCGAGCTCCTCTGGGACATTCACGCGGGGATCTGCGGCCATCACGCCGCACCCCGCACCCTCGTTGGCAATGCGTTCCGCCAAGGCTTTTACTGGCCTACCGCGGTCGCGGATGCCAGCGAGATCGTGCGCACCTGCGAAGGGTGCCAGTTCTACGCCCGCAAATCCAACCTTCCTGCTCACGTCCTGCAGACCATCCCCAAAACATGGCCTTTTGCCGTGTGGGGGCTGGACATCGTCGGGCCCCTGCGGAAGGCGCCCGGGGGCTTCACTCACCTGTTGGTTGCGATCGACAAATTTTCCAAGTGGGTAGAAGTGCGCCCCATTACGAATCTCGGGCGAGCAAGCGGTGACGTTCTTCACCGACATCGTCCATCGTTTTGGAGTACCAAACTCCATCATCACCGACAACGGGTCCCCGGTTCACGGGCGGGAAATTCACGGAGTTCCGCGACAAATTCCACATTCGTGTGGATTGGGCGGTGGCACACCCACGGACTAACGGCCAAGTAGAGCATGCCAATGGCATGATCCTACAAGGCCTCAAGCCCGTAATTTTCGACCAGCTCGAATAAGTACGGTCGGAGATGGCTCCGGAGTTGCCGGCGGTCGTGTGGAGCCTAAGGACCACCCCAAGCAGAGCCACGGTTCACCCCGTTTTTTCTAGTCCATGGCGCGAGAGGCCGTCCTCCCCACGGACTTAGAATACGGGTCACCCGAGATACGAGGCTACGACGAGGGACGCCAACCGCGCGAGCCCGCGAGGACTCACTGGACCAGCTGGACGAAGCGCGCCTCGTGGCCTTGATGCACTCCGCAAGATACCAACAGTCCCTCAGGCGCTACCAAGCACGGAAGATACGCTGGCGGGACTTCAGCGAAGGGGATTTGGTCCTAAGGCTACGCCAAGACAACCGAGGACGCCACAAGCTATCACCTCCATGGGAGGGACCCTACGTCGTAGTGAAAGTGCTTAAGCCCGGCACGTACAAGGTGGCCAACGAGGACGGCGAAGAACTCACCAACGCTTGGAACATCAAACAGCTACGTCGCTTCTACCCCTAGCTAGGATTTCCAAGTCTTTTGTTGTAAATCACGTGACCAACACCCCAGTTGTTGACAACCATGTAAACATCCCCAGTTTAATGAAAAGGGCAACTCAGCTTTCCCCTGAAACCCAAGTTACCCTCGGGGGCTACTACGGGGGGCATCCCCCCCAAAAAAATGGTCCCATTTTTTCGCAAAAAAGAAACAACTCACGCGCGCTAAGCATGTTTTCACTTCGGCCTCGAGCAAAAAATTCGAACGGGCGCGGGCAGCCTCCTAGCGGAAAGGACACGCGAGCCGAGAGATAGCTGCGCCTCCGTGAGGATACGGCCCTTCTCTCTTGCCTCCAACCCGGCGGGCCACCGCGAAAATCGAACTCCCCTAACTAGAATTTACTCGGAAGAAGGAGAAACAAAAGGCGCAATAAAGTAAAGAACATCATTCCACTTTTACAAACGTTTGAAGAAAAAGTGACATGTTTATTTACAAGGCCACATGGCCCGCACACTAATACATAAACAAAAAGGGCCTAGCGCCCGGCTATCTTCGGTGGAGGAGCGGCGGCATCGGCGGCATGCGGGAAGAGGAACTCCTCGAAGGCCTCGGCAGCGCCCGGCGGCGTCGGCGGCTAACGCGTCCACGCGCTCCATCGCCACCTCGTCCTCGACGCCCTCGGGGAAGACGTAACCTTCCGCCACCGCCTCGAAGTTGATCTCGTAATGAGATCGCACCACCCCGAGGGCCTTACGGACGACGAGGTGCGGCGCCGGCGCATGCGCCGGTGGCGTGCCGCCAAGGGCGCGCGGGCGGCGGCCGGCCCGAGCTCCCGGCCGCGCCTCACCCTCCTCCACGGCCTGGCAGGTCTCGAGGGCCGCAGAGCGCAACTCCAACAGCTCCTGCTCGGAGAAGTTGTAGGAGGTTTGCAGCGCCTCGGCCCGCTCGACCGCGTGCCCCAGCGCGGTGCGCAAGCCTGAAGTTGCCAAGCAGGAGGGGGATCAGAAAAGGGGGCGAACCCTCTAAGGGGAAATCAGCGAAACAAGAAACGAACAGCAACTTACCCTCGACCTGCTTCTTCTCCACCTCGAGGGCGCGGCGCCCGGCCTCGACCGCCTGCTCAAGGCCCTTGAGGGTCGCGCCTTGCTCCTGGAGGGCCAGCTCCTGGCTCGCGCTCGTGATGCTGAGCACCATCAGTTCGCCCTCGAGCTTCGAGAACTCCGTGTTTCGGCCCTCCAACGATTTGCGCGCGCCTCGCGTGCGGCGCGCCTCTTGCTCCAACGCCGGCCGGGCGTCGGCAAGGGCAGCCTGCTCCTGCTGGAGCTGCCCCTCGGCCCCCCCCGGCGGGCGCGTACGCTCTGCCGGGGCGGCGGTCCTCCGCGACGGCGAGTGCCACAACCTTGGCGTCAAGGGCATCCTTCGGATCGTCGGCCTCCTTGGCCTTCCGCTCGAGCGCGCGCGCCGGCTCCTCGGCCGGCTCTGCGAGCTGCGCCCCCGAGAGCAACGAGTGAAGCTCCAGGTTGTCGTTGCGGACGCCGGCCACCTCGGGTCTCCCGGTTGGCCGCCGGGGGTGCGCATCTTCTCCAGGTCCGCCCGCGCCTGCCGCAGCGCCTCATCCCGGTCGATGAGGGCCGTGCAGATCTGCTCGAGGGTGGAGGGGCGCGCCGGGTCCTGCCTTGCGCTCTCATGAAGCTGATCGCGCAGGGCCACGACCCGGTATGACAGCCAACCATCCGGAGTCCTAAGGGCGTCGGCGAGCGCGTCGAAGGCGTCGCACCGCTCCCGGAGCTGGTGGAGCTCGGCGCTCACCTGATCGAAGGCGCCGTACTTGTCGCGGGCGCTGTGCTCGAGCTCCTGTCACCAACAAGCCGAGACCTGTAAGTGTCATGCTGCAAGGATCGCACGCAAAAACAAGAAAAACAAAGAAAGCACACGACGGTGCCCCACCTGGAAGACGCGCCATGCGGGGCCGCCATGGATCCGCAGCGCCTCGTTCAACGCTCGGTCGAGCGCGGCGCCGTGGTTGCGGAGCTCTCCCCATAGCTTCTGCTCCCCTTGGGCGTCGGCGAACGCGGGCGGGTCGCCAACAAGCCCCTCTACCGGGGCGGAGCGGCCGGCGCGGGAAGACGAGGCCTCGGCACCGTGTCCTCAGCCTCCTTCCACCATGTGGCCCTCCTGCCGCCTTACGAGAGCCCCCTCCTGGGACTCGGGGGACGGTGTGGGGAAACTCACCCACCGGTCCCACCCGGGCGGCGGGGAGTCGTCGTCCGGGATTTCCACCACCGCCGCCCGGGAGCCGGCGGGCGGTGCGGGCCCCTGCGTCGCCTCCGTCGACGCCTCGCCCGCGCGGGCTCTCGGCCGCGGCGCGCGGCCACCGCTTCCGGTCGCGTCTCCGCGGCCGCGAGCGCCGGCTCGCCCTCCTCGGCCGGCGGCGCCCGCTCGCGCTCCACCACGGGCGGCGCCGCGGGGGCGCGCCCCCACCACGGCCGCGCCGCGGGCTGCGCCTCCGCCACGGCCGGCGCCCGCCGCTCCTCGACGGCCGCCGGCTGCGCGCGCGGCGGGCTGATCCGCCGGCCGTGGCCTCGGGGCCTCGGCCGCACCACCGCAAGCTCTCGCCGCCGCGGCCACCGCGCTCGCCCCCGCCCGCGGCGCCCGCCCGACGAGCGCCCGCGGGCCGGGAACGGACGCGTCGCCCTCAACACCTTGGCCGGTGCAAGGGGAGGCACGGTCGGCACCACCTGCGCAAACACAAACGAACGGTTAGGTTCTTAGTTGTCGAAATGCAACCTCGCAAGAGAGCGATCCCCTCACCTCGAAGAAGAGAAGGCGCGCTTCCTCTTCCTCGAGGTCCCCGGCGGATGACGCGGGCGCGGCGCGCGGCGCGGCCGCCGCACCTCCGGCCGTCTCCGCCGCGCGCGCGGACCCCGCTCCGCGCGCGCGCGCGCGTTGTCGCGCGCACCTCGGGCGCGCGCGCCGCGCCTCCGCGGCCCGCGCGCTCCTGTCATCGATTGCACAGCGCGGCCGGCGCCTGCTGCACCGCCCCCGGGCGATCTTTGCTCTTGCCGCGGGCCGGCTCCGGCGGCGGGGCGCGGGCTCCCACCTATCGGGGAGGCCACCGCCCCGGTCTCTTCCTCCTCTTCCTCCTCCGAGGACGAGTACTCCTCGGTCCCCGAGAAGAGAGCCCCCTGCTGCTCGCGCGGCCGGTGCTCCTCGTTCCGCCGCTCACGACGCTCGCGGTGCGCTTCGCGCGCTTCTTCTTGCGCTCGCCCGCTCCCGCTCCCGTTGCTGCGATGCCCGACCGAGCGCGCGGGAGCGAGGGGGGGCGGATCGGACTTTGCGGCACTCGGGCTCACCGGTGCGCGAGCGAAACATCGAAGTGCGTCAAAAACCTGAAGTATCAGCAAAATCAAAGACGGAACCAAGAATTCTACTCACCCGGTGCCGGCCGGTGGGGAGCATCTCGAGGTCCCACGGGGGTCGGTCGGCATGGGCGCGCAGCCGGGGGTCGGCGGCGCTCCGCGCCCGTGTGGCCGCGTACTCCCGCAGGAGGGGGCTCGGAAGCATCCGCGACCTCGCCAGCGCGACGGGGTTCGCCGTCTCCGTCATCTCGAAGATGCGGAGTGGCCTCTCCATCAGGGGGACGACCCGCCGGTGGTGGAGGAAGGCGAGGACGGTCGCCGCGGTCGGCTGCGCCCCGCCGAGGTTCTAAGTGCGGCCGGCGGTGAGTCCGGCCGCCTCCGTCTGTGGACCGGAGACACCCCGTGGCTCAAGGAGTCGAGCCTCTCCCGAGCACCGGGCCGGGGCGGTGTAGGGGGAGGCCGGCTCGTCGTTGCGAAGGTAGAACCATCCCCGCTCCCGGCCACCGCATTGTTGGTCGTCATGGTGCGGGGGATGTAGTCGTCCTTGTCTTGCGCCGCAAGGCGAGCGACATGCGGCCGGCGCGCACCGCGCGGCGGGTCCTCTGCTCCGTCGTCGGCTGCGTGAACAGCTCCGCGCGGAAGAGGTGTATCCAGAGATCCCAATTCACAGGGATCCCTAGATACCCCTCGCAAACGCCCACGAACGTGGCAGCCTGCGAAATTGCGTTAGGCGCGAAGTTGTGCAACTCCACGCCGTAGTGGTGGCAGAGCGCTCGCATGAAGCGACTCGCCGGCGCCGCGAAGCCGTGCTCATGGAAGCGGGTGAAGCTAACCACATAGCCGCTCGGCGGGTTGGGCGCGTGGTCCCCGGCCGGCGGCACGATCCATTCAGCCGGCCGGCCCTCCTCGTTCGCCGCCGGTGGCCGGCGGACACCAGGTCGCCCAGGGCCAGCCGCGTCACCGTGGAGCGCTCCCACGCGTACGGGTCGACGATCACGAGAGGCGGAAGAGGCGCCATGAGGAAAGGCAAGGGGGCTGGGGACGAGAAACAGGAAGGAGGAGAAGAGATCCGACGGCGAAAGGGCGTTGTGGCGAGAACGAGACGTAGGCTGGAGCACAAGGAGCGGGAATGGCGAATGCTAAGGTAAAAACCGTCGTTTTCCCCTCCCCTCAGATTTATAAGCCGCGGGCGTGCTCTCCGGAACGCACGTCCCGCGCGCATTAACTGCAGGGGAATCTTCTCTCACTGACAGGCGGGCCCCACCACGACCGAGGCGGCCACGCCACCGCTGACGGGCCATCATCACGGCGTAGAACCGGGAGGGCCGTGGCGGCGGTCACGTCGCCGCCCACGCCGCCGCTACGCGCGCGGCCGCGGTGCCTAAAAAGGCGCGCCCACGGCACAAAACCGCAGCCGCGCCAACAAAGCATTAAATGGCTCGGCCCCTTACCAAGTAAGGAGGACCCTCGAGCGGCGCGAGCCCCTGGCTCAGAAAAATTCAACCCTCGAAGGGTGCAACGCATCAGACGGTCACCTCGGGGCCCGTTTGAGGTAAAACAGGCACTACAGGTACCTTTGATGCGTTGTCTTACTGATCAGCGCCCCGAGGGCTGACACGGTCAGGGACCCTCGAGGATTCGCAGATGCCAAGACGGGAGCGCTTAGCCGCCACCCCGCACCATTTTACTGATCAGCGCCTCGAGGGCTGACGCGGTCAGGGACCCTCGAGGACTCGCAGATGCAAAGACGGGGCCGCCTAGGCGCCACCCCGCACGGCCCTGCGATCGGAGGTTCGAAACCCGACCCTCGACGGGTTCGAACGGGCACCCCGGATCGCCGGAGTCAGGGACGACGAGGGCACGCGCATTCGAGCCGTTCCTCGAGCCCACCGGCTCGAGGGTGCCCCACATGTCGTGTTCGAGAGCCAGCGAGGGCAGCTAGCCAGGGGGATCCCACCGAGGGAGAGCTTCCGCGCCCTCGGTCCCTAGCGAATGGGACCGAGCCCCGCCTAGCAAACCCATGCAAGTGCTTTAATGGACGTATCTCAGGACCGCGCAGCCTACCCTTATCGAACGGGGCATGGGCGTCCACTCAAACCACCCGCTAACAGCTCAACGAGGAATCCGCAATCCGCGACCCGACCGATGGGGGTTGCGGAAACCTCACCCTCCGTCCCGCGGAGGGACGGCGAGGGCGTGTTAAAAAACAAGTCGTACAGCTCTACCCGATCGCCTCGAACGGGCCCGAGCTCGGAGGCTCGACGCACGGCTACACCTCCTGGATTGCACCCGGCCGCGGATAGTGCCGGCGGCGCGTGCATCACCGAAGCCGGCCGAAACACCGCCGACGCCGGTTGAGACATGTACCACGCCCTCGACCAAGTCTCGCGGTAAAACCCCCCCGCAGAGCGCCCACGCTCCTACGGGGCTTCGGGGGCTAGACCGCGGGTCCGCCGACGCGGCCCCACCGAGAGCATTCGCAAGCCGGGGGGGAGGACGTCCTATCGGTAGGCTCCGGCATGCGGGAGCACCGGACGGCGAACCCGCGGATGCTCGGGGGCTGCGTCGGGGACGCCCCGGGGGTCCCCCTTAAACAACCGGGGAAACCCCACTTAAAACCCGCAAAAAGACCAAGGTCAAACATGCCTCGCTTAAACACACGGGAAATGGCCCACGCCACGGTGGCCCCGACGGCCCACCGAGGCGGCCCACCTCAAGAATTCCCTTCGAGCGGGCTCCGCCTCGCTCGAGGGCACACGCCTCCCTCGGGTGGGCTCCGCCCGTTCGAGGGAGGACGCCACCTCGAGCGAGGCTCCGCCTCGCTCGAGGGTCCGCACCGCCCTCGAGGGGGCTCCGCCTCGCTCGAGGGGCGCTCCGTACGCGCACGCCCGTTCCCCGTACACGGGTACGGGCATTTAATGCTCGACAACGGCGGGGCGGCGCCATCATGCGCCCGGGACTCGCGCCCGGTTCGTCGCACCAACTCCCTAGGAGGGTACCTATCCCCGCCCCCGTGGGGGACCGTGCGACGTGGCCGGTGCCCCGGTCCCCGTGACGCCGTGCCGCCTACTCTGTGCGGCTAACGCGCCGAGCCCTCGAAGGGGGGCGGGCCGGACCCTCGATTTGCTTTCCCGTGACTTTGCGGGGTTAGGTCAAGGCGTTGGGCGGCGGGGCGCCATCCCCGCCACCGGTAGCGGCATGGTGGCCGCCCCCCGCGCGTACAACCCCACGCCGGGCACCGTGGTAACGGCCCGGCGCCGTGGAGCGTGCGGGAACGGGACGCCGCCATGCCCGCCACGCGTATCCCGTGCGGATCGACGTCGGCAACCCCCCTCGAACCCGCCTGGGGACATCACGGCCGCCCGTCCGCACTCCTACCCTCGAAGCTACCACTGTTCGGGTACAAGATACGCCATGATGGCCAGATCGTGGCAAGGACCGATGAGGCGGCCGCCTACTCTACGGCGCAGCACACCACGCTTCCCCATGTAGCTAAATAGCGCGGCATACGTGTAATTCGCTCTCTCCTTGGCCTATAAAAGGAAGACGAACTCCCCCGCCGCAGGGGACAAGACAAGGCAGAACAACACACGACACATCACGCACTTGCTCTCCAATTCTCCCACAATATCTTCGACCACTTCACCCGGGGACACCGGAGGCCACGCTTCCTCTTCCGCCTTGCTTGTAGCGGCCCCACTACGGCACCCCCGGTCTTGAGCAATACGAAGCCTCGAGCACACCACTGCTGGACGTACGGCCCTTGGCCGGAACCAGGATAAACCTTGTGTCTCTGATTGCTTAGCATCGACCATTGAGGGATAGACCTTGGCGCTCATTACTGGTTAGTGTCGGGACCACATTCCGCACCGACACGTAGAGAACGGGGTCGTGAAGTCTGCTGCACTGGACACTGAAACTGATGTTGACCAAAGTCCTCAATAGGGCCTCCAAACTGAAAGGGAGTCTCTTGAGGTGGATTAAAGCGGGGGCGATTGTTACTTCCAGACTGTCCAGGGGTGGTGGATTTCCTCTTTAGGTCTTCCAACTCCTTGCGAATGTACTCTAAATCAATGGCCTTGTCTAGCAACATCTGGAAGGATGGGAAGGTGTGAGATATGAGCTGGTACCGGAGTGGTTCAGCTAATCCCTCCAAGAACAACTCTTGCTTCTTCACATCATCAACAACCTCCTCAGAAGCATAGCGAGACAACTCAACAAACTTATCCCTGTACTCTATCACAGACATCTCTCCCTGTTTGAGTGCCAAGAACTCCTTCTTCTTTAACTTCATAAGGCTGGCAGGTATATGATAGCTCCTGAAGCTGGTGGTAAACTCCTACCAAGTGATAGCATCAGGGGTGGCATGAGCGGCAACATAGGCATCCCATCAAGCTGACGTTGTCCCCTGAAGTCGACCTGAAGCATACAAGACCTTCTCTCTATCGTCGCACTGTGCGATGGTGAGCATCTTCTCCACTGTCTTCAGCCAATCGTCAGCCTCCAATGGATCAACTGCATGAGAAAACACTGGCGGGCAATGGCTCATGAACTGCTGGTGCTTGTCCTTATGTGGTTGGTTCTGATTTATTTGAGCCTGCATGCTTGTCATGTTGGTGGACATGTCCTGGAGAAGCTGCATCTGTGCGGCCAGGAACTGCTGCATCGCCGGATCCATTTAACTTTACTGTCGAGTGATACTAGAATGGCCACTCGTCCTCTGATATGGATCCAGACCTGGTGTTCACCATCTGAGTGTTAGGATCATGAGATTTAGATACTAGAGCAAAGAGATAACTTCGAAAGATGAAGCAACACGAACTTCCAGATTAAGACAGATTATGCTTGCCCCAATAAATCAAGTGCAACTATCATTATTGATACCCATAAATTATGAAATTTCTCCAGAACAGGGGGTATGAAATTATGAAACTAATCCAACTGGAATCAACTCAATCGGAGAACTAGAACTTCAGATACAAAATAAACAAGTCGACTGGGTCAGCAGAGTTTCCAGATTCTGATAGCTCCAATGTTTCGTTCATAACTCCCAGAATATACCTTGGATGGTGCTGAATTTTTGACGGAAAATCATATATGAAATTTGTGAACTAACCCAACTGGTTTCATGTCGTTTGGAATTCTGAAGCTTGAGATATAACCAAAACACTACTGCTATGTCAAAGAGCTGCGTGAAAAGATTTTGCACCGAAGATTTGTTGGAGGGATAAAGAAAGATAGATAAAGGAAAAATTACTCAAGGTTGTGAGGATTGGGAAAGAATTATACCCCCCCCCCCCACTAACAAACTAGATACCAAACTCGATGTCATTGTGGTCATCACTCCACAACACACCGCACTTAAACAAAGATCCAAATCAAGCATTTATCACAAATTCAAACATTCAAACACACCTCTAAACTAAGCACACGATAAGACGCTCGCATCTATCTATTGTACTAAGAAAGATCTTAAAGCTCCTATATCCTATTAAAGAAGATCGTTGAGATGAACATGATGGGGTCACTTGATTACGGGGAACGATCAGGAAAATGTGTAGGGTAAGGATAAAGAAAGATTGGAGAGGAGTAAAGTAGATGCTAAAGATTCATTAAGGCAAGAACAAGGAGGTTGAGAGTGAAAAGATTGATCAAGATAAGGTAGAGAACAAGTAGATTATCAAGGATGGGGTTAAAAGCAAGGATAAGTAGATTAAAATAGAATTAAAGCACAGCAGGAAGTGAGAATGGCTTCTATGATATTATAATCCTTAAATTCGACCATTTTTCAACTAGGCTAGCGTCCTACAGTCAATACAGCTCTGATACCACTTTGTCACACCCGAATTTGAAGGCAAACTCGAATGCATAAATTACATGTGCGCCAGGATCAAGTTACACACACGTAATGACTCAGTGAATATCAGATACAGTGCCAAAGCGTAAAAGAGAGTATTAAAACCATTACATGACCGAGAGTCTCAACAACGAATCCTCAGAGCGAACAACTAGCAGCGGATCTTCAGAATGGAACTCCATAGGCAGCTGACTGGTGGCACGCACGCCTAGTTCTCAACAACAATCTTCACGTCTGAGCAGCAATCCGGGTTGTGTAGATGCAATAAATAAACAAGCGTGAGCACATGTCGTACTCGGCAAGGGAAGAATATCAATACACATGCAAGGTTGTATATGTGGATGGCCAAAGGGTTTAAGTAGGTTAGCATTTTAGTTGATAAAATTTTATTAAGCAACTTACTTACTAGCAAATGTAAGTGTATACCACCCCACAATTAAAGTGTAACATCATAACCATGAACATAAAGTAAAGAATAATTTAAATTCATCTTCCGATAGATTAATCATGTGAGGGTCCAGGCCGCTCTTGACCGTGAGCACGGCTAATCGATTAGTTTTAAACACTCTGCGGAGGTTGTACATCTTTACCCACAAGTCGCGTAAAAACTCCGAAGAGCTTTAGACCCAACCACGCGATGCCGATCGGCATCATACCACACTACCGAGGTGTGATTGCATAGGGACGCTACGAGGCCTTTACAAAGATTCCCTAATATGCGGCAACCCACTAGGTTTCGGGACGAAGCGAGGCATAAAGCTCCCTAGCGGGTACCGTGTCTTAGCAAAGCCCAACTCCCCGCTAGAGCGAGGTCTATACTCCGTCAACGCCTCCCCATTTGTCCCTTTCGAGGTAAGATTACTACAACACCAAGGTCTCAAATTAAACGGCCAAGCCGAGCCATATAGCCTTGTGGTTGTCTTTGTTGTCTGGGTGGTTCTCCATGTTCCAATTAAACATATGGTCTTGTAATTAACTTACCATCAAAGAACATAGAGCATAAATGGGTATCATGTTGTTTATTACCAACCCAGTTGAGCAACTAAGCAACATCTACAAGATTAATTAAGTAACCCAGTTACAAGGCAACGGTCAAAAGAATCTAGGCATAGTCCTTAATAGGAACCCGTCAAAATTAATGCAAGCAAGAAAGTAAATACAGTGATTAAATGCATGTTCATATAGGATAAAGCGGGTATGACCAAGGACACTTGCCTCTCACAAGATCCGTAATTTCTCAGAGTCTTCAAGTCTTCACCACAAAAAATCTTCGGACCGCTCGTTCTCTACGCATCACACATTCACATGCAAGAGACAATACAATAAAATAAGAAAACAATTCACCAATCAATTCAAACAGGAACAATAACTTCACTAAACTGATCTACTCGTCGAGACGAACAAATGGATATAAAGAACGCTAAAAACGGAGCTAAAACGCAAAAGATATGAGGTAAACAAGTTCTGAGGGCTTAACTGCGAAGATCTTAAGCTTCTAGGGCCTAACTGTAAGAACTCAGGGGCTAAAACAGAATTATGCTTATAAACACAGGGTCTATAGCACAAAACTTCAAGGGCTGGACTGCGGGCACAAAACCTTAAAAACCTAGGGTTTGAACCGCAAGGAAAAGGTCCTATCTGCGAGACTTTTCCTAAGGTGGGAGGGCCGGCTTGCAAAACTTAAAAAGGCTAGGGTCTCTTTTGCAAAAACGGCCGGGTCACAGCTGTGTTGACCGGTAAGGTTAAGACGCGAGTGGATCTGGCCCGTCGGATCTGAATCCGACGGCCGAGAAGCTGCGCGAGCGAGCGGGCGGCAGTGACTGCGCTACGGCGGCGGCGCGCGGCGGCGGGATCGCCGGCGAGACTCGATCTCGGGTTTCCGGTCACCAAAAAGACACGGCATCAAGCCCTGGACATAGAGCATGATCTTCCGAACTCAACCAAGGGTTCCACTTCGACAGATAGGCGACGACGGCGGCGCACAACACAAAGGGGCGGCCGGCGGCGCAAGGCGTGCTCCGGCGAGCTCCTACGGGCGGCACACGGCACGGGGGCGTCCACAAGCAACACGTGCGACTTCCTCACCTCCACGCGAAGCTCCTGCACTACTCCACGACGAAGGAGAGACGGCGGTCGAGGAGAATCGACGGTGGCGACGGCGGCCTAGGGTTTGAGAAGGCGGCGGCGCTGGTATCTAGGGTTCCGGGCGAAAGAGGTAGGGTAGGAGGTGGCGGCAGCTCTTATAGGCGTCCCGGGTCGCCTAGGCGTGCGGGCCCCCGGGAGGAGGCGCGGGTGCGCGGCGGCGTGGAGGCGGGGGTGCGGCGCGGTCGGGTTCGGCTCGGGCGCGGCCTAAGGAAGGCGATGACCGTCGGGCCCCATCTGGCAGCGAGACGCGGGGGAGAAGGAGGCGGAGAGGGCTGCGCTGGTGGGTTGGCACTGGGTCGACTTGGGCCGCAAGGTGGGCTGCGCGGTGAGCAAGCAAGCTGGGCTGAGCGAGAAAGCTGGGCTGCGATGGCTGGATTGGGCCGAAGCAAGAAGGAAAAGCTTGGGGAGGAAAAGGAAACATTTTGCAAATTCAAAGGAATTCAAACAAATGAATTCAAACACAGGTTTGAATTCAACCAATCAAAAAGTGTGCTCCAGCATGAATGCAATAATAAACTCTTATGGTTCATTAATTTAATTGAGAAAAATTAATTAAATGACTATAGAAATTAAATAAAACCTTAAAGATCCTTAGACAAGTATTTGTTGCTAAGCAAAATTTTATTAAAAGAATAATTAAAATTTAGGGTGTTACAACTGATAAGCATATAACTAATGTGGATAGGATCACTCAATCTCCACCCCGCAGAGTATGTATGCTTTTGCAAGTTGTAGGAGTTTATTATGTGCTTTTGAAAAGGGAAAGAATAATTCACTTATTGTGCCCTTTTCTTCACCAATGGTCATATATCCTACTTGATTAGAGGGGGTTGAGGCATAGTTACAACTAAGAGACTCGGGTTTAGTTCCTCGTTGAAGCGAATTTACAGGGTTCGAGGATTTTCTATGTGGTATTCGTCTTCTCCTAATGGAACTCGTAGGACGTTTTTATTGTGTGTGTTTTTTCATGGGGTATGATGCATCTTGACGCATGTCATATCAAGTCTTAGGCTTCGCAATATAATAAAGATTCATATCAAATTATCAATCAGATCATGTTATTATATTGCTCTAACCAAAAAAATCAAAAATAACTAGGAACGGCAATATCTTTTTTGTGTATAAAATCTTTGAGCTAGAAACATCATTAAAAATAACGAGTTTATTTAGTTCCTTTATACTCTTTGGTCTTGAAATGTCTAAATGCTGAGCTTTTTTGCCCGCGGGGGGGGGGGGGGGGGGGGGGGGCAACGCTGAGCTTTTAGGAGCAAGCTGAGGTTATGGCCAACCCCTTTCTTGTAAACCTCCTGCGTCACTGCACAGCGGGGCCCACACGGCGGGCCAGTATAAATCCCCGTGCCGAGAAAATGTTACGAAAACCAGCCAAACGCGACTGCAGAATAGCCAGCTCGCTCTCGGTTCGCACCACCCCCGCAGAAGCAAGGGCTCTCGACTCGACGAGCAAAGGCCGCAGCCCGCAGGACGCCAGCAAAGTAGGAACAACCAGCGCACCATGCCATGACAATGGCAAAAAAATAAAAATAAAAACTCACCCCCATCTCTCTCTCTCTCCTCCCAGTCTCTTATTCCACCTCCACCCGGTGCCCCGTCCGACTCCCACTCCCACCAGTCCCAGACCGCCTCCACCAAAAATCCCAGAACCCTAGCGGCTAGCTCCCCCGGGGCCGCCAGATCCCCGCCGCTCCCCGCCATGCGGATCCGCAAGAGCGCCGCCCGCCTGCTCGGCTCCGCCTACTCCGCCACCGCGGCCCCCGCCCCTGGTGCAGCGGCCCCGTCCGAGCACCTCCTGACGCCGCAGCCACCGCCGCCGCCGCCGCCGCACCTCGCGTCGTGCTCGGCGCCGCTCGAATCCTGCGCGTGGGGCGGCTACTCCAGCCACGCAACTGCCTCCGGAGAGTCCTGCGAGCTCAGCCGCTCGCCGTGGGACCTCATCGCCGAGCTCTCCCTCTCCGACCCCAAGGTCAGCGCCTCCGCTACCCGTCCCTTCCCCCTCGCTCGCTCCTCTCAGTATCTACTCCGGGTCGCTCTGGGATGCCCATGCTACCCATGCTCTCTGCTTCGGTGAGGCTCTCGCGCCGCGTTCCCAAGGTCGGGGTGCCCGGTTCGTGCATGCCGCTAGGGTTGGCCGGCGGGTCCAAATGGGCGGTCAGCGGGCTGTTCCGGCCGCAGATGCCTACCTGGCCGGGGTCTACACCGCGTTTGCTACCCTTCCCTCGTGGTAATTTGGGGTGGTGGCGCTGCTAGGGTTGGAATCGCCGGAGTGGCGGCCGGGTCGAACCCTAGATCCGCGCCCACCATTTCGGGCCTGTAGCGCCGTAGTGGAGCGTCTGCTTGTGTTTCTGTGTCGGTTAATTAACTTGTCTCGTTCGATTAGGTGGAGGACGACCTCGTCGACAGGTACTTCGTCCATGTCACGACTCGCGCGAGCTGGCTCTTCTCGGCCAGCATGCCTGTCTCCAACGCGAAGAAGGTGGCTGCGGCTGCCAGGTTGAGAGCCAAGCGGCGGCGTGATGCTGCAAGGAGGTTATCGAAGAAGGCTGCTGCAATCAAGGAGAAAGAAAGGAAGGCTGCTGAGGCCTCGAGCATCAAGGCGAAGGTAAAGAAAGAGGAGGTGGAGGAAGTACCAGTGCGGGTCTACAAGTGCAAGAAGAACGACGGCAAGCGGTGGCACTGCCACCGGACAGTGAGCCAGCCCAACACTCTCTGCAACTACCACTTCGTGCAGAAACGCTCCTACCTGAACCCGGACTTCGATTTCGCTTCGGCAATCGAGCCAGAGCCAGAGCCAGAACCTGCGCCAGTGCCGGTGCCGGTGCCGGTGCCAGCACCCGTCTCCAAGCCCTCCAGCAGCAAGCCGCGGAAGAAGAAGCCCAGCAGCGACTTCATCGCGACTGAGGGCTTCTACTACTATGCCGGGTTCGGCCCCTTCCGCAGCAAGAGGCACTGCAGAAGTGGTGGCACCAACGGGCCTGTGCCTGCTGTAAAGCAAGAAGAGGAGGAGGAGGAGGAAGTGCCTGAAGAAGCTTCTCCTCCTGCTGCAGATCAGGCTCAAACTGCTGAAGAAGATACCAATCGGCGGGCTGCTCCTCACAATGATTTGTCTAGCTGTGATGAAGACATTGCAGGGATTGCTGGTGTGGACGAGGATAGCAGTGACGACTATGATGGCATTGGTATCGCTGGCAGCAGCATGGATGGAAGTGTTGATCCAAAGGCTAGCAACGTTGGTGGCAAGAGGAAGACCCCGTGGAAGCGGTGGAGGAAGCCCGTGAAGGCACGGTCACTCAAGTCCTTGATGTGATGGAGAGTCTCCGTGCTTGCAGTGGACGGGTTAAAACAGCTAGCTTGGTTGGCTTAGCTTAATTTCTTCTTTTATTCCGTCCGGTTTTGCTGTTGACTTGGTTGGTGGTACAAACTGTGTTGAGCTTTTGCATCCTCATTCGCCTGCCTGTTCCATGGTTTGTGTCATCGATATTTTCAGCTGATTAGGGCAGGTTTCCTCTGTGTTCAACGTGGTTGTTGTTTTTGCGTTTGAGATGCAGCCAGCCGCCTGTGTTGCTTTCGCCGGATGGCGCGTGTGGGCTTCCGTACGGGTTTGGGGCATGCAGCCGCTGCTTCTCGACTATAATTAAGCCGATCGTTACGTATTGGCCACGTTGCGCCGGCAGGAAGCAGATTAAGGTTAAGTATAGTTTTTTCACGCACGTGCACAGATGAATTCCTTGAAATTTTGCTTGCGCGCCAAATCGGATCACAGGCGTGTGGCTAATCTCGATAGATTCGATTCGACGCGACAACCTCACGAATGACGACGGCCCGGCGGATCGGAGTCGGGGGCGGCGCACCAATCCAACTCTGTTTCCACGCCGGTCGCCTCTAGATTCGTCGATTGGTCGTCAGGGAACCCGGCGGCGGCGGCGCGTCGTGCCAGCGATCCATCCTCGTCCGGGACCTTGTCGGCGTCGGCCGGCGTCGACCAGGACTCCCCCATCCCAGGAGGCCAGGAGGGTAGAGAAGTCAGAGAGAGCCGGTCGAGGCCGCAAGCAGGCCCGCCCGCAACACTGGGTGGGTATCGGCGGCTGGGCTGGCTTGCGGTCGTGCGTGGGACTGGGCCGGGCGGGATGCTCGCCTGGCCCAGCCGGGCTAGAGTAGGGCCCGCAGCGAGCTCTGGGCCATATGAGAGGGGAAAACCCAGCTGAGTTGACTAATTTACGTGCGAATAACCGGCGAGTTGACTACTGTTGCGCCAGATCCTACTAGTAGTACTACATCTACATGTAGTACGCAGATGTACGTTGCGAACGCACGCGCGCCATGGAAAAGTCATCTTTTTGCGTGCCCAGGGCACGTGCTGTGCGCCTGTGGGCTGTGGCCCTGTGCCGCACGTGCGCAGCAGTACGCGCCATCGCCAATTCGCCATGACCCCATAGCGCGCGCTCTCTCTCTGTTGAGAACACAGCATGAGCACAGAGCACATGATGAGGCCACGGCAGGACCGAAGGAGAGCACATTAGCGTACAAATCTGCCCACTGTGAAGTGGCATCGGAGCGTCTCCGTTCGCGCGCGTCCACGTACCTACCACCCGGCTGCACGTTCGGAAGGAAGAGCATGCACGCACACGCCTCGTTAAAGCGAGACGATGGTGTGTAGTATGCCGAGAGGGCGCAGGCGGGATGGTACTGCAAAGGCGACATTGGTCGCCTCGCCGTACCATCCCTGCAAAGTTGCAACAACTGCTGTCGGTTGGTTCATGCCAACGAGCAAACGGTTTGCCTGCTGGCTAGCCTACGCGCACAAGGTGTTCGATGAAATGCGTGCTAGGAGAGGATCCACGCTGGCATCTAATCCTACGCTTTTCATGGGCAGAGAGGATCCACGCTGGCATCTAATCCTACGCTTTTCATGGGCATGAATTTTAGCTAGCGCCCTCCTTTCCTTTTGCCTCGAATTATTTTAAGCAGAATAAATAGTGGCACACGCGCCAGAATTTTTTTTATTTTTTAATCCTTTTTAAAGTAAAATTTTAAAAATAACTCACCCCAAACTATATTTGCAAGAACTAGCCATTTTGGTCGCGCCAAGCTCCGTGACGCGACTAATAATTGAGCCACGCCACATGACATGGCGCGACTAGTGTACACGGTGACATTTGAAAAAGTTATAGCTGACATGGCAGATCTAGTCGCGCCACACGGCGTGGCGTGACTCACGAACGCGTCACGCCACGAACTGGCCAGGGATCGGTTCTCACGAACGAGTCAGGCCACGAACTGGGCAGGGATCGGTTCCCCAACTGGGAGTTCCTGCTATCGTTTAGCCATATTTCTTTCATCATTTAATTAGCACATAAGCTCCTAAATTTGTGAAATTTGAGGTGTATGATCTATAGAGTGTATACGTTCCATTTTGACTATTTGCACTCCAAACCATGGTGGATACAATGAGAAATCTATTTTTGAAATAGGCTAAGTGTAATTACATCGACACATCACATTTGCTAAGTCCCAAAAATGAGTCAACTAATCAACTTTGGATCTACTTTTTGCTAGATTTTACACTAAGACCTTGAACTTTTTTTGACTATAAGTGAATTTTGATGTTCATAGAGTATTTCGGGTAAGCTGTTTGTTAAGAAAAATGTAGAATTCATAAAATAAAGGAGGCTTAAAGTTGAAAAGTTGTGTTGTTTTACAGTGTACAAAACAGCACAACTTTCCAACTTTAAGCCTCCTTTAAATTATGATTTCTTTGTTTTTCTTGACAAACATCTTATCCAAAATACTCTGTGAATGTCAAACTTCGCTTATAGTCCAAAAATACCCAAGATCTTAATGTAAAATTTATCAAAAAGTAGGTTCAAATTTGAATAGTTAGCTCATTTTTGGGACTTAGCATATTTGATACGTTCGTCCAATTACACTTAGCCTATTTCAAAAATAGATTTCTCATTGTATCCACCCTGGTTTGGAGTGCAAATAGTCAAAATGAACGTATACAATCTATAGATCGTACACCTCGAATTTCACAAATTTAGGAGCTTATTTGCTAATTTAAATGATGAAGGAAATATGGATAAACGATAGCAGGAACTCCAGTTGGGAACCGGTGGCTGGCCGGTCACGCCACTGTCCGTGGCGTGACTCGTTCGTGACTCACGCCACGCCGTGTGGCGCGACTAGATCTGCCATGTCAGCTATGACTTTTTCAAATGCCACCGTGTACACTAGTCACGCCACGTCATATGGCGTGACTCAACTACCAGTCGCGCCACGCGGCTTGGCGCGACCAAAAGGGCTAGTTCATGCAAATATAGATTGGGGTGGGTTATTTTTAAAATTCTACTTTAAAAAGGGTTAAAAAATAAAAAAAATTCCACGCGCCACACCGCTAGCAAATATGCACATTGCAATAATCCTAAGCTTTACGAGATGATGCATCATGCATGCATTCCCCTTCCAAAATTCCACGGTTCCACCGCACTGAGCGCCCAAAGCAATTAGAAAAAACTCTCGAGAAGAAAGAGGCGCGGGCCAATGATCAATTCCGCCATTCCCATTTGTCTGCTTTCGCATCGGATCCTGGATTCTCCCCTGGAAAGGCATCACTGCATTTGCCGCCCTGGTTGGCTGGTTGGCTGGTTCCAATCCGTCTGCCGTCAAGATGAACACTAGCAGTCTAGCACTACTACTACGAGTACTCTGTATATCAGTATCACACAGCATCAGAACCGAGAAGGAGGATTTGGACGCGACGACGCGAAATGCTAATGCAGCTGCGCGCGCTCGTCGTATCAATCGGCTGGAGTAAACCACCAGAAGAAGCAGAGATTTCTGATGCCCAGAGCAGAGCACGGCCTTCGCTTCACGCCGCCGGCCCTGGCCCGCTGCCCTTGGCCCGCTTCTGGAACCCGCCGTCGTCGTGCCCCGGTTCTTCAGTCGTATCCTCCTCCTCTGCCGACGCCACATCGTCCTTCGCCGTAGGGGGTCCCAGGCCGCCGCCGCCGCCGTGCTGCTGCATCTGCTCGTGCTTCTTCCTGGGCCTGGGCTTGCGCTTGCGTGAGGACCACGCGATGTGGCGGTCGCAGAACAGGTACCCCGGCACCGCCGCGCCCTTGCAGCGCCACCGCTTCCCGTCGTTCCGGTTGCACTGGGCGGCGGCCTGCGGCTGCGGTTTGGGCACGTCGTCGTCCATCGCGCTGCTGCGTAGGAGAGAGAGAGAGGCAGGGCAAGAAAAGCGATTTCTCAGGCACCTCCACACCCCACCCAAGAGGCAAGATCTCGCAGGGGACACCTGAACGAACAGACAACTAGTACTACAGAGAAGGCGAGGAAGGTTCGGTTTGCACGCACCTGTCGTTGGACACGGCGGCGGCGGGGACCCGGTCGCCCTCTTCTTCCTGGACTCGGACCCCGCTGGCGACCAAGATCACCCGCTTCTCCTCCGGTTCCTCCTCCTCGTGGGATCTCTCCTGCACCAATAACGGCAGGCAAGCTGTGAGCACGGGGAAGAGAGAGATCGTCACCTGCAGGCTTCAGCAAGACCCCCCAACCCAACACCCGATCGATCGATCGGAGCCGGCGCGGCGCGTCAACGCTTGACAATGGATCTCCTCCCCCTCTCCCCAGCGCGTGCAAGTAGAAGAACAGATACAGCGCGCGCAGCGCAGGGTAGGCAGGCATCTCACCTTGGGGTGGTGGCGCGGCGGCGAGGCGGAGAGCGCCGGCGCGGGGCCCGGGTCGGCGGCCCTGGCCGGGGTGCGCTTCCGGATCCTCATCGCCGCAGCCCCGCCGGCCTGCTCCGGAGATCGCGCTGGGTTGCCCCCGGCGCCCTCCCTCCGTCCCTTTCCCCACGCGTCTCGCTGGCCTTGGCCCGCTTGATCTGCTGCTGCAGTAGCACTAGTAGTCGTCTCGTACCACTAGTCCACCACTACTTTTTCCCCCTAGCACCCTTTTCTTTCCCCATATCTTTCTGGCGGGTTCCGGCCCGTACCGTGTGCGTGCGGACTGCGGCGAGGGGACGGGGGATGGGAGGAGGAGTCCCTCGCCACTCGGCCAGATCGTGGCTGCAGATGGGAATGTTCCGTCCGGCGGCGGCGGCGGCGGCGGCAGGCCGGGAAGATCCGGGTCTGGGAGGACTGCGCCAGAGCTCGGTGGTGATGTCTACTGCGTGGGCGGGCGGGGCGGGTGGTGACCGCGTCTAGACGGCGGGGTGGAGTGGCTTCTGCCCGTCGGTTGCTGCTGTCTCGGCTGCTGGCGTGCGTTCCAGTCAGTGGGCTGGGTGACTGGGTCGGTGGGTGAGCGTGGACGCGGGGCCGTTTGGCGATTCTGTTGCCGAGTCGGCGTGGTGGCCTTTTCCTCTTTTCTCCCTCACAAAGCTTTTTCCTGGGGAAGCGTCTGTCTCGTTCACTTCGGGACTACTACTGCAGTACGCTGAACCCGAACAGAAGCAAGTACGACAGCACCGGCAAGTGGAATTCTCATCGACCAAAAAAAGGCACTTGCCTCTCCTTTTCTTTTTGTTACTGCGAGATCAAAGGAAACAATACACGCGGCACGGCGCCCGCTCGTCACTCGTCAGAACAGAAACCACCGCAAACATCCCGCGAGAACGCGACCACGAGCAGGCATCGCTCAGAACCCGGCGTCCATGCGCACGGCGCCGACCAGCGCGGCGCCGTCGAGGATGCGCTGGACGGCGCCACCGCTAGCGCAGGCGGCGCGCAGCCGACGCAGCGCCCGCCGGTACAGCGCCGCCAGCCGCCACCGGAGGCGCAGCCGGCGGAGCGCCGTCCCCAGCAGGAACCTGCGTCGCGGCCGGACGTCGCCACCGAGCCTGGCCACCGCCATCTTTTTCCTCCCCATCCTCCCCCTCCCAGTCCACGGCGCGGAGCGCGGGGCCATGTGGCCGGCCCTCATCTCCCGCATGCCCCTCATCTCCTCTGCAACTGCAACGGAAGCCGATGTAGCTCACTTGGGTAGTCCTCCTGGCCTCATGGGGTATTTGAGGGCGACTCCTTTTGTTTTCTTTCCGGAGGAGGTGTCAGATGACGAGATAATGCTGATCGAGCAAACTTGGATTAATAGGGTGGGTGTGGTGGAGGGTGCGACTGCTGAGGTCAGCTGCGTTCTCTACTACGGAGAGCAACCGCGCATCGCTGCATGAATCACACATGCACTGATGTGACACAAAACTTGATCGCATCCAGTTCTAACAAACTTCTTCAGCTAATCGAACGAACTGTAGTAACTGCTTTTTTTCTGAAAAAAATCGAGAGTGTGATGTTGAAGACTTGAAGCACTCACTGTTCGAGATCGCTCGACAGGTCAAGCCAGGCTATGCCCACGGCCCGCGGGCGTCAGGGGCCAGTGGCGGACCAAGAAGGACGTAGTGAAGGCACGGGTCCTCACTTAATGTTTAGAAACAAAAGGCACTAAATTTTTCACCATATAAAAGCTCCATCGATTTAAGAGGGTGCTTGATACCTTTTAGTCCCATTTAAAACTAAACCAAAGTATATAAGTTCTTGGGCTCACCTATCTTGGATCCAAATTCTTAAGAGACTAAAATGTAGTAAATGAGCATTAATTATCTCTCTTCCTCTCTCCCTTTTCTCCCTCTCCAGCCAATAGATGGGGCATGCTACAAATTTCTATGAGAATAAATGAAGAGAGAGAGCTAAAACAAAGTTTAGTAGGGTTCTCCTTACTAAAACATTTTAGTCCCAAGACCAGGTTTAGCCCCTCTTTAGTCAGGGGTGCTTGGAACTTTAACCTCTCAAATAGACTAATTTTAGTCAGACTAAATTTTAGACAGCAAGAGGAAGAATGCGCAGACCTCTTGTGACTCAAAACAGACATGTAAATTTGTCACTGCACCTGGATGCAGTCCTGCATATGAAAGTCAACAACCTTCCTCTCTCTTCCCGTACCTGCCACCGCCTACGCGCGAGATCTCGCTATCGGCGCCCGCGGCTTCCCTTGCTGCAGACGAGAGCAGCCTGATGGAGGTGAGGGAGATGTATGGTGGCGCAACAACGCTTTCCTCCTTCCCTCACTTCCTCATCCATCCACCTTTCCTTGCGGACGGAGCATAGTGGCGGGGTCGAGGTCGGGTGAGGAGGTGCAACATAGGATTATGGTGCCATCCTAGTCTCAGCGAACTTCCTCGGTGGCGGCGGCCTCCTCCTTCAGGCCGGATCCAGCAGCAGGGTCAAGGCTGTTCGAGAAGGCGCCCTTCTCCCTCCGACGTGGTAGGCCTGGCCTCCGTGGCGTGCGACCTCCTACTCCACCAGGCGTGGGTCGCGCATCCTTTCCCCATCGACTGGTGTATGGCCTCCTCCTCCACCAGGTGCGGCATCCTCACCTCCAGTTGCCCGTCGGTCGCTCTCTCTCCCCCCTCTTCATGTTGTACGGACGTTTTGTGAATGAGGCGGCGAGGAGGCCAGAGGACAATGGCGGAGTTAAGGCGCGATGGGCAGCGGCGGGCTTTGAGGCGTGAATACGTGATGGGTGGAGAAATTGAATGATGTAAGCTGATGATGTGGCGCACCCAGTTTTGAGAGAGATCCAACCATGATTTGCAGTGGGTTCTATCTATATAGTTGTTATATTTCACATAGACGCACACATATATACATATACACTATCATAATATCAGTACGCACATAATTTTACGCATGAGCACGAACACACACACACAACTCTAATTAATAACACCTTTAAAAATTGAGTTGTTAAATCTTTGAGATTGATAAATAAAATCACCGATGATATCTCGCAGTTGGCGGGATGTCACCACCGCCTCTAGCTCCAGCGGCGAGGACGCCGCCTCCGCCACCGTCCTCCACAGTGGCTCGACACTAATCCTCTCCTAGCCTTCCTCTCCACACATCTTCTACATCTACTTCGGTCAAGCTCCCCCGCCACCGCCGGCTCCCCGCAAGCTCCGACAGCGAAACACCGCATCCACCGTCACCTTTGACCGTCGCCTACACAAACCAACTGAAGCTCGACACTCCTGCCACCACCAATGCCTAGCAGCCTAGCCGGGGGTCCCTCGCCTCCACTCCCGTCATCTCGACTGCCACCACCACCGGCCATTAAGACCGTCTCCAGCAATGACGCCCTCGCGCATCTGCAAAACGAGAGATATGCAGCACCAGAGAGGGGGTTCCCGTGCTGCAAAGGAGCAAGGCGTCCAGCGGTGTGCGCAACCCGTCGTGCAGCTCCTGCGACGGTTGCCCGGCGCGCCCTGGCCTGGAGCTTTCCTCTGCCTTGGCTTGGAGGCGACGAGGTTGGAGGAGAGTTGGCCGGCAGCGGTGTTGACCAGGTTGGGTGCGACGGAGGTGGGGTTGAAGCAAGGGAGGGGGCGTCTGGGCTGGAGCTCCGCCTCGCGCCGATCCGCACCGGTGTCGATCCGTACCGCCGGATCTAGGCTGGAGCTCCGCCTCGCGCCGCCTGGAGCCCTGGATCCTACCGTTCGTGGAGCTCGCGCCGGCGAGCCGCTCCGCATCGGCGAGGTGCCGGTGCGCGGTCGTGGAGCTCGCGCGCCGGCGCCCGCCCGTGGAGCTCGCCTAGTGCTTCCGCCGGTCGTGGAGCTAGCCCGGCGCCGGGACCGAAGGGGCGCCGCCGCGTGCGGCCCGGGCTCCGGTCTCCACGCGCGCCCGGCTCGGCGCGCCCCGCGAGGAGGCGGAGGTGAGGGCCACGGCCACGGATCTCGTCGGGAGGAGGTCCGCCGGTCAACACGCCGGATCCCGCCGGGGAGGAGGTCCGCCCGCCGTCGTTTGGTGTCGGCCCGGCGGCGGGAGGGGGAAGGTCGCGTCGCCCGGAGGAGCTGCGCGACGGGGTCGAGGAAGGGGGCGACGGGGGGGCGACGGGGTGGAGCTGTGACGGTGGGGCCCGCGTCAGTTGGGATGGGGAAAGCCCCGGTACCCCCAAGGATGCATCACGGCGACCCCTCTGCTGCAAATTGCACCACTTGCTGCGGCTCCTGCTGGAGCCGCTACAGTGTGCCTCCGATCTGCAGTTTGTAGATGAACAGTCTAAGACCCTAGTGTCCTTCTAAGTCCAGAGGGCATGGGTGACCCTCCAACCCCAACCGCGAATCCCTGATCCCAAACCCTAAAACCGAACCTCGTTGCTGCCACTGCTGGGGGGCTAGAGAAGAAGAAGCGGCAACAGTGACGTGGCGTTCGCCAATTAGCCAAAAAATCGAGTGTGAGTGTCTCTCAAAACACTCGAGTGTGATATTATGTTTCCCATTTCTTTTCCGAGCTATCCTTGTCTCACGAGTCACGAGGAATGACTGCGTGATATTTTTGCCCAGACGATACACTCGGCTCGCGCAGAGCAGGTTCATCCCACTGGCAAAAATGCGCGCGGGAAAACAGAACGGACAACGGACACTTGGCTGAGCCGGTCAGCCGGCCAAACCGACCCGACACCCGCGCTGGCGCGGCTCGCCTCCACCGCGCCCGTCGCGACGTCCGCGAAGCAGGATAAGCCAAGCCCGATAACGATAAGCTCTCGCTTCCGTCCTGCGGCCGTTGTCCGTTTCCTCCCCTGCTCCTCTCCCCTTATCGTCGCCATGCTCTCCCTCTCCCACCCGCACGCGCACCCCGCCGCCGCGCCGCGGCACCAGCGTGCGCCCCGTCTCGCCGCCGTCGCGACCCCCGCGTCGTGCTGCCGCCGCGCCAGCCACATCGCCGCGAGCGCTATCCTGCTCCCCGGCGGCGGCAGCACGGGCGGCGGCGGCGACCGTAAGCTCCCCTTCACACCTCCCCCGATGGCTCCCCCGGGCCAGCTCTACCAGCCGTTCCACCCGCCGCCGTCCCCGCTTCCCGCCAAGTTCCGCACCCTCGACCTCACCCAGCGCCTCGAGGTCCTCCGCGACCGCCTGGGCCAGTGGCACGAGTACGCGCCCCTCATCTCCGCGCTCTCCCGCGACGGCTTCACCCCGTCCTCCATCCAGGAGGCCACGGGCATCTCCGGCGTCGAGCAGAACTGCCTCGTCGTCGCGTCCCAGGTCCGCGACTCGCTCATCAGCGAGACGGCCGCGTTCCCGCCCGACCTGCTCCCCTACTTCGACTCCTACGGCGGGGCCGACCTCCTCTACGAGCTCCGCTTCCTCAACGCGCGCCAGCGCGCCGACGCCGCCAAGCACGCCATCGACTACCGCCTCGAGCCCAAGGGCGTGCGGGAGCTCGCGCGCTCCATGAAGGACTTCCCGCGCCGCCGCAGGGTGGACGAAGGGTGGGAGGCCTTCGACGGGGCGTCCCCGGGGGACTGCCTCGCCTTCGCGCGCTTCCGCCAGTCGCGGGAGGCCATCGACGTGGCGGACCGCATCGCCGAGCTCGACCGCGCGCTGCAG
Organism: Cenchrus americanus; assembly: GCA_947561735.1. Lineage (NCBI taxonomy): Eukaryota > Viridiplantae > Streptophyta > Magnoliopsida > Poales > Poaceae > Cenchrus > Cenchrus americanus. The sequence goes on from OX387240.1 coordinate 55,658,779, forward strand.
GTCGTGGCTACCGAGACGGCAAGGGCGCGCCTCGAGCTCGAGATGGAGCGCGCCAGGAAGAAGGCCGCCGGCGAGCAGGTGGAGGACGGCGACGACGACACCGCCTCAAGACCCAGCGTCAACGTCGTGCGGCTCCAGTACGGAGAGGTCGCCGAGGCGTCCACCGTGCTGCTGCTCCCGGTGGTGAGGGAGATGGACGGCGTCGCGGCCATGGAGTCCGCGCCCAGGCGGACCAAGACGGACGTCGACCTCGGGATCGTGCAGGTGGACAAGGGGTGGGCGCGCTGGGCCGTCGTGCCCGGATGGGGCCCCGTCGCCGCGGCCGCGGAGGAGGCGGTCGCGATCCAGCTGGCTGACGGGCGCAGGCTGCCGTGGCGGACGGCAGAGAAGGAGCCGGTGCTGGTCATTGCCAACCGGGGCCAGAAGGAGGTGGTGGAGCAGGGGGTCTATGTGCTGGAGAAGGAAGGCCGACTTGTGGTCGAGAGGGGGAGAAAGCTGGCTGAGCAGGGCATCACCGCCGCAGCCGCCGAGGTTTTGATCGTCGTCCGGCCGCCCAGGGATGAGGACGAAATGATCGGCGAAGAGGACTGGGACTAATTGGAGGAGCTTAGGATTTTTTTTTCTTTCTTGGAGATGTCAATTTTTTTGGGTAAAGTTTTCCCCTTCCAGTCCCAACAGTTGATGAACAAGAGGAACGAACTGCCTCTGCTTCGGTATATCCGTACATGTCATATAGGAACATTGCGTAGTCCCTTAGCCTTTGCATTGCTGGCTATTGTTCCCCCTTATTACAATTGCTATACATAATATGATCACATACACATATGACATTGCTGAGAATATGATTTTACCAGTCTTACAGTAGTTTGCAAAACCTTAACTCGGTAGCAAATAAAAAAAACTACAAGGTAGTCATCTAAATTTGCAGACAGGAGGGAGTCTCAGGACATTGGCAGATTGCCAGAGCTGCAACCTTGATCAGCGAAAGCATCCAATTCTTCATTCTTCAAAGGCCGCCAGGGGCAGCCAAAGGGGTCAGAGTTAAGTCTTGTTTCAGGGTATGTAAAGATATCCCTCTGACCACCAACTAGGCAAATGATGCAGCATGAGCATTGAGTACCTTACCGCGTCTTTGGGGTCTTTTCCCCTGCTGGAATGCCTCTTACGGATGGATGGAGTTCTTCACGCTCATGAAGACGAAAGCGACCCGTCCAGTAAGCGCCAATTCTACATTCATAATCTACTGTGAATCAATACAATTTGCACCGACCCACCCTCAAGTGTGCTGCTTAAATTTCATGCAAACATAAACATAGGAGTTTACAGTCGGATATGCAAACCTGACAAAGAGCCTCTGTTAAGTTGCTGAAATGGTCGACAATACATGACAAAAGTGAGGCTAAACTGCAAGGAGAAAATCAGGGTATAATCATGACATGTATCACAATGACAATGATTAATTATGAAATTTAAACAAATTATAAGGAGGAGGATGGAACATATAGTTATGTCAATGAGTCTAAGTCATATACTAAGGTAATACTTTCACAGCAGTCTCCAGGTTCATTACTAAACCACATGATAGTATGATACTCCTAAAATCATACTTTATCATTTGAACCATTTAAATTATTGGTAGACTCCGGAGAAGGCAAATTATTATTCTACCTTCCAAAGGCACTGCATACAGAACCCAAATGAAAAATGAAGGGAGAAGAGATATTATACATATAAAGAGGGCCTAGAGGATTTTGGCAGCATTGGCAGTGATGAGGTAAGCGAAGAAATAAAAACAGCATATCCCATTTCAATTCAACATGCATGTTAGCCTGTATAAGCTCAAGCTTTTCTATATGATTACATGCACAAGTTTTCTTACTGATACAGGTGCATAATACTAGGGAATATAAAATGTAAAGAAGATAAAAATAATATGAGAAGAAACTTCCAAGATACCTTACAGAGATAAAACCGCAGTTCCAGACCTGCAATGAGAAGAAACTAAATATGAGATAGATCATATCCCCATCTTATCATATAATGCTCACAACTGGACTTATTTTTTTAAAACATGCACAGTTAGATGTCTTGTTGCTAAAACTAGCAAACGAAAGAGTAAAAGGACATGTTAGGTGAACACAGTACCTTTTCATTTAAGGGAAACAGCTAGAATACGATGTACACATTACATTGCCTTTTGTAATCTGGCCATTTTGTGATAAATATGAACAGAGAGGTTGTGATACGTCATATTTGATTTGTTCTGTAACACGGTTGTGGCTGCCTCATCAATTCACTGTATTCCCAATCACTCTTTCCCCCTTTGCAAGGTGGATGTACTACTCACTAAAAAAATGCATTTTTTTAGAATCTGAAAAATTGCAATTCAAGCATATACATCTTCCATCAATTTCATCCATGGGTTATGATCATCAACAAGCCTCTGTGAGTGTAAATACTGTATCAACTTCGTCACATGTTGAAGACTGGCTGATGTCGATAGAGAAGCCATGAGCTCATTCAATATGTTCTGAAAATTAGAACTGCGGTTGCTCCTAATCCATTTTAGATGCTCAAGGGCCATTTCTACTTCTCCAATGTCTGTTAGATTCTTCAGCAAGATGACGTGTGAATTCAAATTCTCAACATTAGATGGAACCGAACGCATAACATTCAATGCCACTTTGAAATTACCTACAAAATATTATGTTATAGATACTGTTCAAATAAGAGATAAAAAGCAATTTGAGCAGCAGCCAAAACTTCATTTATACCTTGTTTGCAGAGTGCAGGGATAAACATACTCAATACTGAACTAGCCACTTCAGCATCCTGCGTCAAAGATCTCCTAAATACCTCCAGGGCCTGTTCATATTTATGTTTATGGCACAACATAGTGATGAAGGAAGTGTATGTTGCACCATCTGGAGCCACTCCTTTCTGGAACATATGATCAAACAGTTGTTGAACCTCTTCACTTTCACCCATTTCTGTAAACTTTGTAATGAGTATATTGTATGTATGCAGATTTGGGCTACACCCACTGGTGAACATCTCATCCCACAACTTCTTGGCTGGCCTAAGAAGGTTACTTTTACATAGTGCTTCCATCAGAGCATTATATGACGAAACGTCAGGTTCTAGTCTCTTTCTTTTCACCTCCTTGAGCACATCATATGCCTCCCTCACCTTGCCAGCCTTGCCCAAAAATGACACAACCAAATGGTAATCCCTTGCAGTCTTACAATAACCCTTCTCAAGAAGCACTGTGAAAATTTCCCACATCTTGTCACCCTTCTTACTCTTGCAAAGGTTCTCACAAAGGCGCACAAGCATCTCAGTGCTTGGAAACCTCCCCTTTCCCATCATGAACTTGCAGAACATGGAAGCACCATCAACATCAATGTCAGACACTGAACCGACCAAAACATTGAGCACATCATCATCAATCGGGAAATCCCCCAACACAACTGCCTCTGCCATCTCCTTGGCCTCTGTAACCAGTCCGTTGGACACCAGAGCCAGCACACACTCCCTGTACTCAGCCTTCCTTGGTGCAACACCGAGCTTCCTCTTTTGCTTCAAGATCCTTCCTTCCTCCTCCACCCTCCCCGCCACTCTAAACTCCTCAGCCACTATCCTATATGCCACAAAATCTGGTTTCCACCCACGCAACCTCAATTCCTCAAGAGCGTTCCAAGCATCCTCAATTCTCCCATCCCTACACATACCGTCAATGACCATGGCTGCCACCACCGACCTGTTAATACAGCTCCCCTGACAGCCCACCAAATCCACCAGCCGCAGGGCCTCGGCAAGTCCGTCATGTTTCCTGCCCACGGCCTTGACGAACACCCCGAACCCGACGGTGTCCAACTCGACGGCCCCCACGAGCATTTTGTCGAGCACCTTGCGCGCGTGGGCCAGGGACCCGGCCGACGACGCGAGCGCGGCGAGCAGGGAGTTGCAGAGCGGCGCGGGGAGCGGGGCGGCGGGATCGGAGTCTGGGAGGAGGCTGAAGTGCGCGAGGGCGTCGGGGAGGCGGCCGTGGCGGAGCAGCGCGGTGGCGGCGAGCGCGCGGGTTGCCGGGGGGAGCAGGAGCCGCGCGGCACGGGCGCGGGAGAGCGCGGCGAGGAGGGAGGGGAGGTGCGGCGCGACGGACGCGAGGTGGGCGTGGAAGGCGTGCGGGCTGGAGGCGGGCGCCGCGGCGGAGGGAGAGGGGTAGCGCGCCGGGTGGTGGGAACGTGGGGTGACGGAGAGGGCGCGCGCGGCGGCGGTGCCGAGGCGAGGGAGGAAGGTGGATGGCCGTGGGGACATCGTCGCAGCGAAGAGAAGGCGCGAAGCTGGAAGCCTGGAACTGAAACTGGAATTGTAACGGTTTGGGTTATTTTGGAGTTTGTTACTTATATATTATGTTGCAAATGTTATCCTTTGATGTTGTAAATATTAATTTATGATGTTTCAAAATATTTCATGGTTTTAGAGGAGAAAAATGTAATTCTCCTTATGTATGTATGTTTCAACGTATTGTTCTTGCATGTTGCATATTGTTGGCACCCAACATTGACATGTCTGGGTCGATCGGTCTGACCGGTGGGTATACCCAGTTAGAACGCTCTGGTCAAAGTCCTCAAAATGCAAATTAGACTTCACCATTGCGTATATCTCGTCGAGTAAATCAAGATTTATCCGCGGAACGTCCAATTTGCAGTCCGGATAAGAGAGATATGGCTTTGGAAAGTTCTGTATCCCGTTCCTGACCCAGGGCGGTTAGACCGGGTCTCATAGGAGGTTAGACCGTCCTGCCCAGCCAATCCGGGTTAGGAGTTGTATTTTGACACGATTTTGTAAGGTTTTCGATTTCTAATGGGGCAAGTCCTCCCCTCCCTATAAATATAAAGGGTCATGGCCGATTGAGAAAGACATAATCGAATCTATCAAACTTATCTTTTATCGTATTTACCTTTTCATTCCCTTTTACCCTACTTTTCCGACCTCATGTCATGTTCCTCTACTACCTCTGCGGCACGAGAGGATGTCATAGCTGGCCTGCCGAGCCTAGGACAACCCAAGGTGTGCCTGCCCCGACAGGGTCCCTCTCGGGTGGGTGTTCGTTGGTTTCTCGCAGGTGAATCCGGCAACCCCGGTCGACCGTCCCTCCAACGTAGTCTGACCGCCCTACGTGGAGGCGCTGCAAGGAGCTCTTTCACATGCTTAGGGTCAGGGTTTTTTTACCAACCGTAACCGCAATTTATACCGCGGTTACCGTTCTTACCGCTGCGGTCCGGTAATAAAAACCGCACGGTAAATGGCTAAAACAGACATAGCAAAATTGGTGATATCGATAAACCGAACGGTTTGCGCGGTTTACAGGTCCGGTATTTGTCCTGTCGGTTACCGGCCGGGAAGCGGTAAAAAAACCCTGCTTGGGGATGGGCTTGAATACACCAGCCTTGCCCCACATTGTCATCTGGTGTGTGAGCTGTACCGGCGTAGTGGTTGGTGCGACGTCGCGAGGCGGTGGCGTGACATCGTGGATGCGCGCTGTCGGTGGCTCGGGTGGCTGCAACATCACTGGGGAAGTGGACGGCATGGGCGGTGTGGATGGCACAGGTGTCATTGATGGTGTTCGTGTCGAGCCAGACAGTGTGGGCGACGGCTGGAACATTGCGGACGGCGCCGGTGACGCGGATGACACTCGTGGCGGGGATGACGTCGGGGGCGCCCGTGTCGGAGACGACATCGTGGGCGAGGCGGGTGCAGGCGACCCGAAACATTGAGAGGTAGAACGAGAAGGCGGCGAGCCGGGAATGACATCCCACAGGTGAGGATGTGGAGTCACAATGTCGGGAGGATCGTCGTCGTCGTCCATGCTAAACATAGTTGTAACATCTCAGGTGTTTAATTACCTTGCTTAGAGATAATGACACCCCTAATTAAGTCAACACACTTTTTTGGTCAAAGCTTGGTCAAACTTTAGCTAAAACCCTAGTCAAACCCTTGTCATTCCTTGTCCTTCTGGAACTTTTGCCGCGTTCTCCAAATTTCACCTAAACACTTCAAATTCTACCAATATAAAAGTTGTCCAGTTTTTCGAGGGACACAACTTTCATGTTGGATGACATTTCAAATTTTGAGCGGAAAAGGGTGAAAAGCTTGGTCAACTGCAGTTTTCACTATTCATCAGCGCTCTGCAAAACCCAAACTTTGCTTGGCGTTCCTGCTCAAACCGTCGAGAAAAACATAGGACGGCCTTTGCAAATGTTGTAGAGGGATGTCTCATCTACAACTTTCATATCTACTGTTTTTGTCGCACAGTTCAAAATTTTGAAGATACGCGCGGTCAAAGTAGGGTTGACCGGCTGAAAAATGGATCGGTCGCGCTCTAGAGCGCCGACGGCGCGCCGGGCGCCCTGCGCCGGCTTGGCCGCGCCGCGCGCGGGCACCGTACCGCCTCGGCGTCCGTGCTGGCCCGGTTCCCACCGCCTCGAGGCACGAGTCACCAGCTCCCCTTCGCGCCGGCATCCTTGGAACGCGTGCCACATCTTCGTACCGCGCCGTAACCGCCCCTAGTGCCCCGCGGTCCGTCGCGCGTGCTCCCTGCCGAGCGCGCCCACTGAGGTCCTTCACTGTACTGGGGAGTTAAGGCGGCCGCATCCCTTCGTCGTGAAGACAGAGAGCCGGCCGGCTATAAAGGCCGCCCGCTGCCCACGCGCAGGCCGATGAAGCCGTCCGCCATCGATTCGACGAGCTCCTATCTGCCGACCCTACCACCAACAACCAAGCACCCTAGCAACTTCACATAGCCCCACACCACCTCCCCGTACCGTGGGATGCACTGCCGGTGCCTCCCCTTCACCGGAGCAGAAGCTCCAGCGGCTGGCACCGCCGGCCACCGCCGCAAGCCGCCGTCGAGCGCCTCCCTACCCCCTCGTCCTTCCCCACCTCTTCCCCGGTCGAGGGCGCCGCCGGAGCCGCCCAGTTCCAGCGAGCCGCGCCGCCCTCCATGCCAAGGACCACATTGCGTCTCCCTCATTCTTTCCAGGGTGTTTTGAGTGAACAGAGGGCATGGTTGTGAATCTGCAGAAAAGTCCAGGGACCCCGGTGTAAAGTGGAAACTTCAATAGTAAAATAGTTTTATTGAAACTTTGAAAATCCATAGAAAATCATAGAAAAATCATAAAAATGCAAACTCAATTTTGTTGGATTCGTTGTGAGAAATCCTACAACTTTTACAAAGCACTACTATATTTTTTCCTGATAGTTTTTGTATGGAAAATTGATATGTGAAAACCTAGATCTGTTGTATCTCTAAATCTACAAGTCCTCTGTGGCTGAATTTTGTATATGTTGTGTGTTATGTTGTAACTAGCTCATGTACGAAAAATTGCACAAAGTTATGTTGTAAATCTTTGTATATGAATTGTTTTCTATTTATGCAGAATCTGTCCAAATGATTGTTGTAGCTAAAAATAATTAAGTTGTTGTGCCTAACTTCGGCACGCTATCTTTTTATGCCAAAATGCACCTCTTGTGAATTAATCACAATTTTAGAATTACAGAAATATTTATTCTTGAAATATGCCTAATTTTCTTTGTAAATACATAATTCAAGATCTATAGTAGTTCTAGCTGTATGTGTTGCATTCCTAGCTTAGTTTTGAACCCGAGGCCATGTGTGAGAAGGTTGGAATCATTTTGATATGTATTTATTTTTTATGCATTTCTCATGTTTGGGTGACTGCTTTTGTTACTTTCGATATAATTAAATTCATGGCTCTCCTAAGAGTGCATGTGTGTGCAGTGGCTTGTATAGGTTTGGAAATGCTTCATAACACATCCCACTGAATTTTATTAAATTATTTTATGAATAAAAGCAATAGAGGCCATTAAAGCTTAATCTTAATTAAATGAGAAAATCATCAACTACACATCTAAAGGCCCAATGTGTGTGATGTAAATCATTTTAAAATGATAAAGGTCAACCCCTTGCTGTTTGTGAAAGCTAAATTATTTTATTTACATAAAATATGTACATAGTCATTATCAAAAAGAATAAATAATAAAGCACCGTAAGAAATTACTTAAATAGAAAGGTTATACCAAATGTGTGTTTGTTAAGGTGAATATGGCCAACCATACTCTTCATAGGTGTCACTTGTTGTTTGTGATTAATTAAATTAAAAATCGTCAATTAAATTTTGCATTTGCATCCTCGTGTAGATCTTTTCGACGGTAGCTGTACGCATGTGCCGGAAGGAGGAGACGGAAGAGCTGACGGAGACGTGCACCACGTCGTTGTAGAGCAAGACATGGACCAAAGTCCAGAAGGGCCCAAGGTCCAAAAAGGCCCAAGGCCAACCTTGCCACCGAAGTCAAGCCCCGGATCATTAACCCTATTTTTAAAATTTATGCAATTATCATTGCTATGATTGTGCATTTACGTTTCAGGAGTTGAATGAAACCCTAGATGCATGATCCCTAGGTACCTATGTTCTTTTACTAGTGTGCTAGGTCGATAGCTGCTATGCTATAGGACCCGGTAGAAGTCGAGTGATGTTCATCACTCGCGAGAATAGGTTCTTATGTTGGAATCATAAGATCTTTATAAATGGATTGCTCATTTGGTAAGAGCATGGGATTTGGGCTCCGGTCCAGTGGTGTCGGGGACAGCCTTAGGGGTCCCCTTTAACAACCGGGAAATCCCCACTTAAAACCCGCAACAAAGCCAAACACACTTTGCCTAACCATGCAGGATACGGCCCGCGCCGCAAGGACCTCAACGGCCCACCAAGGCGGCCCTCTTGAAGATCCCCTCGAGCAAAGCTTTGCCTCGCTCGAGGGTGCACGCCTCCCTCGGGCGGGCTCCGTCCCGTTCGAGGGGGTGCGCTCCCCCCTCGAGCGTGCTCCGCCCCCGTTCGAGGGCCCGCTCCCCCTCGAGCAGTGCTCCGCCTCGCCGAGGGTCCGCCCCGCCCTCGACCGGGGTCCGCCCTCGCTCGAGGGCGCCCGCTCGCGTGCGCCCTCGCCCCCGCACACGGGCATTTAACGCCCGACACCGGCGGGACAGCCGCCATCATGCGCCCGGGGCTCGCGCCCCGTGCCGCCGCACCAACTCCCCAGAGGGAGCCCATCCCCATCACCGTGGGGAGGAATCGTGCAGCCGCGGCCGGTGTCGTCCCGTGACACCGTGCGCCCGCTCCAAGATGCGGCTAACGCGCCGAGCCCCTCGAAGGGGGGCCGGCTACACCCTCGATTTGCTTTCTTGTGACCCCACAGGTTAGGTGGAGGCACTAGGCCGAGGAACGCCATCCCGCCCACCGTTGCGCATGGCCGCCGTCCCCGCGCGTGCGCGCACGCCCGGCGCCGTAGCAACAACTCCGCATGCTGAAACGTATTGGAACGGGACGCCGTTTTACCTACTCCCGTACTCCGTACGGCCAACGCGCCAGCCTCCCTCGAGCCCATCAGAAGACATCACCGCCATCCGCCGCCCTTCTACCCTCGAACCGCCACTGTTCGGGTACAAGATAGGCCATGATGGCCGGATTGCTGCAAGGATCTTCCGGACGATCGCCCACTCTACAGCATAGCACACCACGCCTCTTCACGTAGCTAGATAGCACGGCGCACATGTGATTCGCTCCCTCCTTGATCTATAAAAGGGGGACGAACCCTCCCTGCCGCGGGGAGGAGGAAGAAGAAAACACAGGCACAACACAATTGGAGACAGGCTGCACCACGCACTTGCTCTCCAATTCTCCCACAACATCTTCAGCCATCGCATCAGGGACTTGGAAGCCAGGCTTCCTCTCCCCGCCTTGCTTGTAGCACCCCACTACAGCACCCCCCGTGCTAAGTAATATAGTGCCTTGAGCACGCCACCGCCGGACGTACGCCCCCCCGGCGGGAACCAGGATAAAACTCGTGTCACTTATTGCTTAGCATCGACCATTGAGGGATAGACCACGGCGCTTACTACCGGTTAGTGTCGGGACCATATTCCGCACCGACGCTGGCGCCCACCGTGGGGGCGTCCGAGCGCCTAAGGTCAATCCGTCAACTCCCTCCATGGTGATCCGCACCGAGTACCGTGGTACACGCCATCGCATGGGCGCTCGGACCCCCTCCCCCGCCGGTTCGAAATCCGGCCGGGGGCCCGAACTTTCGTGCCACGGGGAATGGCTACCTCATGCGCCCTCACCAACCGTGAGGAGCTCGCGCGCGCGCGCCAGCCGGGCCCGCTCCGGCCCCCGCCGCACGCACCACCACGGCGCGGACGCCCGCAGCGCGGATGCCGCGGGCCCGTCGACGCCACGACGCCGCCGCCGCTCCGGGTTGCGTTCGCGCCGTGCGCGGTCCGAGCGATGGCAGCCGAGCGCCCCGCCTCTCGGACGGCGCGCCCACCGCCACGACGACCGCCACCATCCCGACAGACAGCCGCACGGCCTCCGACCGCGCATCCCCATTGGGCCGCGTGGCGCCACGTCGGCCTACAACGCAAGCGTCAACACCACGATGCGCGAGGGTTCCGCCCGGCCGTCACGTCTTCATCGCCAGGGATCCCGGCACCTCGCGCGGCCGCGACGAGTCGTCCCCGGGCTCCCTCGACGCGTTGCCGCCCGCCAACCGCCACGGCACGCAGCACGGGGGACCCCTCCCGGCGTGCCGGACCCGCCCGATGTTCGCACGTTTCCTTGACGCCACGTACCACCGGTTCGGCTCGTTCCGACGACTCCAAAGACCGGAGCTACGACCCCGCGCGGGAGTGCTACGCCGTCATCACCAACGACCCGGCCCAATGCCGCCGGCGCGGTGGGCGCCGGAGACGGGGAGATCACGCCCGCCCCATGGATCGCCACACGCCTAGCCGCGCAGACCAAGCGCTCCCCGCAGGGGCCGACGCCGACGCGCACCGGCCCAAGCCCGCGAACTCGAGGCCAAGCCGGCGGAGGAGTACGGGACGGCGCGGGCCGCTCCGCGCCTTGATGGCCGGAGAAGCCTCCGCTCGCGGCGAGCGCGTGCGGAGCCGGGCGGCAGCCCGCGACCGCATCAACGCCGACAACCCCCGACATGCCGCCGCGGCAAGTCGAAGCTCGTTGCCGCCGCAACGCCGCCACGGCCATGCCGCACCCCTCGACCCCCGAGGCACGAGACCCGCACCGCGAGGTGCGTACTCTCATCGAACAAGCGGCCGTCCGGCCAGGCCGAGAGCTCGGCGTCGCGCATCCGCCAACAAGGGGATGCGCGGGGTGACGGGGCCGCACAAGGGGGCGAACCCTCGGTCCACGCAGGGGAAGCGGCGGGGCGACCCGCCAACCCCGGGACGCGCGGCCGGCCAAGGAACGGCTCCTTGACACGCGCAGAGCTCTGGACGGTGACGCTCGCAACGTCATCAACGCCCGCCGCACGAGCAAGGCGGACGCGCGAGCAGCGGTGGGCTACCACCCTCGACGGGCGGGGCGCTACGACGGCCGGTGAGGACCGCTCCCCGACGCCGGAGCCCCCCCGGGACCCGTGTGTTCGGACGGGAGATCCGCGCGGCGCGCCCCTTCCCCCCCCGCCGCTTCCGCCAACCCTCGACCATTGTCAAGTACAACAGGGAGACGGATCCCCGCGTGTGGCTCAACGACTACCGCTTGGCTTGCCACCGGGCGGGGCAACCGGGGCCGACGAGGTCATCATCCGCAACTTGCCCCCCGCACCCCGGCGATGCGGCCCGACATGGCTCGAGCACCGCCCGCCACCCAAATCCACAATTGGGACGATCCGGTCCGCACGTTCGTGGGCAACTTCCGGGCACGTACGTGCGCCCCCGGAATTCCCGGGACTCGCGCTCCCGCACGCGTGGGCCCGCGAGTCGCCGCGGACTTCATACCGGCGCTTCTCCAAGCGCCGCACGGAGCTCCCAAGCGTGGCGCGAGCCCGAGATCGTGCATGCCTTCTCGAGGGCACCACGTGCGGGGATTTTGTGCGGGGAGAGCCGGAACGCAGCCCCGCCCGCGTACCCAACGAGCCGGCTCGACATCGCCACCGCCTTCGCCTCGGAGAGGAGGCCGTGGGAGCGATCTTCGACGGCAAGAAGGGCAAGCGCTCGGAGGACGCGCCCGCGAGGGCGCAAGTCCAGGGGGCCCCACCGCAACGACAAGCGGGGCAAGAAGGGAAAGAAGCCGCGCCGCGAGGCGCGCGAGCGGGGCGCAATGGCGGTAATGCCGAGGCCCTCGCTGTTGACCCGGCTCGACGGGGCCCTCGACCGCCCCCCCCGAGGCCCAGGGGTGTTTGACGACATGCTGAAAAAGCCATGTCCTTATCACAAGACCCTAGTAAATCACACTCTTGAGGAGTGCGAAATGCTCAAGAAGTTCTATGGCCGCGCCGCCGCAAAGGAGGCAAAGGCCAAGAAAGACGGAGGAGATGGCGACGCCGGCGGCTTCCCCGCCGTGGAAAACATGTTCCTCATCTTTGGGGGGCCAACCGTCGACATGTCGACCCGCCAGCGCAAGAAGGAGCGGTACGAGGTCCTCGCCGCGGAGAAGGCGCCTCCCTCCTTCCTCAATTGGCCTGGAGGACGCCATCACCTTCACCGGGAGGACCATCCGAACCGCGTCCCCAACCCGGCCGCACCCGCCGGTGGTCGACCCCATCATCGGGAACGCGCGGTTCTCGAAGGTCTTGATGGACGGGGGCGGCAGCCCTCAACATCCTCTACGCACATACGCCGCGCTTGATGGGGGACTCGGGTTGGACCGGGGCCGCGGCCCAAGACGAAGCCGTTCCACCCGCATCGCGCCCGGCAAGGTGTCCGGCCCCCTCCGCGCATCGGGACCCGCCGGGTTTGGTTTGGCACCGCGAAGAATTTCCGCAAGGAGATCCTCACCTTCGAGGTGGTGGGGTTCAAGGGAGCCTACCACGCTATACTTGGGCGACCATGTTACGCCAAATTCATGGCGGTCCCCAACTATACCTACTTGAAGATGAAGATGCCGAGACCGAACAGCGTCATCACCGTCGGCTCGTCCATCGAGCACGCATTCAGTTGCGACGTCGAGTGCGTAGAGCACGCAGAGGCGCTAGCGCTGGACGAAGCGCTGGTGACCACTTTGGAGAAGATGGTCAACGACGACCTCGACTCCGCCGCCAAGCACACCGCACGTTCGAGGCCGCGAGCGTACCAAGGAGGTCCCCCTCGATCCTTCGCCCCCGAGGGCAAGGCGTTGAGGGTCGCCTCCACCCTCGACCCCAAATAGGAAGTGGTGCTCGTCGACTTCCTCCGCGCCAACGCCGACATCTTCGCGTGGAGCCCCTCGGACATGCCGTGCATCCCGAGGGAGGTCGCCGAGCACTCCCTTGACATCCCGCCCTCACGCCCGCGCCGTGCAACAACGGCTCCGCCGCTTCGACGAGGAGCGGCGACGGGCACTCGGAGCGGAGCCGCGGAAGCTTCTCGAGGCCGGGTTCATCAAGGAGGTGTTCCACCCAACGTGGCTAGCAAACCCCGTGCTTGTAAAGAAAAAGAATGGGAAATGGCGGATGTGTATAGACTACACCGGTCTTAATAAAGCATGTCCTAAAGTTCCTTTTCCTTTGCCACGTATTGACCAAATCGTCGATTCAACGGCCGGGTGTGAATTGCTTTGCTTCCTTGATGCTTACTCCGGTATCATCAAATAAAGATGAAGGAGTCCGACCAGCTCGCGACTTCGTTCATCACGCCGTTCGGGATGTTCTCGCTACGTCACGATGCCATTTGGCCTCCGAAACGCAGTGCAACGTACCGCGCCGCATGCGGCACGTTTTCGGAGACCACATCGGGCGGACGGTCGAGGCTTATGTGGATGACATCGTCGTAAAGACCGTGGAAGGCGGACGACCCGGTTGGCGACCTTGGCATCGCGTTCGGTTGCCTACGGCCAATGGGGTCAAGTTAAACCCCGAAAAGTGTGTCTTTGGAGTGCCGCGAGGCATGCTCCCGGGATACATTGTCTCCCAACGGGGAATCGAGGCCAACCCCCGAAAAGGTTGCGGCCCTCGAACGAATGGGTCCAATCCGGACCTCAAAGGGGTGCAAAAGGTGCCGGGGGTGCCTTGCCGCCTTGAGCCGCTTCATCTCAAGGCTCGGCGAGAAGGGCCTCGCCCTCTATCGCCTCCTCAAGAAACACGAACGCTTCTCCCGGACCGCCGAGGCCCGCGACACGCTCGACAAGCTAAAGGCGTCCTTAGCGCATGCCCCTATTCTCACGCCGCCGCGGACGCGCGAGCCCCGCGCCCTCACGTTGCCGCGACCACCCGTGTGGTCGGCCGCCGTGATCGTCGTGGAGCGCACGGAGGAAGGGCATGCTTTACCTATACGGCGGTCCGTCTATTACATCGGCCGAGGTCCCGTCGACACCAAGACGCGCTACCCCCGTGTCCGAAGTTGCCGTACGCGGTAGTCCTTGCGCGGCGCAAGCTCCGCCACTACTTCGAGGCCCACCCCGTCACGCGTGGTCTCCTCTTTCCCGCTGGGGGAGATCATCCGCAACCCCGACGCCGCAGGCAGGATTGCCAAGTGGTCCGTAGAGCTGATGGGCGAGACGCTTGCCTACGCCCCGCGCAAGGCCATCAAGTCTCAAATCTTGGCGGATTTCGTCGCTGAGTGGACGGATACGCACCGCCGCCCCCCAGCATCCAAGCGAGGCCGGACTCCGTTCTTCGACGGCTCGGTGATGAAAACAGGGCGGGCGCGGGCCTCGCTCTTTGTGTCACCCCTTGGGGAGCACATGCGCTACGCAAGTGCGCCTCCACTTCCCCCGCGTCTAACAATATGGCCGAATACGAGGCCCTCCTCTCGTGGCCTCAAAATCGCCATTGGGTTAGGCGTCAAGCGCCTCGACGTGCGGGGGGGGGGGGCTCGCGGCTCGTAATCGATCAAGTCATGAAGAACGCGAGCCGCCATGATGACAAGATGGAGGCCTCACCGCAAAGCCGTGCGAGCCCTCTAGGACAAGTTCTACGGCATCGAGCTCAACCATGTGCCCCGCCGTACAACGAGGAGGTGGATGAGCCGGCCAAGATTGCGTCCGGTGGATCACCGTTCCCCCCGAACGCGCGCGCGCGACGTCGCTCAACCCTCGGTCATCTTCGAGCCCCACCCCTCGAGTCACGCTGAACCCTCGGGGGCTCCCTCGAACCCAACGGGTGCGGAACCCATGGACGAGGACCCCTCGAACGAGGCGTACGTGCTCTCCCTCCTCGAGGGGTATGGCGCCTACGGAGCGACGTGATGGACATCAAGCCGCCCCTCGTCAAAACGGACCGGCGTGACAAATACATTGCCTCGGATGGCTCGAGGGGGAACTCCCCGCGGACCGGGCCGCGGCCGGGCGCATCGCCGGATGGCCAAGTCCTTTTCTCTCGTTGACGGCGAGCGCGTACAAGCGCGCCGCCTGCGGCATCTGCGGCGGTGCGTGCCCATTCCTGAAGGGCGCGAACTCCTGCGGGACATCCACGCCGGATCCGCGGCCATCATGCGGCGCCTCGTACCCTCGTCGGCAATGCGTTCCGCCAAGGCTTTTACTAGCCTACCGCGGTTGCGGACGCCAGCGAAATCGTACGCACCTGCGAAGGGTGCCAGTTCTACGCCCGCAAGTCCAACCTACCCGCCCATGCCCCCGCACCATCCCCGTAACGTGGCCATTTGCCGTGTGGGGGCCGGACATCGTTGGGCCCCCGTGGAAGGCGCCGGGGGCTTTACCCACTTGTTGGTCGCAATCGACAAGTTCTCCAAGTGGGTGGAGGTGCGCCGCATCACAAATCTCGTGCGAGCAGCGGTAACATTCTTCACCAACATCGTCTACCGCTTTGGAGTGCCGAACTCCATCATCACCGACAATGGGTCCCGCTCACGGGCGGGGAAGTTTTTGGAGTTTTGCGACAAATACCACATCCGTGTGGATTGGGCGGCTGTGGCACACCCACAGACCAACGGCCAAGTAGAGCGTGCCAACGGCATGATCCTACAGGGCCTTAAGCCCAGTACCTTTCGACCGGCTCAACAAATCTGGGCGAAAATGGCTCCAAGAGCTACCAGCGGTTGTGTGGAGCCTAAGGACCACCCCCGAGCGAGCCACTAGGTTCACCCCGTTTTTCCTAGTCCATGGTGCGGAGGCCGTCCTCCCCACGGACTTAGAATACGGATCGCCCGTGGGTTCGAGGCTATGACGAGGATGCCAACCGCCGAGCCCGCGAGGACTCGCCGGATCGGCTCGGACGAGGCACGCCTCGTGGCCTTAATGCATTCCGCAAGGTATCAACGATCCCTAAGACGCTACCAAGCACGCAAGATACGTCGACGGGACTTCGGTGAAGGGGACTTGGTCCTAAGGCTACGCCAATATAACCGAGGGCGCCACAAGCTATCGCCCCCATGGGAAGGACCCTACGTCGTGGTGAAGGTACTCAAGCCCGGCACGTACAAGCTGGCCAACGAGGACGGTGAAGAGCTCACCAACGCTTGGAACATCCAACAACTACGTCGCTTCTACCCTTAGCTAAGATTTCCAAGTAATTTTTATTGTAAAAACCATATGACCAACGCCCCAGTTGGTAACAACTATGTAAATGCTTCAAGTCTAATAAAAAGGGCAACTCGGCTTCCCCCTGAAACCCAAGTTACCCTCGGGGGCTACTGCGGGGGGGGGGGGGGGGGGGCACCCCCCCAAAATGGTCCCATTTTCGCGCAAAAACAAAAGAAACGCGCGCTAAGTTTGTTTTCTACTTCAACCCCGAGCAACGATTCGAACAGGGCGCAGGCGGCCTAGCGGAAGGAGCGCGCGAGCCAGAGATAGACTACGCCGCGAGGATATGGCCCTTCTCTCTCTCCGCCTCCAACCCGGCGGCCCCCCGCGAAAATCGAACTCCCCTAACTAGAATCTACTCGGGAAGAAGGAGAAACAAAAAGCGTAGTAAACAAAAGACTTCATTTCGGCGGACGTTTATGTCAAAAACAACTCGTTCATTTACAAAGGCCGCGAGGCCGAATACCGATACACACATAAAAATGGGCCTAGCGCCCACCGTCCCCGGGCGGGGAGGAGCGGCGGCGTCACGCGCCGTCCGGAAGAGGAACTCCTCGAAGGCTTCGGCCGAGCGACCCGGCGGCGTCGGGCGGCGAGCGCGTCCACACGCTCCATCGCCACCTCGTCCTCGACACCCTCGGGAACGACGTAGCCCTCCGCCGCCGCCTCGAAGTTGACCTCGTAGTGGGATCGAACCACTCCGAGGGCCTTCTCGGGACGCCAAGACGCGGCGCTCGGCGCATCCGCTTGGTGACGTGGCCGCCAAGGGCGCGCGGGCGGCCGGCCGGGGCCGAGCCGCCGCCGTGCCTCGCCCTCCTCCACGGCTTGGCGGGTCTCGAGGGCCGCACCACGCAGCTCCCCGCAGCTCTGCTCGGAGGAGTTATAGGAAGCTCGCAGTGCCTCGGCCCGCTTAGCCGCATGCCACGGAGCGGTGCGCAAGCCCGGAGTCACCAAGACAAGAAAGAAATCGAAAAAAGGAGTGCGAATGCCCAAACGGAAAACCAACCAAACAAGAGTCAAGCGGCAGCTCACCTTCGACTTGCTTCCTCTCCGCCTCGAGGTCGCGGCGCACGGCCTCGACCGCCGCCCTCGAGGCGCTTGACGGTCTCACCTTGCTCCCGGAGGGCCGGCTCCCGGTTTGCATTTGTAATGCCGAGCACAATCGCCTCTCCCTCGGCCTTGGAGAACGCGGTGTTCCGCTCCTCCGGCCGACACGCGCCGCCTCGCGAGCGACGCGCTCCTCCGCTCCGCCGGTCCGACCGGCGTCGACGAGGGCGGCTTGCTCTCGCCGGAGCCGCCCCTCGGCCCCTTGGCGGGCGGTGCGCTCCTGCAGAGGCGCTCCTCGGCCGACGGCGAGCGCCGCGACCTTGGCGTCGAGGGCGGCCTTTAAATTGTCGGCCTCCTTGGCCCGGCCGCTCCCGCCCGCGCGCCCGCTCCTCGGCCGGCGGCCGCCGCGCTTGCGCCCCCTCGAGCGACAAGCGGAGCCCCCCCGGTTCTCGCCGCGGACGCTGGCCACCTCCGCCTCCCAGTTGGTTGCCAGCGTGCGCATCTTCTCCAGGTCTGAGCGCGCCTGCCACAACGCCTCATCACGGTCGATGAGGGCTGCGCAGACCCGCTCGAGGTTGGAACGGCGCGCCGGGTCCTGCCTCGAACTCTCAGGGAGTTCGTCACGCCAGGCCATGGCCCGGTACGCCAACTAGCCGTCCGGGGTCCTGAGGGCGTCAGCAAGCGTGTCGAAAGCGCTGCACCGCTCCCGGAGCTGGTGGACCTCGACGTTCACCCGATCGAAGGCGTCGTACTTGTCGTGGGCGCGGCGCTCGAGCTCCTGGCACCCACAAATCAAAACCCGTAAGCGCCACGACACGGGCGGCGCACAAAAAATGAGAGAAAGAAGAAAACGAGCAACAACGCCCTACCTGGAAGACGCGCCATGCGGGGCCGCCATGGACCCTCAGCGCCTCGTTCAGCGTGCGGTTGAGCGTGGAGTCGTGGCTTCGAAGCTCTCCCAAGAGCTCCCGCTCCCCTCGGGCGTCGGCAAACGCAGGGGGATCGCCAGCGGCCCCCTCTACCTGGGCGGAGTGGCCGACGCGGGAGGACGAGGCCTCGGCACCGTGTCCTCGGTCCCCCGCCACCATGTGACCCTCGCGCCGCCTCACGAGGGCCCCCTCCCCGGGGCTCGGGGAGCGTGTGGGGAAGCTCGCCCACCGATCCCACCCGGCGGCGGGGGAGTCGTCATCCGAGACCTCCACCACCTCCGCCGGGAACCGCCGCGGGCGGCGCGGCCCTTGCGCCGCCTCCGCCGGCGCCTCCACTTGCGCCTCCACGGCCGCGGGCGCTTGACGCGGCGCGCGCGTCCACCGCCTCCGGCCGCGCCCCGCGGCGCGGGCGCCCGGCCGCCCTCCTCGCCGGCCACCACCTCCCGCCGTGCCTCCGCGACCACGGCGCCGCCACAAGTTGCACCCGCTCCGCCTCCTCTGCGGCCGGCGCCACGGACCGCGCCTCCGTAGCGGCGGCCCTCCGCGGGCGCCTCCGCCATGGCCGGCCGCCGCGCCCTCGCGTCCCCGCAATGGCCGGTGCCGCCCGCTCCTCGGCGACCGCCGGCCGCGCCATGGCGGGCGATCCGCCGGCCGAGGCCTCGAAGCCTCGGCCGGGCTTTGCGAGCTCTCGCCCGCCGCCGCCGTGCTTGCCCCCGCCCACGACGCCCTCGACGAGCGCCGCAGGGTGGGGATGGATGCGTCCGCCCTCGGCACCTTGGCCGGTGCGAGGGGGAGGCACGGTTGGCACCACCACCCGCGCAAGCACAAACGAAAGT
The DNA here is from genome assembly GCA_947561735.1 of Cenchrus americanus. Classification (NCBI taxonomy): domain Eukaryota; kingdom Viridiplantae; phylum Streptophyta; class Magnoliopsida; order Poales; family Poaceae; genus Cenchrus; species Cenchrus americanus. The sequence goes on from OX387240.1 coordinate 55,678,144, forward strand.
TAGAATGCCCGATCGTCAAAAAACCAAACCAAGCGAGAAAAGCGAGCCCCTTACCTCGAAGAGGAAAAGGCGCGCTTCTTTTTCCCTCGAAGCCTCGGCGGATGAGGCCGGCACGGCCGGCACGCCCGCCGCCGCGCCTCCCCGACGACGCCACCGCGCGCGCGGGCCCCGCCCCCGCGCGCAGCACGCTCACCCCGCGCGCGCGCGTGCTTGCCGTGCGCGCCTCCGCGGCACGCGCCGGCGCCCCCCGCGACGCGCGCCGCCCCCGTTGTCGATTGCCGGCGGCGGGCGCCGTTGCGCCCGCCCCGTGCGATGCCGCCCCTGTCGGCCGGGCCGGCTCCGCGACGGGGCGCGCGGCTCCCACCTATCGGAGGGGCCCTCCCCCTCGGCCTCTTCCTCTTCGTCCTCCTCCGAGGACGAGTACTCCCTCGGTCCCCGGGGAGGAGAGCCCCCGCTTCCTCGCGCCGCCGCACTCCGTGTTCCGTCGCTCGCGGCGCTCGCGGTGCCGCCTCGCGCGCTCCCTCTTGTGCGCCGCCCGCTCCCCGCTCCCGTTCTTCGCGACGCCCGACCGAGCGCGCGGGAGTCGGGGGTGGGCGGGACGGACTTCGCGGCGGTGAAGCTCACCAGCTGCATGCAGAAACGACAAAGACGCGTCAGGAGGCAGAGGCAACACTAAGGACTAAAACGGAATCAAGAATCGAACTCACCAGCGGGCCGGTGGGGAGCATCTCGAGGTCCCACGGGGTCCGGTCTGGGTGCGCCAGCATCCGGGTGTCGACGGCGTTCCGTGCTCGGGTGAGCGCATACGGCCGCCCGAGGGGGCCGGGAGCATCCGCGACCTCGCCGGCGCGACGGGGTCCGCCTCCTCTCGTCATCTCGTAGATGCGGAGCGGCCTCTCCATCGGAGGCACGACCCGCCGGTGATGGAGGAAGGCAAGGACGCTCGCCGCGGTCGGCCCTTGCGCCGTCGGGGCTCCTCAAGGCGGCAAAAACCGAGTCCTCGCCGCCTCCGATGTCGGGGCGTGGACACCCCGTAGCCCCGTGAGGCCGGGCTTTTCGTTGAACACCCGACCGGTGTAGGGGGGGAGGCCGGGCTCGACGTTGCGCAGGTAGAACCATCCCCGCTCCCAGCCGGCGTTGTTCGTCATCATGGTGCAGGGGATGTAGTCATCCTTGAACTGCCCCCGCAGGGCGAGTGACATCCCGCCGGCGCGCACTGCGCGGCGGGTCCTCGGCTCCGTCGTGGGCTGCGTGAAGAGCTCCGCGCGGAAGAGGTGTACCCAGAGCTCCCAGTTGACCGGGATCCCCAGATACCCCTCGCAGACGCCCACGAACGTGGCCGCCTGCGAAATCGCGTTGGGCGCGAAGTTGTGCAACTCCACGCCGTAGTAGTGGCACAACGCTCGCATGAAGCGGCTCGCCGGCGCGTTGAAGCCTCGCTCGTGGAAGCGGACAAAGCTCACCACATAGCCTTCCGGCGGGTTGGGCGCGCGGTCCCCCGCCGGCGGCACTATCCACTCCGCCGGGCGGCCATCCTCGTTAGCCGCCAACTGGCCGGCGGTGACCAGCTCGCCAAGGGCCAGCCGGGTCACCGTCGACCGCTCCCAGGCGTACGGGTCAAGGATCGTGAGGGGCTGAGGCGGCGCCATGAGGAAGGGCAAAGGATGCGAAGAACGAAGGACAGGAAGAGGAGGAAGAGCTCTAATGGCGAAGCCGCACGGTGGCAAAGGCAAAGCGGGGAAGAAAGCACGGGGGGCTAAAATGGCGGAGCGCTAAGGTAAAAAACCGCTGTTTCCCCTTCTCCTCAGATTTATAAGCCGCGGGCGAGCTCTCCGGGGCGGATGTCCCGCGCGCGTTAACTGCAGGGAATCTTCCCTTCTCGCTGGCGAGCGGACCCCACCACGACCGCAGCGGCCACATCACCGTAAACGGGCCATCATCACGGTGAAGACTAGCCGGGGCCGTGGCGGCGGTCACGTCCGCCCGCCCACGCCGCCCACTACGCGCGCGCGCGGCCGCGACGCCTAAAAAGGCGCGCCCGCGATGCGAAACCGCAGCCTCTACTGTGGAGCATTTAATGGCCCGGTCCCTTGCAAAACAAGGAGAACCCTCGAGCGGCACGGACTCCTGGCTCGGGATAAATTTAACCCTCGAATGGGTACAGGCGTGAGAAGGTCGCCCCGAGGCCCACTTGAAACAAACCAGGCATCGCGAACACCCATGCCACGTAGGACCCTCGAGCGGTGCGAGCCCCTGGCTCTAGACGATGTCAGCCCTCTGAAGGGTACAGGCGTGAGAAGGTCGCCTCGAGGCCCGTCTGAAACAAAGCGGGCATCGCGAGCACCCATGCCACGTAGGACCCTCGAGCGGCACGAGCCCCTGGCTCGAGACAATATCAACCTTCTAAAGGGGCACAAGCGTGAGAAGGTCGCCCCGAGGCCCGCCTGAAACAAGGCAGGTACCACGAGCACCCATGCCACGCTGTGCTGCTGACCAACGCCTCGAGGGCTGGCACGCCCAGACCCCTCGACGGTCGCAAACGCAAAGGCGGGGCTGCCCAGGCGCCACCCCGCACGGCCCTACTGATCAGAGGTTCGAAGCCTAACCCTCGACGGGTTCGAACAGGCGCCCCTGATCGCAGAGTCAGGGACGACGAAGGCACGCGCATTCGAGCCGTTCCACGAGCCCGCCGGCTCGAGGGTGCCCCATATGTCATGTTCGAGAGCCGGCCGAGGGCGCCTAGCCGGGGGATCCCACCGAGGGAGAGCTTCCGCGCCCTCGGCCCCTATCGAATGGGGACCGAGCCCCACCTAGCAAACCCACGCAAGCGCTTCAATGGATGTGTCTCTCGGACCACGCAGCCTACCCTTATCGAACGGGGCATGGGCGTCCACTCGAACCACCCACTAGCGCTCAACGAGGAATCCGCAATTCGCGACCCGCTCGATGGGGGTTGCGGAAACCCCACCCTCCGTCCCGCGGAGGGACGACGAGGGCGCGTTAAGAAACAAGTCGTAGAGCTCTACCCGATCGCCTCGAACGGGCCCGGAGCTCGGGGGCTTAACGCACGGCTACACCTCCTTGGTTTGCACCCACCGGAGACAAGGTGCCGGCGGCGCGTGTGTCACCGAAGCCGACCGAGATATTGCCGATGCCGGTTGAAACATGTGCCACGCCCTCCGACTAGTTCTCACGGTTAACCCCTACGGGGAGCATCCACGCTCTGCCCGCAGGCTTCGGGGGGCTAGGACTGCGGGTCCGCCGACGCGGCCCCACGGAAAGCGTTCGCAAGACAAGAAGGGAAGAACGTCCTATCGGTAGGTTCCGGCATGCGCGGGAGCCTCAATGGCAAACCCACGGATGCTCGGGGGCTGCGTCGGGGACGCCCTTAGGGGTCCCCTTTAACAACCGGGAAATCCCCACTTAAAACCCGCAACAAAGCCAAACACACTTTGCCTAACCATGCAGGATACGGCCCGCGCCGCAAGGACCTCAACGGCCCACCAAGACGGCCTTCTTGAAGATCCCCTCGAGCAGGCTTCGCCTCGCTCGAGGGTGCACGCCTCCCTCGGGCGGGCTCCGTCCCGTTCGAGGGGGTGCGCTCCCCTCGAGCAGGCTCCGCCCCGTTCGAGGGCCCGCTCCCCCCTCGAGTAGGCTCCGCCCTCGCTCGAGGGTCCGCCCCGCCCTCGACCGGGTCCGCCTCGCTCGAGGGCGCCCGCTCGCGTGCGCTCGCCCCCCGTACACGGGCATTTAATGCCCCGACACCGGCGGGACGGCGCCATCATGCGCCCGGGGCTCGCGCCCCGGTGCCGCCGCACCAACTCCCCAGGAGGGAGCCCATCCCCATCACTGTGGGGAGGAACTGTGCAGCGCGGCCGGTGTCAGTCCCGTGACACCGTGCGCCTGCTCCAGTATGGCTAACACGCCGAGCCCTCGAAGGGGGGCCGGCTACACCCTCGATTTGCTTTCTTGTGACCCTGCAGGGTTAGGTGGAGGCACTAGGCCGGAGGAACGCCATCCCAGCCACTGTTGCGGCATGGCTGCCGTCCCCGCTCGTGCAGGCGCACGCCTGGCGCTGTAGCAACAACTCCAGTACGGTGAAACGTATTGGAACGGGACGCCGTTTTACCTACTCCTGTACTCCGTACGGGCCAACGTCAGCAGCTCCCTCGAGCCCATCAGAAGACATCACCGCCATCCGCCGCCCTTCTGCCCTCGAACCGCCACTGTTCGGGTACAAGATAGGCCATGATGGCCGGATCGCTGCAAGGATCTTCCGGACGGTCGCCCACTCTACAGCATAGCACGCCACGCCTCTTCACGTAGCTAGATAGTGCAGTGCGCATGTGATTCGCTCCCTCCTTGATCTATAAAAGGGGGACGAACCCTCCCTGCCGCGGGGAGGAGGAAGAAGAAAACACAGGCACAACACAATTGGAGACAGGCTGCACCGCGCACTTGCTCTCCAATTCTCCCACAACATCTTCAGCCATCGCACCAGGGACTTGGAAGCCAGGCTTCCTCTCCCGCCTTGCTTGTAGCAGCCCCACTACAGGCACCCCCGGTGCTAAGTAATATAGTGCCTTGAGCATGCCACTGCTGGACGTACGGCCCCCTCGGCCGGAACTAGGATAAAACTCTGTGTCACTTATTGCTTAGCATCGACCATTGAGGGATAGACCACGACGCTTACTACTGGTTAGTGTCGGGACCATATTCCGCACCGACAAGTGGCTTTCATGGGCTAAGCTTTTGAACGTGCTAAACACTTGTCGGGAATGGGATTGGTTAGCCTAGTACCCGATTGACGCGGCAAGGGAACCTTTCCCTACTACACCTGGGGCACGGAGATGTGTCCCCCTGCTTGCAACAGTGTGGTACCTACGTGAGACTGGGCGTTCGTGTGAGGGCGTGCCAGTAAGCCTTGTACGAAGGAATGTAGGTTCCGATCCCGAGCCGAAGATCGACGGGAACCGCCTGGTTGGTGTATACCCCGTTTCGTTTTTGTTGGACCTTCTTGGGGTATGTATTCTTCCGTGTGTTTAGGTCCACCTTGCAAGGTTATAAACCAATCGATTGTCGGCCTCTCGCCATTATCCGAGACTGCTTAATCAATTGGCCACGATATCCTGTAATGATGGAACTTGGTGAATATTACTGCTTGAATTAATTGCTTGTACAATTCTTGATTGGATTAGTTGGCACATTTAGAAATGGTAATCAATTAGAATTTATGCTAAAATATTGAAAGTAAGGACATAATATTTGTCGCTTTTCAGTAAAAGAACTCCATCAGCCAAAAAGTCTCTCATGTCTGGAGTTTGGTGATGTAGTTATCACCCGACGGTTAAGTCTGCTGAGTATTAGTATACTCAGCCTTGCTTTAAAACTGTTGCTGCAGGTGTTGCTGACCGGGTGGATGACGACCAGTGATGACATCACAAATGGCCTCCTGTGATGTTTACCGTTGCGCTAGATTATTTTATTTCCGCTGTTTAAAACTCTAAATCTTTACCTTCACATCATGAACAAAGTTTTGTAATAATTAAACCCATTCGGGGCAGATTTGTGTTAATTAGTGTAGTGTACTCTGGACTCGCCTTCGCTTGAGTTTTAATGCAAATTGTTGATCCTTTGTTGATATCCAAGTGATTTACCGGGCGTTAACCCGACAACTAACGACAGGACGATACTTTAGTATTGCCTAATGACCAAAGTGGATTGGATTAGGCAATAGTACGGTATTTTCCTGGGCGGGTTGTCACAGCTGGTATCAGAGCGATTATATGCACCAGAGTTCAATAAAAACCTTAATCACTGGTTTTCGAATAAAACTTGCCAAGATTGGTTTTGTTTGAAAAATGCGTTGGATCGTTAAGGATGGAAATAGACCGAGAGGCCCTAGAGGGAATTTTTGGGTTCTTTCAGGTGGCTATTAATCTATGGTTTATCTTGCTAACTTCTACCACTTTACTTTGTGGTTAGACTGTTGACGGTAGATTATCGTATCAAAGTTCATATGGATTTGCAAGCGGACAAATCCCCCATCGTAGTCAAGGGACCCTTCTTCCCTCGAGTGGTGAACCCAAGGTATCGAATCCGTGGAACAATGTGCAACACAAGGATTCAATCTAGTAAAGTAAGAAAAGCTATCTTATGAAGAACCAAATTGCATCTAATCTAAGATATCATAAAGAAAACGAATCTAATCTAATCTACTAAAGAGGTAGCAAGAGAAAGCAAGAGATAACCGATCTAGAGAGTCTAGATCATGCTTATGTTGTAGCTCCAAACAAGATAGATGAAGATAGAAAAGCGAATCTCATTAAAAGCATCTTTAAACCGTGGCCTTCGGTCCGATTCCGAAAACGCCCGCCTTTCGGAACCCTCGTTCTGTCACAACGTATTCCTATTCATGCGGGTAGTCTAGGGCGAGTTCGATAAGAACAAGTTGAAATCACTTGGTCGGTCCGGCATGCACCTCTAGGCACCGCGGCTACAAGAGCACCCTAAGCAATCTATCTTAAGTATAGATTGGGGAAGAAGCAAAACCAAGAAGAAAACAAAATCATCGAGAAGGCACTTGATCGCTAGAAATCGGATTCACTATAAAAACTTCACCATGAATGATTACATGAACAAGATCACCGCCGGGATCCTACCTCGATCTTGATCCTTGCTCCGGAGCTCCGACGTGGTCTTCCATGCAAGGTTCCCACGTCGGCTAGGAAGACCCTAGACAACTAGCACGACCCTCATCTCCGAGATGTTGTCCCTCAAGCTTCTCTGCTCCTCGGTTGCGGATGACGAATTGATTGATGCGTGGCTCTTGGTCAGGGGGCTATAAATAGCCCGAGATGCATCTAGGTCAAAGGGGGGCCGACTGGGCCTCGAAATGGGCTGGGTCGGCCGGCCTGGGCCGACCGGCCTGGGCCCAATTCGGCCCAGTTCGTGGCCTCCTTCGCCCGGTGTTGCTTCCTGAGTCTTCTAGATCCTTCCCCCTTTTCCATGTGGGCCCTTGTCGTCAGTTTCTCTCCGAATTGGACGAAGCTCCTTGTCTCGCAAGATTCAGCACTTTTCTGGCTAGGTCCTCAGAGTTTGTCATCTTCTCAGGCTTGGTCCTTGGGCTCTTGGAGTCATGTTCACTTCATTGCTTGACTTGTACCGGGCTTCAAGGTCTTGTCATGAGGTGCTTAATGAACTTATCCTGGAAGTCTTGGTTTCAACGCTAAAACCCTGCATAAACACTAAACTCCAAAACCGACATGCACAAGTGAACTTGTTATACCACGGGGGTTAGTACCAATGGATAAGATATAAAATTCATGCCAACACCGAAGGTAAACTCATGGCTTGGTTGACAGAATTTCACCGTCAATAGCTCCTCCATGCTTAAACCTTGCTCGTCCTCGAGTAAGCCTTCGATGGATATCATCGTTGCCCCTCATTGTTTAAGCCTTGCACTTGATCATACATGAGAAAACATAATGCTCTCAAAAGTTTAGTTCGTTAAAGTTCCATAATGTACTAGCCTTCATCCTAACGGAGGGTAGATTATTAGTTAAGCTTATCCCACAAGTATTAACATGCTCCCAAAATTCAAATGGACCTCAGAAATTTTGAAATAAAAAAGAAGATGAAAAAAAGAGCTAAACCAAGTTCACAAATTTAAACCGCCTTGCATCTTGCTCATGAACTCTCATCTCATCTTATCTCTCAGGCCTATTGTTTTACTCCTTTCCCTCTCATAACATTCATATATGTGGTAGGCTTTAGCTCTTTGGGAAAGTTTAGTCCTACCAAGATATTATAAATGAGATGTTGTCAAAACAACACAAGCTTCTCATGGTCTTACCGAGACTTGTCAAAAAGGTCATTGGAAAATAATGTTTTATCAAGGAGGGAAAAGAGAAAAGTACACACACTTGAGATGGGTGGACATGTGCAAATGGCAAAGAGTGATCCCGAGGCACAAAGGAAGTCCTCGTTATCGGATTGCACATGGTTGGAAAATGAGTTTGGATCCTTTAATCTTGAGGCCTTGAGATTCCTAATGCACTTTAGAGAACGAGGAGTTCACTTTATTTTATTTTTACACATACTCATATTTTTTATTTTCTCTTTTTTTCTTTATACTCACTTTTTTTCTTTTTCTTTCTCATTTTTTCTCTTTCTTTCTCATCATTTTTTTTATTTGCTCCCCTTTGAACTCTAAAGTTGCATTGTACCTACCTCCTCCCCCATACTTAGACGTTGCTCGTCCTCGGGCAAAGAGGTGATAGAGATAAGGTAGGTACCGGAAATACTTTTCCTTTGGAGAGATACTTGAAATCTTCAATCGTGGCACCATCTTGCTATCTTACTTGAATTGATGATCCATACTCAACGATAGGTTGTGGTCAAGGAGGTAATCACAAAAGATGATATTTGGTTTTAAGGGTGGATATCCGGTGAGGTTTGTGAGATCTCCGATGTGGGGATACACAATGCGCGGATAGAAAGGCTAGCAAAAAGATAGATACGCAAAAACGGAATGACCAGCTTCTTAGTCTCGGGCCAGAGAAATCAAGGCCTGAAATAACTCACCCAAAAATAAACCTTGTATACTAAGTTTTTGCACTCAAATATTTATATGGCTCTGGATAGGTAGAGCAACATGCAAGTGGTATTTATGACAAGGTTAGCATTACTTTTAAGAACAAAAATAAATCATCTTTAATCCATCTAAAACTTGAGAGCACATAAAACACTATGGGTCTTTATTTTTATCATAACCTCCGCTAAAGATTAAGCTAGCATTTAGATAATTTCAGATTTGTATTTTAAGAGAGCATTAGCTTAATCATGCATAAAACAATTACAAAGGTAAACAAAGCGGCAATTATAATCATATATCATCATGGCACAAACTTTGTAACTTACTAATGGTAAAAACTTAGTGGTGATTTTATTCATGATGAAAATAAAAACTAAGACACATGCTGAAAATAAACTAACACGCATGCTGAAATTTAAATAAAAACTGAAAACACTACGCGTACATAGGTGCGTACAAGCTGAAAATTAAAGAAAAGGGAAAAGGAAAGATTAAACTAAAGCTCCTCCTCTCTCTAATCTTCCGCCGATGGTTGATATTGATAGTCTTGGTTGTTGCACCCTTGCTCATAATAGGATTGCACCGCTCCTCCTATGAATTGTCCCGACGGTGCTAAGTGAAGGTGTCAAAGCTCATAAGCGATGTTCGCATTTCCTTCACCCATTTGGTTTGCATTGGTTTGGATGGCTGCAATAATTTGCATGTTTCTTGCAGCGTATCCTCCAATGGTGGCCACATTTTGTTGTGGTTGAGGAAGATGTGCATATGGCTCCGCAAAGGCTACGTTGGGCACCGCAAAATGGTGGGGGCATGGCTGTACCACTCCTCCATGCTTGCTTTGGTACACCACCGTAGTAACTTGGTGGCGCTGGAACTCCTCCAAATGGTGGCACATAATTTTGTTGCGCACCTCCTTCTTGGCCATAGAAGATCCTTCTCCTATAATCCTTCTCTTATATTTTTCTTCGCCGGCACAAGAAGTCCTTCCTCTAACCAATCTTCTTTCCCCTCAAGAAAAAAATCTTAACGTTCCTTCCGAAAGGGGCAAATTCACCTTGGCCACTTTGAGGCCTCCTCTCTCATCTTCACTTATATATTTGCTTTTCTTCATATATTCAATCCTAGGGAGGTCCCGGCTAAGAGATGCTTCAGGTTCCTTGTAATACCCGGTTTCAAAGAGATAGCCAACATGGAGAGGTAACACCCCGAACCATCTCTCGAACCCGATGTTGCTTCACAACACCACCGGTTGATCATAAGTTGAATGGGGTCGATTGGCTACCTGGCAATCAAAGCCGAGTAAAGCCAATTCAACTCCGTGTTGGTTATCTTTGTCTCTCTTATTCTCCCCAAAATCCTTTTGCACATCCATGAGTGAAACTCTTGGATGATGGGGTTCCGGATAAAATTTCTTTGTTGCTACGCTTCTCCCGCGATCATACTCCAAAAACCTTCCCATGTGCCTCCATGCACATCCACTTGTTCCGGGGCTCCCTTTTGAAAACTGAGCTATTCCCTAATACATAGGGAATCACTTGTTCAATCAAGATAGGAGACACTCGCTCATGGGTCTACGATACTAGAACATGCAATCGTTTTGAACATGAAAACCAATCTAATCTATCGGGGGTTGTGACCACGGTTTTGCCCTTTCCCTCCTCTTGTACTCACTACGCGACGGTATTCATGACTAGACCTATGATGGACACGACGTATTGAATGGATCCAAGGAAGCATTGGAGCTCTACTCCCTTTATGGCATGGTAGCTAACCTTAAGCTATAAAGTATATTCAACACAAGATGATAGATAGATAATCCAACAAAGTATGATTACATCTCAAGATTGATTACAACCCATGGATGAATAAGGAGATTAACCCATCAAGGTGCTAGACATAGCACCGTTGATCACGATTACCCTTCTGACGGTGTCTTCCTTCTTCTCCACTTGTGGGTGCTTCCTTCGAGGTGGTTGATCTCCCTCCGGAGATTTCCCTCCTCTCTCTCTAGTTTGTGGATGGCCTCCTGGTGCGAATGGCTCTCTCCAAACGGAATGAGAGACTCAACACTCCTTCATCAAGGATATGCGCCATGGTCATGAGAATTTCCTAGGCGAATTCCTTGTGAGTGTTTGCCGACACTCCGTTAGAGAATTGCACCCAACCTCGGTGTCCCATATGAAAACCCAATATGTGGAGAGCTTGGTCGTCGAAGTCGACGTTCGCTACAAGCCTCTACTCAAGGCGAGTGAGCGTCTCCTCCTCCTCCTCCTCCGTCATGATGACAAAACCCTCGGAATACCGCGGAGCGTATGGAGGTGGAGCGGATGATCGTGTCGAGTGGCGAGGTCGGACGGGCGGCTCCTCCATATGTCCTTGAGGTCTGGTGAACCTCATAAACGAGTTTCGTGTGGCCCTCATGCCACCGAGGAGAAGAGTGTGGTTCCTCCTCGGCGGTGTCGTGTCCTCCTCAATACTCCGAGGAAACTCGGAAACCGAGCGCCTCCTCGAAGAGGTTGTTGATGATGGCTTAGACGACGATGATCCCTTCTTCTTTGGTGAAAAAGCCTGTAGGTTTCTTCCATGATTGCAGCACTCTCCCTCACAAATATATATCCGGGGTTTTCAACCGGTAACAAGGTACACAAATATTATTTTGGAGCCTAGACTTTGAGTGGAATTAGGATGTGTTTTGTTGCACGAAACAAACGAGGTGGATGGCTAAGTCTAAGGTGGTTCCGGACTACAAACTAGAGCACACGAACAAAGAGTTGGATGGGAGATTTACCTCTCTCCTCCTCTTGGCTCGGTTCTTCTCTAGCGCACTCATTTTGCTTCGTGACCGCGTGCACCTTCCAAACGTTCTCATCCACTCCTTCGCTTGCATTATTATTCCTTCCACTTGATGTTTTCGCCTTGAGTCACTTCCATACTCCCTTGCCTCACATGCTTCCATGATACCTACAAAACAAGGCCTTGGCTGCCTCCCACCATGCTTGTACTTTGCATGTAGTGATAAAAGATGTTGGAGGGGCATCCCGTGATGCATCATGGTGCATGCATGGTTAGGTGAACTAGATTGCCTCCCTCTAAGTATGTTATAATGCTAAGTACTCCTCTAATTTTGAAAATAAAAAAATAAAATCAGAGATATTAATGAGTTAAAATATAAATTTAGAGGAGTTTTTAAAGCATTAAAAACAAATGTAAGTTGAAAATATTTTCCGAGTACTTTTATGTTGGTCTCACCGGTATTGTTTGCATTCATTGGTTGAGAGCAAACTTTTCCCGGCTTGATCATGGGGGTATAGGTTTAGGTTCTAATTTTGGTTAGATGAGAGAGATTTTGAATGAAATAAAATTAAATGAGGCTTAGAAAAATTCTAATCTTAGAGAAACCAAGGATATGGATTTTTAAATCAACCAAAAGTTAAGTTTCTAGGTTCACGCGAGTCCTACCACGTGCTGAAATTTAAATAACATCTAGATACAAGTCGTGGCTCTACTCGTGTGTTTTTAGCATGTAAAACAAGTCAACCACAACATCATAAAGGGGATGAATGGTTGAGTTAGATTCTGAATTTTTTTGGTTGTGGTTTCTCGAAAAGAAGCAAATAACATAGGATGGCTCATATAAAGGGTTTATGATCAAGCAAAATATTCAACCAAGAATGATGTCTCTAATGTTATTCAACCATTCTAAGTCTAATGTCTTGCATAGCAAAATTAAAAACTGAATTATCTAAAAAGACTCGAAAAACCTGGAATCGGGTTGTCCTCCCGGTAGCTTATTCTTGACTCGACGAAACGGGTTGCCTCCCGCCTAGCGCTTCATTTATAGTCCATGGCTAGACTTCTTCACTTGATTACTTCGGATCAACGCTCTTTGTGGGCATTGTAATCTTGGGTACCCACTTCCGCACCATCTTGGGCACGGGCTTATTCTTTGTCTTAGTCATATTTTTGGTCTTCACAGGCTGGCTTTGTCTTTTGGTCTTGACGGATGCAACAACTTCCTTCATGTAATGGCTCGGCATCTCAAACTCCGGTCCTTCGGTCGTGATCTTCGTGGTCTCCTTAGTGTGATCCTCCATCTCTCCCGAATGAGTTTGAGCAGCCTTCTCCTTCTCGCGACCTTGAGATTGTCTCGGAAATTCTCCTTTGTTACCCATCGGGTGCCCGACAAGTTGTCCCACTTGCGTCTATAATATCTTCATCACGATGAACACTTCATGTATAGAGCTTCTGACCTCCATCACCTTGCCATCTAAATTCTTCAATATTTTCTCCATAGCCTCGAACTTAGCGACGGCGTCCTTGTTGATTTTATCTTGGACATGGTCGTACTCCTCACACTCCTCGCATGTGGATCTTGCCTCGGCAACCTTTAGGTCTTAAGCTTCTTTCTCTATCTCCATCTTCTCCATCCTACTCATAAGTAAACCGATATGCCACTCAAGGAATTCGGCTCGTATGTATTTATTGAAACGCTCCAAAGCTCTCGCAATCGTCATGCAGATAGCTGAGACCTTGATCTTGAACGACCTTCCGGCGTCTTGAAGGTTTATGATAGGTAGATCAACGATGTTCGGGGTTCATAGCTCGATCTTGCGCTCCGGTTGTGATTGTTCTCCCATGGGTGGCGATTGAGTTTGATCTTCCTTTGGTCTTGAAGGTGATGATTCCCTTAGAGATTTTGACGGTCCTTCGACTTTGGCTTTTGGATCTAGGGTTTACAATCCTTTAGCTTGTGTTGCATGTCTCCTTTGCCTGTAAAGTTTTCCTGGATCAAAAAAGTTTGGGTTTCATGGAGAGGTAGCCAACCATCTCCGGTTAGGGTTAGCAAAAAGAAAAACCTAAAAAAAAGAAAAATTAGGGTTAATCAAAACTAGATTAGATTGATTTTTTTCTTTTGAGGATGATCAAACTTAATAGATGCAAAAGAAAATCAAAAGAAAAACTGAAAAATAAGCGATACTAGATTGGATCTTGATTGCTTGTTCCCCGGCGACGATGCCAGAGAAAGGGGCTTGTTGACGGTAGATTATCGTATCAAAGTTCATATGGATTTGCAAGCGGACAAATCCCCCATCGTAGTCAAGGGGCCCTTCTTCCCTCGAGTGGTGAACCCAAGGTATCGAATCCGTGGAACAATGTGCAACGCAAGGATTCAATCTAGTAAAGCAAGAATAGCTATCTTATGAAGAACCAAATTGCATCTAATCTAAGATATCATAAAGAAAACGAATCTAATCTAATCTACTAAGGAGGTAGTAAGAGAAAGCAAGAGATAACCGTTCTAGAGAGTCTAGGTCATGCTTATGTTGTAGCTCCAAACAAAATAGATGAAGATAGAAAAGTGAATCTCATTAAAAGCATCTTTAAACTATGGCCTCTGGTCCGATTCTGAAAACGCCCGCCTTTCGGAACCCCCGTTCTGTCACAATGTATTCCTATTCATGCGGGTAGTCTAGGGCGAGTTCGATAAGAACAAGTTGAAATCACTTGGTCGGTCCGGTATGCACCTCTAGCCACCGCGGCTACAAGAGCACCCTAAGCAATCTATCTTAAGTATAGATTGGGGAAGAAGCAAAACCAAGAAGAAAACAAAATCATCGAGAAGGCACTTGATCGCTAGAAATCGGATTCACTATAAAAACTTCACCATGAATGATTACATGAACAAGATCACCACCGGGGTCCTACCTCGATCTTGATCCTTACTCCGGAGCTCTGACGTGGTCTTCCATGCAAGGTTCCCACGTCGGCTAGGAAGACCCTAGACAACTAGCACGACCCTCATCTCCGATATGGTGTCCCTCAAGCTTCTCTGCTCCTCGGCTGCGGATGACGAATTGATTGATGCGTGGCTCTCGGTCAGGGGGCTATAAATAGCCCGAGATGCATCTAGGTCAAAGGGGGGCCGACTGGGCCTCGAAATGGGCTGGGCCGGCCGGCCTGGGCCGACCTGCCTGGGCCCAATTCGGCCCAGTTCGTGGCCTCCTTCGCCCGGTGTTGCTTCCTGAGTCTTCTAGATCCTTCCCCCTTTTGCATGTGGGCCCTTGTCGTCAGTTTCTCTCCGAATTGGACGAAGCTCCTTGTCTTGCAAGATTCAGCACTTTTCTGGCTAGGTCCTCGGAGTTTGTCATCTTCTCGGGCTTGATCCTTGGGCTCTTGGAGTCATGTTCACTTCATTGCTTGACTTGTACCGGGCTTCAAGATCTTGTCATGAGGTGCTTAATGAACTTATCTTGGAAGTCTTGCTTTCAACGCTAAAACCCTGCATAAACACTAAACTCTAAAACCGACATGCACAAGTGAACTTGTTATACCACGGGGGTTAGTACCAATGGATAAGATATAAAATTCATGCCAACACCGAAGGTAAACTCATGGCTAGGTTGACGGAATTTCACTGTCAACACAGACTTACTTTCTTGCACAACCAAACTAGATGAGCCACGTGTTTTATACGTGTGCTGTACCGCATCACGGGAATTGCGAGGGTTGATGGAGTGATCCATTCCATGGATCCCATCTTCGCGTCTGGTGATGAGTTGTGTTGTCACCACGTGTTTTATACATGTGCATTCCACATGTCGAATATGCGAGGCAAGGATACACTCCATTCAAACGGAGGGTGTGTGAGGTTGGACGCTGTCCATGCAGCGGCTTGACGCATGGATACCATTTCTATAGTGAACGGTAATGTATGTGGGCGCTTTCATGAGTGCTGGCATGAAAGGTTCGTTGTGTTCTATGATCTTTTGTAGGTACACTAACCACGTTTGTAAGTCGCTAAGTGAGTACCGATAGTCTCAACTAGTTATTATAGGGAGAGACGTAATTGTTGCCTTGCCACCGGCACTAACTTCGATTTCTGGCTTAATTGCTTGTTGAGGACGAATAGGTCGTTCTTGCATCATGTTAAAAACCTACTGAATAAAAAAATCACAGGTGTTGTTTTTCTTAAATCATGATAATAATAACAACAATTACAACCTTTAAACCGAATCTAAAGTGTTGTCGGATGTTGACGGTGTATTTTGGTGCACCTAGCATGTTCATTACACTTTGGTTTGGATTTGATTATTGAACTAACCCGCCACTAGGCACACTAATCATATAACAAGTTCATCTTTGTGCATGCATTTGGAAGTGTTGTGTTTATGTAGGAAAACATGGACATAAAGGACGGATTCACAATAAGTTCAAAGGAGCATTCATGGAGTCTTGTTCGTGTTCATGAGCTCGCTGAAACTACTTCCAATGGTGGTGAGGACCGAAGTGCTACGAGGAACACCCCCGGGGATTGAAGCGTAAGAGATCAAACTTCATGCAAAGAGAGCCTCCATCTTGATCGCGAGGATAACAGCGTCAAAATCATCCAAGTGGAAGGGGCAAAGTAGATAAGTGCACGAGGACCCACGGAGCAAAAAGGGCGACCGAACCGGGCCGAAACGGGCTCGGGCCGGCCGGCCCGGTCGGATCGGCCCGGCCCACTTCGGGCACCGGTTCGGTCCCGTCTTCCTTGCCCTCGAAGGATCTTCGACCCTAAAACCCCCGACGCGCCGCCAACACAAAAAGAGGAGTTTATTCGCACCGGAAGGCCATCCACAAGCTAGAGAGAGAGGAGGAGGATCTCGGTGGAGATCAACCACCTCGAAGGAAGCACCCTCTCGTGGAGAAGGAGGAAGTCACGGCGGAAGGGAAACCATGATCAACGGTGCCATGATCAGCACCTTGATGGGGTAATCTTCTCATTCGTCCATGGGTTGTAATCGATATTGAGATGTAATCGCACTTTGTCGGATTATCCGTCTATCATCTTGTGTTGAATATACTTTATTGCTTAAGGCTTGCAACCGTGCCATAGAGGGAGTAGAGCTCCAATGCTTCCTTGGATCCATTCAATACACCGTGGCCATCAAAGGTCTAGTCATGAATACCTTCGCGTAGTGACAGTACGAGAGGAGGGAAAGGGCGAAACCGTGGTCACAACCCCGATAGATTAGATTGGTTTTTCATGTCTTTAAGCGATTGCATGCTCTAGTATCGTAGACCCGTGGGCGAGTGTCTTCTTCCTTGATCGTTTATCATTCTCTCTAGTGTAGTTAAGTGTTTTCTAGTATAATAGTAGTTAGGGTTTAGTAGCTAGTGTGTCGTTGTTGATCGAACGCTTGTAATCCCCTTGCTCCGCGGATTGACAAGAACCTTGGGAATCCCGTGGTGAAAAAGGTGTGGGGTCCGTACGCTTGCGGATCGTAGAGGGATACATCTTTTATCCGTCAACAAGCCCCTTTTTCTGGCGCCGTTGCCGGGGAGCAAGTTAGTTTACATCGTTTGATTTGCATCTAACTTAGTTTTATATTTTAGCTTATCTTTTATTCGCTATATCTAACATTTATTATCAAAAAAACACTTGTTTCTTTTTTGTTTTTGTTTTTATCTTATTGTCTAGATGGAGTTCGTTAATCAACCCGTGGAAGAACCGGAGAAATCATTAAGGGATTACGCTAGCCCTCGATGTGAAGACATAAAGGTACAAGAGTCGGATTCGAAGCTCGAAGCGACCAAGTATGAAATTAAATCCAAGATCATGAAGATGGTGGCGGAAAACCCATTTGAAGGGATGGTTACGGAGAACCCATATAGACACATAAGGAATTTCACGACAATATGCAACACGGTGCGTCAAGAAGGAGTTCCCGATGAATGGTTCAAATGGAATCTCTTTCCCTACTCACTTGCCGGCAAAGCAAAGACATGGTATTCGGTTGCGTCCTTTGAAGTTGAAGGCAATTGGAACAAGTTGACAAAGAAGTTTTGCGAGAAGTTCTTTCCAATGAGCAAGGTTCAACATCTAAGGAGGCAAGTGATCAATTTTATGCAAGGAGAAGAGGAAGGGATAGACCAAGCCCGGGATAGGTTTAATGAATTAATCGAACAAGGACCAAAACTCGGCTTCACCGGTGACGTACTCTTGCATACATTTTTCTTTTCCCTAACCCCTAGTTGCATGCGACACGTCGAAATGTGTGCAGGTGGGGATCTCATGGAGAAAACACTCACGGAAGCCGCCCAACTTCTACAAAAAGTTAGCAAAGCGGTCCGCCATGCGAAGAGATTGGGAAACAAGACTTGCGGAAGAGCCGGAATTCAATTCAAGGAAGAAGAAGCTTGCTGATTTTTCTAAAGAGGCAACCCGGAAGTCACAAAAGAGGAGCCAATCATGGAGAAGCTTGAGCAAGAACACATCAAATCAAGAACTACACCAAACGTCGACTTCGCCGCACCAGATGAGACGAACAAGAGAAGCATGTCAAGCGCGAAGCCACTAAGGGAGTTCGAGCCAATGGATTGGGTTCCTATTGATTACGGAGAAGTATTCGACAAGAGAAGACCGTTCCCTAATCAAAAGGGAATGGCAAGAGCATTGGAAGTCGATTTCCCACCGGAGAGGAAAGCTGAAAATTCATACGATCTCGAAACCACCGGTGAGATTTTTGAAAAGCTCTTTGGAGATGACGTGGTGGATCCGGAACATATTGCCGAGGTGAAGAGGATCATGGGGATCAAGCCCGAAGCATCACCATACGCTCGCCTTGCTGAAATTTATTCGATCGGATCCGAAGAAGAAGAGAAGATGACGCCGCACTTGAGTTGCGAGATCAACGGAGTTCAATGCAAAGCTTTATGCGACATCGGAGCCCAAGTAAGTGTTCTATCTTCTAAAATTTACGATAAAGTTCAATACCACAACCTAGACTTAGCTCCAACATCAACGAAATTAATTATGGGAGATGGTAGAACTATCAAACCTCTAGGTATTGCTTGCAACATGAAAGTAAAAATCTCTAGAAACTACATACCAACCGATTTCTTTGTTATTGATGCTTACCATAGTAATTCTGATCATATAATCTTAGGTAGGCCTTTTCTTAAGTTGGTTGATGCCGTGTTAGATGCGGAGAAGGCAAAGTAACAATGAACCTTAATGGAACAAAGTACACATATAACTTTCTTCGTGCTTCTAAACACCTTACTCCTTTTCCTCCCGAAGATGAAGAAATAGAAGAGATAGATAGTCTTTGTTTTGTTGAAACCCTTAGAGACTCGCTGCAAAGAGCGATGGAAAATCAAATTAGTAATCAACAAGATGAAGAACTAGAGGAAGCAACAAAAGGCTTAGAGCCGCATGATGGTAGCGTGGAGGAAGAGAAGTTCGAAGACATAGGAGAAATCAAACCCGAGGAGCCACAAGTGCCCGAAGTAGACCTTAAACCTTTGCCCAAGGGATTAAAATATGAATTTTTGGGCCCGGACAAAACTTATCCGGTCATTGTGAGCGACGAGTTGAGCCCCGAAGAAAATGAAGCGTTGCTGATTTTATTAAAAAAACATAGGAAGGTGATTGGATATTCAATTAATGATCTCAAAGGTATTAGCCCGGCCTTTTGCACTCATCGTATACCAATGGAAGACCAATGTAAGCCTGTAGTGGACCATCAAAGGAGGCTAACCCATGCCATGCGAGAGGTAGTAAAGAAAGAGGTTATCAAGTTACTTGATGCCGGAATCATCTACCCGGTTCCACATAGCGAATGGGTGAGCCCGTACATTGTGTACCGAAGAAAGGAGGTTTGACCGTGGTGAAGAATGAGAAGAACGAATTGATACCGCAAAGAACCGTGACCGGGTGGCGGATGTGTATTGATTACCATAAGCTTAACAAAGCGACGAAGAAAGATCACTTCCCCCTACCGTTCATAGACGAGATGCTCGAGAGGTTAGCAAACCACGCTTATTTTTGCTTTCTCGATGGATACTCGGGGGTTCATGCAAATTCCCATTCACCCGAAGATCAACATAAGACAACATTTACATGTCCTTACGGAACGTTTGCATATAGGAGGATGCCCTTCGGCCTATGCAACGCTCCGGCCTCTTTTCAACGTTGCATGATGGCCGTGTTTTCGGAATTCATCGAAGAAATTGTTGAAGTGTTTATGGATGATTTTTCCGTTTACGGGAAGACATTCATGGATTGCTTAGCAAACTTAGAAAAGGTCCTTACAAGGTGTGCGGAGGTAGATTTGGTTTTAAATTGGGAAAAGTGCCACTTCATGGTTAAGCAAGGCATAGTGCTCGGACATGTTATATCCGAGAGAGGAATTGAAGTGGACAAGGCTAAGGTAGAGACGGTTGAGCAACTCCCACCTCCTACGGATATTAAGTCCTTAAGGAGCTTTCTAGGCCATGCCGGATTCTATAGAAGATTTATAAAGGACTTCTCAAAGATCACTAAGCCTTTAACACACCTTCTTCAAAAAGACGTGGCTTTCGACTTTGATGAGAAGTGTCTAGCGGCATTCGGACCTTGAAAAATGCGTTGGTGAGTGCTCCCATCATCCAACCTCCGGATTGGAGCCAACCTTTCGAGATCATGTGTGACGCAAGTGACTACGCCGTAGGCGCGGTCTTGGGACAAAGAAAGGAAGGCCGAGTTCACGCCGTTTACTACGCTAGCAAAACTCTTAGTGGGGCACAATTAAATTACGCTACTACGGAAAAAGAATTGCTAGCGGTGGTATTCGCTTTCGAAAAATTCAGATCTTACATCGTGAACTCGAAAGTCATTGTTTACACCGATCACGCAGCCATAAAGTATCTCTTGGCTAAGAAGGAAGCTAAACCACGTTTGATTCGTTGGATCCTTCTTCTCCAAGAGTTCGATGTTGAAATTCGTGATAAAAAGGGGGTGGAAAATGTTGTGGCCGATCATTTGTCTAGGATGAATCGTGGGCAAGATGATAAAGAGCCCATAGAAGATAAGATGAGAGATGACCACCTCTATAGAGTGCTTGATAAAGATACTTGGATGATCGACATCATTCGAGCAATTCGAAAGATGCCCCTCGATCATCTAGACAAAAACACTCAAAGGAAGATAATTTCGAAAGTAAGAAATATTTTTGGGATGCACCATACCTCTTCAAGCTTGGCAATGATGGAGTGATGAGAAGATGTGTGCCAAGAGAAGAGAGGCTTGAGATTCTAAGGAAGTGCCACTCGGCGGAGTACGGTGGGCACTATAGCCATTTTCGAACCGAAGCCAAAGTATGGTCGAGCGGATTCTATTGGCCGGAGATGCATGAAGATACTAAAAGATATGTTGCGTCATGCCCCGAATGCCAAAGAACCGGAAACATCTCTCAAAGAAATTCTATGCCTTTGAAATACAACTTGCAAATCGACATATTCGATGTATGGGGCATAGACTTCATGGGGCCTTTTAAAAACTCATTTGGATTCGAGTATGTACTTGTTATGGTCGATTATGTATCCAAGTGGGTAGAGGCTATACCATGTCGTAAAACTTCCACGAGAGGAGTCCATCACTATGATCAAGAACGTGATTTTTCCTCGTTTCGGTACACCGAGAATCTTGATAAGTGATGGAGGAACTCATTTCACCGGAAGAACTTCAAAAAGTGCTTGTCCAAGTTGGGAATTGAGCATAGGGTCTCCACGGCCTATCACCCACAAACCAACGGACAAGCGGAGACGTCAAATAGGCAATTAAAAAGCATACTTAACAAGACCATAGAGAAGGGAGGCAAGGATTGGTCAAAGAAATTAGACGGAGCTTTATGGGCTTATCGAACGGCGTTTAAAACACCGATAGGTATGACCCCCTATCAATTCGTCTATGGAAAAGCTTGCCACCTTCCGGTTGAGTTAGAACATAAAGCCTATTGGGCGATTAAAGAGATGAACCTTGATCTCGATGCCGCGGTGGTGAAACGGAGAATTCAAATAAGCGAGCTAGAGGAGTTGAGGTTGAAAGCTTATGAAAACGCAAGCATATACAAGGAGAGAATTAAAAGGTGGTATGATAAAAGATTGAAGAAAAACGAATTTAAAGAAGGAGATAAGGTCCTCCTCTACAATTCGAGGTTTAAAACCTTCGGAAAGGGGAAATTGCAAAGCAAGTGGGACGGACCTTATGTTGTGCATTCGGTGTTCTCCAACGGAGCGGTAACCATTATGGATATAAACGGCGATCAATTTGTGGTGAATGGACAGCGGCTTAAGGTTTACTACGAACCCGACATCGTGCCCATTCATCATGTTGACGTCTTTACCATGGAGGAAGAGCCCGAACGTCCCGCCTAGGACGAAAAACAAGGCACCAACTTCGTAAATAATTTTTCTTTTAGCTTTACGGAGTTTTTCGCGAAGATT
The DNA here is from genome assembly GCA_947561735.1 of Cenchrus americanus. NCBI lineage: Eukaryota > Viridiplantae > Streptophyta > Magnoliopsida > Poales > Poaceae > Cenchrus > Cenchrus americanus. Next base: position 55,699,988 of record OX387240.1, read on the forward strand.
AACCGGGCCAACTTTTTCCCACGGGGCCGAGGACGAAAAAATAGGGCGGTGTGCAAAAAACCCGACCGGCCCGGCCCCCGCGGGGTGGGGCCGGCCGGCCCGGTCGGATCGGCCCGGGGGTGGCCCGAAGCCCGATGTCCCCGAATTTCGCCCGAATTGCTCCTTTTTGACTTCCTTGTTTGGTCGGAAAATTTTAAGGGAAGTGTAAAAAAGGAAAATAAGGTTCCCGGGGCTTTTCTCTCGGGACTATATATTTGGCCGAATTGGGAGCTCGAGAATCAAACCTTTCAAGCAATGTGTTGCACCCTTGTAGCGACCATTGAGCCTCCAAAAAGCTTAGAGTTGAAGGTAGAAGCCAAGAAGCCATCGATGGAGGAGGCGATGCGATGCGAGGTCAAGCTACCCGTCAAGAGGACCGCGCGTATCCGTTGCGGAGGACGTGTCCCGACCGGAGCTCTTGCATCTCGCAACCCCGTCAAAGGAGAGAAGGTCCCTACACCCGTTCGAAGGTCGGCACGTCTCCAAGGCATCAAGCGCAAGGATTACAAGGAGATGTCGCCGGAGCCTAAGGATTATGGGGATAGCGACTACTCCGACGATCGTAGCCCGAGCTCGTGGGCGGCTGCCGGTAGAGACGATGACGATTGGGGCGAGCGGCCCCTACGAAAGGACTCCCGAGGGCCCCAACGGCAACGGCAACGGCGGTGGCGAAGGCGACAACAATGGAGGTGGCGACGACGGTGGTGACAACGGTGGAGATTATGGCGACGACGACCCCTTCGGATTGCATCCGGTGTCTTTGTCGAGTTTGCCGTCAATCCATCGCAGCTCTCTACGCGTCGGCCGACGAATGTCTTCAAACCATGGAAGCGATGAAGCGGCGTATGGAGGACTTGGAGCGCGTAGTTGAAGATGACTACAAGTTCCTTAACCGTAACGTGCGCAAACTTTTCGGCATGGTTGGAAACATGAGAGGCAAGTGGTGCAAAGCTTGCTCGAAGTACCATTAGATCTAGTTTTCCCCTTTGGTTTTTGTAAGATACGACGAGGACGTCGTATGTTTTAAGTGTGGGGGAGAGCTAGCTCGCTAGCCTTAGCTTTTGAACTTCAAGTTTAGGTTCGGTTTAATCTTCGTGTGAGAGTCTTAGTGTTTTAATGAGTCTTTAGTTTTTGAGTCTGTTTTAAAAATTTTTGCAAGTGTCTTAAATTAGTGTTGAGTCAAGAAAACCAAATAAAAAGAGTCTTTATATACATTTTTGTGTTTTATGTATTGTTTATCTTTATTTACTTGTTTGTTTAATCTTCGATTCTTGATATATGAACACAAGTATGTGGTTTGAAAATCGTTTACCGTGGTGCTTAGTGGAATCGCTACTACTTAAAGTACCCATACCGCACTTCGATCTTGAGCTTCACATGCTAGTTGTGCTATGTTCGATGCTAAAAATTGGAGGATTTCAGTTCTGAAAATTATATTAAAACCCTTGTAATAAAGGTTAGCAAAACCTCTTTTTCCAAGTTGAGAGTAAGAAAAAATTCCTATCCAAAGCCAAGTTTATTTTCGCTCCACCATAAGTGTGATTAGCACGATGAGTTAGGCTAGGACCCTTCTCTCTTGGTGAGTTTTAATTTCGAGCAATGATCATGTCCTTGTGCTTATCTTTTGTTGCTAGCCTCGTCATACATTCGGTAACATGACTTTCACAACGGAAGTCACGTACATCGCCGAATTCCATACCCAACCCTATACATCTCTTTTGTACATCGTATTCCTTGAACACAACCTATTTTCAAAGTTTCGTCTCGTTTCTAGCATGATTTATTTAAAAATTTCAGATTGTATGCATGCGAGGGAAGAGAGAATTGAAAGCTTTGAAAAGTTGTCAAGAGAGAGAAAAATAAAGAGAAAAAGTATGTGTATGGAAAAGAAAGAAAGGAAGAAAGAAAAAAATCATATGTGAATGAAAGAAGAAAAAGAAAAGAGAAAGATGAGTTAGCAATGAAGATATGAGAGGGATGGATCAAGTGAAAGAAAAGAAAAAAAAATAATAAAGTGTAAGGAAGGATGTCACGTTGATTGTGAGACGAAACTTTTACTCTATTTCCAACCATGTGCAATCCGACAACGAGGACATCATTGGTGCCTTGAAGTCACAATTTTCTTTTGCCCTTGCACATGTCCACCATTCTAAATCTTCTCATCCTTGATATCCCTACATATGGTTAATTCTCATGATCATTGGCTTTGAAAGGTAGACAACCATTAGAGGAAGTTCTTAGTTTGACAATACTTGTGTTGATTGCGCTAGCCCTACCTATAGCTCCACTTTTACATGATATATGAGAGATTAATGGGAGGTGAGAGTTTTATAAAATTTGGTTAGGATAGACACTTCATATGAGTGACTTGAGAGAGCTTGGAGAAAGGTTTTTGTCTAACACTTGTTGCAGGAATTTTTGTTTTGAAAACCATAAAAACCCTCCGATGGAAGCAAAGAAGTAAGTATGGCTGAAATTGAAAGCTTCGAGTGAAGAGTTTGAGTTGTGGGGTAAATCTTGACGTGGTAAAAATTCTAAACGCCCATGTTTATGATTGATTATCATTACTTTGTGTTTATGTATTAAAGATGAAGGGATTGACTAACTTGTGAAGAGGGATAAGTGGTACACGATTACACTCCTTGGACGAAGTTCTTTTACGAGTACTTGCTCGAGAACGAGCAAGAGCTAAGTGTGGGGGAGATGTTGACGGTGTATTTTGGTGCACCTAGCATGTTCATTACACTTTGGTTTGGATTTGATTATTGAACTAAGCCGCCACTAGGCACACTAATCATATAACAAGTTCATCTTTGTGCATGCATTTGGAAGTGTTGTGTTTATGTAGGAAAACATGGACATAAAGGACGGATTCGCAATAAGTTCAAAGGAGCATTCATGGAGTCTTGTTCGTGTTCATGAGCTCGCCGAAACTACTTCCAATGGTGGTGAGGACCGAAGTGCTACGAGGAACACCCCCGGGATTGAAGCGTAAGAGATCAAACTTCATGCAAAGAGAGCCTCCATCTTGATCGCGAGGATAACGGCGTCAAAATCATCCAAGTGGAAGGGGCAAAGTAGATAAGTGCACGAGGACCCACAGAGCAAAAAGGGCGACCGAACCGGGCCGAAACCGGGCTCGGGCCGGCCGGCCCGGTCGGATCGGCCCGGCCCACTTCGGGCACCGGTTCGGTCCCGTCTTCCTTGCCCTCGAAGGATCTTCGACCCTAAAACCCCCGACGCGCCGCCAACACAAAAAGAGGAGTTTATTCGCACCGAAGGCCATCCACAAGCTAGAGAGAGAGGAGGAGGATCTCCGGTGGAGATCAACCACCTCGAAGGAAGCACCCTCTCGTGGAGAAGGAGGAAGTCACCGGCGGAAGGGAAACCATGATCAACGGTGCCATGATCGGCACCTTGATGGGGTAATCTTCTCATTCGTCCATGGGTTGTAATCGATATTGAGATGTAATCGCACTTTGTCGGATTATCCGTCTATCATCTTGTGTTGAATATACTTTATTGCTTAAGGCTTGCAACCGTGCCATAGAGGGAGTAGAGCTCCAATGCTTCCTTGGATCCATTCAATACACCGTGGCCATCAAAGGTCTAGTCATGAATACCTTCGCGTAGTGACGAGACGAGAGGAGGGAAAGGGCGAAACCGTGGTCACATCCCCGATAGATTAGATTGGTTTTTCATGTCTTTAAGCGATTGCATGCTCTAGTATCGTAGACCCGTGGGCGAGTGTCTTCTTCCTTGATCGTTTATCATTCTCTCTAGTGTAGTTAAGTGTTTTATAGTATAATAGTAGTTAGGGTTTAGTAGCTAGTGTGTCGTTGTTGATCGAACGCTTGTAATCCCCTTGCTCCGCGGATTGACAAGAACCTTGGGAATCCCGTGGTGAAAAAGGTGTGGGGTCCGTACGCTTGCGGATCGTAGAGGGATACGTCTTTTATCCGTCAACATCGGACCAGGCTAGTTGACCCTGTGGTCGTGACCTTTTCTCAGACCTTTCTGCAGAGTTCTCGTATAGGTGATCTACACCCAAGTGCTCCATATCTATCCAAATCTTTCCTGAGAAATCTTTTTCCTAATCATAGGCTTTCAAATCTCAAGCTATGCTCAGATAGTAAACCTAGGTGTTGCCGTCTTTTCGGAACACATCACTCCGAGTTTTGCACCTTTATACCATGTTCCTAACTCATCTAGCTTAACCCTCGACCGCCAAGTTTGGTCTCATGAACCTACTAAGCTGCCAGGAAATGGTGAACATTTTGGGAACTTTGGTTTTGGAATTTTGGAAATTGTCATTTCGATGCAGTGCAACTGTCTCGAGTTTGACTATTTGGTCAATTTGAGTTTTCGTCGTACATGTTCTACTTGTTGAACAAGCTTACGAATGTGTAACTTATGAGAACTCAAATTTTTCAGATGGTGGGCTGACACGCAGCACTCTGAATGGTTTCGGTGATTTTAGTGGCCGCAACCAACCGCCACCACCACCGGACCCGGCATCAATGGCTACTCAAACTGAGGTGACGCGTCAAATTCTTCTATACCTGCAACAGCAATCGCAGTAGCAGCAATCGCAGCAGCAGCAATCGCAGCAGCAGCAGCCCCATGGGAATCGGGTTGATGCTCAAGGTCAAGTAACCGAGTACAAGAACTTTCTGGATATGAATCCGTCGCAGTTTACTGGGACGGAAGAACCCCTAGATGCTGATGCCTGGAGTCGGGCCATTGAAGCCATGTTCGCGGTGTTTACGTTGCCATGTTCAGAAGGACGCAAGGTTGAATTCGTGGCATTGTAGCTTCGTGGTTCTGCTTTAATGTGGTGGGAACACTACAAATCCACTTGGGAAGAATTCAAGAAGGCTTTCAGAGACCATCACCTTCCTAAAGCACTTATCGATAGGAAAATGAGAGAGTTATTGGCTCTCAAGCAAGGGTCAGACACGGTGTACCAATACGTGCAAAAATTTAATAACCTCTGCCAGTATGGAGGATATCATGTGGATACAGACATGAAGAAGATGGAGCTTTTTCGCGAAGGTCTGAATAGTAAATTGGCTGAACGGCTGAATCTGGTAAAATTTGACAACTACCCCATGGTAGTGAATAAAGCTATCTCCTAGGAAGATGCCATAAAGAGGGCCCAAGCTGAGAGGAAAAAAAGGCCAAATTCATGCCCAATAATGTGTAGCGTTGCAAGATATGCATTATGCGGAAGACTTTCCCAGACTTCCAGCAGGCTTCACAGTCGGAAAGGTTAGTGGCTAAGTTGTCCCAGGTTCGGACTCCAGAAGATCTTTACCTTCCCCACACTCAACAGCCGACTCCCAAGCCTATGGTACCTAGTCCTAATGGTAGCAGTGAGCGTCGTTGTTTCAAGTGTGGTGAACCAGGACACTTCGCTAAGGCATGCTTGCAACCGTGCTAAACCAACAGGCAGCACCAGCTAACTCAGCCTAATCAGAGACAAGTTTCCAAACCCATCCACAAGAGCAAGAAGAAGATTGCTCAAGCCAGGAAGGGCAGACTCAGTTTCACTTCTGTGGGTGATATTCCAGAAGGAGCACCAGTAATGATGGGCACATTCTCTATTCGAGGCAAACCTATCTGTGTGTTGTTTGATTCTAGCGCCACACATAGTTTCATGAATGGAAAGATGCTGAGCAAAGCAGGACTGAACTCCTGTAACACCAATGATGCATTTACGATTAAAACAGTGGGCGGGAACATCTATTCTGAGTTGGTGACCAGGGGAGTACCCTTGGAATTAGGCAGCAAAACGATTGACACGGACCTTATCATTTTGGGATTAGAAGGCATTGATGTCATTCTAGGAATGGACTGGATGAACCGACATAAGGTAGTACTGGATATTTCAGAGAGAATGGTAGAGATCAACTCACCAATTGTTGGAGCCATGACTCTATACCTACCTTTCAAAGATGGTGTGAATCCTCGTTCTTATGTGGCAATCACTTCTCAACTGGAAGAAATTTTAGTGGTTCGAGAGGTTGCGGACATTTTTTCCGATGAATTGTCGGGTATGCCACCTGATGGAGATGTCGAGTTTGTCATCGAACTTCAGCCTGGCATAGCCCCTATCTCCAAAAGACCTTACCGCATGCCACACAAGGAATTGGCGGAATTGAAGACCCAACTTCAAGAGTTGCTAGATAAGGGTTATATTCGCCCAAGTTCTTCACCTTGGGGTTGCCCAGCTTTATTTGTGAAGAAGAAAGATGGTAGCTTAAGGTTGTGTGTGGACTACCGACCTCTCAATGCGGTAACAATCAAGAACAAGTATCCTTTACCCCGCATCGATGTTCTTTTCGATCAATTAGCTGGAGTAAAGTTTTCTCCAAGATTGATCTTCAGTCAGGGTACCATCAAATAAGGATCAGGCCTTGTGATATTCCCAAGACAGCTTTCTCCACCCGATACGGTCTTTATGAGTATTTGGTGATGTCCTTTGGTCTTACCAATACACCTGCTTATTTCATCTATCTAATGAACTCCGTATCCATGATGGAACGGGACAAGTTTGTAGTGGTATTCATTGATGATATCCTAATCTATTCCAAGAATGAAGAAGAACATGCAGAACATCTCCGAGTTGTTTTGCAACGTTTGCGAGATCACAAGTTGTATGCAAAGTTCTCCAAATGTGAATTTTGGTTGGATAGTGTGAAATTTTTGGGGCACACTATTTCCAAGGAAGGCATATCTGTGGATCCTAGCAAAGTACAAGAGGTTATGGATTGGAAACCACCCAAGACCGTACATAAAATCCGAAGTTTTCTGGGTTTAGCAGGCTATTATCGTGTCTCATTCCGGATTTTTCCAGGATCGCTAAACCTATGAATGAATTATTAAAGAAGAGAGTCAAGTTTGTGTAGAGCAAAGAATGTGAAAAGCCTTTCACACATTGAGGCAACATCTGACTACAGCCCTAGTGCTAGTGCAGCCGGATAATTCTAAACCGTTTGAAGTATTTTGTGATGCTTCAGGTACTGGTCTCGGTTGTGTTCTTATGCAAGAAAATCGAGTCATTACCTATGCCTCACGATCGCTTCGACCCCATGAAGTGAATTACTCGACCCACGATCTTGAATTAGCAGCGGTTGTTCATGCTCTCAAGATTTGGAGGCATTATCTTATGAGAAACCGCTGTAATATCTTCACCGATCACAAGAGTCTTAAGTATAACTTCACCCAATCAAAATTGAATATGAGGTAGAGAAGATGGTTGGAATTGATAAAAGACTATGATCTAGAAGTACACTATTATCCCGGAAAAGCCAATGTTATTGCAGATGCGATTAGCCGTAAGATTCACTGCAACTGCTTAACTGTGGAGTCGTATAGTGAGACTTTGTGTGAAGACTTGAGGAAGCTCCGATTGGAAATTGTGGAGCAAGGAAATCTGAATGCTATCTCTGTTGAGTCCAATCTATATGACAGAATCGTGTTGGCTCAACTCAATGATGAAGGCGTCCAACTAATAAAACAGAAATTAGCAGAGGAAGACCCCAAATATAAAGGATGCAAAAGATGTGGTGTGGTTTGAGCAACGTCTCGTAGTTCTTGTTGATCCGGAACTCCGAAAGGAAATTTCTGACGAAGCTCATCTTTCCAAATTCTCTATTCATCCTGGGAGCACCAAAATGTATCAAGATTTGAGGAAAAACTTTTGGTGGTCAAACATGAAGGTAGACATAGCCAAATATGTGGCAGACTGTGATACTTGTCATCGAGTCAAAGCCAGCCATTTGAAATCAGCCGGTGTACTTCAACCGTTGACTATACCTTTGTGGAAGTGGGATGACATAAGTATGGATTTTATTGTGGGTTTACCCCCGACCGCCAGAAGGAAGGACTCTATCTGGGTTATAGTGGACCGAATGACCAAGACTGCTCATTTCATTGCAGTGCACACCACTTACTCCATCCAAGATTATGCAGAACTCTATGTCGATCAAATTGTGCGCCTGCACGAGATTCCCAAGACCATTGTTTCAGATCGAGGTACTCAATTTGTGGCTCATTTCTGGGAACAATTGCATGAATCTTTGGGAACCAGATTGATTCGTAGTTCGAGTTATCATCCTCAGACCGATGGTCAGACCGAGTTTGTCAATCAAATTGTGGAAGACATGCTGAGGGCAAGCATCATGCATTTCGATAAGAGTTGGGACAAGTGTCTATTGTTGGCAGAGTTCTCTTATAACAATAGTTATCAAGCTAGTTTGAAGATGGCACCATTTGAAGCTCTTTATGGACGAAGATGCCGAACTCCTTTGAATTGGTCAGAAACCGGGGAGCGAACGCTCTTTGGTCCAGATTTAGTTAAGGATGCAGAAGAGAAGGTGGAAGTCATCAGAGAAAACTTAAAGTTAGCTCAAATGAGACAAAAGAGTTACCATGACAAAGGGACAACACCCCGACACTATGATGTGGGTGATTATGTATACCTCAAGGTTTCACCGACCAAAGGTGTGCAGAGATTTGGCGTCAAAGGGAAATTAGCCCCACGTTAGATTGGCCCATATGAGATCATCGAGGTATGTGGACCAGTCGCTTATCGTATCCGACTTCTGGGTCGATTCTCGGTTGTGCACAGTGTGTTCCATGTGACACAATTGAAGAAAGGTGTGAAGGTACCCGAGACAGAGATAATTGCGGAAGCGAACGCTTGGATCGAGCCAGATTTTTCAGTGGTCGAGCATCCGTTGAGAGTGCTAGATCAAAAAGAAAGACAAACTAGGAGACATACTATGAAGATGTACAAGATACAATGGAGTCACCATACTGAAGAAGAAGCTACTTGGGAGACCGATCACTTCCTCAACACCAAGTATCCGGGTTTTCTTCAATCGCGAAATAGTGAGAACCTTACCCTACCTTTGTCTTTAATTTCCGAATCTCGGGACGAGATTCCTTTAAGGGGGTAGGCTGTAACATCTCAGGTGTTTAATTACCTTGCTTAGTGCTAATGACACCCCTAATTAAGTCAACAACCTTTTGTGGTCAAAGCTTGGTCAAACTTTAGCCAAAACCCTAGTCAAACCCTTGTCATTCCTTGTCCTTCTCGAACTTTTGCCGTGTTCTCCAAATTTCACCTAAACACTTCAAATTCTACCAATATAAAAGTTGTCCAATTTTTCGAGGGACACAACTTTATGTTGGATGGCGTTTCAAATTTTGAGCGGAAAAGGGTGAAAAACTTGGTCAACTGCAGTTTTCACTATTCATCAGCGCTCTGCAAAACCCAAACTTTGCTTGGCGTTCCTGCTCAAACGTCGAGAAAAACATAGGACGGCCTTTGCAAATGTTGTAGAGGGATGTCTCATATACAACTTTCGTATCTACCATTTTTTGTCGTACAGTTCAAATTTTTGAAGATACGCTCGGTCAAAGTAGGGTTGACCGGCTGAAAAATGGATCGGTCGCGCTCTAGAGCGCTGACGGCGCGCCGGGTGCCCTGCCAACTTGGCTGCGCTGTGCGCCGCGCGCAAGGCACCGCACCACCTCGGCGTCCGTGCTGGCCCGGTTCCCACCGCCTCGAGGCACGAGTTACCAGCTCCCCTTCGCGCCAGCATCCTTGGAACGCGTGTCGCATCTTCGTACCGCGCCGTAACCGCCCCTAGTGCCCCGCGGTCCATTGCGCGTGCTCCCTGCCGAGTGCGCCCATCGAGGTCCTTCGCCGTACTGTGGAGTTAAGGCGGCCGCATCCCTTCGTCGTGAAGACAGGCAGCCGACCGGCTATAAAGGCCGCCTGTTGCCCACGCGCAGGCCGACGAAGCCGTCCGCCATTGTTGTTCCACGGCGAGCTCCTATCTCCCGACCCTACCACCACCGACCAAGCGCCCTAGCAACTTCACACAGCCCCACACCACCTCCCCGTACCATGGGATGCACTGCCGGCGCCTCCTCTTCACTGGAGTAGAAAAGTCCAGGGACCCCGGTGTAAAGTGGAAACTTCAATAGTAAAACAGTTTTGCTGAAACTTTGAAAATCCATAGAAAATCATAAAAATGCAAACTCAATTTTTTTTGGATTCCATGTGAATCCTACAACTTTTACAAAGCACTACTATATTTTTTCGTGATAGTTTTTGCATGAAAAATTGATATGTGAAAAACCTAGATCTGTTGTATCTCTAAATCTACAAGTCCTCTGTAGCTGAATTTTGGATATGTTGTGTGCTATGTTGTAACTAGATCATGTACCAAAAATTGCACAAAGTTATGTTGTAAATCTTTTTATATGAATTGTTTTCTATTTATGCGAATCTGTATACCCCGACCGGGAACCGCCTGGTTGGTGTATACCCCGTTTCGTTTTTATTGGACCTTCTTGGGGTATGCATTCTTCCATGTGTTTAGGTCCACCTTGCAAGGTTATAAAACAATCAATTGTCGGCCTCTCACCGTTATCCGAGACTGCTTAATCTACTAGCCACGATATCCCGTAATGATGGAACTTGGTGAATATTACTGCTTGAATTAATTGCTTGTACAATTCTTGATTGGATTAGTTGGCACATTTTGAAATGGTAATCAATTAGAATTTATGCTAAAATATTGAAAGTAAGGACATACTCTTTGTCGCTTTTCAGCAAAAGAACTCCACCGGCCAAAAGGTCTCTCATGTCTGGAGTTTGGTGATGTAGTTATCACCCGACGGTTAAGTCTTGCTGAGTATTAGTATACTCAGCCTTGCTTTAAAACTGTTGTTGCAGGTGTTGCTGACCGGGTGGATGACGACCAGTGATGACATCACGGATGACCTCCTGTGATGTTTACCGTTGCGCTAGATAATTTTATTTCCGCTATTTAAAACTCTAAATCTTTACCTTCACGTCTTGAACAAAGTTTTGTAATAATTAAACCCCTTCGGGGCAGATTTGTGTTAATTAGTGTAGTGTACTCTAGACTCTCCTTCGTGTGAGTTTTAATGCATATTGTCGATCCTTTGTTGATATCCAAGTGATTTACCGGGCGTTAACCCGGCAACTAACGACAGGACGATACTTTAGTATTTCCTAATGACCAAAGTGGATTGGATTAGGCAATAGTACGGTATTTTCCTGGGCGGGTTGTCACAATAGTGGTGTAGATAGGGGAAGGCGCTGTGATGTGTTCCCAGAAGGGAAAGCTATTCTCGTCGAAGGCAATTTGCCGTGATGCGATCACGCAGCGCGAGTGAAGGTCGAGGCAGCGGTAGCCGCAATGATCTGTCGGGTAGTCAAGAAAAACGCACCAGCTTGGTGGGGGACTGAGCTTGGTGGGCATCGTGGCGCAGATGTGGGGGTAGCAGAGGCATGCGTAGACAAGAAGCTCGTCGTAGCGGGGTGGTGTGCCAAGGAGGACTTCATGTGGTGTCATCTTGCTTGTGGCGCGACACAGACATCGATTGATCTGGAACGTTACCGTGTTCAAGGCCTCAGCCCAAAAGGTTGCATGTGTTGCGCTGTGAATCAGCAGAGTTCTCAAACAATCATTAATCGTGCGCAAAATGCCTTCCACCTTGCCGTTCTACTTCGATGTATACGGGCTGGAGAGGCGGCAGGAGATGTCGTGGGTGGAAAAGATGGCACGCAGAGGATGAGAGTCGTATTTGCGGTCATTATCTATTTGCAAGTCCACGATCGAGAGTCGAAATTGTGTTTGAACGTAAGCATGAAATTCACAAATAATGGGGAAAACTTCGGACTTTGCTTCAATTGGAAAAGTCCAAATGTAGTGAGTAAAATCATCTAAGAACACGACATAGTATTTGAATCTTGAATGGATAAGCACAGGGGATGTCCAAACATACGAGTGAACAAGCTAAAAAGGAAAATATGTCTTTGTTTTTCAGAGTTGCAGAAAGGAAGGCGAACATGCTTGCACAATTGACAATAGTCGCAGGTGTGATCGTCAGACTTATTGCAACTAAAATCAAAGGTCTTCAACACCTGAGACAGGGAGGTGGAGCCAAGATGTCCAAGACTGATGCCTCAACTCAACTGTCGCCGCCTGTGAAGCAGTGAAGGTGTGAAGTTGTGGCTGCCGCAGTGGATAGAGACCGTCGGCGCTGTCACATCGGAGAGTTTCCTGTTTGGTGTGAAGATCCTTTATAAAGAAGCCAGAAGGATCAAATTAAATTAAGATGTTATTGTCACGGGTTAATTGACGAACAGAAACAAGATTTGTGACTAGAGAGGGTGAGATAAGGATGTTGCGAAGCTCAATTGGACATGAGAGATGTGGGAAAGGAGGTATCGGCGACGTGTGTGACAAGCAACCGAACACCATTTTCAACTATGATGGAAGAAGAGAGAGGACAAGATGGGTGGAGATTACCGACAGAGGACATGTGGTTGGTAGCTCCGGTGTCGAGGAACCACTCGGAGGCGCTGGGTAGCGATGGGACGATGCCGGTGGAGTTGTGTGCAGTGTAGAGCGCCTGATTGTCCCAAGCGGCAAAGTGCGACGGCGGCGATAGCTGTGGTTGATGAAGCGTCGTCATTGCTTGGTGGGGGTTGAATGGGGGCCATGGGCTGAGAACGCCAGCGTTGGGGGCCCGCTGTGACGCCCCATGTTTTTAATTAGCATCATTAGTGCTAATGACCGAGTCAAACGAGTCAAACACTGTTGACATTGCTCAAACCTTGGTCAAACTGGGTCATCACCTCAAAAATCTCGCCAACAATCCCTAATGACCCTATTAATCAAGTCAACCCACACTTGTAGTCAAACCTTGGTCAAAGGCATGGTCAAACCCTATTTAAACCCTAATGTCCTTGAGCATCCTCCGGAACTTTTGCCGTGTTCTCCAAATTTCACCTAAACACTTCAAAATCTCCCAATATAAAAGTTGTCCAGTTTTTCGAGGGACACAACTTTGCTTTTGGGTAGCATTTTAAAATTAAGAGTGGAAAATGGTGCAAATCTTGGTCAACTGCAGTAAACACTATTCATCAGCGCCATGGGAAACCAGCAACTTTGCCTAAAGTTTATGCCCAAACCATTGAGCGAAACATAGGACAACCTTTGTAAAAGTTGTAAAGGGATCATTGCTCTACAATTTTGCTATTTACACCTTGTAATACTTATGTTGTGAAATCTCGAGAAATTGTCGGTCAAAGACGGCTAAACGAAATCAGGAACGGTGACGTCGCGTCGTGACGCCGTGCTCTTGCGCTAGAGCGCGCCGCGCCCTCGCGATGCGTGGCACCTCGCCGTCCATCGACGTCCGAGCCCCGACCCAGTCACGCCCCGAGACCACATGCCGAACGAGCCAACGTGCCATGGAATCTCGCGCCCCCGCGTGCGTGGCATTGTCCCGCGTGAGCCGCGCCGGGCCTTGCCCGCGCCGCCCGCCAGCGAACGCGTCGGCCAGGTCCCCCCTCGTCCCCTTGTGGCTTAAAGGCGCGGTGAGCGTCACCTATAAAAGTCCACCGGCCTCTCCCTCGTGTGCGCCCTCGCCTTGCCATTCCCCGAGCCCCGCCTCTGGCGCCATTGCCGCTGCCGAGCCGAGCCTCCCCCGCCGCTCGCTGCTAGTGCCGCCCAACCTCTCGATCACCTCCCCTGGACCCCATAGAAGCTCACATCGCCACGCATTGTCTAGCTCTGCCCCTACCTTCACTGGATTTCAAGCCGCCGCGGCCGCCTGGTCTCGTCGCGCATGCTTGTCGGTGCCGTCTTCGCCCAATTTCTGATCACCATTCGAATTCACGCGAGCTCGTGGTCCTCCCCGGCGAGTTCTCAGCCCAGAACGGCGGTGAACCCGCCGGAATCCGGCGAGCCCACCGACGGCTGATGCCTAGGGACCCAGGGGCGGAGCTGGAAGAGAATGGAGGGGGTGCGACACCTTCACAAGATATACATATAGTTAAATTAACATGGTGAAGTTTTAGACTCTATACAGGATTACAAAATTTTTGTGGGTGCGGCTGCACCCAGAGTTGTGTACCTAGCTCCGCCCCTGCAGGGACCACATTGCAGCGGTGCCTTTCTTTCCAGGGTCTATACTGCCAACTAGGGGTGTATCTGTAAGAGAGTGAAAGTTTCCAGGGTCCTTGGTGTAATTAGTTTGTTAAATAGTAAATGATGTTTGACTGAATCTTGTAAAATCCGTAGAAAATTGAAGAAAATTAAAAAAAAATGGAAACTCAATTTTGTTGGATTCCTGGTGAAAAACCCTACGACTTTTGTAAAGCATGACCATAGTTTTGTATGATAGTTTTTGCATGAAAAATAAGAGACTATTAGACCCAGATCTATTGTATCTCAAAACCTACATGTGATCTGTCGCTGATTTTTGGATATGTTGTGTGCTATGTCATGCCTAGCTGCTGTACCAAAAAATGAAACCCTAGATGCAAGATCCCTAGGTACCTATGCTCTTGTACTAGTATGCTAGGTCGGTAGATGTATAGGACCGGTACAAGTTGAGTGATGTTTGTCACTCGCAAGAATAGGTTCTTATGTTGGAATCATAAGATCTTTATAAATGGATTGCTCATGTGGTAAGGGCATGGGATTTGAGCTCTGGTTTAGTGGCTTTCGTGGGATAAGCTTTTGAACGTACTAAGCACTTGTCGGGAATGGGACCGGTAATCCTAGTACCTTAATGAGACGGTGCGGGAACTTACCCTTACCAATCTTGAGTAGGCACCTGCCCGGTTCGCCACCGGGAGGGGGGTACATGTGTGAAGCTAGGTGCCTTGCGGGGTACGTCAAATAGCCGTGTACCCAGGACTGTAAGCTTTGATCCCAAGCCGAGGATTTTTGGGAACCGTCTGGTGGTTGTCCATGTCGGGGCAATCCCCGTGTGTTTAGGTTTACCTTGCAAGGTTATAAATCAATCGATTGTCGGCCTCTCACTGTTATCTGAGACTGCTTAATCAACTAGCCATTATATCCCTTAATGATGGAACTCTGTGAATATTATAGCTTGAATTTAATTGTATTGTGCAATTCTTGATTGAATTAGTTGGTACACTTGAAAATGGTAATTAACTAGAATTTGTGCTAAAATATTAAAAGTAAGGACATACTCTTTGTTGCTTTTCAGCAAAAGAACTCCACCGGCCAAAAAGCCTCTCATGTCTAGAGTTGGTGACGTAGTTATCACCCGCCGGTGAAGTCTTGCTGAGTATTAGTATACTCAGCCTTGCTTTAAAAATGTTGTTGCAGGTGTTATTTGGCCTGGTGAGATTCCACCCTGCTGGGAGCTGGAATGGGTGGATGACGATGAGTGATTGCATCACGGACGACCTTATTTTCCTCGGCGGGTTGTCACAGTTGGTATCAAAGCGATTATATGCACCAGGGTTTAATTAACAACCTTAATCACATGTTTTTGAAAAAACTTGTCAAGATTGTTTGGACTTGCAAAATACGTTAGTCCGTTAAAGATGGAAATAGACGGAGAGGCCCTAGAGGGAATGTTTGGGTTCTTTCAGGTGGCTTACAAATCTATGGTTTATTTTGTTAACTTCCAGCACATTTTATTCTTATCAGAACTTACTTTCTGTACAACCATACTAGTTCATCACGTTTTGCCATACGTGGTGGTACTGCATGGAAGTCATGTGAGGGATGGATGCGACCTAATTCAGAGGGAACCCACCGTCGCGTCTGTGTCTCGCCACGTCTTGCCATACGTGGACGATCCGCATTATGAATATGCGAGGCAAGGATACACTCCATTTGAGCAGAGGGTGTCTGAGGTTGGACGCTGTCCATGCAGCGATAAACGCATGGGTACCATTTCTATAGTGAACGGTAATGTATGTGGATGCTTTCGTGAGTGCTGGCACGAAAGGTTCGTTGTGTTCTGTGATCTTCTGCAGGTACACTAACCACATTTCGTAGGTCGCTAAGTGAGCATCGAGTAGTTTTCGACTAGTTACTATAGGGAGAAACGTGTATTTGCCTGGTCACCGGCATTAACTTCGTTTTTTGACTTGATTGCCTTGTGAGGACGAATAGGACGTCTTGCATCATGCTAAAAAATCGTGAAAACTTAAAACTGAATCTCTGTTTGTTTATTGTGCTATCTAAGGAAATTTTTGCTAGCGTGCGTTATCTTCGCCTAGCCTCTCATGCATAGATGTGTTGTTGTCCAAAATTTTGATAGGATTGTTTGCTTGATTTGTGCACCTTGTTCAAGTATCAATTTTTGCCTAGGTGATCTCTACCAAAGTTGCTCCATATCTAACCTAGTGACTGCTCGCAAAAGTTCACGGTCATAGCTTTTGGATATCTCAAGTTGTGCTCAGTTTAGTGAACACATGTCCTGCTGTTTTTCCAGGAGCCAATCTGAAACCTTCCTTAGTTAAAGCACCTTCCTAACCCTTCTAGATCAACCTTGCATACCAAATATGTTTCTCATGATCTTGCTGAGTTGCTACAAAAATTTAGAAATTTTTGGGGCTCTGGTTTTTAAGTTATGAATTTTGTTCACAACTGCAAGAACTTTTTGCCATTATGTATGTATGTTCATTTCGAGTTCTAACATGCGATTGTACTGTTGTACACATGGTTACCCCATTCTTAACCATGTACTCTTTTTATCGTGGACCGAATTTATCCTTGTACACTTACACCCGTCTGATTCTCACTTTTGTCGTTATGCCCAGATGGACAACATTGGATCCGCGTCGGCTGATGTGGAAACATGGACTCTCGTGAACTGCTTCGAGGAGGTGGATTTCCTGCGCTCTTGTGGGACACCCTGAAGGACCTTGGGTACACCGCTTACCCAGAGTACTCGACACGTGAGGTCATGACCACAGGCCAGCTCCTTTGTTGTGAAGTGAAGGTGAACATCCCCGTGTGCCCGACCAATCCTTCTTGCGAAGAGTGGGAGAGTAAGGCACAAAGATTGAACCTGGCTGACACTGTGTAGAAGGCTGCTCTTGAAGCGCTCACAACTTTTTGTGGGAAGCACCCTAACATGGTAGTCGGCACTACAGCTAGAGTGATCCCTTTACCTGAGTGACACACTAGACCAGGGGTCGAACGCGAAGCTTTTCTCTCAGCTCAGGGCAACTCTCACTATAGTCCTGATCTTGTCACCTCAGTCCGTTTTGCCGAAGCCATGTTTGACACCTACCGACTGATGGTGGGAGAAAGTGCATTCTATAGACGCCAAATCTATAGGCATCGAGTTAAAGAAGTGGAGAATACAGCTCAAGCGTTGAAGGAAGCCCGAGCAATTATAGCCACTCTCAAGAAGGGAAGACGCAAGGATAAGACATAGGTTCGATCCTCTGTGTGAATTCCAAGTGATTTACCGGGTGTTAACCCGACAAATAACGGCAGAATGATACTTTATTATTGCTTAATGACCAAAGTGGATTGGTTTAGACGATAGTACGGTATTTTCCTAGGTGGGTTGTCACACCCACATCAGCATGGACCAGGCTTGCACAAGCCCAGTCCACGGGTTATATCCTGCAGCCCACAGAGCATAGGGGTTGGTGGAGTGCTGATGTTGACCACCACCGCTGCTGCCGGAGTGTGGAGCATCGGAGTAGACGGATTTGCGCCCCTTCTTCTTGTTCTTGGAGCGATAGCCTCTAGATCGATCAGAGCTGCCACCAGAGCAACCGCTGGGAGCGCCTTAGGAGCCACCGGGGCCGCCAGCAGAGGAGTCGTCAGTGCCGCCAGTAGATGAGCTGTCGGAGCCGCCAGCGGTGGAGACGCTGAAAGAGGGCCCGCCATTGCGGGCGAAGTAGGCTTGTGCGGTATCCGTCTTGACCTCATGTGAGTCAGAAGCCTCCTTCAAAAGCTCGTAAGACATAGCACTACGAAAGGTGTGGGGAGGGGATTTGGATTTGGTGCCGAGTTTGAGGTGGCGAAATTTGGGGTTTAGGCTGCGGAGGAGGTTCAACACCTTGCTCGGCTCCGAAACGGGATGCCCGACGTTGCGAAGTTAATCGGCGAGGCGTTTGAGCTTGGTGCAGTAATCCTAGATGGAGAGATCGCCCTGTTGAACAGAGCGAAACTCTGCTTCCAGGAGAATGACACGCTCGAGCTCATTGTCATGGGAGTGACCCTCAATGTTGAATCAGAGGGAGAAGGCGGTGACGTGGGGCTTGTGCACGAGATCGAAGACATTGATGGCGATGGTAGTGTACATCTAGCCACTCAGGGGTGCGCTGGGTGAGCAGGGTTGGAGAGCGAACATGGCCCTCGAGGCTGAACTTGCCAAGGATCGAATCGAAGCATTAGCACCACTGGCTGTAGTTAGCGGTGGTGTAGTTGAGCACGACGGGTATGTTGTTACAGATATTGACTGTCTGGACGACGGAGGCTGCGGCTGGCTGATCATGAGGAGAAGCAGTGTCGTGGTGCTCGCCGGAGTCAGAGGAGGAAGAAGAATGGGTGGGCGAGTGAGCCATGGTGGCGGAAGCATAGGCAAAGGGATTGGTGAGGGTAGAATCGTCGGTCATTGATACCATGTAGAAAGGAATAGATGAACCAACAAATTATATTCATCACCATGTTACAGTTTATATACACTTGCGGATGCAACTTGTGACATGTTCCTCTGGAGTGACGCGGCGCATGCGGAGGCTCGGGCGTGAGCGCGGTGCGGCGTGTGGAGCGTGCGCGGCGTGGCGAGTGCGTCGTGCGCGTGAGAGTGTCGCGATGACCGTTACAGGCAGTGCGCCGTGCAGTACAAGGCCCTCGATATTGACTAGCCATGAAGTCGAGGTAGCATCTGTCGTAGAGAGTAAGCTCATGTTAGAGCCATGCAGATCAGATCCAAGTGTAGAGCGTTGCGAATGAAGAAAAAAACTAGAAGCCACAGAGCAATCTTCACCATTTCCCATTAAGAAAATAGATTTTACGGATCTAGAAAACTTTCAAAACCTGTCTACTTCAACACGAGAACTTTTTAAACTAGCTCCGTAAATCCGTTCCAATAAAAAAATCAAATCCAAATTTACTGATACGACTATGCTTCAACTCCTCTAACCAAATAGACTAATAAACCTTTGGTGAGAAGGGAGTAGAAGACAGATTTGACGCGACGAGATGACCTTGCATAAGGTGCATCTTTGATGGGGAAGAAGAGACAATAAGAGACCTCGTTGACCACTGCTGATAAATTACGTGTACTGATTTGCTCATGGAAGAAGGGGAGAGACGAGCTCTGCCTGTGTAAACATCCGGAAAACTAAACATCCTGATAAATAACTTGTTGCAGCGGGATTTGAGAGAACTTTTCGACTTCAGTACGACACACGGATAGCTTAAGTTTACTAGTGATACCTCGCGTGTTGCTGCAAGAATTTTTAAGCAAAATTTTAAGGTGAACTTTGAAAGCAAAATTCTAAATTATGAATCCTACATTTTTTTAATTTATTGATCCTCCATGTATTCTACTATGAGAATTCTGTAGTACCGTACTTCCAAAGATTTTACTGCGTGGTGCTCGACAAGACTTATAAATTGCATGTATACAAGTTATTGCTCACAGAAAATCAGTATGAGAGATAGTCCTATTTGATGGTGACGTAGTGCTGATGTGCGTAACTTGCTGCATGTTAAAAGAAATGTAATTATGATCTTAGTGAGGCATCTATCTATCTTCTATAACAACTATATAGGTGACCCACTACATGGATAGATTTCTCTTAACATGCAAGCATTTCATGTCACCACCCACTATATGTCATGCCACCATCCACTAGTCATATATTTACGTCTTCAATTAATTTTTTGTGGTTAATATCATGCCTTTGTAAGTAGCATGCTACAAAATTCTCATAGTAAAGAAAAATGTAGGATTAAGAATTTAGAATGGTTCTCTCAACAAAATTTGCATGCTTCCATGCATAATGTTGTTTACAAAAGAATGTTGACACGAAATCACTTTGTTGTTCCTACTTTGGTGCAGCTTGGGGTATCACTTATTATAGATTATATAGATCAGAGCCTCTTCTGAAGACAATTTATTTTTTCGAGGTGTATTGGACCAAATCGGCCGTGAAAAGTAAATAGCATTATTACCGGCCATCCATATAGCACTTTCTGTTTCGCACGGGAAAAATTTACACCGGTTTTGGTTTCAATTCTTCAAAACAGGCCTAGCAAAGGAACTTTTCTGACCTTGTTGCTAGTTTTAATCTGAAAAAGGGGACAATAAGATATTATTAGCTACGAAAATTGTAGGCTAATTTTGAGATGATGGCTAGATGAAAGCCATCAAAACTAGTTGAAGGGGATTAATGGACTTAGGATCCGCTTGGTTCTTTTGCCTGTCTTGCCTTTGTTAGGCTAGCTTTGCCTTGTCAGTGACTCAGTGTGGGAGAGCCAAATTGGCTAACTTAGGGTTAGCAAGGGAAAATCTTTTGATCAAAAGAAGATTGTATTATGTCAACAAGGGAAAATCTTGTCAGCACCGAAAACAAGGAAGTTTGCTGGAGATCCAAACACCCAAATCACATCCAATTATTGTTCGAAAAAAATCACTTGCAACTTTTTGCTAGGCAAGGATAGCCGAGTTTTGCACAATCCAGCATGCCCTGAGGGCTTTAGCAATATATGGATGCACCTCTGAACCTGAGCTCGGACCCACTATGGATGTGACTTCCGCTATTATCGAAGCTGCAATGCAAGAGACCGGCACCCGCATCCATAGGTGTGTCATGTAGGACTAAAAAAATCTTCCACTCCTCTCATCTGATTTTTGTTTATCTAACCATGTGTCAGACTTTTGATTTATTTATTTGCATGGACCTGGGCAAATGCGAATAATGAAAAGAACAAACCTAAATGGATTTGGACTAAAAAAGGACTTCTTTGCCAAATCTCGGTCTACCTACCCCCCATTTGCGGCGACGACATGCAATTGCACAATCTGGGCCGTTTGTGGCGACTTGGTGATGGCCCAGTAAACTGCTAAGCCCTCAGCCCCATACTGGGCCGTTTGCGACGACATGCAATTCCACAAAAGCACTTGGAAGACGGGAGAGCGAGCATACGACGAATACGTTATCATCCTTCTGTCGACGCGCTCTCCCCTTGGCCTTGGTGCCGTCGCCCCCTCCGAGATCTCCGAGCTTCGTCCTCCTCCGACTGGCTTCGCGTCGCTCGCTCCTCCGAAATTCTCCAAAACCCTCCCACCCCTTTCCCGCGGCCTCCACTTTTCAAAACCTCACGCACCCGTCCTACTCACCTGTAGCGTAGCCTCGAGCCTCGCGCCGCCTCCGCACCCTAGGGTTCCGCCGCCGGCCATGGAGGCGGTGGTCGTCGACGCGGGCTCCAAGCTGCTCAAGGCCGGCATCGCGGCGCCCGACCAGTCGCCGCCGCTGGTGAGCCTGCGGATCTCTCGCCGCCTGCGCCCCCCCCCAGTGCGCTATCCTTTTTGGATTTTTTTTTGTGTTCGAATTATTTGACATTCTACTTATCCGTTGGTTTGCTGCTCAGGTGATGCAGTCGAAGATGAAGCTGGAGGTCGAGGACCAGCAGCTCGCCGACGGGGCAGTGGTGGAGGAAGTGGTGCAGCCGGTGGTGCGTGGCTTCGTCAAGGACTGGGACGCCATGGAGGACCTACTCAACTACGTCCTGTACAGGAACATTGGCTGGGAGATTGGGGACGAGGGCCAGATCCTCTTCACCGAGCCGCTCTTCACGCCCAAGGTGACGGACCTTCCTGCACGAATCCAGCTTGTTCAGGTGCTCTGCGTGGCAGGATTGCTGATGGGGTGGCTTGGATAGCCAATTGTGGCCAAAATTGTTCTACGAGTAGTATAAACGTGGGTCTGAACGTGCTGAATTACCAATGGACTAGTTGGGCTTGTGTTTTTCTTGCCTTGGTTATTAATTGGGATTCTGGACTTGCAGTTTTGAAGTCTTAAATCATAAATTCAATAGCATTTATTTAGTGTTTTTCATAATGTCAAATCATAGGCTCTTAATTAGAAGGTCATGCCATGTGTATTCTAAGCTATGAGGTAAAACTAAAACCTTTTGCTATGTTGAGGATGCGCATGTATAGTGGATTTAATGGTCTATGTGAAAGTCGGTAACGATAGCTAAACTAACTGAAGTTGCTAGTTGTTTTTTCCTGAGCTGAGTTGATGTACTCCCCAATACATTTTGTTGCTGCTTTGGCCTATGTTTTTAAGGTCACTGCATATCTTTGTGTTGTGTTGGCTTCCTATTGAACCTTAGTAGAAAATTGTAGCTCTAGGTTTGCTTGTAAGTTAGAAATCCGAACAAGCTCAATTTACTCATGCTTTTAATAAGTTAATCTGTAGTTTAGCTGCATCTGTGTGCCAGCTGTAAAGTATCTGAGTAATGGACTAAAAGCGCTTGTTGTCCTTTCTGGTAGGGATGTTCTCTAGATGCTTGATAGTATAGGGCTTGAAGCATCATAGCAGCACATGCTTCGTTAGTGTGATGCATCTCTTACGTAGGCTTTGTACTTCTGGGAGCTTCAACATACCATATCTTGTACAGTTCCACTTAACAGTCCTATCAGACATTGTTCATGTGTTGAGTGTCTAGTGCATTGTTCTGGTACTAGCAGTTTATCACTTTTGAATTTGATTATAATGTCCTCAGTCCTCACCTCTCTTAATGCTCTCCACAGACTCTTCGGGAGCAACTGGTGCAGCTTATGTTTGAAAAATTCAACGTTTCAGGCTTTTATGCCTCTGAACAGGCTGTATTGTCTCTCTATGCTGTTGGACGCATTTCAGGATGTACAGTTGACATTGGGCATGGGAAAATAGGTAATATCACCAAATCAAAGCATCATGCTTCAGATTTAGATTTCAATTCTGCTGATTCCACATGTGTCTTTTGTTTGTGCAGTGATAGTCTGAAGCCATTGACCTTTTGTTTTTTTTTGTTTTTTTTTGTGAAAGGGCTGTGCGATACTAGTAGATTTTGAGTCACCTTTCATTCTTATGGACGGTGCAGCCCTATCGGGTGAGGCCAGGGTTCTGGGTTTTCTCGGCTGGTATGGCTGGGGTCTTATCTGCCTATAGAAAATCGAGGGGGCGGTCTTTCCCCCACCTGCCGAGTTTTTTTTTCTTCCATCTCTTCTTTGGGTATTCATGACATAATTGGCTTGTTGCAAACTAGCACATACCAAAAGCTTTTAGGGAAAATACATATTCCCTTTTGAGCTCAAAACTTTTGCCATAGAACAGAATTGTCGCTTAATGTTTACTTATCTTTAATTACATACAAGAACATAACATGTTGGAATTGAATAATGAGTGGATTTCTACTCTTGCCATACCAAAAGGGAACAAAATGTTTATGAAGTCGCACATGTAACAAAATAACCTTGATCATTGTACATGTCTATCCAGGTGCAGAGCCACGTTAGGGCCATTGAATCCCCCCCCCCCCCCCCACCCATATTCTAGTGAAGAGAGCCCGAGTTAGTACGTAGTACGTGCCTTGCCTCTACACACTCGCATACTTGCATGCAGCCATCTAATCTATAGGTCCTTGGCTACTGTCTGCTGCTAGGTCTTGCTCTCACACCCGTCACCCTCCCCCATTCACTGTTCTTTAGGGCTCAAATGAGCAGACATAGCAATGCAGGAGCTCATGCACGATGTCTTTAAATGAGCACTACATGCACAAACATCAATTTCGTCTTTCAGTGTACTCGTTTCTCTTCATCATGAAAAGGGTGCAAGCCCGCAAGTAGTAACAACTACTTTTAGCATGTACGTGCCTTGCCTTCTTGCTTGCGTCCTGCTGCCTTGCTTTGCTAACTGGCCACCGCTTTGCTCACGGGGTGTACCACAAGTATTTGATTCTGCTTACTTGCAATTCATTTGCTTGTGCTCGTTGACACCTAGGCGCCACAAGCATGCCCAATGCAGTTATTTTAGGTTTACACAATATACCACTTGAACCCCACACATCCACCAGTCGACCACCACCACCCCTGATTTTAACTCATGCCTCGCCACTGATCCACTGTGTATATATGAAGAAATAGGGTATAAATAATAGATATTTATACCATGGTTCTTATGGCGCCTAGGCGTCCATGAAAACTTTTGGGCGCCTTACCGCCAGGCGACGCGAAGGCTTCCAAGGCGGCCTGTTTTCCATGGCGACCAGGGACCGCCTGGATGCCTAGGCGACGCCATAAGAACCATGATTTATGCCTCCCTGGCAACTTCTTTTTTAAATCTTCACGTCCAGAGAATCCCAACATGTGCATTAATGCATTATAGTTCAAGCAAGAAGGGACTAAAAGATTTATTAAGAATTGGTTCAGTTATGGAAATTTCACTGCATGATTGCGCCATAGAACTGTCTGTACTTTCAATTTTTTTGTGCTTGTCATTTCCTTGGTCTTCTGATAGCTCTTATTCTATATTTTATTTGTTCAGTGTAGAATAGTTTACTACTTTGTAAAAGACATGATGCATAATGCATCTTGAATAACCTTTATTTATAGTAAGGACTGCCTATTTATATTCAGTATTGGCTGTCCAGTGCATGTTTACTTTGCTGCAAACCCCCTTTTGTATGGTGGTGGGCAAATAACGATGCTGTTTAAGAGTGACGTTTTCCTTATATTTTACCAGATATTGCTCCAGTTTGTGAAGGAGCTGTTCAACACGTAGCATCAAAGAGATTAGAGATTGGAGGAGTTGACTTAACAAATCTCTTTGCACAAGAACTGAAAAAATCCAATCCATCAGTAAACATTGATACTTCTGATATTGAGAGGCTGAAAGAGCAGTATGCATGCTGCACAGAAGATCAGTTGGCCTTTGAAGGTATAGGAAGCTCATGTCAGCCAGAAAGGCACACTCTTCCTGATGGGCAGGTTGGTTATTCAAACATTGCTTTTGTTGTAAATGTTGTGCGGTTGTGCCAAACAAACATCTTCTTTCTCCAGGTTATAACAATTGAAAAAGAGCGATATATTGTTGGTGAAGCTTTGTTTCAACCAAGTATTTTGGGGTTGGAAGATTATGGTATTGTTCACCAGCTAGTTACCAGTGTCTCAAATGTTTCATCAGAATACCATCGGCAGCTCCTTGAAAACACCATGTTATGTGGTGCAACTGCTTCGATGACTGGTTAGTTATTACCTTTCTGTGCTTGATTTTTTCTTTTCTTGATTTGCTCTTTTGTTTTCTTCAACCTTTTCTTTATATGGCAAATGCATCATATCTTCTGTTAAATGTTTCATGGACGCAAGAAATGGAACATTGCACCATTCATGTTGAAATTCTGCCTTATGCATGAACAAGTTGTGTGTATGCCCTTGTGTGCAAGTGTGTAACCTATCCACTGCTAGTCTGGTACTTAGTTTTCCATGTTGCTATGTGCTCCTGTTTGAGAAGCTGTTTTTTTAGATAACGGAACTGAGTTCCGGCCTCAACAATTCCGAGGAATTGTCTACAGCCAACAAACATCGTCATCGCAGCATCTAAGCCGCATCAAACAAGACATACACCCACACAAAATCCACCTAGGCAACAGTTAAGCCATCACACGCACACCCATGGCAAACAAGAGATCACAAGCATCACAAACTAAATGTCGATACGCCGCATAGCGTTCCACCCCGACTTATGGACACAATCTCCAACCATCGGCAGCCTTCCTTCAAAATGATCCTCCCATCTTCCTTTGAGAGGATGGCCCAACTCCTGATCCAGTGAGTTCCTCTAAACATCACCTGCAAAATAGATTTAGAGTGTGACTTATGAAACACAATATCGTTCCTACTGATCCATAAGGCCCAGCAAAAAGCCGCCACCCCGACCAGTACAAGGTACCTTTGCTTTTTCGAAAAATTTCTAAGCCAAGGACCAAAAAGATGCCCCACATTTGTCGGTTTCTTAATCCCAAAGGTGAAACAAACGATCCCCTCTTGCTTCTGATGTTATGTTCAATATGTTGACCACTCTTTAAAATATGCTGGTCAAACTATGCATAGCTGAAACTAATTTTAAATTGTAACCAGCAATTCGTTATACAACTGTATTTCATGGCATGGTTCTGGCTCTGCATGTTGAAAGGCTTTCTCTTGCTTAGTTGTGTATTATTGACTCAAATATAAACATCCTCCCATCTTTACATACCCTGATTTACCAGAAACTGTTGTTTTTGTTTAGATTCTTTCCCAGAGTGACCGACTCAAGTTCATATTGCTTTCTTTACTCTAGGTTTTGAAGATAGGTTCCAAAGAGAAGCGAATCTTTCTGCTTCAGCAATTTGCCCTTCTCTTGTCAAGGTAAGTTCCTTGCCACTACCCTGTCATTGCAACCTTACCACACTACCTGACCATTGCTAACTGCTCCAACAGCCCCCAGAATACATGCCAGAGAACCTAGCAAGGTACTCGGCCTGGATGGGTGGTGCGATATTGGCCAAGGTCGTCTTCCCTCAGAACCAGCATGTCACGAAAGGCGAGTATGATGAGACGGGCCCATCCATTGTGCACAAGAAGTGCTTCTAGAAGCAGACGCCTTGACTCGCATGGTGGGTGTGCCATTTCCTCCTCCTGCTGCTAGCCTCGACGATACACTTCGTGTATGCCACTGCAGCTCATACTTGGCTGTACTGCAGGTGTTGATGCTGGGACCTACACCTTCAAGCTGCTACATTGTCCTTTGCTCCGGCCTGCAGCCCTTCAATGCTGCTGTTCTGAGCTTTTTCATGGTCTTGTGCACCAGGCGCTCAGGTTCGGTGAGCTTGTATTGTCCCTACTCCCTAGGTTATTTGGAGTGCAGTAGATTGTAAGATTGACATCTTTTTGTTAGGTGTTGTAGCCAATTGTTCAATTGTACCTGTAGTATCAGAAAGTTTCCTGAGCTGATTAATTCGCACTATGATCCATCATCTGTTTAGCTGCTAGAACTAGTGAAAGGGTTGCTTTGACACACGAAACTGGTCACATGGAGTCATCGACCGGTAGTTGGATTATGCATATAACTTTAGTTAAGAAAGATGATGACATGTTATAAACTTTAGTTTAGGTTGTCTCTTTTCTTAAAGCAGCATCAACCAGTAAATTGTCTTTGGAAGATTCTACCAAAACCGGGGGCAAGCTTGGACCTTTGGCGCACATGTTTTTGCCGTTGTTTGCTAGAGGGCGTTGACAAGGTTGAATATTCGGCGGAATGTCATCCGCAGTCAATACAAGATAAATAGGAACACCCTTAGACTCAAAATCGAGCGGGCATATTCTACACAAAACAATGGTACGGCACAACTAATCATGTCATACAAAGTGCCAATAGCTTCTTGGAATTTCGCTCTCTATTTTCGCCCCTAAACATGTTATACAAAGTGCCAGGAGTGGTCGTATAGTTTGTTGCAATACGTAGAATGTTGTGTTGCGAGTAAGCTTTTGAATCGCTGCAATGAATGTGTTAATGGAGCATTTTGTGGTGACAAATGTAATATCTCGTCACATTAGAAACAAGGTAGCGCAATCTGAAGCGTCAAAGCCGAAGTGTGGAACGGTTTCTTGGTCACCAAACCAAAACAGAAAAAGGTAGTGCAGTGTCGTACCAGAGCAATTCCAACCGTTTGGTGAGTCAACATATCCATCTAATTTTGGCAAAAACAAGAAAAATTAGCCTCCAACAGTTTGGCAAACCAACTTGGCAAAAATAGAATCTTGGCAAAACTCATCTTCCCGCCGCGTATATGCACACGCGGATCGTGGTTGCCATCAGCGAAAAGGAAATAAAGAATAGAGAATGATTCCTGGTGTAAGAGCATCTCCAAGAGTTTGCCACAATTTACTTGACAAATCTTGTGTTTTGCCAACTTCTAAAAAGATATGTCAAGTAAAAAAGAGTTCATCTCCAACAATTTGGGATAATTCACTTGTCAAACCCAGATCTAACTTACATCAGGAATCCTGAAAGAAACAAAATGATGTTAATACCCTTCCACCTTTTAAAAATTTACATCAGAGATCCTTCTCTATTCTTTATTTCTTTGCCAAGTTTCTATTTTTTTCTAAGTCGGTTTGTCAAACTGTTGAAGGCTAATTTTTCTTGTTTTGCCAAGATGGATGCCAAGTTGGTTTGCCAAACTGTTAGAGTTGCTCTAAGTTTTCAATCAAATTTGCTATGACAATTTGAGGTGGAAGAGTATAAACAAAACCTTGTTTCTTTTAGAATTCCTGATGTAAGTTAAATATGAGTTTGACAAGTCAATTTGACAACTGTTGGAGATAAACTCTTTTTTTACTTGACATATCTTTTTAGAAGTTGACAAAATACTAGAATTACCAATTAAAATTTGGCAAACTCTTAGCTATACTCTCAGGAGATTTTAAGTTTTGCTTGTCCCCTTGCTCAAGAAAGAGCCATAGCCATCCTAATCTCAACTGACAGTCAGCCAGAGATAGATAAGCACGCCGGAGCACATCACCGATTCACCGCCAAGGCACGCACCAACCAGCCCTGTTCTTGGCTGTGTGGCGCCAGCCTCAGCCAGACGTCACCAACCGAGGCCCGCAGATAATGGCGCGACGGCCCCACCCCCACCCCGAGCGAAAACCAGGGCGGGCTGCGGCGGGCGCCTGACGGAAAGCAAAGCCCACCGGTTTCTTTCGCGCGCCGGCGTCAGTGCGTCACGACCGGGCGCGCCCACGCGCGCGACGCTGGGCGGAGGGCCCAGCTGGCTGCCCATAAAAATCCCGATCCGGTCAGCGAAACTGCCATGTCGGCCGGGACAGCCGCGGGCCCCGCGCGTCGGTGACGTGGGTCTGCCACGCGCTACCGTGACGCGCTACCTCGACCCGGATTGGATATTTCAGGATATTTTTCTTGCTGGGCAAGCCAACCTACCAGCGCAACCTACCCCAAATGGCTGACGTGTGGGCCCCGTCTTACTCCGACCCAACGTTTCAGCGACAAAGGGCGGAGCGTTACCGTGTCCCTTCGGGTGCGCCGAGATGTGCGCAGGCCCCAGCAGTCAGCGCTGTGTGGGCCACCACAGGGGATACTGCTCCTCGTCGTCGCTGTCGGCCCCCGGGAGTGCCAACAAACAAAAGGGGAAGGGGAGTGGGACTCTCCGGTGGGGGGATGGGGTGTAGTCGTACTCGGCAAGAACAATCCAGCGACCAAGAAAAGAGGGGGGACGAATCGAATCCAAGCCGGAGCGCGAAGAGGTGGGGGAGGAGGGAGCTCAGGGAACGCAAGCCGTTCCTGCCCAATCCAATCCGGACATCCAGTCCGGTCCAATCCCCGAGTCTCGGAGGGAGTCGACGCGGCGAGGTTTAGGCAGGGTTTGTCCCGCGATTCAGCAGCTCTCGCCGTGGGAAGGAGGAGGGGGGCGGAAGGTGGAAGAGGAGGAGGACAAGGAGGGGTCGCCGGCGGTGGGTGGGACACGCCGATGCGGAAGTTCCAGGACTCCGTCAAGGCCCTCGAGGCCGACATCGAGCACGCCAATGCGCTGTGAGCACCCCCCGAAACTTCTTTGCCCCCCGTCGTTTGCTTGCTGTTGCAAAAGTTGGAACCTTTTGTTTATTGTTCATTTGTTCTTGCGGCAACTTTACCGGCGCTGAATTGCTTGCTTTGCCTGCCGCGGCGGATTCCAGGGCGTCGGAGTTCCTGCGGGACTACGACGGGTCCTTCATCCAGATGCGGATGGCGTACAGCGCCGTCGCGCATTTCCTCGTGCAGTGGACCGACTGCAAGCTCGCCGGCGCGCTCGGCCTGCTCAAGATCATGCTCTACAAGGTCTCGTCTCTCACCCCTATCTCGTCTCGGCCATGCTCGATACGATCTCACCGCGCGAGCTAGTGATTGAATTGCCGTTTCTCCGGTGATGCGACAGGTGTACGCGGACGGCTCCTCGGCGCTTCCCGACTGGGAGAGGGAGGCCAGCATCAGGGAGTTCTACGGTAATTCATTAGCCCAAATCCCTTTGTTCCCGTCAGGTCATGGACAGTTTTTCGTTAGCGTTGATTCTTACGGCGTTGCGCAATGGCAGGCGTCATATTCCCGTCGCTGCTGCAGCTGCCTAGCGGGATCACCGAGCTGGACGAGAGGAAACAGAGGAGGCTCTGCCTGAAGAAATTCAGGAGCAGGGACGAGAAGCTGTCGGAGGTGGACACGGAGAGGGAGCTCGAGTGCGGCATCTGCCTCGAGGTCAGCCGCAAGGTCGTGCTGCCCGACTGCGCCCACACGCTCTGCATGCGGTGCTTCGAGGATTGGTATGAGCTCTAGTCATTGTTAATTTGTTCTCTTGCTGAAATCTTTGGCTGTATACATTGCCTTACCATTGCGAGAAGGACCACTGGTCGTAGTTACTGACTTATTGCATTTGTGCAAAATTTGGCCATTGTTTGCTTATATCTAGCAAAACAGTACTCTTGGCTTCAGGGCAGAATTATGTTCAGATGAATGCTAGCTCTTGGTTGGAACCGTCCAAAGTTTGTTTTTTCGTCCAATCTAACTGCTTTGTGAAGTGCTGTTTTGGATGATGCAACCCTGGTCGGTAGGTTGTCACTTCAGAATCTTATTAGTGTCAGTTGCTATATTAGATTGCTGTATATAAGTCCGTTGACAGAATTCAAACTTCTTGATGCAAGCCTTCCATCCAGACAACTTGCAGCGATAATGCCATTATTATGCTAGGAAACTTTAAGAATATTTCTGTCCAGTAGTCTGTTTTTGAAAGTTTTTGTCCAGTAGTCTGTTTCCAAGTTGGTAACTTGATACCAAAATGGCCATTTATAGCTGCATCGTCAGTTCCAGTTTGGTTGCCAGCAAACCTCTGCACTGTTTTGCATTTTATACCATAGCCTGTTTTTTAGGATTAATGTTTACCTTGAGGTTCAATATTTACTATTTACCTTGAGGTATATTGGTTAGTAACAATGATGTGATATGCTTTTGTTTCAAGAAAAAAAAGATATCATAAGCTCAGCCAATGATTCTGCCATTCAGCTTATCTGTTGGGTTGGGTCTGGATAAGCTTCGCTTTCTTATATGTCAATATCTAATCTCCACGGGATATTTTGCGCTTCGCCTTGTCACCAAGCACACAAATCTGTCCTTTACCTTCCTGCCTAATCTATCATCATCTTAACTGTTTAAACAATCATAAGTGATCATCCTTAATCACTCTGGATGCAGGAACGCGAAGTCGAAGTCGTGCCCGTTCTGCCGCGCCTGCCTTGAGGAGGTGAAGCCGGGCAGCTTGTGGGTGTACACCGACGACAGCGACGTTGTGGATATGGATACCTTGACCAGGGAGAACATCAGGCGGCTCTTCATGTACATAAACAAGCTGCCGCTCGTAGTCCTACATGTAGCTGACCTTGACATTTACGAGTACCGTATCAAGTAATTAAACTGATCCCTGTTCATACCATTTCAGAGTGGAGTAATTACCGAGAGTGGGATTGGGATTAGGAAGCTATAACCCGCTCCAAGTCCCCAACATATCATATCCCATCTATTACCTACCTCATCCCAACTGTATGTTCCCAAACGCTAGAGTTTTGGAGACCAGAAGAGGGATAAAAGTGATACTAATATCTCCATTCGTCTGACGAAGAGGTTGAGACACTCATATATTCGTTGGACCGAAGTCCGACGGGAGAGGTTTACACACTCAGATGGTTACAGCCTGTTCGTTTGGCTGGTGGCATAATGGTAGTCTTTGGTTTGGTCGAGAGAAAATCTTCTTGTTGGGTTGGTGGCTGGTTTGTTACGAGAGAAAAATCTTGTTGCAATACCGGTGATAAGCCAAGCGAACAGGGCGGTACATTCAATATTCGTACCATATCTAAGTCTCTATACTCAAAGGTTTAAAGATCCGAATAGGATGAGTCAATATTCTACACATATTCAGCCTGTTCATTTGGCTGGTGGCTGATGGCCGGTGCTGATTTGTTCTGAGAGAAAAGTACTGCTAGCTGATTGATTGTGTTCGAGTCAAGATTCAAAAACATAATTACTTGTACCTGTCTCCGTATATTTTCACTCGTACCGGAGTTCCATCCAAACTTCCTCGCAAAAAAATAAATCCTAACGGTAGATTCAAGTGTGTGTTGTTCATGTTAAGTATAGATAATTTTTTATTATTACTGAAACAAGCAGCCCCCGTAGCTCAGTTGGTTAGAGCGTTGGTCTTATGAGCCGAAGGTCGCGGGTTCGAGCCCCGCCGGGAGCACTTTTTATTTTTCTGTAAGTCTGTGTTTTTGCATTTTTTTTTGGTTGCTATGTTTTTGCTCCCTGTTTTTTTCAAGCCAAAATTTAATTTTTATTTTTTCTGTAAGTCTGTGTTTTTGCATTTTTTTTGTTGCTATGTTTTTGCTACCTGTTTTTTTCAAGCCAAAATTTTTCTAATCATTTCCTCAGTAAGTCTGTGTGTTTGCTATGTTTTTGCTTTCTTTTGGTTGCTATGTTTTACTCCTTGTTTTTTTTCTAAGCCAAAACTTTTTTGTAATCATTCCTCTTTTCATAACTGGAGCTTTGCTATGTTTTTGCTCTTTTTTTTGGGTTGCTATGTTTTTGCTCCCTGTTTTTTTTTCTAAGCCAAAACTTTTTTCCAATCTTTTCCTCTTTCCATAACTGGAGCTGCTCTTTTTTTTAGTAAAGCTTTTCTGCAGTTTGATAATCGCACCTCCTTGTGAGTTGTGACCATGGCATGACGTATTGACGTGCAAAGAACTAAAAAAATCTACTTCACCAGTTCTTTGGCCTATATTTGGTGCTTTACGGATATCAACAATCTGAATCCCTACTACGGCCAACTTAACTATTTCGGATTATCTGGCCAGCTGTATAACAGATAATGGATATTGCCCTCCTTATATTTGAATCCTTATATCTGAAAAAAGATTAAAGGGTACGGTATTCAAATTGGTTTATGATATCTACTAAGTAAATATTGATATGAGTGTTGACACCGTTTTTTTGAAAAAAACAGGGTCAAGAAGAGATAAGGAGAAGCAGCCAAAGAAAAACAGAGTGCACTCCGCCGATTGAGGGAAGAACAAAGCAGTCAACATGATCCGCCGATGGTCAGAAGAGTTCAGCCCTGACAGTGGACCAGCAGGTCAGAGCGATCGGCCGACGACAAGCCAGAGGATCGGCCGATAGGCATGAAGAATACGGTATTCAGAGAACTACGCCAGATGGAAAGTACGGTGGAGGCGGGTCAGTCCACGATTGGCAACGGGTCAAGAGTCAGTTTTTTGAAGGTCTTAGACTCCTGCGAGAGTCCTTTTCTATTTTTAGTAGTTTTTGTTATTAGATACAAGTAAACAATGACGTAATCGGTTAGGAGTCGGGTTTGTCCCCAAGACATAAATAGGGACCCTGTGTGGTCGGAAAAACACCAATATCAAACAAACTGCCTCCGGGCAAACCCTTTACTTTTGCTGCATCTACTTTACAGCATCTACCTTTACAACATCTACTTTTCGGTGACTTCGTCATTGCGTTTTTCCTTTTTCTACAACGTCGTGCTTTGAGTTTGTCGGGCTGCATCAACTGATCTCCGGTAAGCTTTGTGAGTACCGTTTTACCGAATAACACTAGGCTTTAACCTCCGGGCGCATCGCTGAGGTTTCGTCTAGTTCTTTATTCACCCTTATTGATATTAGCTAGATCACCAAGTTTTCGTACCAATTCTTATAGTTTTTAACTATTATCTTTATCTCCCGCTCGATCTAGATCCTATCGATTTCTAACTCCACAGCCGATTTCGACCTACTCGAGTGCTGACGTCACGATAGGCCGATCTAGCCGATCGATCTGCTTAGGCACCCGCGCTTCGGTCGCTTTCGAGCAGGCTGATCCCGCTTTACCTTGTATCAGCTGATTGGCTGGTACACGTGTCACTAAAAGGCTATCGGTTCTCTAGTTGATCCCTAATATTTTCTATTGTCAATCAACAGGTCAGATTGGCTGGCACGCCCGCTACAGACCGGGGAGTCACGTGTACTGCGCGTGGAGGTGACGTCCTATTTTCGCGTCAACAATGAGTTTTACTCCAATGGTCACTTCCATAAAATTTGCACATTTGTTAAAACAATCAAGTAAGAGCACCTCCAACAGTTCTCCATCTCATGTTGTCACTCTTATTTTCTAGAAAAACAAAAAACATATTCTCCAACAATTCCCCATCACAGATTGCCATTTATCCCAAATTCGGAAAAAGAGCCTTCGCACGTGCATATATGCCCGCTCTTATCCACAGCGCCCAATGCATCCGTCTGTATAAGAAGATGTGTGTGTGGGGTGTGGGGGTGTTAAAAAAGTTCCTGATTTAAGTTTTCAAGAGATGGGAGGGCATAACATATTTTTGTTTCTCTCTCATGTTCATGATGTAAGTTAGATATGAGTCTTGCAAGTGAATTATGCTAAACTGTTGGAGATAAATTTTTTTACTAATGTTCCTTTTTAGAAAATGACAAATATAAGAATTGTTAAGTAAAATTTGATAAACTCTTAAATATACTCTAATTAATGTCTAATTTCGTGTTGCCAGCCCTACCTGTACTACAGTGCCACTTCGTCTTGCATAGCTTCTTTGTAAGTCAAACTTACGGATAGATACAATCCGAAAAATGGCTTGGGGTCTCACACGGGCACGAGCCGGGCTTGAACCCAGTGGACAGGGCTAGCCCAGTCAGGATTGGGACAAAATCAATTAAATGCATTTGTTTGATTGCTTTAAGAATCATGCGAATTTTTTTGGAAGGGTTCACCGGAGCAAAACTCAGTATACATTCAACACACATTATGCAAGGGGCTGTCTGTTCACGTGAGTATTTTTTTCCATCCCAACACCGGAATTTCTGCTATTCATACATACGAAGTACTAGTCCTTAATAAGATTTTTTTAGGCGAATTGGTTGCACTTTTGAATTTGCAACAAAAGCAAAATAGAAATGAAGCCATTATCAGGCGAGGCGAGCCATTCTCGAGGTTTGAAACGGTTGTAAGAATTTGCTACAGTACCAACCGCAGGTAGCACCACCCTCCACTGGCGGCCATGGCGGGAGTCGCGCCTCCTCAGCCGCTGGGCCGCGCGTCAAGGCGAGGAGGTGCTCTCCTCCATGGAGCGCAAGGTCGCCTCCACCCCGTCTCAACCGTCGACCCGTCCTCCTTCCTCCTCTCCTCGCCCGCCGCGCCGCCTCCGCGCCCGCAGGCGACCTCGCCCACCGTGTTGTCCTCGCTCCTGCAGATGTGGCGCGAGCTCGAGCACCGTCGTGCCGACACCGACGCCGACCACCCTTTGACCGTGAACCCTCCCTGGACATCGCGACTGCGCGCGCTAGGTTGTGTGTCACCTCACCGACCGTCGGCGGCGGCGGCTCTGGGAGGAGGAGAGGAGGCGGCGGCGTGTTGGATGAAGAGGAGAGGAGCTCAGGGAGGAGGAGAAGAGGCGGTGTCGGCGTGGTGGTGGAGGAGGAGAGGAGCTCGGGGAGGAGAGGAGGCGGCGGCATGGTGGTGGAGGAGGAGAGGAGCTCGGGAGGAGAGAAGGCGACGGCGTGGTGGAGAAAGAGGAGAGGAGCCGGCGCAGGAGAAGAGGAGGGGAGAAGAATGACGTGTGGGTCCCACCCCTGACATGCTGGGCCCACTGCCACGTCATCCAAAACCACCATCAAAACCGGCGAGGGACGAAAATGAACGGTATAGATAGTTGAGGGACGACCGGTTCTTCGGACGAGGGACGATAGTCGAACTTCAGTGATACAGTAGGGACGGTGAAAGGACTTTTTCCATCCCAAATCTGGCTACGAACTTCACGGACATTGTCCATCCCAAATCTGGCTACGAACTTCACCTGACCATAACAGGCCAAAAGTAGCCGCCGGCAAACTTGTGGAGCCCATCCACACCCTTCATGAGTGAGAACTTTTTTTTTGGGAACTTCATGAGTGAGAACACTATTCATCGCCCAATCACAGTCAATAGTCGTCGTCCAGCCACGGAATGGCGGCGGCGGCGGTGCGGCGGGCTCGTCACGGATTCCACCTCGCGAGGCCCATCCACCGGCTGTCAGCGCCTATCCTAATGCGTTGGCCAAACGGACCTTTTGCAACAGCGAATAGCGGCGTTTGAGGGTCACATTTACATCTCTGAGCATCTGCCACGCTTCTCCCAGGCAGCCGAAAGCTGGCTTCGACGTCCACTTCGAAAGGACAACGTGCTCGGACCACATGCCATCCACATCAAAGGTTGCCTCGCTGCAGCTGTTGATGACTCTGCCGATCATTTCCGGCATATCGACGTCTGCAGGTTCGGCTTGATTGTGATTTTGCAGGAACTTGGATTACGGGTGAAAACCCTGCTTGGCTGCTCTGGGCCGGCGGCGATGACGAATTCGACGTCATATTCCCCCTTGAAGGCGTCGCTGTAATTTCCTTCCTTGCGAAAGCCTTCCTGAGCTCATGCAGTACGGCATTCGAGACTCAGCTGCGGCGTGAAAAGAAAGCCAAGGACGCTCTCTTGTTAATCAAATAGAGGATCATTTTGTCCTGGTCGTTATAAGACCGTGACTTTTCTCTCTTTTGTTTTTTTCTCTCATTTTGTAACTTTTGACTGTGTACATCTCTGGATGTAGAGGCCAGATTTGATATCCAATATAAAAAAAATAGTCGTCGTCCAGCCGAGAAGAAGTTAGTCGCGTCCGTCGCATCGCCAAAGCGATGGCTACTACTTGGCTAGAGCCTAGGTATATGCTACATATGTGTACATGTCCATATACAAGTCCTCCTGTTCAGGATTTCAAGAGAATTCATTTTTGGAATGG
Organism: Cenchrus americanus; assembly: GCA_947561735.1. Taxonomy (NCBI): domain Eukaryota; kingdom Viridiplantae; phylum Streptophyta; class Magnoliopsida; order Poales; family Poaceae; genus Cenchrus; species Cenchrus americanus. Next base: position 55,736,791 of record OX387240.1, read on the forward strand.
AAGAAGTTTACACACTGAGCGGCTTACTTTCTTTTATTTTATTTTTAATTTTTTTCTCTATGTACAAGTTGAATTTTAAGTTCAATTTTTTTTAGTAGAGAGACAAAACATGGTGCCTTATTTTACAAAACCATACCAGGACTTTTCATGGTTATACGAAATTGATCTTAATAAATATACAAAAAGAGAAATCTAATTATGCACGAATAGATTGGAACAAAAATAAAATAGTTTGAGGGAGTCAAGTGAGTCTAGAGCTTCAGTTCCTTATCCAGTACCGTACTCACGGCATACCAGAGTTGGCATATCTCTCACCGGTGGGATGGAGTCAATCTGAAGAAATTGGTTCTCCAACAAATACCATCTCCTTCGATTCGTCGATCAGCACCGGAGAGTTCGCCATCGGACGAATTACTATATCGAAGTCAGTGTGAACCTGGCAACGAATCTCGGCATGGCCTTTTCGCTGTTGTTTTGCATGGACAGAAAGGAGTCGCTTGTTTGCATGCAGCAGTGCCACAAGAAACACATATCCTTGTTTCATCAGTTTCACACCTGGAAAGCGGTATACTGGCGAGGAAAACTTTTCATCCAAATTCGATCCCTCGATCGCTGTTGCCGTGTTCGCTCAGAGATCAGATCGAGATGGAACGGATTGAACCCTGCACGCAGCTGAGCTCGCGTTTTCAGCGTCATGTCACACCAGCGAAATGTTCTACGTCTAGTCATGCCCGAAGCGTACGTGACTCTCTAGCGCGTCGACTTCCACGCTCTCGCTCGCAACTTTTCGCTTTTGGAATTCGTGAAGATGCACACATCAACTAGCTCGCGCCGCCCCGGCCCGCCGCCGGCGCGGCGGCGCTTGATCTAACTTGATTCTCAAAAGGACAGACGAATAGACGTTTGCGATTCTTGCACCTTTTCCAAAGTTCTCCCGAAAGATTGATACTCATATATGCATGCACCTTTACCTGAAAAAAAATGGTTTATTCCTGTCCGGAACGCGGTTACCAGTCCTGTCTGGCTTCCTGTACAGGAACCAACAAAATAATTTCGGATGACCATCAATTCCTTGAATTCCTAATGGATTTTAGGGACTTCATGCCAGTTTTTTGAATTCTCTGGTAGCTAGTGAATTGATGCCGTTGGGATTTCATGTCCAAACTAAATTTCCTACGAAGAATAACTCCCTGATGGGTTGTGCTAAAAAAAGAGTTATCAACCAGGAGTAATAAAATTTCAGGTGGATATATGCAGCTTTCCTAATTTTTTCGCTGCTAAACTATGTTCTCCGGATGTGCTATGAATTATTTGGGTGTCTATAGGCCACTAACTTTATTTTGGTTATGTCAATCTATCTATTACAGTTAGATGATGTTCTTTTATGTTCATTCATTTACTAGACGCACGTGTATTGAATTCAAGAACCACACGTACATAGATATGCTCCAACTTGAAATAAAATAGTCGAAACTCGAAAAAATTAAAGTTATATACATTGAAGAATTTATTTTACTGACCAATCATGAAATATTTATGAGCGTCAGGGCTGTCCCGGTACATATAAATGGAGGCGCTGTATGGAACTGTAAAATGGAATTACGGAAAACGGCATATTGGCGCACGGCAAACGTCGATTTTGCCGTGCGTTTTCCGGATGACGCGCGTCAAATGAAAACACACGGTATCTATATACTTTGCCGTGCGTTTTTAAGGGGGCGCACGGCAATCACAAATCTTTGCCGTGCGTTTTCCTAGAAACGCACGACAATGCTTCTACACTAACGTTTGACCGTCCCAACCGAGCCGACCGGCCGTGAGAGCCGACGGGTGTCAAGCTTTGCCGTGCGCCTTAGAACAACGCACGGCAAAGACAACATGTTTGCCGTGCGTTTTCGTATGGCGCACGGCAAAGTTACGCATTGCCGTGAGTTTTGCATTGGCACACGGCAATGTATTTTTAAAAATTGAGTTTTCACACCTTATTTCAATTTTCCTCCACAAGTATATTATTTTACACTCTACATTTCAATTATGTAATCATATCTTTATTTTTGCTAATTTTAACAAATTGTTTTGATGGATAGGATTTTTTAAGTGTAAACCAAATTTGACCGCAAATGCATAAAATAATAAAGTATAGTTTCGGAAAAATGTTATTTGTTTAATTGATACCTTTTTAGGACCTTATGCATGAAAGTACTTGAAATTTTAAACAATTTGTTCGCGAGGAATGATAAAATATGTGTATGTGAAATGTTTTTTTATTGTATTAATTGCAAATGAAGTTCGAAAGTGATGAGATTTGTCGAGAGCTCGTGATATACCGTGGGAAGGGTGTGAAAAATAGTACAAAGAGGTTTGGAACGATCCGTCACGTATAGTGTTTAACGTATAGTGTTTAGAAAATGAAGCATCTAACTCGAAGTTTCATAATGTTTATAGTCATCTCACTTGGTACATAGTCTTAGTAAATTTTGAACTTGGTTTTTGACTTGAAAACTTTTCCTAGTGAACATACAACTTACATTGATTGATGTTAGTTCATGGTATTTTTTCGCATCCATTTATTAATTTTCATATATTAACTATAACTAAATAATTTAAATAAACATGTATTGAATTTGAGTAATAACTTCAAAAAAATCCTAGTTGTAAAAAAGATATTCATATTTTTAACTACAATGAAAAGCTTCATCTAATTTTGAATACCGCATTCACAAAAATTTAAATTTTCCATTCTTGGGAACACAAAAAATTAGAAATTTACCTCCCTTTGCCGTGCGCCGTAGTAAACAACGCACGGCAAACAACATCATTGTCGTGCGCTTTGGAGCATAGCGCACGGCAAAGAATACGGCCCCCAATTTGCTTCACGTCCGCGGAAAATTAAAAACTTAATTTTATCTTTGTCGTGCGCCTCCCTTTAAAACGCACGGCAAAGGCCGGTTATTGCCGTGCGTTGACCTCCCGGCGCACGGCAAACGCAACGGCCCCGGCCCCGCCGCGGCCTTCTTCTCTCCCACATCGAGCGATCGACCGTGTTAAAAAAAGCCCGCCGCCCCCCGTCTCGGATCGACGCCCACGGATCCACCGCCGCCCGTCCGCCGCCGCGCCCGCCCCCGCTCCGCGCCGCCCCCCCCCCTCCCTCCTCCCGGCGCCGCCGCGCCCGCCGCCCGCCCACCCACGCGCCGCCCGCCCCCGCCTACCCATGCGCCCCTCGCCCCCGGCCACCCCCGCCTCCGGCGCCGCCCACCCCCGGCCGCCCCGGCCCGACTCCCCGCCGCCGCAGACCGGGGTGGCCCCGCCCACCCACGCGCCGCCCGCCCCCGCCGCCCCCGCCCTCCGGCGCCGCCCACCCCCCGGTCGCCCCGGCTCCGGCCCCCCCCGCCACCGCACCGGGCGGCGGCCTTTGGAGGGTCGGGCGGCGGCCTCGAGCAAGTCGGCCTCTGCGGACTAAGCTCCCTCTCGTTCTTGTTTTATAGAGAACAAATATTATAGTGTAAACTTCCCACACAAAATCGTTATAGAGAGGAAAAAAGTACCGCAAACCGCACAAACTAATAAGCTCACAACCAATGAAACATTTCGTGTGTATGTGTGCTTGGTGGGGCTTCGAGATATGTAAATTAGAATTTTTTTTGTACATAATTTGGTCATGACTTGCATGCCATTTGTGTAGGACTTATGGAAGTGAGAAACAATTATATAATGCCACCGTCAAGTACAAACTAAAAATGACACTTTTCCTTTCAATTTCGACGGGAGGGAGTTTCGTTCGAAATTATTATTCATGTATATATTTATTTGCTTCTTCTTCAACCTAACACATTAATCCTAATTACACAGAAGGGAAGTAGAGGCGGGGGAGAATAAGGAGGAGGAGATGGAGATGGAGAAGGGGTAGGAGACAACCGAGGGAGAGGAGGAAGGGAAGGAGAGGGCCGGAGAACAAGGAGGAGAGGGAGGAGGCCGAGGGTGAACAGGGAGGAGGGGTGTGCTCCGCCGTGCTCAAGCACCTCGCTCGCCTCGACACCTCACTCCATTCGATCGGTAATCAATGTCTCGACCTTTCTCGAATTTTGAGATTAAATTAGTATGATGCGTTGATGACCTACACTTTTGTAGTAGTGATGCATAAGTATGTTAGAATTAGATCGAATGAGTTAATTTAGTGATGCATAAGTATGTTAGATTAAAATTGGGGTACTTTGTTATGATCAACGATAAAGTCAAAAAATGGCAAAATATCGGAGGCAAATCACTACTTCTTGTGTCCGGCCATCGAGCCATGGGAAGAAATTGTTTTTGTGGCCCGACCTTCGTGTCGTGGATTTTCTTGCAGGTTTTGGAAACCTCACCGTACAGGGGAGGTGCTGCCGAAATTTTGAATAAACGCTAAGTCTTGATGGGTTTTTTGCAGGAAAGCTCCCATTGCCGCAACCTCCGTCTTGCCGCCCGTCCCCGTCTCGTGTCGAGTTACTAGGTGAGCATGTGCCAATGCCCTTGTTTCCATATCATGTACCTAGATGGCTAGATCACGTAACCTAGTTAGGCGTCTCCCGTTCGAAAGAGATACAGTTGGAAATATGCATATGCTTGCATATCTATGACTGTATCTGTTTCGAATTGTCCACGTTTTTTGGACGGCTCGAGGATGTGTAGATGGGTTTAGTTTCCATGGTCTTCTCCGATCCGGGACGAGTTTCGACTTCACCTTCCTCGTTGTTCTCCGGCACACAATCTCCTTTCCGGGACGTGTACTTGGAGAACAACGGGGAGGTGCTGCCGAAATTCTGTCTCGGCTAGGAGTAGAGCATGGGAACTAACCCCATCTACACATCCTCGGGTGGGTTTAGGACCTATCTTTACCTACAATAGCATGATAGATATTGTGTAGAAGCATGCATGCCATGTTAACAAATCTTCTAAGAGTTTTGTTTCTTGCACCACCTTGTTATGTCTTTATATCACTTGGTTAAAGGATGGATAATCGTGAGTGGATGTACACGGGCTGGAGGAATAAGCGTGACTTCTCCAGTGAATTCGGGCGCAACGTCGATGATTTCTGTAAAAAGGCTTTTGACAAAGGACAATATAAAGCGTCGTGTCCATGTAGTAAGTGTGAAAATAAGTCAGACCAAACTCAGCTCACCATGGGTAAACACATTATCACATATGGGTTTGTGGCAAACTATACCCGGTGGATCTGCCATGGTGAAGCACATCGTGCGAGAGACGAGGTCTTGAGGCAACGCATCGAGGAATTTGATGATGAAGCGGGTGCGGAGACATGTTAGAAGACTTTCATCAAGCAAACTTCAATGAAGGGCCCGACCATGTTATGAAAGAACCTCCGAGCCAACCGCGGAAGTTGATAAACTTCTTGAGGACCACGATTTCATTGCTTGGTTCAAGCGGAAGGTACGGTCATTCAAGAGGACCTCATACTTTTGTTTTGAAATTACAAATTCCTCGTAGGTGTGAATGTAACAACGATATGTCTTGCTTCTACTTGCGGGGCCAAAATGATATGTCAATGGATCCCGAGTTGACACGGGTTTCCGTTGGTTGTGAGGATAGGATCGAGTCATATGACGCCTATGACTTGAATGGGTACCGCTTTCACACAAAAATCCATGAGCGAGAATCGGCCAAACCGCGAACCACAAACACCGGAGTTTGTACGACGAGCAATGATGGAAAAGACTATTATGGAATAATTGAAGAAATATATCAACTGACGTTCCCTGGTTGTAAACGTCTTAAACCTGTCGTATTCAAATGTCATTGGTTCGATCCAGAAGAAAAGCGAGAGACCCGAGATATTGGACTAGTCGAAATTCAACAGTCATTCGTCTATGCAGGAGACGATGTCTACATTGTGGCTCAACAAGCCACACAAGTGTATTATCTCTCATACCCGTGCAAAACCGACAAACGTCTTCAGGGTTGGGATGTTGTGTACAAGGTATCGGCACACGGTAGTACCTGTCCCAAACAATTAAGATTACAACATAAATCCGGATACATGCGAGGGAGAGTTCTTCCAAGAAGATGGACTACCGGGGATTTTGTGATAGACTTAACCGAAGCATTGGGAACAATGGAAGTAGAAGATGACGATGGAGATGAGGTTGACGATGAGAGGGACATAGAATTACTTGAGAAAGTTGCGGCCGGCCTTCATGTAGACGCTCCTCCATCGGAGGAATACCCGGACATGGACATGCGTGATAGTGATGATGAGACTTATGATCCTGATAATCTCCATGAAGATGTTTATTACTAATAAATGTATGCTCCACACTTATTGTATTAATATTTGTAATATCATGTTATTTTTAATTATGTCTTACTTCTCTTTTGAAATATCATGTTATTTTTAATTATGCCTTACTTCTCTTTGTTATGTGTTTCTTTGTATTGACTGATTTATTATTTTACTTTCATGTGATAGAACGAAGATGGTGGGCAGATTCCTTCGGCGTACGTGCTCGTCTATCTTCAGAAGATCCGTAAATGTACCTCCGCTATTGCTAGTGGGCACCAGAGGCAGGGGTCGAGGGAAGGGTGGCCCCAAGAGGGGTAAAAGGCCCGGAAAGCACGACGAGCGGGAGGAGGAGCGGCACCGGGAGGAGGAGGAGGAGGAAGAAGAAGAGCACCGGGAGGAGGAGCGCCCCCACGAGGAGTATGTGCCGCCATCGCCCGAGGAGGGTAGTGGGGGTGAGGAGGGGGAGGAAGAGGATGACACGACAGGTGGTGACTCTAGTGGTACCATTTGGCAGCGAGGTCGCTCACGACTCCCGGATAGGCCGATACCTGTTTCGGGACGACCACTGATTAAACCCAGTGGCAAACGGTAAGTAATTTTCGAGGTTGTTAATATTTTGTCCTTTGAGAACTTGAAATCACAATAGAGACTAATATTTCATCTTTTTCACTTTTTGCAGGAGTTGGGAGGTCGTCGAGGCAGTTGGTCACAACCGCCTGGTCAACGGCATCCTAGGCCTTTTGTGCAGATTGCACTTCCCAGGCATAGTTCGGATGGGTCAGGGTGATGCTACCAAGTATGAGCCGGCCTGAACGTGGGCGCACTACAAAAAAGCCACCGACACTATCGATAGGGACGACGGATGCTTCGACAAGAAGGCGCAGCGAGTGAAGACCGAGCCGTGGGTAAGTCTTTCTCGCATACACTCGCTCAATTCATCGTAATCATTGGACATTTTTGCAATATTGATTGTATATCATCCGGTGTATATGCGGGATTTCTATAGGTTGGTGGGTGGATTTGAGGAGCATGCAAATAAGGTGCGGGATACGGTATGCAAGAAGCTTGTCTTGGACATGCATTACGAGGCGCAAATTCGGTGTGTCATAAACTACTCTGCTTCAAAGCTTGCAAAGAAGATGTCAAAAGCAGAAGCAAGAACCTATAAGCTGACCCGGGAGCAATACGAGGAGGTACAATTGTATTTCACCTTGAGAACAATGCTTAATATGAGATTCTTACATGTGGTTCACTTGATTACTTGTAGATGCCTGCGTGGTGGTGCCACAATGATTTGGATAGCCGGAAACTCATAGTGGACAAGTGGTTCACACCGGAGTGGATTGACAAGCATGATGCCGGCCGACGTAAGCATTTGTTGATGGGAGGCCCATCACACCACCAAGGAAACCTTTCCAACTCACAAGACAGGGCTAGATGGGTACGAAGATCCATTTCTTTGTTGTTAAGCTCAATTCTGCATAATTTCTAATGAACTTGTTGTTATTTCAGTCTCGGGCACATGGAGATAGTGAGTGCGGCGAGGTGATGGGATGGATCTTGTCCCACAAGGCAAGGCGACCGCGTCCGAGACCGCCTACATCCCGATGGCCCGCCGGAGGTGTATAGCAATCCCTCCATCCACTCCCGCATCAATGCATACACAGAGACGGGACGACAGATCCATGGGCTAGAGTGGGATCCGATCAGTGCGCCGTTTGATGGAGAGACAGTCATGAGGATGGATCATGGAAAGAAGCATGGCCATTACTACATGGGTGATAGCATTTTGGACACAACCACTACTCCCACTCTCGCGATGCTAAAAACAAGGGACACGGGCAATGCCCCTCCAATACTCCCACGGCCGCCGCGGCCCGGCCCACGTGGAGCGACTTCGGGTTATTTCGTTATACTCATCCTTAATGAATCTCTACATATGTTTATTGTCAATTGTAACACTTGGATGACCAATTGCAGACGGCCTTAAACGCGGTTGAGCTACGTGTGGTCGACCGGCGAAGCAGATAACCCAGCGGCGGTCGATGATGACCCGAGAAGAACAACTTTTTTGCCACACACCGGTGCGGATGCGGCAGGTGGATGGCGTTGCAGCAGCAGATGATGGCCGAGCACATGCAAGCTTCCATGCTAGCTGTCCAGAACGGTCAACCGATGCCCCCGATGCCCGTGATGCCCCCGATGCCCCCGGTGCCCGTCCTTCCGACTCCGGCCGTGCGCTCCCCGAGACTCTGTGGTGAGTTACTTGACATTTGTTCTTTCATTTCAATAATTACAGACTTAGAGAACGTAGAGACTTAGACTCACTTAGAAACCTAGAGAAAGTAGAGACTTAGAACTTAGATGATAACATAGAAAACGTGATTGTGGTCTCACATGCAATTTACTTTTTTTTATTGAAAGAATCAATCGGCGGCTTCGAATAATCTACAAGGGTCCCCGGCATGTCACCGCCGATGGCCCCACGGTAGCTCTTCCCTCCTCCTCAGTGAGTCGCGTTTATGTCATTTGAGTTCCTGGACTTTGTGGAGCTTTGTCGATGAACTTTAATAATGCTTGTTGTTGAACTTGTGGACTTGTCGATGAACTTGTGGACTTTCCGATGAACTTGGATGTACTAGTGGACTTGTCGATGAGTAACGTGTGAATTTATCTATATGTGATGTCTTATTGTGATATATATGATGTCTGTGATGATTATTGTGACATATATGATGCCTGTGATGAATATTATGATATATATGATGTCTGTGATGAATATTACGATATATATGATATTCATGTGATTTTTGTGTATTTTTAAACGTGAAAAACAAAAAAACTAAATTGCAATGGTCACTTTGCCGTGCGTCTTTCGGAAAAAGCACGGCAAAGTGACCGAAACCAACAACCAAAGCAGTGCCTTTGCCGTGCGTTTATAGAGGCGCACGTGCGTTTTTCTCCCGAGCGCACGGCAAAGAGCCCCGTTTAACGTGCGTTTTTCTCCCACACGCACGGCAAAGAGCCCCGTTTGCCGTGCGTTTTCGAGCGTGCGCACGGCAAAGAGCTCATGTTTGCCATGCGTTTTGCTCCCGCGCACGGCAAAGGGTGTCACACGCCGTTTGGCGCCGGTGCCGTCGCTTGCTTTTTGTTGCCGTGCGCCGTGAAAAAACGCACGACAAAGATTGTCTACCGTGCATTGTCGGACCCGGCGCACGGCAAAGGGGTTTTACCGTGCAAAATGCTACCGTGCGCCCTTTGTCGTGCGCCCGGCGAAAAACGCACGGCAAAGAGGTTGCCGTGCGTTTTATGGCCTTTGCCTTTGTCGTAGTAGAAGCATCCATATTTGCACGTTGGTGCTGTCAATAAGATTTCACGGGACCTCAATTTTTTTTCTGTCTAACCATTTGTAGCTAGGACTACTATCAATTATAGAACCATGATCAAGTGTCTAGTTATCAAACAACACTTGTGGTTTTTATATGATAAGCCTATTTGTACATGTAGCTCTTTTCTTGACACAAATTAAATACTCAAATCTTCATCTTGATACGGAAACAAAAAGATGAATATGTAATGCCATAGAGAGAATGACACTTGGGATGTTCACAAGAGCGTTAGTGATAAGACAATAAAGTTTAGACCAGGAACTAATGAGCTAGATGGGTTATAACATTGGATTTCAGAAGCTATATATATAGAGGCCCTTGCACGGCCCGCATTCCCCTAGGGACGGGACTGGTGAGCCTGATTGGTTTCATGCATCATGCCAAAACTTTAGCATTGCTGGAGTTTTGGCAAGTCAAAAGTTGGGCAAAAACACGTGCACAAAATATTGGTATGAGAGATGTTGGCATAATTTGGTACCAAACCAAATAGCAGCCGAAATTAGATTTTTGGAAAGTTAAAAGTTGGACAGAAAAAATGCCAAAATATTGGTAGAATAGATGGGAGATGATGGCATAATTTGGTACCAAACCAAATAGTGGTAAAAAACTGGTTTGCAAAAAAAATAGCATGCCCAAATTTAGCAGCAAACTCTATGTTTCCCAATAGTATCACGTACTTAGTTCAACTTTGTGGCAATCGTATTAGTGTGTTCACAAAAGTGCACTATCTAGCTTGTATATGCGCATGCATATGTTTTTGTTTGGAAATTCCTGAACAATGAGGACATTTCCATTCTGTAGTAGTGACGACGACACAAGGAGCAATATATGTATGGTTCTTGGTTTCTTGCAACCTGGAACCGTGAGTGATCTTGGATTCTTGGGTGATATGGCTTGATATGGGGTAGTGACACAAGGAGAAAAAAGTTTTCACTTTTAAAACAAAATTCTTAAAATGACTAATAAATTTAGTGCTCGCTGTGAAATATATTATAATATAAACATATTTTCATCCAACTCTGATAGATTTTAGTTAGTAATTACTCCTTCCTTCCAAATTATAATTCATTTGATTTTTTTACCCCAAATTTAACCTCTCCTACTATTCAAAGAATTGTGAATAAATTTCACACATTTTGTTGTGGCTTGCTTTATTGATAAAGGTTCTTCAATAATGAGTTAAAATTGATTATATTTGTACAAAATTTTTAAATAAGACAAGAAATCAAACTTAGGGCCAAAAAATTCAAATGAATAATGATTTGAAAGAAGGGAGCACTCTATAATATTCTCATCCATAATTATAATATTTCACTTTTTAATTTGTATCACAGGTATGCGCTTGAATTTGTTTAATGAGTCCTAACTTTGAACTAAAATTTTAGCATAGAAATCCATATCTTATCACTTCCTCTATATTTTTTTATAAATGGTGACAAACATCATGTGTGTATACCTTAACTATTATATCATATCATACACTAATAGGGTAAGAAATAGATAATTTAAAATCTTATATTGTTGTATATTTTTTATTTAAGTTGATTTGATTTCAAATTTAGGGTCAGCTCATGTATTTTCAATAATAGCGTATGTGGAAAAGGTTACCTTAAGCTACTTCTTAGGCATTTAGTGGTGGGCAATCTAGTTGTAAAGTTAGGTTTTAATTTAGTTTCTTGTATATAGTGGCAGAGGTGGGTAGTTTAGATAGGGGTCACTGGATCAAATGAACTAGTAAGATAGATCTGTCCCCCCAGGGATATATAAAGAAATAAATCATGAAAAAAAGTATACAATCTACAGTCCCTTTCGAAGGAAGATCTCGAATATATCACTGTTAGTTTCACGCAAGGCCCGGCCGTGGCGCGAATGAGCTTGCTGTGTTTGAACTTTCAACGGCCCAATTATGATGCTCCGGCGTCTCTCTCTCTCTCTCTCTCTCTCTCTGAGAAAGGATGCTCTTTTATAGCAAACCAAAACCACCATACATCAGCCGACTACGTGGGGTAACGGACTAACGGTCGGTCGAGTCTAAATACGTACATGCATACAGTATCGGCCGGGCTATACGTATGCCGCAGTAGACAGCATACACCTGCGTGTGGCGGTGTGGCCCTCTATAAATAGCCATGTGCGTTTTGCAGGCCACAACACACATGCACACAGCTCTCGATCGGTTGCGTTTTGCATCCTGCACGCAGCAGCTCGATCACCGCCGCCACACGTACGCTAGCTCGCCGGGAGCGAGGGGAATCCCGGCCGGATCCATGGCGGAGGACGGCAGCAAGGACGGCGGCGGCACCAAGTACCGCGGCGTCCGGAAGCGCCCGTGGGGCAAGTTCGCCGCCGAGATCCGCGACCCGGAGCGCGGCGGCGCGCGCGCCTGGCTCGGCACGTTCGACACGGCCGAGGAGGCCGCGCGGGCGTACGACCGGGCGGCGTTCGCCCAGCGCGGCGCCGCCGCCGTGCTCAACTTCCCCGGCGAGATCGCTGGAGCGAGCAGGGGCGGCGGGTCGTCGTCGTCTGCCGCCGCCGCCGCCTCGTATAGGCAGGGACAGCAGGGGCGAGGGAGGGCCCGCGGGGACGGGGAGAAGATCGAGCTCGAGTACCTCGACGACAAGATCCTCGACGACCTCCTCGACGACGGCAAATATGGCCGTAAGTGAGGGGCCGTACGTGCCCGTGCACATCACGTGCCTGCCTCGCTCTGCCTGCATGCATGCGGGAGGAGCTCATGATGATGAGGAGATGACGAATTGACGACCTAGTACTAAATAAAAAAAACAGGTCTAACAAATAATACCAAAACAAACAGTCCGTATATATAAAACACTACACACCATATACCGCATATATGCTACTACTGTGCTCATGGATTTGCATATAGAAAACTAGCTAGTACTACGTAAGATCAGGGTACCGCCTTTGCTAGTATATATAGAATAAATAATGTTTTTGTTTGGTGCCCAATCAAGAAAAGAACCAAAGCTAAGGCCATGTTGGACGTCATGGGTGTTAGATCACGCATCTCCTACATGAGTGTTGTTGGGTTATTGGCTTATTGCAGATCTAGCTGGTGCATGTACACACAAGAGCTGATTATTGCATTATGGGTATACCCAGATGGATATGAGATGGGTCTCTGCATCATTCTCGTATATATATAATGCAAATGTGCGCGGCAATGGCGAAACAACCATTTCTCTGGTATTGTTCGACCGTTGGACGACCTCCTTGGAACTTTTGGTTTGGTCCAACGTACGTGCACCGATGGGTAATAAGGTGCATGAACCAAAATATTCCTTTTCTTTATTTATATATTTGCGCAGCTAGCTGCCCTCGATTCATAGGTAAAACGTGATGCACAAAATCCATATTTATTTTTATTGCTCTGACATAGTGGCACGCGTGCATGCATGCATGCATGAACCCATGTGGTTATTAAATGCTTCTCCTTTGTTTGTTTGTTGATCACTACAATGGGTGCAAAGTGCATAATCGTACTACTACTTGGCATATACTAATACTCCCTCCATTTCATTTTACTTGTCATTCTGACTTTTCTATATACATTTCTTTATTATGTGTTTAGATATATATTATGAGGGTGTTTGAATCCTATGGTTATTTTTTTTAGCTCTCTCCTTTTTAGCCAAAATAGCTCAAAAGGAGTCAAATATGTGGGCTATTCTAGAGTTGTTTGAAACTATCTCAATGTAAAAAAATCATCTCCCAAGAGGTGCTAATTGAGCTATTTGAAGTGAAGTCTTCAAAATATGTTTTGGGTACTTCTCCAAACACCCCTTATGCAAAGATACATAACAAAAGTCATGTAACAAAATAGAGAGAATGGCAAGTAATATGAAACGGAGGGAGTATGTGACACTAGATGAAGGGGAGGGTGATGAACTTTAGAAGTTCTCTTTGACATATACTTGGTGGTGGGTGCGGAGGCCAAGTTCGGCACAGAGGTGAAGTTCGGCTAAACTCATCATGCTGGGGCATGGCGAGCGCTAGCCATCGGAGATGGAAGGAAAATCAACGAGTGTTTGCGTTTGTTCACCTCATACAAGAGGTTGAAGATCTAGTAGTAAAAAATTTGGATGTCAAGCTAATGGGCGGGCGGGCGGGGGCTGGAGTTGAAGAAAAAAAGAGCGATAAAACAACAAACTCACAACAACCTGTTGTAAGATTAATTGTAGGCACGACTAATATTTTTTTATGTATTACTTCGCTAATATACTCCATCCGTTGCAAATTATAATTTGTTTGACTTCTTTTATCTCAAGTTTGACCGCTAGCTAGTTTTATTCAAGACATCATTCAAATTTTCCCATCTTTTGTTGTGACTTGCGTTGTTCGTAAAAATTCTTCAAGAACGACTTTAATTTGACTGTATTTGTATAAAATTTTCAGAATATGACGAACGGTCAAACTTATAACTTCGAATGGTAGATCTTTGGTTTTCCAACGAGCTGACGTATATATCCATAATCCTTCTCTCTCGATCTTGATCTGCACGTGTGACACATGGGTTGATTAAGCCATATGCAAGTTGGCAGCACTAGCTGCCGCACCGGCACTTTTTACTAGTCGTTGGCACACGAGAGCTAGCTAGCTCGATCAGGGAACGGTACGATACACGAATACGATGGCGCAGAAAGTAGCAGCCAGCTACTAGGTTTCGTTCTCGACTTTCGAGCGGTGCAGTGCCTCTCACACTCGCAGCATGTCGCTCGCTCGCCGCGGAGCTAGCTACAGGGGCATCGGAGGAGCATCGGGAAAATATATATGTTCACGCCTGCGTCTCACACACCACACTCATGCCAGTCAGCGTCACGTGATGTAGCTCTCTGTGGATGATGCATTCGTTCTAGACTTGTTTGACTTTTCTTCTCACCCCCACGGCGTGGACTGATGACTGATATGATCATCGTCTTTTTTTTAAACAAAGTTTGCTTTAGAGGTGCCGACTGCATGGCTGCACTTCTATGGGCCTTTAATTTCGTATCGTAGCATTGTTACATTATTGTGTAGGAGTACTATAAATTAAGGTTTCTTCTAATACATGCATGCTATGCTATAAAAGGGTTTCTCAAGTGTTTAAGAGGCGGCCAGTGATCAAAGGCCATTGTTAGTTTCACCCTCGTACGTCGGCTGCTGCTTCGTCCCAGATTCTCCGCACAAGTTGCCCGCAGCGCATATATACAGGGGAGGTTTCTGGACGCTGCCTAATCTGCTGTCACTATCATGCATGCATTAACACATCGATCGCTGTCAAGCCAAAAAAAAACACTAGTAGAACGGTAGGTAAGACCGCCTCACAGTTTATTTTATTAAAAGAGAATTTCCAAGGTGTTTGTAATTAATGTACGTGAGCAATCCCTCCAGTGAAATTTATAGAATCTTATTTCAATCTAGAAAAGTCTCGAAATCTGACTTTACAACTATGTAAATCTGCTCTCGTGAGAATAAAAACCCTACAGCCTTTTCGTTTGGCCGATAGTTGGTGACTGATGCTGATTTGTTCTGAGAGAAAAGTATTGTTGCCTAGTTAATGATGACTGATTTGCTTTGAGAGAGAAAAAATACTACTGAACTGGTGACCAATGAGCCAAACGACCGTACAAGCGATATCCCGCCGCCGCGTCGTCGTACAGTAGGGCACTGGAGGCACGGGAAAGTTGCTGTTGCGCCTGTGTCATGCCGACGGCTGGGCCCGTGCTGGAAGCCACCTCAAGCTGTTTGAGAGTTTGACTAGATCTTCTCCGCACCGACTAGTGTTATAGCATGCACAAAATATATACTCTCTCCATCCTTTTTAATACATAATGTTTGTTAGTTCAAAAAGAACCCACATATAAAAAAGAATGGAGGTAGTACTGTAGGAGTAATGATCTGCACAAGAAATCGTGACGCATGATGCATCAATGGAGTGATTTTTGCAAGGAGTGTATATGAAAAAAAAAGCAAGCTAAGAGCGCGAGCGCGCTAATTTTTGCCGACATCATCGAGTGATGATTTCTCTGTGGCAAAAAGACCAACTCGCGTGGCCGTTTTTTTTTTTTGGAGATTAGGCCGGTTATTTTCCGTAGCCGTTAGATGCTGGATGGGCCAGGACGTGGTATTCTTTTTTTAGACCAAGACGACGGGCGGGCACATATGGGCCTTATTGGGCTACACTCAGCCGGTCGCATGATCCGTTGTGTTTTTCTTATTTTTATATATTTTTCACGATTTAAAAAAATACTTTTCAAAAAGTTTTGCAAAAAATATACTCTACCGCGGTCACTATAGCACAACCAACTGCCAGATGAACCGGCGTAGCATTGTCGCGCAGATACTGTAGCACCTACCTCCCCTTTACATTTTTTAAAAAAAACATTCTATACATGCTCAAATAGATTATATAACACTGAGATCTAATGAACCGAAGACATTTGCTTCTCAGGACACCATAATTTGAAAAAAACACATAATTATTTCATATGAACTCGGATGGGAAAAGCTGTATACAAAAATTGTAGACCTCGACGTGATCTACAAGTTTATTGTTCAAATATTTTTCATTTAAAAACATCTTTCTGCTTCGAGGGTATCTTGGCCCTCTAAGTGGGTTTTGGTGGTTTAATGACACACACTTAAGTAGCTAATGATTTATCTAGTCCATGAGCAGGTATTAAAATTATATGTGGCATCAGGTGCAGTTCATTGACTATAAAAAAGGAAGTGATCTACAAAGGGTTCCTAAGAAGGCTTATTTATTTTATGTTTTTGAATTTGAGTCCTAGGAACGCCGTACTATAAAGAGGGACAGGGAATGTGTCTTCCAAGAGTCGAACAGGTGCTCTAGTTGCTAAAACAAAACCTATGAGAGACACTTTTGCACTAGCACATTCACGGAGATCTCTTCTTGAGTGCTGATATTGGGAGGCCGGAGTATCCGGGTTTACCCCAGAGTCTCCGGAATTCCCGGAGTTTCCGGATTTACCCCGGATACTCCGGGTCTTAAAGCTGTAACGGCTATATTCTTGGTGAGGGGGTATAAAAGCCCCCTCCACCCCTTCCTTTACCCTCTCTCTTGCCATTTCGACCTGCAAACCTTCAGACCTCATTTACTCCCACCTTTACTCCCCTTGGCTCAAGTTTGGTGAGATTGTTGTGGGGATTTAAGAGGGATTGAGAGCAAAAGCTTGGAGAGTGCTAGTGAGCTGATTTCCCATCTCTAGAGCACCTCGTTCTTCGCTTGGTTGGCACACTTCGTGTTTGTTACTCTTGGAGCCTTGAGCTCCTAGCCGGCTAGGCGTCGCCTTGGAGCATCTAAAGGTTGTGGCTGCCCAAGGAAGTTTGTATCACCCCGAATTTGAGTAAGTAACTCTAGCTTGATCTTTGTGGTCGCTAGAGTGAGGAAAGTGACCTAGGTGTAAATGTCCACCCTTTGTGGGTACCTCAAAGGAGACGTAGACCTCAAGGTGTGAGGTTGAACTCCGGTAACAGATCTTTGTGTCTCGTGTGCTTGTTCATCTTGTTGCATAGTTGTTCCTCTCTTGAGCACATATCTAGGGTTTTGTGCCGATCTACTTTGTGTTGAGGTTTCTACAAGTTTGGAGTGGATAAACAAGCTTGTATCATCCCAGTGTATAACCTATTTTCACAGATTTACATTTGAGCAAGTTTAATTTCTGTTGAATTTGATTCCCCACTGACAGGCAGGAATATCCGGACATTTTCCCGGATTCTTCAGATTTCCCGGAGTATCCGGAAACTCCAGACCTGATTTAACAGCTGCAAAAAAAGTTGTGATTTTTTAGGTTCGACTATTCAAACCCCCCTCCTCTAGTCGACATCTTGATCCTTTCACTACTCAAATAATCAACACAATCTTGAGACCTAAACTTTGAATTTTAGATCCGACCTTTATACCAATTATTTGAGCATAAATATGATTCTAAATGAAAAATATTTGAACTACAAAGTTGTAGATCTTGTTGATGTCTATAATTTTCGTATAAACCTTTCCTCCATCCGAGTTCAAATATCTGAGTTCATATGAAGTAATTATGATTTTTTGAAAATATGAAAGGGAGCTACCGCCGTTTGAAATGGCAAGTTCTACGTGTTCGCGCTAGAGTACTCCGCCACCGGTTCATTTGGCGGTGGGTTTTGCTACAGTGACCAACGAACGTTTCCTTCGACGTTGAGAAACTAAAGCACCCAACCGTTGTTTCATATAATCGGTTGAGGTATATTTTTGCAAAGCCCTTCAAAGGTTATACATATTTTTTAAAATAATAAAAATAAAAAATAAGTAACATAAAATAAATTCGTCCGTTGCCAGGCCTGAATGCCTGATTGATTTCACTCGGCCGTGTATGTTGTCAACTTGCCCGCCCGATTGATCGATCATCCGACGGCGCGCCCCTGGTTCATTTTGTAGATGGCGCCGCTTGTTTTCTTCCCCCGTTGGAAGCAATGCGCAGCCGCTTGCTTTCAACACGGGCCATACGGCGTACGTGTGCTGTTCTGCTCGCTGCATCAGCACAGGACGATGATGATCGACGCGCCCTAGCTGGCTAGCTAGCCGCGGAGCCACACGTAACAGCAGTGCCACCATGTTGCACATCTTATTAAAATTATAGTTTTTTTTTCACTTCAAAATTGACTACACATCTTATTAAAAAAATCTGTGTACGCAAAATGATGCCTTTCAAAGCTTGTTGTGTCGGCCAACCAATTCAGTTCCAATATTCCCCATTGCAAATTTGCAATCAGGAGGATACCAACGACAGTTATGGCACGGGATGGAGCAGCAGCAATCACCCTGTCAAGAACAATTAACCTCGCATCAATCAATAATTGAACCAGAGCTGCCTAACGAACGATAGCTAGCATGCATATGCATGACGACTCTATGATTACACCAATACGGTCGTCCGTCGTCTCCTTCAAATCAAATATATACTAGTACAAAAAACAAAGGCTGGCTATCTATATACGCGTCCATAATAATTGGCCCGTATTTTAGTCCGGGCGGGCCGGTCGTGGTCAACGGCCCAAGCGGATATTCCTTGGAACATTCCATCCGCCGGTTGCCCCTTCTCCTTGTTGTTTCCCCATGGCAGCTCAGCTCGTTGTGTCCTGCCAACCACGGAGACAGATGCAAATAAACTGAGAGAGTTTCCCGTGCCGCGTGTGGAAATCGACAGGCAGTTCGGAGGACGAGGATGCCGCGGTTGTGTTGCACGTACGGCAGCAGCACGGCTATCGGCTACGACGACGAATCATCTATCCTATCGGAGGTGATTGCGGCTGAATTGCAGCAGTTTTCTCTGCGACGGCTTGCACATTACAGAGCGTCCTCGATCGCATGGTTTGTTTATTAGTATCGGAATGATGAACGAAGCTGATTGTATTGGCCAATAATACAGTCAAATACTGTAGGTAGGGAAGCCAACATTTGCTCCGAATCGTTTCACACATGCATTATAAATAAATAAAATCGTGAGGATTTGGGTGTCATATACAAATATCAACGGAACCCTAGCTTGCATTGGGTTTTCAAATATTTATGATCTATACCTTTTCGATCTTTGGGCTTCGTTGATTAATTTTACCAACTCCCATGGTATGTGTTCCAACTTTGTACAAAAGTCTTCAATGTAGGCTACAATATCTTGGTGGAAAACAGAAAAGTGATCCTTTATATTCCTAGGTATCAACTTTCAACTACTAGGACATACGTACTGTACATCCCAATCCATCCCAACTCCATGACAACAAAACGTGTTTTGTATTTGAAAAACTGTAGTAGATGCCAATATCAGGACTAGTACTACTGCACGGCAATGGAAATATAAAAATAGTTTACTAAGCCATTTACAACCGAATGGCAGATAACGAAGTCAAACAGAACTGCCAAAGCGATCAGCACGGAATCAAAGTTGAGTTTAATCAATTAACAATTTCAGAAAAAAAGTTACTTTAATCAATTAAGTACTAGTACAGTTTGGCAGCACTTGCAGAAATAATCAAATGGGCAGTCTTCACGTACAGCAGGGGACCCATAGGAAGGTCAGCAGGAACATTTGTGCACTGCCGGCAGGCCAGCAGTTTGCTGCTTCGCTACCTGCACACCTCAGCAGATAAAGGCGGCATCGTTGATTTTTCTTCTTCTTCTCATTTTTAAAATATTTCATCCGTCCTCCAAGGAGTAACCTTTTAGGTTTGTCCAAAATTAAATATTTAAAATTTGACACAGTTTATAATGAAAGATGTGATATTTATAACACTAAATTAGAGTATTTGAAAAAAAAAATGAGAGTCGAACCAAATAGTGGAAACAAAAAAGTGTCACAAAAAAGTACCAAGAAATAAAACTAGTTAGATATCAAAACCATTGCTATATTTTCAAATAAAATTGATTGAACATACAATATTTTGACTTTTAAAAACTAAGGGACAATATCTGCGGGACGGAGGAAGTATGTAATAATCTATTGAATTTTATCTTATGGTTATTATTTAAGAGCATTTTAAAATCCCAAGTTTCCTCAAATGACGTGCTTTAGAAATGGACAAATAGAAACTCCTGTTTGAAGTCGATATGAAAAATAACCTAAGGTAATCACTAAACAAGACGCAATTTTGACATACTGGGCACTACGGTGCATGATGCCAAAAAATGAAAGAGTACATACCGATGTGAATACTGAATAGCTGCTAGTGTGTTATTTCCTTTTCTTGTTTATTATTTATTTTTAATTTAATATCTTCTATTCAACCCTCTTTTTTTCGCCAGAGGCACGCCGAAGGTGAAGAGAGAAGAGGAGGTCGCCCATGAGATGAGATTCGACGTATTATTTTGATGTCAAATTTGTGTCGACAGATTTGCACCTCTAGTTTAAGGCAACGGATAAATCGCACCGTTTTTTTAATAAAAAAACTTCAAAAACGATTTTCCGTTTGGCAAGAAGTCAAGTCTTCTATCATGTAGTACGCTGGGTTTGGTCCACACGTCACTGTATCAAGCGGCTGGATAGTCCAATTCTTCGGGTCAAAACGACAGGGACGAGGACGCACGCGTCTTTCTGGCCTCCTTGCGTCCTACCACAGGGAGCTCGTTACCCAATTGTTTTTAGAAAAAAAGAAAGAAATCTCAGTTCTTTTATTGAAACGATGATTGGCGAGCACGATGACTGCCTGGTTCATATTCCCATTGGAAAGAAATTCGTCGCAGTTTCAGAAGGAGACCTGGATGAGGAGAATCGTGTCAAGAAGAAGACCAGCAGAGAGGGAGGTCACACGAGTTCGTTCGTGCTGAACGCTGGCTGATACGCCACAGCCATCGTCCCAGTTGCAACGTCCATTGAATCCGGCA
Source organism: Cenchrus americanus (assembly GCA_947561735.1). Lineage (NCBI taxonomy): Eukaryota > Viridiplantae > Streptophyta > Magnoliopsida > Poales > Poaceae > Cenchrus > Cenchrus americanus. Next base: position 55,757,831 of record OX387240.1, read on the forward strand.
ATCCGCTGCGCCTCCCCTCTCACTCCCCGATCGTACGCGACGACTCGGAAGTCGTCGCCTGCCGATGCCTGCGCTGCAATTAAAGAATTTCTCAGAGCCGATCAGCCGTTCGTTCAGACCTGGGAGCTGGGAAGAGGTCGCTGTCGCCGTCAGCTGCCGAGTTTCTCCGAAATGGCGGCAAGCCGCGGACTCTGGACACCGGCGGGCCCCCGGGGAAACCGAGCGCCGCGGGGGCGAGGGAGGAGAACGGAAAAGGTGCCCGGTTGACGTCAATCGTGCTGTGGACATGCCCGTCACTGCACTGAAGCTCTGAACTGGAGCGCCCCGATTCGATGGTCCCCCTGTTCTGTTTTTCCAACCTTTCGGGTAGATGAAGATGATGATTGATGATGGCCGTAAAAAAAAACTCCAGAGCCTTTTTGGGTGGATGAGCGGCGCCGGTGACCTCGAGGGAGAGAGCGCCCGTGCGCGCGTGCCGGTCATAACGACGCATCACGGTCGTCACGCCCGCCGCCGGCGCCTGCTGCTCCGATCCTAGTTGTAGTGTAGACGCTCGCCGTGCGGCAGCCGCAACCCGCAGCCAGCCAGACACGCGGAGGCGGGGAGGACGGTAATACCGTAATATTCGGCTGAGATTCCCCAGCTGCTGAGCTGCCTCCGCTGGGCTGACCAGCGAGCTGCCTTCTTTATATAGCCCCCGCGGCCGCCGCGCCATTCGCCGCACACCACCAGTGACCAGGCGCAGCGCAGCTCCCCAAACACAGCAGAGCCTGCCGGGTCGATCCGGCCCTCCACCCGGCGCGCGGCGGCGGCGGCGGCTAGTTCTCGGCGGGCGCCATGGCGCGCGGGGGCGACGGCCTGCAGGTGCTCAGCGCGCTGGACGCGGCCAAGACGCAGTGGTACCACTTCACGGCCATCATCGTCGCCGGCATGGGCTTCTTCACCGACGCCTACGACCTCTTCTGCATCTCCCTCGTCACCAAGCTCCTCGGCCGCATCTACTACACCGACCTCTCCAAGCCCGACCCGGGCTCGCTGCCCCCCAACGTCGCCTCCGCCGTCAACGGCGTCGCCTTCTGCGGCACGCTCGCCGGCCAGCTCTTCTTCGGCTGGCTCGGCGACAAGCTCGGGCGCAAGAGCGTCTACGGGATGACGCTCATGGTCATGGTCCTCTGCTCCATCGCCTCGGGCCTCTCGTTCGGCCACACCCCGACGGGGGTCATGGCCACGCTCTGCTTCTTCCGCTTCTGGCTCGGCTTCGGCATCGGCGGCGACTACCCGCTCTCCGCCACCATCATGTCCGAGTACGCCAACAAGCGCACCCGCGGCGCCTTCATCGCCGCCGTCTTCGCCATGCAGGGGTTCGGCATCCTCGCCGGCGGCATCGTCACGCTCATCATGTCCGCGGCGTTCCGCGCCGGCTACCCTGCCCCGGCGTACCAGGACAACGCCGCCGCCTCCACCGTGCCGCAGGCCGACTTCGTGTGGCGCATCATCCTCATGCTCGGCGCCGCGCCGGCCCTCCTCACCTACTACTGGCGGATGAAGATGCCCGAGACGGCGCGCTACACCGCGCTCGTGGCCAAGAACGCCAAGCAGGCTGCCGCCGACATGTCCAAGGTGCTCCAGACGGAGATCGTCGACGAGCAGGAGAAGCTCGACACGATGGTCACCTCCACGGGCAACAACTTCGGCCTCTTCTCCAAGGAGTTCGCGCGCCGCCACGGGCTCCACCTCCTCGGCACCGCCAGCACGTGGTTCCTCCTCGACATCGCCTTCTACAGCCAGAACCTGTTCCAGAAGGACATCTTCACCAGCATCAACTGGATCCCCAAGGCCCGCACCATGAGCGCGCTCGAGGAGGTGTTCCGCATCTCCCGCGCCCAGACGCTCATCGCGCTCTGCGGCACCGTCCCGGGCTACTGGTTCACCGTCGCCTTCATCGACATCGTCGGCCGCTTCGCCATCCAGCTCATGGGCTTCTTCATGATGACCGTCTTCATGCTCGGCCTCGCCGTGCCGTACCACCACTGGACCACGTCGGGCAACCACACCGGCTTCGTCGTCATGTACGGCTTCACCTTCTTCTTCGCCAACTTCGGGCCCAACAGCACCACCTTCATCGTGCCCGCCGAGATCTTCCCGGCGCGGCTGCGGTCCACGTGCCACGGCATCTCCGCCGCCGCGGGGAAGGCCGGCGCCATCATCGGCGCGTTCGGGTTCCTGTACGCGGCGCAGAACCAGGACAAGAGCCAGGCGGACCACGGGTACCCCGCCGGGATCGGGGTGCGCAACTCCCTCTTCGTGCTCGCCGGGGTCAACATGCTCGGCTTCCTACTCACCTTCCTCGTGCCGGAGTCCAAGGGGAAGTCGCTCGAGGAGATGTCCGGCGAGGCCGACGACGGCGAGGAGGAGGCCGTCGGCGGACGCGCCGTGCGGCCGTCCGAGACCCAGATGGTGTAGTAGAATAGAACCGTCCGTGGTGACTTGACTGGTGATACGTGCAGGTGCAGGCCGGTTCACTTGTTTTCGTTTTCCAATGTAGCAAGTCAAAGCTGCTATTTTGCGTGGTACATGTGCATCTGTTATTTCTATCTCGACATTATTATAAATATATAAAAGAGGAAATATCAAGTATACAAACACATTGGTAAAGCATACCAGTATACCACGCACCATCAGCTTGAAAATAACAATCAATTTTGTATTCCCATCAATGCTCATTCTACCCTACCAAAATTATTTTGCGGTGCCATTTGGGCAATCCTGAATTCCTGATCAATTGTATCCATAATTTGGAGCTCCCGAAAAAAAAATTGCCCGATCAATTTTGATACCCTCAAATCATTTGGAAATCTTCCTCACTGCTGATCCATCCTCATCTGTACGACTGTACTGTACTACGGTGCCAATTACTATAATTTAGAAAACCTTCTCCTCAGCAATTAAATGTTTCATAACTCACATAGTAAGGAATTTCCAACAATAGAATTAGCATGCTAGCTACACGGTTCTCACTCAGTATCATCAACACATAGCAAAAATAGATGATCTCTCCAATGTGTGAAATGCTTGTTTCTGGCTGGCGCGGCTGGACAAAAAGCTCATTGAGCTGGCTCACTTGTTCTCGTTTTTTTCATAAATCAAAGCTGGTGTTTTGCTGTGGTAGTACGATCAAGTACGTGGGTACATGTGTATGTGTTAGCTTATATATATACACATATACTAAGAACATGGATGTGTTTAAAAAAACTTTCATAAAAGTATATTAAAACAAGAAAAAGAGCAATACAATATATAAAATATAGGAACCAGACAATGGAGAATTGGAGATATTTTTTCCGAAAAAAGACAATGGAGACATTCCAATTGACTGCTGATCAGTATCACTATCATTCAATATCACCCCCCGCCCCCACCCCCATATAAGTAGCATTTTGAGCTAGTTTGCATGTTGAGAGAAATGGAGTTAACGACTCTCAGTGAGTTGTATATAGGAGTATACGTTAGAGGGCAATTGTGTTCTTTCCCCTACTTTGAATTTGAATTGTGATTTTACCCCCACTTCTTCAAAATAAAGTTCAGTTTGCCCCTACTCCATGAACAGGATGTAACAATGTTAAAAATGTTGAAAGAAGACAGATTTGCTCTTGCAAATATGCCCCTAATTTTATTAGAATTTTGTGATTTTACCCTATTTAATCACATGTATTTAGATACAATTGTCACTGAAGAAAAGGGAAAATCGGGGTAAATCACATAGCATGCTTAACGAAACAGATTATCCCCAAATTTCTGCAATGTGTATGGTTTTCTGTCTCAACTCCATCTTCTTCCTCCAATGATGAACATGACACGCTCTAGAAACTTGTGGTTTCTCTCCCAAAAGCGATTTCATGGTTCCTTGGTGTGTTGGGTGAAGAAAAGATCTTATTTCTCAGTAAGGAAATTATTTCTACGATTTTTACATTGTTTCTTCATTAATTAAGTTATCATACCAGTATATTATTTTAAACCATCGTCAATACATCCCTGGACTGCCCTAAGGGCTAGTTCGTATTCACGGGATTCAATCCGGATGGAAATGCAAATACTATAGAAAAATCAATATAGATAATATAGAGACCAGGATTTATTCCGGTCCGAGAACTAATTTACTTCATCATGATAAGCATAACAAGGAACCAAAGAGCTGGATTGATTCCACACCTCTTGACTAGTGGATTAATTCCGAGTCTCTTGATGTCCATATCATGAGTAAATTGGTTTCCAACCCGAAATAAATCCAGATCCCTTATAGCAGCTATCATGATTTTCTTGTTAGGGCTAGTTCGTTTCCACGGGATTGGATCCGGTCGGAATTGATAAATATATATAAAAAATCATGATAGCTACTATAAGGGATCCGGATCTATTCCGGGTTGGAAACCAATTTACTCATGATATGAACATCAAGAGACTCGGAATGAATCCACTAGTCAAGAGGTGCGGAATTAATCCGGCTCTTTGATTCCTTGTTGTGCTTATCATAATGGGTAAATTAGTTCTCGAACCGGAATAAATCCGGGTCTCTATATTATCTATATTGATTTTTTCTATAGTATCTGTCATTTCCGTCCGGATTGAATCCCGTGGAAACGAACTAGCCCTTATATTTATCAATTCCGGCCGGATCCAATCCCATGAAAACGAACTAGCCCTAAGACGTCGGAGGCTATTTACTGCAGACGAAAAGAAAAAGATGATTCCGTGTCATAACCGTCGATTCTCTAGAGAGAAATTTGCAATTCCGCCACTCTCAAACCTTGGTTTCGCTCCTTTGCCATTATGTAAAAGGGATTCGCAAAATTGACATCGTCAAAGAGAGTCACACCGCTATTATGCCTTCTTTGACCATACTGCCCTTCCCCTTCTCCTACCTCTGCAACCCGCCGCCACCATTGCTCCTCCAGCCACTCGCCGCCGGACCGCCGCGCCACCCCCTGCTCCTCCTTCCTCCGTGCGCCACCCCTGCTCCTTGCTCGCGACAGTCGCGAAGGGAGCCCCAGCCACAGCCCTGCTCACGCTTCTCCTCCCTCTCTACGGCTGCCGCGGTGAGCTCGGCCTTCGCGCGCGTGCGCCGCCGCGGGCCGGTTCCGCCGCAAGCGAGCTCGGCCTCCCCGCGCGTGCGCCGCCGCGGGCGGGCTCCGCTGCGGGGGAGCGCGGGCCTCGCGCGCGTGCGCCGCCGCGGGCAGCGGATCGGCCTCGCACACGTGCGTGCGCCGCGGCGGGCGGGCTCGGCCTCGCGCGCGTGCGCGCGCGCGCCGCGGGCCGGCTCCGCCGCGCGGACGAGCTCGGCCTTGCGCGCGTGCGTGCCGTGGGCAGCTCCACCGCGGGAGGCGGGCGGCGGCGGGTGCTTGTGATTTGGGAGCGGCGGCAGGGTGAAGGTGCGGAGAGGAAGAAGAAGGTTGAGGGTATTGTCGTCATAGTAGGCATTGCAGCGGTGTGTCTACCTTTGATGATGGTATTTTTGCGAAGCCAAATTGCATAATGGCAAATAAGTGAAACCCATCTTTGACACTGGCACATTTGCAAATTTCTCTTCTCTAGAGAGAAATTTTTTTTGCCTACGCGTGATTAGGTTACCCGCCGGATGCCCGGCACGCGGCAGCACTACAATTGGTCTGGCCGTTTTTGTAGCAAACGACACCAGTGTAGAGCCGGAAGAGGCCGACAAATTGGTGTCTCACCTGCCAAAGATTCAAAGAAGCAAAGTGCACGAAAGCACAGGCCAGGTAAACCCCAATACCCTCAGCATATTCCTAACAAACTACTCCCTTAGACTACTGCGACTTATATATAGCACAGCCAGACAAACTAGTGATAGTCTCTTTTGTAAGACTCTTCTAGGTGTGTGTGTGTGTGTGTGTGTGTGTGTGTGTGTGTGTGTGTGTGTGTGTGTGTGTGTGTGTGTGTGTGTGTGTGTGTGTGTGTGTTTAGAGTGAAAGTTCCCAACTAGTTGGCCTATACAAGACATATTTTCCAGTTCCCACCATGGTGTATAGAGTGGTTGTACTGCCAGTGATTGGTGCCACTGCTTTGTTTCATGCGTGGGAATGTGGAATGGAAGAGGGTTAACTCAAATACAAACCATAAATTCATTCCACTAGTAAGAATAGCACACAAAACTGTCACTCAAATACAAGCGGTTTATACTGTTTCTTCTGATTTCTGAACAAATTTTAGATAACACGAATCTGATAATGTAATGCCTGATCAAATTTACATTTGGCATTGCCATTTCACAAGCTCACAAATTGACAAGTGTCATAAACATAGGAAATCACACTCTACCACATACCCGTGCAACAAGTACAATGTACCAACGACAAACGTCCAAACCCCTAACCCAAGGTTGCATTGCATGCATGATGCATACACTGTTCTTAGCTGATCAAGCCGCCCCTTCCTCGTCGTCGACGGCCTCCTTGGATATCTCCTCCAGCGACATGCCCTTAGACTCCGGCACCATCAGCGTCATGATCATCCCGAGGAAGTTGGTGCCGGCGAGCACGAACAGCGCGTTACGGATGCCGATGCCGGGCGAGTACCCGTCCTCCGGCTTGTGCGGGTCCTGCGCGGCGTAGAGGAACCCGAACGCGCCGATGATGGCGCCTGCCTTGCCGGCGGCGGCGGAGATGCCGTGGCACGTGGACCGCAGCCTCGCGGGGAAGATCTCGGCGGGCACGATGAAGGTGGTGCTGTTGGGCCCGAAGTTGGCGAAGAAGAAGGTGAAGCCGTACATGACGACGAAGCCGGTGTGGTGGCCCGCAGTCGTCCAGTGGTGGTACGGCACGGCGAGGCCGAGCATGAAGACGGTCATCATGAAGAAGCCCATGAGCTGGATGGCGAAGCGGCCGACGATGTCGATGAAGGCGACGGTGAACCAGTATCCCGGGATGGTGCCGCAGAGCGCGATGAGCGCCTGCGCGCGCGCGATGCGGAACACCTCCTCGACGGCGTTCATGGTCTTCGCCGGCGGGATCCACCCCACCTTGGAGAAGATGTCCTTCTGGAACAGGTTCTGGCTGTAGAAGGCGATGTCGAGTAGGAACCACGTGCTGGTGGTGCCCAGCAGGTGGAGCCCGTGCCGGCGCGCGAACTGCGCCGAGAAGAGCCCCCACTCGTTTCTGCCGGTGCCGGTGGCGGCGTCGCGCGCGGTGCGGTCAGCGTCGTCCTCGACGATCTCCGCGTTGAGGACCTTGGACATGTCCGCCGCTGCCTGCTTGGCGTTGCGCGCGATAAGCGCCGTGTAGCGCGCCGTCTCGGGCATCTTCATCCGCCAGTAGTAGGTGAGCGCCGCCGGGATTGTGCCGAACATGAGGATGATGCGCCACACGTAGTCCGCCTCGGGGACGAGCGACGCTGCGGGGTTGTCCTGGTACGACGGCGCTGGGTACGAGTTCCGGAAGCCGGCGGACACGACGAGCGCCACGATGGCGCCGAAGAGGATGCCGAACCCCTGCATGGCGAAGACGGCGGCGATGAAGGCGCCGCGGGTGCGCTTGTTGGCGTACTCCGACATGATGGTGGCGGAGAGCGGGTAGTCGCCGCCGATGCCGAAGCCGAGCCAGAAGCGGAAGAAGCAGAGCGTGGCGATGACGCCCTTGGGCGTGTGGCCGAACGAGAGGCCCGACGCGACGGAGCAGAGCACCATGAGGATGAGCGTGAAGCCGTAGACGCTCTTGCGGCCGAGCTTGTCGCCGAGCCAGCCGAAGAAGAGCTGGCCGGCGAGAGTGCCGCACAGCGCGACGCCGTTCACGGCCGCCGACACGTTGGGCGGCAGGCTGCCGGGGTTGGGGCTGTTGGGCACGGTGTAGTAGAGGCGGCCCAGAAGCTTGGAGACGAGGGAGATGCAGAAGAGGTCGTAGGCGTCGGTGAAGAAGCCCATGCCGGCGATCACGATCGCCATGAAGTGGTACCACTGCGTCTTCGCTTGGTCCAGCGTCGTCAGAACGTTGAGCTGCTTGCCCGCCATGATCGCCGCCTCTGCACTTGCTCCGCCGCACCGTGTGTGTGTGTGCACTACGCGGCTATCTAGCTTTATCTGCAACGCAATTATATAGAGGGAGGCTCAGAGAGTTGGTCAGCGGTGAGCCTACGCTGAAGTTTCTTGCAAAACTAGGTTGTTGCCTTTTCTAGTGACAACAGTGATTACTGAAAACTTAGTCGACGAAAGCGAAAGGTCGAATTAAAATTGCAGCTCGGGAAAGGATGTTTCTTTCGATCATGTCGTCATCAATGGTTAATTAGATGGATGCATGATTAGTGAGCACTTGCACGCACGTTCATACACCAAGCAAATGTTGCAGCAGGTAAGAAAAGATGTTCCTTACAGCAGGTGAAACTCATCATGTCATCAGGATCATAGAAAGGGGGTACAGATCACCTGTACTTTCTTGAGCAAATCAAACTGCAAAAAGTGCATCTTTTCTAAAGAACAGAAGGTCATGAATTGAAACAGTTCCTTACCAACTGTTGATATGCATTTCTCACCAGAACTTCAGTATCATAAACCCCACATTTCTCAGAGTTACTATGATCATGCAACGAAACAATTCCCAGGAAACTTTCAGCGTTCGAACAGGGGGTGAAAAAAATATTGTACAACAATGTCGGATTAGCGTCATTAATTTGGATACGTTTGATCCTAGGAATATACCTGATGCTCTTATTTACTAGCACCATCTGGGCTTTGTATAATCCTAGTCAACTATGGCAATGCCGTGCTGCATACTTGCATGTATCATAACAAGTTAACCATTTATTATTGTGTAGGGAAGGATTCTGTTCCCAGCTTCTAGCTGCGTGATGTGTGAACCGTGCGATCGTAATTGTGTGCTCGCAGTTGGGCCAAAGTGGCTGTTAATGTTCGAATATGCTTCGCCTACTTGGCTTGCCTGCTCATCAGCAGCACTCAAGTAAACGAAACAAATGCTTACGTATTCATCGGTATCTGTCAATTGCAAGTCCAATTCTTAGATTACTCTATGTGCTAACTGACAGCCAGTTTTTTGGATTATATTGAACATTTTTTTATCCCTCATAGGATGCACAATGGAGATGCTTGAAAAGATGCTGATATAGTATATGCTTCCAGTTCCAGATGTACACCATTATAATTTGCAGAACTGCCAAGTCACCTACTTGAAGAGGTGCTTGTACCGAAAAATTAGGCAGTGTTAGGGTGAAAATAGGGAACCTAGTAGAGAACCTGCTGCCTGCTGGAGTAGGTTTTTTTTTAGCTTACCCTTTAAACTTGAGGTACAGGGGATGTTTATATAATCTGCTAGAGTTGCTCTAAGGAATGACGACACAATTAGGATTAAGAGTACCAAGAGCCTTCTTGAGCATTTGTAGCACTTAACATGCCCAACACAACAACAAAATATTATGGATTATGAATTGGCAGTGAGGCCAATCTTTCGCAAGATATGCTTGCTTGGTGTTCAGCTTGACAACACGATGATAAATCTGGTGTTCTGTTTAATCTGCCTACTATGATAATTAGTCTCCAACAATAAGCAACAAGATACCTTAGATGCAGTCGAAGAAAATTAAATTCACTGAATAGTAGTCCATATTTGAGGATTTATCTCTTCAAAAGATTGAGAAGGCAGTGTTCAATGGCTTAGTAAATCTGAAGTGAAAACACTAAACAAGGCAATTATTGAATGCCTGTTAGGGACCTTGTCCAGAAGTCTATCTTCAAACTAGCCCCAACAGGAGAAACTCCAGTTGAATCCACTTTTTAAAATTTGATGAATCAGTAGTTATGTGCAGAAAATGATATTTGAATGGCGAAACATTGAAACAAACTCCTATTTCAGATGGTCAAGTTTTGTACAGACTGAGTGAAAATTGAACATTATCTAGACTAGAGACCACTTTTATTCGGTTATACAAATCAACATATACAAATGATAAGGCAGAAGAATGAACAAATGGAATAGAGCAACTTAACTAGATACAGAAATAAACATCAACATGGAATAAAGTTACAAGAAGCAAACATCAGAATGGTACAGTGCAAGAACTATTGAACTTTTGGTCCTCAGAACTGTTACCATCATGAACTGGATGCCCTCTGATAAATGTGCTTAGTTCTTGGGTCGACAATTAGGCCCTTCCCACCATTCACCTCCAGATCATGCCTGCAGGAATATGTAAGTACCACATCATTTTCCAGTTTGTATGCGAATGTGCCAAGACCTGAAGGTGTTGACAAGGCTACTTACTGAAAGACAAAATCGGGAATTGTAAGTTGCTCGCGTGGTACATATCTGAACAGCTGCATAAGCCTATCCACATATACAACCTTCTTCCAGACCTAGGGGAAAACAGGATTCTAAGATCTCATGCCGCACAGTTAAAAGAAGCGCTACAAAAGTCATTAGTTTGAACTAGGAGTTACCTCTCCATCTACAAACATCTGCATTGCCAAAACAGCTGTTCTCAATCCCAATGTTGGGTGGAGAACATAAATCGCCTGTTTGCAGTTGAACACTGTTAGAAGAATGAACCTGCTCATAGGATGAATTTAATAAAAAGAAGATACTAACATGAAGGTTGCGCTGATGTTTCCGTCCAAGTATTTGTTGTAATCGCTTCATGAATCCCAAATCTGGTTGCCTGGAAATTCAACAAGATGTTCCTTTTTTTTTACATTTTGAGCTAAAAACAAATAATAAGCAATTTCTTCAGAACATATTAATCAGAAACTTCACACTTACGGTTGTAATGATGCTGCAGAGTGCAAGTATACAATTGTATATGGCTTCTGAATCAAAGGTTCAAACTCCTATGAGAAACATAACAATACAACTTTTCAGATAACTTAGTGAAAAACAAAACAAAACAAGATGTACAAGAGAGTTAAGCAATACATATATACATGCCCGAATAGGGATAGTGGGAGTTAATAAAATTATCAAAACCAAAGAGCAAGATAAGCAATATATAATTATATATGCATGCTCAACAGGGATAGAGGAAGTCATTCAAATTATCAAATCAAAAACTAAATGAGTACTCCCTATAAATAATTAAATGCCTTGAAATAATATCTAGAGGTCATCTCCACTTCTTTAGTTTCTGCTGTAAGATCATTCCTCTAATTCATATACTTTTGTATAACTTGGGTTCGGACCATTTAAAAAAATAGAGTTTAACTGAAAGGCACCAACATAGTGATTATTTTATTCTCAATCCATACCGATGTGGACAGTATTCTAAACATACCAAGAAAAAAACAGAGTGAAACCCCGTGGGAACCATTTTTTTAATCTATATACTAAACTGCACAATGTCCAGTGAGCAATATGTCAAGCTGATTCTTGTTTTTTTTTGGAGCTCAGACACAGACGATAATTTCATTCCCACTTCCAGATTGAGCTAATGACAGCATGGTGCTACACTTGCCAAGAACAAAATACAGTGGAGACAAGAATTCCTAATGTATCGATGCCATAATGCTCATTGCTCAGTGATAACAAAAAAGTGAGGGTATTGCAATTTTCTTCAATGGAAAATAGGAAATTGTCGTACAGACAATTCCATTCCATTAAGATACAATTACAGTCAGCACAAAAGCATGCGCTATAGTAGCATAACTTGTCAGAGATGTAGTGTCAATTACCTTCACTACATGTAGAACAAACCGTTCAAGATCAAGGCAACGAAGAAGAAAATGTGCACCAACAACAACCATAACTGGGCGTCCTTCAATATCAACTCCACCACGATAGCTGCAGTTGGTTGAGAACATCAAATTAATGGCTGTGAAGACACTAGAATGCATGCCAATAAAGCTATGCAGATAATACAAGCATTATTAAACACAATTGAAATAGAAGTATAAAACCATAACTTGGGAAACCTACATACATTATTTTCATTTCAGCGATTTCTGAAAGATTCAGAGAATTCGCTTTAGCAAGGTATCGTGAATGAAGCGAATATTCCTCTGCTGCAGATAACGAAGGACAACCAAGATCACCATATCCAAGTAACCTAGCATAATTAAACCCCTTTTGAGCTTGAGCAGATTTTTCCCACTGCTCCCTACGCCGCAGATCTGGATCTTTAATTATTGACATAAATGAAGGATCCAAATATGAATCCAATTTGAAAGAAGCCCTGTTTCAAACCAAGTAAAAATGAGTTGACGAACATCACACATAAACACCAACTATTTGGAGATCAAATAGTTACAACAGTAATTGATACAAGGAGTCTTGTAGAGCAAACGATGAGACAAAGAACCTGGAACAAATTATTTAGACGGTTAAAGGATCTACTACAAGGCACAATTGTCTCAGCAAGTATATAGGGATATTACCTCCTATAAACAATGATAACAGAGACTTAGATAAATTGATCTGCACAATGGTATTACCTACTAAGAGAGAGAGAAAAGGTAATACTAAGTATGATAGAGATCAGGATCATGTACCATGACTATCGCATATTACTGTCTTGAGATTATGTTGCGCAAACTGTTGCTATCACAAAATAAAAACATATTTGAATTTTTATATCCTGAAGTCAAAACTTTTTCAAGTTTACCTCTTCAATGCCGATCCAGATTCAGAAAGAGGAGGATCTATAGGTGTTGCAGTTACTGTTCTGTCTACCACGCCAGCAGGCAAAGGTCTTATTCTTATTTTCCTTTCATCAATTACTGTTTCACCATTCTCATCCCCGACATCAGCTGGGAGTTTTGATATCGCAATTTCTTCCTCCTGCTTGTCCCGAGGGAAATATAGAGGGAGCAATCTGCAGTGCTAACTACTTATGATCAGCATAAAAATGAACAAAATATAATGCACCTTCTAGGTTTATGTTTAAGTACCGTTTGTATATCTCTGTGTCAGATGAAGATGTAGTACAAAACACAACACCAGCTATATTGCCTTTTTGCTTCTCCAGAAAACGTCTAACAGTTCCTGCAGGGCAAAAATGAATTCAGTAAACATGAAACTGTTTTTTTTTAACTTTCCACTTTCTACCACTCACTGCTTCATCCTCTACATAGGAGTATGAAGTGTGAGGGGTGTCGAAAGGCTCCACTTGACTGGAAGTCGTTAGTAGCAAAGGCAGCCTCCAAATTTACAGATAGAATGTTCCCATTGACGTATAAGAAATATTTCAAAGCACAAGTAAAGAGAGAGTAAACAAATATGAACTCACTTATTGCCACATGAGCAGCTGGTTCACGAGGGTAGTTTTTAGCTTCCGTGTATATGCAACCCATTGCAATGCTAACAAAATAAGAAATGAAACAAAATTATTAATAACTTAAAATGCGGAAATTTTAAAACGCAAAAGCAACAATTTAACATCAGTTAAATTAAAATTAATACTGTGATCTAAGAATCATGATTTGACATGTACCTTTCAAGACCATTCTCAATGAGCAGTTCCAAACAGGACCGGTAGCAGTGACTAAGTGCATTCTCAGCAGCTGTGTGATACTTGACAGCATATTTGGGGCCCACAGTATGGATAACCTTCCTGTATAATCAATTAAAGCATGCATCTTAGTAGAACTGAAAATGCAAAAAAAAAAACCAAACAGTATAATGAATGTGGTATTCAACAACTTTAACTATTAGCGAATTTTCAGAGAAAATATTGTGCCAGTTTGAATTATGGCTCAACAACTATACTTAAGAGTACCCATGTAGAGATATATAAATTCATATGAATTCTCCAGCATAGGGGTCGTGCAAATGGGTGATACCATAGTCGCGATACAACACAGTTCAAAATTGTATTTTTATTAAGATCCTATTGTGATTCCATAAGAAAACATGCCTGTGCTCTCCCTCATGGTCTGAGATTTGCAGAAAATCAAGTTGGGAACATAAATGATCAAACTAGGCAACAGCACTCACGTGTATAGCTTAAGGGCCACATTTCTCATGGTGTGCAACCACAGAATAAACTGATGTTGTCAACTCTTACCTTGCAGGAAGATCATAGGCATTAGTCATCTTCGCCATCCCGGTTCGGCACCCGCCCTGCAAAAAAAAAGGTAGAACGATGAACAAATGTTACATTAAAGTATGTACCAGCACAATTAAGCTTGAACAAACTCGTCGCAAACAGTACCAAGGTGGCGCATTCCTCCGCGAGCCCTGACCCTGCTGCGGCGTGCAGGCCAGGACTACTGTGCGCCTCGTCCAAGCTCTGCACGAACACCCAGAGCAACGGGCAAAAAAAAAGAGAAAGCTTCAGCACCACAACTCAACTCAATTCCCAGCATGATAAGAGGATGGGGTGTCAGGAGCCGCGAACCTCGTTGGTGGAATTGACGACGGCGTCGACCTCGAGGTTCCAGGGGTGCCCTCGCCAGAGGTAGATCCTGGAGTTGACCTCCTGGTCGACGGGGAACCGCGAGGCGCCGCCGCGGCCCCCGCCGCCAGCGCCGTCGACGGTGAGCGGGTCGGAGAAGGAGAGGAAGCCGGACGCGGCGGGCTGCTCGGATCCGCCGCCGGCCCCCGCGGAGGCCTCGTCGGAGGCCGAGGGGAAGATGCGCTGGTCGGGGTCGCTCCAGCGCGGCACCTGGTCCAGCGTGACGGCCGGCTCGACGCCGCCCACGCCGGGCACCATGGCGCCCGGCGCCGCCGCGGCGGCGGACGGCGGCGAGCGCGGCAGCATGGGGGTGATGGGTGGAGGCGCGGTCAGTAGCGGGTAGGCGCGGAGGCGGAAGCGGGCGAGCGGCGGCGGGGAGGAGGAGAGGTCGGGCAGGCCGTTAAGCCAGCGGTGGACGCGACGCGAGGTGCGTGCGTCGTCAGAGATGGAGGTGGACACGAACGGGGCGGGGGAGGAGAGGGAGAGGACGCACGGGGTTATGTTTGCTTAGGCTGGCACGTGGGTCCGAGAAGCGTCACGGGTCCACCGTGTCAGGGAAGTGGTCCCTTTTCTGGGGGGTCTCTGCGCGCGTGCGCGTAGCTGGGCGACTGGCGTGGCACCGTTCGGTTTGTGTGAGCCCAAGCCGTGCTGGCTTCGTGCACCTCTACTAGGGGCACGCGTGTTTTGTACACCTGGATCGTCGTCCGTCGTCGCGTCGCGTTGTTACCGACCATGACGTGTGGGCCCGTTCTGGCGGGTGAAGCTTCTGCTCGGGTCCGACAAGGAAGCGAGTCCGAGATGGGAATATGGGATGGGCCTAGACGCCCGGGGGATCCCGTGTCCGTAATTCTTTGGATCGAATCTGGCCAACAGTTTGGTGATTGGGAATGGGATCAGCTCATCTCTCTCTAATCAGTTCGACTGTTGGAAGAGATGAGAATATGAGATGGCTCAACGACCGAAGGATTTAGCGGGCCTGTATGTCGTTTCTTTTCGGAGAGGATAAGCGTGATCATCTTCGAAAAGCACAACACTGAATGCATGCAATGCACCCACGTCTGCTTCAACTAGTTGGTGACATATGATTGGTTCTGATTTGTTGTGGAGAAAAATATTATTTTCGGGTTGGTGGGAGTTGATTTTGATTTGGTGCTTTGAGAATACTTGGCTCCACCTTGGCTATTGTGATCATGTTCAAAACGTCTAGTATTTGGGAATGGAGGAAGTACTCCTCTGATTGATGAATGAAAAGCCAGACAAATATGACAAAGACACGGGGGAAAGAAAGCATAATGACAATAGACTACCAGTGGCTAACACTGGCTACACATCTGCGAAACTTTTTTTGTGTTGAACATTGTTTATGTTGAACAACCCCTGTTCGACAGGTCTTCTGCTGATTCTGTGGTTGATTTATTTTAAATATACACTATGTTCAGTTGCGCTTTTTTACAAAAGAATGTTGAGGTAGTACTTGTAACATTGCAAGTGCAACACACACACCCTAGTTTGATATGTTATTAGTGTCGGTGCGGAATGTAGTCCCGACACTAACTAGTAATAAGCGCTGAGATCTGTCCCTCGATGGTCGGTGCTAAGCAACTAAAGACACTTGGTTTATCCTGGTTCCGGCCGGGGCCGTACGTCCAGCAGGGGCGTGCTCGAGGCACTGTATTGCTTCGCACCAGGGAGCCTGTAGTGGGGCGGCTACAAGCGAGGCGGGAGAGGAGGCGTGGCCTCCAAGTCCCAGGTGGAGTGATTGAGGCGAGTGCCAATATCGTGGGGAAGACGGGGAGCGTGTGAGCGATCGCAGCCCGTGGTCCCGTGTCTAATGTCTTCTCCCCCCGCGGCGAGGGGGTCACCTTCCTTTTATAGATCAAGGAGAGAGTGATTTACAGGCATGCCGCACTGTTTAGCTACGTGTGGAGGTGTGGCGTACAGTGCCGGGGAGTTGGCGGTCGTCCTGGTGAACCCTGCTCTAGTCACGGCGTCGTGGCGTGCCCTGTACTTGAACAGGGGCGGCTTCGAGGGTGAAGGCGGAGTGGTTGACCGGGGCGTCTCCATGCGGGCTCGAACAAGCCGTTGATGGTGATCCGTACGGGGTACAGTGGCAGACGTGGCGGCGTCCCGTCCCCGCGTGCCCAACAGCGTTGGAGTGGTTGCAGCAGTGCACGGCGTGGCACTACAGGGGCGGGGATGGCCGCACAGGACTGACAGCGACGGGGATGGCGCTCCCGCCGGCCTGATGTCACGGTCTGACCCTGCAGAGTCACGAGAGGAGGGTTCGAGGGTGCGACCGCCCCCCCTTCGAGGGCGCGGCGCGTTAGCCGTACAGGAGTGGGCGGCACAGTGTCACAGAGCTGACACCGGCCTCGTCGCACAGTCCCCACAGTGGCGGGGATGGGCTTCCCCTAGGGAGTTGGCGGAATAGCGCCGGGGCGTGATTCCCAGGCGCGTGATGGCGCGGCTCTGCCGTGTCAAAGCATTAAATTCTCGTACCCGCGTGCGGGAGCAGGTGCGCTCGTGAGGGAGCCTCGAGCGAGGCGAAGCCCGCTCGAGGGAGGCGGGGACCCTCGAGCGAGGCGGAACCCGCTCGAGGGGGCGTGAGCCCTCGAGCGAGGGAGACCTTGCTCGAGGGGGCGCTTGATTGGGCCACTCTGGTGGGCCGCGGGGGCCACCGCAGGGCGGGCCGTGCCGTGTGTGCGTGCTTAGGTTAGAGGTGTGTTTTGTTTTGTTTTTTCAGGTTTTAAGCAGAATTCCCCCAGTTTTTAGGGGACCCTCAGGGTTGTCCCCGACAATTAGTGTGACTGGATTACTCAAAAACCCCAATCTTGAGTTGGTACAGTTTTTTCCTTTTCTAATTGTGGCTCATAGTGTTCACATGCCATATTAGCATGCCGAAAATAAAAGCATCGTGTTCACCTTTCCAAATTTTCTTACTCCAATTTTTAAAAATGTAACTTTTATGTATGAGAGAAGATGAAGAGTTGCGGTATGGAGATTTTGGCTGCAATCCCATGAAAGAAAGAGCAAATTGCACAATTATTTTTTATTGTAACTAGTACTCCAGAAAAAAGTCAATATTATGTTTGGCAAATTTCCCATGTAGGTGCCGTCTGTGCAACATCCATATGAACAGTGTAGCTGATGAAAATTAAACCATCAGATTAATTGACTATCATGTGACAAAATTTAGTGCAGTAGTTCGTAAACAATATAAAACTATAATTCATATGTAGCCAAGTAACCCACGCTCTGGGTTAGAACACTTCAAATAAGCAATCACAACCTTCCATCATGTAGTGTAGTAAATAAAAATAAATAAATGGAGATTAGTAACTGGATAGGGATTGTGCATGTGAATGCCAGCATAGCTACACAAGTAGTGCGGTAGAGATCAAACGTGGTATCTTGGAAAATCTGTGAAGCCACCATGATGCCTATATTTAGAATAAAAATACAATGGTCTAATTACATATCTGATCCATGACCTCTTTTGTGAACTGACTTCGAGTCTTTGTTGAAGGTTAACCTAAATTCTTGAACCGAGGTTTTCTTGAAACAATTTATGATGAGACCTTAATCCTTAATGGTTATCTCCACACTTTTCTGAAATCACTCAACACTGCAGAATGATAATAGGAGTAAACATGTAGTCATCATGAAATAGATTGCATAACTTTGATATTGTATATCTTATGAAAGCATGAATAAATCAACTATTATTAGGTTACACTCATATGTCCATAACAAACATGAAATCATGTCCCTGGGTAGTATGCATGAATAGTGCAGGAATGTCCATAGGCACACTTGATGCAGGCTTTGGCGGCCTTCAGTACCCGGGCAGCTGCAACACATATAATAAGCCTGTGAAGAATGCTATGTCATGATTTATGAAGAAACAATTGCAGATGATTGTAATGCAATGGTCCATTTGTGACATCTTGTTATTTAAAATTTGGTACGCAAAATAAAAGAAAGAACGTAGAGATACCCAGAGTATAAATGCATTTCCTTAGGAAATATGATCCATGTAATGTGTCAATGCTATTAAATAATACACATCGCTATAGCACTCAGACCGTCAGGCAGCTCAGGAAAGGGGTCACATTCAGAGAAAATTTTGGTCTTATTGACCAATATATTTTCATTGTAGCTTGTATGTGGAGCCATTTTGTTAAGCATATAGCGAGCACATAACTGTAGAAGCTATCTTAAATGCGCCCACATTCAGACTCATCTGAAAGTGTAGTTCACAAACTTCACACTCTATAAATTCTTAAAGTTTAGCCAAAAGAAATATGAGCATGTCAATTGGAAGTGCACATATATGTGGGGAAGATGTGCTTGTTGTTTCATATCTAGCTATATGCATCGTACCTGAATACAGACATTCATGCAGTTGGGACTATTGTATAATTTAACATAGAAAAATACTTGAGCTCACAACCCGAACTGGAGAATGGAAATGATATGATAACCATATAAAGTGTACAAATTCCAGCATCGGCATTAGGCTAGCCACATGGCATATGCATAACAGAACTACAGGAATTTCAGTTACCATATTGGGCAATATCTTAAATATTCACAATTGCATAAACCAACTGTGACAGCCTGCGGATGGCTAGAGGTGCCCAGAGGCAGAGAAGTCCGGCTCCCAAATTGTGCAGTATAGTTAAACAAAAACATTAAATTAAACAAGGCAGTATCAGCAGTGCAAGGAGCAGAAATTTCAGTTACCATATTGGGTAATGTCTTAAATACTCACAATTGCATAAACCAACTGTGACAGCCTGCGGATGGCTAGAGGTGCCCAGAGGCAGAGAAATCAGGCTCCCAAATTGTGCAGTATAGTTAAACAAAAACATTAAATTAAACAAGGCAGTATCAGCAGTGCAAGGAGCAGATACTGGAATGCAAGATGACAGCTGAAAAGGTGTTTCAAAAGAACTCATATACTAATTGATATGAAACAAAAAGATAGGTACAGTCTCATGCAACTGGGAAGTTCTAAAGAACTGTAACAGCAATTTCAACAAACCTTTATCCATCACACATTGCTCTTCAAACTCCCCAGAACCAATGAAAGAAAATTGAAAATTTGTAAGGAAACCCAGAGAATCCATTGAGTTAGATAAAAACATAATTTTCGAATAAAAATAGATGTAACTACCCTCCTGGATAACAGCTTCTCTATTTGCCTCCCCAATTGTCTTGTGAGAGCTAGTGATTCCTGTGTTACCTGTTAATATGAAATCAGTTTAAAGTGTCTAACTCAATGCAGCCTAGTGCAATCTATTTCGTTGCACTAAGGGTACAAATTGGGTAAAAAAATGCTGCAAAACATCACTAAGCAAAATAATGGGTTTGGTCTCTAATTCTCACACACCAGTAATGATTATTTTTTATGAGGCACAATACATTTGACCATTTTCCAAATGAGCTAGTAACCACACCAATAAGGCATAAGGCATCGTAGCCACCGAACACAGCCACCAGATTAAAATGCCTGCATAAGGCATCACAATTCATAATTTTGCTGCTGAGATAATTTAAATGTTCGGAGGCATGACATTACATAATCAAGCAAAAAACGGTTTTTAAATTGTCAGGGAATACTGACTTAACCTTTTGAACCATTAACATTGTCTTAACTCACCAAGAGCAGGATGACCTTTTAGATGGCACAAAACAGGGGAAAACATTAACATAACCAAAGGAAGGAATCTTTGGGATGGTATTTCGACAACCACCATTCCTGAAATTTCCCTACAAAAATAGTACTCATACCTTGTCGATGATATCTAGTTCCACACCTCAATTTGCAGCCAACAGAGGATAAGCGTGATCATCTTCAAGAAGCACCATACTGAATGCATGCAATGCACCCACATCTGCTTCAACTAGTTGGTGACATGCGATTGGTTCCGATTTATTGTGGAGAAAAAAATTATTTTCAGGTTAGTGGTAGTTGATTTTGATTTGGTGAGAGAAAAGTACTCCTGGTTGATGGATGAAAAGCCAGACAAACATGACAAATACACCGGGGAAAGAAAGCATAATGACAATAGACTGACACTGGCTACACATCTGTAAAACTTTTCTTTTATGTTGAACAGCCCCTGTTCGACGGATCTTCTGCTGATTATGCGGTTGATTTGTTTGTTGAGGTAGTATAACTGAAATCTTTCGTATTTCCTTTTCGCGCAATCTGTGACGCGGGGGACATGAACATTGTTAAACTGGTCCAGAAAGAAAGCCCATTCGTGGAATGCTTTCGGCCTGCTCCAAACCCGGAAGTAACAAAAGAGCCCAACAAAAAGACCATAACGAATCGGAAGTGGCCCAGTACAACGCACAAACACGACACAGGAGGGTCCTCAAAGAAGGGCAGCCGGTGACGCTACCCTCCGTCTTCCCTTCTATCATCACCACCCACTTCGTACGGTCAGAAATTGGACTTTTGTGGTAGTTGAAGAACGAATTAGTATAGTGGAATAATTCTGATAAAGGAATTAAAACATCTTTTACATTGTGCTACGATGACCCGATCTTCTGACTGCTACTCCGTACTACTTGCTAGGTGTTCCTGAACTCCAGGAGTCCAGTTCAGTGTGGGCAGGACGGCAATGGCTTCCCCGTCAATGGCGACAGAGCCCTCGGCTTCGTCCGTGAAGCACTTGGTTGCGAACTTTACGCTGCAAAGGAACGAATATGAGAAGATACACTAGCTAGGTTGGATCGCATGTATTCCTGGAGAGGATGGCTGCGCTGTACATACACATTTCGGCTTGTCATGCTGCCGTTCGCCGCCGCCATCGCCCTGATGTGGACTGCCTGAACTTGAGCGACCACCTCGTCTCTAACGTACACCGGCGCCGCGAACCTCAGCGTCTGGCTCACGTACACCGCTCCTGGCTGCAGAGTCAACTGTTAGTTGTCATGCTCATGTGCTGTTCGACGGAACGCCGGAGAGAGGAGAGAGGTGGCCGGGGCCGGCGGGGGGGCGTACGAAGTGGGCGGCGATAATAGAAGGGAAGACGGAGGCCACGAGCATGCCGTGCACAACGCGGCCGCGCTGGAACCTGCCAACATCCCGAGCGATGGCGTCGTCGAAGTGCACTAGGTTGCGGTCCCCGCTCACCGCTGCGTACGCCGCCACGTCCGCATCCGTGAAGCGCCGCCGCTCGCGCACGGCGTCGCCAACCCTCAGTGCCGCGTTCGGCGAGGGCGCCACCGCCGTTGTGATGGTGCGAACGACAGGGAGGATCGCACGAGTGAGGCGCATCACGGTGGCACTGCAAAGAATCTTTGTTGGGATGAGAGGCGGCAGCAGCCGTTTCCCCCCTTTAGCATGGATTTTAACCAAAGATATAGAGCCGCTATGAAAAGCATACGTTTTGGAGTAGATACAGAATCCAACAAGGGGTGGTTCAGCTTTCCCAACTCTAATCGGCGCCGGAGGAATCTGCAAGTTTTCTTTAAAAAAAGTCAACACACGACAGTAACCCTTCGCTAATGAGATCTAGTGCCATCAGATATATACTGCAGATAATAGTCACTTGACTTGGTCCAACAACTGGGATAACCCATGAACGGAATACGAGAAAAGTAGCAGCAGTAGTAGGTTCAGTGGTTGCTGAACCTGAAGATATAGGTACTGCAAATAATTAATCAACTGAACTGAATGACATTTTACTCTTTCTGTGCTTTTTGGAGAGAGAGAAAAGGACTTGTAGAAATTACTCTCTGCAGTACCAAGATGTAAAATTGTTGATCCCTTTTCTCTCAAGATCAACCCCAACTCATGTATATGACATATAATGATACCGGTTAGTTCCATACATATTACTGCAGAACATTTCTAGTAGGTGCAATTTTGTAGGTAGTAAAGTTGAATTACAATCGAGTACTTCAAAAGCCACTGACTCAGCTCTTTCATGATAGTAAGATGACACTGCAGCCGAGTCCTACCAGAAACTGAGATACAGATAATCACTTGATGTGGTCTGAAAATTCAGAAGCATATATGAAGGAAAACTGATGTGTTTTGTCTTTTGTTCTGGTTAGACAAACAATTCCTCCGCATATGTGTTTTGGCATTTGTCATGCTTCCAAGCATGGATCGAAACATTTGTGTCAGGAAGCAAGCATTCAAGAGTGCAAGCATCAATTTTTCACGTTCAGTTCTAAAAGATACAATTCTTTTCCATTTTTTTACCAGAAAAAGAAATGACCATGATAACAAGAAGTGAGCCTAACTCGGCAGTTTCATGTCCTTTTCAACTTAAATTTGGATGCCTGTTTTATTATTATTATCATTAGCAACTTAATGAAAGATCACCTTGGACTGTATATATAGCATAAATCCATTACTTTTCCACTTCGTATATAATCTTAATCACATATATGTATAGATGGATGAACAAGTAAAGCACTGTTCGCTCGGCTTATCGCCACCACCAAATAAATATTTTTCTCTCGTAACGAACCAACCACCGACCAAGAACTGACCAGAATCGGCCAAGAAGATTTTCTCTCGTAACAAACCAAAGACCAATCATCGGCCACCGACCAACCGAACAGTCGAAGAAGGCACTACAATAATAATACAATCCATACTTTTCGCAATACTGGCTTTGATCCAGTAGATATACATATGTTTTACACAAAATCACTACTGTTCAGATGAACTAGAGGTAGCTAGCCTTTATTGTGTTAACCATTACACATTCATGCATGAGGCCGGATATCTCACCTAGGGTTCATAATCACGAGCATATCCGGCAAATCAAATCAACAACAGATCCAGTAAAACACCACGGTTTCCCACATAGACCAATCGCAGATCGAGCGGAAGACACAAGAAGCAAAAAAACCTAGGGTTGAGGGAGAGAAGAGGGGAAGACGGCGGGTTACCGGGGAGAAGGGGGTGGTCGTCGTCGTGGTACTGGCCGTCGAAGACGAGTCGCGCCTGCAGTTTCTTCCCCTCGTGCGCCTCGACTCGAGGAGCTCCTATCTCTCTTGGCAGTCACGTAAGCGTGCGAACTATAAAAGCCCATAAAAACTCAAAACAGTCCACTTAGCCGATTTAACTTCCGCCAACACTCCTACTCGCTTTGACTTTTTATTTTCTTATTAATTATTTTTTGAACAATTATAAATATTTTTTCCATTAACATTTTTCGGAAATGTTGCAACATTTTTTCGTCAACATTTTTGGAAGTGTTTTAACATTTTTTCCGTCAACATTTTTAGGAGTGTTGCCCACATTTTTCGTCAACATTTTTCAGAAGTGTTGCCAACATTTTTTCTCGTCAACATTTTTCGGAAGTTTTTCAACCTTTTTTCTCATCAACATTTTTCGGAAGTGTTAACAATATTTTTTCGTAAACATTTTTCGGAACCATATTTTAAAATGTTATCAATATTTTTTGAATCAACATTTTTTTGGTTTCTTCCAATATTTTTCAAAAATGTTCCAACATTTTACAAAAATGTTGATTTTTTAGCACGTTTTCGTCAACATTTTACAAAATATTGCAATATTTTCAAAAATGTTGGACAACATCCCATCTCTTCCAACATTTTCCAAAAATATTCCAACGATTTTACAGAAATGTTGATTCTTTTTCAACATGGTTTTTGTCAACATTTTTCAAAGATGTTGGGCAAATTTTCCTTTCTTCCACCTACAGCCCACCCACGGCGGTCGGCCGGCGCGTGTAGCGGCTTCCTGCATGGCCGCCGCGCGGAGCACCGGCGTGCAGGCGTGGGCGTGGGCGCGGCCGCGGCCGCCGCCGCCGGCGAAAGGCGCGACTCTCACCAGGCTGCCAGGAGGCGCAGAGCTCGAGGCGCAGCGAGCTCGCGCGCGGGGGAGGCGTGGCGCGAGGCTGGCGAGCTCGCGGCGGCGCAACCTTGCCGACCGCCGGCGAGGTCGGGGCGGCACGGGGGGCGGCGACGCGCGGGCACCTGGGGGCGGCGCGCGAGGCGAAGGGAGCACGGGAGAAGTGGTGGGGATTAGGGTTAGAATGTGGGAACGGTTCAGATTGGCTGCACAAATCTTGAAGAAGTGGAAGTGGTTAAAAAAAACTTCCGAGGATTCCCGCTCGTCTGGCCTCTTCAGGCAGGTATGGGCTTTCTTCCTTCTAAAAGAGCCCAGCAAAAGACTTAGGCTGACGAAATCGGAAGAGGCCAGTCCGACTCACAAAGGCTGTGGCCCACACAGGAGGGTCATCAAGGCCGGTGAGCGCTGTGTGGGCGGAGGGCGACGGCCGCAGCGGCGGCGGCGGCGGCGGCAACCAAGCCTTCCCGATCGAGATCGATCGAGGTACTATGCTCGGCAATGGCTGCGGCGGAGGACCGAAGGCGGGGCGTGCCACCCTTCTCGCCGCCGCGGTGGGTTCTGGTATTGGACGAGCCCGCGCCTCCGGGCGTCCCGTCGCTGAAGAATTCCTATGGGAACTTCAGAGCAGGTCGGATTGCCTTGCCTGCCTGATGCAATGCGGGCAGCGAGGCGAAAGGGGCCCTGAAGAATTCCTTTACCTGCTACGACTGAGGCTCCGGCACCTAATTGCAACACTTACTTTCGCGTCTGCGAGAATGCACGCGCTCGTGTTCGATGTTCCAGAGTACTCAGGTATGTTGTTGTAACTTGTCAGGATACCTCGCAGGTTTCAGATTTCTCAGTGGAGTGGTACACTACTGTACTCCCTGCGCTATTGTACTGTTCAGATTTTTGTTCGACCTTGTAAAGCCAGAATCCAGATGTTCAGAGCTGCAGGGAATTTACAAACGACAGTGGACCACACCACACGTGCGTGATATGTTCATATTCAACTGTTCAGGATGAACCAGAGCAAAACGCTGCATTTGTCTGTCACACAGTCCAGCATCCAGAGTTTTTGTTCCATGTACGTGAGAAAAAAGACTGAGCAACATCTATGCAAAATGAGCATGGAAAATAGTATGAACATTTGAGGCACAAGAGACAGAGGTCTGATAAGCAAATGGCTGGACAAACTTCATCAGAGTATAACTTTGGTGCACAGTGCAAACGTGGACCTAAACTGTAAAAACAATGCAGCACAGATAGAACACTTCAGAATTCAAATTACTTCTGTTGCAGGGTAACTGTTGGAGAAGAAGGCAGTGCGGAGTACTATATATACAGAATGATTGCAACCCTTCCAAAAGGTCTCAAGTAGATTTAAAAAAAAACTAAAAAAAGGAAGGAAAACAAGGTTCACCCTCTTAAGATTCATGCCCTGCTGTAGGATTGCTCCCCAAATTGTTAAATTGGTGAACAATTCTGGATATCTTTCAAAAGATTGGTTTTGGTGTACTTTAATTTCTGAAGGTGCCAATCTGCAACTGTGAAAATTACCATGAAGCATTTTTTTCCATAGTGGTTGGTTAATTCTTCAAAAAATTCGTGAATAGAACCTTGCACACCAATTAATTCCCATATTTTTCAGCAAACAATATTCAGACGGAAACTCAGACAAAATAATATGGTCAGCAAACTTATATCTATTACTGACATGGCCAACAGTACTACTCCAGCAAGCAGCAATTCTTTGTAAGCAGTAACTCTCTTGCTTTTTGCGAATCTAAAGAAGTAATCAAAGCAAAATTTGAGCTGGAAACTCAACTGGATTCTCCAGCACCATGTAAGGGACTAAGGGAAGTCACGGACTCACGGCAACCAGATAAATAGCATGTAAACGTTTTCACAGAAGGAAGAGCTGAAATCCATCCGAAAAAACTAATGTCAAGCAATTTGTCTAGGACAGTTGGACAATTTTACAGAAAGGTATTTTGGTTCTTAGACTTGGCAAAAGTAAAGATTCAGCTTGTTTACCTATAAAACCCTCCCTCCATTTAATTACTAATCTAGTTTCTACTGTTACCTTCCCTTTTAGATGCCACTAACTCCATGCTAGGATCTATACAATAACTGAGCTGTTGTTCTTAACTGAGCCTTCGTTTCGGATACGGATGTTTCACAGCTAGCTTCCTGATTTTTTCAACCAGTGGTGGCTCCAGGTCCAGCAGTGTATGTTTATGCACATTTTTCTGAATTGTGTTAAAGAAATGTAATTACCGGTTAGCATTAGAAATTTAAGATAGAATATCACCTATTTATTAGACAAAACCCTTACCTGGTAAGCTCTCAACAGATTTCGCCACTTATCCTGAACCATGAAACAATATAAGAGTATGATATTAGCCAGTAACATCTGAATGAATTTACTATATGGTGCAATGTATCAATAAGCTACTGCACCTTAATGTTTACTGCTGTCCTAACTGATGTCTTGAAATATTTCTTCTTCATTTCACTCCATCGTCCTACACCAAATTTAGATACACCATGTACCAGTAACTTCACTTCTTTAGCTGTCCAATGGCTATTGTTTTTTCTAGCTATGTGTTTCCCAACCCTTCTTAAAGGTATTCCTCCAAAGAACAAAGGGTCCTGTCAGACAACCAAAGATAGTCATGGAAATTTTTTCAGCCCTGATAGATGATAGACTAATAAAAGAATCTGACCTCAAAGAGGGTGCGACAGAAAACATTAAAATCAATTTGTTATAAACATGCTACTAAAACAACACTAAATGGTTCTTACCTGAAATAGTTATACTAGTCATATTTCTTCTCTGATCACGAAGAACGATAAATTTCCTCAAGAAACAGTGCACAGAAGAAAAGGTTTTTTTTCATCAATTGAATTAAAGGGATTCTCTTGGCAAATTAACTTGTGCATACCCATGGAGATGTCCTTCTCTTGCGCGTTCCTCTTCGACCACTTTTCCTACATTCCATCTGTCATGAGGAATGTTAATACCTTGTCTCATCCACGTTTTTAAAAGGTTCAAAGTCCACTAGTGCCAAGATTTAGTGATTGGTGAAACACCTCGATATCTATTTGATAAATTTTCATAATCATACCTGATGATGGCTGACAGCGTCCCATAAAGGAGATTCATGTAAACCACCTGCAATAGAGTCTCTATAAATGTTATTCCTAACCATAAATAATAGAACTGTTTCAAGAAACAGTTTTGTTGGAAGAAACACTATTAAAGTGTATAGCTTGGAATTTTAAAGTTCCTCTTCAGATTTAAGTGTTTTATGGTATTTTAAAAAAGGGGTTGTGTACTATATGTTGTTTCTGTGACTCCGAAGAGACTATCCAACATCTATATTTTGTAGTGTCATCTGCACATTTCCGTTGGAATACAGTGTACATCTCTTTTGGCATTCCACCATCCTGTACAGCAGATCTTTTTGGTTCTTGGCTTAAAAGATTTCCCTTGTTTGGGCTATTTGGTTGAGTAGACACGATATATAGTATTCAAGAGAACAAATTCTAATTCTTTGTCGCAGGTCATCTTCAGGGGACATAGTGGATCAGGTGTTGGTTGCTGCTCTCTAAAGAGGGAGATATGTTAAATCTGAAGTGCCGCACAAGCAGTGGATCTGTCCTTTGAAGTTTGAAGAATGGTGGGACAATATAAGCAAGAGAAAGTCAGGTCAGGAAAGGAAGGGTTTAAACTCCATTATCATCTTAGCCTCTTAGGAGCTTGGAGCTTGACCCTGTGGAACTATCGGAACCGCTGTGTCTTTGATGGAGAAATCCTAGTTTAGCCACCATCATTTCCGTCTTTAATGAGGATTAGCTGCAGTTGTCTTTTGCTGGGGCTAAACGAGCCTATTTCCTCCTTGCCAAGCTCCTGCAGCCACTTAAGTGAGTGGTAATGTGTTCCTGGTCAAGTTGTTTATTAGGCCCTGTTGGCACAACTCAGCTTCACCAATAGAGTTGTTTTTTAGAAAACAACTTCATAAGCAACTTGATGAGCGGGGGAGAGCTATGTTTTTACAGCTTCACCGTGTGCTTAACTCTGTGAGAGTGAGTTTTCAGATAAGCTGACCAGAGAGCTGGGCAGAGAGCTGGCCATTTGGCTATTGAAGTTGTGAAGCTGTTCGTGAAGCCGCTCATGAAGCTGTACCAAACGGGCCCTTAGTTCTCAGTGATGTAAAAAGGGCGGATTACAAGCCTTGTTATCTGTAACACCTTGGGGTTCTTTACCCCTTTCTTCTTAATATATTGATGCAAAGTTTTCCTGTGCGTTCGAGAAAAAAAATGTTAAATCTGAAAAAGTGATGGCACACATCGGATGTCACCGTCATGAAACTCTTCAGTATTTCGGACTGAAATTCTGGAACCGAATCAAGGCCTAGGATCTTTTCTTGTTTTTGTCTGTCATTTTCAGAGTATTGTAATCCTTGCTTTGGAAGCATAAGGTGATCTAAGCACTTCATTTCGTTTATGCTCCCTAACGGCTACAGGCACTCACTTGTGAGTGTTGAGGCCGGAACATTTTTCCATAATCTAAAAATGTGTAAGAAACAATGGGAATTGAGAGTAATAATTAAACAGTGTACCTGATAACCATTCATCCAGGTCTGCCTCATCTCTGGGTTCTTCCAGAAGTTTTAGGATCAACACGGCATCATCATCTCGTGCTTGATAATTCTCCATCTGTTAAAAAAAATAACATCAACATTGATTACCCTGTTCATTTGCTTGACAGCATTTGATATCATCTTGATGAGAGGCTCATAAATCTGTTTCTTTAACAAACGATGAGGATGAGGAAATTTCACTAACTGAAACTGTGGGATCTCCAGTTTTAACCCTTTATAGGCTGTAGAATGCCCATTTGCAAATAAACAGTGGATCATGTGGGGGTAATTTGGAGATGATAGCTGCTCTCAAGAATTGGAGGTTGATCTACCAGCACAGTCAAACTCTCTTAAATTTCTGCCCAACTAGTAGTTCAATAAATGGTGGAACCCAGTGTTCAAAAGTTGTCTTAAACAAAAAGGAATCTGGGAGATTCCAATTACGATTAAGAAAGTAAAATCAGAGATCTATCATTCGTCAAGTTAAAAAAGTACAATTTTCTCCCAAAGTTTGATTTACTAAAACTAATTTCCACTCTTGCGATTTCAGAAACAAAATCCACTCATTCCCCGTGGCCGTAGAGAAACCAGATGGGGAGACAAGCTGAAAAAGGCCAAGAAGATATAAATTAAGCAGGATAACCTCGAGTTTGTCCCCGCGCAAGACGGTCGCCGCGTCGCGCGCTGGCCGCACAAGCAACGCTCGCACCCGCGCGCACTGCCACCTGATGGCTCCGGCGGCGGCGCGGCGCACGTCGCCACCCTGAACGCCGGCGACCCCACATCCCAGAACCCACCCTTGCAAAACACAAGCGCCCTCGCCGGCTTCACCAGACGTGTGGCGGTGGCCGCCCGTGCACCACTTCAGTTCAAGAAAAACGCGAGCTTTTCCAACCACAGTCCACAGGTGATCCAAGAAGCACGAATGCAGACAGAAATTTGACGAAAGGGGGCACTTTTGATCAGAGGAGGAGGGATGTTTGGTTGCATTCATCCAGCAACAACATAAAAAAATCCAACTTTTTTTTTTGTCCAGATTCAGCTGGTGACCATGGCGAGCATTGGGAAAGTGCAAACGCGGCGGCGATCCTCGTTACCTGGAGTCCGCAGGGGGTGCCGCTCGGCAGACTGAGCTGCAGATCGCCGAGAAGGCCGTCCAGTCCCCGCCCCGCTTCCTCCACCGGCAACCAAAACAGCCCCGTCTGCTCCATCTCCGGCTGCTCCATCGGCGCCCAGGGAAATGCTCTGCGAAGAAACTGTGGATAAATCAAAATTTGCCAAAAGTAGCAACATTGGGAGGACAAAGGGAGCGCAGAAAACCAGAGGAATCGATGGGTCGATGGATCGATCCTACTGCAGCTGTGCGTCGATCACCGGCGGCCTGACGAGGGCGGTGGTGAGGGGGCAAGAGGAGCGAAGAGCTGCCGAGCACGCCAAGCCGCGTCGGAGGCGAGAGGAAGGCGCAAAGGAGGAGGCAGACGAGAGCAAAGGCGGCCGTGGCCTATGGGACGGAGGAAACCATATGCTAATATACTAGGGGGTGGGGAGCGCGGACTCGAGCTACTACTATAGGCTGAGTTTAGAGAGGTGACATCCGGAGAAGATGCACCAGATGTCACTCTCTGTTTTGAAGAAGTTTTCGAATAATTGATTTCGATATGTAATTAGAATTATTATAAGTTTTTATGATTGAATAAACAGTAAAAAATCTAAATTCTAAGTGAAACATAATGATATTATGTTTTTATGTGATAGAAATAACTTTTTGAAGGATGCTTCTGATTATTTGTTGGACGTGACTTCTATCAATTATATGCTTGACAATAAAAAGAGTTACAATATATTTTAAATGCAAAACTTTACAATTACTGTCAACAAAGAAGGTCAAGAAATTATTCATTGGCGGAGAGGTTATCGTTCTAAAAGGTTCGATTGTGCTAGGATTAGAAAAATTGTCTTAGAACTAGCTAGACAGTAGTGACGGTCTGACGAATCGTGGATATGGCCGTTGTAGGCAGCGTTTACGGTGGTGGTTGGTATGGTTTACTCTCTCGCTTCCAAATTAAGGTTGTTTTGATTTTTTTTTTCTAGTGTATAGCTTTTCCTTATGCACCTACTCCTAGATATATATGGTGTATAGTATGTGTCTAGATGCATAGTTATATTTATGAACTTAGGAAAACTAAAATGATCTACAATTTGACATGGAGGCCGGAGTATAAGCTTTTGGATAGACATGTTATAGAAAGAAGAAAGAAAAGAACAATTTTTTTGCGGTAAAGAACAATTAAAAGTGGAAGATACATTTTTTTTGGCGACGATTGGGTTTTGATCTTTGGTAGCTATTTTGGCACAGTTCTTGGTGCAGCCTCCTCTGTCCTACTGCAATCAGGAACCGGTTTGCAGCGCTTGGGTTCTTGGGCGCTGAAATATGCTGTGCAATACTCCCTCCTTTCCTGTTTATAGGGCGTTTCACCATTTTTCTACTTTTCTAAGATATGTAGGGTGCTAGCATTGATACTCCCCCAACCTCGGTACCCTCCATCCATTTATCCAAGGCCCATTTGCATTTGACTCAAAACCAAGGAAAAAAGAAATAAAGTCCCTCCTATCATTAATCTCCGGAGAAGCATCTGAAAGGAATTTATTGCTCACAGATGCCAAAGCAACGATTTAGCATTTTCCAATGAAAAACACAAATAGGCCTCACATAAATGGAATTTTCAGATTTCAAAATAGGCCTTGGATAAATGGATAGAGGGAGTAATTAGATAGAAATTTAATTCCCTGGAGAATGAGTTGTTTAGGACAGCGACGCGGTCTTCAACACACAACTTTGACTTTTTTCTATAAAAATATTTATTAAAAAGTTATATATGTACTTCATCCGTCCCACAAAGACTATTCATATAACCCTCAAAATTTGTTCCACAAAGACTGTTTATATAACTTGCATTAAATGTTCTTCTCATTAAACTAACACCCATTACCAAGAAAATATTGCATTGAGAAATGCATGGAGCCAATGAAATACTTATTTGATATCTCTTTTCAAGTTCCAATGCATGATTAATTAGGGGCAATAAGGTCATTTTTTTCAAAACAAATCTATTGATATGATTTTACATTTGTAAAATCAATGACTTAAAAGTTATTCATCATTTATATTCCTAATGTTTGATCCAAACCTTGTCCAAAACGACTTCTTTTGCCGAACCGGAGGGAGTAGCTAGATTTCCTATCAGCATGCATGCAGAATTGCAGATCACCGAGAGAGAGGTAGGTGCCGTGGATAGTTGGGCACAGTGTGTACAGGTAGACCTAACTCCCTTTGGTCAGCGTGATTACGTGTTAGAATAAGACCGGACTGAGATAATCTATTCGCCCAATGATCATCATATGTTCCGAAACAAATCAATCATATAGTGTGAGTTCCCTCTAATATTGGAAATTATAACTCTATGTGCTATTGGAAATTAGCACTTCCCATTTATGCCATTAATTACAACAATGGTATAGAAGGGAAGAGCTAATTTTCAATAGCAGATAGAGGACGAGTTGTACTTTCTAGTGACATGGAGGGAATTGACTCATTCATATACTATAGGTGCAAATGACACATGGGTTTGTTCTTTTTCCATGCCAACAGTACTTATCATGGGTTTGTTCTTTTTCAATCATATAAGTAGTTAATTAGTTGTTCAGGGATGATCATTACAGTACATGTCTGAAGAAGATTCAGAACAAAACTGAATATTTTTTCTTGATGTCTTCTCCTGGAGATTTCTATCTAACTGGCGAGTTGAACACACGCAAATTTCTTTCCCAACGAGGTGTTGTGGGTAGTGTACTCCTTCTCCGATCCTTAATTAGAAACATATATAATTCACTTTCGTAGCTAGGTTTTCATCATGAACAGTGAACAGTGAACAGTGAACCGCAGCCCGTGGTGCAGCGCTGGCCACCCCGTAGTACTTGGGTGTAGTACAGGTGTGCACGTCCAATCGACTGCGCCAATCGCATGGCACGACGTATTACTGTAACTTGGAGGCTTGGAGTACATCTTTTTGTCATATATTGTACCGTCCTGTGACGTACTACGACCAAAAACAGTGAAACCTGGCACTTCTCCTACCCTTTGTATCTTCCGCCCAAGAGCAAAGTGAAAGAAAAAACAAATTGACTGAATTTTGCAGATATTGTAACCTCCTTGAGTAGCGAGATTAAATTTCGCCTTTTATTTCTCTCACCCGAAATGAGAGCTGGGTGATGGCATAGTAGACAACACAATTTCGGTGAAACCTTTGACAAAGGTGCGTGTATGTGGACTCGTACTAGACAAGATGTTGATGAAACATCTCGCAAAAAAAAAAGATGAAACATCTCACTATCTCAATTTACTGACCCCCCGCATCTATTTCACTGGTAAGCTCTCCAATTTACTGAGCTCCCGCATCGAATTTATGGAATCCTCTCCAAAGGTGTGTGTTTGGATGAGAGACAATGTGAAATGGGATGATCATGATCTAAATTTTGTGGGATGGCACGATCCCATCCAGTGTTTGGTTGAATCGGGAACGATTCGTACGTATTTTTTGTTTGGTTGAGGGTCAAGATATATGATATGGATGATACTTGCAACACCATTAGCAACAATGTTTGATGGATCCACACGTCATCCACCGTAACACCTTTTTCTTTTCCCCCCATTTTCTCTCGTCTTCTCCTCTCCACCCACCTCCTTCCCTGGACGAGCATCCTCCACCCACGCCTCCTCCTCCCCGGCAACATACTCCACCCGGGCGACTCTGTTTCTTAATTTTGGACGGAGGAAGTAGTCATGAGAAATGACTTAGGCTAGTTTCCATGGAACTTTCATAGGAGTTTTCATAAGCATTACGGTGTGTTTAACAAAGCTCCCATAACTAATTTTCTGTTGATTCCAGTAGGAGCATTTTAGAACGTCCCTCCAAATTTGGCAATCTATCTGACTCTTAATTCGACTCTTTAAAAGATTCCACTTCATATTGAGTTCCTCACTCCATTTCTTGTTGTGTAAATCCTGATATCTCCTTCAGTTTCCCCCCTCCACACACACGAACACATGGGACCCATGCATCATCCCATCCCTTTTTCTCCTCCTTCCCACCCCTCCCCATCTCATCTACTTGTCTCTCCACTGGCCTGTGCTCCCCCTCCTCCTCCATCCTGCCATGCTGTCCTCCACCTCCAGCCACGCCGGCTCGCCTCCTCCTCTCCTATCGTGGATTTGGGGAGCATCTTTAGTGGCATATCCGCAACAAAGACTCAGTCCGCACCCTCCTCATTCAGCTCCTAGATGCTGAGAGACGACAACAATGGTGGCATCATGAGGACAACACATGCGCCGTCCTCTGCACTCGACCGGCTGCAGACGACCTCCATCGCTCCCGACACGCTACCCACACCTTCCTTCGCTCCTGGTCAGTGGTAGATGACCTCCATCGCTCCTGACCGGCGACCCATGCCTTCCTCCACTCCTAGACAACACCGCTCCTCTGCTTCGGCTCGACGACAAACAACAACAGCAAGTCAGCAACATCATCACTAGGACCGGTGGGTCCCACATTTTGGTAATCCTTGGTGAGAGCCAGAGTTTCGCTCGCTAGATTTGGCCAGCGGTGGGGAGGATTTGGTGACATGACAAATTTGGAGAGTCTGATGCTAACTCTATTGGAGCTCGTTCTAGCTCCTCACTAGCAAAATTTGGCTTTTAACAAGTGGGATGGATCTTCTCTTAGAGATGCTCTTACCAAACAATTTTTCAAAGAGGAGTGTATACCGATTATGTGAAATGATTCTATGAAATGAACTGAGAGGCTGGGAGCTTTAAAAAGTAGTTTCTCCTAAATTTGCGAAGTGATTCTCCATCCAAATTTAAAAGTTTATGTTAGAGAATTAAAGATAATCACTTTCAGCTACAAGTCACTTCTTTCAGAGAATCAACTTCCATAGAGAATCAGAAGAATCAGACAGAGCTCTACAAAAATATAATTAAATTTGATGCCATGCCACATCAATAACTTGCTAACTTGGCAAGGTTATTGTTGACGACAATTAGTGCACCGATTTATGAATCACAAGTCCATGAATTAATTGTAGCTTTTCACTTAGATTATTTCTCCAAGGTTAATTAGTCCATGGAACAAGTGGAATATTGGCTCTCAATTTATACTAATCCTACTAACAAAATCAATCAATATGAGTTATGTAGAGAGACAAACTAATCTAAACTAAAGAAGAAGCAAAGATTGATAAAATATAGAGACAATAAAGATAGATATGCATTCTCTCCCTGGGATCTAGGATCATATAAATGTGTATCTATGTACTACACAAAAGGAGTGTTGCCTTTGCTAGCTTCACAGCGGCTACGTGCTTGCTCAGCCTTTCCCTTCTGCATACTATTACTACGTAGGGATAATAATAAACAACCTCTCTCACACATCTATCTATATCAAAAGCATTCCAAAGTTAAGCTAATCACCATGATTACCAGAAACTCTACTAAGGTGATATGAAGTGTTCACATATGTAAATAAAGCATTACAATGACATAGATCATGAAACTAGCATTGATATAGGTATAATGTACATGTAGCAGTTGCATATATCAAGGATACAACACAATTGTAGAGATTAACAAGGTAAAGTCCTGTTTAGTTTCCGAATAATTTTCACTACATGTCACATCAACCTTTGAATACTAATTAGGAGTATAATATGACAAAACCCATTTCATAACTTCTTCTTAAATTTTCGAGGCGAATCTAACGAGCCTAATGACATAATGATTAGACAACATCATGATACGGTAAATAATATCTAATAACAGATCAATTAGATTTAGTGGATTTGTATCGCGATTTTCTATCCATTTGTGTAATCAGTTTTGTAATCAGTCTAGATTTAATCCTCCTAATAGGCATTGAAAGGGGTCCTCCAAAATTTCTCCAAGTAAACACACATAAGAAATGCATTTTAGGATAAATGTTAAATACTATTTTTTTAGATTGATATTTTGATATTGATAGATGGATTTAGGAACCACAAGATAGTACAAGATGAGTTTAGGAATCGTTGGTGTATTTTACTCAATTATAAATTCATCACGTAATCATTACTTTTTTTGCGTGGAACGTAATCATCAGATAGAAGCAATAAATCATCAATAATCAGGCTTTCCAGCAGACATGATCATAACAGACCGAATGAGATGATTATTGTCCTACTCTAATCTAAGGGTGCGTTTGGCACAGTTGTGGTTGTGGCAGCTCCGGCTATGGCTGTGATGGTGAAGCGGGTTCTCCGATGAAGCTGAGACCGTTTTAGAAAAAACATTTGGCAAAACAGCTTCTCCCAGCCGTGTAAAGTGGATAAGAGGGTGAAATGTCCATAATACCCTTATTTTATGTTTTCTCTCTCTTTTCCTTATTCTCTTTTACCCTCTCATTCCTTTACTTTTCTTCTTTTTTATCATTTTTTCTCTCTTTCTATTTCTCCTCCCTTTCTTCCCTTATCCATTCGCCTTCTTCCCATATCAATTCATTCACCGGCATCCTCATCCTCATCTACGCCACCACCAGCATGCTCCTCCTCCCCCTCCACCAGCACACCAGCCACCACCACTCCACCTGTCGGCTCGATCCCCTTCGCTCGTCGACTATCTCTCCTTTGCCGCCGCCGAGCTACCATTTGCGCCCCGGTCATGGGCCACCTCCAGCTCTCCCCGCCGTGCTGACGTCTTCATCAGCTCCGACCTCGTCTGCGTCGCTAAGCTCTGCGTGGAGCTCCCCGACTGGGGCCTCACTGTCACCCATGGAGGCGGCGCGCACAGATTCGCCCGCTGGGCCCCCTCTACGTCGTGACGCCGGCGGATGGCCGCTCGGCTCCACCGCGCCTTCGTAGGTCCTCCGACCCGCGCCTTGCCGCTGGCTCGCCACCTCGCCGTGCCATCGTCAGCCTATGATCCACCACCACTGTGTGCGTCCCTCGAGGGCAAAAGTGGGAAACGCCCAGGTGAAGCGGGGGAAGCTACTCTTTTGCAGCTTTGCCCGGGCCAAACCGCTCTAGAGAGCGGCTTTTCTGACCGCTTCCCCGGTGAAGCTGTTTTGGACCCGTTAGGCACATCTTCGCCACAAACAACTTCCGAAGCTGCGCCAAATGGAACTAAGTGTGCAGTTGAAATTTTGTCTGATCGCCACATGGAGGCATGCTGTGGACCAAAATTTCGCTGGTCTCACTTGGATTTGGTCGCGTCACATCAAGAACTCAAAGCACGATGGTGACATGATATGGTATGATCAGAAAGAAACAAATAATATATTATATATGCATACACTTTACTTTCTGGAAAGCGAGGCTAAATAATCAACCTTGCCAACGGTCTTTTTCTGGCCACTGTTGAAGATTATTATATTCAAAATACAGGAGTCGTCTGTAGCCTGTACCTGAACACCAAATTAACAAATTTAAATATTTTCCTAATCCTGTTTGATTTTTTTGAGATTGACACAGTACAATGCAGACATATGAATACACGTACACAAAGTCGCAAACCCTACCCCTATGAGCACCTCCGAAGGACTGAGCACCATTGAAAGTGCATCTAGGCCCCAAGTGGATTTTGGTGAATTGAATGACAAGACGATTAAAGGACTAATGAATTTGTCTAAGATTGTGAGCAGGTTTTCTTTATGTTCATGAGCAACCATTGAAGTATTTTAAATATGAATGTATATTATGGCTCACATTAACAAAGACAAGTATGTGGTGCAAGACTTCATGAGTTTATTGAAAGAGAACAAAATGATGAGTGTACACACTATGGTTCTAAATTGGAAGCTTGCACATCCGCTATCAATCAAGATCAAGCATTTGGAGCAGAGCTTTCAAATGAAAGGTTAATTGTGTATGAAGCAAAGTGGAACTCAAAGTGGATTGGATAAGTGATGAAGAGATCAACCGAGGTGTCTAGGGTGAGGGACTAAGCAATCTTTGGGGCCGTAGCTAAGCCGCCATTAGTGTTTTGCTAAGGTGAGGTTCTAGTATCCGTGTGGTCTTCAAGTATCATATTCAAACCTTAACCAAGGGAAGCTTTGTGAATCATCGACTTGTTAAGATTGGCAATATGGAGTGACCATGGATCCAAGTATGCATTCCTATGCTATATGGAAAAGATCTTAAGTCACTAGCTCAAGTATGGACGTGCTCAAGTCAAAGGCTATGTTGAAAGCCCTAAAGTGAATATTGTTGAAGTATGGAAAGTTTGAAGTTATTTAAGCTCAAGAGATTAACGAAGCTCTTTTATTCTTTGTTGAGTATAGGTATGTCGTACTATCAAGAGGGATGCAACTTAGCGAGTTGACCAAGTCAAAGTGCTCATTAGTTGACCTAAGTGAGATCTAGCCTTAGATTGTGCTAACAAACTCTCCTAACCTAACCTGGGTCATTTCATCTTGGTGATGAAGTGCTAGTTTCTTAGAAAGAGGTTTTGGGGGTATCTCGGGCCTAACCGGTCTAACCAGTCAGGGGGACCGGTCTGACCGGTGCCGCTAGCCCAACGGCTAGTTTTTCGAACACCGGTCTGACCGGTGTGAGGCACCGGTCTGACTGGTGCGACCCGGGGACCAACGACTAGTTTTCTCTTTTGAGGGGTATAAATACCCCAAGCCCTCTTCAAGTGAGGGTTGCTGTTTCTAGTGAGTTTGCTGAGGTCCCAAGCCATTTCTAACTAGCTCTAAGCCTTAGTGGCTCTCCCCAACCCTCTCTTTGTGAGATTTGTGGATTCAAGCCATCATCTTTGTGTTGGGTTGAGAAAGTGAGCTTAAGAGTGACCTAGTGAGCTAACAAGAGCATTTTTATAGCTTGAGCACTTTGGTTTCACGTCTACAAGCTTTGAAGCGTTTGTTACTCTTGGAGGTTTGCCTCCTAGATGGCTAGGTGTCGCCGGCTAGCTCCCAAGGTTGTGGTGAGCAGCGGGAAGTTTGTAAGGGCTGCGATCTTGCCTCTTCGTGGAAAAGATCACCTTAGTGGAAAGGAGGAAAGTGGTTGAAAGAGACCCGGCTTGTTGTGGGAATTGTCCCTTACAAGCTCCTCAACGGAGACGTAGCCATTCCTCAGTGGGTGGTGAACTTCGGGAAACAAATCCTTGCTTCCTCGTGTGGTTTGTCTCTCTAAGTTGTTTTTCTAGCATATTACATTTATTTCCGCTTCGATCTACTTGGGTGTACTACTTGTGTGTGCAGGGCTCTTTACTCTGCTTGTGATCATCTACAAAGGTCACACACTAAGTTTGGTTCGTGCTAGAAGTCAAGAGGTGCTTGAAGTTGTTTTTGCAGGTGTTCTGTGCTACACCGGTCTGACTGGTGAGGCGCACCGGTCTGACCGGTGTCACCTGTGAAGTCCAGTGCCTGACCGGTCTGACCGGTCACCACCACCGGTCTGACCGGTGGAGCACTGTCAGCTCAAGTGTTTGGGGAGAAAGAGTTTAAATTTGGTAGTCTCGCCTATTCACCCCCCTCTAGGCGACATCAAGGTCCTTTCAACCGTTAGATCTGGAGATTCTCGAAGTCACCACTAGCGCCTCGTTGTCGACGGGAACGTCGCTTACCACTTAACATATAACGTCGGAAAATCCCGGAATAAATCCAAGAAAAGGTGCGAGCACCAGGATTTGAACCCTGGTGGGTAGCGTCCCACTGAACCGTCCTACCATTGGACTACAAGCCCAATCGCAGATCCTGTTTGATTACTTGACTTAAAGTCCAAAATGCCTCTTTATATATATACATACATATATACACTTGCCCGTCTCTTTTTATTGGACATTTGGAGAGTATCCACAAAGTAAACAGTTATCTTCTTAATATGATTCCTAGCCAATACGGCGGGCGGGTAGAGGGTCCACGTCGCCCGTTAGTCCTCGAGTCGTCGGATCCACCCAACTCACGTGCCAACCATCCGATTGCGGGTCGATCCGGGTTTCCAACAGTTAACGGACGCTCTCGAAGCATCACGAACCCGGCCGCGCCCCCTCCCAGCTATAGATGGCCATTTGGCCCGCCTAGCCCAGCCCGACCCAATCACGATGCGGCCCAGGCACGAAGCGGCCCAGCCCGACGTGGCCCGACGGACTTCGTGCTCGTGCTGAGCGACACTATGGGCTGAGATCATAGCCCAGCACTAGCCCGAGGCTAATTTTTCGTGCTGGGCCGGCCCGAGGCACGACTACGGCCCATCGTGCCGATGGGCCGCGTGCCAGCCCGCAACACGAAATCAGGAGGGTGTGGAGGAGGGAGATCGTTGCCTGACGGTGGAGGAGGTGGCCGATGGCGGAGGAAGGTGGGGAGGAGGGCACCGACGGCGGCATGGGTGGTGCCGCCGCGGACATCAGCGGTTCTTGCTCCACTTCCACCGGCGCAGGCACTGGCGGCCCTTGCTCCACCTCCACCGCGACGGTCGGCGGCCCCTGCTCGGCTTCTTCCTCGCGCACGGCGGTGCTTGCGCCCTCACACCTCCGGCCCCGCCGGCCGCGACCCACGGCGGGGTGCGTGTCGGCAAGGCCGGCGACATGGCTTGCCCCGGTGGGCGTGCACCGCATCCCCCCGGCCGGCGCCTTGCCGCCGCGGGCGACGCCGGCTCCCCCCGGCCGCGGCTTGCCCCGCGGGCGGTGATGGCTCCCCCTAGCGGTGGGACAGAGGAGGCCAGGAGGGGTGGCAGCGGGACAAAGGAGGGGCGGCGACGGGACAAAGAAGGGAGGGAGTTAGGGTTTGGGAGAAGGAGTCACAGGTTTATATACCGTCATGCTAAATGGGCCAGTTGGGCTGTTGGGCCGTCGTGCTAGTCCGTGGGCCGCGTCGTGCCGGCTGATTTCGTGTCGTGCTGGGCCAGCACTATGGGCTGAGAATGAAGCCCAGCCCAGCCCAACGTCGTGCTCGTGCCGGCCCGGGCCCGAAAAAATCGTGCTGGGCTCGTGCTCGTGTCGGGCCAAAAAATCGTGCTATGGGCTGGCCCATGGGCCTCGTGCTAAATGGCCATCTATACTCGCAGCCCCTCTCGGCCGGTCGACCGCCCGCATGGTCCGCGGTGCACCAGTGTGCCCCTTCGCGTCCGGCAGCGGCAGGCCGCTCCGTCGTCCGGTCGCCCCTTCCCCCCAGCCGAGTCGTGCTCCGCCACAGCGATGGTGTCGTCAGCGGGAGTCGCGCTTGCGGCAACGACTGCCGACCACGGTGGCGGTGGCTGCGATAGCGATGGCGTCGTGGCCGGGGGGCGCTCGGGTGGCTACCGGTGGATGTGGCTGGCCGCTTCAGCGACCTCAATCCTACTCTTCATCCTCCCTTTGCGCAATACTGCAGATCTGCAGCTCCCTGTACCAATCCTAGCTCCAATCCATAACCTGCAGCTCTCGCCTCAATTCTACTTTGTTCGCCGAAGCAGCAAAGTATGAACAGGCTTTTGTTCCTCTTTCCTCTCCACATTGTGCAATACGACTTTGTTTCCTCCGCGACTGTCACTGCCGTAGCCGCCGCGCTCGCGCGCAGTCCCACGCCTACAGGCCGGATCCTTTTCCATTGCCTCCGAGGTGACAGAGCTCACGAACACCTGATCCTTTTAGCTCTCGTTGTGGATTTAAAATAAAAATTATATGGAAATGAGCTTTGAATTTATCAAGCACTAGCCTTGAGAATTGAACTCTATAAATTAACTATGGATGCGTAGAGACAAAGTGTGTGTGCTGCTATATGATAAGAATGGTGTACTCTGCACTTTACTGTTTATACAAAAAAGAAGGAAGCTAATGTCGGGGCACTATCACTGAAGTTTCTTGCTAAGTATGTTGTTTTTGAGGATTTGGTAACTTATATATTTATATGTTTTTCCTTGTTAGTTGTTACATTTAAATCCTCTGCATTTATGATTGCAAGCTCTAAAAAATGTTGCTTGTGAAAGTAAGCAAATTACTCAATGGTTATTTTAACTTTTGATTTCCCATTCATTGATTTGAAGGCAATTCCATATTAACACAGGTGCACTATCTGTTACTGGTACAATATTGATGGCATATAGGAATTTTATATCCACAAGTATCCTTAGTTACCAGTAGAATTACTTCCTTGCTTATGCGTCCTTAATCAAATTTACAGTTTGTAAGGATTGTTGAATTTACAGTACAAATTTGTGTGTTGCTCCTAAATTAATATGCAACCTTGATACATATTGCAGATTTTGCTTTCAGGTCAAATGACTTCGCAAACAATAGACAAGATAACACCTTCAGTCCCTTCGGAAAACTTTATGGGGCAACAAAGAATTTAGAATGAAGTAACTTCCATGTTAACAAACTACTCTCTTCCTTCGAACTCATCCACCAAAATAGAAGGTTGGAGATATAGAGACAAAATGGTGTTAAGTTGACAGTTACATGTTCTAACATTTGACATAATAAGTCAATAACTTACTGTATTTTGTGCACACACATTCAATTCAGAGTATTAAGAAAGGCATATTGCAATGGAAAGCTCTGAATGCTCCTGTCTAATTTGAGAAAGACAGTAGCAATCCAACAAGTTCTAGAAAATGTGTCTGCTATTCTCATTTTGTTTTGTCATTTCTTTTGGTTAATTGATTAAACTAAAAAAATATTTGGTGATCTAATTTCAGTCAATAGGTTCCCTCCTACCACTATTCCATGTATATTTCATAAAGTTGTTGACCTTTGAACATTGATTTTTTTTTATTTCCTTCGAAGTTATACTTTCATATTCAGCGAGCTGATTGCATTTGATAAATTATTGTATGCAAGATCTTCACATCTATAAAAAGGGAAAATTGTGCTTATAGGGAGGATTATTAATGGCAGAACCAAGCCTGAATGCACACACTCATCAAACATTAAAAATCACACTAAGATCCAATTCTCCACACATAACATGAACTATTACTTTCTTTGTCGCCTAAAAAACAAACATGATATATCAGAGCTCTAAAGGAATTCCGTTTTATATAACGCAAAAACTAAACGGAGAGCCCTCTCGATTTAGGGATAAATCGAGAGCCCTCTTAGTTACTTCCTCAGCAGAGAAAATAGAATGGCAAAAGGTAACTACACTAAGTCCCTCTCCTACATGCATGGCCGGCTCGCCGGGAATCAGACGAAAACGGTGGGCTACAGGCGGGAGGTGGGCGGGGCGGCCGGCGGCCGTGGGTGGTGGTGGAGGTTGGCAGAGTTATTGTTTCTGGGTTACCTGGGTTCGAGGCTGTGGTGTGAGCTTCCATTGCCGGCACCTTAGAGGGAGGTTCATGGGCAACGGCCAGCCCGGTGGAGGAGGGGGGTTGTGGGCGGCAAGGCCAGGCGGCGATGGCGCCGCCGGCCGGGCGGTGGTGGACAACCGGTGGGTGGGGTCGGCGGCGGGGGGAAGCCACCATAGTGGTTAGGAAGGCGGGGTTGAGTGGGGGGGGGGGGGGTGCGGCGTGGCGGCGAGGTCGCCGCCGGCCGTGGGGTTGGTGGTGGAGGCCGGCGGTGGTGGGGTCGCCATGGTGCATCAACGACGAGATCCGGTCCGAGGGGAGCGGCGAGGAAGGGAGGGCACGGGTTCCATGGGGCGG
The DNA here is from genome assembly GCA_947561735.1 of Cenchrus americanus. Taxonomy (NCBI): domain Eukaryota; kingdom Viridiplantae; phylum Streptophyta; class Magnoliopsida; order Poales; family Poaceae; genus Cenchrus; species Cenchrus americanus. Next base: position 55,801,355 of record OX387240.1, read on the forward strand.
CTGCCGGTTGGCGCCGGCCGCGGTCGTGGGGGGCGGCGACGGCGGCGGCGCCGCCGCCGGAGCCGATGGGGAGGTGGGGCGCGGCGGGGGGCTTGCGCAGCATCACGTGAGATGGACCCGTCGGCCCGTGGTTGAAGACCGTGAGGCGGCGCGAGATGCGATGGGAAGAAGAGATAAGGTTGTATGGGGCCGACACCTCACGCGGTTTATGCGGAGGGGCCGAACTACCCGAGGGGTTCTCGCTGTAGCGCTAACAGGAGAGGAGTCTCCACGTAGTTAGGTCCTTTATATAATACTGCAGGATATATATCATGTTAATACTGCACCCCATCATCTTTGGAATCATATTTGGATGAAAAAGTTTGAACTCTTGACTATAATTATCGTACTGTACGTATTAACTATGCATAGATCTGCATCCTACCATTAACCAGAGAGAAGATATGCTAGCTCAACCTTTCCCCACAAATTTGGATGTTTTTTAATCCTATGTTTTGACAGATTGGTTCAATTGAGATTTTCTCCTTTATATTGTACTGGTGCACTCCAACAAGGACGCGGCAAGTCCGCGCTTGCTTTTCTAGTTTACTGAGGATTTAGAGACAGAGGGAGTAGGTAGTACCCGTTTCTAGAAATCCTTACCAAAACGATGGAGAACTACTTCTCAAAAGGATTCCCGTTCTTTTCCGATTATCCAGGAAACATTTTTATGCTGGCATGCAGAAGATTCAGAACAATGAGATGTTGTTTCTGCTTGAGAAAAGAAAACTTAATTAAATACTGATTTGTAGGCCTGTTTATCAGCCTGTTCGCTTGGCTTATCAGCCACCAGCCAGCAAGATTTTTTTCTCTCGTAACAAACCAGCCACCAAAGAACCAGCCAAGAAGATTCTTCTCTCGGAACAAACCAGCACCAGCCATCAGCCACCAGCCAACCGAACAGGCTGTATAAATTCTCTAAATTCAGAGGTGTCGCGAAACTTTTTCAGGAAGCATCGATTCTGAGAGCTCGTTACTTATCTGCACTGACGGACTGACCTGCACAAATCAGTACTACCAGCTGCTGCTGCAATGCGCGCAGTTTCCAATAACCTGCGGATGCCAAATGCAATACTTGTTTAGTTGGCAGATTTTAGCAAATTTGTTACGCTCTCCATCACATCACATTAATACACCAAAAGACATATGTTCAGAGCAGTAAATGTAGGTAAAAAAATTACTACTTACACAGTTTTGGTGTATTTTGCGACACGATTCTTTTGAGCCTTGTTAGGTCATGGTAGGATAATATTTAATACAAACAAACGAAACGTGCTACAGTGTGCTACATGAGTTCGAAACGTTGAAAAGATATTTTTTTCACCAACTAAACAAGGCACAGATATCCACTTTTTATTTTCTTCTTTTGAAAATAAACTTTTCCTTTTTCTTTGGAGCAAGACAGATATCCACTTTGTGCAGTGCGGGTAATCAACTGTGCAGTAGCACATTTCTAACCCTCTGGTAACTCTCAATCACAGACACCCTTTTTGCAAAAGCCATGTTCTCCCTTTAGTAAAACAGTAAAGGCTGGCACTTTAGCAAACAGATTCCAAAGCGTATAATTGGCATGAAGATTCCAGCCTTGTATGGGCACTTGCACTGGCCAACGCGGCTGACCTGATTTGCAACAACATAACACTCCTAGTTGTTCTTAAGTGTAATTAGATATAAATCGTTGCCTTCCACACTCTACTTTCTTTGGATCGGAGAAGCATCTGAGATGATGGTTGCAGCTGCTATGGTATGTGTATTTTTGAAGTGTAGTGCTACATATGAAGGGGAGGATAGCATTTTTCATGTCAGTAATAAGGACTACCCTTGCTTAATGCAGATACAAAAAGAGATCTGGAGGCGTCTCCAAAAAACAGACAAGATATGGGGGGATTAATTTGGTCAAGAGCACTAAATCCGTTATTCACGTCAACATAAGCAGCTATGACCAAGACCTACATCATGCCTTTGTCGCCTTGACGACCTGGTTACGTGTTAGGCAGCGTAGCTGCTGATAGCCTTTATCAGCACAAGTCCACAGCAACACGGACAACGGCGCCTTCCGACGATCCTTCATCGGCACGTGCGGGTAGTTCTCGTCACCGCCGGTCTTAATCGAAGTTTCGTGAAGAATTGCATATCATGTTACATCACCAATTTTACTTATATGACAAGGTATTTATGATGAGATAAAAGAGAAAGTTTCATCATACGTGAGAGGAGTTTCATCGTCGTGGAACTCATGTGGCACAAGTACCCGTGTAATGAAATTGTGCACTGAGACTAACCGTATTTGACATGGCCTTATTATATTATCTCCCGCAAATCGATCAATCGACAGTGGATATCTTTCCAACATCTTATCCTGACGAAATGTGTACGTAAGAATTGCAACCACAAGAGATGATTGCTACACCTGATGTGTTGTGTGTTATCGCCCTTGTTGATTTGTACGGCGTGTAGGTTGTGAATGTGGTGGAGATGGTCCAGGGAGCGGAATGAATATTATGAATCGACACGATTACAGTCCGAGAGTGACATTTCACACGTTTGGAAGGCTGCTAGGTAAAGGTCCAGAGCTAGTGCGTTGCGGAAATGATTATAGTAGTGTGCTGTGTTAAGTTTTCTTCCACGAAGTTTCGTCGCCCTCTCCAACTTCCAACTTTGCTTTGGCCTGGGAAAAAAATTACGGATACAAATCTCCCAAGTGGTGGTACAACTTATAAGCTTTTTTTGCAGCGGATAAATTTGTAATTATAAAATAATATATTAATTATTTTGGTTTCTGTGGGTTTTCCTGAACGTTGTTTTTTAACGCACAACGTTTTCACTTTTCCACTAGGATAAATTTTCCCATAATACCTATATACCACATATACTATCCATGTATACCACATATACCATGAGTGCAAATTTTAGTAGCAATTAATCTCAACCGTCAATTTCTTTCATTTTCAGTAGCATATGGAGGTATGGAGTATTGTAAAATAGTCCAAATCTTTTCGCGTCATGCCAAGGTAAGTGTGGTGGCCGGAGGTTTGAGCACTAAGAAGGAAGATCATCGTCTCCAATGGATGACGTCTCAACATAGGACTTTGACGATGGCACATCTTTCTTTTACAAAAGATGACACGTCAAAATCATCTTTTTCTTAAAAAGATGAGTTGATGTGTCATCTTTTTGAAAAGAGAAAAGCAACTCTATCAGCGAGAAAGGTAAAGAAATTAACCAAATAATTTTTGAGATCCTACATAATAACTTAATCATTAGTACATGTGATGGGCGTGGGAATTAAAAATCCACTATAAACCTTACGAGATGAGGTTTCTTGAGATCAACACTACATGGAAAAAACCTTTTCGAACAAAGAGAGTCACTACAAACTTTTATTAGAAGGAAAGAATAGATAAACAACTAATTACAACCAGCCGGCGATGGAGTGGTCACGCCAAGCACACAAAACGTAAGTTTGTTACCCATGTCAAGATTTCCATGAAGTTAGTGAAGAGGGTCCAAATTAGGGTCCCCTTTGACGGCAAGATGATCTCCCACGAGACAAGATTTTCTGACACCATTGACAATGTGAAGGCCAAGATTGACAACGTGAAGGTCAAAATTGACAACGTGAAGGCCAAGACTCAGGACGAGGAGGACCGAAGATCCCTGTCAAGACCCTCACTGGCAAGACATCCTGTTCCCGACCAGTTGGACCTCCGACCAGTTCCCTATTGGAGGGACCCCCTCCGACAAGTCTCCGCCTCGCACGACATGTCTCCGCCTCGCACGACAAGTCTCCGCCTCGCACGACAAGCCCCCGCCTCTGCTCCCGACCCCGACTGAGGCGTGGGCCATGACACACGGCGCGACCCCGAGACACGGACGCATCCACCACAACGCGTGGGGGACCGATTCCCCACGCCATGCAAGCGCACCAGCTGGCGGCCGGCGCGAGCAGCTGGCCCCGACAGGAGCCTTAATGCGGGTCTGCACAGCTGCACGACCGTCACATCACTATCATCTCCAACTCTACTACACGCAAGCTCCGCCCGAGGCACTCAAGCACCCCCTACGACGAACTCAGGCCTACGGTTAGGCCTTAACGTGGTGGGCTAGTCAAGTACTCGGGCGGACCTAGACACCAACGAACTACTCGGAAGGGGCGCCAAGCGTCCCGGGATGAACAGCCCCGTCCGGCCACGCGGCAACTCCCACGACAAGGCGGCACACCTCCACTTCAATGCGTCCTGACGGTCAACAACACGCGAAGGGACGTCCCAGCGACTAAGCACTGTAACTCATAATTTCTTTCCCCTTGTGCCCCTCTCCTTGCATCTATGGAAGGGAGAGGAGGGCAACCGTTACAAGGATTAAGACATCCTACAGACTTAACACCTTTCCAAGGGACTTGGGTCTGACACCCTCTCCTGACCAGTTTGTAACCCTACTACGAATAACCCTAGCACGGGAACACGACAACTCGACACTGGACGTAGGGTATTACTCCTCGGGGGCCCGAACCAGTATAAATCCCGTTGTCTCCTGCGCTAACCATCTGAGTCCGACACACGATCGATAAAAATTTACTGTCCGGCGGTAGAGAACCCCGGCAATTAGTCAGGGATCTAGCACTACCAGAAAAAGCTACAATTCATGTTTCATCTCACGTCTTAGTACCGGTTCACTTTTGGTCCAAGTCCTTGACGCCCCTGTAAGCCTAGGCCCTTTAGTACCGAGTAGAGGCTCCACCAGGTACTAAAGGATATATTCTTTAGTATTGGATGAACCTTCTACTGATACTAAAGGCTCTCAAACACAATAGCATCAGGTGAAAGTTTCAACCATTACAAGGTTATCCTTTAGTACCGGATGTACCTCCCATCCTGTGCTAAAACTATCTTCGTTCCCAACATGTATTGTTGCATGTTTGTCTCTATCGTCTCCCTTATCTTCCTACCCAACACCACTAAGTCCTTATCTCCCCACTCTCGTCACACAACCTCCTCTCTCTCTCTCTCTCTCTATCTCTCTATCTCTCTCTCTCTGCTACTGCAGGATTAGGCGCGCAGGGGCTCCTCCATATGGCCGGCAGCGCATGTGTTGGGGGAAAATATTGCAGTCGTGTGTGTTTGTGTCTGTGGGTTGGGGGGGGGGCATTTGCCCTACAAGGGAGTTCATATTTTGTAATAAAGTTGTTTTGTTGACAATAACCATGAGTACTGCAGCAAATAAGATTTTAGAACTGCGCTGCAAAAGGATAGATTTTCTGGTAGTGGTACTTGTGATATATGTACCAATGCTCTAGTCATCAAAGGTTACCTAAATCATATGGAATAATGTAATCACTAATACTTTTGGTGGGTGGGAATAAAAATCCACTATATGCACCTTATGAGATGAGGTTAGCTTGAGATCAACAATACTACAATGGAAAAATACCTTTCCAAACTATTGGAAGTAGCAATAAAGTGTGAAGCAAACCGGCAAGGCAGCAAGCAAAGTCCCTTGGTGGTGCTGGAGTTCATGGCTAAATGGTGCATACTCAAGTGATGAGCTCATCACATATGTGGGCTAAAGAAAACTAATACTCCCTCGGGCTCAAAATACCATTTATTTTAGCTTTTGTATATTTATAACTTTAGCTATTATATGGACATAGTGTGTGTGTGTATCTGGATAACTCAAAATGACTAGTAATTTGGAATAGTGGGAGTATGTACTAACAACATGGTGTGTAATTAGCCGACAACAGCTAGCTAACAATAGCATTTAATAAGATACCAACAGAGATCCGTGTGCATGCGAATTGTCTACTACCTCTGTCCAAATTATAGGTCATTTTGGGTTCTCTCTCTCCCTCCCTCCCCCCCCTCTCTCTCTCTCTCTCTCTCTCTCTCTCTCTCTCTATATATATATATATATATATATATATATATATATATATATATATATATATATATATATATATATATAAAATTGTGCATCTAGACATATGGCATATCTAAATGCATAACAAAAATTGTAACTCTAATAGAGTCTAAGCGACCTATAATTAATTTGGAACGGAGGGTGGAGCACGTAATGTCAGGTTCGTTAGGTGGACAGCTACTGAGTGTGAAAGAATCATCATCAGAGGAAGCAAGGAATAAAGAAAGAAAGGGAGATCCAAATATCTAATCCACTGTAGGCCGTATCCACTGGCATCTTGCCGAAACGGGCAGGGTGTGGTGGTGCCGAGCAGCTTCGCCCTTGCCTCCTTGGTAAAGCTCGCTTGCTACCTCCGAAAGTAACCGGTCGGGTAAGTGCTTTGCATGGACGGAGCTCCTCCTCCACACCACAGACCACTGACCATTGGCATCGGATCGATCGATGGCGCCGGACGGTGGTAAAAAGCTGCCGCTGCGGATGAAGCCGCGCGCATGCAGTCCTTTTCTGCTGCCGCGTTCATGCAGAGACGCAGCGAAATATCGTTTGTGCGTGCAGCATCACTAGTGTGCTTCAGTGCTGTGCGCGTGATGAGCTGAGTGCCCTTGCTGCTTCTCGCGCTAGCCGTGCCTTTTTGCAGCGCAGGCTGCTGCTGATTCTTTTAATGATCGATGGGAGCAGGAGCAGCAGGCTCCAGCATCTATGCATGGTGTGTGGGTTGGTACGTGCATGAGAACAGTGTACTAGTTGTAACGCTGAGGCTTGCAGCATCCTCTCAGTGGGAGTGGGTCTTCAGCGTAATATATCTGAATATAAAATTTAACTTTAAATATAAGTTGATGGTCATATTTGAATGTAATGTTAATACTTTTACTTAATTGCGTGCAATACGAAGTGACGAACCCACCACGTAAGATTATTATTCTCGGTGGACACTTTATCTTGACCAAAGGTCCTCTAGCCTACTTGGTCGCAAAGTCTCTTGGTTGAGGCATGGTCGCAACCAAGAGAACCGGGTTTGATTATTTGTTGGAGCAAATTTACGGGACTAGTTTTTTTAAAAAAAATCCCCTCCTCGGTTCCCTTCTCTTAATGAAAATCGTGGGGTGGTCTTAACCCCACCGGCTTAGTTTTGGACACTTTATCTTGGGCACTATAAAAAAGAGAGAAATTCTACAAAGACTCAAAGAAACAACTTTGTCTGAGCATTTCATATGAAAGTTTTTGATCATTTTGAGGCATGCAATTTTCTGTGTAAATTCGCTCTAATCAAAGTTCAGCTAAGAAAGATATGGCTTGTGCAAATTCAGGTAAATACTCCTATGGGCCAGGGTTGTAGTCCAATGTTCGTGTTTGGATGTTCAATATCCAAAGTCCAAATCCAAGTCAAACTTGTAGAAAAACCATTCACTTATGTTGTATTTTCTATGATGTTGCAATTTGATTCAAAACAAAAACACATAGGGGAATATAAGGTTATTTCAAGTGCCAAGTGGCATGTTAATATAAGAAGTCCAAAAAGACTTAAATTATACTAAAAAGGTATAATGAGCATCAACCGTTATTATGAAGGGGACATAGTTTCATCATACTCCCTCCATTCATCTATGCAAGGCCTATTATAAAATCTGAAAAAATCACTTTTGCAAGGTTTATTCTCATTTTTTCTTGGAAGTGATGCTTCGGGAATCAGTGTCCGTGGCAGTAAGGGCACCCGCAACGGGTGCCGATAGTCTCTCTATAGCAGATACACGTAGGAGAGAGAAGAGGAGAGAGAAAAAATCGTCGCTAGAGCCAGCGACACTCGCTAGCACGCGAGTCGATGCGGGCGGGCCCGACCACGCGGTTTCCTATGGGGAGAAGGGAGCGGGCCGTGTAGACGGCGAGGGGCAGGAGGAGCGGGGCCGCGGCCGCCGGCATGCAGGGAAGGCAGACCACGGCCGCCGCCGGCGAGGCCGTTGGTGTGGTGCGAGGCCGACGCAGGAGGAATGTTAGGCTGCGGTTGCCAGCGAGAACGCGAGGTGTTGGAACTTGGAAGACTTCACCGGCGCGGAGCTGGGCGGGAACGACGTGCTGCAGCCACCGGCGTATGGCGAGACCGGGCTCGGCGGCGCGGAACTAGGCAGGAACGGCGTGCCGTGGCCACTGCATGGGGCGAGACCGAGCTCGGCGGAGCAGCTGGGCAAGAACGACATGTCGCGGCCGCCAGTGTGGGGCCAAATCGAGCTCAGCGGAGCGGGCTCAATGGCCGCCCGCACCCACGCCGTGCTCCCCACGTGCGAGGCAGGGAGGCATAGCCGGCGGGAGCGCGTCACCGCCGAGGAGCGCGCGCGGGTAGGGAGGCCGACGGGAGCTCGCTGTAGCCCAGGAGCGCGCAGGAGGCGAGGCCGGCGGGGGAGCGCGCCACCACCGTGGAGCGCTCTGGCGGCGTGGCCGGCGGGAGCTTGCCGCCACCAGGCTTCCCGTCGCGAGGCGGATCCTGCGCGGCTTCGCCCGCGAGGTTAGGGAGGAGCGGCGCCCAAAGCTCGGCCTTGGCGTGGTCGTCCGTGGTGGCGCCCACGCACCCGTTCGCCGGCTGGGCATCCTGCGACGACATGTGAAGAGGAGGCGTGGGAAGGTGGGAGATTGGGAGAAGATGGTGAGAAGATGGGTGGGGATGAGGAATACGTGGGTCCCACATAAATTATTGCAAAAGGATGACCATTAACGAACTGGTCTACAAAGTTTACTATATCCCAGGTGGCAAGAATCGTTATAGAGAAAGCACTTGCTACAACCATGGTGGTGCCCTAAATCTTCACACGCACACCTCGGGAGTGAAACACATGCAGAGAGTAACCAAACTCAAAATAAATACTAGTTTGCTTTTCCCCCAAGAAAAACTAATGATAAGAGTACTTCCCTTTGTCTTTGAGCCAAGCAAAAATAGGCCTTGCATAGATGAGTGGAGGGAGTATGAGAGATACATTTAATCTTGATGACACATGGACACTTATCGAGTTCACAATCTTGATAAGAGTATAATGAAATTATGCACTAAGATTAACCTTACATGTCTTTAATTATTTTTGTTATTTACATATACACATGAATAAATCATTCTTTAAGAAGGAAAACATCAAGTAATAAAAATGTGTATCCACCTTGGAAAGGAACAAAAAAGACAATTAAATGAGCATGCACCTTAGGAATGAAAAATAAGGTAATTAAATATGCATGCACCATGGAAAGGAAATTGCAAGGCAATTACGGGGCATGCACCTTAGGCCAGCCTCAATGGAGAGTTTCACCGTCCCGGTTTCCAAGATGTGAAACTTTGGTATGAAATAGATGTCTCCCTCAATGCATAATTTCATTGCACGGTTTCATAGGCTCAACGGTCTCACAACCTCTTTCTCATTGTATGATTTAGTTGCATAGTTGCATGGTGAAACTCTATTTGTGTCTCAATGGGGGTTTCACACGGTTTCCAACGCATGTGAAATCGTGCCCAAAGGTTTCACCATGGTGAAACTCTTTCCTTCTCTCTCCTAAGGGTTTCATGCAAAAAGTGAATTTTTGCCGATGTGGCGCTCGTATTTAATGTGCATGAAACACTCATGAAACCCCCATTGAGACCGGCCTTAGAAGGAAAACAATCCATGGTAAGTAAATGTGCATGCACCTTGGTTCCAAAATAAGGGACTTTGAATGGGCATGTACTTTGGGAAGGGAAAAAGTTAAATGTGTATGCACCTTCCCAAAGTAATTAAGGACATTAAAGGGGCATGCACTTGGGAAGGAAAAAATCAGATAATTTAATATTCACCTTGGAAAGAGAAAAATATCGGTAATTAAAGGGACATGCACCTTGGGGGGTGGGGGTGGGGGGGGGGGGGGGGGGGGCGGATAAGTAAATCGGATGTGTATAACTCTAATTTATATAAAAGATAGAAATGCATTTTGTGGGACATATTTTAATACAAAAAATATTTTGAGATAAATATATGAATTTAGGGACGGATGATACTATAAGATAAGTTCGGAACCATGGTGTATTTTACTCAATTATAATTTCACACTACCGGAAAAACTACCTTTTGTACCAGTTTGTAACCCTCATTAGTATCGGTTATTGAACCGGTACAAACCATCCGGTACAAATGATCGAGGCACATTTGTACCAGATGAGATACCCAGTACAAATGCCTACTCTCCGTCATGTCCGTCTGTCTGCTCCGTTCCCTCCGTTCTCGTCATCTCTCCCGTCCGTCCCCTTCATTTCTTCTTCTTATTTTCATTTTCGTTTTCTTTTACCACTTCTCAGTCACATATTTCACATCACACATTCTCAATCATCAAGAATCAATAACAAAAATCACATGAATACATTCACATGACATACACAACCACATGAATCATAGTCCATGAATCACAGATTTACAAGAATTACAAATAATTCACAACCACTTGAATCACAAGCAAGAACGCATGAACATGAACAAAAATATCACAAGAACCGAGCTTGCGCCGCTGCGCTCGCATCCGCGCCGGCCTCTACGCTGCCCGCCGGGAGGCCCCCGCGCCGGCCTTTGCGACGCCCGCCGAGAGATCCCGCGCCCACGCCACCGGGATGCCCCCGCGCCTACAGGATCGGGGAGAGATAGAGGTGTGAGATGAGAAAGAGATATGTGAGAAGAGGATAGAGATGAGAATGAGAGTGAAAGAAAGTGATGAGGGAGAGAGACCACGGGTGGGTGGAGAATAATGGAGCTGCATGCCTGCATGCGGACAGAGCACTGGCGGTGCTGCGTGTTTGTACCAGGGAAGCTAGCACATTTATACCGTGCAGAGCCATCACCCGGTATGAATGTGAAGCAAATAACAGCTACAAATGAAAATTCGACTCAGGGACACGTAATCATCGACAATCAGGCTTTCCAGAAAGTAAAGTGCATGCATATATTACTGGTTGCTTTCTGATCATACCGTATCACGGAATATATAGATGTCACCATCGTGCTTTGAGTTCTTGATGTGACACGACCAAATCCAAGTGACCATCGAAAGATTGGTCCACAATGTGCCGGCCACTGCGTAGATCCATGTCGCGATCAGCCGAAATTCCACCTGCACACTATAGATTAGAATAAGACCATCATCTGATTCGGTTTTTTCACGATCATGTCTGTTCTGAGGCTGAATAATCAACCTACATGATGTCAAGGCTCTTTTTCTGGACACTGATCATGACGACTATTCAGAGCAGAGGAGAGTCGTCTGTAGCCTGCACCTGAACACCAAACTTAACGAATTTAATATTTTCCTAATCATGTTTGATTACTTGACTTAGAAGTCAGAAATAATATGCCTCTTTTTATGTACTTGATATTTTCCTTCTCAAATAGCTAGCGTTGCAGGCAGGTAGGGTACTGTGAAAATGATATCCTCCTTGGCAAAGCGATCAAGAAGTACTTCTGAAAAGGATTCCCGTTCTTTTCAGATTGTCCAGGAAGCATTTTTATGTGTACATGTTGACATGCAGAAGATTCAGAACAATGAGCTTGTTTCTACTTTGAAACAAAAAAAACGTGAAAACTGATTTTTTAGGCCTGTTTAATTCTCTAAATTCAGAGGTCGCAAAATCATCTTTTCAGGTGGCTAGCAACAATTCTGACAGTTCAATACGTACCTGCCCCCAGTCAGTGCTTTCTACTCGCTTGTTGGCTGCTGCTGCTGCTGCCGCTGCCATGCAGTTTCCAAGAACTTGCAGATGCCAAATGTCCACTTAATTTGTGGAATGCGTGTAATCAACTGTGCAGTGGCCAGTGGCACATTCCTCTAGCTCCCAATCACACCCTTCTTTTTTGCAAGTGCCATGCTTTCCGATCGAACCTCTCCCTATAGGAAAACAGTAAAAGCTGTCATTTCAGCATATACAGATTCCAAAGCGTGTACTCCAATGGCAAACAAAAAGGGGTCCCTGTGGAGATTTAAGCCTTGTCTGGCTAGTGGCCACTTCTACTCCTAACAATAATCATAACTGACCTAAGCAGCCGACCAGAATTGCAACAATATAATACTCTTAGTTCGTAAGTGTAATTAAGTACTCCTCCGGTTCGATATTACAAGTCGTTTAGGCCAGTCTCAATAATGGGAGTTTCATGGAGTATTTCATGGTTTTAATTTCAATATCACCTTACCAATTTTGCTTATGTGGCAAGATATTTATGAGGAGAGAATGGAGAGTTTCATCACATGTGAGAGAAGTGTCATCATCATGAAACTCTGTGGCACAGCCTACCTAGTTCACAGTGTAGGTAATCGTGCAATGAAACTCTGCACTGGGATTGGTCTTAGGACAGCGACACGGCCACCAAAGCACAACTTTTGACTTCTCTTTTCTATAAAAACCTTTATTGGAAAGTTATATATGTATATTCTTGTGAAAGTAATTTTCAAAACAAAACTATTTATATTATTTTCACATGTTCAAACTCAACGACTTAAAAATTATTCATGATTTATATTCCCAGTGTTTGACTCAAACCTTGTTCAAAACAACTTTTAATAGAGAACCGGAGGGAGTAGGTATAAACCGTTGCCTTCCACAACATTCTAGTTCCTTTGGATCGGAGATGCATGTGAGATGATTGGAAGTTTATTTTGCTATACGTACGTGTATTTTTAAAGTCTAGTACTATGTACGAAAGGGAGGACGAAAGCATTTTCACACAGTACCCTACCTGCCTGCAACGCTAGCTATTTTTATGTCCATCAGAGAGCCTTTGCTTTAGCTGGGAACTAAAAGAGACGTGGAGGCGTGCGTCCAAAAAGAAAGAGATGGAGGATACATTTGACGACAATAAACTATATATGATCAAGACCGATACTAACATATCTACAGCATGCCTTTGTCGCCTTGAAGAGATAACACTACAGTTTAGTGTTAGGCAGCCAGCGTAGTTGCTGATAGCCTTTATTTGCCCTACGCCTGGCCTCGCTCAATCCTCCCATCCACATCAACCACGCAAGTCCACAACACGGACAACGGCGCCTTCCGACGATCCTTTGTCGGAACGGGGAGTGTCAGTGTAGTTCCTTCCATCGCCTTACCTTCTGCAACTGCAACTCGATCAATAGTAGTGTGGACGACATGCTATATCTTTCCAACTTCTTTTCCTGACGATGTGTTCGTGCTAGTGGACGACAATTACCTTGCAACCAAAGCGAATTGACGTATCAAGAAGATTAATGTCTGGGGCACTGTGGAACGAACACAGATCAATCGAAGAAGGCGTTCGAGATATATCCCCCTTTGTGGACAGATGCAGTACTGGCAAGAGAGGGCTTGATTATTAGCGGTGTGCTAATAAGTCCATGCATGCATGTGTTGTCAATGTTCAAAGTCGTTTTCACTTTTCAGGACCGGGGATCAGATGCGGGTCTCGCCTTGCTTTCGTGGCTTGTAGAACCTAGCTAGCTAGCTAGCGTCAGATCGATGGACCATGATGCATGAATGCTACACCTGATGTGTTGTGCGATGTTGCCTTTGTTGATTTGTACGGCGTGTAGTTGTGAATGCGGTGGAGATGCATGGATGGTGCAGGGGGTAGCAACAATTATTATGAATCGAGATGATGATGATGCATGATATGATGTCCGAGAGTGACATTTCACACGTTTGGAAGGCTGCTAGGGCAAAGGTCCAGCGCTAGTGTTTTGCCGAAATGGTTATGGTGTGCGGTGTTGAGTTTTTCTTCCAGGAAATGTCGTCGCCCTTTCCAACTTCCAACTTTGCTTTGGACCGGGTAATCTTAATTTCGTAGTACTTCACTGGAGTTTTATTTGCTAACTGCGGCACTGCGCTTTGATGCATGGCGACCCTGCTGCCCGGCCGGCCCCAGTCCATACGTAGAGCCACGCTGCAGCGGCAGCAGCAGCAGCAGCAGCAGCAGCCAGCAGCTCGAAGCTGTGAAGCGAGGCTGTGCGAGAGCCAGCCATTGCATGTGCGTGACCCTGGCCGCGCGAGGAGAGCGACACTTCACCGGATCAGTCGAGGAGCGAGACGAGAGGTACGTAGCAATCTAAACAAGGCCTGAGGAAGCTGTGCCGAAACGGGGGGTGGTGCATGTGGATGCCAGGCCGCGCGGGTAAATGTCGCGTCATGCGGTGCCAAAGGCTAGTGTGTGGCGGCCAAATGTGGTCGTCTCCGATCGACGTCTCAACATAGTACATGAACGTCGTTGGAAGATATCAAAATTTTCTTTTACAAAAGATGACACGTCAAGTCCTCTTTTATTTGAAAATATGAGTTGACGTGACATCTTTTTCGAAAAGAGAAAAAACAACTCTATAAGCGCAGAAAGGAAATAAAGGAACAAAACAATTAGAGGGCACTCACAAAATGCAGACTCTACTGTAGAGTCTAAGCATGTCATACTCTCTAAATGATGGTCAATTCCCACATACTAGCCAAATCAGATCACTCTCTATATACAGTACTTGGTGGACCCCACATGTCATACTCTCTCGTATCTTCTTCCTCCTTTCTCCTATACGCCTCGGCTCGGGCCGGCCGCCCGTCCGCCCCGCCTCCGCTCCGGCCGGCCGTGCTGCCTCCGCACCGGCAGCCCGCCCCGCTAACTCGGCCGACTTCCCCGCCCGCGCCCGGGCTCACCGCCCCCCGCCCACGCCGGTCCACCGCCCCGTGAGGAGCTCCTCCACGGCTCGAGGTGGAGCGACGTGAGCCAGCATGGCCCAACCCGGAACTCGCGCCACCCGCGCCGATTTGGCCCCCGTCGCCGTCACATCGGGTCGATTTTGCCCCGCCGCCGCCATGGATTGGCCTCGCCGCCGAGGATTTGGCCCCGTCGTCGCGGATTTGGCCCTCTCTCCACGGTCCCCGGTGGCGCGCCTCCTCCCTCTCTCGTTGGTAGTCGGGGGCTCCGGCCTCTCCCTCCCGGCTACCGGCGCGAGCACGACGAGGGGGGACACGGGCGGTGGGAATCGTGGGGGCGAGCGCGAGCGGATGGCGAGCCCCTAACGCTCGCGGTATATGGCCGGCGGGGAGGAGGATCCGTCGAGCGTGTAACATGGAAGATAGAAATAGCTAGTCCGTTGGAAAGGCTTTTTCTTGGATTTTTTTTCATTTTTAGCTAGCCCAACCAATTTAGCTAGGCGTTGGAGTTGCTCTTAGACTCTACGGTAGTCTCAATTCGAAATGCCCTTATTGAAATCATAATAATGTAATCATTAGTACATGTGGTGGGTGAGAATTGGGAATTCACTATACAACTTGCGAGATGAGGTTATCTTGAGATTGACACTACAACGGAAAATACCTTTTCGAACAAGGAGAATCACTACAAAAATTTATTAGAAGGCAAAAGGATAAACAACGAATTACAACACAAACCGATGATGGAGCGGTCACGCCAAGCACACAATATATAATCTTTATACACATATCAAAATTTCCATAAAGCTAGTTAGGGACCTAGCACTAATACAGAAACGAGCTTCCATACCATGACTCAGTACCGGTTCGCTTTTGTTCCAATGGCTAGTCCTCGACGCCCCTGTAAACCCCTTTTGTACCGGTGGAGGCTCCGGGTTTAAATCTTGAGGCTCCACCGGTACTAAAGGTTACATCCTTTAGAACCGGGTGAATATTCCACTCGGTACTAAAAGCTCTCAAACACATTAGTACGGGCGGAGATTTCACCCGTTACTAAATGTTATTCTTTAGTACCGGTGGACCTTCCACCGGTACTTAAACTATCTCTCGTTCTTGGCATGTACCACTACATGCTTCCATTATCTCTCTCATCTCTTATCTTCCTACCTAACACCACTAAGTTCTTATCTCCCCCCGCCCTTATCCACACAACCCCTCTCTCTCCCTCTCTCTCTCGCTACCGTAGGTTGTAGGCTTAGGCACGCAAGGGCTCCTACATATGGCCGGTGGTGCATGGTGGCCCGACCTTGGTGAGGCACGAGGGCTCGGCCTCACGACAACACGCGGTGGCGGCCCAACGCCCTAGTGGCACTCGGTGGCCCACCGGCGAGGTGATCGATCGATGATGTTGTGATGACCAAGGCAAAGGGGTGTGAGCGGAAAGAGCATCCATCAACGACATCTCAACATAATACATTGTATTATATGTTAGACTAAGAGTTGTGTGCACGTGTAACACATCCAACACTCTAGGGCACTGCTAACCGGCGACCGGTCGCTAGGAGCCCTCCTAGCGACCGGTTCTTTCTCTTTGCGAATTTCCATTTCCGGAAACAAAATGTTCCTACATAACTTTCTATTTTTGGAATGTCATAACTTGTACATATAACTTTGACGCATAACTTTGAGTTATAAAATTTTGTTAAATAATTTATGAGCATAAGTTTGATGGCGTGCATAACTTATATGTACAACTTATATGCACAATTATTTGAAGAATAACTTGTATGTACAATTTTTATTTTAACAACAAGTTGTACACATAACTTTTTATGTAAACGATATGTGCACATACCTTACGAAAAAAGGAATGACCGATTCTTTGCGTCCGGCCGGGAGCGGGGGTCCCGCACCTTCCCACGTGCGCGGACCCCACCGATTCTTTTTTTTCTTTTTCTTCATTTGATAATTTTTTCCTTCTTTCAAGTTATGTGCACATATCGTTTCCATAAAAAGTTATGTGTACAACTTGTTGTTCAAATAAAAATTGTACACACAAGTTATTCTTCAAATAATTGTGCATATAAGTTGTACATATAAGTTATGCACGCCATCGAACTTATGCTCATAAATTATCTGACAAAATTTTATAACTCAAAGTTATGCGTCAAAATTATGCGTACAAGTTATGATATTCCAAAAACAGAAAGTTATGTAGGAACATTTTGTTTTCGAAAATGGAAATTTGCAAAGAGAAAGAACCGGTCGCTAGGGGCTCCTAGCGACCGGTCGCTGGTTAGCAGTGCCCAACACTCTATTGCACTTTGTGTACCTCATGTTAATTTACTTGATGACATGTTCTAGTGAATATATTCTTTCATACGATTTTGCTATCCGCTTTGTACATTTCTTTCCTTTTTCCCCGCGGACGCAACACAAATCACCTTTTTTGAAAAGTGTCGGTGCGGAAAGTAGTCCCGACACTCACTAGTAATGAGCGCCGAGATCCGCCTCTCGATGGTCGGTGCTAAGCAACCAAAGACACTTGATTTATCCCGGTTCCGCCGGGGTCATACGTCCGGCGGTGGCGTGCTCGTGGCACCGTATTGCTTCGCATCGAGGTGCCCGTAGAGGGGCGGCTACAAGCAAGGCGGGAGAGGAGGCGTGGCGTCCAAGTCCCAAGGGTTGTGATTGAGGCAAGTGCCAATATCGTGGGGGAGGCGGAGAGCGCGTAGTCGATCGCTATCCATTGTCCCGTGTCTCCCCCCCCCCCCCCCCGGCGAGGGGGATCGCCTCCCTTTTATAGGCCAAGGAGAGGGCGACTTACAGGCATGCCGCACTATTTCGCAACATGTGGTGGTATGGCGTACAGTGCCGTGGAGTTGACGCCCGTCCTGGCGAATCTTGCTCCGGTTACGGCGTTGTGGCGCGTCCTGTGCTTGAACAGGGGCGGCTTCGAGGGTGGAGGCATAGTGGTTGACCGGGACGCCTTTAAGCGGGCTCGAGGGAGCCGTTGACGACGTTCCGTACAAGGTGCGCAGCGGCGTGGCCGCGTCTCGTCCCCGTGTGCTCAACGGCGTCGGAGTAGTTGTAGCAAGGCACGACGTGGCACGGCGAGGGGCGGGGATGGCCGCACAGACTGACAGCGACGGGGATGGCGCTCCCGCCGGCCTGACGTCACGGTTTGACCCTCGCAGTAACGAGAGGAGGGCTCGAGGGTGCGGCCGGCCCCCCTTCGAGGGCACGGCGCGTTAGCCGTACAAGAGTGGGCGACACAGTGTCACGGAGCTGACACCGGCCTCGTCGCACGGTTCCCCACAGTGGTGGGGATGGGCTCCCCCTAGGGAGTTGGCGGAACAGCGCCGGGGCGTGATTCCCGTGCGCGTGATGGCGCGGCTCGCCATGTCGAGCATTAAATGCCCGTACACGCGTGCGGGAGCAGGTGTGCTCGTGAGGGAACCTCGAGCGAGGCGGACCTCGCTCGAGGGGGCGCCTTGTTGGGCCGCTCTGGTGGGCCGCGGGGGCCACCGCGGCGTGGGCCGTGGCCGTGCGTGTATGTTTTGTGTTAGGTTCGAGGTGTGTTTTGCGTTTTGCGTTTGTTGCGGGTTTTAAGCAGGATTCCCCCCTCGCTTTTTTAGGGGACCCTCGTGGGCTGTCCCGACGCAGCCCCCGAGCATCCGTGGGTATACGGTCGGGTTCCGGCGGATGCGGGAGACTACCGATAGGACGTTCTTCCCTCCCGGTTTGCAAATGCCTTTCCGTGGGGCCGCGTCAGCGGACCCGCGGTCTAGCCCCCGAGCCCCGCGGGAGCGTGAGTGCTCCTGCAGGGGTTTTCTCGCGGGATTTTATCAGCGGGCGTGGTACATGTCTCAACCGGCATCAGCGATGTTTCAGCCGGCTTCGGTGACGCACGCACAACTGATATCTTTCACGTTCGGTGCATCCCAGGAGGTGTAGCCGTGCGTCGAGCCCCCGAGCCTGGGCCCATTCGAGGCGATCGGGACGAGCTCTTCGTCTTGTTTTAAACGCACCCTCGCCGTCCCTCCGCGGGGCGGAGGGTGAGGTTTCCACAACCCCCATCGATCGGGTCGCGGATTGCGGATTCCTCGTCGAACTGTTAGCGGGTAGTTCAAGTGGACGCCCATGCCCTATTCGATAAGGGTAGGCTCGTGGTCCGGAGACTCGTCCATTAAAGCGCTTGCGTGGGTTTGCTAGGTGGGGCTCGGTCCCGTTCGCTGGGGACCGAGGGCGCGGAAGCTCTCCCCCGGGTGGGATCCCCCCGCTAGGCGCGCCCTCGCCGGCTCTCGAACACGACATGTGGGGCGCCCTCGAGCCGGCGGACTCGAGGAAAGGCTCGAATGCGCGCGCCCTCGTCGTCCCCGACTCTAGTGATGCGGGGCACCCGTTCGAACCCTTCGAGGGTCGGTATCGAACCCACCCGATCGGAGGGCCGTGCGGGGTAGCACCGAGTGCTCCCGTCTTTTCGAATCTGCGGGTTTCGAGGGTTCTCGGCCGTGCCGGCCCTCGAGCCGTTGATCGATAAACTTTGTAGATCGAGGGCACTCGTGGCGCCCGTTTACCTCGAATGGGCTTCGAGGCCACCGGTCGGTATTCACACCCTTCGAGGGTCGGTCTTATTTGAGCCTGGGGCTCGTGCCGCTCGAGGGTCTTCCTTACTTGGTAAGGGACCGGGCCATTTAATGCCCGCCGGTCGCGGCTATAGTCATGCGGCGCGGGCGCACCTTTTCGAGTGCCGTGGCCGCACACGTAGTGGGCGGAGTGGGCGGGCGGACGTGACCGCCCGCCGTGGCCCCTCGGTTACCGCGTCGTGATGATGGCGCGCGTGCGGGCGTGCGGCCGCCGCGGTCTTGGTGGGGTCCCGCTCGTCGGCGGGAGAAGTTTTCACCGCAAGTTAATGCGCGCGGGGCGTGCTCTCCGAGAGCACGCCCCGTGGATCTATAAATTCAATAGGGGGAGGAGAGGCGGTTTTATACCTTTGCACTTGGCGTTTTCCATCCTTGCCCGTCGCGCTTCGCCCCCGAGCCGTTCTTGCCTTTGCACCTTTGCTTTGGAGCCGTTCTTGCTTCTCGTTCCTCGTTCCCTCACCCATTCGTATGGCTCCCCAACAGTCCATCCCCGTCATTGACCCTCCGGCATGGGAGCGCTCGACGGTGACGACGCTATCTCCGAATCCGCCGGTGGCCGGCGGCCGCCGGCGGCGAATGTGGATGGGCAGCCCGCGAGTGGATCGTGCCGTCGGAGAGGGACCGATTTCCCAACCCACCGTTCGGCTACGTCGTCGCCTTCGTCCGTTTCCACGAGCGCGCGCCGCGGCGCCGGCGAGCCACTTTATGCGAGCCCCGTGCTACCACTACGGTGTGGAGCCGCACAACTTCACGCCGAACGCGATCTCACGGCGACCATGTTCGTCGGCGTCCGCGAAGGCTTCCCGGGGATCCCGTAAACCGGGGATCTCCGGGTCCACCTCTTCCGCGCGGAATTTCACACGCCGGCCGCGTCGGAGCCGAGGACTCGCCGCGCGCGCGCGCGCGGGCGGCTTGTCGCTCGCGTTGCGGAGCTCGCGCGAGGGAGAAGTACATCCCCCCGCACGATGACCTCCAACAACGCGGACCGGGAGCGGGGGTGGTTCTACCTCCGCAACGCCGACCCCCGCCTCCCCCTACACCGGCAAGGTGCTGAGGGAGAAGGCCGTCTCCTGGCACCACGGGGCATCTCCGCCCTCGCACCAGGCGCGGTTGGACTCGCTCCTGGCCGCGTTGAAGCACCTGGTGGACCGCGGGGTGCGTCCTCGTCAACCTCCACAACCGGCGGATCGTCCCCCTGATGGAGAGGCGGCTCCGCATCTTCGAGATGGACGAGGACGCAGACCCCATTGCGTTGGCGGAGTCGTGACTGCTGTGGGACCTCTTCCCGCGGGAATACGTGGCCACCCGGGCGCGGCGTGCCATCGACCTCAGGGCGGGGCGTTGTGATAATGCGTCCCTGTGGGTGTTCGCCATGCTCCCGCTCGGCCAATTGGTGAGTGAATTTCTTGCTTTCCTTTCTTGTTCGAGCCGGTTTTTGGGTCGTCGGCGTGTTTTAAGGCTTTGTTGATCCCCGCAGATGGTGCGCGTGAACGCCGCACGGTCCGACCCGCCCACGCCCCGGTCTCGCGCGCACGCGCGCGCGGTGCAACGGGGAGAGCGAGGAGCGGGTGGAGCGCAGAAGAGAGCGGAATGCGCGGCGACGGGAGCGCCGGGAGCGGAGGAGCGAGGAGTTCCGGCTGCGCGAGCAGCAGGGGCTTTCCTCGCCCGGGACAGAGGAGTACTCGTCGTCAGACGAGGAAGAGGAGGAAGAAGATAGGGGGCAGGTCCTCCCCGACAGGTGGGAGCCCGCACCCCCGTCACCGGAGCCGACTCCGGTGGCAAGAGAATCATCACCTGGGGCGGGCGCAGGGGCGCCCGCCGCCGGCGGTCTACGGCGGAGGCGGCGCGGGCCGCGCAGAGCGCCGGCGCGCGCGCGCGGAGATGCCGGCGCGCGCCGCGGAGGCGCCTATGCGCGCGGTGGAGGCGGGCCGGGGCGCGGCGGCGACACCGCCCGCCGCGCCCGCGACGTCGGCGGGGACCTCGAGGAAGAGGAAGCGGGCCTTCTCCTCCTTGAGGTAAGGAGTTGCCTTTCGAGGGGGCGTGTGCTTGATAGGCGGGGATGTGACACTTTGTTCTTGTGTTCGCAGGGTGACGCCAACTGTGCCCCCCCTCGCGCCGGCCAAGGTGTTGAGGGCAGACGCGTCCGTCCCCACCAGGCGGCGCTCGTCAAGGGCGACGCGGGCGGCCGTAAGCACGGTGGTGACGGCGAGTGGGGGCTCGCGAGACGCGGCCGAGGCCTCGGGGCCGCGACCGGCGACGTCGACCACGGAGCCGCGGCGGGCGGTCGCGAAGCACGGCGGGCGCCGGCCGGCGCGGCGAGGCGCGGCGGTGGCGGAGGCGCGGCGGGAGGCGCCAATCGGCCGCGGTGCGGCCGGCGACGTCGGCCGCGTAGGCGCGTCCGGCCGCCCGCGGCCGCCGAGGCGCGGCCGGAGGCGGCGGTCGCGCGCCGCGGCGAGAGCCCGCAACCGCGATGGCGCGGTCGGAGGCGGCCGTGGTGGTGCAACGGAGCCCCGCCCTCGGCGGCGGCCTCCCGGGCGACGGTGGTGGAGATCCCCGACGACGACGTCCCGCCGCCCGGTGGGACCGGTGGGCAAGCCGGCCCACGCCGGCCCCGAGCCCCGGGCGGGGGCGGTTGTGAGAAGGTAGGGACGGCCACATGGTGGCCGGGGGCCGAGGCATGGCGCCGAGGCCTCTTCGTCCCGCACCGGCCCCCCCCCGCCCGGGCGAGGAGCGCGTTGATGCGCCGCCCCCACCTCCCCGCCGACGCCCAAGAGGAGCGACGGCGTGGGAGGAGCTCTGCGACCACAGCGCCTCGCTCAACCGGGTGCTGAACGAGGCGCTGCGGATTCATGGCGGCCCGGCGTGGCATGTCTTCCAGGTGCGTCAGCGTTCGCTAGCTTGTTGCTTTCTTCCTTGCTCCGTTGTTTTCTCGTTCGTCTTTGCGGCGCGATGCTAACTAGTTTTTGTCTGTTGTTGGCAGGAGTTGGAGCTCTGCGCCCGCGACAAGTACAGCGCCCTCGACCAGATGAGCGCCGAGCTCCGCCGGCCTCCCGGGGAGCGCCGCGACGCTCTCGACACGCTCGCCGAGGCCCTGAGGACCCGGGACGGCTGGTTGGCGTGCGGGCGAGAGGCTCGCGCGACCGGGCCTCTTGGAGCTGGAGGGGCAACCCACGGCGCGCGCTTCCGCCGTTGAGCGGGTCCGCACGGCCCTCATCGAGGCGCCGCAGCGAGGCGAGGGAAGACCCGGAGAGGGCGCGCTCCATGGCGGCCGACCGGGGAGAAGGAGGTGGTCTCCGTCCGGCCGAACGCCGGCGGGACCGCGTGGAGCTCGAGGAGGCGCGGTCCCAACGAAGCCAGGCCGAGGAGAGGGCGAGGGAGGCCGAGGGGAGGGCCAAGGAGGCCGAGGAGTTGAAGGCCTCCCCTCGCCGCTAAGGCCGCCGCGGTCGTCGCGGCGGAGGAGCGGCTTCGACCGGAGTGTGCCGCCCGCCAGAGGCCGAGGGTCGGCTTCGGCGGGGAGCGGGCCACCCTCGTCGATTCTGGGCGGCGCTCGAGCGGGAGCATGCCGCGCTCGAGGGGGCACGGACGTCGGCCGAAGGAGCGGGAGGATGAGGTCTCGAAGCTCGACGGGAGCCGATCGCCCTCGGCATCTCCAACGAGGATCGGCGTCGGACCATCGAGGAGCGAGCGCCACGGTCATCGCCTTGCGGCGGGCGGTCGAGGGCGGGCGCCAAGCTCTCGAGGTGGAGAGGAAGCAGGTTGACGGTGAGTTGACGTTTCGTCGCTTTGTTTTGTTGATCTTTCTTTCAGGGGTTCGTTCCCTTC
Source organism: Cenchrus americanus (assembly GCA_947561735.1). Taxonomy (NCBI): domain Eukaryota; kingdom Viridiplantae; phylum Streptophyta; class Magnoliopsida; order Poales; family Poaceae; genus Cenchrus; species Cenchrus americanus. The sequence goes on from OX387240.1 coordinate 55,824,437, forward strand.
TTGATTTTCTTTGCTCGTGGTATCGAGCTCGCGCACCGCACCGGGGTGCGCGACCGACGGCCGATACGTTGCGGGCGGCCTATGACTCCTCCGAGCAGAGCCGGTAGAGGCGCGCGCCGCGGCCCTCGAGACCTGCCAGGCAGTCGAGGAGGGCGAGGCGCGCGCTGGAAGCTCGCTGGCAAGCCGTCTGCGCACCCTTGGTGGGCATGGCTCGAGGCGCATGCGCCGCGCGCTTCACCTGGGCGTCCAGAAGGCCCTCGGCGTGGTGCGGTCCCACTACGAGGTGAACTTCGAGGCTGTGGCGTCAGGCTACGTCGTTCCTGAGGGCGTCGAGGACGAGGTGGCGATGGAGCACGCGGACGCGCTTGCCCCTGATGCCGCCGAGACGCTCACCGAGGACTTTATGGAGTTCCTGTTCCGGACGCCGCCGATGCCAACGCGCATCAAGCCTCGAAGACCGCCGGGCACTTGGCCCTTTTTTGTTCAAATGTTAATATCTGGGCCAAGTGGCCGTGTAAATGAACAAGTATTTTGTTAAGGTGTTAAACACTTGTGAATGGTGTTTCTTGTTTTATTTATCACGCTGTTCTGTTTCTTCCTTTGCTTGGGCGAATTCGGGTTGGGGGAGTTCGATTTTCGTGAGCAGCCCGCTGGGCCGGAGGCAAGAGAGAAGGGTCGTATCCTCGCGGAGGCGTAGGCTATCTCTGGCTCGCGCGTCCTTTCCGCTTGGCCACCCGCACCCCACTTGGATTCGCTCGAGGCCAAGGTCGAAACATACTTAGCGCGCTTGCGAGTTGAATTTTTTGCGAAAAATGGGACCATTTTTTTTTGGGGGGGGGAGGCCCCCCGCGATAGCCCCCGAGGGTGACTTGGTTTTCTCGGGGAGAGCCAAGTTGCCCTTTAGCTTTATTAACTTGATGTTATTTACATTTATGCTGCCAACTAGGGTGTCGGGCATGTAATTTACAACAACAAAAAAAAACTTGGAAATCCTAGCTAGGGATAGAAGCGACGTAGCCGCCGGATGTTCCAAGCGTTGGTGAGTTCTTCGCCGTCCTCGTTGGCCGCCTTGTACGTGCCGGCTTGAGCACCTTCACCATGACATAGGGTCCCTCCCATGGGGGCGACAACTTTTGGCGGCCTCAATTATCTTGGCGTAGCCTTAGGACGAGGCCCCCCTCGGCCGAAGTCTCACCGCCGCACCTTCCGAGCTTGGTAGCGCCTTAAAGCCTCGCCGGTACCATGCGTAGTGCATCGGGGCCACGGTGCGTGCCTCATCCAACTGGTCCAGCGAGTCCTCGCGGGCTCGCTAGTTGGCACCTTCGTCGTAGCCCCGGACTTTGGGCGACCCGTATTCCAAGTCCGTGGGGAGGACGGCCTCCGCACCATGGACCGAGGAAAAAATGGGGTGAACCCGGTGGCCCTGCTTGGGGTGGTTCTGAGGCTCCACACAACCGCCGACAGCTCCTGGAGCCATTTCCGACCGGACTTATTCAGCCGGTCGAAAATTCTGGGCTTGAGGCCTTGTAGGATCATGCCGTTGGCACGCTCCACTTGACCATTGGTCCGTGGATGCGCCACGACCTGCCCGGTCCACGCGGATGTGGAACTTGTCGCGAGAATTCCGGGAACTTCCCCCCCGTGAATTGCGACCCGTTGTCGGTGATGATGGAGTTGGGCACTCCGAAGCGGTAGACGATGTCGGTGAAGAATGTCAATGCTCGCTCCGCCCGAGATTCGTGATGGGGCGTACCTCCACCCACTTGGAGAACTTGTCGATTGCGACCAACGGTGGATGTAGCCCCCGGCGCCTCGTCGCAAGGGCCCAACGATGTCCGGCCCCCACACGGTGAAAGGCCACGTGACGGGGGATGGTCCGGGGACGTGCGCGGGGAGATTGGACTTGCGGGCGTAGAACTGGCACCCTTCGCAGGTGCGCACAATCTCGCTGGCGTCAGCGACCGCGGTGGGCCAGAAAAAGCCCTGGCGGAACGCATTGCCACGAGGGTGCGGGGTGCGGCGTGGTGGCCGCACACGCCCGCGTGTATGTCCCGGAGGAGCTCGCGCCCCTGGGAGATGGGCATGCATCGCTGCAGGATGCCGGAGGCGGCGCGCTTGTACAGCTCGCCGTCGATGAGAGTGAAGGACTTGGCCATCCTGGCGATGCGCCTGGCCTTGGATCGGTCCGAGGGGAGTTCCCCTCGATCCATCCAGGCGATATATTTGTCGCGCCGGTCCCTTTCGCTATGAACCGGCTCTATGTCCATGGCTTCGGCCCCGTCGGCGCCATACCCCTCGAGTAGGGAGAGCACGTACGCCTCGTTCGAGGGGTCCTCGTCCATGGGCTCCGCGCCCGCTGGACTCGAGGGAGCCCCCGAGGGTTCCTCGCAGCTCGAGGGGTGTGGCTCGAGGTTGACGGACGGGCGGGCAATGTCCCGCGCGAAAACGTTCGGGGGGACGGTGATCCGTCCCGACGCGATCTTGGCGAGTTCGTCCGCCTCCTCGTTGTATTGGCGGGGCACGTGGTTGAGCTCGATGCCATAGAACTTGTCCTCGAGGGCTCGCACGCTCTTGCGGTACGCCTCCATCTTATCGTCGTGACAGCTCACATTTTTCATGACCTAGTCGATCACGAGCCGCACGTCGAGGCGTTTGATGCCTATTTCAATGGCGATTTTGAGGCCGCGAGTAGGGCCTCGTACTCGGCCATGTTGTTCGACGCGGGGAAGTGGAGGCGCATGATGTATCGCATGTGCTCCCCGAGGGGCGAGACGAAAAGCGAGCCCGCTCCTGTCTTCATCACCGAGCCGTCGAAGTACGCAGTCCGGCATTCGGCCCGGATCCGTGGCGGCGGCAAGCTCGCGTGTCCGTCCACTCGGCTACGAAATCTGCCAAGATTTGGGACTTGATGGCCTTGCGCAGGGCATAGGCGAGCGTTTCACCCATCAGCTCCACCGACCACTTGGCAATCCTACCTGCGGCATCCGGGTTACGGATGATTTCCCCTAGCAGAAAGGAAGAGACCACCGTGACTGGGTGGGCCTCGAAGTAGTGGCGGAGCTTGCGCCGCGCGAGGACCACCGCGTAGAGCAGCTTCTGGACTTGTGGGTAGCGTGCCTTGGTCTCGAACAAGACTTCGCTGATGTAGTACACCGGCCGCTGGACTGGCAGAGCGTGCCCCTCCTCCGTGCGCTCCACTACGATTACGGCGCTGACCACCTGGGTGGTCACAGCCACGTAGAGGTATAGAGGCTCGCTATCCTGAGGCGGTGTAAGGATCGGGGCGTGGGCGAGGGTCGCCTTCGCCTTGTCAAGCGCCTCTTGGGCCTCGACGGTCCCGGGAGAACCGCTCATGCTTCTTGAGGAGCCGATAGAGGGGTAAGCCCGCGCCCGCGTTTCGGATGCCGAACGGCATCGTTACGTAGCAAGACATCCCGAACGGCGTAATGAACGAAGTCGCGAGCTGGTCGGACTCCTTCATCTTTATTTGGTGGTACCGGAATAGGCGTCAAGGAAACGAGAGGAGTTCGCTCCCGGCGGTCGAGTCAATGATTTGATCAATCCGTGGCAAAGGAAAAGGAACTTTAGGACATGCTTTATTAAGACTAGTGTAGTCTACACACATCCGCCACTTCCCATTCTTTTTCTTTACTAATACGGGATTAGCTAGCCAAGTGGGGTGGAACACTTCCTTGATGAACCCGGCCTCGAGGAGCTTCCCGCGGCTCTACTCGATTGCCCGCGCCGCTCCTCGTCGAAGCGGCACGGCCGTTGCCTTGCACGACGTGGGAGTGAGGTAGGATGTCAAGGGAGTGCTCGGCGACCTCCCTCGGGATGCCCGGCATGTACGAGGGGCTCCACACGAAGATGTCGGCATTGGCGCGGAGGAAGTCGACGAGCACCACTTCCTATTTCGGGTCGAGGGTAGAACTGACCCTCAACGCCTTGCCCTCGGGGGCGGCAGGGTCGAGGGGCACCTCCTTGGTCTGCTCGGCAGCCTCGAAGCTGCCGGCGTGCTTGGCGGTGGAGTCGAGGTCCTCGTTGACCATCTTCTCCAGGTTGGCCATGAGCGTTTCATCTAACGGTAGCGCCTTGGCGTGTTCCAGGCACTCGACGTCGCAGTCGAATGCGTGCTCGATGGATGAGCCCACGGTGATGACGCCGTTGGGCCCCGACATCTTCATCTTGAGGTAGGTGTAGTTGGGGATTGCCATGAACTTGGCGTAGCGAGGCCGCCCAAGTATGGTGTGGTACGCGCCCACGAACCCCACCACCTCGAAGGTGAGTGTCTCCTTGCGGTAGTTGTCCGTGTGCGCGAACCGGCACCGGTAGGTCGATCCGCCCGAGGGGCCGGGACGCGCTTGCCGCGCGCGACGCCGTGGAACGACGTCGTGCCCGGGGCCGCAGCTGGTCCAACCCGATCCCCGGCGAGGCGCGGCGTGTGCGCGTAGAGGATGTTGAGGCCGCCGCCTCCGTCCATCGGGACCTTCGAGAACCGTGCATTCCCGATGACCGGGTCGACCACCAGCGGGTATTGACCCGGGTTGGGGATGCGGTTCGGGTGGTCCTCGCGGGCCGAACGTGATGGCGTCCTCCGACCCGCCGAGGAAGGAGGGAGCGCCTTTTCGCGGCGAGGACCTCGTGCTGCTCCCGCTTGCGCTGGCGACTGGACATGTCGACGGTCGGGCCCCCGAAGATGAGGAAAACATTTTCCACGGCGGGGAAGCCGTCGGCGTCGGCGTCACCCCCGTCTTTCTTGGCCTCGCCGTCCTTCGCAGCGGCTCGGCCGTAGAACTGCTTGAGCATGTCACATTGCTCGAGGGTGTGGTTGACCGGTGTTTTGTGGTAGGGACATGGCTTCTTCAGCATGTCGTCGAAAACCCCCCGGCCTCGAGGGTCCGGTCGAGGGCCCCATCGAGCCGATTCAACAGCAAGAGCTTCGCCGTCGTCGTCGTCGCGCCCCTGCTCGCGCGCCTCGCAGCACGACTTCTTTCCCTTCTTGCCCCGCTTGTTCTTTTGGTGGAGCTCCTTGGACTTGCTGCCTCCGTGGGCGCAACATCCATGCGCTTGCCCTTCTTGCCGTCGAAGATCGCCCCCACCGCCTCTTCGCCTGAGGCAAAGCTGGTGGCGATGTCAAACAGCTCGTTCGAGTCAACCGGCGGGCTGCGCCCGAGCTCGCACACAAGATCCCGGCATGTAGTGCCTTCGAGGAAGGCGTGCACGATTTCGGACTGCACCACGCTTGGGAGCTCCGTAAAGCGCTTGGAGAAACATCGTATGAAGTCTCGGAGTGACTCGCCGGGCTTCGGGTGCAAGAGCGCGGTCCCGGGGCGCACGTATGTGCCCCCGGAAATTTCCCACGAACGTGCGGACCGAGTCGTCCCGGTTGTGGATCCGGGCCGGCCGGCGGTGCTCGAGCCACGTCCGCGCCGAGTCGGCGAGGTGCGGGGGGGAGGTTGCGGATGATAACCTCGTCGGCCGGTGGCCCGGCCTCGCCCGACATGCCGGACGGTAGTCGTTGAGCCACACACGGGGGTCCGTCTTCCCGTTGTACTTGACGATCATCGTGGGCTGGCGGAAGCGCTGGGGGAAGTTCGCCGTGCGGATCTCCCGGCTGAACAGGTGGATTCCCGGGGGCTCTGGCGCCGGTGAGCGGACCTCCTGGCTGTCGTAGCGTCCACCCCGCCGAGGGTGGAAACCCGCGGCCGCTTGCGCCTCCGCGTTACCCGCTCGCCGGCGTTAATGACGTTGCGGGCGTCGCCATCTTGGGCTTGCCCGCGCATGTCGAGGAGCCGTTCCTTGGCCGGCGTGCGCCCCGGGTTGGCGGGGGCGCTTAGCCACGCCGCTCGCGTGCACTAAGGGCTCGGGGCCTTGCGCACCCCATCGTCCCGCGCGCTCCCCTATTGGCGGATGCGGGATGCCGAGCTTTCGGCATGTTGGACGGCCGCTTGCTCGATGAGTGCCCGTGCCTCGCGGTGCGGGTTCCGCGCCTCGGGCGTCGAAAGGGTGGGCATGGCCCGCGAGCGGTGTCACGGCGGCAATGAGCTTCGGCTCGCTCGCGGGGGTGTGTCCGGATCGTCGACGTTAAAATCGGCGTTGATGCGATCGCGGGCTTGCCCCGCCCAACTCACACTCGCGCTCGCCGCGCGCGGAGGCCTCTCCTCCGCGATGGAGGCACGGAGCAATCGCACCGTGCGGTACTCTTCTCGCCGCCTTGGCTTCAAGCTCGCACGCTTGGGCCATCCGTGCATTGATGTCGCCCCCCCTCGGCGGTGAGGGGGGAGGGGTGCTTGGCCCCGCGGCCATGTGCGGTCCGGTTCCCGGAGCGGGGGGGAACCTCTCCGTCGCCGGCTCCCCGCCGCGTCGGTGGCGTTCCTTGGGTCGTTGGCGATCACGACGCGGCACTCCCGCGTGGGGTCATAGCTCCCGGCGCCGGGAGTCGTCGGAGTAGCCGAACTAGTAGTCCGTGGTGTCGAGGAACCGCCGAACATCACCGGGTCCCGTACGCCGGAGAAGTCCCACTCCGCATATCCATGCGAAGTGGCGGGCGGCGGCTCGTCGGTGGAGCCTTGCGATGACTCGTCGCCGGCAGAGGCGCTAGGGTCCCTGGCAACCAGGATATGGCGGCCAGGGGGAACCCTGCGCATTGCTGCGTTGATGTTGGCGGAGGCGACATACGCCGTCGTGGCGCCGCGGAGGCCGATAGGGAAGCGCGGTCCCAAGACCGAGCGCTCCCCCCGCCGGGGCGGCCGTCGTCTCGCCGGTGAGCGCATCGCGTTGCGAGGCGATGCGCGCGCGCATGACGCGCTCCGACCTCGCATGTCGCGAGCGTTGGCCGGAGCGACGACAGCGCCGTGGCGCCGAAGGACCCGCAACATCCGTGCTGGCGGGCGCTGGGAGGGGATCTGAGCTGCCCATGGAGTAACGCTGACCGCGGTACTCGGTGCGAATCACCATCGAGAGAGCTGGTGACGAGTCGATCTACAGCGCGAGTCCCCTACCTGGCACGCCAACTGTCGGTGCGGAAAGTAGTCCCGACACTAACTAGTAATGAGCGCTGAGATCTGCCTCTTGATGGTCGGTGCTAAGCAACCAAAGACACTTGATTTATCCTGGTTCCGGCCGGGGCCGTACGTCCAGCAGTGGCGTGCTCGTGGCACTGTATTGCTTCGCACCGGGGTGCCTGTAGAGGGGCGGCTACAAGCAAGGCGGGAGAGGAGGCGTGGCCTCCAAGTCCCAAGGGTTGTGATTGAGGCAAGTGCCAATATCGTGGGGGAGGTGGAGAGCGCGTAGTCGATCGCTATCCGTTGTCCCGTGTCTCCTGTCCCCCGCGGCGAGGGGGATCGCCTCCCTTTTCCAGGCCAAGGAGAGGGCGATTTATAGGCATGCCGCACTATTTCGCTACGTGTGGTGGTATGGCGTACAGTGCCGTGGAGTTGACGCCCGTCCTGGTGAATCTTGCTTCAGTCATGGCGTTGTGGCGCGTCCTGTGCTTGAACAGGGGCGGCTTCGAGGGTGGAGGCGTAGTGGTTGACCGGGGTGCCTTCAAGCGGGCTCGAGGGAGCCGTTGACGACGTTCCGTACGAGGTGCTGTAGCAGGCGTGGCGGCGTCCCGTCCCTGCGTGCTCAACAGCGTCAGAGTAGTTGTAGCAGTGCACGGCGTGGCGCAGCAGGGGCGGGGATGGCCGCACAGGACTGACAGCGATGGGGATGGCACTCCCGCCGGCCTGACGTCACGGTTTGACCCTGCAGAGTAACGAGAGGAGGGCTCAAGGTGCGGCCGGCCCCCCTTCGAGGGCGGGGCGCGTTAGCCGTACAAGAGTGGGCGGCACAGTGTCATGGAGCTGACACCGGCCTCGTCGCACAGTTCCCCACAGTGGCGGGGATGGGCTCCCCCTAGGGAGTTGGCGGAACAGCGCCGGGGCGTGATTCCCAGGCACGTGATGGCGCGACTCTGCCGTGTCAGAGCATTAAATGCCCGTACACGCGTGCGGGAGCAGGTGTGCTCGTGAGGGAACCTCGAGCGAGGCGGAGCCCGCTCGAGGGAGGCGGGGACCCACGAGCGAGGCGGAGCCCGCTCGAGGGAGCGTGAGCCCTCGAGCGAGACGGACCTTGCTCGAGGGGGCGCCTTGTTGGGCCACTCTGGTGGGCCGTGGGGGCCACCGCGGCATGTGCTGTGCTGCGCGTGTACGTTTTGTGTTAGGTTCGAGGTGTGTTTTGCGTTTTGCGTTTTGCGTTTTTTGCTGGTTTTAAGCAGGATTCCCCCTCGGTTTTTAGGGGACCCTCGTGGCTGTCCCCGACAAAAAGATGACACATCGAGTCGTCTTTTTTTTAGAAAAGATGACACATTAAGTCGCCTTTTTTTAAAAAAGACAACTTGAAGTGTCATCTTTTATAAAAGAAAAAAAGACGACTTAACGTGTCATCTTTTATAAGAGAAAATGGGGAAGCCGCCATGCATGGGTAGACCTAGTATCCTCATAGCTCGATGAGTTCAGATTAAAAAGACATCTTAAGGGAATCAAATTATAAACCAACTATTCTTGTGTGTGGTGGTGGGAGGGGAGGGGGAGGGGGGCATGGGCCCTACAAGGGAGCTCATATTTTGTAATAAAGTATTTTTTGTTGGAGGTAATCATGAATACTGTAGCAAATAAGATTTTAGAATTGATGCAAAAGGTAGCTAGGTTTCCTTGTAGTGATACTCGTGAGTTCTTTATGTACCAATACTCTAGTCATCTAACGCTTATCTAAATCATATGGAATATTGTAATCACCAGTACTTCTGGTGGGTGGGAATAGGAATCCACACACTCTATGGACCATATGAGATGAGGTTAGCTTGAGATCAACAGTACTATAATGGAAAAAATACCTTTCCAAACTATTCGAACTAGCAATAAAGTCTGAAGCAAACCAACAAGCAAGTACCTTGCTGGTGTTGGAGCACATGGCTCTATAGTTATATACTTATATGTGTGCTCAGATGAGGAGCTTTACATACTTGGGCTCCCTTTAACTAATACTCCCTCCGGCTCAAAATATCATTCATTTTTGTTTTTCTGTATACATAACTTTTATTTGTTGTTATACTCTCTCCGTCCTGAATTAGTTGTCATTTTGTCCATATATCTAGGTGCATAGCAAAAGAAATGTAAAGCCAAAATGGTAACTAATTTGGAACGAAGGAAGCAGCAATTTGGCTATGAGGGAGCTCTAAGGACACTCGCAATACACACTCCACCGTAGAGTCTAAGCGTATTTATTATCTTCATATTTATTATGCTTTGATGATGTGGTGTTTATGTGGTAGTATATTTATGGAAGAGATAGTGAGAAAAAACAAGACTCCAATTCTTATCTAAACTCCAAGTCTATGATACACCACGAAACAAAGAAACAAAGGAAAATCTGAATATCTAATCCACTGTAGTAGTGGGTGGGAACAAAATGATCCACCACGACGCGTCTGATGATGAGATATATGATGTGAGCTGAGGTTACTAGTAGCTCGACAGTACAGCGACGCCACCATTGCACGCGCACGATAATTTGGAGAGATAAGTTAAAGATGGTCTCTGCTCTGTCTGTAGGGCGTAGCCATGACACTGGCATCTTGCCGAAACGGGCAGGGCGTGGCGGCGGTGCCACGAAGCTTCGCCCTTGCCGGCCTCCTGGGTAAAGCTCGGGTATGTGCTTTGCGTGGACGGAGCTTTTCCTCCACAGACCACAGACCACAGGCATCGGATCGATCGATGGCACCGGCTACGGTGGTAAAAAGATGCCGATGTGCGGATGAAGCCGCATGCAGTCCTTTTCTGCTGCCGCGTCTATGCAGATGGAGACGCAGCGAGATATCGTTTGTGCGTGCAGCATCCCCTGTTCGTTTGGCTTATCAGCCACCAGCCAACAGTACTTTTCTCTCAGAACATACCAGCCATCAGTACTTTTCTCTCAGAACAAATCAGCACCAACCATCACCCCCCAGCCGAACGAACGGGCCGTCAGTGATGTGCGCGTGAGCTGATGAGTGCTCTTGCTTCTCGCGCTCTGTGCCTTTTTGCAGCAGGCGACTGCTGCTGCTGTGCTGATTCGTTTGATGAATACGTGTCCAAGTCCAAACTAGAGAACAAAAGCTGATGATGAAGCGAGCTATAGGGGTCATGCATGATGAGAGCAGCAGGCTCTCCAGCAGTCCAGCAGGCATGGTGCGCGGGTTGGTACAATGGTACGTGCATGAGAACAGTAGTCGTGACGACGCTGAGGCTTGTAGCATATATCCGTTCCATGGATTCATACTTCAGCGTGTTTTTATCAAGAACCACACGTTAATTAAAACATACAGTAGTATTTGTTGTGTTGACTTTTCTCTGAAAAATATGACCATCAATTATATTTATATTTGAATACATTTTTATAATATCTAATAAATATATGTGATAAACTTACTATTACCAATTGGAGTATGAAGCCACACCTAAGGTTGTTCTATGTGGACACACTTTAGAAAAAGAAAGAGATCCTACAAATTTTTAAACAAACAACTTCGTCCAACTGGTTTAATTTTAAATACCTCTTTAATAACAGATCTTAAAATTATTAGCATGTGCCGGCTAGTTGGATTTCAATAGGTGCCAAACTTTGCAACGCTTCTCAAGCAAATAGCTTCCTCTGGACAGATTATTGGGACACTGAAATGAACCGCCATTAGCGGAGCTTGAGCACCAAATCAGGAGGGCCAACCATGCTAATTAGTATAAAAAAATCAATGAACATGGCCTATCATCCATTGGAGATTAGGGTGAACAGGGTAGGGGGGCATATGGTCCCCTTTGGTCTTCACTAAGCTCAGCCCGAACTATGATTCAATGATTCGTCCTGAACCTTCCATCATCTAGGTCCAAAATCTGCATCATCCTCTTCTGCTTGACCATAGGCTTTGTGCCACCATTTCTTTTATTTCACTGTTCACTTTCCGACAAATCATATCAGGATGATCTATGCATCGGTCCAGACTCTAGGGTTAGAAATCTTCGTCGTCATAGCTCCACAATACCACCACAAAGTGGTCTCATCACCTTTGCATTATAACCAGGTTCCACTCCACTAGAATATCGTCTTCATGGGACCCACACTAATGCAACCTGCTCTTTTTTTTGAGTTTCTAAGGAAAAAAGTCATGCCAACTACCAAGCCTGGAAATTAATGGTTGTGTCGCACGCCTTCAAGCGCCAATGGTGCCGTTGATGTCTCAGTTGAAGAGAGGTTAGGTTTTCACCCGCATTGTCTATCAGTACAAAGCGAAGAGGTGCAAATTATAGAGGATGCCTTCAAAGAATAAGCTACGTTCCCAAACATATATAAGCCTAGTGTTTTACCTTCTTTATCTCAACCAGCAACTCACCCACATGAGAGCAGTGGAGATCGAGCATGGTCCTGCCATAACTTACATAAAATCTGTGCCCCTATATCGACTAATGAGCAAGTGCAGTGCCACCGCACACGCTGTCCTCCGTCAACACATCAGGTAGGACATGCCAACCTCACACCAACAGCATGGTCGGCATCTATCTTCACCATCGCCATCCATGTACTACCTCCGTCCCAAAATATAGCTTCATTTAGCCTTTTTCAGACAGATTAAGAAGAATGATAAAATGTCTAATATGCCCTTCATTAAACTTTTCCCCACTGCATGTGTATGACATGAATGCACGCATGATCTGTGCATTGACAACATTACCTTCCAAAACCTCTACATCGTTCAAAAATTTAATGTTTGTGCATGCGGGTTAAAAAAGCTTCATTTCCGGTGCATTAGTATTTGATCATTTATTGCCATTCATTCCTAGAAGAGGGGTGTTTTGGGCAATTTGCTAACTAAATATTCAGTAAAACGTAGCTATATTTGGGACAAAGTTTGAATGTAGCTATATTCTGGGATGGCGGGAGTATGTATATAGTGCCCCCCGCCCATTTATTTTTTATTGTCATGAAAATAAAACAACGATGTGCAGGGGGGGGGGGCACAACCATCAAGCACGGTATTGGACTATTGGTAGCCAGCCTTTGCTTAGCTTTGAATTATTTTACTTGACGTGTGTTGTCGGATCACCAGCAGTCCCATGAATGCATGCATGGTTACACACAGTGGCGGGGAGCTATCTAGCCTTAGGGCAGTCCCAACGGTAGAAATTACTATAGTTTCCATAACATAGGATTTGTACGTATACTGCATGCATGCATGTTACTATCCAGTTGGAATTTGTGAAAGTAGAAAGTAAGGCGCGGCAGCAGCTAGCACGCAGTGCAATGAATAAGCGCACGCATCGAGTATGAGGAGTGACTATACACGCATTCGGTAGGGCGCTAGGGCAACCGCCAGTGGCTAGTGTTTTGCCCAAATCGTTACTAGGTCTTTGCTGGTGGCTCTCGCTTCGCAAACAAATCGTACGTACCCACCACGCACTGGAGCCAACGCTTTCTTTGGAAAAGGCAGGCATCACGCATCACGCAGCACGCAGCACGCAGCACGCATCCGTTCTTCCTAGAGAGAACTGTCACGGCCGGCCGCATGGCCTCGTCGCGTCGTCGCTCCCATCAACGCCCTCCGCTGCGCTGCCGAGCTCGAGAGCGACGCGGCTTCACGGGCTTGCCAGATCGGTGTGCAGTGGCTGGTGCGTTCCATGTGCGCATACGGCGACGGTGCAGAGGGCCGGGGCGTCTCGCTTGCCGGGTCACCCCGCTCGCCGCGCTTATACGCTTTGGTCGCTGTCATCGATCTCCATCGCTGCTAGCTAGCTCTCCCCCGGCCTGCTTTGCTACGTTTTGGCAGCTCAGCTCGATCAGTCTCCCGTCAGCCATCCCATATACTACCATGCTTTTCCTGCAGCCAACGCTATCAGCTCAGCGCGCGCGTGCTAATCAGGGCGACCTGCTTGTTGCGCGGTGCAGGGGGGCGGCCGGGAGAGGCGCTGCTGCCATGGGAGCTGAGAGCATGATATGCATGCTGTGCCATTCTATTTTCTGAAAATAACATAACACATTAATTCATTAACACACACAAGTTAAAGAAAGCGAGAGTTCGTTAGATAATAATATAGGGTAGTTAAATTGTTGCAACTGCATGCGTACTACTCTATTGCAACTAGTACAGGTGCGTGGATCGATCTCATCAACAACCAACATCGCCCATTTCGTTACGTTACATATATTTATTCGTACCGATGTTGGATGTGCCCTCGTCATCGTTGTTCTTCGATTTGTGCACGCTAGCTCGCTTACTTCTGGCCTTCACCACAGACCATCGCCCCGCAGGGGGTAACTCCGAAAGGAGGTCTGGAGAGGTGGTCGTCGGCGCTAGACGGTGGATGTTGTTGCTTTGCTTTGGGTAAGGGTTGTCATCGTCTATCTCGGTGATACGTTCGATGAGTGCTTCTTCAAGGGGTAGCAACATTCTTCCACTTTCCTGGGGATTTCAGGAAATGCGTGAGAACAACGAAATTATTGCATTATATTGCATAGATAGTGGCAAAGAACTAGAAATATATATGTGTGTTAGAGAATGGGACCTTCTTGCACGCTTTCACTAAGTTCTTCCACTTATCCTGAACACAAAATCAGCAACGTGGTATCAGGTTCGATAACAACGGCTAACAAGCTAGTAATGATAGATGATGTAGTTGCTACATAGTGCAATGTATCACAAAATAACTATTGATGTACTAATATTACACTGGTATATACGCACCTTCAAGTGAGCTGGTGTTCGAATTGATGCAAAGAAATATTTTGTCTTCAAATCTTTCCACTTTCCAACTCCATACTCGGATACACCGTGCACAAGTAGTCTAACTTCATCCTGTGTCCAATGATCATTATTTTTCCTACCATGTTTTCTCCCTCCACTCGCGGAAGGCTCTTGCAAACCAAAATTAGGGTTGAACATGACCACCTGGAGAGAAAAAATGGAACCTAAAATTTATCACATCATCTTCCACGATGTTGAAGTGTGAGCTTTAAACAGTTCACGGTCCATCATTGCCACTACTACTTATTTTTTTTACTATTATGAATATTTGTGTTGTATATTCTTGCACAGCCCTTTTGTTTTTTCCCCAAATGTGTTGCCTTAAACTTCTCTTTTATTTAATGAAATTAGCACAAAAGGTCGGTGCCATGTACAAATGCTCTAGTTAAAGATATATATTATCAGAGATGAACAAATCAAAGAGGGCAGCACTAGCGTGGGTGTTGAGGTGATGGCCGGCAGTGGAGATTGGCGTCCTCTAGTAGAGATACAAGCAACAGCAAAGGTTTTTAATAACTTTTATATGTTACTATTTAGTTTCTTAGGGTTGGATAGATTCCAAAGGTTGACGATGATGGATTTTCGTTCTGTATTTTCATTCTATCTTATTTTCTATTCTTTTCTTTTCCTTTATTTAATGCTCAGGACAACATAACATTGGACCTGTTCTAAAGGGACAATGAAGGGTTGTGATGGTGTGGGCTCAGCCCCAATGCATTGTTTTTGGTGTGACATGTTGCCATGTTGGCATATGGCTACCATCATAGTGGTACTATGAACTAAACAATTCTTTTCAAAAAAACTATGAACTAAACAAAACACTTCATTGAACCATTTGGCTGCTTTCTTTAACCATACATTAATCCCCTTTAGCCAATTTACTTGAGTGAAAAAATTGAAAATCGGTTATTTTTTCATACAATTTTTTCGTACCAAACAAATGCACTTTGGTCATCAGAGAATGTTAGTGCTTACCTGTGCAGATCTGCTTGTCCTGCGAGGTCCTCTTTTGCCATGCCCCAAACTTTTATTTGGAAAGAAACATCCTAAACCATATATCATGATTAATTCATATGTATGTCAGTTCATTGTAATAAGTCACACACACACACACACACACACACACACACACACACACACACACACACACACACACACACACACACACACACACACACACACACACACACACACACACACACACACACACACACACACACACAGATATATATATATATATTATCATTGTATTAGCAATGGGTACAATGTATCCTAATAAACATGTGTGTGTTGCATTACAATGTATCCTGATTATTGGATAATCGGTACAGGTCTTGACTCTTTAGCAGCACAAGAGATTCATTGAGCGCATGAATATACAGTCACATATGCAGAAATAATTATAAGTCTGATTACATTCCCGTTTTTTACTGTTCTTGAGGGTTACCAAAATTACTTGGGAAAAAATAATTTTGTGTACCTCCCTAGGACTGTAAAATAGGACAGAATTACATTGAACTAAAGTCTTTATTATATATACAGAATACAGATTCATATTATAAGCACCCCTCCATCCCGCATGCATACACTTCTACATATTAATTCACAGGAACCATGCATCCCAGATGATGTGATAAAACATACAGACGCCAGGCCACCTGTTTTGCATGCATGCATTTTTTTCGAATTGTGAATATTAATATATTGATTTTTGCATGCATGACACCCTAGCTAGAGTCTATGCCATCAAAATTTTGATGACTAAATCAAAATGATCAAAATTTGAATGTATGGAAATTGTGTTACCATGGTAATCTATATAAATAATTTAATTAGTTAAAAAACCAATGCATTGATGTATTTAATATGAGCTGTAATAAAGGTTGGTTCATAATTACATATATAGTGGAGACTGTAAAAATTTATTAAATTAGGTTTTGGAGAAGAGAAATAAAACCTAGCATGCTAGGTTCCATATAATCTTCAATGTCAAGGTCATCATCATTATCTGTTTCTTCCTCTCCTTCTTCGTCATCTTTCACATTCAATGAATTAAATTGATTATCCATCTGCAATAAGGAAATCAAAATGGTCAGTTTGAAGTTTGAAAAACAGAGGAACATTATTACTACTTCTTGCACATATCTCAACCGTATGATAGATCCAAAAACCATACCTGTTGACTGCAATGATCATCAAATACACCTATGCATTGGTCCAAATGTTTCTCGTTGCCGGGTCCTGTCCATAGCAGCTGCAGCTCCAAGTCCATGGCTTCAAGTTCCATCTACCACACACAACAATTAAAAGGTGAGCCAAAACTTGAATAAGCATTTTACTATGGTAAATATAATTAAACAGTATTAATGCAAAAGTGTTTATCTGATCAAGTTATATTAGGCAAGGTAGAAATTAATCTGCTTAATTTGTAAATGTCTATTGATCAAGTTAATAAACTGTAACACCAAGTTTGATTCTATATGACTTCCCATCATGCTGGGGGGTTCACATCATTTCTAGCTGCACAGTACCACGTCCTCTCAAAGTACAAAAATGTACATAGGTACCTGCAGCGCTGCCGTGCATTTGTACTGTACATGCTATCGGTTGATGGGTGAGATTACTGAGATGCATATTTTCTAGGTTGCGACAGATGGGTTCCTGACCACCCACATGCAAAGGTTCAGACTTCATCCCAAGAAAGAAACAGCAAAGCATAATTGTATTACCATATGTAGAACTATATATATAGATCAACTACCACACTGCTAGCTAGCTTACTAGCTTTGAACACCCATTTGGTTCATATCCTAATACTACTTATGAGTCTGAGCTACGAAAATAATACAAGCAGTTCCGATCCCTTTTGCATCTCATGAGAGTCAGGAAACAAAACCTGCTTGTTGAATGTGGTTGAATCCTCTGGAGCAGCAGATATGCATAATCATGCCATAGGACTAAATGCTCTAGCTACATACTACTCCTACCAGAGACGTGTCCAAAGCTCAAAATCAACTACTTTATTAGTTGGTTAATTACAATTGATCCTAAAAAAATGCACTAGCACGCAGGGCCATCCTCAAAATACATAATGAAAAGATGGCCGATTGATCCATCACTTCACTAGCCGATTGATGTGCAGGAACCAATCCAGTCTTTTACAAGTATCAGCTTTAACAATGCAAGTAATCAAGGATTTAGAACCTTGACTGGAGGGATGGATATATGCAAGTAATCAAGGATCACCTCGCCGGCCGGCCCGAGAGAGGAGGGCATGCAGCAAAATGCTCTAGCTACATACTACTGCTCCTACCAGATGTGTCCAAAACTCAAAATCAACTACTTAATTTATTAGTTGGTTAATTACAATAGATCCTAAAACATAATATGCACTAGTAGCAGGGCCATCCTCCAAATACATAATGCGAAAGATGGCCGATTGATGATATGCATGACTTGACTGGGCGATTGATGAACTAATTTGGGTGAACCAGTTTACAAGTATGAGCTTCAACAGCAAGTAATCAAGGATTTAGGGGCTTGACTGGAGGATGGATATATGAATTTCATGCTCACCTTGCCGGCCGGCGGCCTGGGAGAGGAGGGCATGCAGCAAGCTAGGAACTGTATCCTAGGCGGGAGGAGGGGAGGCAGCAGATTGCTACTGTGAAGAGAAAGGAGGCCAGAGGAGGCAAGAGGGGGAAATCCGCAAGAGGGAGACGAGGGGAGAGAATGAGAGGAGTGACCGAGCTGTGAAGGAATATTCTTTATATAGTGACAAGACGCGTGGGGTGACATTTCCGTTCTTGTCCTAAGATATTTTCATAAGATGAGGGTATTATAGTCTTTCATCTTTTTTCCATTGTAGAAGTACTATATACTCTACCATGTGCGCTCTACGTAATAATATTTTTAAAACCTTATTAACCACAGATTTAGTAGTCGTGTGTGCTTAACGAAATCCAACTTTAGTCTGCGAGAGTATATATATATCAGGTGTGTAACACAGTAGTTAGCATGTGGCCAACGTGCTAATTTAATTCCAGTTGTCGTACGTACGTACTACGATCTAGCTAGGTTGGTGTGTAACAGTAGTTATAGCGTGCGCGTGCTCGGAGAGACTCTCAGGTGCTGTCGCGACGACCAGCGGCTGCGGTCAGATTGCTGGGTCATTCGTTCCTAATTAATCTCTTGTTGGTAATTAATTAATAAGCGTACGTGTGTATGCATGCATGGAGATTAACCTCGATCGTTGGGACGTACAGCACGCCTTGTGTGAAGTGAAACGAGCGAGATCGAGAAAGGAAAAAGAAAAGGCGAACGCGCGAGACTTTGAAAAGATGATGGAGATGAGCGACAACTCAAAAAGTGATGCGGGCTCGATCGATCGATACCGAGTGAGAGTGATGCGCGGGCGCGGCGAGGCCGTTGCACGGATTCGGCGAGGCGGGGTAGACGGACAGAGGCCATGGCAGTGTTGCCGGAACGGGCAATGCAACTTTGCAGATCGCGAGCCTTAGGGGACTTTCCTCGAAGCTTCCCGCCGGCCGGCCCATTGGTGACTTTCTTCTCGCTGATTGTTATTACTAGTCCTCTCTACATTAATTATCTCTGTTGGTAAAGTTTTAGCCAGTTGCTTTATTTTTTTCTCGTTGACTGGACTGGCCGGCGGGCTCCAGGGTGAAATCTTGCACAGAGATAGGGTTCATCATCATGCATATGTCTACGCCGGCTCCAGGGTGAAATCTTGCACAGAGATAGGGTTCATCATCATGCATGTCTACGCCTAGCTAGCTAGGCGGCATGCAGCCCTAATCATTGCTTGTAGTTGTAGAGTTGTGCCTAGACCTGGTGCGTGTACTACGTGCTCCAGGGCAGGGTGGTGGTACTGCTGCAGCTAGCGAGCATTCGAGACGGTAAAAAAATTGTGAATCCCTTTTACGTGTATTGAATTTGACCCTACCATTCAAGCAAAGAAAGCTCAATTAACAGGGGTTATTAGTTAAATAGCGAGGTTCGTTAATTAGTAGTAGGCTGCAACACCGATCATTAATTGAACAAATATATACTACACTACATGCAGCATGCCTACTTATTTCCCAGTAAAAATTACTACATACGATTCAAGCTAAGCTAGTGAGTTTGAGTGGCTTAATTGGTGCATGCATCCATAGCATTCACGTACAGTTTCACACCGTTTTGCTTCAAAAGCTGGAGACCGTACGTGTGCACTTGTACTTCCTTTACTTGTTTTCTCCACTATGGACATAAGTACACACTTTTTTTTACTTTGTATCGCGCACCACTCATGGCGGAGCGAGTACGCAGGCATGGGGGCCAAAAAAAGCTAGGCGAGCGAGGCTGGCAGCTGGTAACAAAAAATAAGAAGAGAAGCACGATGAATAGCGCTGGTCGTCGTCGTACGTACGTACGTACTAGTAGGTGCTTTGCATGGCCCGCGGCATCATTGGCACTTGCGACGCGCCGCTGGCCCGCTGCAGCGCACTGCCGCAGCTACCTGCTGCCTCTCTGCCCGGCCGCAGCGCACGCTGCGCATCCCCCCACCCCAGCAGGCCAGCACCATGCAGATGCAGCGCAGCGAGCAAGCAGCTAGACCCACCTGTCTTTCTGATCCCTCCGCGGCGCGGCGCGGTTGGAGGAGATGTGCTCTGCCCTCTACTCCACGCAAAGGCGGGAAAAGCCAAAAAGGAGGCCTTCCTCCGCCGTACTCCGATCCTCCTCTCCGACTCCGAGCAGATTTTCTTTTTGTCTCAGGGTCAGGGGGATCCATCCGCCCCCCGCAGACCAATGCGCTCCAGTCGGGCGGAAAAGCTGATGGTTCAGGGTCTCCAAGGCCAACGATCGAGCAGCAGCATGTCCCGGCGAGCGCGCGCGACGCGACACGGGGACACCGGCCGGGCGCACCAGTGCTACGACTCTTGCCTGCCTCCGCAGTCAGGCAGTTCTCTCCACCCCAGGCCAGACGCCGCCACCGTTGCCCGTCGGGGCGGAAAGAAGCGCAACGGAGTCAAAGGGTCAGAGCAGGGTCGCGCGAACGGACGGCGGCGCACCGGTCCGGGTCAAAGGCACATGGATAGAACTGTTCAACTGGGACATGTGCTGGGCCGCTAGGGCAACTTTACTGTTCACTCCGCGCTCGCTCACCCTGCTTTGTTTTTTTTTGGCAGAGGACAATCGGGACACAGCAGAACTGGCGAAAGGCCTACCTACCCGGCCTGGCTGCCGGTGCCGTGTTGGGTTCCCGTGGAGGGCCAAAAAAAGGGTTGGGTTGGCAGAGGACCAGAGGGAGATCAGCGTGGGTGTGCCTGTCGGAAGGGATGGGGCTGGAGGGCTCTCTTTGGTTTCCGGATTAAACTTTTCACTTTTGTCCCGATCAACTTGGATGTTGACACTAATTAAGAGTATCAATCATGGATTAATTATTATAAAACTACTAATTGGACGGAGACTAATTTATGAGAAAAAATTAGTAAACCTAATTAGTATATGATTTGACAATTTGGTACTGCAATAATCATGTGCTGATAACTAGTGGTCAAGGCTCTCCAAACTTCAACATGACAGGATAGCACAAGAGCTCTCAAGGCTTGTTCCTGACAGCAAATAACAGACTAGGAGTAAAGCCTAAAACATGCATGATTATTGGCCTTGACTCGGGTGTTTGGACTTATGACCCATTGTGGGTCGTAGCTTTGTGCCTGCATGCATGACTCCCCCAATGGCCCCACCAGCATACAACACAACTATTAGGAGGTATTTAGATTTGAAAAGTGGCGTGGATGTGATGGGATGAATAGTAATAATTTGGATGAGGTGGTTTGGATGAGTGAAGAAAAGTGGAGGGGATGTAAGGAGAGAATAGTGTTTTTCTGGAGAAAAAATGTGATGGATGTAATGGGTCTAATAGTGAAGGGTGAGAGAAGGTGTGTGGATGTGATAGGTGAAATGATGGTGAATAGTGAAATTGCATAGGTGTTTGATGTGTGAAAAGTGATGGAGATATGATGTGATGAATAGTGAATTGGAGCGGAAATCAACCAAAGAGAACATGTTGCCCTAAAAGAATCATCATAAATCTGTATATACGGTTCCAAACTGTCAATATACAGCCTGTTCGTTCGGCTTATCAGCCACCAGCCAGCAGTACTTTTCTCTCAGAACAAACCAGCCACCAAAGAATCGCCTAGCAAGATTTTCTCTCGGAACAAATCAGCACCAGCCAAACGAACAGGCTGATAATCATCATTCTAATATTTACCATGTCTTCCCCAACTGAAGGTGATCACCTACTTAAGCTACTAGTAGCGAGAAGACGCGAAGATAATTCTATCACTATTTGATTGAATCTTTTTACTAGTTGTGTGTGCAACTATAACTTGTCATTTGTTTTGAATTTGCATGAAGTGGATTTTAGCATGGGGGTTTTGGGAAAGACTGCATCAAACAAAATGAAAAAAATAAAACAAGTTGGGTGTGGGGGGGGGGAGGGGGCATATGTCCCTCCTCATGTATCGAAGCTCTAAGAAATCACTTTATCTTAGTCAATAAATTTATCAGAAAAGTCATATATAAATCTCGACTTCCTGTGTTTGTTGCCAATGTTATATAAGCTACCTAGCATGTGTTACAGAAATAAAGTATGAGAATATCACCTATTTTTTAGAGCCAACTTGTATCTAGCAAGGTGTAATAAACACAAATTTATTCATAAAACACATTCATTTTTATCTAGGGTTTTCTCCAATGGACAAAAGTTATTATTTGCAATATTTTTTCTGTACTTAACGAGTAAAAGATTTTCCATAACCGCCACTATTTAAGATTGCACTCTTGTTTTTTTGGGCCATAGAGACAATTGAAAGAAATGAGGAATTCAAACTTGACATGTTGGACAAGTTTAATTAGTACCAATAGCCTCATGAGATACTCTACCTGATGATAGATATTCGTCTCCGGGGATGGAGATGGACTGGAGCCACCACTTGTCGAAAGATCTACAAGATACATGTCAAGATTTAGCTAAATGATGTTTTTCTTGTGTGATAAACCTTTATTTGGAATATTCAGTGATGATTAATACTGTACCTGCTACCCATTTGGCCAAGTCTGCATCGCAAAACTGACGGTCCATCATTGCATAATCATGTGCTAGGGAAACTTCCATCTGTCATGAAGAATATATAAGAGACGCATAATCAGTAGCTTAGAGATTTCTGTAGCAGAGAGCAAGGTTGACTGAATCAGAGCTTCCCATGATACACATATTCACAATGCATATATTCTCAACTGCAAAAAAAAATCCTTCAAACTCTAATTACGCATCTGGATATCATGATAGATGTATACGGTCTAAAACAAAACTTGTGGTTACAAAGTAACTCAGTGTGTCTCCTTCATAAATCAGAGAGATGCTTCTAAAGGAGGACTCTCGTCGTGTGAAAATTAACGATGTGGCAAGGGGCTGCCAGTGCCCAGTAAGGTTTGAAGAAGAGTCTAAGCAAGTTCATAATGATTAGGCGGCTCCCATTTTTAGACGTTCAGTTTTGCTGTGATGTACTTATTAGGCCATTCACAGTATGATGTTTCATGTTTTAGTTTCCAAGTATGCCACACAAGCAAATGTGTATTTAACTTGTAAATGAAATGGGTCACATCACATTGCATTGTTTCATCCTTTGTCATTTTCAAGTTTACATGCAAGTTACAACTACTTTTGTAACACTGTATATATGGTTTCATACCTATGAAAAACTCTCTCACCTCATAAATAATATGTCATGTCATCACTCATCACAACTATCTACATGACAGCACATCTCTTTTACTCAGGAAACCTGACCTGTTTAGTTTCAAAAAATTTTGGGGAACTTGGATAATTAAAATACAATCTATTAAATGTATTAAACACAGACTAATTACAAAACTGATTACAGGAATGGACGAGAAATAAGAAGACGAATGGATTAGTCTCACGATTGGAGCCGAGGGTTATTGAATGAGTTTTGTCATTAATCATGTTTAATACTCCCAGTTAGTATCGTTAGTTTTGACATGACTGATGAAAGTTTATGGGTGGGGAGCAAAACACGCCTGACTGCTGAACCTGCGCACGTTTATCTCCTGATTATTCTATAAAATTAGGGAAACAAGTACACCCATGCACTTCTTGATTGAAGGGAAATCCTTGCAATCTTAGAGAATTGGGATCAAATTTGTAGGATAAAAAAATTCCAAAATAGGGAGCTCATGCATGGGTCATGACCAACATACAGACATATCGGAGAATTTTCAATATGTAGTAGAGTACCTTTCAGAAGCCTCTAAATTCAAAGTTTTCTTTTTGTCAAAATAAAATTTGGAATTGAATCAATTCCGTATGCACTGACAAGTGAAAACTCCCAGTCACAAGGAAACGTAGAAACATGCAGATGCAGCACTCTCAGGAAAAAAAGAAGAAACATAGCGGCGCCGCGCCATATGGCTGCTCTCCTGCCCTGCATCCGCACCGGAGCAGTACTGCATCACGCCATGACGCACGACGCGCTATCCCCTGTCTGGGCTGCCGCCGGCTCCGCCGTGCCTGATGCTCCCCGGACCGCGCATGCAACATGACCGCGAGGGCGAGGCTACCGGACCACGCCGCGGCGCAGGGGGCGCTACTTCCATGGCCGGGCCCTTGCCGCGGCGCTGTACTTTGCTCGCGCCCTGCCCGCACCCGTGGCGACAGGATGACGCCGCAGTGAACGTCAGCGTGACAACTGACAACCAGGCTACGCCATGGCGGACGCCGTGGTGAACGCGGCGCCTCGCCAGCTCCGCGGCGTGCGCCGCCCCGCCCGGGATGACCGCGCCCTGTCCAGATGACGCCGCGGTGAACGCTGTTCGCGCTCCGCGGCCTCGCTGGCTTCGCGTCTGGCGTGCGCCGCGCCCCGCCCGGCTGCCCGGCTCACCACACCGCGCCACGGCGGCACGCGTCGTCTGCAAGCTCCGGAGAATCCTACGGCGGCTCCCGGTATACACATACACTACTAGTTTACTTCCACGAAAAATCAAGCGTTTCAAACCAGAGAAGATCGAATACGAGAAGGATGCAAACCACACAGCAGAGCACCAGACGGATAAAATCAGGGTGGCGATCTTCGTTACCTGGAGTGGCAGCTGCGGGGCCATGGAACTCGAGAGGCCGAACTGCTGCTGTGCGCTGAGATCGCCGAGCCCCATCTCCATCGTCTGAGCCCACGAAAGCTCCCATGGATCAGCTGGAGGCCAGGGAAGAACCGCGAGCTCCGGCTCCTCCATGACGTGCAGGGAGCAACAACGAGCTGCGGGGGAGTGAAACAATTGGACTGAAGGGCTCCTGCCAGTTTAAATAGAATCGTTTAGCTTCGAGCATAAGCTATGGCGCCTAGGGTGCATGTAGAGAGTAGGCTTAGTGTGGGTCCATACAGAGAATATTATCTCACATCTAGATACTACGCCCTCGGTCCCAAAATATTTGCACCTTTTGACTTTTATGAATCACATTTGACCATTCGTCTTATTCAAAATATTTGCGAAAATACAAAAATAATTATGATATACTTAAAATATATATGATGATAAAACATGTCATAGCAAAATAAATAACATTTTCACAATTTTTCGAATAAGACGAATGGTCACAAGTGAAGCGCAAAAGTCAATAAGTACAGATATTTTGGGACGGAGGGAGTACTAACCATAGCAAAGATTTTGGCAAGCCAAACTGTGAGTTAAAAGAAATCACAGCCGGCTTCCTCTCTCGTACAAACGCACACCATTCTCGTACCGGGACCCACACCTTTATCCATCCCTCGACCTAGGCCTGTTGTTTTTATCCATTATCCATATTCAAATCCACACCCACCTCAAATGGGGAGGGTATGAGTAGAAAATAATTATCCATTGAAGAAATAGGGAGGGTAGGGTGTGGGGAGGGTACAAATAATCCATTGGGTATGTATAGCATCCAGTACAAAACTAATTATCCATTGGGTATGAGTAGGATTGGGTATGGTAAGAAGTGGATAATAATTATTTGGATTTGGGTACGAACAAGAGTGGATTTGTCCATACCCTCCCCAGTGGCAGGCTTACCTCGACCTCTCCTTCCCCGCGGTGACGGAGCGAGGTAGAGGCCTTCTTCTTCCCGGAGGCCAGGCACACCGATGAGGGCGTGAGACGGGGTTAGCTGACCGAAAAATCATAACCACAACCGGTGCATGCACCTTTTCTTATCGTGCCTGCTCAGCCCCGTCGCCACCTTCACCTCCGCGGCGGAGTTGATGGAGATGGCCGCGACGGAGATGGGCGGACATGGCCGCAGTGGATGCTGTGGTGGCGATGATGGAGGCGATGGTGGAGGCGGATGTGGTGGAGATGGCGGAGGTGGTCACGCGGATGGCAGAGATGGCGGAAGTGGAGAAGATGGCCGCGGAGGAGGTGGGCGCAGCATATGGCGGAGGTGGCCGCAGCGGTGGTGGAGGAGCTGACCGCGGCGGGTGTGACCAGAGATGGAGGAGGTGTGGCTGCAAGGGCAAGATGGAGGAGTTGACTTGCGCGAATCGCGAAGCAACAACAACTGCAGGATAAAGGAAGGTGCACCTGCCAGTTGTGCAAAAGTCACTTTGGTTAGCTAACTATTTCCCTCATTCCTACTTCTTCCTCGTTTCCTCTTCTCCCCAGTTGCAGAAGGTATGTGGGTGGAGTGGCCGGTGGCGACGTCACCGTCGCTCGGGGTGGTAGTTGAGGCAACAGGTGGGGTTAGTGTTAGGGCTCGAGGTTGTTGGGGTTGAGACCTTGGGTGTTCCATTGGTCCCCGAACCTAAAACGGGATGGATGAGGATGTCAGAGGATCGATGGTGATGATGGTGTGGTCGGCGGCGGAAGCGAGGTGGCACGGAAGAGCCCCTAGCCAGTTGGGGTCGGACAACGGTTGGGTCGGTGATCGACGGCAGGGAGCGGTGGCTGTTGGGATTGGGAAAGTAGGTGGTGCAACGGCATGGCAAACATCATCGGTAGGGATGGTGGAGAGATGGCGTGGTCGGGAAGAAGGGAAGAAAAGAATTTTGGGGGAAATAGGAGGTTGTAGGAAGACAAATAACCAACTATTATTTATTCACACCCTTATTTGATACTCATCGCAAATTATAAATCATTTTATTTTTAATTAGTATATTTTCTTTGCACCTATATATATTTTGTCTACATACATAGAAAAACTATGGATCTAGAAAAGAAAAAATGACATAAAACTTGAACAGATAATAATTAAACACGTGAGACTTATCTCTACTAATAATAAGAAAAAAGTTGTACAATTTTATCACTTGTTATATCAATTTACTTTTCATGTCACTCACTTATCAAGTGACATGACATGAAGCGGCATGGCATGTCATCACTTATTACATGTCATATCATTGTACTTGTCCAGCAATTTCCCTCGTTACTTAAAGGTTCCTTTATATAACCATTTCTAAGGTTCAAAATTTTTGTTCAAATACAATCATTCCTAGGGATAAGATAAAAGTAAATAGTGTTGGTGGGTGGGTGGAAAGTTAGTGGGTAGTGTAAAATGAGGGGTATAGATGTTATTTCTACTGTTGTTTGTTGAGTTTGAACCCTTGGAATGCTTATATAAATGAACGAAATGGAGTATAACATGAAAATTGATTACACTATACAAACTCTTTTTTTATTATGCTAGTTTCAGTAGACATTCATAAAAAATTTCATAGGCATTAAATTACATGCCACATTATCGGTTTTGCTGACGTTCACAAGGTCTTCATGAGAATATAGAAGGGAGAGTTCCATTATACGTGAGTGGAGTTTCATCCCAAGACACTTAACATACATGGTTAACTAGTACAGTCTTGATAATAGTGAAATCAAACTATGCACTAAGACTAGCATTATGACTAGTGAGATTTTAAATCCATGAGCAAGGATTGTTTAATAGTTATAAACTTAATCAGAGACATTTATTATTTATGATATAAAATACACATATTAGAGGTCAATGAAACATGAGTATAAATTAACTAGCCATCTATTCCGATATGTAATAATTTGGTTAATTATACATGTTGGAAAAAAATTGAGAACACTATGTGCCACAATTTGGTAATATTGGATGGGTAGTTGTAGCCAAACTTGATCAATACAATTAAGTATCCAATAACCATATTAGTGTAGTCGGGTGAGTTTAATGACCACTATTTACGCTTCTTAAGTATGATCGCCAAACTGAAACATGTAGATAAGTACGATCATTTATGTATTTTACTCTTGATGCAAATAGTGGGAACCATAGGCTACAATTTTTATATTTACTATTGTATCAACCTTAGATTCATGAGGCTATACAATAGCAATCTTAAGAGACAAAAAAACAGTATGTAGCAATCATTTGTACTCTTTTTAAGTAGTTGATTGTGTAAGACATATATATGTGTGTGGGGGGGGGGTAGAGACAAGAAAAGAAAGTATTCATACTTCAATCAATCAATCATTCAAAAGTTCCAATTAATTAGATTGATTGGATTACTAGCTCATAATTAGAAGGGTGTTAATGGTATTACACTACAACATGAATCTCAAGTAGACACACTTTGTATAAATATTTTATGATTTCCTTATAAATATGTCTTAACTTATTATAAATACACTTTTTGTGACACTTTAGAAAGTGTCATATATTTTGAGATACTATTTGAGGTATTTTCCACCATATCGACATTTTTCTTAACTCATTTTGTAAAATACAAATATACACCATTAGGAATATATTTTAAACACATGAAAAATTATCCTTGGCAATTAGAGGTGGCAAAAAAAGAACAATCATTGTACATCCTATAGGTGGCAAACAGAACTAGGTGCCGATCATTATATTTACAATGTAATTTACATGATAAATTGTTGTATCAATGATCGATCAAAAGTTAACATAAAAAGAATGGGAGAAAAAAGGTGCACCATAGTCACGGAAAAATGAGTGCAATTGTGCACACGGTTGTGAAAAGAAAATAAAAAGATCGGAGCAACTAACTGTTGGTGTATGCCCGACAAGCACCCGAGCACTTTGTAGTAGAGAGTAGTAGGTCGAGTAGTATTAAAGTCTTTTTGAGTAGTTCTTGAGCATCCTCGAGTATTGCTCGGAGAATT
This sequence comes from Cenchrus americanus, assembly GCA_947561735.1. Lineage (NCBI taxonomy): Eukaryota > Viridiplantae > Streptophyta > Magnoliopsida > Poales > Poaceae > Cenchrus > Cenchrus americanus. The sequence goes on from OX387240.1 coordinate 55,852,458, forward strand.
CTTCAATAGTACTTGAACTGCCACGAGACTAGAAGGTCGTCCAACTCATCTATCTTGAAGTCGAGATTATATGGAAGTGCGATTGCAAAATTGCACTCCATATGGAGTGTAGCCCTCGAGCCTTAGGTTGAATCAAAGAATCAGGCTGAGGCTCAATCTTCAATCTGCATCGTCTGTCTTGAAAAATTGAATGATGGGTGTAGCATAGCAGCCCCCGAGCCTTGAAGTGATTAGATAATTAATCCAAGGGTCTTCAGAGTTCGCGAAAGCCATCATCTGAGAATTGTTGCAGCGTATAGCCCCTGAGGTTATATGCCAAGTGAGTTGTACGAACCATGTCGAGTAGTGATTGGAGTTGAGCCCACGAGCTGGAGAGCTAGTGGAGCATAATAAAATTGTTTCCGAGTAGTGACTTGGTGTTTGAGTCGTCAAGCTTGATAGGTAGCGGAGACTACTCAAGTCATCTTCGAGTAGTAAATTTGAACTTGAGAGGTAGTTATGCCGTCAGAGCGGACTTTAGATGCGACCGAAGTCGACCTTTTGCCATCAGAATGGACTTTAGATGTGACCGAAGTCGACTTTGGATTGCTGCTAGAGCGAACTTTAGATGTGACCGAAGTCGACTTTAGATTGTCTTTGGATTAGATTGTCGTTGGAGCGGACTTTAGATGTGATAGAAGTCGACTTTAGATTGCCGCTGGGGAGGACTTTAGATGCAACTAGACTAGTCGACTTTGTGCCACGCGGATCGGACTTTAGAATGCGACTTGAAAACCGAAGTCGACTTTAAATTTCTGAGATGCGACTTTAGAAGTCGACTTTAGATTATCGCGCGGAGCGGTCTTTGAGATGTGATCGAAGTCGACTTGGTGCTGTGCAGAGCGGAATTTTTGAGATGCGACTAGAATATAGTCAACTTTGAGTACTCAGGGCCAAGTATGAAACCCGAAATACAAAGCTAGAAAAGCAAAAAAAAACAAAAAGCTCTTCTGAAAGGCAAAAACGAATAAGAAATCAGAAAAACGAATAGTTTGCCACTAGAGCGGGCTTGAATGCGACCGAAGTCGACTTGAGTAGTACATAGGTCTAGACATGAGGCCCATTGTATAGTTTTTGCCGCCGAAGCGGGCTTGAATGCGACCGAAGTCGACTTGAGTAGTACATGGGTCTAGACATGAGGCCCATTGTACAGTTTTTGCCGCCGAAGTGGGCTTCATGTGTGACTGGAGTTGACTTGAAAGCCTATTTGTGTAGGCATGGCACAACGGTGATTTGTGGCACAACGCCAGTTTGTGCCGCTTCCGCGGGTTTGAGATCGACCGAAGTCGAGTTGTGCCGTCGGGACAGGCTTGAATGCGACTAGAGGTTGGCTTGTGCCTCCAGAGCAGACTTTGAGAGCGATCGAAGTTGAGTTACCGCCGGGGCGGACTTTATTGCACGATGAAGTGCAACTCTGGAGGATAGTTCCCGTGGAGAAGCGTGCACAGATGTGTAGTCCTTGGTGTGTTTGTCCTGCGCATGGAAAACAATCCAAAGAAGAAAAAGTAATAATTTTAAATAAATGACTTAGATGTTGCCACCGGAGCATCTACAACCGGAGTTTTTAGATTGCCACAGGGGTAGGCTTTAGATTTTGCTGCCTTGGGATAGCCCCGAGTTGATGGAGTAAGCTCGTGGTGACTTGGTCGATATACCCCAAGAGTAGTCGGCATAGTGTAGCTCTCGTGAAAAATCTGTTGAAAAGCATACACATATGAGTAGTCCTTGACATGTTTGTCATGTGCACGAAAAACAAGCCAAAGAAAGGATAATTATCGAAATGAGTGACTTCGTTTGACTCGCGGATGAGTGTTGATGAAGCCATGGCCATCGATGATGGAGCCGCGACGGATGTTGCTGTCAACTAATCAGAGGTGGATTCGACTAGTTGTTGTAGGCGTGGCTACTGCTCTCGACTAGTTTTCTAGCCAAAACTAGCTGAGGTGAGTAGCCGAAGTAGTCGACCACGAGAGCCGGTGCGGCTGTTAGACGGGTAGTCGCGGCGCATGGCGGAGGCGAAGTGGAGCCAGTGCGACTAGACAACAAGCCGAACGGAGAGACTGTAATCGTACACACGACGTAGGCGAAGTAGAGCCAGTGCGATCAGACAACAAGCCGAGCGGAGATACTATGTGATCGGACGCACGACGTAGGAGAAGTAGAGCCGGTGCGACCGGACAACAAGCTGAGCGAAGAGACTATGTGATTAGACGCACGACGTAAGCGAAGTGGAGCCAGTGTGACGAGACAACAAGTCGAGCAGAGAGACCATGCGACCAGACGCACGACATAAGTGAAGTAGAGCCAGTGCAACTAGACAACAAGTCAAGCGTAGAGACCACGGGACCTGACAACAAGTAGTCACGGCACACAGAGTATTCGTGGCGCACGACGTAGTTGAAGTAGAGCCACTACAGACGGAGGCCACGTAGTTGTGGCGCACAACATGGTTGAAGTAGATCTACTGCATACGGAGGTGACGTAGTCGTGGCACACAACATGGTTGAAATAGAGTCGTTGCGGTCGAAAGCGACATAGCGGCGATCTGTAGTCGAGGTAGAGCCGGTGCGACCCGACGACAAGTTGAATTCAACATGGACACGACAAGTCGCTGTAGTTGAACTTGGAACCCGCCGACTTGTTTCGAATTGCGACTCGCCGACTTGGCTGCAGTAGAGGAGATTGGTTTTGATGGTGAGGTCCTTTGGATTTGCCCGGTGATCTCGATGATCACCCCTACCTGGCGCGCCTGCTGTCAATGTTTTAACCCGGCAAACCTACTGAGGGGGTACCCGAGGTAGTTGATTATGCGGTGGGGGGTCATCTAGACCTGGAACTCGAAGGTAAAGGCAAGGACATGGGACACATATTTATACAGGTTCGAGCCGCCAGAGTAGCGAACCCTACGTTCTGTTTGTAGTATCATATGTGACGCCCTGGGCTTGAGTGTTGTTCCCCAGAGGGGTTGAGGATTGGGTTGTGCGCTGTCCTCCTATGTACCCGACCCTCTTTCATATAGTCCAGGAGGGTTACTAGTCAATTAGAAGGTAGGAGTCCCGGTAGGATTGTAGAGTACGACTCCTAGTAGGATTACAAAGATTTATGGTATGGGTCCGTATTCTTCCATGTATAGGTACCGGTGTGCATGCCCGACACTAACCTCGGGTGCGAAATATTTGATGAGTATTGGACAATAACCACCACGAGATGAAGCTATCATTTTGTGGAGATAGTGAGAGGCTTGTGAAGGCTAATCAAATTATTGGATTACTGGAAGATAGAATGATATTTATTTCATCAATACTTTTATTAAACTTTTTAGTTAATAAATTTATATCTACTCATACTTAGCATTAATATTAAGAATGAAAGTTGAAAATAGCAAACATGACATTTTCACATTCAGGAAAATAAAAATGATAAAAAATGTAGAAGCAAAATAAAATCAATTACTAGATGTTTAATTTTTATTTGTTGAAAAATAAAAAAATCAAATTTACTTTTTAGCTCAAAATTTAATTACAAACATATAAATTTGAACTTCTTTTCTTCTGATCCAACTTTTTTGGACCAATCTGTCGTACATAGTGGCTCATGCTATGGATATGGGAGGCCGCATGTGCCTCCGCTCAATTCCAAGGGGCTATTTGGTTGTACCCCACAACCAACCGTACCACAATCATGCATGCAACAATCAATTGTCAGCGGTTTGGTTGGTATTCACAAATTGCCGCGCTACATGAACAAAAACAATAGCTAAGAGCATTTCTAAGAGCCTTTGTAAAAAGATTGGATAGCTAAAAATAGCTATATCGAACAAAGAAATAGATCAACAACTCTTTTATTTTCCTTCTCTAGCTATCTGGAAAAGTCCGATAGCTTTCTTTGGCTAGCCTTGCAGCCTTGCCATCCTTTCTCCATCCACATTTGGTCCCACTCCCATATCCTCTGCCTCCTGCTTCCAACGCAGGGCAGCCTGAGCCGGTTTTTTTACCGTTCATTCAAATTTCGAATCGAACCATGCAGTTCAAACGGTACCCACCGGTTAACCGAACAGTAGCACGGTTAGCCGATCGGTTGCGAATCAATGAAGAATTTAACATATTTTCAAATTTGAATTAAAATGAAAAAGAAAAGAAAAATCATAAAATATTTCAAGGTACGTAGAATCTAATGGTGTCAAGATTTTTCAAATATTGGTGCATTTAGTATTTTGTGCTGACATTAGAAGTTCAATCGGCCGGGTTTTTTCTTTTTCTTTTTTGGTTGAATTTCTAATGCCCTAAAAAATACTAAATAAACTAAGATTTAAATTTTTTGACACCATTAAATTGTACACACCTTCAAGTATTTTTAAGACTTTTTCACTTTTCATTTTTTTGAATTCAAATCCGCTCTGAGCTCAGGGAGAGCTTGATTGTCGTCCTCGTTGCTGCCCCGTCGCTCCCGTGCGGTCCCACTACTCCCGTGGTCGTCACCTCCCGCCGGCCCCTTCACCTCCTGCTGGCCCCACTACTCCCGTGGTCGTCACCTCCCGCCGACCCCTTCACCTCCTGCTGGCCCCGCTGCTCCCATCGTCGAAGATGTAGAGAAACTAGCACCGAGACCGTTTTATCTCCTCGCTGGAGAGGAGGAGCTCGCCGGGGAAAGGAGGATGTCGTGCGACGCTAGGGGAACGAATAGCTCACGAAACACTTGGGGAAGCAGAGCTCGTGTGGCACCATGCTCTTTCCACCGTCCGGATCTCCTCGCGGTGCCGAGGGCAGGGGTCGGAGCTCCTTGCTGCCACCAGGATGGGAGGAGTCGCGCCGCCGGAGAACCGTGGACGGGGGGTCGGCGCCGCTGAGGAAGAAGGGAGGGAGGGGCAGGTGCTTGCCGTGGAGGGAAGGCCCGATGTTGCTAGGGGAGAGGATTGGAGAGGAGAGAGAGCAGATAGGAGGAGAAGTCGACATGTGTGAAAGGATAAAGTGTGGAGGATGTTGACGGTGAAAATCCGTCAACCTAGCCATGAGTTTACCTTCGGTGTTGGCATGAGTTTTATACCTTATCCATTGGTACTAACCCCCGTGGTATAACAAGTTCACGTGTGCATGTCGGTTTTGGAGTTTAATGTTTATGCGGGGTTTTAGTGTTGAATGCAAGACTTTCGGGATAAGTTCATCAAGCACCTCATGACAAGACCTTGAAGCCCCGAACAAGTCATGCAATGAAGCAAACTTAACTCCAAGAAGCCGGGGACTTGATCCGAGAAGACGACGGACTCCGGGGACCTCGACCGGAAAAGTGCTCGAATCTTGCAACACAAGGAGTTGAGTCCAATTCGGAGAGAAACCGACGACATGGACCTACATGCGAAGGGGGAAACATCCGGAAGCAAGGGAACCGACGTCGGGCAAAGGAGCCCACGGGCCGGGCCTAAATGGGCCCGGGCAAAGCCCGGCCCGGTCCGGTCGGCCCGTGCCCATTTTGGGCCCAAATCCGTCCTCCTTTGCCCTAGCCGCCAATCGGGCTATTTATAGTCCCCCGACCAAGAGCCACGCAGAAGATTTCGTCTTCGGCCGCCGAGAAGCAGAGAAGAGAGGGACACCATCTCGGAGAGGAGAGGGTCGAGCTAGTTGACTAGGGTTCCCCTAGCCGACGTGGGAACCTTGCACGGAAGACCACGTCGGAGTTCCCGGAGCTAGAAGCAAGATCAAGGAAGGATCCCGGTGGTGATCTTGTGTATGTATCATTGTTATAGTTGAATTATCAAGTTGAATCTTTTCCTAGCGATCAAGTGTTTCCTCGAAGATTTCGTTTTTCGATCGGCTTTGCTTATTCCAATTCTATTCTCGAGATAGATTACATAGGGTGTTCTTGTAGCCACGGTGGCTAGAGGTACACGCCGGATCTTCCGAAAGAATCTCGACTTGTCTTTTGACTCGCCCCTAAGCTCCCCGCATGAATAGGGATACGTTGTGACAGAACGGGGGTCTCGAAAGGCGGATGTTTTCGGATTTGGACGGGAAACCACGATTTAAAGAGGCTTTTATTAAGATTCGATTTGCTACTTCTTCTCTTGCTTGGAACTTCAACAAAAGGCTTACCCCGATCCCTCTAGATCGGTTTATCTACCCAATCTTACTTTGTTTTCTCCGGTTTTTAGTAGATTAGATTCGTTTTGTGTCTTTTACTTAGATGCATTAGGTCTTTTATCGAATATTGAAGATTACTTGGCTTTAATAGATTAAGTCTTGCGTCACACATTTGTTCCACGGATTCGATACCTTGGGTTCACCACTCGAGGGAAGAAGGGTCCCTTGACTACGGCGGGAGACTTGTACGCTTGCGAGTCACGAACGAACTTTGATACAATTATTAACCGTCAACGAGAGGATATGAGACCCGTGTGTCAATGTGTGGAGAGAGAGTTGAAGGCCGGAGATAGGATTTGGAGCTTGGAAAATGAAGAGATCGCAGGTTTACTCTCAGTCGAAGTTTTTTTTACAAAATGTAGAATTTTAAATTTAACTAAAGTTAGCTAATCTTTTAAAATTACTTTAACATTTCATCGAATTTTGACGCGCCACATCGGTGTGGCTAGTTGCGGCGGCCCGTTTAGTTGCAGTGGTGAATTTTTTTTGTCCTCTTTTGAGATCTACTTCCACCATCCATTTATCCAAGGTCTATTTGTACTTGACTTAAAGACCAAGGAATTGAAATAAAGTCCCTTCCATCATTATTCTCTTGAGAAGCATGTGAGAGGAATTTATTACTCGCACGGGTGCTAAAGCGGCGATTTCGTATTTTCCAATGAAAAAACACAAATGGACCTTGCATAAATGGATTTTTAAGATTTCAAAATAGGCCTTGCATTCGATAAATGGATGGAGGGAGTATTAGCAGTATTGAATGTAGACTAGTTACGCAAATAATTACACGAATAAACTAGAAATTGCAAGACGATAAGCCTAATTAATCCGTCATTAGAGATCGATTATTGTATCACGACATTCTCTAATCATGACATATTTAGGCTTGTTAGATTCGTCTCGAAAATTAAGGTAGAGATTGTAAAATATGTTTTGTCATTAAGCCACATTTAATACTCCTAATTACTATTCGGAGATTGATGTGATGGGTAGTTGGTAAAATTTTTGGAAGTATTAACTTCGTTTGGTACTCCATGTAAGATTCCCTAGGCCCTGTTTAGTTCTTTGAAATTTCACCAACTATCCGTCACATCAATCAATCTTCCGGGCACTAATTAGGTGTATTAAATTTAGATATAACAAAATTCATTCCACAACCCAAATCTAACGAGCCTAATTATGTCATGATCAGGCAACGTCATAATACAGTAACAAGTCTCTAATGACAAATTGATTAAATTTAATGAATTCGTAATTTCCTGTCTATCGTAATTATTTTTTACCCAATTCAAACACTAACAAGGTGAAATTTTCTATTCCAAACACCGACAAGCTTCTGTAAGTGAAATTTTCTGCATCCTTTCTCCGCTCGCCCCTGCACGACGCTGCCGGCAGTGCCACTGCATCCACGCCGCTCGATGCGCCCCCTCGACGGAACGCCACACTGCGACGCGGCAGCCCTGGTACCGTGCCTTGCCGATCATCTCCGTGACCCCACAGCATTCACGCCGAAGCAGCGTCCTCGCCGGCTTTGGCCTCCTGACCGCTCGGTCATCTCCGCTACAAGCCCGTCCCCTGTGCTCGTTAGCGTCGCGCCAAGTACCACTACTCCCTGCGTGCCCTTGCCCGGCGGCACCGTCCGCCGCTGTTGCTCCTCCCTCCCTTCCGCACCTATAAAGCGCTGCACACGCCATGCTCCATCGCCATACCAATACAAGCACTTCTGTCCCAAGCTCCACTACTCCCGGCTCCATGTGGAGCTGCAAGCCTGCAATGGCTGCTCGTCGATCTCCTCCCTCGAGCATTCCCCGCCTGAGGTAAGCAGCTACCAAACTTCGTCCTCGTCCCCAACAGCCAACGTACGTAACTCCTGTCTTCAGCAAGTCGCTGACTCCTTCCTCCTCCCCCCCATGTATCGCAGAATGTCAATACACGAATGTACTAGAAATCGCGAGACGAAGTCAATACTTGCTTCGTCGGCCCAATGCAAACAAGGGCCCAACCCATATAATAAGACAACTGTTACTTAATCGTAGTGAGTAGGCTAATGACACTGTCCACCCACTACAATTAAGTAGCAGTTATCTTTTTACATGGGTCGTGCTCTTGCATTGGGCCGAGGGCTGGACGAAAAGCTCGAAGCTCGTTAGCTCGCTCGAACTCGCTCGTTAGTAGCTCGGCTCGGCTCGACTCGTTAGGAAATTTGAACCGAGCCAAGCTCAGGTTTCAGCTCGCTACGATAACGAGCCGAGCTCGAGCTGGCTCGCGAGCCGCTCGCGAGCCCTAACGAGCCGCGTGAAACCAACAAACAAGTTGATTCTTGTTAGCAGAGTAGATAGAGTAGTAATTTTCTTAAGTACTAGATTGTTTGTTGGCTACTTGATTTGATAGTTTGTTGGTTTGCAAAAATATCATATTTGTTGATTTCAAATTTACATGTGATTGTGATTTTTGGAATTTATAACTACTAACGTGCTGGCTCGCGAGCTTAACGAGCCGGATCGAGCTTCTTAAAGAGCCGAGCCGAGCCGAGCTGGGTTTCTAACTCGCTAAGATAACGAGCCGAGCCGAGCGAGCTCGTTATCTAAACGAGCTAGACCGAGCCGAGCCTTAACGAGCCGAGCCAGGCTCGATAGCCAGCCCCAGACGACACCGAGTATTAGACCTTGTCATCATCATCCTCTTGACAGGCCAGCAGCCCTGCCCGAGCTCCGGATCTAGAAGCCGTCCTTCACTGCTGCCCCCGCCGCCCCTGCGGGTCTCCCGGGAAAGGTGGCCGGAGCCGCTCTACAGCGAAGCAGCTTCGACGTGCGCTTAAGCCTCGCCACCGGGGAGGGTATGGACAAATCCACTCCCGTTCATACCCAAATCCAAATAATTATTATCCATTTTTTACCCTCCCCATTCCCACCCATACCCAATGGATAACTAATTTTGTACTAGATTCTATACATACCCAATTGATTATTTGCACCCTCCCCACACCCTACCCTCCCCATTTCTTCAATGGATAATTATTTTCTACCCATACCCTCCCCATTTGAGGTGGGTGTGGATTTGAATATGACAATGGATAAAAACAACAGGCATACGTGCGCTTGGCTGTGCACGTGCTCGCAAGACCGAGAGGTGAGATGGATTACCCACATCGTTTTCGGATTTGACCCATCATGCCCGGAAATGCAGAAAAACTATATTCTGTCTGTTACTCTCCTTTTTCCACCTGCATCTGAGCGTATTTTGCCAAGTATCTTGTGATCGTTTGTATTTGTTTATCATTATGCCATTTCCATAGACCATAGTAGCCGATGGTGTCGTGGAGAAGGTGTTGGAGGCCAATATCAGGAACGCGGCCACAAGACGAAGTTGAAAGCCTCCTATCAGGCTATCACGCGTAGGATGTGCTATATGCCGATATGCGCATTGGACCGAGGCATGTCTAATCTCTTCTCTAGATAACGAAAAACACAACCCATAAAAACAATTTTACAAGCACCCAATTTCACAATTGTTTGAGTTAGTTTACCATTCGATATAGTTTAAAATTATAGTGGATAGCCACTTCTTTTTGTACGTTACTCCCTCCGATTTGGTAAATGAAGTCGTTTAGGATAGTGACACGGCCTCCAAAGTACAACTTTGACCTCTTCTTTTTTATAAAAATATTTGTTAAAAACTAACATATGTATACTTTTATAAAAGTATTTTGCAAGACAACTCTATTCATGTAGTTTTCACATTTCCAAACTCAATGACTTAAAAGTTATTCATGATTTATATTCCTAATGTTTGACTCAAATCATGTCCAAAACCGACTTCATTTACTAAACCGGAGGGAGTACCTATATAATGCTACATATCAGCCTTTGGACTGATAGCTACTCGCTAGACATCGTATGATCCATTCATAAGATGCCATTGTTATGCCATGCCACTCTCTGACGGCCACCAACATATGTGGCGTGAAATTCGACACCTATAAAATAGATATTATTCTTTGACATCGTAAAAGTTAAAAGTTACTCATTCTTTTTTGGCTTCAAAAAAAATTTCGTTCCTCATTTGACGCTGATTTGACGACTTGGACGACTTTGGTTCCATACTCCGACTCTGTTTAAGTTCGTTTTGTCAGGTAAACCACGTGAATAATAACCTGAACGTTTAAATAACAAAATGATGTTCAAATCACCTCTAAAAATCATGCAAATTTTGATAGTGATACAAAAGATAAGATTGAACTCATTTAAAATGAAAACACACGTACATATATAATTTAAGATATTAACACTAATTTCTCCAAAATACGTTACTTTTAAAGAATATGTGAATTTTAGAGCATAAACATTCTTTCTATAAATTACTTAAAATATCCAATAATCTTATCACATGATGAAGTAATTTATAAAATTATTATACATAGCATGTTACATAGGTAAATATTTAAGGTGTTTAAGACATTAATTTCACCTAATAAATAAATATTATCTATGTAACTTAATATGGACAATAATTTCGTAAATTGATTCATCATGTTTTAGTAATATTGGATATTTTTATGTATTTTTTGGAAATAATTATTATGCTCTACAAATTCACATGGTCTTTAAAAGTAGCCTATTTTGGTGAATGTTAGTTTTAATATTTTAAATTATATATACATGTTTATGCTTTTGTGTAAAATGAGTTCATATCTATCTTTTGTATCACTACAAAGATTTTCATGAATTTTAGAGGTAATTTGGACATTATTTTGTTATTTAAATGCTCGGTTACTTTTCATGAGTTACTCTTTATGTGGTTTAATAGACGGAAGGAATGGAAACGAGCTGGAGTATCGAATAAGGAACCAAAGTTCAACTCAATATCAAATGAGGAACGGAACTTTTTTTAGGGCCAACAAAGGAATCAGTAACTTTTCGTCCAATAGAAAATAATAATCTCTATAAAATGCAGTGAGCGGGCTAGAAAAACAACTGAAGGGTGTTTGGAGTTTTGAACAAAGTTTTTAGTACTTGTCCCATTGAATCTACTTCAGACGTTTAATAAGAGAATGACTAAACAATGAGGTCCTTCACTTTCGACTATTTGAGAAAAAAAGTCCCTTCAAACTCATTCCCTATTGGCCTCATTGTCTGTCACGCTCACCTCCGCGCTCTTCTACGCGCGCCAACCCATCGAGGACCTCACGGAGTGTGTGCGCTTGCTGTGCGAATCGCATCGACCTAGCCCTATACACCGCCGCCTACCGTTGCGGCATCCTCATGGTGTCGAGCCCCGAGGTGCGCATCACAGCGGCACAGGGTTAGTGCCTCAATGTCTGTGTTGACGCGGAGGCCTGGATCTGGAGGCCATGTGAGCAGGAGGACCCCTCCAACCCGGCCTTGTACGCCACCTCCTGCCGCTGCAACGGCCTCATGGCACCGAGTCGATAAAGAAAATCGGTTGCTGCCACCACGCCACTAAGCATGGCATGTTGATTGACGTCGACCTGCGTGACTTTCTCATGGTGAGCTTCTAGAGATCAAACAGTCCACTTGCATCTGCTCACCAGGGAGCTCGCAAGGCAAGACCACGCCACGACACCCACAAACTTGTGGTCTTCCACCACATGCTCATGTGGCACCTATGTTGCCGATCTCGGTCTCCAGCGTTTGGATCTAGCGGAGGAAGAACATGCACAAGACCGGCTCGAAGTAGATGTAGAGGACGAGGGGCGTACAAAGACGAGCGGCAGGTGGAGTGGAGGTGTGGACGACTTTAGGTAGGCGAGAGGAGGAGAGAGCGGCGACACAGGGGCTGACAGCTTCGGGCTCCGGAGTCGGTAGGCGGCGAGTCAAGTAGAGGGCGATGAGTAGTTTTTGTTTGGTTTTGAGAGGAACGACAACGAGTAGATGTGCGACCATTTTGGAGAGGATGGACATGACGTCCAACGAGTTGAGCCTATTTTGTCCAGTGACGTCCATTTGCAGAGTTAGTTAGATTTTGGTGTGTCGGTTATTATAAGTAATAATATTGTTCCAGAAAGTTATTATAAGTAATACATGTAAAAAATTGTGGGTTGTAATTTAACTTCATTCACTAAATAAATATACGACAAATACCAATAATTGAAATTGTGCAAACAAACAATTAAAACTTAACGAATAACAACAAATTATCGACCATTTTTGCGCCATATGTACAAAGAAGTTCTATGATTTTTTCACTCTCGTGCAACACATGGGCATATTTGCTAGTAAAACTAATTACACAAACAAGGATAATTCACATTATGAATCTATTTAAGTATAATTATTTATCTGTCTCGTGAATTAGTCTCTATCTTTGCAATTGGTTTTATAATTTGTCTATGTTTGTCACTCATAGTAATTAGTTATCTAAACATTTTGTGGCTGCCTAGGTTTTTTTAAGGCTGATTCATTTTTTGTGGTGTGGTATTTAACCAAGCAGGGGGGTTCTGATTTGGCACGTCAGACTTCTTAAAAAATAACTTAATTTTGACTATATTTGTACAAAGTTTTTGAATAAAACTAGTGGTCAAATCTGGAATCAATTAAGTCAAACGAAATATAGTTTGGAACGAATGGAGTAAGATTTAGTCTTAAAGGAAAAAGTCCAATTATTTACTACCCCAAGTATCAAGTATGAGCTAAGTCCAAATGACTCCCTAAATCAACGCGAGTGTGTTTTGACCCGGTTTAGCAAAAGCATGAGGTTAAGTAAATCAATTTTTTTTACTTTAAGGGGTTATTTGTACTTAGCTCATACTTGTTTTTTTCCCTAAACTAAATCCTACTAACCTGTATGCAACCGGAGGTCATGGATCACGTTTAAGTGCAGGCATAATGGACATGTTGGAGACATCTTTGAAATGTCAGGATGTTCTTGGTTAGCTATTGTAGCCGACTAGTCGGGATAATGGCTTTGATGGGTATACGTTGATGTTGTAGTACCCTATTTGTACATCAAGTGTGTAGTTGTACTGTTGTACAAAGTTATAGTCTGTTTAAATAGCCATGTCACGGCTTACTTACATAACTATATATCCGTCTTGAAAAAAATTAATGGTTATATCCATGACGCACTAGCAGAGAAACGATATATATTCGATCCTCTAAGAAAATCTTGAAATGATTTTGTAGTCCAGACAATTAGTGTTGTCAATACGGGCTAGGTTACCACTTACCAGGCAGCTGTCTGGTGCTTCGTGTAACTTGGAACTAACTGTCAGCATTTGACCCCTGTTTGACGCATCATAATTTTTCTCATTTTACCAATACTCTCTAGTGGCAAATACTAATTTTCCCATTATATTGTTACAGAACCCAAATCCAACCCAGGCAGATATTTTCTTATGATGCATGACTTTGTAAGGTGCATTTTCCTTAAAATAGACAAAAAAAATACAAATTTAATTAAATGTTATTAGCCAAATTACTGTAAATTTACATGTGTAAATTTGCATCGATTGGTTAAGATTGAAAATGTTTAATTTTTTAATTAATATCTGAACATTTCTTGTGACGAGAACTAAACTTTAACCAAGAATCACCTAAAGCGACTTATTGACGTTGGTGTCAATAAAGAGGGGAGAAGTGCGACTCTGATGTTACATACAGAAGATTACGCAGGAGGACGCACCACCTAGCAGGTTTCATCTCGCCCGGCCGCTAATAAAAAGCGTGTGTAGCCAGGTCGTCTGCCGAAACGGGAAAGATCAGAGCTTCAAGAAACTTGCCGTAGCTGCTGGTGGCTTGTGAGACCTGAGTGAATGACAACCGTACCTTAATACTTTGTCCGTTTCAAATTACTTGTTTCTTCATTTCAAATTATTTGTTTTTATCGCACCATTTGATAGTATGATCGAGCAAGCAAGTGTAGCCAGTCCAGTGAAGCTCGGACTCCGCTACGTACTATGCATTGAAATCATAAGTTGTTTGACTTTTTTAAAATCTCCAAGTTTGACTGGTTGTCTTATTCAAAAGTTTATGCAAATATAGTCAAATTTTACTTATTTTTAAAACTTTTTACTATTAAAGCAAGCCACAATAAAAAGATCAAATTTTATTGTATACAATTTTTTGAACAAGGCAGGCAGGTGATCAAACTTAGAAAAGTCAATAGACTTGTGATTTGGAACCAATAGACTAGCGGTATGTTCGTTTGGTACGACCAGTCTTGATTTGTTCGAGAGAAAAGATCTTGACCGACTTTGGTGGCTGATTTGTTCGAGAGAAAGATCTTTAATGGGTAGAATGATAAGCCAAACGAACAAGGCGCGATCATTTGGGTTCACTTTATTTGCTAAGCTTGTAAATAACAGCCCGTTTCCACTTGCAATAGCTAATAGGCTAGCTACGTTTGTTCCGCACGACTGGCCACTTGGCGCTTGCATTGGTTCATTCCGCATCATTGTACGCACGAACGCGTTGCATCTATCCGATCCCCTGTCGACTGTCGTCGTCGATCGTCTCATGCTGAGCGACGAGAAAATCCGATGGGTTTGGTGTCGTCTCGTCGATGTTGAACGCGCGCGCGTACGTTGGTGGGAGTCGAATGATGGATGGAGATGGCCGGTGGTAACATTGCATCGGAGAGGTACTAGAAGGACGCTGATACGCATCGCTTCAGCGCTGCAGTTGAATTGGGGATTGTATAATAATGTTTTCATTGCGGGTCATAGTAGCATCCGGAGACTATAGATAATGTTGTTTCCTTTGCATGCATGCGAATAAGAAAAAAATATGATGTCATCCTCACATGCAAAGTGTTATTGAACTTAAAAAACTATAAATGTTAAATTGAGTGTCAAAATTAAATTCTGATCGCACCATTAGATTTTTGATGATAAAAACATTGAAACAAAATCCCGCTTGGCTATATTTTGACAAACTTTTTATTTTTATTTTTAATTAAGATTATATATTTACATAACGTAAGAACAAAATTTACAAACTACGAGAACAAAACATTTGTCCGTACCGAACAAGTTATATAACCTGCCGGAACAAATATCTTCATTTGTCCAACAAAAGTGCTGATGTCACCTTTCCATACATGTTGTTTAAAATTTTAAAAAATTATAAATCATAAACTTAGTATCAAAACTAAATTCCGATTGCACCATTGAATTTTTGATAATAAAAACTTTGAAACAAGATCCACTTAACTATATTTTGACAAACTTTTTTATTCATAATTTTTAACTATTCTATTATCGACAAAACAAATGATGTGTCGGACCAAACGAGAACAACTATCAAAACAAGATCTTATTATAGCGAACAAGTTTGTATGTCATCCGAAAAAATGTAGTGTCGAACAAATCGAACGGGGGTCATAATAAATTATTACTATAGACCGAACAAGTTATTGTTATAGCCGAACAACTTTATTATTATAGTCCGAACAAGTTTGTATGTCATCTCGAACAAAACAAAATAAAGTGTCGGAACAAATGAGAACAATTGCCGAACAAAATCCTATTATAGCCAGAACAAACTTATCGTATGTAAAAGAGAAAAATCATAGAGAATAGGAAAAGTAACAAACATGAAAAAGATGAAGGGATGAAAATAAATAAATAAATAAATAAAGAGAAGAAAGATAAAAAATGAATAGAGAAAGAATAGTCAAGAAAGGTAAAAATGGAAAAATAGAGAATGAGAGAAAACGAAATATATAAACTAACATGAAATAAAACAACACGAAAAAGGAAAATCACAAAGAATAGGGAAAAGGAAGAAACATGGAAGAAAAAAAATGGAAGAAAAAATAAAACCAACTAAAATATGGAAGAGGAAAAAAATAATGAAAGGAAAATAAAAATAGAGAAAGAAACAAACAAATATTCACTCAAATGGAAAAATTCATTGAAAGGAAATAAATATTCACCAAGAGGAAAATATAAAAAAGAAAAGAAACAAGGAATAAAAAATGAAAATATAAAAAACGAAAATAGAAATAGAAATAAATAAAAAAGAAACAAAAAAAAGGAAAATGAAAAGAAATAGAAAAAAGGAAAGAATAATGAAAAAGAAAAAACACCCCACGCCCCTTGCCCTAGTGCCTACGCCCCATGCCCCGCGGCGACGCTTGGCGATTTTGTCGCCGAAGCGACACATAGTATCCACGGTATTTGACGCCGTGCGAGGTAGCGAGCAAGGACACCGCCTTTGCGGTGTGGCTTGGCCATCGCCGTCGCCCACCTATCTCTCCACTCCTCTCTACGCCACCCGGCCCCACCTCTCGTCTCCCTCTCCTCTCGCGCCGCGCCACCTACCTCTCTCCCCCCTCTTCTTGCGCCGCCACCTCTCCCTCTCCCCTGCGCAATGCGGTGGCCCGAGCTCCCGACGACCCTCCCCTCCTTTCTCCGCAGCCTCCGTCCCTCGACACCGCGCCACGGCTTCCTCCCTCCTCTCCCCCCTTCTCTACGTCGTCGCCGCTTCCACTCCTCCCTCGGATCCGACGCGGCCTCCTAGCACTCTAGATCTCGCCGGCATCGAGCTCGGGGAAGGAGTAGGGGGGAGGGGGCGGCTCCATCTTCTTGTCCGTGGTGGCTCGAGCTCCCGGCAAGGGATGCCCCTCCCTCCTCTCGCGCCACTACCCTTCCTCCTCTTTGCCACCCATATTCGCCCCTCGCTCTCCGTCTAGGTGCGGTGGTGAGTCAACGGTGTCCACCACGGTGAGTCATTGGCGGACGCGAGAAGGCGCGGGATCCGGCACCGGTCGTGATCTAGATGTGCGAGCCCCCTCTCTCTCTCCTTGTTTGTTTCCACATGTGTCGGAAACTATGGCGTGTGGTGGTGGTGGTGGCGTCGATGATGTTGGCGCCGGCGACCGCGTTGGCGGCGTTGGCTTGACGACGACGGTGGTGGAGGTCGGAGGGGGATCTATGTTTTTTTTACTTTTTTTTACTTTTGTTTGCCGTGCGTGGACGCACGGCAATGTTTGTTTTTTTGCCAAGCGCCAACGCACGAGCGAACCATTCCCGTGCCGTCTACCCTCTCGCCTCTCGTCACCTTTTTTCATGCGTTGGGAACAAATGCACTTCGTTTGCCATGCGCCTCAATAAACGACGCATGTCGTGCAAAATGTTGTCGTGACACTACCGGAGGATGTACGTTTGTCGTGCGTCGAAACCCGGTGAAACTTTTGAGTCGTCTTTCAAAGTCTATTAGGACTTTAGGAGTATTGAACGTAGATTAGCTAAAAAGTAATTACATGAATAGACCAGAAATTTCGAGACGAATCCATTAAGTTAATTAATCCGTTATTAGAGATTGGTTACCGTAGCACGACGTTGTGTAATCATGGCATAATTAATCTCATTAGATTCGTCTCGAAAATTAAGATCGGGGTTGCAAAATGATTCTTTTCATTAATCTACATTTAATGCTCCTAATTAGTACTCGGAGATTGTTCCGCAAGTAGTGAAATTTTGAGGACCTAAATAGGCCCGCAAAACATGCAATGACGCCGACCCAAGTCGATCGGTGAGCCGGGCCAGCCCGTGTACCGAGAAAGGACGGAAGCGATGACGGAGGCGCCGAGGGGGGCGGAGGGGGCTCCGGCCCCCTACCGCCCGCGTAATAAAGGAACTCTTCTTCACCTTCTTTGACATTTTCGCTATAAATGAGTGTTTAGGGGTAGAAGAAGGTGTTCATACCCTTGCTTGCACAACAATGGAGCCCTCTTTCACTCTCTAAAATTTTTTGCTATAAATGAAGCTTTTCTAGTGTCTAGGAGTAGAAGGAGGTGTTCGGCCCCCCTACATCCGAATCTCGGATCCGTCGCGATGACGGAGGCGGCGAGGGGGGCGGAGGGGGCTCCAGCGCCCCTACTGCCCGCGTAATAAAGGAACTCTTCTTCAGTCTTCTTTGAAATTTCCGCTATAAATGAGTGTTTAGGGGTAGAAGAAGGTGTTCATACCCTTACTTGCACAACAATGGAGCCCTCTTTCACTCTCCTCTAAAATGTTTTGCTATAAATGAAGTTTTTCTAGTGTCTAGGAGTAGAAGGAGGTGTTCAGCCCCCCTACATCTGAATCCTGGATCCGTCACTGGACGGAAGAGATGCAGCAGATCGGCAGAGAATCGAGAGAGATAGATCGATCCATCATGATGCATGTGAAGGATCGAGAGCGATGGACGCGTAGCGTCGTACGTACGTTAGCCATCGATCTGCCTACCTCTTCTCTCCACTGCACAAAACCACAAACCCGGCCATTCCCCTAAGGCCCTAATGGCACCGCCAACCCGTACTCTACTCATGGAGTCTATATCTCTAATGTAAATTTTCTAACATGAAGTCTATCTAATATTCCTCTCGGATCTTCTACCCCCGCTTTATTAAATAAAAGGGCACATCATGCATGTGGGCAGCCACACAGGATCCGCACGGGCTTCGTTTTACGTGAAGACTTGGAGTCTAATTTAGACTTGGTTTCTAAGTTTTCACCCCTCTCTCATCATTAAATTGCTTGCCACATCAGCAATTTGCCTAGGTGGCAGTGTAATTAATGACTCTGGACTCTACCATAGAGTGTGCGTTGGGAGTGCCCTAACTAGTACGACACTAAATATGCTACATACTAGAGATCCCGGCCTAGCCTTCCGATCCATCTCGCCGGCGATGGAGTGGACCAAGGCTGTCACCGGCTGCCTGCAGGGCTCGTTGTCGATGGCGGCAGAGCCTGCTTCATCACCTGCCGGTGGCGGTATGTACGCTATTATCTTTAATTCCGACCCCATCTTCAATTCTCTTGTGTGCATGCATGCGCGCTCAAGTGTCGATATATTGTTGTTGATGATCAATTAATTTCGTCAGCCACAGGCGTCGACGTGGTTGTCGAGCTGACAGTGCGCGAGCTGAATGAGGCGACGACCAGTTTCTCGGGCGCGAGGCTCATCGGGGAGGGACAGCACGCCATGGTCTACCGGGCGTCCCTGCGCACCGGCCGTGCCACCGCCGCCAAGAGGCTCATCGGCAGGGGCTGGCGCGCGTGCTACAACGACCTCGCGCTCATGCGGCGGCGACTGTCGGCGGCGTCGAGGCTGCGGCACCCCAACGTGGTCCGCCTGCTCGGGTACACCGCCGCCCTGGACCTCCACGTGCTCCTCTACGAGTTCACCGACATGGGCACCCTCCACAACGCCCTGCACGACGGCGGCTGCGCGCTGAGCTGGGCGCAGCGGGTGCGGATCACGCTCAACGCGGCGAGGGGCCTGGCGTACCTGCACGGCGCGGCGGTGACGCACGAGGGCGTACACTCTAGCAAGGTGCTCTTGTTCCCGGGGTTCAGGGCCAAGATCGCCACCACGATGTGCTCCGTGAGCCGGACCACGATGACCACGCGCAGTTCGCGCACGCGTCGACCTTCGCGTACCTACCGCTGGAGTGCGTGCGCTATGTGAAAGGTCCTTGATGTTGCCTAGAGGGGGGTGAATAGGCGAGACAACCAATTTCAATTTTTTCTCCCCAAACACTTGAGCCGACAAGTGCTCCACCGGTCCGAGACCGGTGCTTTGGTGACCGGTCGACCGGTCAAGCACCGGACTTCACAGTGACACCGGTTAGACCGGTGCGCCTCACCGGTCGACCGGTGTAGCACGAGAGCCCGCAAAAACAACTTCAAGCACCTCTTGACTTCTAGCACGAACCAAACTCGGGTGTGGCTTTTGTAGATGATCACAAGCAGAGTAATGAGCCCTGCACACACAAGCAACACACCCAAGTAGATCGAAGCGGAAGCAAATGAAATATGCTAGAAAAACAACTTAGAGAGTCGAACCACACGAAGAAGCAAGGATTTGTTTCCCGAAGTTCACCACCCATTGAGGAATGGCTATGTCTCCGTTGAGGAGCTTGTAAGGGAAAATTCCCACAACAAGCCGGGTCTCTTTCAATCACTTTCCTCCTTTCCACTAAGGTGATCTTTTCCACGAAGAGGCAAGATCACAACCCTTACAAACTTGCCGCTGCTCACCACAACCTTGGGAGCTATCCGGCGACGCCTAGCCGTCTAGGAGGCAAACGTCCAAGAGTAACAAATGCTTCAAAGTTTGTAGACTCGAAACCAAAGTGCTCAAGCTATGGAACCTGCTCTTGTTAGCTCACAAAGTCACTCCTATGCTCACTTCCTCAACCCAACACAAAGATGATGGCTTGAATCCACAAATCTCACAAAGAGATGGTTGGGGAGAGCCACTAAGGCTTAGAGCTAGTTAGAAATGGCTTGGGACCTCAGCAAACACACTAGAACCAAAGAACCCTCACTTGAGGAGGGCTTGGGGTATTTATACCCCTCAAAGGAGAAAACTAGCCGTTAGTCCCCGGGCAGCACCGGTCAGACCGGTGCCTCACACCGGTCAGACCGGTGTACGAAAAACTAGCCGTTGGGCTAGCGGCACCGGTCAGACCGGTGCCTCTGACCGGTCAGGCCCGAGTTACCCCCAAAACCTCTTTTAAAGAAACTAGCACTTCACCACCAAGATGAAATGACCCAGGTTAGGTTAGGAGGATTAGTTAACTCACTCAAAGGCTAGATCTCACTTAGGTCAACTAAAGAGCACTTTGACTTGGTCAACTCGCTAAGTTGCATCCCTCTTGATAGTACGGCATACCTAAACTCAAGGAAAGAGTAAAAGAGCTTCGAAGACCTCTTGAGCTTTGAACAACTTCAATTCTTGCCATACTTGATCAATAACCACTTGAGGGCTTTCAACACAGCCTTTGACCTGAGCACGTCCATACTTGAGCTAGTGACTTAGGATCTTTACATATAGCATAAGAATGCACATTTGGATCCAAGGTCACTCCATGTTGCCAATCTTAACGAGTTGATGACTTGCAAAGCTTCCCTTGGTTAAGGTTTGAATATGATACTTGAAGACCCCACGGATGCTAGACCTTCACCCTAGCAAAACACGAATGGCGGCTTAGCTACGGCCCCAAAGATTGCTTAGTCCCTCACCCTAGCCATCTCGGTTGATCTCTTCATCACTTATCCAATCCACTTTGAGTTCCACTTTGCTTTACACGCAATTAACCTTCATTTGAAAATCCCGCTTCAAATGCTTGATCTTGATTGACAACGGATATGCAAGCTTCCATTTTTTAGAACCATGGTGTGTACACTCATCATCTTGTTCTCTTTCGATAAACTCATGAAGTCTTGCACCATATACCTGTCTTTGTAAATGTGAGCCATAACATACGTCCATAATTAAAATACTTCAATGGTTGCTTATGAATATATAAAGAAAACCTGCTCACAATCTTAGACAAAATCATTAGTCCTTTAATCGCCTTGTCATTCAATTTACCAAAATCCACTTAGGGGCCTAGATGCACTTTCAATCTCCCCCTTTTTGGTGATTGATGACAACTCGATTAAAGCTTACAAATAAAACAATAAAGCGCATTTAGATTCTTAGATATAGCTAGAGCTCCCCCTTAATTTGTGCTTTGAGTTGGATTTCAAAAAGTTGGCCTTAAATGCCATTAGCACAAATTTGGAAGAAAAGACGTGTGAGCTCCCCCTATATCTTAGAATCAGTGGAGTGCAACATGTGTGAGCGACAAAATAAAATCCGTGATGCGTATGAAAAGATATGCACAAAGCAAGAGGGAAATGTACCGGCTAGGCAAGACCGGTCGGACCGGTGCCCCCGATCGGTCGGACCGGTCGGGTCTAGCCAACACACAGACCATCGGGCGGCACCGGCCGGACCGGTGCCACGACCGGTCGGACCGGTCGGAGTCCGGTCCGCACAAAGCAACGAAGTGCGTGCTATTTGGTCCAAGGTGATCGGGCCGGGGTTGCAAGTCGGTTTAGATCACTTTGCCCCATTTAGCCAACACAAGCAAACACCATTAAAGCATGCATCACAATCTAGCAATAAAGTTGCTTAAATATTACATTAAGGTTTAAAACACACAGTAGCACTTACACAAATGTTCTCAAGTCCACTAAGATAAAGTTCTAATTTATTACATGGCTTCTCTCAACAACCAACGTGCACCGGTCGGATCGGTGCGGGGCACCGGTCGGCCGGTGCAACACGAACAAACCTCGACTCGACGCATAAACTTGTGGCTTTAATGTCGATTCTTCTCCCCCTTTGTCATCAAGCATCCAAGAAGGGCCCGGAGAAGAAGCAGATGCCGATCACTGTCCTTGAGATCCGTCTCCCGGGTGAGAGCTCCCTCCTATTTGAGATTTGTCAAGAATCCAATGCAAAGGAGAGTTTAGATAAATAGACTCCGAGACGGTGATTTGAGATGGATGAGCTATGGGTGCGTTGTGTTTACCGTAGTAATACGGGGTGTAGCCAAAGATCTCGGCGGAGAAGCGAGCGCCCCAATCTTGTACTTGCTCGGGAGGTGGAGGAGGTGGGGGTGCTTGCTCTTCTTCCATGAAATGAGACGATCCAGCCACATCCGGAGGAGGAGGTACAAATGGTGGAGGTGGAGGAGGAACCGATGAGGACGATCCTTGTCCTTGCTCGGACTCGAAGAACATAGGGCCATATTGGTTAAGCAAGTCCGAGTTGGCCCATCCTCTCATCCTTTCCTCAAAGGAAGGTATCTCAACCTGTGGAGATTCTGGAGATGGTGGAGAGCGAGGAGGTTGAAAACCTTGGGCATTGTGCATTAATTTCATTGTGTCCCTCATTTGCTTATTAGCCCTTCTCGACCTTTGTTGCTCAACTTGGATGTCATGCTGGCTCCTGCACATCCCAAAAATGAAGTTGAGAAACTTTTTCAAAGGGGAGGTGGATCTGCGTGGCTCGTCCGGGTTGTCGGCCACCCCACCGGTCGGACCGGTGCTCGGCACCGGTCAGACCGGTGCCAGTCTGAGCCCCTGCCCGAGGCAGATCAGGCCGAGCTGCTCCCTCCTCAAGAATTTCTTCCTCATGACATGCTCAACTCTAGGAGATGGAAACCGAGGGTTCTTGCTAGGATTGAGCTTCGCAGGCTTGTGTGTCACATTTTTCGGAAACTCCGCCTTTGCAACCTTTTCGATCATATACATGATGTAAGGGCTATAGCCGCAAATCTTCTTGGGATCCTCGGATAGATGCTTAATTTCTTGCCAAATGAAATCCCCAACACTAAACTCCGGAGCTCCCGCCTCAAAGCCACCATCAAGTTTTTCTGGGAACTTTGTGATTTCGAGGGATTTCCATCTCTAGGTGTAATAGACACCCTAAGGAGCCTATTTAGAACAAAGAAAGTAGGTGTAGAGGTTCTTCACCTTCCCATAGTTGGCATGCTCACCACGAGGGTACATCACATGCAAAGCATCCTTCTCCAGCCTCCCCTCATCATGGAGCTTCCTCAACTCCCCATCTCCCGCCATGATCCCAAAGCACCTCAAAAATCAGTGGAAGGTAATGGAGTACTTTTGGCCGTTGGTCATCCAAGTCATAGCCCCGTCGGCCTCAATGTGACCAAAGTGCACCGTGGCAAAGAATTGGGCGATGATCTCCTTGTTCCAATCTCGTCGGAACCCCATAAGTGTCTTGACCCTTTGCCTCTCACAATTGCTAATGACTTCATCAAATATAGGGTCACCTTTTCTTGCCATGTGCTCCCAATCCACATATTGTGCTTTGTGAGTGATTTTGGGCTTCTTTATAATCACCGTAGCATAGTAATCTTGCTGAAATTTGGCCCAAAACCTCGGATCCGACGCGGTCTTGCCCTCCTCATAAGGGTTCTTATCCCTCGGCTTCTTTAGGGCCTTGGTCATGCCGGCCCCGTGGTACTTCACCGGCTGTCGGGGGTAAATGTAGGTAGGTGGCATGATCCTCAACCTACCCCGATCATCGTCATCCTCGTCCATGGCGTCCACATCCTCTTCCTCATCCTCCTCATCCTCATCCTCGGCATCATCGCCGTCCGACCCGGCCTCCCCGGTGCCTCCTCAACTCAAACCGACCCGAAAGGTCTCATCTTCAACATTGTCATCGCTGCTCGTTCCGGTGTCACCTCCTAGATCAGGATCCTCAGCACTTGCTTGAGTTGAGCGGCGTCTCAATCTCTTGCCGGCCGATGTTGACAAGTCTTTGCCCCCTTCCCCAAAATCACCGGGGATAGCTCCTCGGCGAGTGAGCACTTCTTCTCTTCTTTTCTTTGCCCCTTCCTTTTCCCGTACCATAGCCGCCGTCCCGAGTCACAAATAGGATGACAAGAGTGTATAAGACTCTAGAAAAAAATTGAATTGATATGGAATTGAATCTTGAAAGTTCGGAACAATTGGGTCCGCTTCGGGCCACACCGGCCGGTGCCATCGAGGAGGGGCACCGGCCGACCGGTGCCACCTGCATCGAGCCAATTGCTCCCACATTCAATCCGAGCAGCTATCAATCTACGATTTGGTCTAGATGAACAAAAGACATCCTAGAATAGATATGTGTTGAAAAACATGAAGAAAACACAATTTGGGGGTGGACATGCGCCACCGGTCGGGCCGTGTGACGGCCACCGGTCGACCGTGAAGGCCGTCCGACCCCAATTCGTGGGTTCTCACAATGTGTCCAACAAAACCTTATGGATCTATAGGTATGTCTTCTAGGTGATCTCGGAAGATGTTCTACCAAAGGAAATTCAAAACTTTGCACCATGTGAGGAGATCGGGCAAAAGGAAGGTTTGAATACCTTTGGAGAGATGAACTCGAGTTGAATCCAACAAACTCGAGGGGGAAAGTGAAGAGGAGCATTGGGAGATCCTTTTGCTTCCAAACTTGAGGCCTCTCCTTGGTTCAATCTTCAAACCACCATGGATTTTGAGAGAGGTGAAGTAGAGAAGAGAGAGGGGGAAGTGTTCACGGTTTGAGGCGGGGAGTGGGTGGTGAATGATAGAGGAGAGAGAAGGAGGGGGGGTAAAAGAGGATTCTTTTTCTTGTGGCCCCACGGGTTGACGGCGGGCGTCACCGGTCGACCGGTGACGGTCACCGCCCGACCGGTGATAGCCGCCGGTCAAGCCGCAGAGGCCTTATCTATTTTTTTTCGACCCACCCTCGGTAGAACCGAAGATCCCGATAAATTTCAACGAGAGAGTCCTTATCGGTAGAACCGACACGCCCTCGGTAGTACCGACTCTTTTTCTCCTTTTTGAGATTTTGCTCCTTGAAACTTCTCCAAATATGTTATAGGACAATTCTCATCCACTTAGGTTGCATAAACACGATTGTGTGACTTCAAGGTCACCGCCGGTCGGACGGTGGCATGCACCGGTCGGACCGGTGCGCCCTTGAGAAACAACTTTTGAGCCACAACAAAGAATTTTCATTTCAACCTTTAGAGATGTTTTGGATTTGAGATAGTAAGACGATATTGATCCAAAAACCATCAATTCTTAGAAGAATGGAGGATTAACGAATTTAAACGAGAATTATTGATCCTTCCGAGAGAGAGATAAATAAGAATGGATTTTAGGGACTTGAGAAAATCCTCTTAATTGTGACTAGCCAACAATCAAACAGTAGAACTATAGTCACAACTAAGTTGATTGGGTCACTAAGACCAAGAAGCAAATATTTTCAACGTAAGCATACTTCCTATACATGCTAGTCGATTTTTCGAAAAATCTATCCTATGTCACAAAGTGCATGCATCCACTTCAAGAGAATGCCCCAACAAGCACATTTGGCTCATATCTTCATCCTCGAGACACTAAGATGAGTGGAAGAAAAGATATCAACCAAATATCTAGAGAGGAGCACGAGAGGTTCACTTGAAGCAATTACATGCTAAGGAAAGCACACTAGCATGATATTATGGACTAGATGCATTTCGGTATTTTAATGAGTTTCGTGAAAACATACCTTTGCCTTAAGACCATTTCATTTGTGCATAAATTAAATTTTGATCGGTGTTAGCTCTTGCTTTGGTCTTTTGGAAGTTACACTTATCGAGAGCTTCCTTTGAGATGCACAAACAAATGAGACTTTGATGCCAAATCACCCTTCTTCTTGAGGGTTTGGACAACCCCGGGTCACCCGGCACTCGTGCTTATCGGTCACCCCGCATGAATGATTTAGAGGCGTACTTGCGGTCACCCCAGCCACTCGTGCCGGGTCACCCGCCCAATTTGCACTTGCTTCGCGTTGGCACCGGCCGAATGCACTTGTGCGTTACACTCACCGGCCGACCGGTGACCACCACTTGACACCATTTTGGTGATTTTTCCTTCCCTTTTCCTTGAGTGAGTGAATGTATCACTAATTTCAGTCCTGCAACCAAGGATAAGGCATTGCTCTACTAGAGAGCCATTAAAAGCATCGAATGGCATGAGAAAGTAAATTTTCATAAAAATAGTCAGTCACCACCTCATGCTTTGCTCATGCAAGAAGAGCATCACATGAGTGTTTGCCAAGGACAAAAAGTGACTTAGACTCAATTTAGCGCATTAGTTACCGAGATGACATTGATTTCACGAATTATATGAGTTTGCTCTTCACATGGTCAATTGAATCCATCAAGATTTCCAAGTCCTCCAACCATGTGCTCAATGCATCTCTTTTAACCTGTAAGCTCAGTAAGTATTTCTTGGTACCCAACACTTGTTGGGTCCTATTGGGTTAGTCACAAGGTGCTTAGGAACCCATATAGCTCTCATGCTACAATGAGGTGAACTAATCTCCCTCATAGCACCAGTTCTATTCTTATCGTTCCTAAGCTTATGGAAACCATAATGGACAAGGTTTGATTTAGGAATGTTACCATTCGGACAATCCTTGCCCAAGTGACCCTTTTGACGGCATTCGTAGCAAATACGACTTTTGTTCTTGTTGGTCACACCATTCCTTGCAATTTCTTTTCTACACTTGTTTCGAGTCTTGTTCTTGGAGAAGGTGGCTTCCTTGCCCTTCTTGTTTGAAGTGGGCCGCTGCCCGGCCAACACCGGTCTGACCGGTGGCGTGCACCGGTCTGACCGGTCACGGTCAGAGCCACTGCCCGTTGTTGCTTTTGGGCACGAGTCGGCAAGGTGTCCCTTCTCTCTGCACTTGTAGCACACCCTCCACTTGTTGGAGCTTCTAGGCTTCTTGGAGAGTGACTCTTGTGCCTTGTGCTTGATCGGGCGATATTAGGGTTTGATTTCCCCAATCTCGCTCTTTTCTTGAATCTTGTTCTTGTGGGACGTTGTATGTTGTTGAGGGGTTGAACTAGTGGCGGTTGATCCCTTCTCAAGCTTCTTCACCATGCTTTCACGGTTATCTTGAGAAGGTTGCACTTTGCTCTTCTCCTTCAACACATACAAGTCCTTTTGAAGCTTTCCAACCTTGCTTTAGTTTATCATTTTCTTCAGCAATGAGGTCATCACAAGATTCTACAAGTACATGCTCAATACTAGATTGGCTTCCTTGAGACAAACAATCATTAGCGCAAGATAAATTAATTTGAACTTGTGAGCATGTGCATGTGTGAGATAGAGGTTGTATAGATTTTACCGATGAAAGCACAACCTCATGGGCTATCTCTAGTGTTGCATAAGAATCAACAAGCTTCTCATACGAAAGTTCAAGTTCATTGTGATTAGCTTGTAGGGCCATATGCTCGCTAGTGAGCTTCGCTAATTTGGCTTCTAGATCATCATTGGCATCTTCTTCTATTTTAGCTCTACAAGCAAAGGATTTGATGTCATGATCATATTTGTTAGCCAAAGTTTCATACTTACAAACCAAAGATGCGAGTTCGGATTTGAGAAGCTCAAGTTCTCTTGACGAAGAGCTTGAAGCTTCAATCTTCTGGTCATTAGTCCCTTTGGCTTGTCTCTTCTTCTTGCTCTTCTTTTCCTTCTTGGCCATCAAGCAAGTTGATGTGCCCCTCGCCGGGCACCGGTCGGCCGGTGGGTGTTGCCGTCCGACCGGTCCCCGCAGGGACCGCGACTTCGCTTCTTTGATCGTCTTGTTGCTTGGGGGTTGATGCTTGATGATCGGTGGATGTTGTAGAGGTATGGCACATCTCCACCGACTCATCTTCATCATCGCTCTCAAGTTCATCCCATTTGGTATTTACCAACTCAAGTAGTAATTTCCAAATGAGATGAGCATCTTCGCAAATCTTTTTGCTCTTCAAGACAATATACTTTAGTTCTCTACATACACGACTACACAAAAGGTTAGCAATTACGGCATTGAGTTGCTTCTTCTCCAGTCCATTGGCGAGACACATGTCTCATCCTTTGGAAGGATACTCGCAACCATAATGCTCTCGGCGGTAGGGCCCAAGACCTTAAGTGCAATGAGAACATTAGAGCACCAAGAAGAATAGTTTGAGCCATCTAGAGCTAGAGACTCAAACGGTACCTCACAAGTTGTCGACGTCGAAGAACTCCAAGCGGTTAAGCTCGAATCGGAGCACCAAGCTCGATACCAATTGAAAGGTCCTTGATGTTGCCTAGAGGGGGGGGTGAATAGGCGAGACAACCAATTTCAATTCTTTCTCCCCAAACACTTGAGTCGACAATGCTCCACCGGTCGGACCGGTGGTGGTGACCGGTCGGACCGGTCAAGCACAAGACTTCACGGTGACACCGGTTAGACCGGTGTGCCTCACCGGTCGACCGGTGTAGCACGAGAGAGCTCGCAAAAACAACTTCAAGCACCTCTTGACTTCTAGCACGAACCAAACTCGGGGTGTGGCTTTTGTAGATGATCACAAGCAGAGTAATGAGCCCTGCACACACAAGTAACACACCCAAGTAGATCGAAGCGGAAGCAAATGAAATATGCTAGAAAAACAACTTAGAGAGTCGAACCACACGAAGAAGCAACAATTTGTTTCCCGAAGTTCACCACCCACTGAGGAATGGCTACGTCTCCGTTGAGGAGCTTGTAAGGGACAATTCCCACAACAAGCCGGGTCTCTTTCAACCACTTTCCTCCTTTCCACTAAGGTGATCTTTTCCACGAAGAGGCAAGATCGCAGCCCTTACAAACTTCCCGCTGCTCACCACAACCTTGGGAGCTAGCCGGCGACACCTAGCCGTCTAGGAGGCAAACCTCCAAGAGTAACAAATGCACCAAAGTTTGTAGACTCGAAACCAAAGTGCTCAAGCTATGGAACCTGCTCTTGTTAGCTCACAAAGTCACTCCTAGGCTCACTTCCTCAACCCAACACAAAGATGATGGCTTGAATCCACAAATCTCACAAAGAGATGGTTGGGGAGAGCCACTAAGGCTTAGAGCTAGTTAGAAATGGCTTGGGACCTCAGCAAACACACTAGAACCGGCAACCCTCACTTGAGGAGGGCTTGGGGTATTTATACCCCTCAAAGGAGAAAACTAGTCGTTAGTCCCCGGGCAACACCGGTCAGACCGGTGCCTCACACCGGTCAGACCGGTGTACGAAAAACTAGCCGTTGGGATAGCGGCACCGGCGGACCGGTGCCTCTCGACCGGGCGAGGGCCGGCCCGAGTTACCCCCAAAACCTCTTTTAAAGAAATTAGCACTTCACCACCAAGATGAAATGACCCGGAGTTAGGTTAGGAGGGTTAGTTAACTCACTCAAAGGCTAGATCTCACTTAGGTCAACTAAAGAGCACTTCGACTTGGTCAACTCGCTAAGTTCCATCCCTCTTGATAGTACGACATACCTATACTCAAGGAAAGAGTAAAAGAGCTTCGAAGACCTCTTGAGCTTGAACAACTTCAATTCTTGCCATACTTGATCAATAACCACTTGAGGGCTTTCAACATAGCCTTTGACCCGAGCACGTCCATACTTGAGCCGGTGACTTAGGATCTTTCCATATAGCATAAGAATGCACACTTGGATCCAAGGTTGTCGTATGGACCTCCCCGGGCCCACTACCTCGGTGGGTACCGGGACCGACTACTCGGTGGGCCCCCGGGACTACCGGCTTGCGCTACACGGCACCCGAAGGCGTGGAGCACAAGGACTACACGGGAGTAGTACTCGGTTAGGGGAGCCGTACATGTTCCGCACCGTATAGAGGACTCCTAGACGTACTCGACTAGTACTCTCTCCCTACTCCGACTTGTAACCCTGCCTCCCGGACTATATAAGGCGAGGCAGGGACCGATCTCAGGATCACCTCATCCAATCCCCTACAACTCACGGCGCACTATTGCACCATCTTGTAATTGTGCCCTATCAATCCGAGCTACGCAGCATAACAGGACGTAGGGTATTACGCACCTCGCGGCCCGAACCTGTCTAAATTGTGTGCCACGTGTCTCTTCCTTCGAGTTACCGATCTCGGCGAGTCACAATCATCTACTTCGGGTACTCCCCGTAGTAGGTTGCCGGTCTAAAACACCGACGCCTAGCGCGCCGGTAGGGGCTCTCGCCCGAGATCACATGGCGAACTCGACGGCTCCTGTCTGCTTCAAGCCAACCGTCGCCTTCAACCGCGGCGACACCTTCGTGTTCGGCGCCTGGGTCTGCACTGCGGATGGCGCGGGCTCCTTCCAGCGCCGCCTCACCATGCAGCCCAACCCGAAGACAGGCCTCGTGACGCTTCCCGAAGCCGTCACGGGCGAACTCGCCGGCAAGTTCGGCGAAGTTTCGCTCTTCAACCACCACGCTGACTTCGAGCTCGAGTCCGTCTCCAACTCGAACTCGACGTCGCCATGGGCCATCGCATGCGAGCCGGCTGCTCAGCCATCGCAGGCGGTCCCCTCACCGCTCGAGCCCTCCGCGCGCGGCCCCCGCATCCTTACCCGGGCCCGCACGGAGGCTCCCACTTCGCGCCGGGCCGGCAAGGAGCCCGTACCCGAGTACAACTCGAACTCCGACGCCGCCCCCGGTCGCGCTCCGGACTCCAGCCCTCTCTCCGAGTTCTACTCGAACCCGGACTACGAGTTTGACTTCGGGTCGGACCCTGAGGAGCCCGAGTCCGAAAACGACTCCACTGAGTTTCCCTTGTCGAACCGGCCTCGGGCCGGTTATAAAATCCACGCCGGCCGGCGAGATACGTCTGCGGCCGGACCGCAAGCCTGCTGACCTGGCAAAGGGAGACTCACGCTACGTCGCCTACATCGACTCACTACCGTTCCAGGAGGGAACACCGCTAGCCCGGGCGGACTCAAACACACCAACCGAGGTGGCACCCTCTGAGTCTAGCCTTGGCACCCCCGATCGCCAAGTCTTCATGGCTGCCGGCGACACCCCAGGGCCTTCAAGCACAGCTCAGGACCAGTACCTGGAAGACATCTCCGCCGACGAGCTCTCTCGCCGATGCTCCACCCAATGAGGTTCCGGCAGACAGAGACGCTCGACGTGAACGCAACCGGAAGCGCAACGAACGCCGTCGACGCATCCGCGACAACCTCCCCATCCACAACCTTGCGGAAGCTCTCGAGGCGGTCGAGAGCGAGTACACACCACACCCGAGCAATGCCTCATGTCGATCACGGTGATCGCACGCCGGGCTCGGGGCATACGCGCGGTGAGAGGTCATCGCCAAGCTCGCCGAAGAAGCTTACTTCATGCGGGTCGACAACGAGTCAACCAACCTCCTCCAGCTAAGCCTCGCGACAACGAAGCTACTAGTCGCAGCGCCAACAACGGTCCCAACCGTACTCGAGCTGACCTCCCAGCCGAGCCAAACCGTCGCCGCTCCAACGCTGGCGGACCTTCACTACAAGATCGCGGCAACCGAGAAGTTGTCCCCCACCGCGCTCCGGCAGGTGGCGGCGGCAACGATCCCGACGGCGGCGGCAGCTCCAACCATGGGGCCAACAGGAGGGCTGGAGGCGGCGGCGGCCGTGGCGACCGAGGCCACGCGAACGACCACGCCTCCGGCGCCTCACACGGCGGGTACGACGCCCGCCGTAAAATTGAGGAGCCGCGGCGGAAGAAGTCGACCACCGCCGCCGAAGGCGACGGCTTCCCCGCCTTCTCACCTCGACTTCGCAACTTGCTCCTCCCCGACAAGTTCAAGCCTTTGGGGATCACTAAGTACGACGCGAAGCGGGATCCCATCCGGTGGCTCCGATGCTACGCTCTCTCCATCGAGAACGGCGGCGGCAACGGCGACACCAAGTGTCTCTACTTCCCCCTTTTGCACCGGACCAAGCACCACTCACATGGCTCGAGTCGCTAGACAAGCACTCGATCGACAAGTGGGACCGGTCGAAGGAGCGAGTTCACAAGCAACTTCGCGGGCGCCATGGGCCGATCGGGTACTCGCATGGACCCGGCCATGATCAAGCAAAAACAAGGCGAGACCCTCCCGCAAGTACATGCGCCGCTTTTTCGACAAGCGCGCCACCGTCGTCGACGTCACCGACAAGGAGGCCATCGACCTCTTCCAAGACGGCCTCTATCACCGCCGCACCTTCGAAGACTTCGGTCGTCGCCGCCCCCGAGTCCATCCCCCACCTCAAGGACATGATCACGTCCCGGGCGGATGAAGAAGACAAGGCCAACGCCAAGTACGACGCCATTCGTGGCAAGACCAAGCGAGAATCGGGCGGCGGCGGCGCGGCAACAATGCGAACCAGGGCGGTCGCAACAACTACTACTACTACTACTCGGGCCCCAACCGCAAGCGCAAGCCGGACAACACCGTCGCGGCTATCCGGCGCCCGCGAAAGGGAACTCGAAGAAGAACTCCGGCGGCTTCAAAGACCCGCTGAAGGAGAAGTGCCCGTGGCATCCAAACGGCAACCATACTACCGAACAAGGTGCTACCGGCTCGGGCACGCACTCAAGGAGACGCCGGAGCCACCGCACCCTCATGATCAAAAGAACAAGAAGAATGACGGCGACAACAACGACTTCCAAGAACCCGAGAAGACCGTCAACGTCCACTTCGGCGGACGCCCGGCGGGCGGGGAGCGAAGGCTACCCGTCGTGAAGTAATGTCCACCGAACCGGCGGTCCCGACCCCTCTCGGGTGGTCGGAGGTACCCATCATCTTCTCCCGCACGGACCAATGGACCACCTTCTCTGAACCAGGACGGTTCCCCCTCGTCTTAAAGCCAACGGTGGCGGGCTCCAAACTCAACAAGGTCCTCACTGACGGTGGGAGCAGGCTTAATGTCCTCTTCACCAAGACCTTGAAGAAAATGAAGCTCGACATCACTCCCATGCTCACCAAGAGCAGCATGCCCTTCTACGGCATCGTCCCCGGCAACGCGGCTATTCCACTAGGCTCAGTGGTCCTGCCAGTTACTTTCGGGGCAACTCGGGACAACTACCGTACCGAGTACATCAAATTCGAGGTCGCGGACTTCGAGACCTCCTACCACGCCATCCTCGGCAGACCGGCCATCGCCAAGTTCATGGCGGTGCCCCACTACACCTACTTGGTACTCAAGATGCCAAGTCCGGCCGTGTACTCTCCCTCCAAGGGGACCTCAAGATCTCCCACGACTGCGACACAGAAGCCGTGGAGATCGCCTCCACAAATCAAGTACCCAACGCGATGATGGAGGTATACAACCGCGTCGAAGAAGCTTGCTACAAGTGAACTCGACATCCCAGAGAAATCTGACAGCACCAACAAGCCTCAGCCACCTGAGGAGGTACCCGTCAAGACGGTCGACCTCAGAACAGGCGACCCCACCAAGACCACCACCATCGGGTCCGGCCTCGACCCCAAATAGGAAGACGCGCTCATCAGCTTCCTTCGGGCTAACCGCGACATCTTCGCGTGGAAGCCGACGGACATGCCGGGAGTGCCCGGGGAGCCGATTGAGCACACCCTCAACGTCGACCCTAAGGCCACCCCCAAACGACAACACCTCCGACGCTTTGCCGACGACGGGCGGGATGCCATCAAGAAGGAACTCGCCAAGCTGCTCGCGGCCGGCTTCATCGAGAGAAGTCTTCCATCCCGAGTGGCTCGCCAACCCCGTCCTCGTCCGCAAGAAGAACTCGAACGAGTGGAGGATGTGCGTCGACTACACCGACCTCAACAAGCACGCCCCCAAGGACCCCTTCGGGTTGCCGCATTGATCAAGTCATCAACTCCACGGCGGGGCTGCGACACCGCTCTGCTTCCTCAACGCTACTCCGGGTACCACCGGATCGCGATCAAGGAAGAAGACCGGAGAAGACCGCGTTCATCACCCCGTTTGGCGCGCTCTTGCTACACGACCATGTCATTCGGGTTGAAGAACGCCGGCGCTACCTACCAATGGGCCATCCGGGCACGCTTCAAGCGGCAACTCAACAAGAACGTCGAGGCCTACGTGGATGACGTGGTTGTCAAAACCGGGGACTCCGGTACCCTCATCGACGACCTTGAAGAGACCTTCGCATCACTACGCGAGTACCGCCGGAAGCTCAACCCGAACAAGTGCGTCTTCGGCGTCCCTTCGGGCAAACTACTCGGCTTCATCATCGGCCCGGCGCGGCATCGAAGCCAACCCCGAGAAGATCTCCGCCATCACCGGCATGAAAGCTCCCACGAGCATCAAAGACGTCCGAGAAGGCCGACGGGGTGCATGGCGGCGCCGCAACCGCATTCATCTCGAGGCTAGGAGAACGGGGCCTCCCCTTCTTCAAACTACTCAAGCATCAAGAGAAGTTCGTGTGGACTCCGGAGGCGGATCAAGCCCTTGCCCGGCTCAAGGACTTCCTATCAAAGCCACCGATCCTCACGGCTCCTCACAAGGGAGAGCGAGCTCGTCGCTCTACCTCGCTGCGACTACCCACGTGGTCGATCATCGCCATCGTTGTCGAGCGGCGGGGAAGACGGCCACGCCTACCCGGTCCAGCGTCCAGTCTACTTCGTCAGCGAGGTCCTATCAGAGTCCAAGGCCCGCTATCAGCCCGTGCAGAAGCTCCTGTATGCTCTACTCATCACCTCGCGGAAGCTACGACACTACTTCCAGTAGTACTCGGTCTCCGTCGTCACCGACTACCCACTTGGCGACATCTGCGGAACCAAGATGCTACTGGAAGAATCTCCAAGTGGGCCGTCGAGCTCGGCGCCCTCACTATCGACTTCAAGCCACGCACGGCCATCAAGTCGCGAGCACTAGTCGACTTCATGGCGGAGTGGCGGGAGAACCGGCTACCTACTCCCACCGTGCGACCGAACATTGGGTGATGTACTTTGACGGCTCACTCAACCTCGAGGGCGCGAGGTGCAAGAGTACTCACGATCTCTCCAACGGGCGAACAACTCAAGTACGTCCTGCGGATCTTCCGGAAGGTCTCAAACAACGAAGCCGAGTACGAAGCCCTCCTACACGGGCTCCGCCTCGCGGCTTCACCGGGCATCAAGCGGCTACTAGTCTACGGCGACTCCGCGGTGGTCATCAACCAAGTCAACAAGTCCCGGGACCGCAACAAGGAGAACATGGACGCCTACTGCCTAGAAGTCCGCAAGCTCGAGAACAAGTTCTACGGTCTCGAGTTCCATCACATCGTCCGCGACAACAACGTTGCAGCGGACGTCCTCTCCAAGCTCGGATCCACCCGCGCTCAAGTGCCGGCGGGTGTCTTCGTTCACGAGCTTCACGCGCCATCCATCCCGGAGCCGGCGCCACCGACCACGCCCCACCCCATCCAACGGCCGGGGGCGAGGAGGTCATGATGATCGACGTGGACCGGAGGCAACCCTTCATAGACTACCTCGGCGAGCGAGAAGGTCCCCTCCGACAAGAACGCGGCCGAACAACTCGTCCGCCGCGCCAAGTCTTACGTCCTCGTCGGAGACAAGCTTTACAAGCGGGGCGCATCTTCTCGGAGTACTCATGAAGTGCGTCCCTCGCAATGAAGGCAAGGACATCTTGGAGGAGATCCACAAGGGCGTCCGCGGCAACCATGCGTCCTCACGCACGGCCGGTCGACAAGGCTTTCCGACGAGCTTTCTACGGCCCACACGGCCTTGGGCGACGCCGAAGAACTCGTCGAAGATGCCAAGGATGTCGGTACTTTGCCCAGCGACAACACGTCCCGGCCTACAAGCTAGTCACCATACCGCCAACCCGGCCCTTTGCCTCGCCGGGGGCTCGACATGATTGAGCCCCCGCCAACCGCGCCCGGGAGGATTCAACGAGTGCGGTAGCTATCGACAAGTTCACCAAGTGGATCGAGGTCAAGCCGGTCACATGCCTCAAGGGCGACGAGTACTCGACTTCCTAGATGAACTCGTACACCGCTATGGGCTACCCCACCGCATCATCACAGACCTGGGATCCAATTTCAATAACCACCAGTTCTGGGAGTACTGCGAGAACAGCGGGATCGACGTCAGATACGTCTCAGTCGCCCATCCACGGGCCAACGGACAAGTCGAGCGCGCCAATGGGATGGTGCTCGACGCTCTCAAGAAGCGGCTACACGACGCCGCGAACTCTAAAGGGGGCAAGTGGATCAAGGAACTACCCAACACACTCTGGGGGCTACGGACTCAACCATCCAAACCAACGGGGCAATCCCCCCTACTTCTTGGTCTACGGCTCCGAAGCCATCCTCCCTGCCGACGTCATATGGAACTCGCCGGCGGTGGAGCACTACGACGAAGGCGTATCGGAAGACGACGGACGAGTTGATATCGACGGCCTCGAAGAAGC
This sequence comes from Cenchrus americanus, assembly GCA_947561735.1. Taxonomy (NCBI): domain Eukaryota; kingdom Viridiplantae; phylum Streptophyta; class Magnoliopsida; order Poales; family Poaceae; genus Cenchrus; species Cenchrus americanus. The sequence goes on from OX387240.1 coordinate 55,889,141, forward strand.
TCGCTGCGCTGCCCTCGTCCAGTCAGCAAGGTACCTAGAGGGTATCCGACGCTACCATGATCGCAACGTCAAGGAACGCTCCTTCAACGTTGGAGATCTCGTCCTCCGCCGTATCCAGAACACAGAGGGACTTCACAAGCTCAGCTCCCCCTGGGAAGGTCCCTTCACCGTCGCAAAGGTGACCGGGCCGGGCTCCTATCGCCTCCAAACACTCGAAGGCGAAGACATCAACAACTCGTGGAACGTCGACCAACTCTGTCGATTCTACGCCTAGTCTACACGACTACTCCGGGGTTCAAGTCTACACGACTACGTCAACACCCCCTCGCCGCAAGCGACCCCCCGGGTCCTGGCTCCAGTCTCCGGACTACTCCTCTCCAGGGTCCAGCCCGTGCGGCTACCTACGGACCCTGGGCTGCGACGAGCGTCAAGGACTCTAGCGGCGGTCTACTAAAAAACCACAATCCAAGATCCGGCCCGCACGGCTACCTACGAATCTACGATCCGGCCTACACGGCTACCTACGGATCAACGGTCGTAAGTGGCTACCCTCTCCGGCTCTACTCGGTGTAAGCGGCCTCCGGTCCAAGCGACTACTTTGTAACTACGGCCACCGGCCACCCGTGTGCACTTCTTCGGTAATAAAGTTTGATTGTTCATCAACTTCTTTCTCGTCTACTCCCCGCAACGGGACTACCAAAGCCGAGTACTACTACTCGCATCTACTCCACGATGGGCGCTCCGCACTCGAGATCGCGACTACGAGTACTCATTGCCGGAAAATTTTCTTTCATTGATACTTGAACAATTCATTACAATTGTTTTCTGTACAACTATGGCTACTAGCTACCTATTACGGGGCTACGGGAGGTTCGGCTTCTCGGCTACCTCGCTCCGCGATGGGAGCCATCTCGCTCCCGGCGGCTACGCATCTTGCTCATCGGAGCAGTTGGCGGCTACCCCGCCGGCGACTACCTCCACTGGGGCCTTCGGGAAGTACGACTTCATGAAGGCCAAGACTTGTCTTGGGATCGACCTGGCCATGTGCTTCACGTAGGCGGCCAGCCGGCTTGGAGCTTCCCGAAGGCGATCCACCAGAGGAGCTATCTTGGGGCCGCCGGGTGCGGCACCGGGAGTCTTGCGATCGGAAACGCGGCTTCTTCCAACTCCTTCAATCGGGCCCGCAATGCCTCGCGGTCTTCGTTCAACATCGCAAGGATTTGTAGCAGTTGACGAGATCCCCGTCGAAGCAATCCGAAGCTCCATATGCTTCTCGCACTCGAAGGCGAGTTCCTTGTAGTCGAGCTCAAGTAGCGGCGGGCTTCTTGCGCACGGTAGAAGAGGTTCTTCATGCTCGTCTCCGAAGCCTTCGGTCGCTCCACCGGCCCTCAAGCTGCGCAACACATCAACGCAACGGCGGGTCGGACGCTTCTCGACCTCCAACAAGTACCCGGCAAGTTCGGGGGTGTACCTTTGTTCTTGTTGCGGAGGCCTTTGTTCTTCCGCACCAAGTCGTCGCCCTTCGCCTGCAACTCCATGACGTCGTTATGGTACTTGGCGAAGGCGGCGTCGAGCTTCGACTGCATGGCAGCAGCATGCCTGCGCGACTTCACAAGTTGCTCCTCAAGCGCCTCGGCTCGGAGCACCGTGTCGCCATAACCTTGCAGCAGGTTCGACTTGTCGCGGGACCGCTCCGCAACGTCCTGCACAAGACAACTCAAGTCACGAAGAGTACTCAATGACAAAGGATTGGCTACTCAAAGGCTACATCTACTCACCTTCATCCACTGCTCCGCCCGACGGATCGCCTCCAGATGCTTGGCCACCGTCGCCGGCTCGATAAGGTCATCTGCGAGCAGCTCTATACCGCCGCGACTACTCGCGGTGGCCTCCGTCATCGCCGCAGCGCGGATGGGCTCTGCGTCTTGGATCTCGGGGGAGCGGATAGCCACCTCCAGAGCAATCTCTGGCGACGTGGTGACCGCCTCTCCCCCGGCGGTCTTCTCGACGACCTCCTCCATGGGCTCGGGGGCTCCTTCCGCAGCCTCCGGGGCCTCTGGTGTCAACCTCTGCATTGGCACCCCCGCAGGGATGTCACCACCTTCAGCGCCTGTCAAAGAGAGACAAGTGCATCAGTGCCTACGACTACTCCTCGTGGAGCTCTGCTGCTTCAAGAAGGGTACTCACCTTCAACTACACTGGCCTCCGGCAGTGGCGCCACGGCAACCTGTAGCTCAATCGCGGTTTGGGCAGCGGGAGCGGCCTCCTCGGCGGGCGGCGCGACTTCTTCCGCCACCGCTGATGAGGGCTCATCCCCATCCGAGGTCAGATCCTTGGATCTTCTGCAGAAGCGCACACAGATGGTCGTCAGGCAACATCGACTACTGCAACAAAGTACTACTCATAAGGATATGGTACTTACAAGTTCGACCGGAAAATGGTCACGGCCGAAGCACCGAGGATGCTAGCGATATCAACCAGTCCACCCTCGGCGGGCGCCTCCTCCTCCTGCGCCCCTGCGGCTACCGCTTCCTCTACAGCAGCGGCGGCGCGCGCGCGGTCTCCTGCGCTCCTGAGGCTACCACCTCTTCAACGGCGGCGGCCACAGGTCCCGTGCTCCCTTGCGGAGCTGGGGGCTTGCGCTCCAGTTGCGCCAGGATCCCTTCAACAGTGGGGGCTGGACTACGACTTCCAGCTGGCTCCCCCACCGTGTCCCACACGCCCTCGTCGCCCTCTTCGACGGGCTCCGCTGGCGGCACCTCCTGCACACAAGGAAGACTGCTCGTCAGCAAGCGTACTCGAACAAAGGGTACTCGACTACTCTGTTCAAGACAACTTACCTCCTGAGGCATGGTTTCGAGACCCTCGGCTTCTTCGCCACCCGCTTCCCGGCGGGGGTTGTGCGGCTTTCGCGGAGGCGTAGCCGGGCTAGCCACCGGGCTAGCCGGGGGGGTCTTGTACCGAGGAACATGAGGTAAGCCCGGCGGCTAAACCTCGACCGCGGTGGAAGCGGTCTTGCGGCGTCTCCTCGTCTTCGTCGTCATCGTCGGAGATATCCTCCACGACGACGGTGTCGTGACCTTCACCGACTTCACGCCGCTCCTTCGCCTTCCCCTCCTTTGGGATCTCGATTCCGCTCGAGGTGGTTGCGCGGCTCGGAGATGGACCTCTTCACATCATCCTGTGCAAGACACAAGACGTCAGCAACTCTACTTCAAGCAATCACTACTCGACTAGGGGGGTACGACTACTCACCTCCTTGGGCGGGCGCGCAACGGAGTACTCCTCGACAGGGCACGCCGTGTACGGCGGCATGTCCTTGAAGATCCGCGACAACCTCTCGATGATGTCGTTGTCGTCGAGCTTGCCTCCTGGCATCCGCGACGTGTCGCCGTCGCCGGTGTACTCGAAGCCCGGGGTCTCCCCGAGCCATCAACGGCCGGATCCTTCGCTTCATGAAACGAAGGCCACGTGCTCGGCCCTCGGTCCCGCCTCCCTGAGCACCTTGACGCGTGCTAGCAGCTCGGGGAGTTGGATCCCTTCTTGCATGGTGGGCTCCGTGTTCCACCATTAACGGTGCACCGGGCCGCCGTCCGCTTGGCTTCGGCGGGCGGGGGTGGTGGTTCGTGATGTAGAACCACCCGGTCTTCCAATCCGTGTTGGAGTCGACAAGCTTGTACGCCGAGTGCTTCGCTCCGCGGCGTCCTCCCTTAGCCGGATGCCGGCTCCTCCGACTACCCCGGGATTGGTGGCACCGGGCCGCGGCTTGACGTGGAAGAACTTCGGAAAAGCGCCCAATGCGGCTTGATCCCGAGGAAGGCTTCGCGAAGTGGACGAAGACCGACGTGTGGAAGATGTCGTTGGGGTTCGAGTTCGGGTACTCGATCCCGTAGTACCCGAGCGGCCCCTTGAAGAAATCGCTAGCGGGAGCGCAAGACCGCGCTCCACGAACCGCGCAAACATCGGGATCTCGTCTTCGGCTTTCTCCATCGGATATGGATCTCGAGCGGCGGATCTCCACATGTCGACTTCCTTCTCCCCGATGAACCCACTTGTTCGGGAGGGGTCGGCGGAGTCCTCCGTCTTCACTTTGGACTTCTTCCACTCGCGGCTCGGATCAGCACGCGGTGGAGACATGGGCGGCACCGCTCCGGTGGCAGCCGCAGCGGCCTCTTCGCGGCCCCTCTTCTTCCCGGCGGCCTTGGACGTCTTGGACGGCGACGGCTTCATCCTCCAAGTGCAGGGCGTCTTCACTCGCATCCGCACGGGGGCTACCCTAAAAGACTTGGGTGGCGGCGCACTTGGATCTACTACAGCGGCAGCAAGCGCTAGGAGTGGATTCGCCTCAGATGCAAAGGGAATGGCTGCAGCTCGAATGGGTGAAAAGCCCTAAGGGTTTTGGCTTTTATTTATAAGCCAAATCGGCTCCGCAACGGGCGGCTGGATAAGTCCACGCGCGGCTGACTCAGCGGCTGCGCGCGACCCTTCGTATTCTACTAGTCGACGCGCCTCACCGCGGGGGCTCGGCTACTTCTACTCGATTACCTGTGAAGCGGCTAAATTCAAGAGCATCTCAGGACACATTCTTCAAGAAGACCCTTCAATTCGAGAGGAAGTACTCGACTCAAGGCTCGGGGGCTCCGTGCCATGTGTCCTTCGGTTTTTTCTCTCCGGATTTTTCGGGATTTTCTTGCCAAGACTTCAGATGGATCCTCAGCCAGAGCCCGCGGCTCAAGGCTCGGGGGCTATTCCATGTGGAGTGCGGTTTTTGCAAGTCGCACCTCCATATCAGCTTCGGCTTCAAGGCAAGACAGGCATTTTTTGAAGACCTTCGAAGGCAGTTTTCGAGGACGCTTGGGACTACTCGAGAAGACTTCAAGATTGCTCAGACATCAGCTGGAGTACATTCCAGCCTCGGGATGTTTCGACTACTCTTGAGGACTCTTGACTTGTAGCACTCAGGGACGCTTGAGGACTACTCGTTAAGGCCGTCAAGACTACTTGAAACTATCCTTCTCGACTACAAAGTACTCGGGGGCTTGTCGTATGTACCTCCCTGGGCCCACTACCTCGGTGGGTACCAGGACCGACTACTCGGTGGGCCCCTGGGACTACCGGCTTGCGCTACACGGCACCGAAGGCGTGGAGCACAAGGACTACACGGGACTAGTACTCGGTTAGGGAGCCGTACATGTTCCGCACCTGTATAGAGGACTCCTAGACGTACTCGACTAGTACTCTCTCCCTACTCCGACTTGTAACCCCGCCTCCCGGACTATATAAGGCGAGGCATGGACCGATCTCGGGATCACCTCATCTAATCCCCTACAACTCACGGCACACTATTGCACCATCTTGTAATTGTGCCCCGTCAATCCGTAGCTACGCGACATACGGGACGTAGAGTATTACGCACCTCGCGGCCCGAACCCGTCTAAATTGTGTGCCACGTGTCTCTTCCTTCGGTTACCGATCTCGGCGAGTCACAATCATCTACTTCGGGTACTCCCCGTAGTAGGTTGCCGGTCTAAAACACCGACAAAGGTCACTCCATGTTGCCAATCTTAACGAGTTGATGACTTGCAAAGCTTCCCTTGGTTAAGGTTTGAATATGATACTTGAAGACCCCACGGATGCTAGACCTTCACCCTAGCAAAACACGAATGGCGGCTTAGCTACGGCCCCAAAGATTGTTTAGTCCCTCACCCTAGCCATTTCGGTTGATCTCTTCATCACTTATCCAATCCACTTTGAGTTCCACTTTGCTTCACACGCAATTAACCTTCATTTGAAAATCCCGCTTCAAATGCTTGATCTTTATTGACAACGGGTATGCAAGCTTCCAATTTTAGAACCATGGTGTGTACACTCATCATCCTTGTTCTCTTTCTAAACTCATGAAGTCTTGCACCATATACTTGTCTTTGTAAATGTGAGCCATAACATACGTCCATAATTAAAATACTTCAATGGTTGCTTATGAATATATAATGAAAACCTGCTCACAATCTTAGACAAAATCATTAGTCCTTTAATCACCTTGTCATTCAATTTACCAAAATCCACTTAGGGGCCTAGATGCACTTTCACTATGACAACTTCTCGATCTCGTCTTTCTTCCTCTTGCTTGCCCCGCGTAGTATGTGTTAGATAGCATAGATATAGATGCTGACTAATGAACATATTGTAACATACATGAGATAAGGATGCGCCACTCGTAGATTGTTGTAATTTAAACATGTAACCGTGTTGTATATCTCTAGGATACGGCTGGCTCTACCTTCTATCTCTAGGACTCGTAATCCACGCAAGGGGATCTTCCTTGCCTATATTAACATGAAACCGCCGGCCTAGGAGGGGCAAGGCGTTCCAACTAATCTTGTGCGCTATCATCTTTCATGGTATCGAGCCTAGATCCAATCCAAGAAAACCAACCATGTCTTCCTCCTCCTCCTCCTTTGCCAATCCCCTCAACCCTCTGCGGTTGGCATTGCCATCTCAAAAAAAGCTTTCCAAAACCAATCATGCTATGTGGAAGGCGCGAGATTTTTGCCGCCGTCGGGGGGCGCGCGCCCAGTTGGCCACTTGACCGGCGACACACGGAACCGGCCAAGGAGATCACCGTCAAGGTGGACGGCAAGAACGTCCAAACTCCAAACCGGGAGTATGAGGAGTGGTTTGCTAAGGATCGACAGGTTCTTAGCTTCGTTCTTGGCAATCTAGGGCGAGCGGTGCTCGTCCAAGTATCCGACAAGGAGGTTGCGGCGAAGCATGGAGTGCGAAAGAAGCTATGTTCTCATCGCAGACTAGGGCTCGCGCTCTAAACACGCGCCTAACCCTTGCCACAACCCAAAAGGGGAATATGACCGTGGCGAATATGTTAGCAAGATGAAGTCTCTTGGTGACGAGATGGCGGCGGCGGGAGACGACTTGATGATGCTTTGAGCCTGGTGGAATACATCCTCACCGGCCTTGGATTCGACTTCAATCCTATTGTTTCTTGCTCTTGTTGCAAGATCGGATGCAATCTTTGTAAGTGAAGTTTATTCACGACTTTTGGCATTTGAGACTCGCATGGAGCTCATGACCGGCGCCGGAGATTCTTCATCGGCCAATATGGCAAATCATGGTGGCCGTGGTGGACACGGTCGCGGTGGCTTTGGTCGTGGCCGTGATGGCCGTGGCCGGGGCAATGGTGGCAACAACAACACCAACACCAACTTTCGGCGCCAACACACTAACAATAAAGGACGTGGCCGCGGTGGTAGCAATGGTGCTTCGTCACGACCAATCTACCAAGTGTGCCTCAAGGAAGGACATACGACGGATCGGTGCGGCATCGCTATGAAGAAGACTACGTTCTCGAAGAGAAGAATGCTTTGGTGCAGCAACAAGATTGTACAATGTTGACAAGAACGGTACACCGACACGGGGCGACCGATCATATTACTTCGAGCTAGATAAGCTCGCCTTCGCAGAGAAGTACAATGGTGGAGATCGAGTCCACACCGCTAGTGGCACGGTATGGATATTGGTCATATTGGTCACTCTATTATTCATACCCCTACTCGTGATCTTAATCGAAAAATATTTTGCATGTTCCCTCTACCAAAAAAAAATCTTCTCTCTCGTCTATCGTCTTGCATCGGACAATAATGTGTTCTTTGAATTTCATCCCGACTTCTTTTGCATAAAGGATCGGGACATGAGGAGCACGCCGCTTAGAGGACCATGCCAAAGAGGGCTATATCCTCTTCCTCCCACACCGGTCGTCAAGCAAGTTTTTGGAGTCAATAAACCATCCTTCGAGCGGTGGCATAGTCGCTTAGGTCATCCTGCAGTTCCCATTGTTGAAAGAGTCATTAGAAGTAATAGTCTTCCTTTATGTTCCAAGTTAAATAAAACCTCGGTATGTGATGCTTGCCAAAGAGCAAAGAGTCATCAATTGCCTTATCCAAAGTCTACTAGCGTATCTAATCATCCTCTTGAGCTTGTTTTTTTCGATGTATGGGGACCATCGCCCGATTCAGCTAGTAGATATAAATACTATGTTAGTTTTGTGGATGACTATAGGAAGTTTACTTGGATATATCTTCTAAAATTTAAGTCAGAAGTTTTTCAAAAATTCTGTGACTTCCAAAATCTTGTGGAGAGGTATTTTGATCGAAAAATTCTTTCTGTTCAAACCGACTGGGGAGGTGAATATGAAGCTCTTCATCCCTTCTTTACAAAGATTGGCATCTCTCACCTTGTCTCTTGCCCGCACGCACACCAACAAAATGGCCCTGGCGAGCGTAAACACCGCCACATAGTTGAGATGGGGCTTTCACCCTTGCACACGCCAAAATAAGCCCCGGCTTGTGTCGTGCGGCCGTGCATGCGAGAGGGGGTGGCTCCTCGGCCGCGCCGACCACCGAAGAGGAACGGGGGCCCGATTGTCGCCGCGTCACCGGAGGGGAAGAGCGACGAAGAAAAAGAAAAGTAAAAAAAAAAAGACGAAAGATCGACAGACCGAAAAAGAAATCACATATTCAAATCAACAAAAATTAGCGAAATCAAGCCATATCAACACTACACGGCTCCGAATTTCAAATTAGCACAAAAATCAACAAATTTGAGCACTCGATCTAGGTGGGTAGTTGAGAAAGACGGGACACGGCCGATGCGCAACGAAACTGATTTTAGATAGCGTCAAGCCGTCAATGACAATCGGGAACTTGATGGCAAGTAGTGGCCATGAACTTGCAAACGAAAGCGAGGTAGAGGCGGACGCCTCCATGTGCTCAACGCGGTGGCGGCTTCCGGCCGGGCGCGGCACAACTCCGGCGGCCTTTGTGGCACCACCGCCGGATGCGAATACGGACTACGGCGGGGAGGGGTTGGGCTGCCGGGCGCCGGCCCGTAGGTGCCGGATGTGCCACCGGAGAGGGAGGGAGCGTTGACCCGATGAGGAGCGAGACTGCGAGAGGATATTGTGGTGTTCAGTTGGGAATTGGGATGGGGTGCATAGTGTTGGGACGGGGTGCATAGTGTTGGGCCCGGCCTTTTTTTATATATCGATCGATTATTTGTAGCTCAAAGAAAAATCTTAACCATTTTGGAGTATAGTCTTTAGTGGAGATAAAATTTAGAGAGTTCAAAATCTACCATAACTTCTTCTCTTTAACGAAACATACATATATGTTATTTAGTTATAAAATCAATCTATTATCCGTATGTTCATATGATACTTCAATTTTCTTCTACCTCAAACTATCAATTAAGTGGACCAAAAATCAGTTCCATAATTACTCTCACAAGCATACCATTCTCATTTCACGAGCCTAAATATAATGTGTTCCAAGAACATAAGAATGTCGAAATTCTCGGACTTGGCAATCCATAGACGTAACAATATCTTCTTTAAGTTGACGTTATTTGCTTACCACTCAAAAAGCTTTTTAAAATAAAGCCAAAAAAAGCTGTCCGGTTGCCATGCTATGCTATCTACTACCTTATCTCTAAAACGCATGAAGTTTAAGAACTCAAACAACATATACAATGGAACAATATTTACCAGCTTCCCTTGTTTTTCCCAACCGTGTAATGCAATTGACCAATCAACATTAATGGTTTGACAAAATTATTTTCCATATACTCTTAAAAAGAACGATGATTTTACTTGCCAATAACATATAATGACTGTGGATATGATTGTGGATAGACTATAGAGAAAGGGGTAACCAAGAAGATGAAGCCCAACACATCACAAGAAAAAAATAATATACTACAACGAAGCATAAGGACCACACAACCCAAAACATGTACAACGATCATAGTCTCGGTTGGGATCCTAATAATTTCATAGGAATTTAATAAAAATCAGCTAAATTTCACATCAATCTCTACAATATAAAAAATATATAAAAGTTTCCGTCTTACATCTTACTAAATTAGTGCTAATCAAAGTTGACCTACCTTTGTATTCAACACATTCTTTTAGATCCGAGCCCAAATTGATAACCACCATACTTTTGGTTTAAATCCTTAAATACATCATCTCATCGAGCATGCAAACACGTATATGACCCATTATTATCAAGTGGTATCAAAACGAAACATCTTCAACCATAAACGCTACACGTAATGGGAAAGAGGCAAAGCGAAAACGTGCCATAGGTAGAGACACCATGGCGGTCAAAAACATGTAACATCTAAATATTGCAAACAAACTACAACGTAATTGTACTCATATGAAAAAATGACCTCACCCGCTGGCCATCCGCGGCAACGCCGCGAGGCTTTCTAGTGATCATCGATCCGTAGCTAGGTACTATATGCACTATAGTAGTGTACTAGGAGTCCGGTTTGTTTCGGGGTATAAGTAGGGACCCTGCGTGATTGAGAAAGTTTGTACACACCATAATCAACGGAAATCCTTTTACCCATTTCCAACCACTTTACATCTTCAAGATTTACTTTCTCGCGTTACTTTTCGGCGGCTTTGCCACCGGGTTTTTGTTTTCTTCAACGTCATCCTTCTAGTTCGTCGGGCTGCAACGATCAACCTCCGGCTAGCTTCTAAGTACCGTTCTATCGAATAAATCCTAGGCTTTAACCTCCTGGTGCATCGTTGTCGTTTCGTCTAGTTCTTTTATTCACAATTTTTCGATATTAGTCGGATCCGCAAGTGTCCGTACCAACTCTTGTAGTTTTAGTTTTTATCATCAACTCATCCAACTTTAATCAAGCTTCGTCGGCTTTTTACTATTCTTTTATTATCAATTTAATCGAACGGTCGATCTAGACCGAGTTTCGGGCATTATCATGTAGCGTTAAGTTGCTTTTCGTAGCTTACGCATTGCTTACGTCATCGGGATCGGGCGACATAGTCAATTCCAACATACTTACACTTCGGTACGCTTTCGAGTGCACCAATCCTCGCTTTGTTTTGTATCGCTCGATCCGGCGGATGCACGTGCTCTAAAGACTCTATCGGTTCTCTAGTCGATCTACTTGTTTTTAACAATTTTCATGTGTTCCTTGTCAATCAATAAGTCGGATTGACGGGCATGCCTCACACCGAGAATTCGGTGGGTTCTTTGCGCAAGTGTCACGTCCGATTTTTGTGTCAACACACTTTTGGCACACTCGGTGGGTCCGAAAAAAAGTAAACATGTCCAACGACATCCCGAAGCCGTACGACATTGTTGTGAACAACAACGAATTAATTAATGAGGATCAACTCAAGGAAGAAGATAAGGCTCGGCTTGAGGCACACATGGAAGAATTCGGGAAGTTGTGTTTGTCTTCTTTTGAACGTACTAAAAGTGGAGTCATTAAAGACTCCCCTTCCGGGCCTCGACACATCATTTTTACATCGGATCTTGGAAAGTTGCGGGAGATGGTGGATGTAGTTGTGCATAGGACCTAACAATTCGAGTCTTGGGCGATACCATACAAAATAGTTTGATAAAGACCCGAAGGAAGGATTGGCGAAAGAATACGTTGGACATGCATACTATCGGCTGTCCAATCCAATGTGAAGATCCATGAAGTCACATCGGCTACTCGGCCGATTTTGAGCCATGATGTTGAAGCTTCTCTCCTTGGGAACCGGCTCTCTCCCTTCATATGATTACAACTCAAGCGAGCGTAATCAAGCGATCGGGGTCCAAGTTTCTCTACTCGATCCAATAAAAACTCCATACCCCATAGAGAGAGATTCGGATGGGAAGCTTAAAGGATAGGGAATGCCTTTGGATTTTTTCACACCGAGCCACACCAACCTTCTAGACACCTTTGTTTCCATCGGCTCCGGAGCCGATTGTTCATCCTTTGTCCTATCCGAGCAATAATTGGTAGAATCCTAGGGACCGCTCATATTCACGAGGATGGGTTCTCATTCACCTACTTCGATAAGAAGACAAAGATGATGCAAAGATATGAGATGTCCCCTCTGCATGCTCATATGCTTCATCCAATAATGACGGATCAAGGATCCCCCGTCCCGCAACGGACTTCGACCACACCGGACGATTTCAACTCAACCAGCTCAACACTTTCATATGCGGCAAAGTCTATCGGCCAATCGGTGGTTATGACTCAAGCTCGGCGGTCGCATAGGCAAATACGAGTTCACCTCCTCAATAGGAAAATCAACAAGTGGTGGTAGATCAGCAAGCAACACAACAACAATCAAATGTGTCTCGGGCTCTATAGATGGTCTAAATCGGCTTGCGAGCATAGAGCAAGCGACTTCGGACCCGGGCACCTCAAAGTCCATCGGACGCCCCAATTGCACAACATCATATAGCTCCCAATCCTTCGGTAGGACAGTGGGTCCACGGTATCACTCTACGGCGAGACCAATGGCAAAGCTGCCGATCCAACAACATGAGCCTTACGATGATCGGCCTCTGTAGAGTCCATCGACTAGTCTCCGGCCGATAGAACATATATTTGCTCAAGTGCGAACTCATCTAAAGGAGGATTTAGCCGACCGGATAATTGAGACGGCTAGAATCAATTTGGACTAAAACCTAAGCAACAAACTTACATGTGCCGCCAAATGCCTTACCCCTCGGGTTATGATCGATCTCATTCCTTCCAAGGTTTAAGGTGCCTAACCCGAAAAAGTTCTCTAGTCAAGATGAGACTTCCACCATAGAGCATGCTACTTGATTCATCATCCAATGTGGAGAAGCGAGCGAACAAAGATGCACTCGGGGGTGCGCTTGTTTTCTTCATCCTTATCGGGATGACGTTTTTGTGGTTCACTTCACTTCCGGCAATTCCATCATCAAATGGGCCGATTTGAAGAAACAATTCCACAACTATTTGTTTGTTGGTATTCATGAGATGAAGATCCCGGATCCGACAAGGCTAAAGCGAGAGGAATGATGAAACAATTGATAGTTTCATCCAAAGGTTCAAGGAGGTCGAGAAACAAGTGCTATAGTATAACCCTTGGCAACAAGCAACTAGTCAAGCTAGCTTCCAAGGACTCTTGCCTTCAATCAAGGAGAAATATTCATCATAGGAGTTCGAGAGCTTGAACCGGTTGGTACATCGGATGAGTGAGAAAGTTGTGAAGCCTTAGGAGCCAAGACAAAACTTTAGAAAGAAGGTGACTTGCATGGACTATTCGACTCGGAGGATGAGGAAGCCGAGATCATACTAATAGTGGGTTAAAAAATAAGAAAAATATCTCCTGTCCTTTTGGCAAGAAGGAACCGAGAGAAGTTCGACTTCGACATAACCAAAGTCGATATGATATTTGATCTGCCACTAAGAGAAGGGCAAATTAAGTGTTCCCAATTCCACACAATACCATATATGAAAGAGCTTAATAAGATAAGGTACTTCAATGCCACATCACATGACACTAATGACTACAAGTTATTCCGGCAGCAGATCAAGTTATCCATTGAGTGAGGGCGGCCCAAGTTTGAGATACCCGCTAAATCTAAAAAGCTAATGAAGATCGATCAACATCCCTTCCCAACTACATGGTAGAAGTATCTCCTGGGAAGAACACGCTTCATACCATGTTGCGACATCCGAATGGCTAAAAATAAAGGAATCGATGATCCTAAAGTGCAAGCAACCACGGAGGATGTCAACGGAAAAGGGTTGCTAAAGGAAGGGGGAATTCAAGATCCTCGCATTGGCATGTTACATCTTAGATGCTATTGAACAAGTTCCAATGCCGGCAAGAATGGGCAAGGGAAAGAGAAGAGTGGGCCTGGTGCAACGAGAGTCATTGGAGATGCTCATTCTTCATGTACTTCTTTGGGAAGAAGGGATCAAGTTTACGTCGGCCGAGAATTGCCCCGAATGCAACGGGTCTTATCGGGATGGCTGATCAATTAAGAGGCATTGCTTTGATAACAAAAGGCCAATTATTAGAGATCATCGTGAATACAATGATCGACGAGTCCCGGCATATGAAGGACGGGGTGTAACGCCGGTGTTCACGAACGGTCGGTGGGTAGAGTCGAAACAATCGGACACGTTATAATTGTCCGGAAGAGATGGCAAATTGTAGAGTTCCTAATGAAGATGTATTGTGTCGTGCCCCTGAGCACTGACGTACGCTATAGCTAGATGATGAAAAGCCAAGTCACAAAAAGGAGGGTCCAACATTTGCACCAATTAAAACAACAACAAGAAGAAGAGAGGCGCATGCTGGACAAAAAGAAAGTTCGGTCTCAAGTATGGCGTCCCAAATCAAAGGCCGATGATGAGAAAGACGACGGGCCAGTGTCCAGCATAGTCATGGTATTCCTACTGCCGAAGGAGTTCATGGATCCAATCGATTTTGACTGTCTAACGAAGAATAGGGATTGGCTCAATTTACACTTGAACTTACACTAGCTATCTTCGAAAAGCCGGATGATGAGAAGAGGCAACACTTAAAGGCTCTTTTGCTCAAAGTGTATGTGAATGGAAAGACAATCACCAAGCTGCTGCTTGATGGAGGAGCAACAATCAATCTAATGTCGTACACTATGCTACACAAGACCGGCAAGGAGATGAAGATCTGACCAAGATGGACATGATGCTGATAGACTTCAAAGGCAGTGTCTCTCCGGCTCAAGGTGTGATCTGTGTTGACCTCATGGTCGGCAGTAAAGACCCTTCGAACCACCTTTTTCATTACCAAAGGGAGGGGTTCATATAATCTGTTTCTGGGTCAGGGCTGAATTTATGCCAATTGCAGCATATCATCTACTATTCATCAATGTATCATTCAATGGATCAGATATTTGGTAGAGGTGGTCAAAGGGGATTCATCCTTCAGTATAGCAGCTGCAGAGGCACCAGAGTTGAGCTATGAACTCATGAGCTGCATATGTGGCAAAATTTGGGACACGAACTTCGTTAAGGTGGCCAATTTCAGACTATAGCCGATCCAAGCAGTCGGCTCTGAAAAATCGTCCTGATGGATCAATTCATAGAATACGAAGGGAAGCTTGGGCACAAATTTATAGTGCCTCATCTACGACAGCTTCATGCTCCCGCACTTTCTATTTTGCTCGACAATGATGACCGACAACTTCCATTAAGCATAACTCGTTATCACTGAAGCTCGATCTAGAGACGTTCCTTGGATCAGTATATGTTATAGGAACATAGTGCTAGAGTTCTATTCATGTTGTTATAAACCTGTTAATTTTTTTCATGTAGTTTGATTCAGTGATAACACTTGTTTGGTTATGAATGAAGTAGTAGAAGTATGTGTGGAATATTTTCTAAACATATGCACCTACATGCACCCATGAATGTAGGTACCCGAGGGACCTCACAGCCAACCTCATCAGGCCCTGTCAATTCCTTTGAGTTTCATTCTTGCGAACTTCTCCCTTGGCTACGTCAATCAATGATTTTTCGTTGATTGCAATATCTGAAATGTTAAATCTTGGAGAACCAAATTAATCCCTAAAAGTTGTTTACCTAGCAAATTGTATCAAATTGAGGTATTATTGCTCTAAGATTTCTTAGGATCAAATGTGTTTTCTGTTTGTGTTAGAGAATAGACGGCATATATATACCAAATGTGGCATTTGAAAATTGCTAAATTGTTATATATCCAATTGCTTACATTAAGTATGTGCTCATGAGCTATGTGTTGCTTGGTAGTGGCAACTATTGATATTCTCTCATCTTGTTTTATACATTTCAGTTGTAGAGTGGTTGCTATGTGATTTTTATCCAATCATCAAGTAGTGTACTAATCAAAAAGTTTATTCTTCAATTTTACCGAAGGCAACAGAAGCATGCAATTTGACATATCAACATGTTTTATGTTACCCAGTTTCTATTTGTAGAGGAGAAGATAATATTGGTTCTGACAGCAGACCGTGATGGTGTTTTTCTCTACTTCTCACTTCTTCAAAATTTGGATCTACCTTCTTCGACCAGCTTACGAGTCCAATCAGGACTTCTCACTAAAAGCCCCTATTGGATTTTTGAGTTCATCTAATGTCCTCGACAAGGCACATTTCATTATGTTGAGCTACAAGGTTGCATTTGGGTGTCTTCCTTCCACCGAGGTGAAGGTTGTCACTTAGCAGCATTGACTGAAACTCCAGAAACTTCTTCATCGAAGGATTCTAGAGAAGCTGTAGATATACCTCGAAACCATGATTTGGCCATCACAGAGGGGAACATTAATAAAAGTATTTTGTGGATGTCGCATAGTTTCCATCCTTAACGATCCTTGTATATCTTTAACTCTAAACTGACACAATTGTACTTCACATTTATGAATGAGTTATGAATACATTATTGCGGATTTCATACTAAATTGTCTACTTTGCCCAATGATCTATGTTTATCTTTTACCCCTTCATCGTTGGGGGGTGAGAACATGCATGTTTTGTTAAGATGCATTTGAAATTACTGCACATGCATCTATTTGTTAACTCATCCATTTGTGGTATTTATAAAATCACTTGGATATCTTTTTTCTCTGTTTTCTTTTCTCATAGGTTGAATATGTGAGAAAAACTTGTGCCAATATTTAGGAATTTTATTAATAATAAACTTTCAAGTCTTATGTGAAAACTAATATTCTATGCATCTGACAAGTATTGTAGCACAACTAAAAGATAACATGGCCTTGCCGCACTAGGCCATTGTCCTTTATTATTTCGGCATCATGTTGATTCAATTGATGACTATACATTATTTCTAAGAATTATAAGTTTTTTCATTAAAATCTATGGACCACAAATCAATTGTTGTGAACAGTTAAGGATTACGAATTTGGGAGTGTTTTTTTATTTTCATGAAAGTAAAGTGTCTCAACTATATAGTGGTTGTTGTGAAGTTTAGTATTTTTTTTACAGTTGAGGGGCTTGTTTATGAGGGAACGTGAGATTAAACTATTGATAGAGTTTGTAAAGTTTAATGTTTCTTTTAATAAATTTGTAAAAATCATAGATATTTTTCATGAAGATCTTTTTTATGGTCTTGGGATTGGTTGTTGTGAAGTTTGGATTTTTTTTGTTGGTAGCAAGCAATTTTTCCAAAAGTTATGGGACTTTAACGGGATCAATTTATGCTGAATAGAAGGACATTTAATGTTGGTTACTAAAAAATTTTGCTATTTGTCAACTGTTAGGAAAATTGAAGATCTTTTTTTGGATAAAAGGTTGGACGTTTTGTCTATTATTATGAAGTGCAAGATTGTTTTTGTGGAATTGTAAATAGAAAGAAAATTGTCATAAAAGTTTAGAGGTGTTGACACCGTTTTTTGGGAAAAATATGTCAAAAGGATAAGAAGTAGCCGATGAAAACAAAGTGCAATCGGCCGATTGGAAGGAGAAAGAGGTACGGTCAACGGGACTCACCGATGGTCAAGGAAACTCAAACTTGTCGATGGGTCGGCGAGTCGGAGCGATCGGCTGCCGTCGATCAAACAGAGGATCAACTAAATGGAAAGAAAGAAGGAGGCAAAAGAGAAGATATGCCGGAAGGAAAGTACGGCGGAGGCGGGTCAATCCACGATTGTCAACGGGTCAAAAGTCGGTTTTTAGAGAGTTTTGGCTCTGCGAGAGTCCTTTTCTATTTTTAGTAAATGTTTGTTTTCTTTAGATGCAAGTAAACAATGTCTTGATTGGCTAGGAGTCGAGGTTGTCCTCGGGATATAAATAGTGACCCTACGTGGTCGGGAAAAAGTGTACACACCAATATCAAACAAACCGCCTCCGAGCAAACCCTTTACAATTTACAACATCTACTTTTCCGACGACTTCGCCATTGCGTTTTTCCCTTTTCTACAACGTCGTCCTTCAAGTTCGTCGGACTACATCGATCGATCTCTCGGCAAGCTTGTGAGTACCATTTTACCGAATAACCCTAGGCTTTAACCTCCGGGCGCATCGCTGAGGTTTCATCTAGTTCTTTATTCACCCCTTATTGATATTAGCCGGATACGCAAGTTTTTTTACCAATTCTTGTGGTTTTTAGATATTATCAACAATTATCCCACTTGATCTAGATACTATCGGCTTCTAACATCGCGGTCGATTCCGACACGTTCGAGTGCTGACATCACAATCGGCCGATTCCGGCCGATCTTTTATCCGTACCCTCGCGCGTCGGTCGCTCTCGAGCCGGCCAATCCCGCTTACTCGTATCGGTTGATTGGGCCGGTACGCGTGTCGCTAAAAGGCCATCGGCTCTCTAGCCAATCCCTAATATTTTTTCCATTGTCAATCAACGGGTCGCGATTTGGTTGGCACGCCTCGCTACGGCCAGGGAGTCACGTGTGTCGCGCACGGAGGTGACATCCTATTTTCGCGTCAACAAGGGGTTCATTTAGAAAAAAATGTGGACTATGAATTCAATTTACATTTGAAGGACCTTTTTGCAAAAAGGCTGGTGCATGACGATCGGGACCGTCCACGCGGTGATCGACGGTCGAGAAAAACAGGTGACATGACCTGCTTCCCTAGCCTCGGTATTGGCCAAAAATCCTATACTTCTTTATTTTTAAGAAGGTATAGTGTCTCGACTACGGAATGGTTGTTGTGAAGTTTAGTGTTTTTTCATAGTTGAGGGGCTAGTTTATGAGGGAACATAAGATTGAACTATTGATAGAGTTTGTAAAGTTTAATGTTTCTTTTAATAAATTTGTAAAAATCATAGATATTTTTCATGAAGATCTTTTTTATGGTCTTGGGATTGGTTGTTGTGAAGTGTGGATTTTTTTAATAGTTGGTAGCAAGAAAGTTTTCCAAAAGTTGATGGGCTCAGTTGTATGGACTGCAGGATCGATTTACGCTAAATAAATGACATTTTTGAAAAATGTTGGTCAGTCATAAAATTTGTGCTATTTTCAACTTTTAGGAAAATTAATGATCTTTTTTGGATAATAGGTTGGACTTTTTGTCTACTGTTATGAAGTGCGGGATTGTTTTGTGAAATTGTGAAGAGCAAACAATTTTTCAAAAAAGTTTAGAGGTCCATTTATAAAATTTTGTGGATTATGAAATAATTTTACATTTGAAGGACTTTTTCGCAAAAATACTGGTGCATGACGGATCCAGACTGTCCACATAGCTGATCTGATGGTCGAGAAAAGCAAACGACATGGCCTGCTTCCCCAGCCTCAGTATTGACCAAGAATCCTATACTTCTTTATTTTCAAGAAAGTATAGTGTCTTGACGACACAGTGGTTGTTGTGAAGTTTAGTGGTTCTTACAGTTGAGGGGCTAGTTTATGAGGGAACACCAGATTGAACAATTGATAGAGTTTGTAAAGTTTAGTGTTTCTTTTAGTAAATTTAGAGTATGTGTTGATTTTTGGAAAAATCATAGATCTTTTTCATGAAGATCTTTTCTATGGTCAAGTGTGGATTATTTTATCGATGGTAGAAAGCAATTTTTCCAAAAGTTGACAGGCACAGTTGTATGGATTGCAGGATCAATTTATGCTAAATAGAAGGACATGTTTGAAAGATGTTGGTCAGTCCTAAAAATTTGTGCTATTTGTCAACTTTTAGGAAAATTGAAGATCTTTTTTTGATAAAAGGTTCGACTTTTTGTCTATTGTTATGAAGTGGAGGATTGTTTTTGTGAAATCGTGCATAGAAAGCAAAATTTCACAAAAGTTTAGAGGTTCATTTGTAAAAATTTGTGGACTACGAGAGCCTATTCGTTTGGCTGGTGGCCGATTCTTTGGTGCTGGTCCGTTCCGAGTGAAAAGTACTTCATTTGGCTGGTTGGTGGTGGCTGGTTTGTTCGAGAGAAAAGTATCTGGCTGGTGGTGGCTGATAAGCCGAACGAACGAGGCAAGACATTTGAAGGAGTTGTTTATAAAAAGGTCAGTGCATGACGGATCCAGACTGTCCACGCAGCCGATCTTGCGGTTGGGAAAAGCAGGCGACATGGCCTGCTTCCCCAGCCTTAGTATTGGTCAAGAATCCTATACTTCATTGTTTTCAAGAAAGTATAATGTCTTGACTACAGAGGTGGTTGTTGTAAAGTTTAGTGTTTATACAGTTGAGAGGCTAGTTTATTAAAGAACGCGAGATTGAACTATTGATAGAGTTTGTAAACTTTAGTGTTTCTTTTAATAAATTTAGGGTATGTGTTGATGTTTTGGAAAAATCATATATCTTTTTTATGATCTCCGGATCCATTGTTGTGAAGTGTGGATTAGCAACCAAATTTTGCAAAGTTGATGGACTCATTTGTATGGAATACATGATTGATTTGTGCTAAATAGGGCATTTTTGAAAAAGGTTGGTCGGCCCTTAAAAAATTGTGCTATTTGTCAACTTTTAGGAAAGTTGAAGATCATTTTTTGGATAAAAGGTTGGGCTTTTTGTCTATTGTTATGAAGTGGGGGATTATTTTTGTGAAGTCGTGAATACCAAGCAAAATTTCACAAAAATTTAAAGGTTCATTTGTAAAAATTTGTAGACTATGAAATCAATTTACATTTGAAAAGACTCTTTTTTGCAAAAAGGTCGGTGCATGACGGATCCCGACCGTCCACATAGCCGTTCTGATAGTCAGGAAAAAAAAACAGACTACGTGGCTGCTTCCCCAGCCGTATCGGCCAACAGACAAGAATCCTATACAGAAGATAGCGTGCTTGGGTTGGCTATGACCGGTGAACTTGTCTGAGAGACGGTTGCCCTGCTGATCACCCTGATGTTGAGGGGACGACGATGCTACACTCGCTAAGCCGGACACCTGCGACTGCGAGATGTTAGATCTTGAGTACTTAACCAAACACAAACACCAGTAGTTAATCTATTTGGGTAGGTACTTAATGATTACGGATAAACAACGTGACCACCTAGATCTAGATCTACTACATCTAAAACAACTACTAAAAGGAAAACGAGAGGGGAAACGGAGACGCGGACCATCGGGGGTTGGACGGGAGCGCGGAGTCCAAAGCCATGTCGCGGATCGAGGTCGCGGGGGCGGCCGCGGCTTGACGCGGGGGTTGCGGTGACGGCTCGGGGACGACGGGATCACGAACGATGCGGTCGAGCGTCGGGCGGTGGCACTGGGTGCGCCGGATCCAGGAGGAGGGTCTCGGTGGCGGCGGTGGCGGAGCTTCCCGCCGCTCCAGTGCTCCCTCGGTCGGTTAGGGTTTGTGGGGTGAGGTGTGTTCGGCGGCGTGGTGAACCTCGTACTGCGAGCCGTGTCCCCCACCCACTCTTTATAGCACTGTGCGACGGGGGCCCACCAACCATGGATTGGTTGGGCGCCCCCGACCAGGGCGCTGTAACAAGCCCGTTACGGCCTTTGGGCCGTAACGGTGAAGAGATCGAACTAACATTCTCCCTCTCGATCTCTCCTACAACATTCACTTAATCTCGAGTTCCTTACTTCACATCCATCTCATCACAAATAAACATATTGAGCATGGGTCATCTAAATTGTAATCACAACCAGATTAACTAGCCACAATACACTTATCCATTTTGATAGGATCTTAACATGGGCCCGGTCAGGAATCATAGGCTTTCCCTTAAACCCATACGGCTAAGTGTTCTCCGAACACATTGGGTGGTAAGCCTTTTGTGAGCGGATCCGCTAACATTTCTTTAGTGCCTAAATGCTCCAGACTTATAGTTTTATCCCGGACTCTGTCTTTCACCGCATAGAATTTTATTTCTATCGGTTTGGTAGCATTACTTAACTTGTTGTTGTGAGCATAGAATACTGCTTGGTTTGTTATCGCGGTACAAGCCGTAGTGGTTTGTGAATACAATCCACTACTCTTAAGTCGAGTATAAACTTCTTTAGCCACATCACCTGTCTTGTTGCCTCATAACAGGCAATGAACTCTGCATACATCGTAGATGTTGCAACTAGTTCTTGTTTTGAGCTTCTCAGCGAAATAGCTCCTCCTGCGAGAGTGAATATGTATCCTGACGTGGATTTTCTATCATCCCTATCTCCCGCATAATCAGCATCTGAGTACCCTTTTATCTCTAGGGAATCAGATCTTCTATACGTTAGCATTAAATCTTTCGTGTCTTGTAGATATCGAAAAGCCTTCTTTACCATCATCCAGTGCTCTTTTCCTGGATTACTTTGATATCTACCAAGTACTCCTGTAACAAATGCTAAATCGGGGCGAGTGCACACTTGTGCATACTTGTAAGCTACCGATCGCTTCGAAGCATATGGAACCATTTTCATTTGATCGATCTCATATTGGTTCCTTGGACATTGGTGAAGTCCAAACTTATCGCCCTTCACCGTAGGAGCGGTGTGGCTCTACTCGCATGCATATTATATTTCTTTAGTACCTTTTCCGGATATGCTTTTTGCGTTAATCCTAAGACCCCCTTCTTTCTATCCCGATGAATCTCAATGCCTAAAACATATGAGGCTTCACCAAGATCTTTCATATCAAATTTTGAAGACAAGAACTTTTTCGTTTCTGCTGGTAGTCTAACATCACTACTAGCTAGTAGAATGTCATCCACATACAGTATTAGGAAAATGAATTTCCCATTCTTAAACTTTGCATAAACACAGTTGTCCTCAATATTTGCCTTAAAACCAAATTTTGTGATGGTCTCATCAAACTTTAGATTCCACTGTCTAGAGGCTTGCTTTAAACCATAAATGGATTTTCTTAAACGACATCCTAAATGTTCCTTCCCTTTCACAACAAAACCTTTGGGTTGAGTCATGTATACATCTTCATATAAATCTCCATTCAGAAATGCCGTCTTAACATCCATCTGGTGTAATTCCAAATCATAGTGCGCCACCAAAGCCATTATGATCCTAAAAGAATCCTTACATGAGACTGGAGAAAACGTCTCATTATAATCTATCCCTTCTCTTTGCGTATAACCCTTTGCCACAAGCCGACCTTTATACTTTTCTATATTCCCTTTGGAGTCATATTTTATCTTGTAGACCCATTTGCGACCTCTTGTTTTGGCTCCTTTAGAAATTTCCTCTAAGTCCCAAACTCTGTTGGTACTCATTGACTTCATTTCATCTTCCATGGCTTCTTGCCACTTCGATGCATCGGGACGACTCATAGCTTCTTCATAAGAAGTAGGATCACCTTCTATGTGAATTTCTTCACATTCATAAACTTCATAATCGTCGGGGATAGGCGACTTTCGACTCTTGATGACCTCCTTGGAGCCTCTGCGCAACCGGCTCTTCCCGTACTTGGGGCCGTTGTGTTTCTTCCGTGCATCGGTTGTACTTGTAGGATTCGTTGAACAGTTTCCTCATTTTCTTCCACTGATGGCACAGGCGTACTAACAACAGGTTCCGGTACCACAGTGGGTTGCACTGTAGCTATCGGAACAACAGGCAGCTCAAAATACGGTTCTTCAACCATAGGAGTGGGTGCGCACACCCGCTTTTCTTCAAGATCAATCTTTCGAACTGCCTTGCTCCCCTCGATCATTTCATCCTCTAGAAAAACGGCGTGTCTCGTTTCCACAAACTTTGTATGCCGTGCAGGACAGTAGAAACGATATCCTTTAGATTTTTCCGTGTAGCCAATGAAATGGCAACTTACTTGTCTTGGGGTCTAACTTCCCAATATTTGGGTTAAAAACTTTAGCCTCTGCAGACATCCCCACACACGCATATAATTCAAGGAGGGTTCCCTACCCGTCCATAACTCACATGGTGTAGTAGGTGTTAACACCAAAATTTGGTAAGGAGTCGACTTGTGGGCCCGGTTCGATAAAGAGTCCGTCCGGTGGAAGGAAGGATATTTTCGAGAGATATTCGGCAAAAAAGATGCGGTCGGCTATACGCTCCGGTTCGGCAAAGGAACAAGGTAGAGCTGATTTTGCGGGATTGGACGGTGACGTGGCTCAATCGGGGGAAACGAATGGATGGATAGGCGATCAAGCTTAGAGATAAGTTAGGCAATGAATCCATTCGAAGTTGTACTCAACGGGGTATAAATATGACCCCCGAATGTATGTAACGGACACAATCATTCCTCAATACACACCGGCCTTACGCCAAACCCTAGAGTCCTGGTCGTGTCGTCGAGTTCTTCGAGAGGGCCAATCGATCCGTCGACCTCCCGTGAGTACCGGCAACCTTGTATCATGTCTAGTATCATGCGGTGGATTTAGATGCGATGCAAGTAGTCTTGTTACCATGCTTCGTGTCATGCGGTAGATTCAAGCTTGGTTCAAGAAGGTTTCTTGTTAGATCACGAGCCATGCGGTAGGCTAAGATCTAGCTCGAAGCTAGTTATCGGCTCTATTGGATTCTGGCAAGATCCAATAGATTCATTAAGTTACCCCGTGTTATCTTGAGTTTTTTTTTACTTTATGTTTTAATTCATGTAACACACCTTTGCCCAATCTAGATGGGTTTGGATCGGCTCTATCTTTTTATGATCTTTGTTCGAGTGGATTTCATATTTTAACATGTGGATCTTGTGCTTTCCAATAGCAGAAACCGAATCGATCTAGGTTGTTACGTGTTGTGGGTTCAAGCTTGCTCATATTCATATAAATCTTGAAAGAGCCGGGTATCATGCGGTAGATGCGAGGCTTTTGGGTTGCTTTTGGAGCTAGTCATCCGGTGGATTAGATTCCCAAATCAATCGATAGATTTATTCACTTGGTAATGTTTGTTCCTTCTTCATGGACCCCGAATCGGTACATTCGGCCGTATTCGGTTATGTTTCTCCACGAGTAGAACACGTGCGTTATCCATGCTTTAAATGATGTGTGCTTTTAGCTTTCCTTATTTAGATTGTATCATGCGGTGGATACATCTATTTGTGGAAAGTGGTACGGTCCTTCATGCAAGTTGTATCATGCGGTGGATAGAATTGCTTGATATCGTACTAGACGGGTTTTAAAGTAACTAGACATGCGGTAGACTAGTACTTTTGATCTATGCATGCTTGTTTAATACATGATCATGTCCGTGCTTTACTTTATTTATTTATTTAATGGTAATCTTCATGGGGATCGGTCATGGCTTTGTGTACGTGCATCCTTGTTCATGTAAAGACCGATCGTCGTCATGCTCACGTCATCCATTCGGCAGTGTTATTGTTTCCCTTTACGATTTCCCGAATGGTTGTAGTCCGTTGGCGAGATAGCTTTCTATAGCTATGTGTCATCTCACGTAAATATGGAACTGCCTGGTACCACCGGCAAGTTCCAAGCTTTGGTATCTAACCGCATTATCTTTTGTTAATTTTCGGAAAAAATTGAGCGGCACGTCTTTCGCTCTCTCGCGCGTGTGAAGACAGACTTTGTTCGGCTTGCTTGTGTGATTGGCGTTGAGTGCACTTTTCGCGTCAACGGTAGGGTACCGACTTACTAGGTACTTTATTTAGAATGTGAGTGGCGGTTTTTAATGCCTCCATCCACAAACTAATCGGTAATGTTGAGTAGCTTAACATACTTCTAACCATATCCATTAAGGTATGGTTCCTTCTTTCGGCTACTCCATTCCGTTGAGGTTCACCGGTGTACTATCTTGGGCAACTATGCCATTTTCCTGTAGAAACCTTGCAAAAGGACCGGGAACTTGGCCATACGGGGTGTGTCGACCGTAGTACTCCCCACCTCGGTCGGACCTCACCACCTTAATCTTTAAGTTGTGCTGATTTTCAACTTCGACCTTAAATATCTTAAACTTGTCTAGCGCTTCGACTTCTCCTTAATTGGATAAATGTACCCATATCGAGAATAGTCATCTGTGAATGTAATGAACGAATCAAAACCATCCACGGATGCCACGGGGAATGGACCACAAATGTACGTGTGGATTATCTCCAACACTCCCGTGCTTCGCTTTGCGCCTTTCTTAATTTGTTTAATAAACTTGCCTTTAATGCAATCTATGCATTGTTCTAAGTCATTAAATTCTAACGGCGGAAGAATTGATTCCTTAACTAAGCGTTCCATCCTTCCCCTCGAAATATGGCCTAAGCGACAGTGCCATAATTTCGATGATACGTTATCAATTCGCTTCCGCTTCTTGGTTACATTCGTAGATGATTCAACATTCGCATTTTCACATACGGAATCAACACATTCGAGCAATCATCATGAATAGCCAACATGTATAGTTTGTCTTGTCGGATGGCAAGACCCACAACCACATTATTTAACTTAATAGAACAATGTTGTGAAGTAAACGACACTCATTGTACGCTAAACATGACACTGAAATTAAATTGCGACTTAAAGATGGAACATAAAGAACGTCATGGAGCTGAAGCGTGAAGCCGTCCTTCAACTTGATGGGGAGATCACCAATGGCTTCAACTGCAGCCTCGACGCCGTTCGCAACCTTAATTGTTCTTGCTCCTCTTGTTAGGATTCTGGTTGTAGTCATACCCTGCATAGAATTAGCAACATGAATTGTTGCACCTGAATCAATCCACCAAGTAGATTTACTATAACTTAAGTACAGGGATTCATCTACAAATGTAATAATGTCCTCACCCTTTGACCACATGAAGTGCAACCACTTAGGACACTACTTCTTCCAGTGCCCAGTCTTCTTGCACCAGTGACACTGGTTTGGTGCAAACTCCATCTGCTGAGGAGGTTTCTGAGGTTTCTGAGGCTGATCATTCTGCATGGGAGCTTTACCATTAGGCTTCATCTGTCCCTGAGGAGGTGCATTGGAAGGTCCGCTTTCCGCTTGATTCTTAGCTTGGAAATGCTTATGTGGAAAGCTTCGCTTCGTGGCTTCTTACTATGGTTTACATAGTTAACAAGACCACCATTCGAGCCTTCAACCTTTCCTCCTCCTGGACAGACATGGCAATCAACTTATGCACATCCCACTTATCTGGTATGGTGTTGTAGTTAACCTCAAAAGCAGAAAACTCAGGAGGCAGGGACTTAAAAATCAAATGAATGACAAACTCATTGGGAAGGACCATGCCCATCTCAGCAAGCTTGCCGTTCATGTTGCTCATCTTAAGTATGTGGTCCCTTATACCACCACCAGTGTACTTCATTGCAACCAAACTGCCAATAGTAGTACTGGCATAAGTCTTAGTATGATGAGAGTGCTGCTTATCCACTATCTCCAAATACTCGGAGGCAGTGAGTAACTTCCCGTCCTTATCCTTTTCAGGAATGGACGCCTTAATTGCCTCTGTCATCTTAGTCTGAATGATCGCTAGACACCTCTTGTTGTCTAGATCCCACCTCGCTTTAGCGAGTTGATGCTCACTTTCCGCCTTGATATGGGCGTCTTCCCTTAATTTCCATGCATCATCAGTCTCATTTGCCTCTCTTACAGGTGCCTGAGGCTCAGCAGGACGCTCTGTGGTCAGCACATACTCCATACCCAGCATTAAAAAAGCTAGTTTCAGCAACTTGCGCCAAGCCGTGTAGTTGTTGCCAGTCAACTCAGGGATCTGGCCAACATAACCGGCTTGAGCTGAAAATAAAATTCAGAAAAAAGTGTGAGAACATTTAACAATAAATATTGCATGCATCAATTTAACTTTGGTCAAAATTAATACATACAACATGCTACTACATTAATTCTATATCACCTTTGGGCGAGAAAAATAGAACTAATGCATAAAACTTTAGTGTATCGAGGTTATAATATTGTAATTATCGGCTTTGGCCGAAAAAATAGCAATATCATAACATATTCTTAAAAGAAAAACCTTCTCTAATTAAATATCCCTTTGGTTCAATTTAACTAGAGAAAATAAATCAACGCAGCGGAAAAACAAACAAAAAAACAGAGAAAAACTTTAATTTCAGAAGCATTCAACTCTCTGTAAAATTTCATGAATTTATCAAAAATTAAACAGAGATATTAACTTAATGATAAAACAGCAAATAAAACAAGAAAAACAATACCAAAAAGAACTTCTGAAATTAAATACTTAAATGCAAATCTTTACTGTTCACGAGCAAACGGTGCGGCCCATTTACGAGATTCGGCCCGCGGCACGGCTACGCGTGCCCGCGTGGGCTCCGGAGCCCGGCGAGCGAACGACCGGGCCGGCGAAGAGGCCCGGCGTCGCCTCCCGCCCCGGGCCGATTCCGGCCGCGTCGGCCGCCGCGTGCTTAGCTACCGTCGATCGCCGGATCGAGGGCTCAAAACCATCCCACCGATTTCGGTGGTGTATATAAGGCCGGGCCGAAACCCCCGAAACCCTAGCCACTCCATTTCTTTTCCTCCTCACCCCCGGCCACGCACGGGTCCGGCGGCGGCCGGCCCGTTTCTTCCCCGCGGCCGGCGGCCTCGGCGGCGGCGGTGAGCGGCGCCGCCCCGGTCCACAACCGCGGCAGACCCTCCTTTCTCTTCCTTTAGCCCTTCCTCTCCACCAAAACAACAATAAACGCCACAACCGAGAGAGGAGCACCATCTCCGTAACGCGGTGAAGGAGAGCGGCGCTGCGCCGCCCCTCGCCGGCGCGCGCGTCCACCTCATGGGTGAGCGCGCGGCCGTCGAGCGGCGCGGTGGTGGCGCCCAAAATGCATGTCCCGCACGCCGTCGCGGCGGCGAGCTCCTCGCTCATGAAGCCCGCACGGCGGCGGGTCAACCCGCACGGGGAGCGGTGGTAGCCGGTTTAATCTTGGGGAAAAACTTGATCTAGGGTTTTGGGATTTTTTGACTTGAGTTTGCATCGGTTTTCTTCATTTCTTCCCCTAACCCGAGTAGATCTAGGGTTAGGGTGGCCTCTTATGATGCGATTTTTGTTTCCTTCCCCTAACTCGAGCAAGATCTAGGGTTAGGGTTTCGGTCTTTATGCGTTTTTCGACGATTTTATTGCGAATCCAGTGTTCTCTCCCCCAGATCTAAAAGATTTGGGGTCATCTCCTTCTACTTGCTACACTGAATGGAAAAGATCTAACCCCGAATTAAGTTTGCTAATTGGCCTGACTAACTGATACCATTGTTAGATCTTAAGCACTTAACTAAACACAAACACCAGTAGCTAATCATTCGGGTGGGTACTTAATGATTACAGATAAGCAACGTGACCACCTAGATCTAGATCTACTAAACCTAAAACAACTACTAAAAGGAAAACGAGAGGGGAAACGGAGACGCGGACCATCGGGGTTGGACGGGAGCGCGGAGTCCGAAGCCATGTCGCAGGTCGAGGTCGCGGGGGCGGCCGCGGCTCGACGCGGGGGTTGCGGTGACGGCTCGGGGACGACGGGATCACGAACGATGCGGTCGAGCGTCGGGCGGTGGCACCGGGTGCGCCGGATCAAGGAGGAGGGTCTCGGTGGCGGCGGTGGCGGAGCTTCCCGCCGCTCCAGTGCTCCCTCGGTCGGTTAGGGTTTGTGGGGTGGGGTGTGTGCGGCGGCGCGGTGAACCTCGTACTGCGAGCCGTGGCCCCCACCCACTCTTTATAGCACTGTGCGACGGGGGCCCACCAACCATGGATTGGTTGGGCGCCCCCGACCGGGCGCGGTATCAAGCCCGTTACGGCCCAAAGGCCGTAACGGTGAAGAGATCGAACTAACACGAGAACCCCGTGCCCGGAGTCATTCTTGCCGAAATGGGTAAGTGGGTGGGTACTCGGAGGTTTCCACGAAGCTTCCTGCCGTATTAAAGCCGCCTGATGTCTTTAGAACCGAGATTGTGATATGATGGGTTAATTTTGAGCACATTCTTTTCATCGAGCATATAACGAAAATTAACATATTAATATAGCACGGAAGATGTGTGTGTGTGGAACATATTCCCTGGCTAGCTAGTCAGTGCTATATTTTTCTAGTGATTTGGTAACAATTTACCTCAATGAATATTTACAGCGCAATAGTGAATAATGAATATATTTACAAATAGCATGGTTGCTCATGCTCCTGGTCGGATTCCTCATCTCTTCTTCCCACCAAGATGCTTGGCTTCTAACGCTAAGATCCGGTGTCTGAATCTTCGTACAATCACCTCTGTAGCCTTTTGTACGTTTACCTGGTGGAGTGGGTGCAGAAACTGTAAAATCAACATGAGAGTAAATATTATAGCAATGTGTTGCAAAATTGTAGCGAGTAGATGCAAGTAGCACCTTCTTTTTCGAGGTACTTTTGGCCTTGCACGCTCTCACCAAGTTCCTCCATTTATCCTGCAGAGACCATGAACGAAGCAACGTACTATTATCTAAAAGCTAGCATATGTAATTATCTCATGCCGCATAAACGAAGAAATCTCCCATTGATCTGCATGCCTTGAGATGCACAGCTGTCCGAATCGACGCTGAGAAGTAATCTCCCCGCTTCACCTTGCTCCACCTGCCGATCCCTTTTCTGGAGACACCAGCAATCAGTTCAATCATTTCGACCTCTGTCCAGTGGTCATTATTTTTCCTACTACTACATTTCCCGCCTCCCCTTGTGCAAGGATATCGTGAACCAAATAATTCTTGGAATTCTGCCTGAAAATTAAACAGAAGTTCATATCATTATTATGCATTATGATTGTGAAAATTAAGTATGATGAATTTACACCTGACCATGCACAGTGATAGCAGAGACCATACCTACACAATCAATTTACATGACTGACCATTCACAGTGATAGCAGTGACACTAAGTTTGACCTTAACTGAAAACTTCAGCCTTCAGGGATTCATTTGGTTTGTTGAGATTTCATCGACCGATGCAAATGTATTCCCACTGGCCACAGCTGAGTGTCAACTTGGTCATCTTTAATTTCCATCCTTTTACAGCATTATGCATTGAGGGAGGAACAAAAAGTGATGAGTGATTATTACAAATTATGCTTACCCTCCAAGGTGATCTTCTCCTCCAGCGATTTCCTCTTCGACTGCATCTCCAAGGTGCTGAGAAACAACCTGGAAGCATTTAGCATGTGCCTGTGATTCCTTTTTAGTAGACATATAATGCATATGGACATATTCAATATATGTCTTTGCAATTCACAAGCTGTGACTTCATTGGCCATTTTCAATGAACTCAAGTCCTCAGTTAGCTATAATAATGACATCTAAAACTGCACCTCAAGAGGCGCATAGAACCAAATCAAAAGCAGCATGGAAGATAACTATATTGCCCTCTGAAGAGAATCTTCCATTCCTAAGCCGTTGCATATATGCGCAGAATCCATATGTAATCCTAAAGTAAGATTTCCTACCGCTCAAGCAATGGTTATTTCTTATTTGACATCTCTGATCCGCAACAGTGTTTCAAAATTTTGATCATTGTTGTATGTTTACTAATATTCCTTCTTACAGACGTTTTTAGAAGAACTGTAGTTTTCATTAATATACATAGATATGTGTATTTCGTTCATAAAAAGTATTAGTAATCAAAATAACTTTCCATTAAACAAGATAACAAAAGCGATAATAACAACGTGAAAAAGCAGTATTAAAGTGGTGGCAAGAATATATATACACTCCTACCTAGCATGCTTGGCTCGAGATAATCCTCCACTTCATAATCAGTAAATAATTTTTGTACTGTCCCACCATCACCA
Source organism: Cenchrus americanus (assembly GCA_947561735.1). Taxonomy (NCBI): domain Eukaryota; kingdom Viridiplantae; phylum Streptophyta; class Magnoliopsida; order Poales; family Poaceae; genus Cenchrus; species Cenchrus americanus. The sequence goes on from OX387240.1 coordinate 55,920,560, forward strand.
TTGAGTAAATCAAGTTCATTTCCCATCTATAGTAAAGAAAACAAAAATTCCACAATTGTTTCACATAGGCTATGGTATTATTTACAACTTCCAAAAAGTTTGTCTGCAGTTAACAGTTTATACAGAGATAAATTAAATATTCTACTAGTTTGTGAATATTCCAGATATAGGATCAGATCTGAAAGCAAATCTTACCAGATGAGTATCATGGCCAAGTATACCTGCAAGAGAAATATGTTCAGTAATTCTAATAGACAACTTGAGTTGAACAGCAAGCACAACAACTATAGACAGCAACGGAATCAACAACTTACTTCCCAAACATTCAGACAGATTTGCTTCTGTCTCAGGCATTGTCAATAACTGCTGTATCTCCTCCATACCATTATCTTCCATCAGAGACATGAAAGAAGGAAATCGGCACCTGAAGTCACTGTCAAGCACAAGCAGAGCACTGCACGTGAGACCGGGATAATCCACTGTATCTAAATCTAAAAACATAGAAGGATTGTGATAAACCATATATGTACAATGTGGGACCACTATTGATTGCCAAGCTTGGCAAGTTTTAGAGGGTCCCGGCAAGACCAGAAATCATGTGCCTAGCAGATGTTTTTGGTCAGCAATCATCTCAAAGATTATGAAAAAAAACAGTAATGCTCCACTACTGGATGGTGAGTTGCATGACAAAATGAGCAAACTATGTTTTCTATATGCAAATTTAGCGTAGAGAAATAAAAGGATATTAGCATGAATTATATATCTTCTAACTCAATTAATGCACCTCAGCTCTAAAGGAGGCAACATACGGGGACATACACAATTTACTCCGAGGTGTTCATCAAAATACCTAATGCTTTAATTTTAGCTAGTACTATACTGCTAGTGTACTAGTTGACCAGTTAGTTGTTCTTGGCTCTCTACATATAAGATCGATCATCAGTGCGTATAAAACGAATGTACTCATGTGCACGTATGCTTTGCATCCATCAAGTGGCACCTTAATTTGGGTGCTCTACAATCATCATCAGAGAGCTAGGTACGTACCCCAGTAAGATATATGACTTCAGGAACGCGAGCCGCCGCAGCCCGCAGCCGCAGGAGGAAGGAATCGCGAGCTGCAGGCGGCCGCCGTGCCTGATGAAGCTAGCTTCCGGCCGGCCGGCGATCGAGAGCTAGGTGCAGTGGCAGACTGGCAGGCTGCTAGCCACAGGCTATAGCGTCAATGGGGGCTCCGCGCGCGGCCGTGGCTTAGCCGAGCTCGATCGATCCCGCACGCGCACGAGAGCGGAGGGGAAGAAGAGCTTGCTTGCCGGCCGCCGAGATTCTTGGCCAATAATGGAGCTCTCTAGCTAGCTAGCTATGGTGATGGAGCGCGGCAGGAAGAAGAGAAGGCAGCTCGGCACGAGGCGATCGACGCCACCAATATAGCTTCACTACCAATATATACAGGCACACGATGAGGCACTCGTGTCAGGCACAGGAATTTCCCGGATGCTTCGTCCTCCCTACACTCTCTACTGCATCAGTTTGTTCCGTACGCAGGTAGTTGGGCAACTGATGGTCTGAAAACTCGAGAGGCTCAAATGGGGGACCACGCGCAACGGGCAAATCCAGTGCCACACACTTACGTGTCCAGTTCTGGTTGGAGTCACTACATGAAAGCTGCACGAAGCCGATCAAGAAAGCACGGCCGGAAAGGTGGGTTATTTGGATTCCACGTAGTGCGTTGGGCACTACGACCTAGCCACGCAAAGATTAGTTCCGAGTCTTCCTCATGATTTTTTGTAAATTAAAATATGACCGCGCGCGTTCGTACCTGGATTTTTTTGTGCCAGGTTTGGCTTCTGTGTCTTTTTTTATGAGATCGATCAGGGTGGCTAGGTCTCCGCAAAGCTTGCCTATATATCCTAGAGTACCTAGTACGTACGTGGCGAGAACCGAGAAGGGTAAATTTACCACAAATTTACCCTAATTTGACATTATTGAGGAGCAAATGAAATTAGGGGGGCTACCTATTTACCCTACTACATTTACCCAACATGTGGGTAAATTTGTTCAATTTACCCCCTCCATCCAAACACCCATACATTTGAGTATACCACATAAATACATATTAGATTTCAGTCACTTTCACAAATTATATTTAGGTTTCAAGTACTGTCAGTCCAACTGATTTGAGTTGCGACACGTGTGTGCGCGCGCGTGCATTGCGCCTTATCTAGTGGAGGTGGGAAATCCATCTTTGATTTTTCATGCCACTTTTCGAGTTCATAGACAGAAAGCCCATGTACGGTGGTGGCTGATCTAGCTGACGGCTAATTTTTTTTTTAATAATGGAACACAAGAGGTTCCGGCCTCTACACTATCACACAAGGATGGTGTACACAGCGGTTTAATACAGACCAGGAGCTCTTAGGCTCAAAAACATGCAAAAGTGCAACTAGGAAACCATATGGAAATCTCCGAAAAAGAAGAACAACTAAGCTGTAATTCTATTTGAAAACTTCCGCCCGAACTTTGCAAAAACTTCCATGACAACCATCTCCAAAAGCCTACAAGCATTCTTCAAGTTTGCTCTTGCATCCTTGTCTTTAAACAGCAGTGACCAAGTGCGTGTCCAATGTGTAGCCCTGAAGATTACCTTCAGTATATACCCCGGGAAAAAGTGAAAAGGTTTTGATTTTGGTCCAAGTATGATGGCCCAGTCAACCAATGCTCTCGACGTAAATTAATAAAAAATAGTATAATGCAAAACAACCCTAATGTGCGGCACATGGTTATCGTCGTTTTTCCCACTTGTAAAAGCTGCTGATGAAATATCGTATATAAATGCGGAATATACTTACTTCACACTTCACAGGAACAGTTAAACATTTTATTGCTAGGGGTGGCGATATGAATTTGTCACAAAATAATTCTAGCCAAGTGGAGCCATGTTGTTCTTGCTCAGTGCTAAACCCAAGTTCGGTTCATAGTCATGCATCATGATCAGTTATTTTGCTTACAATCCTTAATAGTACTGATAATGGATCGGAGGACTTTTCCTAATTAACATGCAAATTAAAGTTGTACAGCAAAGTATCATGCATAGTATATTATCTTCATTTATGCAGGATGTAGTGATGTACTGATGTAGTTAACAATTACTAATGTTTTTTACAAACAGTAACTTGTAACATATGTACAGGCGGAGGTCCGATCCAACTAATTAAACACCTCCCAAGCCGTGTCTGCAGGGAGCCTCTGAAGCATCCAGGAAGCAGCAGTGTAGTTGCAGAATTGCATTTCGGCAAAACATAGGCACTTGTGCAGGGGCGCCGTCAGGCACGCGTACTTCCATTTACGTGCAAGGTCCATTTCATCACCACCACCAAGTAAATTTTATCATCTATTTCCCACATAGGTGTGGGACTGTGGGTGGCGATCCAATTTACTGCGTCCATATGTGGATATTCATCATCAGGAAACTCCATGGCAGCCGCTGTCATGTGCCATGCTGCCTCTGGTTTGTGAAAGCCGGCGCTTGGGCGGAATTTTCCCTGGTGCTCGCTCGCTTTCATGTGCGGCGAACCGGCGACCAAGAAGGTCAGGTAGTGGAGCTCTGGCCAGGCGTAGGCGCGTATTCGTAGCAAACCCAAGATGCCAAGACCAAGAGCTCAGAAGCCACCTGCCGTGATCGAGCTAGAGAGCTTTCTGAATTGAAGAAAGGGATCAACGTTCAGCGATTTTGATGGTTCGGCCGTCATTCAGTTGGTAATCAACACACACAGCCACACAGGCTCTGCAATTTGTCCAGTCTCTTACTCTTTCATTGCATTGGGTTTTAAGTAACAGGCGAAAAGCTATCAGACCATACAGGCATATATAATCAATGTACTTCATCTGCATACAAGCAATTCATCGATCTTATTTCTTGAAGATTTTAATGACGTGCATTAATAAGGTGATGCTTGGTTTGTTGTTTTGTAACAAGATCCCATGGCGGAATCAGATCCCCGAGCTGCCGCTGGAGGGCTTGTGCGCGAGCCGCTGCTGCTGCGTGGCCGCTGGTGCAGCTGCTCTGTTGGCAGGCTGGCAGCTTTCTGTTTGTACTATAACAGTTGGGAACCAAACAATACTAAACACCACCTAAGTGCTAATTAATCACAATTATTAGTGGTGTATATGTAGCTCACCATATTCATGCATCTATATGATAATTAAAAATGTCTTTCTCAAACCATTGTGTCGACTACACAATGTCAATAATATGATACCAACATGATAGTGATCATCAACACATGGTCATGTGAGGTCCTTATCCTTCCACGCCACTATATGGTGGTAGTGGTGGGTCCCATCAATTTTAACTAGTAGAATAGTTCTTTTTATGTTGGTGTAGAGGTAGTGGGTCCAACTACCTTTAACTCCTAGAATATTTCTTTTCTATTGGTATTAATTAGTAATAATAGGTTCAATCATCATTAGCTTACAAAATGGTACTTTTCAGTCAAATATGATGTATTTCAGAGCATTCTAATAAGTAAATCATTTAATACAAATGTTTCTTGTAAGCCATGTAGATGTTTAGGTACCAAAATATTACTCACTCCTTTTCTTTTTATAAGGCGTGCACACAAATTAAGATTCAAATTTTACGATCTTTGACCAATAATTTATGCATCAATTTTTTATTTTTACAGTGTAAATTTGATAAGGTTGGATTTGTCATCAAATATAATTTCTAATGATTATATGTTTATAACCATAAAAAATATAATATAAGAGAAATAGATGGTGAAAGTCTAATTTAGAAGACCGTGCCATGTCGTGTCGCGCCTTATAAAAAGAAAAGTAGGGAGTAGTCACTAAAAATGAATATATGTCAAACATATAATATATGGGACATTTTGCACAGACCAATAGTGAAATTATCACTTTTTAACTTTTGGTGGATATATATGTTTGGTACAGTGAGTATGTCCATGAAGGAATAATGTGTGTGGTTATGTGTTGTGCAAAATGATCACCCTCTAAACCTACATTCAATTACCCAGAATTATTGCTCCTAGCTAAATTATGGCAGAGGTGAGCTGAATTCCAGGTACATATATACTCCTGGCATCTGCTAGGGTAATATAACTTTCCTGGCTAGTGCGAGCAGCACCAATAAGATATAGGAATGTGGGTGGCGAGAGCCGTAGCAAACAAGCAAGCATATAGTGATTAGACAAAACATGCTACGGTTTGTAGAACGTTTGTATTTACAAAGAGCATAATTTGCTGATCCAGGGATTCATTTCTTTTTCTGAGCAAGATACTTGGCTTCTGCGGCTAAGATCCGGTGACCTAATCTTTTTACAACCAACTCCGTAGCCTTCTGTACGCTTACCTGGAGTGGTGGAGGAATTGAAGACTGTTAAATTCACTGTACTACTAACTGCTAGCTATCCCTAAAATGAAAACTGTACTGTAAGAGACTAGAGTAGATTATAGCACCTTTTTTGAGGTATTTTTGCCCTTGCGAGCTCTTTTGGTTATATTTTTGGCTTTGCAAGCTGTCACCAAGTTCCTCCACTTATCCTGAGAGCATGAAGCAACATTGCGTTACAATATATATATATATATATATATATATATATATATATATATATATATTAGACAGGATTTCCTATAACCCGTGGTAGCTATCCACCCCTGCCGGGTAGCTATCCAGCAATCCCACTTGATGTGTTGCGGGACCCAGTTTTCGCGTGCAAAAAGGCGATGGGAAACGACGCCCCCTTGCGTGCACCTGTCAGCAAGCTGCCCCCTCCGACGTGATGGGGTGACCTATGGCCAGACATGGCTAATACCCAAAAGCTTCATTTTTCGAGGTGCAAAATGACACTAGGCAACGACAGTGTGTAGCGTTTGCAGAACTCTGCTGCGAGGCACACACTTGTGACCACATACACTTGCGAGGCAGGAACTTTTGGGTGTGGTGTTTTCGAAGTTGTGCGTACGAGACAAGATGTTTACAGGCCAAGTCGCAGGACCACCTGCTGTTGCAGCCTTGCGCCTTCTGACATTAAAAAAACAGGGGGGGGGGACTCGGCCTGGCATGGCATGCAATCTTTGGGGTGGCTTAACGGTTTACCATATAGTCCACGGTCGGGGGGACCACGCACGCATAGCTGAACATTAAGTAACCAAGTGACCAGGATGGAGGGTGCATGCAAACACTTCATGCATGCATTGGGCCGAATGCAACATTCATGCATACATACATCGGGACGGGGGGCAATGTGCCATGGGTGCAAACAAACAAACTGTCGCTATGCATGGATAGGCAAAAGGTAACCCCAATGTACTTTTCCTTGTAAAAAAAAGACCATGCAACACAAAAACGCTACGTGCCAAAAAAAGGTGGGGCCTTGGCTATATATCTACTCCATGGCCGACGTTTGGCGGTGACGACGAGCACGGGTTCGGTGTTAGTAACGCCGTGCTATTCCGGCAGACGGAGCATGTTAGAAGTTCACATGCCATGCGTACTGTAGGATGGATATCAGACGGTTCGGATCGGATGGGGTAGCGGCCTTGTAGGGGGTGATAGCTACCATGGGTGATAGCACGTTATTTCCGATACATATATATATACATATATATATATACATATATATATACATACATATATATATATATATACATATATATATGTATATATATATATGTATATATATAGAGACACACACTCCTCCATGGTGAATAATGTTGCCGTCAATTGAAGTGACGTACCTTTAGATGAACTGCTGTACGAATTGATGTTGAGAAGTAATCACCCTTCACCCTGCTCCATTTCCCAATCCCTTTTTTGGAAACAGCTTCAACAAGTTCAATCATTTCATCTTCTGTCCAATGGTCATTGTTTTTCCTCCTCTTACATTTCCCACCTCCACTTGTGCAACGATAATGTGATCCAAATAATTTGCCGACTTCTACCTGGAAAAATAAACAATTTGACAGTTCATTGCATATGATTGTAAGAATATTATCTTGTATCAAATACTAGGCACTCAATCCACATGAAAGAATAATGACATTGACGATGACAGAAGATATTAGATTTGCCCAAAACAAAAAAAAAACTCATGGGTTCAATTGGTCCATTGAAATTCTATGAACCGAATAGATTCTATACAAAAGAAAAATAGATACTTATACATCACCAAGTCCAATTTTGTCATCTTTCTATCATGTTTCGACATTATTACTGCATCGGACCAGAAATGCACTTGAAGCTTTCTTAGAAAATAAATATGCATACCCTCCATGATGATCTCCTTCTCATACGAGTTCCTCTTCGACTGCATCTCCAAGGGGCTGAGAAACAACCTGGAAACATTTTCAATGTACATATTTGTAATATATATAAATCACTAGTGGGGCATTATTATCATGATTTCTAGTAAGTATTAAATGAATGCATGATCATCACAAGGATATAATGCTCCATCCGGACAGACAGAATCGGTATGCAATGCTAAATTTGGTAAAAATTCTACTACACCAACTCGATCTTCTTTACACTCTGAAACAAAGGTTCCCTTTTTATTTGACAACACAAATATGTACCAAGGAATTATAGAATGAATCTTATCACTGACATGTCCACTACTCTTTCCTCTTTACCAATGATTTCGTAGAAGTGTAGCTTTAATTTTTGTTATTGCTACCAATTGATATGTTTCGTTCACAAAACTGTGATCAATAGAGGAGGGTACAGAAAAATGTACCTAGCATGCTTGGCTCGAGATAATCCTCCATTTCATGGGCGGTATGTACTTTTGGTGCTGCCTTTGCACCATCCCCATTGAATGCATCCAGCAGTTTGTACCCCATCTTCTACAGTAAAAAGAAGGCAAAATCACTGTCAAGCTAGCTTGTCATGTCTACTATTGTCTCTGAGAGCCTAAGACATTTACTACTTATGCCAAATTTTCTCTACCTAAAACAGTGCAATGCAAAAACAGAAAACTTGAAGTGTTTAGTGAAATACCCCACATACCGGATCAGAACTCAAAGGAAGTCGCACATGATGAGTGTTATGGTGGTCAAATGTACCTGTACTAGAAACAGCTTCATTAATTTAGTTTGATTCCAATCGAATTGAACAAGTACCCAACGGGACAAACAGCAACGATATTGACAAGGTGTAGTATGTACCTCCCAAAAATTCATATAGATTTGCCTCGTCCGTGGGACCTGTCACTATAAGTTGCATCTCATCGTCCATATCTGTGCCATGAGAAAATAAAACAGATCAACACCTACACAAAATGTCACGTACTAATTAGCTAAGCATGCTGATGATGGAATCAAATGTCAGAAGCAGTATAGTGACAGGGCATTTACAATGTCGGATCATTGGCAAAGCTTAACTGCCTAGGTTTTAGAGGTACTAATAAGCAGAGCCTAGACATTTTTAGAAAAGATATATAGGGCTATGTCATGGAACGAGATCGACTTACAAATATTGACAAATGACCAAAGTATAATTTGTCGGCAAATTAAATGTACGGCAGAGGAAAAATGTTGCTACGCTTTTAGTTAGTATTTCTTGGTTCACATAGTTATAGTCAGACTATTTTCTAGCTAGGTTTAATTTCTATGCATGAAATAAGATCGAGACCGGGTATACACTGCATATATAAGTTCATAAGTGTCCTTTCAAAAAAAAAGTGCGACCATTAGAAGATCATATATATAGCTATAGGTCTAAAACATGCGTGCATGCAGACTGAGCATGCATACATGATCAGAAAAGTGGAGTCCTTTCATTGGTGGTTGATGCATCATATCACAGATTTTGGTGTGTAGTACGTATGAAAATGACAACTGAAGCAAATGCATGATCATCAGAAAAGCATGCTTGTACCTTTGTTAGTTGACCAGCCAGTTGCGATCGAAGACACCAGCAGCAGCAGGAGGAGGAAGCCGTGCTGAGACGATCAAGCTAGTAAGATTCCGTGGAAGCGACAGTGCACAGCATCGATGGCGGTGCCAGGCGTGGCCGGCCGATCGAGAGCTCGCCTGAGGATTGAGAGGAGAGATGGAGGGAGAGGAAGGACTTGCTGAAGTAGCTGACCCCGCTAACTTGATCAACCCCCCAGCACGCCCACGGTTGACCACACGGAGAGGTCTCTGCTGGGCGCAGATCGAATAAGGTAGGCAGCTAGCAGCTTGGGCACGCGGTGAAGCGAAGCAGGTCGCGCGCAGCAGCTTGCTTAACTGGCAAGTGACCGCACATATATATACACACGCAGCAGCAGGAGGGAGCCCGTGGAGGAATTTCTAAGACGGTTCGTCAAAGGCGAAAGCAGACGGGCAGCAAAAGTTCAACGGGCCGGCCGGGAGGAGAAGCGGAAGCCCGGGGGGCACTTTGAGGTGTCAAACATCATCTCAAATGGCCTCGATCGGGCTTTCGGTGGAGAGAACACGTACGCCAACAAAAGGTTGGTTCCAGAGCGGAACTGTGACTGTGACAGTACCGCCCCCCTGGACCTTTTGTGCTTTCGCTTAACTTATTTCAGGGATTAGGGCAAATCGTATGCTAATTTGTTCAAGGGTTTTGCACTATTAGGAAGGTGGTTTGAGTATTAGTAGGTTTAGGGAAGGAAACATGCATGAATGTTCTAGCTTTTAGTCTCTGTCCAATGACATGAGCAATATACAACGATATAGATGTTGCTTTCATCTTCGTCGATGCTACTTTAATTAAGAAACTGGATTTTGATCTCTCAGTTAATTAGATGTTTGTTTTTGTTTATGTAGCTGATAATTTCTATAAAAACAGCATTATGGATTGTTTAACGTCATTACAACTCAATACGTGTGATCGAAAAAATGAAGTAGTTTCCCTTGAATATTTCCCATACACATGTGGATATATTATTGGGGATTACACTTTACCCAAACAAGGCCTAATGTCTATTAGAAATTTTTAGAGTTGGACCCTCTCTTGGCTGATTGAAGGAACTGGAATGGATGCTGCTATTTTGAGATGGGGATATGCACAACAAATTTTGGTGAAAGCTAAAAATGAAATGATTTAATTGAAGGAAATAAATAATTTCATTGAAGTAAGAAGTCCCCCAGAGGGGAGACTTCTTACTTCAATTAGTTCCCATGTTCTTCGAATGGATCTCATCACTAGGCCAGAAACGATTTGTCCTCGCGGCTAAAACCGGTCTTTGCTGGTGGGCGCATCACCCGCCAGCAACTTTGAGTCAGTAGAAATGACCATTTGACTGGCAGGTGGCTTAAACGCCCGCTAGCACAAAGGGTCATCTGTGCTCGTGGTTCCTTAAGCCGCCCACCGGCACAAAAGCTTTCTGTGCGGTTGCTTAGGCCGCCCGCCAGAGAAAGCATTTTTTTTCCATTTTACTATATAATGCCCCATAATGGTTTATTATTTGTATTGTCATTTTCGTTTATTATTTGTATTTGACCGCTATATTCGCCCATATTTTTTCATATTTGCATTTGTAGGCCAAATTCACCTTAATTTATTATAATTTGTATTTAACCGTCAAATCCAAATATGAGCCTGTTCGGCTGGCTGATTCAATAGTGCTCGGCTGGTAGATTGAATAGTGTTGTGTGAGAGGGAATAAGCCGAGATAAGTTGTGCCAATATCAGCCGAACAGGCTCTATGTCTGTCAAACACATAATCCAAACTAAAATATAAAAATATATACATAAGTCACATTACTAAAAAAACATAGTAGATAATAGATAACCCTAGGACACCCATCTATGTAACCTTTCCGCATCGTCTAAAGTCAAGACTCCTTCTTCATCGAAGAATTCTCCATCCTCGTGGCAAATCTCACATAGGATGAATCTCTCCGTGTCCGCACAAATATTGGTGATTTCCTTGTCACGAAGTTGCCCCTGCGCACCACTGTGCTGGCGGGTGCCAATTACACCCGCCAACACGCTAATTTCCTTGTGCCAGGACAAATCGTTTCTGTCCTAGTGTCTTTTAATTGTTGAGAGGGTTGCCCAAACGCAGTATATAAGGCATACCCAGTAAAGCTTACAAGTAAACCAGATAAGGAGATGGCGACTAAAGTTGATGTTTCCATTTTTATAGAATTTCAAGATTACTAATCGTGTATTTACAACTACAACAGATAATATATAAAGTCAACACCAATGATTAAATAGAATTTATGGCTACACAAACCATTGAAGATAGTTCTAAACCTAAGTCAAAACGGACTGACGCACGTGGTTTATTGAAACCCGTGAATTTGGAATATGGGAAACTAGCTCCGGACTATTCCTTTGATGGGGTCCCATGGCTTTATTGTGATATTCCTATATGTCATTTTAGAAATTTATAATTCTCTTGTTTTACTACACGGAATTTTAACGAATTAGGTTTCTACTAACAAAAACTATGAAGTCATAGTTTTTCCATCAAAAAAAGCCTTTCTACTTTAAGCTTCACATTTCTAGACATTCTAGTAGTTCCATGGTGGATTTTTTTTGTTTCGGTATCTCTGGAATATGAGTGTGTAATATGAGTGTGTGACTGTTAGAATTTATTCTATTAATAATACATAGAAAGGGCCTGTTATCTCTATGAAGATTATTCCAATTCGTCGGATATTATTTATTCTAGTATCTAGAATATGAAATACATAGAGTGGATCAAGAAAAAAATGGAACTATGATTCATACTAAATGAATTAATTGATCGGATTGCATTATCTAATTAATCAAAATCAATGTATCAATTTGTTGGGGACAACCATAGGGGTCCCCTAAACAACCGGGGGGAAACCCATTTTCTTTCGCAAACAACGGAACACAAACGATCTCACAAATTATAAATCACACCCTAAACGATCAGCCCCGGCACCTCTCGGGCGAAACCCCGCTTCGCTCAAGGGATACGCCGCCGTACCGCCTCGCTCGAGGGCTGGACGCCCCTTCGGGTGAGGTTCCGCCTCGCTCGAGGGCTAGATGCCCCCTCGGGTGAGGTTCCGCCTCGCTCGAGGGCCGGCCGCCCCCTCGGGTGAGGTTCCGCCTCGCTCGAGGCTCTCACGGGCTCGCCGCTCCCACACCCACTCCCCGACCGGGGCATTTAATGTTCTGACACATGCAGGCGCCCAAGTCAAAGACGAATCCGCGTCATGCCGTCCCTCTGATACCGCCTGGGAATCATATCTCGGCATTGTTCCGCCAACCCTCCCGGTGAGGCCATCCCCGCCACTGTACGTCACTATGTGGTGAGGCCAGTGTCAGCTCCGTGACACTGTGCCGCCCACTCTCGTACGGCCCGCATGCCGCACCCTCAAAAGAGGACGGCAGAACCCTCCAAAGAAGGACGGACGCCTGTCTCACGCCCGCCCAGGACGACGCCGTGACGTCGGACTAGTGAGACGCGTCTCCTCCGTCACCATCAACCCTGTGCGGCCATCCCTGCTACCACGCCGCCATCCCGGGCACTGCAACACCATCCCCGACGTTGTGGGAATTCAATACGACAAGACGCCGCCACGCCTAATGCTGTGCGCCTCACGACCTCCCGTCAGCCGCACCCTCGAGTCGGCATACGGACGGCGACCAGACGGGAGGCCTCCACATGGCCACCCTCGAAGCCGCTCCTAGATGGATACAGGACGCGCCCTGACGCTCGGCCAGGAGCAAGATTCGCAAGGACAACCGTCTACTCCGCGACGTTGTGCACCATACCGCCATACGTAGCTGAAACTGTGCGGCACAATTGTAAACCGCCTCCCCTTGGCCTATAAAAGGAGGAGGCAGTCCCCTTGCTGTAGGGGATGGAGAACGGAGACAGCGCACACTCTCACGCTTTCCGCCTTCACCACGATATTGGCACTTCACCTCAATCAAACCTCAGGGGCCTGGAGGCTTCTCCTCCTCTCCCACCACGCTTGTAGCTCCCCTCTGCAAGCACCACGGTGCAACGCAATATAGTGCCTCGAGCACACCCCTACTGGACGTACGGCCCCGGCCGGAACCAGGATAAACCTCGTGTCATCTAGTTGCTTAGCACCGACCATCGAGAGATAGATCTCAGCGCTCGTACTAGTTAGTGTCGGGACTACTTTCCGCACCGACAGTTGGCACGCCAGGTAAGGGGATTGCGCGCTGAAGATCAGCTTTCCACCAGCCATCTCGATGGTGATCCGCACCGAGTATAGGTCCTAGAGGTACTCCATGGGCAGCTCGGACCCCTTCCCAGCCGGATTTGAAATCTGGTTCGGGAGCCTGAACTTTCAAGCCACGGGGAACGGCTACCTCATGCGCATCACCAACCGTGACGGGCTCCACCCGTGGCTGTCGACCGGGCCGGGACCGGTTCCCGCTACACCTCGCCGTCGATGCCCCCGGTGCTCGCACCCGGCGGACGCCGCGAGCCCTTCAGCACCTCGACACCAGCGGCGCTCCGGCCAACGTTCGCGCCGGGCGCGGATGGAACGACACCGGGCCGCGTGCGCCGCGGCACAACGCGACACACCTGCCAACGGCACGACGGTGATGCCCGCGGGGGAGGGCGAGGCTTCCGGGCCACGATTCCCCCACGGGATGCGCAATGCTGCTGCAGCCTACGCTTCGTTCGCCAGCACCGAAGTGACGGCATATGAGGACCTCCTGGGCCACCACCTGCTGGCGGTCCGAAACCTCATCGCCACCACCAACGACGAGTCGTACCACGGCTCCGCTAGCGAGCTTCCCCCTGCGACCTCGCACGGGTACGCAGAGTGGGAATTCTCGGGTGTACCGGACCTGGTGATGTTTCAGCGGTTCCTCAACGCCGCGGACTATTGGTTCGGCTACTCCGACACCTCCAACGTCGGTAGCTACGATCCCGCACGGGAGTGCTTCATGGTCGCCATCGGTGACGCGGTGGACGACACAAGCGCTGCGGGCGCCGACGAAGGGGAAAATCCCCGGGACCCAGGGATGAGCGCGCCCCGGAACCCGGGGCCGAACGCGCCCCCACCTCGCCGGTGGGAGGCACGGACATCAACGCGCAGCTGGCTCAAGCGCGCGAGCTCGAGGCAAAGCTCGCTGAGGAGTACCGCGCGGTACGACTACTCCGCGCCACCATCGCTGGGGAAGCCTCCGCACGTGGCGAATGCGTGCGTGAGCTGGGCAAGCAGGCCCGCGAGTGTATCAACGCCGATTTCAACGTCGACGACCCGAACACGCCACCGCGCGCCAGAAGCTAATCGCAGCTGCGATGCTGCTCCGGGCCATTCCCGCACCTTCGACGCCCGAGGCGCGAAACCTGCACCGCGAGGCGCAAGCTCTAATCGAGCAGGCGGCCGTACAACAGGCTGAAAGCTCAGCGCCCCGCATACGCCATCAAGGTAGCACGCGGGACGACAGTGGCGCCTAGGGCCAAGAGGCTTCCGTCCAGGTAGACGGAGCGGAGGGGCGGGCGCCAGCCAACCAGGGCCGAACACGAGTCAGGGAGCGGATCCTTGACACGCGCGGACAGGCTCAGGACGGTGATGCCCGCAACGTCATCAACACACGCCGAACGGGCAACACGGAGGCACAGGCGGTGGTGGGCTACCACCCTCGGCGGGGCGGACACTACGACAGCCGCGAGGACCACTCACCGACGCCGAAACCCCCAGGCACCCGCGTGTTCTGCTGGGAGATCCGCACGGTGAGTTCCCCAGTGCTTCTGCCAGCCCATGTCGATCGACAAGTACACGGGGGAGACGGACCCTCCTGGCATGCCAGCTGGGCGGCGCCACCAGCGACGAGGTCATCATCCACAACCTGTCGCTGCACCTTGCGAACTCAGCGCGGATGTGGCTCGAGCACCCGCCGCCGCCGGATCCACGCTTGGGACGACTTGGTTCGCACCTTCGTGGGTGTCGGTGCGGAATGTGGTCCCGACACTAACCGGTAGTAAGCGCCGAGGTCTATCCCTCAATGGTCGATGCTAAGCAACAAGGGACACAGAGTTTATCCCGGTTCCGGCCGGCGGGCCGTACGTCCAACGCCGGTGTGCTCGTGGCACTATATTGCTCGGCAAGACCGGGGTGCCCGTAGTGGGGCTGCTACAAGCACGGCGGGAGAGGAAGCGTGGCTCCCAAGTCCCCGGTGTAGTGACCGAAGATATTGTGGGAGAATTGGGGAGCAAGTGCGTGGCGCGGCTTGACTCGGGTTGTGTTCTCGTTGTCTCCTGTCCGTCCCCCGCGGCCGGGGGGTTCGTCCTCCTTTTATAGATCAAGGAGAGAGCGAATCACATGCGCGCCGCGCTATTTAGCTACGTGGAGGAGCGTGATGAGCCGTGCTATAGAGTAGGCGGCCGCCGGGAGATCCTTGCGGCGATCCGGCCATCATGGCGTATCTTATACCCGAATAGTAGCGGCTTCGAGGGTTGAAGGGCGGCGGATGGGCCGCGACGTCCTCGGACGAGCTCGAGGGGGTTGCCGACGTTGCTCCGTACGGAGCATAGTGGCGAGTAAGGCGGCACCCCGTTCCCGCATGCTTCTCGGTGTTGGAGTTGTTGCCGCGGCGCCGGCGTGCGCTCGTACGGGCGGGGGGCGGCGGCCATGCTGTTAACGGTGGCGGGGATGGCGTTCCACCGGCCTAGCGCCTCCACCTAACCCCCGCAAGGTCACAAGAAAGCAAGTCGAGGGTGCGGCCGGCCCCCTTCGAGGGCTCGGCACGCTAGCCGCACGGAGCGGCGGCGCGGTGTCACGGGACCGGCACCGTCCGCACCGCACGGTGCTCCTTGCGGTGGCGGGGATGGGTTCCCTCATGGGGAGTTGGTGCGGCGGTGCGGGGCGCGAGCCCCGGGCGCGTGATGGCGCCGCCCCGCCCGGTGTCGGGGTATTGAATGCTCGTGTACGGGGAGCAGGCGCACGCGTGCGGGCGCCCTCGAGCGAGGCGGACCCCGTTCGAGGGGGGAGGCGGACCCTCGGACGAGGCGATGCCTCGCTCGAGGGGGGGAGCGGCCCCTCGAACGGGACGGAGCCCGCCCGAGGGAGGCACGCATCCTCGAGCGAGGCGGAGCCTCGCTCGAGGGGGTCTTCGAGTGGGCCGCCTTGGTGGGCCGTGTCTCGCATGGTTAGGCGTGTTTGGCTTAGTTGCGGGTTTTTAATTGGGGATTTCCCTTTGTTGTTTAAGGGGACCCCTAGGGGCTGTCCCCGACGCAGCCCCCGAGCATATGTGGGTTTGCCATTGAGGCTCCCGCGGATGCCGGAACCTACCGATAGGACGTTCTTCCCTTCGGTTTTGCGAACGCCTTCCGTGGGGCCGCGTCGGCGGACCCGCGGGTCTAGCCCCCCCGAGCCCCGCAGAGCGTGGGTGGTCCCGGGAGGGGTTAACCGTGAGAGTTGGCCGGGGGCATGGTACATGTTTCAACCGGCGTCGACACTTGTCTCGGCCCGGCTTCGGTGACGCACGCGCCGCCGGCACTATCTCCGGCGGGTGCAATCCGAAGGTGTAGCCGTGCGTCAAGCCCCCGAGCCCGGGCCCGTTCAAGGCGATCGGGTAGAGCTTTACGACTTGTTTTTTAACGCGCCCTCGCCGTCCCTCTCGCGAGACGGAGGGTGAGGTTTCCGCTACCCCCATCGAGCGGGTCGCGGATTGCGGATTCGTCGTTGAGCCGCCGGCGGGTGGTTCGAGTGGACGCCCATGCCCCGTTCGATAAGGGTAGGCCGCATGGTCCGGAGACACGTCCATGGAAGCGCTTGCGTGGGTTTGCTAGGTGGGGCTCGGTCCCGTTCGATAGGGACCGAGGGCGCGGAAGCTCTCCCTCGGTGAGATCCCCCGGCTAGCTGCCCTCGCCCGGCTCTCGAACACGATATATGGGGCACCCTCGAGCCGACGGGCTCGAGGAACGGCTCGAATGCGCGTGCCTTCGTCGTCCCCGACTCGCGATCTGGGGCGCCTGTTCGAACCCGTCGAGGGTCAAGCTTCGAACCTCTGATCAGTAGGGCCGTGCGGGGCGGCGCCTGGGCGGCCCCGTCTTTGCGTCTGCGGCCGTCGAGGGGCCCGGGCGAGCCGGCCCTCGAGGTGCTGATTAGTAACAATGGTGCGGGGCGGCGGCTAAGCGCTCCCGGCCTGGCATCTGCGACCATCTAGGGGCCTGGGCGAGCCAACCCCCGAGGCGCTGATCAGTAACACAGCGCGGCATGGGTGCTTGCGGTGCCTGCTCTGTTTCAAGCAGGCCCCGAGGCGACCTTCTCACGCCTGTGCCCTTTAGAGGGTTGAAATCGTCCCGAGCCAGGGGCTCGTGCCGCTCGAGGGTCTCGCGTGGCATGGGTGCTCGCGGTGCCCGATCCGTTTCAAACGGGCACCGAGGCGACCTTCTCACGCTTGTACCCTTTCGAGGGTGGAAATTATACCGAGCCAGGGGCTCGTGTCGCTCGAGGGTTCTGCGTGGCATGGGTGCTTGCGGTGCCCGCCGTGTTTCAAAACGGGCCACGAGGCGACCTTCTCACGCCCTGTTCCCCGTCGAGGGTTCTGCGTACCTTGCAAGGAACCGAGCCATTAAATGCTCCACAGTCGAGGCCGTAATTTCACGTCGTGGGCGCGCTTTTTTAGGCGTTGCAGCCGCGCGCGCGCGTAGTGGGCGGCGTGGCAGGCGGACGTGACCCCTGCCACGGTCCCTGCTATTCTTCGCCGTGATGATGGCTTATTCGCGGTGGCGTGGCCGCCGCGGTCGTGGTGGGGCCCGCCCGTCGGCCGAGAAAGAAGATTCCCTGCGCTAATGCGCGCGGGGCGTCCGCTCCGGAGAGCTCGCCCGCGGCTTATAAATCTGAGGGGAGGGGAAGACGGCGGTTTTTTACCTTAGCATTTCGCCGTTTTTGCCCCTTGCGCTCTCACTTTCGCTTTGCTCTCGCCACCGCAGCCCTTCGCCATTGGAGCTCCTCCTCTCCTTCTTGTCCTCCGCTCTCACATCCCTTGTCTTCTCTCATGGCGCCGCTTCCACCCCTCACGATCCTCGACTCGTACGCCTGGGAGCGGTCGACGGTAACCCGGCTGGCCCTTGGCGAGCTGGTCTCTGCCGGCCAGCTAGCGGCAAACGAAGAGGGCCGGCCGGCGGAATGGATCGTGCCGCCGGCGGAGGACCATGCGCCCAACCCGCCGGAGGGCTACGTGGTCGCCTTCATCCGCTTCCACGAGCGCGGCTTCGCCGCGCCGGCGAGCCGCTTCATGCGGGCGCTCCGCCACCGCTACGGCGTTGTTGACGGTTAATAATTGTATCAAAGTTCGTTCGTGACTCGCAAACGTACAAGTCTCCCGTCGTAGTCAAGGGACCCTTCTTCCCTCGAGTGGTGAACCCAAGGTATCGAATCCGTGGAACAAATGTGTGACGCAAGAGTTGATCTAGTAAAGCCAAGTAACTGCAATCTTCAATAAAGAACCTAATGCATCTAAGTTAAAGACACAAAACAGATCTAATCTACTAAAAACCGGAGAAAACAAAGTAAGATTGGGTAGATAAACCGATCTAGAGGGATCGGGGTAAGCCTTTTGTTGAAGTTCCAAGCAAGAGAAGAAGTAGCAAATCGAATCTTATAAGAAGTGTCTTTAAATCGTGGTTTCCCGTCCAAATCCGAAAACATCCGCCTTTCGAGACCCCCGTTCGTCACAACGTATCCCTATTCATGCGGGGAGCTTAGGGCGAGTCAAAAGACAAGTCGAGATTCTTTCGGAAGATCCGGCGTGTACCTCTAGCCACCGCGGCTACAAGAACACCCTATGTAATCTATCGCGCGAATAGAATTGAAATAAGCAAAGCCGATCGAAAAACGAAATCTTCGAGGAAACACTTGATCGCTAAGAAAAGATTCAACTTGATAATTCAACTATGACAATGATACATACACAAGATCACCACCGGGATCCTTCCTTGATCTTGCTTCTAGCTCCGGAACTCCGACGTGGTCTTCCATGCAAGGTTCCCACGTCGGCTAGGGAAACCCTAGTCAACTAGCTCGACCCTCTCCTCTCCGACATGGTGTCCCTCTCTTCTCTGCTCCTCGGCGGCCGAAGACGAAATCTTCTCTGCGTGGCTCTCGGTCAGGGGACTATAAATAGCCCGATTGGCGGCTAGGGCAAAGGAGGACGGATTTGGGCCCTAAATGGGCCTGGGCCGACCGGACTGGGCCGGCCGGCCTGGGCCCATTTAGGCCCAGCCCGTGGGCTCCTTTGCCCCACGTCGGTTCCCTTGCTTCCCGGATGTTTCCCCCTTCGCATGTAGGTCCATGTCGTCGGTTTCTCTCCGAATTGGACTCAACTCCTTGTCTTGCAAGATTCGAGCACTTTTCCGGTCGAGTCCCCGGAGTCCGTTGTCTTCTCGGATCAAGTCCCCGGCTTCTTGGAGTTAAGTTTGCTTCATTGCATGACTTGTTCGGGACTTCAAGGTCTTGTCATGAGGTGCTTGATGAACTTATCCCGAAAGTCTTGCATTCAACACTAAAACCCTGCATAAACATTAAACTCCAAAACCGACATGCACACGTGAACTTGTTATACCACGGGGGTTAGTACCAATGGATAAGGTATAAAACTCATGCCAACACTGAAGGTAAACTCATGGCTAGGTTGACGGATTTTCACCGTCAACATCTCCCCCATGCTTAAACCTTGCTCGTCCTCGAGTAAGCCTTCGATGGATATCATTATTGCTAAACAATGTTTAAACTTTGCACTTGATTACACATGAGAAAACATAATGCTCTCAAAATTTTAATTCATTAAAGTTCCATAATGTGCTAGCCTTCATCTCTACGGAGGGTAGATTCTTATTAAGCTTATCCCACAAGTATTAACATGCTCACAAAGTTTTAAATAGATCTCAGAATTTTTGAAATAAAGAACGAGAATAAGAAAAGCTAAACCAAATTCACAAATTTAAATCATCTCGTGCATTGCTCATGAACTCTCATCTCGCTTGACTCTCAAGCCTATATATTCTATTCCTTTCCCTCTCATATATATGTGGTAGGCTTTATATGGAGCTTTGGGAAAGTTTAGTCCTAACAAGATTTTATAAATGAGGTGTTGTCAAAACAAGACAAGCTTCTCATGGTCTTACCGAGACTCGTCAAAAAGGTCATTGGAAAATAATGTTGAATCAAGGAGGGGAAAGAGAAAAATACACACACTTTTAGATAAGTGGACATGTGCAAATGGCAAAGAGTGATCCCGAGGCACAAAGGAAGTCCTCGTTATCGGATTGCACATGGTTGGAAGATGAGAATGGATCTTTTTAACTTGAAGCCTTGAATGCACTTTTAGAGAGCTAGGGAATTTACTTTACGCACATTTTTTTCTTTCTCATATTTCTCATTCTTTTCTTTCTTTCATTCATTCATTTTTTCCTCGCCATATATTCAGCCCATGACTTCCACAACGAAGTTTTGATTTTTTTATACCTTGAAAGTCATGAGTATCGCTGGATTATTTTTTCTTTTTTCTTTCATCATCATTTTTTTTAAAATATTCCCCTTTGAACTCTAAAACTGCACCGTACCTACCTCCTCCCCCATGCTTAGACGTTGCTCGTCCTCGAGCAAAGAGGCGAAAAATAAGGTAGGTACCGGAGATATTTTTCCTTGGAGAGATACTTGAAATCTTCAATGTTGGCCCTTGTCTTGCGATCTTCCTTGAATTGATGATCCATTCTCAACGATAGGTTGTGGTCAAGGAGGTAATCACAAAAGATGAAATTTGGTTTAAGGGTGGATATCCGGCGAAGTTTGTGAGATCTCCGATGCGGGGATACACGGTGCACGGATAAGAGGCTAGCAAAAAGATAGATACGCAAAAAATGGAATGACCAGACCTTCTTAGTCTCGGGCCGGAGAAATCATGGCCTGCAATAACTCACTCAAAAATAAATCTTGTACACTAAGGTTCATGCACTCAAATATATATAAGGCTTTGGATAGGTTGAGCAACACACAAGTGAAATTTGTGACAAGGTTAGCGATATTTTTGAGCATAAAAGACATCTTTAATCTATTCATAACTTGAGAGCACATAAAACACTATGGGTCTTTATTTTAATCATAACCTCCGCTGAAAATTAAGCTAGCATTTAAATAAATTCAGATCTGTATTTTTAAGAGAGCACTAGCTTAAACATCCATAAATCAATTACAAAGATGAACAAAGCTGCAATTTTAATCATATATCATCATGGCACGAATTTTGTAACTTTTCCAATGATATAATCAAGGTGGTGTCTTTATTAATGGTGACATCAAGTTGAAATACAAACTGAAAATAAACTAACATGCTTGCTGAAATTTAAATAAAAACAGAAAAATACTACGCAAACACACATAAGCAAAAACTGAAAATTACAGAGAAAAAGAAGAGAAAAGAAAACTAAAGTTCCTAAATCTTCTAGTCCTCCGCCGGTGGTTGATGTTGATAGTCTTGATAATAATACCCTTGCTCGTAATATGATTGGACATTCCCTCCGACGAATTGATTTGGCTCCACAAGGTGAAGGCGTCCAAGTTCAAAGGCAATATTTGCATTGCCTTCACCAAGTTGAGTTGCGTTAGCTTGGATGGCTGCGATGTTTTGAGCGTTTCTTGCAGCATACCCTCCAATAATGGCCATGCTTTGTTGTGGTTGGGGATGATGAGCGTAGGACTCCGCGAAGTTAGCGTTGGGCACAACATAATTTGGTGGGGGTACCGGTGCACCACCCCCCCCATGCTTGCTCTTGTGGCCCTCCGTAATGACTTGGCGGAGGAGGGACCCCGCCGAATGGTTGCACATTGGGTTGTGCTCCACTCGCTTGTGCGGAGGATGTTCCCTCCTCTACGATTCTTCCTCTCTTGTTCTCTCTTGCGGGGACAAGTAGTCCCTCTTCCAACCAATCTTCTTCATTGAAAAGCCTAAGCCTCTCGTTGGGAAGGGGTAGGTTCACTATGGCCAACCGATAACCTCCTCTCTCATCTCCACTAATGTATTTGCCTTGCCGCAAATATTCAATGCCGAGAGAGGTACCTCGCAAAAGGTGGCCGGGGTTTCTTGCGATCCCCGCCGCAAGGAAAAGGCCAACATGGAGAGGTAACACCCCGAACCAATATTACCCGCCCCCGATGTTGCTTCACAACACCAACGGTTGATCATGAGGTAAGAGGGGTCTATTGGCTGCCTGGCAATTAAAGCCGAGTATAACCAATTCAACTCCGTGTCGGTCACCTTTGTTTCCTTCATCCTCCCCAATATCCTCTTGCACATCCAAGAGTGAAATATCCGGATAATGGGGTTGCGGATGCAATTGCGTTGTTGATGGGCTTCTCCGGAGATCATGTTCCAAAATCCCGCTAACATGCCGGGTGGCACGTCAACTTTCTCCGTGAGCTCCCTTGTGGAATCCAAGCAGCTCCCTAACGTGCTCGTAGGGAACCTCTTGTTGGACTCCCTCCAAACGGAATGACAAGCTTTGCACCCCATCATCATCAACGATGGGTGCAATAGTCATTAAAATTTCCAAGGCGAACCCCAAATGGGTGTCCACCGATACTCCGTTGGAGAACTACACCCATCCGAGGTGCCCCAACATATAGTATATGTCGGTGCAAAAACCCAAGGTGTAGAGTGCTTGGTCGTCGAACTGACGTTCGGCACAAGCCTCTTCTCAAGATTGGCGAGCCTCTCCTCCTCCTCCGTCGACAAGATGATGAAGCCGTACGAAGAGTATGTCGGGGTGTAAGGAGGTGGCGCGGTTGAGCGAGTCGATCGTCGTGGTGGCGCGGGCTGCTCCTCCGTGTGCCCACGAGGTTCGGTAAACCTCATGGATGTGCTTCTTGCAGCCCTCATACCACCAAGGAGGAGAGCATCGTTCCTTCTCGGTGGCGCCGTATCCGTCTCTATGCTCCGGGAGACTCGGAAACCGAGTGCCTTCTCGAGACGTGGTTGATGACGGCTTGGACGACGACGAACTCTTCTTCTTGGAGAAGAAACTTGTGGTCTTCTTCCACATGGTTGCTGCACTCTTTTCTTCAACTAAAATTCCGGGTTGCAACCGGTAACTAGGCACTTAAACTCTTTGCTTCGGATGTGGACTTTGAGTGGATTAAGGATGTGGATTTTTTTTTCTTGAGCTCTCAAGCTTGGGAAGGTTGGCTATGTCTACGGAGGTTTTGAGCACACAAACTTGAACACACAAACAAAGGAAGGAGAGGGAAGCTTGATCGCAGAAAACGGGAGCCGGGGGGCTCCTTATGTAGGTGAGGTCGGCCTCGGTGCTCCTCCCCGCCTCGTCTTTCTTCCAAGACGATCATTTCACCCTCTGCAACTTTCCCCGCCCGCGTGCTCCACGAGTTGCACCGCCCAAACGCTCTCGTCCACTCCTTATTGGTCCTTCCACTTGATGCTTCATGTTTTGGGTCATGTCCATGCTCCCTAGCTCCACTTGCTTCACATGCCACCATGAAATTCCTACAAAGTTGATGCTTGCTGCCCACCATGCTTGTCCTTTGCATGTGGAGTTGGTGAAGGTTGATGAAAGGGAATCCAATGGTGCATGCATGATTGCTAGATTGCCTCCATTATGGTGTGTTTAAGGTTAAGCACTCCTCTAATTCGAAATTTAAAATATTTTTCAGAGCCATGCAAGAGCTCGAACATAATTTTAGAGAAGTTTTTAAACCATTAAAAACAAATGCAAGTCGAAAATATATTATTTTTACGTCGATTTCGGTCTCACCGGTATAGTTTGCCTTCATCGGTTGAGAGCAAACATTTCCCGGCTTGATCATGGGGGCATAGGTTTAGGTTCTAATTTTGGCTAGATAAGAAAGATTTTGAATAAAGCAAAATTAGAATAGGCTTAGAAAAATTCTAATCCTAGAGAAACCAAGGATAAAGATTTTTAAAACCAACCAAAAGCTTTGATTTCTAGGTTCACGCGAGTCCTACCACGTGCTGAATTTTATTAACACTTAAACATAAATCGTGGCTCTACTCGTGTGGTTTTAGCATGAAAAATAAGTCAACCTCAGCACCATAATGAGGGTGGAAGGTTGAGTTAAGGTTCTGAAATTATTTGGTTGAGGGTTTCTCGAAAAGGAAAGAATCAAACAAGCACATAGGAGGGTTCATGCAAAGGGTTTATGATAAAGCAAACATTCAATCAAGAACTATGTCTCTAATATTGTTCAACCACTTCTAAGTCTAATGTCTTTGCGTAATAAAAACTCAAAAACTAAATTATTAAAAATACTCGAAAAACCCGGAATCGGGTTGTCCTCCCGTAGCTTATTCTTGACTCGACGAAACGGGTTGCCTCCCCGCCTAGCGCTTCGTTTATAGTCCATGGCTAGACTTCTTCACTTGATTACTTCGGATCAACGCTCTTTGTGGGCGTTGCAATCTTGGGTACCCGCTTTGGCTTAGTCAATTTTTTTGGTCTTCACGGTCGGCTTTGTCCTTTGGTCTTGACGGATGCAACAACTTCCTTGTGGCTCGGCATCTCGAACTTCGGTCCTTCGGTCGTGATCTTCATGGTCTCTAGTGTGATCCTTCATCTCTCCCGAATGAGCTTGAGTAGCCTTCGCTGTCTTGGGACCTTGGAGTTGTCTCGGATATTCTTCTTCGTTACCCATCGGGCGCCCGGCAAGTTGTCCCACTTGCGTCTAGCATCTTCATCACGATGAACACTTCACGTATAGAGCTTCCGACCTCCGTCACCTTGCCATCTAAATTCTTCAATATTTTCTCCATAGCCTCGAACTTAGTGACGGCGTCCTTGGACATGGTCGTACTCCACACACTCCTTGCATGAGGATCTTGCTTCGGCGGCCTTTAGGTGTTGAGCTTCTTTCTCCATCTCCATCTTCTCCATCCTCCTCTTAAGTAAACCGATATGCCACTCAAGGAATCCGCCTCGTATGCATTCGGCTCTCGCAATCGTCATGCGGATAGTTGAGACTTTGATCTTGAACGGCCTCCCGGCGTCTTGAAGGTTTATGATAGGTAGATCAACGATGTCGGGGTGCGTAGCGCTCCGGTGGCCGAGGTTGATCTTCCTTTGGACTTGGAGGTGGTGATTCCCTTGGAGATTTCGACGGTCCTTCGACTTCAACTTTTGAATCTAGGGTTTCCACCCCTTTAGCTTGTGTTGCATGTCACCTTTGCCCGTAAAGTTTTCCCCGGATCATCCAAAAAAGGTTTGGGTTTCTTGGAGAGGTAGCCAACCATCTCCCAGTTAGGGTTAGCAATAAGCAAAGTATGCAAAAACTAGAAAGGAAAAATAAATCTATAAAGACTAGAGTTAGACAAACTAGATTAGATGTATTTTGAGGATGATCAAAATTTAATAGATGCAAAAATAAAACAAAATCAGTACTGAAAATTACAAAACAAAGCAATAAAAAATCAAATCTTGATCACTTGTTCCCCGGCAACGGCGCCAGAAAAGGGGCTTGTTGACGGTTAATAATTGTATCAAAGTTCGTTCGTGACTCGCAAGCGTACAAGTCTCCCGTCGTAGTCAAGGGACCCTTCTTCCCTCGAGTGGTGAACCCAAGGTATCGAATCCGTGGAACAAATGTGTGACGCAAGAGTTGATCTAGTAAAGCCAAGTAACTCGCAATCTTCAATGAAGAACCTAATGCATCTAAGTTAAAGACACAAAACAGATCAAATCTACTAAAAACCGGAGAAAACAAAGTAAGATTGGGTAGATAAACCGATCTAGAGGGATCGGGGTAAGCCTTTTGTTGAAGTTCCAAGCAAGAGAAGAAGTAGCAAATCGAATCTTATAAGAAGCGTCTTTAAATCGTGGTTTCCCGTCCAAATCCGAAAACATCCGCCTTTCGAGACCCCCCCGTTCGTCACAACGTATCCCTATTCATGCGGGGAGCTTAGGGCGAGTCAAAAGACAAGTCGAGATTCTTTCGGAAGATCCGGCGTGTACCTCTAGCCACCGCGGCTACAAGAACACCCTATGTAATCTATCGCGCGAATAGAATTGAAATAAGCAAAGCCGATCGAAAAACGAAATCTTCGAGGAAACACTTGATCGCTAAGAAAAGATTCAACTTGATAATTCAACTATGACAATGATACATACACAAGATCACCACCGGGATCCTTCCTTGATCTTGCTTCTAGCTCCGGAACTCCGACGTGGTCTTCCATGCAAGGTTCCCACGTCGGCTAGGGAAACCCTAGTCAACTAGCTCGACCCTCTCCTCTCCGACATGGTGTCCCTCTCTTCTCTGCTCCTCGGCGGCCGAAGACGAAATCTTCTCCGCGTGGCTCTCGGTCAGGGGACTATAAATAGCCCGATTGGCGGCTAGGGCAAAGGAGGACGGATTTGGGCCCTAAATGGGCACCGGGCCGACCGGAGCCGGGCCGGCCGGCCTAGGCCCATTTAGGCCCGGCCCCGTGGGCTCCTTTGTCCCACGTCGGTTCCCTTGCTTCCCGGATGTTTCCCCCCTTCGCATGTAGGTCCATGTCGTCGGTTTCTCTCCGAATTGGACTCAACTCCTTGTCTTGCAAGATTCAGCACTTTTCTGGTCAGGTCCCTGGAGTCTGTTGTCTTCTCGGATCAAGTCCCCGGCTTCTTGGAGTTAAGTTTGCTTCATTGCATGACTTGTTCAGGACTTCAAGGTCTTGTCATGAGGTGCTTGATGAACTTATCCCGAAAGTCTTGCATTCAACACTAAAACCCTGCATAAACATTAAACTCCAAAACCGACATGCACACGTGAACTTGTTATACCACGAGGGTTAGTACCAATGGATAAGGTATAAAACTCATGCCAACACCGAAGGTAAACTCATGGCTAGGTTGACGGATTTTCACCGTCAACAGGCGTGGAGTTACACAACTTCGCGCCGAACGTGATTTCACGGCGGCCACATTTGTGGGCGTCTGCGAGGGGTATCTAGGGATCCCGATCAATTGGGAGCTCGGGCCGCACCTCTTCCGCGCGGAGCTCTTTACGTAGCCCACGACGGAGCGAGAGGACCCGCGCGCGGTGCGCGCCGGCGGGATGTCGCTCGCCGTGCGGGCGCGGTTCAAGGACGACTACATCCCCCGCACCATGACGACGAATAACGCCGGGCCGGGAGCGGGGGTGGTTCTATCCGTGCAACGCCGAGCCCCGGCCTCCCCCCCTTACACCGGTCGGGTGTTCAAGGAGAAGCCCGACTCCCGGAGCTACGGGGTGTCCACGCCCCGAAGCATCGGAGGCGGCCGGGCTCGCTCTCGGATGCCTTGAGGAACCGCGGCGCGCGGGCTGACCGCGGCGGGCGTCCTCGCCTTCCTCCACCACCGGCGGGTTGTGCCTCCGATGGAGTGGCCGCCTCGCATCTTCGAGATGACGAGAGGAGGCGGACCCCGTCGCGGCGGCGAGGTCGCGGATGCTCCCAACCCCCCTCGGGCGGGCGTACGCGCTCACACGGGCGCGGAACGCCGTCGACACCCGGATGTTTGTGCCGGGACCGGTCCCCGTGGGACCTCGAAATGCTCCCCCACCGGCCGGTGGTGAGTATGGTTCTTGGCCTTGTTTTCGTTCTTGAAGATGCTCCTGGCCCCTGACGCGCCTTTGATGCTCTCACCTGCAGCCGGTGACCTTCAGCGCCGCGAAGTCCGTCCCTCCTACCCCTGACTCCCGCGCGGTCGGTCGGGCGGCGCAGCAACGGGAGCAGGAGCGGGCGGCGCGCGAAGGGAGCGCGCGAGGCGGCACCGCGAGCGCCGCGAGCGGCGGAGCGAGGAGCACCGGCCGCGCGAGCGGCGGGGGCTCTCCCTCGCCGGGGACCGAGGAGTATTCGTCCTCGGAGGAGGACGAGGAGGAAGAAGCCGGGGGGCGGGGCCCCTCGATAGGTGGGAGCACGCTCCCCGTCGCCGAGCCGGCTCCGGCGGCAAGGGCGGCATCGCCGGGGCGGGCGCACCGGCGCCCGCCGCCGGGCAATCAACGACGAGAGGCGGCGCGAGCCGCGGAGGTGCCCGCGCGCCCGCGGAGGCGCGCGCGCAGCGCGCGCCCCGCGCGCGGGGGTGGGGCCCGTGCGCGTGGCGGAGGCATCGAGGGGGGTGCGGCGACCGGCGCGTCGACCGCGCGGGCCTCATCCGCCGAGGCCTCGAGGAAGAGGAAGCGCGCCTTCTCCTCTTCGAGGTAAGGGGGCTTGCTCTTCTGCTGGGTTTGGTTTTTTGGTGACCAGGCGTTCTGACTTTTGCTTATGCTTTGGGCAGGGTGGTGCCAACCGTTCCTCCCCTCGCACCGGCTAAGGTGCCGAGGGTGGACGCGTCCGTCCCCACCGGCGGCGCTCGTCGAGGGCGCCGCGGGCGGGGGCAAGAACGGCGGCGGCGGGCGAGGGGCTCGCGAGGCGCGGGCCGAGGCCTCGAGGCCCCGGCCGGCGGATCGGCCGGCCGTCGCGCGGCGGTGGTCGTCGAGGAGCGGCGGGGCGCCGGTCGTGGCGGAGGCGCGGCCGTGGTGGCGGGCCGTGGCGGAGACGCGCCGGCGGTGGGCTGCGTGACGCGAGGCGCGGCCCGTGGCGCCAGCCGCGGCGAAGGCCGAGCGAGGCGCGCCCACGGTGGCGCCCGTGGTTGCGGTCGAGGAAGGCGGACGGGCGCCCGTGATCGCGGAGGCGCGGCCGGAGGCGGTGGCCACGGCGCCGAGCCGGGCGCCGTGGCCACGGGGGGCGAGTGGAGGCGCCCGCGGAGGTGACGCGGGGCCGGCGCCGCCGGCGGCCCCCGGGCGGTGGTGGTGGAGGTCCCGGACAACGACTCCCCACCGCCCGGGTGGGGACTCGGTGGGTCGGCTTCCCTTCGCTCTCCCCGGAGTCCCGAGGAAGGGGCCCTCGTGAGGGCGACGCGACGGCCACATGGTGGCGGGGGGCCGGGGACATGGCGCTGAGGCCTCATCTTCCCGCGCCGGCCACTCCGACCAGGTGGAGGGGGTCGCTGGCGATCCGCCCGCGTTCGCTGACACCCAGGGGGAGCAGGAGCTGTGGGAAGAGCTCCAGCGCCACGGCGCTACGCTCGACCGTGCGCTGAACGAGGCGCTGAGGGTCCATGGCGGCCCCGCATGGCGCGTCTTCCAGGTAGGGCGTCGTTGCTCGTCTTCCTCTTTTTCTCGCTTTCGCACGCTGTCTCTGTTATCATGACGCTTACTGGCTTTGACTTGTGGGTGATAGGAGCTCGAGCGCCGCGCCCGCGACAAATACAGCGCCTTCGACCGGGTGAACGCCGAGCTCCACCAGCTCCGGGAGCGATGCGGCGCCTTCGACGCGCTCGCCGACGCCCTCAGGACCCCGGACGGCTGGTTGTCGTATCGGGCGATGGCCTTGCGCGATGAGCTCCACGAGAGTACGAGGCAGGACCCGGCGCTTCCTTCTAGCCTCGAGCGGGTTTGCACAGCCCTCATCGACCGTGATGAGGCGCTGCGGCAGGCGCGCTCGGACCTGGAGAAGATGCGGACGTTGGCGACCAACTGGGAGGCGGAGGTGGCCGGCGTCCGCAGTGAGAACCGGGGGCTCCTCTCGTCGCTCGAGGGAGCGCGGCGCGGCGGCCGCCGGGCCGAGGAGCGGGCGCGCGCGCTTGAGCAAAGGGTCAAGGAGGGCGACGACTTGAAGGCCGCCCTTGACGCCAAGGTCGCGGCGCTCGCCGCCCTCCGAGGACCGGCTTCTCGCGGGAGCGCACCGCCCGCCAAGGGGCCGGAGGGGCGGCTCCGGCGGGGAGCGGCCGCCCTCGGCGGCGCCCGGTCGGCGCTAGAGCAGGAGCGCGTCGCTCGCGAAGCGGCGCAGAAGTCGCTGGAGGAGCGGAACGCCAAGCTCTCCAAGGTCGAGGGCGAGCTGATGGTGCTCAGCATCAACAGCGCGAGCCAGGAGCTGGCCCTCCAGGAGCAGGGCGAGACCGTCAAGGGCCTCGAGCTGGCGGTCGAGGCCGAGCGCCGTGCCCTCGAGGTGGAGAGGAAGCAAGTCGAAGGTGAGCCGCTGTTTGACTCCTGCTTTGTTGGTTTTCTGTTAGAAGGTTCGCATTCCCTTTTCTGATTTCTTTCTTGTCTTGGCGACTCCAGGCTTGCGCACCGCTCTGGGGCACGCAGCTGAGCGGGCCGAGGCGGCTGCAGCTTCCTACAACTCCTAAGAGCGGGAGGCTGCGGGAGTTGCGCGGTGCGGCCCTCGAAACCTCGCCGAGCCGTGGAGGAGGGCGCGGCACGGGCGGCGGCTCGGCGGCCGGCCGCTGCGCGCCCTTGGCATCCACGTCACCGAGCGGATGCGCCGGCGCTGCATCTGGGCGTCCAGAAGGCCCTCGGAGTGGTGCGGTCCCACTACGAGGTCAACTTCGAGGCGCTGGCGGAGGGTTACGTCGTCCCCGACGGTGTTGAGGACGAGGTGGCGATGGAGCGTGTGGACGCGCTCGCTGCCGACGCCGCCGGAACGCTCGCTGAAGCCTTCGAGGAGTTCCTCTTCCCGGACGCTGTTGACGCCGCCGCTCCTCCCGCCTGAAGACAGCTGGGCGCTAGGCCCGTTTTTGTTGATGTATCAGTACGCTTCCCGTGCGGCTTTTGTAATTAAACAAGTTATTCTTTCCACAAACATCTGCCAAAGTAAAGTGAAGTCTCTTGTTTACTACGCTTTTTTGTTTCTCCTTCTTCCTTAGTAGATTCTAGTTAGGGGAGTTCGATTTTCGCGGGTGGCCTGCTGGGTTGGAGGCGAGAGAGAAGGGCCGTATCCTCGCGGCGTGGGCTATCTCTGGCTCGCGCGCTCCTTCCGCTGGGCTGCCTGCGCCCTGTTCGAATCATTGCTCGGGGTCGAAGTAGAAAACAAACTTAGCGCGCGTGAGTTGTTTTGTTTTTGCGCCAAAATGGGGCCATTTTGGGGGGGAATGCCCCCCGTAGTAGCCCCCGAGGGTAACTTGGGTTTCGGGGGAAAGCCGAGTTGCCCTTTGCATTAGATTTGTGGCGTTTACACAACCAAGCGGGGCGTTGGTCATGTGATTTTTACAACAAAAAATACTTGGAAATCCTAGCTAGGGATAGAAACGACGTAGCTGTTGGATGTTCCAAGCGTTGGTGAGCTCTTCACCGTCCTCGTTGGCCAGCTTGTACGTGCCGGGCTTGAGTACCTTCACCACGACATAGGGTCCCTCCCACGGAGGCGATAGCTTGTGGCGTCCTCGGTTGTCTTGGCGTAGCCTTAGGACCAGATCCCCTTCGCTGAAATCCCGCCGGCGTATCTTGCGTGCTTGGTAGCGCCTGAGGGACTGTTGGTACCTCGCGGAATGCATCAAGGCCACGAGGCGTGCCTCATCCGAGTGGTCCGGCGAGTCCTCGTGGGCTCGGCCGGTTGGCATCCTCGTCGTAGCCTCGAACCACGGGCGACCCGTATTCTAAGTCCGTGGGGAGGATGGCCTCCGCGCCATGGACTAGGAAAAACGGAGTGAACCGGTGGCTGCGCTTGGGGTGGTCCTTAGGCTCCACACGATTGCGGCAACTCTTGGAGCCACTTTCGACCAGATTTATTCAGCTGGTCGAAAATTCTGGGCTTAAGGCCTTGTAGGATCATGTCGTTGGCACGCTCTACTTGGCCGTTGGTCTGTGGGTGTGCCACAGCTGTCCAATCCACACGGATGTGGAATTTGTCGCAAAACTCCAAGAATTTCCTGCCCGTGAACTGGGACCCTTGTCGGTGATGATGGAGTTTGGCACTCCAAAACGGTGGACGATGTCGGTGAAGAACGTCACCGCTTGCTCAGCCCTGAGATTTGTGATGGGGCGCACTTCCACCCACTTGGAGAACTTGTTGATCGCGACCAACAAGTGAGTGAAGCCCCCGGGCGCCTTTCGCAGGGGCCCGACGATGTCCAGCCCCCACACAGCGAACAACCATGTTATGGGGATGGTCTGCAGGGCGTGAGCGGGAAGGTTGGACTTGCGGGCATAAAGCGGCACCCCTCGCGGGTGCGTACGATCTCGGCGGCGTCCGCGACCGCGGTGGGGCCGATCAGAAGCCTTGGCGGAACGCATTGCCAACGAGGGTACGCGGCGCCGCATAATGGCCGCGGATCCCGGCGTGGATGTCCCGCGGAGCTCGCACCCTTCGGGGATGGGCACGCACCGCCGCAAGATGCGGAGGCGCGCGCTTGTACGGCTCACCGTCGACGAGGGCAAAGGACTTGGCCATCCCGGCGATGCGTACGTCCGCGGCCCGGTCCGTGGGGAGTTCCCCTCGGGCCATCCGGGCCACATACTTGTCACGCCGGTCGACCTTGACGGGGCGGCTCGATATCCATCACATCGGCCCCATCGGCGCCATACCCCTTGAGGAGGGAGAGCACGTACGCCTCGTTCGAGGGGTCCCCGTCCATGGGTTCCATACCCGCCGGATTCGAGGGAACCCCGAGGGTTCTGTGTGGTTCGAGGGGTGAGGCTCGAGGGCGACCGAGGGCTAGCGATGTCACGGGCGAAAACGTTCGGGGGGACGGTGATCCGCCCGGACGCGATCTTGGCCAGCTCGTCCGCCTCCTCGTTGTACCGGCGGGGCACGTGATTGAGCTCGATGCCGTAGAATTTGTCCTCGAGGGCTCGCACGGCCTTGTAGTAGGCCTCCATCTTATCATCATGGCAGCTCGCGTTCTTCATGACCTGGTCAATTATGAGCAGCGAGTCCCCTCGCACGTCGAGGCGCTTGACGCCCAACTCAATGGCGATCTTGAGGCCGCAAAGGAGGGCCTCGTACTCGGCCATGTTGTTCGAGGCGGGGAAGTGGAGGCGCACCGTGTAGCGCATGTGCTCCCCGAGGGGCGACACAAAGAGCAGGCCCGCGCCTGCCCCTGTTTTCATCACCGAACCGTCGAAGTACGAGTCCGGCAGCACTCGCTTGGATTTGCGGCGGTGGCGGTCGCATATCCGTCCACTCGGCGACAAAATCCGCCGGGATGCGGGACTTGATGGCCTTGCGCGGGGCATAGGCGAGCGTCTCGCCCATCGGTTCCACGGACCACTTGGCGATCACCGCCCGCCGCGTCGAGATTGCGGATGATCTCCCCCCGGCGGGAAGGAGGAGACCACCGTGACGGGGTGGGCCTCGAAGTAGTGGCGAGCTTGCGCCGCGCAAGGACCACCGCATACGGTAGCTTCCGGACTTGAGGGTAGCGCGTCTTGGTGTCAGACAAGACCTCACTGATGTAGTAGACCGGCCGCTGGACCGGCAGGGCGTGCCCTTCCTCCGCGCGCTCCACCACGATCACATTGCGACCACCCGGGTGGTCGCGGCCACGTAGAGCTGCAGAGGTTCGCCGTCTTGCGACGGAGTGAGGACCGGGGCGTGCGTTAGGGACGCCTTCGGCTTGTCGAGCGCCTCCCGGGCCTCGGTGGTCCGGAGAAGCGCTCGTGCTTCTTGAGGAGGCGATAGAGGGGCGAGGCCCTTCTCGCCGAGCCGCGAGATAAAGCGGCTCAAGGCGGCAAGGCACCCCAACACCTTTTGCACCCCCTTGAGGTCCCGGATCGGGCCCATTCGTTCGAGGGCCGTGACCTTCTCGGGGGTTGGCCTCGATCCCCCGTTGGGAGACGATGTATCCCAAGAGCATGCCTCGCGGCACTCCAAAGACACACTTTTCGGGGTTTAATTTAACCCCATTGGCCCGTAGGCAGCCGAACGCGATGCCAAGGTCGCCAACCGGGTCGTCCGCCCGCTCGGTTTTCACGACGATGTCATCCACGTACGCCTCGACCGTCCGTCCGATGTGGTCTCCGAAGACGTGCTGCATGCAGCGCTGGTATGTCGCACCTGCGTTTCGGAGGCCGAACGGCATCGTGACGTAGCAGAACATCCCGAACGGCATGATGAACGAAGTCGCGAGCCGGTCGGACTCCTTCATTTTTATTTGATGATACCGGAGTAGGCATCAAGGAAGCAGAGCAGTTCACACCCAGCCGTTGAGTCAGCAATTTGATCAATGTGTGGCAAAGGAAAAGGAACTTTAGGACATGCTTTATTAAGACCGGTATAGTCTATACACATCTGCCACTTCCCATTCTTTTTCTTTACAAGTACAGGGTTTGCTAGCTACGTTGGGTGGAACACCTCCTTGATGAACCCGGCCTCCAGGAGCTTCCGCAGCTCCACTCCAATAGCCCGTCGCCGCTCCTCGTCGAAGCGGCGCGGCGTTGTTGCACGGCGCGGGCGTGAGGCAGGATGTCAAGGGAGTGCTCGGCGACCTCCCTCGGGATGCCTGGCATATCCGAGGGGCTCCACGCGAAGATGTCGGCGTTGGCGCGGAGGAAGTCGACGAGCACCATTTACTATTTGGGACCGAGGGTGGAGCCGACCCTCAACACGCCGCCCTCGGGGGCAAGAGGGTCGAGGGGGACCTCCTTGGTCTGCTCCGCGGCCTCGAAGGTGCCGGTGTGCTTGGCGGTGGAGTCGAGGTCCTCGTTGACCATCTTCTCCAAAGTGGTGACCAGCGCTTCGTCCAGCGCTAGCGCCTCTGCGTGCTCTACGCACTCGACGTCGCAGTCGAATGCGTGCTCGATGGACGAGCCGACGGTGATGATGTCATTCGGGCACGGCATCTTCATCTTCAAGTAGGTGTAGTTGGGGACCGCCATGAATTTGGCGTAGCAGGGCCGCCCAAGTATGGCGTGGTAGGCGCCCTTGAACCCCACCACCTCGAAGGTGAGCGTTTTCTTGCGGAAATTCTTCGCGGTGCCGAACCAAAGCGGCGGATCGATGCGCCCGAGGGGCTGGACCTGCTTGCCGGGCGCGACGCCATGGAACGGCTTAGTGCTCGGCCGCGGTGGTCTAACCCGATCCCCGCGCATGTGCGGCGTATGCACGTAGAGGATGTTGAGGCTGCTGCCTCCGTCCATCAGGACTTTCGAGAACCGCGCATTCCCGATGATTGGGTCGACCACCAGCGGGTACTAGCCCGGGTTGGGGATGCGGTTCGGGTGGTCCTCCCGGCTGAAGGTGATGGCGTCCTCCGACCAGTTGAGGAAGGATGGAGGCGCCCTCTC
Organism: Cenchrus americanus; assembly: GCA_947561735.1. Taxonomy (NCBI): domain Eukaryota; kingdom Viridiplantae; phylum Streptophyta; class Magnoliopsida; order Poales; family Poaceae; genus Cenchrus; species Cenchrus americanus. The sequence goes on from OX387240.1 coordinate 55,955,540, forward strand.
CGCGGCGAGGACCTCGTGCCGCTCCCTCTTGCGCTGGCGGGTCGTCATGTCGACGGTTGGTCCCCCAAAGATGAGGAACACGTTTTCCATGGCGGGGAAGCCGCCGGCGTCGCCATCTCCTCCGTCTTTCTTGGCCTCTGCCTCCTTCGCGGCGGCGCGGCCGTAAAACTTCTTGAGCATGTCGCACCTTGCGAAGGGTGTGGTTCACGGGGGTCTTGTGGTAAGGACACGGCTTTTTCGGCATGTCATCAAACACCCCGGACCTCGAGGGGCAGGTCGAGGGCCCCGTCGAGCCGGGTCGACAGCAAGAGCCTCGGCATTACCGCCGTCGCGCCCCTGCTCGCGCGCCTCGCGGCGCGGCTTCTTTCCCTTCTTGCCCCGCTTGTCGTTGCGGTGGGGCTCCCTGGACTTGCTGCCCTCCGCGGGCGCGTCCTCCGAGCGCTTGCCCTTCTTGCCGTCGAAGATCGCCCCCACGGCCTCCTCTCCTGAGGCGAAGCTGGTGGCGATGTCAAACAGCTCGTTGGAGTCCGCGGGCGGGCTGCGCCCCAGCTCTCGCACAAGGTCCCGGCACGTGGTGCCCTCGAGGAAGGCATGCACGATCTCGGACTGCGCCACGCTGGGGAGCTCTGTGCAGCGCTTGGAGAAGCGCCGTATGAACTCCCGCAGCGACTCGCCGGGCTTCTGGGTGCAGGAGCGCAGGTCCCAGGAATTTCCAGGGCGCACGTACGTGCCCTGGAAATTACCCACGAACGTGCGGACCAGATCGTCCCAGTTGTGGATTTGGCTGGCGGGCAGGTGCTCGAGCCATGTCCGGCCGCGTCGCCGAGGTGCGGGGGGCAAGTTGCGGATGATGACCTCATCGGCGTGGCCCCGCCCGGTCGGCACGCCGGGCGGTAGTCGTTGAGCCACACGTGGGGATCTGTCTCCCCGTTGTACTTGACGATGGTCGAGGGTTGGCGGAAGCGTTGGGGGAAGGCCGCCGCGCGGATCTCCCAAGCGAACACACGGGTCCACCTCGGGGGCTCCGGTGTCGGAGAGCGGTCTTCATCGGCGTCGTAGCGTCCACCCCGTCGAGGGTGGTAGCCCACCGCCGCTCGTGCGTCCGCCTTGCTCGTGCGCCGGGCGTTGATGATGTTGCGGGTGTCGCCGTCCGGCGCCCGCGCGCGTCAAAAAGCCGCTCCTTGACCGGCGTGCGTCTCGGGTTGGCGGGTCGCCCCGCCGCTCCTCTCGTGTGGACCGAGGGTTCGCCCCCGGTGCGGCTCCGTCGTCCCGCGCATCCCCCCTCGTTGGCGGATGCGTGATGCCGAGCTCTCGGCCCGCCGGACGACCGCTTGCTCGATGAGGGTACGCACCTCGCGGTGCGGGTCTCGCGCCTCGGGGGTCGAGGGGTGCGGCATAGCCCATAGCGGTGTTGCGGCGGCAATGAGCTTTTGGCTCGCCCGCGGAGGTGTGTCCGTGTTGTCGACGTTAAGGTCGGCGTTGATGCGGTCACGGACACGTTCGCCGCGCGCGGGGAGTCTTCCCCCGCCATTGAGGCACGGAGCGGCCCGCACCGTCCGGTACTCCTCCGCCGACTTAGCCTCGAGCTCGGCGGCACCGGGCCCCCTTGCGTGTCGGCGTTGGCCCCGGCGGGAGCGCTTGGCCCCTCGGCCGGGCGCGGAGCGATCCCTGTGGCGGCGTGATCTCCCCGTCTCCGGCGCCCACGGCGCGGTGGCGTTGGCTCGGTCGTTGGCGACGACGACGTAGCACTCTCGCGCGCGGGGGTTGTAGCTCCCGGTGCTTGGAGTCATCGGAGCGGCCGAACCCGATGTCCGTAGCGTCGAGGAAACGCCGAACATGGCCGAGTCCGGCACGCCGGAGAAGTCCCACTCCGCGTGCCGGTGGAGGTTAGCGGGCGGCGGCGCGTCAAGGGAACCCAGGGACAATTCGTCACCGGCTGAAGCGCTGGGATCCCTGGCGACGAAGACATGACGGCCGGGGGGAACCCTGCGCATCGTGGTGTTGACGTTGTTGTTGTAGGCCGTCGCGGCTCCACGCAGCCCAATGGGAAAGCGCGGTCCGGAGACCGTGCGCTGTCCCGTTGGGGTGGCGGATGCCGTGATGGCGGGCGCGCCGTGCTGAGAGGCGGCGCGCTCGGCCGCCGTCGCTCGGACCGTGCCCGGCGCGAACGCCGACCGGAGCGGCGGCGGCGTCGTGGCGTCGACGGCCCGCGCATCCGTGCCGGCGGGTGTGCGTGCCGTGGTAGTGCGCACGGTGGGGGCCGGAGCGGACCCGGCCGGCGCCACGCGCGTAGCTCCTCACGGTTGGTGAGGCGCATGAGGTAGCCGTTCCCCGTGGCACCGAAATTTCCGTGGCCCCGAACCGGATTTCGAACCCGGCGGGGAGAGGGGTCCCGACCGCCCATGCGAGCGTGTACCGCGGTACTCGGTGCGGATCACCATGGAGGGAGTTGTTGGATTGACCTTAGGCGCTCGATGGCCCCACGGTGGGCGCCAGCGTCGGTGCGGAATGTGGTCCCGACACTAACCGGTAGTAAGCGCCGAGGTCTATCCCTCAATGATCGATGCTAAGCAACAAGGGACACGAGTTTATCCTGGTTCCGGCCGGTGGGTCGTACGTCCCGGCGGCGGTGTGCTCGTGGCACTATATTGCTCGGCCGGGGGTGCTGTGGTGGGGCTGCTACAAGCACGGCGGGAGAGGAAGCGTGGCTCCCAAGTCCCCGGTGTAGTGACCGAAGATATTGTGGGAGAATTGGGGAGCAAGTGCGTGGCGCGGCTTGACTCGGGTTGTGTTCCCGTTGTCTCTGTCTTGTCCCCCCGCGGGCGGGGGTTCGTCCTCCTTTTATAGATCAAGGAGAGAGCGAATCACATGCGCGCCGCACTATTTAGCTACGTGGAGGAGCGTGATGAGCCGTGCTATAGAGTAGGCGGCCGCCCGGGAGATCCTTGCGGCGATCCGGCCATCATGGCGTATCTTGTACCCGAACGGTAGTGGCTTCGAGGGTTGAAGGGTAGCGGATGGGCGCGACGTCCTCGGACGAGCTCGAGGGGGTTGCGACGTTGCTCCGTACGGAGCACGGTGGCAGGTGAGGCGGCACCCCGTTCTCGCACGCTTCTCGGTGTTGGAGTTGTTGCCACAGCGCCTGGCGTGCGCTCGTACGGGCGGGGGCGGCGGCCATGCGTTGCGGTGGCGGGGATGGCGTTCCACCGGCCTAGCGCCTCCACCTAACCCCGCAAGGTCACAAGAAAGCAAGTCGAGGGTGCGGCCGGCCCCCTTCGAGGGCTCGGCACGCTAGCCGTATCGGAGCGGCGGCGCGGTGTCACGGGACGGCACCGTCCGCACCGCACGGTGCTCCTTACGGTGGCGGGGATGGGCTCCCTCATGGGGAGTTGGTGCGGCGGTGCGGGGCGCGAGCCCCGGGCGCGTGATGGCGCCGCCCGCCGGTGTCGGGGTATTGAATGCTCGTGTACGGGAGCGAGGGCGCACGTGTGCGGGCGCCCTCGAGCGAGGCGGACCCCGTTCGAGGGGGGGAGCGGACCCTCGGCGAGGCGACGCTGCTCGAGGGGGGAGCGGCCCCTCAAACGGGACGGAGCCCGCCCCGAGGGAGGCACGCATCCTCGAGCGAGGCGGAGCCCCGCTCGAGGGGGTCTTCGAGTGGGCCGCCTTGGTGGGCCGTGTCTGCATGGTTAGGCGTGTTTGGCATAGTTGCGGGTTTTTAATTGGGGATTTCCTGTTGTTTAAGGGGACCCCTAGGGCTGTCCCCCGACGGTGGGGAACTTCCAAGGCACATACGTGCGCCTCGGAAACTCCTGGGACCTGTGGGTGTGCACCCAGAAACCCGGCGAGTCGCTCTGGGACTTTATACGACGCTTCTCCAAGCACTGCACAGAGCTCCCGAGCGTAGCCCAGTCTAAGATCGTGCATGCCTTCCTCGAGGGCACGACCTGCCAGGACCTTATTCGCGAGCTTGGGCGGAGCCCGCCCGTCGACTCCAACGAGCTGTTCGATATCGCCACCAGCTTTGCTTCCGGTGAGGAAGTGGTGGGGGCCATCTTCGACGGCAAGAAAGGCAAGCGCGTGGACGACGCACCCACGGAGGGCAGCAAGTCCAAGGAGACCCAGCAAAAACACAAGCGGTGCAAGAAAGGCAAGAAGCCGCGCCGCAAGGCATGCGCACAGGGACGCGACGACGACGGGGACAAGGTCCTCGCAGTTGATCCGGCCCGAAAGGGCCCTCGAGCGGTCCCTCGAGGCCCCGGCATATTTGACGACATGCTGAAGAAGCCATGTCCCTACCACAAGACTCCGGTCAACCACACCCTCGAGCAGTGCGATATGCTCAAGAAGTACTATAGCCGTGCCGCCGTGAAGGACGGCGAGGCTAAGAAGGACGGCGTTGACGGAGACACCGGCGGCTTCCCGGTGGTGGAGAACGTCTTCCTCATCTTCAGGGGACCGACCGTGGACATGTCCAACAGCCAGCGCAAGCGGGAGTAGCACAAGGTCCTCTCTGCGGAGAAGGTTCCTCCCTCCTTCCTCGATTGGTCGGAGGACGCCATCACCTTCAGCCGTGAGGATCACCCAAACCACATCCCCAACCCGGGCCAGTACCCGCTGGTCGTCGACCCGGTCATCGGCAATGCGCGGTTCTTCAAGGTGCCGATGGACGGAGGCAGAACCCTCAACATCCTCTACGCGCACACCCTGCAGCTGATGGGGATCGGGTTGGACCAGCTGCGGCCCAGCACGACGTCGTTCCGTGGCGTCGCGCCGGGCAAGCGCATCCAGCCCCTCGGGTAGATCGACCTGCCTGTTTGGTTTGGCAGGCCGAACAACTTCCGCAAGGAAACGCTCACCTTCGAGGTGGTGGGGTTCAGGGGTGCGTACCACGCCATCCTTGGGCGGTCGTGCTATGCCAAGTTCATGGCGATCCCGAACTACACGTACCTCAAGATGAAGATGCCGGGACCGAAAGGTGTCATCATCATAGGCTCGTTGATCGAGCACGCGTTCGATTGTGACGTCGAGTGCGTGGAGCACGCTGAGGCGCTAGCGCTTGACGAGGTGCTCGTCGTGAACCTAGAGAAGCTGGTCAACGAGGACCTCGACTCCTCTGCCAAGCACGCGGGCAGCTTCAAGGCTGCCGAGCAGACCAAGGAGGTGCCCCTCAACCCTATTGCCCCCGAGGGCAAGGCGTTGAGGGTCAATTCCACCCTCGACTCGAAATAGGAAGTGGTGCTCGTCGACTTTCTCCGCGCCAACGCCGACATCTTCGTGTGGAGCCCCTCGGATATGCCAGGCATCCCGAGGGAGGTCGCCGAACACTCCCTTGATATCCTACCTCACTCCCGAGCCGTGCAACAATGGTTGCGGCACTTTGATGAAGAGCGATGCCGAGCGATTGGAGTAGAGCTGCGGAAGCTCCTCGAGGCCGGGTTCATCAAGGAAGTCTTTCACCCTACGTGGCTAGCTAATCTTGTACTAGTTAAGAAAAAGAATGAGAAGTGGAGGATGTGTGTAGATTATACTAGTTTAAATAAAGCATGTCCTAAAGCTCCTTTTCCTTTGCCACGAATCGATCAAATCGTTGACTCAACTGCAGGGTGTGAGCTTTTGTGTTTCCTTGATGCCTATTCCGGGTACCACCAAATAAAGATGAAGGAGTACGACCAGCTCTCGACCTCTTTCATCACGTCGTTCAGGATGTTTTGCTACGTAACAATGCCGTTTGGCCTTTGAAACACGGGCGCCACGTAGCAGCGATGTATGCAACACATCTTCGGAGACCACATCGAGCGGACCGTTGAGGTCTACGTGGATGTTGACGGTTAATAGTTGTATCGAAATTCGTTTATGACTTGCAAGCGAGACAAGTCTCCCGTCGTAGTCAAGGGACCCTTCTTCCCTCGAGTGGTGAACCCAAGGTATCGAATCCGTGGAACAAATGTGTGACGCAAAAGTTGATCTAGTAAAGCCAAGCAACTCCAATCTTCGGTAAAAGAAACCCTAATGCATCTAAGTAAAAGACTCGAAACTAATCTAATCTACTAAAGACCGGAGATAACAAAGTAAGATTGGGTAGATAAACCGATCTAGAGGGCTCGGGATAAGCCTTTTGTTGAAGTTCCAAGCAAGAGAAGAAGTAGCAAATCGAATCTTATAAGAAGCCTCTTTAAATCGTGGTTTCCCGTCCAAATCCGAAAACATCCGCCTTTCGGAACCCCCGTTCTGTCACAACGTATCCCTACTCATGCGGGGAGTCTAGGGCGAGTCAAAAGACAAGTCGAGATTCTTTCGGAAGATCCGGCGTGTACCTCTAGCCACCGCGGCTACAAGAACACCCTAAGTGATCTATCGCGCGAATAGATCTAGAATAAGCAAACCGATCGAAAAACGAAATCTTCGAGGAAACACTTGATCGCTAAGAATAGATTCAACTTGATAATTCAACTATGACAATGATACATACACAAGATCACCACCGGGATCCTTCCTTGATCTTGCTTCTAGCTCCGGGAACTCCGACGTGGTCTTCCATGCAAGGTTCCCACGTCGGCTAGGGAAACCCTAGTCAACTAGCTCGACCCTCTCCTCTCCGGGATGGTGTCCCTCTCTTCTCTTGCTCCTCGGCGGCCGATTGTTGACGGATAAAACTCGTATCCACCTACGATCCGCAAGCGTACGGACCTACACCTTTTTCACCACGGGATTCCCAAGGTTCTTTTCAATCCGCGGAGCAAGGGGATTACTAGCGCTTAACCAAGTACTAATCTAGTTGAATGGAAAACCTTTGAAATAGTATTAATCTAAAGGTAAAACAATCTAACCTAAGTTAATCTAAGTTAAGTTGATCAAACAAATCTAGGGTTAAACTAGATGATAAAGGGGTGAACACAAGAGAGTGAGCAAGAAAGATAAGCGTTCCCTCCCTAGGATCTAGGATAACATGGTATGCATCTACTACACGAAAGCGGTAAACCAATCTACCGGGGGTTGTGACCACGGTTTCGCCCTTTCCCTCCTCTCGTACTGTCACTACGCGAAGGTATTCGTGACTAGACCTATGATGGACACGGTATGTTGATGGAATCTATGGGAGTAGCGGATATCATACGCCCGAAAAACATGGTAGCTAACCTTAATCATCAAAGCATCATCAACATGAAAAAAATAGATTGAAACCACGAATCAAGTAGCGATCACATAGCATGTATCCATCTAATCCTAGGGATGAACGGAGACATTACCCCATCATCTTACACGGATTGAAGCACATAGGGGTGATGGAGACTCCGGAGAACGTCGTCGATGAAGATGGCGGCGATGGAGCTTGGGAACACCCCTAGGCCAGCGGCTTGGAGTCCTCCTCTTGCTTCCTTCTCTCCGCCGGCGTTGATCCTTGCGACGAGCTCATCTAACTCTCTCCCTCATCTTGCGGCGGCGGTTTTCTGGTGATAGGTGTCGGTAGGATGATTTGTTCGATGGGTCACCATCTTGGGGCGCCTAGGGGGTTGTATTTATGTCCTTGAGGTGCCTTTGGGCGTGCTCCCCCTTGCCTTGCACGAGATCCTCCTTGCGAGAGAAGCAAACTTAGTTTCCATAAAATCAGCCAGATTTTCCTGGTTCGCATTCCTTCCTTTCCAGCCCCATATCTCCCACGTACGGACTGCAAATAATGCAAATTCGGTGTCCAGGTTGTGTGCCACGAAATTATCTTCAACTTTGGTATTCATTTCTTTCCTTAAAAACGAAGATAAGATCTCCAAATCGGCCTTGGAAGATAATCTGTTCTGATTTCGGACTGACTGCGCAGCAGGGATTTCGGGGGCCATATCTCCTAGCTCCCTTATCCAAATTGGGCCTTCCACATGTCCAAATCGAAGGTATCGTCGAGGCCCACAACTTTGGTAGTCAAACTTTTGCCATTAAAGACCGTTTAAGCCTCCGAATCTGTACCGAAAGATCATGTTGTCCTGAACTCGCGAGAATATCTCTCGGCTGAGTTGATCTCGTTGGTAAACACCCAAGTCCCCGGAGTTTTGCGTGTTGATGCTTCGGTCCTTGGGTTGTTTGGAGTCTTGTTCACTTCGTGTCTTGACTTGTGACGGGCTTCATGATCTTCTCTTGAAGTGCTTGGTGAACTTATCCCGAAAGTCTCCTCTTTAGCGTAGATTTCTGCGTAAACAACAAACTCCAAAATCGACATGCAAGTGTGAACTTGTTGTTAGTTCGATCTCTTCACCGTTACGGCCCAAAGGCCGTAACGGGCCGGATCCCGCGCCCCCGGTCGGGGCGCCCAACCAAACCATGGTTGGTGGGCCCCCGTCGCACAAGGCTCATAAAGAGGGGGTGGGGACCACGGCTCGCGAGCGAGGTTCACCGCGCCGCCGCCGCACCCCACCCCACAAACCCTAACCGACCGAGGGAGCACCGGAGCGGCGGGAAGCTCCGCCACCGCCGCCACCGCGTCCCTCTTCGTGGATCCGGCGCACCGGTGCCACCGCCCGACGCCGGGACCGAGAGTTCGAGATCCCGTCGTCCCCGAGCCGCACTCGCTACCTCTACGTCGGCCGGCGCCGCCCCCGCGACCCCGACGCTAGAGATGGCCTCCGACTCCGCGCTCCCCTCGAACCCGGATGGTCCGCGCCCCTCGTTTTCCCTCTCGTTTCTTTTAGTAGTTGCTTTAGGTGTAGTAGATCTAGATCTAGGTGGTTGAGTTCCTTATCTGTAATCATTAAGTATCTACCCGGAATAATTAGCTACTGGTGTTTTGTGTTGGTTGAGTCCTTAAGATCTAACAATGGTATCGCTTAGTCGGGCCGATAGCAATTTTGTTTCGGGGTTAGATCTATTTCGTTCGATGTAGCAAGTAGAAGGAGATGACCCCAAATCTTTTAGATCTGGGGGAAAGAACACTGGATTCGCAATAAAATCGTTGAAAAACGAATAAAGGTTCAAACCCTAACCCTAGATCTTGCTCGGGTTAGGGGAAGGAAACACACATACGCATCAACAGAGGCTACCTAACCCCAGATCCACTCGGGTTAGGGGAAGAAATTAAGCAAAAAGATGCAAATCGAGAAAAATCAAACCCTAGATCCCAAAAATATTTTTTTCCCCGAGAGAAATTCCAACCAGTAGCGACCGCCTCTGTGCGGGTTTGCACGCCGTCGTGCAGGGCATGTTTGAGCAGATGCTCGCCGCCGCCACGACGGCATCAGGGACCGGTGCCGTGGGCGCCGCCACCAGGCCTCTCGACGGCCGCGCGTTCACCGGCGAGGTGGGCGCGCGCGCCGGCGAGGGGCCGGCAGCAGCGCCGCTGCCCTCACACCGAGCCACCATGAGGGATCCTCTCTGTTTTCTTGCGAGTTTTCTTGTTGTTTTGGAGTACAGAAAGGGCTAAAGGAACGTAAAGAAGGGTGCTGGCTGCGGGTTTTGGCCGGGCGGCGCCTCTAACCGCCGCCGGCGAGGCCGCCGGCCGTGGGGAAGACAAGGGCCGGCCGCCGCCGGACCCCGTGCAAGTGCTTTGCGGGTGGAAAAATGAAATGGAGTTAGGGTTTTCAGGGTCACCGGCCTTATATACATCACCGAAATCGGTGGGATAGTTTTGAGCCGTCGATCTGGCGATCGACGGCATCGGTGCACTGGTGGCCGCAAGGGCTGAAAGGAGCCCAGGCGGGTGTGCGAGCTGGGCTGGTTTGGCGGCCCAGCCATTGGCTGCCGGGCCAAAAGCCCAGGCGGGTGGTGCTGATAGGCCGTGGGCCACGTTTTGCGGCTGGGCCAATTTCCTCTGCCCGTGAACAGTGCCGTTTCTCTATTAAGTTTTAAATTTCAGAAGCAATGTTGTCTTGTTTTTTTCTTGTTTTTCTTGCTGTTTTTCATGTAAGTTAATATCTCTGTTTAATTCTGATAAATTCATGAAATTTTACAGAGAGTTGAATGCTTCTGAAATTAAAGTTTTTATCTCGTTCATTTGTTTGTTTTTCCGCTGCGTTGATTTATTTTCTCTAGTTAAATTGAACCAAAGGGATATTTAATTAGAGAAGGTTTTTTCTTTTAAGAATATGTTATGATATTGTTATTTTTCTGGCCAAAGCTGATAATTACAATATTATAACCTGATATACTAAAGTTTTATGCATTAGTTCTATTTTTCTGCCCAAAGGTGATATAGAATTAATGTAGTAGCATGTTGTATGTATTAATTTTGACCAAAGTTAAATTGATGCATGCAATATTTGTTGTTAAATGTTCTCACACTTTTTTCTGAATTTTATTTTCAGCTCAAGCTGGGTATGTTGGTCAGATCCCCGAGTTGACCGGCAACAACTACACGGCTTGGCGCAAGTTGGTGAAACTGGCATTCTTAATGCTGGGTATGGAGTATGTGCTGACCACAGAGCGTCCTGCTGAGCCTCAGGCACCTGTCAGAGAGGCAAATGAGACTGATGATGCATGGAAATTAAGGGAAGACGCCCATATCAAGGCGAGAAAGTGAGCATCAACTCGCTAAAGCGAGGTGGGATCTAGACAACAAGAGGTGTCTAGTGATCATTCGTACTAAGATGACAGAGGCAATTAAGGCGTCCATTCCCGAAAAGGATAAAGACGGGAAGTTACTCACCGCCTCCGAGTATTTGGAGATAGTGGATAAGCAAGACTCTCATCACACTAAGACTTATGCCGCTTACTACTATTGGCGGTTTGGTTGCAATGAAGTACACCGGTGGTGGTATAAGGGACCACGTACTTAAGATGAGCAACATGAACGGCAAGCTTGCCGAGATGGGCATGGTCCTTCCCAATGAGTTTGTCATTCATTTGATTTTTAAGTCCCCGACTCCCGAGTTTTCGGCTTTTGAGGTTAACTACAACACCATACCAGATAAGTGGGATGTGCACAAGTTGATTGCCATGTCAGTCCAGGAGGAGGAAAGGTTAAAGGCTCAGAATGGTGGTCTTGTTAACTATGTAAACCATGGTAAGAAGCCACAGAAGCGAAGCTTTCCACATAAGAACTTTCAAGCTAAGAATCAAGCGGAAAGCGGACCTTCCAATGCACCTCCTCAGGGACAGATGAAGTCAAATGGAAAAGCTCCCATGCAGATTGATCAGCCTCCTAAACCTCAGAAACCGCCTCAGCAGATGGAGTTTGCTCCAAACCAGTGTCACTGGTGCAAGAAGACAGGGCATTGGAAGAAGCAGTGTCCTAAGTGGTTGCACTTCATGTGGTCAAAGGGTGAGGACATTATTACATTTGTAGATGAATCCCTGTACTTAAGTTATAGTAAATCTACTTGGTGGATTGATTCAGGTGCAACAATTCATGTTGCTAATTCTATGCAGGGTATGACTACAACCAGAATCCTAACAAGAGGAGCAAGAACAATTAAAGTTGCGAACAGCGTCGAGGCTACAGTTGAAGCCATTGGTGATCTCCCCATCAACTTGAAGGACGGCTTCACGCTTCAGCTCCATGACGTTCTTTATGTTCCATCCTTAAGTCGCAATTTAATTTCAGTTTCATGTTTAGCGTACAATGGGTTTGAGTGTCGGTTTAGTGCAAAACATTGTTCTATTAAGTTAAATAATGATATTGTGGGTCTTGCCATCCGACAGACAAACTTTACATGTTGGCTATTCATGATGATTGCTCGAATGTGTTGATTCCGTGTGTGAAAATGCGAATGTTGAATCATCTACGAATGTAAGCAAGAAGCGGAAGCGAATTGATAACGTATCATCGAAATTATGGCACCGTCGCTTAGGCCATATTTCGAGGGGAAGGATGGAACGCTTAGTTAAGGAATCAAATCTTCCGCCATTAGAATTTAATGACTTAGAACAATGCATAGATTGCATTAAAGGCAAGTTCATCAAACAAATTAAGAAAGGCGCAAAGCGAAGCACGGGGGGTGTTGGAGATAATCCACATAGACATTTGTGGTCCATTCCCTGTGGCATCTGTGGATGGTTTTGATTCGTTCATTACATTCACAGATGATTATTCTCGATATGGGTACATCTATCCAATTAAGGAGAAGTCAGAAGCGCTTGAGAAATTTAAGATATTTAAGGCTGAAGTTGAAAATCAGCACAACTTAAAGATTAAGGTGGTGAGGTCCGACCGAGGTGGGGAGTACTACGGTCGACACACCCCGTATGGCCAAGTTCCCGGACCTTTTGCAAGGTTTCTACAGAAAATGGCATAGTTGCCCAAGATAGTACACCGGGTGAACCTCAACGGAATGGAGTAGGCGAAAGAAGGAACCGTACCTTGATGGATATGGTTAGAAGTATGTTAAGCTACTCGACATTACCGATTAGTTTGTGGATGGAGGCATTAAAAACCGCCACTCACATTCTAAATAAAGTACCTAGTAAGTCGGTACCTACTACACCATATGAGTTATGGACGGGTAGGGAACCCTCCTTGAATTATATGCGTGTGTGGGGATGTCTGCGAGAGGCTAAAGTTTTTAACCCAAATATTGGGAAGTTAGACCCCAAGACGGTAAGTTGCCATTTCATTGGCTACACGGAAAAATCTAAAGGATATCGTTTCTCTTGTCCTCACCGGACATACAAGGTTCGTGGAAACGAGACACGCTGTTTTTCTAGAGGATGAAATGATCGGAGGGAGCAAGGCGGTTCGAAAGGTTGATCTTGAAGAAAAGCGGGTGTGCGCACCCACTCCCATGGTTGAAGAACCGTATTTTGAATTGCCTATTGTTCCGATAGCCACGAGTGCAACCCACCGTGGTACCGGAACTCCGTTGTTAGTACGCCCGTGCCATCGGTGGAAGAAAATGAGGAAAGCTGTTCCACGTAATCCTACAAGTACAACCGATGCACCGAAGAAACACAACAGCCCCAAGTGCGGGAAGAGCCGCTTGCGGAGGCTCGAGAAGGTCATCAAGAGTCGAAAGTCGGCTATCCCCGACGATTATGAAGTTTATGAATGTGAAGAAATTCACATAGAAGGTGATCCTACTTCTTATGAAGAAGCTATGAGTCGTCCCGATGCATCGAAGTGGCAAGAAGCCATGGAAGATGAAATGAAGTCAATGAGTACCAACGAGTTTGGGACTTAGAGGAAGTTCCTAAAGGAGCCAAAACAAGAGGGCCGCAAATGGGTCTACAAGATTAAATATGACTCCAAAGGGAACATAGAAAAGTATAAAGGACGGCTTGTGGCCAAGGGATACACGCAAAGAGAAGGGATAGATTACAATGAGACGTTCTCTCCAGTCTCGTGTAAGGATTCTTTTAGGATCATAATGGCTTTGGTGGCGCACTATGATTTGGAATTACACCGATGGATGTTAAGACGGCATTTCGAATGGAGATTTATATGAAGATGTATACATGACTCAACCCAAAGGTTTTGTTGTGAAAGGGAAGGAACATTTAGGGTGTCGTTTAAGAAAATCCATTTATGGTTTAAAGCAAGCCTCTAGACAATGGAATCTAAAGTTTGATGAGACCATCACAAAATTTGGTTTTAAGGCAAATGTTGAGGACAACCGCGTTTATGCAAAGTTTAAGAATGGGAAATTCATTTTCCTAATACCGTATGTGGATGACATTCTACTAGCTAGTAGTGATGTTAGACTACTACGAGAAACGAAAAAGTTCTTGTCTTCAAAATTTGATATGAAAGATCTTGGTGAAGCCTCATATGTTTTAGGCATTGAGATTCATCGAGATAGAAAGAAGGGGGTCTTAGGATTATCGCAAAAGGCATATCTTGAAAAGGTACTAAAGAAATATAATATGCATGCGAGTAGAGCCACACCCGCTCCTATAGTAAAGGGCGATAAGTTTGGACTTCACCAATGTCCAAGGAACCAATATGAGATCGATCAAATGAAAATGGTTCCATATGCTTCAACGAGCTTGGTAGCTTACAGGTATGCACAAGTGTGCACTCGCCCCGATTTAGCATTTGTTACGGGAGTGCTTGGTAGATATCAAAGTAATCCAGGAAAGGATCACCGGATGATGGTAAAGAAGGCTTTTCGATATCTACAAGGCACGAAAGATTTAATGCTAACATATAGAAGGTCCGATTCCCTAGAGATAAAAGGGTACTCGGATGCGATTATGTGGGAGATAGGGATGATAGAAAATCCACGTCGGATATATATTCACTCTCGCAGGAGGAGCTATTTCGTGGAGAAGCTCAAAACAAGAACTAGTTGCAACATCTACGATGTATGCGAGAGTTCATTACTTTGTTATGAGGCAACGGGACGGGTGATGTGGCTAAAGAAGTTTATACTCGACTTAAGAGTAGTGGATTGTATTCACAAACCACTACGGTTGTATCTGCGATAATAAACCAGCGGTATTCTATGCTCACAACAACAAGTTAAGTAATGCTACCAAACCGATAGAAATAAAATTCTATGCGGTGAAAGACAGAGTCCGGATAAAACTATAAGTCCGGAGCATTTAGGAACTAAAGAAATGTTAGCGGATCCGCTCACAAAAGGCTTACCACCCAATGTGTTCGGAGAACACTTAGCCGTATGGGTTTAAGGGAAAGCCTATGATTCCCGATCGGGCCCATGTTAAGATCCTATCAAAATGGATAAGTGTATTGTGGTCGGTTAATCCGGTTGTGATTACAATTTAGATGACCCATGCTCAATATGTTTATTTGTGATGAGATGGATGTCAAGTAAAGGACTCGAGATTAAGTGAATGTTGTAGAAGAGATCGAGAGGGAGAATGTTAGTTCGATCTCTTCACCGTTACGACCCAAAGGTCGTAACGGCCGGATCCCGCGCCCCGGTCGGGGCGCCCAACCAAACCATGGTTGGTGGGCCCCCGTCGCACGATGCTATAAAGAGGGGGTGGGGACCACGGCTCGCGGTACGAGGTTCACCGCGCCGCCGCCGCACCCCACCCCACAAACCCTAACCGACCGAGGGAGCACCGGAGCGGCGGGAAGCTCCGCCACCGCCGCCACCGCGTCCCTCTTCGTGGATCCGGCGCACCCGGTGCCACCGCCCGACGCTCGACCAGGAGAGTTCGAGATCCCGTCGTCCCCGAGCCGGCACTCGCTACCTCTACGTCAAGCCGGCGCCGCCCCCCGCGACCCCGACGCTAGAGATGGCCTCCGACTCCGCGCTCCCCTCGAACCCAGATGGTCTGCGCCCCTCGTTCTCCCTCTGGTTCCTTTTAGTAGTTGCTTTAGGTGTAGTAGATCTAGATCTAGGTGGTTAAGTTCCTTATCTGTAATCATTAAGTATCTACCCGAAGTGATTAGCTACTGGTGTTTTTGTGTTGGTTGAGTCCTTAAGATATAACACTTGTTATATCATTAGTATGCCTAGTGGACGGTTAGTTGCAAATCATAATCGAAACCGATGTATAACAAGTACTCTAGGTTGACGTAAATTCACCGTCAACATCTCCCCCATGCTTAAACCTTGCTCGTCCTCGAGTAAGCAATCCTTGCTTAAAAGGGAAATCAATGTTGCCTTCCAATGTTGTCCCTGCACTTAGTCATTTATGACGAGGCAAATTGCTCTCTCTTAAGAATTTATTTTTAAAGTTCAAGTTGTGACCGACTTCTTTTTCATTATGGAAGATAGACTAGCAATAAAGAACAAGCCACATTTAACACGATGCTCTCAAACTTAAGTGAACTTCAAACCATTACCTTGTCACATGGAAGATTTTCAAAAAGATGCATATCCAACATAAGTGAAAATCTCTTGTAAGAGCTCATGGAACACTCATCTCATCAAGTCACTCAAGCCTATACTAGATTATTTTCAACCTACTCTACTCATATGTGATAGTGGAAGGCTTATGTGGAGCTTGGAAGGTTAAAAACAATCCTAGCAAAACATACATCCGAAATATTGTCAAATTAAGAGAGAGATCTATTGGAATTACCGAGACTCGTCAAAAAGACCATGGAAAATAAATGTTGGAAAGAGAGAAGGATGAAACACACACATTTAAATAAGTGGACATGTGCAAGTGGCAAATGGATGACCCCAAGGCACGAGTGAAGTCCTCGTTATCGGATTGCACATGGTTGGAAGATTTGAGTATGGATGTGTCATCAAGGCACTTGAGAACTTATGAAGCAAAAAGAACCGAGGAGCATCTTTATTTTTTTCTTTATTTTATTTCCTTCTCATTTTTCTATCTTTCTTTTTTTTCTCTTTTTTTTCTTTATTCTTCCTTTTTTTTCTTACTTTTCTTTTCTTCTCATCATATTTTTTTTTTCATTTTTCATTTTTATTCTTTTTTTTTTCTTTTTGCTCCTCAAAACTTTTTGCAACATAATACTTACATAGCATTTGTGTCGAGAAATGACTCCTCCCCCATGCTTGAACGATGCTCATCCTCGAGCATAAAAGAGAGTGGAAATGACTGCTAAAGTAAGTATAAATTCCATAATATTGTAGAATATTTGAATCTCCATCGAGAATTTTACTCCATACTCAAATTGGGTTGTGGACAAGGAGGTGATCACAAAAAGATGTTTTTGGTTTAGGGTGGATGCCCAGCGAAGTTTGTGAAATTTTCGATGTGAAAACCCACAATGCATGGACAAAAAGGCTAGCATGAAAAAGTTACACAAAGGAATGACCAACTTCTTAGTCTCGAACCATAGAAATCAATCCTAATCCAACTCATCAAAACATATAATTGCAATCTACGGGTTTTGTTATCATAAAACATATATGTATATGGCTTTGGTAGGTAGAACTTTGCAAGAGCATCACAAATATGTAGATAGCATAAAAGTTAAGTTTTCATAAAACAACAAGTTATCCGGCTATCCATAAACTTAAATCAAAGAGCAAAGATATGTATGTGGGTCTAGAGCATAGTCATTTCACCTCCACAAATAAAAGAGCCGGTATTTAAATTAATTTCAGATCATATTCTAGAGAGCAATTAGCCAAGACATGTATAACTTCATGTAGGTAAAACAAAGCGGCAACTTTCATCATCTTTCCGTAAGCATAGGCAATATAGAACATCGAGGTGAACACATGGTCATGCTTATCTATTGAAAGTAAAAAGAAACCTAGGTTGTCCTCCTAGTAGCCATGTTATTGTTTGAAGAGAAAAACAAAAGGTTGCACCTAGTTGAGGTTGAAAGCATAAATACAAGCATTTGTGTTTGGAAAAGAGAAGGTCCATAGAGATGTTGCCATCCTTTGTAATTCTTCATTGCCTTCTTCCGACATCTCCATGTATCGATGTGGCTTTTGCTTTTGTCTTGATTTATTAATGCTCCTAAACTTCTGAATTTGATCTTGTATGCTTAATGGAGTCATTGGTCACCCTTCTCTTCAATGTTGTCATCACCATCTCCTCTTTCTTGTTCTCATCATCTCCTTGCTGTCTCTTTTTCATGGATTTCCCCCTCTGTCCAGAACAGAAAATATATCGAAATATAGCTCTATTGAAAATTTTATGAAATTACCTTTCCAACGTGTGGTCATTCATCAAAAACGGAGTTCAAACAAGGGGGCTATGTCCGTTTTACTTCAGCGCTGCGTGCTGTCCAAAACTGATTTCAGGACGTGTTGCACTCGGTGATTCGGGCATAACTTCTTGTAGAAACCTCCGATTGTTTTGATTCTTGATTTGTTGGAATTGTAACTTCATGGGGCTTCTAAATATCCAAAAATATCCAGTGTTTTCCCTTTGAGACCATGCAGAATTTTGATGAGATTGGTGGCTTCTTGCGCATTGATCCGGAGATGTTAACGATCTTTATCATTCTATCTTCTAGAGTGTCATGTTGCACTTCCGTGTTGAAGATTCAGGGTCTCCCCCATGCTTAGCATTTTGCTAGTCATGGAAGAAGAAGACAAAGCACTTCTTAGTCATCCTTCAATTTCCTTGTAGTGAGAGTCTTTATCTTGCCTGTAAGACGTTTTAAACGCACATTCTACCCCCAAGGTGACGGTTGGGAGTAGATAGAATTGCCAACAATCCAACAATGTCTCCTAAGATTCTTAACTTGTGGCATAATTTGTTTAATGAGGAATAAAAACCTAATGAGTGTACGTGGTGCAAGGTGTGTATGCACATGATAGGAAAGCATATAAACAAAGACAATGTTTTCACCTAGTTCTAAACACCAAGTTTACAACTAGGTTGCCAAATTTCTCCATAGCCATAAAGGTTTATATATCTAGGGTTAAAACACCATGTATATCCCTAAATCAATAAATCTTATAGCACAAGAAAAATTAAGCGCATTGCAGAGCTTATAAACTAACCAATGCAACATGAAAACATATGAAAAGCTAGCAAGGTTTATTGAACTTAATGATGATGGTCCGCAATCATGTTTAAACACCACGTTTAGACAAGATCACAAAGGAAAATGCCCATGGCCTGGAGCATTAACATGGATATGAAAGCATACATCATTTAGCCTTAAAACAACCAAGCCAACTATATGCAAAACATGTACATGCAAAGAAACATCATGTTGATAACAAAATGCAAGGCATGCAAATAAATAAATATGAGCATGAACATGATGGTGGTTCTAAAAAAAGAAAACTAAACTCAGATTAATAACCACAAGTTGATCATCATAAGATGGTGTCATTCTTTATTTTCTCTAAGAAAGTAGTAAAAATATAAAGAAACGGGTTGCCTCCCGAAAAGCGCTTCATTTAAAGTCATAGAGCTCGACTTTCTCACATACCTTCTTTTCGTTGCATAGCCATGGCCCTTCATGCAAGAAGAAAAGGTACCAATGCAGCTTTAATTTACTTCCCATGTTGTGCTTGATCACTTATAGAAGACTTGCCCAAAGCATCCTTTTGTTTCATCATTATCTCCTTCTCTACCGTCCTTCGGTGCTGTCTTCACTCTATGAATTTTTTTTTGATGTCCAGAACAGAGAGTATACTCAAGCTCTACTCCATTGCACAGTGCACAAAATTTCCTTTCCAACGAGTCTTTATTTGCTCAAATCGGACTCCGGACAAGAGAGTTACGTCCGTTTTACTTCGGCGATGAAATCTGTCCTGAAATTTCAGAACGCGCAACGCTCGATGTTTTCTCCATAACTCCTTGCACGGGTATTCAAACTTGTCGGTTCTTGATGCGTTGGAATGGTAATTTGATGGGGCTTCTGAATATCTCATTTTATTCATTTGTACACCTCTGAACAAGCTCTCAAATTGATGAAGACAGCAGCATCCATCGCGGGATTCGGAGAGGTTGATGATTTATCTTGCAACTCTTTTAGGCATGAATTCTTTTTTTCATTATTCAAGCCTTGTCTACATGGTTAGTGAAAATCGGGCCTTTCCCGACATATGATTCTTTAAGGTCACTAGCTTGACCAAGCGCAAAGCATGATCGAGATTTACAAAACTTATTGTAAACATACGCGTCCATAATTAACACCACATGTGAATTGTAGCAACAAGTCAAGGTGTAAATAAAAGAAGCATATGTTTCATGCATAGCACTTAGCTCATCATTAGGCAAAGGTTGTTTAGGTGTGAGATTAATTGGATCAAAAATAAATGTTTCCTCTTTTTCATTCTCAAGAAAATCTAGCCTATCAACATGATCACTATTGGAACAAGGCATAGACATTAAACTATCATTCATACTATTGGTTGAGCATGAGTATTTGATTTTATCAACATCAATACCAATAATATATTGAGATTTCAGCGCGTACCTTGGCCTTAGAGCCTTTTCAACAAGAGTGATATTTGGTTCATCAAGCGGTGTTGAAGGCGAATCGATCTCAACAAGTGTAGTTGCCTCTTCATCACCATCTTGCAATTTCTTCAACTCATCATGTGGAACATGTAATCCTTCAACTATGTACGCATTCATCTCTTCTTTGAAGTCTTCTTTATCAACCAGATCTTCATCTTCAAAGACTTGTATGTTGCTTTCTTTATCTTCCATGTACCACATGTCATCAAGATCGCTCATTGTTGATTCACTCTTTCCTTCATCCTTGAGTACTTCCATGTCTTGATTTGCTAGTGTGTAGGCTTCAATAGCACACAAGCTATCATCTAGCTTGAGTCCTATCTCCTCCCATTTATCCTTTGAGTCACTAGGCTCATCACGGTTGTACTCTTCTCTTCCTTCATCATAAATCTTTGATTTGTCAAACCGGTCGATCCATCCTTCATCCCCTTCTTTTCTTTCTTCTTCAAACATCTTTTGGATCGACTCTCCACTCATCTCTTGATCAAATATATCTTCAACTAGTTTGGTGACGTGTCGGCGTTCCTCCTTCCTTCGGTAGTTAATTAGTGGGGCGAAATCAACTTGAACCCAACCGGATTGAATGAACTCCGCCAATGGTCTAGCATTCCACATACTTCGGCCTACATTCATGTTAGTTTCAACATTTTTAACATCCGAAATGACATCTCTTACCTTGGGAAGTGGATCATCAATTTCTTGAATGGTCGGTTCATCTTCCTTGACCTTCGGTTCATCTTTTTCAAAAATTTCAGCAAGCACCTTGGGCTTGCTTTTGTCGTTTTGCTCCTCTTGACAACATCTTTGCCAATCTCGTATTGTTCTTTGTCCATTGCTTATCCTTTGTAAGATTTGTGCGGCTTCACTAATTGTTTTATCCATTATATCACCGCCTGCACACATGCTTACAAAACAAGACGAGTTAGGGGTTAGTGAAAAATAAAAGGTATGCAACATCAAGTCACCGGAAAATCCCAAGTTCGGGCCTCGCTCAAGTAGTTCATTAAATCGGTCCCATGCTTCATCAATTCCTTCATCCTCTCCTTGCTTGAAAGTGAGCACTTGCCTCCTTAAGTCTTGGACCTTGCTTATGGGAAAGAACTTCAAAAGAAACTTCTTCACTAGCTCATCCCAATTTCCTTTTGCTTCAACGGACGCAAGTGTGTACCATCTTCGCGCTTCATCTTCGAGAGAGAATGGAAAAAGATTCCACTTGAACCAAGCGGCGGAACTCCTTTTTGTTGGACCGTGTTGCATAACATCGTGAATTCCTTAATGTGTCTATATGGGTTGTCATCCTCCAATCCTCTAAATGGTTTTGTCGCCACTAACTCGATGATTCCAGGCTTCACTTCATAGTGGGTTGTAGCAAACGTCAAATCTGATTTTTGCATCTCAATGTCTTCCATTGACGGCATTGCTAGCTCCCTTAGCGACATCTCTTCGTCTTCCAATGGTGAGGTGAACAAATCCATCTAGGCACAAGAAAAGTAGAAAGAAAAACAAAAAAGATTTTTTTTTTTCTTTTTTTTAGAAAATAAGGGTTAGGTGTTAGTAATCAACAAAATTAATACTAGATTAAACGTAGCAAAGCGGCTTGCTCCCCGCAACGGCGCCGAAAAAGGGGCTTGTTGACGGATAAAACTCGTATCCACCTACGATCCGCAAGCGTACGGACCTACACCTTTTTCACCACGGGATTCCCAAGGTTCTTGTCAATCCGCGGAGCAAGGGGATTACTAGCGCTTAACCAAGTACTAATCTAGTTGAATGGAAAACCTTTGAAATAGAGTGTTAATCTAAAAGTAAAGACAATATAACCTAAGTTAATCTAAGTTAAGTTGATCAAACAAATCTAGTGTTAAACTAGATGGTAAAGGGGTGAACACAAGAGAGTGAGCAAGAAAGATAAGCGTTCCCTCCCTAGGATCTAGGATAACAAGGTATGCATCTACTACACGAAAGCGGTAAACCAATCTACCGGGGGTTGTGACCACGGTTTCGCCCTTTCCCTCCTCTCGTATCGTCACTACGCGAAGGTATTCGTGACTAGACCTATGATGGACACGGTATGTTGATGGAATCTATGGGAGTAGCGGATATCATACGCCCGAAAAACACGGTGGCTAACCTTAATCATCAAAGCATCATCAACATGAAAAAAATAGATTGAAACCACGAATCAAGTAGCGATCACATAGCATGTATCCATCTAATCCTAGGGATGAACGGAGACATTACCCCATCATCTTACACGGATTGAAGCACATAGGGGTGATGGAGACTCCGGAGAACGTCGTCGATGAAGATGGCGGCGATGGAGCTTGGGAACACCCCTAGGCCAGCGGCTTGGAGTCCTCCTCTTGCTTCCTTCTCTCCGCCGGCGTTGATCCTTGCGACGAGCTCATCTAACTCTCTCCCTCATCTTGCGGCGGCGGTTTTCTCGGTGATTGGCGTCGGTAGGATGATTTGTTCGATGGGTCACCATCTTAGGGCGCGTACGGGTTTGTTGTTTTTCCTTGAGGGACTAAAGGCGTGCTCCCCCTTGCCTTGCACGAGATCCTCCTTGCGAGAGAAGCAAACTTAGGGGGCATAAAACCGAACCAGATTTCCTCGGAGTGGGTCCTTTCCAGCCCCATATCGGGCACGTACGGACCCAAATAATGCCAATTCGGTGTCCAGGTTGTGTGCCACGGAATTTTCTTCAACTTTGG
This sequence comes from Cenchrus americanus, assembly GCA_947561735.1. Classification (NCBI taxonomy): domain Eukaryota; kingdom Viridiplantae; phylum Streptophyta; class Magnoliopsida; order Poales; family Poaceae; genus Cenchrus; species Cenchrus americanus. The sequence continues at coordinate 55,977,997 of OX387240.1, forward strand.
TATTCTTTCTTCCTTAAAAAAAAAAAAAATCTCCAAATCGCCTTGGAAAAAAATCTTTTTTTATTTCGACTACTGCGCAGCAGGGATTTCGGAGGGTCATACGCGTGATCCCTTATTCGAATTGTGCACTTGCATGTGGGCCTTTGACGTCGTTTCCTTCACGGTTTAGGCTTGAAGTCAAACTTTTGCTATGCAAGCTTCGCCGTTTACTCATGAGTTGAGTCTCCCGAAGATTTGCCCCTACAACACGTCCCCGGAGTTTTGCGTGTTGACGCTTCGGTCCTTGGGTTATTTGGAGTCATGTTCATCGCGTGTCTTGACTCTTGTGACGGGCTTCATGATCTTCTTCCAAAGTGCTTGGTGAACTTATCCCGAAAGTCTCCTCTTTAGCGTAGATTTCCGCGTAAACAACAAACTCCAAAATCGACATGCAAGTGTGAACTTGTTATATCATTAGTATGCCTAGTGGCGGGTTAGTTGCAAATCATAATCGAAACCAATGTATAACAAGTACTCTAGGTTGACGGAAATTCACCGTCAACACCGATGACGAATCAGGTGCATCATGGTCCTCGGTCCTTCAGGCGACGGGCGACATGTCGCGGCGAAGGAGGCGCGGCCGCTTCTTGACGCACCGAGCGTCGAAGATGCTCTACGTCGGGTCCCCTGCTTCCGGATGGGTTTCCCCCCGCATGCTTGGTCCATGTCGTTAGTTTCTCCCGAACATGGGGAGAACTCCTTGACTTGCAAGATTCAACACGTTCCGGTCGTCGTCGTCGTTTGTGCTTCTCGGATGAAGTCCACGCTTCTTGGAGTTAAGTTTGCTTCATTGCATGACTTCTACGAGGCTTCAAGGTCTTGTCATAGGGTGCTTGATGAACTTATCCCGAAAGTCTTGCTTTCAACGCTACAACGCCGAGCCCGGCCATAGACACGTGAACTCCAACACCGACATTCACACGTGAACTTGTTATGCCCTCAGGGATTACCTACCAGATGGCCAAGGTATAAAACTTATGCCGACGGGCATCCCGAAGGTAAACTCATGGCTAGGTTGACGGATTTTCACCATCAACATCTCCCCCATGCCTAAACCTTGCTCGTCCTTTAGTAAGCGCTTCGATGGATATAATCATTGACAAACAATGTTTAAACACTTGCACTTGATCACACATGAGACAACATATTGCTCTCAAAATTTTAATTCATTAAAGTTCAATAATGTACTAGCCTTCATCTCTACGGAGGGTAGGATTCTTATTAAGCTTATCCCACAAGTATTAACATGCTCACAAATTTTAAATAGATCTCGAATTTTTGAAATAAAGAACGAGATAAAGAAAAGCTAAACCAAGTTCACAAATTTAAATCATCTTGTATATTGCTCATGAACTCTCAACTCGCTTGTCTCTCAAGCCTATATATTCTACTCCTTTCCTCTCTCGATGACCTATATGTGTGGGCGGCTTTCCTATCGGAGCTCTTTGGGAAAGCTCAGTCCTAACAAGATTTTATCAATGAGGCGTTGTCAAAACAAGACAAGCGACTCATGTCCAACAAGACTCGTCAAAACGGTCAAGGAAAATAATGTTACGAACGAAGGACGGGAAAGAGAAAAACACACACACTTTAGATGAGTCGACATGTGCAAATGGCACAGAGTGATCAACAAGGGGAAGTCCTCGTTATCCGATTGCACATGGTTGGAAAATGAGAATGGATCTTTTAAACTTGAAGCCTTGAATGCACTCTTTAGAGAACCCGGGAGTTCACTTTATGCATACTCACATATTTTTCTCTTTCTCATATTTCTCACTCCTTTTTTTTCTTTCTTTCTTTTTTTCTTTCTTTCATTCATTCAATTTTTTTTTCTTGTGAGACTTTCACCTTGGCAGTCACGTACCTCGCCTTTGAATTTTCTTTCATACATTTTTTTAATTTGCGTCCCTTATGAACTCTAAACGCCTTGTACCGTACCTCCTCCCCCATGCTTAGACGTCGTCCTCGAGCAAAGGGCGATAAATAAGGTAGGTACCGGAAATATTTTTCCTTTGGAGAGATACTTGGAATCCTCAATGTTGGCAACGGCCTAGGACCTCCGCGGGCGCGCAGCTTCTCTCCCCGCCTCGACGAGAGCCGCCCTCCGACACCGGAGTCCCGCTCCGCGCGCCCGCCGTGGTGACGGTTTGGGCGATAGTGGCACGGTCCTCCGCAGACTGTCAGACAGCTTCAAGGGACGTCCGTGTCGATGCCTCGCTTGCCACTGCTGTGGCCGCCACCGCTTGAGCCACGACAAGATGCATCTCCAGTTGGGCCCGCTCCACGCGGAGCTCGTGTGCCGCGCGGGGTTGCCTCCGACCTGATGCTGGAAGGATCTACTCCAAGCAATACGAGAATGAGCCATGCTTCTCAAAAGAACTGGGAAATCAAAAAATAACCAACTCAAACAGAAAAACTTACCGATGTCGAGGGGAAAATCAACTCGTTAAATGAGCGGCGCGCCCACTCCAACCCGCGCTCGAGGGTGTGGCACGCCGCCACCTCCTCGTCATCCTCGGCATCGTTTCCGGCCTCAAACGTGGCCGCCCACGGGGTGTAGGCGAGTTCAAGGGCCTGGGCCCCACCGCTCGCGGCGCCTTGCAACAAGGCGGCGCCCGAGTCCTCCTAGGCCTCCTGGATCTCCGGGGAGGCGGCCCTTGTAAAGGACCGAATTGGCGACCAGAGAGGGGGGGAGTGAATGGGAGCCGATAAAAATTCTTTCTCGAAAGAACTCAGCCTATATCCCAATCGCAACTCCGAGAGTCAGACACGACCAAGCGGAAGCACACACAACCCTCTCTCGATACCTTAGGAACAAGGCTTGAAAGGCTAGGAAGCAAAGCGCAAGCACGAAAGAACTTGAGCAACAACTAAGAAGGCCGAGACCCACGGGTCAACCCAAGACAAGTGACCGGCGTCACCCGAGCCCTACAGACGCCGCACCGGTCACCCGGGCACAAGTGACCGGGTCAACCCTCCCCCTTCGGGTCACCCGCAGAGAGCCGGATCACCCGGAGCCTCCTAAAACCGCCCGCGAACTCGCCCCAAACTTTAGATCAAAGGATCTCCCAAACCACTTGGAGTCTTGAGACGAAATTTTGGGGAGATGATGAACTCACCCCAAGGAGAGGTTATGCCCCAAAAATTATGGTCTCCTAAACTCCCTACAACTCCCGGAATCGCAAATCCTTTGCCAAGAACACAAAGACCTAGGGTTCCGATCCAAAAGTCAACGAATCGAAGGACAAATCCGGCGTTTGAGGGGACAAGATCATCACCAAAGGTGCGCAAGGCATCCATCCATGTTTCCCTCAAAGAAATCCGGGGAGAAACCAACTTAAATTCGCGGAATCACACCGGGAACAAAGGCACGAAAACAAGCACAAAAAGCCACGAAAAACAACCCCGAATCTTCTATACAAACCAGGAAAGATTCACAAGGTCTAGCATGCCGCCCTAGCATCCATCCCTCTCAACAAATCTCTCATGAAGCTCTCATGCTAGCCTAGAGAAAATAGAAGGAAAAATAGCTACGAAAATGAGAAAGAGAAGGGAGCAAATGAAACCCTAAGTCCCGGGGAGAGAGAGCCATCAGCACACACTCATGGCTTATATATCAGGTCCCGCCGGAGTGGTAAATGACTCGACTACCCCTAACTAAACTACTGGCGATACAACCCACGTAGGGGCATTTAGGTAATGTTTGTGGGTCTTGCCATCGGACGGCCACGCCTTTGCCGCACCCCGCGTCCTCCCGACGCAAGCCATGCGATCCCGCCGCGTGTCCTCCGCCTCGAAGCTTCCCGACACGCCCGGATCCCGTCTCCGTCGTGTAGGGCCCTTGGACTTGGTTTTGAGGCCCAAACCAAGAAACCGTCCGCTGATGGTTTTGTGGGCAAACCACCAAACCCCGCGTGCCCGGTCCGGCCTCCCGCCAAACCACTTGACTCGACCGCCACCGTGCACCGGCTCGTTTGTCCATGACTTCGTCTTGCTTGTGTCGCCACCATGTGGCCCGCACCCAGTCCCGCTGTCCACCGGGTCCCTCGAACCGAGCCTACTTGTCTCTCCATCTCCCGGAGGCCCCTCAAGGCTGAAGACCTTTCGCGCCCGTTCTTCACCCCGCAACAACACGAACTAGGCCACGGCCCACACCCGCGCACTAAGCCAAGAGTCAGTCCAACACCCGTTGTCAATCACTCATCACTGAGGAGCGGTCATCCATCGACCACTGGGACGCTCCTGGTCCTCAATCTCCCCCTTGATGAGTGCATTGACAACACACAACGCGAAATGAAATTCAGAGAAAAAGAGAAAGAAAGAAGAAAGAAAACAAATAAGCTTAACTCATGAAGAAACCGAAGAAAGGCGAAGAAAGGTCACAAGCCAAGCAAAGCACAAAATCCACACCGAAAACAGCAAGAAAGCTCCCCCTGAACAAATGCAAGCTCCCCCTGAACATGTGGATGCAAACTCCCAAATTTCAGCTCACCTCTTCTGAATTTTCATTAAGCACACCTTTTCTCCCCGTTGTTGACAATGTATGGATCAAGGTGAAAATGCAGAAATGCAAAGCAAAGCATATAAACAACTACATGAGCTTCTCAAATAGGCCAAATCTAGTGTCAAAGGCTAAAAATGAGACAAAGATCACACACATGAATCATAGCATAGTCAAAGCATTGCCACAAGTAATATATGAAAATACAAGCATGTGACAAAGCAAAATTTTCAGATTTAAGCAGTTTTTACCAAAAGAAGGCTCGCTTCACATGTAAAAGCCTATCCATGTCACACTTGAGCCACAAACATGCATATTACTCAAAGATCATACAAGGATATCAAATTCTCAGCAAAAGATCATGGCAAACACCCATAAAACAAAGCATGTCATGTCAAAGCTCATGAGCCATGTGTCCACTTCGGGGAGACTTCTCCACTGGTGAACATCATGCAACATGTTTTGCACCCATATGTGAAAGATAAGACATTTTAAGCATAGACATGATGGATGGAGCATTTTTCAAGCATTATGCACATCTTTTCAAGATTAATTCATTTCATGGTACATGAATTGCCTTTGCGGCAAAAAGAAGCTTATGCTCCCCCATGAATGCAACATAGGCTAAACATTCACAATGATATCCGGCCTTTGGCCCAAATGCAAGAACAAGGCATCCAAGCACAATCTAAGCATGAAAAGCACATTTAGACCAAACTGTGACATGGATACACAACTACACACGAGTGGAGCATATTTCATCAGAAATTAGTCAAGTTAAGCATTTATTTCAAAAGGGGCTATCTCACCACACATATATCTCAAATATTCCAAGAGCATAGCCTCACATCACCATTTCTCCACACATATAACCAATATCTCACAAATAGCCAAAGAGACTCAAATATGGCATATGAAAGAAGCTCATCATCCTAAAATGCAATATGACACAAATGCAACAAGATATATGACAAGATGGCTATCCCACCATGGTTTATACATCAAGCAAAGCATGTATATACATCAAAGTAAAACATGGCATGATACATATGGTACAAAAAGGAAATCCCCCAAGAATCAACTAGAAAGGGCAACAAACCCCAAGTTCCCCCGCAAGCGCACAAATGTAGCTTGGTCGAGAGGCTTTGTAAAGATGTCGGCTAGCCGATCTTGGGTAGGGACATGGCTCAAAACAATGGTTCCTTTCTCCACATTGTCCCTCAAGAAATGATACCTCACTTCTATATGTTTGGTTCCGGAGTGAAGCACCGGGTTTTTGGCTACGCATATGGCACCGGTGCTATCACAAAGAAGTGGGATCCGGGTGCACTCCTCACCAAAGTCTCTCAAAGTGTATGAAATCCACAACAACCGGGAGCAACAACTAGCGGCAACAACATACTCCGCCTCCGTGGTAGACCGAGCTACACTAGATCGCTTGGCGGGAAGACCATGAGACCAACGAAGAACCAAGAAACCGACAAGTACCGAAGTAGACTTCCTCTCGACTCGACAACCAAAAAAATCCGCATCGGAAAAACCATGAAGAGACAGAGTCGAGGAGGAAGAATACCAAAGGCCAAGACCAAAGGCGGATCGTAGGTACCCGAAAATCCTCTTGACGGCTTTGTCGATGTGATGTCCTCGGCGAAGCTCGAAAACGAGCGCACGGACACACGCCGAACTCGTATGTCCGGCCTCGTCGCCGTCAAGTAGAGGAGGGAGCCGATCATGCTCCTGTACTCCCGCTGGTCCACTGGTTCTCCGTCCTCATCCGCATCCAAAGTTGCCGTACTCCCCATGGGAGTCGACATCGGCTTCACATCTTGCATCTGGAACTTCCTCAGCATGTCTTTCGTGTACTTGGTTTGGTGCACAAATGTACCGTCCTTCACTTGCTTGATCTGCAACCCGAGAAAATACTGCAACTCGCCCATCATGCTCATCTCGAACTCCCTGCTCATCTCATCTGCAAACTTGGCAACAAGGTTATGTGACGAGCCACCAAAGACAATATCATCCACGTAAATCTGAACAATCAACAAGTCATTTCCATGCTTGAGGAGAAACAAGGTTCTATCCACGGTACCCATCACAAACCCTCTCGCTCAAAAGAAAACCTCTCAATCTCCCATACCAAGCACGGGCGCCCGTTTCAACCCATACGAGCCCTTTTCAACCCGTATACCCCGTGTGGGTACAACTCGCTCTCAAACCCAGGTGGCTGCTTCACATACACCTCCTCCTCTATGACCCCATTCAGAAAAGCACTCTTCACGTCCATCTGAAACAACTTGAACCCTTTAGCCACGGCAAAGGCTAGAAGGATCCGAATTGCCTCAAGACGGGCCACAGGAGCAAAGGTCTCCTCATAGTCGATCCCCTCCTTCTGACTAAACCCCTGAGCAACAAGTCTGGACTTGTTCCTCACAACCATCCCATTCTCTCCCTCTTTGTTCTTCCAAACCCACTTGGTTCCTATGGGATGGCAATTTATAGGTGGTTCAACTAACTCCCACACCTGGTTCCTCTCAAAATTTTCCAACTCCTCATGCATAGAATTGACCCAGTTTGCATCAGATAAAGCATGTCCAATGTCCTTGGGCTCAAAAGTAGCAACAAAAGCAGGATGAGCAAAATGAGAGGAATTCCTGGACCTCGACCGTGTAGTGCGTTCATCAATGTTCCCAATGATCTTCGTCAGGGGATGCACTTCTTGAATCCGCCGGGGGAGCCTCACGCCTCGAGACTACCTCCCCCTCAACTTCGCCTTCTCTCGCCCGGTCCTCTTGTTGCACCGTCGTTGTCCATGATGTAGACGGTCCATGCTCCAAAGTGGTTGTAGGGGAAGTAGTGGGTACATGCTCGGCCTTCGGGCTCATGGTTCTCCCCATCATCATCTCCAGCCTTCATCTTTCTCCTCCTCAAAGAGGTCCTCGGCCATCTCTTCATCACCCGCACATTCAAAGCCAAGAGAGGTACATGGCATTGTCTCGTCGAAGGTCACCTCGCAAGTCTCCATGATTTTGTTAGTCTCAAGATTAAGCACCCTATAGGCTCTAGAATGGTTAGCATATCCATAGAAAATACCATCACTAGACCTAGCCTCAAACTTGTCGAGTTTTCCCTTCTTCAAAATAAAGCACTTGCAGCCAAAAACTCGGAAGTGACTCACCTTGGGTGCCCGACCATGCATAAGCTCATAACAGTCTTCTTCTTGAAAGCTCTCAATAAAATCCGGTTGGAAACATGACAAGCCGTATTGACCGCCTCGGCCCAAAACCTCCTAGGAGTCCCGTGCTCATCGAGCATCGTCCTAGCCATCTCACAAAGAGTCCGATTTTTCCTTTCCACGACTCCATTTTGAGGGGGCACATAAGGGGTCGAATACCGATGTTCAAGACCTAGATCACGACAAAAGGCATCAAAACGAGAGTTCTTAAACTCGCAGCCATTATCACCGCGGATAGCTCGAATAGCATTCCCATGCCTCTCGTTTTTCAACCTCACGATCGATCTCGAACAAAACCAAAAGTCTCACTCTTATCCTCCAAGAAGAACACCCGTGCATAGCGAGAGTAATCGTCCACCACAACAAGGACATACCACTTCCCACCCACCGAGCGAACTCGAGCTGGCCCAACAAGGTCCATATGCAACAGCTCTGTCGGACGCTCGGTCATGACATCGGTCGGGGGGTGGATGGGGAGTGGCTACCATCTTACCATGCCTACAAGGAGCACAAACCAAATCCTTCTCAAGCTTCAACTTCGGCAATCCTCGGACAAGGTCAAGACCACTCAAGCGGGAAACCAAATCAAAGCTCAAGTGTCCCAACCGCCTATGCCATTTCCACAAATCGAAGACGGACCGGCCATCAAACAAACGGCGAGTAGGACCCAAAGAACGAGAGAAATCAGCCCTGAAAATCTGACCCTCGGGGATGATCATACGGACAAGATCACCTCGAGAATCAAGCAAACGAGACTCGCCGTACTTGAAACGCACCTCAAAACCCTCATCAAGCAACTGAGAAACCGAAAGCAAATTAAAACCCAAAGACTTCACAAGAGCCACTCTCTTCAACGTTACCTTGTCACTCACATGCACAACACCCTCTGAAAGCACCCTACCTCGTCCATTGTCCCCAAATGTAATGTACATCTTTTCCTTCACTGGGGTGAGGCTGGAGAACCACTTCTTATCTCCGGTCATGTGTCGAGAACACCCGGAGTCGATCAACCAAATGTTCTCCAAGCCTCCCCGCCCGCTAGTAAACAAGAACGAGAATGAGCTAGCGACTCGACACTGGGGTTAGCACAAAGAAAGTTAAACCAGTGTCGAGCCATTTGCTCAAAAGAGGGGTTAGCAAACATCACTCCCTTGCCACCAAACTTCCCATGTCCCATGGGAGGAGTACGAGCACCACGAGGGGGAAAACGTGGTCCGTAGTTCCTCTGGAACCCAAAGCTGCGATCAACTCCCCTAAACCCGTACTGAGGACGAGTAGGAGGACGTCCAAAGAAACCACCACGAGCCCGACCAAACCTCTCACCAAGACGCACACCATCATCTCTCCCCGACAAACCTCTCACCACCACCTCTCTGTGGGAACCTGCCAACACTCCTCACACTTCCCACACCCCGTGGAAGTGGCACTCTAGGCTCAGGAATACCGCGAGACTGGCGATACCTGTCCTGGTTTGCTTGCTCTCTAGCAAGTCTCTCATCCCTCTTCCTCTTGTAGCAAAACTCTGCAAGATGCCTCTCCTTGCCACAAGACTCACACCTGAAGGGGATGGGTTTAGGTTTTGGCTCTGGCTTCTCTCTAGGCTTCTCACCCTTCTCACCCACAAACTTCACTGGTTTCTGGAAATCATTTGTCTTAGGTGGGAATTTGGGTGGATCTTGGGTTGTGTCAAGCTTGTTGCAAAGGTGGTTGGGCTTTGGTGTGAAAGAGTTCTTGGGTGCTTTTGGGAATGGGACTTGGATCTCTCCGATCACCTCAAACTCGGGGTTAGACTCAACACACTTCTCATACACACTCTCCCCACTGTTCTCTCCCACTTTCTCACCCAACTTCTCAAAACCCAAACCACGACCATCGGCCTCTCTTGAACTCCTCAATCATGATTTTCAATTGAGGTTCCCGCCCGTACAACCAACCCAACACCTTCCTCAAATAGTCATTCTCCTCATAGATGACATCCAACCGGGAAGTAAGTTCAAGATTACGCAAAGTGACTTCATCACAGCCTAGAACATGCATTTGCAACAGGAGATTTCAAAGATGCTTCCAAAGAACTAATGGTAGAACGAGCATCGACAAGCTTAGCATGCATAGTAGGACATGATTTGCAAGCACCAAGCAAAGTAGGTCTAGCCTTAAGCTCATCATGTTCACTCCTAAGAGCATCTAGTTGAGCCAAAATAGAAGCATTCTTCTCATTAAGCGGCTTTGATCTCATTCAACCAAGCATCACATTCAACACATTCAACATCATCGGGAGGAGTAGGAGCAAGTTTCAAAGAGTCATTCTCAAGTTTCAATTCAAGCAATTTTGACTCTAACTCTCCTACTTTCTCACTAGCATTCTCAAGCTGAGCCCTAAGATCTTTCCTCATCTTTTTGGCATCTCTCAAGCACACTATCACGGTTATCAAGCAAACCATTCAACCTAGCAATCTCAGCAAGCAAAGAGTCGGGGTCACGGTTTACCTCATCCTCCGAGTCGGAGTCGCTGTCTTCCTTCTCACTCTTCTTGCTGCTTGAGCTATGGGCCATGCCACAAAAGCCCTCAAGCGCCACACAGCCTCAGCCCCACCGAGGTTCCGCTTGCACTCTTCTTGCCATTGCGCCTCCCGGCGTCTTCATCTTCGCCGCTTGAGCTTGATCGCTCCTCGCTTGTGCTTGAGTCGACGTCGCTCGCACCGGCCACCATCGCTCTTGCCTTGTTCTTCTTGTAGGCGCTCTTGCTCGGCCGCCGCTTGTCCTTGTCCTTGCTCTTGGACTTGTTGAAGTGCTTGCCCTTGGAGGAGTACTTGTCTTCACGCCTCGGGTGCGCCTTGTACTCGTTCACCTTGTACTTGTTCTCCTCTCGCTTCCGGCACTCGGCGATGAAGTGGCCACGCTTGCCACACTTGTAGCACGTCCCTGAGCTCCGCCTTGCGTTCCTCCGACTCTCGTGTAGTCATTCAAACCTTCTTGAGAGCAAGGCCAGCTCCTCCTCGCCCAAAGACATCAAACTCCTCATCCGGAATGGACATAAGAGAGGACAAAGAAAACTCGTCGACAGGAAGGGTTAGATTTGCCCTTTGATCCTCCCACAAGAGTAAGACTATGGTCGCCGAGCCCTCATGCTTGGATAGCAACTTCCTGTCAACCTCACCGACTTGAGCTTAGAAAAGAGGTCATCCAACTCAATAGTCAAGTAATTCCCCGTACTCCTTGATGGCCTCAACCTTAGCACCCCAAACATTTGGGTCCAAGACATGCAAGAGCTTCAAAGCCCGATCTTGCTCGTGAGTACGGAAAATCCTCAACATTAGCCTTCATGTTGTTCACGATGGCGGTGAACCTCGAAACATCGCATCAATGTCCTCACCGGAAGTGGAGTGAAATTCTCATATTGCATCCGGTAAGAGACAAAGAGGCGAGCCTTCACATGGTTATCACCACCGTGAGCAACCAACAACTTTTCCCAAATTTGCCAAGCAAGATTCAAATGGCGAACACGCTCAAACTCGGATCACACAAGCTCCCGCACAAGTGATCAACGGCTTTTGCATTAGCCTCATACTTGGCCTTGGCATCGGCATCGGTCACCATAAGAGTATGGATGTTGACCGGAATAGCATAGGTCTTGTCAAGCACAATAAAATCCAACAGCTTTCCTCGAAGAAAAATCATCATACGAGCCGCCCACTTATGGTAACCCTTGACATCGAAGTGCGGCGGACCGCCCCGCTCAACGTACGCCATCTTAGGATTCGGGACTTGTCAAAGTCGCAAAGAATCCGACACCAAGCTCTGATACCAATTGAAGGACCGAATTGGCGACCAGAGAGGGGGGAGTGAATGGGAGCCGATAAAAATTCTTTCTCGAAAGAACTCGGCCTATATCCTAGACAATCCCCGGTCACACACAAGCGATGGAGTCGAATCACGCACCAATCGCCAAGACCACGAGGTTATGGGTCAACCCTCTGCCTTAGGAACGATACCTTAGGAGCACACGCGGAAGCACTTGAAAGGGAAGAAAGGAATCGAAACAAACAAAGACAAAGACACACGGCTCCCGGCGGATCGTTGAGCAACAACTAAGACCGTCCGCGATGAACCGCGCGGACCGTCCGACTCCAGCTCTCGCGGACCGTCCGCGCCGGCGTCGCGACCGTCCGCCCTTCCCGTGGCAGACCGTCCGTTAAACACACACGTAACGAACCAAAGCCACCCACGAACCACGGACCGTCCGCCAAGAGCACGGCGGCCGTCCGCCGCCACCCACGGACCGTCCGCCCAACACCGCGACCGTCCGGACCCGTCCAACCAAAAACCAAAAGCGCGACCGGATCGAAACGAAAGCGAGCAAGAACACGAAGAACACGGGACGAACCCTAGCCGCGCGACCGTCGCCCCCTCGCGGACCGTCCGCCAAGTGCGGACGGCGAGAACGCCCGCCCCCGAAAGTCAACTCCCCCAAATCTTTAGATCAACGGATTTCCCAAACCGTTGAAGTCTGAGAGACAAGGGTTTGGGGAGATGAAAAGCGTCACACAAGGATGGCTATGCCCCAAAAATCTTGCCTCCTAACTCCCTACAACTCCCGGAATCGCGAATCCTTTGCCAAGCACCACCAAAAGCTAGAGCTCCGAACGAAAACTCAACGAATCGAAGTGGTTTCCGGCGTTTGAGGGGACAAGATCAACACCAAAGGTGCACAAGGCATCTATCCATGTTTCCCTCAAAGAAATCCGGGGAGAAACCAACTCAAATCCGCGGAATCACACCGGGAACAAAGGCACGAAAACAAGCACAAAAAGCCACGAAAAACAACCCCGAATCTTCTATACAAACCAGGAAAGATTCACAAGGTCTAGCATGCCGCCCTAGCATCCATCCCTCTCAACAAATCTCTCATGAAGCTCTCATGCTAGCCTAGAGAAAATAGAAGGAAAAATAGCTACGAAAATGAGAAAGAGGAGGGAGCAAATGAAACCCTAAGTCCCGGAGGAGAGAGCCATCCACACACACTCATGGCTTATATATCGTGTCCCGCCGGAGTGGTAAATGACTCGACTACCCCTAACTAAACTATCGGCGATACAACCCACGTAGGGGCATTTAGGTAATGTTTGTGGGTCTTGCCATCGGACGGCCACGCCTTTGCCGCACCCCCGCGTCCTCCCGACGCAAGCCATGCGATCCCGCCGCGTGTCCTCCGCCCTCGAAGCTTCCCGACACGCCCGGATCCCGTCTCCGTCGTGTTGGGCCCTCGGACTTGGTTTTGGAGGCCCAAACCAAGAAACCGCTCCACCGATGGTTTTGTGGGCAAACCACCAAACCCCGCGTGCCCTGGCCCCGCCTCCCGCCAAACCACTTGACTCGACCGCCACCGTGCACCGCCGTCCTTGTCCATGACTTCGTCTTGCTTGTGTCGCCACCATGTGGCCCGCACCCGGTCCCCACCGTCCACCGGGTCCCTCGAACCGAGCCTACTTGTCTCTCCATCTCCCGGAGGCCCCTCAAGGCCGAAGACCTTTCGCGCCCGTTCTTCACCTCGCAACAACACGAACCTCCGGGGCACAACGTACCTTCCCACGCAGCAGCGTGAAGGGAAGGAGCTTGAGGCGGTGGAGGTGGCCGGCCAAGAGCCGGACCCTAGAGTAGGGCATCACAAGTTTACGGACGCCGCACCAAGCATTATTAGCGGTCGATCAGTCTACCCACGTGCGTACGGCTCACCTTTGGTGATCCCGGCCGACCCAACCCAAAGTGCGCGCTTGACGTGGCGGGTGCACGCGGTGAAAAGGAGTGAAGAAAAAAAAACACGGCAAATGAAAAAAAATCAAAAAAAAGTTGTAGAAAAGAAATTCGGTGAAAGTTTGTAACAAAATAATCAAAAAAAGTTTTGAAAATAAATTTTGGAAAAGTTTGAAAAGAAAAATAAAAAAACAGTTTGAAAGAAAACTTTTGGAAAAAGTGTGGAACAAAAAATTTGAGAAGAATTTTTTGGAAAAAGTGAAAAATTTTTGAAAGAAACTTTTGGAGAAAGTTTGAAACAAAAAATCTAAAAAGAAATTCTTTGAAAAAGTTTGAAGAAAAATCTAGGCGGGGAAGATTTTGTCAAAAATTACGAAACAAAAAATAAAGTTTGAAAATAAATTTTTAGAAAAATTTTGAAGAAAAAAAAATGTAGGCACCAAGATTTAAAAAAAACCGAGACAAAAATTTATCGAAAAGTGGACGCAACATTTGAGGAAAATTTGGAGAAGAAAATTTCTAAACACTAAAAGTTTTGCATAAAAAAACGCAAAAAAAATTCGAGCACGTCGATCCCTCACCGGGTGCTTGTCCGGGGAGGGGTCGGCGCTCGCCGCGGCCTCCCGCGGGGAAGCTCGCCATCGGCTGCCCCGGCCCCAGGAGGTCGTTGCCTCGCGCTCCCCTTGGGGGAGCTCGTCGGCGTTGCGGCGGCGAGGCACGCCACGGCCCTTGCGAGCTCTCTAGAGGCGGAGTCTCGTCACCGCACAGCCACCAAGCCCCCCCCCCCCCCCCGCGCCGCTCTCTTGTGGGTACGAAGGAGGTGGAGAAGGGAAGGATAAGGCCTGCGGGCGGGCGAAGAGATGGGTGGGGAGAATGATGGTGGGGGCCGCGCATGGTGTGTTGTAGTGGTAGTAGGGTGGCGGGTTGCGTCTGCAGCGTGTGTTATGGATTTAGTTTTGTGCGGTTGAATGTAATTTCAACATCGTGCCCTAAGTAGGCGAACCGGGGCTGAACCGGTCGGCTGGGCAGAAAATCGCTTGGAAAAAGGAAAAACCAGCCGAACCCAGCGGCCCATGCAAACCGACTCAGTGCCAGCCAACCTCGCACCGCCACCGGTCCCGGCCGGAGGCACACCCACGCGCACGCCCGCGCGTTCCCCGCGTGTATTTGGGCAGCCAACGAGCGCGTGCCATATGGCTGGCCGGGGCGACGCACGTCCTCCCACGCGTGCGCGTTCGCTGAGTGACGCGGTGGCACCCCGTGGCCTCGCGGGGCCGCCGCGCGCACATGTCGCCGCGGCGCGGGTTGAGCCAATCGCCGCTCGCCATGTGGCGGCGCACAGTTTCCCCTACGCCTGGTTCGTACGGCGGCCCGACATCGACATGACATCATCACTTCTTGTACTTTTATCTATTTAATATCTTTTCCACCCAGGAAATACGATGTAGACAAATAATATGTCATTTCAATCGTCTTGACGAGCTCGTCTCAATAGTGCGGTCAAATTGGCATTTGAGATTGTTTGTGATAATGCCATATTTTGCTTCATAATTGCTCATTTGCACACCAAACCAAATATACACCAAAGCTTGTGGAATTTGTTAGATTATAACCCTATAACTATGGTGCACACTTTCATGGAGTAATTTTAATTCGAAGTTGACAGTCAAAAATAGGGACTCAACGACCGTCAACAGCGGCGAAGACGTTGTTTCACCGATTTCGTTCCCGGCTTGATGTCCAGCTTGTGCTCGGCAACCTGTCTTGGGATCCCCTTCATGTCGGAGGGTTTCCACGCGAACACGTTGAGGTTCGCTTTGAGGAAGTCGGCGAGCGCACTTTCCTATTTAGGGTCGAGCATTGTCCCGATATGGAGCATACGGCCATCGTCGGAGACGACCGCATCCTTGACGTCCTTGGCGGGCTCGAAAGAGCAAACCGCTCGCTTGGACGACTTGGGTACATCCTTGTCCTCGGATCGAGGCACGACGTGGAGCCTCTCGGACCAGATGATTGCCTCGAGCGGAGCCGAAACGTCGGTGTCGCACTCATATGCGTGGCGATACGTAGTCCCCTCTTGTGATGATCCCTTCGGTTGGGAATCTTCAGCCCGGGTACATGTGCTGGCACGGCCATAAACTTCGCGTATGTCGGCCTCTCGGGGATCGCGTAGTGCGTCCCGAAAACCCACCACTTCGAAGGTGAGGGTTTCGGTGCGGAAGTTCCGCAAGTCCCTAAACGTGAGGGGGTAGATCGATCTGCTCGATGGGGAGTGCCTCCATCCGGGGACGACCCGTGGAATGGTGCGGTCGACGACCTCGAGTTTGGGACCACGGGATGCCCATGTCGTCAAGCGTAGATGCATAGAGCACGTTGATCCCTCTTCCCCCTATCCATCGGGGCTGAGTGTCGACCCTTTTGGATTTGAACGAGGCTATCACTAGTGGGTAGGATCCTAGGCGGGCACATGGTCGGGATGGTCCTTGCGGTCGAAGGTTATTGGAACCTCCCGACCACTTTAGATAGAGGCACATTGTCGGGATGGTCCTTGCGGTCGAATGTTATCGGAACCTCCGACCACTTTATATAGGATGGCTTCGCGGTGTCAGCGTTGAAGACTTCTTGCCGGATGAGCTTCTCGCGCCGCCTCAAGGGTCTTACCGGAGATCCCCCGAAGATCATGTGTACCGCTCCATCTTCTCCCGGGTACGCAGCTCCCGTGCCGTTGTCGTTGTCGGGGGGTGGTCCTCCCTTGTTGGCCTGATCTGCCGTTCTCGGCTTGAGGGTGTCGTTGACGTAGTTCTTAATGAGCCGGCAGTCTTTGAGTGAGTGCCTGACAGGGACCTCGTGGTGCGGGCACAGTGTGTCCAGGAGCCTCTCGAAGTGGTCCTTGGACGGCGCAGGCTTGGTCGGGTTGCCCTCGGGGTGCGACGTCTTGCGGCTCCACATTTGCGACCGGGGTTGTCGTCATGGCCGACGCTTGTCGTTCTTCTTCTTCTTCTTCTTCTTCTTCTTCTTCTTCTTCTTCTTCTTCTTCTTCTTCTTCTTCTTCTTCTTCTTCTTCATGAAACGTAGGGACGTCCCTCACGCTTTCGTGGTGCACGACCTTCCCTTTGAGGGGTGTTGAGCATCACGGCTACCTTCCCTCGCCAGGTCGGCGTGGTTGCTCGTGATGTCAAGGAGCTCGCGAGTCGTTCGAGGCATGCGGCACCCCAGTCGATGGATGAAGGATGCAAGTTGTCTTGGACACGGAACGGCGAGATGGCGTTGTTGTCGGTTGCACCGGTGAGTTCGGTGCAGCTTGTAGAAGTGTCGGATGTACTCGTGCGAGGCTCTCTCCGGCCTGGCGCTGCGGTTGCGTAGCTCCCACTACTTGCCGGGCGCGTAGCCCAGGTGCCTTGGAAGTTCCAGAAGCGGAGCTCGACGTAGGTTGGTCCGGTCATGGATCTTGTCCCGTGATGGTGCTCGAGCCATGTCCGCGCGGAGGCGCTGAGGTAGAGCGGCAGATTCTTGATGATGAAGAGGTCACCCGTCGCTCCCCTGGCGTGGCAGGTGAGTCGGTAGTCCTCGAGCCACACGCGGGGGTTGGTGTCCCCGTCGTACCTGGGTACGTTGGTCGGAGCGCGGAAGTGTGAGGGGAACCTTGCATCACGGATGCTCTGGCCAAAGGCCCGTGGACCTCTCTGGCTTGCTGACCAGCTACGATCGCGGTCGTCGTTGCTGTCGTGGTGCCACCCACGTCCGCGATCGTCGTGGTGGCGTGAGCGGGCGTCGCGGTGGTTGTCGACGCTCTCGGCCCATCGACGGGCCTCGATGGTGTTCTGCACGTCGCAGTTGGGCTCGGGCGGCTGCGGCCCGGCGATGCCATGACGCCGCCCCCTTCCCCACACTCCTGATGTTGAGAAGGAGGTGGGTTTGGGCCATGTGCGGATGGCGCTCCTGCCCGCCCTCGCTCCGAGTGTTGGCGCGAGGGCCCCGCGGGCTCTCCCCAGTTTGTTGCACTGCCGCCGCCTCGAGCAGCGCCTTTAGTTGCTGGCGCACCCGTCGCTCCTTGGAGGTCGCCACCTCCGGACAGTTGCGCAGCAGCATGGCTGCCACGGTGAGATCTGCGGCCGCGCCGAAGGGCGGCGGGGCATCGGCGTCGATGTTGGCGTCGGTGCCGCGCCCTCGTTGGCACGTCGGTCATTGTGTTGACGGTTCAAAACCGTGCTCAAGTTCACCGCAAACTACTGGTGACTTGGTGCCTTTCACCAAGGAGGGTTCTCCCTAGATTTGTCGATCCAAGGATCGAGGAAGCAAACTCTAGGATTCTCCATCTAACCTATTGATCTAGCACAACATGAAGCATTAGTTGCATAACAAGATAAACCTTAAAGATGTATGAATTATAGCATAAGGTTGATCACATCCATGAACGTAGACAAGATAAAGAGCAAACAAGGGAAACTAATGCCTATCATCTTTAGTCATAGTTCCAGCCAAAAGAGCAAGCGTGACATGCATCTCATCCAAAGCCATCTTTAAACTACTATCCTTCGGTAGATTACGAAAACGCCCGCCTTTCGAACCCTGGATTCTGTCACAACGTATTCCTATTCATGCGGGTAGTCTAGGGCGAGTTCGATAGAACAAGTTGAAATCACTTGGTCGGTCTGTATGCACCTCTAGCCAGCGGCTACAAAGAGAACCCTATGTAATCTAGCTATAGACTAGATTGGGGAAGATGTCGTATGGATTTCACCGGCCCACTACCTCGGTGGGTACGGGACCGACTACTCGGTGGGCCCACAGGACTACCCGACTGGCTACACGGCACACGAGCGTGGAGCACAAGGACGACGGGGAGTGGTACTCGGTTAGGACTCTGCGTACATGTTCGCCTTGTGTAGAGGTCTCTAGACGTACTCGACTAGTACTCCTTCCTACTCCGACTTGTAACCACCGCCGGACTATATAAGGCGAGGCGAGGGGCCCGTCTCGGGATCATCTCATCCAATCTCAACTCACGGCGCACTATTGCACCACCACAATGACGTGCCTATCAATCTGAGCTACGCGGCATACGGGACGTAGGGTATTACGCCTGCGGCCCGAACCTGTCTAAATTGTGTGCCACGTGCCTCTTCCTTCGGAGTTACGGTCTGCGAGTCACATTCATCCTACTTCGGGTACTCCCCGTAGTAGGTTGCCGGTCCAAAACACCGACCGAGGAGTGGCGCGCCGGAGTAGGGGCTCTCGCTCGAGATCACATGGCGAACTCGACGGCTTCCGTTCACATCAAGCCAACCGTCGCCTTCAACCGCGGCGACACCTTAGATCTTCGGCGCACAGGTGCACCGCGGATAGGCGCGGGTTCCTTCAGCGCGGCTTGATCATGCAGCGCGACTCGAGGACAGGCCTTGTGACGCTTCACGAAGTTGTCACGGGTGAAAGCTACGCCCGGCAAGTTCGGCGAGTTTCGCTCTCCAACCTCCACGCGGAGCTTCGAGCTCGAGTCCAACTCGAACCAGAGCGTCGCCATGGGGCCATCGCATGCGGCGGCTCCTCGGCCATCGCGGGCGGCCCCCTCCACGCCCGGCGCTCGCGCGTGACTCCCGCGATTCCCGGCGGGCCGCACGGAAGGCCTACACCACGCCGGGCCGGCAAGGGCCGTAACCGAGGCACAACTCGGACAGAACGCCGTCCCGACGCATCTCGGACTCCCGGCCCTCTCTCGAGAGTTCTGCTCGGAGCCGGACTACGAGTTCGACTTCGGGTGGGACACGAGGCTTGGGGTCGAAGACGGCTCCTCTGACTTCCCTTGTCGGGGCCAGCCCTGCGGGGCGGTACATACAAGATCAACGCCGTAGGAGATACGTCTGCGGCAGGACCTCCGCCCGGCGGGCGACAAAGGAGGACTCGCGCTACGTCGCCTACATCGACTCGCTACGGATTTCTAGGGAGGGAACACCCGCAGCCCCAGGCTGACTCAAGCACACCCAGCGAGGTGGCACCTTACGAGCCAAGCTTGGGTACACAATCGACAAGTCTTCATGGTGCCGCGTCCCAGGAACCTCGAGGCACGGCCGCCAGACAAATGCACGGAGGACATCTCGCGGGGAACGGGCGCTCTCGCGCGCCTGCGGACGGGCGGCGCGCGGGGACGCCGGCGCGGGCGTAACGAGGAAGGCGCAGCGAACGGCACCGCCCGGCGGCTCGGAGACAACCTCCCCATCCGCAGCCTTGCGGGAGGCTCTCGCGGTCGAGAGCGAGTTCACACCACTCTTTGAGCAATGCCTCATGTCGATCACAACGATCGCACGTCGAGGGCTCGGAGCATACGGGGGGCTGGAGAAGTCATCGCGAAGCTCGGCGAAGAAGCCTACTTCATGCGGGTCGACAAGGAGTCGGTAGCCTCTCCCGGCCAAGCCTCGCGACAACGAGGCTACTAGTCGCTGACGTTGACCCCGGTCCTAACCGTGCTCGGGGCGACATCCCGGGCTGAACAGCCCGTCGGCGGCTCACGCGGCGGACCCTCACGACAAGACAGCGTCAGCCACCGCGCTCCGGCCGGCGGGCGCGCAACGACCCCGACGGCGATGGCAGCGACGGCGGCCGCGCTCCAACCATGGGGCCAACAGAGAGCCGGAGGCGGCGGCAGCCGCGGCGGCCGAGACCACGCGAACAGCCCACGCCTCTGGCGCCGCACCTGGCGCGGTACGACGCTCGCCGAAGATTGAGGAGCCGCGCGAAGAAGTCGACCACTACCAATGAGGGCGACGCGCTCCCGCCTTCTCACCTCGACTTCGCAACCTCGCTCCTCCCCGACAAGTTCAAACCCTTTGGGGATCACCAAGTACGACACGAAGCGAAGATCCTATCCGGTGGCTTCGATGCTACGCCCTCTCCATCAAGAACGCCCGCGCAACAAATACACCAAATGCCTCTACTTCCCCTTCTGTCTGGACCAAGCACCACTCACATGGCTCGAGTCGCTCGACAAGCACTCGATCGACAAGGGGACCAGCTCAAGGAGGAGCTCACGAGCAACTTCGCGGCGCCATGGGTCGTTCTGGGCACTCGCATAGACTCCGGCCATGATCAAGCAGGAACAGGGCGAGACCCTCCGCAAGTACATGCACCGCTTTTTCGACAAGCGCGCTACCGTCGTCGACGTCACCGACAAGGAGGTCATCGACCTCTTCCAGACCGGCCTCTACCACCGCCGCACCTTCGAGGACTTCGGTCGTCGCCGCCCAGTCCATCCCCCACCTTAAGGACATGATCACGTCCCTTCGGGCGGATGAAGAGGACAAGGCCAACGCCAAATACGACGCCATCCGCGCAAGTCCAAGCGAGAACCCATGGGCGGCGCAGCCGCGCAATGCAAACCAAGGCGGCCGCAACAACAACAACAGCAACTACTCGGGTCCCAACCGCAAGCGCAAGCCAGACAACACCGTCGCGGCTATCCAGCGCCCTGCGAAAGGGAACTCGAAGAAGAACTCTGGCGGTTTCAAAGACCTGCTGAAGGAGAAGTGCCCGTGGCATCCAAACGGCAACCACACTACCGAGCAGTGCTACCAACTCAGGCATGCACTCAAGGATACCCCGGAGCCACCGCATCCTCACGACCAAAAGGGCAAGAAGAAGGACGGCGACAACAACGACTTCCAAGAACCCGAGAAGACCGTCAACGTCCTCTTCGGCGGATCGCCCGGAAAGAAGGGAGCAGCGAAGGCTACCCGTCGTGAAGTGATGTCCATTGAGCCGCCGGTCCCGATCCCTCTCAGGTGGTCGGAGGTACCCATCACCTTCTCCCGCGCGGACCAATGGACCAGCCTTCTCCGAACCGGGACGGTTCCCCCCTCGTCCCGAAGCCAACGGTGGCGGGCTCCAAGCTCAACAAGGTGCTCATCGACGGTGGAAGCGGGCTCAACGTCCTCTTCACCAAAACCTTGAAGAAAATGAAGCTCGACGTCGCCCCCATGCTCACCAAGAGCAACACGCCCTTCTACGGCATCGTCCCGTGCAACGCGGCTATCCCACCGGGCTCGGTGGTACTGCCGGGCTACCTTCGGGGCGTCTCGGGACAACTACCGCACCGAGTACATCAAATTCGAGGTCGCGGATTTCGAGACCTCTTACCACGCCATCCTCGGCGTACCGGCCATCGCCAAGTTCATGGCGTGCCCCACTACACCTACTTGGTACTCAAGATGCCAAGTCCAGCCGGTGTACTCTCCCTCCAAGGGGACTTGAAGATCTCCCACGACTGCGACACAGAAGCCGTGGCGATCGCTTCCACAAACCAAGTACCCAACGCGATGATGGAGGTCTACGCCGCGTCGAAGAAGCTTGCTACAAGCGAACTCGACATCCCAGAGAAGTCTGACAGCGCCAACAAGCCTCAGCCACCTGAGGAGGTACTCGTCAAGACCGGTCGACCTCGGAACAGGCGACCCCGGAAGAAGACCACCACCATCGGGGCCGGCCTCGACCCCAAATAGGAAGACGCGCTCATCGCCTTTCTTCGGGCTAACCGCGACATCTTCGCGTGGAAGCCGACGGACATGCCAAGAGTGCCCGGGAGCCGATTGAGCACCGCCTTAACGTCGATCCAAAGGCCACCCCTAAGCGACAACACCTCCGACGTTTTGCCGACGACGGACGGACGCCATCAAGAAGGAGCTCACCAAGCTACTCGCAACGTCGGCTTCATCGAGAAGTCTTTCATCCCGAGTGGCTCGCCAACCCCGTCCTCGTCCGCAAGAAGAACTCGAACGAGTGGAGGATGTGCGTCGACTACACCGACCTCAACAAGCACTACCCCAAGGACCCCTTCGGGTTGCCGCGGATTGATCAAGTCATCGACCTCCACCGCGGCCGCGACTCGCTTTGCTTCCTCGACCGCTACTCCGGTACCACCGGATCGCAATCAAGGAGGAAGACCAGAAAAGACCGCGTTCATCACCCCGTTTAGCGCGTATTGCTACACGACCATGTCATTCGGGTTGAAGAACGCCGGCGCTACCTATCAACGGCCATCCAGGCCGGCTTCAAGCGGCAACTCAACAAGAACGTCGAGGCTTACGTGGACGACGTAGTTGTCAAGACCGGGGACTCCGCACCCTCATCGACGACCTTGAAGAGACCTTCGCATCGCTACGCGAGTACCGCCGGAAGCTCAACCCGAACAAATGCGTCTTCGGCGTCCCTTCGGCCAACTACCTCGCTTCATCATCGCCGCCCGGCCGCGGCATTGAAGCCAACCCCGAGAAGATCTCCGCCATCACCGGCCGCATGAAAGCTCCCACGAGCATCAAAGACGTTCGTCGAAGCCGACGGGGTGCATGGCGGCATTGAGCGAATTCATCTCGAGGCTAGGAGAACGGGGCCTCCCCTTCTTCAAACTACTCAAGCATCACGAAAAGTTCGTGTGGACTCCGGAAGGCGGATCAAGCCCTTGCCCGGCTCAAGGACTTCCCCGTCAAAAGCCACCAATCCTCACGGCTCCTCACAAGGGCGAGCGGCGACATCGCTCTACCTAGCCGCGACTACTCACGTGGTCGGATCGCCATCGTTGTCGAGCGGCGAGAAGACGGCCACGCCTACCCGGTCCGGGCCGCCCCGCCTACTTCGTCGGCCGAGGTTCTATCGTAGTCCAAGGCTCACTACCGGCCCCGTGCGAAGCTCCCGTACGCTCTACTCATCACCTCGCGGAAGCTACGACACTACTTCCGGAGTACTCGGTCTCCGTCGTCACCGACTACCCGCTCGGCGACATCCCGAGGAACCAAGACGCCACCGAAGAATCTCCAAGTGGGCCGTCGAGCTCGGCGCCCTTACCATCGACTTCAAGCCACGCACAGCCATCAAGTCGCAGCACTAGTCGATTTCATGGCGTAGTGGCGGGAGAACCACCGCCCTACCCCACCGTGCGACCGCAGCATTGGGTGATGTACTTTGATGTCTCACTCAACCTCGAGGGCGCAGCGCAGGGGTACTCCGATCTCTCCAACGGCGAACAACTCAAGTACGTCCCGCATCTTCTCGGAAGGTCTCAAACAACGAAGCCGAGTACGAAGCTCTCCTACACGGCTCCGCCTCGCGGCAGCCTTCACCGGGCATCAAGCGGCTACTAGTCTACGGCGACTCCGCAAAGGGTCATCAACCAAGTCAACAAGTCCCGGGACCGCAACAAGGAGAACATGGACGCCATCGCCTAGAAGTCCGCAAGCTCGAGAACAAATTCTACCGGTCTCGAGTTCCACCACATCGTCCGCGACAACAACGTTGCGGCGGACGTCCTCTCGAAGCTTGGATCCACCCGCGCTCAAGTACCGGCGGGTGTCTTCGTCCATGAGCTTCACGCGCCATCCATCCCGGAGCCGGCGCCACCGACCATTGTCCCGGCCCCATCCACCGACCCCGCGGGGGGAGGTCATGATGATCGACGTGGACCGGAGGCAACCCTTCATCGACTACCTCGGCGGCGAAGGTCCCCTCCGACAAGAACGCAGCCGAACAACTCGTCCGCCGCGCCAAGTCTTACGTCCTCGTCGGAGACAAGCTTTACAAGCGGGGCGCATCTTTTGGAGTACTCATGAAGTGCGCCCCTCGTGAAGAAGGCAAGGACATCTTGGAGGAGATCCACAAGGGCGTGCGGCAACCACGCGTCTTCACGCACGCCGGTCGGCCAAGGCCTTCCCGCGAGCTTTCTACCGGCCCACGCCACGGGCGATGCCGAAGAACTCGTCGAAGGTGTCAAGGATGTCGATTTCGCCAAGCAAGACAACACGTCCCAGCCTACAAGCTAGTCACCATACCGCCAACCCGGCCCTTTGCCCGCCGGGGGCTCGACATGATTGGGCCACCGCCAACCGCGCCGAGAGGATTCAACGGGGTACCGGTGGCTATCGACAAGTTCACCAAGTGGATCGAGGTCAAGTTCTGGCCACATGCCCCAAGGGCGACAGAGTGCTCGACTTCCTGGATGAACTCGTACACCGCTATGGGCTACCCCACCGCATCATCACGGACACGGGGTCCAACTTCAACAACCACCGATTCCGGGAGTACCGCGAGAACAAGAACGGATTGACGTCCGATACGTCTCGGCCGCCCATCCACGGGCCAACGGACAAGTCGAGCGCGCCAATGGGATGGTGCTCGACGCCCTCAAGAAGCGGCTACACGACGCCGCTAACTCCAAAGGGGGCAAGTGGATCAAGGAACTACCCAACGCACTCGGGGCTGCGGACTCAACCATCCAAGCCAACGGGGCAATCCCCCTACTTCTCGGTCTACGGCTCTGAAGCCATCCTCCCCGCCGACGTCATATGGAACTCGCCGGCGGTGGAGCACTATGACGAAGGCGTCTCGAAGACGACAGACGAGTTGACATCGACAAACCTCATAGAAGCTCGCTGCGCTGCCCTCGTCCAATCGGCAAGGTACCTGGAGGGTATCCGACGCTACCATGATCGCAACGTCAAGGAACGCTCCTTCAACGTTGGAGATCTTGTCCTACGCCGTATCCAGAACACGGAAGGACTTCACAAGCTCAGCTCCCCCTGGGAAGGCCCCTTCACCGTTGCTAAGGTGACCGGGCCGGGCTCCTACCGCCTCCAAACACTTGAAGGCGAAGACGCGACAACTCGTGGAACGTCGACCAACTCGTCGATTCTACGCCTAGTCTACACGACTACTCCGGGTTCAAGTCTAATCGACTACATCAACGCCCCCCGGCCGTAAGCGACCCTCCGGCCCCGGCTTCGCCCTCCGGACTTCTCCTCTCCGAGATCCGGCCCGCGGCTACCTACGGACCCCGGGCTGCCACGAGCGTCAAGGACTCTAGCAGCGGTCTACCAAAAGACCACACTCCAAGATCCACCGCGCGGCTACTTACGGATCTACGATCCAGCCTACACGGCTACCTACGATCACCCGCTCGTAAGCGGCTACCCGCTCCGGCGTTACTTAGCCGTAAGCGGCCTCCGGTCCGTGCGACTAATTTGTAACTACGGCCCCGGCCATCCAGTGCACTTCTTCGGCAATAAAGATTGACCGTTCATCAACTTCTTTATCGCCTACTCCCTACAACGGGACTACCGAAGCCGAGTACTACTACTCGCACCCACTCCACGATGGGCGCTCCGCACTGCGAGATCGCGACTACGAGTACTCATTGCCGGACAATTTTCTTTCATCGATACTTGAACAATTCATTACAATTGTTTTCCCCGTACAACTATGGCTACTAGCTACTTATTACAGGCTACCGGGAGGTTCGACTTCTCGCTACCCGCTCCGCGATGGGGGCCATCTCGCTCCAGGCAGCTCCGCATCCGCTCATCGGAGCGATTGGCGGCTACCCCGCCGGCGACCACCTCCATCGGGGCCTTCGGGAAGTACGACTTCATGAAGGCCAAGACCTGTCTTGGGATCGACTTGGCCATATGCTTCACATAGGCGGCCGGCCCGCTTGGAGCTTCACGGAGGCGATCCACCGTAGGAGCGATCTTGGGGCCGCCGGGTGCGGCACCGGAGCCTTGCGATCGAAGAGCGCTTCCTCCAACTCCTTCAACCGGCCCGCAATGTCTCGCAGTCTTCGTTCAATTTCTCGCAAAGATTTGTAGCGATTGACGAGATCTCTCGTCGAGGCAATCCGTGCCTCCATATGCTTCTCGCACTCGAAGGCGAGTTCCTTGTAGTCGAGCTCGAGTACCGGCGGCTTCTTGCTCCCGTGAGAAGAGGTTCTTCATGCTCGTCTCCGAGGCCTTGAGTCGCTCCACCCCGGCCCTCAAGCTCGCAACACGAGAAATGCAACACGGCGGTCGTATGTTTCTCGACTTCCAACAAGTACTCGGCAAGTCGAAGGATATACCTTTATTCTTGTTGCGGAGGCCCTTGTTCTTCCGCACCAAGTCGTCGCCCTTCGCCTGCAACTCCAGGACGTCGTTGTGGTTCTTGGCGAAGGCAGCGTCGAGCTTTGATTGCATGTCAGCTGCGTGCTTCCGTGACTTCACAAGTTGCTCCTCCGGCCGCCTCTGCCGGGAGCACGGTGTCGCCATAACCCCGCAAAGGGTTCGACTTGTCGCGGGACCGCTCCGCGACATCCTGCACAAGACAACTCAAGTCACGAAAAGTACTCAATGGCAAAAGGATTGACTACTCGAAAGGCTACGGCTACTTACCTTCATCCATTGCTCGGCTCGACGGATCGCCTCCAGGTGCTTGGCTACCGTCGCCGGCTCGACGAGATCGTCCGCAAGAAGCTCTATCCCCCGCCGCGGCCACTCGAGGTGGCCTCCGTCATCGGTGCAGAACGGATGGGCTCTGCGTCTTGGATCTCAGGGGAGCGGATAGCCACCTCCAGAGCAATCTCTGGCGACGTGGTGACCGCCTCTCCCCCCGCCGGTCTTCTCGACGACCTCCGCCATAGGCTCGGGGGCTCCTTCGCAGCCTCCCGGGGCCTCTCGGTGTCAACCTCTCGCATTGGCACCCCCGCAGGGATGTCACCACCTTCAGCGCCTGTCAACAAAACGACATGTGCATCAGTGCCTACGACTACTCCTCCCCGGAGCTCCGTAGCTTCACGAAGGGTACTCACCTTCGACTACCCCGGCCTCGGCAAAGGACGCTTCGGTAGCCAGTGGCTCGGTCACGGCTTCGGCAGCGGGAAGTGGTCTCTTCGGCGGCGCGCAACTTCTTCCGCCACCGCTTGCTCGTCCCCATCCCAGGTCAGATCCGTGGATTTTCTGCAGAAATATTCACGGAGGGTCGTCAGAGAAGATCGACTACCGCAGCAAGTACTACTCGTGAGGATATGGTACTTACAAGTTCGACCGGACAATGGTCACGGCCGGAGCACCGAGGATGCCGGCAATATCAACCGGCCCACCCTCGGCGGGCGCCTCCTCCTCCGCCCCCGCGGCTACCTCCTCCTCCACGGCGGAGGCGGCCGGCGCAGACGTCTCCGCGTTCCCCGAGGCCACCACCTCTCCAATGGTGGCGGCCACGGTCCTGTGCTCTCTTCGGGGAGCGAGGGGCCGGCGCTCCGCTTGCGCCAAAGAGTTCTTCAACGGTGGGGGGCCGGACTACGACTTCCCGGCCGGCTCCCCCACCGTATCCCACACGCCCTCGTCGCCCTCTTCGACGGGCCCGCCGGGCGGCACCTCCTGCATACAAAGACTACTCGTCAGCAACGTACTCGAACAACGGTACTCGACTACTCTGCTCAAGACAACTTACCTCCTGAGGCGTGGTCTCCGAGACCTTCAGCTTCTTCGTCACCCGCTTCCTGGCGGGGTTGCGCGCTTCCGTGGCGGCGCAGCAAGGCTAGCCTCCAGGCTAGCCGGAGAGTCTTGTACCAGCAGAACATGAGGCAAGCCCAGATGGCTAAACCTTGACCGCAGCTGGAAGCGGTCCTGCAGCGTCTCTTCATCTTCGTCGTCGTCATCGGAGGTATCTTCCACGATGACGGTGTCGTCGCCTTCACCGACTTCGCGGCGCTCCTTCACCTTCCCCTCCACCAGGATCTCGATCCCGCTCGGCGGCCGCGGCTCGGAGATGAACCTCTTCACATCATCCTGCGCAAGACACGGGGCGTTAGCAACTCTACTACAAGCAAACACTACTCGACCAAGGGAGTACGACTACTCACTTCCTTGGGCGGGCGCGCGGCGGAGTACTCCTCGACTGGGCACGCCGTGTATGGCGGCATGTCCTTAAAGATCCGCGACAACCTCTCGACGATGTCGCCGGGTCATCCCGCCTCGCCTCCCGCATCCGCGACGCGTCGTCGTCACCGGTGTACTCGAAGCCCGGGGTCTCCCGAGCCATCAACGGCTGGATCCTGCGCTTCATGAAACTGAAGGCCACGTGCTCGGCCCTCAGTCCCGCCTCCCTGAGCACTTTGATGCGTGCTAGCAGCTCGGGGAGCTGGATTCCTTCTTGCATGGTGGGCTCCGTGTTCCACCACTCACGGTGCCCGGGGCGTCGTCCGCTCGGCTTCGGCAGGCCAGGGTGGTGGTTCGTGATGTAGAACCACCTGGTCTTCCAATCCGTGTTGGAGTCGACAAGTTTGTACGCCAAGTACTGCTCCGCGGCATCCTCCCTCAGCTGGATGCCGGCTCCTCCGACTACCCTGGGGTTGGAGGCACTTGGTTGCGGCTTGACGCGGAAAAACTTCCGGAAAAGCACCCAGTGCGGCTTGATTCCGAGGAAGGCTTCGCAGAAGTGGACGAAGACCGACGTGTGGAAGATGCCGTTGGGGTTCAGGTTCGGTACTCGATCCCGTAGTACCCGAGCAGCCCCTTGAAGAAGTCGCTGGCTGGGAGCGCAAGACCACGCTCCACGAACCGCGAGAACATCGGGATCTCATCTTCGGCCTTCTCCATCGGATATGGATCTCCAGCGGCGGATCTCCACATGTCGACTTCCTTCTCCCTGATGAACCCACCTGTTCGAGAGGGTCGGCGGGTCCTCCGTCTTCACTTTGGATTTCTTCCACTCACGGCTCGGATCGGCTCGCGGTGGAGACATGGGCGGCGCCGCTCCGGTGGCGGCCGCGGCGGCTCTTCGCGGCCCCTCTTCTTCCCGGCGGCCTTGGACGTCTTGGACGGCGACGGCTTCATCCTCCAAGTGCAAGGATTCTTCACTCGCATCCGCTCGGGGGCTACCCTAAAGGCTTCGGGTGGCGGCGCGCTTGGATCTACTACGGCGGCGAGCGGCGCGGGAGTGGATTCGCTTCAAGATGCAAATGGAATGGTCGCGCTCGAATGGGTGAAAACCCCTAAGGGTTTTGGCTTCTATTTATAAGCCAAATCGGCCCCACAACGGGCGGCCGGATAAGTCCACGCGCGGGCCGACTCGGCGGCGCGCGTGACTCTTCGTATTCTACTAGTCGACGCGCCTCACCTCGGGGGCTCGGCTACTTCTACTCGACTACCTGGGAAGCGGCTAGTCTCAAGAGCATCTCAGGACACATTCTTCAAGAAGACCCTTCAATTCGAGAGGAAGTACTCGACTCAAGGCTCGGGGCTCCGTGCCACATGTCCTTCGGTTTTTTCTCTCCGGATTTTTCGGGATTTTCTTGCCAAGACTTCAGATGGACCCTCAGCCAGAGCCCGCGGCTCGAGGCTCGGGGGCTACTCCATGTGGAGTGCGGTTTTGCAAGTCGCGCCTCCATATCGCCCTCCGCTTCAAGACAAGACAGCATTTTTTTGAAGACCTTCGAAAGCAGTTTTCGGGGACGCTTGGGACTACTCGAGAAGACTTCAAGATTGCTCAAACATCAGCTGGAGTACATTCCAGCCTCGGGATGCTTCGACTACTCTTGAGGACTTTTGACTTGTAGCACTCAGGGACGCTTGAGGACTACTCGTTAAGGCCGTCAAGACTACTTGAAGCTATCCTTCTCGACTACAAAGTACTCGGGGGCTTGTCGTATGGACCTCCCTGGGCCCACTACCTCGGTGGGTTCCAGGACCGACTACTCGGTGGGCCCCTGGGACTACCCGGCTTGCGCTACACGGCACCTGAAGGCGTGGAGCGCGAGGACTACACAGGAGTAGTACTCGGTTAGGGAGCTGTACATGTTCCGCACTGTATAGAGGACTCCTAGACGTACTCGACTAGTACTCTCTCCCTACTCCGACTTGTAACCCTGCCTCCCGGACTATATAAGGCGAGGCAGGGACCGATCTCTAGCATCCAATCTCCTCTCATACAACTCACGGCGCACCATTGCACCATCTTGTAATTGTGCCCTATTAATCCGAGCTACGCAAAGCATACGAGACGTAGGGTATTACGCACCTCACGGCCCGAACCCCGTCTAAATTGTGTGCCACGTGTCTCTTCCTTCGAGTTACCAATCTCGGCGAGTCACAATCATCTACTTCGGGTACTCCCCGTAGTAGGTTGCCGGTCTAAAACACCGACAGGCACCGTCTTGCGATCTTCCTTGAATTGATGATCCATTCTCAATGATAGGTTGTGGTCAAGGAGGTAATCACAAAAGATGATATTTGGTTTTAAGGGTGGATATCCGGCGAGGTTTGTGAGATCTCCAATGAGGGGATACACAATGCACGGATAAAAGGCTAGCAAAAAGATAGATACGCAAAAACGGAATGATCGACTTCTTAGTCTCGGCCAGAGAAATCATGGCCTCGCAATAACTCGCTCAAAAATAAATCTTGTACACTAAGGTTTATGCACTCAAATATATATTAGGCTTTGGATAGGTTGAGCAACACACAAGTGATATTTGTGACAAGGTTAGCGATATTTTTTAGCATAAAAGACATCTTTAATCTATTCATAACTTGAGAGCACATAAAACACTATGGGTCTTTATTTTAATCATAACCTCCGCTAAAGATTAAGCTAGCATTTAAATAAATTCAGATTCGTATTTTAAGAGAGCACTAGCTTTAACATGCATAAGTAAATTACAAAGATAAACAAAGCGGCAATTATAATCATATATCATGATGGCACAAATTTTTGTAACTTTTCCAATGATATAATCAAGGTGGTGTCTTTATTAATGATGAAATCAAGTTGAAATACAAACTGAAAATAAACAAACACACTTGCTGAAATTTAAATAAAAACAGAAAATATTACGCAAACACACACAAACAAAAGCTGAAAATTACGAGAGAAAGGGAAAACAAAGAAAACTAAAGTTCCTTAATCTTCCTAGTCCTCCGCCGGTGGTTGGTGTTGATGATCTTGATAGTAATACCCTTGCTCATAATACGGTTGGACATTCCCTCCGACGAATTGATTCGGCTCCACTAGGTGAAGGCGTCCAAGCTCATAGGAAATATTTGCATTGCCCTCTCCAAGTTGAGTTGCGTTGGCTTGGATGGCTGTGACGTTTTGGGCGTTTCTTGCAGCATACCCTCCAATTATGGCCATGCTTTGTTGTGGTTGGGGATATTGTGCGTAGGACTCCGCGAAGTTAGCATTGGGCACCACATAATTTGGTGGGGGTACCGGTGCACCACCCCCATGCTTGCTCTTGTGGCCCTCCGTAATAACTTGGCGGAGGAGGGATCCCGCCGAATGGTGGCACATTGGGTTGTGCTCCACTCGCTTGTACGAGAGGATGTTCCCTCATCTACGATTCTTCCTCTTTTGTTCTTCCTTGCGGGGACAAGGAGTCCCTCTTCCAACCAATCTTCCCTCCCTTCGATGAAAAGCCTAAGCCTCTCATTCGGAAGGGGCGAGTTCACTATGGCCAAACGATAACCTCCTCTCTCATCTCCACTAATGTATTTGCCTTGACGCAAATACTCAATGCCGAGAGAGGTACCACGCAAAATATGGTCGGGGTTCCTTGCGATCCCCGGCCGTAAGGAGAAGGCCAACATGGAGAGGTAGCACCCCGAACCGATATGTCCCGCCCCCGATGTTGCTTCACAACACCAACGGTTGATCATGAGGTAAGAGGGGTCTATTGGCTGCCTGGCAATTAGAGCCGAGTATAGCCAATTCAACTCCGTGTCGGTCACCTTCGTCTCCTTCATCCTCCCCAATACCCTCTTGCACATCCAAGAGTGAAATATCCGGATAATGGGGTTGCGGATGCAATTGCGTTGTTGATGGGCTTCTCCGGAGATTAAATTCCAAAATCCCGCTAACATGCCGGGTGGCACGTCAACTTTCTCCGGAGCTCCCTTATGGAATCCAAGTAGCTCCCTAACATGCTCATAGGGAACCACTTGTTGGACTCCCTCCAAACGGAATGACAAGCTTTGCACCCCATCATCAAGGATAGGTGCAATGGTTATCAAGATTTCCAAGGCGAACCCCCTTGTGGGTGTCCGCCGATACTCCGTTGGAGAATTGCACCCATCCAAGGTGCCCCAACATGTAGTATATGTCGGTGCCAAAACCCAAGGTGTAGAGTGCTTGGTTGTCGAACTCAACGTTGGGCACAAACCTCTTCTCAAGACGAGAGAGCCTTTCCTCCTCCTCCGATGACAAGATGATGAAGCCGTACGAAGAATATATCAGAGTGTAAGGAGGTGGCGCGGTCGAACGGGTCGATCGTCGTGGTGGCGCGGGCTGCTCCTCCGTGTGCCCTTGAGGTTCGGTAAACCTCATGGACGTGCTCCTTGCAGCCCTCATACCACCAAGGAGGAGAGCATCGTTCCTCCTTGGTGTCGCCGTATCCGTCTCCATGCTCCGGGAGACTCGGAAACCGAGTGCCTCCTCGAAGACGTCGTCGACGATGGCTTGGATGACGACGAACCCTTCTTCTTGGAGAAGAGACTTGTGGTTTCTTCCACATGGTTGCTGCACTCTTCTCTTCTACTAAAACTCCGGGTTGCAACCGGTAACTAGGCACTCAAACTCTTACTTCGGATGTGGACTTTGAGTGGATTAAGGATGTGGATTTTTTTTGAGCTATCAAGCTTGGGAAGGTTGGCTATGTCTACGGAGGTTTTGGGCACACAAACTTGAACACACAAACAAAGGAAGGGAGAGGGAAGCTTGCTGCAGAAAACGGGAGCCGGGGGCTCCTTAAATAGGGTAGGCCGGGCCGCTCGGGCCGCCCGGCCCGGGGGCCTCGGTGCTCCTCCCCGCCTCGTCTTTCTTCCAGGCATGATCATTTCGCCTCCGCAACTTTCCCCGCCCGCGTGCTCCACGAGTTGCACCGCCCAAACGCTCTCGTCCACTCCTTTTCTTGCATTATTGGTCCTTCCACTTGATGCTTCATGCTTTGGGTCATGTCCATGCTCCCTAGCTCCACTTTCTTCACATGCCACCATGAAATTCCTGCAAAGCCGATGCTTGCTGCCCACCATGCTTGTCCTTTGCATGTGGATTTGGTGAAAGTTGATGAAAGGGAATCCAATGGTGCATGCATGATTAATTCAAACTAGATTGCCTCCATTTAGGTATGTTTAAGGTTAAGCACTCCTCTAATTCGAAATTTAAAATATTTTTCAGAGCCATGCAAGAGCTCAAACATAATTTTAGAGAAGTTTTTAAACCATTAAAAACAAATGTAAGTCGAAAATATTTTCCGACTACGTCGATATCAGTCTCACCGGTATAGTTTGCCTTCATCGGTTGAGAGCAAACTTTTCCCGGCTTGATCATGGGGGCATAGGTTTAGGTTCTAATTTTGGCTAAATAAGAGAGATTTTGAATAAAACAAAATTAGATGAGGCTTAGAAAAATTCTAATCCTAGAGAAACCAAGGATATAGATTTTTAAACCAACCAAAAGTTTTGATTTCTAGGTCCACGCGAGTTCTACCACGTGCTGAATTTTTATTAACACCTAGATATAAGTCGTGGCTCTACTCGTATGTTTTTAGCATGAAAAATAAGTCAACCACAGCACCATAATGAGGGTGAAAGGTTGATTTAGGTTCTGAAATTATTTGGTTGAGGTTTCTCGAAAAGAAAAGAACAAACAAGCACATAGGAGGGTTCATGCAAAGGGTTTATGATAAAGCAAAACATTCAATCAAGAATTATGTCTCTAATATTGTTCAACCACTTCTAAGTCTAATGTCTTTGCATGATAAAACTCAAAACTAAATTATTAAAAAGACTCGAAAACCTAGAATCGGGTTGTCCTCCCGGTAGCTTATTCTTGACTCGACGAAACGGGTTGCCTCCCGCCTAGCGCTTCGTTTATAGTCTATAGCTAGACTTCTTCACTTGATTACTCCGGATCAACGCTCTTTGCGGGCATTGCAATCTTGGGTACCCACTTCCGCACCATCTTGGGCACGGGCTTCTTCTTCGGCTTAGTCAATTTTTTTGGTCTTCACAGGCTGGCTTTGTCTTTTGGTCTTGACGGATGCAACAACTTTCTTCATGTAGTGGCTCGGCATCTCGAACTCCGGTCCTTCGGTTGTGATCTTCATGGTCTCCTTAGTGTGATCCTCCTTCTCCCCCGAATGAATTTGAGTAGCCTTCGCCGTCTTGGGACCTTGGAGTTGTCTCGGATATTCTTCTTTGTTGCCCATCGGGCGCCCGATGAGTTGTCCCACTTGCGTCTCTAGCATCTTCATCACGATGAACACTTCAATCCTCGCATGTGGATCTTGCCTTGGCAGCCTTTAGGTGTTGAGCTTCTTTCTCTATCTCCATCTTCTCCATCCTCCTCTTAAGTAAACCGATTTGCCACTCAAGAAATCCGGCTCGTATGTACTCATTGAAACGCTCCAAAGCTCCCGCAATCGTCATGCGGATAGTTGAGACCTTGATCTTGAACGGCCTTCCGTGTCTTGAAGGTTTATGATAGGTAGATCAACGATGTATTTAGGTTGATCTTCCTTTGGACTTGGAGGTGGTGATTCCCTTGGAGATTCCGGCGATCCTTCAACTTCGGCTTTTGAATCTAGGGTTTCCAACCCTTTAGCTTGTGTTGCACGTCTCCTTTGCACTCGTAAAGTTTTCCTGGATCATCCACAAAAAAGTTTGGGTTTCTTGGAGAGGTAGCCAACCATCTCCGGTTAGGGTTAGCAATAAACAAAGTATGCAAAACTAGAAAGTAAAAGTAAATCTATGAAAACTAGGGTTAGACAAACTAGATTAGACGTATTTTGAGGATGATCAAAGTTTAGTATATGCAAAAAGAAAACTGAAAATTACAAAAAGGCAATAAAAAAACAAATCTTGATCACTTGTTCCCCGCAACGGTGCGCGGAAAAAGGGGCTTGTTGATGGTTAATAGTTGTATTGAATTTCGTTTATGACTTGCAAGGGGACAAGTCTCCCGTCGTAGTCAAGGGATCCTTCTTCCCTCAAGTGGTGAACCCAAGGTATCGAATTCGTGGAACAAATGTGTGACACAAAAGTTGATCTAGTAAAGCAAAATAACTCCAATCTTCGATAAAAGAAACCCTAATGCATCTAAGTAAAAGACACGAAACTAATCCAATCTACTAAAGACCGGAGAAAACAAAGTAAGATTAGATAGATAAACCAATCTAGAGAGATCGGGGTAAGCCTTTTGTTGAAGTTCCAAGCAAGAGAAGAAGTAGCAAATCGAATCTTATAAGAAGCCTCTTTAAATTGTGGTTTCCCGTCCAAATCCGAAAACATCCACCTTTCGGAACCCTCGTTCTGTCACAACGTATCCCTATTCATGCGGGGAGTCTAGGGTGAGTCAAAAGACAAGTCGAGATTCTTTCGGAAGATCTGGCGTGTACCTCTAGCCACCGCGGCTACAAGAACACCCTAAGTGATCTATCGCGCGAATAGATCTAGAATAAGCAAACCGATCGAAAAACGAAATCTTCGAGGAAACACTTGATCGCTAAGAATAGATTCAACTTGATAATTTAACTATGACAATGATACATACACAAGATCACCACCGGGATCCTTCCTTGATCTTGCTTCTAGCTCGGGAACTCCGACGTGGTCTTCCATGCAAGGTTCCCACGTCGGCTAGGGAAACCCTAGTCAACTAGCTCGACCCTCTCCTCTCGGGATGGTGTCCCTCTCTTCTCTCGCTCCTTGGCGGCCGATGACGAATTAGATTTTGCGTGGCTCTCGGTCAGGGGGCTATAAATAGCCCGATTGGCGGCTAGGGCAAAGGAGGGGGCAAACGGGCCCTGGAATGGGCTGGGCCGACCGGCTTGGGCCGGCCGGCCCGGGCCCTTCCGGGCCCGGCCCGAGGCCTCCTTTGCTCTACGTCGGTTCCCTTGCTTCTGGATGTTTCCCCCTTCGCATGTAGGTCCATGTCGTCAGTTTCTCTCCGAATTGGGCATAACTCCTTGTCTTGCAAGATTCAACACTTTTCTCGGTCGGGTCCTCGAGTTTGTTGTCTTCTCGGATGAAGTCCCCGGCTTCTTGGAGTTAAGTTTGCTTCATTGCATGACTTGTACGGGCTTCAAGGTCTTGTCATAAGGTTCTTCATGAACTTATCCCGAAAGCCTTGCTTTCAACGCTAAAACCCCGCATAAACACTAAACTCCAAAACCGACATGCACACGTGAACTTGTTATACCGCGGGGGTTAGTACTAATGGATAAGGTATAAAACTTATGCCAACACCGAAGGTAAACTCATGGCTAGATTGACGGATTTTCACCGTCAACATCTCCCCCATGCTTAAACCTTGCTCGTCCTCGAGTAAGCCTTCGATGGATATAATCATTGACAAACAATGTTTAAACCTTGCACTTGATCACACATGAGAAAACATAATGCTCTCAAAATTTTAATTCATTAAAGTTCAATAATGTACTAGCCTTCATCTCTACGGAGGGTAGATTCTTATTAAGCTTATCCCACAAGTATTAACATGCTCACAAATTTTAAATAGATCTCGGAATTTTTGAAATAAAGAACGAGATAAAGAAAAGCTAAACCAAGTTCACAAATTTAAATCATCTTGTATATTGCTCATGAACTCGCAACTCGCTTGTCTCTCAAGCCTATATATTCTACTCCTTTCCCTCTCATAACATATATGTGTGGTAGGCTTTATATGGAGCTTTTGGGAAAGCTTAGTCCTAACAAGATTTTATAAATGAGGAGTTGTCAAAACAAGACAAGCTTCTCATGTTCTTACCGAGACTCGTCAAAAAGGTCATTGGAAAATAATGTTAAATCAAGGAGGGGAAAGAGAAAAACACACACACTTTAGATGAGTGGACATGTGCAAATGGCAAAGAGTGATCCCGAGGCACAAAGGAAGTCCTCGTTATCGGATTGTACATGGTTGGAAAATGAGAATGGATCTTTTAAACTTGAAGCCTTGAATGCACTCTTAGAGAACCTAGGGAGTTCACTTTATGCATACTCATATATTTTTTTCTCTTTCTCATATTTCTCACTCTTTTCTTTCTTTCTTTCTTTCTTTCTTTCATTCATTCATTTTTTTTTCTTGTGAGACTTTCACCTTGGAAGTCACCTACATCGCCTTTGAATTTTCTTTCATACATTTTTTTTAATTTGCTCCCTTATGAACTCTAAAAGCTCGCATCGTACCTACCTCCTCCCCCATGCTTAGACGTTGCTCGTCCTCGAGCAAAGAGGCGATAAATAAGGTAGGTACCGGAAATATTTTTCCTTTGGAGAGATACTTGAAATCTTCAATGTTGGCACCGTCTTGCGATCTTCCTTGAATTCATGATCCATTCTCAATGATAGGTTGTGGTCAAGGAGGTAATCACAAAAGATGATATTTGGTTTTAAGGGTGGATATCCGGTGAGGTTTGTGAGATCTCCAATGCGGGGATACACAATGCACGGATAAAAGGCTAGCAAAAAGATAGATACGCAAAAACGAATGACCCGGCTTCTTAGTCTCGGGCCGGAGAAATCATGGCCCGCAATAACTCCTCTTTGGTCTTGACGGCCTTGATTTCTCTAGAGTAGACCCTGGGCCTCCTCTCACGCCATGCGCTCGCGCTTAAGGGCAGCCTGGGCCTCAGTAAGGGCGGTCTGTTCCTGCTGGAGTTGAGCCTCCGCGTGCTGGCGCACGCCTCGCTCCTGCTGGAGTTGCTCCTCCATCGCGGTGAGTGAAGCGACCTTCTACGCCAAGTCGACCCTCAGCTGCTCGGCCTCCTTGGCCTTCTCCTCAGCCTGGCTTTTCCAGGACCGCGCCCCCTCAAGAGTTGTGCGGTCCTGCTGGAGCTGGGCTCGAGCGGAAGCTAACTCCGTTTCGAACTCCGCCGCCACGGCCCGCACTGCGGCCATGTCCTCGCGCGTCTTCCACAGCGCCTCGTCCTGCTCCAGGAGTGCCGTCCTCACCTTCATGACCGCAGAGGCGTCTTCCGCAGCCTGGGCGCCCTGCTCCAGGAGCTCAACCCGCACAACATCCAGCCGGTACTCCAGCCACTCGTTGTCGGTCCGCAAGGCCTCGACGAGGGCGTCGAGGGCGTTGTACTAGTCCTAGTACCAGTCACGATCGGAGCTCAATCGGGCAAGGTGGTTGTACCTCTCCCGAGCCCGGCCCTCCAGCTCCTATCACCAGCAGACGAAGTGCGGAAGGAAACAAAGTCAGGAAACGCGCGGATGCGGAAGGGACGAGGGGAAAAACTCTGAATTCAACAACAAAAATGCACCTGGAAAATCCGCCAAGCGGGACCCCCGTGGATCCACAGCGCCTCGTTCAGCGCATTGTTGAGCGAGGCGCTGTGGTCTCGAAACTCCTACCACAGCGCCTGCTCGGCCTGGGCCTCGTCAAAGTGGGCCGGCGACGCGTCGGCGCGACCCCGCTCGCTGCGGGACGCGCGACGGCGGCATGCGGGGCGGGCGGGGGCGCGCGCGACGACGAGGCCTCGGCGCCGTGTGACGGGCGCCGCGGCATCATGCAGTCATCAGCCCGCACCACTAACACCCCCGCCGCAGGCTCGGGGGCTGGCGCGGGCCGGTTCTCCCATTGGCCCCATCCGGGGGCCGGGGCATCGTCGTCAGGGATATCCACCACGACCACGCGGCCGCTTGCGGTGAGAGCGGTGCCGGTGGAACCATCGTCCCCGCAGTTACCACTGTTGTGGCCGCCGCCGCCGCCGCTTCCTCGCCGCGACCCCGTGGCCACCGCCGTGCCGCGCGGTGGCTCGCCCGTCGTCGCCGCGCTCCCCGCCACCTGTGGCGTTCTCGACGAGCGCCGCCTCATTGGCACGGATGCGTCCGACCTGAGCGCCTTAGCAGGCGCGAGGGCGAGGACGGTCGGCGCCACCCTGCGAACGGGGAAACGCAAGGTTGAGCTCCAGCACCTCGAACAAAGGGGCGCCTGGGGAAAAACATTGCCTACCTCAAAGTGGAGAAGCCCCGCTTCCTCTTCCTCGAGGGTTCGGGAGGCGCTGCCGTGGCGCCCGTCGTCACCGCCTCAGCGCTCGCCGGCGCCCCCGCGGCACGCGCCGCCTCTTCCACCGACCGCCCGGCGGCGGGCATCCCCGCGCCCATCGCGGGCGCATGCTCCGCTGCTGCCCCCCACGGTCCGTGGTGACGGGGGCGGGGGACTCCACCTCTCAGGAGGGGCCCGCCCCCCGTCGCTCTCCTCTTCCTCCTCCTCCTCCTTCGACGAATTCTCCGGAGTCGCTGGGGGAGAGAGTCCCTGCTGCTCGGCAGCCGGTACTCCTCGTCCTGTTGCTCCCGGCACCGGATTCTCTTTTCCTTCATGCGCGCCGCCCACTCCTGTTCCCGCCGCTGCACGGCGCGGGCAGCTGCCTGGGCCCGGGGCGTCGGTAGATCCGACCGTGAGGCGTCCACGGTCACCCTCTACTAATGGCATCGTCAAGATCACGCCGATACATCGCGGGGAACCGAGAGGAAAGGGGAAGCCTACTTACCGTTGGGGCGTCGGGAAGCATGATGAACGACCAAAGATCGTCACGGTCGGTCGGCACGGTCCTAAGGTTGACCGCGCGCCTCGCCCTCATCACCGCATACTCCTGAGGAAAATGCTCGCGCAGCAGCCGCGAGCGTGCCAACGTTATAGGGTCGGCCTCCTCGGTAATTTCGAAGATGCGGAGCTCCCTCTCCATGAGGGGGACGATCCGCTAGTGGTGTAGGTTGGCGAGGACCGAGGCCGCCCCTAGTCTGGCATCCGCCAGACTCTTCAGTCCGCTGAGGAGCGACTCCAACCAATCCTGGCGTGAGGAAGGAGATAGGCCGTGATGCTCGGTGTCACTCTTCGCCTTAAGCACCTTGCCTGTGTAGGGGGAGGCCGGCGCCTTCGTTGCGGAGGTAGAACCACCCCCTCTCCAACCCCGTGTTGTTGGACATCATCGTGCTCGGAATGTACCACTCCTTGCGCAAGTCTCGCACCGAGAACGTCAGGCCGCCGGCGCGCACCGCCCGACACACTCGCGTCTCGATCGTGGCGATGGTGTGCAGCTCCGCGCAAAACAAGTGGATCCAGAGATCGCGTTGGGGGGCGAAGTTGTGAAGCTCCACCCCATAGTGGTAGCACAGCCCCCGCATAAAGCGGCTCACCGGTGCGGCGAAGCCACGCTCGTGGTGCCGGACGAAACTGATGACATAGCTGAACGGCGGGTTCGGCTCCCGGTCCGTCGCCAGGGGAACGATCCACGCCGGGGCGCCCCCTCAACGTTCGGCGTCAGCTGCCCGCCGTTCACGAGCTCGCGCAAGGCGAACTCCGTCACCGTCGATCGAGTCCAGGACAGGGGATCCAACACCACGATTGGCTGAGGCGGAGCCATTGCGGTTGGCGGCGGCGCGCAAAGACGAAACAAGAAGGGAGCGAGAGCGGAGGGGCGCGCAGAGACGAAGCGAGCAGAAGGCAAGTGGAAAGAGGTAGCGGATGCTAAGTGATGAGGTAAGGGATTTCCCCCTCCCTCTCTTACGATTTATAGATATGGGGGAGTCGTGCTCCCGAAACCGTGAGCGTCGTGCGCATTAACTGCAGGCGTCCTCTATCACTGACGTGCGGGCCCCACCGCACCGAAATGGCCGGGCGCACATGTGTGCATGATCATTACGTCGTGATAATTGAAGAGCCGCGGCCGCCCGTCATGTCCGCCCCCACGTCACCCACTACGCGCGCGTCGCACACGACTGCAGCCACGACTGTAGGCATTGAATGGCCTGGTCCCTTACCGAGTAAGTGCGACCCTCGCACGACCCGAGCCTAGGGCTCGAAAAAATCAGACCCTCGAAGGTTGCACATACTAACCAGTGGTTCTAAGCCCCGCTCGGCAAGAGTGGGTGGCACAGGTACCCTCAAATCTAGAGGATTACTGATCAGCAACTCGAGGGCTGGCTTGGCCGCGAACCCATGAATCCTGCAAATGTAACTAAGATGGGGGAACCTAGCTGCCACCCCGCGACGGCCCTACTGATCAGGGGTTCGAATCCTGACCCTCGAAGGGTTCGAACAGCGCCCCAGATCGACAGAGTCAGGGACGACCAGGGCGCGCGCATTCGAGCCTATCCTCGAGCCCGCCAGCTCGAGGGTGCCCCACATGTCGTGTTGAAGAGCCAACGAGGGCAGCTAGTCGAGGGATCCCATCGAGGGAGAGCTTCCGCGCCCTCGGTCCCCAGTGAACATGACCGAGCCCTGCCTAGCACACCCGCGTAAGCGCTTTCATGGACGAGTCTCCGGACCACGAGCCAACCCTTATCAAACGGGGCATGGGTGTCCACTTGAATCACCCGATAACAGCTCGACGAGGAATCCGCAATTCGCGACCCGAACGATGGGAGTTTTGGATGCCTCACCCCTCTATCC
Organism: Cenchrus americanus; assembly: GCA_947561735.1. Taxonomy (NCBI): domain Eukaryota; kingdom Viridiplantae; phylum Streptophyta; class Magnoliopsida; order Poales; family Poaceae; genus Cenchrus; species Cenchrus americanus. The sequence continues at coordinate 56,019,696 of OX387240.1, forward strand.
CGCGGAGGGACGACTTAGGGGCATCTAAACGAGACGGAGAGCACCCCTCGATTGCCTTGACTGCGCCCAGGCTCGGGGGCTCGATGTGTGGCTACACCTCCTGGAAATGCACCGGACATAGACGTGTGCCAAATACATGCGCATGGCACCGCCGAGGCCGGCTGAAATATGGTCAACACCGGCTGAAACTAACACCTCGCACACCGGCAGGCTCTGCAAAAAAACCTTGCTGAAGCACCCATGCTCCTACAAGGCTTCAGGGGCTACACCCGCGGGGGTGCTAGCGCGCCCCCACGGAACAACACAGCAACCAGGGGAGAGAACGTCCCATCGGCAACCATCAGCCTCTGCGGGTTCCTAACGGATACCACCGCAGAGGCTCGGGGGCTACTGTGGGGGACAGCCATAGGGGTCCCCTAAACAACCGGGGAAAACCCATTTTCTTTCGCAAACAACGAAACACAAACGATCTCACAAATTATAAATCACACCCTAAACGATCAGCTCCGGCACCCCTCGGGCGAAACCCCGTTTCGCTCGAGGGATACGCCGTCGTACCGCCTCGCTCGAGAGTTGGACGCCCCCTCGGGTGAGGTTCCGCCTCGCTCAAGGGCCGGACGCCCCCTCGGGTGAGGTTCCCCCTCGCTCGAGGCTCTCACGGGCTCGCCGCTCCCACACCCACTCCCCGACTGGGTTATTTAATGTTCTGACACATGCAGGCGCCCAAGTCAAAGACGAATCCACGCCATGCCGTCCCTCAGATACCGCATGGGAATCATATCCCGGCACTGTTTCGCCAACCCTCCCGGTGAGGCCATCCCCACCACTGTACGTCACTGTGCGGTGAGGCCAGTGTCAGCTCCGTGACAATGTGCCGCCCACTCTCGTACGGTCCGCACACCGCACCCTCAAAAGAGGACGGCAGAACCCTCGAAAGAAGGACGGACGCCTGTCTCACGCCCGCCCAGGACGACGTCGTGACGTCGGACCAGTGAGACACATCTCCTCCGTCACCATCAGCCCTGTGTGGCCATCCCTGCTACCACGCCGCCATCCCGGGCACTGCAGCGCCATCCCCGGCGCCGTGGGAATTCAGGACAACAAGACGCCGCCACGCCTGATGTTGTGCGCCTCACGGCCTCCCGTCAGCCGCACCCTCGAGTCGGCATACGGACGGCAACCGGACGGGAAGTCTCCACACAGCCACCCTTGAAGTCACTCCTGGACGGATACAGGACGCGCCCTGACGCTCGGCCAGGAGCAAGATTCGCCAGGACGGCTGTCTACTCCACGACGTTGTGCACCATACCGCCATACGTAGCCAAAACTGTGCGGCACGATTGTAAACTACCTCCCCTTGGCCTATAAAAGGAGGCAGTCCCCTTGCCGCAGGGGACGGGGAACAGAGACAGCGCACACTCTCACGCTTTCCGCCTTCACCACGATATTGGCACTTCGCCACAATCAAACCTCAGGGACCTGGAGGCTTCTCCTCCTCTCCCGCCACGCTTGTAGCTCCCCTCTGCAAGCACTACGGTGCAACGCAATATAGTGCCTCGAGCGCACCCCTGCTGGATGTATGGCCCCGTCCGGAACCAGGATAAACCTCGTGTCATCTAGTTGCTTAGCACCGACCATTGAGAGATAGATCTCAGCGCTCGTACTAGTTAGTGTCGGGACTACTTTCCACACCGACACAATTCAACCATGTAATTATAAGCTCTTTATGGCATTTATAGTACATCACTTTATCAACATAATACCAGGAAAGTCTAAAGGTTTGGATTACAGTACAAGCATCCACGGAAGTACAATTACATTTTACTAATACATGCGCAGTTCTAGCAAGGGATACACATCCAATGGATACAAATTTTGATGGGCTAACTCTATTAATTTTAATGCTTATATTAATTGTTACTTTGTGAGGGATGAGGCGGTGATGGATATTTACTTATCTGTTCCCACCACATCTTGTATGATGATTCCATTTCATGGGATGGGTTCATATCATACATCACCACCTTATCATGCATCGCATGTCAATAATTCATAAGACACGGCAGGGTCACTGTACGCCACCAATTCAAGAGGCGGATCGAACTAATTTTTGAACGAACGGGCACAAGACCGTGCCTATTTGATTGAAAAAGATGATAGTATGTAGCGATCTAGCCCTTTCGCACCTTTGGTAAGGGTGTGTTTCGGTGATAAATGACAACCTTATGCTTGTGACTAACCCTTGTTTTGAAGCAGATTTCTAATTGGGTTATTGTCACGAGTATCGAATGAAATGAGACCCCTCAATTTGAATTAATGGGCTCAGTATGGTTGAAGACTACAAGGCTAAGGACTTTGTTAGTTCCAAGTGTCACAAAGGAGATGAAGGACACTTGGATTGCTAGTTTGTAATTTCAACCGTACTATTAAGAGGGGTTTGTACACTAGTAGCTTGACCATGCACTCCAAAAGCCATAAAATATGCACACTCAAGTTCCTTGGATGCTATCTAGCTCAAAGAGTTCATGGAAGCAAGGTTGAAGCAAAAGATTCGACGGAAAACTCAAAGGCGCTGAATTGGATGAGTTGAAATCAAGTTCATAGCGTCGGATGATCTGACGCCCATAATTAACACATGTCGGATGAGTTCTGCAGCCAACAAATTCAAAATGGACCGTCGGATGACCCAACGGTACAGGCATCGGTTCATCCGACGCCATAGGGTTTGGCTACAGTTCAGGTCAAGGATCAGCACTTAAGCATCGGACAATCCGATGCCTTGACCATCGGTTCATCCGACAGTTGCATTTAAATTCAACAGAGACGCGCCAAGACTTCTGCTTCAGCACCGGATGAACCGACGCTTGGATAGAATATACCATCGGTTCATCCGACGCCTTGATTCAAATCATACAGTACCGCCCCAAGTGTGGTGCCTTCAGCACCAGATGATCTGACGGGGCGTCGATGTATTGTCTGGGTTTCAAGGTTCAACGGCTATATTGGCTTCTATTAGTGACCGGATGATGGGACGCTCAGCAGGGGGACACCATCGGTTCATTCGATGGTACTACTTTTCAGGGGACTTTTTCCAACTCCTAGCCTCCTTTGCTATGCCTATAAATAAGCCCCCCTGCCTCTCTAGAGCTGCCTTTTTCCACTCTGAAGATCCATTGCAGCCAAGGAGAGAAGGAGAGTGTGTTCTTGCCATTTGGGTTTCTCTTCCTCTTCATTGAGGTGTTCTTTCTTAGTGAGCAAGAGTTTCAAGGTGCATACATGGCCTAGCTGAGTGCTCAGGTCAAGTGAAGGTGTGCGGGCTTGTTCCTCTTGGAGTTTGACGGCTCCTAGACAGTCTAGGTGACTTGGGGGTTCTTGGTGAGCTCTTGGAGATTGTGGGAGCCTCAAGACAAGCTTGGTGTACACGGTTCGAGACCCACCATTCGGAGATGGAGAACGGGTACTCTTAGTGAGCACTTGTGTCTTTGTGACTCAAGGGGGAGCAATACTCTAAGTGAGTGCTCCAACGTGGATTAGGGGGAAGCGTCAACTTCTCGATACCACGGGAAAAATCCGGTCGCCTCCTGTCTCTCACATTTACTTCTAGCATTTACTTTCAGTACTTTATTTCCACTCTCAAGTTTCTTTGTCTTTCTTCTAGCTTGTTTCGCTTGTGTGCTTCATATCTTGCCTAGGTTGTCATATTGCCTCCTAGTGTGTTATTTGCTAAGGAAACTTGTGATAGTGTGCTCTAGTAGTAGGGAAGAACCTTTTTAGTATGGGTAACACTAGTTGATAGGTTAAGGTTTTCGTTTTTCAATAGAGCTTGCAAAACAAGTCCCATATTCAACCCCTTCTATGTGACTAGATCCTACAAGTGGTATCAGAGCGAGGCTCCCTTTTGCTTGGCTTAACCGCCTAGGGAGATGGGGAAGGGAAGCGGCAATGGCCCTCCTAAGTTGGCGGGGAAGCGCTTCACCTTTTGGGCTCATAGTATGGCTAGCTACCTTCAAGCTCAACACCATGACGCGTGGCGTACTACCATGTATCTGTTGCCTACGGTTCCTACTGAGAGTGAAGCTAAGTGGAATGCGTGTGCTAGAAACCATATTTTTGAGGCGCTGGATGAGGAATTGTTTGATTGGGTCTTTGCTTTGCCAACCGCCCATGAAGTGTGGATGGATCTCAAGGAGATCCACGTGGGTAACAAAAAGATCCGTGAGGAAAAATATGAGTTGCTCAAGTTGGAACTCAATAAGTTCAAAATGAAGGATGATGAGGGGGTAGAGAAAATGTATTCTAGGATAGGGGTGCTTATTCAAAGTATCAATGCTCTCGATGTTGCTAACCTTTCTGAGCAGGAAATCATCCGGAAAATCCTTCAAACGCTCCCCAAACCAAGATACGACATCGTCAAGGCACTTCTCTTTGAGAAGGATTTCACTACCCTCACCATCACCGAGGTTGTGAGCAAGATCCGCTCCCACGAGATGTTCATGATGGAAGACATGGAATCATCTACCTCACACTCAAGCGCCAAGAAAGATCTTGCACTCAAGGCAAGTGAAAAGGGCAACTCCAAGAAGATCAAGGAAAAAGCTCCTTCGTCCTCAAGTGAAAGTGAAGATCCAAATGACTCAAGTGAAGCGGAGAGCAATGATGCTAAGCTTGATCTTCTCATGAGGAAGACCACAAGAATGCTGTCCAAGATTGGCAAGAAGGGCTACAACCATGATCCTAAGAAGCAAAAGTTCCGGTCATCAAGAAGAAGTGGTGAGGGAAGCAATCGGAAGTGCTACAATTGTGGTAGCTATGATCATCTCTCATATGATTGCCCCAAGCCCGACAAGCGAGTGTCAAACTCAAGCAAGAAGAATGATGAAGATGACAAGGATGCCAAGTACTACAAGAAGAACTCATCCAAGAAAATTCATCAAACAAGCCCTACCACAAGAAGAAGGGTGAACATCGTTCTCTCTTGGTCAATGAATGGGTGACCGGGGGTGAGACATCAAGTGAATCAAGTGAGAGTGAATAGGACAAGAACAAGAAGATCGTCGGTATTGCTATCATGGATGATGAGCCTCCACTTCCACCTCCACCTATGTGCTTCATGGCAAAGCACTCCAAGGTGAGCGATAGCGATAATAGTGGATCTTCTAGTAGTGATGATGAACTCTCACCGCTTGCTCTTAAAGATCTTCTTGATGAATATACCTCCATGATTAAGAAACAAAAGAGTAAGCTCAAAGCACTTGATGAGACTCATGAGAAACTTAAGCTATCATATGATGAGTTGCTTGTGAAGCACAATGACCTTAGCAAAGAACATGATGCTTTGGTAGTGTCCAACAAGTCACTTAGAGATGACCACAACAAGTTACTTGATAAGCACAATGAGCTAATCGTCAAGCATGACGACATAATCGTGCTTAAAAAGTTTCTCGAGTCAAATCATATGAAACTTAAGAAAGAACATGTTCTCTTAGAGATGAAATATCAAGAACTTGAGCTTGCTAGTGAGGACATTGGTTCTAGTGGGCATGCAAATGCTAGAGAAGTAACTAAAGTCAATGCCTACACCTCATGTGATGATCTAATTGAAAAACCTAAGTTCTTGCTTAATGTTGAAAATGTTACATCTTCCTCCAAGACTAACCATGATAGGGTGAAAGCTCTTGAAGATGAAGTGAGAAGCTTAAGGTCTTGTGTAAAGACTTTGGCCAAGGGTGAGGAGTTGCACAAGGAGATCCTCTACTACAATGCAAGAGACTATGGGACAAAGGGGCTTGGTGCTTTCCCTAATCCCATCAAGGAAACTCCTAGGTCAAAGAAGCTATATGGGTGTTTCATCAATGAAGTTGGATCTTATTGTCAACATTGCAAGGTTACCGGTCATCACACAACGGAGTGCCCAACACCTACTCGCCCCTTGCCCACCTTGCCTAATAATTACAAGTCCATGTACAATGATAACCATTTCTTGTTGATTAAGAAGAACAATGGCAAAGTGGCAATCAAGTTCATTGGGGCCAAACCAAAAGTCAAGCCACCTAGAAGCTTGTGGATTCCTAAAGCTCTTGTCACTCACATCAAAGGGCCCAAACTAGCTTGGGTTCCTAAATCTCAATGCTAATTTATTGTGTGTAGGTGAACTTCAAGGCCGGAGGGAGTCATTAGATACTTGATAGTGGTTGCACTCAACATATGACCGGCCAAGAAAAAATGTTCACCTCACTAGTGGATGATGCGGGAGATCATGAACAAGTTTCATTTGGTGATAACTCTAAAGGAAGGATCTCCGGATTGGGTGAAATCTCTCTAACAAATGATTTATCCCTTTCCAATGTTCTCTTTGTGGATTCTTGTAGTTATAACTTGCTTTCCATTGCACAATTTTGTGACCTTGGTCTTTCATGCACATTTGATAATGAAGGGGTCACAATCACTAACAAGAAATCTAATGAAGTTGTTTTCAAGGGATTCCGCTATGGCAATCTTTATCTTGTAGATTTTACATCCCGTGAAGAAAACTTGACTACTTTCCTCATATCCACTACATCCAAGGGTTGGCTATGGCATCATCACATTGCACACATAGGCATGAGCCAACTCAAGAAAGCTTTCAAGAAAGGCATGGTCCTTGGTGTGAAGGATGTTACATTTGAGAAAGACAAGTTGTGTAGTGCATGTCAAGCCGGCAAGCAAGTTGCAAGTCATCATCCTATGAAGGCTTATGTATCTACCACAAGACCATTGGAGCTCATTCACATGGACCTCTTCGGACCAACTACATACAAGAGTCTTGGTGGTAATCTCTATTGTCCTGTCATTGTTGATGATTTCTCACGCTATACTTGGACTTTCTTTTTGGAGGACAAGGGCAAGACATTTGACATCTTCAAGAAATTCGCTACTAGAGCCCAAAATGAATTTGGGTCATCCATGGTGAAGATTAGGAGTGACAATGGTTCGGAATTCCGCAACACAAAAGTGGAAGAGTATTGCGATGGTGAAGGCATCAAGCATGAATTCTCCTCAACCTATACACCCCAACAAAATGGTGTGGTTGAGAGGAAGAACAAGACACTCATCACTCTTGCTAGAGCTACGTTGGATGACTATGGAGTCTCGCAAAGGTTTTGGGCGGAAGCTATCAACACGGCATGTACCGCTTCAAATAGAGTGTATCTCCACTGACTCATGATGAAGACACCATATGAGCTACTAATTGGGAGAAAGCCCAACATCTCTTACTTCCGGGTGTTTGGTTGTAAGTGTTTCATATTCAAGAAGAGAAAGCATCTAGGGAAGTTTGAGAGTAGAGTAGATGAGGGCATATTTGTTGGTTATGCATCTAACTCCAAAGCATATAGAGTATTCAATAACCGAGTGATTGAAGAATCATGTGATGTGGAGTTTGATGAATCTAATGGCTCCCAAGGAGATGGTTTTTGTTGTGATGATGTAGGAAAAGAACCTCTTAGAGATGCAATGAAGAATATGGCCATTGGTGACATCAAGCCAAGGGAGGATGATGACACTCACTCCATTCATGAAGATTCATCCTCCGATGATGATAATAATGATAATCCACCAAGGCGTCCACCTACATCTCCCACAAGACAAGATAGTCCATCTTCCTCACAAGAACCACCTCCTATATCACAAGACACTCAAGATCAAGTAGAGGACATGGGCGAAGTTCAATCTCAAGATGATCCCACCTCTACAATATTTGGAAGACGCACAAGGACTTCAACAAGCCATCCAATTGATCTTGTGTTGGGTGATCCTCAAGGGGGTACAAGGACACGCGCAAGCAATATGCCTCATTTTGCAAACATCATGCTTTTGTCTCTTTTGTAGAACCCACCACTATAGATGAAGCTCTTGGGGAAGCGGATTGGATCTTGGCTATGCAAGATGTTGACGGATAAAAGACGTATCCCTCTACGATCCGCAAGCGTACGGACCCCACACCTTTTTCACCACGGGATTCCCAAGGTTCTTGTCAATCCGCGGAGCAAGGGGATTACTAGCGCTTAACCAAGAACTAATCTAGTTGAATGGAAAACCTTTGAAAGAGAGTATTAATCTAAAAGTAAAGACAATCTAACCTAAGTTAATCTAAGTTAAATTGATCAAACAAATCTAGGGTTAAACTATATGGTAAAGGGTGAACACAAGAGAGTGATTAAGAAAGATAAGCGTTCCCTCCCTAGGATCTAGGATAACATGGTATGCATCTACTACACGAAAGCGGTAAACCAATCTACGGGGGGTTGTGACCACGGTTTCGCCCTTTCCCTCCTCTCGTCTTGTCACTACGCGAAGGTATTCGTGACTAGACCTATGATGGACACGGTATGTTGATGGAATCTATGGGAGTAGCGGATATCATACGCCGAAAAACATGGTAGCTAACCTTAATCATCAAAGCATCATCAACATGAAAATAATAGATTGAAACCATGAATCAAGTAGCGATCACATAGCATGTATCCATCTAATCCTAGGGATGAACGGAGACATTACCCCATCATCTTACACGGATTGAAGCACATAGGGGTGATGGAGACTCGGAGAACGTCGTCGATGAAGATGGCGGCGATGGAGCTTGGGAACACTCCTAGGCCAGCGGCTTGGAGTCCTCCTCTTGCTTCCTTCTCTCCTCCGGCGTTGATCCTTGCGACGAGCTCATCTAACTCTCTCCCTCATCTTGTGGCGGCGGTTTTACGGTGATTGGCGTCGGTAGGATGATTTGTTCGATGGGTCACCACTTTGGGGCGCCTAGGGGGTTGTATTTATGTCCTTGGGGTGCCTTTGGGCGTGCTCCACCTTGCCTTGCACGAGATCCTCCTTGGGAGAGAAGCAAACTTGGTTTCCATAAAATCAGCCAGATTTTCCTGATTCACGATCCTTCCTTGCCAATGCCATATCTCCCACGTTCGGACACCAAATAATGCAAATTCGGTGTCCAGGTTGTGTGCCACGAAATTATCTTCAACTTTGGTATTCATTTCTTTCCTTAAAAACGAAGATAAGATCTCCAAATCGGCCTTGGAAGATAATCTGTTCTGATTTCGGACTGACTGCGCAGCGAGGGATTTCGGGGGCCATATCTCCTAGCTCCCTTATCCAAATTGGGCCTTCCACATGTCCAAATCGAAGGTATCGTCGAGGCCCACAACTTTGGTAGTCAAACTTTTGCCATTAAAGACCGTTTAAGTCTCCGAATCTGTACCGAAAGATCATGCTGTCCTGAGCTGCGAGAATATCTCTCGGGCCGAGTTGATCTCGTTGGTAAACATCCAAGTCCCCGGAGTTTTGCGTGTTGATTCTTCGGTCCTTGGGTTGTTTGGAGTCTTGTTCACTTCGTGTCTTGACTTGTGACGGGCTTCATGATCTTCTCTTGAAGTGCTTGATGAACTTATCCCGAAAGTCTCCTCTTTAACGTTAATTTCCTGCGTAAACAACAAACTCCAAAATCGACATGCAAGTGTGAGCTTGTTATATCATTAGTGTTGGAAAAAACAGCCTAATTATGAATAATCCAGATTTAATGTTGAGGAAAAGCATATTGACTAAAAATGATGCAATTACACAACACATATGAACAAGCCACATATTAAGAAATTACTCACGGTTCTTGCGCGGTGAGTTGACGAACGCGTCGAAGAAGTAGTTGCGGATCCACCAAGCGGTCGCGTGTGCGCTGCCCAAAACCCGATTACCGCCCGTGCAGGATTGTTGCGGTAGTGGTTTCGGAGATCCCGCTTCCTCCAAGCCCGGTGCACGCCGAGGTCGAAGGTCGACGAAGCGCAGCAGCTAGCGGTCAGAACCGCGAACGCGTGGGAGATGAAGTGTATGTCTACTCTGTGTCACAGCCACCAAGACGTCTCCTGGTGTTTATAGGCTCCAACCAACGTTTCATATTCCTCTCATCAATCAGACTGGTAACTGCTCAATTGATTCAAGCGAAGCGCCACCTTTATCAAGCGGTAAAGCGCCTATTTGATTGCAGTAAATCTGTCACCATTAAGCGATCGAAAGCGAAACGTCATTGACACGGCACAAAAATTAAAATGCACACCTGTAACGACCGGTTGTACACGTACGCGTTGCGCTCGTCGCAAGTCACAAGTCACGCGATAATTTACGCGAAAATGCGCGGGCGCGCGTGCGTGTATCAACGGTCTCCTTTTCTCTCACATGCATCTATTTTGCTATGATAGGAGACTCCCATATTTAAACAAGGCAACCTCTCCTTGTCTTGGCAATACGGGACTATTATCGTGCATGCTTTAGAATTTACTAAATGGGCCACATGGACCAAATTCCAACATTCCCCCACCAATTCTAAAGCGATTCTTTGTTCTAAACCACTTTTATATACCGAGAATTTCGGTACAAGTCCCGTACGGGTTGAACTTACACCTAGATCAACAAGATCCATCTTTCGGCAGCTTGTGAATGGACTAAGCCTTGAATTCATAGCTTTTTGCTATCGATTTCTCTTGAAAATCTATCTAGTACTAGACTACCAGAACGCCAAGTCTAAACGGAGCTTTAAAGGTCTTGCTCCCCGATCTTCTCATGAGCTTGCTAGAAAGCACCCCACTCTCATAAACTGCGACCCAACAGTTGAGCTCACATAGGTGTGTTCATTATAGGTATCCTGTAGGACGATACCTTTTCTCTCGGTAGACACTAGAACACATTAAGGTATTATAGCCAACCTTCCATACAGAAAAGAGTACATATTATGAACATGGGTAATTTAAATGAATTGTACTCCTTGTTACAACAGTAACTTTGTTTTTCTCATTTTCCAAATAAGGGATCTCCTTTCAGAGGAAGTGAGTTACCATTACTTTGCAACTAAATGGGTCTCGGTCCCATGTCCATACTTGCAACGAGATATCGCCGTCCGTGCAAGCCCTTTTGTAAAAGGATCTGCTAGATTTTTCTCTTTGCGAATATAATTCACAGCAATTACTCCGGAGTTTTTCGGCTTTCTAACGATTTAAGCCTCCGCTTCACATGTCTCGAGGACTTCATGTTATCCTTAGTACTCATTATCTTGGCCAAGGCTGTTTGATTATCACAATATGTAAGGATAGCGAGGGCTGGTTTCTCTACCGGTGGCAAGTCCATGAGTAGTTCTCTCAACCACTCGGCTTCACCGTAGCCGTGTCAAGTGCTACAAGCTCGGCTTCCATGGTTGATCGCGTCAAAATGGTCTGTTTACATGACCTCCATGAAATTGCAAAGCACCTCCTAATGTAAACACATAGCCACTCGTGGCTTTAATCTCATCCGCGTCGAGAGATCCAATTTGCATCACTATATCCTTCTAGTACGGATGGATAACCGGTATAGTGAATTCCATATGCGATTGTTCCTACTAGATAACGTAGCACTCTCACTAGTGCTTCCCAGTGATCCTTCCCTGGATTGGAAGTAAATCGACTTAATTTGCTCACAGCAAAAGAGATGTCGGGACGTGTTGCTCCGGCAAGATACAAGAGGGAACCAATTATTTGTGAAAATCTCAATTGGTCCAACCCTTCGCCCGATTTTTTCTTAATTTTACACTCGCATCATAGGGTGTAGGGGCTACTTTGGCATTCTCAAAACCAAAGCGACACAACATTTTTTCCACATAATGAGATTGATTTAAAATAATCCCATTCTCATTTCTTGTCAACTTAATATTTAGGATAACATACGCTTCTCCCGGATCCTTCATGTCAAAGCATGAGGACAAGAATGATTTGACCTCGTCAATTCTTGCGGTATTAGTCCCAAATATAAGTATGTCATCCACATACAGACATAAGATCACCGTTTGACCCCCACCATGACGATAATAAACACACTTATCTGCTTCGTTTGCAACAAAACCAACAGATGTTAAAGTCTGATCAAATTTCTCGTGCCATTGTTTGGGTGCTTGTTTCAGACCATACAAAGATTTTAGTAATCTACACACTTTACTCTCTTGACCCTTAACCACAAAACCATCGGAGTTGCTCCATGTAGATTTCTTCCTCCAACTCTCCATTAAGAAAAGCTGTCTTTACATCCATCGATGAATGTGCGGACCATAGGAAGCGACTAATGCTATGAGGAGCACGATAGTGGTTAACCTGGCCACGGTGAATATGTGTCAAAATAATCTTCACCTTCTTTACGTGTAAATCCTTTTGCCACAAGCCTCGCTTTATATTTGTCAATCGTGCCATCCGGTCTCATCTTTTTCTTGAAAATCCATTTACATCCAATGGGTTTACACCCGGTTGGACGTTGAATGACTTCCCAAGTCTCATTTTTCATGATGGATTCCATCTCACTTCGAACCGCCTCTTTCCAATACTCTGCATCCGAAGATGCATAAGCATCAGCTAGAGTCTTAGGCACGTCATCCACAAGGTATACAATAAAGTCATCTCCAAAGGATTTCTCGACCCTTTGTCTCTTACTCCTGCGCGGAGTGATGACTAAATTGTTGTCTTCCTCATCATCATCCTCTCGCAGAGGTATGTTCTCTACTTGTTCACAATGAGGAAATTCTGGAACGACTACATCCACATTTTCTAAACTACCGCTAGTCTGTCTCATAGGAAAGATATTTTCAAAGAAAGTCGCATCCTTAGACTCCATTATAGTATCAACTATCATCTCTGGAGTTTCAGATTTAACTATCAAAAATCTATAGGCAGGACTATTCTGAGCATATCCTATAAAAATGCAATCGACTGTTTTTGGCCCAAGCTTTCTCTTCTTTGGCTCCGGAATATTGACTTTCGCCAAACATCCCCATGTTCTCAGAAAGTTGACATTGGGTTTTCTTCCCCTCCATGCCTCGTATGGAGTTATGTCACTTCTTTTTGTGATCACTCTATTGAGCACGAAATTTCTTGTCGGGATTGCTTCCCCCCACCACATGTTAGGCATACCGGCACTTTGTAGTAAGGCATTCACCAAATCTAAAAGCGTCCGATTTTTCCTCTCAGCTACACCATTTGATTGTGGTGAATATGGTGGTGTAAATTCATGGATGATCCCATGCTCAGAACAGAAATTAGAAAAGTCAGTAGAGGTATACTCTCCTCCTCTATCATCTCTCAGTCTTTTAATATTTCTTTCTAATTGGTTCTCAACCTCTGCCTTATAAATTTTAAAATAGTTGAGCGCTTCATCTTTAGTTTTCAGCAAGTAGACTTGGCAGTAACGTGTTGCATCATCAATAAAAGTAAGACAATATCTTTTTCCTCCTTTAGTCAAAACACCATTCATCTCACATAAATCAGTGTGAATTAAATCTAGAGGTGCCAAAACCTTCTCAAACTCTAATGCTTTGAAAGGTTTTCGAGGTTGTTTTGCTTGCACACAAGTTTGGCACTTAGAATTTTTGACTATGTCGCACTTAGGAATTAACTCGGATACGGACATTCTAGCAATTGTATCAAAACCAACATGACAGAATCTCGAATGCCACACATCGGCAAGATTTTTGTTCGAACGGTATTAACATTCATCTCATAACAAGAATCAACGGTACTTAGGCGGAACAAGCCTCCGCTATCATAGCCTTTTCCTATAAAGGTCCCAAATACGGACACAACTAATTTATTTGACTCGAAAACTAGCTTATAACCACTCCTACACGGGGAGAGACCCGCTCAACGGGTTCTTGTTTATGGCGGGCGCGTCTTGGACATTCTTCAATTGGAGGGTTTTCCACGAAGTTAACTTCGGATCCACCGTACCAACACCAAGAACGAGAAGCACGCGATCCGTTCCCCATCGGGACGCCGGAAGCCCCTGGCACGATACGAAGAAAACAAAGAAATATCGGAACACACGTGAACATTTGCACCGATATCGACCCACCAGTCAATAGAATGAAATGCAGAATAGACAACAAAAGGATTACCATACCCTTCTGAAGTAGAGGCCTCGCCTATGGTCACATGAGTGAACTTTTGTCTAAGTTCAGTGGTCCTGTCCTTGCGGTCTTTACAATCCTTGGCAAAGTGACCAGGATTACCGCACACGAAACTGGTAAGGTTCTTCATATCCTTCTTCTCTGTTTTCTTCTTTTTGAAGCTAGTAGTTTTGTTCTGCTTGAGACCCTTTTTCTTGTTAAATTGTTTGTTCTTTTGAACAACATTGGCCTTGCTACGCACGTTCTTGGTACGCGCATCTTTTGCCCTTGCCTTCTCTTCGACATCGAGAGCTGCAATGAGATCCTCCATAGAAATCTCCTCTCTTTTGTGCTTTATAGAAGTAGCAAAATCACGCCACTCTGCGGGGAAGTTTTGCAACTATCGCGAGCTGCAACAAACTTTGGAGGCAAAACACATCCCAAATGTGCAATATCGCCAACCGGAAAATTTGGAGGTCGTGTGCTTGAGTCACAATTGATTTAGCATTATCCATGCTGAAATCAAAGAACTTTTCACACACATACAACCGGCGACTAGCTTCGGCTTCCGCATATTTTTGCTCCAAAGCATCCCACACGGCGGTGGCCGACGTGTAATTCATATACACATCATAGAGTTGATGCCGGGATGGTGAGTAGACAGCCCAATGCGGTGTTATTCGCATTCTCAAGGCCGGGCTTCCTGTTCCTCTGGTAGAGGAAACATCGGGTGTATCACCCACCATAATCCCAACGACATGAGCCAAAACTTGGCCCTTGTCTGCCATCTACGGAAGTTTTCACCTCCAAACCTCTCAGGTTTCATGGCATCAGATGCTTTTGCCATTGCTAGATCATAAAAATAGGCGTAATCAGGTTTTTGGATTGTTGGAAAAAACAGCCTAATTATGAATAATCCGATTTAATGTTGAGGAAAAGCATATTGACTAAAAATGATGCAATTACACAACACATATGAACAAGCCACATATTAAGAAATTACTCACGAGTTCTTGCGCGGTGAGTTGACGAACGCGTCGAAGAAGTAGTTGCGAGATCCACCAAGCGGTCGCGTGTGACGCTGCCCAAAAACCCGATTACCGCCCCGTGCGGGATTGTTGCGGTAGTGGTTTCGGAGATCCCGCTTCCTCCAAGCCCGGTGCACGCCGAGGTCGAAGGTCGACGAAGCGCGGCGGCTAGCGGTCGAACGGCGAACGCGTGGGAGATGAAGTGTATGTCTACTCGTGTCACGGCCACCAAGACGTCTCCTGGTGTTTATAGGCTCCGGCCAACGTTTCATATTCCTCTCATCAATCGGACCGGTAAGCGCTCAATTGATTCAAGCGAGAAGCGCCACCTTTATCAAGCGGTAAACTCGCCTATTTGATTGCGGTAAATCTGTCACCATTAAGCGATCGAAACTGAAACGTCATTGACACGGCACAAAAATTAAAATGCACCGTAACGCCGATTGTACACGTACGCGTCGCGCTCGTCGCAAGTCACAAGTCACGCGATAATTTACGCGAAAATGCGCGGGGCGCGCGTGCGTGTATCAACGGTCTCCTTTTCTCTCACATGCATCTATTTTGCTATGATAGGAGACTCCCATATTTAAACAAGGCAACCTCTCCTTGTCTTGGCAATACGGGACTATTATCGTGCATGCTTTAGAATTTACTAAATGGGCCACATGGACCAAATTCCAACAATTAGTATGCCTAGTGGCGGGTTAGTTGCAAATCATAATCGAAACCAATGTATAACAAGTACTCTAGGTTGACGGAAATTCACCGTCAACACAAGATGAGATCAACAACTTCACAAGAAATCAAGTGTGGGAGTTGGTAGAGCTCCCCGAGAACAAGAATGTAATTGGCACCAAGTGGGTCTACCGGAACAAGCAAGATGAACATGGCATTGTGGTGAAGAACAAGGCAAGACTTATCGCCAAAGGTACTCTCAAGTAGAAGGCTTGGACTATGGAGAGACCTTCGCTCCGGTGGCACGTCTTGAAGCTATCCGTATCCTCCTTGCATATGCATCTAGCCATAAAATAAAATTATTTCAAATGGATGTAAAGAGTGCTTTCTTGAATGGCTTCATCAATGAACAAGTCTATGTGGAGCAACCTCCCGGTTTTGAGGATGCTACATATCCTAACCATGTCTATAGGTTGCACAAGGCGTTGTGTGGACTCAAGCAAGCTCCTAGGGCATGGTATGAGAGGCTCCGGCGTTTTCTCATTGAAGCGGGGTTCAAGATTGGTAGAGTGGACAACACTCTTCACAAAGATAATCAACAAAGAACTCTTCATTTGTCAAATTTATGTTGATCATATTATCTTTGGCTCTACTAATCTCAAAGTGTGCAAGGATTTTAGTGAACTCATGACTAGGGAATTCGAGATGTCAATGATCGGAGAGCTCAACTTCTTCCTTGGGTTTCAAATCAAGCAATTGAAGGAAGGGACTTTCATCCATCAAAAGAAATACACTAATGATATTCTCAAGAAGTGCAAGATGGATGGTTGTAAGCCGATCAAGACTCCAATGCCTACTAATGGACATCTCGACCTAGATGAGGGAGGTAAATCGGTTGACCAAAAGCTTTACCGTTCTATGATTGGTTCTCTTCTTTATCTTACCGCATCTAGTCCCGATATCATGTTTAGTGTTTGTATGTCTGCTCGGTTTCAAGCCAACCCTAAAGAATCTCACCTAAGTGCTTTGAAAAGGATCCTTAGATATTTAAAATACACACCTAGCATTGGCTTGTGGTACCCCCATGGTGCTTGTTTTGAGCTCTTGGGTTATTTGGATTCGGACTTTGCTGGATGTCGAGAAGACCGTATGAGTACTTCGGGTGGGTGCCATTTGCTAGGTCGCTCTTTGGTTGCTTGGTTCTCTAAGAAGCAAAACTCCGTGGCTTTATCCACCGCGGAGGTGGAATACATTTCCGCGGAGGCTTGTTGTGCTCAAATCCTCTATATGAAGCAAAGCCTCTTGGATTATGGTGTGGTTCTAGATAGGGTTCCCCTCCTTTGTGACAATGAGAGTGTCGTAAAAATTGCTAACAACCGGTTCAACACTCTCGCACCAAGCACATTGATATTCATCATCACTTCTTGCGAGACCACGTTGCAAAAGGGGACATTGTCCTTTGTGGTGTTCGCTCGAGGAGCAATTGGCAGATATATTCACCAAGCCTCTTGATGAAAACACCTTTTGTAGGCTTCAGAGTGAATTAAATGTGCTTGATGCGTCCAACATCATGTAATGCTTGTCATATAGTTTGCATTTACATATGTACATGATTAGGGGCTTGTCTAACCTTGATGAGATAGTGATGAGTATGGGTCTTGCTTGAGCCGGTGGTTCTCTTGTTTCGCTCAAGGCATGAAGAATGGCTCATCATGAATAAGCTCATCAAGGGTTCAAACTTGGCAAGATAGTTTACCTTGTCGCTTTGCATTTATGCTTGTCATGTAGGATGCATTCATGTTTAATTTCATGCATTTGTTCCTGCATAGCATTGCGTGAGAGAAGTCACAAAGGAAACTCACACTATGAGAAAGTTGCCTAAGCGTTCAATGCAAATCAACAACTCTTAAGGTGTGATGAGACAAATGATTGTGCTTCATGCCTATTGAGTTAAGTCATAACGAGCTTATGGTGTCAATCTCTAAGTTCAAAGGCAATTAACTCATACATTCCCTTTTTGGAGCTCCCTCTCTCCTTTGGTTCTTAATTTTCCTATTTTTATCTATGGTTTATCCCTTTTTAGGGAGCTAATTGTGTATTATAAGTATTTTATAAAGGAGTGCTTGAGGGGTGAGGTTGTCACTCAGGATTGATCCAAGGATGTGCTTGTGTTGGCTTGTGTGTGACATTCGACGGATCAAAAATAAGAAATAGTTCAACCATAATCGAATTGTCATCGTCGGATGAACCGACGCTCTGTAGGTTCTAGCATCGGATCATCCGGTGAAGGGGTCTGGGCACTCAGTTGCTCTCTGTTAGAAACTTTCACACCGTCGGATGAACCGACGCCTTCGCGTCTTTACACCATCAGTTCATCCGGTGCTGAAGAAATTTTCCTTTCTCCCCAGACCCGCGTGCAACTCCTCCGACGCGTTATAAAGACAGGCCGTCGGACCATCCGATGCCTAGTTTCACCACGGAGCTCAGTTGCACCGACGGTTCGACCGACGCTTCTATTTTTTCATCGTCGGTTCACCCGACGCCCCACTGAAGCGTGGGTCCTACTTGTCATCTTCGTTGGCGTCTGCTTCGTCTCAATCCCTAATTTTTCCCGGCCACCTCGCCCGCGCCCGTACGCCACCTCCCTCTCCGCCTCCGGCGAACTCACGCGCGCCCGTGCCTCCTCCGAAGCCATCCGCGCCCGCCGCCGGCCGCCACTCTGCTTAATCTCGTGCGCGCGCCACAGCAACCCCTGACCTAGGGTTTGGCTGCCACGAGGAATCTAGCCAGGCGCCGCCGACCAGGCTCGCCGGCGGCCGTCTAGGGGGTGCACAAGGATCGCTCCTTCCGCCACAACAGCTTCTCGTCGTCTTTCCTTGCGCTGTGGTACAGATTCGAGCTCTCCTCCCTTCCCTTTGCACTGTTTCACACTGTTAGGAAGAATTTGAGCTCTGTAGTTTGAACTATCTGATCCTACATTCATGTTCATCCTCAATTTAGGGAAATTCTAGGCTATTGATCATGCTCTTAGGGGTAGAATTAAATTGTTCACACCTTTGATCCTTAGAGCATTTGTTTTAGCAACCTTGCCATGCTCAAAATTGCTCCCTGACTCATAGCTTGTGCTATTTTCATAAGCCCTTTGAGCATTTTTTTTGGCAAATGCAAGAATTATCACTGTTTATCCACACACTCTTGCACATCTTGTTCACCTAAGGACATCCTAGTATTTCCATCTACTTATTTGTGGCAGCACTTCTCCTAGCACTTTTCATGAATAGGCTCGTATCCACTCTTTTGCTATGCTTAAGGACCACTTACCTCTAGTTACATATCTCGTTTATTCATCTCTAGCCATTCTATAATCTTCTACCTTTTTCTCTCACAGATGGCAGGCGATAAGCGGAAGGGTAGCGCGGTTGCCGAGCCGAAGAAGAAGAAGAGCAGACAACAGAAGGATTAGGACAGAGTGCTTGCAGTGCCAGATACACAGGGACAACCTCAGAGGGGCATCCGGATCTCAGAGGGCACACGAGTCGGGGGGGAGCGACCCCGAGTGAGCGACGGAGACACGACGCAACGGTAGCCACGTAGGTCAGGCAGAGGGCACCAGACCACAGAGCAGACAGAGTCACCTCCCTCACTAGCCAGGTCCGGACCTCGGACACGAGGTGGTCACACTCAGCCGTAGTCGACACCGCGTCAGAGGAGAGCTGCCGCAGAGGAGCTCACAGAGAGAGAGCAGCAGGCTCACGACCCCCAGCTCCCCAAAGGTCCACGAGCAGAGGCTTTCAGAGTCTATCTCCGTGACCTCCGTCACTTGCCAGGGCCGAAGATTCGGCAGTTGAGGAGTGTGCCCGAGGACCAGTGGTTCCCACATGGCAGAGAGGATTATGACCCCAGGTTCTGGACGATCCTACAGGAGAGTTTCTATGCATCCTACACTCACAGAGGTTCTCAGCTCAGCCAGCACCGTATGCTTCAGTTCACCGCTCTCAAGGCAACTGCAGCTGGTGTGCCGATCCTCCCTTTCTTCGACTACCAGCGGGGATTGGTGTACTTAGTGACTCGGAGGTCACGATACGTCCCCGACTGGGTCCGAGTGTTCTACGCCACTGTGTACGTCAAAGTTGATCGGGTTGCTATCAGATTCATGTTTATGGGTCATCAAGAGAGGCTCACTCGAGAGGGGATCGCAGAGCTTCTCCAGGTTGATCTTCACGATGATTCGATCCACTACCTGGCGTACCCCGACGTCGAGCCTCCTCGTCATGCACACTCACCTATCCTACCTACCGACGAGGAGATCAGCTTCCTGTTCCAGCAGCCGTTCCTCCCCGGCACACCCAGGACACCAGACAGACTTATTCATGAGGCGTACGTCGTCCACTACGCCCTTAGGAGGTTTGTGCTTTACCGTATGGGGAATGCCGAGTCCTTGACAGGGGTGCAGCAGTGGCTTCTGATGTATGTGATGGCGAAGCGCCCGTTTGACCTCGTTGATATTATGCTAGCAGAGATCGAGGACGCCATTATAGATGGCATGGGGATGACGCGACAGCAGCCCTTCGCTCACTGGATCAGTTGGCTGTTGTCCCGCCTTGAGGCCCAGAGGTACGCCGGGATGCTAGAGTCGTCGAAATTTGTGTTCCCGACCTACCGTCCTCCGATGCCAGGTGACAGGAGGAGAGGCCCGAGAAGCCTGAGGAGAGCCGAGGAGACACTACAGGCTCGGGCAGCAGCAGAGGCAGTTATGGACGAGGCAGCCCGACAGGATGCTACTCTCGTTGCAGCAGAGGCACCTCTTCCTCATTACTTCGCCACCGACGACGAGTCCTCTAGTGACGACGAGGATTTCACACCTGCTCCAGAGCCAGTTTTCAGAGTTCGTCGGTCACACGACGACGAGGCGGGGAGGCTCCACCTTGCCGGGGCCGAGAGAGAGGCCGAGTCACCGGTTCCCGGGATCACGGTGCTCATGTGACCCGGCCCGGACCGGCTTACCTCCGCGATTCGAGCTATGGGCCGCTCGGTCTCGAGCGACCCTCCGGGTACGGCGGCGGATGCGGGCTCGGTTCCGGCGGTACCGGGAGTCGCGGCGGTGATCCTAGAGGGGATCCGTCGGCGGCGGGGAGGCTCGGAGGCGGCGGATGCTACAACACCAGATGTTGACTTCACAGATGTTCACCTTCATGTCTGGTTGCCTTGGTCGGCTCTTCCCGGCGGTCGGGACTTCGACTACCTCAGCCACCTATCACTGCCGAGCTACAGGCTGACCCGACAGCTCCTCTTCCTCCAGCGAGCGGGTTCGTTAACGTTCCCCTGGCGACTTTCCCACAGTCACCTCTTCTTCAGACAGGGGCGTTTGCGGTACCCCAAACGACGACGCCTCAGGCAGCGGTCACCACTTCCATCCTCGCTCAGCTTCAGATGACCACTCCTACGTCGTCACAGCTGGTGTCTCCACTTACCACAGGAGCACTCGTCTTCGAGACACCAGCTCGCACCACTGCGCCGGTCCACCGGTGTCTTCACCGCTTCCGACGTTCACTACACCGAGGGCAGAGGGGTTGGGACGAGAGGACTACTACCTTCTAGCGATCACGGAGCGGATCTCGTCGGCTCTTGCCTCCGACCTTTGTTTCTCCCGCTCCCGAGGCTACTACGGCTCCGGCACGTCGGCCCGTCGCACCTCCTCCACCTCCGGGTTCCTCGTCACCAGCTTGGTCTCTTCTCAGCGAGGACGACGACGAAGACGCCTCCGGCTTCTCAGTGCGACCTTAGAGGGTTGTCTCTACTTCGCCGCCGGATCCTTCCTCTCCGCCTCAGGCTTAGTCTCCTTTTTGGTGCTTGTTGCCAAAGGGGGAGATAGATAGGGGGAGTAGAGATAGGGGGAGTTATGGGAGAGTGCAGGTTTTTGAGTTCTTTGTAGCCTCTCTCGCTTTGTGGAGTTTCATGATGAGACATGTATTTGGATCTTGTGTATGTCGTTGATTTACATGTCTACTCATGTTTGTGGTGGTCGTTTACCTTAATGCATGTGTGTTTACCGCTTATTCTATTTTATGCATTAGAAGTAGAGTTTATATGGTTTTAAATTCAAATTTTCGTATATCTCTACTCGTATTGTCATCTATCACCAAAAAGGGGGAGATTTTAGCGATCTAGGCCCTTTCGCACCTTTGGTAAGGGTGTGATTCGGTGATAAATGACAACCTTATGCTTGTGACTAACCCTTGTTTTGAAGCGGATTTCTAATTGGGTTATTGTCACGAGTATTGAATGGAATGAGACCCCTCAATTTGAATTAATGGGCTCAATATGGTTGAAGACTACAAGGCTAAGGACTTTAGTAGTTCCAAGTGTCACAAAGGAGATGGAGGACACTTAGATTGCTAGTTTGTAGTTTCAACCGTACTATTAAGAGGGGTTCGTACACTAGTAGCTTGACCATGCACTCCAAAAGCCATAAAATATGCACACTCAAGTTCCTTGGATGCTATCTAGCTTAGAGAGTTCATGGAAGCAAGGTTGAAGCAAAAGATTCGACGAAAAACTCAAAGGCGCTGAATTGGATGAGTTGAAATCAAGTTCATAGTGTCAGATGATCCGACGCCCCATAATTAACACGCGTCGGATCAGTTCTACAGCCAACAAATTCAAAATGGACCGTCGGATGAACCGACGGTACAGGCATCGATTCATCCAACGCTTTAGGGTTTGGCTACAATTCAGGTCAAGGATCAGCACTTAAGCATCAGACGATCCGATGCCTTGACCATCGGTTCATCCGACGGTTGCATTTAAATTCAACAGAGACGCGCCAAGACCACGCCGACCGGATGAACCGACGCTTGGATAGAAGATACCATCGGTTCATCCGACGCCTTGACTCAAATCATAAAGTACCGCCCCAAGTGTGGTGCCTTCAGCACCGGGTGATCCGATGGGGCGTCGGTGTATAGCGTCGGTGTATTGTCTGGGTTTCAAGGTTCAACGCTATATTGGCTTCTATTAGTGACCGGATGATCCGACGCTCAGCAGGGGGCACCATCGGTTCATCCGACGGTACTACTTTTCAGGGGACTTTTTCCAACGGCTAGCCTCCTTTGCTATGCCTATAAATAAGCCTCCCCTGCGTCTCTAGAGCTGCCTTTTTCCACTCTGAAGATCCATTGCAGCCAAGGAGAGAAGGAGAGTGTGTTCTTGCCATTTGGGTTTCTCTTCCTCTTCATTGAGGTGTTCTTTCTTAGTGAGCAAGAGTTTCAAGGTGCATACATGGCCTAGCTGAGTGCTCAGGTCAAGTGAAGGTGTGCGGGCTTGTTCCTCTTGGAGTTTGACGGCTCCTAGATGGTCTAGGTGACTTGGGGGTTCTTGGTGAGCTCTTGGAGATTGTGGGAGCCTCAAGACAAGCTTGGTGTACACGGTTCGAGACCCACCATTCCGGAGATGGAGAACGGGTACTCTTAGTGAGCACTTGTGTCCTTGTGACTCAAGGGGGAGCAATAATCTAAGTGAGTGCTCCAACGTGGATTAGGGGGAAGCGTCAACTTCTCGATACCACGGGAAAAAATCTAGTCGCCTCTTGTCTCTCACATTTACTTCTAGCATTTACTTTCAGTACTTTATTTTCGCTCTCAATTTCTTTGTCTTTGTGCTAGCTTGTTGTAGCGAACATGGCCTCATACGCCATTAGTTCGAGTTCGATTTTGGTGATTCATGACAACATGATCATTGGGACTAACCATATTGTTTTAGCATGTATTTGTAGACACTTCTAGGTCCCAAGGATGCAAGAAAACCACATGCCAAAATGCCAAAACAAAGGGTCAAAACCGAGCAAGATAAGGAAAAGAAAAGACACCGTCGGATGAACCGACGGTATCAATTTAACAAGCGTCGGTGCAATCGTCGGATGAATTGGTACACAGGGTGAAACCCTAGGTACCGTCGAATGAACCGACGGTCTATTATTTAGTTGGGTCGAACGACTTGCAGAGGAAGAGCAGCGAAGACAGTAGCACCGGATGATCCGACGGTCTGAGTGGGGACACCGTCGGTCTATCCGATGCTCAGTTTGAATCAAGACAGAGACACGCCAAGATGAAGCCTTGGTCAAGATGAAGCGTCGGTCTATCCGACGGTCGAGTGGAAGCTAACAGAGGCAACTTGAGCGCGGAGTCTTCAGCACCGGATGATCCGACGCACTATCGGTGCATAGCGTCGGAGCAGTTGTGTCAGAGAACCTCAACGGCTATGTGACGTGGGAGGGGCACCGGATGAACCGACGCCCAGAAAAAGTATAGCGTCGGATCATCCGACGGTACTACTTTCAGCAGCTTTTAGCCAACAGCTAGTTTGATGCCTTAGGTATTTATACCCCCTCCACTCACCCATTTGAGGTTGCTGGATTGTGTGGAAGTGCAGAGGAGTTCAAGACACATTGAAGATCACATCCAATCCATCCAAGTGCTTAATTGCTCATCCTTAGACTTGCATATGCTTTGTGTATGTGCTTAGTGCTAGGCTTAGCTTAGAGCTGAGTGAGTGCAAGGTTGTGCCAACCTTGTGAGGTGATTCTTGAGTGAATCCAGTTGTACAAGGTTCGCGGAAGCCTTGGGGCCTAAGTGGCTCACCGGCAATCGTCATCAACCCTCGGCTTGGTATGGAGCGGCGAGGACACTTTGTGCGGGGGGACGTGGAGACCCCCTTCCTTGGTGGAGAAGATCCTCGGTGGAGGCGGCATCAAGGTGACCAAGGGAGCTTGACAAGTGCCTAAGTGGCTAGACTTTGTGGCGTGTCAAGTGGTGCTCTTGGGAGAGACTTGGTGGCCGGGAAGCAATACTCTTGTGTGAGTGCTTCAACGTGGACTAGGGGTGGCTTAGTGCCTACCGATACCACGGGATAAATCGCGTGTCAAGAGTTTGCTTCCTCTAATCCCCTTTACGTTTCCGCATTTACT
This sequence comes from Cenchrus americanus, assembly GCA_947561735.1. NCBI lineage: Eukaryota > Viridiplantae > Streptophyta > Magnoliopsida > Poales > Poaceae > Cenchrus > Cenchrus americanus. Next base: position 56,044,294 of record OX387240.1, read on the forward strand.
CTATTGCAATCTTTGCTTGCCTTTACTTTCCTAGAGTAGTATCATGCTAGGATCGGTCATAGGTTACAAACCTTGTTTTGGGATGGGAGTTTCACACTAGAACAACCATAGTTGCACATATAGATAGTATGTTCTAGTTTACTTTTGTGTAAAATTAGTGAAGCCGTAGGTTAAGGTTTTAAGTTGCCTAATTCACCCCCTCCCCCTCTTAGGCTAACGGGCATCCGATTCCTTACACTTGGTTCTCTTGTGTGCTTCATATCTTGCCTAGGTTGTCATATTGCCTCCTAGTGTGTTATTTGCTAAGGAAACTTGTGATAGTGTGCTCTAGTAGTAGGGAAGAACCTTTTTAGTATGGGCAACACTAGTTGATAGGTTAAGGTTTTCATTTTTCAATAGAGCTTGCAAAACAAGTCCCATATTCAACCCCCCCCCCTCTATGTGACTAGATCCTACATAGTACAAACCGGCTAGCCAGGCAAAATTAGAAAAGAGGAGTAATTACATTTGTGTGCTCAAGCTTGCCGAACACTTGGCGCTTGCCGAAATCCAAAGCGGGAGCTCATATTTAATCTTACTTACAAAGTGTACTCTTTGTAGTAAAAAAATCTGGGTGTTCTTTCTTTCCAGGTTTCCCAAATGATGAGGAGCGTGAAGGAGCGGGAAGTTTTGTGGGAGATGTTCGATCGCGAGGATATAATCACCCACCATTAAATCGGTGTAGAACTAATTGGCCATTCCGCAGGTTGGAGGTGAGGGATTCCAATCGAACTGGCCAGCCTAACCCATAGCCGACGCTTGTACCGGCATTCCACGAGTAGATGGTGCGCATTATCCATGGTTCGCCTACACAAAGGACAAGATGGGTAGTGGTCCCATCCTCTGCACGCAATTCTGTCTGAAGTCCAAATGCAGTCCTAAAGGATAAGCCAGGCAAAGAACTTGCACTTAGATAGGGCTCACGATTTCTAGATAGACGCAAGCGCATGTATGGTGATGCAATTACAAAATCGGCCTTTGTATGTTGAAGATGTGGTGTATTATTCTCCTTTAGGCGTAGTGTCCAGGTGATCTGGTCCTCAACTCCTCGTGTTGTGGGTGAAGTACCATCGACACGATGAGATTCCAGAGTGTGGTGAATTGTAGGAGATGCATCGGGGTGAAACTGGTGCGAAGGTTGAGATCACAGATCCAGTTGTTATGCTCGTGTTTGGCTTTGGTTGCACAACCGGATAGGATCACCGTGTACACCTCCATAGGTGGAGTTACCATCGTCGTCTCGCCCCTTCTATCCTCTTCCGCGAGCTCTTCGAGGCCGTCACGCCGCCCAGGGAGCTCGCCCCACACTGACGCTCCTCCTTGTCCCGCCGCGGCGGAGCTCGCTTGTGTGGCAAGCCCACGACGCTCGTGCGGCCCCTGCTATCTTCCCGCGGCGAGCAGCGATGACGCAGATCACCAGCAGCAGAGATCTCACTCGAGTGGCGGCATGGAGCACGAGCAGCGGCGGCGCGGGGCACGAGCAGCAGCGGCGCGAGGGCACGAGCGGCAGACATCTCGCACCTCGTCCTCCACGAGCCGGTCGTACCCCTGCTCCCCAACGACGGCGGTCGCACCCTTTTTAACCCCACGCGACGCGAGGCGGAGGAGCCCGAGGACAACAATGGAGGCAGGGGCCTCTCCAGTCGGGCCTATCTTCTCCTCCAGTTCGGTGGAGGTGGAGGAGCAGCGCGGGGTGGACGGCACGGCCTCGGCTCCTGGTCCACGCCGGATCTTGGCCTCATCCTCGGTGAGATGTGGCAGGGGCTGCTGGTGCTCACCACAGAGAAGCAGGGCATGGCCGGCGGCGGGCCTGGTACCCGTCGCAGAGGAGCATGGCGGCGGAGGAGCAGGGGGCGGCAGCCGGTGGTGAGAAGCCAAGGTGAACCTGCGCAGTGAGGGGAAGTGAGCCACAGCCTGCATAGCTGGGAACGCTCATGCGATCCGTTTCTGGGACTGCAGGCTTGGAGTCCTATTTTGCACAGCCAAAGCCTGCATAAGACCCTATACAGGCTGCTAAACAGCAGTGGGCTGCATTGCATAAGCCTGGATATGCCATATGCAGGCTACCAAACACCCCCTATGTAGCGCTGATGCGACTGATCGTTTTTTCTTTCTGGTTTTGGCGAAGAGAAAGAAAGCAGGGACGGATCCAGCGGTGGGTAGACCGAGCGGGGCTCGAGGCCCCCCCCCCCCCCCCCCTCCACCCACCTGTACCGCTGGAAATCCAGTGGAACCCCCCTTAAGTCTCTGCCCGTCACTGGTCTAAATATACGTGCACATGCCCTTGTCACTACTTTATTGCATATGTATTCATCATCACAAAACTTGTTGGCGGATTTTTAATTATCTTGCTGCGTCCGGTTAGTGAGAACAGGCACTTGATCAGAATCTCCCTGCTGGTCGATCGGTCGGATCTCTGTCACCTCATCTGGCCAGTCGTCGGATCGATCACTTTACTAGCAAATAAAATTCTGGACATCTGGGCTCTTCTAGTCGGTGCCGGTCATCTCACGAGCTGGGCAAGATGTCGCGACTCTCGTGTCGTTGGTCGTTGGTTTGGTTTAGGGGAGCCTAAGTACTCGCCCTCGCGCTTCTGATGGTTGTGATCGGTGTTGTGGTTCATCTTTTCCTTCGTTGTCGGGTCGGCATTGGACGAAGTGTCGAGTGAAAGCCTTCCTGGCTATGGTGTCGGTGTCAACAACGGTGGCGTCTTTAGGTGTCGTGGTCCTCCCTGGAGGCGTTTTGTTGGGATGCTTCCTGCTTGGTCTTTGTCTTCCAAGTGAAAATCTTTCTCCGGTCTTCGGAGGAGCGACGACCGCGGCATCAACGTCTTTTCCATAGGCCCTCACTGACCTCAGTGTAGGCTGGTCAAACGTACACATAGGTGTGATGTAAAATGAATTAAAAACTATAAATTAGGAAGAAATGGTGTATTGAGTATAATTAGTAATAAAGTACAATATGATTGCGTAAAGATAAGAACATATATGAAATGGTATGATTTTATAGAAAAAAGTTCCCCTCTTTTATGCCGGCGGTTTTCGAGGGAGCTTGGCTATGGTTTTGATCACTGCTGCACTGGAGCGTGAACACACAAGGGATCAGTTCAGATAGTAAGAAAGGCATTATTGCAAGTTGTCACTTTTGATATATTTATCAAGAACGGATGGAAAAACAATAATAGACTTGCTTGTAATTTTCCCTTTATTGAACTTTATTTTCTCTCATTTAAGTTGAATTTGATGTAAGATCTTGATTGTGTGCAGTTGCAAAGGTCGGATATAATTCCATTTTCAAGAAAATGTGAGTACATATTGTACGTGTTAGAATCTTACTATTACTAATTGGAAACTCATTTTGAGGCCTTCACGTGATGCGCATTAAGATCCTAGCTGGACAGTCTAAAAAATAAAGAATCCTATAAATTCTCATAAAATTCAGAACCATCCAAAACATCAATTCAACATCTCTAATCATAATAGTCATTGGATTTGTTATCTTTCTAGCAAATTACCCACATTTGTCATTATGAAAATAGACCAAAGTAACCCCTAAATATGTATCTAAATTAACCCACATATGCCATTATAAAAATAATGTAAATTAACACTTAATTTTCATGTAAATTACCCACATGTGCTGCTATACAAACAATATCAAATAACCCCCTAAATTTGCATATAAATTATCAACTTATGTACTTATTAAATTTAAAGTATAAATCTGAATCTAAATTATATAGTTATTATAAAATCTTAAAGTGCATAAATATAAAATTTTACATTATTATTTATGTTTTTTTAAAAACATAAAGAGAGAGGGAGAGTACAAAACGATAAGCAGTTCTCGCGAGTAATAAGTATATGGTCAGAACCACCAGCAATGGTAGCTATAGCTGGTGCGCACTGTGGCTACGAGATGGAATGCATCGTGGTCACTGGTCAACAATGCTGTTGCACTGCACTGCGCTGAGAGTGATACCGCACTGGTTTGGGGGTTCTCTACTCTCTAGTCCGGCGCGCGAGCACCCGCGCCTACAAGTTCTTGCCCAAACGGGAAAGCGGGACGCTCTCGTGACCCTTCCCATCCCGGCCGCGCGCTGCACAACGTACGACGAGGACGACGACCGTGGCTGTGACCATCGATCCAGCAAGTCGTACACGGCCACAAATTTCCCCTGCATCCCGCTCAGGCTCCGTCCGACCTCTCTGCTTCAGCCTTCTGGTCATCTCATCATTCATCATCAGCTTCGCCGGCGATGGGGTGGAGCGCTTTGTTCGGCTTCTTCGGGCGCCGCCTGATGAAGAGGAACAGCGACTCGTCGTCGTCCACCTCCAACCCGCCGCCGGTGTTTGCAGGTACGTACGACGGCGGCGCTGCTTCTTTTGCTTTTTCCTCTTGCCTTGCTTCTCTCCTGACCGCGCGTCCTGCCTTCACCCATCAGTAGTCGCCAGCACGGAGACGGAGGTGCTGCTCGCCGACGACGTGCCGGAGCTCACCGTTCGCGATATCAACAAGGCCACCCGGTCCTTCTCGGACGCGAGGCTCATCGGCTGGGAGGACAAGTACGCCACGGTCTACAGGGCCATGTTGCCGGGCGGCGTGGCCGCCGCCGCCAAGAGGCTCGAGGCACCGCCCTCCGGCTCATGGGACGCCACCGGGGACGCGTTCCTGAGGCAGCAGGTGTCGGTGCTGTCGAGGCTCAGGCAGCACGACAACCTTGTCCGGCTGGTCGGCTACACCATCGCCGCGGACCTTCGCGTGCTCCTCTTCGAGCTCCCCACCGTCGGCACGCTCCACGACGTCCTTCACGGTACATACGCATCCCTACTTGATGTACCAGTTTATCTCCAAAATCCGATGCAATCTGAGATGCAACCACTGACTGGTCGATGACGCGGTACAGGGCGGCCGACGGCGGCGGAGCCACAGCCGGGCGGCAGCATCATCCGGCCGGCGCCGACGCTGAGCTGGGCGCAACGCACGCGGATCGCGCTCGACGCCGCGAGGGGGCTTCAGTACCTCCACGAGGCGGCGCCGGTGTCGTCGCACTGGCGCATCAGGTCGTCGAAGGTGCTTCTGTTCCAAGGCCTCAAGGCCAAGATCGCCGAGTACGACATCTTCGAGCATCTGCCACGGCACAGAGGCATCCGCGCGCGCACGGCGGTGGCGTCGACGATCGGAACGACCTTCCGCCGGAGTACGTGTTACATGCCCTCCTCGAGCTCAGATTTGCAATTTCTGACAAAGTGACCTGGATTTAGACGTTACGTATTGGAGAGAACCTACCACGTACAGGTATATGCGTTCTGGCCAAATGATTGTGCACAAGGCCGACGTCTACAGCTTTGGAGTCGTGCTGCTCGAGCTCCTGACGGGGAGGCCGCCAGGAGACCTGACGCTGGATCATCATTCCCTGGTGGATTGGGTAAGTATCGGAAAGCCCTTGTTCTTGGCTTCTTGGTTTGTGTCCTTGGCCCTTAATGAAGTTGTGTATCGCTCGTTTATTTCCACAACAACTACTGAAGGAGCTATAAATAATTGTGTTGGTACATCTCACAGGCAGTTCCATTGTTGGGGCGAAAAGGAGGAGTTGAACGATGCATCGACCCCAAGCTTGGCACGCAGTATCCACCTGCCGGAGCTCTCAAGGTCCGATCTCTCGAGCTGTACATGCATGTTGTATGATGCTTGATCCTGACCTGTGTGTTAGGGCCAGATCCTGACCAGCAACGATGACCCTCTTTTCTGCATTATTGCAGCTCGGGAGGATAGCTTTGCAATGTTTGCAGGACAAGCCAACAGCCTGTTCGTTCGGCTTATGAGCCACCAAGTCTTTTCTCTCGGAACAAACCAGCCACCAAAGAACCAAAAGTGGCGGTATTTTTTTCTCTCACAAAGCAAATCAGCACCGGCTATCGACCACCGGCCAAACGAACAAAGGCTGCAAGTTCCCGACCATCCATGGGAGCCGTCGCCCATTATCAGCGGCATCGTCGGAGAGACAAGCTAGGACGATGGCGACGGCCGACGGGCGATGGCATGGTGGGAGAGATAGGCACTAGGCAGTGGTGTAGGTCAGGGTCCGCAAAACCGGTGGGAACCGGTCCGGTTCGACCGGTACCCGGTGGAACCGGTCCGGCCCGGTATCTGAACCGGTCCGGTTTCCACACCAAAACCGTGCCTACAAATTCTTGAGAGCGGTAAACCGGCCGGTTTCACCGGTAAGCCGCCCGGTTTTTTTTATTCGTGGGTACCGCTCCCTGGCGGTTTTGTTAACCCTGGTGTAGGTTCCCCCGCCCCCGACAGGATCCGGCCCGATAGCCCCGCCGCCGCCGTCCTAGGGGCTGACCGGACTTCCGGCGGATCCCTCCGGCGACGGCGAGGGCGGGAGGGAGGGGGAAGTGTGGTGGTACGGTGGCGGCGGCCAGGGTTAGTACCACCCAAGCCGCCGGGAGCATTCTCCAGTCTTATCCAAAATGACTTCTTTTACTAAACCGGAGGTAGTATGTCTCAATCTCATCTCAGCCAATAATACACGACGACGATTCTTCGTCCCTAATACAGTGGTGGTTAAGTTGAAAATCACAGGATTCCGTGGCATTGCTTGCATTGCTCTGACTGAGAATGACAGAGAGCTGGTTTGGGGAGGCTGGACCCAACACGCGAGCACCCGCGGCGCGGCGCGACCGAGACGTTCATGCATGCCCAAACGGGAGAGCGAGGCGCTTCCCATACCATACCTGCTGGCTGCCTGCTGCAGCAGCAATGAATTGAAGTCAAGAGTCTATTCATCACGGCACACGGGCATGTGACCGAGCTACCACCGTCAGGTGCTACCTTGTTGCTGCTACCGCTGTGGTTAGGACTGAAAACTAAAAGCACCGTTGGTCACTGGTCAACAATGCTGTTGCATTGCACTGCGCCGAGAGAGTGATACGTACCGCACACTACTGACTGGTTTGGGGAGGTCTCGAGTCCAGCGCCTGAGCACGTTCTTGCCCAGACGGGAAAGCGGGACACTCCCGTGAACTTTCCCATCGTGCACCGCTGCACAACGATGACGACGACCGTGCTTACAAGTCTCGGGCGGGTCCGTGCGACGACCGTGCACGTGCATCTGCCAGCAGGGTGCAACACGAGCGCGCCGCAGGTGTGTGTGCTGTGTGGCTCGTCCTCGATGCCATCAAGTCCCATATTATTGTGGCAGAATCGCAAAATTAAAATTATAATTAAGTGTAATGGCCATCATTTGAACACATCAGGCTCGTTAACTTAACGGATTATATTAATTTGACAGCCTGTATTCACCAATACGAGGATCAAATAAACACGAGTAGCCGCGCCTCATGCGCAGATGAGTGTACAAACATGAAACATGACAGTTCACAAAAATAAGAGATGCATCACAAGGATTATACAAAAGTTTACAAAAAGAGTTCAAATAAACAATAATACATAGCATTCACAGGTACATTTTAAAACACAAAAACCGATCAGTATAGCGGTAACGAGAATGAGCGAATGGCATCACATCGAGCTCACCGATATGACATCACAAAGAAAGAAGGGGCACCTCGTGAAACATAATCAACAAGCAAGGCTGAGTATACTAATACTCAGTAAGACTTACTCAACCAAAAAAACTCCTAGCGTTCAACGCTTTTGGCTTTGGGGTTTATTTTGCCAAAAAACAACTAATCAATAGTGAATCGTTACTTTCAACCTTTTAGCCAAACTAAAATGAGAATAGCTATTTTCTAGATTTGCAGGAATGCAACAATCATTGTGAATAGATAACTAATCAGATAACAATATTATCATCATCATGATTGCACTTCTTCAATACGATGTGAAGTGATCGATCGAGGTTCTATTTTCCGAGAGAGACGGCAAATCGATTCGATTTGATACTTACAGTGGAAACCTAACCACACGACGCATTAATTGAGGGAAAGAGCAAACTCACAAAGTTGGAAAAAATGAGGGTTAAATCACCATTGATGTCCAAAATAAGGGCAAGAACGCAAATCTCCCAAACATGTGATACTACATGGGAAAGTTGGGTTTAACCAGGAAAATAAAGCAGGAAAGTGGGATAGGACAGCACTCCAGTCTCCAGCGAAACATCATCGACTGTTCGTTTGGCTGGTGGTTGATGGCTGGTGCCTTGATTTGTTACGAGAGAAAAATCTTGTTGGCGATTCTTTGGTGGCTGGTTTGTTACGAGAGAAAAGTCGCAATAAACAGTTTCTGTCAAACCAAACATTTGCTTTGAGATATGGATGATATGATTTCCTTAATTAGTACAACGTACCATTATTTCATGGATTAATGTGTGGTATGCTCAAGTTAAATCACAGAAGCCAAAAAAAATCTGTGATATATTGTACATCTCTTACGCTCTCATCCTGTGGAATCAATGTGCTTTTATCCATGTAAAAGCAGCTCATCCCCTATTTTGAAGACATTATTTAGTCTTTGCTAGTGGCTTGCATTATTTGCTAATTGATCACAATCAGTGCGTGGTACGTATGTGGACTCACACTTCGTGTTGGCAATTACAAGCATCACACGTTTGTGAGTTCTCGATGCGACTCAGTAATAATCAAACTTGTCAGCCTCTATATATAGTATTTTCCTTCCTACCTACGATGGTCCAAGTATGCATGCTAGTGCTAATGTACTACTCTTGCTAATCCCATGTCTCAATCGGCCAATAAACGACGATTCTTTGTACCTACAGTAATACGGTGGTTACGTTGAAAACCACAGGATTCCATGATGGTTTGCTTGCATTGCCCTGACTGCCGAGAGTGACAGAGCGCTGGTTCGGGGAGGCTGGATCCGGCACGCGAGCACCCGTGGCCGTTGCCCAAACGGGAAAGCAGGGCGCTTCCGTGAAGCTTCCTTCCCATCCCAGCTGCAGCTGCAGCAAAGAATTGAAGTCAAAGACTCAAAGAGTATTGACCGTCGTCCGTGCTTACCACCATCAGGTGCTTGTTGCTGCTTGCTGGCACGGTCTCACACAAGTCCTCCATCCGTTCAGCCAGGGAAGGTGTGTAGTGTAGACAGACTGTAGAGACGGTCAGGTAGTGAAGGACATGCAATTGGCAGGGGCATTGCGTCTATATATGTAGACGAATTGAAGCCGTGTGCCAGCGTGCCGTGTAATCCCAAAAGCTAGCTCCGATCCCCTTCTCTGCCCTGTCTACCAATCTTCTCTCTGCTGCTTCCCTCCGACCCATCAGCTCCCTGATCTCTCTGATTCCACACTCGTTTCCTTTTCGCCGGCGATGGGGTGGACGGACTCGGCCCTGTTGGGATGCCTGTGCTCGTCGTCCAACGACAAGGAGCGAGCAAGTTCTGGTATGCACCGTTCTAGCATTTCTTGCGTTCTTGCTTCTTTGGAGTGTCTCTCGAGTTCTCTGCTCTCAACTTTCAAATGCTATGGTTCCTTTGTCAGGCGACAGCAGAGGTGACGGGGTGGCGGCCATCGCCGCCGACGTGCCTGAGCTGACGCTGCGCGAGCTGAAGAAGGCGACCGCCAAGTTCTCTCCCTCGAGGCTGGTCGGGCGGGGCGCCGACGGCGAGGTGTTCCGGGCCACGCTGCGGGGCGGCAGGACCGCCGCCGCCAAGAGGCTCCGGCAGCGGGCGGTCGGCGGGGACCGCGCGGCCGACGACGACCTCCTCAGGAAGCACGTGTCGGTCGTGTCCAGGCTCCGGCACGAGAACGTGGTCCGCCTGCTCGGGTACAAGATCACCGCCGACCTCCGCGTGCTCCTCTACGAGTTCGCCGACATCGGCACCCTCCACGACGTCCTGCACGGTACGCGCCGGATGCCCAACGCAAATATTCTCAACATCGCACCCCCCCCCCCCCCCCCCACACACACACACACACTATGCTGCTGCTGATCATTGATCAACGACAGGGCCGAGGGCGGGGACGACGCCGGTCGTGAGTCTGAGCTGGGAGCAGCGCTCGCGGATCGCGCTGGACGCGGCGAGGGGGCTGGCGTACCTGCACGAGGCGTCGGTGGCGCACAAGGGCGTCCGCTCCACCAACGTGCTGCTGTTCGAGGGCTTGAGGGCCAAGATCGCCGACCACGACTTGCCGGCGCCACCGTTTGCCGAAGGCCACACAACGCTCATCTCTGAGAGGAGAGGATGCCCTCCGCCGGAGTAAGTGGCGATCTCCTCGTCTCTTTGTCTTGGCTGGGAAGTCGTTTGTTGTTGGTTGGTTTCTGAATTCTGATGACAGGTCCATTGTGGCGAACGGTCTGACTCGTAAATCGGACGTGTTCAACTTCGGAGAAGTGCTTCTGGAGCTCCTGACGGGGAGGAAGCCTTTGAACAATGCGTTGCCACGGGATCAGGAAATGCTCGTACCATGGGTAAGCAATCCTAATCCTAGCTAGCTAGCAGATTAGTATTAAGTTTCCTGCATGCTCCAGACCTCCGGTTAGTTAATTACTTGTGTGGTTGTACCAGGCGATTCCGATGCTGGAGGAAGGCAAAGTTGAGGAGTGCATCGACCCCAAGCTTGGCGATCAGTACCCTCCTGCCAGAGCTCTCAAGGTCTAGCTTGTTACTGCAACAACTTTACTTCTCTTTGCTGTCTTGGCCAGCCGGCCTGCAGGGACAAAGCCTAACCGATAGCTGTGACTGTGGATCATGCATGCAGCTCGGGAGAATAGCGGTGCAGTGCCTGCAGAAACGCCCAACCTCCCGGCCATCCATGGACACCGTTGCCCGATTGATCGACTGCGACGTTGTCATGAAACGCCACCAGCATGGCGTGGTCTGATGTTTTGCCAGCCACAGGCCAGCCCACATGTGAGATGCTATATGTTGATCGGAGTTGTTCGAATAGATCGAGCTATTCAATGGTGAACATTATGCATATGACTTTTATATGTTGAGCTATAACCAGCAAGAAATATAGCTACATATATACTAGTCATTGTGTGAATAAAATCATATGCATGTGACAATAGATGTTATTTAGTTTGTGTTTGTACATGCATGTGAGTATGTGTGACTCATGAATAAATATAAATAGTAAAGTGGTCAATTTTATTGTGTTCCCTGCGTGCCTGCATGAACAACAACATTTTAAAAAGATCAAATAACATGCACAGTTAATTGTAGTCCAGACAATGCGCATGGCGTTTATCATGCCAATGTGGAGGTTTTCGTTCTCATTTTTTCACCAGAGTCAATATATATACACACGCGTGTACGTGTCTGCCAGCTCCGGTAGGCACTGGCTGGGCACAAGTGCGGACCATGCGCCAAGCGAAATATGTGACGACGTTAATTTTTTGTACTTTTCGTGTCAAAAGCTAGTCTGTCGGGATTATTGTGCTGTGTGGACCGAATTAGAGTCCTAGCTAATCCTACATTCCGATCCGTGGCAGAAGGCCAGCCAGATCGAGGCTCCTCCCATGCTCGTGGCCATGTGTTAACAGCGGAGATAGGGGACGAAGAAAATGGAAGAACAAGAAGGGAAAACCCACCAGAATTCAGGACGAGGAAGGAAGATAGTTCCCAATGTTTTTCCTTAGTTCATACATACCCTCTCTAGAGTGCTCCAACCCGTATAAATACAGGAAACACGCTTTACGCACACACACCAATTACACGGGCTGGGCCCAAACATGTTTGTGACCCAACTTACTCCCAGTCCGGACCATGAACCCTCGTGTTGGGCCGGGACTGCCTTGAGCTCCTCCGTGGCCCAGTAACAGAGGTGCTAACACCCCCCTCTCCTTGAGTACCTGCTTGCCCCCAAGCAGGAGCAAATGGGAAGCGGTGCTTCAAGCTTTCAGTATCATCCCAGGTTGCCATCTCTTCAGGCCATGACGACCACTTGACCAGTACTTGAGAGACAGGAGTCACGCCACGGTGGACAGTGCGACACTGCAGAATAACTTCAGGGAAACAAGGACAGTTAGCATCAGGAGAAAGCTCGGCAGATACCTGAACGTCACTAGAGAGAGCTTTCTTCAACTGAGAAACATGGAACACTTGGTGAATAGCAGAAGAGGCTGGAAGGTCGAGTTTATAAGCTACCTCACCAACTTTGGCTAGGATCCTGAAGGGCCCGAAAAATTTGAAGGCCGGCTTTTGATTAGATCTGGCAGCCAGCGAGGACTGAACATAAGGTTGGATCTTCAGGAAGACCAATTCTCCCACCTGAAAGGTTCGTTCAGACCGTGACTTGTCAGCTTGCGTCTTCATGCGTAACTTGGCACGGGATAGGTGTTGCTTAATGACAGAAGTCATCAGTTAACGCTCATGGAGCCACTCTGCCAGGTCTTTGTGCTGAATTGTATCAGAAGCCACAATGCCAAAGTGACAAGGGGAGTAGCCGTACAAAGCTTCAAAAGGGGAACGACCAATAGAAGAATGCTGACAGTTATTGTACCAATATTCAGCAAGGGGAACCCAATGAGACCATCTGGATGGACATGCACTAGCAAAGCAGCGCAGGAAGGTTTCCATGATTTGATTCACTCGTTCGGTTTGGCCATCTGACTGAGGATGGTAGCTTGTACTCATGTGCAATTCCACACCAGCCAAGGAGAACAATTCTCTCCAGAATTTACTATTAAAGATTCTGTCCCGATCAGTCACAATAGATACTGGCATACCATGAAGTTTGTACACATTGTTGAGAAATAGCTTGGCAACCGAGGCAGCAGTAAATGGGTGACGCAGAGGGATGAAATGTGCATACTTTGTAAAGGAATCCACCACAACCAAAATACAGTTGACATTGTTGGAAAGAGGAAGACCTTCCACAAAATCCATGGAGATACTTTGCCAAGCAGAATCAGGAACTGGAAGGGGCTGCAATTTTCCTGGCAGTTTGGATCTGTCAGACTTTGCTTGCTGACAAACTGAGCAGGTTTTGACAAACTCAACTATAGAGTGTTTCAGGCTTGTCCAAGCAAACAATTTCTTCATCCTCATATAGGTGACTGGAATGCCAGAGTGACCGCCCATAGGGCTGGAGTGAAATGCAAGCAAAAGCTTGTGTTTAAGCTGCTGGTTGTTGCCAATCCAGATTCTATTATTATATCTGAGGAGACCATTCTAGAGGATAAACTTAGGAACAACGGCAGGATCCGCAGACAATTTAGTAATGAGGGATAAAGCATGATCATCATTTTCGTAGCTGTCAACCACTTCAGATAACCAAGCTGGAGTTACTACTGAGACGGCAAAACAAGTGGCAGAGTGATATAGCTTTCTGGACAATGCATCTGCTACTTTGTTTTCAACCCCCTTTTTATAGACAACTTTGTATTGAAGACCCAACAGTTTGGTGAATACCTTTTGTTGCCACTCAGTGTGAAGTCTCTGATCAGCAAGAAGAGACAAACTTTTCTGGTCAGTGTGAATAACAAACTCCCCATGTTGCAGGTATGGTCTCCACTGCTGGACTGCCATGAGAATTGCCATATGCTCCTTCTCACAAGTTGAAAGGCCCATGGATTTAGGACTTAAAGCTTTGCTGATATAAGCCAATGGATGGCCATCTTGCATCAATACAGCTCCAATACCAGAACCAGAAGCATCAGTTTCAATATGAAATTGTTTATAGAAATTGGGAAGGGCTAGCACAGGAGCATTAGAAAGAGCATGCTTTAGAGTACCAAATGCTGCATCATGATCAGCAGTCCAGACAAAGACAGTGTGTTTCTTTAACAACTCAGTAAGAGGCTTACTAATCACTCCAAAGTTTTTGACAAACTTTCTATAGTAGCCAGCCAAGCCTAGAGAACTTCTGAGTTCTTTAGCATTAGCTGGAACAGACCATTCAGTAATAGCAGCAACCTTTTGAGGGTCAGTACCCACACCATTCTCACTAATGACATGCCCCAAGTAGTGGATTCTCCTTTGAGCAAAGGTGCACTTAGACAGCTTAATGTGCCACCGATCTTTCTGTAAGAGTTCCAATACCAATCTCAAATGTGAAACATGCTCTGCGTAAGACCTACTATAGATAAGGATGTCATCAAAGAACACTAAGGCAAATTTCCTTAAATAAGGAGCAAGAGTGGAATTCATGGCCAACTGAAAAGTTCCAGGAGCACCAGTGAGTCCAAATGCCATAACTCTAAACTCATACTGTCCATAATGTGTTTGAAAGGTTGTTTTAAATTCTTCTCCAGGCTTGAGACGAATCTGATGAAATCCAGCCCTGAGATCAAGACATGTGAACCAAGAAGCCTGAGAAAGTTCATCCAGTAACTCATCAATAATAGGAATTGGGTACTTGACTTTCTTAGTGATGGCATTCAGATGGCGGTAATCCACACAAAACCTCCAGGAATTGTCTTTTTTCTTAACTAACAGAAATGAAGAGGAAAAGGAACTAGAGCTTGGCTGAATAATGCCACTCTTGAGCATGTCTTGAATTTGTCTTTCTATTTCATCCTTGAGCACTGGAGCAAAACGATAGGGCCTGACATTTACCGGAGAAGCCCCATCAATCAAAGGGATGGAATGATCACAAGCACGTGTTGGAGGTAACTGAGATGGTACAGCAAATAAGTCACCAAATTCTTCAATCAACTGTTGGATATCTGCTGGGATATCTACCTGCAGCGGGACTGGTATAGCTTCTTGCACACTATATAACTGTAGAACAGTACCAATTGGAAGCACCACATTTTCCCCCAACAACAAAACAGTAGTATCCTGATAAGGAATAGACATCCATTTATCCTTCCAATGAACCTTCATAGGACTAAAGGCCTCTAACCAGTCTAGACCAACAATCATGTCATAAGAAGAAAGTGGTAACACCTTAAGGTCAGCCTGGAACTGATAGCCCCCCATGGACCAGGTAGCTTGGGACAGTGATTCAGAACAACAAATGACCTGCCCATTAGCTACTTGAACCTGAATAGGAGAAAACAGCTTGGTAATACCTTGTAATCCAGCAGCCAACGAGGAATTGAGGAGGAGTGAGAGCTTCCAGAATCAATCAAAATCTTGACAGGTTGATTTTGGATGGAACCTTTCAAACACATGGACTTAGGTGCTGGAGTACCAGAAACAGCAGCTGAAGACAGGGTAAGACATAACTGTTCCTGAGCTGGAGGAGGAGAATCATCATCTGACATGACTTCCAACAGTTCTTGCAGAGCATGTAGTTGAATCCTATCAGCACATCTATGATCCTTGGTCCACTTTTCGGCACAATGCTGGCACAATCCCTGAGCTCTTCTATAGGCTTTCAAAGAAGACCAACGTTCGCCCACAGATCGAGTTTTAGCCACATCATGATAGGAGTAGTCGGCTTGTCAGGCTTGGAAGAACCGGATGAAGGAACAAAAGCAGAGATATCTTGCTTGTGAGAATAAGAATACTCCTGCTTCTTGAATTCACGTCTCTTACTAGGCACAGCCACCTCATCCTGCAATTTAGCCAAAACAAAAGCAGTATCCAAATCTGATGGCCTCTGAATAAGAACAGCAGCACAAAAATCTTCCCTAAGACCATCAATAAACCTCATGGTAAAGTGCAAAGGGTCAGGGTTATTTTCATAAGAGGATAACTGATCAACTAGCTCAGCAAATCTTTCTACGTAGTCCTCTACAGTAGTGGTTTGTTTAATGTGAAACAACTGCTGGATAAGCAGTTCATGCTGATCACGACCAAAGCGGTCCAAGACCATAGAAGCAAACATGGACCAGGAACACGACTTAATCTTATGCTGAACAGACTGAAGCCAACGAGAAACAGGAATAACAAAGTTCATGGAAGCCACCATAATCCAATGGTGTTCCTCTACTTCATATAACTCAAAATAATCCATAGCACGACTCAACCATAACTTGGGGTTATCACCATCAAATTGGGGAAGATTCATTTTAGGAAGTTTACCCATGCCCGAACAGCCAGAGGTAGAATCCCGAGCACGGTTACCAGGAAACAAAACAGAACGAACAAGCATTCTAGGCGAAGGGGGAGGAGTAGGAAGTTTGCACGCACCCTTGACCGGGGGATGCGCTAGAGTCGTAACAGACCCATAGCCATCCTCCCGGTAGTAGATGTCTTCGCGGTGCCCATGAGGCCGATCAGCTTTGTCCGAAGCAAATGGGCGCCAGGAAGCTGATCCGCAGATGAGATCTGGCGGTTTCGGCTGCTGCGGATCTCCGGGAGGGTGAGGAAGAGGTTGCACAGCGAAGCCGGGCGGCATTGGACGAGAATCAGACTGCAGCGGCGAGGAGATTGGAAGCAGTGGAGGGGAACACGCACGAACCGCTCGCTCCCAATGCTTGGAGAGCTTGCCAACCTCCATTTGGATGTCATCCACGGCACCTTCGACCCCGGGCTTCCAATCTTCAAGGTCCGCCGCAACGCGCTCCAGCTTGTTCATGCGCGCGTCCTGAACAATGGTGAGATCGGCGATCTGTCGTTCCCACTTGTCTTCAGATTGGGAGAACCGGAGTTCCCACTTCTCCTGCGAGGACCATGTGTGGTTCGAGGACCGGTGGATGGTCGCTTCCTTTTGTGATGAGTGATTGACAACGTTGTGTGGACCGATTCTTGGCTAAGTATTGCGGGTGCGGGTTGCGGCTTGACTCGTCTTGGTGCGGGTGAAGAACAAGCGCCGGTAAGGTCGTCGCCGGTAAGGCCTCCGGTGTGGAGAAGACAAGTAGGCTTCGTTCGAGGGACCGGTGGCCGGCGGGGGTCAAGTGCGGGCCGCATGGTGGCATGAACGGCAAGATGAAGTCGTGGACGGTTTCTTGGTAGAGCCTCAAAACCAAGGTCGGCCGGGACTACGTGGGAGCCGAGTCATGAGTGGAGATTGGCGGAGGCTACACCGAGTTCGCGGGGTTTACGGTGGTTCACCGAGAAAACCACCGGGTTACTCGGTTGAGCCACAAAACCGAGGCCGAAGACTCGACGAGGAGGTGCGCCACCCGGGCCGGTTCAACCGCCCGGGAGGGGCGGTCGGACCGCTCGGGGCCGGTCGGATCCCCCGGGCCGGTCCTAACCGCCCGGGGGGCGGTCCGACCGCCACGGCCGCCGGCGGCCGAGAAGCTTCGAAGCGGAGGACACGCGTCGGGATCGCAAGGCTTGCGTCGAGGCTACGCGGGGTGCGGTCGCCGGGCATCCGTCCGATGGTGAAGACATCAAGAATTCCAAATCCGCCCTTGAGGGGCATGTATCCCTAGTTATTAGTGAAGGGTAGTTTAGTCTTTTGGGTGCCTCTATATATACACATTAGATGGGTGGATGGCAGCCAACTCTTGGAACCCTAGCTCATTTGTTTTTCCATTTTCGTTCTCCATTTTCCTTAGGATTTTAGAAGGCTAGCTTGAGAGCTTCATGTGAGATCTAGAGAGAGGGATGGATGTTTGGGTGGCAAGCTAGACCTTGTACGAACCTTTCATGGCATGTATAGAAGGTTTGGCGTTGTTCATCATGGTGGTTTTCCCGTCTCTTTTGTGGTGATTTTCGGCGCTCTTTTGGTGGTGTTTTGAGGACGAATTCATGGGGCTTTTGGTGGGTGTCACGTATGAGGTTCTTGTGCCTCTTTGGCTGGTGACTTTGCCCCCAAATCCCCTTTGAATCGGACTCGATTTGGTGGTTTCTCGGGTTGGGCGAGTTCTTGACCTAGAGAAGCGATTTCTTCGATTCCTCTTGATTGTAAGCGTTTCGGGTCGATTCCTTTGAGGTAGAGGTTGCCCGGGAGGTAACCCGGCTATTCCCGAAGTTTTGCTGCAATCCGTGGAGTGATTCGGGAGATCGGGCGCGAGGAAGTTGAGGTTTGACCCGCGGGTTCGTTTTTACGGGAAGGGGCGGTCTAACCGCCTACGGGGGCGGTCTAACCGCCACGGGTGTTTCCGGGTCAAAGTTTTGTTTCGCCGGATTTTCCTCTCGTGAGTACGTTCGCCTTGATCGGAGGAGCGT
The DNA here is from genome assembly GCA_947561735.1 of Cenchrus americanus. NCBI lineage: Eukaryota > Viridiplantae > Streptophyta > Magnoliopsida > Poales > Poaceae > Cenchrus > Cenchrus americanus. Next base: position 56,062,276 of record OX387240.1, read on the forward strand.
TTGGGTGAAATTTGGGGTTGTTCTCGTGCGGTTGCTAGGTGTTCTTGGTTGGAGTTCGTTGCTTTGGGTACGGGAGGTTAGACCGCCCCGGTTAGCCGGTCTAACCGCCCCTAGGCCCTTGGGCTGAAGTTTTGGTTTTCGCCAAGATTTTACGGTAGCTAGCATGGCCTTGACCGGAGATCTCTGTTGGTGAAACCGTGGTGAGTTTTGGTGCTCGGAAGAGGCGTTTCGGAGGATTTCTTGGTTGCCGGGTGGAGGCGGTCTAACCGCCCCCTATACCCGGTCTAACCGCCCCCCTCCGGTTAGCCGGCTTTCGAGTTGTTTCCGCCGACGGTCTTGCGTGTGTGTTGTGGTTGCTGGTAGAGTTTGTTCCTAGGACCAGTAGCACTCCAGTGGCTACGTGGTTTTGGCAAACGGGAGGTAGAAGTGCGGAGCGTGTGATTTTGGGGGTTCGACCAAGCTAGTTCGTCTTGTCGGAGTTTCAATTTCCCTCGAGAAGAATTTTTATCGGCTCCCATTCACTCCCCCCCTCTCTGGTCGCCTAATCGGTCCTTCAAGTGGTATCAGAGCCGGTTCGGGTCTTTGTTGACTCTAACCAGTCTAAGATCCAAGGATGGCGTACCGAGAACGGGGTTCGGGTCCTCCACATTTCGATGGCAAGAACTAACGGATGTGGAGTAAGCGGATGGGTGCGTTCCTCCGCGGAAAGGGTCGGCTTCTTTGGGATGTCACGGTGGACACGAGCTATGTCCGGCCGATGGATTTCCTTGCTCCGGGGTCGAGGGACGATTCGACGCCAACAATAAGGCGGTCGACTACTTGTTTCGTGCTTTGAGTCGGCCCGAGTTCGATCGGGTGCACACCGAGCACTTGGCTTGTAGGATTTGGGCGGTGTTGAAGGAGGCTCATGTTGGGAACGCCCGGAGTTCGGGCACGGATGTATGCGACCTACCGGAGAGAGTACGAGAACTTCACTCATCTCCCCGGTGAGTCCATCGATGCCTTGTTTCAGAGGTTCACGGTGGTTGTGAACAACATGAGGGCCAATGTGGACGTGCTCCCTTACGATGATCATGATAGAGCGGTCAAGCTCTTACACTCTTTGGATCGTACTATATGGGGCGGAAAGTTCGAGGCCATTGTTGAGTCGGAGAAGTATGACACTCTGACGGTGAACAAGCTGTTCTTGAAGCTCAAGTCAGCTGAGGTGGATTGGGGCATGACTGCCAAGCTCGAGGGTCTGACTGATTCTCATAGTCTTGCCCTCGTTGGTGGTTCGAAAGGAAAGGCTAACACTAACCCATCCACCAGGATGTTCTCTTTTTCCTCCTTGATGTCTATGCCGGATGAGGAGTTTGATGACCTTGGAGAGGACGAGTGGCGGCGCCGTTGACGAGGGGGTTCGAGAGGCTGCACGAGAACCGCGTGAACATGAGGAGGAACACGAGGACGTGCTTCCGGTGCGGCAAGCGGGACACTTCGTCGCCGACCGCCGGAGAAGGCCGAGAACAAGGACGGCTACAAGCACAAGCCGAGGAAGGACGGCAAGTACCATTCGAGGCGCGACCACAAGAGCAAGCACAAGAACAAGTACAAGGACGAGCGACAATCGAGGAAGAAGGAGAGCCGAGGCAAGGCCCGAGCGATGGTCGGAGCGAGCGACGTCGACTCCAGTTCCGCGTACTCCACCTCGAGCTCGAGCGGCAAGGTGAAGACGAAGGCGATCGTCGCAAGAGCAAGAAGTCGTCCAAGAACACGAGCGGGGGCCGAGGCGCTTCGCGAGAGATGGCTTCGCACCATGGCGCGCGAGCTCCGGCGGCAAGAAGAGCACACGGAGCGACTCGGACTGCGAGTCCGACGACGAGGTGCGTGATGAACTCCCCTTCTTGCGCCGGGAGAATGAGAGGCTTGGCTCTTTGCTTGACAACCGTGATGACATTCTTAGAGAGGCCAAGAAAATGAGAAAAGAGTTTAGGGCTTCACTCGAGGATGCTAGGACTAGAGTGGTGAGCTAGAGACACGGGTGCTTGATAGCAAGCTTGAGATTAATTCGCTTAGGGCTAGCCCGTTGTTTCGGATGAAAATGATTGTCTTTGATTGCTCCATATTCCTTGCGATCTTGCCTTGTTTAAGGAGAAGCATGCCTCCAAGTGTGAGGAACTAGATGTGCTTAGGGTTGAAGTGGTGAGCTTAAGTCTAGACTGCTTTGCTAGGTGCTTGCACTTCTTGCCTGTTTTGCATGCTAAGATTTATGAGATGCATGCTTACACTAGTTCACTTGAGGCTAAATTGAAGGAACCCATGCCTACATCATGCTCTACCGTGAAATGCATGCATTGAAAAATTTGGAACTTGCACATTATGTTGATCGTTTGCAGGATGGGAATGATGATTTGAGGAAGTTGATGGGTTGGTTGTCTGGCCATGAGCCTCAGTTGAGGATGATGATTGAGGCCTTTAAGAGGCAAGATGGTGAGGGACTTGGGGCAAACAAGGTTGGTGAGGGAAGTGGAGAGAATATCCCAGAGCCACCAAAAACCCACCACAAAAATGATTTCCCTCCAAAACCCAACCATCTTAGGAACCGACTAGACACAACCCCAGCTCCACCTATATTTCCTACACCCACAAATGATCTCCGAAGACCTATCAAGTTTGTGAGCACTTCAGGAAAGTGTTCTTTGGGAAAGTGAGTGAGAAGGCAAGTGAGGAGAAATCGGTGGAGGAGTTGAGTGGAGAGAAACCAAGCGAGCGGCCCCAATCCAAGCCAAAACCTAAGCTTGTGAGGGTTCCGTTCGGCCATTGTGGGAAAGAGGGTCACAAGGATGAGTTTTGCTTCAAGAGGAAGCGGGAAGAGAGGATGGCAAAGGAGTGGGCGAACAAGGATAGGTACAACCCTTCCCATGGTGTACCTAAGCCTCGTATGCCACTTGCCCGGGGGTAAGGCTGTGGTGAGAAGTGTTCGGCATGGGGAGATGCGAGTTCCCGCGGCCGAGGAGCGGTCCGGGAGGGCGGTCGAGGCCGGCACGGCTAGGCGGTCGGGCCGGCCCGGCCCGAGAGGGGGGCGGTTAGACCGGCCCGGGCCGGGCGGTTTGCGCCGGCCCCTCCGGAGTGCAGGCGGAGTGGTTTTCGAGGTGGTGAGTCGAGAGGTTTCGGTGTCCGGAGGTGGAGTTGCGTTGGTGGTTGGTCCGGAGAGACGGCGGGTGGTCGGTTGCTAGGCATTCTCCCCCTCGAGTTCACTACGGGGATGGGAGGAGTCGTAGCTTTGAGAAGGAGAGGAGGGACGTTCCACGGGTTGTCTTCCGTGGGTTTGGTTCTCCTCCGGGCCGTGAGGGGTGGTTCCCTTGGAGTGGTTACCGAGGTGGTGTTCGTGGTGGTAGTTATGGTAGGAAAGATGGCTTGATGTGTGCTAACCCCACTTTCGAGCAAATGGCTCGACTTGGTTTTCCTCCTTTGGTACTAACCCCGGTCTTTGAGTCGTTTGTTCGCTCACGTGCTTGTTTTTGAATTTCGAGGTGGGAGACTTGAAGAACATTTGGTTGATTGACTCCGGTTGCTCGAGGCATATGACCGGGAGACGGGGGGGTGGTTCTCAAGTCTCGTCCCGTGGTGACGAAGAGGTACATCACCTTTGGGGACAATGGGCGTGGGCGTGTGCTTTCGAAGGTGAGATAAAAGTGAGTGACAAGATCACTGCGAGGCGTGTTGCTCTTGTTCAATCGCCGGGGTACAATTTGCTTTACGTGTCCCGGTTGTTGGATGAGGGCTTTGAGGTGTTGTTTCGGCCGGGTGGTTCTCGGATTGTGGACTCTCGAGGGGACCTTGTTTGTATGGTCGTTCCCGAGGGTCACGTGTTTCGTGCTGATTTTTCTCGGTCTTCGGGTGTAACGCCCGCGTTTTTTAGCTCTAAATAAATCACCTATTAAATCATGCGTATTTTCAAAAGGCGACCCGCCGAGCTCAAAACCTAGTCACTGTTTTACCTCTCCCTCTCTCTCTCTCTCTCCTTCCCCGACGCGCGTGCCGTAATTTCCGCCGCACCGCACCTCGGTCACGCCCCGCGCACCTTCCCAACGCCGCGGTCGGCCACCGGCCGGGAATCCCGCACCCGCCGCGGTCCCGCCAGCCGGTCCGCCTCGCCGTCACCGATGGCCCGAAAATCCCGCCGACGCCCGGGAAATAGGAAAAACCCCCACGAAACCCTCCCCTAATTTCCCTAGCAATTTTCCTAATTTTTTTCCAACCTCTTCCCTATTTTTTTTCTATTTTCCTTTTCTTTTTCCCTTTTCTTTCTTTCTTTTCTCTCCTTTTCCTTTTTCCTCTTTTCTTTTTTCTTTTTCCTCCTTTCCTCTTTCCTTTCTCCTTCCTTCTTCCCTTCCCCTTCCACCTGCGCGGCCGGCATGCGCCCGACCGGCGCCCTCGACGGGGAGTTGACCCGGGGCCCCCGCGCCTGCGCGCCCCCCCTCCTCCTCAACGCGCCGGCAGGGTCGCCGCTCCCTCACGCCACCGCAGGCCCACGACTGGCCGACGCCGGAGCAGGTCAACACGGCCGGCGCCATTAACCTTCCCCTGTCCGAGCCATCACCGGCCGACCACAGCTCGCCCCACGCCTGCACGACGAGTTCAATCACCTGCCGAACCCCTGCGCACGAAGACCAAGCCGAGCCGTCGCATCACCGGCCGGAGCTCGCGAAGCTCCCCGAGCTCGCCGGCGACCTCGCCGGGGGAAAATATCCCCCCCCCCCGAACCGACCTTCGCCACCTATTTAAGGCCGGTACCACCATCACCTCGCCACACCGCACCACAAGCTACATTCCCCGAGCCTCCCGAGCCGCAACGCGCCGCCGCCGCCGGTAGCATCGCCGCCGCCCCTGTCCGCCGCCGCCGATCCGCCCCTCGAGCCGCCTCAACCCAAGGTGAGTGAGTGGAATCGAACCCCCTCGTCGCCCTCCTCCTTTTCCCCCTCGCGCCGCTCGCGCTCGTGGCGGGGAGGCCCGGCCGGCCGCCGCCGGACCGAGGCCCCCGCGGCCCCCGCCCGCTTTCGCCGTTGCGAGGTAGGGGATGAAGGAAGGGGGGGGGCCGTTTTACCGAAAACCCCCCGCCCCTTTTTCCTTTTTCCCTTGACCCTATTACCTCTCTCTCTTTCTCCTTTCATTTAACCCCTACCTTTTAAACAAATCCACCAAGACCCCTGCCCTTTTTCAAATAGATCCCTAGGGCTATTTTAGTTAACCTCACCTCACTTAAGTATTATTGCTTAGGCCCTTTTGTCTACAACTAAATTACTAAGCTGGACTTAATTAACCCTAAGCATCCTTAGTACCCGACAATTCATGCGCGGGTTTAATCCTAATCACGCCTAAACCACCTCATTAAGAGGAAATTACCAATAGGTCCTTGACACCTATAGCCCCCTAAACCTAGCCCCTTTTCACACACGCCCTTCCTTCTCGGTTAAGACCAAACCCTACCGTGCCTATATATATACCCCTCCTCCGCTCACTACCCCCCTCCCCGAGCTCGGTCGGAAACATGTATGCTAACATTGCTTGCTTATCGGTGTGTATGCCATAGCCAACGAAGTAGAAGGAGTGAGGTACCCCGAGCCGGGAGACCGAAGCCGACTACCGCGAGCGAGGAGCCCGAGGTCCCGAACGCCGAGCGGCACTCCCCGAAGACTTCGAAGACGGCAAGTTCAACCTCCCCCTTTGATGCATGCTTCGTCCTAGTTTTGAAAATATATCCTATACCCGTTTTATAAATTGCATAATGTTTTACCGCAAAACATGGTAGGATAGCCACCCCCGTTTGCTATGATTGAACCTTGTTTTGGCCTAAATGAGTGCTTTAAAAATATGTGTGTGTGCTTTCAAAATGTGTGAGTGCTTTAAAAACAAAAGGGGATATGTTTGGGAAGTGAATAAAGAAGCGGGTAGACGGGATGGACGTGTGTGTCGGGAGTATGGGTGAGCTCGTACTGTGTGGTTGAGCGTGTTGGGAGTTGTCCATCTTGTCGGTTAAGGACCGGGTTGCGTGACATCTCACCTGACCCAAATCATCGTACAACCACTCGACCGTTGTATGTGGCAACGGCTTAGCATAAACCCCACTAGTTAATCTACTTGCCATCTGGTGTGCGGGTGAGCAGCGGGAGACCAAGGAGTCGGGGTACGCTCTGTGTGAGGTATGCCCTGGTTATGTGGGATAACCCCTTGGGTGCTTCCGTGGTGGCTCGTAGCGTTAGCTAAGGTGGGTAATGGCTTTGATAGGATCCGTACCGGCGCTGAGGTGTCCGTGTGACGGTACCCTACTTGTGGGTAAAGATGTACAACCTGCGCAGTGTCAAACCTATTCGAATAGCCGTGTCCACGGTATTGGACGAGTCACGGTGTGGTCACAAAAACTAGTGTTTGGGATGGGATGCTTTCTGGCGTGAGTTGTTTTCTGGGTGAAATGTGTGGCTGTGTGCCTGGGCTACGACGGACGGGAAGTCCGGTAGTTCCATAGTGGTTTTTTTTCCTAAAACATTTGAGTTACTCGGGTTATAGAAACGATTTGTGAAAACCTTTTTGAAATGAACCCCTGCATGTGTAAGTTTGCAAGATAAACCTTACCCTGATCCTTGTTATACCTCATGCATGATACTGCTTATAAGCCCCTCCGTGGGTGGGGTTGGATTTGCTGAGTACGTATGTACTCACTCTTGTTTTACTAACTATTTTACAGAGGAGGATCCCGATTACATTCCAGAGGACGTTGAGTAGGTCATTGCCCTACACCCAACCGTGCACGTGTACCGGGGGGCCCTACCTAAAGCTTCCATGGTGTGGTACTCGAGGAGGCTATGGAAGCCTTTGCTATCGTAGTGTGGTCGTTAGCATTTGTGTTGTTCATTGTAGCGTTGGCATTACCGTGCCCTTTCGTAACCGTAATGTAAAAGACTCGATTCCACTGTTGTAATAAATGTGCTACCAGCCTCCTGGGACTGGTATTTGTGTCACATTTGGTCACCTCTGATGAGGGGACGCTTCAGGTGGTATCAGAGCCGTAGGTTGGCCGTAGGACATGACCCCTAGGATACGAGACCTCCTCTGGCCCTCTCTAACCTTTCCTTTGCTAATCTCACCTTTTTCCAAATCCTTACCTTGATTCTTGCTTGTTTCCAGATGCCTAACCCCGAGTGGAACGGTGGAATTTGCCCCGTCCAGCTCGGCCTCCCCTAACCTGTTCTTCGCTCGGCTGGAGCGCGTCGGAGTAAGGGATCCGCCGGAGCCGTCTCCGGGAGTACGAACGCTTCGGCACCCTTCGGTGTAAGCTGCTCATCTTTGTGGGAAGAAGCACGCTTTACCCCGACATAGAGCCATGGTTCGTCTCTGCCACTGGTTTTCGCTTTGCCGACACCTACCCCAAGGCTGCTCGGAAGGCCCTGCGTCAGCTACGAGTGGTCTATAGACAGCACCTCCGAAGAACTCCAATGGGATTCTTTCCACCTTCCGGAGGAAGAGGACGCTCGTGGATTGCTCGCATGAGAAGTTTGGGACGAGAGGAAGAAGACTTAGAAGAGGCAGTCTCCCACCTATCCATATACCTCAGAGGCCTAGACCACCTTTATCAGGAGCAAGCCCAGCGGGCGAAGCGACGGATCGACGGGCGGAAAGAGCGAACAAAGAGTAGAGCCGGAAAGGGTGAATACGACCATAGCGAGAAGTCGAACTACACAACACCGAGGCAAGAATACGGTAGGGAAAGAGAGCGCACGCCGTTGGCCCATAAAGCCCGTGGGATGAACCGAAGGAGCGTAGAAGCGAGAGATGAAGGAGCCGGAGCGAGAAGAGAATGAACCCGAAGAAACCCACCGGGACAAAGGAACTCGGAGGCGAGGATGAGTTGCGGAGCAAGATCTTCCACCGAAGAAACGTCGTATCCGAGTTAGAGGAAGAATCACCTTAAAGATAAGATTAAGGTGTGTTAGGCTAGAAGTTGAGTCCTAGTAATGATAAGTGTACCCCGAAGGATGTACCCCAACCTTCTTACTAAATAAAGTTATCCATCTCTTGTACCCCACCACAACTCGTTCAACTCTACCTTTGTTTTCGGATGGCGGAAGATGGATGGACCCAAGGCGTGTGCCGGGGAGGAGCCTGGTTTTGCTCGCTCGCTCATCAACTCCCCGGAGCGCCTCGGTATTACCGAGCGCCCTAGGTACTACGGCAGAGAGTACGAGCAACTCGGTACTCTTCGCCGTAGAGTGGTCCTCTCCGTCGCTAGAAGCAACCGCCACACCAATATCGAGCCGTGGCGCGTGACCGCCACGGGGTTCCGACACCGGGACACCTATCCTTTGGCCCTCGAAAAGCCCTCCGCTACCCGTGCCGAATCTACGAAGAGCACCTCGTCCCCACACCGATGAGGTACTTCCCTCCCGCCATCGGGACCCCGGTTGGCGAGGTGCCCGCATGAGGAACTTGGAGCGACGCCGCCACCAAGAAGACCCGCTGTACCACGTAGTCGCCTACCTTGTCTCCCCGGACAAGCTCTTTGATGACCGAGCCGGACACTTGAGGGAACGGATCGGCCGGCCGAGCAAGGCGAAGTCACGGTGCGGATGCACCAAGTCCGAGTGGCTCAGCCGAAGCGAGGACCGCCGCGGCCATAAGCGGTGAAGCCGTTGCCCGGGAAAGCCTCGAAGGATCCGGGACCAACGCATACAAGAATGGACCCATGGCGGAACGCCGTTCCGGCCATTGGAGAACCCCAAGTTCCGCCGGGAACACCCCCGGTAGGATGGGGAGGAGCCATAGAAGTCCCACCGGCACCACCAACGGTCACCGAACCCCCAACGGCTACCACCGAAGCCGCGGCACGGCCCTCGGGAAAACGGAGACCCCGAAGGAGGAAACGATGACGAGTCGCTCATCCCGCCGGAAGAACACTCGACCCCGAGAAGACGGCTCTCCTCGCGAGTAGTGTGCCCCAAGACCCGGGGAATGAAGCCGTACGGTCCAAGTCACGCCTCGACCTTTAGTCGTGTAGTGTGTCCGCGTAGTCGGGATGTATCCTCCTCACTAGTTGTAATAAAAACTTGTTTGTGCTTGCTTGCTATGTGCTTGTTGTGTGCTTACGGCAAGATAAACCCCGCCTTTTCAAAAGGAATCCGTTATAATCCACTTAAACATCACATAAAACTAGATCTCTTAGAAACCCGCTTCTTTACGGATGGTTTCCGGGCGCCTGTCAGGACCCACCGGTCGGATGCTGAGGGATCGCAAGCCGATCGGAGGGAGCGCCTTCCCGAACAAGAGGTTAACCGAGAATGAAGAAGGAGGAGAGAACGTGGTCCCGCCACCACCGCCCCCTCCTATTGACTTGGCTCAAGTCTTGGCCAACCAGACGGTCTTGATGGAGGCTATCTTCAATGCCATCAACCGTCCAAGACCCCGTGCCATGAGCATGAACGAGAAGCTGATCGAGTTCCTCAGGACTAAGCCGCCCACCTTCAGCGGGTCGGTGAATCCTTTGGACGCTGACGATTGGCTGAGAGCCATCCTGAGGGAACTGGAGCCCCTCCACTGCGAGGACCATGACAAGGTTCTCCTGGCAGCTCACCAACTCACCGGGACAGCCCTAGCCTGGTGGGAGAATTACTGCGCCGCAGCCAAGGATCCCTCCGCCATCACATGGGATGAATTCGTGGAGGAGTTCCGCCGCTACCACATCCCAGAGGCTACCCTGAAGCGGAAGGCAGATGAGTTCCGCGAACTCCGCCAAGGCAACATGTCTGTGGAGGAGTACACGTACCAGTTCATAGAGCTGGCACGCTATGCCCCCGAGGAGGTGGATAAAGACTCCAAAAAGCGGGGAGATGTTCAAGAAGGGGCCGACTCCGAACCGAGGACACCGCCGACTCCTCGGATTTACCCGGACTTTAATACCCTTATGAACATGGCAATCCTCACGGAGAGAGCAAGGGCCGAAGAAAAGAAGGAGAATAAGCGCAAATTCATGGAGCACAAGGCCAAGCGAAGAAGAGCGGTCCCGGAGGCCGAGAAACTTTGGACACCCCATGTCCGGGTTCCGTGCTCCGATGCGCATACAGAACCCAAACCCAAGCCACAAGCTCACAAGCCCCCAGAGCCCAGTTCAAGCCCTCCTACGACGAATGCCATGAAGCCCCCACGGAACAACACCGGCCCACTCACTACCAACAACAACAACAACAAGACTCCCGAGTGTGTTTCAAGCCGCCGGAAACCGGCACTTCATCGCCAATCGCCCCTATGCTAAAAAGCCGCCCACCACCACCTACTCCAACTCGGTGAACGGGCCGAGGCCACCGACGTCGGGAGCCAACCGCATGCCGGTGCGCAAAGAACAACAGCTTTCGGCAACAACCCCAACAACCAGGCAGATGAGGCGGCCCCGGCAGTCGTATGGACGCGCCGGGTGAATCACATCAATGCGCGGGAGGCACAAGAAGCACAAGGAGTGGTACTCGGTGAGTTCCCGGTCGGCCTCGCTTTGGCTACCATCCTGTTCGATTCGGGAGCATCACACTCATTCATATCCTCAAGCTTTGTGGAAAAGCATAGCATACCCACGGTACTACTAAAAGCACCCCTAATAACTCGAACGCCCGGAGGTGACATTAACTCGTCAACCGGGATGCCCCCGGTAAGGATTATTTTAAGTGGGGTAGAGTTCCTAGCAGACTCCGGTAGTACCGAAATCCAAGGGGATAGATGTGATCCTTGGTATGGACCGGTTAAGCCAACACCATGGCCTCATAAGCCGCACCGATAAAGTAGTGCACCCGACCAACCCGGACGGGATACAAGTGACCCGCCACACCCGGGGACACGGGCCGGATATAATGGTTTTCAACATAGAAGCCAAGTCCATAGAAGACGTCCCGTAGTACGAGAATACCCGGATGTGTTCCCCGAAGAACTCCCCCGGAATGCCACCGAACGGGGACATAGAGTTCGTAATCGACCTTATCCCTGGAACCTCTCCCATAGCCAAGAGGCCCTATAGGATGGCAGCCCCTGAGTTGGCAGAATTGAAGAAGCAGCTAGCGAGCTCCAGCGAAGTGGGTTCATCAGACCAAGCTCATCACCATGGGGAGCCCCAGTGCTTTTCGTGGAAAAGAAGGATAAGAGCATGAGGATGTGTGTGGACTATCGCTCGTTGAACGAGGTCACTATTAAGAACAAGTACCCTCTTCCCGGGATAGATGACCTGTTTGACCAACCGAAGGGAGCCAAGTATTTCTCGAAGGTGGATCTAAGATCGGGGTACCACCGGCTCAAGATCGGGAAAGCGACATCCCCAAGATCGCCTTTGTCACTCGCTACGGGCAATACGAGTTCACGGTGATGTCCTTTGGACTAACCAATGCCCCCGGCGTACTTCATGAACCTCATGAATAAGGTGTTCATGGAGGAGTTGGACAAGTTTGTCGTGGTCTTCATTGACGACATACTTGTTTACTCCAAGAGCGTGGAGGAGCATGAACAACATCTTCGAGTGGTACCGGGAAAATTGAGGGCACACCGCCTATACGCCAAGTTCAGCAAGTGTGAATTTTGGCTAGAGAAGATATCCTTCCTTGGGCACATATTGACCGCGAAGGAGTAGCCGTAGACCCCGGGAAAGTTGAGACAGTCTCCAACCGGCGAAGCAACCCACCAACGTAAGTGAGATCGGGGAGTTTCCTAGGTTTAGCCGGTACTACGGAGGTTTATCGAGGGATTCTCCAAGATCGCCCGGCCCATGACAGAGCCGCTTAAGAAAGAGAAGAAGTTTAACCGGACCGAGGCCTCGCGAAAGAAGCTTCCAAGAGTTGAAGAAGAGGTTGACCACGGCCCGGTGCTAACCCCGCCGGACATCCAACGGGACTTTGTCGTATATTGCGACGCCTCCCGACAAGGGTTGGGATGTGTGCTCATGCAAGATGGGAAGGTAGTGGCATACGCCTCCCGTCGGCTCAAACCCCATGAGCGAGAACTATCCCACCCATGATCTAGAGTTTGCGTACCGTAGTGCATGCCCTGAAGATATGGAGACATTACTTGATCGGGAACAAGTGTGAAATCTACACAGACCACAAGAGTCTAAAGTATATCTTCACCCAGCCCGATTTGAACCTAAGGCAGAGAAGATGGCTAGAGTTAGTCAAGGACTATAACCTAGAGATTCACTACCACCCGGGAAAGGCCAATGTAGTAGCTGATGCTCTAAGCCGGAAAACCTACGAGAAGGCAGCACCCAAGAGTGCTCAGTTGCAAGAGGAGATGGCCCGACTCAACGTACACATCGTTCCCCAAGGCTACGTCCGCCAGCTGAATGTTCAGCCTACCCTGGAAAAGAAGATCCGGAAGGCCCAAGAAGCCGACGAAGATCTGATGAGGATCCGCAAGCACACTGGAGAGAACAAGGCCCCTGACTTCAGGGTAGATGACCAAGGCACCCTGTGGTACAAGAACAGGATATGCGTGCCCGAAGGTGGAGATTTCGACGGAGACCATCATGGATGAGGCACACAACTCAAAGCATATTCCATTCACCGGGATCCACTAAGATGTACATGGACTTAAAGCAGAAATATTGGTGGAACGGGATGAAGGCGAGACATTGCACGGTTCGTTGCCCATTGCGACACTTGCCGAGGATCAAAGCCGAACATCGAAGCCCGCAGATCGCCGCAACCCTTACCAATCCCGGTATGGAAGTGGGACGAGATAGGTGTGGACTTCATAGTAGGGTTGCCAAGGACCCAGAAAGGACATGACTCTATATGGGTGATCGTGGATCGACTCACTAAAGTCGCCCACTTTCTACCCGTACGGACCACTTATGGTGGGGAGAAATTGGCGAAACTCTACATAGAAAATATAGTGAAGCTGCATGGAGTGCCTAGCAGAATAGTCTCCGACAGAGGAACCCAGTTCACCTCTAGATTCTGGAAAAGCCTGCACAAAGCCATGGGCACCAAACTGGACTTCAGCTCAGCATACCACCCCCAGACAGACGGGCAGACCGAAAGGGTGAATCAAATTCTGGAAGATATGTTGAGAGCCTGCGTCCTCACCTATGGCAAAGATTGGGAGCAGAGCCTGCCATACGCAGAATTTTCGTACAACAACGGCTATCAAGCAAGTCTGGGAATGTCGCCATTCGAAGCTCTATACGGGAGAAAATGCAGGACACCCCTGATGTGGTCAGAAGTAGGAGAGCGTGCCCTGGTTGGGCCCGCGCTGATAAAAGAAGCCGAGGAGCGAGTAGCAGACATCCGAGAAAAGTTGAAAGCCGCTCAGTCCCGACAGAAGAGCTACGCAGACAAGAAAAGGCGTGAAGCGAGCTTCAACCCAGGAGACTTCGTCTACCTCAAGGTTTCACCCATCCGGGGGACTCGGAGGTTTCAAGTACACGGGAAGTTGGCCCCTCGGTACATCGGCCCGTATAAAGTGCTCAAGAGGGTCGGAGCAGTAGCATATCGGCTGGAGCTACCCGAGGAAATGTCAGATATACACCCGGTATTCCACATCTCCCAGCTACAACGGTGTTTGAAAGTTCTGGAAGAAAAGCGGGTACCCGGTGGAGACCATCGATCTACGGCCCGGACCTTAGATACCGGGAGGTGCCCGTCAAGATCCTAGACACCGTGGTCAAGCGGACAAGAACGACCGAGGTACGGGTGTGCGAGGGTCCAATGGAGTAGACACGGGGTGGAAGAAGCTACGTGGGAACGAGAGGATGCACTGAGGAAGGAATTCCCCCACCTATTCGAGACTTAGCGGAATCTCGAGGACGAGATTCATTTTAAGTGGGGTAGGTTTGTAACGCCCGCGTTTTTAGCTCTAAATAAATCACCTATTAAATCATGCGTATTTTCAAAACCGACCCGCCGAGCTCAAAACCTAGTCACCGTTTTACCTCTCCCTCTCTCTCTCTCTCTCCTTCCCCGACGCGCGTGCCGTAATTTCCGCCGGCACCGCACCTCGGTCACGCCCCGCGCACCTTCCCCAACGCCGCGGTCGGCCACCGGCCGGAATCCCGCGCACGCCGCGGTCCCGCCAGCCGGTCCGCCTCGCCGTCACCGATGGCCCGAAAATCCCGCCGACGCCCGGGAAATAGGAAAAACCCCCACGAAACCCTCCCCTAATTTCCCTAGTAATTTTCCTAATTTTTCCAACCTCTTCCCTATTTTTTTCTATTTTCCTTTTCTTTTTCCCTTTTCTTTCTTTCTTTTTCTCTCCTTTTCCTTTTTCCTCTTTTCTTTTTTTTTCTTTTTCCTCCTTTTCTCTTTCCTTTCTCCTTCCTTCTTCCCTTCCCTTCCCCTTCCACCCGCGCGGCCGGGCATGCGCCCGACCGGCGCCTGACGGGGGGTTGACCCCCGGGGCCCCCGCGCCACGCCGCCCCCCTCCTCCTCAACGCGCCGGCGGGGTCGCCGCTCCCTCACGCCACCGCAGGCCCACGACTGGCCGACGCCGGGAGCAGGTCAACGCAGCCGCGCCATTAACCTTCCCCCGTCCGAGCCATCACCGGCCGACCACGCCGCCCCCACGCCCGCACGACGAGTTCAATCACCCGCCGAACCCCCGCGCACGAAGACCAAGCCGAGCCGTCGCATCACCGGCCGGAGCTCGCGAAGCTCCCCGAGCTCGCCGGCGACCTCGCCGGGGAAAATATCCCCCCCCCCGAACCGACCTTCGCCACCTATTTAAGGCCGGTACCACCATCACCTCGCCACACCGCACCACAAGCTACATTCCCCGAGCCTCCCGAGCCGCAACGCGCCGCCGCCGCCGTAGCATCGCCGCCGCCCCCGTCCGCCGCCGCCGATCCGCCCCTCGAGCCGCCTCAACCCAAGGTGAGTGAGTGGAATCGAACCCCCTCGTCGCCCTCCTCCTTTTCCCCCTCGCGCCGCTCGCGCTCGTGGCCGGGAGGCCGGCCGGCCGCCGCGGGACCGAGGCCCCCGCGGCTGCCCCGCCTCGCCCGTTGCGAGGTAGGGGATGAAGGAAGGGGGGGGGCTGTTTCGACCGAAAACCCCCCGCCCCTTTTTCCTTTTTCCCTTGACCCTATTACCCTCTCTCTCTTTCTCCTTTCATTTAACCCCTACCTTTTAAACAAATCCACCAAGACCCCTGCCCTTTTTCAAATAGATCCCTAGGGCTATTTTAGTTAACCTCACCTCACTTAAGTATTATGCTTAGGCCCTTTTGTCTACAACAAAATTACTAACCGGACTTAATTAACCCTAAGCATCCTTAGTACCCGACAATTCATGCGCGGGTTTAATCCTAATCACGCCTAAACCACCTCATTAAGAGGAAATTACCAATAGGTCCTTGACACCTATAGCCCCCTAAACCTAGCCCCTTTTCACACACGCCCTTCCTTCTCGGTTAAGACCAAACCCTACCGTGCCTATATATACCCCTCCTCCGCTCACTACCCCCTCCCCGAGCTCGGTCGGAAACATGTATGCTAACATTGCTTGCTTACTGGTGTGTATGCCATAGCCAACGAAGTAGAAGGAGTAAGGTACCCCGAGCCGGAGACCGAAGCCGACTACTGCGAGCAGGAGCCCGAGGTCCCGAACGCCGAGCCGGCACTCCCCGAAGACTTCGAAGACGGCAAGTTCAACTTCCCCCTTTGACGCATGCTTCTGTCCTAGTTTTAAAAATATATCCTATACCCGTTTTATAAATTGCATATTGTTTTTTACCGCAAAACATGGTAGGATAGCCACCCATGATTGCTATGATTGAACCTTGTTTTGGCCTAAATGAGTGCTTTAAAAATATGTGTGTGTGCTTTCAAAATGTGTGAGTGCTTTAAAAACAAAAGGGGGTATGTTTGGGAAGTGAATAAAGAACTGGGTAGACGGGATGGACGTGTGTGTCAGGAGTATGGGTGAGCTCGTACCTGTGTGGTTGAGCGTGTTGGGAGTTGTCCATCTTGTCGGTTAAGGACCGGGTTGCGTGACATCTCACCTGACCCAAATCATCGTACAACCACTCGACCGTTGTATGTGGCAACGGCTTAGCATAAACCCCACTAGTTAATCTACTTGCCATCTGGTGTGCGGGTGAGCAGCGGGAGACCAAGGAGTCGGGGTACGCTCTGTGTGAGGTATGCCCTGGTTATGTGGGATAACCCCTTGGGTGCTTCCGTGGTGGCTCGTAGCGTTAGCTAAGGTGGGTAATGGCTTTGATAGGATCCGTACCGGCGCTGAGGTGTCCGTGTGACGGTACCCTACTTGTGGGTAAAGATGTACAACCTCTGCAGAGTGTCAAACCTATTCGAATAGCCGTGTCCACGGTATTGGACGAGTCACGGTGTGGTCACAAAAACTAGTGTTTGGGATGGGATGTTTCTGGCGTGAGTTGTTTACCGGGTGAAATGTGTGGTCGTGTGCTCGGGCTACGACGGACGGGAAGTCCGGTAGTTCCATAGTGGTTTTTTTTCCTAAAACATTTGAGTTACTCGGGTTATAGAAACGATTTGTGAAAACCTTTTTGAAATGAACCCCTGCATGTGTAAGTTTGCAAGATAAACCTTACCCTGATCCTTGTTATACCTTATGCATGATATCGCTTTATAAGCCCCTCCGTGGGTGGGGTTGGATTTGCTCGAGTACGTATGTACTCACTCTTGTTTACTAACTATGTTACGAGAGGAGGATCCCGATTACATTCCGAGAGGACGTTGAGTAGGTCATTGCCCTACACCCAACCGTGCTCGTGTACCGGGGCCCTACCTAAAGCTTCCATGGTGTGGTACTCGAGGAGGCTATGGAAGCCTTTGCTATCGTAGTGTGGTCGTTAGCATTTGTGTTGTTCATTGTAGCGTTGGCATTACCGTGCCCTTTCGTAACCGTAATGTAAAAGATCGATTCCACCCGTTGTAATAAATGTGCTACCAACCTCCGGGACCGGTATTTGTGTCACATTTGGTCACCTCGGATGAGGGGACGCTTCATCGGGTGTGGAGCGTTGTTTCTTGGCTAGTTCTTCGAGTGAGTTGTGGAAGTGGCATAGGAAGTTGGGTCACTTGAGCTTTGACCTTTTGTCACGCTTGAGTAAACTCAATTTGGTCCGAGGATTGCCACGGTTGAGGCTTGAGAAAGAGTTGGTTTGTGCTCCGTGTAGGCATGCCAAGATGGTGGCCTCTTCTCACCCGCCTCTCACCGATGTGGTGACTGAGCGTCCATGCGAGCTGCTCCATATGGACCTTGTTAGCCCAGCTCGTGTGCGATCTGCGGGTGGGAAGTGGTATGTCCTTGTTGTGGTGGACGACTATTCTCGGTATGCGTGGGTGTTCTTTCTCGAGGAGAAGGGGGAGACGTTTGGTTTTGTTCGAGATCTAGTCTTGAGGTTGAGGAACGAGAGGCACGGAGATGCCATACGAGCTATCCGCAGTGATAATGGCTCGGAATTCAGGAACTCTCGTTTTGAAACCTTTTGCCATGACTTGGGTCTTGAGCACCAGTTTTCGAGTCCGTATACGCCTCCCCAGAATGGTGTTGTGGAAAGGAAGAACAAGACCTTGTGCGAGATGGCTCGGACGATGCTTGATGAGCATAGGACTCCGAGGAGGTATTGGGCTGAGGCGGTGAATACCGCGTGCTATGTGTCAAACGAGATATACCTCAGAGTGCACACGAAGAAGACATGCTATGAGTTGATGCATGGTCGCACACCCAAGGTGAGTCACTTCCATGTCTTTGGTTGCAAGTGTTTCATTCGAAGAAAGGCGGGAAGTTGGATAAGTTTGAGGCTAGGTCCGTCGATGGCATTTTCTTTGGTTATGCATCTCATTCTAGAGCATATCGTGTGCTCAATCTTGAAACTAACCAAATCGTGGAGACTTGCGAGCTAACCTTCGACGAGACAGAGCCACGTAGTCGGCTTGTCTTTGAGTGTGCGGGTGATGATGAGCTCGGCGAGGAGATCTTTCGAGAGGAGGAGCATGAACATGGTGATGATGAGGATGGCGGTGCGGTGCCCCCGCCGAACATGTACCCACTACTTCGACTACGATGATGGATGGACCCTCTCGCTACACCTACGACGACAAATCAAGAACGAGGAGAAGCCGGTGTTGAGGGGGGAGGTAGCTTCGAGGCGAGAACCTCCCCGGCGAGTACAAGAGGATCACCCGGCTTCAAGGATCATCGGCGACATGAATGAACGCACTACACGGTCGAGGGTTCGAAACAACTCCCATTTCGCTCATGCTGCATTTGTTGCTTCTTTCGAGCCCAAAGACATTGGACACGCACTATCTGATCACAATTGGGTTAATTCGATGCATGAGGAGTTGGAGAACTTTGAGAGGAATCAGGTGTGGGAGTTGGTTGACCCTCCCCCAGGGTGTAAGCCGATTGGTACAAAATGGGTGTGGAAAAACAAAGAGGGAGAGACGGGTGAGGTTGTGAGGAACAAGTCGAGACTTGTTGCTCAAGGGTTCGGTCGGGAAGGAGGGGATCGACTACGAGGAGACCTTTGCTCCCGTAGCCCGTTTGGAGGCGATTAGGATCCTTCTAGCCTTTTCTCGTGGCTAAAGGGTTCAAGTTGCACCAAATGGATGTGAAGAGTGCTTTTCCGAATGGTGTGCCGGAGGAAGAAGTGTATGTGAGACGACCTCCGGGGTTTGAGAGTGAGAAGTACCCCCACGGGTGTACAAGTTGAGTAAGGCGCCGTATGGGTTGGAAGCGGGCGCCTAGAGCTTGGTATGGCGGAAGTTGAGGGGGTTCTTGTTTGAGAGAGGTTTTGAGATGGGGAAGGTCGATCGACCTTGTTTTTGCCGAGGCGGGCGAGAGATATCCCCGATTGTGCGGGTGTGTACGTGGATGATATTGTCTTTGGTGGCTCGTCTAACTCTCTTGTTGCAAGGTTTGCGAGATGATATGAGCAGGGAGTTCGAGATGAGCATGATGGGTGAGTTGCGGTTCTTCCTCGGGCTACAAATCAAGCAATCAAAGGAAGGAACATTTGTGCACCGGGCTAAGTACACCAAGGACATTGTGAGGAAGTTCAAGATGGAGGACTCCAAGGCTATGACGACGCCGATGAGTATGGCTACAACTCTTGATGCGGACGAGGAAGGTGAACACGTGGACCGGAAGGAGTACCGGAGCATGATCGGGTCACTCCTCTACTTGACGGCAACGAGGCCGGACATACGAGTTCTCGGTGTGTCCGTGCGCTCGTTTTCAAGCGTCTCCAAGGACTTCGCATCGGCAAGCGGTGAAGAGAATTTTCGGGTACTTGTGTCACACTCCCGACTTCGGCCTTTGGTACTCCGCGTCCTCTTCTTTGGCGCTTCATGGTTTTTCGGACGCGGATTTTGCCGGGTGTCGGTTGGATAGGAAGTCCACTTCGGGACTTGCCGCTTTTTGGGTTCCTCTTTGGTGTCTTGGTCTTCCCGCAAGCGGCCGAGTGTTGCTCAATCCACGACCGAAGCCGAGTATGTTGCGCGTCGCTAGTTGTTGCTCTCGGCTCCTTTGGATCACCTACACCATGAGTGACTTTGGTGAGGAGTATACCCATGTCCCACTTAAATGTGATAGCACCGGTGCCATAAGCGTTGCAAAGAACCCAGGTGCTTCATTCCAAAACCAAACACATAGAAGTGAGGTATCATTTCCCGAGAGACAACGTAGAGAAAGGGAAGATAGCTTTGATCCATGTACCCCACACATGACCAACTAGCCGATATTTTCACCAAACCCCTAGATCAAGCAACTTTCACTCGTTTGCGGGGGGAATTTGGTGTGTGTTTGATTTCTTGAGTTGGGTGTGTGGGAGCCGTCTTTTGCGGTGGTGTCGAGCCCGTTTTGCTTCCTCTAGAGGAGCCGGTGGTTTGTGACCTTTGTGTGTGGGAGCTCCTTTGTAGCATATGTATAGCTTTCCTTTGTGCATTTCTTGCATTTGGCATTGCATATGTAACATGATGTATAGGCATCCTTGTATCTTAGATTGCATGCATTTTGTATCATATGCATTGGATAGGAAAAGCTTCTCCTATATACATTGTTCACCATGGGTTGCTATATATGTTCTTGTGAGCTTGTTTGGTATGCTATGGTTAGTTTGGCTTACCTCTTGATGATCTTGATGAATGATCCATGGTTGATGGCTAATTTTTTGAAAAATGTCACATATATGCTTTCTCATGTGTAAATGCCTATATATGATCTTGACATGTTTTAGTGGCTTTGTTATGCTTACTTTGTGGTTGGATAGCTAGTTTATTGATCATATGGGGCCAAAGGCTCATTTGCCATCATGAATGTTTAGCCCTCTTGCTTCATCTTGTGGAGGGGCATAAGTTCCTTTTTGTCGCAAAGACATTTCATGTACCAATCATAAATCTGAAAATGAAATGAAAAATGCTTGGAAAATATGCTCCCATGTCATATGTGCTGAAATTAATTTGCTTTGGGTGCTAAACCGTTGCATGTTGCCTACCAATGAGAAGTCTCATCCATAGAAGTAGGCACATGGCTCGGTGGCTTTGACATGACATGAGGTGCTCTTGGGTGTTTATGATGGTCTTATGATTAGAATGGCTGTCCTAGCATGAAGTTTGAGTGGCTTTGCCATTTTGATATGTTTTGCTCATGTTTAGGTATTTGCTTATGAGAGAGTAACTTTTCGCAAAATTACTCAAATCCTTTTTAGCCTTGTCCAATGATTGTGAAACTTGGTGATCTCGTAGTTAAGGTCATTACGAACCTGTCGAGTATCTAACTTGCTCATTTGGACTTGTGTAGCTCCTTGTGATGAATTTTGTATATTCGAGAAGCTATATGTTGTAAAGTTTCGCATTTTGCCTTGATTCATGCATTGTCAACAAGGGGAAGAAGTTTGTGCATGCTTTGGGCACACACTGGGAGTGTTTGGAAGGTGTTCCAATTGGTTCGGGCAAATTTTGAGCGAGTTTGGTGCGGGGCCGGTCTCTTGGGGCGGTCTAACCGCCCCGGGCGGACGGAGCACGGGCGGTCTAACCGCCCGTACGAGCGGTCTAACCGCCCGGGCGTGTGAGGGTGTGTTTGCTCTTTGTTGCATTCCCGCGTTGCATTGCTGCATTTGTTCAGGGGGAGTGTGCTGTTGCTCAGGGGGAGCTTGCATATGTGCAGGGGGAGCTCTTTGTGGTGTTCGAGCTTTGCTTCGGTGGTTTGCGCTCTTTGCTTGAGCATGTTTTGTCTCGGATGTGTCGAGCCGTTGCCCTTGCCTAAGGGGTCCGAGACTTGTCTTCTTCAAGTGATCTTGCTCTTTGCCTTTCTTTGGCTTTCGATCGCTTGTTGGAGTTTCTTTCTTTTTGTTTCTTTTCTTTTCCTTTTCTCTTGTGTTACTTCATGTGAGTGTGTTGTCAATGCACTCATCAAGGGGGAGATTGAGGACCATGTGTGGTTCGAGGACCGGTGGATGGTCGCTTCCTTGTGTGATGAGTGATTGACAACGTTGTGTGGACCGATTCTTGGCTAAGTATTGCGGGTGCGGGTTGCGGCTTGACTCGTCTTGGTGCGGGTGAAGAACAAGCGCGAAAGGTCGTCGCCGGTAAGGCCTCCGTGTGTGGAGAAGACAAGTAGGCTTCGTTCGAGGGACCCGGTGGCCGGCGGGGTCAAGTGCGGGCCGCATGGTGGCATGAACAAGCAAGATGAAGTCGTGGACGGTTTCTTGGTAGAGCCTCAAAACCAAGGTCGAGCCGGGACTACGTGGGAGCCGAGTCATGAGTGGAGATTGGCGGAGGCTACACCGAGTTCGCGGGGGTTTACGGTGGTTCACCGGAAAACCACCGGGTTACTCGGTTGAGCCACAAAACCGAGGCCGAAGACTCGACGAGGAGGTGCGCCACCCGGGCCGGTTCAACCGCCCGGGGGGGCGGTCGGACCGCCCGGGGCCGGTCGGATCCCCCCGGCCGGCCTAACCGCCTGGGGGGGCGGTCGACCGCCCGGCCGCCGGCGCCGAGAAGCTTCGAAGCGGAGGACACGCGTCGGGATCGCAAGGCTTGCGTCGAGGCTACGCAGGTGCGGTCGCCGGCATCCGTCCGATGGTGAAGACATCAAGAATTCCAAATCCGCCCTTGAGGGGCATGTATCCCTAGTTATTAGTGAAGGGTAGTTTAGTCTTTTGGGTGCCTCTATATATACACATTAGATGGGTGGATGGCGACCAACTCTTGGAACCCTAGCTCATTTGTTTTTCCATTTTCGTTCTCCATTTTCCTTAGGATTTTAGAAGGCTAGCTTGAGAGCTTCATGTGAGATCTAGAGAGAGGGATGGATGTTTGGGTGGCAAGCTAGACCTTGTACGAACCTTTCATGGCATGTATAGAAGGTTTGGCGTTGTTCATCATGGTGGTTTTCCCGTCTCTTTTGTGGTGATTTTCGGCGCTCTTTTGGTGGTGTTTTGAGGACGATTTCATGGGGCTTTTGGTGGGTGTCACGTATGAGGTTCTTGTGCCTCTTTGGCTGGTGACTTTGCCCCCAAATCCCCTTTGAATCGGACTCGATTTGGTGGTTCCTCGGGTTGGGCGAGTTCTTGACCTAGAGAAGCGATTTCTTCGATTCCTCTTGATTGTAAGCGTTTCGGGTCGATTCCTTTGAGGTAGAGGTTGCCCGGGGAGGTAACCCGGCTATTCCCGAAGTTTTGCTGCAATCCGTGGAGTGATTCGGGAGATCGGGCGCGAGGAAGTTGAGGTTTGACCCGCGGGTTCGTTTTTCCGGAAGGGGACGGTCTAACCGCCTACGGGGGCGGTCTAACCGCCCCGGGTGTTTCCGGGTCAAAGTTTTGTTTCGCCGGATTTTCCTCTCGTGAGTCCGTTCGCCTTGATCAGAGGAGCGTTTGGGTGAAATTTGGGGTTGTTCTCATGCAGTTTGCTAGGTGTTCTTGGTTGGAGTTCGTTGCTGGGTACAGGAGGTTAGACCGCCCCGGTTAGCCGGTCTAACCGCCCCTAGGCCCTTGGCTGAAGTTTTGGTTTTCGCCAAGATTTTCTGGTAGCTAGCATGGTCTTGACCAGAGATCTCTGTTGGTGAAACCGTGGTGAGTTTTGGTGCTTGGAAGAGGCGTTTCGGAGGATTTCTCGGTTGCCGGGTGGAGGCGGTCTAACCGCCCCTATACCCGGTCTAACCGCCCCCTCGGTTAGCCGGCTTTCGAGTTGTTTCCGTTGTCGGTGCTGCGTGTGTGTTGTGGTTGCTGGTAGAGTTTGTTCCTAGGACCGGTAGCACTCCGGTGGCTACGTGGTTTTGGCAAACGGGAGGTAGAAGTGCGGAGCGTGTGATTTTGGGGGTTCGACCGAGCTAGTTCGTCTTGTCGGAGTTTCAATCTCCCTCGAGAAGAATTTTTATCGGCTCCCATTCACTCCCCCCCCCCCTTCTCCGGTCGCCTAATCGGTCCTTCATCCTCAACTTCCCCGAATTCCTTCTCCAATTTCTCGCCCGCGTCCTTGAAGCTCTGCTCCCACTTGACTTCCATGTCGTCGAAATGCTTGGACAGCGCATCGAGGACAAGCTTCGTCTCCGGGTTCATAGCTCCCGGGCGGCGTTGAAGACGAGTATAGTGGCTGTGAAGGGGAACGGGATCCATGATGTGGAATGGAACCTAGATCGAATCGCGGTGGATTGGATTTACAGGACACTACCGCGATCTCCGAAGAAATCAAGCAGCAGCTCACGCCAGACCAGATCCGTTTCGCAACTCAATCGATCGGAACAATCTCGAGACGAGAATTAACTCTGTGAATTCAAGGATGGTGACAAGAGGACGGCCACGACGAATCGCGCTCACCGACCAGGGCACCGTCACGAATCCACAAGGTAACTCCCGTAACAAGGAAAGGAATCCCAGGAACCGGTGAATCTGATACCAATTTGTTAACAACGGAGATAAGGGACGAAGAAAATGGAAGAACAAGAAGGGAAAACTCGCCAGAATTCAGGATGAGGAAGGAAGATAGTTCGCAATGTTTTTCCTTAGTTCATACATACCCTCTCTAGAGTGCTCCACCCCGTATAAATACAGGAAACGTGCTTTACGCACACACACCAATTACACGGCTAGGCCCAAACATGTTTGTGACCCACCTTACTCTCAGTCCGGATCATGAACCCTGGTGTTGGGCCGGGACTGCCTTGAGCTCCTCCGTGGCCCTGTAATAGAGGTGCTAACACCATGTGCCCTGCTGCCTCCGGTTAGTGAAAGAGCTAGCTGATGCCATCGTCTCTGTCGCTGCCGCGCGTGGTTTCCACAAGCATGAACGAGCATGCCGGCCTGGGCAAAGGCGACCTGTACGTGTGGCTACTACACGGCAAAGCAACAAGACCCCGGCACGGCAGTCTCCTTTTCACGTGCCGCACTGCGCTCTCTGCATCGTCACCGGCCGGGCGCGACGCGCCGACGCTTGATGACGGTTTTCCACCCCGACCTTCCGAACCTGGAGACTGAAAAATTCATTCGTCACTAGTGAGCTCTCTGCCTGCTAGCTACGTGCTACCTCAAAGCTGGCCCACTCCGCATAAGTCACAATTTTTTTTGAGAGCGCATAAGTCACAATTCGTGCAGCCTAACAGACAACTGAAAATTTTGATCTGGGCCGATCTTTCCCCGACAAAATCCAAGATTTGGGCTTATGCATGAGAATATATAAATAGTTTTGGGCTAGTTGGGGTCCTGCGGCATGACATTAGGAAATATCCATGTCCCAGACTCCTGAGTGTAGCATGAATGTTGGCCAGTTCCCTTTGAGAAAAATTTGGCACAATGCTCCTTCCACATATGGGAGTCAAGCAGGAGTGCCTTCAAAAGCACTAGAGTTCAGCTAAACATCACACGTGCTTCCAACAAGGATTCTCGACATCTTAGCCAGATGGCAAAACACCATGGTACGTTAAACACTACCCAGGATTCTACGACTGAGCCGCCTCTTGTTTGGACTCCGCAGGTACAAGTCCTCGGATCTTCACATCATAGTAGACCTCCTCCACCCTCCTCAAATCATACTTCATCCCTGCAAAGGGATTAACAGATAAGCCACATTACACACCATGACCGTAACGACCCTAAAGAAATATGTGCATACAGCAGCAGACCAGGTCATCTTTACAAGGAACAACTTCGACAAGTCACTGTAGTAAGCAAACAAACTCACCATCAAATTTCTTACGCAAGAAGTCATTGCGCAGGTTCAACATCCTAAACGATGCATGCAGGTCAGTCAAGAAGCTCAGAACCTTTCTTGGACAGTCATAGTCTCCAGCAGTGACGCGATTTACAACAAATCTCGGCTGCAAAAAAAAACATTGTGACAATTAATTCCAGCCCATAGCTGGTGAGGAATACTGAATTCTACAAATCCATCCCTCGAATCACCCCACAATAAAAGCATTCAGTATGAAATGCAGGCAGTGAACAGTTTTGTAAACCCATAAAGTTTGATGATTGTATAAAAAAGTACACTACAGACAACAGAACAATCCAACAACAACAACAACAACAACTTAGCCTTTTGTCCCAAGCAAGTCGGGGTAGGCTAGATATGAAACCCAAAGGTACCACCAACATAAAGACACGTAGAAGAAGTCATGGCTCGGGAACGTTGATGGCTAGTCTCCAAGCGCCCCTATCCAAAGCTAAGTCCTTGGAGATATTCCACTCCCTAAGGTCTCTCTTGACCGACTCATCCCGAGTCGGCTTAGGTCGACCTCTAACTTTCTTCACATTGTCGTCCCGCTCTAGGACCCCACTACGCACCGGAGCCTCGGGAGGCCTTCGTTGGACATGTCCAAACCATCTCAACCGATGCTGGATCGGTTTCTCCTCAATTGGCGCCACCCCGACCCCCGTCCCGAATATCATCGTTCCGTACTCTATCCCTCCTCGTGTGCCCACAAACCCAACGCAACATACGCATCTCCGCCACACTCAATTGCCGGACATGTCGCCTTTTTGTAGGCCAACACTCCGCACCGTATAACATCGCCGGGCGAATCACCGTCCTATAAAACTTACCTTTTAGCTTCGAGGCACCCTTTTGTCACGAGAGGACGCCGAGGCTTGACGCCATTTCAACCAACCAGCCTGAAATTCTATGCCTAACATCTTCGTCGATGTCGCCATCCTTCGTAGTATCGAACCTAAATACCGAAAAGTATCCTTCTTGGTCACCACTTGCCCATCAAGGGTGACGTCTCCCTCCTCACGCGTCGTACCGCTAAAGTCGCACCTCATGTACTCGGTCTTGGTCCTACTAAGTCTAAACCCTTTCGATTCTAACGTATGCCTCCACGCTCTAACTTCCTATTTACCCCCGCCCTACTCTCATCAACTAGCACCACATCATCGCAAAGAGCATACACCGGGGGATATCACCTTGAATGTCCCTTGTGACCTCATCCATCACCAAAGCAAATAGATAAGGGCTCAACGCCGACCCTTGATGTAGTCCTATTTTAATTGGGAAATCACTAGTATCGCCATCGCATGTCCGGACACACGTCACCACATCCCCGTACATATCCTTGATGAGGTTAACATACTTAGTTGGGACCTTGTGCTTCTCCAGTGCCCACCACATGACGTGTCTCGGCACTTTGTCGTATGCCTTCTCGAGGTCAATAAATACCATGTGCAAGTCCTTCTTCTCGCTCCCTATATCTCTCCATCAATTGGCGTATTAAGAAAATCGCCTCCATGGTCGACCTACCGGTGCATGAACCCAAACCGATTTTGGGTCACACTCGTCCCTCTTCTTAGGCGATGCTCGATAACCCTCTCCCGCAGCTTCATCGTATGGCTCATCAACTTAATTCCACGGTAGTTCGTACAACTCGAACGTCTCCCTTGTTCTTGAAGATCGGTACTAATATGCTTCTCCTCCATTCTTTAGGCATCTTGTTTGACCGAAAAATAAGGTTAAAAAGCTTAGTTAACCAAACTACCGCTCCGGCACCCGAGCATCTCCACACCTCAATGGGGATACCATCGAGTCCCAATGCCTTGCCTCCCATCATCCTCTTCAAGGCCTCTCGCGGTCTCTCGCCTCTTGAATTCTCCTCACAAAGCGTCTGTTGGTATCATCAAATGAATCATCCAACTCAAGGGTAGGATCCTCATTCTCTCCATTAAACAAACTTGTCGAAGTACTCTCTCCATCCGTCCTTGATTTCCTCATCCTTCACCGAAGTCGATTTGTTCCGTCCTTGATGCATTTGATTTGGTTGATGTCCCTTGTCTTCCTCTCTCGGATCTTAGCCAACCTATAGATGTCCTTCTCCCCTTCCTTCGTGCCTAGCCGCCGGTAAAGGTCATCATACGCCCGACCTTTTGCTACACTCACCGCTCGCTTTGCGGCCCTCTTTGCTATTTTATATCCCTCAATGTTGGTCGCACTCTTGTCATGATGGAGGCGCTTGTAACACTCTTTCTTCTCCTTGATAGTCCTTTGCACCTCGTCATTCCACCACCAGGTGTCTTTCACTTCCCGTTTGCCTCCCTTGCTCACACCAAACACTTCCGAAGCCACCTTCCGAACACATGTTGCCATCTTTATCCACGTGTCTTCGCATCTTCGCCTTCCTCCCAAGGCCCCTCGACTAGCATCCTCTCCTTAAACCTTTGCG
The DNA here is from genome assembly GCA_947561735.1 of Cenchrus americanus. Classification (NCBI taxonomy): domain Eukaryota; kingdom Viridiplantae; phylum Streptophyta; class Magnoliopsida; order Poales; family Poaceae; genus Cenchrus; species Cenchrus americanus. The sequence goes on from OX387240.1 coordinate 56,089,908, forward strand.
CTTCTTCTCCTCTAAGTTTCCACCACTTCGTTCTTGCAATCTTGGCCGTTTGTCCGGAGGACACGTACCCGAAAGCGAAAATCCGCCACCACAAGCTTGTGTTGAGGGACAACACACTCCCCCAGAAACACCCTACGGTCTAAGCACGCACGTCTATCCTCCCTCCTTGCAAGAATAAAGTCGATCCGGCTAGAGTGTTGACCACTACGGAAAGTCACTAGATGGGATTCCCTCTTCCTAAAGAGGGTGTTCGATATCAATAGGTCGTAGGCTAATGCGAAGTTCGGGACATCCTCCCTCTCTTGATTCCTACTACCATACCCGAACCCCCCCATGCACCCGCTCCCATCCCACATTAGTCGCACCCACATGGCCGTTGAGGTCTCCTCCTATGAAGAGTTTCTCACCGACAGGCACGGTACTAACCATGCTATCCGGATCTTCCCAAAACTCGCCTCTTGATGCTCTCGCTAAGACCTACCCGAGGTGCATAAGCACCGATCACGTTCGAGCCGAATCACCAACTACCAACCGAACAAGGATAATCCTGGCCACCTTGCCTCCCGACATCAACAACCCCATCCTTAAGGCTCCTATCGATCAAGATACCTACACCATTCCTACCCGATGTTGTCCCCGTGTACCAAAGTTTGAAGCCGTATTCTCCACTTCTTTCGCCTTCCGGCCCTTCCATTTGGTCTCCCGAACGCATAGAATATTTACCCGCCTCCTATCCACATTCCAATTTTTAGAGTGTTGGTATTTAGTCTAGCCCAAGCTCTAAATATTTATATGGTATTTGAATATCCGTTCTTCTCTTGCGCATACAGAAGTTTAGAAGTAAAATAAATGTTTATACTTATCACAACACTCATCATATTCTTAGGTGCCACACAAAGAAACTAATGCAAGGTAAAGGCATCATAGGTTTCAATCATTAATGTTATTCTTGATGTGCTGAAGCAACTAGGATGTGTGAAACTCGCTTAATAGTGTAAGCAAGAAAATGGGAAGAACATAACATACTACAATGAGAAAGAACAAGATGGGGTTGGTCCTTGGTTCACACAAAAATGTGAAACTTATCTCAATAATCTGTACACATTGACTTTTTCCCCTCAACCCACTGGTTTATCAAATCTTGCTAATTTTACTAACATATTAGCATTACAAATTGATTTAGTATGTCAACCTTTTCAACTGAAATTAGCATATGAAATCATGTACTGTAAAAAAAACTTAAAATACCACAACACAAAAGAGTGAAATGGAGACTGCACTTGACTGAATCAAATCAACAAAGTTGAGGAAGAATATCAATTGATACCAATAAAATAGAAGCTCAGAGGTTATACATTAGCTCTATCACCAATCCACAGCCACAAAAGTATGAGGTAGCTAATCACCAAAGCATTTTAGTTCTCTGAAGGAAATATTTCATCTAAGAAAACCCTTTTCTCCATATTAATTAAGAAATTTGCAAGTCTAAAAATTATTGGGCATGCTTTCCATGGTTGCCAAAAGATTTGATTAAATATCCATTTACAAAATACACCTTCATATTAAGACGGAGTTGGGTGCTATACTACTATCAATATTAAGTTTGAATAGAAGAGTAAAAGGTATTAAACTTCACATATCCATACACCATATTCATAGTAAGAGTGCAAGACATAATCAGCTATCAGGCAACTACTATAGCATTGCTATGTATATTAAAAAAAATTAACCATAACATGGAACCAGAATGCAGTTCATACCAGATAACATGGCAATAACTAATCTTTCTTACTTTCACAGTGACCCTCTATTTATCAATATGAATTTGCCTTTTTCCACGCCATAACTACTCAATTCCATGTGCATACACAGTCGCAAGAAAAGATAACTTCCATTAATATTTGTTATCTTATTCCATCAATATTTGTTATATTATTACTATCCTCATGTGTAAGACCGCCAAAACAGTCCCTATAATTTATTCCAAATGCTCCTGATCTGCTATATGATTCACCAAAGGAATTGTATGATATGACAGTCACACACTTAGGCTATGCAATTCAACATTCATTGCAGGATTGTTCTTGAAATTAACATGAGTTATTAGCTTGAGCAATAAGAAAACCAATAGGGAAATTTTAATAAAATCCGTTACAATATGGAAGTTTTTTTTGTTTTACAGAATGGCAGGTGACCCCCCTACCTATAAAGGCAGGATATGAACAGGGGATTTTGCAGCGCTTGAAGCTCAACAAGATAAACATGTAAAAAGCTACTTAGCTAATTTCCTAAAAGAAACTTGACCCCTGTATTGGCCAAAGAATAACTAGAGCCAATTCATCCATGAATACAGATTTCCAACATCGAAGAGAAAGAGCACCATTGTCGAAAATGATAGTATTTATATGACACCAGATGCCCCAAATTTAATCACCTATAACCACTACTGACTACTCGATGGCAAAACTTGCAAACTAGCCTAATTTATTGTACAATAGCAATCATGCAACAAAATCACGATTAGTTGGTTATCCTACTCAGTGACTTCATAATTCTAATTTCTACAGGACACTTTTTTTTGCTAAAATGATTAATCCTAAACACCATAGGTGGAAATTCATCTACTCAGATGAGCACAAGCTGATGCTTTAGACTTATCTTGTTAAATAAGATCTTCACAAGTCATATAAATTATGCCTAGTGTCCAGATGATGACATATAACAAATGGTCTGAATATTTGGTTCATAGTCTTCAGATTATCTAGTGAAAGTAATATGCAATATTTCCTATAAAAGGTAGTGGTTCTTTTAACAATCTTACATTACATTCAGCACTTGGGTTGGTTGAACATTATTTGCTATTTCAAAGCCCAAGCATATCAATAAAGAGCTAATTTCCCAACTCAAAACTATGAGAAGAGTTGTTGAACTTACAAACTCATTGGACATGAAGCACAATCCTGCAAAACAAGAAAGACTTCATGTAAGTGCACATCTTTATAAATCTACAAGAAATACAAACAGAACAGGTTCAGAGTTGTTTGATAATACTGCAACGGTTCTCATGTTTCAAACAATAAGTAACAGATAGCAATGCCGAAAACATGTAAACATGCACATATGCACCAGGATTAGCACAAAGTTTGAAACCAAAATTACCAACACTCCCGAGACTAAGCATCTATTTACAGAGTAAGAAAAAAAGCGAAGGGTAGATAAGTAACACACAGACTGACAGAGACACTCACCTGTCAGATAGTCCTCAACATCAAGGCAAAACTCCCCAGAGCTCACTGAAAAAACCAGGTTACCAATTAGTTGCCATGAGATGTACCAATTACAACAATGTAACCACTGCTACAATTGACAGAATGCTGACATACACCCAAGCTTCTCCTGGGCCTCAGCGTGCATTAGTAGGCCGTCAGTCTCCAGCCAGTGCATGAACGCGAGCATCGACACCACTGCCTGCGTCTCGGACCTCCAATCACCGTTGTACCTAAGCCACAAAACCCCAGACACTCAGACATGATACATTTCCTTCAGAAAAATCCAATTGCTAACAACCTGGACACATATGCGCCGAATTGGATGGAGCAATTAACCTGTAGTACTGGCCGGGGCACTCCTTGAGAACCTCTGCCAGCTGGGCGTAGAGCCCCTTGATCAACTCTACCTGCGCCTTGGCCTTCCGGAGCACATCTGCGCGAGTAGAAAGATGGGTAAACAACTCCGGAGCAATTAAAGAGATTGCGCGCTCGGAGGTCACAAACCACTAGGAGAAGTGAAATGGGGGAGGAGGAGAGGGGTGGGGACTGGGGGAGGGGTGGGGTGGTGGTAACCTTCGAGGGGGACGGGCTGGTGGACGAGGAGCAGCGCGGCGTTGGCGACGCGGGAGGCGGACTCGATCTCGGAGACGACGGCGCGGATGCGGTCGCGGAGGGTGGCCGACTCGTCGAGCTGCGCGCGGAAGGACTCGAACTGCGCGTCCATGACGGGAGAGGGCAGCCGCGGCGGGGGCTGGGAGTCGGGGGCGGCGGAGGCGGAGGCGTGGGGAGGGGCGGGGGAGCAGAAGCGGCGCAGAGGGGGCAGGATGAGGGCGGCTCGGCGGGGAGTGAGGAGGGCAGCCGGTGGGGGCGAGAGGGAAGCGGCGGCGGCGCGGAGGCGGAGCGCGGCGGCGGTGGCGGTGGCTGCTGCGGCTGCGGGTCTCATTTGCGGAGTGAGGTTTTGGAGATGTTTTTGATGGCGGAGACGGGGAGAGATATTTGCATTCATGCCATTGTCAAAACTGGGTTTCGCTCTTTTGCTATTGCGGATTTGGCTTCGCTAAAGCACTATTATCGAGTAAGGACGAACCGCTACAATAGTGTTTTTGACTATCCTACCCTCAGCCCCTTCTCTTTCCTCTCTCCGGCACGCCGAGCTTCACCCCCCAGCCGGGCGGCCGGCGCGCATCTCGCCCGCGCGAGTCGGCGGCGGAGCGGCTCGCACGCGCATGCGTACGACAAAGCTCGTGCACGCCGACGGTGGAGCTCGGGCCGCGGCCGCACTCGCCCGCGGTGGAAGTCGGTCCGCGCCCGGCGGCGGAGCGGCGGGGGTGGCGCGACAACAAGATGGGAGGAAGGAGGGTCGGGCCGGCGGCGCAGCTCTGGCCGCAGACGACTGCAGCGGAGCGGCTGGGATGGCGCGGCAGCAAGATGGGGAGGGAGGATGGCCGTCGTTGTGCCTCACAGTCGTCGACGGGGGATAGAGAGGACAGGGCGGCGCGGCGCAGGGAGGAAGAAGAGCAGGAGAGGAGGCTCGGCGGCGTGTGCTTGGAGGTTGAAGAAGGGCGAGGGTATTTTGGTCAGACAAGGCATTGTAGCGGTGTGATCACGTTTGACAATGGCATTTTAGCGAAGCCCAATTCTGAAATGACATAAGAGCGAAACTCACTTTTGACAATGGCACGGATGCAAATATCTCGACGGGGAGGCGTGTCGTCGGGCGTCGAGCCGGGAGAAGACAAGTGTCCGACCGACCCGTGCGTGGCATGCGATCCGTTTTGGGTCGGGAAGATCGCACTTGGAATTTAGCCCAAATTCCTACTCCACTACGAGCCTCTCTGCACTACCCGGGTGCCCCGCCTGCCTGATATCGTAGTTTGTTTAGCCTCCCTGGATACAATACCAGTCCAGATTTTTTCCCGAGACTCGAAGAATGAGTGAACTACCTCCTCAACTTTTAAAACTGTTCAATTTACCTTTCTTCTCTAGCGGTTTCCATAGGCGGTTTTGTCATTTTTAATTAAAAATAAATCTTGTAAATACTTCATGATGTTATTAAACCTCCAAAAATATCTCTAAGCCTTAAAGGTTATGAGAAAAATTTTAGAGATGGATTGGGATGCAAGAAATCAAAATAAAACATTTAAAACTAGTGAAAATGTCTATAAAAGTTTCTAAAATTCAGATTTAGCTCTAGACAAATGGAAATATATATCCAAAAATTTTAAAGTATATATTAAAATATTTCAATCTATATAAATGCATCTTGCATGCTTTCACTAAAAACATAAAATGAAGCCGACATGAATACATCCATCGAAAATGATAAATGCATTCAATATTAATATATGTTAAATTCATGATGGTTAACTGCATTTACGATGAATGTATTCATTTTTTGCTTCATTTCATGTTTTTATTGCAAAACGTATTCAAGATGCAATTTAAGTTTTATGTTTTATTATGGTTTCATTGATATATTCTTTTTTCATTTTGCTGGAGCTAAATTTAAAATTTATAGACATTTTCACCAGTTTTAAATATTTTATTTATATTTTTGCGACCCAATCCAGTCTCTGGGATTTTTCTCATAATTTTCAAAAACTTAAGAATATTTTCATAGCTTATTAAGCATTTACAAGATTAATTTTTAATTCAGAAAGAAGGCAACCACCTTTGAAAACACCTGAACAGGAAGTTAAAAGTTAACGGTTTTAAAAGTTGAGAAATGTGGTTCACACTGTTTTCGAGTCTAAGAAGGAATCATGAACTCCAAGGAGTGTCCAAGGACGTAAAACAGTCTTTTTCCTTCGTAGTATAATAGATTTGTAATCGTGGCTTTCCACCCGCGCGCGCACGCACACAAATTGATCCATCTTTCCATTCATCTCAAACAAAATGGTTCTGGTATAAAAGAATTGTCTGTACATATACTCAGAATACTTCATTCTAACGGCCTTAAAAACAAGACGGTGGTTCTAAATTTGTACATATCTCGTATATGTTTCCCTATAGTGTGCTGTGTGCAGCTTCCTGCGTGACTGCGTCTGCGTGACAGCCTTCTTTCATAGTGTATATATACAAAGAACAAAGCACCTCTCCATAAGACGGCAGGGCTGCATTGTCGCTACAATATGTAGTAGTGACACATGGGATGTGGAGAAAAACCAATGACACAAGTACACTTACATCTATTTTTTCATCTTTAACAGACTAACAAATGCAATAAGCCGGAAGAGCACACCATAAAGCATAATAATGGTGATGCAAAGACCAAAGTCGTTGATATCAAAGCCGCCTTGAAGCAAGGCTCCACATCTAGTGATCAGCCACACACCAGAATACCTGAAGTGCGATGATGCATTAGGCAAATGATGGAAAAGCTTGACATGACATGCAAATACAAGTTAGAGGTAGAGTGCAGATGTTCGAGTGACAAAATCATAAGTCGAAAAAAAGGTAGTGCAAATTAATAACTTGTTCACTCTAGAAAAATAAAAGCAAATAGTTTCACCGATAAATATTCATACTCTGAAACACCAACAACACAGAATTAGTCGGATAATATCAGGTTATACAACAATAATAGTTTAGTCAAATATACAGGCTAGTAAGAAACATTAGATCTCCTGGCTAAACTAAGTGGTTCATAGCTAGTTTCTTTCAACAGTGAGATTCTGCATTTTTTTCTTGTTTATAATAGTTTTCCAGAACATAAAGCATGTGCTGCACACGAATGTACTCCTTCCGTCCCAAATTACTTTTTTTTTTTTGCTTCTCTAGATATATAACTTTTGGAACGTACATATATGCTATATCTGGATACATAGCAAAAGACATGTAAACAAATAGTAATTTAACACCATAAACAAGTTCTAAAATTACTTGATGACTGCTGGTTAAAGAAACAGAATACTAACTCTTTCGCTCCTGCAATGATGAAAGCTTCTAGAGCCCACTTCGGATAGCTCAATTCTTTTATAACCCGTGGAAGATCTTGTTTAGTGCCCACCAGGACCAGCACAACAGGCACTATTGCAGAACACTGGAACAGTATGGTTCATTAGCCACCTTCTACAGTCATATGTCATGTTACAATTTTTTTATGAAGCCTTACTTACCAGTTGAGCTAATCCAAGCTCAAACCAAATAGCAAAAGTGTAACCTATACCGGTTACACAATAAATTAGTGCCAGCAAAACCAAATAATTGTCTCTAAGAGTTGACCTTGGATTGTTGAAGAAATAAAATGTTGAGAGGAAGATTATTGGCTTAACGGCAGTATTGAAATGATCCATGGTATCTCTTGCGAGAAAGTAAGCTAGAGAGCTCATGCCAGATTCTCTCTCCCTCCAATATTGCAACTTTTCGGGTGAAAATGACCGCAACGCTGCAAGCTGGCATAACAAAGCTGCAACAAGCACATTAACGTTAGTTAAAATGTCACTGTTACATGTTTAACTTACAATTGCAAAACACAGTTAAATTTTGCAATTAAATTTTCTGTAGCTGGTTGTGATTTGTGTATATTTTACAGAAAGTGGAGAGAAGCGCATATTTAAAAGGAAAGAATAAATGAAGGGTATTATTTGTCTTATTTTCTCTTGTGCTTGTGTATCCTAAAAGAGTTCATTTTAAGGTGTTATAAGATCATGAAACATACATATCTTATAGTTCATCTTTCAGCACATTGCAATATGAGCTAAGGGGGTAAACTTTTTGGACCACAACTACTCCATAGATCAGTTAAGGGTAAATTTAACTTCAACAATATCTTCACTCTCCAACCACCCCAAGTAAATACGCCAAGAAAAGATGCAATTGCAGTTGCAGGATGTATATACATTTTTTCATTTAAACTAGAGAAGCTAAAGATGATGAAGTTTAAACCTGTGACAGAAGTTAGCTTATACTCCCTCCGTTCTTAAAATATGACACCGTTGACTTTTTACTCCAACTTTGACCATATATATTGAACAAATTAGTTAACTAATAAAGTAAAATGTATATCATTATATCTGTTCTCCAATGTACTTTAGATTTAACTTGTTGGTTTATCGATTTGCAAAACAAAATTGTAGAAAAGACGAATGGTCAAACAAACGAAAAAATCCAATGGTGTCGTGTATTTAAGAGCGGAGGTAGTATTTGCTAAAAGCTCTTGGTAATATCATTGCAGCTCAATTATATACATTATATCATAACTTAGCTATATCCAAGGATAATTTCAGAAAAGAGCAGCCTTTTTTGTTTCTTTGATAGTTTATTATGTAAATTTAATAATTTGGAAAAGGAAAAGGATGCTGACTTACAAACTGCCATTATGGTATATCCATAAGAAGCTAAACCAAATGAATCATCTCGAACTCTAGCAATTGTCCCAATGCATATTCCAGCAATACACAATATTAAGTAATCAGCAGCCTGTTGTGTAGATTCACGCAGCCGTTGCTTTGCTACCCTGAAACATTTTGACAGTATAATTACAGACTGATTCACGCAGCGTGCAGGAAATGTCATTGAAAAGAATTTACCTCCCCAAATAGTATCCATATTGTGCAAAAACGCCAGGTGTTTTCCTTTCCAGTAATCTATTTGATTGTCTCACATTATGCCGCACAGAATCTGTACTCTCTGATTGTTCTGCCAAAGATCGTTGGCTAGAAATGGAGCGAACAGTATATAACTCACGAATTGTATCGATATTCTCAAGGTCCTTTTGAAAATCATCTGGAACTTCATAGCCATTATGTAGCATCCAAAGGAGTGGCAAGTGTTTAGGAGTCACATTTCCCCTCATTTTAGTTTTTACTATTCCCTCTAAAATGTCAATGAAATAGTCTGGAGGATTCACACGGTCTGGCACCTTGATCCCCAGGCCTGCGAAGTATATTTCAACTTCACTTACAGGCCCATGATAAGCAATAAGGCCACCTCTTGCCAAAAGGACAAAGTCATCAAACATGTTGAACAAAGTATAGCTGTGTGAAACATTAATGAGAGTCAAGCTTATATGTCAATAAAGTAAAACAAAACATGGAAACGAATTTTTTAGCTCAATGTGAAAATGAATGATAAGCCCTTTTTGGATAGTCAATTACGTGCATTTGTTGAGCACTAAAATGCATGTGGATGAATTCTTTCACAAGGTTTTAAAACCAGCTAATAGGCGATCTCAGAAAAGGAATGCAAGCTTTCAGGCCCATTGATCAATAGATGCTAGATACTCATTAGAAAACTTTGCTTGTAAGTGAAGTAAATTTTAATTTAAGGGCATAAATTTATCAAAAAAAGGTACAAGTTGATGATTGTTTATGTACCTTGGTTGGTGAATCACTGCACAAACATTCACACCTTCAAGTGCTTCACGTCGAAGAGCCCTTAGAAGTAGCTGAGATGAAGCACTATCTAAGCCTGTAGTTGGCTCGTCTAATATGAGAAGAGATGGCTCCATAACCATTTCAATCCCAACATTTACACGCTTCCTTTGTCCTCCGGAGATACCCCGTTTCTCCACTGTCCCAACAAGGGAATTTCTGATTTCTTGAAGCCCTAATGATTCAATAACCCGTTCAAGAACTCGTACCTTATGTGATTTTTCCATGCCTTTGCTCAACCTATTCCACAAAACAATACTGATTGTTATAATAAACCATTTACTTTACAAACAAACAACAACATAGTTTATGTCCCAAGCAAGTTGGGGCAGGCAATAAACCATGTACTTTATGAAGACAAAATCAGGAACGTCAAGAAAAGGATTATTGGGGTCGATTCCATTGCTCCTCTCTTTTTTTAACATACATAGCAAACACACAAGGCTGTTCAGATCATCATCTAGACAAATATTCAATGTTTTACATAGATGGCTAAGGGTTTTAGCGGTAAGACTCTAAACAGCTAACAGCAGAGCTAAATGAGGCTATAGCGGACTATAGAGGCTATAGATCAAATAATGGTATCATGTATTCCTGTCTCAAATAGCTATAGCGGACCATAGCGGCAGCTATAGAGGGAGATTTAAAACCTTGCAAATAATATATTAAAACTAAGATCTAACGCTACTCCAGGTATCTGAAGACAGGAAATGGAAAAATGAAATTAAAATATAAACTATAAGCCTTTTTTTAAATCAAGTTATGATATATCTAAAACAAATAAGCATTATATTTGACATGTTGCATGGAGCAGCCATGAGAATGAGTCGGTTAGAGACCTTAAGGAGTGGAATATCTCCATAGCTATGGATAGGAGCGCTTGAAGACTAGAAATCAACGTGCCTGGACCGTGACCTTTGTTTCTTCTTCTGTTTATTACCCCTAATCTACCTTCTGTTGTGACCTTTTTGTGTTTCTCGTATTCTTGTTTCTTTTGGGTTTCATTTCTAGCCTACCTCAACTTGTTTGGGACAAAAGGCTTGTATTATGCACATCTCTCTCTCTCTCTCTCTCCAGGGAAAAATAATTAAACCCGTATTTGTGCAACTTTGGTACTGCAAAAGTAATAACTTAATTGATAAAGGCTTGTAAAATAGTATAGTGGAACAGAAAAGGAATAGACTAGGAAAGTGATAAAACTTTGTGCCTGAGATATATCAAATACCTGCAGCATGAACTAAACCACAGGTTTTCCTCGACAGTAAGGTTCCCGTGGACAATATCATCTTGTGGCACAAAACCAATGATCTTCTTATATGATTGCATTAGTCCAGGTATTCCATTTATAAGGACTACCCCATCCTTCTTATACCCTGACGTTTTACCTAACACAGCATTCAGAAAAGTAGTCTTTCCAGCTCCAGAAGGGCCCATGATAGCTGTTACCCTGCCTGGTGAAAGTTTTCCTGTAACACATTGCAGAAGTTTCTTTTTTCCAATCGATAGTGTTAGACCTCTGAAAGCCACTTCAAGCATTGGCCTTTGTGGTCTATCTTCAGTAGCTAGAGACACGACTCCAGAGAATGTTAATTTATCATTGTTTATCTTCATAGCTCCAACTGATTTCTCAGGTGTATTGAAAGATCCGGCCATTCCTACCTCATGCCGCAGCACAAGTTCTTTTGCTAATTTCCATCTTCCACGTGCTGCGGCTGATTTATTTGCCTTTTTTGCAGCATTTTTACGAGCTCTAGATGAAAACTTTACTTGGATTGTAATAACTAGGCCAGAGCAGTTGTACACCAGTAGCAAAACAAAGCTCAAGATAGCCTACAAAGAAGATCAGAAGTACAAGAGGAGTTTTATAAAAAAGACATGGCTAAGTAATGAGGTCAACATCTTTAGCAACAATTTAGATAAACATGCAACTAAGATATATGACATATCCAACCATTACACTAAAAAATAGGTCAGAGATCCTATTTCGAAGTGAAACTAGAATAATATCGGTGGTGTCTTAAGCATTAATTTCCAACTAGAGAATACTTTTATGGATCAAACGAGTACCAGTTAGTAATATGTAATAAAATGTTGCTAGAAAATATTCCTCAGTAAGGAAAGAATAGTTGTAAAGTTGGTGATTCTTAGGCATTTAATCCAAATCTGACCAGAAAAATATTTTGAGGGTCAAGGAGTATCAGTTAGTGATGTAAAAGAATCTTGATAAGAGAATATTTCTCAGTAATGCAAGAAGTTCTAGAAATAAGATTGATAAACAATTTTACCAAAATATGTAAATTCAAATGAAGGCTGCAGTATATAACAACACTTTTAATCCCAAGATAGGTTGGTTCAAACAGTATTTGTTGGGGGGGAAGATCCCCACCTAACCCCCTGCCCCTAGCGAAAGGGTTTAAGGGGTCCATTTTGCAGGATTATTAAGAGCAAAGGGCTAGAACGAACCCTGATCAAGACAAAGTCTTAATCGCGAAGACATGAAGCCACTGCAATGCACAAGGACATCAAGAAGCCAAGGCTAAAGATTAGGATAAGTCATCAAGGACGAATGCCTTAACGGTTCCGCGAATCAAGAAACTGTTGATGAGAACGATCAGGAGCGTGTTTGCTAGCATAGCACTCACTGAGAGGTTTTGTTGAGGAACATCTCTGAGATGCCAGGAGAAAGCTAGTCATAATATTTCTTCATTTATGTAATGGCTCCTGTAACCCCCCACCCCAGAATATCCCAAAATGTAGCAGGTGAGAGGATATTGGTTGTATTTAGCAAGTGGCGATCTGCTACCAATAAATACAAGGGTACGGGGGTGTTTGTAATGTGAATCGAGAAGGAATGGAATAGCAGCTTTGCTTTATTTCTTCTTCTTCAGTGGTTCATTTACAGAAACACGAACAGTATTCCAGTAAGAAATTAAGTTCTAAAGCAACAGTTTTGCATATTTCATTGGGGGTGCGCACATCAATTTTATAAGTCTTTGATTTTACAACACTTGAAGATAAGGAAAGAGATTTGCTTAAAAAAAGACAAGGAAAGAGATGACAAAGGAAGTTGGTCAGTATGCCACTTACAATTAATATGAAGCCATATAACTTCAAATCTTCCTTTATTGCATTATCCTTGCAAGTGTTTTTCCAAAAGCACTCTGCAAATTTGTGTGACATTACTAATAAATTCAATAGATTAGATACGAAAACTCTAGATCCTTGTAGTTTGCACAAAGTATTGCAATCATTTCCTGTTACATGTTTTGACAGAATTGCTGTCTGGACTATGCAACATTTAGTAAAAAATGGTGTGACTTTTACATTTAGTGGACACTGCAAGCCGGTTAGGATTTCAGGAACCCACCCTGCTCTAAAGAAGCATTTAAGTGTTGGAACATAAATGAGACTTAAAAGATCATAAGTCTGAACTAAGGAACTAGTTACTATGCAACTAATAGATCTAAATAATTGCATCTCAATGACAATTATTCAAAAGAAAAGATATGCATACTCTTTTCATCAGTGGAACCTTTACGGCAGTAGTACCTGGATACAAACAAAGTTACAAATAACAATTAGAAACAGAACGACATGTCACAATAAATTGTGGATGATGGCATAGAAGAAAGAGACATTACCCACTGCTGCAGTTGTGTTTCTGGGTTGTGGTTGGACAGTAATGCCCTGGAGGGCAGAAGACATCATTAGTTCTAACAATATCAGCCCAAGAATCTGCAGTACCGCATGCAGTATTTGTTCCTGGAGTTATTTGGTAAAAATACCTGGCATATATTCATAAAGAAAGAAATGAATTCAAGTGCTGAGAAATAATTATGAACTATATTAAAAAAGGCAAATAAAGTGCTGAAAATGAAAAATTATCTTACGGATCACAAAGTCCAGTAGTCATATTCAATGTCCCAAGAGGACAGTAAGCGCCCAAAGGACAAGCTGACAAAAAAAGTTGAGAGTGAATTTGGAGGTAAGCAGAAACAACAGCGAATGCCAAAACAGAAGAGGGGTAATAAGTACAGGAAACCCATAACCTTGTGAAAAGGAGCAAGTTTTTCTTTGTCACTTGTACTCTCAATTAAAGTGTTTTCTTCATTTTTTTATTGTCAATTTATTAACTTAATGCATCAAAATAAATAAAGGACTTACTTTTTACATATTAGAATTTTCCTCAAGTGTAAGAAACGTGCAAATTCATAGGGTCTCCCGTAATACAATACCATTTGTTTCATGCAAAATAAGTTGAGTATGCTTAGCTGGCAGGCTGAGTTTGTTTGAAGAGAACTTACGTATCATGCAGGTCAGACCACGGGGGCAGAAGAAACCCGGACAACATGGCCTGCAGTTCACTGTTCTTGATGGAACTGATCCTTCATCAGATGACTCATCACCTAACATGCAAGCCCAGCCAGGCTGGCACCCAAGTGCCCATGAGTTTCTATTGCAGTTCCTACTAACCCTGGAGATGCTACGACTGCTAGTGCTAGCAAAGCTTTTGATGTACACCTCCAATTCATCTTTATTGCACAACATGGCAGTCATGTTCCCTGCACAGACAAACCTTTTTACTGAATAATCATGGTACATTTTCTTCAAGAATTATAATGTGGAATCCAATACTTTAACTCTGCTGCTAGTGAAAACATTGCAGCATCCAATCAGGAAAGGTAGCGTCCATTGAATTGGAAGAAAAAGACGCTAGCAATAGGCATGGGCATCTCCTGCTAATCTAAATTCGAAACTACTCCAGCATACATTCCCAGATCACCAAATGATGCGCCTAAATCAATGAACCCGTGAAGTGTTCGCCCTACAAATCCTCGGATTTCTAAAGGATGTAAACCAATCGGCGAATCGGCGTTCGTGGAACAATCCGAGAATTTACTGACAACAGAAACAAACAAGCAAAGCGGACGGTTGCGGCGGCACCAATGTAAGGGAGGGCCGGAGGGGATCGGTGGTTCGGTCGGAGCATACCGCAGCACGTGAACAGCAACAGCGACGCCCATGCTCTCGACCACGGACGCCACGGGCGCGGGAGGGGAACCGACGGGATGGCGGCGGCGCCGCCCTTGGGCGGGCGGGCGCCGGGGCTGCCGCGAGAGGAAACGGAGGCGGAGGCGTCATTTCGTGGCAACTCGGAAGTGGGTGACGTCGTGTTCGGTCAGCTGTTCGTTTTTTTTCAGTCGCCCAGGCCGGTCCCATTGTCGGCCACTCCAAAACGTGCCATGGTTTGAGCTCACATGCTACAGCCTGTTCGGCTTATCGCCCACCAAAGTGCCAGAAGATTTTCTCTCGTGAACAAACCGTACCACCAAGAACGTACCAACAAGATTTTTCTCTCACAACAAACCAAAGACTACCATCACCACCACCAAACGAACGGGCTTCTACACGCGCAAGAGTCCACAGTAAGGCGTATTTTAAGATGTGAATATCTACGAAAATAGGTTTTGGCTAATAATTTCTTTTCCGTTACGTTATCAGTTGTTATAAAAATCAACATCATCTTAAAAGTAATTTGGAATAAGAATCTACTGGTGCTATTCATCTTAAATGTTGTTATATGCATCTTCTAATTTGACCTTTGTTAATTTGCAAAGTTAACTTTTTCAAGACAAAAAAAACGCATTGTGAATATAGTGAATGATTTTTCAGTCCCATCGAAAAGCCAGACAAAATGACGCTGAAATTTACACATGTATTCGCTCGTGTCGATTGTCGAAAGCAACCCAAAAGATGCGAAGATGAGAGGACGATGAGCTAGCAGCTGAATTAATCCGAGTTTGCAGCGGACTCACCTCCGGTTTGCTCCATGCAGTCGGAGGCGAAGCTCAGGTCCGAGGTGAAGTTGAACGTCTGGTTCAGATCCTTCTTCCTGATGAACATCAAGCGCGCGGTAAGCCATCAGCAGCAGCAGCAGGCAGAAGCAGAGTAACAGCATCCAAAGCAGCTTCTACCGATCGACTCAAAGATCAACGACGGTGAGGTGGGAGCTCAGGCGATCGACAACGTACACGTCGGCCATGCAGAAGCCGAACTTCTTCTGCAGCTGGTCGGTGAGCTCGCCGGTGAGGCGCTGTAGTTCGCCATCGAGGTTCTGCTGCACGGCCGGGAGCGGCGGCGCGCCGTCGAGCACCTGGGCCAGCGGCGGCGGCGCGCGGTCCAGCGGCACGGGCGGCGCCGGCGGCAGCTGCTGGCATCGCGCCGCGCGGGGCAGCACGGCGGCGGCGGCGGCGAGGAAGAGGAGGATGTTGATGGCGCGCATGGCTGGTGGCCGCCACGGGTCAACCACGACCACGGCGCAATCAACCCGATCATATATCGATAGGGAGAGCGGAGGAATGGTCAGCTTCTTGGCGATACGTGTCAGTGATTACGGCAGAGACCGGGCCTGTATCGGACACGGTCAGATCGAGCGCCTCTCGGCACGAAATTTCGGACGGAGACAAAAGCAAGCTTTGCCTGACGCCTGAGCAGCTAATGCAGTACTGAATGCTCTGATTTTCAGAGACAGCGTTTCACTTTGACTGCGCTTCCTTGCAATCCGAGGAAGGCTTCAGGAGATCACGGGGAAATGGTTTTTTTTAGAGCGGCAAACGCCACACAGCACGTGTGTTTTCAAAGGTGATCGTGTCCCAGTCAGCGGCCGCATATATTTATTAAAGCAAGCCTCGTTCGTTCTGTTGTTGAGGACTGAATTTTATATAGTAGAACGGATTTGTTCCTGGAGGGGAGAAAATTGAGTGGATCAGCTTGCCTTTGCTCCATTCTGAAGTGTTTCTTTCCCAAGGTCAAGATATAGAGATTGATTTCGGGTACAAGAGGTAGAAATAATCAAAATGGGTTGGAACAGAATCAAGCCCGGTTCAATTCCGATATAGGAAGCAAACAATTGTTTTGTGTCAGATCGTATTCTAAACTGAGTCAACATCCTGTTCGCTTTTGGTGGTGATGTCATTTAGTGCTTGATTTTTGTGAGAGAAAAGTATTGCTTTGTTCAGTTCTTGATTGATTTGTTACGAGAGAAAAAGATCTGCCGCCTTCTGCACGATGTTGATAAGCGAACAAGAGCCGCAAATTTATCTGTGCGGAATAGCTCTCCATATGATTCTGAGGGAACCAAACCAAGACTCAGTGGGTTTTAATAGAGTTTTGAACTGTTTGGTTATATTCAGAGTTCAGATTGCGTAACTATATCTTAAAAAAAAGTTTGCTCGATCATACCATATTATTTGAAACAAAATAAAATTTGCAGAAAGGATAGCATTCTACTCTCTCCAACCAGAAATACTTGGGAGAATTTGCCCGCAACAAATTTAATGATCACGTGGGAATTTGCTTATAACTATTTGTAAAAAAATCCAAATTACTTCTCTCAAGTATAGTTAAAGTTCGGATAACTTCCAAGTATTTTTTTGGTTCAATTTATCCCATAAACTATGCTATTTAGTTCAATTTACTCCATAATATAATTTGTCATTTTTATTTATTCATGCACAAGTGGAATTTTAAGTTCAAATTTTACAATATATAGCATAATGTAAGATATGTTAGAAAATATAGCATGAATTTTTCATCACTGTTTCAATAGAAAAAGATATTTAATAATAATAGAATTTGTGCTTAAGATACAAAATTATACAAAAACTAATGACAAATTTGTCAAATATTTTTTCTAATATTATGATGACCACTACCACTCTGCATAGCCTCAAATTAAAAATCAACTTGTCTATAACGAAACAAAAATGGCAAATTGCATTATGGAATAAGTTGAAATAAATAGTATAGTTTATGAGGAAAATTTAACCAATACATAGTTTAGTAGGTTATCTGAACTTTTGCTATACTTGAAGGCAGTAATTTCAACTTTTCCTTAACTTTTTAATGATCCTTGAATGTTTTCCTGCAGACAGTCACATGTACTACAGTCAGAAATGTCTTGGTTCTCTCCTTAAACATACTATGATCATCTAACTCCTAATAAACTAAACAGTTGTTAGTTTTGCTGCCTTGTATAACTAATCCCCTAAAATGCTCTATTAGAAAATTAGCCACTGTTGGTTATCGGCTTGTGTATACACGACACGTAGCGTCCAATATATAGGGGTGGTCATTCGGTCATTTCGGTTCGGCCTATTTGGATTTTGAAAAGTGAGGACCGAAATTTTAAAAATACATAACAGGAACTGAACACGAATAGACCGATTATTTTGGTTCGGTCTATTCGGTCTACCGAATTACCTGAATTTTCATACCTTGTCACCTCTTAAAACACTATGATAGAAATTCAAATTCCCAACTCATTTCAAGTTTATGGATTTAAGGACTACTCTGCTGAAGCAAGTAAGTAACAAGTTCATAAAAAAACTAAAATTATTTAAAACACAAAGTTGTAACATTGATAGTCTGGATCAAAATACGCAATTGTTGAATTTTGGTTTATTCGGTCTATTCGGGTTATAGTCCATAGGAACCGAAACCGAATTTCAAATTATAAAATCATCTAGACCGAACCCGAACCCCAAAACCCGAATAGACCGACAATTCGAGTAATTTGGGTTTGGTTCGGTTCGGTTTTTGGGTTTCGAGTTCAAAGTTCATGATTTGTGCCGCATCCGTAGTATATGCAAGGAAAATCGCTTCCCATCCAATTAATTTTGTCTAACCATTATTGTGTGCAGACAGTGACGGATCCCCTCATTTTCTTGTTCCTCCTCTCCTCATTCTTAGGGGTGGGCACAAAACACCGAGAACCGAACCGAATTTACCGAGAACCGAACCGAAATTTACCAAACCGAAATATTTGGTTCCATGTTCGGTTCCGAGTTTGCAAGAACCGAAGTACCGAGGTAAATACCGAAACCGAACCGAACTTACCGAAAGTACCGAAGTTACCCGAAATTTGATAGGTTTAAGTGTTATTATATTATTCATTGCACTATTATAGACTATTATGTTATGTAATTTTGGCACTCACACTTATATCCATGTGACTTTTAGATGTATGTGTATTTTGCACCATTATTATCTATGAAATCCACTATAAGGAATGGTGCTTTACATGACGATTGATTTGGTCACGATTGTCAAAAATATGTCATAGTTAACTTGCCATGACGATCAAGAAATTCGTCATGTATCACACGTCACGATTTGCCGGATCGGATTGAACCGTCACGATTCACATTTGTGTTCGTCATGGATTAGCTATCCATCTCCTAGAACCAGCCCCGGATCCAAACCACGTTGACCAAAAAAACGTCACGGATTAGTGTGAAATCATCACAAAGACATTGCTACAAATTTGTTTTCATATCTCATAAATTAATGCTCAATCGTCACAACATTGCAACAAACATTGCTTGTTATTTTCATTGAAACATCAACATTTGTTTGTGTACAAATTTTCAGAGGAAAGGCTAAAGCAATAGCCAAAGCTACACTCAAGTAGCTACAAAACTAAGATGTTGGCTTGTCTTGTATACACAACTCATATAAATTGTTTGAACTAAATCTTTATCACTAACAAAACTAGTACAATGCCTGTGCTAACACTATGACTTTATCTCAGGGAAGCACATGAAAACATCGAACATCTGAAATCTTCTCTGTATTTCCATTAGAATGCCTTCAACCTCCTGCATGACAGCAATCACCATAATTTATTCAGAGAAAAATTCAGATATAGCCTTATCAAATGCCTGCAAAGCACAAGTTCAACTAGCAAAGGTAGCACAAATGTCAAACTGACATTAGCTTTTCCAGAACATGCATGTCAAGTTGATATTTAATTTGAAGGTCCTAGAAAGGATGGATGGCAAGCATCATAACACACATCAACCAAAAAAGTAGTATACGGTGCACAAGATTAGGCATAAGTATTGTAGGCAAATAGTTTGGTGCACAAATACTTGATGTATCTTTTTTGGCTAGACTTTGTGCTTAGGATTAAGTTAGGGATCGGAAGAACAACTACTCTCCGTTGGTTTGGACTTCAGAGTTATTGAATTCAATTTGGATGGTACTGGGATATTGTAGCCCTGTGGCCCTGCAAAAATGCTCAGGAACTAATTATAAATACTCATGAATAGCAATATGGGACTCACATATAGACTGTTGAGCCATACACACAGCTTTGGCATTGTAAGCTAAGTAATTCAACTAGCTTTCCTCTAATCAACTGTTCTAACTTTTTGGACCTGATCTTTATCAACTGCAAGCCGAGAAAAGTCATCGTCACTTGATAGCTAGACAAATGTAGATATTTTAATTATAAAAAGAGTTAACAAAATGAGATGGATATCTTAAAGAAAAATAGTCAAACTAAATACTTACTAGTAATCATTGCATAAGAAACTTTTAAAGATGTTCTATATGAATCAAGACATTCTCTCAGCTAAAAATTTGCTAAGTAAAACTGAGTGGAGTTGACTATAGAATTTCAGGTGACCTCGTGTTTGAAGAACATGCTTGCAATCCTGTGTCTGAGTTCATCAGTTTGAGATACCACAGGTTGCAACAACTCTGCCACGAACAGACCTGCATGCATGGTTTGCAGTCAAGATCAAAGCATTCATTAGAGTAGTGCATGGCTGATTGATCCTATCTTCATGTAAAGCACCCAAGTCAATTGCTCTCATTCCAAGCAAGTGTGGCTGCTGATGGAGCAGCAAACAAGTCAGCCAAACATCTGTCCCCGACAACATGTCAACAACCTGAAATCATGTTGGCCGAAATACAGACAACAGGATATCACATATACAACATGATACATTTGGAAAGAACGTTGTTTAGGGGCATACAGATCATGCACGAATAGCAAGATAGGAACCTCGTTTAGGGGCATTTATAATTTCTTATTTCTTTTCCTTTTAATACTTGGCTCTCTTAGTTTTTCAATCTTAGTCTAACTAATACATATCAGATTAAAGTTTCAGTGCGGCATCAACAATTTGCGTTCGTTACATTTTGATAACTAGCTTCAGTCACTTAATATAAATATATGTTATCACAGATTCTAACATAGATAAATTCAACTATCCAGAACGCAATTCAGGCCATACAGATTCACATCAACATAAATAAATTCTAATATAAAGCTTCAGGCCATACAGATCCACTTCAATAGTCTCTAGAATATGTCGTGATTTAATAAACTGCATTAATATGACACTACAGAAGCTCCAGTGGAATTGGTCTGCACATATGAATGCCCATATGTATTGAATCGATGAATTCACATCCTATGGATGAACAGAGGAAGCATGATAATAGAAAGGTGGAAAAGAATAGGAAACCTGTGCTAGTAGGAAGTAACGGGAGGGGCCCTGCTGGGGTGCTGCGCTGCTCTCATAGGGCGATTGGACATCTACTCGTCGTCATCAGTCTACAGACCACATGAACTACAAAAATTGAATAAATCAAATAAAGGAAGATGAAACTGAGAGGGGGGGAGAGACCGGCGCTGGAGACGACTCACTTGCCGTAAGACACCAGACCCGCCATGAACCTGCTGGACGCGTCCCGGGAGGAAGCCGATCCGCCGCCGCCCGGAGACCGAGGGAGGTGCGACGGTGCCGCAGCATGGAGAAGGAGGAAGGGAGGCCGTCACCACCCGGGAGGAAGGAGGGGAGGGAGGGAGGGAGGACGCCGACGCCCGAAGATGGCGCGCCGCCGCGTGGGGAATGAGTGGAGGGAGGGCGAGGGAGTGTGGAATGTGGGCCTAGGGTTCGGGGTGCACGTTTTATTCGTTCGCGATTCTTTATTGGGCTGGCTGAAAGGCCGCCGTAGGATTGAACCGTCACGGATAATAACTTCTATGATGATTTTGTAGAACGTCACCGAAAATCGTCATGTAAAGCCCCGTTTCTTGTAGTGATCATGTCAAAATTAGTTTTCGAACATGCTATTACATCTTCTTTGTGATCAACTCGGTACCGTTCGGTAAGTACCGGAACCGAACCGAATGTACCGATACCGAATACCCTCGGTACCGAGTTTTTTTACGAACCGATCGGTACCGATTTCTCGAAGAACCGAATTTACCCGAGTACCGAAGAACCGAACCGATTGGTTCGGTAAATACCTAATGCCCAGCCCTACTCATTCTTCATCTTCTCATCCATGACTCAAAAGTGTTGAGAGGTGCCTAGGAAGCTCCAATAGACAACATGGCCTAGGGGCTCTAGCACCCCCCTCCGGCCCTTCACGCCGGATCCGTCCTTGTGTGTGTAGGTGAGCAGATGTTTGCACTTTATATGGTTTTCGTGTAGGTGTAGTCGGACTGAAAGGACCTTGTGATGCCTAGAGGGGGGTGAATAGGATCACTTCAAATTTCTGAAACAAATGCAGCGGTTAAAACTTCTGTCGTTACCGTGTTGGAACTACCGAGGGGTCGGCACTTCCGCACGGCCGTACTACCGACAGATCTGAGGAGACTAAAACGAAATTTGAAAAGTAAAGCAATTCTATTTGAATCAAAAGTTTAGTTTAGGAGCTAAGAACCACCTGCAACCAAAGATATGAGTCGGAACACAACCAATTTAGAGATCGGGCTTAAACAAATTCTAGGGTTAGAGGGAGACAAAGAATTCAAGCAAGCAAATGGAGGCACAAGAATTTAATCCGAAGTTTACTCCCACAAAGGAAGCTACGTCTCCGTTGAGGATCCCACAAAGGGAGGGCTATCACCAAGAGCCTCTTTTCTAGACCCAATCACCACCAAGGAAGATTGGTACTCACTAAGAATTCTCCACCAAGGAGAGAGTAATACAAACGATCTCAGGTGCTCCACACTAAGAGGGCACTCAACGGGAGACGCCTAACCGTCTAGAAGCAAACTTCAAGAGTAACAAACATGAATCAATTACCCGGAGATGCTTCAAGTGCTCTTGAGATGGGAAAATTCGAGGGGGCTCTCAAAGCTTCTCTAAACCTCACTAGGAATCACTTCTCTACCCAAGTCTTGGCACTAGGAGGAAGGGGAGAAGTGGAGTGAATGCTTAAGTGAGGGTTTGTCCCGTGGTTGGTCAGCAATGAGTGAGGAGGGAGAAGAGGGGTATATATACTCAACCCTGAAAAACTAGTCGTTACTGTGCAAAAACGGGATTTATCAGAACTTCCGACACGGGGTCGGAACTACCGAGGGGTGTCATAGAAACCCAACAGTGGAGCCATATCGGTAGTTCCGACCACGGGTCGGTACTATCGAGGCCCTGGCTAAAACTCGCCAATGAAGCCATATCGGTACTACCGACCCGGTGTCGGTACTACTGACAAAAGTTGTGAGTTGGAAGAAAGAGGAGCAATTGTGCATGTGTCGACTCGATTCTCTTCCCACTCACTCCTGTCACCTCCTAAAGCACTTTTAGCATCTCTTGGCGATCAATTCGCATCCTCCTTTATAGTCCGGTGTTTCCTATATTCAAATTCAAAATCAAAAATAAATTAAGCTTTGACTTGAGTTGAAAACGCCGAATTGGAGTTGGGGGCCTTTTTTTGATAAAAACCATGATTTTCAATAAAGGAAATCATGCACACATCTTATTCAACCATTAAATACAACAATTTGTGTTTGTAACTATCACCAAAACAATTAGGGGCCAAGATACACTTTCGCGGACGCAAGGAGTGTTCTTGTGTGTGTGCTGATGTGCAGACTAAAATTTTGTTTATAACAATACGAGTAATGGTGAGATCAACAAATGTGGAATTGTTTGGCACGGAGACCCATATATATTGGATTTGGTGTTTTGGTTATGCAATGAAGTATGTAAAACTCCAATCTTAATTCAAACAATCAACCCGAGAATAAAATGGCTTGGCGCGCGGCTGCAGCTCAAATAATTTTTACACTAACTTCAAAACTTTAAAAACAAAAGTCAATATAACCCCAAACATATCGAGATCCACTGCATCACTCCCTCAACTATCATACTAAGGTTTTAACCCATTTAACTTTTTTTGTTCTGAAGCAATATAGGAGGCTTTATTCATTCAAAATGGTTACATCTTTTACACTCGAGAAGTAGAAAGCTAGGGGGATCATCATCCCGCATACAATTTTGCTTGACATGCATCACTCTTCTTGCTAAATTGTGAGCCGCTTGATTTGCCTCCCTGTTGCAATGCCCAGTCTTTATGTCATGAAACCCGCTCCATATTGTATGGCACTCATCATAAATTGCCGCTGCTGAATTTGCTATAAAGCCTTCGTCTTGTATTATCATCACAACCTCCATACAGTCAGATTGGATTATAATCCGATTACATCCAATATGTTGAGCTAACATTAAGCCTTCCCTCAGAGCATAAGCTTCTTGCATTGGTGCATCTACTAAGTGAGGCACAAAGTCGTGGGAAGCAATAAGAACTCCCCCAGTACAGTCCCTTATGATCGTTCCCACACTACCGCACCCTTCATCCTCATCAAACGCTACATCAACGGTTACCATTACTTTTCCGAAAAAGTCTGCTTCACCCCCCAAACTATGAGGCCGGAACACATCACCCTTAACCTATGAAAAATAAATTTTTTACCCTTTGAACTTTCTAAAACAGGACAAATCACCCCTGAAGCAGTTCTGAAAAATCATAGTAAATCTCAGAAAAATCATAAAATGGAAAATTCAATTGTGTTAGATTATAAATTAGTGCATCTACACAATAAACATATAATATGGTATGTTTAGTACAATTTTTTTATGGTTATGGAGAAAAACATAGATCTAAAGTTACAACAAAAAATACGTAATAAAGCATTCCATATTGTATGTTCATACGTAAAACTACTAATTTGAAGTGCAACACAATTTGATTTTTTATTTTATGATTTTTTTTGATTTACTATGATTTTAAAACTGCTTCAGGAGGTGATTTGTCCCGTTTTAGAAAGTTCAAGGGCTAAAAAAATTCATTTTCCTAAGTTGAGGGGTAATGTGTTCCACCCTTTATAGGTTGGGGGTGAAGTAGACTTTTTCTATTACTTTTCCTTCTAGAGGCTTCACCCATCCATGTTGAATCTGTGCCACTTTCCTGGTTGCTGCTTTATAGTTCTTCACCGGTGCCGCGATGGTCGTGAGGGCCGCTGTACACTCTCTCCACGCACATATTGGCGTTGCTCCCATTTATCTTTGCAAAACCGATTAAGTAAGCCCTTTAGGTAACCGATAGAGTCGTCGGTCTAATACAGAGTCGATCGCAGTTCGCAGTTCGCAGCCGATAAGCTTCACGTGCCGGGCTGCCGGCGGGCCGTCTAGTGTCGTTTGCACCTTGTTAAATTTTTTGGGCCACTTGTATTTCGATCTTGGGTCACATCCATCTTTTTTTAGCACATGGGCCACGTCCAACTGTGTCCCACTAGCGCGTTTTGGGCTCACCGTCATTCAGTGCCCAAACAGGCCCATGTAACACCTTCTACTACTGTCTAAAAAGATGCTATTCAGCAGATGTTTTCCAGATCCCGGCGGCTATTCAATTGCTCGTTTAGTTGGTGGGTGATGGTGGTCTTTGGTTTGTTTTGAGAGAAAGATCTGGCCAGTTCTTTAGTGGCTTCCGGTTTGTTGAGAGAAAGAAAGATCTGGCCTTATTTGGTGGGGTGATGATAAGCCAAGCGAACAGTGCTATTTTGTTTCGGCTGCATCGTCGGCTTCCTTGCCCTCTGCTCCGTTTCAACTTCGCGGCAAGTTTCGACTCTAGGCTTCATACTCCTGCATGCAGTGCTATAATTGGCCGACCCGGCAATATAATAAGGTGAGGTGCTCCAACACTACTAGTGCATGGCTAGTCCCTCCGTCTCTAAATGTTCGTCGTTGGACAACAAACCTGGTAACCAAGACAACAAGTAAATGACCCTAACACCCCTATGTTGTCACTTGACACTCCACTACCGATGGCCAGATGGGAAAAAATTAGTGATTGGTTGTGCCACGCGTGCCACGTATGCCACACACATTTGGGATTGAGATCCTGATGTAGTTGGAAACTACCTTAGAGAGAGGTAGATGCACCTGGTGGCGTCGGATCCAGAATGCACGGCTTGGATTGATCGCTACAGTGAAACTAAACAGCACTCAAGGAAATATCAGATGTACTGTTGCTACATTTTTACCTCGCGCCACTGTAGCACCAGACTCAGTTTCCTGTTTGCCTCTGAGGTAGATGCAGGAACTGCAGAGGAACCGGTTCCCACATTTGTTGGATGAGGACAGGAGGGCAGAGGCAAGCACATGGTGTACGGGGCAGTGCAGGGCAGCTAGGGGCTAGGAATCAGTAGGCCACGACAATTTTTCTGGGACAAGGTACTGCAGCTCTAGCGACTATGTTTTAGGGACAGAGGGAATATACAAGGAGCAGGAGCTTGGTCGGTTAGATATTTCATAGTATAAAGCATACATGTGTTGATATAAAAGCTTGAGATGCTGAAAGGCCACGCTAACGATATCAAATGCCCCGTCGTGCCTTGTTCCTGTGTCTCTCGGAGGGGGCACCACGGCTTGTTGGCGCTTGATCCGGGGGATGGGGGAAGCATTATAGAACCAATGGGAGGAATCTCCAACCACCAAACTACTAAGTACATCATTTTTATTTAATTAACGTAATCTCAGCCGGCCGTTAGTTAAACTATTTTTCTTAGCAAAAACTCTGGTCGCTACTACTTAATCGGCACTCTACCACTATATTACGCCTGATTGATACTGATTCAGATCCCCTGGGCAGGAGATAGGTTGACGGCGAGAGGCCGGGAGATCGGAGACACGCTAGCTTCCGCTCAATGATTCCGGGCAGCACAGGTTAGCATGTGCGCCGGGAATCCGACCGGAGATCCATCGGAGTACGGCTCGTCCTCGTCCTCGTTGCTGCTGTT
Organism: Cenchrus americanus; assembly: GCA_947561735.1. Lineage (NCBI taxonomy): Eukaryota > Viridiplantae > Streptophyta > Magnoliopsida > Poales > Poaceae > Cenchrus > Cenchrus americanus. The sequence continues at coordinate 56,116,436 of OX387240.1, forward strand.
GTTGATGTCCTGGATCACCAAGACACCAACTGGTTTGCACCGCGCAGCATGCATGTGTTTTAGTGGCCGATGGATAAGTAGCTGCCTTGGCCAAAACTTTTGAGGAACCCCCTATATAACACTCAAAAAGCTTCTCATTTCTTGTATAGTATGAAAACCTTTGTTGTTCCTATTTGGCACACAAAGTTTCCCTTTGTTCCTTTCTTGACACTTCTGTCGGATCTGCTTTTAAGTGTAACCTAAAAGGACATGTCTGCTCTTCATCTCAAGTCTCAACAAAGGAGCCACACCTCACAAGCCGTCGTATTTTTGCACTGCTGTCACAATTAATTCGTATAGCCTAAAAAAAGTTATGATTTTAATTTTTCTCAGATTTGAACATGTAGAGTCAAAAATTAAATAGAAACAAAAATGATCTGCTCATTTAAAAAAATCAACATGAACATCGGGAATATTTAACTATTTATTGCCTTTTTCCTCCGCCTCCTCCGATGATGTTTGGAACCCACATAAGAGTCATCTTTGATCTCAGTCCACCTCCATGTTCGGTGTTTGCAGGGGTCCGGCCAGCGCTGGTGACCGGCCACCAGGCATGCAGTGGTGGGGCAGAGGGGGCTCCAGCTACCGACGTGCGCTCCACTGAGCCTCCCTAAAGCCCCCTGAGGAGGAGGAAGGAGAAGAGCGGTTGAAGGATAGATAAGATAGACCTGGAGAATGTTATACGCCGCTTAAGCGACAATTTCACAACCTATCGCCAGGTGGGCCTCGTGGGTGGGTTGCACCGTTTTTTTCGGATTTCTTTCTTTTTGCTTGGTCTTTCCTTTTTTCCCGGTTTATTTTTGTTTTTCTTTCCGTTTCTTTTTCCAGGTTTCTTTCTTTTGCGTCTTGTTTTCTCTCTTTTCCCCGCGGAACGCGGTTGCCTTTTTCTCCTTCTCGTTTTTATTTCGTTCTTTTCTTGTTTTATTTCTTTTTTCTTTTCTATTTTTCTTGTTTCTTTTTTATTTCTTGTTTCTTTTTCTTTACATTTCCTTTCTAACATTATTTTTCCATTTATTTTTTCTTTCTTTTTATTCTTCTTTCTCTTTATTCTATTTCTTTTATTTTTCTCATTTCTCTTTTCTTTTCATTCATTTATTTTTTATTTTCTACTTTATTTTTTTATTTTCATTTTTTATATTTTTCCTTTTTAATATTTTTCTCTCCGTTAATATTTTTACTGTTCAAGATGAGATGTAAATTTGTGCTGGTTAGAATACTAAGTTGTTCTGGCTATAAGTGTCTTGTTCGGGCTATAATAACAACTTGTTCCGACCCTTGTTCTGATTTGTTCTGGCACTACATTTGTTTTTGTTAGAGATGACCCACAAAATTGTTCCGACTATAATCAGATTTTGTTCTAACAGTTGTTCTCATCTGTCCTGACATTTTTTTGTTCGACATGAAATACAAACTTGTTCTGGCTACAATAATATCTTGTTTTGGCTATAGTAATATTTTGTTCTGGCTATAGTAATAACATGTGTCTGACCCTTGTTCTGATTTGTTCGACACCATTGTTCTCATCTGTCCTGACATTTTTTTGTTCGACATGAAATACAAACTTGTTCTGGCTACAATAATATCTTGTTTTGGCTATAGTAATATTTTGTTCTGGCTATAGTAATAACATGTGTCTGACCCTTGTTCTGATTTGTTCTGACACCATATTTGTTGTTCGGGATGACATATAAACTTGTTCTGACAGTTGTTCTCGTTTGTTCTGACACTTCATTCGTTTTGTTATAGCGAGAACAGAATATATAACCGTAATTAAAAAATACGAATAAAAAAAGTTTGTCCAAATATAGTCAAGTGAGATCTTGATTCGAAGTTTTTATTGTTAGGAATCCAATGATGTGATCGAAATTTAATTTTGATGTTTGGTTTATGATTTATAGTTTTTTTAGTTACAATCAATGTTGCATGTGGCTGATGTCTTCTTTTGCATGCATGCACTCAAGCCTCGTGGTGCCCCTTTCCTTTAGCGATAGATTGATTTTTTGTCGCTGAAGTGACGTGTAAGAGCACCTGCCAGACCCGGGTGCTCTTAGATGTCGCTTCGGCGACAAAATCACCAACCATCGCTTAAGCCCGCCGCTCCCCCGCACCACCCTCCTCCCCCATCTCCAGGGGCTGCTACCCCCCGCGCGCAAATCCGGCGGGCCGTCACCGGAGGAAGGTCGTCGCCGCCCCCGCTGTCGGGGACAGCCCTAGGGGTCCCCTTAAACAACTGGGGAATCCCCACTTAAAATCCGCAACAAGCCAAAGCCAAACGCACCTCGCTTAAGCACACAGGGCATGGCCCACGCCACGGTGGCCCTGACGGCCCACCGAGGCGGCCCACTCAAAGATCCCCTCGAGCAGGTTCCGCCTCGCTCGAGGGCACACACCTCCCTCGGGCGGGCTCCGCCCCGTTCGAGGGGGCGCGCTTACCTCGAGCAGGCTTCGCCTCGCTCGAGGGTCCGCGCCGCCCTCGCTCGAGGGCACTCCGCACGCGCACGCCCGTTCCCGTACACGAACATTTAATGTTCGACAACGGCGGGGCGGCGCCATCATGCGCCTGGGGCACGCGCCCCGGCTCCGTTGCGCCAACTCCCTAGGGAGGGAACCCATCCCCGCCACCGTGTGGGGGACTGTGCGACGTGGCCGGTGCCAGTCCCATGACGTCGCGCCGCCTACTCCGTACGGCTAACGCGCCGAGCCCTCGAAGGGGGGCCGGCCGCACCCTCGGTTTACTTTCCGGTGACTTTGCGGGGGGTTAGGTCGGGCGTTAGGCCGGCGGGGCACCATCCTTGCCACTGTTAACGGCATGGTGGCCGCCCCTGCGCGTACAAACCCACGCGGGCACCGTGTCCAACGGCCTCCGCGCCGTGGAGCGGGCATGAACGAGGACGCTGCCTTACCTGCCACTGTGCCCCGTACGGACCGACGTCAGCAACTCCCTCGAGCTCGCCTGAAGACATCACGGCCGTCCGATGCACTCCTACCCTCGAAGCTACCACTGTTCGGGTACAAGATACGCCATGATGGTCGGATCGCGGCAAGGACCGTCAAGGCGGCCGCCTACTCTACGGCATAGCACACCACGCTTCCCCACGTAGCTAAATAGCGCGGCATACATGTGATTCGCTCTCTCCTTGGCCTATAAAAGGGAGACGAACTCCCCCGCCGCAGGGGACGAGGATAGGGAAGAGAAGACACAGACAACACAAGACAGGAGTCGGGACGCGATATTCCCCGCACTCACTCTCCACTTCTCCCACAATATCTTCAGCCACTCCGCCAGGGACTTGGAAGCCACGCTTCCTCTCCCGCCTTGCTTGTAGCCGCCCCACTACAGGCACCCCCGGTGCTGAGCAATATAGTGCCTCGAGCACACCACTGCTGGACGTACGGCCCCCCCGGCCGGAACCAGGATAAACTCTGTGTCTCTGATTGCTTAGCATCGACCATTGAGGGATAAACCTTGGCGCTCATCACTGGTTAGTGTCGGGACCACATTCCGCACCGACAGTTGGCGCCCACCGTGGGGCTCACGAGTGCCTAAGGTCAATCCACCATCAACTTCCTCCATGGTGATCCGCACTGAGTACCGCGGTACGCGTTACTCCATGGGCAGCTCGGACCCCCTCCCCGCCGGGTTTGAAATCCGGTTCGGGGGCCTGAACTTTCAGGCTACGGGGAACAACTACCTAATGCGCCTCACTAACCGTGAGGAGCTCCGTGCGCGGCGCCAAGCCGGGTCCGCTCCGGTCCCCGCTGCGCGCACCGCCACGACGTAGACGCCCGCCGGCACGGATGCGCGGCGGCCCATCAACGCCACGACGTCGCCGCCGCTCGCCGCCGGCGTTCACGACAGGGCGCGGTCCGAGCGACGGCAAGGCCGAGCGCGCCTCCTCCCGGCCGCGACGCGCCCGTCGGCGCAAGCAACCACCGCCCCGGTGGGGCAACGCACGGTCTCAGGGCCGCGCTTCCCCATCGGTCTGCGCGGGGCCACGACGGCCTACAACGCCAACGTCAACACCACGATGCGCAGGGTTCCCCCTGGCCGTCACGTTTTCGTCGCCAGGGCTCCCGGCGCCTCCGCGGGTGACGAGTCGTCCCTGGGCTCCCTTGACGCGTTGCCACCCGCCAACCTTCATGGGTACGCGGAATGGGACTTCTCCGGCGTGCCAGACCCAGTCATGTTCAGGCGTTTTCTTGATGCCACGGACTACTGGTTCGGCTGCTCCGACGATTCCAGCACCGGGAGCTACGACCCCGCGCGCGGGAATGCTGCGTCGTCATCGCCAACGACCAGGCAAACGCCACCGGTGCAGTGGGCGCCGGCGACGGGGAAGTCACGCCCGCCCCAGGGATCGCTCCGCGCCTGGCTGCAGGGCCGAGTACCCCTGCTGGGGCCGACGTCGACGCGCAGTTAGCCCAGGCTCGTGAGCTCGAGGCCAAGCTCGCAGAGGAGTATCGGACGGTGCGGTTGCTCCGCGCCTCAATGGCTGGGGAAGCCTCCGCGCGCGGCGAACGCGCGCGGGAGCTAGGCAAACAGGCCCGCGACCGCATCAACGCCGACTTCAACGTCGACAACCCGGACACGCCTCCGCAGGCGAGCTAGAATCTTATCGCCGCCGCAACGCTGTTGTGGGCCATGCCGGCCTCCTCGACGCCTGAGGCGCGAAACCTGCACCGCGAGGTGCAGTCACTCATCGAGCAGGCGGCCGTCCAACAGGCCGAGAGCTCGGCGTCTCGCATCCGCCAACAGGGCAACGCGCGAGGTGATAGGGCCGTGCAGGGGGGCGAACCCTCGGTCCATGCGGGTGAGGCGGCGGGGCGACCCGCTAACCCGGACGCACGCCGGCCAAAGAACGGCTCCTCGACACGCGCGGGCGCCGGACGGCGACTCCCGCAACGTCATCAACGCTCGGCGCACGAGCAAGGCGGATGCGCGAGTGGAGGCGGGGGCTACCACCCTCGGCGTGGTGGGCGCTACGACAGCGACGAAGACCGCTCTCCGACGCCTGAGCCCCCGGGGACCCGCGTGTTCAGTCGGGAGATCCGCGCGGCGGCCTTCCCCCAACACTTCCGCCAGCCCACGACCATCGTCAAGTACAACAGGGAAACGGACCCCCGTGTATGGCTCAACGATTACCGCCGGCGTGCCGGCCGGGCGGGGCCACCGGCCGACGAGGTCATCATCCGCAACCCGCCCCTACACCTCGGCGATTCGGCCGGACGTGGCTCGAGCACCGCCCGCCGGCCCGGATTCACAACTGGGATGATCTGGTCCGCACGTCCGTGGGCAACTTCCAGGGCACATACGTGCGCCCTGGGAATTCCTGGGATCTGCGCTCCTGCACCCAGAAGCCCGGCGAGTCGCTCCGGGACTTCATACGACGCTTCTCCAAGCGCTGCACGGAGCTCCCAAGCGTGGCGCAATCCGAGATTGTGCACGCCTTCCTCGAGGGTACCACGTGCCGAGACCTCGTGCGAGAGCTGGGACGCAGCCCGCCTTCGGACTCCAACGAGCTGTTCGACATCGCCACCAGCTTCGCCTCAGGAGAAGAGGCTGTGGGGGCGATCTTTGACGGCAAGAAGGGCAAGCGCTCGGACGACGCGCCCGCGGAGGGCAGCAAGTCCGGGGAGCCCCCACCGAAGGACAAGCGGGGCAAGAAAGGAAAGAAGCCGCGCCGCGAGGCGCGCGAGCGAGGGCGCGACGACGATGATGCCGAGGCCCTTGCTTCGTTGACCCGGCTCGACGAGGCTCTCGACCGGCCCCTCGAGGTCCGAGGGTGTTTGACGACATGCTTCGAAAAAGCCATGTCCATACCACAAGACCCCGATAAACCACACCCTTGAGTAGTGTGACATGCTCAAGAAGTTCTACGGTCGCGCCGCCGCGAAGGACGCGGAGGCCAAGAAGGACGGAGGAGATGGCGACGCAGGCGGCTTCGCCGCCGTGGAGAACGTGTTCCTCATCTTTGGGGGACCGACCGTCGACATGTCGAGCCGCTAGCGCAAGCGGGAGCGGCACGAGGTCCTCGCCGCAGAAAGGGCGCCTCCCTCCTTCCTCGACTGGTCGGAGGACGCCATCACCTTCAGCCGTGAAGACCACCCGAACCGCATCCCCAACCCGGGCCAGTACCCACTAGTGGTCGACCCGATCATTGGGAACGCACGGTTCTCAAAAGTCCTGATGGACGGGGGCAGCAACCTCAACATCCTCGACGCGCATACGCTGCGCCTGTTGGGGATCGGGTTGGACCAGCTGCGGCCCAGCACGACGCCGTTCCATGGCATCGCGCCAGGCAAGCGCGTCCAGCCCCTCGGGCAGATCGACCTGCCAGTTTGGTTCGGCACTTCGAAGAATTTCCGTAAGGAAACGCTCACCTTCGAGGTGGTGGGGTTCAGGGGCGCCTGTCACGCCATACTTGGGCAGCCCTGCTACGCCAAGTTCATGGCGGTCCCCAACTACACCTACCTCAAGATGAAGATGCCGGGACCAAACGGCGTCATCACCGTGGGCTCGTCCATCGAGCACGCATTCGACTGCGACGTCGAGTGCGTAGAGCACGCGGAAGCACTGGCGCTGGACGAAGCGCTGGTCACCACCTTGGAGAAGATGGTCAACGAGGACCTCGACTCCACCGCCAAGCACACCGGCAACTTCGAGGCCGCGGAGCAGACCAAGGAGGTGCCCCTCGAACTTGCTGCCCCCGAGAGCAAAGCGTTGAGGGTCAGCTCCACCCTCGACCCAAAATAGGAAGTGGTGCTCGTCGACTTCCTCCGCACCAACGCCGACATCTTCGCGTGGAGCCCCTCGGATATGCCAGGCATCCCGAGGGAGGTCGCCGAGCACTCCCTTGACATCCTGCCTCATGCCCGTGCCGTGCAACAGCGGCTCCGCCGCTTCGACGAGGAGCGGCGGCGAGCGATCGGAGCGGAGCTGCGGAAGCTTCTCGAGGTCGGGTTCATCAAGGAAGTGTTCCACCCAACGTGGCTAGCAAACCCTGTACTTGTAAAGAAAAAGAACGGGAAATGGCGGATGTGTATAGACTACACTAGTCTTAATAAAGCATGTCCTAAAGTTCCTTTTCCTTTGCCACGCATTGATCAAATTGTTGATTCAACGGCCGGGTGTGAGTGCTTTGCTTCCTTGATGCCTACTCGGGTATCACCAAATAAAGATGAAGGAGTCCGACCGGCTCGCGACTTTGTTCATCACGCCGTTCGGGATGTTCTGTTACGTCACTATGCCGTTCGGCCTCCGAAACGCGAGTGCAACGTATCAACGCTGCATGCAACACGTTTTCGGAGACCACATCGGGCGGACGGTTGAGGCGTACATAGACGACATCGTCGTAAAGACCAGGAAGGCGGACGACCTGGTTGGCGATCTTAACATCGCGTTCGGCTGCCTACGGGCCAACGGGGTCAAACTAAACCCCGAAAAGTGTGTCTTTGGGGTGCCGCGAGGCATGCTCCTAGGATACATCGTCTCCCAGCGGGGCATCGAGGCCAACCCCGAGAAAGTTGCGGCCCTCGAGCGAATGGGTCCAATTCGGGACCTCAAAGGGGTGCAAAAGGTGCTGGGGTGCCTTGCCGCCTTGAGCCGCTTCATCTCGCGGCTCGGCGAGAAGGGCCTGCCCCTCTATCGCCTCCTCAAGAAGCACAAGCGCTTTTCCTGGACCGCCGAGGCCCAAGGCGCGCTCGACAAGCTGAAGGCGTCCTTGACCCACTCCCCGATCCTCACGCCGCCGCAGGACGGCGAACCCTTGCAGCTCTACGTGGCCGCGACCACCCAGGTGGTCAGTGCCGTAATCGTGGTGGAGCGCACGGAGGAGGGGCACGCCCTGCCGGTCCAACGGCCGGTCTACTACATCAGCGAAGTCTTGTCCGACACCAAGATGCGCTACCCTCAAGTCCAAAAGCTGCTGTATGCGGTGGTCCTCGCGCGGCGCAAGCTCCGCCACTACTTCGAGGCCCACCCCGTCACGGTGGTCTCCTCCTTTCCGCTAGGGGAGATCATCCGCAATCCAGACGCGGCGGGCAGGATCGCCAAGTGGTCAGTGGAGCTGATGGGCGAGACGCTCGCCTACGCCCCGCGCAAGGCCATCAAGTCCCAGATCCTGGCGGATTTTGTCGCTGAGTGGACGGATACGCAGTTACCCCCGCCGCAGATCCAAGCAGAGTGCTGGACTCTGTATTTCGACGGCTCGGTGATGAAGACAGGGGCGGGCGCGGGCCTGCTCTTCGTGTCACCCCTCGGGGAGCACATGCGGTACGAGGTGCGCCTCCACTTCCCCGCATCAAACAACATGGCTGAGTACGAAGCCCTTCTTTGCGGCCTCAAGATCGCCATCGAGATAGGCGTCAAGCGTCTCAACGTGCGGGGGATTCGCAGCTCGTGATCGACCAAGTCATGAAGAATGCGAGCTGCCACGACGACAAGATGGAAGCGTACCGCAAGGCCGTGCGAGCCCTCGAGGACAAGTTTTTCGGCATCGAGCTCAATCACGTGCCCCGCCGGTACAACGAGGAGGCGGACGAGCTGGCCAAGATCGCGTCCGGGCGGATTACCGTCCCCCCAAACGTTTTTGCCCGTGACATCGCCCAGCCCTCCGTCACCTTCGAGCCTCACCCCTCGAGCCACGCGGAACCCTCGGGGGCTCCCTCAAATCCAGCAGGTGCGGAGCCCATGAACGAGGACCCCTCGAACGAGGCGTACATGCTCCCCCTCCTCGAGGGGTACGGCGCCTACGAGGCTGATGTGATGGATATCGAGCCAGCCCCTGTCAAGGCTGATTGGCACGACAAGTATGTCGCCTGGATGGCTCGAGGGGAACTCCCCTCGGACCGGGCCGAGGCCAGGCGCATCGCCAGGATGGCCAAGTCCCTTGCCCTCGTCGACGGCGAGCTGTACAAGCGCGCCGCCTCCAGCATCCTACAGCGGTGCATCCCCATCCCCGAGGGGCGCGAGCTCCTGCGGGACATCCACGCGGGAATCTGTGGCCATCACGCCGCGCCCCGCACCCTCGTTGGCAACGCTTTCCGTCAAGGCTTTTACTGGCCTACCGCGGTCGCGGACGCCAGCGAGATCGTGCGCACCTGCGAAGGGTGCCAGTTCTACGCCCGCAAGTCCAACCTTCCCGCTCATGTCCTGCAGACCATCCCCATAACATGGCCATTCGCCGTGTGGATGCTGGACATCGTCGGCCCTGCGGAAGGCGCCCGGGGGCTTCACTCACCTGCTGGTTGCGATCGACAAGTTTTCCAAGTGGGTAGAAGTGCGCCCCATTACGAATCTCAGGGCAGAGCAAGCGGTGACGTTCTTCACCGATATCATCCATCGTTTCGGAGTGCCAAACTCCATCATCACCGACAACGGGTCCCAGTTCACGGGCAGGAAATTCCTGGAGTTCTGCGACAAGTTCCACATCCGTGTGGATTGGGCAGCTGTGGCACACCCACAGACTAACGGCCAAGTAGAGCGTGCCAACGGCATGATCCTACAAGGCCTTAAGCCCAGAATTTTCGACCAGTTTGAATAAATGCGGTCGGAAATGGCTCCGGGGAGTTACCGGCGGTCGTGTGGAGCCTAAGGACCACCCCGAGCGAGCCACCGGGTTCACCCCGTTTTTCCTAGTCCATGGCGCGAGAGGCCGTCCTCCCCACGGACTTAGAGTACGGGTCACCCGGGGTTCGAGGCTACGACGAGGGACACAAACCAGCGAGCCCGCGAGGACTCCTCTGGACCGGTTGGACGAAGCACGCCTCGTGGCCTTGATGCACTCCGCAAGATATCAACAGTCCCTCAGGCGCTACCAGGCACGGAAGATACGCCGGCGGGACTTCAGCGAAGGGGATTTGGTCCTAAGGCTGCGCCAAGACAACCGAGGACGCCACAAGCTATCGCCTCCGTGGGAGGGACCCTACGTCGTGGTGAAAGTGCTCAAGCCCGGCACGTACAAGCTGGCCAACGAGGACGGCGAAGACTGACCAACGCTTGGAACATCCAACAGCTACGTCGCTTCTACCCTTAGCTAGGATTTCCGAGTATTTTTCTGTAAAACCACGTAACCAGCACCCCAGTTGGTGACAACCATGTAAAACATCGTCAGTCTAATAAAAAAGGCAACTTGGCTTTCCCCTGAAACCCAAGTTACCCTCGGGGGCTACTACGGGGGCATCCCCCCCTAAAAATGGTCCCATTTTTGCGAAAAAAGAAACAACTCATGTGTGCGCTAAGTATGTTTCTACTTCGGCCTCGAGCAAAGATTCGAACAGGGCGCAGGCAGCCTAGCGGAAGGAACGCACGAGCCAGAGATAGCCTACGCCTCCACGAGGATACGGCCCTTCTCTCTTGCCTCCAACCCAGCAGGCCACCCGCGAAAATCGAACTCCCCTAAATTGAATTTACTCAGGAAGAAGGAGAAACAAAAAAGTGCGACGAAGTAAAAGACATCATTTCACTTTCACAAATGCTTAAAGAAAGGTGACATGTTTATTTACATGGCCACACGGCCAGCACACTGATACATAAACACAAAAAAAGGGCCTAGCGCCCGGCTGTCTTCAGGCTGGAGGAGCGGCGACATCAGCGGCATCCGGGAAGAGGAACTCCTCGAAGGCCTCGGCAAGCGTCCCGGCGGCGTCGGTGGATAACGCGTCCACGCGCTCCATCGCCACCTCGTCCTCTACACCCTCGGGGATGACGTAGCCCTCCGCCAGCGCCTCGAAGTTGACCTCATAGTGAGATCGCACCACTCCGAGGGCCTTCTGGACGCCGAGATGCAGCGCCCGGCGCACGCGCCCGGTGACGTGGCCGCCAAGGGAGCGCGGGCGGGCGCTAGCGAGCTCCCGGCCTGCGCCTCGCCATCCTCCACGTCCGGCGGGGTCTCGAGGGCCGCAGGGCGCAACTCCGTAGCCTCGGCTCGGAGGAGTTGTAGGAGGGTCGCGGCGCCTCGGCCGCTCGGCCGCGTGCCCCGGCGCGGTGCGCAAGCTCGAAGTTGCCGGCAAGAAAGAAGTCGAAAAGGGTGCGAACCCTCTAAGAGAAAACCAGCAAAACAGGAGTCAAACAGCGACTTACCTTCGACTTGCTTCCTCTCCACCTCGAGGGCGCGGCGCCCGGCCTCGACCGCCTGCTCAAGGCCCTTGAGGGTCTCGCCTTGCTCCTGGAGGGCCAGCTCCTGGCTTGCGCTCGTGATACCGAGCACCATCAGCTCGCCCTCGAGCTTCGAGAACTCGGTGTTCCGGTCCTCCAGCGACTTCTGCGCCGCCTCGCGAGCGACGCGCTCCCGCTCCCGGCGCCGAGCGGGCATCGGCAAGGGCGGCCTCGCTCTCGCCGGAGGCGCCCCTCGGCCCCTTGACGGGCGGTACGCTCTGCGGGGAGGGCGGTCCTCCGCAACGGCGAGCGCCGCGGCCTTGGCGTCAGGGGCGGCCCTCAAGTCGTCGGCCTCCTTAGCCTTCGCTCGCGCGCGCGCGCGCCGCTCCTCGGCCGGCTCGCCGAGCTCGCGCCCCCGGAGCGACGAGCGGAGCTCCCGGTTGTCGTTGCGGACGCCGGCCACCTCCACCTCCCAGTTGGCCGCCGGGTGCGCGTCTTCTCCGGAGTCCGCCGCGCGCGCCGCAGCGCCTCATCCCGGTGAGGGCTGTGCAAACCCGCTCGAGGGTGGAGGGGTGCGCCGGGTCCTGCCTTGCGCTCTCATGGAGTTGATCGCGCGGGGCCATGGCCCGTACGACGGCCCGCCCGTCGGGGTCCGCGGGCGTCGGCAAGCGCGTCGAAGGCGTCGCACCGCTCCCGGAGCTGGCGGAGCTCGGCGCTCACCTGGTCGAAGGCGCTGTACTTGTCGCGGGCGAGGAGCTCGAGCTCCTGTCACCAACAAGTTAAAACCTGTAAGCATCATGCTGCAAGGATCGCGCGCAGAAACGAGAAAAGGAAGAAACAAGCAACGACGCCCCACCTAGAAGACGCGCCACGCAGGACCGCCGTGGATCCTCAGCGCCTCGTTCAGCACTCGGTCGAGCGCGACGCCGTGGTTGCGGAGCTCTCCCCATAGCTCCCCGCTCCCCTGCGGGCGTCGGCGAACGCGGGCGGGTCGCCGGCGAACCCCTCTCGGGGCGGAGCGGTGGCGCGGGGAGGACGAGGCCTCGGCACCGTGCCCTCGGCCTCCTGCCACCATGTGGCCCTCCCGCCGCCTCACGAGGGCCCCCTCCCGCGACTCGGGGGAAAGCGTGTGGAAACTCACCCCACTTGGTCCCACCCGGCGGTGGGGAGTCGTCGTCCGGGATCTCCACCACCACCGCCGGGAGCCACCGGCGGGTGTGAGGACCGGGGAGCGTCCCGGTGGTCGATGGATGAGCGCTCCTCGGTGATGAGTGATTGACAACGGGTGTTGGACTGACTCTTGGCTTAGTGCGCGAGGTGTAGGCTGCGACCTAGTTCGTGTTGTTGCGGGTGAAGAACGGGCGCGAAAGGTCTTCAGCCTTGAGGGGCCTCCGGGAGATGGAGAGACAAGTAGGCTCGGTTCGAGGGACCGGTGGACGGCGGGGACCGGGTGCGGGCCACATGGTGGCGACACGAGCAAGACGAAGTCATGGACGGACGAGCCGGTGCACGGTGGCGGTCGAGTCTAGTGGTTTGGCGGGAGGCCGGACCGGGCACGCGGGGTTTGGTGGTTTGCCCATAAAACCATCGGCGGACGGTTTCTTGGTTTGGGCCTCAAAACCAAGTCCGAGGGCCCGGGCGTGTCGGGAAGCTTCGAGGGCGGAGGACACGCGGCGGGATCGCATGGCTTGCGTCGGGAGGACGCGGGGTGCGGCAAAGGCGTGGCCGTCCGATGGCAAGACCCACAAACATTACCAAAATGCCCCTACGTGGGTTGTATCGCCAGTAGTTAAGTTAGGGGTAGTCGAGTCATTTACCACTCCGGCGGGACCCCGATATATAAGCCATGAGTGTGTGTTGATGGCTCTCTCTCTCCGCGACTTAGGGTTTCATTTCCTCCCTCCTCTTTCTCATTTTCGTAGCTATTTTTCCTTCCATTTTCTCTAGGCTAGCATGAGAGCTTCATGAGAGATTTTTTGAGAGGGATGGATGCTAGGGCGGCATGCTAGACCTTGTGAATCTTTCCTGGTTTGTATAGAAGATTCGGGGTTGTTTTTCGTGGCTTTTCGTGCTTGTTTTCGTGCCTTTGTTCCCGGTGTGATTCCGCGGATTTGAGTGGGTTTCTCCCCGGATTTCTTTGAGAGAAACATGGATAGATGTCTTGTGCATCTTTGTGCTTGATCTTGTGCCCTCAAACGCGGAAACCACTTCGATTCGTGAGTTTTCGTTCGGTGCTCTAGCTTTTGGTGGTGCTCAAAGGATTCGCGATTCCCGGTGATTTAGGGAGTTAGGAGGCAAGATTTTTGGGATATAGCATCCTCGTGTGACGCTTTTCAAGTCCCCAAACCCTTGTCTCCATAGCTTCAACCGTTTGGGAAATCCGATGATGATTTGGGGGAGTTGACTTTCGGGGTCGGGCCGTTTCGTGCGTCCGCGCGGCGCGGACGGTCCGCGGGGGGGGGGGGGTCGCGGACGGTCCGCGAGGAGCCCGTTCGTCGCGTGTTCGTCGTGTTCTTGCGCGCCCTTGCTCTCGATCCGGTTTGGCTTTTGGTTTTGGTTGCGGCCGGTTTGCGGACGGTCCGAGCTCGAGTAGCGGACGGTCCGCGGGTGGCGCGGACGGTCCCGCCGGCCTCGGCGGACGGTCCGTTTCTCTCGGGTCGCTTACGGAGGTTACGTGTGCTTTAACGGACGGTCCGCGGTGTTGGGCCGGACGGTCGCGGTGCGGTTGCGGACGGTCGCGGCCTCGGAGTCGGACGGTCGCGAGGCTCGCGCGGACGGTCGCCCCTCTCGCGCGGACGGTCGCGAGCTTGTGCGCTTTGCTTCTTGATTCGATTCCTTCCTTCCCTTTCTAGTGCTTCCGCGTGTGCTTCTAGGAATCGTTCCTAAGGCTAGAGGTTGATCCATAACCTCGTGGTCTTGGCGATTGGTGCGTGATTTGATCCATCACTTATGTGTGACCGGGGTTTGTCTAGGGCATAGGCCGGATTCTTTTAGAAGAATTTTTACCGGCTCCTATTCACTCCCCCCCCCTCTCTAGTCGCCATACGGTCCTTCAATTGGTATCGTAGCTTGGTGCCGGATTCTTTGCGACTTTGACAAGTCCCGAATCCTAAGATGGCGTACGTTGAGCGGGGCGGTCCGCCGCACTTCGATGGCAAGGGTTACCACAAGTGGGCGGCTCGTATGATGATCTTTCTTCGTGGGAAGTTGTTGGATTTCATTGTGCTTGACAAGACCTATGCTATTCGGTCAACATCCATACTCTTATGGTGACCGATGCGGTGCCAAGGCCAAGTATGAGGCTAATGCAAAAGCCGTTGATCACTTGGTCCGGAGCTTGTGTGATCCGAGTTTGAGCGTGTTCGCCATTTGAATCTTGCTTGGCAAATTTGGGAAAAGTTGTTGGTTGCTCACGGTGGTGATAACCATGTGAAGGCTCGCCTCTTTGTCTCTTACCGGATGCAATATGAGAATTTCACTCCACTTCCGGTGAGGACATTGATGCGATGTTTCAGAGGTTCACCGCCATCGTGAACAACATGAAAGCTAATGTTGAGGATTTTCCTTACACCGAGCATGATCAGGCTTTGAAGCTCTTGCATGTCTTGGACCCAAGTGTTTGGGGTGCTAAGGTTGAGGCCATCAAGGAGTCTGGACATTATTTGACTATTGAGTTGGATGACCTCTTTTCTAAGCTCAAGTCGGCTGAGGTTTACAGGAAGTTGCAATCCAAGCATGAGGGCTCAACTGACAATAGTCTTGCCCTTGTGGGCGGATCAAAGGGCAAATCTAACCCTTCCTGTCGACAGTTTTCTTTGTCTTCTCTTATGTCCATTCCAGATGAGGAGTTTGATGTGTTGGGCGAGGAGGAGCTGGCCTTGCTCTCGAGGAGGTTTGATCGACTACACGAGAGTCGGAGGAACGCAAGGCGGAGCTCAGGGGGACGTGCTACAAGTGTGGCAAGCGAGGCCACTTCATCGCCGAGTGCCCGGAAGCGGAGGAGAACAAGTACAAGGTGAACGAGTACAAGGCGCACCCGAGGCGTGAAGACAAGTACTCCTCCAAGGGCAAGCACTTCAACAAGTCCAAGAGCAAGGACAAGGACAAGCGTCGACCAAGCAAGAGCGACTACAAGAAGAACAAGGCAAGAGCGATGGTGGCGGTGCGAGCGACGTTGACTCAAGCTCAAGCGAGGAGTAGTCAAGCTCAAGCAAGTGAAGATGAAGACGCCGGGAGGGCGCAAGGGCAAGAAGAGTGCAAGCCGGAACCTCGGCGGGGCCGAGCCGTGTGGCGCTCGAGGGCTTTTGTGGCATGGCCCATAGCTTAAGCGGCAAGAAGAGCGAGAAGGAAGACGGCGACTCCGACTCGAAGGATGAGGTAAACCGTGACCCCGACTCTTTGCTTGCGAGAGATTGCTAGGTTGAATGGCTTGCTTGACAACCGTGATAGTGTCTTGAGAGATGCCAAAAAGATGAGGAAAGATCTTAGGGCTCGGCTTGAGAATGCTAGTGAGAAAGTAGGAGAGTTAGAGTCAAAATTGCTTGAATTGAAACTTGAGAATGACTCTTTGAAACTTGCTCCTACTACTCCTGATGATGTTGAATGTGTTGAATGTGATGCTTGGTTGAATGAGATCAAGCGCTTAATGAGAAGAATGCTTCTACTTTGGCTCAACTAGATGCTCTTAGGACTGAATATGATGAGCTTAAGGCTAGACCCACTTTGCTTGGTGCTTGCAAATCATGTCCTACTATGCATGCTAAGCTTGTCGATGCTCGTTCTACCATTAGTTCTTTGGAAGCATCTTTGAAATCTCCTGTTGCAAATGCATGTTCTAGGCTGTGATGAAGTTACTGCGCAATCTTGAACTTACTTCCCGTTTGGATGTCATCTATGAGGAGAATGATTATTTGAGGAAGGTGTTGGGTTGGTTGTACGGGCGGGAACCTCGGTTGAAAATCATGATTGAGGAGTTCAAGAGAGCGATGGTCGTGGTTTGGTGTTTGAGAAGTTGGGTGAGAAAGTGGGAGAGAACAAAGTGGGGAGAGTGTGTACGAGAAGTGTGTTGAGTCTAACCCCGAGTTTGAGGTGATCGGAGAGATCCAAGTCCCACTCCCAAAAGCACCCAAGAACTCTTTCACACCAAAGCCCAACCACCTTTGCAACAAGCTTGACACAACCCAAGATCCACCCAAATTCCCACCTAAGACAAATGATTTCCGAAACCGGTGAAGTTTGTGGGTGAGAAGGGTGAGAAGCCTAGAGAGAAGCCGAGCCAAAACCAAAACCCATGCCCTTCGAGGTGTGAGTATTGTGGCAAGGAGAGGCATCTTGCGAGTTTTGCTACAAGAGGAAGAGGGATGAGAGGCTTGCTAGGGAGCAAGCGAACCGGGACGGTATCGCCGGTCTCATGGTATTCCGAGTCTAGAATGCCACTTCCACGGGGTGTGGGAAGTGTGAGGAGTGTTGGCGGGTTCCCACGGAGAGGTGGTGGTGAGAGGTTTGTCGGGAGAGATGATGGTGTGCGTCTTGGTGAGAGGTTTGGTCGGGCTCGTGGTGGTTTGGTTGGACGTCCTCCTACTCGTCCTCAATACGGGTTCGGGGGAGATGATCGCAGCTTTGGGTTCCGGAGGAACTACGGACCACGTTTTCCTCCTCGTGGTGCTCGTACTCCTCCCATGGGACATGGGAAGTTTGGTGGCAAGGGAGTGATGTTTGCTAACCCCTCTTTTGAGCGAGATGGCTCGACACCGGTTTAACTTTCTTTGTGCTAACCCCCGGTGTCGAGTCGCTAGCTCACTCTCGTTCTTGTTTCGACTACGGGCGAGGAGGCTTGGAGAACATTTGGTTGATCGACTCCGGATGTTCTCGACACATGACCGGAGATAAGAAGTGGTTCTCCGGACCTCACTCCGGTGAAGGAAAAGCAAGACATCACATTTGGGGACAATGGACGAGGAAGGGTCTTGTCGGAGGGTGTTGTGCATGTGAGTGACAAGGTAACGTTGAAGAGAGTGGCTCTTGTGAAGTCTTTGGGTTTCAATTTGCATTCGGTTTCTCGGTTGCTTGATGAGGGTTTTGAGGTGCGTTTCAAGTCCGGCGAGTCTCGTTTGCTTGATTCTCGAGGTGATCTTGTTTGTATGATCATCCCCGAGGGTCGATTTTCGGGTGATTTCTCTCGTTCTTTGGGTCCTGCTCGTTGTTTGATGGCCGGTCCTTCTTCGATTTGTGGAAATGGCATAGGCGGTTGGGACACTTGAGCTTTGATTTGGTTTCCCGCTTGAGTGGTCTTGACCTTGTCCGAGGATTGCCGAGGTTGAAGCTTGAGAAGGATTTGGTTTGTGCTCCTTGTAGGCATGGTAAGATGGTAGCCACTCCCCATCCACCCCTGGCCAATGTCATGACCGAGCGTCCGACAGAGCTGTTGCATATGGATCTTGTTGGGCCAGCTCGAGTTCGCTCGGTGGGTGGGAAGTGGTATGTACTTGTTGTGGTGGACGATTACTCTCGCTATGCCACGGGTGTTCTTCTTGGAGGATAAGAGTGAGACATTTGGTTTTGTTCGAGATGCGATCGTGAGGTTGAAAAATGAGAGGCATGGGAATGCTATTCGAGCTATCCGCGGTGATAATGGCTCGAGTTCAAGAACTCTCGTTTTGATGCCTTTTGTCGTGATCTAGGTCTTGAACATCGGTATTCGACCCCTTATGTGCCCCCTCAAAATGGAGTCGTGGAAAGGAAAAATCGGACTCTTTGTGAGATGGCTAGGACGATGCTCGATGAGCACGGGACTCCTAGGAGGTATTGGGGCGAGGCGGTCAATATAGCTTGTCATGTTTCCAACCGGATTTTATTGCGAGCTTTCAAGAAGAAGACTGTTATGAGTGATGCATGGTCGGGCACCCAAGGTGAGTCATTTCCGAGTCTTTGGCCGCAAGTGCTTTATTCGAAGAAGGGAAAACTCGACAAGTTTGAGGCTAGGTCTAGTGATAGTATTTTCTTTGGATATGCTAACCATTCTAGAGCCTATAGGGTGCTTAACCTTGAGACTAACAAAATCATGGAGACTTGCGAGGTGACCTTCGACGAGACAATGCCATGTACCTCTCTTGGCTTTGAATGTGCGGGTGATGAAGAGATGGGCGAGGATCTCTTTGAAGAGGAGAAGGACGAAGGCTTGGAGATGATGATGGGGAGAACCATGCGCACGAGGCGAGGTGTGTACCCACTACTTCCCCTACGACCACTATGGAGCATGGACCGTCTACTTCATGGACAACGACGGTACAACAAGAGGACCGGCGAGAGAAGTGAAGTTGAGGGGGAGGTAGTCTCGAGGCGTGAGGCTCCTCGGCGGATTCAATAAGTGCATCCCCTGTCGAAGATCATTGGGAACATCGACGAACGCACTACACGGTCAAGGTCCGGGAATTCCTCTCATTTTGCTCATCTTGCTTTTGTTGCTACTTTTGAGCCCAAGGACATTGGACATGCTTTATACGATGCAAAGCGGGTCAATTCTATGCATGAGGAGTTGGAAAATTTTGAGAGGAACCGGGTGTGGGAGTTAGTTGAACCACCTCCAAATTGCCATCCCATAGGAACCAAGTGGGTTTGGAAGAACAAAGAGGGAGAGAATGGGATGGTTGTGAGGAACAAGTCCGGACTTGTTGCTCGGGGGTTTAGTCGAAGGAGGGGATCGACTATGAGGAGACCTTTGCTCCTGTGGCCGTCTTGAAGCAATTCGAATCCTTTTAGCCTTTGCCGTGGCTAAAGGGTTCAAGTTGTTTCGGATGGACGTGAAGAGTGCTTTTCCGAATGGGGTCATAGAGGAGGAGGTGTATGTGAAGCGGCCACCTGGGTTTGAGAGCGAGGCGTACCCACACGGGGTATACGGGTTGAAAAGGGCTCGTATGGGTTGAAACGGGCGCCCCGTGCTTGGTATGGGAGATTGAGAGGTTTTACGGTGAGCGAGAGGGTTTGTGATGGGTACGCGTGGATCGGACCTTGTTTCTCCTCAAGCATGGAAATGACTTGTTGATTGTTCGGATATACGTGGATGATATTGTCTTTGGTGGCTCGTCACACAACCTTGTTGCCAAGTTTGCGAGATGAGATGAGCAGGGAGTTCGAGATGAGCATGATGGGTGAGTTGCAGTATTTTCTCGGGCTGCAGATCAAGCAAGTGAAGGACGGTACATTTGTGCACCAGACCAAGTACACGAAAGACATGCTGAGGAAGTTCCAGATGCAAGATGTGAAGCCGATGTCGACTCCCATGGGGAGTACGGCCACTTTGGATGCGGATGAGGACGGAGAACCGGTGGACCGGCGGGAGTACGGGAGCATGATCGGCTCTGTCGGTGTTTTGGACCGGCAACCTACTACGGGGAGTACCCGAAGTAGATGAATATGACTCGCCGAGATCGGTAACTCGAAGGAAGAGGCACGCGACACACAATTTAGACGGGTTCGGGCCGCGAGGTGCGTAATACCCTACGTCCCGTATGTCTTGCGTAGCTACGGATTGATAGGGCACGATTACGGGGTTGGTGCAATTGTGCGCGTGAGTTGAGATTGGATCGGATGATGCGGGGATCGGTCCCTGCCTCGCCTTATATAGTCGGGAGGCGGGGTTACAAGTCGGAGTAGGGAAGGAGTACTAGTCGAGTACGTCTAGGAGACCTCTACACGGTACGGAACATGTACGAGTCCCTAACCGAGTACTACTCTGTGTTGTCCTTGTGCTCCACGCCTTTAGGTGCCGTGTAGCGCAAGTCGGGTAGTCCCGGGGGTCCACCGAGTAGTCGGTCCCGGTACCCACCGAGGTAGTGGGCCCGGGGAGGTCCATACGACAAGCCCCCCGAGTACTTTGTAGTCGAGAAGGATAGCTTCCGGTAGTCTTGACGGCCTTAACGAGTAGTCCTCAAGCGTCCCCGAGTGCTACAAGTCAAAAGTCCTCAAGAGTAGTCGAAGCATCCCGAGGGCCGGAATGTACTCCAGCGATGTTTGAGCAATCTTGAAGTCTTCTCGAGTAGTCCCAAGCGTCCTTGAAATGCGCCTTCGAAGGTCTTCAAAAAAGCTTGTCTTGTCTTGAAGCCGGAGCCGTCAAGAAGATGCGATTTGCGGAACCGCAATCCACGTAGGGTAGCCCCAGGAGCCTCGAGCCGCGGGCTGCGGGCCGAGGATCTATCCCCCAGTCTTGGCGAGAAAATCCCGAAAAATCCGGAGAGAAAAAACCGAAGGACACGTGGCACGGAGCCCCCGAGCCTTGAGTCGAGTACTTCCTCTCGAATTGAAGGGTCTTCTTGAAGAATGTGTCCGAGATGCTCTTGAGACTAGCCGCATCCCGGGTAGTCGAGTAGAAGTAGCGGAGCCCCCGAGATGAGGCGCGTCGACTAGTGGAATACGAAGAGTCACGCGCGGCCGGCCGAGTCGGCCACGCGCGGACTTATCCGGCCGCCGTTACGGAGGCGATTTGGCTTATAAATTCAAGCCGAAACCCTTAGGGTTTTCACCCAAGTGAGCCGCGACCATTCGCGCACTTGAATCTTGAAGTAGATCCACTCCAACGAGCACTGCCGCCGCAGTAGATCCGAGCGCATCGCCACCCGAAAGCTGTAGGGTAGCCCCCGGCGGATGCGAGTGAAGACTCCCCTGTTCTTGGAGGATGAAGCGGGTCCCCGTCGAAGACGTCGAAGGCCGGCGGAAAGAAGAGGAGCCGTGCGAGAGGCCGCCGCGGCGGCACCGGAGCGGCGCCGCCCACCTCTCCACGCGCGGCGATCCAAGCCGCGAGTGGAAGAAATCGAAGGTGAAGACCGAAGACTTGCTGACCCTGCTGAACTCCGGGTTCATCAGGGAGAAGGAGATCGACATGTGGAGATCCGCCGCCGGAGATCCCTATCCGATGGAGAAGGCACAGGACGAGATCCCGATGTTCTCGCGCTTCGTGGAGCGCGGGCTGGCGCTCCCAGCGAGCGAGTTCTTCAAAGGGCTTCTCAGGTACTATGGCATCGAGTACCTCAACTTGAACCCCAACGGAATCTTCCACACTTCTGTCTTCGTCCATTTCTGCGAAGCATTTCTGGGAATCAAGCCGCATTGGATTCTCTTCCGGAAATTCTTCGGTGTGAAGCCGCGCCCCGGCGCCTCCAACCCTAGAGTAGTCGGAGGGCGGGATCCGGTTGAGGGAGGATGCCGTTTGCAGCGTGCACGGCGTACAAGCTCGTGGACTCCAATACCGCGGGCGGAAGACGAGGTGGTTCTATACCACGAACCACCATCCGGAGCCGGCCGAAGCCGAGCGGACGGCAACCCAAGCATCAAGAGTGGTGGAACACGAACCCACCATGCAAGAGGGGATCCGGCTCCCGAGTTGCGCACGGATCAAGACCGGCGGGATGCGGGGCCGAGGGCCGAGCATGTGGCCTTCGGCTTCATGAAGCGCCGGATCCGGCCCGCCCGTCGGCGCGGGATACGATGGGCTTCGAGTACACCGGCGACGACGACACGTCGCGGATGCGGGGGGGCGAGATCGAAGACAACGACATCATCGAGAGGTTGTCGAGGATCTTCAAGGACATGCCGGAGTACACGGCGTGCCCGTCGAGGAGTTCTCGCCGCGCGCCCGCCCAGCGAGGTAGGTAGTCGTACCCGCCTCGTCGAGTAGTAGGCACTTTGTAGCGAGTTCGGCGACGCCTTTGTGTCTTTGATGCGGGACGATGTGAAGCGGTTTGTCTCCGAGCCGCGGCCACCACCAAGCGGAATCGAAATCCCGACGGTGGAGAAGGTGAAGGAGCGCCGAGTAGTCGGAGACGACGACGATCCCGTCATCGTGGAGGATACCTCCGACGACGAGGAGGACGAGGAGACGGCTGCGGGGCCCCCGCTTCCGGCTTGGCGGTCGAGGTTTAGCGGCGTCCGGGCTTGCCTCATGTACCTCTCATCCAAGACCCTCCCGGCTAGCTTGGAGGCTAGCCTTGCCGCGCCGCGAGGGAAGCCGCGCAACCCCCGCCAAGAAGCGGGTAGCCAAGAAGATGAAGGTCTCGGAGACCACGCCTCCGAGGTAAATCATCTTGAGCGAAGTAGTCGAGTACCCAATGATCGAGTACGGGTGCCGACGAGTAGTTATCCATGTGTGCGGGGAGAGGCCGCCAACGAGCCCGTGGAGGAGGGCGATGAGGGCACGTGGCCCACGGTGGGGGAACCGGTGGAAGCCGAAGTCCGGCCCCTACCGTCGAAGAACTTACGGCGCGGTCGGGGCGCCGACCCCCACCCCCGGAAGGGGAGCGAGTACCGCGCGACCGCCGCCGGCCGAAGAGGTTGAAGCGCGGGGGGCGCGGGGGGCGTCTGCGCCGGCCACCGCCCGCCGTGGAGGAGGCGGTAGTCGGAGAAGGCGGAGGAAGAAACGCCGCCGAGGGTGGGACCGGTTGACATTGCCGGCATCCTCGGAGCGCCGGCGCGTGACTATCGTCCGGTCGAACTTGTAAGTACCACGCCTACATGAGTAGTACTCATTGTAGTAGTCGATGTTGTACGATGAGCCTTCGTGGATACTTGTGCGAAGAAAATCCACCGACTTGAGGGCGGGACGGAGAGGAGTCCACGGCGGCGGAGGCGAGAGAAGGCCGCGCCGCGCCGTCGAAGAGCCCGCTCCCGGAGGCCCAAACCGTGACCGAGCCCCCGGCTACCGAAGCGCCCGCGCGCAGGCGGTCGCGATAGAAGGTGAGTACTCCTCTGAAGGCCGTAGAGCCCCCAAAGGAGTAGTCGTAGATGCGCGCGCGTGTTCCTTGGTGACGGGCGGCGAAGGGGTGACATTCTGCGGGGGTACCCATGCGGGAGTTGACACCGAGAAGCCCGGAGGCTGCGATAGAAGCCCCCCGAGCCCATGGCGGAAAGCGTCGAGAAGTCCGCCGAAGAGGAGGCGGGCGCACGTCGCCAAGGGTTGCCCTGGAGGTGGCGATCCCGGTCTCCCGAGATCCAAGATGCGGAGCCTATCCGCTCGGCGCCGATGACGGAGGCTACGACAAGTAGCCGTGGCGGGGATCGAGGCGCTTGCCGACGATGCGATCGAGCGGCGGTGTTGGCGCGACATGCGGAGGCGATGCGACGAGCCGAGCGGTGGATGAAGGTACGTAGCGCGTTGCCCCCCGAGTAGTCAATCCTCTCGTTGAGTACTCCGCTTGACTTGAACTTGTCTTCGGGCGGGACGTCGCGGAGCGATCCCGCGGGAAGTCCAATCTGCTGCAAGGCTATGGGGACACGGTGCTTTGCGGCCGAAGCCTTGGAGGAGCGGCTCGTGAAGTCGAGCAAGCATGCGGCCGCCATGCGGTCGAAGCTTGACGGCGCCTTCGCCAAGTATCACAACGATGTGATGGACTTGCGGGCGAAGAGCGACGATGCGGTGCGGAAGAACAAAGGCCTCCGCAACAAGAACAAAGGTATGTCTCTCGACTTGTCGGGTACTTGTTGGAAGTCACCAAGCTCGACCCGTGTTGTGTTCGGTGCTTGCGAGAACTCGAAGGCCGAGGTGGAGCGTACGGGAAGGGCTCGGAGATCGGCATGAAGAATCTCTTCTACGGGAGCAAGAAGCCCGCCGGGTACTTGAACTCGACTACAAGGAGGCGGCCGTCGAGTGCGAGAAGCACATGGAGTTGAGAATTGCTTCGGCGGGATCTTGTCAAGCTGCTACAAATCCTTGCGAAGTTGAACGAGAGAAGCTGCGAGGCGCTCCGAGCCCAGGCGAAGGATGCGGGAAGAAGGCTGCGCTCCCCGATCGCGAGGCTCTGGTGCCGCACCGGGGCGGCCCCAAGATCGCTCCGTTGGCGGATCGACTTCGTGAGGCGCCAAGCCGGCGGCGCCTACGTGAAGCATATGGCCAAGTCGATCCCGAGCGAGGTGCGGCCTTCATGAAGTCGTACTTCCCGAAGGCCCGGTGGAGGTAGTCGCGGGCGGGGTAGCCGCCAGCGCTCGGACGAGCGATGCGCGGGGTTGCTGGAGCGCAGATGGCTCCCATCGCGGAAGCGGTAGCCGATAAGTTGAATCTCCGGTAGCCTGCGTAGATAGCTAGTAGCCATGGTTGTATAGGAAACGGTTGTAATGAACTATCTCATATATCAATGAAATGTGAAGTTTCACCAATGAGTACTCGTAGCGCGATCTCGAGTGCGGAGCGCCCATCGTGAAGTAGGTGCGAGTAGTAGTACTCGGCTTAGTAGTCCCGTCGCGGGGAGTAGACGATAAAGAAGTTGATGAACAATCAAACTTTATTGCGAAGAAGTACACACGGGTGGCCGGGGCCGTAGTTACAAGTAGTCGCCTGGACCGAAGGCCGCTTACGGTGAGTAGTGCTTTGGAGCGGGTAGCCGCTTACGATAAGTGATCCGTAGGTAGCCAAGTAGGTTTGGATCGCGGATCCGTAGGTAGCCGTGCGAGGGCGGATCTTGGAGTGTGGTCTTCTTGATAGGCCGTTGCTAGAGTCCTTGACGCTCGTTGCGGCCCGGGGTCCGTAGGTAGCCGCACGGGGGCCGGACACGGAGGAGAGTAGTCGGAGACTTGAAGCCGGGGACCCGAAGGGTCGCTTGCGGCAAGGGGGTCTTTGATGTAGTCGTGTAGACTTGAACCCGGAGTAGTCGAGTAGACTAGGCGTAGAATCGACGAGGCTGGTCGACGTTCCACGAGTTGTTGACTTCTTCGCCTTCAAGTGTTTGGAGGCGGTAGGAGCCTGGCCCGGTCACCTTAGCCACGGTGAAGGGGCCTTCCCGAGGGGGGCCGAGCTTGTGAAGTCCTTCCGTGTTCTCGAATACGACGGAGGACAAGATCTCCAATGTTGAAGGAGCGTTCCTTGACGTTGCGGTCATGGTAGCGTCGGATACCCTCGAGGTACCTTTGCCGATTGGACGAGGGCGGCACGGCGAGCTTCTTCGAGGGCGTCGATATCAACTCGTCTGCTGTCTTCGAGACGCCTTCGTCGTAATGCTCCCTTCTTTGGCGAGTTCCATATGACATCGGCGGGGAGGATGGCTTCGAGCCGTAGACCGGGAAGTAGGGGGGATTGCCCGTTGGCTTTGATGGTTGAGTCCGCGGCCCCCGCAGTGCGTTGGGTAGTTCCTTGATCCACTTGCCCCCTTTTGAGTTGGCGGCGTCGTGTAGCCGCTTCTTGAGGGCGTCGAGCACCATCCCGTTGGCGCGCTCGACTTGTCCGTTGGCCGTGGATGGGCGACGGAGACGTATCGACGTCGATTCCGGCCCGTTCTCGCGGTACTCCCGGGCTGGTGGTTGTTGAAGTTGGACCCCGGGTCCGTGATGATGCGGTGGGGCGCCCGTAGCGGTGCACGAGTTCATCCGGGAAGTCGAGTACTCTGTCGGCCTTGGGGCATGTAACCGGCTTGACCTCGATCCACTTGGTGAACTTGTCGATAGCCACCGGTGCCGGTTGAATCCTCTCGGCGCGGTTGGCGGTGGCCCAATCATGTCGAGCCCCCAACGGGCAAAGGGCCGGGTTGGTGGTATGGTGACCGGCTTGTAGGCGGGGGACGTGTTCTTTGCTTGGCGAAGCGGCCCGACATCCTTGGCGGTGTCGACGAGTTCTTCGGCATCGCCCGGGGCCGTGGGCCGGTAGAAGGCTCGCGGAAGGCTTTGCCGACCGGCGTGCGGGAGGGACGCGTGGTTGCCGCGAGACACCCTTGTGGATCTCCTCCAAGATGTCCTTGCCTTCTTCGCGAGGGACGCATTTCATGAGTACTCCGAGAAGATGCGCCTCGCTTGTAAAGCTTGTCGCCGACGAGGACGTAAGACTTGGCGCGGCGGACGAGTTGTTCGGCGCGTTCTTGTCGGAGGGGACCTTCGCTCGGCCGAGGTAGTCGATGAAGGGGTTGCCTCCGGTCCACGTCGATCATCATGACCTCCTGCCCGGTGGTTGGTTCGGCGGGACGGTGGTCGGTGGCGCCGGCTCCGGGATGGATGGCGCGTGAAGCTCATGGACGAAGACGCCGCGGGTACTTGGGCGCGGGTGGATCCGAGCTTCGAGAGGACGTCCGGCCGCGACGTTGTTGTCGCGAACGATGTGGTGGAACTCGAGACCATAGAATTTGTTCTCGAGCTTGCGGACTTCTAGGCGATGGCGTCCATGTTCTCCTTGTTGCGGTCCCGGGACTTGTTGACTTGGTTGATGACCACTTGCGGAGTCGCGCGTAGACTAGTAGCCGCTTGATGCCAAGTGAAGCGCGTGAGGCGAAAGCCGTGTAGGAGGGCTTCGTACTCGGCTTCGTTGTTTGAGACCTTCCGGAAGATGCGGGACGTACTTGAGTTGTTCGCCGTTGGAGAGATCGGGGAGTACCCCGCGCTGCGCCCTCGAGGTTGAGTGAGCGGTCGAAGTACATCACCCAATGCTCGGTCGCACAGGTGGGAGTAGGTAGGCGGTTCTCCCGCCACTACGCCATGAAGTCGACTAGAGCTTGCGACTTGATGGTCGTGCGTGGCTTGAAGTCGATGGTGAGGGCGCGCGAGCTCGACGGCCCATTTGGAGATCCTTCGGTGGCGTGCGGGTTCCTCGAGGATGTCGCCAGGCGGGTAGTCGGTGACGACGGAGACCGAGTACTCACGGAAGTAGTGTCGTAGCTTCCGCGAGGTGATGAGTAGAGCGTACGGAAAGCACGTACGGGCGGTAGAGAGCCTTGGACTGCGATAGAACCTCGGCCCGACGAAGTAGGCGGGGCGGGGGCGGGCCCGGGTAGGCGTGGCGCGTCTTCCGCCGCTCGACAATGATGGCGATGCCGACCACGTGAGTAGTCGCGGCGAGGTAGAGCAGGGGCGGCGCTCGCCCTTGTAGGGAGCCGTGAGGACCGGTGGCTTCGACGGAAAGTCCTTGAGCGGGGGCAAGGGCTTGGTCCGCCTCTGCCGGTCCACACGAACTTCTCGTGGTGCTTGAGTAGTTTGAAGAAGGGGAGACCCCTTTCTCCTAGCTTCGAGATGAATCCGTTCAATGCCGCCATGCACCCCGTCGGCTTACGGACGTCCTTGATGCTCGTGGGAGCTTTCATGCTTGGTGATGGCGGAGATCTTCTCGGGGGTTGGCTTCGATGCCGCGGCGGGGCGATGATGAAGCCGAGTAGTTTGCCCGAAGGGACGCCGAAGACGCACTTGTTCGGGTTGAGCTTCCGGCGGTACTCGCGTAGCGATGCGAAGGTCTCTTCAAGGTCGTCGATGAGGGTGCGGAGTCCTGGTTTTGACAACCACGTCATCCACGTAGGCCTCGACGTTCTTGTTGAGTTGCCGCTTGAAGCGAGGCTGGATGGCCCGTTGGTAGGTAGCGCGGCGTTCTTCAACCCGAAGGACATGGTCGTGTAGCAGGACGCGCCAAACGGGGGTGATGAACGCGGTCTTCTCTGGTCTTCCTCCTTGATTGCGATGCGGTGGTACCGGAGTAGCGATCGAGGAAGCGAGCCGGTCGCGGCCGCCGTGGAGTCGATGACTTGATCAATCGCGGCAACCCGAAGGGGTCCTTGGGGCGAGTGCTTGTTGAGATCGGTGTAGTCGACGCACATCCTCCACTCGTTCGAGTTCTTCTTGCGGACGAGGACGGGGTTGGCGAGCCACTCGGGATGGAAGACTTCTGCGATGAAGCCGACGGCGAGTAGCTTGGCGAGCTCCTTCTTGATGGCATCCGTCGTCGTCGGCGAAGCGTCGGAGATGTTGTCGCTTGGGGGTAGCCTTTGGGTCGACGTTGAGGCGGTGCTCGATCGGCTCCACGGGCACTCCTGGCATGTCCGTGGCTTCCACGCGAAGATGTCGCGGTTAGCCCGAAGGAAGGGCGATGAGCGCGTCTTCCTATTTGGGGTCGAGGCCGGCCCGATGGTGGTAGTCTTGGTGGGGTCGCATGTTCGAGGTCGACCGTCTTGGTGAGCACCTCCTCGGGTGGCGGGAGCTTGTTGGCGCCGTCGGACTTCTGCGGGATGTCGAGTTCGCTTGTGGCAAGCTTTTCGACGCGGCGTAGACCTCCATCATTGGGGTGGGTACTTGATTTGTCGAAGCGATCACCACGGCC
Source organism: Cenchrus americanus (assembly GCA_947561735.1). Lineage (NCBI taxonomy): Eukaryota > Viridiplantae > Streptophyta > Magnoliopsida > Poales > Poaceae > Cenchrus > Cenchrus americanus. The sequence continues at coordinate 56,144,614 of OX387240.1, forward strand.
TGCGTATCGCGGTCGTGAGAGATCTTCAAGTCCCCTTGGAGGGAGAGTACGCCGAGTTTGGACTTGGCATTTTGAGTACCAAGTACGTGTAGTGGGGCACCGCCATGAACTTGGCGATGGCCGGTCCGCCGAGGATGGCATGGTAGGAAGTCTCGATGTCCGCGACCTCGAACTTGATGTACTCGGTGCGGTAGTTGTCGCGAGACGCCCGAAGGTAGCGCGTACCACTGAGCCCAGTGGGATAGCCGCGTTGCCTGGGACAATGCCGTAGAAAGGCATGCTGCTCTTGTCGAGCATGGGGGTGACGTCAAGGTTCATCTTCCTGAGAGTCTTGGTGAAGAGGACGTTGAGCCCGCTTCCGCCGTCGATGAGCACCTTGTTGAGCTTAGAGCCCGCCCTTTGTTGGTTTCGGGACGAGAGGGAAGCGTCTGGTTCGAAGAAAGGCTGGTCCATTGGTCCGCGCGGGAGAAGGTGATGGGCGTCTCGACCACCGAGAGGGGTCATAACCGGCGGCTCCAATGGACATCACTTCACGGCGAGTAGCCTTACGCTCCCGCTGCCGGGGGTAGTCCGCCGAAGAGGACGTTGACGGTCTTCTCGGGTTCTTGGAAGTCGTCGCCGTCCTTCTTCTTGTTCTTACGGTCGTGAGGGTGCGGTGGCTCGGCGTATCCTTGAGCGCGTGCGAGTGGTAGCACTTGCTCGGTAGTGTGGTTGCCGTTTGGATGCCACGGGCACTTCTCCTTCGGCGGGTCTTTGAACCCGCCGGAGTTCTTCTTCGAGTTCCCTTTCGGAGGGGGCGGATAGCCGCGACGGTGTTGTCGGCTTGCGCTTGCGGTTGGGACCGAGAAGTTGTTGTTCTTGTTGTTGTTGTTGCGGCCGCCCTGGTTCGGGTTGCGCTGCTGCGCCGCCACCTTGGTTACGCTTGGACTTACCGCGTATGGCGTCGTACTTGGCGTTGGCCTTGTCCTCTTCGTCCGCCCAGGACGTGATCATGTCCTTGAGGTGGGGAATGGACTTGGGGCGGCGTCGGCCGGAAGTCTTCGAAGGTGCGGCGATGGTAGAGCCCGTCCTGGAAGAGGTCGATGACCTCCTTGTCGGTGACGTCCACGACGGTAGCGCGCTTGTCGAAAAAGCGGCGCATGTACTTGCGGAGGGTCTCGCCTTGTTCCTGCTTGATCATGGCAAGGTCCATGCGAGTACCGAACGGCCCATGACGCCGCGAAGTTGCTCGTGAATTGCTCCTTCGGTGGTCCCACTTGTCGATTGAGTGCTTGTCCAGCGACTCGAGCCATGTGAGTGGGGCTTGGTCCGGGCGGGAAGGGGAAGTAGAGGCACTTGGTGTCGGTGTTGCCGCCGGCGTTCTCGATGGAGAGAGCGTAGCATCGGAGCCACCGAATGGGATCCGCGTCGCGTCGTATTTGGTGATCCCCAAAGGTTTGAACTTGTCGGGGAGGGAGCGAGGGTTGCGAAGCCGAGGTGAGAAGGCGGGGGAAGCCGTCGCCTTCGGCGGCGGTCGTCGACTTCTTCGCCGTAACTCGTCGATTCTGCGGCGGGCATCGTGCCGCCGGTGAGAGGCGCGGAGGGCGTGGGCGTGCGCGTGGCCGCGGCCGCCGCGGCTCGCCGCCGCCTCCAACCTTCTTGTTGGCTCCGTGGTTGGAGGCCGCCGCCGCGGCCCGCCGCCGCCGTCGGGGTCGTTGCCGCCACCACCGGCCGTAGCGCGGTGGGGGACGACTTCCGGTTGACGTTGTCTTGTCGTGAGGGTCCGCCGGCGGTGGAGCGTCGACGGTTAGGTTCGAGTTGGGATGTCGCCCGAGTACGGTTGGGGACCGGGGTCAACACTTGCGACTAGTAGCCTTGTTGTCGCGAGGCTTGGGCGGAGGAGGTTGGGCGACTCTCTTATCCACCCGCATGAAGTAGGCTTCTTCGGCGAGCTTGGCGATGACTTCTCCGGCCCGTATGCCCCGAGCCCGACGTGCGATCGGCGCGGATCGACATGAGGCACTCGCTCGGGAGTGGTGTGGACTCTGCTCTCAAGCGCCGAGAGCTTCCGCAAGGTTGCGGATGGGAAGGTTGTCTCCGAGCCGCCGGCGTCGTTCGTTGCGCTTCTGTTACGTTCGCGCGGGTGTCCCTGTTGGCGTCGGTCTCGTCCGCGGGGGCATCGACGGACGGCTCGTCCGCGGAGATGTCCTCCAAGTACTTGTACGCGGCCGTGCACGAGGTCCCCGGGGTGTCGCGGCGGCCATGAAGACTTGACGATCAGGCGTGCCCAAGCTTGGCTCAGAAGGTGCCACCTCAGTTGGTGTACTTGAGTCAGCTTGGGCTAGTGGTGTTCCCTCCTGGAACGGTAGCGAGTCGATGTAGGCGACGTAGCGTGAGTCCTCTGTTGTCAGCTCAGCGGGCTTGAGGTTTGGCCAGTAGACGTATCTTCCGGCCGGCGTCGATCTTATAACCAGCCCAGAGGCTGGCCCTGACAAGGGAAGCTCAGAGGAGTCGTCTTCGGACTCGGGCTCCTCAGGGTCCGACCCGAAGTCGAACTCGTAGTCCGGGTTCGAGTAGAACTCGGAGAGAGGGCTGGAGTCCGAGACGCGGTTGGAGACGGCGTCGGAGTCCGAGTTGTACTCGGATGCGGGCTCCTTGCCGGCCGGCGTGGTGTAGAAGCCTCCGTGCGGGCCCGGGCGGGAACGCGGGAGCCACGCGCGGAGCGGCTGGCGTGGAGAGGGGACCGCGCGCGATGGGCGAGGAGCCGGCTCGCATGCGATGGCCCATGGCGACGTCGGGTTCGAGTTGGAGACGGACTCGAGCTCGAAGTCAGCGTGGAGGTTGGAGAGCGAAATTTCGCCGAACTTGCCGGCGAGCTTGCCCGTGACAACTTCGGGAAGCGTCACAAGGCCCGTCCTCGAGTCGGGTTGCATGATCAAGGGCCGCGGGAAGGAGCCCGCGCCATCAGCAGTGCAGACCCAGGCGCCGAAGACGAAGGTGTCGCCGCGGTTGAAGGCGACGGTTGGCTTGATGAGAACGGAAGCCGTCGAGTTCGCCATGTGATCTCGAGCGAGAGCCCCTACCGGCGCGCCGAGTGTCGGTGTTTTGGACCGGCAACCTACTACGGGAGTACCCGAAGTAGATGAATATGACTCGCCGAGATCGGTAACTCGAAGGAAGAGGCACGCGACACACAATTTAGACAAGGTTCGGGCCGCGAGGTGCGTAATACCCTACGTCTGTATGCTTTGCGTAGCTGCGGATTGATAGGGCACGATTACGAGTTGGTGCAATTGTGCGCCGTGAGTTGAGATTGGATCGGATGATGCGGGGATCGGTCCCTGCCTCGCCTTATATAGTCGGTAGGCGGGGTTACAAGTCGGAGTAGGGAAGGAGTACTAGTCGAGTACGTCTAGGAGACCTCTACACGGTACGGAACATGTACGAGTCCTAACCGAGTACTACTCCCGTGTTGTCCTTGTGCTCCACGCCTTCGGGTGCCGTGTAGCGCAAGTCGGGTAGTCCCGGGGGTCCACCGAGTAGTCGGTCCCGGTACCCACCGAGGTAGTGGGCCCGGGGAGGTCCATACGACGGCTCCCTCCTCTATTTGACGGCGACGAGGCCGGACATACGGTTCGGCGTGTGTCCGTGCGCTCGTTTTCGAGCTTCGCCGAGGACATCACATCGACGAGGCCGTCAAGAGGATTTTCGGTACCTACGATCCCCTTGGTCTTGGCCTTTGGTATTCTTCCTCCTCGACTCTGTCTCTTCATGGTTTTTCCGATGCGGATTTTGCGGATGTCGAGTCGAGAGGAAGTCTACTTCGGTACTTGCCGGTTTCTTGGGTCTTCGTTGGTCTCATGGTCTTCCCGCAAGCGGTCTAGTGTAGCTCGTCTACCACGGAGGTAGAGTATGTTGCCGCCGCGAGTTGTTGTTCCCGACCATGTTGTGGATTTCATACACTTTGAGAGACTTTGGTGAGGAGTGCACCCGGATCCCACTTCTTTGTGATAGCACCGGTGCCATAAGCGTAGCCAAAAACCCGAGTGCTTCACTCCGGAGAACCAAACACATAGAGGTGAGGTATCATTTCCGAGGGACAATGTGGAGAAAGGAACCATTGTGTTGAGCCATGTCCCTACCCAAGATCAGCTAGCGAGACATCTTTACAAAGCCTCTCGACCAAGCTACATTTGTGCGCTTGCGGGGGAACTTGGGGTTTGTTGCCCTTTCTAGTTGATTCTTGGGGGATTTCCTTTTTGTATCATATGTATCATACCATGTTTACTTTGATGTATATACATGCTTTGCTTGATGTATAAACAATGGTAGGATAGCCATCTTGTCATATATCATGTTGCATCTGTATCATATTGCATTTTAGGATGATGAGCTTCTTTCATATGCCATATTTAAGTCTCTTTGGCTATTTGTGAGATTTTGGTCATATGTGTGGAGAAATGGCGATGTGAGGCTATGCTCTTGAAATATTTGAGATATATGTGTGGTGAGATAGCCTCTTTTTGAAATAAATGCTAATCTGGACTAATTTTTGATGAAATATGCCCCACTCGTGTGTAGTTGTGTATCCATGTCACGAGTTTGGTCTAAATGTGCTTTTCATGCTTAGATTGTGCTTGGATGCCTTGTTCTTGCATTTGGGCCAAAGGCCGAATATCATTGTGAATGTTTAGCCTATGTTGCATTCATGGGGGGCATAAGCTTCTTTTTGCCGCAAAGGCACTTCATGTACCATGAAATGATTTAATCTTGAAAAGAAGTGTATAATGTTTGAAAAATGCTCCATCCATCATGTCTATGCTTAAAATGTTTTATCTTTCACATATGGGTGCTAAACATGTTGCATGATGTTCACCGGTGGAGAAGTCTCCCCGAAGTGGACACATGGCTCATGAGCTTTGACATGACATGCTTTGCTTTATGGGTGTTTGCCATGATCTTTTGCTTTGAGAATTTGATATCCTTGTATGATCTTTGAATGGTATGCATGTTTGTGGCTCAAGTGTGACATGGATAGGCTTTTACATGTGAAGCGAGCCTTCTTTTGGTAAAAGCTGCTTAAATCCGAAAATTTTGCTTTCTCACATGCTTGTTTTTTTCATATATTACTTGTGGCAATGCTTTGACTATGCTATGATTCATATATGTGATCTTTGTCTCATTTTTAGCCTTTGACACTAGATTTGGCCTATTTGAGAAGCTCATGTAGATGTTTATATGCTTTGCTTTTGCATTTCTGCATTTTCACCTTGATTCATACATTGCCAACAAGGGGGAGAAGAGGTGAGCTTAATGAAAATTCAGAAAATTCAGAAGAGGTGAGCTGAAATTTGGAAATTTGCATTCACATGTTCAGGGGGAGCTTGCATTTGTTCAGGGGGAGCTTTCTTGCTGTTGTCGGTGTGGAGTTTGTGCTTTGCTTGGCTTGTGACCTTTCTTCGCCTTTCTTTGGTTTTGGTCATGAGTTGAGCTTCCTTGTTTTTTCTTTCTTCTTTCTTTCTCGTTGTCTCTGAATTTCATTTTGCATTGTGTGTTGTCAATGCACTCATCAAGGGGGAGATTGAGGACCAGGAGCGTCCCAGAGGTCGATGGATGACCGCTCCTCGGTGATGAGTGATTGACAACGGGTGTTGGACCGACTCTTGGCTTAGTGCGCGGGTGTAGGCCGCGGCCTAGTTCGTGTTGTTGCGGGTGAAGAACGGGCGCGAAAGGTCTTCGGCCTTGAGGGGCCTCGGGGAGATGGAGAGACAAGTAGGCTCGGTTCGAGGGACCGGTGGACGGCGGGGACCGGGTGCGGGCCACATGGTGGCGACACGAGCAAGACGAAGTCATGCACGGACGAGCCGGTGCACGGTGGCGGTCGAGTCAAGTGGTTTGGCGGGAGGCGGGACCGGCACGCGGGGTTTGGTGGTTTGCCCATAAAACCATCGGCGGACGGTTTCTTGGTTTGGGCCTCAAAACCAAGTCCGAGGGCCCAACACGACGGAGACGGGATCCGGCGTGTCGGGGAAGCTTCGAGGCGGAGGACACGCGGCGGGATCGCATGGCTTGCGTCGGGAGGACGCGGGGTGCGGCAAAGGCGTGGCCGTCCGATGGCAAGACCCACAAACATTACCAAAATGCCCCTACGTGGGTTGTATCGCCAGTAGTTAAGTTAGGGGTAGTCGAGTCATTTACCACTCCGGCGGGACTTGATATATAAGCCATGAGTGTGTGTTGATGGCTCTCTCTCTCCGCGACTTAGGGTTTCATTTCCTCCCTCCTCTTTCTCATTTTCGTAGCTATTTTTCCTTCCATTTTCTCTAGGCTAGCATGAGAGCTTCATGAGAGATTTTTTGAGAGGGATGGATGCTAGGGCGGCATGCTAGACCTTGTGAATCTTTCCTGGTTTGTATAGAAGATTCGGGGTTGTTTTTCGTGGCTTTTCGTGCTTGTTTTCGTGCCTTTGTTCCCGGTGTGATTCCGCGGATTTGAGTGGGTTTCTCCCGGATTTCTTTGAGAGAAACATGGATAGATGTCTTGTGCATCTTTGTGCTTGATCTTGTGCCCTCAAACGCCGGAAACCACTTCGATTCGTGAGTTTTCGTTCGGTGCTCTAGCTTTTGGTGGTGCTCAAAGGATTCGCGATTCCCGGTGATTTAGGGAGTTAGGAGGCAAGATTTTTGGGCTATAGCATCCTCGTGTGACGCTTTTCAAGTCCCCAAACCCTTGTCTCCATAGCTTCAACCGTTTTGGAAATCCGATGATGATTTGGGGGAGTTGACTTTCGGGGTCGGGCCGTTTCGTGCGTCCGCGCGGCGCGGACGGTCCGCGGGGGGGTCGCGGACGGTCCGCGAGGAGCCCGTTCGTCACGTGTTCGTCGTGTTCTTGCGCGCCCTTGCTCTCGATCCGGTTTGGCTTTTGGTTTTGGTTGCGGCCCGGTTTGCGGACGGTCCGAGCTCGAGTAGCGGACGGTCCGCGGGTGGCGCGGACGGTCCGCCCGGCCTCGGCGGACGGTCCGTTTCTCTCGGGTCGCTTCGGAGGTTCCGTGTGCTTTAACGGACGGTCCGCGGTGTTGGGCCGGACGGTCCACGGTGCGGTTGCGGACGGTCCGCGGCCTCGGGTCGGACGGTCCGCGAGGCTCGCGCGGACGGTCCGCCCCCCCCCGCGCGGACGGTCCGCCAAAGCTTGTGCGCTTTGCTTCTTGATTCGATTCCTTCCTTCCCTTTCTAGTGCTTCCGCGTGTGCTTCTAGGAATCATTCCTAAGGCTAGAGGTTGATCCATAACCTCGTGGTCTTGGCGATTGGTGCGTGATTTGATCCATCACTTGTGTGTGACCGGGGGTTTGTCTAGGGCATAGGCGGATTCTTTTGGAAGAATTTTTACCGGCTCCTATTCACTCCCCCCTCTCTAGTCGCCATTCGGTCCTTCGGGGGTGCCGGCCCTCGCGACGCCTCCGCCCGCGCCTCCGTAGCCGCGGGCTCCCGCCGCGGTGCTTGCGGCCACCGCTCCGGCCGCGCCCCCGCAACCACGGGCGCCCGACCACCCTCCTCGGCCGCCGCCGCTTGCCGCGCCTCCACGCGCGGCCGGCGCCGCGGACCGCGCCTCCGCCACGACCGGCGCCGCGGCCGCGCCTCCACCACGGCCGCCGCCGCGGCCGCACCTCCGCCACGACCGGCGCCCCGCCGCCCCTCGATGGCCGCCGGGCGCGGCGTGCGACGAGGCCGATCCACCGGGTGTGGCCTCGGGGCCTCGGCCGCGCCTGCGAGCTCTCGCCCGCCGCGGCCGCCACACTCGTCCCCGCCCGCGGCGCCCCCGACGAGCGCCGCCGGGTGGGAACGGACGCGTCCGCCCTCAACACCTTGGCTGGTGCGAGGGGAGGCACGGTCGGCACCACCCTGCATGAACACAAACGAATAATCAGAACCCTTGGTTGTCAAAAACCCAACTCCGCAAAGGAGCAAGCCTCTTACCTCGAAGAGGAGAAGGCGCACTTCCTCTTCCTCGAGGCCCCGGCGGATGACGACGGCGCGACCGGCGCGGCGGCCGCCGCATCTCCCCGCCGTCTCCACCGCGCGCGCGGGCCCCGCCCCGCGCGCGCGCGCGCGCTGCCGCGCGCGCCTCCGCGGCCCACGCCGCTCCTCGTTGTCGATTTCCTCGGCGGCGGGCGGCTCCGCGCCCGCCCCGGGCGATCTTTGCTCTTGCCGCCGGAGCTGGCTCCGGCGACGGGGGTGCAGGCTCCCAGCTATCAGGGAGGCTCTGCCCCCCGGTTTCTTCCTCCTCATCCTCCTTCGAGGACGAGTACTCCTCGGTCCCCGGAGAAGAGAGCCCCTGCTGCTCGTGCAGCCGGTACTCCTCGCTCCGCCGCTCGCGGCGCTCGCGGTGCCGCCTCGCGCGCTCCTTCTTGCGCGCCGCCCGCTCCCGCTCCCGTTGCTGCGACGCCCGACCGAGCGCGCGGGAGTGAGGAGTGGGCGGATCGGATTTCGCGGCACTCAGGCTCACCATCTGCGAGCGAAAACGACAAAGGTGCGTCAGAAACCCGGAGCATCATCAAGATCAAAAACGGGGCCAAGAATTTCACTTACCAGCGGACCGGTGGGGAGCATCTCGAGGTCCCACGGGGACCGGTCGCTGCGCAGCAACCGGGTGTCGACGGCGCTCTGTGCCCGTGTGAGCGTATACTCCCGCTGGAGGGGGCTCGGAAGCATCCGCGACCTCGCCAGAGCGACGGGGTTCGCCGTCTCCGTCATCTCGAAGATGCGGAGCGGCCTCTCCATCAGGGGCACGACCCGCCGGTGGTGGAGGAAGGCGAGGACGATCACCGCGGTCAGCCCACGCGCCGCCAGGGTCCTCAGTGCGGCCAGGAGCGAGTCCAGCCACCTTCGATGCTGGACCGTGGACACCCCGTGGCTACAGGAGTCGGGCTTCTCCCGGAGCACCAGACCGGTGTAGAGGGGAGACCGGGCTCGTCGTTGCGAAGATAGAACCCCCCCGCTCCCAACCGGCGTTGTTGGTCGTCATGGTACAAGGGATGTAGTCGTCCTTGTACTGCGCCCGCAAGGCGAGCGACATGCCGTCGGCGCGCACCGCGCGGCGGGTCCTCTGCTCCGTCGTCGGCTGCGTGAACAGCTCCGCGCGGAAGAGGTGTATCCAGAGATCCCAGTTCACTGGGATCCCTAGATACCCTTCGCAGACGCCCACGAACGTAGCCGCCTGCGAAATCGCGTTCGGCGCGAAGTTGTGCAACTCCACGCCGTAGCGGTGGCAGAGCGCCCGCATGAAGCGGCTCGCCGGCGCTGCGAAGCCGCGCTCGTGGAAGCGGGTGAAGCTCACCACGTAGCCGTCCGGCGGGTTGGGCGTGTGGTCCCCTACCGGCGGCACGATCCATTCCACCGGCCGGCCCTCCTCGTTCGCCGCCAGCTGGCCGGCGGACACCAGGTCGCCTAAGGCCAGCCGCGTCACCGACGAGTGCCCCCACGCGTACGGGTCGACGACCGTGAGGGGCGGAAGAGGCGCCATGAGGAAAAGCAAGGGATCTGGGAACAAAGGGCGAGAAGGAGAAGAGCTCCAACGGCGAATGGGCGCGGTGACGAGAACGAGAACGAGACGGAGGCAGGAGCGCGGGGGGCAAGAATGGCGACTGCTAAGGTAAAAACCGCCGTTTTCCCCTCTCCTCAGATTTATAAGCCGCGGGCGTGCTCTCCGGTGCGCACGTCCCGCGCCCATTAACTGCAGGGGAATCTTTTCTCGCTGACGGGCGGGCCCCACCACGACCGCGGCGGCCACGCCACCGCAGACGGGCCACCATCACGGCGTAGAACCGGGAGGGTCGTGACAGGCGGTCACGTCCGCCTGCCCACGCCGCCCACTACGCGCGCGGCCGCGGTGCCTAAAAAGGCGCGCCCGCGACGCAAAACCGCAGCCTCAACTGCAAGGCATTAAATGGCCCGGCCCCTTACCAAGTAAGGAGGACCCTCGAGCGGCACGAGCTCCTGGCTCGGGAAGGTTCAACCCTCGAAAGGGTGCAGGCGTGAGGCGGTCACCTCGGGGCCCGTTTGAAACAAAACAGGCACCGCTGGCACCAATGCCGCGTTGTTTTACTGATCAGCGCCTCGAGGGCTGGCCCGCCCAGGCCCCTCAAGGGTTCGCAGATGCCAGGACGCGAGCGCTTAGCCGCCACCCCGCACCGTTTTACTGATCAGCGCCTCGGGGGCTGGCTCGCCCAGGCCCCTCAAGGATTCGCAGATGCCAGGACGGGAGCGCTTAGCCGCCACCCCGCACCACTTTACTGATCAGCGCCTCGGGGGCTGGCTCGCCCAGGCCCCTCAAGGATTCGCAGATGCCAGGACGGGAGCGCTTAGCCGCCACCCCGCACCACTTTACTGATCAGCGCCTCGAGGGCTGGCTCGCCCAGGCCCCTCGAGGATTCGCGGATGCAAAGACGGGGCCGCCTAGGCGCCACCCCCGCACGGCCCTACCGATCGAGGTTCAAAGCCCGACCCTCGACGGGTTCGAACATGCGCCCCGCATCACCGAGTCAGGGACGACGAGGGCACGCGCATTCGAGCCGTTCCTCGAGCCCGCCGGCTCGAGGGTGCCCCACATGTCGTGTTCGAGAGCCGGCGAGGGCGCCTAGCCGGGGGATCCCACCGAGGGAGAGCTTCCGCGCCCTCGGTCCCTAGCGAACGGGGAACGAGCCCCACCTAGCAAACCCACGCAAGCGCTTTAATGGACGTGTCTCTGGACCACGCAGCCTACCCTTATCGAACGGGGCATGGGCGTCCACTCGAACCACCCACTAATAGCTCAACGAGGAATCCGCAATCCGTGACCCGACCGATGGGGGTTGCGAAGCCTCACCCTCCGTCCCGCGGAGGGACGGCGAGGGCGTGTTAAAAAACAAGTCGTAGAGCTCTACCCGATCGCCTCGAACGGGCCCGGAGCTCGGGGGCTCGACGCACGGCTACACCTCCTGGATTGCGCCCGCCGCGGATAGTGCCGACGCAGCCGCGTGCGTCACCGAGCCGGCCGAAACATTGCCGACGCCGGTTGAAACATGTACCGCGCCCTCGACCAAGTATCGCGGTAAAACCCCTACGAGAGCGCCGCGCTCTGCGCAGGGCTTCGGGGGCTAGACCCGCGGGTCGGCCGACGCGGCCCCACGGAAAGCGTTCGCAAGACCAGGAGGGAAGGAAGTCCTACAAGTAGGCTCCAGCATCTGCGGGAGCCTTGACGGCGAACCCGCAGATGCTTGGGGGCTACTGTCGGGGACAGCCCTAGGGGTCCCCTTAAACAACTGGGGAATCCCCACTTAAAATCCGCAACAAGCCAAAGCCAAACGCGCCTCGCTTAAGCACACAGGGCATGGCCCACGCCACGGTGGCCCTAACGGCCCACCGAGGCGGCCCACTCAAAGATCTCCTCGAGCAGGCTCCGCCTCGCTCGAGGGCACACACCTCCCTCGGGCGGGCTCCGCCCCGTTCGAGGGGGCGCACTTACCTCGAGCAGGCTCCGCCTCGCTCGAGGGTCCGCGCCGCCCTCGAGCGGGCTCCCGCTCGCTCGAGGGCACTCCGCACGCGCACGCCCATTCCCCGCACACGGGCATTTAATGTTCGACAACGGCGGGCGGCGCCATCATGCGCCTGGGGCACGCGCCCCGGTTCCGTTGTGCCAACTCCCTAGGAGGGAACCCATCCTCGCCACTGTGGGGGACTGTGCGACGTGGCCGGTGCCAGTCCCATGACGCCGCGCCGCCTATTCCGGTACGTCTAACGCGTCGAGCCCTCGAAGGGGGGCCGGCCGCACCCTCGGTTTACTTTCCCGCGACTTTGCAGGGTTAGGTCAGGACGTTAGGCCGGCGGGGCACCATCCCTAGCACTGTTAACGGCATGGCGGCCGCCCCCGCGCGTACAAACCCACGCCGGGCACTGTGGCAACAGCTCCAACGCTGTGGAGTGGGCAGGAACGGGACGCTGCCTTACCTGCCACTGTGCCCCGTACGGACCGACGTCAGCAACTCCCTCGAGCCCGCCTGAAGACATCACGGCCGTCCGCTGCACTCCTACCCTTGAAGCTACCACTGTTCGGGTACAAGATACGCCATGATGGCCGGATCGCGGCAAGGACCGTCAAGGCGGCCGCCTATTCTACGGCATAGCACACCACGCTTCCCCACGTAGCTAAATAGAGCGACATACATGTGATTCGCTCTCTCCTTGGCCTATAAAAGGGAGACGAACTCCCCCGCCGCAGGGGACGAGGATAGGGAAGAGAAGACACAGACAACACAAGACAGGAGTCGGGACGCGATATTCCCCGCACTCACTCTCCACTTCTCCCACAATATCTTCAGCCACTCCGCCAGGGACTTGGAAGCCACGCTTCCTTTCCCACCTTGCTTGTAGCCGCCCCACTACAGGCACCCCCGGTGCTGAGCAATATAGTGCCTCGAGCACACCACTGCTGGACGTACGCCCCCCCGGCCAGAACCAGGATAAACTCTGTGTCTCTGATTGCTTAGCATCGACCATTGAGGGATAAACCTTGGCGCTCATCACTGGTTAGTGTCGGGACCACATTCCGCACTGACACCCACCCCAGTCCCTGACCCACCACTTGTCAGGCCGCCGACCGCCCCGCCCCAACCCACCTCCACCGCCAGGCTTCCCTCCGTCCCCCACCCCCTTTTCTAAGGTCGTCGGCACAGGAGATAGCACCCCGAACCCCGAAGCCCCAAACTCCGAAACCCGAACCCTAACCCTAACCTCGTCGGCGGCGAGCCCCGCGCCGCCCTCCTCCAGCGTCTGCCGCCAACCGCCACACTAACCCGGCTCACTCGGGGAGCTCGGGGTCGTAGCACAACCGGCGGGCTAGAGGTAGAACAAGCACCTGACGGGTGGGACCCGCGGCGTGACGGGATGTTTTTTTTGTCGCTTAAGCGACATATAACATTTGCCGCGAGACCCCGTGCCGCCAGATCCTGGCTCCGTCCCGGCCGACCACCGCCCCTTCCCATGGCTGCAGCCCCTCCCCACGACCGTCGCTCGTCGTGGGAGGGTGGCCGCAATGCCCCCTCCCCCCACGGTCGGAGGCAGGCCGCTGCCACCTCCCATGGGCTGCCGACTGCACGCATACGCCCCCCTGGACGGAGGCCGGACGCCATGGCCATGGCCATGGCAGGGCAGGGCATCGACGTGCCTTGCGCAATAGAGAGTGGTCATCGCCGCCTCCTGAGGGCCGCTGTTGATCTATGATTTGTGTAGGGGGCGGATGAGAGAGAGAGAGATCGAGGGAGAATGGGATGTGCGAGAGCCGAGAGGGTTAGTAGGCAACATGGGAGGAAGGTCGGGGACTCGGGATGGATAGGAGATGGGTTTTCTGCTGAGAGGTACTTCGGTCCACAGAATATGTTGAATAGTGATTTTTAACGGAAGTAGCTAACAGAACCGATAGAAGTGTTAAGAAAGGAAGCAAGAAAAAAATTAGGTACCAAATAAGGACACAAAAGTTTTCTAGTGCTATACAAGAAAGTAGAAATTTTTTGAGTGTTATACAGGGAAGTCTCTCAAAACTTTTTCCATGGTGCACTAGGAAAACAACGCGGGCACGCCAAAAAAGTACACGCTAGCTGCCGGCAGCGCACTTGGACGACCGGGCCGTGTTTTCTTCTTCCTCCCGGTCCGATAGGATCCCCGGAGCCGGAATGCACGGTATATAATTAGGATTAGGCTAACTCCAACAGCAAATGGCAAAAGGGAGAGGCAAACCTCTATTTGCCTCGTGTGTACAGTAGCGAGACAACAATTCATTTTTTTTGCTCTCTCCAACAGCGAGATGTAGAGGCAGACGCAGAATCCTCCCTTACCCCAACCTCTGCTGCTCAGCCACGCCGGAGGAGGAGGGCGTCGCGGCGCTGCCGCAGTCACGAAGGAGGATCAGGCCTTGCGCCGCAGTCACGAAGGAGGATCAGGCGCACAAGGCTTGCGCCGACGCTCCCCAGCACGACGTAGATCGTGGCGGCGTACAACGTGCACGCCGCCGCCGCCAGGGGCGGACCTATATAGTCTGTGGGGGTGCAAATGCACCCACAAGAAAAAAATAAAGTTAGTGCTAACCATCTTGATCTTACCAATTTGCACCCCCCTAAGCTCAGAATCATGCACCCCCAGCACAAGTTAATCATCAAACCAGTGATCGTCTAGCTACGACCAGCAACATGATGTCTGGCGTATTGACTATTGAGTCCCAAAACCTTGAGTCATGGACTAATTAATCTTCAAGTCCTGCACGGTCCTTCACACTATCACTCCGTATCTCGATTGCGCCAAAGCCAGCTCGACCATCACCCATTGATTGCACTTGATATGTACTCATGTTAGTTTTTGTGGTTCTAGTTCTCCTATTATTTTTTTTTAAAAATAAAACTCTCACACTATCTAAAATGAGTTCCAGACCTATGTATTGTCTCCCAAACAAAGCACCCAAATTTACATATTGTTGCTTGCTGACTGTCTCGATCAAGAAGTTAGGGTGCAAATCTTCTGCCAAATCAGGAGCCAACTTGATAGCATGACGATTTAATTACTAATCGCGCTCAAGCCACCTCCACCATCACCCCTTGATTGCATGATGCTTTAATTACTAATTTTCTTCCAATTAAATGAAAAATAATCCTTAGCATCTAAAAATTGCTTATAGCCACTCTGTGTAGATTTAGGACAAACCTATACCTACTCTACTCAGGTTTTACAAAAAATCATGCAAAATAAAAATTTAAGATAAAATTTATCTAGGCTTCTTAGAAACCCATATACAACTTTTTTAAAAAATTGCTTATATTTCTCTACAAAATATATAAAATTTTTAAACGATTCATTGGTGTTTCTTTTTGTTGGCAAAAAAAATTCCTACATTAGCGCACAGTTGTACCTTTGTCTAGAAAAAAATAGTACTAAAGCCGTGCATCCCCCTCGTTCTCGCTTCACCACTGGCCGCCGCCAGGCGAAGCCCCCCGCGGCTGGTCTGCCGGCCTCATCACCCACGACTACGTCAAGCGGCAGCACCACATGCTCTGCCTCCTCGGGCACCCCGACAAGAACCCCTGCGCTGCTGCCGACGACGCGTTCAAGCTCGTCCAGGCCGCCTGGGACTGGGACGTGCTCTCCGCCAAGGACCCGCCGGGGCCCACGCCGCGGCCGGCCACGGTCAAGCAACCCACTCGGTTGCCGCCGCCGAGGGCGCCGGAGCCGCAGCCGAAGCCACAGCCGCGACCTACGGTCGTGCTGATGCCGCGGAGGGCCACTCCCGCGCCGATGAGGGCGGCGCTGAGGGTTGGGGCAACGAGGGCGCCGAGCTACGCGTAGAGGAGGACGACTACTAGGCACGCCGGAGGAGGAGGGCGGCACGCCGCCGCCGTAGCTGCCGCGAGCCTAGCATCTGCTGGGGTGGGCCCTACCTGCTGCAATAGATGCATCGGAGGAGAGAGGGAATGCAATTTTGGCTCGCCTCTCTCCTCAAATGCAAAATGCATCGCCGTGTGCATCTTTGTTGGAGATGATTGTTGCTCTTCAAAAGGCAAAAATGGATTTGCATCTCCTTGTTGGACTTAGCCTTAGCGTGGTGTGGGCTCTTCTTTTACCAGCAGACAAATCGTACTCCCTCCAGTTTGGTAAATGAAGTCGTTTTGACATGATTTGAGTCAAACATTGGGAATATAAATCATGAATAACTTTTAAGTCGTTGAGTTTGGAAATGTGAAAACTACATCAATAGATTCGTCTTGCAAAATGCTTTCATAAAAGTATACATATGTTAGTTTTTAGCAAATATTTTTATAAAAAGAAGAAGTCAAAGTTGTACTTTGGAGACCGTGTGTCATTTGTCCTAAACGACTTCATTTATCAAACCGGAGGGAGTATATACCAGGAGTAGCACACAATTTAATTGCATGTGTTTTTTTTTTAAAAGAAAGAAGCATGGTTTATTTTTTAAGTGGAAAAAATGCATCGATCGACGGCCACCTGTAATGTAACGGGCCCTTCATTTTGTACTAAGAAATTTAAGAATCACACCATATAAGGATCAGATCATAATTTTATTCAATTTTGAACTTAAAAAATAAAAAGGTATAGTTAGTTTGTGAATAATGATACATCATGGACATGGCTCTTTACCACCCGCACCTAAGGTCGATCCTATGCATGAGTTTCCACACAAACCGATCAATGGGGCAGTCAACAAACAACACCGACACACGAGGAACAAAGTCGTCGACACAGATGAGAAGAGCGATGGATATAGTGTTTGACTCTGTGCAGATTATTCCTGGAAGTCCCAATCGCTACTTGCCGAAAATCTGGAACAAGTGGTATGGTACCTATCTATACGCTGGTTGGTCAGAGCAGGGACATCTACTTTCCCTGTGGCGCAGCGATCCATCGAGCACTTTGTCAACTCGGCGGGACCAAACAGCTGCAGCTAGCCTCAGTGCATGCATCAGGGAGAGAAAGGAAGGCTACTGTTACAAATAGATACTACAGCACACATGAATGAACAACTCTACTCTTTTATTATTGTTTGTATCCTTCTTTGTCTGGCAGAAGAAAATTAAGAAACTGGCCTGAAAACAAAAAAGAAAGAGAGATAGTTCATTTCAATTATTAGCAATGATTATATTGTTATTGTATTCCAACGGCAATATAATGCAGCCACCCTCCTACATGTGTCACTACCGCAAGGCAAAGAACATTTCTCCACAGCGACTATTCATCGACGAACCAACGACAAGTCGATCGGTCGATATGCCAGCTTCGAAAGTCACGTTCCATGAACTAGTAGTGCCAGACGCCCAGACCCATGTTCACACACGCAAGCCGAAGCCCCCACAATGTCGGTATCTTGGTTTGTGATAACTTTCATTAATTAACCAAGAAAAAAGAGAGCTTTTTAAGCACGCTGTGGGTCAGTGGATGTTGACATACCCCGACAAATCTTACCCACCAGTAGATGGCCATCGAATAAAGGGTTTTAATAAACTTCTTGATCAGTATCCTGCCACAGGGGTTTTAAATTGAACTCCGCATCTCTTCACACAGATGAGAGGATCCTTCTTATATACAGCGTACGTATACCAGTATACTCCTCTGCTATGTCATCAGCATCTTTGTATGTGCAGTGGATGGCTATCATCCTATAATCTCAATAGCGTCATCATCATCAGCATAATAACATGATTAGGTCAAAGTCACAACCTTAATTAGCTTTTTAATAAAGGTTTTTCTTTGTGGATAGCCAAAGTTCCCCCACATGCATGATGATCTCAAACTGGACTGGTTCTGTTTGAGTTTAATCTAATTTATGGTTGTTATGGCATCTAAAATTCCATGCCGTGAAATGATTGGTCTCCTAGGCAACCTTTAAACCGTTCATTTTAGAAAATAGGAGTGCGAAAAATGAAGGAAACATGCCATCGTCTATTGATTTGTACATGCATGTGTTAGCTGGGCAACGGGCTGCCTTAAACCGGTCGCCTACCTTTAGTCCTTTACTTAGCTAAGTTAAAAAATATCACAAGCTGACTGTTGGCGGCACATGTTTTTTTGTAACACTTTGAATTTCAAATGTAAGTTGCAGTCATAGTTGCAATGAATAAGAAATGCCTCTCCACCATCCTCCACCTTTACCTCATCACCACCTTCGATTAAAAAAGTAAGACAAAACGAATTTCATAATTAACCTCTAGATTTTTTTAGGAAGCCGGATCTGTTAAGTCTAATTAGATCATAATTAATTAATATGATGCTATAGTATAACGTGCTGATTATAGTCCTTGCAAAAAAAATATGCTAATTATGGATTAATTAGGTCTAATAAATTAGCCTCGTGAAAAAATTTACAATTTATGAAATTTGTTTTATAGATATGTTTACGCTCTGTTCGTTTCACTTATCAGCCACCAGCCAACAGTACTTTTCTCTCAGAACAAACCAGCCATCAGCAACCAGCCAGCAGTATTTTTCTCTCAGAACAAACCAGCACCAGCCCAAAGGAACGCTGTCAGTCCTTCAAAATGGTACTCCCATAACTGCTGGGAACCAAGCACTTCCCAAGTATCACTCATCACACCGAAACACATACAATACACTACTAGCACACGTCCAGATTGATTGGATCAGTGTATGCTTAATTGGTACTCCTTTCGTTAAAAATTTTGATGTTATGAGATTTTTCAGAGTGGTGAACTGAAAAAAAACATGTACAGTGCCTTAATTAGTTCAGTTTGCATATAGAAAAATGAAAAAAAAAAACATTTCCGTTTAATTATACATGCATGGGGTAAATGTGTCAAATTATGCATGCATAAGATTTAAATCCTAACAAATCATTTTTTTGAAACAAATCCTGAATGTCAGAACATTATTCTTTTTGAACAAAGGGAGTAGAGTCTGAGTGCCGTTCGACATTTTAACTAGTATGATCCTACGAAATGCTGTCTAGATTTGTTTCGATTTTCCAACTCCTGTACCGATCGACCTTCTCTTGCGTTGCGCCTGTCTCCCGTATTTAAACCTCTCGTTGTCGGATCCTTCACATTTCTCTCGCCCCCCAAAGCAAGTAACCAACCGAACAGACGGAGACAGAGGAGGAAGACGAGGACGTGGACCTAGCCGATCGACGCCGCCGCCGCCGCCCGAGCGGACGCCCCCCACCCGATTCACCCTCCCTCCAACACCTCCATTGACCCACTATTCCGCTAACCCTTCACCCCTGCACAGCGCTGAAGTACGGATCAGTAGCCCATCCTTTCTTGGACTCCGGCGAGCTAGCCACCGCATCTTCTTCGCTTCCCCCTATGCTGAGGTGACCAGGTGGGCGATCGAACCGAGGCTTGCTTTTGTCTGTACGTTCTTGGGTGGGCACGGGTGACGGGATTCGTTCGTTGGGGTTGGGTCCGGAGAAAGGAGATCGGGGCGGGATCGGATAACGCCGTCGACAGCGATTGCGCTTGCGGAGGGAGGTGAAGGTTGGTTGGGGAGGTTGGAGAGGACGAGCACCAGCTTGAGAAATGGTCTCTGCCATGGCTGCCTAATCGTCGCTGCTCTCGTGCTCTCTCCGTGTTCAGATTTGGTGGGTTGATTGGTGATCGGTTTCGTTTTGAGCTGATGTTTGATCTTCATTTTGGCTCGAGAACTTCTCTTTCTTGCCAAATCGCCATTGCTGCCATTCGAGTAGAGTCAAATGAATAAATAAGCAAACAGGATTGGCTCTTAACTCTTTGTCGCCGCGATGGTGGTGCTGCAGAGCAGGGGCGGCGTCTCCAACTCCAAGAGCCCAAGAAGTAGCAGAAGCGCCGCCATGCACTGCTTCCGGTTCCCGAGCTGGGAGCGTGAGCGGGACGGCGACGAGCGGCGGGTGCCGGCGACGACGGGGCGGTCGCTGTCGGCGCGGTCCACCACCAGCAGCACGACGACGTCCACCACCACGGACCCCGACGTGCGGCGGTCCGCATCCGAGTGCTGCTCCCTCAACGCGTCGGAGCTCAGCAGCGCCGGCTCCCTGGGCCGGTGCCGGCAGCTCTCGGTGTCGTCGTCGCAGCGGCCGCCCAACGCGCTCCGCGTCTTCACCTTCCAGGAGCTCCGGTCCGCCACCCGCGGGTTCAGCCGCGCGCAGATGCTCGGCGAGGGCGGCTTCGGCTGCGTCTACCGGGGCACCGTCCGGAGCGCGGCCGGCGGCGCCGAGCCGCGCCGGAGCATCGACGTCGCCATCAAGCAGCTCGGCCGCAAGGGTCTCCAGGGCCACAAGGAGTGGATGACGGAGGTGAACGTGCTCGGGGTGGTGGAGCACGCCAACCTCGTCAAGCTCATCGGATACTGCGCCGAGGACGACGAGCGGGGGATGCAGCTGCTGCTCGTCTACGAGTTCATGCCGAACGGGAGCCTGTCCGACCACCTGTCCGCAAGGTCGCCGCGACCGGCATCGTGGGCGATGAGGCTCAGGGTGGCGCTGGACACCGCTCGAGGGTTGAAGTACCTCCATGAAGAATCCGAATTCAAGGTACGCACGATCCATTCACCTCTCCTTTTTTTTAGATAGAGCAGCAGCTCAGGATGATCTCTGTATCAGATGTTCGTCTGACCGGTATGGAAATATTTCCCATGTTCTGTGCTAATGAGAAGAAACATTGCATAGTCTGGCATAGCTTTGGATCATAACGATTCTTTTTTTTTTGTTAGATAATATTTCGAGATCTGAAACCATCAAACATTCTTCTTGACGATAACTGGAATGCAAAACTGTCAGACTTCGGATTGGCGAGATTAGGACCTCAAGAAGGAAGCCATGTCTCCACAGCGGTATGCAACAATCTTCGCAAATGTACAGAACTGATGATGCACTGTTCTTAGCTTCTTACTGCAAAATGCTAGCACATTGATTTGAAATACGAGCTTCTCACGCCCATATGGTACAGTAGTACCTAACCAAATAGCAAACCCAACAGTGATTAGAACACAAGAATCATTCTACCATTCTGAGCCGGTCAATCAACTGACGTGTTTTGAAAACTCTTCAAATATTGATGGCCTCGTGAAATCAAGAGGCTGACCACATTACTATCTTCTAAACAAGCAAATAAAAGTAGAAAAAAGTAACGCATAGGCAGTCAAGCACTTTAGGTTGGTTTGCACGTTAGTGCGGAAGGACCCGTCAGAAAAGTCACCTAACCTTTCAGGTCAATTACAACCATCTAGGTTTCTTGGAGCTTTCCAGTTCCATACACTTGACCACGTGTGGTCCTAAAAATTATGCATCAACTCATAGATATCCACATCTGTGAAAGGTAAATTATTGTTTTTATGGCAATTAAACAGGTGGTGGGGACAATTGGATATGCAGCTCCTGAGTACATCCACACAGGACGCCTCAGCACAAAGAACGACATATGGAGCTTCGGTGTGGTGCTATATGAGCTCCTTACAGGCCGGCGGCCTCTCGACCGAAATAGGCCGAGAGGTGAGCAGAATCTCGTGGACTGGGTGAAGCCCTACTCTTCCGATGCTAAGAAGCTTGAGACTGTGATTGATCCGAGGCTTCAGGGGAACTATAGCATAAAATCAGCAGCACAGCTTGCGTCGGTGGCAAACAAGTGTCTGGTGCGCCATGCTAGGTACCGGCCCAAGATGAGCGAGGTGCTGGATATGGTGCAAAAGATCGTAGAGAGCAGCGAACTTGGAGCGCCAGAGCATCCCCTGATCAGCAATTCAAAAGAATTAGTGAGTGATGAAAAGAAAAGGAAAGGCCTTGACTTGAAAAGAGTCGCAGATATTAAAGCAAGGGAAGGGAGATGGTTTGCATGGCAAAAATGGACGCCCAAGCTTGTGAGAACACAATGATTCACATCATCAGCAGATGAGGTGTTCTTGCATGGCTTGACTTGCATAGTTAGCAAAAACAGCAAGTAACTGAAAGATCGCCTGATGTTTTCATTTAGCACACAGGTCTAAGAGCATGACATTTGTAAACAAACGGTTTGGTGCAGCCCATGTTGACACCACAAAATAAAGAATCGGTTCGCAATTTCTGGGATCAGATGTAGGCAGTCTTCTCCACCCGCATGGAGGTTCCATTTTTTTTCAGAGCTTAATGAAAGATCTAGTAGTATTTTTTTTCAAAGTAGAAGGGTTATTGTACAGTTTAACTTGGTTTTGCGGAGTGATTTTTGTGTTGTATTAAGTGCTAAGGGTATTCATGTACAGTATGTATAGATCATTACTTCCTATGTTTGCAGGTTTTGCATTTTGCATGCACCTACCTGGAGAATTCCTGATTGTCCACATTTAGCACAGCTGAAATGCATAGAAAGAAGAGGGGTAATATGTACCGAAGCGGTGTAGGGTGGAAACTGCTTATGAACTTCCATAGAAATTGCCCCAACATGCTCCTTGGTTCCTGGCACATTGCATGCTCCAGACAGTTTTAGCACATCCTTCTAACTGATGAAGCGCTGTGATATGGTTTTCACCTAATTGCCAAATCTGTTGTCATGCAAGCAGTAGCTACAGGTGAAGCAATTCCTGAAAAAAGATTATCCAGATGAAAATACTGTCTGCCTGCTATTCAAGCAATGTCAATGTCCATGAAGTAATCAATATTGTCATTAATTTCGGCTTTGTTCTACTGAATTCCCAGAACAGCTAGGAGATTCTCAAGATTACTTCTGGATCCCATCCTTTTATATTTCTTTTTTAGTAGAGGATGTGGAACAAATGTCATTTCTAAACTGCACATATATGTCTCCTGATGGATCTGCTTGCCCACTAGGTTGTACTAGCTGGCTTAGATTCCACTTAGCCTAAGTGATGCTTTGTAATTTGCATAGTGGCATAATGCTTCGGTGGACAGAATTGAGTGACAAATACTATGCCCAGATTCACTCTGAAATGACCAGACTACTTCATGGAAATTGGTTCTTCAGAGATCCACAGATGCAACCATCATTCTAGCAGTGTTGCACAGAGGTAATCTGGAATGATATCATCAGCCTTCATTTTCATCTCCATTGCTATTAGATTTCAGCAGGGGATAAATCTGTGGTGAGCCCAGATGAGTCTTGTCCTGGGCAATGAACCTGGAGAGTCCTCCACCAACATCAATCTCACTAAACCCAGGGACCTTCTTTACACCCCTCTCCTCCATCACCTTTCTTGCTTTCTTCGCCTCTTGCCACCGCTTAGCAACAGCGTAGATATTGGACAAGCCAATGTATCTGCCATCATGGTCTGGCTGCAATTGGACAAGCTGTCTGCCAATTACCTCACCAAGCTCTACCCATCCATGTAAATGGCATGCATTCAGGAGAGCACCGAGCACAGAAACACTGGGCTTCATTGGCATGCTTGTGACGACACCATATGCTTCCTCCAAGCACCCTGCTCGACCAAGCACATCAACCAGGCAAGCATAGTGCTCGACGTGCGGTCTGAGCCCTTGCGCTTCGAGCAAGCGGAAGAATATCCAAGCCTCATCCACCAGACCACCGTGGACACAAGCGCTCAACACGCAGAGGTACGTGATCTCGTCCGGCACAACCCTGGTGCGCCGCATCTCGCGGAACATGTCCAGTGATTCGGTGCTCATGCCATGCACTGCAAGGCCGCCAATCATGGCGTTCCATATCAGCACATCAGTGCTCTCCACTGGCACAGCCCGAAACACCCCAAGAGCCTCACGGATCGCCCCACACTTGGCGTACATGTCGACCAGTGAGGTAGCGAGCTGGAGGCTAAGCTGGAAACCACGCTCACTGAGGTACCTGTGCACCCGCCTCCCACGCTCGAGGTCCCCCAGATGCGCACACGCGCCGAGCACGCTCAACATCGTGACGGCGTTCGCCCTCACCCCGCCCCCACCCTCCTGGTCCTCCGCCGCTGCTGCTGCAGCGGCGTTCTCCATCATCTCGAACATCGCGAGTGCTTCCCGGTGCTCCCCGCACTTGACGCACCCGTCGATCATGGCACTCCAGGACACCACGTCCCGCCGGGGCATCCGAGAGAACACCTGGCGCGCGGCGGGGAGGTCCCGGCACTTGGCGTACCCGTCGAGGAGCGCGTTCCAGGAGACGAGGTTGGGCCGGGGGATTTCGTCGAACACCCTGCGAGCGCGGTCCGGAAGGGCGCACGCGGCGTAGGCGTGCACGAGGGAGTTGGCGACGTGGAGGTCGGCGGGGAGGAGCCCGAGCCGGAGCGGGTGCGCGTGGAGCGCGGCCGCGAGGGGGGCGGAGCACAGGCGCGCGGCGGCGCGCGCGAGGAAGGGGAAGGTGAGGTGGGACGGGCGGAGGGCGGAGCGGAGAAGGAGGATGAAGAGGGAGAAGGAGAGGGAGGGGGACGGCGAGGAGGAGGTGGACCGGATGAGGGGGTCGAGGAGCTCGGTGGTGAGCGTGCGGCCATTGAGGTGGCGGAGGAGGTGCGGGGGCAGTGGTGGTGGCGAGGGAGGCGGAGGCGGCATGAGCTGGGGACGGGCCAAGGGCGGGAATTGGCTGCCCTGCTGGAGGCGGAGGACCCGTTTCTACAGATCGCATTAGAATTGACGACTAGCCTTTGTATGGGGGAATTTCAGCATTATACATGGGGGGAATTTCCGCCTTATACATGCATAGGAGTACTGTAGCTTCAAAATGGGCATCAGTTTTAAGACTCGATGAACCAATAAATAAATCCACATCAGTATTTATAGCACTGTGCAAATGCCCTGGATTTTGAATCCAAGAAGGAACTTAAAGGTTTCAGAAGAAGTAAAAACTTCACACATATATAATTGATGATGATCATTGCAAAAGTGAATTCCGTAGAGAATTTACCCCGCAACTTTACGATGAAGTGTGCCAATAGACTGCAGATGCGCTAAGGGCAACTCCAACAGTTTGGCAAATCAACTTGGCATCCATCTAATTTTGGTAAAACGAGAAAAAATTAGCCTCCAACAGTTTGACAAACCAACTTGGCAAAACTCACCTCCCCACACGTGGATCGTGGTTGCCATCGGCGTTTCCCTCTAGGTAGGAGGGTGAAAAAAGAAATAAAAAATAAAGAAGGATTCCTAATATAAGTTTCTAAGAGGTGGAAGGGCATAGATATAATTTTGTTTCTTTTAGAATTCCTGATGTAAGTTAGATCTGGGTTTGGCAAGTGAATTATGCCAAACTATCGGAGATGAACTCTTTTTTTACTTAGCATACCTTTTCAAGTAGAATTTGGCAAACTCCTGAAGATACTCTGAGTTTCGACGGTTATCAGCCGCTACCCACGACGCCATGAACCCATTGACCCTCATAAAATTGAAATGAACAGGTATTCGAGCTGCAATTATTCAACCTGTTTACTCCTATTCGGGTGGCATAGGGGGCTCGCTAATTAGCGACCGGTCACTTCGAGCGACCGGTTCAGCTGGGCTTCCTTCCCCCTTCTAATGTCATAACTTATACAAACAATTTTGATGCATAATTTTGATCTACTCCCTCCGTTCCAAAAAGAATGATGTTTTAGGATTCAAAATTTGTCCCAAAAAGAATGACGTTTTACTTAATTTGGCATGTGTGCATGTGTATGTTGGCATGCAACAATCAATTAACACCTAATATGGCAAATAAATAGGGGCAATCGAGTTCATTTGACCTCCTTAATAATCTGTCATAAAATTCCTAGAATGACATTCTTTTTGGGACAAAGGGTATACATTTTGTCACATAATTTTTAAGTATAAGTTTGATTAACGTAAACCTTGTATACACAACTAATTGAAGAATAACTTGTGCATATATTCTTCTCTCTAACGATAAGTTGTACGCATAATTTTTTCTGAAACGTCCAGTTGTGTGCATAACTTATTCCATAAGGACGAGTTATGCACATAACTGATGTATAAGAAAAATTGTTAAAGAAAAAAACTAAAAAAATAAAAAAAAGCAAGCCCCACCGCCCCACAGGCGTGTGGGGGGCAGGGGCGGCGCGGTCGCTCGCCGAATTGGTTTTGCGGTGGCATAGTCTGGCCGATAACACATCCAACAGCCTAAACCTTGCACCAGCACCACCAATAAAAATTACTGCAGAACCCAGCAAAGACATTCATTGAGATTGCCATCAAACCAATGAGGGCAGTCCCAATGGAAGAAACTGACACGATTTCCATAGCATAAGAAATCATATATAGAAACTATCTTCCACAATGGTAGTGTCTTCAAGTAATAATTGTTTTCTATTTCTCTCTCTTAATTTTAACTTCTTCCTCCAATGAGAGAGTGACATGAGTCTCCTAGAAACTAGTAGTTTCCTCCCAATGACAGTTTCATAGTTTCTTAGTGCATTGGTTCAAGAGAAGACTTGGTTTCTTGATGAAGAAACCATTTCTATGATTCTTCATCTCTTTCCTCATTAACTAGGCTGCCACATCACCATTTTAATTAATTAACAAGCTATTTAAGAGAGATAGAAACTATCATTAATGTACCATTGGGAGTGCCCTGACGACATGGCCAGTAGCATATATCTTGAAAATGTAAAAGCCGAGAGTCGGCGACGTCCAAATGTACGGAAAATAAATATCATTGCAGAACATCCGTGCCTAGTACGATTAGTTTTAAACACATGACTGATGCGACTGATATCAAACACGACCCTGAACCAACCCAACAAGACACCTAGCTGTATAGATCGTCATCATCCGCTCCGGCTGTGGAAGCAAAAGGATCGGCTGCAGCTGCAGGACCAGCAGTCGTGGATTGCTCGAAGCGGAACTCACTGCCAAACCCACGAGACTGCTGCAGAGTCTGGGCAAACGCCTGGTACTTGCGGATATCAGCGTCACTGACACTGCGCCGAGCATACTTCATCGACTCCTCGAAGTGAGCTGCCTTGATTTCAGCAATGTCATCGACTTCGTCCTCTTCCATTGCCTCAGGGTTATCCTTTCTCCGCCTTTCCCTCTCAATATCCTGAAATCCATTTTCATCCAGATTAGTACAAGCATTTTATTCAGATGACGGCCTTAAACTAAATGCTAACTTATGAATGTGATCTCCAATTTTTTTACAAAAACTTAGCTAGAAGGCAGATGATCATTCACAAGGCTACTATGAATCAATTGGCAAAGTACAACTTGCTAAAATGTCTATTAGTGATATGTACTGTGAAATAATTTCTATAAAATAGTAAATGATTATGCTTGCATTCAGATAACAGTTAAGAGGAAGTTACCTTCTCAATATTCTCTCTGATGGCATATTTAACTGCACGCTGGCAAATTTCTGTGATATCTGCACCACTGAATCCTTGGGTGTACTTGGCAAGAGCATTCAAGTCCACTTCTTTCGCCACAGGGGACTTCCTAAGGCAGGCCTTGAAGATCTGCAGCCTAGACTGCTCATCAGGCAGTGGAATGTAGATTAGCTGGTCAAGACGTCCTGGCCTAAGCAGAGCTGGATCGATGATATCAGGCCTGTTTGTAGCACCAATAATGAACACAGTTTTCTTGGCATTCATGCCGTCCATCTCTGTCAAAAGCTGATTAAGCACTCTATCAGCTGCGCCCCCAGCATCACCTACACTGCTTCCTCTCTGCAATATGGCATTAACTGTAAGGCATAGGAAATATGTCAACCGTCAACCTAAACAGCTATTATGATAGGATGGGTACGGACCTGAGTAGCAATTGAATCAAGTTCATCAAAGAAGAGAACACAGGGGGCAGACTGGCGAGCCTTGTCGAAGATTTCACGGACATTTGCTTCACTCTCACCAAACCACATCGTAAGTAATTCAGGCCCCTTGACACTGATGAAGTTGGCCTGGCACTCATTGGCAATTGCCTTTGCCAACAAGGTCTTACCACAACCAGGAGGGCCATAGAACAGAACTCCTTTGGATGGAGACATGCCAAACTTCTCGAACTTCTCTGGGTGCTCCACAGGATATTGAACAGTCTGCATGAATTTGAGTAACACTATCAAATCACTGGAACACAACAATAGCAAGATCACATTGTAAGGTCAATAAGCATCTATTTACCTCCTGGAGCTCCCTCTTGACATTATCCAGCCCACCAATATCCTCCCAAGAAACATTAGGAACTTCAACAACCTGAATCCAGAAAGGGAAGTTAGCACCCCAGAACAAGAGCAACTCAAACAGCCAATTATGGACAGAGAACTCACAGTTTCACGAAGAGCAGATGGGTTGCTTGTTCCAAGTGCAGTCTTGAAATGGTCATTTGTGACAGCCATCGAGTTCAATATCTCGGCATCAATCGTCTCATCCTCAAGATCAATGATGTCCATCTTCTCACGAATGCACTGAAGAGCAGCCTCAGTGCAAAGAGCAGCAAGATCAGCACCAACATATCCATGGGTATCCTTGGCAATGAGTTCCAAATTAACCTGAAAAATAACAGAAAATTAACATCAAGACGTGCAAGAATAGATAGACAGCCTACATGCAACAAGTCATGAATAAATCAGGCACTTACATCTTCAGCTAATTTCATGTTCTTAGTGTGAATGCGGAGAACCTCGAGCCTGCCAACTTCATCAGGAACACCGATGTCAATTTCCCGGTCAAACCTTCCAAATCTTCGAAGAGCAGGATCAATGCTGTTTGGCCGGTTTGTAGCACCCATAACAATAACATGGGAACGAGCTTTGAGTCCATCCATAAGAGTCAGCAGCTGTGAAACAATACGACGCTCCACTTCTCCGTTGGTCTTCTCTCTCTTGGGAGCAATGGAATCAATTTCATCAATGAAAATGATAGATGGAGCATTCTTCTCTGCTTCTTCAAATGCCTTCCTGAGATTGCTCTCACTCTCTCCAGCTAGCTTTGACATAATCTCAGGACCATTGATAAGAAAGAAAAAGGCCCCAGTCTCATTAGCAACGGCACGAGCAATAAGAGTCTTTCCAGAACCAGGTGGTCCATACAGCAATATGCCCTTTGGTGGCTTCACACCAATAGATTTGAAAAGCTGAGGGTGGCGCAGTGGAAGCTCAACAAGCTCCCTGATTTGGGCCATCTGCTTCCTAACTCCACCAACATCATCATAACCAACTTCATCAAGACGTTCCTCATCCTCCCTCTTAATAGGCTCTCCATCACAAAATATTTCAGTATCTGGTGCAACAATGCAATACTCAGCAGGGTCAGTCTCAATCACTTTGAACTCCACACTTCGCATTCCACCCCTTACAAGGAAAAGATCTCCTTTCCTAACTGGACGGTACGCTTCAAGGAAGTATGCTGCAGAATCCCACAGGGCAATCGTTAGAATGGTAGAACAGCAATCAGGTTTAATATGATGTGCGAAAAACAAGGTAGGAACATATTATAGTTACAAGTATCCTGTTCCCTGTTCAGAATTCAGGAAACCTTTCCAACAGTAAATATATGAGAGCAGTGTTTCAATAACGAAGTAAATTAAGCAGGGTCGTCATGCTTAATCAACAGTGCAAGATAAACTTGACAAACACGTCCAGGAACTTACGTTTCAAGAAGGCGTCAAACAGGTTCCCTGTAATTCCTTCAACTGAATCATCTATTGGAAGAATGTGTACACGCTTCCCATATTTCACATCCTGGCACTGGTGAACAGAAACCACATCACCAAGCCTCACCCTCAGGTTCTGGCGGACAACCTTGTTCATCCGGACCTTAGGCTCCTCGCAGGTTTCATCTGCGAGGACAATGCAAATAGTGTCTTTCCTCTTTTTACCCTATATAATTCAAAAGTGAGGTGAGAATTTGACCATGCACTAAAAGTGACAATATAGTTTGCTGAAAACATATAACATCCACCTTAATGAATCAACTACACAGAATTAAAAGTATTATTACAATGACACCCAACAGCCATGATAGAATCATGACACCTCCATCCAACAGAAAAGCTATCAACTTTAAGTAAACAAATCAAAGTTCAATCCATTCTAAGATATTCATGCAAAATGACTAGTTGCATTGAAATCTGGCACAGATGTATTACAAGAACATGTTTGCAAATAATAAACATCATGTGGTTAAATACTCCTGAAGCAACAAAATATGAAATTTGCTAAAGTTTAAATGAAGCAATGTAGCAGGAATACAAATTGACGAAACTAAACCGTTTCACTGCCAGACGAATCTGCAGCACAAACTCTACTACCTAAGCACTACAAAAATTCAGAAACAAAACAAAGATTTTACACTTTACAGTGATACAAGTTTTTGTTCTAATAGATCTGCAATTCAAATCTACTAATCCCATTCCTCAATTAACCATGGACAGATCGACCCCGTGACATGAACAATCTGATAATCGGGGCAACACCCCGAAGCAGTAAAACAAGCTCAGGTTAGACAGTAATCGCACCTTGAGGAGCACAGTATCGCCGCGGAAGAGCTGCAGCCTCTCCATGGTGTCCGGGTGCAGGGCGACGACGGAGTTGTCGTCGTTGGTTGCCTCGTCGACGACGAGGCGGTTGGGCGACTTCTTCCTCTCCAGGATCGCCGTCGAGTAGTCCTTCTTCCCCTTCCTGCACACGCCACCACCGGGGCGAAAAAAACCATCACCAAACAAATCCCGAACCTCGGAATCGCAAAGGAACGTGCCAGATCGGGGCCGGGGAGCCCAAACCCTAGGGAAGTCCACCAGATCGGATCGGCCGGGGGGAAGGAGAGGAGGAGGGGGGGAGGGGATGGAGGCGGCGAGATCTTACGGATCGGAAGCGGAGGCCGACGGCTCCCCTTGGCTCGCCATGTCGCCGGCTGCTGCGGCGGGCGGAGGTTGGTTCCGGGTGGTTGGTTTGCCGGCGGTGGCGTTAATTGCAGCAGCAGCGGCAGCGGCGAGAGGATGCGAGATGCGGAGAAGCAGAGGGAGGGGATTAGCGTTCCTTTATAGCTTCTTTCTTGCAGCGGGGGTTTGGGACTCGGAGGCCCTCGTCACCGAGTACGTCACGGACCAGAGGGCCCGGAGGCGCTCGCGGCCCACCGGGCAGTGAACGTTCAGGACCCTACTGGAGGTAGGATAAAGTCTCGGAGCCGGAGCCGGAGCCGTCGCGGATGGGGGCGGAGGGGAAGGCACGGGGCCTGTGCTGACGTGTGGGGACCAGGTGGAAGTGAAAGCGGGAGGGTCGAGCGGGACCCACGTGGAAGTGACCCGGGGGTGGGGCGGGGCGGGCGGGCAGTGACGGAGTGGAGGAGAATAAAGGGTGCATCGTGTTAATACTTAATTGTGCTCGTCGCGTGCGGGGTTGGAGAAGGGCTAGGAGAGGGGAACAAGTTTGGTATCGTTTCAGTCTAATCTTTTTCTGAAGGCGAGGGGGAGTAGGAAATGCAAACTGGAATCAAGATTTGTTTAGGGTTCGGAAAAGAGTCCGGCACTATACCTTTGATGAAAAGCGAGAATGTTAGCACGAGTCCTGGGCGGTTATACAGTAATATAATCCGTATTCATCCTTTTCTTAAAAAAAAGTCAACTTCAAATACTCTGTCAGTTTCGATCGGAGTACACCTCAGACCTTTCGCTAGAATGGAGTTATGTTTAGGGACCAGCAGTCACCAGTGGAGCATAGACTGGGACTCCTTACCAAATGGATGATGACAGATCGACCATAAATTAAACGAAGAAGTGAAATTAAATAATTCATGACTGGTTTCCTGAAGAAAAAAACAGAAACACCGCGCAAACAAAGAAGCCGAATAGACTCAAAGGATAGAGAGCAAAGAATATATCAGCGCCATTCAAATCGATTTTGGAACGTTTCTTGGTTCAATCTCAATGTCACGCTTGATCAAGCTTTGTTGCCAAATGATAAGTAGCCTAAGGTGTTGCACATGTGTGCCCGGGAAGTCAAAGAGGGACTCACACCAAAGTTTTGATGAGTTGTGTAAAATAAATGTATGCGGTTGTTTTTCAGCTTTTGTCTGCATTCGTTTGGCTTATCGCCCACCAACCAAAGACTACTTTTCTCTCGTAACAAACCAAGTCATCAAGAATAAGATCTTTTCTTTCGAAACAAACCAAAGATCACCACCAAACCGAACGAACGCAGCCGTAAGCCGCGCATTTTGATCGGTAGCGGCAGTGGGAGTTCTCAGTGCACAATTTCATGACTCGAGTTATCTACTCTCTTCGTCCACGAAAGAATGCAACTATGTGATCCGTGTCGGTCAAACTTGCTCAAGTTTGACCAAATCTAAAGTAAATAGTGTTTACACTTATAACTTCAAATAGTTTTATCATGAAAGTATATTCTATAACTAATCTAATGATACTTATTTTGTTTCATGAATGTTATTACTTTCTTCTATTTTTTTGTCAAAGTTTAAATAGTTTGACTCATTGAAAAACGAGCATTCTTTGTGGACAGGAAGTAGATTGTAGATTGAAGATTAGTAAGTATGCCAATAGAGTTTCACGAAGATGAAGCTCTCATCACCTCTTGCGAAACTCCCCCGTTCGTTCTTAGTACCAATTCAACAAAATTGATGATAGATCATAGAATTTAATCCCATGAAACTGACCTAAAAAGGCAGTCACATTTCGCACTGCCGCTAGAGTTGCTCAGCTCTTTATATATCTTGGTAAGTACTATACAAAGCAAATCTTTGAGGTTTTCTCGAGCTTCCGTACCTCGTCAGTCTTCACTGTCATACTGAAGTTCTAAATGGAAAGTGCATAGTAGAATCATATTGGCTGACACTATCAGCCATCACCCATCATGGGTTGTGATTATCATTATTGGACATCACTCCTATTGAACAATATCCCTACCCAGACCCACCTCGAGTACGGTGCTGATCTGAATAATTGACTGACGAGAGTCCAGATTAGGATCCCTTCTGACTGCGAGTAACCTCTCTTAAGGTAATGGTTTCGACACTATTGACAATGTGAAGGCCAAGATGGATAGCATGAAGGTCAAGATGCAAGATAAGGAGGACTAAGAACCCCAGTCAAGACCATCATTGGCAAGACGTCCCGTTCCCGACTAGTTGGGAGCTTCTGCGGCTAGTTCCCCACTAGAGGAACCCCTCCGACAAGTCTCCGCTTCGCACGACAAGCTCGCTCGTTCGCACGAGTAGTCTCCGCCTCCGACCAAGGCACAAGCCGCACCACGTGGCGCGATCCCGGGCACGAACACTTCCACCACGACACGTGGGGGTCGATTCCCCATGCCATGCAATCGTACCCGGTGGCGGCCCGCGCGGGCGGCCGGCCCCGACCGAAGCCTTAATGCGGCTGCGCTCGGCCACACGGCCATCAAATCGTCGTCACCTCCGACCCCGCAAAGACACAAACTCCACCGAGGCACTCGAGTGCCCCCTACGACGAGCACGGAGCCTACAATTAGGCCTTAACGTGGCGAACTCATCCCGTGCTCGGACGCATTGAGTCGCCACCAAACTACTCGGAGGAAGCGCCAGGCGTCCCAAAATGAACAGCTTCGCCCGGCCACGCGACAACCGCTACGACAACACGGAGTGTCTCTTCTTCAATGCATCCTGACGACAAAACGGCGACACACGAGGAGATTACCCGATGACCAACACTATAGTTTTTTCTTTCTTGTCCCCCTTTTGCCCCTCCCCTTGCATCTATAAAAGGGAGAGGAGCGCAACCCTCACGGGGCCGACGATCCGAACGCCCGTACTCGGGGACGTGGGCTCGACGGCCTCTCCCGACCGGTTTGTTACCCCTACTACAAACAACCCCGCTAGCGTGGGAACACGGCGACTCGACACCGGACGTAAGGTATTACTCCTCGGAGGCCCGAACTAGTATAAATCCCGTTGTCTCTCACGCTAACCATCCAAGCCCGCACACGATCAATACAAATTTACCGTACGGCGGTAGAGAACCCGGACATTGACCCTGTCAAAATTTATGAAAAATAGCACTCACCCACCAAATGGAATGGCAGAAAGGAGTAACCACCATTTCATTTGCCAGTAAGTCAAAAAAAAATCATGTGAAATCATCTTCATGCCCAGTTTCAGATCTGAAATTTAATTTTTCAGATCTGAAACTTACTTATCTTTGAGCACGAATTCATTTCAAATGAAAATATTCTGAACTACAAAATTGTTATCTTCTTCCAAGTCTATATGAAATAGTTATCATTTTTAAAAATTTGTGTTGTGGGTTACCGCCATTTCATATGGTGATTTATTATTTTTTACAAACCGCCAAATGAAATGGTGGCAACTCCTTTCCGCCATCCATTTGGCGTTTGAGCGGTATTTTTTTAAAAAAATTAAGAGATTCTGTTATTTATGCAAACTCGTAAAAAATAAAAATAGAAAAAGGCTGACAAACCGGGTCAAATTTCTTCAGATTTTTGTGTGATGGGTTTTGGTGGTAGTGCTGTTTGCCACTTTTGGCCCATGACCATATTTTACCCTTTTATCAGCTTGATTCATTTGTGGGCTGAATTAAGTTTTTTTCTTTTAGCACGTGAGGGAAGAAACTTCCCTTAACTCGCTGAGCAACATCGATGGCCTTAAGATCTGCATACTCGCTGAGCAACAGTTTGATCTACTCCCTCCGTTTGGGGGACTTGACTACATGGAAAGCCCTCTCCTTTTACCGTTAGAGCGAGAGCCCCTCATAATCACTAATCTTTCCACTTATGGAGTCACTCATTTACATCTCTTAACCACAGGGAGCGGGCCTCTTAAAAGTAGACGAGCGTTCTTGGCATGCACCCGTCAAAACTAGCGAAGCATGCGTCAGACACCTTTGCGTGTGAAAAAAAATGAAGGAAAAAAAATGATGGCAGACCAGCCCAAGCTTGAAGTATAAAAAATGCAGAAAAGAAAATGGCCCAATTAATAGCAAGGAAGCAAAACAGATTCAAAGTTAATATCATCCCATGATCTTGAATCATTTTTAAAGGGGAGAAAAAGTATTCATTGACATTAGCATTTAAAAGCATATTCATAGCTAACATGTCTTGATGTGTGTTTGTGTCTATTTGTTTGTCATCTAGCAGTTTAGCTAGCTATTTCCCCTTCTTTAGAATCCTTAAGCAGAAAAAGCTATCTAAAAGAGTTAACTAGTTGTAGATATCTCCTGTAGG
Source organism: Cenchrus americanus (assembly GCA_947561735.1). Lineage (NCBI taxonomy): Eukaryota > Viridiplantae > Streptophyta > Magnoliopsida > Poales > Poaceae > Cenchrus > Cenchrus americanus. The sequence goes on from OX387240.1 coordinate 56,179,194, forward strand.
GAAAATTAATTGCTGACACATCAAATCCAAGCATTGGGGTATTTACTTCTTGATTGCTCCTCAGCACTGCCATCTATGATGTGTGAAGACTTTACGATTTTCTTTGTACTGACTATGTTGTTGCAAAAAGAAACATATGAATATGTGTGAAAAAACATATGAATGTGCATATATAGTCTACAATTATACTTGGTTACTCCCTACAACATTGAAACTAAAATCAAGTTACTTCTCGTATGATCCAAATGCATGCCTCGTTACTTCTTGGATGTACACACACCAAAACATCTATTACTTTCTACAATATTGAAACTGAAATCAAGTTACTTGTGATATGATCCTAATACATGCCTAGTTAGTAGTTACTTCCTGAATGCTCACATAGGACCATATTTATTTCCTACAACAATTAAACTAAAAATAAAGTTACTTCTGAAGTAATTCAAATGTGTGACTAGTTACCCTCTAAATGTACAAATTAGGGGTGGCTACTGATATGGACTAAATAATAACACAAAAAGGCAGTGAGAACTTTCAGGTTCTTATTAGTGTTTGAATAGCATATGTTCATGTGATGCATTCTAAGCACATGAAAGAAAAGGTCAGTGTAAGGAAAACACAACAAATATAATGCTATGTCTACTAGCAAAACCATATGGTTTTTCTCGTACAAAAATAAAACGTTTTCTAGCATGGCTTTGCCACAAGGAGATAAAGATCAGTATGATCCAACTCATTGCACACAAGTTTTGATGACACTCAACTGGTCATGGAAGCACATATTTCTTATCTACAAAAATTCATATGCCAATTATATAGTCTTAACTACATTTGGAAATGTTGCAGTACATTTTATGTGTTTCAACCAGGGGAAAAGTTACTACCTATCTAATGTGAATAGATGGCTAGTTATTTCCAAATCAGGGGAATGTTACTTCCTATATAAATGTAAACAATGATTAGTTATTTCCTGAACAGACTTAGAGATTAGATAGAATGGTGAATGGTGCTTAGTATCTAAACCAAAGGGGCGACCCATTTCAACAAGAAAGCTAGGATTCAGTCTAGAAGGGGTACCAGATAATAGGATTTGGGGGGTTTGTGATTCAGTAGAACAAATAACAGACAAGTGTGACAACAGTTTGTGTAAGAATTAAAAAAAAGAAAGAATGTCTACATGAGAGACTCGGAGCATAGACACATAGAAGGGTGCTATAACTCACCTTATAATTATTGCTTCGTAGAGGACATATGTTACATCTTCGTAAAACTTATTACTTCCATTGCTTACTATGCTTTGTATTGTTACTTTGTGTTGGTGGAAAAATATGTTAAATTACTTCCTAGACAGATAAGCAACATGAGAAGGTACTTCCGAGTCAAATAAGCAACATGACAAGGTACTTCGTCGGTGTTTTAGACCGGCAACCTACCAAGGGGAGTACCCGAGGTAGATGAATGTGGCCTCGCCGAGATCGGTAACTCGAAGGAAGAGACACGTGGCACACAATTTAGACAGGTTCGGGCCGCGAGGTGCGTAATACCCTATGTCCCGTATGCCGTGTAGCTTTGGATTGATTGGATGTGTTTACAAGATGATGCGTATGAGAGAGATAGGGTCCCCGCCTCGCCTTATAAAGCCGGGAGGCGGGGGTTACAAGTCGGTTTAAAGAGAGAGTACTAGTCGGGTACGGCTAGGAGTTCTCTACATAGTACATGACATGTACAACTTCCTATCCGAGTACTTCTCCACCATAGTCCTTGCACCCCACGCCATCACGTGCTGTGTGGCACAAGCCGAGTAGTCCCAGGGGCCTACTGAGTAGTCGGTCCTGGTACCCACCAAGGCAGTGGGACCAGAGAGGTTCATACGACAAGCCCCCGAGTACTTTGTAGTCGAGTAGGATAGTTTCAAGTAGTCTTGACGGCCTTGACGGGTAGTCCTCAAGCGTCCCCAAGTACTACAAGCCAAAAGTCCTCAAGAGTACTTGAAGCATCCCGAGGCCGGAAGGTACTCCACCGATCTTCGAGTAGTCTTGAAGTCTTCGAGTAGTTCCCAAGCGTCCTCGAGTTCTCCTCTTGAAGGTCTTCAATAATACTCGCTTTGTCTTGAAGAAGAAACCATATGGAAAATGTGATTCGAAGAATCGCATTCCATATGGAATGTAGCCCTCGAGCCTTAGGTTGAAATATAGATTCAAGCTGAGGGTCAATCTGAAATCCTGCCAAGATTATCCCGCAGAATCCGGAGAAAAAACCGAAGGACACGTGGCACGGAGCCCCCAAGCCTTGAGTCATGTACTTCCTCTCAAATTGAAGGGTCATCTCGATTGTAGAATGTGTCCTGAATTGCTCTGGAGTCTTGTCATCCCCTAGGAATTTGAATAGACGCAGCCGAGCCCCCGAGATGAAGCGGGTCGACTACTGGCAGTTGAAGAGTCAGGTGGCTACCGCTGAGTCAGCTATTGATACTTATCCATCTGGCCGTTACCGAGCCGCCGGTTGGCTTATAAATAGAAGCCGAAACCCTTAGGGTTTTCCATCCTCCGCATTCACAGTCGCTTGAAATAGATCTATCCAAGACTTAGCCACCCGAGCACACTGCCACTGCGCCCTAGGCTCCAGATCCACGCGCGTCGCCTCTGCTTGCCTCCTAAGAAGCCCCCGAGTGGATGCGAGTGAAAACCCGTTGCACTTGGAGGATGAAATGTTCTCCAACGAAGAGCATGAAGACCGGCGCCGAGAAGAAGAGATCCCGTGACGAGGCGGCCGGATCCGCCCGGGGGTCAACACCGCCGGCCTCTCCCCCTCGCCCGAATCCGAACAAGAGTGGAAGAAATCCAAGGCGAAGACTCGCCGGCGCGGGTGAACGGCGGTTTCCTCCACAAGAAGGAAATGGACATGTGGCGTGCCGCCGCGGGAGATCCATACCCAATGGAGGAAAACCTCGACGAGATCCCAATGTTCGCGTGGTTCGTGGAGCGGCTGGCTCTCCCGGCGAGCGACTTCTTCAAGGGTCTCCTCAAGTACTACGGTATCGAGTACTTGAACCTCAACCCCAATGGAATCTTTCACGTCTTTGTCTTCGTCCACTTCTACGAAGCCTTCGTGGGGATCAAGCCCCACTGGGTGCTGTTTAGAAAATTCTTACACGTGAAGCCGTAGCCGAGCGCCAACGACCCAAGAGTAGTCGGTCGAGCCGGCATCCAGATGCGCGAAGACGCCGCTGAGCAGTACCTCTCGTACAAACTCATCAACTCCAACCAGGATTGGAAGTCCAAATGGTTCTACATCACCAACCACCACCGGAGCCGCATAAGCCGAGCAGGAAACAACCCAAGCATCGGCCCCGGTGGAACACGAAGCCGACCATGCGGGGAGGGTATTCAACTACCCGAGCCGCTTCGAAGATCAAGGCTTTGAGAGAAGCCGGGCTGAGGCCTGAACACGTGGCCTTCATCTTTATGAAGAGGAGGGTACAGCTGCTGATGGCGCGTGACACTCTCGGGTACCAGTATACGGGCGACGACGACACGTCGAGGATGCTTGGCACTGAGGTCGATGATGATGATATCATCGAGATACTGGGGCGGATCTTCAAGGATATGCCACAATACACACCCTGCCTAGTCCCGGAGTACTCGGCGGCTCGTCCGCCAAACAAGGTTGGTAACTTATGTCTTTGAGTACTCATTGCATTGTAGAAGTCGAGCTCACCCAATTTGTTTGATGCGGATGATTTGACAAAGTTTGTCTCCGACCCCGCTTCCCCTCCTCGAGTTGTGAATATTCCAGAGGAAGGCAAGGGCAAGGGCAAGGAGCACCGTGAAGTCGGCGAGGGTGACGATACCGTCACCATAAAAAACATGTCTGAGGAGGAGGACGGGGGAGACGCTTCGAGAGTGGTTCCGGTTGCGGTCCGGGTTCGGCCGGCCCGGATTGCCCCACATCCCCGTTGTCGAAGATCCGCCGACTAGCCCGGAGGCTAGTCTCCCTCGCGCCGCCATAGAGGTCGCACAATGTGGCGCGCAAGTGAGTCGCCAAGAAGTTGAAGGTGACCGAGACTACGTCTCAAGAGGTGAGCCCCTCGAGTAGAGTAGTCGAGTACTTGACTTGAAGTATTCTTGTATGCTGACAATTGACTTCGGAGTTGTCGCAGGAGATTCCCTCTTCCGACCCTGTTGATCAAGGGGAAGAAGAGGACTGGGACACGGTGGGCGGGCCAGCTAAAAGAAGCCGCAGTCCAGCCCCCACCGTCGAAGAACTTGTGTCGCGGATGACACAACGATCGACTAGAGTTGTCGAGCCGCAGGCGCCGGCCGTGGAGAGCCGGCCGGAGTTGAGCACGGCCGCCGGTGCTGAAGAACCGGGAGCAGCTCAAGCTGAAGAGGAGGCGCCCGCCGAAGCCGGCTTGTAGATATCGCCAGCATCCTTGGCGCTCCGACCGTGACTCGTCGTCCGGTCTAGCTTGTAAGTGAAGACTTTGTAGGAGTAGTACTTGTAGCTTGGTAGTCTTACTTGGTTGACCACCAATCTTGTACCATGCAGGAAATCAACTAACTTGTCTTGGGACGGAGATGAACCCAGCGCGGCGGCAGCTAAAGAAGTTTACACGCCTGCCGCCGAGGACTCCACTCCCCTCCCCCAGGCCGAGACTGCGACGCCGGTCGCGGTGGCTATGCTGCTAAAAGCCAGCGTAGTAGAAGGTGGGCACACTACAGTAATACAACCTTCCTCGAGTAGTAATCAAAGCCCCCTGGAAGCTGATCCCTTGTGTCTTATGTTGACAGGGGCAGAAGTCGAGGGTAGCACCATCCCTGAAGCTGTACCGGTTGAAGGCGTTGTGCCGGAAGCTGAGGTCGCCACCGAAGCAGCAACGGAGCCGGCGGAGGTAGCAACCCCCGGGGTGGCCGAAAAGGAGCGTGGCGATGCCCTGCCGGAGGTGAACTTGGAGGTAGTCGTCCGTTCACCAGAAATCCAAGACGCGGAGCCGATCCGTTCAGTGCCGATGTCCGAGGCCACCACGACTAGTCGAGATGGACTCGAGCTTCTGGCGGATGATCTCATCATCCCGGCCGCAGTAGCCCGCAACTTGGAGTTGATGCAGTGTGCCGAGCAATGGCTGAAGGTATGTATCGGTACTCTTGAGTAGTCGAGTTCCAGCAGAACGAGTACCCAAGTAAGAGTTGTTGCCTTGTGAAGATGTCGTGGAGAGATCCCAACAAAAGTCCGACATGCTCCGGGGGTATAACGATATGGTGCTTCGGGCGGAAACTTTGGAGAAAGAACTAGCTAAAGTCGGGAAGCACTCCGCCATGCTCCGGTCCAAGCTCGATGGCGCCTTCGCCCCGCACCACAATGAAGTGCAAGATATGCGGGCGAAGAGTGATGAGCCGGTCCGGAAGAACAAGTCGCCGCGCCGGAAAAACAAAGGCCGATGCCAACTTGCCGAGTACTTATTGTGGGTACCCCGTAGTAGTCTAACATCTCCCTTTGAATTGTTTGCGGATCTTGAAGCCCGGTAGAGCGGTCGAAGACATCGAAGTCGACATGAAGAATCTCTTCTACCAAGAGAAGGATGCCCGCGAGGTACTTGAGTACGATTATAAGTAGCCGGACCATGAGTGCAATATGCACATGGAGCTTCGGATCGCCTCGGATCGTGACCTTGTCAACCGCTATAAATCTCGCGAAGCTTGGCGAAGATTGCGAGAAGCCGCGAGGTCAACTCAAGGAGCTTGAAGAAGCCGCGCCGCCCATCGCTAGGCCGCCGGTACCTCACCCTGGGTGGACCAAAAATTGCTCCATTGGTCGATCGGATGAAGGAAGCCCCCGAACGCCTGGCGACGTATGTGAAGCATCTGGCGAAGTCCATCCCCAACCAGGTCTTAGCTTTCATGAAGTCATACTTCCCCAAGGCCCCGGTTGATGTAGTCGCGGGTGGACTAGCTGCCAACTGTACGGATGCGCAGTACGCAGAGATTCTGGAGCAGATGGCGCCAATCGCCGAGCAAGTCGCGGATAAGCTGAACCTCCAGTAGTTAGCCTGTAGGATTAACTTGTAGCAGCAGTTGTATATAAACAAAGCTGTAATGAACTTGTTCAAGTGTTTAATGGAAGAACTTCCATGAAATGAGTACTCGTTGTCGCGATGTATGTATGCGGAGTGCCCATGTTGTGGAGTTGTGTGCGAGTAGTAGTACTCGACAAGAAACTCGTTGAGGGAGACACAAGTAAATGAGTTGATTGATAATCAAACTTTATTACCGAAAGAAAACACCGGATGGCCGGGGCCGTTTACAAGTGAAGTCGCTAGGACCGGAAGCCGCCTACGGGCCGAGTAGTGCTAGGGTGCATGGCCGCTTATAGCTAAAAGATCCGTTAGTAGCCGTATAGACTGGATCTAGAAATACATGGTTTCTTGGTAGACTGTTGCTAGAGTCCTTGACGCTCTAAGCAGCACGAGTTCCGTTAGTAGCCGTTAACGCTGGATCTCGGAGTAGAGTAGTCCAGAGACTAGTGCCTGGACCCGAAGGCCGCTTACAGCGAAGGATTCGGGGGTAGTCGTGTAGACTTGAGCCCCCTGAGTAGTCGAGAGACTACGCGTAGAACCGACAAAGCTGGTTGACGTTCCACGAGTTGCTGATATCTTCGCCTTCAAGTGTCTGAAGGCGGTACGAGCCTGGTCCGGGTCACCTTTGCAAGCGTGAAGGGACCTCCCATGGCGAGCCGAACTTGTGTAGTCCTTCCGTGTTCGGATACGGCGGAGGACAAGATCGCCAACATTGAAGGAGCGTCCCTTGATGTTGCGATCGTGGTAGCGTTGGATACCTTCTAGGTACCTTGCCGATCGGACGAGGGCGGCACGACGAGCTTCTTCAAGTCTATCGATGTCAACTCGTCCGCTATCTTCGGATATCCCTTCATCGCATCGCTCTACCGGCGGCGATTCCCACATGACGTCGGCGGGTAGAATAGCTTCGAAGCCGTAGACCAAGAAATAGAGTGACTCGTCCCGTTGGCTTGGTGGGTTGAGTACGCAGCCCCCGAGAGAGCATTGGGTAGTTCCTTGATCCACTTTCCTCCTTTTGTGTTAGCAGCATCGTGCAGTCGCTTCTTGAGAGCGTCGAGTACCATCCCGTTGGCACGCTCGACTTGTCCGTTGGCCCGTGGATGGGCGACTGAGACATACCGGACGTCGATCCCGCTGTTCTCGCAGTACTCCCAGAACTGGTGATTGTTGAAGTTGGAACCTAGGTCTATGATGTTGCGATGGGGTAGTCCGTAGCGATGCACGAGTTCATCCAAGAAGTCGAGTACCCTGTCGGCCTTGGGACAGGTGACCGACTTGACTTCGATCCACTTGGTGAACTTGTCGATGGCCACCAGAACTCTGTTGAATCCTCCCGGCGCGGTTGGATGAGGCCCGGTCATGTCGAGCCCCCAGCAAGCAAAAGGCCAGGTTGGTGGTATGGTGACTAGCTTGTAGGTCGGGACGTGTTGTTGCTTGGCGAAGTACTAGCACCCTTGTCACCTTCTGACGAGTTCCTCGGCATCGCCCAGAGCTGTGGGCCAGTAGAAAGCTCATCGGAAGGCCTTGCTGACCAGCGTACGTGAAGATGCATGGTTGCCATAGACACCTTTGTGTATCTCTTCCAAGATGTCCTTGCCTTCTTCTCGGGGAACGCACTTCATGAGTACTCCGAAGTAGCGCCCCACCTATATAGCTTGTCCCCGACTAGGACGTAGGACTTGGCCCGGCGAATGAGTTGCCCGGCCGAGCTTTTGTCCGATGGAACCTTCTGCTTGCGGATGTAGTCGATGAAGGGTTGTCGCCAGTCAACGTCGATCATCATGACCTCCTAGACACTGGCGGATGTGTTGGGTCGGTGGTCGCAAGCGCCGGCTCCGGGATGGATGGCGCGTGAAGCTCGTGGACGAAGACACCCGCTGGTACTTGAGCGCGAGTAGAACCAAGCTTCGATAGGACGTCCGCTGCAACGTTGTTGTCTCGGACGACATGATGGAACTCAAGACAGTAGAACTTGTTCTCGAGCTTGCGGACTTCTAGGCAGTAGGCGTCCATGTTCTCCTTGTTGCGGTCCCAAGACTTGTTCACTTGATTGATGACCACTGCAGAGTCGCTGTAGACTAGTAGCCGCTTGATGCCCAGGGAAGCTGCGAGGCGGAGCCCATGTAATAGAGCTTCGTACTCGGCTTCGTTGTTTGAGACCTTCCAAGAAGATCCGCGCAGGACGTACTTGAGTTGTTCGCTCGTTGGAGAGATCAAGAGTACCCCTGCACCGGCGCCTTCGAGCTTGAGCGAGCCGTCGAAGTACATCACCCAATGCTCTGGCCGCTCAGTTGGAGTTGGCAGCTGATTCTCCCGCCACTCTGCCATGAAGTCGACAAGTGCTTGTGACTTGATGGCTGTACGTGCCTTGAAGTCGATGTTTAGGGCGCCGAGATCGACTGCCCACTTGGAGATTCTTCCAGTAGCATCTTGGTTCCGCAGGATGTCGCCGAGCGGGTAGTCGGTGATGATGGAGACCGAGTACTCCTGGAAGTAATGTCGTAGCTTCCGCGAGGTAATGAGCACTGCATACGGTGCAGCTTCGTACCGGTTGATAGCATGCTTTGGATTCCGACGAGAACCTCGCCGACGAAGTAGACCGGTCGCCCGGACCGGGTAGGCGTGGCCGTCTTCCCCGCCACTCGACAACGATGGCGGAGCCGACCACGTGAGTAGTCGCGGCGAGGTAGAGCAATAGGCTGTTCCTTTTTGCGAGGAGCCGTGAGGACCGGCGGCTTGGATAGGAAATTTTTGAGCCGAGCGACGCCTTGATCCGTCTCTCGGAGTCCACACGAACTTCTCTTGATGCTTGAGTAGTTTGAAGAAGGGTAGCCCCCGTTCTCCAAGCTTTGAGATAAATCTGTTTAAGGCCGCCATGCACCGGTAAGCTTCGGACATCTTTGATGTAGGTGGGAGCTCTCATGTTGGTGATGGCGGAGATCTTCTCGGGGTTGGCTTCGATACCACGATGGCCGATGATGAAGCCGAGTAGTTTACCCGACGATACGCCAAAGATGCACTTGTTCGGGTTGAGCTTCCGGCGGTACTCTCGCAAGGATACGAAAGTCTCTTCAAGATCGGCGATGAGCGTTTCGGAATTTCGGGTCTTGACGACCACATCATCCACATAGGCTTCGATGTTCTTGTTGAGTTGTCTCTTGAAACGAGCCCGGATAGCTCGCCGATAAGTGGCGCCGGCGTTCTTCAACCCGAACGACATAGTCGTGTAGCAAGAAGCACCGAACGGGGTGATGAACGTGGTCTTCTCCTCGGTCTTCTTCCTTGATAGCGATCCGATGGTACCCGGAGTAGCGGTCGAGAAAGCAGAGCAGGTCGCGGCCCCGCCGTGGAGTCGATGACTTGATCTATCCGCGGCAACCGAAGGGGTCCTTGGGGCAGTGCTTGTTGAGGTCGGTGTAGTCGACGCACATCCTCCACTCGCTCGTGTTCTTCTTGCGGACAAGGACGGGGTTGGCGAGCCACTCAGGATGGAAGACTTCTCTGATGAAGCCAACCGCGAGTAGTTTTGCGAGTTCCTTCTTGATGGCATCCCATCGGTCGTCGGCGAAACGACGGAGGTGTTGTCTCTTGGGGGTAGCTTTAGGATCGACGTTGAGTGAGTGCTCGATCGGATTCCCGAGCACCCCGGCATGTCCGCCGGTTTCCAAGCGAAGATGTCTCGGTTAGCCCGAAGGAAGCCGACGAGCGCGTCTTCCTATTTCGGCCGAGGCCCGCCCCGATCATGGTGGTCTTCTCGTCGTCGCCCGTCCCAAGGTCGATTGCTTTGACTTGCACTTCCTCGGATGGCCGAGGTTTGTTGCCCTTGTCCGACTTCTCCGGGATGTCGTGTTCACTTGGGGTAAGCTTCTTTGACGTAGTGTAGATCTCCATCATGGCGTTGGGTACTTGGTTGGTGGCCGCGAGTTCCACAACTCTCGTCTCGCGGTCGAAGGATATCTTCAAGTCACCTTGTAGCGAGAGTACACGGCCGGACTTGGCATCTTGAGTACCAAGTATGTGTAGTGGGGTACCGCCATGAACTTGGCGATAGCGGGTCCGCCGAGAATGGCATGGTAGGAAATCTCGAAGTCCGCGACTTTGAACTTGATGTACTTGGTGTGGTAGTTTTCTCCGGTTTCCCCCGAAGGTAAGCGGCGGGACCACCGAGCCCGGTGGAATAGCCGCGTTTCCGGGGACGATGCCGTAGAAAGGCGATGCTCTTGGTGAGCATGTGAGTGATGTCGAGCCTCATCTTCTTCAAGGTCTTGGTGAAGAGGACGTTGAGCTCACTCCCACCATCGATGAGTACCTTGTTGAGTTTGGAGCCCACGACTACCGGCTTCGGGACGAGAGGAAAGTGCCCTAGTTCGTAGAAGCTTGTCCATTGATTCGCGCGGGAGAAGGTAATGGGTACCTTCGACCACCGGGAGAGGGGTCGGAACCGCCGGTTCAATGTTTAAGACTTCCCGTCGGGTGGCCTTTTGAGACCATTTGGTTGGTAGTCCACCGAAGAGGACGTTCACCGTCTTGTCGGGTTCTTGGAACTCGTCGTTGCCTTCGTCGGCGTTTTTCTTGCCTTTCTTGTCGTGAGGATGCCGTGGTTCCGGAGTGTCCTTGAGTGCTCGCCGGAGTGGGTAGCATTGTTCGGTAGTGTGGTTGCCCTCTAGGTTCCACGGGCACTTCTCTTTCGAACAAATCTTTGAAGCCGCCGGAGGTCTTCTTCGAGCGGTCTTTCGCAGGGCGCTGGATAGCCGCGACTGTGTTGTCTGGCTTGCGATTAGGACCCGAGTAGTTGTTGTTGTGACCACCTTGATCCTGGTTGTTATTGTTGCTGCTGCCCGCATTTTGCTTGCTCTTGCCGCGAATGGCGTCGTACTTGGCGTTCACCTTGTCTTTTTCGTCGGCCCATGAAGTAATCATGTCTTTGAGCTTGGTAATGGAGCTCGGGCGGTGGCGACCGAAGTCTTGGAAGGTGCAACGGTGGTAGAGACCGTCTTGGAAGAGGTTGATGACTTCCTTGTCGGAGACATCGACTACGGTAGCGCGCTTGTTGAAAAAGCGCCGCATGTACTTGCGCAAGGTCTCGCCCCGTTCTCGCTTCACCATGGCCGGGTCCATGCGAGTACCGAGCATCCCATGGCGCCCGCGAAGTTGCCGGTGAACTCGCTCCTTGGGATGGTCCCACTTGTCGATCGAGTACTTCTCGAGTGATTCGAGCCATGTAAGTGGAGCCTCGGTCGAGGCGAAGGGAAAGTAGAGGCACTTTGTGTCGTTGTTGCCACCGGCGTTCTCGATGGAGAGGGCGTAGCATCCGAGCCACCGCATGCGGGTCTTGCTTCGCATCGTACCGGTGATCCCCGGAGGCTTGAATTTCTCTCGGGAGCGGCATATTGCGAAGTCGAGCGAGAGAAGGCGGGGAAGCCATTGTTCTCGCCCTGCGGATTTCTTGCGTCGAATTTCTTGGATTCTGCGACGGGCATCGTAGCCGCCGCATGAGACACCGGTGACATGGTTGTCTGCGTGGCCTCGACCTCCGCGATCGCCCCCGCCACCGGCTCTCCTTCCAGCCCCGTGTGAGGAGCTCCCACTGCCGTTGCGTCCACCGTCGGCGTTGCCGTGAGCCACCACAGCATGACTGCCGCCGGCCGCGACCGGCGCCGTGACCGCCCCGAGAAGGTCCTCCGGCGGATGCCCTAGTCCTTGAGTACGGTTGCGACCGTTGTCGACCGGCCGCGGCTTGTGGCTTCATGATCGGCTTCGCGAGTTTGAAGGGGAGGCACTTGAGTGACTCGTTGTTGACTCTCATGAAGTAGGCGTCCTCCGCGAGCTTGGTGATGACTTCTCCCGCACGCATCCCCCCGAGCCTGACGTGCTATCGTGGTGATGGACATGAGGCATTGTTCGGGGGTAGTATGCACCCGGCTTTCAACTTGGTTGAGCACCTGCGTGAGGTTCCGTATGGGGAGGCTCTCAAGGAGACGCCGACGCCGTTCGTTGCGCCTTCGTTACGCTCACGTCGGGCGTTCTTGTCGTCGTTGGTCTCGTCTCGCGGGTGCGTTGGCGCACAACTCGTCCGCCGAGATGTCTTCAAGGAAACGGTCAGGCTGTGTTCCTGAAGGTCCCGGTGTCTCGTTGGTAGTCATGAAGACTTGACGATCGGGAGAGCCGAGACTGGAGTCCGTAGTCGCCACCTTTGTTGGAGTGTGCTCCTCTACTGGAGCTAGTGGTGTTCCCTCCTGGAAGGGAAGCGAGTCGAGGTAGGCGACGCAACGTGAGTCCCCGTCCGTCGGTCCGTGGGCTTGCGGTCCGGCCGGTAGACCAATCTCCCGGCGGGTGTAGATGTTATAACCGGCCCGTGGCCGGTCCCCGACGGCGGTTGCTTGGTCGTGAAGGTTTCGGACTCGGGCTCATCCGGGTCCGATCCGAAGTCGAACTCGTAGGAGGAGTTCGAGTAGTAGCCGGGAGACGGGGTTGGAGTCCGAAGTGTAGTCGGAGACGATCTCCTTGCCGGCCGCACGCAAGGGAGAGCCTTTGCATGGGCCTTGCTAGCGATGCGAGAGGCCGTATGGGAAGTGCTCATGGAGTAGGGGAGTCCGCACACGATGGCTCAATAGTCGGCTCGCAAGCGATGGCCCACGGGGGACGTCGAGTTCGAGTTGGAGTCGGATCCAAGCTCAAAGTCGGCGTGTTGGTTGTAGAGTGAATTCGCCGAATTTTCGGTGAGTTCGCCCGTGACTACTTCGGGGAAGCGTCACGAGCCCCGGTGTTCGGGTTGGGAGTCATGGTGAGGCGGCGTTGGAAGGATCCGGCGCCTTCGGCGGTGCACACCCAAGACCCGAAGACGAAGGTGTCGCCGCGGTTGAAAGCGGCGACCGGCTTGATGAAGAGCGAAGCCATCGAGTTCGCCATGAGATCTTCGGCGAGATCCCCTACCCGGCGCCCCGCTGTCGGTGTTTTAGACCGGCAACCTACCAAGGGGAGTACCCGAGGTAGATGAATGTGGCCTCGCCGAGATCGGTAACTCGAAAGAAGAGACACGTGGCACACAATTTAGACAGGTTCGGGCCGCGAGCTGCGTAATACCCTACGTCCTGTATGCTGCGTAGCTCTGGATTGCTTGGATGTGATTACAAGATGATGCGTATGAGAGAGATAGGGTCCCCGCCTCGCCTTATAAAGCCCGGGAGGCAAGGTTACATGTCGGTTTAAGGAGAGAGTACTAGTCGGGCACGGCTAGGAGTTCGTACATAGTGTAGGACATGTACAACTTCTTATCCGAGTACTTCTCCACCATAGTCCTTGCGCCCCACGCCATCAGGTGCCGTGTGGCACAAGCCGAGTAGTCCCAGGGGCCCACCGAGTAGTCGGTCCTGGTACCCACCGAGGCAGTGGGCCCAGGGAGGTCCATACGACAATGTTGACGGTAGATTATCGTATCAAAGTTCATATGGATTTGCAAGTGGACAAATCCACTGTCGTAGTCAAGGGACCCTTCTTCCCTCGAGTGGTGAACCAAAGGTATCGAATCCCTGGAATAATGTGCAACGCAAGGATTCAATCTAGTAAAGCAAGAAAAGCTATCTATTGAAGAACCAAGTTGCATCTAATCTAAGATGTCATCAAGAAAACGAATCTAATCTAATCTACTAAAGAGGTAGCAAGAGAAAGCAAGAGATAACCGATCTAGAGAGTCTAGATCATGCATATGTTGTAGCCCCAAACAAGATAGATGAAGATAGAAAAGCAAATCTCATTAAAAGCATCTTTAAACCGTGGCCTCTCGGTCCGATTCCGAAAACGCCCGCCTTTCGAGCCCCCGTTCGTCACAACGTACTCCTATTCATGCGGGTAGTCTAGGGCGAGTTCGATAAGAACAAGTTGAAATCACTTGGTCGGTCCGGTATGCACCTCTAGCCACCGCGGCTACAAGAGCACCCTATGCAATCTAGCTATAGACTAGATTGGGGAAGAAGCAAAACCAAGAAGAAAACAAAATCATCGAGAAGGCACTTGATCGCTAGAAATCGGATTCACTATAAAAACTTCACCATGAATGATTACATGAACAAGATCACCACCAGGATCCTACCTCGATCTTGATCCTTGCTCCGGAGCTCCGACGTGGTCTTCCATGCTAGGTTCCCACGTCGGCTAGGGAGACCCTAGACAACTAACACGACCCTCATCTCCGAGATGGTGTCCCTTAGGCTTCTCTGCTCCTCGGCGGCAGATGACGAATTGATTGATGCGTGGCTCTCGGTCAGATGGCTATAAATAGCTCGAGAGGCATCTAGGTCAAAGGGGGGGCCGACCGGGCCTCGAAACGGGCGGGGCCGGCCGGCCCGGCCGACCGTCCCGGGTCCACTTCCACCCGTTAATGGCCTCCTTCGCCGGTGTTGCTTCCCGAGTCTTCTAGATCCTCCCCCTTCGCATGTGGGCCCTTGTCGTCGGCTTGTCTCTCGAATTGGACGAAGCTCCTTGTCTCGCAAGATTCAACACTTTTCTGGCTAGGTCCTCGGAGTTTGTCATCTTCTCTGGTTGGGTCCTTGGGCTTCATGGAGTCATCTTCACTTCGTTGCTTGACTTGTACCAGCTTCAAGGTCTTGTCATGAGGTGCTTAATGAACTTATCCCGGAAGTCTCGCTTTCAACGCTAAAACCCTGCATAAACACTAAACTCCAAAACCGACATGCACAAGTGAACTTGTTATACCACGGAGGTTAGTACCAATGGATAAGATACAAAAGTCATTTCAACACCGAAGGTAAACTCATGGCTAGATTGACGGAATTTCACCGTCAACAACAACTTCCTAGTCAAGGGAGTTGCTAATAAGGAACAACGGAAGAAGTTATGAGTTGCTTTGATAATGTGCGGACTATGGTACATCGAAAAAAGATATGGGTCACATGACGACAACATGACGAGTAATGTGAATATAGAAGTATATTGTGTTGTAAGCATGTTGTTAATATGATTGCATTAAGATGGCAACAACAACATGTGTTACATCCTACCGAATAAAAATTCGGACTTAATTACTTCTTGTGTCACTAAATATATGTCTAGTTATTTTGAATGGAATATAAGTAGAGAATTGGTTACCTCTTATGAGACTGTATATGAGGTAAGGTGACCGCCAAACCAAAAGTATTATTGGGGAGCTAAAAACTAGAGAGACAAAAACAACACAATTGTAAATCGCACCGCATCCGAAGATACAAATATACCTACGGATTCGTAATTAACAATATGACTCATGGAGATGATCATTGTTGCAATCCCAACTAAAAAACAGAACACACATAATAGAGAATGTACAACCATGCTTTTCTTAAATGTGAGTATTTTGTGCTCGCAAATGCAGCTTTTCTCGTTCATATCATTCTTTGATTAAATGGTAAAACTAATGAGCACCATAGCCCTAGGAAACAATACATGGCCTAATAAAAATGATTGACTATGGCTGATTCTATGTATTAAAGACTAGGACCGACCGACGGAGTTAACCCGATCAACTAAAACCGATGACAAACTGAAAAACTAAACAAAAGCGAAAATAGACACAAGGCATGGAGTGCCGTGTCTTCGAAAAGCATGTTAGGTTGGATATGCATCAACCAGGGATTACGGGGTATCCCAATTCGGATAACTCACTCCCGAAACTAGCTCAATTGGTTTTTTATGGCCCCAAATAAAGACTATGAATTCAGCACCAACACACAAAAAAGGTACAAGTAGAAAAATTAAGTTGAATTTTGTAACTTTAGTGCATAATATATCACAATATAGATTATCACCATTTTAGTTACTTCCTATGGCTTCAAAATCACAAGCAAGTTACTTCATATCTAATTTAAATGCATGACTAGTTACTTCCGATTAGGTAGAAATCAAATGAAATGGACTTCCTTTGTGGTATTGAAACATGAGTAGGAAATTACGGTAGGTAGGTGTGTTTTAAAGTTTCATATGCTCACATAAAACTTTAAAATGAGTCGATCGTGACTAGATTATTTTAGTCGGATTTGACTTGCTCAAAAGTATAAAATATTTTACTTAGTGTTCATTGGTGCACCCGAATTGCCAATAAAAAGAAATATTGTGCTTTAGAAATTCCTCCCAACCTCCTATGGTTTGCCGAAGCCAACAAAATTCAATGTAGACAAATTGTAAGGACTTGCTGAAAATTCCTTTATATCGCTTATGGCAAAGAGTTAGATATGCGAGTTGACCCAAGTCACCTATAAGTTTCATACCACATCCAAATACCATTGATGTATCGTACTCCTAAATAAAATGCTGCATTCTCCAATGTGATAAGATATGATAAGAATGAATGAAACCTAAGATGTCCAGTGTAATAGTTACAAGGTGTTCATGTCAACATCCAATTCAAAAAGATTCTTTGCTTTTGTTTGCGGAATTTGATCCTTGATGTATAACAGTGAATGTGTTTATTTTTATCTCATCTTTCAAAGTTCTAGTATGAAGTTATATTCCTAAACAGCAATCAAAAGAAAAGGATTATATCAACTGCTCAATGCAGTCTAGCAAACTATAACCATTCATTATCACAGGTTGACACCATGGTACATAGACAATGAATATGTATAGTAATGAGGACAAAAAAATTAGGATGTCATAGTCCTAAAATTCCCACCGAACATGAGTTGTATCATAAAATCTAACTCAACTGACTATGATGAAAAAATACATGACTAAAGGTACCACATAACTTGCAATTAGCAAACCCTAATCCTAGATATGACAGGTTAAATGTTACTAAATTGGATCTATACCAGGAACAAGGCACAAAAACTAACTTAGTAATATAACGAAATATGATAATAAAACTACCGTAGGTACCTCGGTTAGTGAATGCAATTCAAGTGATGAAGTTGTGCTTGGGCTGAGACAAAGCACAAGGTCCGACATACCTCCGGGATCCTCCGAGCAACTCCTACGTCTTGCCGGGAGTTGTATGTGTCGATAGATCTCCGGGAGGTCTCCTCGAGCTCGCGAGAAGGATGCTTGATGTCGATGCGCAACCCTCCAACCGCCGGCCGCCATCGCCTTGCCTCCCTCCCTTTGTGAGTCGTCGCCGCCGCCTCATCTCTCCCTTCAAAACTAGCAACATGCAATCAAATCGCCCCACCTTCCTCCTCCCTCGGAACCTCCCGCCGGATGTCGAATCCCTAGCCATCTCTCGAGAACTCCCGTTGGCCGCCGTTTCGCCTCTCTCGCGGGGGTAGCGCTCACCGATAGTCCTCTCGCCTCCATCCCTCCCCCTTCGAACGCGGATGCAAAAACGGGGATTGATTTCTCTCTCCTTGGCAAGACTCCCCGAATTCGGATGGAGTTCACCCCGTCGGCCGGCATCCAATTATTACGCCGCATAGCGGGCCCCTCGATTACAACGGAGCGCGCATGAAGACCACCCACACCGGGTCCCGGAAAAAATCGCGATACCCTCCTCCGGGAGGTTTTTGGCGTTCGCGCGCCTGCAGCGGTGTCCTGGAGGGGTCACGGCAAAATCCCGTGACCTCCACTTAGAGGAGCCGCGGGTGAACGGGATCGCCTCGGGAGGCGCCCATCACAATCACCACGGCCCTCCCGCCCTTGCCGGAGGCACCACGGCCAATCGAGAAAGAAGGAGAGGAGCGAGGGCGAGGGAGAAGAGGAGGGGCCGAGTCGGGAAGAGATCCTGCCGCCGCTGCTCACCGGCATCCGCCGCCCGCCGGGATCTCCGCAACCCGCGCGGACGAGGGAGTTGTCCACCTCGCCGGACGATGCTCGCCGTAGGTGCAGGGGAAGCCCGTGGGGAGGGTGGGCCACCAGCGGAGCACGACAGGGAATCCTAGGCCGCCGGCGAGAAGAGGCACTGGAGGCCGAATCTGTGCAGCTCCCTTCTCTGCTTCGGTGCGAGGCCGACGTTGAGGAGTGGCTCGCGCCAGCAGCAGATCCGTGGTCGCCGCCTCGAGGCCGCCGCGGAGGAGTGGGGAGCCGCCGCCGGTCCTCACCGATGAGCGGGCGAGCACCGGCGACGGGCGAGCACGACGACCTCCTCCGCCTCCGCTCCGCATCGAGCCGGTCGTCCCTCGCTCCGCGCCCAGAGCTCGAGGCCGCCGCAGTGAGCCAGTCGTCCCCTGCTCCGCGCCTAGAGATCGAGCTGCCGGCCCCTGCTCGCAGTGGAGAGGAAGGGGAGGGCGGAGGAGCACCCCAGAGGTGCGGTGGCGGAGCAGCTGAGGGAGAGGAGCCGCCAGAGCGAATGAAGACGACCCCTCCACCGCGGTGGCGCCGAGATCCGTTGCGCCCTGCTCGACGGGAGAACGGCGACCGCTCCCTCTCCTCGCCCTCGCCGTCGCCGGAGCTCGAGCCCACCGCCGCCCCGCCACGGGGAGGGAGAAGGAAGGAGGCCGTCGCGTCCCTCGCTCCGCCGTGGTGAGCTGCGGCCGTGCTCTACCCGGCGCCGGCGATGGAGGAGCTCCTCCTCCGCCCGCCGGGAGCTCGAGCTCGAGCCGCTCCGCCGGCGCGAGGGGAAGGGGGGGAGGGGAGAGGGAGGGCCGGAGGAGGAGGATGCGGGCGCGCGCCTCCTCGCCGCGGGCCTCGGCTCCTCCACCGAAGCCGCCGCGCGCCGCCGCGCGCGCCGCCGCCGCCGCCCTCGCGCCGCCGCGGGTCCGCCGGGAGGAGAAGGGAGTGATTTACCTACATGCCATTAAAAAAGTTGGTGGTTACGTACATGCCATAAAAAAAAGTTCGCAGATACGTGTGTGACATGAGCTCAACTTTCATTTACTTGTGTGCCATTCCGTCCATATTCAGTTAGGACTTAACGGTTTCATTTATCTGACATGTGGGACCCATGTATGGAAATGACTATTTTGCCCCTGAGTGTGGGTCCCACTTCTTCTTCAACCTCTCATCCCTTGCTTCTTCAACCTCGCAACCGGCGGCTATTGTTTGACAAAAAAAACGGCGGCCACATCCGACAGGGGGCGCCGGCGGTCCCGGCCGGAGCCGGGGGGCGCGGCGCGGCCGGCGGCCACGGGGGCGGGCTAGGGGGTGCGTCCGCTCGCCGGCGTCGTCCGCGCGCGACGGAGCCGCCCCCGCGCCCGCACCCGGCCGCGGTGGCGCTCGGCCGTGCGGGCCCGGCCGCGCTCGCCCACACCGGCACTCGGTCGCCACGCGAGAGCTCCCCCCGCGCAGAGCTCACCCGCGCCGCCCGACCGCGGCGGCGGTCGCCGGGGGCTCGCCCGTGCCGCACTCGGATGCGCGGGCCCGGGCGCGGTGGCGCTCCGCCTCCGAGCTCGAACGGGGAGGGAGGGGCGCCGACGTAGGTTGGCCGGCAAATGGCCGCCGCCGCCGGGAAGAAGGAACGAGAGAGAATGGTAGGGAGGAAGAAGGAGAGAGGAAGAAGATTAGTGGGGCCCATAGGGGTAAAATGGTCATTTCACTCATCGGTTTGACGGTTGTTAGCTCGCAACATGGACGGAATGGCACACGGAGTAAATGAAAGTTGAGCTCATGGCACACACGTATCTCGCGAACTTTTTTATGGCACGTACGTAACCACCAACTTTTTTAATGGTATGTAGGTAAATCACTCGGGGAGAAGGAGGAGGGGCGCGGGAGGAGGAGCGAGGGGAGAAGAGGTGGGGGAGGGAAGGGGTAGGTGGGGTGATAGAGGGGGTGAGGCTGACGTGTGGGCCCCATGAGCGGGTAGTTGGGATAAAGGAGAAATATGAAGGAAGATGGGTGCGGGAAAACTGAGAATAAAGGAGAGAGGATTGATGAGGAGGATGGAATATTCCGCTTTTGGGGGAGAAGATAAACGAGAACGAGTATGGATAGTCCGAGCAGTGGCGTCCACTCATTTCCGTCAAAAACTGACGCGCGTACAATGGGAAACGTGGGGAGATTAAGGTGGGTCTCGTGGTAAGGCAAAGTAGAGAGCCCTCTCACGGTAGGATTTGCGTTGCATATATTTGACGCCAGCAAGTCAAAGCAAAAGGTGTAAAAATACATGATGCCACAAGCCGAAGCAAATGTGCTCTTCCGTCTTTGCCATTGTCCTTTAATGCCACCCGCCACTCTTCCCGTGACAGCGTCAAAGCCCTCCAGCCGTCCACTGAAACGAACGTGTGCGGGGGTAGGAATTTAGGTACCAATCCTTAATTCTATCGAAGTTGTCGGAAACGTCAAGTATACACGGACGAAGGGAGTACTTTATTACAAGTTATTGGAACATTATATAGCAAAGGAGATTGCTAAAACCTCCGGAGATCAGGTTCTTTAGTTCCATTGTTCCAGCAACTTGCCACCTATGTTCGTGAATTTGTAGGAATCACTTGTAAGAGCTTGCTTCAGGATGAGAGAGTCCGTCTCTATAATCACCTCCCCTTCTCTTTTTTGCATGCAGATATCTGTGCCTGGAGAGCATCACGAATATGTTTCAGGCTTCCAGTACCTGCCGCGATGACTTCTCCAGTTTCATCTATGATTACATATCCCCATTTAGTCCAATTTTTTTCTTTGTTCGGCAGAAATTTTCATCCATTAATTGGATGTTTCTTTGTCTTCTCATCACTTGGATTTTTTCCGTCGAATACACGGGAGAACTGTGTATCGTTGTATTAAGAAGATGAATAAAGATTGTTACAGCAACGCGTGGCCGCCGTACGCACGCCAAACTCACCCAATAGATATTCATGAAAGTGAGACCCGTGTAAACAAAATAACACATAGTGCTACTACTCGCTACACCGACAACCTAGGTGAGGGGGGTGCGCTCATCACTTGGATTTCATCGACTGCAATCGTTTCAAGATCTGTGTCGTTGGTTGTTGTGTAATGTGTTCACTGTTGCCCATGGGGGCTAGCAAAGTTATCTTTACCCCATCGAAAACTTAAACTATGGGTGTTTAGATAGGGTGACTAAATTTAGTCTAGTTTCTAATCATTTTTTTAGTTAGGTCTTTCCTACTAGAGAGTTTTAGTCACCTTTTAGTCACACACTCCCACCCGTTTGAAAATTTAGTCTCTCGAACACCCCCTATATCATGAACTCGTTTTACTCCAACTTTCTAAACAAGCTGCTCAAGTTTTGTTTGTTTGGCTTATCAGCACCAACTAACGGTACTTTTCTCTCACGATAAATCAGCCTCGACCATCTAGCATCAATCGGTTAGCAATACTTTTTTGTTCGCAACAAATTATCATCACCACCAGCCAACCAAACAAGGTGGGTATTGTCGTGTGGCTTAGTACTTTTGTTTCACACCAAATCAATACCAACCATCTCACACCAACAACGAGCATCTTCAAGAGTTTGCTATTTTTAACTTGACAAATCTTGCGATTTGCCGACTTCTAAAAGATTTTTATCAAACTAAAAGAAGAATGCATCTTCAAGAGTTTGCTATTTTAAACATGTCAAGTTATTCTTTATCTCTTATTATATCGGGAACACTTCTCTATTCTTTATTTCTTTTTCCACACCCCCACTTGGCTAGAAACGGCGGCGCCAAAACGATTACGCACGCGTATCTTTACACGTTGAAGACGGATTTATCTCAAATTGTCAAAAATTATCAAGTTCTTTACCAAATTGTTGAAAGGGTGTTTTCAACGTTTTTGTCACAAATAAAAAATATCAAACCGATTTGGCAAACGGTTGGAGATAGATATATACTTATCACTTAATACCTTTCTCTCAACCGGCTCACGACGGCCGTCACGATCGTTCGACCCGGCCGCTCACCCCGCGAGGCCGCGACACCACGCGCGGGCGGCCGGCGCGGTCCAATTGGGGGAGGTTTATCGGCACCACGGGCATGGCGCTACTCTGATCCGATCCTGTCTGTGATCCTGTCCATGAGACCATGGCTCCCGCCCCGTTCGCTTGACTTCGACCACCGGCCAATAGTACTTTTCTCTCGAACAAACCGGCCACCAACAACCAGCCACCGGTACTTTTCTCTCGGAACAAACCGGCACCGGCCATCGCCCACCAACCAAACGAACCGGCCGCCCATCCGCCGTGAGCCTGCCGAGCCCGGTCGTTTTCGGCGGCAATCACGCTGTCGACGGCGGATTCGTCCTCCGATCCGCGCGCCTTGCTGAATCGGCCGTGCGCTTGCGCGATGGATCGGCGTGGCTCCAACTCCAAATTCCGGATAGCAACGAACGGATAGACACGGGTGCGGCCTTGCCGACCGACTCACCGACCTCATGTACGGATCGACGATAGCAAGTCGCCGCCGGCCGAGGTTACCATGCACGAGCTCATCATCGCCAGGACAGGAGCACACCGTGGGCCGGCGACGAGAGAATCCACTGAAGCTGCCGCATCCCCGAGACTCGAGTCTCGTAGCGCACCGCGCGCCGCCGTGACAGAACCGGCTTCGTACGATTGAAGCATTGGCCATGCGCCCATGGGAGGCCGGTTTTCGCCATCTCCACCACTCGATGGGCCAGCAGGACCGCGACATTTTCACCGGCGTGCTGCGCGCGTCTACGCGCGGAGAGAGCCGGGACGCCGTCCGGCGGTGCGCTACGAGCCGGTGCGCGATGGCTTTCCCACCAGTGCGCTTTCGACCGGTCACTGAACCATGACTGTTCATGGAGGCCGTCCTGCACGTACTACATGTTCCCCCGGTGGCGGCGGCCCACGCGTCGAGGAGCTCCCCGGTGCCGCGCGCGTCGTCGTAGTCTCGGCCACGATCGGCGGTCTGTTAGGACGGCCGGTCCAAGAGGAGGCCCGGGAAGACAAGCAAGGCCGTAGGCCCAAGAGTACTAGAGTGAGCCGCCCCGTAGTAGAGTGTCGGGTCCGAGTGGGTGTAACGTACCGTAGTATAAGGCCGGGAGAGTCCGGTGAGATGGTATGATGAATTGTAAGAACAAACCCTAATCTAATCTTCCTCCTTGCGCCGCCACCGTTCTTCCCCTACCCCGTTCTTCTTCCTCTCTTCCCCGTCTCTCGCCGCCTCGCACCCTCCCTCTACTTCTCGACCCGGCTCTACCCTAACAAATTGGTATCGAGACTCGTCGATCCCGGGCATTCCTCATCGATGCGAGCGATCGTTTCTTTGCTTTGGTTCCTCGGGTTGAATCGGTGAGCGCGATTCGTCGTGGCCGATTCAATCCCGAACTCTTAGCCGAAGCGAGTGCCTCACTCGATTCCGCCCACGGCCGGATCACCACCACTTCACTCGTCTACGGACGAATCGCGGTGTGATGGATCCCAACATCAAGCTCATCCTCGACAAGATCGAGAAGCCGGGGGACCGATTCACCTCCCTAGAGTCCCGCATCGACAACCTCGGTGGGCGCTTCTGCGGCGTCGAGTCCAGGACGACGGAGGTTACGGCGTGGAGGTCAGAGGTCGACTCCTCCGCGGCGGATCTCGTCGCCAAGATCGACGTTGTGGGAGATCTCGCGGACAAGGTGGAAGCAGCTGGCGACCTTATCGTCAAGGCATCTTCCATCGACGCCCTCAAGTCGCAGGTCGCTACCCTCGCCAGCCGCATGGATCGAGTGGTTCTCGACCATGGGGGATCTGCGTTGGGCATCCTGCCCAAACCGAAGACGGCCGCGGAGACTCCTTCTGCCGGTAACCCGACCGTCGGCCCTAATGGGCACCGCACCGACAACCACCACCGGGAGAACGGGTTTGGGTCTGTGATGGCCTATACCAGTCTCCCGGTCAAGGGTGCGTCCTCGCATCCATATACTTCCTTCGCCGCCCATTGAGATCTCATAGATTTAGCTCCTCTCCGGTTCCTCTATGTCTAACTCATCGGGTCATTGGCCCAAGTTTCCGCTTCCTAAATTTGAGGGCGAGAACCCTAAGCTGCGGCAATCGCGTTGTGAGAACTATTTTGACATGTGTGGAGTAGATAAGTCCAATTGGGTTCACATTTCCTCCATGTACTTTGATGGCTCTACTGCTAGATGGCTTCAGTCTGTTGAAAACAAAGCTAGACATGTTTCCTGGGAAAATTTTTGCAAACTAGTTCATGATAGGTTCGGGCGTGATCAGCATGAAAACTTGATTAGGCAACTCTTTCATATTAAGCAAACTGGATCTGTAGCTGATTATGTAGAGGAGTACGCTCAGTTAGTTGATCAATTGGCTGCCTACACTTCTACTACGGATCCCCTGTATTGTACTTTACGTTTCATTGATGGTCTTAGAGAGGATATTAAATCTATTGTGCTAGTTCAACGTCCACCAGACCCCGATACTGCTTGTGTTCTTGCCGCTTTACAGAAGAAGTTGGAGATTCTTCTCGTCGGTGTGAATTCAAACGAAGTGAATCGGGCTATATGTCCAAGTCCACAAGCAAGAACCCACTCGCCTTTATCGGCTCCTCCCGACCGTGACAAACAAGGGAATTCACTTCTGGCTGATGACCGTTGCGGTACCGAATCAACCAGAACTGCTTCTTCCCTGGAAACCAAGGCTGCGACACTTCGGTCTTATCGTCGTGCGATGGGTCTCTGTTACAAGTGCAATGAGAGATGGTCCCAGGAGCATAAGTGTTCCCCTACGGTGCAATTACATGTTGTGCAGGAATTGTGGGAGCTCTTTCAGCTGGATGATGACTGGAATGGTTATCCTACCTCGCAGTGTTCTGAACCTCCAACGGACTCGTTATTGTTGGCAATCCCTAAGGCCGTTAAAGTGATGGGTTTTCCAGCCCCAAGGACAGTCAAACTTGTCGGCTCTATTCAGAACAAGGTGATTTCAGTATTGGTGGACTCTGGTAGTACAAGTTCGTTCATCAGTTCAACTGTTGTAGCCCACTTGACTGATGTGACTCCATTGCCATCCCCTTCTTCTGTTCAAGTAGCGGGCGGCGGTATTCTCTGTTGTAACTCTGTCATTAAGAATGTTGTTTGGGTGGTCTCTGGTTACTCCTTTCAATCGCAGTTAAGAGTTCTTCGTTGGCAAGCATATGATGTCATTATTGGCATGGATTGGCTGGAGCAACACGGCCCCAATGAAGGTACATTGGAAGGAAAATGGATGGAGATTCCTTATCATGGTCGGACTATTGTACTTCGAGGCGAAGCTCCTCCACCGACAGATCAAGTGTTGTTACGGATCCGCTTCACAACCGATGATGGGCCAATTGAGAGCACTCGTTTCTTTGCTACCTAAGGAGATTCGATTCATTGGTTTCACGAGTTTAGTTCGCTCTTTGAAGAGCCCTCCAGCCTTCCACCATCTCGACCATGTGACCATGAAATACCATTAATTCCCGGTGCCCGGCGGTGAATGTGAGGCCCTACCGCTATCCTCCGGCATTGAAAGATGAGATAGAAAAGCAAATAGCAGAAATGTTGGCAAAGGGGTTAATTCAGCATAGCTCCAGTTTATTTTCTTCCCCGGTGTTATTAGTCAAGAAGAAGGACAACTCATACAGATTCTGTGTGGATTTCAGGCATTTGAATGCTCTCACACTAAAGTCCAAGTATCCGGTGCCGATCTTCGATCAACTTATGGATGAATTAGCGGGTGCCAGCTGGTTCACCAACTTAGATTTGCGGGCGGGGTTCCATCAGATCGACTCAAACCGGAGAAGAATTCAAGACAAGCGTTTCAGACTCACTCAGGGCATTATGAGTTCCGTGTTATGGCTTTTGGGCTCACAGGAGCTCCGGGTTCTTTCCAAGGTGCTATGGATGATACCCTAGCTCCTGGCCTTCGAAAGTTCGTTATCGTCTTCTTTGACGACATCCTGATATATAGCAAGACGTACGAAGACCATCTTGCCCACATCAGATTGGTTTTTGAATGGCTTGCTAAGGATCAGTGGTTTGTGAAGCTCTCCAAGTGCAAGTTTGCCCAGCGTTCAGTCTGTTACCTTGGGCACATCATAAGTCAGGAAGGGATTGCAACAGATCCTTCCAAGGTGTACGCTGTGGTCAACTGGCCAGTACCGTCATCAGCCAAGGAGTTACAGAGTTTCTTGGGGTTAGCAGGTTATTATAGGAAGTCCGTTCGCAATTTCGGTCTTATCGCTAAGCCCCTGACAGAATTGCTGAGGAAGAACTCCCTATTTGTCTGGACCACTGAACATGACGCATCATTCTCGTTGTTGAAGGAAGCGCTCAGTTCAGCACCCGTGCTAGCGCTACCAGACTTTACCAAACCCTTCCACATTGAGACCGATGCTTGTGGCAAAGGTGTAGGTGCAGTATTGACACAGGATGGTCACCCATTGGCCTTCATCAGTAAAGCGTTGTGCCCCCGTAATCAAGGGTTGTCAACATATGAGAAAGAGTACTTAGCCATTCTGGTTGTTGTGGACCAGTGGCGCCATTATTTGTTGTAGGGCAAATTTTACATTCACACGTACCAACGTAGCTTGATCCACCTCAATGAGCAACGCCTTCACACTCCGTGGCAGCAGAAGGTTTTTACCAAGTTGTTGGGCCTTGACTATGCAATAGTGTACAAGAAGGGGTGTGAGAACCGGGTTGCTGATGCTCTGTCTCGCAGGATACCCGAGGATCAATCCCTGGCTATTTCTATGAGTTCTCCTCAATGGCTGGACAGAGTCACATCCGCTTATGCTCAAGATCCCATGGCTTAAGACCTGCTGACCAAATTGGTTGTATCTCCATCTTCTGTCCCCAATTTCTCATTGGTGAATGGCGTCATTCGCTACAAACAAAGGGTGTGGCTGGGATCTAACAAGCCACTTCAGTTGGATGTGATAAAGGCTCTACATGACAGTCCTATCGGACGTCACTTCGGAGTTTCGGCTACGTATTACAAGGTCAAGCAACTCTTCTTCTGGACTGGTATGAAGGCGGATATCTATTCCTACATCCACTCATGTACGGTGTGCGAGCAAGCCAAGCCGGACAGAGCTAAATACCCAGGTCTCTTACAGCCGCTGCCCGTACCCTCGGCGTCATGGGAAATTATATCTATGGACTTCGTGGAAGGGCTTCCTAAGTCAGGTGCCGCAAATGCCATCCTAGTGGTGGTTGATAAGTTCTCTAAATTTGCTCACTTTATACCTCTGCGACACCCATTTACTGCTGCCACGGTTGCTAAGTTATTCATGGATGTTGTCTACCGCTATCATGGGATGCCCAAGTCTATTGTCTCGGACCGTGACAGGATTTTCTTAAGCAAGTTTTGGCAAGAGCTCTGTTCTTTGGCAGGTGTGTTCCTTCGCATGAGTTCTTCCTACCACCCGCAGACGGATGGCCAGACAGAGCGTGTCAATCAATGTATGGAGACGTACCTCCGTTGCTTCTTGCATGCTTGCCCGACCAAGTGGATCCACTGGCTTTCTCTGGCGGAATTCTGGTACAACACTAGCTTCCACTCGCTATTCAACGCTCTCCTTTTGAAGTTCTATATGGGTTTCCGCGGTCCCCCGAACTGTCCGACCTGGCCGGAGGAAAGCACATTGATGCATTCTCTCGATCAAGCAACACCTCGTGAGAGCTCGGGCCAGATGAAAGTCCGGGCCGATAAACACAGTCCAAGCGTTCTTTTCTTTGTCGGTGATTGGGTCTACTTGAAAGCGCAGCCCTATGTTCAATCCTCCTTGGCTCCAAAATCTAACCGAAGTTGGCCTTCAAGTACTTTGGTCCCTTCCGGTGATTGCTCGTATTGGCTCGCTTGCATATAAGCCGGAATTGCCACCATCTTCTTCTCATCCATCCGGTGTTTCATGTATCCCACTCAAACAATGCGAGGCCTTTTCCGGTTTCTTCAACCTTGCCTGCGGACACTGCTGCATTTCAAGTTCCGGAAGCAATTCTGCAGCGGCGTTGGACCGAAGCTGACCAATCTGTTGAGCAAGTGTTGATCAAATGGACTGGTATGTCTCCGGCACTGGCTACTTGGGAAAATTTGGTGGCTCGGCGGCGCTTTTCCCCGATGCTCCAGCATGGGGACATGCCGGTTCTCAAGAGGAGGAGACTGTTAGGACAGCGGTCCAAGAGGAGGCCCAGGAAGACAAGCAAGGCCGTAGGCCCAAGAGTACTAGAGTGAGCCGGCCCAGTAGTAGAGTGTCGGGTCCAGAGTGGGTGTAACAGCCGCAGTATAAGGCTGGAGAGTTCAGTGAGATGGGTATGATGAATTGTAAGAACAAACCCTAATCTAATCTTCCTCCTTGCGCCGCCACTGTTCTTCCCCTACCCTGTTCTTCTTCCTCTCTTCCCTGTCTCTGCTGCCTCTGCACCCTCCCTCTAATTCTCGACCCGGCTCTACCCTAACACAAGCCGCCTCGCCACCACCGACACTTTTGCTCGTGTGGTCCTTCACGCCGCACGGAGCTCCGGCACCGCGCTCAACCCTCGGGTGTGTGTCATTCGCCATAGGGATCGGAGCCCATGCACGCTCGCCTACTCCAATAGTCCAATGCACTACCACAGCATGGACCTTTTCTTGTTGCCTAACGTGCATGGCGTATTCAAATAGCAAAATAACCATTAACTTTTTGCCAAACAGCCAAAGGTCAAGTTCATCTCTTAACTTTCATATTGATCAATTTATAGTTCCTAGACTTTAGTTTTTAAAGTTAAACCCGTTTTCATGCTGATGATGTGGCACTTCACAATAACATGAGACTATTGTAATAAGTCAATTTTGCCCTTGACTTCATATTCGCCCTCATATTTTGCATGGCTGCTGGCCTGTGGATGCTCGTCAATCTACTCTTACTTGCATGTAGGAATTGGGGTGGGATCGACATGATGTTGCTGCTCCCGAATTGATTGCCGAGAGAAATTGGAGAGTAGCTCGCAGCACGAGCCCAAACCTAAGTTTTTGAGGCCCCGGTGCAAATATCAAATGGAGGCCTATATTTCAAAGATGCATATAATTAAAATGTATTTAGGCTTCATCATCTTCTTATAATTATTAGTTTGATGTGGGTGAGGGCATGAAGTCGCAATCAAATCATAATTTTATGTAATGACACGAGTAAGTATAACTAAAATCAAGACCTAGACATCTTAATCTAGATCTCTAGCCCAAAAGCCGTGATTATGATTAGCATACAAAATGACAAATAAATTTCGACGAGTTTACTTTTCATTTTGCAAATAAATCACCGACCGATTGAAGTTTGCTGCAAATGAAAAAGGGTGGAAAAAGTGACGCGCATAACCGCACCGTCGCTCATCGTGTGTTGCCGACAACCGACTCTTATCATTTTCAACTTCACGGCAACTTGCCGAGGTCCAACATGCATTTACGGGATTGCGAATTTGTGACTACCGTGCTGGTTGTGGCATCCATGGTAGTGTGACTTTGAAAAATTTATAGCATCCATGACTTTGACGGTGACATTCGCTTTCATGAGACAAGACGGGCGGACGGGTGATGAAACGAATTAATGAATCAGCAAATATGCAAAGTGAATTCTATCGTCGATTAGCAATGTTGAAAATTTGGGGGTCTAAAAAATTTGGTGGCTCGGTTCCATCGCCCCACTTGCACCGGGTGTTATACGGGCCTGTCGCAAACAACTTCCTACTTGCTTGTCGATTGGGGCCGAGGGGAGAGAGAGAACTCGCATATGCTTGTGATTTGTATTTTGCCGCTTGCTTTCACCGAGAAATGAAAAGGAAAGTTAGATTATGCGGCCCTATTTAGTTCCAAAAATTTCACCGGCCTACCCGTCACATCAATCCCGGACACTATTTAGGAGTATTAAAGGCTGCATGCTCAGTGGTGCTAGAAGGAGATAAAAGGATCAGGCAGCTGGTTGTTAATGCTCCGCTCGAGAGATAACTAGCCAGGCAGCTAGCTGTTGTCTTGTACTCTCTTCGTTTCGAATTAAAATTCACTAGGTGATACCCCGCACGTTGTTGTGGAAATTTGTTAAACAAAAATTTAAGGTAAAATGATTACATGACAACATTATAACATGTATTTTTGTTGAGATTGAAACCATTCCTAAATGATTGATCCTATATGTATTTTAACTACGAGAATTTTCTCGGTGTGGTACTCACAAATACATGCTATTAGTCACGGAAAATCACTTGAAGACATGAATAGATGGTTTGGTGGATGATGACATGGCGTGTAGGGGATGGTGACATGGCGTATAGTCGATGGTGACATGGAATGCTTGCATGTTGAGAGAAATCTATCTATGAGTTGTAACGGGTCTCACTTATATAGTCGTTATGAATGAAATGGAAAGATAGATAGATAGATTTGACTTTTTTTGTTTCAAGTTGGAGTGATCATCTTATTAAAATTTTTGGCTGTGACCCTTCCTTACTTTGATCCTATTTGGAACATGTCTTGAACTTGTCACAACTAGAGGTTCGGATTTCATCTTTCATTGTAAGTCCCCGTCCAAGTCATAGAAACTAGTAAGATGGCCCGCACAAATAACACATGTAGCTAGTTTTTTGCGTCAATATATGGTTGCTTTATTTCAAATTAACTAATTTAGTTGTTATGGTTGTACACCAATATGGTAGTATATTATATTATTACTCCCTCTTGAATGAAATATTTGTCGCCATTGTTTTTCTTACAAATTTGACCGTCCTTCTTATTCAAAATAAGACCATTGTTTATTGACTGATAATTTCTCAATGATTATGTGTGTCGGTGGAGTTTGCTGCAATGATGATTGGTGGTGATCAACACTACAAAAAGGATTATCATAGATGGGTCATCACCGGAGTGATGATACATTTTCACCATCGATTAGTGAATAGCTAGGTGTAGTGAAGAAACTGCTGAGATGAAAATGTACATCATGCCATATTCCATCCACGAACCCACAGTGAAAATTGGAATCGGTTTTCACTATTGGTTCATGGTATAACCCATCTTTGAACCGTAGTCATTGTATATTTTATCTATATATTCCCCTAGTCTCCACTAGCCTCCTCCTCCCCCTTCTATTTCCTCCTTGAAAGGATCAAGATGTCGACCGAGGGGGGGGTGAATAGTCGAACCTGAAATTTACAAACTTTTTACACAACTCGTCGGTCCAGTCCGGAGTTTTCGGATATTTTTCCGGATACTGCGGGAAATCCGGAGAATCCGGAAAATGTCCGGATAGTCCAGGCCTACGAGGGGGGACTCAAATCGACGGAAATTAAACTTGCTCAAACGTAGATATGTGAAAATAGGTTATGCTAAGGGATGAGACAAGCTCGTTTATCCACCAAGAAGCCGCAGGAACCTCAACAAGGAGTAGATCAGCACCAAACCCTAGAAATGAGCTCAAGAGGTATACAAGCATACAAACAAGAGCAACAATCACAAGAGACACAAGGATTTGTTACCGGAGTTCAACCTCACACCTTGAGGTCTACGTCTTCGTTGAGGAACCCACAAACGGTGAACCTTTACACCTAGGTCACTTTCCTCCCTCTAGCGACCACAAAGATCGAGCTAGAATTACTCACTCAATTTCGGGGTGATACAAACTTCCTTGGGCAGCCACAAACATTTGGATGCTCCAAGGCAACGCCTAGCTGGTTAGGAGCTCAAAGCTCCAAGAGTAATAAACACGAAATGTGCCAACCAAGCGAAGAACGAGGTGCTCTAGAGATGGGAAATCAGCTCACTAGCACTCTCCAAGCTCTTGCTCTCAAACCCTCCTTAAATCCCCAACAAATCTCACCAAACCAAGGCCAAGGGGGGGTTAAGAGGGGAGTGAATGAGTTCCGAGTTGTTGCAGGTCACAAATGGGCAAGAGAGAGAGAGAGAAAGGAAAGGGTGGAGGGGGCTTTTATACCCCCTCACACGAGAAAAGAGCCATTATAGCTCTAAGACCGGAGTATCCGGAAAAGCCCGGAACTCCGGAAGTCCGGAGACTTCGGGGAAAAACCGGACACTCCGACCTCCCAAGGTCAACACCCAAAAAGTTAGCCCCGTGAACGTGCTTGGTGCAAAGGTGTCTCTCATAGGTTTTGTTTTGACAACTAGAGCACATGTTCGACTCTTGGAAGATACATTTCTGTCCGTCTTTATAGTACGACGTTCCTAGGACTCAAATTCAAAATACAAAATAAATAAGCCTTCATAGGAACCCTTTGTAGCATCACTTCCCTTTTTATAGATGATGAATCAACATTTGATTCCACATACAATTTTAATTCCTGCTCATACACTAGATAAATCATTAGCCACTTAAGTGTGTGTCATTAAATCACCAAAACCCACTAAGGGGGCCAAGATACTCTTCACTCCCGCGCACATCCCCACCTCTTACCCCCTCCATCTGCATCTTCCTCCCCACCTATCTCTTACCTCCTAAGCTCCCACCTCCACTTCATTTGTTGCCCCCTCTCTCACGGCTTACCCCTCACTATAGTTAGAACTGGGCATGGACGCAAACCACAATGGTGTGTGTCTGCATGGGATGTCGTGGCGATGATAAGGGCTTTGTATCCCCTACTGGTACTCTCTCCCCCTCCCCCCTCCAAGCTATTGCACTTGATGGTGGGCTCTAGTAGCGTGTTAGTGCCTTTTATT
The DNA here is from genome assembly GCA_947561735.1 of Cenchrus americanus. Classification (NCBI taxonomy): domain Eukaryota; kingdom Viridiplantae; phylum Streptophyta; class Magnoliopsida; order Poales; family Poaceae; genus Cenchrus; species Cenchrus americanus. The sequence continues at coordinate 56,211,758 of OX387240.1, forward strand.
CTTTTTAATAGGCTTCACCACTGGCTCATGCACCGATGACGATGGAGGATTATCATCGTTGATCCAAATCCAATAGGAGGCCGAATCAGGTGATGTTGTGTTTAAGGTCGGCAGTGATAGGTTAATCTAGAGTAGCGGATGGAAATGTTTGTGCCTAGTGTGGTGGTCTCATCATCGTGCAAACAATTAGTGAAGCTACTCAAGTTTGTGATGTTCTACCCCTCACACATCTTGATGGCTATAGTGACTGCCTCACTACACCATGGCTTTGCAGTCCCGCACAAAGCAATGATTTTGCATTTGTTGGTGTTGCACAAATCTAGCCTTTGTTTGCGATGCAAGTTGCTCCTACATGCATCTGCATTTCTGTTGTTGCGTTTACGCACTTGTCTTTGATGGTGCACGACTTGTCTATATATTTGTCCTTCTGTGTCGCTATTGTTTTGTCGTGTGGCCTAAGATGCTAACTGAAGTCTGTTTGAATGCTAAGTTGATCTCATTGAAAAAAACCACATGGACATAAATTGAATAAGTTGTGGTCACATCAATAAATTTACATACTTTAATGGAGAAAAAACCAATTTCCAAACAATTTATTTTCATAACAATTTAGTATCAACATGGAGTTCATGAATGATTAAAACATGTTTTATTTCCATCCAGAGTTCCATACGATATTGTTTAGAAAAACTTGATGTTTAAATTTCAAAATTACATTATTATTTATCATATTGATATAAACTCTTTGATCGAATTAGTCTAGACCATTATATCACAATAAATTTTAACAACATATATTCATTTTTGTTGATTTCAATTGATTATTCAAAACTGGTCATAATTCAAAGTTATTTTCCGATCCCTATATATCACCTTTGCTATCCTTGCGTGTTGCAAGTAAAGCAAGAAACTGGCCAGCTAATGATAGCGAATAAATATGGAAATGACATTTGCCTAGTTTTTTAATAAATATATAAGGCGAGTAAAATTGGATTATGGAGATCTTGCATGAAACATTCGTCAATACATCAATTTCATGGACAAAACCATCATCCAATGCTATCGAATTTGTGTATACGGTTCATATTACACTGCTCCTATGTGCTCTTGGTGAGGGGCTTAATCTCCATGGTGAGAGAGTGTTGATCCTAAACACAATTTGCATATCCAAGGGGGTTGAATCTTTAAAAGAGAAATACCACACAGATTGTGTCTTAGTATCACCTTTAGACAAAAATTCAATCTCTTATTTTATTTTGACCTCATCAATGAGAAACTGTGCAATTGAACTACGATACTCAATTATTCACGAATGGTGCTCATCGCACCAGTGTTATAAAACATGAATTCTAATACAAAATTTGTGTTAATGGAACATTTTGATTCCTCATAGATCAGAAGATTTCTTATAATGTTTGCTAACAATACAAATAACAAATTTGTTGACTATCATATCATCTCGTTCCTTCGACCAAATCAATCATCAAGGATTGTGTCCTCTGTCTCGTCAAATGCATCTCTCCATAGTATGTTTAAGGGGAATCCCATCATAATTAACCAAAATCCTCATATGACCTGCTGCCATGCTAGGTTGGGTTGCGCCTTATTGGTCAGGCTTATCAGCCACCAACCAGCAGTATTTTTCGCTCACAGCAAATCAGCACCAGACACCAACCACCAGCTAGCCAACAATATTTTTGTCTTAAAAAAAATCAGCACCAGCCACCACCCATTCGAATAGGGGTTGTTTGTTGGTGCATCCATGCATCCTTTTGATGAGTAAGAGACCATTTGTATGCTCAAGGTCCTTGGCCCTCGTTGTTCTGAGCTCACCTTCCACAAGCGAAAGGAATTTTCAACTTTGATGTCGTCCAACAGCTAGAGGACCTTGACTCAGCCTACCACCATCTTCTATTGATGACCCCAACGTACCCAACACTACGAACCTACTCCAACACACGTGGATCAATAATGCTGATTATTGTCTCTTCACCAATTAACATAATAATTTCTTTTACTTATTTAGGTATTAGTTTCATGATTCATCTCAGCCTAAAATGTGAGCACTGATCATGTCGATCGATGAACTGTCTTATGTCCCACGGAGACTTCACGAAAACAACAAAAGGAGCATCACTATCTATTACTTTGGTTGTGGACATGACGTAATCGAGTTAAGTTGATATTCAACGTGAATGAACAAAACTAAATGCGCATGCTGCCTTAGGATTTCTATATGTTGCCGACGGGTCCATATTCTATATAAATCAAATATCATATAGGTTGTATTTTTTTACATACTTTTGGTAAGGTGCATGGACTCTCATATACGTACATGTGTATAACTCTTATCTATAAAACTATTTGGTATAGCCTATGACATTAGATCTTCATAAAATCCAATCCAATGGTGCATATTTTTGTTTCAATTAATGTAAATAGTATGGACCATTAGATCTTCATAAAATCTGATGGTGCATATCTTCTCTTTTTTTGATTAACGTGAGAATTTCTAGACCCTCTCAGTGAACGTGGTGCCTCCTTTTAACTTTGTATTATTAAGATAATAGATTCGCAAAAAATGAGCCGCAAAAGGTGTCTTTTTCACAAATTCGTAAAACTTCAACTGAAATTTTGAGCACTCGACGCACAGCGACATGCTAGAGATGCGTAGAGGAAATCATCCACCAAACAACTGGTAGAAAATCATGAAGAGACAAAGTTTAACACGTCTAGTCTGTGGTGATAATTTTCATGCTTTCTAAATTTTCATTAGCACTAGAGAATGAGGTGCGCCTCTGGCGCGCCAATGGTGCATTTGATTTTAAGTTGGTTTTAATTTTAAGTGTAGTTATTTGGTGAGAGAAACTGCTATGGTGTCTAATGTTCTGTTATTATAGTACAAATAGAAATAGCGTTACAATAGTAGATAGTACAAGGAGATGAGGTGTTAAAGTCGCAACATTACATAATAGAAAATTACATAGGAGGGATGAGAAATGAATACTGAACTAACACTAGTGTTTGTTAATCAGGTGGACAAACTTTTCGGTAAACATTTCTAGGGAAGATTGTGGAGGAGTGCTTCCCGTGTATGTAAGGGCGGTATCATGTGAGGTAGTAGGTTGGTTTGTATTTGGAGTGATGGTGGCTGGAAGTATATTTTCGTAGTCAGCGGATAATTTTGCAAAGTTGGAAATGAATGTGCGTCGTTGATCTTCTATTTTCTTCAAACGCTTCATATGCCCGACGCATGTGTCTTCAAATATCTAGACCCAATACAAAGTTGATTCTTTTCTTTTGGGGCCTTCAAAAAGTTGGCATGGTTATGGTTGTGGTCAATCAGAGTCAATTTTCGCTTGTTGAGGATACTATGAATGGCATCGTTGTAGGTGGATTCAATTGCTTGATCTATAATTTGTGTAGAATCACGGTAGTAAGTTGCTTTTTTTGTTATGTGGGGCTGTTGTATGGTGGGTGGGTGTAACTGTAGTGGAGGCAGTAAATGTATTGGGACTCATGTTTTTGACGTCTATTGTAGAGACATAAAGGCCTAGTTCCTGGGCAATGTGTTCAAAAAGTAGCTTCTTCGGTATTTGAATGGATGTCATGGTTTTGCAAGGTTTACACAGATTCGTTAGCTTCGGCATTGTGACAACAGTGTTTGGATGCATTCATCGACGAGAAATTGTGAAGAATTCATACCTGCAGAGCTGGTTTCTTCTTCCCTTGTGTTCTCGTGTTGGCTCTGTGTTTTGCCTCGTCGAGAAACTGTAGCATCAAGAGATGATGGTCGAGCGCATAGTATGGTTGAAGGTAGCAGCTATATATCAATTGTGGATGTAGACAACTGTGGCTGACTCTGAACACGTGTGCAACATCGTGGCCTTTGAATCCGGTGTTGCGTTGTATGTTGCTAGTATCATTAAAATTCAAAGCATGCATATTATTTAACAATGGCTTTTGCATATTAACTTCAGAATCATAATTTGCATAATTAACACGATCTGAATAATTACTAGTCGATGCAATATGCCTACTAGGATCAAAATAGCAACATCAACATAAGGATTCATGGTACTTTCAAAATAACTACTAACATTAGACATAAGCAGTGTATTTGCAAATTGTACCTTGGGCTCGTTGTAGATGAATTGATGCAAAGTATATGTATAGGCTGCCATAATAAATCTTGATGCTTCAGATCTTGTAATATAGATAAATCCAAGCAATCAATGACCAAAGTCTTGCTTCTCTTCTAGTCTTCAATAAGTAGTAGCAAGCAAGACACATTGCAAATGACTTGAGCAACCTAATGCAATGTGACAATTATAGATGCAATCGGTCTCGAAAGACCCGATTCAACTATAGCGACGAATCAAGAATAATGGATCAATTAGGTAAAAGGCTAGGGATCGATAGAACGGTTTGAGCAACCTGATCTTTCGTCCCCGGCGAAGTCGTCAATTTGTTGACACCTTTCGGGGTCAATAAGCAAAAGCACGCGAACGGACCGAAGAGAAAAATTGCCGCCGGCACCGGTCGAGCGCACCGGTGAGACCGGTGACCTAGGGCTTGGCTGAATTGATCGTTTGGGAGGATAACTACCACTCTTACGTGATGGATGACGGCTAGGTTTATGAGCAAACCAGCAAAGAGATAACCAATGCACTTACGTGGCGAAGAACGACTAGTTTACGAGCAAACTAGCAAAGGTTGTCGAAGCTCTCGCCGGGAGGGACCCCGTCGGGGGTGTGGACGTCGTCGGCGTGCCCTAGGTCGATCAGCAGGCCCTAGGATGCCATCTCGGGTCGTGGAGATCAAGAGACGAGAAGCATGGAGGTTGGAAAAGGTGTTGACGGGATAAAAAGTAGAAGGTAATGATAGATTCGATTGTGTTCCCCTCAATCGGCCGTGGCCGTTCATAAATATAGAGTGCGGAGGTCTTGCCCTAGTAGGAGTCGAAGCCTATACAAATATGGTGTTGAAATACAAATCCTAACTCGGATTTGGCTATGAGCACCGGTCGATCTGTCGGGTCCCACCGGTCGGACCGCTCGAGCACGTAGCCGGTTCTTGCCGGGACCATAACTCCCTCATCCGGACTGCGAACCGGACGTTCCACATATTCATTTCGATCATCTCGACGAGATATACGCAATGGTGAAGTCCAATTGGAATTTTGAGCACTTTGGTCCGACCGGTCCGACCGGTGTGGGTCAAAGGTCGGACCGATCGGGGGCCGCCGAATCGGCTATGACCAATAACTGAATCAGATCAGTTGGCCTTCTTATATAAGCCAGATCAGTCACTTTTGACCATGGTTATTTGATCTATATGACTATCTTGATCCTCTTGGCAAAAGCTTCATCTTGGTGCACTTGAACTCATGATTTGACCTCATATCGATGCTTCTCCAAATACTTCTTTTCCCTCTTTATGAAATCATATTCAGAACCTCCGAGATGACCCTCTTGTCCTGTAAAATGCATATCCAAGCCAAACTAGCAAAATATCAAGGATTAGCACTTCTAGCCTTTAGCCTCATATATCTCCAACCTTGCCACTTTTGGGTGCGAACAATTTGTATTTGAATATTTTAATGTAATAAACTATGTGTAAGGCAAGTCGTGTCATGAAAATGTTTATCCTTTTGTGTTACTGGGCTTGGGTATGAATTTTTTTATTTCATCTATTGTTTCAATTCTTGAGTTGTTGTAATGCTCATTATGAGAAAGAGTATTTTTTCTCTTTGTAAATTTCATTACTTGTGGCGCAGAAGGTGTAATTTTTGTGAGTAAAAGGTATATATAATTCTTTCTTAGCATGACTGATGAATTATAAACGTTGGTTGTGTTTACTGAATGTGCATCAATTAGGGCTCAACGAAAATGTAGGTCTGGATATGATAATTTGATAGGAGAAAACCCTCTCAATGTCCCTCATATATCATCATAATACAAGTTCCATCCCTTGTATATGAAATCGAATATTAGCTATCCTTTAACTTTAAAAACCATTTGTTTGAGAAGCCTTGGCTGTTTAGATGGTGGCAGCCCCACATAGCAGTGGTTGTCTTCCTTCCCTTCATATTTACTGTGTGGCATAACACGAATTATGTGCCGCCATAGGATGACACACACTGTATGATAACACAAGTATCATCCTTTTGGCAATTGACCGAGACGTGCGTTCTAGACGTGTGTTGCACTGTACAGCGACCAAATCGGTATAAAGTGTCATTGAATTGGTGTTGCCGACACAGGTGGCATACAAGAAGAAAACTAAACTTGGCAGAGGATGGAGTGTTTGAGAAAGCTATAGTTCACATTGCTTTGGTGCATTCAGTACCGATGAGAATGACATTGTCTTCATTAATGGCGCAATAGGTAGTATAGTTGTCTATGCTTCGTTGTTAATTATAAGAATCATGCACATGCTTTGATCACAGATTTTAATTAATTTAGTACGTGTACTTTGATTACGAAGTGAATCTACTGCATGTGTTGAGAGCACTTTTGTGTTATTGCCAGTCAAAGTGTGCACTCTGCGATGATCGTTTTTAGTTGTCTCTGTAGTTTGGTTATGAATGCTCAAACTACGAAATATAAGTGTTGTAGTATGCCCTTCTTTTTTTTGTTAATACATTAACCTTTATAAATGAGATTTAAATAGTTGTTGTGTGTTGTATAAGTTGTCCATGTCGTAAGAATCACTCGTCAGTTCTTGCTTTGTGAGTTGTGCAAGGAGCTCAAACTGGAGGCTTCAGTGTTTGGAACCGAGCCCTCCGTCGGCACCAATGATGTTGGTTTTGCTTGGATCACATACCATACATCCGAAGAGGAAAGTACTCAATGGAATCGTAGGGTTGTTGGTTCATTAGGAGCAAATGCATCTGCTACTACGAAGGTCGTTGCTAAGAAAGTAATGGACTTCTTGAGGTCTATCATGAAATTTGATGTGGATGATTTCAATTATCTAGAGGTTCAATCAACACTTTTTGCTGAGGTTTGCTTCCAGAAAGATAGCGAGTTCATAAATCAGTCTATCCCTGCCTTGAAGGAAGATATGAAGAAGCAGCAGCATGGATGGGTAGGGACTCTGTGTGAGTTGCATGCTCTTCAGCGCCCTTGCGCTGATGGATCGATCATTCGTGAGCAGAATGGGAATATAATTCCCGAGGTTGTTGCCACAGGAGTGACGGCCTAGCAAGCATAACCAGTTCTTTCGCGTGTGGGTATAGAGGTCTTTCGTGTCTATGCCAACTCGGCGAAGAAGCATCTGTCGTTCGGCGTACTAGAGGCATAGACATGCGTATGCAGTGCGTCTATATGAAATGTTTATGTGCCAATCATGTTTCCATGCGAAGTGTTTCAGAGTTCTGTCGCTTCTTGTTAAGTAGTTTTTAAAGTTTGTGGAATTAGTATATGACTTCATTTGATGGAGTTCAGAGACCCTGATATACTACCTTGTGTGTGTAAAATAGGTGTTAGGTATGTAGTGAAAATATCTGCAGTGTGTGAACTCTAGTAAGATGGAAATATCGTCAGTTTGTAAGTTAGTGCCTAAGTTAATCATTTGGGAAGTAGTTTGGAATGAAGTGGTAGATGACGTATGGACCTCCCCGGGCCCACTACCTCAATGGGTACTAGGACCGACTACTCGGTGGGCCCCCGGGACTACTCGACTTGGGCCGCACGCGCTCCGTTGGCGTGAAGCACAAGGGTTTCGGTGGAGAAGTACTCGGATAGGAAGCCGTGCATGTCCCGTACCATGCGAGAGAACTCCTAGACGTACACGACTAGTACTCTCTCCCCAAACCGACTTGTAACCCTACCTCCCGGCTATATAAGGCGAGGCGGGGACCTTTACCTCTCTCATACACATCATCTTGTAAACACATCCCATCAATCCAAAGCTACGCGGCATACGGGACATAGGGTATTATGCACCTCGCGGCCCAAACCTCGTCTAAATTGTGTGCCACGTGTCTCTTCCTTCGAGTTACCGATCTCGGCGAGACCACATTCATCTACCTCGGGTACTCCCCTTGGTAGGTTGCCGGTCTAAAACATCGACGGTAGATCCACATCGGTGTGCTGCCATAAACGACTTATAATCCAAATATATTTGTGTTATATATACACGTATGTGTGTTTGTCCGTGTAAGATTTTGTCGGCTATTACTTTCATACAATGGTGAATTTTTTATATATACGTATGTGTGTTTGTCCGTGTGAGATTTTATCTGTTATCTACTTCCATGCAGTGGTGAATTTTCATTCAATTATTTGCTATACTGGTCACGATTCACTTTCATTCAGTGGGGGGTTTGACTTAATTGTTGCTCTTTTGCATTGTTTATGTTGCATCAATTATATGCTGAATTGGAAGCACAGGGTGTGTTACTAGTCATGTTGTGATGTTGTTGTTACATGATCTAGGTGCAAATGTCTGGATTGTGGTCATCAAGGAAGATTGCACATATTGGTCGAAGGGCTTTACTAAATGAAGTGTGCACTAGTTTGAAGATTTCTCCACTTGTGTATGCTTCAAGACCAACATCTGCTGACTTGTTCTTTAGATCAGTCCTGCTGTACATTTCCAAGACTGGAAGCCCGGATGGGATGCGATCTTGCAAATCAACTTCAGAACCTAAAAAAACTCTGGAAGAAGCACTAGAGGCTGCAAGTGATCTTGCTATTCATCTCCTGCAACGTGAACTTAACATTGAAATTGATGATTCAAGCTACGAGATGAAGAAAATTCTAGTCGACAGGAAGAAAGTTTTTAACTCTCAGATATCAAGGCTTGATGCAACATCAGCTGATTTAATGGATCGTAAGAAATCAATGAGAAATGTATGGGCTACTACACTCGAAGAGATGAAAGATCTTTCTGTTTGATGTGGCGGTGTTCTGCATAACCAAACAAAAGTTAGTACAATACAAGCTGCTTCAAATCAATCACTAGATACCATTGTAACAGAAATGCACTAAAAATATACAAACAATCTATACCTTAATAGCTTCGCGTATATCAACATTAACCGTCCTTATATAGAAGTCTTTCTAATCATTCAACTCCATCTTTCTTTCAACTACATCACTTCTAAAGATTAGTGCTATGTCTTTAACTCCATTTACAAATCTCCTCCGCACCATTCTAAAAGAATTTTTAGTACCACTCTGATTGCAGTCGATCCGACTATAACCATACACCTCATATAATCGCTCTCCTTCCACCAAACTAGCTTCCCAACCAGACAAAATATCAGAGTTAACACAGAATAGTTGATAAATTTTCTTATACACCAATTCCCATTCCACATAAATTATGTCTCTTACCCTGTTGTTATAATCAGCAACACTAATTATGTGAATCTACACAAGATACTCCACAACTTTATGATACAAGGATACTTTCGCATTGTCAACCCCACCAAACAAGTCACTGCAGATAAGCACATCTGTCTTCACACCCACAACACTCCCATCAAGTGGAAGCTGAAAACCAACATTTATTTTCCACTTCTCAATCTATATACAAATACAATTAAAGGATATTTGTGTACCATTTAGCAAGCAAACCAAATCCCATACTATCCATTCTCCATCAACTCTAATTGTCCTCTCAAGTGAGAGAATTTTGTTGCTGATTTTCCCACACCAATCATCGTACCATTCAAATGTCCTTAAAATATCACTCATAGGACAAACTCCCCCTGTCGCCATCCGTAACGCCCGCGTTTTAGCTCTAAATAAATCACCTATTAAATCACGCGTAATTTCAAAAACCAATCCGCCGAGCTCAGTTGCCATTCAAATCCTAGCCATTGCTCTCCCTCTCTCTCACCCTCCCCGATGCGCGTGCCGCGATTCCCGCCGGCACCGCACCACGACCACACCCTTGCGCACCTTCCCAACGCCGCGTTCGGCCACCGGCCGGAATCCCGCGCACGCCGCGGTCCCGATGCCCGGTCCGCCTCGCCGTCGCCGCCGTCCCAAAAATCACGCCGACACCCGGAAGACGGAAAAACCCCAAAACCCTCCCTTAATTTCTCCCTAACAATTTTTCCTAATTCCCTAAACCTTTTCCCAATTTCCTCCCTATCTTTTCCCATATTTCCTTTCTTTTCTTCTTTTTCTTTCTTTTCTTCCTTTTTCTTCCCTTTTTCCTTTTCCTCTTTCTTTTTCCCTTCCTTTCTTTCTTCTCTCTTCTCTTTCTCCCTTCTCCTTCCTCCTCCCGCGGCCCGGGACCGCGCCGCCCCTCCCGCAACCCGCCCGGCGCCGTTGACCTCCCCGCGCCCCCGGGCCCGCGTGCCCGCGTCCGACCGCGCCGCCCGTTTCGGCACGTCACCGTGCCGGCTCGCCACCACGGAGGCCATCGGTGCCCCGCCCGAGCCGTCGCATCCAACCCACCACCGCACGCTCCGGCCGGACCTCCGCCCGACGAGACCCGTCCACCGCGCCACCCCCCTTCCCTACACAAGTTGACCCGCCCCGTGCTTTCGCACCGGCCGGCCGCCGAGCCGTCGTGTCCAACGCCGGCTCGCCGCCGCCGCGCCGGCCCGCCACCCGCCGTCGGGTCCCGTCCAATCTTCCCCCTCTCTCGCACCAATTGACCCACAACAGAGCAACCCGTCGCGCCGTCAACGCCGCACGGACCGGCCGGACTTCGAGAAGGAGCCCGAGCCACCGGCGACCCCCCCCCCCCCCCCCCCCTCGCCGGAAAAATCTAGCCCGAACCGCCATTCGTCGCCTATAAAAGGAGCGAGGCCACCATCGGGCCGTCGCACCACACCAAGACCGCCATCTTCCCCTTGCCTAAGCTTTAGAGCACCGCCGCCCCTCCCTCGGCGCCATCGCCATTTGCGCCGCCGCCGCTCCCCGTCCACCACCAATCCGCCGCTTCACTCCGCTATAGCCGAAGGTGAGCGCGGGTATGAGTTGCCCTAGCCCTCCTCGCTCTTTTCCCTATCTCCGCCGCTACCAATCCCGGGGGAGCTCGCCGTTCCGCCGCCGGACCGAGGCCGGCGCGGCCGCGTCCCCCCCCCCCCCCCCCCCCGTTCGTCCGTTCGAAGGGGAGAAAGGGGGGGAGGGAGATGGCATTTTGCCAAGGACCCCCCCCCGTTTCCCCTTATTATGTCAAAACCGAAGCCCTTCTTTATTATTTCTCCAATTAAGTCCCTAAGTTAATAGTTAATCAAAGAATAAACACCGTTATACCCTAGAATAAATTACAAAAGACCCTAACTTAGTTTATATTAGCATAAACACTCTTCTTACCATTTGTAGGATATGATATTAGGTCCTTAACTCCTATACCACCCCCGTAACCCACCATTCACGATTAAACCGAGACCTCACCCCGCCGAACCACCCCCCCTAGGGCTTATAAATACCCCTCTCCGCTCACTCCCCTTCCCGAGCTCGGCGGAAACATGTGTGCTAATACCGCTTGCTTGCTTGTGTGTGCGCTATAGCCGACGGAGTAGACGGAGGAAGGTACCCCGAGTCGGAGCTCGAAGCCGACTACCGCGAGCAGGAGCCCGAGGTCCCGAACGCCGAGCCGACCCTCCCCGAAGACTTCGAAGACGGCAAGTTCAACCTCCCCCTTTGATGCATGCTTCGTCCTAGTTTTATAAATATACCCTATACCCGTTTTATAAATTGCATATTGTTTTACCGCAAAACATGGTAGGATAGCCACCCTTGATTGCTATGATTGAACTTTGTTTTGGCCTAAATGAGTGCTTTAAAAATGTGTGAGTGCTTTCAAAATATGTGAGTGCTTTAAAAATGGGAATGGGATATCTTTGGAAAATGAGTACAGAATCGGGTAGACGGGATGGACGTGTGTGTCGGGAGTATGGGTAAGCTCGTACTGTGTGGTTGAGCGTGTTGGGAGTTGTCCATCTTGTCGGTTAAGGACCGGGTTGCGTGACATCTCACCCGACCCAAATAATCGTACAACCACTCGACCGTTGTATGCGGCTACGGCTTAGCATAAACCCCACTAGTTAATCTACTTGCCATCCGGGTGTGCGGGTGAGCGACGGGAGACCAAGGAGACGGGGTACGCTCGTGTGAGGTACGCCCGGTTATGTGAGATAACCCCTTGGGTGCTTCCGTGATGGCTCGTAGGGTTAGCTAAGGTGGGTAATGGCTATGCTAGGGTCCGTACCGGCGCCGAGGTGTCCGTGTGACGGTACCCTACTTGTGGGTAAAGCCGTACAACCTGCGCAAGTGTCAAACCTATTCGAATAGCCGTGTCCACGGTATTGGACGAGTCACGGTGTGGTCACAAAAACTAGTGTTTGGGATGGGATGTTATCCGGTGTGAGTTGTTTTCCGTAATGTGTGTGTGGCCGTGCGCCCGGGCTACGACGGATGGGAAGTCCGTAGTTCCACGGTGGTTTTACTTAAAATCGTTGAGTCACTCCGGTTACAAAAATGATTTGCGAAAACCTTTTTGGAAATGAACCCCCGCATGTGTAAGTTTGCAAAGTGAACCTTAACTCGATCCTTGTTATACCTTATGCATGATTCGCTCGATAAGCCCCTCCGTGGGTGGGGTTGGATTTGCTGAGTACGCATGTACTCACTCTTGTTTACTAACTATGTTACAGAGGAGGATCCCGATTACATCCCAGAAGACGTTGAGTAGGTCATTGCCCTACACCCAGCCGAGCCTGTGTACCCAGGGCCCTACCTAAAAGCTTCCATGGTGTGGTACTCTGAGGAGGCTATGGAAGCCTTTGCTATCGTAGTGTGGTCGCTAGCGTTTGTGTTGTTCCTTGTAGCGTTGGCACTACCGTGCCCTTTCTGTAACCGTAATGTAAAAGACCGATTCCACTCCGTTGTAATAAATGTGCTACCAGCCCTCCCGGGACTGGTATTTGTGTCACATTTGGTCACCTCGGATGAGGGGACGCTTCAGGTGGTATCAGAGCCGTAGGTTGGCCGTAGGACATGACCCCTAGGATACGAGACCTCCTCTGGCCCTCTCTAACCTTTCCTTTGCTGAGCTCACCTTTTCCCAAATCCTTACCTGGGTTCTTGCTTGCTTCCAGATGCCTAACTCCGAGTGGAACGGTGGAATTTGCCCCGTCCAGCCTGGCCTCCCTAACCTGTTCTTCGCTCGGCCCTAGAGCGCGTCGGAGTAAGGGATCCGCCGCAGTTCGTCTACCGGGAGTACGAACGCTTCGGCACCCTTCGGTGTAAGCTCGCTCATCTTTGTGGGAAGGAGCACGCTTTACCCCGACATAGAGCCATGGTACGTCAACGCCACCGGTTTTCGCTTTGCCGACACCTACCCCAAGGTCGCTCGGAAGGCCCCGCGTCGCCTACGAGTGGTCTATAGACAAAGCACCTCCGAAGGACTCCAATGGGATTCTTTCCACCCTCCGGAGGGGAGAGGACGCTCGTGGATTGCTCGCATGAGAGGTTTGGAACGAGAGGAAGAAGACTTAGAAGAGGCAGTTTCCCACCTATCCACATACCTCAGAGGCCTAGACCACCTTTATCAGGAGCAAGCCCGGCGGGACCGAAGCGACGGATCGACGGGCGGAAAGAGCGAGAACGAGAGAATAGAACTAGAAAGGGTGAAGACAACCATAGCGAGAAGTTGAACTACACAACACCAAGCAAGAATACCTCGGGGAAAGAGAGCGCACGCCGTTAGCCCATAAAGCCCTATGGGATGAACTCGAAGGAGCGTAGAAGCGAGAGATGAAGGAGCCGGAGAGCGAGAAGAGAATGAACCCGAAGAAACCCACTCGGGACAAAGGAACTCGGACCGAGGATGAGATGCGGAGCAAGATCTTCCACTGAAGAAGCGTCGTATCCAGTTAGAGGAAGAATCACCATGAGGATAAGACTAGGGTGTGTTAGGCTAGAAGTTGAGTCCTAGTAATAATAAGTGTACCCCGAAGGATGTACCCCAACCTCCCTACTAAATAAAGTTATCCATCTTTTGTACCCCACCACAACCTGTTCAACCCTATCTTTGTTTTCAGATGGCGGAAGATGGATGGACCCAAGGCGTGTGCCAGGAGGAGCCCGGGTTCGCTCGCCCGCTCATCAACTCCCCGGAGCGCCTCGGCATCACCGAGCGCCCTAGGTACTACGGCAGAGAGTACGAGCAACTCGGCACTCTTCGCCGCAGAGTGGTCCTCTCCGTCGCTAGAAGCAACCGCCACACCAACATCGAACCGTGGCGCGTGACCGCCACCGGGTTCCGACACCGGGACACCTACCCTTTAGCCCTCGAAAAGCCCTCCGCTACCCGTGCCGAATCTACGAGGAACACCTCGTCCCCACACCAATGAGGTACTTCCCTCCCGCCATCGGAACCCCGTTTGGCAAGCCCGCATGAGGAACCCGGAACGGCGTCGCCACCAAGAAGACCCGCCGTACCATGTCGTCGCCTACCTTGTCTCCCCGGACAAGCTCTTTGATGACCGGAGCCGGACACTTGAGGGAACAGATCGGGCGGGCCGAGCAAGGCGGAAGTCACGGTGCGGATGCACCAAGTCCGAGTGGCTCAAGGCCGAAGCGAGGACCGCGGCGGCCATAGCGGTGAAGCCGTTGCCCGGAAAGCCTCGAAGGATCCGGGACCAACGCATGCAAGAATGGACCCATGGCGGAACGCCCGTTCCGCCCATTGGAGAACCTCAAGTCCTGCTAGGAACACCCCCGGTAGGATGGGGAGGAGCCATAGAAGTCCCACCGAAGCACCACCAACGGTCACCGAACCCCCAACGGCCTACCACCGAAGCCGCAAAGCGGCACGGCCTCGGGAAAACGGAGACCCCGAAGGAGGAAACGATGACGAGCCGCTCATCCCGCCGGAAGAACACTCGACCCCGGAAGACGGCTCTCCTCGCGAGTAGTGTGCCCCAAGACCCGGGGAATGAAGCCGTACGGTCCAAGTCGCGCCCTTAGCCTTTAGCCGTGTAGTGTGTCCGCGTAGTCGGGATGTATCCTCCTCACTAGTTTGTAATAAAAACTTGTTTGTGCTTGCTTGTTTGCTATGTGCTTGTTGTGTGCTTACCGGCGAGAAAAACCCCGCCTTTTCAAAAAGAAATCCGTTATAATCTACTTAAACATCACATAAAACTAGATCTCTTAGAAACCCGCTTCTTTACAGATGGTTTCCAGGCGCCCTGTCAGGACCCACCGGTCGGATGCGAGGGATCGCAAGCCGATCGGAGGGAGCGTCTCCCCGAACAGGAGGTTAACCAAAATGAAGATGGAGGAGAGAACGTGGTCCTGCCACCACCACCCCCTCCTATTGACTTGGCTCAAGTCTTAGCCAACCAGACTGTCCTGATGGAGGCTATCTTCAACGCCATCAACCGCCCAAGACCCCGTGCCATGAGCATGAATGAGAAGCTGATCGAGTTCCTCAGGACTAAGCCGCCCACCTTCAGCGGGTCGGTGAATCCTCTGGACGCTGACGATTGGCTGAGAGCCATCCTGAGGGAACTGGAGCCTCTCCACTGCGAGGACCATGACAAGGTGCTCTTGGCAGCTCACCAACTCACGGGACGGCCCCTAGCCCGGTGGGAGAATTACCGCGCCGCGCCCAAGGATCCCTCCGCCATCACATGGGATGAATTCGTGGAGGAGTTCCGCCGCTACCACATCCGGAGGCCACACCGAAGCGGAAGGCAGATGAGTTCCGCGAACTCCGCCAAGGCAACATGTCCGTGGAGGAATACACGTACCAGTTCATAGAGCTGGCACGCTATGCCCCCGAAGAGGTGGATAAAGACTCCAAAAAGCAAGAGATGTTCAAGAAGGGGCCGACTCCGAACCGAGGACACCGCTGACTCCTCAAATTTACCCGGACTTTAATACCCTTATGAACATGGCGATCCTCACGGAGAGAGCAAGGGCCGAAGAAAAGAAGGAGAACAAGCGCAAATTCATGGAGCACAAGGCCAAGCAAAGCAAGAGCGGTCCCGGAGGCCGAGAAACTTTGGACACCCCATGTCCCGGTTCCAAGCTCCTATGCGATACGTAACCCAAACCCAAGCCACAAGCTCACAAGCCCCCGAGCCCGAGTTCAAGCCCTCCTACAACCGAATGCCATGAAGCCCCCACAGAACAACACCGGCCCGGCTCACTACCAACAACAACAACAACGGCTCCCGAGTGTGTTTCAAGCTGCCGGAAACCGGCACTTCATCGCCAACTCGCCCCTATGCTAAAAAGCCGCCCACCACCACCTACTCCAACTCGGTAAACGGACCAAGGCCGCTTGCGTCGGGAGCCAACCGCATGCCGGTGCGCAGCAACAACAACTTCGGCAACAACACCAAGCAACCGGCAGATGAGGCGGCCCCGGCGGTCGTATGGACGCGCTCGGGTGAATCACATCAATGCGCAGGAGGCACAAGAAGCACAAGGAGTGGTACTCGGTGAGTTCCTGGTCAGCTCAGTCTTGGCTACCATACTATTTGATTCGGGAGCATCGCACTCATTTATATCCTCAAGCTTTGTGGAGAAGCATAGCATACCCACAGTACTACTCAAAGCACCCCTAATAACTCGAACGCCCGGAGGTGACATTAAGTGTCAACTGGGATGCCCCCGGGTAAGGATTATTTTAAGTGGGGTAGAATTCCTAGCAGACTTGGTAGTACTGAAATCCAAGGGGATAGATGTGATCCTTGGTATGGATTGGTTAAGCCAACACCATGGCCTCATAAGCTGCGCCGATAAAGTAGTACACCTGACCAACCCAGACAGGATACAAGTGACCCGCCACACCGGGGACACAGGCCGGATATAATGGTTTTCAACATAGAAGCCAAGTCCATAGAAGACGTCCCGGTAGTACGAGAATACCCGGATGTGTTCCCCGAAGAGCTCCCCGGAATGCCACCGGACGGGGGACATAGAGTTCGTAATCGACCTTATCCCTGGAACCTCTCCCATAGCCAAGAGGCCCTATAGGATGGCAGCCCCTGAGTTGGCAGAATTGAAGAAGCAGCTAGCAGAGCTCCAGCGAAGTGGGTTCATCAGACCAAGCTCATCACCATGGGGAGCCCCAGTGCTTTTCGTGGAGAAAAAGGATAAGAGCATGAGGATGTGCGTGGACTACCGCTCGCTGAATGAGGTCACAATTAAGAACAAGTACCCTCTTCCCAGGATAGATGACCTGTTTGACCAACTGAAGGGAGCCAAGTACTTCTCGAAGGTGGATCTAAGATCAGGATACCACCAGCTCAAGATCAGGGAAAGTGACATCCCCAAGACTACCTTTGTCACTCGCTACGGGCAATACGAGTTCACGGTGATGTCCTTTGGACTAACCAATGCCCCAGCATACTTCATGAACCTCATGAATAAGGTGTTCATGGAGGAATTGGACAAGTTTGTCGTAGTCTTCATTGACGACATACTTGTTTACTCCAAGAGTGTGGAGGAGCATGAACAACATCTTCGAGTAGTACCGGGAAAATTGAGGGCACGAAGCTATACGCCAAGTTCGGCAAGTGTGAATTTTGGCTAGAAAAGATATCCTTCCTTGGGCACATATTGACCGTGAAGGAGTAGCCGTAGACCCCGGGAAAGTTGAGACGAGTCTCCAAGCGGCGCAACCCACCAACGTGAGTGAGATCAGGAGTTTCCTAGGTTTAGCAGGGTACTACCGGAGATTTATCGAGGGATTCTCCAAGATCGCCCGGCCCATGACAGAGCTGCTCAAGAAAGAGAAGAAGTTTATCTGGACCGAGGCCTGTGAGAGAAGTTTCCAGGAGTTGAAGAAGAGGTTGACCACAGCCCCAGTGCTAACCCTGCCAGACATTCAACGAGACTTTGTCGTGTATTGCGACGCCTCCCGACAAGGGTTGGGATGTGTTCTCATGCAAGATGGGAAGGTAGTGGCATATGCCTCCCGTCAGCTCAAACCCCATGAGCGAGAACTATCCCACCCATGATCTGGAGTTTGCAGCCGTAGTGCATGCCCTAAAGATATGGAGACATTACTTGATCGGGAACAAGTGTGAAATCTACACGGACCACAAGAGCCTAAAGTATATCTTCACCCGGCCCGACCCGAACCTAAGGCGAGAGGAGATGGCTAGAGCTAGTCAAAGACTATAACCTAGAGATTCACTACCACCGGGGAAGGCCAATGTGGTAGCAGATGCTCTAAGCCGGAAAACCTACGAGAAGGCGGCACCCAAGAGTGCCCAGTTGCAAGAGGAGATGGCCCGACTCAACGTACACATCGTCCCCCAAGGCTACGTCCGCCAGCTGAGTGTTCAGCCTACCCTAGAAGAGAAGATCCGGAAGGCCCAAGAAGCCGACGAGGATCTGATGAGGATCCGCAAGCATACCGGAGAGAACAAGGCCCCTGACTTCAGGGTAGATGACCAAGGTACCCTGTGGTACAAGAACGGGATATGCGTGCCCGAAGGTGGAAATTTCCGACGAGACCATCATGGATGAGGCACACAACTCAAGCATATTCCATTCACCGGGATCCACCAAGATGTACATGGACTTAAAACGAAGTATTGGTGGAACGGAATGAAGGCGAGACATTGCACGGTTCGTTGCCCATCGCGACACTTGTCGGAGGATCAAAGCCGAACATCGAAGCCCGCAGGATCGTTGCAACCTTTACCAATCCCGGTGTGGAAATGGGATGAGATAGGTATGGATTTCATAGTAGGGTTGCCAAGGACTCAGAAAGGACATGACTCCATATGGGTGATCGTGGATCGACTCACTAAAGTCGCTCACTTTCTACCCGTACGGACCACTTATGGTGGAGAGAAATTGGCGAAACTCTACATAGAAAATATAGTGAAGCCGCATGGAGTGCCCGGCAGAATAGTCTCCGACGGGGGGACACAGTTCACCTCTAGGTTCGGGAAAAGCTCGCACAAAGCCATGGGCACCAAGCTAGACTTCGGCTCGCCGTACCACCCACGGACCGACGGGCGCGCACCGAAAGAGTGAATCGGATTTTGGAAGATATGTTGAGAGCTCGCGTCCTCACCTACGGCAAAGATTGGGAGCGAGCTCGCCATATGCGGAATTTTCCTACAACAATGGCTACCAGGCAAGTCTGGGAATGTCGCCATTCGAAGCACTATACGGGAGAAAATGCAGGACACCCCTGATGTGGTCAAAAGTAGGAGAGCGTGCCCTGGTTGGGCCCGCGCTGATAAAAGAAGCCGAGGAGCGAGTAGCAGACATCCGAGAAAAGTTGAAGGCCGCCCAGTCCCGACAGAAGAGTTACGCAGACAAGAAAAGACGTGAAGCAAGTTTCAACCCGAGAGACTTCGTCTACCTCAAGGTTTCACCCATCCGGGGAACCCGGAGATTTCAAGTGCACGGGAAGTTGGCCCCTCGGTACATCGGCCCGTATAAAGTGATCAAGAAAGTCGGAGCTGTAGCATATCGATTGGAGCTACCCGAGGAAATGTCAGACATACACCCAGTGTTCCACATCTCCCAGCTACGCCGATGTTTGAAGGTTCTGGAAGAAAAGCGAGTACCAGTGGAGTCCATCGATCTACAGCCAGACCTTAGGTACCAGGAGGTGCCCGTCAAGATCTTAGACACTGTGGTCAAGCGGACAAGAACGACCGAAGTACGGGTATGCAGAGTCCAATGGAGTAGACACGGGGTGGAAGAAGCTACGTGGGAACGGGAGGATGCTCTGAGGAAAGAATTCCCCCACCTATTTGAGACCTAGCCGAATCTCGAGGACGAGATTCATTTTAAGTGGGGTAGGTTTGTAACGCCCGCGTTTTAGCTCTAAATAAATCACCTATTAAATCACGCGTAATTTCAAAAACCAATCCGCCGAGCTCAGTTGCCATTCAAATCTTAGCCATTGCTCTCCCTCTCTCTCACCCTCCCCGATGCGCGTGCCGCGATTCCCGCCGGCACCGCACCACGACCACACCCTTGCGCACCTTCCCAACGCCGCGGTCGGCCACCGGCCGGAATCCCCGCGCACGCCGCGGTCCCGATGCCCGGTCCGCCTCGCCGTCGCCGCCGTCCCAAAAATCACGCCGACACCGGGAAGACGGAAAAACCCCAAAACCCTCCCTTAATTTCTCCCTAACAATTTTTCCTAATTCCCTAAACCTTTTCCCAATTTCCTCCCTATCTTTTCCCATTTTTCCTTTCTTTTCTTCTTTTTCTTTCTTTTCTTCCTTTTTCTTCCCTTTTTCCTTTTCCTCTTTTCTTTTTCCCTTCCTTTCTTTCTTCTCTCTTCTCTTTCTCCCTTCTCCTTCCTCCTCCCGCGCCCGAGACCGCGCCGCCCCTCCCGCAACCCGCCCGGCGCCGTTGACCTCCCCGCGCCCCGGCCCGCGTGCCCGCGTCCGACCGCGCCGCCCGTTTCAAAGCACGTCACCGTGCCGGCCGCCACCACGGAGGCCATCGTGCCTCGCCCGAGCCGTCGCATCCAACCCACCACCGCACGCTCCGGCGGGACCTCCGCCCGACGAGACCCGTCCACCGCGCCACCCCCCTTCCCTACACAAGTTGACCGCCCCGTGTCTTTCGCACGGCCGGCCGCCGAGCCGTCGTGTCCAACGCCGCTCGCCGTCGCCGCGCCGCTCGCCACCCGCCGTCGGGTCCCGTCCAATCTTCCCCCTCCCCGCACCAATTGACCCACAACGAGAGCAACCCGTCGCGCCGTCAACGCCGCACGGACCGGCCGGACTTCGAGAAGGAGCCCGAGCCACCGGCGACCCCCCCCCCCCCCTCGCCGAAAAATCTAGCCCGAACCGCCATTCGTCGCCTATAAAAGGAGGAGCAGCCACCACGGGGCCGTCGCACCACACCAAGACCGCCATCTTCCCCTTGCCTAAGCTTTAGAGCACCGCCGCCCCTCCCTCAGCGCCATCGCCATTTGCGCCGCCGCCGCCGCTCCCTGTCCACCACCAATCCGCCGCCTCACTCCGCTATAGCCGAAGGTGAGCACGGGTATGAGTTGCCCTAGCCCTCCTCGCTCTTTTCCCTATCCCCGCCGCTACCAATCCCGGGGGGCTCGCCGTTCCGCCGCCGGACCGAGGCCGGCGCGGCCGCGTCCCCCCCCCCCCCCCCCCGTTCGTCCGTTCGAAGGGGAGAAAGGGGGGGAGGGAGATGGCATTTTGCCAAGGACCCCCCCGTTTCCCCTTATTATGTCAAAACCGAAGCCCTTCTTTATTATTTCTCCAATTAAGTCCCTAAGTTAATAGTTAATCAAAGAATAAACACCGTTATACCCTAGAATAAATTACAAAAGACCCTAACTTAGTTTATATTAGCATAAACACTCTTCTTACCATTTGTAGGAGATGATATTAGGTCCTTAACTCCTATACCACCCCCGTAACCCAAAGCATTCACGATTAAACCGACCTCACCCCGTCGAACCACCCCCCCCTAGGGCTTATAAATACCCCTCTCCGCTCACTCCCCTTCCCGAGCTCGGCGGAAACATGTGTGCTAATACCGCTTGCTTGCTTGTGTGTGCGCTATAGCCGACGGAGTAGACGGAGTAAGGTACCCCGAGCCGGAGATCGAAGCCGACTACTGCGAGCAGGAGCCCGAGGTCCCGAACGCCGAACCGGCCCTCCCCGAAGACTTCGAAGACGGCAAGTTCAACCTCCCCCTTTGATGCATGCTTCTGTCCTAGTTTTACAAATATACCCTATACCCGTTTTATAAATTGCATATTGTTTTACCGCAAAACATGGTAGGATAGCCACCCTTGATTGCTATGATTGAACTTTGTTTTGGCCTAAATGAGTGCTTTAAAAATGTGTGAGTGCTTTCAAAATATGTGAGTGCTTTAAAAATGGGAATGGGATATCTTTGGAAAATGAGTACGAAGCGGGTAGACGGGATGGATGTGTGTGTCGGGAGTATGGGTAAGCTCGTACCGTGTGGTTGAGCGTGTTGGGAGTTGTCCATCTTGTCGGTTAAGGACCGGGTTGCGTGACATCTCACCCGACCCAAATAATCGTACAACCACTCGACCGTTGTATGCGGCAACGGCTTAGCATAAACCCCACTAGTTAATCTACTTGCCATCCGGGTGTGCGGGTGAGCAGCGGGAGACCAAGGAGACGGGGTACGCTCCGTGTGAGGTACGCCCCGGTTATGTGGGATAACCCCTTGGGTGCTTCCGTGATGGCTCGTAGGGTTAGCTAAGGTGGGTAATGGCTATGCTAGGGTCCGTACCGGCGCCGAGGTGTCCGTGTGACGGTACCCTACTTGTGGGTAAAGCCGTACAACCTCTGCGAGTGTCAAACCTATTCGAATAGCCGTGTCCACGGTATTGGACGAGTCACGGTGTGGTCACAAAAACTAGTGTTTGGGATGGGATGTTATCCGGTGTGAGTTGTTTTCCGTAATGTGTGTGTGGCCGTGCGCCCGGGCTACGACGGATGGGAAGTCCGTAGTTCCACGGTGGTTTTACTTAAAATCGTTGAGTCACTCGGTTACAAAAATGATTTGCGAAAACCTTTTTGGAAATGAACCCCCGCATGTGTAAGTTTGCAAAGTGAACCTTAACCCGATCCTTGTTATACCTTATGCATGATTCTGTCGATAAGCCCCTCCATGGGTGGGGTTGGATTTGCTCGAGTACGCATGTACTCACTCTTGTTTACTAACTATGTTACGAGAGGAGGATCCCGATTACATCCCCGAAGACGTTGAGTAGGTCATTGCCCTACACCCGGCCGAGCTCGTGTACCCGGGGCCCTACCTAAAGTTTCCATGGTGTGGTACTGCGAGGAGGCTATGGAAGCCTTTGCTATCGTAGTGTGGTCGCTAGCGTTCGTGTTGTTCATTGTAGCGTTGGCACTACCGTGCCCGTTTTGTAACCGTAATGTAAAAGATCGATTCCACCGTTGTAATAAATGTGCTACCGACCTCCCGGGACCGGTATTTGTGTCACATTTGGTCACCTCGGATGAGGGGACGCTTCACCATCCTACACGAATCAAAACAAATGAACCAGATCAAAAAAACAATTTGACCAGATTGAGCATGGATAAAAACTTAGAAACTGACAACTTTCACTTAACACCCAATTCTACAAAGGTCCTGCTTCAAAATTGTACATAATCGAATGAGCGTACCTACGCCACAGCTGTCATGTCGGCCCCTCCATCCGTCCTTGCTACCGGAAGAGAGATCCCTCTACGACCCGCTAAGAACCGTCGCGGTCGAGAACAGAAACGAGCCGACGTCCACGAGCAACACTGCTCTTCTACCTGAGCCACCATTCGTCAGAAACAAGAGGGAGAAGTGATTGTGCCGCTTACGCTTAGAAGAGACGCCATATGCAGCCACAGCTAGGCTACAGACAAGCACCGCCATGGGCTGGCTACACCAAACGAGCCCAACATCTCCACTTCTCAAATCCTAGCCCAGATTACAACCCAAAAAAGTTCAAACCAAAACAGTTCAGCCCGAAATAATTCTACACAATTTTGTTTACAAAGATTTTGACATGCGCAGATAACCATCACCTCCATGCGCGGTGCTTACTTGGCAAAACCACAACGCAACACCAGATTCAAAGGCCACGACACTGCACACGTGTTTAGAGTCAGCCACAGTTGTCTGCATCCACAATTGATATATAGCTGCTACCTTCAACCATACTATGTGCCCGACCATCATCTCTTGACGCCACAGTTTCTCGACGAGGCAAAACACAGAGCCAACACAAGAACACAAGGGAAGAAGGAACCCACTCTGTAGGTATGAATTCTTCACAATTTATCTCGTCGGTGAATGCATCCAAACACTACTGTCACAGCACCGAAGCTAACGAATCTATGTAAACCCTGCAAGACCATGACATCCATTCAAATACTGAAGAAGCTACTTTTTGAACACATTGCCCAGAAACTAGGCCTTTATGTCTCTACAGAAAACGTCAAAAATATGAGCCCCAATACCTTTGCTGCCTCCATTAGAGCTACACCCACCCACCGTACACCAGCCCCACATAACAAAAAAAGCAACTTACGACAATGATTTACACAAACCATAGATCAAGCAATTGAATCCACCTACGATGATACCATTCACAGTATACTCAACGAAAGGAAAAATGACTCTGATCGACCACAACCATGCCAACTTTTTGAAGGCCGAAAAAAAAGAATCAGCTTTGTCTTGGGCCTGGATATTTGAAGACACATGCGCAGGCATATGAAGCGTTTGAAGAAAATGGAAGATCAATATTGAACATTCATGTCCTACTTTGCAAAATTATCCGCCGACTACAAAAATATGCTTCCACTCACCATCACTCCAAATACAAACCAACCTACTACCTCAAATATAACCGTACTTACATACACGGGAAGCACTCTTCCACAATCTTCCCTAGAAATGTTTATCGACAAGTTTGTCCACCTGATTAACGAACACTATTGTTAGTTTAGTATTCACTTATCATCCCTCCTATGAAATTTTCTATAATGTAATGTTGTGACTTTAACACCTCATCTTCTTGTACTATCTACTATTGTAACACTATTTCTATTTTTACTATAATAACAGAACATTAGACACCATAGCAACTTCTCTCACCAAATAACTACACTTTTCAAATTAAAACCAACTTAAAAACAACTGCACCATTTGCGCACCAGAGGCGCACCTCAGTCTCTAGTGCTAGAGAAAATTTAGAAAGCATTTGCAAGTTGACCCACCAGATAAAGTCTCTTCACCTGTAATAATTAGAAAGCAAAATAACAAAAAAGATACATCACCACATGCATCTGAACTCGAATAAAGGCTTACACACTAACCTCGGCATGACTCAAACTAAAGTACCAACTAATATAGCAACAACAACATGCTCTTGGCCAAGCAAATGGACCGCCTTAGCATCAAAATCAGTTGCCCTATTTCCCCATACAGCAAGCTTCATCTCAAAACCACTGCAAACCCAAAAATCAAAACAGATCACCAACCCTAGCATTATTCAAATATTTACACAAAGTAAATACACAACCAATCATGCAAAAACAAATCATAATCCCACTGGAAAACAACTGACCTCAAATCCTTCGGGTCAATAACCCTTCTAGCAGTATCAGTTGAGTTCGAACCCCAATCGTACATAAGTGACATCAGACACACCAACAGTTATTGCTATAACATCTATAAACACAAACAAATGTATTACTAGTGAAAATTAAGAAGCAGAAAAATCACATACCAAAACAATAAGCAAGATAACACCACTAACTCCGTAAAATATGTCTGACTTCCTGCCTGTGAAGAAATGTCAGAAAAAGAAGACAAATGAAACACAAACTGAGGAAACGACTCAGTAGTTGATTCAACATGTTCCATCTTCGTCTATGGAGTCAGCTTAATCATATATTTGGCACAAAAAGTTTTATAGGAAGCCTTCATAGCCACCACATGAAACTTGCTAAATGGATACACACAACCTTCTTCCACATCATCTCTAACCTTATCAACATCACGTCCAGCAGCTTCAGCATACATAACATCTCCCTAGACTCACAACAATTAAATCAAAACAGGCAATCAAACAAGGAATGTACCAATCAATCACACACACGTCATCATCTACAAGCACCAGATCAAGTTGCAAGGCAGGCTAGACGTCTCGAACACCACAATAATCCCAATACGAGCAATACGAACACGAATTGAATACACCAATTTTTGAACACCACAATAATCCCAATACGAGCAATACGAACACGAATTGAATACACCAATTTTTGCTAGCAGAAGAAACATCGTGTGGCCTAGATCACATAGCCATAGCAACCAGAGGTTCTACAAAACAATAGTGAGGAAATATTATCATGTACACAAAGAGAAACTATCCAACTATATATACAAACAGGGCCCAACAGTGAAAGGAACAAAAGATTGACACGACAACATCCATATCTACACAAGAAAAGACACGTTAGCAACACCCTAGCAGACACGTCTACACAAACCGACCACCTAGTGCCAACGAATACCCCCATTAACAGGCACGTCAACAGAATAAATGACATGTTATGAGGCACGTCAGCAGGAGGGGGGAAATGAGAACCAAAATCTAAAGCGAACATCCAATGACTGTAACTAAAATAATTTGGAAACGACTAATGAATATTTAAATCCAAGAACAAAACACACAAATCATGCAAGAGGAACAATCAAACAAAACAAACAAATATTAGGTAAAACCGTAAAATAAGAAAAGATTAGTAATCCTTACCAACAACGAGTTGACAACCTTCTCCCGTGGACCGCACCATCACCGACGATCGTACACCAACCCAAAGAACCGCACCGCCGCCAACACCCTCTCGCCACATCCCATCCAACAAACCCCGGCAAGGAAAGAAGGGAAGGAAATGAATGTAAACTATGAAGGGCAAATCCAAATACAACCAAAAATGTCTACGAAGATTTTTTTATTCACGGAGTAGTAGAAGCAAAGGACGCACAAACGACGCGATAACGGCAGCCCTGAGCGCTGGTGGATGTCGTCGGCTTCGTGAGCATGTAGCCTCCGTAGAAGCGCGCAAGACACCATCGAGGGCAGCACAAGGGTTAGGGTTTACGGAGCCGGTCCTCCATAGAAATTGTGGAGCGGTGCACACGTGGCGGGGCAGGGTGTTGTTCCGACGACCCGATTCGCCCATCCGCACACCGCTTGCCCGCATGCGTGTTGACATTTCTTAACGCAACTTCCAAAGAATAGATCTAGAAACCATTCTAAGCAATAGCGCAATAAATATTGGTTGGTATAAGAGCCTACATAAATATTATGGTAGATAATCCGCAAGCGCACCGGATACCGGTGAGCATTTCACATGGGGTGATGGGTTTTAAAATATCGTATCCATAGGGAAGATGGATGGATGTAACAACAAACATAGGGATGGAAGTAGATTACTTTATGGACTTCGATGGAATGGCACATACTTTAACGGGGGTAAGCCAAATGATAAAGTAATGATAAATCAAACGAGCGGATGCACATGTGGAGCATAGGCATACTATTCCTAATCTAGATTAGAATTGAATTTACTTAAGAGGCACAATTCTATATAGCACACAAAGATCGAGTTTGTTCATCTATTCTAATGTAGCATATCATCATATATATAGCATAGTCATGGATAAATGTGAACACCCCGAAGATTACCCAAGAGAATCAAGGACGAAACTTGATCCTCCCAAGAACCATTGTTCGACTAGTCTTATACTCGGGGGTGGACTACAAAGGACTCAATAGGCCGTCACGCCCATGATCTACCACACGACCGGAGTATAAGGTGAATCCGCAAGTAAATTATATCTAAGTACCATGCTTACATACTTTCTACTACCTAGCATATGCGCATAAAATACTAGGAGCTCTACGAATAAGTACGTAGACTTATCATTGATCATGACTATATCAAATATACTACTAGAATAAAGTAAAAACTTAGAAATTGCACGCATAACATTGAAATAGCATAAAGTCATTAAGAACCGAACCGGAGAAAAGCTCAATTCTACTCGAATCGACTCTCTATTTAGAACTAGGTTCCCGATCCGGAAATTAGATCTTGAACTATGAAGTAGTTATCCTATCTTCGATGTATCCTCTTCTTCTCCGTCTTGGCTTGATGATGATGATCTTCGAAAGATGCATACCCCTTCGGGGGGGTCGCGGGGTTGCTTATATAGTCCTCGCGAGATAATCCGTCGCCGTAGAATCAAACCGACCTAAACAAGTGGTTTAGATTAACCCTAAGAGGCGGTGGAGGAACTTTCTCGAAGCGGGGCCCGACCGAGGCCGGGTGGGGCCCGATCGGCCTCCCCATGGGGCCGGTCGGCTGGGCTGGGCCCGGGTCGGGCTCGCCTTCGCATGTGGGCCTCTTGTCCCTTCTAGATGTGTATTTTCTTAGGGCCCACTTTGGTTGAGTTCGGGAGTCTTCGGATCCTTCTAGAATTCATTCTCTTCGCATTTTCCCGAATAGTCCCCGGAAATATATGATTCACCAAAACTTGTGGAATTCATTAGTCCAAGGCCCTATACTACTGTTGATTTATCTTTTTGGTCCTTTTTCATGTATTGTTGATGCATAAAAATAAGAGTTAGTGAGCATCAACAACTCCCCCAAGCTTACCTCTTTCTAGTCTCTTAGCAATACTCAGTGTTACGACAATAAATTCTTTTCCAAGGTAGGATGAAAAGTTAGACTTTTAAAACTTGCTTATATCTGCTTGAGAACATGGGGCTTTTTCTGTACTTGGATCTTGAGCAATTGAAAGATATAATAATTAAGTCAAGCACCATGTCTCAAGTTTTTGGTTTCACTAAAATTCTGGAGTTTTGCAAAAGATATTCAAGTTAAAGTTCGCAGTACTCCTATATGACAACTTAATATGATAAAATTTCAAAGACTTTCAACTTTAGCTCTGTCTTTGCTTCTTTTGTTCCGAAAATATATCTCTCTTTCTAGCAATAATTCTTAAGAGAACATTGGGTTTCATGACATTAGGAGAGGTGGGCCCTACTCACCTCGGACTTTTGTCCATTTTTCTCTCGGAGATGTGGGCTCTTCTCGCCCTCGGACTTGTGTCCATTATTCATCTCTAATTTATTCTTTTTAGGGAGGTAGGCCCTTCTCTCCTAGTAGAACACTTGTTCATTTCTCTCCCTCTCTCATCTCACTTTTCCCTCTCTTTCTTCTCTTTATTTCTTTTTTAATGTCATGCCCAAGTCTCTTTGAAAGCATAGAAAGATATAAAACTGGAACACTCTTAGCAAATTTTTAACAAGGCTCATTTTTTCTTTTCTTTTTTTAAAAGGACATAAAGTCTTGTGTCATACGGGGGACTCGTTATATATTCTATGACTGAAAAATGAATCTCAAGAATTTAGTGTCACTTTTGAACAAGATAAACAACAACTCAACTTAATCATGTCAATCAATCAATCACCTGGACTTAGATCGAGAAATTGCCCCCATAAGAATCTCAAGTTCAAAGCATGTTTCAAAATCTAAACAATTGTATCCATGTCTTTGGAGAACTTCAAAAGATGGTAAGCTAGGTATTTGCGGTAGTGAAGAGCATTTGTTTATCATGTCCATTTAGCATACTTCTCTAGTTCTTTATTTATTTCAAACAAGGGAAATTTTTATTTTATTATTTCAAACTTATTAAACAAAACTTAACATTGAAATATAAAAGTAGATAGTGATACTTACCTTGAGGGCTTCTCCCCCAAGCCGCTTGAGGGCTTGCCAGTAGTTCAATGTTCGCATCTGCGGTTTCTTGTATGTCTTCTAATCGTTGTTCCGCCTGGTCCATCCACTCTTGATATTGGCATAACATGTTGGTGTGGATATCCTGAGTGTTCATTGGTGTCCTCATGTTATCATGGACTCCTTGGCAGAATGTCGCAGTATACTGATGGTCGAATCCTAAAAAAGAGTTACGGGTAGGTACAAAATTCAAAGATGATGCGTAAAACCGGCCACTTCCAAACTTCTCGTCCTCCGAGGTTGCTCGGTCCCTCGCGGTGGTAAATCTCCTCCTTGGTATGCACGACGAGAGTATGTTAGCACGAAGTTTTCATATGATCGATACGCAACGTCTTGGGGTAGTGGGTCGGCTCCGACGTAGTTGACGATGAAGCTCGAGCCGACGTTCGTGGAGGTTGCCGCCGGGCTAGTTGTGCATGCTCATTGATCAAGAACGATTGCACGAATATATACCCAATCCCGGGTTAGGTAATGGGATGCGTTCTTATTGTGGATGTAGTGCAATTTTTCTTGAATTCTTTTGATCCATCTTCCTTGGCGGAAGTAATCATATCCGATGATCTTACGAGGAGTATCAATGTTGATGATGGTGGCATCTCCAAGGATGCCCAAGTCATCGGCTATCCGGGTGACCAAAGAGGTGCAGCTTATGTCTCCAACTAGGTTGGGGAACAAAAGCCAGTGCTCTACTAGTATCTTGACAGGGGACACAACTTGTCTCTTCGGGGTAGCATAAATAAGCCGCATGTCCCCTACTCTCACGCCGATATTATCATTGCATGGAAAAAGGACAAGGCTTATCCACTTGTGAAAGAAACAGAGAGTAGGATGCCGAATATCATTGGTGTGTGGTTTGTGTGTGTTCTCCTTCCCCGTAACGTCCGTCCAAAGGAGTAGTACAAGTGGTTTAGATTAACCCTAAGAGGCGGTGGAGGAACCTTCCCGAAGGGGCCCGATCGGGGCCGGGTGGGCCCGCCGCCTTCGCGTGTGGGCCTCTTGTCCCTTCTAGATGTGTATTTTCTTGGGGCCCACTTCGGTTGAGTTCGGGAGTCTTCTGGAGCCTTCTAGAATTCATTATTTTCGCATTTTGTGAATAGTCCCTGAAGATATATAATTCATCAAAACCTGTGGAATTCATTAGTCCGAGGCCCTATACTATTGTTGATTTACCTTTTTTGTCCTTTTTCATATATATTGTTGATGCATAAAGATAAGAGTTAGTGAGCATCAACAATGCGCCTCCGCCCGGGACCCACCACAGCTGCTCGGATCAACTCAGAACGACGCACGATTCGAGCAGACCCACTCCCGATTCGCGCGTGGGAGGAGCTCCAGCGAGGAGGAGGAGAAGGAGGCACAATTGCTCGCTGTCGACGAGGGATGGGGGCGTACGGCAGTGCAGCGCGATGTCGGGAGCGTCGCATGCCCGCGACGGGGAGGAGTGATGGGCTGTGGCGAGGGACGAGGTTGCAGAGGAAATGGAGAGAGGGGAGAGGAGGAGGCGTAGTTGTTCGCCGTCGGCGAGGGATGATGACGTACGGCAGTGCAACGCGGCGTGGGGAGCCTCGCATGCCCGCGATGGGGGAGTACCGATGAACTGCGGCGAGGCGGAGAGAAAGGAGGAAGGGGATAAGAATGGGGGAGCGGGCGACAATCGAGGGGGGTTCCCGCAAATGTGATGGTAGGCGGTTTTCTGCAAAGTAGCCACGAAATCAGAATTTTCTTTTCTTGGTAGTGGAATATTTTGAAGCGCGGGGGGTTTTGTGAAAGCAAAACGGACGGAATTATTGTAGCATAGGGACCTCCCGGGATGTGAAACGTAGTAATAATACACAAACTGAAGGGTTTTTTTGCAACTTTCCACCCACCTGTGGCGGGTACCTGGCCGTTGGATCCGTGTGATCTGACTGCCGCAAATTCTTGACTGCCGCAAATTCAGGAGGCACGACACGACACACGGAATCCATAGTTTTCGATGTTGTGGAGAGCTGCGTAGCCAAGCCATCCAAACACTAAAACCCTTATAATCATTCAACCCCTTACGCTAGTTTTTTTTGCTACTTCGGTGGTCGGTGGTGAAAACACACTATCAGGTATCAGCTGAAAAATCTACCGTCAGATGCCCAGAGTATCTCTAGCGCGCGTCGATAGCAATCCTTTGGATGCGTTGCGCCGGCATATCATCGGTGTGGGGCCTGCTACCTGGTAGAGACGCTGATGACAACTCCCATGTCCCCTTCCCGACCATTTCGGGCATAGCTTGAGACGTTGACACGCGGATCTGTGCCGGCTGCCGCCATGGCTTGACGCGATAGGGCGAGCGCACCAGCCGCGCACGCGCGCGGAACAGTCAGGGACCAATCGAGCCCTCGCGCACGGGCACGGCCTCGCCACATACTCCTCCACCACCCCGGCCGGCACCACCCTCTGCCTATATACCGTCCGCTCTCTTCGCCTCTGCATTCTCCACACAGTCCTACACCTCACGCGCACCGCACACGCAGGGAGAGGCGGAGCGGCATACATGGGGCAGGAGGCCGTGGCAGCGACGAACGGCGGCGCCGGCAGCGGCAGCACCACCACCAGGCCGCACGCCGTGGTGGTGCCGTACCCGCTGCAGGGGCACGTCATCCCGGCGGTGCACCTGGCGCTGCGTCTCGCGGAGCGCGGCTTCGCGGTCACGTTCGTCAACACGGAGTCCGTGCACCACCAGACGTCGCGCGCGCTGGGGCGGCTGCCGGGCGGCACCGGCGCCGGCGGCGACATCTTCGCGGGCGTGCGCGGCGCCTCGTCGGTGGCGGCGGAGCTGGACCTGCGGTACGAGGTGGTGAGCGACGGGTTCCCGCTGGGGTTCGACCGGTCCCTGAACCACGACCAGTTCATGGAGGGCGTCCTGCACGTGCTGCCCGCGCACGTCGAGGAGCTCCTCCGCCGCGTCGTCGTCGACCCGCCGTCCACCTGCCTCGTCGTCGACACCTTCTTCGTGTGGCCCGCCACGCTGGCGCGGAAGCTGGGGGTCCCCTACGTGTCCTTCTGGACGGAGCCGGCGCTCATCTTCAGCCTCTACTACCACATGGACCTGCTCACCGAGCATGGCCACTTCAACTGCAAAGGTTGGTGACGATGATGATCAGAATTCGCCTTGAATTAAATTAATTAACTCTCTGTTCCTTCGTAAAATCGCTGCTACGTACCTGCTAATGAATTGATCATAATTCAATTTTTTTCTTAAAGAAACTAACCTTTGAACAAAAATATACTAGAGAATAATTCAGTACCATACGTAGTACATACCATATACTAGAGATAGAGAATAATTCAGTACCATCCCCTTGCAATTGCAAGTACGTCCTAGCAAGATTTTTCCTGTGGAAAAATAGAACGTGGCCAAAACAGGTGACGGGATCGGACCCCAGTCCGGTCGGTTTTTTCTCGTAGTTTTTTTGGACCGTCGCTCTCACCTGAACGCACCTGTCCGTAGCCGATTGAGGGATTTCCAGCCAATTCTAGCTAGGACTGCATGCGAAGGAAGAACCACGTAATTGGAGGCTGAAGAGTCAAGACCAGGAAGGTTGGGGTTCAGATACACTAAGAATTTTTCTGTCCTTTTTCGCAAAAAAAAAGAAATTTTCTGTCCCGTTATTGAAAGGAGACACTGATCGCCATCTGGACCATACAAATGACGCTTCTAGGTTTAGGCTGTTGTATTGATTTGTATAGTTAATCTGTTGTGATAGAAAATACTGTACAAAGAAACCAAAATGACGACGCTCCCAGGGTTGGCTCGGTGACCGATGACTCTTGTGGTCTTATGGAATGGGAGTGACAAATTTTTTACCACTTGCTAGTACACCGTCACTCGTCAGCCAGTCAAATGAGAACAGATAATTCCCACTTCTCAAGTGTATCAAGTGCTGCCCTTGGATTTGAAATCAGTGGCTGATGGCATCACAAATGAAACCGAGTCTCTCCTCACACGAATTTCATCATTAGATTTGAAATAAGTGGTTTAGACATCTTTTCTCTCTCTACCTTATCTCCTTCATCCCCTCCCTTCCTTCTTCCCCTGAGTACCGTCGGGGTGACCATCCCACAACCGCCCTCGCCCCAATCGTGGGCAGACTAGGCTCTGCCGGACCTTAGCACGCCTGCACTAGCTACCCCCGCCACCAGCCCCTCTCGTCACTGCCTCCGGTCTCCACCACGATCATCGTCAATACCCCGCCCTGATCTCGCCCAATCGCCTTCCTCCATTGTCTTGCTAGCGCCGCCGAGCTGGCTTGCCACCGTTGACCTTTCCTCCATGGCTCGCGATGAGCAGTAGCCTCCCCGGAAACTCCGAGCCCATAACCTCAAAATCCTAACTCCGAACCCTAACCTTGCCAGGGTTGCTTGTCGGAGTTGGAGAAGAATGTGGATTGGGGAAGAAGGAAATCCGGATGAGAGCCTACAAATCACACGGGCGAGATTTAGCTTTCCTTAAATTTAACTCTTGCTAATCCAGATATGCCCAACTATTGCAGCTAACAACTTGAGTGATTCACTAATAACTATCGTGTTAATTTCGGTTAACTATTAGCTCTCGGCATGGTCCAAATAGAAGAACTTAAATTGCTAGCTACTGATACTATACAACGGTATCCTCCTGTAGGTAGCTTCCTGTAGACATGTTGAAATATCCTATATCACCTTATCTATTGCATGTGCATCCTAAGTAAAAAAGTATGTGCGGCTGCATAGAAGGCAGAAGCTATACTTCTGATTCCTCTGCACTTAATAAAGAAACAAAAGCACAAGCTCCCGGCCGGGCCGGCGATGACGACGCGGGGGGGCGGCTAACGCGAACGTGACAGATCGAGTATAAAACGGATGTCACGTTAGGTGACGTCGCCCGTGTCAGACACGGTGCCACGGAGTCATATAGCAAGCTGCCGCTCCGCAGCTCAGGGGCACTACAGTACTACTACACTATTCGTCGGAAGTAATAATGGCGCCACCGGTGGCTGGCGTCGTAGCACCGGGCCGCGGCGGCGGCGGCTGCAACAAGCCGCGCGCGGTGGTGGTGGCGTACCCGCTGCAGGGCCACATCATCCCCGTGGCGCACCTCGCGCTGCGGCTCGCTGCGCGGGGCTTCGCCGTCACCTTCGTCAGCACGGAGGCCGTGCACGACCAGACAGCGCGCGCGCTGGGCGTCGACGACCCGGCCGGGTACGACGTCTTCGCGGCCGCGCGCGCCTCGGCGTCGGCGGCGGCGGGGGAGGAGCTGGACGTGGCGTACGAGCTGGTGAGCGACGGCCTCCCCGTGGGGTTCGACCGGTCGCTGCACCACGACGACTTTATGGGCGCGCTGCTCCACGCGCTGCCCGCGCGCGTCGAGGAGCTGCTCCGCCGCGTTGTCGTGGACCCGGCCGCCACGTTCCTCGTCGCCGACACCTTCTTCGTGTGGCCCGCGACGCTGGCCCGCCGGCTCGGCGTCGCGTACGTCTCGTTCTGGACCGAGCCGGCGCTCATCTTCAACCTCTACTACCACATGGATCTGCTCACCCAGAACGGCCACTTTAGATGCAACGGTTGCTCATCATGAACCGGAATTTGTGTATATTGTTGCTTTACAAGATCGATTAACACTAATAAATAACTTCTTTTGTGCTGATCGGACGATGGATAACGCAGAGCCTCGCCAGGACACGATCACGTACATCCCCGGCGTGCCGTCGATCGAGCCAACGGAGCTCATGTCGTACCTGCAGGAGACGGACACCACCTCCGTGGTGCACCGCATCATCTTCAAGGCGTTCGACGAGGCCCGCCGCGCCGACTACATCCTCTGCAACACCGTGGAGGAGCTGGAGCCGTCGACCATCGCAGCGCTGCGCGCCGAGAAGCCCTTCTACGCCGTGGGCCCCATCCTGCCCGCGGGGTTTGCCCGCAGCGCCGTGGCCACGTCCATGTGGGCCGAGTCCGACTGCTCCCGGTGGCTGGGCGCGCAGGCGGCGTCGCCGGGGTCCGTGCTCTACATCTCCTTCGGCAGCTACGCGCACGTGACGCGGCGGGAGCTCCACGAGATCGCGGCGGGGGTTCTGGCCAGCGGCGCGCGGTTCCTGTGGGTGCTGCGGCCGGACGTGGTGAGCTCCGACGACCCGGACCCGCTCCCCGAGGGGTTCGCGGCGGCGGCGGCGGGGCGCGGCGTGGTGGTGCCGTGGTGCTGCCAGGTGGAGGTGCTGTCGCACCCCGCCGTGGGCGGGTTCCTCACGCACTGCGGCTGGAACTCCGTCCTGGAGAGCGTGTGGGCGGGCGTGCCCATGCTGTGCTTCCCGCTGCTCACGGACCAGATCACCAACCGCCGGCTCGTCGCGCGGGAGTGGCGCGCCGGGGTCTCCATCGGGGACCGCGGCGCGGTGCACGCCGACGAGGTGAGGGCGCGGGTCGAGGGGGTGATGGGCGGGGAGGAAGGGGTGATGCTCAGGGAGCAGGTGAGGAAGCTCAGGGCCACGCTCCATGCCGCCGTGGCGCCCGGGGGATCGTCGACGGGCAGCTTTGACGAGTTCGTCGACGTGCTCAAGCGCCGGTGCGGCGGCGGCGGCGGCGGCCAGTGATGATGATGTACCCGAGCAGAGGCGACGCATCGGCATGTATCATGTTGTAGACGCTAGCTTTGTGTCCTCCAGTGAAGTGTATGTACTACCGTTGAACATAAACTGGCTTGATCGAAGCGTGTGTACGGTCGGCCATTGTGCGCAGGTTTGATGTCTACGTACTACTGTTACTAAATCAGAATGCATATACGAGGCACAAACTTTGTCACACGGTACCGTGGATGTAACATCAATGTATCATTGACTTGATCATTGCTGTTGTCGCAACCGCAGTGTGCCTCAAGTAACCAACTGCAAAAAGAAACACAAACATATTTTAGAGCCACAAAATGTTACACGGTGCGTCTCACGGTTCCTATCTATCTTGTGTGAAAGATATAAGTTAGTTCAAACTCGTCACACCCGGATTTAAGTGACAAACCCGAATGCAGTTAATACATGTGCGCCAGATCAAGTTACACACATGCATCGACGCAAATGAATACCAAAACACAAGGTAAAAGCGTAAAGAGAGTATTAAACAGTTATTACATGACCGAATGTCTCAACTAAACAATCGTTCGAGTAGCTAACAAGTGGAAAAGAAACACACGTAGAAGTCCTCCACAAACTGACCGGAGAACGGACGCCTAGAACCCATCAAACTCATCATTGTAGTCTTCAAAACGTCCATCCGAGCAAAATGCGGGTAGTGTAGATGCAATACATAAACAACAAGCGTGAGCACATGTCGTACTCGAAGGAAAAAGTTCTATAACAACATGCAAGGCTTTATGGTGGAAGTCGTTGGCTCATAAGCAAGTCAGGCATTTTAGTTGGTCAAGTTTTATTAAGCAATCGTTACTAGCAAGTATAAGTATATACCAAACCCGTATAATAAAATGCAACAGATCCATAAAATGTAATGCACAAGTTTAAAAGTTCCATCTTCCATAGAATTAATCATGTGAGGGTCCAGGCCGCTCTTGGACCGTGAGCACGGCTAACTAGTTAGTTTTACACTGCGAGAGGTTGTACATCTTTACCCACAAGTCGCGTAAAAACTCAAAAGAGTTTTGGACCCAACCATGCGGTGTTTGCAAGGCACCATACCACACTTCCGAGGTGTGATTGCATAGGGACGCTACGAGGCCGTTACAAAGATCCCCGGATGAAGGTCGCCCGCTAGGTTACCCGGTCGGTGCAACGTATAAAGCTCCGGACGAGTACCGTGTCTTAGCTAAGCCCACACCCGCGCCCGAGCAGTCCATACGTCACTACCCGCCACCCCCCAACCCTTATCGGGTAAAGCATACCTAACATCTAGTTCACTAATTAATAAGCCAAGACAGAGCCATATGTCTTGTGGTAGTATCGTTTTCCTGGGTGGTCGCTCCATGTTCCGATTAACAAAGTAAAAGTGTTCTTGCATTACATGAAATGATAACATAAATAAAGCCATATTAACAAGTGTTCATTAAACCATCCAAAACCACGTAAAGCGCTAGCAAGTACTACCCAACATAAAGTAAACCTTGGTTGATCAAGGCATAGGATAACAAAGCTAGTCGAACCTTAACAATAGGACCCATCAAGTTAATGCATAGCAAAAGTAAACAACGGTGTAATTAAAATGCATGTTGTAATAGGAATTTAACGGGAATGCAGCAAGGACTTGCCTTCTACCAGCACCGGAAACTGCTCAGGGTCTTGATACTCTTCAACAAAGAAGCGAAGTCCCCGAATTGCTCGTACGCTACGCTCCACACATCACATACAAGCAAGCAATGGAAATAAATAAGAAACAGTACACCAATCATCTCAAACAGTAACAAAAGCGACAGGAAACTATTCTACTCGTCGAGACGATCGCGTGGATATAAAGAACGCCGAAAACGGAGTTAAAACGACGAAGTTATGATTAAAACAAGTTTGAGGACTTATTTGCAAAGAATTTTAGGGCTAAGGGTTAAAACAAAAGAAAACGAGACTAATCGTGAAAGTTTTATAAGGTGGAAGGGTCGGGTTGCAATTTTAGAAAAACTTAAGGATTCTTAAGCAAAAATGCCACGGTCGGGCGAGTTTGACCGGCGGGGACGGATCCGACCGTCGGATCGCGATCCGGCGGCGGGGGATCTAATGCGGGCGCGAGGCGGGGGGTTGACCGTACGTCGCCGGTTTGACCGGCGGCGTGGCGCGAGCGGTGGCCGCCGGATCCGCATCGTGCGGTCACGGTGCCGCGCGAGCGCGGGGGCGGCGGCGAGCGGCCGGCGGCGAGGGCGAAACGCGGCGCGCGCGCGGCGAGCGGCGCGCGCGAACTCGAAACGGCACCGGGGTGCACCGTATGCCGCGGGATTTGCACGGGACGAAGAGGGCGCGCGCGTGCGAACCCAACCGGGGCGTCCCGAAGCGGCGACGGCGAGGGACGGCGGAGCACGGCGAGGCGCGGCGGAGCTCAAACACCGGCGACGACGAGCCGGCGGCGCGGGGGCACCGGCGCGCGGAATCAAACCGCACCGGCGGTCTCCTTACCACACGGCGGATCCACGGAGCGAGAACCCGGCGACCGAGCGGCGGCGGGACCGGCGCGGGTTCGAGGCGACGGCGGACCGAAGCGGCGGCGGAGGCGCGGCGCGGCTAGGTTTAGGGTTTGGCGCACGGGGCTCGGGGATTGCGGGTAGGCAAGGCACCGGGGAGGCGGCGCATTAAATAGGACGCGGCGCGGGAGCCGGCATGCGGGCCCGCGGCGGCGCGGCACGGACGCCGAGCCGGGACCGGGCGCGCCCGAGTCGGAGGCGGGGCGGCGGCGTGAGGAGGAAGCCGACGCGCGGGGCCCGCGCGTCGAGGCAGCGGGCGGGCGAGGGGCCGCGGTGCGGAAGCCGGGCCGCGCCGGGCCGCCTAGGACTAGGTGGGCCGGGCCGCGCGGTTTGCGGGGGATGTTTTCCTTTTTTTTTTCTTTTCTTTTTCATTTTCAAATCCAAATCTTCTCAAACCAAAAATTAAACTACAAACAACCATTGAATTCAAACCAGGATTTGAATCCATCAACCAAAAACCATGCACCAACATGTATGCAACAGTAAACTCCTATATTTCATTAGTTAATTAATAAAAAACAATTAAATGCCTATAAAAGCACAACAACCTTATATTCCTTAAGCGAGATCAAAATGTTGCTAAGCCAATTTTAATTAAATTCGAAGTTAAAATTTAGGGTGTTACAAATCCTACCCCCCTTAAGATGAATCTCGTCCTCGAGATTCGGATGGATCAAAGAGATGTGGATATTCTCGCTTTCAACTCCTCTTCTCTCTCCCAAGTTGCCTCATCCTCTCGCATGATTGCTCCACCGCACCTTGCACATTATAAAAGCCCGGTTTCTTGTGACCCGTGTCAATCGTCCCGTAATCTTAATAGGCCGTTCGGTGATGGTGAGATCCTCCTTCACATCCAACCCATCCATAGGCAACGGTTCCTTATCATGAGGCTTGAGACCTCTCTTTAACCGCGAGATATGGAACACATCATGCACATCCGCAAGCCGCGCCGGCAACTCAAGTCGTACGCTACCTCTCCCACTCGTTTCAAGATGCGGAAAGGTCCGATGTAGCGAGGAGACAACTTGCCCTTCACCTTAAACTCGCGCAAACCTGCGATAGGTGACACCTTCGGATACACATAATCGCCCTCTTGGAAAGAT
Organism: Cenchrus americanus; assembly: GCA_947561735.1. Taxonomy (NCBI): domain Eukaryota; kingdom Viridiplantae; phylum Streptophyta; class Magnoliopsida; order Poales; family Poaceae; genus Cenchrus; species Cenchrus americanus. Next base: position 56,251,332 of record OX387240.1, read on the forward strand.
ACATCTCTCCTCTTCCCATCCGCATAACTTTTCTCGCCCGGACCGAGCAACTCTCAAGTTCTCTCCCGATGATCCGAACCCCGCCTCTCGCCTCCTTGATGATGTCCGCCCCAAACAACCGACTCTCGCCCGTCCGACTCCGGTACAACGGTGTTCCGCACTTTCTCCCATACAAGGCCTCGAAGGGTGCCATCTTCGGACCGGCTTGGTAGCCGTTGTTGTAAGAGAACTCGGCATACGGCAAGCTCTTGTCCCGCCTACCACCATGCTTAAGAGCACACGCTCTCAACATATCCTCCGTAACGGTTCGTCCTCTCGGTCCGACCATCCGTTTGCGGATGATAGGGTCGAATCGAAATGCAACTTCGTATCCATGGACTCATGAAGCTTCTCCCCGGAAACGCGATGTGAACCGAGTACCCCCGTCGATACAATCCTCTTAGGCACACCATGTAAGCACACAATACGAGACATGTACAACTCGCCAACCTCGCTCCCGAATGAGTAGTCTTAACCGGAATGAAGTGAGCTACCTTAGTCAAGCGATCCACTATAACCCATATCGAATCATACCCAAACTCGGTGTCCGTGGTAACCCAACTATAAAGTCCATACCAATTTCTTCCCACTTCCATTCGGGCACCTTCAACGGCCGCAACAATCCCGCCGGCTTCGATGTTCGGCCCTTAACGCGATGACACGTGTCACACAATGCAACGTGAGCGGCTACATCCCTCTTCATCCCGTACCACCAATACCTCTGCTTCAGATCCTGATACATCTTTGTACTGCCTGGATGAATGGAATAAGCTGAATCATGAGCCTCTCTCAAGATCGTCTTCCGGAGATCTCCCACATCAGGCACACAGATCCGATCCTTGAACCATATCGTTCCCTGATCATCCTCAGTGAAATCCGGGGCCTTGCCCCTCTCCATGGTGTCCCTGATCTCCTTGATCTCCTCATCCTTCAGCTGTCCTTCACGAATCTGTCGCTCCAAAGTAGACTCTACCTCCAAAGTGACTCCCTCGGTGTGAGCGACCATTCCCGGATTAAGTCTCTCGAACTCCTTCATCGCCTCGTCGAGCATCCGGAACGCCAAAGCCGCATTGGCTCGTCCCTTCCGACTCAAAGCATCCGCAACTAGATTAGCCTTCCCGGGATGATACCGTATGTCCGGATCGTAATCCTTGATCGCTCCAACCATCGGCGTTGCCTCGTATTAAGATCCTTCGAGTAAAGATGTACTTTAAGCTCTTGTGGTACGTGTAGATCCGACACTTGGTCCCCATGATGTAGTGTCTCCAAATCTTTAACGCGTGAACCACGGTACGCTAGTTCCGGATCATGCGTAGGATAGTTCTCGCTCATGTTTCCTCAACCGCCTTGATGCGTAAGCTATGACATGTCCTTCCCGCATAAGAACACAACCCAAACCTTGCCTCGATGCATCACAAGTAGATATCAAAGCCCTTCTGCAAGTCTGGCATCACAAGCACTGGAGCGGTCGTCAATCTCTGCTTCAACTCCTCAAAACTCTGCTGACAGGCATCAGTCCACTTGAACTCTCTATCCTTCTCCAGCAAGGTGGTGAGAGGCTTCACAATCTTAGAGAACCCCTCGATGAATCGTCGATAGTACCCTGCAAGTCCAAGGAAACTCCTGATCTCCTTTACTGTCCTCGGCGGTTCCCACTTCAACACATCTTCTACCTTAGCTGGATCAACTGCGATACCTCCATCTGTGATGATATGCCCCAGAAAAGAGACTTCCTTCGACCGTAAATCACATTTGCTGAACTTGGCATACAACTCTTCGCTCTCTCAACTTCTCGCAAAGCAAGCCTCAAATGCTCGCATGATCCTCCTCGATCTTAGAGTAAACCAGGATATCATCAATAAACACCACAACGAACTTATCCAAGTACTCCATAAACACCTTGTTCATCGGATACATAAAGTAGGCGAGTGCATTTGTCAACCCAAAGGACATAACAAGATACTCATACGGTCCATACCCGGTGGTGAATGCGATTTTAGGAATATCCGACCATCCGATCTTCATCCGATGATAACCGGAACGCAAATCAATCTTAGAGAACACCTTAGCACCTCTCATCTGATCAAACAAGTCTTCAATACGAGGCAATGGATACTTATTCTTGATAGTGACCTCATTAAGCAATCGATAATCCACACACATCCCTCCGAGTACCATCCTTCTTCTCAACAAAGATAACCGGTGCTCCCCAAGGTGATGAACTAGGACGGATAAACCCCTTTTCCAACAATTCATTAATCTGTTTCTTAAGTTCTATCAATTGTGTACTAGACATTCTATATGGACGTTTAGAAATAGGAGCAAGTACCGGGTAATAGATCAATAACAAATTCAACATCTCGGTCGGGTGGCATACCCGGCAACTCCTCCGGAAACACGTCCGGTACTCATTAACCACCCCGATATCCTCCAAAGCTCGCCATCCAGCGCCGTACGTAACCTCCTGCATCTGACGGTGGATCAGCCACAAGTTCAATCTTTTCCCCGCTAGGACCAGTGAGAAGAACAGTCCGCTTAGCACACTGTATCGTTGCATCATGAGTACCCAACCAATCCATACCCAGTATGACATCAAGATCCTTCGATTCCAGCACTATCAAGTTTGCCCAAAAATCTGCTCCCATGATCTTTAATCTAACATTAGGACACATGTATAGAGACCTCATATCCCCCCCTGGTGATCTAACTAGCATGGTTTGTTTCATGGGACACATGGGTATGCTATGCTTTGCCACAACCGAGCGAGATATAAATGAATGGGAGGCTCCGAATCAAATAATACCGATGCGGGGATAGAGTTGACAAAGAACATACCAAGCACCACGTGTGGATTCTCCCCGAGCGGTCTCGGTACTCACGTGATTCACCCCCGCCGATTGCCCCGATTCTCGCGGCCTCTTGTTGCTCGCGGAGTCCGGTTCCCGCTCCTCAACCGCCGCATCCGCCGGTTCCGAACGGGGGTGCTCGGGGGGGTGCCTCTTAGGACAGCATTAGCATAATGCCCGACCTCTCCACACTTGAAACAAGTGTTGCCCGCGGGAGTGTGTGGGGCGCCGGCCTCACGGGCGTACCAATAGGAGTCATCGGACGATGCCGCGGGTAAGCGGGGGGCGTGGGGTCCGCGGTCCGGGCGCGGAAACCGCCGCGAGTGCGCCGGAACCGCCGGAACCGCCGCGGCCGATACCGATACCGCCGCCGCCGGCCATAGCCTCCCGACGAGCCTCCCGGACTCGACGGAACGGGGCTCCCGGTGGTGAAGTAAAACGGGGGGCGAGTGTGGCTCCCGGACCGCCCCCGGAGTAGTAGCCTTCCTCTTCAACTCCCCCAACTCTCTGCGCATAGACTCCGAACAATAGCCTTGTCAAGCGGCCGCCGGAAAGTCCGGAAGGTGTGTGACGTCGACCGGGTAACGAAGCGGTCCGGCCAAGCCCTCCAAGAAGCGCTCCGCTTCTTCGGATCATCCGCTACCTCCTCGGTGCATAGCGAGACAACTCAATGAACCCGTCCCGATACTCGGCCACCGACATCCCTCCCTCGCTTGAGAGAGAGGAACTCCTTCTTCTTAAGTCTCATGACCCCAAGCGAGAATATGATGGTTCCGGAAGCTCTCGGTGAACTCCTGCCAAGTGATGGTGTTGGGTGCAGCATGGGCGGTCGTGTATGCATCCCACCAAGCTCCCCGGATCCCTCGGAGTCGGCCGGCAGCAAACGAACCTTCTCTCTCGTCATCGCACCGAGCCGTGGTGAGCATCTTGCCCACGGTCTTCCGCCCGGTCATCCGCGTCAAGTGGATCTCGCAGCATGTGTGAAAACCGGTGGACGATGGCTCATGAACTCCCGGTGCTGTTCATAGGCGCCGGGCCGCCGTGGCGGTGGTGGTGGCGGATTGTTAGCTTGAGCCTGCAGATTGGCCACGGTGTCCGTCAAGTTCGGCAGCAGCCGGCACCGATTCTCGAAAGAACCGCCGCATAGGATCCATGGGTGGCGGTGGAGGTGGAGGTGCACTGCTCGAACTGTTGCCTCGACCTTGACGAACCACTGGAGGCTGATCAACCCCTGATCCGGACCTGGTGTTTACCATCCGAGCGTTAGAAACACCGATTTAGATGATGATAACAATTGAAAAGCTGAAAAGATAATAATGCTGAATTCCAGAATAAGACAGATTCTGATAGCTGTAAAGAAACCAAGATATCTTTCTGTTCCAGTAACCAAAATTCACGAATTTTTCTGGAGATATGGTGTATGAAATTACTGAACTAACCCAACTGGTTTTGCCTCAATCGGAGGTCTACAACTCGAGATATAAAATAATGAAGACAGGTATGTCAGCAGGAATTGACAGATTTCTGTTAGCTCAATGTTTCGTCCATAACTCCCAGAATATTAATTGGATATAGCTGAATTTTTGACAGAAAATCAGATATGAAATTTGTGAACCAACCCCACTGGTTTTACTCAATTTGGAGTTCTGTAGCTCGAGATAAAATTAAAACAGTACTGCTGTGTCAGGAAGTAACGCGAACAGATTCAGCACTACAATACTCCTTAAGATAGATAAAATATGATAGATAAAGAATTACGAAATTATAAGATAAAAGATAGGTGGAACAGAACTTAAACCCACTAATCAAACTCTATTACTAAACCAATGTCATTGTGGCATTAATCCACAACACATTGCAATCAACCAAAAATCCAAATCACGGATGTTCACAAACCAAGCATTCAAGCACACCACTATCTAACTCATCGTTCCAACGTGTCGTTTCTAACGTTTACGGACTCGATAACGAAAGATAAAGACTTCTAACACCTAACTCTTATGGCCAAATAATCCTGGTGCGGGACCCAAGTGAACCATAGCTTGTTCTTGCGGGTCTTGGCGACATGGCGAGCCGTCCTCTCCATCGGCTTGCACCTCATCTTCATCCTCGCTCGCGATCATCGCTTTGAGCCTCTTGATCTCTCTCGCGGTCTTCTTCTTGCTGGTCACGGAGATCTTGAAGCTCCATGAGAGTGTCATCCAAGTTGGTATTGAGAGCGGCTACGTGACCCACTTGCATGGCATAGCGTGCTCCCGCAGTTTCATTGGCCATTGGAATTTCACCGCCCACGGCTCCGGAGCGACGGCGGGGTAGATCTCCCCACACGAGTTGGTGAGGTGATGAGCTTCCTCGTAGCACCAAGCGGATAGAGCCCTCCTAGCCGCATCATCTCTTCCGGCCGCAAAGGTAGCTGCGGTAGCTAGAGCTTGATGGACAACAACCTCGTACACTCCCCCATCCGGCGGGTTATCTTCCGGGATGCGCACGGACACATCCCACCGGGTCGGGTAGCGAGGGTGAGTCCTCTTCGGTCCCACGTAGTCGATCGTCACGTTCACCGAAGACGCCGGAAGAGCCTCCTCAACTTAGACGGAAAGCGTGCATGCCCTCCATCGTGATGACAAATGACCACCTTCCACTTCTCTGGCGCAGGGTGATCCTCAGCATCTCCATCTTCTGGGTCAGAGTCCTCAGGATCTGAGGGGTCTTCTGGATCATCTCCTTGCTCTGGCTCCTCAGCTGACTCCTCCTCAGGCTCTTGCTCTTCCTCTGACTCTTCGGGCTCATCATCCGATATCTCAATTACAGCGGGCGGAGGAGCTTGCTCTGAAGCAGAGCTTGCTCCACTTCCCTCTCCAGAAGCTTCCTGATGCTCCTCACTGTCAGCTGAGTAGCAAGAGAAGTCCCGGTCCTCCGAGTACCTAGGAAAGCGGTAGGCACCCGAACGCGTGGTCTTCGACCGACGAACCATCTAAGATAGATGAGACAAGCAAGTGCATTACTAAAGAGACAAGATCAAGCTTAGATAACAAAAGCAAACAAGGATAAGATTAAACCAAGATTAGATGTAATAAAATAGAATAAAGCAAGCTAAGCTATGTGTGGCTTCTAATGTTATAAAATCCTTAATTTTCGACCGAGTTCTAACTAGGCTAACGTCCTACGATCAACACGGCTCGATACCACTTTGTCACACCCGGATTTAAGGACAAACCCGAATGCAAGAATACATGTGCGCCGGGATCAAGTTACACACATGCATCGACGCAGGTGAATACCAAAACACAGGTGTAAAAGCGTAAAGAGAGTATTAAACAGTTATTACATGACCGAATGTCTCAACTAAACAATCGTTCGAGTAGCTAACGAGCGGAAAAGAAACACACGTAGAAGTCCTCCACGGGCGACCGACCGGAGAACGGACGCCTAGAACCCATCAAACTCATCATTGTAGTCTTCAAAACGTCCATCCGAGCGACGGCGGGTAGTGTAGATGCAATACATAAACAACAAGCGTGAGCACATGTCGTACTCAAGAAGGAAAAAGTTCTATAACAACATGCAAGGCTTTATGGTGGAAGTTGTTGGCTCATAAGCAAGTCGGCATTTTAGTTGGTCAAGTTTTATTAAGCAATTGTTACTAGCAAGTATAAGTATATACCAAACCCAGATAATAAAATGCAACAGATCCATAAAATGTAATGCACAAGTTTAAAAGTTCCATCTTCCATAGAATTAATCATGTGAGGGTCCAGGCCGCTCTTGACCGTGAGCACGGCTAACTAGTTAGTTTTACAATGCGCAGAGGTTGTACATCTTTACCCACAAGTCGCGTAAAAACTCAAAAGAGTTTTGGACCCAACCATGCGGTGTTTGCAAGGCACCATACCACACTTCCGAGGTGTGATTGCATAGGGACGCTACGAGGCCGTTACAAAGATCCCCGGATGAAGGCCGCCCGCTAGGTTACCCGGTCGGTGCAACGTATAAAGCTCCGGACGAGTACCGTGTCTTAGCTAAGCCCACACCGCGCCCCGAGCGGTCCATACGTCACTACCCGCCGACCCCCAACCCTTATCAGGTAAAGCATACCTAACATCTAGTTCACTAATTAATAAGCCAAGACAGAGCCATATGTCTTGTGGTAGTACTGTTTTCCTGGGTGGTCGCTCCATGTTCCGATTAACAAGGTAAAGTGTTCTTGCATTACATGAAATGATAACATAAATAAAGCCATATTAACAAGTGTTCATTAAACCATCCAAAACCACGTAAAGCGCTAGCAAGTACTACCCAACATAAAGTAAACCCGGTTGATCAAGGCATAGGATAACAAAGCTAGTCGAACCTTAACAATAGGACCCATCAAGTTAATGCATAGCAAAAGTAAACAACGGTGTAATTAAAATGCATGTTGTAATAGGAATTTAACGGGAATGCAGCAAGGACTTGCCTTCTACCAGCACCGGAAAGCGCTCGGGGTCTTGATACTCTTCAACGACGGCGAAGTCCCCGAATTGCTCGTACGCTACGCTCCACACATCACATACAAGCAAGCAATGGAAATAAATAAGAAACAGTACACCAATCATCTCAAACAGTAACAAAAGCGACAGGAAACTATTCTACTCGTCGAGACGATCGCGTGGATATAAAGAACGCCGAAAACGGAGTTAAAACGACGAAGTTATGATTAAAACAAGTTTGAGGACTTATTTGCAAAGAATTTTAGGGCTAAGGGTTAAAACAAAAGAAAACGGGACTAATGCGTGAAAGTTTTATAAGGTGGAAGGGCCGGGTTGCAATTTTAGAAAAACTTAAGGATTCTTAAGCAAAAATGCCACGGTCGGGGCGAGTTTGACCCGGCGGGGACGGATCCGACCGTCGGATCGCGATCCGGCGGCGGGGATCTAATGCGGGCGCGAGGCGGGGGTTGACCGGCACGTCGCCGGTTTGACCGGCGGCGTGGCGCGAGCGGTGGCCGCCGGATCCGCATCGTGCGGTCACGGTGCGCGCGCGAGCGCGGGGCGGCGGCGAGCGGCGGCGGCGAGGCGAAACGCGGCGCGCGCGACGGCGGCGGCGGCGCGAACTCGAAACGCAGACCGGGGTGCACCGTATGCCGCGGATTTGCACCGGGACGAAGAGCGCGCGCGTGCGAACCCAACCGGGCGTCCCGAAGCGGCGACGGCGAGGGACGGCGGAGCACGGCGAGGCGCGGCGGAGCTCAAACACCGGCGACGACGAGCCGGCGGCGCGCGGGCACGCGCGCGGAAATCAAACCGCACCGGCGGTCTCCTTACCACACGGCGGATCCACGGAGCGAGAACCCGGCGACCGAGCGGCGGCGGGACGGCGCGGGTTCGAGGCGACGGCGGACCGAGGCGGCGGCGGAGGCGCGCGCGCGGCTAGGTTTAGGGTTTGGCGCACGGGGCTCGGGGATTGCGGGTAGGCAAGGCACCCGGGGGAGGCGGCGCATTAAATAGGACGCGGCGCGGAGCCGGCATGCGGGCCGCGGCGGCGCGCGCACGGACGCGAGCCGGACTCGGGCGCGCCCGAGTCGGAGGCGGGCGGCGGCGTGAGGAGGAAGGCGACGCGCGGGGCCCGCGCGTCGAGGCGCGGCGGGCGGGCGAGGGGGCCGCGGTGCGGAAGCCGGGCCGCGCCGGGCCGCCTAGGACTAGGTGGGGGCGGGGCCGCGCGGTTTGCGGGGGATGTTTTCCTTTTTTTTTCTTTTCTTTTTCATTTTCAAATCCAAATCTTCTCAAACCAAAAAATTAAACTACAAACAACCATTGAATTCAAACCAGGATTTGAATCCATCAACCAAAAACCATGCACCAAAGCATGTATGCAACAAGATAAACTCCTATATTTCATTAATTAATTAATAAAAAACAATTAAATGCCTATAAAAGCACAACAACCTTATATTCCTTAAGCGAGATCAAAATGTTGCTAAGCCAATTTTAATTAAATTCGAAGTTAAAATTTAGGGTGTTACACAAACTTCGAGACCACCCAAGCTTATCATAGTTTTATCTTCTTCTTCGTTATTATTCCCACCGTCCCACAAGATTACAGTTATCTGAAAAAATGTTGGAGCGACAAATTTTTAAAAAATACCAATATTTTCTCAAATAAATACTATGTTGAAAAAAATCGGCTCCAGCAATGGACCAAGGTGCACATGAGCACACAGGGATGACGACGTGCACTATGAGTGGGGGCATAGGACCGGCGTCGTAGGGAAGCGGAGGCAAACGACTGAAGGTGCGGGGAGGCACGCCAGTCAACTTGTTGCTCGACGATTGGGATGGCAGCGAGACCGATGGGAGCGAGTGCCCACGTGTTTCACACCCAAAGGGTGTGGGTGCAAAATTTCACCCATGGGTCTACACTCTACAGCCCGACCTAACCCATGTTAAGTGGGTGTAGGTGCGGGTGCAGATTTTAATCTGAAACAATAATTCGTATTTCTATTTTTTCTAAGTACTAAACCTATTTGATGGATTTATGATGATTGATGTTGTAATCTATACTTGGTGTTTTCAATCTTAATCCTAGGTTTACGTCTTTATTTTGTATTTGCTTGTGTGATGTATTGAATATTGCGAACTATGAATGTTTATGTGATGCGATGTAACTATAAGTTGGAAGTTTGCCCTGTTTAGGGGCGAATGTAGCACCGGGTCGCGCGGGGGTGGGGGGCCGGAGAAGAACGCAACATCAACTCCCCTAATCTCTAATTCTAGCTTCGCCACTTGCCTTGGTAGAACTATCTATATGTTGACTTCAATGATCTTGTTCTATTATATTACTTGATATAATATCATCATGTTTATATATGTCATATATCGTGGAGGGACCCAGCGGGTGCCCAACACCTAGTAGGTGTCCTAACGAGTGTTGCTGGGACTGTGAAAATTGACCCATGAGTATGATAATGAGTGGATGTAGTTAAATGTGGTGGGACATAATGGGTGGGTTTTGCTCGACCGGCACCTGACTCGACCCATTGCAATCTCCAGCGACGATGCGGTGGCTGGCGGGCCCCACACATGAGCAGCAGCTTGTAGGGGAGAGAGAGAGAGAGAGAGAGGAGTGAGTTTCACAGTACTTTTCGGAAGTACTTTCTTCCATAATAGGAAACGAAAGAGATCGTGTTTTCTCGAGAGGCGCCCCCGGCCATGCTAATCAGCGACCGGTCGCTAGGGGGGCTCCTAGCGACCGGTTGCCTCCCCCTTGCAAAGTTCCCTTTTTTGGAAAGTTTTTTCTCCCCACGAGTTTCTATTTTTGGAATAACATAACTTATACACATAACTTTGGTGCATAACTTCGACTTATAAATTTTGTCAGATAATTTTTAAGTATAAGTTTGATTCGCGCAAAACTTGTGCGTACAACTTGTATGCACAACTAATTGAAGAATAACTTATGTGTATATTTTTTCTCTAACGACAAGTTATGTGCATAAATTTTTTTTGCAAAATTGTGTGCATATCTTTTTCCACAAAGACAAGTTGTACACATAACTTATGTGCAAGAAAAATTGTTAAAGAAAGAAAGTTAAAAAAAGAAAATATAAAAAAAATAAAACTGGCACGCGCGGGACGGGCGGCGCGGTCGCTGCAAGCGACCGCGCGCCAAATTGGTTTCGCGGGCCCCCCCCCGGATTTTGGAACGAAGTGGATCATCAGTTCGTCCAAATGCATTCGTTCGTAGGCGTGTCAAAGAAATAAAAAGCATTACGATGTAGCATGGGCCGGGAAGTCCAAAGCCCGCGTGTTATCCTCGCTTATCCTCGTTTTGCCTTCTCTCCTCTTCTTCCCTTCGTTCTCACTTATCGCAGCAGCCGTGCCTCTCTGCCTTCTCGTGCCTCCCCGCCACCGATCGCCTCCTGCTACCGCCGGCGGCTGGCAGCCGCGTCTTCGGACGCGGACACGCCCCACCAGTGCTCCAACTACCATCACAGACGAAACCGGGCCCCTTCTCTTCCTCCTCCCCAACCGGAGCAGCCAAACCAGCGACATTGGGTCGATTCTCCCTTCTTTTGCTGGTAATAAGGAAGCCCCCACCTTTTTTGGATGCATTGTTTTGAGAGTTGGTATTGTCTGTGCTTCTCCGTGCTTGGTTGGATCTGCTGCCATCTGTTCGCTCTGTGCCGAATTATACTAACGGCCAGTATGCCTTCCAAAAATTTTGGGCGTTGAACTGAATCCGACGCCGTACATTCAGTTCGATCGTCACGCACGCCACCTCTAGTAGTCTAGTGGCGTTCTCATTCCGCTGCTAACTCCTCATTGTGCATTTTCGATAGGTTCACAGCTCAATGTCAAATGATTCGATTTAAGCCTTGATTGGGAGCTTCCACATCACCAGGCATTTCAGAAGGAAGGCTGTATGCAGGCTTGTAACATTCAGTTAAGCTCGCCAATGTCTCTTTGGTTAGAGCCATGGCTGCCATCTGCTGGAGTCCGAGTCGCAACACATAGTGGTTACCTTTCAGGTGAGTTGGGTGTGCTCTGGTTTTCTGGATGTTTTTGTGTACTTTGGATGAATTGAGATTCCAGAACCATACCAATTTTGTTGACTACCTGTTATTGTAGAGGGACCGGGATTATCCAGGATGAAACGTAGAGTACAGTGCTCTCAGCTGTGGCACTCTACTAGTCCAGTTGATAATCAGAAAGAGGTATTTCGATTGCACTGGATCATTTTGAAATAGTACTGAATATGATTATTAGTTATAGTCATATTTGAATTTCGTTTTTAGTACTGTGGTGGAATCTTAATTTTAAGGGAAGATCTTCTGGGACTAGTGGGAATAATGAACTTCAGGTCTTTGATGAACTGGATGTTGAATCCTGTAAGTTTTAACTTCATCTATATAAATTATAATGCTGAAAATCGGTGTAACCATGAATCCATGATCATGTTGTCTTCTTACATTTTTGTATGATCAGGGAATTTTGCTCTGAAATAAACATGGGAGAATGATACTTTTTGAATGCTGCAATACTTTTCAAATAGTGATTTCCTTTTTTTTTGGTATCCTGATTGTTTAAAATTTACATCTGAGTTCCTGCTCAGAGAATTCTAACCTTTTGGTTTTACATCACTGTAGAAGGACAGATATTCTTGCATCGATCAATCAACATCGTATCTGCATGTACAATCTCTTAGCAACTTTCCGACTGAAAAACTTTGTGGAGAAGTGGTTGTGGCGCGTCTTGATTCTGCACTTCTCTTGGAGCCATGCACTTTCTCGCTTAAAACAGCATTGCTAACTATCAAATACTTGTACAAAGCAAGAGCGAAAGTGGTTATACTCACCAGCTGGGATACACTTCAATCTGGTGATCCAGAGGTTAAATCAATTGACTCTTTTGCAGGTTAGTGGTTCATGCTATTATTTATTGTGTAACATGTTTCAAAACATATCTTCTGTTACTTTCTTATGGGACATAAGTTTTTTTCCTGCTTTCTGTGTCAGTATAGCAGAATGCTTAATTACACACCCATTTTCTGGAATTACAAAGATTTTCTAAATTCACCTTCGTTGGGTTTTATTTTTAACTGAAAGAAGGAGTTAAAATGTTGTAAAAGGGAGGTGTTGAGTTCCTATACAGCAGATGTACCACTGTGTGAATCTGCAAGATTAAAGTCCTTTGCTGTTGTTGATGGTAATAATTGATCTCTAGGCCATTGCCCTATCATCTTAATGAGACAAAGGGCTGCATCAATTTTCAAATGAGCCGGAAAATCAAAGAAAATGTCTTTACTTTTTTAGCTGATAGCTTGAAAATAAACTTGAATTTTGTAAAAGGGGGGTGTTGAGTTCCATACAGCAGATGGCCCACTATTGGAATCTGCACAATTACAGCCTTTGCCATTGTTGATGGTGATAAATTGGTCACTTGACCATTGCCCTATCATTTAATAAGACAGCAAACTGCACCAAGTTTCAAATGAGCTGCAAAATCAAAACATTATCTCTAGCTGATAGCTTGAACATAATCTGCCTTAAATGCTGGTTGTTTTTGTTGACACATTATACATTCTGATGTTGTCAGAGTACTTGTCATCACTTCTTCAAGTAGAAGTCATCCCGGTAGATGGTGCGCCTGGTTTAACTTCATTTAAGAAGGCAGAGTGGGTGCAAAACAGCATTATTTTGTTTGAAAATCTTCTGAATTTCAGAGGAGAAGTTGCTAATTGCAATGATTTTTCTCAGAAGCTAGCTTCAGGTGCCACAATATTTGTCAATGATTCTTTCTCACTGTCCCATAAGATTCTTGCATCAACTGTTGGCATCACCCGCTACTGCTATGCATCCCTTGCTGGTTTCCATTTTGAGGAGGAGCTTGCGCGATTGATAAAGATCAAGGATACCATGACGCGCCCATATATTGCAATTGTAATCATTAGCCTTTTTTCAATGTATATGTAACTGATAGGCTTGATCGATAATCTAGCTCTAAAAAATCAGTTGTCTATTATTTTCTTTAACGAAATAAGTTTCAGCTTTGCTTCCTGTATTCTACATGATGGAAAAACAATGTATGTAAAGTATGCTAGTTCAAGCTATTTTCTTCCTCCACGAAGTGCTAATATATCCTCTGTGCTCTGGAACCAGAGAAAAATGAATGACTTGTTAAATACACTTCAAATAACCAAAATTTTATTTTCCCTATTGTTCACATATCATAAGTCTGTAGACTTAGGAAAGTACTACTAGTGTTCGCTATGTACCATGTAATTAGAGAAGAATTTAGCCCAGTATCTAAGAAGCTATATAGAAGTACCCAACTAGTCATAAGTAGTGCATAATAGTATTGTTTTCTATTAAGTGTGCGAACAAGATTTTAGCCGTTATGGTAGTGATCACATGCTGATAATATAATTACATTTTGTTTCTTAAGTTTTTAATTAGGAAGATTGATAATGCGACATAGTATGATATGTTTTTATCCTTCTGTATTGTCACTGTCATTTATGTTAAAGATTTTATTTACCTGAAATATTGTGATTACTGATCATAGTAGATGATTAATGGCAATTGAACAATAAAACCATTGGTCCTAAGTTCCTAACAATGGGTGATTCATATGAACCATGTGCAAGTAGGATCCATGCGGCATTACAAAGTACTTTTAGAAGCCAAGATTGTGTAATTGCTTCCTGTTGCCAGGCTACTTTATTTCTGATGGTTTATTTTTGTTATGGCAGATTGGAGGCAGTAACTTCTTGAGAAAGGCACCTGCTCTTCGGATGTTAACCTCTCTATGTGATGTGTTGTTCTTTGTTGGAAAATTATCATTTCAAATAATGAAAGGCCTTGGGATGTCAGTGCCCTCTCAATTCATAGAAACAAATGCAGTTATTGAAGTACTACAGATTATTCAAGTTGCTAGGGATAGGAATGTTCCTATTTACTATCCAACAGATCTCTGGTGCTTGAACAATGATGATGGAACAATGGGAGTAATTAGCTCTACTGGACAACTGGATGGTGAGTGTTACAAGGAAATATCCATGTCCTTCTTGTGTTTCTAAAGCAACTTTTTTCATAGAAACAGTCCTGAACTTGTGCTGTCCTTGGTTAGATTAAGTAGCATCTTGTCTTCAAAACATGCTTCTCACCATTTAACAAGTTACATGTCAAAGTGTAACAGTGGACCTTTACTCCATGCTAGACAAATGCATCTTGGAGAAACATGTTGAATTGGATAGTTGGCAGTAACATATCTATAATAGTAATTAAACAATGAAATTTTTTGTTTTATGATACCATTTAGCAGGAATTGAGTCTAGCTCAGTTGGTGGGAGGTGCGGGTGTACACTCCCACCACCTAGATTCTTGTCCTTCTCCATTCGAATTTGGGTGCTTATTCGACACCTATTTCCTCCTAGGTTGGTTGAGGCTTTCTTTTTCATTTTTAAACTGGCAGTTGCAAAGGAACATACATGTTGCAATTTTGTAGTTCTGCGCATGTTTGTTGAGTTTGGCTGTATCTGCAAATTCTAGCATTTCCATTGCCCTATAGGTATTTCTTAAAACTAGCATTTCCATTACCCTATAGTTCTTTCCTGGAATGATTGTGTTAACAATTAAAGTTATGGAAGTGGTACATGCAATGACTTAAAGCAGTTATGAGTTACCTCTAATACCTGTGATTTATCCATACTTTTTTAGGCTGGACACCAGCCGATATAGGACCATCAACATTGGAGAAAATTTCTTCTATAATGCCATCATATAAGGTAATAAATGGTATTAATGGAAACATTGCTTCAGTAAGTTTGAGTTCTGTGAAATAATCTTAGTTAGTTGTGCAGCACATGAAACTAAGTTTTTTTACTTGTATCGATAATTTCATACTTTTTTTGCTTCTGTTATTAATTGTAAAGTAGTTTAGTTTGTAGTAAACTATATAGTATAAGGGAAGTATTAAAGACAAATCACACCCAGATCAACTTAAATGATCGATGTGTGATAATTTCTATCTGTGAACTGCCATTAATTGGATTTCTCCTTTCTTCCTATCAAGTTGCATTTTATCTTATGATACTCTCTTAGATCCTGGACAACTTATAACATTTTTTTACAGAAGATATTATGGATTGGTCCTACCAACTACGATTTAGCAGAAGAATTTTCAGTCGGAGCAACACGGTTGGGTCAAATACTGGAAAAAGCAAGCTTTGATAGCTGTGAAGTTATTTTAGTAGGGGGTGCAGCATGCAAAGCATTAAAACGAGAAAAAAATTCCTCATCTCGATATATAGAATTTCAAAATGCCACTGTTGTATGGGAATTTCTCAAAGGAAGAATATTGCCTGGTATAGCAGCATTGGATAAAGTAAGTCATGCTCTGCAACAACTATTCTGTTGGATTATCATTCTGCTCATACAATAGTAAATGTTCATCAGCATAATACTGTTTCAATTCATCCATGCTAAATTAATCAATATGTGGCAAGCGAAGTCCACTTTAAATCACAATGAAAGTTGATAGGATAGAGCCATAGACTGTCACCTTGATGTTCTCAGCAGGCCAGCACATATGTGTCTGCCTATACAATTCTCTTATTTTTCATGTAACTCTACAATGGATTATGGTGGCATAAAATATACTGGTACGAATTTCAGATAGCAAAAGATCTAATTGGCCCCATCTACATATCTGATTAAGAGCAGTGCTCATGTTTTTTAACTACATCTTCATTATTTTTTTTATAATTCTATGGTTTAGTTCCAGTGATATAGCTATATTTGGTCTTTCATATCAAAACTTTTTGCAGCATTACCCCTACCAGATTCCATGGAGCACTGTCTTCTGTGATCCTACACTGCCCTTAGTGGTTGATATTGGAAGTGGTACGCCCCCTTAAATATTTTGAATCAGTAATTTGTTTCATAAATGAGTACAAAATGAAGTGGGATAGTATATTTCTGTTGGGAATTGTGGTGCATAGGCTCTTTTTTCAACAGTCATGTACTACTAATTGACATCTGAAAGATAGAAAAGCAGTTAAACTAACTCAATATTTACCTATAGCACATCTACATTTTTGTTTCCAGTATAGATTTCATAAATTTATTATTGTAGTCTTTGATCTCAGCTAGTCCACACTGATGACCAGAAAATATTAGTTTGTACCTTGTGATAGGATTTGGTAGCTGTTCATTTGGTAAGAGTGCATACTTCCAAATTCTAGAACTTTACTTTATTATAGGCTATCTCTGCTTTTGTATTCTTCCAATATTTTCTTAGTGCAGGAAATGGTTTGTTTCTTTTTCAAATGGCTAAAAGTTATGAAAGTTCAAATTTCCTTGGGATTGAGATGAACAAAAAGGTAAGCACTGCATTTTACTTTACAGAATCCCATTTTTTCTATAATCTATTCAGTAACTCACATCTACTGTAGCTTGTTATAAGGTGCCTCCAGGGTATGGCTTCAGATGAGAAAAGGAACCTGTAAGTGTTGCTTGTGTTTGTCTTTTCCTCGCCCTTGCTCTATATAAGCTAGAGCTAGTGATCTCAGTTCCTGCAAGAGTTTTTTAATCACCAAAAAATGATGCAAAATACCAGAATAGCCTCATGTATTTCTTTTCAACTTGACTTGAGACATTCCTTTCTAGTGCCTTATTAGTTAGGCACATTTTGAGAGATCCTTGATTGGAGGTTGTACATCCTTAGGAATGTAAACTCTCTTTCTATCATGTAAGCATCACACTAATAGTAGGCGCATTTTGAGGGATCCTACACTGGAGCTGAAATGTGCATCTTTAGGATGTAAACTTCTCTCCTGTAAGAACTTGATTCAAATCAGGAGAAATAGCAGGATTGCTTTCTTTGACTGAATGACCCCATGGATCTTTCTGTGCAATGGCGCACATGCCGTCAAACTGTCATAGACCTTCACACCATTTTTATAAATCTCATTTTAGATAATTAGATCTTCAACAAGATGCATAAATATGAGCAAGCTTTGGTGACAAAATATATTTGCTTGGAACTTCACCAATCACCATGCATCATATGTTCAAGTTAGCTTTTTCTAATGCAATGTATTGCATTTTTTTCTGGAATATGCAGGAGAGCTGTGTATCATTGCATTAAGATAGGAGAAAAACGCTCAAATAGCCATACAAATGCACACCACAGACCCATCATGATTCATGGGTCTTAAATTACATACTCGCCCATTTTAGAATGAGGCGACCACCCCTAACCAACCAATGCTGCTAACATCAGATCGAGCAGTGGCCAGACTACTAAGCCTTTGGTGCCTGCCAACATCCAGTGATCAGCTTCATCCTGTGCAAGGAGAAGCGCCTGATCCATCATGGGTAAGGCACCATTAAATACTATATCATTCCTCATTTTCCAAAGGATCCAAGCCCCTATCACGACCAGTGAGTTGAATCCCCCTCCAGCTTCCTTGCATTGTTTTAGGTCACCCTAAAAAAACAAATTCAAGGACTTGCTGCCCATTTAGTAGTCCTTGTACACGAAGTTGTCGTGGTGACTTTGTTCATTTATCAGAAGACTGTTTTCAATTTCTTTCCATAATTGTATGAACCGAGACAAATGTAATCGTTTTCCCTTGTTTCTATTTTGTGCTTCCTTCTATGTTTCACCATCTATGATGCTGTTGTTTCTATTTGTGACAGATATTTTGTATCAACGAATGCAACATCGACATTCCACTCTATAGTTTCTAGTTATCCTGGACGGTTGACTCTTGTCACAATACAGGTTTCCTTCTACTCCTCTGGTTCATATGCTTTTTTGGAAACAGGAGGGGTTCTGCCCCTACTGATTATACATTAGTAAAAATAGAGTACAAAGAAAGGAATCATACTCCTCATGCTATTATTTAAGGGAAACAACTTGTTCTCCCAAAGTAACCAGGGTAAACACGTGCAAAAATCTTTATCTGCATCTTTTATTGCTCTATCTGTTCAAATCCTGTCATTTCTCACGGTCCATATGCTCTAGGACATGAGTATGATGATCTCCACAAATATATAAAGGGATGAAGCAAGGACATACTCATGAGACTTGAATGTTACCTGGGATGGATGTTAGTATGCTTAAATGGAAACTTGAGTTCTGTAGCTTCATTTTCCCACACTAGGCCAATATACATAGCATATAGTGCACCTGAACCTTTTATGCTATTCCATGGTCCCATCTTGTTTTTTTCTTATTATCTCCTTTCTTCAGTGCCCAAATCCTGACTTCAACAAAGAGCAAAACAGGTGGAGAATGGTGCGAAGAATGCTCGTTGAAGCTGTTGCTGATCTTCTTCAGACCAATGGGCAGGTATCCTGATTTCAACAATGAAGCATGTTGTTGAAGAGACACTGTTCCTAACATGGATACTGCGATTGCCGTTCAGGTTTATCTGCAGTCTGACGTGGAATCCGTTCTGCTGGGAATGAAAGAACAGTTCCTCTCATACGGCAAGGGCCAGCTTGTCGCGGACGGCGATGATTGCGGCCACCGGATGGACAACCCGTTCGGTGTGGTGTCCGACTGGGAGCGCCATGTCCTCGCTCGCGGAGCTCCCATGTACAGGACGATGCTAAGGAAAGTGTGATTCCATCGTCTGGCTCTGAAGTCCGAACATTGCATTCTTTGCTTCGAACATGGAAGACTTTGCCGAACAATGTTCACGGCCAAAATGGTAAATTTATTGGGTCCACGTCCACTGCAGCAAATCTTTAGGCAAGCTTGACATGGCCAAATTTCTGTGGCAAATGAAGCATGATACCTCTTCCCTATTGCTAAATGAAAGCCTCCTACCGACGGACATGTTAACAAAATCGGCCGGGAACCGGTTTTCCGACTCTAACCGAACCTACCCAATCGGTCCTCTTGGTTTACCGCTCGGTTAGACCAGATTACTGCTCGGTTAGGCTAGTTTACCGCTTCGATTTTTCCGGTTTTGTTAACCCTGCGGACATCTACATCTACATGATATGTCATCTGCCGCCGGAGAGGCTGATGTCAGAAATGGTGGCGACGCTCATCGCCGCCGTTGTCGTCTGCCGGACGGACCACGAGTCGAAGAGAGGCCGGTAGCTTTCCATGCCCGCGAACGTGGTGAGCGACATGTACGTCGCGGGCAGCTCCGGCAACGGCGCGCTGCCATCGAGGTACTGCGTGACCTGCCGCATGCTCGGCCGCGCCGCCGGCGACGGATGCAGGCACGCCAGCCCCAGCCGCAGCACCAGGTCCGCCTCCGCGACGTCGTACCCAGAGCCGAGCCTGGCGTCCACCGCGCTGGTGATGGAGCCATTGCGCCAGTGCCCGAGCACCCAGTCCACGAGCACGAAGCAATCGCCGGCGTCGGTGTCGCTGCCCGCGTCCTCCTCAACGGGCCTCCGGCCGCACGCAACCTCCAGGAGGAACACGCCGAAGGCGAACACGTCGGAACGAGCGGTCGCCTTGCCGGCGCGCACCAGCTCCGGCGCCAGGTACCCCATGGTGCCGACCACACGCGTGGTCTGCGGGTCGTCGTCGCCATGGTCGTGCAGTCTCGCGAGGCCGAAGTCGCCCAGCCGCCCGTTCATCTCGCCGTCGAGGAGCACATTGCTGGCCTTGATGTCACGGTGGATGACCACCTGCTTCCAGTCCTCGTGCATGTAGAGCAGCCCGGCGGCGACGCCTCTGATGATGTGAAGCCTCCGAGCCCAGTCCAAGACGGGCCTGCCGTCGCCGTGGTAGTGAAGGTGCTTGTCGAGGCTGCCATTTGGCATGTAGTCGTAGACCAGCAAGAGCTCCCCTTTGCGCCGGCAGTAGCCGAGCAGCTGCACGAGGTTGCGGTGGCGGAGGTGGCCGATGCTGACGACCTCGGCGACAAACTCCTTCATCCCTTGCCTTGAGTGGTGAGACACCTTCTTCACGGCGATTTCGGCCCCAGACGCAGGCCCCGGGAGCACGCCCTTGTACACCGTTCCGAAGCCTCCTGCGCCGAGCAACCACTTGTCCTTGAAGCCGCCGGTGGCGTCGTAGAGGTCCTTGAAAGCGAAACGTTGTGGCCCGAACTCCACCTCCCAATCTTCACGCAGCTCGGCGTACCTGAGCCGTCGGAGGAGCAATAACACTCCTATGGCAACCACAGCGAGGACGGTCACCGCGGCGGCTACTGGCAGCGCGATGGTCAGCGCCTTGGACCGGGACTTGGGGCCGATGCGTGGCAGCTTCGGCAGCTTGGCGTAGTCGAGAGCCGGAGCGTCGCCTTCGAGGCTGAAGCTCCAGCCGAGGACGTAGTGCTTGACGAGCACGATGCTGGACGCCGACGAGAATCCGACGTACGCCGTGTCGGTGATGACCGTGGAGAGGTCGATCCTCTTGGACAGGAGCGGTCTCTTGGGCCTGGGCGACCGTGCTGGCGCCATAGCCACGGTGATCTCCGTGGTGGCGGCGTCGTAGTCCACCCACACCTGCATGGGCTCCCGGCTGATCAGGCTCAGGTTCCGGAACGCGCCGCCACTGGCGTCGTCGTAGTACCCCGCCGGTGCGGCCGCCGAGGAGTTGAGGCTGTTGACGTCGACGCCGACGTGGTTGTTATTGATGTCCGCGAGCTCCGGGTTGCGCACGGTGTCG
The DNA here is from genome assembly GCA_947561735.1 of Cenchrus americanus. Taxonomy (NCBI): domain Eukaryota; kingdom Viridiplantae; phylum Streptophyta; class Magnoliopsida; order Poales; family Poaceae; genus Cenchrus; species Cenchrus americanus. The sequence goes on from OX387240.1 coordinate 56,272,342, forward strand.
AACTCGACGGCGAAGATGCGGTTGCGCGCGTCGCCGTTGTTGGTGCCGTTGAACACGCCCAGGTACTGGTTGGGCATGGCCGTGGACAGGTCCGTGGTCGGCGCCACCAGGAACGCGAACCCGCTCGTGCTGAGTTCCAGGAACTCCGACACGATGGCGAACACGAAGGTGGTCGAGAAGGAGGACATCCCCGCCGCCGCCGGCCGCCGAAACGTGACGGGGTGCGGGTGGAAAGCGTGGCCCTTGGGCATGATGGTGTCGTTGGTGAGCTGCAGCAGGCCGGCCGGCGTGACGGTCGCCATGCCGTCGAGCGCCAGGCCCGCGCCGCCGCCGAAGCCGTCGTACGCGAACTCCGCGGCGCCTGCAGCGGCCACGATGCCCATGCCGACGACCACAACCACCACCATCTCTCGCCAATCCGTAGCACCGGCACCCATGGTGGAGCCGCGCTGGACGCTTTGTCGCACTCACATCACAGTCCCAGGTCGATCCATCACTCACCCAGAGACTTGGAAGAGTCGCGATGTCACAAGCCAAAGACGCCGCGGCTCAAGTGCACGTGTTTAGACTGCAGGAAACCGAGGACTCGGAGCGAAAGAACACGACCGCGAGAGCGACATCTTGTCATCCATAAACGTGGGCCACGGCGGCTAAACGAGATTCATAGGTGTGAGTGTGACCACGCACCATGACCACATCTGTTGAGTGTTGACTGAGATGGCATCCCATTTTGCCTGAGCTGTACTTTGGTCATTAATTTTGTTGCAACTTTTGAAAGAAACTTCTGAATAATGTTATTGAAAGACGCATATTCCCCGAGCCAAAGAGAAGCTTCCAATCATATTAGACCTACCCTTTTTTTTTTCGTGTACACAAGTTCTTCCTATTTTATGACCTGGCGCTCGTCCTAGACCTTGCTTTTCTTTGTTTTTCTCCTCTAAACATGAGAGTTGCGCACATTCTATTAATAGATACCAAATTGTGACGTGCTTTGTTAATAAAATTTCTTTAAGAATGACTTAAACTAGAATATGTCTACAGAAATTTTTTGAATACAACGAACTAACAAACTTGAGGTAAAAAACATCAAATGTCCTACAATTTGAAGTATAGGGAGTACAAAATAATTTGCGCGATGCTCGTAAGAGGAGTTGTTTAGTTCGTTTGGCATGGTTTAAGTGATGTTGTGATTACATGAAACTTTCAACCTAAAATAATACTACCGGCCAAAACCTATGAAGGTGCTAAGGCATGCGTAGAGTCTCCAATGCGATGTTGTCAACTATGATCCGAAGATCAACTTCTGCTCTGATTTTAGACAGGAGGTCCTGCTGCGATGATGTTACATCTATGAAGATCCGGTTGTTCTGCTCGTAGACTTCTGAAGAGGTCGTTAGTGGCAGAAGTCTGAAAAATATGACAAACTAGCAAGTTGGCCCGCGCTAATAGCGCGGCTAGATTTGATAAAGTTATCCTTATATACGACTCGTATTCATCCTTTTGAAATCACTAACACTCAACCTTCATGTAGATATTGGTGCCTCGATTTCGAAATTAGTATCGGTACACCCGAATTTTGTTGTTTGGGTGGTATTGGATTGGTGGATGGAAATTCAATAGCGAATGACACAATCAACGCTTCACTGCACCCTCGCATATATTGCAAGCTCTGCAGCTTTGTATATTGGATTGAAATCATAAATCACCCTCTCTGGCATCTCTCGGTCCCTCCGCGAATTTCTCTCTTCGCCTATCTCTTTCTTTGTTCGAGTGAACTATGTCTTTCTGATCCTGCGGCTTCTGAGTCGGACTTAGGCATTGACCTTGTGCAGAGTCTTGATGCTCCACCACCCAATGTGTGGATCTAACTCCTCTTAGCTAGTTCGGCGTACCTGACAACAATGCCAATTGCTGGCGTAGGCGATCTTGAAGGTTCCTCTCAATTTAGGGATATGCTAGTGTAGTGGTGGCACATGTCCCTTCATCCCTCCTCTCTCTTTGCGCGCGCACACACATTCCCTCCACCCTGAAAATGCCTCTTTCTCCCTTACTTTTGTCGTGCAAACTTTGCTTCTCTAATTCTACGGCTTTCGAGTCTGACTCAAGCATTGTTCTTGTGTAGTTTCAATGCTTCACCTCTCGACGCATGGATTCAACTCCTTCTGGCGAGCTCGTTGTACATAGCTATGATGCAAGTGGTTGGTATAGGCAACTTTGAAAGTTCTTCTTAATCTAGATACTGGCTCATGCAATAGTTGCATTGGTCCCTCCGACCCCCCTCATCTTCCGACAACACCTCCTTCTCAGTTTCTCCCCTACTTTTGTCGGGCGAACTATGCCTCTCTGATTTTGCGGCTTTTGAGTCCGACTTAGACGTTAACCTTGTGTCTAACTCCTCTGGGCTAATTCGTCGTACCAGGTGGCGATGACAGTTACTAGGATAGGCAATCTTGAAGGTTCATCTTGATATAGGGACAAACTCGTACCAGGATTGATCTAGACCATCAGACTAGTGGTGACTTCATTTATCTCGAGGATTTGTCAGCTCACTCATTCGGAAGTGCTCATAGAGGGAGGGGTGAGTGTGTATGTGTGTTGTATGTGAGCATCGCGTATTCTTTGGATTGATCTAGACCGTTAGACCAATGGTGACTTCATCTATCTCGAGGATTTGTCAGCTCACTCATTCGGAAGTGCTCATAGAGGGAGGGGCGAGTGTGTGTTTTGTATGTGAGCATCACGTCTATACCATGTGAATAAAAAACTTGCTTTCATGTAATTTGTAGACGTATTAATCTATATCCCTCTTAGTTTCAAGTACGTGACATACTCCACGATCCAATAAGGGAAAGTCTCAAAAAGCTTACCAAAATTTGTTAGGAAATTAAAAAAAAATCCATGCGGATTCAAGTTGGTATTCAAGTCCGGCACCTAATGTTACGCAATAAAAAATATTGCATATGTATTCAAATACAGAGTGCCATAAGGAAAGGAAATTATAAATAAAAAATATTTCAGTTTTTAGAATAATAAGAATCGTTAGATCTTCATAAAATCCAATGGTTCAAACTCTTCTCTCATTTAGATTAACGTGGGAATTCCTTTTTTATAATAATATGAATTGTTAGATCTTCATAAAATCCAATGGTCCAAACTCTTCTCTTTTTTAATTAACTACTATTTTTCTTATTTTTAATTCCAAATTCATGTATTTATTTATTGTATTTGTATTGAATATGAACTCTTTGGATTTCCTTATTTTAATTCTGAATTCATGTATTCTTTGATTAATCTAGACCTTCAGATCTTCATAAAATCCAACTGTGTATATTCTTCTCTTTTTGATTAACGTGGGAATTTCTAGACCATCTTGGCGAACGTGGTGGCTTCTTTTAACACTCAAGTATAAAGATAATAGATGGGTTGAAAACAGGGTGGTGGAGAGTCTAGGGCCACAAGGAGAGCCTACAGCCTATTTGTTCGACTTTTCTAGGTACATAGTTAGATAAACCAAAATGACTACTCCTCGGTGCTAGAGAGAGAGGCTCCTCCTCATTTCAGAAACCTTTGTAGTTTGTAGCACGTTACTTCTGAGCTTCTCTCTCTCTAACTACTTTGATGGTGGTATATTCAAGGTGGATGGCCTACGGGTTAGAATCTTCTTGATGAGTACCATATATTAAACATGGCGTACTGGAGTCCCGTTTTTTTATCTGGAATCTAAGAACTTCAAATGAAGCCATTCAACTTCTGTCACAGTCAAGAAATTCCCAGTCCCGACTGCCATAAACGAGTCACTCAATAAAAAGGTTCATTTACATCACCTCTATCTAAAATCAATTTTTAAAACAAATTAGCCAAAAATATTTAAAATTTTATATAGATTGACAACACAGATTCATTATGAAAACATGTTCATAATATCTAACCATTTTCATTAAATATGATATGTCTTTATAAATGTTGCTAGTCAAATTTAATTTGGCTTAAGTTTAAAAAACACAACTATATGCTTTGCCAAACGAGGTGCACTTGGCTCGATGCTGGCTCGGCTAGAATCAGTTTGTTACTATCTTTTAAACGAGCCAGCTCAAGCCACTCCATGCTAAACAGCCCAGCAACTAGTCCACACAAGCATTAGCAAGCAAGCCACCAACCAACGACTAGGTCACCAATTTTTTCAGAAAATCAAAGATAATGTTTCGGCTTCGGCATCCTCCTTAAAAAATGCATCAAACCACAAACATTATAGAGCATGTAGACAAGATCTCATGTACCAAAGTAACAAAATCAAAGAAAAAAAGAATAAACTCAAAATTTTCAACAAACTACTTTAGTAATCTTGGCATGTTTCCTAAAGTCGCCTCCAAATGAACCAAATTTTCCATGTCTGGTAAAAGCGGAACTGAATCGTCCATCAAACCAACACCAATTCATCTCCAATTCATCACCATGTGCTGGTTCAGCTTGTGGACGATGCATGTCGTGTGCGTATGCCAACAGAACATGGAAACGTAGGAGGGAAAAGGAGAGGTTCGAGATTGTGATCGCTCATAGAGACAAAGTTCACCTTTTCAATCAGTAAACATAAGGGAAAAGTCCAATTTTCACCCTTAAATTATAACATAAGTTAAAACCTATAACTACAAAATCGAACACAAAGGGTCATCCAACTGTTAAAATCGGGCAATTGGGGTTTGAAGAGTGCTTTTGCATTTTCTAAAAAAATAGAATTATAGATGTAATGCAAAATTTTACAACAAATTCATTTCAAATCATAAAATATCAGACCAGTGCCAAAAAATCTAAAATTATGAACCTATCTATTGGTGTTATATTTGGAATTTTTTGATTCTTAGTTGTTCATCTTCTTTTTGTTGAATTATGAGCATTAAAATACTAGAATAGTAACAAATATGATGTAAACAGTACCAAATGGAGTGCCAACAAATAGTTTACATTTTTTGAAAAACTTTTGATGCCAACTTCATGTTTTTTCATTTCAAAAAACTTAGTTATGATTTTTTATCAAATCAAAACTTTTTAAATTTCTTGAAAATATAAAACTACCCAAAGGGCCAAATTTTCCCAATTTTGACAGTTGGACAGTTATCCATGTCTGGTTTTCTAGTTGTGGATTGAAATTTGAAAATAAGACTGCCGTCAGAGGTTGAAAATTAGACTTTTCAGTAAATATGACTACAGTATAGCACCTCCTGTTGTTCGCCCACATAGCCATTTAGGGTGTTTAAACACCAAATTCTGACCTAAATTGTCATGTCCATACAACGGTCCATTTAGTGTATTTATAAATGCCATTTAGCTTGAATATTAAATTACAAAATGATAAGTGACCAACTAATTAATTTGTTTGTGAAAACCCGTGCAAACCCATGCAAATCACGATAAAAAATGTCATTGAAATTCACCAAAAAATCACACGTGTGATGATATGATGATACACAACCTTGTAAATGTGACAGAACCGCCCAAAATAATTCCGTATTATCGCCTAAGCCGGTCCACTTGGCCATTAAGCAATAATAAAGAATTATTAAGTCGCTTCTGCCGGGTAAAGCCCGGTAAATCACATACGACAGGATCGCTGATATGCGCTAAGCCCACACGATGGCGGGACCAGAGTACCACATTACATTACATTACATGAAAAGGGTTCACAAGTTTAACATTATTACAAACCATGTTTTTGTACATAAAAGTAAACATGGTTCAGAGTTTAAACAGCGGAAAATAAAACTAGCGCATGATACACACGGGAGGCCATCCATGCATATAACTCCTCATCATCGTTTTCCAATTCAAGCTCCCAACCATCTGGGATAGAACCAGGCCAGATGGGATTACCTGAAAACAACAAATTAAGCAAGGCTGAGTACTAATACTCAGCAAGACTTACCCGACAAAGATAAAGCAAGACTAGACATGCAAGGCTTTTTGGCTTGTGGGTTTGTTTTGCCAAAAGCGACTAAGAGTGGATCCTTATTTTCAAGTTTTAGCTCATATTCTAGTATGTTAATCAGTCTAAGTGAGCACCTGTACTAAACAAGCATGTTGTGCAAACAATATTAAACAGGTAACAATATTAAGCCAAAATGTTCCATAAATAAACATGGGGTAGCCAGTGGTCAAGCCGACTCAGATAACGGAGAGTGACCGACGATCGATCGATTTATATCCTTGCAAGGTAAACCCAAGATACACGGAAGAAGTAGACCCCGAGAATTCAAATAAAAGCAAATGCAAGGGGCTACCCCGACCAGGCGGTTCCCAACATCCCACAGTTTGGGATCAGACGCTACAAACTCTGGTACACGGTTATCCGGAGGGTCTAACCCGACCGGTCCGACTCACACACTATACCATGGGTAGCTAGCCCGGAGACACATCCCAAGCGGGTAGCTAGAAAGATCCCGCCCGGTTCGAAGGTACTAGGCTTACCGGTCCCATTCCCGACAAGCACTTGGTACGTTCAATAGCTTAAACCAAAGACAATGCTACTCGGTCGAGACCGAACCCATTGCTCTTACCACATGAGCGAGTCAATTTAACCAACTTATGATTCCAACATAAGCATCCTATATCTCACGAGCAATGAGTCATTACTCGACTTCTACCGTGACCTTAGAGCATGGCACTAGCGTTCCTAACATACTAGTAAAAGAGCATAGGAGTCCTAAGGATCATGCAACTAGGTTTCAAAACAACTCCTGAAACTTAAATGCACAAGTAAAGCAATAAAGTGCTTGAAAAGTAAAGGACATGATTTTCATTTATAAAGTGGGTTAGATGAAACCGGTGCTTGCCTTCCTCTGCCTCAATACTAACACTAGCCTTGGGCTCTTCTGGACTTTGGTCCAGGGCTTGCTGCACACTAGCTTGATTCAACTCTAACTAACTGCTCCCTCCTCCTCCTGGGTGAGCGTGTACGTCCCGTCGGGGAGATCTACACGTTTACATGCACATGCATTAGATTATGGTGAAGGTGGGAGAATTACCACAAAACCAACTCTTGTTGGACACATTCATCCAAACATTATTATTTTCTCATAGAAATTAATAGGGTGTGTGATAATAAACAAAACATTACTTTGATGGTGATTATGTGCACATCTAAGCAATTTAAGTTACTTAACTTCACCAAACAGCAAGGGGGTGTTTTTAAATTGATAAAAACAGAAACAAACATGATTTCACAATTTAGCACTTTTAATTTCCATTTCTTTCTTTAATTATTCAAAACAAGCCTTTCAACCATCAAACCAAATTAAATCAAAAACACTTCAAAAGAGCCTAATATTTTGCACACAGCAACATATGCTTAATTTAAGCTCTCAAACCAAAATTTGGCTTAAGATCATTTATAAATTAATTTATGCGAAAAAGACAAATTTCAGCCTAGTAAAACAACATTAATTCATATAAAAAGATTTAATAAACTTTTTGATCTCAACTTTCTCATAAAGGTCATGTATGCCAAAAATGAGCTTCTGACCAAAGCATGGTTGCAGATTCAAATTATTTTTCAGATTTTGAATTTAAACTCCTACACAAGATTAAATCTAAAACATCTATTAAACAATTCCCTAAATTCACATCCATCACACCAAGGGTACTACTCATCAAGGAAAAGCCCTAGGGTGCACTTGTGGTTGCAAAAAAGTTCATTAAAGGGGCTATAAAAAGCATCAAACTTAACTTAGCATAAATCTTACAAAAATCATAACTGAAAATATATACATCAAAATCATTCAATCTTTTGCCACAGATCTAGAAATGCCATAAAGAGTAACATGTCCAAAATTCAAGTCCATAGCATGTGTATATTTTAAATCACACTAAAAACACTCCAAACTGAGTTTGAATTTTTAATTCAAAAAAATGCACAGAAAAACCCTATACATGTTTTCTAGAAAAGATAGATTTCTTCACCATGAACCCAACAAAATTGGTTTTGCATTTTTCTGATTTTTCTACAATTTTTAATGATTTTTCGAAGTTACTGCTGTAAACCCAAAAATCTCTATACAACCGGGTCCCTGGAATCTTACACCGGGAACCCTGAAAAGAGTTCAATCTTCGCAGATAAGCCCCTGGCGGCGGAGGGAGCTCACCGGCGGCTCGTTGGCCGGAGACGGGCGGGTGAGTGGCTAGGGTTGGGATTGGGCTCACCCTAGACCGATTCCGGCGGTGGTTGGGGCGGTGGAGCCTTCGGCGGCGGGCGGCGGCGTCGGCGGGCCGAGTGGTGGTCGGCTGGCCGCTGCGACTCGTGTTCTCGGTGAGGCTCAGGTCAGGTCGGGCACGGGGCGAGCTCGGGAGCTCCTGTGTGCCTCAGGGAAAAGGTGGAGGGGGTTGTGTGACAGCGGAAGAGGGCGCGAAAGGCTTGCTCGGCTACGGCGGCATCAATGGCGACGGGACAGTGCGCCACGCGGCCGAGGACGGCTCAAAAGGCCGGCGGATGATGCAAGATGGTGGAGGAAGCGGGGTGGCAATTCACGAGGGCATTTACCCGCCGCGCGGGGCACCGGGAGCGGCGCATGCACGGGTGGGCGCGGTGTTGTCGGCGGAACGCGACGCGTGTAGCGCGGCGCCCGGCGACGGTTGTCCTGCGGCGTCCCCGGGCACGGTGCACCGGCCTTTGAGCCTGCGGAGGCCTCATGGCTCGCGCGTGGTCCACAACGTAGCCCACGAGGATCCGTACGCCGGAGCATCACGAGGACGCCACGTGGCGGCGCGGCCGAAGCGCGCGCACGACGCGCGGGGGCGCGGCGACGGCGTCGAGTGCCTCCCTTTTTATTCCACTTAAGCATTTTCAAAATTGCGTAACTCAAAAATTTTGAATGTAACTCAAAAATATCCAAAAATAAAAGTTGTAGAGGAGCTATAGATCTACAACTTTCCCAAAGGGCGACATATGTTTTTATCAACGGTTTGTCCGGAACGTCGGCGAAGTTGCAGATTTTCCACGTCTCGGGTTACCGTTCACGGCGCAGTCAAACCGATTTTTGGCCAATTTGCACTCAAAATTGGAATGTCTGCCAATTATGAAAAATGTGTTCCCGGAAATAACGAACAACTTTCGTATTGGCCGATTTTGAACTTCTATAGTGAAATTTGGAGAACGCACAAGAAAACCATTTCAGCCTTAAAGGAGCATTTAGGATTTGACCGTGATTTGGGATTTTGACCAAGGTCTTTTGTGCAAATATGTGCCAAATCATGTCAAACATGTTTAGGAGCCGATTACACTTGATTAACACAACTAAATAAGGTATTTATATTTAATAAACAATCGGGGTGTTACGGTCTACCCCCCCCTTAAAAGAAATCTCGTCCCGAGATTTGACAATAAGATCAGAGGAAAACCTCCGGGGGGAATAACATGCTTGAAGAGAAAATCAAAGTTACTCGTGAGGGAGTGGGCGATGAATGTATACATGACAAACTAAAACCATCAAGGACTCGGATCGCAAAGCGGACATACAGGTCCTACTAGAGTCCAACAGATGGAATCAAACATCTCCGGAAAACGATCCATAGTTGGTGGTGTTCGGTTAGCTCCCTCTTGTGTCTCTTCTCGAGCTTCTTCTTTGTGATGTTGGCACCAACCTTCAGTGGACGAGCTTCAGGGAAAAGGCTCAGACTTAACACCAATAGCTGGAGGAGCTTAACTCTTCTCCACACTGCTGGGGAAGATAGGGGAAAGAGCTTAATCGACACGGAATGCCATGAGCGGCGAAAGTGGACGGTGTGCTTCCTCAAAGGAGCAGATGAAGGAAAAGTGGTGTACAACTCAATTGGAGGTGAGGTTTGGAGGTGGTAAGGGATCGACGAGATGTGCTCTCCTTTTAACGATGACCAGAGAACTGCAACAACAATTGGTGTGCGTGCCAAGTTGTAGTAGGGTAGGTGAAATGAGGTTGTGATGGATGCGCCTGGCGCGCTAGTGGCCGGCATTGTGATACCTTGACGACATGACGACCACGATCAACAACGGTGGCTATGACAAAGCGACGCAGAACAGGCGAAGCACGGATATAGAGGGGTCAAATTGGCCGTTGAGAGGATTAGCCGAGGTAGTGGAGAAATCGAAAAGAGGTCGAGGTATCCTTAATTTAGAATCAGAGTTGCTTTGAGAAGGCTGATCGAAGGATTTTGCAACTTTTGTATTCCATTAATTTAAAAGAAATGTGCCAGATGATCACAAATCACTGAGTACCCGAAAACTCCTCATAGATGACTTCTGGAGAACCTTGATTGCTCATGAAAATCTCTGTTCGTACGCCTTCACCTTAACTTTGTTGAGTTGATATCGAGCGAACTTTTGTGAATTAGCGAAAGAAGACCGAGTTGAAAAATTTTCATAATGATCTCTACAAGGAATGAGAATCTTAGCAATTGATCATACTAAGATTGCTAAAAGAAATATTTTAGGAGAGTAACAAGGGTTCGATGATGGATTAAGGGTTCTACCATCGTAGATCTGATGTTAGTTCATAAGAATAGTTAAGGATGGTAAAGTCATAGAGAGCCGTTACCAAGAGTTCTTACGGATATTTAGTGGGAAAGATATGCAAAGACAGGCTAGTACAGGAATTTCAGAAAGTCTTGCTCACATGTCACTTATTTTATGAGTATTAGCGACATCCTTCATCCCATTAGTGGTGCAATGACTTTTAACTGGAGATGTGGTGCACCAATGAGACATTCTTGTAATATTAATGCATATAGATGAGTTGTGCATCAGTGGAATGGTGCTCATAATGATGCTTATTATGAGGTGCATATAGTATGATTTATATGCACATGAGCATATGATGCTGATGCACATGAACTTATGGTGCTTATGTAATGATGCATAATGAGTGATGCACATGATGCGTGCATGATGTAGTGCACACATGATGATGCACAGGTTGATGAAATGCGTTGATGCATAAGCTCATGAGATATGTTGCTCATGGTGCATAGTCAGTATGCTTTATTGCACCCATGGAGTTAATTAAGAAAGGGGAAGCAATCAAAGAGTAGTGAACAAAATTGTGGTGAGTCATTTTCCATAACCCAAGATACCTAGCGCGCTCCTTGTGATAATCACATGGCTGCAGACCACATGATACCCTAGGTCCCATCGCGGCACCTTTAGTTAGGGAAACATCATCAACCACAAGGAAGGTAGAGTAGAAGGATTTTTTTATATATGTATATACCTATGCAAGTCGATCACCCAAGATTTCCCAAATGCACAAGTTATATAATGCATAATGAAAATGTGTTGTTAAGGTACGCATATGCATTGTGATAAAATGCTCCAATTTGCATGCCACAAGATTCTTCACACTTATAAACATGAATTTATTTATTTGTTTGTGAGCAAGCATAGGGAGGGCTGAGAGTTTATAGTGATCAATGTAAGGATATTGATGCAAAGAAGTGGAGCGACCACCTCTACATAACCACAGGAAGTTGATAGATCACCTTTAAATTGAAGAAAAGATGTATCAACAATCAGGAGAGTACAACGGGGTTCCACTTGACTCGGCAAGGATATGAGTATGCTTCTATTAGAAACCATCCTAAGAGAAGATGGAGATAGATGGATCTTGCACTGATTGCATTCATTTGTGGATAAAAGCTTCAAAAACATATGTGGAGCATTCTTCCACCACCTAAATATCATCATATTTTGGCAGGGGATGTAAAATCTCGTGCCTTCCAATGTTGGTATTCAACTTAAGGATAAAACTGAGGCTATCATACCCGAAAATTCAGATATCGCTTTGCTGTCAGAGTTGTTGGACAGCAGGCCGAGGGTCACTAAAAATTCCATATCTCTCAGCTCAAGTGTCGAAACTTTCTGAATTTTGGTTAGCATGTGTAGAATTTCATAAGCTTCCAATTTGGTATTCAACCCCAGGACAGATTCAACTTTTACAGAGGTTGAAAAATTCATTTACCAAAGCTCTGTCTAGCAGTTTTGACAGCAAACAGGAGCTTACTAAAAATTCGATATTTTTCAATATACATATGCATACATGTGAAATTTTGTGAGCGTTGCCATCAAAAAAAATTACGAACTAATATGGTATTCAAGTTTTGCTCTATGTCCCAAAGGAAGATGACCTAAAAATTTGAATGTCAGAGATTATTAGTGCTGAAATTCAGCAGGACAGAGACCTAAAGTTTTGGGCATAACTCCCAAACTAAAAATCTAGTGACCTTGAGATTTATACAGGAGGTAGATAGATACCTAAGGAGTAGTTTTGGTATTCAAAGGTTGAATAATATCATATTGGAAAAGGGTCTAATAGATCCATTTTCAGAGTGCTATTGCCCAGAAATGTTCATCAGAACATCGCTTCACTAAAAAGATCATATCTCAAAGATTAAAAACGCTTTGACCATGAGATTTTGACAGCACAAAGTAGTCTATATAAGAAACATTTTTGGTATAGATTGTCTGGTCAAATTCTTTTTGGAACTATAGGTAAAAATTTGAGTTTTCTGCCTAACTCAGGATTTTGACAGCATTTCAGCATGACTTAGCCTAGCAATTTTGATCCTAACTTCAGTTTAAAACATCCTAAAATCATGAAAAATTCAGAAAGCAAACTTAACTAGGTGATGAACAATTTCCCTGAAGAGCACCTAGCCAGAAATTTTCTAGATAAACCTTAAAAAATTTGGACAGCATCTAGTTACAATTTTTGCTTAACACCTGATCAAAGCAATCACACTAGCAAGATTGGTCCTTAAGAAACACACATTAAATAGAGACCAAGCAACACATGAATTGAGTTCATTTTTGGTTCAATAGCTTTTACATGATGCAAAAAGCGTCCTAAACTTCCTCACGAAGCTTTTAAGCTTAAAAACGAAGTTAGTGCCGGTGGCAGGGCATATATAAACGTCTCTCCCTATAATAACTAGTCGGAAGCTATTCGTTTATTAATTACTGTACCTAACAACCATGGTTAATGTACCTGCAGAAAATCACAGATATTCAAGACCTTTTGTGCCAGCACTCACAAAAGCGTCCACATTCATTACCGTTCACTATAGAAACGGTATCCATGCATCAAGCCGCTGCATGGACAGCGTCCAACCTCGGACACCCTCCGTTTGAATGGAGTGTATCCTTGCCTCGCATGAGCGACATGCGGAATGCACACGTATGAAACACGTGGCGACACACAACTCATAAACAGACGCAAAGAGGGGATCCGTGGAATGGATCACTCCATCAACCCTCGCAATTCCCGTGATGCGGAACAACACACGTATAAAACATGTGGCTCATCTAGTTTGGTTGTGCAAGAAAGTAAGTTTTGACATAAATAAATGTGCTGGAAGTCAGACTAAATACACCATAGAATACTAGCCACCTGAAATAACCCAAAAATTCCCTCTAGGGCCTCTCGGACTAGATCAGACCTTAACGTCCTACTCTTTTAGCAAGATTATTAATCTTGGCAAATTTTATTTCAAAAACAAGTTTGTTAAGGTATTTTAATTACTCTGGTGCATATCATCGCTGCGGTACCGTACATTGTGATGGGAACCACCCAAAATAATTCGTATTATCGCCTAAGCCGGTCCACTTGGCCATTAAGCAATAATAAAGAATTATTAAGTCGCTCTCTGTCGCCGGTAAAGCCGGTAAATCACATACGACAGGATCGCTGATATGCGCTAAGCCCACACGAAGGCGGGACCAGAGTACCACATTACATTACATTACATTACATGAAAAGGGTTCACAAGTTTAACATTATTACAAACTAGGTTTTTGTACATAAAAGTAAACATGGTTCAGAGTTTAAACAGCGGAAAATAAAACTAGCGCATGATACACACGGGAGGCCATCCATGCATATCACTCCTCATCATCGTTTTCCCATTCAAGCTCCCAACCATCTGGGATAGAACCAGGCCAGATGGGATTACCTGAAAACAACAAATTAAGCAAGGCCGAGTACTAATACTCAGGCAAGACTTACCCGACAAAGATAAAGCAAGACTAGACATGCAAGGCTTTTTGGCTTGTGGGTTTGTTTTGCCAAAAGCGACTAAGAGTGGATCCTTATTTTCAAGTTTTAGCTCATATTCTAGTATGTTAATCGGCCTAAGTGAGCACCGTACTAAACAAGCATGTTGTGCAAACAATATTAAACGAGTAACAATATTAAGCCAAAATGTTCCATAAATAAACATGGGGTAGCCGGTGGTCAAGCCGACTCGGATAACGGCGAGTGACCGACGATCGATCGATTTATATCCTTGCAAGGTAAACCCAAGATACACGGAAGAAGTAGACCCCAAGAATTCAAATAAAAGCAAATGCAGGGTCTACCCCGACCAGGCGGTTCCCAACATCCCACAGTTTGGGATCAGACGCTACAAACTCTGGTACACGATTATCCGGAGGGTCTAACCCGACCAGTCCGGACTCACACACTATACCATGGGTAGCTAGCCCGGAGACACATCCCAAGCGGGTAGCTAGAAAGATCCCGCCCCGGTTCAGAAGGTACTAGGATTACCGGTCCCATTCCCGACAAGCACTTGGTACGTTCAATAGCTTAAACCAGCACAATGCTACTCGGTCGAGACCGAACCCATTGCTCTTACCACATGAGCGAGTCAATTTAACCAACTTATGATTCCAACATAAGCATCCTATATCTCACGAGCAATGAGTCATTACTCGACTTCTACTGTGACCTTAGAGCATGGCACTAGCGTTCCTAACATACTAGTAAAAGAGCATAGGAGTCCTAAGGATCATGCAACTAGGTTTCAAAACAACTCCTGAAACTTAAATGCACAAGTAAAGCAATAAAGTGCTGAAAAGTAAAGGACATGATTTTCATTTATAAAGTGGGTTAGATGAAACCGGTGCTTGCCTTCCTCTGCCTCAATACTAACACTAGCCTTGGGCTCTTCTGGACTTTGGTCCAGGGCTTGCTGCACACTAGCTTGATTCAGCTCTAACTAACTGCTCCCTCCTCCTCCTGGGTGAGCGTGTACGTCCCGTCGGGGAGATCTACACGTTTACATGCACATGCATTAGATTATGGTGAAGGTGGGAGAATTACCACAAAACCAACTCTTGTTGGACACATTCATCCAAACATTATTATTTTCTCATAGAAATTAATAGGGTGTGTGATAATAAACAAAACATTACTTTGATGGTGATTGTGTGCACATCTAAGCAATTTAAGTTACTTAACTTCACCAAACAGCAAGGGGGTGTTTTTAAATTGATAAAAACAGAAACAAACATGATTTCACAATTTAGCACTTTTAATTTCCATTTCTTTCTTTAATTATTCAAAACAAGCCTTTCAACCATCAAACCAAATTAAATCAAAAACACTTCAAAAGAGCCTAATATTTTGCACACAGCAACATATGCTTAATTTAAGCTCTCAAACCAAAATTTGGCTTAAGATCATTTATAAATTAATTTATGCAAAAAAGACAAATTTCAGCCTAGTAAAACAACATTAATTCATATAAAAATATTTAATAAACTTTTTGATCTCAACTTTCTCATACAGGTCATGTATGCCAAAAATGAGCTTCTGACCAAAGCATGGTTGCAGATTCAAATTATTTTTCAGATTTTGAATTTAAACTCCTACACAAGATTAAATCTAAAACATCTATTAAACAATTCCCTAAATTCACATCCATCACACCAAGGGTACTACTCATCAAGGAAAAGCCCTAGGATGCACTTGTGGTTGCAGAAAAGTTCATTAAAGGGGCTATAAAAAGCATCAAACTTAACTTAGCATAAATCTTACAAAAATCATAACTGAAAATATATACATCAAAATCATTCAATCTTTTTCCACAGATCTAGAAATGCCATAAAGAGTAACATATCCAAAATTCAAGTCCATAGCATGTGTATATTTTAAATCACACTAAAAACACTCCAAACTGAGTTTGAATTTTTAATTCAAAAAAATGCACAGAAAAACCCTATACATGTTTTCTAGAAAAGATAGATTTCTTCACCATGAACCCAACAAAATTGGTTTTGCATTTTTCTGTTTTTTCTACGATTTTTAATGATTTTTCGAAGTTACTGCTGTAAACCCAAAAATCTCTTTACAACCGGGTCCCTGGAATCTTACACCGGGAACCCTGAAAAGAGTTCAATCTTCGCAGATAAGCCCCTGGCGGCGGAGGGAGCTCACCGGCGGCTACTGTTGGCCGGAGACGGGCGGGTGAGTGGCTAGGGTTGGGATTGGGCTCACCCTAGACCGATTCCCGGCGGTCGTTGGGGCAGTGGAGCCTTCGGCGGCGGGCGGCGGCGGCGGCTGAGTGGTGGTCGGCTGGCCGCTGCGACTCGTGTTCTCGGTGAGGCTCAGGTCAGGTCGGGCACGGGGCGAGCTCGGGAGCTCCTGTGTGCCTCAGGGAAAAGGTGGAGGGGGTTGTGTGATAGCGGAAGAGGGCGCGAAAGGCTTGCTCGGCTACGGCGGCATCAATGGCGACGGGACAGTGCGCCACGCGGCCGAGGACAGCTCAAAAGGCCGGCGGATGATGCGAGATGGTGGAGGAAGCGGGGTGGCAATTCACGAGGGCATTTACCCGCCTACGGGGCCAGCTGGAGCGGCGGATGCACGGGTGGGCGCGGTGTTGTCGGCGGAACGCGGCGCGTGTAGCGCGGCGCCTGGCGACGGTTGGCTGCGGCGTCCCCGGGCACGGTGTACCGGCCTTGAGCTCGCGGAGGCCTCATGGCTCGCGCGTGGTCCACAACGTAGCCCACGAGGATCCGTACGCCGGAGCATCGCGAGGACGCCACGTGGCCGGCGCGCGCACGACGCGCGGGGGCGCGGCGACGGCGTCGAGTGCCTCCCTTTTTATTCCACTTAAGCATTTTCGAAATTGCGTAACTCAAAAATTTTGAATGTAACTCAAAAATATCCAAAAATAAAAGTTGTAGAGGAGCTATAGATCTACAACTTTCCCAAAGGGCGACATATGTTTTTATCAACGGTTTGTCCGGGAACGTCGGCCGAAGTTGCAGATTTTCCACGGCTCGGGTTACTGTTCACAGCGCAGTCAAACCGATTTTTGGCCAATTTGCACTCAAAATTGGAATGTCCGCCAATTATAAAAAATGTGTTCCCGGAAATAAAGAACAACTTTCGTTTTGGCCGATTTTGAACTTCTATAGTGAAATTTGGAGAACGCGCAAGAAAACCATTTCAGCCTTAAAGGAGCATTTAGGATTTGACCGTGATTTGGGATTTTGACCAAGGTCTTTTGTGCAAATATTTGCCAAATCATGTCAAACATGTTTAGGAGCCGATTACACTTGATTAACACAACTAAATAAGGTATTTATATTTAATAAACAACTGGGGTGTTACAGTAAATATCTTGTTCAAACTCGACTTTGTTTGTGAGATATAAAAATAATAAATTTCAAGTCGGAAAGCCGTGGTTTGGATAACACTAACAGGCTTGGCAAATCCTTATCTACATGTTCAATCTTTGCTCCTGATATTGTGCTAAACGCAAATATATTATGTTGTTTATATACTTATCAATTGACCAATGCAAATATGGATGTATGTATTGTATTGTTGACAGAAGATATGACAGAACTGGTATGGAGTGTATATGTGGGAATGGGACAGGCGGATAGCTTTGAATTTTTGGCAAACGTACTTTAATCCACGTTGGCAGCTTTGCATTTTTTTTAACATGTTAATTGTGTAATGGTTCATTCTATTCAGTGCTCACCACTCCAACAGGCAACAGTACTAAATTAAGAAAAGGTCAAAAATTTTGCGTTCTGATCCTAACCTCCAACCGAAGAACATATGTATCTGGTGGTGCCACTGTCACGGTGTCACCTACCGCCGGAGAGGCCGATGTCGGACATGGCAGCGACGCTCGTCGTCGTCGTCGCCGATGTTGGCCGCCAGACGAACCACGAGTCAAAGAGAGGCCTTTGCTTCTCCACGCCCTCGAACGTGTTGAATGTCGCGTACGTCGCGGGCAGCTCCGGCAGCGGCGCGCTGCCGTCGAGGTACTGCGTGACCTGCCGCATGCTCGGCCGCGCCGCGGGTAACGGGTGCAGGCACGCCAGGCCCAGCCGCAGCACCAGGTCCGCCTCCGCGGCGTCGTAGTCCGAGCCGAGCCTGGCGTCCACCGCGCCGGCGATGGAGCCCTCGCGCCAGTGCCCGAGCACCCAGTCCACGAGCACGAACCGGTCGCCGGTGACGTCGGCGTCCGGGCCTTCACCCTCCTCCTCCTCGATGGGCCTCCGGCCGCAGGCAACCTCCAGGAGGAACGCGCCGAAGGCGAACACGTCGGAGAGAGTGGTTGCCTTGCCGGTGCGCACGAGCTCCGGAGCGAGGTAGCCCATGGTGCCGACCACATGCGTGGTGTGCGGATCGTCGCCATGGTCGTACAACCTCGCAAGGCCGAAGTCACCCAGCCGCCCGTTCATCTCTGCGTCGAGGAGCACGTTGCTCGCTTTGATGTCTCGGTGTATGACCACCTTCTCCCAATCCTCGTGCATGTAGAGCAGCCCGGCGGCGACGCCTCTGATGATGTGAAGCCTCCGAGCCCAGTCCAAGACCGGCCTGTCGTCGCCGTGGTAGTGAAGGTGCTTGTCGAGGCTGCCGTTTGGCATGTAGTCGTAGACCAGCAGGAGCTCCCCTTTGCGCCGGCAGTAGCCGAGCAGCTGCACGAGGCTGCGGTGCCGGAGCCGGCCAATGCTGACAACCTCGGCGACGAACTCCTTCATCCCTTGCCTTGACTCATGGGATACCTTCTTCACGGCGACCCGTGTCCTGAACGCCGGGAGCACGCCACTGTACACCCTGCCAAATCCTCCTGCTCCGAGGAGTTGCTTGTCCTTGAAGCCGCCGGTGGCGTCGTACAAGTCCTTGTACGCGAATCGGTGAGGCCCGAACTCCACCTCCCAGTCTTCGCGCAGTTCGGCGTACCTGCGCCGTCGTCGGAGGAACAAGAACCCGACGGCGACCGCCGCGAGGACGGCCGCCGTGGTGGCTATCGGCAGAGCGATGGTCAGGGCCTTGGACCGGGGCTTGGGGCCGATGCGTGGCAGCTTCGGGAGCTTGGCGTAGTCGAGCGCCGGCGCCTCGCCGCCGAGGCTGAAGCTCCAGCCGAGGACGTAGTGCTTGACGAGCACGATGCTGGACGCCGACGAGAAGCCGACGTACGCCGTGTCGGCGATTACCGTCGAGAGGTTGACTTTCGCGGACAGGAGCGGCCTCTTGGGCCTTGGTCGCCGCGCCGGCGCCATGGTCACGGTGACCACCGTGGCGGCGGCGTCGTAGTCCACCCACACCTGCATGGGCTCCCGGCTGATGAGGCTGAGGTTCCGGAACGCGCCGTCACCGTCGTCGTCGTAGTACCCCGCTGCCGCGGCCGCCGTGGAGTTGAGGCTGTTGACGTCGACGCCGACGTGGTTGTTGTTGATGTCCGCGAACTCCGGGTTGCGCACGGTGTCGAACTCGACGGCGAAGATGCGGTTGCGGGCGTCGCCGTTGTCGGTGCCGTTGAACATGCCCAGGTACTGCTGCGGCATCGCCGTGGACAGGTCCGTGGACGGCGCCACCAGGAACGCGAACCCGCTGGTGCTCAGGTCGAGGAACTCCGACACGATGGCGAACACGAACGTGGTCGAGAACGACGACACTGCTCCGGCTGCCCCCGCCTCCGCCGGCGGGCGGCGGAACCTCACCGGTTCCGGGTGAAAGGCGTGGCCCTTGGACATGCCGGTGTCGTTCCTCTGCGACGACGCCATGTTGGTGTCGTTGGTGAGCAGCAGCAGCCCGGCCGGCGTGACGGTCGCCATGCCGTCGAGCGACAGGCCCGCGCCGCGGAAGCCCTCGTAGGCGAACTCTACGGCGGCACCGGCGGCCTTGTCGACGACGAAGACCACCACCACCACCACCATCAGCAGGAAGCGCTTAGCCGCCATGACGGCAACAGCTCTCTGCAGGCTGCTTGCCGCATCACTGAGACTCTACCTACCTAACAGCTCTCCATCATCAGTCTCGCGCGAAGTCAAAGCAAGGAAGGTTCCGGTGGCACGCTTGCCATGGCGCACGACATCGAGACCCACAAGAAAAGGTCACCATGAGAGCGACCAGCCACATGGTTCGCCATCCATGGTCCATAGATGGAGCCAGTGGGGCCATGGCGGGGGACTAGACAAGGTTGCAAGATTTGGAGGATTGACCAACTCGGGATCGTTGCATCTTCTTTCCACGCCCCTACGACACTCTACAGTACTAATTAACACGATCGAGGTACTAGTATCTCTGAACACGATCACGCGGTGTCATGCTGATGATACCTAACCCCAGCCACAAATCAGTACCGAAATCCGCTGAATTCTAGCAAAGCTTGTTCTGATAAACAACTGGCACTACGTGGACGTCTTACCTGCAGCTACGCAGCCACGGCAATGGCTCATGCCTCAACGGCGTGATGGCGTCCAGACAAATCCGAGCAAAATGTGAACGCCCAGGATGGACCGGGACCATGAGCAGTTGTTGAACCGAAATTGCCCTGCTGTTGCGAGTAACCTGCGATGGCGGTGTGCGTCATTGATGATCAAGTGGAATCGTTGACTGTTTTGAGTTGGGCCAAGACTTGAGTGTTGACTAAAAATGTCGTTGTTAAATATATTGTCGTCATCGTTGTTTTGGATCTTTATTTAATAATGGAAATTTCCGGTTATTTGTTTAGAGATATCCATGTAGTTCTTGCAAAAATATAACTACTCTGGTACCCTTGTTTCCTTGCTAGTACTCCGTAGTTTGTACACCAGCCGTGCAAAGCAGGACTTCTTCACGAAATGGTTGGTTTCGTCGTCGAATGAGCATAAATTTCCACACGCTGAACAGTACAAAACATTCACTAGATGTAACCATGTGAACTACTTCGCCATGTAGATTTGCACTGCAGCTTTCAGCTGCGGTATTGTTTAGTTGGGAAAGAAATTTGATGAAAATGTCACATAAATTTACCGATGCTAATTAAGAGAACTAAACATGATCTAGTTATAAAATATAGATGGATTGGAAATCAGAATATACTGAGTCGTCAATAGAAGATCTTTACTGTAGCACCACATTGTCTAATCATGATCTAATTAGGTTCAATGGATCCATCTCGCAAATTTAGACGGAAGTTATGAAATGAGTTTTATCGTTAACCTACGTTTGATACTCATAATTAGTATGAAAACATCTAATGTGACGGGTGAATAATAAAAACTTGCCGATCTATACAAATTGTAACTCTCTCTTCCTTGCTCGACTTTGAGCTCCCAGCAGGCAAATGTTACTGCCAAAGTGCCAATGGCTCTCCTCAACGCATCATCACCGGCAGCACGTCAGGGCACCTAATAATTAACTAAATTTACATTCATGCTCAAATCGTGAGGTCCTAAATCTGAAATTCCAAGGGAAGTTTACCCTGGCTTTCAGAATGACTCCCAGTAGTTACTCCAGAATTTGACAATGCTACCAGACAGAACAAAATGCGATTACGCGTCGCCGGTTCGGTTTGATCACGTTCCCCCGGAATGGAAGGATGACACGGCGCCGGCGCTTGTCACAGTCGCCGATGACGACGGGTAGGACGCGGCGTAGGAGTCGAAGCCCTCGTTCTGCATCATGGCCAGCGCGGTGAAGCTCTGGTACGACCGCGGCGGCTCGGGCAGCGGCGCGTCGCCGTCGAGGTACTGCACCACCTGCCGCATCGACGGCCGCTCGCCGGGCACCGGGTGGGAGCACAGCAGGCCCAGCATCAGCACCAGCGCGGCATCCTCCGCGGGGTAGTCGCCGCGGAGCCGCGGGTCCGTGGCGTCGGCGAGCGCGCCCATGTGCCAGAGCTCAAGCACCCAGTCCACCAGCACGAAACGGCCGTCGCCGCCGCCGCCGCGCTCGATGGGCCGCCGGCCGCACGCCACCTCGAGCACGAACGCGCCGAACGCGAAAACGTCGGCGGCCGGCGTCACGCGCCGGGTGCGCGCGAGCTCCGGCGCGAGGTACCCCATGGTGCCCACCACGTGCGTGGTCTGCGGGCCGGCGCCGCGCTCGTAGAGCCGCGCGAGCCCGAAGTCGCCGAGCCGGGCGTTCATCTCGCCGTCGAGGAGCACGTTGCTGGCCTTGACGTCGCGGTGGATGACCACCTGCTCCCAGTCCTCGTGAAGGTACAGCAGGCCCGACGCGACGCCCCTGACGGCGCGGAGCCTCTGTTCCCAGCTCAGCGGCGGCGCGCCGTTGCCGTGGCCGTACAGCCACCTGTCCAGGCTGCCGTTCGGCATGTAGTCGTACACCAGGAGGAGCTCGCCTCTCCGCCGGCAGTAGCCGAGCAGCTGCACGACGTTGCGGTGCCGGAGACGGCCGATGCTGACGACCTCGGCGACGAACTGCTTCATCCCTTGCCTCGCGTCGTGCGACACGACCTTGACGGCGACCTCCGTCTTGGACTCCGGGAGCACGCCCTTGTACACGCGGCCGAAGCCACCGGCGCCGAGGAGGTGCTTGCTGTCGAAGCCGTCGGTGGCGTGGAACAGGTCCTTGTAGCTGAACCGGTGCGGGCCGAACTCCACCTCCCAGTCCTCCCGGAGCTCGGCGTACCGGAACCGCCGCCACGCGAGGACGGACACGCAGGCCACAGCAGCGAGCGCGAGGAGCGGCATGGCTACCGGCAGGGCCACGTCGAGCGCCCTGGGCCGTCGTTTGGTGACGGCGCGAGGCATCTTAGGGAGCTTCGCGTAGTCGAGCGTCGGCGCGGCGCCGCCCAGCGCGAAGCTCCAGCCGAGGACATAGTGGCGCGTGCGGAACGGCCCCGTCGACGAAGAGAGCCCGACGTACGCCGTGCCGTTCACTACCGCCGAGAGGTCGACGGCAACGGAGATCAGGGGCTTCTTGGGCTTGGGCGCCTCAGCGGGCGCCAGCGTCACGTTGACCACCGCGGCCCGGCCGTCGTAGTCCACCCACACCTGCATCGCGTCGCCGCTGTAGAGAGACAGGTTCTTGAAGACACCGGTGTCGTCGGCGAAGTAACCGGCGGGCTCGGCGGCGACGGACATCAGCCCGTTGACGTCGACGCCGACGTGGTTGCTGTTGATGTCCCGGAACTCCGGGTTGAGGATGGTGTCGAGCTCGACCGCGAAGACGTGGTTGCTCGCGTTGCCGTTGTTCTCGCTGTTGAAGAGGCCGAGGAACTGGCTCGGCGACGCCGCGGTCAGGTTCTTGGTTGGCGCGACGAAGAAGGCCAGCCCGTTGCCGCTCACCGTCACGTACTCCGCGGCGATGGCGAACACGAAGGTCGTAGAGAAGGACCGAGCAGTTCTGTTCCCGGCCGACGCCGACGCCGGCGCCTCGTCGTGGAAGCGGAGCGGCGCCGGGTGGAACGCGTGGCCCTTCAGCTGGGACGTGACGTTGGTGAGCCTGAGCTTGCCGTCAGGCTCGACCGCGGCCATGCCATCCAGGTCGAGCCCCGCGCCGGCGAAGCCGTTGTAGATGAACCGCTCGTCACCGCCACCGCCGGCTGCTGGCACCGCCGCATGGCTGAGGCCATGGAAATGGCAGACAAGAAGGGCAAGGAAGGAGAGGCTGACAAGCATCGATCTCTTGTCACTAGGAGCAGATTGGCAAGTAACCTCCTATAACTTGGTGGTAGGTGGCAGATTAGTGGATTCGTCTCAGACAGAGCAAGCGGACGGACATGAAACCTTTCAGGTAGAACTGAAAAACAAAGACTAATTGGCCCTTCTATTTCCTTCTCCTACCTATAGGATCACATATAAGAGAAGAAAGATCCACATTTTCTTCTCATTTCCCTAGCGAGTCGAAAACAATCGTGCAGATGCTCTGCCTCATATGATCTCTGCAACATTTGCCAGCAAGCGAAAATTCTTGTTACCAGGACCTGGGTCTTTTACCTCCTGAAGATGCTGAACTTTGAAGTTGAAAAGTATTTGGTAGTGCATCCAATTTTTGGGTGGATACCGACACAGTTTACAGGTAGCAACATACCAAAATAACTACAGTCCTCAATCATATTTGACCTAAGGCTAGGTCAAAATTAATGAAAAATCTTGAGTCAATCATATTTGACATGAGGCTAGGCTAGGCTCTCTGTTATATGATATTTAGTTTAACTAGGAATTTAGCTAGCTCTTGTCTTTTATGCTAGTGCCAGGCGACATAGAGTTAACCTAACAACTCGATCACTATTAATACATGATCTATCTCATCTCTCACAAAGCTTCTCTTCCCTACCCTACACCTCATCACCAATCTGCACCCGCTTAGATGCATAACAGCGAGTCAACTTGCAGCCTGTTCGTTTGGCTGGTGCTGATTTGTTCTGAGAGAAAAGTATAACTGATTTGTTCTGAGAGAAAAGTGCGGCTGGCTGGTGGCTGATAAGCCAAACGAACAGGGCGTTGAATGGCCACACTAGCAATCAAGCAAGCAAAAATAGGATCAAGAAATTCTCGAACTTAATGTTAGGAGGTAAGGATCGTCATCAGATGCCGTAAACATCACGATATCTTCATTAAGGGCTGAATTAATTGTTGATGTGGATCTCAGTACACTTTTCTCTGATTCAGCGGTCAAGTCAAAGCTGAAAATGATGGTAACTTGGCAAGGCACGGATCATACGTTTTGAATTTAAAGCTTCAGCCTTCAGTGCTGCTGTTCAGATCTTGAGTCAGCCTTGCAATGGATCAAAGTAATGGTCGTATAATTCAAATGTTAAGTGTTAAATTAATTTAGCAAAGTTTCTAATACAAGGGCAGAGCTTATCAGCTATTAGCACAGATTAATCAGAGAATTAGCTCCTAATATTTTCATCTTTTATGGGACCAAGGGCCACTCCAACCGTAAACAACAAAGTCACATATATTAATATATTTGGTATATTTGATTTGCATTAGAAAACATTAATCGCAACTTTAAACTGCATATCAGTCCCTTCACTTCCTTGTGCGATAGCCAGTGCAGAGCATGCCACGATGTAATTTGGACCGAATTACAGGTCTCAACGCAATAAACACATCAGGCAAGCTTTACATGAAAGTTAGTTACATAGGCAACAAACGTGTATACACATGGATGGAGTACTTGACCTGACACCATGGTACATTGGACAATTTAACTGCTAGTGTACATAACACAATGCTCCTCGACCAGGCTTTTTAAAACCTACACTGATCAAGTTCCATCAAGATGATGTTGGCCTTGGCAACCTCTTCGCGATTTCCTGCCATACATATTCACGTGGGAGCAAATGTGTTTAGCATTTCGGTGTGTCAAAATATCCACACGGGGAGGCTACTTCCATATGTGGTGGTTAGAGTACAGAAAAGTATCAAGCCACCAACACGTTTCCTACAAAAAATATTCTGCTTTGCAGATTTGGCCCTACTCGCTCCCCATCTTCCTGCTCACGACATGTAAAGCTGTTTTT
The DNA here is from genome assembly GCA_947561735.1 of Cenchrus americanus. NCBI lineage: Eukaryota > Viridiplantae > Streptophyta > Magnoliopsida > Poales > Poaceae > Cenchrus > Cenchrus americanus. Next base: position 56,297,863 of record OX387240.1, read on the forward strand.
TTTCCAAGAACAAAAAACTAGCACGTGAGAAAGAGAATGACCCCGACCAAATTTATAAGTTCCGGGAGTCCCTTATCAATGGGCCAGATTCCAGCAGGCACCCCACAAAATTTCAGATCTTACGGGGGCAACAGGTAGGAAATGCTAATTGCTGTAGATTTGACTGGAATTCTTTATCCTCCTTGGAATCAGGAGTTTTTTTATTTTAAAGGAACTATTAAGCAGTGAAGCCAAAAAGGACGGAATTATGCATTGCTCTCATCTTACTTCTACCAACCTTCAGCAGCTCAGCGCAGGCCAGCAATTTTTCAACACTAAGAAAAAAAACACATGAGCCTATATGCTATTCATGTTCTCATGTGACTAGAAACAGCCCACTCAGTTTTTAAATGCATGACGAGTTACTCGATTAGAATAACCTAATTAGTATGTCATATTATCAAAATTGATTCGCGTCATGCTCCTGATACATACCTCAAATAATTGGTTTATGTTATCGGCTGTTTTAGCTGACGTCTCAATGAAAAACATATTGTTCCTTTCTGCATACTCTTGTGCTTCCTTAAGAAATCAAGGCATAGTGTCAAAACCATCAGCATAAACATTCAAACAGACAAACTGGCATAATCTTTCTTGCATACCTGAGAAGATACAGTACGATTTTCATGCAGATCAGCCTTATTCCCAACCAAAGCCATAATCATATCAGGACCACCATGTTTTTGAAGTTCCTGAAGAGTGGGGGAAAAGTGATAACAAGTTCAGACTTGCGCCCAAACAAAAGAGGGTACCATCATGGATTTTACAATGCTGATAAACATACTGGACCGTCGAAACTGAATAGACAAAAGCTACAGAATAGTAGAATACATTATACATGCATAGCTAAATATCAATAAGTTAGGCACACTGCCGCCAGGTCTTATAACACTCTTTGGAACAATCATGGTAAAACTATTTGCAATAGTTACAAGCTCTCTTAGTACTGGGTTACAAGAAGACGAGACTTCAATACAGAAAGATAGGCTCTCCAGTTATGCTGTTAATGTAATAGAGAGCCTATCTTCTTGTATTGAAGTCTCATCCTCTTGTAACCCAGTACTAAAAGAGTTTGTAACTATTGCAAATAGTTTTACCAATAAAATAGGCTGACTAGAAATATCTCTGTAATAAAACACAAACTGATATGGTGATTCTGAAGCAGAAACACAAATCCTGAAGAACTTCTGACCAATGTTTTAGAGTTTGGAGTGAACTAATTTAAACTCAACCATCCATATGACTCAAAGAGGTTCCATAGAAAAGAGCAAAGAGCAATCACCATATAATTGGATAGAAGGGAATAGAAGCAGTACCTTCACCCAATATTGTGCTTTGTTAAATGATTCTGGACTGGTTATGTCATAGACAACAATTGCAGCACCAGCTCCCCGGTAGTAAAGAGGTGCCAAGGCAGCATACCTGAAAATTGACTGGTTTTCATGAATTTTGCAGGAAATTCATTACTATGCTCGAATACAACGTAAGTAAAACTGAAATTGAACACGAAAGTGTAAGTGGGTACTTTTGTGATAAAATATCTTAAGGCATATTGATGCAAATATGCCATAGAGATGCAAGTGGGTTTGTCTGCTAAACCCAACAAAAAATAAACTGTATGCAGGTTCATGGACAAAACCACCTGCATTCATAATGCCCTACATGTCATAACTTAAATTAAAGCACAAGCCTCTGATTTATGTACCTCTCTTGGCCAGCAGTATCCCATATTTCAAACTTCACTGTTGTTGAGTCCTCTAATGCCAATGTTTGTGACAAAAATGATGCACCAACAGTTACCTAAATTGATTAAATGGAAGATGTAAAGCGAAAGAGCACATGTGAAAAAGTTAAAAGTGCAATTTGTCTACTGTTCATGAAACTAAAAAATGTTACTTTCTAGTTTAACCTTGGAAGTAGGGTCAAACTGACCACGGACAAAGCGAAGAACAATACAGCTCTTCCCGACACCAGAGTCTCCAAGTAATACCAACTACAAGGGGGAACTAGTAAGAAATTTAGAAGAAATTGCAAATTCAATTCACTTTGATGCCAACATAAAAAACTACAAACATTACACGGAGTAATTGGACTGAGATGTAGCGTCAACATGCTAACAAAATGCTAGCTAGATGCATACAAGAATAGGGAGAATTAAAATGACAGAATTACAGATAAATTTGTGGATAAACATGCCGAAGTACAACTTAAATAAAAGATCCATATAGGATTGTGATTAACAAACCTTCACGCGGAAGTTCTTTGAATCAGTATCAGAATTCCCACCGTTGACATTGCTCAACCCTCCAGCATTAGTAGCTAAATGAGGAAAAAATGCTGCATCAGTACATAGCAAAATTGTATGCTACCTAGCAGTGCCACATTAAAATTAGTAATGTTGATTCAGAAGGCAGAAGAATGACAGAGAAAATTCAATACCAAGTAATTTTGATCACATTTTAGGTTCTGGGAGATTGTTTACACTGTTTCATAGTTTTGAATCGACCCTTTTAAAATATATTTGCCAACTCAGCAGACACAATAATTTTTTAAGGGTACAACTGTCTCCCATTTAAGAGTACCCAGGGAACAAAGCATCATTTAAAAGAGGTTTACACGAAGGAATACCATGTATATCCTGTTATGAGCTGAAGAACATAAAATTTAGGATATCCATTTTATTACAGCTATTTTATAAAAAATAGTTTTGGATATTTGACTATGGACACTTGTGCGTGAACATAGGTTTAGAGGATGAAATTTAGACAATTCTTAGTTTATTTCATGACTGGTAAGTAGGCCTGCAATCCTCACGAGGCTATAGTAGCTCTTGTTTAATCACAGCTAACAATTTTTGCATCCCAACATGAACACACAACAGTAATAAAGCAGAATATTAAGGTTCCAGCAGTGGTTCAGGGATGTAGATGAAGCTAAGAAAGATCTATCTTGCTATTACCTTTATTAGATTTTGGTCAACAATAATTGCAATTTCCATTTCCTACTTCCTAGGGTAACTACAAAAAATAAAACGGGTAGAAACACAAATTCAACTTCAAGGATGGAATACCACCAATTTACCCTATTCATAGCACTTCCTAAAACACACTGTAGTAATTGTCAATTGCTGTGTCTTAATAAAGCGCCTCTCAACCTAGGGGTGCTTGTTGGGTGGGCACATGAACTATGATGTCAACTCATTACCACTCCTTAATATAAAAACCCTCCTAGTTCAGATGCCAGCACACCACAGTGCCAAATTGTAACCCATATTTATGGCTTATCATTTGATTGTGCTACTAATGCTATTTCCATCACTACCAGTGTATGATGGCAAGTGTGTTAGAAGCAACTCCACAAGTGCAGATTTGAGAATAGAGCAATAATTGAATACCACTAAGCAACTGTATGCACCGCCTTCTGATAAAACTACATGGGTTGCCAACGGATTTGCAAATTGCGATTTCACATCAACACGTGACTACCTTCAAGCTTCAGTCAATGCTAGTTGTACAGAACTTGCAAGCCAGCCAACCAACCAAAGGATAGATCATCACCCCTGGGGATTGGAGTTGGAAGTCCCCTCCAATCCATATGGGGAATTGGTGTATCCTAACAAAGCTCTAAAGGCCTAACTTTCCCCATTCCTACATACAACAAGGAAAAAATCTCAGAATCTCAATAGCCCACCTTCAGTTCCACGGGCCAAATCATTTAGCTACATAGAAGAATTTATACAGGACACTGACTAAACTCCATAAATCGATCAAACTTCAACCCAGCCACCATCGCAGTGAAAACTACCCCCCAAACTGCAGCAGCATTGACCTCCCACCACACGACCTCTTAAGGCCCGATCAGAAGCCCGAATTACACCGTGACCCTGCCCAACTCCGAGCTTCCTTCCCAGGCCCCAGCTCCCAAGCAGCACAAGATCACAGCAGTAATGAAAAAAAGATCCACGGATGACGGGAGGAGAAGGGGATTGATTTGTTTTGGTTGTTGGTGAGGCGGGTAGGAGCGACCTGGTAAGGAGGAAGAGCAGCCCATGGGCGGCGCGCGGGGGTGGGGATTTGCCGGGAGAACGGACTGGGGCAGCGCAGGTTGCGGCGGTCGGCGGCGGTTGCCGACGGCGGGGGAGAAGCCGGTTGGTGACTCGCGCAAATTCGCTTTTGGGTGGGAGTAGGCTGCTCGGGGGGCTGCTGCAGACGGACTCCTCTCACTGACATGTGAGCCAGACAACGATGAGGCCCACGTGTCATAGACAGTGAGTCCCTCAGAGTCCTTCAGAGGAACCGTTCTCCCGGGGCCTTTGTCGCTGACATGTGGGGCCCAAAAGCTCATAACTCCACATGTCAATGATCCAAAGTACATAGCATAGGGTCGAAGTCATACTATTGACGCCTCGTCCTCGACAGAAACGCCAATTATGGTAAATTTTAGAAAAATCTTAGGAAAACATCAGGAAGTCCTACTAGGGATCGTTGGGATTTTTTATATATTTTTTAAAATTATTTTGCAAAAATATACGACGGTTTGAAAATTTTATACTTTTGACTCCATTCACCGTGACCCACGTCGGTTTCAGTATTTACCACCGTGGGCCACGGCGGTTAGGATGTCGCCCGTGGGCCCCCACGGGTTCGGAGGTCAGCCGCCGTGGGCCACGGCGGCTAGCGACAAACCATCGTGCGCTACAGCGGCAAGCCAAACTGCCGTAGCCCACGGCGGTTTGGCCCATCCAGCCGCCGTGGCGTACGGCGGCAAGTTCCCTCCCCTCTACATAAGCCAAAAAATAGCCCGGAAATGTCATAAAAATTCGGGAAAAAAGAAAGAGAGGGTTGGGAAGGAGAGGGGAGGAGAGTGAGGGGCGGAGTAGCGAAGCTCTGCCGGTTCTTCGCTTCATTGCAAGTATTTCGTCGATTTAAAATCTTGTAGCAGTTATTTAGAAACTGTATTTAGTGATTTACTGTGTTGTGTTTCTTTAGATCTGTGGTATTAAAAATTTCCTGTTTATAGGGTTAGGGTTGAGGAGGAGAAGAGGGAAGGTGGAGGGTGCAGAGTAGTGAAGCTCTGTTACTTCTTCGCTTTGCAGATAGTTCACTGATTTCACTAATTCTAGTAATTTCTGTTTAGGTGTATTTGTGGTTTGTAGATTTGTAGTTGTAGTTTGTAAATCTGTAGTTGTAATTTATATTACGAAATATATTTACTGTTAAGTGTGTAGATTGCGGCTGATTAGTTTGTTAATGTAGTTTAGATAAGTTTATTTGATTCTTAATCACTGGATGTAGCATTTGATAGTAGTTATTGTTTTTTATTATGAATCAGACATGTCGTGGTCAGTGACAATCAAAATATATTATGGAATTGGAGAGATTATATATGATCTACCAGGAGTTGACTTGTCAAATTTTAGTTCAATTGAGAAAAATGTTCCAAGAGCAGTAGAAAGAACTTGGGAGGTTATAACCAACTGGCTAGGCAAGGTATTTTCAGTAGATTTAGAGCAGCATTACATGTCGGTGATGGACTAATCAATAGAAGTACACCAGTGTATTGGGAGCTCGTGGCACTTGAAGGCACTCCACGATGGAGGGGTTTTATCAGAAATGCTTGCTGATTTGGTTTGCCTGTGATTTTGTTTGTCCAAATTACCAGAAGGGTGGGTCTAGCAGTTAAGTGCATGAGGAAGCTAAGGATATGGATGAGGGGGAAAGTGGTGAAGAAGGGGAAGATGCTAAAGAAGGGGAACAATAAGAGGAGGAAGAAGGGGATTATGAGGGTGAGCAGGCATCTAGAGGTTATGTTGTCACCGGTGTTATTGATGAGGGAGAAGAAACCCAGAGGTGATGAGATAATATCAGAGAGTGTTGGAAGCTGATGAACATGCAAGTGTATTAGGGATGTAAGAACTCAGGTCGTCGCTTCTGGCACTGCCCATATGCATGGGTAAGCAATGTCCACAAATTTCCTCATCATCTTTCTTTGGTTTGGTAACGTTTTCTTGCCTTTTGCAGTACTCCACCCAAGCTGAGAACTGCGGTTTCTCATAATGGGTGGATCCACCAGCTATTGATCCCTATCAATAATACATCGACTATTGTCGGGGACAGCCATAGGGGTCCCCTAAATCACCAGGGAAAGCCCACTTTCTTTCTCAAATAACAAACTCACCAACGTAAAACACGACTAAAACAATCGCGGATCACTGGTAGGGCCCATGGCGCTGGTGGCCCCAGCGGCCCACCAGAACAGTCGGCCCAGCCACCCTCGGGCGGAACTCCGCTTCGCTCGAGGGGCGTGGCATCGCACCAGCGAATCTCCGCCTCGCTCGAGGGTTGGTCGCCCCCTCGGGTGAGGTTCCGCCTCGCTCGAGGGCCGGTCGCCCCCTCGGGTGAGGTTCCGCCTCGCTCGAGGACCTCACAGGCTCGCCGCCCCCGTACCTGCTCCCCCGACAGGGGGCATTTAATGCTCTGACACGCCTGGGAATTATGCCCCGGCGCTGTTCCGCCAACCCTCCCGGTGAGGCCATCCCCGCCACTGTGCGGTAAGGCCGGTGTCAACTCCGTGACACTGTGGTACCCACTCTCGTACGGATCGGGTGACACACCCTCGAAAGAGGACGACGGAACCCTCGAAAAGGGGATGGACGCTCGTTCCACGCCTGCCCAGGACGACGCCGTGACGTCGGACCAGTGAGGCGCGTCTCCCCCCGTCACCATCAGTCTTGTGCAGCCATCCCCGCCACCGCAACGACATCCCGAGCACTACAGCACCATCCCCGACGTTGTGGGAGTACGGGGCGACAATACACCGCCACGACGGCCGTGTGCGCCTTATGGCCTCCCATCAGCTGCACCCTCGAGTCAACGTACGGACGACGACTAGACGGGGGATTTCAACACCACCACCCTCGAAGCCACTCCTGGGCGGATACAGGGCACGCCATGATGCTCCGCCAGAAGCAAGATTCGCCAGGACGGTCATCCACTCCGTTGCATTGTCCGCCATGCCATCACGCGTAGCTAGAACAGTGCGGCATGCCTATAAACTGCCTCCTCCTTGGCCTATAAAAGGAGGGGCAGTCCCTTAGCCACAGGAGGAGGACAGTAGCAAGCACACTCGCACGCTCACTGCCTTCACCACGATATTGGCACTTGCCTCAATCAAAAACCTCTGGGACCTGGAGGCCCGGCCTCCTCTCCCGCCTATCTTGTAGCCCCCTCTGCAAGCACTACGGTGTGACGCAATATAGTGCCCTGAGCACACCACTGTTGGACGTACGGCCCCGACCGGAACCAGGATAAACCCCGTGTCACTAGTTGCTTAGCAAAGGCCATCGAGAGATAGATCTCAGCGCTCTTACTAGTTAGTGTCGGGACTACTTTCCGCACCGACAGTTGGCGCGCCAGGTAGGGGAATCGCGCGCTGAAGATCAACTTTCCGGCAGCCATCTTGATGGTGATCTGCACTGAGTACAGGGGCCAGAGGTACTCCATGGGCAACGCGGATCCCCTCCCAGCCGGATTCGAAATCCGGTTCAGGAGCCTGAACTTTCAGGCTACGGGGAACGACTACCTCATGCGCATCACCAACCGTGACGAGCTCCACCCGTGGCGATCGACCAGCCCAGGACCGGTTCCCACCACGCCCGCTGCTGACACCCTGGCGCCCACCCAGGCGGACGATGCGGGCCCTTCGAGCCACCCCGACGCCGCCGACGCTCCGGCCAGCGCTCTCGCCAGGCGCAGATGGAACGACGTCGGGTCGTGCGTGTCGCCTCACAACGTGACGCGCCCATCAACGCAACGACGACAGCACTCACGGGGGAGCACGCGGTTCCCGAGCCGCGGTTCACCCATGGCATGTGCAACGCTGCGACAGCGTACGCTTCGTCCTCCAGCACCGACGTGGCGGCGTACGAGAACCTTCCTGGCCACCACCTCCTGGCGGCCAGGAACCTCATCGCCACCACCAACGACGAGTCCTACCAGCGAGCTGCCACCTGCCGCTTCGCATGGGTACCCGAAGTGGGACTTCTCCGGCATGCCGAACCTAGTGATGTTCCAGCGGTTCCTCGACGCCGCGGACTACTGGTTCGGCTACTCCGACTCCAGCACTGGGAGCTACGACCCCGCGCGCGAGTGCTTCGTGGTGGTTGTCGACAACCAGGCGAATGGCACGAACGCGACGGGGGCTAGCAACGGAGAAGCCCCCCAAAACCCGGGAACTGGAGTACCCCAAGGCCCGGGGCCGAGCGTGCCCCCCACCTCATCGGCGAGGGGCGCTGACATCAACACGCAGCTGGCTCAAGCGTGCGAGCTCGAGGCTAAGCTTGCGGAGGAGTACTGCGCAGTACGACTACTTCGCGCCTCCATCGCTAGAGAAGCTTCCGCGCGCGGCGAACGCGCGCGCGCGAGCCGGGCGTGTGCCCGCGAGCGCATCAACGCCGACTTTGACGTCAACAACCTGAACACGCCCCCGCGAGCGAGCAAGAAGCTCATCACAGCCGCAACGCTGCTGCGAGCCATGCCCGCTCCCTTGACAACTGAGGCGCAGAACCTGCATCGAGAGGCGCAGGCGCTCATCGAGCAGGCGGTCGTGCAACAGGCCGAGAGCTCGGTGTCCCGCATTCGCCAGCAGGGCAGCGCGCGGGACGACGGAGGCACGCAGGGCCCCGAGGCGTCAGTTCATGTGGGCGGTGCAGCGGGACAACCCGCCAACTAGGGCCGAACGCCAGTCAGGGAGTGAATCCTTGACACACGCGGACAGGCCTAGGACGGCGACACCCGTAACGTCATCAACGCCCGTCGAACAGGCAACACAGAGACACGAGCAGTGGTAGGATACCACCCACGGCGGGGCACGCGCTACGACAGCTGCGAGGATCGCTCACCAACGCCGGAGCCCCCGGGGACCCGCGTGTTCAGCCGGGAGATGCGCACGACGAGCTTCCCTCGTCGATCGACAAGTACACGGGGGAAACGGATCCCCGTGTGTGGCTCAATGACTATCGCCTGGCATGCCAGCTGGGCGGAGCCACCACCGACGAGGTCATCATCCGCAGGGTGCCGCTGCACCTCGCAGACTCGGCGCGGACGTGGCTCGAGCACCTGCCGGCTAGTCAGATCCACAACTGGGACGACTTGGTCCGCACCTTCGTGGGGAACTTCCAGGGCACGTACGTACATCCTGGGAACTCCTGGGACCTACGCGCGTGCACCCAGAGGCGGTGGGGGCCATCTTCGACAGCAAGAAAGGCAAGCGCGTGGACGACGCACCCGCGGAGGGTAGCAAGTCCAAGGAGCTCCAGCAGAAGCACAAGCAGGGCCAGAAGGGCAATGTTGACGGTGAATTTCCGTCAACCTAGAGTATTTGTTATACATTGGTTTCGATTATGATTTGCAACTAACCCGCCACTAGGTATACTAATGATGTAACAAGTTCACACTTGCATGTCGATTTTGGAGTTTGTTGTTTACGCAGGAAATCTACGCTAAAGAGGAGACTTTCAGGATAAGTTCACCAAGCACTTTGGAAGAAGATCATGAAGCCCGACAAGAGTCAAGACACGCGATGAACATGACTCCAAATGACCCGAGGACCGAAGTGTCAACGTGCAAGTCTTCAGGGACTCAACCAGAAAACAGCGAAGCTTGCATAGCAAGGATTCAAGCCTTAAGCGTGAAGGAAATGACATTAAAGGCCCACATGCAAGTGCACACAAATAAGGGATCACACGAGAAGCAACCGGGGAGGAAACCGAGGCCGAACCGGGCCGAAATGGGCTTGGACCGGCCGGCCTGGGCCGACCGGCCCAGCCCACTCCGGGGTCAGTTCGGTGCCCCCTTTGCCCTAGGTGTTCGTCTATTTATTGCCTCCGCCGCCGTCGGCCGCCACATCGAACAAATCATCCTACCGACGCCATTCACCAGAAAACCGCCGCCGCAAGATGAGGGAGAGAGTTAGATGAGCTCATTGTAAGGATCAACGTCGACGGAGAGAAGGAAGCAAGAGGAGGACTCCAAACCACTGGCCTAGGGGTGTTCCCAAGCTCCATCGCCGCCATCTTCATCGACGACGTTCTCCGAAGTCTCCATCACCCCTATGTGCTTCAATCCATGTAAGATGATGGGGTAATGTCTCCATTCATCCCTAGGGTTAGATGGATGCATGCTATGTGATCGCTACTTGATTCGTGGTTTCAATCTATTGTTTTCATGTTGATGATGCTTTGATGATTAAGGTTAGCTACCGTGTTTTTCGGGTGTACGACATCCGCTACTCCCATAGATTCCATCAACATACCATGTCCATCATAGGTCTAGTCACGAATACCTTCGCGTAGTGACAGTACGAGAGGAGGGAAAGGGCGAAATCGTGGTCACAACCCCCGGTAGATTGGTTTACCACTCTCGTGTAGTAGATGCATACCATGTTATCCTAGATCCTAGGGAGGGAATGCTTATCTTTCTTAATCACTCTCTTGTGTTCGCCCTTTACCATCTAGTTTAACCCTAGATTTGTTTGATCAACTTAACTTAGATTAACTTAGGTTAGATTGTCTTTACCTTTAGATTAATACTCTCTTTCAAATGTTTTCCATTCAACTAGATTAGTACTTGGTTAAGCGCTAGTAATTCCCTTGCTCCGCGGATTGACAAGAACCTTGGGAATCCCGTGGTGAAAAAGGTGTAGGTCCGTACGCTTGCGGATCGTAGGTGGATACGAGTTTTATTCGTCAACAAGCCCCCTTTTCTGGCGCCGTTGCCGGGGAGCAAGCCAGTTTGCTACGTTTAATCTAGTATTAATTTTGTTGATTACTAACACCTAACCCTTATTTTCTAGAAAAAAATCTTTCTTTTTTGTTTTTCTTTCTACTTATCTTGTGCCTAAATGGATTTGTTCACCTCACCATTGGAAGACGAAGAGATGTCACTAAGGGAGCTAGCAATGCCGTCAATGGAAGACATTGAGATACAAAAATCAGATTTGATGCTTGCTACAACCCACTGCGAAGTGAAACCTGGAATCATCAAGTTAGTGGCGACAAAACCATTTAGAGGATTGGAGGATGACAACCCATATAGACATATTAAGGAATTCATGATGATATGCAACACGCTGCAACAAAAAGGAGTTCCGCCCGCTTGGTTCAAGTGGAATCTTTTTCCATTCTCCCTCGAAGATGAAGCGCGAAGATGGTACACACTTGCGTCCATTGAAGCAAAAGGAAATTGGGATGAGCTAGTGAAGAAGTTTCTTTTGAAGTTCTTTCCCATAAGCAAGGTCCAAGACTTAAGGAGGCAAGTGCTCAATTTCAAGCAAGGATAGGATGAAGGAATTGATGAAGCATGGCACCGATTTAATGAACTACTTGAGCGAGGCCCGAACTTGGGATTTTCCGGTGACTTGATGTTGCATACCTTTTATTTTTCACTAACCCCTAACTCGTCTCGTTTTGTAAGCATGTGTGCAGGAGGTGATATAATGGATAAAACAATTAGTGAATGTTGACGGTTAATAATTGTATCAAAGTTCGTTTGTGACTCGCAAGCGTACAAGTCTCCCGTCGTAGTCAAGGGACCCTTCTTCCCTCGAGTGGTGAACCCAAGGTATCGAATCCGTGGAACAAATGTGTGACGCAAGAGTTGATCTAGTAAAGCCAAGTAACTTCAATCTTTGGTAAAAGAGTAACCCTAATGCATCTAGATAAAAACAAAGATAAATCTAATCTACTAAAGACCGGAGAAAACAAAGTAAGATTAGGTAGATAAACCGATCTAGAGGGATCGGGATAAGCCTTTTGCTGGTTCCAAGCAAGAGAAGAAGTAGCAAATCGAATCTTAATAGAAGCCTCTTTAAATCGTGGTTTCCCGTCCAAATCCGAAAACATCCGCCTTTCGAGACCCCCGTTCTGTCACAACGTATCCCTATTCATGCGGGGAGCTTAGGGCGAGTCAAAAGACAAGTCGAGATTCTTTCGGAAGATCCGGCGTGTACCTCTAGCCACCGCGGCTACAAGAACACCCTATGTAATCTATCACGCGAATAGAATTGGAATAAGCAAAGCCGATCGAAAAACGAAATCTTCGAGGAAACACTTGATCGCTGGGAAAAGATTCAACTTGATAATTCAACTATGACAATGATACATACACAAGATCACCACCGGGATCCTTCCTTGATCTTGCTTCTAGCTCCGGGAACTCCGACGTGGTCTTCCATGCAAGGTTCCCACGTCGGCTAGGGAAACCCTAGTCAACTAGCTCGACCCTCTCCTCTCCGACATGGTGTCCCTCTCTTCTCTCGCTTCTCGGCGGCCGAAGACGAAATCTTCTCTGCGTGGCTCTCGGTCGGGGGACTATAAATAGCCCGATTGGCGGCTAGGGCAAAGGAGGACGGATTTGGGCCCAAAATGGGCTCGGGGGCCGCCGCCCGGGCCCATTTAGGCCCGGCCCCGTGGGCTCCTTTGCCCGAGGTCGGTTCCCTTGCTTCCCGGATGTTTCCCCCTTCGCATGTAGGTCCATGTCGTCGGTTTCTCTCCGAATTGGACTCAACTCCTTGTCTTGCAAGATTCAGCACTTTTCTGGTCAGGTCCCTGGAGTCTGTCGTCTTCTCGGATCAAGTCCCCGGCTTCTTGGAGTTAAGTTTGCTTCATTGCATGACTTGTACGGGGCTTCAATGTCTTGTCATGAGGTGCTTGATGAACTTATCCCGAAAGTCTTGCATTTAACACTAAAACCCTGCATAAACATTAAACTCCAAAACCGACATGCACACGTGAACTTGTTATACCACGGGGGTTAGTACCAATGGATAAGGTATAAAACTCATGCCAACACCGAAGGTAAACTCATGGCTAGGTTGACGGATTTTCACCGTCAACATCTCCCCCATGCTTAAACCTTGCTCGTCCTCGAGTAAGCCTTCGATGGATATCATCATTGCTAAACAATGTTTAAACTTTGCACTTGATCACACATGAGAAAACATAATGCTCTCAAAATTTTAATTCATTAAAGTTCCAAAATGTACTAGCCTTCATCTCTACGGAGGGTAGATTCTTTTTAAGCTTATCCCACAAGTATTAACATGCTCACAAAGTTTTAAATAGATCTCAGAATTTTTGAAATGAAGATCGAGATAAAGAAAAACTAAACCAAATTCACAAATTTAAATCATCTCGTGTATTGCTCATAAACTCTCACTCACTTGTCTCTCAAGCCTATATATTCTACTCCTTTCCCTCTCATATATATGTGGTAGGCTTTATATGGAGCTTTGGGAAAGTTTAGTCATAACAAGATTTTATGAATGAGGTATTGTCAAAACAAGACAAGCTTCTCATGGTCTTACCGAGACTCGTCAAAAAGGTCATTGGAAAATAATGTTAAATTAAGGAGGGGAAAGAGAAAAATACACACACTTTTAGATGAGTGGACATGTGCAAATGGCAAAGAGTGATCCCGAGGCACAAAAGAAGTCCTCGTTATCGGATTGCACATGGTTGGAAAATGAGAATGGATCTTTTTAACTTGAAGCCTTGAATGCACTCTTAGAGAACCAGGGAGTTCACTTTACGCACATATATATTTTTTTTCTTTCTCATATTTCTCATTCTTTTCTTTCTTTCATTCATTCATTTTTTTCCTCGTCATATATTCAGCCCATGACTTCCACAACGAAGTTTTGATTTTTTTATACCTTGAAAGTCATGAATATCACTGGATTTTTTTCTTTCATCATTATATATTTTTTAAAATACTCCCTTTTGAACTCTAAAACTGCACCATACCTACCTCCTCCCCCATGCTTAGACGTTGCTCGTCCTCGAGCAAAGAGGCGAAAAATAAGGTAGGTACCGGAGATATTTTTCCTTGGAGAGATACTTGAAATCTTCAACGTTGGCACCGTCTTGCGATCTTCCTTGAATTGATGATCCATTCTCAACGATAGGTTGTGGTCAAGGAGGTAATCACAAAAAGATGATATTTGGTTTAAGGGTGGATATCCGGCGAAGTTTGTGAGATCACCGATGCGGGGATACACAATGCACGGATAAAAGGCTAGCAAAAAGATAGATACGCAAAGACGGAATGACCAGCTTCTTAGTCTCGGGCCAGAGAAATCATGGCCTGCAATAACGCACTCAAAAATAAATCTTGTACACTAAGGTTTATGCACTCAAATATATATAAGGCTTTGGATAGGTTGAGCAACACACAAGTGATATTTGTGACAAGGTTAGCGATATTTTTGAGCATAAAAGACATCTTTAATCTATTCATAACTTGAGAGCACATAAAACACTATGGGTCTTTATTTTAATCATAACCTCCGCTGAAAATTAAGCTAGTATTTAAATAAATTCAGATCTGTATTTTTAAGAGAGCACTAGCTTAAACATGCATAAATCAATTACAAAGATGAACAGAGCTGCAATTTTAATCATATATCATCATGGCACGAATTTTGTAACTTTTCCAATGATATAATCAAGGTGGTGTCTTTATTAATGGTGACATCAAGTTGAAATACAAACTGAAAATAAACAAACATGCTTGCTGAAATTTAAAAACAGAAAATACTACGCAAACACACATAAGCAAAAGCTGAAAATTACAGAGAAAAAGAAGAAAAGAAAACTAAAGTTCCTAAATCTTCTAGTCCTCCGCCGGTGGTTGATGTTGATGATCTTGATAATAATACCCTTGCTCATAATACGATTGGACATTTCCTCCGACGAATTGATTTGGCTCCACAAGGTGAAGGCGTCCAAGTTCAAAGGCAATATTTGCGTTGCCTTCACCAAGTTGAGCTGCGTTAGCTTGGATGGCTGCGATGTTTTGAGCGTTTCTTGCAGCATACCCTCCAATAATGGCCATGCTTTGTTGTGGTTGGGGATGATGAGCGTAGGACTCCGCGAAGTTAGCGTTGGGCACAACATAATTTTGTGGGGGTACCGGTGCACCACCCCCCATGCTTGCTCTTGTGGCCCTCCGTAATAACTTGGCGGAGGAGGGACCCCGCCGAATGGTTGCACATGGGTTGTACTCCATTCGCTTGTGCGGAGGATGCTCCCTCCTCTACGATTCTTCCTCTCTTGTTCTTCCTTGCAGGGACAAGTAGTCCCTCTTCCAACCAATCTTCTCTCCCTTCATTGAAAAGCCTAAGCCTCTCGTTGGGAAGGAGTAGGTTCACTATGGCCAACCGATAACCTCCTCTCTCATCTCCACTAATGTATTTGCCTTGCCGCAAATATTCAATGCCGAGAGAGGTACCTCGCAAAAGGTGGTCGGGGGTTTCTTGCGATCCCCGGCCGCAAGGAAAAGGCCAACATGGAGAGGTAACACCCCGAACCAATATTACCCGCCCCCGATGTTGCTTCACAACACCAACGGTTGATCATGAGGTAAGAGGGGTCTATTGGCCGCCCGGCAATTAAAGCCGAGTATAGCCAATTCAACTCCGTGTCGGTCACCTTTGTTTCCTTCATCCTCCCCAATACCCTCTTGCACATCCAAGAGTGAAATATCCGGATAATGGGGTTGCGGATGCAATTGCGTTGTTGATGGGCTTCTCCGGAGATCATGTTCCAAAATCCCGCCAACATGCCGGGTGGCATGTCAACTTTCTCCGGAGCTCCCTTGTGGAATCCAAGCAGCTCCCTAACATGCTCGTAGGGAACCTCTTGTTGGACTCCCTCCAAACGGAATGACAAGCTTTGCACCCCATCATCATCAACGATGGGTGCAATAGTCATTAAAATTTCCAAGGCGAACCCCAAATGGGCGTCCACCGATACTCCGTTGGAGAACTGCACCTATCCGAGGTGCCCCAACATATAGTATATGTCGGTGCAAAAACCCAAGGTGTAGAGTGCTTGGTCGTCGAACTCGATGTTGGGCACAAGCCTCTTCTCAAGATTAGAGAGCCTCTCCTCCTCCTCCGCCGACAAGATGATGAAGCCGTACGAAGAGTGTGTCGGGGTGTAAGGAGGTGGAGCGGTTGAGCGAGTCGATCGTCGTGGTGGCGCGGGCTGCTCCTCCGTGTGCCCACGAGGTTCGGTAAACCTCATGGAAGTGCTTCTCGCAGCCCTCATACCACCAAGGAGGAGAGCAACGTTCCTTCTCGGTGGTGCCGTATCCGTCTCCATGCTCCGGGGAGACTCGGAAACCGAGTGCCTCCTCGAAGACGTGGTTGATGACGGCTTGGACGACGACGAACTCTTCTTCTTGGAGAAGAGACTTGTGGTCTTCTTCCACATGGTTGCTGCACTCTTTTCTTCAACTAAAACTCCGGGTTGCAACCGGTAACTAGGCACTTAAACTTTTTGCTTCGGATGTGGACTTTGAGTGGATTAAGGATGTGGATTTTTTTTCTTGAGCTATCAAGCTTGGGAAGGTTGGCTATGTCTATGGAGGTTTTGAGCACACAAACTTGAACACACAAACAAAGGAAGGAGAGGGAAGCTTGCCTGCAAAAAAACGGGAGTCGGGGGGCTCCTTATGTAGGTGAGGCCGGCCTCGGTGCTCTTCCCCGCCTCGTCTTTCTTCCAGCACGATCATTTCACCTCTGCAACTTTCCTGCCCGCGTGCTCCACGAGTTGCACCGCCCAAACGCTCTCGTCCACTCCTTTATTGGTCCTTCCACTTGATGCTTCATGTTTTGGGTCATGTCCATGCTCCCTAGCTCCACTTGCTTCACATGCCACCATGAAATTCCTACAAAGTTGATGCTTGCTGCCCACCATGCTTGTCCTTTGCATGTGGATTTGGTGAAAGTTGATAAAAGGGAATCCAATGGTGCATGCATGATTACTAGATTGCCTCCATTAAGGTGTGTTTAAGGTTAAGCACTCCTCTAATTCGAAATTTAAAATATTTTTCAGAGCCATGCAAGAGCTCAAGCATAATTTTAGAGAAGTTTTTAAACCATTAAAAACAAATGTAAGTCGAAAATATTTTTCGACTACGTCGATTTTGGTCTCATCGGTAAAGTTTGCTTTCATCGGTTGAGAGCGAACGTTTTCCCGGCTTGATCATGGGGGCATAGGTTTAGGTTCTAATTTTGGCTAAATAAGAAAGATTTTGAATAAAACAAAATTAGAATAGGCTTAGAAAAATTCTAATCCTAGAGAAACCAAGGATAAAAATTTTTAAAACCTACCAAAAGCTTTGATTTCTAGGTTCACGCGAGTCCTACCACGTGCTGAATTTTATTAACACTTGAACATAAATCGTGGCTCTACTCGTGTGGTTTTAGCATGAAAAATAAGTCAACCTCAGCACCATAATGAGGGTGAAAGGTTGAGCTAAGGTTCTGAAATTATTTGGTTGAGGGGTTTCTCGAAAAGAAAAGAATCAAACAAGCACATAGGAGGGTTCATGCAAAGGGTTTATGATAAAGCAAACATTCAATCAAGAATTATGTCTCTAATATTGTTCAACCACTTCTAAGTCTAATGTCTTTGCGTAGTAAAACTCAAAAACTAAATTATTAAAAATACTCGAAAAACCTGGAATCGGGTTGTCCTCCCGGTAGCTTATTCTTGACTCGACGAAACGGGTTGCCTCTCGCCTAGCGCTTCGTTTATAGTCTATAGCTAGACTTCTTCACTCGATTACTCCGGATCAACGCTCTTCGCGGGCGTTGCAATCTTGGGTACCCACTTCCGCACCATCTTGGGCGCGGGCTTGTCTTTTGGCTTGGCTGGCTTAGTCATTTTTTTGGTCTTCACAGGCGGCTTCTCTTCCTTTGTCTTGACGGATGCAACACCTTCTTTAATTTTCGTTACGTTCACTTTTTTCGGCTCCTTCTTCTTTTTCAGCCCCTCCGTTTGTTTTGGTTCTCCCTTCACTCCAATCATGTTGCATGCCTCAATCCTTGGACGGAACTTGAAGGAACTCCTTTCTCCGTTGATATCGAACATGATCTCCCCCTTGCCAACATCAATAGTAGCTCCCACGGTCTTGAGGAACGGCCTCCCTAGGATGAGCGGCGGCTTCTCCCTCTCTCCCATCTCGAGCACAACGAAGTCGACGGGGATGAAGTGGTGTCCAATCTTCACGGGTACATCTTCGGCAATGCCCAAGGGATAGCGAATGGAGTTGTCACCCAACTCCAAACATATTCCCGTAGGCTCCATCGGTAGGCGTAGCTTCTCGAACACATCCCTCGGCATGACACTCACACTAGCTCCAAGGTCGCATAACGCCTTCTCGAAGTTGAAAGAACCAACTGAACATGGAATTGTAGGGCACCCGGGGTCTTTCTGCTTCTCTAGCCCATAAGCAATAGCTGCACTACACTCCTCGGACATCTTGACATGATCTACCCCGAGTGTTGCTATCTCATATTTATTTGCAAGTATGTCTTTAAAGTAACGAGAATATGTAGGTACTTGTAGGACATCTAGTAATGGCATGTTGATGCTAAGTCTACGCACAACTTCCACAAACTTCTCAAAGTGGTTGTCAAGTTTACCTCGGAAGTAGCGTGGCTTGAGTTGCGGTATCCTCGTGTCATCTTCGGCATCTCGAATTCGGGTTCCTCGGTGACGATCCCCGTAACCTTCTCTTTAGCGCCTCCTTCCACCTCGGTGGATGGTTTAAGCTTCCTTGCTCCCGCGGAACGTTCCGGATCTTCGGTCTCCTTCCCCGAACGCGTTTGAATGGCCTTCGCCGATTCGGGACATTTGGGTTGTCCCGAAGCTTCCCTTCATCATTAGTGAGGCGCCCCGCAAGTTGTCCAACTTGCGTCTCGAGCATCTTCATCATGTTGAGCACTTGATGATTGGAACTTCCGACCTCCGTCACTTTGCTATCGATGTTCTCCAACACCTTGTCTATGGTCTTGAACTTGGTGACGGTGTCCTTGTTGATCTTAGCTTGCTCATCCATGAACTCCTTCAATTGTATCCGAAGTGGAACCGCGTTAGGAATAGATGAGCTTGCATTAAATTGAGGCCTACCTTGCCCGTAGCGGAAGTTCGGCAATTCTCCCTTCCTCATGTAGTCGAGCACTTTGGCTTCCTCTCGGACAATCTTTGCGGACATGGCCATACTCTCCACATTCTTCGCATGTGGACCTTGCTTCGGCGGCCTTCAAGTCTTGAGCCTCTTTCTTTTCTATCTCCATCTTCTCCATCCTCCTCATGAGCGAGTCGATCTTGCCTTCAAGTATGTCTTCCTTCTCCACTTGCAAGACTCCTTTGACGTTCCCCATGGGTTGAGCCGGATGTAGGCGCCGGATGACGCCCACGTGTCATTATCCGCGACCTTCTTGAATAGCGTGAAAGCTTCCGTCGGTGTAAGCTCGATGATAGATCCTCCCGCCGATGCATCGATGATCGTCCTTGACGCCATGGTGAGTCCTTGATAGAACTTTTGCACAAGGTCTTCTTTCGGGAACTTGTGATGTGGAACCGCCCGGTGTACTCGTTGAAGCGCTCGAATGCCTCCGAGATAGTTTCGTAGGATATTGAACAAAGGTGGCAATCTTATTATGCAAGCTTTGAGTTTTACCCGTGAGTAGTATTCCTTCATGAAAGCCTTCATCAACGTGTTCCAATTTTGCACCGTCTCCGCCGGTTGAGAGTGGAACCATTGCAAAGCCTTCCCGAGTAGTGAAAACGGAAAAAGCCTTGCCCTCATTTGATCTTGAGTCACCCCATCCATGTTGAAAGTCTGACATAGTTGAATGAATGCTTGGAGGTGAAGGTTCGGATCCTCTTTGCCGGTGAAGGGTGAATGTTGCACCATGCGGATTGTTGAGGTCTTGATCTCGAACGGTCTTCCGATCTCCTCGAGGTTCAAGATTGGTAGGTCGATGATGTCTGGGGTGCATAGCTCCCCAATCTTGCGTTCTTCCGGTGGTTGGTCACCCATTGGTGGAGGTCGATTCTCCCGCGGACTTTGAGGTGGTGAATTCTTCGGAGATTCCCGCGATCCTTTGTCTTCCGACTCCGAATCTACAAAATCCGGCTTTTTAGCTTGATGTGCTTCGCGTCTCCTTAGCCTGTAAAGTTTTTCTGGATCATCCACAAAATTATTGGGTTTGTTGGAGAGGTAGCCGTCCATCTCCTGTTAGGGTTAGCAATAAACAAAGTATGCAGAAAAAAACTAGAAAACAAAACAAATCTATAAAGACTAGAGTTAGACAAACCAGATTAGATGAATTTCGGGGATGATCGAAATTTAATAGATGCAAAAATAAAACAAAATCAGTACTGAAAATTACAAAAAAAAGCAATAAAAAATCAAATCTTGATCACTTGTTCCCCGGCAACGGCGCCAGAAAAAGGTGCTTGTTGACGGTTAATAATTGTATCAAAGTTCGTTTGTGACTCGCAAGCGTACAAGTCTCCCGTCGTAGTCAAGGGACCCTTCTTCCCTCGAGTGGTGAACCCAAGGTATCGAATCCGTGGAACAAATGTGTGACGCAAGAGTTGATCTAGTAAAGCCAAGTAACTTCAATCTTTGGTAAAAGAGTAACCCTAATGCATCTAGATAAAAACAAAGATAAATCTAATCTACTAAAGACCGGAGAAAACAAAGTAAGATTAGGTAGATAAACCGATCTAGAGGGATCGGGATAAGCCTTTTGCTGAAGTTCCAAGCAAGAGAAGAAGTAGCAAATCGAATCTTAATAGAAGCCTCTTTAAATCGTGGTTTCCCGTCCAAATCCGAAAACATCCGCCTTTCGAGACCCCCGTTCTGTCACAACGTATCCCTATTCATGCGGGGAGCTTAGGGCGAGTCAAAAGACAAGTCGAGATTCTTTCGGAAGATCCGGCGTGTACCTCTAGCCACCGCGGCTACAAGAACACCCTATGTAATCTATCGCGCGAATAGAATTGGAATAAGCAAAGCCGATCGAAAAACGAAATCTTCGAGGAAACACTTGATCGCTGGGAAAAGATTCAACTTGATAATTCAACTATGACAATGATACATACACAAGATCACCACCGGGATCCTTCCTTGATCTTGCTTCTAGCTCCGGGAACTCCGACGTGGTCTTCCATGCAAGGTTCCCACGTCGGCTAGGGAAACCCTAGTCAACTAGCTCGACCCTCTCCTCTCCGACATGGTGTCCCTCTCTTCTCTCGCTTCTCGGCGGCCGAAGACGAAATCTTCTCTCGCGTGGCTCTCGGTCGGGGGACTATAAATAGCCCGATTGGCGGCTAGGGCAAAGGAGGACGGATTTGGGCCCAAAATGGGCCCGGGCCGACCGGACCGGGGCCGGCCGGCCCGGGCCCATTTAGGCCCGGCCCCGTGGGCTCCTTTGCTCGAGGTCGGTTCCCTTGCTTCCCGGATGTTTCCCCCTTCGCATGTAGGTCCATGTCGTCGGTTTCTCTCCGAATTGGACTCAACTCCTTGTCTTGCAAGATTCAAAGACTTTTCCGGTCGGGTCCCCGGAGTCCGTCGTCTTCTCGGATCAAGTCCCCGCTTCTTGGAGTTAAGTTTGCTTCATTGCATGACTTGTACGGGGCTTCAATGTCTTGTCATGAGGTGCTTGATGAACTTATCCCGAAAGTCTTGCATTTAACACTAAAACCCTGCATAAACATTAAACTCCAAAACCGACATGCACACGTGAACTTGTTATACCACGGGGGTTAGTACCAATGGATAAGGTATAAAACTCATGCCAACACCGAAGGTAAACTCATGGCTAGGTTGACGGATTTTCACCGTCAATAGTGAAGCCACACAAATCTTACAAAGGATAAGCAATGGACAAAGAATGCAACGGGATTGGCAAAGACGTTGTCGAGAGGAGCAAAATGACAAAAGCAAGCCCAAGGTGCTTGCTGAAATTTTTGAAAAAGATGAACCGGAGGTCAAGGAAGATGAACTGACCATACAAGAAATTGAAGATCCACTTCCCAAGGTAAGAGAAGTCATTTCGGATGTTAAAAATGTTGAAACTAACATGAATGTAGGCCGAAGTATGTGGAATGCTAGACCATTGGCGGAGTTCAAGCAATCCGGTTGGGTTCAAGTTGATTTCGCCCCACTAATCAACTACCAAAGGAAGGAGGAACGCCGACACGTTGCCAAACTAGTTGAAGATATATTTGATCAAGAGATGAGTGGAGAGTCGATCCAAAAGATGTTTGAAGAAGAAAGAGAAGAAGGAGATGAAGGATGGATCGACCGGTTTGACAACTCAAAGATTTGCAATAAAGGAAGAGAAGAGTACAACCGTGATGAGCCTAGTTACTTAAAGGATAAATGAGAGGAGATAGGACTCAGGCTAGAAGATGAATGGGAAGGGGTTGACATAGATTAAGTACTCCAAGAAGGCCCCTCCCCACAAGGTGATAGCTTGTGTGCTATTGAAGCCTACACACTAGCAAATCAAGACATGGAAGTACTCAAGGATGACGGAAAGAGTGAATCAACAATGAGCGATCTTGACGACATGTGGTACATGGAAGATAAAGAAAGCAACATACAAGACTTTGAAGACGAAGATTGGGATGACAATGAAGACTTCAAAGAAGAGACAAATGCAAATGTAGTCGATGGATTACACGTTCCACATGATGAGATGGAGGGGATGCAAAAGGGTAACAAAAAGACACCTTCACTCATTGAGATTGATTCACCTTCAACACCACTAGATGAACAAAATATCACTCTTGTTGAAAGGCTCTAAGGCCGAGGTACGCGCTGAAATCTCAAGATATTATTGGTATTGATGTTGATAAATTCAAATACTCATGCTCAACCAATAGTATGAATGATAGTTTAATGTCTATGCCTTGTTCCAATAGTGATCATGTTGATAAGCTAGATTTTCTTGAGAATGAAAAAGAGGAAACATTTATGTTTGATCCAATTAATCTCACACCTAAAGAACCTTTGCCTAATGATGAGCTAAGTGCTATGCATGAAACATATGCTTCTTTTATTTACACCTTGACTTGTTGCTACAATTCACATGTGGTGTTAATTATGGACGCGTATGTTTACAATAAGTTTTGTAAATCTCGATCATGCTTTGCGCTTGGTCGAGCTAATGACCCTAAAGAAGAACATGTCGGGAGAAGGCCCGATTTTCACTAACCATGTAGACAAGGCTTGAATAATGAAAAGAGAAGTCATGCTTAAAGAGTTGCAAGATAAATCATCAACCTCTCCAAATCCCGCAATGGATGCTGCTGTCTTCATAAATTTGAGAGCTTGTTCAGAGGTGTACAAATGGAGAAAATGAGATATCCAGAAGCTCCATCAAGTTACCATTCCAACGCATCAAGAACCAACAAGTTTGAAGACCCGTGCAAGGAGTTATGGAGAAAACATTGAGCGTTGCGCGTTCTCAAATTTCAGGACAGATTTCATCGCCGAAGTAAAATGGACGTAACTCTCTTGTCCGGAGTCTGATTTGGGCAAATGAAGACTCGTTGGAAAGGAAATTTTGTGCACTGTGCAATGGAGTAGAGATTGAGTATACTTTCTGTTCTGTACATTTAAAAAATTCATGGAGTGAAGGCAGCACCGAAGGATGATAATGAAGGAGATAACGATGAAACAAAAGGATGCTTTGGGCAAGTCTTCTATAAGTGATCAAGCACAACATGGGAAGTAAATTAAAGCTGCATTGATACCTTTTCTTCTTGCATGAAGGACCATGGCGATGCGACGAAAAGAAGGTATATGAGAAAGTCGAGCTTTATGACTTTAAATGAAGCGCTTTTCGGGAGGCAACCCGTTTCTTTATATTTTTACTACTTTCTTAAAGAAAATAAAAGAATGGCACTATCTTATGATGATCAACTTGTGGTTATTAATCTAAGTTCAGTTTTCCTTTTTAGAACCACCATCATGTTCATGATCATATTTATTTGCATGCATTGCATTTTGTTATCAATGTGATGTTTCTTTGTGTATACATGTTTTGCACATAGTTGGCTTGGTTGTTTTATATACTTAATGATGTATGCTTCTTTTTTCATGTTAATACTTCATAAGGCATTATGAGTATTTTCCTTTTGTGATCTTGTGTAAACGTGGTGTTTAAACAAGATTGCAGACCATCATCGTTAAGTTCGATAAACCTAGCTAGCTTTTCATGTGTATTCATGTTGCTTTGGTTAGTTTATAAGCTTTGCAATGCGCTTAATTTTTCTTGTGCTATAAGAGTTATTGATTTAAGGATAGACATGGTGTTTTAACCCTTGATAAATAAACCTTTATGGCTATGGAGAAATTCGGCAACTTAGTTGTAAACATGGTGTTTAGAACTAGGTGAAAACATTGTCTTTGTTTATATGCTTTCCTATCATGTGCATACACACCTTGCACCACGTACACTCATTAGGTTTTTATTCCTCATTAGACTAATTATGCCACAAGTTAAGAATCTTAGGAGACATTGTTGGATTATTAGCAATTCTATCTACTCCCAACTGTCACCTTGGGGGAAGAATGTGCGTTTAAAATGTCTTGCAGGCAAGATAAAGACTCTCACTACAAGGAAATTGAAGGATGGCTAAGATAAAAAAGCTTTGTCTTCTTCTTCCACGACTAGCAAAATGCTAAGCATGGGGGAGACCCTGAATCTTCAACACGGTAGTGCAACATGATGCTCTAGAAGATAGAATGATCAAGATCATTAACATCTCCGGATCAATGTGCAAGAAGCCACCGATCTCATCAAAATTCTGCGTGGTCTCAAAGGGAAAACACTAGATATTTTTGGATATTTAGAAGCCCCCATGAAGTTACGATTCCAACAAATCAAGAATCAATACAATCGGAGGTTCCTACAAGTGGTTATGCCTGGATCACCGAGTGCAATACGTCCCGAAATCAGTTTTGGACAGCACACAGCGCTGAAGTAAAACGGACATAGCTCCCTTGTTTGAACTCCGTTTTCGATGAATGACCACACGTTGGAAAGGTAATTTCATAAACTTTTCAATAGAGCTATATTTTGATATATGTTCTGTTCTGGACAGAGGGGGAAATCCATGAAAAAGAGACAGCAAGGAGATGATGAGAACAAGAAAGAGGAGATGGTGATGACAACATTGAAGAGAAGGGCGACCAATGACTCCATTAGGCATACAAGATTAAATTCAGAAGTCTAGGAGTGTTGATAAATCGAGACAAAAGCAAAAGCCACATCGATACATGGAGATGTCGGAAGAAGGCAACAAAGAATTACAAAGGATGGTAACATCTCCATGGACCTTCTCTTTTCCAAACACAAATGCTTGTAAGTATGCCTTCAACCTCAACTAGGTGCAACCTTTTGTTTTTCTCTTCCAACAATAACATGGCTACTAGGAGGACAACCTAGGTTTCTTTTTATTTTCAATATATAGGCATGACCATGTGTTCACCTCGATGTTTTATATTGCCTATGCTTACGGAAAGATGATGAAAGTTGCCGCTTTGTTTTACCTACATGAAGTTATACATGTTTTGGTTAATTGCTCTCTATAATATGATCTGAAATTAATTTAAATACTGGCTCTTTTATTTGTGGAGGTGAAATGACTATGCTCTAGACCCACATACATATCTTTGCTCTTTGATTTGAGTTTATGGATAGCCGGATAACTTGTTGTTTTTATGAAAACTTAACTTTTATGCTATCTACATGTTTGTGATGCTCTTGCAAAGTTCTACCTACCAAAGCCATATACATATATGTTTTATGATAACAAAACTCGTAGATTGCAAACATATTTTTTGATGAGTTGGATTAGGATTGATTTCTATGGTTCGAGACTAAGAAGCTGGTCATTCCTTTGTGTAACTTTTTCATGGTAGCCTTTTTGTCCACGCATTGTGGGTTTTCACATCAAAAGTTTCACAAACTTCGCTGGGCATCCACCCTAAACCAAAAACATCTTTTTGTGATCACCTCCTTGTCCACAACCCGATTTGAGTATGGAGTAAAATTCTCGATGGAGATTCAAATATTCCGCAAATTATGGAATTTATACTTACTTTAGCAGTCATTTCCCCTCTCTTTTATGCTCGAGGACGAGCATCGTTCAAGAATGGGGGAGGAGTCATTCTCTGACACAAATGCTATGTAAGTATTATGTTGCAACAAGTTTTGAGGAGCAAAAGAAAAAAAGAAAAAAAAGAAGAAAAAAATGAAAGAAGAAAAAAATTATTATGATGAGAAGAAAAGAGAAGTAAGGAAAAAAGGAAGAATAAAGAAAAAAGAGAAAGAAAGAGAGAAAAATGAGAAGGAAATAAAATAAAAGTAAAAAAATAATAAAGACGCTTCTCGGATCTTTTTGCTTCATAAGTTCTTAAGTGCCTTGATGACAAATCCACACTCAAATATTCCAACCATGTGCAATCCGATAACGAGGACTTCACTCGTGCCTCGGGATCATCCATTTGCCACTTGCACATGTCCACTTATCTAAATGTGTGTGTTTCGTCCCTCTCTCTTTCCAACATTTATTTTCCATGGCCTTTTTGACGAGTCTCGGTAATTCCAATAGATCTCTCTCTTAATTTGACAATATTTCGGATGTATGTTTTGCTAGGATTGTTAATTTTAACCTTCCAAGCTCCACATAAGCCTTCCACTATCACATATGAGTAGAGTAGGTTGAAAATAATCTAGTATAGGCTTGAGTGACTTGATGAGATGAGTGTTCCATGAGCTCTTGCAAGAGATTTTCACTTATGTTGGATATGCATCTTTTTGAAAATCTTCCGTGTGACAAGTTAATGGTTTGAAGTTCACTTAAGTTTGAGAGCATCGTGTTAAATGTGGCTTGTTCTTTATTGTTAGTCTATCTTCTATAATGAAAAAGAAGCCGGTCACAACTTGAACTTTAAAAATAAATTCTTAAGAGAAAGCAATTTGCCTCGTCATGAATGACTAAGTGCAGGGACAACATTGGAAGGCAACACTGATTTCCCTTTTAAGCAAGGATTACTTACTCGAGGACGAGCAAGGATTAAGCATGGGGGAGATGTTGATGGTGAATTTCCGTCAACCTAGAGTACTTGTTATACATTGGTTTCGATTATGATTTGCAACTAACCCACCACTAGGCATACTAATGATGTAACAAGTTCACATTTGCATGTCGATTTTGGAGTTTGTTGTTTACGCAGGAAATCTACACTAAAGAGGAGACTTTCGGGATAAGTTCACCAAGCACTTTGGAAGAAGATCATGAAGCCCGACAAGAGTCAAGACACGCGATGAACATGACTCCAAATGACCCGAGGACCGAAGCGTCAACGTGCAAGTCTTCAGGGACTCAACCAGAAAACAGCGAAGCTTGCATAGCAAGGATTCAAGCCTTAACCGTGAAGGAAACGACGTCAAAGGCCCACATGCAAGTGCACACAAATAAGGGATCACGCGAGAAGCAACCGGGGAGGAAACCGGTGCCGAATCGGGCCGAAATGGGCACGGGCCGACCGGCCCCGCCCCACTCCGGGGTCGGTTCAGTGCCCCCTTTGCCCTAGGTGTTTGTTTATTTATTGCCTCCGCCGCCGTCAGCCGCCACATCGAACAAATCATCCTACCGACGCCATTCACCAGAAAACCGCCGCCGCAAGATGAGGGAGAGAGTTAGATGAGCTCGTCGCAAGGATCAACGCCGGCGGAGAGAAGGAAGCAAGAGGAGGACTCCAAGCCGCTGGCCTAGGGGTGTTCCCAAGCTCCATCGCCGCCATCTTCATCGACGACGTTCTCCGGAGTCTCCATCACCCCTATGTGCTTCAATCCGTGTAAGATGATGGGGTAATGTCTTCGTTCATCCCTAGGGTTAGATGGATGCATGCTATGTGATCGCTACTTGATTCGTGGTTTCAATCTATTGTTTTCATGTTGATGATGCTTTGATGATTAAGGTTAGCTACCGTGTTTTTCGGGCGTATGATATCCGCTACTCCCATAGATTCCATCAACATACCGTGTCCATTATAGTTCTAGTCACGAATACCTTCGCGTAGTGACAGTACGAGAGGAGGGAAAGGGCGAAATCATGGTCACAACCCCTGGTAGATTGGTTTACCACTCTCGTGTAGTAGATGCATACCATGTTATCCTAGATCCTAGGGAGGGAACGCTTATCTTTCTTAATCACTCTCTTGTGTTCGCCCTTTACCATCTAGTTTAACCCTAGATTTGTTTGATCAACTTAACTTAGATTAACTTAGGTTAGATTGTCTTTACCTTTAGATTAATACTCTCTTTCAAAGGTTTTCCATTCGACTAGATTAGTACTTGGTTAAGCGCTAGTAATCCCCTTGCTCCGCGGATTGACAAGAACCTTGGGAATCCCGTGGTGAAAAAGGTGTAGGTCCGTACGCTTGCGGATCGTAGGTGGATACGAGTTTTATCCGTCAACAGGCAAGAAGACGCGCCGCGAGGTGCGCACGTAGGGACGCGACGACGACGGGGACGAGGCCCTCGCAGTTGACCCAGCTTGAAAGGGTCCTCGAGCGGCCCCTCGAGGCCCCGGCGTATTCGGCGATATGCTGAAGAAGCACTGCCCGTACCACAAGACCCCGGCCAACCACACCCTCGAGCAGTGCGACATGCTCAAGAAGTACTACAGCCGCGCCGCTGCGAAGGACGGCGTGGCCAAGAAGGATGGTGGTGACGGAGATGTCGGTGGCTTCCCGGCGGTCGAGAACGTCTTCCCCATCTTTGTGGGACCGACTGTCGACATGTCCAACAGCTAGCGCAAGCGGGACCGACACGAGGTCCTCGCCGCTAATAAGGCCCCCCCTCTTTCCTCGACTGGTCGGGGGACGCCATCACCTTCAGCCGCGAGGATCACCCGAACCGCATCCCCAATCCGGGCCAGTATCCACTGGTCGTAGACCCGGTCATCGGCAACGCACGGTCCTCCAAGGTGTTGATGGACAGAGGCAACAGCCTCAACATCCTCTACGCACACACTCTGCGGCTGCTGGGGATCGGGTTGGATCAGCTGTGTCCCAGCACGATGCCGTTCCATGGCGTCGTGCCGGGCAAGTGCGTCCAGCCCCTTGGGCAGATCGATCTGCCGGTCTGGTTCGGCATGCCGGCCAACTTCCGCAAGGAAACACTCACCTTCGAGGTGGTGGGGTTTAGGGGCGCGTACCACGCCATCCTTGGGCGGCCGTGCTATGCCAAGTTCATGGCGGTCCCGAACTACACCAACCTCAAGATGAAGATGACGGGGCCGAACGGCGTCATCACCGTGGGCTCGTCGATCGAGCACGCATTCGACTGCGACGTCGAGTGCGTAGAGCACGCTGAGTGTTGACGGTGTATTTTGGTGCACCTAGCATGTTCATTACACTTTGGTTTGGATTTGATTACGGAACTAACTCGCCACTAGGCACACTAATCATATAACAAGTTCATGTTCGTGCATGCATTTGGAAGTGTTGTGTTTATGTAGGAAAACATGGACATAAAGGACGGATTCGCAACAAGTTCAAAGGAGCATTCATGGAGTCTTGTTCGTGTTCATGAGCTTCCTGAAATCACTTCCAATGGTGGCGAGGACCGAAGTGCTACGAGGAACACCCCCGGGGATTGAAGCGTAAAAGATCAAACTTCATGCAAAGAGAGCCTCCATCTTGGACGCGAGGATAACAACATCAAAATCGTGCAAGTGGAGGGGGCAAAGTACATAAGTGCGCGAGGACCCACGGAGCAAAAGGGGCGACCGAACCGGGCCGAGTTGGGCTCGGGCCGGCCGGCCCAGGCCGGCCGGCCCAGCCCACTTCCGGCACCGGTTCGGTCCCGTTTTCCTTGCCCTCGAAGGATCTTCAACCCTAAAACCCCCGACGCGCCGCCAACACCGAGGAGAGGAGTCATTCGCACCAGAAGGCCATCCACAAGCTAGAGAGAGAGGAGGAGGATCTCCGGCGGGAGATCAACCACCTCGAAGGAAGCACCCTCTCGTGGAGAAGAAGGAAGACACCGGCGGAAGGGAAACCATGATCAACGGTGCCATGATCGGCACCTTGATGGGGTAATCTTCTCATTCGTCCATGGGTTGTAATCGATCTTGAGATGTAATCGCACTTTGTCGGATTATCTATCTATCATCTTGTGTTGAATATACTTTAATGCTTAAGGCTTGCAACCGTGCCGTAGAGGGAGTACGAGCTCCAATGCTTCCTTGGATCCATTCAATACGCCGTGGCCATCAAAGGTCTAGTCATGAATACCTTCGCGTAGTGACAGTACGAGAGGAGGGAAAGGGCGAAACCGTGGTCACATCCCCGATAGATTAGATTGGTTTTCATGTCTTTAAGCGATTGCATGTTCTAGTATCGTAGACCCGTGGGCGAGTGTCTTCTACCTTGATATCTTAATCATTCTCTCTAGTGTAGTTTAGTGTTTTCTAGTATAATAGTAGTTAGGGTTTTAGTAGCTAGTGTGTCGTTGTTGATCGAACACTTGTAATCCCCTTGCTCCGCGGATTGACAAGAACCTTGGGAATCCCGTGGTGAAAAAGGTGTGGGGTCCGTACGCTTGCGGATCGTAGAGGGATACGTCTTTTATCCGTCAACAAGCCCCTTTTTCTGGCGCCGTTGCCGGGGAGCAAGTTAGTTTACATCGTTTGATTTGCATCTAACTTAGTTTTATATTTTAGTTTATCTTTTATTCGCTATATCTAACATATATTATCCAGAAAAACACTTGTTTCTTTTTTGTTTTTGTTCTTATCTTATTGTCTAGATGGAGTTCGTTAATCAACCCGTGGAAGAACCGGAGAAATCATTAAGGGATTACGCTAGCCCTCGATGTGAAGACATAAAAGTACAAGAGTCGGATTCGAAGCTCGAAGCGACCAAGTATGAAATTAAATCCAAGATCATCAAGATGGTGGCGGAAAACCCATTTGAAGGGATGGTTATGGAGAACCCATATAGACACATAAGGGATTTCACGACAATATGCAACACGGTGCGTCAAGAAGGAGTTCCCGATGAATGGTTCAAATGGAATCTCTTTCCCTACTCACTTGCCGGCAAAGCAAAGACATGGTATTCGGTTGCGTCCTTTGAAGTTGAAGGCAATTGGAACAAGTTGACAAAGAAGTTTTGCGAGAAGTTCTTTCCAATTAGCAAGGTTCAACATCTAAGGAGGCAAGTGATCACTTTCGTGCAAGGAGAAGAGGAAGGGATAGACCAAGCCTGGGATAGGTTTAATGAATTAATCGAACAAGGACCAAAACTCGGCTTCACCGGTGACGTACTCTTGCATACATTTTTCTTTTCCCTAACCCCTAGTTGCATGCGACACGTCGAAATGTGTGCAGGTGGGGATCTCATGGAGAAAACACTCACGGAAGCCACCCAACTTCTACAAAAAGTTAGTAAAGCGGCTGCCATGCGAAGAGATTGGGAAACAAGACTTGCGGAAGAGCCGGAATTCAATTCAAGGAAGAAAAAGCTTGCTGATTTTTCTAAAGAGGCAACCCGGAAGTCACAAAAGAGGAGCCAATCATGGAAAAGCTTGAACAAGAACACATCAAGTCAAGAACTACACCAAACGTCGACTTCGCCGCGCCAAATGAGACGAACAAGAGAAGCATGTCAAGCGCGAAGCCACTAAGGGAGTTCGAACCAATGGATTGGGTTCCTATTGATTACGGAGAAGTATTCGACAAGAGAAGACCGTTCCCTAATCAAAAGGGAATGGCAAGAGCATTGGAAGTGGATTTCCCACCGGAGAAGAAAGCTGAAAATTCATACGACCTTGAAACCACCGGTGAGATTTTTGAGAAGCTCTTTGGAGATGACGTGGTGGATCCGGAACATATTGCCGAGGTGAAGAGAATCATGGGAATCAAGCCTGAAGCATCACCATACGCTCGCCTTGCTGAAATTTATTCGATAGGATCCGAAGAAGAAGAGAAGATGACGCCGCACTTGAGTTGCGAGATCAACGGAGTTCAATGCAAAGCTTTATGCGACATCGGAGCCCAAGTAAGTGTTCTATCTTCTAAAATTTACGATAAAGTTCAATACCACAACCTAGACTTAGCTCCAACATCAACGAAATTAATTATGGGAGATGGTAGAACTATCAAACCTCTAGGTATTGCTTGCAACATGAAAGTAAAAATCTCTAGAAACTACATACCAACCGATTTCTTTGTTATTGATGCTTACCATAGCAATTCTGATCATATAATCTTAGGTAGGCCTTTTCTTAAGTTGGTAGATGCCGTGTTAGATGCCGGAGAAGGCAAAGTAACAATGAACCTTAATGGAACAAAGTACACATATAACTTTCTTCGTGCTTCTAAACACCTTACTCCTTTTCCTCCCGAAGATGAAGAAGTAGAAGAGATAGATAGTCTTTGTTTTGTTGAAACCCTTAGAGACCCGCTGCAAAGAGCGATGGAAAATCAAATTAGTAATCAACAAGATGAAGAACTAGAGGAAGCAACAAAAGGCTTAGAGCCGCATGATGGTAGCGTGGAGGAAGAGAAATTCGAAGACATAGGAGAAATCAAACCCGAGGAGCCACAAGTGCCCGAGGTAGACCTTAAACCTTTGCCCAAGGGATTAAAATACGAATTTTTGGGCCCAGACAAAACTTATCCAGTCATTGTGAGCGACGAGTTGAGCCCCGAAGAAAATGAAGCGTTGCTGATTTTATTAAAAAACATAGGAAGGTGATTGGATATTCAATTAATGATCTCAAAGGTATTAGCCCAGCCTTTTGCACTCATCATATACCAATGGAAGACCAATGTAAGCCTGTAGTGGACCATCAAAGGAGGCTAACCGATGCCATGCGAGAGGTAGTAAAGAAAGAGGTTATCAAGTTACTTGATGCCGGAATCATCTACCCGGTTCCGCATAGTGAGTGGGTGAGCCCGGTACATTGTGTACCGAAGAAAGGAGGTTTGACCGTGGTGAAGAATGAGAAGAACGAGTTGATACCGCAAAGAACCGTGACCGGGTGGCGGATGTGTATCGATTATCGTAAGCTTAACAAAGCGACGAAGAAAGATCACTTCCCCCTACCGTTCATAGACGAGATGCTCGAGAGGTTAGCAAACCACGCTTATTTTTGCTTTCTCGATGGATACTCGGGGTTCATGCAAATTCCTATTCACCCGAAGATCAACATAAGACAACGTTTACGTGTCCTTACGGAACGTTCGCATATAGGAGGATGCCCTTCGGCCTATGCAACGCTCCGGCCTCTTTTCAACGTTGCATGATGGCCGTGTTCTCGGAATTCATCGAAGAAATTGTTGAAGTGTTTATGGATGATTTTTCCGTTTATGGGAAGACGTTCATGGATTGCTTAGCAAACTTAGAAAAGGTCCTTACAAGGTGTGCGGAGGTAGATTTGGTTTTAAATTGGGAAAAGTGCCACTTCATGGTTAAGCAAGGCATAGTGCTCGGACATGTTATATCCGAGAGAGGAATTGAAGTGGACAAGGCTAAGGTAGAGACGGTTGAGCAACTCCCACCTCCTACGGATGTCAAGTCCTTAAGGAGCTTTCTAGGCCATGCTGGATTCTATAGAAGATTTATAAAGGATTTCTCGAAGATCACTAAGCCTTTAACGCACCTTCTTCAAAAGGATATGGCTTTCGACTTTGATGAGAAGTGTCTAGCGTCATTCCGGACCTTGAAAAATGCGTTGGTGAGTGCTCCCATCATCCAACCTCCGGATTGGAGCCAACCTTTCGAGATCATGTGTGACGCAAGTGACTACGCCGTAGGCGCGATCTTGGGTCAAAGAAAGGAAGGCCGAGTTCACGCCGTTTACTACGCCAGCAAAACTCTTAGTGGGGCACAATTAAATTACGCCACTACGGAAAAAGAGTTGCTAGCGGTGGTATTCGCTTTCGAAAAATTCAGATCTTACATCGTGAACTCGAAAGTCATTGTTTACACCGATCACGCAGCCATCAAGTATCTCTTGGCTAAGAAGGAAGCTAAACCACGTTTGATTCGTTGGATCCTTCTTCTCCAAGAGTTTGATGTTGAAATTTGTGATAAAAAGGGGGTGGAGAATGTTGTGGCCGATCATTTGTCTAGGATGAATCGTGGACAAGATGATAAAGAGCCCATAGAAGATAAGATGAGAGATGACCACCTCTATAGAGTGCTTGATAAAGATACTTGGATGATCGACATCATTCGAGCAATTCGAAAGATGCCCCTCGATCATCTAGACAAAAACACTCAAAGGAAGATAATTTCCGAAAGTAAGAAATATTTTTGGGATGCACCATACCTCTTTAAGCTTGGAAATGATGGAGTGATGAGAAGATGTGTGCCAAGAGAAGAGAGGCTTGAGA
Source organism: Cenchrus americanus (assembly GCA_947561735.1). Classification (NCBI taxonomy): domain Eukaryota; kingdom Viridiplantae; phylum Streptophyta; class Magnoliopsida; order Poales; family Poaceae; genus Cenchrus; species Cenchrus americanus. Next base: position 56,332,196 of record OX387240.1, read on the forward strand.
TTCTAAGGAAGTGCCACTCGGCGGAGTACGGTGGACACTATAGCCATTTTCGAACCGAAGCAAAGGTATGGTCGAGCGGATTCTATTGGCCGGAGATGCATGAAGATACTAAAAGATATGTTGCGTCATGCCCCGAATGTCAAAGAACAGGAAACATCTCTCAAAGAAATTCTATGCCTTTGAAATACAACTTGCAAATCGACATATTCGATGTATGGGGCATAGACTTCATGGGGCCTTTTAAAAACTCATTTGGATTCGAGTATATACTTGTTATGGTTGATTATGTATCCAAGTGGGTAGAGGCTATACCATGTCGTAAAGCTTCCACGGAAGAGTCCATCACTATGATCAAGAACGTGATTTTTCCCCGTTTCGGTACACCGAGAATCTTGATAAGTGATGGAGGAACTCATTTCACCGGGAAGAACTTCAAAAGGTGCTTGTCCAAGTTGGGAATTGAGCATAGGGTCTCCACGGCCTATCACCCACAAACCAACGGACAAGCGGAGACGTCAAATAGGCAATTAAAAAGCATACTCAACAAAACCATAGAGAAGGGAGGCAAGGATTGGTCAAAGAAATTAGACGGAGCTTTATGGGCTTATCGAACGGCATTTAAAACACCGATAGGTATGACCCCTTATCAATTCGTCTATGGAAAAGCTTGCCACCTTCCGGTTGAGTTGGAACATAAAGCCTATTGGGCGATTAAAGAGATGAACCTTGATCTCGACGCCGCGGTGGTGAAACGAAGAATTCAAATAAGCGAGCTAGAGGAATTGAGGTTGAAAGCATATGAAAACGCAAGCATATACAAGGAGAGAATCAAAAGGTGGTATGACAAAAGATTGAAGAAAAAAGAATTTAAAGAAGGAGATAAGGTCCTCCTCTACAATTCGAGGTTTAAAACCTTCGGAAAGGGGAAATTGCAAAGCAAGTGGGACGGACCTTATGTTGTACATTCGGTGTTCTCCAACGGAGCGGTAACCATTATGGATATAAACGGCGATCAATTTGTGGTGAATGGACAGCGGCTTAAGGTTTACTACGAACCCGATGTCGTGCCCCTTCACCATGTTGACGTCTTTACCATGGAGGAAGAGCCCGAACGTCCCGCCTAGGACGAAAAACAAGGCATCAACTTCGTAAATAATTTTTCTTTTAGTTATCCGGAGTTTTTCGCGAAGATTTACTTGGGCCAACTTTTTCCCATGGGCCGAGGAAGAAAAAATAGGGCGGTGTGCAAAAAACCCGGACCGGCCCGGCCCCCGAGGGGGTGGGCCGGCCGGCCCAGCGGACCGGCCCAGAGGGCCCGACGCCCGATGACGCCGAATTTCGCCCGAATTGCTCCTTTTTGACTTCCTTGTTTGGTCGGAAAATTTTAAGGGAAGTGTAAAAAAGGAAAATAAGGTTCCCGGTGGCTTTTCTCTCGGGACTATTTATTTGGCCGAATTGGGAGCTCGAGAATCAAACCTTTCAAGCAATGTGTTGCACCCTTGTAGCGACCATTGAGCCTCCAAGAAGCTTAGAGTTGAAGCTAGAAGCCAAGAAGCCATCGATGGAGGAGGCGATGCGATGCGAGCTCAAGCTACCCGTCAAGAGGACCGCACGTATCCGTTGCGGAGGACGTGTCCCGACCGGAGCTCTTGCATCTCGCAACCCCGTCGAAGGAGAGAAGGTCCCTACACCCATTCGAAGGTCGGCACGCCTCCAAGGCATCAAGCGTAAAGATTACAAGGAGGTGTCGCCGGAGCCTAAGGATTATGAGGATAGCGACTACTCCGACGATCGTAGCCCGAGCTCATGGGCGGCCGCCGGTAGAGATGATGATGATTGGGATGAGCAGCCCTATGAAAGGACTCCCGAAGGCCCCAACGGTGACGGCAACGACGGTGGCGAAGGCAACAACAATGGAGGTGGCGACGACGGTGGTGACAACGGTGGAGATTATGGCGACGACGACCCCTTCGGATTGCATCCGGTGTGTTGTCGAGTTTGCCGTCAATCCATCGCGGATCTCTACACGTCGGCCGACGAATGTCTCCAAGCCATGGAAGCGATGAAGCAGCGTATGGAGGACTTGGAGCGCATAGTTGAAGATGACTACAAGTTCCTTAACCGTAACATGCGCAAACTTTTCGGCATGGTTGGAAACATGAGAGGCAAGTGGTGCAAAACTTGCTTGAAGTACCACTAGATCTAGTTTTCCCCTTAGGATTTTGTAAGATACGACGAGGACGTCGTATGTTTTAAGTGTGGGGGAGAGCTAGCTCGCTAGCCTTAGCTTTTGAACTTCAAGGTTAGGTTCGGTTTAATCTTCGTGTGAGAGTCTTAGTGTTTTAATGAGTCTTTAGTTTTTGAGTCTGTTTTAAAATTTTTGCAAGTGTCTTAAATTAGTGTTGAGTCGAGAAAATCAAATAAAAAGAGTCTTTATATATATCTTTGTGTTTTATGTTTTGTTTATCTTTATTTACTTGTTTGTTTAATCTTCGATTTTTGATATATGAACACAAGTATGTGGTTTGAAAATTGTTTACCGTGGTGCTTAGTGGAATCGCTACTACTTAAAGTACCCATACCGCACTTCGATCTTGAGCTTCACATGCTAGTTGTGCTATGTTCGATGCTAAAAATTGGAGGATTTCAGTTCTGAAAATTATTTTAAAACCCTTGTAATAAAGGTTAGCAAAACCTTTTTTTTCCAAGTTGAGAGTAAGAAAAAATTCCTATCCAAAGCTAAGTTTATTTTTTTCGCTCCACCATAAGTGTGATTAGCACGATGAGTTAGGCTAGGACCCTTCTCTCTTGGTGAGTTTTAATTTCGAGCAATGATCATGTCCTTGTGCTTATCTTTTGTTGCTAGCCTCGTCATATATTCGGTAACGTGACGTTCACAACGGAAGTCACGTATATCGCCGAATTCCACACCCAACCCTATACATCTCTTTTGTACATCGTATTCCTTGAACACAACCTATTTTCAAAGTTTCGTCTCGTCTCTAGCATGATTTATTTAAAAATTTCAGATTGTATGCATGCGAGGAAAGAGAGAATTGAAAGCTTTGAAAAGTTGTCAAGAGAGAGAAAAATAAAGAGAAAAAGTATGTGTATGGAAAAGAAAGAAAGAAAGAAAGAAAGAAAAAATCATATGTGAATGAAAGAAGAAAAAGAAAAAGAGAAAGATGAGTTAGCAATGAAGATATGAGAGGGATGGATCAAGTGAAAGAAAAGAAAAAAATAAAGTGTAAGGAAGGATGTCAAGTTGATTGTGAGACGAAACTTTAACTCTATTTCCAACCATGTGCAATCCGACAACGAGGACATCATTGGTGCCTTGAAGTCACAATTTTCTTTTGCCCTTGCACATGTCCACCATTCTAAATCTTCTCATCCTTGATATCCCTACATATGGTTAATTCTCATGATCATTGGCTTTGAAAGGTAGACAACCATTAGAGGAAGTTCTTAGTTTGACAATACTTGTGTTGATTGCGCTAGCCCTACCTATAGCTCCACTTTTACATGATATATGAGAGATTAATGGGAGGTGAGAGTTTTATAAAATTTGGTTAGGATAGCCACTTCATATGAGTGACTTGAGAGATCTTGGAGAAAGGTTTTTGCCTAATACTTGTTGCAGGAATTTTTGTTTTGAAAACCATAAAAACCCTCCGATGGAAGCAAAGGAGTAAGCATGGCTGAAATTGAAGACTTCAAGTGAAGGGTTTGAGTTGTGGGGTGAATCTTGACGTGGTAAAAATTCTAAACGCCCATGTTTATGTTTGATTATCATTACTTTGTGTTTATGTATTAAAGATGAAGGGATTGACTAACTTGTGAAGAAGGATAAGTGGTACACGATTACACACCTTGGACAAAATTCTTTTACGAGTACTTGCTCGAGGACGAGCAAGAGCTAAGTGTGGGGGAGATGTTGACGGTGTATTTTGGTGCACCTAGCATGTTCATTACACTTTGGTTTGGATTTGATTATGGAACTAACCCGCCACTAGGCACACTAATCATATAACAAGTTCATCTTTGTGCATGCATTTGGAAGTGTTGTGTTTATGTAGGAAATCATGGACATAAAGGACGGATTCGCAACAAGTTCAAAGGAGCATTCATGGAGTCTTGTTCGTGTTCATGAGCTTGCTGAAATTACTTCCAATGGTGGCGAGGACCGAAGTGCTACGAGGAACACCCCCGGGGATTGAAGCGTAAAAGATCAAACTTCATGCAAAGAGAGCCTCCATCTTGGACGCGAGGATAACAGCATCAAAATCGTGCAAGTGGAGGGGGCAAAGTACATAAGTGCGCGAGGACCCACGGAGCAAAAGGGGCGACCGAACCGGGCCGAATTGGGCCTGGGCCGGCCGGCCCAGGCCGGCCGGCCCAGCCCACTTCCGGCACCGGTTCGGTCCCGTTTTCCTTGCCCTCGAAGGATCTTCAACCCTAAAACCCCCGACGTGCCGCCAACACCGAGGAGAGGAGTCATTCGCACCAGAAGGCCATCCACAAGCTAGAGAGAGAGAGGAGGATCTCCGGCGGGAGATCAACCACCTCGAAGGAAGCACCCTCTCGTGGAGAAGAAGGAAGACACCGGCGGAAGGGAAACCATGATCAACGGTGCCATGATCAGCACCTTGATGGGGTAATCTTCTCATTCGTCCATGGGTTGTAATCGATCTTGAGATGTAATCGCACTTTGTCGGATTATCTATCTATCATCTTGTGTTGAATATACTTTAATGCTTAAGGCTTGCAACCGTGCCGTAGAGGGAGTACGAGCTCCAATGCTTCCTTGGATCCATTCAATACGCCGTGGCCATCAAAGGTCTAGTCATGAATACCTTCGCGTAGTGACAAGTACGAGAGGAGGGAAAGGGCGAAACCGTGGTCACATCCCCGATAGATTAGATTGGTTTTCATGTCTTTAAGCGATTGCATGTTCTAGTATCGTAGACCCGTGGGCGAGTGTCTTCTACCTTGATATCTTAATCATTCTCTCTAGTGTAGTTTAGTGTTTTCTAGTATAATAGTAGTTAGGGTTTTAGTAGCTAGTGTGTCGTTGTTGATCGAACGCTTGTAATCCCCTTGCTCCGCGGATTGACAAGAACCCTGGGAATCCCGTGGTGAAAAAGGTGTGGGGTCCGTACGCTTGTGGATCGTAGAGGGATACGTCTTTTATCCGTCAACACTGAGGCACTAGCGCTAGATGAAGCGCTTGTGGTGAGCATGGAGAAGCTGGTCAACGAGGACCTCGACTCCACCGCCAAGCATGCCGGCAGCTTCGAGGCTACCGAGCAGACCAAGGAGGTGTCCCTCGACCCTGCTGCCCCCGAGGGCAAGGCGTTGAGGGTCAGTTCTACCCTCGACCCGAAATAGGATGTGGTGCTCGTCGACTTCCTCTATGCCAACGCCGACATCTTCGCATGGAGCCCCTCAGATATGCCAAGCATCCCGAGGGAGGTCGCCGAGCACTCCCTTGATATCCTACCTCACCCCCGAGCCGTGCAACAACGGCTGCGGCGCTTTGACGAAGAGCGATGCCGGGCGATCGGAGTGGAGCTGCGGAAGCTCCTCGAGGCCGGGTTCATCAAGGAAGTTTTTCACCCTACGTGGCAAGCTAATCCTGTACTAGTTAAGAAAAAGAATGGGAAGTGGCGGATGTGTGTAGATTACACTAGTTTGAATAAAGCATGTCCCAAAGTTCCTTTTCCTTTGCCACGAATCGATCAAATCGTTGACTCAACCGCGGGGTGTGAACTTTTGTGTTTCCTTGATGCCTATTCTGGGTACCACCAAATAAAGATGAAAGAGTCCGACCAGCTCGCGACTTCGTTCATCACGTCGTTCGGAATGTTCTGCTACATAACGATGTCGTTTGGCCTCCGAAACGTGGGCGCTACATACCAGTGATGTATGCAGCACGTCTTTGGAGACCACATCGGGCGAACCGTTGAGGTCTACGTAGACAACATAGTCGTGAAAACTAGGAAGGCGGACGACTTGGTCAGCGACCTGCGTGTGGCATTCGATTGCCTGCAAGCCAACAGGGTGAAGCTGAACCCCGAGAAGTGCGTCTTCGGAGTGCCGCGAGGCATGCTGCAGGGATACATAGTTTCCCAGCGGGGCATCGAGCCCAACCCCGAGAAGTGCGTCTTCGGAGTGCTGCGAGGCATGCTGCTGGGATACATAGTTTCCCAGCGGGGCATCGAGCCCAACCCCGAGAATGTCACAGCCCTCGAACGGATGGGCCCAATTGGAGACCTCAAGGGGGTCTAGAAGGTGCTGGGGTGCCTCGCCGCCTTGAGCCGTTTCATCTCGCGGCTCGGCGAGAAGGGCCTACCCCTGTACCGACTTCTGAAGAAGCATGAGCGCTTCTCCTGGATCGCCGAGGCCCAGGAGGCGCTGGACAAGCTCAAAGCGACGCTCGCCACGCGCCCATCTTAACGCCGCCCCAGGACGACAAGCCTTTGTACCTCTACGTCACCGCAACCACTCAGGTGGTCAACGCCGTCATTGTGGTGGAGCATATGGAGGAGGGGCACGCTCTACCAGTCCAGAGGCCCGTGTACTACATCAGCGAAGTGCTATCCGAGACCAAGGAATGGTACCCACAGATCTAGAAGCTGCTCTATGCGGTGGTGCTCGCGCGGCGCAAGCTCCGGCACTACTTCGAGGCCCACCCGGTCATGGTGGTCTCCTCGTTCCCGTTGGGTGAGATCATCCGCAACCCGGACGCGGCGGGCAGAATCGCCAAGTGGTTTGTGGAACTCATGGGCGAGACGCTCGCCTATGCACCGCGCAAGGCGATTAAGTCCCAGATCCCGGTGGATTTCGTCGCCAAATGGATGGACACGCAACTGCTTCCGCCGCAAATCCAGCCGAGTGCTGGACCCTCTACTTCGACGGGTCAGTGGTGAAAACAGGGGGAGGCGCGGGCCTGCTCTTCATCTCACCCCTCGGGGAGCACATGAGGTACGCGGTACGCCTGCATTTCCCCGCGTCGAACAACATGGCGGAATACGAGGCTCTCCTTTGCGGCCTTCGAATCCCATTGAGACAGGCATCAAACGCCTTGACGTCAGGGGGGGACTCGCAGCTCGTGATTGATCAAGACATGAAGAATGCGAGTTGTCACATCGACAAAATGGAGGCATACTGCAACGCCGTACGAGCCCTTGAAGACAAGTTCTACGACATCAAGCTTAACCACGTACCCTGCAGGTACAACGAGGAGACGGACGAACTCGCCAGAATTGCGTCAAGGTGGATCACCGTCCCCCCGAACGTTTTTGCGAGGGACGTTGCCAGACCGTCCGTCAACCTCGAGTCGACACCCTCGAGTCAAGAGGAACCCTCGGGGGCTCCCTCGAACCCAACGGGCGCAGAGCCCATGGATGAGGACCCCTCGAACGAGGCATTTGTGCTCTCCTTGCTCGAGGGCTACGGTGTGGACGAGGCCGAGGCCATGGACACAGAGCCAGCCCCCCACGCGGAGGACTAGCGGGCCAAATACCTTGCCTGGATGAATCAAGGGGAGCTCCCCTCAGACCGATCCAAGGCCATGCGCATCGCCAGGATGGCCAAATCGTTCACCCTTATTGGCGGCGAGCTGTACAAGTGCGCCACATCGGGCGTCTTGCAGCGGTGCGTGCCCATCCCCCAGGGGCGCGAGCTCCTCTGAGACATCCATGCGGGTGTGTATGGCCACCACGCGGCGCCACGCACCCTCGTAGGCAACACGTTCCGCCAAGGCTTCTATTGGCCTACCACGATTGCTGATGCTAGCGAGATCGTGCGCACATGCGAAGGGTGCGAATTTTACGCCCGCAAAACTAACCTCCCAGCTCACGCCCTCCAGACGATCCCCGTCACATGGCCTTTTGCCGTGTGGGGGATGGACATTGTCGTGCCCTTACGAAAGGCGCCCGGGAGCTACACCCACCTGCTGGTTGCCATTGACAAGTTCTCCAAGTGGGTCGAGGTGTGGCCGATCATGAATCTCAGGCAGAGCAGGCCGTGACGTTCTTCACCGACATCATCCACCGGTTCGGGGTGCCCAATTCCATCATCACCGACAACGGGTCCCATTTTACCGGCAGGAAATTCCTGGAGTTCTGCGACAAGTACCACATCCGCGTGGACCGGGCCGCAGTCGCGCATCCACAGACCAACGGTCAAGTGGAACGGGCCAACAACATGATTTTGCAAGGCCTCAAGCCATGGATTTTCGACAAACTGAACAAGTCTGGCCGAAAATGGCTCCAGGAGCTGCCAGCGGTCGTGTGGAGCCTAAGAACCACTCCGAGCAGGGCCACAAGATTCACCCCATTTTTTCTGGTCTATGGCGCGGAGGCCGTCCTCCTCACGGACCTGGAATACGGGTCGCCCAGGGTCAAGAGCTACGACGAGGGCACCAACCAGCGAGCCCGCGAGGACTCACTGGACCAATTGGACGAAGGCCACACTGTGGCCCTGATGCATTCAGCAAGATACCAGTAGGCTTTGAGGCGGTACCAGGCCCGGAAGATACGACGCTGAGACTTCGACAAATGGGACCTAATCCTAAGGCTGCGCCAAGACAATCGAGGCCGCCACAAGCTATCGCCCCCATGGGAGGGACCCTACGTCGTTGTCAAAGTGCTCAAGCCTGGCACCTACAAGATGGCCAACGAGGACGGCGAGGAACTCACCAACGCTTGGAACATCCAAGAGATACGTCACTTCTACCCTTAGAAAGGATTTCCAAGATTCTTTTGTTATTTACATACCCAACACCCCAGTTGGCTATACAAATGTGAATTTCCATCGAATTAATGAAGCTAAAGGGCGACTTGGCTTTCCTACGAAAACCAAGTCCCCCTCGGGGGCTACTGTGGGGGGCATTCCCCATTTTTTCGCAAAATTTGCCGCAAATGTGCTAAGTACGCCTCGACCCAAACTCTGGGTGAACTTACGCAGGACGCGAGTAGCTAGAGGGCGAAGAAGCGCGAGTCAGGGATAGCCTACACCTCCAGCAGGATACGGCCCTTCCCCCTCACCACTTTGCCTACAAGCTACTTGTGCGAGCAAAACTTTCCCAGCCAAGGTTCGCCTAAGGAAGCGGGGGGGGGGGCAGAACAACACAATTGCCGAAATAAAGAACGAGTATTTCAAATTACAAACATCAAAGTGTTATAAACAAGCAAATGTTTATTACAACAACCGCGCGGCTCGAATTCTAACATCAAAAACATAAAGGGCACAAACGCCTAATGGTCTTCAGGCTTGGGGGCCACCTGCCGGGGGAGCGTCCGGGAAGAGGAAGTTCGTGAAGTCCTCGGCGAGGATGTCGGCGGCATGAGCAGCAAGCGCGTCCGCACGGTTCATCGCCACCTCCTCGTCGACGCCGACGGGAACGACGTAGCCCGTGGAAACAACCTCGAGGTGGACCTGGTTGTGGGAGACCACCGCACCACGGGCCTTCTGGGCGCCCTGGTGAAGGGCGCGGCGCAGGCGCTGGGTAACATGCCTGCCGAGGGCGCGAAGGCGACTCGCCGTCGAGCTCCCAGCCTGCACATCGCCCTCTTCGACCCCCTGGCACGCCTCGAGGGCGGCGGCCCGCAGCTCCTCCATCTCCTGATGCGAGGAGTTGTAGGCTGTCTGGAGGCACTCTGCCTAGGTTGTCGAGTTCCCCAGAGCGTTCCGCAGGCCTGAAAACCACGAACGAAAAAACTAAAATTGGGAGCGGATCCCAGATAAACCAAACCAATAGGCGAAAGGCAGAAAGAGGCGACTCACCTTCGACCTGTTTCTTCTCCGAGTCAAGGGCCTTGCGCTCATCCTCGGCTGCCTACCGCAGGCTAAGGACCATGGCTTCCTGCTCTTCGAGGGCCTGGCGTAGATCCTCGTGCGAGACACTAAGTTGGTTTAGCTCCCCGTCGAGTCGCGAGACTTCTTCGTCCCGCTGCTGGGTCGCCTGCACCCCCTAGAGTGCGGCACGCTCTTGCTGGAGTCGGCCCTGGGCCTCTTCCCGCGTCAGACGCTCGCGCTCGTGGGCGGCCCGAGCCTCAGCAAGGGCGTCCCGCTCCTGCTGGAGTTGAGCCTCCGCCTGATGGCGTGCATCCTGCTCCTGCTGAAGACGCTCCTCCGTCGAGGCGAGGGAGGCGGCCTTGTCTGCTAGGCTAGTCCTCAGCTGCTCAACCTCCTTAGCCTTCTCCTCGGCTTGGCTTTGCCAGGACCGCGCCCCTCGAGGGTGGCGCGGTCTTGCTGGTGCTGAGCTCGAGCAGAAGCCAGCTCCCTCTCGAACTCTGCCGCTACGACCCGCACCACGGCCATGTCCTCACGCGCCTTCCTCAGCGCCTCGTCTCGCTCCAGGAGCGCTGTCCTCACCTTCACGACTGCGGAGGCGTCTTTCGCAGCCTGGGCATCCTGCTCCAGAAGCTCGTCCTGCACAACATGCAGCCGGTACTCCAGCCACCTGTTGTCGGTCCGCAGGGCTTCGACGAGAGCGTCCAGGGCGTCGTACTGGTCCCGGTACCAGTTGCGCTCGGAGCTCAGCTAATCGAGGCAGTTGTACCTCTCTCGAGCCCGGCCCTCCAGCTCCTGTCAACGGCAAACAAGGTGCGGGAGAAGGCAAAGTCAGGGAACGCGTGTGCGCAAAAATGACAAGGGAAAATCTCGAATTCGATGATGAGAACACGTACCTTGAAGAAATGCCACGCGGGACCGGCATGGATCCGCAGGGCCTCGTTCAACGCATTGTTGAGCGAGGCGTCGTGGTCTCGAAACTCCTGCCATAGCGCCTGCTCGGCCTGGCCTCGTTGAAGTGGGCCGGCAGCACGCTGGCGGGCCCCCGCTCCTGCTCTAGGCGCGCCACTATGGCATCTGGGGCGGGGAGGCCGGCGCGTGATGACGAGGCCTCGGCACCGTGCGTCGGCTGCCGCGACATCACGCAGCCATCTTCTCGCATCACCAGTACCCCCGCCGCAGGCTCGGGGGCTGGCGCGGGCCAGTTCTCCCACTAGCCCCACCCAGGTGGCGGGATGTCGTCGTCAGGGATCTCCACCACGGCCGCCTGATCAACCGCGGTGGGGACGGGCGCCGGAGGAAACGCCGACACGGCGGTCGCCGCTATTGTGGCCGCCACCACAACCGCCACCTCCTGCCGCGACCCCGTGGCCACGGCCACGCCGTGCTGTGGCTCGCTCATCACCGTTGCGCTCTCTTCTGCCCGCGACGCCCTCGACGAGCGCCGCCCCATGGGCACGAACGCGTCTGACCTTAGCGGATTAGCGGGCGCGAGGGCGGGGACGGTCGGCACCACCCTGCGAACACAGAGCCAAGAAGCTGAGCTCCAGCCCTTTAAAACCGGAACGTCTAGGGAGCGTCCACTTACCTCAAGGTGGAGAAGCCTCGCTTCCTCTTCCTCGAGGGTTCGGCAGGCACCACCGCGGCGCCCGTCATCACCCCGCTGCCGGCGCTCCCGGACGCTTCCGCGCGCGCGCCGGCGCCTCCGCATCGCGCGCCGTCTCTTCCACGGACCGCCCGGCGCCTGCTCCTCCGCGCCTGCCACAGGCGCCTGCTCCTCTGCCGCCTCTGCGGCTCTTGGTGAGGGGACGAGGGATCCACCTCTCAGGGGGGCCGCCCCCCATCGCTCTCCTCTTCTTCCTCTTCTCCCGGCGACGAGTTCTCCGGAGTCGCTGGGGGAGAGAGTCCCTACTGCTCGCGCAGTCGGTACTCCTCGTCCCGTTGTTCCCAGCGCTCCCGCCGACGGATCCTCTTCTCCTTCTTGCGCGCCGCCCGCTCCTACACCCGTCGCTGCGCCGCGCGCGCGTCCGCTCGGGCTCGGGGCGTGGGCGGGTCAGACCGCGGGGCGTCCACGGTCACCCTCTGCTAATGGAACCCGTCAAGGTCACACCAATACGTCGTGGGCAACCAAAAGGAAAGGGGAAGTCGACTTATCGGCAGAGCGTCGGGGAGCATGACGAACGACCAAAGGTCGTCATAGCCGTGCCGCCCGGCCTTGAGGCTGACAGCACGCCTCGCCCTCGTGGCCGAGTATTCCCAGGGGAAGCGGTCATGCAGCAACCGCGAACGCGCCAACGCCGTAGGGTTGGCCGCTTCGCTCATCTCGTGAATGCGGATCTCCCTCTCCATGAGGGGGATGATTCGCCGGTGGTGCAGGTTCGCGAGGACCGAAGCCGCCCCCAACCCGGCGTCCGTCAGGCCCTTCAGCGCACTCAGGAGCGAATCCAACCGCTCCTGGTGCAAAGAGGGGGACACGCCGTGGTGCCAGGAGTCGGCCTTCTCCTTCAGCACCTTGCCGGTGTAGGGAGGAGGCCGGCACCTTCGTTGCGGAGGTAGAACCACCCCCGCTCCCACTCTGCGTTATTGGAGGTCATCATGCAGAGGATGTAGAACTCCTTGCGCGAGTCCCGTAGCGAGATCGACAGGCCGCCGGCGCGCACCGCGCGGCGCACCCGTGGCTCGGGCGTGGCGAGCGTGTGCAGCTCCGCGCGGAAGAGGTGGACCCAGAGATCCCAGTTCGCCGGAATCCCCAGGAACCCCTCGCAGACGCCGACGAAGGTAGCCACATGCGAGATCGCGTTGGGGGCGAAGTTGTGGAGCTCCACCCCGTAGTGGTAGCACAACCCGCGCATGAAGCGGCTCGCTGGCGCGGCGAACCCGCGCTCATGATGACGAATGAAGCTGACGGCGTAGCCGTACGGCGGGTTGGGCTCCCGATCCGCCGCCAGTGGAACAATCCACGCCGGGGGCGGCCCCGTCACGTTCGGCGCCAGCTGACCCGCCGTTCACCAGCTCGTTCAAGGCGAGCGTCGTCACCGTCGAGCGGCTCCACGGCAGCGGATCAGCACCGTGATTGGCTGCGGGGGGGCATTGAGGTCGGCGGCGGCGCACAGAGATGAAGCAGGCACTGGGTGAAAACGAAAGGGCACACAGCGCTCTGAAGCAAATGCAAGAAGCAAAGGGCAGCAGAGGCTACGTGTTGAGGTAAGGGGCTCGCCTCTCCCTCTCCTTGGATTTATAGATCCAGGGGAGCCGTGCTCCCCAAACCGCGCGCTGCGCGCATTAACTGCAGGTAGCCGTGTCTACCACTGACGAGCGGGCCCCACGTCACCGAAACAGCCAGGCGCATGCGCACGAGCAATCATTACGGCGCGGCAACCGAAGGGCCATGGCGGCCCGTCACGTCCGCCCCCCACGTCGCCCACTATGCACGCGGTTGCCCCGCCTGAAAAGGCGCTCCCGCGGCGCACGACTGCAGCCACTACTATGGGCATTTAATGGCCCGGTCCCTTACCAAGTAAGCGTGACCCTCGCGCGGTCCGAGCCCAGGGCTCGAAAAATCAGACCCTCGAAGGGTGCGATTACTGACCAGTGGTCTTGAGACCCGCTCGATGAGAGCGGGCGCCACAGGTGCCCTTGATCCTAGGGGATTACTGATCATCAGCTCAAGGGCCGGCTCGAACACGAACCCACGAGTCCCGCAGATGCAATCAAGACGGGAGCACCTAGCTGCCACCCCGCAACGGCCCTACTGATCAGGGATTCGAAGCCTGACCCTCGAAGAGTTCGAACAGGCGCCCCATATCAATAGAGTCAGGGACGACGAGGGCGTGCGCATTCGAGCCTATCCTCGAGCTTACCAGCTCGAGGGCGCCCCACATGTCATGTTCAAGAGCCAACGTGGGCAGCTAGTCGAGGGATCCCATCGAGGGAGAGCTTCCGCGCCTTCGGTCCCCAGCGAACGGGACCGAGCCCTGCCTAGCAAACCCACGAAAGCGCTTTCATGGACGAGTCTCCGGACCACGAGCCAACCCTTATCGAACGGGGCATGGGCGTCCACTTGAATCACCTAATAACATCTCAATGAGGAATCCGCAATTCGCGACCCGCTCGATGGGAGTTTGTGGAAACCTCACCCTCCGTCCCGCGGAGGGACGACGAGGGAACGTATAGACAAGACGGAGAGCACCCCTCGATCGCCTCAACTGGGCCCAAGCTCGGGGGCTCAACGCACGACTACACCTACTGGAAACGCACCGAACGCAGACGTATGCCAAATATGTGCGCATGGCACCACCGAAGCCGACTGGAATATCATCGATGCCGGCTGAAACTAACACCCGCACACCGACACGCCTGGCGAGAAAACCTTGCAGGAGCACCCACGCTCCTGCAAGGCTTCGGGGGCTACACCCGCGAGGGCGCTAGCACGCCCCCACGGAACAAGCACAACGTCCAGGAGGGAAGAATATCCCATCAGCAAGCGCCAGCCTCTGCGGGATCCTACGGACATCACCACAGAGGCTCGAGGGCTACTGTCGAGGACAACCATAGGGGTCCCTAAATCACCAGGGAAAACCCACTTTCTTTCACAAATAACAAACTCACCAACGTATAACACGACTAAAACAATCGCAGATCACTGGTAGGGGACCACGGCGCTGGTGGCCCCAGCGGCCCACCAGAACAGTCGGCCCAGCCACCCTCGGGCGGAACTCCGCTTCATTCAAGGGGCGCGGCACCGCACTAGCGAATCTCCGCCTCGCTCGAGGGTCGGTCGCCTCCTCGGGTGAGGTTCCGCCTCGCTCGAGGGTTGGTCGCCCCCTCGGGTGAGGTTCCGCCTCGCTCAAGGGCCGGTCGCCCCCTTGGGTGAGATTCCACCTCGCTCGAGGACCTCACGGGCTCGCCGCCCTCGTACCTGCTCCCCCGACAGGGGCATTTAATGCTCTGACACACCTGGGAATCATGCCCCGACGCTGTTCCGCCAACCCTCCAGGTGAGGCCATCCCCGCCACTGTACGACACTATGCGGTAGGGCCGGTGTCAACTCCGTGACACTGTGCTACCCACTCTCATACAGATCGGGCGCCGCACCCTCGAAAGAGGACGACGAAACCCTCGAAAAGGGGACGGACACCCGTTCCACACCTGCCCAGGACAACGCCGTGATGTCGAACCAGTGAGGCGCGTCTCCTCCGTCACCATCAGTCCTGTGCAGACATCCCCGCCACCGCAACGCCATCCCGAGCACTGCAGCGCCATCGCCGATGCTGTGGGAGTATGGGGCAACAAGACACCACCACGACGGCCGTTGTGCGCCTTATGGCCCCCCGTCAGCTCCACCCTCGAGTCAACGTACGGACGACGACTAGACGGGGGATTTCAACACCACCACCCTCGAAGCCACTCCTGGGCGGATACAAGGCACGCCATGACGCTCCGCCAGAAGCAAGATTCGCTAGGACGGCCGTCCACTTCGTTGCACTGTCCGCCATGCCATCACGCGTAGCTAGAACAGTGTGGCACGCCTGCAAACTACCTCCTCCTTGGCCTATAAAAGGAGGGGCAGTCCCCTGGCCGCAGGGGGAGGACGGTAGCAAGCACACTCGCATGCTCACTGCCTTCACCATGATATTGGCACTTGCCTTAATCAAAAACCTCTGGGACTTGGAGGCCTGGCCTCCTCTCCCGCCTCGCTTGTAGCCCCCCTCTGCAAGCACTATGGTGCGATGCAATATAGTGCCCCGAGCACACCACTGTTGGACGTACGGCCCCGGCCGGAACCAGAATAAACCCCGTGTCACTAGTTGCTTAGCACCGGCCATCGAGAGATAGATCTCAGTGCTCTTACTAGTTAGTGTCGGTTCTACTTTCCGCACCGACAACTACCTCGAGGACGTCGTCATCTACAACCTGAAGCGGGAGCTGTCGGAGGGATTGGCTTCTCCAGATCCATCATCTAGCGCATGAGAAGACTGGTGCTGCAGATGTTCAACCTGCACTTGTGAATGCCACAAGAAAGATTAGTCCCCTCTACCTTCACCACCTCCACCCCATTGAAGTACTACATGCCGTCGCAACACTCCGACGGCTCTATGCTCTCTGGGAAGTTCTTGTACAACTAGATCTAGATTCATTAGAAATGTTGCAATGAAAATTTTAAATCCCCTAAGGCATGTTATCTCGTAAGGTTCTTCGTTAGGGTACTAGCACCGTACATGCCATTCCAAATGTGTGTTTTCTCTCATTAATTAAAAAACTAACTGTCGTGGCCCACGGCGGTATGCCACATGCAACCGTTGTGGGCCACGGCGGTTGCTGGGCCGCTTCATGTCGTCGTCGGTGGCACTGCGTACCTGAAAGGACCTTGTGATGCCTAGAGGGGGGTGAATAGGATCACTTCAAATTTCTGAAACAAATGCAGCGGTTAAAAGATCTGTCGGTACTACCGACGTGGTGTCGGAACTACCGACGGGGTCGGTACTTCCGGTACCAGGTCGGTACTACCGACAGAGTAGACATAACTAAAACAAAATTTGAATTCAGCAGCGATTCTAGCAATTCTATTTGAATCAAAGTCTTAGTTTAGAGGCTAAGAACCACCTGCAACCACAAAGATGAGTTGGAATGCAACCAATTTAGAGATCGGGCTAAAACAAGTTCTAGGGTTAGTGAGAGACAAGGAATTCAAGCAAGCAAATGGAGACACAAAGATTTAATCCGAAGTTCACACCCACAAAGGATGCGACGTCTCCGTTGAGGATCCCACAAAGGGAGGGCTATCACCAAGAGCCTCTTTTCCTCTTCCAATCCCCACAAAGGAAGATTGGTGCTCACTAAGAATTCTCCACCAAGGAGAGGGTAATACAAATGATCTCGGGTGCACCACACAAAGAGGGCACTCAACGGGCGACGCCTAACCATCTAGAAGCAAGCTTCAAGAGTAACAAATGCAAATCAGGAACCCGGAGATGCTTCAAGTGCTCTTGAGATGGAGAGAATCGAAGGGGCTCTCAAAGCTTCTCTAATCCTCACTGGAAATCACTTCTCCACTCAAGCTCTAGCTCAAAGGAATCAAGGATTGGCTCTAGAGGAGAGGGGAGAGATGGAGTGAATGCTCAAGTGAGTGTTTGTCTCGTGGTTGGTCTGCAATGAGTGAGGAGGGAGAAGGGGGTTTTTATACTTCAGCTCAAAAAGTAGTCGTTACTGTGCTGAGTCGGGTACCCTTGGTACTTCCGACACGGTGTTGATACTACTGAGGGGTTTCCCAGAAACCTAACAGTGAAGACATATCGGCAGTTCCGACACTGGGTCGGTACTACCGAGCCCCTGGCAAAAACTCGCTAGAGAGGGCTTATCGGAAGTACCGACCCGGCGTCGGTACTACCTACAAAGGCAGAGAGTTCAAGATAAGATTAGCAAAAGTGCACGTGTCAAATCTAAACTCCTCTCACTCACTTGGGTCATCTCCTAGAGCACTTTTAGCATCTCTTGGCTGTCAATTCACATCCCCCTTTATAGTACGGTGTTTCCTATACTCAAATTCGAAATCAAAATAGAATTAAGCCTTGATTCGAGATGAAAACATCGACTTGGAGTTGGGGGCCTTCGTTCTTTTGGTCAAAACCATGAGTTTCTTTCATCTAAGTCCTGCACACATCTTGATCAAGCATTAAATACCACAAATTGTGTTTGTCACTATCACCAAAACAATTAGGGCCAAGATGCACTTTCAATCTCCCACTTTTTGGTGATTGATGACAACCACAATTCGTTTTTATAAAAGATGTGTGTATCCAACAATTGAAAATGAAACTCCCCCTAAATGTGTGCTTGGACTTTTACGAAGGCCTCAAATGCCTATCACACACTTAGAAGACTTTTCACTCGCAATTTGCATACACAAGTGCATGAGTGTGATATAGGAATTGTGATGCATATGACAAGATAAACAAATCAACAAAGTGAGAAATAACAAGCATCAAGCATCACAAATAGATAAACGAAGTTCCACACTTGCACAAATAGGTCTTAGAAATTTAAAAAGTTCTAGGTTCTTCACCAATCATAACACCACACAAATAAGTTCATACATGTCCACAATCCTAGATAGATAGATAGGTAAACACAGAGATACACACCTCCCCCACATGGATAAATTGTGAGCACACTCCCCCTTTGGCATCAAGCGCCAAAAAGAGGAGGCCCTTCAATCATCATAATCATGTGGAGAGTGGGCAGCTGGAGGAGAGTCGTCGTCGTCGGTCTCACCACCACCAAAGTCCTCATCGTCGATGTCGGCCGGGGGAGCTCCATACATCATGGACGTGTCGCCGTAGATCTCCCAAGGGTTGTAGAAGGTCGGTGGAGGAGGGAAGTCCATAGGCTCGCGGGCGGGAGAGTGCTCGATGTTGTGTTGAGCGTAGGCCTAGGCATTTGGTTCTAACCGAACCGATCGGTTCGGTCCTTCGATTCCCTCGAAAATTTGGTTCCTAGAAAATCAGAACCGAAGATAGAACCGTTCAATTTCAGTTCTTTCAGTTCGGTTCCGGTTCGAACCGAGGGAACCGGGGTACAACAGTAAATCATGAAATAAAATCACAAAATCATGAACTGAGTAGAAAATTTGAGCACAAATCAAAAAAACCAAAGCAGAGTGAGTTTATGCCCTCAAATCATAGAATCATGATGAGTTCCAGCACAAATCAACACAAAAAACAGGTCAAGGGCTTAATCCATGGCACCACCCGTCGGATTGAGAGGAAAAGGAGGGCGGCGGCTCGCCACCCGCCTGACCGACGACCGCCTCGCGCGCCTCGGTGTGCTTTGGCCTCTGGATCTGAGGAATGACGGAGGGAGCTTGGAGGAGGATAGAGGGAGCGGCGGCGCCTGCCGAGGATGGGGGCCGAGGGAGGCGGTGGTCGGCCAGTGAGGTGGGATGGCCGAGAGCCTGGGGTGCTGGCCGCCTAGTCTTGCCCCACCACCCGGCGAGGTCTGGTCACTGGGCACTGGCTCAAGGCGGAGCGCGAGCGACGCGGTGGAGCACTCCTGGCGCTCAGAGTCGCAGGGCGAGCGCCGAGCGGCGCGGGCGAGTCGAAGGGGGTGAGAGACGCGTCTGGGAGTTGGGAGGCGTCGGTGGGAGCGGCCGAGCGGGGTTGGGTAGGTGGGAGCTAGGGTTTTGTGATTTTTATTAGGATTTCGGCCAGTTGGGCCATAGTATTATTGGGCTCAATGTACGGATGGGCTCTTTCCTTGGTTCTTCAGTTAACCGAGGAACCGAACCGAAGAACCGGGGTAGTTCGGTTCCAGGGAATCGGGAACCGAACAAGAACCAATTTTTTTGGTTCCGGTTCTTTCGGTTCCGGTTCCCGGTTCTTTCAATTCGGTTCTCGGTTCCCGGTTCTTCGTGCCCAGGGCTAGTTGAGCGAGCAAGGCCTTCTGACGAGTCTCCAACTTGATGAGCTGCTCATCAACATGCTGCCGGTGAGCACGAATCTCTTGTGCATTGTGCTTCCCCACGTTGAAACAAGCGAAGAGGCCCTGAGATAGTGTTGACGGTGAAAATCCATCAACCTAGCCATGAGTTTACCTTCGGTGTTGGCATAAGTTTTATACCTTATCCATTGGTACTAACCCCCGTGGTATAACAAGTTCACTTGTGCATGTCGGTTTTGGAGTTTAGTGTTTATGTAGGGTTTTAGCATTGAAAGCAAGACTTCCGGGATAAGTTCATCAAGCACCTTGTGACAAGACCTTGAAGCCCCATACAAGTCATGCAATGAAGAAAACTTGACTCCAAGAAGCCAGGGACTCAACCCGAGAAGATGACAAATTCCGAGGACCTAACCAGAAAAGTGCCGAATCTTGTGAGACAAGGAGCTACGTCCAATTCGGAGAGAAACTGACGACAAGGGCCTACATGCAGAAGGGGGAAGGATCTAGAAGACTCAGGAACCGACACCACGCGAAGGAGGCCGGGAACTGGGCCTGGATGGGCCCAGGCCGGTCGGCCCAGGCCGGCTGGCCCAGCCCAGTCCAGGGCCCAATCCCCCCTCCTTTGACCTAGCCGCCATTCGGGCTATTTATAGCCCCGGGGTCGAGAGCCACACATGATCCAATTCGTCATCGGCCGCCGAGGAGCAGAGAAGAGAGGCACACCATCCCGGAGAAGAGAGGGTCGAGCTAGTTGACTAGGGTCTCCCTAGCCGGCGTGGGAACCTTGCACAGAAGACCACGTCGGAGTTCCCGGAGCTAGAAGCAAGATCAAGGTAGGATCCCGGTGGTGATCTTGTTTATGTATCATTGTATTAGTTGAATTATCAAGTTGAATCTATTTCTAGCGATCAAGCGTTTCATCGATGATTTCCTTTTTCGATCAGCTTTGCGTATTCTAGATCTATTCTCGAGATAGATCACATAGGGTGTTCTTGTAGCCGCGGTGGCTAGAGGTACACGCCGGATCTTCCGAAAGAACTCGACTTGTCCTTGGACTCGCCCTAGACTACCCGCATGAGTAGGGATACGTTGTGACTGAACGGGGGTACTGAAAGGCGGGCGTTTCCGGAGTCGGACTGGAAACCATGATTTAAATAGGCTTCTAATAAGATTCGATTTGCTATTTCTTCTCTTGCTTGGAACTTCAACAAAAGGCTTAACCTGATCTCTCTAGATCGGTTTATCTACCCTATCTATCTTTGTTATCTTCGGTCTTTAGTAGATTAGGTTAGTTTTGTGTTCTTTATCTAGATGCATTAGGGTTTCTCTTTATCGAAGATTGAAGTTTCTTGGCTTTACTAGATCATCTTTTGCGTCACACATTTGTTCCACGGATTCGATACCTTGGGTTCACCACTCGAGGGAAGAAGGGTCCCTTGACTACAACGGGAGACTTGTCCGCTTGCAAGTCTAAACGAACTTTGATACAACTATTAACTGTCAACAGATAGAAAGTTGAATATGCTCTTCTTCTTGCTCGGGGGAACGATGCCTCTAGATGCGGATGGTCCACGAGAAGAAGAGGGTGGCTCATAGGTAGATGGGCCACTGGAGGAGGATCCACCCAAGGAAGTGGGACGAGGAGGGGCATGCTTGCCCAACTTAAGGAGACACTCAATGTTGCCCTTGTTTGGCTTGTACCAAGAGTGAGGCTTATCGGTGAGAATGTCAACCCCAGTCACCTCACAAATCATCTTGAAAATCCATGGGGCATACTGACAACTCTTGTTCGCCGACACGGAGCAAACAATGATCTCTTCCCATACGAAATCAAACACACTAAAGTCCTCTTTTCCCGGTTCCATCCTCACAAGAATTTCCTTGGCTATGTTGGAGATGTTGTAGTTATCACTGATCTTAGGAGTGAAGGTGTAGAGAAAGAGTTGGTTCAACATCCTATAAACTGGTTTCATTCCATGAGTAGTACCAAACTCCACCTTGCCAAACATGGAGTCATACATGAAAGCCATCTCACTATCAAGCGGGAACTCACCACCATGAAGCTTAGGGCGACCGAGATCCTCTTCACCAAATCCAAGTATTTGGGCAAATCGCTCATAGGAGACGGAGAGGGGCTTGCGTTGTAAGAGCCAATGGAAGGTCCTTGTCTCGCGACGAACATAGAGATTTTCATAGAATTGGGCAACTACTTCTTCATTCCAATCATAGTTGAGAGCCATGATATTGGTCATTCCCTTGGCATGACAAATGTCAATGGCTTCATTGACCGCCGGAATGTTGAGTGACCTTAGGTTTTCCCACTTGATTGACTTCATGTCAATGGTCAAATTTTCCTTGCTAAGAATAACGGACTCATACCATTCCGCAGTGAACTTGAGCCGAAAACGAATATCCGCATTGAACTCTTTTTGCCAAAGTGTCGGATCGGTGTACCTTTCCTTGTACACATTGTGAGACCCCCTCGTGTAGTCCACCATCTGAGGATACCCATTTGAGTTGCCGGACGAGGAGGTAGAGAGGGCCTAAGGACGAAAGTTGAGAGTGAGTCCAAGGATATGTCGTCGTAATCATTGTAGTGGTCATCCGGTTGATGTGCTTGCTTGGTGCGGGCACGGTGACCTTGGCTAGTGGAGCGACGAGGAGCAGCTGGAGGGTTAGGACGGCCTCGTCCACGTGGACGTTGAGCACCTGTGCCCACCTTCCTCTTCCTTTGAGCGAGGGGAACATCGTCCTCGTCGGAGCCTTCTTGAATCACTTGCTTGTTGGCATGACCCATCTGAAGAATAGAGATGTTTGCATAAGATAGATGTGTAAGGATTGAGAGGAGTTGTCTTGGTTCACGGATTTATGCACGGTTGACAGCAGCCCATCGGTACTACCGACACAGGGTCGGTACTACTGATGGGTACCGAATCCGAACAAGAAATTCGTGGATCAAAGGATTTAGCCAACAAAACGCTATTGAGATCATAGGCACTTGTTCTAGAAAGAATATAAGGATGATTCCCTAAAGCATTTGTCCTAGAACCTACGACATTAAGAGATCGATCGAAGAAGATTTTGAAAGAATACCTTGAGGTCTTTCCCGCGCGAATCGATGAACTTCCAGCAAGGATCGGATGTCTCGGAGTGAGTAGAATCCAATGGAGTGTAGGGATTTGAGAGTTTGACAAACTTGGAGATCCCCTCGCGGATTTGAGAGAGGAAGGGATGGGGGCGAGCTCCAACGGTTGGGAAAGATGGGAACCCTAGGTTCCTGGTTCGGGGGTATTTATACCCTAGCGGCAGTTATCGGTAGTACCGACATGGGATCGATACTACCGAGGGGTCCGAGAAACTGAGACAGAGAGCTCTTATCGGTAGTACTGACTTGCCGTCGGTTCTACCGAGTGGGTCCGGAAGTACCGATGTCGCGTCGGATAAAACTTGAGATTTCGAAATTCCAACAGAAAGCTCATATCAGTACTTCCGACCTTGTGTCGGTTGTACCGTCAATTTGGCAGATTTTGAGAAAAGGGTTGAGAATTTAGATGAGATTGATTAGAGGAGAAGGACCATGGACATGTAGAGCACCCATAGAGTTTGGTGACTAGTCACAATCAATCAATCAAAGCTATAATCACCAACCACTATGTGAAGATTCAAATTTTTGTAAGACGCACACAAGGTGTGAAAATAAAACATTTTGCTCTCTATCTAGGCAACAATCAATTTGTGTGCAATAAATCAAGCCAAGTTAGGAGAATCTAAGATGTTCAGCTCACTCCTCAAAGCACAAAACCTTTTCTCGTCTAGAGGCTTAGTGAAGATATCGGCAAGTTGCCTCTCGGTGCTCACATGACATAGAGCAATATATCCCTTAGCCTCATGATCCCTTAAGAAGTGATGTCTAATGTCTATGTGCTTTGTTCTAGAGTGTTGGACTGGATTGTTTGCTAGTTTGATGGCACTCTCATTGTCACATAAGAGTGGAATCTTACTAAACTTACAACCATAACCACTCAACGTTTGCTTCATCCACAAAAGTTGTGCACAACAAGCACTGGCTGCCACATATTCGGCTTCGCCCATGGATAAAGCAACCGAGTTTTGCTTCTTTGAGCTCCACGACACCAAATACCTACCAAGAAATTGGCAAGTCCCGGTAGTGCTCTTTCGATCTACTTTGCAACCGACATAGTCCGAATCGGAGTAGCCA
Source organism: Cenchrus americanus (assembly GCA_947561735.1). NCBI lineage: Eukaryota > Viridiplantae > Streptophyta > Magnoliopsida > Poales > Poaceae > Cenchrus > Cenchrus americanus. The sequence goes on from OX387240.1 coordinate 56,355,651, forward strand.
AGCAAATCAAAGGTGGAGCCCTTGGGATACCACAAGCCTAGGTTAAGAGTGTGAACCAAATATCTAAAGATTCTCTTAACAGCCATTAGATGACACTCCTTAGGATTAGCTTGAAATCTTGCACACATGCACACACTAATCATTATATCGGGCCTAGATGCACAAAGGTAAAGGAGGGAGCCGATCATGGAGCGAAATACCTTTTGGTCGACCGACTTCCCTTCTTCATTGAGATCAAGATGTCCATTGAGTGCCATTGGTGTCTTGATGGGCTTTGAATCGGCCATGTCAAACCTCTTGAGCATATCTTTTACATACTTGGATTGACATAAGAAAGTCCATTCCTTCATTTGCTTGATTTGAAATTCGAGGAAGAACTTCAATTCACCCATCATAGACATCTCGAATCTCTTGGTCATGATCCTACTAAACTCTTCACAAAATTTGTCATTAGTAGACCCAAAGATAATATCATCAACATAAATTTGACAAACAAAGATATCTTTTCCATTTCTTTGGATGAAGAGAGTAGAATTGGCTTTGCCTATCTCAAAACCGTTCTTGAGAAGAAAATCCTTAAGGCATTCATACCATGCTCTAGAAGCTTGCTTAAGCCCGTAGAGCGCCTTATGGAGCTTGTACACATGGTTGGAAAATTTTGAATCTTCAAAGCCCGGTGGTTGCTCAACATAAACTTCTTCTTGGAGAGGTCCATTCAAGAATGCACTCTTCACATCCATTTGATGAAGCTTGAAATCATCATGAGTAGCATAGGCCAAAAGAATACGAATAGACTCAAGCCTTGCTACAGGTGCATAAGTCTCTCCAAAGTCCAAGCCTTCAACTTGAGTATATCCTTTGCCAACAAGCCTTGCCTTGTTCTTTGTGACAACACCAAATTCATCTTGTTTGTTCCTAAAGACCCATTTGGTGCCGATCACATTTTGCTTTGGTCTTGGTACCAACTCCCACACTTCATTTCTCTTGAAGTTGTTCAATTCTTCCTCCATGGCAATAATCCAATCCGGGTCCCCAAGAGCTTGTTCCACACTAAGAGGTTCCAAAGAGGAGACAAACGAGTAGAATGCACAAAAGTTTGTCAACCTTGAGCGAGTTGTCACCCCTCTTTGGATGCTTCCAAGAATGTTGTCCACGGGATGATCCCTTTGAACCATTCAATGTACTCTTGGGTGTGGTGCTTGAGATTGATGTTGAATTGGTCCATCATCATCATCTTCAACTTGTGGAGCTTCTACTTGGGCACCATCACATTGTTCTCCCCCTTGATCAAAGCCCCGTCCATGATCGTCATCATGAACTTGACTCTATTCTTGACTAACTTCAGAACTTGATGGCTCCACTCTTGTTGGTGATGGTGAATCATGATTGCTTGTGTCAACCGGAACTTGTGCTTGCACCTCACGAGGCATCACTTCACCAGTCCCCATTCTAAAGATTGATACGCTTGGGGGCTCTTCATCATCTACAAGGTTTTCACTAACTTGCTCTCGTTGAGAGCCGTTGGATTCATCAAATTTCACATCTACCGTGGTCTCAACACAACCGGTGGTTTTGTTGAAAACACGATAGGCATGTTCGTTAGTTCCATAACAAAGAAGAAAACCTTCATCAACCTTGGATGCAAACTTTGAGGCTTTGGGTTTCTTGTTAAGTATGAAACACTTACACCCAAAGACCCTAAAGTAATGCACACTAGGCTTCTTACCGGTGATGATTTCGTAGGGAGTCTTGTTCAAGTACTTGTGGAGGTAGAGTCGGTTGGCGGCATGGCATGTGGTGTTGATGGCTTCCGCCCAAAATGAGTGCGGAGTCTTGTATTCATCAAGCATTGTCCTTGCCGCTTCAATCAATGTACAGTTCTTCCTCTCAACGATCCCATTTTGTTGAGCTGTGTACAGAGCAGAGAGCTCATGCTTGATGCCTTCTTCATCTAGGAACTCTTCAACTTGAGTATTCCTAAACTCCGAGTCGTTGTCACTTCTTATGTTCTTGACCTTGAGCTCGAACTCATTTTGAACTCTTTTAATGAACTTCTTCACAATTCCCTTTGCTTCACTTTTATCTTGCAAAAAGAATACCCAAGTGAAACGGGAAAAGTCATCATCAATTACTAAACCATATTTGTTACCGCTGATGCTTATGTAGGCGATTGGTCCAAACAAGTCCATGTGTAGTAGCTTCAATGGTCTTGATGAAGATAGGGTGTTCTTGGCGGGATGATGAGATCCAACTTGCTTCCCGGCTTGACAAGCACTACATAACCTATCTTTCTCAAACACAACATTTGTTAGTCCTAGGATGTGTTCATCTTTTTGAAGTTTGGCCAAGTTCCTCATGCCAACATGGGCTAGTCGGCGATGCCATAGCCAACCCAAGTCGGATTTTGCCACTAAGCAAGCCTTAGGGTCCACCTTCACTTTTGTGAAATCCACATAGTAAAGCTTTCCCCGTAAATGACCCGCAAAGACAATAGAGGAATCCTTCCTTCTAGAGACGGTCACACCCTCATGAGTAAAGAGACAATTGTAGCCTTTCTCACAAAGTTGTGAAACCGACAACAAATTGTATCCTAACCTTTGAACATGATAAACATCTTCAATTGAATTTGTTGTTGAGATAGCAATTTTACCTAGACCAACAACATATCCTTGACCATTATCTCCATAGATGATAGTTTTCGTAGGGTTTTCATAATGATCAAGGGATGCAAATAAGCCTTCATCTCCGGTCATATGATTAGTGGCACCACTATCAATCAACCATGCACTTCCACCGGAGGAGTAGGCCTACAAAACAAGTTTAAGCTTTTGGTTTAGGTACCCAAAATGATTTGGGTCCTTGGAGGTTAGATGCATAAAATTTTGGAACCCACACACTCTTCCTCATGGACTTCATGGCGTAGGCCCCAACATACTTGACTACCATTTTACCATTGTGATCCAAGGTCACGATGTAGTCACAAGTGTAGTTGGGAGAGGGATTATGCTCAACCACATTCTTCGATCCCTTTGGTGAAGTGTTACCCTCACCACTTCCTTTTGTGGTGTTCACTACCTTTGGCATATCCTTGGTTGTGGTAGAAATGGTGACTCCATGGGCAATATCCATAATGGTGTTGAGGTAGCCACCCTTATTCCACAAGGGGATCTCATACCCATTCACCACTACTCTGCCATTTGCCTTGTTGTTCTTGCGGTACCCAAGTCCTTGCTTGTCAACTACCTCAGGTATGGACTTGGCACCAATGTTGCCTTGTGTAATCAACATGTTCAATCGGGCAATTTCCTTGTCCTTGCTCTTAATTTTCTCTTCAAGCCTTGCATGGTTAGTCTTGAGAGCATTCATATCAAGTTAGAGCAAATAGAGCAACATTTGCTAGTGGATGCACTAGAGTCCAATATTGCCGAAGGAGTGGCTTTGGTGCTTTCCCAAAGACTACTAAAGTTAGCTTCAAGAGTTGTATTTCTCCGTCAAGCATGAGAGGCTTGATTGAAGCTCGCTATGAGTAGCCTTTAGGGAAGCTAGAGATTCATTTGCCAAGGTGTAATCCTTTGACATCCTCTTGTTGGAATCATTTGCCATGGACAAGTCCGTGGACAACTTTTCCACCTTAGCCTTATCCTCGGCAAGAGATTTTTCTAGAGCAAGGTTTCTTTCCTTTTCAAGGATAAGCAAGTCTTCTTGCTCATGAAGAATCTCCTTCTTTTTCTCTAGTTTGTCCAAAAGCTTTTTAATTTCTTTGTGGCCCTTTTTACCAAATTTCTTTATCATGTTAGCTTCCATTTCTTTTTCCTCATCTATGTTTTCTATGTCACTACTAGGTGTGGATGAAGAAGAGGATAGAGAGGATGAGGTGGTAGTTTCTTGTACCTTTCTCTCCCTTGCCATGAGGCAAAAGTGAGAGTGGTCCTCATCGTCGGAGAGGTTGTTAAAGAGGCGTGGTGAAGATGACTCTTGTGCCATGGCGACGGTTGCCATGCCTTGCCTCTTTGGTTCCTCATCTTCATCACTTGAGTCCCATTGTTGACCCACGTGTGCACGCCCCTGGTACTTGTTCTTGTACTCCTTGCTCTTCTCCTTGTATTTCTCCTCTTCCTCATTCTTGTTCTTGTTCATGGGATAGTCAGCAATAAAGTGTCCATACTCTCCACACTCATATCATTTTCTTTGAGATTTCTTCTTCCTTTCATCGCCGCCTTTTCTTGATGCCCTTGACTTCAAGAATTTCTTGTACTTTCTTATAGCAAAAGTGGTTTCTTCATTTGTGCTTCCTTCATCGCTAGTGTCTTTCTTTTTGCTCTTGAGAGGCTTGGGCTTTGCTTCCACCACTTCACTAGAGCTAGCATTGAGTGCTAGACTCTTGCCCATCTTCAAGGTTAGAGACTTCTCCACATCTTGATCAACTAGTTCTTGATGCAAGATTTCTCCAAAAACTTGAGTGGGTGTCATTGTTGGGTATCTTGGATCCCTTCTTATCATTGCCGTCAAGTTCTTGTCCTTAGGGGGCAAAGGCTCTTAGTAGCTTCTTGGTAACCTTTGAATCATCCCAATCTTTACTTCCAAGAGCTCTAATGTCCGAGACAAGGACCATGAGCCTATCATACATTTCTTGTACGGTCTCTCCATCCATCATGAAGAATAGCTCAAGCTCTCCGTTGATTAGGTCCATCTTCCCTTGCCTCACATGTGCGGTTCCCTCATGTGCTTCCTTGAGTGTATCCCAAATCACCTTGGCAATTTGGATGTTTTGCACCTTGTTGAATTATTGTGCACACAAGGATCCGGTGATGACTCTTGTTGCTTGCACATTGCGATGTAGGTCTTGCTCATGTTCAATTGTGAGGCTTCTCCTTCGGCGGGTATTGTAACACCTACAACCACAATCTTCCAAAGAGAAGGGTGAAGCCCGTAAAGGTGCATTTGCATATCATAAGCCTGTTTGGGATAGTCCCTCCCATCGAAATGAGGAGGCTATCCCAAATGCACGGAATAGAATTTATTGTTAGAGTTGTTGCCCAGAATTTGCGCGTAGTTGTGGGGCACTTCGTAGAAGCCGGAGTGAGTGTACTTGGCTTGCTCCTTCTTGATCATCTTCTTGAGAAGCTTCTTGGCCTTCTTCTTCTTCTTAGTCTTTCTTCTTTTCTTTGCCACCTTCTTTCCCGAATCATCGCCATCCTTGACATCTTCATCACTTGAGTCGGATTCCGAGTCGGAGTCGGAATCGGATAACGAGTCGTCGGAGTTATCGATGTTGGATGGTGTTCGGCTTGGGCCTTGCTGGTGAGGTCACCGACTTGAGCTGCCTTGAGCTCTCTCTCTTGAGCTTCTTTTGCGGCAATTTCTTCGGCGGTTGGGTTGCTTCCAATCCCCGACATCTTGACCCCTTAGCGGTTAAGCCTAAATCAAGGGATTAGGATCTGATACCAATTGAAAGGACCTTATGATGCCTAGAGGGGGGTGAATAGGATCACTTCAAATTTCTGAAACAAATACAACGGTTAAAAGATCTGTCGGTACTACCAACGTGGTGCTGGAACTGCCGACGGGTCGGTACTTCCGGTACCAGGTCGGTACTACCGACAGAGTAGAGATGACTAAAACGAAATTTGAATTCAGCAGCGATTCTAGCAATTCTATTTGAATCAAAGTCTTAGTTTAGAGGCTAAGAACCACCTGCAACCACAGAGATGAGTTGGAATGCAACCAAATTAGAGATCGGGCTAAAACAAGTTCTAGGGTTAGTGAGAGACAGAATTCAAGCAAGCAAATGGAGACACAAAGATTTAATCCGAAGTTCACACCCACAAAGGATGCTACGTCTTCGTTGAGGATCCCAAAAAGGGACGGCTATCACCAAGAGCCTTTTTTCCTCTTCCAACCCCCACAAAGGAAGATTGGTGCTCACTAAGAATTCTCCACCAAGGAGAGGGTAATACAAAACGATCCCGAGTGCACCACACAAAGCGGGTACTCAACGGGCGACGCCTAACCGTCTAGAAGCAAGCTTCAAGAGTAACAAATGCGAATCAAGAACCCGGAGATGCTTCAAGTGCTCTTGAGATGGGGAGAATCGAAGGGGCTCTCAAAGCTTCTCTAATCCTCACTGGAAATCACTTCTCCACTCAAGCTCTAGCTCAAAGGAATCAAGGATTGGCTCTAGAGGAGAGGGGAGAGATGGAGTGAATGCTCAAGTGAGTGTTTGTCTCGTGGTTGGTCAGCAATGAGTGAGGAGGGAGAAGGGGGTTTTATACTTCAGCTCAAAAACTAGTCGTTACTGTGCTGAGTCGGGTACCCTCGGTACTTCCGACATGGTGTCGGTACTACCGAGGGGTTTCCCAGAAACCTAACAGTGAAGCCATATCGGTAGTTCCGACACTGGGTCGGTACTACCGGGCCCCTGGCAAAAACTCGCCAGAGAGGGCTTATCGGAAGTACCGACCCGACGTTGGTACTACCGACAAAGGCTGAGAGTTCAAGATAAGATTAGCAAAAGTTCACGTGTCAAATCTAAACTCCTCTCACTCACTTGGGTCATCTCCTAGAGCATTTTTAGCATCTCTTGGCTGTCAATTCGCATCCCCCTTTATAGTACGGTGTTTCCTATACTCAAATTCGAAATCAAAATAGAATTAAGCCTTGATTCGAGATGAAAACATCGACTTGGAGTTGGAGGCCTTCTTTTGGTCAAAACCATGAGTTTCTTTCATTTAAGTCCTGCACACATCTTGATCAAGCATTCAATACCACAAATTGTGTTTGTCACTATCACCAAACAATTAGGGGCCAAGATGCACTTTCAGTACCCCACGGTGACATCCTAACTGAATTACTCAAATCCTTCTTAGAAAAAGGTGGCTTAACTAACGAAAGAAAGATGGAACCGCCGTGGGTCACGGCGGTAAGTATTGAAACCGCCGTGGGCCACGACGAATGGATGTCAAAAGTGTAAAATTTTCAAACCGTCGTATATTTTTGCAAAATGATTTTTAGAAAATATATAAAATATTCCAAGCTGCCACTAATAGGTTAGTATCAATTCGCGTACATGTTACTTTTGACCCAGCCCAAGTAGGCATACCAACTACAATACAAGATTGGGCCTAAACTGTGCGAGCTTCTCATCATCCTCCACCGTTACGGCCCATTTATTTTGGTCCAGTTGTATGTATATCCGTCTGAAAGGCCCGGGCAAGACTCCGCAGCCCGAACTTCTGATTCCATGGTTCTCCAAAAAGAAAAGAGAGAGACAAAGAGAAACTGATTCCATGCTAGCTGCTGCTGAGGAGTGATGACCAAATCCCAGCTAGAGAGAAAGGTCAGGAGCCCGAGCACTACTTGCATGTTCGCTTCACTGTATCTGTATGGCGCTGGGGTGCAGACAAAAAAAGAATCTGGATCGGAGGAACGAATTCCTTGTCTTGATGATGAACAAGAAGAGCTTTCTTTGGCCGAGCCCTTCTTCTCGATGCAACCACGCTACCTGCGCGCCCCCCGCGCCACGTCGCGGCATGCACGCCTCGTGTCCGGCTGGCCGGCGGTCAGGAAGGCAGGCGGGGCATGGAGATTTCCCAACCTGCGAGGGAGACCGTCGCATCACAACACCCCACGCGGCCACGGCTAGCATGGCATGCATGGCCCCATGCTCGCTGGCATCACTCCCGCGCCGGATGCGCGCGCCCCCCGAGTCCCCAAGCTAGCCTAGACCACGGCATGTCGGCATCACCCTTCGCGTCGGACGTCACCTCCTCCCCGTCCATGATCCGTCACCGTTCGTCGAAGCAGCCGCCGGACCAGTCCGGGCCGCGCGGCGGCAGGGCAGGGCAGCCGCCCAGCACGACACGATGATGCCGCGCCTTGGGAACGGGCTGACGGGCAAGCAGCCAAGCCAAGCAAGCGCCACCGCCAGGCGCCAGACGATGCCGATCCATCCACCGGGACCATCACCCACCACCCAGTCGACTCGGAGTCTGGGACTGCGAGCGCGCGCTTGGCGTTCCGGCGCCGATAGATCCCGGCGGTGACGTCTCCGACTCCTCGGCTGGCGCGTCCCCCGCGCCTCGGGCACGTCGGAGCCGCCGGGGAAACGACGCCCCGATGGGTGGGGAGGGGGGCGCGCGTGTTCTGACGTACTCCCTCCGTCTCCGTCCCAAAAAAAAAAATTGTTATTTTCGCTTCACGAGAAACAACTTTAACTAGATATATAAAAATATATATTAATACTTATGGTACAAGTTAAGATCGTTAGATAATATTTGAATCTAGTTTTTTTATAAAAATTATTTCGAGACACAAATGTTGTGCGTATTTTCTATAAATCCGGTCAAATTTGTGGTACGAAAACTCATGGTGACACTTTTTTAGGGACAGGGGGAGTACGCGATATCGGTATACTCCCTCCGTCCCAAAATAAATGCAATTCTATGATTCAAATTTTGTCCCACAAAAAATGCAAGTTTGATTAACTAACCACAAAAGACAAGTGAGTCTAGAAGCTTCTCACACAAAAGACAACCAAATATCTAGATCTTTCTAAAAAATAAGGGGCAACATGGTCATTTTACACATCTCATTGGTTTGCATGCTGAGTCATAGAATTGCATTTATTTTGGAACGGAGGAGTAGCGCACTGCGGCACACCGGCGTCGGCAAAGTCGCCGGCAGATTTTCCAAGCCGGAACGGGACGGCTAACGGGCGGGTGGTGCAGTGCACACAGCTAGGCGACTGGAAAAGGTCAAGCTGGCCTGGCATAGACCGCGACGGGCACAGGTGCACAGTCGGCGTTCTCCCCGGTGTTTCTTGGGAACGAACTGCAAAAACAAAGAAAATGTCCGCACTAGACGATATCTCGATTGGTTCTTGCTTGAAGGTGACATGCCAGATTATGAGCATTGGCGCTACGCGCGCTAGCGCTAGCTGTCGACTGATGATGCTGCGGGCAGGACTCGATCGATCAAGAGAAGATAATCCAATTCTCCCATCAGTCTCTCTCTCAAGAGGAGCGTTCCGTTTGCTTACTGCTATAATATTTTTCTCTCACAACAAACCCGTCGGCATAATGCGTTCCGTTTGCTTACTGCTATAATATTTTTCTCTCACAACAAACCCGTCGGCATAATAGTATTTTCCTTTCATAATAAATCTACCTGCCGAACGCTGCTAAGATATACTATAGTAGTTACAGAGATTTGGCAGAGGAGCCTGGAAAAAATTAAAATGGGTTTCGGCAGTGTCTACGTGCGTTGCTTTGGTGCGTGCTCGTTGTCTTGAGGGCTAAGCGAGCGACAGTGCCAACTTTTGTCGGGACCTCAAGTCGTCTTTGCTGACGCGTCGGTCGTCAATGTCCTGTGTGGCAACGAACGAACATATGTGTGACCTCTCAACTGGACATCGATCAGCTAGCTAGCTGGCAATTCCCTTTGGCTCGTCTCCTTCTTCACGGGCTGAAACTGCTGCGAGGAAAATGATCGGAACCGTTGTTGTCAGTGCTAACGGTGGCACCACCACGCCCGTACACCGATTTAAAATTCCGGCCTCCGGTTTTTATTCAGGTCCGGATCCAGCAGGCAGCTCCGTAGATCCTGCGTGTGCCAATCCAGGGGATCGTCTGCTGGGTGCAGTCCAGAAACCCAGAAGAGCCTAGCTAGGGGTCGTTATCCTCTCGCCATGATTCACAGAGATCAGTGACCATTCCCCCACTACGTACCAAAAGGTGCTTTAAGCTCAACTTATTAGCAAAAAAAGTTGAGCCACTAAATAAGCTAAGTGGATTTGCCTGACATCACACTCTGGCAGCCTGGCTTCCTGCCTGCCTCCGCGTGTCTGTATGTGCAGAGACCACCAGCGAGATGCCACCATGATTCCATTTATTTGAGAGCTAATTTGCCCCACCATGGGCCATGTATTAGTGCCGTCGCTAGATAGCTATACCTAGGCGCGGTCGTCTCTTCACAACGTCCGGCGAGTCAAATGTAGACGACCCCTGAACCCTGATGCCTGATGGATCGATCGATGCGGCCGCCTGATTTGAGATCAAAATACGAATCGAAGGTGATCTTGCGCCCCGCGTGCGCTATCATCAACGAACGGACGTGTGATCGATTTGGCTCGCTCCCGGTCGATCATATCGCTGCTGGCACCCATGGCACCGCTTTCAGTTAGCTAGTGGCCCGGCCGGTCGACGCCGACGCGGACGCCGCACCGGCCGCTAGCAGTGCGGAGATGATGCTGCTGCCATCGCCGAGCGCGACGCCGCAACCGATCCAGCGCGCTGCATGTAGCTATGTTTCGATCGTCGTTTGCTCGGCCGGGCCGGCCGTCAGTGAATCACCAGTGATACGTGTGGTCGTCGTCTTTGGCTGGTTGCTGCTATCTAGCGTCGTCAGGCGCAACCGTACGGGCAGCGGCGCATGCTGCACGGCATTACACGCGATCAACTGCCCATGCGAACCTACTACGATGCGCCGTACGTATAGCCAATAATCGGCAGTTCCGTTGCTGCGTTGGTCGTCAACCCGGCTAGCTTGGAGTTCGAGTTGGAAGCGAAATGGCTCTCCCCTTTGTGGTTGATGGAAACCGTCGTCGTCGCGCGCATCCCTTTCGTTGATGACCGGGACTCCAACGAATTCCGCCCTCTTCGGCTCTTCTCCACCATCATTCAATTCGCAACTGCGCTGCTGAAGCAAGCTAGCTAGGTTGCTGTCTGCCTGTCTGCGTGTCTGTACGTATATGAGCACTTGAAGTTCCAGCTGATAAAAATCACCGGATCGACTAGGAGTAGATCAAGTGGGTTGAACTGTGAATGACATACCTCGAGTCTCTGTTCTTGCTCTGGTTATGTTGATGAAGGTCTGCACTACGCAGCGACGCGCAGTGCAGATCAGGGACGGCGATGGTGGGACATCCCATCGCTTCAGCACCTCCTTCTGGGTCGGTTAGGGTTTGGAGTGGGGTGCTACAGTGGCGGCGGCGAACCTCGTTAGTTGAGCCCGTGGCCCCCACTCCCTCTTATAGTGTTGCGCGACATGGCCCACCAGCTTGCTAACGGGCTGGGCGTCCCTGATCCGGACGCGAGTCAAGGGCCCAATGGGCTGTTGGACCCATTGGTGGAGAGATCAATCTAACATTATCCCCCTTGATCTCACCATATACTTTTTAACTTCTTTTCTCATTTCATTACAGATCAGTGTACAGAGCATGTTTTATCATCACGGTCAATCTCGATTCTGTCGCCGATAGATTCAACAGATACAATACACATCCCTGTACCGAAACAAATTCTTTAGACTTGGGCCCTTTATTATCTGAAATCTTAAACTATGTCAAAAACCCATGTTGCACATGTGCTCTCTAAGCGCATTGGGTTATATACTTTTCATAAGAGGATCCTCAAGCACTGCTTGTCTCTTATATGCGCAATATCTTTAATATGATTCCGAACTTACTTCTTTACAACATATAACTTTCTGTCAATGTGTTTGACAGCACAGTTGACTTGTTGTCATAGGAGTGAACTACTTCAATGGCTATTGCTGTCGACAACCAGTATCAACTCCGGGTACAGGTTCCATTAACTATTTTGCCTGTCCCTCAGCCTTGTATCATGCTATACCACATCTTTGCATCACATTGATGACATTTGTGTTAAACCCTTTTGGAGCATTTCCACACAAAAAGTCCAAGTGTGAAAGTTAGCGACAATTGTGGATTTCGCTACACATTTCACAAAATATCTTTGTACTCACAACCTTTTGAGAGCACTTGATCTTTACAACTTAGCATGAGGCTGATACATTTGATTCCATTCTAGTGATCTATAGCTGGATTGGACATTGCCAAAACAACTCGGATATATGAACTATCTCAAGGTAAGTTCTGTCTTTTCCATTCATTAGACTTCCAACAACTGAAGCATATGGTACCATATTCCTTTAATCCACTTCATATTGATTCTTGGAACACAAAAATTCCCAAAACCATTACCCTTGACAATGAGAACAGGCGAAGGTTTACTCGCATGCATACTATATTTCTTTGCAACTTTTCTAAGTATGCCTCTTGCGATAGTCCTAATACCCCTTTTCTTTTATCTCGGTGAATCTCAAACCTTATAATTGAGAGACATTCATCGAGAATTTCCTTTTGAACTTTGAGGACGAGAAACTCTTCTCTTTTTACAATAGATTGACATTACTGCTACCACGCAAGATGTCAATCACATATGCACGATTAGGAAATGAATTCCCATTCTATAACATTGTTCAAATGTTGTCCTCTTATTCACTTTTAAACCCAAAACCAAATCCTTTATCTTTAAATGTTATCATTCGTAAATGATTTCTTTAAGCAGCATTCAAACCCTTAGGTTGTGCCATGAAATACTTCATCTGATGTAACTCAGATCATGATGTGCCACAAAATTCATTGTAGTCCTTTCATTCTCTTTGCACAAAAAACTTTTGATTTAAGATGCGCTTTGTGTTCTCACATATTCTCTTTGGAGTCACGTCACGACTTGTATACCCATTACAACCTACTGTTTTGGCTTCATTGAGAATCACTTATGAGTCCCAAGTTTCCTCGGGATTCATCAGTTCCACTTTCAATAAACAAGCGCTTATTTTAACACATGAGATGGAATAAACCTCAACGTGAACCTTTCTATATTACAAACTTTGCAACCATCAGACTTTTGACTCTTTGAGACCTACTAGAGGCTCAATGGCACATTGTGTGCCTCAACTTATGGTACATCTACCATATGGGGCTGCAGCAACTCTCCCCATGCACAACAACGAGTTTCAATGGCTCCTGAAGGGTAGGTTCCATGTCATCCACCACATTATTGCCACGAGTGTTGAGAGAAATAGCTACCGAATCATCAGAGTTGGCATATATACCCACTTCTCCTCGAAGTCAATTTCTCGAGCCACCATACTCCCCCTGATTGCTCTCGTATTCCAAGAAGACGATGTGTCTCGTTAGAAATAAAAGAACCTTTTCTTTTTATCTGAATTGCCAATAAAATGGCTCCCTAGATCAGCCTTTTCTTTCATCCAAATGGCCAACTAAATGGCTCGCCCAGATCTTTCCATCTATTATAAATAATAGAGCATCTTTAAACTTTCTCATTTTGGGTTTGTTCTTTCACCATTTTAGTCACATCGCTATCATCATATCGAACTTATAAAAGTTCAGGATTTTAGCTATTCCTTTTCTTTAGGGGTATCACATTTATGACTATCGTACTCCCTAGACAATCACATCTATCTTCTATAGATCACACTCTAAATGCAAACAATGCATTACTTTCCTGAAGTATATGGGATTTTCACCTTTCTCACCTTTCTCCCCCTCGAAATGTGGCATGAACTTTCTTTCCACAATTTCGAAACCATTCAGAACTATTATCAGTGAGGAAACTTTGAGAACACTTACAATTACTTCCTTTATCTGCATGATTATATCATCAAAACAAGGTTGTTACTTAACTCATCTATGGCAGTACATTTTTCCTCATTTCACTTCAAGAACTCAATAGATTCCTTTATTTCAATGCTTTTGAAAACTCAAGCAACTCAAGCTTGTGTATCGTTCTTTATCTTTAGGTTCACATATTACTTTTGATTCTCTTTAAACTCATAGAGTGCTTAGTGACTATAACACAATGGAAATGCTCAATTAATACCAAAGTAATAAAAGAGCTACTCCAAAAAACTATTTCCCAGTCTGGAACACACAATAAGCACATGAGTCATTATATCTTTCTCCCGCCATGCAGGATGTGTCCTTTGACAAAACTTTTCCCGCCATATAGGATTGTCTAACATAAGCATTATGCCAACTTTAGCCAATCATGCGGTTATTTTCTCAGAGCCTTTCCCGCCATGCGGGTATTATTATGAACTTTTCTCGACATGCGAAAGTATCACAAACTTTCCTCTCTATTCAGGTAATAACCTGGAAGGAACATGCATGCAAAGATTGGCTTGCATTCAATCATCAAATTCAAAATTCAAAAATAAATCTGAATAAACTATAACACACACATGCTTAATCCAACATTAGTCAAATTAAACATCCATATGAATTATTGCAACTTTTATCATGATGACTGAACTGGAAATAAATTCCTCTTCATAGAGAGTACATAAGAAACATTTCTCAAGACTCTCAATAATCTATCATATTTCTAGGATTAATATCCAAGAATCTTTACTTTCGAAACCATTCTTTTAAAGAGAACATAGTCCCTCACATTATGGCATTATTTCTTTGTCATCTCCTGAGCCACAAGTGCCCAACTCACTTTTCTTAATGCTTTCATGAATGAAAGCAGAAAGATCTTTTCCCTGAGAAAATATTCTATAATAATCCAAACTTTAATCTTACAAAACTTTTAAAACTTTATGTTCTATCCTATATCACCGTTGGGAAGAAAATAGAATAAAACATCATGCAACTATATTAATTCCAAAATATCATCGACTAAATTAGAACTAATGAGGACCATGTGTGGTTCGAGGACCGGTGATGGTCGCTTCCTTGTGTGATGAGTGATTGACAACGTTGTGTGGACTGATTCTTGGCTAAGTATTGCAGGTGCAGGTTGCGGCTTGACTGGTGTTGGTGCAGGTGAAGAACAAGCACGAAAGGTCGTCGCCGGTGAGGCCTCCAGGTGTGGAGAAGACAAGTAGGCTTCGTTCGAGGGAGCCGGTGGCCAGCGGGGTCAAGTGCGAACCGCATGGTAGCATGAACAACAAGATGAAGTCATGGACGGTTTCTTGGTTGAGCCTCAAAACCAAGGTCGAGCCGGGACTACGTGGGAGCCGAGTCATGAGTGGAGATTGGCGGAGGCTACACCGGGTTCGCGGGGTTTCCGGTGGTTCACCAGAAAACCACTGGGTTCCTTGGTTGATCCACAAAGCCAAGACAGAAGAACCGAAGACGGTCTTTGCAGCAGTGCCGACCGGTCCGGCGGTGGGTCGGACCGGCCCGCCCCGACCGGTGGGTACCCGGGTCGACCGGTGTGCGATGACGCGGTCCGAGACTTCGAAGCGGAGGACACGCGTCGGGATCGCATGGCTTGCGTCGAGGCTACGCAGGGTGCGGTCGCCGGGCATCCGTCCGATGGTGAAGACATGAAGACTTCCAAATCCGCCCTTGAGGGGCTTGTATCCCTAGTTTTTAGGAAAGGGCATTTTAGACTTTCGGTTGCCTCCATATAACCCAAGAGGTGAGAGGATGGCAGCCAAGTCTTGGAACCCTAGTTCATTTCCTTTCCTGTTTTCCCTTCCTATTTTTTCCTTAGGATTTACATAGGACTAGCTTGAGAGCTTCATGGTGAGATCTTGTGAGAGGGTTGGATGATCGGGCGGTAAGCTAGACCTTGTATGAACCTTTGTTGCATGTATAAATGATTCGACGTGGTTCCTCAAGGTTTGGATGTGTTGTTCCCTGTTGTTCTTGGTGGTGATTTTTGGAGCCCTCTCTTGGTGATTTCTCTTGGTTGTTTTCGGGACCTTTCTCTTGGGGATTTTATGGGGGAAATTTGGGGAACCCTTCGGGTTTTTTGGGCTGTGATTCCCCTCCCAAATCCGTGAGTAAAGGGGCTCGATTTTGGGGTTTTCCGAGTTCTAGGGTTTGTGGTGTTCTTGGTGGGATTTCTTCGATTCCTCCTTTTTGGACAAGTTTTGGTGGGATTAAACTTGGCTATGGACTCCTCATGAGGTGTTCCTAATATCCCCAAAGTCTTGTTCAAGCCCGTGGAGCGATTCGGGAGATCGAGGTTTGGATTTGGGGAGTTGACCTACGGGTGCTGTTCATCCCGAGCTGCCCAGGCTACACCGGTCTGACCGATGCTCTTGACCGGTCTGACCGGTGCAACCCTCGGTGGGTTTTTGCTCGGGTGAACGTCTAGGTGTGTTCGCTGTTGTCCTGTGTTGTTGCTGTTTCGAGTTTGGGTCAGTTTGGTGGTCGGTTGGCCTGTTTGGTGCTTTGGGGGCTTTCAGGCTGTGAGCGGTCTAACCGGTGTGTCTCACCGGTCTTACCGGTGTGGAGCCACTTAGTGAAAGTTGCCTAGTTTCACCAGCAGGAACTGGTCTGACCGGTGGTGCTCACCGGTCTGACCGGTGTTGGTCTGTAGGCTCGAGGTTTGGTGTTCCGCTGCGTTCTCAGGTTGGAAGGTTGTGTGTTGGTTCCTAGGTCCAGTGGCACTCCAGTGGCTACGTGGGCTTGGCCAACTTGGGTAGTGAGTCGGAGACGTGTGTTGGAAGCCGTGTTCATCTTGTTGGAGTTTCCATCTCCTTCGAGAAGAATTTTTATCGGCTCCCCTTGACTCCCCCCCTCTCTGGTTCGCTGTATCGGTCCTTCAACTAATCCATCATATCACAATATTGCCATCATTAACGTTGGTCAAAAAATGACAACATCATTAAACTTTATATTTAGAATCAATACTTATCAAAAGTATTTCTAAAATATCCTCTTTGTCCATAATTGAGTAGAGACATAAACTTTGTACAAAAAATTGGCAATCAAAATCAATGCAACTTTATCTTGAACTTTATACAGCGGAAGCTGACTTTAACTTTAACATGAATATAACCCACAAGGAAACTTTTCCAAAACTGTTCTTTCAATTAAATCTTCTCGTTGGTTCCAATTTAATTGAAAAATCAGTATCACTATACAACAGAAAACAAGAAATAAAAACAACATTTCTTGATCTCTAAGTTCTCTGAATATTGGTCACTTTGATGCAAATATCAGAGACTTTAACTTTAAACATAAGGCACATTTATTTATAATATTGTTATCATCAACGGTGGTCAGAAAATAACAATACCATAATTAACTTTAAATGAATATGTTTCTACTCCACTAATTAAATTTTCCCGTTGGTTCCAATTTAATTAGAGGGTAAAACTTTTACTTTGCAGCGGAAAACTTTTCTTTCTTTTCAGAAGCAATCACACTTCTAAACTTTTATTTACACCGATTAACTCTCTAAACAATTACCCTGTTGGTTCAAAATTGAGTAGAGGTTAAAACCTTGACAAACTTGTCATACAACTTTGATTTGAATTAGTATTCAATCAGACCATTGATGGATTCACCAGATCGACTAGGAGTAGATTGAGTGGGTTGAACTGTGGAAATCATACCTCGAACCCTTGTACGCGCCTCTGGTTTTGTCGGTGATGTTCTGCACTAGGCAGCGACGTGCAGTGCGGACACGAACGGCGACGGCAAGGTCCTGTGATGGCGCCGGTGGAGCATCCCGTCGCTTCAGCACGTCCCTCTAGGTCGATTAGGGTTTGGAGTGGGGAGCTACAGTGGCAGCGGCGAACCTCGTGTTCTGAGACTGTGGCCCCCACTCCCTCTTATAGTGCTGCGCGACAGGGGGGGCACTAGCCTTCTAATGGGCTGGGCGTCCCCGATCCGGACGCGAGTCAAGGGCCCAATGGGCCGTTGGGCCCATTGGTGGAGAGATCAATCTAACATTGAGTGCTTGAGGATCCTCTCACGAAAAGTATATAACCCAGTGCGCTTAGAGAGCACATGTGCAACATGGGTTTATGGCATAGTTTAAGATTTTAGATAATAAAGGGCACAAGTCTAAAGAATTTGTTTCAGTACAGGGATGTGTATTGTAGCTGTTGAATCTATCGGGGATTGACAGAATCGAGATTGACCGTGACGGTAAAACATACTCTATACACTGATCTGTAATGGAATGAGAAAAGAAGTTAAAAAGTATATGGTGAGATCTAGGGGGAGAATGTTAGATTGATCTCTCCACCAATGGGCCCAACGGCCAACCGCGCAAGTCGCGCGAACAAAACCCCTTTCGGCACCCGGCGCCAGTAACCCTAGCTCCATCCCTTTTCTCCCCCTGCGCCTCTGTTCCATGCTCCGACGGCGGCGGGTGGAGCACCCGTCCGACGTGCCCGCCGACGACGGCGAGGAGGAGTGCCTCTGGCCAGGGTTCGCCCTACCGAACCGGAGTGGCGTACCGCCGACCCTCGGTAGCGGTATACCGAGCAGTACGGGCGGTATACCACTGAATACCGCACAAATTCAAAAATCCAAAACGAGACGCTTATACAATCGGTTAGGAGCGGTATACCGGTCGGTACGAGTGGTATACTGGTCGGTAAGCGTGGTATACCGGTGAATTTGCCTCTATTTCCGCTGTTTTTTCGTAGCTCATCCGCGTTAGAAAAAAAGGAAAATTTGGCATGACCTATGCACATTTTAATGTAAAAAGACCACACCAAAGCATAGGACTAATATTGCATACAAATAACATAGCCATAAACTCATAATAGTGGATACAACCCTTATACACATAATCGTGCATACAATACCATAGTCACAGTGATAATCGTGCATACAATCCCATAGCAATATTCGGTAGGTCAATAAAATCTCAACCGTGGTGTAGGAATGGGAAGACCCCCATTTGGGTCGCCATTTCGTATTCGGTGGTGGACATCACATTCAAACCTTGCACTCGAAGCAGCTCAGCCTTGTTGTCGTACCAAGTTTGTCCCATCCACGCCACTGTTGACTTCCATTGCTGAAATAACATAGCGTAAAAATGGGGATCTTCCCATTCGTACACCCATCTTGTCGGTGGCTGCATGCTAATGTCAGCCATGGGATACGGAGAAGACTGCGAGGTGTCACTGACACTGTACGAGGAAGAAGAGTACTGAGGAGTGTCGTAGTCAGTGGGTCGAACCGTTCTCCTCTGCGATTCCGGTTGTCCATAGTGTTGGTCCTGAGTAGCATGTGTGAAATCGGTCTCCCCTGCAATGAACCATAATTAGTACTCAATAGTTTGAAACATATGTGCATATGTAGGTGCAAATGCAATTGGTACCTGTGAAACGAAGACCGCCACCACCACCACCACCACCATCACCACCACCACTGCCACCACCACCACCAAACTACCACTAGCACTGTCACCACCACCACCACTACCACCGGCACTGTCACCACCACCACTACCACCACCACCACCACCACCACCACCACCGTCACCGTCACTATCATCACCATCTTCAGCCGAGCCGCTATCCTGACTCTCCTGATACGGTGGACTACGCTGACCATCACCATCATCAGTGGAGGTGTCACTACTCACTAGTATTGCTTTTCGTTGACGCTTGGAGTCATCCTTCTAAGGTCCCTTCTGGAACTTCCTCTTCCCAAGGTGAGTGTTACCCACAGTTCTACGTGCCCAATCACTTATGCATTGATCCCCCGTAGCGTCACGTAGAGCAGATGGGTCTATGTGATCCCTGACAATATGGGACGGGAGAGGGACGTCACTGTCATCATCATCCTCGTCCAGAACTGGAGCTTCATTAGATCTACCATATTCCATCCATTCCCGAACCGGATTATGCTCATCATAGAATGTCAGATGGGCTAGATGGTCAATGAAATCACCTTCATCACGAGGTAGGTTATTCAGTTCCTTAAGTCACAGGCGAAGGTCGTGGAGCCACATGTTGTTTCAATCTCGTCGCACCACATCCTCCTTTTTCCTTAAGACAATACTTGCATTTCCATCCGGCGAGGCCACGCTTTTCACCATGTTCCCATACAACATAGTTTGCCGACATTATGTATCTGCATAAATAGACAACATTGACATACATAAATATACATAAATCACAAATATACCTAATTCATAAAAAACTAATAGACAAATATACCAACATGGCTACATCACAATTTTCCAACACAATTAGGGCTGGACGAAAAACTCGAAGCTCGCAAACTCGCTCGAACTCGCTCGTTAGTAGCTCGGCTCAGCTCGGCTCGTTAGAATTTTTAAACGAGCTGAGCTTAGGTTTTAGCTCGGTCGTATAACGAGCCAGCTCGAGCTGGCTCGCGAGCCGCTCGCGAGCCAAAACGAGCCAACCTTAATTAATAACCCAACGAAATACATTGTCGCCTTCTTGGCCCACAACCACAACCCACAGCCCGCAAAGGAACCAGAAGTCCACAATGTTGATGGTGACATTGAGTTTGTGGAGTTTCCAACCTGTATGGTGGGAAACGTAAGTGTGGATCGGATATTACTACGAGCACTCTTTGTATAGTAAAAATATTTTTTGCCACTTCACTGAAATAATTTACTATTTGTGTATGGGCTACAAGTTTACCTCTTACAAGGAAAGGCCGAAAGGGAGACATGAAGTGAAGTGTTGCAACATGGAGAGTGTTTTAATTTGCTCTTAGATGAACTAAAATAATGATTTTTAGCATGAATCGCATGGAGTTTTGCAATTGAGTGAACTTAATGTTGATGATTGATTTAACGCTCAGATTGATTATATTTTTATATGTGCTTTGTTTCTTTTTATTTTTGTTGTTGGAACTTATATAATATAGACTAAGTTATAGTATATTTCAAGATGTGATGATTTGGTCAGATTTTAAACGAGCTAGCTCATGAGCTAACGAGCTGGCTCGAGCTTTTAAACGAGCCGAGCCGAGCTAGGCTTTCAGCTCGGTATCTTAACGAGCCATAACGAGCCGAGCCGTAACGAGTCGAGCTAATAGCGAGTCAAGCCGGCTCGATATCCACCCCTAAACACAATACACGTAAATGGCTAAATCACAATATACCTATATCACATATGCAAGTGGTTCACACATTTCAGTATACTAAATCACTAATATACCTAAATCACTAAAATAACTAAGTCAAAAAGGGGAGGGAGTGGCTTACCAGCAGGATTTCCGGGCAAACCGTGGTTTATCAGCGGCAAACCGCAGCTTAGCAGCGGCAAACCGCGGTACAGTCTGCGGCAAGAGGCAGGGTGGGAGGGCGCTCTCCCCAGGCAGGCGGCCGGTACACCGCGGACCTACCGCGACTTACCGCGTGGGTCGGCCGGCTAGCCGCCCGCCGCAGCCGGCCTAGCCGGTAGATCCCCCGCCGGCGCGGCTTGCGGCGTCGCTACCGCTCGGCAAAGGGTGGTCGGGGAGCGGCTAGTCGGCGGCGGCGGTCGGCTTGGAGCGACGGGGGGCGAGTTGAGGGGGGTGCGGCGTGGGTTGACTGGGAGTGGGACTAACCAGCCAGTGGATAGGATAGAGGGACTAAGAAGGTGATGTTTTTCACCTGTGGGCCAGTGGGCCTTAATGGGCCGGCGAGATATTTTCCTTTTTATATTTCGGCTGATGTGTAATGATCAAAAAAAATACTAAATAAACTAAGTTTGCAAAAATTTTGACACCATTAGATTCTATAAATCTTCAAGTATTTTTAGGTATTTTTGTTTCATTTTTCAATTTTTCGAATTCAAATTCAAAATTTTTGAACGCCGGCCGGTACGCACCGGTGCAAACCGGTACCAGCGGCCACCGGTACCATCGGTATTCGCGGTATACCGGCCGGTTTGCATCGGTACGACAAACCCTGCCTCTGGCACAAGGCCGCAGCCCGCTCCCCTCCCTTCTCTGCTTTCTTTCCTTCCCCTCTCCTTCACAAGCCTTGCAACCGAGTGAGATCCAAAGAGCCCGGCCATGGCGTCCAGTGGAGAGGATGGTGGCTGGCGCCGCCGCTGGCCCCCTCGCCGGGGTGCGCGTTCACCCGAGGGTGAGCGCGCCGCCGTCGAGCGACTCGGTGGTGGCGTTCGTGGCCCCGTCCCTCACGCGGTGAGCGGCGGAGGTCCGGCGAGCGCTTGACTCGCCCTGTCCGTCCGCACAGCGCGCACCAAGGCGACACCCGCGGTGGTGATGGCGGCGGTAAGCCCCAGGTAGGGCCCCTTCGTCACCGTTCTTTGATTTTGGATCTAGGGTTAGGGTTTCGGGATGAATTCCTAGTGCCTTTTCTGATTCGATTTGAAAACGAAATTTCCTTTTCCCAAAAAAGATATACTACCTAGCACGACTCTGGTACCATTGATAAAAATCGCTGGATCGACTAGGAGTAGATGAAGTGGGTTGACATACCTCGAGTCTATGTTCTTGCTCTGGTTATGTTGATGAAGGTCTGCACTAGGCAGCGACGCGCAGTGCAGATCAGGGACGACGGCGGCGAGGTCCTGTGGTGGCAACGGTGGGACATCCCATCGCTTCAGCACCTCCCTCTGGGTCGGTTAGGGTTTGGAGTGGGGTGCTACAGCGGCGGCGGCGAACCTCGTTAGTTGAGCCGTGGCCCCCACTCCCTCTTACAGTGCTGCGCGACAGGGGTCCACCTGCCTACTAACAGGCTGGGGGTCCCCGATCCGGACGCGAGTCCAGAGCCCAATGGACCGTTGGGCCCATTGGTGAAGAGATCAATCTAACACCAACCGGAAGGAAGAAAAATGTTTCTGGTTTCGAGTGCAATTAAAACCGCCGGCGGCATCACATCTCTTTCTCCGGTGAGTAGCTGCTCGTACTATAGGTCCTTCCGAGATTCTTCCTAATCCTAATGCAACGAACGAAACGAACGCACACTGATCGACTGCGACACGGACACACGGGCAAAGAATTCAGTCTGATCTCCCTCTTGTGTTCTTGCGTTGGGACGAAATTGCATGCAAAAGGACAGATCGAGGAAATATATCCGGGGTACACGCGTAGGATCTGCCAGCTTATTCATCGATACAGTGAAGGTGATGTGCCACTGTTGGCGCTATCGATGGTGCAGTGACGGGATAGAGTTTTGGCTTTGGAAGCAAGTTAATCGTCAAAGCCAAGTTTGACGCTGAAGCTATGCAGAAAGAAACGAAAGAAAGAATATGGCCCATAATTCGACAGATTTTTTCTAAAGAAAATTTGCTGACAAATATTAAGCAATTCTCGGGTTTTAAAAGTCTGCAGTCTGCAGTACCACAAAACTCGGCGAAGCTGGGAGATCCCAAAAAATCCAAGACGAGATCATGTAACATGTATTTTCTGGAGAAGAGATTGAAAAGGGCAGAGAGAGAGAGAGACGCGTAGGTCGTTCTCCTCTCCTGGAAACCGCACGCCCACGTTCCCACTATGAAAGGCCCTTTTACCTGGATTTCTTCTTTACAAAAGTTTCAGCTCGAATTAGCCAAAAGAAGATACTGTAGGTCAGGAAGCAGTGGATGTGCGTGACATCATCACGAGCACGCCCTTGCGTGGCTCTGCCTCGTCTGGATCTCCACATCACGGCATGCAGTCGCACTGTTCATGCATGCAAAATGGTGCGGCGCCGTCATCGGGAGAGGGAATTTTTCTTTTTTTTACATTTTTCCTTTTCTTTTTCAAAATTAGATGGTCCGATTTTTTTTACAAAACTATACATCTAGCGCCGTGGGGGACGGCAGCAGGGACCTACCGCCGTGGTAGGGGCGCGCGCGGCACCATAGCGCTTGCTACCGCTGTGGGGTCTAGTCTGTTTTCAAAAAATTGAATTTTTTTGTTTGAACTCGGATGAAGTTAAACTTTATACGAAAATTGTAACTTTCGATGAGATCTACAACTTTGTAGTTCAAAATTTTTCCATTTGAAGTCATCTTCATAGTCAAATAATCAATAAACTATTCAGATCTCAGTTTGCAGTCTTCAGATCTGAATAGTGTATCGATTATTTGAGTATGAAGATGACTTTAAATGGAAAAACTTTGAACTACAAAATTGTAGATCTCGTCGAAAGCTACAATTTTCACATAAAGTTTACCTCCATCCGAGCTCATGCAAAAAAGTTACAATTTTTTGAACATAAACTGAAAACTAAGATTCGGATAGTATATCGATTATTTGATTATGCAGATGACTTCAAATGGAAAAACTTTGAACTGTAAAGTTGTAGATCTCGTCGAAAGCTACAATATAAATTTTATCTCCATCCGAGTTCAAACAAAAAAATTATAAATTTTCGAAAACAGACTGGACCCCACCGTCGTGCCTCACGACGGTAGTAGGAACTACTTTACCGCGCGCGCCCCTAACTCCGTGGGGCACGGCGGTAGGTCCCTGCCGCCTCCCCCACGACGCTAGATGTATAGTTCTACAAATCTTTTTGTGGACCATATATTTTTGCAAAATTAAGAGGGAAAAAATGTAAAAAAAATCTAGGAGAGGAGAGTGATTTGGCAATTGGTTCGTGTCCAGTTGCAGCAGAGTCAAATTCGTTGTAATTAGTTTCGTCGAGTTGCAATTAGTGTAGTGTCACAGTTGCAATCAGTTAGTCTCTTTGTTGCAATTTGTTCGCGCCTAGTTGCAGCTCGGCTGGGTCTAGTTGCAATTGGTTCGCGTTGAGTTGCAATTGGTCCGTCAAGTTGCAATTGGTTCGCGTCGAGTTGCAATTGGTTCAGCTGCGAAGTTGCAACCGCAGGGTCCGTGCATTTGCTATACAGAATGCACTGGGTACATTTTAGTATCGCTCTATATTTATATATATAGGATCAATTCCGTTGCTCGATCTGTCGACGAGGTCTCCCATCTCATCAGTGAATCCGTGCGTATTGTAGACTGAGAACGACACGTACGCAGGCTGAAAGGCTTTGCGTGGTGGCAGAAAACATTCACGGCTCTGTCCTTCCTGGTACTACCTCCATCCCTAAATATAAGCATTCTTACACGTTTGACCATTCGTCTTATTCAGAAAATTTGTGAAAATGTAAAAGTAATTATGACATACTTAAAATATATATGATGATAAAACAAATAAATAATATTTTCTTAAATTTTTTGAATAAGACGAGTGGTCAAACATGATCAGAAAAAGTCAACAAATGCTTACATTTGTGGGCAGAGGGAGTACGTATCAGAAACTATACATACAGAGCGGTCGTTGCATGCGACCTGTCAATGCTTTGGTGACCGGAGGGAGACTGGAGTCTGGACTCTGGAGTTCCGTTCGAGAATAATTCATGCTGGCGAGGAAGGTCAAACTAGGCGGCAAAAGTAGTCGCTTCTTTGCAAGACCCCGAAGTACGTACTTACGTGTTCCGTGCATGTGTTTTTGGTGGAAAATGCGATGGCAAACTTTGAAGGTTCGTCGTCCCGGAGCCTCACCAAACATGTAGTACGGTGCCTCCGTTAATCTGCAGAGGTCGATTGGATCGTTTCCTCGAGGCGAACGCTCCCGGAACCAATCGTGCCCGGCCCGCTAGTAACGAACCTGGGATCAGAGCAGAGCATGAGCATCTCCCGTCGCTAGCGTAGGCAGCCACTCGCGCCATCCGTCGTCTTTACACCACCTGTTCTGTTTGGGCGCCCGACGCCGACGGCGCACACGTACGTACCCGCGCCCTCTCCCACATCATACACGAAGCACAGAGGTCACGCGCGGGGTTTGGGTTGGGGACGGATGCGCATGCGCTGGGGAGGTGCCGTGCCCCACGGTCTGGTACGTACCTGACGCTTTCGCATCTTGATCCACGTGCTAGTACAAATTATTATTATTAAACCGGCTCGTGAATTTGGCTAGCTGGTTACTGCTATAGCGTCAGGTACTACCAGGCCGGGCACCGGGTCCGCACGCTTTATGCCTTGCGCTCATATGTGCCGTGCATGGAGCGGCTTTGCGTTCGTTGCTTGGCTTCTCGTCGCTTTCCCCGCGAAAGCATGTACAGAGCCCGGTAGCCTCAAGACTCTTGCTACTAAAATGGATTTTGCTCCTTACTAGTATCTGTCATCATGACCGTCATCAGCATTAGCCATGCCCAGATACCCGAAGCGTTAACCTAATTTTGTGATAGCCTCTCTCGATCAGCTCTATGCGCAATCTCTTTTGTGATACCCGTTCGTTTCTTAAAAAAACGGTTGCTATTGCCAATGTCGTCGTGTACCCGTGATGGCGTAGGTAGTTTATCTGGGTTAGGTACAAGTACAAAGCCATTCGTACGTCCTTGATCGCTTCATCCATAGTACATGTACCGTTGCCCCTTTTCGACGACGAATGGAGCGGCTGGTACGCACGTACGTACAGCACCAACCACCACCAAGAGAGAAAAGCTAACGCGGGGTCGATTCGAACGGGTCGCGGTTGTGCAAAGCCATGATTTCTTTTCGATGGTCGCGGCATGCAGCTTCATTCATCAGAAAAGGTGCTCCGTTCCTTGTTTTTTTTACACACATCTCTCGTACAGCTGCTGATTATTAATTGTCAGTTCACCACATGGACACTATCAGCAAAAACTGATAGTCGCCAAAGGAAGACCACTGTTGAGCAACAACCCTACTACATCTGCATGCGTGCTACAACGCTACAAAGGGGACTTGAAATCACACGGTACGACAAATTAAAGTTCCTTTGAGGCTTTGAGCAACAAAAGCCAGATTGCTAAAAGAGCACACGGGTAAGCGTATAGTAAGACCCGTCAGTATTAGGGCAAGTACAACAGTGTAGACGTTGCTGTCTATTTGACACATACAGACAACTAAATAGACAGCTTGTACAACGATTCGTCTGTTTTGACTGTCTGCAAAACATTTATTTCATCCATTGACACATTAGTCATAGTGATCATGTGCACATTTGATCTTTGTAGTCATTTTGGTGCTCAACTGAAACATCCTTCTCCTTTATACTATTGTCTATTTTAATACATATATCTATGATCAAGGAATTATACACTAAATATGCCTATGCAAAGAACCTATTTCATGCCAATTTGCCTATCTAAAGGACTTATATGTGAAAATCATTTCTAGAAAGAGCTGAAATGTAAATTTCAAGGAGAAAATATCTCTCCCGTGACCGTGAGGAGTCCAGAGCCTTCTCTGAATTTCTGATCTCTCCTTCGTCTCTATCGAGCCCTCAGGAATAGGATCCTCCGCCAGCCTCGGCGCTCCCACATCTGCTGGCGCTCCCACATCCCTCTGCCTGCGAGAGGATCCTTTTTCATTTTGCTTCGATTCTTCTTTTCCTCTACCTTCTTCACTATTCCTTATCCATTCGAGGCCATCCATTCAGCTTGCTTGGCCTGGTGCCTCCTCCGTGGCTCTCCACCCATGGCGCTTGCCTGCGCATGCCTTTCCAGCCATCCGCGCCCTTGCCGTATCCTGCATTGCCGCCGCCCATCCCACCCCTGGTCGGCTGGTCCACCCCGCCGGCCATCCCATCGATGGAGGTCTGGGCGCTACTGAAGTATATGAAGGCCCTCCAGTGGCAGTGAGATGGGTAGATCCAGGTGCTCCTCTGCTCCACCGCTGGACTCCCGCGCCGCCGCCGCCCCTCAGTTCTCTTTCCCCTCGCGCAGGTTTGCCGATGTTGCACCCTTCCGCTCTTGCGCCTCAGATGGATCGATTTTGGCGCCATATTTCCGCACGGGATCGACCCGCGTTGTCGACTCGGCGTACAACAGTGCTGAGCCTCGCCGATTAAGCCTGGGAGCACGAGCCCCCGTCGTCCTTTCGCGAGACGACGGCGCGGCCGTCGCTCGGCGGGAGCGGGGGGGTTTCTGTAAAATCGTTGGCTCGTAGACGGCTCGTAGTCGAGCGTTGTACGTGCCCTTAGCAGTCGGACGTCCTATTCTGACGACGGCAAACACAGTTCGCGGCCGTACCACCCAAATGGGAGCAAGTACCAACTGTTTCGGTGTCGTCCCGGCACCAGATCAGCAGCAGCTAGCGCTTTTGCGCGCAGCCAACAACTCCAACATCGCTGCTCCGTTCCTACTCGTCCGGCCGCGGCTCCACCCAACGATCGAGAGTTGTCAACAGCATCAAAGGATTTCTATCATCATGTATTTGTTGATTCTTTCTAGACCAACAAATCATGTGTTGCCGAACGGGTTAATGGACATTGAGAATACGACAATAAGATTGATCAATGAGGGTTGCCAATTTGACGTAAAGAAAAAAATAATCTCCTTTGTGTAAGTGTATTTAGGAGAATTTATTTGTTGCGATTTTGGTTCATGTTGCAGCGTGAAATACTAGAGAATCAGTAGAAACGACAGGCAAAACGTTAGATTATATTTCCCCTTATGCAATAATAGAAACAGATTGAGAAGCAATAATAGACTATGCTTATGCTTTTTCCCCTTCAAATTGGTTAACTTTTGATTATATTTTGGTATCAGTTTTGAGGATATATTTATTATAAGTGTGCATTAGCATAAACAAAGACCATTCATTTTTTTTTGAAGAATGTATTTGATTATAAAAAAAAAGCTGAAAGAAGCTGTTGCGAGTTAAAATTATTTTCTTCTCCATCCGTTTCAAATTATAATTCGTTGGATTTTTTTTACCCCAAGTTTGACCTATCGTGTTATTGAATTTTTTTTTACAAATTTAAGTTATCCTTAAAGAACTTTTATTAATATAGCAAACCACACAAAAGATGTCATATTTTGCATAATTTCTTTGAATAAAATGAGGGGTCAAATGTAGAGTGAAAAAATCAAACGAAATTTGAAGTATCCTCCATATTTTTTTTCCAAACAAAATCGTACTGATGACGGATGTTTCGTACACTTGGGCATTTGTATGCTCTGATGTAATCGCGCGTGCCATGACGTACTCCTACGTTATGAATCCTACCTGGTTCGTTCAGAACGTTGGATACGCGGCTAACGAATTGAGATGCAAAGATAGCCTGCCTCATCACTGCCTGCCTGAGCCTGACCAGGTGAGTGATGACCAAGGCCGGGAGGCCGGGAGGGAGGCAGGCGCCCGCGCGCTGCCATGGCGTGCGTCATTCCCGTGGCGGCGAGCGTCCCTGACCTGACGACGATCAGTGAGTGACCACCGCCGCGACAGGCGCATATGGCCCGAATTGAAAGCCATGACCAACCCCCCCCCCCCCCCCCCCTGCACCCTGCACAGTGCCGCCGGGAAAGGGGCGGTCAGGGGTCGGGTCAGCAGGGGAGAGGAGTCCATGAGCCTCAGAGGACCGACGGCATGGCAGCCTCATCAGCCCGGCACATGCATGCCTTCTCTCCTCAGAGGAGAGTGTATGGATCAGAGGAGCACATTCACTCCCAATCCTCCGAGGTCAGTATAGAGCAGGAGGCAAAGATGGAAAGGCTGATCCGGCGCGGCCGTGTGAGTTGTACCCATCCCCCCTCCCCCTGTGCGGCTGGGCTCACGCTCGTCTTCACCTGGCCGGGAGGTTTCCTGGAAGTGGCAAAAAGGCGAGCCAGGACACCGGGGCATGTGGGGAAAAAGGAGGCGAGAGGAGCCGAGCACTGTGCGCTATGGTGCGGTGTGGTGTGGGCGCTTGCTTGCTTCCCCGGCGTCGCGTTCCGCATGATGAGCAATGATCTCGGCGACTCGGCCATGGATGGCATGGAAGCTGCGCCCGTCTGCTTCCTCCGTGTCCGGACCGGCAGATTCCCTTCCCTTCCCTTCCCCCCGCCCGGGGCAGGGCAGCCAGCGGTCCCATGCATTGATGCGGTGCTGCGGCTTTTTGGCAGGGCAGGGCAGCAGCAGCGGTGGTGCAGCAGGTGAGTGACGAAGAGCAAAAGCCGGCAGGATTTAAAAGGGGATTTTTCGAAAAGGAAAAGGAAGCGAGCGGTTGTTTTCCTTGGCCGCCTTTTGGCGAAAGTTCCCGCCCGGCCTGCGTGCGGGGGGGCGCATCGACGACGCAGCAGAGCAGAGCATTTGCTCGCAAACCCGCGGGATTTAAGCAGCAGCTGTGTTCCGAGGAGGGAGGAGGACGGAGGTGAGGTGATCTCACAGTGCGGAGGTCGAGGCGAAGGCTAGAGCATCTCACAGTGCTCTCTGCGCTCTGCGGCATCCGGCGGCCGGCCGGCCGTGCGGCTGGACAAGGAACGTCACTCGCGTCACGCGTCCCAGTCGCCAAAAACGGGTTGGTTCGCGCTTGGAACTTGCGCCCAGCTTCTTCCGCTCGTCCCTTCCGCAACCGCAGCACAGAGCACACAGGCGAACAGACCCCCCTCGCGCACTCATCGAAGGGAATCTCGCGAGCAGCGTGCCGGTGCCGGCACGCTCTCCACTTCACTCACCCCAATCGGCCGTCGGAACACCAAAAAAATCGGGTACGCTGGGACCAGGACACACGGAAAGAGCCGCGCCCATTGCAAAAGCAAAAGCACCACAGCCTGACAGACAGGCCCCGGCGATCGACCTAAAACCTAACACACGCAGCGTTCGTTTCGTTTGAACAAGAAGAAGATGCTACAGTGATGCGTCGTGCGGTGCTGTCCCATTCCCATTCCCCGGGACCGGACGGACAGAGAAGAGATAGAGCTACTAGAGGCCAACAGCAAGGCACAAGAGACGATGGCGATGGCACGCTGATCCTTTGTTTTGCGAGCAGTGATGACTGATGAGTATCACGGGACGCAACCGGTTCCAGCTCGTGATGATGATTAGCTGATCGATCGATTAGTTAATTGGCGCCAGGCATCCGCCGGCGTCAGACCGACCGATGTGGGATGTGATGCAGCGCGCCGGAACAAGAACAAAAGCCGGAGAGCAGCCAGCTGGGGTCGCCGTCCGGCCGGCACGCGCCCGCGCGCAGCGGCAGGGCGACAGGTAGGACGCGCGAGCCCCGCCACGTCCCGGCGTACGGCCGGGCCGGAATCCCAGCCTCCGATCCGTGACGACCGGCAGGCAGCGCGCGCGCAGCAGCGGAATGTGTGATTCTCGCGTCGCGGCCCGGGGACAGAAACGAACGGTTGTTTCAGATGAGACGACGGCGGCGTGGTTGGCTTTGCAGTTTGCAAGGTGACAATAATGCAGCTGGGAGAGTTTTGTCACGCATCTCCTCTCCTCCGTGACGTTGATTGCGCCGCCGATGATGATCCCCTGGCGAGCATACTCCTAGGTTTCATGATGATCGAGCTGATGATGATTGCAGCAAAGATCGACACAACCTCGACATCAGCCACTCCATGAATTGGAGCCAATCACACGGTTTCTTGTAGCATGAAAATTGAAATAAATGTACACTCTCCCAAACCAAATCGTTCAAGGACTTCACCACTACTACGATAAACTCTATAGCTACGAGAGAGGTGATGTTTGAAAGCAAAACCGGTCACAACAACAAAATGGTGGCCACAGCGCTAGCAAATAACACCAGCTATGAAAATAAATACTCACCGTTCTTAAATATACGACAAGTGAATTGGTTTGATTTTTTGAACTAACTAACGGGTCCTACACATCATATATTTATGAACGGAGGGGGTAGTAGCATTAATCAGCTGTAAAAATAAATTACATTATGACATATAAGGCCATAAGTATTGATGGGTTTACTAGTGGTACTTGAAAAGTATTGTTGGATGCCCATTCCGTCATAACTTGTAGGTCATTTTGACTTGATATGTATCTAGACATATCTAAGTGAATGGCACAAGCTATGAACCCAAAAAAGCTAAATAAAAAAAACTATAGTTTTCGAAATGGAGGGAGTATAATTTAGTTTTTAATCTACAATTCAATAAGCGTTTTGCTTTTTGCAATTTGCCCAGTGTTTCTAAACTATGCATGATATTTTTGCATGAATTTTTTTTGGATCTCGCCAATAGGGTCGACAATTGTGTATGTATGTCACCAACATAATTAATAATGTAGGTCAATATGACCGGATTATCTTGCTGATAGGCAATAGCCATGAAAGTATCACCAACAAATCTGTTTCTTAAGCTAAAACTTGACAAGATAAATCTATTATATTTATACTTGAGTGTTAAAAGAAGCCACCACGTTTGCCGAGAGGGTCTAGAAATTCCCACGTTAATCCAAAAAAGAGAAGAATACAGACCGTTGGATTTTATGAAGATTTGAAGGTCTAGATTAATCCAAAGAATACATAAATTCGGAATTAAAATAAGGAAATCCAAAGAGTCTGTATTCAATACAAATACAATTAATAAATACATAAATTCGAAATTAAAAATAAGAAAAATAGTAGTTAATGTTTAATAAAAAAGAGAAGAATATACACCGTTAGATTTTATGGAGACAAAAAATCAAATGCCAGAAGAGATGATAAAATAAGATAGATTTGATGAACAATTCAGGTAGGTTTGCATAGTAGTAATTTGACAAAGAAGATGTTAAGTATGGTTTGACATTAACCATATGGGGTTTGGAGACCAAAAGCGAGATAATGGCTTCCTAGATAGCAACCAACGCGATACGACTGCTTTGGTCAGAGAAGAACTAAGGTAGTAGACAACAACAGTGGACAAAGCAGGTGGCTATAAATGGCTACAACAAATTGGCAAAATGCTTGAAAAATAAGAAGGTGTAAGGTTGACAAAAGAGGGAAGACAACAAGAGAAAACATAAGCATTGTAACATGAACAAGTATTGAGATACATCTGAGAAGTTATCACGATGTGCGGAAAAATTTAAGTTACCAAATGCAAATATCTATCTTGCACAATAGACATGAGGGAGATAATTGAATTATCAGTATGATGCCACCATTTAGGATAAGCATGCTCTGCAGTGGAGGGACTTTGTGTCCCTAGAACATGGGCTTGCTTGCGAATAGGCCACCTGTTAGTGACATGAGATCCTCTATAATAAATAAAGAGAAATAATTCTTCGACTATACATATCTATAAGCATAGTAAACTTCCAAATAAGAATGAAAGTGATGATATCAAGTTGGTTTGTTGTATATCTTCTAATCTTTTGAAAATTTTTGAAATATGTTGGTATGTGATGCGTGAAGAACCAAACAACACAATGAACACAAGTATGCCCACAATGAATAACGTTACCTACTATTGATGATCAGTAGTTATCTTGGAAGTTATAAAGTAGTGTCAAACATAATAGTTACATTTTAGAAGACAAGGTATATTTAATAATGAATAAGGACATAGCATTTCAAGCAACAAATATATATCCTAGGAAACATGATATAATGTGTGTATATATATAAGAAACATCCTATGTATTTATGGGGATTGCAAGTTAGAAGAGAGAGAGCCGACCGCCATGCACCATCAACGAAGGAGGGGCCATCGATGAGCAGGATGAAGAAAAAGAAAGGAGCATCGACCGTCGTTGATCGTAAGGAAGAGAAACTTTCAGATGAGAGGAAGAAGATACCATTGATGAGATGAAGAAAAGGGGTGCACCCATATGGAAAGAGAGGAGGACCTACACTAT
This sequence comes from Cenchrus americanus, assembly GCA_947561735.1. NCBI lineage: Eukaryota > Viridiplantae > Streptophyta > Magnoliopsida > Poales > Poaceae > Cenchrus > Cenchrus americanus. The sequence continues at coordinate 56,388,703 of OX387240.1, forward strand.
CGTTGCTTGAGCCCACCTCAGATCAAGCTTCAAGGTTACCTACGTCGACAACCAACGGTGCCACGAGGTACGACGAGCTCGCTGGAGGAGTTGGAACTGTGCATCAGAAAGTGGAGAACCCAGACTCCGTGTGAGGTCAACAACCGAGCCAAACTTAGGAGCCATATAATCAACAAGGCAGAGTTCGATCATCGAGAGTGAGGAGTAAGAGGCTCAATCGGTCGAGGAGGACTAAGTGATGAGAGGGTGAACAACAATTTCTGTCCAATACAGAGCTCAGAGGTTGACACTGTATGCAGGGTGCAACAAAGCGTCAAATAACAAATCGAATAGCATTCGTTATTAGGTCAGATTTTATCCACCAATTAAAACACCATCCAATAACAAAATTCGAGTGTATCAATATCAGTTCTGAATTTTGAGCTCCAATATTTACTTCGGTATTAGTGATTTCAAGAGGATGGATAATAAACTAAGATATATAAAGAATATACGATGCTAACATAGCATTTTAAAAAATATGGTTTATCAAATCTAGCCGCGCTATTAGCGCGGGCCAACTTGCTAGTTATGAAAAACAACAATGTGCAAAACCTGCCCAACTACATACACACGGTGTAATGATGACAGGGTTTTCTTGAGGTCGCGGATGATGTAGATAGTAATTGTTTTAATGTCACGCCGACATGGCTAACGTAGGTCAAGATGGTCACTATCTGGGTCTCAAGTCTTAACATCCTTTCCATGGCGACCAAAGGAAACGTTGCTTGGCTATCCCGTTGGGTGCTGGCGATACAATGTGGAGGATATGGTGCATGAACCAAAACTGTAAGAATAGATAGTTTTAGTGATGGAAAAACGTGAGACAACGAGAGCTAAAAGGAAAAGGAGGAAGAAGAAAAAGGTGAGATTCATCTTCAGTCATCAGTCATCACTCGTGGTGGGATCATGGACCAAATTTTGTGTGAGCCAGTTTTTCTAACACATTAACATCCTTATCAACTAGGATAAGAAAGTGACAGTAATAGCTTAGGGGAGATATTTAAATCATCTGTTGCCAAAACGAGTATTTGTAGCACCTCTTTTGAGTTTTGACTAAACTATTCACCCGAACGAGAGTATTTTAAATCATCTGTTGCCAAAACGTCTGCGCCAGAGGTAGACCGCTCGCCCAGCTTAGCCATTTCCGACAATATTTAACCACCTAGAACAAGTTTAGAAAATCTCCGGAGGACAAGTTTTGTTTTGCAGCCGCAACGCAGCAGCACACCATGATCCGCGCGCACTAAAGAAATCTGAAATCCCCTGGAAACACCAGAATATTCCAGGGCCACTTAACCACGTCGGATCGAAGAGAACCACGGCCGCGCCGCCGTCTTTGTCAGGCCGTCACCGGAGAAGAGATAAAAACCCCTAGAAAACTCCGTCGAAAAAGTTGGTCGAATTATTTGACAAGAAAGATTTTACTTTCCCCGTAAGGAAAAGACGAACGATTAGCATTAAACTATGGTTAGCGATATGCTTAGTAATGCCAAAACCACAAGAAACACACTACCGTGCACAAGCAAAAAAACGCATTAACGCTGATAGTCGCCCGACCTTTTTGACTCCAACCGTGTAATAGAATTTTAACCGTTAACCTGACGCTCCTTGCGCCGACGCAGCGCCAAGGCGGGCGAGCATCGGGAACCCTCCTGAGGGCGAAAAGACAGGGGACCCGTCGGAGTCGATGACCTCACCGGCGATGGCGACGCGACACCACAGCATCCAGACGCTAATTCTTGAGGTTACCCGGTAATGGCGATTGGCGATGATAAAAGGGCAAAATTTCATCGGTGGAGGGGGTAGATTACATGACGCTGCAGATTACACCGGGGCGGAGAGAGAGAGAGTCGCTGCTGCCATTTACAGAGTCTGCTGCTGGTACTGGACCTCGGGGGCACTGATTAAAGTATTAAACTACTAAGCTAACTGATAATTAACTAAGCTGCTAAACCCAAGCCATAGCTTTCTGGTATGACACAGCGGAAGTTCGACGGAGGAAGGAGGCGACGGCGTCGACGGCCGGCGGGCGGGAGGAGGTAACGAGCGTCGCTCACATGACGGAGCAGGCGTTGGGGTTCTCGTCGCTGAACATCTGGGGCGCGTGGAGGTGGGCGCCGCCGTAAGGGTAGGCGGGCGGGGGCGGGTACTGGACGGCGGCGTTGGGGTAGAATCCGGCGGGGTGGGGTGCCGGTGCGGCGCCGTAGTAGCCGCCGGGGGCCGGGCCGTACGGCGCGTAGCCGCCGTAGTGTGGCGGCATCTGGTACATGCCGGCGTCGGCCATGGGCATGGGCGCCACCGACGCCGAGGCGGCGCCGGCGGACTTGTCCTTCTTCTCCTCGCCGCCGCCGCCATCCTTCTTCTTGTCGCCGCCGTCGGCCTTGTCCTTCTTGTCATCGGCCTTCTTGTCGCCGCCGCCGCCGTCCTTCTTGCCGGGCGCAACGACATCCACGGGCCGGCTGAGCTTGTCCCTGAGGTATCCCGGCAGCGCGGCGGCGTCCATGGTGCCGGTCACCTTCACCAGGTCCTTGGCGGCGTCGATCGTCACATCCTTCACACCTGGAACCAACGGGGAGACAAACAAGACATGTCAATTCAAATATTCGATCTGGGGGTGCGCAGGTACCTTCTGACGGTTCGTGCGGGGAATCCGCGGCGAGAACGAGGGGGAACCGCACCTTTGATCTTGTGGATGCGGCGCTTGATGCGGTCGATGCAGCCCTCGCAGTGCAGCCGGATCTTGAGCGTCACCGTCTCCTGGACAGAGGGAAAAAAGCAGAGCGATTTCAGTTTTTTGCAGACATCCGAGAGGCTGACGAGAGCATGCATCAGCGGCAGTGGATAGGAATCATCGGCTGGTAACTGACCTCCTTGGGTTCCTTGGGCTTCTTCTCCTCCTTGGGCTTGTCGCCGCTCTTCTCCTTCTTGTCGGCCTTCTTGTCGCCGCCCTTCTCCTTGTCGGCCTTCTTCTCGCCGCCGGCGTCCGCCTTCTTCTCCTTGTCCGCCTTCTTCTCGCCGCCGGCGTCTGCCTTCTTCTCCTTCTCCTTCTCCTTGCCCTTCTCCTTCTCCTTCTCCTTGTCCTTCTTGGGCGGGCCGGCGCCGGCGGAGACGATCTGGACGGGCTTCTTGGCCCTGGTCTCGATGCGCTCCTTGAGCTCCGCCGCGTCCGCCGGGCCGGTGACGGTCACCTTGCCCGCCGCCATGTCCGTGGCCACGGACTCCACCCCTGCGCCGCCACAGAAGAAACAAAGACAACGGTCAGAAACTCTCACTACGGCGTGGGAGGCAAAACGGGAACCCGCGCGCGACAGTAATAATCTCGAGCGCAGACGCACCTGGGGCGTGCTTGATGGCCTTGCGGACCTTGCCGGCGCACCCGGCGCAATGCAAGTCGACCTTGAGCACGATGGGCTGCGGCCCCGCCGGCGCCGCGGCGGCGTCCTTCTTCTTGTCGCCGCCGCCGCCGGCGGTTGCTTCCTTGGCCGCCTTCTTCTCCTCTCCCATGGTGGTGGACTGGTGGGGTACGTCTGGCGTCAAGCCTTGTCCGTGGCGGCGGTGGTTGCCGAGGGCGCTGCCGCGCGGGGTTCGAGGTTGCAGGATGCGGGGGGTTTTGGGGACGGACGGAGAGGGGGTCGAGTGGCCGCCGGGTGGGGGCGGCGTTAAATAGGCGGGGGAGAGAGGGTCCGCAAGGGAGCGGGGCCGCGGGGGTGGGTGGGTGCAGTGATGGCGGAGGGGACGAAGGAAATTCGCGGCTGGCCTGCGGTGGCGGAGCGGAGCGGGTCGGACCCCGACCCCGACCCCGATCACCGGTGGTGGCAAACGCTGGCTGCGCGAAGAAGGTGCTGACCGCGGAACGGCTTGGCTCGGACGGAAGTGGAGTTGTGTGCGTGCGCCGCCGCCGCTCAAAAACGTTGCCTTTCCTCGTTGCTTCCTTGGGCGTGCCGTTTTCCACGGACGGAATGGAAATATGGAATTGAATACCTTTTATGGTCATGGATTTCGCGTGCAGGAGTAATTGAGTACAGCTCTGGTAGTTAATGGTTTTTCGTCTGTACTATAGTTTCTAAAAAACAGCTGTTCACTTTGATCATCTTCCAAAAATTTGTGAGTAGAACGCGACAAGGCTGCCGTCTACTGTCTGCACATTGTTTACAATCATCAAGCACGTCGGCGGCGGCTCCCTCGCGGCGGATTCCGGCAGTGCAGCTGCAAGGCGTGGCTGGTGCTTGGTTTCCTCCCCAGAACGAACGGCCCGGGGAGCCATCTGCATGGCGCCGCCGGTTTCGATTTTCCTCCGCGCGCGCCGCCGTGATAGGGGCACGACACCGGCGGTACGGCACCCACGTGTGTGTCCACCCCGCGAGCGCGCGCGCGTGCTGGCTCCGTACGGGCCGTGCGGCCCACGGCGGATGATTCGAGGCTTTTTCAAACGTCGGTTGGCGCTCACACCGCGGCGGAAACGCACGCACGCGCGACAGACAGACGGGCCCAAGCAGGAGGAGCCAGCCTCTCCGGTTTCACGGGCTGGGCCTCGAGGCCTGACATGCGGGCTCGTGTGCTGCTTTGACGCCTGTCGTCTGTCGGTCGATGTTTTTTCTTCCAGCCTGTTTTTTTTTAAAAAAACTTCCAACTTACCGTCTGAATTGCTTGTTGCTATTTCTCAACCCTCACACCTCATTGATCATCAATTAGAAAAGAGTTGTTACACATTTTATAAAAATATTATAACATTTGTTAAAAATGTTAGACCAGCGTTTTTCAGAAATAGTTGAACAAATGTTTTTGAAAAAAGTTTATTCCAACATTTGTTTAGAGAATACATTGGATTCAACCTTTTTTCAACATAAATCAACAATTTATTCATTAAGCTCAGGCGGTCGACAAGCACCGTGGCCGACCTGCCGTCGATAACGCGATGGTCAACAAGCCCCCACGGACGGCCATGACCACACATGGCAGCGTCAGGCGTGGAGCAGAGGAGGCCAGGGTCAGACACGGGTGCACTCCAATGTGGGGTGCTCCTGTGGCAGCGCCTTTTTCCCTCCCTACAAGCTAACACGGGGTAGCAACACACACGGTGTCATAGTGGGGTGCGACCGCAGCGGAGGCGTTTGGTGTCGGTGCGGAAAGTAGTCCGGACACTAACTAGTAGATGTGGTGAGGTCGGTCTCTCGATGGCCGGTGCTAAGCAACAATGGGGACACGAGGTTTATCCTGGTTCCGACCGTGGGCCGTACGTCCAGCAGGGGTGCGCTCGTGGCGCTGTATTGCAAGGCACCGTCTTGCTCGTAGAGGGGGGCTATGTTGACGGTGTATTTTGGTACACCTAGCATGTTCATTACAATTTGGTTTGGATTTGATTATGGAACTAACCCGCCACTAGGCACGCTAATCATATAACAAGTCCATCTATGTGCATGCATTTGGAAGTGTTGTGTTTATGTAGGAAAACATGGACATAAATGACGGATTCGCAACAAGTTCAAAGGAGCATTTACGGACTCTTATTCATGTTCATGAGCTTGATGACATCACTTCCAATGGTGGCAAGGACCGAAGTGTTACAAAGGAACACCCCCGGGGATTGAAGCGTAAAAGACCGAACTTCATGCGAAGAGAACCTCCATCTTGGACGCGAGGATGACATCGTCAAAATCATGCAAGTGGAGGGGGCAAAGTGCATAATCACCTGAGGACCCACGGGAACGAAGGGGCGACCGAACTGGGCCGATATGGGCCTGGGCCGATCGGCCCAGCCCACCCGGTGGTCGGTTCGGCCCCCCTTTCCTTGCACCCGAAGGATCTTTAACCCTAAAAGCCTGGAGGCGCCGCCATCGGGAGAGAGAGAGCCATTCGCACCAGGAGGCCATCCACAAGCTAGAGAGAGAGGAGGAGGATCTCTGAAGGGAGATCAACCACCTCGGAAGTACCCTCTCGTGGAGAAGAAGGAAGACACCGTCGGAAGGGAAACCATGATCAACGGTGCTATGTCCAGCACTTTGATGGGGTAATCTCCTTATTCGTCCATGGGTTGTAATCGATCTTGAGATGTAATCATACTTTGTCGGATTATCTATCTATCATCTTGTGTTGAACATACTTTAATGCTTAAGGTTAGCTACCATGCCGTAAAGGGAGTAAGGCCTCAATGCTTCCTTGGATCCATTCAATACACCGTGTCCATCATAGGTCTAGTCATGAATACCTTCGCGTAGTGACAGTACGAGGGGAGGGAAAGGGCGAAACCGTGGTCACAACCCCCGATAGATTAGATTGGTTTAATGTCTTTAATTGATTGCAATCGTAGACCCATGGGCGAGTGTCTCCTACCTTGATCGCTTGTCGTTCTCTCTATTGTAGCTTAGTTGTTTTCTAGTATAATAATAGTTAGGGTTTTAGTAGCTAGTGCGTAGAAGTAGATTGAACGCTTGTAATCCCCTTGCTTCGCGGATTGACAAGAACCTTGGGAATCCCGTGGTGAAAAAGGTGTGGGGTCCGTACGCTTCCGGATCGTAGAGGGATACGTATTTTATCCGTCAACAAGCCCCCTTTTTCTGGTGTCGTTGCCGGGGAGCAAGTTAGTTTACATCGTTTGATTTGCATTTAACTTAGTTTTATATTTAGTTTATCTTTTATTTGTTTTATCTAACACCTATCCAGAAAAACGCTTTGTTTTGTTTTTGTTTTTATCTTATTGTCTAGATGACGTTCGTTAATCAACCCATGGAAGAACCGGAGAAATCACTAAGGGATTACGCTAGCCCTCGATGTGAAGACATAAAAGTACAAGAGTCTGATTCGAAGCTCGAAGCGACCGAGTATGAGATTAAATCCAAGATCATCGAGATGGTGGCGGCAAACCCGTTTGAAGGGATGGTTACGGAGAACCCATACAGACACATAAGGAATTTCACGACGATATGCAACACGGTGCGCCAAGGAGTCCCCGATGAATGGTTCAAATGGAATCTCTTTCCCTACTCACTTGTCGGCAATGCAAAGACATGGTACTCGTTTGCGTCCTTTGAAGTTGAAGGCAATTGGAACAAGTTGACAAAGAAGTTTTGTGAGAAGTTCTTTCCAATTAGCAAGGTTCAACATCTAAGGAGGCAAGTGATCAATTTCATGCAAGGAGAAGAGGAAGGGATAGACCAAGCCTGGGATAGGTTTAATGGGTTGATCGAACAAGGACCAAAACTCGGCTTCTCCGGTGACATACTCTTGCATACATTTTTCTTTTCCCTAACCCCTAGTTGCATGCAACACGTCGAAATGTGTGCAGGTGGGGATCTCATGGAGAAAACACTCACGGAAGCTGCTCAACTTCTAAAAAAATAGTAAAGCGGCTGCCATGCGAAGAGATTGGGAGACAAGGCTTGCGGAAGAGCCGGAATATAATTCGAGGAAGAAGAAGTGTGCTGAATTTTCTAAAGAGGCAACCCCGGAAGTCACAAAAGAGGAACCAATCACGGAAAAGCTTGAACAAGAACACATCAAGTCAAGAACTGCGCCGAGCATCGACTTCGCCGTACCAAATGAGACAAACAAGAGAAGCATGTCAAGCGCGAAGCCAGTAAGGGAGTTCGAACCAATGGATTGGGTTCCTATCGATTACGGAGAAGTATTCGACAAGAGAAGACCGTTCCCTAATCAAAAGGGAATGGCGAGAGCATTGGAAGTGGATTTCCCACCGGAGAAGAAAGCGGAAAATTCATACGACCTTGAAACCACCGGTGAGATTTTCCAAAAACTCTTTGGAGATGACATAAGTAACACCCTAAAATTCCATCACCAAATTAATGTAAGCAACAAGGTGTTTTAGATTTTATTTTCTAAGGATTAAATAAATTTCAAATAAATTTGGCCTTTAAAATAATTAAATATCATTTTAATAATTTAGAAGCAATAAGTGCTTGTGCATCATGTTTTGAATGCATGGTTTTATTATTTGTTTGTGTGAAGTTTTAAAAGCTTCAAAATAATTTGAAAACTTGAAAAAAATAGGGTTTGAAAAGTTTTAAAGTTTGAAAAGGTTTTAAAGAAAAGTTTTTTAAAAAAACCCTCAACCTTTCCCTCCATCCTTTCCCCGTTTTCAGCCCGGCCCAGTTTCTCCTCATTTTTCCCCGCGGGCCGCTTTCTTTTTTTTCTTTTCTTTGTCTCTAGCGACCCATCGCCTATGCCGGCCCACCTCCTTCTTCCGGCCCATCTCACCGCCGCCGGCCCATCTTCCTTTTCCCTCTCTCTCTCTCCCACCGCCACACGGGCCCCACCTACCAGCTTCACCCCCAACCTCCAGCGCCCCTCCTCTGCTCGCAACCGCAGCGCGCCGCCAGCCATTGCCCGTGCCTCCCGCGCCTCCCCCTCCTTCAAGCTTGCTATCAAGGCACAATAAAACCACCCGGCCGTCGTCTTCTTCCTTTATTCCTTCCGTTTCCCCTCATCAAGAGCCGCCCCTTGATGGCATTGAAGGCCGCAGGCCCCCATGGTCATTGATGGCCAATACATCCAGCCGTGAGCCTCTCTCCTCCCTCCTCGCTCTATAAAGGTGGAGCACGAGCACCTGCGGCTGCTCCTTCGCACTCATCCACACCTCCCGCACCTTCCCCTCGTCTCCGCACGCGCCGCTGCCAGGGAAACCCGTCGCCGCGCCATTGCCGGCCATCCGGCGCTCCTCGTCGCCGGCGACCACCTCTTCGAACTCATTGCGCCTCCCATCGCCACACGTGTCGCCTGCTAAAGGATCTCGCGCCCCAGGGCCCCTTCTTCCCCCACCGAACCGAGCAACACGCGCCGGCACCGAAGCTCGACAGTCGGCGTCGATCTCTGCCACTGCCGCTTCCCCCGCGCCCAAGCCGTCTCCAACCCGTTGCTGTGGTGGTGAGCAAGCTCTCCCCCGCCTCCTTTTAATTTTCACCGAACCGCAGCACCTCCTGCAGCTCGCCGGCACCGCACCGCCCGCCTCGCCGGCCGCGGTGTCCTCTCCGCCGCCCTAACCGCCCCCTTAAGCCCCTAGCTAGATTTGCCTCTTTCTCCTCTTCGCATAGGATCAAACCGCGTTGCATTTGGTGGCCCAAAGCTCATTTTCAAGCGAGCTCCGGCGAGCCGCCGCCGTCTCCGCCGTGCGCCGCCTCCCCCCCGGCGAGCCGCCGCCGCTTCATCGCATGTAGTCGACGAGAGCCGCCCGATCCATAGGGGACGGCCCAGATCAGACCGGGGCATAACCCCTTGGCCCTGGTCCATCGTGGACCAGTGGACCAAGTCCACCACCCGGTCCACGGCCGCACCCACCATCCGATCCAGATCTGACGGCCAAGATCTCCCCAAGCCGCTGGGTCAAACTTTAAGTACCGGCCGACCCCTGTAGTTTATACAAAAAGGCCCCTGTGCTTTGCAGAATCACAATCATATCCTTCCACCTTGTAAAACCCTTACAACCAGGTCCTGTTTTCTTCGTTTAAGCCCTTGATCTCTCTGGAAATCCCACCCGAGATCCTAGAATTAACCTTTTGTGCTATAGACCTTAGGTTTATATGTATAAATTATGTTTAGCCCCTGGTTTCTTGCAGTTAAGCCCCTGGAAGCCCTGTTTCTTCACAGAAAAGCCCCTGAAACTTGTTTTAGCCATATCTTTTCCGTCCTAACTCCGTTTTAAGCGTTTTTGGTGTCCGCGTGATCGTCTTTTCAAGCCCGTCAGTTTTGGAGCCTTGTTTTGGCCGTATTTTGTGCGTTTTAGCTCTGTTTCCACCGTTTCAAGCTGCGTTAGGCTCATATCGACTAAAACTACGTGATAGGACCAATGTTGTACATGTTCTTTGTTTTATACTTTATTTAAATGTTAAATATGATTAAATCTTATTATGCATGCTTTTCTAATTAAAACCTAGTTAGAGTTCAACACGTGTTTTCATAAGAAAGTTAATATGCTTAATACTAGTTAAATATTTCTTATAATTAAAAGCTAATTAGATGTGTACCTCGGTTTTTATAATCAAACTTAATTTGAGTAATGTTTATGCAAATTTGCTTACTAAATAAAAGCAATATAGGTTTATCTCGAGTTTTCTTAATTAAATTGTTAATTTGATTAATATGAATATAAATGTGTTTTTAAATTGTAATTTGATTAGAATAACTCGAAATATAAAGATAGGCGCCTAGATGCTTTTACATGCTTCTTTTAAATTAAATGTTTAATTTGCATAAGTTAAACTTGAATATTTATAAATAAAATTTGGACAAGTTCTACATCGTATTTTAAATACAGATATAACTTGCTTAATTATTAATAGGGTATTTCTTTGAAATAACCTATACACATAACTTTATTTAATTAAAATATACCAAGCACATAGCTAGCTCTTGTTTGTGATCATCCAAATCTTCCGATAGTTCTTAGTGCTTTTGTGTTCGCGTTCCTAGAGCCAACCCTTGTCTTCTCTTTAATCTTTTCATGCTTGGTGTATTGTTTTATTTATTGTATGTTTTCTTGTGTGCTCGTAGACATCGTGCCAGTTTCAAGTGAGCAGTCAGTTGGAGTGAATCAAGAGCAAGTGTTTGAAGAAGAAGAACCCCAGTGTTTAAGCAAGGAAGGCAAGTGGATTTCTCCCCCTGCATATTCTGTTTTTGTCCCACACAACTTGCATGATAACTAAGTTTACATTTGATGTTGCATTGCATAAACTTGATGGGAAATCACCTTTTTAAGGACATGACTAGAATTTTATCCCTTTACCTTGGACAACCCTTTTAAATAAATGTTTTGGGTAGAAATGCTTAGTTGCTATAACTTGGGATGGTTAAATGAATCTTTTGCAATATGTTGAATGATGATCATGATAACTTTGGTGATATATTTATATGTGTGTGCCTATGGTTAATAACAAGATCATATAAGATTTAATCGGAACATGGAGAACCACCCAGGAAAACAGTGCAACCACAAGGCATATGGCTCTGTCTTGGCCAATTAATTAGGGAAGTCTTGTGTGGCTATTAGACTTAGTAGCTTGGGGTACGGAGGAATGCTTTTATGACTCTTCTACTCTGGACAGGTTTTGGAACGGAAGTGCTCTTCTAGGCTTACCTGGTCTGAGGGTAGAGAGAGGGTACAAAAGATAGCCTCTAGGCGTGCTACTATGGGCTAATACACATAGGAGGACTCTTTGTAAAAGCCTCGTAGCGTACCTATGCAACCACACCTCGAAAGTGTGGTATTGTGCCTACTTTTGCATAGCATGGTTGGGTTCAAAGTTCTTCGGGACTTTTACGCGACTTGTGGTGAAAGTGCACAACCTCTGCAGAGTGTAAAACTGTTATAACAGCCGTGCTCACGGTCAAGAGCGGCCTAGACCCTCACATGATTAATAAACTTGAAGATGGAATTAAATTGTGGTTTCTTGTGGTTTTTGAGATGAGATGCTTTCCTAAATGCTTAAGTGGGTTGGTATAAACTTACACCTAGTAATTAGGTGCTTGCTAATAAAATTTTGACCAACATTAAAATGCTAACCGCAGCAAAACTCTTAGCCTATCCTTGATGACCTTGCATTTCCTCCCACTTGCTGAGCTCCAACCATAAGTGTGCTCACCCTTGCTTACCCGCTGTTCAGAGGAGAACACTGGAGAAGAGTACTCCGGCGACTACGAGGAGTTCTGAGGCTTGCGTGCCCCTAGTCATGTGCCTGTGGAAGATGAAGATGGAGTTACGTCTTCATAGTTATCGTTCGATCGTTGTAAAGACCTTCGAGTCTAACGTCTGAGTGTAATAAAGAGATAATGTAATGATTTAACTCTTGTACGTTTTTATTGCTGTTTATTGATAATTCACTCATGACGTCTATCATATGTGTGTAAACTTGATCCTGGCGCACATATGAGATGCATTTGGTTTTCTTCAGGAAATCAGGTGACACCCGATTTTCCGAAGAAAACCAAATGCATCTCATATGTGCGCCAGGATCAAGTTTACACACATATGATAGACGCCATGAGTGAAATATCAATAAACAGCAATAAAACCGTACATGAGTTAAACTATTACATTATCTCTTTATTACACTCAGACGTTAGACTCGAAGGTCTTTACAACGATCAAACGTTAACTATGAAGACGCAACTCCATCTTCATCTTCCACAGGCACATGACTGGGGGCACGCAAGCCTCAGAACTCCTCGTAGTCACTGAAGTGCTCTTCTCCGGTGATTTCCTCTGAACAGCGGGTAAGCAAGGGTGAGCACACTTATGGTTGGAGCTCAGCAAGTGGGGGAAAGATGCAAGGCCATCAAGGATAGGCTAAGAGTTTTGCTGCGGTTAGCATTTTAATGTTGGTCAAATTTTATTAGCAAGCACCTAATTACTAGGTGTAAGTTTATACCAACCCACTTAAGCATTTAGGAAAGCATCTTCTCTCAAAAACCCACAAGAAACCACGATTTAATTCCATCTTCAAGTTTATTAATCATGTGAGGGTCCGTGCCACTCTTGACCGTGAGTACGCCGATCAATCGCTTTTACACTCGCAGAGGTTGTACACTTTACCCACGAGTTCGTGTTCCCCATGTTGCCCGGGTTGATCGACCCTTAAACACTTCCGAGGTGAGTGGCTAGGGGTCCACTACGAAGCCTTTACAAAGGAAAGAAGAGAAACCAACAACCCCGCAACAAGCATAAAGACTGAGCGGACCATAACCCTCCCTAGTGGTCAACACCTTAGCCAAGGCTGCTACCCCAAAAGGACCGGGCTATACCCCTTCAACTCCGGCCCCCTGTGCCCCTCTCGAAAAAGACCTATCAGCTAACCCACTCTCCTAATTAATCGGCTAAGCCAGAGCCATGTGGACTGTGGTTGTACTGATATCCTGGGTGGTTCTCCATGTTCCGATTAAACCATATGATCTTGTTATTAACCATAAGCACACACATACATATATATATCATCCAAGCTATCATGACCAACATTCATCACATTGCATAAGATTCGTTTTAACCATCCCAAGTTATAGCAACTAAGCATTTCTACCCAAAACATTTATTTAAAAGGGTTGTCCAAGGTAATGAGGGTAAAAGTCTAGTCATGTCCTTAACAAGGTAATTTCCCATCAAATTTATGCATAGCAACATTTAAAAGTAAACTTAGTTATCATGCAAGTTGTGTGGGACAAAATAGAATATGCGGGGGGGAGAAGTCCACTTGCCTTCCTTGCTTAAACACCGGAGTTCTTCTTCTTCAAACACTTGCTCTTGATCTACTCCAACCGGGCCGTTCACTTGAAAGCGGCACGATGTCTACGAGCACACAAGAAAGCATACAATAAACAAAACAATACATCAAGCAAAGGTAAACCGATCCGACGGAAGAAACAGATAACAAGGTAGCTTTAAAGAAAGGTGGCTAGGAAAGATTAGGTGTAACAACATAGTTGATTCACCAAGAGAGAACAAAGGTTGGCTCTAGGAAAGCGAACACAAAAGCACTAGGAACTATCGAAAGATTTGGACGATCACAAACAAAAGCTAGCTATGTGCTTGGTATCTTTTAGTTAAGTAAAAACATGTGTATAGGTTATTTCAGAGAAATACCCTATTTATAATTAAGCAAGTTATATTGGTATTTAAAATACGATGTATGCCTATTCCAAGTTTTACTTATAAATATTCAAGTATGATTTATGCAAATTAAACATTTAATTTAGAAGAAGCATATAAAAGCATCTAGGCGCTTATCTTTGTATTTCGAGTTGTTCTAATCAAATTACAATTTAAAAACACATTTATATTCATATTAATCAAATTAACAATTTAATTAAGAAAACTCGAGATAAACCTATATTGCTTTTATATAGGAAGCAAATTGCATAATCATTAATCAAATTAAGTTTGATTATAAAAACCGAGGTACACATCTAATTGGCTTTTAATTATAAGAGATATTTAACTAATATTAAGCATATTAACTTTCTTATGAAAACACGTGTTGAACTCTAACTAGGTTTTAATTAGAAAAGCATGCATAATAAGATTTAATCATATTCATCATTTAAATAAATTATAAAACAAGGAACATGCACAACATTGGTCCTATCACGTAGTTTTAGTTGATATGAGCCTAACGCAACTTGAAACGGTGGAAACGGAGCTAAAACGCACAAGATACGGCCAAAACAAGGTTCTAAAACTGACGGTCTTGAAAAGACGGTCGCGTGTGAGGACCATGTGTGGTTCGAGGACCGGTGGATGGTCGCTCCCTTGTGTGATGAGTGATTGACAACGTTGTGTGGACTGATTCTTGGCTAAGTATTGCAGGTGCAGGTTGCGGCTTGACTCGTGTTGGTGCAGGTGAAGAACAAGCGCGAAAGGTCGTTGCGGTGAGGCCTCCGGGGTGTGGAGAAGACAAGTAGGCTTCGTTCGAGGGACCGGTGGCCGGCGGGGGTCAAGTGCGGGCCGCATGGTGGCATGAACAAGCAAGATGAAGTCGTGGACGGTTTCTTGGTAGAGCCTCAAAACCAAGGTCGGGCGGGACTACGTGGGAGCCGAGTCATGAGTGGAGATTGGCGGAGGCTACACCGAGTTCGCGGGGTTTGCGGTGGTTCACCGTAAAACCACCGGGTTACTCGGTTGAGCCACAAAACCGAGGCCGAAGACTCGACGAGGAGGTGCGGCCACCCGGGCGGTTCAACCGCCCGGGAGGGCGGTCGGACCGCCCGGGGTCGGTCGGTTCCCGGGGCCGGTCTAACCGCCCGGGGGGGGGCGGTCCGACCGCCCGGCCGCCCGCGCCGAGAAGCTTCGAAGCGGAGGACACGCGTCGGGATCGCAAGGCGTGCGTCGAGGCTACGCAGGGTGCGGTCGCCGGGCATCCGTCCGATGGTGAAGACATCAAGAATTCCAAATTCGCCCTTGAGGGGCTTGTATCCCTAGTTAGTAGAGAGGGGCATTTTAGACATTCGGTTGCCGCCTATATAACCCAAGAGGTGAGAGGTTGGCGACCAACTCTTGGAACCCTAGCTCATTTGGTTTTTCCATTTTCGTTCTCTATTTTCCCTAGGTTTTTTAGAAGGCTAGTTTGAGAGCTTCATGTGAGATCTAGAGAGAGGGATGGATGTTTGGGTGGCAAACTAGACCTTGTACGAACCATTCATGGCATGTATAGAAGGTTCGGCGTGGTTCTTCATGGTGGTTTTCCCGTCTCTTTGATGTTGATTTTCGGAGCTCTTTTTGGCGGTGTTTTGAGAACGATTTCCTGGGGTTTTTGGTGGGTGTCACGTACGAGGTTCTTGTGCCTCTTTGGCTGGTGACTTTGCCCCCAAATCCCCTTTGAATCGGACTCGATTTGGTGGTTTTTCGAGTTGGGCGAGTTCTTGACCTAGAGAAGCGATTTCTTCGATTCCTCTTGATTGTGAGCGTTTCGGGTCGATTCCTTTGAGGTAGAGGTTGCCCAGGAGGTAACCCAGCTATCCCCGAAGTTTGGCCGCAATCCGTGGAGTGATTCGGGAGATCGAGCGCGAGGAAGTTGAGGTTTGACCCGCGGGTTCGTGTTCTGGAAGGGGCGGTCTAACCGCCTACGTGGGGGCGGTCTAACCGCCCGGGGTGTTTCCGGTCAAAGTTTTGTTTCGCCGGATTTTCCTCTGTGAGTTTGTTTCCCTTGATCGGAGGAGTGTCCGGGTGAAATTTGGAGCCGTTCTCGCGCGGTTTGCTAGGTGTTCTTGGTTGGAGTTCATTGCTGGGTACGGGAGGTTAGACCGCCCCGGTAGCGGGTCGGCCTAACCGCCCCTAGGCCCTTGGGTGAAGTTTTGGTTTTCGCCAAGATTTTCTCGGTAGCTAGCATGGCCTTGACCAGAGATCTCTCGTTGGTGAAACCATGGTGTGTTTTGGTGCTCGGAAGAGGCATTTCGGAGGATTTCTTGGTTGCCGTGTGGAGGCGGTCTAACCGCCCCCTATACCCGGTCTAACCGCCCCCTCGGTTAGCCGGCTTTCGAGTAGTTTCCGCTGTCGGTCTTTGCCGCGCGTGTGTTGTGGTTACTTGGTAGTGTTTGTTCCTAGGACCGGTAGCACTCCGGTGGCTACGTGGTTTTGGCAAACGGGAGGTAGAAGTGCGGAGCGTGTGATTTCGGGGGGTTCGACCGAGCAAGTTCGTCTTGTCGGAGTTTTAATCTCCCTCGAGAAGAATTTTTTATCGGCTCCCATTCACTCCCCCTCTCTCGGTCGCCTTATCGGTCCTTCAAGTGGTATCGAGCCGGTTCGGGTCTTTGTTGACTCTAACCGTCTAAGATCCAAGGATGGCGTACCGAGAACGGGGGTTCGGGTCCTCCACACTTCGATGGCAAGAACTACCGGATGTGGAGCAAGCGGATGGGTGCATTCCTCCGCGGAAAGGGTCGTTTGCTTTGGGATGTCACGGTGGACACAGGCTATGTCCGGCCGATGGATTTCCTTGCTCCGGGGTCGAGGGACGGATTCGACGCCAACAATAAGGCGGTCGACTACTTGTTTCGTGCTTTGTGTCGACCGAGTTCGATCGGGTGCACACCGAGCACTTGGCTTGTAGGATTTGGGCGGTGTTGAAGGAGGCTCATGTTGGGAACGCCCGGTGTTCGAGCACGGATGTATGCGACCTACCGGAGAGAGTACGAGAACTTCACTCATCTCCCCGGTGAGTCCATCGATGCCTTGTTTCAGAGGTTCACGGTGGTTGTGAACAACATGAGGGCCAATGTGGACGTGCTCCGTACGATGATCATGATAGAGCGGTTAAGCTCTTACACTCTTTGGATCGTACGATTTGGGGCGGAAAGTTCGAGGCCATTGTCGAGTCGGGAGAAGTATGACACTCGACCGTGGAACGAGCCGTTCTCGAAGCTCAAGTCGGCCGAGGTGGATAGGGGCATGACGACCAAGATCGAGGGCCCGACTAACTCTCATAGTCTCGCCCTCGTCGGTGGTTTGAAAGGAAAGGCTAATACTAACCCATCCACCGGGATGTTTTCTTTGTCCTCTTTGATGTCTATGCCAGATGAGGAGTTCGACGTGCTTGGAGAGGACGAGCTGGCTCTCCTGACGAGGCGGTTCGAGAGGCTGCACGAGAACCGCGTGAACATGAGGAGGAACACGAGGACATGCTTCAAGTGCGGCAAGACTGGACACTATTTCGCCGAGTGTCCGAAGGTGAACAACCACGACAAGCACAAGTTCAAGGACAAGAGGAAGAAGTCCAAGAAGAAGGATCATGAACATGGGAAGAAGGCACGGTCTCGAGAGAAGATGAAGAGATCAAGCGACATCGAGTCCGATTCGAGGACACGTCTTCAAGCTCGAGTGATGAAGACGAAGAGGATGAGAAGAAGAGGAAGAAGAAGAAGAACCTTGGCAAGTATCTCAACGGCCTTTGTGTGACGGGCCTAAGCCTCAAGGACGACTTCTCGCGGCATGGCTCGCGGTTCGAGCAAGAAGAGAAGCCGAGAAGGACGCCTCGGACTTGGATTCCGAGGATGAGGTATGTGATGAGCTCTCTTCTTTGCGCAAGGAGAATGAGGAGTTGGTTGACTTGCTTGATAATCGCGATCACATGCTTAGAGAGGCTAAGAAGCTTAGGAAGGAGCTTAGATCTTTGCTCGAGGACGCTAGGACTAGAGTGGCTGAGCTAGAAACACGGGTTCTTGATAGCAAGCTTGAAATTGATTCGCTTAAGGCTAGCCCCGTTGTTTCGATGAAAATGATTGTCTCGATTGCTCTCGCTTTCCTAGCCGACTTGGTCGATCTTAGGGAGAAGTATGCCTCCAAGTGTGAGGAACTAGATGTGCTTAGGGTTGAATTGGTCGAGCTACAATCTAGACCCACTTTGCTTGGTGCTTGCACTTCTTGCCCTGGTTTGCATGAGAAAATTGTTGAGCTTCGTTCTCGCATTGGTTCGCTAGAGGCTGATTTGAAAGTGCCTATTCCTACTTCTTGTTCTACATGTGAGTTGCATGCTATGAAGAATTTGGATCTTGCAAAATGTGTTGGTCGCTTGCAAGATGAGAATGATAAGTTGCGTGAAGCGCTGAGTTGGTTGTCGAGTCAAGAACCTCAGCTTGGTATGATGATTGCTAGTTGTAAGCGCTTTGATGGTTGGGCTTTGGGATTGGATGAGGTTGGTGAGGGCGGTGGTGAGAGAGAAAAGAAATTTGGGAATGTTTCAGTTCCACCAAAACCCACACCCAAAGACAAGTTTGCATCCAAGCCAAACCAACCGAGAGAAAAACCGAGTGAGAAGGCAAGTGAAAAGCCTAGTGAGAAACCAAGTGGAGAGCCTCTCCCCAAGCCTAAGCCCAAACCAATCCTTTTCCATTGTGAGTTTTGTGGGAAGGATGGTCACAAGAGAGAGTTTTGCTATAAGAGAAAGAGAGAGGCGAGAATGGCTAAGGAGTGGGCGAACAAGGACAGGTACCACCCTTCTCATGGTGTGCCTGAGCCTCGTATGCCACTACCTAAGGGAAAGGGCTTTGTGCGTAAGGATCCGGCATGGGGATATGAGAAATCCCGTAGCCGCGGTGGTGGTCTGGAGAGGGCGGTCAGACCGGCCTGGCTAGGCGGTCAGACCGGCCCTGCCCAGGGAAGGGCGGTCGAGCCGGCCCGGTTAGGCGGTCAGACCGGCCCTCCCCAGATTTCTGGGCAGTTCTGTTTCCGAGGTCGTGATGTTGATGGTTTCAGTTCCCTTGGTTATGGTCCAGATGGTAGACACTTTGAGTCTGGTGGTGTTGAGTTTGCTGGACGTTCTCTACCTCGAGATCAATACGAGTTTGGGAGACGTCGCGGCTTTGAGTCTCGAGAGGGGCTACGGACCATGCCTTCCTTTTCGTGGTACTCGTACTCCTCCGGTGAGACGGGAGTGGTGTTCCCATGGTGGTTCCGGGTTTGATAGGTTTGACGAGATGGATCGGCGTATTGATAGGCGGGGTAGGATGAATGTTGCTAACCCTACTTTTGAGGAAATGGCCCGACACCGGTTTCACACTTTTGGGACTAACCCCGGTGTTGAGTCATTTGCTCGTTCTCGCTCTTGGTTTTGAGTTGCAGGTGGGAGGCCCGGAGAACATTTGGTTGATATCGGGGGTGGTTCTTCGGCCTCATACCCGGTGGTGACATGTAGGTGCATCACTTTCGGGGATGGTGGACAAGGATGAGTGAATTGTGAAGAAATGATAAAGGTAAGTTCTTTGTGACCTTCGAGTGTGTGGCCTTGGTCAAGCCACTTGGTTTGTTTTGCTCCTTCTCTATATCATGTGTGTAGGGTGAGCTTTGTATGCTCTTTGGCCCTAGTACATGTGTTTAGGGGGAGCTTGTGAGTTTTGTGCTCCTTTGCTCTTTTGCGGTGGTGTCGAGCCCTTTTTGCCTCCCCTCGAGGAGCCGGTCTTTTGTGAGCTTTGTGTGTGTGGTTGGTTTCCTAAGTTGGTGGTGAAGCTCCTTGTGTAGCATATGTATAGCTTTCCTTTGTGCATTTATTGCATTTGGCATGTCATATGTAACATGATGTATAGGCATCCTTGTATCTTAGATTGCATGCATTTTGTATCATATGCATTTTTAGGAAAAGCTTCTCCTATATACAATGTTTACCATGGGTTGCTATATATGTTCTTGTGAGCTTGTTTGATATGCTACGGTTAGTTTGGCTTAGCTCTTGATGATCTTGATGAATGATCCATGGTTGATGGCTAATTTTTGAAAAATGTCACATACATGCTCTCTCATGCGTAAATGCCTATATATGATCTTGACATGTTTTAGTGGCTTTGCTATGCTTACTTTGTGGTTGGATAGCTAGTTTATTGATCATATGGAGCCAAAGGCTCGCTTGCCATCATGAATGTTTAGCCCTCTTGCTTAATCTTGTGGAGGGGCATAAGTTCCTTTTTGTCGCAAAGACATTTCATGTACCATTTACAAATCTGAAAATGAAATGAAAAATGCTTGGAAAATATGTTCCCATGTCATATGTGCTGAAATTAATTTGCTTTGGGTGCTAAACCGTTGCATGATGCCTACCAATGAGAAGTCTCATACATAGAAGTAGGCACATGGCTCGGTGGCTTTGACATGACATGAGGTGCTTTTGGGTGTTTATGATGGTCTTATGATTAGAATGGTTGTCCTAGCATGAAGTTTGAGTGGCTTTGCCATTTTGATATGTTTTGCTCATGTTTAGGTATTTGCTTGTGAGAGAGTAACTTTTCGCAAAATTACTCAAATCCTTTTTAGCCTTGTCCAATGATTGTGAAACTTGGTGATCATGTAGTTAAGGTCATTACGAACCTGTCGAGTATCTAACTTGCTCATTTGGACTTGTGTAGCTCCTTGTGATGAATTTTGTATATTTGAGAAGCTACATGTTGAAAGTTTTTGCATTTTGCCTTGATTCATGCATTGTCAACAAGGGGGAGAAGTTTGTGCATGTTTTGGGCACTGGGAGCTAATGGAAGGTGTCCAAAGTGGTTCGGCAATTTTCGGAGAAGTTTTTGCGGGGCGGTCACATGGGGCGGTCTAACCTCCCCGGGGCGGTCACATGACCAGGGGCGGTTTAACAGGCTGTGCGGGCGGTTTAACCGCCCTATGTAGTGTGAGCTTGGTTTGCTCTTTGTCATGCATTTCCAAGTGACCTTCTTGCATGCATTGGTTCGGGGGGAGTTTGCATATGTGCGGGGGAGCTCTTGTGTGAGTTTTTGGCTCGTGGCCTTGTGTGCTTTTGGTGGTTTTTGCTCTTTGTTTGAGCATGGTTTTGTCTCGGATGTGTCGAGCCGTTGCCCTTGCCTAAGGGGTCCGAGACTTGTTCTCTTCAAGTGATCTTGTTCTTTGCCTTTCTTTGGCTTTTGATCACTTGTTGGAGTTTTTCTTTTAGTAGTTTCTTTTCTTTTCTTTTTATCTTTGGTTACAAATCATGTGTGTTGTCAATGCACTCATCAAGGGGGAGATTGAGGACCATGTGTGGTTCGAGGACCGGTGGATGGTCGCTCCCTTGTGTGATGAGTGATTGACAACGTTGTGTGGACCGATTCTTGGCTAAGTATTGCGGGTGCGAGGTTGCGGCTTGACTCGTGTTGGTGCGGGTGAAGAACAAGCGCGAAAGGTCGTTGCGGTGAGGCCTCCGGGTGTGGAGAAGACAAGTAGGCTTCGTTCGAGGGACCGGTGGCCGGCGGGGGTCAAGTGCGGGCCGCATGGTGGCATGAACAAGAAGATGAAGTCGTGGACGGTTTCTTGGTAGAGCCTCAAAACCAAGGTCGGGCCGGGACTACGTGGGAGCCGAGTCATGAGTGGAGATTGGCGGAGGCTACACCGAGTTCGCGGGGTTTGCAGTGGTTCACCAGAAAACCACTGGGTTACTCGGTTGAGCCACAAAACCGAGGCCGAAGACTCGACGAGGAGGTGCGGCTGAAGGATCAGATGGCGACTAGAGAGGGGGGGAGTGAATAGGAGCCGGTAAAAATTCTTACCAAAGAACCCGGCCTATGTCCTACTCAAATCTCGGTCACACACAAGCAATGGATCGAATCACGCACCAATCGCCAAGACCACGAGGTTATGGATCAACCTCTAGCCTTAGGAACGATTCCTCAAAGCACACGCGGAAGCACTAGAAAGGGAGGAAGGAATCGAACCAAGAAGCAAAGCACACGGGCTGCGTCGCGACCGTCCGCGCAGGGGGGGCGGACCGTCCGCAAGAGCCGCGCGGACCGTCCGGCCGGGTATCACGGACCGTCCGCACCCGGCCGCGGACCGTCCGTTAATTTGACACGAACGACCCAAAGACACCCGCGTGCCACGGACCGTCCGCGGGGAGCACGCGGACCGTCCGCCTAGCACCCGCGGACCGTCCGCCCGACACCGCGGACTGTCCGAAACTTCGTCCAACCAAAAACCAAAATCACAACGGATCGAAACAAAAGACGAGCAAGAACACGAAGAACACGGGATGAACTGGACCCGCGCGGACCGTCCGCCAGGAGGCCGCGGACCGTCCGCGAGGCTCGGACAGAACAGAAAAATGCCCGACCTCGAAAGTCAACTCCCCCAAATCATCATCGGATTTCCCAAACGGTTGAAGCTGTGTAGACAAGGGTTTGGGTACTTGAAAAGCGTCACACAAGGATGCTATAGCCCAAAAATCTTGCCTCCTAACTTCCTAAATCACCGGGAATCGCGAATCCTTTGAGCACCACCAAAACCTAGAGCACCGAACGAAAACTCACGAATCGAAGTAGTTTCCCGGCGTTTGAGGGCACAAGATCAAGCACAAAGATGCACAAGACATCTATCCATGTTTCCCTCAAAGAAATCCGGGAAGAAACTCACTCAAATCCGCGGAATCACACCGAGAACAAAGGCACGAAAATAGGCACAAAAAGGCACGAAAAACAACCCCGAATCTTCTATACAAACCAGGAAAGATTCACAAGGTCTAGCATGCCGCCCTAGCATCCATCCCTCTCAACAAATCTCTCATGAAGCTCTCATGCTAGCCTAGAGAAAATAGGAAGGAAAATAGCTACGAAAATGGGAAAGAGAAGGGAGCAAATGAAACCCTAAGTCGCCGAGAGAGAGAGCCATCAACACACACTCCAGGCTTATATATCGAGTCCCGCGGGAGTGGTAAATGACTCGACTACCCCTAACTACACTACTGGCGATACAACCCACGTAGGGGCATTTTGGTAATGTATGTGGGTCTTGCCATCGGACGGCCACGCCTTTGCCGCACCCCGCGTCCTCCCGACGCAAGCCATGCGATCCCGCCGCGTGTCCTCCGCTTCGAAGCTTCCCGACACGCCCGGATCCCGTCTCCGTCGTGTTGGGCCCTCGGACTTGGTTTTGAGGCCCAAACCAAGAAACCGTCCGCCGATGGTTTTGTGGGCAAACCACCAAACCCCGCGTGCCGGTCCGGTCTCCCGCCAAACCACTTGACTTGACCGCCACCGTGCACCGGCTCATCGTCCATGACTTCGTCTTGCTTGTGTCGCCACCATGTGACCCGCACCCGGTCCCCCGCCGTCCACGGGTCCCTCGAACCGAGCCTACTTGTCTCTCCATCTCCGGAGGCCCCTCAAGGCCGAAGACCTTTCGCGCCCGTTCTTCACCCTCGCAACAACACGAACTAGGCCGCGGCCTACACTCGCGCACTAAGCCAAGAGTCGGTCCAACACCCGTTGTCAATCACTCATCACTAAGGAGCGGTCATCCACCGACCACCGGGACGCTCCCGGTCCTCAATCTCCCCCTTGATGAGTGCATTGACAACACACAACGCGAAATGAAATTCAGAGAAAAAGAGAAAGAAAGAAGAAAGAAAAACGAAGAAGCTCAACTCATGACCAAAACCGAAGAAAGGCAAAGAAAGGTCACAAGCCAAGCAAAGCACAAAATCCACACCGAAAACAGCAAGAAAGCTCCCCCTGAACAAATGCAAGCTCCCCCTGAACATGTGGATGTAAACTCATGCAAACTCTCAAATTTCAGCTCACCTCTTCTGAATTTTCATTAAGCTCACCTTTTCTCCCCCTTGTTGACAATGTATGAATCAAGGTGAAAATGCAGAAATGCAAAGCAAAGCATATAGACAACTACATGAGCTTCTCAAATGGGCCAAATCTAGTATCAAAGGCTAAAAAATGAGACAAAGATCACACACATGAATCATAGCATAGTCAAAGCATTGCCACAAGTAATATATGAAAATACAAGCATGTGACAAAGCAAAATTTTCAGATTTAAGCAGTTTTACCAAAAAAAGACTCGCTTCACATGTAACAGCCTATCCATGTCACACTTGAGCCACAAACATGCATACCATTCAAAGATCATACAAGGATATCAAATTCTCAGCAAAAGATCATGGCAAACACCCATAAAGCAAAGCATGTCATGTCAAAGCTCATGAGCCATGTGTCCACTTCGGGGAGACTTCTCCACTGGTGAACATCATGCAACATGTTTTGCACCCATATGTGAAAGATACGACATTTTCAGCATGGACATGATGGATGGAGCATTTGTCAAGCATTTGACACTTCTTTTCAAGATTAAATTATTTCATGGTACATGAAGTGCCTTTGCGGCAAAAAGAAGCTTATGCTCCCCCATGAATGCAACATAGGCTAAACATTCACAATGATATTCGGCCTTTGGCCCAAATGCAAGAACAGGCATCCAAGCACAATCTAAGCATGAAAAGCACATTTAGACCAAACTGTGACATGGATACACAACTACACACGAGTGGAGCATATTTCATCAAAAATTAGTCAAGTTAAGCATTTATCTCAAAAAGGGCTATCTCACCACACATATATCTCAGATATTCCAAGAGCATAGCCTCACATCACCATTTCTCCACACATATAACCAAAATCTCACAAATAGCCAAAGAGACTCACATATGGCATATAAAAGAAGCTCATCATCCTAAAATGCAATATGACACAAATGCAACATGATATATGACAAGATGGCTATCCTACCATGGTTTGTACATCAAGCAAAGCATGTATATACATCAAAATAAACATGGTATGATACATATGGTACAAAAAGAAAATCTCCCAAGAATCAACTAGAAAGGGCAACAAACCCCAAGTTCCCCCCGCAAGCGCACAAATGTAGCTTGGTCGAGAGGCTTTGTAAAGATGTCGGCTAGCTGATCTTGGGTAGGGACATGGCTCAAAACAATGGTTCCTTTCTCCACATTGTCCCTCGAGAAATGATACCTCACTTCTATATGTTTGGTTCGGAGTGAAGCACCGGGTTTTTGGCTACGCTTATGGCACCGGTGCTATCACAAAGAAGTGGGATCCGGGTGCACTCCTCACCAAAGTCTCTCAAAGTGTATGAAATCCACGAGCAGTGGGAACAACAACTCGCGGCAGCAACATACTCCGCCTCCGTGGTAGACCGAGCTACACTAGACCGCTTGCGGGAAGACCATGAGACCAACGAAGAACCAAGAAACCGACAAGTGCCGGAAGTAGACTTCCTCTCGACTCGACAACCAAAGCAAAATCCGCATCGGAAAAACCATGAAGAGACAGAGTCGAGGAGGAAGAATACCAAAGGCCAAGACCGGGGGCGGACCGTAGGTACCGAAAATCCTCTTGACGGCCCGTCGATGTGATGTCCTCGGCGAAGCTCGAAAACGAGCGCACGGACACACGCCGAACCGTATGTCCGGCCTCGTCGCCGTCAAGTAGAGGAGGGAGCCGATCATGCTCCCGTACTCCCGCCGGTCCACCGGTTCTCCGTCCTCATCCGCATCCAAAGTGGCCGTACTCCCCATGGGAGTCGACATCGGCTTCACATCTTGCATCCGGAACTTCCTCGCATGTCTTTCGTGTACTTGGTCCGGTGCACAAATGTACCGTCCTTCACTTGCTTGATCTCGCCTCCGAGAAAATACCGCAACTCGCCCATCATGCTCATCTCGAACTCCCTGCTCATCTCATCCGCAAACTTGGCAACAAGGTTATGTGACGAGCCACCAAAGACAATATCATCCACGTATATCCGAACAATCGGCAAGTCATTCCTATGCTTGAGGAGAAACAAGGTTCTATCCACCGTACCCATCACAAACCCTCTCGCTCAAAAGAAAACCTCTCAATCTCCCATACCAAGCACGGGGCGCCCGTTTCAACCCATACGAGCCCTTTTCAACCCGTATACCCCGTGTGGGTACAACTCGCTCTCAAACCCGTGTGGTCGCTTCACATACACCTCCTCCTCTATGACCCCATTCGGAAAAGCACTCTTCACGTCCATCCGAAACAACTTGAACCCTTTAGCCACGGCAAAGGCTAGAAGAATCCGAATTGCCTCAAGACGGGCCACGGGAGCAAAGGTCTCCTCATAGTCGATCCCCTCCTTCGACTAAACCCCCGAGCAACAAGTCCGGACTTGTTCCTCACAACCATCCCATTCTCTCCCTCTTTGTTCTTCCAAACCCACTTGGTTCCTATGGGATGGCAATTTGGAGGTGGTTCAACTAACTCCCACACCCGGTTCCTCTCAAAGTTTTCCAACTCCTCATGCATAGAATTGACCCGGCTTTGCATCGGATAAAGCATGTCCAATGTCCTTGGGCTCAAAAGTAGCAACAAAAGCAAGCATGAGCAAAATGAGAGGAATTCCCGGACCTCGACCGTGTAGTGCGTTCATTGATGTCTCCAATAATCTTCGACGGGGGATGCACTTCTTGAATCCGCCGGGGAGCCTCACGCCTCGAGACTACCTCCCCCTCAACTTCGGCTTCTCTCGCCCGATCCTCTTGTTGCACCGTCGTTGTCCATGAAGTAGACGGTCCATGCTCCGCAGTGGTCGTAGGGGAAGTAGTGGGTACATGCTCGGCTTCGGGCGCATGGTTCTCCCCATCATCATCTCCGGCTTCATCTTTCTCCTCTTCAAAGAGGTCCTCGGCCATCTCTTCATCACCCGCACATTCAAAACCAAGAGAGGTACATGGCATTGTCTCGTCGAAGGTCACCTCGCAAGTCTCCATGATTTTGTTAGTCTCAAGGTTAAGCACCCTATAGGCTCTAGAGTGGTTAGCATATCCAAAGAAAATACCATCACTAGACCTAGCCTCAAACTTGTCGAGTTTTCCCTTTTTCAAAATAAAGCACTTGCGGCCAAAAACTCGGAAGTGACTCACCTTGGGTGCCCGACCATGCATAAGCTCATAACAGGTCTTCTTCTTGAAAGCTCTCAATAAAATCCGATTGGAAACATGACAAGCTGTATTGACCGCCTCAGCCCAAAACCTCCTAGGAGTCCTGTGCTCATCGAGCATCGTCCTAGCCATCTCACAAAGAGTCCGATTTTTCCTTTCCATGACTCCATTTTGAGGGGGCACATAAGGGGTCGAATACTGATGTTCAAGACCTAGATCACGACAAAAGGCATCAAAACGAGAGTTCTTAAACTCAGAGCCATTATCACTGCGGATAGCTCGAATAGCATTCCCATGCCTCTCGTTTTTCAACCTCACGATCAGATCTCGAACAAAACCAAAAGTCTCACTCTTATCCTCCAAGAAGAACACCCGGGCATAGCGAGAGTAATCGTCCACCACAACAAGGACATACCACTTCCCACCCACCGAGCGAACTCGAGCCGGCCCAACAAGGTCCATATGCAACGGCTACGTCGGACGCTCGGTCATGACATCGGTCAGGGGTGGATGGGGAGTGGCTACCATCTTACCATGCCTACAAGGAGCACAAACCAAATCCTTCTCAAGCTTCAACCTCGGCAATCCTCGGACAAGGTCAAGACCACTCAAGCGGGAAACCAAATCAAAGCTCAAGTGTCCCAACCGCCTATGCCATTTCCACAAATCGAAGAAGGGCCGACCATCAAACGGCGAGCAGGACCCAAAGAGCGAGAGAAATCAGCCACGAAAATCGACCCTCGGGGATGATCATACAGACAAGATCACCTCGAGAATCAAGCAAACGAGACTCGCCAGACTTAAAGCGCACCTCAAAACCCTCATCAAGCAACTGAGAAACCGAAAGCAAGTTAAAACCCAAAGACTTCACAAGAGCCACTCTCTTCAACGTTACCTTGTCACTCACATGCACAACACCCTCGACAAAGACCCTACCTCGTCCATTGTCCCCAAATGTGATGTACATCTTTTCCTTCACCGGGGTGAGGCCGGAGAACCACTTCTTATCTCCGGTCATGTGTCGAGAACACCGGAGTCGATCAACCAAATGTTCTCCAAGCCTCCCCGCCTCATCCTCCGAGTCGGAGTCGCCGTCCTCCTTCACACTCTTCTTGTCGCTCGAGCTATGGGCCATGCCACAAAAGCCCTCGAGCGCCACACGGCTCACCGGCCGCCGAGGTTCCGCTTGCACTCTTCTTGCCACCGCGCCTCCCGGCGTCTTCATCTTCGGGCCGCTTGAGCTTGATCGCTCCTCGCTTGAGCTTGAGTCGACGTCGCTCGCACCGGCCACCATCGCTCTTGCCTTGTTCTTCTTGTAGGTGCTCTTGCTCGGTCGCCGCTTGTCCTTGTCCTTGCTCTTGGACTTGTTGAAGTGCTTGCCCTTGGAGGAGTACTTGTCTTCACGCCTCGGATGCGCCTTGTACTCGTTCACCTTGTACTTGTTCTCCTCCGCTTCCGGCACTCGGCGATGAAGTGGCCACGCTTGCCACACTTGTAGCACGTCCCTGAGCTCCGCCTTGCGTTCCTCCGACTCTCGTGTAGTCGTTCAAACCTCCTTGAGAGCAAGGCCGCCCTCCTCCTCGCCCAAGACATCAAACTCCTCATCCGGAATGGACATAAGAGAGGACAAAGAAAACGTCGACGGGAAGGGTTAGATTTGCCCCTTGATCCTCCCACAAGAGCAAGACTATGGTCGGCCGAGCCCTCATGCTTGGATAGCATCTTCCCGTCAACCTCACCGACTTGAGCTTAGAAAAGAGGTCATCCAACTCAATAGTCAAATAGTTCCCGGACTCCTTGATGGCCTCAACCTTAGCACCCCAAACATTTGGGTCCAAGACATGCAAGAGCTTCAAAGCCTGATCATGCTCGGAGTACGGAAAATCCTCAACATTAGCCTTCATGTTGTTCACGATGGCGGTGAACCTCTGAAACATCGCATCAATGTCCTCACCCAGAAGTGGAGTGTAATTCTCATATTGCATCCGGTAAGAGACAAAGAGGCGAGCCTTCACATGGTTATCACCACCGTGAGCAACCAACAACTTATCCCAAATTTGCCAAGCAAGATTCAAATGGCGAACACGCTCAAACTCGGATCACACAAGCTCCGCACAAGTGATCAACGGCTTTTGCATTAGCCTCATACTTGGCCTTGGCATCAAGCATCGGTCACCATAAGAGTATGGATGTTGACCGGAATAGCATATGTCTTGTCAAGCACAATAAACTCCAACAGCTTTCCTCGAAGAAAGATCATCATACGAGCCGCCCACTTGTGGTAACCCTTGCCATCGAAGTGCGGCGGACCACCCCGCTCAACGTACGCCATCTTGGGATTCAAGACTTGTCAAAGTCGCAAAGAATCCGGCACCAAGCTCTGATACCAATTGAAGGATTAGATGGCGACTAGAGAGGGGGGGAGTGAATAGGAGCCGGTAAAAATTCTTACCAAAGAACCCGGCCTATGTCCTACTCAAATCCCGGTCACACACAAGCAATGGATCGAATCACGCACCAATCGCCAAGACCACGAGGTTATGGATCAACCTCTAGCCTTAGGAACGATTCCTCAAAGCACACGCGGAAGCACTAGAAAGGGAGGAAGGAATCGAACCAAGAAGCAAAGCACATAGGCTCGGCGGACCGTCCGCGCGAGGGGGGGCGGACCGTCCGCAAGAGCCGCGCGGACCGTCCGGCCGGTATCGCGGACCGTCCGCACCCGGCCGCGGACCGTCCGGCCTTAGCCGCGACCGTCCGTTAATTTACACAGAACGACCCAAAGACACCCGCGTGCCACGGACCGTCCGCGGGGAGCACGCGGACCGTCCGCCTAGCACCCGCGACCGTCCGCCCGACACCGCGGACCGTCCGAAACTTCGTCCAACCAAAAACCAAAATCACAACGGATCGAAACAAAAGACGAGCAAGAACACGAAGAACACGGGATGAATCGGGACCCGCGCGGACCGTCCGCCAGAGGCCGCGGACCGTCCGCGAGGCTCGGACGGAGAACGAGAAAAATGCCCGACCTCGAAAGTCAACTCCCCCAAATCATCATCGGATTTCCCAAACGGTTGAAGCTGTGTAGACAAGGGTTTGGGTACTTGAAAAGCGTCACACAAGGATGCTATAGCCCAAAAATCTTGCCTCCTAACTTCCTAAATCACTGGGAATCGCGAATCCTTTGAGCACCACCAAAACCTAGAGCACCGAACGAAAACTCACGAATCGAAGTAGTTTCCCGGCGTTTGAGGGCACAAGATCAAGCACAAAGATGCACAAGACATCTATCCATGTTTCCCTCAAAGAAATCCGGGAAGAAACTCACTCAAATCCGCGGAATCACACCGAGAACAAAGGCACGAAAATAGGCACAAAAAGGCACGAAAAACAACCCCGAATCTTCTATACAAACCAGGAAAGATTCACAAGGTCTAGCATGCCGCCCTAGCATCCATCCCTCTCAACAAATCTCTCATGAAGCTCTCATGCTAGCCTAGAGAAAATAGGAAGGAAAATAGCTACGAAAATGGGAAAGAGAAGGGAGCAAATGAAACCCTAAGTCGCCGAGAGAGAGAGCCATCAACACACACTCCGGGCTTATATATCGAGTCCCGTCGGAGTGGTAAATGACTCGACTACCCCTAACTACACTATCGGCGATACAACCCACGTAGGGGCATTTTGGTAATGTATGTGGGTCTTGCCATCGGACGGCCACGCCTTTGCCGCACCCCCGCGTCCTCCCGACGCAAGCCATGCGATCCCGCCGCGTGTCCTCCGCTTCGAAGCTTCCCGACACGCCGGATCCCGTCTCCGTCGTGTTGGGCCCTCGGACTTGGTTTTGAGGCCCAAACCAAGAAACCGTCCGCCGATGGTTTTGTGGGCAAACCACCAAACCCCGCGTGCCCGGTCCGGTCTCCCGCCAAACCACTTGACTTGACCGCCACCGTGCACCGGCTCATCTGTCCATGACTTCGTCTTGCTTGTGTCGCCACCATGTGACCCGCACCCAGTCCCGCTGTCCACCGGGTCCCTCGAACCGAGCCTACTTGTCTCTCCATCTCCCGGAGGCCCCTCAAGGCTGAAGACCTTTCGCGCCCGTTCTTCCACCGCAACAACACGAACTAGGCCGCGGCCTACACCTCGCGCACTAAGCCAAGAGTCGGTCCAACACCCGTTGTCAATCACTCATCACTAAGGAGCGGTCATCCACCGACCACCGGGACGCTCTCGGTCCTCGCCGGCCACCCGGGCCGGTTCAACCGCCCGGGAGGGGCGGTCGACCGCCCGGGGTCGGTCGGTTCCCGGGGCCGGTCTAACCGCCCGGAGGGGGCGGTCCGACCGCCCCGCCGCCGGCGCCGAGAAGCTTCGAAGCGGAGGACACGCGTCGGGATCGCAAGGCGTGCGTCGAGGCTACGCGAGGTGCGGTCGCCGGGCATCCGTCCGATGGTGAAGACATCAAGAATTCCAAATTCGCCCTTGAGGGGCTTGTATCCCTAGTTAGTAGAGAGGGGCATTTTAGACATTCGGTTGCCGCCTATATAACCCAAGAGGTGAGAGGTTGGCGACCAACTCTTGGAACCCTAGCTCATTTGGTTTTTCCATTTTCGTTCTCTATTTTCCCTAGGTTTTTTAGAAGGCTAGTTTGAGAGCTTCATGTGAGATCTAGAGAGAGGGATGGATGTTTGGGTGGCAAACTAGACCTTGTACGAACCATTCATGGCATGTATAGAAGGTTCGACGTGGTTCTTCATGGTGGTTTTCCCGTCTCTTTGATGTTGATTTTCGGAGCTCTTTTTAGCGGTGTTTTGAGAATGATTTCCTGGGGTTTTTGGTGGGTGTCACGTATGAGGTTCTTGTGCCTCTTTGGCTGGTGACTTTGCCCCCAAATCCCCTTTGAATCGGACTCGATTTGGTGGTTTTTCGAGTTGGGCGAGTTCTTGACCTAGAGAAGCGATTTCTTCGATTCCTCTTGATTGTGAGCGTTTCGGGTCGATTCCTTTGAGGTAGAGGTTGCCCAGGAGGTAACCCGGCTATCCCCGAAGTTTGGCCGCAATCCGTGGAGTGATTCGGGAGATCGAGCGCGAGGAAGTTGAGGTTTGACCCGCGGGTTCGTGTTCGGGAAGGGGCGGTCTAACCGCCTACGGGGGGGCGGTCTAACCGCCCGGGGTGTTTCCGGGTCAAAGTTTTGTTTCGCCGGATTTTCCTCTCCGTGAGTTTGTTTCCCTTGATCGGAGGAGTGTCCGGGTGAAATTTGGAGCCGTTCTCGCGTAGTTTGCTAGGTGTTCTTGGTTGGAGTTCATTGCCGGGTACGGGAGGTTAGACCGCCCCCGTGTAGCCGGTCTAACCGCCCCTAGGCCCTTGGGTGAAGTTTTGGTTTTCGCCAAGATTTTCTCGGTAGCTAGCATGGCCTTGACCGGAGATCTCTGTTGGTGAAACCGTGGTGTGTTTTGGTGCTCGGAAGAGGCGTTTCGGAGGATTTCTTGGTTGCCAGGTGGAGGCGGTCTAACCGCCCCCTATACCCGGTCTAACCGCCCCCTCTGGTTAGCCGGCTTTCGAGTAGTTTCCGCTGTCGGTGCTGCGCGTGTGTTGTGGTTACTGGTAGTGTTTGTTCCTAGGACCAGTAGCACTCCAGTGGCTACGTGGTTTTGGCAAACGGGAGGTAGAAGTGCGGAGCGTGTGATTTCGGGGGTTCGACCGAGCAAGTTCGTCTTGTCGGAGTTTTAATCTCCCTCGAGAAGAATTTTTTATCGGCTCCCATTCACTCCCCCCCTCTCTGGTCGCCTTATCGGTCCTTCAGCGTGGACACCAAGAACGCTTAAAACGGAGCTAGGACGGAAAAGATATGGCTAAAACAAGTTTCAGGGGCTTTTCTGTGAAGAAACTGGGCTTCCAGGGGCTTAACTGCAAGAAACCAGGTGCTAAAACATAATTATACATATAAACAGAGGGGTTTATATGCAAACAGGAGTGAAAAGGACCTCTGGTGGAAGAATCTAGGAAGTTCAGGGGCTAGATCATAAAAACAGGGACCTATTCGTAAGGATCTCTGATGGTGGGAGGACCGGCATGATATACTAGGAAACCGTAGGGGCTTTTGTGCAAAACGGCGGCTGACGGCTGTGGATCTGGTGATGTGTCGCCATGTGGCGTGTGGTGGTTGGTTGGGCTGACGCAGCGCTGACGCGAGCATGACGCAAGCCCGTGGACCGGCGCCTGCAGACCCGGTCCACCGGTCTACCGTGGACCGAAGCCAAGGGGGTAACCCCGATCTAATCAGGGACGTCCACTGGCGATCGGGAGGCTAGGGTGGCGTGCACGCGACGCGCAGCGGCGGGGCAGCGCCGTCCCGGCGCGGGGACGGCGGCGCACGGCGGCGGCTCGCCGGAGCCTCGCCGGCGTGCGCTCGGTTTTGGGGCTAGGGGCCACGGATTGGGACGCGGTTAAGCTCTACGCGAAGAGGGGAGAGAGACGAACTCACCCAGGGGCTTAGGGAGACGGCTCTGGCGGCCATGGCGGCTCGCACCGCGAGGGGGCGCGCGGCGGCGGCGCGCGCGCGGAGGCAAGGGCCGCGGTTCGGGGAAAAATAAAAGGAGGCGAGGGGGAAACTTGCTCACCACCACGGCAACGAGTTGGAGACGGCTCGGGCACCGGGGGAAGCGGCGGTGGTGGAGATCGACGTCGGCGTCCGAGAGGTAGAAGACCGGCGGCGGCGGCGCTCCGTCCGCGGCTCGGTCCGGGGCGGGGAAGGAGGGGCTTCGGGCGTCGATTTCTTGTGCGGCGGAGCGGGAGGCGAGGGAGGACGCGAGGATGCCGAGGGATTGCTCACCGGCGTCGGGGAGCACCAGATGGCCGGCGATGGCGCGGCGGCCGGCTTCACGGCGGCGGCGCGAGCGCGAGGATGGGGTGTACAGGTGCGTGAGCGGTGTGGAAAAGAGGAAAAGGGCGAGGCAGGGCTCGGCCTCGGCTTTTGTAGGGGAAAGGGAAGGAGAGGGGGCGCCTGCCGGGGAGGCGGCGGCCATCAATGGCCATGAGGGCCTGCGGCCTTCAATGCATTCAAGGGGGCGGCGTGATGGGAGGAGAAATGGATGAGAGTTAAGGAGGGAGAGGAGTGAAGCCGGGCTTCAATTGCCCCTTGATGGCGCGCAAGTTGGCGGGGGGGACGTGGGGGAGCCGCCGCCGGCGGCGGCGCTGGATGCGGAGCAGGGGACGCGGCTGGAGGAAGGGGAAAGGGCCGACATGTGGGCCCGGTCGGTCGATGACCGGAAGAGAGGGGGAGGAGAGGGGAGCTGGGCCGCGGGTTTTGGTGGGCTGCGCGTGCGGGTGCTGGGCCGAAAGAGGAGAGGCGGGTTGGGCTGGAAGGGAAGGTGGGCCGCGGGGGAAGCAGGCCGGTGGGCTGAAAGAGGGATTGGGTAGGGAGAGAGTTGAGTTTGTTTGTTTTTTTTTAAACTTTTGTTTTAAACCTTTTCAAACTTTCAAACTTTAAACTCTTTTCAAAGTTTAAACACTTCAAACCTTTTGCAAGTTTTCAAATTATTTTAAAGTCTTTTAAAACTTCACACCCTCACACATAAACACCATGCAAACAAAACATGATGCACAAGCACTTGTTGCCTCTAAAATTATTCAAAAGTGATATTAAATATTTTAGAGCATAATTTATTTGATAATTTATTTAATCCCTAGAAAATTAAAACTAAAACACCTTGTTGCTTATATTAATTTGGTGATGGAATTTTAGGGTGTCACAATAGTGGATCCGGAACACATAGCCGAGGTGAAGAGAATCGTGGGGATCAAGCCCGAAGCATCACCATACGCTCGCCTCACCGAAGTCTACGCGATAGGATCCGAAGAAGAAGAGAAGATGACACCACACTTGAGTTGCGAGATCAATGGAGTTCAATGCAAAGCTTTATGCGACATCGGAGCACAAGTAAGTGTCTTATCTTCTAAATTTACGATAAAGTTCAAGACCACAACCTAGACTTAGCTCCAGCATCAACGAAATTAATTATGGGTGACGGTAGAACTATCAAACCTCTAGGTATTGCTTGAAACATGAAAGTAAAAATCTCTAGAAATTGTATACCAACCGATTTCTTTGTTATTGATGCTTACCATAGTAATCATGATCACATAATCCTAGGTAGGCCCTTTCTTAAGTTGGTTGATGCCATGTTAGATGCCGGAGAAGGCAAAGTAACAATGAACCTTAATGGAACAAAGTACACATATAACTTTCTTCGTGTTTCTAAACACCTTACACCCTTTCCTCCCGAAGATGAAGAAGTAGAAGAGATAGATAGCCTTTGTTTTGTTGAAACCCTTAGAGACCCGCTGCAAAGAGCGATGGAAAATCAAATTAGTGATCAACAAGATGAAGAACTAGAAGAAGCGACAAAAGGTTTGGAACCACATGATGGAAGCGTGGAGGAAGGAAAATTCGAAGATATATGAGAAATTAAACCCGAGGAGCCACAAGCGCCCGAGGTAGACCTTAAACCTTTGCCCAAAGGATTAAAATATGAATTTTTGGGCCCAGACAAAACTTATCCAGTCATCGTGAGCGACGAGTTGAGTCCCGAAGAAAATGAGGAGTTGCTGATTTTATTGAAAAAACATAGGAAGGTGATTGGATATTCGATTAATGATCTCAAGGGAATTAGCCAAGCCTTTTGCACTCATCGTATACCAATGGAAGACCAATGTAAGCCCATAGTGGACCACCAAAGGAGGCTAACCCATGCCATGCGAGAGGTAGTAAAGATAGAGTTCATCAAGTTACTTGATGCCGGAATCATCTACCCGGTTCCGCATAGCAAGTGGGTGAGCCCGGTACATTGTGTACCAAAGAAAGGAGGTTTGACCATGGTGAAGAATGAGAAAAACGAATTGATGCCGCAAAGAACCGTGACCGGGTGGCGGATGTGTATCGATTATCGTAAGCTTAACAAAGCAACGAAAAAAGATCACTTCCCCCTACCGTTCATTGACGAGATGCTCGAGAGATTAGCAAACCACGCTTATTTTTTCTTTCTCGATGGGTACTCAGGGTTCATGCAAATTCCTATTCACCCGGAAGATCAACACAAAACAACGTTTACATGCTCTTACGGAACGTTTGCATATAGAAGGATGCCCTTCGGTCTATGCAACACTCCGGCCTCTTTTCAACGTTGCATGATGGCCGTGTTCTCAGAATTCATCGAAGAAATTGTTGAAGTATTTATGGATGATTTTTCCATTTATGGGAAGACGTTCATGGATTGCTTAGCAAACTTGGAAAAGGTCCTCATGAGGTGTGCGGAGGTAGACTTGGTGTTAAATTGGGAAAAGTGTCACTTCATGGTTAAGCAAGGCATAGTGCTCGGACATATTATATCCGAGAGAGGAATTGAAGTGGACAAGGCTAAGGTGGAGACGGTTGAGCAACTCCCACCTCCTACGGATGTTAAGTCCTTAAGGAGCTTTCTAGGCCATGCCGGATTTTATAGAAGATTTATTAAGGACTTCTCAAAGATCACTAAGCCTTTAACGCATCTCCTTCAAAAGGATGTGGCTTTTGACTTTGATGAGAAGTGCCTAGCGGCATTCCGGACCTTGAAAAGTGCATTGGTGAGTGCTCCCATTATTCAACCTCCGGATTGGAGCCAACCTTTCGAGATCATGTGTGACACAAGTGACTACGCCGTAGGCACGGTTTTGGGTCAAAGAAAGGAAGGTCGAGTTCACACCGTTTACTATGCTAGCAAAACTCTTAGTGGGCTACAATTAAATTATGCCACTATTGAGAAAGAGTTACTAGCGGTGGTATTCTCTTTCGAAAAATTCAGATCTTACATCGTGAACTCGAAAGTCATTGTTTACACCGATCACTCAACCATCAAGTATCTCTTGGCTAAGAAGGAAGCTAAACCACGTTTGATTCGTTGGATCCTTCTTCTCCAAGAGTTTGATGTTGAAATTCGTGACAAAAGGGGGTGGAAAATTATGTGGCTGATCATTTGTCTAGGATGAATCGTGGACAAGATGATAAAGAGCCCATAGACGATAAGATGAGAGATGACCACCTCTATCGAGTGCTTTATAAAGATACTTGGATGATCGATATCATTCAAGCAATTTGAAAGATGCCTCTCGATCATCTAGATAAAAACTCTCAAAAGAAGATAATCTCCGAAAGTAGGAAATACTTTTGGGATGCACCATACCTCTTCAAACTTGGCAATGATGGAAAGTGAGAAGATGTGTGCCAAGAGAATAAAGGGTAGAGATTTTGAGAAAGTGCCACTCGACGGAGTACGGTGGACACTATAACCATTTTCGTACCCAAGCGAAAGTATGGTCGAGCGGATTCTATTGGCCGGAGATGCATGAAGATACTAAAAGATATGTTGCATCATGCCCCGAATGCCAAAGAACCGGAAACATCTCTCAAAGAAATTCTATGCCTTTGAAATACAACCTACAAGTCGACACATTCGATGTATGGGGTATAGACTTCATGGGGCCTTTTAAAAACTCATTTGGATTTGAGTATATCCTAGTCATGGTTGATTATGTATCCAAGTGGGTAGAGGCTATGCCATGCCGTAAAGCTTCCACGGAGGAGTCCATTACTATGATCAAGAATGTGATTTTTCCTCGTTTCGGTACATCGAGAATCTTGATAAGTGATGGAGGAACTCACTTCACCGGGAAGAATTTCAAAAAGTGCTTGTCCAAGTTGGGAATCGAACATAGGGTCTCAACGGCCTATCACCCACAAACCAACGGACAAGCGGAAACGTCAAATAGCCAATTAAAAAGTATACTAAACAAAACCATAGAGAAGGGAGGCAAGGACTGGTCAAAGAAATTAGACGGAGCTTTATGGGCTTATCGAACGGCGTTCAAAACACCGATAGGTATGACCCCTTATCAATTCGTCTATGGAAAGGCTTGCCACCTTCCGGTTGAGTTGGAACGTAAAGCCTATTGGGCGATTAAAGAGATGAACCTTGATCTCGATGCCGCGGTGGTGAAACGAAGAATCTAAATAAGCGAGCTTGAGGAGATGAGGTTAAAGGCGTATGAAAATGCAAGCATATACAAGGAGAGAATGAAAAGGTGGTATGATAAAAGGTTGAAAAAGAAAGAATTTAAAGAAGGAGATAAGGTCCTCCTCTACAATTCGAGGTTTAAAACCTTCGGAAAGGGGAATTTCCAAAGCAAGTGGGACGGACCTTATGTTGTGCATTCGGTGCTCTCCAACGGAGCGGTAACCATTATGGATATGAAAGGCGATCAATATATGATAAATGGTCAACGACTTAAGGTTTACTACGAACCCGACGTTGTACCCCTTCACCATGTTGATGTCTTGAAGGACCGATACGGCGAACCAGAGAGGGGGGGAGTGAATGGGAGCCGATAAAAATTCTTCTCGAAGGAGATGGAGACTCCTACAAGATGAACACGGCTTCCAACACACGTCTCCGACTCACTACCCAAGTTGGCCAAGCCCACGTAGCCACTGGAGTGCCACTGGACCTAGGAACCAACACACACACCCTTCCGACACGAGAACGCAGCGGAACACCAAACCTCGAGTCTACAGACCCACACCGGTCAGACCGGTGAGCACCACCGGTCAGACCGGTCCCTGCTGGTGAAACTGAGCAACTTTCACTAAGTGGCTCTACACCGGTCAGACCGGTGAGACACACCGGTCAGACCGATCACAGCCTGAAAGCCCCCAAGGCATCAAACAGGCCAACCGACCACCAAACTGACCCAAACTCGAAACAACAGCAACACGGGACAACAACAAACACACCCAGACGTTCACCCGAGCAAAATCCCACTGAGGGTTGCACCGGTCAGACCGGTCAAGAGCACCGGTCAGACCGGTGTAGCCTGGGCAGCTCGGGATGAACAAGACCCGCGGTCAACTCCCCCAAATCCAAACCTCGATCTCCCGTATCGCTCCACAGACTTGAACAAGACTTTGGGGATATTAGGAACACCTCATGAGGAGTCCATAGCCAAGTTTAATCCCACCAAAACTCGTCCAAAATGGAGGAATCAAGGAAATCCCGCCAAGAGCACTTCCAACCCAAGAACTCAAGAAACCCCAAAATCGAGCACCTTTACTCACGGATTTGGGAGGGGAATCACAGTCCAAAGAACCACGAAGGGTTCCCACAAATTTCCCCCATCAAATCCCCAAGAGAAAGGTCCCGAAAACAACCCAACGAAATCACCAAGAAAGGGCTCCGAAAATCACCACCAAGAACAACCGGGGAAAACACATCCAAACCTTGAGGAACCACGCCGAATCATCTATACATGAAACAAAGGTTCATACAAGGTCTAGCAAGCCGCCCGATCATCCATCCCTCTCAACAAGATCTCTCCATGAAGCTCTCTTGCTAGTCCTATGGAAAACCTAGGGAAAATAGGAAAACAAATGAGCTAGGGTTCCAAGAGTTGGCTGCCATCCTCTCACCTCTTGGGTTATATGGAGGCAACCGAATGTCTAAACTACCCTTTCCTAACAACTAGGTCAAGGGCGGATTTGGAAGTCTTCATGTCTTCACCATCGGACGGATGCCCGGCGACCGCACCCTGCGTAGCCTCGACGCAAGCCATGCGATCCCGACGCGTGTCCTCCGCTTCGAAGTCTCCGGACTGCGTCGTCGCACACCGGTCAGACCGGTCTGGCACTGCTGCAGCACCGTCTTCGGTTCTTCGGTCTTGGCTTTGTGGATCAACCAAGGAACCCAGTGGTTTTCTGGTGAACCACCGGAAACCCCGCGAACTCGGTGTAGCCTCCGCCAATCTCCACTCATGACTCGGCTCCCACGTAGTCCCGGCTCGACCTTGGTTTTGAGGCTCAACCAAGAAACCGTCCACGACTTCATCTTGCTATTCATGCCACCATGCGGCCCGCACTTGACCCCGCTGGCCACCGGGTCCCTCGAACGAAGCCTACTTGTCTTCTCCACACCTGGAGGCCTCACCGGCGACGAGCTTTCGTGCTTGTTCTTCACCTGCACCAACACCAGTCAAGCCGCAACTTGCACCTGCAATACTTAGACGAGAATCAGTCCACACAACGTTGTCAATCACTCATCACACAAGGAAGCGACCATCCACCGGTCCTCGAACCACACATGGTCCTCAATCTCCCCCTTGATGAGTGCATTGACAACACCCACACGAAAGTAACAAGAGAGAAAAGAAAAAGAAAAGAAACGAACAAAAAGAAACTCCAACAAGCGATCGAAAGCCAAACAAAGGCAAAGAGCAAGATCACTTGAAGAAGACAAGTCTCGGACCCCTTAGGCAAGGG
This sequence comes from Cenchrus americanus, assembly GCA_947561735.1. Taxonomy (NCBI): domain Eukaryota; kingdom Viridiplantae; phylum Streptophyta; class Magnoliopsida; order Poales; family Poaceae; genus Cenchrus; species Cenchrus americanus. The sequence goes on from OX387240.1 coordinate 56,428,771, forward strand.
CAACGGCTCGACACATCCGAGACAAAACAAAACTCAACCAAAGAGCGCAAACCACCAAAGCAAAGCTCGAGCAACCACAAAGAGCTCCCACTGCACACATGCAAGCTCCCCTTGAACCAATGCACCCCCCTGGACGAAAGCATGCAAGACACCACTTGAAACAGGGTAGCTGCAACAACTCAGCCCTGACCGGTCAGATCGGCCAACACCACCGGTCAGACCGGTGTGCAACATGTGAACAGAACCAGCACTCACACCGGTCAGACCGGTGACCTTGACCGGTTAGACCGGTGCACAACAGAGCCCAGAAAGGGATCGAAACCACCTGAAAACCTTCTAAATGCGCCCAGCGAGCCATTTCAAGCTCAAACTTCTCCCCCTTGTTGGCAATGCAGGAATCAAGCCAAAAATGCAAAACTTTCAACCTAGAGCTTCTCAAATAGACAAAATTCAACAAAGAATGCTACACATGTCCAAATGAGCAAGTTAGATACTCTACGGCTTCGTATCGATCTCAACTACATGATCACCAAGTTTCACAACCATTGGACGAAGCTAAGATGGATTTGGACAATTTTGCGAAAAACTTGCCTCTCATGAGCAAAGTCCTAAACATGATCAAAGCATATCAAAATGGCAAAGCCACACAAACTTCATGCTAGGACAACCATTCTAATCATAAGACCATCACAAACACCCACATGCACCTCATGTCATGTCAAAGCCACCGAGTCATGTGCCTACTTCTATGCATGAGACTTCTCATTGGTAGGCATCATGCAACGGTTTAGCACCCAAAGCAAATTAAATTCAGCACATATGACATAGGAGCAGATTTTCCAAGCATTTTTCATTTCATTTTCAGATTTGTAAATGGTACATGAAATGTCTTTGCGACAAAAAGGAACTTATGCCCCTCCACAAGATGAAGCAAGAAGGCTAAACATTCATGATGGCAAATGAGCCTTTGGCCCCATATGATCAATAAACTAGCTATCCAACCAGAAATTAAGCATAGCCAAGCCACTAAACCATGTCAAGATCATACAAAGGCATTTACACATGAGAGAGCATACATGTGACAATTTTTAAAAACATAGCTATCAACCATGGATTATTCATCAAGATCATCAAGAGCTAAGCCAAACTAACCATAGCATACCAAACAAGCTCACAAAGACATATATCTCATTCCATGGTGAACAATGTATATGAGAGAAGCTTTTCCTATCCAATGCATATGATACAAAATGCATGCAATCTAAGATACAAGGATGCCTATACATCATGTTACATATGCCATGCAAAATGCAAGAAATGCACAAAGGAAACTATACATATGCTACAAAGAGAGCTCCCACACATCCAACTCAAGAAATCAAACACACACCAAGTTCCCCCCCGCAAACGAGTGAAAGTTGCTTGATCTAGGGGTTTGGTGAAAATATCGGCTAGTTGGTCATGTGTGGTTACATGGATCAAAGCCATCTTTCCTTTCTCTGTTGGCGCAAAAAGTGCACTCAACGCCAATCACACAGCAAGCCGAAAAAGCTGGCTTCACACGCGCTGAGAGCAAATGACGTGCCAGTCAATTTTTCCTGAAAATTAACAAAAGATAAAGCAGTTAAATATCAAAGCTTGGAACTTGCCGGGTGGTACCAGACAGTTCCATATTTACGGCTAAAAAGCCAAGCAGGATGACACATAGCTATGTAAAGCTATCTGTCAAAGAACCACGACCATTCGGGCAACCGCAAAGGGAAAAGGAACACTGCCGAATGAATGACGTAAGCATGACAACGACCGGTCTTTGTATAAACAAAGATGTACGTGCAAAGTTATGACCGATCTCCATGAAGATTAACACTAAATAAATGAAGTAAAGCACGGGCATAATCATGTATTAAATAAGCATGCATAGATCCAAAGCACTAGTCTACCGCATGTCTAGTTACTTTAAAATCCGTCGAGTACGATATCAAACAAATCTATCCACCGCATGATACGACTTGCATGAAAAACGTACCACTTTCCACAATTAGATCTATCCACCGCATGATACAATCTAAATATGGAAAGCTAAAAGCATACATCATTTAAAACATAAATAATGCACGTGATCCACTCGTGAAAATATAACCGAATACGGCTGAACAGCCGATCCAGGGTCCATGAAGAAGGAACAAACATTACCACGTGAATAAATCTATCAGACTGATTTGGGAATCTAATCCACCGGATGACTAGCTCCAAAGCAACCCAAAAACCTACATCTACCGCATGATACCCGGTTCTTTCAAGATTTATACGAACATAGCAAGCTCGAACCCGCAACACGTAACAACCTAGATCGATTCGGTTTCGGCTATCGGAAAGCATAAGATCCACACGTCAAAACACGAAACCTGCTCGAACAAGGATCATAAAAAAGATATAGCCGATCCAAACCTATCTAGATTGGGCAAAGATGTGTTACATGAATTAAAACATAAAGTAAAACTCAAGATAACACGAGATAACTTAATGAATCTATTGGATCTTGCCAAAATCCAATAGAGCCGATAACTAGCTTCAAGCCAGATCTTAGCCTACCGCATGGCTCATGATCTAACAAGAAACCTTCTTAAACCAAGCTTGAATCTACCGCATGACACGAAGCATGGTAACAAGACTACTTGCATCAGATCTAAATCCACCGCATGATACTAGACATGATACAAGGTTGCCGGTACTCACGGAGGTCGACGGATCGATTGGCCCTCTCGAAGAACTCGACGACACGACAAGGACTCTAGGGTTTGGCGTAAGGCCGGTGTGTATTAAAGAATGATCGTCCCTGTTACATACATTCAGGGGTCGTATTTATACCCTGTTGAATACAACTGCGAATGGATTCATTGCCTAACTAAACTCGATCGCCTGTCCATCCATTCGTCTCCCCTGATTTGAGCCACGTCACCGTCCAATCCCGCAAAATCAGCTCTACTGTTCCTTTGCCGAACCGGAGCAGATAGCCGACCGCAGATCTCTTTGCCGAAAATCTCTGGAAATATCCTTCCTTCCACCAGACGGACTCTTTTTCGAACCGGACCCACAGGTCAGACTCCTTACCAAATTTTGGTGTTAACACATGCCCCTTCAATTGTGGGATAAAAGTAATTTTGTTCCACAATTGACTCCAGCCACGAATCCTTGAATCAAATCTGTCAACACCTGTTCTTCGCAATCCGCCGGAATCTTCGTTCAGATCCAACCCTAGATCCCCTCGTTCCGAGCTCGAACCTCCAATGGCAACTCAGAACCAAGCTGCTCAGGTAAATTCATCCCCCGCAAACCTTGTTCGGCATTAGGTTTTCAATTTTACCTGAGATTTTCCTTTTCCGCTTTCTTCCAGGAGCCTTCTACTGCTCTTTTGATTCCTATCGAGGCCAACTCGCAGTCTTATTACCTTGGTCCTGTAGGGAATCCTGACCCTCGAGATCTTATTGCCGCTGAATCTCAGAGAATCCCCTTCAAGGCAGCTTTGTCTCCACCTCCTCAGTGGCAAGATGCGTTCAAGAACTGGCCTTTGCCCCCAATTGCAGGCTGGAAGACTTGGTACCGGAGGATTCTTGCGGATAAGAGTGGATTGACCAACCGGATGCTCTCCGTATCGCCCAATGCTTGGAGTTATCCGTGGCCGAGACCCCCAAGAATGAAGATCTTCGATAGCCGCATGCCACTTCGGTCAAATGGCGTCAACGCCTTCCTTTTTGGGCATGGCCCAATGTCTCCAACCTTGGCCGATGTATATATGATCACCGGCCTTGACATCACCGGTCCGTCCGGCCACGGGACTTCAAAAACTCTTCACGCCGGACGGGGGTAAAGCCGGGGAATGGCTACAAGAATTATATCTTGAAGCACATGAAAGACAATCCCCTTGGCGATGTTGAATACGAGCCTTTACGAACATGTGGTCGTGCGATTCGTTTTTCGTGGCAAGGCCAACGAACCCACTTTGAACCATATCGCAATGGCGATTCATCCGGCTAGTGGCAATCGCCTCCCTCCGGGAAAATTCTTCTTGGGCGGCGTATATCATATGCTTCATCGATCGTTACCCAAATGTACACCGACGAGAGGATGACATGCGTCAATGGCCCTTGGTGGTTTGTTCAAATGTGGTGCCGCAGCTCCCCATGCATCGGATTGTCGGCGTCGATTTGAACTCCGGGTTCTTCCCTTTGTCCAATCACCCCGAAGGAGAGCCTCAAGCTACCGAGAGGATGCCAAAACTACGGAGAAGCGACTTCAACTGTTTCCATCCAGCAGGACATCAGCCAGCTCTTCGAGTTGTTCTTCAAAGGTTTCCCCAATCCTCTTTGGCTTCCTTATCTAGGCAACGACACCTTGACCTTCCCTGTTGAATTTTCCTTTGAGCCCGGCCATCAAGATGGGAGATTCTTGGAGATCTTTAATATCATAATCCGCCCATGCATACTACCGGCCGAGTTCAATGGAGGAAGGCTGAATGTCAGCACTTATGAATACTATCAGCCTAATGTAATGGCCAGACAACTTGGATGCGGCCGGATGCCCCCAAGATTGTTCCCGCATGAATTCCTCAAACCCGGGGAGGAAATCAAAGAAGCGATGCGGGGCGACGAGTTTTCAACTATGTGTGCGGTCCCACTTGTCTACACATGTCCTTTTGTGCCCACAACCATAGCTCACCCCACCTTCAACTCCTGGTGGCAAGAATTTCATGACCATATCTTCGGTGAGCCTATTCATGTATTACGTGCGAGTTGGTACACGACTTTACGCCAATTTCGGAGGTAATACAATGAGCCCTTAGATCGGACCTTCCCTCTTTATTCATGGTCCCGACCTTCATCTTTCGTCCACGGAACACGATTGCTGCCCCTCGAGCCGGGGCAATTGCTTACAACGGCGAAGGCCCAATTTCGGCACTAGGATTCAAATCCACAACTCGCATCAACTAATGGCCGGATATGCTACCACGGATCCCGGCCTTTCTAGCCTTGCTTTGAGACGGGAGGCAAGGTCCGCATCCGATTGCCCCTCCAAGTGCTAAAAGGAGAAGGACCGTCAAGAAAGTGCTTGTCGAGGTAAACCTTTTTACTTTCTTGATTACCGAGTCACTGTTCTTGATGAATCATATTATTGTGCATTTCGGACCGAGCCCGGCGGCCTTCGAACCGGTGCACTCGCCAATGCCCCATCCACTGGTATGACCTTTACTGCTTTTTCTTGAGGATGAACACTGGCATTTACCCTCCCAATTTGGCATTTGCAGAAGAAACAACAGAAGGGCAGCTTGTAAATGTTCTAGTGGTCCAGCAAGCAAGTCCACCCGGGGCTGAATTACCTATCCCAGTGGAGATCTCATCCTCATCACCTTCTCGCGAAGCGACAAATTCTCCGGAGATGAATCTCCCAATTCAACCGGAGCCACCAAGTTCCCCAAGGGTGCCATCACTCGTTGGTCAAGCGAGAGATAACCAACCCAACAGAGGCGAATCCGACTCCTCATCAGCCAGAAACTCACGAGCTGCTGATAGCCGCATCGACACCTCCCAGCTTGGAAGTTTCGGCTCTGCCTGGAGCATCTCCTTCGCCTGTGATCGCCCCTGCTCAAGAAACCAGCCATGAGGTATCCATCTGCGCTTAATTTTGGTACCTCGATGTTTAGCATTCTTAACTCGGCAATGTTGTTTCTCAGGATCAGGCTCCATCATCATCAAGCTTGCCATTAGAGAGCAATTCAACTGCCGAGGTGATGAAAGAAACATATCAGCCATCGCCGGATGAAGTGTTGCCCAAACTTAAAGAAATTGCAGCCTGGCTAGAAAAAGATGCTCAGGATCAGTTCAATGATCTCCATCATTTCGAAGAGATGTTTGAATCTATCAGTCAAGAACTTCCTGAAGACATCAGAGCTTCTCTATCATCCGTCTATGGCTTAGAAGCCCTTTATGCACCCGTAAGGCGCGCTTGGAGGAAATTGCGCTCCCGTCCGGCCATTGAAAAGAGGAAAACCGATGCTGAACATGCCATGAACGGGGCACAATCCCAAGCGCAGAGAGCCATAAAGATGCATTGGCTAACACCGCAAGCTTCCTATGATCCGAAAGTTGCCGGGAAGGCTGCTCTAGAAGCGAAGCGAGAAGCTGTCGGCGGAGATAGAGATTGACAAAGAGAAAATAGCCGAACTTCCGGATTGATAGCAAAGACCCAAGCGGAAGTAAAATCGGCTATCACCAAAATAGAGCAATGCGATGCAGAACTCACTGACTTATCCGGTGCCCAAAAGGAGCCGCCAGGAGTTGCTGGACAATTCCCATTTGATAACATCCAATGCTCGTCGTGTACTTGCCAAACTTCTGAATGCCTGAATGTCCTTATTGATGTATAACTGAATTGGTCGTTCTTGTAATATCTTCTTGTGATTTGTTTCCTTTCTTTTGCGCACTTTCAGATGTAATGCTGAACGACCCATTCGGTAGTGAAACGCCAACTCCCGAACGGCACTTTGATTTCCTTTAGCCGAACCAATCGATGCGCACGCGGCTCGGCCTAGAACTCCAAGCGACCCGCCGGCGGGGCGGCCAAGGAAACCTTTCCACCTTCCGATTTTCTTGGGATATGCGCCACGATCCACAGCCATGACTCGAAGCCACGATTCATCCCTGCCGGGGCCTATAAATGTTACCATAGGTGCCCCTAGCTCTCCACCAGGCCTTTTAGCTCTCGAATCTTTGCCAATCTTTAGCCCTCTCGCAAACAGGTGCACATCCCAAACCACAATGGTGCGCCGCCTCAACCGTCGCCGTGCCTCCGACGAGGCCGAGGGGAGCGAGCGCCAATGCGCGCGCGGCGGTGATGATCGTCAATCTCTCCTCTTTGATTTCGTTCTTGATCTTCTTTTGCCTTGACGATCATCCCCCTTTTTCAGACTGATTCAGTGGAATCCGCCTCGTGCGCCGGCCAATCAGCCCCTCCCAGATGACTCCTCGGAGTCCGATGGCCACTCCCCGGTACCGTACCGGGGAAGAAGACGCCATCCGCTTCAAGGAGGAGCTAGAGGCGTCCCGTCGCGAGCTGGAGGACGTCTCCAAGAAAGCGGGCGTGGCCGAGCTAGAATGGGAGGACCAGCGCAAACAGCTGCTGGAGGCCATCGACGGTATGGCTCTGAGATTGATTCTTGATCCGGCCCCGGCCTTTGATGCTAATCCTTTCGTTTGCTCTTTGCGGCCCGCGATCTTGAGCTCAACCGCCTAAAGGCGGCGGTAGAGCAATTGGCCGAGAAGGTGAATGCCCGCGGCGACACGCCGGCGGAGCGCCCGGCCGCGGTGGAGCGCCGCGTCGACGAGGTGGCCGTCCATGGCGTTCGTTTGGGCACCACCTTGGGCACGGCTGCGATGGCGACGCATACGGACGTCGACTATTCCACCGAGGCCGCGTGGCTTTCGGGCGGCGCGCGCGGAGGACATCGACGAGATCGAGCTCATCCGGAGCGCCTTGACGGCCACGGCGACGCCATTGCCGAAATTACCCATCCCCAATCCGTGTTGAATAGGCTCTTCGACTAGATTGTACTAGGGATGTGTAAATATCGGCAATAGATGAAGAACTTTTAAATTCCGCACTTTTTGTTCGCGATGACTTCCCTTTGCATTTTGCATCCATGAATTTTGTTTTCTTTGAATGCATCCGGGAACTACCTTTAGCCGAACGCGCGAGAACAAGCGCCCCTTGGCGCAAAATCCACGAGAGGATCGCGGTTCGGCAATCCGTAAACACCGTTCAAGAGAAAACCCTTCGCACTTGGTAGAAAACCCCGCCGCTTGGTATTCCAACGGTGTGTGCGGCCGATCATCACTCCCAATGCGCCTCTCCGGTCAATAAAATAGCCCGCGGGGCGCTCTGCAAATCCACTCGCACACTCCTCCATCATTTCTCATCTCTTCCCCTGCCTCTAGAGGAAAAAACCCCAACGCCATGGACAAGGGTAAACAACCTCAGGAGAGCGGCTCATCAAAGAAGCGTACGATTCGGAAGTGAGTTCTTTTTTGATCTGCTCCTTGTTCTCCCGCTTGATCTTGCGCTTCATGTTTTCCTCTCGCCCTTTTCAGCCTTGATTTGCTTCCCGAAGAAGTCATCGGGACCGAAGATGTGCCGAGTACATCTCCTCCGATTCCTCTCTCGAAGCGAGAGGATGCCACGCCGAACGAGAGGACCAACCATCAGCTGCGCCGCCGCGTCCGGCACCTGGAGCACGGCCTCAGGGACATGTCCGCCCGTTGCCAAGCCGAGCGCGAGCGTCGCCTGGCTCTGGAAGCACTAGTAGGGGGTAAATGCTCCTGACTCCTTGAAGGACCGATAAGGCGACCAGAGAGGGGGGGAGTGAATGGGAGCCGATAAAAATTCTTCTCGAGGGAGATTAAAACTCCGACAAGACGAACTAGCTCGGTCGAACCCCCGAAATCACACGCTCCGCACTTCTACCTCCCGTTTGCCAAAACCACGTAGCCAGCGGAGTGCTGCGGGTCCTAGGAACAAACACTACCGGCAACCACAACACACACGCAAGCACCGTCGGCGGAAACAACTCGAAAGCCGGCTAACCGAGGGGGCGGTTAGACCGGGTATAGGGGGCGGTTAGACCGCCTCCACCGGCAACCAAGAAATCCTCCGAAAAGCCTCTTCCGATCACCAAAACACACCACGGTTTCACCAACGGAGATCTCTCTCGGTCAAGGCCATGCTAGCTACCGGAAAATCTTGGCGAAAACCAAAACTTCACCCAAGGGCCTAGGGGCGGTTAGACCGGCTACCGGGGCGGTCTAACCTCCGTACCCGACAACGAACTCCAACCAAGAACACCTAGCAAACCGCACGAGAACGACCCCAAATTTCACCCGGACACTCCTCCGATCAAGGCGAACAAACTCACGGAGGAAAATCCGGCGAAACGAACTTTGACCGGAAACACCCGGGCGGTTAGACCGCCCCCCGTAGGCGGTTAGACCGCCCCTTCCCGAAAACGAACCCGCGGGTCAAACCTCAACTTCCTCGCGCCCGATCTCCCGAATCACTCCATGGATTGCAGCCAAACTTCGGGGATAGGCGGGTTACCTCCGGGCAACCTCTACCTCAAAGGAATCGACCCGAAATACTCACAATCAAGAGGAATCGAAGAAATCGCTTCTCTAGGTCAAGAACTCGCCCAACTCGAGAAACCACCAAATCGAGTCCGATTCAAAGGGGATTTGGGGGCAAAGTCACCGGACAAAGAGGCACAAGAACCTCATACTTGACACCCACCGAAAACCCCAAGAAATCGTCCTCAAAACTCCGCCAAAAAGAGCTCCGAAAATCAACACAAAAGAGACGGGAAAGCCACCATGAAGAACAACGCCGAACCTTCTATACATGCCATGAATGGTTCGTACAAGGTCTAGTTTGCCACCCAAACATCCATCCCTCTCTCTAGATCTCACATGAAGCTCTCAAACTAGCCTTCTAAAAACCTAGGGAAAATAGAGAACGAAAATGGAAAAACCAAATGAGCTAGAGTTCCAAGAGTTGGCTCGCCATCCACCCCTCTAATGAGTATATATGGAGGCACCCAAAAGACTAAAACGCCCTTCACTAATAACTAGGGATACATGCCCCTCAAGGGCGGATTTGGAATTCTTGATGTCTTCACCATCGGACGGATGCCCGGCGACCGCACCCTGCGTAGCCTCGACGCAAGCCTTGCGATCCCGACGCGTGTCCTCCGCTTCGAAGCTTCTCGGCGCGGCGGCCAGGGCGGTCAGACCGCCCCCCTGGGCGGTTAGACCGGCCCAGTGGATCTGACCGGCCCCAGGCGGTCTGACCGCCCCTCCTGGGCGGTTGAACCGGCCTGGGTGGCCGCATCTCCTCGTCGAGTCTTCGGCCTCGGTTTTGTGGCTCAACCGAGTAACCCAGTGGTTTTCTGGTGAACCACTGCAAACCCCGCGAACTTGGTGTAGCCTCCGCCAATCTCCACTCATGACTCGGCTCCCACGTAGTCCCGGCTCGACCTTGGTTTTGAGGCTCTACCAAGAAACCGTCCACGACTTCATCTTCTTGTTCATGCCACCATGCGGCCCGCACTTGACCCCGCCGGCCACCGGGTCCCTCGAACGAAGCCTACTTGTCTTCTCCACACCGGAGGCCTCACCGGCAACGACCTTTCGCGCTTGTTCTTCACCCGCACCAACACGAGTCAAGCCGCAACCTCGCACCCGCAATACTTAGCCAAGAATCAGTCCACACAACGTTGTCAATCACTCATCACACAAGGAAGCGACCATCCACCGGTCCTCGAACCACACATGGTCCTCAATCTCCCCCTTGATGAGTGCATTGACAACACACTCACATGAAGTAACATAAGAGAAAAGGAAACGAAAAGAAACAAATAAAAAGAAACTCCAACAAGCGATCGAAAGCCAAAGAAAGGCAAAGAACAAGATCACTTGAAGGAGGCAAGTCTCGGACCCCTTAGGCAAGGGCAACGGCTCGACACATCCGAGACAAAACATAGCTCAAGCGCAGAGCGCAAACCACCAAAGCAAAACTCGAACACCACAAAGAGCTCCCCCTGCACATATGCAAGCTCCCCCTGAGCCACAGCACACTCCCCCCGAACACATGCATCAATGCAACTCGGGAATGCAACAAAGAGCAAAAACTTGCTCACCCCGCCCGGGGGCGGTTAGACCGCTCGTACAGGCGGTTAGACCGCCCTCGCCTCGAACCGACCGCACGGGGGGCGGTTAGACCGCCCCAAGAGACCGGCCCCCGCACCAAACTCGCTCAAAAATTGCCCGAAACAATTGGAACACCTTCCAAACACTCCCGGAGTGCCCAAAACATGCACAAACTTCTCCCCCTTGTTGACAATGCATGAATCAAGGCAAAATGCGAAAACTTGCAACATATAGCTTCTCGAATATACAAAATTCATCACAAGGTGCTACACAAGTCCAAATGAGCAAGTTAGATACTCGACGGAGTTCGTAATGACCTTAACTACGTGATCACCAAGTTTCACAACCATTGGACAATGCTAAAAAGGATTTGAGTAATTTTGCGAAAAGTTACTCTCTCACAAGCAAATACCTAAACATGATCAAAACATATCAAAATGGCAAAGCCACTCAAACTTCATGCTAGGACAGCCATTCTAATCATAAGACCATCATAAACACCCAAAAGCACCTCATGTCATGCCAAAGCCACCGAGCCATGTGCCTACTTCTATGTATGAGACTTCTCATTGGTAGGCATCATGCAACGGTTTAGCACCCAAAGCAAATTAAATTCAGCACATATGACATGAGAGCATATTTTCCAAGCATTTTCCATTTCATTTTCAGATTTGTAAATGGTACATGAAATGTCTTTGCGACAAAAAGGAACTTATGCCCCTCCACAAGATTAAGCAAGAGGGCTAAACATTCATGATGGCAAGCGAGCCTTTGGCTCCATATGATCAATAAACTAGCTATCCAACCACAAAGTAAGCATGGCAAAGCCACTAAAATATGTCAAGATCATATATAGGCATTTACGCATGAGAGAGCATGTATATGACATTTTTCAAAAATTAGCCATCAACCATGGATCATTCAACAAGATCATCAAGAGCTAAGCCAAACTAACCATAGCATACCAAACAAGCTCACAAGAACATATATAGCGACCCATGGTGAACAAAGTATATAGGAGAAGCTTTTCCTATCCGATGCGTATGATACAAAATGCATGCAATCTAAGATACAAGGATGCCTATACATCATGTTACATATGCAATGCCAAAAGCAAGAAATGCACAAAGGAAAGCTATACATATGCTACAAACCGGCTCCTCGAAGGGAGGCAAAACGGGCTCGACACCACCGGCAAAAGAAAGCCCCCACACACCCAACTCAAGAAATCAAACACACACCAAGTTCCCCCCGCAAACGAGTGAAAGTTGCTTGATCTAGGGGTTTGGTGAAAATATCGGCTAGTTGGTCATGTGTGGGTACATGGATCAAGGCTATCTTCCCTTTCTCTACATTGTCTCTCAAGAAATGATACCTCACTTCTATGTGTTTGGTTTTGGAATGGAGCACTGGGTTCTTTGCAACGCTTATGGCATCGGTGCTATCACATTGAAGTGGGACATGGGTATACTCCTCACCAAAGTCACTCATGGTGTAGGTGATCCAAAGGAGTTGAGAGCAACAACTAGCGGCGGCAACATACTCGGCTTCGGTCGTGGATTGAGCCACACTCGACCGTTTACGAGAAGACCAAGACACCAACGAAGAACCCAAAAGCGGCAAGTCCCGAAGTGGACTTCCTATCCAACCGACACCGGCAAAATCCGCGTCTGAAAAACCATGAAGCGCCAACGAAGAGGACGCGGAGTACCAAAGGCCGAAGTCGGGAGTGTGACGCAAGTACCTGAAAATTCTCTTCACCGCTTGCCGATGCGAAGTCCTCGGAGACGCTTGAAAACGAGCGCACAGACACACCGAGAACTGTATGTCCGGCCTCGTCGCCGTCAAGTAGAGGAGTGACCCGATCATGCTCGGTACTCCTTCCGGTCCACGTGTTCACCTTCCTCGTCCGCATCAAGAGCCGTAGTCGTACTCATCGGCGTCGTCATAGCCTTGGAGTCCTCCATCTTGAACTTCCTCACAATGTCCTTGGTGTACTTAGCCTGGTGCACAAATGTTCCTTCCTTTGATTGCTTGATTTGTAGCCCGAGGAAGAACTGCAACTCACCCATCATACTCATCTCGAACTCCCTGCTCATATCATCTGCAAACCTTGCAACAAGAGAGTTAGACGAGCCACCAAAGACAATATCATCCACGTACACCTGCACAATCAGGATATCTCCCGCCTTGCCTCGGAAAAAACAAGGTCCGATCGACCTTCCCCATCTCAAAACCTCTCTCAAACAAGAACCCCCTCAACCTCGCCATACCAAGCTCTAGGCGCCGCTTCAACCCATACGGCGCCTTCCTCAACTTGTACACCCCGTGGGGGTACTTCTCACTCTCAAACCCCGGAGGTCGTCTCACATACACTTCTTCCTCCAACACTCCATTCAGAAAAGCACTCTTCACATCCATTTGGTGCAACTTGAACCCTTTAGCCACGGAAAAGGCTAGAAGGATCCTAATCGCCTCCAAACGGGCTACGGGAGCAAAGGTCTCCTCGTAGTCGATCCCCTCTTTCTGACTGAACCCTTGAGCAACAAGCCTCGACTTGTTCCTCACAACCTCACCCTTCTCTCCCTCTTTGTTTTTCCACACCCACTTTGTACCAATCGGCTTACACCCTGGGGGAGGGTCAACCAACTCCCACACCTAATTCCTCTCAAAGTTCTCCAACTCCTCATGCATCGAGTTAACCCAATTGTGATCAGATAGTGCGTGTCCAATGTCTTTGGGCTCAAAAGAAGCAACAAACGCAGCATGAGCAAAATGGGAATTGTTTCGAACCCTCGACCGTGTAGTGCGTTCATTCATGTCGCCGATGATCCTCGAAGCTGGGTGATCCACTTGAACTCGCCGGGGAGGTTCTCGCCTCGAAGCTACCTCCCCCTCAACATCAGCTTCTCCTCGTTCTTGGTTTGTCGTCGTAGGTGTAGCAGAGGGTCCATCCATCATCGTAGTCGAAGTAGTGGGTACATGTTCAGCCGGGGGCACCGCACCGCCATCTTCATCATCACCATGTTCATGCTCTTTCTCCTGAAAGATCTCCTCGCCAAGCTCATCATCACCTGCACACTCAAAAACAAGCTGACTACGTGGCTCTGTCTCGTCGAAGGTTACCTCGCAAGTCTCCACGATTTGGTTAGTTTCAAGATTGAGCACACGATATGCTCTAGAATGTGATGCATAACCAAAGAAAATGCCATCGACGGACCTAGCCTCAAACTTATCCAACTTCCTCGCCCTTCTTCGAATGAAACACTTGCAACCAAAGACATGGAAGTGACTCACTTTGGGTGTGCGACCATGCATCAACTCATAGCATGTCTTCTTCTTGTGCACTGCGAGGTATATTCGTTCGACACATAGCATGTGGTATTCACCGCCTCGCCCCAATACCTCCTCGGAGTCCTATGCTCATCAAGCATCGTCCGAGCCATCTCGCACAAGGTCCCGTTCTTCCTTTCCACAACACCATTCTCGGGGAGGCGTATACGGACTCGAAAGCGGGTGCTCAAGACCCAAGTCATGACAAAAGGTTTCAAAACGAGAGTTCCCGAATTCCGAGCCATTATCCTGCGGATAGCTCGTATGGCATCTCCGTGCCTCTCGTTCCTCAACCTCAAGACTAGATCTCGAACAAAACCAAACGTCTCCCCCTTATCCTCCGGAAAGAACACCCACGCATACCGAGAATAGTCATCCACCACAACAAGGACATACCACTTCCCACCCGCGAGATCGCACACGAGCCGGGCCAACAAGGTCCATATGGAGCAGCTCGCATGGACGCTCGGTCATCACATCGGTGAGAGGCGGGTGAGAAGAGGCCACCATCTTGGCATGCCTACACGGAGCACAAACCAACTCTTTCTCAAGCTTCAACCGTGGCAATCCTCGGACCAAATTGAGTTTACTCAAGCGAGACAAAAGGTCAAAGCTCAAGTGACCCAACTTCCTATGCCACTTCCACAACTCACTCGAAGAACCGACCAAGAAACAACGCTCAACACCCGAAGACTGAGAAAAATCAGCACGAAACACCTGACCCTCGGGAACGACCATACAAACAAGGTCCCCTCGAGAGTCCACAATCCGAGAACCACCAGGCCGAAACAACACCTCAAAACCCTCATCCAACAACTGAGACACAGAAAGCAAATTGTACCCCAGCGATTGAACAAGAGCAACACGCCTCAGAGTGATCTTGTCACTCACTTTTATCTCACCTTCTGAAAGCACACGCCCACGCCCATTGTCCCCAAAAGTGATGTACCTCTTCGTCACCACCGAGACGAGACTTGAGAACCACCCCCTGTCTCCGGTCATATGCCTCGAACAACCGGAGTCAATCAACCAAATGTTCTTCAAGTCTCCCACCTGAAAATCAAAAATAGGCACGTGAGCGAACAAACGACTCAGCACTGGGGTTAGTACCAAAGGAGGAAAACCAGTGCCGAGCCATTTGCTCGAAAGTGGGGTTAGCACACATCAAGCCATCTTTCCTACCATAGCTACCACCACGAACACCACCTCGGTAACCACTCCGAGGGAACCACCCCCTCACTGCCTGGAGGAGGACCAAAACCACGGAAGACAACCCGTGGAACGTCCCTCCTCTCCTTCTCAAAGCTACGACTCCTCCCATCCCCGTAGTGACCTCGAGGGGGAGAATGCCTAGCAACCGACCACCCGCTGTCTCTCTAGACCAACCACCAAGCAACTCCACCTTCGGACACCGAAACCTCTCGACTCACCACCTCGAAAACCACTCCGCCCGAGTGCGGGGGAGGCCGGTTAAACCGCCTAGCCGGGCCGGCCTCGACCGCCCCCCGCGGGCCGGGCCGGCCCCGACCGCCTAGCCGGGCCGGTCCGACCGCCCCCTCCGAACGGCTCCTCGGCTGCGGGAACTCGCGTCTCCCCATGCCGGAACACTTCTCACCACAGCCTTACCCCTGGGCAGTGGCATATGAGGCTTAGGTACACCATGGGAGGGGTTGTATCTATCCTTGTTCGCCCACTCCTTTGCCATCCTCTCTTCCCGCTTCCTCTTGAAGCAAAACTCATCCTTGTGACCCTCCTTCCCACAATGGCCACAATGGAACCTCACAAGCTTAGGTTTTGGCTTGAATTGGGGCTGCTCGCTTGGTTTCTCTCCACTCAACTCCTCCACCGATTTCTCCTCACTTGCCTTCTCTCTCACTTTCCCAAAGAACACTTTCCCCGAAGTGCTCACAAACTTGATGGGCTTTTGGAGATCATTTGTGGGTGTAGGAAATATAGGTGGAGCCGGGGTTGTGTCTAGTCGGTTCCTAAGATGGTTGGGTTTTGGAGGAAAATCATTTTTGTGGTGAGTTTTTGGTGGCTCCGGGATATTCTCTCCACTTCCTTCACCAACCTTGTTCGCCCCAAGCCCCTCACCATCTTGCCTCTTAAAGGCCTCGATCATCATCCTCAACTGAGGCTCATGACCGGACAACCAACCCATCAACTTCCTCAAGTCATCATTCTCATCCTGCAAGCGATCAACATAATGTGCAAGCTCCAAATTTTTCAATGCATGCATTTCACAAGTAGAACAAGATGTAGGCATGGGTTCCTTCAATTTAGCCTCGAGCGAACTAGTGTAAGCATGCAACTCATCAATCTTAGCATGCAAAACGGGGCAAGAAGTGCAAGCACCTAGCAAAGCGGGTCTAGACTTAAGCTCACCCACTTCAACCCTAAGCACATCTAGTTCCTCACACTTGGAGGCATGCTTCTCCTTAAACAAAGCAAGATCGGCAAGGAATATGGAGCAATCGACACAATCATTTTCATCGGCAACAACGAGGCTAGCCTTAAGCGAATCAATCTCAAGCTTGCTATCAAGCACCTGTGTCTCTAGCTCAGCCACTCTGTCCTAGCATCCTCGAGTGAAGCCCTAAGCTCTTTCCTCATTTTCTTGGCCTCTCTAAGCATGTCATCGCGGTTATCAAGCAAAGAGCCCAGCCTCTCATTCTCCTGGCGCAAGAAGGGAAGTTCATCACGCACCTCGTCGTCGGACTCGCAGTCCGAGTCGCTCCGTGTGCTCTTCTTGCCGCCGGAGCTCGGCGCCATGGTACGAAGCCATCTCTCGCGAAGCGCCTCATCCCGCTCGGGTTCTTGGACGACTTCTTGTTCTTGCGGCGATCTCCCTCGTCTTCACCGGGCCGCTCGAGCTCGAGGTGGAGTACGCGGAACCGGAGTCGACGTCGCTCGCTCCAACCATCGCTCGGGCCTTGCCTCGGCCCTCCTTCTTCCTCGATCGTCGCTCGTCCTTGTACTTGTTCTTGTGCTTGCTCTTGTGGTCGCGCCTCGAACGGTACTTGCCATCGTTCATCCTCGGCTTGTGCTTGTAGTCGTCCTTGCTCTCGGCCTTCTCGGGCGGTCGGCGACGAAGTGCCCCGCTTGCCGCACGGGAAGCGGGGGAGTCCTCGTGTTCCTCCTCATGTTCACGCGGTTCTCGTGCGGCCTCTCGAACCGCCTCGTCAACGGCGCCGGCTCGTCCTCTCCAAGGTCATCAAACTCCTCATCCGGCATAGACATCAAAGAGGAAAACGAGAACATCCGGTGGATGGGTTAGAGTTAGTCTTTCCTTTGGAATCACCAACGAGGGCAAGACTATGGGAGTCAGTCGGTCCCTCGAGCTTGGCGGTCATGCCCCTATCCACCTCGACCGACTTGAGCTTCGAGAACGGCCTCGTTCACCGTCAGAGTATCGTACCTCTCCGACTTGACTATGGCCTCGAACTTTCCGCCCCATATCGTACGATCCAAAGAGTGTAAGAGCTTGACCGCTCTATCATGATCATCGTACGGGAGCACGTCCACATTGGCCCTCATGTTGTTCACAACCACCGTGAACCTCTGGAACAAGGCATCGATGGACTCACCGGGGAGATGAGTGAAGTTCTCGTACTCTCTCCGGTAGGTCGCATACAACCGTGCTCGAACCTCGGGCGTTCCCAACTTGAGCCTCCTTCAACACCGCCCAAATCCTACAAGCCAAGTGCTCGGTGTGCACCCGATCGAACTCGGGGGCGACACAAAGCACGAAACAAGTAGTCGACCGCCTTATTGTTGGCGTCGAATCCGTCCCTCGACCCCGGAGCAAGGAAATCCATCGGCTGGACATAGCCTCGTGTCCACCGTGACATCCCAAAGCAGCGACCCTTTCCGCGGAGGAACGCACCCATCCGCTTGCTCCACATCCGGTAGTTCTTGCCATCGAAGTGTGGAGGACCCGAACCCCGTTCTCGGTACGCCATCCTTGGATCTTAGACCGGTTAGAGTCAACAAAGACCCGAACCGGCTCGATACCACTTGAAGGACCGATAAGGCGACCGAGAGAGGGGGGGGAGTGAATGGGAGCCGATAAAAATTCTTCTCGAGGGAGATTAAAACTCCGACAAGACGAACTAGCTCGGTCGAACCCCCCGAAATCACACGCTCCGCACTTCTACCTCCCGTTTGCCAAAACCACGTAGCCACCGGAGTGCTACCGGTCCTAGGAACAAACACTACCAAGCAACCACAACACACACGCAAAGACCGTCGGCCGGAAACAACTCGAAAGCCGGCTAACCGAGGGGGCGGTTAGACCGGGTATAGGGGGCGGTTAGACCGCCTCCACCCGGCAACCAAGAAATCCTCCGAAAAGCCTCTTCCGATCACCAAAACACACCACGGTTTCACCAACAGAGATCTCTCGGTCAAGGCCATGCTAGCTACCGGAAAATCTTGGCGAAAACCAAAACTTCACCCAAGGGCCTAGGGGCGGTTAGACCGGCCACTCGGGGCGGTCTAACCTCCCGTACCCAAAGAACGAACTCCAACCAAGAACACCTAGCAACCGCACGAGAACGACCCCAAATTTCACCCGGACACTCCTCCGATCAAGGCGAACAAACTCACGAGAGGAAAATCCGGCGAAACGAACTTTGACCCGGAAACACCCCGGGCGGTTAGACCGCCCCTCGTAGGCGGTTAGACCGCCCCTTCCGTAAAACGAACCCGCGGGTCAAACCTCAACTTCCTCGCGCCCGATCTCCCGAATCACTCCACGGATTGCAGCCAAACTTCGGGGATAGCTGGGTTACCTCCGGGCAACCTCTACCTCAAAGGAATCGACCCGAAATACTCACAATCAAGAGGAATCGAAGAAATCGCTTCTCTAGGTCAAGAACTCGCCCAACTCGAGAAACCACCAAATCGAGTCCGATTCAAAGGGGATTTGGGGGCAAAGTCACCGACAAAGAGGCACAAGAACCTCATACTTGACACCCACCGAAAACCCCAAGAAATCGTCCTCAAAACTCCGCCAAAAAGAGCTCCGAAAATCAACACAAAAGAGACGGGAAAGCCACCATGAAGAACAACGCCGAACCTTCTATACATGCCATGAATGGTTCGTACAAGGTCTAGTTTGCCACCCAAACATCCATCCCTCTCTCTAGATCTCACATGAAGCTCTCAAACTAGCCTTCTAAAAATCTAGGGAAAATAGAGAACGAAAATGGAAAAACCAAATGAGCTAGAGTTCCAAGAGTTGGCTGCCATCCACCCCTCTAATGAGTATATATGGAGGCACCCAAAAGACTAAAACGCCCTTCACTAATAACTAGGGATACATGCCCCTCAAGGGCGGATTTGGAATTCTTGATGTCTTCACCATCGGACGGATGCCCGGCGACCGCACCCTGCGTAGCCTCGACGCAAGCCTTGCGATCCCGACGCGTGTCCTCCGCTTCGAAGCTTCTCGGCGCCGGCGGCCAGGGCGGTCAGACCGCCCCCCCTGGGCGGTTAGACCGGCCCAGTGGATCTGACCGGCCCCAGGCGGTCTGACCGCCCCTCCTGGGCGGTTGAACCGGCCTGGGTGGCCGCATCTCCTCGTCGAGTCTTCGGCCTCGGTTTTGTGGCTCAACCGAGTAACCCGGTGGTTTTACTCGGTGAACCACCGCAAACCCCCGCGAACTCGGTGTAGCCTCCGCCAATCTCCACTCATGACTCGGCTCCCACGTAGTCCCGGCTCGACCTTGGTTTTGAGGCTCTACCAAGAAACCGTCCACGACTTCATCTTGCTGTTCATGCCACCATGCGGCCCGCACTTGACCCCGCTAGCCACCGGGTCCCTCGAACGAAGCCTACTTGTCTTCTCCACACCTGGAGGCCTCACCGGCAACGACCTTTCGCGCTTGTTCTTCAACTGCACCAACACGAGTCAAGCCGCAACCTGCACCTGCAATACTTAGCCAAGAATCAGTCCACACAACGTTGTCAATCACTCATCACACAAGGAAGCGACCATCCACCGGTCCTCGAACCACACATGGTCCTCACTCCTTCATGCTTGCATCTGGATTTCTTGCTTCTAACCTTGATTCTCCTGCTCCAGATGTCTCTGACAGGTACAGCAACCTGAAGGCGGCCTGGGATAGCTTGGTAGAGGCCGCCAATCATGGTCATCCTCGTGCATTCCAAGTTGCCGTCACGGTGGTCCTGGAACAACTGAAGAGGGAGCAGCAGCTCGAAGAAGTAAAGAAAAGATTGAATCATACTTTCGCTTCTTTCTCCACGCCTTCTCGCTTCCCACCTCCTCGGGGACCCGACCATCGGGGTTGTTAGATGTGATCCCGCAAGAAGCAAGTTGTAATGTAGTATTGAGCTAAGGGCAATGCATCCGGGCACCGGCCATTTTCTCTTGTTCATGGATTTTGTTACGAAGGCGGCCTCATTCTTGAGCGCCCGCTATTTTTGTGCCGTATGTGTGTAATCATCGATCGATCTCAATGCTAGGATAGTATTTCTTCAGATATCTTCCATTTATTGCAGCGGAAAATTCTTCTCCTAGCAAAGTTTTCAATATGTATGCATTACCAGGAACGCATCTGACCACACGAAAAGGTCCTTCCCAGTTAGGGGACCATTTGCCGAAATCGCTGTATTTAGTTCCAATCGGCAATAATGCTTTCCAAACTAGATCGCCTTCTGCAAATTGTTTTACTTTTACTTTCTTGCTATAGTACTTGGCGACTCGCAGCTTGTTTTTCTCGATGTTCTCCAGGGCCCTGAGACGGATCATATGCAAATCTTCTAACTCATCCATCATTAGGCCACTGTAATCCCTGGAGCTCAACTCGTTTTGCAGCACTACTCTCCTTGAATCCGATTGCATCTCCCAAGGCAGGATTGCATGATGCCCGTAAACCAACTCGTAAGGAGAAGTTTTTGTAGCTCCATGGAGGGCCATTCGGTAAGCCCACAGCGCTTCACTGAGTACCGAATGCCACCTCCTTGGCTTCTGATCGATCTTCTTCTGTATCAGCTTGATCATGATCTTATTAGAAGCCTCTGCTTGACCATTAGCTTGGGCATAATATGGAGAAGAATTAAACAATTTGATTCCCATGCTTTCGGCAAAATCTCTGAACTCCAATGACACGAATTGTGCCCCCTGGTCAGTGGTAATCGTCTGAGGGATCCCAAATCGATAGATGATGTGTTCCTTGACGAATTCGATCATGTTCTCTGACGTCACCTTCTTCAGTGGGATCGCCTCGACCCATTTGGTGAAGTAATCTGTAGCCAAAAGCACGAACTTATGCCCCTTGCTAGACGGCGGATTAATTTGGCCAATCAAGTCTATACCCCAGCCCCTGAATGGCCATGGCTTGATGATGGGATTCAATGCTGATGCAGGGACTCTTTGAATATTCCCAAACCTCTGGCAATCTTGACATCCCTTGTAATACTCAAAGCAATCCTCTAATATCGTCGGCCAAAAGCATCCAGCTTGTCTAATAACCCATTTCATCCGATAGGCCGATTGGTGCGCTCCACATATCCCATCGTGCACCTCGCTCATCATGTTCTTGGCTTCTTCTGGACCCAGGCATCGTAGCAATACCCCATCTAATGATTTATAGAATAAATTATCATCCAGAAGAACGAACTTAATTGCCTTGTACCAGAGTTTCCTAGAGACTTTTCGGGATGGATCTTCCAAGTAATCAATGATTTCTTTCCTCCAATCACCTTCTGCGAGATCCGCCCCTAGTGCAAACACTTCTGCAGCAAACGCTTCTTGACTCTCTTTATAACCAGAGGCGCTCTGAGCCAGCCTGTTTGCTTCCTCGTTATGCTCTCTAGGAATGTGCTGTAGAGTTACCAATGGGAAGCTCTTCAAGATTTCCCTGCACTCTTCGTAGTAACTCCTCAGCGCTTCGCTCCCGCACTCGTATTGGCCGTTCAATTGCTTGATTACCGCTTCCGAATCTCCATAGATCTCAACCGAAACGGCCCCCGCTTCTCTCAAATATTGAAGCCCTCGAAGTAGTGCCTCGTACTCACTCGGTTATTCGTGACAGTGGGTTGTATAGGAATGGCGAATTCAAACATCTCACCTCTGGGCGAAATTAGTAGGATCCCTACTCCCCCACCTTTGCCACACGATGACCCATCAAAAAATAAAGCCCGAGGGGTAATTTCAAGCAGATCAATTGAAGGGTCACGATGTTCAGTTATAAAATCGGCAATGACCTGACCTTTGATGGCTTTTGCCGATTCGAACTTCAACTCGAATTCTGATAAAGCTAAAATCCATTTGCCAATCCGACCATTCAAAATTGGCATCGATAACATATGTTTTATCACATCAAACTTTGAGTATACAGTGCATTCGGCATTCAACAAGTAGTGCCGAAACTTTGTACACGAGTAGTACACGCAAAGACACGGTTTCTCTATAGCCGAATACTCGGTTTCGGGATCAAGTAGTTTTCGGCTAAGATAAGCTACTACCCGCTCCTTTCCTTCGAATTCTTGAATAAGGGCCGATCCAATAGTTTGGGTATCGGCCGCCACGTACAACTTGAAAGGCTTGTTCAGCTGAGGAGGAACCAGCACCGGCGGCTCCTTCATGTACCGCTTGATCTCATCAAAAGCCTTTTGTTGTTCGTCGCCCCATGTGAATTTTTGATCCTTCTTTAGCTTCAGCAATGGAGAGAATGGCAACACTTTTCGTGATAAATTTGAGATGAATCTTCTCACGAAGTTGATCTTGCCGAGCGCTGATTGCAATTCCTTGAGGTTGGTTGGAGGAACGACTTCATCAATGGCTTTCATGCTCTTTTTGCCAACTTCGATTCCCCCTTCGTGGACCAAAAACCCCAAGAACTCTCCACTGATACCCCAAAAGCACACTTGTTTGGATTCATCTTCGAGACCATGCTTCCGGTGCACTCCAAGGTCTTCTTCACATCTTCCAGATGGGTGTCATGACTTAAGGACTTGATCACCACGTCATCGATGTAGATCTCCACAGTTTTGCCGATCAACTCATGAAAAATGTAATTCATGGCCCATTGATAGGTTGCACCGGCATTTTTCAACCCAAATGTCATGACTATCCATTCAAATAGGCCTATATGACCAGGACATCAAAAGGCCGTCTTTGATATGTCTTCTATTGCCATGAAGATCTGATTGTATCCCGCGTTGCCATCCATGAAACTAATCACCTTGTGTCCAGCAGCGGCGTCAATCAACAAATCGGCAATAGGCATCGGGTATCCATCCATGGGAGTAGCTCTGTTTAGGTCCCTGAAGTCTATGCAAACCCTCATTTTCCCATTCTTCTTATACACATGGACGATGTTAGAAATCCACTCCGCATATCTGCACGGCCGAACAAAGTTTGCGTCAAGTAATCTTTCGTTTTCCTTCTTCACATCGGCCAATACTTCATCCTTGTAGATTTTCCGGGGCGGTTGCTTATATGGTTTGAAACCAGGCTTGATTGGCAACCGGTGCTCGACGATGGAACGATCCAATCCAGGCATCTCCGAGTAATCCCAGGCGAAGCAATCTTTATATTCTTTGAGAAGCTCAATTAAGTTCCCCCTGAAGTCTGGTTGCAAATTTGCACTGATGAACGTCGGCCTTGGCTTATCACCGCTTCCAATGTCAACTTCTTCCAGTTTATCGGCCGACATGAATCCTCGCCCTAATTTGCCATCAGTGCCATCCACGGGGTTCTCCATTAAAAATTACTATAAGAGCCGACTGCTTGAATCGGCTGTTGGTCACTGCCGACCGGGTTCAACAGACCTTCTCCCCGTCCTTCCCTGAGAAGCAATCGATGCCTTAGTACTCCCAGAAGGCTGGTTCCATGTTGGCCACGCTCACGGAGTCACTCGCTCGGACGACCTCGATCTCATCATCCACCCCCGGATAAGCCGTTGATGCATGGTGGATGGGACGCAGCAGTTAGCATGAATCCAGTCCCGCCCAAGCAGCAGGCTGTAGGCTCCTTTGCCTTCGATGACAAAGAAGGTGGTGAGCAGCGTCTTGGACCCGACCATCAAGTCCATGTGAGCGCATCCTTTGGTGTCTGAGGGGTTCCCGGCGAAGTCGTTCAAGATGATGCTTGTAGGTGTCAAATCGCTCGGGCCCATGCCAAGCTTCCTGAAGGTGGTGTACGGCATCACGTTGACTGCCGCTCCACCGTCGACGAACATCTTGGTCAATGGCTTGCCATTGACGTACCCCCCTCAAGTACGGCAGCCTCATATGGCGATTCTTGGCCGGCTTGTCGAAGACGGCACTCGCTGGCCGGAAGCACCGGTTGTGCCATCATCCCCTCGGGTCGCTCGTCATCAAAGGAAGCTTCCTCCCCGCATAACCCGGTTAGCAGGGAGCCATGAACTCGTTCGGCAGGAAGTATACCATGCATGTAGGAGCCGAACGCTTCGACCCCTCTGGCTGGTCCTTGGGGCGCCACTTCTGCCTCGTCTGGATCCCGGCTTGTTTCATCTCGCGGTTCCTCAAGCGCTGGACCCGCCTCTTCTGGCTCCTGCGTAGACCGGGCGGGCACCACTGCCCCTTCTGCCAGACGTGGACATCCTCGTCCTCTTCCTGATCAGCCCACCTGAGATCAGCTTGGCGCTTCCTGGGATGATCGATGACTTCAATTTTTTGACGCCGATCCCCATTCGGGTGGATCCTTCCAAGTCTCTCGTGGACGGATCGGCGATTGCGATTTCCTCGCCCGTACTCAACATATCCGTCGCCGCATTCGGGACGGTTCTTCAATGTGGGCAGCTTTAGGCCCTCATTCCGGCGAGCGCACCGAAGAAGGCGCATCCCCGGTGTGCGCGCTCGCTCGCGCGTGTCTTGTTCTTGGTCCCTTCGCGCGCTTCCTCTTCGGCTCCGCGCCGCTCCTCCTCGTGACGACGCTTTCGGTAGCGCTCCTTCTCTATCTCGGCGCCGCCATTTGTTGAGGAGAATGCACGACGTCACCTTGGGCTTAGGCACGGATGATTCCCCAATCTCGATGTGGCTCTTGAGAACGCGGGGGCGTTGCCTTGTACTTGCTCCGGGGTCACCGGCGCTGCGGGTCCACTTTGCTCCACCTTGCTTGGACTCGGCCGAGGTCGGGACCTTGACTTTTCCCTTTTCCTCGGGCCGTTATCGCGTTGACGGAAAAGCCGAGCATGTTCCGAGGAAAGGGGTGGCCATCCACCTTCATCTTGTTATCGAACTTGAGGTGTCCCTCCCGGATAGCCTTACGGATCCTCATCCCGAAGACCCCGCAATCGTTGATGGAGTGTGAATCCCTGTCATGGAAGCCACAGTAACGTTTCGCTTTAACTCCATCAGGCCGAAGCATAGAACGCCCCTCAGGCAGCTTAATTCGGCCTTCTTTTACCAAGAGCTCAAACAACTTATCAGCCTTCGTGATGTCAAAGTCGTAAGTCCCTTTGGTCTGCTTGACCCAACGCTGATTCATTGTCAAGGGCTCTTTGCCCCACATGATCTCCACTGCAGCTACGTCCAATTCGTCATCAGAATCCTCGAACAAATCAGCCTTGTCCAAGAATTGGTTGTAGATGTCAGCGACGTCGTGTTGCTTGCCAAATTTGGGGTCCTTTTTGAGACCATATGCCTGATTGCTCATTAGAGACAACTTCTGTGATAGGCGGCCGGTGTTCTCAAATTCCATCCCAAATAACTTCTCGCGGACGGCCGGTAACATCCCGGCGACGGCCATATCCGCCAGCTGATCGTCTGGCAAGTTCAGCGAGAAGCACATTCCTTTGACTTCCCTGAATCTTCTAAGAAACTCCAACGGTGTTTCGCTGTGCCTTTGCTTCAGGGTGGCGAGATCAATCAGCTTCTTCTCAGAGCTGCCGCTGAAATAATGAGCGTGGAATTTACGCTCCAAATCCTTCCATCTGGCCACTGATTCAGGAGGCAGGGACGAGAACCACTGAAAAGCTGGACCCGTCAGTGAGGCGGGGAAGTAGCGAACCCTGAACGTCTCCTCGGCCGAGCATTCCCCAAGCTGCATGAGGTAACGGGCGATGTGCTCGACCGTGCTTGTTTCGTCCTCGCCCCGAGAACTTTGTGAATTCCGTCGGCGGCTTCACCCTTGGCGGCAAGAGCACGTTATAGTACCACTGCGGGAACGGCGGCCTATAAGCGGGGCCCCGCATCTTTGGCTTGAGGCCGAGGCGATTCTCGCATCAATTCGGCCATTTTGCGCGCTAGGGCGTCATCTTCTTGCGCGCCCGCACCGGCGCGTACCCCGGGTGCGGGAAGGCGTCGAACGCTCCGTAATTTCCCACTTCATGATAACCACCGCCGTACAAATTCTTCTCGGGAGCCGGTTGGTCGACGGAGCAATTCTCCGACCGGGGTCAAGTGGGGCCCCAGACGAGCCGAACGCTAGGTCTCCGTACGTAGGCCGGTACGGATTCGGCCGCGTGCACGGGCCGACCCGTGCTTTGCTCCGTGGTGGCGGCGGGGATTGGTTGACTTCCCCTGAAGCTTGCAACGGGGGCTGAACCGGCCGCCCCCCCGGTCCCTGTGGAGGAGGTTGGAACGCTTGGCTTCCGGCGCTCTGAGGAGGAGGCTGCTGTGGCTGGCTCCGTAGCGGCGGCTGAGAGCTTGACTCACCCAGCTCTATGGTGCTCTTCTGGAAGGGCGTCTTCCCGAACGCTTGCTCCATGCCCGGGCCAAAGATGGCCACCATCATCTGCTGGAGCGATCCGAGGAAGGCCTTATTGTGCTTGGTGAGCATGTAATCTGCTGACTCTTGGAACACCCGCGCGCATTCCTCCTTTTCCTGTTGAGACGTAGCATCGACTTCTCCCGGTAGCAGCACTCTAGGCATCTCGTTCTTCAGATATGGGACGCCGCTTCTGTTCTTCTTAAACGACAGCAGGCACTTCTGCTGAAATTGATCTACGACGTCTTGGAGCTGCTGCCGCTGCTCCGGAGAAAGATCTTCCAAGTTGACATCCATAAGGTCTGCAATCTCAGGCATCTTGAATCAGTTCGGCTGTTGGTCCCACTGGGCGTGCCAAAAAGTGTGTTGGCGCAAAAAGTGCACTCAACGCCAATCACACAGCAAGCCGAAAAAGCTGGCTTCACACGCGCTGAGAGCAAATGACGTGCCAGTCAATTTTCCTGAAAATTAACAAAAGATAAAGCAGTTAAATATCAAAGCTTGGAACTTGCCGGGTGGTACCAGACAGTTCCATATTTACGGCTAAAAAGCCAAGTAGGATGACACATAGCTATGTAAAGCTATCTGTCAAAGAACCACGACCATTCGGGCAACCGCAAAGGGAAAAGGAACACTGCCGACTGAATGACGTAAGCATGACAACGACCGGTCTTTGTATAAACAAATATGTACGTGCAAAGTTATGACCGATCTCCATGAAGATTAACACTAAATAAATGAAGTAAAGCACGGGCATAATCATGTATTAAATAAGCATGCATAGATCCAAAGCACTAGTCTACCGCATGTCTAGTTACTTTAAAATCCGTCGAGTACGATATCAAACAAATCTATCCACCGCATGATACGACTTGCATGAAAAACGTACCACTTTCCACAATTAGATCTATCCACCGCATGATACAATCTAAATATGGAAAGCTAAAAGCATACATCATTTAAAACATAAATAATGCACGTGATCCACTCGTGAAAATATAACCGAATACGGGCCGAATGTACCGATCCAGGGTCCATGAAGAAGGAACAAACATTACCACGTGAATAAATCTATCGACCGATTTGGGAATCTAATCCACGGATGACTAGCTCCAAAGCAACCCAAAAACCTACATCTACCGCATGATACCCGGTTCTTTCAAGATTTATACGAACATAGCAAGCTCGAACCCGCAACACGTAACAACCTAGATCGATTCGGTTTCGGCTATCGGAAAAGCATAAGATCCACACGTCAAAACACGAAACCTCGCTCGAACAAGGATCATAAAAAAGATATAGCCGATCCAAACCTATCTAGATTGGGCAAAGATGTGTTACATGAATTAAAACATAAAGTAAAACTCAAGATAACACGGGATAACTTAATGAATCTATTGGATCTTGCCAAAATCCAATAGAGCCGATAACTAGCTTCAAGCCAGATCTTAGCCTACCGCATGGCTCATGATCTAACAAGAAACCTTCTTGAACCAAGCTTGAATCTACCGCATGACACGAAGCATGGTAACAAGACTACTTGCATCAGATCTAAATCCACCGCATGATACTAGACATGATACAAGGTTGCCGGTACTCACGGAAGTCGACGGATCGATTGGCCCTCTCGAAGAACTCGACGACACGACAAGGACTCTAGGGTTTGGCGTAAGGCCGGTGTGTATTAAAGAATGATCGTCCCTGTTACATACATTCGGGGTCGTATTTATACCCCGTTGAATACAACCGCGAATGGATTCATTGCCTAACTAAACTCGATCGCCCGTCCATCCATTCGTCTCCCCCGATTTGAGCCACGTCACCGTCCAATCCCGCAAAATCAGCTCTCTCTCGTTCCTTTGCCGAACCGGAGCAGATAGCCGACCGCAGATCTCTTTGCCGAAAATCTCTGGAAATATCCTTCCTTCCACCAGACGGACTCTTTTTCGAACCGGACCCACAGGTCAGACTCCTTACCAAATTTTGGTGTTAACATTCTCTATGTTGTCTCTCAAAAAATGATACCTCACTTCTATGTGCTTGGTTTTGGAATGGAGCACTGGGTTCTTTGCAACGCTTATGGCACTGGTGCTATCACATTGAAGTGGGACATGGGTATACTCCTCACCAAAGTCACTCATGGTGTATGAAATCCAAAGGAGCTGAGAGCAACAACTTGCAGCGGCAACGTACTCGGCCTCGGTAGTGGATTGAGCAACACTCGATTGTTTGCGGGAAGACCAAGACACCAAAGAAGAACCCAAAACGCGGCAAGTCCCGTAAGTGGACTTCCTATCCAACCGACACCCGGCAAAATCCGCGTCTGAAAAACCATGAAGCGCCAAAGAAGAGGACGCGGAGTACCAAAGGCCGAAGTCGGGAGTGTGATGCAAGTACCCGAAAATTCTCTTCACCGCTTGCCGATGCGAAGTCCTCGGAGACGCTTGAAAACGAGTGCACGTACACACCGAGAACCGTATGTCCGGCCTCGTCGCCGTCAAGTAGAGGAGTGACCCGATCATGCTCCGTACTCCTTCTCGGTCCACGTGTTCACCTTCCTCGTCCACATCAAGAGCTGTAGTCGTACTCATCGGCGTCGTCATAGCCTTGGAGTCCTCCATCTTGAACTTCCGCACAATGTCCTTGGTGTACTTAGCCTGGTGCACAAATGTTCCTTCCTTTGATTGTTTGATTTGTAGCCCGAGGAAGAATTGCAACTCGCCCATCATGCTCATCTCAAATTCCCTCCTCATATCATCTGCAAACCTTGCAACAAGAGAGTTAGACGAGCCACCAAAGACAATATCATCCACGTACACCTGCACAATCAGGAAATCTCTGCCCTGCCTCAGCAAAAACAAGGTCTGATCGACCTTCCCCATCTCAAAACATCTCTCAAACAAGAACCCCCTCAACCTGCCATACCAAGCTCTAGGCGCCTGCTTCATCCCATACAGCGCCTTCCTCAACTTGTACACCCGGTGGGGGTACTTCTCGCTCTCAAACCCCAGAGGCTGCCTCACATACACTTCTTCCTCCAACACACCATTCAGAAAAGCACTCTTCACATCCATTTGGTGCAACTTGAACCCTTTAGCCACGAAAAAAGTTAGAAGGATCCTAATTGCCTCCAAACGGGCTACGGGAGCAAAGGTCTCCTCGTAGTCGATCCCCTCCTTCTGACTGAACCCCTGAGCAACAAGCCTCGACTTGTTTCTCACAACCTCACCCTTCTCTCCCTCTTTGTTCTTCCACACCCACTTTGTACCAATCGGCTTACACCCTGGGGGAGGGTCAACCAATTCCCACACCTGATTCCTCTCAAAGTTCTCCAACTCCTCATGCATCGAATTAACCCAATTGTGATCAGATAGTGCGTGTCCAATGTCTTTGGGCTCAAAAGTAGCAACAAATGCAGCATGATCGAAATGGGAATTGTTTCGAACCCTCGACCGTGTAGTGCGTTCATTCATGTCGCCGATGATCCTCGAAGCCGGGTGATCCATCTGTACTCGCCGGGGAGGTTCTCGCCTCGATGCTACCTCCCCCTCAACATCAGCTTCTCCTCGTTCTTGATTTGTCGTCGTAGGTGTAGTAGAGGGTCCATCCATCATCGTAGTCGAAGTAGTGGGTACATGTTCAGCCGGGGGCACCACACCGCTATCTTCATCATCACCATGTTCATGCTCCTCCTCCCCGAAAGATCTCCTCGCCAAGCTCATCATCACCCGCACACTCAAAGACAAGCTAACTACGTGGCTCGTCTCGTCGAAGGTTACCTCGCAAGTCTCCACGATTTGGTTAGTTTCAAGATTGAGCACACGATATACTCTGAATGAGATGCATAACCAAAGAAAATGCCATCGACGAGACCTAGCCTCAAACTTATCCAACTTCCTCGCCCTTCTTCGAATGAAGCACTTGCAACCAAAGACATGGAAGTGACTCACCTTGGGTGTGCGACCATGCATCAACTCATAGCATGTCTTCTTCTTGTGCACTCGAGGTATATCCCTGTTCGACACATAGCACGCGGTATTCACCGCCTCAGCCCAATACCTCCTCGGAGTCCTATGCTCATCAAGCATCGTCCGAGCCATCTCGCACAAGGTCCTGTTCTTCCTTTCCACAACACCATTCTGGGGAGGCGTATACGGACTCGAAAACTGGTGCTCAAGACCCAAGTCATGGCAAAAGGTTTCAAAACGAGAGTTTTTGAATTCCGAGCCATTATCACTGCGGATAGCTCGTATGGCATCTCCGTGCCTCTCGTTCCTCAACCTCAAGACTAGATCTCGAACAAAACCAAACGTCTCCCCCTTATCCTCAAGAAAGAACACCCACGCATACCGAGAATAGTCGTCCACCACAACAAGGACATACCACTTCCCACCCGCGGATCGCTCACGAGCTGGGCCAACAAGGTCCATATGGAGCAGCTCGCATGGACGCTCAGTCATCACATCGGTGAGAGGCGGGTGAGAAGAGGCTACCATCTTGGCATGCCTACACGGCGCACAAACCAACTCTTTCTCAAGCCTCAACCGTGGCAATCCTCGGACCAAATTGAGTTTACTCAAGCGAGACAAAAGGTCAAAGCTCCAGGTGACCCAACTTCCTATGCCACCTCCACAACTCACTCGAAGAACCAGCAAGAAACAACGCTCCACACCCGAAGACCGAGAGAAATCAAAGACGAAACACCCGATCCTCGGGAACGACCATACAAACAAGGTCCCCTCGAGAGTCCAAAATCCGAGAACCACCCGGCCGAAACAACACCTCAAAGCCCTCATCCAACAAGCGGGACACGAAAGCAAATTGTACCCCGGCCGATTGAACAAGAGCAACACACCTCGAAGTGATCTTGTCACTCACTTTGATCTCACCTTCTGAAAGCACACGCCCACGCCCATTGTCCCCAAAAGTGATGTACCTCTTTGTCACCACCGGGACGAGACTTGAGAACCACCCCCCGTCTCCGGTCATATGCCTCGAGCAACCGGAGTCAATCAACCAAATGTTCTTCAAGTCTCCCACCTGAAATTCAAAAACGAGCACGTGAGCGAACAAACGACTCAAGATCGGGGTTAGTACCAAAAGAGTAAAACCACGGTCGAGCCATTTGCTCGAAAGTGGGGTTAGCACCAACCAAAGCATCTCTCCTACCAAAGCTACCTCCACGAACACCACCACGGTAACCACCCTGAGGGAACCACCCCTCTCTGCCTGGAGGAGGACCAAAACCACGAAAGAGAACCCGTGGACCGTCCCTCCTCTCCTTCTCAAAGATACGACTCCTCCCATCTCCGTAGTGAACTCGAGGGGGAGAACACCTAGCAACCTGACCACCTGCAAACTCTCCAGCCCAACCACCAGAACCACGACCTCCAGAAACAACCCTCGCACCTGTACGAGCACGGAACCCAAAACACCGCTCGTCCGGAGCCCGCACCGGCTCGACGGTGCTCCACACCGGTCCGACCGGTGTGACCCGGCGCAGCCGCCTCCAACAGCCCTTCCGCTCTCCCCAAGCTCGAATCGTCCTCACATTCGCCTTGGCCCCGGGCATCCGCACACGAGGCTCAAGTACACCATCAGAAGGGTGGTACTTGTCCTTGTTAGCCCACTCCTTTGCCATTCTCTCCTCACGCTTCCTCTTGAAGCAAAACTCCTCCTTATGGCCATCTCTCCCACAATAGCCACAATGGAACCTCACAAGCTTAGGCTTAGGCTTGGGATGTGGCTTCTCACTAGGTTTCTCTCCACTCAACTCCTCCACCGGTTTCCCCTCACTAGCCTTCTCACTTTCTTTCCCAAAGAACACTTTCCCCGAAGTGCTCACAAACTTGATAGGCTTTTGTAGATCATTTGTGGGTGTAGGAAACACGGGTGGAGCTGGGGTTGTGTCTAGTCGGTTCCTAAGATCGTTAGGTTTTGGGGGGAAATCATTTTTGTGGTGGGTTTTTGGTGGCTCCGGGATATTCTCTCCACTTCCCTCACCAACCTTGTTTGCCCCAAGTCCCTCACCATCTTGCCTCTTAAACACCTCGATCATCATCCTCAACTGAGGCTCATGACCAGACAACCAACCCATCAACTTCCTCAAGTCATCATTCTCATCCGTACGATCAACATAATGTGCAAGTTCCAAATTTTTCAAAGCATGCATTTCACAGGTAGATCATGATGTAGGCATGGGTTCCTTCAATTTAGCCTCAAGAGAACTAGTGTATGCATGCATCTCATCAATCTTAGCATGCAAAACAGGCAAGAAGTGCAAGCACCTAGCAAAGCGAGTCTAGACTTAAGCTCAGCCACTTCAACTCTAAGCACATCTAGTTCATCACACTTGGAGGCATGCTTCTCCTTAAACAAAGCAAGATCAGCAAGAAATATGGAGCAATCAGCACAATCATTCTCATCTGAAACAACAGGGCTAGCCTTAAGGGAATCAATCTCAAGCTTGCTATCAAGCACCTGTGTCTCTAGCTCAGCCACTCTAGTCCTAGCATCCTCGAGTGAAGACCTAAGCTCTTTTCTCATTTTCTTGGCCTCTCTAAGCATGTCATCACGGTTATCAAGCAAAGAGCCAAGACTCTCATTCTCCTGGCGCAAGAAGGGAAGTTCATCACACACCTCGTCGTCGGACTCAGAGTCCGAGTCGCTTTGTGTGCTCTTCTTGCTGCTGGAGCTCAGCGCCATGGTGTAGAAGCCGTCTCTCGCGAAGCAGCTCAACCCGCTCAGGTTCTTGGACGACTTCTTGTTCTTGCGACGATCACCCTCGTCTTCACTGCTGCTCGAGCTCGAGGTGGAGTACGCGGAACTAGAGTCAACGTCGCTCGCTCCAACCATCGCTCGGGCCTTGCCTCGGCTCTCCTTCTTCCTCGATCTTCGCTCGTCCTTGTACTTGTTCTTGTGCTTGCTCTTGTGGTCGCGCCTCGAACGGTACTTGCCATCCATCCTCGGCTTATGCTTGTAGCTGTTCTTGTTCTCGACCTTCTCCGGGCAGTCGGCGACGAAGTGTCCTGGCTTGCCGCACTGGAAGCATGTTCTCGTGTTCCTCCTCATGTTCACGCGGTTCTCGTGCAACCTCTCGAACTGCCTCGTCAGGAGTGCCAGCTCGTCCTCTCCAAGCTCGTCGAACTCCTCATCTGGCATAGACATCAAAGAGGAGAAAGAGAACATCCTGGTGGATGGGTTAGAGTTAGCCTTTCCTTTGGAACCACCAACGAGGGCAAGACTATGGGAATCAGTCGGTCCCTCGAGCTTGGCAGTCATGCCCCTATCCACCTCAGCCGACTTGAGCTTCGAGAACAGCTCATTCACCGTCAGAGTGTCATACTTCTCTGACTCCACAATGGCCTCGAACTTTCCGCCCCAAATCGTACGATCCAAAGAGTGTAAGAGCTTGACCGCTCTATCATGATCATCGTACGGGAGCACGTCCACATTGGCCCTCATGTTGTTCACAACCACCGTGAACCTCTGAAACAAGGCATCGATGGACTCACCGGGGAGATGAGTGAAGTTCTCGTACTCTCTCCGGTAGGTCGCATACATCCGTGCTTGAACTTGGGCGTTCCCAACATGAGCCTCCTTCAACACCGCCCAAATCCTACAAGCCAAGTGCTCGGTGTGCACCCGATCGAACTCAGGCTGACACAAAGCACGAAACAAGTAGTCGACCGCCTTATTGTTGGCGTCGAATCTGTCCCTCGATCCTGGAGCGAGGAAGTCCATCGGCTGGACATAGCCTGTGTCCACCGTGACATCCCAAAGAGTCTGACCCTTTCCGCGGAGAAACGCACCCATCCGCTTGCTCCACATCTGGTAGTTCTTGCCATCGAAGTGTGGAGGACCCGAACCCCGTTCCTGGTACGCCATCCTTGGATCTTAGACTGGTTAGAGTCAATAAAGACCCGAACCAGCTCTGATACCACTTGAAGGACCGATACGGCGAACTAGAGAGGGGGGGGAGTGAATGGGAGCCGATAAAAATTCTTCTCGAAGGAGATGGAGACTCCTACAAGATGAACACGGCTTCCAACACACGTCTCCGACTCACTACCCAAGTTGGCCAAGCCCACGTAGCCACTGGAGTGCCACTGGACCTAGGAACCAACACACACACCCTTCCGACCCGAGAACGCAGCGGAACACCAAACCTCGAGTCTACAGACCCACACCGGTCAGGCCGGTGAGCACCACCAGTCAGACCGGTCCCCGCTGGTGAAACTGAGCAACTTTCACTAACTGGCTCTACACCGGTCAGACCGGTGAGACACACCGGTCGACCGATCACACCGAAAGCCCCCAAGGCACAAAACAGGGCAACCGACCACCAAACTGACCCAAACTCGAAACAGCAGCAACACGGGACAACAACGAACACACCCAGACGTTCACCCAAGCAAAATCCCACTGAGGGTTGCACCGGTCAGACCGGTCAAGAGCACCGGTCAGACCGGTGTAGCCTGGGCAGCTCGGGATGAATAGCACCCGCGGGTCAACTCCCCCAAATCCAAACCTCGATCTCCCAAATCACTCCACGGACTTGAACAAGACTTTGGGGATATTAGGACACCTCATGAGGAGTCCATAGCCAAGTTTAATCCCACCAAAACTCGTCCAAAAAGGAGGAATCAAGGAAATCCCGCCAAGAGCACTTCCAACCCAAGAACTCAAGAAACCCCAAAATCGAGCACCTTTACTCACGGATTTGGGAGGGTAATCACAGCCCAAAGAACCACGAAGGGTTCCCACAAATTTCCCCCATCAAATCCCCAAGAGAAAGGTCCCGAAAACAACCCAACGAAATCACCAAGAAAGGGCTCTGAAAATCACCACCAAGAACAACCGGGGAAAACACATCCAAACCTTGAGGAACCACGCCAAATCATCTATACATGAAACAAAGGTTCATACAAGGTCTAGCAAGCCGCCCGATCATCCATCCCTCTCAACAAGATCTCTCCATGAAGCTCTCTTGCTAGTCCTATGGAAAACCTAAGGAAAATAGGAAGGAAAATAGGAAAACAAATGAGCTAGGCTTCCAAGAGTTGGCTGCCATCCTCTCACCTCTTGGGTTATATGGAGGCAACCGAATGTCTAAAATACCCTTTCCTAACAACTAGGGATACAAGCCCCTCAAGGGCGGATTTGGAAGTCTTCATGTCTTCACCATCGGACGGATGCCCGGCGACCGCACCCTGTGTAGCCTCGACGCAAGCCATGCGATCCCGACGCGTGTCCTCCGCTTCGAAGTCTCCGGACTGTGTCATCGCACACCGGCCGACCGGTGCTCCTCACCGGTCGGGACGGGTACCCACCGGTCGACCGGTCCGGCACTCGCCGCAAAGACCGTCTTCGGTTCTTCGGTCTTGGCTTTGTGGATCAACCAAGGAACCCAATGGTTTTCTGGTGAACCACCGGAAACCCCGCGAACTCGGTGTAGCCTCCGCCAATCTCCACTCATGACTCGGCTCCCACGTAGTCCCGACTCGACCTTGGTTTTGAGGCTCAACCAAGAAACCGTCCACGACTTCATCTTGCTGTTCATGCCACCATGCGGCCCGCACTTGACCCCCGCCGGCCACCGGGTCCCTCGAACGAAGCCTACTTGTCTTCTCCACACCTGGAGGCCTCACCGGCGACGAGCTTTCGCGCTTGTTCTTCACCTGCACCAACACCAATCAAGCCGCAACTTGCACCTGCAATACTTAGACGAGAATCAGTCCACATAACGTTGTCAATCACTCATCACACAAGGAAGCGACCATCCACCGGTCCTCGAACCACACATGGTCCTCATGTCTTCACCATGGAAGAAGAGCCCGAACGTCGGGCCTAGGACGAAAAACAAGGCATGAGTTTTTGTAAATAGTTTTTCTTTTATTTTTCTGGAATTTCACGCGAAGATTTACTGGGCCAACTTTTTCCCATGGGCTAAGGAGGTGAAATAAGGGCGGTGCGTGAAAAACCGGCCCGGCCCGACCCCCGAGGCAGGGTGGGCCGGCCGGCCCGGTCCGACCGGCCCAGCAGGGTCCCAGTGGCCGACGTCCCCGATTTTTGCCCGAATTGCTCCTTTTCGACTTCCTTGTTTGGTCAGGAAATTTTAAGGGAAGTTTAAAAAAAGGAAAATGAGGTTTCCAGGGCTTCCCTCTCCGGACTATTTATTTGGCCAAATTGGGAGCTCGGGAATCAACCCCTTCAAGCAATATTTTGCACCCTTGCAGCAGCCATTGTGTCCCCGAGAAGCTTAGAGTTGAAGCAAGAAGCCGAGAAGCCATCGATGGAGGAGGCGAAGCAATGCGAGCTCAAGCTACCCGTCGAGATCAAGAGGACCGCCCGCATCCGTTGCGGAGGGCGTGTCCCGACCGGAGCTATCGCACCTCGCGACTCTGTCAAGAAGGAGAACATCCCTCCTCCCGTTCGAAGGTCGGCACGCATCCGTGGCATGAAACGGAAAGACTACAAGGAGGCGTCGCCCGAGCCTAAGGACTACGGGGGTAGCGACTACTCCGACGATCGCAGCTCGAGCTCGTGGGTGGCCACCGGAAGAGATGATAACGATCTTTACATCTGGGATGAGGAGCCCAAGGAGAGGACTCCCGAAGGCCCCAACGGCGGTGGCAACGATGGCAACGATGGCGGCGACAATGGAGGTGGCGACGACGGCGGTGATGATGGTGGAGACAATGGCGATGACGACCCCCCTCGGATTGCATCCGATGTGTTGTCAAGCTTGTCGTCACTCAATCGCGGATCTCTACGCTACGGTCGACGAATGTTTCCAAGCCATGGAAGCGATGAGGCAGCGTATTGAGGACTTGGAGCGCGTAGTAGAAGACGACTACAAGTTCCTAAACCGTAACGTGCGCAAACTTTTTGGCATGGTTGGAAACATGAGAGGCAAGTGGTGCAATAGTTGCGGGAAGTACCACTAGGTCTAGTTTTCCCCTTAGGAATTTTGTAAGATACGACAAGGACGTCGTATGTTTTTAGCGTGGGGGAGAGCTAGCTAGCTAGCCTTAGCTTTTGAGCTTCAAGTTTAGGTTTGGTTTAATTTTCGAGTGAGAGTCTTAGAGTTTAATGAGTCTTTAGTTTTTTGAGTGTGTTTTTAAATTTTTGCAAGTGTCTTAAATTAGTGTTGAGTCAAAGAAAATCAAATAAAAAGAGTCTTTGTATATTTTTGTGTCTTATGTATTGCTTATCTTTATTCACTTGTTTGTTTAATCTTTGATTCTTGGTATATGAACATAAGTGTGTGGTTCTAAAAACGTTTACCGTGGTGCTTAGTGGAATTACTACTACTTAAAGTACCCGCACCACACTTCGATCTTGAGCTTCACATGTTAGTTGTGCTATGTTCAATGCTAAAAGCTGGAGGATTTCAGTTCTAAAAATTATCTTAAAACCTTTGTAATAAAGGTTAGCAAAACCTCTTTTTCCAAGTTGAGAGTAAGAAAAATTCCTATACAAAGCCAAATTTATTTTTTTGCTCCACCATAAGTGTGATTAGCACGATGAGTTGGGCTAGGACCCTTCTCTCTTGTGAGTTTTAATTTTGAGCAATGATCATGTTCTTGTGCTTATCTTTTGTTGTTAGCCTCATCATACATTCGGTAACGAGACGTTCACATTGGAAGTCCCGTACATCGCCGAATTCCATACCCAATCCTATACATCTCTTTTGTACATCGCATTCCTTGAACACAACCTATTCTCAAAGTTTCGTCTCGTCTCTAGCATGGTTTAATTAAAATTTCAGATTGTATGCATGCAAGAAAGAGAGGAGTTGAGAGCTTTGAAAAGTTGTCAAGAGAGGGAAAAATAAAGAGAAAAGTATGAGTATGGAAAAGAAAGAAAGAAAGAAAGAAAAATATGTGAATAAAAGAAAGAAGAAAAAGAAAAAAAAGAGGAGGTAGCAATAAAGATATGAGAGGGATGGATCAAGTGAAAGAAAATAAAAATTAAGTGTAAGGAAGAATGTCACGTTGTTGAGAGACGAAACTTCATTCTTTTTCTGACCATGTGCAATCCGACAACGAGGACGTCATCGGTGCCTTGTAGTCACAATTTTCTTTTGCCCTTGCACATGTCCACCATTCTAAATTTTCTCATCCTTGATATCCCTACATATGGTTAATTCTCATGATCATTGGCTTTGAAAGGTAAACAATCATTAGCGGAAGTTCTTAGTTTGACAACATTTGTGTTGATTGCATTAGCCCTACCTATAGCTCCACTTTATATGTTATATGAGAGATTTATGGGAGGTGAGAGTTTTATAAAATTTGGTTAGGATAGCCACTTCATATGAGTGACTTGAGAGAGCTTGGAGAAAGGTTTTTGTCTAATACTTGTTGCAGGAATTTTTGTTTTGAAAATTTTAAAAAAACCCTCTGATGGAAGCAAAGAAGTAAGTATAGCTGAAATCGAAAGCTTCGAGTGAAGAGTTTGGGTTGTGGGGTAAATCTTGACGTGGTAAAAATTCTAAACGCCCATGTCTATGTTTGATGATCATTACTTTGTGTTTATGTATTAAAGATTAAAGGATCGACTAACTTGTGAAGAAGGATTAGCGATTCATGATTACAACACCTTGGACGAAGTTCTTTTACGAGTACTTGCTCGAGGACGAGCAAGAGCTAAGGGTGGGGGAGATGTTGACGGTGTATTTTGGTACACCTAGCATGTTCATTACACTTTGGTTTGGATTTGATTATGGAACTAACCCGCCACTAGGCACGCTAATCATATAACAAGTTCATCTATGTGCATGCATTTGGAAGTGTTGTGTTTATGTAGGAAAACATGGACATAAAGGACGGATTCGCAACAAGTTCAAAGGAGCATTTACGGAGTCTTATTCATGTTCATGAGCTTGATGAAATCACTTCAAATGGTGGCAAGGACCGAAGTGTTACAAAGGAACACCCCCGGGGTTTGAAGCGTAAAAGACCGAACTTCATGCGAAGAGAACCTCCATCTTGGACGCGAGGATGACATCGTCAAAATCAT
Organism: Cenchrus americanus; assembly: GCA_947561735.1. Taxonomy (NCBI): domain Eukaryota; kingdom Viridiplantae; phylum Streptophyta; class Magnoliopsida; order Poales; family Poaceae; genus Cenchrus; species Cenchrus americanus. The sequence goes on from OX387240.1 coordinate 56,468,581, forward strand.
GCAAGTGGAGGGGGCAAAGTGCATAATCACCTGAGGAACCAGGGAACGAAGGGGCGACCGAACTGGGCCGAGATGGGCCTGGGCCGGTCGGCCCAGGCTGGCCGGCCAAGCCCACCCCGGTGGTCGGTTCGGCCCCCCTTTCCTTGCACCCGAAGGATCTTTAACCCTAAAAGCCTGGAGGCGCCGCCATCAGGAGAGAGAGAGCCATTCGCACCAGGAGGCCATCCACAAGCTAGAGAGAGAGGAGGAGGATCTCCGGAGGGAGATCAACCACCTCGAAGGAAGTACCCTCTCGCGGAGAAGAAGGAAGACACCGTCGGAAGGGAAACCATGATCAATGGTGCTATGTCCAGCACTTTGATGGGGTAATCTCCTTATTCGTCCATGGGTTGTAATCGATCTTGAGATGTAATCATACTTTGTCGGATTATCTATCTATCATCTTGTGTTGAACATACTTTAATGCTTAAGGTTAGCTACCATGCCATAAAGGGAGTAAGGCCTCAATGCTTCCTTGGATCTATTCAATACGCCGTGTCCATCATAGGTCTAGTCATGAATACCTTCGCGTAGTGACAGTACGAGGGGAGGGAAAGGGCGAAACCGTGGTCACTACCCTCGATAGATTAGATTGGTTTAATGTCTTTAATTGATTGCATGATCGTAGACCCATGGGCGAGTGTCTCCTACCTTGACCACTTATCGTTCTCTCTAGTGTAGCTTAGTTGTTTTCTAGTATAATAATAGTTAGGGTTTTAGTAGCTAGTGCGTAGAAGTAGATTGAACGCTTGTAATCCCCTTGCTCCGCGGATTGACAAGAACCTTGGGAATCCCGTGGTGAAAAAGGTGTGGGGTCCGTAAGCTTGCGGATCGTAGATGGATACGTCTTTTATCCGTCAACAGGCTACAGGCGATGAGGAGAAGCCTCCAAGTCCCTGTGAATTGATTGAGGCAAATGCCAATATCACGAGTGAGCGCGGATGGGCGAGCTATTGTGTCTCTCGTCCCCCGCGGCTATGGGGCCGCCTCCTCCTTTTATAGATCAAGGGGAGACGGTTTACAGTTGTGCTGCATGTCTTTAGGTGTAGTGTTGCGGCATGGCGCACAGTACTTGCGATTTGATGGCCGTCCTGGCGAATCTCGGCCTCGGCACGAGGCGTGGTGGCCCCTGTGCTTGTCCAGGGGCGGCTTCGAGGGTGGTCCCGCTGGTGTTCTTGCCCAGTCGTTGTCCGTACACCAGCTCGAGGGTCTAGCTGATGGGGGATCCCGAGTTGCACAGCGGCCGGCGTGGTGGCGTCCCGTCAGCACGGGCTCCCATAGTGTTGGGGATGGCGTCGCAGTGCCCGGGATGGCGGCACTGGGCCGGAGGTGACGGAGGGTACGCGCCCCACTAGCCTTACGTCACGACATCGTCCTGGTTGGGCGCTGAGTTTGTGGTTGTACGCCTTTCGAGGGTGTCACCGTCCCCTCTCGAGGGGTGCGGCGTCGAGGAAGGACAGGAGTGGGCAGTACAGTGCCACAGAGTGACGCCGGCCATCCCGCACAGCACCCGCACAGCGTCGGGGATGGCTGCACAGCGGCGGGTTGTTCGAACAGTGTTGAGATCTGATTCCCAGGCTGCGTCATAAGATTGGCGTGGCGGGGATTCGCCGTTGTCCCGAGCACCCACCGTGGGGCAGAGTATTTAATGCCACGGTCGGGGGAGTGGGCGGGGCGCCGCGGGCTGAGGGAGGCCTCGAGCGAGGCGGAGGCTTGCTCGAGGGGTCGGAACCCTCGAGCGAGGCGGAAAGTCGCCTGAGGGGCCAAGGCCCTCTACCGAGGCGGAGACATGTTGAAGGGGCGCCATGCCCTCGAGCGAGGCGGAGAGTTTCGCGATGCGGTGCCCGCCCCTCGAGCGAGATAGAGGTTCGCCCGAGGGGCACCGGGGATGGCTGCTTGGTGGGCCACTGAGGCTTTTTGGGCCGTGGGCTTTATTTGTCTTTGGGTTGCGGCCGGTGTGGGGGGTGATTTGCAGTTGCGTGTTTATTTGTTATTTTTTAGGAAGGGGCGATTTCCCTTGTTGTTAGGGGACCCCTATGGCTGTCCCCGACAGTAGCTCCCGAGCCTTTGCAGCGGTATCCGTAGGGACCCGCAAAGGCTGAGGCTTTGTGTTAGGACTCTCTTCCCTTCCGGACGTTGTGACATTCCGTGGGGGCGCGCTAGCGCACTCGCGGGTTTAGCCCCCAAAGTCTCAGAGGAGTGTGTGCATTCCTGCAAGGTTTTTTGCATTGAGCTGCCAGTTCGTGAGGCGTTCATTTCAGCCGGCCTCGGTGTTATTTCAGCTGGCCTCGGCAATGCCATGCGCGTGGACCGTCGCTTGCTTACGATCGGGCACGTCCAGGAGGTTTAGCCGTGCAACGAGCCCCCGTGCTTGGGCCCGCTCCGGGCGATCGGGGCGAGCTCTTCGTCTTGTCTGTGCGCCCCTTTGCCGCCCCTTCGCAGGGAGGAGGGGTGAGGTGTCCACGACTCCCATCGAACGGGTCGCGAATCATTGATCCCCCGTTGAGTTGCTAACGTGTAGTTCAAGTGGACGTCCGTGTCCCGTTTGATAAGGGCCGACTCGTGGTCCGGAGACACATCCATAAGAGCGCTTCACGTGGGTATGATAGGCAGGGCTCGGTCCCGTTCGATTGGGATCGAGGGCACAGAAGCTCTCCCTCGATGGGATCCCTCAACTAGCTGCCCTCGTCGGCCTTGAACACGAACTATGGGGCGCCCTCAAATTTGTGAGTTCAAGGACCGGCTCGAACGCGCGCACCCTGGTCATCCCTGACTCTGTCAACCTGAGGCGCCTGTTCGAACCCTTCGAGGGTCAGGCTTCGTACCTCTGATTAGTAGGGCCTTTGCGGGGTGGTACTGGGGTGCCCCCATCTTGGTTTGATTTGTGGGGCTTGCTAGGCTGTGGTCGAGTCGATCCTTTAGCCACTGATCAGTAACTCCTCAAATCGAGGGGCATCTGTGGTGCCTACCCTCGGCGGGTAGGGCCTCGAACTGCTTTTCAGTAAATGCCGTGTGGGTCCGGCCCCTCTAGACCCTCAAGTCCGTTCTCACGGAGGTGAGTCAGTGAGCCGCGGCTCTGCCCGTTTTAGATCGGGCATTGATCGCACCTGCGAGGGGTCGGTTCTCGAGCTCTCGGCTCTGGTTTTGTGAGGGGTCATCCTTACCCAAGAAGGAACCTCACCATTAACGAGCTGTGATCGTGGCCGCGGGTCGTGTGGAGTGGGTGCGCCTTTTCAGGTGGCGCAACACGGGCGTTGTGGGCGACGTGGGAAGGCCATGGGACGGGGTGCCGCGTCCGCCGGGTTACTGCGCCGTAATCATAGCGCGCATTAATTGTCGCCGCGCGGAGTTCCCGGGGGCGTCGCCCCCCTCAAATCCTATAACTCACGAGGGGGGGGGGTAGGAGTGAGACTCCTTAGCTCTGTCGTTCGTGTCCATCCCCCATACGCTTCATCTCTTTCCTCATCGCGTGCCCGCCGCTTCGAATCCACTAGTGTTTCCTCTACCTCCGCCGCCGTCTTTGCTCCCCATCCTCTTCTTCGATGGCTGCGATTCGGGTGCTGGACTCTTTCGCGTGGCCCCGGTCGACGGCGACCCGGCTGTTGCTGGAGGAGTTGGTGAACAGCGAGCAACTGACGCTGGCCGGCGACGGCCCACACCCGGCGTGGATGGTCCCGCCGGCGTCAGACAGGGAGCCCAACCCCCCGCTGGGCTACGTCGTGAGCTTCATCCGCCTGCACGAGCACGATTTCAATGCTCCTCGAGCAAGTTTATGCGGGGGTTGTGCCACCACTACAGGGTGGAGCTTCACAACTTCGCCCCCAACACCATCTCGTAGGCGGCCTCCTTCGTCGCTGTCTGTGAGGGATTCCTGGGGATCCCGGTGAACTGGGACCTGTGGGTCCATCTCTTCCGTGGTGAACCCACACTCTCGCCACGAGCGAGAAGGGGACGCGTCAAGCAGTTTGCCGGCGGCCTCACGCTCGTGTTGCAGGACACACGCAAGGAGCTGTATTTGTCGTGCATCATGATGTACAACAACACCGAGTGGGAGAAGGGGTGGTTCTACCTCCGCAACGATGACGCCGATCTTCCGTAATACACTGGGAAGGTGCTAAGTGAGAAGCCTGGGTGTACGGCATGTCACCCCCTTCGAGGCAGAGGAGGCTCGAGCCCCTCACTGACGCCCTGTGCCAGTTGGCGGATTCCGGGCTCGCGGTGGCCTCCGTCATCGCCAACTTCCACCACCGGTGGGTCATCCCCCTCGTGGAGAGGAAGCTTCACATTTATGAGATGAGCGACGTGGCCAATCCTGTGTCGTTGACGCGGTCGTGACTGCTGCAGGAGCCGCTTACCAAGGGATACGCGGCCACGTGGGCGAGGCGTGCGATCAACCTCAAGGTAGTACAACACAGCGACGATGACCTGTGGTCGTTCGTGATGCTCCCCGACACCGGCCCGGTGAGCACTACCCTCCTTCGCCTTTTGTTTCCCCTCTCGTGCTTTTGTTTGTCCTGATGGTCTTGGCCCGATGGTAGGGGTGAATGCCAATGCCACCCAATCGGACCCGCTGACGCCTCGGTCGCAAGCCGCCAGCCGCGCCGCACAGCAGCGGGAGCGGGACCGGGACCGGGCAACCCTCGCGAAGGAGAAGAAGATCAGGAGGTAGGAGCGCATTGACCAACACAACGAGGATTACCGGCTGCGTGAGCAGCAGGGTCTCTCCCCCTGTCGGTGCTGGTGAACTCGTCCTCGGACGAGGAAGAGAACGAGGGGGAGCGAACCACCTCCGATAGGTGGGAACCCTCGGCGCCCCCGTCTCCACGGGTCGAGGGGGCGGCTGTGGAATCAGCCCTCGAGACGGGCGCGGAGCCGCTCCTCGCTGGATCGTCAGCGGAGGTGCTAGCGGGCGCGTCGGAGACGCCGGTAGGCGCTGTGTAGGCGCCAGTGGGCGCCGCGGAGGCGCCCGTAGGCGTTGTGGAGGCGCCCCAAACCTTCGAGGAAACGGAAGCGGGGCTTCTCCAGCTTAAAGTGAGCAGCATCCCTCTCTGCGTGCCTTTGATTTCGCAATGTGGTTGCTCATCCCCTGCATTTTTCTTTGCCATCAGGGTGTCGTCGGCCGTCCCTGCCCTTGCGCCTGTCAAGGCGCTTAAGCTGAGGATGTCGCTGGTGACCGGACACCACTCGGAGAGGGCGCCGCGAGCGGCAGCAAGCGTGGTGGCGGCGGGCGAGCCGTCGCACGCCACAACTGTGGCCGCAAGGCCTCAGTAGCAGGAGGGGGCGACAGCGGTGGCCGCGCAGGCGCTGGCTACCCGCGATCCCAACCAGGGGTGCGGGCGGGCTCGCACAGAGAGCCGCGATGTCCAGGGACGCAAGGTGGTCGAGGCTCCTGCTGGTGGCGATTCCATCACTAGGAGGGGCCGATCGAGGAGGACAGTTGGGTCAGCCCTCGGGCCCGCGCCCGAGGTGCTGATGGTGCGGTATGATGGCCGCATATTGTCGCAGCGGCCGGTGCATGATGCTGAGGCGTCGACATCCCGCACCGCGCCGCCGGCGTCTGACGCCACCCCGTCGCGATTGGAGGAGGAGCTACGTCACCCCGGGGTGCCACAAAGCCTGCCCGACGAGGCCAGAGCTGAGAGGGTGCTGTGGCAAGAATTCCGTGCCCACGTCACCTCTTTCAACGTCGCCCTGACCGAGGTGCTCCAGCTTCACGGAGGCAGTCGCTCCAGATCTTCGAGGTGAGGATCTCTATTTTATTCACGATTGTTTTCCCGTTTTCTTCCTCGCCTCAACGTTTTTTGTTCTGATTCTCCCTTCTGCCTTTTTGTTGCTGCCTGTAGGAGCTGCAGCCTGCAGGGCCAGGCGGGCGAAAAGTTCAATTGCCTTACCGAGTTGAGCTCGGACCTCGATTGGTACCGGGGACAGTATGAAGCCCTGGATGCCCTGGTGGAGGTCCTGCAGACGGACAACAATTGCCTGGAGTACAAGCTGATGGCCACAGAGGACGCCCTCATCGACCAAAGCACTCTGACAACACAGAACGCCACCGCGGTTGACAAGGTGAAGGCCGTGCTTCAGGAGAAGGAGGGGCGCTGGCGACGGCGAACGACGAGCTGCAGAAGGCGCGTGACGCCTTGGCCGAGGCGTGGACCATGCTGGCGCAAAGGGAGACCACTCTCACTGAGGCGCAGACCCAGCTCCAGCAAGACCGCACCACCCTCGAGGGGGTGTGGTCCTGGCAGGCTCAGGCGGAGTAGAAGGCCCAGGAGGACGAGAAGTTGACCTCTACCTTGCAGGAGAAGGCCACGTCGCTCGCTGCGATGGAGGAGCAGCTTCGCCAGGAGTGGAGCGCGCGCAAGCAGGAGGAGACTCAGCTCTAGCAGGAGTGGACCGCTTTCGAGGACGCTCAGGCATCCATCCAGCAGGAGCGCTCGATGCGGGAGGAGGCACAGGGCCATCTCCAACAGGAGTGCACCGCATTGGCGAAGGTCCGGTCCTCACTTCAGCTCTGCGAGTCAGAGGTCACGCGACTCACCGGGGAGATGGTCCAGGAGAGTGTGGCCTTCGAGAACCTGCGGATCACCGGCGAGGAGAAGGATGCCTCCATCCTGCAGCTGCGGCAAGAGGCCGAGCCTTCACGCGTGCACCTCGAAAAGGAGAAGAAGCAGGTCGAAGGTGAGTTGTCCCCTGAGCCCTTTGTTTATTGATTGGTTTTGCTGGGATTTGCTCTCAATCCATCCCCTTTTTTCTCCCAGGCCTGCGGAAAGCTCTCGGGGAGTCGGTGACGCAGGTGGGAGTGCTCTGTGCTCCAGGCGGCTTACGACTCCTCCCAGTAGGAGCTGGGGCTTCTGGAGCAGGCGACCCTCGAGGTGTGCCAGAGCATCGACGAGGGTGCTAGCCAGGTAGGGAGCTCCGTGGCGAGTCGCCTCCGGGCCTTGTGCGGCCATGTCGCTAGGTGTATGTGAGGTGCGCTCTGCCTGGGGATCCAAAAGGCTCTCGGTGTGGTGGATACACACTTCCAGGTCAACCTCGCGGTGCTGTCCACGACCTACATTGTTGTCGACGATCTTGACGATGATGGAGTGCAGGCGGTGGTGGACCATCTAGATGCTCTTGCTGCTCCCGCTGCCGCCACCCTCGCTGACGACTTCGAGGAGGTTCTCTTCCCGAATGCTCGCCCTGCTGGACCTCTGGAGTGTCGGTGCGGAAAGTAGTCCCAACACTAACTAGTACGAGCACTGAGATCTATCTCTCGATGGCCGGTGCTAAGCAACACAAGGACACAAGTTTTATCCTGGTTTCGGCTGTGGGCCGTACGTCCAGCTGGGGTGCGCTCGAGGTGCTGTATTGCGTTGCACCATAGTGCTTGCAGAGGGGGATACTAGCAAGGCGGGAGAGGAGGAGTGGCCTCCAGGTCCCTGAGGTTTGATTGAGGTGGAGTGCCAATATCGTGGTGAAGGTGAAAAACATGCAAGTAAGCAACTATCCGTCGTCCCCCCTCCACGACTAGGGGACCGCCTCCTCCTTTTATAGGCCAAGGGGAGGCGGTTTACAATCATGCCGCACAGTTCTAAGATACATATGGCGGTATGGTGTACATCGCCGTAGAGTTGATGGTCGTCCTGAAGAATCTCGCCCCCGTCGTGCGTCATGGCGAGCCTCGTACCTGCCCAGGAGCAGCTTCGAGGGTGGCCATGCGGGAGCTTCCCATTTGGTCGCCATCCGTACGCTGACTCGAGAGTGCGGTTGACGAAAGGTCAGCAGACACACAACAACAGTCGTGGTGGTGTCTTGTCGTTCCGGGTTCCCACAACGCCGGGGATGGCGCTGCAGTGCCTGGGATGGCAACACAGCGGCGGGGATGGCCGCACAGGGCCGAAGGTGATGGAGGAGTCACGCTTCACTGGTCTGACGTCACGGTGCTTTCCTGCGCGGGCGCGGGGTAGGCGTCCATACCTCTTCCGAGGGTTTCGCCGTCCTCTTTCAAGGGGCGCGACGTGGAGGCCGTACAAGAGCGGGCGGCACAGTGTCACGGAGTTGACACTAGCCTTCCCGCACAGCTCCCGTACATTGCCAGGGATGGCTCCACAGGGAGGGTTGGCGGAACAGCACCAAGACATGATTCGTAGGCGGTGTCAAAGGGCCGGCATGGTGAGGATTCACCTTTTGACTTGGGCGCCCGCGGCGTGTCGGAGCATTTAATGCCCTGGTCGGGGGAGTGGGCGCGGATGTCACGAGCCTGGGGCGGCCTCAAGCGAAGCGAAGAATCGCCCGAAGGGGCACCATCCCCTCGATCGAGGCAGAGATTGGCCGGAGGGGGCGTCTGCCCCTTGAGCGAGGCGGAGATTCACCCGAGGGGGCGTCTGCCCCTCTAGCGAGGCGGAAACTCGCACGAGGGGGCACGGAGCCCTCGAGCGAGGCGGAGATTCGCCCGAGGGGGCGTCAAGCCCTCGAGCGAGGTGGAGATTGGCCCGAGGTGGCGTCAAGCCCTCGAGCGAGACGGAAGTTCGCCCAAGGGTTGCCGAGGCTGTCTGCTTGATGGGCCGCCGAGGTTATTTGGGTCGTGGGCCCTTCTCTACCCCGGGCCGCGACTACGCGGGGTGTGATTTGCGGTTTTGCGGGTTTGTTCACGTTTTATTATTTTTTGAGAAAGGGGTTTTCCCCTGGCTTTTAGGGGACCCTTATGACTGTCCCCGACAGTAGCCCCCGAGCCTCTGCGGTGGTATCCGTTAGGAACCCACAGAGGCTGATGCTTGCTGATGGGACGTTCTTCCCTCCTGGTTGTTGTGCTGTTCCGTGGGGGCGCGCTAGCGCACCCGCAGGTGTAGTCCCCGAAGCCTTGCAGGAGCATGGGTGCTCCTGCAAGGTTTTTCACAACGTTTATCGTGTGTGAGGTGTCAATTTCATCCGGCATCGGCAGTGTTTCAGCCGGTCTCGGCGGTGCCATACGCACACATCGACACTCGTCTGCGCTCGGTGCATATCCAGGAAGTGTAGCCGTTTGTCGAGCCCCCGAGCCTGGGCCCACTCGAGGCGATCGGGGCGAGCTCTCCGACTTGTTTGTACGCCCCTTCGCCGTCCTTCCGCAGGACGGAGGGGTGAGGTGTCCATGACTCCCATCGAGCGGGTCGCGAATCGCGGATCCCTCGTTGAGCTGTTAATGGGTGATTCAAGTGTACATTCGTGCCTCATTCGATAAGGGTCGGCTCGTGGTCCGGAGACGCGTCCATAGAAGCACTCATGTGGGTGTGCTAGGCAGGGCTCAGTCCCGTTCGATGGGGACCGAGGGAGCGGAAGCTCTCCCTCAATGGGATCCCTCAACTAGCTGCCCTCGTTGGCTCTTGAATACGACACGTAGGGTGCCCTCGACCTGGTAGACTCGAGGTCAGGCTCGAATGCGCGCGCCCTGGTCGTCCCTGACTCTGTCAATCTGGGGGCCTGTTTGAACCCTTCGAGGGTCAGGCTCCGAACCCTTGATTAGTAGGGCCGTTGCGGGGTGGCAGCATAGTGCCCCCATCTTTTTCGTATCTGTAGGACTCGCGGGGTCGCGGCTGAACTGACCCTCGAGCTGCTGATCAGTAATCCTCTGGATCGAGGGCATCTATGGCACCCACCCTCGATGGGTGGGACTTGAGACCACTGATCGGTAAGCGCGTCGTTCGAGGGGGGCTGGCCCACCGGCGAGGAGAAGGATGTCTCCATCTTGCAGCTGCGGCAAGAGGTCGAGACCGCACGCGCGGACCTCGAAAAGGCGAAGAAGCGGGTCGAAGGTGAGTTGTCCCCTGAGCCCTTTGTCTATCGATTGGTTTTGCCGGGATTTGCTCTGATCCATCCCCTTTTTTCTTCTAGGCTTGTGGAAAGCTCTCAGGGAGTCGGTGACGCAGGTGGGAGTGCTCTAGGTGGCTTATGACTCCTCCCAAAAGGAGCTGGGGCTTCTGGAGTAGGCGACCCTCGAGGTGTGCTAGAGCATCGACGAGGGTGCCGGCCAGGCAGGGAGCTCCGTGACGAGTCGCCACTAGGCCTTGTGCGGCCATGTTGCCGGGCGTATGCGAGGCGCCCTCCACCTGGGGATCCAAAAGGCCCTCGGCGTGGTGCAGACGCACTTCCAGGTCAACCTCGCGGCGCTGGCCATGGCCTACATTGTTGCAGACGATCTTGACGATGACGGAGCGCAAGCGGTGGTGGACCATCTAGATGCTCTTGCTGCTCCTGCCGCCGCCACCCTCGCTGACGACTTCGAGGAGGTCCACTTCCCGAATGCTCCCCCGCCGGACCTCTGGAGCCCTGAAAGTATCTGGGCGCTCAGGCCCTTAGGTCATAGTTAGGATTCGAGTCGTGGAGCTTTTGTAATAAGACAATTTGCCTTAAAGACTTGTAAATTAAGTGCTATTCATTTTTGTTTTGTTGTGCTGTTCCATCCCTTTCCTGTTTCTTAGGCAAATTTCGGCTGGAGTTGGTCGTTTTCACGAGTAGCCCTTAGGCGAAGTGGTGAGGGGGAGGGGGGGTATCCTGCCGGAGGCGTAGGCTGTCCCCAACTCGTCCGCCTTCGCCCTTTGGCTGCTCGCGCCCCGCATCTTTTTGCCTAAACTCTCGGGTTGGGACGTGTTTAGCGTTTTAGAATAAAGGTTTTTTTTGCGAAAAACGGGACCATTTTGGGGGGTGCCCCCCGTAGTACCCCCGAGGGGGACTTGGTTTTCGGAGAGAAAGCCGAGTCGCCCTTGACTTTATTAATAAAATTAACATATACACACCCGATTGGGGTGTCAGATATGCGCAAAATGACTTTGAAATCCTTTCTAGGGTTAGAAGTGATGTAGTTGTTGGATGTTCCAAGAGTTGGTGAGGACTTCACCCTGCTCGTTCGCCAGCTTGTACGTGCCGGTCTTAAGCACCTCGACGACGATGTATGGCCCTTCCAACGACAGTGATAGCTTGTGGCGGCCTCGATTATCTTGACGTAGTCTTAGCACTACTTCGCCTTCGCTGAAGTCTCAGCGCTTGGTATCACCGGAGTGCCTGCTGGTATGTTGCCGAGTGCATCATCACCACGTCAAAGGCTTCATCTATCTGATCCAACGAGTGCTCGCGAGCCCGCTTGTTTGCATCTTCCTCGTAGCCCCTGAGTTTGGGAGATCCGTATTCCTAGTCCGTGGGGAGGACAGCCTCCACGCCATAGACGAGAAAAAATGGCGTGAATCCCGTGGCTCTGCTCGGGGTGGTCCTGAGGCTCTAAATGACCGAGGATAGCTCTTGGATCCATTTCCAGCCAGACTTGTTTAGTCTATTGAATATCCTAGGTTTGAGGCCTTGTAAATCATGCCATTGGCACATTCCACCTGGCCATTAGTCTATGGGTGTGCGACGGCCGCCCAATCCACGCGGATATGGTGGTTGTCACAGAACTCCAGGAATTTTCTGCCGGCGAACTGGGAGCCATTGTCGGTGATGATGGAGTTCAACACTTCAAACTTGTGGATGATGTCGGTGAAGAACGACACGACCTGCTCGGATCTGGGATTGGTGATTGGGCATGCCTTGATCCATTTTGAAAACTTATCCACGGCGATGAGCAGGTGTCTGTAGCCCCCGGGCGCCTTTCACAGGGGCCCGACGATGTCCAATCCCCACACGGCGAACGACCTTGTGACGGGTATGGTCTGGAGGGTGTGAGCTGGGAGATGGGTTTTGCGTGCGTAGAACTGGCACCCTTCGCAGGTGCTTACGACCTTGTTAGCATCGGTGACTGCTGTGGGCCAGTAGAAGCCTTGGCGGAATGCGTGGCCCACGAGGGTGCGTGGGCGGCGTGATGGCCGCACACACCTGCGTGGATGTCCTGGATGAGCTCCCGGTCGTGGGGATGGCGATGCACCGCTGCAGGACCCCAGACGCGACGTGCTTATACAGCTCGCCGTCGACCACGGTGAATGATTTGGCCTTCCTGGCAATGCGTCTGGCCTCAGTCCGATCTGGGGGTAGCTCCCCTCGGTTGATCCAAGTGAGGTATTTGCTTCACCAATCCTCCACGTGGGGGGCTGCCTCGGTCTCCATGGCCTCGGCCTCATCTACGCCTTACCCCTCGAGTAGGGAGAGCACGAACGCCTCGTTCGCTGTGTCCTCGTCCATGGGTTCCGCACCCGTAGGATTTGAAGGAGCCCCCGAAAGTTCTCCCTGACTCGGGGATACCTTGCCGAGATCGACGGAGGGTTTGGCGACGTCTCGCGCGAAAACGTTGGGGGGAACGGTGATTCGCCCCGACGCGATCTTCGCGAGCTCATCCGCCTCCTCATTGTATTTGTGGGGGATGTGGTTGAGCTCGATGTCGTAGAACTTGTCCTCGAGTGCACGCACGACGTTGTAATAGGCCTCCATCTTCTCATCGTGGCAGCTCGTGTTCTTCATGACTTGGTCGATTATGAGCCGCGAGTCTCCCCTGACGTTGAGGCGTTTGATGCCAGTCTCAATGGTGATTCTGAGGCCACAAAGGAGAGCCTTGTACTCCGCCATGTTGTTCGACACGGGGAAGTGCAAGCATATCGTGTACCTCATGTGATCCCATAGGGTGAGATGAAGAGCAGGCCCGCGTCTGCTCTGGTTTTCATCATCGAGCCATCGAAGTAGAGGGTCCAACACTTGGCCTGGACTTGCAGCGGGGGCAATTGCGTGTCCGTCCATTCGGTGACGAAATCTGCGAGGATTTGGGACTTGATCGCCTTGTGCGGCGCGTAGGTGAGCGTTTCACCCATGAGCTTTATGGACCACTTCGCGATCCTACCCGAGGCGTCCGGATTGCGGATTATCTCCCCCAACGGGAATGACGAGACCACCATGACCGGATGGGCCTCGAAGTAGTGTCGCAACTTGCGCCGCGCAAGCACCACCGCATAGAGCAGCTTCTGAATCTGGGGGTACTGCGCTTTGGTCTCGAATAGCACCTCGCTAATGTAGTACACCGGCCTTTGGACTGGTAGGGCATGCCCTTCCTCCACTCGCTCTACTCTGATGACCGCGCTGACCGCCTGGGTGGTTGTCGCGATGTAGAGATATAGAGGCTCGCCGTCTCGAGGCGGCGTGACGATCGGCGCGTGCGCGAGTGTATCCTTTAGCTTGTCAAGCGCATTCTGGGCCTCGACGGTCCAGGAGAAGCGCTCGTGCTTCTTCAGGAGTCGGTAGAGGGGCAGGCCTTTCTCGCCGAGCCGCGAGATGAAGCGGCTCAAGGCGGCCAGGCAGCCCAGCACCTTCTGCAACCTTTTCAGGTCTCGAATTAGACCTATTCAGTCAAGGGCAGAGACCTTTTCGGGGTTGGGCTCGATGCCCCGCTGGGAGACGATGTATCCCAGCAGCATGCCGCACGACACCCTAAAGACGCACTTTTCGGGGGTTCAATTTCACCCCATTGGCCCGTAGGCAATCAAACGTGACGCGCAGATCGTTAACTAGGTCGTCTGCCTTCCTGGTTTTGATGATGATGTCATCTATGTATGCCTCCACGATCCGCCCGATGTGGTCCCCGAAAACATGCTGCATACATTGCTTGTACGTAACGCCCGCATTCCGAAGACCAAATGGCATCGTTACGTAGCAAAACATGCCGAATGGCGTGATGAAAGAGGTCGTGAGTTCATCAGACTCCTTCATCTTTATTTGGTGGTAACCCGAATAGGCATCAAGGAAATACAAAAGTTTGCACCCCATAGTGGAATCCACAATTTGATCGATTCGTGGTAAAAGAAAAGGAACCTTGGGACATGCTTTATTCGAACCAGTGTAATCTACACACACCCGCCATTTCCCATTTTTTTCTTAACTAGTATAGGATTAGCTAGCCATGTGGGGTGAAACACTTCCTTGATGAACTCAGCCTCGAGGAGTCTTCGCAGCTCGACTCCGATCGCCCGACGCCTTTCTTCGTCAAAGCGCCGCAGCCGCTGTTGCACGGCTTTGGAGTGAGGTAGGATGTCAAGGGAGTGCTCAGCGACCTCCCTCGGGATGCCTAGCATGTCCGAGGGGCTCCACGCAAAGATGTTGGCATTGGCGTGGAGAAAGTCGACGAGCACCACTTCCTATTTCGGGTCAAGGGTGGAGCTGACCCTCAACACCTTGCCCTCGGGGGTAGCGGGGTTGAGGGGTACTTTCTTGGTCTGCTCCGCAGCCTCGAAGCTGCCCGCGTGCTTGGTAGAGGAGTCGAGGCCCTCGTTGGCCAACTTCTCCATGTCCACGACAAGCATCTCGTCAAGCGCAAGAGCCTTGGCGTGCTTGACGCACTTGACGTCGCAGTCGAATGCGTGCTCGATCGACGAGCCCACCGTGATGACGCCTTTTGGCCCCGTCGTCTTCATCTTGAGGTTGGTGTAGTTCGGGACCGCCATGAACTTGGCGTAGCATGGACGCCCAAGGATGGTGTGGTACGTGCCCTGAAATCCCACCAACTCGAAGGTGAGGGTCTCCTTGCGAAAGTTGTCCGGCATGCTGAACCAGACCGGCAGGTCGATCTACCCGAGAGGCTGGACGCGCTTACCTGGCGCAACGCTGTGGAATGGCGTCGTGCTGGGCCGCAGCTAGTCCAAGCTGATCCACATCAGCCGTAGGGTGTGAGCATAGAGAATGTTGAGGCTGTTGTCGCCGTCCATTAGCACCTTGGAGAACTGCGTGTTGCTGATGACGGGGTCGACGACCAACGGGTACTGGCCCGGGTTGGGGATGCGGTTCGGGTGATCCTCGCGACTGAAGGTGATGGCCTCCTCTGACCAATCGAGGAAGGAAGGAGGGCCCTTCTCAGCGGCGAGGACCTCATGCCGCTCGCGCTTGCGCTGGCTGCTGGACATATCCACCATCGGTCCCCCGAAGATGAGGAAGACGTTCTCCACCGCAGGGAAACTGTCAGCGCCCCCGTCACCACCGTCCTTTTTGGCCTCGTCCTCCTTCACGGTGATGCGGCTGTAGTACTTCTTGAGCATGTCGCATTTCTCGAGGGTGTGATTGACGGGGGTCTTGTGGTATGAGCATGGCTTCTTCACCATGTCATCGAACACGCCGGGGCCTCGAGGGGGCCCTCGAGGGCCCTTGAGGCAGGGTTGACTGCGAGGGCCTCATCGTCGTTCTCGTCGTGTCCCTGTGCGCGCGTGTCGCGGTGGGGCTTCTTACCCTTTTTGTCCCGCTTCTGCTTCTTCGTGGGCTCTTTGGACTTGCTGCCCTCCGCGGGTGCGTCGTCCACGCGCTTGTCCTTCTTTTCGTCGAATATGGCCCCCACCGCCTCCTCTCCGGAAGTGAAGCTAGTGGCGATGTCGAGTTGTTCACAGCAGCCACCTAGGTGGCCACCGGAGTGTCCGTCGCTGGTGTGGGGGGCATCATACCCGGCTCGGTCGACCGCCACGGATGAAGCTCGTCGCGGTTGGTGAGGCGCATGAGATAGTCGTTCCCTGTAGCCTGAAAGTTCAGGCTCCCGAACCGGATTTTGAATCCGGCTGGGAAGGGGTCGGAGCTGCCCATGGCGTACCTCTGGGACGTGATCTCGGCACGGATCACCATCGAGACTGCTGGTGAGGAACTAATCTCAGCGCGAGCCCCCTACCTGGCGCGCCAACTGTCGGTGCGGAAAGTAGTCCCGACACTAACAAGTAGATGAGTTGAGATCAGTCTCTCGATAGCCGGTGCTAAGCAATAATGGGGACACGAGGTTTATCCTGGTTCTGACCGTGGGTCGTCCAGCAGGTGTGCGCTCGTGGCGCTGTATTGCAAGGCACCATCGTGCTCGTAGAGGGGGGCTATAAGCGAGGCGGGAGAGGACGAGAAGCCTCCAAGTCCCTGTGAATTGATTGAGGCAAATGCCAATATCGTGAGTGAGCGCGAATGGGTGAGCTGTTGTGTCTCTCGTCCCCCGCGGCTAGGGGGTCGCCTCCTCCTTTTATAGACCAAGGGGAGACGGTTTACAGTTGTGCCGCATGGCTTTAGGTGTAGTGTTGCGGCATGGCACACAGTACTTGCGATTTGATAGCTGTCCTGGCGAATCTCGGCCTCGGCACGCGTCGTGGTGGCCCCTGTGCTTGTCCAGGGGTGGCTTCGTGGATGGTCGCGCTGGTGTTTTTCCTGGTCGTTGTCCGTACACCGGCTCGAGGGTCCGGCTGACGGGGGATCCCGAGTTGCACAGCAGCCGGCGTGGTGGCATCCCATCACCACGGGCTCCCACAGTGTTGGGGATGGCGTCGCAGTGCCCGGGATGGCGGCACAGGGCCGGAGGTGACGGAGGGTACGCGCCCTGCTAGCCTTACGTCACAGCGTCGTCCTGGGCGGGCGCCGAGTTGGTGGTTGTACACCTTTCGAGGTGTCACCGTCCCCTTTCGAGGGGTGCGGCGTGGAGGAAGGACAGGAGTGGGCAGTACAGTGCTATGGAGTGACGCCGACCATCCCGCACAGCACCCTCACAACACCGGGGATGGCTGCACAGCAGCAGGTTGTTCGAACAGTGTCGGGATCTGATTCCCAGGCTGTGTCAGGAGATCGGCGTGGCGGGGATTCGCCCTTGACCTGAGCGCCCACCGTGGGGCAGAGTATTCAATGCCCCGGCCGGGGGAGCGGGCGGAGCGCCGGGGCCGAGGGAGGCCTCGAGTGAGGCGGAGGCTTGCTCGAGGGGCCGGAACCCTCGAGCGAGGCGGAAACTCACCTGAGGAGCCAAGTCCTGTCACACCTGATTTTCCGAAGAAAACCAAATGCATCTCATATGTGCGCCAGGATCAATTTTACACACATATGATAGACGTCATGAGTGAAATATCAATAAATAGCAATAAAAATGTACAAGAGTTAAGCCATTACATTATCTCTTTATTACACTCAGACGTTAGACTCGAAGGTCTTTACACGAACAACGATAAGTATGAAGATGCGACTCCATCTTCATCATCCACAGGCATCTGACTGGGGGCACGTAAGCCTCAGAACTCATCGTAGTCGCTGAAGTACTCTTCTCCGGTGTTCTCCTCTGAACAGCGGGTAAGCAAGGGTGAGCACTCTTATGGTTGGAGCTCAACAAGTTGGGGAAGATGCAAGGCTATCAAGAATAGGCTAAGAGTTTTGCAGCGATTAGCATTTTAATGTTGGTCAAATTTTATTAGCAAGCACCTATTTACTAGATGTAAGTTTATACCAACCCACTTAAGCAATTAGGAAAGCATCTCCTCTCAAAAACCCACAAGAAACCATGATTTAATTCCATCTTTATGTTTGATTATCATGTGCGGGGCCAGGCCGCGCTTGACCGTGAGCACAGCTAATCGATCAGCTTTACACTCTGCAGAGGTTGTGCACTTTCACCACAGCTCGCGTAAAAATTCTGAAGAACTTTGAACCCAACCACGCATGTGTTGATCAGGCACAATACCACACTTCCGAGGTGTGATTGCATAGGGACGCTACGAAGCCTTTACAAAGATATGCAAAAGCACCCACAACCCACGACAGTTACAGCTCAGGCGGGACCATAACCCTCCCTAGTGGCCAGCACCTTAGCAAAGGCTGCTACCCCAAAAGAACCTGGCTACACTCCTGCAACGGTGCAACCCCGAGCCCCTTGTGTTCCTTTCACATAAGGTCACTAGTTTAATCACACACCTAATTAATTGGCTAAGCCAGAGACATATGGACTGTGGTTGCACTGTTTTCCTGGGTGGTTCTTCATGTTCCGATTAAACCATATGATCTTGTTATTAACCATAAGCACACACACATATATATCACCAAAGTTATCATGATCAACATTCATCATATTGTAAAAGATTCATTTTAACCAACCCAAGTTATAGCAACTAAGCATTTCTACCCAAAACATTTATTTAAAAGGGTTGTTCAAGGTAAAAGGGATACAATTCTAGTCATGTCCTTAAAAAGGTGATTTTCCCGTCAAATTATGCAATATCATAAAAGATAAACTTAATTGCCATGCAATTATATAGGATAAAATATATTATGCAGGGGGAGAAGACCACTTGCCTTCCTTGCTTAAACACTGGGGTTCTTCTTCTTCAAACACTTGCTCTTGATCCGCTCCAACTGGCTGCTCACTTGAGACTGGCATGATGTCTACGAGCACACAAGAATACATTCAATAAACAAAACAATACACCAAGCATGAAGAGCTTAAAGAAAGAACAAGGGTTGGCTCTAGGAACGCGAACACAAAAGCACTAGGAACTATCGGGAGCTTTGGATGATCACAAACAAGAGCTAGCTATGTGCTTGGTATATTTTAATTAAATAAGAATCATATGCATAGGTTATTTCAAAGAAATACCCAATTTATAATTAGGCAAGTTATATTTGTATTTAAAAGACGATGTAAGCCAAGTCCAATTTTATTTGTAAATATTCAAGTTTGATTTATGCAAATTAAGCATTTAATTTAAAAGAAGCATGTAAAAGCATCTAGGCGTTCATCTTTATATTCCGAGTTATTCTAATCAAATTACAACTTAAAAACATATTTATATTCATATTATTCAAATTAACAATTTAAGTAACAAAACTCGGGATATAACCTATGTTGCCTTTTATTAGAAAGCAAATTGCATAAACATTAATCAATTTAAGTTTTGTTATGAAAACCAAGGTATACATCTAATTAGCTTTTAGTTATAAGAAATATTTAACTAGTATTAATTATATTAGCTTTCTTATGAAAACACGTGTTGAACTTCTAATTAGATTTCAATTAGAAAAGCATGTATATAAGGATTTGATCATATTTAACATTTAAATAAATTATAAAACAAAGAACATGTTCAACATAGGTCCTAACACGTTGTTTGAGTCGATATGAACCTAACGTAACATGAAACGGTGGAAACGGAGCTACAATGCAAAAGATACGGCCAAATCAAGGTTCTAAAACTGACGGGCTTGAAGAGACGGTCGCGTGGACACCAAGAACGCTTAAAACGGATAAAAGACGGAAAAGATATGACTAAAACAAGGTTCAGGGGCTTTTCTGTGAATAAACAGGGCTTCCAGGGGCTTATCTGTAAGAAACCAGGGGCTAAAACATGATTATGTGTATAAACCGAAGGTTTATAACGCAAAACAACCAGCTAGGACCTCAGGCAAGGAAAACAGAGAAGCTTAGGGGCTTAAACGTTGAAAACAAGACCTAAATGTGATGATCTTTAAGGGTGGAAAGGCATTTTTGTGATATTAAAGACTGCAGGGTTGTTTTTGCAAAACAATGATGGAAGGCTGGGGTTGATCGGTAATTGAACATTTGACTTGAGGGGGAGAGAGATCTCAGCCGTTGATTTGCTCGGGGACGGCTCTGGGCAGCCGAGCGCGGCGCTCACGTGGCCATGGACCGTGCTGTGGGCGTGGTCTACGGGTCCACGATGCGCCGGCCGAAGCGGTATGCCCTTGATAAGATCTGGACCGTCCACAGACGATCGGGCGGCCATGGTGGTGTGCACGCGAGAGCGGCGGTGGGCGCGCCGGAGGCGGCGGTGCGCGGCGGCGGACGACCGGAGGCTCGCCAAAGTTGACGGTTTGGGCGCAACGGTGCACGGTTTGGGACGGGGTTTGAACCGGGAGAAAGAGGAGATCAGCGCGAAGCTCACCAGGGGCTTGTGGTCGACCTAGCGGCGGCGGAGCGCTTCACCTCGGTAGCGGCGGCTCAGGGTGACGATGCTGGAGCGGCGCGGTTGGCGGGGAAGAAGAAGGGTTCTTGGGCACCGGGTCTTCGTGGGAACGGCGCAGACATCGAGCGAGGATGAATTGAACCCGGAGGAGGGCTTCACTTGCGACGAGGAGTTCGGTGACCAACAATGGCCGGCGGCAGAGATGTTCATGGCGGTGGCGCGCACGAGGGCGGAGGAGATGCAGGGTGTGCTCGAGTGCGAAAAGGGCGAGGCAGGGGAATCGAGTTCGGCTTTTAAAGGGCAAAGGAGGGAAGAGGGAGCAATGATTGGGGTATTGGCCATCAATGGCCGAAGGGGCGTCGGCGGCTTATTGCCTTTAAGAGGGGGAGGGCGATTGATGGCGGAGGAGTAACCGAAGGAGTAGTAAAGGAGGGGAGGGGCGACTGGTGTTCCACTGCGCCATAAAGAGGAGGATTGAAGGCGGGAGGGCGAAGGAGGCAGGGGAAACTGGCCGCCGGCGGCGGCTTTGATGCGAGGCAGAGGAGGGGAGGAGGCCGGCTGGAGGAAGGGGAAACCGATAGGCGGGGCCCGGCGGGCAGTGGGAGAAGGGAGAGGTGGAGGTGGAGCGAGCCGGTGCGGTGAAAGAAAGGAGGGGAGGGAGAAGATGGGCCAGCACGGGGTTGGTGGGCCGGAAGGAGAGAGGCCGGTGGGGTGAGGTTGGGCCACGCAAGCTGAAAGGGAGGTAGGGGAGAGGTTTGGTTTTTCTTTTCTTAAACCCTTTTTCAAAACCTTTTCAAACTTTAAACACTTCAAACTCTTTTCAAAATTTTCAAACAAACTTTAAAACTTTTAAAACTTCACACCAACACATAAACACCATGCAATCAAAAAGATGATGCTCAAGCACTTGTTGCTTCTAAAATTATTCAAAATGATATTTTAATATTTTAGAGCATAATTTATTTTATAATTTATTATTTCCTTAGAAAACAAAACTAAAACACCATGTTGCTTACATTATTTTAGTGATGGAAAAATTAGGGTGTTACAAGGCCCTCGATCGAGGTGGAGACACGTTGAAGGGGCGCCATGCCCTCGAGCGAGGCGGAGAGTTCCGCGATGCGGTGCCCGCCCCTCGAGCGAGACGAAGGTTCGCCCGAGGGGTACTGGGGATGGCTGTTTGGTGGGGCACTGAGGCTTTTTGGGCTGTGGGCTTTATTTGTCTTTAGGCTGTAACCGGTGTGGGGGTGATTTGCAGTTGCATGTTTAGTTATTATTTTTTAGGAAGGGGTGATTTCCCCTGTTGTTAGGGGACCCCTATGGCTGTCCCCGACACTTGGACATCCGACAGAGGAGTGGAGGCATCTCGGGGTTGGCCGGTCAGCGGTGTCGCGGGCCCAACGATGAGGTAGTGGTGTAAGCATTGAGAGTTTTTAATGGAGTTGTTTAGGGTTTGGATTGATGAATATCGAACTGAGTCACATTGTTTGCATGAATGTTGAACACTGAAATATTCTATGTGATCTTTCCTTCCAGAAGATAGATAGGATTTCCCCATTTTTGACGTAACCATAAGTCATTCAATATCAGCCTTGTCTGGTGTACACCACTATTATCTATGTCCATGTTCAATCTCTAGTCGGGATGGATTTTCGTGGGATTTTCAGGATTTATTTTTGAGTTGTTTGGGTAAACACCTGTGTGCGTTTAGTGGTACTACGCTTTCTAGTGTAACGAGGCAGTAGTCTCTCCAATCTCTTCTCTAGCGCGTCTATGGACACGCACATGTGTATGCGTGTGGTGTGAGTGGTTGTGTACATCATATATAGTATACCCTTGAAAAAGGGTTCCTATTCATACAGTTTCCACTAGCTGGTTAAATGATATAGATATAAAGCCCATAAGGCCCATCTAACTTATCTATTTTAGCCCACCAACTTCCCACCGTGCACATCGTTCAATATTTTCATAAACTTTTTTCAACAATGCTCAAACTCTTATTCAACAATATGGATAAACTAATTCAACATTTCATGAAGGCTAGAATAATTAATAACAAATTAATCTTCCACCTCACCCAAGTTGTTCCTCGGTCGATACATGTTTCAACATTTTCTTACAACTGATTCAACAATCAGCACAACCTAATTCAACAATTCGAGTAGTCTAATCTAATTCAACATTTTGTCAAATAGTTATGAGAGTGGGGGATGAGATATATATGTTTGGAGTGAGTGTCCGAAATTTATAAATTTATGGGAGCCGATATGAGCCATCTATTTACTATAGCACATATCTTGAACACTAGAAGCCATGTAAGAGAATAACTTGTGGAAGCTATATAGAATCTCCGTTAAAAAACTCGGGGGGGGGAGCCATCTATTTACTATAGCACATATCTTGAACACTAGAAGCCATGTAAGAGAATAACTTGTGGAAGCTATATAGAATCTCCGTAAAAAAACTCGGGGGGGGGGGGCTCCTATATAGGTTCCATGTGCTAGCTAAGCAAAATGGATTTAAAGCTCATTAGGCCCAACTAATAGGTTCAACATATAGGTAAATAAATTCATCATTTTGAAAGATTACGTTTAACATTTTCTGAGAAATAGATCAATATTTAGAGAATACTACATTCAACATTTAGGAAAAATGTACCATATTCAATATGTTTCACAATCTAACTCAACATTTTGAAACAATGGATTCAACATTTTTTAGCGATGCAAACCGGAGGCGCGCAGAGCTCACAGCTGTTGCACGGAGCTCGCGGTCAGGGACGGGGCTGACGCAGCTTGTGACCGGCGAACGGAGCTCGTGGGGCCAGCACACGCAGAAACGATGCACGACACGTGGAGACGGTCAGCAACGCATGCTAGGACGTCGATCGCGGGACGGTGACAACGCGCAAGGACGATGCGAGGCGCAATGGAGGCCAGCGGCCGTAGGACGGTGGCAGCGCAATGGCGACCGCAGGGATGGCACATGAAGCACGAGAGGCAATCCATCTCTTTAGGATAGTTTGCTGCTTTATTTGGACTTCAACATGAGTTAAACGAAGAGAATGGTAATGTCATAGAAGATGATGAATATGTGAACTTGCATGCTGGTGATGAGCTTCTAGACCACAGGATGGCATTCACGTTTGATAGGGCTTATGAGGATATAATGATTGGCAAGATTTTGGGTGTATCTCCTTATTACAAGTTGCTCAATCATGTCTTTAGGTAACCTCTCACTCCAAGGGCTAGTGACTCAAACAACATCTAACATAGGGCCAAGAACTTGCTATTCCAGATGGTTCCCACTAAACCCATGTTCTTTGTGGCTATGTTTATTTGGGATGAAATTGATCTTTGCTCTCAAGACTCCTTTAGTGGTTGTGCATATGCTTCACACATCTTCCACATGATTAAGCATGTGACAGGGGTCAATATTCGTGCTAATAGGCCTCATGTGCCCTTCCACATAGTCATGGGAAAATTGGAGCAGCTTATGAGGATTGGTCGTCATGACACTAGACGTGAACAAAAGGGACCTTTTCCAGGCATTTACCCTCCAAAGGGTATGGGTGGTGTTGGGACTTCTTCACAAGCACCACCACCTTCATATGCTCTATCTTCTTCGCATGCTCCACCGTCATCCCAAGCTCCATCATCCTCACGTGGTCCTACCCATCTCTCTCTCTCTTCTCTCTCTCTCTCTCTCTCTCTCTCTCTCTCTCTCTCTCAGAGCTCCTAAAGGAAAAGGTGGCAAAGTTTGATTTCCTTGCACAAGGCATTCTTGTTTGCTTCAATGCTTGCTGGTGCAACGCCGATGATATGCATGAGACTAGGAGGTGGATGGCCGAGGAATACCATCGGAATGAAGTGAGGCAAAGGCGATTTATGCTCATTTGGATTTGCCACACTCACCTGTTCGTCCTCCTAGAGAGTTTCCCGCTCCTACTCCAGTTGAGAACCCTTTGGATGATCTTAGCTCTTATGTCCCTGTTGATGAGATTGAGGAGGAACTTGACCATGGTATGCGTGAGAGACGTTCAAAGCGTCGTCAAGATGACAATGAGGACAATACTGAGGAGGAAGTCTCCTTCCATGAAGATGATGGTGATGACGATGACGATGATGGAGAGGCCACCAAGTACGATAATGATGACTAGCTCTGCTTTTTGGTGCTTATTTCCAAAGGGGGAGTGAATTTGGTGGATGATTGACTCCATGGTAATCTCATGACCATCCTTTTATCTAGGTACTCTTGTATTAGCTATGGTCTGTAAGAACTATGTGGTAGTGTGATGAATGGTGTGTGCCAAGTGAACTTTTATTTATGTAAGACTTAGTTATGGTACTCTGTGCTAGTGCGATGTAAGAACTTATTTATCTATGTGTGATGCCTATGATGGTTGGTGTTATTTGTCACTTTGTTGTTGTGATATATTTTGTCATATGTATCACAAATTTTTGCTATCACACTTGTGCACTTGTTGTATGCAAAGATTTAGGGGAGCTTTTAGTAAATGGGTGCAAAGGCATGTGAGGCCTGATAATGCACATATTTAGGGGGAGCTTCTTTCTCAATTGTTGGACACACATATCTCTTTTATATAACCAAATTTGTGTTGTCATCAATCACCAAAAAGGGGGAGATTGAAAGTGCATCTAGGCCCCTAACTTGTTTTGGTGATAATGACAATCACAATTTGGAGAATTTAATTGTTTAAATGAGATGTGTGCACGATCAAAAAGAAAAGAAAAGTTAATACGATCAAAAGAAGGCCCTAATTTGTTGAAATGGTGTTCAAGCTCAATGGAGTTTCAAATTTCATTTTCTCAATTTAAAATTGAGTATAGAAAACAACGTACTACGAAGGGGATGCGAAGAGTTGAGTCAAGATTTGCCACCTGTGCTATTCTTGAGAACTAACAACCTTTGAGAGACACAAATCACACACATACACTTGGGTTTTGTCACTATGACACTGTCTGTCGGGTGGTCCGGCAATATACCAGATGACTCGGTCAGGACCCGATGATCCAGCTGAATCTCCCGAGATTCTCGGTCTATCATCTGCTAGGCCGTGTGATCTGATATTGTTCCAGATGACCCAGTACCGCTTCACAGCTGAGCCTAACTACTAGTTTTGGGGAGTGGGGTATTGATACCCCCACACTCCTCTTCATTTGATGCTAACACAAAATAAAACAGCTCCAAGTATTCACTCCTCTCTCCCAAGTCCCTCTAGAGCTAATCCTTGCCAATGTTTCACCTAGGGTTTGGGTGTGAGAGATCTTTGAGGTGTAAGGTTGAGCCCTTGAGTGAGTTATTCATTTGTCCATCTCAAGAAGCACTTGTGGCGGCCAAGACTCTTCGATTCGCGTTTGTTACTCTTGAACCTTGCTTCTAGACGGTTATGTGTCACCCGTTGTGTGTCCTCTTCATGTAGAGCAACTAAGAACGTTTGTATTACCCTCCTCTTATTCGTGGGGATTCATAGTGAGCACCCAATCATCCTTGGTGGTAGACTGGGAAGAGGCGAGAAGCTCTTTGTGATAGCCCATCCTTTGTGGGTACCTCAACGGAGACATAACTTTCCTTAGTGGGAGTGAACTCTGATAAACAAATTCTTTGTCTCGTGTGCTTATTGTGTCATCTTTTTTATTTGACCTAAGTTTGTTTTGGGCCTATTTATAAATTTGTGTTGTTTGCCTAACAAATCTTTGTTTGCAGAAGGTTACTTGCATCTCTACTAAACTTTTGATTCAAGTAGAATTGGCCGTTCCAATTTTTATTTTGAATTTCGCTTAATTGTCTCCTGCTGCCGAGTCATCCGCCCCACTATCGGAAGATCTAGCCACTGGATCATTCGGCACCGCGTCGGATAACCCGACCCATTTGATATCAATTTCTAGTTTTTCATGAAAATTTTTAAGTGATCCTATTCAACCCCTCTAGGCATCACAAGATCCTTTCACGGTAGCGCTAAAAAATGTCGTGCATTGTACGAGAGGCCGGCAGTCGTGGGACGACCGTGGTGCAATGCCGACCATAGGGATGGCATGCGATGCACGGGAGGTCGGCGGCGCGTAAGTACAACGTGTCGTACGGGAAGCCGGCGACCGCTGGACGATGGCTGCGCAGTTACAACCACGTAAGTCCTAGCTCGACTGATGCACCAATAAACGATAAAATCGTCCGCCTTGTTCGTTTGGCTTATCAGCCACCAGCCAGCAGTACTTTTCTCTCAGAATAAACCAGCCACCAGCAACCAGCCAAAAATACTTTTCTTTCAGAACAAACCAGCACCAGCCATCAGACACCAGCCACCAGCCAAACGAATAAGTTCGTCATTGGAAAGAAACAGACCGTTTCTACTTGGCGGGACCCACGATGGGATTGCTCTGTGCCGCGCCAATGGAAGATTGAAAAAAAACACCACTCCGAGATGATTTTTATTACCTGAAGACTCCAGCATTACATGAGGTATAGTTTTTAGAGATGATTTTTGCTCGGGTGTTCTTCATGAATATCGAGTATAATTTTTACCATTGGAACTGTCATGAGTCACAGCCCAGACGACATCGAGCGGCGTATGACCGACCATTGACGACATTGTTTTGTCTCACTTGTGCCTAATTGTTTTATTTTGGGCTTAGTATTAGATTCGCAATGGCATAATCGGCATCATTTGGCGGGGCCTGAGAAGCATCCACTAGACCACTAAAAGCCCTAGAACTTACTCCCTCCGTCTACGAAAGAATGCAACTATGAGATCTGTGTCGGTCAATCTTGCTCAAGTTTGACCAAATATAAAATAAATAGTTTACACTTATAACTTCAAATAATTTTATCATGAATGTATATTCTATAACTAATCTAATGATACTTGTTTTATTTCATAAATATTATTAATTTCTTATATATCTTTAGTCAAAGTTCAAATAGTTTGACTCATAAAAAAGCGAGAATTTTCATTCTTTCGGAGATGGAGGGAGAACGTCTAGATCGAGTAGTTAGGCACTTAGGCAGTGTTTTCTTCACTGGATGGAGCAACTGCCGCCAGGGTTTAGATCCTGTTGGCCGCCGTACGGATAGTAGCAATCCGGCTCTGGCGTCGGCGGTGGGTACGCCGGCCACTGCTGTCCGAAAGATTCTCCTCCTTGATGCATATAGAAGCCTCCCGACGGCGGGGCTGGCCCCGCCCAGTATTGCCCACCGTACGCTCCTCCCGGTGGTTCCGCGTACCAGTAGCCGGCCTGCGGCGGAGGTGCACCGTACGACGACGAAGACGTGGACGCAGGCGGAGACGGAGGCTGACAGGCGCGTAGGCGGCGCAGAGCAGGGGGCGCCGACGAAAACAGTGACGAGAGGCTGCAGCTGGATTCGTCCGTAGCCGACGACGCCTCCTGCGGCGCGACGTGCGTCGTCGCCGCCGGCCCATACATCTCCTGCATCTGCTGCGCCGCCGCTCGCGACGCGGCCGCCTTCCGCCACTCGTGGTCGTAGCCTGGGACGACGTCTGGCTCTGGCCTCGTGGGGTCGCTGACGACCCTGACGGGTTTCCTCATCCTGACCTCGAGGCTCGTGGCCACCGCCGACGCGTCCGCCGTTCCGGTGAACTTCACCAGGCGCGCCTGCACGTCCGTGGTGACCGCGTCCACGCCTGCAATCACGTGTCGCACGTTCCAAATTAAAGAGATGCAAATAGCGGCCAACAAGCACGTACGAAATGATATGCCCCTCATGTGCACGCGACGTGACGCGCTCGCACCTGGGATCTCCATGACGCGCCTCTCTACCCTGTCGGCGCAGGACCTGCAGTGCAGTTCCATCTCAAGGAGGATGGGCGTCGCCTGCGAAGCGTAGGCGCCGCCGCCGCCGGTGGCCGCCTCCCCATCCTCCTCCGCGCCGTCGCTCACGACCCTGACGTCCTTCTTCGTCTTGGCTTGGAGCCGCGCCCTGAGCGCCGTCGCGTCGGCGGTGCCTTCGACCACCACGAGCCCGGTCTCGAAGGACGCAGTCACGCTCTTGGCCCCTACACGCACCCGCGCGCAAAATGTGAGGCAGAGAGATCAAAATGACATCGCAGGCGCATTCGTGCGTCTACATGGAGGCCGGCCGGCGGCCCGTCGATCGGCAGCGTACGTACCAGGCACCTTCATGACGGCTTTCCGGATCTTCTTCGCGCAGCTGTCGCAGTGCACATCCATGGCGAGGACGACGGGCGCCATTACTCGGTGCGTGCTCTGTTCTGTGCATGATATGGCCCGCTGGCTCTGGAGTCTATATACAGCAGCACCGAGAGGTGATCGAGGAAATATTGATGACGTTATCCCTGTTTTTGATTTAGGAAGGAAAGGTTTTACTGAGAATCAATCAGCAGGTTGCATCGATCAAATATTCAATCTGTAATTGTTCAGCACTTGACCGCCCACGTTAAATAGTGCGATTGACGTCGTGGATATCTTTCTTTCCAGTGCTCCATATGAGTATACGACGATATCCTGGATGGCTTGCATTGCTTGCGCACAAACCCTTTTCGTGAGGTTGGCGCGTAAGTACATAATTTTGGAATAAGGGTTTTGGCAAAGAATTTGCTCCGGTTCCTGTGCTGTACTCAAATTGTTCACGTTGGAGCATTTCCGGAGCTCTTCACGCCAGTGCTACAGTTCATGTTCGTGTACTTTTCACAATTTTTGGGCCACATTCATCACACATGCTGATGAAGGGAGGTCCAGGTGACAGACCTACGCGTGGTCCTTGCGTGTCATCGAAATCGTCTCTGCCTACTTGGCATCACGACGGTCACTTCTCATTCTCATGCTGAAAATGCATACCCCACTACCGGAAATAGCAATGCTGCCGTGAACCTTTTCTTTGCCGTGAGCCAAAGCTCGGGCTCACGGCACGCAGGGTTGTTTGCCATGAGCTTTCAAGTTGGCTCACGACAGACATATCGGTGCGGAAAGTAGTCCCGACAGTAACTAGTAATAAGTGCTGAGATCTGTCCCTCGATGGTCAGTGCTAAGCAACTAAGGACACTTGGTTTATCCTGGTTCCGGCCGGGGCCGTACGTCCAGCAGGGGTGTGCTCGAGGCACTATATTGCTTCGCACCGGGGTGCCTGTAGTGGGGCGGCTACAAGCGAGGTGGGAGAGCAGGCGTAGCCTCCAAGTCCCGAGCGGGGTGATCGAGGTTAGTGCTGATATCGAAGGAGGGAAGGCAGAGAGCATGCAATCGGTTGCTATCTGCTATCCAGTGTCTGGTGTCGTGTATCCCCCGCGGCGAGGGGGGTCACCTTCCTTTTATAGACCAAGGAGGGGGTGATGTACAGGCACGCCGCGCTATTTGGCTACGTGGGGAGGTATGGTGTACAGTCCCGTGGAGATGACGCCCGTCCTGGCGAGTCCTGCTCCGATCGCGGCGCCGTGGTTGACCGGGGCGTCCCCAGGCGGGCCCGAGGGAGCCGTTGACGGTGGTCCGTACGAGGTACAGTGGCAGGCGTGGCGGCGTCCCGTCGTACAGCGCACAGGACTGACAGCGATGGGGATGGCGCTCCCGCCGGCCTGACGTCACGGTTTGACCCTACAGATCAACGAAAAGAGGGCTTGAGGGTGTGGCCGGCCCCCCTTTGAGGGCACGGCATTTTAGCCGTACTAAAGTGGGCGGCACAGTGTCACAGAGCTGACACTGGCCTCGTCGCACAGTCCCCCACAGTGGCGGGGATGGGCTCCCCCAGGGAGTTGGCGGAACAGCGCCGGGGCGTGATTCCCAGGCGCATGATGGCGCGGCTCTGCCTACGAGCATTAAATGCTCGTACCCGCGCGCGGGAGCAGGTACGCTTGCGAGGGAACCCTCGAGCGAGGCGGAACCCGCTCGAGGGGAGCGTGAGCCCTCGAGCGAGGCGGAACCCGCTCGAGGGGGGCGCTTGGCTGGGCCGCTACGGTGGGCGCGGGGGCCACCGCAGCGTGGGCCGTGCCGTGTGTGCGTGCTTAAGTTAGAGGTGTGTTTTGTTTTGTTTTTTGCAGGTTTTAAGCTGGGTTCCCCCGGTCTTTTAGGGGACCCTCAGGGCTGTCCCCGACAGTAGCCCCCGAGCATCTATGGGTGTGCCAGCCAGGCTCCCGCAGATGCTGAAGCCTACTGATAGGACGTTCTTCCCACTGGTTGCAAGTGCCTTCCGTGGGGCCGCGTCAGCGGACCCGCGGGTCTAGCCCCTGAAGCCCTGCAGGAGCGTAGGTGTTCCTGCAGGTACCACGAAATCTGGTCAGTGGGCGTGGTGTTCCAACCAGCATCGGTAATGTTTCAACCGGCTTCGGTGACGCACGCGCGACTGGCACCATTCGCGGCCGGTGCATCCCAAGAGGTGTAGCCATGCGTCGAGCCCCCGAGCCTGGGCCCATTCGAGGCGATCGGGGCGAGCTCTTCGACTTGTTTTAAACGCGCCATCGCCGTCGCTCCGCGGGACGGGGGGGGTGAGGTTTCCGCAACCCCCATCGATCGGGTCGCGGATTGCGGATTCCTCGTTGAGCTGTTAGTGGGTGGTTCAAGTGGACGCCCATGCCTCGTTCGATAAGGGTAGGCTCATGGTCCGGAGACTCGTCCATTAAAGCGCTGGCATGGGTTTGCTAGGTGGGGCTCGGTCCCATTCGCTAGGGACCGAGGGCGTGGAAGCTCTCCCTCGGTGGGATCCCCCCGGCTAGCTACCCTTGCTGGCTCTCGAACACGACATGTGGGGCGCCCCCGAGCCGGTGGGCTCGAGGAAAGGCTCGAATGCGCGTGCCCTCGTCGTCCCTGACTCTGGCGATCTGGGGCACCTGTTCGAACCCGTTGAGGGTCAGGTTTCGAACCCCTGACCAGTAGGGCCGCGCGGGGTAACAGCGGGGTGTTCCCGTCCTTTCGCATCTGCGGGCTTCGAGGGTCCCCAGCCGTGCTGGTCCTCGAGCTGCTGATCAGTAGACCGAGGGCACCTGTGGCGCCTGTTTATTTCGAACAGGCTTCAAGGCCATTGGTCGGTATTTGCACCCTTCGAGGGTCGGTCTTATTTGAGCCAGGGGCTCGGGCCGCTCGAGGGTCTTCCTTACTTGGTAAGGGACAGGGCCATTTAATGCCCGCAGTCGCGGCTATAGAAAACGCGCCGCGGCGCACCTTTCGGGCGCCGCGGCGCGCGCGTCGTGGGCGGGGGTGGGCGGGCGGACGTGACCGCTCGCCGCGGCCCCGGTTACCGCGCCGTGATGATGGCGCGCGTGCGGTTGTGCGGCTGCCGCGGTCGTGGCGGGCACCGCTCGTCAGTGAGGGAAAACTCCACCTGCAGTTAATGCGCGCGGGGCGTGCGCTCCGGAGGGCACGCCTCGCGGCTTATAAATCCGTTAGGCGGGGAAGGGGCGGTTTTTTACCTTTGCATTCAGCGTTTGCCGACTCTGCTCCTTGCTCCCCTGCGCCCGAGCCGTTCTCGCCTTTGCGCCTTTGTTCTTGGAGCTGCCCTAGTCTCCAGTTCCTTGTCCCCCCGCCCGCTCGTATGGCCCCCCAACAGCCCCTTACCATCATCGACCCGCCGGTGTGGGAGCGCTCGACGGCGACGAAGCTGGCCCTGGGTCAGCTGGTGGCCGGCGGCCAGCTGGCGGCGAACGTGGATGGATAGCCTAAGGAGTGGATCGTGCCGTCGGAGAGGGAACGAGTTCCCAACCCACCGTACGGCTACATCGTCAGCTTCATGCGCTTCCACGAGCGTGGCTTCACGGTGCCGGCGAGCCGCTTCTTGCGGGGCCTCTGCTACCACTACGGCGTGGAGCTTCAAAACTTCACGCCGAACGCGATCTCGCAGGCGGCCACGTTCTTCGGCGTCTGCGAGGGCTTCCTGGGGATCCCCGTGAATTGGGATCCCTGGGTCCACCTCTTCCGCGCGGAGCTGCATACGCTGCCGACGTCGGAGCCGAGGACTCGTCGCGCGGCGCGGGCCGGTGGCTTGGCGCTCGCAGTGCGGAGCTCACGCAGGGAGGACTACATCCCCTGCACGATGACCTCCAACAACTCGGATTGGGAGCGGGGGTGGTTCTACCTCCGCAACGCCGCCCCCGGCCTCCCCCCTACACCGGCAAGGTGCTCCGGGAGAGGGACGCCTCCCGGTACCACGGGGTGTCTCCGCCCACGCACCAGGCGCGGCTGGACTCGCTCATGGCGGCATTGAAGAGGCTGGCGGACCGCGGGCTGACTGCGGGATGCGTCCTCGCCAACCTCCACCACCGGCGGATCGTCCCCCTGATGGAGAGGCGGCTCCGCATCTTCGAGATGCGTGAGGATGCAGACCCCGTCGCGTTGGCGGAGTCGCGACTGCTGCGGGATCCCTTCCCGCGGTCGTACGCGGCGACCCGGGCGCGGAGCGCTATCGACCTCAGGTCGGGGCGTTGCGACGACGCAGCCCTGTGGGTGCTCGAGATACTCCCCGTCGGCCAGCTGGTGAGTGGATTTCCCGACTTCCTTTCTTATCTCGCCGGTTTCTTGGGTTACCGGCGCATTTTAAGGCTTCGCCCGACCCCCGCAGATGGTGAGCGTGAGCGCCGCGAAGTCTGACCCACCCACGCCCCGGTCCCGCGCGCTCGCGCGCGCAGCACAACAGCGAGAGCGGGAGCGGGTGGACTGCAGGAGGTAGCGCGACGCGCGGCACCAGGAGCGCCGGGAGCATAGGAGCGAGGAGTTCCGGCTGCGCGAGCAGCAGGGACTCTCCTTGCCAGAGACGGAGGAGTACTCGTCGTCGGACGAGGAAAAGGAGGAAGAGGGGGAGGAGGATAGGGGGCAGGTTCTCCCCGATAGGTGGGGAGCTCGCCCCCCCGTCACCGAGCCGACTCGGTGGCGGGAGAACCGTCACCTGGGGCGGGCGCAGAGGCGCCTGCCACCGGGCGCTCTGCGGCGACGAGGCGGCGGGAGCCGCGGAGGCGTCGGCGCGCGCCTCGGAGGGGGCGCGCGCGCGCGACGGAGCGCGCGCGTGCGGGCGGGGCCTCGCGCGCGCGGTGGAGGTGGCGGAGGCGCGGCGGAGGCCGCGCCGGCCGCGCCTACGACGTCGGCGGGGGCCTCGAGGAAGAGGAAGCGGGCCTTCTCCTCCTTGAGGTAAGGAGTTGGCTTTCGAGGGGTCGCGTGCCCGACAGGCGGGGACCTGACAGTTTGTTTTCATGTCCACAGGGTGGCGCCAACCATGCCCCCCTCGCACCGGCCAAGGTGCTGAGGGCGGACGCGTCCGTCCCCACTAGGCGGCGCTCGTCAAGGGCGCGCGCGGCGCGGGCACAAGCACGGCGGCAACGGCGAGCGGGGCCTCGCGAGGCGCGGCCGAGGCCTCGGGGTCGGGATTGGCGATGTTAACCGTGGAGCCGCGGCGGCGGTGGCGCAGGCGCGACGAGAGCCAGCCATGGCCGAGGCACGGCCGGTGGCGGGGGCGCGGTGCGCCAATCGTAGTGGCGTTGCCGGCGCCGTCGGCCATGGAGGCGCATCGGGCGCCGCGGCCGGCCGAGGCGCGGCGGGAGGCGGAAGTCGACACGCCGCGGCGAGGAGTCCGCACCCCGCGTGGTAGCGCGGCCCCGCGGCGGAAGTTGCCGCGCGCCGCGGGGAGCCCGCCCTCGCCGGCGGCTCCCCGGGCGACGGCGGTGGATATTCCCGATGACGACACGCGCCGGCCGGGTGGGACCGGTGGGGAGGCCTTCCCGCGCCGGGCCCCCGAGCCTCGGGCGGGGGCGCTCGTCATACGGCGGGACGGCCACATGGTGGGCGGGGGCTCGAGGCACGGCGTCGAGGCCTCTTCGTCTCCACGCCGCCCCGCTGGCTCGAGCGGTCCAGCAGCGGACCCGGGGCAGGGGCAGGAGCGCGTCGACACGTCATCCCCCCTTTTCGTCGACGCTCAAGGGGAGCAGCAACTGTGGGAGGAGCTGCGAGGCCACGGCGCTTCGCTCAACCGAGCGCTGAACGAGGCGCTGCGGATCCACGGTGGCCCTGCGTGGCATGTCTTCCAGGTATGACGCCGTTGCTTTTTTCTTTGATCTCCTCATTTTCGTGTTTGTCTCTCGACGCTTATCGGTCTTCGTCTCGCGGCGGCAGAGCCGGAGCCCGCGCCCGCGACGGTGCGCGCACCCTCGACCAGATGAGCGCCGAGCTCCGCCAGCTCTGGGAACAGCGCGACGCCTTCGACACCCTCGCGGAGGCCTTGAGGACTCGGGACGGCCGGGCCGTCGTGCGGGCGGTGGCCCCGCGCGACCGCCTCCCGGAGCCGGGAGGGGCAAAGCCACGGCGTGCCCCTCCACCATCGAGCGGATTCGCACGGCCCTCATCGACTGGGATGAGGCGCTGCAGCAGGCGAGGGGGGGATCTGGAGAGGGCGCGCATCGTGGCGACCGACTGGGAGGCAGAGGTGGTGTCCGTCCGGGCCCAGAACCAGGAGGTCCGCGCGTGGCTCCTGGAGGCGCAGTCCCAGCAAAGCCGGGCCGAGGATAGGGCGAGGGAAGCCGAGCAGAAGGCCAAGGAAGCCGACGAATTGAAGGCCGCCCTCGCCGCCAAGGTTGCCACGGTTGCCGCAGCGGAGGAACGACTCCGCAGGCGCCCGCCGGGAGGGCGAGGGTGCCGCTCCCGGCGAGGAGCGGGCTGCTCTCGTTGACGCCCGGTCGGCGCTTGAGTGGGAGCGTGCTGCTCTCGATAGAGCGTAGAAGTCGCTAGAGGAGCGGGATGCCGAGGTCTCGAAGCTTGATGGGGAGCTGATTGCCCTCAGCATCTCGAACGCGGACCAGGTCCGGACCCTCGAGGAGCAGAGCGCCACGGTCGTCAGCTTGCAGCAGGCGGTCGAGAGCGGATGCAAGGCTCTCGAGGTGGAGAGGAAGCAGGTCGAAGGTAAGTTGCCGCTTCGTTTCTTGTTTTGCTGATCTTCCCTTCGGGGGTCCGTTCCCCTCTTGATTCCTTTTGCTCGTGATATTCAGGCCTGCGCACCGCGTTGGGGCACCCGACCAGTCAGGCCGAGACGCTGCAGGCCGCCTATGACTCCTCCGAGCAGGAGCTGGTGGAGCTGCGTGCTGCAGCCCTCGAGACCTGCCAGGCTGTCGAAGAGGGCGAGGCGCAAGCAGGAAGCTCGCTGGCCAGCCGTCTGCGCGCCCTTGGTGTCGGTGCGGAATGTGGTCCCGACACTAACCAGTAATGAACGCCAGGATCTATCCCTCAATGGTCGATGCTCACAAGGTTTATCCTGGTTCCGGCCGGGGGCCGTACGTCCAGCAGTGGTGTGCTCGGGGCACTATATTGCTCAGCACCGGGGTGCCTGTAGTGGGGCGGCTACAAGCAAGGCGGGAGAGGAGGCGTGGCCTCCAAGTCCCTGGTGAAGTGGCTGAAGATGTCGTGGGAGAATTGGGGAGCGTGTGTGTGGTGCGTCGGATGTTATCCGTTGTTTTCTGTCTGTCTCCGTCCCCTGCGGCGGGGGAGTTCGCCTTCCTTTTATAGGCCAAGGAGAGGGAGAATTACATGCATGCCACACTATTCAGCTACATGGGGAAGTATGGTGCGCCGCGTGGTAGAGTTGGCGGCCGCCTTGACGGTCCTTGCCGCGATCTGGCCATCATGGCGTATCTTGTACCCGAACAGCGGTGGCTTCGAGGGTAGGAGCGCAGTGGTTGGCCGTGATGTCCCCAGGCGGGCTCGAGGGGGTTGCTGACGACGATCCGTACGGAATACAGTGGCAGGCGTGGTGGCTTTCCGTTCCCGCACGCCCCACAACACCGGAGCTGTTACCACAGTGCCCGACGTGGTGTTGTACGCGTGGGGGCAGCCGCCTGCAGTTAATAGTGGCAGGGATGGCGCCCCGCCGGCCTAACGTCTTGACCTGGCCCTGCAAGGTCACGAGAAAGCATTTCGAGGGTGTGGCCGGCCACCCTTCGAGGGCTTGGCACGTTAGCCGTATTGGAGTAGGCGGCGCGGCGTCACGGGGCTGACACCGGCCATGTCGCACAGTCCCCCACAGTGGCGGGGATGGGTTCCCCCTAGGGAGTTGGTGCAACAGGACCGGGGCGTGAGTCCCAGGCGCATGATAGCGCCGCCCCGCCGTTGTCGAGCATTAAATGCCCGTACCCGCGTGCGGGAACGGGCGTGCGCGTGCGCAGCGCCCTTGAGCGAGGCGGAGCCCGCTCGAGGGGGCTCGAGCGAGGCGGAGCCTGCTCGAGGGGATTTTTGAGTGGGCCGCCTTGGTGGGCCACGGGGGCTACCGCGGCGTGGGCCGTGCCCTGTGTGTGCGCTTAAGCAAGATGCGTTTGTCTTTGGTTTTTTGCAGGTTTTAAGCGGGATTCCCCCATTTGTTTAAGGGGACCCCCGGGGGCGCCCCCGAGCGCAGCCCCCGAGCATCCGCGGGTTCGCCGGCCAGGCTCCCGCAGATGCTGGATCCTACTGATAGGACGTGCTTCCCTCCTGGTTCGCAAACGCTTTCCGTGGGGCCGCGTCAGCGGACCCGCGGGTCTAGCCCCCGAAGCCCTGTAGGAGCGTGAGTGCTCCTGCAGGGGTTTTACTACGGGATTTGGTCAGAGGGCGTGGTACATATTCCAACCGGCGTCGGCAATGTTTCAGCCGGCTTCGGTGACGAACGCACAGCTGCCACTATCCGCGGCCGACGCAATCCAGGAGCTGTAGCCGTGTGCCGAGCCCCCGAGCCTGGGCCCGTTCGAGGCGATCGGGTAGAGCTCTACGACTTGTTTTTAACGCGCCCTTCCTCTGCGGGACGGAGGGTGAGGTTTCCGCAACCCCCATCGATCGGGTCGCGGATTGCGGATTCCTCGTTGAGCTGTTAGTGGGTGGTTCGAGTGGACGCCCATGCCCCGTTCGATAAGGGTAGGCTGCGCGGTCCGAGGACGCGTCCATTAAAGCGCTTGCGTGGGTTTGCTAGGTGGGGCTCGGTCCCGTTCGCTAGGGACCGAGGGCGCGGAAGCTCTCCCTCGGTGGGATCCCCCGGATAGCTGCCCTCGCTGGCTCTCGAACACGAAATGTGGGGAACCCTCGAGCCGGCGGGCTCGAGGAACATCTCGAATGTGCATGCCCTCGTCGTCCCTGACTCTGGTGATCTGGGGCGCCTGTTCGAACCCGTCGAGGGTCAAGCTTCGAACCTCTGATCAGTAGGGCCGTGCGGGGCGGCGGCTAGGCGCCCCCGTCTTTGCATCTACGGGTTTCGAGGGTCCCTGATTGTGTCAGCCCACGAAACGCTGATCAGTAAAATAGTGCGGGGTGGCAGCTAGGCGCCCTCGTCTTTGCATCTGCGAGTTTTCGAGGGTCCCTGACTGCGTCAGCCCCCGAAACGCTGATCAGTAAAATAGTACGGGGTGGCGGCTAGGCGCCCCCGTCTTTGCATCTGCGAGTTTTTGAGGGTCCCTGACCGCGTCAGCCCCTGAAACGCTGATCAGTAAAATAGTGCGGGGTGGCGGCTAGGCGCCCCCGTCTTTGCATCTGCGAGTTTTCGAGGGTCCCTGACTGCGTCAGCCCCGAAACGCTGATCAGTAAAATAGTGCATCTAAGGTACCTGTGGTGCCTGTTTTACTTCAAACGGGCCCCGAGGTGACCGGCCGATGCTTGCACCCTTTGAGGGTCGAATTTTTCTGAGCCAGGGGCTCGCGCCGCTCGAGGGTCTTCCTTACTTGGTAAGGAACCGGGCCATTTAATGCTCGCGGTCGCGGCTGTAGTTTCGCGCCACGGGCGCGCCTTTTTAGGCGCTGCAACCGTGCGCGTAGTGGGCGGCGTGGGGCAGGCGGATGTGACCGCCTACCACGGCCCTCCCGTTTCTACGCCGTGATGATGGCTCGTGGGCGGTTGCGTGGCCGCCGCGGTCGTGGTGGGGCCCGCCCGTCAGTGAGAGAATATTCCACCTGCAATTAATGCGCGCGGGGCGCACGCTCCGGAGAACACGCCCGCGGCCTATAAATCCGACGAGTGGGGAAAACGGCGGTTTTTTACCTTAGCATTCATCGCCATTCCTGCTCCTTGCGCCTCAGCCCTTGAGTCGTTCTTGCCCAAGCAGCTTTCTTCCGTCGGAGCCTTTCTTCTCCTTCCTGTTCTTCGTCCCTCGCCCCTTTGTCTTCCCTCATGGCGCCCCAACCGCCTCTCGTTATCGTCGACCCGTACGCGTGGCAGCGCTCGAAGGTAACGCGGCTGGCACTGAACCAGCTGGTGGCCGCCGGCCAGCTGGCGGCGAACGAGGACGGACGACCGGCCGAGTGGATCGTGCCGCCGGCAAGGGACCACACACCCAACCCCCCGAGCGGCTACGTGGTTAGCTTCATCCGCTTCCACGAGCGAGGCTTCGCGGTGCCGGCGAGCCGCTTCATGCAGGCGCTCTGCCACCACTACGGCGTGGAGCTTCACAACTTCGCGCCGAACGCGATCTCGCAGGCGGCCACGTTCGTTGGTGTCTGCAAGGGCTATCTAGGGATCCCGGTGAACTGGGATCTCTGGATTCACCTCTTTCACGCGGAGCTGTTTACGCAGCCGACGTCGGAGCAGAGGACCGCCGCGCGGTGCACGCCGGCGGCATGTCGCTCGCCTTGTGGGGCCAGCGCAAGGACGAGTACATCCCCTGTACCATGATGACCAACAACGCAGGCTGGGAGCGGGGGTGGTTCTACCTTCGCAACGACGAGCCCGGTCTCCCCCTACACCGGTTTGGTGCTCCGGGAGAGGCCCGACTCCTGGCACCACGGGGTGTCCCCGCCCCAGCACCGGGATCGGTTGGACTCGCTTCTGGACGTGCTGAGGAATCTGGCGGACCGGGGGCTAACCGCGGAGGCCGTCCTCGCCTTCCTCCACCACCGGCGGGTCGTCCCCCTGATGGAGAGACCGCTCCGCATATTCGAGATGACCGAGACGGCGGATCCCATCACGCTGGCGAGGTCGCGGATGCTGCAGAGCCCCCTCCTGCGGGAGTACGCGGCTACCCGGGCGCGGAGCGCCATCGACTCCAAGTCCATGCGCAACGACCGGTCCCTGTGGGACCTTGAGATGCTCCCCACCGGCAAGCTGGTGAGCGGGGTTCTTTGTTCCGTTTCGATTTTGCCAATACCTCGGGTTGTTGACGCACTTTGATGCTTCGCTCGCACCGGGGTGCGATTGAGCGCGCGAGTGCCCGACCCGCCCACTCCCCGCTCTCGCGCGCTGGTCGCGCGCGCGCGGCGGCCGAGAGCGGGAGCGGGCGGCACGCAAGAAAGAGCGCGCGACGTGACATCGGGAGCGTCGCGAGCGGAGGAACGAGGAGTACCGGCTGCGCGAGCAGCAGGGGCTCTCCTCACCGGGGACCAAGCAGTACTCGTCCTCGGACGAGGAGGAAGAGGTGGAAGAGGTTGGGGGGCAGGTTCTCGCCGATAGGTGGGAGCTCGCGCCCCGTCGGCCGGAGCCGGCCCGGCGGCAGGAGCGGCATCGCCCGGGGCGGGTGCGGGAGGTGCCCGCCACCGGGCAATCGACAACGAGGGCGGCGCGGGCCGCGGAGGGTGCCGGCGTGCGCCCGGAGGTGCGCGCGACGGATGCGCCCGCTCGCGGGGCGGGGCCGCGCGCGGTGGAGATGGCCGGAGGCGCGACGGCGACCGCGCCGGCGTCGTGGGCCGGGACCTCGAGGAAGAGGAAGCGTGCCTTTTACTCCTCGAGGTGAGAGACTTGTCCTTTCGAGAGGTTGCGTGTCCGATAGGTAGGGACCTGACGATTTGCTCATGCTTGCGCAGGGAGGTGCCAACCGTGCCTCCCCTCGCACCGGCCAAGGTGTTGAGGGCAGACGCATCCGTCCCCACCCGGCGGCGTTCGTCGAGGGCGCCGCGGGCGGGGGCGAGCGCGCAAGATGCAGCCGAGGCCTCGAGGCCGCGGCCGGTGGTTCCGCCCGCCGCGCGCGCGGCCCGGAGGCCGTCGAGGAGCGCGACGGTGCCGGTCGTGGCGGAGCGCGCGCCCGACGGCGCCGGTTGCGGTGGCGCGCGCCGGCGGCGTCCCGCCGTGGAGGGCCACCGGCGCCCGCGGTTGCGAGACGCGGCTTGAGGCGGTGGCCGCGGCGCCGCGGCGGGAGCTTGCGGCCACGGAGGCGCGGGCGGAGGCGCCGGTGGAGGCGCAGCAGGGGCCTACACCCGCCGGCGGCTCCCGGGCGGTGGTGGTGGAGATCCCGGACGACGACTCCCCGCCGCCTGGGTGGGACCAGTGGAGCTTCCCCACGCCGTCTTCCGAGTCCCAGAAGGGGGCTCTTGTGAGGCGGCGGGATGGCCACATGGTGGCAGGAGGCCGAGGGCACGGCGCCGAGGCCTCTTCTTCCCGCGCCGGCCGCTCCGCTCTGGGAGAGGGGCGCGTTGACGGTCCGCCCGCCTTCGCCGACGCCCGGGAGGAGCAGGAGCTGTGTGAGGAGCTCCGCGACCACGGCGCTGCGCTCAACCGAGCGTTGAACGAGGCACTGCGGATCCATGGCGGCCCCGCGTGGCGCGTTTTCCAGGTGAGGCGTTGCTGCCAACTTTCTTTGATTTCGTCGTCTTCACGCTTGATCCTTGCGACGCAACGCTCACTGGTTTTGGTTTGCTGGCGGCAGGAGCTCGAGCACCGCGCCCGTGACAAGTATGGAGCCTTTGACCAGATGAGCGCCGAGCTCCGCCGTCTCCAGGAGCAGAGTGACGCCTTCGCCGCGCTCGCGGAAGCCTTGAGGTCTCCGGACAGTTGGCTGTCGTACCGGGCTGTGGCCCTGCGCGATCAGCTCTAGGAGTGCGAAAGGCAGGACGCGGCGCGCCCCTCCACCCTCGAGCGGGTTTGCATGGCCCTCATCGATCGGGATGAGGCGCTGCGGCAGGCGCGGGGAGACCTGGAGAGGATGCGCATCCTGGCGACCAACTGGGAGGCGGAGGTGGCCTCCGTCCGCAACGACAACCTGGAGCTCCATTCGTTGCTCGGGGGCGCAGCCCGAGCGAGCCGGGCCGAGGAGCGGGGCGCGCGCGCGCGGCCGAGCAGAGGGCCAAGGAGGCCGACGAGCTGAAGGCCACCCTCGACGCCAAGGTTGCTGCGCTCGCGATCGCGGAGGACCGGCTCCTGCAAGAGCGTACCGCCCGCCAGGGGGCTGAGGGGCTGCTCCGGCAGGAGCGGTCTGCTCTTGTCGACGCCCGATCGGCGATCGAGCGGGAGCGTATCGCTCGCGAGGCAGCGCAAAAGTCGCTGGAGGAGCGGAACGTCGAGTTCTCAAAGCTCGAGGGCGAACTGGTGGTGCTCAGTATCACGAGCGCGAGCCAGGAGCAGGCCCTCAAGGAGCAGAGTGACACTGTCAACGGCCTTCAGCAGGCGGTCGAGGCTGAGCGCCGCGCCCTCGAGGTGGAGAGGAAACAGGTCGAAGGTAGGTCACTGTTTGTCTTTTGTTTTGCTGATTTTCCCATAGAGGGTTCGTCCCCTTTTCTGATTTCTCTCTTGCTGGCAACGTTCAGGCCTGCGCACTGCGCTGGGGCACGAGACCGACCGTGCCGAGGCGCTGCAGACCTCCTACAACTCCTCCGAGCAGGAGCTGCTGGAGCTGCGCTCTGCGGCCCTCGAGACCTGCCAGGCCGTGGAGGAGGGCGAGGCGCAGGCTGGGAGCTCGCTGGCCAGCCGCCTGCGCGCCCTTGGCGGGCACGTCGCCGGCGCATGCGCCGGTGCCGCACCTCGGCGTCCGAAGGCCCTCGGAGTGGTGCGATCTCATTACGAGATCAACTTCGAGGCCGTGGTGGAGGGGCTACATCGTCCCGAGGGCGTCGAGGGACGAGGTGGCGATGAAGCGCGTGGACGCGTTAGCCGCTGACGCCGCCGAGGCGCTTGCCGAAGCCTTCGAGGAGTTTCTGTTTCCCCGGACGCCACCGACGCCGATGCTCCCGCCACCGAAGATTGCGGGCGCCAAGCCCTTTTTGTTTGTGTGTTAGCGTATGGGCCGCATGGCCATGTAAATAAACAGATCATTTTGCTTCGAACATTTGTGAAAGCGAAATGGTGTCTTTTACTTTATTGTGCTGTTTTGTTTCTCCTTCTTCCTGAGTAAATTCGAGTTAGGGGAGTTCGATTTTCGCGAGCCGCCTGCTGGGCCGGAGGTAAGAGAGAAGGGCCGTATCCTCGCGAAGGCGTAGGCTATCTCTGACTCGCGCGTTCTTTCCGCTAAGCTGCCTGCGCCCTGTTCGAATTTTGCTCGAGGTCGAAGTCGAACCGTACTTAGCACGCATGGATTTTTGCGAAAAAATGGGACCATTTTTTTGGGGGGGGGGGGGGGGGTACCCCCCGTAGTAGCCCCCGAGGGTAACTTGGGTTTCAGGGGAAAGTCGAGTTGCCCTTTTTATTGAACTGGTGATGTTTACATGGTCGTCGCTAACTAGGGTGTTGGGCACGTGATTACAACAAAAGACTTGGAAATCCTAGCTAGGGATAGAAGCGACGTAGCTGTTGGATGTTCCAAGCGTTGGTGAGTTCCTCGCCGTCCTCGTTGGCTAGCTTGTATGTGCCAGGCTTGAGCACTTTCACCACGACGTAGGGTCCCTCCCACGGAGGTGATAGCTTGTGGCGTCCTCGGTTGTCTTGGCGTAGCCTTAGGACCAAATCCCCCTCGCTGAAGTCGCGCCGGCGTATCTTTCGTGCCTGGTAGCGCCTGAGGGACTGCTGGTACCTCGCGGAGTGCATTAAGGCCACGAGGCGCGCTTCATCCAGCTGGTCCAGTGAGTCCTCGCGGGCTCGCTGGTTGGCGTCCTCGTCATAGCCTCGTACTCTGGGTGACCCATATTCTAAGTCCGTGGGGAGGACGGCCTCCGCGCCATGGACTAGAAAGAACGGGGTGAACCCAGTGGCTCTGCTTGGGGTGGTCCTTAGGCTCCACAGGACCGCAGGCAATTCCTGGAGCCATTTTCGGCCAAACTTATTCAGCTGGTCGAAAATTCTGGGCTTAAGGCCTTGTAGGATCATGCCATTGGCACGTTCTACTTGGCCGTTGGTCTGTGGGTGTGCCACAGCTTCCCAGTCCACACGGATGTGGAATTTGTCGCAGAACTCCAGGAATTTCCTACCCGTGAACTGGGACCCATTGTCGGTGATGATGGAGTTCGGCACTCCAAAACGATGGACGATGTCAGTGAAGAACATCACTGCCTGTTCCGCCCTGAGATTCGTAATGGGGCGTACCTCTACCCACTTGGAAAACTTGTCGATTGCGACAAGCAAGTGGGTGAAGCCCCCGGACGCCTTTCGCAAGGGCCCGACGATGTCCAGATCCCACACGGCGAAAGGCCATGTGATGGGGATGGTCTGCAGGACGTGAGCAGG
Organism: Cenchrus americanus; assembly: GCA_947561735.1. Taxonomy (NCBI): domain Eukaryota; kingdom Viridiplantae; phylum Streptophyta; class Magnoliopsida; order Poales; family Poaceae; genus Cenchrus; species Cenchrus americanus. The sequence continues at coordinate 56,511,497 of OX387240.1, forward strand.
GAGGTTGGATTTGCGGGCGTAGAATTGGCACCCCTCGCAGGTGCGTACGATCTCGCTGGCATCCGCGACTGCGGTGGGCCGGTAAAAGCCCTGGCGGAACGTGTTGCCTACGAGGGTGCGGGGCGCGGCGTGGTGGCCGCAGACGCCCGCGTGAATGTCCCGGAGGAGCTCGCGCCCCTCGGGGATGGGCACACATCGCTGCAGGATGCCGGAAGCGGCGCGCTTGTACAGCTCGCCGTCGACGAGGGCAAAAGACTTGGCCATCCTGGCGATACGCCTGGCCTCAGACCGGTCCGAGGGGAGTTCCCCTCAGGCCACCCAGGCGATATACTTGTCGCGCCAATCTGCCCTGATGGGGGCTGGCTCGACATCCATCACTTCGGCCTCGTCGGCGCCGTACCCCTCGAGGAGGGAGAGTACGTACGCCTCGTTCGAGGGGTCCTCATCCATGGGCTCTGCGCTCGCTGGATTCGAGGGAGCCCCCGAGGGTTCCGTGTGGTTCGAGGGATGCGGCTCGAGGGTGACAGAGGGCTGGGCGACATCTCGGGCAAAAACGTTCGGGGGAACAGTGATCCGCCCAGACGTGATTTTTGCCAGCTCGTTCGCCTCCTCGTTGTACCGGCGGGGCACGTGATTGAGCTCGATGCCGTAGAACTTGTCATCGAGGGCTCGCACGGCCTTGCAGTACACTTCCATCTTGTCGTCGTGGCAGCTCGCACTTTTCATGACTTGGTCGATCGCAGCTTCCCCGTACGTCGAGGCGCTTGACGCCTATCTCGATGGCGATCTTGAGGCCGCAGAGAAGGGCCTCGTACTCAGCCATGTTGTTCGACGCAGGGAAGTGGAGACGTATTGCATACCGCATGTATTCCCCGAGGGGTGACACGAAGAGCATGCCCGCGCCCGCCCCAGTCTTCATCACCGAGCCGTCGAAATACAGGGTCCAGCACTCTGCCTGGATCTGCGGCGGCGGCAATTGCGTGTCCGTCCACTCGGCGACGAAATCTGCCAGGATCTGGGACTTGATGGCCTTGCGCGGGGTGTAGGCGAGTGTCTCGCCCATCAGCTCCACCGACCACTTGGCGATTCTACCCGCCGCATCCGGATTGCGGATGATCTCCCCCAGCGGGAAGGAGGAGACCACCGTGACGGGGTGGGCCTCGAAGTAGTGGTGAAGTTTGCGACGCGCAAGGACCACCGCGTACAGGAGCTTCTAGACTTGAGGGTAGCGTGTCTTGGTGTCGGACAAGACTTCGCTGATGTAGTACACCGGCCGCTGGACCGGCAGGGCGTGACCTTCGTCCGCGCGCTCTACCACGATCACGGCGCTAACCACCTGGGTGGTCGCGGCCACGTAGAGTTGTAGAGGTTCGCCGTCCCGCGGTGGTGTGAGGATCGGGGCATGAGTCAATGACGCCTTTAGCTTGTCGAGCGCATCCTGGGCCTCGGCGGTCCAGGAGAAGCGCTCGTGCTTCTTGAGGAGGCGGTAGAGGGGCAAGCCTTTTTCGCCAAGCCGAGAGATGAAGCGGCTCAAGGCGGCAAGGCACCCCAGCACCCTTTGTACCCCTTTGAGGTCCCGAATTGGACCCATTCGCTCGAGGGCTGTAACCTTTTCGGGGTTGGCCTCGAGGCCTCGCTGGGAGACTATGTATCCTAGGAGCATGCCCCGCGGCACACCAAAGACACATTTTTCGGGGTTCAATTTTACCCCGTTGGCCCGCAGGCAGCCGAACGCGATGTTGAGGTCGCCAACCAGGTCGTCCGCCTTCCTGGTTTTTACGACGATGTCGTCTACGTACGCCTCGACAGTCCGCCCGATGTGGTCTCCGAAAACGTGCTGCATGCAGCGTTGGTACGTTGCGCCCGCATTCCGGAGGCCGAATGGCATCGTGACGTAGCAAAACATCCTGAACGGCGTGATGAATGAAGTCGCGAGGTGGTTGGACTCCTTCATCTTTATTTGGTGGTACCCGGAGTAGGCATCAAGGAATCAAAGTAGCTCACACCCAGCGGTCGAATCAACAATTTGATCGATACGTGGCAAAGGAAAAGGAACTTTGGGACATGCTTTATTAAGACTGGTGTAGTCTATACACATCTGCCACTTCCCGTTCTTTTTCTTTACTAGTACTGGATTGGCTAGCCACGTAGGGTGGAACACTTCCTTGATGAACCCGGTCTCGAGAAGCTTCCGCAGCTCCGCTCCGATCGCCCGCCGCCTCTCCTCGTTGAAGCGGCGGAGCCGTTGCTGCACGGCGCGGGAGTGAGGCAGAATGTCAAGAGAGTGCTCGACGACCTCCCTCGGGATGACCGGCATGTCCGAGGGGCTCCACGCGAAGATGTCGGCGTTGGCGCGGAGGAAGTCGACGAGCACCACTTCCTATTTCGGGTCGAGGGTGGAACTGACCCTCAACACCTTGCCCTCGGGAGCAGCAGGGTCGAGGGGAACTTCCTTAGTCTGCTCCGCGGCCTCGAAGTTGCCGGCGTGCTTGGTGGTGGAGTCAAGGTCCTCGTTGACCATCTTCTCCAAGGTGGTCACCAGCGCTTCATCCAGCACCAGTGCTTCCGCGTGCTCGACGCATTCGACGTCGCAGTCGAACGCGTGCTCGATGGATGAGCCCACGGTGATGACGCCGTTCGGTCCTGGCATCTTCATTTTGAGGTAGGTGTAGTTCGGGACGTCCATGAACTTGGTGTAGCAGGGCCGCCCAAGTATGGCGTGATAGGCGCCCCGGAACCCCACCACCTCGAAGGTGAGCATCTCCTTGCGGAAATTGCTCGGAGTGCCGAACCAAACGAGCGGCATCGATCCGCTCCGAGGGGCCGGACGCGCTTGCCCGCGCGACGCCATGGAACGGCGTCGTGGCCGGGCCGTAGCCGGTCCAACCCGATCCCCGACGAGCGCGCGCGTGTGCGCGTAGAGGATGTTGAGGCCGGCCGCCTCCGTCCATCAGGACCTTTGAGAACCGCGCGTTCCCAATGACCGGGTCGACCACCAGTGGGTACTGGCCCGGGTTAGGGATGCGGTTCGGGTGATCTTCACAGCTGAAGGTGATGGCATCCTCCGACCAGTCGAGGAAGGAGGGAGGCGCCTTCTCCGCGGCGAGGACCTCGTGCCGCTCCCGCTTGCGCTGGCGGCTCGACATGTCGACGGTCGGCCCCCCGAAGATGAGGAACACGTTCTCCACGGCGGGGAATCCGCCGGCGTCGCCATCTCCTCTGTCCTTCTTGGCCTCTGCGTCTTTCATGGCGGCGCGGCCGTAGAACTTCTTGAGCATATCGCACTGCTCGAGGATGTGGTTCACCGGTGTTTTGTGATATGGACATGGCTTCTTCAGCATGTCGTCGAACACCCCCGGACCTCGAGGGGCCGGTCGAGGGCCCCGTCGAGCCGGGTCAACAGCAAGGGCCTCGGCGTCGTTGCCGTCGCGTCCCTGCTCGCGCGCCTCGCGGCGCGGCTTCTTCCCTTTCTTGCCCCGCTTGTCCCTCCGGTGGGGCTCCCTGGACTTGCTGCCCTCCGCGGGCGTGTCGTCCGAGCGCTTGCCCTTCTTGCCGTCGAAGATCGCCCCCACGGCCTCTTCGCCTGAGGCGAAGCTGGTGGCGATGTCAAACAGCTCGTTGGAGTCCGCCGGCGGGCTACGCCCCAATTCACGCACGAGGTCCCGGCACGTGGTGCCCTCGAGGAAGGCATGCACAATCTCGGATTGCGCCACGCTTGGGAGCTCCGTGCAGCGCTTGGAGAAGCGATGTATGAAGTCCCGGAGCGACTCGCCGGGCTTCTGGGTGCAGGAGCGCAGGTCCCAGGAGTTCCCGGGGCGCACATACGTGCCCTGGAAGTTGCCCACGAACGTGCGGACCAAGTCTTCCCAGTTATGGATCTGACTGGCCGGCAGATGCTCGAGCCACGTCCGGGCTGAATCGCCGAGGTGCAGGGGGAGGTTGCGGATGATGACCTCGTCGCTGGTGGCCCCGCCCAGCTGGCATGCTAGGCGGTAGTCGTTAAGCCACACGCGGGGATCCGTTTCCCCGTTATACTTGACGATGGTCGTAGGTTGGCGGAAGCGCTGGGGGAAGGCCGCCGCGCGGATCTCCCGGCTGAACACATGGGTTCCCGGGGGTTCCGGCGTCGGCAAGCGGTCCTCATCGCTGTCGTAGCGTCCACCTCGTTGAGGGTGGTAGCCTGCCACCGCTCGCGCATCCGCTTTGCTCGTCATCCGAGCGTTGATGATGTTGCGGGCGTCGCCGTCCCACGCTTGCCTGCGCGTGTCGAGGAGCCGTTCTTTAGCCGGTGTGCGTCCCGGGTTGGCGGGTCGCTCCGCCGCTCTGCCTGTGTGCACCGAGGGCTCGGCCCCCTGCGCACCCCATCGCCCCGTGCGTCCCCCTGCTGGCGGATGCGGGACGCCGAGCTCTCGGCCTATTGGACGGCCGCTTGCTCGATGAGTGCCTGCACCTCACGGTGCAGGTTTCGCGCCTCAGGCGTCGAGGGGGCTGGCATGGCCCGCAGTAGCGTCGCGGCGGCAATAAGCTTCTGGCTCGCTCACGGAGGCGTGTCCGGGTTGTCGACGTTGAAGTCGGCGTTGATGCGGTCGCGGGCCTGTATGCCCCGGCTCCGCGCGCGTTCGCCGCGCGCAGAGGCTTCCCCCGCCATAGAGGCACGGAGCAGCCGCACCGTCTGATACTCCTCTACCAGCTTGGCTTCGAGTTCGCGGGCTTGGGCTAACTGCGCGTCGATGTCGGCCCCAGCAGGGGTGCTCGGTCCCGCTGCCAAGCGCGGAGCGATCCCTGGGGCGGGCGTAACTTCCCCGTCGCTGGCGCCCGCTGGGTCGTTGGCGTTTGCTGGGTCGTTGGCAATAACGACGCAGCATTCCCGCGCGGGGTCGTAGCTCCCGGTGCTGGAGTCGTCGGAACAACCGAACCAGTAGTCCGTGGTGTCAAGAAAACGCCTGAACATTACTGGGTCCGGCACGCCGGAAAAGTCCCACTCCGCGTACCCGTGCAGATTGTCAGGTGGCAACGCGTCAAGGGAGCCTAGGGACGACTCATCGCAGGCAGAGGCACTAGGGTCCCTGGTGATGTAGACGTGACGGCCAGGGGGAACCCTACGCATCGCAGCGTTGACGTTGGCGTTGTAGGCTGTCGTAGCGCCGCGCAGACCGATGGGGAAGCGCGCGGCCGGAGATCGCGCGTTCCCCCGCCGGGCGGCGGCCGTTGTGCTAACGGGCGCGCCGCGTTGGGAGGCGGCGCGTTCGGGCCCTTGCCGTCGCCCGACCGCGCCCGGCGTGGGCGCCGACCGGAACGGCGGCGACGCCGAGACGCCGATGGGCCCGCGCATCCGTGCCGGCCGGGCGTTTGCGTCGTGGCGACGCGCACAGCGTCGACCGAGGCGGACCCGGCCTGGCGCCGCGCACGGAGCTCCTCACGGTTGGTGAGGCGCATTAGGTAGCCGTTCCCTGTGGCCTGAAAGTTCAGGCCCCCGAACCGGATTTCAAACCCTGCTGGGAGGGGGTCCGAGCTGCCCATGGAGTAGCGCGTACCGCGGTACTCGGTGCGAATCACCATGGAGGGAGTTGACGGTGGATTGACCTTAGGCGCTCGCTTGCCCCACGGTGGGCGCCAACTGTCGGTGTGGAATGTGGTCCCGACACTAAGCAGTAATGAACACCAAGGTCTATCCCTCTATGGTCGATGCTAAGCAATTAGAGACACAAGGTTTATCCTGGTTCCGGCCGGGGGCCGTACGTCCAGCAGTGGTGTGCTCGGGGCACTATATTGCTCAGCACCGGGGTGGCTGTAGTGGGGCGGCTACAAGCAAGGCGAGTGAGGAGGCCTGGCCTCCAAGTCCCTGGTGAAGTGGCTGAAGATGTCGTGGGAGAATTGGGGAGCGTGTGTGTGGTGCGTCGGATGTTATCCGTTGTTTTCTGTCTGTCTCCGTCCCCTGCGGCGGGGGAGTTCGCCTTCCTTTTATAGGCCAAGGAGAGGGCGAATTACATGCATGCCGCACTATTCAGCTACATGGGGAAGTATGGTGCGCCGCGTGGTAGAGTTGGCGGCCGCCTTGACGGTCCTTGCCGCGATCTGGCCATCATGGCGTATCTTGTACCCGAACAGCGGTGGCTTCGAGGGTAGGAGCGCAGTGGTTGGCCGCGATGTCCCTAGGCGGGCTCGAGGGGGTTGCTGACGACGATCCGTACAGAATACAGTGCCAGGCGTGGTGGCGTCCCGTTCCCGCACGCCCCACAGCGCCGAAGCTGTTACCACAGTGCCCGGCGTGGTGTTGTACGCACGGGGGCAGCCGCCTGCAGTTAATAGTGGCAGGGATGGCGCCCCGCCGGCCTAGCGTCTTGACCTGGCACTGCAAGGTCACGGGAAAGCATTTCGAGGGTGTGGCCAGCCCCCCTTCGAGGGCTTGGCACGTTAGCCGTACTGGAGTAGGTGGCGCGGCGTCACGGGGCTGACACCGGCCATGTCGCACAGTCCCCCACAGTGGCGGGGATGGGTTCCCCCTAGGGAGTTGGTGCAACAGGACCGGGGTGTGAGTCCCAGGTGCATGATGGCGCCACCCCGCTGTTGTCAGAGCATTAAATTCCCGTACCCGCGTGCGGGAACGGGCGTGCGCGTGCGCAGCGCCCTCGAGCGAGGCGGAGCCCGCTCGAGGTAAGCGTGTACCCTCGAGCGAGGCGAAGCCTGCTCGAGGTAAGCGTGCACCCTCGAGCGGGGCGGAGCCCGCTCGAGGGGGCTCGAGCGAGGCGGAGCCTGCTCGAGGGGATTTTTGAGTGGGCCGCCTTGGTGGGCCGCGGGGGCTACCGCGGCGTGGGCCGTGCCCTGTGCGTGCGCTTAAGCAAGATGCGTTTGTCTTTGGTTTTTTGCAGGTTTTAAGCGGGATTCCCCCATTTGTTTAAGGGGACCCCCAGGGCTGTCCCCGACACTTGGCGGGCACGTCTCAAGGTGCATGCGTCGCGCGCTTCACCTGGGCGTCCAGAAGGCCCTTGGCGTGGTGCGGTCCCAATACGAGGTGAACCTCGAGGCCGTGGCGTCAGGCTACGTCGTCCCGGAAGGCGTTGAGGACGAGGCGGCGATGGAGCAGGCGGACGCGCTTGCCGCAGATGCTGCCGAGGCGCTCATCGAGGCCTTCGCGGAGTTCCTGTTCCCGGACGCTGCTGACGCCGACGAGCCTCAGGCCTGAAGACTGCTGGGCACTAGGCCCATTTTTGTTTAGATGTTAGTATCTTGGCCATGTGGCCGTGTGAATAAACAAGTGAAACTTATGGAGTGTTCGAACACTTGTAAATTTAAGTGGTGCCTTTTATTCGTCGCGCTGTTCTGTTTTTTCCTTTTGCTCGGGCGAATTCGGGTTGGGAGAGTTCGTTTTTTGTGGGCAGCCCGCTGGGCCGGAGGCTAGAGAGAAGGGCCGTATCCTCGCGGAGGCGTAGGCTATCTCTGACTCGCGCATCTTTTCCGCTTGGCCACCCGCGCCCTGCCTTGGTTTGCTCGAGGCTATGGTCGAAACATACTTAGCGCGCTTACGAGTTAAAATTTTTGCGAAAAAATGGGACCATTTTTTTGGGGGGGGGGATATCCCCCGTAGTACCCCCGAGGGTGACTCGGTTTTCCGGGGAAAGCCGAGTTGCCCTTTAATTTTATTGACTTGCTGCTATTTACATTTTCATTGCTAACTGGGGTGTTGGGTATGTAATTTACAACAAAAAACTTGGAAATCCTAGCTAAGGGTAGAAGCGACGTAGCTGCTGGATGTTCCAAGCGTTGGTGAGTTCCTCGCCATCCTCGTTAGCTAGCTTGTATGTGCCGGGCTTGAGCACCTTCACCACGACGTAGGGTCCCTCCCATGGGGGTGATAGCTCGTGGCGCCCTCGGTTGTCTTGGCGTAACCTTAGGACCAAGTCCCCCTCGTTGAAGTCCCGTCGCCGTACCTTTCGAGCTTGGTAACGCCTTAGGGACTGCTGGTATCTTGCGGAGTGCATCAGGGCCACGAGGCTTGCTTCGTCCAGCAGGTCCAGCGAGTCCTCGCGGGCTCGCTGGTTGGCATCTTCCTCGTAGCCCCGGACTCTGGGCGATCCGTATTCCAGGTCTGTGGGGAGGACAGCCTCCGCGCCATGGACCAGGAAAAACGGGGTGAACCCGGTGGCTCTGCTTGGGGTGGTCCTGAGGCTCCATACGACCGCTGGCAGCTCTTGAAGCCATTTTTGACCAGATTTGTTCAGTTGGTCGAAAATCCTGGGCTTGAGGCCTTGTAGAATCATGTCGTTGGCACGCTCCACTTGGTCGTTGGTCTGTGGATGTGCCACAGCTGCCCAGTCCACGCGGATGTGGAACTTGTCGCAGAACTCCAGGAACTTTCTACCCGTGAATTGGGACCCGCTGTCGGTGATGATGGAGTTCGGCACTCCAAAGCGGTAGACAATGTCGGTGAAGAATGTCACCGCCTGCTCCGCCCTGAGGTTCGTAATGGGGTGTACCTCCACCCACTTGGAGAATTTGTCGATTGCGACCAACAGGTGGGTGTAGCCCCCGGGCGCCTTCCGCAAGGGCCCGACGATGTCCAGCCCCCACACGGCGAAAGGCCACGTGATGGGGATGGTCTGCAGGACGTGCGTGGGGAGGTTGGACTTGCGGGCGTAGAACTGGCACCCTTCGCAGGTGCGCACGATTTCGCTGCCGTCAGCAACCGCGGTGGGCCAGTAAAAGCCCTGGCGGAACGCATTGCCTACGAGGGTGCGGGGTGCGGCATGGTGGCTGCAAACGCCCGCGTGAATATCTTTGAGGAGCTCGCGCCCCTGGGGGATGGGGACGCATCGCTGCAGGATGCCAGAGGCGGTGCGCTTGTACAGCTCGCCGTCGACGAGGGTGAAGGACTTGGCCATCCTGGTGATGCGCCTTGCCTCAGACCGGTCCGAGGGGAGTTCCCCTCGGTCCATCCAGGTGATGTATTTGTCGCGCCAGTCCGCCCCGCTGGGGGCCGGCTCGACATCCATGGCTTCGGCCTCACCGGCGCCGTACCCCTTGAGGAGGGAGAGCATGTACGCCTCGTTCGAGGGGTCCTCGTCCATGGGCTTTGCACCCGCTGGATTCGAGGGAGCCCCCGAGGGTTCCGTGCGGTTCGGGGTGTGCGGCTCGAGGGTGACGGACGGTTGGGCGACGTCCCGAGCAAAGACGTTCGGGGGGATAGTGATCCGCCCCGATGCGATCTTGGCGAGCTCGTCCGCCTCCTCGTTGTACCGTCGGGGCACGTGGTTGAGCTCGATGCCGTAAAACTTGTCCTCGAGGGCCCGCACGGCCTTGCAGTACGCCTCCATCTTGTCGTCGTGGCAGCTCACGTTTTTCATGACCTGGTCGATCACGAGCTGCGAGTCCCCCCGCACGTCGAGGCGTTTGATGCCTGTCTCGATGGCGATTTTGAGGCCGCAAAGCAGGGCCTCGTACTCAGCCATGTTGTTCGATGCGGGGAAGTGAAGGCGCACAGTGTACCACATGTGCTCCCCGAGGGGTGACACGAAGAGCAGGCCTGCGCCCGCCCCTGTCTTCATCACTGAGCCGTCGAAGTACAGAGTCCAGCACTCCACCTGGATCTGTGGCGGCGGCAATTGTGTGTCCGTCCACTCGGCTACAAAGTCTGCCAAGATTTGGGACTTGATGGCCTTGCGCGGGGCGTAGGCGAGCGTTTCACCCATCAGCTCCACCGACCACTTGGCAATTCTGCCTGCTGCATCCGGGTTACGGATGATCTCTCCTAACAGAAAGGAGGAAACCACCGTGACGGGGTGAGCCTCGAAGTAGTGGCGGAGTTTGCACCGCGCAAGAACCACTGCGTAAAGCAGCTTCTGGACTTGTGGGTAGCGCGTCTTGGTGTCGGACAAGACCTCGCTGTTGTAGTACACCGGCCGCTGAACCGGCAAAGTGTGTCCCCCCTCCATACGCTCCACCACGATCACGGCGCTGACCACCTGGGTAGTCGCAGCCACGTAGAGGTACAGAGGCTCGTTGTCCTGCGGCGGTGTAAGGATTGGGGCGTGGGTAAGGGACGCCTTCAGCTTATCAAGCGCCTCCTGGGCCTCGGGGGTCCAGGAGAAGCGCTCGTGCTTCTTGAGGAGCCGGTAGAGGGGCAAGCCCTTCTCGCCGAGCTGCGAGATGAAGCGGCTCAAGGCGGCGAGGCACCCCAACAGCTTTTGGACCCCTTTGAGGTCCTGAATCGAACCCATTCGCTCGAGGGCTGCAACCTTTTCGGGGTTGGCCTCGATGCCTCGCTGGGAGACCATGTATCCTAAAAGCATGCCCCTCGGTACGCCAAAGACACATTTTTCGGGGTTCAATTTCACCCTGTTGGCTCGTAGGCAGCCGAACGCGATGCTGAGGTCACTAACCAGGTCATCCACCGTCCTGGTTTTCACGACTATGTTGTCTACGTACGCCTCAACGGTTCGCCTGATGTGGTCTCCGAAGACGTGCTGCATACACCGCTGGTACGTTGCGCCCGTATTTCGGAGGCCGAACGGCATCGTGACGTAGCAGTACATCCCGAACGGCGTGATGAATGAAGTCGCGAGCTAGTCGGACTCCTTCATTTTTATTTGGTGGTACCCGGAATAGGCATCAAGGAAACAGAGCAGTTCACACCCGGCGGTCGAACGATCTGATCGATATGCGGCAAAGGAAAAGGAACTTTAGGACATGCTTTATTAAGACTAGTGTAGTCTACACACATCCGCCACTTCCCATTCTTTTTCTTCACTAATACAGGATTAGCTAGCCACGTAGGGTGGAACACTTCCTTGATGAACCCAGCCTCGAGGAGCTTCCGCAGCTCCGCTCCGATCGCCCGCCGCCGCTCCTCGTCGAAGCGGCGGAGCCATTGCTGCACGACACGGGAGTGAGGTAGGATGTTAAGGGAGTGCTCGGCGACCTCCCTCGTTATGCCTGGCATGTCCGAGGGGCTCCACGCGAAGATGTCAGTGTTGGCGCGGAGAAAGTCGACGAGCACCACTTCCTATTTCGGGTCGAGGGTAGAACTGACCCTCAACGCTTTGCCCTCGGGGGTAGCAGGGTCGAGGGGCACCCCCTTGGTCTGCTCAGCAGCTTCGAAGCTGCCGGCATGCTTGGTGGTGGAGTTGAGGTCCTCGTTGACCATCTTCTCCATGTTGGCCACCAGCGCTTCGTCCAGCGCCAAGGCCTCGACGTGTTCCACGCACTCGACGTCACAGTCGAAGGCGTGCTCGATGGATGAGCCCACAGTGATGACGCCGTTGGGCCCCAGCATCTTCATCTTGAGGTAGGTGTATTTGGGGACCGCCATGAACTTGGCGTAGCAGGGCCGCCCGAGTATGGCGTGGTACACGCCCCTGAACCCCACCACCTCAAAGGTGAGCATCTCCTTGCGGTAGTTGTCCGGCGTGCCAAACCAGATCGGCAGGTCGATCTGCCCGAGGGGCTGGACGCGCTTGCCCGGCGCGACGCCATGGAACGGCGTCGTGCTGGGCCGCAGCTGGTCCAACCCGATCCCCAGCAGACGCAGCGTGTGCACGTAGAGGATGTTGAGGCTGCTGCCTCTGTCCATCAGGACCTTCGAGAACCGCGTGTTCCGATGACCGGGTTGACCACCAGTGGGTACTGACCCGGGTTGGGGATGCGGTTCTGGTGATCCTCGCGGCTGAACGTGATGGCGACCTCTGACCAGTCGAGGAAGGAGGGAGGCGCCTTCTCTGCGGCGAGAACCTCGTGCCGCTCCCGCTTGCGCTGGCGGCTGAACATGTCAACGGTCGGCCCCCCGAAAATGAGGAAGACCTTCTCTACGACGGGGAAGCCACCGGCGTCGCCATCACCCCCGTCCTTCTTGGCCTCGTCGTCCTTCGCAGCAGCGCGGCCGTAGAACCGCTTGAGCATGTTGCACTGCTCGAGGGTGTGGTTGACCGGTGTCTTGTGGTAGGGACATGTCTTCTTCAGCATGTCGTCGAATACCCCCAGTCCTCGAGGGGCCGGTCGAGGGCCCCGTCGAGCCGGGTCAACAGCAAGAGCTTCGCCGTCGTTGTCATCGCCGTGCCCCTGCTCGCGCGCCTCGCAGCGCGGCTTCTTTCCCTTCTTGCCCCGCTTGTTCTTTTGGCGGAGCTCCTTGGACTTGCTGCCCTCCGCGAGCCTGTCGTCCACGCGCTTGCCTTTCTTGCCGTCGAAGATTGCCCCCACGGCCTCTTCGCCTGAGGCAAAGCTGGTGGCGATGTCGAACAGCTCATTCGAGTCGACCGGCAGGCTGCGCCCCAGCTCGCGCACGAGGTCCCGACATGTAGTGCCTTCGAGGAAGGCGTGCACAATCTCTGACTACGCCACGCTTGGGAGCTCCGTACAGCGCTTGGAGAAGCGCCGTATGAAGTCCCGGAGCGATTCGCCGGGCTTCTGGGTGCTAGAGCGTTGGTCCCAGGAGTTCCCTGGGTGCACGTACGTGACCTGGAAATTCCCCACGAACGTGCGGACCAGGTCGTCCCAGTTGTGAATCTGACTGGCCGGCAGGTGCTCGAGCCACGTCCACGCCGAGTCGGCGAGGTGCAGGGGGAGGTTGAGGATGATAGCCTCGTCGCTAGTGGCTCCGCCCAGCTGACATGCCAGGCAGTAGTCGTTGAGCCACACACGGGGGTCCATCTCCCCGTTGTACTTGACGATCGTCGTGGGCTGGCGGAAGCGCTGGGGGAAGGTCGCCATGCGGATCTCCCGGCTGAACACGCGGTTCCTGGGGGCTCCGGTGTCGGCGAGCGATCCTCATCGCTATTGTAGCGTCCACCCTGCCGAGGGTGGTAGCCTGCTGCTGCCCGCGCCTCCGCTTTGCTCGTCCGTCAGGCGTTGATGATGTTGCGGGCGTCGCCGTCTCGCGCTTGCCCGCGCGTGTCAAGGAGCCGGTCCTTGGCGGCGTGCGCCCCCGGTTGGCGGGGCGCTCGGCCGTGCCACCCGCGTGCACCGAGGGCTCGGGGCCTTGTGCACCCCCACCGTCCCACGCGCTCCCCTGCTGGCGGATGCGGGATGCTGAGCTTTCGGCCTGTTGGACGGCCGCGATGAGCGCCTGCGCCTTGCGGTGCAGGTTCCGTGCCTCAGGCGTCGAGGGGGCGGGCATGGCCCTTAGCAGTTTTGCGGCGGCGATGAGCTTTTGGCTCGCTCGCGGGGGTGTGTCCGGATTGTCGACATTGAATTCGGCGTTGATGCGATCGCGGGCTTGCCTGCCCAACTCACGTGCGCGTTCACCGCGCGCGGAGGCTTCCCCCGCGATAGAGGCGCGAAGCAACCACACCGTGCGGTACTCCTACGCTAGCTTGGCCTCAAGCTCACGCGCTTGGGCCAGCTGTGCGTTGATGTCGGCCCCCTCGGCTGTGAGGAGGGAGGGGCGCTTGGCCCCGCGGCCAGGCGCGATCTAGTTCCCAGAGCAGGAGGAACCTCTCCGTCGCCGGCACCCACCACGTCGGCGGCGTTTGCTGGGTCGTTGGCGATGACGACGCAGCACTCCCGCGTGGGGTCGTAGCTCCCAGCGCTGGAGTCGTCGGAGTAGCCGAACCAGTAGTCCGCGGCGTCGAGGAACCACCTGAACATCACTGGGTCCGGCACACCGGAGAAGTCCCACTCCGCGTATCCATGCGAGGTGGCGGGTGGCAGTGCGTCGAGCCCCACGGTGGGTGCCAACTATCGGTGCGGAAAGTAGTCCCGACAGTAACTAGTAATAAGCACTGAGATCTGTCCCTCGATGGTCGGTGCTAAGCAACTAAAGACACTTGGTTTATCCTGGTTCCGGCCGGGGCCGTACGTCCAGCAGGGGTGTGCTCGAGGCACTATATTGCTTCGCACCGGGGTGCCTGTAGTGGGGCGGCTACAAGCGAGGTGGGAGAGGAGGCGTAGCCTCCAAGTCCCGAGCGGGATGATCGAGGTGAGTGCTGATATCGAAGGAGGGAAGGCAGAGAGCATGCAATCGGTTGCTATCTGCTATCCAGTGTCTGGTGTCGTGTATCCCCCGCGGCGAGGGGGATCACCTTCCTTTTATAGACCAAGGAGGGGGTGATGTACAGGCACGCCGCGCTATTTGGCTACGTGGGGAGGTATGGTGTACAGTCTCATGGAGATGACGCCCGTCCTGGCGAGTCCTGCTCCGGTCGCGGCGCCGTGGCGTGCCCTGTACTTAAACAGGGGAGCTTCGAGGGTGAAGGCGTAGTGGTTGATCGGGGCGTCTCCAGGCGGGCCCGAGGGAGCCGTTGACGGTGGTCCGTACGGGGTACAGTGGCAGGCGTGGCGGCGTCCCGTCCCCGCGCGCCCAACAGCGCTAGAGTAGTTGTAGCAGTGCGCGGCGTGGTGCTGCAGGGGTGGGGATGGGCGCACAGGACTGACAGCGACGGGGATGGCGCTCCCGCCGGCCTGACGTCACGTTTTGACCCTGCTGATCAACGAAAAGAGGGCTCGAGGGTGTGGCCGGCCCCCCTTTGGGTGCACGGCGTGTTAGCCGTACTAAAGTGGGCGGCACAGTGTCACAGAGCTGACACTGGCCTCGTCGCACAGTCCCCCACAGTGGCGGGGATGGGCTCCCCCCAGGGAGTTGGCGGAACAGCGTCGGGGCGTGATTCCCAGGTGCATGATGGCGCGGCTCTGCCATGTACAAGCATTAAATGCTCGTACTCGTGCGCGCGAGCAGGTACGCTTGCGAGGGAACCCTCGAGCGAGGCGGAACCCGCTCGAGGGGAGCGTGAGCCCTCGAGCGAGGCGGAACCCGCTCGAGGGGGGCGCTTGGCTGGGCCGCTCTGGTGGGCCGCGGGGGCCACCGCAGCGTGGGCCGCGCCGTGTGTGCGTGCTTAAGTTAGAGGTGTGTTTTGTTTTGTTTTTTGCAGGTTTTAAGCTGGGTTCCCCCGGTCTTTTAGGGGACCCTCAGGGCTGTCCCCGACAAGACACAACACATATGGCGCCACTTCGGTATGCCAGATAAAACACACACAATGTCGGATGCTGTTTGCCGGGAGCAGGTTGACTAGGCTCATGGCTTACACTAAACACAAGACAACATGTGTGGCAAGTGCTGGCAGAGTTGAGCTATTTCTCCCGTCGGCTTTGTGCTAAGGAGTTATATCTTGTCGTGATTGAAAAACTGGAAACAAATGTGTCTATGTTGCTATGTTTGGAGAAGATCTTTCTACCCAGCTTCATCAATCCGAGCAGCATATGCTTTTGCACCTCCCGCGCGAGGCACGGTCAAAATTGAAGCTTCCATTGCAGAGGCATACATTCTGGAGGAGGTGTCAAACTTCACAACTAAATATTATGATGAGAACCTTCCCGGTGTGCATAACCCACCTCCTCGTTACAATGTTGGGGAAAATGATTCGAACCTCAGCCTTTTCTGAGGACAACTTGGAAGTGCAAGTCTTGGGATGACCAAGTACTTGCTGAATGAAGAGTGGCACACTATCATGATATATGTGTTGCGCAACCTTACTGAAGTAAAGCCGTACATAGAGGAAAGCCGTACATAGAGTAAGTTCTCAGGAAACCTCATTTTTCTCCTTTCACGTAAGATCTCGCATCTTGGCTCTTTCTGCATCCAACCTCTTCTTCTTTTTGAGTGCAGTGAATTCTTTGCACAATACTAGCGTCATTCAAGATCACCTATCGAGGAGGAAGAAGATACCCTACTTAGTGAGGGTAGACAAGATGCGCAGCACAATATCCCCAATTTCATAACTTGGTTCAAAAAGAAGGTAATTTTAAAAAAGACACTTTTTTTGTAAGATTGTACTTAGCATGGCATGTCATGTATGATAACGAGCTATCCTCCCTAGTCTTGCAGAGGCAAATTGATTTGTCTATGAGTCCTGACTTGAGATAGGTTGCTGATGGTTGCGCCTATAGGGTCAAGTCCTACACCGCTTATGATGTGAATGGATATCACTTTCACACAAAAAGTCATGAGGACAGTCGGCCTAATCGAAGAACCACAAATTCTGGAGTTTGTATGACAACAGTCGATGGGTCCGAGTACTATGGAAGACTTGAAGAAATATACAAATTCGAGTTTCATGGTTCCAAACCTCTGAAACCTGTCATATTCAAGTGCCATTAGTTTGATCCTCTGGCTATGAGGTGGAACCTGAATCTTGGGCTAGTCGAAATTCGTCAATCAACTGTGTACGCAGGAGACGATGCCTATATCATGACTCAACATTCCACACAAGTTTATTATCTATCATACCCTTGCAAAAAAGACCAGCGTCTCTACGGTTGGGATGTTGTGTACAAGGTTTCTCCACATAGTAAACTACCTGCCCCTGTCAACAATGATTACAACCTACTAGAACCAAACACATATGCAGGCGAGTTCTTTCAAGAAGATGGGCTAGAAGGAAGGTTTGAGATAGACTTAACCGAAGCGATCGGAATGGAAGTAGAGATGGGCGATGCTGGAGAAGATGTTCATGATGAGGATGACTTACAATTACTTGAGTGATTAGGTTTGGGAAGTGATAGTGATGATGACATCATTCCTCCTTTGGAGCAAGGTGTTGAGGACATGGACATGCGATAGTAATGATGAGACATGATCCATAGTAATGATGAGACATGATTCAGCTAATACGGATCATGATGAGTATTTCTAAAACATGTAAGATTCGTACCAATTATGACAATAATTTAATAGTTGTACTTACTACATTAATTATGTTTTTATTTAGTACATGTACTCTTTGCTGTCTACTACATGTACTAATACTTGCTTTACTCTTTTTTTATGCAATTGACTGAACGAAGATGCCTAGGGCGCGTGGCGATAGAGGCAGAGGTGGTCACGGTGGTCGTGGGGTGACGAGGAACCTCAACGAGTTCTACCCTCGTAGCACCCTTGATGGCTCCGAGACGACTGAGGGCTCCGGGGTAGGTGGTAGGAGGTGTCGCAGGAGGTCACCCACTCCGGAGCGTGCACCTCCATCTGGAGGAGGAGGAGGGAGGAGTGGTCGTCGGAGGTCACCCTCCCCCTTGGTTCTTCGTTGTCTGGAGGGAGGGCGGGTCGCAAATCACGTCCCTCTTCTGTGGCGCCACAATTTGTGGATGAGAGGGAGGAGAGTGATAGGGAGGAGAGGGAGGAGGAGAGGCTGAGGCATAGGGAGGAGGATCTGGAGATGGAGAGGGAAATGAGAGGGGGAGGGGGAGGTGGAGGGAGAGGGGGATGGGGAGCAGGGGGCTAGGAAGATCTGGTTGCGAGGCCCTTCGACGCTTCGATGTGTCCCATACCTCTTGCGGAACGACCGATTATTGCACCTGAAGGGAAAGGTAAGTTACCAATGCTTTTTCATTGTTTACTTTGAACTTTCACTATTGAAACTATTAATTTGTCTGAACCAATTTTGCAGGGGATGGAGGGAAGTCACTCCAGATTGTCACAAACGTCTTCCCAATGGCATCCTCGGTATTTTGTGCAAGATTCACTGGCCTGGGTTGGTGGAGGCTGGGGACTGAGAGGAGCTAGCAGAGACGTTTGACCACTACATCAACGCGACCGATCAAGATGATGGAGATGACAGGAATTTCAATACCAAGGCCGGGCGTGTGGTAAACAAACTATGGGTAAGTCTTCCTCGCAAAACATTATGTATTTCAATGACTCAATACATTGCTTTTAATTTGCATATTCCTAAAGTATTGACAACAATTGTATGTGCAGGATTTCTACAGATGTGAGGAGGGCTCTGTAGAAAGGGCTAATGAGGTGGTGAGGAATGTCAGTCAAAAGCTGGTGCATGATATGATTTACGAGGCACGTGTGGGCACCGTTGTGTTCTACTTCGCAAAGCACAAGAAAGAGAAAATCACCAAAGAGTAGGCAAGAAACGAGAAGCTGCCCAGAGAAGAATGGTTGAGGGTAAAGTACATCCCACTACAATATTAACTTCTAATCGTTCACATATGATCAATTTGATATTGCATGCACTTGATGATGTGCAGGTGCCTCCGTGGTGGTGTAGCGGCAATCGGTGGGCTTGGGCAAGGCTGGTGGACAGGTGGCTTGACCCGAAGTGGGACAAGTTGCACCTCGAGTGCTGGGAGCGGCATTTGAAGATGCTAAGTCCGGCACACCATCAAGGCAACCTAAACCTAAGGCAATTTGCGGCTAGATGGGTATGAGAATTTATTTCTTTATTGTAATGATCACAATTTTGCATTATTTGTGATAATCTTGTTGTTTGTCACAGTCTCGGTCACATGGTGGACAACCTTGCTCCGAGCTCGAGGCATATGCTTTGTCTCACAAGGGCAAGGTGACATCGGACATCACCTACAACGAGGCAGACCCGCCCGAGGCGTACACCAACCCAACGATCTAGCTCCACATCGTTCGGTACAACAGGACGGCAAGGGAGGTCCATGGGCCAGAGTTTGATCTGAGGACGTCGCCCCTTGATGGAGACGTCATAATGAGGATCGGACACGACAAGCAGCATGGTCGGTACTTTGTGGGTGGCATCATCCTCGACCCAGCCGAAGTTCCCAGTCTCCCGATGGTGAAAGCTCGGAGCACGAGCTCAGCCCCACCCGTAAAATGATGACCAACCGTTACTGAGTCCTTGCTGGAGACAGACACGGTAATTAGATGTCTATGTCCGTCGTTCATTGACCACGCTTCTTAGATTTTTGCTTTGTATTCTAATGTTGGGATAAAAAATTGTAGTCCAAGCTTGCAGAAGAGAAGGCCAAATGGCAGAGGGAGCACCAACAGATGTAGGAGTATGTCGAGGCCAATCAGCAGCAGATGCAGCTGGTGCTTCAGTGCATCCAAGGTCTTACTACGGTGATTGCTCAAACACAACCACAAGTGCAACTCCCTTCTTCACCTGGGCTCTTACTTCCTCCTAGACCGACTCAGAGTACTCTGGTGAGTTTGTTTCCCACCTGTATTTCTATTTCTGGTAGTGACTTAGAGAGCTAAGCCACTTAGAATGACTTAGAAACCTTGAATGACTTAGACACCTACAATTACTTAGAAATGTAGTTTCATTCTCATAGTGATATAGAGCTTTCATTCTCATAGTGATATACTTATAATGTTGTGCTTCCATGTTTTTGACTTAAATTTTGTGCAGAATATGTCGGCGGCATCGAATGATAGCCCGCCTGCACATGACATGTCGCCGTCTCAGCGGCCTCCGTTGGTCCCCGAGAGTGAACCGTGGGGGAAAGCACCTCACGAGTCTACTTACACGTGGCTGTCGTGGCCGCATGTTCTGTCGAGAATAGGGGTACCACCAACCGGCTCACCAGTTTACACATGGCCGCATGATGTAGGTTATTAAACTATTATGGCGGCCTGAACCTGTATAAATATGTGTCTCGTGTCCTCACTTTAACCTTTGGGTTCCAGGTCTGGCGATCCCCCACCACACAATCTACTATCTCGGGTACCCCTTTGGTAGGTTTGCGGGGTTAAAACACCGACAATTGGCGCACCAGGTAGGGGTGATCGTCGAGATCATTAGGCGAAATTGAAGGACCTCATCCATCAAGTTCAATCTACTCGATGTCACGGTGAAGGCCAATTCACAACTCACTGTGTAACCGCCTCCAAATTCAAGGCGGAATCAACTCGGTGCCGCATGGTTGCTGTTATGCGACAAATTGCAACTCGCCGAGTTGTGTATTATCGGGTTAAAATACCGAGACACTTCTTGTTCTTTAGTTTTTAAATTTACTATGACAAGTTATTATTATCTTACTGTATACCATTATGCGCACTAGGTTCCACAATATCAGGTTTCTTCTTTGATTCAATATTGCAAAATTCCACCACATCTATACATCTGTAACTTTCATTAAATGTGATGTTTTGTTTCAGTGTTCTATTTTTCCACTATGCATTGTATCTTGTGATGTGTGTTATGCTATACACAAGTTATACTTATATCACTAGCTCACATGCTCTATTTTTTCAATATCTATTATCTTGTGATGTGTGTTATGCTATACTCATGTTATACCTCTCACCAGCGCAACAAAGCATGCTATTTTTAGTCTCTAACACTACACATAGATTGCACAAGCTCACAAGGGCTAAAACAACCTTCAAATATACATATCAAGTTTCAAATAAAAAAGCATCAGTCAAAGTTCAAATAGGATAAACATTTGAGTTTTTTGTAGATTGAATCATGGCATTGAACACACACAAATATTACACAACACAAGTAATGTCAAAATGATACAAATTATCTCTCCTCTACCAAGCATGATATTGATCATATGGAAAAAAACTAAACAAAGAAACAAGTAAACATCCACATACTTGTTCTATTGACTAGGCAGATGCAAAATTATATGTATGAATCAATTGAACCATCGTAATCTTGAGGCACTGTAATCCAAGAGAAGATAAATTATGGGTTTGCAAAAATGAAATAGATGTTTTGAAAGAAAATTTTAGTTCATGAGTTCTGGAGAAAATTCAAATCAGAATAATCACTAAAATCTATTTATGAGTTATGAAGATTTCATAAATTATCTCCCCAATGCCTTTGGTAGCTGTCACACCCGTTTTCTGAAGAAAACCGAATGCATCTCATATGTGTGCCAGATTCATAAATTCACACATATGATAGACAAATGAGTGTAATATCATAGTACAATGCTCAAAACGAACAAAGAGAGGTTTATTAACTTGTTACACTCATATTGTTAGACTCGAATGTCTTTACACGAACATCGATAACTAGACGATGAAACACCGTCTTCATCTGCACAAGCTCCTGACTGGGGGAAACGCATGCCTCAAAATCCATCGAACTCATCGAAGAACTTTGCTCCAGCATCCTCCTCTGAACACATATAGGCAAGGGTGAGTACACTTATGAATGGTACTCAGTCCGTGGGGGAATATGCAAAGCTATCAAGGGTAGGCTATGGCTTTCAGTAATAAGCATTTTTAAGTTGGTCAAATTTTATTAGCAAGCACCTATTTACTAAGTGTAAGTTTATACCAACCCAAAACTTAGCATTTATAAAATCATTCCCTCAAACCATATATAAACCACGATTCAAATTCCATCTTCAAGTTCAATTATCATGTGAGGGTCCAAGCCGCTCTTGACCGTGAGCACGGCTGATCGATCAGTTTTCACTCTGCAGAGATTGTACACTTTACCCACAGTTTGTGTTCCCCATATTGCCCGGGTTTGCAAGGCCCTTAAACACTTCCGAGGTGAGTGGCTGGGGGTCCACTACGAAGCCTTTACAAAGGTGTGCAAAAACACCAACAACCCACGACAGTTACAGCTCAGGGCGGACCAGAACCCTTCCTAGTGGTCAGCACCTTAGCAAAGGCTACTACCCCCAAAGGACCGGGCTATACCCCTGCAACCCCGAG
Source organism: Cenchrus americanus (assembly GCA_947561735.1). Lineage (NCBI taxonomy): Eukaryota > Viridiplantae > Streptophyta > Magnoliopsida > Poales > Poaceae > Cenchrus > Cenchrus americanus. The sequence goes on from OX387240.1 coordinate 56,532,864, forward strand.
CCCCCTGTGTTCCTTTTGGATAGGGCCATCAGATAATTCACGCTCCTAATTAATTGGCTAAGCCAGAGCCATGTGAACCGTGGTTGCACTGTTTTCCTAGGTGGTTCTCCATGTTCCGATTTAATTTATATGATCTTGTATTACCATAAAACACCAACTTTATCCTAACCAACATTTTGTAAAGTTTCATTTCCATCACCCCATAGTATAGCATCTAAGCATTTATCTACCCAAAACATTTGTTTGAATCAGGGTGTTCAAGGTATAGGGATGAAAACTAGTCATTTCCTTAATAGGCATTTCCCATCAAATTTATGCATAACAACTAAAATTTAAAGTGTGATAACATGCTTGTTATTAGGACAAAAATAATATGCAGGAGGGAAATCCACTTGCCTTCTTCACCTAAGAACTGTGGCTCTTCCCCTTCGAAAGACTGCACCTGCTCAACCTTGAACGGCACGTCTTCTACGATCACACAAGAAAAACAAGCAATAAATAAAACAATACATCAAACATTGCTAAAAGACTAAAAACAAGCTTTTAAAACTAATGTGCTTGTTGAGACGATTGTGTGGACACCAAAAACGCCTAAAACGGAGCTAGGACGGAAAAAGATATGGATACAACAAGATCTAGGGGCTAGATTGTGAGAAAAACGAACTTTCAGGGGCCTATCTGCAAGAATCCAGGGAGCTAAACACAATTATGTGTAAAAACAGGAGGGCTAACTTGCAAAAGATCAAGGATGGATTGCTGAACAGGAAAAACTAAGGAGTTCAGGGTTCTAAACATAAAAACAAGGACCTGCTTGAAAGGGTTTCTATAGGTGGAAGGATATTTATGTGATATTAGAAACTATAGGGGTTGTTTTGTAAAGTGGCGGTGAAGGGCCAGGGTTGACCGTTACTTAGAGTTTTGATTCGGGGGCTTGGGAGGATCTGAGCCGTTGGCTGCCAGATGGACGGCTGCGAGCGGCGGCGGGACAGCGGCCCGCGACGGCGCCGGGCGGCGGGGGCTCGCCGGAAGCTCGCCGGCGAACGCCAAAACGCCCTCCCGTGCACCAAACTCGACGGGAGATAGACCAAAAGCAAAAGGGGGACACAAGGAACTCACCGAGAGGCTTGTAGAGGAAGGAGAGGCGTCGGCGGAGGAGATCGACGGCGAAGGCGGAGCTCCGGCTCGGCTTCCTTGGTGCGGTGGCGCGCCGCGAGAGAGGGGAGCTCGGGTGAGCGGTGCGGGTTGAAGCTGTGCTCGGGGTCCGCCTTTTATAGGTCTCGGAGGGTAGGGGAGGGGGCGCCCGAGGCGGTGGAGGCGAGGTCGGTGGTCGGCGCCATTAGTGTCAGTGGGAGCTTCGGTGGGCGGCGGTTTCGGGAGGTGAATGGGTGAGGAGGCGGCGCGGGGGAGTCGATGCATTGAATCCCGCGCTCGGTGGGGAGGGGAAGGGGAGCGGGAATGGGAGAGAGCGCCGGGAAGAGGTGGGTGCGGGCGGCCATGGGTGAATCCCGGCTGGAGGTAGGGGAGACGCCTAACAGGCGGGCCCCACCTGTCGGCGAGCGCGTTAAAGAGAGAAGAGGTGGAGTGGGCCGGTGGTTGCAGCTGGGCCGGGGAAGGAGGAATGGGCCGCGGGGAAGAAAATAAAAAGAAAAGAAGGTTGGCTGGTGGGCTGGGTAAAAGAAAGAGAGGGAGGTAGGGATAAGATAGAGGAGAGGAGTTGGAGGGTGGTTTTCAGACTTTAGAAATTTTGAACTTTTATTTGCAAACTAAAGCCCTCAAACAAACAAAACAAATGCAATGACATGCATGCATTCAAACACTTGGTGAATTCTAACTTATTTAATTTTTGTTCTAGTATTTAAAAGTCAATTTTATTTGTTCTAGTTATTTAAATTCTTATAAAATAAAAATCTAACCATGTTTCTATTATTTTAAAGTGATGGAATTTTTAGGGAGTTACAGGAAAATGATTAACATATAAGAATCAAAACATAGAACATATGCAACTATAGGGGGTTCAAATACAAGCTAGCATAAAGCACTATGTGAACCAGAGACAACAACGCTGACACATGAGGATGATATTTCTATGAGTTATTATTATTTATGATGACGCAAGAGCATCTCATTACTTCTATGCTTGTGTTCATGTGTTTCTATTCTCGGTGTGGCGGAACTGTCCGACTTAATTGACTTAAGTGCGCCAAATCACTGTCGAAATAGTAATTTCATGACAACACACTTAAATCAATAACCATTACAGATTTTACATAAGTACCAGAGATACGAATCATTAGAATAGTAGATTGAAACAAACTTGAAATGCAAGTTACACCATTCTAAGAGCATAAAACAAACAAGCCGGTAAGAGGAAACTAAACATTATCTAAGTCTCACACTAAGTATTTGGAGACCATTCAAATAATTAGATCTTCAGATACTCAGCTTCAGTAGAAGGTTGCTGCTCCTCTGACACCACCTCGGCCAGCAGGAGGTGGTATTCGTGTGGGCGCTAAGAATCGAGGATAAATACAGTCAACATGGACAACGGCAAGCAGGTGCGTGCCAATCAGTGGCTTTGTTTCTTCTATTTTCTTCCTCTTTTATGTCATAATATACTTTGATCTAATTTTTTGATTTCCAATCTAAAGCTTGTGGTCTCCTTTAATCAAACTTGTAGCTAAAACATAGGTCTGCAACTAATTGATTGGAACTTTTCACAACCGAGCAACATAAATCAAGAACCAAGCTTCTGAAATGCAGCCCGCAACCGGCCTTTTTCTCTGAACCCGACAGCCTAATGGCTTCAAGCCATTTAGTTTCATTAGAACTCTCCAGCCTGATGCTCATCTTTAAACTCCAATTCAACTGCTTAAGCCCCATTCATGTTACACAAGGTCTACTGCACATTGTTAAATATAGTACATGGATTCCATTTTGCATATCTGGGCTCAACCTTTACATATAATTCCTTCTACAAGATCAAGCCAAAGATGGTCATTTCTTTCCGTTCTTAAAATTGATGCCACACTTGCTGTTGAGTACAGTTAGTGTTATGCTCAAGTTTGGAACTTGCAGGAAATTTTGAATTTCTCCCTTTCCTTATCAAACCACTAGAGTAAGGTAATTCTTAAGGCTCTAACTTTATTCTCAAACCATCATCACGTAAAGTATGCATAAAATTTCTTCCATAATTAAACTGTAATTTTCAGATTATGTACAATATCTCATGTCACTAAATTTGATTGTTAAATTGAGATGCTTAGGATCTGAAATTGATTCCAAACTTGTTTGGACTAAGTTTCAAATAACTAAAAATCCATATTCCATATTTTGCCGCAGTCAAGCCCGGCGATCCTGACCTCCGCCGTCCACTCGGTGAGTCATTTACGTAGCTGCCATTAAAAAAGATGTCAGTTACCTACATGCCATAAAAAAGTTCGGAGACACCTCCATGCCATGAGCTCAACTTTGGTTTACCTGTGTGCCATTCCGTCCGTGTCCAGTTAGAACTTAACGGTTTCATTGCTCTGACATGCGGGACCCACGTATGGAAATGGCAATTTTGCCCCTGAGTGTGGGGCCCACTGCTTCTTCAACCTTCATCCTCTCCATCTGCACACGGAGCGCTCGGAAGGGTTCACACGGGCTCGCGTGGATGCGCGCGGAGATCGCTGCGGCGGCGGCGGGTCCTCGTCAAGCTCGATGCCTCGTGGTGCCTTCAATTTCTCATCCCCGCGCTCCGGTCCTGATCTCCTGCCCCTCGATGGTTACAGGCACGTTTGGTAGCTAGCTCCTGCTGCTCGTCGATTCAACCAGTCAAGTCACTTGGATCCCTTTCGTTAGTCGTGTCGTGGCATCCCCATCTACAAGTGGCAAGGATCGTGCACTTTATTTCGGCAATGCTCATCCCGAATGGTTGAATTTGTTGCCTCGCTGCGTTAACTCATCAATCCACCGATTTGTCCCGCCGGTCCCTTTTTTGTTTCTTTATGAATCCCGGCACCCGCACGCCTCTCCCACCGGCCGCGGCGGTGCTCCCTCGCGCGCAGCTCGCCCGCGCCGGCCGGGCGCGGCGGCGCTCGCCGGCGCCGGTCCGTGCGCGGCGGAGTTGCCCCGCTTCGGCACCGGCCGCGCTCTCCCGTGCAAGCCCGGCCGCCGCGGCTCGCCCGCACCGGCACTCGGTCGCGGCGAGCTTCCCCGCGCCGCACGACCGCGGCGGGCCGCGCGCGGCGAGGGCCGCCCCGCGCCGGAGCTCCGGGGGGAGCCGCCCGTGGAGCTCGGGGAAGCGGCGGTGGGGGCGTGGCGTCCGCGCGCGCGTGCGTTGCCGGGGCTCCGCCTTCGAGCTCGGACGGGAGGGATGGGGGCGCCGGCGCCGGTTGGGGAAGAGAGAGAATGGGGAGGAGGAAGGAGAAGGGAGGAGGAAGAGATTGGTGGGACCCAAGGGGCAAAATAGTCATTTCAGTTGTCGGTTTGACACCGTTACCTCGCAATGTGGACGGAATGGCACACCGGTAAACCAAAGTTGAGCTCATGGCATGGATGTGTCTCTAAACTTTTTTATGGCATGTAGGTAACTGACATTTTTTTTAATGGCACCTACGTAAATGACTCCCACTCGGTCGCGTGTGGCCAGCCGGCAACCCCAGCAGAGGACGCAAATGAAAATTTCTTGCTATTTGGAATAGTTCTACTCGAAATTATCAGCGTGTGCACCGAAACCGACCTGTTCTTGCGCCGAAACCGATTTCCACCTCCGGCTGCCGCGCCGCCCTTCTCGCCGGGACTGATGGCCTCACCTGCGCGGCCATCGCTCCGCCCCGCACGCGCACTTGGTCCTCCTCACGTGGTGTTCTCGCCGTCGTGACGCTCCTGCGGCCGTCGCTGACTACCGTGACGGGCTTCCTCGTCCTGACCTGGACGCTCGTCGCCACCGCCGCCGCGTCCGCCGTCCCGGTGACCGTAATCCGGCTCTCCTCCACGTCCGTCGTTACGCTCTCCACACCTAACACACGACGGAACGAGTTTGAGCACGCAGCGACCAGACATATAACAATTCTCGGGCGCGCGCTAGCTGAGATGAAGATGAACACGCGAGCGCACCTGGGATGTCCATCACGACGCGCTCGATCTTCGCGGCGCGGGACGTGCAGTGCAGGTGCATCTTCAGGACGATGTGCGGCGCGGACGCTGCACCGGCGACGTCCTCGTCGTCGTCGTCCGAGCCGGCGGTGAGAGGGGCGGCCGCCGTGGTGTGGTCATTCCTCAAGGCATCGAGCACGTCGGCGGTCGTCCACTTCCGGCAGCTGCGGAACGGCGTGATTATGTCCTTGATCCGCCCCATTCGATCTCCTACTTGTTTCCTGGCGTGATGACGTCGCCGGTTGTTGAGCATGGACGTTATCGTTTTAATTCCGTCTGTATCTACATTTTTTTAATTTTTTATGTAAAATTCATTAGTGGTCCCTAAACTTGCTCGGATATGTCATCTGGGTCCCAAACTCAGGATTTTTGATATTTTGGTCCCTAAACTTGCACGGTTGTATCATGTAGGTCCCAAACTCATGATATATAGTATTTGCGTCCCTAAACAAGTAAACATGCATGGTAGTGTCATCTAAGTCCCAAACTCAAAATTTTTTATTGGAAAATGTTTGATTTACACCTAATTTATGAAACTTTAAAGAAAACTATGTGTTAATCTAAAAGTCATAACTATTTTTTAATAATAAAAATACGAAATATGTACCAAATTTCTTATAAAAATGTCACCGGGTGTTTTATATGAAGTTATTTAGTTATTGTATATTCAAGGTACTATTTTTATTACTTTTTAAAAAATAATAGGGTGAAAATTGAACCTTTTATTCTATATAAATACTGAAATTTGGGACCTAGATGACATTATCGTGCAAGTTTAAGGATCAAATATCAGACATTTTGAGTTTGGGACCTAGATGACACAACCCTCCAAGTTGAGGGACCCAAATTTCAAAAATCTTAAGTTTGGGACCTAGATAACACAACCGTACAAGTTTAGGGACCGCCACTTAATTTTACTCTTTTTTTAGGATACCGCGTCGTCTACATCAACATTGACCATATATCTACACAATGATAAGTATTATATATACCACTGGTAAAGTGAGAGGCTTTTGTACGCCCTTTTTAGTCCAGATTCAACTTTGGAGTGGGACTTAAGGTCTTTCGTCGACGTGGCCCAAACTAGTTGCAGGAGCCGCCCCCTTTAGTCCCGATTGGTATTAACCCCTTTAGTCCCGGTTGGTATTACCAACCGTGACAAAAGGGGGGAGTTCACCAACTATTTGGAGCAATGATTGGCACCGACCTTTAGTCCCGGGGTGTCACCACCCAAGACTAAAGGGCACCCTTTGGTCCTGGGGTGTCACCACCCGAGACTAAAGGGCACCCTTTAGTCCCGGGTGGTAACACCAACCCAGACTAAAGACCGAAGACCCTTTAGTCTCGGTTGGTGTTACCAAGCCATACTAAAGGGACCCTTTAGTCTCGGGTCGAAACATCACCCGAGACTAAAGAGGTAGGCACCGACACCCCCTGTGACCCTCTCTCTTTATGTATTTTCTTTCTCTCCCAGAGCCACTCATTCTCACTTCTTTCTTCTCTTCTCTATCTCTCTCTTATCTCTTTCTCTACTGCGCAGGGCCAGGACAAGGAGAGGGGGATCTCCACCACGGTGGTCTCTGGGGTGGCGCGTGCGGCCTTCCCTCTGGCGGGTGCGCGGGGCTTCCCCTCCGGCGGGCACACGGGGCCAGCGTGCGCGGCCTCCCCTCCGGCCGGCACCGCGGCGGCCTCCGGCGGGCACGCGTGGGCAGCGGGCACGTGTGGATGCCGCGGGTGCGCACGGGCGACGGCCTCCGGTGAGCGGGGCGACGCGCTCCGGCGAGCGGGCGGGGGGCGCACGGCGAGCGGAGGCGGGCTGCGGCGAGCGGGGGCACGCGACCATCCGCGGCCGCGCAAGGAGGCGGGCGTGCGGGGTGACGGCCTCTGGCGAGCATGGGGCGGGCTCTGGTGGGCGTGCGCGGAGGCCTCCGACAAGAGTTAATTTTTTCTGTGATTCGTTCTAAGTCATGTGATGAGATTTGTGATTTCTATGCGAAATCGAGCTTGTAATTATGAAATCGAATTCATGTGTTGCGTGCCTGATTTGTTTGTGATTGTGGGTGTTTGTGATTTTGGGTTGTGAATCAAAACGAATTTGTACTCGTGCTTGTGACACTGGTAGGGAGATATGCTTTAGTCCCGATTGGTAAGGGGAATAGTTCTCTCAAGTCCAACCGGGACTAATGATGAGAGACAAAAAGGCCCCCTTTAGTTCCGGGTGGTATTAGGAACAGAGACTAAATGGGGGCACGCCAGCACCTGCGCCCACCCCTTTAGTCTCGGTTGGTATTACCAACCGAGACTAAAGGGTCTTGTTTCTCTTTTTTTTCTGTTTTCGATTTGAGCGCATATTCTAATTGTTGTCTAACCCGTGTATGCACGTATATGTATTTGAACTTGTATATATGTATATACCTATCTATATATACCATATACTCAGTTAGATTAGACATATATAAAAATTAAACCCTATATATCTACATATATAAACTTATAAATGTATATACACATAATAATTTTAACACATGAAAATAAATAGTATTTTCTTAAACTAGTATATATACATCAAAACCCCATATAGTATATTTACATCAAAATATCATTCAGTTCAAATTTCTAGTCTCAGTTAGCTTTCCTTTTAGGTGAGTCGGTCAATTGGATGGTTGTCGTAATAATGTTTTCCTTGTTGATTAACCACCTCGTCCATGAGGAATCCCATGAGAGCTTCTTGAATTACCAAGGGATGATCCTTCTCAATGAGTGCGTCCCTTTTTATAATCCTCTATAATTTGTAAATAGGTTGATATAATATTACAGTACTACACATGCCCTACACCTCCTATCTAGATACAGCCCAACATCACGGAGCTGCAGGCAGTCCCCACATAGCCTGTGATGTTAGGCTGTACTTAATTAGGACGTGGGGCTCTGTATCAAAAACAAGAAAATAAGGAAATGCTTACATTTATTGTATATAAAAATAAAAACCTAATAAACGAATATATGTACACATATATAGATTGGATTCAATATATGCATGAATAGAAAAACAAAAGGGATAGAATTTGACACTATTATTACAGTACATAACTCAGAAGACCTAGATGCTCCGGGAACTACAACAGTCTCACCTCACCGTCATATACACCTGACTCTCCCACTTACAGTACTACACCTGCGCTACACCTCCTATCTAGCTACAGTCCCACCTCATAGAGCTGCAGGCAGTCCCCACGTAGCCCGTGAGGTCAAACTGTAGCTAATTAGGACGTGGGGCTCTATATCAAAAACAAGAAAAAATAAGAAAATGCTTACATTTATTTTATATAAAAATAAAAAAATTAATGAAAGAATTTAATATTCTATTTCCTCCTATAGGTACCTAGAAATAAAAGCATTTCTAATCTAGATACAGCCCACTGCGGATCTCTGTCACAGGCTTCGGTGACTGCCACTTGGACACTGCCTCTATCTTGCTCGGATCTATGGCCACTCCTTCAGCTGACAACATGTGACCGAGAAAAGAGACTTCTTCCATCAAAAACTCATACTTGCTGAACTTGGCATACAACTGCTGCTGCCTGAGCTTCCCCAACACGATCCTCAGGTGCTCTTCATGCTCCTTTGCGGTCTTGGAGAAGACTAGTATGTCGTCAATGAAGACAACGACACACTTGTCCAACTCATCCATGAACACCTTGTTCATCATGTTCATGAAGTATGCCGGGGCGTTCGTAAGACCGAACGATACGACAGTGTACTCGTACTGTCCGTACCGGGTCACAAACGTGGTCTTGTAGATGTCCTCCGGCTGAATCTTCATCTGGTGATAGCCTGATCAGAGATCAATCTTGCTGAAGAACTTGGCTTGCCTTAGCTGATCTATCAGGTCATCGATCCGGGTTAGCGGGTACTTTTTCTTGATGGTTACCGCATTTAGTGCGTGGTAATCAACACACAGTCGCTGAGTCCCATCCTTCTTCGGCACGGACAGAGCTGGCAGACCCCATGGCGAAGCACTCGGTCGGATGAACTCCTTCTCAAGTAGTGAGTCTAACTCTGCCTTCAACAGCTTCAGCTCGACATCTGCCATGCGATACGGACTCTGAGCTATAGGTGCAGTCCCCGGTACCAAGTTGATCACAAAATCCACGTCACGGTCTGGTGGTAAACCCGACAACTCTTCTGGAAACACATCCTCAAACTCGCAAACCACTGGTACATTTGAGATGGCTTTCGTGTGAAGACTGTACACAACTGGTATGTCCTGGGACTTCATTGGCTCGAAGGTGGACTTTCATCCCGTCAAGGTGTACCAAGGTCACAAGTCTCGGTGAAGTGGAGATGACACCCTTGTGTGTAGTGATCCAATCCATCCCTAATGTCACATTGATGCCGTTGGAAGGCAACACTGTCAGATCCTCAAAGAACTTGTGGCCCTGGATGACCACATCCACACCTTTGCACAACAAGGTGCATCAAGTATCTCCGAGGGTGAACTTGTGATGATAGGAATCGATCGAGTGCTTGTAGGGAGGGAGAGTTTGTTCATGAATTTAGAGGTAATATACGACCCAGTTTCACCGATGTTAAAGAGAACCAAAGCAGTAGTACCACAAACTGAAAACTCACCGATCACGACGTCAGGAGCGTCAACAGCCTCCTCCTCAGTGAGGTGGTTCAGCCTCCAACGGCCGGCAGCCGGCGGTGGTGCAGCCTGAGGAGGTCGGCCTCCTGGGGCAGGTGCTCTCGCGGGCGTAGCAGCAGTCTTCTTGTCGGGGGCACTCGAAGGACTTGTGGCGAGGCTTGCCACGGGCGAAGTAGGTGACAGTGAAGCCTCCCGCGGTAGGTCTCGTTGCGCTCGGCGGTGCACGGGTGTAGCCTCCATTCTGCTGGGGGTAGCCAGGGTTCCTCCCTCCGGGGAACGGGCTACGTCCTCCACCTCCGAAGCTACGCACAGGCTGGTTGTACCCCGGGCGGTAGCTCCCCCTTAGCATGTTGCTCTGTCCACTCCTCGGCATCTGGAAGGATCGGTCATGGTGGTCCCGATCTCCCGTCCTCTTCTTGCCCTTCATGCGCTCCTCGTGCCTCCTCCTCTCGTCCTCGACCGCAATGGCGCGGTTGACGAGGTGGCGAAGGGACTTGTGCTCGCTCGCCTTTAGTCCCTGGCGAAGGCTGTGGTGAAGGCCTCGCAGGAACCAAAACTGCTTCTTCTGGTCGGTGTTGGTGTCGTCAGGGGCGTACCGCATCATCTTCATGAAGTGGCGCTCGTACTCCTCGACCCTCATCGCACCCTACGTCATGGTGCAGAAATCCTGCACCTTCTTGATCAGCAGCTCGCTGGGCAGGTACTGCTCGCGGAATGCCACGCAGAACTCCAGCCATGTGATGAACGCTGGGTTTGGGTGGGTGGCGGTGTAGTTGTCCCACCAAGCCTTGGAAGGACCCTCCAACTGGTGCGCAGCGATGGCGGTGCACTCCTCGTCAGAGCAGATGGTGAGGTCGAGCTTGGTCTCGATCAACCTCAGCCAGTCGTCGGTGTCGAGCGGGTCATCCGAGTAGCTGAAGGTGGGGGCCTTCAGGCAGATGAACCTCGTGAGGTCCTCGTCCTGCGGAGCGGCGCGGTTCCCACCGTTGCCAGGGTGCTCCATGGCTTCTGCCATCCTCTGCATCAGCTGAATCTGGACCGCCATCACATCCAACAAGTTAGGTGGGGGTGGTGGAGGCTGGTCCGACTCAGGCTGGTCTTGCTCCTGATCATGCTCGGCTTCTCCATTCTCAACTTCTGCTTCTGGGCCCTCGGGCGGCAGTGGCGGTGCTCCGGCACCCCAGCCTCAAGCTCCCAAAGCTCCTCCATGTAGGGGCGGGCGTCCACGGCCACGGGCAGGTGCACAACCGCGTCCTAGAGTGGCGTCATGGCCACGACCGCGGCCACGGCCCTGTGGGGCTTCCTCCTCGGCAGCAGCCTCCTCAAGGCGCGCCATCACGGTTGGATCGGCGGATCGACATCGTTCTGAAAACACAAGAGGGGAAGAAAGGACTTTACACAACGTCACTCACCAACACCCATAAGAGTCTGAGACAAGCATTAAGACTATTTATATATCTAACACACAATGAGAAGAAGCATTAAGACACGAATAACTCCATTAAGATCCAAGCATACATCAAGCATGAGTAGTACATATGCTTCCCCGAGGCTGACTCGGACCTTAGGGGTAGCAGCTCAAATCAACACTCTAATATATCGATACATGCTAAAAAGGGTAGTGCCTACAAGTTGTGACATGACTCTCTTCATGCACTGGAACATGCTCACGACTGCATGGAACAACTCATGGAAGCTACTGACATACAACACTACTCTAGATCATGCCCTCGCTCTGCTCTCTACTCGGTGCGAACCCTATTGTACGAGACAGAGTAACGGTCCTCAGTGGGGTAGTCCGGCGGAAAGATCCGGAACACCATTGCGTGTGCCTCTCAAACCTCCTCAGTCTCGATGGGGTCGGCAGCCGAGCCATCGGGCACATGTGAAGGTTGAGAAGGGACTGGTGTAGCTCGAAGGTCTCGGCGCGGATCTCACGCTGCGACTCGACAGGCAGCTCTCCGTTGAGCTCGATGGGCTCGTCCACGCGGAGTGAGTCGGCATCCTCCCAAGTCCTCCTCAGTCTCTCAACCTTGTCCCTTAGGTAGACGACCGTGCACGTAAGCCACACGAGGTTCGCGACGTTCTCCGCCCTGTTCTTCTCCAGCTTCTCCACCTTGATCCACTCACAGCCGAGCAGGTGGGCGTGCACCGTGAGCATGTCGTCCTTGCTCTGAAGTCTGTCCTTCAACCTGTTCTGACTCACAGTCAGCCTGCGGAGGTCCTCCCTGACGTGCAGCAGCTCTCGCGGGTGTCCACACGCTCCCTCTCAGACTGCAGCAGGACAGTGGTCGAGCGGTCGAGGCTCTGCTTGAGCTGGCGAATACGGGAGCGTAGCGCGCTGTTCTCTCTCTCCAGCTGAACACAGCGCGGCTGGTACTGGCGGGCGTCGATGGTGGCGTCACTGATCTGGTTGAAGAGGGTCCATGACTCGTCCTCCAGGCGGCGTGCGTACTTGTCGAGGTCGACCAAGTAGCTGGCCGTCTCCACCAAGGTCTCGTCGGTCGTGCGGAAGGGTGCAACGTCAACATCGTACTAGATCCCCTCGTGCGAAGAGACTCCGTCCACGAGTAGTGCGAGGCCCCAGTAGTCCCGGGGTAGAAGTCAGAGCGTCCCAGACTCGAAGGTGGTGCGGTACTGAGCGAGAAGGCAGCCCAGTGCCTGACGGCAGGTGACGTCCAGCGCGGTCGTGACAGTGTAGCAGACCTCACCCTTGAACCGTGGAAGGCTCGGGTGAGGAAGGACGGCGACCGTGCAGAGCACCATCCGCCCTGTCACGACGGGTACGTACTCGGCGCGGTACGTGACGTAGGTAGGAGGGACCCCAAGCCTGAGAAGAGCCCTCTCCATCCAGTGGCAGATCGCCCCTCACGTCTTGGGGGTGATCTTAGCAACCTGGCGCTCCATCTCCTGTGAAACGTAAGGAATTTTAGTTATCGCAGGTGAGTAAGATATTTTCAAAAAGGGATAAGTTTTTATAACATAGCTTAAGGATATAAATATAGAAATAGAGCGAATAGAGTCTTATTTCTATCGGCCATTTCTAGGGATACGTGCTACGGTCAAGTAAGGCTCTGGTACCACCGGTAAAATCCCGGATTTTCACAGAAAACCCAAATCCCTATACCATCCTGATAGTCCCTGGATCAGTGGCTATCGCGTACAGAACGTCTCACATCACTTAAAAAACCTTATGATCCATGACGAAATTCACATGATGATTTCAGATTTTGTCACTGATCACACTACATCCATGACAAACAGTCAGATTTCGTCATAGATTCGCAGTGTTGGATATGAAGCCCGATATGAAGTCCAAATACTATGACGTTGTGCCAATTTCGTCATAGATTTCGTCACTAATCGCACTACATCTATGACAACGGTCAGATTTCATCATAGATTAGCAGTGTTGGATATGAAGCCCGATATTAAGTCCAAACACTATGATGTTGTGCCATTTTCATCATAATCTGACCCACAATGTGTTTCATCATTTCGTCTGAATAAATTAAAAAATTAGTATTACTCTTTTTATAATAAATTTCTCAGGTTTTAATTTTAAAAATAAAAAATGCAAACCCAGGGAATCTTCTAGTATCAGTATTACTCCTTTTATATTTATATAAGTTTCCTGGGTTTTAATTTAGAAAAATAAAAAATTATGCAAACCCAGAGAATCGAACCCATTACCAAGCTCATGAGCACAAAATGCATTATTATTGGGCTACTAGACATATTATTATTGCAACTACCCTGTTATTTTTTATGACAAATAAATAGGCGTCAGCTCAAACCGCATCACCGGCCACGCCTCCCGGCGGCGGTAGGAGGAAAAAATGGAAAAAAAAGAGCAAAAACACCTAAAGTAAGATTCGAAGCCATGCCGTTCAAGCTTATATCTTAATACCAGGACGGCCGGCCCCCTCAGCCACTTAGGGCGTCTCCAATCATATGAGCTAGTACTAGCTCTAAGCTGATTAATTTAAACGAGAAAAGAGTGCAACAACTAGTTTTGAATATTGTGCAGCGAGAGAACAGTGTATTGGGAATTGAGCGAGCTTATCTCTTCTCTCCTAGTTAGTCTCTTGTCTTTTGCAATGTTTCATGATTAAAAAATTAGTTTCATTAGCTCTAAGCTAGATTGTTGGAGATGCCCTTACCCCGCCACCTCACCCCGCGCGCCAATAAAAAAAGAGAGCCAGGAAGCGCAGCTGAGAATCGGACCCTCCCCGTTTGGGATCCCAAGAGAGCACCTTACCACTAGACCACTTCGTAGTTTTTGCCTCAGATAAGCTTTTGTCTTTTTCTATTGTTTTTCCTGTGACACTATTGGTTGAGACCATATGGTAGCACTTGGTTGGTCAAGTTGCTTCACTGGGACCACGTGGCGCATGTTGAGCTCGCCTCCCCCATCGTTTTTTCTTTTTAATCTCCAATTAAAATTCGAAACTAGTGTTTCTCGGTCATAGTAACTCCAAATTCATTGATTCTTTTTATGATTTTTTGTAAATTCACAATCTTCACGTAATATCGTTTGTTTTCATATTAATTGCTATTACATGTATCTTTTTGATACAACTTCTTTTCTTCTACCGAAAGAGAATAAATAAAAGATATTTTTCAATAATAAATGGTAACATAACTTCATATTTACTAATGTTATGATAAACACAAGGTTATGGTAAAGTTTAAAGTGCATATGAATTCAAAAATTTCGAAAGGTATGATAGACTTCAATGTTTAAATAATGTTTCATGAAACTATGTGAGACATGTATCCATTTCTAAACAACGTAGGTTCCGCTGTTGCTGAAATCATTTGAAAGTTTGATCACAAGTTTATGGACCCAAATTATGTTACCACGTCAATTTGTAGAACCATTAGAGCATTTTATGATATTATTTGAATTATGATAGTGTAAATTCGAGATGTAAGTTTGAATTACCCCTAATAAACTGCCGTCGAAATCATTTTTTATTTGTTAAAATTGTAGATCTTGGTAGAGAATGATTTTAGAAAATTTTAGAAAAAAGAATAATCCAATTTGGAGTTAGTACGAGGCAGAAAAACTAGTTACAAGTTTTAGTTAAAGATTAAAAAGAGAAAACACACTTGTTCATCTCAGTTCATATCAAGTGCAATTTCTCTTTTTAATCTTCGGATAAAACTTGTAAACTGTTTTTCTTCCTCACACAAACTCCAAATCAGTTGATTTTTTTCCTAATTTTTTCTAAAATCGAGATGTTTTACTCAGTGACATTTGTTTGTTTCTTAATTTCTATTTCTTGATTGCTTTTCATACAACATATCTTTTCCAACTAAAAAAAGAATATAAAAAACATGTTTGTTCATAATGATTGCTAATATAACTTACTATTCTCTAATGTTATGGTCAACGCAAGGTTGCATCCAAATTTGAGGTGCCCATGGGTAAGAAAGTATTTGAGTGTGTACAAACTTTGAAGTTTAAGTTGAGTTGTATGAAACAATGCGATGATCTATCTAGTTTATGAACACTGTATAGTCCAATTTTCACAAAATCATATGAAACTTTTTTTGTGAAGATTATACATCGATAAAATGATCATGTGCCAATTTACATACATTTTTGATATGTTTTATTTATATTATCATTATTTTATAACAAGGTGACTAGTAGAAGTTTGAAATTTCCCTACAAGCCAATTGAATTTTTCGTCAATCTCATAGATGTGGGCTAGAATGGACCATAGGCACCTAAATATAATTTCTTTTGAATTTTTAAACTTTTTATATGCACATATAGGTCAATTTTGAATTACTTTCGGTAAACCCGTAAAAATTCATTTAAATGATAGAAAATAGCAAATCCTCTCGAAAATTCTTGAAACTCCTAGATAAAAACTTGTATTCATACTGTTATACATATAAAAAATATATTTGTACATATAACATAATTAGTTTTTAGTATTACTTCACAATGGTGTAATAAAAAGGAAAAAAGAAAAAGAAAAACAATAAACACAGAAGCCCATGTTGGCCCAAATAGCCCAACGTTTTGCAACCATCGATCATCGATCCAATGGTTCTCATCGTGTTTCATCAGTATATAACACTTCATCCAACCCTAACCCTAACCCCATCTCCCTCCTCCCGCAGTCCCTCCTCCCCTGTCGCCCCTCTCTCCCCACCACCTCCACTACCACCTCCACTGCCACCTCCACCACCGCGGTTGGGGAATCCGCATCCTCCTCCACGCCGGTATTCAGTTCCCCACGTCCCCCGCCCGGCTACGAGCACAAGCACACGCGCCTCCCTAGATGGGCTCCCAGCAGCTCCCGCGGCCGTGTCGCCGGCGCCCTCGCCCTGCTCCTCCTTGCGCCCCGCTCGGCGCCTCCGAGGTACGACGTCATCATTGACGCCGGCAGCACGGGGAGTCGCGCCCACGTCATCGCATACCGCGCCAGTCCGGGCTGGGGCGCCCCCCCCCCCCCCCCGCGGCTGGACTGGGCGCGCACGGCTGTTGTCCTTCGCGGCGGATCCAGCCGGCGCGGGACTGTCGCTGGCCCCGCTGGTGGATTTTGCACGGCGCCGCGTGCCGCGCTAGAGCTGGGCGGACACCGAGCTGCGGCTCATGGCCACGGTAGCGCTCCGGCTTCTCGATGCCGCGGTGGCGGAGTCCGTTCTGGAGTCATGCAGGGAGGTTCTTCGGCAATATGTTGTCTCCCAGGTGGTTTCTACTCTTACTATAGGTTAGCTTGCACACATGAATGGATAGAGGAATCCAGTAGATGTTTCCAGCAGATTGGCTCCATCGACCTTTGCAGCTCTGCCCCCATCACTTGAGCTTTATTGTTTGTACTCCCCTGTTGTTTTACATGTTTTCTATTATTCAGCAAATTGTAGTGCACTTGTCCAAATATTTGGTACTGTCCATGCCTAGTAGTGGCAAACTGCATGAAAATAGTATATTGAATGCAATGATCTCCTATTTGAGAAACTAAGAAAATCAGTTGGAAGGTTAATTTGCATTGCTAGGTTGGTTAATTAGTGTGCGAATCGTATACCATCCCAATCAGTTTACTATGTTGTCCATCACATAACAATGTTTCTTGATCTCCACTAGTTCTTGCTCTCTCCCTTACCATATCCCCTGCACAATTGTAGTCTGCATTCATACATATGCATGTTAATTTGCCATGCAATTGATATCTACTGTCTAATGAATAAATCAGGGATAGCTGCTCATAAAAGCTCCTATTATAATGTTCATAGTTAACACAGCTTGCCTCTGAAGTGTTTGCTGCTACCTAAACTTGGTTTAATACTATATAGTTGTAATGCTCATTTAGTAGATGCTAGTATGAATGTCATCAGTTTGACTAGAAGCTGAACATTACCATTTTGGGAGCATTAGATTTGCCATGAACAAGTACTTATATACATATTCTTATTTGTTCCTACAGTTTTGGGTTCTTGAACTGCCATGTGTGCTCGATTAATCTATGTGTTCTATACTGTGCCAACTTGAATAGAGTGCAAAGCTTTCTAATTCACACTTATCTGGTCTTTTCTCTAGTTTATTGGTCAGTCAAGCATGGTTCTTTCTTTTACCTTTAAAGCTCTGTTAAGTATAGTCAATTCACTAGCTTTCTTGCTTTTGATTTTCCTTTGGTCTGGGTTATTGCAGGTGCTCAGTTGTTGGAGCCCGGCCATCAGGACAACGACTGCAGCAGCTGTGCAAATTAGAAGCAACTTACATTTTCTGTGCAGGTCAGTAGGGACAGTAGCACATGTATGTTTTTCAATATATGCATTAGGTCATCCAGGTGTTGCCTACCATCGCGTAGCTCTTGCTGAAATGATTCCACTTCCACTGAAATGATTCATAGCTTGCATTCTATATTTTTCAATCTGTTTATGGCACATGTATGTTTATGGCACTTTGTGAACTCAAACTGGAGTTGATTATGGATGAAACAGCTTCTCAGATGGCAATGCACTCTTGTGTTCTGCAAGCAAGAAGATGCTTGAGTCTTTGAGTTTTCCATGGACAGGATGCATAATGGTGAAAGATTAACGGCAATGGCTTGCCATTACTATATCATGAACGGTTCTAGCACACCCCACTCATTCCAGCATGTTTTTTAAACAATATTGTGGTTG
This sequence comes from Cenchrus americanus, assembly GCA_947561735.1. Lineage (NCBI taxonomy): Eukaryota > Viridiplantae > Streptophyta > Magnoliopsida > Poales > Poaceae > Cenchrus > Cenchrus americanus. The sequence goes on from OX387240.1 coordinate 56,550,799, forward strand.
TTACCTATGGCTTGCTGCTGCTGAGTACTGTTATGGTCTTTTCAGTTTATTTGTTTACCCTGTACCTTCCATGTTTCCTTCATCTATTTATTGTAGCCCTGTTGTGCTCACATACCCCCTCTCCACTCTGATGCTCATGCTCTAGAAGGTTCACATCACAGACATCTCTATTTATGTAGTGACTTGTTTCGTGTCAACACTGTACTCTGAGCACATATCAAGGTTTTTTAGAAATCAAATAGTGTTTTGCTTGGTTGTTTCTTAGTGGTACGACATTTGCTTTCTGTTAATGGAGGTAGGAGTTGATTTGTAACTTGAATTTCTAGTTGGCTTATTCCCAATGTGATTTGCTCATTAATTTGGAGTAACATGTGCACTCATTATTTTTACCTATGATTTGCTCATTGTCCGTGCTTCAAAAGCTATATTACTCATGAAATTTGCTCACTGGATTAGGCTATATTACTCATGTAATTTGCTCACTGGACTAGGGATCATTTGATACTACCCACTGACAAGTGGTTGGTAATGTTCCTCTTTCAGGTTATGGATTAGATGCATAAAGAGCAAGCCATTAGAAGTGATCTGTAAACAATGGACCTGGGCCGCTGGATTGCTAGTGATGCTACAAGGACATCCGATCTGTTGTTTTGTGATTTCTAGGCTTGTTGGGTTGAATTTTATAGAGATTGTGTATTTATTATTGAATGACTAGGTTTAAAAATTGGGCCTGTTGAGCTTTGTTGACTGAAATTATATTTTGTTTGCCATTGAGGTGGTGTTAATGTACTGGAGATTTATTAATTGAAGAATTATTATTCAAATGTGTGGCTTTATTGTTGTATTCTGGTTTGTGGAAATACGGTCTACTGAAATTGCCATGTGAATGCCATGTCATCGCCATGTGGCAGCCAAGACAGCGACACGTGGCAGCCACAACAGCGACACGTGGCAGCCACGGTAATGACACATTAGCACCTCGTCATCTGCCATGTCAGCAGCCACCTCAACTCTATAAGTGATGTGGCGAGTTAATTCATGACGATCACATTCGTCATAGATTTTGGGCTTCGGGTTGGGTTCAATGGGCTTTACATCAATCTATGACGGTCTGAAAACGTGATGGATTAGGACAATCCATGACGAAACCATTAATACGTCATGAGAGGTGATTTGTGACGCTCAATACATGACGAAATGAAATTTCGTCATAGATGCTGTTTTATGACGAAAATTAGATGATCCGTGACGAAAATTGACCGTCATAGATCACAAGGTTTTTTTGTAGTGCATATAATAACACAAAGTCATACATCGCATCACATACGAGCATTAGTACTTAATTTTTTACATGTCCATTATGGTGTACATGCATCATTACAAGCCTCTTGGTTGAATCAGAGTGAAATCCTACGCAGCGGTAGCTAGCATCTCAGAAGGGTCTCCATCTTTTATTCTTCTCGTCCAATGTTGCCCTACACGGTACACGGTCGGTCACCCTTCGTTTAGTGAATAGTCAGACTATACGGTTGAGTAAACGGACAAAAAAAAAACGGATTACACGGGATTAAACGGCCTACACGGTCAACACGGTTGGACGCTGAGTAGCATTAAAACGCCGTGTAAACGGCCTACACGACCGTTTACGGCAACATTTTTCTCGTCACATGCACCCTTGAGCGAAGCGACACATCCCTCAGTCGTACCATCCATCGGCGTTGTTGTCGTACTCGGACTCGTACCCTGCACACCCAAAGTCTATCCCCAAGGAGTGGGATAGGTTCACGTCACCAACTGTATGTAACTTTAAGTGGCCTAACTTCTAAAGGGAGAAAAAGAGACAAGGAAGCGGTTCGGGTTTCCTATGCAGCAGCAACAGAGTAACAACAAGATATCTCCATCAAGATCCCGACCCAAAGCTCTCAACACAACTCGGAACCACCTGGTCACCCGGGGCCCCGTCTCCACAACCTACTCCCATCTAGGGTCGATGCGAGAACTTCCTCTCCTCGCACCTCAATGATTGCAATCGGAACAACAAGGTAGATGGAGCCTCTCTCCTCTAACTGACTGCAACCACGACTCACCATACACTCATCTATAGGGGGAAGGTAGAAATCCCAAAACATGAGAACCAACAATCCACTGGGCTCGTCCATGACCGAGGACGCGGCTATAGCTATAGATCGAACGACTCTGCAGAGTGTGTACACTTGTACCCAACCCGGAATGGCACCCGGCCGGTGTACGGCCGACCGAGCCCATCCTACTGTGCGAACTCTCAGTAGTTACGGTCCCATCCTGTATCCGGCCCTCAAAACGATCCCCCTTGCAAAGGGAACTGCACTGGAATTGTGAAATGCCCCCGTGTGGCCACATGGGCGACGCACCGAGAGAAGGTGGTCTCTCTCCACCTCTCCCCCACTGATACCCTTTATCCTGCTGGTAGGTATGGTTCTGCACTTGCCGAGATCAACTCGGCCCTAACCCCACACTCGGCGAGGTGGTGTGTACGTAAAGTCCCGTGAAGTGGTTGGCCCACTCGGTTTCAGACCGAGGCGAGCTCATGTCCTCCAAGCGCAAGTAAAACCCCAACACCTAGGCTCCGAAAACCGTCAAAGTAGAGATACACTGAAGAGTGCACCCCTATCCCTGATCCCAGATCGGTTGTTTCGAGCTCACCCCCGCCAAAGTACCCAAAAACGCCTTCTCCTGCCGGTTTTATCCCACTCATGCCAAGAACCACTATTCCCATCCCAACACATGCATCGTGAAGCTCAGCGTATATACACACTTATATACATATATAGTAGTAGGACAATCAAGGACAGGATATTTAAAGTAGGCAGTGCAAGGTTCATCAACATGCATATGAAGTAAAGTGCTAGCAATCTATATTGCAATTTCTATAGGTTTTCAAAGTTAGTCATGCGTGAACCTTGGGTCTGGTAGTCCTCCGCGGTGAAGTCGTCGGCGTAGTCGTACTCCGGGATCAGCTCCCCAGCTCCAGCTGCTCCTATTAATGTGTAAAAGAAAATAAACAACATCCCTATTGCAATTAACTCCAAAAGAACAGGAATTAAGAACCAAAAGAGAGAAAACACTAGCCTAGCATGGAGTTTATTTTAGGGAATTTTTGAAAAAAGGTTTTGTATTTTTCGGAGCAAAAATGAATTTACTAGGATTTTTCAAAGATAAAATAGTTTTCTGGAAATAAAATACGCATACATAATAGCATTAACTTTAGGCTGTCTACTGGCTGGCTCTAAAGGGCTTAAAGCTAGCTACTAGCTGGCTGCGGGCCGGCTACTAGAGCTGACGGGGCAGCCACATCAGCGGCTATAAGCCGGATGTAGCCCACGTGGCAGCAGACGTGGTGGGTGATGCAGGCGACCACACCGGATCTGGGGGTGGTCGCCTGCGGCTTGGCTCGGTGTGGGCGCTGGTGTGGCTTGGCCCTAGGTGGTCGGCCGCACGAGATTCGGCCGGATCGGACGTGGCTAAGCGCTCGTATAGGCTCGTGTGCATAAGGAAAAATCCTCATGGGTTTAGAGGTGACCCAGGGGTGCTCGACGGATTGCCCCAAAGAGAGCGGTGGCTCGACAAAGTCTCACCACCGATGAGGATGGATAGCGGTTGGACAACAATTCCCACAATGAGGTTCGTGGGGTCCATACGGTCCACTAGGGGAAAAAAGGGCGCGACATTGAAGAGGACGACCGGCGCGGCGAGGTTGAGGTCACGTCCGGCGTGGCGGCAGACACCGAGTCGACGACGGCGAGGCTGGGGTTGCCTGCGGTGTCCAGTCACGAGCGCCAGTGCAAGGGCGAGCACGTGCGCAGGACGAAGCTCAGTCACGCAAGCATGGACGACGCCCCCGGTTCGGCAACGGACGCGAGGCGGTGGCTTGACGCGCCGCGCGTGGCGGAGTGGGGCCTCGGCGGCGCGGCTGGGGTGGCCGGTGTCAGCGAGAGGCCATGCGTGCGTGCACAAGAATGGGCATGCGAGCTCAAGAACGACCCGGCGCTCGCACCACGGGGCGGCAAAACACCACGGAGGGCGACGCCTCGGCTCACTGTGGTGAAACGCCGGCGAGCTCGGTTCGGTCGGGGAAACTGAAAGGTAAACAACGAGGTTCTTCTCCTCCCAGGCGAACGCGTGCGCGTGCGTGGGTGCATGTCACACCCTAAAATTTCCAATTTCAAGATGTGAATAGAGAGAATAATTAAATAACGATATTCTCATAATTTTAAAATTTTTCCAACATTTATTTTTCTTTACAGGGAATATAGTATAGGAAAAATCCTTTGTTTGATTTTCTAAATTAAATAAAAGTTATGTGTGTTGCATTCATGTCGATGCATCTAGTGGTTCTTGAGTGCAAAAAGGTTTCAAAAATGCGTGTAGGAGCTGTCCAAACTCTCCCGAGAATTTTCCGGATTTTTCTGGAATTTATTCTCATTTTTCCTTGAGCTATTTCTATTTATTAGAATGCTCTAAAATCTTTTTCATGAGCTCCAAATGTTTTGTTTGGATTGTTCATGTCTTAATCTATCTCTAGGAATTTTCCTGGAATTTTTGCGATTTTCGAAGTATTTTTCGTGCCTTTAAAACAATTTCTGCAATTTTTGGAATTGTTTCTGGCATTAAAAATAAATTCGAAAAAAAATCTATCCTTTTCTACCTGGGCCGAGCCCGTGGGCTCGACCCGCACCTGCCCGGCCCGCCCACGCCGGCCCAGCCGCCCGACCCGGCGGGGCCCATCCGACCACCGGCCGGAGGCCGACCGCGGCCCGGCCATGGCCGCCGCGCGCGCCCCGCGCGCGCCCCCATAAAGGGTAGCGCCCCGCCCGCGCGCGCGCGCGGAACCCTAGGCCGCCTCCTGCCTTGCCGGCCGCGCCGCCGCCCCCGCGTCCCGCCGCCCCTATGCCAAGCCCGCCGCCGCCGCCGGTTGACCGCGGGAATCCAGCCGCTCCCGTCGTCCTCCGCCCGAGGTGAGCCCCCCATCGAGTTCCCCTTGATCTCCTCTACCCGTTTCTAGCCTTGGCCGAGCTTCTCGTCGCACTGAGCGCCGGCGCCCATGGCCACCAGGGCCGCCGCCGCCCCCGCCCCCTCCTGGTGCTCCTATGTGCGTGGCCTGAGGAAGAAGATAAGATGGCTGTTTTGCACTTGGGCCCCTGGAGAACCCTGTAATGATTAGCATATCTTTTGTGTCTTGCAATCTTTGCTCCTAACCCCCTAGATCTATTAGATGCTTTCAACTAGATACAACTCGAGAGCTTTTGTAGATCTAACCCCGAGTTTTACCAGTTTCACGAGCACTGTTCACCGTGTCTCGGGAATCTTTTCAGCTACTCCCTGAAATCTACGGTTAATCGCGACTAGGTCCCTGTAATCTTGTTTTGCTCCTAGAATCTTCGTTTTAGCTCCGATTTAATCCGTTCAAGTTGCGTTAGGTTCATAGTAATGTCAAGAACGCATTAGTGCTGTTTTCACCATGTTTTGTTTTCTGAAAATTAAATTAATATTAATTTTGATTAATGTCTAGTTAAACATGCCTTTTATAAATAAAAGTAATATAGATTTATACATCGTTTTTCATAAGCAAATTTAATTTGATTAATGTTTCTATCACATGTTTTTGTACATAAAAGTTAATTAGATCTTTATCTCGGTTTTTGTAAACCAAACGTTAATTTGTTAATAGTTAATAAATCTTTTCTAATTAAAATTTGATTAGACTTTTACATCGGCTTTTCTAATAAATGTTAATATGATTAATGTTAGTTCCATAATGTTTTTAATAATAATATGATCTACTCGAATTACAAAGTTTCGTTAGACTGTTCATATAGTTTAGTTTTTCTAAATTAAATGTTTAATCGACTTAATCAATATATGAATCTTTATTAATAAAACTTGACTAGTTCTTTACACCGGTTTCATAAATAAAGTTTAATATTGCATTAATGTCAACATAGGGTATTTTATTTCTGAAATATCCTTTATATTTGTTTTGTTAATTAAAATGAACCTAGCTCATAGCCTTGTTCTCTCATATATGCAAAACGTTCGTTAGACGTTCTTTTCTCAGCTCAATCTAAGTGTAATCTTTTCGGTTCTTGCTCAATCTTCCACAACCATCTCTTTAAAGCTAACCAAGTCTTTCCCTTCCAAGCACCCTTTGTGTTCTTTAGTGATCCATCTAATCAAGCCTATCCTTTAGTGCGTTCTTTTAAAGCTTTCTTTTGATTGGTGCTTTGTTCTTAGTATGTTTGTTTGTTTGCTTTGTGTATGTTTGTGCCCGATGATTGATGCGCTTAGAGTGAACGCCGTTCGAGAAGCTTGGAAGAGCTTGAAGTTGAAGATTCTGAGCAACTACTCTCTGGTTAAAGGCAAGTGTGTCCTTGATATTTTGTCCTAAGAATTATAATTAATCACTCATTGCTTTGCTTGCATTAATTTTGATGGGTTCCTATTAAGGATTACCTAGTCTTTATGATCATTCCTCGTTAACATGGGTTTACATTTATGTTGGGTAGTTATGCTTAGTTGCTATACCTGGGTTATGGTGGTTTTAATGAACAATAATGATGAAATGTGCTATACCTTTATGCTATATCTTTGGATGCTTAATACAAGACCATATGTTTAATCGGAACATGGAGAACCACCCAGGACAACAGTGCAACCACAAGGACTATATGGCTCTGGTCTTGGCCGAGTAATTAGGGAAGTCTTTGTGTGGTTATTACTCGCATAGTAGGTTGGGGACGGAGGAATGCTTTTATGGCTCTTCTATTCCGGAGCGGTGTTGGAACGGAAGACTCTATGGCTGACCGTCCGTAATAGAAGTGTGGTACGAAAGATAGCCTCTATGACATACTACTATGGACTTGAAGGATCAGATGGCGACTAGAGAGGGGGGGGGGAGTGAATAGGAGCCGGTAAAAATTCTTCTCGAAGAACCCGGCCTATACCCTAGTCAAATCCCGGTCACACACAAGCGATGGATCGAAACACACACCAATCGCCAAGACAACGAGGTTATGGATCAACCTCTAGCCTTAGGAACGATTCCTTGAAGCACACGCGGAAGCACGAAAGAAGGAAGGGAGGAATCGAACCAAGAAGCAAAGCACACAGCCTCTGGCGGACCGTCCGGCCAGACAGGGCGGACCGTCCGCGATGGGCCGCGCGGACCGTCCGGCGGGGTGCGCGAACCGTCCCGCACCCTTGCCGCGGACCGTCCCGGCCCGAGCCGCGGACCGTCCATTAAAGCGAACAGAACCTCTAGTGGCACACCGCGAACCACGGACCGTCCGCGGGGAGCACGCGGACTGTCCGCCAGGCACCCGCGGACCGTCCGCCCAACAAACGCGGACCGTCCGAAACTTCGTCCAACCAAAACTCAAAACCACAACGGATCGAAACGAAAGACGAGCAAGAACTCGAAGAACACGGGACGAACACGTGCGGCGCGGACCGTCTGCCAGGAGGGCGCAGACCGTCCGCGAGGCACAGACAGAGCAGAAAAACGCCCGACCTCGAAGGTCAACTCCCCCAAATCATCATCGGATTTCCTAAACGGTTGAAGCTGTGGAGACAAGGGTTTGGGGACTTGAAAAGCGTCACACAAGGATGCTATAGCCCAAAAATCTTGCCTCCTAACTCCCTAAATCACCGGGAATCGCGAATCCTTTGAGCACCACCAAAAGCTAGAGCACCGAACGAAAATCCTCGAATCGAAGTGGTTTCCCGGCGTTTGAGGGCACAAGATCAATCACAAAGATGCACGAGACATCTATCCATATTTCCCTCAAAGAAATCCGGGGAGAAACCCACTCAAATCCGCGGAGTCACACCGAGAACAAAGGCACGAAAACAAGCAAAAAAGACCACGAAAAACACAACTCCGAATCTTCTATACAAACCAGGAAAGATTCACAAGGTCTAGCATGCCGCCCTAGCATCCATCCCTCTCAACAAATCTCTCATGAAGCTCTCATGCTAGCCTAGAGAAAATGGAAGAAAAATAGTTACGAAAAATGAGAAATGGGAGGGAGGAAATGAAACCCTAAGTCGCGGAGAGAGAGAGCCATCCACACACACTCATGGCTTATATATCAGGTCCCGCCGGAGTGGTAAATGACTCGACTACCCCTAACTTAACTACTGGCGATACAACCCACGTAGGGGCATTTAGGTAATGTTTGTGGGTCTTGCCATCGGACGGCCACGCCTTTGCCGCACCCCGCGTCCTCCCGACGCAAGCCATGCGATCCCGCCGCGTGTCCTCCGCTTCGAAGCTTCCCGACACGCCCAGATCCCGTCTCCATCGTTTTGGACCCTCGGACTTGGTTTTGAGGCCCAAACCAAGAAACCGTCCTCCGATGGTTTTGTGGGCAAACCACCAAACCCCGCGTGCTCGGTCTGGCCTCCCGCCAAACCACTTGACTCGACCGCCACCGTGCACCGGCTCGATTGTCCATGACTTCGTCTTGCTCGTGTCGCCACCATGTGGCCCGCACCCGATCCCGTCGTCCACCGGGTCCCTCGAACCGAGCCTACTTGTCTCTCCATCTCCCGGAGGCCCCTCAAGGCTGAAGACCTTTCGCGCCCGTTCTTCACCTGCAACAACACGAACTAGGCCGCAGCCTACACCTGCGCACTAAGCCAAGAGTCAGTCCAACACCCGTTGTTAATCACTCATCACTGAGGAGCGGTCATCCATCAACCACTGGGACGCTCCTGGTCCTCAATCTCCCCCTTGATGAGTGCATTGACAACACACAACGTGAAATGAAATTCAGAGAAAGAAAGAAAGGAAGAAGAAAGAAAAAAACAAAGAAGCTGAACTCATGACCAAAACCAAAGAAAGGCAAAGAAAGGTTACAAGCCAAGCAAAGCACAAACTCCACACGGAAAACAGCAAGAAAGCTCCCCCTGAACATGTGGATGCAGACTTCCAAATTTCAGCTCACCTCTTCTGAATTTTCATTAAGCTCACCTCTTCTTCCCCTTGTTGACAATGTATGAATCAAGGTGAAAATACAGAAATGCAAAACAAAGCATATAAACATCTACATGAGCTTCTCAAATAGGCCAAATCTAGTGTCAAAGGCTAAAAAATGAGACAAAGATCACACATATGAATCATAGCATAGTCAAAGCATTGCCACAAGTAATATAGGAAAATACAAGCATGTGACAAAGCAAAATTTTCAGATTTAAGCAGTTTTACCAAAAGAAGGCTCGCTTCACATGTAAAAGCCTATCCATGTCATACTTGAGCCACAAACATGCATACCATTCAAAGATCATACAAGGATATCAAATTCTCAGCAAAAGATCATGGAAAACACCCATAAAGCAAAGCATGTCATGTCAAAGCTCATGAGCCATGTGTCCACTTCGGGGAGACTTCTCCACTGGTGAACATCATGCAACATGTTTTGCACCCATATGTGAAAGATAAGACATTTTAAGCATAGACATGATGGATGGAGCATTTTTCAAGCATACACACTTCTTTTCAAGATTAATTCATTTCATGGTACATGAAGTGCTTTTACGGCAAAAAGAAGCTTATGCTCCCCCATGAATGCAACATAGGCTAAACATTCACAATGATATTCGGCCTTTGGCCCAAATGCAAGAAAAGGCATCCAAGCGCAATCTAAGCATGAAAAGCACATTTAGACCAAACTGTGACATGGATACTCTACTACACACGAGTGGAGCACATTTCACCAAAAAATTAGTCAAGATTTAGCATTTATTTCAAAAAGGGCTATCTCACCACACATATATCTCAAATATTCCAAGAGCATAGCCTCACGTCACCATTTCTCCACACATATGACCAATATCTCACAAATAGCCAAAGAGACTCAAATAAGGCATATGAAAGAAGCTCATCATCCTAAAATGCAATATGATACAAATGCAACATGATATATGATAAGATGGCTATCCTACCATGGTTTATACATCAAGCAAAGCATGTATATAGATCAAAGTAAAACATGGTATGATACACATGGTACAAGAGAAAATCCCCCAAGAATCAACTAGAAAGGGCAACAAACCCCAAGTTCCCCTCGCAAGCGCACAAATGTAGCTTGGTCGAGAGGCTTTGTGAAAATGTCTGCAAGCTGATCTTGGGTAGGGACATGACTCAACACAATGGTTCCTTTTTCCACATTGTCCCTCAAGAAATGATACCTCACTTCTATGTGTTTGGTTCTGGAGTGAAGCACTGGGTTTTTAGCTACGCTTATGGCACCGGTGCTATCACAAAGAAATGGGATGCGGGTGCACTCGCTCACCAAAGTCTCTCAAAGTGTATGAAATCCACAATAGGCGGGAACAACAACTCGCGGCAACAACATACTCCGCCTCGGTGGTAGACCGAGCTACACTAGACCGCTTGCGGGAAGACCATGAAACCAACGAAGAACCAAGAAAGCGGCAAGTACCGGAAGTAGACTTCCTCTCGACTCGACAACCGACAAAATCCGCATCGGAAAAACCATGAAGAGAGAGAGTCGAGGAGGAAGAATACCAAAGGCCAAGACCAGGGCGGATCGTAGGTACACGAAAATCCTCTTGACGGCCTGTCGATGTGATGTCCTCGGCGAAGCCTGAAAACGAGCGCACAAACACACGCTGAACTGTATGTCTGGCCTCGTCGCCGTCAAGTAGAGGAGGGAGCCGATCATGCTCCTGTACTCCCGCTGGTTCTCCGTCCTCGTCCGCATCCAAAGTGGCCGTACTCCCCATGGGAGTCGACATTGGCTTCACATCTTGCATCTGGAACTTCCTCAGCATGTCTTTCGTGTACTTGGTCTGGTGCACGAATGTACCGTCCTTCACTTGCTTGATCTGCAACCCGAGAAAGTACTGCAACTCGCCCATCATGCTCATCTCGAACTCCCTGCTCATCTCATCTGCAAACTTGGCAACAAGGTTATGTGACGAGCCACCAAAGACAATATCATCCACGTATATCTGAACAATCAACAAGTCATTTCCATGCTTGAGGAGAAACAGGGTCCTATCCACGGTACCCATCACAAACCCTCTGCTCAACAGAAAACCTCTCAATCTCCCATACCAAGCACGGGGCGCCTGTTTCAACCCATACAGAGCCCTTTTCAACCTCTATACCCTGTGTGGGTACAACTCACTCTCAAACCCAGGTGGCTGCTTCACATACACCTCCTCCTCTATGACCCCATTCAGAAAAGCACTCCTTACATCCATCTGAAACAACTTGAACCCTTTAGCCACGGCAAAGGCTAGAAGGATCCGAATTGCCTCAAGACGGGCCACAGGAGCAAAGGTCTCCTCATAGTCGATCCCCTCCTTCTGACTAAACCCCTGAGCAACAAGTCTGGACTTGTTCCTCACGACCATCCCATTCTCTCCCTCTTTGTTCTTCCAAACCCACTTGGTTCCTATGGGATGGCAATTTGGAAGTGGTTCAACTAACTCCCACACCTGGTTCGTCTCAAAGTTTTCCAACTCCTCATGCATAGAATTGACCCAGTTTGCATCAGATAAAGCATGTCCAATGTCCTTGGGCTCAAAGGTGGCAACAAAAGCAGCATGAGCAAAATGAGAGGAATTCCTGGACCTTGCCGTGTAGTACGTTCGTTGATGTCCCCAGTGATCTTCGACAGGGGATGCACTTCTTGAATCCGCCGGGGAGCCTCACGCCTCGAGACTACCTCCCCCTCAACTTCAGCTTCCCTCGCCTGGTCCTCTTGTCGCACCGTCGTTGTCCATGAAGTAGACGGTCCACGCTCCGTAGTGGTCGTAGGGGAAGTAGTGGGTACACACTCAGCTTCAGGCGCATGGTTCTCCCCATCATCATCTCCAGCTTCATCCTTCTCCTCTTCAAAGAGGTCCTCGGCCATCTCCTCGTCACCTGCACATTCAAAGCCAAGAGAGGCACATGGCATTGTCTCGTCGAAGGTTACCTCGCAAGTCTCCATGATTTTGTTAGTCTCAAGGTTAAGCACCCTATAGGCTCTAGAGTGGTTAGCATATCCAAAGAAAATACCATCACTAGATCTAGCCTCAAACTTGTCGAGTTTTCCCTTCTTAAGAATAAAGCACTTGCAGCCAAAGACTCTGAAATGACTCACCTTGGGTGCCCGACCATGCATCAGCTCATAACATGTCTTCTTCTTGAAAGCTCGCAATAAAATCCTGTTAGAGACATGACAAGTTGTATTGACCGCCTCAGCCCAATACCTCCTATGAGTCCTGTGCTCATCGAGCATCGTCCTAGCCATCTCACAAAGAGTCCGATTTTTCCTTTCAACAACTCCATTTTGAGGGGGCACATAAGGGGTCGAATACTGATGCTCAAGACCTAGATCACGACAAAAGGCATCAAAACGAGAGTTCTTGAACTCTGAGCCATTATCACTGCAGATAGCCCGAATAGCATTCCCATGGCTCTCGTTTTTCAACCTCACGATCAGATCTCGAACAAAACCAAATGTCTCACTCTTGTCTTCCAAGAAAAACACCCAGGCATAGCGAGAGCAATCGTCCACCACAACAAGGACATACCACTTCCCACCCACCGAGCGAACTCGAGCTGGCCCAACAAGGTCCATATGCAACAGCTCTGTCGGACGCTCGATCATGACATCGGTCAGGGGTGGATGGGGGGTGGCTACCATCTTGCCATGCCTACACGGAGCGCAAACCAAATCCTTCTCAAGCTTCAACCTCGGCAATCCTCAGACAAGGTCAAGACCACTCAAGCGGGAAACCAAATCAAAGCTCAAGTGTCCCAACCGCCTATGCCATTTCCACAAATCAGAAGAAGGACCAGCCATCAAATAGCGAGCAGGACCCAAAGAACGAGAGAAATCAACCCTGAAAATCTGACCCTCGGGGATGATCATACAGACAAGATCACCTCGAGAATCCAGCAAACGAGACTCGCCAGACTTGAAACGCACCTCAAAACCCTCATCAAGCAACTGAGAAACCGAAAGCAAATTGAAACCCAAAGACTTCACAAGAGCCACTCTCTTCAACGTTACCTTGTCACTCACATGCACAACACCCTCAGAAATCACCCTTCCTCGTCCATTGTCCCCAAATGTGATGTACATCTTTTCCTTCACTGGGGTGAGGCTGGAGAATCACTTCTTATCTCCGGTCATGTGTCGAGAACATCCGGAATCAATCAACCAAATGTTCTCCAAGCCTCCTGCCTGTAGTCAGAAACAAGAACGAGAGTGAGCTAGCGACTCAACACTGGGGTTAGCACAAAGAAAGTTAAACCAGTGTCGAGCCATCTACTCAAAAGAGGGGTTAGCAAACATCATTCCCTTGCCACCAAACTTCCCATGTCCCATGGGAGGAGTACGAGCACCACGAGGGGGAAAACGTGGTCCGTAGTTCCTCTGGAACCCAAAGCCGTGATCATCTCCCCTAAACCCGTATTGAGGACGAGTAGGGGGACGTCCAGCAAAACCACCACGAGCCCGACCAAACCTCTCACCAGCACGCACACCATCATCTCTCCTCTCAAACCTCGCACCACCACCTCTCCGTGGGAACCCGCCAACACTCCTCACACTTCCCACACCCCGTGGAAGTGGCACTCTAGGCTCAGGAATACCATGAGACTGGCGATACCTGTCCTGGTTTGCTTGCTCCCTAGCAAGCCTCTCATCCCTCTTCCTCTTGTAGCAAAACTCTGCAAGATGCCTCTCCTTGCCACAATACTCACACCTGAAGGGGATGGGTTTTGGTTTTAGCTCTGGCTTCTCTCTAGGTTTCTCACCCTTCTCACTCACAAACCTCACCAGTTTCTGGAAGTCATTTGTTTTAGGTGGGAATTTGGGTGGATCTTGGGTTGTGTCAAGCTTGTTGCAAAGGTGGTTGGGCTTGGGTGTGAAAGAGTTCTTGGGTGCTTTTGGAAGTGGGATTTGGATGTCTCCGATCACCTCAAACTCGGGGTTAGACTCAACACACTTCTCATACACACTCTCCCCACTGTTCTCTCCCACTTTCTCACCCAACTTCTCAAAACCCAAACCACGACCATCCGCTCTCTTGAACTCCTCAATCATGATTTTCAATTGAGGTTCCTGCCCAGACAACCAACCTAACACCTTCCTCAAATAGTCATTCTCCTCATAGATGACATCCAAACAGGAAGTAAGTTCAAGATTGCGCAAAGTAACTTCATCACAACTAGAGCATGCATTTGCAACAGGAGATTTCAAAGATGCTTCCAAAGAACTAATGGTAGAACGAGCATCAACAAGCTTAGCATGCATAGTAGGACATGATTTACAAGCACCAAGCAAAGTAGGTCTTGCCTTAAGCTCATCATACTCAGTCCTAAGAGCATCTAGTTTAGCCAAAGTGGAAGCATTCTTCTCATTAAGCAGCTTGATCTCATTCAACCAAGCATCACACTCAAGACATTCAACATCATCAGGAGTAGTAGGAGCAAGTTTCAAAGAGTCATTCTCAAGTTTCAATTCAAGCAATTTCGACTCTAACTCTCCTACTTTCTCACTAGCATTCTCAAGTTGAGCCCTAAGATCTTTCCTCATCTTTTTGGCATCTCTTAGCACACTATCATGGTTGTCAATCAAGCCATTCAACCTAGTGATCTCAGCAAGCAAAGAGTCGGGGTCACGATTTACCTCATCCTCTGAGTCAGAGTCGCTGTCTTCCTTGTCGCTCTTCTTGCTGCTCGAGCTATGGGCCATGCCACAAAAGCCTTCAAGCGCCACATAGCTCAACCCACTGAGGTTCCGGCTTGCACTCTTCTTATCCTTGCGCCTTCCGGCGTCTTCATCTTCACTGCTTGAGCTTGATTGCGCGTCGCTGGAGCTCGAGTCGACGTCGCTTGCACCAGCCACCATGGCTCTTGCCTTGTTCTTCTTGTAGCCGCTCTTGCTTGGTCGCCGCTTGTCCTTGTCCTTGCTCTTGGACTTGCTGAAGTGCTTGCCCTTGGAGGAGTACTTGTCTTCACGCCTCGGGTGCGCCTTGTACTCGTTCATCTTGTACTTGTTCTCCTCCGCTTCTGGGCACTCGGTGATGAAGTGTCCACGCTTGCCACACTTGTAGCACGTCCCTGAGCTCCGCCTTGCATTCCTCCGACTCTCGTGTAGTCGATCAAACCTTCTTGAGAGCAAGGCTAGCTCCTCCTCGCCCAGCACAACAAACTCCTCATCTGGAATAGACATAAGAGAAGACAAGGAAAACTGTCGACGGGAAGGGTTAGATTTGCCCTTTGATCCGCCCATAAGAGCAAGACTATGATCGGTCGAGCCCTCATGCTTGGATTGCAACTTCCTGTCAACCTCAGCCGACTTGAGCTTAGAAAAGAGGTCATCCAACTCAATAGTCAAATATTGCCCAGACTCCTTGATGGCCTCAACCTTAGCACCCCAAACATTTGGGTCCAAGACATGCAAGAGCTTCAAAGCCTGATCATGCTCGGTGTAAGGAAAATCCTCAACATTAGCTTTCATGTTGTTCACGATGGCGGTGAACCTGCGAAACATCGCATCAATGTCCTCACCGGGAAGTGGAGTGAAGTTCTCATATTGCATCCGGTAAGAGACAAAGAGGCGAGCCTTCACATGGTTATCACCACCGTGAGCAACCAACAACTTCTCCCAAATTTGCCAAGCAAGATTCAAATGGTGAACACGCTCAAACTCTGGATCACACAAGCTCCGGACCAAGTGATCAACGGCTTTTGCATTAGCCTCATACTTGGCCTTAGCATCGGCATCGGTCACCATAAGAGTATGGATGTTGACCGGAATAGCATAGGTTTTGTCAAGCACAATTAAATCCAACATCTTTCCACGAAGAAAGATCATCATACGAGCCGCCCACTTGTGGTAACCCTTGCCATCGAAGTGCGGCGGACCGCCCCGCTCAACGTACGCCATCTTAGGATTCGAGACTTGTGAAAGTCGCAAAGAATTCGACACCAAGCTTTGATACCAATTGAAGGATGAGATGGCGACTAGAGAGGGGGGGAGTGAATAGGAGCCGGTAAAAATTCTTCTCGAAGAACCCGGCCTATACCCTAGTCAAATCCCGGTCACACACAAGCGATGGATTGAAACACACACCAATCGCCAAGACAACGAGGTTATGGATCAACCTCTAGCCTTAGGAACGATTCCTTGAAGCACACGCGGAAGCACGAAAGAAGGAAGGGAGGAATCGAACCAAGAAGCAAAGCACACAGCCTCTGGCGGACCGTCCGGCCGGACGGGGCGGACCGTCCGCGATGGGCCGCGCGGACCATCCGGCAGGGTACCGCGAACTGTCCGCACCCTTGCCGCGGACTGTCCGGCCTGAGCCGCGGACCGTCCATTAAAGCGAACAGAACCTCTAGTGGCACACCGCGAACCACGGACCGTCCGCGGGGAGCACACGGACTGTCCGCCAGGCACCCGCGGACCGTCCGCCCAACAAACGCGGACCGTCCGAAACTTCGTCCAACCAAAACTCAAAACCACGACAGATTGAAACGAAAGACGAGCAAGAACTCGAAGAACACGGGACGAACACGTGCGGCGCGGTCCGTCCGCCAGGAGGGCGCGGACCGTCCGCGAGGCACAGACAGAGCAGAAAAACGCCCGACCTCGAAGGTCAACTCCCCCAAATCATCATCGGATTTCCTAAACGGTTGAAGCTGTGGAGACAAGGGTTTGGGGACTTGAAAAGCATCACATAAGGATGCTATAGCCCAAAAATCTTGCCTCCTAACTCCCTAAATCACCGGGAATCACGAATCCTTTGAGCACCACCAAAAGCTAGAGCACCGAACGAAAATCCTCGAATCGAAGTGGTTTCCCGGCGTTTGAGGGCACAAGATCAATCACAAAGATGCACGAGACATCTATCCATGTTTCCCTCAAAGAAATTCGGGGAGAAACACACTCAAATCCGCGGAGTAACACCAAGAACAAAGGCACGAAAACAAGCACAAAAAGACCACGAAAAACACAACTCCGAATCTTCTATACAAACCAGGAAAGATTCACAAGGTCTAGCATGCCGCCCTAGCATCCATCCCTCTCAACAAATCTCTCATGAAGCTCTCATGCTAGCCTAGAGAAAATGGAAGAAAAGTAGCTACAAAAAATGAGAAATGGGAGGGAGGAAATGAAACCCTAAGTCACGGAGAGAGAGAGTCATCCACACACACTCATGGCTTATATATCAGGTCCCGCCGGAGTGGTAAATGCCTCGACTACCCCTAACTTAACTACTGGCGATACAACCCACGTAGGGGCATTTAGGTTATGTTTGTGGGTCTTGCCATCGGACGGCCACGCCTTTGCCGCACCCCGCGTCCTCCTGACGCAAGCCATGCGATCCCGCCGCGTGTCCTCCGCTTCGAAGCTTCCCGACACGCCCGGATCCCGTCTCCGTCGTGTTGGGCCCTTGGACTTGGTTTTGAGGCCCAAATCAAGAAACCGTCCTCCAATGGTTTTGTGGGCAAACCACCAAACCCCGCGTGCTCGGCCCGGCCTCCCGCCAAACCACTTGACTCGGCCGCCACCGTGCACCGGCTCGATTGTCCATGACTTCGTCTTGCTTGTGTCGCCACCATGTGGCCCGCACCCAGTCCCGCTGTCCACCGGGTCCCTCGAACCGAGCCTACTTGTCTCTCCATCTCCCGGAGGCCCCTCAAGGGCCGAAGACCTTTCGCGCCCGTTCTTCACCTGCAACAACACGAACTAGGCCGCAGCCTACACCTGCGCACTAAGCCAAGAGTCAGTCCAACACCCGTTGTCAATCACTCATCACTGAGGAGCGGTCATCCATCGACCACTGGGACGCTCCTGGTCCTCAGGACTAATACGCACAGGAGGACTCTTTGTAAAGGCCTCGTAGCGTCCCTATGTAGCCACACCTCGGTAGTGTGGTATTGTGCCTACTTTTGCATAGCGTGGTTGGGTGCAAAACTCTTTGGAGTTTTTACGCGACTTGTGGGTAAAGATGTACAACCTCTGCAGAGTGTTAAACTAATCGATTAGCCGTGCTCACAGTCAAGAGCGGCCTAATTGAACTTGAAGATGGACTTAAATCGTTCTCTCTGGTTATGCTTGCCATGTGCTTATGGTGTACCTCTTACCTTATGCTTAATGTGGGTTGGTATAAAATTATACTTTATTAGTAATCAGGTGTTAATAAAACTTGACCAACTAAAATTGCTTAAATGCTTATAGCCCAGTCCACTATAAAGCCTTTGCATTCACTCTTTTCCCCACACTTGCTGAGCACGACAAGTGCTCACCCTTGCTATAAACAATGTTGCTCAGAAGGAGGAAGCTGCTTTGAAGTCTGGTGAAGATGTTGCTGGAGCTAGGCATACGCAACCCCCAGTTGACTGCCTGTGATGTTGGAGCCTTCGTTTCCAGGATTAAGCGTAAAGCTCTGATAATCTTCTTTTTTCTTACGTGATACTGTTTCTGTATTCACTTATATGTCACTATATGCATGAAACTTGATCCTGGCATGCATATAGGTATGCACTTGGTTTTCTTTGGAAAAGCAGGTGTGACAGTGCACGGGCGCGCGGGTGTGTGCGAGGGTGTGTGCGTGCGCATGCCAAGGCCATGGCCATAGCGACGGCTGGAACGACGGTGGCGACGCGACGACTGGGAAAACAAACCGCGGAACGAGGAAGAAGGGATGTCTAGGGGGGCTACGCGCGCGGTGAAGATGGCAGCGGCACCTGCAAGAAGCGATTTCCCAGCCTGGATCGATGGCTGGCATCACATAACGCGTGCGCGATGGCGCGGCAGCGTTCAGGGACACGGCGGCGAGCACGCAAGGCTCAACGCGTGACCTCGACTCGAAGGTCGGGTGCCACATGAGGGAAGGGCGGTGATGCGCTCACCTATGGTTTGCACGACCAGAAGGTGAAGGTGGCGGTGGAGAAAAGCTCGACGCGGTGGAGAGGAAGACGGTGGCGCTGGTAGATGAAGCAAAGGTGCTGGTGCGTCGCAGTCCACGGCTCCTGAAGGATCGGATGGCGACTAGAGAGGGGGGGGGAGTGAATAGGAGCCGGTAGAAATTCTTCTCAAAGAACCCGGCCTATACCCTAGACAAATCCCGGTCACACACGAGCGATGGATCGAATCACACACCAATCGCCAAGGCAACGAGGTTATGGATCAACCTCAAGTCTTAGGAACGATTCCTTGAAGAACACGCGGAAGCACGAAAGAAGGAGGGAGGAATCGAACCAAGGAACAAAGCAGCCAGGCTCTAGCGGACCGTCCGGCCAGGAGGGGCGGACTATCCGCACGGGCCATGCGGACTGTCCGGCCTGCTGCCGCGGACTGTCCGCACCCGTACCGCGGACCGTCCGGCCCTGAGCTGCGGACTGTCTGAAAAAGCTAATAGAACCTCCAGTAGCGAACCCCGAATAATGGACCGTCCGCGGGGAGCACGCGAACCGTCCGCCAGGCACCCGCGGACTGTCCGCGCCTTTGCTGCGGACCGTCCGAAACCTCGTCCAACCAAAGCTCAAAACCAAAACGGATCGAAAGCGAAGCTGAGCAAGAACACGAAGAACACACGCCGAACACTGCTCTCGCGGACCGTCCGCCACCACCTCGCGGACTATCCGCGCCTCACAGACAGAGGCAAAAACTGCTCGACCAAGAAGGTCAACTCCCCCAATTCATCACCGGATCTCCCAAACGGTAGAAGCTGTTGAAACAAGAGTTTGGGGACAAGATAAGCGTCAAACAAGGATGCTATACCCCAAAAATTTTGCCTCCTAACTTCCTAAATCACCGGGAATCGCGGATCCTTTGAGCACCACCAAAAGCTAGAGCTCCGACCGAAAATCCTTGAATCGAAGTGGTTTCCCGGCGTTTGAGGGCACAAGATCAATCACAAAGATGCACAAGACATCCATCCATGTTTCCCTCAAAGAAATCCGGGGAGAAACCCACTCAAATCCGCGGAACCACACCAAGAACAAAGGCACCAAAAACAAGAACGAAAAAGACCACGAAATTCACAATGCCGAATCATCTATACAAACCAGGAAAGATTCACAAGGTCTAGCATGCCGCCCTAGCATCCATCCCTCTCAACAAATCTCTCATGAAGCTCTCATGCTAGCCTAGAGAAAATGGAGAAGAAAATGTCTAAGGAAAATGAGAAATAGGAGGGGGGGATGAAACCCTAAGTCGCGAAGAGAGGGAGCCATCCACACACACTCATGACTTATATATCGGGTCCCGCCGGTGTGGGAAATGACTCGACTACCCCTAAATCAACTACTGGCGATACAACCCACGCAAGGGCATTTATGTAATGTTTGTGGGTCTTGCCATCGGATGGCCATGCCTTCGCCGCACCCCGCGTCCTCCCGATGCAAGATATGCGATCCAGCCGCGTGTCCTCCGCTTTGAAGCTTCCCAACACGCCCGGATCCCGTCTCCGTCGCGTTGGGCCTTCGGACTTGGTTTTGAGGCCCAAACCAAGAAACCGTCCTCCGATGGTTTTGTGGGCAAACCACCAAACCCCGTGTGCTCGGCCCGGCCTCCCGCCAAGCCTCTTGACTCGACCGCCACCGTGCACCGGCTCGATCGTCCACGACTTTGTCTTGCTCGTCTCGCCACCATGTGGATCGCACCTAGTCCCGCTGTCCACCGGGTCCCTCGAACCGAGCCTACTCGTCTCTCCATCTCCCGGAGGCCCCTCAAGGCTGAAGACCTTTCGCGCCCGTTCTTCACCTGCAACAACACGAACTAGGCCGCAGCCTACACCTGTTCACTGAGCCAAGAGTCAGTCCAACACCCGTTGTCAATCACTCATCACTGAGGAGCGGTCATCCATCGACCACCAGGATGCTCCTGGTCCTCAGCGTCCTGGAGTCCCACGGGCGGCCTCCGGGTCTTCACAACGGCGCCGACGTACTTGTGGTCGGCCTCCGAGCTTCCCTTCCTCCTCCCCCCTCCTTCTTCTCCTCCAGCCAGTGGGTGGCGTGGACAGGGGAGGATTCCCCCAAGGCGGCTAGGGTTGGGAGCTCCCGGGGGGCTGCGGCGGCGGCTACTTATAGCAGGGATCGGCGCGGGGCACGTGGACGGCAAGGATGCGCGGGAAGGCGCGCGGCCGCATCGCGACGTCGCCCCCTGCTCGGCGCGGCGGCGCTCGGCCCACTGGCGTCAATAAAGGAGAAAGGGGGAGGATGACGACGGGGACGTCATGGCGACGTCAGCGCGGGCCCCACTGTTCAGCGTCTACGCGCGGGCGCGCGGTAGGTTGCGGTGTTTGGCGGGCATGTGGGCTGCTCTTGGGCCGAAAGGGTCGACGCGCCAGTGGGAAAGGTTTTCCTAATTAACTTCTATTTTCTATTTGATTCAAATTTGAATCCGCACAAATAAAGCCAAGTAAGAACCAAATGAAAATCCAACTTCTCACACTAGCATTTTATAACCCTATTAATATTGATTGGCTTAAATTTAAATCTAGGATTTCATGGAAGGGAAAAGGAAGACATTGTTAATGGTTTCATAAGCACACAATTCATAGCAAGTTTTTGAAATTCAACATTTTTACATTCAATCCAAATTCAAGGATGTTACAGGCGCTAAATCCATTTGTAAGTAATAATGCACATAGAAAAACCTTTGCGGAAAGAAATCATGGTCATCAATCAGCGACCTTCTCACTATAATGAAAAAGCTACAACACAAATCCGTAATCACATTACCCCAATCATGAGTCCTCCGGACTTCCACAAAGACAGTACGGATCGTATAAAAAAACTGACCACTTCTTCGTCCCTGTTGAGCAAATACTGTAGGTATCAGGAAAGCACGCAAGCATGTACAAGCACAACAGCAGTTCATGTCCATTCTCTCGCTTCTTTTTAATCCAACTTTCCATCGACAAATAAAACAAGGAAGAAGGATTTGCCCAATTGAACTTTTGCGTTCATCTCTCTCTGAGAATCTTCTTCAGCGGCAAGCTCTGCGTAGCGAGGCCTGGTGTCGTGGTGGATGCTTTGGTGTTTTAAGTTGTTTCACTTAGCTTGCTTTCCAAGTAATTTAATAATGGGCACTGATGCAATAATGCGTGTAGCAGGGTAATATGAAGTTCATCGATCGGTATGCAACGAGCAACCGCAAACCAGCTGATACATTTCGCCGGCGAATTGTACTAAATATTTGCCCTTGTAAATCTGTGTGTTTATTTTTAATTTATTAGGTATGATGAGGTGCAAATAAAATTTCTCGGATAATAAAATTGCTTGTAATTTCTCATTTGATTTGAACTTCAGCACAAATCCCAACACTTATATATATATATTATATATATATATATATATATTATATATATATATACCAACCCAAAATAATATATATTAATAGACGAGGTAGCCATAGTATAACTGACGCTCGAGCTAAATCTACTGCAATGCAAACTAACGCAAACCCTAATATATAATACCGTTGTAGGCAAGTACTAGCTAGTGTCCTACCTAATAATAATGCCACTCAAGCGAGCTAGCTCTAAACAAAATCCAGGCGGCCGGCGACGACGATACTGCTGCTCAGATCCTGCAAAACCGTTTCCCTACTCATCGTCACCCTCCGGCGGCGAGTTGTTCCCCATGTTGAAGTTGAAGAATTCGAACCACGAGGACGGGTCCGGGACGGGCTGGTCCGCCGACCACGGCTCCCGGGTCCTGATAGCCGGGAAGCCCATGCCGTGCCACTCGGCCTCCGGGTTCGTGTTCCAGGGCGCCCAGTCCTCCAGATTGGCCGGCTGTGTCTGATTATAGTAGTACTCGCCTCCCGAGGAGTAGTCATCATCCTCCTCCTCGTCGTCGCTGTCGTCCTCCTCGTCCTCGTCGGAGGAAAACTCCAGCTTTGGCGGCTCGTGGCGACAGACAATGGTGACGTTGACCCGCAGCTTTCTCTCGAGCGCAGTCACGACCTCCGCGGCGTCGGCTGAGCCGGTCACCACTACCCGGCCTGTGTCCGGGTACACCTCCACGTTCTCGATCCCTGCGAGCGTAGGCGAAGAGACGATCGGGAGAGATATATCGCATGTGACTCAAATCGACGTGCAAGAATTCGACATCAATTAATTATTCAATGACAGCACGCGCGTACCAGCCACGTATTTCATGGCCTTCCGGATCTTCCGCTCGCCGTCGCTCACGTCCATGGAGAGGATGATGATGGGCGCCATTGTCGCCGATCGATGCCCCGCGCTAGCTAGCTACCTCGAAGCTCTGAAAAGCCGACGGACGTCTGCTGCTCTCGATCTGCTGTGCATGCATGCATGTCGTGGTGCATGTATTTATACACAAGAGCTAGCTAGGGTATGGTGGTGATCGCCGGCCGCCGGGAGGGAGATCATGGAAACCTTTCTCCTTTCAGGAAAACATGCACAAGAATGGAACTGACGGGGGATCTATGGGGATCCCTAATCCCTTCTGTGAAAGGAAATGAACTGTCCGGAAGAGCATGCCTCGATTAATTAGGACACACTCCCGATGATGAATGGTAACCTGCGCCGCCATCGATCTCCCGAATGGATCTCCTTGGCTCCTTCCCTACTCGTCATCGCTGTTTCCAAGGGGCCCTCGTCCTAGCGCCTTCTGAACTGTTACCTGCCTTTCTTTGGGTGAGGGGGGGTGGGGGTGGGGGGCAATGCTTGCTCTCGTATGACCGCATCCGTCCTTTCGCCTCTTTCCGAGATCGCGACACTTATGCTCCTTTCGCCTCATAAAAAGTGCAATCCTAACTTTCGAAAAAAATCCCACAAAGAGTGCAATATTAGAAAATAGATCTAGTTACCTTCTTAATTAAGTGGTCAGATCTTATTTGCATGACAAAACTTATTATATTTGGCAAACAAATAAGGGTATTAAAGTCTTTTCATTCATCTACTATTCCGTCTAAAAAAACTAAAATTATTGCACTCTTTAATGAGACGGAGGGAGTATGTGTCAGACATGCACACGTTGATATGATTGGGTTGGCCGTGTATACGTACAGTTGGCTGGTCCGGTTTATCGGCCGGCGGCTCGATTTGACGGGGTGCATGCATGGCCCCGTAGAAGTTTGCACGGACCGATCGACTGATCGAGCCAATTTATTGAAATTAATAGGATGGCGTCAAGAGGAAGAACTTTTCTGGTTCCAAAGATCAAAAGCAACTAGGCCGCCATTTATATTCCCAAATATCCACTGCAAATTTGTTACATCAAACTATTCAATTATCACTTCGAATCACATTTTCTCTCACAACACACGCTTCAATCCCTATTTTTTCAACTTTTCACCCCATGCACTATTCCATCACTATGCAATCGCTCAATTTGACAAACTAAACACCACCCTAGGTCATTGCACTACGGGAGACGCTTGCACTCGGGGCAAAAACACTCGAGGAAGCCTTCCCCGAGTGCAACACTCGGGGAAGAGTCTACAGGGATGCCTCTCACGGGGAAGAGGTCTTCCCCGAGTGACAAAAATCGTACACTCGGGGAAGGCTTCCCCGAGTGCCGTCCTGGCACTCGGGGAAGATTTAACGCCGTCGGTGCCATTCGTTTTTTTGGAAAACCTCTTCCCCGAGTGCAACACTCAGGGAAGAAATTTGTTTTTTATTTAATCCTCTTCCCCGAGTGCAACACTCGGGGAAGAGTTTTCGTTTTCTTTTGAACCCTCTTCCCCGAGTGCCCCATCCCAAGCACTCGGGGAAGAAATTAGTTGGATTTTATTTTTAAAAGCTCTTCCCCGAGTGCCCCTTCCTACGCACTCGGGAAAGCCACTTTTTTTGCTTTTCTGTGTGAACAAATCATACACACACAATCACAAAATCACAAATCAACAACAATATATCACAAACCACATTTATGAACTGACAAACAACAAAAGTATAAATATTCCATGTTCAGATTTTAACCACTTAAGTGCTTTTTCATTAGCACTAAACATTAGGCAAATGGACAAAATGAAAAAAACTACACAAGTCACAATCCGTGGTTCACCTCCTAAGAAGAATCTATGTGTAGTAGAGAATAAGGTTGATCCAGTATTCTAGTGGTTCACCTGTGTTGTGCTCCAAAATTCAGTTCACCATGATATGTTCCAGATCCAGAAAGCCATCCAAAGTGTTTAGCCCTTCTTTGCTTGATAAAGAAATGTGGTCCATAAAAAAGGTAGAACATAATACGAATAAGCCAAATTCTGTTTAAGCTGATCATGAGCTCCATATAGCATTTCACAACAAAAAAATGTTTTTCTAGAAATTTCTGGTCCCATAGACTACTGTTTTTCATATATCTAAGTTGCAATGATGCATAATGCATTACATATACAAAAATAGCATGGGTAGTTCGTCGTAGATCCAAAATATTGACATTCATGATGACTTTTAAAGGCAAGCATATATGCCATGAGTATGTCTAGTGTTTATATACAAATACAACTAATCAGAATTTACCCAAGCATGATTCAAAATGGAGAAAAAAATACTTACCCAAAATTAATGAATAAATCCCATCACCCTAGGGTAACTGCACCACCTGTTGGATACAGTGTAACTATCAGTTAAGAAGTCAAAAGGTACTATTGTACTCTCACATATAGTTAAAGACTATGAAACTTGTATCCATTGTTCAGTTTACTACAAGAGAATACAAAAAATAAATAAGTGAATTATCAAGAATTTGCTCTAGTATTCCAGCATAAATGTAAGCTATTTAGATAAAAGGGAAAAAGGCCAAGTCATGTAATTTACTTTATGAACAACAGCCACTAGGCCAGAAACGATTTGTCCTGGCACTAGCAAATTAGCGTGCTGGCGGGTGCAACTATGAACCTCTAGCAAAGTGGGGCGCAGGGTCGCCGGGACAGCAACCGCCAGCATAGAAGCATCACTGCTGGCGGGCAACATAATCCACCCGCCAGCACAAATGATACTATTTATGCTGGCGGACGAGTTATGTCAATCGCCAGCATAGAAGCTTTAGTAGGGGCGGCCTACATAAGCCAACCGCCAGCATAAATGGTCCCATTTCTGCTGGCGGGTGGCTTATGTCAGCCACCGCCAGCATGGATCTTTACTAATGGCGGTTTTCATATGCACCCGCCAACACAGTGAAGCTGAAAATAGCTTGAAATTGATACAAGTTACCAATATTTCAACATGCATGGACAGCAACAACAAGTAAAATTCTAACTGAAATATCAACACAAAAAACACCTTAGAAAGATTTATTTCATACAAACAACATGCATTGCATGATGACAAATGTTTCAAAGCACACTTAAAACCAACACAAATTAAAGTACAATACATTAGGGGCCTCACTCACAAATCAACACAACTTTGCCTTACTCAAATTTCTTTGACGATCCGTCGTGATATGGCTACCAAGCACTAAACCTATTATCAAGAGCACAACAACGATGATGGTGCCCTGCATGCAGAATCCTTGATTTTTGTTGCGCTTCTTCCGATAGCCAATTTCCGCCATAATGTCAATAAGTTGCCCTCTATGGTCTGCAAGTTCAAGCCTCGTTTCATTACTTGCTATCTTCAAATCACTCATCCCCACATTCAGATCAGAAATGACACACTTCATCTGATTCCATTGTTCCAGAAATTCTGAATTTGCTAGTGGTGGCTCCCGCACCTGCCCCGGCGGATACACAACACTAGACGGTTGTGCCGCTGTCGTATGGACCTCCCTGGGCCCACTACCTCGGTGGGTACCAGGACCGACTACTCGGTGGGCCCCTGGGACTACCCGACTTGCGCTACACGGCACCTGAAGGCGTGGAGCACAAGGACAGCACAGGAGTAGTACTCGGTTAGGACTCTGTACATGTTCCGCATTGTGTAGAGGTCTCCTAGACGTACTCGACTAGTACTCCTTCCCTACTCCGACTTGTAACCCTGCCTCCCGGACTATATAAGGCGAGGCAGGGACCGATCCCCGGATCATCTCATCCAATCTCAACTCACGGCGCTCTATTGCACCATCTTGTAATCGTGCCCTATCAATCCAGAGCTACGCAGCATACAGGACGTAGGGTATTACGCACCTCGCGGCCCGAACCTGTCTAAATTGTGTGCCGCGTGCCTCTTCCTTCGAGTTACCGATCTCGGCGAGTCACATTCATCTACTTCGGGTACTCCCCCGTAGTAGGTTGCCGGTCCAAAACACCGACAGCTGGCGCGCCAGGTAGGGGCTCTCGCTCGAGATCACATGGCGAACTCGACGGCTTCCGTTCACATCAAGCCAACCGTCGCCTTCAATCGTGGCGACACCTTCGTCTTCGGCGCTTGGGTCTGCACTGCTGATGGCGCGGGCTCTTTCCAGCGCCGCTTGATCATGCAACCCGACTCGAGGACGGGGGCTCGTGACGCTTCCCGAAGTTGTCGCGGGCAAACTCGCCGGCAAGTTCGGCGAAATTTCGCTTTCCAACCTCCACGCTGACTTCGAGCTCGAGTCCGTCTCCAACTCGAACCCGACGTCGCCATGGGCCATCGCATGCGAGCCGGCTCCTCGCCCATCGCGGGCGGCCCTCTCTCCACGCCAGCGCTCCGCGCGTGGCTCCCGCGTTCCCAGCCGGGCCCGCACGGAGGCTTCCACACCACGCCGGGCCGGCAAGGAGCCCGTAACCGAGTACAACTCGGACTCCGACGCCGCCCCCAACCGCGTCTCGGACTCCAGCCCTCTCTCCGAGTTCTTCTCGAACCCGGACTACGAGTTCGACTTCGGGTCGGACCCCGAGGAGCCCGAGCCCGAAGACGACTTCTTCGAGCTTCCCTTGTCAGGGCCGGCCTCGGCCGGTTATAAGATCGACACCGGCGGAAGATACGTCTGCGGCCGGACCGTAAACCTGCTGAGCTGACAAAGGACTCACGCTACGTCGCCTACATCGACTCGCTACCGTTCCGGAGGGAACACCGCTAGCCCAAGCCGACTCGAACACACCAACCGAGGTGGCACCTTCGAGCCAAGCTTGGGCACGCCCGATCGTCAAGTCTTCATGGTCGCCGGCGACACCCCGGAACCTCGAGCACCGGCCGCGTACAAGTACACGGAGGACATCTCCGCGGACGAGCCGTCCGTCGCGATGCCCCCGCGACGAGACCGACGCCAACGGGGACACCGGCGCGAACGTAACGGAGAAGCGCAACGAGCGACGCCGGCGGCTTAGGGACAACCTTCCCATCCGCAACCTTGCGGAAGCTCTCGAAGCAGTTGAGAGCAGAGTCCACACCACTCCTGAGCAATGCCTCATGTCGATCACGGCGATCGCACGTCAGGCTCAGGGCATACGGGCTGGAGAAGTCATCGCCAAGCTCGGCCGAAGAAGCCTACTTCATGCGGGTAGACAAGAGAGTCACCCAACCTCTCCCCGGCTAAGCCTCGCGACAACGAGGCTACTAGTCGCAGTGTTGACCCCGGTCCCAACCGTACTCGGGCGACATCCCGGCCTGAACCAAACCGTCGACGCTCCACCGGCGGCGGACCCTCACGACAAGACAACGTCAACCGAGAAGTCGTCCCCCACCGTGCCTCGGCCGGTGGTGGCGGTAACGACCCCGACGGCGGCGGCGGCGGCCGCGGCGGCGGCTCCAACCACGGAGCCAACAAGAAAGGCGGAGGCGGCGGCGGCCGCGGCGGCCGCGGCCACGCGCACGGCCACGCCTCCGGCGCCTCTCACGGCGGGTACGATGCTCGCCGGAGAATCGACGAGTTGCGGCGAGAAGAAGTCGACGACCGCCGCCGAAGGCGACGGCTTCCCCGCCTTCTCACCCCGGCTTCGCAACCTCGCTCCTCCCCGACAAGTTCAAGCCTTTGGGGATCACCAAATACGACGCGAAGCGAGGATCCTATCCGATGGCTCCGATGCTACGCTCTCTCCATCGAGAACGGCGGCGGCAACAGGCGACACCAAGTGCCTCTACTTCCCCTTCGCCCGGACCAAGCCCCACTCACGTGGCTCGAGTCGCCGGACAAGCACTCAATCGACAAGTGGGACCGGTGAAGGAGCAATTCACAAGCAACTTCGCGGGCGCCATGGGCCGTTCGGGTACTCGCATGGACCTCGCCATGATCAAGCGAGGAACAAGGCGAGACCCTCCGCAAGTACATGCGCCGCTTCTTCGACAAGCGCGCTACCGTCGTGGACGTCACCGACAAGGAGGTCATCGACCTCTTCCGGGACGGGCTCTACCATCGCCGCACCTTCGAAGACTTCGGCCGACGCCGCCCCAAGTCCATTCCCCACCTCAA
Source organism: Cenchrus americanus (assembly GCA_947561735.1). Taxonomy (NCBI): domain Eukaryota; kingdom Viridiplantae; phylum Streptophyta; class Magnoliopsida; order Poales; family Poaceae; genus Cenchrus; species Cenchrus americanus. The sequence goes on from OX387240.1 coordinate 56,580,122, forward strand.
GGACATGATCACGTCCTGGGCGGACGAAGAGGACAAGGCCAACGCCAAGTACGACGCCATCCGCGGCAAGTCCAAGCAGAACCAAGGTGGCGGCGGCAGCAAGCAATCCAAACCAAGGCGGCCGCAACAACAACAACAACAACAACTTCTCGGGTCCCAACCGCAAGCGCAAGCCAGACAACACCGTCGCGGCTATCCAGCGCCCTCCGAAAGGGAACTCGAAGAAGAACTCCGGCGGGTTCAAAGACCCGTGAAGGGAGAAGTGCCCGTGGCACCCGAACGGCAATCACACTACCGAGCGGTGCTACCGGCTCGGGCATGCACTCAAAGATACGCGGAGCCACCGCACCCTCACGACCGGAAGAACAAGAAGAAGGACGGCGACGACTTCCAAGAACCCGAGAAGACCGTCAACGTCCTCTTCGGCGGACTACCCCTGCGGGCGGGAGCGAAGGCTACTCGCCGTGAAGTGATGTCCATTGAACCGGCGGTTATGACCCCTCTCGGGTGGTCGAGACACCCATCACCTTCTCCCCGCGCGGACCAATGGACCAGCTTCTCCGAACCGGGACGCTTCCCTCTCGTCCCGAAACCAACGATGGCGGGCTCTAAGCTCAACAAGGTGCTCATCGATGGCGGAAGCGGGCTCAACGTCCTCTTCACCAAGACTGCGAAGAAGATGAACCTTGACGTCACCCCCATGCTCGACAAGAGCAGCATGCCCTTCTACGGCATCGTCCCAGGCAACGCGGCTATCCCACTAGGCTCAGTGGTACTGCCAGTCACCTTCGGGGCGTCTCGCGACAACTACCGCACCGAGTACATCAAGTTCAAGGTCGCGGATATCGAGACTTCCTACCATGCCATCCTCGGCAGACCGGCCATCGCCAAGTTCATGGCGGTCCCCCACTACACATACTTGGTACTCAAAATGCCAAGTCCAGGTCGGCGTACTCTCCCTCCAAGGGGACTTGAAGATCTCTCACGGCGCGATACGAGAGGCCGTGGTGATTGCTTCGACAAATCAAGTACCCACCCCAATGATGGAGGTCTACGCCGCGTCGAAGAAGCTTGCCACAAGCGAACTCGACATCCCGAGAGAAGTCCGACGGCCGCCAACAAGCCTCGGCCACCCGAGGAGGTCCTCACCAAGACCGGTCGACCTCGGAACGGGCGACCCCACCAAGACTACCACCATCGGGGCCGGCCTCGACCCCAAATAGGAAGACGCGCTCATCGGCTTCCTTCGGGCTAACCGCGACATCTTCGCGTGGAAGCCGACGGACATGCCGGGAGTGCCCGGGGAGCCGATCGAGCACCGCCTCAACGTCGACCCAAAGGCTACCCCCAAGCGACAACATCTCCGACGCTTCGCCGACGACGGACGGGACGCCATCAAGAAGGAGCTCGCCAAGCTACTCGGCTGCGGCTTCATCGGAGAAGTCTTCCATCCCGAGTGGCTCGCCAACCCCGTCCTCGTCCGCAAGAAGAACTCGAACGAGTGGAGGATGTGCGTCGACTACACCGAGCCTCAACAAGCAAACGCGCCCCAAGGACCCCTTCGGGTTGCCGCGGATTGATCAAGTCATCGACTCCACGGCGGGCGCGACCCGCTCTGCTTCCTCGACCGCTACTCCGGTACCACCGGATCGCAATCAAGGAGGAAGACCAGGAGAAGACCGCGTTCATCACCCCGTTTGGCGCGTGCGCTACACGACCATGTCTTTCGGGTTGAAGAACGCCGGCGCTACCTACCAACGGGCCATCCGGGGCTCGCTTCAAGCGGCAACTCAACAAGAACGTCGAGGCCTACGTGGACGACGTGGTTGTCAAAACCAGGGACTCCAGTACCCTCATCGACGACCTTGAAGAGACCTTCGCATCGCTACGCGAGTACCGCTGGAAGCTCAACCCGAACAAGTGCGTCTTCGGCGTGCCTTCGGGCAAACTACTCGGCTTCATCATCAGCCAACGCGGCATCGAAGCCAACCCCGAGAAGATCTCCGCCATCACCAGCATGAAAGCTCCCACGAGCATCAAGGACGTCCAGAAGCTGACGGGGTGCATGGCGGCATTGAACAGATTCATCTCGAAGCTAGGAGAACGGGGTCTCCCCTTCTTCAAACTACTCAAGCACCATGAGAAGTTCGTGTGGACTGCAGAGGCGGACCAAGCCCTTGCCCAGCTCAAGGACTTCCTGTCGAAGCCACCGGTCCTCACGGCTCCCTACAAAGGCGAGCGACATCGCTCTACCTCGCCGCGACTACTCACGTGGTCGACCGCCATCGTTGTCGAGCGGCGAGGAAGACGGCCACGCCTACCGGTCCAGCGCCCAGTCTACTTCGTCAGCGAGGTTCTATCAGAGTCCAAGGCTCGCTACCAGCCCGTACAGAAGCTTCTGTACGCTCTACTCATCACCTCGCGGAAGCTACGACACTACTTCCAGGAGTACTCGGTCTCCGTCGTCACCGACTACCCGCTCGGCGACATCCTGAGGAACCAAGACGCCACCGGAAGGATCTCCAAATGGGCTGTCGAGCTCGGCGCCCTCACCATCGACTTCAAGCCACGCACAGCCATCAAGTCGCAAGCTCTAGTCGACTTCATGGCAGAGTGGCGGGAGAACCCGCCTACCTACTCCCACCGTGCGACCGAGCATTGGGTGATGTACTTCGACGGCTCACTCAACCTCGAGGGCGCAGCGCGGGGGTACCCCCGATCTCTCCAACGGGCGAGCAACTCAAGTACGTCCCGCGGATCTTCTCGGAAGGTCTCAAACAACGAAGCCGAGTACGAAGCCCTCCTACACGGGCTCCGCCTCGCGGCCTCACTTGGCATCAAGCGGCTACTAGTCTACGGCGACTCCGCAAGGTGGTCATCAACCAAGTCAACAAGTCCCGGGACCGCAACAAGGAGAACATGGACGCCATCGCCTAGAAGTCCGCAAGCTCGAGAACAAATTCTATGGTCTCGAGTTCCATCACATCGTTCGCGACAACAACGTTGCAGCGGACGTCCTCTCGAAGCTCGGATCCACCCGCGCCCAAGTACCCGCGGGTGTCTTCGTCCATGAGCTTCACGCGCCATCCATCCCGGAGCCGGCGCCGCCGACCACTGTCCCGGCTAACCAACCGGCTCGGCGAGAGGTCATGATGATCGACGTGGATCGGAGGCAACCCTTCATCGACTACCTCGGCGAGCGAAGGTCCCCTCCGACAAGAACGCAGCCGAACAACTCGTCCGCCGCGCCAAGTCTTACGTCCTCGTCGGCGACAAGCTTTACAAGCGAGGCGCATCTTCTGGAGTACTCATGAAATGCGTCCCTCGCGAAGAAGGCAAAGACATCTTGGAGGAGATCCACAAGGGTGTCTGCGGCAACCACGCGTCCTCCCGCACGCTGGTCAGCAAGGCCTTCCGGCGAGCCTTCTACTGGCCCACAGCCCTGGGCGATGCCGAAGAACTCGTCAGACACTGCCAAGGATGTCAGTTCTTTGCCAAGCGACAACACGTCCCCGCCTACAAGCTAGTCACCATACCACCAACCCGGCCCTTTGCCCGCCGGGGGCTCGACATGATTGGGCCACCGCCAACCGCGCCGGGGAGGATTCAACCGGAATGCGGTGGCTATCGACAAGTTCACCAAGTGGATCGAGGTCAAGCCGGTCACATGCCCCAAGGCTGACGAGTACTCGACTTCCTGGATGAACTCGTGCACCGCTACGGGCTACCCCACCGCATCATCACAGACCTGGGGTCCAACTTCAACAACCACCAGTTCTGGGAGTACTGCGAGAACAGCGGAATCGACGTCAGATACGTCTCCGTCGCCCATCCACGGGCCAACGGACAAGTCGAGCGCGCCAACGGGATGGTGCTCGACGCCCTCAAGAAGCGGCTACACGACGCTGCTAACTCAAAAGGGGGCAAGTGGATCAAGGAACTACCCAACGCCCTGCGGGGGCGCGGACTCAGCCATCCAAGCCAACGGGGCAATCCCCCTACTTCCTGGTCTACGGCTGCGAAGCCATCCTCCCCGCCGATGTCATATGGAACTCGCCAGGCGGTGGAGCATTACGACGAAGGCGTCTCGAAGAGACGACGGACGAGTTGATATCGACAGCCTCGAAGAAGCTCGCTGTGCCGCCCTAGTCCAATCAGCAAGGTACCTGGAGGGCATCCGACGCTACCACGATCGCAACGTCAAGGAACGCTCCTTCAACGTTGGAGATCTTGTCCTCCGCCGTATCCAGAACACGGAAGGACTCCACAAGCTCAGCTCCCCTTGGGAAGGCCCCTTCACCGTGGCTAAGGTGACCGGGCCAGGCTCCTACCGCCTCCGAACACTTGAAGGCGAAGAAGTCAACAACTCGTGGAACGTCGACCAGCTCTGTCGATTCTACGCCTAGTCTACTCGACTACTCTGGGGTTCAAGTCTACACGACTACATCAACACCCCCTTGCCGCAAGCGACCCTCCGGGTCCTGGCTTCAAGTCTCCGGACTACCCTACTCCAGGTCCAGCCCGTACGGCTACCTACGGACCCTGGGCTGCAACGAGCGTCAAGGACTCTAGCAGCGGTCTACCAAGAAGACCACACTCCAAGATCCAGCCTCGCACGGCTACCTACGGATCTGCGATCCAGCCTATACGGCTACCTACGGATCACTCACTGTAAGCGGCTACCCGCTCCAGTACTACTCAGCTGTAAGCGGCCTTCGGGTCCAGGCGACTACTTGTAACTACGGCCCTGGCCACCCAGGTGTACTTCCTCAGTAATAAAGTTTGATTGTTCATCAACTTCTTTACTGTCTACTCCCTGCGACGGGGCTACTAAGCCGAGTACTACTACTCGCACCTACTCCACGATGGGCGCTCCGCACTCTGAGATCGCGGCTACGAGTACTCATTGATGGAACCTCACATTTCATTGATATATGAGATAGTTCATTACAACTGTTTCCTATACAACCATGGCTACTAGCTATCTATGCAGGGCTACTGGAGATTCAACTTATCGGCTACCTGCTCCGCGATGGGAGCCATCTGCTCCGGCAACTCGCGCATCGCTCATCCGAGCGGTTGGCGGCTACCCCGCCGCGACTACCTCCACGGGGCCTTCGGGAAGTACGACTTCATGAAGGCCAGCACCTGCTTCGGGATCGACCTTGCCATGTGCTTCACGTAGGCGGCCAGCCGGCTTGGCGCCTCGCGAAGTCGATCCGCCAACGGAGCGATCTTGGGGCCGCCTGGGTGCGGCACCAGGAGCCTCGCGATCGGGAGGGCGCCTCTTCAAGGTCCTTCGGGTGGGCCCGGAGCACCTCACGGTCCTCGTTCAACTGCTCGCAAGGATTTGTAGCAAGTTGACAAGATCCCGGTCGAAGCAATTCTCAACTCCATGTGCTTCTCGCACTCGACGGCCAGCTCCTTGTAGTCGAGTTCAAGTACGGCGGGCTTCTTGCTCCCGGTAGAAGAGATTCTTCATGCTGATCTCCGAGCCCTTCAGCCGCTCCACCTGGCCTTCGAGTTCGCAAAGACCGAACGCAACAACGGGTCAGAGCTCGGTGACTTCCAACAAGTACCCGACAAGTCAAGAGACATACCTTTGTTCTTGTTGCGGAGACCTTTGTTCTTCCGCACCAGCTCGTCGCTCTTCGCCTGCAAATCCATCACATCGTTGTGGTACTTGGCGAAGGCGGCGTCAAGCTTCGACTGCATGGCGGCCGCGTGCTTCCTCGACTTCATGAGCTGCTCCTCCAAGGCCTCAGCTCGCAGCACCGTGTCGCCATAGCCTTGCAGCAGATTGGACTTCTCGCGGGATCGCCCCGCGACGTCCTGCGCAAAATCAATTCAAGTCAAGCAGAGTACTCAACGAAAGGATTGACTACTCGGAAGGTAACGGCTACGTACCTTCATCCACTGTTCGGCTCGTCGCATCGCCTCCAGATGCTGCGCCAACACCGCCGGCTCGATCAGATCGTCGGCAAGCGACCTCGATCCCGCCACGGCTACTTGTCGCAGCCTCCGTCATTGGCGCCGAGCGGATAGGCTCCGCGTCTTGGATCTCCGGGGACCGGATCGCCACCTCCAGGGCAACCCCCCGGCGACGTGGCGCCCGCCTCCTCCTCGGCGGACTTCTCGACGGTCTCCCCCATGGGCTCGGGGGGGCTTCTACCGCAGCCCTCGGGGCCTCGGTGTCAACTCTCGTATGGGTACCCCCCGCAGGGATGTCACCCCCTTCGCGCCGTCACCAAGGAGCACGCGCATCGTATCTACGACTACTCCTTTCGGGGCTCTATAGCTTCGGGAGGAGTACTCACCTTCGACTACGACCGCCCTCCGGCGGCGGCGCTTCGGCGGTGGTGGCTCGGTCGCGGCTTGGGCCTCGGGAGCGGGCTCTTCGACGGGCGGCGCGGCTTTCTCGGCCTCCGCTGCCGTGGGCTCCTCTCCGTCCCAGCTCAAGTCGGTGGATTTTCTGCACTAGTATCCACAAAGGTTCATCAGACAATATCGACTACTACAATGAGTACTACTCATGAAGGCGTGGTACTTACAAGTTCGACCGGACGATAGTCACGGCCGGCGCACCGAGGATGCTGGCAATGTCAACCGTCCACCCTCGGCGGGCGTTTCTTCCTCCGCCTCTCCGACTACCGCCTCCTCCCACGGCGGCGGTGGCCGCGCAGACGTTTCGCGCCCCGCGGCTTCCACCCTCCCCCGGGCGGCGGCGGTCGCGGGTACTCGCTCCCTTCGGGGCGGGGGGGCCGGCGCCCCGACCGCGCTAGAAGTTCTTCGACAGGGGGGGCCGGACTTCCGCTTCCGGCCGGTTCCCCCACCGTGGGCCATACGCCCTCATCGCCCTCCTCCACGGGCCCGCCGGGCGGCCTCCCCGCACACAGGGGATAACTAATCGTCGCGCACCGTACTCGATCACCGGGTACTCGACCACTTTGCTCAAGACGACCTACCTCTGGAGGCGTGGTCTCTGAGACCTTCATCTTCTTGGCTACCCGCTTCTTGGCGGGGTTGCGCGGCTTCCTCGGCGGCGCAGCAAGGCTAGCCTCCAGGCTAGCCGGAGGGTCTTGGATGAGGGGCACATGAGGCAAGCCCGGACGGCTAAACCTCGACCGCAGCTGGAAGCGGTCCTGCAGTGTCTCCTCGTCTTCTTCGTCATCGGAGGTATCCTCCACGATGACGGGATCGTCGTCGTCTCCGACTACTCGGCGCTCCTTCGCCTTCTCCACCGTCGGGACCTCAATTCCGCTTGGTGGTGGCTGCGGCTCGGAGACAAACCGCTTCACATCATCTCGCGCAACGCCGGCAAGGCGTCAGCAACTCGCTACAAGTGCCTACTACTCGACGAGGCGGGTACGACTACCTACCTCGTTGGGCGGGCGCGCGGCGGAGAACTCCTCGACAGGCACGCCGTGTACTCCGCATGTCCTTGAAGATCCTCGACAACCTCTCGACGATGTCGTTGTCTTCAATTTCGCCCCCCGGCATCCGCGACGTGTCGTCGTCGCCGTGTACTCGAAGCCCATCGTATCCCGCGCGTACGCGGCGGCCGGATCCGGCGCTTCATGAAACCGAAGGCCACATGCTCGGCCCTCGGTCCCGCATCCCGGAGGTCTTGATCCGTGTCGCAACTCCGGAGCCGGATCCCCTCTTGCATGGTGGGTTCCGTGTTCCACCACTCTTGATGCTTGGGCTGCCGTCCGCTCGGCTTCCGGCCTCGGGATGGTGGTTCGTGGTGTAGAACCACCTCGTCTTCCAATCCGTGTTGGAGTCCACGAGCTTGTACGCCGTGTATCGCTCGGCGGCATCTTCCCCTCAACCGGATCCCCGCCCCCGACTACTCCGGGGTTGGAGGCGCCGGGTCGCGGCTTCACGCGGAAGAATTTCCGAAGAGAATCCAATGCGGCTTGATTCCCAAAAAAGCTTCGCGGAAATGGACGAAGACGAGAAGTGTGGAAGATTCCGTTGGGGTTCAAGTTGAGGTACTCGATGCCATAGTACCTGAGAAGCCCTTTGAAGAAATCGCTCGCCGGGAGCGCAAGCCCGCGCTCCACGAAGCGCGAGAACATCGGGATCTCGTCTTGTGCTTTCTCCATCGGATAGGGATCTCCCCCGGCGGATCTCCACATATCGATCTCCTTCTCCCCGATGAACCCGGAGTTCAACGAGGTCGCGCAAGTCTTCGGTCTTCACCTTCGACCTTTTCCACTCGCGGCTTGGGTCGCCGCGCGGTGGAGATGTGGGCGGCGCCGCTCCGGTGCCGGCCGCGGCGGCCTCCGCATGGCTCCTCTTCTTCCCGCCGGCCTTCGACGTCTTCGACGGGGACGGCTTCATCCTCCAAGAACAAGGGGAGTCTTCACTCGCATCCGCTCGGGGGCTACCCTACGGCTTTCGGGTGGCGATGCGCTCGGATCTCTTGCGGCGGCGGTGCTCGTTGGAGTGGATCTACTTCAAGATTCAAGTGGCGAACGATCGCAGCTCACTTGGGTGAGAAAACCCTAAGGGTTTCGGCTTGTATTTATAAGCCAAAACGCCTCCGCAACGGACGGCCGGATAAGTCCGCGCGTGGCCGACCCGCCGGTCGCGCGTGACTCTTCGTATTCTACTAGTCGACGTGCCTCACCTCGGGGGCTCGGCTACTTCTACTCGACTACCTGGGACGCGGCTAGTCTCAAGAGCATCTCGGGACACATTCTCTAAGAAGACCCTTCAATTCGAGAGAAAGTACTCGACTCAAGGCTCGGGGGCTCCGTGCCACGTGTCCTTCGGGTTTTTCTCTCCGGATTTTTCGGGATTTTCTCGCCAAGACTTCGGATAGATCCTCGACCCGAGCCCGCGGCTCGAGGCTCCTGGGGCTACTCCACGTGGATTGCGGTTCTGCAAATCGCATCTTCTTGACGGCTCCGGCTTCAAGACAAGGCAGGCATTTTTGAAGACCTTCGAAGGGAGATTTCAAGGACGCTTGGGACTACTCGAGAAGACTTCGAGATTGCTTAGACATCAGCTGGAGTACATTCCAGCCTCGGGATGCTTCGACTACTCTTGAGGACTTTTGACTTGTAGCACTCAGGGACGCTTGAGGGCTACTCGTTAAGGCCGTCAAGACTACTGGAAGCTATCCTTCTCGACTACAAAGTACTCGGGGGCTTGTCGTATGGACCTCCCTGGGCCCACTACCTCGGTGGGTACCAGGACCGACTACTCGGTGGGCCCCCGGGGACTACCCGACTTGCGCTACACGGCACCCGAAGGCGTGGAGCACAAGGACAAGACAGGAGTAGTACTCGGTTAGGACTCTGTACATGTTCCGCATTGTGTAGAGGTCTCCTAGACGTACTCGACTAGTACTCCTTCCCTACTCCGACTTGTAACCCCGCCTCCCGACTATATAAGGCGAGGCGGGGACCGATCCCCGATCACCCTCATCCAATCTCAACTCACGCGCACTATTGCACCATCTTGTAATCGTGCCCTATCAATCCGAGCTACGCAACGCATACGGAGACGTAGGGTATTACGCACCTCGCGGCCCGAACCTGTCTAAATTGTGTGCCGCGTGCCTCTTCCTTCGAGTTACCGATCTCGGCGAGTCACATTCATCTACTTCGGGTACTCCCCGTAGTAGGTTGCCGGTCCAAAACACCGACAGCCGCTCCTGGTGCTGGCGTTGCACCAACTAAACTGCTGAACGACTGATAGTTAGGCGGCAGCAAATGAGGGTGAAATTTTTTCAAATGGTTGATGTATTGATTTTCAAAATAAACTTCCTGACATGAATTAGGGCCCCCCCTAAAAGAATAAACAACAAATGTGGCTTCCATCAATAAATTGGATAATTCTATAGACATAAAATTATATCAACCAAATCATTAATAATCAACAATTGTGGATAATTCTATATCTACCAAATCAATAATAATCAACAAATCTACTAATATTATATCAACCAAATCATTAATAATCAACAAATCCTACTAATATTATATCAACTAATAATCAACTAATAATCACTACTATTATATCAACCGAATCATTACTAATAAAATGAATTAGGGCATGAGATGAAAAACAAACCAAGTGGTTGTTCGGGCACTTGTAGATGATGCTATTTGTCTTGGTCTTGTACCAAATTAACTGGCGCCGACACGACGGGCAGATCAGGAGGGGGAGAGGCACGAACTGGCTAAGGTTCGGCGCGCGAGCTCGCTCGCCATGCGACGGCGGTGAACCTGCTCGACGTCGGTCGAGGAACTGGAGGTTGAAGAGTGGGCCAACAGTTTGCCGACGGCGGCGGCTGAGGTGCGGCGGCACGCGGGCGAAGCTTACACACGAGCAGCGGTGGCAGGGGGCAGGTCGGTTGCGGCAGCTTGCGGCGGCGGCTAGGGTTGCTAGCGAGTGTGTTTGTGTGAGTGAGTGAGTGTGTGAGTAGTTGAGTAAAACCGCGTTAGGACCGAAGATATTCAGACAAGTGTGTGCCGGGCGGTTGTCTTAACAGCCCCGCCGCCAGAGGCATCGTGTGCCGGCGGGTGGCTTAATAGCCGCCCAGAGAGGTATCAACGCGGCGGTCGCCCTTATGCCACCCGCCAAAGATAAATGGACACGCGCCGGCGGTTAACATTGGGCACTGCCAGCGCAGAGATTACTGCTAGCAGTTTTCTTATGCCAACCGCCAGCACAGAGAATCACCTGAGGTGGTGTCAGGCCCTCGAGCGAGGCGGAGATGCGCCCGAGGGGGCGTCAGACCCTCGAGCGAAGCGAGTGTGTGAGTGAGTGGTTGAGTCAAACCACATTCCGACCGGAGATATTCCGACAAGTGTGCTGGCGGTTGGCTTAAGAGCCCGCCAGGAGAGATATTAGTGCTGGCGGTTGGCTTAAGAGGACCGCCATCATAAATGTACACAAGGCCGTTGGCGGCAAATATGTATAGCACAGAGATTACTGCTGGCGGTTTCCTTATGCCAACCGCCAGCACTGTGTCTTCTATAAGTATAGACCAGCCCCTTCTTCCCAGCAACCTTCCAATGGCGTTGTGCCCCAGAGGAGCTCGTGAAAAGCTCCAAAAACACCAAATCTAGGGGGGAAGGTTTTGCTCTTGGTTTTCTTGGAGGAGGTGGCTATATAAGGTGAGTTTGTGCTATTTTAACCTTATTTTTCTCCTTTTATTAATGATTTCTATGTAGTTAGGGATCTAGATCTAGACCTAGGGTTAGCTAGGAGAGAGAGGGGAGTGAAGAGAGATATTGATTTAGATATTTATTTTTTAAATAGATTAGATTTAAATTATATTTAATTATTATTGCAATTATAGAAGCAAGTATACATATTAAATTATTAGTTTGTAATTAAAATTATTATCTTCAATAATTAAATTTATAGAATTTAGTTTTGTTTCCGTTTTTTACATATTAATTAAATGAAGCATAGAGCATACTGAGTTTATAATTAATATAATTACTTTTATAGGTGTTATTTTAAGACGGAACATAGAGCGTGGATGTATGGCATACGGAGAAATTCGTCTACATTCTTGACAGAGTTAACAAACTTTCTTGAGGTTGCGCAAAAGCATGCCCAAATTTCTAGGACCAAGCAAATACATTGTCCATGTTGTGATTGTTGCAACAAAATTGTTTGGGAAGATATTAATGCCATCAAGATGCATTTGATAAAGCCTGGTTTTGTGAAAGGATACAAAACTTGGTCCCACCATGGTGAAGCAGAAAGTACTTTCAACAATGCAGACATCGGCATCAGGTATGATGAAGTGGGTGATGAAGATGCAGATGAAAATGATAATGTCATGACAGATGATGCTTTTGGCTGTGAAGATCAAAATGATGATCAAACAGATGCACCACAAGTGGACGAGGAATGTGATGTTGATATGGAAGAAATGTTGCGTCACATTGCACCAGAGGTGTTGCTAGGGAGTGCTAAAGGGTTAGAAAATTTTGAGACACTAAAGAAGGCAGCAAAGGACCGTATGTATGAGGGTTGTGGGAAGGAGTGGACCGTGTTGCGTTTCATTCTCCATCTTCTGATTGTGAAGGCAAAATTTGGATGGTCGGACAATAGTTTTAACGAACTCCTTACTTTGTTGGACAATCTACTCCCGAAGCCTAACTTGGTCCCAAGAAACACATATGAAGCAAAGAAGATTATCAACCCATTGAAGATGCGAGTGCAACGAATACACGCATGTAGGAACCATTGCATATTGTACCGCGGTGACTATGCAGAACTAGAGAAGTGTCCAAATTGCGATGCTAATCGTTACAAAAGTAATGCCGATTTTCTTTGTGGAACGGGTCATTGCATCTAAAGGCACGAAGAGGAAGGTTGGTGGAAAGAAAAGTGTAATTTATCAAGTTGAGGAGGAGTATAGTATTGGTACTGACACTGCTACTCAACGTAAAGTCCCTGCATTGGTGATGTGGTACTTGCCGGTGGAGGATCGTCTAAAGCGATTGTTCTCGAACCCAAAGACCGCTGAACTAATGACTTGGCACACAGATCGCCCAGAGAAGTCTGATGGGAAGCTTTGACATCCTTCTGATGCTCGGCAGTGGAGGACCTTTGATTCCAAGCACAAAGAGTTTAAAGAAGAAAAAAGAAATATAAGGTTCGCGTTAAGTACAGATGGTATGAATCCATTTGGTGAAAGAAGCAGCACGCACAGCATATGGCCAGTGTTGATGACCATATACAACCTCCCCCTGGCTATGTCACAAAAGAAAGTTCCTTTTGCTTACCATTCTAATCCAAGGACCGAAGCAACCTGGTATTGATATAGATGTCTTCCTGGAGCCATTGATGGAAGAAATGGAGAAGTTTTGGAAACATGGGGTTGAGATGTGGGATGAGTACAGAAGGGAGACATTCACACTTAAGGCAATTATCTTTGTTACCATTAATGATTACCCTGCCCTACTTTCTTTGTCTGGTCAGAAAAAAGGAAAAACAGGTTGTGTAGCTTGTTTGAATGGTACAATATCTTTGTACCTGAAAGGATCTCAGAAGACAGTGTATATGGGGCACAGACGCTGGCTACTAAGGACTCACAAGTACCGTAAGATGGCAGACTATTTCGATGGAAAGATTGAGAAGTACTCTTTTGCCCCACAACCGGCCACCGGTAGAACCGTATTTGAAATGTGTCAGAAGGTCAAGTTTAAACTTGGTAAGAAATCAAAAGGTGATAATTCAAAAGGGGGAAGGAAGGAGGCTGAAACTACAGAAAACATTGATGTGCCTTTCAAGAAGATGTCTATATTTTTTAAGTACTTGCCATAGCGGGAAGATTTGACAAGGCACCATGCCATCGATGGGATGCATCTTCAAAAGAATGTGTTTGAAAGCACAATGGGATTCTTAGGCTTAACGAGAAAGGTAAAGGACGGACCGAAGTCGCGTAAGGATCTTGTTGACCTAAAAATTAGGCAAGAACTTCACCCACAACCACGTCCTAATGGTAAGCAGTACCTTCCACCTGCTAGCTTCAACTTAACACAACATGAGAGGTTGGCTATCTGCAAATGCTTGTGCGGGCTGAAAGTGCCAACCGGATTCTCATCCAACATCCGATCATTGGTCTCGTTGAAGGACATGACACTTACTGGTTGTAACTCTCATGACTGTCATGTGATGAATACTGTTTTCTCGCGATTGCGATCCGAGCTGTCAAACCAATATTCCTTAAGATGGTCATCACAAGGATGTGCTACTTTTTGAACGTCATTTCGCAGAAAGTGGTAGATTGTGTAGAGTTGGCAAGGCTTCAGCTGTTTATGTCAGAAACTCAAGCCCAGCTCGAGATGTGCTTCCCTCCGTCATTTTTTGATATCATGGAACATCTAATGATCCACATGGTTGAGCAAATTACTGAACTAGAACCTATGTACTTTCATCAGATGTGGACGTACGAACGGTTCATGTCGATTCTCAATGGATACATGAGAAACAAGGCATTTCCAGAGGGAAGCATGATCGAGAGCTACCATACAGAAGAGAGTGTTGATTGTTGCATAGACTACATAAAAGATAAGAGAGCGATCGGTTTACCGGAATCTCGACACGAAGGCAGATTGTCAGGGAAAGGGACCATTGGAAGGAAAAGATTCATTGACGAGGACAACCAACAACTGGAGAAAGCACATGCTAGTGTTCTGCAACAACTTGCAATAGTGGAGCCATTTATCGTGCAACACGAAAATGAGATTCGTGAGGAAAATGATAGTCGGACCGAGGATTGGGTCATCAAAGAGCAAAAGCGTCGTTTCCCATCATGGTTAAAGGAACATGAGCATCTATTTCAAGGAAATTCCATAGATGACACAACGTTGACTAGGTTGGCGGCTGGTCCATCAAGCAATGTTACCTCATGGAAAGCATACGAAATTAATGGGTACACCTACTATACGAAGGCGAAAGACAACAAGAGTCTTTGCGTATCAAAATAGTGGTGTTCGCATAGATGCGATTGATAAATCCGGAAACAACATCACTTACTACGGGTTCATAGAGGAAATATGGGAACTTGACTATGGAGAGAATATCGGGCTCCCGTGTTTCGGTGCCAATGGGTCAAACACCCGAATGGCGTCACGGATGACAATTATGGATTGACACTTGTAGACCTTGCCAATGTAGGTTACAAAGATGATCCATGGGTACTCGCCGAGCGTGTTGCACAAGTTTTCTACATAGCTGATCCTATGAATGTGAAGAAGCACATTGCCGTCTCCGGAAAACAAAGAATTCTAGGAGTAGAAGGTGTAATTGATGTTGAGGATTACAATCAGTTCGAGGAACTAGTCTTGTTCACAGATCATGAGAAGAGAATAAAAAAATTGAAGCCACCATTCCTAAATCGGAGAAGCCATGGTTACGTACTGACTGTGATGGGAGAATTGTTAAAGGATAAATTTGACCGTATTAGTCGGGCTTGATGTATCACTTGTACGACTTTATATAATTAGTGTTGTTGTAAGACTTTCAATCAATTTAGGAGAGTTTTGGAATGAAGTTTTGATGAAATGAGACTCTCCTCCTGTACATAAATTCAAATTATGGAAATTATGGTTTCAATTAGTGTTTGAATATTTGAATTATGTATATGAGGTGTTTTGTCATAAAAACGGTTTGCATTTGAAAATGAGACTCCAGGGTTAAACAACCCATAACTCATTAGGTGTACGAACCTATTTGAACTAACCTTTTCTAATTAGGACTTATTTTACAAAAAAAACACACCCCCTATACTTAAATTGAAATATTTTATGATACATTGGGAAGTTTCAATAAAATTTGAATAATTTAAGCCCCTGTTTCAAATTTTGTAAATTATGGAAAAACACTATGCTGGCGGTTATCATAAGTCAACCGCCGGCCAAAGATAGTGGTTTGCCAAAATTTGAAAATTTGAAATCCCGGCTTGAAAATGTTCAAAACTCTTTGAAACTTCCAAAACTTATCATAAAATATTTGAATTTATTTATAGGAGGTGTTTTGTTAGAATAGGTTTGAATTTGAAAGGGTTAGTTCAAATGAGACCCTAGGGTCAAACGACCCATAACTCATTAGGTGTATGAACCTATTTGAACTAACCTTTTCTAACTAGGACTTATTTTACGAAAAACACACCCCCTATACTTAAATTGAAATATTTTATGATACATTGGGAAGTTTCAATGAAATTTGAATAATTTAAGCCCCTGTTTCAAATTTTGCAAATTATGGAAAAACACTATGCTGGCGGTTATCATAAGTCAACCGCCAGCATAGTGGTTTGCCAAAATTTGAAAATTTGAAATCCTGGCTTGAAAATGTTCAAAACTCTTTGAAACTTCCATAACTTATCATAAAATATTTGAATTTATTTATAGGAGGTGTTTTGTCATTTGCATTAGAAAAGATTTGCATTTGAAAAGTAAAGTTTGAATTCTTTCATATCACAGCGCTGGCAGGTGCTTATGATAACCGCCAGCGGGAATTCTCACCACTGGCGGTTGCTTATGTGACCCGCCTGTAGTAAGGTTCACGTGGCCGCGGTTGGTTTATGTGACCCGCCAGCGGTGAGTCCGTCTATATATACACGAGACACGGTCTCGAAAATTTTCTAAGTCTGGCGCGAATACGAAACGACGCCGTCGGTCGCCACAATTTTCCCGCGGAGTGCCGCCGTCGTCCCCGACCGCCGCCGCCCCTCCGACCACCCCGCCGTCGTCCGGGAGTGCCCGGCCCACTTCCACGAGCGCCCCGCCGTCATCCGCGAGGGCCCCGCCGTCTTCCGCCGCGGTCGCCCCGCCGCCCCTTCTCCCGTGGACCGCCGCCGCGCCGTCGTCCGCGGTCGCCCCCGCCGCCCCCGCCGACCGAGCGCCACCGCCCCTCTTCCCTACCGGGATGGCGTCCTCCTCCCCACCGGCCTCTTCCCCAACCGCCGGCCGGGACCCGCCGGCGACCGCTCCGCCGCCGCCGCCGGCATCGCCACCGCCTCCGCCGACGGCGCCGCCCCCGCCTCCGCCGCCGCGGCGCCGCCCCCGCCTCCGCCGACAGCGCCGCCCCCGCTCGCCACCGACAACTCATCTCCTCACCGCTTGGGACGCATGGAGGCCGGGGATAGGGCTGGCGGCGCCGCCCCTGCTTGGTTGGTGTTTTTTCTTTTTTTTCAAAATGCAATTACATGAGTTTAATTTGTGGATAAATAGATTGTGGATAA
This sequence comes from Cenchrus americanus, assembly GCA_947561735.1. Lineage (NCBI taxonomy): Eukaryota > Viridiplantae > Streptophyta > Magnoliopsida > Poales > Poaceae > Cenchrus > Cenchrus americanus. Next base: position 56,596,851 of record OX387240.1, read on the forward strand.
TTGCAATTACATTGATTGTGGATGGATAGATTAAAAATGTTACAAATGGACTATGGATTTTATTTTATTAATTTTGTTGTATAAATAAAGGGATGATGCATTTTGTATAAATAAATTTATTATAAGTAAACACTATGGATTATGTCTAATTTTTAAATAGATTTATTATATAAAATGGACTATGGATTTAATTTTATTAGTTTTGGTGTAGAAATAATGAAATATGGAATATGGATTGTTGATAAATAGATTTTTTTATAAAAATGGATTGTTTTATAAATATGGACTATGGATTATTGTATAAATATGGACTTTGGATTATCTATGATCAAATGTTAACAGTGAACAATCCGGTGAGGAGGAATCTAGTGATAGTGATATAATTGGAGACTATGAAACTCCCTCTGAGTACGAACCAAGCGAACCACGACCTCGTAGGCGTCCCGAAGACGATGATGTTGATTACGAACCAAGCGATAATGAGGTCTGCAGGCACATTCACTCAACTTAATGTTTGTTTATTCAATTAAGATATACTTTAAATAGTGTTTTATGTGTAGAACAATGACCGATCCCCGCGACGACGTCGTAGAGCATCTAACATTCGTGCCCAAGAGGCGAAGTCATTTCGGGAACCAGAACCTTTGGGTACTACTAGTTCTAGTAACCTGAAAAGGAAACGTGGTCATAGAAGAAGAAATCAGATCCCTGAAAGAGGACAACTTGTGATAGAACGGTTGGGTGACAACGGTGAGCCCGTCGAACCTAAGGGGATAGCTGCTAGGTTTCGAAACATCGTCGGTGCAATTGTCAGAGACCAATTGGCGTCTTGGATCACAACTACTAATTGGAAGACAAGTCCTAAGGCTACGAAGGATGTATTATGGGCCAAAGTGAAAGAAAAATTTGTTTATCCGAAGGTACGAGAAAATGCGGGTAGAACTTTTGCCGAGGGCCTTTGTGGAAGAGCTCTTAGGAATTGGAGGTCTACACTTAATACTGAATTTGTCCAGAAAGGAAAGGATGCTAGGGATGTGTATGGTAACATTCCGCTAGCAGTCTGGGAACAATTCGTAGATCAGAAGAAGACGACAGAAGCAGTAGCTCTGAGCGTCCAACAAAAGGAGAAGGCTATGAAAGCTGCTAAGAACCCCCATTGCTTGGGTTCCGGAGGATATGCTGCCAAAATGGCAAAATGGAGGAAGGAGGAAGAAGAAAGGCGGGTAGCTGGTTTACCAACTATTTTTGAAGGCATGGATGAGCGTAGCAGGAATTGGATCCTTGCTCGAGTTCCGGCTATAGCACTCGACGGTAATGTTTCATTCCGAAGCCCTCAACAGAACAAATTTATCGGAAAAGTCGGAAGAACTTGCAGAATTGCAAAAGAAAGGTCTTTTCGTGCCCGACAGGGAGAAAGATATGCTATTCGCCGCGATCGGAACGCCTGAGCACCCTGGCCGTGTTCGAGGCATTTCTTCTACCTTTCCCTGGGGTAAAGCATTTCATGAACACCGGTCAAGTTATAAAAAGCGAGATCGTTATAAGAAGAAGCTTGAAGACAAGATGAGAGAAATTGCCAAGCAAGAATTGATAGGCTTCTTCATACAACAACAACAACAAGCTTCTATTGGGCCAAGTGCAGAGAATCTAGTATCTGGTGGTTCTGGACAGGTTCCTCCAAATTTGATGCTTGACTAGATCGGAGCCATCTCGACTCCAAGTAGTGTTGGTTCTATTGCTATCGCCAAGCATCCTGTGGATGACATTGTAGAGGATACACCATGCAAGTTGGTTATTCCATATGGAAGAAAACTAGATAAGTTTCGAGAAGTTGGGACAGCCATGGCACTAACGGGTCATGTGTTTCCGAATCCACCACCGCCAGAGTACGCATGAGTTCAAGTTGTTTCGGTTGCTGATGAGTCGTGCGAGATTGATATCCCTACTGAGGATGGGATCGCGCTTCTCGGTGATGTGAGGAACCAATTCATATTGTGGCATCGTCGAGATATCATAATTAATACATCACCAAGTCCCTGCTTGCAACCTAGCCAAGAACGAGTACCCCCCAGGATCCAGATACTGCAATGGTCGAGTACACGATGGGTGGGGAACATGGAGGCGGTAACAATGACAACAACATGATGGTTTTGGAGCAGGGAGTTGATGATAATGACAACAACATGCCACAAACTCCTCCGGTATCAGGGGCAGGGGCAGGAGCATCATCATCTCCGAAATCTGATCCAAGACCACAAACTCCTCAGACATTAGGGGCAGGGGCAGGGACATCATCTCCGAAATCCGATCAAAGACCACAAACTCCTCCAACATCAGGGGCAGGGGGGGCGGGGGCGGGGGCACCACCATCTCCTCTGCCATGTCCAAGACCACCATCTCCTCCTCCAGCAACCAAGACGCCAACAACAATACACCGGATGATAAACTCATATGAACCAAAGACGAAATCATCTGATGTTGACTTGTTCTTGAAAGTACTGAAGAATAAACCTAAACGGGCTCCAACATCAGGTAAAGAATAACCTAATGTTCAAGTACTCAAGAAGGCACCAGATGAAAAGTCTTTATCCCGCACCTTTTTACAAAAACAAAAGGAGGAGCACATAAGTATGTTTTTGTCGGATGAGGTGCCCGACAAGTATGAGCATGGCAAACCATTCTTGTTTAGGTGGCAACTGAACGAAGGGCCGTCAGAATTAATGAGGCTGCATACTTGGATCATGCACGCCATGAAGCAAGGCATTAACACTATCACCGCCAATCTCCCGAAATGGGTGTTCAGTAGCTCTTATGACCGGAAGGTTGCAATCGATTTTCCCGATTTGCATGCGATGTTCCGTCGTGAAAAACTCGACATCAATCTCGTCACCATTTGGTCCATGTAAGTCAACATCCCTATACGACATCCAAATCTATTCCATATGTATTGTTATTACCATCCTAAATAAACTTTTTTGCAGGATGCAAGCGTCTGATGAAAAGAAAACAAATGGGAGGTGGAAGGTAGCATTTATTGACCCGCAACAAGTAACCAAATCACAACACACGTTCCTAATGAGGGATGAACTAAGAAAAAAAATAGAGGAAGAAGCAAAGACACAAGAAGAGAAAGAAAAATTAATAAAGAATTACGAGAAAGCTAAACTTCACGAGGTGTCTGTATACATTTCAACGGTCATGAGGAAAAACCAACATAAGGATTCTATCAAGTTTGCTTACAATTTTGAGTAAGATCCTTTAAATAACTATTTCATCATTTGCCTTCATTTTTTAGTCTATTTATATTAATTATTTTAATTTTATGCAGTGATCATTTCATTTGCTTTCACATGTGTCCGAAGTTGGGAACTGTGGGGGTCTTCGACTCATTACACTATTCATCGTCTTCTTACAAGACAATCATTGATATTATAAAAAAGTAAGACAACTAAGTGCAATATATAATCACTAATGCATGCGTGTATCAACTATATTTCAAATTGTATTACTAACTTATTTTTTTATACTCTTAAAGTGCGTATAGGCTATACATACTCAATGGCGGGGATCACAAGAAGAAAAAATTGGTGATACGCAATGCCAAATGGGTAAGAACACTTCTGTTAATAAGTATCAATCATTTTTATCAGAGTTGGTACACTTCTGTTAATTAGCACCGATCATTTTTTATTTGGTTGCAGTGCTACAAACAACCTACTGGCAGTGTATTATGTGGATATTATGTGTGTGAGGTTTTGAGAAATAATGGGAGGTACCGGATGAATCCTGAAGAAGTAAGCCTCTAGTTTGTACACAACTATGTATGTGCTAATTATGGTCCTGATGGTAATGCATAACAATCTTCATTTATAGTGTTTATGTGCAGATGCCTACCATTGACAAATCATGGGGGCAACTTGGTGACAATCAAATCACCAACATTTGTGCGTACATGGCGAGATTCATCCTACGTGAGATTTGCCACGTGGATGGAGAATTCTTCGATAAAGAAGGAGTTTTGACATTAGATGATGCAGAAAGGTTACGTAGATGGGTGTCGTAGGGTTATCTATTATGCACAATGTTTTGTAATGTGACTTATGTATACATTTTTTATTTTGGTTTGGATTGTGTGTTTGTGAGACATATATTTGGATTTGGCGGTTAAATACAAATTAAATTACTGTAAATTAAAGTGAATTTAGCATACAAATGCCAATGTGAAAAAAATAATAGACGAAAATGACAAATTATATACAAATAATAAACAATTATGGGAATTATATAGGAAATGGGAAAAATGCTTTCTGTGGCGGGCGGTCTAAGCAACCACCAGCAAAGATGAATTTTGTGCCGGCGGGCATCCTAAGAAACCGCCAGCAGTGATGGCATTTGTTTGTGCCGGCGGGTCGCTTAAGTCACCGCCGCCGATGACATTTGTGCTGGCGGTCGTTTAAGTGACCCGCCAGCTCTGATGACATTTGTGCTGGCGGTCGTTTAAGTGACCCGCCAGCACAAATGGCTCTCGTGGCCGGGCGGGCCGGCCACCCGCCAAAGACAAAGGGCCATTTCTACTGGCTCAAAGTTGCTGGCGGGTGCCTCGCCCGCCAGCAAAAACCGGTTTTAGCCACCAGGACAAACCGTTTCTGGCCTAGTGAGCTATAAATTCCATAATATTCATATAGCTTACCACATAACTTCAGAAGCATGAGTGAAGTATCCGCTAGTAGAAATACCATGGAAATTGCAACCCAGAGGTACTATGAAAAAGATGAAGTTGTTAGTAACAGTTAAATATTAAGCCTGCATATAGGGCATCTAGTTATCAACCGGAAAGGTCTCAAGTAATGTCATCCACCAAATATACATATGATTTTGTAGTTTAAATCGAATCATGCAGTAAAAACTTATACCAATGGCTCAAATGGTAATGTGGTACCTCTAACAAGTCATGGGTTAAAATGATGCTTGTGAAAACAAAACTGTAGGCTTACATTAGCCCAAAATCTGTAGTTGCATTATATTGATATGATATCTGCTGATATAGTTTAGCAGAATGTCTTCCAACTGCTAAGTTGAATACATAAACATTTCAAAGACAGTTTTTGGAGCCAGACAAATAAGGTAATGGAAGAGCTCAAGTATAAATTTGGAGAAGTTTTTAAACCATTAAAAACAAATGTAAGTCGAAAATATTTTCCGACTACGTTGATATCGGTCTCACCGGTATAGTTTGCCTTCATTGGTTGAGAGCAAACTTTTCCCGGCTTGATCATGGGGGCATAGGTTTAGGTTCTAATTTTGGCTAAATGAGAGAGATTTTGAATAAAATAAAATTAAATGAGGCTTGGAAAAATTCTAATCTTAGAGAAACCAAGGATATAGATTTTTTAAACCAATCAAAAGTTTAGTTTCTAGGTTCACGTGAGTCCTACCACGTGCTGAAATTTAAATAACACCTAGGTATAAGTCGTGGCTCTACTCGTGTGTTTTTAGCATGAAAAACAAGTCAACCACAACATCATAATTAGGATGAAGGGTTGAGTTAGGTTCTGAAATTATTTGGTTGTGGTTTCTCGAAAAAGAACAAACAAACACATAGGAGGGTTCATGTAAAGGGTTTATGATAAAGCAAAGTATTCAACCAAGAATTATGTCTCTAATATTGTTCAACCACTTCTAAGTCTAATGTCTTTGCGTAATAAAATTCAAAACTAAATTATTAAAATGACTCGAAAAACCTGGAATCGGGTTGTCCTCCCGGTAGCTTATTCTTGACTCGACGAAACGGGTTGCCTCCCGCCTAGCGCTTCATTTATAGTCCATGGCTAGACTTCTTCACTTGATTACTTCGGATCAACGCTCTTTGCGGGCGTTGCAATCTTGGGTACCCACTTCCGCACCATCTTGGGCACGGGCTTGTCTTCTGGCTTAGTCATTTTTTTAGTCTTCACAAGCGGCTTTTCTTCCTTTGTCTTGACGGATGCAACACCTTCCTTGATTTTCTTTACGTCCATCTTTTTCGGCTCTTTCTTCTTCTTCAGCCCCTCCTTCTTCTTTGGTTCTTCCTTCACTGCAATCATATTGCATGCCTCGAGTCCTAGTCGAAACTTGAAGGAACTCCTTTCTCCATTGATATCGAACATGATCTCCCCCTTGCCAACATCAATAGTAGCTCCCACGGTCTTGAGGAAAGGCCTCCCAAGGATGAGCGGCGGCTTCTCCCTCTCTCCCATCTCGAGCACCACGAAGTCGACGGGGATGAAGTGGTGTCCGACCTTCACGAGTACATCTTCGGCGATGCCCAAGGGATAGCGAATGGAGTTATCTCCCAACTCCAAACACATACCCGTGGGCTCCAATGGTAGGCGTAGCTTCTCGAACACATCCCTCGGCATGACGCTCACACTTGCTCCAAGGTTGCATAACGCCTTCTCGAACATGAAAGAACCAACGGAACATGGAATTGTAGGGCATCCAGGGTCCTATTGCTTCTCTAGCCCATTAGCAATATCGGCACTACACTCCTCAGACATCTTGACATGATCTACCCCGAGTGTTGCTATCTCATATTTATTTGCAAGTATGTCTTTAAAGTAACGAGAATATGTAGGTACTTGTAGGGCATCTAGTAATGGCATGTTGATGCTAAGTCTACGCACAACCTCCACAAACTTCTCAAAGTGGTTGTCAAGTTTACCTCGGAAGTAGCGTGGCTTGAGTTGTGGTATCCTCGTGTCTTCTTCTAGCATCTCAAATTGGGGCTCTTCGGTGACGATCCCCGTAACATTCTCCTTAGCAATTTTCTCCGCCTCGGCGGATGGTTTAGGCTTCCTTTCTCCCGCGGAACGTTCCGGATCTTCGGTCTCCTTTCCCGAACGTGTTTGAATAGCCTTCGCCGATTCGGGACTTTTAGGTTGTCCTGGAAGCTTCCCTTCATCATTAGTGAGGCGCCCCGCAAGTTGTCCAACTTGCGTCTCGAGCATCTTCATCATGTTGAGCACTTGATGATTGGAACTTCCGACCTCCGTCACTTTGCTATCGACGTTCTCCAACACCTTGTCTATGGTCTTGAACTTGGTGACGGTGTCCTTGTTGATCTTGGCTTGCTCGTCCATGAATTCCTTCAATTGTATACGAAGAGGAACCGAATTCGGAATGGATGAGCTTGCATTAAATTGAGGTCTACCTTGCCCATAGCGGAAGTTCGGCAATTCTCTCTTCCTCATGTAGTCGAGCACTTTGGCTTCCTCCGGACAATCTTTGCGGACATGGCCATACTCTCCACATTCTTTGCATGTGGATCTTGCTTCGGCGGCCTTCAAGTCTTGAGCCTCCTTCTTTTCTATCTCCATCTTCTCCAACCTCCTCATTAGTGAATCAATCTTGCCTTCAAGTATGTTCTCCTTCTCCACTTGCAAGACTCCCTTGACATTCCCCGTGGGTTGAACCGGATGTAGGCGCCCGGATGACGCCCATTTGTCATTATCCGCGACCTTCTTGAATAGAGTGAAAGCTTCCGTCGATGTAAGCTCGATGATAGATCCTCTCGCCGATGCATCGATGATCGTCCTTGACGCCATGGTGAGTCCTTGATAGAACTTTTGCACGAGGTCTTCCTTCGGGAACTTGTGATGTGGAACCACCCGAGTGTACTCGTTGAAGCGCTCGAATGCCTCCGAGATAGTTTTCGTAGGATATTGAACAAAGGTGTCAATCTTATTACGCAAACTTTGAGTCTTACCCGGCGAGTAGTATTCCGTCATGAAAGCCTTCATCAACGTGTTCCAATTTTGCATCGTCTCCGCCGGTTGAGAGTGGAACCATTGCAAAGCCTTCCCGAGTAGTAAGAACCGAAAAAGTCTTGCCCTCATTTGATCTTGAGTCACCCCATCCATGTTGAAAGTCTGACATAGTTGAATGAATGCTTGGAGGTGAAGGTTCGGATCCTCTTTACCGGTGAAGGGTGAATGTTGCACCATGGGGATTGTTGAGGTCTTGATCTCGAACGGTCTTCCGATCTCCTCAAGGTTCAAGATTGGTAGGTCGATGATGTTCGGGGTGCATAGCTCCCCAATCTTACGCTCTTGCGGTTGGTCACCCATCGGTGGAAGTCGATTCTCCCGAGGACTTTGAGGTGGTGAGTTCTCCGGAGATTCCTTCGATCCTTTGTCTTCCGACTCCGAATCTATAAAATCCAGCTTTTTAGCTTGATGTGCTTTGCGTCTCCTTAGCCTGTAAAGTTTTTCTGGATCATCCACAAAATTATCGGGTTTGTTGGAGAGGTAGCCGTCCATCTCCTGTTAGGGTTAGCAATAAACAAAATATGCAAAAAAACTAGAAAGTAAAAATAAATCTATGAAAACTAGGGTTAGACAAACTAGATTAGATTTATTTTGAGGATGACCAAAGTTTAGTAGATGCAAAAAGAAAAACTAAAAGAAAACTGAAAATTACAAAAAGGCAATAAAAATCAAATCTTGATCACTTGTTCCCCGGCAACGGCGCCAGAAAAAGGGGCTTGTTGACGGTTAATAGTTGTATCAAAGTTCGTTTAGACTTGCAAGCGGACAAGTCTCCCGTCGTAGTCAAGGGACCCTTCTTCCCTCGAGTGGTGAACCCAAGGTATCGAATCCGTGGAACAAATGTGTGACACAAAAGATGATCTAGTAAAGCCAAGTAACTTCTATCTTCGGTAAAAGAAACCCTAATGCATCTAGATAAAGGACACGAAACTAATCTAATCTATTAAAGACCGGAGATAACAAAGAAAGATAGGGTAGATAAACCGATCTAGAGAGATCGGGTTAAGCCTTTTTTTGAAGTTCCAAGCAAGAGAAGAAGTAGCAAATCGAATCTTATTAGAAGCCTCTTTAAATCGTGGTTTCCCCTCCAACTCCGAAAACATCCGCCATTCGGAACCCCCGTTCTGTCACAACGTATCCCTACTCACGCGGGTAGTCTAGGGCGAGTCCAAGGACAAGTCGAGTTCTTTCGGAAGATCCGGCGTGTACCTCTAGCCACCGCGGCTACAAGAACACCCTATGTAATCTATCTCGAGAATAGATTTAGAATAAGCAAAGGCGATCGAAAAACGAAATTTTCAAAGAAACACTTGATCGCTAGAAATAGATTCAACTTGATAATTCAACTATGACAATGATACATAAACAAGATCACCACCGGGATCCTACCTTGATCTTTCTTCTAGCTCCGGGAATTCCGACGTGGTCTTCCGTGCAAGGTTCCCACGTCGGCTAGGGAGACCCTAGTCAACTAGCTCGACCCTCTCCTCTCTAGGATGGTGTCCCTCTCTTCTCTGCTCCTCGGCGGCTGATGACGAATTGGATGATGCGTGGCTCTTGACCCCGGGGCTATAAATAGCCCGAATGGCGGCTAGGTCAAAGGAGGGGGCTATTGGGCCTTGGACTGGGCTGGGCCGGTCGACCTGGGACGGCCGGCCTGGGCCCATCCAGGCCCAGCCCGTGGCCTCCTTTGCTTGATGTCGGTTCCCGAGCTTCCTGGATCCTTCCCCCTTCTGCATGTAGGCCTTTGTCGTCAGTTTCTCTCCAAATTGGACATAGCTCCTTGTCTTGCAAGATTCCGCACTTTTCTGGTTAGGTCCTCAGAGTTTGTCATCTTCTCGGATCAAGTACCTGACTTCTTGGAGTTAAGTTTGCTTCGTTGCATGACTTGTACGGGGCTTCAAGGTCTTGTCACAAGGTGCTTGATGAACTTATCCCGAAAGTCTTGCTCTAAATCCCTGCATAAACACTAAACTCCAAATCCGACATGCACAAGTGAACGTGTTATACCACGGGGGTTGGTACCAATGGATAAGGTATGAAACTTATGCCAACACCGAAGGTAAACTCATGGCTAGGTTGACGGATTTTCACCGTCAACAATCTGACTACCCTGAGACAGAGGAACAATGAAACACCAATGGAGTTCCTCAAGAGGTTCAGAGAGACCGAAAGCATGTGCTTCTCTTTGAACCTACCAGATGATCAATTGGCTGGTATGACTGTAGCAGGTATGGTTCCAGCTATTCGGGAAAAGCTATTCGGCGTGGAGTTCGATAATCTTGGTCAATTGTCACACAAGATATCATTGATGAGCAACCAAGCTTATGGTTTCAAGAAAGACTCCAGGTTCGCCAAACACAGTGATATAGCTGACATCTACAACCAATTCCTCGAACGAGTAGATCAGGGAGAGGAATTCGATGATGAAGAGGAAGTAGCTGCAGCTGAAATAATGTGGGGCAAAGAGCCATTAACAGTGAACCAGAGATGGGTCAAGCAAGCCAAGGGCACCTATGATTTTGATGTGACCAAGGCTGATAAGCTCTTTGAGTTCCTTGTAAAGGAAGGCCGAATCAAGTTGCCAGAGGGGCATTTGATGCTTCGGCCTGATGGAGTCAAAGAAAAAAGGTACTGCGGGTTTCACGGCCGGAATTCTCACTCCATCAATGAATGCAGGGTTTTCAGGATGAGAATTCAAAAGGTTATCCAAGAAGGTCATCTGAAGTTTGACAACAAGATGAAGTTGGATGACAATCCTTTTCCTCAAAACATGATTGGGTTTTCAGACAACATGGTGACTGCTGAGGAAAAAGGAAAAGTGAAGGTTTTGACTTCAGCGAAGGCAAAGCAGGATGGATCAGTTGACCCTGCTCAACAAGTGACAGTTGAACAAGTCCACAAGGAAGTGCCTCACATCCTGAAAAGTCAGATTGAAGTAGGGGAATCCTCCAAATCCAAACCCTGGGTGACTTCGCGTATTCTCCTTAACAAGTGGCAGCGTCAACAAGAGAAAGAACGCCACCAAAAACAAAAGTACGAGGAGGAGAAGTGAAGGTTTGAAGAAGAAGTGCACAAGAGAGAACGAGAAGATCATGCGCGAGAGCAAGAGCATGCACATTGGGGATGTGCGTTCTTCAGGCACTGCTGGAACGAAGGATTAAAGCTCCCCACATTGAATAATTGTCCTAAATGCAGTGATAAATATACTGAGTATAGGCAGGATACTGTCAATCGCCAATCCGTCCATGAAAGAATTGGAAGGATACATCCTAGCGACGGTCGGCGCATAAAAATAAATGAGGTTAATGATCAACCAAGGAAAAGATATGCTGATCACAGATGGGTTGATCATGAAGAAGAAGAAGAGTGTTAATATGTCTGGCAGAAAGGACAGTGGTGCCCACCTAGCTTGAGGAGGAGTCAAAAGAGAAGAGTTCGGTGCTTGAGAAATCAGGAGTTGAAGCAGGCAGGGATCAAGAGGAAATAGGTGTGGCGTCCAAAGGATAAGCCTGATGGGTCTAGTCGTTCGGCTCCTACGTGCATGGTATGCTTTTTGCCGAATGAATTTATGGCTCCATCTAATCAGGTTGTGCAGGAAGATGCGTCGCCAGGCATCGATGAGGCTGAGCAACTTGGGCTGATGGCACATCTAGTGTTGGCCAAGCAAGCAACTTTTGACAAGACAGCCAAAAATCGGCACATGAGACCGCTATACTTGAGAGGGTATGTCAATGGGAAGCCATTGACCAAGATGTTCGTTGATGGTGGAGCTGCGGTCAATGTGATGCTGTACACTACGTTTAGGAAGCTTGGCATGGGCCCTGGAGATTTGACGCCAACAAGTATAGTTCTGAATGATTTTCCTAGGAATCCTTCAGACACCAAGGGCTGTGTACATGTGGATCTGATGATTGGATCTAAGACCTTGCTCACAACTTTCTTTGTCATTGAGGGCAAAGGGCATATAGCTTGCTGCTTGGACGGGACTGGATCCATGCAAATTTCTGCATTCCATCTACCATGCATCAACAACTTGTTCAATGGGTGGATGACGATATGGAAGTGGTCCAAGCAGATGACTCAGTAAGCGTGGCTAATGTGGAACCAGCCTTCTGGGAGTATCAAGGTATAGATTGCTTCTCAGGCAAGGACTGGGGTGAAGGTCCTGTTGAACCAATCAGCAGTGATCAACAGCCGATTCAAGCTGTCGGCTCTTATAGCAATTTTTAATGGATAATCCAATTGATGGGACTGATGGAAAGTTAGGATGTGGATTCATGTCGGCTGACAAATTGGAAGAAATTGATATTGGAGATGGTGATAAGCCAAGGCTGACATTTATCAGTGCTAACTTGGATTCAAGTTTCAGAAAAGAGTTGATCAAGCTATTGAAAGAATACAAAGATTGCTTCACTTGGGATTATTCGGAGATGCCTGGTTTGGATCGTTCCATTGTTGAGCATCGGTTGCCAATTAAGCCTGCTTTTAAGCCTTACAAGCAACCTCCCCGAAAGATCTACAAGGATGAAGTATTGGCCGACGTGAAAAAAGAAATTGAGAGATTGATCGAAGCAAATTTCATTCGGCCATGTAGATATGCAGAATGGATCTCTAATATTATCCCTGTTTACAAGAAAAACGGGAAAATGAGGGTTTGCATAGATTTTAGAGATCTAAACAGAGCTACACCCATGGATGGATATCCAATGCATGTTGCTGACTTGTTGGTTGATGCTGCTGCTGGACATAAAGTTATTAGTTTCATGGATGGTACTGCAGGGTACAATCAAATTTTTATGGAAATAGAAGATATATCAAAAACAACCTTCAGATGTCCTGGACATATAGGCCTTTTTGGGTGGATTGTCATGACATTTGGGTTGAAAAATGCCGGTGCAACTTATCAAAGAGCCATGAATTATATTTTTCACGAGTTGATTGGCAAAATTGTGGAGATATACATTGATGATGTCATGATCAAGTCTTTGGGTCACGACTCACACTTGGATGATGTTAGGAAAACTCTAGAGTGCACCCGAAAGCATGGGCTTAAGATGAACCCAAACAAGTGTGCCTTTGGAGTTTCAGCTGGGGAGTTCCTGGGACTTTTGGTGCATGAGGGAGGAATAGAAGTTGGCAAGAAAAGCATGAAAGCTATTGATGAAGTTGTTCCTCCAACCAATCTCAAAAAATTGCAATCACTGCTTGGCAAGATCAACTTTGTGAGAAGATTTATTTCAAACTTGTCACAAAAAGTGTTGCCTTTCTCTCCACTGTTAAGGATCAAGAAGGATCAGAAGTTTGTATGGGGTGATGAACAACAAAAGGCTTTCGATGAAATCAAGGAGTACATGAAGGAACCGCCAGTGTTGGTGCCTCCGCAATTGAAGAAGCCTTTTAAGTTGTACGTGGCGGCCGATACCCAAACCATTGGATCGGCCCTCATACAAGAATTTGAGGGAAAGGAACGAGTAGTTGCGTACCTTAGCCGAAAATTGCTTGATCCCGAAACAAGATATTCGGCTGCGGAGAAGCTTTGCCTGTGTGTTTATTACTCATGTACAAAGTTTCGGCACTATTTGTTGAATGCCGAATGCGTTGTATATTCAAAATTTGATGTAATTAAACACATGTTGTCTATGCCAATTTTGAATGGAAGGATTGGCAAGTAGATTTTAGCTTTGTCTGAGTTTGAGTTGAAATTCAAATCGACAAAAGCTGTTAAAGGTCAGATTATTGCTGATTTCATTACTGAACATCGCGATCCATCGATTGATTTGCTTGAAATTACTCCTTGGGCTTTGTTCTTTGATGGATCCTCATGTGGCAAAGGTGGTGGAGTAGGAATTTTATTGATTTCACCCAGGGGGGGAGATGTTTGAATTTGCTATCCCTATTCAACCTACTATCACAAATAATCAAGCTGAATATGAGGCATTACTTAGAGGGCTTCAATATTTGAAAGAAGCAAGGGCTATTTCAATTGAAATTTATGGGGATTCAGAGTTGGTTATAAAACAATTAAATGGCCAATATGAGTGTAGAAATGATATCCTGAGGAATTACTATGAGGAATGCAAGGAGATCTTGAAAAGTTTTCAGTTAGTGATTCTACAACATATTCCTAGGGAACACAATGAAGAGGCAAACCGACTGGCTCAAAGTGCTTCGGGTTATAGAGAAAATCTAGAAGTGTTTGCCAACAATGTGTGTGCTTGTGGGAGTGATTTAGCAGAAGATGATTGGAGAAAAGAAATTGTTGATTATCTGGAAAAACCATCCCGAAAGGTCTCTAGGAAGCTCAGGTATAAAGCTATAAAGTTTGTTCTTCTTGATGGGCATTTGTTTTACAAATCATTAGATGGGGTGTTGCTACAATGTCTGGGTCAAGAAGAAGCAAAGAAAATGATGAGTGAAGTGCATGATGGGCTGTGTGGAGCGCATCAATCGGCTTACCGAATGAAGTGGGTCATCAGGCACACTGGATGTTATTGGCCGACGATGCTGGAGGATTGCTTTGAGTATTACAAAGGGTGTCAAGATTATCAGAAGTTTGGGAATATCCAAAGAGTTCCAGCATCAGCTTTGAATCCTATTATCAAGCCATGGCCATTCAGAGGATGGGGTATAGATTTGATTGGCCAAATAATCCTCCATCTAGCAAGGGGCATAAGTTTGTGCTTTTGGCAACAAATTATTTCACTAAATGGGTTGAGGCAATTCCATTGAAGAAAGTAACATCAGAAACATGGTTGAGTTTGTCAAGGAGCACATTATTTACAGATTTGGAATTCCTCAAACAATTACAACTGATCAAGGAACTCAATTTACATCTTCAGAGTTCAGAGAATTTGCTGAAAGCATGGGGATCAAATTGTTAAATTCTTCTCCTTATTATGCCCAAGCTAATGGTCAGGCAGAGGCTTCTAACAAGATCATGATCAAGATTATACAAAAGAAGATTGATCAGAAGCCGAAAAGGTGGCATTCGGTACTCAATGAAGCCTTGTGGGCTTACCGAATGGCCCCTCATCGAGCTACAAAAACGTCTCCTTACGAGTTGGTTTACAGGCATCATGCTGTTTTGCCATGGGAAATTCAATCAGATTCAAGGAGAGTGGTTTTGCAAAAGGATTTAAGTTCCAAAGATTACAGTGGCTTAATGATGGACGAGTTAGAGGATTTGCATATGATTCGTCTTAGGGCCTTGGAAAATATTGAGAAGAACAAGATGCGAGTTGCTAAGTATTACAACAAGAAAGTAAAAGTCAAGCAATTTGCAGAAGGGGATTTGGTTTGGAAAGCATTACTGCCGATTGGGACTAAGTACAGTACGTTCGGCAAATGGTCCTCGAATTGGGAAGGTCCTTTTCGGGTAGTTAGATGTACGCCTGGAAATGGATATATCTTGAAAACTTTACTAGGAGAAGAGTTTACTGCTGCTATAAACGGGAGATACTTGAAGAAATATTATCCTCGTATTGAAGTTGATCGTTGATTACAAGCATCAGGATTACAAGCATCAGAAATATAGAAACAGCCGGCGTTCAGGAAAGAAGCCGCCTTCAGAACAAAAGTCTTAACAAAGGAGATGGCCAATACTGAAGTGTATTGCCCTTAGCACAAAAAATGTTCTACATTACAAATGTTTCTTGCAGGTTATTTATTTGGCAAACCAGCCACCTAAGATTACAAAAGAAAGCCTATGGGAAGCAGAAGGCCTGGAGGAAGAAGCGAAAGTATGCTTCATTTCTTTGATTCTGCATTTTTCCTCTTCAGCTCTTCCCTCTTCAGCTGTTCCAGGACCACTGTGACGGCGGCGCAGAAGCTTCGGGGATTGCCCTGACTTGCAGCTTCCATCAAGCTATCCCAGGAAGCCTTCAAGTTGTTGTACCTGTCAGAAACATCTGAAGAAAGGGAACAGGTTCTCGTTGAATGTGGGATCTGAAACTTAAACATGAGAATCAAATAAGGATGAAGATCTTACCCCCTACCAACTCCTCCAAGCTCATGCGGCATTCGTGTTCAGCACTGCAGCGGGCGGTGATGTTCCGCAGGTTGTGTTCTAGATGCCGGATGCGATGGCGCAGTTGGTGGTTGGTCTTCTGTTCCGGCGTGGCGTCTTCTTCTTCAGTAGAGCAGTCAGAGAGGATGTACTTGGGAACCTCTTCAATTCCAAAGATCTCCTCTGGGAGCAAGTCAAGGCTGAAGACAAACGAAGGTGAATCATGAGATTGCAGTCGAGAGCAAGAGGAAGGATTGAGAAGGGAAAACTTACTCTCGAATGGTTCGCTTCTTTGGTGGAGCGCTGCTCTCCTCGACTGGCTGTTTCCCCTTGTCCGCCATGGCCTTGGGGGTTTTTTCCTCTGGAGAAGCAGGGAGAGAAGACGTGAGGTGATGGAAGTGTATGCGAGTGGATTTGTAGAGCACCAAGGGGGCTATTTTATTAGCTGTGAGAGCGCATTGGGCGTGATGACTGGCTGGCGTACATTAATGGGAATACCAAACGACAGGGTTTTCTCCCCGAATGTGAAGGTTTTTTCATTGAACAGTGTTCATGGCTCCTGAATAAGGATTTTTTGCGGATTCTATGCCAAGGGACAAAATTTTGTGCGTATTCGGCTAGGATAAAAGTTCCCGAATACGTTCAAAATAGTAAAGGTTCACATGCACAAATCGAAGGAAATCATCACAACACAAATGCAGAAGATAAAATTTCATATTTATTGCCGAAATTCCAACATCCCTAGTACAAACTAATCAAAAAGCCTATTCAACACAGACTGGGGATGAACGGAATCGGCAATGGCGTCGCCGTGGCCGTCGAGGCGCTCCAGGATGACCTCGATGTCTTCGATGTCTTCCGGCGCGCCACCATGGAAGCCGCGCATCCGCGTGGAGTAGTCGACACCGGTATGCGTCGCCATGGCAGCCAGGCCCAAGGTGGTGCCAAGACGAACACCGTGGAGGGCCACCTCGTCTACGCGGTCTTCCACCGCGCCAAGGCGGGCTTCCTGTGTGTCTCCGGGAGCGTTCACCTTGTCCGCCAGCTTCTTCACCAGCGTCTTCAGCCAATTGATCTCGGCGTCGCGATCTGCAGCAATTACGGAGCAATGGCGGTTAGTTCAAAGTTGAGTTGAGATTGAATAAATCACAAGATTCACCGTCGATGGCCTCCAGCAGCTGCTTGCGCTGGTGCTCCCATTCGAGCTCGGCGATTCCGGCCTTCTTGGAGACGTCCCCCAACTCACGCCGGGTTTCATCACGCTCCGCCTTGAACCTGCGGGCGTCGCGATCGCTATAGCGCGAGCTGGGGGAGTGGGAGTGGCCGGACGATCCCGAGGAGTCACTCACCATGGCCGGAGTCGTGGCTGGTGTAGGAGCGGGGTTCCACTGGATGAACTTGGAAACACGAAGAGGGTCGTTAGAAACAAAAGGGAATCTAGAAAAAGTTGTGAAAAAATTGACGATCACCACCTCCGGCGAGCGCCAGCACGGCTCCCTTCGGCCTCGTCGCTGGCCCGGCGCCTGTTGTTGCTGCCTGCCATTGAGCTTTTTGGAGTACTAGTGCTAGAGAAGAGAAGTTTAGATTGGCAAAGGCTTGAAAGCAGAGGACTTGGTGAAAGGCTAGGGGCACCCGAGGTTCTTATTTATGGGACTAGCAAAGAGATCGTGGCCGGAGATCGTGGTGCATATCCCGAGAAATTTGGGAGGTGGAGAGACTTCCTTAACCGAATCGTCATCGGGTCATTTGGGATTCAAGCTGGGTTGTATTCAGTTTGACTCGTTGAAATTCGGCTGAGTTGCGGTCGGGTTGCTATTCGGGTCTAATGCTGTTTGGCCAGAGTTGCCGAATGAATCATTTGAGGGTTGTGTTGACGGATAAAAGACGTATCCCTCTACGATCCGCAAGCGTACGGACCCCACACCTTCTTCACCACGGGATTCCCAAGGTTCTTGTCAATCCGCGGAGCAAGGGGATTACAAGCGTTCGATCAACAACGACACACTAACTACTAAAACCCTAACTACTATTATACTAGAAAACACTAAACTACACTAGAGAGAATGATAAACGATCAAGATAGAAGACACTCGCCCACGGGTCTACGATACTAGAGCATGCAATCGCTTAAAGACATGAAAAACCAATCTAATCTATCGGGGATGTGACCACGGTTTCGCCCTTTCCCTCCTCTCGTACTGTCACTACGCGAAGGTAATCATGACTAGACCTTTGATGGACACGGCGTATTGAATGGATCCAAGGAAGCATCGGAGCTCTACTCCCTTTACGGCATGGTAGCTAACCTTAAGCATTAAAGTATATTCAACACAAGATGATAGATAGATAATCCGACAAGGTGCAATTACATCTCAAGATCGATTACAACCCATGGACGAATGAGAAGATTACCCCATCAAGGTGCTGGTCATGGCACCATTGATCATGGTTTCCCTTCCGCCGGTGTCTTCCTTCTTCTCCACGAGAGGGTGCTTCCTTCGAGGTGGTTGATGTCCCGCCGGAGATCCTCCTCCTCTCTCTCTAGCTTGTGGATGGCCTTCTGGTGCGAATGACTCCCCCCTCGGTGTTGGCGGCGCGTCAGGGGTTTTAGGGTCGAAGATCCTTCGAGGGCAAGGAAAACGGGACCGAACCGGTGCCGGAAGTGGGCTGGGCCGGCCGGCCTGGGCGGGCCGGCCCAGGCCCAGTCGGCCCGGTTCGGTCGCCCCTTTTGCTCCGTGGGTCCTCGCGCATTTATGTACTTTGCCCCCTCCACTTGCATGATTTTGATGCTGTTATCCTCGCGTCCAAGATGGAGGCTCTCTTTGCATGAAGTTTGATCTTTTACTCTTCAATCCTCGGGGGTGTTCCTCGTAGCACTTCGGTCCTCGCCACCATTGGAAGTGATTTCAGCAAGCTCATGAACACGAACAAGACTCCATGAATGCTCCTTTGAACTTGTTGCGAATCCGTCCTTTATGTCCATGTTTTCCTACATAAACACAACACTTCCAAATGCATGCACAAAGATGAACTTGTTATATGATTAGTGTGCCTAGTGGCGGGTTAGTTCCATAATCAAATCCAAACCAAAGTGTAATGAACATTCTAGGTGCACCAAAATACACCGTCAACATCTCCCCCACACTTAGCTCTTGCTCGTCCTCGAGCAAGTACTCGTAAAAGAATTTCGTCCAAGGTGTGTAATCGTGTATCATTAATCCTCCTTCACAAGTTAGTCAATCTTTTCATCTTTAATACATAAACACAAAGTAATGATAATCAAACATAAACATGGGCATTTAGAACTTTTACCACGTCAAGTTTTACCCCACAACTCAAACTCTTCACTTGAAGTCTTCGATTTCAGCCATGCTTACTCCTTTGCTTCCATCGGAGGGTTTTTATGGTTTTCAAAACAAAAATTCCTGCAACAAGTATTAGACAAAAACCTTTCTCCAAGCTCTCTCAAGTCACTCATATGAAGTGGCTATCCTAACCAAATTTTATAAAACTCTCACCTCCCATTAATCTCTCATATATCATGTAAAAGTGGAGCTATAGGTAGGGCTAGCGCAATCAACACAAGTATTGTCAAACTAAGAACTTCCTCTAATGGTTGTCTACCTTTCAAAGCCAATGATCATGAGAATTAACCGTATGTAGGGATATCAAGGATGAGAAGATTTAGAATGGTGGACATGTGCAAGGGCAAAAGAAAATTGTGACTACAAGGCACCAATGATGTCCTCGTTGTTGGATTGCACATGGTTGGAAATAGAGTAAAAGTTTCATCTCACAATCAACGTGACATCCTTCCTTACACTTTATTTTTTTCTTTTCTTTCACTTGATCCATCCCTCTCATATCTTCATTGCTACCTCATCTTTTCCTCCTTTTCTTTTTCTTCTTTCATTCACATACAATTTTTCTTTCTTTCTTTCTTTCTTTTCCATACACATACTTTTTCTCTTTATTTTTCTCTCTCTTGACAACTTTTCAAAGCTTTCAATTCTCTCTTTCCTTGCATGCATACAATCTGAAATTTTTAAATAAATCATGCTAGAGACGAGACGAAACTTTGAAAATAGGTTGTGTTCAAGGAATACGATGTACAAAAGAGATGTATAGGGTTGGGTATGGAATTCGGCGATATGCATGACTTTCGTTATGAAGGTCACGTTACCGAATATATGACGAGGCTAGCAACAAAAGATAAGCACAAGAACATGATCATTGCTCGAAATTAAAACTCACCAAGAGAGAAGGGTCCTAGCCTAACTCATCGTGCTAATCACACTTATGGTGGAGCGAAAAAAATAAACTTGGCTTTGGATAGGAATTTTTTCTTACTCTCAACTTGGAAAAAGAGGTTTTGCTAACCTTTATTGCAAGGGTTTTAAGATAATTTTCAGAACTGAAATCCTCCAATTTTTAGCATCGAACATAGCATAACTAACATGTGAAGCTCAAGATCGAAGTGCGGTATGGGTACTTTAAGTAGTAGCGATTCCACTAAGCACCACGGTAAACGTTTTTCAAACCACATACTTGTGTTCATATATCAAGAATCGAAGATTAAACAAACAAGTAAATAAAGATAAGCAATACATAAAACACAAAGATATATATAAAGACTCTTTTTATTTGGTTTTCTTGACTCAACACTAATTTAAGACACTTGCAAAAATTTTAAAACAAACTCAAAAACTAAAGACTCATTAAAACACTAAGACTCTCACACGAAGATTAAACCGAACCTAAATTTGAAGTTCAAAAGCTAAGGCTAGCGAGCTAGCTCTCCCCCACACTTAAAACATACGACGTCCTCGTCGTATCTTACAAAATCCTAAGGGGAAAACTAGATCTAGTGGTACTTGCACCACTTGCCTCTCATGTTTCCAACCATGCCGAAAAGTTTGCGCACGTTGCGGTTAAGGAACTTGTAGTCATCTTCAACTATGCGCTCCAAGTCCTCCATACGCTGCTTCATCGCTTCCATGGCTTGGAGACATTCGTCGGCCGACGTGTAGAAATCCACGATGGATTGACGGCAAACTCGACAGCACACCGGATGCAATCCGAAGGGGTCGTCGTCACCATAATCTCCACCGTTGTCACCGCCGTCGTTGCCACCTCCATTGTTGTTGCCTTCGCCGCCGTCGTTGCCGTCGCCGTTGGGGCCTTCGGGAGTCCTTTCATTGGGCTGCTCATCCCAATCATCATCATCTCTACCGGCAGCCGCCCACGAGCTCGGGCTACGATCGTCGGAGTAGTCGCTATCCCCATAATCCTTAGGCTCTGGCGACACCTCCTTGTAATCCTTGCGCTTGATGCCTTGGAGGCGTGCCGACCTTCGGACGGGTGTAGGGACCTTCTCTCCTTCGACGGGGTTGCGAGATGCAAGAGCTCCGGTCGGGACACGTCCTCCGCAACGGATGCGTGCGGTCCTCTTGACGGGTAGCTTGAGCTCGCATCGCATCACCTCCTCCATCGATGGCTTCTTGGCTTCTTGCTTCAACTCTAAGCTTTTTGGAGGCTCAATGGCTGCTACAAGGGTGCAACACATTGCTTGAAAGGTTTGATTCTCGAGCTCCCAATTCGGCCAAATAAATAGTCCTGAGAGGAAAGCCCTGGAACCTTATTTTCCTTTTTTACACTTCCCTTAAAATTTTCCGACCAAACAAGGAAGTCAAAAAGGAGCAATTCGGGCGAAATTCGGCGTCATCGGGCGTCGGGCCCCTGGGCCGGTCCGCACGGGCCGGCCGGCCCCTGCCTCGGGGGCCGGGCCGGTCCGGGTTTTTGCACACCGCCCTATTTTTTCTTCCTTAGCCCATGGGAAAAAGTTGGCCCGGTAAATCTTCGCGAAAAACTCCGGAAAACTAAAAGAAAAATTATTTACAGAAGTTGATGCCTTGTTTTTCGTCCTAGGCGGGACGTTCGGGCTCTTCCTCCATGGTGAAGACGTCAACATGGTGAAGGGGCACGACATCGGGTTCGTAGTAAACCTTAAGCCGCTGTCCATTCACCACAAATTGATCGACGTTTATATCCATAATCGTTACCGCTCCGTTGGAGAACACCGAATGCACAACATAAGGTCCGTCCCACTTGCTTTGCAATTTCCCCTTTCCGAAGGTTTTAAACCTCGAATTGTAGAGGAGGACCTTATCTCCTTCTTTGAATTCTTTTTTCTTCAATCTTTTATCATACCACCTTTTGATTCTCTCCTTGTATATGCTTGCGTTTTCATAAGCTTTCAACCTCAACTCCTCTAGCTCGCTTATTTGAATTCTTCGTTTCACCACCGTGGCATCGAGATCAAGGTTCATCTCTTTAATCGCCCAATAGGCTTTATGTTCCAACTCAACCGGAAGGTGGCAAGCTTTTCCATAGACGAATTGATAAGTGGTCATACCTATCGGTGTTTTAAACGCCGTTCGATAAGCCCATAAAGCTCCGTCTAATTTCTTTGACCAATCCTTGCCTCCCTTCTCTATGGTCTTGTTGAGTATGCTTTTTAATTGCCTATTTGACGTCTCCGCTTGTCCGTTGGTTTGTGGGTGATAGGCCGTGGAGACCCTATGCTCAATTCCCAACTTGGACAAGCACCTTTTGAAGTTCTTCCCTGTGAAATGAGTTCCTCCATCACTTATCAAGATTCTCGGTGTACCGAAACGGGGAAAAATCACGTTCTTGATCATAGTGATGGACTCCTCCGTGGAAGCTTTACGACATGGTATAGCCTCTACCCACTTGGATACATAATCAACCATAACAAGTATATACTCGAATCCAAATGAGTTTTTAAAAGGCCCCATGAAGTCTATGCCCCATACATCGAATATGTCGATTTGCAAGTTGTATTTCAAAGGCATAGAATTTCTTTGAGAGATGTTTCCGGTTCTTTGGCATTCGGGGCATGACGCAACATATCGTTTAGTATCTTCATGCATCTCCGGCCAATAGAATCCGCTCGACCATACTTTTGCTTCGGTTCGAAAATGGCTATAGTGTCCACCGTACTCCGCCGAGTGGCACTTCCTTAGAATCTCAACCCTCTCTTCTCTTGGCACACATCTTCTCATCACTCCATCATTGCCAAGCTTGAAGAGGTATGGTGCATCCCAAAAATATTTCTTACTTTCAGAGATTATCTTCCTTTGAGTGTTTTTGTCTAGATGATCGAGGGGCATCTTTCGAATTGCTCGAATGATGTCGATCATCCAAGTATCTTTATCAAGCACTCTATAGAGGTGGTCATCTCTCATTTTATCTTCTATGGGCTCTTTATCATCTTGTCCACGATTCATTCTAGACAAATGATCGGCCACAACATTCTCCACCCCCTTTTTATCACGAATTTCAACATCAAACTCTTGGAGAAGAAGGATCCAACGAATCAAACGTGGTTTAGCTTCTTTCTTAGCCAAGAGATACTTGATGGCTGCGTGATCGGTGTAAACAATGACTTTCGAGTTCACGATGTAAGATCTGAATTTTTCGAAAGCGAATACCACCGCTAGCAACTCTTTTTCCGTAGTGGCGTAATTTAATTGTGCCCCACTAAGAGTTTTCTTTGGCGTAGTAAACGGCGTGAACTCGGCCTTCCTTTCTTTGTCCCAAGACCGCGCCTACGGTGTAGTCACTTGCGTCACACATGATCTCAAAAGGTTGGCTCCAATCCGGAGGTTGGATGATGGGAGCACTCACCAACGCATTTTTCAAGGTCCGGAATGCCGCTAGGCACTTCTCGTCAAAGTCGAAAGCCACATCCTTTTGAAGAAGGTGCGTTAAAGGCTTAGTGATCTTCGAGAAGTCCTTTATAAATCTTCTATAGAATCCGGCATGGCCTAGAAAGCTCCGTAAGGACTTAACATCCGTAGGAGGTGGGAGTTGCTCAACCGTCTCTACCTTAGCCTTGTCCACTTCGATTCCTCTCTCGGATATAACATGTCCGAGCACTATGCCTTGCTTAACCATGAAGTGGCACTTTTCCCAATTTAAAACCAAATCTACCTCCGCACACCTTGTAAGGACCTTTTCTAAGTTTGCTAAGCAATCCATGAACATCTTCCCGTAAACGGAAAAATCATCCATAAACACTTCAACAATTTCTTCGATGAATTCCGAAAACACGGCCATCATGCAACGTTGAAAAGAGGCCGGAGCGTTGCATAGGCCGAAGGGCATCCTCCTATATGCAAACGTTCCGTAAGTACACGTAAACGTTGTCTTATGTTGATCTTCGGGTGAATAGGAATTTGCATGAACCCGAGTATCCATCGAGAAAGCAAAAATAAGAATGGTTTGCTAACCTCTCGAGCATCTCGTCTATGAACGGTAGGGGGAAGTGATCTTTCTTCGTCGCTTTGTTAAGCTTACGGTAATCGATACACATCCGCCACCCGGTCACGGTTCTTTGCGGTATCAACTCGTTCTTCTCATTCTTCACCACGGTCAAACCTCCTTTTTTCGGCACACAATGTCCGGGCTCACCCATTCGCTATGCGGAACCGGGTAGATGATTCGGCATCAAGTAACTTGATAACCTCTTTCTTTACTACCTCTCGCATGGCATGGGTTAGCCTCCTTTGGTGGTCCACTACGGGCTTACATTGGTCTTCCATTGGTATACGATGAGTGCAAAAGGCTGGGCTAATACCTTTGAGATCATTAATTGAATATCCAATCACCTTCCTATGTTTTTTAATAAAATCAGCAACGCTTGATTTTCTTCGGGACTCAACTCGTCGCTCACAATATTTGGATAAGTTTTGTCCGGGCCCAAAAATTCATATTTTAATCCCTTGGGCAAAGGTTTAAGGTCTACCTCGGGCACTTGTGGCTCCTCGGGTTTGATTTCTCCTATGTCTTCGAATTTCTTTTCCTCCACACTACCATCATGCGGCTCTAAGCCTTTTGTTGCTTCCTCTAGTTCTTCATCTTATTGATTGCTAATTTGATTTTCCATCGCTCTTTGCAGCGGGTCTCTAAGGGTTTCAACAAAACAAAGACTATCTATCTCTTCTACTTCTTCATCTTCGGGAGGAAAAGGTGTAAGGTGTTTAGAAGCACGAAGAAAATTATATGTGTACTTTGTTCCATTAAGGTTCATTGTTACTTTGCCTTCTCCGGCATCTAACACGGCATCAACCAACTTAAGAAAAGGCCTACCTAAGATTATATGATCAGAATTACCATGGTAAGCATCAATAACAAAGAAATCGGTTGGTATATAGTTTCTAGAGATTTTTACTTTCATGTTGCAAGCAATACCTAGAGGTTTGATAGTTCTACCATCTCCCATAATTAATTTCGTTGATGTTGGAGCTAAGCCTAGGTTGTGGTATTGAACTTTATCGTAAATTTTAGAAGATAAAACACTTACTTGGGCTCCGATGTCGCATAAAGCTTTGCATTGAACTCCGTTGATCTCGCAACTCAAGTGTGGCGTCATCTTCTCTTCTTCTTCGGATCCTATCGAGTAAATTTCAGCGAGGCGAGCGTATGGTGATGCTTCGGGCTTGATCCCCATGATTCTCTTCACCTCGGCAATATGTTCGGATCCACCACGTCATCTCCAAAGAGCTTTTCAAAAATCTCCTTGGTGGTTTCGAGGTCGTATGAATTTTCAGCTTTCTTCTCCGGTGGGAAATCCACTTCCAATGCTCTTGCCATTCCCTTTTGATTAGGGAACGGTCTTCTCTTGTCGAATACTTCTCCGTAATCAATAGGAACCCAATCCATTGGTTCGAACTCCCTTAGTGGCTTCGCGCTTGACATGCTTCTCTTGTTCGTCTCATTTGGCGCGGCGAAGTCGACGTTTGGTGTAGTTCTTGACTTGATGTGTTCTTGTTCAAGCTTTTCCATGATTGGCTCCTCTTTTGTGACTTCGGGGTTGCCTCTTTAGAAAAATCAGCAAGCTTCTTCTTCCTTGAATTGAATTCCGGCTCTTCCGCAAGTCTTGTTTCCCAATCTCTTCGCATGGCGGCCGCTTTACTAACTTTTTGTAGAAGTTGGGCGGCTTCCGTGAGTGTTTTCTCCATGAGATCCCCACTGCACACATTTCGACGTGTCGCATGCAACTAGGGGTTAGGGAAAAGAAAAATGTATGCAAGAGTACGTCACTGGTGAAGCCGAGTTTTGGTCCTTGTTCGATTAATTCATTAAACCTATCCCGGGCTTGGTCTATCCCTTCCTCTTCTCCTTGCATGAAAGTGATCACTTGCCTCCTTAGATGTTGAACCTTGCTAATTGGAAAGAACTTCTCGCAAAACTTCTTTGTCAACTTGTTCCAATTGCCTTCAACTTCAAAGGACGCAACCGAATACCATGTCTTTGCTTTGCCGGCAAGTGAGTAGGGAAAGAGATTCCATTTGAACCATTCATCGGGAACTCCTTCTTGACGCACCGTGTTGCATATTGTCGTGAAATCCCTGATGTGTCTATATGGGTTCTCCGTAACCATCCCTTCAAATGGGTTTTCCGCCACCATCTTGATGATCTTGGATTTAATTTCATACTTGGTCGCTTCGAGCTTCGAATCCCACTCTTGTACTTTTATGTCTTCACATCGAGGGCTAGCGTAATCCCTTAATGATTTCTCCGGTTCTTCCACAGGTTGATTAACGAACTCCATCTAGACAATAAGATAAAAACAAAAACAAAAACGAAACAAGTGTTTTTCTAGATAATATATGTTAGATATAGCAAATAAAAGATAAACTAAAATATAAAACTAAGTTAGATGCAAATCAAACGATGTAAACTAACTTGCTCCACGGCAACGGCGCCAGAAAAAGGGGCTTGTTGACGGATAAAAGACGTATCCCTCTACGATCCGCAAGCGTACGGACCCCACACCTTCTTCACCACGGGATTCCCAAGGTTCTTGTCAATCCGCGGAGCAAGGGGATTACAAGCGTTCGATCAACAACGACACAGTAACTACTAAAACCCTAACTACTATTATACTAGAAAACACTAAACTACACTAGAGAGAATGATAAACGATCAAGATAGAAGACACTCGCCCACGGGTCTACGATACTAGAGCATGCAATCGCTTAAAGACATGAAAAACCAATCTAATCTATCGGGGATGTGACCACGGTTTCGCCCTTTCCCTCCTCTCGTCTTGTCACTACGCGAAGGTAATCATGACTAGACCTTTGATGGACACGGCGTATTGAATGGATCCAAGGAAGCATCGAGCTCTACTCCCTTTACGGCATGGTAGCTAACCTTAAGCATTAAAGTATATTCAACACAAGATGATAGATAGATAATCCGACAAGGTGCAATTACATCTCAAGATCGATTACAACCCATGGACGAATGAGAAGATTACCCCATCAAGGTGCTGATCATGGCACCGTTGATCATGGTTTCCCTACCGCCGGTGTCTTCCTTCTTCTCCACGAGAGGGTGCTTCCTTCGAGGTGGTTGATCTCCCGCCGGAGATCCTCCTCCTCCTCTCTCTAGCTT
The DNA here is from genome assembly GCA_947561735.1 of Cenchrus americanus. Taxonomy (NCBI): domain Eukaryota; kingdom Viridiplantae; phylum Streptophyta; class Magnoliopsida; order Poales; family Poaceae; genus Cenchrus; species Cenchrus americanus. Next base: position 56,624,151 of record OX387240.1, read on the forward strand.
GTGGATGGCCTTCTGGTGCGAATGACCCCCCTTTGGTGTTGGCGGCGCGTCGGGGGTTTTAGGGTTGAAGATCCTTCGAGGGAAAGGAAAACGGGACCGAGCCGGTGCCGGAAGTGGGCTGGGCCGGCCGGCCTGGGCCGGCCGGCTCGAGCCCAAGTCGGCCGGTTCGGTCGCCCCTTGCTCCGTGGGTCCTCGCGCATTTATGTACTTTGCCCCCTCCACTTGCATGATTTTGATCTTTGTTATCCTCGCGTCCAAGATGGAGGCTCTCTTTGCATGAAGTTTGATCTTTTACGCTTCAATCCTCGGGGGTGTTCCTCGTAGCACTTCGGTCCTCGCCACCATTGGAAGTGATTTCAGCAAGCTCATGAACACGAACAAGGCGCATGAATGCTCCTTTGAACTTGTTGCGAATCCGTCCTTTATGTCCATGTTTTCCTACATAAACACAACACTTCCAAATGCATGCACAAAGATGAACTTGTTATATGATTAGTGTGCCTAGTGGCGGGTTAGTTCCATAATCAAATCCAAACCAAAGTGTAATGAACATGCTAGGTGCACCAAAATACACCGTTAACAGGTTGCTCGCTAAAGTAAGGCAAAACAAATATTGGAAGATAAAGCTTATGGAGAGCAAAATTACAAGAATGATAAACCATTCGGCTACAAATTGTTTGATACACTCATATACCCAAGTATTTTGAGATTACACTGGAAGCATCTGATATCATCTTGCTGATGTTTTCCAGCAATTTCTGATCAGCTTCTTGGGTTCTAGACAGAGCGGAGAGCTTTGTCTTGAGTTGATTTGATTCAATCAAGGCTGTTGTAGCTTCCTTTTGGATCTTCTTTGTTGATTCAGGAACTTCGGTTATCTTTTTCTTGTCAGCCTCGATTTCAGCTGTCAAGTTCTTCAGTTCGGCTTCTAGTGCAGCTTTTCTGACGATCTTCAATTCAAGTGCAGGCTGCAGTTCAGCCAGTAATTCCTTATTGTTTTGGATCTGAGCCTGTGAGTCTTTCACGAATTGCTTGGCTTGGGCTCTCTTTTGTTCCAAGGCTGGTCGGGAGGATTGATTCTTCAAAGCTCGCCTCACTGCTACAAAGTGATTATCCAATTGTGAGATAGGCTCCAAGGAGGCTTTGATATCGTCAGGAAGCTCTTGGTTGATGGATTCAAGCACTTCTTCTAGAAGATCCACGTCCCTGACTTGATCCTAGATGTCCCTTTGCAGCAAAGAAAGGATTTCTTTTAGCTTTGCTTGATTTTCCTCTGATAAAGCTTGGCTTGAAGATGCCTCATCTCCTTTTTTGGTAGTTAAGTCATCCACAGTAAAAGAAAAGCTTGGTGGTGACGCAGCCTGATCCTGAAAAGAGAGGCTTGTCGAATTAAGGATGATTTATTAAATGGAAATAAAAGAGATAAATATTCATGCTTACCTCATTCCTGGCCTCCTGAGTTGGAGAAGGGAGTTTTTCAGGCTCAAGAAGGGGTTCCTGGATGATTAGTCGAGGAGAAGCTTGAGGGGTCCCTGGTAAAGCTGAAACTTCTAGCTGAGGAGAAGCTGGTGGAGTCCTTGGCAGGTTTGAAGCTTCTGGATGAAGAGAAGATGGATCCATCACTGGTGAGGCTGGAACTTCTGCTTGAGAAGAGGATGGCTAGATTCCTGGTGGAGCTGGAGCTTCTGCTTGAGAAGAGGATGGCTGGATCCTTGGTGAAGCTAGGTTTGAAGCATGTTGAGGAGAGGAACTCCCCACAATTTGGCTCACCAATGTTTCCTCTGCAAATAATAAGTAGAGGGTAAATGCCAATGAAGAAAATGGTTTTAAAAAGGAAAGGATATGGTGAGGGTCTTACCAGTAGATGGGGCATTGGCAGATTCTGTAGTGATTGTCGGTTGCTGAGCTCTGGTCTGAAATTACACAAGGATAAAATGATCAGGATGAAGAGTGGTTTTATGCTTAGGAAGGAAAAGATGTTAACCTCAATAAGAACTCTTTTGGATGTTCTTTTCTTCTTGGCAGCTAGAGGAGCAACCAGGGATGGACCTTTCCTTTTGTCAGTGGTGGAACTGATGAGAGTTGGGTCTGATGTAGCATATCTTGACATCAGTTGAGCCAAGGTGGGAGAATAAATCCCAAGGCAGAGATTGGGCCTGCAATGTTGTAAGAGATTGTCCTAGCACGAGGGGCATGCACTGTATCCTGCAGAAAATGGCAAAGGATCATAATCAGTACAGAAGGACATGATTGAAATAGGCAAAAAATAAGTATATTACCTCTGTAATTGGCTGGAAATCAGGCATTAGCTCAAGACAAAGAGAATGTACTGGCACATTGAAGGTGTGATCATGGAATTCTTGCCACCAGGAAGTAAAGGAGGGATGAGCTATTGTTGTTGGCACAAAGGGCCTAGGTGCATAAACAGTTGAGCTGCACTGATACTCAAAGACCCTTTTTGCTTGCAGGAGTTCCTTAATATCCTCTCTGGGCTTGAGGAATTCAAGAAGGAATAGCCTTAGGGGCACTTGGCCACATCCTAACTGTCTGGCCATCATATTTGGTTGGTAGTATTCAAAGGTGCTCTGATTTTGCCTTCCTCCACTGAATTCTGCTGGCAGGATGCATGGATGAATGAAGATGTTGAGAATTGCTATGGATTTTACATCATTACATCCGGTTTCAAAACTGAATTCACAAGGGAGAGTCAAGTTGTCATTGTTCAGATGTGGAAGCCAAAGGGGATTAGCAAAGCCTTTGAAGAAGAGCTCAAAAAAGTTGGCTGATGTTTTGGTCGATGGATATGGTTGAGGCAGCTTCTCCATAAGTCTGGCAACCTTTGGTAATCTGGGTTTCCCCTTCCTTGTAGTTGGATGAAGGAAAGTGCCGGTTGTTAAGGTCAATGCCAACAATCTGGTGCATGTATAGCTGCAGCCACATTTGAACAAACCACCAGGGGCCATTAACACAGGAGATCTTCTGGCTGGTGTGCATCAAGTAGGTGGTCTGATGGAGCATGTGGTATACACTTCCTAGGAGGTATTTTCCAAGAGGAATAAGATTACCAACAGCCAAGTCCTCATCCATTACAATCTGGTTCAGGGTTGGCTCATTGGCTTTGCCACAGAAGATGAATCTGCATAGCCACATATTCAGAAAGGCCCTGTACTCAACTTTGGACAAAGGGCCGTCAGACATATGTTTTTGGATATACCTCTTATATCCAACTCCTGTTTTTACTCCTGTTTGCTTGGAGGAGCCTTTGTATTTGTGTGGGTACATGGATCCTGTGACATCAAGGCCGGTTATCATATATACATCGGCCAGAGTGGGAGACATTGGTCCATAACCAAAAAGAAAAGCATTGACACCATTCGACCAAAAATGACAGGCCGCAATCAGAAGATTCTCATTTTTGGGTGTTTCAACCAAGGATAATTTCAAACAATGGGCAATGCGAAGGCTGTCCCAATTGCTTGTTTTAGCGCTGTCATCATCAAGAATCCTCTTATACCAGTTCCTCCAACCTGCAATTGGGGGTAGGGGCCAGTCTTTGAAGGCATCTTGCCATTCATGAGGTTTCGACAAAGCTGCTTTGAAAGGGATTCTTTGAGATTCAGCTTCAATAAACTCGAGGGGGTCGGAGGTTCCGACGGGCCCGAGAAAATAGGATGGTGATTGGTCCTCGACGGGAATCAAAATCTCAGCGGCTAGAGCCTATCAAGAACAAGAAAATGCAAAAAGAAAATCTAAGATGGAATTCAAAAAAGTAATACCGAATGAACCTTAGGGGGATGAGATTTACCTGAATAACTTGGTCTTGGTCTGCCATTTGAAGATTTGAGCTCGAAGGATTGATGAACTAGGGTTTGGATCTGAGCGAAGACTCCAACGGTTTGAAAGAGGAAAGAACGGGTGTTGAACAGATTTAGCTCGAAGACGTTGAGCATTTATAGTCAATTCCAGAATAAAATCACCTTTTATCCCGTAATTGAAGGGGCATATGTTAACACCAAAAATTGGTACAGGAAAGGGACTGACTTGTGGGACGAGTTTGGTAAAGAAGCACCATTCGGCAGGAAGTTCTCCTCAAAGGATTCGGTAAAGATATTTGCCGTCGGTAGTGCGCCATAATTCGGCAGAAGGGCTGTTTGTGCTTGAAAAAGGAAGCATTCGGGAATACATGATGACGTGGCCTGGATATAAGGAAGGGACAAATTGATGACGAGTACGAGGTGGACATTGGCGTCGGGACATTAATTTAGGCAATGAATGTTGTACTCGTAGTCGACCAGGAGTCGTGTTAGGACAAGGGTGTAAATATAAACCCTTAGTGTTTGTAAAAAGGATCGAACAATTTCACAACAAACCGGCCCTGTGCCAACTTTCGAGTCCTTTAGTCGAGTCGTCGAGTTCTTCGAGAGGAGCCATCGATCCGTCGACCTCCGTAAGTACCGGCAACCTTGTATCATGTCTAGTATCATGCGGTGGATTTAGCACGTGATGCAAGTAGTCTTGTTACCATGCTTAGTATCATGTGGTGGATTTAATCTTGGTTCAAGAGGGTTTCTTGTTAGATCATGAGCCATGCGGTAGGCTAAGACCTAGCTTGGAGCTAGTTATCGGCTCTATTAGATTTGGCAAGATCTAATAGATTTATTAAGTTACCATGTGTTGCTTTGGATTTTGCTTTATGTTTAATTCATGTTACACTCTTTTGCCCAATTTATATTGATTAGATTCGGCTTTATCTTGTTTTACGATCCATATGATGCATGAGCAAGTCTTCAACTCGATGTGGTGCATGGATCATGTGCTCTCAATAGTCGAATTTAGATCAATCTAGATTGTCACATATTACGGGTTCAAGCTTGTTGACTTTTCAATGTTTGTTCCTTCTCCACGGAACCCGAATCGGCTGTACAGCTGTATTTGACAATCCTGCCATGAGTCAAAAGTGTTTATAAGTTTGTTTTAAATAACGTATGCTTTTAGCCTTCCATGTTTAGATTGTATCATGCGGTGGATTGATCTATTCTTGGTTGGTGGAGTGGTTTCAAAGAAGTTGTATCATGCGGTGGATTAACTTGTTTGGTGTCACGCTCGACGGGTTTGAAAGTATCTAGACATGCGGTAGACTAGTGCTTTTGGCCTATGCATGCTTGTTTACTGCAAATTTACAATCATGCTACACCTTTATTTATTTTATTGTAATTTATCTTCAAAAATCGGTCATGACCACGTGCGTGCAATGTTGTTTAAACAAAGACCGATCTTTCATCATGCTTACGTCATGCATTCGGCTATATCCTGGTTTCATGTTTTAGAGCTCCTGAATGATATTCAAATTGCTGACAGATAGCTTGTTGTAGCTATATCTCATTTTAATTGGCTTTATAGCCATAAATACGAAACTGTCTGGTACCACCCGGCAAGTTCCAGGTTTTATCTAACTGCTTTTCATCCTTTGTCAGTTTCAGGAAAATTGACTAGCATGCTTTGGATTCGGCACGTGTGTTAAGCTAGCTTCGTTCGGCTTGCTCTGTGCTTGGTGTGAGGTGCTGATTTTACGTCAACAAAGGTACTGCTTACCATTAGGACGTGGTTGTGGGTGGAGTTCTTGCCTAATTTTTAGGTCAACAAGATCCTTACGCGATTTCAGTCCGTCCTTTACCTTTCCTGTTAAGCCTAAGAATCCCATTGTGCTTTCAAACACATTTTTCTGAAGATGCATCCCATCGATGGCATGGCGCACTGTCAAATCTTCCCAGTATGGCAAGTACTTAAAAAATATAGACATCTTCTTTAAAGGCACGTCAATGTTTTCTGTAGTTTCAGCCTCCTTCCTTCCCCCTTTTGAATTATCATCAACATCAACTTTTGATTTCTTACCAAGTTTAAACATGACCTTCTGACACATTTCAAATACGGTTTTACCGGTGGCCGGTTGTGAGGCAAAAGAGTCTTTCTCAATCTTTCCATCGAAACAGTCTGCCATCTTACGGTACTTGTGAGTCCTTAGTAGCCAGCGTTTGTGCCCCATATACACTGTCTTCTGAGATCCTTTCAGGTACACAGATATTGTACCATTGAAACAAACTACACAACCTATTTTTTCTTTTTCCTGACCAGACAAAGAAAATAGGGCAGGGTAATCATTAATTGTAACAAAGATAATTGCCTTAAGTGTGAATGTCTCCCTTCTGTACTCATCCCACATCTCAACCCCATGTTTCCAAAACTTCTCCATTTCTTCCATCAATGGCTCCAGGAACACATCTATATCAATACCAGGTTGCTTTGGTCCTTGGATTAGAATGGTAAGCAAAAGGAACTTTCTCTTGTGACATAGCCAGGGGGGAGGTTGTATATGGTCATCAACACTGGCCATGTGCTATGCGTGCTGCTTCTTTCACCAAATGGATTGATACCATTTGTACTTAATGCGAACCTTATATTTCTTTTTTCTTCTCTAAAGTCTTTGTGCTTGGAATCAAAGGTCCTCCACTGCCGAGCATCAGAAGGATGTCGAAGCTTCCCATCAGACTTCTCTGGGCGATCTGCGTGCCAAGTCATTAGTTCAGCGGTCTTTGGGTTCGAGAACAATCGCTTTAGATGATCCTCCACCGATAAGTACCACATCACCAATGCAGGGACTTTACGTTGAGTAGCAGTGTCAGTACCAATACTATACTCCTCCTCAACTTGAGAAAATACACATTTCTTCCCACCCACCTTCTTCTTCGTGCCTTTAGATGCAATGACCCGTTCCACAGCAAAATCGGCATTACTTTTGTAACGATTAGCATCGCAATGTAGACACTTCTCCAGTTCTGCATAGTCACCGTGGTACAAAATGTAATGGTTCCTACATGCGTGTATTCTTTGCACTCGCATCTTCAATGGGTTGGTAATCTTCTTTGCTTCATATGTGTTTCTTGGGACCAAGTTAGGCTTCGGGAGTAGATTGGCCAACAAAGTAAGGAGTTCGTTAAAACTATTGTCCGACCATCCAAAAATTTTGCCTTCACAATCAGAAGATGGAGCATGAAACGCAACACAGTCCACTTCTTCCCACAACCCTCATACATACGGTCCTTTGCTGCCTTCTTTAGCGTCTGAAAGTTTTCTAACCCTTTAGCACTCCCTAGCAACACCTCCGGTTCAATGTGGCGCAACATTTCTTCCATATCAACATCACATTCCTCGTCCACCTGTGGTGCATCTGTTTGATCATCATTTTGATCTTCACAGCCAAAAGCATCATCCATCATGACATGATCATTTTCATCTGCATCTTCATCACCCACTTCATCATACCTGGTGCCGATGTCTGCATTGTTGAAAGTACTTTCTGCTTCACCATGGTGGGACCAAGTTTTGTATCCTTTCACAAAACCACGCTTTATCAAATGCATCTTGATGGCATTAATATCTTCCCACACAATTTTGTTGCAACAATCACAACATGGACAATGTATTTGCTTTGTCCTAGAAATTTGGGCATGCTTCTGTGCAACCTCAAGAAAGTTTGTTAACTCTGTCAAGAATGTAGACGAATTTCTCCGTATGCCATACATCCATGCTCTATGTTCTATCATAAATAACCTAAAAAAGTAATTCTATTATAAACTCTGTATGCTCTATGCTTCATTTAATATGTAAAAAAATAGAAACAAAACTAAATTATATAATTTTAATTATTGAAGCTAGTAATTTTAATGACAAACTAATAATTTAATATGTAAACTTGCTTCTATAACTGCAATAATAATTTAATATAATTGCAAATGTAAACTTGCTATTAATGACAAACTAATAACTTATATAATTTAATATAACTTGCTTCTATATTATGAACATTTAAATATTTTGCATTGACAAACTAATAATTTAAATCTAAAGCTATTTAAAAAATAAATCTCTGAAACAATATCTCTCTTCACTCCCCTCTCTCTCCTAGATAACCTTAGGTCTAGATCTAGATCTCTATCTACATAGAAATCATTAATAAAAAGAGAAAACTAAGGTTAAAATAGCACAAACTCACCTTATATAGCCACCTCCAAGAAAATCGAGAGCAAAACCTTCCCCCCTAGATTTGGTGTTTTTGGAGCTTTTCCCGAGCTCCTCTCGGGCACAACGCCATTGGAAGGTTGCTGAGAAGAAGGGACTGACCTATATTTATAGAAGACACAGTGCTGGCGGTTGGCATAAGGAACATAAGGAAACCGCCAGCAGTAATCTCTGCGCTGGTAGTGCCTTATGTTGACCACCAGTACTGTGTCCATTTATGCTGGCGGTCAGATTAAGCCACCCGCCAGCACTGATACCTCTCCTGGCGGGCTATTAAGCCAACCGCCAGCACTGATTCCTCTCCTGGTGGTTTATTTAGCCAACCGCCAGCACACTTGTCTGAATGTCTTCAGTCGGAACGCGGTTTGACTCACTCACTCACTCACTCACTCACTCACTCACTCACTCACTCACTCACTCACTTACTCGCTCCCAACCCTAGCCGCCGCCGCAAGCAGCCGCAATCGACCCTGTACCCGCCACCGCCACTCGTGAGCTTCGCGCGCGCGCCACCGCCTCAGTCGCCGTCGGCAAACTATCGACCCACTCTTCAACCTCCAGTTCCTCGACCGACGTCGAGCAGCAGGTTCACCGCCGTCGCATGGCAAGCAGCTCCGTCGCGCCCAACCTTAGCCAATTCGTGCCTCTCCCCTTGCTGATCTGCCCGTCGTGTCGGCTCCGGTTAATTTGGTACAAGACCAAGTCAAATAACATCATCTACAATTGCCCGGACAACCACTTGGTTTGTTTTTCATCTCATGCTCTAATTCATTTGATTAGTACTGATTCGGTTGATATAATATTAGTGATTATTAGTTGATTATTAGTTAATATAATATTAGTAGGATTTGTTGATTATTATTGATTCGGTTGATATAATATTAGTAAGATTTGTTGATTATTAGTGATTCGGTAGGTATAGAATTATCCACAATTGTTGATTATTAATGATTTGGTTTACATAATTTTATGTCTATAGAATTATCCAATTTATTGATGAAAGCCACATTTGTTGTTTATTCTTTTAGGGCGACCCTAACTCATGTCAGGAAGTTTATTATGAAAATCAATACATCAAACATTTGAAAAATTTTCACCCTCATTTGCTGCCGCCAAACTATCAGTCGTTCAGCAGTTTAGTTGGTGCAACGCCAGCACCACACTACAAGAAACTATTTAATATGTGACGCATTCTCTGCGACGTTTTCAGAAAACATCACGAATGTGCATTGCAGCCCAAAACACTGCGACAATTTGTTTAATTCGTCGCGATTCTACGACGTATTCCTTTTTTCGTCACGGATGTGCATTGAAGCCCAAAACATTGCGACGATTTGTTAAATTCATCACGATTATACGAAATATTCCTTTTTTTTGTCACGAATGTACATTGATGGATATTGGAGCCCAAAATATCACGAAAAAGTAAATCGTCGCAGATGCTGATTTGCGACGAATTTTATTTAATCCGCGACATAATGATTATGTCACAGATTAAATAGTTTCTTGTAGTGACCAGGAGTGGCACAACCGTCTAGTGTTGTGTATCCGCCGGGGCAGGTGCAGGAGCCACCACAAGCAAATTCAGAATTTCTGGAACAATGGAATCAGATGAAGTGTGTCATTTCTGATCTGAAGGTGGGGATGAGTGATTTGAAGATAGCGAGTAATGAAACGAGGCTTGAACTTGTAGACCATAGAGGGCACCATCATCGCTGTTGTGGTCTTGATAATAGGTTTAGTGCTTGGTAGCTATATCACAGCCGGACTGTCTAAGAAATTTGAGTGAGGCAAAGTTGTGTTGATTTGTGAGTGAGGCCCCTATTGTAGTGTACTTTAATTTGTGTTGGTTTTAAGTGTGCTTTGAAACATTTGTCATCATGCATGTTGTTTGTGTGAAATAAATCTTTCTAAGGTCTTGTTTGTGTTGATATTTCAGTTTGAATTTTACTTGTTCTTGTCCATGCATGTTGAAATATTGGTGACTTGTATCAATTTCAAGCTATTTTCGGCTTCACCTTGTGTTGGCGGGTGCATATGAAAGCCGCCGTAGTAAAGATCCTTTCTTTGGCGGTCGATATAAGCCACCCGCCAGCAGAAATGGTACCATTTGTGCTGGCGGTTGGCTTATGTAGGACGCCCCCACTAAACCTTCTATGCTGGCGGTCGACATAACTTGTCCGCCAGCATAAATGGTACCATTTGTGCTGGCGGGTGGATTATGTCGCTTGCTAGCAGTGATGCTTCAATGCTGGCGGTTGCTGTCCCGGCGCCCCTGCGCCCCACTTTGCTAGCGGTTGGTAGTTGCACCCGCCAGCACGCTAATTTGCTAGTGCTAGGACAAATAGTTTCTGGCCTAGTGGTTGGTGCATTAAATAATATAATTTGGTAATTTAAAAATGATATTCTTGATATTTGGTGTATATCGAGGCCTTATCCACGAACTCGCATGAAATATCAACCATTTTGTGTTCGTAACATGACAAACAACTTACGGGGAAAGTGTTTCTAAATTATAGAAAATCCGGACGAAGTCTGAAAATCACGAAACTTGTCGGGGAGTTGTGTTATCACATGTATAGGTTGTGTGCAAGAATAGAGAAGATTTCCAGCAGGCTGCGACGTCTGATGCCTAAAACCCAGACATCTCCAGGTGTGTTATCATATTGATCACATGTGGAGATGTATCGGTTTTAGGCACCAGACGTCGCAACTTGCTTGAAATCTTCTCAATTGTTGCACACAACCTCTACATGTGATAGCATGACGGCCCGACAAGTTTCGTGATTTTCTGACTTCGTCCGGACTTTCTGTAATTTAGAAACACTTTTCCTGTAAGTTGTTCGTCATGTCACGACAACAAGATGCTCGACATTTCATGTGAGTTACTGGATACGGCATCAATATACACCAAATATCATGAATCTCATTTTTTGAATCGCCAAATTATATGATTTCATGTACATGTAGTTCAAATTTGAAGTGTCCCAAAAATTCGAGAAAATGAAAAAAACTAACAAAATATACCTACAAAATTCAAAATTGAACCAAACTTGAGCAAAGAGTTTTAAATAATGTGGCAAGGCATCACAAAAAAATGGAGCAAAAAAACTAAAAAAATAAAAATGTTTCCCCGAGTGCTTCCGCGTGACACTAGGGGAAGAGACCCCCGAGTGCCATGAAAAGGCACTCGGGGAAGAGGCTCCTTCCCCGAGTGCTGGTGCATGGCACTCGGGGAAGATGCCACCTTCCCTGAGTTCTAGAGCATGGCACTCGGGGAAGGCATTTTTCATTTTTTCGGCAAACGATTCCGTCCAAAGGCACCGTCAAATGCGAATTTTCTTTTGTGAGTGCCACTCTTCCCCGAGTGTTGCACTCGGGGAAGATGGCTTTCCCCGAGTGTCACCCTTCCCCGAGTGCCATGGGTTTCGCGGCACTCGGGACAGCCTCTCTTTCCCGAGTGCTTTTCTTCCCCGAGTGCAACACTCGAGGAAGATTAGCTTCCCCAAGTGCCCGATTTTTGGCACTCGGGGAAGACTTCGGCACTCGGGGAATCTCGGTTCTCCCGTAGTGTTGAAAGCAGACGATAATACTAAATACTTCCAGCTTCTAGCTAATTGTAGGCATCACCCAAAAGTAGAATCTTCCAACACTGCACAATATAATATTATAAAGGTCATTTGGGAGCGACTAAAAACACTTACTTCTCACTTAATGAAGAGACACCGAGGACATTCTTCGAAGCTAATTTCCAGGAGTGTAATAAAAGCAACAGGACTAGATATTTTCCGGCTGAATTTTATCAGATTTTCTAGGAAGTCATCAAATTAAACTAGACCCGCTTGAGCTTTTCAATGAATGCCATCACTACCGGATTCGGCGCACGGCAAAGACAAGAATACGCACGGCACAACCTTTGTCGTGCGCATTTTGATCGAGCGCATGGCAAAGGGCGCTCGGTGCATTTTTACCCGGTAAAGAACTTTGCCGTGCGCTTTGGGAAAAGGCAACGCATGGCACAGTTCTTTGCCGTGCGTAATATGTGACGCACGGCAAAGAAAAGGTGTTGACGGCCGTCTGCGGGGAGACGGCGTCACACCCTCTCTACCGTGCGCCGCTGAGCACACACGGGAACAGTGGTACTCTTTGTCGTGCGCCACGTGGCACGTCGCACGGCAAAGAATGGTCAAGGCGCACGGTTGACTCCACCCTTTGTCGTGCGTCGAGTGGAAAGCCGCACGGCAAAGGTTGGTCCATGGCGCAGGGTGGACAACGCCCTTTGCCGTGCGTCGTGCCTCTAGGCGCACGACAAAGGTTGGTTTAGGCGCCTGGTGCACTAGTCCCTTTGCCGTGCGTGGGCGGGGCGCACGGCAAAGAATGGTCAATGTGCCGTGCGCCGCTCGAGGCGCATGAAGAACCGAAATGGCGAACCAGAGAGGGGGGGAGTGAATGGGAGCCGATAAAAATTCTTTCTCAGAAGAACTCGGCCTATATCCCAATCGCAACTCCGAGTCACACACAAACATGCGGAAGCACACACAAACCTCCCTTGATACCTTAGGAACAAAGCTTGAAAGGCTAGGAAGCAAAGCGGAAGCAAACACGAAAGAACTTGAGCAATCAACGAAGAAGGCTGAGACCTACCGGGTCAACCGGCACAACTGACCGGGTCACCTTGAGCCTTACAGAGCCGCACCGGGTCGCCCGGGCACAAGTGACCGGATCAACCTACCCCCTTCGGGTCACCCGGCACAGGTGACCGGATCACCCGGGACAACCCAGAAAACTGCCCGCGCAATCGCCCCAAACTTTCGATCAAAGGATCTCCCAAACCACATGGATTCTTGAGACGAAATTTTGGGGAGATGATGAACACCCCAAAGAGAGGTTATGCCCCAAAAATTACGGTCTCAAACTCTCTACAACTCCTGAAATCACAAATCCTTGCCAAGAACACAATGACCTAGGGTTCATCCAAAAGTCAACGAATCAAAGGCCAAATCCGGCGTATGAGGGATCAAGATCATCCACAAAGAGGCACAAGGCACTCACCCATGATCCCCTCAAAGAAATCCGGAGAGAAACACCCTCAAATCGACGAATCGCACGAAGAACGAAAATAGCACAAAAATGACTCCGAAAATCATCACGGGAACGACAACGCCGAATCTTCTATACAAACCAGGAAAGATTCACAAGGTCTAGCATGCCGCCCTAACATCCATCCCTCTCAACAAATCTCTCATGAAGCTCTCATGCTAGCCTAGAGAAAATAGAGGAGAAAATAGTCTAGGAAAAAGAGAAAGAGGAGGGGGGAAATGAAACCCTAGATCGCGGAGAGAGGGAGCCATCCACACACACTCTTGGCTTATATATCAGGTCCCGCCGGTGTGGTAAATGACTCAACTACCCCTAACTCAACTACTGGCGATACAACCCACGCAGGGGCATTTATGTAATGTTTGTGGGTCTTGCCATCGGACGGCCACGCCTTCGCCGCACCCCGCGTCCTCCCGACGCAAGCCATGCGATCTCGCCGCGTGTCCTCCGCTTAGAAGCTTCCCGACACGCCCGGATCCCGCCTCCGTCGCATTGGGCCTTCGGACTTGGTTTTGAGGCCCAAACCAAGAAACCGTCCTCCGATGGTTTTGTGGGCAAACCACCAAACCCCACGTGCTCGGCCCGGCCTCCCGCCAAGCCTCTTGACTCGACCGCCACCGTGCACCGGCTCAATTGTCCACGACTTCGTCTTTCGTCTCGCCACCATGTGGCCCGCACCTAGTCCCGCCGTCCACCGGGTCCCTCGAACCGAGCCTACTTGTCTCTCCATCTCCCGGAGGCCGCTCAAGGCTGAAGACCTTTCGCACCCGTTCTTCACCTGCAACAATACGAACTAGGCCGCAGCCTACACCTGCACACTGAGCCAAGAGTCAGTCCAACACCCGTTGTCAATCACTCATCAATGAGGAGCGGTCATCCATCGACCACCGGGACGCTCCTGGTCCTCAATCTCCCCCTTGATGAGTGCATTGACAACACACAACGCGAAATGAAATTCAGAGAAAGAAAGTAAGAAGAAAGGAAAACAAGGAAGCTCAACTCATGACCAAAACCATAGAAAGGCAAAGAAAGGTCACAAGCCGAGCAAAGCACAAACTCCACACTGAAAACAGCAAGAAAACTCCCCCTGAACAAATGCAAGCTCCCCCTGAACATGTGGATGCAAAGATTTTCTGAATTTTTCATTAAGCTCACCTCTTCTCCCCCTTGTTGACAATGTATGAATCAAGGTGAAAATGCATGAATGTAAAACAAAGCATATAAACATCTACATGAGCTTCTCAAATAGGCCAAATCCAGTGTCAAAGGCTAGAAATGAGACAAAGAGCACACATATGGATCATAACATAGTCAAAGCATTGCCACAAGTAATATATGGAAATATAGGCATGTGACAAAGCAAATTTTCAGATTTGAGCAGTTTTATCAAAAGATGGCTCACTTCAAATTTAAAGGCCTATCCATGTCATATTCTATCCAAAAACATGCATATCATCCAGAGATCATACAAGGATATCGAATTCTCAACAAGAGATCATTGCATACACCCATAAAGCAAAGCATGTCACGTTAAAGCTCATGAGCCATGTGTCCATTTCGGGGAGACTTCTCCACTGGTGAACATCATGCAACATGTCTTGCACCCATGTGTGAAAGATAAGACATTTTAAGCATAAACATGATGGATGAAGCATTTTTCAAGCATACACACTTCTTTTCAAGATTAATTCATTTCATGGTACATGAAGTGCCTTTGCGGCAAAAAGAAGCTTATGCTCCTCCATGAATGCAACATAGGCTAAACATTCACAATGATATCGGCCTTTGGCCCAAATGCAAGAAAGAGACATCCAAGCACAATCTAAGCATGAAAGGCACATTTAGACCAAAAAGTGACATGGATACACTACTTGGAGCACATTTCATCAAATTTAGTCAAGATTAGCATTTGATTCAAAAAGGGATATCTCACAACACATATATCTCAAATATTCCAAGAGCATAGCCTCACATAGCCATTTCTCCACACACATGACCAATATCTCACAGGTAGCCAAAGAAACTCAAATAAGGCATATGAAAGACGCTCATCATCCTAAAATGCAATATGATACAAATGCAACATGATATATAACAAGATGGCTATCCTACCATGGTTTATACATCAAGCAAAGCATGTATATACATCAAAGGAAACATGGTATGATACATATGGTACAAAAGGAAATCACCCAAGAATCAACTAGAAAGGGCAACAAACCCCAAGTTCCCCCCGCAAGCGCACAAATGTAGCTTGGTCGAGAGGCTTTGTAAAGATGTCTACAAGCTGATCTTGGGTAGGGACGTGACTCAACACAATGGTCCCTTTCTCCACATTGTCTCTCAAGAAATAATACCTCACTTCTATGTGTTTGGTTCTGGAATGAAGCACTGGGTTTTTTGCTACGCTTATGGCACTGGTGCTATCACAAAGAAGTGGGATTTGGGTGCACTCCTCACCAAAGTCTCTCAAAGTGTATGAGATCCACAACAGCTGGAAACAACAACTCGCGGCTGCAACATACTCCGCCTCGATGGTAGACTGAGCTACACTAGACTGCTTGCGGGAAGACCACGAAACCAACGAGGACCCAAGAGACTGACAAGAACCAGAAGTAGACTTCCTCTCGACTCGGCAACCAGCGAAATCCGCATCAGAAAAACCATGAAGTGAAAGAGTCGAGGAGGAAGAATACCAAAGGCCAAGACCAGGGGCAGACTGTAGGTACCTGAAGATACTCTTGACGGCCTGTCGATGTGATGTCCTCGGCGAGGCCTGAAAACAAGCGCACAGACACACACTAAACTGTATGTCTGGCCTCGTCGCCGTCAGGTAGAGGAGGGAGCCGATCATGCTCCGGTACTCCCGCTGGTCCACTGGTTCTCCGTCCTCGTCCGCATCCAAAGTAGTCGTACTCCCCATGGGTGTCGACATAGGCTTCACATCTTGCATCTGGAACTTCCTCAGCATGTCTTTTGTGTACTTGGTCTGATGTACAAATGTTCCGTCCTTCACTTGCTTGATCTGCAACCCGAGAAAGTACTGCAGCTCGCCCATCATGCTCATCTCGAATTCCCTACTCATCTCATCTGCAAACTTGGCAACAAGGTTATGTGACGAGCCACCAAAGACAATATCATCCACGTATATCTGCACAATCAACAAGTCATTCCCATGCTTGAGGAGAAACAAGGTCCTATCCACGGTACCCATTACGAACCCTCTGCTCAACAGAAAACCTCTCAATCTCCCATACCAAGCCCGGGGCGCCTGTTTCAACCCATACAGAGCCCTTTTCAACCTGTACACCCTGTGTGGATACTTTTCACTCTCGAACCCCGGTGGCTGCTTCACATACACCTCCTCCTCTATGACCCCATTCAGAAAAGCACTCTTCACATCCATTTGAAACAACTTGAACCCTTTAGCCACGGCAAAGGCTAGAAGGATTCGAATTGCCTCAAGACGGGCCATAGGAGCAAAGGTCTTCTCATAGTCGATCCCCTCCTTCTGACTATATCCCTGAGCAACAAGTCTGGACTTGTTTCTCACAACCATCCCGTTCTCATCCTCTTTGTTCTTCCAAACCCATTTGGTTCCTATAGGATGGCAATTTGGAGGTGGTTCAACTAACTCCCACACATGGTTCCTCTCAAAAGTTTCCAACTCCTCATGCATAGAATTGACCCAGTTTGCATCAGATAAAGCGTGTCCAATGTCCTTGGACTCAAAAGAGGCAACAAATGCAGCATGAGCGAAATGAGAGGAATTTCTGGACCTTGACCTCGTAGTACGTTCGTCGATGTCCCCAATGATCTTCGATAGGGGATGCACTTCTTGAATCCGCCGGGGAGCCTCACGCCTCGAGACTACCTCCCTCTCAACTTCAGCTTCTTTTGCCTGGTCCTCTTGTCGCACCGTCGTTGTCCATGAAGTAGACGGTCCACCATCCGTATTGGTCATAGGGGAAGTAGTGGGTACAGACTCAGCTTTCAGGCGCATGGTTCTCTCCATCATCATCTCCAGCTTCATCCTTCACCTCTTCAAAGAGGTCCTCATTCATCTCTTGATCACCTGCACATTCAAAGCCAAGAGAGGTACATGGCATTGTCTCATCGAAGGTTACCTCGCAAGTCTCCATGATTTCGTTAGTCTCAAGGTTAAGCACTCTATAGGCTCTAGAATGGTTAGCATATCCAAAGAAAATCCCATCACTAGACCTAGCCTCAAACTTGTCAAGTTTTCCCTTCTTAAGAATAAAGCACTTGCAGCCAAAGACTCGAAAATGACTCACCTTGGGTGCTCGACCATGCATAAGCTCATAACAGGTCTTCCTCTTGAAATCTCGCAATAAAATCCTGTTGGAGACATGACAGGCCGTATTGACCGCCTCAGCCCAATACCTCCTAGGAGTCCTGTGCTCATCGAGCATCGTCCTAGCCATCTCAAAAGAGTCCGATTTTTCCTTTCCACAACTCCATTTTGAGGGGGCACAAAAGGGGTTGAATACTGATGCTCAAGACCTAGATCACGACAGAAGGCATCAAAATGAGAGTTCTTGAACTCTGAGCCATTATCACTGCGGATAGCTCGAATGGCATTCCCATGCCTCTCGTTCTTCAACCTCACGATCAGATCTCGAACAAAACAAAATGTCTCACTTTTGTCCTCCAAGAAAAACACCAAGGCATAGCGAGAGTAATCGTCCACCACAACAAGGACATACGACTTCCCACCCACCGAGCGAACTCGAGCTGGCCCAACAAGGTCCATATGCAACAGCTCTGTCGGACGCTCGGTCATGACATCGGTCAGGGGTGGATGGGGAGTGGCTACCATCTTGCCATGCCTACACGGAGCACAAACCAAATCCTTCTCAAACTTCAACCTTGGCAATCCTCAGACAAGGTCAAGACCACTCAAGCGGGAAACCAAATCAAAACTCAAGTGACCCAACTGCCTATGCCATTTCCACAAATCAGAAGAAGGACCAGCCATCAAACAGCGAGCAGGACCCAAAGAACGAGAGAAATCAGCCCTGAAAATCTGACCCTCGGAGATGATCATACAAACAAGATCACCTCGAGAATCCAGCAAACGAGACTCACCAGACTTGAAACGCACCTCAAAGCCCTCATCAAGCAACTGAGAAACCGAAAGCAATTTGAAACCGAAAGACTTCACAAGAGCAACTCTCTTCAACGTTACCTTGTCACTCACATGCACCACACCCTCAGAAATCACCCTTCCTCGTCCGTTGTCCCCAAAAGTGATGTACATCTTTTCCTTCACTGGGGTGAGGCTGGAGAACCACTTCTTGTCTCCGGTCATGTGTCGGGAACATCCGGAGTCGATCAACCAAATGTTCTCCAAGCCTCCTGCCTGTAGTCAGAAACAAGAACAAGAATGAGCCAACGACTCGACACTGGGGTTAGCACAAAGAAAGTTGAACCAGTGTCGAGCCATCTGCTCAAAAGAGGGGTTAGCAAACATCATTCCCTTGCCACCAAATTTCCCATGTCCCATGGAAGGAGTACGAGCACCACGAGGGGGAAAACGTGGTCCGTAGTTCCTCCGGAACCCAAAGCTGCGATCATCTCCCCTAAACCCGTATTGAGGATGAGTAGGGGGACGTCCAGCAAAACGACCACGAGCCCGACCAAACCTCTCACCAGCACGCACACCATCATCTCTCCTATCAAACATCTCACCACCACCTCTCTGTGAGAACCTACCACCCTGAGCTCCAACTCTACCAACAATACTCACACTTCCCACACCCCGTGGAAGCGGCACTCTAGGCTCAGGAATACCATGAGACTGGTGATACATGTCCTGGTTTGCTTGCTCCCTAGCAAGCCTCTCATCCCTCTTCCTCTTGTAGCAAAACTCTGCTAGATGCCTCTCCTTGCCACAATACTCACACCTAAAGGGGATGGGTTTTGGTTTTGGCTCTGGCTTCTCTCTAGGTTTCACATCCTTCTCACTCACAAACTTCACCGGTTTCTGGAAGCCATTTGTTTTAGGTGGGAATTTGGGTGGATCTTGGGTTGTGTCAAGCTTGTTGCAAAGGTGGTTGGGCTTTGGTGTGAAAGAGTTCTTGGGTGCTTTTGGAAGTGGGACTTGGATGTCTCCGATCACCTCAAGCTCGGGGTTAGACTCAACACACTTTTCATACAAACTTTCCCCACTATTTTCTCCCACTTTCTCATCCAACTTCTCAAAACCCAAACCACGACCATCCGCTCTCTTGAACTCCTCAATCATGATTTTCAATTGAGGTTCGTGCCCAGACAACCAACCCAACACCTTCCTCAAATAATCATTCTCCTCATAGATGACATCCAAACGGGAAGTAAGTTCAAGATTGCGCAAAGTAACTTCATCACAGCTAGTGCATGCATTGACAACAGGAGATTTCAAAGAAGCTTCCAAAGTGCTAATGGTAGAACGAGCATCAACAAGCTTAGCATGCATAGTAGGACACGATTTACAAGCACCAATCAAAGTGGGTCTAGCCTTAAGCTCATCATACTCAGTCCTAACAGCATCTAATTTAGCCAAAGTGGAAGCATTCTTCTCATTAAGCAACTTGATCTCATTCAACCATGCATTACATTCAGAACATTCAACATCATCAGAAATGGTAGGAGTAAGTTTCAAAGAGTCATTCTCAAGTTTCAATTCAAGCAATTTAGACTCTAACTCTCCTACTTTCTCACAAGCATTCTCAAGTTGAGCCTAAGATCTCTCCTCATTTTCTTAGCATCTCTCAACACACTATCATGGTTGTCAATCAAGCCATTCAACCTAGTGATCTCAGCAAGCAAAGAGTCGGGGTCACGGTTTACCTCATCCTCTGAGTCAGAGTCGATGTCTTCTTTCTCGCTCTTCTTGCTGCTTGAGCTATGGGCCATGCCAGAAAAGCCTCCAAGTGCAACACAGCTCAACCCACTAAGGTTCCGGCTTGCATTCTTCTTGCCCTTGCGCCTCCCGGCGTCTTCATCCTCACTGCTTGAGCTTGAATGCGCGTCACTTGAGCTTGTGTCGACGTCGCTTGCACCGGCCACCTTGGCTCTTGCCTTGTCCTTCTTGTGGCCGCCCTTGCTCGATCGCCACTTGTCCTTGTCCTTGCTCTTGGACTTGCTGTAGTGCTTGCCCTTGGAGAAGTACTTGTCTTCACGCCTTGAGTGCGCCTTGTACTCGCTCATCTTGTACTTGTTCTCCTCCGCTTCCGGGCGCTCGATGATGAAGTGTCCACGCTTGCCACACTTGTAGCATGTCCCCGAGTTCCGCCTTGCATTCCTCCGGTTCTCATGTAGTCGATCAAATCTCCTTGAGAGCAAGGCCAGTTCCTCCTCGCTCAACACATCGAACTCATCATCTGGAATGGACATGAGAGAAGACAAGGAAAACTGTCGACAGGAAGGGTTAGTGTTGGCTTTGCCCTTTGATCCGCCCACAAGAGCAAGACTATGATCAGTCGAGCCCTCATGCTTGGATTGCAACTTCCTATCAACCTCAGCCGACTTGAGCTTAGAAAAGAGATCATCCAACTCAATAGTCAAGTATTGCCCGGACTCCTTGATGGCCTCAACCTTAGCACCCCAAACATTTTGGTCCAAGATATGCAAGAGCTTCAAAGCTTGATCATGCTCGGTGTAAGGGAAATCCTCAACATTGGCCTTCATGTTGTTCATGATGGCGGTAAATCTCTGAAACATCGCATCAAAATGTCCTCACCGGGAAGTTGAGTAAAGTTCTCATATTGCATCCGATAAGAAACAAAGAGGCGAGCCTTCACATGGTTATCACCACCGTGAGCAACCAACAGCTTCTCCCAAATTTGCTAGGCAATATTCAAATGGCGAACACGCTCAAACTCAGGATCACACAAGCTTCAGACCAAGTGATCAACGGCTTTTGCATTTGCCTCATACTTGGCCTTAGCACCGGCATCGGTCACCATAAGAGTGTGGATCTCAGCCGGAATAGCATAGGTCTTGTCAAGCACAATGAAATCCAACAACTTGCCACGAAGAAAAATCATCATTCGGGCCGCCCACTTGTGGTAACCCTTCCCATCGAAGTGCGGCGAACTGCCCTGCTCAACGTACGCCATCTTAGGATTCAAGACTTGTCAAAGTCACCACGAATCCGGCACCAAGCTCTGATACCACTTGAAGGACCGAAACGGCGAACCAGAGAGGGGGGGAGTGAATGGGAGCCGATAAAAATTCTTTCTCAGAAGAACTCGACCTATATCCCAATCGCAACTCCGAGTCACACACAAACACGCGGAAGCACACACAAACCTCCCTTGATACCTTAGGAACAAAGCTCGAAAGGCTAGGAAGCAAAGCGGAAGCAAACACGAAAGAACTTGAGCAATCAACGAAGAAGGCTGAGACCTACCGGGTCAACCGGCACAAGTGACCGGGTCACCCTGAGCCTTACAGAGCCGCACCGGGTCGCCCAGGCACAAGTGACAGGATCAACCAACCCCCTTCGGGTCACCCGGCACAGGTGACCGGATCACCGGGACGACCCCGAAAAGCGCCGCGAAATCGCCCCAAACTTTCGATCAAAGGATCTCCCAAATCACTTGGAGTCTTGAGACGAAATTTTGGGGAGATGATGAACACCCCAAGGAGAGATTATGCCCCAAAAATTACGGTCTCAAACTCCCTACAACTTCTGAAATCGCAAATCCTTGCCAAGAACACAATGACCTAGGGTTCATCCAAAAGTCAACGAATCGAAGGCCAAATCCGGCGTTTGAGGGGTCAAGATCATCCACAAAGAGGCACAAGGCACTCACCCATGATCCCCTCAAAGAAATCCGGAGAGAAACGCCCTCAAATCAACGAATCGCGTGAAGAACGAAAATAGCACAAAAATGACTCAGAAAATCATCACGGGAACCACAACGCCGAATCTTTTATACAAACCAGGAAAGATTCACAAGGTCTAGCATGCTGCCCTAACATCCATCCCTCTCAAAAAATCTCTCATGAAGCTCTCATGCTAGCCAAGAGAAAATAGTCTAGGAAAAAGAGAAAGAGGAGGGGGAAATGAAACCCTAGATCGCGGAGAGAGGGAGCCATCCACACACACTCATGGCTTATATATCAGGTCCCGCCGGTGTGGTAAATGACTCGACTACCCCTAACTCAACTACCGGCGATACAACCCACGCAGGGGCATTTGTGTAATGTTTGTGGGTTTTGTTGCCATCGGACGGCCACGCCTTCGCCGCACCCCGCGTCCTCCCGACACAAGCCATGCGATCCCGCCGCGTGTCCTCCGCTTCGAAGCTTCCCGACACGCCCGGATCCCGTCTCCGTCGCATTGGGCCTTCGGACTTGGTTTTGAGGCCCAAACCAAGAAACCGTCCTCCGATGGTTTTGTGGGCAAACCACCAAACCCCGCGTGCTCGGCCCGGCCTCCCGCCAAGCCTCTTGACTCAACCGCCACCGTGCACCGACTCGATTGTCCACGACTTCGTCTTTCGTCTCGCCACCATGTGGCCCGCACCTAGTCCCGCCGTCCACCGGGTCCCTCGAACCGAGCCTACTTGTCTCTCCATCTCCTGGAGGCCCCTCAAGGCTGAAGACCTTTCGCGCCCGTTCTTCACCTGCAACAACACGAACTAGGCCGCAGCCTACACCTGCACACTGAGCCAAGAGTCAGTCCAACACCCGTTGTCAATCACTCATCACTGAGGAGCGGTCATCCATCGACCACCGGGACGCTCCTGGTCCTCAGCGCACGGCAAAGGGACAATTCTGGCAGCGGTTTTAGGTCAATTTGTCGTGCGCCTGCCCCACAGCGCACGGCAAATTGACATAATTTTTTTATTTTTTTTCTGTTTTTCACGTCCAAAAATTCCCAAAAACCATATACATGACATATATATCACAATATCCATCACGAGCATCATATATATCACAACATGCATCATATATGTCACAATATCCATCACAGGCATCATACATAATAATATACATCACAAATCCACACCGAAGTCCGAAGTTCATCGACAAGTGCACACAAAAGTCCACAATTCATCGACAGTGCACATAGTTCATCGCAGTTCATAGACAAGTCCACAATGCAAATAAAAGGTGCGGCTCACTGAGGCGGCGGCGTGCGGAACTCCGGTGGAAACAACTGCTGCTGGATCACCGGTGACAAGGCTGGGGACCCATGCAAAGTATTCGATGCCGCCGATATGTTCTTTGAAAAAAAAATAGTAAAAGGCATGTGAGACAAAGAAACACTACAAGAAACTATTTAATCTGTGATGCATTCTCCGTGATGTTTTCAGAAAACGTCACGAATGTGCATTGCAGCCCAAAACACTGCGACGATTTCTTTAATTCGTCGCGATTCTACGACGTATTCCTTTTTTTCGTCACGAATGTGCATTGAAGACCAAAACACTGCGACGATTTGTTAAATTCGTCGCGATTCTACGACGTATTCCTTTTTTGCCACAAACACTGCGACGATTTGTTTAGTTTGTCGCGATTCTACGACGTATTCCTATTTTTTGTCACGGACGTGCATCGATGGATATTGAAGCCCAACCATCACAACAATTTGTTAAATTCGTCGCAATACGGCCCACAACACCATGACGTTTTAGCAGATTCGCCGCGATCCGTAAAAAAATAGCCACCTCACCAACACCTAGGACCCACACACACTGCCACGCAGGCGCCACCTCACCCAAGCGCCACATCACCACCACGTGAGCGCCTAGGGCCCACCTCACTGCCACACAGGCGCCACCTCACCCAGGCGCCACGTCACCACCACGTGAGCGCCCAGGGCCCACCACACTGCCACGCAGGCGCCACCTCACCCAGGCGCCACGTCACCACCACGTGAGCGCCCAGGGCCCACCACACTGCCACGCAAGCGCCACCTCACCCAGATGCCACCTCACTGCCATGCAAGCATCTAGGGCCCACCTCACTGCCACGCAAGCGCCACCTCACCCAAGGCATGAGTTCCTCGTAAAAAAAAGGAAAACCTGCAGCCCAGAGGAATCGAACCCCCCAACCTCACGCCTGAACCCAAGCGCTTCTACCATTGGGCTACCACGGTGTTTGTGACTGTGTCTAACATTTAAATGCCTTTGAACCTATATACCCAGAAGAGTAAAAGGATTGAAGTTCCACATCAATCCAGATGGAGACTTCCCTTCCGCCGCCGCTGCCTACCACCAGTAGCGCCGCCCCGCACCGCCGCCGCCGCCGTCCGCCGCCGCTGCCTACCAGAACCGACGCCCGCACCATCCCGCTACTTTCCGTTGTTCGTGCCGCCGCCACCATCTGTATCTCGCCGCTGCCCCTGCCAATGCCGCCATCCATGACGCCACCGCCCACCACGCCATCCCGCAGTGCCGCCGTCGCCTTTCCTCCCGCTGCCACTTCCGCCTGAACTCATGTCGCTACCACGAGCTTCCCACGAGCTTCCGCCTGAACAAGAGGTGGCTACCACCGCATCCCCTTCATCCTCCCGACCGTCACCACCATGCTCGTGCTTGTTCCAGTGGTGGTGCCCGTGTCCGTGGTGGTGGATGGTGAGACAATGCATGCAGCATTGCTAGTCCATTGACGCATCCAAGGCGCCCAGTGTCATTGCAGCTGAGGAAAGGTACATTTGTTTCTTGACTTTGTTGGACTTATAGATTTGAATTGGTGCAAAGGTGTTGATTTGTGTCTTTTGTATAATGCTTGATTAGATGGATAGAAGATGGGTTCATGGAAGGTTGTTTTCCTCTGAACACATTAATGGAGTTAGACAATTTATGAGCTTCGTTGTAGAGGAGTTCAGTGACAATGTTGAGATTTTGTGCCCATGTTCAAGATGTCTGAATCACAAGGGTCACTGTCAGCCTGTTGTGAAGAAGCACATTTTGATGAATGGTATGGATAGTAGTTATACTCATTGGTTTCATCATGGAGAGGATGTCAATGTAGATATTGTTGAGCACCCTATTGATGTGCATGATAGTGGTGATGCGGGAAATGTGGGAGAGGATTGCAGTGTTGGTTGTGGGGAAAATGTGGGAGAAGATGGCAGTGTTGATCGTTTGGGGAACCTTATAGGAGACCTACATCTTTGCGCGACGGTAGAAGGAAGAAAGGATGCGAGAAAATGAGGATCTGCTACGGACCCTCATGACTCGAGTCATTTTTCAAAATAGTCATGAGAGAGGCAAAGCGTCGGCTTTATCCCGGTTGTAGAAAGTTTTCAAGGTTCTCATTTGTGGTTAACCTTCTTCATATGAAGTCCTTGTACGGGATAAGCAATTCGCATTTTACGCAATATTGAAGTTGTTGGCTGAAGCATTCCCAGAGGGCAATGCACTCCCCAAATCATACAATGAAGCAAAGAATCTTTTGAAGGAATTAGGTCTTGGATACAAATCGATACATGTGTGCGGCAATAATTGTGTTTTGTTCATAAAGAGATATGCCCACCTTAACAAGTGTCCAGTTTGTGGTCTTTCGAGATGGAAGGATGAAGAAAGAAAGAAGATTCCACAGAAGGTGTTGAGGCATTTTCCGCTAGCACCTAGGCTGAAGAGGCTCTTTGCAACCAAAGAAGCATCACTACTAGCACAATGGCACGACCGACAGCAGCAACCCAGTGAGAAGGAAATGAGAAACCCAGCTGATGGTGATGCATGGCAAGATTTCGAAAAACAATATCCAGAATTTGCTAGAGATGCAAGAAACATCAGTCTTGGCCTTGATACTGACGGGTTCAATCCATTTTCGGAACAGAACACAAGATACAGCATGTGGCCTGTGTTTGTGGTGCCATACAACCTTCCACCTTGGGCATGCATGGAGGAGTCCAACTTTATTATGGCTTTGCTTATACCAGGTCCTAAATCCCCCGGGTAGGATTTTGATGTATTTTTGGAGCCTCTGGTGGAAGGTTTGATTGAGCTTTGGAAAGGTGTGCGTGCTTATGATGCCAATACTCGCAAAATGTTTGACCTTCATGCTGCAGTTTTGTGGTGCATCCATGATTACCCTTCTTTGAGCACTCTTTCAGGTCAAACCACAAAAGGTTATTTTGCATGTACTCACTGTGACAAGCACCCTCTTTCCTACATCCTAAGGTCCAAAATTGGTTATTTTGGACACTACCGTTTTCTTCCAGAGGGACATCCATTGCGGAGAAACAATCTGTTTGCCGGCCTTCATGAAACCGATGATCCACCAGGTCAATTCACATGGAAGAGCTATTAGCTGAATTGGAGAAAGCAATGAATCCACAAGTATGTGGGAAAAGGAAATGTTCTAACTCTGAAGGTGCTCATGTGAAAATATGCAACCACATGATGTGCTTATGGAAGTTGCCATACTGGCATAAATTGAAGTTAAGGCACAATCTCGATGTCATGCACATCGAGAAAAACATATGTGAGAGCCTGATTGCGACAATTATCAATATACTTGGGAAGACAAAGGACACGATTAAAGCTAGGCTTGATTTGAAAGATCTTGGAATTAGAAAGGAGTTGCAATTTAAAGAGAATGGAGATTCATGTCAGATGCTAAATGCTCAATATACTTTGTCAAAAAAAAGAAGGCCTTTTATGATTTTCTAAGAGAGGTAAAGTTTCTAGATGGATTTGCTTCCAATATCTCAAGATGTATAAATGCTGATGGAACCAAGGTACAAGGCCTCAAAACGCATGATTGTCATATCTTGTTGCAAAGAATATTACCTGCTGCTACGAGAGGTTTTTTGGACAAGGATATATATGAAGCATTAGTAGAATTAGGGAAGTTTTGTAGGGAACTCTGCAGCAAAACCCTTAACAAGGATGTGTTGGCTGAAATGAAGAAAGAGGTTCTTATAATTCTGGTGAAACTTGAGAAAATATTCCCCCCGACTTTCTTTGATGTGATGATACACCTTGCTGTACATTTACCTGATGAGGCTTTGCTCAGAGGCCCTGTGCAGTATGGGTGGATGTACCCAATTGAGAGGTGGTTGTATACTTTGAAGAGCTATGTGAGGAACAAGGCTCGACCAGAAGGGTCTATAGCCGAGGCATATATTGCCGATGAATGTTTGACATTTTGCTCTAGATACTTGGATGGTGTTGAAACAAGATTTAATCGGGAACCAAAGAACATATGTTTTTCTAATGAACAGGCCTATGGTGTTGACGCTTTTGGGCATGGAGTTCATTTTATGTCAGCGCCTGAGCTTGTATATGATGAAGATTGCTTTGATCAAATGGTGTGGTATGTGTTGATCAACTCTAGTCAAGCTGAAAAATATGTCACATAAGTTCTGACCATTATACTTCTGTATGACAACTTTGTGTCTTCTACATATGCTTAGTTAATTTTTTTATATATGCAGAATGTTCAAAGAAGAATTAGAGAGACAAGGGGTGGCTAACATTGAAAAAAAAGCCCGGCTAGGATTCCAGACTTGGTTCAGGAACCATGTGAGTTTACTCCCATAATATTTTAGATAACCATATTTTGTAGTATAGATTTTGATGGGCTGTGTGTTGCATGACAGATCATGAAGTTGAGGAATGATGGTCAAGAAGAGATAGATGATGATCTATTTACCTTGGTATGTGGTCCTGATTTCAGAGTCAACAAATACACCTCATGCATAGTGAATGGTGTTCGCTTCAATACTGTTGATCGAGACAACAACAAGAAAACACAAAACAGTGGTGTAATGGCACAGGCCTCACATAATAATGAGCTCATTAATTTCTTTGGAACCCTGAAAGAGATAGTGCAGTTAGAATATCCAGAGGATGATATGTCAGTGGTCTTTGTTTAAATGTGACTGGTATAAACTGGATGGGAAGAAAACTGAACTTCAATATGATGGTTTTTTTAAAAGAATCAATATTCAAAGTCTATGGTACAAGAATGATTGTTTCATTTTGGCCACTCAGGCTAGAAAAATCTTTTATTTACCAGACACCAAGTTGGGAAACAAAATTGGCAAATTGTCCAAACATTTGACCATAGGCATCTTTTCAATGTGAGGGAAATTGAATCTGCACACTATAATGCTCCTGCATATCAAGGGGATGAGTGCTGTGAAGAGGATGGTACACGAGAACCAGTTTCAAGCACTACAATTGATAAGCCCTTAAATAGAGATGATGAACAAGGCCTTATGTTTGAAGTTGCTGATATTGCTCGGTTGATGAAAGATAGAGACGAAGAAGCACAAGTCAGTGGTGGTGAGGAAGAAGAAGATGACACACTTTTGGAGTACTGCAGTGATGAAGAAGGTGGTGCTGCAATGGAGGTTGACAATGATGATGAATAAATGTAAGTCCATTTTCTCTAGCATTTTGCTGTTATGTGACTGAACCAATTTGAATAAATGTAAGTCCATGCTATTAATGTGGCAAATGTCCAACTTCTTACCACTTTTTATTTACTTCTTACCACTTTTGATGTGACTGAACCAATTTAGCTGAAAGTCTTTAGTTGTGTGTTTTATTTTCAGTGAGGAGCATCCGTGAAGTGAGGTGAAACAGTTGTTAGCATCCAGGGAGGAGCGTACGGGAATTTTCTGCAGCAAGACAACACACATAAGTTGTCTGACTTTACAAGCATCAGTAGTAGACAACGCAGCCATACAATGCAGTCCTAGCTCACCTTTCTTTTCAACAGTCCAGCTGCTTCCGATGGCAACGGGTTGTTGTTGTTGTCTTGTTCACCATCTGAGTCCGGAATGATGATTCTCACATGCCTGGAACAACCTATCTCACCACTACATGGAAGGAAATTGCAAAAATAAACTTGTGAGAAGGGACTAAATGTACCACTGAATTACAAAATATTCATGAATTCATCAATACACAGGAAGTGATAATTAGCATATGACAACAAAGAATTTAGCCTATGAACTGATTATTAATGAATCTAGCCCATTTAGTAAGAACTTGCAAGTTAGTGATCTTGATGCAAAATTGGTATCTGTCAGCAAACAGCCATTGAATTTTGATAACACATCTTCTACCCCCTGATAACACATCGAAGAACACAAGCAACTTCAGTAAAATCAAACAAGGCACATTGAGGAGAAAGCAGTAGAGATACTCAATGGCCATGACAAACTAAAGAAAAGTGAATGATCGAAGCTAACTTGTGCCTAGTGCATGTATGAGCACTGGTTGTCTGGTTCAAGTTCTTAACGTCAACAATTGTATCAATTTAATAGGTATTATTGATTTCAGGAACATCAGAATTGGGAATTGAATCGATCTTGGTTTTGAACATCAAAACAGTTTCTAAGCTCATCAATCAGCTGCCTTGCCACTCTTTTCTAGCCTAATTTGCTTGAAATGATCTCGGTTTTGTTCGCTGGTGTTGACACACAAGTCCCCTTCACACGAATTAACTCACAGAGTGTCACCAGTAGAAAACTTAAATTGGTTGACACCCTTATCCTCAAACTTTACCTCTGTTCACCATGGCCTCGCTTGCGTCCCACTACTGGCTGCCTCCTCTGACCCGATGGATGCTGGCCTTCGAACGACGTGGAGGAGATGGCGGCGTCGTGCATCCCGGATGAAGATGAGGACAAGGTTCCAGCGCCGCACGTACCAGAGGACAAAGAGGAGGAGGTCCCGCGACGCCCACCGGAGGAGGACGACGTCGGTGGTGTACTAGCCGTGGAACGCCTGCGTGCATCACGCTTCTGCGTGGCGGCGCTGTGGAGGCTACCTCCGCCGCGGCGCGCGCGCGCGGATCCGCTCGGTGCGACCCTTCACTCCGCCGCGGCCGCGCGCGGCGGATCCGTCGGTGTGGGCCCTCCCTCCGCGACCGCCGCTCACCGGGGTTGCTCCGTTGCGGCCCCTCGATCCGCCGCTGGCCCTCGCTGTGGATCCCTCCACGCCCGCCATCGGGAAGATGGGGAAGATGGAAAATGGAGGGGACGGAGACGCCTAGGCGGATCGGGAAGGGGATACATAAAAGAAAATGGACGGTGACGAAATGGGCCGGCCCATCTAACTATTTCCCCCTTGGCGCAATGCAGGTGCATCTAACTATTTCCCCCTTGGCGCATCTCAGTGTAGATCTTTAGTCCCACCTCGGCGCCGTAGAAGAGCGCAACCCACCTTAAAAGTGCAGGCGGTTGCAATCTCGAACTACGACATAATATCCATCAGTGCTTGCTTATCCTGCCATGTGGGGCTTAGTGGGCTGGCTCGGCCCACCCGAGCTCCTGTCGCTGGGCTTCACGCTCGCCGGTCGAGCCTGGGTAGGCTGGATTTGACTCTTAAGCCCCCATAGCACAATTTTTTTAAATTTTCCAAAAGCCCATGACAATTTAAACCAACAAATTTGTCCAAAAATTGGGAGGAGCCGTGACTCGAACTCAAGACCGACATCTACAATGTGAGGAAGTCACACCACTCGCCATATGTAAGTTCATTTATAAGTGTTGAAATCAACTTACTCATTCCATACACTGTAAGGGATACCAGGTGTCAGCACCCTATTGGCTCGGCTATCTTGGCAGTGAAGAACACATGGATAGTTGGTATTTATTCTTTTGATTTGGAATTAAATCTTGCAACTAGTATTTCTTCGTCATACATAATCCGATTTCGACGTTTTTTCCTGAATTTTTCTAAAATCACACTCTTTTCTTTAATGAAGTTTTTTTGTACATAGTCAATTTTGCAGATCCTATTTATGTCCATTTATCTAGTTCCTCAAAAATACCGATTAGAAAAAGAGTGTTTTTGACAAATGTTAGTAATGTAACTTCGTATTTTGCAATAATGAACTAAGCACAACCTTACGGTCGAGTTTCAAGTGTATGTGAATTCGAAATTTTAGAAAGGTATGATGCACTTGAATGTTCAAGTAACATTTCAAGAAAGTGTGTAAGACATATATCCGTTTACAAACAACGTGTGTTCCGCCATTATTGAAATCATTTGAAATTTTTATGACAAGTTTATGGACCCAAATTATGTTACCACGTCAATTCGTAGAACCATCAGAGCATTTTACGATATAATTTGAATTACCACACTGTATATTCGAAATGTAAGTTTGAATTATCCCTATCAAACTGTTGCCAAATTAATTATTTACATTTGGATTATCCATAAGTTTGTAGATATGGATGAGTCTTAAAACTTTGGTATTCATCACTTCTTCACCTTAAATCATTCAGGGTTTCAAAACATGGTCTGAAATCACCACTTTGAAAAACATTTCAAATCTTGAATTGTTAAAACTTCATCACAACACAAATGGCAAAAACAAACACATTACATAGACAGATTTCGATTTTAGAAAATTTTAGAAAAAAGAATCAACCAATTTGGAGTTTTTATGAGGCATAAAAACTAGTTACAAGTTTTAGTCAAGGATTAAAAAGAGAAACCACAATTGTTCATCCTAGTTCATAGCAAGTGTAAATTTCTGTTTTTAATCTTCGGATATAACTTGTAAACTGTTTTTCTTCCTCGTACGAACTCCAAATCGGTTGATTCTTTTTTTTCTAAATTTTTCTAAATTCAATTTCTACAAGTTTCGTTTTAGTCTGTTCTTCATTCAAGTACATTTTAAATATGGATTTGTTCAAAGTCAAACACCATACTATTCCAATCTCATCTCAAAACTGGGCCCACCTGTCTGTCCCTCTCGGCAGCCCACCCACCCCCGCTCAGCCCGCCCACCTGTCAGTGCGACATGAAAACCCACACTTCAGTGGCTGACGTGTGGGCCCAAGCAAGTTGGGACCCACAAGTCATTGACCCAGTGGCAAGTTCGTGAACGTCATTCTCCCACCCACCGTGGGCGCACAACGCGGGTGCGGGATGTGAAATCCCCCAAATCCCACCCACCCACTCATTCTCCCCCTCTCCTCTCGGCCTCTCGTCTCCTCTCGGCCTCAGCCGCCTCTGAATCCCTAGCCGCCTCAGCCGCGGGTGCCTCTTTGACGACACCCCGGCCAGGTCCGCCCATCGACGGTGCATGACGCCCCGACCGGGTCCGCAACCCTAGCCCCATTTCCCCATTCCGCAGCCGCATTTCCCCATCCCGCAGCCGCGGTGTCACAACCCTAGATCAATGTCTCGCTTCAAGGACCGACGCTTCAAGGACTCGTCGGCCGTCCATCTACCACTGGCGTGCGGCGCAGCACCGACGGCAGGCACAACGACGCGGGGCCGATGGCCGGCGAGTGGTGCGGCATCGAGGGCCAACGCGGCACCGACGGCCAACGTGGCGGCACATCACCCACAACCAGCAGTCGGCGCAGCACCGACGGCCATCTCGGCGGGTCTCCACCTACCAGAAGATGGCTCCTACCCTAAGACCTCCACCACGCCAACAGCACCACAGCAGATAACAAGTTTGTGCTCCTTCCCCCTGCTCCATCGATGTGGAATTCTGTTGTGCACTTGGGATTTCGACACGGTACTTTTATGTATGGATATGTCTGAATTGGATTTGAAAACACTTGCCATGTCCTATGTTGCACCGAGCTGCTGTTTGTTTGCTGTCATATGCAGTAGAATGTTTGTTAGCTGTTTGTTTGTGTGATGCTATGATCCAGATAAAACCTTGTGTTGTTATTTAGTCAACAGGTGGGAACAGGAAATTCATGATGTTTATGTGTTTTCTCTTGGGAAGGTTTGCTTGCCAAATATTAGTAATTGTCATGAGTACTGGATAGAAGTAGGTTTAATTGTTCTAAGTACTGTATAGAATGTAGGAAGCAAATCTTGTTGTTGGATAGTATATTTAATCTGTGTAAGACATGTTAATCTGGATTTAAATAAATTCAGGGTTGATATTTGTTAACCTGATTGTCTGGTTTGCTCACATCCGATTATGAGTACTCCTATTGCCGTATTCAACATTCAATATGCTTGTGCTATACTGCTATGATTATTGCCTTAAGTTTATTTGTTGAGTTCATTTTTTCTTGACTAAATTATTCTTCCTTGTCAGTCCAGAACATTTCTGATTGCCCTAGTATTTGACTAAGTTACACTATTGGATTACCAGAAGAGGGTGGTGCGGCATCGAGGGCCAGCGCGGCACCGACGGCCGACGTGGCGGCGCAGCACCCACAATCAGCGGTCGGTGCAGCACTGACGGCCGCCGTGGCAGGTCTCCACCTACCAGAAGATGGCGGCACGGCCGGCGTACACCTACCACCGATGACCTCAAGCTCCTACCCCAAGACCTCCACCACGCCAACAGCACCATGTCAGATAACAAGTTTGTGCTCCTTCCCCCCTGCTCCATCGATGTAGAATTCTGTTCCGCCATATTGTTTTTGATCTATTACTTTATACTATTTTTGTAGCTTATGTTGGTTATTTGTGTGAGCCCTTATCTGGAATACAAGCTGAGGCCAATGTTTACTGTCTACCTAACTGCCTATGATGATAATCATGTTTGCTCATTAAATTGATGAACTTGAACTTGTGAGGGACTGGAGCTGTTGGTCATCTGTTCTGTTTTGCCTACGAAGATGTTTATTTTTTCTGTTCTATTATTCATGTCTGTCATCAAACCTGGGACACATCCATTCTCAGGCAATATGTCATGACTGGGATGGATGTGTCCCTTGGTTCCATGCCTGCCATGACATTCTCTTTGTTACTACTTTCTATCCTTAAGCTCCAAGCTCAAATTCAAATGAAATGCAAACTTATCTGAGGCCAATATTCTGTGTTCTTATTTTGCTCCTCTTTTGCCTATGATGATGATCAGATCTATATTACCTCTCATGGCACTCATCAAAACGTGTGACACATCCATGCCCATGTTTTTCAATTCAGTGTTGTTATTCATAAATTCAGTGCTGATATTAGGTCATTGGCGCATCAAGATTGCCTTTTCCAGACTAGTATAAAGTTAGTTAGTGTACATGTTAATCTGTGTACATGTTAGTTAGTGGTCAATGTTCAAAATTATTCATGTTGTGATGTCAAGTATATTTAATCTGTGTACATGTTAATCAGGATGTAAATAAATTCAGGGCTGATATTTGTTAACCTGATTGTCTGGTTTGCTCACATCTGATTATGGGTACTCCTATTTCCGTATTCAGCATTCAATATGCTTCTGCTATACTTCTATGATTATTGCCTTAAGTTTATTTGTTGTGTTCATTTTTTCTTGACTAAATTATTCTTCCTTGTCAATCCAGAACATTTCTGATTGCCCTAGTATTTGACTAAGTTACACTAATTGGATTACCAGAAGCGGGTGGTGCGGTGAGCGTACAAGTATCAGAAGATGGCGGCTTGGCCGGTGTACACCTACCACCGGTGAGCTCAAGCTCTTACCCCAAGACATACTGCACCGACCCCAAGATCTCCAACGCGAACCAAAAGACCACCAGCACAAAGCCCAAGACCTCCACCATGCCGGCGAAGGGTGGTGCGCAAAAGAAGCCACAAGCACCACGTCAGATCACAAGTTTGTGTTCCTTTCACGTACTTCCTCTGTATGGTTTAATCTCCTACTTTTATGATGGGATGAGTGCTTAGGGTGCATAGCTATGATTTACCTCTGTCAGTGTTAATCTCCTACTTTTATGATGGGATGACTTGCCATTGCATACTTGCATAGCTATGATTTACCTCTGTCAGTGTTAGCTTATGTTTATTTCGCGCAGTGATTTGCAAACCTCTGTCAGTGACTTTCTCAATTAGTCGTGGAAGAATGTTAGCATATATTACTATGGTCAAATCTATGTGGGCCATAGTGCATGATGAAATATATAACGTTTAATTGACAGTCTAAAGCCTTATAGGACTCTGAAAACCTGAAACTGGTGATGCAACTGTACCTTTTGGTGTTATATTACAGCTATGATGGTAGCACTGTCTTTGGTAGCATGGAATATTTAATTCTTGTTGAACCATTTGCAAGCTATGGTAAAGTGTAGTACTGTGTTCTAAAACTATGGTAAAGTGTGAGGTACTGATAATAGATGACTTGCCTTACT
This sequence comes from Cenchrus americanus, assembly GCA_947561735.1. NCBI lineage: Eukaryota > Viridiplantae > Streptophyta > Magnoliopsida > Poales > Poaceae > Cenchrus > Cenchrus americanus. The sequence goes on from OX387240.1 coordinate 56,659,348, forward strand.
TGCACTCTACTTGTCGATCGGTTTCTTTTTTTTGTGTGTGTGCATTGTGGTTGTGGTGGTGGCAGCCAATGCAATATAATGGACCGGCTTGTCGCTGGCTTGCTGTATTATTTGCAAGCCATAAATAGACCCAGCAGCACCGGTATATGAAATCATTGGGCTGCCATGGGCATATATAACTAGTAGCAAGCAACACCCAGGAGTGGTCTGTCTGCTCATTCGCTCAACTGGTCTTCACCTGAACGAAACAGCCAGGAGTGCGGGAGAGAGGAGGTGAGATGGGTATAGGTAGTACTGTAAACTATTCTCACAGAAGTAGATAGCTATTATTTACAGGCATCACAACCATGCTGTGGAGGCCCTAATATGTTCTTGTTTTCTCTTGTCTCTTAGAAACACCGTTGGAGGAGTACGAAGAGCTGCGTCTCCGAAATTGTATGCAAAACAGTGCACGGCTAAAGCATCTAGGAATCGTTGACAACTATCCATACTTCTGAACATCTACCATTTCTCAAGGAAATAACAATACCAAGCAACATAGTGAAAACTCAGAATCTGCATATGATCTTTTACAAGATGATGATGCTGAAGGAGATGCCATCTCATCAAATGGCACTGCAAAGGTGCCAATTCTTCCAACTTCCCAATCCTTTCAATTGTTGTGTGCTTACTAATACATTTTTCCTTCTATGAAAACTCTATTCACTAATCCATGCTTCTATTTCTACCAGGCCAGTAAGACAAAGAGATGCTACAGCACTAAGAATCAAACTTCAGTTGCTCCTTCGTGTGGTGTTAGATTTGGGTCTCGTAAGAGGGTTTTTGCAGATGAACTACCCACTAGACGTAAAAAGTCAAAGGAAAGCAATGCTCAGCCTCCTGAACCAAGTGACCTCCACCTCCACATGCCAGCGGCTGAACCAAGTGACCACGTGGCAGCTGCTAAACCAAGTGACCACGTGGTAGCTGCTGAACCAAGTGACCGTGTGGCAGCTGTTGAACCAAGTGACCATGTGCCATTTGCTGCTGAACTAAGTGAGCTTCATGTGCCAGTTGCTTCTCATGGTGAGCACCATGGTTCTTCTATCATTCTGTAACATTTGTTTACATGACTAATGCAATCTAACTTGCTACATCTCTTTAGATGATGCAACGGATGCCATTTCTCAGTCTCACAATCTCACTCATATGGCAAGCGAAGGTGGTTCTTTCTAGTTCCATGTGTGTACCACTCATGCTAACCTTTGATTTGTGATGAATGCTAACTTACATCTTCTTACTAGATGATGGAGCTGATGGTATTCCCCAGTATGATGGTGACGAGGATAACATTGAAGGTGATTGTTCATTATTTGTCATATTACATATCACATTGCTGGTTATGTTTCTGCACGCTAATAGAAATTTCATTGATCATTTATTACAAGGAGTAGAGGTGCCTTGGAATCGAGGAGCTAACATGGGGCGTGGCCTCCAGAGGATAAACAGATCTCGCTGTGGCAAGCTACCCATCATTATACCTGAAGGAAGCATCAGGCCCCTCACACCTATTATTGCTGCCAAGTTTGCCACTGAATGCAATATTGCAGTTAGAAACCATGTGCCTGTGTTGGTGCATTGGAAGGAGTACGAGAAAAGACCTGCATTGATTGAAGCTTTTCTGGGATGCCTTCGTGTAAGTTATTCTCTAAACTTTCCGAATCCGCTAGCAAATATGGTTGGAATCATGACATGACTTTTAGCTTACAACTATGTTAAATTAGTGAAATGGTACTCATTTTGTGGCTGCTACTTGTACACAGCTTTTGAGTTGTTTCTGTTCATGACATGACTGTGTTTTTAGACATGATAACTGATAAGTTGACGACAACTATGTACTGTTTGATATTTATCTTATCTGAAAACAATTGATAAGCTGAAGTTAAATGTCTTGCAAGCTATTTGTTTTTTCAAATATTATATTTCTTATACGTATTCCATTTGGATAGGCCAAGTTTGACATCAACACTGATGATGCTACAATTAGAAAGGGTTGTGTTGAGATGATGAAAACTGCAGTTCGCCAACAACGACATAGGCTGAAGGAAAATTTTTTTGATCCTTTCCCACTTCATTTGGTCACGAGGACTTCTCCAATGAACCCGCCGACAAGTGATGATGAGTGGCTTCACCTTGTGGAAGCATGGAAGAAACCTGAAAAAATGGTACAAAAAACCAACTATTGCCTTGTACTTCCTACATTGGCACTTGTCTAACTTTTGTTCTTTATATGATGTAGGCGAGCTGTCAAAAGAACAAAGACAACCGGGATTTGGTCAAATTCCATGGTACAACTGGATCATGTAGCTATCCAGTTTTTGTAGAGAAACTGGTAAGTTAGCCTTGGTTATTTGCAACAATTGCAAATCAGTTTTTGTTCATGTTAACATGCTGTTCTGTTAGGTTTTAGCAAATCAATGATGTTTAGTTTCTTGCTGCACAAATACGAAGTTCGTTGCTGCACACATGAAGTTTCTTGATGCACAAACCTTAAGTTTCTTGCTGCACAAATATGAAGTTTCTTGCTGCACATTCTTTTCAGGCAGGCGAGAATGAGGGTAATGAATTGGATGCGTTTGGTTTGTTCAAGCTGACTCACTTCAGTAAGAGGAAGAAGGGCTACATGCATAATGTACAATCTCGCCATTGTAAGTTTGTTCTCCTATGCATCGTCGTTTTCGTTGCTTATTTTAAATTGTTCTAAGTTACAAATGTTATTTGCTGATGTCTTGCAAGATTGAAATGGAGAATCGGTTGGCGGCAGCACCAATTGAAGGTGAAACACCAAGGCCTGCAACTCAGGTTGTAGCTGATGTCCTCCATGAAAAGTGCAAAAACAATACATTCCTTCAGAATGCGGGAATCGTGTCTGGGAAACCAAGATCTAGTGCAAAGAGTGTTCAAGCACGACTAGAAGTGGAAATAAGGGCCAATGGTGACCTTCGATCTGTTGTGAGCAATCAGCGTGTCGAAATTGAAGTTTTGTCAAGGCAACTGCAGGAAATGGAATAGGCAAGGTTAAGGGACAAGGAGGATATGGAGAAGAAGCAAGCTGCTTTGGAAGAAAAACTTGAACATTTGCTTGGTCAGGCATGAGGGTATGTTATATTTTCCTGGAACCAAGAATATGTTGTTTTGCTAGTTGGATTGCCATATGTTGCCCTTTGCTTGTCCTTGCATGGATCTGGATCCTTGTTTACCCTTGATGGATGCACACAGCATGCGAGCGTGTTAGCTCTCTAGAAGTTTATGTTACTTGTTAGCTTGTTAATACTAACATGATACTTGATGTGGATTTGTGATTTAGATATTTGGGCACATATGTTCCACCTAGTTTTTCTAATATTTGTGTATTTGTGGTTTATTGGTTTTATATTGTATGATGGTTCTATATTTTTTTCTAAACAATCTGGCATGCTACTAGCTACATAATATTGTTTTTGTCTTATTAGCACTGCAATTAACTGTCTTATTCTTTTGGTTTCGAGGTTCACATCTCGGTGACCTGCTGGTGGCTCATGGTGAGAAGTTGTTGGCTCATGGTGTGATGTACAACTGATGCTCCTGGCGACCTGCATGTCTTTTTTGTTGGCATTGCCTTGCTTGTGATGCAAAATGTGGCTGCTATATAGAGTTTTTTGTTGGTTCATACTTCTGTTTGTGGAGCTTCATTTTTGTCACTGAATAGATGCTGATGAGGACCTGTTGTATAGATGCTGCTGATGCAAACTTTGCAACAGATTTGTGTTGTGATGCAAAATGAGACTGGAAAAGATACAAATGTTAAATTACAGAAAATTATGTGATTGCCTTATGGGCTGAATTTGTGTATCTGGGATAAATTCTGTATGAAAGATTTTTGTGTTTATTATTCTGTGGGTTAAATGTGATGGGTATTTTTCGTGGGCTGAATTGATTTTAACAGGCTAAAATTCTGGGCCGAAATGTGGCCCACTGCTAGAATAGGGCCCGTCACACAGGGGTCCTAAAAATTCCATGTCATCACGCCACGTCATTTTCCACGTCATCACCGTCGTCCAGGTCAGCTGCCACGTCAGCAGCCATGTGGCAAACTGCGTCATTGTCCATGTCATCAAAACCATCCGAGTCAGCAGCCATGTGGCACGCCACGTCAGCTGCCAGGTGGCACGCCACGTCGGCAGCCATGTGGCACGCCATGTCAGCTGCCAGGTGGCATGCCACGTCGGCATCCAGGTGGCATCCATGTTGGCATCTAGGTGGCATCCAAGTCAGCAGCCATGTCACATCAGTCAGTAGCAATCCGTGACGATTTTATTTTGTCACGGATAGTGAGCCATGGGTTGGGCTGCATGGGCCTCGGGCTGCTCCGTGACGATTCAGATACGTCACGGATCGCGACGTTTATTAAGGGAACGTCGAGAGATTTAATCAATGACGCTCATTCCACCACGAAAATGTAAATCGTCGCGGATGCTGATTTGCGACGAAATTTATTTAATCCGCGACAGAACGGTTACGTCACAGATTAAATAGTTTCTTATAGTGAAAGTTGTCCTAGTTATAATTTAAATTGTCTAAGTCTCTACTTTGTCTAGGTTTCAAAGTGAGTCTAAATCTCTACGTTCTCTAATTCCCTAATGTTTGAAATGAAAGAAGAAAGATGTCAAGTAACTCACAGTAGGAGAACCGGCCATAGGGGGAGGGAGAATCATCAGCGTGGGCATCGGGGGACATCACAGGCGGCGGGGGCATCGGTAGACCACTCTGAAAAGCTTGCATGCATGCTTGCATGTGCGCGGTCATCTGCGACTGCTGCATCGCCGCCCACTGCTGCATCGCCGCCTGGTGTGTGGCCATCGCCTGGGCCACCTGCTGGGCCACCTGATCGGCCACCTGCTGCTGCTGCTGCCCCTGCTGTTCTTCCACACGCTGCTCGACCGCGGTTAAGGCCGCCTGCAATTGTTCATCCCAATGTTACAACGCAAAGTGAACATATGTAGAAATTCAGTAACTTGCAGTAAATCAAAAATAACCTTGAGTCGCTCCATCTCGGCCAGTGTCGCCGACGGCCGTGGGCGTATGGGAGGGGCATTCCCGGTGTCCTTTGCCTTTACCGCCGCAAGAGTGGGAGTACTGGCTGTGTCCAAAAGGCTGTCGCCCATGTAGTAATGGTCGTGCTTCTTTCCCCCACTGATCCTCATGACCGTCTCTCCATCAAACGGCGCACGGATGGGATCCCACTCTGGCCCATGGATCTGCCTTGCCGTCTCCGCATATGTAGTGAAGCGGGAGTGGATGGAGGGATTGTTGTACGCCTCCGGCGGGTCGTCGGGCTTGTAGGTGGTCTCAGACGCGGTCACCTTGCCCTTGTGGGCCAACATGTATGCCATCACGTCGGTGCACTCAGTGTCTCCATGTGCCTGGGACTGAAAAAAATCAAGTTGATTAGAAATTAGATAGAATTGAGCTTTACAACAAAGAAATGGATCTTTTCATACCCATCTTTTCTTGTACTGTGCAGCCGTGAGGTTGCCTTGATGGTGTGTTGGGTACATCATCAACAAACGCTTCTGCCGGCCAGCGTCGTGCTTCTCAATCCACGACAGGCTGAACCACCTCGCCACTATGCGTTTCCAGCAGTCAGCATCGTTAACGCACCACCACGCAGGCGTCTACACGTGATCAAGTGAACAAGATGTAAGAATATCATATTAAGCGATGTCCGAAAAGCTGAAATGCAATTTTACCTCCTCGTATTGCTCCTGGGTCAGCCTATAGATTCGCGCTTCTGCTTTGGTCATCTTGTTTCCCCACTTTGCAGCGGAGTAGTTTATGACACATTGAACTTGCGCCTTGTAGTGCATGTCCAGCACAAGCTTCTTGCACACCGTCTCCTGCACCTGCTCTGCCTTCTCCTCAAATCCACCAACCAACCTATAGAAGTCATGTATATAAACCAGCAATGGATCCACAATCAATATTGCAAAAATGTCTGATGAATGCGATGAATTGAGAAAGACTTATCCACAACTCGGCCTTCACTCACTCTGCCTTGTTGGCGAAGCATCTATCGTCCCTCTCGAAAGTGTCGGTGGCTTTCTTGTAGTGTGCCCACATCCAGGCCGGCTCCCACCTGGTAGAATCACCGTCACCGATCCGAACGAGGCCTGGGAAGTGGTACCTCACCAAAAGACCCAGGATGCCGTTGACCAGGCGGTTGTGAGAACCTGGTTCGATCACTTCCCAACCCCTACCACAAGTAAAAAAGATGAAATATTAGTCTTTATTACGATTTCAAGTTCTCAAAGGAGAAAATATTGACAAACATCTGAAGTTACTTACCGTGTGCCTTCGGGTTTAATCAGCGGCCGTTGAGCAACCGGTATCGGCCTCTACGGGAGTCGCGCGCGACCTCGCTGGTAGACGCTACCAATATAGTCACCACTAGTGTCGTCCGCCTTGTGCTCCCCCCTCACTAGCCTCCTCAGCCTCCGGCTCGTAATCCGCGTCCTGGGGTGGCTCCTCCTCCTGGGCCGGATCCTCCCGGACCGGCTCCGCCTGGGCCAGCTCCTCCTCCTCGTGCTCCTCCTCCTCCTGTTGTGCTCTTCTCTTCTTTGCCTTACCCTTGCTGGAGCCACCCTTCCCTGTCACCCTCCTGTACACAGACGAGCACGAACGGTGAAGGGAGACGACCAACATCTTCTGTCACCTGAAATTAAAAACAGTAGACAAGTCAATACGGGGACATAAGACATAATTAAAAATGAACAAGGAATAAGACATAATTGAAAATAACATAATATTTCAAATAATAATACAATAAGTATGGAGCCTACATGTATTAGTAATAAAAATCTTCATGGAGATTATCAGGATCAGAAGTCTCATCATCACTATCACGCATGTCCTCCAGATATTCATCCGCTGGAGGAGCGTCAACATCTTGCCCGGCTGCGACTTTCTCAAGTAATACTACGTCATCATCATCGTCAATCTCTTCTCCACCGTCACGCACCTACGAGGATTGTGTTATGTGAAACAAAAAGTACGAGGCTCTCGTAAATGATCGTACCTTCCACTTGAACCATGAAATGAAATCGTGGTCATCAAGAAGTTTATCAACTTCATCCGGCTTGGGTGGATTTCTTCCCTGCCAGAATTGACATGTAAATTGTCTGTGCGTACGAGGAGGTTAGGTACTGTTATCAGAAATGGAAATGATGGATAACTAGTTTTTTGAGAACTTACTCAATATGGGGAAGCACTTTAGTAAGGTTTTTCATCACATATATCATGATAGTGCGCCACTCATTATATTGCAAGTTCTGATAAGTTGCAACACTTGCTCTTCCGAGTTGCCCTTTGAAGAGGCTGAGGTTCGATTCATTTTGGTCGGCATTGTAGTGAGGGGTTGGATTATGCACGCTTGGAAGGGTGTCAGCATAGTATTTAGTTGTGAAGTTTGTCACCTCCTCAGTACAGTATGCCTCAGCAATGGATGCTTCAATTTTGTTTTTCTTTCTAGTCATCGTTCGACAAACCGTTAGTACTCTTTCAATTGAATATCACCAACGACCATGTACAGGCCCCCCCATGCGTGCCTCATACGGGAGGTGCAAAATCATGTGCTGCATCGGATTGAAAAAGCCAGGTGGATAGATCTTCTCCAGCTTACAAAGCAACACCGGAGCCACTTCTTCCAATTTTTTCACCTGTTTCTTGGACAACTCCTTAGCACAAACGATGCGGAAGAAATAGCTCAACTCTGCAAGCACTTTCCATATGTGGTCAGGTAGATAGCCTCGAACCATCACCGGAAGAAGCCGCTCAATCCATATGTTATAGTCATGACTCTTCAACCCATTTATTCGCATAGTGGTTAAGTTCACCCCCTCCTCAGATTCGCTGCATACCCATCGGGGAACATTAAAGTTTGGAACCATTCTAGTACTTCCTTCAATTGGGGCTTGGTCAGGACGTATGGGGCTGCAGGCTTTTTCCATCTCTTCCCAGGTTTGGGTTTCAGAATGTTGTACTTTGGTCTATCGCACAGATTAGCTTGATCAAGTCTAGACTTAACATTGTCTTTTGACTTCTCAGTCTCCATGGTTGTGTGGAACAATGCCTCTGCGACATTCTTTCCGTGTGCATCATATCAATGTTGTGCGGAAGAAGAATGTCACACATGTAGGGTAGCCTCCACAAGCTTGAAATCTGAGTCCAGTTATGCTCCACGCTGTATCCCTCATAACCACTTCCTTCTTTTTCCTTGAGTGCGATTAACTATGCAAGAATATCAGCACCTGTCAACATCAGTGGTGGGGGTCTTCAACCACAACACCTTTTGCCACTGGGGGCACCGCCGCCGGAGCAGGGGAGGCCGGGGGGCGCAGATCCGGGTGCCCCACCGGCCGGAGCGGGGCGGCCGATGCGGCGGCCGCCGGGCGGTGGCGCGCACGGGGCGGGCCCGGGGCATGTCGGGGGCGGGGGCGCACCGCGGCGGCGGGGGGGGGGGGGGGGGGGTGGCGCCGGGAGGCGGACGAGGGGGAGGGGGCGGTGGGCGGCCGGGGCGCGGCGGGCGCGGGAGCGGGGGCGGAGGCGCGGCGACGGCGCGGGACCGGGTCGGGGGCGTGGCGGCGGCGGATCGGGTCGGGCGTGTTGGGGCGTCTGGGGAAGAAACGACCGGGGAGGTTGGGTTAACCCCTGTCTCGGTCTTTGCCGAGCGCCTCGGGTCTCGGCGCACAACAAAGAGCGGACCCAACCGGCCCCATAATCGTTGTCGTGCGCCGTGGGGGTCTGGTGCACGGCAATGACGGGCCCACCTGCCAGCCATGGGGCCCAACCCAGCCTTTGCCGTGCGCCGCATGGGGCTGGCGCACGGCAAAGACCGGCCCACCTGCCAGCCATCGGCCATGGGTCGACACCCACAGTGCCTGACTGGCATGTGGGTCCCAACCTTTGCCATGCGCCGCGCATGTCTGGCGCACGGCAAAGACGGTGCTCGACACCCACAATGGCTGACTGACATGGGGGCCCACCAGCCTTTGCCGTGCGCCTCTTGGGGCTGGCACACGCCAAAGACGGGCCCACCTGCCAGCTACACATCGGTGCTCGACGCCCACAGTACCTAGCTGGCATGTGGGCCCCAACCTTTGCCGTGCGTCGCACGGGTATGGCGCACGACAAAGAGGCTACATTGAATTTTAAGTTTTTGTAAATATTATGCATAAATGTTTAAATGGATGTAAAAATTACCATAAACTAACATGAGACAATTGCATGTTGTATGTTCACTAGAGAAAACGTTTTGAAGTAAAAAACAAAATTCAAATTTTACTAAGTTTACAAACCAAATGAGATCACTCTAAACACTTTAGAACTTCTAGTGAGATGCTTCGGTTTGTAAACACTATGCGTGACGAAATATTCAAAACCTTCCCTACTCTTTATCACCACTTTCCCATACCATATCATGAGCTCTCGATGAATCTCATGATTTTCTAACTTCGTTTGCTTTTTTTATAGTTAAAAAACTTTACCAATGAACGTCGATTCTCATCCTTCGTGAATCAAATGTACATAATTTCAACCAATTTGGTCGGTAAGGTCTTAAAAAGGACTCAATTACACGAATATCATTTTTCCACGAACTTTACCTTATCATTTCATGTACGTGCAGTTCAATTTTGATTTATGTGAAGAAAATCCTTTTAAGAAAAGAAATTCATAAAAAATAACAAATAAATCGAGATGAGTACCAACTTGAGATACAGAGTACAAAGTAATGCATTTGTAGTGGACAAATCAAAAGAAATAAAAAAACTAAAGTTTTACAATAATCTTTGTCGTGCGCCGACATGAAACACACGGCAAAGATATATCTGTTGCGTGCATTTCATATGGGGCGCACGGCAAAGGCTAACGACCGTTAGCGTCCGCCCCCGTCGTCCGCCGTGCCACGGGCGGCGCACGTGCCTGGGACTCTTTGCCGTGCGCTCCGGTCCGACGCACGACACGCACGGCAAAGACGTCTGCACTGTGCGTTTATTGGAGTCGTGCGGGGTGTCGTAGGCGCACGGCAAAGAGTGGCCTTTGCCGTGCGCCCGATAGAAAGCGCCCGGCAAATCATATGGCGCACGGCAAAGGTCGTCTTTCCGGTAGTGCATACGGGAAATTTAGTGATGTTCAGTCTTAATTCAAGGTTATTGCTACTCGATCTCCTCCCTAAAACATCAGAGGTAGGTGAAATGCATCAATACAAACTTATTTGTTTTCTTAATACTAGTTTCAGAATTTTTACAAAAATCTCACTTCTTCCTCCTCGTCAAGCAAATACTAGCAGGCTAGCTGGTATCAGCCAAGCATAGTTCATGTCCATTAATTCTCTCGCTACATGTCCATTAATTCTCTCGCTACTTTTTTTATCCAACTTTCCATCGACAAAACAAAGAGTTGCCTCTTTGCGTCTATCTCTCTCTGAATCTTCTTCAGCAGCAAACTCGATCTATACGAGCAACAACGGTAAGCTTGGCAATGTGTGGCAGCATACCTAGGGCAAACTCGTGACGGTGTGAGGATGGGAGGTTGCGGATGCACTACTGCCCTTAGTAAACAAGGTATGGTGGCCGATCGGAGGAGCCTGAATACTAGGACGACTATTAGGCCAGTCTCAGTGGGAAGGGTGAGTATTAAATTTCCTGCCACATCAGCAAATTTATGAGGAGAGAGAATGGGGGAATAATGTCATGAAATGAGAGAGGAGGGTCATCGCTGTTGGGGTTCTCTACCGCTGGCAGTAAATTTATGTTGATCGTGTGTTGACAGTGAAATTCTGTCAACCTAGCAATGAGTTTACCTTTGGTGTTGGCATATCTTTTATACCTTATCCATTGGTACTAACCCCCTTGGTATAACAAGTTCATTCGTGCATGTCGGTTTTGTAGTTTAATGTTTATGCAGGGTTTTAGTGTTGAAAGCGAGACTTCTGGGATAAGTTCATCAGGCACATCATGACAAGACCTTAAAGCCCTGTACAAGTCAAGCAATGAAGTGAACATGACTCCTAGAGCCCAGGGACCCAACCCGAGAAGATGACAAACTTCGAGGACCTAGCCAGAAAAGTGCTGAGTCTTCTGAGACAAGGAGCTTCATCCAACTCGGAGAGAAACTGACGACAAGGGCCCACATGCAGAAGGGGGAAGGATCTAGAAGACTCAGGAACCAATGCCGGGCGAAGGAGGCCACGAACTGGGCCGAAATGGGCCCAGGACGGTCGGCCCAAGCCGGCCGGCCCAGCCCGTTTCGAGGTCCAGTCGGCCCCCCTTTGACCTAGATGCCTCTCGGGAGCCGCGCATCAACCAATTCGTCATCCGCCGCTGAGGAGCAGAGAAGCTTGAGGGACACCATCTCGGAGATGAGGGTCGTGCTAGTTGTCTAGGGTCTCCCTAGCCGATGTGGGAACCTTGCATGGAAGACCACGTCGGAGCTCCAGAGCAAGGATCAAGATCAAGGCAGGATCCCGGTGGTGATCTTGTTCATGTAATCATTCATGGTGAAGTTTTTATAGTGAATCCGATTTCTAGCGATCAAGTGCCTTCTCGATGATTTTGTTCTCCCTTGGTTTTGCTTCTTCCCCAATCTATACTTAAGATAGATTGCATAGCGTGCTCTTGCAGCCGCAGTGGCTAGAGGTGTCGGTGCGGAAAGTAGTCCCGACACTAACTAGTGAGAAGCGTTGAGATCTATCTCTTGATGGCCGGTGCTAAGCAACTAGTGACACTGGTTTTTATCCTGGTTCCGGCCGGGGGCCGTACGTCCAACAGAGGTGTGCTCGGGGCACTATATTGCATTCCACCGTGTTCTCAAAGAGGGGGGGCTACAAGCGAGGCGGGAGAGGAGGTCGGGCCTCCAGGTCCCAGAGGTACTGATTGAGGCAAGTGCCAATATCGTGGTGAAGGCGGGAAGCGTGTGAGTGATCATTGTCCGTCGTCCCCCTGTGGCTAGGGGACCGCCCCTCCTTTTATAGGCCAAGGAGGAAGCAGTTTACAAGCATGCCACACTGTTCTAGCTACGTGTGGAGGCATGGCGTACAATGCCATGGAGTAGACGGCCGTCCTGGTGAATCCTGCTTCTGGCGGGGCGTCATGGCGTGTCCTGTGCGTGTCCAAGAGTGGCTTCGAGGAGGGTGGCGTAGAGGTTGCTCGTTCGAGGGCCGTCAGCGTGAGGACTCGAGGGTGCCATTGACATGAGGCTGTACAAGGCACAGTGGCTGGCGTGGCGGTGTCCCACCGCTGCATGCTTCCACAGCGTCGGGTATGGTGATACGGTGGCCGGGATGGTCGCACAAAGCTGATGGCGACAGAGGCGACCGCTCCCACTGGCCTGACGTCACGGCGCTGTCCCGTGTGGGCGCGGAGTAGTCGTGCGTCTTCCCTTCGAGGGTTCCGCCATCCTTTTTCGAGGGTGCGGTGCGCCGGCCGTACGAAAGTGGGTGGTACAGTGCCACGGGGTGGTTGCTGACCATGCCGCACAGTGTCGCACAGTGGCGGGGAGTCGGTGGAGTAGTGCCGGGCATGATTCCCAGGCGCGTAGTGGCGTGGATTCGCCTTTGACTTGGACGCCTGCAGATGTCAGTGCATTAAATGCTCTTGTCGGAGGAGCAGGTATGGATGCAACGGGCCCGTGATGCCCTCGAGCGAGACGGAAACTCGCTCGAGGGGGCTCTTGGCTCTCAATCGACACGGGGCCTCGCGCGAGGGGGGGCGTCCAGCCCCCAAGCGAGGAAGAGTACTGCTCGAGGGGGCGTCCGTCCCTCGAGCGAGATGGAACCTCACCCGAGGGGGCGACTGGCCCTCGAGTGAGGCGAGGTTGTACTGGGGCGGCCCCGTGTCCCTCGAGCGGAGCGGAGTTCCGCCTGAGGGTGGCCAAGCCGATTGTCTGGTGGGCCGTGGGTTTGTTTTGCGCGTGCGTTCAGGTTCATTTGCATTTGTTTTTTACGAATTTAAGCGGGTTTCCCCTGGTTGTTTAGGGGACCCTCATGGTTGTCCCCGACAGTAGCCCTCGAGCATCTGTGGGTGTATCCGTTAGGATCTCGCAGATGCTGATGCTTGCTGATGGGACGTTCTTCCCCCTGGTTGCTGATGCTATTCCGTGGGGCCGCGCTAGCGGACCCGCGGGTCTAGCCCCCGAAGCCTTGCAGGAGCGTGGGTGCTCCTGCAAGGGTTTTTACACTGGATCTACCTGCGTGCGGGGTGTTAGTTTCAGCCAGCATCGGCAATATTCCAGCCGGCCTCGGCGGTGCCACACGCACGTACCTGGCATCATCTGCATTCGGTACGCCCTCGGTGGTGTTGCTGTGCGTCGAGCCCCCGAGCCTGGGCCCGTTCGAGGCGATCGGGGCGAGCTCTTCAACTTGTTTTGAACGCTCCCTCGCCGTCCCTCCGCGGGACGGAGGGTGATGTTTCCGCAACCCCCATCGAATGGGTCCCGGATTGCGGATTCCTCATTGAGCTGTTATCGGGTGATTCAAGTGGACGCCCATGCCCCGTTCGATAAGGGTTGGCTCGTGATCCGGAGACTCGTCCATGAAAGCGATTACGTGGGTTTGCTAGGTGGGGCTTGGTCCCATTCGCTAGGGACTGAGGGTGCAGAAGCTCTCCCTCGATGGGATCCCCCGGCTAGCCGCCCTCGTTGGCTCTTGAATACGACATGTGGGGCGCCCTCGAGCTGGTGAGCTCGAGGATAGGCTTGAATGTGCGTGCCCTCGTCATCCCTGACTCTGTTGATCAGGGGCGCCGGTTCGAACCCTTAGAGGGCCAAGCTTTGAACCCCTGATCAGTAGGGCTGCTGCGGGGTGGCAGCTGGGTGCCCCCGTCTTTCTACATCTGCAAGGCTCGGGGGCTTGTGGTCGAACCGGCCAACGAGTTGCTGATCAGTAATCCTCTTGAATCGAGGGCACCTGTGGCGCCCGCTTTCTCTGAGTGGGCTTCGAGACCACTGGTTAGTAATCGCACCCTTCAAGGGTCGGTTTTTCGTGCCTTGGGCTCGGGCCGCTCGAGGGTCACACTTACTTGGTAAGGGACCAGGCCATTTAATGCCCACAGTCATGGCCACAGTCATGCGCTGCGGGTGCGCCTTTTCAGGCGCCGCAGCCGCACGCGTAGTGGGCGACGTGGGCGGGCGAACGTGACGGCCCCGCGGCTCTTCGGTTGCCGCGCTGTAATGATCGTGCGCGTGCGTGTGCCTAGCCGTTCCAGTCATGGTGGGGCCCGCTCGTCAGTGACGGATGCCGTCACCTGCAGTTAATGCGCGCGGAGCGTGCGATTCGGGGAGCGCGGCTCCCATGGATCTATGAATCCAAGAGGAAGGAGGGGCGAGTTCTTTACCACAACACTTAGCGCCCATCGCTCCTATCTTTCTTGCTTCTGCTCTAGAGCACCGCGCGCCCTTTCGTTTTCTCCTAGCGTTCACCGCCCGCCTCTCTTCCGCTCACCACCGCCAACTGCAATGGCGCCCGCGTAGTTGATCTAGGTGCTGGACCCGTTGCCGTAGCCATGCTCGACGGTGATAGAGTTCACGCTGCACGAGCTCGAGAACGACGGCCAGCTGGCGCCGAACGTGGATGGGCAACCCCTGGCGTGGATCATCCCGCCGGCGGCGGATCGGGAGCCCAACCCGCCGTTAGGCTACGTTGTCAGCTTCATCCGCCACCACGAGCATGGCTTCACGGCGCCGGTGAGCCACTTCATGGGCGGGCTGTGCTACCACTACGGCGTGGAGCTGCACAACTTTGCCCCGAACGCAATCTCGTAGGCGGCCACCTTCGTCGGCGTGTGCGAGGGATTCCTGGGGATCCCGGTGAACTGGGATCTCTGGGTCCACCTCTTCCGCGCGGAGCTGCACGCGCTCTCTACGCCGAAGCCGCGGGTGCGCCACGTGGTGCGCGCCGGCGGGATGTCTATTTTGCTGCGGGAGTCACGCAGGGAATTTTACATTCCCTGCACGATGACTTCCAACAACGCGGAATGGGAGCGGGCGTGGTTCTACCTCCGCAATGACGAGTACGGCCTCCCCCCTACACCGACAAGGTTCTGAGGGTGAAGGCTGACTCCTGGTGGCATGGCCTGTCCCCTTCTTCACGCCAGGACCGGCTGGAGTCAGCCCTGCTCGAGCTGAAGAGTCTAGCGGACGCCGGGCTGGGCGCGGCCTCGGTTCTCACGACCTTCACCACCGGCGGATCATCCCCCCACGTGGAGAGGGGGCTCCGCATCTTCGAGATGGACGAGACGGCCAACCCTGTGGCGCTAGCGTGCTCGCGGTTAATACACGACCGTCTCCCCCAGAGTACGCAGCCACGAGGGCGAGGCGCGCCATCAACCTTAAGGCTGTCAAGAACACCAACGACGACCTCTGGTCGTTCGTTATGCTTCCCAACGGCCCGCCGGTGAGTGGGCTCTTCCCCTTTTCCTTTATTCTTCCACCATGTGTCGCCGCGACTCTGACGTTTCGTCCTTCCCAGCAGAGGGAGGTTGTGAACGCCACGCAGTCCGACCCGCCCACGCCCCGAGCCCAAGCGCGCGCGCGGCGCAGCAGCGGGAACATGAAGGACCGATACGGCGAACCAGAGAGGGGGGGAGTGAATGGGAGCCGATAAAAATTCTTCTCGAAGGAGATTGAAACTCCAACAAGATGAACACGGCTTCCAACACACGTCTCTGACTCACTACCAAGGTTGGTCAAGCCCACGTAGCCACTGGAGTGCCACTGGACCTAGGAACCAACACACCACCTTCCGACCCGAGAAACGCAGCGGAAAAACCAAACCTCGAGTCTACGGACTCACACCGGTCGACCGGGTGAGCACCACCGGCCGACCGGTCCCCGCCGGTAAACCGAGCAACTTTCACTAAGTGGCTCTACACGGCCGACCGTGAGACACACCGGTCGGTACCGATGGCGACCGAAAGCCCCCAAGGCACCAAACAGGCCAACCGACCACCAAAAGGACCCAAACTCGAAACAAGCGCCTACACGGGACAACAACGAACTCACCAAGACGTTCACCCGAGCAAAAACCCACAAGAGCTCGCACCGGTCAGACCGGTCAAGAGCATCGGTCGAACAGTGTAGCACGGGCGGCTCGGGATGAACGACACCGCGGGTCAACTCCCCCAAATCCAAATCTCGATCTCCCGAATCACTCCAAGGACTTGAACAAGACTTTGGGGATATCAGGAACACCTCATGAGGAGTCCATAGCCAAGTTTAATCCCACCAAATCTCGTCCAAAACGGGAGGAATCGAAGAAATCCCGCCGAAAGCACTTCCAACCCAAGAACCCAAGAAACCCCAAAATCGAGCACCTTTTCTCACGGATTTGGGAGGGGAATCATAGCCCAAAGAACCACGAAGGGTTCCCACAAATTTCCCCCATCAAAACCCCAAGAGAAAAGTCCCGAAAACAACCCAAAGAAATCACCGAGACAAGGCTCCGAAAATCACCACCAAGAACAACCGGGGAAAACACATCCAAACCTTGAGGAACCACGCCGAATCATCTATACATGAAACAAAGGTTCGTACAAGGTCTAGCAAGCCGCCCGATCATCCATCCCTCTCAACAAGATCTCTCCGTGAAGCTCTCTTGCTAGTCCTAAGGAAAACCCAAGGAAAACAGGTGGAAAATAGGAAAACAAATGAGCTAGGGTTCCAAGAGTTGGCTGCCATCCTCTCACCCTTTGGGTTATATGGAGGCAACCGAATGTCTAAAACGCCCTTCTCTACTAACTAGGGATACAAGCTCCTCAAGGGCTGATTTGGAATTCTTGATGTCTTCACCATCGGACGGATGCCCGGCGACCGCACCCTGCGTAGCCTCGACGCAAGCCATGCGATCCCGACGCGTGTCCTCTGCTTCGAAGATTCGGACCGCGTCGTCGCACACCGGTCGAGCCGGTCCCCACCGGTCGGACCGGCCGGACCCACCGGCGGTCGGCCCGTGCGGCGGCCGCCGCAGCCTCCGTCTTCGGTTCTCGGTCTTGGCTTTGTGGATCAACCAAGGAACCCGGTGGTTTTTTCGGTGAACCACCGGAAACCCCGCGAACTCGGTGTAGCCTCCGCCAATCTCCACTCATGACTTGGCTCCCATGTAGTCCCGGCTCGACCTTGGTTTTGAGGCTCAACCAAGAAACCGTCCACGACTTCATCTTCTTGTTCATGCCACCATGCGGCCCGCACTTGACCCCCACCGGCCACCGGGTCCCTCGAACGAAGCCTACTTGTCTTCTCCACACGGAGGCCTCACCGGTGACGACCTTTCGCGCTTGTTCTTCACACCGCACCAACACCGGTGAAGCCGCAACCCGCACCCGCAATACTTAGCCAAGAATCGGTCCACACAACGTTGTCAATCACTCATCACACAAGGAAGCGACCATCCACCGGTCCTCGAACCACACATGGTCCTCAATCTCCCCCTTGATGAGTGCATTGACAACACCCACACGAAAGTAACAAGAGAGAAAAGAAAAAGAAAAGAAACGAACAAAAAGAAACTCCAACAAGCGATCGAAAGCCAAACAAAGGCAAAGAGCATGATCACTTGAAGAAGACAAGTCTCGGACCCCTTAGGCAAGGGCAATGGCTCGACACATCTGAGACAAAACAAAGCTTAAGCAAAGAGCGCAAACCACCGAATCAAAGCTCGAACAACCACAAAGAGCTCCCCCTGCACACATGCAAGCTCCCCCTGAACCAATGCACCTCCCCCTGGATGAATGCATGCAAGACACCACTTGAAACAGGGCAGCTGCAACAAAACAGCCCTGACCGGTCAGACCGGTCAACACCACCAGTCAGATCGGTGTGCAACATGTGTACAGAACCAGCACTCACACCGGTCAGACCGGTGACCCTGAACGGTCAGACCGGTGCACAACAGAGCCCAGAAATGGCTCGAAACCACCTGAAAACCTTCTAAACACGTTCAGCAAGCCATTTCAAGCTCAAACTTCTCCCCCTTGTTGGCAATGCATGAATCAAGCCAAAAATGCAAAACTTTCAACCTAGAGCTTCTCAAATAGACAAAATTCAACAAAGAATGCTACACATGTCCAAATGAGCAAGTTAGGTACTCTACGGCTTCGTATCGATCTCAACTACATGATCACCAAGTTTCACAACCATTGGACGAAGCTAAGATGGATTTTGGCAATTTTGCGAAAAAATTGCCTCTCATGAGCAAAGTCCTAAACATGATCAAAGCATATCAAAATGGCAAAGCCACACAAACTTCATGACAGCCATTCTAATCATAAGACCATCACGAACACCCACAAGCACCTCATGTCATGTCAAAGCCACCAAGCCATGTGCCTACTTCTATGTATGAGACTTCTCATTGGTAGGCATCATGCAACGGTTTAGCACCCAAAGCAAATTAAATTCAGCACATATGACATGGGAGCACATTTCCAAGCATTTTTCATTTCATTGTCAGATTTGTAAATGGTACATGAAATGTCTTTGCGACAAAAAGGAACTTATGCCCCTCCACAAGATAAATCAAGAGGGCTAAACATTCATGATGGCAAATGAGCCTTTGGCCCCATATGATCAATAAACTAGCTATCCAACCACAAATTAAGCATAGCAAGGCCACAAAAACATGTCAAGAGCATGTAAAGGCATTTACACATGAGAGCGCATACATGTGACATTTTTCAAAAACATAGCCATCAACCATGGATTATTCATCAAGATCATCAAGAGCTAAGTCAAACTAACCATAGCATACCAAACAAGCTCACAAAGACATATATTTCAATCCATGGTGAACAATATATATAAGAGAAGCTTTTCCTAACCAATGCATATGATACAAAATGCATGCAATCTAAGATACAAGGATGCATATACATCATGTTACACATGCCATGCCAAATGCAAGAAATGCACAAAGAAAAGCTATACATATGCTACAAAAGAAGCTCTCACACAAAACTCACAAACCACCGGCTCCTCGAGGGTAGGCAAAACGGGCTCGACACCACCGGCAAAAGAGAGCTCCCACACACCCAACTCAAGAAATCAAACACACACCAAGTTCCCCCCGCAAACGAGTGAAAGTTGCTTGATCTAGGGGTTTGGTGAAAATATCGGCTAGTTGGTCATGTGTGGGTACATGGATCAAAGCTATCTTCCCTTTTTCTACGTTGTCTCTCAGGAAATGATACCTCACTTCTATGTGTTTGGTTTTGGAATGGAGCACTGGGTTCTTTGCAACACTTATGGCACTGGTGCTATCACATTGAAGTGGGACATGGGTATACTCCTCACCAAAGTCACTCATGGTGTAGGTGATGGAAAGGAGCTGAGGGCAACAACTAGCAGCGGCAACATACTCGGCCTCGGTCGTGGATTGAGCAACACTCGACTGCTTGCGGGAAGACCAAGACACCAAAGAAGAACCCAAGAACTGGCAAGTCCCAGAAGTGGACTTCCTATCCAACCGACACCCGGCAAAATCCGCGTCTGAAAAACCATGAAGCGCCAAAGAAGAGGACGCGGAGTACCAAAGGCCGAAGTCGGGAGTGTGACGCAAGTACCGAAAATTCGCTTCAACCGCTTGCCGATGCGAAGTCCTCGGAGACGCTTGAAAACGAGCGCACAGACACACTGAGAACTGTATGTCCGGCCTCGTCGCCGTCAAGTAGAGGAGTGACCCGATCATGCTCCGGTACTCCTTCTGGTCCACGTGCTCACCTTCCTCGTCCGCATCAAGAGCCGTAGTCGTACTCATCGGCGTCGTCATAGCCTTGGAGTCCTCTATCTTGAACTTCCTCACAATGTCCTTGGTGTACTTAGCCTGGTGCACAAATGTTCCTTCCTTTGATCGCTTGATTTGTAGCCCGAGGAAGAACTGCAACTCACCCATCATGCTCATCTCAAACTCCCTGCTCATATCATCTGCAAACCTTGCAACAAGAGAGTTAGACGAGCCACCAAAGACAATATCATCCACGTACACCCCGCACAATCGGGATATCTCGCCCCCGCCTCGGCAAAAAACAAGGTCCGATCGACCTTCCCCATCTCAAAACCTCTCTCAAACAAGAACCCCCTCAACCTCGCCATACCAAGCTCTAGGCGCCCGCTTCAACCCATACGGCGCCTTCCTCAACTTGTACACCGGTGGGGGTACTTCTCACTCTCAAACCCGGGAGGTTGCCTCACATACACTTCTTCCTCCGAAGACACCATTCGGGAAAGCACTCTTCACATCCATTTGGTGCAACTTGAACCCTTTAGCCACGGAAAAGGCTAGAAGGATCCTAATCGCCTCCAAACGGGCTACGGGAGCAAAGGTCTCCTCGTAGTCGATCCCCTCCTTCTGACTGAACCCTTGAGCAACAAGTCTCGACTCGTTCCTCACAACCTCACCCTTCTCTCCCTCTTTGTTTTTCCACACCCACTTTGTACCAATCGGCTTACACCCCGGGGGAGGGTCAACCAACTCCCACACCGATTCCTCTCAAAGTTCTCCAACTCCTCATGCATCGAATTAACCCAATTGTGATCAGATAGTGCGTGTCCAATGTCTTTGGGCTCAAAAGAAGCAACAAACGCAGCATGAGCGAAATGGGAATTGTTCCGAACCCTCGACCGTGTAGTGCGTTCATTCATGTCGCCGATGATCCTCGAAGCTGGGTGATCCACTTGAACTCGCCGGGGAGGTTCTCGCCTCGAAGCTACCTCCCCCTCAACGTCAGCTTCTCCTCGTTCTTGATTTGTCGTCGTAGGTGTAGCAGAGGGTCCATCCATCATCGTAGTCAAAGTAGTGGGTACATGTTCAGCCGGGGGCACTGCACCGCCATCCTCATCATCTCCATGTTCATGCTCCTCCTCCTGAAAGATCTCCTCGCCAAGCTCATCATCACCTGCACACTCAAAGACAAGCTGACTACGTGGCTCTGTCTCGTCAAAGGTTACCTCGCAAGTCTCCACGATTTGGTTAGTTTCAATATTGAGCACACGATATGCTCTAGAATGAGATGCATAACCAAAGAAAATGCCATCGACAGACCTAGCCTCAAACTTATCCAACTTCCTGCCTTTCTTCAGAATGAAACACTTGCAACCAAAGACATGGAAGTGACTCACCTTGGGTGTGCGACCATGCATCAACTCATAGCATGTCTTCTTCTTGTGCACTCTGAGGTATATCCTGTTCGACACATAGCACGCGGTATTCACCGCCTCAGCCCAATACCTCCTCGGAGTCCTATGCTCATCAAGCATCATCCGAGCCATCTCGCACAATGTTTTGTTCTTCCTTTCCACAACACCATTCTGGGGAGGCGTATACAGACTCGAAAACTGGTGCTCAAGACCCAAGCCATGGCAAAAGGTTTCAAAACGAGAGTTCCTGAATTCCGAGCCATTATCACTGCAGATAGCTCATATGGCATCTCCGTGCCTCTCGTTCCTCAACCTCAAGACTAGATCTCGAACAAAACCAAACGTCTCCCCCTTCTCCTCGAGAAAGAACACCCACGCATACCGAGAGTAGTCGTCCACCACAACAAGGACATACCACTTCCCACCGCGCATCGCACACGAGCTGGGCCAACAAGGTCCATATGGAGCAGCTCGCATGGACGCTCAGTCATCACATCGGTGAGAGGCGGGTGAGAAGGGGCTACCATCTTGGCATGCCTACACGGCGCACAAACCAACTCTTTCTCAAGCCTCAACCGTGGCAATCCTCGGACCAAATTGAGTTTACTCAAGCGAGACAAAAGGTCAAAGCTCAAGTGACCCAACTTCCTATGCCACTTCCACAACTCACTCGAAGAACCAGCCAAGAAACAACGCTCCACACCCGAAGACTGAGAAAAATTAGCACGAAACACCTGACCCTCGGGAACGACCATACAGACAAGGTCCCCTCGAGAGTCCAAAATCCGAGAACCACCTGGCCGAAACAACACCTCAAAACCCTCATCCAACAACTGGGCCACAGAAAGCAAGTTGTACCCCAGCGATTGAACAAGAGCAACACGCCTCAGAGTGATCTTGTCACTCACTTTGATCTCACCTTCTGAAAGCACACGCCCACGCCCATTGTCCCCAAAGGTGATGTACCTCTTCGTCACCACCGGGATGAGACTTGAGAACCACCCCTGTCTCCGGTCATATGCCTCGAGCAACCGGAGTCAATCAACCAAATGTTCTTCAAGTCTTCCACCTGAAATTCAAAAATAAGCACGTGAGCGAACAAACGACTCAAAGATCGGGGTTAGTACCAAAAGAGGAAAACCAGTGCCGAGCCATTTGCTCGAAAGTGGGGTTAGCACCAACCAAAGCATCTCTCCTATCAAAGCTACCTCCACGAACACCACCACGGTAACCACCCCGAGGGAACCACCCCTCTCGCCCGGAGGAGGACCAAATCCACGCAGAAAGCCCGTGGAACGTCCTTCCTCTCCAACTCAAAGCTATGACTCCTCCGATCCCCGTATTGAGCACGAGGAGGAGAACGCCTAGCAAACCGACCACCGCACCCTTTCCGCCCCAACCACCGAACCACGACCACCGAAACAACCCCCGCACTCGTACGAGCTCGAAACCCGACGTTGCCTGTCGTCCGTGCCCGCACCGGCGTCGACCGGTGCCCCACACCGTCCGACCGGTGTGACCTGGGCAGCAGCACCACCTGTTGCCTTCCGCTCTCCCCAAGCCCGAACTGTCCTCACACTCGCCTTGCCCCTGGGCATCTGCATACGAGGCTCAAGTACACCATCGGAAGGGTGGTACTTGTCCTTGTTAGCCCACTCCTTTGCCATTCTCTCCTCACGCTTCCTTTTGAAGCAAAACTCCTCCTTATGGACATCTCTCCCACAATAGCCACAATGGAACCTCACAAGCTTAGGCTTAGGCTTGGGATGTGGCTGCTCACTTGGTTTCTCTCCACTCAAACCCTCCACCGGTTTCTCACCACTAGCCTTCTCACTCTCCTTCCCAAAGAACACTTTCCCCGAAGTGCTCACAAACTTGATAGGCTTTTGTAGGTCATTTGTGGGTGTAGGAAACACGGGTGGAGCTGGGGTTGTGTCTAGTCGGTTCCTAAGATGATTAGGTTTTGGAGGGAAATCATTTTTGTGGTGGGTTTTTGGTGGCTCCGGGATATTCTCTCCACTTCCCTCACCAACCTTGTTTGCCCCAAGCCCCTCACCATCTTGCCTCTTGAAGGCCTCGATCATCATCCTCAACTGAGGCTCATGACCGGACAACCAACCCATCAACTTCCCAAGTCATCATTCTCATCCTGCAAACGATCAACATAATGTGCAAGCTCCAAATTTTTCAATGCATGCATTTCACAAGTAGAGCAAGATGTAGGCATGGGTTCCTTCAATTTAGCCTCAAGAGAACTAGTGTAAGCATGCATCTCATCAATCTTAGCATGCAAGACAGGGCAAGAAGTGCAAGCACCTAGCAAAGTAGGTCTAGACTTAAGCTCAGCCACTTCAACCCTAAGCACATCTAGTTCCTCACACTTGGAGGCATGCTTCTCCTTAAACAAAGCAAGATCAGCAAGGAATATGGAGCAATCAAGCACAATCATTCTCATCGAAACAACGGGGCTAGCCTTAAGGGAATCAATCTCAAGCTTGCTATCAAGCACCCGTGTCTCTAGCTCGCCCACTCTAGTCCTAGCATCCTCGAGTGAAGCCCTAAGCTCTTTCCTCATTTTCTTGGCCTCTCTAAGCATGTCATCACGGTTATCAAGCAATGAGCCAAGCCTCTCATTCTCCTGGCGCAAGAAGGGAAGTTCATCACGCACCTCGTCGTCGGACTCGAATCCGAGTCGCTCCGTGTGCTCTTCTTGCCGCCGGAGCTCGGCGCCATGGTGCGAAGCCGTCTCTCGCGGCGGCTCGGCCCGCTCGGGTTCTTGGACGACTTCTTGTTCTTGCGACAATCTCCCTCATCTTCACTGCTGCTCGAGCTCGAGGTGGAGTACGCGGAGCCCCGGAGTCGACGTCGCTCGCTCCCACCATCGCTCGGGCCGTGCCTCGGCTCTCCTTCTTCCTCGATCGTCGCTCGTCCTTGTACTTGTTCTTGTGCTTGCTCTTGTGGTCACGCCTCGAACGGTACTTGCCGTCCATCCTGGGCTTGTGCTTGTAGCTGTCCTTGTTCTCGGCCTTCTCGGGCGGTCGGCGACGAAGTGTCCCGCTTGCCGCACCGGAAGCAAGTCCTCATGTTCCTCCTCATGTTCACGCGGTTCTCGTGCAGCCTCTCGAACCGCCTCGTCAACAGCGCCAGCTCGTCCTCTCCAAGGTCATCAAACTCCTCATCTGGCATGGACATCAAAGAGGAAAAAGAGAACATCCTGGTGGATGGGTTAGAGTTAGCCTTTCCTTTTGAACCACCAACGAGGGCAAGACTATGGGAATCAGTCGGTCCCTCGAGCTTGGCAGTCATGCCCCTATCCACCTCAGCCGACTTGAGCTTCGAGAACAGCTCGTTCACCGTCAGAGTGTCATACTTCTTCGACTCGACAATGGCCTCGAACTTTCCGCCCCAAATCGTACGATCCAAAGAGTGTAAGAGCTTGACCGCTCTATCATGATCATCGTACGGGAGCACGTCCACATTGGCCCTCATGTTGTTCACAACCACCGTGAACCTCGCGAAACAAGGCATCGATGGACTCACTGGGGAGATGAGTGAAGTTCTCGTACTCTCTCCGTAGGTCGCATACATCCGTGCCTCGAACACCGGGCGTTCCCAACATGAGCCTCCTTCAACACCGCCCAAATCCTACAAGCCAAGTGCTCGGTGTGCACCCGATCGAACTCAGGCTGACACAAAGCACGAAACAAGTAGTCGACCGCCTTATTGTTGGCGTCGAATCCGTCCCTCGATCCTGGAGCGAGGAAGTCCATCGGCTGGACATAGCCTGTGTCCACCGTGACATCCCAAAGGATCTGACCCTTTCCGCGGAGAAAAGCACCCATCCGCTTGCTCCACATCTGGTAGTTCTTTCCATCGAAGTGTGGAGGACCCGAACCCCGTTCCTGGTACGCCATCCTTGGATCTTAGACTGGTTAGAGTCAACAAAGACCCGAACCGGCTCTGATACCACTTGAAGGACCGATACGGCGAACCAGAGAGGGGGGGAGTGAATGGGAGCCGATAAAAATTCTTCTCGAAGGAGATCGAAACTCCAACAAGATGAACACGGCTTCCAACACACGTCTCCGACTCACTACCAAGGTTGGTCAAGCCCACGTAGCCACTGGAGTGCCACTGGACCTAGGAACCAACACACCACCTTCCGACCCGAGAAACGCGGCGGAAAAACCAAACCTCGAGTCTACGGACTCACACCGGTCGGATCGGTGAGCACCACCGGCCGACCGGTCCCCGTCGGTGAAACTGAGCAACTTTCACTAAGTGGCTCTACACCGGTCAGACCGGTGAGACACACCGGTCAGACCGATGGCAGCCTGAAAGCCCCCCAAGGCACCAAACAGGCTAACCGACGACCAAAAGGACCCAAACTCGAAACAGCAGCAACACGGGACAACAACGAACTCACCAAGACGTTCACCCGAGCAAAAACCCACAAGGGCTCGCACCGGTCAGACCGGTCAAGAGCACCGGTCGACCGGTGTAGCACGGGCGCTCGGGATGAACAAAGACCCGCGGGTCAACTCCCCCCAAATCCAAATCTCGATCTCCCGAATCACTCCACGGACTTGAACAAGACTTTGGGGATATCAGGAACACCTCATGAGGAGTCCATAGCCAAGTTTAATCCCACCAAATCTCGTCCAAAAAGGGAGGAATCGAAGAAATCCCGCCGAAAGCACTTCCAACCCAAGAACCCAAGAAACCCCAAAATCGAGCACCTTTTCTCACGGATTTGGGAGGGGAATCACAGCCCAAAGAACCACGAAGGGTTCCCACAAATTTCCCCCATCAAATCCCCAAGAGAAAAGTCTCGAAAACAACCCAAAGAAATCACCGAGAGAGGGCTCCGAAAATCACCACCAAGAACAACCGGGGAAAACACATCCAAACCTTGAGGAACCACGCCGAATCATCTATACATGAAACAAAGGTTCGTACAAGGTCTAGCAAGCCGCCCGATCATCCATCCCTCTCAACAAGATCTCTCCGTGAAGCTCTCTTGCTAGTCCTAAGGAAAACCTAAGGAAAATAGGTGGAAAATAGGAAAACAAATGAGCTAGGGTTCCAAGAGTTGGCTGCCATCCCCTCACCCTTTGGGTTATATGGAGGCAACCAAATGTCTAAAACGCCCTTCTCTACTAACTAGGGATACAAGCCCCTCAAGGGCGGATTTGGAATTCTTGATGTCTTCACCATCGGACGGATGCCCGGCGACCGCACCCTGCGTAGCCTCGACGCAAGCCATGCGATCCCGACGCGTGTCCTCCGCTTTGAAGATTCCGGACTGCGTCGTCGCACACCGGTCGGACGGTGCTCCTCACCGGTCGGACCGGCCGTCGGCGCCGCTTGCAGCTCCGTCTTCGGTTCTCCGGTCTTGGCATTGTGGATCAACCAAGGAACCCAGTGGTTTTCTGGTGAACCACCGGAAACCCCGCGAACTCGGTGTAGCCTCCGCCAATCTCCACTCATGACTTGGCTCCCACGTAGTCCCGGCTCGACCTTGGTTTTGAGGCTCAACCAAGAAGCCGTCCACGACTTCATCTTGCTGTTCATGCCACCATGCGGCCCGCACTTGACCCCACTGGCCACCGGGTCCCTCGAACGAAGCCTACTTGTCTTCTCCACACCTGGAGGCCTCACCGGAGACGACCTTTCGCGCTTGTTCTTCACCTGCACCAACACCAGTGAAGCCGCAACCTGCACCTGCAATACTTAGCCAAGAATCAGTCCACACAACATTGTCAATCACTCATCACACAAGGAAGCGACCATCCACCGGTCCTCGAACCACACATGGTCCTCAGAACAGGAGCGGGCGGCACGTAAGAAGGAGCGAGGGATCCGGCGGCGGGAGCGCCGGGAACAAAGGAGCGAGGAATTCCGGCTGCGTGAGCAGCAGGGACTTTCTCCCTCGGCGACGTCGGAGTACTCGTCGTAGGGAGAGGAAGAGGAGGAGGAAAGCGACGGGGGCTAGGCCCCTCCTAAGAGGTGGGAGCTTGCGCTCCCCTCACCGAGAGATGCAGAGGCGGCGGAGAAGCTAGTGCCTGGGGCGGTCTACGGAAGAGGCGGCGCACACCGCAGAGGTGCCGGCGCGCGTTGCGGAGGCGTTCGGGAGTGCGACGGTGGCGATGTCGGCCGCGGCCACAGTGCCCGTCGAGCCCTCGAGGAAGAGGACGCGGGGCTTCTCCACCTTGAGGTAGGCAGTCGCTCCTCCAGATGCCCCGTTCTCGAGAGGCAAGAATTTGATCCTTCTGTTTCTGCGTTCGCAGGGTGGCGCCGACCGTGCCCCCCTCGCGCCCGCCAAGGCGCTTAGGACGGACGCGTACATCCCCACGAGGCGGCGCTCATCGAGGGCGCCGCGGGTGACGGGGAGTACGGCGGCTACGGCGAGCGAGGCCCCGCGTGGCGTGGCCGCAGATACGGAGCCGCAGCAGGTGACGGCGGCCACAACGGCGGTCATGACCATGGCGGTCACCGCGCCATCGATTTCGCCGGCGCCGGCCCTAGTCAACGACAGTCGGGTGGAGGTGGTGGAGGTCCCGGATGACAACACCCCGCCGCCCAGGTAGGACCAGTGGGGGAGCCTGCCCGCACCAGCCCCCGAGCCCCCGGTGGGGGTGCTCGTGATGAGGGATGATGGCTGCGTGATGTCGGGGCGCCCGGCGGACGGCGACAAGGTCTCGTCATCGCGCGCCGCCCCTCTGGCTTCAGACGGCACCGCAGCGCATCCGGAGCAGGAGCAGGAACGTGTCGACGCGGTGCTGCTCACTTTGCTGACGCCCAGGCCGAACAGGCACTGTGGTAGGAATTCTGCGACCACGGCTGTAACACCCCGTGTTTTTTCTCAGTGGTAAATTGTGCTAATGACCCACTTAACCACTCCTCTAACTACCCTTGAGGACACTAGGTCAACCCTTGGTCAAAGCCCAAGCTCAAAACCCTTTTATCCCCTTTGACCCCTTGTTGCCATTCTAGAACTTTGTCACGTTCTCCAACATTTCCCTAAACACTTCAAAACCACCCAAAAGGAAAAATGTGTAGAGTGTTGAGGCACACAACTTTGCTATTGAGTGGCATGACTGGTTTGGAGTGTAGGAGGGTGAAAATGGCAAAACAAGGCTTTTGTTTACTATTCACAGGAGTCGAGAAATTGGGCAAGTTGGCATGGCGTTCCTGCTCGAATTCTTGAACAAAACCCCTACCAGCCTTTGTGAAAGTTGTAAAGTAATGTCTGATCTTCAACTTTGCTTCAGACCCTAAGATGCACTTTAGTTTGAAAATTTGGAGAAAAACCCATTTGAAGACAGCTTCAGCGAACTGTTTTTGCCGGGAACGCCAGAGCGCGCCCACGCGCGACGTTGTGCACGCGTGCCACACCAGCGGCCGTACGCGCGCCGCGCGCGCATGCCGAGGCGGCGGCGGACCTAGCCGGTCCATGCGACGCGCCGGGAGTGCCACCGTGGGTGACGACCGCGAGCGTTTGGACGGCGCCATGTGGCCGGTTCCCACTCGCCGGCGTGCCAACCTCCGCTCGGCATTGGGCGCCGCCGCGCCGCACATCGCAAGCCGCCTTGCCGCCCATGCCGCGTGCACCGGCCGACATGGTTGAGCCCACGACTTCTTAACCGACCTCCGAACCCTTATAAACCCGCCCCGGTCGCTTCCCTGCGCGCAAGCACACTCGCCACCGAGCCGCCGCCGCCCGCCATTGGCGCCGCCCGGTGTGAACCCCCTTCCAGTCGCTGTTCTCACTCATCCAAGCACCTAAGCTCCCCTATGTGCATCACAAAACCTCCTCGAGCCGCTTATTAATCAAGCTGTTGACGGTTAATAGATGTATCAAAGTTCGTTTGTGACTTGCAAGCGGACAAGTCTCCCGTCGTAGTCAAGGGACCCTTCTTCCCTCGAGTGGTGAACCCAAGGTATCGAATCCGTGGAACAATGTGCAACGCAAGGATTCAATCTAGTAAAGCAAGGTAAAGCTATCTAATGAAGACAAGTTGCATCTAATCTACTAACTCATAAAGAAAACGAATCTAATCTAATCTACTAAAAAGGTAGCAAGAGAAAGCAAGAGATAACCAATCTAGAGAATCTAGATCATACTTATGTTGTAGCTCCAAACAAGATAGATGAAGATAGCAAAGCGAATCTCATTAAAAGCATCTTTAAATCGTGGCCTTCCCATCCGACTCCGAAAACATCCGCCTTTCGAGACCCCCGTTCGTCACAACGTATCCCTATTCATGCGGGGAGCTTAGGGCGAGTTCGATAGAACAAGTTGAAATCACTTGGCCGGTCCGTATGCACCTCTAGCCACCGCGGCTACAAGAGCACCCTATGTAATCTATCTTAAGTATAGATCGTAAAAGAAGCAAAACCAAGAAGAAAACAAAATCATCGAGAAGGCACTTGATCGCTAGAAATCGAATTCACTTACAAACTTCACCATGAATGATTACATGAACAAGATCACCACGGGGCCCTCCCTCGATCTTGATCCTCGCTCCGAGCTCCGACGTGGTCTTCCATGCAAGGTTCCCACGTCGGCCGGGGAAACCCTAGACAATTAGCACGACCCTCATCTTCAAGTTGGTGTCCCTCAAGCTTCTCTCGCTCCTCGACGGCGGAATACGAAATCTTCTCTCGCGTGGCTCTCGGTCGGGGGGCTATTTATAGCCCGAGAAGCAATTAGGTCAAAGGAGAGGCCGATTGGGCCCCGAATTGGGCCGGGCCGCCGGCTGGGCCGACCGGCTCGGGCCCAATTCGGCCCATCCCGCGGCCTCGCTTCGCCGGTGTTGCTTCCCACGTCTTCTAGATGTTCTCCCCTTTTGCATGTGGGCCCTTGACGTCGGTTTCTCTCCGAATTGGACTCAACTCCTTGTCTTGCAAGATTCAAGACTTTTTCCGGTTCGGTCCTCGGAGTTTATCATCTTCTCGGGCTTGGTCCTTGGGCTCTTGGAGTCATGTTCACTTCATTGCTTGACTTGTATCGGGCTTCAAGATCTTGTCATGAGGTGCTTAATGAACATATCCCGGAAGTCTTGCTTTCAACGTTAAAACCCTGCGTAAACACATAACTCCAAAACCGACATGCACAAGTGAACTTGTTATACCACGGGGGTTAGTACCAATGAATAAGGTACAAAAGTTATGCCAACACCGAAGGTAAACTCATGGCTAGGTTGACGGATTTTCACCGTCAACATCTCCCCCATGCTTAAACCTTGCTCGTCCTCGAGTAAGCCTTCGATGGATATCATCGTTGCCCTTCATTGTTTAAACCTTGCACTTGATCATACATGAAAAAAACATAATGCTCTCAAAAGTTTAATTCGTTAAAGTTCCATAATGTACTAGCCTTCACCTCCACGGAGGGTAGATTCTTTTTAAGCTTATCCCACAAGTATTAACATGCTCACAAAGTTTAAATAGATCTCAGAATTTTTGAAATAAAGAACGAGATAAAGAAAAGAGCTAAACCAAGTTCACAAATTTAAATCACCTTGCATGTTGCTCATAAACTCTCATCTCACTTGTCTCTCAAGCCTATATATTCTACTCCTTTCCCTCTCATAACATATATGTGTGGTAGGCTTTATATGGAGCTTTGGGAAAGTTTAGTCCTAACAAGATTTTATAAATGAGGTGTTGTCAAAACAAGACAAGCTTCTCATGGTCTTACCGAGACTTGTCAAAAAGGTCATTGGAAAATAATGTTAAATCAAGGAGGGGAAAGAGAAAAATACACACACTTTTAGATGAGTGGACATGTGCAAATGGCAAAGAGTGATCCCGAGGCACAAAGGAAGTCCTCGTTATCGGATTGCACATGGTTGGAAAATGAGAATGGATCTTTTTAACTTGAAGCCTTGAATGCACTTTTAGAGAGCCGGGGAGTTCACTTTACGCACATATATTTTTTTCTCTTTCTCATATTTCTCATTCTTTTCTTTCTTTCATTCATTCATTTTTTTCTTGTCATATATTCAGTCCATGACTTTCACAACGAAGTTTTGATTTTTTATACCTTGAAAGTCATGAATATCACTGGATTTTTTTTACCCAACCCTATACATCTCTTTCATCATTTTTTTTAAAAAAAATACTCCCTTTTGAACTCTAAAACTGCACCGTACCTACCTCCTCCCCCATGCTTAGACGTTGCTCGTCCTCGAGCAAGGAGGCGAAAAAATAAGGTAGGTACCGGGGTATTTTTCCTTGGAGAGATACTTGAAATCTTCAACGTTGGCACCGTTTTGCGATCTTCCTTGAATTGATGATCCATTCTCAACGATAGGTTGTGGTCAAGGAGGTAATCACAAAAGATGATATTTGGTTTAAGGGTGGATATCCGGCGAAGTTTGTGAGATCTCCAATGCGGGGATACACAATGCACGGATAAAAGGCTAGCAAAAAGATAGATACGCAAAAACGGAATGACCAGCTTCTTAGTCTCGGGCCAGAGAAATCATGACCTGTAATAACTCACTCAAAAATAAATCTTGTACACTAAGGTTTATGCACTCAAATATATATAAGGCTTTGGATAGGTTGAGCAACACACAAGTGATATTTATGACAAGGTTAGCGATATTTTTGAACATAAAAGACATCTTTAATCTATTCATAACTTGAGAGCACATAAAACACTATGGGTCTTTATTTTAATCATAACCTCCGCTGAAGATTGAGCTAGCATTTAGATAATTTCAGATTTGTATTTTTAAGAGAGCACTAGTTCAAACATGCACAAATCAATTACAAAGATAAACAAAGCGGCAATTATAATCATATATCATCATGGCACAAACTTTGTAACTTTACCAAAGGTAAAAACTTGGTGGTGACATTATTCATGATGAAAATAAAAGCTAAGACACATGCTGAAAAATTAAACTAACACACTTTCTGAAATTTAAATAAAAAAACTGAAAACACTACGCATACATAGGCGCAAACAAGCTGAAAATTAAAGAAAAGGGGTAAAGGAAAGATAACTAAAGCTCCTCCTCTCTCTAATCTTCCGCCGGTGGTTGATATTGATAGTCTTGGTTGTTGTACCCTTACTTGTAATAGGAATGCACCACTCCTCCTATGAATTGTCTGACGGTGCTAGGTGAAGGTGTCCAAGCACATAAGCGACGTTTGCATTTCCTTCACCCATTTGGTTTGCATTGGTTTGGATGACGGCAATAATTTGCATGATCCTTGCAGCGTATCCTCCAATGGTGGCCACATTTTGTTGTGGTTGAGGAAGGTGTGCATATGGCTCCGCAAAGGCTACGTTGGGCACCGCAAAAAATGGTGGGGGTATGGCTGCACCACTCCCCCATGCTTGCATTGGTACACCACCGTAGTAATTTGGCGATGCCGGAATTTCTCCGAATGGTGGAACATAATTTTGTTGTGCACCTCCTTCTTGGGCCATAGAAGATCCTTCTCCTATAATTCTTTTCTTTTATTATTTTTTCTTCGCCGGCACAAGAAGTCCTTCCTCTAACCGATCTTCTTCCCCTCAAGAAAAATCTTAATCTTCAAATCCGGAAGGGGCAAATTCACCTAGGCCACTTCGAAGCCTCCTCTCTCATCTTCACTCTTATATTTTCCTTTCTTCATATATTCCTAGGGAAGTCCCGGGTAGGAGATGATTTGGGTTCCTTGCAATACCCGGTTTTAAAGAGATAGTCAACATGGAGAGGTAACAACCCGATCTCCCGAATCCGATGTTGCTCACAACACCACCGGTTGATCATAGGTGAGTAGGGTTGATTAGCTGCGAGTAAATCCAATTCAACTCCGTGTTGGTTATCTATGTCTCTCTTATTCTCCCAAAAATCCATTTGCACAAAAGTGACACACTTGGATGATGGGTTCCGGATAGTATTTCTTTTTCGTTGATGGTCTCTTCCCGTGATCATACTCCAAAAACCTTCCCATGTGCCTTTATGCACATACTTGTTCCGGAGCTCCCTTTTTGAAAATAGGGGACACTCGCCCATGGGTCTACGATACTAGAACATGCAATCTTTTCGAACATGAAAACCAATCTAATCTATCGGGGATTGTGTTGAATGGATCCAAGGAAGCATTGAGGCCCTACTCCCTTTATGGCATGGTTGCTAGCCTTAAGCATTAAAGTATTTTCAGCACAAGATGATAGATAGATAATCCAACAAAGTGTGATTACATCTCAAGATCGATTGCAACCCATGGTTGAAAGGAGATTACCCCATCAAGGTGCTAGAAATAGCATCGTTGATCAAGGTTACCCTTCCGACGGTGTCTTCCTTCTTCTCCACTTGTGGGCTCCCTCCAACGGAATGAGAGACTCAAGCACTCCTTCATCAAGGTTATGCGCCATGGTCATGAAAATTTCCTAGGCGAATTCCTTGTGGGTGTTTGCCGACACTCCGCTAGAGAATTGCACCGGTGTCCCGTGTGAAACCCAATATGTGGAGAGCTTGGTCGATGTCGGCGTTCGCTACAAGCCTCTACTTAAGGCGAGCGAGCTTCTTCTCCTCCTCCATCATGATGGCATACCCCTCGGAATACCGCGGAGCATATGGAGGTGGAGCGGATGATCGTGTCAAGTGGTGAGGTTGGACGGGCGGCTCCTCCATATGTTATTGAAGTTGGGTAAACCTAATAAACGAGTTTTGTGTGGCCCTCATGCCACCAAGGAGAAGAGTGTGGTTCCTCCTCGGCGGTGCCGTGTCCTCCTCCATACTCCGAGGATGCTCGGAAACCGAGCGCCTCCTCGAAGAGGTTGTCGATGATGGCTTAGACGACGATGATCCCTTCTTCTTCGGTGAAAAGGCTTGTAGTTTTCCTTCATGATTGCAGCACTCTCCCTCACAATTAAATATCCGGGGTTTTCACCCAGTAACAAGGTACACAAATATTATTTTGGAGTCTGGACTTTGAGTGGATTAAGGATGTGATTTGTTGCACGAAACAAACGCGGTGGATGGCTAAGTCTAAGGTGATTCCGTCCTACAAACTAGAGCACACGAACAAAGAGTTGGATGAAAGACTTACCTCTCTCCTCCTCTTGGCTCGGTTCTTCTCTAGTGCATTCATGTTGCTTCGTGATCGCGTACACCTTCCAAACGTTCCCGTCCACTCCTTCGCTTGCTTTATTGCTCCTTCCACTTGTTGTTTTCACTTTGACTCACTTCCATACTCCCTTTCCTCACATGCATCCATGATATTCCTACAAAATAAAGCCTTGGCTGCCCCCCCATGCTTGTACTTTGCATGTGGTTTAAATATGTTGGAGGGGCATCCCGTGATGTATCATGGTGCATTCATGGTTAGGTTAACTAGATTGCCTCCCCTTAAGGCTAAGCACTCCTCTAATTTCGAAATTTAAAAATATTTTTCAGAGCCATGCAAGAGCTCGAACATAATTTTAGAGAAGTTTTTAAACCATTAAAAACAAATGCAAGTCGAAAATATATTTTTATTACGTCGATTTCGGTCTCACCGGTATAGTTTGCCTTCATTGGTTGAGAGCAAGCTTTTCCCGGCTTGATCATGGGGGCATAGGTTTAGGTCCTAATTTCGATTAGATGAGAGAGATTTTGAATGAAATAAAATTAAGTGAGGCTTAGAAAAATTCTAATCTTAGAGAAACCAAGGATATGGATTTTTAAACCAACCAAAAATCAAGTTTCTAGGTTCACGCGAGTCCTACCACGTGCTGAAATTTAAATAACATCTAGATACAAGTCGTGGCTCTACTCGAGTGTTTTTAGCATGAAAAACAAGTCAACCACAGCACCATAATGAGGGTGAAGGGTTGAGTTAGGTTCTGAATTTTTTTTTTGGTTGTGGTTTCTCGAAAAAGAAGCAAATAATCACATAGGATGGTTCATGTAAAGGGTTTATGATCAAGCAAGATATTCAACCAAGAATTATGTCTCTAACATTATTCAACCATTCTAAGTCTAAGGTTTTGCGTAGTAAAATTCAGAACTGAATTAAATTTAAAAAGACTTGAAAAACCTGGAATCGGGTTGTCCTCCCGGTAGCTTATTCTTGACTTGACGAAACGGGTTGCCTCCCCGCCTAGCGCTTCGTTTATAGTCCATGGCTAGACTTCTTCACTTGATTACTCCGGATCAACGCTCTTTGTGGGCGTTGCAATCTTGGGTACCCACTTTGGCTTAGTCAATTTTTTTGGTCTTCACGAGCCGGCTTTGTCCTCTGGTCTTGACGGATGCAACATCTTCCTCGTGGCTCGGCATCTCGAACTCCGGTCCTTCGGTCGTGATCTTCATGGTCTCTAGTGTGATCCTTCATCTCTCCCGAATGAGCTTGAGTAGCCTTCGCTGTCTTGGGACCTTGGAGTTGTCTCGGATATTCTTCTTTGTTGCCCATCGGGCGCCCGGCAAGTTGTCCCACTTGCGTCTCTAGCATCTTCATCATGATGAACACTTCGCATGTGGATCTTGCCTTGGCAGCCTTTAGGTGTTGAGCTTCTTTCTCCATCTCCATCTTCTCCATCCTCCTCTTGATCTTGAATGGCCTTCCGGCGTCTTGACTTGGAGGTGGTGATTCCCTTGGAGATTTCGACGGTCCTTCGACTTCAACTTTAGAATCCACCCTTTTAGCTTGTGTTGCATGTCACCTTTGCCTGTAAAGTTTTCCTGGATCATCCACAAAAAAGTTTTGGGTTTCATGGAGAGGTAGCCAACCATCTCCGGTTAGGGTTAGTGATAAAACAAAAATCTAAACATAAGAACTAGGGTTAATCAAAACTAGATTAGATTGAAAATTTTTTTCTTTTTGAGGATGATCAAACATAAGAGATGCAAAAGAAAATCAAAAGAAAAACTGAAAGATAAGCGATACTAGATCAGATCTTGATTGCTTGTTCCCCGGCAACGGCGCCAGAAAAAGGGGCTTGTTGACGGTTAATAGATGTATCAAAGTTCGTTTGTGACTTGCAAGCGGACAAGTCTCCCGTCGTAGTCAAGGGACCCTTCTTCCCTCGAGTGGTGAACCCAAGGTATCGAATCCGTGGAACAATGTGCAACGCAAGGATTCAATCTAGTAAAGCAAGGTAAAGCTATCTAATGAAGACAAGTTGCATCTAATCTACTAACTCATAAAGAAAACGAATCTAATCTAATCTACTAAAAAGGTAGCAAGAGAAAGCAAGAGATAACCAATCTAGAGAATCTAGATCATACTTATGTTGTAGCTCCAAACAAGATAGATGAAGATAGCAAAGCGAATCTCATTAAAAGCATCTTTAAATCGTGGCCTTCCCATCCGACTCCGAAAACATCCGCCTTTCGAGACCCCCGTTCTGTCACAACGTATCCCTATTCATGCGGGGAGCTTAGGGCGAGTTCGATAGAACAAGTTGAAATCACTTGGCCGGTCCGTATGCACCTCTAGCCACCGCGGCTACAAGAGCACCCTATGTAATCTATCTTAAGTATAGATCGTAAAAGAAGCAAAACCAAGAAGAAAACAAAATCATCGAGAAGGCACTTGATCGCTAGAAATCGAATTCACTTACAAACTTCACCATGAATGATTACATGAACAAGATCACCACCGGGGCCCTCCCTCGATCTTGATCCTCGCTCCGAGCTCCGACGTGGTCTTCCATGCAAGGTTCCCACGTCGGCCGGGGAAACCCTAGACAATTAGCACGACCCTCATCTTCAAGTTGGTGTCCCTCAAGCTTCTCTCGCTCCTCGGCGGCGGAATACGAAATCTTCTCGCGTGGCTCTCGGTCGGGGGGCTATTTATAGCCCGAGAAGCAATTAGGTCAAAGGAGAGGCCGATTGGGCCCCGAATTGGGCCGGGCCGGCCGGCCGGGCCGACCGGCTCGGGCCCAATTCGGCCCATCCCGCGGCTCGCTTCGCCGGTGTTGCTTCCCACGTCTTCTAGATGTTCTCCCCTTTTGCATGTGGGCCCTTGACGTCGGTTTCTCTCCGAATTGGACTCAACTCCTTGTCTTGCAAGATTCGAAGCACTTTTCTCGGTTCGGTCCTCGGAGTTTATCATCTTCTCGGGCTTGGTCCTTGGGCTCTTGGAGTCATGTTCACTTCATTGCTTGACTTGTATCGGGCTTCAAGATCTTGTCATGAGGTGCTTAATGAACATATCCCGGAAGTCTTGCTTTCAACGTTAAAACCCTGCGTAAACACATAACTCCAAAACCGACATGCACAAGTGAACTTGTTATACCACGGGGGTTAGTACCAATGAATAAGGTACAAAAGTTATGCCAACACCGAAGGTAAACTCATGGCTAGGTTGACGGATTTTCACCGTCAACACAAGCCGAGCCACACATTCACCGGAACCCGAGTTCCCGCGGCTGCCGCCGGACCGCCGCCGTCGAGCTCGCCCCTCCGTCGATTCTCCAAGCCCGGTGACCTGCCTAGCGCCTTCCCTGGGTCACACGGAAGCTCTCCGTGCAGCACGTAGTTGAGCCCAGCCCCTTCGTTCACCGCCGTCCAAGTTCCCACGGGCGCGCCGCGCCGCTTCGCCGCCGCCGCTCGCCGGTGACCTCCCCGGCCGTTCCACCGCCACCAATCGATCGCGGGTGAGTCCAATAGACGATCCCCGTTGCTTGTTTGCCTGGCCGCACTCCACCTCGCCGCCGGCGAGCTTGCCACCGCCGTCGGGCCCGAGGGGGAGGAACCGAGGGCATTTGTGTGAGGATTTTAAAAGTTCTAGGGTCTGCAGTGTAAAAACATTCTTCCGTGTTTTGTGAAATGGTCCAGCACTTTGTAAAATAGATTAAAAATCGTAGAAAAATCCAAAAATAGCAAACCCAATTTTTCTGTGCTCAGTGTAACAAGAGCTACAACTTTCTCCAAATGTGTATATATTTTTGAGTTATAGTTTTTGCTTGAAAAATAGGAACGTAAAATACTTAGATTTGTGTTTCTGCAAAATCCACACAAGCTTTTGAGCTGGATTTTGGATATGTTGTGGTAATTAGTATGTCTAGGTTTTGTGCCAAAATGTGCACAAAGTTACTGAAGGGATCTTCCTGTATAAATTATTTTGTGATAATGGTAAATCTGCCTAGATGATTTTTGTAGCTGGATATATAATTATTTTGGAGCTCAACTTCTGGCTATGGTCATGTTGTGCTAGAAAGCATCCTTGGCCAATTTAACATGATTTTATCTCTGTTAGAAATATTATTTCCTCATTTATGCTTGTTTTTAATCATAAATATGTGTAGCATGTTTCATAAAGGCTAAATGTGTGTTTGTTAGTTCTTTGGGCTTGTTTTGGAACAGAGTATGTGTAGGAGAAAGTTGGGACTCATTTCTGTCATATTTGTTTTAATATGCATTATTTCCTTTTATGCTAACTAGAAATGCCCATAAATTGGTGTATTAAATTTCAGTGGTGCAAAAACCCCTTGCTTGCTGTTCAGAGGTATGCCTCTTGGTCAGTAGGACCAGTGAGTGCTGCTGGATCAGTTGGTTATGTTTTAGCTATGCAAAAGAGCTCAAACTAGATTAATCTAATAAAGGGAAAATAGCGAAAACACTCTCTCTAGTGCATGACTTAAGGAGAAGTGTTAGGAAAAGTAAAATGATGCTATCAAAGTAATTTCCTTGCTGTTTGTTTTTAAATAAAATATTTTTTAATAGATGTGCACACAATCACCTTAAAGAGAAGGCTAAATAGGCTTTTTGATTATTCTTTTAAAGGAAAAATGTTTAAATACTTTTGCTAAGGTGAATATGGCCAACCATATACTCCTTGCAGCTGTTTACTACTGTTTTTGAATTAATTTAAAATAATTA
Organism: Cenchrus americanus; assembly: GCA_947561735.1. Taxonomy (NCBI): domain Eukaryota; kingdom Viridiplantae; phylum Streptophyta; class Magnoliopsida; order Poales; family Poaceae; genus Cenchrus; species Cenchrus americanus. Next base: position 56,698,365 of record OX387240.1, read on the forward strand.
CACTCCTAATCACTGCATTGCATTCCCCGTGTAGAAGTCCCCGACGGTAGCTATACGCTGGTGCCGACTGACGAGGACGAGGGAGTAGGAGGAGACGTGCACTACGTGACCGTAGAGCACTACGTGACCCCGTGTAGAAGTTCGGAAGTTTGTGTGTCTGCTTGTGCTGACAGAGGCAAGCCCCGGTTTATTCATTAACCCTAGTGTTTACGTAAAACTTCTGAATTTACTTCATGTTATTGTATGTGCATTTACGTTCAGGAGTTGAAATGAAACCCTAGTTGCATGATCCATAAGTACCCATGATCTCTACTAGCATGTCAGGTCACTAGTTGCTATGCTTAAGGATCCGGTACAAGTCGAGTGATGTTTGTCACTCGCGAGAATAGGATCGCCTTTATGGAATCACCATATGTTAAATGGATTGCTCATGTGGTAAGAGCATGGGATTTGGGCTCCGGTCCAATGGCTTCGTGGGCTAAGTGTTTGAAAGTACTAAACACTTGCCGGAAATGGGTACGGTAAGCCTAGTACCTAAATGAGGCGGTACGGGGTTTTACTATCACTACTCTTAGGGTTGCGGCCCCGGGCTCGCCACCCGAGTGCATGCGTGAGGCTGGGTGACCTTAGTGGCGTAGCCCAGATAAACCTTGTACTTAAGACTTTGAGCTATTATCCCCAAACCGAAGAATGACGGGAACTTCATGGTTGGTGTACTCTTGTTGAGGACACCTTCCTTGTGTTTAGGTCCACCTTGCAAGGTTATGAATCAATCGATTGTCGGCCTCTCACCGTCATCTGAGACTACTTACCCGATTGGCCATGATATCCCTTTATGATGGAACTTTGTGAAGATTATTACTTTGATTAATTGCTTGTACAACCTTGGTGGTAATAGTTGCTTATCTAGCAATGATCACTTCAACTAGAACATGAGCTAAAATATGGAAAGTAAGGATCCACTACTTAGCAGCTTTTTGGCAAACAAACCCACTAGCCAAAAGCCTTGCATGACTAGAGGTACAGTCTTTTCTTTTAGACGGGTAAGTCTTGCTGAGTATTAGTGTACTTAGCCTTGCTTTATAAATGTTGTTCCAGGTAATGCATCTGATGTGTGGCCCGGAGAACTTCCACCCGGCTGGGAGCTGGAATGGGTGGATGACGAAGAGTGATTGCATCATGGACAGGCCTCCTATGATGTGATCGTATCGTTTAGTTAACTTCCACTATTTTCAATAAACTCTGAACCTTTTACTTTCATGTCAAGGAACTATGTTTGTAATAATGACCCCTACGGGGATGTGATGGTTAATTTGTAAGGCACTCTGGACTCTCCTTCGTGGGAGTTTTAATGCATATGTTCGATCCTCTCTGTGTTTCCAAGTGATTTACCGGGTGTAAACCCAGCAACACTCAACGGGATGGTTCTTTATTATCGCTTAATAACCAAATGGAGTGGTTTAGGCGATAGTACAAAATTATCTCGGGTGGGGTTGTCACAGCTGGTATCAGAGCGTGCGTATGCACCGGAGTGATTAGCTTAATACTAATCACATGGTTTACAATAAAACTTGCCAAGATTGATTGGATTTTGAAAATCCGTTGGATCGTTAAGGAATGCTCTAGATCGAGAGGCCCTAGAGGGAATTTTTGGGTTCTTTAAGGTGGCATAAGAATCTATGGTTTATTTTGCTAACTTCCAGCACTTTATCTTATGTCAGACTTACTTTATTGCACAACCAAACTAGATGAGCCACGTGTTTAATACATGTGCTGTTCCGCATCACGGGAATTGCGAGGGTTGATGGAGTGATCCCTTCCATGGATCCCATCTTTGCGTCTAGATATGAGTTGTGGTGTCGCCACATGTCTCATACATGTGCATTCCGCATGTCGATCATGCGAGGCAAGGATACACTCCATTCAAACGGAGGGTGTCCGAGGTTGGACGCTATCCATGCAGCGGCTTGACGCATGGATACCATTTCTATAAGTGAACGGTACTGTATGTGTACGCTTTCGTGACGTGCTGGCACGAAAGGTTCGTTTTCTGCAGGTACACTAACTACGTTCGTAAGTTGTTAAGTGTGAATCGAGTAGCTCCGACAAGTTATTATAAGGTGAGCCGATTATAAGCTTGCCACCGGCACTAACTACGTCTTTTTGGATCCATTTGTGTAAGGTCGTTTAAGGCGTGTGCATGCATGATTAAAATCTTGATGAACTTAAAATCCACCTTTGCTTGGTTGGAGTAATTTTTCTAGGGAGATTGCTTGATATTAGATAAGGTTTTTCCTCTCTTTAGAATTTAGGAAAATTCTGGCAGATTCTGTCTCTGTCATTTCTCAATTTTTGTAGCCAAATCAGTAGAGAATATGACTATACATCCTTTAGGAAAGTTGTTTCTTATCAAATTGAGCATCCACTGTGAATTGTCCAGGATTTTAGGAATTTTCTGTAGAGAGTTATGCTCAGTTTAGTGAGTCTCTATTCTGCTGTTTTTCAGAACAGCCCCCCTTCTGCAGAAGAAATTTTTCGAGTATATTCCAATCCAATCTAGATCTACCTTTGAATACCAAAAGTGTGCATAATCATGTCATTAAGTTGCGGTGAAAGATTAGGAATTTTTGGGGCCCTGGTTTTTATGTTATGAATTTTTGTTCATACCTACTAGATTTACCCTATTGCTCATTGATGTCGATTGATATCTAATGTGTAGTTCCTAATTTTGTACAGATGGTGCAGCCACTGATCTATGAGATCGACGCGGACGGTACGATTCGTACCGATGCCCTTCACTGGGAGGGTTTTCCCCGCATTTTGTGGGAGACTCTCAGTGAGGTGGGCTACGTTACGCCGCCACTGTACGAGGTGGTCTCTTTTTGGGACCAGGGTGTTCCCTACGCCCGCACGACCGCTACTGTGCTTCCTCACCCCGAGCACCCGGAGTGGGCGCACTTGAGCATGGTGTTCTTTGCTCACCGCGGTGTTGAGTCGGTTGAGTCCACGGCCATGCGGATTCTTCACACCTTCTGTGAGCAACACCCGGACGAGGTGATGCTTACTGCGCTGGGGTTGTTCCCGGCTATGGACCCACTCGACCCAGCTTGGCATGAGCGTATCTCGCTCACCGACGTGTTACTCACGGCAGACCCTCCAGCGGTTGTTGTGTGCCAGCTTCTGAGGTTCTTGGAGGCGGTGTACAACATGTAGGTGTTTCGTCTTTCCACTCAGGGTATGCTCTCAGTTGTGTTGATGGATTCCACAGCGATGAGGGATATCCTCACCCTTGACCTTCAATACGAGCGCCAGACCGTTGGTCACCTCCAGCAGGAGATTGTTACACTTCAGGACGAGCGCATTCAGTGGCACCACGAGCGTGCTAAGCTCACGGAGCAGTTGTTTGCCTGAGAGCACGCCCTTGAGACGACTCAGGTGCAGCTAGCTCACACTGAGGCCCAGCGTTTTGCCTTGGTGCAGAACGTGGTGGAGATGCAGAACCAGGTAGCTGAGATGGAGATAGAGGTATAGGTGTGGCAGGCGATGGCTCAGCAGGGTCAGCAGCCGCCGATCGCACCCCCGGCCGCACCTGCCGCTCCAGACGAGCTACAGGGAGTTTCAGGCTTGAGTGAGGACAGTGCTGGTGGTCCACCACCCGATTCTCCGGACACTAGCACTGGCTCCGCTGCGGGCTACAAGTGGTTTTAGCAGTTGTCTATGGAGGATGATCATGTACTCTTAGTTTAGCCTCCTCAGCTAGCTTTTGTGTAAGGGTAGAGGCTGCTCAGAGAGTATGTTGGATGACCTTTTGATGTACATAAGTGTGTAAGCGATCCCAAGACTCCGCATCATGTAATGCGTAGATGGACATCTCGATGTTGTCATGTTTTAATGAATAATTCAGGATTGTTGTGATCAAAATCTCGCCTTGTGTTGAATACCAACCTTGTGTGTTATGTTGTGGAGATCCTGCTCACCGAAATTCACTACCATTGCACAAGCATACCGAGAATTATAGCGAAAATGGTGCAGTTCGGCCTACAGCAAAAACAGCTAGGCAGAACCCCGGTGTTGGAATTTTTCGGGCATGTTGACGTTGGAATTAGACCTCGGGTTGAATACCAATGTTGGAGCTCAGAAAATTTTGCACTTGCTGACCAAAAATGGGAGTTTTTTCTATTGCGGGCAGAGAGTTATGAATTTTCTAGTAACTCCGCTGTGCTGTCCGGTTTTCACCAAATTGATGCTATGAGTTTCATTCTGCATATTCTTCTTGTGGATAATGTAAACAAGCTTGCGAATATGTGACTAATGAAAATCTCATGGATTTCAGATGGTGGGACAAACTCGTGCTTCTCCCAATGGCTTTGGTGCAAGCGGGAGTGACGCTCCGCCTCCTCCCAACATGACCATTCGGGAGCAGTTTATGGTCACCCAGACTGAGGTGATGCGGCAGCTCTTGCAAACGCAGCAGCAGCTTGCTCAGCTGCTGCAGAATAATCCTCATGGGGAGAACATCGACGATCAGCCTCGAGTCACTAAATATGAGCATTTCTGTGCCATGAAGCCCCCGACTTTTGAAGAGGCCAAGGAGCCACTGGCTGCTGATGCATGGATTAGGGCCATTGAGGCCAAGTTCTCTGTGTTCACCTTGCCCTGCTCCGAGGAGCGAAAGGCCAGCTTCGCTGCTCTCCAGCTCCGTGGTGCAGCATTGATATGGTGGGAGAACTTTAAGACCATGATTCCCGCCGGACATCAGATCACTTGGGCTGAATTCAAGCAGGCCTTCAAGGAACATCACATTCCTAAAGGTCTCATAGATAGGAAGATGGAGGAGTTGCTTGCTCTAAAGCAAGGACCTGACACGGTGTATGAGTATGCAAAGAAATTCAATGCCTTGTGTCAGTATGGTGGGCATCATGTTGACAACGATGCCAAGAAGATAGAGCGTTTCCGTGATGGGCTACACGGGGATCTCTATGAGAGGCTTAATCTTTATGAGCCTAACAACTATCAGGACCTTGTGAACAAGGCAATTTCTCAAGAGGATGCCATGTCCAAAGCCCAGAGGGATAGAAAGAGGCAGACCGGATTCACCGCTACTGGTGGGTCAGGCAAGAAATTCCGCTTCATCAAGAAAGGTACTCAGGGTCCTCCCCAGTCATCTTCAACTGGAAACTGGAGGGTGACCCTGTCCCAGAATAAGCCATCTGGGAACTTCAAGTTCCGTAAGATGCAGCAGCAGCCATTCAAGCCTAGTGCACCCCCGACTAACAACAACAACAATAGTGCTACCAAGGATCGCCGCTGCTATAATTGTGGGCAACCCGGACACTACTCCAATGAGTGCCCTAAGCCCAGGCAGAGCAAGCAAGGTGAAAGCTCAGGCTTCCATCAGGGATACCAAGTCAAGAAGCCTGTGGTGCAAGTCAAGCAGGGTAAACTCAACTTCACCACCTTGGCTGACGTCCCAGAGGGAGCAGTAGTGCTGACGGGTACATTCTCTATCAGTGATCACCCTGTTAGAATATTGTTTGATTCTGGAGCAACTCATAGTTTCATCAGTGAAAGTCTAGTGAGCAAGTTGGGATTACATTCTTGCCATACTAAAGATTCTTTCGTGGTAGCCACGGCGGGAGGGAGAATCTTCTCCAACACTATAACCAAAGCCGTTCCTTTGCAGCTTGGCAGCAAAACCTTCTTAACCAACCTAATTCATTTGGGATTGGGAAGTCTAGATGTGATTCTAGGAATGAATTGGTTGACCCAACATCAAGTGGTTTTGGAATTGCCACTAGAATGATAGAAATCCATTCCCCTACCAGTGGTCATACTATCTTGTACCTACCCATGGTGGAAAGCACCAATTCTTGTTCCTATGCTGCCATAGCCATCCAATTAGAAGATATTCCAGGGGTGTGTGAATACCCCGACGTCTTTCCCGATGACTTGCCTGGTATGCCACCAGATAGGGACGTCGAATTTGTCATAGAACTTCAGCCAGGTACCGCACCAATATCTAATAGGCCCTACCGAATGCCACCCAAAGAACTGGCAGAGTTGAAAGTTCAGTTGCAAGAATTACATGATAAGGGATATATCCTCCCAAGTTCTTCTCCTTGGGGAAGTCCCGCTCTGTTTGTGAAAAAGAAAGATGGTAGTTTGCGGATGTGCGTTGACTATTGTCCACTCAATGCGGTGACAATTAAGAATAAATATCCGTTGCCCCGCATTGATGTTCTCTTTGATCAATTGGCTGGTGCCAAGGTCTTTTCCAAGATTGATCTTCGATCTGGCTATCATCAAATCAAAATTTGAGCAAGTGACGTACCAAAGATAGCCTTCTCCACTAGATACAATCTCTATGAATTCCTAGTGATGTCTTTTGGTCTCACCAATGCACCTGCCTATTTCATGTACCTTATGAACTCAGGCTTCATGAATGAATTGGACAAGTTCGTAGTGGTCTTCATCGATGATATTCTCATATATTCCAAAAGCAAAGCCGAGCATGCGAAGCATCTTCATATTGTCTTGCAGCAGTTGAGACATCACAAACTCTATGCCAAATTCTCTAAATATGAATTCTGGCTGGATAGTGTGAAGTTTTTGGGTCACACTATTTCCAAGGATGGTATCTCCGTGGATCCTAGCAAAGTGCAGGAGGTCATGGATTGGAAGCCACCCAAATCAGTACATCAAATCCGTAGCTTTCTGGGTCTAGCAGGCTTTTATCGTCGGTTTATTCCGGATTTCTCCAGAATAGCTAAACCAATGACTAAACTTTTGAAGAAGGGTGTCAAGTTTGTGTGGAGTGAGGAGTGTGACCAAGCTTTTCACACCTTGAGGAAACACTTAACCTCAGCTCCCGTATTGACTCAACCAGATATGTCCAAACCGTTTGAGGTGTTTTGTGACGCTTCAGGCACTGGTCTTGGTTGCGTGCTTATGCAAGAAAACCGAGTCATTGCCTATGCCTCATGGGCACTTCGACCTCATGAGAAGAACTATCCGACTCATGATCTTGAGTTGGCAGCAGTCGTGCATGCCTTGAAGCTTTGGCGGCACTACTTGATGGGTAATCACTGCAATATCTACACCGACCAGAAAAGTCTCAAGTACATTTTCACTCAATCTGACTTGAATATGAGGCAAAGAAGATGGTTAGAATTAATCAAGGATTATGATTTGGAAGTCCATTGTCATCCCAGCAAGGCTAACGTGGTTGCAGATGCGCTTAGCCGCAAGCATTGCAACTATGTGACGTTAGAGCCGAAGAATGAAGCTTTAAGTGAAGAAATGAGGAAGCTTAGCTTGGAAGTGGTCGAGCATGGCAAGCTTCATGCTGTCTCGATCGAATCCCCTCTTCATGAGAGAATTGCTATAGCTCAACTCAATGATGAAGATGTTCAAAAAATCAAACAGAAATTAGAAGAAGGAGACCCCAAGTATGATTGTTTCTGAAAGGATGACAAGGGAGTTGTTTGGTTTGGACAAAGATTAGTGGTACCTCGGGATGAAGACCTAAAGAAGGAGATTTTAGATGAGGCCCATCTCTCTAAGTTCACCATTCACCTCGGAAGTACCAAAATGTACTGAGATCTTAGGGAAAACTTTTGGTGGTCAAATATGAAGGGTGAAATAGCCGAGTATGTGTCCAGTTGTGATACATGCCAAAGAATCAAGGCTAGTCACCTAAAGACCGCAGGTCAAATGCAACCATTATCCATTCCTGCATGGAAGTGGGACAATATCAGCATGGATTTCATTGTCGGTTTACCTCTCACGCCCCGGAAGCATGATTCCATTTGGGTAATAGTGGACCGGCTTACCAAGACCGCTCACTTTATCCCCGTTCACACCACCTATTCACCTGAGCGCTACGCGGAAATCTATATTGACCTTGTAGTGTGCATACACAGTGTTCCCAAGACTATCCTGTCAGATCGAAGCACTCAATTTGTTGCTCGCTTCTGGGCACAAGTGCACCAATCCTTCGGAACCAAATTAATCCATAGCTCCAGTTATCATCCTCAGACTGATGATCAGACGGAAAGAGTAAATCAAATAGTAGAAGATATGTTGAGGGCTTGCGTCATTCATTTTGACAAATCTTGGGACAAATGCCTAGCTCTAGTAGAGTTTGCTTACAACAATAGTTATCAAGCTAGTTTGAAGATGGCCCCGTTTGAAGCCTTGTATGGGAGAAGGTGTCGTACCCCTTTGAATTGGTCACAAGCGGGTGAGAGAACCTTGTTTGGTCCTAAGTTGGTACAAGAAGCCGAAGAAAAAGTGAGTGTTATTAGAGAAAATCTGAGAGCAGCTCAGATGAGGCAAAAGAGCTACCATGATAAAGCTAAAGCTCCCCAAGAGTTTGAAGTTGGTAATTATGTATACCTAAAGGTATCTCCAACCAAAGGCGTACAACGCTTTGGAGTAAAAGGGAAATTAGCTCCACGCTATATTGGTCCTTATGAAGTCACTGAGAAGTTTGGTACGGTTGCCTACCGTATTCGACTTCCCGACCAATTGTCTGCAGTGCACGACGTGTTTCACGTCTCGCAATTGAAAAAGTGTGAGCAAGTCCCAGAGGCACAAATCATTGAAGAGACTAATGCGGAAATAGAACCAGATCTATCCCTAGCAGAGTATCCAATGAGGGTATTGGATCATAAAGAAAGGCAACTAGGAGACAAAGAGTGAAGATGTACAAGATACAATGGAGTCACCACTCAGAAGAAAAAGCTACATGGGAGACTGAGCAGTTTCTCAACACCAAGTACCCTGACTTTCTTCCGAGTCAAGCTCGTAAGTGAACTTTTCTCACGTACTCTTGATTTCGAATCTCGGGACGAGATTCCCGTTAAGGGGGTAGGCTGTAACACCCCATGTTTTTGCTCAGTGGTAAATTGTGCTAATGACCCACTTAACCACTCCTCTAACTACCCTTGAGGACACTAGGTCAACCCTTGGTCAAAGCCCTAGCTCAAAACCCTTTTATCCCCTTTGACCCCTTGTTGCCATTCTAGAACTTTGGCACGTTATCCAAAATTTCCTTAAACACTTTAAAACCACCCAAAAGGAAAAATGTGCAGAATGTTGAGGCACACAACTTTGTTGTTGAGTGGCATGGCTGGTTTGGAGTGTAGGAGGGTGAAAATGGCAAAACAAGGCCCTGGTTTACTATTCACAGGCGCCAAGAAATTGGCTAAGTTGGCATGGCATTCCTGCTCGAATTTTTGAACAAAACCCCTACCAGCCTTTGTGAAAGTTGTAGAGTAATGTCTGATCTTCAACTTTGCTTCAGACCCTAAGATGCACTTTAGTTTGAAAATTTGGAGAAAAACCAATTTGAAGACAGCTTCAGCGAACTGTTTTTGCCGGGAACGCCAGAGCGCGTCCACGCGCGACGTCGCGCACGCGTGCCATGCCGAGCGCGCCCACGCGCGACGTCGCGCACGCGTGCCACGCCGGTGGCCTCGCGCGCCATGCGCGCACACCGAGGCACCGGCGGACCCCGGCGGTCCATGCGCCGTGCGGGAGTGCCACTGTGGGTGACGACCGCGAGCGTTTGGACGGCGCCATGTGGCCGTTCCCACTCGCCGGCGTGCCAACCTCCGCGAGCCATTGGCCGCCGCCGCGCCGCACGTCGCAGCGCCTTGCTGCCCATGCCGCGCGTGCACCAGCGACATGGTTGAGCCCACGACTTCTTAACCGACCTCCAGCACCCTCATAAACCCGCCCCGGTCGCTTCCCGCGCGCATGCGCACTCACCACTGAGCCGCCGTCGCCCGCCATTGGCGCCGCCCGGTGTGAACCCCCTTCCAGTCACTGTTCTCACTCATCCAAGCACCTAAGCTCCCCTCTGTGCATCACAAAACCTCCCCGAGCCGCTTATTGATCAAACCGAGCCACACATTCGCCGAAACCCGAGTTCCCGTGGCCGCCGCTGGACCGCCGCCGTCGAGCTCGCCCCTCCGTCGATTCTCCAAGCCCGGTGACCTGCCTAGCGCCTTCCCTGGGTCACATGGAAGCTCCCCGTGCAGCACGTGGTTGAGCCCAGCCCCTTCCCTCACCGCCGTACGAGTTCCCGCGGGCGCGCCACCGCTGCTTCGCCGCCGCCGCTCGCCGGTGACCTCCCCGGCCGGTCCACCGCCACCAATCGATCACGGGTGAGTCCAATCGACGATCCCCGTCGCTTGTTTGCCTGGCCGCGCTCCACCTCACCGCCGACGAGCTTGCCATCGCCGTCGGGCCCGAGGGGGAGGAACCGAGGGCATTTGTGTGAGGATTTTAAAAGTTCTAGGGTCTGCAGTGTAAAAAGATTCTTCCCTGTTTTGTGAATTGGTCCAGCACCTTGTAAAATAGATTAAAAATCGTAGAAAAATCCAAAAATAGCAAACCCAGTTTTGTTGTGCTCAGTGTAACAAGAACTACAACTTTCTCCAAATGTGTATATACTTTTGAGTTATAGTTTTTGCTTGAAAAATAGGAACGTAAAATACTTAGATTTGTGTTTCTGCAAAATCCACACAAGATTTTGAGCTAGAGTTTGGATATGTTGTGGCAACTAGTATGTCTAGGCTCTGTGCCAAAATTTGCACAAAGTTACTGAAGGGATCTTCCTGTATAACTTATTTTGTGACATTGGTAAATCTTCCGAGATGATTCTTGTAGCTGGATATATAATTATTTTTGAGCCCAAGTTCTGGCTATGGTCATGTTATGCTAAAAAGCATCCTTGGTGAATTTACGATGATTTTATCTCTGTTAGAAATATTATTTCCTCATTTATGCTTGTTTTTAATCATAAATATGTGTAGCATGTTTCATAAAGGCTATACGTGTGTTTGCTAGTTCTTTGGGCTTGTTTTGGACCAGAGTATATGTAGGAGAAAGTTGGGACTCATTTCTGTCATATTTATTTTAATATGCATTATTTCCTTTTATGCTAACTAGAAATGCCCATAAATTGGTGTATTAAATTTCAGTGGTGCAAATGCCTCTTGGTCAGTAGGACCAGTGAGTGTTGCTGGATCAGTTGGTTATGTTTTAGCTATGCAAAAGAACTCAAACTAGATTAATCTAATAAAGGGAAAATAGGGAATACACTCTCTCTAGTGCATGACTTAAGGAGAAGTGTTAAGTAAAGTAAAATGGTGCTATGAAAGTAATTCCTTGCTGTTTGTTAAATAAAATATTTCTTTAATAGATGTGCACACAATCACCTTAAAGAGAAGGCTAAATAGCTTTTTTATTATTCTTTTAAAAGGAAAAATGTTTAAATACTTTTGTTAAGTTGAATATGGCCAACCATATACTCCTTGCAGCTGTTTACTACAGTTTTTGAATTAATTTAAAATAATTACACTCCTAATCAATGCATTGCATTCCCCGTGTAGAAGTCCCCGACGGTAGCTATACGCTGGTGCCGGCTGACGAGGACGAGGGAGCAGGAGGAGACGTGCACTACGTGACCATAGAGCAAGACCCGGGCCAAAGTCCGGAAGTTTGTGTGTCTTCTTGTGCTGACGGAGGCAAGCCCCGGTTTATTCATTAACTCTAGTGTTTACGTAAAACTTCTGAATTTACTTCATGTTATTGTATGTGCATTTACGTTCAGGAGTTGAAATGAAACCCTAGTTGCATGATCCATAAGTACCCATAATCTTTACTAGCATGTCAGGTCGCTAGTTGCTATTGGAAGATGAGCCAGAGGCTTAGATTACTTGATCGATAACAGAGTACAAGGGGATTACATATATAGGAGAGGAGAGGGGAGTCCAAAGGGCTGAGTCTACCTAGAATACAGAGAATAGCAGTAAATAGTCTAGAGGAGAGGAGAGGGGAGCCCAAAGGGCTGAGTCTACCTAGAATACAGAGAATAGCAGTAAGTAGTCTAGAGGGATAAAAGCTAGTCTAACACCCCTCGCAGCGGGAACGTCGGTGCAACGAACGTTCAGGCTGGACCGAAAATCCATAAAAACAGAGGATGGAAGACCCTTGGTGAAGACATCAGCGAACTGGGATGTAGTGGGAACATGCAGAACGAGAATAGCTCCAAGGGCGACGCGTTCTCTGACAAAGTGCAGATCAATCTCTACATCCTTGGTGCGTTGATGTTGAATAGGATTGGTGGAGAGATATACAAGACCGACATTGTCACAATAGACAAGACGCGGCGACGGCGGGGGCGGTGAAGTTCCCGAAGAAGTTGCGGAGCCGGGAGATTTCAGCAACCCCGTTTGCAACAACGTGATACTCGGCCTCAGCACTTGACCGAGAGACGGTGGGTTGACGCTTGGATGACCAAGAAACAAGACAACCACCGAGAAAAACTGCATAACCCGAGGTGGAGCGGTGAGTGTCAGGGCAGCCGGCCCAATCAGCATCAGTGTAGACAATGAGCTAGTTGGGGCAGATCGTGGAATGATAAGACCGAAGCTGATTGTGCCTTGAAGATACCGAAGAATCCGCTTGGCAGCAACAAGATGACCTTCCCGAGGGTCATGCATATGTTAACATATTTGCTGGACAGCATAGGCAATATCAGGACAAGTGAAGGTTAAGTATTGGAGCGCACCAGCAAGGCTTCGATAGGCTGTTGGGTCAGCAACAAGAGGTCCAACATCAGCAGAGACTTTGGCACAAGTGTCGACGGGAGTAGAGCAAGGCTTGCAGTCACTCATGCCATGTCGATCAAGGATGTCCAAGATGTCTTGCCGCCGAGAGAGGAACGGGGGTGTCTGGTGGCGTTGCACGGCCACACCGAGAAAGAAATGCAGAGGCCCAAGATCCTTCATTGCGAATTCCTGTTTCAAAGCTTCAATGACACGGTGCAGGAGCTGAGAAGAGGAGGCTGTGAGCACGATGTCATCAACATGAAGAAGCAGGTAAATAGTCTCAGTGCCATGATGGTAGATGAATAGTGATGTGTCTGATTTTGCTTCAATAATACCCAGGGAGGACAGGTGTGTTGCAAACCGGCTGTACCAGGCTCTGGGGTCCTGTCTGAGTCCATAAAGGGATTTATTGAGCTTGCATACATGATCAGGTTGAGCAGAATCAGTGAATCCTGAGGGTTGAGAGCAGTACACTGTTTCTGACAAGGTCCCATGGAGAAAGGCGTTCTTGACATCGAGTTGATGAATGGGCCAATCCCGAGAATGAGCCAAAGCAAGAACAGTACGAACAGTTGCCGGCTTGACGACGGGACTAAAAGTTTCATCGTAGTCAATGCCAGGGCGCTGAGTGAAACCACGAAGTACCCAGCGGGCTTTGTAACGGTCCAAGCAACCATCAGCATTGAATTTGTGTCGGAACACCCATTTTCCAGTGACAACATTAGCCTGACCAGGTCGCTGAACAAGGTCCCAAGTGCGGTTGTCAAGCAGTGTTGTGTGCTCTTCTTCCATGGCCTTGCTCCAATGAGGATCAGCCAGGGCATCACGAAAGGAATGTGGAATTGGGGAGAGGGCCTCGGAGTGCAAACCAAGTCGTGGCTGTTGATACCCAGTCTTGCCACGAGTTGCCATACCGTGAGCATTGACGACCGGCGGAATGGGGACGGCGCCCGTCGGAAGGGGCGGCGTCTGCTTGACGTAGCGGGGTGGTGAAGGGACGATGTTGGAGCGGCGAGGAGGTCCGGCAGGCGGGTCCCCGAAGCCGCATCTGGCGTAGACATGTACAACCGGCGGCTTGGAGAAGGTTGGAGCCGCGGGTGTGGGAGCCGCGGACATCGGGGCCGCGGGCGCGGGTTCCGCGGGCGTCGCGGCGGCGGGCGCCGGCCGCGGGCGTCGGGGCGGCGGGTGGTGGGGCCGCGGCCGGTGGAGTTGCGGCTGCAGGGGTCATGGTCGTCGGAGCCGCGGACGCTCGGGCCGCGGGCGTCGGAGCCTCGGGCGCCGGCGTCGCGGATGTTGGGGCCGCGGACGCCAAGGCGGCCGGGGCCGCGTCGGGGAGAGCGGCAATGTCGGGCCTGGTGAGGCCGCGGGCGGCGAGATGGCCGGAGCCACGACTGCTGGCAGCGATGTGGTCGAGGGAGTAGCGGCGCGAGCGAAGCCGGGTGGGGGTGACCGAGGTTGGGCCACAATGACGGTGCCAGGAGTGGGCCGAGGCGTAGAGGCCTGGTCCGCTAGTGAAGGTGGCCCAGGAGTGGCGTGAGGTCCTATAGAAGGAAGAAACACTTGCACAGGATCATCAGTGGTTAGGAAATTGAGCTCCTGAGAGGGTGGGGAGGGTCGCTGATGAGCAAAAGGGAAAGTCGATTCGTCAAACACAACGTGACGAGAGACAATGACACGGTTGGTGGCGAGATCGAGACATCGATAACCCTTATGGTCAGGGGAATAGCCAAGAAAGGCGCACAGGGAGGAGCGAGGGGCTAGTTTGTGGGAGGTTGTGGCGGTGAGATTGGGGTAGCAAGTACACCCAAAAACGCGCAGGTCGTGATAGGAAGGGAGAGAGCCATAGAGGGCAAAGAAGGGGGTGCTCATGTTCAAGGTTTTGGTGGGAAGACGATTTATGATGCGGGTGGCAGTGGCGAGAGCATCTGCCCAATATGCGGGAGGCATAGAGGCTTGGAAAAGTAATGTGCGAGTGATATTGTTAGCGGTGCGAAGCATGCGTTCGGCCTTGCCATTTTGAGGTGAGGTATAGGGGCAAGACATGCGGAGGGAAACACCGTTAGCGAGAAAGAAAGCGCGGGAGTTAGAATTGTCGAACTCGCGGCCGTTGTCGCATTGCACAGCTTTGATGGTACAATCGAACTGAGTGCGGACGTAGGCAAAAAAATTGGACAGAGTGGAGAAAGTATCAGATTTCAAGCGGAGGGGAAATGTCCACAAGAAATGGGAGCAATCATCAATAATGACCAAATAGTATTTGAACCCCGATACACTGATAATAGGAGAGGTCCATAGATCACAATGGATTAAATCAAAATTTCGCACGACCCTAGACAGAGAGCTATGAAAGGGTAGGCGCACATGACGCCCAAGCTGACATGCATGGCACAGGGATTGATCGACATCCTTTGTACAAGGAAGAGAGGCTGAACTGGCGAGGGAGTGCAAGGTAGCAGCTCCTGGGTGGCCGAGTCGACGGTGCCAGGTAGTCGAGGATGGAGTCGCCACGAGGGTGCAAGGAGAGGAGGAGGTAGGGGGCATCTGGAGGGTGTAGAGGGGCCCCGAACTGTTACTGCGAAGAAGAGTAGCCCTGGTGTGGAGATCCTTCACAGAAACACCGAGAGGGTCAAACTCAACCGAAACACAGTTATCAGTGGTGAATTGACGAATGGAAAGGAGATTTTTTATTATGTCAGGAGCATGGAGGACGTTGGTGAGACGGAAAGGACCAGGGATGGTGGCGTAACCGGTGCCGACAACCGGGAGGGTGGCACCATTACCCACAATGATGGAGGGAAAGGAGGAGGAGGGTGATAGTGCGACCATACCAAAGTTTGAGGCGATATGGGAAGAGGCGCCGGAGTCAAGAACCCACTCGTTGGTGCTTGGAGGTGGGTTGAGGTTGACGGTGCTGAAAGCAGCAGCAAGGGACTGAGTGTCCCATGGTGTTGGTGCGTGGTAGAAGCCACCGTAGGGTGTTGGAGGAGCGCCGTAGGGTGCTGGAGGGGTGCCGGTCAGCAACGCCTGATGTGGCAGCGGGCTGGGGCGAGGTGGAGGACCTCGCGGGCCGCTAGCCGATGGTCCGGGCCACATGTGGATGGACCCGGTCCATGGATTGAGGACGAAGGGCCACATCGAGCTCCCAGCGGTGCTGCCAGACGGGGATCCCTGGCCACGACCACCGCGGCGGCGCCGGCCGCGGGTGTTGTTGGAAGAGGTGCCTCCAGCGGCCGGTGGAGGGTGAGGCGTAGAGGAGCCAGCAGCTGGCGATGGTGCAGGGGGCCTGCTGGGCGCGGTAGTGACGAGTGCTGACGCAGGGCTGGACGGAGTCGTCATGTTGAGCTCGGCGAGTCGGAGATCAGCACGAACATCGGCGAACGTCGGGAAGGGGTGCTGTCGAGTGACGAGTTGGGCCATGAACTTGTACTGCTCGTTGAGGCCGCTGAGCAGGTTCAGGACGAAGGTCCGATCGGAGACCGGTTCGCCGAGGTCGGCGAGGGAGTCGGCAATCCCCTTCATCTTGCGGCAGTACTCATCGATGGAGAGGGCCCCCTGGGAGAGAGAGCGAAACTCGGCGTCGAGGAGCATGACGCGAGACTCGCGGTTGTTGAGGAACTGCTGCTCGATGTCAAGCCAGGAGGCCGTCGTGCTGGTGGATGTCGTATAGCAGGTCGGAGGAGATGGTGTTGAAGATCCATGAAACAACCACGCAATCCATACGAGTCCATGCCGCATCGTCGGGGTGGACGGCGTCGTCGAGAACGTGCTCCCTCAGAGAGAAGCGGCTGAGGACGAGGATGAAGTGGTCGCGACAGTTGGAGTAGTTGGAGACCTTGAGGTCCAGAACGAGAGGAATCAGATTCCTGATGTTCTGGACGGCAGCAGCTTGATTGTGGAGGCGGGCGACGGCGGCAGCGTCGGAGAGGATGGAGGCATCGTCGCCGTCCTGGGAGGCACCGTCACCATGGTCGGATGTGCGGAGGCGGTCCCGGATGGCGGCGGCCTGCTGCTCCATAGCGTCGGCCTGGGCGCGCTCCTGGTCGAGGGTGGCGGCGGCGGCGCGCACGCGTTATTGAGCAGCGGCGGCGCTCTTGAGTGTCTCAGCATCCTCCTGGAGTTGCCGGCTGCGCTCGGCGTTGGAGGACTCCAGGGAGGCGGCCTCGTCTTCCAGCGCCTTGGCAGTGGCCAGGGCTTCATCCCGAAGCCTGGTGGCGGCGGCGGCGGTCAGGCCGCCAATGCTGGAGGAGGGCATGGCGGCGTGAGCACACGGCCGGGAAGGGCGCGCGGCTCAAGTGCGGGCGGGGGGAGGGGCGCGACGCCCAAACAGCCGGGCGCGGGCGCCGAGGGGGCGGAAGTGGGAGGAGAAAGGTCCAGGACTAGATTAGTCTACTGATACCATATTGGAAGATGAGCTAGAGGCTTAGATTACTTGATTGATAACAGAGTACAAGGGGATTACATATATGAAACGACCCGGATTTCCGCGAACGGAATCCCGAATCTTAGCACCTCGGTGGTAGTCCCCTACCAGTGGTCATACTATCTTGTACCTACCCATGGTGGAAAGCACCAATTCTTGTTCCTATGCTGCCATAGCCATCCGGTCGAAGATATTCCAGGGTGCCAACACGAATACCCCAGACGTCTTTCCCGTGACTTGCACAGTATGCCACCGGATAGGGACGTCGAATTTGTCATAGAACTTGACCGAATTACCTTTTGATATCTAATAGGCCCTACGAATGCCACCCAAAGAGCGGCGAGTTGAAAGTTCAGTTGCAAGAATTACATGATAAGGGATATATCCTCCCAAGTTCTTCTCCTTGGGGAAGTCCCGCTCTGTTTGTGAAAAAGAAAGATGGTAGTTTGCGGATGTGCGTTGACTATTGTCCACTCAATGCGGTGACAATTAAGAATAAATATCCGTTGCCCCGCATTGATGTTCTCTTTGATCAATTGGCTGGTGCCAAGGTCTTTTCCAAGATTGATCTTCGATCTGGCTATCATCAAATCAAAATTTGAGCAAGTGACGTACCAAAGATAGCCTTCTCCTCGTCTGATCTCTATGAATTCCTAGTGATGTCTTTTGGTCTCACCAATGCACACCTATTTCATGTACCTTGGACACAGGGCCATGAATGAATTGGACAAGTTCGTAGTGGTCTTCATCGATGATATTCTCATATATTCCAAAAGCAAAGCCGAGCATGCGAAGCATCTTCATATTGTCTTGCAGCAGTTGAGACATCACAAACTCTATGCCAAATTCTCTAAATATGAATTAAATTTGGATAGTGTAAGTTTTGGGTCACACTATTTCCAAAGATGGTATCTCAGGTGGATCCTAGCAAAGTGCGGGGAGGTCATGGATTGGAAGCCACCCAAATCAGTACATCAAATCCGTAGCTTTCTGGGTCTAGCAGGCTTTTATCGTCGGTTTATTCCGGATTTCTCGAATAGCTAAACCAATGACTAAACTTTTGAAGAAGGGTGTCAAGTTTGTGTGGAGTGAGGAGTGTGACCAAGCTTTTCACACCTTGAGGAAACACTTAACCTCAGCTCCCGTATTGACTCAACCAGATATGTCCAAACCGTTTGAGGTGTTTTGTGACGCTTCAGGCACTGGTCTTGGTTGCGTGCTTATGCAAGAAAACCGAGTCATTGCCTATGCCTCATGGGCACTTCGACCTCATGAGAAGAACTATCCGACTCATGATCTTGAGTTGGCAGCAGTCGTGCATGCCTTGAAGCTTTGGCGGCACTACTTGATGGGTAATCACTGCAATATCTACACCGACCAGAAAAGTCTCAAGTACATTTTCACTCAATCTGACTTGAATATGAGGCGAAGATGGTTAGAATTAATCCAAAGTTATGATTTGGAAGTCCATTGTCATCCCGGCAAGGCTAACGTAGTTTGCGAGATGCGGCAAACGCAAGCATTGCAACTATGTGACGTTAGAGCCGAAGAATGAAGCTTTAAGTGAAGAAATGAGGAAGCTTAGCTTGGAAGTGGTCGAGCATGGCAAGAAGCTTCATCTTTGTCTCGATCGAATCCCCTCTTCATGAGAGAATTGCTATAGCTCAACTCAATGATGAAGATGTTCAAAAAATCAAACAGAAATTAGAAGAAGGAGACCCCAAGTATGATTGTTTCTGAAAGGATGACAAGGGAGTTGTTTGGTTTGGACAAAGATTAGTGGTACCTCGGGATGGCTTCAAGGAGATTTTAGATGAGGCCCATCTCTAAGTTCACCATTCACCTCGGAAGTACCAAAATGTACTGAGATCTTAGGAAAACTTTTGGTGGTCAAATATGAAGGGTGAAATAGCCGAGTATGTGTCCAGTTGTGATACATGCCAAAGAATCAAGGCTAGTCACCTAAAGACCGCAGGTCAAATGCAACCATTATCCATTCCTGCATGGAAGTGGGACGATATCGGCACTGGATTTCATTGTCGGTTTACCTCTCACGCCCGGAAGCATGATTCCATTTGGGTAATAGTGGGCCAGAAGCACGGGCCCGCTCACTTTATCCCCGTTCACACCACCTATTCACCTGAGCGCTACGCGGAAATCTATATTGACCTTGTAGTGTGCATACACAGTGTTCCCAAGACTATCCTGTCGGATCGAAGCACTCAATTTGTTGCTCGCTTGAGCACAAGTGCACCAATCCTTCGGAACCAAGTCATCCATAGCTCCGGTTATCATCCTCGAAGCGGTAGTCGGACGGAAAGAAAAAGAGTAAATCAAATAGTAGAAGATATGTTGAGGGCTTGCGTCATTCATTTTGACAAATCTTGGGACAAATGCCTAGCTCTAGTAGAGTTTGCTTACAACAATAGTTATCAAGCTAGTTTGAAGATGGCCCCGTTTGAAGCCTTGTATGGGAGAAGGTGTCGTACCCCTTTGAATTGGTCACAAGCGGGTGAGAGAACCTTGTTTGGTCCTAAGTTGGTACAAGAAGCCGAAGAAAAAGTGAGTGTTATTAGAGAAAATGCGAGAGCTCGGATGAGGCAAAAGAGCTACCATGATAAAGCTAAAGCTCCCCAAAGAGTTTGAAGTTGGTAATTATGTATACCTAAAGGTATCTCCAACCTGGCAGCTTTGGATAAAAATTAGCTCCACGCTATATTGGTCCTTATGAAGTCAACGAGAAGTTTGGTACGGTTGCCTACGTATTCGACTTCCGACCAATTAATACACTGATGCACGACGTGTTTTGCGTCTCGCAATTGAAAAGTGTGAGCAAGTCCCCGAGGAGAGGCACAAATCATTGAAGAGACTAATGCGGAAATAGGAACGGATCTATCCCTAGCGAGTATCCAATGAGGAGTGTGGATCATAAAGAAAGGCAACTAGGAGACAAAGAGTGAAGATGTACAAGATACAATGGAGTCACCACTCGGGAAAAAGCTACATGGGAGGCGGCGAGTTTCTCAACACCAAGTACCAGACTTTCTTCAGAGTCGAAGCTCGTAGTGAACCTTTCTCACGTACTCTTGATTTCGAATCTCGGGACGAGATTCCCGTTAAGGGGGTAGGCTGTAACACCCCATGTTTTTGCTCAGTGGTAAATTGTGCTAATGACCCACTTAACCACTCCTCTAACTACCCTTGAGGACACTAGGTCAACCCTTGGTCAAAGCCCTAGCTCAAAACCCTTTTATCCCCTTTGACCCCTTGTTGCCATTCTAGAACTTTGGCACGTTATCCAAAATTTCCTTAAACACTTTAAAACCACCCAAAAGGAAAAATGTGCAGAATGTTGAGGCACACAACTTTGTTGTTGAGTGGCATGGCTGGTTTGGAGTGTAGGAGGGTGAAAATGGCAAAACAAGGCCCTGGTTTACTATTCACAGGCGCCAAGAAATTGGCTAAGTTGGCATGGCATTCCTGCTCGAATTTTTGAACAAAACCCCTACCAGCCTTTGTGAAAGTTGTAGAGTAATGTCTGATCTTCAACTTTGCTTCAGACCCTAAGATGCACTTTAGTTTGAAAATTTGGAGAAAAACCAATTTGAAGACAGCTTCAGCGAACTGTTTTTGCCGGGAACGCCAGAGCGCGTCCACGCGCGACGTCGCGCACGTGCCATGCCGAGAGCGCGCCCACGCGCGGCGTCGCGCACGCGGCACGCCCGATGGCCTCGCGCGCCATGCGCGCACAGAACCGCCGGCGGACCCAGCGGTCCATGCGCGGGGGGGGGGGTGCCCTTGTGGGTGACGACCGCGCGGACGTTTGGACGGCGCCATGTGGCCGGTTCCCACTCGCGGCGTGCCAACCTCACGCGAGCCATTGGGCTGCTTGCCGCCCCGCGCACGTCGCGGCGCTAACTTCTTTGCCCATGCGCGCGTGCACCGGCGACATGGTTGAGCCCGACTTCTTAACGGAGCCTCCGGCACCCTCATAAACGCCCGGTCGCTCGCGCGCATGCGCACTCACGCGGGCGCCGTCGCCGCGTCGTGGCGCGCCGTGTGAACCCCTTCCGATCCCTTTGTTCTCACTCATCCAAGCACCTAAGCTCCCCTACGTGCATCCACAAAACCTCCCAGAGCCGCTTATTGATCAAGGCAAGACACATTCGCGAGCAGAGGTTCGTGACGCCGTGGGCCGCCGCGTGGGGGCTCGCCCCTCGCGTCGATTCTCAGCGGTGACACACCTAAGCGCCTTCCACAGGTCACATGGAAGCTCCCAGGTGCGGCACGTGGTTGAGCCCGGCCCCTTCCCCCCTCACCGCGTACGAGTTCCGCCCGGGCGCACGGCCCTTCGGCGCGGCTCGCGGTGACCTCCACGGCGGTCCCAGCCACCAATCGATCACGGGTGAGTCCCGTCGACGATCCCACAGAGTCGGCAGCACGCCGCGCTCCACCTCACCGCCGACGAGCTTGCCATCGCCGTCGGGCCCGAGGGAGGAGGCAGGAGCATTTGTGTGAGGATTTTAAAAGTTCTAGGGTACGCGGTGTAAAAAGATTCTTCCACATTTTGTGAATTGGTCATTTACCTTGTAAAATAGATTAAAAAATCGTGAAATCCAAAAATAGCAAACCCGGTTGTTATTTTCAGTCTAACAAGAACTACAACTTTCTCCAAATGTGTATATACTTTTGAGTTATAGTTTTGTGAGAAAATAGGAACGTAAAATGTCTTAGATTTGTGTTTAGGCACGCAAAATCCACACGAGATTTTGAGCTAGAGTTTGGATATGTTGTGGCAACTAGTATGTATTTAGGCTGTGCCAAAATTTGCACAAAGTCTTGAAGGGATCTTCTGTATAACTTATTTTGTGACATTGGTAAATCTTGAGATGATTCTTGTAGGCGGATATAATTATTTTTGAGCCAAGTTACGGCTATAGTCATGTTATGCTAAAAAAGCATCCTTGGTGAATTTACGATGATTTTATCTCTGTTAGAAATATTATTTCCTCATTTATGCTTGTTTTTAATCATAAATATGTGTAGCATGTTTCATAAAGGCTATACGTGTGTTTGCTAGTTCTTTGGGCTTGTTTTGGACCAGAGTATATGTAGGAGAAAGTTGGGACTCATTTCTGTCATATTTATTTTAATATGCATTATTTCCTTTTATGCTAACTAGAAATGCCCATAAATTGGTGTATTAAATTTCAGTGGTGCAAATGCCTCTTGGTCAGTAGGACCAGTGAGTGTTGCTGGATCAGTTGGTTATGTTTTAGCTATGCAAAAGAACTCAAACTAGATTAATCTAATAAAGGGAAAATAGGGAATACACTCTCTCTAGTGCATGACTTAAGGAGAAGTGTTAAGTAAAGTAAAATGGTGCTATGAAAGTAATTCCTTGCTGTTTGTTAAATAAAATATTTCTTTAATAGATGTGCACACAATCACCTTAAAGAGAAGGCTAAATAGCTTTTTTATTATTCTTTTAAAAGGAAAAATGTTTAAATACTTTTGTTAAGTTGAATATGGCCATACATATACTCCTTGCGACTGTTTACTACGGTTTTGAATTAATTTAAAATAATTACACTCCTAATCAATGCATTGCATTCCGTGTAAACGTCCCAGAACGGTAGCTATACGAGTGCGGTGACGAGGACGGAAGCGAGGAGGAGACGTGCACTACGTGACCATAGAGCAAGACCCGGGCCAAAGTCCGGAAGTTTGTGTGTCTTCTTGTGCTGACGGAGGCAAGCCCCGGTTTATTCATTAACTCTAGTGTTTACGTAAAACTTCTGAATTTACTTCATGTTATTGTATGTGCATTTACGTTCAGGAGTTGAAATGAAACCCTAGTTGCATGATCCATAAGTACCCATAATCTTTACTAGCATGTCAGGTCGCTAGTTGCTATTGGAAGATGAGCCAGAGGCTTAGATTACTTGATCGATAACAGAGTACAAGGGGATTACATATATAGGAGAGGAGAGGGGAGTCCAAAGGGGAGTTTGAGTCTACCTAGAATACGAGAGAATAGCGAGTAAATAGTCTAGAGGAGAGGAGGGAGCCCAAGGAGCTGAGTCTACCTAGAATACAGAGAATAGCGATATTAAGTAGTCTAGAGGGATAAAAGCAGTCTAACACCCCTCGCGGCGGGAACGTCGGTGCAACGAACGTTCGAGCTGGGGCCCAGAAAATCCCGCAAAAACAGAGGATGGAAGACCCTTGGTGAAGACATCGGCGAGAAGCTGGGATGTAGTGGGAACATGCGGAAACCGAGAATAGCTCCAAGGGCGACGCGTTCTACGACAAGAAGTGCGAATCAATCTCTACATCCTTGGTGCGTTGATGTTGAATAGGATTGGTGGAGAGATGCCTACGGCAACGACATTGTCACAATAGACAAGGCTGGCGACGGCGGGCGTGAAGTTCTGAAGAAGTTGCGGAGCCGGAGATTTCAGCAACCCCGTTTGCAACAACGTGATACTCGGCCTCAGCACTTGACCGAGACGGTAGATTTGACGGCTGGATGACCAGAGACAAGACAGCCACGAGAAAAGCGCATAACCCGAGGTGGAGCTGGCGAGTGTCGGGGCAGCCGGCCCAATCGGCATCGGTGTAGACAATGAGCTAGTTAGGGTAGATCGTGGAATGATAAGACCGAAGCTGATTGTGCCTTGAAGATACCGAAGAATCCGCTTGGCAGCAACAGAATGACCTTCCTGGGGTCATGCATATGTTAACATATTTGCGCTGAATGACATAGGCAATATCGGGACAAGTGAAGGTTAAGTATTGGAGCGCACCACAAGGCTTCGATAGAGGTAGATTGACAACAAGAGGTCCAACATCAGCGAGACTTTGGCACAAGTGTCGACGGGAGTAGAGCAAGGCTTGCGATCACTCATGCCATGTCGATCAAGGATGTCCAAGATGTCTTGCCCGGCCCCGAGACGGGGTGAAATCTTCGTGGCGTTGCACGGCCACACGAAAGAAATGCGAGAGGCCCAAGATCCTTCATTGCGAATTCCTGTTTCTAGCTTCAATGACACGGTGCGGGGCTGAGAAGAGGAGGCTGTGAGCACGATGTCATCAACATGAAGAAGCGAGTAAATAGTCTCGGTGCCATGATGGTAGATGAATAGTGATGTGTACGATTTTGCTTCAATACCCGGGGAGGACGGGTGTGTTGCAAACGGCTGTACCCGAGCTGCAGGGTCTGTACGAGTCCATAAAGGGATTTATTGAGCTTGCATACATGATCGGTGAGAATCGAGTGAATCTGAGGGTTGAGGAAAACGTGCTTGTTACGACAAGGTCCCATGGAGAAAGGCGTTCTTGACATCGAGGAGTTGATGAATGGGCCAATCTAGAGAATGAGCCAAAGCAAGAACGATGCGAACGGTTGCGGCTTGACGACGGGACTAAAAGTTTCATCGTAGTCAATGCCGGGCGAGTGAAACCACGAAGTACCCGGCGGGCTTTGTAACGGTCCAAGCAACCATCGGCATTGAATTTGTGTCGGAACACCCATTTTCCAGTGACAACATTATAACGACGGTCGTGAACAAGGTCCCAAGTGCGGTTGTCAAGCGATTAATTGTGTGCTCTTCTTCCATGGCCTTGCTCCGTGAAGTTGACGGGGCATCACGAAAGGAATGTGGAATTGGGGAGAGGGCCTCGGAGTGCAAACCAAGTCGTGGCTGGTGATACCCAGTCTTGCCACGAGTTGCCATACCGTGAGCATTGACGGCCAAGGCGGAATGGGGCCCCGGCGCCGTCGGAAGGGGCGGCGTACGCGGCGTGGCGGGTGGTGAAGGGACGATGTTGGAGCTGCGAGGAGGTCCCGACGAGGGCGGAGTCCCCGAAGCCGCATCTGGCGTAGACATGTACAACCGGCGGCTTGGAGAAGGTTGGAGCCGCGGGTGTGGGAGCCGCGGACATCGGGGCCGCGGGCGTGGGGTCGCGGGGCGTCGCGGCGGCGGGCGCCCGGAGACGCGGGCGTCGGGGCAGCGAGGTGGTGGGGCCGCAGCGGGTGGGTTGCGGCTGCGGGGGTCATGGTCGTCGGGCCGCGGACGCTCGGGCCGCGGGCGTCGGAGCCTCGGCGCCGGCGTCGCGGATGTTGGGGCCGCGGACGCCAAGGCGGGACGCGTCGAGACGGCAATGTCGGGCTGGTGAGACGCGCGGGCGGCGAGATGGCCGGAGCCACGACTGCTGGCAGCGATGTGGTCGAGGGAGTAGCGGCGCGAGCGTGGTGGCCTCGGCTTCCGAGCATGTTCGGCCTCCACTCCACACAGGTGGAGTCTGCTTTCGGTGTTTGGGCGGGAGGCGTGGTGCCTCTCGCTCGAGCTCGGTGGCCCCGTGCGTAGCTTGTCCTCCGCCGCTGCGGGGTGGACTCGAGCGTCTGCCCCCTGGTCGGTGCGCTTGGACTTGCTCCCCTCGTACCTCCATGTACTCCACGCCTGGACCTCTCCACTATCGCAGCCTTGTCGATTATGGAGCGAAGTGTCGGGCCGGTCGTGCGCGGGACAAGTGGTGTGCCATCCCCTTGTGCAACCTCTTCCCCGAACCAAGACACCTTCTTCTTTCGCGTGTCGGTGTCGTCGGGCGCGTACCTCACGCCTCCTCCGGTAACGGTTGGCGTACTCCCCGTACCGACATGTTTCCCATCTTGAGGTGCACTCGAACTCGCCGCGCCTTCTCGTCCATCACCGCGTTCGGGATGTGGTGGCTCCGGAAGGCGCCTCCACGAACTCGTCCCACCCGATGTGCAACGGGTCCGTGCGAGTCGCGGCAGCCGTCCCACCACGCCCTGGCCGTGCCGATCGAGACGGTGCGCCGCCACGCTCACACACTCCTCCTCGGTAAGCTCGGTCGGCCCCGGCTCTTCTTCTCGATCTCACGCAACCGCTATCCGCATCCATCGGGTCCGCCCGAGTGGTCAAAGGTAGGCGGGCGCGGCTGTTGAAGTTCTCAACCTTCTTCCCCGGAAACCCTCTGGCGCGTAGCGGTTCTGGCCCCTAGGGTTGTTGTTGTTGTTGTTCTGGGCTAGCATCTGAGTGATCGTCTGCATCAGCTGTGTTCAGCCGCCATCACGTCGGCCAAGTTCGGGGGAGGTGGCGGTGGTGGCACCTCGTGTCCCTGAGCCTGGCCTGCTCCTCCTCCTCTCCGGGCCGGGGTACCCCTCGTGCTCGAGCTCCCCGCCTTCCCGAGCTCCCGCATCGGCGCGCGCGGCTCCTCGTCCGCCGACTCGGCCTCCTCGGCCCCCGCGGAGTCCGCCTCGTGGCGCGAGACCTCCACGACGTCCACGGCCTCTCGCTCCCCTCTCGGGTTAGGGGCATCCTCCCCCTCCGTCGTCCCCGGCGACCTCCTCGAAACGGGCTAGGAGTCGCCCGACCTCCTTGCTCCCGACATCCGTTCCGCTGCAAGAGTTAGTAGCGGTAGGGAGAATGTATTTAATCGGGTTATAAACTATAATGGAGTAATCCTGCTAACAATCACAAAATTTCGGTACGTACATTAAGAAGCATGAAATCCGAATGAAACCATGAAGATCCATGTCACTCAATCAATGCCACCATACAAAAGAGGTGCACCTCGAGGTTTACTCCTACGACCTTCGAGGGTACACGGCAACACATCCTCGCTAACGCATGGTACATCATGGGGTAGCTACCACAGGTGCATGTCACATGAACGGTAGCATTACATCTATCTCATTACATCTACTCCGAATCGCTACAAGATCTCTACTCCCATCACCGAATACTGCGAGGTGCCTCTGGCGGTGTCTGTGGAACCGAGTAGAACGGCAGGGGAGTGGACTCCCCGGGTAACCCGCACCCGATCGCCGGTCCCCCGTAGTAGTCACAAGGTCTCCGGGCAGAGCACGATCCATCTCCGCCGTGTCTGCCGAACCACTCGGGTACGGCCGCACTCGTGGTAGGAGTGTCGGGGAAGCTCGAAAGTCTCCATCCTCGCTCCGGGCCTCTTCTTAGGTGGTAGCCTGGCGGAAAGCGCCTCCGGCTCCGCCAGCCTCTCGCCGGTCGAACGCTCCCAGGCCGCGCGGGTCCCGTCCGCCCTGGGTCCCTCTCCTCGTAGACCGGTCCTCCCCGCCTAACACATGTGGTGGTAGTTGTGTCGGCTCGCCCCCCGTAGGTCCCACACCTTGACCCTGGTAGTCGACCGCCGCGGCTCCGATCGACTCCACCCGGTCTCGAGCCCCTTCCGCGGCCTCACTCGATCCTCTCGCGCGGCCTCCCGCCGAAGCCCGATGAGCCTCCCCGCCCGCCCTCAACCGTGCCTCCAAAGTAGCAATCCTCCAGGAGTCTCTCTCCGTCGTGCTGCCGCGGCCGCCGCTAGCCTCAAGCCGCACTAGCTCTCCCGTTCCTCACGTGCGCCGCCTCCCTGCTCGTCAAGCGTAAGTCCTCTCTGTCCTCCTCCAAGTCCCGAACTCCGCCGCAGGGCAACGTCACACCTCCACCGAAGGTACGGTGTCTCTCCGTCCGCCCCGGCACGGTGCCTGGTCCCGGGCCGGGATGCACCGCCCGGCCGCGAGCATCGCTCGGTCCTCCCCGTCCACCTGGAGTCACCTCCTGATGTACCGTGCTCGGTCACTCGAGTCCCGGGCCGACCGTGGTCGAAGATCTGCCCGGAAGTACCCCGAACGGTGTGTCCTTCGGCCTCTCCACGAGCAGCGAGGTCACAAACCTTCTTGAGAGCCCCGCGTGCACCCCGGTGCGGTGCGCCTCCGTGACCGAGCTCTCGGCGCGGTACACCACTACCTCCTCAAACTCCGGCACTCGTGGGTCCGCTGGTACCGTGACGGTCGTGGTACGTGGGAGTCCGCTCCAAGTGCCCCATGGCCCTCCCCCCGTGGCCGACACCGTCGGTCTCCACCCCTGCCGCCTCCGGGCACTCCCCTCGGCCAGGTGGCGAGAAGCCTCCGTAGCTCTTGCCGTCCGACTCCAAGGTAACCCACGTCGTCTCCGCCATCTTGCACAACGTTGTTAGAGCGTAGTTAGTAAGGCGATTTAGTAAAAGTTAATCAAGGTAATGCATATATATAAGTATAGTTATATACATACGGAAGCCAAGGAGTTTATATAAAGTTTCAAGGTTCGGAAACGGCTTCTCGTACTATCGACCATTCCCGGGGCTCGTCCTACGGTCAAGCATGGCTCGGTACCAACCGAAACGACCCGGATTTCCGCGAACGGAATCCCGAATCTTAGCACCTCGGTGGTAGTCCCGTGGAGGCTACCACGTGCAATCCCTGTCTCAGCGATTCCAAAATCCATACAGAAAAGCAAAAAAACAAAGAAATAGAGTACAACATTTATTTTATTACATTAATCAGAGTACATCTCTTCGGCACATGCCGGGTACAAGTCCATCAGGACTGAATCAAGCAGAGATAAAACGTCTAGCAGCGGCTCCATGAAAACGCGGAAACACCATATCCGCAGTGCGGCTCAAGTGTAGGAAGAGCTCTAGTCCACCCAACCGTCGTTGTCGAAGTCGTAGTCCCGGCTCGCGTCGGAGTCACCGGGGTCTACCCGATAAGCGGGTAGGTCATGTCGCCTTCCCAACAAAGAGGCAAAAGCGGTGTATATTCTAGTATGCATGAGGTAACCCTAGTCCCGTCGTAGAAAGCTTAAGCAAAGCGACGGTGCAACATTCAAGGTAAGCGGAGAATATAGCAAGGAGGTCCACACCTCGGGGAAGCTTCCGCTTCCGAGGTCCTCACCTCGGGGGTCCACACCCCGCTCAAGGATCACCACACCAAAGCACCGGATCTCAACCACGATCCCGAAACCCATCTCTCATCCGCGATGTGGGGCCCACCCGGCTCCTATCCCCACATCTCAACGGCCGAAGCCGGCTCACACACTCGAGGGAGAGAAGAAGCACAAGAGAAGTGTGTCTAGTCAGGTGAGAGATCGAAAGACTGTCCATAACCAGTGGACACGGACTATAGCTATAGGTTTAACACTGCGCAGGTTGTACAAGCGTACCCGCCCGAATAGGTCGGGAACCGGCCGTCACCGGTGTCCGACCCTACCATACGGCTGAAGCCCAAGTAAGTGGATAGTACCCTTCTGCATCTCCGAGCCTGGCCCAGCCTCCGCGGCAGAGCTCATACTACCCGCGAGAGGTCCCTCGAAGCTGTGGAACCCTTCCCTGGCCTCGCCAGGGCAAAGTCTACTAAGGAGGGAAAGACCACTCCCGACACGATCACACCGATCCTCTCCGCGAGAGGGGTGCTATCCACTACAAGTCTCACCCCGCACCCCCGCCCAATACAAGGCGGGCGGTCTGTACGAAAGTAGTCATTCGAAACAAGGTCAACTGACGATCGGTCCTTAAGGGGCCGAGAGCGAGCACTCATCATCTTCATCCCACACGACACGACCCTCGGGTAAGAGGCCGCATCGCATCTTCCCCTCGGCGGCCGTTCACAAGTAACCAGCGGCTCGCTCCCGCCAAAACACAGCAAGGGGTACACAACCCAGGACACACGCCGGAACCACACCGAGATACCCACATCTCGGCCCTCAAACCCGGAGCACCATCCATAATCAAGCAACAAAAGTATGGATAGTTGAAGTATGGGACTAGCTAGGGGTCTGTAGCTAGTCCCGCAGGTAGTAGATCAAGGAACAGGGTATAGTAAACATCAAGGCAAGGCTAGTAAGCAGGTTATGCAATTCATCAGAACAATGCATTAAAGTAAAGCACTAGCAGCTAAATATCAACATGGGATCTATATGGTTGGGAGTGACATGACACCTTCGTGCCGTTGAAGCGATCCGTCGTCCCGGTGCAGGTGTACTCGGGGTCCTCCACGTCCTCCCCCGGTCGAAGCTCGGGTCTCGCGGCACGAGATTCGACGCGAAAATAAGTCATCGGTGCACATCTAAGCAATAACTCCAAATAAAATCCAACTTAGAAAATCCAAAAAGAGCCCGAACTACCTACAATCGAAGAAGGTTTTGCAATTACGGATTTTTAGAAATTAGCTTTGTATTTTTCTCGAGCACCCTAGAATTTCTTACTAATTTTTTTAAAGGTCTAAAACATTTTACCGGAGATTAAAACGAGAAAAGGAAAGGGGTTTTTCAGAAAAACTCTGCTGACGTCAGCATGACGTCAGCGTCCTCGGTTAACAGGCCGAAAAGGGGCCAGAATCGTCGCTGGGCCGTGGGTGGCCCAGCGGACTCTTTTCCGCCCGAGAATGGGTTTCGGCCCAAAAAGGACCCGGCGTCACAGCCCATCTACCAAACCTCATAAGTCTGGTTTTTACCCTCCTATAACTTTCCGCACTGGGCCTGCGGCCTGCTAAGGAAAACTAACTGGGCTTAGCCCAGATCCAGCCGGTGGCCCATCTCTTAGGTTAACACGTTCAGGGCAAACTCGCACTCCAGGTGCTCGACGAATTGCCAGGCGACGCCGCGACCGTGGCGCGCCGCCGGTGTTCAGCTCTGGTGCCTCACGAACACGGTGCTACACTCACTGGCAACATCTAACGGCTCGGCCCCGCACCGGGGTGTGGCCGGCCGGCATTCTTGAACTCGTGTGTCCACGCGTGGCGGACGCGCGCGTTGCCCCGGTGGCGGGACACAACGCCGCCGTCGCCGGCGCGCCACGGTGAGGCGGCAAGATGGCGCCCACCCTTTCCACCCGCACAAAGACACGGATCGAAGTCCGGTTCACGCGTTCCGGCCTCACCCCCACGCACCGCCGGCCGCGCGGTCGCCCGGTATCCAGGCGCACCGAGCGGCGGCACGGCGGCGTTCCCGCTCCCCGCACGGGGGCTTGGCACGAAGACCAGCACGCACATCTCCCCGCACAAGCGATCACGGCTCGAAGGCCAAAACGCTCCTCCGCCCACGCACGGCGTCGGCACGTTCCAGGGGGAGAGCTCGCCCGCCGCCCGGGGGTGGCCGCGGCGCGTCGCCCCTCCTCTGTCCACCAAACCACAAGCTCGAGTACGCGTCGCCCTTCGCACGGCGACGGCGACGCTCAGGGACACACCCGGCCCAAGAACGCCTTCCGTCGCGGCACGGACATGCTACGGCGCGAAGGCCGGCATCCAGGCAGCGGGTTCACGGCGACGCGCCTCCATACAAGCACCGACACAGCAAGAACTCAAGGGGGAGAAGAGGAGTGGATGGCCGTGGTGCTCACGGTGGGGCGACGGTGTAGGCGTGGCCGGCCTGACGAAGATGGGTCGTAGAGGTCCCGGCGATGTAGTTGTTCACGCCGTCGCGCTCCTCCTTCGCTCGACGTCGCGGTTCGTGTTCCCCCGTCGTTCCCGGCGCCTGGCTTCCGTCTTCGGCTACTGCCTCGCCCCGCGCACGCCGCGGCACGGGCCGCCCGCCTTCCTCCCCCCCAACGTCGCGGCGCGGCGCGCGCGCGCCCGCCTTCCTTCTTCCTTCCCGAGCCCGCCGCCGAACGGAGGTGGTGGAAAACCCCAATGGGGGTGGTTGGTCTTGCCTTCAACTCGAACCGCTCCTCCCCTTTTGAATCCACGCCGCGGGACCTCGAGGAGGAAATCCCCCCCGATACCCCTTGGCTCGCCGCCGCCCCCGGCGTGGCGCCCGCGGTGGAGTTCCCGCCCGCCTCGGATTCGCATGGGAAGGGCAGTGGCGTCCTTTGCCTTTTCCCGCGGTCACGCGCCCCGGGTCCGCGTGCACACGCCGCCTTGGCGTGCGCGCCCGCCCGGTCGGCTCGGCCGCGCGCGCCACCCCGCGCGCGGCCGGCGCGGGGGCCGGGCCGGCGGCGCGGCCGCCCGGCTCGCGCCGTCCGGCCGGGTTGGTCAAGGCGTTGAGGAGAGGGGAAAGAAAGGTGCCGGCGAGCGGGGTCCACCGGCGGCGAGTGAGAAGAGGGAAAGGAGCGCGGTGCGGTGTAATGGGCCGAAAGGCTTTTTGGATTGGGCCGCAGCATCGCAGGGGGCAACGAAATCGGCCCACAATCCTGAGTTGCCCTTCTTCTTTTAACTCGCATTTATTTGGTTTAGGATTTGAAACTTAGTTTGAATTTGATCCCCTTTCAAATTCAAACTTCACTCAATTGAACTCCAAGAAAACCAATGAAAAACCAACACACTATTTATACCATATTTTAAATATAGGTCTTATAAATAGGATAAACTAGTGGAGAATTTGGTGAGAGACTAGCAATTTGGCTAAAAATTTGATAGCACCCAAAAGCAAGCAAAAAGTTTTAAATTTTCGCAAAATTCACACACCTAGATTCCTGGGTTGTTACATTCTCCCCCACCACCGAGAATCTCGTCCTCGAGATTTAGTCCTCGACCTCCTCCGTGAACAAGTGAGGGTACTCCTTCCTGAGATCGGCTTCCTTCTCCCATGTTGCCTCTCGCTCGGTATGGTTGCTCCACAACACTTTACAGAAGGGAATGGTAGTTCTCCTTGTTTCCTTGACAGCTCTGTCCAAGATTTTCTCAGGATATTCTGTATACTCTAGATTGTCTTGCAAGTCAAGCAACTCCATGGGCACTTGCTTTGCCTCCACTGCCTTCTCACTCTTCTTCAGCTGTGACACGTGAAACACTGGGTGAACTCCTGCCATTGTCTCGGGTAGTGCAAGCTGGTAGGCCAAACTCCCAATCCTTCGGGTGATAGGGTACGGTCCCACGTACCTCGGTGCAAGCTTTCCCTTCACCAAGAACCTCTTGGTTCCTCGGAGCGGTGAGACTTTCAGGTACACTCGGTCGCCAACTGCGAAGGTCAACTCTCTCCTCCTCTTGTCGGCATAGCTCTTCTGACGACTTTGAGCGATTTTCAGATTCTCACGAACTTTCTCAACCTTCTCCTCTGCTTCCTCAATGATTGCTGGTCCGAACAGAGCTCGCTCTCCAACCTCTGACCAAGCTAGCGGGGTCCTGCACTTCCAACCGTAAAGTGCCTCAAAGGGTGCCATCCGGAGACTTGCTTGAAAGCTTGTTGTTGTACGAGAACTCGCGAACGGCAACCGCTCTCCCAATCGGTACCATAGGTGAGTGCACAAGCTCGTAACATGTCCTCCAGACCCGGTTGACTCTCTCTCCGTCCGCCCGTCGGTCCGTGGGTGAAAAGCTTGTCTGTAGGCGAGAGTGGTGCCCATAAGCTTGTGGAAACTCGCCAAAACTTGGAGACAACCGTGGCCCTCGATCGGACACGATACTTCGGGTGCCCCGTGTAGCTCGAGTATGTGTTCTACGAACGCCTCCGCCAACTTCTCGGTTGCATACCCGGTCTTCACGCACAAAGTGAGCCACTTTAGTCGGCTCGTCCACTATGACCCAACCGAGTCGTTTCCTTTTGGTATTCTAGGGAGTCCTACCACAAAGTCCATGGAGATGTCCTCCCACTTCCACACGGGGATATCCAACGGCTTCAACAAACCAAAGGGTTTCGATGTTCAATCTTTACTCGCTACGAGGTGTCGCAACAAGCCAC
The DNA here is from genome assembly GCA_947561735.1 of Cenchrus americanus. NCBI lineage: Eukaryota > Viridiplantae > Streptophyta > Magnoliopsida > Poales > Poaceae > Cenchrus > Cenchrus americanus. The sequence goes on from OX387240.1 coordinate 56,731,877, forward strand.
GTAGTGTGCTATGTCCTTCTTCATGTCCTTCCACCGGACTCGACCTTCGGATCTCCGTACATCTTGGTGCTTTGCTCGGTGAATCGAGTACCTCGAGTCGTGAGCTTCTCTCATGATGCTCTCTCGGAGTGCCTTGTCTTGTGGTACACGGATCCGTTCTTTCAACCACACGGTGCCTCGTTCATCAACCGGTAGTCCTCTCGCTTTGCCCCCGCTTCATCGGTTCTCGCGAGCACTTTGATTTCTCGCACACTCTTTACGGGCCGTACGGATTCGCTCCTCCGGGTCATAGGTCACTTGCATCACGTTGACTTGGCCTTGATCCACAATCTCGATTCTCGGCTTCTCTAGCTCTTCATGCAAAGCGGAGTTCCTCTTCCTTTATCATGAGGTTGTTGCGGTATGTTTTCCGGCTCGGTGCATCCGCCACGACGTTAGCTTTGCACTCGGTGGTAGTTGATCTCGACGTCGTAGTCCTTGATCGGCTCTAACCACCGTCTCTCGCCTCATGTTCAGCTCGGTCGTGTAAAGAAGTACTTCGGGCTCTTGTGGTCGGAAAACGGCTCACACTTGTTCCCTATCGTGTAGTGTCTCCCAGTTTTGAGCGCATGCACAACATTTCGCCAACTCCAAGTCGTGTGTCGGGTAGTTTTCCTCATGTTTCTTCGCCGTACTGGAAGCATAAGCCACAACTTTCCCTTCCTGCATCAGCACACAACCAAGTCCTTGCTTCGAAGCGTCACAGTAGACCACAAAGTCTTTCTTGATGTCTGGCAAGGTAAGCACTGGGGCTGTGGTGAGTCTCTTTTTCAGCTCTTGAAAGCTCTTCCCACACGCTTCTGACCACTCGAACTTTGTGTTGTTCTTGAGCAACTCTGTCATTGGCTTTGCGATCTTGGAAAAGTTCTCAATGAACCTCCGGTAGTAACCTGCCAACCCAAGGAAACTCCTGACATCTGTCACGTTTAACGGTTGCTCCCACTTGGTCACTGACTCAACCTTGGATGGATCCACAGCTATCCCCTCTGCTGACAACACGTGTCCCAAGAACGCGACCTTCTCCATCCAGAACTCGCACTTGCTGAACTTGGCGTACAGTTTACGCTCGCCTCGGCCTCTCTAGCACAACTCTCGGTGCTCCTCGTGCTCCTCAGTGGTCTCAGAGTAGATCAAGATATCATCGATAAACACCACTACAAACCTGTCCAACTCTTCCATGAAGACCTTGTTCATCGGGTTCATGAAGTAGGCAGGGGCGTTGGTCAGCCCAAAGGAAACCACCACGAACTCGTACAAACCGTAGCGTGTGGTGAAGGCCGTCTTGGGTATGTCCTGCTCCCGGATCTTCATCTGGTGGTAGCCTGACCTCAAGTCGATCTTGGAGAAGAACCTTGCCTTTTTGAGTCTATCCGAAAGCAAATCCTCGATTCCGGGGCGGTGGGTACTTGTTCTTGATTGTCATCGAGTTGAGCGTGCGGTAGTCAATGCACATCCTCTTCGTACCGTCTTTCTTCTCCACGAAGAGCACTGGTGAACCCCACGGTGAGGCACTCGGCCGAACAAACCCTTGCTCGAGCAACTTCTTGAGCTGTTTCTTCAACTCGTCCAGCTCGTCGGACGACATCCTGTACGGACTCTTCGCAACGGGCCCCGCCCCCCGGCATCGGCTCAATCACGAACTCCACGTCTCGGTGCGGGGGTAACTCCGTAAGCTCCTTCGGGAACACGTCCGAAACTCACGGACCACCGGGATCTCTTCAATTTCTTTCCCACTCATGTTGCACATCATCGTAGCAACCTTCGGACTCGCGGCTCGATCCGAACTTGTTGTCCCGCCGGGGTGTTCAAGCCGTATCACTCGGGGTTGCAAGAAACTATCCCGTTGTGCTTTGCCAACCAATCCATCCCTAAGATCACATCTATCCCGGAAGACTCCAAAACTGTCAAGTCTGCCGTGAACGGTAGCCCCTCAAACACCATCCTCACTCCCCTGCACTCTAACGTACTCCTCTTTTCTCCTAGCGGAGAGCTAGTCAAGATAGGCCTTGGTCGAGGCTTAGTTGGTAAAGACCTTTCTTTAACAAACTTGGTAGAAATATACGAAAACTGAGCTCCAGTATCAAACAAAACAGTAGCCAAAACTGAGTCAACAAGGAACTCACCAAGTGTGACGTCGGGTGCGGCCTTGCATCCTCGACGGTGAGGTGGTTCGGTCGGCCCCGAGTAGGCGGCGGGCCGAGCGGACCTCTGTTGTGTACGAGGTGGGCTGTCCTCCCGGTGCTGGTGGCTTGGCCGGGGTCCGGAACCGAGTGCCGCGGCTCGACTCCCCGGTGGTACCTGCCGGGGACACTCAAACGACTTATGCCCCCCACCCCGACGGCGGTTGAAGCACGTCACCTTGGATCTGTCCCCCGCCGCCGCGGTGGTGGCCTCGGCTTCCGGCATGTTCGACCTCCACTCCCACCCCGGGTGGGTCTCCGCTCTGTGGCCGAGACCGAGAGGCGTGGTGCCTCTCGCCGAGTCCGGTGGCCCCGTGCGTAGCCCTCGTCCTCTGCCTCTCGGGGTGGACCCGAGCGTCTCGCCTCGGTCGGTGCGCTTGGACTTGCTCCCTCGTACCTCCATGTACTCCGGCCCGGACCTCTCCACTATCGAGCCTTGTCGATTATGGAGCGAAGTGTCGGGCGGTCGTGCGCGGACAAGTGGTGTGCCATCCCCTTGTGCGGCCCCTTCCCAACCAACCGGTACACCTTCTTCTTTTCGGTGTCGGTGTCGTCGGGCGCGTACCTCATCGGCTCCCGGTAACGGTTGGCGTACTCCTCGTACCGACATGTTTCCCATCTTGAGGTGCCTCGAACTCGTCGGCCTTTCGTCCATCCTTGCGTCCGGGATGTGGTGGCTCCCGAAGGCCTCCACGAACTCGTCCCACCCGATGTGCAACGGGTCCCGTGCGAGTCACGGTAGCCGTCCCACCACGCACCGGCCGTGCCGATCGGTCGGCGGTGCGCCGCCACAGTCACACACTCCTCCTCGGTAAGCTCGGTCAGCTCCAGCTTCTTCTCGATCTCACGCAACCAGTTATCCGCATCCATCGGGTCCGCTGAGTGGTCAAAGGTAGGCGGGCGCAGCTTGTTGAAGTTCTCAACCTTCTTCTGGAAACCCTCTGGCGCGTAGCGGTTCTGGCCCCTAGGGTTGTTGTTGTTGTTGTTCTGGGCTAGCATCTGAGTGATCGTCTGCATCGACCTTGTGTTTGCACTGCCATCACGTCGGCCAAGTTCGGGGGAGGTGGCGGTGGTGGCACCTCGTGTCCCCCGAGCCCGGCTTTGCTCCTCCCTCCGGGCCGGGGTACTGCTCGTGCTCGAGCTCCTCGCTCCCCGAGCTCCCGCATCGTCGCGCGCGGCTCCTCGTCCGCCGACTCGGCCTCCTCGGCCCCCGCGGAGTCCGCCTCGTGGCGCGAGACCTCCACGACGTCCACGGCCTCTCGCTCTCCGCCGGGTTAGGGGCATCCTCCCCTCCGTCGTCCCCGGCCGACCTCCTCGAAACGGGCTAGGAGTCGCCGGACCTCCTTGCTCCCGACATCCGTTCCCGATTTGCAAGAGTTAGTAGCGGTAGGGAGAATGTATTTAATCGAGGTTATAAACTATAATGGAGTAATCCTCGCTAACAATCACAAAATTTCGGACGGACATTAAGAAGCATGAAATCCGAATGAAACCATGAAGATCCATGTCACTCAATCAATGCCACCATACAAAAGAGGTGCACCTCGAGGTTTACTCCTACGACCTTCGAGGGTACACGGCAACACATCCTCGCTAACGCATGGTACATCATGGGGTAGCTACTACGAGCATGTCACATGAACGGTAGCATTACATCTATCTCATTACATCTACTCGAATGCGCTACAAGATCTCTACTCCCATCACCGAATACTCGAGGTGCCTCGGAGCCGGTGTCTGTGGAACCGGTAGAACGGTGGTGAGTGGACTCTGGGTAACCGGCACCACGATCGCCGGTCCCCCGTAGTAGTCACAAGTGTCTGCAGAGCACGATCCATCTCCGCCTGTGTCCCGCGAACCACTCGGGTACGGCCGCACTCGTGGTAGGAGTGTCGGGGGGAAGCTCGAAAGTCTCCATCCTCGGTCCGGGCCTCTTCTTAGGTGGTAGGCGTGCGGAAAGCGCCTCCGGCTCCGCCGGCCTCGCGGGTCGAACGCTCCCGGGCCGCGCGGGTCCTCGTCTGCTCGGTCCCTCTCCCTCGTAGACCCGGTCCTCCCGGGTAACACATGTGGTGGTAGTTGTGTCGGCTCGCCTCCCGTAGGTCCCACACCTTGACCCGGTAGTCGGCTAACGCGGCTCCGATCGACTCCACCCGGTCTCGAGCCTGCGCGGCCTCACTCGATCCTCTCGCGCGGCCTCCACCGAAGCCCGGTGAGCCTCCCCGCTCTTGCCCTCAACCGTGCCTCCAAAGTAGCAATCCTCCGGGAGTCTCTCTGTCGTGCCGGCCGCGGCCGCCGCTAGCCCAAGCCGCACTAGCTCTCCGTTCCTCACGTGCGCCGCCTCCGGCTCGTCCAGGTAAGTCCTCTCTTGTCCTCCTCCAAGTCCCGAACCCGCCGCGGGGCAACGTCACACCTCCACCGAAGGTACGGTGTCTCTCCGTCCGCCCCGGAACGGTGCCGGTCTCGGGCCGGGATGCACCGCCCGGCCGCGAGCATCGCCCGGTCCTCCCCGTCCACCGGAGTCACCTCCTGGTACCGTGCTCGGTCACTCGAGTCCCAGCGACCGTGGTCGAAGATCTCTGCCGGAAGTACCCTGAACGGTGTGTCCTTCAGCCTCTCTCTGAGCAGGTCACAAACCTTCTTGAGAGCCCTGCGTGCACCGGTCTGGTGCGCCTCCGTGACCGAGCTCTCGAAGCAGTACACCACTACCTCCTCAAACTCTGGCACCCGTGGGTCTGCTGGTACCGTGACGGTCAGGTACGTGGGAGTCTGCTCCAAGTGCCCCATGGCCCTCCCCCTGTAGCTGACACCGTCGGTCTCCACTCCTGCTGCCCTCCGGGCACTCCCCTCGGTAGGGTGGCGAAGCCTCCGTAGCTCTTGCCGTCCGACTCCAAGGTAACCCACGTCGTCTCCGCCATCTGCACAACGTTGTTAGAGCGTAGTTAGTAAGGCAGTTAGTAAAAGTTAATCAAGGTAATGCATATATATAAGTATAGTTATATACATACGGAAGCCAAGGAGTTTATATAAAGTTTCAAGGTTCGGAAACGGCTTCCTGTACTATCGACCATTCCTGGGGCTCGTCCTACAGTCAAGCATGGCTCTGGTACCAACTGAAACAACCCGGATTTCCGCGAACGGAATCCCGAATCTTAGCACCTCGGTGGTAGTCCCAGGAGGCTACCACGTGCAATCCCTGTCTCAGCGATTCCAAAATCCATACAGAAAAGCAAAAAAACAAAGAAATAGAGTACAACATTTATTTTATTACATTAATCAGAGTACATCTCTTCGGCACATGCCGGGTACAAGTCCATCAGGACTGAATCAAGCAGAGATAAAACGTCTAGCAGCGGCTCCATGAAAACGCGGGAAACACCATATCCGCAGGCAGCTCAAGTGTAGGAAGAGCTCTAGTCCACCCAACCGTCGTTGTCGAAGTCGTAGTCCGGCTCTGCGTCAGAGTCACCAGGGTCTACCCGATAAGCGGGTAGGTCATGTCAGCTTCCCAACAAAGAGGCAAAAGCGGTGTATATTCTAGTATGCATGAGGTAACCCTAGTCCGTCGTAGAAAGCTTAAGCAAAGCAGCAGTGCAACATTCAAGGTAAGCAGAATATAGCAAGGAGGTCCACACCTCGGGGAAGCTTCCGCTTCCGAGGTCCTCACCTCAGGGGTCCACACCCCGCTCAAGGATCACCACACCAAAGCACCGGATCTCAACCACGATCCAGAACCCATCTCTCATCTGCGATGTGGGGCCCACCGGCTCCTATCCCCACATCTCAACGGCCGAAGCCGGGCTCACACACTCGAGGGAGAGAAGAAGCACAAGAGAAGTGTGTCTAGTCAGGTGAGAGATCGAAAGACTGTCCATAACCAGTGGACACGGACTATAGCTATAGGTTTAACACTCTGCAGAGGTTGTACAACTGTACCCGCCCGAATAGGTCCGGATCCGGCCGTCACCGGTGTCCGACCCTACCATACGGCTGAAGCCCAAGTAAGTGGATAGTACCCTTCGCATCTCCGAGCACCGGCCCGGCCTCGCGGCGAGCTCATACTACCCGCGAGAGGTCCCTCGAAGGCCGTGGAACCCTTCCCCGGCCTCGCCGGGCAAAGTCTACTAAGGAGGGAAAGACCACTCCCGACACGATCACACCGATCCTCCCCGGGAGGGGTGCTATCCACTACAAGTCTCACCCCGCACCCCCGCCCAATACAAGGCGGGCGGTCTGTACGAAAGTAGTCATTCGAAACAAGGTCAGCGACGATCGGTCCTTAAGGGGCCGAGAGCGAGCACTCATCATCTTCATCCCACACGACACGACCCTCGGGTAAGAGGCCAGATCGCATCTTCCCTCGGCAGCCGTTCACAAGTAACCAGCGGCTCGCTCCCGCCAAAACACAGCAAGGGGTACACAACCCAGGACACACGCTGGAACCACACCGAGATACCCACATCTCAGCTCAAACCCAGAGCACCATCCATAATCAAGCAACAAAAGTATGGATAGTTGAAGTATGGGACTAGCTAGGGGTCTGTAGCTAGTCCCGCAGGTAGTAGATCAAGGAACAGGGTATAGTAAACATCAAGGCAAGGCTAGTAAGCAGGTTATGCAATTCATCAGAACAATGCATTAAAGTAAAGCACTAGCAGCTAAATATCAACATGGGATCTATATGGTTGGGAGTGACATGACACCTTCTGTGCCGTTGAAGCAGTCGCTGTCCGGTGCAGTGTACTCGGGGTCCTCCACGTCCTCCTGGTCGAAGCTCGGGTCTGCGGCACGAGATTCGACGCGAAAATAAGTCATCGGTGCACATCTAAGCAATAACTCCAAATAAAATCCAACTTAGAAAATCCAAAAGAGCCCGAACTACCTACAATCAGCAAGGTTTTGCAATTACGGATTTTTAGAAATTAGCTTTGTATTTTTCTGAGCACCCTAGAATTTCTTACTAATTTTTTTAAAGGTCTAAAACATTTTCTGGAGATTAAAACAGAAAAAGGAAAGGGGTTTTTCAGAAAAACACTGCTGACGTCAGCGTGACGTCAGCGTTCTCGGTTAACAGGCCGAAAAGGGGGCCAGAATCGTCGCTGGGCCGTGGGTGGCCCAGCGGACTCTTTTCCGCCCGAGAATGGGTTTCGGCCCAAAAAGGACCCGGCGTCACAGCCCATCTACCAAACCTCATAAGTCTGGTTTTTACCCTCCTATATCTTTCCGCACTGGGCCTGCGGCCTGCTAAGGAAAACTAACTGGGCTTATAGCCCAGATCCAGCCGATGGCCCATCTCTTAGGTTAACACGTTCAGGGCATACTCGCACTCTAGGTGCTCGACGAATTGCCAGGCGACGCCGCGACCGCGGCGCACCGCCGGTGTTCAGCTCTGGTGCCTCACGAACACGATGCTACACTCACTGGCAACATCTAACGGCTCAGCCCTGGCACTGGGGTGTGCTGGCCGGCCAGATTCTTGAACTCGTGTGTCCACGCGTGGCGGACGGCGCGTTGCCCCGGTGGCCGGACACAACGCCGCCGTCGCCGGCGCGCCACGGTGAGCGGCAAGATGGCGCCCACCCTTTCCACCCGCACAAAGACACGGATCGAAGTCCGGTTCACGGTTCCGGCCTCACCCCCACGCCCGCCGGCCGGCGCGGTCGCTCGGTATCCGGGGCGCACCGAGCGGCGGCACGGCGGCGTTCCCGCTCCCCGCACGGGGGCTTGGCACGAAGACCGGCACGCACATCTCCCGCACAAGCGATCACGGCTCGAAGGCCAAAACGCTCCTCCGCCCACGCACGGCGTCGGCACGTTCCAGGGGAGAGCTCGCCCGCCGGCCTGGGGTGGCCGCGGCGCGTCGCCCCTCCTCCCTCCGTCCACCAAACCACAAGCTCGAGTACGCGTCGCCCTTCGCACGGCGACGGCGACGCTCAGGGACACACCCGGCCCAAGAACGCCTTCCGTCGCGGCACGGACATGCTACGGCGCGAAGGCCGGCATCCAGGCAGCGGGTTCACGGCGACGCGCCTCCATACAAGCACCGACACAGCAAGAACTCAAGGGGGAGAAGAGGAGTGGATGGCCGTGGTGCTCACGGTGGGGCGACGGTGTAGGCGTGGCCGGCCTGACGAAGATGGGTCGTAGAGGTCCCGGCGATGTAGTTGTTCACGCCGTCGCGCTCCTCCTTCGCTCGACGTCGCGGTTCGAGTTCCCCCGTCGTTCCCGGCGCCTGGCTTCCGTCTTCGGCTCCTGCCTCGCCCCGCGCACGCCGCAGCACGGGCCGCCCGCCTTCCTCCCCCCCCCCAACGTCGCGGCGCGGCCGCGCGCGCCCGCCTTCCTTCTTCCTTCCCGAGCCCGCCGCCGAACAGAGGTGGTGGAAAACCCCAATGGGGGTGGTTGGTCTTGCCTTCAACTCGAACTGCCTCCTCCCCTTTTGAATCCACGCCGCGGGACCTCGAGGAGGAAATCCCCCCCGATACCCTTGGCTCGCCGCCGCCCGGCGGGTGGCGCCCGCGGTGGAGTTCCCGCCCGCCTCGGATTCGCATGGGAAGGGCGGTGGCGTCCTTTGCCTTTTCCCGCGGTCACGCGCCCGGGGTCCGCGTGCACACGCCGGCCTTGGCGTGCGCGCCGGCCGGTCGGCTCGGCCCGCGCGCGCCACCCCCGCGCGGGGCCGGCGCGGGCCGGGACCGGCGCGCGCGCGGCCGCCTGGCTCGGCCGTCTGGCTGGGTTGGTCAAGGCGTTGAGGAGAGGGGAAAGAAAGGTGCTGGCGAGCGGGGTCCACCCGGCAGCGAGTGAGAAGAGGAAAGGAGCGCGGTGCGGTGTAATGGGCCGAAAGGCTTTTTGGATTGGGCCGCAGCATCGCAGGGGGCAACGAAATCGGCCCACAATCCTGAGTTGCCCTTCTTCTTTTAACTCAGATTTATTTGGTTTAGGATTTGAAACTTAGTTTGAATTTGATCCCCTTTCAAATTCAAACTTCACTCAATTGAACTCCAAGAAAACCAATGAAAAACCAACACACTATTTATACCATATTTTAAATATAGGTCTTATAAATAGGATAAACTAGTGGAGAATTTGGTGAGAGACTAGCAATTTGGCTAAAAATTTGATAGCACCCAAAAGCAAGCAAAAAGTTTTAAATTTTCGCAAAATTCACACACCTAGATTCCTGGGTTGTTACAATATATAGGAGAGGAGAGGGGAGCCCAAAGGGCTGAGTCTACCTAGAATACAGAGAATAGCAGTAAATAGTCTAAAGGGATAAAATCTAGTCTAACAGTTGCTATGCTTAAGGATCCGGTACAAGTCGAGTGATGTTCGTCACTCGCGAGAATAGGATCTCCTTTATGGAATCACCATATGTTAAATGGATTGCTCATGTGGTAAGAGCATGGGATTTGGGCTCCGGTCCAATGGCTTCGTGGGCTAAGTGTTTGAAAGTATTAAACACTTGCTGGAAATGGGTACGGTAAGACAAGTACCTAAATGAGGCGGTACGGGGTTTTACTATTACTACTTCTAGGGTTGCGGCCCCGGGCTCGCCACCCGAGTGCATGCGTGAGGCTGAGCGACCTTAGTGGCGTAGCCCAGATAAACCTTGTACTTAAGACTGTGAGCTATTATCCCCAAACCGAATAATGACGGGAACCGCCTGGTTGGTGTACTCTTGGTGAGGACACCTTCCGTGTGTTTAGGTCCACCTTGCAAGGTTATGAATCAATCGATTGTCGGCCTCTCACCGTCATCTGAGACTACTTACCCGACTGGCCATGATATCCCTTTATGATGGAACTTTGTGAAGATTATTACTTTGATTAATTGCTTGTATAACCTTGGTGGTAATAGTTGCTTATCTAGCAATGATCACTTCAACTAGAACATGAGCTAAAATATGGAAAGTAAGGATCCACTACTTAGCAGCTTTTTGGCAAACAAACCCACTAGCCAAAAGCCTTGCATGACTAGAGGTACAGTCTTTTCTTTTAGACGGGTAAGTCTTGCTGAGTATTAGTATACTCAACCTTGCTTTATAAATGTTGTTCCAGGTAATGCATCTGATGTGTGGCCCGGAGAACTTCCACCCGGCTGGGAGCTGGAATGGGTGGATGACGAAGAGTGATTGCATCATGGACATGCCTCCTATGATGTGATTGTATCGTTTAGTTAACTTCCACTGTTTTCAATAAACTCTGAACCTTTTACTTTCATGTCGAAGAACTATGTTTGTAATAATGACCCCTACGGGGATGTGATGGTTAATTTGTAAGGCACTCTGGACTCTCCTTCGTGGGAGTTTTAATGCATACGTTCGATCCTCTCTGTGTTTCCAAGTGATTTGCCGGGTGTAAACCCGGAAACACTCAACGGGATGGTTCTTTATTATCGCTTAATGACCAAATGGAGTGGTTTAGGCGATAGTACGGAATTATCTCGGGTGGGGTTGTCACAACGGCGATTCGCTCAATCGGGCGCTGAACGAGGCGCTACGGATCCACAACGATCCTGCGTGGCGCATCTTCCAGGTACACAATTGTTCGTTGAGTCTTGTGGTTCTTCCCCTCTCGTTCCTTCCGCGTCCGCGCTTTCCCTGATCTGTGCCCCTTGGTCTTTATCCGCCGGCGGCAGGAATTGGAGGATCAGGCCAGGGAGAGGTACAGTACCCTCGACCAGATGAGCTCCGAGCTCCGCCGGCTCCGGGAGCAGCGCGACGCTCTCAACGCCCTCATCGAGGCCCTGAGGACAGGCGACGGGTGGCTGGCGTACCGGGCGGAAGCCCTGCGGGACCACCTCCTCGAGTTGGAAGCTCAGACCGCGGAGGGGGCCTCCACCGTCGAGATGGTGCGGACTACGCTCGTGGATCGGGACGAGGCGCTGCAGAGGGTGAGAAAGATCTGGCAAAGGCGCACACTCTGGCGGTGGAGTGGGAGACTGAGGTGGCCTTGGTTCGTGCCTAGCTTCAACAAGATTGCGCGAACCTCAAGGAAGCGAGTGCTTGGCAACACCAGGCCGAGGAGAAGGCTAAGGAGGCGGAGGAGCTGAGGACGAGCGTGGCCGAGAAGGCCGCGTTTCTCGCGTCGGCAGAGGAGCAACTCCGGCTGGAGCGGGCCGCGCATCAGCAGGCAGAGGACCAACTCCAGCAGGAGCGGGTTGCCCTCGTCGAGGCCCGGGCTGCTCTCGAGCAGGAACACCTGGCGCGGGAAGAGGCGCTGGGTCGGCTCCAACAAGAGCACACCACGCTCGAGGGGGCGCAGGCAACCCTTAAGTAGCGGGGCGACAATGTCTCGCGGCTCAACGGGGAGCTAGTCCAGCTCAGCATCTCGCACGAGGACTTGCGCCAGTCCCTCGAGGAGCAAGAGGCCACGATCCGTGACCTGCGGCATGAGGCCGAGGAGGCGCGCAAGGCCCTCAACTCGGAGAGGAAGCAGGTCGAAGGTGAGTTGCGTTTCCACCCCTTTTAGTTCGTTGATTTGGCTTGCTCGGGATCTGCTCCCGACTATTGTTTCTTTGTCGTTGGTTTTCAGGCCTGCGGGCCGCCCTAGGGAATACCACCACCCAGGCCGAGGCTGTGCAGACGGCCTACAACTCCTCGCAACAGCAGTTGGAGGAGTTGCGGGCTGCCGCCCTCGAGGCCTGTAGGAGGTCGAGGAAGGCGAGGCGCAGGCTGGGAGCTCGATGGCGAGTCGCCTTCATGCTCTCGGCGGGCATGTCGCCCGGTGCATGCGCCGCGCCCTTCACCTGGGCGTCAAGAAGGCCCTTGGCGTGGTGGCGTCCCACTACCAAGTCGACTTCGAGGCTATATCCTCGGGCTACGTCGTCCCGGTCGGTGTGGAGGACAAGGTGGCGATGGACCGTGCAGATGCGCTCGCCGCCACCACCGCCGATATGCTCGCCGAGGACTTCACGGACTTCTTGTTCCCCGATGCTCCCGTGGCGGGTGGCCCTCAAGCCTGAAAGTAGTTGGGCGTTCGTGCCCTTGTTGTTTAAGTATTAGCATTCAGGCCGTGTGGTCGTGTAATAAACAATTACTTGTTTGAAACATTCGAATGTTTGTAAATTGAAGTAATGCTTTTTATTTCGCTTGTCACGTTGTTCAGTCGCTCTTTTCCTTCGCCTAGACGAATTCGAGCTAGGGAGGTTCGATTCCACGAGTAGCCCGCTGGTCCAGAGGCGAGGGAGAAGGGCCGTATCCTCCCGGAGGTGTAGGCTATCTCCGGCTCACGCGTCTTTCCCGCTTGGCCGCTCGCGCCCCGCCTAAATTCGCCCGAGGCTCAGGTCGAGTCGTACTTAGCGTGCTTGCAGATTTTTGGCGAAAAAATGGGACCATTTTTTTGGGGGGTGATGCCCCCCGCAGTAGCCCCTGAGGGTGACTTGGTTTTCTGGGGAAAGCCAAGTTACCCTTTGACTTTATTAATTCGAAAGAGTTAACATTTGTACAGTCAACTGGGGTGTTAGGTGTGTAAATTACAAAAAGAACTTGGAAATCCTTTCTAAGGGTAGAAGCGACGTAGCTGTTGGATGTTCCAAGCATTGGTGAGTTCTTCATCGTCCTCGTTGGCCAGCTTGTACATGTCGGGCTTGATTACTTTCACCACGACGTAGGGTCCCTCCCATGGGGGCGATAGCTTGTGGCGGCCTCGATTATCTTGGTGCAGCCTTAGGACTAGGTCCCCTTCGTTGAAGTCTCGGCGCAATATCTTCCGGGCCTGGTAGTGCATCAGCGCCTGCTGGTACCTTGCTCAGTGCATCAGGGCCACGGTGCGGGCCTCGTCCAGTTGGTCCAGCGAGTCCTCGCGGGCTCGCTGGTTTGTGCCTTCATTGTAGCCCCTGACTCTAGGCGACCCATATTCCAAGTCTGTGGGGACAACGACCTCCGCGCCATAGACAAGGAAAAACAGGGTGAAACTCATGGCTCCGCTCGGGGTGGTTCTGAGGCTCCACACGACCGCTGGTAGCTCCTGGAGCCATTTCCGACCAGACTTGTTCAATCTGTCGAAAATCCTGGGCTTGAGACCTAGTAGGATCATGTCGTTGGCGCACTCCACTTGACCGTTGGTCTGTGGATGCGCCACGGCCGCCCAATCGACGCGGATGTGGAACTTGTCGCAAAACTCCAAGAATTTCCTAACGGTGAATTGGGACCCGTTGTCGGTGACGATGGAGTTGGGCACCCCGAACTGATAGATGATGTCGGTGAAGAACGTCACAGCATGCTCTTCCCTGAGATTCGTGATCAGGCGCACCTCGAGCCAAATGGAAAATTTGTCTATGGCAATCAGTAGGTGGGTGTAGCCCCCGGGCGCTTTCCACAAGGGCCCGACGATATCCAACCCCCAGGTGGGTGTAGCCCCCGGGCGCTTTCCACAAGGGCCCGACGATATCCAACCCCCATAAGGTGAAGGGCCATGTGCCGGGATTGTCTGGAGGGTGTGCGCAGGGAGGTTGGTCTTGCGGGCGTAGAACTGGCACCCTTCACAGGTGCGCACGATCTCGCTGGCATCAACGACCATAGTGAGCCAGTAGAAGCCCTGACGGAACGCGTTGCCCATGAGGGTGCGTGGCGCCGCGTGGTGGCCGCACACGCCCGCGTGAATATCTCGAAGGAGCTCGCGCCCTTGACGGATGGGCACGCATCGCTGCAGGACACCTGACGCGGCGCACTTGTACAACTCGCCATCGACGAGGGCGAATGATTTGGCCATCGTGGCGATGCGCCCGGCCTCGGATCGGTCCGGGGGAAGCTCACCTCGGTCCATCCAAGCAATGTATTTGTCTCTCCAGTCCTCCGTGCGGGGACCGACTCTATATCCATGGCTTCGGCCTCATCCACGCCATACCCCTCGAGCAGGGAGAGTACGAACGCCTCGTTCGAGGGGTCCTCGTCCATAGGCTCCACGCCTTTTGGGTCCGAGGGAGCCCCCGAGGGTTCCTCTTGGCTCGAGGGGGTCGGCTCGAGGTTGACGACAGCCTAGCGACATCCCGCGCAAAAACGTTCGGGGGAACGGTGATTCGCCCCGACGTGATTTTGGCGAGCTCGTCCGCCTCCTCATTGTACTGGGGTGCACGTGGTTAAGCTCTATGCCATAGAACTTGTCCTCGAGGGCCCGCACGGCATTGCAGTACGCCTCCATCTTGTCATCGTGACAGCTCACGTTCTTCATGACCTGGTCGATCACGAGCTGCGAGTCTCCCCTAACGTCGAGGCGCTTGATGCCCGTCTCAATGGCGATTCTGAGGCCACAAAGAAGGGCTTCGTACTCCGCCATGTTATTTGACGTGGGGAAGTGCAGGTGCACTGCGTACCTCATGTGCATTCCGAGGGGTGAGATGAAGAGCAGGCCCGCGCCTGCCTCGGTTTTCATCACCGACTCATCAAAGTAGAGGGTCCAGCACTCAGCCTGAACTTGCGGCGGCAGCTGCGTGTCCGTCCATTCGGCGACGAAATTCGCTAGGATCTGAGATTTGATCGCTTTGCGTGGTGCGTAGGCGAGTGTTTCGCCCATTAACTCCACGGACCACTTGGCAATCCTGCCTGCCGCGTCCGAGTTTCGGATAGTCTCCCCCAACGGAAAGGAGACCAGCGTGACCGGATGGGCCTTGAAGTAGTGGCGAAGCTTTCGCCACGCGAGCACCACCGCATAGAGCAGCTTTTGGACCTACATGTACCGCGCATTGGTCTCGGACAACACTTCGCTGATGTAGTACACGCATCACTGGACTGGTAAGGCGTGCCCTTCCTCCGTACGTTCCACCACGATGACGGCACTGACCACCTGAGTGGTTGCGGCGACGTAGAGGTACATAGGCTCGCCGTCCTGGGGCGGCGTTAAAATCGGCGCGTGTGCGAGTGTTGTCTTGAGCTTGTCATGTGCCTCCTGGGCCTCGACGGTCCAGGAGAAGCACTCGTGCTTCTTCAAGAGTCGATAGAGGGGTAGCCTCTTCTCGCCGAGCCGCGAAATGAAGCGGCTCAAGGCGGCGAGGCACCCCAACACCTTCTAGACCCCCTTGAGGTCTCGAATCTGGCCCATCTGCTCGAGGGTTGTGACCTTCTCGGGGTTGGGCTCGATTCCCCGCTGGGAGACGATGTACCCCAACAGCATGCCTCACGGCACTCCGAAGATGCACTTCTCGGGGTTCAGTTTTACCCCGTTGGCTCGCAGGCAATCAAATGCCACGCGCAGGTTGTTAACCAGGTCGTCCGCCTTCCTGGTCTTTACGACTATGTCGTCTACGTAAGCCTCAACAGTTCGCCCGATGTGATCCCCGAACACGTGCTGCATACATCGCTGGTATGTAGTGCCCACATTTCGAAGACCGAACGGCATCATTATGTAGCAGTACGTCCCGAAGGGAGTGATGAATGAAGTCGCAAGCTGGTCGGACTCCTTCATTTTTATTTGGTGGTACCCGGAATATGCATCAAGAAAGCATAAGAGTTCACACCCCGCGGTCGAGTCAACGATTTGATCGATTCGTGGCAAAGGAAAAGGAACTTTGGGACATGATTTATTCAAACTAGTATAGTCTACACACATCCGCCTTTTCCCATTCTTATTCTTAACTAGTACATGATTAGCTAGCCACGTGGGGTGGAACACTTCCTTGATGAACCCGGCCTCGAGGAGCTTCCGCAGCTCCACTCCGATCGCCCGACGCCGCTCTTCGTTAAAGCGGCGCAGCCGTTGCTGCATGGCGCGGGAGTGAGGTAGGATATCAAGGGAGTGCTCGGCGACCTCCCTCAGGATGCCTGGCATATCCGAGGGGCTCCATGCAAAGATGTCGGCGTTGGCACGGAGGAAGTCGACGAGCACCACTTCCTATTTCGGGTCGAGGGTGGAACTGACCCTCAACGCCTTGCCCTCGGGGGCAGTAGGGTCGAGGGGCACCTCTTTGGTTTGCTCAGCAGCCTCGAAGCTGCCGGCGTGCTTGACGGTGGAGTCGAGGTCCTCGTTGACCAGCTTCTCTAGGTTCGCCACGAGCGCTTCATCCAGCGCTAGCGCCTCAGCGTGCTCCACGCACTCGACGTCGCAGTCGAACGCGTGCTCGATCGAAGAGCCCACGGTGATGACGCCCTTGGGTCCCATCATCTTCATCTTGAGGTAGGTGTAGTTCGGGACCGCCATGAACTTGGAGCAGCACGGCCGCCCGAGAATGGCGTGGTACGCGCCCCTGAACCCTATCACCTCGAAGGTGAGCGTCTCCTTGCGGAAGTTGTTTGGCGTGCCAAACCAGATAGGCAGGTCGATCTGCCCGAGGGGCTGGACGTGCTTGCCCGGCGCGACGCCATGGAACGGCGTCATGCTGGGGTGCAGCTGGTCCAACTCGATCCCCAGCAGGCGCAGAGTGTGCGCGTAGAGGATGTTGAGGCTGCTGCCTCCGTCCATAAGCACCTTGGAGAACCGGGCATTCCCGATGACAGGGTCGACCAATAGCGGGTACTGGCCCGGATTGGGGATGAGGTTCGGGTGATCTTCGCGGTTGAAGGTGATGGCATCCTCTGACCAGTCGAGGAAGGAGGGAGGAGCCTTCTCCGCGGCGAGGACCTCGTGCTGCTCCTGCTTGCGCTGGCTGTTGGACATGTCCACGGTCGACCCCCGAAGATGAGGAAGACGTTTTCCACCGCGGCGAAGCCGCCGACGTCGCCGTCACCCCCATCCTTCTTGGCCTCGCCATCCTTCGCGGCGGTGTGGCTGTAGTATCTTTTGAGCAGGTCGCACTGCTTGAGGGTGTGGTTGACCGGCGTCTTGTCGTACGGACAAGGCTTCTTCAGCATGTAGTTGAATACACCGGGGCCTCGAGAGGCTGCTCGAGGGCCCCTTCGAGCCGGGTCGACAGCGAGGGCCTTGTCCCCCTCGTCGTCGCGCCCCTGCGCGCGCGCCTCGCGGTGCGGCTTCTTGCCTTTCTTGCCCCGCCTGTGCTTCTGCTGGGGCTCCTTGGACTTGCTTCCCTCCGCGGGCGCGTCGTCCACGCGTTTGCCCTTCCTCCCGTCGAACATGGCCCCCACCGCATCCTCGCCGGAGGCGAAGCTGGTGGCGATGTCGAACAGCTCGTTCCAGTCGACCAGCGGGCTGCGCCTGAGCTCCCGCACGAGGTCCCAGCAGATCGTACTCTCGAGGAAGGCATGTACAATCTCGGACTGGGCCACGCTCAGGAGCTCCGTGCAGCGCTTAGAGAAGCGCCGTATGAAGTCCCCGAGCAACTCGTCGGGCTTCTGGGTGCACGCGCGCAGGTCCCAAGAGTTCCCAAGGCGCACGTACGTCCCCTGGAAGTTCCCCACGAAGGTGCGGACTAGGTCGTCCCAGTTGTGGATCTGTCTGGCCGGTAGATGCTCGAGCCATGTCCACGCCGAGTTGGCGAGGTGTAGCGGCAGGTTGCGGATGATCACCTCGTCGGTGGTGGCTCCACCCAGCTGGCATGCTAGGCGGTAGTCGTTGAGCCATACACGGGGCTCCGTCTCCCCGTGTACTTGACGATCGACGTGGGTTGGCGGAAGCGTTGAGGAAAGCTCACCGTGCGGATCTCCCGGCTGAACACGCGGGTCCCCGGGGGCTCCGGCGTCGGCGAGCGGTCTTCTCGGCTGTCGTAGCGCCCACCTCACCGTGGGTGGTAGCCTGCTGCCGCCCGCGTCTCCAAGTTGCCCGTCCGCCGGGCGTTGATGACGTTGCGAGCGTCACCGTCTTGGGCCAGCCCGCGCGTGTCAAGGATCCGCTCCCCGACCGGCGTCCGGCGTTGGTTGCCGGGCTGCCCCGCCGCGCCGCCCGCGTGAACCGATGCCTCGGGGCCTTGCACACCCCCGTCGTCCCGCGCGCTGCCCTACTGGCAGATGCGGGACGCCGAGCTCTCGGTCTGCTGCACGGCCGCTTGCTCGATGAGCGTCTGTGCCTCGCGATGCAGATTCCGCGCCTCGGGCGCTGAGGGAGCGGGCATGGCCTGCAGCAGTGTCGCGGCAGTGATGAGCTTCTGGCTCACTCGCGGAGGCGTGCTTGGATTGTCGACGTCGAATTCGGTGTTGATGCGCTCGCGGGCTTCCTTGCCCACCTCGCGCGCCCGTTCGCTGTGCGCGGGGTTTCCCCAGCGATGGAGGCACGAAGTAGTCGCACCGCGCGGTACTCCTCCGCGAGTTTGGCCTTGAGCTCGCGCGCTTGGGTTAGCTGCGCGTTGATGTCGGCGCCCCTCGGCGGTGAGGGGGGAGGCGCGCTTGGCCCCGCACCCTAGTGCGGTCCAGTTCTCGGGTTGGTGGGAACCTCTCCGTCGCCAGCTTCCGTCGCCTTCGCGGCGTTTGCTTGGTCGTTGGCGATCACGATGAAGCACTCCCGCACGGGGTTGTAGCTCCCGGCGCTGGAGTTGTCGGAATAGCGGAACCAGTAGTCCGCGGCGTCGAGGAACCGCTGGAACATTACTAGGTCCGGCACGCCGGAGAAGTCCCACTCCGCGTACCCGTGCGAAGTGGCGGTGGCAGCTCGCTGGTGGAGCCGTGGTATGACTCGTCGTCGGTGGTTGCAGCGAGGTTCCTAGCCTCTGGGATATGGTGGCCAAGACGACTCCTGCGCGCTGCCATATCGGTGCTGGCGGACGAGGCGTGCGCCATTGCGGCGCCGCGCAAGCCGAGGGGGAACCGCGACCCGGAAACCGCACGCCCCCCCCCCGTTGGAGCGGTTGTCGTCTCGTCAGCGATCGTGTCGCGTTGCGAGGCGACGCACGCGGCCCATCGTTGTTCCATCCGCGCCTGTCGAGAGCGCTGACCAGAGCGTCATCGGTGTTGAGGTGCTAAAGGGCCCGCAGCGTCCGCTTGGGCGGGCGCTGGGGCATCAGCAGCGGTTGCGACGGGAACCGGTCCTGGCCCGGTCGACCGCCACGGGTGAAGCTCGTTGCGGTTGGTGATGCGCATGAGGTAGACGTTCCCTGTGGCCTGAAAATTCTCGATGGCTAGTGCTAAGCAACTAGTGACACTGGTTTTTATCCTGGTTCCAGTCGGGGGCCGTACGTCCAGCAGAGGTGTGCTCGGGGCACTATATTGCATTGCACCGTGTGCTCGTAGAGGGGGGCTACAAGCGAGGCGGGAGAGGAGGTCGGGCCTCCAGGTCCCAGAGGTACTGATTGAGGCAAGTGCCAATATCGTGGGGAAGGCGGAAAGCGTGTGAGTGATCGTTGTCCATCGTCCCCTTGTGGCTAGGGGACTGCCCCTCCTTTTATAGGCCAAGGAGGAAGCAGTTTACAAGCATGCCACACTGTTCTAGCTACGTGTGGAGGCATGGTGTACAGTGCCAAGGAGTAGACGGCCATCCTGGCGAATCCCGCTTCTGGCGGGGCATCATGGCATGTCCTGTGCATGTCCAGGAGTGGCTTCGAGGAGGGTGGCGTAGAGGTTGCTCGTTCGACGGCCGTCCGCGTGAGGACTCGAGGGTTTGACATGAGACCGTACAAGGCATAGTGGCTGGTATGGCGGTGTCCCGTCGCCACATGCTTCCACAGCTTCGGGTATGGTGATGCGGTGGCCGGGATGGTCGCATAGGGCTGATGGCGAAAGAGGTGACCGCTCCCACTAGCCTGACGTCACGGCGCCGTCCCGTGCAGGCGCGGAGTAGTCGTGCGTCTTCCCTTCGAGCGCCGGCCGTACAGGAGTGGGTGGTACAGTGCCACGGGGTGGTTGCTGACCATGCCGCACAGTGTCGCACGACAGCGGGGAGTCGGCAGAGCAGTGCCGAGGCATGATTCCCAGGCGCGTAGTGGCATGGATTCACCTTTGACTTGGACACCAGCAGATGTCAGTGCATTAAATGCTCCTACTGGAGGAGTAGGTATGGAGGCAGCGGGCCCGTGATGCCCTCGAGCGAGACAGAAACTCGCTCGAGGGGGCGCCTGGCTCTCGATCGAGAAGGGGCCTCGCGCGAGGGGGCGTCTAGCCCCCGAGCGAGGCGGAGTCCCGCTCGATGGGTCGTCCGTCCCTCGAGCGAGACGGAACCTCACCCGAGGGGGCGACTGGCCCTCGAGCAAGGCGAGGTTGTACCGGGGCGGCCTCGTGTCCCTCGAGCGGAGCGGAGTTCCTCCCGAGGGTGGCCAGGCGGATTGTCTGGTGGGCCGTGGGTTTGTTTTGCGCGTGCGTTTAGGTTCGTTTGCGTTTGTTTTTTACAAATTTAAGCGGGTTTCCCCTGGTTGTTTAGGGGACCCTCATGGCTGTCCCCGACAAGAGGTGCATACCGGACCAACCAAGTGTTTTCAACTTGTTCTTAACGAACTCTCCCTAGACTACCCGCATGAATAGGAGTGCGTTGTGACAGAACGGTGGCTCTGAAAAGCAGGCGTTTTCAGAATCGGACCAGAGGCCATGGTTTAAAGATGCTTTTAATGAGATTCGCTTTTCTATCTTCATCTATCTCGTTTGGAGCTACAACGTAAGCATGATCTAGACTCTCTAGATCGGTTATCTCTTGCTTTCTCTTGCTACCTCTTAGTAGATTAGATTAGATTCGTTTTCTTTATGATCTCTTAGATTAGATGCAATTTGGTTCTTCATAAGATAGCTTTCTTTGCTTTACTAGATTGAATCCTTGCATTGCACATTGTTCCACGGATTCATACCTTGGGTTCACCACTCAAGGGAAGAAGGGTCCCTTGACTACGACGGGGGATTTGTTCGCTTGCAAACCCATATGAACTTTGATACGATTATATACCGTCGACAAGCCCCTTTTTCTGTCGCCGTTGTCGGGGAACAATCAATCAACATCCTATCTAGTATCGCTTCTTTGTGAATTTTTTCAGTTTTTCTTTTGATTTTCTTTTGCATCTCTTAACTTTGATCATCCTCAAAAAGAAAAAACCAATCTAATCTAGTATTTGATTAACCCTAATTTTTCTTTTGTTAGAATTTTGTTTTTGCTAACCCTAACCGGAGATGGCTGGCTACCTCTCCAGGAAACCCAAAACTTTTTGTGGATGATCCAGGAAAACGTTACAGGCAAAGGAGACGTGCAACACAAGCTAAAGGGTTGAAAACCCTAGATCCAAAAGCCGAAGTCGAAGGACCATCAGAATCTCCAAGGGAATCATCACCTCCAAAGGAAGATCAACATCAACCGCCACCCATGGGAGAACAACCGCAACCGGAGCGCAAGATCGAGCTATGCACCTCGGACATCGTCGATCTACCTATCATAAACCTTCAAGATGCCGGAAGGCCGTCCAAATCAAGGTCTCAACTATCCGTGTGGTGCAACACTCGCCTTTCACCGATGACCGCGGAAGCTTTGGAGCATTTCAATGAATACATGCGAGCCGAATTCCTTGAGTGGCATATCAATTTACTTAAGAGGAGGATGGAGAAGATGGAGATAGAAAACGAAGCTCAAGACCTAAAGGCTGCCAAGGCAAGATCCACATGCGAGGAGTGTGAGGAGTACGACCATGTCCAAGGTAAACCCCGATTTAATGCAAGTTCGTCTATTCAAGATTTGGTTCCTCTTTGTACACAATTGAAGGACTTCATGGATGAGCAAGCTAAGATCAACTAGGACGCCGTCACTAAGTTCAAGGCTATGGAGAAAGTATTGAAGAATTTATATGGCAAGGTGACGCGGGTTGGAAACTCTATATGTGAAGTGTTCATCATGATGAAGATGTTAGAAACGCAAGTGGGACAACTTGTTGGGCACCCGATGGGTAACAAAGGAGAATTTTCGAGGCAACCCCAAGGTCCCGAGACGGCGAAGGATACTCAAACTCATTTGGGAGAGATGGAGGATCACAGTAAGGAGACCACGAAGATCACGACCGAAGGACCGGAGTTTGAGATGCTGAGCCACTAGATGAAGGAAGTTGTTGCATCCGTCAAGACCAAAGGACAAAGCCAGCCTGTGAAGACCAAAAATATGACTAAGCCGAAGAATAAGCCCGTGCCCAAGATGGTGCGGAAGTGGGTACCCAAGATTGCAACGCCCGCAAAGAGCGTTGATCTGAAGCAATTAAGTGAAGAAGTCTATCCATGGACTATAAATGAAGCACTAGGCGGGAGGCAACCCGTTTCGTCGAGTCAAGAATAAGCTACCGAGAGGACAACCCGATTCCAGGTTTTTCAAGTCTTTTCAAGTAATTTAGTTTTGGATTTTTCTATGCAAGACATTAGCCTTAGAGTGGTTGAACAATATTAGAGACATAATTTTTGGTTGAATATTTTGCCTGATCATAAACCCTTTACATGAACCATCCTATATGATTCACTACGTGAAAACCTCAAATAGGTCACGCAGCATTTGTAACAGGACCTTAACACCCATTACATCCACCCACATTTATAACTGTTGTTGTTTGGCGCCCGTTACCTATAAGCGTGCCAGGACGACCCCGGGGTTGGCCTCCACAACGCCCGTTACCAATGTGGACTTCTGGTTATGGGCTTCTTAAACGCCTGTTACATAAATTCTTTATAACGGATGTTAAAAGAGCCCGTTACAAATGTTAACCCTATCGGTAACGGGCTTGTAAAGTTCGTTACCGATCAATGGCCTATCGGTAACGGGCTTCTTAAGTCCGTTACTGATCACTCTGTATTGGTAACATGCTATAAAGTCCGTTAGCGATGAGCATTTGACGCCCGTTACTAGTTTGAGAGCCCAATAATTGAAGTCTGAGAGCACTCAACTGCAGTGAAGCAGGAGCGCGGCGTCAGTGAACAAATGAGACAGAGGAGGAATTGTGGGGATTGAAAATGTTGTTGTTGAGGAGGAGGAATACGACCAGTTTGACAAAACTCCATGCTTTGACACTTCATACAAGCCCCAACTATTCGGAACTAACAAAACACCGTACTTGCGAAGTGACCATAGTGAAAAAATCCATATACAGAAATCAAGGAAGAAAAAGCAAGCTCGATTTCTGCTGAATCCTTTTTGTAATGCCGGAGGATGTGTCTATTGGTAGAAATGGAATCCGTTTTGTAATAAATAGGATGCGATGTATTGGTGGAATTTCAATCCTTTTTGAAATATATGGGATGTGGTGGAATTTGAATCCTGCTCGTAATATATTCTGCCAAAGATACTATATATACTTTGTTTATATTCTGCTTCAGTTCAGTAACAGGCAAGAGACGAGGATTGACGAACCCGCGTTGCCATTGCTACGGGCAAGAGACGAGGACTAACGAACCAGCGTTGCCTTTGATACGGGCAAGAGACGAGGACTAACAAACCAGCGTCGCTTTTGTTATGGGCAAGAAGATATGCGAAATCACGAACAGATTACATCAAAAGAGACACAGATTAGAGCATCTCCAAGAGTTTGCCAAATTTTGCTTGGCAAATCTTGTGCATTGCCAACTTCTAAAAAGATATGCCAAGTAAAAAAAGAGTTCATCTCCAACAATCTGGCATAATTTCACTTGCCAAATCTAGATCAGGAATCCTGAGAGAAACAAGTTGATTTGCCAATCTGGTGAGATAATCACAAGCTTTGCAAGTGAGTAGGCAAATCATACAAAAAAATGTACTACACAAAGATAATCACAAAATCATGTCTTTTGAGATGCAAAATCACACACACACAGATTACAGTCATCATTGATACATCAGAACAATGTTACAATGTAGCCATATCTTCATGACGAGATATGCAAAATCACACACACAGATTATAGTCATCATTGATACATCAGAACAAGGTTACAATGCGGCCATATCTTCATGACGAGATATGCAAAATCACACACACACATCTATCTTGCTCGCAGGTCGTCGATCTTGCTCGCAGGTCGTCGATCTTGTTGCACGTGGTCATCAAATAAGCTCCATCTCTATTGATGGCTAGGCTTGCAATAAGACCACAAAGCTTTTTGAACCTACACTTTTATTTCCAATGATCATTAGACAAAGGATGAAGGATTGTTCATCCTGAAAACAATGATCATTGGACACAGGATGAAATTGTTCATCCTGATGCTAGGAGGTTCTGGGCTACCTACCCCGGACACAGCTACGAGGAAGGAGTATGTCACAAGAATTCTTCTCGCAGCTGTGTTCGAGGGATGAGCAACCCAATCACCCCCTATCACAAGAATTCTTCTAGCAACTGAGAGATCGAGGAGGAGGAAGAAGAGAGAAAAGCAAAAGCTTGTGCCCTACAAGATCTATTCTTTGCGCCATAGCTAGATCTAGAGAAGAAGGATGCAAGTGCCTCGCTTTATTGTATCAGAAGAAGGAACCATATACTAGCTAGATCTAGATCTAGAGAAGAAGGAAGCAAGTAACTAAATTTATTGTACTCATATTAGAAGAAGGAACCATATAGCTAGATCTAGATCTCGAGAAGAAGGAAGCAATTTGAAGTGAGGAGGACCGAAAGGCGTCGGTGTCTTTTTATAGAAAAAACAAGGAAGGGATAAGATCAAGAGCACAGGAACGGCTAGGAAGGTTTCCAAGACGGTCAAGACGGCCGGGAAACTATTGCTAGTCAATGGCTGAGAGCAGAGCTGCAGAGGTATAGTGATTCCAATGTAGAATTAAATGATACGCGGAGTAAGCAAACATCGTCTCCAATGGCCGTGTTTGGATGGTAGATGTTAGTGTTACTGTTAGTGGTAGTTTTTAACACCTCCAAATTAACACATGTGTTTGGCTCCAAAGTGTTAGTTTTGATGTTAGTTTGCTACAAACTAACACTAACACCTGCATCCAAACATCCAATGTAGTCATCATCTCCAAAAAAAGAGAGCAAGGGATAAGATCAAGAGCACAGAAAACGGGAAGAGGTTCCCAAGACGGTCAATGGCGAAACTATTGCTAGTCAATGGCTGAGAGCAGAGTGCAGAGGTAGTGATTCCAATGTAGAATAAAATGATACGCGGGGTAACGAAACATTGTCTCTACACAGATTAGCCAAACATCGTTTCTAATGGAGAATTAAATGATAACGCGGATTAGCCAAACGTCATCTCCATTGCATACTTAAACCGTGTTTGGAAACAAATCTCCTGTATCTTCTCCTTCCAAAACAATTAGATCTCCTCCAGCAGTAGGAGCGTCGACAATAGCAGGAGGAGCCCAGGCAAACTACACCTAAGCAGCAGCTGCAACATGAGGATAAGCAACAGACGAAACAGTAGCCTCTCCAGCAGGAGGAGGAGCGCAGGCAATCTCCCCCTAAGCAGCAGATGCAACAAGTACAACAACCTCTGCAACAGGAGGAGCCCAGGCAATGTCCACTGCAGAAGGGGAACCAGGCCAGGAAACCTCTGTCTAAAGATGAGATTCTTAACTGTGTTAATGGGACAGAATAGGACCGACCAAAATACAAGCCTGGTGCACCTATGTTGTCAGAAGCAAATGTAAAGGCTGCTGGACCAAATTGTGCCAAGTTGCATGCCTATGTCATGGAACACAGTAAGGATAAACTTGCCTTTCCAACAAAGGTTGATCAAGACTACTTTAAAGGTGGTTGTGGCGCTTTAATGTTAAACATTGAATTCAGTAGCGTGTTTAACCTTATAATCCTGGCTTCTCCGGATGTTACCTTCATGAGGTTGTGGACATTGTAAGTCCTTTAAAACATAAAAAGATATTTCTTTAATTTTGACTGCAAAGTTCATTCATGCTAACAATTTGATTTTTGTAGGAAAATGATGGACAAGGCAGTGGAGAAGCAGATCAGTGTTGGGTTTTTAGATCCAGATTTGTTTACTTCAACAAATATTTCTCAGCGTTCTCAGCAAGTTGGCAAAGCAATCTCAAATGCAATGATGAACAACTACTACGTGGTGGGTGCCTACTGCACTAGCCACTGGGTAACAGTGATCATCTGTATGAAGTTCAAAGAGGTTTGGTATCTAGATTCTGCTAAACAACATCCCCCGCTAAAGTTCCCAGACCTCCAAAATGTTTTGAACTGATCAGTTTCTTGTAGGTTTTGTTCACAAAAATTCAATCTCTTAGTGTTTCTAATTGGTATTTGTTGACGGTGAAAATCCGTCAACCTAACCATGAGTTTACCTTCGGTGTTGGCATGAGTTTTATACCTTATCCATTGGTACTAACCCCCGTGGTATAACAAGTTCACGTGTGCATGTCGGTTTTGGAGTTTAATGTTTATGCAGGGTTTTAGTGTTGAATGCAAGACTTTCGGGATAAGTTCATCAAGCACCTCATGACAAGACCTTGAAGTCCCGAACAAGTCATGCAATGAAGCAAAATTAACTCCAAGAAGCCGGGACTTGATCCGAGAAGACGACAAACTCCGGGGACCCGACCGGAAAAGTCGAATCTTGCAAGACAAGGAGTTGAGTCCAATTCGGAGAGAAACCGACGACATGGACCTACATGCGAAGGGGGAAGCATCCGGAAGCAAGGGAACCGACCTCGGGCAAAGGAGCCCACGGGCCGGGCCTAAATGGGCCCCGGCCGGCCGGCCCAGTCCGGTCGGCCCGGTGCCCATTTTGGGCCCAAATCCGTCGTCCTTTGCCCTAGCCGCCAATCGGGCTATTTATAGTCCCCTGACCGAGAGCCACGCAGAGAAGATTTCGTCTTCGGCCGCCGAGAAGCAGAGAAGAGAGGGACACCATCTAGGAGATGAGAGGGTCGAGCTAGTTGACTAGGGTTTCCCTAACCGACGTGGGAACCTTGCACGGAAGACCACGTCGGAGTTCCCGGAGCTAGAAGCAAGATCAAGGAAGGATCCCGGTGGTGATCTTGTGTATGTATCATTGTTATAGTTGAATTATCAAGTTGAATCTTTGCTCAGCGATCAAGTGTTTCCTCGAAGATTTCGTTTTTCGATCGGCTTTGCTTATTTCAATTCTATTCTCGAGATAGATTACATAGGGTGTTCTTGTAGCCGCGGTGGCTAGAGGTACACGCCGGATCTTCCGAAAGAATTTCGACTTGTCTTTTGACTCGCCCTAAGCTCCCCGCATGAATAGGGATACGTTGTGACGAACGGGGGTCTCGAAAGGCGGATGTTTTCGGATTTGGACGGGAAACCACGATTTAAAGAGGCTTTTATTAAGATTCGATTTGCTACTTCTTCTTTTGCTTGGAACTTCAACAAAAGGCTTACCCCGATCCCTCTAGATCGGTTTATCTACCTAATCTTACTTTGTTTTCTCCGGTTTTTAGTAGATTAGATTCGTTTTGTGTCTTTTACTTAGATGCATTAGGTCTTTTATCGAATATTGAAGATTACTTGGCTTTAATAGATTAAGTCTTGCATCGCACATTTGTTCCACGGATTCGATACCTTGGGTTCACCACTCGAGGGAAGAAGGGTCCCTTGACTACGACGGGAGACTTGTACGCTTTTGAGTCACGAACGAACTTTGATACAATTATTAACCGTCAACAAGCCCCTTTTTCCCGGCGCCGTTGCCGGGGAACAAGTGATCAAGATTTGATTTTTTATTGCTTTTTTTTTGTAATTTTCAGTACTGATTTTGTTTTATTTTTGCATCTATTAAATTTTGATCATCCTCAAAATACATCTAATCTAGTTTGTCTAACTCTAGTCTTTATAGATTTGTTTTGTTTTCTAGTTTTTTTGCATACTTTGTTTATTGCTAACCCTAACAGGAGATGGACGGCTACCTCTCCAACAAACCCAATAATTTTGTGGATGATCCGAAGAAAAACTTTACGAGGCTAAGGAGACGCGAAGCACATCAAGCTAAAAAGCTGGATTTTGTAGATTCGGAGTCGGAAGACAAAGGATCGCAGAATCTCCGGAGAATTCACCACCTCAAAGTCCGTGGGAGAACCGACTTCCACCAATGGGTGACCAACCACCGGAAGAACGCAAGATTGGGGAGCTATGCACCCCAGACATCATCGACCTACCAATCTTGAACCTCGAGGAGATCGGAAGACCGTTCGAGATCAAGACCTCAACAATCCGCATGGTGCAACATTCACCCTTCACCGGCAAAGAGGATCCGAACTTTCACCTCCAAGCATTCATTCAACTATGTCAGACTTTCAACATGGATGGGGTGACTCAAGATCAAATGAGGGCAAGGCTTTTTCCGTTTTCACTACTCGGGAAGGCTTTGCAATGGTTCCACTCTCAACCGGCGGAGACGGTGCAAAATTGGAACACGTTGATGAAGGCTTTCATGAAGGAATACTACTCACCGGGTAAAACTCAAAGCTTGCGTAATAAGATTGCCACCTTTGTTCAATATCCTACGAAACTATCTCGGAGGCATTCGAGCGCTTCAACGAGTACACCGGGCGGTTCCACATCACAAGTTCCCGAAAGAAGACCTCGTGCAAAAGTTCTATCAAGGACTCACCATGGCGTCAAGGACGATCATCGATGCATCGGCGGGAGGATCTATCATCGAGCTTACACCGACGGAAGCTTTCACGCTATTCAAGAAGGTCGCGGATAATGACACGTGGGCGTCATCCGGCGCCTACACCCCCGCTCAACCCATGGGGAACGTCAAAGGAGTCTTGCAAGTGGAGAAGGAAGACATACTTGAAGGCAAGATCGACTCGCTCATGAGGAGGTTGGAGAAGATGGAGATAGAAAAAAAAGAGGCTCAAGACTTGAAGGCCGCCGAAGCAAGGTCCACATGCGAAGAATGTGGAGAGTATGGCCATGTCCGCAAAGATTGTCCGGAGGAAGCCAAAGTGCTCGACTACATGAGGAAGGGAGAATTGCCGAACTTCCGCTACGGGCAAGGTAGGCCTCAATTTAATGCAAGCTCATCTATTCCTAACGCGGTTCCGCTTCGGATACAATTGAAGGAGTTCATGGATGAGCAAGCTAAGATCAACAAGGACACCGTCACCAAGTTCAAGACCATAGACAAGGTGTTGGAGAACATCGATAGCAAAGTGACGGAGGTCGGAAGTTCCAATCATCAAGTGCTCAACATGATGAAGATGCTCGAGACGCAAGTTGGACAACTTGCGGGGCGCCTCACTAATGATGAAGGGAAGCTTCCGGGACAACCCAAATGTCCCGAATCGGCGAAGGCCATTCAAACACGTTCGGGGAAGGAGACCGAAGATCCGGAACGTTCCGCGGGAGCAAGGAAGCTTAAACCATCCACCGAGGTGGAAGGAGTCGCTAAAGAGAAGGTTACGGGGATCGTCACCGAGGAACCCGAATTCGAGATGCCGGAGGATGACACGAGGATACCGCAACTCAAGCCACGCTACTTCCGAGGTAAACTTGACAACCACTTTGAGAAGTTTGTGGAAGTTGTGCGTAGACTTAGCATCAACATGCCATTACTAGATGCCCTACAAGTACCTACATATTCTCGTTACTTTAAAGATATACTTGCAAATAAATATGAGATAGCAACACTCGGGGTAGATCATGTCAAGATGTCCGAGGAGTGTAGTGCGGCTATTGCTTATGGGCTAGAGAAGCAAAAAGACCCCGGTGCCCTACAATTCCATGTTCGGTTGGTTCTTTCAACTTCGAGAAGGCGTTATGCGACCTTGGAGCTAGTGTGAGTGTCATGCCGAGGGATGTGTTCGAGAAGCTACGCCTACCGATGGAGCCTACGGGAATATGTTTGGAGTTGGGTGACAACTCCATTCGCTATCCCTTGGGCATTGCTGAAGATGTACCCGTGAAGATTGGACACCACTTCATCCCCCGTCGACTTCGTTGTGCTCGAGATGGGAGAGAGGGAGAAGCCGCCGCTCATCCTAGGGAGGCCGTTCCTCAAGACCGTGGGAGCTACTATTGATGTTGGCAAGGGGGAGATCATGTTCGATATCAACGGAGAAAGGAGTTCCTTCAAGTTCGTCCAAGGATTGAGGCATGCAACATGATTGGAGTGAAGGGAGAACCAAAACAAACGGAGGGGCTGAAAAAGAAGAAGTAGCCGAAAAAAATGAACGTAACGAAAATGAAAGAAGGTGTTGCATCCGTCAAGACAAAGGAAGAGAAGCCGCCTGTGAAGACCAAAAAAATGACTAAGCCAACTAAGCCGGAAGTCAAGCCCGCGCCCAAGATGGTGCAGAAGTGGGTACCCAAGATTGCAACGCCCGCAAAGAGCGTTGATCCGGAGTAATCAAGTGAAGAAGTCTAGCTATAGACTATAAACGAAGCGCTAGGCGGGAGGCAACCCGTTTTGTCAAGTCAAGTCAAGAATAAGCTACCGGGAGGACAACCCGATTCCAGGTTTTTCGAGTATTTTTAATAATTTAGTTTTTGAGTTTTACTACGCAAAGACATTAGACTTAGAAGTGGTTGAACAATATTAGAGACATAATTCTTGATTGAATGTTTGCTTTATCATAAACCCTTTGCATGAACCCTCCTATGTGCTTGTTTGATTCTTTTCTTTTCGAGAAACCCCTCAACCAAATAATTTCAGAACCTTAACTCAACCTTTCACCCTCATTATGGTACTGAGGTTGACTTATTTTTCATGCTAAAACCACACGAGTAGAGCCACGATTTATATTCAATGTTATAAAAATTCAGCACGTGGTAGGACTCGCGTGAACCTAGAAATCAAAGCTTTTGGTTGGTTTTAAAAATCTTCATCCTTGGTTTCTCTAGGATTAGAATTTTTCTAAGCCTATTCTAATTTTGTTTTATTCAAAATCTTTCTTATTTAGCCAAAATTAGAACCCAAACCTATGCCCCCATGATCAAGCCGGGAAAACGTTCGCTCTCAACCGATGAAAGAAAACTTTACCGGTGAGACCGAAATCGACGTAGTCGAAAAATATTTTCGACTTACATTTGTTTTTAATGGTTTAAAAACTTCTCTAAAATTATGCTTGAGCTCTTGCATGGCTCTGAAAAATATTTTAAATTTCGAATTAGAGGAGTGCTTAACCTTAAACACACCTAAATGGAGGCAACTAGTTTGAATTAATCATGCATGCACCATTGGATTCCCTTTTATCAACTTTCACCATTTCCACATGCAAAGGACAAGCATGGTGGGCAGCAAGCATCAACTTTGCAGGATTTTCATGGTGGCATGTGAAGCAAGTGGAGCTAGGGAGCATGGACATGACCCAAAGCATGGAACATCAAGTGGGAGGACCAATAATTCAAGAAAAGGAGTGGACGAGAGCGTTTGGGCGGTGCAACTCGTGGAGCACGCGGGCGGGGAAAGTTGCGGAGGCGAAATGATCGTGCCGGGAGAAAGACGCGCCGAGGAGGAGCCGGAGGAGCCCCGGGCCGGCCGGCCCGGGCCGGCCGGCCCGGGGCCGGCCGGCCCGCCCTATATAAGCAGCCCCCCGACGCCCGTTTTCTCGCGTGCAAGCTTCCCTCTCCTTCCCTTGTTTGTGTGTTCAAGTTTGTGTGCTCAGAACCTCCGTAGACTTAGACAACCATCCCAAGCTTGATAGCTCAAGAAAAATCCACATCCTTAATCCACTCAAAGTCCACATCCGAAGCAAAGAGTTTAAGTGCCTAGTTTACCGGTTGCAACCCGGAATTTTAGTTGAAGAAAGAGTGCAGCAACCATGTGGAAGAAGACCACAAGTCTCTTCTCCAAGAAGAAGAGTTCGTCGTCGTCCAAGCCGTCATCAACAACGTCTTCGAGGAGGCACTCGGTTTCCGAGTCTCCCCGGAGCATGGAGACGGACACGGCACCACCGAGGAGGAACGACGCTCTCCTCCTTGGTGGTATGAGGGCTGCGAGAAGCACTTCCATGAGGTTCACCGAACCTCGTGGGCACACGGAGGAGCAGCCCGCGCCACCACGACGATCGACTCGCTCAACCGCACCACCTCCTTACACCCCGACACAATCTTCGTACGGCTTCATCATCTTGTCGGCGGCGGAGGAGGAGAGTCTCGCCAATCTTGAGAAGAGGCTTGTGCCAAACGTCGAGTTCGACGACCAAGCACTCTACACCTTGGGTTTTTGCACCGACATATACTATATGTTGGGGCACCTCGGATGGGTGCAGTTCTCCAACGGAATATCGGTGGACACCCATTTGGGTTACGCCTTGGAAATTTTGATGACTATTGCACCCATCGTTGATGATGATGGGGTGCAAAGCTTGTCATTCCGGTTGGAGGGAATCGAGTAGGTGGTTCCCTACGAGCACGTTAGGGAGCTGCTTGGATTCCACAAGGGAGCTCCGGAGAAAGTTGACGTGCCACCCGGCACGTTGGCGGGATTTTGGAACATGATCTCCGGAGAAGCCCATCAACAACGCAATTGCATCCGCAACCCCATTATCCGGATATTTCACTCTTGGATGTGCAAGAGGGTATTGGGGAGGATGAAGGAAACGAAGGTGACCGACACGGAGTTGAATTGGCTATACTCGGCTTTGATTGCCAGGCAGCCAATTGACCCCTCTTACCTCATGATCAACCGTTGGTGTTGTGAAGCAACATCGGGGGCGGGTAATATTGGTTCGGGGTGTTACCTCTCCATGTTGGCCTTTTCCTTGCGACCGGGGATCGCAAGAAACCCCGCTCACCTTTTGCGTGGTACCTCTCTCGGTTTTGAGTACTTGCGGCAAGGCAAGTACATTAGTGGAGATGAGAGAGGAGGTTATCGATTGGCCATAGTGAACCTACCCCTTCCGAATGAGAGGCTTAGGCTTTTCACCGAAGGAAGGGAAGATTGGTTGGAAGAGGGACTACTTGTCCCTGCAAGGAAGAACAAAAGAGGAAGAATCGTAGAGGAGGGAACATCCTCCGCACAAGCGAGTGGAGCACAACCCAATGTGCAACCATTCGGCGGAGTTCCTCCTCCGCCAAGTTATTACGGAGGGTCACAACAACAAGCATGGGGGGTGGTGCACCGGTACCCCCACAAAACTATGTTGTGCCCAATGCTAACTTCGCGGAGTCCTACGCTCATCATCCCCAACCACAACAAAGCATGGCCATTATTGGAGGGTATGCCGCAAGAAAAGCTCAAAACATTGCAGCCATCCAATCTAACGCAGCCCAACTCGGTGAAGGCAACGCAAATATTGCCTTTGAACTTGGACGCCTTCACCTTGTGGAGCCAAATCAATTCGACGGAGGAAGCGTCCAACCATATTATGAGCAAGGGTATTATTATCAAGACTATCAACATCAACCACCGGCGGAGGACTAGAAGGCTTAGGAACTTTAGTTTTCTTTTCTTTTCTTTTTCTCTGTAATTTTCAGCTTTTGCTTATGTGTGTTTGCGTAGTATTTTCTGTTTTTTATTTAAATTTCAGCAAGCATGTTTGTTTATTTTCAGTATGTATTTCAACTTGATGTCATCATTAGCAAAGACACCACCTTGATTTTATCATTGGAAAAGTTACAAAATTCGTGCCATGATGATATATGATTAAAATTGCAGCTTTGTTCATCTTTGTAATTGTTTTATGCATGTTTAAGCTAGTGCTCTCTTAAAAATACAGATCTGAATTTATTTAAATGCTAGCTTAATTTTCAGCGGAGGTTATGATTAAAATAAAGACCCATAGTGTTTTATGTGCTCTCAAGTTATGAATAGATTAAAGATGTCTTTTATGCTCAAAAATATTGCTAACCTTGTCACAAATATCACTTGTGTGTTGCTCAACCTATCCAAAGCCTTATATATATTTGAGTGCATAAACCTTAGTGTACAAGATTTATTTTTGAGTGCGTTATTGCAGGCCATGATTTCTCTGGCCCGAGACTAAGAAGCTGGTCATTCCAATTTTGCGTATCTATCTTTTTGCTAGCCTTTTATCCGTGCATTGTGTATCCCCGCATCGGTGATCTCACAAACTTCGCCGGATATCCACCCTTGAACCAATTATCATCTTTTTGTGATTACTTCCTTGACCACAATCTATCGTTGAGAATGGATCATCAATTCAAGGAAGATCGCAAGACGGTGCCAACGTTGAAGATTTCAAGTATCTCTCCAAGGAAAAATATTCCGGTACCTACCTTATTTTTCGCCTCTTTGCTCGAGGACGAGCAACGTCTAAGCATGGGGGAGGAGGTAGGTACGATGCAGTTTTAGAGTTCAAAGGGGAATATTTAAAAAAAATGATGATGAAAGAAAAAAAATCCAGCGGTACTCATGACTTTCAAGGTATAAAAAAATCAAAACTTCATTGTGGAAGTCATGGGCTGAATATATGACGAGGAAAAAAATGAATGAATGAAAGAAAGAAAAGAATGAGAAATATGAGAAAGAAAAAAAATGTGCGTAAAGTAAATTCCCTAAGCTCTCTAAAAGTGCATTCAAGGCTTCAAGTTAAAAAGATCCATTCTCATTTTCCAACCATGTGCAATCCGATAACGAGGACTTCCTTTGT
This sequence comes from Cenchrus americanus, assembly GCA_947561735.1. Classification (NCBI taxonomy): domain Eukaryota; kingdom Viridiplantae; phylum Streptophyta; class Magnoliopsida; order Poales; family Poaceae; genus Cenchrus; species Cenchrus americanus. The sequence goes on from OX387240.1 coordinate 56,766,318, forward strand.
GCCTCGGGATCACTCTTTGCCATTTGCACATGTCCACTCATCTAAAAGTGTGTGTATTTTTCTCTTTCCCCTCCTTGATTTAACATTATTTTCCAATGACCTTTTTGACGAGTCTCGGTAAGACCATGAGAAGCTTGTCTTGTTTTGACAACACCTCATTTATAAAATCTTGTTAGGACTAAACTTTCCCAAAGCTCCATATAAAGCCTACCACATATATATGAGAGGGAAAGGAGTAGAATATATAGGCTTGAGAGACAAGTGAGATGAGAGTTCATGAGCAATATACAAGATGATTTAAATTTGTGAATTTGGTTTAGTTTTTCTCTATCTCGTTCTTTATTTCAAAAATTCTGAGATCTATTTAAAACTTTGTGAGCACGTTAATACTTGTGGGATAAGCTTAATGAGAATCTACCCTCCGTAGAGATGAAGGCTAGCACATTATGGAACTTCGATGAATTAAAATTTTGAGAGCATTATGTTTTCTCATGTGTAATCAAGTGCAAAGTTTAAACATTGTTTAGCAATGATGATATCCATCGAAGGCTTACTCGAGGACGAGCAAGGTTTAAGCATGGGGGAGATGTTGATGGTGAAAATCCGTCAACCTAGCCATGAGTTTACCTTCGGTGTTGGCATGAGTTTTATACCTTATCCATTGGTACTAACCCCCCGTGGTATAACAAGTTCACGTGTGCATGTCGGTTTTGGAGTTTAATGTTTATGCAGGGTTTTAGTGTTGAATGCAAGACTTTCGGGATAAGTTCATCAAGCACCTCATGACAAGACCTTGAAGCCCTGAACAAGTCATGCAATGAAGCAAAATTAACTCCAAGAAGCCGGGACTTGATCCGAGAAGACGACAGACTCCAGGGACCTGACCAGAAAAGTGCTGAATCTTGCAAGACAAGGAGTTGAGTCCAATTCGGAGAGAAACCGACGACATGGACCTACATGCGAACGGGGAAGCATCCGGAAGCAAGGGAACCGACCTCGGGCAAAGGAGCCCACGGGGCCGGGCCTAAATGGGCCCGGGCCGGCCGGCCCGGGCCCGGTCGGCCCGTGCCCATTTTGGGCCCAAATCCGTCGTCCTTTGCCCTAGCCGCCAATCGGGCTATTTATAGTCCCCCCGACCGAGAGCCACGCAGAGAAGATTTCGTCTTCGGCCGCCGAGAAGCAGAGAAGAGAGGGACACCATCTAGGAGAGGAGAGGGTCGAGCTAGTTGACTAGGGTTTCCCTAGCCGACGTGGGAACCTTGCACGGAAGACCACGTCGGAGTTCCCGAGCTAGAAGCAAGATCAAGGAAGGATCCCGGTGGTGATCTTGTGTATGTATCATTGTTATAGTTGAATTATCAAGTTGAATCTTTTCTCAGCGATCAAGTGTTTCCTCGAAGATTTCATTTTTCGATCGGCTTTGCTTATTTCAATTCTATTCTCGAGATAGATTACATAGGGTGTTCTTGTAGCCGCGGTGGCTAGAGGTACACGCCGGATCTTCCGAAAGAATTTCGACTTGTCTTTTGACTCGTCCTAAGCTCCCCGCATGAATAGGGATACGTTGTGACGAACGGGGGTCTCGAAAGGCGGATGTTTTCGGATTTGGACGGGAAACCACGATTTAAAGAGGCTTTTATTAAGATTCGATTTGCTACTTCTTCTTTTGCTTGGAACTTCAACAAAAGGCTTACCCCGATCCCTCTAGATCGGTTTATCTACCTAATCTTACTTTGTTTTCTCCGGTTTTTAGTAGATTAGATTCGTTTTGTGTCTTTTACTTAGATGCATTAGGTCTTTTATCGAATATTGAAGATTACTTGGCTTTAATAGATTAAGTCTTGCATCGCACATTTGTTCCACGGATTCGATACCTTGGGTTCACCACTCGAGGGAAGAAGGGTCCCTTGACTACGACGGGAGACTTGTACGCTTGCGAGTCACGAACGAACTTTGATACAATTATTAACCGTCAACGTATTGCCGACCATGCGGGGCCTTTGGTACGTATTTTTTGTTCACTAAATATTAATCTCTTAGTGTTTCTAATTGGTATTGCCGATCATGCGTGGCCTTTGGTGATGCACATGACAGAGTGACAAAAGGAAAGAAAAAAAGCCAAAAGTCACACTCAAGCATAAAACAAATCTCACCGTAAAACCGAGGTTTTTTTATGGTCCCTTGTTACCTATTTGGTACTGCATTAACTTGTCAATTTGTTACCTTGATGCAATGTGCTCAGCAGCCACGGGGGTCCTCTTTGTGTGGATTCCATGTGGTATTCCATATGTTAAGACTACTCGATGACATACCTGACATCAAGAAGCTTGCTGTAAGTAGATAATAATGCTCAACCTTGTCTCTGCTCATATTATGCATCTGATTTTAGAAAATGATTTCTACTTGTATTCTCATAAATGATTGTATATTGCGGGATTTCAAACCTCATGTAGATGTTTCTACGAAAGATGTAAAGCGTGTCCGGGATATGCTATGTGAGTACATTCTTAAGGAGACCATCGACCGAAAGGGCAAGCTCTACAGTGGTGCACCGTGAGTTTATTGTGACAAGAAATTTGAAACTCATTCAGTCTTCTTTAGTCAGGTGTTGTTGCCTGAGAAACCTACTAGGCTTGCTTGGTTGGGGTCAGATACTGCCAGGTTCAGTTTTTTTTCTCATGACTCCATCCAAACAAGCCCTGATGAGAGTAACTTGAAACTTGATGTGATCCTAGCTAGCTTGTCTATAAATGTGATCTTGCTTTGCCAATATCTATGATGTGAGAATGTGTTTGTGATGTCTCCTTGTTGTGGTAGCTGCCATATCCTGGCTGGTTCCAGGATGCAGCCCCTGGTGGCTGCCAAATTCTGGCTGGTTCTAGGATGCCGCCGGCAACCACGCAGGTTACTATAGGGATGGCCGCCGTATCTGTAACAGGCGTTAATTAAAGCTCGTTACAAACACTGATCAGTAACTAACAGGCTTCGTTCGGAAAGCCTGTTACAAAAATGCCCACAATGTAACGGGCAGTATAAAAGCCCGTTACCAGTCCTGACCGGTGGGCCCCAGGACCTGACCGTTCATCGAGATATAGGAGACGCAGGTTGACAAGAAGCGTCTCCTTTAATAGAGAGAAAGCAGACGCACGTAGAAACAGATGCGTCTCATTTCGTCGAGACAGTAGAGACGTCGGTTCACAGAATGCGTCTATGATGTTAATTTAATAGTAACGGGCTCTGTTTCACGCCCGTTACCAAAGTTCCATGTGGGCCCAGAGAAACAGCCATTTCACGTGACCGGTGACTAGTTGTGGTAACGGTCGTTGTTTGATGCCCATTACGAATACTAGTTGTGCTGAGACGCGCGTGAAATAGACGCGTCTCATTTCGTCAAGATAGTGGAGACTGTTGACGGTGAAAATCCGTCAACCTAGCCATGAGTTTACCTTCGGTGTTGGCATGAGTTTTATACCTTATCCATTGGTACTAACCCCCGTGGTATAACAAGTTCACGTGTGCATGTCGGTTTTGGAGTTTAATGTTTATGCAGGGTTTTAGTGTTGAATGCAAGACTTTCGGGATAAGTTCATCAAGCACCTCATGACAAGACCTTGAAGTCCCGAACAAGTCATGCAATGAAGCAAAATTAACTCCAAGAAGCCGGGGACTTGATCCGAGAAGACGACGACTCCGTGGACCCGACCGGAAAAGTGCCGAATCTTGCAAGACAAGGAGTTGAGTCCAATTCGAGAGAAACCGACGACATGGACCTACATGCGAAGGGGAAGCATCCGGAAGCAAGGGAACCGACCTCGGGCAAAGGAGCCCACGGGCCGGGCCTCAATGGGCCCGGGCCGGCCGGCCCGGTCCGGCCGGCCCAGCCCATTTTGGGCCCAAATCCGTCGTCCTTTGCCCTAGCCGCCAATCGGGCTATTTATAGTCCCCCGACCGAGAGCCACGCAGAAGATTTCGTCTTCGGCCGCCGAGAAGCAGAGAAGAGAGGGACACCATCTAGGAGAGGAGAGGGTCGAGCTAGTTGACTAGTGTTTCCCTAGCCGACGTGGGAACCTTGCACGGAAGACCACGTCGGAGTTCCCGAGCTAGAAGCAAGATCAAGGAAGGATCCCGTGGTGATCTTGTGTATGTATCATTGTTATAGTTGAATTATCAAGTTGAATCTTTTCTCGCCGATCAAGTGTTTCCTCGAAGATTTCATTTTTCGATCGGCTTTGCTTATTTCAATTCTATTCTCGAGATAGATTACATAGGGTGTTCTTGTAGCCGCGGTGGCTAGAGGTACACGCGGATCTTCCGAAAGAATTTCGACTTGTCTTTTGACTCGTCCTAAGCTCCCCGCATGAATAGGGATACGTTGTGACAGAACGGGGGTCTCGAAAGGCGGATGTTTTCGGATTTGGACGGGAAACCACGATTTAAAGAGGCTTTTATTAAGATTCGATTTGCTACTTCTTCTTTTGCTTGGAACTTCAACAAAAGGCTTACCCCGATCCCTCTAGATCGGTTTATCTACCTAATCTTACTTTGTTTTCTCCGGTTTTTAGTAGATTAGATTCGTTTTGTGTCTTTTACTTAGATGCATTAGGTCTTTTATCGAATATTGAAGATTACTTGGCTTTAATAGATTAAGTCTTGCATCGCACATTTGTTCCACGGATTCGATACCTTGGGTTCACCACTCGAGGGAAGAAGGGTCCCTTGACTACGACGGGAGACTTGTACGCTTGCGAGTCACGAACGAACTTTGATACAATTATTAACCGTCAACAGTATTGCTGACCATGCAGGGCCTTTGGTACAGTATTTTTTGTTCACTAAATATTAATCTCTTAGTGTTTCTAATTGGTATTGCTGATCATGCAGGGCCTTTGGTGATGCACATGACAGAGTGACAAAAGGAAAGAAAAAAAGCCAAAAGTCACACTCAAGCATAAAACAAATCTCACTGTAAAACCGAGGTTTTTTTATGGTCCCTTGTTACCTATTTGGTACTGCATTAACTAGTCATTTTGTTACCTCGATGCAGTGTGCTCAGCAGCCACGGGGGTCCTCTTTGTGTGGATTCCATGTGGCATTCCATATGTTAAGACTACTCGATGACATACCTGACATCAAGAAGGCTGCTGTAAGTAGATAATAATGCTCAACCTTGTCTCTGCTCATATTATCCATCTGGTTTTAAAAAATGATTTCTACTTGTATTCTCATAAATGATTGTATATTGCAGGATTTCAAACCTCATGTAGATGTTTCTACAGAAGATGTAAAGCGTGTCTGGGATATGCTATGTGAGTACATTCTTAAGGAGACCATCGACCGAAAGGGCAAGCTCTACAGTGGTGCACCGTGAGTTTATTGTGACAAGAAATTTGAAACTCATTCAGTCTTCTTTAGTCAGGTGTTGTTGCCTGAGAAACCTACTAGGCTTGCTTGGTTGGGGTCGACATCGCCGTGTTCGCTTTTTTTTCTCATGACTCCATCCAAACAAGCCCTGATGAGAGTAACTTGAAACTTGATGTGATCCTAGCTAGCTTGTCTATAAATGTGATCTTGCTTTGCCAATATCTATGATGTGAGAATGTGTTTGTGATGTCTCCTTGTTGTGGTAGCGCCATATCCCGGCCGGTTCCAGGATGCGGCCCCGGTGGCCGCCAAATTCGGCGGTTCTAGGATGCCGCCGAGAACCGAGCAGTTACTATAGGGATGGCCGCCGTATCCGTAACGTGCGTTAATTAAAGCTCGTTACAAACACGATCGGTAACTAACGAGCTTCATTCGGAAAGCCCGTTACAAAAATGCCCACAATGTAACGGCGCATATAAAAGCCCGTTACCGGCCCCGACCGGTGGGCCCCGTGACTCCGACCGTTCATCGAGATATAGGAGACGCGAGTTGACGAAAAGCGTCTCCTTTAATAGAGAGAAAGCGACGCACGTAGAAACGATGCGTCTCATTTCGTCGAGACAGTAGAGACGTCGGTTCACAGAATGCGTCTATGATGTTAATTTAATAGTAACGGGCTCTGTTTCACGCCCGTTACCAAAGTTCCATGTGGGCCCAGAGAAACAGCCATTTCACGTGACCGGTGACTAGTTGTGGTAACGGTCGTTGTTTGATGCCCATTACGAATACTAGTTGTGCTGAGACGCGCGTGAAATAGACGCGTCTCATTTCGTCAAGATAGTGGAGACTGTTGACGGTGAAAATCCGTCAACCTAGCCATGAGTTTACCTTCGGTGTTGGCATGAGTTTTATACCTTATCCATTGGTACTAACCCCCGTGGTATAACAAGTTCACGTGTGCATGTCGGTTTTGGAGTTTAATGTTTATGCAGGGTTTTAGTGTTGAATGCAAGACTTTCGGGATAAGTTCATCAAGCACCTCATGACAAGACCTTGAAGTCCCGAACAAGTCATGCAATGAAGCAAAATTAACTCCAAGAAGCCGGGGACTTGATCCGAGAAGACGACGGACTCCGGGGACCGACCGTAAAAGTGCCGAATCTTGCAAGACAAGGAGTTGAGTCCAATTCGGAGAGAAACCGACGACATGGACCTACATGCGAAGGGGGAAGCATCCGGGAAGCAAGGGAACCGACCTCGGGCAAAGGAGCCCACGGGGCCGGGCCTAAATGGGCCCCGGGCCGGCCGGCCCAGACCCGGTCGGCCCGTGCCCATTTTGGGCCCAAATCCGTCGTCCTTTGCCCTAGCCGCCAATCGGGCTATTTATAGTCCCCTGACCGAGAGCCACGCAGAGAAGATTTCGTCTTCGGCCGCCGAGAAGCAGAGAAGAGAGGGACACCATCTAGGAGAGGAGAGGGTCGAGCTAGTTGACTAGGGTTTCCCTAGCCGACGTGGGAACCTTGCACGGAAGACCACGTCGGAGTTCCCGAGCTAGAAGCAAGATCAAGGAAGGATCCCGGTGGTGATCTTGTGTATGTATCATTGTTATAGTTGAATTATCAAGTTGAATCTTTTCTCAGCGATCAAGTGTTTCCTCGAAGATTTCATTTTTCGATCGGCTTTGCTTATTTCAATTCTATTCTCGAGATAGATTACATAGGGTGTTCTTGTAGCCGCGGTGGCTAGAGGTACACGCCGGATCTTCCGAAAGAATTTCGACTTGTCTTTTGACTCGTCCTAAGCTCCCCGCATGAATAGGGATACGTTGTGACAGAACGGGGGTCTCGAAAGGCGGATGTTTTCGGATTTGGACGGGAAACCACGATTTAAAGAGGCTTTTATTAAGATTCGATTTGCTACTTCTTCTTTTGCTTGGAACTTCAACAAAAGGCTTACCCCGATCCCTCTAGATCGGTTTATCTACCTAATCTTACTTTGTTTTCTCCGGTTTTTAGTAGATTAGATTCGTTTTGTGTCTTTTACTTAGATGCATTAGGTCTTTTATCGAATATTGAAGATTACTTGGCTTTAATAGATTAAGTCTTGCATCGCACATTTGTTCCACGGATTCGATACCTTGGGTTCACCACTCGAGGGAAGAAGGGTCCCTTGACTACGACGGGAGACTTGTACGCTTGCGAGTCACGAACGAACTTTGATACAATTATTAACCATCAACGTATTGCCGACCATGCGGGGCCTTTGGTACGGATTTTTTGTTCACTAAATATTAATCTCTTAGTGTTTCTAATTGGTATTGCCGATCATGCGGTGGCCTTTGGTGATGCACATGACAGAGTGACAAAAGGAAAGAAAAAAAGCCAAAAGTCACACTCAAGCATAAAACAAATCTCACCGTAAAACCGAGGTTTTTTTATGGTCCCTTGTTACCTATTTGGTACCGCATTAACTAGTCATTTTGTTACCTCGATGCAAAGTGTGCTCGGCAGCCCACGGGGGTCCTCTTTGTGTGGATTCCATGTGGCATTCCATATGTTAAGACTACTCGATGACATACCTGACATCAAGAAGGCTGCTGTAAGTAGATAATAATGCTCAACCTTGTCTCTGCTCATATTATCCATCTGGTTTTAAAAAATGATTTCTACTTGTATTCTCATAAATGATTGTATATTGCAGGATTTCAAACCTCATGTAGATGTTTCTACAGAAGATGTAAAGCGTGTCTGGGATATGCTATGTGAGTACATTCTTAAGGAGACCATCGACCGAAAGGGCAAGCTCTACAGTGGTGCACCGTGAGTTTATTGTGACAAGAAACTTGAAACTCATTCAGTCTTCTTTAGTCAGGTGTTGTTGCCTGAGAAACCTACTAGGCTTGCTTGGTTGGGGTCAGATACTGCTAGGTTCAGTTTGTTTTCTCATGACTCCATCCAAACAAGCCCTGATGAGAGTAACTTGAAACTTGATGTGATCCTAGCTAGCTTGTCTATAAATGTGATCTTGCTTTGCCAATATCTATGATGTGAGAATGTGTTTGTGATGTCTCCTTGTTGTGGTAGCTGCCATATCCTGGCTGGTTCCAGGATGCAGCCCCTGGTGGCTGCCAAATTCTGGCTGGTTCTAGGATGCCGCCAGCAACCAGGCAGGTTACTATAGGGATGGCCGCCGTATCTGTAACAGGCGTTAATTAAAGCTCGTTACAAACACTGATCAGTAACTAACAGGCTTCATTCGGAAAGCCTGTTACAAAAATGCCCACAATGTAACGGGCAGTATAAAAGCCCGTTACCAGTCCTGACCGGTGGGCCCCAGGACCTGACCGTTCATCGAGATATAGGAGACGCAGGTTGACAGAAAGCGTCTCCTTTAATAGAGAGAAAGCGACGCACGTAGAAACGTATGCGTCTCATTTCGTCGAGACAAGAGAGACGTCGGTTCACAGAATGCGTCTATGATGTTAATTTAATAGTAACGGGCTCGTTTCACGCCCGTTACCAAAGTTCCATGTGGGCCCGCAGAAACAGCCATTTCACGTGACCGGTGACTAGTTGTGGTAACGGTCGTTGTTTGATGCCCATTACGAATACTAGTTGTGCTGAGACGCGCGTGAAATAGACGCGTCTCATTTCGTCAAGATAGTGGAGACTGTTGACGGTGAAAATCCGTCAACCTAGCCATGAGTTTACCTTCGGTGTTGGCATGAGTTTTATACCTTATCCATTGGTACTAACCCCCGTGGTATAACAAGTTCACGTGTGCATGTCGGTTTTGGAGTTTAATGTTTATGCAGGGTTTTAGTGTTGAATGCAAGACTTTCGGGATAAGTTCATCAAGCACCTCATGACAAGACCTTGAAGTCCCGAACAAGTCATGCAATGAAGCAAAATTAACTCCAAGAAGCCGGGGACTTGATCCGAGAAGACGACGACTCCGTGGACCCGACCGGAAAAGTGCGCGAATCTTGCAAGACAAGGAGTTGAGTCCAATTCGGAGAGAAACCGACGACATGGACCTACATGCAGAAGGGGGAAGCATCCAGGAAGCAAGGGAACCGACCTCGGGCAAAGGAGCCCACGGGCTGGGCCTAAATGGGCCCAGGCCGGCCGGCCCAGGCCCGGTCGGCCCGAGCCCATTTTGGGCCCAAATCCGTCGTCCTTTGCCCTAGCCGCCAATCGGGCTATTTATAGTCCCCTGACCGAGAGCCACGCAGAGAAGATTTCGTCTTCGACCGCCGAGAAGCGGAGAAGAGAGGGACACCATCTAGGAGAGGAGAGGGTCGAGCTAGTTGACTAGGGTTTCCCTAGCCGACGTGGGAACCTTGCACGGAAGACCATGTCGGAGTTCCCGGAGCTAGAAGCAAGATCAAGGAAGGATCCCGGTGGTGATCTTGTGTATGTATCATTGTTATAGTTGAATTATCAAGTTGAATCTTTTCCTAGCGATCAAGTGTTTCCTCGAAGATTTCGTTTTTTGATCGGCTTTGCTTATTCCAATTCTATTCTCGAGATAGATTACATAGGGTGTTCTTGTAGCCGCGGTGGCTAGAGGTACACGCCGGATCTTCCGAAAGAATCTCGACTTGTCTTTTGACTCGCCCTAAGCTCCCCGCATGAATAGGGATACGTTGTGACAGAACGGGGGTCTCGAAAGGCGGATGTTTTCGGATTTGGACGGGAAACCACGATTTAAAGAGGCTTTTATTAAGATTCGATTTGCTACTTCTTCTCTTGCTTGGAACTTCAACAAAAGGCTTACCCCGATCCCTCTAGATCGGTTTATCTACCCAATCTTACTTTGCTTTCTCCGGTTTTTAGTAGATTAGATTCGTTTTGTGTCTTTTACTTAGATGCATTAGGTTTTTTATTGAAGATTGCAGTTATTTGGCTTTAATAGATTAAGTCTTGCGTCACACATTTGTTCCACGGATTCGATACCTTGGGTTCACCACTCGAGGGAAGAAGGGTCCCTTGACTACGACGGGAGACTTGTACGCTTGCGAGTCACGAACGAACTTTGATACAATTATTAACCGTCAACAGAGACGCAGGTGCACATCAGGCGTCTCTGATATTGAGCTTATGTGACGGGCTTTGCTTTGGTGCCCGTTACAAAAGTTCCATGTGGGCCCAGAAAAACAGCCATTTCACGTGCCTGGTGGCTAGTTTTGGTAACGGTCGTTGTTTAATGCCCGTTACGAATATGTCTGATCAGTAACGGGCATCTGTCCGTTACCTTTCTTGGCTTATTTGTAACACTTGATCAATAACGGGCGCATTGCCCGTTACCAAAGGCGATCTACGCCTGTTACCAAAGGCAGTTTTTCATGTAGTGAGTGTTTGCTTCTTTTCGAGAAACCAAAACCAAAAAAATTCAGAACCTATATCAATCCTTAATCCTCTTTATGATGTTGTGATTGACTTGCTTTTCATGCTAAAAACACACGAGTAGAGCCACGACTTGTATCTAGATGTTATTTAAATTTCAGCACGTGGTGGGACTCGCGTGAACCTAGAAACTTAACTTTTGGTTGGTTTAAAAATCCATATCCTTGGTTTCTCTAGAGTTAGAATTTTTCTAAGCCTCATTTTATTTTATTTCATTCAAAATCTCTCTCACCTAACCAAAATTAGAACCTAAACCTATGCTCCCATGATCAAGCCGGGAAAAGCTTGCTCTCAACTAATGAAAGCAAACAATACCGGTGAGGCCAACATACAAGTAGTCGAAAGATATTTTCGACTTACATTAGTTTTTAATGCTTTAAAAACTCCTCTAAGTTTATATTTGAACTCATTGCAAGCTCTGAGTTTATTTTTATTCGGAATTAGAGGAGTGCTTAGCATTAAGACATGCTTATAGGGAGGCAATCTAGTTAACTTAACCATGCATGCACCATGATGCATCTTTATTCGGAATTACAGGAGTGCTTAGCATTAAGACATGCTTATAGGGAGGCAATCTAGTTAACTTAACCATGCATGCACCATGATGCATCACGGGATGCCCCTCCAACATATTTTATCAAACCACATGCAAAGGACAAGCATGGGGGGCAGCCAAGGCCTTGTTTTGCAGGAATATTATGGAGGCATGTGAGGCAAGGGAGCATGGAAGTGACTCAAAGCGAAAACATCAAGTGGAAGGAGTAATAATGCAAGCAAAGGAGTGGACAAGAACGTTTGGAAGGTGCAACCCTGTGGAGCACGCGGTCACAAAGCAACAAAGCAAGCATGAGTGCACTAGAGAAGAATCGAGCCAAGAGGAGGAGAGGGGTAAGTCGCTCATCCAACTCTTTGTTCGTGTGCTCTAGTGTAGTCCAGAACCACCTTAGACATAGCCATCCACCCCGTTTGTTTCGTGCAACAAAACATCCTAATTCCACTCAAAGTCCATACTCCAAAATAATATTTGTGTACCTTGTTACCGGTTGAAAACCCTGGATATATATTTGTGAAGGAGAGTGTTGCAACCATGGAAGAAAACTACAAGTCTTTTCACCAAGTAAAAGGGATCATCGTCGTCCAAGCCATCAACAACAAACTTCTTCGAGGAGGCACTCGGTTTCCGAGTCTCCTCGGAGCATGGAGGAGGACACAACACCACCGAGGAGGAACGAAACTCTTCTCCTGGGTGGCATGAGGAGCCACCCGTCTGACCTCGCCGCTCGACATGATCATCCGCTCCACCTCCATACGCTCCGTGGTATTCCGACGGGTTTATCATCATGACGGAGGAGGAGGAGAAGCTCACTCGTCTTGAGAAGAGGATTGTGGCACACGTCGACGATGAAGCTCTCCAAGTGTTGAGTTTTCATAAGGATATTTACTTGGGTGCAATTCCCTAACAGAGTGTTGACAAACACCCACAAGGAATTTTCCTTGAAAATTCTCATGACCATGGCGCCTATCCTTGATGATGGAATGTCGAGTTTCTCATTCCGTTTGGAGGGAGTTGAAAAAGTGGTTCCCTATGAGTATATTAGGGAATTGCTTGGTTTTCAAAAGGGAGCCCCGGAACAAGTGGATGTGCATGGAAGCACATTGGAAGGTTTTTGGAGTGTGATCGCGGGAGGAGCCCATCAACAAAGAAATAGTATCCGGACCCCATCATCCAAGTATGTCACTTTGTTGTGCAAGTGGATTTTTGGGGAGAATGAGAGAGACAAAATAACCAACACGGAGTTGAATTGGCTTTACTCGGCTTTGATTGCCAGGTAGCCAATCGACCCCACTCAACTTATGATCAACCAGTGGTGTTGTAACATCCTTAGAGTTGGTGTGGTTGCAAAATGTGGAATTTCAAAAACTTGAAATGTATTTGAGTGCTCATGAAACAATTAAGGGTGTCTTCCTGTTTCCTTTCCACGATTCCTAGGTTTAATTTTGGCACCAACGATAATTTTAGGACTTATAATCTGCTAGTGTGAGAAGCTGGATCTTCATTGGATTTTATTTTAGTGGATTCAAATTTGAATTGGGATTCAAATTGGAATCAATCTAGTTTTAGAAAGGGATTATAAGAAAAACCAATCCACTCCCTAGCGGGCCGACAACCTCGAATCCAGCCCAGCTTCCCATCCGGCCCGCTGTGGCCCAGCTAGCAACCCACCAGATGCCACCTACCGCCGTGCGCTACCAAGTGGAGCCCACGCTGCGTCACGCTGGCGTCACGCCGACGTCGTCGTCGTCATCCTCCTTCTTTACCACTTTGGCTGACGGCCAAAGCCAAAGCGCGGCGCGCCGGCCGTGGCCTCGCCGTCGCGGCGCACCCCCGCGTCCCCCAGCGCATTCCGGCCATCCACGTGCCCCCGCGCCACCCGCAGCTATAAGAAGCCGCCGCCGAGACCCCCAGGGCTCTCCCAACCCTAGCCGCCTCTGGGGGGAATCCACTCCCCTGACCGCCCACCTACTCACTGGAGGAGAAGGATAAGTGAGGGGGAAGAAGGAAGGATTGGAGGGCGCCCGTGGGAACGCCGTCTGCCGCGAAGACCGGAGCCGCCCGTGGGAGGAGCCGGACCCGCCGTCTTCAAGCGCACCTGCTTCCACTACTTCCACGTCGTCGCCCGCCGTCGTCTTCGTCTTCCTCCCCGCCGACGAGCCGCGCCACCTCACTCCACCAATGCCTGTACTACGGCCCGTGGCCACCAAGGTGAGGACGAGCACCCCCTGCCCTTTGTGGACGCCCCGGCCTTCGAGCCGAGGGAGAAACGTGTCGCCCGCACCGCGCCACCGCGCTGCCGCCGCTGGTGATGCCGGCCATCGAGCCAGGCTGGGATGAAGTTTCTTGCAGGTGCCGCCGCCTTCACCAACGTGCGCGTGCCGTTTTCCTAGCCTAGCCCTTCTGTCCGTAGTGAGCCACCCCGTCTTGGCCGCCGACGTGGCCCCTCGCCGGCGCGTTCGCGCTCGCGCGCGCGTCCGTACGAACAACGTCGCCCTCGCGCAGGCGTGCACCCCAGTACGCGCGCGCCTTAACCCGGGAGACAAGGTTGGGCCTTTGGCCCCTTTTCTTGCGCCGAACCTCGAGGTTGCACTCCTGTCGGCCGCGCCGCCATGGCCTCACCGTGGATGGTTGCCTCGCGCACGCGGACGCAAAGGAGGGAGCGCCACCCTCTTGACTGGCGAGTGCACGCTTCGCCACCGGCCGCCACTTCCACTCACGCGCATTTGTGCCCAGCTGCGGTCGTCTTGTCCGCCGCCACCCATGGCACCGGCCTGAGCCCCGCCGCTGTTGACAGTGAAAATCCGTCAACCTAGCCATGAGTTTACCTTCGGTGTTGGCATGAGTTTTATACCTTATCCATTGGTACTAACCCCCATGGTATAACAAGTTCACGTGTGCATGTCGGTTTTGGAGTTTAATGTTTATGCAGGGTTTTAGTGTTGAATGCAAGACTTTCAGGATAAGTTCATCAAGCACCTCATGACAAGACCTTGAAGCCCTGAAACAAGTCATGCAATAAAGAAAACTTAACTCCAAGAAGCCGGGGACTTGATCCGAGAAGACGACAGACTCCAGGGACCTGACCAGAAAAGTGCTGAATCTTGCAAGACAAGGAGTTGAGTCCAATTCGGAGAGAAACCGACGACATGGACCTACATGCAGAAGGGGGAAACATCCAGGAAGCAAGGGAACCGACGTGGGGCAAAGGAGCCCACGGGGCCGGGCCAAAATGGGCCCGGCCCAGGCCGGCCGCCCCCGGTCCGGTCGGCCCAGGCCCATTTTGGGCCCAATTTCGCTCTCCTTTGCCCTAGCCGCCAATAGGGCTATTTAAAGTCCCCTGACCGAGAGCCACGCAGAGAAGATTTCGTCTTCGGCCGCCGAGGAGCAGAGAAGAGAGGGACACCATGTCGGAGAGGAGAGGGTCGAGCTAGTTGACTAGGGTTTCCCTAGCGGACGTGGGAACCTTGCATGGAAGACCACGTCGGAGTTCCCGGAGCTAGAAGCAAGATCAAGGAAGGATCCCGGTGGTGATCTTGTTTATGTATCATTGTCATAGTTGAATTATCAAGTTGAATCTTTTCTTAGCGATCAAGTGTTTCCTCGAAGATTTCGTTTTTCGATCGGCTTTGCTTATTCCAATTCTATTCGCGCGATAGATTACATAGGGTGTTCTTGTAGCCGCGGTGGCTAGAGGTACACGCCGGATCTTCCGAAAGAATCTCGACTTGTCTTTTGACTCGCCCTAAGCTCCCCGCATGAATAGGGATACGTTGTGACAGAACGGGGGTCTCGAAAGGCGGATGTTTTCGGATTTGGACGGGAAACCACGATTTAAAGAGGCTTCTATTAAGATTCGATTTGCTACTTCTTCTCTTGCTTGGAACTTCAACAAAAGGCTTACCCCGATCCCTCTAGATCGGTTTATCTACCCAATCTTACTTTGTTTTCTCCGGTCTTTAGTAGATTAGATTTGTTTCATGTCTTTTACTTAGATGCATTAGGTCTTTTATCGAAGATTGAAGTTACTTGGCTTCAATAGATTAAGTCTTGCGTCACACATTTGTTCCACGGATTCGATACCTTGGGTTCACTACTCGAGGGAAGAAGGGTCCCTTGACTACGACGGGAGACTTGTACGCTTGCGAGTCACAAACAAATTTTGATACAATTATTAACCGTCAACAAGCCCCTTTTTCTGGCGCCGTTGCCGGGGAACAAGTGATCAAGATTTGATTTTTTATTGCTTTTTTTTGTAATTTTCAGTACTGATTTTGGTTTATTTTTGCATCTATTAAATTTTGATCATCCTCAAAATACATCTAATCTAGTTTGTCTAACTCTAGTCTTTATAGATTTGTTTTGTTTTCTAGCTTCTTTTGCATACTTTGCTTATTGCTAACCCTAACTGGAGATGGTTGGCTACCTCTCCAAGAAACCCAAACCTTTTTGTGGATGATCCAGGAAAACTTTACAGGCAAAGGTGACGTGCAACACAAGCTCGAAGGACCGTCAAAATCTCCAAGGGAACCACCACCTCCAAGTCCAAGGGAAGATCATCCTCAACCACCGGAGCGCGAGATCAAGCTATGCACCCCGGACATTGTTGATCTACCTATCATAAACCTTCAAGACGCCGGGAGGCCGTTCAAGATCAAAGTCTCAACTATCCGCATGACGATTGCGAGAGCTGAATGCATACGAGCTGGATTCCATGAGTGGCATATCGGTTTACTTAAGAGGAGATGGAGAAAGAAGCTCAACACCTAAAGGCCGCCGAAGCAAGATCCTCATGCAAGGAGTGTGTGGAGTACGACCATGTCCAAGGACGCCGTCACTAAGTTCGAGGCTATGGAGAAAATATTGAAGAATTTAGATGGCAAGGTGACGGAGGTCGGAAGCTCTATACGTGAAGTGTTCATCATGATGCTAGACGCAAGTGGGACAACTTGCCGGGCGCCCGATGGGTAACTAAGAAGAATATCCGAGACAACTCCAAGGTCCCAAGACGGCGAAGGCTACTCAAGCTCGTTCGGGAGAGATGAAGGATCACACTAGAGACCATGAAGATCACAACCGAAGGACCAGAGTTCGAGATGCCGAGCCACAAGGAAGTTGTTGCATCCGTCAAGACCAAAGGACAAAGCCACTCGTGAAGACCAAAAAAAAAATTGACTAAGCCAAAGCGGGTACCCAAGATTGCAACGCCCACAAAGAGCGTTGATCCGAAGTAATCAAGTGAAGAAGTCTAGCCATGGACTATAAACGAAGCGCTAGGCGGGAGGCAACCCGTTTCGTCAAGTCAAGAATAAGCTACCGGGAGGACAACCCGATTCCAGGTTTTTCGAGTCTTTTTAATAATTTAGTTTTTGAGTTTTATTACGCAAAGACATTAGACTTAGAATGGTTGAACAATATTAGAGACATAATTCTTGGTTGAATATTTTGTTTGATCATAAACCCGTTACATGAACCATCCTATGTGATTGTTTGCTTCTTTTTCGAGAAACCACAACCAAAAAGAAAAATTTCAGAACCTAACTCAACCCTTCACCCTCATTATGGTGCTTAGGTTGACTTGTTTTTCATGCTAAAAACACACGAGTAGAGCCACGACTTGTATCTAGATGTTATTTAAATTTCAGCATGTGGTAGGACTCGCGTGAACCTAGAATCTTGATTTTTGGTTGGTTTAAAAATCCATATCCTTGGTTTCTGTAAGATTAGAATTTTTCTAAGCCTCACTTAATTTTATTTCATTCAAAATCTCTCTCATTTAGCCAAAATTAGAACCTAAACCTATGCCCCCATGATCAAGCCGGGAAAATGTCTGCTCTCAACCAATGAAGGCAAACTATAACGGTGAGACCGAAATCGACGTAAAAAGAAAATATTTTCGACTTGCATTTGTTTTTAATGGTTTAAAAACTTCTCTAAAATTATGTTCGAGCTCTTGCATGGCTCTGAAAAATATTTTAAATTTCGAATTAGAGGAGTGCTTAACCTTAAACACACCATAATGGAGGCAATCTAGTAATCATGCATGCACCATTGGATTCCCTTTCATCAACTTTCACCAATTTCACATGCGAAGGACAAGCATGGTGGGCAGCAAGCATCAACTTTGTAGGAATTTCATGGTGGCATGTGAAGCAAGTGGAGCTAGGGAGCATGGACATGACCCAAAACATGAAGCATCAAGTGGAAGGACCAATAGTGGACGATAGCGTTTGGGCGGTGCAACTCGTGGAGCACGCGGGCAGGAAAGTTGCAGAGGTGAAATGATCGTGCTGGAAGAAAGACGAGACGGGGAGGAGCACCGAGGCCGGCCTCACCTACATAAGGAGCCCCCCGGCTCCCGTTTTTCTGCAGCAAGCTTCCCTCTCCTTCCTTTGTTTGTGTGTTCAAGTTTGTGTGCTCAAAACCTCCGTAGACATAGCCAACCTTCCCAAGCTTGATGACTCAAGAAAAAAATCCACATTCTTAATCCACTCAAAGTCCACATCCGAAGCAAAGAGTTTAAGTGCCTAGTTTACCGGTTGCAACCCGGAATTTTAGTTGAAGAAAGAGTGCAGCAACCATGTGGAAGAAGACCACAAGTCTCTTCTCCAAGAAGAAGAGTTCGTCGTCGTCCAAGCCGTCATCAACCACGTCTTCGAGGAGGCACTCGGTTTCCGAGTCTCCCCGGAGCATGGAGACGGACACGGCACCACCGAGGAGGAACGACGCTCTCCTCCTTGGTGGTATGAGGGCTGCGAGAAGCACTTCCATGAGATTCACCGAACCTCGTGGGCACACGGAGGAGCAGCCCGCGCCACCACGACGATCGACTCGCTCAACCGCGCCACCTCCTTACACCCCGACATATTCTTCGTACGGCTTCATCATCTTGTCGGTGGAGGAGGAGGAGAGGCTCTCTAATCTTGAGAAGAGGCTTGTGCCGAACGTCGAGTTCGACGACCAAGCACTCTACACCTTGGGTTTTTGCACCGACATATACTATATGTTGGGGCACCTCGGATGGGTGCAGTTCTCCAACGGAATATCGGTGGACACCCATTTGGGTTACGCCTTGGAAATTTTGATGACTATTGCACCCATCGTTGATGATGGGGTGCAAAGCTTGTCATTCCGTTTGGAGGGAATCGAACAAGTGGTTCCCTACGAGCACGTTAGGGAGCTGCTTGGATTCCACAAGGGAGCTCCGGAGAAAGTTGACGTGCCACCCGGCATGTTGGCGGGATCTCCGGAGAAGCCCATCAACAACGCAATTGCATCCGCAACCCCATTATCCGGATATTTCACTCTTGGATGTGCAAGAGGGTATTGGGGAGGATGAAGGAAACAAAGGTGACCGACACGGAGTTGAATTGGCTATACTCGGCTTTAATTGCCAGGTAGCCAATAGACCCCTCTTACCTCATGATCAACCGTTGGTGTTGTGAAGCAACATCGGGGGCGTGTAATATTGGTTCGGGGTGTTACCTCTCCATGTTGGCCTTTTCCTTGCGGCCGGGGATCGCAAGAAACCCCGCTCACCTTTTGCGTGGTACCTCTCTCGGTTTTGAGTATTTGCGGCAAGGCAAATACATTAGTGGGGATGAGAGAGGAGGTTATCGGTTGGCCATAGTGAACCTACCGCTTCCGAATGAGAGGCTTAGGCTTTTCACCGAAGGAAGGGAAGATTGGTTGGAAGAGGGGCTACTTGTCCCTGCAAGGAAGAACAAAAGAGGAAGAATCGTAGAGGAGGGAACATCCTCCGCACAAGCGAGTGGAGCACAACCCAATGTGCAACCATTCGGCGGAGTTCCTCCTCCGCCAAGTTATTACGGAGGGTCACAAGGACAAGCATGGGGGGTGGTGCACCGGTACCCCCACAAAATTATGTTGTGCCCAACGCTAACTTCGCGGAGTCCTACGCTCATCATCCCCAACCACAACAAAGCATGGCCATTATTGGAGGGTATGCTGCAAGAAACACTCAAAACATCGCAGCCATCCAAGCTAACGCAACTCAACTTGGTGAAGGCAATGCAAATATTGCCTTTGAACTTGGACGCCTTCACCTTGTGGAGCCAAATCAATTCGTCGGAGGGAATGTCCAATCATATTACGAGCAAGGGTATTATTATCAAAATCATCAACATCAACCACCGGCGGAGGACTAGAAGATTTAGGAACTTTAGTTTTCTTTTCTTTTCTTTTTCTCTGTAATTTTCAGCTTTTGCTTATGTGTGTTTGCGTAGTATTTTCTGTTTTTATTTAAATTTCAGCAAGCATGTTAGTTTATTTTCAGTTTGTATTTCAACTTGATGTCATCATTAATAAAGACACCACCTTGATTATATCTTTGGAAAAGCTACAAAATTTGTGCCATGATGATATATGATTATAATTGCAGCTTTGTTCATCTTCGTAATTGATTTATGCATGTTTAAGCTAGTGCTCTCTTAAAAATACAGATCTGAATTTATTTAAATGCTAGCTTAATTTTCAGTGGAGGTTATGATTAAAATAAAGACCCATAGTGTTTTATGTGCTCTCAAGTTATGAATAGATTAAAGATGTCTTTTATGCTCAAAAATATTGCTAACCTTGTCACAAATATCACTTGTGTGTTGCTCAACCTATCCAAAGCCTTACATATATTTGAGTGCATGAACCTTAGTGTACAAGATTTATTTTTGAGTGAGTTATTGCAGGCCATGATTTCTCTGGCCCGAGACTAAGAAGCTGGTCATTCCGTTTTTGCGTATCTATCTTTTTGCTAGCCTTTTATCCGTGCATTGTGTATCCCCGCATTGGAGATCTCACAACCCTCGCCGGATATCCACCCTTAAACCAAATATCATCTTTTGTGATTACCTCCTTGACCACAACCTATCGTTGAGAATGGATCATCAATTCAAGGAAGATCGCAAGACGGTGCCAACGTTGAAGATTTCAAGTATCTCTCCAAGGAAAAATATCTCCGGTACCTACCTTATTTTTCGCCTCTTTGCTCGAGGACGAGCAACGTCTAAGCATGGGGGAGGAGGTAGGTACGGTGCAGTTTTAGAGTTCAAAGGGGAATATTTTAAAAAAATGATCCAGTGATACTCATGACTTTCAAGGTATAAAAAAAATCAAAACTTCGTTGTGGAAGTCATGGGCTGAATATATGACGAGGAAAAAATGAATGAATGAAAGAAAGAAAAGAATGAGAAATATGAGAAAGAAAAAAATGTGCGTAAAGTAAATTCCCTAGCTCTCTAAAAGTGCATTCAAGGCTTCAAGTTAAAAAGATCCATTCTCATCTTCCAACCATGTGCAATCCGATAACGAGGACTTCCTTTGTGCCTCGGGATCACTCTTTGCCATTTGCACATGTCCATTTATCTAAAAGTGTGTGTATTTTTCTCTTTCCCCTCCTTGATTTAACATTATTTTCCAATGACCTTTTTGACGAGTCTCGGTAAGACCATGAGAAGCTTGTCTTGTTTTGACAACACCTCCTTTATAAAATCTGTCAGGACTAAACTTTCCCAAAGCTCCATATAAAGCCTACCACATATATATGAGAGGGAAAGGAGTAGAATATATAGGCTTGAGAGACAAGTGAGATGAGAGTTCATGAGCAATATACAAGATGATTTAAATTTGTTAATTTGGTTTAGCTTTTCTTATTCTCGTTCTTTATTTCAAAAATTCTGAGATCTATTTAAAACTTTGTGAGCATGTTAATACTTGTGGGATAAGCTTAATAAGAATCTACCCTCCGTAGAGATGAAGGCTAGCACATTATGGAACTTTAATGAATTAAAATTTTGAGAGCATTATGTTTTCTCATGTGTAATCAAGTGCAAAGTTTAAACATTGTTTAGCAATGATGATATCCATCGAAGGCTTACTCGAGGACGAGCAAGGTTTAAGCATGGGGGAGATGTTGACGGTGAAAATCCGTCAACCTAGCCATGAGTTTACCTTCGGTGTTGGCATGAGTTTTATACCTTATCCATTGGTACTAACCCCCGTGGTATAACAAGTTCACGTGTGCATGTCGGTTTTGGAGTTTAATGTTTATGTAGGGTTTTAGTGTTGAATGCAAGACTTTCGGGATAAGTTCATCAAGCACCTCATGACAAGACCTTGAAGCCCTGAAACAAGTCATGCAATAAAGCAAACTTAACTCCAAGAAGCCGGGGACTTGATCCGAGAAGACGACAGACTCCAGGGACCTGACCAGAAAAGTGCTGAATCTTGCAAGACAAGGAGTTGAGTCCAATTCGGAGAGAAACCGACGACATGGACCTACATGCAGAAGGGGGAAACATCCAGGAAGCAAGGGAACCGACGTGGGGCAAAGGAGCCCACGGGGCCGGGCCAAAATGGGCCCGGCCGGCCGGCCCAGCCCGGTCGGCCCGGCCCATTTTGGGCCCAATTTCGCTCTCCTTTGCCCTAGCCGCCAATCGGGCTATTTATAGTCCCCTGACCGAGAGCCACGCAGAGAAGATTTCGTCTTCGGCCGCCGAGGAGCGAGAGAAGAGAGGGACACCATGTCGGAGAGGAGAGGGTCGAGCTAGTTGACTAGGGTTTCCCTAGCCGACGTGGGAACCTTGCATGGAAGACCACGTCGGAGTTCCCGGAGCTAGAAGCAAGATCAAGGAAGGATCCCGGTGGTGATCTTGTGTATCTATCATTGTCATAGTTGAATTATCAAGTTGAATCTTTTCTTAGCGATCAAGTGTTTCCTCGAAAATTTCGTTTTTCGATCGGCTTTGCTTATTCCAATTCTATTCGCGCGATAGATTACATAGGGTGTTCTTGTAGCCGCGGTGGCTAGAGGTACACGCCGGATCTTCCGAAAGAATCTCGACTTGTCTTTTGACTCGCTCTAAGCTCCCCGCATGAATAGGGATACGTTGTGACAGAACGGGGGTCTCGAAAGGCGGATGTTTTCGGATTTGGACGGGAAACCACGATTTAAAGAGGCTTCTATTAAGATTCTATTTGCTACTTCTTCTCTTGCTTGGAACTTCAACAAAAGGCTTACCCCGATCCCTCTAGATCGGTTTATCTACCCAATCTTACTTTGTTTTCTCCGGTCTTTAGTAGATTAGATTTGTTTCATGTCCTTTACTTAGATGCATTAGGTCTTTTATCGAAGATTGAAGTTACTTGGCTTTAATAGATTAAGTCTTGCGTCACACATTTGTTCCACGGATTCGATACCTTGGGTTCACTACTCGAGGGAAGAAGGGTCCCTTGACTACGACGAGAGACTTGTACGCTTGCGAGTCACAAACGAATTTTGATACAATTATTAACCGTCAACAGCCGCGCCGCCCGTTTTCGACCAGTGCCGAGCCTAACTCCGTGTCGCTCACCCCTACGCGCATGCGCACCCAAGCGCGCGCCCTCGCACGCACGTCGCGCGCCTCCTGGCCAGAGAGGGCACCCGCGCCATCTGCCGAGTACCACCGCCACGCCGACGTCGCCGCGCCCACACCGGCGAAGACCTCACCGCGACGGCCACCAACTACCGTCCTTGCTCCCTTCGAGACCAGCAACCCAAGGGAGTTCCAAGTAGCCGCCCCGTGTTGGTCAGACACCCAGGCGCCGTGGGACTCGTCGCCGGCGAGGTCATTCCGCGCCGCCGTCTCCCTTGTAGACATTTGGTCGAGCACCTAGGATCGCTGACGTAAACACAGGATTGGGCGGTGCACGAGTGGCCGCATGCCGGCGTGGCCACAGCCAATCCGCAAGGATCCGCCGCGGCCAGCCACTCCTGTCCAAGGCCACACGCTCGCCTGCACCGCGCCGGACCGCACGACACCCGACCGGATCCCATGCGGCAGCCAATGGCAAGCCAGCCACGCTTGGGCCGCAGGGTGCCAAGCCGCACCCGCAATCCGGGGATCCCGTGCGGCTGGGTCTGAATAGGGGGGGTTAACGTATTTTAATTTCAGAAAACATATATTTCCTTTGAAAAATCCTAGTAAATCCATTTTGAATCAAAAAATTGTGAAACATTTTCCAGAAAATTTCTAAAATCTTAAATTCTGGGCTAGGGTGGTGTTTGCTCTCGTTTGGCTCTTAATTGCTTTTCTTTGGAGTTAATTGCTATAGGACCGCTATTTATTTTTCCTTTCGCGCTATTAGGAGCAGCTGGAGCCGGGGAGCTGATCCCGGAGTACGACTACGCCGACGACTTCACCGCGGAGGACTACCCGACCCTAGGTTCACGCCTGACTGATTCTGAAATACATATTAGGTATTGCTAAGTAGAATTGCTAGCGCTTTACTTTATATATGCATGATGATGAACCTTGCACTGCCGCTTTGTTTACCCTGTCCTTGATTGCCCTACTACTACTGTATATATATGTTTATGTGAGCGTGTATATACGCCGAGCTTCGCGATGCATGTGTTGGGATGGGAACAGTGGTTCTTGGCGTGAGTGGGGTAAAAACCGGCAGGAGAAGGCGTTTTGGGTACTTTGGCGGGGGTGAGCTCGAAACAACCAATCTGGGATCGGGGACAGGGGTGCACTCCTCAGTGTACCCCTACTGTTACGGTTTTCGGAGCCTAGGTGTTGGGGTTTTACTTGCGTTGGAGGATATGAGCTCGCCCCGGTCTGAAACCGAGTGGATCAACTTGTCTATAGGACATCGTACACCCCACCCCGCCGAGAGTGGGGATAGGGCCGAGTTGAGCTCGGAAAGTGCGGAACCATACCTGCCTAGGAAGGATAGAGGGTATCTTTGGGGGAGCGGTGGAGGTGAGACCACCCTCTCAGAGCGTCTTCTGTGTGGCCACACGGGAGCATTTCACAGTTCCGGTGCTGTTCTCGCTGCGGGAGGGGGGACCTATTTGAGGGCCGGATGCAGGGTGGGACCGTATCTGCCGAGAGTTCGCCCGGTAGGATGGGCTCGGTCGGCCGTACACCGCCCGGGTGCCATTCCGGGATGGGTACAGGTGTACACACTCTGCAGAGTTATTCGATCTATAGCTATAGCCGCGTCCTCGGTCATGAACACTGCCTAGACGACATGTTAGTTCCTCATGTTTTTGGATTTCTACCTTCCCCCTATAGGAGAGTGTGTGGTGAGCCGTGGTTGCAGCCGGCTAGAGGAGAGAGGCTCCATCTACCTCGTCGATCCGGTTGCAATCATTGAGGTGCGAGGAGAGGAAGTTCTCGCATCGACCCTAGTCAGGAGTAGGTTGAGGAGACGGGTCTCCTGGGTGACCAGGTGATTCCGAGCTGTGTTTAGAGACTTGAGATTTGGAGATATTGATGGAGATACCTTGTTTATACTCTGCTGCTGTTGCTGCTCAGGAAACCAAAGCCGCTTCCTTGTCTATTTTCCTTCCCTTTAGATGTTAGGCCACTTAAAGCTGCATCCAGTTGGTGACGTGGACCTATCCCACTCCTTGGGGATAGACTTTGGGTGTGCAGGGTATGAGTCCGAGTTTGACTGCAACGTCGACAGATGGTACGACTGAGGGATACGTCGCTTCGCTCAAGTTTGCCTGTGGCGGGAAGAATAAAAGATGGAGACCCTTTTGAGAAGATAGCTATCGTTGCGTAGAATTTTCACTCTGATTTAGCCAAGAGGCTTGTATTGATGTACTCCATAATGGACTTGTAATAAATTTGTGTACTCTTATCTTTATGTGATGCGTTGTATGACTTTGTGTATTCATCTGTGAGACGTTCTGTACGCGATAGCCACTGATCCAGGGACTATCGCGATGGTACAGGGATTCAGATTTTCTATGAAAATCTGGGGTTTTACAGGTGGTATCAGAGCCATGCTTGACCGTAGCACGTATCCCTAGAAAAGGTCGATAGAGATAGGATTCTATACGCTCTGCTTTTTATAGTTGTACCCTTGAGCTATGTTATAAAACTCGTTCCCTTTTCGAAAACTTCTTACTCACCTACGCTAACAGAAATTTCTTGCGTTTCACAGGAGATGGAGCGCCAGGACGCTGAGATCACCCCCGAGACGTGCGGGGCGATCTGCCACTGGATGGAGAGGGCCCTTCTCAGGCTTGGTGTCCCTCCGACCTACGTCACGTACTGCGCTGAGTACGTACCCGCCGTGACTGGGCGGATGGTGCTCTACACGGTCGCCGTGCTCCCTCACCCGAGCCTCCCGGGGTTCAAGGGAGGGGTCTGCTACAGTGCTGCACTCACCGTCGCGACCACGCTGGACGTCGCTTGCCGCCAGGCACTGGGCTGCCTTCTCGCGTAGTACCGCACCTCCTTGGAGTCCGGGAATCTTCGGCTACTACCCCGAGACTACTGGCGCCTCGCACCGCTCGTGGACGGAGTTCCTTCGTACGAGGGGGTCCAGGACGACGTCGACGCTGCTCCCTTCCACGAGTCCGACGAGACCCTGGTGGAGATGGCCAGCTACTTGGTCGACCTCGACAAGTACGCACGCCGACTGGAGGATGAGTCACGTACCCTCTTCGGCCAGATCAGAGACGCCACCGTCGACGCCCGCCGCATGCCCCCATGCGCGTGTCCGGTTGGAGAGAGAGAACAGCGCCCTACGCTACCGTGTTCGCCAGCTCGAGCAGAGCCTCGACCGTGCGACCACCGTCCTGCTGCAGTCCGAGAGGGAGAGGGTGGACACCCGTGAGGAGATTCTGCACATCAAGGAGGACCTCCACAGGCTGACAGCGAGTCAGAACAGGCTAAAGAACAAGCTCGAGCGCAAGGACGACCTGTTCACGGTACGTGCTCACCTGCTCGGTTGTGAGCGGCTCAAGGTGGAGAAGCTGGAGAAGAGCCGGGCGGACAACGTCGCCAACATCGCGTGGCTCACACGCACGGCCGTCTACCTGAGAGACAAGGCCGAGAGACTGAGGAGGACTTGGGACGATGCCGAGTCACTTCGCGTGGACGAGCTCTTCGAGCTCAACGGAGAGCTACCCCCGAGTCTCAGCGTGAGATCCGCACTGAGACCTTCGAGCTACACCAGTCCCGCCTCAAGCTTCACTTGTGCCCGATGGCTCGTCTGCCGACCCCCGACGAGACCGAGGAGGTTCGAGAGGCTCACGCCTTGGTGTCACAGATCTTTCCGCCGGACTACCCCACTGAGGACCGCTACCCCATCTCGTACAAGAGGGCGCGCACTGAGTAGAGTGCTGAGCGAGGGGCATGACCTAGAGTAGTGTAGTGTGCTAGTAGTTTCCATGAGTTGTTCCATGCAGCCGCGAGCATGTTCCGGTGCATGAAGAGATTCATGCCGCACCATGTAGGCACTACCCTTTTGAGATTGTACCGATGTATTAGAGCGTTGACTTGTTGCTGCTACCCCCAAGGTCTGAGTCAGCCTCAGGGGAGCAAGTGTATTATTCATGCTTGATGTATGCTTGGGTCTTAATGGAGTTATTTGCGTCTTAATGCTTTTTCTCCTTGAGTGTAGGTTATAATTAGAATTATTTTCATGATTGCTATTGACTCTTGTGTGTGTTGGTGAGTGACGTGTGTAAACTTTCCCCCTTCTCTTATGTTTTCAGAAAAATGTCGATCCGCCGATCCAACCGGCTGATGGCTCGCCTCGAGAAGGCAGCTGCTGAGGAAGAAGCCCCGCAGGGACGTGGACACGGGTGTGGCCGTGGACGCCCACCCCTGCGTGGAGGAGCTTTGGGAGCTAGGGCCCGGGGTGACGAAGCACTGCCACCACCGCCCGAGAACCCTGAGGCCGAGGTTGAGCAAGGAGGAGCCGAGCGAGGCCAGCCGGAGCCTAACCAGCCCCCACCACCCCCACCTAACTTGGTGGAGGTGATGGCGCTCCAGACCCAGCTGATGCAGAGGATGGCGGAAGCCATGGAGCATCGTGGCAATGGTGGGGACCGCGTCGCTCCGCAAGACGAGGACCTCACGAGGAAGATCGAGAGGTTCATCCGCCTGAAGGCCCCCACCTTCAGCTACTCGGATGACCCGCTCGAGGCTGACGACTGGCTGAGGGTGATCGAGACCAAGCTTGACCTCACCGTCTGCTCCGATGAGGAGTGCGTCGCTATCGCCTCACACCATCTGGAGGGTCCTGCCAAGGCATGGTGGGACAACTACACTGCCACCCACCCGAACCCAGCTTTCATCACCTAGCTGGAGTTCTACGAGGCATTCCGCGAGCAGTACCTTCCCGGTGAGCTGCTGGTCCAGAAGGCCCAGGAGTTCCGCACCATGACCCAGGGTGCAATGAGGGTCGAGGAGTACGAGTGTCACTTCATGAAGATGATGCGGTACGCCCCCAACGACACCAACACCGACCAGAAGAAACAGTTCTGGTTCCTGTGAGGCCTTCACCAAGGCCTTCGCCAGGCGCTGAAGACAAGTGAGCACAGGTCCCTTCGCCATCTCGTCAACCACGCCATCGCGGTCGAAGATGAGAGGAGGGGCCACGAGGAGCGCATGAGGGGCAAGAAGAGGATGGGAGACTGGGACCAGCCCGACCGATCCTTCCAGAAGCTGAGGAGCGGACAGAGCAACATGCTGAGGGGGAGCTACCGCCCGGGGCACAACCAGCCTGGGCGTGGCTTCGGAGGAGGTGGGCGTAGCCCGTTCCTTGGAGGGAGGAACCCCGGCTATCCCTAGCAGACTGGAGGCTACACTCGTGCTCCACCAGGCACCGCGAGACCAGCCGCGGGAGGCTTCACCGTCACCTGCTTCACATGTGGCAAGACCGGCCACAAGTCCTTCGAGTGCCCCGACAAGAAGACTGCTACCACCCTCGCAAGGGCACCTGCTCCAGGAGGCCGACCCCCTCAGGCTGCGCCGCCGCTGGCTGCCGGGCGTGGGAGGCTGAACCACCTTACTGAGGAGGAGGCTGCCGACGCCCCTGACGTCGTGATCGGTAAGTTTTTAGTTTGTGGTACATTTGCTCTGGTTCTCTTTGACACCGGTGCAACCGGGTCGTATGTTACCTCTAGATTCGTGAATAAACTCTCCCTCCCTACAACCACCTGATCAATTCCCATTATCACGAGCTCTCCGCTCGGGGATATCTGATGCACCCTGCTGTGCAAGGGAGTGGAAGTGGTCATCCAAGGCCACAGGTTCTATGGGGATCTGACCGTGCTGCCTTCCCATGGTATTGACGTGATACTGGGGATGGATTGGATCACTACCCACAAAAGTGTCATCTCCACTTCGCCGAGGCTTGTGACTCTGGTGCACCCTGACGGGGCGAGAGTTACCTTCGAGCCGATGAGGTCTCGAGACATACCGGCGGTGTACAGCCTTCACACGAAGGCCATATCGGACGTGACGGTAGTCCATGAGTATGAGGATGTGTTTCCGGAGGAACTGCCCGGGTTACCTCCCGATCGTGATGTGGAGTTTGTGATTAACTTGGTGCCGGGAACGGCGCCGATAGCCCAGAGTCCGTACAACATGGCAGAAGTTGAGCTGAAACTGTTGAAGGCGGAGCTGGACTCCTTGCTCGAAAAAGGATTCATCCGACCAAGTGCATCACCTTGGGGTTCACCGGCACTGTTCGTTTCGAAGAAGGATGGAACTCAACGTCTATGCGTCGACTACCGCGGCCTAAATGCGGTAACCATCAAGAAGAAGTACCCACTACCCAGGATCGATGACCTGATGGATCAGCTAAGGCAAGCCAAATACTTCAGCAAGATTGATCTCCGGTCGGGTTATCACCAGATGAAGATTCGCCCGGAGGACATCCACAAGACGGTGTTTGTAACACGGTATGGGCAATACGAGTACACAGTCGTGTCGTTTGGCCTGACCAATGCCCCGGCGTACTTCATGAACATGATGAACAAGGTCTTCATGGCGGAGTTGGACAAGTGTGTCGTCGTCTTCATCGACGATATACTGGTCTACTCCCAAACAGCAGAAGAGCACGAGGAGCACCTGAGGATCGTGATGGGAAAGCTCAGGCAGCATCAATTGTACGCCAAGTTCAGCAAGTGTGAGTTCTGGATGGAGGAAGTCGCTTTTCTTTGTCATGTGTTGTCAGCCAAAGGAGTGGCAGTAGACCCGAGCAAGATAGAAGCAGTGTCCAAGTGGCAGTCACCCAAGTCAGTGACAGAGATCCGTAGCTTTCTCGGTTTGGCCGGATACTACCGCCGGTTCATCGAGAACTTCTCGAAGATCGCCAAGCACATGACAAAACTATTGAAGAGCAACACGCTGTATGTGTGGTCGGACAAGTGTGAAGCCAGCTTCCAAGAGCTCAAGACTCGTCTCACCACTACGCCGGTCCTGACCTTGCC
The DNA here is from genome assembly GCA_947561735.1 of Cenchrus americanus. Lineage (NCBI taxonomy): Eukaryota > Viridiplantae > Streptophyta > Magnoliopsida > Poales > Poaceae > Cenchrus > Cenchrus americanus. Next base: position 56,795,884 of record OX387240.1, read on the forward strand.
CGATGCGAGCAAGGACTTCGTGGTGTACTGTGACGCATCAATGCAGGGACTCGGCTGCGTGTTGTTGCAGGGAGGCAAGGTGGTAGCCTATGCCTCGCGGCAGCTTAGAAAGCATGAGGAGAACTACCCTACACACGACCTCGAGCTAGCCGCTGTCATTCATGCCTTGAAGATATGGAGGCACTATCTGATGGGAAACAAGTGCAACATTTATACTGATCACAAGAGTCTGAAGTATATCTTCACCCAGTCTGAATTGAACCTGAGGCAGAGAAGGTGGCTAGAGCTGATCAAGGACTACGACCTGAACATTCACTACCACCCCGATAAGGCAAACATCGTAGCCGACGCTCTGAGCCGCAAGCACTACTACAACAACCTGATGGTGCGTGAAGAACAGCCGGCTCTACATGAAGAGCTAGAGAGGCTGAGTTTGGAGATAGTAGAGGAGGGGTAGTTGAATGAGTTGAGGGTGAAATACACACTCGAGGACCAGATCCGTCAAGCTCAGAAGGGGTGCCCGGAGATTCAAGGGGTAAAACGCCTGATGGAGAGAGGCAAAGCAGTCGACTGTCGCCTCGATGACCAGGGCACGCTGTGGCTGATGGACCGTATCTGTGTGCCCCAGCACAAGGAGATTCGGGACTCGATTCTTAGAGAAGCTCACGACTCTCGATACTCGATCCACCCTGGCTGCACCAAGATGTACAAGGATTTGAAGGTACGGTTCTGGTGGGAAAAGATGAGGGAAGACATTGCCGAGTACGTCGCTCGGTGCGACACGTGTTAGAGAGTGAAAGCAGAACACCAGAGACCTGCCGGTCTGCTAGGATGATGTCAGTATGGACTTTATTGTGGGACTACCACGCACGCAGAAAGGAAACGACTCCATTTGGGTGATTGTCGATCGATTGACCAAAGTAGCACACTTCTTGCCCGTGAAAGCGAACTATAGCATGAGCCGGCTTGCGGAACTGTATGTGGACAATATTCTGAAGCTTCATGGAGCTCCGAGGAGCATTGTGTCGGACAGAGGTCCTCAATTCACCGCCCAGTTCTGGAAGAGTCTGCATGCTTCCATGGGCACCGAGCTGAACTACAGCACAGCTTTCCACCCCCAGACTGATGGTCAGACAGAGAGAGTGAATCAAGTCCTAGAAGACTTACTGAGGGCTTGTGTGTTGACCTACGGGTCTGATTGGGAAAAGATTCTGTCCTATTTCGAGTTCTCATACAACAATGGCTACCAGGCCAGCTTGAAGATGGCTCCCTTCGAAGCCCTGTACGGCAGAAAGTGTCGGACACCGTTGATGTGGTCCGAGGTGGGGGAGCAAACCTTTTTCGATCCCGCCGCCATTGTTGAGGCCGAAGCAAATGTCGCCAAGGTCAGAGAGAACCTGAAGATATCTCAGAGCAGGCAGAAGAGCTACGCGGATCCAAAATAGAGAGACGTCTCGTTTGAAGTGGGAGATCACGTCTACTTGAAGGTGTCACCCCTCCGAGGTACGAAGAGGTTCCACATCAGGGGGAAGCTGTCCCCTAGGTACGTTGGCCCCTACCCTATTGTGAAAAGGGTCGGGAAGGTGGCTTACCAACTCGAGCTACCTCCGGAGCTTACCGGAGTGTATCTGGTGTTCCATGTATCCCAGCTTCGGGAGTGTGTGGTCGTCGAGAAGAGAGTGTCCGCTCAGGCACTCGACGTCCAGGAAACCCTGGAGTACTTGGAGTACCCGGTTCGGATCCTGGACTGGGCGGAGAAATCGAACAGGAACACCACCACACGCTTCTGCAAGGTGCTATGGAGTAATCACTCCGAGCGCGAAGCAACGTGGGAGAAGGAGTCCGCGTTGAGGGAGAAATACCCTCATCTCTTCGATCCAGAGGTAACTTCTTAATCTCGGGGATGAGATTCTTGTGAGGGGGAAGTTCTGTAACATCCTTAGAGTTGGTGTGGTTGCAAAATGTGGAATTTCAAAAACTTGAATTGTATTTGAGTGCTCATGAAACAATTAAGGGTGTCTTCCTGTTTCCTTTCCCCGATTCCTAGGTTTAATTTTGGCACCAACGATAATTTTAGGACTTATAATCTGCTAGTGTGAGAAGCTGGATCTTCATTTGGATTTTATTTGGATTTTATTTGAGTGGATTCAAATTTGAATTGGGATTCAAATTTGAATCAATTTAGTTTTAGAAAGGGCTTATAAGAAAAACCAATCCACTCCCTGCCGGGCCGACAACCTCGAATCCAGCCCAGCTTCCCATCTAGCCCGCCCTGGCCCAGCTAGCAACCCACCAAATGCCACCTACCGCCGCGCGCTGCCAAGTGGAGCCCACGCTGCGCCATGCTGGCGTCACGCCGACGTCGTCGTCGTCATCCTCCTTCTTTACCACTTTGGCTGATGGCCAAAGCCAAAGCGCGGCGCGCCGGCCGTGGCCTTGCCGTCGCGGCGCACCCCGCGTCCCCCAAGTGCATCCCGGCCGTCCACGTGCCCCCGCGCCGCCCACAGCTATAAGAAGCCGCCGCCGAGACCCCCGGGGCTCTCCCAACCCTAGCCGCCTCGGGGGGGGGAATCCACTCCCCTGACCGCCCACCTACTAGCCGGAGGAGAAGGAGAAGTGAGGGGGGAGAAGGAAGGATTGGAGGGCGCCCGTGGGAACACCGTCCGCCGCGAAGACCGGAGCCGCCCGTGGGAGGAGCCAGACCCGCCGTCTTCAAGCGCACCTGCTTCCACTACTTCCACATCGTCGCCCGCCGTCGTCTTCGTCTTCCTTCCCGCCGACGAGCCGCGCCACCTCACTCCACCAACGCCTGCACTACGTCCTGTGGCCACCAAGGTGAGGACGAGCACCCCCTACCCTTTGTGGATGACCCGGCCTTCAAGCAGAGGGAGAAACGTGTTGCCCGCACCGCGCCACTGCGCTGCCGCCGCTGGTGATGCCGGCCATTGAGCCAGGCTGGGATGAACTTTCTTGTAGGTGCCACCGCCTTCACCAACGCGTGCGCGCCGTTTGACTAGCCTAGCCCTTCTGGCCGTAGTGAGCCACCCCGTCTTGGCCGCCGACGTGGCCCCTCGCCGGCGCGTTCGCGTTCGCGCGCGCGTCCGTACAAACAACGTCGCCCTCGTGCAGGTGTGCACCCCAGCACGCGCGCGCCTTAACCCGGGCGGCGAGGCTGGGCCTTTGGCCCCTTTTCTTGCGCCGGACCTCGGGGTTGCACTCCTGTCGGCCCCGCCGCCATGGCCTCACTGTGGATGGTTGCCTCGCGCATGCGGACGCAGAGGAGGGAGCGCTGCCCTCTTGACCGGCGAGTGCACGCTTCGCCACCGGCCGCCGCTTCCACTCACGAGCGTTTGTGCCCAGCTGCGGTCGTCTTGTCCGCCGCCACCCATGGCGCCGGCCTGAACTCCGCCACGCCGCCCGTTTTCGACAAGTGCCGAGCCTAGCCCGTGTCGCTCACCCCTACGCACATGCGCACCCAAGCACGCGCCCTCGCACGCACGTCGCGCGCCTTCGGCCGCAGAGGGCACCCGCGCCATCTACCGAGTAACGCCGCCGCGCCGACGTCGCCGCGCCCACACAGGCGACGGCCTCACCGCGACGGCCACCAACTACCGTCCTTGCGCCCTTCGAGCCCAGCAACCCAAGGGAGTTCCAAGTAGACGCCCCGTGTTGGTCAGACGCCTAGGCGCCGTGGGACTCGTCGCCGGCGAGGTCATTCCGCGCCACCGTCTCCCTTGTAGACATTTGTCCGAGCACCTGGGATCGCTGACGTAAACACAGGATTGGGGGGTGCACGGGTGGCCACATGCCGGCGTGGCGACAGCCAATCCGCCAGGATCCGCTGCGGCCAACCACTCCCGTCCAAGGCCACACGCTCGCCTGCACCGCGCTGGGCCGCACGACACCCGACCGGATCCCATGCGGCGGCCAATGGCGAGCCAGCCACGCGCGGGCCGCAGGGTGCCAAGCCGCACCCGCGATCCGGGGATCCCGTGCGGCTGGGTCTGAATAGGGGGGTTAACGTATTTTAATTTCAGAAAACATATATTTCCTTTGAAAAATCCTAGTAAATCCATCTTAAATCCAAAAATTGTGAAACCTTTTCCAGAAAATTTCTAAAATCTTAAACTCCGGGCTAGGGTGGTGTTTGCTCTCTTTTGGCTCTTAATTGCTTTTCTTTGGAGTTATTTGCTATAGGACCGCTATTTATTTTTCCTTTCGCGCTATTAGGAGCAGCTGGAGCCGAGGAGCTGATCCCGGAGTACGACTACGCCGACGACTTCACCGCAGAGGACTACCCGACCCCAAGTTCACGCCCGACTGATTCTGAAATACCTATTAGGCATTGCTAAGTAGAATTGCTAGCGCTTTACTTTATATATGCATGATGATGAACCTTGCACTGCCTCTTTGTTTACCCTGTCCTTGATTGCCCTACTACTACTGTATATATATGTTTATGTGAGCGTGTATATATGCCGAGCTTCACGATGCATGTGTTGGGATGGGAATAGTGGTTCTTGGCGTGAGTGGGGTAAAAACCGGCAGGAGAAGGCGTTTTGGGTACTTTGGCGGGGGTGAGCTCGAAACAACCGATCTGGGATCGGGGACAGGGGTGCACTCCTCAGTGTACCCCTACTGTTACGGTTTTCGGAGCCTAGGTGTTGGGGTTTTACTTGCGCTTGGAGGATATGAGCTCGCCACGGTCTGAAATCGAGTGGATCAACTTGTCTATAGGACATCGTACACACCACCCCGCTGAGAGTGGGGATATGGCCGAGTTGAGCTCGGCAAGTGCGGAACCATGCCTGCCTAGGAAGGATAGTGGGTATCTGTGGGGGAGCAGTGGAGGTGAGACCACCCTCTCAGAGCGTCTCCCGTGTGGCCACACGAGAGCATTTCACAGTTTCGGTGTTGTTCTCGCTGCGGGGGGGGGCGCTTTGAGGGCCGGATGCAGGGTGGGACCGTATCTACCGAGAGTTCGCCCGGTAGGATGGGCTCGGTCGGCCGTACACCAGCCGGGTGCCATTCCGGGATGGGTACAGGTGTACACACTCTGCAGAGTTGTTCGATCTATAGCTATAGCCGCGTCCTCGGTCATGGACACTACCTAGATGACATGTTAGTTCCTTATGTTTTGGGATTTCTACCTTCCCCCTATAGGAGAGTGTGTGGTGAGCCGTGGTTGCAGCAGGCTAGAGGAGAGAGGCTCCATCTACCTCGTCGATCCGGTAGCAATCATTGAGGTGCGAGGAGAGGAAGTTCTCGCATCGACCCTAGTCAGGAGTAGGTTGAGGAGACGGGTCTCCTGGGTGACCAGGTGATTCCGAGCTGTGTTGAGAGACTTGGGATTTGGGGATATTGATGGAGATACCTTGTTTATACTCTGCTGCTGCTGCTGCTGCTCAGGAAACCAAAGCCTCTTCCTTGTCTATTTTCCTTCCCTTTAGATGTTAGGCCACTTAAAGCTGCATCCTGTTGGTGACGTGGACCTATCCCACTCCTTGGGGATAGACTTTGGGTGTGCAGGGTACGAGTCCGAGTTTGACTGCAACGCCGACGGATGGTACGACTGAGGGATACGTCGCTTCGCTCAAGTTTGCCTGTGGCGGGAAGAATAAAAGATGGAGACCCTTCTGAGAAGATAGCTACCGTTGCGTAGAATTTTCACTCTGATTCAGCCAACAGGCTTGTATTGATGTACTCCATAATGGACTTGTAATAAATTTGTGTACTCTTATATTTATGTGATGCATTGTATGACTTTGTGTATTCATCAGTGAGACGTTCTGTACGCGATAGCCACTGATCCAGGGACTATCGCGATGGTACAGGGATTCGGATTTTCTATGAAAATCTGGGGTTTTACAGGTGTTGTGAAGGAACATCGGGTTCGGGAAATATTGGTTCGGGGTGTTACCTCTGCATGTTGGCTATCTCTTTAAGACCGGGTATTACAAGGAACCCCGAGCATCTCGTAGCTGGGACTTCCCTAGGATTTGAATATATGAAGCAAGGCAAATACATAAGTGGAGATGAGAGAGGAGGCTTCAAAGTGGCCAAGGTGCCCTTCCGGATGGAAGATTAAGACTTTTTCGTGAGGGGAAAGAAGATTGGTTAGAGGAAGGACTTCTTGAGCCGGCGAAGAAAAAAATAAAAGAGGATGGATTATAGGAGAAGGTTCTTCCATGGCCCAAGAAGGAGGTGCACAACAAAGTTATGTGCCACCATTTAGAGGAATCCCGGCGCCGCCGAGTTACTATGGTGCTGTACCAATGCAAGCATGGGGGAGTGGTGCAGCCATGCCCCCACCATTTTGCGGTGCCCAATGTAGCCTTTGCGGAGCCATATGCACATCTTCATCAAGCACAACAAAGTGTGGCGATCATTGGAGGATACGCTGTGAGGAACATGCAAAATATCTCAGCCATCCAAACCAATGCAAACCAAATGGGTGAAGGAAATGCAAACATCGCTTATGAGCTTTGACGCCTTCACTTAGCAACGTCCAACAATTCATAGGAGGAGCGCTGCAATCCTATTATGAGCAAGGGTACAACAACCAAGACTATCAATATCAACCAGCGGCGGAAGATTAGAGAGAGGAGGAGCTTTAGTTATCTTTCCTTTACCCCCGTTTCTTTAATTTTCAGCTTGTATGCGCCTATGTATGCGTAGTGTTTTCAGTTTTTATTTAAATTTTCAGCATGTGTGTTAGTGTTTGTTTTCATTATGAATAAACTCACCACCTAGTTTTTACCTTTGGAAAAGTTAAAAAGTTTATGCCATGATGATATATGATTATAATTGCCACTTTGTTTATCCTTGTATTTGTTTTATGCATGATTAAGCTAATGCTCTCTTAAAATACAAATCTGAAATTATCTAAATGCTAGCTTAATCTTTAGCAGAGGTTATGATAAAAATAAAGACCCATAGTGTTTTATGTGCTCTCAAGTTTTAGATGGATTAAAGATGATGTATTTTTGTTCTTAAAAGTAATGCTAACCTTGTCATAAATACCACTTGCATGTTGCTCTACCTATCCAGAGCCATATATATATTTGAGTGCAAAAACTTAGTATACAAGGTTTATTTTTGGGTGAGTTATTTCAGGCCATGATTTCTCTGGCCTGAGACTAAGAAGCTGGTCATTCCGTTTTTGCGTATCTATCTTATTGCTAGCCTCTTATTCGTGCATTGTGTATCCCCACATCGAAGATCTCACAAACCTCGCCGGATATCCACCCTTTAAACCAAACATCATTATTTTTTATTACCTCCTTGTCCACAACCTATCGTTGAGGATGGTTCATCAATTCAAGGAAGATCGCAAGACGGTGCTAACATTGAAGATTTCAAGTATCTCTCCCAAGGAAAAGTATTTCCGGTACCTACCTTATCTTTATCACCTCTTTGCCCTAGGACGAGCAAACGTCTAAGCATGGGGGAGGAGGTAGGTACAATGTAATTTTAGAGTTCAAGGGGAGCAGATAAAAAAATTTGATGTGAAAGAAAACGAAAAAATGAGAAAGAGAAAAAAAGAAGAGAAAAAATATGAGAAAAAGAAAAAATGTGAGTATGAGCAAAAATAAAATGAGCTCCCCGGTTCTCTAGAGTACATTAGGAATTTCAAGGCTTCAAGATTAAAAGATCCATACTCATTTTACAACCATGTGCAATCTGATAACAGGACTTCCTTTGTGCCTCGGGATCACTCTTTGCCATTTGCACATGTCCACCTATCTCAAGTGTGTATTTTTCTCTTCCCCTCCTTGATATAACATTATTTTTCCAATGACCTTTTTGACGAGTCTTGGTAAGACCATCAAAAGCTTGTCTTGTTTTGACAACATCTCATTTATAAAATCTTGGTAGGACTAATCTTTCCCAAAAAGCTCCATATAAAGCCTACCACATAAGAATGTTATGAGAGGGAAAGGAGTGGAATAAATAGGCTTGAGAGACAAGATGAGATGAGAGTTCATAAGCAAGATGCAAGGTGGTTTAAATTTGTGAACTTGGTTTAGCTCTTTTTCATCTCGCTCTTTATTTCAAAATTTCTGAGATCTATTTGAATTTTGGGAGCATGCTAATACTTGTGGGATAAGCTTAATTAATAATCTACCCTCCGTAGGGATGAAGGCTAGTACATTATGGAACTTTAACGAACTAAACTTTTGAGAGCATTATGTTTTCTCATGTATGATCAAGTGCAAGGTTTAAACAATGAAGGGCAACGATGACATCCATCGAAGGCTTCCTCGAGGACGAGCAAGATTTAAGCATGGGGGATATGTTAACGGTGAAATTCCATCAACCTAGCCATGAGTTTACCTTCGGTGTTGGCATATCGTTTATACCTTATCCATTGGTACTAACCCCCTTGGTATAACAAGTTCATCCGTGCATGTCGGTTTTGGAGTTTAATGTTTATGCAGGGTTTTAGTGTTGAAAGCGAGACTTCCGGGATAAGTTCATCAAGCACCTCATGACAAGACCTTGAAGCCCGGTACAAGTCAAGCAATGAAGTGAACATGACTCCAAGAGCCCAGGGACCCAACCCGAGAAGATGACAAACTCCGAGGACCTAGCCAGAAAAGTGCCGAATCTTGCGAGACAAGGAGCTTCGTCCAACTCGCAGAGAAACTGATGACAAGGGCCCACATGCAGAAGGGGGAAGGATCTAGAAGACTCAGAAACCAACGCCGGGTGAAGAAGGCCACGAACTGGGCCGAAATGGGCCCAGGCCGGCCGGCCCAGCCCGTTTCGAGGCCCAGTTGGCCCCCCTTTGACCTAGATGCCTCTCGGGCTATTTATAGCCCCCTGACCGAGAGCCACACATCAACCAATTCGTCATCCGCCGACGAGGAGCAGAGAAGCTTGAAGGACACCATCTCGGAGATGAGGGTCGTGCTAGTTGTCTAGGGTCTCCCTAGCCGACGTGGGAACCTTGCATTGAAGACCACGTCGGAGCTCCGGAGCAAGGATCAAGATCGAAGTAGGATCCCGGTGGTGATCTTGTTCATGTAATCATTCATGGTGAAGTTTTTATAGTGAATCTGATTTCTAGCGATCAAGTGCCTTCTCGATGATTTTGTTCGCCCTTGGTTTGCTTATTCCCTAATCTATACTTAAGATAGATTGCATAGGGTGCTCTTGTATCCGCGATGGCTAGAGGTGCATACCGGACTGACCAAGTGATTTCAACTTGTTCTTATCGAACTTGTTGACGCGAATATGCACTCGCCCAATCACACAAAAAGCCGAAAAGCTTAGCTTCGCACGCGCGAGAGAGAAAGTGACGTGCCGATCAATTTTTCCCGAAAATTAACAAAAGGGAAAACAGTTAAATACCAAAACTTGGAACCTCACGGTGGTACCAAAGCGCTTCCATATTTACGACTAAGAAGCCAAGCAAGACGACATGTAGCTATGTGAAGCTACCCGTCAAAGAACCGCAACCATTCGGGTAATCATGAAGGAGAAAAGAACATTGCCGAATGGATGACGTAAGCATGACAACGATCGGTCTTTGAATAAACAGGAATGCGTGTACAAAGCCATGACCGATCCTCAATGAAGATTAACATTAAATAAAGCAAAGCACGAACATGATCATGTATTAAAATAAGCATGCATAGATCCAAAGCATTAGTCTACCGCATGTCTAATCACTTTAAGATCCGTCGGGCACGACATCAAGCAAATCTATCCACCGCATGATACAACTTGCATGAAAGGACGCACCACTTTCCATAAATAGATCTATCCACCGCATGATACAACCTAAATATGGAAAGCTAGAAGCACACGTCTTTTAAAACATAAACAACGCACGTGATCTACTCGTGAAGATATAACCGAATGCGGCCGAACAACCGATTCGGGGTCCATGAAGAAGGAACAAACATTACCACGTGAATAAATCTATCAAGCTGAATTGGAAATCTAATCCACCTGATGACTAGCTCCAAAGCAACCCAAAAACCCGCATCTACCGCATGATACCCGGCTCTTTCAAGATTTATACTAACAAAGCAAGCTTGAACCCGCAACACGTAACAACCTAGATCGATTCGGTTTCGGCTATCGAAGAGCACGAGATCCACGCGTCGAAACACGAAACCTACTCTTGCACGGATCTTAAAAGGAAAAGAGCCGATCCAAACCCATCTAGATTGGGCAAAAGAGTGTTACATGAATTAAAACATAATGCAAAACTCATGATAACACAGGGTAACTTAATGAATCTATTGGATCTTGCCAAAACCCAATAGAGCCGATAACTAGCTTCGAGCTAGACCTTAGCCTACCGCATGGCTCGTGATCTAACAAGAAACCCTCTTGAACCAAGGCTTGAATCTACCGCATGACACGAAGCATGGTAACAAGACTACTTGCATCGCATCTAAATCCACCGCATGATACTAGACATGATACAAGGTTGCGGTACTCACGGAGGTCGACGGATCGATTGGCCCTCTCGAAGAACTCGACGACACGACAAGGGACTCTAGGGTTTGGCGTAAGGCCGGTGTGTATTGAGGAATGAACGTGTTTTTTTACATACATCCGGGGGTCGTATTTATACCCCGCCGATTACAACCGCGAATGGATACATTGCCTAACTAAGCTTGATCGCCCTGTCCATCCATTCGCTCCCTCTCGATCGAGCCACGTCACCGTCCAATCCCGCAAAATCGGCTCTCTTGTTCCTTTGCCGAACCGGGAGCGGATAGCCGACCGCGGATCCTTCGCCGAAAATCTCCGAAGATGCCTTTCCTTCCACCGCACGGACTCTTTTCCGAATTGGACCCACATGTCGTACTCCTTACCAAATTTTGGTGTTAACACATGCCCCTTCAATTGTGGGATAAAAGTAATTTTGTTCCACAATTGACTCCGACCACGAATCCTTGAGCCAAACTCGTCAACACCTGTTCTTCGCAATCCGCCGGATTCTTTGTTCGCATCCAACCCTAGATCCCCTTTGTTCCGAGCTCGAATCGCCAATGGCAACTCGGCACCAAGTCGCTCGGGTAATTTCACCCCTTCAAACCTTTGTTCGGCATTAGGTTTTCAATTTTACCTAAGATTTTCTTCTTCCGTTCTCTTCCAGGAACCATCTACGCCCTTCCGATTCCTATTGAGGCCAATTCGCAATCTTATTATCTCGGTCCCGAAGGGAATCCCCGACCCTCGAGATTTCATTGCCGCCGAATCTCGAGAGAATTCCTTTCAAGGTAGCTTTATCTCCACCTCCTCGGTGGCAAGATGCGTTCAAGAACGGCCTTTGCCCCCAATCGCGGCCGGAAGACTTGGTACCGTAGGATTCTCGCGGATAAGAGCGGATTGACCAATCTGGATACTCTCCGCATTGCTCAGTGTTTGGAGTTATCTGTAGCTGATATGCCCAAGAATGAAGATCTTCTGATTGCCGCGTGCCACTTCTGGTCTAATGGCGTCAATGCCTTCCTTTTTGGGCATGGCCCAATGTCTCCAACTTTGGCCGATGTGTACATGATCACCGGCCTTGACATCACCGGGTCTGTTCAGCCTTGGAATTTCAAGAACTCCTCACGCCAAACAGGGGTAAAGCCAGGGAATGGCTACAAGAATTATATTTTGAAACATATGAGAGATAATCCCCTTGGCGAAGTTGAATACGAGCCTTCTTGAACATGTGGTTATGCGGTGTTTGTCTTCTGTGGCAAGGCCAATGAACCCACTCTGAATCATATCGCAATGGCGATCCATCCGGCCGCGGCAACCGCCTTCCTCTCGGGAAAATTCCTTTTGGGCGGTGTATACCATATGCTTCATCGACGCTTACCCAAATGTATACCGGCCGGAGGATATCGTGCGTCAATGGCCCTTGGTGGTTTGTTCGGATTTGGCCGCAGCTTCACATGCACCGGATCGTAGGCGTCGACTTGAGCTCTAGGTTCTTCCCCTGGTCCAATCCCCCCGAAGGAGAGCTTCAAGTCACCGCAGGGTGCCAAAGCTATGGAGAAGCAGCTTCAACTCGTTATCGTTCGACGGGACATCATCCAACTCTTCGAGTTGTTCTTCAAAGGCTTCCCCAATCCTCTTTGGCTTCCTTATATAGGCTATGACACTCGACCTTTCTCGTCGAGTTCTCCTTTGAGCCCGCCCATCAAGATGGGAGATTCCCGGAAATCTTTAATATCATAATCCGCCCATGTATATTACCGGCCGAGTTTAATGGAGGGAGGCGGAATGCCGGTACTTATGAGTACTACCGGCCTAACATCATGGCCGGACAACTTGGATGTGGCCACCTGCCCCCAAGATTGTTTCGCATGAATTCCTCAAGCCCGGGGAGGAAATCAAAGAATCGATGCGAGTGCGGCAGAGTTTTCAACTATGTGTGCGGTCCCACCGTCTACACATGTCCTTTTGTGCCCGCAATCATAGCTCACCCTACCTTCAACTCATGGTGGCAAGAATTCCACGACCACATCTTCGGTGAACCCGTTCATGTGTTCGTGCGAACCGGTGCCCGATTTTCTGCCGAATTCGGAGGTAACACACCGAGCCCCTTGATCGGACTTTTACTCATGGTCCCGACCTCCATCTTTTGTCCACGAACACGATGCACTCGCCCCTCGAGCCGGGGTAATCACTTATAATACCGAAGGCCCGATTTCAGCATTGGGGTTTAAATCTACAACCTCGCGCCAACCGATGGACAGTACGCTACCACCGATCCCGGCCTTTCCCGGCCTTGCTCGTTGACAGGAGGCAAGGATTGCATCCGGTTCCCCCTCCGAGCGCTAAAAGGAGGAGAACTCGTCAAGAAAGTACCGGTTGAGGTAAACTCCTTTACCTTCCCGATTCTTGGGTCACTCTGTTCTTGACATATCATTGTGTATTTCGGACCGAGCCCAACCTTCTTCGAACCAATACCCGCCGATGCTCCATCCATTGGTATGACTTTTTGTCGTTCTTTCTCAAGGATGAGCACCGGCACTTATCCCTTCATTTGGACATTTGCGAGAAGAAAGCCGTTGGAGAACCACTTGTAGATGTTCCGGTGGTTCAACAAGCGAGCCCTTCCAGGGTTGCATTGCCCATCCCGAAGAGGTTTCATCTTCATCACCTTCTGCAGAATCGAGCACGCTCTCCGGAGATGAATCCCTCAACTCAACCGGAGCCGCCAAGTTCTCCCGGATGCCATCGCCTATCGGCCCAAGCAGCAACGGCCAGCCCAACGAGGAAGATCCGATTCTTCCCCGGCCCGTAAACTCACGAGTCGCCGATTGCTGCACCGGCATCTCCCCGACTTGGACGTTTCGGCTCTACTCGGGACGCCTCCTCCGTCTGCGATTGCTCCCGCTCAAGATACCATTCATGAGGTACTTGGTTCCGCTCTTAATCTTGATACCTCGATGCTAGCATTCTCACCTCGGCAGTGTTGTTCTCGGGATCACGCCCCGTCATCATCGAGCCTCGCCATCGCAGGGCCCGTCGCCGCCGATGTGATGAAAGAAGTAAACCGGCCCGTTGCCCGACGAGGTATTGCTCAAGCTCAAAGAAATCGCGGCCCGGCTAGAGAAGAACGTCCGGGATCGGCTCAATGATCTCTCGCCATTTTGAAGAGATGTTTGAGCCCATTAGTCGCAAACTTCCCGATGACATCGAGCTTTTCTCGTCGTCCATCTATGACTTAGAGCCCTTCTATGTTCCCTTGAGGCGTACTTGGAGGAAATTGCGCTCCCGTTCGGCCATTGAAAAGGAAAAAAGCGATGGCCGAACAAAGCCATGAACGGGATACAATCCCAAGCAAAAAGCCATAAGGATGCCTTGGGCCGACCCGCAAGCCTCTTACGATCCGAAAGTCGCCGTAAAGGCCGCTCTAGAGGCGGAATTGAAAAGCCCGTCGGCGGAAATGGAGATTGACCGGAAGAAAATAGCCGATCTCCCCGGATTGATAGCAAAGACCGAAGCGGAGACGAGAATCGGTCGTTACCGGAGTAAAGCGATGCGATGCGCAGCTTGCGACTTATCCGATGCCCAAAAGGACTATCGGAGATCTTGGATAACTCCCACTTGATAGTATCCAATGTTCGTCACGCACTTGCAAAACTCCTTAACGCTTGAATGTTCTTATTGATGTATACCCGGATCGGTCGTTCTTGTAATATTTCCTTTGCAATTTGTTTCCTTTCCTTGGCGTGCTTTGAGATGTGATGCCGAACGACCCATTCGGTAGTGAAACGCTAACCGCCGAACGACACCTTGAATTCCTTTAGCCGAAACCATCGACCCATGCGCGTTTCGGCTTAGAACTCCAAACGACCCGCCGGCGGGTTGGTCAAGGAAATCTTTCCGCCTTCCGATTTTATTGGGACGTGCGCCACGATCCACGGCCACGATTCGAAGCCACAATTACCTTGCCGGGCCTATAAATGTTGCCATAGGTGCCCCTAGCTCTCCACCGGGCCTTCTAGCTCTCGAATCTTTGCCAATCTCCGGCCCTCTTGCAAACAAGGCACATCCCCAAACCGCAATGGTGCGCCGTCTCAACCGCCGCCGCGCCTCCGACGAGGGCCGAGGGAAGCGGCGCCAATGCGCGCGGGCGGTGATGATCATCAACTTCTCCTTGTCGATCTTCCTTTTGATCTTCCTTTGCCTTGACAATCATCTCCCTTTTTTCGCCTTTGATTCGGTGGAATCCGCCCGCGCGCCGGCCAATCGGCCCCTTCCCCGATGACTCTTCGGAGTCCGATGGCCACTCCCCCGTGCCGTACGGGGAAGCGAGACGCTATTCGCTTCAAGGAGGAGCTAGAAGCGTCTCGTCTTGAGCCGGGAGGCCGTCTCCAAAAAGCGGGCGTGGCCGAACTAGAGTGGGAGGACCGGCGGAAACAACTGCTGGAAGCCATCGATGGTATGGTTCTGATTCTTGATTTAGTCCAGCCTTTGATGCTAATCCCTTCTTGTTTGCCCTTCGCAGCTCGTGATGCTGAGCTCAACCAGCTAAAAGCGCTGGTGGAGCAGCTGGCGGAGAAGGTGAACGCTCACGGCGACACGCCGGCGGAGCGCCTGGCCGCGGTGGAGCGCCGTATTGACGAGGTGGCCGTCCATGGTGTTCGTCTGGGCACCACCTTGGGCCTGGCTGCGATGGCGACGCATACGGACGTCGACTATTCCACCAGGCCGCGTGGCTTCCGTGGCGGCGCGCGGAGGATATCGACGAGATCGAGCTCATCCCGGGAGCGCCTCGACGGCCACGGCGACGCTATTGCCGAAATTACCCATCCCCGCTCTCCGTGCCGAACGGACTTTTTGATTAGATTGTACTAGGGATGTGTAAATGTCGGCAATATATGATGAACTTTTGGAATCGCATTTGTTCCGTGATATTTCCCTTCGCATTTACATCCGTGAATTTGTCCTCTTTGAATGCATCCGGGAATTGTCTTTAGCCGAACGCTCGCAAACAACCGCCCCTTGGCGCAAGATCCACAAAGGATCCCAATTCGGCAATCCGTAAATACTTCGTTCAAAGAAAAACCCTTCGCACTTGGTGGAAAACCCCCGCCGCTTGGTATTCCAACGGTGTGTACTGGCCAGATCATCACTCCCAATGCGCCTCCTTGGTCAATAAAATAGCCCGTGGGGTGCTCGCAATTCCACTCGCACACTCCTCCATCACTTCTCGTCTCTTCTTCTCGTCGCTAGAAGAAAAAACCCCAACGCCATGGACAAGGGTAAACAACCTCAGGGGAGCGGCTCGTCAAGGAAGCGTACGATTCGGAAGTGAGTTCTTTCTTGATCCGTCCTCCTCATCCTTCGCTTGATCTTGCGCTTCATGTTTTTCCTCTGCCTCTTTCAGCCTTGATTTGCTTCCCGAAGAAATCATCGGAACCGAAGATGTTCCCGAGTACATCTCCTCCGATTCTTCTCTTGAGGCGGAGGATGCCACGCCCGAGCAAAGGGTCATCCATCGACCGCGCCGCCGTGTCCGGCACCCGGAGCGTGACCTCGGGGACATGTCCGTCCGTCGTCAAGCCGAACGCGAGCGTCGTATGGCGCCGGAAGCGCTAGTAGGGGGTAAACGCCTCTCGCCCCCCTTTATGTTTGCAATCCGGATTTCTTGCCCCTAACCTTGATTCTTTTGCTCCGGATGTCTCCCGACAGTACGGCAACCCGAAGGCGGCCCGGGATAGCTTGGTAGAGGCCGCCAATCGTGGTCATCCTCGTGCGTTCCAAGTCGCCGTCACGGTGGTCCCGGAACAACCGAAGAGGGAGCGACGGCCGAAGAAGCAAAGAAAAGATTGAACCATACTTTCGCTTCTTACTCCACGCCTTCTCGCTTCTCTCCCTTAGGGGACTTGGCCTTCGGGGCTGCTATGTGTAATCCCGCAAGAAACCGGTTGTAGTGTAGTATTGAGCTAAGGGCAATGCATCGAGCAATCGGCCATTTTCTTTTGTTCATGGATTTTTGTTCTAAAGGCGGCCTCATCCCCGAGCGCCGGCCGTTTCGTGTCGATGTGTATAATCATCGATCGATTTCAATGCTAGGATAATACTTCTTCGGGTATCTTCCATTTATTGCGGCGGAAAACTCCTCTCCTAGCAAAGTTTTCAATATGTATGCATTACCAGAACGCATCCGACCACGCGAAAAGGCCCCTCCCGCTTAGGGGACCATTTGCCGAATTCACCGTATTTAGTTCCAATCGGCGTAGCGCTTTCCAAACTAGATCGCCTTCGTGAATTGCTTTACTTTTACTTTCTTGTTATAGTATTTGGCGACCCGCGCTTGTTTTTCTCGATGTTTTCCGCAGCCCCGAGACGGATCATATGCAAATCTTCTAACTCATCCATCATTAGGCCACCGTAATCCTTGGAGCTCAAATCGTTTTGCGCACTACTCTCCTTGATTCGATTGCATTTCCCGTGGCAAGACCGCGTGATGCCCGTAAACCAACTCGTAAGGAGAAGTCTTTGTAGCTCCATGGGGGGCCATTCGGTAAGCCCACGGCGCTTCACCGAGTACCGAATGCCATCTCCTCGGCTTCGGTCGATCTTCTTTTGTATAAGCTTGATCATGATCTTGTTAGAAGCCTCTCGCTTGACCATTAGCTTGGGCATAGTATGGGGAAGAATTAAACAGTTTAATTCCCATGCTTTCGGCAAAATCTCTCGAATTCCAATGACACGAATTGTGCCCCTTGGTCGGTGGTAATCGTCCGTGGAATCCCAAATCGATAGATGATGTGTTCCTTGACGAATTCGATCATGTTTTCTGACGTCACCCTTTTGAGTGGGATTGCCTCGACCCATTTGGTGAAGTAATCCGTAGCCAAAAGCACGAACTTATGCCCCTTGCTAGATGGTGGATTAATTTGGCCGATCGGGTCTATGCCCCGCCCCCGAATGGCCATGGCTTGATGATGGGATTTAATGCCTGATGCGGGGACTCTTTGAATATTCCCGAACTTCCGGCAATCTTGACACCCCTTGTAATACTCAAAGCAATCCTCTAATATCGTCGGCCAAAAGCATCCAGCCGCCTAATAACCCATTTCATGCGATAGGCCGATTGGTGCGCTCCACATATCCCATCGTGCACCTCGCTCATCATGTTCTTGGCTTCTTCTCGGACCCGTGCATCGTAGCGATACTCCATCTAATGACTTATAGAATAAATTGTCATCCGGAAGAACGAACTTGATTGCCTTATACCCGAGCTTCCTAGAGACTTTTCGGGATGGATCTCTCAAATATTCAACGATCTCTTTCCTCCAATCATCTTCTCGTAAGATCCGTCCCCGTTGCGCTCACCTCCGCAAGCAAATGCTTCTTGACTCTCTTTATAACCGCAGGCGCTCCGAGCTAGCCCGTTTGCTTCCTCGTTATGCTCTCTAGGAATGTGCCTTGTAGGGTTACCGGTGGAAAGCCCTTCAAGATTTCTCTCGCATTCCTCGTAGTAACTCCTCGGCGCCTCGCTTCGCACTCGTACCGGCCGTTCAATTGCTTGATGACCAACTCGAATCCCCATAAATTTCAACCGAAACGGCCCCGCTTCTCTCAAATATTGAAGCCCTCGAAGCGGCGCCTCGTACTCGGCTGCGTTATTTGTGACGGTGGGTTGTATAGGAATGGCAAATTCGAACATCTCACCTCTCGGGAGAAATTAGTAGGATCCCTACTCCTCCACCTTTGCCACATGATGACCCGTCAAAGAATAGAGCCCATGGGGTAATTTCAAGCGAGATCAATCGAAGGGTCACGGTGTTCGGTTATAAAATCGGCAATGACCGACCTTTGATGGCTTTCGCCGATTCGAACTTCAACTCGAACTCGATAGAGCTAAAATCCATTTGCCAACCCGACCATTCAAAATTGGCATGGATAACATGTGTTTTATCACATCAAACTTCGAGTATACGGTGCATTCGGCATTCAACAAGTAGTGCCGAAACTTTGTACACGAGTAGTATACGCAAAGACATAATCTTTCTATAGCCGAATACCCGGTTTCGGGATCAAGTAGTTTTCGGCTAAGATAGGCTACTATCCGCTCCTTCCCTTCGAATTCTTGAATAAGGGCCGATCCAATAGTTTGGGTATCGGCCGCCACGTACAACTTGAAAGGCTTGTTCGGTGAGGAGGAACCGAGACCGGTGGCTCCTTCATGTATTGCTTGATTTCCTCGAAAGCCTTTTGTTGTTCGTCACCCCATGTGAACTTCGATCCTTCTTTAGCTTCAAGCAACGGAGAGAACGGCAACACCTTCTCGTGATAAATTTGAGATGAACCTTCTCACAAAGTTGATCTTGCCGAGCAAGTGATTGCAACTCCTTGAGGTTGGTTGGAGGAACGACTTCATCAATGGCTTTCATGCTCTTTTTGCCAACTTCAATCCCTCCTTCGTGGACCAAAAACCCCAAGAACTCTCCGGTCGACACCCCAAATGCACACTTGTTTGGATTCATCTTCGAGACCATGCTTCCGGTGCATTCCGGGTTTTCTTCACGTCCTCCGGATGGGAGTCATGGCTTAAGGACTTGATCACTACGTCGTCAATGTAGATTTCCACGGTCTTGCCGATCAACTCATGAAAAATGTAATTCATGGCCCGCCGGTAGGTTGCACCGGCATTTTTTAACCCAAATGTCATGACGATCCATTCAAATAGGCCTATATGACCGGACACCTAAAGGCCGTCTTCGAGATGTCTTCTATTGCCATAAAGATTTGATTGTATCCCGCGTTGCCATCCATGAAGCTAATCACCTTGTGTCCGGCAGCGGCGTCAATTAGCAAATCGGCAATAGGCATTGGGTATCCATCCATGGGAGTAGCTCTGTTTAGGTCCCTGAAGTCTATGCAAACTCTCATTTTCCCATTTTTCTTGTACACAGGGACGATGTTAGAAATCCACTCCGCATATCCCAGGGGCCGAACGAAGTTTGCATCAAGTAATCTTTCGATTTCCTTCTTCACATCCGCCAATACTTCATCCTTGTAGATTTTCCGGGCGGTTGCTTATATGGCTTGAATCCTCGGCTTGATTGGCAACCGGTGCTCGACGATGGATCGATCCAATCCGAGCATCTCCGAGTAATCCCATGCGAAGCAATCTTTATATTCTTTGAGAAGCTTGATTAAGTTTCCCCTGAAGTCTGGTTGCAAACCTGCACTGATGAACGTCGGCCTTGGTCTATCACCGTTTCCAATGTCAACTTCCTCCAGCTTATCGGCCGACATGAATCCTCGTCCCAGCTTGCCATCAGTGCCATCCACGGGGTTCTCCATTAAAAATTACTGTAAGAGCCGACTGCTTGAATCGGCCGTTGGTCACCGCCGACAGTTCAACAGGACCTTCCCCCCAGTCCTTCCCTGAGAAGCAATCGATGCCTTGGTATTCCCAGAAGGCTGGTTCCATGTTAGCCACGCTCACGGAGTCGTCCGCCCGCACGACCTCAATTTCATCGTCCACCCACCGGATCGCCGTTGATGCATAGTGGATGGGACGCAGCAGCTTGGCGTGGATCCGGTCCCGCCCAAGCAAAGCAGGCCGTAGGCTCCCTTCCCTTCGATGACGAAGAAGGTGGTGAGCAGCGTCTTGGACCCGATCATCAAGTCCACGTGAGCGCATCCTTTGGTATCCGAGGGGTTCCCGCGAAGTCGTTGAGGATGATGCTTGTTGGTGTCAAATCGCTCGGGGTCATGCCAAGCTTCCCGAAGGTGGTGTACGGCATCACGTTAACCGCCGCGCCACCGTCGACGAACATCTTGGTCAATGGCTTGCCATTGACGTACCCCCCTCAAGTACGGCGGCCTCATGTGGCGATTCTTGGCCGGCTTGTCGAAGATGGCCCGCTTGGCAAGCACCGAGTCGCGCCATCATCTCCTCGGGCGCTCGTCGTCAAAGGCGCCTTCCTCCCCGCATCACCCGGTTAGCGGGAGCCATGAACTCGTTTGGCGGGGAAGTATACCATGCATGCGGGGGCTTGACGCTTTGATCCTTCCGGCCGGTCCTTGGGGCGCCACTTCGTCTCGTCCGGACCCCGGCTTGCTTCATCTCGCGGTTCCTCAAGCGTTGGACCCGCCTCTTCGGCTCTTGCGTAGACCGGGTGGGCACCATTGCCCCTTCTGCCAGACGTAGACCTCCTCGTCCTCCTCGTGATCGGCCCACCCGAGATCAGCTCGGCGCTTCCTCGGGATGATCAATGATTTCAATTTTTTGCCGCCGATCCCCATTCGGGTGGATCCTTCCAAGTCTTTCGTGGACGGATCGGCGATTGCGCTTTCTGCCGCTCGTACTCGCATATCCGTCGCCGCATTCGGGACGCTTCCTTAATGTGGGTAGTTTCGGGCCTTCGTTCCGGCGGTGCACGAAAAAGGCGCACCCCCGGTGGGCGCGCTCGCCGCGCGCGCGTCGTTCCCCGATTCCATCCGCGCGCGCTTCCTTCTCGCCCCGCGTTGCTCCTCCTCGTGACGACGCTCCTCGGTAGCGTTCCTTCTCCATCCGGCGCTGCCATTTATTAAGGAGGATGCGCGACGTCACCTTGGGTTTGGGCTTGGACGACTCCCCGATCTCGATGTGGCTCTTGAGAACGCGGGGGCGTCGCCCGGACTTGCTCTATGGTAACCTCGGCGCTTCGGGTCAACCGATCCATCTTGCTTGGACCCGGCGAGGTCGGGACCTTGACTTTCCCTTTCTCTTCGGTCGTTATCGCATTGACGGAAAAGCCGAGCATGTTCGCGGGAAGGGGTGGCCATCCAGCCTTCATCTTGTTATCGAATTTGAGGTGCCCTTCTCGGATAGCCTTTTGGATCCTCATCCCGAAGACCCCGCTAGCGTTGATGGAATGGGAGTCCCTGTCATGAAAGCCGCAAGTAACGTTTCGCTTTGACTCCATCGAAGCCGAAGCATAGAGTGCCCTTCGAGCGACTTGATTCGGCCTTCTTTTACCAAGAGCTCAAACAACTTGTCGGCCTTTGTGATGTCGAAGTCATAGGTTCCTTTGGTCCGCTCGACCCAACGCCGATTCATTGTGAGAGGCTCTTTACCCCACATGATTTCTCGCCGCGGCTATCTCCGGTTCGTCGTCGAATCCTCGAACAAATCGCCTTTGTCCAAGAATTGATTGTAGATATCGGCGATGTCGTGCTCGCTTGCCAAACTTGGGGTCCTTCTTGAGGCCATATGCCCGATTGCTCATCAAGGATAATTTCCGTGACGCTTGGCCCAAGTTTTCAAACTCCATCCCAAAGAGCTTTTCGCGCACGGCTGGTAACATCCCGGCGACGGCCATATCGGCTAGCTGATCGTCTGGCAAGTTCAATGAGAAGCACATGCCCTTGACTTCTCTGAATCTTCTCAGAAACTCCAGCGGTGTTTCACTGTGCCTTTGCTTCAGGGTGGCGAGATCGATCAACTTTTTCTCAGAACTGCCGCTGAAGTAGTGAGCGTGGAATTTACGCTCCAAATCTTTCCACCGGCCACCGACTCGGGCGGCAAGGATGAGAACCACCGAAAAGCCGGACCCGTCGGCGAGGCGGGGAAGTAGCGAACCCCGAACGTCTCTTCGGCCGAACATTCCCCCGACCGCATGAGATAACGAGCGATATGCTCGACCGTGCTTGTCTCGTCCTCGCCCGCAGAACTTTGTGAATTCCGTCGGTGGTTTTACCCTTGGCGGTAGGAGCACGTTATAGTACCACTCCGGAACGGCGGCTCGTAGGTGGGGCCCCGCATCCTTGGCTTGAGGCCGAACCGATTCTCGCATCAATTCGGCCATCTTGCGAGCTAGGGCATCTTCCTCCTGAGCGCCCGCAGCCGGCGCGTACCCTCGGGTGCGGGAAGGCGTCGAACGCCCCCGTACTTTCCCACTTCATGATAGCCACCGCCGTATAGATTCCTCCTCGGGAGCCGCTTGGTCGACGGAGCTATTCTTCGACCGGGGTCAAGTGGGGCCCCGCATGAGCCGAACGCTAGGTCTCCGTACGTGGGCCGGTACGGATTCGGCCGTTGCACGGGCCGACTCCGTGCCGCTTTGTGGTGGCGGCGGGATTGGTTGACTTCCCCGAAGCTTGCGGCGGAGGCCGAACCGGCCGCCCCCCGGCTCCCCGTGGAGGAGGTTGGAACGCTTGGCTCCCGGAGCTCGAGGAGGGGGCCGCCGCACCGGCCCCGCGGTGGCGGCCGAGAGCTTGATTCACCCGGGTCCCACGGTGCTCTTTCCGGCGTACGCCTTCCCGAACGCTTGCCCCGCGCCCGACCGAAGAGGGCCACCATCATCCGTTGGAGCGACCCAAGGAAAGCTTGGTTGTGCTTGGTGAGCACGTCGTCCATTGACTCTTGGAAGATCCGCGCGCATTCTTCCTTTTCTTGTTGGGTCGTTGCGTCGGTTTCTCCCGGCAACAAGACTCTGGCGTGCCATTCTTCAAATATGGTACACCACTTCGATTCTTCTTGAATGACATGAGACACTTCGTTGAAACCGATTCACGGCGTCTACGAGCCGCCGATGCCGCCTCGGGAGAAAGCTCCTCAATGCCGACATCCGGGAGGTCCGTGATCTCGGGCATCCCGAACCAATTCGGTTGTTTGGTCCCACCGGGCGTGCCGAAAGTGTGTTGACGCGTAATATGCACTCGGCGCCAATCACACAAAGCAAGCCGAAAAGCTTAGCTTCGCACGCGCGAGAGAGAAAGTGACGTGCCGATCAATTTTTCCCGAAAATTAACAAAAGGGAAAACGAGTTAAATACCAAAACTTGGAACCCACGGTGGTACCAGGGCAGTTCCATATTTACGGCTAAGAAGCCAAGCAAGACGACATGTAGCTATGTGAAGCTACCGTCAAAGAACCGCAACCATTCGGGTAATCATGAAGGAGAAAAGAACATTGCCGAATGGATGACGTAAGCATGACAACGATCGGTCTTTGAATAAACAGGAATGCGTGTACAAAGCCATGACCGATCCTCAATGAAGATTAACATTAAATAAAGCAAAGCACGAACATGATCATGTATTAAAATAAGCATGCATAGATCCAAAGCATTAGTCTACCGCATGTCTAATCACTTTAAGATCCGTCGGGCACGACATCAAGCAAATCTATCCACCGCATGATACAACTTGCATGAAAGGACGCACCACTTTCCATAAATAGATCTATCCACCGCATGATACAACCTAAATATGGAAAGCTAGAAGCACACGTCTTTTAAAACATAAACAACGCACGTGATCTACTCGTGAAGATATAACCGAATGCGGCCGAACAACCGATTCGGGGTCCATGAAGAAGGAACAAACATTACCACGTGAATAAATCTATCAAGCTGAATTGGAAATCTAATCCACCTGATGACTAGCTCCAAAGCAACCCAAAAACCTGCATCTACCGCATGATACCCGGCTCTTTCAAGATTTATACTAACAAAGCAAGCTTGAACCCGCAACACGTAACAACCTAGATCGATTCGGTTTCGGCTATCGAAGAGCACGAGATCCACGCGTCGAAACACGAAACCTACTCTTGCACGGATCTTAAAAGGAAAAGAGCCGATCCAAACCCATCTAGATTGGGCAAAAGAGTGTTACATGAATTAAAACATAATGCAAAACTCATGATAACACGGGGTAACTTAATGAATCTATTGGATCTTGCCAAAACCCAATAGAGCCGATAACTAGCTTCGAGCTAGACCTTAGCCTACCGCATGGCTCGTGATCTAACAAGAAACCCTCTTGAACCAGGCTTGAATCTACCGCATGACACGAAGCATGGTAACAAGACTACTTGCATCGATCTAAATCCACCGCATGATACTAGACATGATACAAGGTTGCCGGTACTCACGGAGGTCGACGGATCGATTGGCCCTCTCGAAGAACTCGACGACACGACAAGGGACTCTAGGGTTTGGCGTAAGGCCGGTGTGTATTGAGGAATGAACGTGTTTTTTTACATACATCCGGGGGTCGTATTTATACCCCGCTGATTACAACTGCGAATGGATACATTGCCTAACTAAGCTTGATCGCCTGTCCATCCATTCGCTCCCTCTGATCGAGCCACGTCACCGTCCAATCCCGCAAAATCAGCTCTCTTCGTTCCTTTGCCGAACCGGGAGCAGATAGCCGACCGCGGATCCTTCGCCGAAAATCTCCGAAGATGCCTTTCCTTCCACCGGACGGACTCTTTTCCGAATTGGACCCACATGTCGTACTCCTTACCAAATTTTGGTGTTAACAGAACTCGCCCTAGACTACCCGCATGAACAGGAGTGCGTGTGACAGAACGGTGGCTCTGAAAGGCAGGCGTTTTCAGAATCGGACCAGAGGCCACGGTTTAAAGATGCTTTTAATGAGATTCGCTTTTCTATCTTCATCTATCTCGTTTGGAGCTACAACATAAGCATGATCTAGACTCTCTAGATCGGTTATCTCTTGCTTTCTCTTGCTACCTCTTAGTAGATTATATTAGATTCGTTTTCTTTATGATCTCTTAGATTAGATGCAATTTGGTTCTTCATAAGATAGCTTTCTTTGCTTTACTAGATTGAATCCTTGCGTTGCACATTGTTCCACGGATTCGATACCTTGGGTTCTCCACTCAAGGGAAAAAGGGTCCCTTGACTACGACAAGGGATTTGTCCGCTTGCAAACCCATATGATATTTGATACGAATATATACCGTCAACATCGTGCGTCGAGCTCAGATGGTTAGCTTGGGAGACAACGAGGTTTATACCGGTTCGGGCCTCCGAGGAGTAATACCCTACGTCCAGTGCGTGGTTGCCGTGATACTGAGCCAAGTGTGCTCGCAGTAGGGTTTACAAGTTGGTCGGGAGAGGGAGTTCGTTCCCAGGTCCCATGTGGTGGTGTATGAGCATGAGGAAGTCTAACCCTTGTGATCGTTGCCCTCCTCTCCCTTTTATAGTCTCAAGGGGAGGGGCACAAGGGGAAATACAAAAGAGTTACAGTGCTTGACAGTTGGTACGTCCCGTCGTACGTCGTTGTCCGTCATGGCGTATCGAAGTCGAGTTGCGATACCTTGTCGGGGAAGCCGCCGCGTGGCCGGGTTGAATCCACTAAAGGTTTGAGAGATAGCCTAGCCAGGGCTTTGCTTGTGAATATATATTTTTGGACCGGAGTCCTGGCGGTCACTCGAAGGCTCTTGAAAAGAGGTCGGATGAAAACCGGAGACAAGAGAAGTAATCGCAAGTCTTCGTGCCATAGCCGCGGAGGCGTTAGCACTAGGAGCTTTGAACGAATAGCAACCCGTCATCCCGTGCAAGCCGTTTCCGTTTTAAAAACTTTTCGCTTGTGCGATCGGTCTCGACAAAGTCATTAGAATTTTTTTGAAAAACTTTGAAAAACCGAGGAGGTACGAGGGCATCGTGCTCTTGGTAGCCCCTGAGCAGGGAGCGTGTTTGCCTCGGTGCAAAGACGCTGGTTGCTCAAATTGAAAGTTGTTGTAATGAAAAGAACACAGTCGGGCACAAGTTTGGAACTCAGAGACATGTGAACATAGACAAACGACATTTATTTATTAACACATAAGCACAGAACATTTACTCAAGGGTAAAACGGTCGTAGATGTTCGATGTTCCATGCGTTGGTGATGACCCGCCTGTCCTCGTAGCGGATCTCATACGTTCCTGATCAGAGACACAACTCATCCCCGAGTCCGGGGGTCTTCTCCATCGCCGGCCCCCATCGCGTTCATCCCACCGACCACGTCGCCAATACCGACTGTGAAGCGCTCACGTGCGGGTTCGTAGTCTTCGGTACTGGAGGTGTCGGAGTAGCGAACCAGTAGTCCGCGGCATCGAGGAAACGCCAGAAACCGGATCTTGCACACCGGAGAAGTCCCATTCCGCGTACCCATGCGAGGTCGCGGGCGGCAGCTCATTGTCAGAGCCATGGTACGACTTGACTTCAGTAGCGATGAGTCTTCTGGCCGCCAAGAGATGGTAGCCGGGGAGGTCGTCGTATGCCGCAATGTCGGTGCCTACAGACGAGGTGTAGGCGGTCGTGGCGTTACAGATCCTGTGAGGGAACCCTTCCGCCGGCGTCGTTGCGTCGAGGGGTGAGTCGTGTCGTGCCACGGCGCGCGCGGCCCGTCGCCTTTCCGTTCGCACCCGGCGTGAGCGCTGGTTGGAACGGCGTCGACGTCGAGGTGAGGAAGGACCCGTGGCGCCCTGTGGCGCGGGTGCCGGGACACCGACGGCGGGCGTTATGGGAACTAGGAGTGGGCGTTCGGTCAGACCGAACCGATTGGTTCGGTTCATCGGTCTTTTCGAAACTTCGGTCTTTGCAAAACAGAGACCGATCGGTCTTCTGAAAAACTGAAGACTGAGCAAGTTCGGTCTCGGTTAGTTCGGTTCGGTCTCGGTCATGACCGAACTAACTGAGCCAGTATAAACAACCAAGAAATACCAGGTTCAATAGGAAATTTCAGCAGCATTTTGTTTGTTTTAAGACATGCAACAAGCCAACAACCAACAGGTAACAGATAATAGAAACATTTCAAAGTCCACAACCACTGACATGTCCATAAAACAGAGTACACAACACACCAGAATTATTACAGGTCCATAAAACCAGTCCACAACCACAACAGAAATAACATAAGACATTAACAGTTCCACTTCTTCATATGAAAGTTGCAACTTACTCGGTTAGTTCGGTCAGTTCGGTTAACTGAGGGTGGAAACTGAACTGACCGAGAAAAGTTCGGTTATCTAGCAGTTGAGACCAAACTCATGACCGAACATTTCGGTCTCGGTCTTTTCGGTCTCGGTCCCGGTCTTTTCGGTTCGGTCTTCAGTCCTCGGTCAATTATGCCCACCCCTAATGGGAACTGGTCCCGACCCAGTCGATCGCCACGGATGGAGCTCGACGCGGTTGGTGATGCTCATTAGGTAGACGTTCCCCATGGCTTGGAAGTTCAGACTCCCAAACCGGATCTCAAATCCGGTCGGGAGGGGGTCCGAGCTCCCCATGGAGTACTCTGGCCCCTGTACTCGGTGCGGATCACCATCGTGACGGTTGTTGGGAAACAAATCTTGAGCGCGAGGCCTCCTACCTGGCGCGCAAACTGTCGGGGTTCTCTAACGCTGGCAGTAAATTTATGTCGATCATGCGTCGGGCTCGGATGGTTAGCTGAGGAGACAACGGGGTTTATACTGGTTCGGGCCTCTGAGGAGTAATACCCTACTTTCAGTGCGTGGTTGCCGTGTTCCTGAGCCAAGTGTGCTCGCAGTAGGGTTTACAAGCTAGTCGGGAGAGGGAGTTCGTTCCCAGGTCCCGGGTGGTGGTGTATGATCGTGAGGAAGTCTAACCCTTGTGACCATTGCCCTCCTCTCTCTTTTATAATCTCAAGGGGGAGGGGCACAAGGGGAAATACAAAAGAGTTACAGTGCTTGGCAACTGGTACGTCCCGTCGTACGTCGCTGTCCGTCGGGGCGTATCGAAGCCGAGTTGCGATACCTTGTCGGCGAAGCCGCCGCGTGGCCGGGTTGAACTATTTCGTCTGGGACGCTTGGCCTTCCCCCGAGTAGTTTGGGCTTGTCTTAGTCTGCCTGAGTACTTGCTTGACTTGCCACGCGTGAGCCTAAGTCTAGGCCCGGGCGCGTCGTAGAGGGTGCTCGAGTGCCTCAGGCTGAGCTTTGTGTGTGGCAGAGTGGAAGTTGATGGAGATGTGATGGTTACGCGGCTAGTCAGGTTCGCATTTAAGGCTCCCGCCGGGGCAGGTCACCTGCATGGCCGCCAGCTGTTGTCCCCATGTGACGTGGAGATTCGCCTCCCCGCATGCGTAGGTGGCCTCGCCGAGCCGTGTGTCTGGGCCCACGCACTAGTCAGAGCCGGACTTGTCGTGCGAGGCGGAGACTTGTCATGTGAGGCGGAGACTTGTCGTGCGAGGGTTCCTCTAGTGGGGAACTAGTCGGAGATGCAGCCGTCCGGCCAAGGACTGGTCGTCTTGCCAGTGAGGGTCTTGACGAAGATCTGCATGCCTTCCCTGAGACGCAATGCCAGGTGGAGAGTGCTCTCCTTCTGGGTGTTGTAATCAGCAAGGGTACGACCATCCTTAAGCTGCTTGCCAGCTGACAGAAGTCTTCACCTAGTGGATGATGGTTTTGTTGTTTTCAAGTTGGATAATCTTGCCATCAAAGGGGGTCCCTAATCCGGGCCCTCGTCAATACCTTGACCCCAAGGTCATCACCATGGCCCTCCACTGACACGATTCTTAAGGTTCCAGTCTTGATAACTGTATGATGACCTTCTCTATTGAGACTGGCCTTATTATTGCGTACACCTGATCCATGCTCTAGGCTAGCTGTTTGGTTGTTAAGTTGTTTCATAACTTGCTTTACAAGTAATAATGGGCACCGATGCAATGTAGCAGGGTAATGTGAAGTTCATCGATCGATATGCAACGATCAACGGCAAACCGGTCGGCTGATTGCGCCTCTACGAAGTCCTAAATCTTTGCCCATGTAAGTATTTGTGCTTATTATCATTAATAAATAGTTATTAGGTATGATATGGTGTGAAAATTTTCTTGGATAATAAAATTGTTCGTAATTTCTCCTTTGATTAGATCCCAACACTTAACAATCCAGAAGCAAAAGCAACTGACACAAAAATCACATAGGAGAAATTATGTGACTATATATAATATAACCCAAACGCATACTACTTAATAGAGACGAGATAGCCATATAACTGACGCTCCAGCTAAAGCTGCTGCGATAGATGGATGCAAACGCAAAACCCTAAATATATATATTACCTAATGAAAACTGCTACCTAGTGTCCTAGCCAATGCCGCTCAAGCTAGCTATAGCTCTAAACAAAATCCAAGGCGACGACGACGCTGCTGGTCACGCACTCCTGCAATGTTTCCCTACTGATGGTCGTCGTCCTCCTGCGGCGCCAAACTGAAGTTGTAGAACCACGGGGTCGGGTCCGGGACGGGCTCGTCCGCCATCCACGGCTCCTGGGTCCTGATAGCCAGGGAGCCCATGCGATGGTCGTCCTCCTGCGGCGCCAGACTGAAGTTGTAGAACCACGGGGCCGGGTCCGGGACGGGCTCGTCCGCCATCCGCGGCTCCCGGGTCCTGATAGCCGGGAAGCCCATGCCGTACCACTCAGCGTCCGGGTCCGGGTTCCAGGGCGCCCAGTGCTCCAGATTCTCCGGCTGTGTCTGCTCATAGTAGTATTGGTCTCCCGAGGACTCTTCATCGTCCTCCTCCTCCTTCTCCTCGTTGTCGTCCTCGTCGTCGGAGGAAAACTTCAGCTGTGGCGGCTCCTGGCGACAGACAATGGTGACGGTGACCCGCAGCTTGATCTCGAGCGCAGTCACGACCTCCGCGGCTTCGACTGAGCCGGTCACCACTACCCGGCCGGTGTCCGGGTACACCTCCACGTTCTCGACCCCTGAGAGCGAGCGTAGGCGAGAAGAGACGAGAGAGATATCGCATGTCAGTCAGATCGACGTGCAAAGAACTCGACATTATTCAATGACTTATAACATATACGTATAGTAATAAGCAGAGCACGAGTGTACCAGCCACTTTTTTCAAGGCCTTCCGGATCTTCCGCTCGCCGGCGCTCACGTCCATGGAGAGGATGATGCGTGCCATCGCCGATGCCCCGCGCTAGCTGGCTCGTCGAGAAGCTCTGAAAGCCGACGAACGTCTGCTACTCTCTGCTGTGCATGAATGCATGCTATGGTGCAGGTATTTATACACAGGAGCTAGGGTACGGTGGTGATCGCCGGGAGGAAGATCATGGAAACCTCTCTCTCCTTTTAGGGAAACATGCACAAGAATGGAACTGACGGAGGATCGATGGGGATCCCTTCTGTGAATGGAAATGAACCGTCGGGAATTGAAGAGCATGCCTCGATTAATTAGGACACACCTGCGCCGCCATCGATCTCCCGATGGACCTCCTTCCCTACTGATCATCGTTGTTTCCAAGGGGGTCTCGCCGTGGTGCCTTCTGAACTGTTTTACTTTCCTTTTTTTGTTGAAAATGCTCCCTCGATCGTATAGATTCGATTCGATCGTGTACGTACGTGTACGTGCTTCACCTATTTTGCAGATCGCGAGACTGCTGCCTGTTGCCTGCCCATTGGGCCGTATGTGTCATACAAGTTGATTATGTTGGGTTGGGTTGGATTGGGTTGTAACTATCGCGCCATGTTGGGTTGGGTATCTATCTACAGGGCCGTATGGAGTCATACATACAAGTTGTAGATGGGGGGGGTCACTAATTAGCGAGCACGCATCGGTAACGATCGATTTTCCGACAACTCATTTTTGGAAAGTGTGCCTTCCTACCCACCTCCACGTTTCCCTTTCTCTGTCTAGCAATTGCCGCATGGTGCCTCCGGCTCCATTTTTTTTTAATACTTTGCTCCACTATCTTCGGACACGCCACCTTCTGACTTGCTGCTGGGGCGCTGGGCTGCTGCATCCGTTCTCTTTTCACGTGCCATCCTGTGCATCTGGCTTCATTTTCTTTACTATTTCTCTTTTAGCACGCCATATTCATTCCGGGTCCGTTGGAAAAAGATTATAAATGGGTGGGAAAATTTGCTATAAATAAAAGCCGCTTTCAATAATAATTTCAACAAAATGTTTGCTGGTATATATACAATATGCATGCGTACATATCCATGCACATAAAAATTCATAAAAACGTGAAAATATCTTTTATGCAACTCTGATTATGACCAATTAATGATGAATTAAGCACATAACTTTTTCTCTAACGACAAATTATGTGCATAATTTTTTCCTAATGACGAGTTATGTGCCTACCTTTTTTTTCTCTGGCTACAAGTTATGTGTATAATTTTGCCCTGACAACGAGTTGTAGTTATGCATATAACTTTTTCCCTAGCGACAAGTTATGTCATAATTTTTCCCTAAAGATGAGTTATGTGCATAACTTTTTTCTCTGGTGACACAAGTCATGTGCATAATTTTTCTCTAACACGAGTTATGAGCGTAACTTTTTCCATAACGACGAGTTATGTGCATAACTTTTTCCTCTGATGACAAGTTATATATGCGCATAACTTTTTCCCTAATGACGAGTTATGCGCATAACTTTTCCTTTAGCAACGAGTTATGAGCATAAATTTTTTCCTAAAAGCAATTGATGTGCATAACTTTTTTTTACACCAAGTTGCCAAGTTATATGCGTAAAATGTTGGAAGGGAGAGGAAAGTGAAAGTGAACTCTAACACAAATGGGAAGAAAGCTAGAGGAGTACGATGGGGAGCCTTTTTTTACAACATAGTATGATTGGAGCGTTAATTTTACTAGAGTCCACACACGCGAAAAGATAAAAAAAAAGGACGTGTTGTTAAAATAAGAGAAAGAATCCGTCGCGCTGGTGGATGAGTAGGAAAATGAGAAAGGAAAGCCGCACGTGGCGAGCGACCGAGCGGGAGTTCAGTCGGATCGCGCGCGCGGAGCGATTAATCGCTAAATTGGTTTTTCGTGGGTTGGGTTGCCTGTACAGCTCGACTTCCTCCTGCAAGAGACAAGCCAATAATGGTCAGAAACTAGTACTCGAGTACTGAAAAGTACTGGTTTCGGCGGTCTGTCAGCACTCGGCACTGTACTCTCTCACGACGGCTTGTATTCCTTTCTTCATATCCTTGAATATCTCGCCGAGCCGCTCCTTGATCAAGTCGTTGTTGAACTCTTCGCGCTTCAGCCTAGATGCATCATCCACCTTGCTGTACTCGTACCCCAGGTGGACCCTCTTCATCAATGGCTGAATGCACCGCTTCATGAAGTTGAAGGCGACACGCTCCGTTGTCAACCCGTGTGCCTTGAGGTCTACTGTCTTCTTGAGGAGCTAGGGTATGTGAAGACACTCCTCCATCTTGGGCTCGTCCTTCCAGCAGTCGTCATGCTTCGGCACGTACATGCTCGAGTTCAGCTGAGAAGGCAAGTGGTTGTTCATGTAGAACCCCTTGTACTTCCAATCCTGGTTGGAGTCGATGAGCTTGTAGTTGAAGTATATCTCGCTGGCCTTCTCCCTCATCTGGATAACGATCCCACCGACTACTCCAGGAAAATCTAGGTTGGGTTGTGGCTTGCCTCATAGAAGTGGACAAAGATAGAAGTGTGGAAGATACCATTGGGGTTGAGATGCACCTGCTCGATCTTGTAGAACTCGAGCAGTCTGCAGAAGAAATCTGAGAATGGAAGTGCCAATCCATGCTCGCAGAATAGAGAAAACATCGGGATCTCCTCTAGGTTCTTCTCCAGCGGCCACGCATCCCCGGCGACTGTGTTCCACATGTCCACACTCTGCTCCCTGAGGAAGCCCTCGTCAAGAAGTGCCTTGATGCCATCATGCTTCAGCTTCGACTTCTTCCAAGAGCTAGCTTGGTTCAGTGGCGCTGTCGGATTCGCCTTTGTATACTTGGGCGACAACGACAGCTGGGGAAGATCCTTCTTCTTCCCGACCTATTTGTTCTTCTCCAACTGAGTCGTGGTTGGTGTGGTCTTCATTCTTGAAGTCACGAGCGTCTTCACTCGCATTCGCTCGAGGGCTGAGAGGTTAAGGACTGGCAGTGACTCGGTCACAATCGACAGGGGCGAATGGAAAACCCTAAGGGGTCTCACCTCTTATTTATAACCACTAAGTGGCCCGTCAGTGCAGATGTACTCTTCACCTTCCAAGACAATATTCACCCTATCTCGGGGGCTTTGCTGCAGATTTTGGATTGAGAAGATTTCTACAGGATGTCAAATCTTGGACACCCTCTATAGCCAGTTGACCCTTCAATTCGAGAAAATTAATTGACTCAAGGCTTAGGGGCTCCGTGCCATGTGTCCTGCGGTTTTTTCTTCGGATTTTTCGGGATATGATTGATGGAAACTTCAGATTGACCCTCATCTTGAATCTGCAATTCAACCTAAGGCTTGGGGGCTATATTCCATACAGAATGCAGTTCTTTGAATTGCATTTTCCATATAGATTTTCAACGCAAGCTATTAAGACATCAAGAGCATTTTTGAAGACTTTCGAGGGAAGAACTCGAGGACACTCAGGAACTACTCGAGAAGACTTCAAGACTACTCAAGATTAGTCGGAGTACCTTCCAGCCTCGGGACGATTCAAGTAATCTTGAGAACTTTCGGCTTCTAGGACACGTGGATGCTTGGGAACTACACACGGAAGTCATCAAGACTACTCGAAGCCATCTCACTCGACTACAAAGTACTCGAGAACTTGTCGTACAGACATCCCTGGGCCTATCATGGAGGCGGGTCCAACCCGACTACTAGATGGGCCCTTGGGACTACTCAACTTGTGGCCATGGTGCAAGACGGCGTGGACTACAAGGCAAGTTAGCACTAGTACTCGAATAGGAAAGCTTATTATGTACAAACTGTCATAGACTACTCTACTCGTGTACGGCTAGGACTCCTCTACCTAAACTGACTTGTAACCATGCTCACGTGATATATAAAGCGAGGCAGGGACCCCTTCTATTAGATTCGAAACAACACCCCATCAATCAAGAGCTACGTTATCAGTGTTTTAGACTAGCGACCTACCAAGAGAAGTACCCGAGGTAGACGTTTGTGACCTCGCCGAGATCAGGAACTCGAAGGAGAGACACATGACACACAATTTAGACAGGTTCAGGCCACAAGGTGCGTAATACCCTACGTATTGTATGCTACGTAGATCTAGATTGATTGGGTGTGTTTACAAGATGATGCAGATGATAGATAGGGGTCCTTGCCTCGCCTTATATAGTCTAGGAGGCAGGGTTACAAGTTGGTTTAGAGAGGAGAGTTCTAGTCGTACATGGCTAGGAGCGAGTACTCTACATGGATCCGGACATGCCTAGTTTCCTAACCGAGTACTCACCCTTTGGTAGCCTTGTGCTCCACACGCGCCTTGCACTGTGCAGCCGAAGTAGAGTAGTCCTGGGGGCCCATGCAGTAGTCAGTCCTGGTACCTGCCTGGGTCGTGGGCCCTGGGACGTCCATACGACAAGCCCATGAGTACTTTGTAGTCGAGCAGGATGTCTTCGAGTAGTCTTGACAGCCTTGGTGAGTAGTCCTTGAGCGTCCCCGAGTTCCACAAGCTGAAAGTCCTCAAGAATGCTTGAATCATCCTGAGGTTGGAAGGTACTCCAGCTGATCTTTGAGTAGTCTTGAAGTCTTCTTGAGTAGTCCTCAAGTGTCCCCGAGTGCTTCTCTCGAAGGTCTTCAATACTACTCGCGATGTCTTGATGAAAAACCATATGGAAAATGTGATTCGTAGAATCGCATTCCATATGGAATGTAGCCCTCGAGCCTTAGGTCGAATTGTAGATTCAAGCTAAGGGTCAATCTGAAGTTCTGCCAATCTTATCCCAAAAAATTTGGAAAAAAACCAAAGGACACGTGGCACGAAGTCCCCAAGCCTTGAGTCGAGTACTTCTCGAATCGAAGGGTCATCTTGACTGTACAATGTGTCCGGAGTGGGTCCTTGGTCTGGTTTAGCCCACTGATTCCAATGATCGAAGTCGAGCCCCCGAGATTGAGAGCTTCGAGTATTGGAAAATGAAGAGTGAGCCCGCCGCACTGAGTCAGCCGGTTGGAACTGAGTCGCCTGGTGGCTTATAAATAACAGGGCAACCCCTTAGGGTTTTTCACTTCCAGCAATTGCAGTCTTCGCGATTAGATCTGAAGATCTCCCCTCTCCACAAGAGCCACCGGTTGAGGGAGGAACTACCAGTGATCCTGGCAAGGTAGATATTGCCAACCTGCTAGGCGCCCCGATGTTGACGGATAAAACTCGTATCCACCTACGATCCGCAAGCGTACGGACCTACACCTTCTTCACCACGGGATTCCCAAGGTTCTTGTCAATCCGCGGAGCAAGGGGATTACTAGCGCTTAACCAAGTACTAATCTAGTTGAATGGAAAACCTTTAAAGAGAGTATTAAACTAAAAGTAAAGACAATCTAACCTAAGTTAATCTAAGTTAAGTTGATCAAACAAATATAGGGTTCGGAACTGCTAGCGCCCGGACGTCCGATCCGGGCGCTAGCATCGGACGGATCCTGAGCCGCACGATTCGGATGAAGGGAGTCTATCAGCCGTCGATCGCGTTGCGAGGCAAGCAAATGTTGCGAACAACTTTTGTGATGTTGCGAAGAGCTTTTCCCATGTTGCGAACTGTCATCCTTGCAACATTCAACGAACGATGTTGCGAGTGTGTTGCGAACGTGTTCCGAGCATGTTGCGAACGAGGTTACGTGCAACATCCAAACATCAGACGTCTTTCTTTTCCCCTCCCCCACATGTTGCGACCATGTTGCGACTATGTTGCAACCATGTTGTGACCCGTGATGCGTGCAACATCCAAACATCAGGAGCCCTCCCTCCCCCTCCTCCTCCTTGACACAACACTAACATTACATGTCTGCAACATCGAAACTCAACATTAACAACATTTGCTAAATCACAGTGAAACATTAAGATGCATATGTCGCAACATGTTAGAGTACCAGATGAAACACGAGAAACAAAATGTTGCAACATCAACAAAACAACGACTCATGTTGCGTGCAACATCCAACATCAGGCGCTCCCCCTCCTCCTCGACACCCAAACATCACATGTCTGCAACAACGAAACTCAACATCCGCAACATTAAAATTTAATGTTTGTAACACCCAACAACATGCGTCTGCAACATCGAAATTCGACGTCTGCAACATCGAAACTCGACGTCTGCAACAGTAAAACAACTAAATCTACTTTTACAACATCCAGATTAATACACATGCAACATGTGTCTGAAATAGTTACAACATCGCAACATCTAGATCTACTTTTGCAACATTCGCATGAAACACTTGCAAATATTCATCAGAAACATCCCAAACACATGCAACATACACTTGCAACAACCCCAAACTTTGCCTGTTGGCCACCATGACCGCCGCCCGAAGCTCCTCCTCCTCGTCGCGGGGAGCGGCGCCCCGCGCCGCCGGTGAGCTCTCGCGCTTGGCCGCGGGAAGCGAAGCCTTGGCCACCTGTAAGCTCCGTGCGGAGGCCGCCGCGCGCGGCCCCGTGCACTATGGCCACGGGGAGCGGCGGCCCGCGCCGCCGGGGGGGCTCCCCGCTCCCGCCCGCAAGGGGCTCCGCCGCCTCCGCCCTGGTCGCCGCAGCTCCACGCGGCGACGGCCCGCACCACACCTGTCGCTGACTGAGAAGAGGAGAGGCCACCCGGATCTGGCACCACCACCGGAGGAGAGGCCGCCCGCGCCCGTCGCTACCGAAGAGGAGCTTGCGTCCATGTCGTCCATAGTTTGGGGAAGAAGAAGAAAAAGGAGAGAGAAATGAGAGAAAGAAATGGTGGGCGCAGTCCCCTGGGTGGGCGGTTGGTGGGTGGAGGAGATATTTACGATGAACAGCTTTTCCTTCCTGTGGTGGAGAAGATGTCACGTGGGCGTCCGATTTTTTCCTCCGTCCGGACGTCTGCTACGAAGCATTACCGTATAGGGTTAAACTATATGGTAAAGGGGTGAACACAAGAGAGTGAGCAAGAAAGATAAGCGTTCCCTCCCTAGGATCTAGGAAAACATGGTATGCATCTACTACACGAAAGCGGTAAACCAATCTACCGGGGGTTGTGACCACGGTTTCGCCCTTTCCCTCCTCTCGTACTGTCACTACGCGAAGGTATTCGTGACTAGACCTATGATGGACACGGTATGTTGATGGAATCTATGGGAGTAGCGGATATCATACGCCCGAAAAACACGGTAGCTAACCTTAATCATTAAAGCATCATCAACATGAAAACAATAGATTGAAACCATGAATCAAGTAGCGATCACATAGCATGTATCCATCTAATCCTAGGGATGAACGGAGACATTACCCCATCATCTTACACGGATTGAAGCACATAGGGGTGATGGAGACTCCGGAGAACGTTGTCGATGAAGATGGCGGCGATGGAGCTTGGGAACACCCCTAGGCCAACGGCTTGGAGTCCTCCTCTTGCTTCCTTCTCTCCGCCGGCGTTGATCCTTGCGACGAGCTCATCTAACTCTCTCCCTCATCTTGCGGCGGCGGTTTTCTGGTGATTGGCGTCGGTAGGATGATTTGTTCAATGGGTCACCACCTTGGGGCGCCTAGGGGGTTGTATTTATGTCCTTGGGGTGCCTTTGGGCGTGCTCCACCTTGCCTTGCACGAGATCCTCCTTGGGAGAGAAGCAAACTTGGTTTCCATAAAATCAGCCAGATTTTCCTGATTCGCAGTCCTTCCTTGCCAGGGCCATATCTCCCATGTATGGACTCCAAATAATGCAAATTCGGTGTCCAGGTTGTGTGCCACGAAATTATCTTCAACTTTGGTATTCATTTCTTTCCTTAAAAACGAAGATAAGATCACCAAATCGGCCTTGGAAGATAATCTGTTCTGATTTCGGACTGACTGCGCAGTAGGGATTTCGGGGGCCATATCTCCTAGCTCCCTTATCCAAATTGGGCCTTCCACATGTCCAAATCGAAGGTATCGTCGAGGCCCACAACTTTGGTAGTCAACCTTTTGCCATTTAAGACCGTTTAAGCCTCCGAATCTGTACCGAAAGATCATGCTGTCCTGAGCTGCGAGAATATCTCTCGGGCTGAGTTGATCCCGTTGGTAAACATCCAAGTCCCCGGAGTTTTGCGTGTTGATGCTTCAGTCCTTGGGTTGTTTGGAGTCTTGTTCACTTCGTGTCTTGACTTGTGACGGGCTTCATGATCTTCTCTTGAAGTGCTTGATGAAATTATCCCGAAAGTCTCCTCTTTAGCGTAGATTTCCTGCGTAAACAACAAACTCCAAAATCGACATGCAAATGTGAACTTGTTATATCATTAGTATGCCTAGTGGCGGGTTAGTTGCAAATCATAATCAAAACCAATGTATAACAAGTACTCTAGGTTGACGGAAATTCACCGTTAACATCTCCCCCATGCTTAAACCTTGCTCGTCCTCGAGTAAGTAATCCTTGCTTAAAAGGGAAATCAGTGTTGCCTTCCAATGTTGACCATGCACTTAGTCATTCATGACGAGGCAAATGGCTCTCTCTTAAGAATTTATTTTTAAAGTTCAAGTTGTGACCGGCTTCTTTTTCATTATGGAAGATAGACTAACAATAAAGAACAAACCACATTTAACACGATGCTCTCAAACTTAAGTGAACTTCAAACCATTACCTTGTCACATGGGAGATTTTCAAAAAGATGCATATCCAACATAAGTGAAAATCTCTTGCAAGAGCTCATGGAACACTCATCTCATCAAGTCACTCAAGCCTATACTAGATTATTTTCAACCTACTCTACTCATATGTGATAGTGGAAGGCTTATGTGGAGCTTGGAAGGTTAAAAACAATCCTAGCAAAACATACATCCGAAATATTGTCAAATTAAGAGAGAGATCTATTGGAATTACCGAGACTCGTCAAAAAGGCCATGGAAAATATATGTTGGAAAGAGAGAAGGATGAAACGCACACATTTAGATAAGTGGCCATGTGCAAGTGGCAAATGGATGATCCCGAGGCACGAGTGAAGTCCTCGTTATCGGATTGCACATGGTTGGAAGATTTGAGTATGGATGTGTCATCAAGGCACTTGAGAACTTATGAAGCAAAAAGATCCGAGGAGCATCTTTATTATATTCTTTTTACTTTTATTTTATTTCCTTCTCTTTTTCTCTCTTTCTTTTTTTCACTTTATTCTTGCTATTTTTCTTACTTTTCTTTTCTTCTCATCATAATTTTTTTCTTTTTTCAGTTTTTTCTCTTTTTTTTCTTTTTTTCTTTTGCTCCTCAAAACTTTTTGCAACATAATACTTACATAGCATTTGTGTCGTAGAATGACTCCTCCCCCATGCTTGAACGATGCTCGTCCTCGAGCATAAAAGAGAGGGGAAATGACTCGCTAAAGTAAGTATAAGTTCCATAATCTTGCGGAATATTTGAATCTCCATCGAGAATTTTACTCCATACTCAAATTGGGTTGTGGACAAGGAGGTGATCACAAAAAGATGTTTTTGGTTTAGGGTGGATGCCCAGCGAAGTTTGTGAAATTTTCGATGTGAAAACCCACAATGCATGGACAAAAAGGCTAGCATGAAAAAGTTACACAAAGGAATGACCAGCTTCTTAGTCTCGAACCATAGAAATCAATCCTAATCCAACTCATCA
Organism: Cenchrus americanus; assembly: GCA_947561735.1. Taxonomy (NCBI): domain Eukaryota; kingdom Viridiplantae; phylum Streptophyta; class Magnoliopsida; order Poales; family Poaceae; genus Cenchrus; species Cenchrus americanus. The sequence continues at coordinate 56,835,636 of OX387240.1, forward strand.
AAACATATGTTTGCAATCTACGGGTTTTGTTATCATAAAACATATATGTATATGGCTTTGGTAGGTAGAACTTTGCAAGAGCATCACAAATATGTAGATAGCATAAAAGTTAAGTTTTCATAAAAACAACAAGTTATCCGGCTATCCATAAACTTAAATCAAAGAGCAAAGATATGTATGTGGGTCTAGAGCATAGTCATTTCACCTCCACAAATAAAAGAGCCGGTATTTAAATTAATTTCAGATCATATTATAGAGAGCAATTAGCCAAGACATGTATAACTTCATGTAGGTAAAACAAAGTGGCAACTTTCATCATCTTTCCGTAAGCATAGGCAATATAGAGCATCGAGGTGAACACATGGTCATGCTTATCTATTGAAAGTAAAAAGAAACCTAGGTTGTCCTCCTAGTAGCCATGTTATTGTTTGAAGAGAAAAACAAAAGGTTGCACCTAGTTGATGTTGAAGGCATACTTACAAGCATTTGTGTTTGGAAAAGAGAAGGTCCATGGAGATGTTACCATCTTTTGTAATCCTTCGTTGCCTTCTTCCGGCATCTCCATGTATCGATGTGGCTTTTGCTTTTGTCTTAATTTATTAATGCTCCTAAACTTCTGAATTTGATCTTGTATGCTTAATGGAGTCATTGGTCACCCTTCTCTTCAATGTTGTCATCACCATCTCCTATTTCTTGTTCTCATCGTCTCCTTACTTTCTCTTTTTCATGGATTTCCCCCTCTGTCTAGAACAGAACATATATCGAAATATAGCTCTATTGAAAAGTTTATGAAATTACCTTTCCAACGTGTGGTCATTCATCGAAAACGGAGTTCAAACAAGGGAGCTATGTCCGTTTTACTTCAGCGCTGCGTGCTGTCCAAAACTGATTTCAGGACGTGTTGCACTCGGTGATTCGGACATAACCGCTTGTAGGAACCTCCGATTGTCTTGATTCTTGATTTGTTGGAATCGTAACTTCATGGGGCTTCTAAATATCCAAAAATACCCAGTGTTTTCCCTTCGAGACCATGCAGAATTTTGATGAGATCGATAGCTTTTCGCGCATTGATCGGTGATGTTAACTTCCGTGTTGAAGATTCAGGGTCTCCCCCATGCTTAGCATTTTGCTAGTCATGGAGGAAGAAGACAAAGCACTTCTTAGCCATCCTTCAATTTCCTTGTAGTGAGAGTCTTTATCTTGCCTGTAAGACGTTTTAAACGCACATTCTACCCCCAAGGTGACGGTTGGGAGTAGATAGAATTGCCAACAATCCAACAATGTCTCCTAAGATTCTTAACTTGTGGCATAATTAGTTTAATGAGGAATAAAAACCTAATGAGTGTACGTGGTGCAAGGTGTGTATGCACATGATAGGAAAGCATATAAACAAAGACAATGTTTTCACCTAGTTCTAAACACCATGTTTACAACTAGGTTGCTGAATTTCTCCATAGCCATAAAGGTTTATATATCTAGGGTTAGAACACCATGTCTATCCCTAAATCAATAACTCTTATAGCACAAGAAAAATTAAGCGCATTGCAAAGCTTATAAACTGACCAAAGCAACATGAAAACATATGAAAAGCTAGCTAGGTTTATCGAACTTAACGATGATGGTCCGCAATCATGTTTAAACACCACGTTTACACAAGATCACAAAAGGAAAATACTCATAATGCCTTATGAAGTATTAACATGGAAAATGAAGCATACATCATTAAGTATATAAAACAACCAAACCAACTATGTGCAAAACATGTATACACAAAGAAACATCACGAGGACAACAAAATGCAATGCATGCAAATAAATAAATATGAGCATGAACATGATGGTGGTTCTAAAAAGGAAAACTGAACTTAGATTAATAACCACAAGTTGATCATCATAAGATATTGCCATTCTTTATTTTCTCTAAGAAAGTAGTAAAAATATAAAGAAACGGGTTGCCTCCCGAAAAGCGCTTCATTTAAAGTCATAGAGCTCGACTTTCTCACATACCTTCTTTTCGTTGCATAGCCATGGCCCTTCATGCAAGAATAAAAGGTACCAATGCAGCTTTAATTTACTTCCCATGTTGTGCTTGATCACTTATAGAAGACTTGCCCAAAGCATCCTTTTGTTTCATCATTATCTCCTTTATCATCCTTCGGTGCTGCCTTCACTCCATGAATTTTTTTTAATGTCCAGAACAGAGAGTATACTCAAGCTCTACTCCATTACATTGTTCACAAAAATTCTTTTCCAACGAGTCTTTATTTGCTCAAATCGGACTCCGGACAAGAGAGTTACGTCCGTTTTACTTCGGCGATGAAATCTGTCCTGAAATTTCAGAACGCGCAACGCTCAATGTTTCCTCCATAACTCCTTGCACGGGTCTTCAAACTTGTTGGTTCTTGATGCGTTGGAATGATAATTTGATGGAGCTTCTGAATATCTCATTTTCTTCATTTGTACACCTCTGAACAAGCTCTCAAATTGATGAAGACAGCAGCATCCATCGCGGGATTCGAAGAGGTTGATGATTTATCTTGCAACTCTTTTAGGCATGACTTCTTTTTTCATTATTCAAGCCTTGTCTACATGGTTAGTGAAAATCGGGCCTTCTCCCGACATGTTCTTCTTTAAGGTCATTAGCTTCACCAAGCGCAAAGCATGATCGAGATTTACAAAACTTATTGTAAACATACGCGTCCATAATTAACACCACATGTGAATTGTAGCAACAAGTCAAGGTGTAAATAAAAGAAGCATATGTTTCATGCATAGCACTTAGCTCATCATTAGGCAAAGGTTCTTTAGGTGTGAGATTAATTGGATCAAACTTAAATGTTTCCTCTTTTTCATTCTCAAGAAAATCTAGCCTATCAACATGATCACTATTGGAACAAGGCATAGACATTAAACTATCATTCATACTATTGGTTGAGCATGAGTATTTGAATTTATCAACATCAATACCAATAATATCTTGAGATTTCAGCGCGTACCTTGGCCTTAGAGATTTTTCAACAAGAGTGATATTTGGTTCATCAAGCGGTGTTGAAGGCGAATCGATCTCAACAAGTGTAGTTGCCTCTTCATCACCATCTTGCAATTTCTTCAACTCATCATGTGGAACATGTAATCCTTCAACTATGTACGCATTCATCTCTTCTTTGAAGTCTTCTTTATCAACCAGATCTTCATCTTCAAAGACTTGTATGTTGCTTTCTTTATCTTCCATGTACCACATGTCATCAAGATCGCTCATTGTTGATTCACTCTTTCCTTCATCCTTGAGTACTTCCATGTCTTGATTTGCTAGTGTGTAGGCTTCAATAGCACACAAGCTATCATCTAGCTTGAGTCCTATCTCCTCCCATTTATCCTTTGAGTCACTAGGCTCATCACGGTTGTACTCTTCTCTTCCTTCATCATAAATCTTTGAGTTGTCAAACCGGTCGATCCATCCTTCATCTCCTTCTTCTCTTTCTTCTTCAAACATCTTTTGGATCGACTCTCCACTCATCTCTTGATCAAATATATCTTCAACTAGTTTGGCAACGTGTCGGCGTTCCTCCTTCCTTCGGTAGTTGATTAGTGGGGCGAAATCAACTTGAACCCAACCGGATTGCTTGAACTCCGCCAATGGTCTAGCATTCCACATACTTCGGCCTACATTCATGTTAGTTTCAACATTTTTAACATCCGAAATGACTTCTCTTACCTTGGGAAGTGGATCTTCACTTTCTTGTATGGTCGGTTCATCTTCCTTGACCTCCGGTTCATCTTTTTCAGAAATTTCAGCAAGCACCTTGGGCTTGCTTTTGTCATTTTGCTCCTCTCGACAACATCTTTGCCAATCTCGTATTGTTCTTTGTCCATTGCTTATCCTTTGTAAGATTTGTGCGGCTTCACTAATTGTTTTATCCATTATATCACCGCCCGCACACATGCTTACAAAACGAGACGAGTTAGGGGTTAGTGAAAAATAAAAGGTATGCAACATCAAGTCACCGGAAAATCCCAAGTTCGGGCCTCGCTCAAGTAGTTCATTAAAGCGGTCCCATGCTTCATCAATTCCTTCATCCTCTCCTTGCTTGAAAGTGAGCACTTGCCTCCTTAAGTCTTGGACCTTGCTTATGGGAAAGAACTTCAAAAGAAATTTCTTCACTAGCTCATCCCAATTTCCTTTTGCTTCAACGGACGCAAGTGTGTACCATCTTCGCGCTTCATCTTCGAGAGAGAATGGAAAAAGATTCCACTTGAACCAAGCGGCCGGAACTCCTTTTTGTTGCACCGTGTTGCATAACATCGTGAATTCCTTAATGTGTCTATATGGGTTGTCATCCTCCAATCCTCTAAATGGTTTTGTCGCCACTAAATTGATGATTCCAGGCTTCACTTCATAGTGGGTTGTAGCAAGCGTCAAATCTGATTTTTGCATCTCAATGTCTTCCTTTGACGGCATTGCTAGCTCCCTTAGCGACATCACTTCGTCTTCCAATGGTGAGGTGAACAAATCCATCTAGGCACAAGAAAAGTAGAAAGAAAAACAAAAAAGATTTTTTTTCTTTTTTTTAGAAAATAAGGGTTAGGTGTTAGTAATCAACAAAATTAATACTAGATTAAACATAGCAAACTGGCTTGCTCCCCGGCAACGGCGCCAGAAAAAGGGGCTTTTTGACGGATAAAACTCGTATCCACCTACGATCCGCAAGCGTACGGACCTACACCTTCTTCACCACGGGATTCCCAAGGTTCTTGTCAATCCGCGGAGCAAGGGGATTACTAGCGCTTAACCAAGTACTAATCTAGTTGAATGGAAAACCTTTAAAGAGAGTATTAAACTAAAAGTAAAGACAATCTAACCTAAGTTAATCTAAGTTAAGTTGATCAAACAAATATAGGGTTAAACTATATGGTAAAGGGGTGAACACAAGAGAGTGAGCAAGAAAGATAAGCGTTCCCTCCCTAGGATCTAGGAAAACATGGTATGCATCTACTACACGAAAGCGGTAAACCAATCTACCGGGGGTTGTGACCACGGTTTCGCCCTTTCCCTCCTCTCGTACTGTCACTACGCGAAGGTATTCGTGACTAGACCTATGATGGACACGGTATGTTGATGGAATCTATGGGAGTAGCGGATATCATACGCCCGAAAAACACGGTAGCTAACCTTAATCATTAAAGCATCATCAACATGAAAACAATAGATTGAAACCATGAATCAAGTAGCGATCACATAGCATGTATACATCTAATCCTAGGGATGAACGGAGACATTACCCCATCATCTTACACGGATTGAAGCACATAGGGGTGATGGAGACTCCGGAGAACGTTGTCGATGAAGATGGCGGCGATGGAGCTTGGGAACACCCCTAGGCCAACGGCTTGGAGTCCTCCTCTTGCTTCCTTCTCTCCGCCGGCGTTGATCCTTGCGACGAGCTCATCTAACTCTCTCCCTCATCTTGCGGCGGCGGTTTTCTCGGTGATTGGCGTCGGTAGGATGATTTGTTCAATGGGTCACCACCTTGGGGCGCCTAGGGGGTTGTATTTATGTCCTTGGGGTGCCTTTGGGCGTGCTCCACCTTGCCTTGCACGAGATCCTCCTTGGGAGAGAAGCAAACTTGGTTTCCATAAAATCAGCCAGATTTTCCTGATTCGCAGTCCTTCCTTGCCAGGGCCATATCTCCCATGTATGGACTCCAAATAATGCAAATTCGGTGTCCAGGTTGTGTGCCACGAAATTATCTTCAACTTTGGTATTCATTTCTTTCCTTAAAAACGAAGATAAGATCACCAAATCGGCCTTGGAAGATAATCTGTTCTGATTTCGGACTGACTGCGCAGCAGGGATTTCGGGGGCCATATCTCCTAGCTCCCTTATCCAAATTGGGCCTTCCACATGTCCAAATCGAAAGTATCGTCGAGGCCCACAACTTTGGTAGTCAACCTTTTGCCATTTAAGACCGTTTAAGCCTCCGAATCTGTACCGAAAGATCATGCTGTCCTGAGCTGCGAGAATATCTCTCGGGCTGAGTTGATCCCGTTGGTAAACATCCAAGTCCCCGGAGTTTTGCGTGTTGATGCTTCAGTCCTTGGGTTGTTTGGAGTCTTGTTCACTTCGTGTCTTGACTTGTGACGGGCTTCATGATCTTCTCTTGAAGTGCTTGATGAAATTATCCCGAAAGTCTCCCCTTTAGCGTAGATTTCCTGCGTAAACAACAAACTCCAAAATCGACATGCAAGTGTGAACTTGTTATATCATTAGTATGCCTAGTGGCGGGTTAGTTGCAAATCATAATCAAAACCAATGTATAACAAGTACTCCAGGTTGACGGAAATTCACCGTCAACACCCGACTGTCACTGTAGTGTGGTCAACACTGTGAGTACACAGAGTCCTTGATTAGTCATTTACCACAATGTTCATGTTGCTGACTCAGTACTTCTTGATGCAAGAAATCCACTGACTTGTCGTGGGATGAGGCAAAGACTAGTGCACCTGCCGATGGTGGGGACCGTTCGACAGAGGCGCGGGAACCCATGCCTTCGCCACAAGCCGAAGCCATGACTGAGCCGAGACTTGAAGGGGCCACCTTTGTAGAAGGTACGTATCCTGCTATCATGAGTACTTGCTGTGTAAAGTAGCCATAGCTACCAAATGTTACTGACTTGATCTTGATAGAACCGCAAGCCGAAGGAGTGGTGATCCCCAAGGCAGTTTCCATGGGAACAACCACTGTCGAAGCAACAATTACTAAGCCGGTTGTCGATCAAGCAACAGCTACAACCCCCTAGCAAAGGGTGGAGATGCGGGTTGACTCGCAACCCGAGTCATGGACTGAAGTTGTCGTTCGTGAGGTGATGGTAGAAGATGCAGCGCCGCTCTGCTCGGCGCCAATGTCAGAGACTGGCTGCGAGTCGTGGAGGCCTCGAGTTGTTAGACGACGAGCTGATCGACCAAGTCATCGTGTCTCTGAGCATGGAGTCATGGCGCCGCACAGAGCAATGGGTCAAGGTATATTGCGAGTATTGAATATTTATGAAGCTTTGATCTTGCATAGGACTTGTAGAGAGATCCTGGAAGAAGACCGAGCTCTTGATGGGGTATGGTGACACAGTTATCCGCACTGAAGCACTGGAGAAGAAGCTAGAGAAGTCGAGAAAACACTCTGCACTTCTTCAGTCCAAGCTTGACAGTGCCTTCGCCCAATACCACAACGAGGTACAAGATATGCAGGCGAAGAGGGATGAGCTAACCAAGAAGAACAAGTCTCTTCATCAGAAGATCAAGGGTACGCCTTCCACTGCAGTGATTGAGTACTTGTTATGTTGCTTATGTGTAGTCTAACACAGATGGCGAGTTGTCTGCAGAGCTTGAGGCGTCCGTCGAGCGGTTGAAGGCTTCCGAGACAGATCTCAAGAACATCATGAACCAGGAGACAGACCGCCAAGAGGTAGCCGAGTACCAGTACACAGAGATGCGCCATGAGTGCATCAAATGGATGGAACTTCGTGAAGCCTCTGATGTTAACCTTGTGCATTGTTACAAATCTCCGTAGAAGCTGAATGAAGACTATGAAAAGCTGCGGGCATCGCTGAAGGAACTTGAAGAAGGAGCGCTCCCGATCGCATGATTGTTGGTCCCACATCTAGGCGGGCCCAAGATAGCACCTTTGGTCAATAGACTGAAAGAAGCCCGCAGACGCTTGGCGATTTATGTCAAGCATTTGGCGAAGTCGATACTGAACCAGGTATTCTCCTTCATGAAGTCATACTTTCCCAAGGCACCGGGAAGAGATGGCTCCCATTGCCAAACAAGTTGTCGCCCACAAGTTGAACCTCTAGTAGATGTACCTATAGAAGTAGCTCATGTGCAGGTATGGTTGATGTAAGATAAACAAGTTAGTCAAGAACTCATTTAAATATAATTGAAGTTGTGTCACTTCTGAGGTGTCATGAGTACTCGTTGCCACGGCTTGCCACGAAGCCTGTGGAGTAGCAAATCTTTGAAGAGGTGATGAGTAGTAGTTACTCAGTAGGATTCGCAGTAAACAAGTTGTGTAGAAGCAAACTTTGTTACTGCTAAAAGAGTACACCTGGTGGCCAGGGCCGTTACAAATAAGTAGTCGCCAAGACCCGTAGGCTTCCTATGGCTAAGTAATTGCTAGGGTCCTTGGACCACTTACAGCTGTAGATCCGTAGGTAGTCGTTGAAGCTGGATTAGAAGAGTAGATGGTTCGTAGACCGTTGTCAAAGCCCTTAGGTTGTGTACAGCCCATGATCCGTGAGTAGCTGTTAACGCTGGATCTTGGATGAGGGTAGTCCATAGACTAGCGCTAGGTCCAGGAGGCCGCTTACAACAATGAGTCTATGAGTAGCCATGTAGGCTGGACCTGTAGATGAGTAGTCAAGCGACTATGCATAGAAGCAACACAACTGGTCGATGTTACATGAGTTGTTGATATCTTCACCTTCAAGTGTTTGGAGACAATAGGAGCCCAGTACGGTCACCTTAGATACCGAGAAGAGACCTTCCCAGGGTGAGTTGAGCTTGTGTAGCCTGTCTGTGTTCTGGATACGACGGAGGACTAGATCACCGACGACGTTGAAGTAGTGTTCCCTGACGTTGCGATCGTGGTAGCATCGGATACCCTCTATGTACCTTGCTGATTGGACGAGGGTAGCACAATGGGCATCTTCAAGGCTATCGATGTCAACCTGTCGGGTGTCAAGGGGGGCGCAAACCGGGCTCAGAACAGGCCAGGCAGGCTAGCCTGGGCCGACCGGCCCAGGCCCGTTTTGGCTCGGTTCGGCCCCGTCTCACTCCCCGATGATTCCCGGTCAATTGCTGACTTGCTCCCTTCTGCATGTGGGCCCTTGACGTTGTCTTCTCCACGGTTTAGATAGAGCTCCTTATCGCGCAAGCTTCAACATCTTTAGTTTAGGTCCCTAGAGTTTTACGGCTTCATGCTTCAGTCCCTGGGCCATTTGGAGTCATGTTCATCATGTGTCTTGACTTGTGTTGGGCTTTATGATCTTCTCTTGAAGTGCTTGATGAACACATCCCGAAAGTCTCCTCTTTAACGTTATTTTCCTGCGAAACAATAAACTCAAAAATCGACATGCAAGCGTGAACTTGATAACTCTGGGGGGTTAGTACCATTAGTTAGAATATCAAATACATGCAAATGTTTACGGTAAACTCATAGCTAGGTGTACCAAAATCGACCATCAACACAGGCTAGCAGGTACCAGCCAAGCACACAGTTCATGTCCATTAATTCTCTCGCTACTTTTTACCAACTTTCCATCGACAAAACAAGGAGTTGCCGCTTTGCGTCGCTCTCTCTGAATCTTCTTCAGCAGGAAGCTCGATCTACAAGAGCAGCAATGGTGAGCTTCATGCAGGTGTTGCACCGAAGCCCTGCGAAGGGGTGAGTCCTTGCCGAAAGTGCCAAGGACCAATAGACCATGCAGGCATAGCCACATAGGCGTATCCTTCCCCAGCAAGTAGCACTAGTGTCCATCTTTTACTCGCGTCGTCTCCGCGGAGGCGACCCGAGGGGCACCACACCGCCGCCACCTACGCCCTCCCTGTGGATCTTCAATGGTCGTCGCCGCCATCCCGACGCCGCCGGGCGGGCGGCGGCTAGCGGCGGTGCCGCCCAACCGGCGCCTCACGTTCTCTTCCTACTCCATTCCTCCCCTTCCTCTCTCCTTCCCCTCCCCTTTCCAATCCACTGCCACAGCAAGTCGTTCTTCCTGGTCACCGGCGGCTCCGCGCCCTTTTGTTGTCGGATCTGGACCTCCCTAGAGCAGGCCCAGCCTCCTACTCGTTGATCTGCGGTGGACGCGACGCTCCCAGTAAACCCAAGATCTTGGGACCATTTGGGGCTGGCGGCGCCGCCGCCCATCGCCGGTGCGCTATCCACTCCGGCGCGTGTTGATGCTCCTTAGCCTCACCACTAAGGTTGCACTTACGGTGATAGCACTCACTAGTGTTACTGCCGGGTTCACACCTCTAGTAACGGGGCTAAGGAATGTCTTGGGTAAAACACACGATCACAGAAAGGTCCGCAAGTGCACGGATTACCATTGTAGCACTTCACCTGGTGGTATTCGGGTTATCGTATTTATATTTTCCCAAGGGAGGCACTACAGTAAAGATGATCGAATAAACCGTGGAGAAACACAAGACTTGGTAAAGAGATATAGCAGGGGATAACGAATAAAGATATTCGGGGAGAACTTGACACATGCAAGGAGATCTTGATAAAAGACTAGAGAGGATCTAGCGAGCTGGGAGGACAACAAGACGAGAAAGGATCCTAACACAATCTATCTATTCTTATCAACTCTAGGCAAAGAACTAAAGTAAAGGACAACCAAGGTGAGCTAAACTCGACAAGTTGTTCTAGTGCTGCAGGGGCATGCAAAGCTGCGCTCTCAGACTGGGATGAGAAGGGAGAACGACAACACGCTGAATCCTACCGGCCCGAACTAACGTGGTGGACTACATAGCCCGTCCGGAGCTGTCACCTCCTTAGGGTTCCACAATTATTCCATTGAACGGAACACCAATCTAAGACTAAGGTAAGCTCTGAGCACCGTGCTCACAATGAACCAAAGAACCTTTCCCTGGATATCATGAAGGAAGGTCTCTCTCTCCCGTGAAACACCTGAGATCAAGTGAAGAACGACCACAACACTATGGGGTTCAAGGGAGCTATGCTAACCAAGACTAAGCTAACTTTAGTCTAAACCAAGAATAAAGCTTCTAGAGCAAAGTAAAAGCTGAATGTAATTAACTCGAAAAGTAACATAGAAAGGATACAAGAGTAGTACTGGAACTCTGAAGAAGACTGTTCCCGAACCCCGAGACTAGCTCAACTCGACTCTAACTCCCAAGCTACACTAATCCTACTCAAAGTGAACAAAAGAAGGAAATGGAGATGCTCCAGCGTTGTGTGTCCATTCCAGCCAGTGTGAGGTGCCTTTTATAGGCAAGGGAGGTCGGTTGAGCGCGTGGGCCCAATATCACAGGTGCGGCCGAATCAGAAGGTGCTGCCGGCCCTGTGATCCACCGCCTCTCGCCTTGGACGCTCCTGAACTGCTCTTGAGGCGGTTGAGGGTCGGTTCCTTGGGTCGGTTTTGGCCGACACGACAGTTGGGAGGTGCGGCCGGCCCACCTCCGTGTCGTGGGATGAACCGCCTTCGCTCAAGGACGCATAGGATTGCCTTGGAATGACGGCTGTGGCGGTTGATCGGCCGGACAAGTGGACCCATTGATCCAAGTGATCCTAACCTCATCGATTCAATCAAACCGACGTTTTCTTGATCGATCTCATTCATCCAAGTTGTGCCCACATGAGAGGAGGTGCATTGGACCAAGCACGAACCACGGGGTAGGTGCGGCCACACCTGGCAGGGCCGGCCGCACCTGCAGGGCCAGCCGTGCCTGGTGGTTCGGCCGTTCCTAGCCCGTGTGGCATGTTGGTTCCAATTTCTCCCAAAATGTGTACCTGCCCATGAAAATCACAACATAACTCGTGGAACTTTATTAGTACTAAAAATGTTCATGAAACTTGCCGTATACTCAACTCGAACCCAAGGTTTTGATAGTCGAATTTTTGTTGTAAGGACGATCAACAAACTCCCCCAAGCTAAACATTTGCTCGTCCTAGAGCAAAGTCTAAACTTGGCCTCGGCGGATCAGGGGTTTCATGATGTTATCACTCGGCAAGTACCTGCGCACAAACTCCATGCTCTTCTTGCTATTTTGAAAGGGTTGGTATGAGAGAAGCTTTGTAACACCCTAATTTTGCAATTATTGGCTTTTATTAAAATTTTCTAGAAACCTTTATTATTGATCTTAAGAAATATGGGGTTGTCTTTGATTTCTTTTAGGCATTTACATTTTTCTAAAATAAAATAAATGAATTATAGGAATTATTTGTTGTATTCATGCTGGTGCATTGCTTTTGATTGTTTGAATTCAAATTCTAATTAGAATTCAATTGTTTGCACCTTTTACAAATAGATTAAACCCTTTCTCTAGCATCCCTTCCTTTCTAGCCCAGCCCAACAGCCGAAGTCCGCCGGCGCCCCTCCTACTGCTTGCTCAGGTTCGTTTGTGCCATCGCAACCTAGCTCCTTAGCGCGGCCCAGCCGGCCCATGACCGCCGCCAGCCCGCTCCGCCCTCTCCTGTGCCCGCAGTCACTAACGGGTGGGGCCCCCGTGTCATCCCCAACCCCGCACCATGGCCGAGCGGGACTCGCGCTCGAGTCTGACTCCATGCCCGTGCCAACCGCGCGCACGCCTCCCCGTGCGTGGCCCGCACGCCAAGGTGGCCTCCTGGCCTATTTAAGTTGCCACCGCACCCCCTAGGGTCCCCACCCGAACCCTAGCCGTCCAAGCCCCTGTGCGCCGTCGCCGGAACCCTATCCTGCGCCGCCGCCGCCGTTTCCCGCCGTCATGGCCTCCTTGTCGCCATGAAGCCGCCAGGAGTCGCGCAAGGAGGTGAGGAAGCTTTGGGTGTCGCTTGTTGCTGTCCTCGTGACCCGAGTCGCCGTGGGGAGCTCGCCGTAGTTGCGCCGCTGTTGTGGTGATAGCCGAAGCTATCACACATGAACAATGAGGGAAAACTAAGACTCAAGAACTCAAAACCAAAACACAGAACAAAGGACAGCCAAAAGCTCTTTTCTCAACAGTTGATTTCTCAAAAGCCGATCCCTTTTACAGGTGCAGTTCGTCTCCTTTTATAGGGAGGCGGATGGACTTTTTACATTCCGAGAACACCCTTGTGTAAAATGGATCAAAACAGAATGAGCTAGGCTATTTCCGGGAAGTCTCCAATCAGGTCTCCATGTAATCGGCGCTTGATGATGTCACGCCGCAAATCGCGGCGCCTTTCTTGCTCTCATCATGTGCGCCTGTCGGGAGGAAACCTTCAATCTTTTGGAGATCCCCCTTTCGCTTGGCACCTTTCGTCACCTGAAACAAGGAATTCACATTCAAACTTGAAGTTGTCAGGAGTTAGGGACGACGAAACCCCCCGAGCGAATCCCAGGCCAAGATTGCCTGGGTGAATAAGATTCACTCCTAGGGTTTCGTCGTGGAAGAAATCAATCTGCTGACCGAGACCCCAACGCCCTGGATTATTCTGAGCTCATTTTGCAGCTCTGCTGGCGACGAAGGGGACTAGTCAAAAGACGAATCCTGAAAGATGGAAAAGAATTCAAGGGTTCCTGGGGTTTCGCTGCTAGGCCTTTCGCATAGGGACTTGGGCGACTAAAGTCATTCTTTTATTTTTAGTGTACGAAAGGCTTGATTCCGAATCCCCCAACAGAAGCCCCTCGATGGCGAAGCGTGTGCCTTGGTGCAAACTTGAGCCAGCAAAACCTGGGGATCGAGAATCGAGGCGGAAGAAAACGTCTTCCCAGGCGTCGGTTCCCGAGGGCCTCGCTTGTAATACCTCAAATGCCCTCGAGGCGTTGCGTTTTACCGTTAGGTTCAAAATTTTTGACCGTTGCGGTTTACCGCCTATAAATAGACGGGGGCCAACGCCGCTGCACGTCCACTGCCATTTCCAACCTCGCTTCTCTCTTGTGATTTTTCGCCTGTTGCTCCTGCCTTTGCGCCCTGCGAGTCGCCCCCCGCGGAAGCCTTGGTCGACTCAAGAGGTTAGTTTTCTTTTGGGCTTGGATGTATGTTCTCATTTTTTGGTCATCGGTGTTACGTGTCTGAATCCGGCCTTCTAACGAATTTATACGGCTCGTGATAGGCGCCCTGATATAGTCATGGAGGACGAAGGGTCATCATCGAATCGTGGGAAGATGGAGATGCCGCCGGAAGCTACGGAGGCCAACGCAACATCTTCCACCTCTACGTCTAGCTCAGAGTCTGGTAAGATCCCTTGCCTGGATTGGTCTGCCAGCTCTCGCGAGAGCGGCACTACTTCGTCCACCTCTAGTAGCAATGAAAATAGCAGTTCAGGGGGTGGGAGTTATGTCGAAATAATGCTGAGCGACACAGATGCTGGAAAACGTGACGCTGACGTGGAGGAGGGCGAGATTGGAGAGGATGTTGATGCAGCTGTTGATGAAGCTGCGGAAGCGTCCGGGGAGAAAGCTGATTTAGCAAAAGCTCGAACTTGTTATATTGGTCGGTCTTTAATGACCCAAGCTGATTAGGACGCGCTTCGGTTGGAAGGCTGCTTTGAGCCCGGACTCCGGCTACCCCCACCCCGGAGGGAAACCACGCCAAAGCCCCGAAAGAATGAGAGTGTGGTCTTTCGCGATTTCTTCACTGCTGGGCTTCGGCTGCCAGTGTCCAAGAAGTTTGCGGATATTTTGGCGGCTTATAATGTTTAGATCCACCAGCTGACTCCTAATTCTATTCCGCAAGTGCTGAAATTTCTGTGGGCCTGTCGCACTTTTTCCAGTGACAATGATGTGGATACCTTCGTTCGCCATTTTGAGATTCACTGGGCGAGGAAACTTGTAACTGTCGACGACGAAGAAAAAGAGGCTCAGTATGGCTGCTGCACATTTCAAACGCGTCGCCCTGGCAAGAATCAAGCTCCGGTGGAGCTAGCCCCAGCGTACAAGAACAAATGGGCCAACCGGTGGACCTCCTACTGGTTTTATGCTCCCATCGCAGTGGTAGGGCGAAACTCGAAGCAAGAAGAAGTGCCGACATTCGACCTGGCAAGCCGTATGGTTGATTTGGAAGTTGAGCTGTCGCCGGAGCTGACGAAGGCCAGCCGGTCATCGGCAAGCACAACTACATTTTACCAGGCGACATGCGTGATCACTACGCGGGACGCCCTTGAAGAATTCGTGGCTGCCGACGTCTGGCCGTGCCAGCCCCGATGGGGATCGTGGGCATTTAAAATGCAATGGCTGCCAGGGCTGGACAAAAACGTGCGAAGCCCCATATTCAATGTCAAGCGGCCCGCATACAAATCCGATGATGAGATTGTGGCCGAGGTGGAAAAGAAAGTTGTCCAGATGATTGGAAATTTTACTCACAAGGACTGGGAATGTGCCCAAAGGATTCTAAAACATCAAGGCCGTGTCAACCGAGTTTTTGACGAAATGGGTGTCACATATTCCCCTCGGCTGGTGTCTCCGACAGCCAGCAAGAAGATGCAGCCGCCAGGCAATATTGGATCTGAGCCTGTCGAGACCTCTCGCAAGACTAAGTCAGGCAAGACTACTGCAGTTGTGGACAGTGTTGTAAAAAACACCAAAGCCCAAGACATCTTGGCCAAGCGAAAGGCGGATGCTGCTAAGCTACCCAGCCTCCGCTTGTAGAAAAATCTACAAAGTTGTTGAAAGATAATGAGACCTTGGTTCGCCACAAGGATGAGGCGGCAAAGGTGGCCGCAGTCGAGAGAGAAAAGAAGAAAATCCATTACCCCTCCCTCGCGGTGATGCAGATAAGAGGCTAGCTTTGAAGAAGAGGCCTTTGGAAGCAACAGAGAGGGGGAAGTGGGTTACGATCAAGGAGAAGGGGCCCGACGAGGACGAGACCTCTGGGAAAAGGGCGCGGACTGACCCAGTCATGGAGACTGATGAGGACTTTGATATCATGCCCATGCCTCAGATCCAGCCCTGCACTAACTATCCTCCGAAGAGGCCAACGCAGAAATTGATGGAAGAGCCGTCGTCGGCAGGCCAAGCCGATCCTGAGGAATTAGAGGCGCGTGAGGCCAGGGGCAAGCGCGTGGCGGAGTTGATTCAGAAGGAAATTGCTATGGCCGACGCAGGCCCGAAAGAACGTGTGGCCGGTCTTGTGGATGTTGTGGATGAATCAGAGGATCTGTGCTATATTGACGACGACGCTGTTTTAGAAGTGAAGAGTACAGATGCTCCCCTTCCGCAGCCCCAAGGCGGTTTGGTGGTTGTTGCTGCGGGTCTGGGTGAAGGTTCGGGTGCGAAGGCTCAGGACCCAATCGACCTGGATGCTCCGGATGTTGGGGCGTTCGTGGCACACGCATCATGTTCGCCGCCGCCGGTGTCGGATGAACTTGACCCGGTTGCAGCGAGAGTTGCTGGTGGCATCACACCGGAGCCAGCGACGACACCCAATGCTCTTCAGCTTGAAGACGCTGGTATGATGTTTTTGCTTAGAGATGGTTTTTCGTGTCCTTCCTATAAATCATGCGTTCCATTTACTTATGCCTTTCGTTTTCGTGCTAAGTTTAGCGGCCAAGACTCTAGTCACCTTGAGCGCTAAGGACCGAGAAAAGAAAACTCCTTCGGTTGAAGGAGACCCCTCCGCATCAAGGGCAAGCCTCGCATCTTGTCGGTGCGGAATATGGTCCCGACACTAACCAGTAGATAGCGCCGAGGTCTATCCCTCAATGGTCGATGCTAAGCAATAAGAGACACGAGATTTATCCTGGTTCCGGCCGAGGGGGCCGTACGTCCAGCAGTGGTGTGCTCAAGGCACTATATTGCTCAGCACCGGGGGTGCCTGTAGTGGGGCTGCTACAAGCAAGGCGGGAGAGGAAGCGTGTCTTCCAAGTCCCTGGAGGAGTGGCTGAAGATAATGTGGGGGAATTGGAGAATGAGTACGTGGTGTGTTGTGAGTTCCGGTCTGAATGTCTCTCTGCGGCTGGGGGGTTCGCCCCCCTTTTATAGATCAAGGGGGAGGCGAATTACATGCACGCCGCGCTATCTAGCTACGTGGGGGGAGTGCGACGTGCTACGCTGTAGAGTGGGCGGCCGTCCGGACAATCCTTGCGGCGATCTGGCCATCATGGCCTACCTCGTACCCGAACAGTGGCGGTTCGAGGGTAGGAGGGCGGCGGATGGTGGCGAAATCCTCTGATAGGCTCGAGGGAGGTGCTGACGTTGGCCCGTACGGAGTACAGGAGTAGGTAGAACGGCGTTCCTTCCCAACGCGCTCCACAGTGCCGGAGTGGTTGCTACGGCGTCGGCGTGCGCCCGCACGCGCGGGGGATGTCCGCCGCCCGTTACGCTGGCGGGGGATGGCGTTCCACCGGCCTAGCGCCTCCACCCAACCCCCGTAGGGTCACGAGAAAGTGAATCGAGGGTGCGTCCGGCCCCCCCCTTCGAGGGCTCGGCGCGTTAGCCGTCACCTGGAGCAGCGCGCACGGCGTCACGGGACGATACCGGCCGCGGCGCACGGTCCCTCCCCACGCGTGATGGGGATGGGCTCCTCCCCTCGGGAGTTGGTGCGGCGGCACGGGGCGCGAGCCCCGGCGCATGATGGCACCGTCTCGCCGGCGTCGGGCGTTAAATGCCCGGAGTGGTGCGGGGGCCGGCGCACGCGTGAGGGGCACCCTCGAGCGTGGCGGACCCCGGCCAAGGGCGGGGCGTAACCTCGAGCGAGGCGGAACTCCGCTCGAGGGGGAGTGAGCCCTCAAGTGAGGCGGAGCCCGCTCGAGGGAGGTGCTACCCCTCGAACGGGGCGGAGCCCGCCCGAGGGGAGCGCGTATCCTCGAGTGAGGCGGAGCCCGCTCGAGGGGATCTCTAAGAGGGCCGCCTTGATGGTCCGTCGGAGTCCCTGCGGCGTGGGTTGTTCTCTGCACGGTTAGGCAAATTGTGTTTTGGCCTTGTTGTGGGTTTTAAGTAAGGATTCCCCCGTTGTTTAAGGGGACCCCTAGGGCTGTCCCCGACGTAGCCCCCGAGCATCTGCGGGTTTGCCATTGAGGCTCCCGCAGATGCTGGAACCTACTGATAGGACGTTCTTCCCTCGTTTTGCGAACGCTTTCCGTGGGGCCGCGTCAGCGGACCCGCGGGTCTAGCCCCCGAAGCCCTGCAGGAGCGTGGGTGCTCCTGCAGGGGTTAACCGCGAGAACTGGTCAGAGGGCGTGGCACATGTTTTAACCGGCATCGGCAGTGTTTCAGCCGGCTTCGGTGGCGCACGCGCTGCTGGCGCTGTCTCCGGCGGGTGCAGGTCAAGGAGGTGTAGCCGTGCGTTAAGCCCCCGAGCCTGGGCCCGTTCGAGGCGATCAGGTAGAGCTTTACGACTTGCTTTTTAACGCGCCCTCGCCGTCCCTCCGCGGGACGGAGGGTGAGGTTTCCGCAACCCCCATCGAGCGGGTCGAGAATTGCGGATTCCTCTTCGAGCTGTTAGTGGGTGATTCGAGTGGACGCCCATGCCCCGTTCGATAAGGGTAGGTTGCGTGATCCGGAGACACGTCCATGGAAGCGCTTGTATGGGTTTGCTAGGTGGGGCTCGGTCCCGTTCGATAGGGCCCGAGGGCGCGGAAGCTCTCCCTCGGTGGGATCCCCCGGCTAGCTGCCCTCGCTGGCTCTCGAACACGACATGTGGGGCACCCTCGAGCCAACGGGCTCGAGGAACGGCTCGAATGCGCGTGCCCTCGTCGTCCCTGACTCTGCGATCTGAGGCGCCTGTTCGAACCCGTCGAGGGTCAGGCTTCGAACCCCTCATCAGTAGGGCCGTGCGGAGCAGCGTCTGGGCGGCCCCGTCTTTTGCGTTTGCGGCCATCGAGGGGTCTGGGCTAGCCAGCCCTCGAGGCGCCGGTTGGTGGCACCGCGTGGCATGGGTGCTCGCAGAGCCTGCTTTACTTCAAGCAGGCCCCGGGCGACCCTCTCACGCACGTGCCCCTTTTTTAGAGAGTTGATATCGTTTCGAGCCAGGGGCTCGCGCCGCTCGAGGGTTTTGCGCGGCATGGGCACCCGTGGTGCCTCGCTTACTTCAGCTGTGCCCCGGCGACCTTCTCACGCCGATGTCCCTTCGAGGGCTGTCGTTGTCTCGAGCCGGGGGCTCGTGCCGCTCGAGGGTTTTACGCAGCATGGGCACCCGTGGTGCCTGCTTTACTTCAAGCAGGCCCTGGGCGGCCTTCTCGCGTCGATGTCCCTTCGAGGGCTGAAATCGTCTTGAGCCAAGGGCTCGTTCCTCTCGAGGGTTTTACGTGGCATGGGTGCCCGTGGTGCCTACTTTACTTCAAGCAAGCCCCGGGCGACCTTCTCACGCCGATGTCCCTTCGAGGGCTATTTTTGTCTCGAGTCAGGGGTTCGCCCCGCTCGAGGGTCCTCCTTGCTTGGCAAGGGAACGGGTCATTAAATGCCTTTCAGTCGAGGCCGCGGCTCTGCAACGCGGGCGCGCCTTTTTAGGCGTCGCGGCCGCGCGAGCGCGCGTAGTGGGCGGCGTGGCAGGCGGATGTGACCGCTTGCCTCGGTCCCTGCTAGTCTTCGCCGCGATGATTGCCCGCCCGAGGTGATGTGGCCGCGGCAGTCGTGGTGGGCCCCGTTCGTCGGTGTGAAGGGAAGATTCCCTGCAGTTAATGCGCGCGGGACATCCGCTCCGGAGAGCTCGCCCGCGGCTTATAAATCTGAGGGAAAGGGGGGACGGCGGTTTTTTACCTTAGCGCCTCACCGTTTCGGCCCCCTACGCCTTCGTCTTCGCCTCGCCTTTGCCACCGCGCGGTGTCTCCATTAGAGCTTTCCTTCCGTTTCTTGTCCTCTGCTTTCGCATCCCTTTGCTTCCTCCTCATGGCACCGCTTCCGCCCCTCACGATCCTTGACCCATATGCCTGGGAGCGGTCGACGGTGACGCCGCTGGCCCTTGGCGAGCTGGTCGCCGCCGGCCGCCGTCTCGGCGAACGAGGATGGTCGCCCGGCGGAGTGGATTGTGCCGCCGGCGGCGGACCGCGCGCCCAACCCGCCGGAGGGCTACGTGGTTAGCTTTGTCCGCTTCCACGAGCGGGGCTTCAACGCGCCGGCGAGCCGCTTCATGCGGGCGATGTGCTACTACTACGGCATGGAGTTGCACAACTTCGCGCCCAACGCGATCTCGCAGGCGGCCACGTTCGTGGGCGTCTGCGAGGGGTACCTGGGGATCCCAGTCAACTGGGAGCTCTGGGTACACCTCTTCCGGGCGGAGCTCTTCACGCAGCCCACGACGGAGCCGAGGAGCCGCCGCGCGGTGCGCGCCAGCGGGATGTCGCTTGCCCTGCGGGGGCAATTCAAGGACGACTACATCCCCTGCACCATGACGACGAACAACGCCGGCTGGGAGCGGGGATGGTTCTACTTGCGCAACGCCGAACCCGGCCTCCCCCCTACACCGGTCGGGTGTTTAAGGAGAAGCCCAGCTCGTGGGGCTACGGGGTGTCCACGGCCCAGCACCGGAGGCGGCAGGACTCGGTCTTGGGCGCCCTGAAGAGCCTGACGGCGCAAGGGCTGAACGCGTTGGGCGTCCTCGCCTTCCTCCATCATCGGCGGATCGTGCCTCTGATGGAGAGGCCGCTCTGCATCTTCGAGATGACGGAGGCGGCCAACCCCGTCGACCTGGCGAGGTCGCGGATGCTCCCGTCCCCGCTCGGGCGGGCGTATGCGCTCACCCGGGCGCGGAACGCCGTCGACACCCGCATGCCGGTGCACCCGGACTGGTCCCCGTGGGACCTCGAGATGCTCCCCACCGGCCCACTGGTGAGTGTGGTTCTTGTTCTTATTTTTGTTCTTGGTGTTGCTCCTGCCTCCTGACGCGTCCTTGGTGTTCTTGTTTGCAGCTGGTGAGCTTCACCGCCTCCAAGTCCGTTCCGCCCACCCCCGACTCCCGCGCGCTTGGTCGGGCGGCGCAGCAGCGGGAACAGGAGCGGGCGCGCGCGCGAGGAGGGAGCGCGCGAGGCGGCGCAACGAGCGCCGTGAGCGTCGGAACGCGGAGTACAGGCGGCGCGAAGAGCTGGGGCTCTCGTCCCCGGGGACTGAGGAGTGCTCATCCTCGGGGGATGACGAAGAGGAAGAGGCTGAGGGGGGAGGCCCCTCGGATAGGTGGGAGCCGTCGCCCCCGTCGCCGGAGCCGGCTCCGGCGGCAAGGGCGGCGTCGCCCGGGGCGGGCGCAACGGCGCCCGTCGCCGGGGCAATCGACATCGGGGACGGCGCGCGCCGGCCGAGGGCGCCGGCGCGCGCACCTCGGGGGCGCGTGCGGCTAGCGTGCCCGTGCGCGCGCGGCGCGCGCGCTCCGCGCGCGCGGCCGCCGCGCGCGGGGCGACCCGCGCGCGCGCGCGCCCGTCGGGAGGCGCGCGCGGCGGGCGCGCGCCGCCGCGCCGGCCTCATCCGCTGAGGCTTCGAGGAAAAGGAAGCGTGCCTTTTCCTCCTCGAGGTAATGGGCTCGATGTTTTACTTTTGGTTCGGTTTCCTGACGATCAGGTGTTCTAACCCTTTGTTCGTGCCTGCGCAGGGTGGTGCCGACAGTGCCTCCCCTTGCACCAGCTAAGGTGCTGAGGACGGACGCGTCCATCCCCACCCGGCGGCGCTCGTCGAGGGCGTCGCGGGCGGGGGCAAGCACGGCGGCGGCGGGCGAGAGCTCGCAGGCGCGGGCGGGGCCCCCCGAGGCCTCGGCCGGCGGACCGGTCCGCCGCGGCGCGGCCGGCGGTCCCCGAGGAGCGACCGGCGCCGGCCGTCGCGGGCGGCGCAGCCCGCGGAGGCGCGCCCGCGCGGTGGGCGGGGAGGGCGCGGTCCCGCGGCGCCACCGCGGAGGAGGCGGAGCGGGTGCAACCCGCGGCGGCGCCCGTGGCCGCAGGCGCGGCGGGAGGTGGTGGCCGTGGCGCGCGCGTCGGGCGCCGCGGCCACGGAGGCGCGAGTGGAGGCGCCGGTGGAGGTGGCACAAGGGGTCGGTGCCCGCCGGCGGTTCCCGGGCGGAGGTGGTGAAGGTCCCGGATGACGACTCCCCGCCGCCCGGGTGGGACCAGTGGGCAAGCTTCCCCACGCGTTCCCCCGAGCCCCAGGAGGGGGCCCTCGTGAGGCGACACGAGGGGCACATGGTGGCGGGGGACCGAGGACACGGTGCCGAGGCCTCGTCCTCCCGCGCTGGCCACCCCGCCCAGGTGGAGGGGGCCATCGATGATCCCCCGGCGTTTGCTGACGCCCGGGGGGAGCAGGAGCTCTGGGGAGAGCTCCGAAGCCACGGCGCCACGCTCAACCGCGCGCTGAACGAGGCGTTGGAGGTCCATGGCGGCCCTGCATGGCGCGTCTTCCAGGTAGGGCGTCGTCGTTCGTTTTCTTCTTCTTCTCATCTTCGTGTGCTGCTTCTGTGCCGTAGCCCTTACGGATTTTGGTGTGTGGATGCCAGGAGCTCGAGCGCCGCGCCCACGACAAGTACGACGCCTTCGACCGGGTGAACGCCGAGGTCCACCAGCTCCGGGAGCGGTGCAGCGCTTTCGACGCGCTTGCTGACGCCCTCAGGTCCCCCGGACACCGGGCCGGCGTACGGGCCCCGGCCCGGCCCGACGAACTCCCCGAGAGCTCGAGGCGGACACGCGCGCGCGCTCGAGCCTCGAGCGGGTCCGCGCGCCCCTCATCAATCGTGATGAGGCGCTGTGGCATGCGCGCTCAGACTTGGAGAAGACGCGGACGCCGGCCGCCAACCGGGAGGCGGGAGGTGGCTAACGTCCGCGGCGAGAACCGGGAGCTTCGCTCGTCGCTTGAGGGGGCGCAGGCGCGCGGCCGCCAGGCCGAGGAGCGCGCGCGCGGCCGGGAGCGCCGGGCCAAGGAGGCCGACGACACGAAGGCCGCCCTCGACGCCACGGCCGCGGCCCTCGTCGCCACCGAGGAGCGGCTCCGCAAGAGAGCACCGCCCGCCAAGGGGCCGAGGGGCGGCTCCGGCGGGAGCAAAGCCGCCCTCGTCGACGCCGGGGCGGCGGCCCGGAGGCCAGGAGCGCGCCGCCCACGAGGTGTCGCAGAAGTCCTTGGCGGATCGGGACGCCAAGCTCTCCAAGGCCGAGGGCGAGCTCATTGTGCTCAGCATTGCGAGCGCAAACCAGGAGATAGCCCTCCAGGAGCAGAGCGAGGCCATCAAGCGCCTCGAGCTGGAGGTCGAGGCCGAGCGTCGCGCTCTCGAGATGGAGAGGAAGCAGGTCGAAGGTGAGCCACTGTTCGACTCTTGCCTTGTTGGTTTTTCTGTTAGAGGGCTCGCATCCTCCTTTTCGATTTCTTTCTTGTCTTGGCGATTCCGAGCTTGCGCACCGCCCGGGGCACGCGGCCGAGCGGCCGAGGCGCTGCAGGCTTCCTACAACTCCTCCGAGCCGAGGCGCCGGGAGCTGCGCGGCGCGGCCCTCGAGGCCCGCCGCGCCGTGGAGGAGGGCGAAGCACAGTGCGGCGGCTCGGCCGGCCGCCCGCTGCGTGCCCTTGGCGGTCACGTCCCGAGCGGATGCGGCGGGCGCCGCATCGGGGCGTCCGGAAAGGCCCTCGGAGTGGTGCGGTCCCACTACGAGGTTAACTTCGAGGCGGCGACGGAGGGGCTACATCGTTCCCGAGGGTGTCGAGGACGAGGTAGCGATGGAGCGTGTGGACGCGCTCGCCGCCGACGCCGCCGGGTCGCTCGCCGAAGCCTTCGAGGAGTTCCTCTTCCGGACGCCGCCGACGCCGCCGCTCCTCCCGCCCGAAAGCGATGGGCGCTAGGCCCGTTTTGGATATGTGTATCGCTACTGCGGCCTCGTGGCCTTTTGTAAATGAACAAGTTGTTCTTGGACATAAACATTTGCTGTAATGAAGTCATTTGTTTATCACGCTTTTTTGTTTCTCCTTCTTCCTGAGTAGATTCTAGTTAGGGGAGTTCGATTTTCGCGGGGGGCCTGCTGGGTTGGAGGCGAGAGAGAAGGGCCATATCCACGCGGCGTAGGCTATCTCTGGCTCGCACGCTCCTTCCGCTAGGCCGCCTGCGCCCTGTTCGAATCGTTGCTCGTAGTCGAAGTAGAAAACAAACTTAGCGCGTGTGAGTTGTTTTTATTTTTGCGCGAAAAAATAGGACCATTTTGGGGGGGGGGGGTGGCCCCCGCAAGAGCCCCCGAGGGTAACTTGGGTTTCAGGGGAAAGCCGAGTTGCCCTTTCTATTAAACTTGAGGCGTTTACATAGTTGCTACCAACTGGGGCGTTGGCCGTGTGATTTTTACAACAGAAAAAATGCTTGGGAATCCTAGCTAGGGGTAGAAACGACGTAGCTGTTGGATGTTCCAAGCGTTTGTGAGCTCTTCACCGTCCTCGTTGGCCAGCTTGTACGTGCCGGGCTTGAGTACCTTCACCACGACATAGGGTCCCTCCCATGGGGGCGACAGCTTGTGGCGCCCTCGGTTGTCTTGGCGTAGCCTTAGGACCAGATCCCCTTCGCTGAAATCCCGCCGGCGTATCTTGCGTGCTTGATAGCACCTGAGGGACTGCTGGTACCTCGCGGAATGCATCAGGGCCACGAGGCGTGCTTCGTCCAGCTGATCCAACGAGTCCTCGCGGGCTCGCCGGCCGGCATCCTCGTCATAGCCTCGAACCCTGGGCGAGCCGTATTCTAAGTCGGTGGGGAGGACGGCCTCCGCGCCGGTGGACTAGGAAAAACGGGTGAACCTAGTGGCTCTGCTCGGGGTGGTCCTTAGGCTCCACACAACCGCAGGTAATTCTTGGAGCCATTTCGCCCGGATTTGTTCAACTGGTCGAAAATTCTGGGCTTTAGGCCTTGTAAGATCATGCCATTGGCACGTTCTACTTGGCCGTTGGTGCGTGGGTGCGCCACAGTGCCCAATCCACACGGATGTGGAACTTGTCGCAGAACTCCAAGAACTTCTTGCCCGTGAACTGGGACCCATTGTCGGTGATGATGGAGTTTGGCACTCCAAAGCGGTAGACGATGTCGGTGAAGAATGTCACCGCCTGCTCTACCCTTAGATTCGTGATGGGGCGCACCTCCACCCACTTGGAGAACTTGTCGATCGCGACCAGCAAGTGGGTGAAGCCCCCGGGCGCCTTCCAGCGAGGGCCCGACGATGTCCAGCCCCCACACGGCGAACGGCCATGTTACGGGGATGGTCTGTAGGGCATGGGCGGGCAAGTTGGACTTGCGAGCGTAGAACTGGCACCCTTCGCGGTGCGCACGATCTCGCCCGGCGTCCGCGACCGCGGTGGGCCGAAAAAGCCCTCGGCGGAACGCGTTGCCGACGAGAGTGCGGGGCGCGGCGTGGTGGCCACAAATCCCGCGTGGATGTCTCGGGGAGGCTCGCGCCCCTCGGGGAATGGGCACGCATCGCCGCAGGATGCCGGGGCGGCGCGCTTGTGCGGCTCGCCGTCGACGAGGGGCAAAAGACTTGGCCATCTCGGCGATGCGCCCGGCCGCGGCCCCGTCCGCGGGGAGTTCCCCTTGAGCGATCCGGGGCAATGTATTTTTTCTCGCCGGTCCGCTTGGACGGAGCCGGCTCGATGTCCATTACGTCGGCCTCGTGGGGCCCCCACACCCCTCGGGGGGGGGGAGCACGTACGCCTCGTTCGAGGGGTCCTCGTCCATGGGTTCCGCACCCCCGGATTCGCAGGGAGCCCCCGAGGGTTCGTTGTGACTCGAGGGGTAGGGCTCGAAGACGACCGAGGGTTGAGCGACGTCGCGTGCGAAAACGTTCGGGGGGACAGTGATCCACCCGGACGCGATCTTGGCGAGCTCGTCCGCCTCTTCGTTGTACCGGCGGGGCACATGGTTGAGCCCGATGCCGTAGAACTTGTCCTCGAGGGCTCGCACGGCCTTGCAGTAGGCCTCCATCTTGTCGTCATGGCAGCTCGCGTTCTTCATGACCTGATCGATCACGAGCTGCGAGTCGCCGCGCACGTCGAGGCGTTTGACGCCTAACTCAATGGCGATTTTGAGGCCACAGAGAAGGGCCTCGTATTCAGCCATGTTGTTAGACGCGGGGAAGTGGAGGCGCACCGCGTACCGCATGTGTTCCCTGAGGGGTGACACGAAGAGCTGAGCCCGCGCCCGCCTTCCTTTCATCACCGAGCCGAGTCGAAGAACGAGTCCCGGCACTCCGCTTGGATGCCGTGGCGGCGAGCCGTGTGTCCGTCCATTCGGCGACGAAATCCGCCAAGATTTGGGACTTGGCGGCCTTGCGCGGGCGTAGGCGAGCGTCTCTCCCCCATCGGCTCCACGGACCACTTGGCGATCCCCCGCGCGCGTCGGGGTTACGGATGATTCTCCCCTAGTGGGAAGGAGGAAACCCCCGTGACGGGGTGGGCCTCGAAGTAGTGGCGGAGTTTGCGCCGCGCAAGGACTACCGCGTAACAGCGCGGGGTAGCGCGTCTTCGTGTCCGGGGAC
This sequence comes from Cenchrus americanus, assembly GCA_947561735.1. Taxonomy (NCBI): domain Eukaryota; kingdom Viridiplantae; phylum Streptophyta; class Magnoliopsida; order Poales; family Poaceae; genus Cenchrus; species Cenchrus americanus. Next base: position 56,861,703 of record OX387240.1, read on the forward strand.
CTCGCCGATGTGGTAGACGGGCCGGCATGCACGGGCAAGGCATGCCCTTCCTCCATGCGCTCCACGACGATCACGACGGCGACCACCCGGTTGGTTGCGGCCACGTAGGGCTGCGGGGGGTCGCCGGTCTTGCGGCGGCGTGAGGCTCGGGCGTGCGTTAAAGACGCCTTGACTTGTCGGCGCATCACGGGCCTCGGTGGTCCGGGAGAAGCGCTCGTGCAACCAGAGGAGGCGGTAGAGGGTCAAGCCCTTCTCACCAGAGCCGTGAGATGAAGCTGCTCAAGGCGGCGAGGCACCCCAGCACCTTCTCGCACCCCTTTGAGGTCCGGATCGGACCCATTCGTTCGAGGGCCGCAACCTTTCCGGGGTTGGCCTCGATTCCCTGCCGGGAGACAATGTATCCCGGAGCATGCCTCGCGGCACTCCAAAGACGCATTTTTCGGGGGTTTAGTTTGACCCCACATTGGCCGTGGACGGTTGAACGCGATGCCGAGGTAGCCAACCGGGTCGTCACGCCTTCTGGTCTTTACGACGATGTCGTCCACGTATGCTTCGACCATTCGCCGTTGAGATCCCCAAAAACGTCTTGCATGCGGTCTCTGGTATGTTGCACCCGCGTTTCCGAGGCCAAATGGCATCGTGACCTATCGAACGTCATCCGAACGGTGTGATGAACGAAGTCGCGGCTGGTCGGACTCCTTCATCTTTATTTGATGGTACCGGAGTAGGCATCAAGGAAACGAAGCTATTCGCACCCGGTTGTTGAATCGACGATTTGATCAATGCGTGGCAAAGGGAAAAGGAACTTTAGGACATGCTTTATTAAGACTAGTGTAGTCTATACACATCCGCCACTTCCCATTCTTTTTCTTTACAAGCACGGGGTTTGCTAGCCATGTTGGGTGGAACACCTCCTTGATGAATCCGGCCTCGAAGCTTCCGCGGCTCGCTCAGGTGCCGTCGCCGCTCCTCGTCGAAGCGGCGGAGCCGGCGCCCGCACGGCGCGGGCGTTTGGCGAGGATGTCAAGGGAGTGCTCGGCGACTTCCCTCGGGATGCACGGCATGTCCAGGGGGCTCCACGCGAAGATGTCGGCGTTGGCGCGGAGGAAGTCGACCAGCACCACTCCCTATTTGGGGTCGAGGGGTGGGGCGACCCTCAACGCCTTGCCCTCGGGGGCGAGGGTCGGGGGGACCCCTTTGGTGCACTCGCGGCCTCGAAGGTGCGCGTGCTTGGCGGCGGAGTTGAGGTCTTCGTTGACCATCTTCTCCGGCGTGTTTACCGGCGCTTCATCCGGCGCGGTGCCTCTGCGTGCTCTACGCACTCGACGTCGCGGTCGAATGCGTGCTCGATCGACGAGCCGACGGTGATGATGCCTGTTTGGGCCGGCATCTTCATCTTCGGTAGGTATAATTGGGGACCGCCATGAATTTTTTGTAACGGGGTCGCTCAAGTGTGGCATGGTAGGCCCCCTTAAACCCCACCACCTCGAGAGGTGAGGGTCTCCTTGCGGAAATTCTTTGGGGTGCCAAACCAAGGCGGCGAGGTCGATGCGCGGGGGTTGGACACCTTGCGGGCGCGATGCCATGGAGCGGCTTCGTGCGGGGCCGCGAGCCCCGGTCCAATCCGTCCCCATCGAGGGCGCGGGCGTATGTGCGTGAGGATGTTGACGCCCCGCCTCGAGTCCGTGGGGACCTTCAAGAACGGGGCGTTCACGATGATGGGGTCGACCACCGGCGTCTTGGCCGGGTTGGGGGCGCGGTTTGGGTGGTCCTCCCGGGCGAATGTGATGGCGTCCTCGCGTCGGATTGAGGAAGGACGGAGGCGCCCTCTCGGCGGCGAGAACCTCGTGCCGCTCCTTCTTGCGTTGGCGCGGGCGACGGGGGTCGGCTGACCCCCCCCCAAAGATGAGGAACACATTTTCGACGGTGGGGAAGCTGCCTGCGTCGCCATCGCCTCCGTCTTTCTTGGCCTCTTGCCTCCTTCGCGGTGGCACGGCCATAGGGAACTTCTTGAGCATATCGCCTTTGCTCATAGGGGTGTGATTCACTAGGGTTTTGTGATAAGGACATGGCTTCTTCGGCATGTCGTCGAGTACCCGGGCCTCGAGGGGCCGGTCGAGGGGCTCCGTGGAGCCTGGGTCAACGAGCGGGGGCCTCGGCGTTGCGGCCGTCGCACCCTGCTCGCGCGCCTCGCGGCGCGGCCTTCTTCCCCTTCTTGCCCCGCTTGTCGTTGCGGTGGGGCTCCTTGGACTTGCTGCCCTCGGCGGCGCGTCCTCTCGAGCGCTTGCCCTTCTTGCCGTCGAAGATCGCCCCCACGGCCTCCTCTCCTGGGGGCGAAGGCCCCGGTGGCGATGTTGGCAACGGCTCGTTGGAGTCGCGGGGCGGGCGTGCGTCCCGGCTCCGCAGAGGTCCCGGCACGTGGTGCCCTCGAAGAAGGCGTGTACGATCTCGGTTGCGCAACGGCCCGGGGAAGCTCCGTGCGGCCCCGCTTGGAGAAGCGCGCGCGGGGGGTCCGCCGAGCGACTCGCGGGGCCACGTGCGGGGAGCGCGAGTCCCACGAATTTCCGGGGCGCAGTATGTGCCCTAGGAAGTTGCCGCGCGGATGTGTGGACCAGGTCGTCCCAGTTGTGGATGCGGCTGGCAAGCAAGTGCTCGAGCCATGTCGAGGCTGCGTCGCCAAGATGCGAGGGGCAAGTTGCGGATGATCCTCGTCGGCCCTGGCCCGCGCCGGTGGCAAGCCGAGCGGTAGTCATTGAGCCACGCGGGGGGTCGGTCTCCCGGGTTGTACTTGAGAATGGTCGAGGGTTGGCGGAAGCGTTGGGGGGGGAGCGACCGCGCGCGGATCTCCTCGGCCGAACACACGGGTGCAGGGGGCCTCGGCGTCGGGGAGGCGGTCTTCGCGCGCTCGTAGCGCCCACCCCGTCGGGGGTAGTAACCCCTTCTTGCCATCGTCGCCTTGGCCGGTGCGCCCGGCATTGATGACGTTGCGGGCGTCGCCATCCGGCGCCTGCGTGCGTCAGGAGTCGCTCACAGGCCGGCGTGCGCCTTTGTTCGGCGGGGCCGCTCCGTCGGTCTCCCCGCGTGCCGAGGGTTCGCCCCCGATGCGGCTCCATCGTCCCGCGCATCCCCACGGTGGCGGATGCGCGAGGCGGCCGCTCTCGGCCTTCTTTGGACGGCCGCTTGCTCTCGATGAGAGTTTGCACCTCGCGGTGCATGTCTCGAGCCTCGGGGGGTCGAGGTGCCGCCACGGCCCGCGGGCGGCGTCGCGGCGGCGACGAGCTCCGGCTCGCGCGAGGGCGCGTCGCGTTGTTGACGTTGGGGACGGTGTTGATGCGGTCGCGGACTCGGCCGACCCCGGCTCCGTGCGCGTTCACCGCGCGCGGAAGGCTTCCCCCGCTGCCATTGAGGCGCGGAGCAGCCGCACGCGTTCGGTATTCCTCGCGGCCTGCCCTCGAGCTCGCGGGCTTGGGCTAGGCTTGCGTGTCGGCGTCGGCCCCGAGCGGGGAGCGCTTGGCCGCGGCCGAGGTGCGCGGCGATCCCACAGGGCGGGCGTGACTTCCCCGTCTCCACTCGCTCACGCGCACGGCGGCATTGGCAGGGTCATTGGTGATGACGGCGCGGCGCACTCCCGCGGCGGGATCGTGGCTCCCGTGCTTTGGGAGGTCGTCGGAGCAACCAAACCGATTAGTCCGCGGCGTCGGAAAACACCGGAACGCGGCCCCGGGTCGACACGGCCGAGAGGGTCCTCACAGTGATGTCAGTGGCGGTTGGCGGGTGGCAACGCGTCGTCGTTCCCTCGGGGGATGACTCATCCTCCTGCCGAGGCGCCGGGGGTCCCCGGCGGCGAAGACGGTGGCGGCCAGGCGGAACCTGCGCATCGTGGTGTTGACATTGGCGTTGTAGGCCGACGTAGTGCCACGCGACCCGATGGGGAGGATGCGCCGGTCGGAGGCAGGTGCGAGCGTCACGTAGGGGCGGTGGCGGTCGTGATCGCGGGCGCGTCGCGGCGGAGTGGCGGCGCGCTCGGCTGCGCCGCTCGGGCAGCGCGACGCGAGAGCCGATGCCCGGAGCGACGGTGGCATCGTGGCGGCGCGGGCCCGCGGCATCCGTGCCGCGGGCGCTGCTTGGCAGGTGGTGGTGCGGCGGGCAAGGGTGCTGACAGGCACCGCGCTGCGCGCGGGCTCCTCGGTTGGTGAGGCGCATCGAATGGCCGTTCCCGTGGCACAGTTCAAGTCCCGAGAAGCGAATTTCGAACCGAGCTGGGAGGGGGTCGGGGCTTCTACATGCGGTGGCGTGTAGCACGGTACTCGGTGCGGATCACCATGGAGGATATTGACGGAATGACCTTGGGCGGCTCGATTGCCCCACGGTGGCGCCAGCGCCGGTGCGGAATATGGTCCGGAAACCTTTAACCGGTAGATAGCGCCAAGGTCTATCCCTCAGTGGTCGATGCTAAGCAATAAGAGACACGGGATTTATCACGGATTCGTGGCGAGGGGCGTACGTCCCCGGCAGTGGTGTGCTCAGGCACTATATTGCTCGGCCACGGGGGTGCTGTGGTGAGGCGCTACAAGCAAGGCGGGAGAGGAAGCGTGTCTTCCAAGTCCCCTGGAGGAGTGGTGAAGATAAAATGTGGGGGAATTGGAGAATGAGTACGTGGTGTGTTGTGAGGTTCCGTACGATGTCTCTGTGTTTCTGGGGGGTTGTTCGCCCCCCTTTTTATAGATCAGGGGAGGGCGGGTATCGCATGCACGCGCGCTGTCTAGCTACGTGGGGGGAGTGCGACGTGCTACGACGTAAAGTGGGCGGCGGCCGTGGGACAATCCTTGCGGCGTGCGGCCATCATGGCCTACCTCGTGCCGACGGTGGCGGTTCGAGGGGTAGAGGAGGGCGGCGGATGGTGGCGAAATCCTGCGATAGGCTCGAGGGAGGGTGCGCGCTTGGCCGTGCGGAGTACGAGATAGGTAGAAACGGCGTTCCTTCCCAACGCGCTCCCACGGTGCGCCGGAGTGGTTGCTATGGCGTCCGTGCGCACACGCACGCGCGGGGGATGTGCCCCGCGGTAGGTGGCGAGGGGATGGCGTTCCACCGGCCTAGCGCCTCACCTAACCACGTAGGGTCACGAGAAAGTGAATCGAGGGTGCGTCGGCCCCCCTTCGAGGGGCTCGGCGCGTTAGCCCGTCTTGGAGCGAGCGCACGGCGTCACGGAGGCCCCCACGACACCGGCCCCGCGGCGCCGCAGTCCCTCCCCACACGGTGATGGGGATGGGCTCCCTCCTGGGGAGTTGGTGCGGCGGCAACGAGAGCGCGAGCCGGGCGCATGATGGCGGCAGATCTGCCCGGCGTCGGGGCGTTAAATGCCGTGTGCGGGGGCGGCGCACGCGTGAGGGCACCCTCGAGCGTGGCGGACCCCGGCCGAGGGGCGGGGGCGTACCCTCGGCGAGGCGAGAACCTGCTCGAGGGGGAGCGAACCCTCAAGTGAGGCGGAGCCGCTCGAGGAGGTGCTACCCCTCGGAAGCGGGGGCGGAGCCGCCGAGGAGCGCGCTGGGTCCTCGAGTCGGCGGAGCCGCTCGGGGGATCTCTAAGAGGGCCGCCTTGATGGTGTCGGAGTCCTGCGGCGTGGGTTGTTCTCTGCACGGTTAGGCAAATTGTGTTTCGCCTTGTTGTGGGTTTTAAGTGGGGATTTCCCCGTTGTTTCTTGTTACGGAGGCCCTTATTCTTGCGACCAAGTTGTCGCCCTTCGCCTGCAACTCCACGAACATCGTTGTGGTACTTGGCGAAGGCGGCGTCGAACTTCGGCCGCATGGCGGCCGCGTGCTTCCGCGACTTCACAAGTTGCTCTTCTAGCGCCTCGGCTCGGAGCACCGCGTCGCCATAGCCTGCCGGCATGTTAGACTTGTCGCGGGACCGCTCCACAACGTCTGCCACACGGACAACCCAAGTCACACGAGTACTCAATGACGGAGGATTGGCTACTCGGAAGGCTACGGCTACTTACCTTCATCCTTTGCTCGGCTTTCGACGGATCGCCTCGAGATGCTTGGCCACCATCGCCACGGCTCGATAAGATCGTCCGCGGCGACTCTATTCCGCCGCGACTACTCGCGGTGGCCTCCGTCATTGGTGCGGAGCGGATGGGCTGCGTCACGCGGATCTCGGGGAGCGGTGTCGGTGCGGAATATGGTCCCGACACTAACCGATGAGATAACGCCTAGGTCTATCCCTCAATGGTCGATGCTAAGCAACAAATGACACAAGAATTTATCCTGGTTCCGGCCGAGGGCGCGTACGTCCGGCGGTGGTGTGCTCGTGGCACTATATTGCTCGGCACGCAGGGGGTGCTTGTAGTGGGGCAAATACAAGCAAGGCGGGAGAGGAAGCGTGGCTCCCAAGTCCACGGTGAGTAGGTGAAGATGTTGTGGGAGAATAAGAGAGTGAGTGCACGGTGCGTTGCTCGTGTTCCCTCCGGATTCGTCCCCGCGAGTGGGGGCTCGCCTTCCCTTTTATAGGCCAAGGGAGCGGCGAGTTACATGCACGCCGCGCTACCTAGGCTGCGTGTGGGAGCACGTCGTGCTACGGTGTAGAGCGGGCGGCCGTGCGGTCGATCTTTCTTTGCGATCCGGCCATGATGGCCTACCTTGTACCGAACGGTGGCGGTTCGAGGGTAGGAGGCGGCGGATGGCGATGGCGTCCCCTCCCCCCGGAGCAGGGGGCTTCGAGGGAGGTCCCGACGATGGCCGCAGACGCGGGCACACGAGAGTAGGCGGACCGCGTCTTCCCAACGCGCTTCACGCGTTCCGGGAGTGGCCGGCCGCAGGGCCGGGGCGTGCGCTCGCACGCGTGGGTACGGCGGCCACAGCTCCGTTACGTTGAACGTAGATGGCGATCCACCGCCTAGCGCCTCCACCTAATCCCCCCCGTAGGGTCACGAGTGAAATCGAGGGTGCGCCCCGCCCTCTTCGAGGGCTCCGCGCGTTAGCCGTACCGCAAGAGGGCGCGCTGCACGCCGCGCATCGATACCGGCCATACCGCATGCTCCCTCCCCAGCGTGGTGGGGACGGCCCCCTCCCCGGGGAGTTGGTGCGCGCACCGGGTGCGAGCCCCGGCGCATGAGATGGCGCCGGCCCGCGGCGTCGTGGCGTTAAATGCCCGTGTACCTGGCCGGCGCGCGCGTGCGGGCGCCCGTGAGCGTGGCGGCCCCGCCGAGGGCGGACGAACCCCCGAGCGAGACGAGACCCGCTCGAGGGGGAGTGGGAGCCCTCGAACGGGCGGGACCGCCGAGGGAAACGTTGCCCCTCGAACGGGCGGAGCCCGCCCGAGGGGGCGCGCGCCTCGAGCGAAGAGGGCCGGCTCTGGTGGGCCGCTTCAGGTCCCGCGCAGGGGCCGTGTCCCGCATGGTTACCACCGTACGTGTCAGGGCTTAACGTGTTTCGCACGGACGGCGAGGATTTCCCCCCGTTGTTTAAGGGGACCCCTAGGGTCGCCCCCGACAACTCTGGCCGACCGAAGTGAGCACCAATCTGCCGACCGGTCCCCGATGAAACCGGGCCACTTTCACTAAGTGGCCTCCGCACAGTCGACCGCGGAGACGCACCTACGTACCGCATCAGGCCTAAACTCAAACTCGAAACAGCCCCTACACTGGACAACAACAAACACACCCAGACGTTCACCCGAACAAAAACCCACCGAGGGTTGCACCGGTCAGACCGGTCAAGAGCACCGGTCATACTGGTGTAGCCTGGGCAACTCGGGATGAACAGCACCCGCGGGTCAACTTCCCCAAATCCAAACCTCGATCTCCCGAATCGCTACACGGACTTGAACAAGACTTTCGGGATATTAGGAGCAACTCATGAGGAGTCCATAGCCAAGTTTAATCCCATCAAAACTCGTCCAAAAAGGAGGAATCGAAGAAATCCCGCCAAAAGCACCTCTAACCCTAGAACTCGAAGAACCCCAGAATCGAGCCCCTTTACTCACGGATTTGGGAGGGAAATCACATCCTAAAGAACCACGAAGGGTTCCCACAAATTTCCTCTGTCAAATCCCCAAGAGCAAGGTCCCGAAAACAACCCAAAGAATTCACCAAGAGAGGGCTCCGAAAATCACCACCAAGAACAACCGGGAACAACACATCCAAACCTTGAGGAACCACGCCAAATCATCTATACATGCAACAAAGGTTCTTACAAGGCCTAGCTTGCCGCCCGATAATCCAACCCTCTCAACAAGATCTCACCATGAAGCTCTCAAGCTAGTCCTATGGAAATCCTAAGAAAATAGGAAGGGAAAATAGGAAAGCAATGAACTAGGTTCCAAGGCTTTGCCGCCATCCTCTCACCTCTTGGGTTATATGGAGGCAAATCGAAAGTCTAAAATACCCTTTCCTAATAACTAGGGATACAAGCCCCTCAAGGGCGGTTTTGGAAGACTTGAAGCTTTCTCCGCTCTGACGATGCCCGCGACCACAACCTCGCTTAGCCTCGACGCAGCCTTGCGATCCCGACGCGTGTCCTCCGCTTCGAAGATTCCGGATCGCGCGCCGCACACCGAAGCCGGACCGGCACTATCGGCCGACCGGCCGACCCACCCGCCGACCGGCTCGCACCGCCGGGCAAAGACTGCCTTCGTCTCTTCGCTCCTGGCTTTATGGATCAACCAAGGAACCTGCTGGTTTTCTCGGTGAACCACCGGAACCCTACTCTAACTCTCGGTAGCTCCACCAATCACCACTCCCGACTCTACTCCCACGTAAGCCCCGCTCGACCTTGGTTTTGAGGCTCAACCAAGAAACCGTCCACAACTTCATCTTGCCGTTCATGCCACCATGCGCCCGCACTTGACCCCCGCCGTCACCTTGCCTCTCTCGAACGAAGCCTACTTGTCTTCCACACCCTCGGAGGCCTCACCGGCGACGACCTTTCGCGCTTGTTCTTCACCCGCAGAACGAACACAAGTCAAGCCACAACCCGCATCCGGCACACTTAGCCAAGAATCAGCCCACACAACGCTGTCAATCACTCATCACACAAGGAAGCGACCATCCACCTGGCCCCTCGAACCACACATGGTCCTCAATCTCCCCCTTGATGGTGCATTGACAACACTCACACGAAAGTAACAAGAGAGAAAAAAAGGAAAAGAAACGAACAAAAGAAACTCCAACAAGCGATCGAAAAGCTAAATAAAGGCAAAGAGCAAGATCACCGAAGAAGACAAGTCTCGAATTTCTTAGGCAAGGGCAATGGCTCGACACATCCGAGACAAAACAACAAGGCAGAGCGAACCACCAAAACAAAGCTCGAACACCACATAGAGCTCCCCGGCACATGCAAGCTCCCAAACCAATGCACCTCCCCCGGACAAATGTGCATGCAAATCACTCGAAAACAAAAAGGGAAATGCGCAACAACTTCATCTCACACCGCCGTACCGGTCATCACCACCGTCGTACCGGTGCCTAACATGTGCACAGACTAGCACTCACACCGCCGACTTGGCACAAATGTATCTTAAAATGGCTCGTAACCACTCGAAAAACCTTCTAAATACGTCCACAAGCCATTTCAAGCTCAAACTTCTCCCCTTGTCAGTAACAATGCATGAATCAAGCCAAAAATGCAAAACTTTCAACCTAGATCTTCAAATAGACAAAATTCAACATAAAGATGCCACACATGTCCAAATGAGCAAGTTAGATACTCTATAGCTTCGTATCGACATCAACTACAAGATCACCAAGTTTCACAACCATTGACGAAGCTAAGATGGATTTGGGCAATTTTGCGAAAGCCAACAAGGCCAAAACACGATCTGCCTAACCATGCAGGGAACAGCCCACGCCGCAAGGACTCCGACGGCCCATCGAGGCGGCCCTCTTAGAGATCCCCTCGAGCAGGTTCCGCCTCGCTCGAGGGTACGCGCTCCCTTCGGGCGGGCTCCGCCCCGTTCGAGGGGCAGCACTTCCCTCGAGTGGGCTCCGCCTCGCTCGAGGGCTCACTCCCCCTCGAGCAGGTTCCGCCTCGCTCGAGGGTACGCCCCGCCCCCGCCGGGGTCCGCCACGCTCGAGGGCGCCCCTCACGTGTGCGCCGGCCCCCGTACACGGGCATTTAACGCCCGACGCCGGCGGACGGCGCCATCATGCGCCCGGGGCTCGCCCCCCGGTGCCGCCGCACCAACTCCCCAGGGAGGAGCCCATCCCCGTCACTGTGGGGAGGGACTGTGCAGCGCGGCCGGTGTCAGTCCCGTGACGCCGTGCGCCTGCTCCAGTACGGCTAACGCGCCGAGCCCTCGAAGGGGGGTCGGACGCACCCTCGATTCACTTTCTTGTGACCCTACAGGGTTAGGTGGAGGCGCTAGGCCGGTGGAACGCCATCCCTGCCACTGTAACAGCGCGGCGCCATCCCCGCGCGTGCAGCCGCACGCCGGACGCTGTAGCAACCACTCCGGCACTGTGAAGCGCGTTGGGAAGGAACGCCGTTCTACCTACTCCTGTACTCCGTACGGGCCAACGTCAGCACCTCCCTCGAGCCTATCAGAGGACTTCGCCACCATCCGCCGCCCTCCTACCCTCGAACCGCCACTGTTCGGGTACAAGGTAGGCCATGATGGCCAGATCGCCGCAGGGATCGTCCGGACGGCCGCCCACTCTACAGCGTAGCACGTCGCATTCCCCCACGTAGCTAGATAGCGCGGCGTGCATGTAATTCGCCTCCCCCTTGATCTATAAGAGGGGTGCGAGCCCCCCAGCCGCAGGGGACAGAGGAACACGGATGATGACGACACACACAAGAGCACACAACGCACCACGCACTCATTCTCCAATTCTCCCACAATATCTTCAGCCACTCCACCAGGGACTTGGAAGCCACGCTTCCTCTCCCGTCTTGCTTGTAGCAGCCCCACTACAGGCACCCCCGGTGCTGAGCAATATAGTGCCTTGAGCACACCACTGCTGGACGTACGGCCCCCTCGGCCGGAACCAGGATAAACCCCGTGTCTCTTATTGCTTAGCATCGACCATTGAGGGATATACCTCGGCGCTATCTACTGGTTAGTGTCGGGACCATATTTCGCACCGACAGTTGGCGCCCACCGTGGGGCAATCGAGCGCCTAAGGTCATTCCGTCAACTCCCTCCATGGTGATCCGCACTGAGTACCGTGCTACGCGCTACTGCATGGGTAGCTCGGACCCCCTCCCAGCCGGGTTCGAAATTCGCTTCGGGGACCTGAACTTTCAGGCCACGGGGAACGGCTATCTCATGCGCCTCACCAACCGTGAGGAGCTCCGCGCGCGCGCCGCCGGTGCCGGTCGCCCTTGGCCCCCGCCGCGTGCACCACCACGACGCAGCGCCCACGGGCACGGATGCCGCGGGCCCGTCGGCGCCACGACGCCACCGTCGCTCCGGGGGCGCCGTTCGCGTCGGGCGCGGTCCGAGCGGCGGCAGCCGAGCGCGCCGCCGCCCAGCCGCGGGCGCCCGCCATCATGACCGCCACCGCCCGAGGGACAGCCGCACGGCTCTCCGGCCGCGCATCCCCATCGGGCCGCGAGGCGCTACGACGGCCTACAACGCCAACATCAACACGACGATGCGCGAGGTTCCACCCGGCCGCCACGTCTTCGTCGCCGGGGACCCCGGCGCCTCGGCCAGGGGATGAGTCATCCCCGGGCTCCGTCGACACGTTGCCACCCGCCAACCGCCACGGATACGCGGAGTGGGACTTCTCCGGCGTGCCGGACCCGGGGCCGCGTTCGGTGTTTCCTCGACGCCGCGGACTACCGGTTCGGTTGCTCCGACGACTCCAGCACCGGGAGCTACGATCCCGCGCCGGAGTGCTGCGCCGTCATCACCAATGACCCGCCAATGCCGCCGCGCGGTGGGCGCAGGAGACGGGAAGTCACGCCTGCCCCAGGGATCGCCGCGCGCCTGGCCGCGGGTCCAAGCGCTCCCCGCCGGGGCCGACGCCGACGCGCGCCCTAGCCCAAGCCCGCGAGCTCGAGGCCAAGCCGGCGGAGGAATACCGAACGGTGCGGCGCTCCGCGCCCTCAATGGCGGGGGAAGCCCCCGCGCGCGGCGAACGCGCACGGAGCCGGGCCGACAGTCCGAGACCGCATCAACACCGTCCCCAACGTCGACAACGCGGACGCGCCCCCACGGGCGAGCCGAAGCTCGTCGCCGCCGCGACGCCGGCCGCGGGCCATGCCGGCACCCTCGACCCCCGAGGCTCGAGACATGCACTGCGAGGTGCAAACTCTCATCGAGCAAGCGGCCGTCCAGCAGGCCGAGAGCTCGGCCTCACGCATCCGCCAACAGGGGGATGCGCGGGACGATGAAGCCGCGCCGGGGGGCGATCCCTCGGTGCACGCGGGGAGACCAGCGGGGTGTCCCGCTGAGCAAGGGTGCACGCCGGCCAGGGAGCGAATCCTTGACGCACGCAGGGCGCTGGATGGCGACGCCCGCAACGTCATCAACGCCAGGCGCACCAGCAAGGCGGACGCACGAGCAGCAAGGGGCTACCACCCTCGACAGGGTGGGCGCTACGACAGCGGCGAAGACCGCTCCCCGACGTCGGAGCCCCCAGGCACCCGTGTGTTCAGCCGGGAGATCCGCGCGGCAGCGTTCCCCCAACGCTTCTGCCAACCCTCGACGATCGTCAAGTACAACGGGGAGACGGACCCCCGCGTGTGGCTCAACGACTACCGCTTGGCTTGCCAGCTGGGCGGGGCCACCAGCGACGAGGTCATCATCCGCAACTGGCCCCTGCATCTTGGCGACGCGGCCCGGACATGGCTCGAGCACTTGCCCGCCAGCCAGATCCATAACTGGGACGACCTGGTCCACACGTTCGTGGGCAACTTCCAGGGCACATACGTGCTCCCTGGAAATTCATGGGACCTGCGCTCCTGCACGCAGAAGCCCGGCGAGTCGCTGCGGGACTTCATACGGCGCTTCTCCAAGCGCTGCACGGAGCTCCACAGCGTGGCGCAGTCCGAGATCGTGCACGCCTTCCTCGAGGGCACCACGTGCCGGGACCTCGTGCGGGAGCTGGGACGCAGCCCGCCCGCGGACTCTAACGAGCTGTTCGACATCGCCACCGCCTTCCGCCTCCGGGGAGGAGGCCGTGGGGGCGATCTTCGACGGCAAGAAGGGCAAGCGCTCGCAGGACGCGCCCGCGGAGGGCAAGCAAGTCCAAGGAGCCCCACCGCAATGACAAGCGGGGCAAGAAGGGGAAGAAGCCCGCGCCGCGAGGCCTCGCGAGCAGGGGCGCGACGGCGGCAACGCCGAGGCCCCTCGCCGTTGACCCGGCTCGACGGGGCCCTCGACCGGCCCCTCGAGGCCCGGGGTGTTCGACGACATGCCGAAGAAGCCATGTCCTTATCACAAGACCCCAGCTGAATCACACCCTTGAGCAAAGGCGACATGCTAAAGAAGTTCTATGGCCGTGCCGCCGCGAAGGAGGCAGAGGCCAAGAAAGACGGAGGCGATGGCGACGCAGGCGGCTTCCCCGCCGTCGAAAATGTGTTCCTCATCTTTGGGGGACCAACTGTCGACATGTCGACACGCCAACGCAAGAAGGAGCGGCACGAGGTTCTCGCCGCGGAGAGGGCGCCTCCGTCCTTCCTCAATTGGTCGGAGGACGCCATCACATTCAGCCGGGAGGACCACCCAAACCGCGTCCCCAACCCGGGCCAGTACCCGCTGGTGGTCGACCCCATCATCGGGAACGCCCGGTTCTCGAAGGTCCTCATGGACGGAGGCGGCCAGCCTCAACATCCTCTACGCGCATACGCTGCGCCTGATGGGGATCGGATTGGACCAGCTGCGGCCCAGCACGAAGCCGTTCCATGGCATCGCGCCCGGCAAGGAGTCCAACCCCTCGGGCGATCGACCGCCGCCTTGGTTTGGCACCCCAAAGAATTTCCGCAAGGAGACCCTCACCTTCGAGGTGGTGGGATTCAAGGGGGCCTACCATGCTATACTTGGGCGACCCTGTTACGCCAAATTCATGGCGGTCCCCAATTATACCTACCTAAAGATGAAGATGCCCGGCCCAAATGGCATCATCACCGTCGGCTCGTCGATCGAGCACGCATTCGACTGCGATGTCGAGTGCGTGGAGCACGCAGAGGCACTAGCGCTGGATGAGGCGCTGGTGAACACGCTGGAGAAGATGGTCAACGAAGACCTCAACTCCGCTGCCAAGCACGCTGGCACCTTCGAGGCCGCGGAACAGACCAAGGGGGTCCCCCTCGACCCTTCAGCCCCCGAGGGCAATGCGTTGAGGGTCAGCTCCACCCTCGACCCCAAATAGGAAGTGGTGCTCGTCGACTTCCTCCGCGCCAACGCCGACATCTTCGCGTGGAGCCCCTCGGACATGCCAGGCATCCCGAGGGAAGTCGCCGAGCACTCCCTTGACATCCTGCCAAACGCCCGCGCCGTGCAGCAACGGCTCCGCCGCTTCGACGAGGAGCGGCGACGGGCAATCGGAGCGGAGCTACGGAAGCTTCTCGAGGCCGGATTCATCAAGGAGGTGTTCCACCCAACGTGGCTAGCAAATCCCGTGCTTGTAAAGAAAAAGAATGGGAAGTGGCCGATGTGCATAGACTACACTAGTCTTAATAAAGCATGTCCTAAAGTTCCTTTTCCTTTGCCGCGCATTGATCAAATCATTGATTCAACAGCTGGGTGCGAATTGCTCTGTTTCCTTGATGCCTACTCCGGGTACCACCAAATAAAGATGAAAGAGTCCGACCAGCTCGCGACCTCGTTCATCACACCGTTCGGGACGTTCTGCTACGTCACGATGCCATTTGGCCTCAGAAACGCGGGTGCAACATACCGGCCGCATGCAGCACGTTTTTGGGGATCACATCGGCGGACGGTCGAAGCATACGTGGACGACATCGTCGTAAAGACCAGGAAGGCAGACGACCTGGTTGGCGACCTTGGCGTCGCGTTCAATTGCCTACGGGCCAATGGGGTCAAATTAAACCCCGAAAAGTGTGTCTTTGGAGTGCCGCGAGGCATGCTCCCCGGGATACATCGTCTCCCGCCGGGGAATCGAGGCCAACCCCGAAAAGGTCGCGGCCCTCGAACGGATGGGTCCAATCCGGGACCTCAAAGGGGTGCGAAGGTGTTGGGGTGCCTTGCCGCCTTGAGCCGCTTCATCTCGCGGCTCGGTGAGAAGGGCCTCGCCCTCTACCGCCTACTCAAGAAGCACGAGCGCTTCTCCCGGACCACCGAGGCCCGGGATGCGCTCGACAAGCCGAAGGCGTCTCTAACGCACGCCCCGATCCTCACGCCGCCGCAGACGGCGAGCCCCTACGCTCTACGTGGCCGCAACCACCCGTGTGGTCGCCGCCGTGATCGTCGTGGAACGCATGGAGGAAGGGCATGCCTTGCCTGTGCAGCGGCCGGTCTACTACATCAGCGAGGTCCTCTCAGACACAAAGACGCGCTACCCCCAGGTCCAGAAGTTGCTGTACGCGGTAGTTCTTGCATGGCGCAAACTCCGCCACTACTTCGAGGCCCACCCCGTCACGGTGGTTTCCTCCTTCCCACTAGGAGAAATCATCCGCAACCCCGACGCCGCGGGAAGGATCGCCAAGTGGTCCGTGGAGCTGATGGGCGAGACGCTCGCCTACGCCCCGCGCAAGGCTGTCAAGTCCCAAATCTTGGCGGATTTCGTCGCCGAATGGACGGACACGCGCCTACCGCCGCCACGCATCCAAGCGGAATGCCGGACTCTCGTTCTTCGACGGCTCGGTGATGAAAACAGGGCGGGCGCGGGCCTGCTCTTCGTGTCACCCCTCGGGGAACACATGCGGTACGCGGTGCGCCTCCACTTCCCCGCGTCTAACAACATGGCTGAATACGAGGCCCTTCTCTGTGGCCTCAAAATCGCCATTGAGTTAGGCGTCAAGCGCCTCGACGTGCGCGGCGACTCGCAGCTCGTGATCGATCAGGTCATGAAGAACGCGAGCTGCCACGACGACAAGATGGAGGCCTACTGCAAGGCCGTGCGAGCCCTCGAGGACAAGTTCTACGGCATCGAGCTCAACCATGTGCCCCGCCGGTACAACGAAGAAGCGGACGAGCTCGCCAAGATCGCTTCCGGACGGATCACTGTCCCCCCGAACGTTTTCGCACGTGACGTCGCTCAACCCTCGGTCGTCTTCGAGCCCTACCCCTCGAGTCACAACGAACCCTCGGGGGCTCCCTCGAATCCAGCGGGTGCGGAACCCATGGACGAGGACCCCTTGAACGAGGCGTACGTGCTCTCCCTTCTCGAGGGGTACGGCTCCCACGAGGCCGACGTAATGGACATCGAGCCGGCCCCTGTCCAAGCGGACTGGCAGGAAAAATACATTGCCTGGATCGCTCGAGGGGAACTCCCCGCGGACCGGGCCGCGGCCAGACGCATCGCTAGGATGGCTAAGTCTTTTGCCCTCGTCGACGGCGAGCTGTACAAGTGCGCCGCCTCCGGCATCCTACAGCGATGCGTGCCCATTCCCGAGGGGCGCGAGCTCCTGCGGGACATCCACGCGGGGATCCGTGGCCACCACGCCGCGCCCCCGCACCCTCGTCGGCAACACGTTCCGCCAAGGGCTTTTATCCGGCCCACCGGCGGTCGCGGACGCCGCCGAGATCGTGCGCACCGCGAAGGGTGCCGCTCTACGCCCGCCGTCCAACTTGCCCGCCCACGCCCTACGTACCATCCCCCGTAACATGGCCGTTCGCCGTGTGGGGGCTGGACATCGTCGGGCCCCTGCGGAAGGCGCCCGGGGGCTTCACCCACTTGCTAGTCGCGATCGACAAGTTTTCCAAGTGGGTGGAGGTGCGCCCCATCATGAATCTAAGGGCAGAGCAGGCGGTGACATTCTTCACCGACATCGTCTACCGCTTTGGAGTGCCGAACTCCATCATCACCGACAATGGATCCCAGTTCACGGGCAAGAAGTTCTTGGAGTTCTGCGACAAGTTCCACATCCGTGTGGATTGGGCACCGTGGCGCACCCACGTACCAACGGCCAAGTAGAACGTGCCAATGGCATGATCTTACAAGGCCTAAAGCCCGAGAATTTTCGACGCTTGAACAAATCGGGCGGAAATGGCTCCAAGAATTACCGCCGGTTGTGTGGAGCCTAAGGACCACCCCCGAGCAGAGCCACCGGGTTCACCCCGTTTTTCCTAGTCCACGGCGCGGAGGCCGTCCTCCCCACGGACTTAGAATACGGTTCGCCCAGGGTTCGAGGCTATGACGAGGATGCCAGCCAGCGAGCCCGCGAGGACTCGTTGGACCAGCTGGACGAAGCACGCCTCGTGGCCCTGATGCATTCCACGAGGTACCAGCAGTCCCTCAGGCGCTATCAAGCACACAAGATACGCTGGCGGGATTTCAGCCAAGGGGATCTGGTCCTAAGGCTACGTCAAGACAACCGAGGGCACCACAAGCTATCGCCCCCATGGGAGGGACCCTATGTCGTGGTGAAGGTACTCAAGCCCGGCACGTACAAGCTGGCCAACGAGGACGGTGAAGAGCTCACAAACGCTTGGAACATCCAACAGCTACGTCGTTTCTACCCCTAGCTAGGATTCCCAAGCATTTTTTCTGTTGTAAAAATCACACGGCCAACGCCCCAGTTGGTAGCAACTATGTAAACATCTCAAGTTTAATAGAAAGGGCAACTCGGCTTTCCCCTGAAACCCAAGTTACCCTCGGGGGCTACTGCGGGGGGCATCCCCCCCCCCCCAAAATGGTCCCATTTTTCGCGCAAAAATAAAAACAACTCACACGCGCTAAGTTTGTTTCCTACTTCAACCTCGAGCAACGATTCGAACAGGGCGCAGGCGGCACAGCGGAAGGAGCGTGCGAGCCAGAGATAGCCTACGCCGCGTGGATACGGCCCTTCTCTCTCGCCTCCAACCCAGCAGGCCCCCTGCGAAAATCGAACTCCCCTAACTAGAATCTACTCAGGAAGAAGGAGAAACAAAAAGCGTGATAAACAAATGACTTCATTACAGCAAATGTTTATGTCCAAGAACAACTTGTTCATTTACAAAAAAGGCCACGAGGCCAGAGTACTGATACACATCAAAAACGGGCCTAGTGCCCAACTGCTTTCAGGCGGGAGGAGCGGCGCACGGGCCGGCGTCCGGAAGAGGAACTCATCGAAGGCTTCGGCGAGCGACCCGGCGGCGTCGGCGGCGAGCGCGTCCACACGCTCCATCGCCACCTCGTCCTCGACGCCCTCGGGAACGATGTAGCCCTCCACTAGCGCCTCGAAGTTAACCTCGTAGTGGGACCGCACCACTCCGAGGGCCTTCTGGACGCCCAGCTGCAGCGCCCGGCGCATCCGCTCGGTGACATGGCCACCAAGGGCACGCAGCGGCCGGCCGGGAGCCGCCGGCCCGTGCCTCGCCCTCCTCGACGGCGCGGCAGTCTCGAGGGCCGCATCGCGCGCCCTCCCGCAGCCCCCCGCCGGAGGAGTTGTAGGAAGCCCGCAGCCGCCTCGGCCCGCTCGCCCGCGTGCCCCGTGGCGGTGCGCAAGCCCGGAATCGCCCGGGACAAGAAAGAAATCGAAAGGGGGATGCAAGCCCTCTAACGAAAAACCAACAAGGCAAGAGTCGAACAAAGTGGCTCACCTTCGACCTCGCTTCCTCTCCATCTCGAGAGCGCGACGCTCGCCCTTGACCGCCGCCCTCGAGGCGCTTGACGGTCTCGCTCTGCTCCTGGAGGGCCATCTCCTGGTTTGCGCTCGCAATGCTGAGCACAATGAGCTCGCCCTCGGCCTTGGAGAGCTTGGCGTCCCGATCCGCCAAGGACTTCTGCGACACCTCGTGGGCGGCGCGCTCCTCGCTCCCGCCGCCCGGCGTCGACGAGGGCGGCCCTCGCTCCCCGCCGGAGCCGCCCCTCGGCCCCTTGGCGGTCGGTGCTCTCTTGCGGAGCCGCTCCTCGGCGGTGACGAGGGCCTCGGCCTTGGCGTCGAGGGCGGCCTTCGTGTCGTCGGCCTCCTTGGCCCGCCGCTCCCGCCCCGCGCGCCCGCTCCTCGGCCCGGCGCCGCCGCGCCCGCGCCCCCTCAAGCGACGAGCGAAGCTCCCGATTCTCGCCGCGGACGTTAGCCACCTCCGCCTCCCGCTGGCGGCCGCCGTCCGCGTCTTCTCCAAGTCCGAGCGCGCGTGCCACGCGCACCTCATCACGATCGATGAGGGCCGCGCGGATCCGCTCGAGGCTCGGCGACGCGCCGTGCCCCGCCTCGAGCTCTCGGGGAGATCGTCGTGCCGTGCCATGGCCCGGTACGCCGGCCCACCGTCCGGGACCCGTGGGCGTCCGCAAGCGCGTCGAAAGCGCTGCACCGCTCCCGGAGCTGGTGGACCTCGGTGTTCACCCGGTCGAAGGCATCGTACTTGTCGTGGGCGCGGCGCTCGAGCTCCTGGCACGCACACACCAAAATCCGTAAGCGCTACGGCACAAAAGCAGCGCACGAAGATGAGAAGAAGAAGAAAACGAGCAACGACGCCCTACCTGGATAACGCGCCATGCAGGGCCGCCATGGACCCGCAACGCCTCGTTCAGCGCGCGGTTGAGCGTGGCGCCGTGGCTTCGGAGCTCGCCCAAGAGCTCCTGCTCCCCCCGGGCGTCGGCAAACGCCGGGGGATCATCGATGGCCCCCTCCACCTGGGCGGGGGTGGCCGGCGCGGGAGGACGAGGCCTCGGCACCGTGTCCTCGGTCCCCCGCCACCATGTGCCCCTCGTGCCGCCTCACGAGGGCCCCCTCCTCGGGGCTCGGGGGAACGCGTGGGGAAACTAGCCCACCGGTCCCACCCCGGCGGCGGGGAGTCGTCATCCGGACCTCCACCACCTCCGCCCCCGGAACCGCCGGCGGGCACCCGCCCCTTGTGCCACCTCCACCGGCGCCTCCACTCGTGCCTCCGTGGCCGCGGGCGCCCGATGCGGCGCCACGGCCATCACCTCTCGGCCGCGCCTGCGCCCACCGGGCGCCGCCGCGGGCCGTGCCCGCCCCGCCTCTTCTCGCACCGGCGCCGCGGACCGCGCCTCCACCGGCGACGCCCTCTCGCGGCCGCGCCTCCGCCACGACCGCCGCCGCGACCCTCGCGCCCCCACGACGGCCGGCGCCGGTCGCTCCTCGTGGACCGCCGGCCGCGCCGCGGCGGACCGATCCGTTGGCCGAGGCCTCGGGGCCCCAGCCACGCCCTGCGAGCTCTCGCCCGCCGCCGCTGTGCTTGTCCCCGTCCGTGACGCTCTCGACGAGCGCCACCGGGTGGGGATGGACGCGTCCGTCCTAAGCACCTTAGCTGGTGCAAGGGGAGGCACGGTTGGCGCCACCCTGCGCAGGCACAAACAGAGGGTTAGAGCGCCTAATCATCAACTAATTAAACCAAGTAAAGCGTCGAGCCCCTTACCTCGAGGAGGAAAAGGCGCGCTTCCTTTTCCTCGAAGCCTCAGCGGATGAGGCCGGCGCGGCCGGCGCGCCCGCCGCCGCGTCTCCCCGACGGCGCCGCCGCGCGCGCCGCGCACCCGCCCCGCGCACGGGCACGCCCGACGCCGCGCCTCCCGAAGGCGCCCCCGCGCGCGCGGCACGCTTGCCTCGCGCGCGGCACGCTTGCCTCGCGCGCGGTACGCTTGCCGTGGCACCTCCCCGACGACGCCGCCACGCGCGCGGAGCACGCTCGCCCCGCGCGCGCAGCACGCTTGACGCACGCACGCGCGCGCCGCCGCGAGCGCCCCCATGGCGCGCGCGCCCGGCGCCCGCGCGCGCGCGCGCCCCCCGATGGCGACACGGCGGCGGGCGCCGCCGCGCCCGCCCCCAGCGATGCCGCCCTTGCCGCCGGCGCCGGCTCCGGCGACGGGGCGCAGCCGCCACCCATCGAGGGGGCCCTCCCCCTCACCCTCTTCCTCCTCGTCCTCCTCCGAGGATGAGTACTCCTCGGTCCCCGGGGAGGAGAGCCCCGGCTCTTTGCGCCGCCGGCACTCCGCGGCCCGCCGGTCGTGGCGCGCTTGATGTCGCCTCGCGCGCTCCCTCCCCGTGCGCCGCCCGCTCCTGCTCCCGCTGCTGCGCCGCCCGACCAAGCGCGCGGGAGTCGGGGGTGGGCGGAACGGACTTGGAGGCGGTGAAGCTCACCAGCTGCAAACAAGAACACCAAGGACACGTTAGGTGGCAAAAGCAACACAAAAAACTAAAACGAAATCAAGAACCACACTCACCAATGGGCCGGTGGGGAGCATCTCGAGGTCCCACGGGGACCAGTCCGGACGCAGCGGCATCCGGGTGTCGACGGCGTTCCGCGCCCGCGTGAGCGCGTACGCCCGCCCGAGCGGGGTCGGGAGCATCCGCGACCTCGCCAGATCGACGGGGTTGGCCGCCTCCGTCATCTCGAAGATGCAGAGCGGCCTCTCCATCAGCGGCACGATCCGCCGCTGATGGAGGAACGCGAGGACGCCCAACGCGTTCAGCCCTTGCGCCGTCAGGCTCTTCAGGGCGCCCAGGACCGAGTCCTGCCGCCTCCGGTGCTGGGCCGTGGACACCCCGTAGCCCCACGAGCTGGGCTTCTCCTTGAACACCCGACCGGTGTAGGGGGGGAGGCCGGGCTCGGCGTTGCGCAAGTAGAACCATCCCCGCTCCCAGCCGGCGTTGTTCGTCGTCATGGTGCAGGGGATGTAGTCGTTCTTGAATTGCCCCCGCAGGGCAAGCGACATCCCGCCGGCGCGCACCGCGCGCGGGTCCCCGGCTCCGTCGTGGGGGGCTGCGTGAAGAGCTCCGCGCGGAAAAGGTGTACCCAGAGCTCCCAATTGACTGGGATCCCCAGGTACCCTTCGCAGACGCCCACGAACGTGGCCGCCTGCGAAATCGCGTTGGGCGCGAAGTTGTGCAACTCCACTTCGTAGTAGTGGCACATCGCCCGCATGAAGCGGCTCGCCGGCGCGTTGAAGCCCCGCTCGTGGTAGCGGATAAAGCTCACCACGTAGCCCTCCGGAGGGTTGGGCGCGCGGTCCCCCGCCGGCGGCACTATCCACTCCGCCGGGCGTCCATCTTCATTGGCCGCCAGCTGGCCGGCGGTGACCAGCTCGCCAAGGGCCAGCCGGGTCACCGTCGACCTCTCCCAGGCGTACGGCTCCAGGATCGTGAGGGGCTGAGGCGGCGCCATGAGGAAGGACGAAGGAAAGCAAGAGCGGATAACGAGAAACAGAGGAAGAGCTCTAATGGCGACACCGCGCGGCGGCAAGGGCGGGGCGAAAACGAAGGCGCAGGGAGCTGAAATGGTGAGGCGCTAAGGTAAAAAACCACCGTCTCCCCATCCCTTCAGATTTATAAGCCGCGGGCGAGCTCTCCGGAGCGGATGTCCCGCGCGCATTAACTGCAGGGAATCTTCCCTTCACGCCGACGAACGGACCCCACCACGACTGCCGCGGCCACATCACCGCGGGCGGGCAATCATCGCGGCGAAGACTAGCAGGGACCGAGGCAAGCGGTCACATCCGCCCGCCACGCCGCCCACTACGCGCGCGCGCGCGGCCGCGACGCCTAAAAAGGCGCGCCCGCGTTGCAGAGCCTCGGCCTCGACTGTAAGGCATTTAACAGCACGTTCCCTTGCCAAGCAAGGAGGACCCTCGAGCGGGGCGAACCCCTGACTCGAGACAAAAATAGCCCTCGAAGGGACATCGGCGTGAGAAGGTCGCCCGGGGCCTGCTTGAAGTAAAGCAGGCACCACGAGCACCCATGCCACGTAAAACCCTCGAGCGGTACGAGCCCTTGGCTCAAGATGATTTCAGCCCTCGAAGGGACATCGACGCGAGAAGGCCGCCCGGGACCTGCTTGAAGTAAAGCAGGCACCACGGGTGCCCATGCCGCGCAAAACCCTCGAGCGGCACGAACCCTCGGCTCAAGACAATTTCCGACCATCGAGGGACATCGGCGTGAGAAGGTCGCCCGGGGCCTGCTTGAAGTAAAGTAGGCACCACGGGCACCCATGCCACGCAAAACCCTCGAGCGGCGCGAGCCCCTGGCTCGAAACGATATCAACTCTCTAAAAAAGGGGCACGCGCGTGAGAAGGTCGCCCGGCGCCTGCTTGGAGAAAAGCAGGCCCTGCGAGCACCCATGCCACGCAGTGCTACCAACCAGCGCCTCGAGGGCTGGCCAACCCAGACCCCTCGATGGCCGCAAACGCAAAAGACGGGGCCGCCCAGACGCTGCCCCGCACGGCCCTATTGATCAGGGGTTCGAAGCCTGACCCTAGACGGGTTCGAACAGGCGCCTCAGATCGCAGAGTCAGGGACGACGAGGGCACGCGCATTCGAGCCGTTCCTCGAGCCCGTCGGCTCGAGGGTGCCCCACATGTCGTGTTCGAGAGCCGCCGAGGGCGGCCTAGCGGGGATCCCACCGAGGGAGAGCTTCCGCGCCCTCGGTCCCTATCGAACGGGACCGAGCCCCACCTAGCAAACCCATGCAAGCGCTTCCATGGACGTGTCTCCGGACCACGCAGCCTACCCTTATCGAACGGGGCATGGGCGTCCACTCGAATCACCCACTAACGGCCTCGAAGAGGAATCCGCAATTCGCGACCCGCTCGATGGGGGTTGCGGAAACCTCACCCCTCCGTCCCGCGGAGGGACGGCGAGGGCGCGTTAAAAACCAAGTTGTAAAGCTCTACCCGATCGCCTCGAACGGGCCAAGGCTCGGGGGCTTAACGCACGGCTACACCTCCTTGGCCTGCACCCGCCGGAGACAGCGCCGGCAGCGCGTGCGTCACCGAAGCCGGCTGAAACACTGCCGATGCCGGTTGAGACATGTGCCACGCCCTCTGACCAGTTCTCGCGGTTAACCCCTGCAGGAGCACCCACACTCCTGCAGGGCTTCGGGGGCTAGACCCCGCGGGTCGCCGACGCGGCCCCACGGAAAGCGTTTGCAAAACAAGGAGGGAAGAACGTCCTATCAGTAGATTCCAGCATCCGCGGGAGCCTCAATGGCAAACCCGCAGATGCTCGGGGGCTACTGTCGGGGACAGCCCTAGGGGTCACCTTAAACAACGGGGAAATCCTCACTTAAAACCCACAACAAGGCCAAAACATGATCTGCCTAACCATGCAGGGAACAGCCCACGCCGCAAGGACTCCGACGGCCCATCGAGGCGGCCCTCTTAGAGATCCCCTCGAGCAGGTTCCGCCTCGCTCGAGGGTACGCGCTCCCTTCGGGCGGGCTCCGCCCCGTTCGAGGGGCAGCACTTCCCTCGAGTGGGCTCCGCCTCGCTCGAGGGCTCACTCCCCCTCGAGCAGGTTCCGCCTCGCTCGAGGGTACGCCCCGCCCTCGGCCGGGGTCCGCCACGCCGAGGGCGCCCCTCACGCGTGCGCCGGCCCCCCGTACACGGGCATTTAACGCCCGACGCCGGCGGACGGCGCCATCATGCGCCCGGGCTCGCCCCCCGTGCCGCCGCACCAACTCCCCCCGGAGGAGCCCATCCCCGTCCACCGTGGGGAGGGACCGTGCGCGCGCGGCCGGTGTCGTCCCGTGACGCCGTGCGCCCGCTCCAAAGACGGCTAACGCGCCGAGCCCTCGAAGGGGGGCCGGACGCACCCTCGATTCACTTTCTTGTGACCCTACAGGGTTTGGTGGAGGCGCTAGGCCGGTGGAACGCCATCCCTGCCACTGTAACAGCGCGGCGCCATCCCCGCGCGTGCAGGCGCACGCCGGACCCTGTAGCAACCACTCCGGCACTGTGAAGCGCGTTGGGAAGGAACGCCGTTCTACCTACTCCTGTACTCCGTACGGGCCAACGCGCACCTCCCCTCGAGCCTATCAGAGGACTTCGCCACCATCCGCCGCCCTCCTACCCTCGAACCGCCACTGTTCGGGTACAAGGTAGGCCATGATGGCCAGATCGCCGCAGGGATTGTCCGGACGGCCGCCCACTCTACAGCGTAGCACGTCGCACTCCCCCACGTAGCTAGATAGCGCGGCGTGCATGTAATCCGCCTCCCCCTTGATCTATAAAAGGGGGGCGAACCCCCCAGCCGCAGGGGACAGAGGAACAGGGACGACGACGACACACACAAGAGCACACAACGCACCACGCACTCATTCTCCAATTCTCCCACAATATCTTCAGCCACTCCACCAGGGACTTGGAAGCCACGCTTCCTCTCCCGTCTTGCTTGTAGCAGCCCCACTACAGGCACCCCCGGTGCTGAGCAATATAGTGCCTTGAGCACACCACTACTGGACGTACGGCCCCCTCGGCCGGAACCAGGATAAACCCCGTGTCTCTTATTGCTTAGCATCAACCATTGAGGGATAGACCTCGGAGCTATCTACTGGTTAGTGTCGGGACCATATTCCGCACCAACAAACTCATCTCGAAAGTCTCCTCTTTAATGTTAATTTCCTGCGTAAACAACAAACTCCAAAATCGACATGCAAGTGTGAACTTGTTACATCATTAGTATACCTAGTGGCGGGTTAGTTGCAACTCATAATCGAAACCAATGTATAACAAGTACTCTAGGTTGACAGAAATTCACCGTCAATATCTCCCCCATGCTTAAACCTTGCTCGTCCTCGAGTAAGTAATCCTCGCTTAAAAGGGAAATCAGCGTTGCCTTCCAATGTTATCCCTGCACTTAGTCATTCATGACGAGGCAAATTGCTCTCTCTCAAGAACTTATTTTTAAAGTTCAAGTTGTGACGGGCTTCTTTTTCATTATGGAAGATATACTAACAATAAAGAACAAGCCACATTTAACAAACACGATGCTCTCAAACTTAAGTGAACTTCAAACCATTACCTTGTCACATGGAAGAATTTTCAAAAAGATGCATATCCAACATAAGTGAAAATCTCTTGCAAAAGCTCATGGAAACACTCATCTCATCAAGTCACTCAAGCCTATACTTGATTATTTTCAACCTACTCTACTCATATGTGATAGTGGAAGGCTTATGTGGAGCTTGGAAGGTTAATAACAATCATAGCAAAACATACATCCGAAATATTGTCAAATTAAGAGAGAGGTCTATTGGAATTACCGAGACTCGTCAAAAAGGCCATGGAAAATAAATGTTGGAAAGAGAGAGGGATGATACACACACATTTAGATAAGTGGACATATGCAAGTGGCAAATGGATGACCCCGAGGCATGAGTGAAGTCCTCATTATCGGATTGCACATGGTTGGAAGATTTGAGTATGGATTTGCCATTAAGGCAATTGAGAACTTATGAAGCAAAAAGATCCAAGGAGCATCTTTATTTTTTTACTTTTATTTTATTTCCTTCTTATTTTTCTCTATTTCTTATTTCACTTTATTCTTCCTATTTTTCTTTCTTTTCTTTTCTTCTCATCATATTTTTTTCTTTTTACATTTTTTCTTTTTCTCCTCAAAACTTTTTGCAACATAATACTTACATAGCATTTGTGTCAGAGAATGACTCCCCCCCATGCATGAACGATGCTCGTCCTCGAGCATAAAAGAGAGGGGAAATGACTACTAAAGTAAGTATAAATTCCATAATCTTGCGGAATATTTGAATCTCCATCGAGAATTTTACTCCATACTCAATTTGGGTTGTGGACAAGGAGGTTATCACAAAAAGATGTTTTTGATTTATGGTGGATACCCAGCGAAGTTTGTGAAATTTTCGATGTGAAAACCCACAATGCATGGACAAAAAGGCTAGCATGAAAAAGTTACACAAAGGAATGACCAACTTCTTAGTCTCGAACCATAGAAATCAATCCTAATCCAACTCATCAAAACATATGTTTGCAATCTACGGGTTTTGTTATCATAAAACATATATGTATATGGCTTTGGTAGGTAGAACTTTGCAAGAGCATCACAAACATGTACATAGCATAAAAGTTAAGTTTTCATAAAAACAACAAGTTATCCGGCTATCCATAAACTTAAATCAAAGAGCAAAGATATGTATGTGGGTCTAGAGCATAGTCATTTCACCTCCACAAATAAAAGAGCTGGTATTTAAATTAATTTCAGATCGTATTATAGAGAGCAATTAACCAAGACATGTATAACTTCATGTAGGTAAAACAAAGCAACAACTTTCATCATCTTTCCATAACCATAGGCAATATAAAACATCGAGGTGAACACATGGTCATGCCTATCTATTGAAAGTAAAAAGAAATCTAGGTTGTCCTCCTAGTAGCCATGTTATTGTTGGAAGAGAAAAACAAAAGGTTGCACCTAGTTGAGGTTGAAGGCATACTTACAAGCATTTGTGTTTGAAAAAGAGAAGGTCTATGGAGGTGTTACCATCCTTTGTAGTTCTTCGTTGCCTTCTTCCGTCATCTCCATGTATCGATGTGGCTTTCGCTTTTGTATTCATTTATCAATGCTCCTAAACTTCTGAATTTGATCTTGTATGCTTAATGGAGTCATTGGTCGTCCTTCTCTTCAATGTTGTCATCACCATCTCCTCTTTCTTGTTCTCATCATCTCCTTACTGTCTGTTTTTCATAGATTTCCCCTCTGTCCAGAACAGAACATATATCAAAATATAGCTCTATTGAAAATTTTATGAAATTACCTTTGCAACGTGTGGTCATTCATCCAAAACGGAGTTCAAACAAGGGAGCTATGTCCGTTTTACTTCAGCGCTGCGTGCTGTCCAAAACTGATTTCAGGACGTGTTGCACTTGGTGATTCGGGCATAACCGCTTGTAGGAACCTCTGATTGTCTTGATTCTTGATTTGTTGGAATCGTAACTTCATGGGGCTTCTAAATATCCAAAAATACCTAGTGTTTCCCTTCGAGACCATGCAGAACTTTGATGAGATCGATAGCTTCTCGCGCATTGATCAGGAGATGTTAACGATCTTGATCATTCTATCTTCTAGAGTGTCATGTTGCACTTTCGTGTTGAAGATTCAGGGTCTCCCCCATGCTTAGCATTTTGCTAGTCATGGAAGAAGAAGACAAAGCATTTTTATCTTAGCCATCCTTCAATTTCCTTGTAGTGAGAGTCTTTATCTTGCCTGCAAGACGTTTTAAACGCACATTCTACCCCCAAGGTGACGGTTGGGAGTAGATAGAATTGCCAACAATCCAACAATGTTTCCTAGGACTCTCAACTTGTGGCATAATTAGTCTAATGAGGAATAAAAACCTAATGAGTGTACGTGGTGCAAGGTGTGTATGCACATGATAGGAAAGTATATAAACAAAGACAATGCTTTCACCTAGTTCTAAACACCATGTTTACAACTAGGTTGCCGAATTTCTCCATAGCCACAAAGGTTAATAAGTCTAGGGTTAAAACACCATGTCTATCCCTAAATCAATAAATCTTATAGCACAAGAAAAATTAAGCGTATTGAAAAGCTTATAAACTAACCAAAGCAACATGAAAAGATATGAAAAGCTAGCTAGGTTTATCGAACTTAACGGTGATAGTCCGCAATCATGTTTAAACACCACGTTTACACAAGATCACAAAACAAAAATACTCATAAGGCCTTATGAATCATTAACATGGAAAATGAAGCATACATCATTAAGTATATAAAACAACCATGCCAACTATGTACAAAACATGTATACACAAAGAAACATCACATTGATAACAAAATGCAATGCATGCAAATAAATAAATATGATCATGAATATGATGTTGGTTCTAAAAAGGAAGACTAAACTTAGATTAATAACCACAAGTTGATCATCATAAGATAGTGCCATTCTTTATTTTCTCTAAGAAAGTAGTAAAAATATAAAGAAACGGGTTGCCTCCCGAAAAGCGCTTCATTTGAAGTCATAGAGCTCGACTTTCTCACATACCTTCTTTTCGTCGCATAGCCATGGCCCTTCATGCAAGAAGAAAAAGGTACCAATGCAGCTTTAATTTACTTCCCATGTTGTGCTTGATCATTTATAGAAGACTTGTCCAAAGCATCCTTTTGTTTCATCGCTATCTCCTTCTTTATCACCCTTCGGTGCTGCCTTCACTCCATGAATTTTTTTCTTCAATTCCCAGAACAGAAAATATACCCAAGATCTACTTCATTGCACAGTGCACAAAATTTCCTTTCCAACGAGTCTTTATTTGCCCAAATCGGACTCCGGACAAGAGAGTTACGTCTGTTTTACTTCGGCGATGAAATTTGTGGGAACCCTTCGTGGTTCTTTGGACTGTGATTCCCCTCTTCAATCCGTGAGTTAAGGGGCTCGATTTTGGTGGTTTCGGAGTTCTAGGGTTGGAGGTGCTCTTGGGGGTTGACTTTCGATTCCTCTTGATTGAGTAGATTTTGGGGATCGGGCTTCTAGCCAAGGGTAGCCCACGAGGTACCCCATCTATCCCCAAAGTCTCACTTTGATCCGTGGAACGAATCGGGAGATCAATTGGAGGGTGTGTTGAGTTTTTCCCGCGGGCTGTGTTCTTCCTGACTGTCCACGCAAAAACCGGCCTGACCGGTTTCCCAAACCGGTCTGACCGGTTTCCCAAACCGGTCTGACCGGTTTCGCCCTATGGGCTGTCGAGAAGGATTTTTGAGAAGGAAGTCTCTGTTGCACCATGGCTTCATTTGTTCAGATGTGGAAAGGTTCTTGAGATGTTTGGGTTTTTGGGGAGTTTATGGACAAAATCGGTCTGACCGATTTGCCAAACCGGTCTGACCGGTTTCCCCTGCCTACATGACGCTAAGTCCAACAGAAGCGGTCTGACCGGTTTCAGAAACCGGCCTGACCGGTTTGGGCTGACAGCAGCCATGTCGTGTGTGTTTCCGCTGCGTGTGTGCTGTGGCTGTTGGTTGGGTCTCGCTCCTAGGTCCAGTAGCACTTCAGTGGATACGTGAGCTTAGCAAGAGGAGTTTGCGGAGGTGCATGAGTGAAATCGGGTTCATAGGCCGAATTCTTGAATAGAATTTTTATCGGCTCCCATTCACTCCCCCCCCCCGCCCTCTCGGGTTCGCCGTTTCGGTCTTTCAAGTGGTTTCAGAGCATGTTTGGGTCTTTGTTGACTCTAACCAGTCTAAGATCCAAGGATGGCGTACCAGGAACGGGGTTCGGGTCCTCCACACTTCGATGGAAAGAACTACTAGATGTGGAGTAAGCGGATGGCGGCGTTCCTCCGCGGAAAGGGTCAGAGCCTTTGGGATGTCACGGTGGACACAGCCTATGTCCAGCTGATGAACTTCGTCGCTCCAGGATTGAGGGACATGTTCGACGCTAATAATAAGGCAGTCGACTACTTGTTTCGTGCTCTGTGTCAGCCTGAGTTCGATCGGGTGCACACCGAGCACTTAGCTTGTAGAATTTGGACGGTGCTGAAGGAGGCTCATGTTGGGAATGCCCAGGTTCAGGCACATATGTATGCGACCTACCGGAGAGAGTACGAGAACTTCACTCATCTCCCCGATGAGTCCATCGATGCCTTGTTTCAAAGGTTCACGGTGGTTGTGAACAACATGAGGGCCAATATGGACGTGCTCCCGTACGATGATCATGATAGAGCTGTCAAGCTCTTACACTCTTTGGATCGTACAATATGGGTCGGAAAGTTCGAGGCCATTGTGGAGTCGGAGAAGTATGACACTCTGACGGTGAACGAACTATTCTCAAAGCTCAAGTCGGCTGAGGTGGATAGGGGCATGACTGCCAAGCTCGAGGGTCTGACTGACTCCCATAGTCTTGCCCTCGTTGGTGGTTCGAAAGGAAAGGCTAACACTAACCCATCCACCAGGATGTTCTCTTTGTCCTCTTTGATGTCTATGCCAGATGAGGAGTTCGATGTGCTTGGAGAGGACGAGCTGGCGTTGCTGACGAGGAGGTTCGAGAGGCTACACGAGAACCGAGTGAACATGAGGAGGAACACAAGGACATGCTTCCAGTGCGGCAAGCCGGGACACTTCTGTTGACGCAAAACGTGCACCCGGCGCCAAACACACAGCAAGCCGAACAAAGCTCGCTTCACACGCGCAAAGAGTAACAAGACATGCCAGTCAATTTTTTCCTGAAAATTAACAAAAGACAAAGCAGTTAGATATCAAAGCTTGGAACTTGCCGGGTAGTACCAGACAGTTCCATATTTACGGCTAAGAAGCCAGATGGGATGACACATAGCTATAGAAAGCTATTTGCCAATGAACTACGACCATTCGGGAAATTGCAAAGGGGAAAAAGTAATATTGCCGAATGGATGACGTAAGCATGACAGCGATCGGTCTTTGTTTGAACAAGGATGTACATGCATGAAGCCATGACCGATCCCCATGAAGATTAGCATTAAATAAATGAATAAAGTAAAGCACGGACATGATCATGTAATAAACAAGCATGCATAGATCCAAAGCACTAGTCTACCGCATGTCTAGTTACTTTAAAACCCGTCGGGTACGATATCAAACAAATCTATCCACCGCATGATACAACTTGCATGAAAAACCGTACCACTTTCCACAAATAGATCTATCCACCGCATGATACAATCTAAATATGGAAAGCTAAAAGCACACATTATTTAAAGCATGAATAACGCACGTGTTCTACTCGTGAAGATACATAACCGAATACAGCTGAACAGCCGATTCGGGGTCCATGAAGAAGGAACAAACGTTACCAAGTGAATAAATCTATCAGATTGATTTGAAAATCTAATCCACCGGATGACTAGCTCCAAAGCAACCCAAAAACCTGCATCTACCGCATGATACTCAGTTCTTTCAAGATTTATACCAGCATTAGTAAGCTTGGACCCGCAACACGTAACAATCTAGATCGATTCGGTTTCGGCTATCGGAAAGCACAAGATCCACGTGTTAAAACATGAAATCTACTCGAACAAGGATCGTAAAAGAGGTAAAGCCGATCCAAACCCATCTAGATTGGGCAAAAGTGTGTTACATGAATTTAAACATAAAGTAAAACTCAAAGTAACACGGGGTAAATTAATGAATCTATTAGATCTTGCCAAAATCTAATAGAGCCGATAACTAGCTTCAAGCTAGATCTTAGCCTACCGCATGGCTCATGACCTAACAAGAAACCCTCTTGAACCAAGCTTGAATCTACCGCATGACACGAATCATGGTAACAAGACTACTTGCATCAGATCGAAATCCACCGCATGATACTAGACGTGATACAAGGTTGCCGGTACTCACGGAGGTCGACGGATCGATGAACCCTCTCGAAGAACTCGACGACACGACAAAGGACTCTAGGGTTTGGCGTAAGGCCGGTGTGTATTGAAGAATGATTGTCCTCTCGTTACATACATTCGGGGGTCATATTTATACCCCCGTCAAGTACAACTTCGAATGGATTCATTGCCTAACTTATCTCTAAGCTTGATCGCCTATCCATCCATTCGTTCTCCCCGATTGAGCCACGTCACCGTCCAATCCCGCAAAATCAGCTCTCTTGTTCCTTTGCCGAACCGGGAGCGGATAGCCGACCGCGCATCTCTTTGCCGAATATCTCGAAAAGATCCTTCCTTCCACCAGACGGACTCTTTATCGAACCGGACCCACAAGTCAGACTCCTTACCAAATTTTGGTGTTAACACATGCCCCTTCAATTGTGGGATAAAAGTAGTTTTGTTCCGCAATTGACTCCAGCCACGAATACTTCAAATCAAATCTGTCAACACCTGCAATCCGCCGGAATCTTCATCTAGATCCAAACCCTAGATCGCCTCGTTCCGAGCTCAAATCCCCAATGGCAGCTCAAAACCAAGATGCTCAGGTAAATTTCTCCCCCGTAAGCCTCGTTCGGCATTTAGGTTTTCAATTTTACCTGATATTTCCTTTTCCGCTTTTCCTCCAGGAGCCTTCTACTGAGCTTCTGATTCACACCGAGGCCAATTCGAGATCCTATTATCTTGGTCCTGTAGGGAACTCTGACCCTCGAGATTTCATCGCAACTGAATCTCAGAGAATCCCTTTTAAAGCAGCTCTGTCCCCACCTCCTCGGTGGCAAGACGTTTTCAAGAACTGGCCTTTACCTCCAATCGCAGGCTGGAAAACTTGGTACCGGAGGATTCTCGCATACAAGAGTGGATTGACCAAAAACTGGGATACCCTCCGTATCTCCCAATGCTTGGAGTTATCCGTGGCTGAGACCCCCAAGAACGAAGACCTCCTGATAGCAGCCTGCCACTTCTGGTCAAACGGCGTCAACGCCTTCCTTTTTGGCCATGGCCCAATGTCTCCAACCCTGGCCGATGTGTATATGATCACCGGCCTTGACATCACAGGGTCTGTTCAGCCTTGGAAATTCAAAATTTCTTCTCGGCAAACAGGGGTGAAGCCAGGAAACAGATACAAACAGTATATCCTGAGCCATATGAAAGACAACCCCCTTGGTGATGTCGAGTATAGGGCTTTCCTGAATATGTGGCTGTGTAGATTTGTCTTCTGTGGCAAAGCCAATGAACCTACCCTGAATCATATCACAATGGCATCTCATTTGGCCAGTGTCAACCGCCTCCCTCTTGGAAAATTCCTCCTAGGCAGTGTATACCATATGCTCCACCAAACTGTCACCCAAATGTATACTAGCCAGAGGATAACATGCGTCAACGGTCCTTGGTGGTTTGTTCAAATGTGGCTGCAGCTCCACATGCATCAGATCATTGGTGTCGATTTGAACTCCAGGCTCTTCCCCTTATCCAATCACCCTGAAGGGGAGCCTCAAGCCACCAGAGGATGCCAGAATTATGGAGAAGCGGCTTCAACTGTTCTTGTTCAGCAGGACATCAGCCAGCTTTTCGAGCTATTTTTCAAAGGTTTTCCAAATCCTCTCTGGCTTCCTTATCTGGACAATGACACCTTGACTTTCCCTGTTGAATTCTCCTTTGAATCTGGTCATCAAGATGGAAGATTCCTAGAGATCTTCAACATCATAATCCGCCCATGTATGCTGCCGGCTGAATTTAATGGAGGAAGGCTGAATCATAGCACTTATGAGTATTATCAGCCCAATGTAGTGGCCCGGCAACTTGGGTGCGGTCAGATGCCCCCAAGGCTATTTCTGCATGAATTCTTTAAGCCCAGGGAGGAAATCAAAGAACTTATGCACAGCAGCAGAGTTTTCAATTATGTGTGCAGTCCCACTGTCTATACCTGGCCTTTTGTGCCTATAACCTTAACTCATCCCACCTTCAATTCCTGGTGGCAAGAATTCCACGATCATATCTTCGCCGAGCTCGTACACGTGTTCGTGCGAGTTGATGCCCGATTTCCCGCCGCCTTCGGAGGTAATATAATGAACCTTTGGATCGGACATATCCTCTTTAATCATGATTCCGACCTTCATCTTCTTATCCACGAACACGATGCTCGCCCCTCGAGCTAGGAATATCACCTATAATGTCGTAGGCCCAATCTCAAAGACTCGGGATTCAAGTCCACAACTCTAGCTCAGCTAATGGCCAGGTTTGCTACAACAGACCCCAGCCTCTCTAGCCTTGCTGCTGACAGGAGGCAAGGTCTGTCTCTGATTGCTCCTCCAAATGCCAAGAGGAGGAGAACTGTCAAGAAAATGCTTGTTGAGGTAAAATCCTTTACCTTCTTGATCACAAGATTACTCTGTTCTTGATAAATCATATCTTTGTGCATTTTCAGACCAGAGCCCAGCAACCTTCAGTGTCAGAACCTGCCAATGCTCCATCCACTGGTATGACCTTTGTTGCCTCTTCTGAAGGATGAACACTGGCATTTATCCTTTTAATTTGACACTTGCAGAAGAGACAATGGAAGAACAACTTGTAGATGTCCCAGTGGCTCAATAAGCAAGTCCACCCAGGGTTGAATTACCTATCCCAGTGGAGATCTCATCTTCATCACCTTCTGCAGAAACAATGAATTCTCCAGAGATGAATCTCCCAATCCATCCAGAGCCATCAAGTCCTCCAAGGGCACAATCACCTGTTGATCATGCAGAAACAACAATCCCAACAGAGGTGGATCCAACTCCTCTTCAGCCAGAAGCCCATGAGTTACCAGCGACTGCATCAACACCCTCTAACTTGGAAGCTTCAGCTTTACCTGGAACACCTACTTCTCCTATGATTGCCCCTGCTCAAGAAATCAGCCATGAGGTAATCATTTGCACTTAACTCTGTATCTTTACCTTTAGCACCTCTAACTCGGCAATACTGCTTCTTAGGATCAAGCCCCATCATCATCGAGCCTGCCAACGGGGAACAATCTAGTTGCCGAGGCGATGGAAGAAATGCACCAGCCTCTGTCAGATGAAGTGCTAGCAAAGCTTAAAGAAATTATTGCCTGGCTGGAAGGAGATGCACAAGAACAATTCAAGGATCTCGATCACTTTGAGGAGATGCTTGAATCTATCAGCCAAGAACTCCCTGAAGATGTCAGAGCTTCTCTAATATCCATCTGTGGCTTGGACATCATTTATGCGCCCATAAGGCACGCTCTGAGGAGATTGCGCTCCCGCCCGGCCATTGAAAAGAAGAAAGCCGATGCTGAACGCACCATGAACGGGGCACAATCCCAAGCAGAGAGCCACAAAGATACACTGGCTGACCTGCAGACTTCTTATGATCTGAAAGTTGCCAAGAAAACTGCTCTAGAGGCAGAACTGAGAATCCTGTCAGTTGAGATAGAGGCGGATAAAAAGAAAATAGCCGAGCTCCCTGGATTGATAGAAAAGACCCAAGCGGAAGCAAAATCGGCTATCACCAAGATAGCGCAATGCGATGCAGAACTCACCACCTTGTTTAGTGCTCAAAAAGATTGTCAGGAGCTATTGGACAATTTTCGCCAAGCGTCATCCAACGCCCGTGGCGTGATTGCGAAACATTTGAACATTTGAATGCTTTAATTGATGTATAACTGAACTGGTCGCTCTTTTGATATTTCTCTTGCAATTTATTTCTTTTCTTCTGCGCACCTTCAAATATAATGCTGAATGACCCATTCGGCAAAGGAACGCCAACTCCCGAACGGCACTTTGACTCTCCTTAGTCGAGCCAGCCAACTGAATGTGACTCAGCCTAGAACTCCAAGCGACCCGCCGGCGGGCTGGCCAAGGAAACCTTTCCACCTTCCGATTTTCTTGGGATACGCGCCACGATCCAAAGCCATGACTCGAAGCCACGATTCACCTTGCCAGGCCTATAAATGCATTCGTAGGTGCCCCTAGCTCTCCACCAAGCCTTTAGCTCTCGAATCTTTGCCAATCTCAGCCCTTTCTCTTCCCAAACAGTGCACATCCCAAACCACCATGGTGCGCCTCCTCAACCGCCGCCGCGCCTCCGACGAGGCAGAGGGGAGCAGCGCCAACGCGCGCCGGAGGCAATGATCGTCGATTCCTCTTCTTTGATTCAACTTTAGATCTTCTTCTTGTTTTGACGATCATCCCCTTTTTCAGATTGATTCAGTGGAATCCGTCTCCTGCGCCGGCCAATCAACCCCTTCCAGACGACTCCTCGGAGTCCGACGGCCACTCCCCCGTGCCGTACGGGGAGCTCGATGCCCTCCGCTTCAAGGAGGAGCTGGAGACGGCCCAGCGTGATCTAGAGGACGTCTCCAAGAATGCGGGTATAGCCGAGCTGGAATGGGAGGACCAGCGTAAATAGCTGCTGGAAGCCATCGATGGTACGGCTCTGAAATCAATTCTTGATCCAACCCGGCTTTTGATGCTAATCTTTTTCTTCTTGCTCCTTGCAGCCCGCGTTGCTGAGCTCAACCAGCTGAAGGCGCTGGTGGAGCAGCTGGCCGATAAGGTGAACGCCCGCGGCGACACGCCGGCGGAGCGCCTTGCCGCGGTGGAGCACCGCGTCGACGAGGTGGCCGCCCATGGCGTTCGTTTGGGCACCACCTTGGGTCCGGCCGCCATGGCGACGCACACGGACGTCGACTACTCCACCGGGCCGCGCGGCTTCCGGGCGGCGCGCCGAGGGACATTGAGGAGATCGAGCTCATCCTGGAGCGCCTTGATGGCCATGGCGACGCCATTGCCGAAATTACTCATCCCCAATATGTGTTGAACAGGCTCTTCGACTAGATTGTATTAGGGATGTTTAAATATCGGCAATGAAGAACTTTTGAATTTTGTGCTTGTTTTGTGATGACTCCCTTTACATTTTGCATCCGTGAATCTTGTTTTCTCTTTGAACGTATCGAGGAACTTTCTTGAGCCGAATACATGCGAACAGATGCCCCTTGGCGCAAAAATCCACAGAAAATCCCCGAATCGGCAATCCGCAAACACTGTTCAAGCAAAAAACCCTTCGCATCCGGAAAAAACCCTGCCGTTTGGTATTCCAACAGTGTGTACTGGCCAGTCATCACTCCCAATGCACCCCTTCGGTCAATAAAATAGCCTGCCGGGATGCCCTGCAAATCCACTCGCGCACTCATCCATCATTTCTCATCTCTTCCCCTGTCTCTAGAGGAGAAAACCCCAAGGCCATGGACAAGGGCAAGCAACCCCAGGAGAGCAGCTCACCAAAGAAGCGCACGATTCGAAGGTGAGTTCTTCCTTGATCTATTCCTCGTTCTTCCACACGATCTCGTGCTTAATGTTTTCTTCTTTTCCTCTTCCAGCCTTGATTTGCTCCCTGAAGAAATCATCGGGACCGAAGATGCGCCTGAGTACATCTCCTTCGATTCCTCCCTCGAAGCAGAAAATGCCACGCCTGAGCAGAGGACCAACCATCAACTGCGCCGCCGCATTCGGCATCTGGAGCACGGCCTCAGGGACATCACCGCCCGTTGCCAAGCCGAGCGTGAGCGCCGCATGGCCCTGGAAGCACTAGTAGGGGGTAAACGCTTCTGACTTCTTCTTGACCTTATGCCTTGTTGACGGATAAAAGATGTATCCCTCTACGATCCGCAAGCGTACGGACCCCACACCTTTTTCACCACGGGATTCCCAAGGTTCTTGTCAATCCGCGGAGCAAGGGGATTACTAGCGCTTAACCAAGTACTAATCTAGTTGAATGGAAAACCTTTGAAAGAGTATTTATCTAAAGGTAAAACAATCTAACCTAAGTTAATCTAAGTTAAGTTGATCAAACAAATCTAGGGTTAAACTAGATGGTAAAGGGGTGAACACAAGAGAGCGAGCAAGAAAGATAAGCGTTCCCTCCCTAGGATCTAGGATAACATGGTATGCATCTACTACACGAAAGCGGTAAACCAATCTACTGGGGGTTGTGACCACGGTTTCGCCCTTTCCCTCCTCTCGTACTGTCACTACGCGAAGGTATTCATGACTAGACCTATGATGGACACGGTATGTTGATGGAATCTATGGGAGTAGCGGATATCATACGCCCGAAAAACACGGTAGCTAACCTTAATCATCAAAGCATCATCAACATGAAAACAATAGATTGAAACCACGAATCGAGTAGTGATCACATAGCATGTATCCATCTAATCCTAGGGATGAACGGAGACATTACCCCATCATCTTACACGGATTGAAGCACATAGGGGTGATGGAGACTCCGGAGAACGTCGTCGATGAAGATGGCGGCGATGGAGCTTGGGAACACCCCTAGGCCAGCGGCTTGGAGTCCTCCTCTTGCTTGCTTCTCTCCGCCGGCGTTGATCCTTGCGACGAGCTCATCTAACTCTCTCCCTCATCTTGCGGTGGCGGTTTTCTGGTGATTGACGTCGGTAGGATGATTTGTTCGATGGGTCACCACCTTGGGGCGCCTAGGGGGTTGTATTTATGTCCTTGGGGTGCCTTTGGGCGTGCTCCACCTTGCCTTGCACGAGATCCTCCTTGGGAGAGAAGCAAACTTGGTTTCCATAAAATCAGTCAGATTTTCCTGATTCGCAGTCCTTCCTTGCCAGGGCCATATCTCCCACGTATGGACTCCAAATAATGCAAATTCAGTGTCCAGGTTGTGTGCCACGAAATTATCTTC
This sequence comes from Cenchrus americanus, assembly GCA_947561735.1. NCBI lineage: Eukaryota > Viridiplantae > Streptophyta > Magnoliopsida > Poales > Poaceae > Cenchrus > Cenchrus americanus. The sequence goes on from OX387240.1 coordinate 56,900,593, forward strand.
AACTTTGGTATTCATTTCTTTCCTTAAAAACGAAGATAAGATCACCAAATCGGCATTGGAAGATAATCTGTTCTGATTTCGGACTGACTGCGCAGCAGGGATTTCGGGGGCCATATCTCCTAGCTCCCTTATCCAAATTGGGCCTTCCACATGTCCAAATCGAAGGTATCGTCGAGGCCCACAACTTTGGTAGTCAAACTTTTGCCATTTAAGACCGTTTAAGCCTCCGAATCTGTACCGAAAGATCATGCTGTCCTGAGGTGCGAGAATATCTCTCGGGCTGAGTTGATCCCGTTGGTAAACATCCAAGTCCCCGGAGTTTTGCGTGTTGATGCTTCAGTCCTTGGGTTTTTTGGAGTCTTGTTCACTTCGTGTCTTGACTTGTGACGGGCTTCATGATCTTCTCTTGAAGTGCTTGATGAAATTATCCCGAAAGTCTCCTCTTTAGCGTAGATTTCCTGCGTAAACAACAAACTCCAAAATCGACATGCAAGTGTGAACTTGTTATACATTAGTATGCCTAGTGGCGGGTTAGTTGCAAATCATAATCAAAACCAATGTATAACAAGTACTAGGTTGACGGAAATTCACCGTCAACATCTCCCCCATGCTTAAACCTTGCTCGTCCTCGAGTAAGTAATCCTTGCTTAAAAGGGAAATCAGTGTTGCCTTCCAATGTTGTCCCTGCACTTAGTCATTCATGACGAGGCAAATGGCTCTCTCTTAAGAATTTATTTTTAAAGTTCAAGTTGGGACCGGCTTCTTTTTCATTATGGAAGATAGACTAACAATAAAGAACAAACCACATTTAACACGATGCTCTCAAACTTAAGTGAACTTCAAACCATTACCTTGTCACATGGGAGATTTTCAAAAAGATGCATATCCAACATAAGTGAAAATCTCTTGCAAAAGCTCATGGAACACTCATCTCATCAAGTCACTCAAGCCTATACTAGATTATTTTCAACCTACTCTACTCATATGTGATAGTGGAAGGCTTATGTGGAGCTTGGAAGGTTAAAAACAATCCTAGCAAAACATACATCCGAAATATTGTCAAATTAAGAGAGAGGTCTATTGGAATTACCGAGACTCGTCAAAAAGGCCATGGAAAATAAATGTTGGAAAGAGAGAGGGACGAAACACACACATTTAGATAAGTGGACATGTGCAAGTGGCAAATGGATGATCCCGAGGCACGAGTGAAGTCCTCGTTATCGGATTGCACATGGTTGGAAGATTTGAGTATGGATGTGTCATCAAGGCACTTGAGAACTTATGAAGCAAAAAGATCCGAGGAGCATCTTTATTATATATTTTTTTACTTTTATTTTATTTCCTTCTCTTTTTTCTCTCTTTCTTTTTTTTCACTTTATTCTTCCTATTTTTCTTACTTTTCTTTTCTTCTCATCATATTTTTTTTTCTTTTTTCAGTTTTTTCTCTTTTTTTTCTTTTTTCTTTTGCTCCTCAAAACTTTTTGCAGCATAATACTTACATAGCATTTGTGTCAGAGAATGACTCCTCCCCCATGCTTGAACGATGCTCGTCCTCGAGCATAAAAGAGAGGGGAAATGACTGCTAAAGTAAGTATAAATTCCATAATCTTGCGGAATCTCCATCGAGAGTTTTACTCCATACTCAAATTGGGTTGTGGACAAGGAGGTGATCACAAAAAGATGTTTTTGGTTTAGGGTGGATGCCCAGCAAAGTTTGTGAAATTTTCGATGTGAAAACCCACAATGCATGGACAAAAAGGCTAGCATGAAAAAGTTACACAAAGGAATGACCAGCTTCTTAGTCTCGAACCATAGAAAACAATCCTAATCCAACTCATCAAAATATATGTTTGCAATCTACGGGTTTTGTTATCAAAAAAAAATATATGTATATGGCTTTGGTAGGTAGAACTTTGCAAGATCATCACAAATATGTAGATATCATAAAAGTTAAGTTTTCATAAAAACAACAAGTTATCCGGCTATCCATAAACTTAAATCAAAGAGTAAAGATATGTATGTGGGTCTAGAGCATAGTCATTTCACCTCCACAAATAAAAGAGCCGGTATTTAAATTAATTTCAGATCATATTATAGAGGGCAATTATCCAAGACATGTATAACTTCATGTAGGTAAAACAAAGCGGCAAGTTTCATCATCTTTCCGTAAGCATAGGCAATATAGAACATCGAGGTGAATACATGGTCATGCTTATCTATTGAAAGTAAAAAGAAACCTAGGTTGTCCTCCTAGTAGCCATGTTATTATTTGAAGAGAAAAACAAAAGGTTGCACCTATTTGATGTTGAAGGCATACTTACAAGCAATTGTGTTTGGAAAAGAGAAGGTCCATGGAGATGTTACCATCTTTTGTAATCCTTCGTTGCCTTCTTCCAACATCTACATGTATCGATGTGGCTTTTGCTTTTGTCTTGATTTATTAATGCTCCAAAACTTCTGAATTTGATCTTGTATGCTTAATGGAGTCATTGGTCACCCTTCTCTTCAATGTTGTCATCACCATCTCCTCTTTCTTGTTCTCATCATCTCCTTGCTGTCTCTTTTTCATAGATTTCCCCCTCTGTCCAGAACAGAACATATATCGAAATATAGCTCTATTGAAAAGTTTATGAAATTACCTTTCCAACGTGTGGTCATTCATCGAAAACGGAGTTCAAACAAGGGAGCTATGTCCGTTTTACTTCAGCGCTGCGTGCTGTCCAGAACTGATTTCAGGACGTGTTGCACTCGGTGATTCGGGCATAACTTCTTGTAGAAACCTCCGATTGTTTTGATTCTTGATTTGTTGGAATTGTAACTTCATGGGGCTTCTAAATATCCAAAAATATCCAGTGTTTTCCCTTCGAGACCATGCAGAATTTTGATGAGATTGGTGGCTTCTTGCGCATTGATCCGGAGATGTTAACGATCTTTATCATTCTATCTTCTAGAGTGTCATGTTGCACTTCCGTGTTGAAGATTCAGGGTCTCCCCCATGCTTAGCATTTTGCTAGTCATGTAAGAAGAAGACAAAGCACTTCTTAGCCATCCTTCAATTTCCTTGTAGTGAGAGTCTTTATCTTGCCTGTAAGACATTTTAAACGCACATTCTACCCCCAAGGTGACGGTTGGGAGTAGATAGAATTGCCAACAATCCAACAATGTCTCCTAAGATTCTTAACTTGTGGCATAATTAGTTTAATGAGGAATAAAAACCTAATGAGTGTACGTGATGCAAGGTGTGTATGCACATGATAGGAAAGCATATAAACAAAGACAATGTTTTCACCTAGTTCTAAACACCATGTTTACAACTAGGTTGCCTAATTTTTCCATAGCCATAAAGGTTTATTTATCAAGGGTTAAAACACCATGTCTATCCCTAAATCAATAACCCTTATAGCACAAGGAAAATTAAGCGCATTGCAAAGCTTATAAACTAACCAAAGCAACATGAAAACATATGAAAAGCCAGCTAGGTTTATCGAACTTAATGATGATGGTCCGCAATCATGTTTAAACACCACGTTTACACAAGATCACAAAAGGAAAATACTCATAATGCCTTATGAAGTATTAACATGGAAAATGAAGCATACATCATTAAGTATATAAAACAACCAAGCCAACTATGTGCAAAACATGTATACACAAAGAAACATCACGAGGACAACAAAATGCAATGCATGCAAATAAATAAATATGAGCATGAACATGATGGTGGTTCTAAAAAGGAAAACTGAACTTAGATTAATAACCACAAGTTGATCATCATAAGATGGTGCCATTCTTTATTCTCTCTACGAAAGTAGTAAAAATATAAAGAAACGGGTTGCCTCCCGAAAAGCGCTTCATTTAAAGTCATAGAGCTCGACTTTCTCACATACCTTCTTTTCGTTGCATAGCCATGGCCCTTCATGCAAGAAGAAAAGGTACCAATGCAGCTTTAATTTACTTCTCATGTTGTGATTGATCACTTATAGAAGACTTGCCCAAAGCATCCTTTTGTTTCATCATTATCTCCTTCTTTATCATCCTTCGGTGCTGCCTTTACTCCATGAATTTTTTTTAATGTCCTGAACAGAGAGTATACTCAAGCTCTACTCCATTGCACAGTTAACAAAATTTCCTTTCCAATGAGTCTTTATTTGCTCAAATCGGACTCCGGACAAGAGAGTTACGTCCGTTTTACTTCTGCGATAAAATCTGTCCTGAAATTTCAGAACGCGCAACGCTCAATGTTTTCTCCATAACTCCTTGCACGGGTCTTCAAACTTGTTGGTTCTTGATGCGTTGGAATGATAACTTGATGGAGCTTCTGGATATCTCATTTTCTCCATTTGTACACCCCTGAACAAGCTCTCAAATTTATAAAGACAGCAGCATCCATCGCGGGATTCGGAGAGGTTGATGATTTATCTTGCAACTCTTTTAGGCATGACTTCTTTTTTTCATTATTCAAGCCTGGTCTACATGGTTAGTGAAAATCGGGCCTTTCCCGACATATGATTCTTTAAGGTCATTAGCTTGACCAAGCGCAAAGCATGATCGAGATTTACAAAACTTATTGTAAACATACGCGTCCATAATTAACACCACATGTGAATTGTAGCAACAAGTCAAGGTGTAAATAAAAGAAGCATATGTTTCATGCATAGCACTTAGCTCATCATTAGGAAAAGGTTGTTTAGGTGTGAGATTAATTGGATCAAAAATAAATGTTTCCTCTTTTTCATTCTCAAGAAAATCTAGCCTATCAACATGATCACTATTGGAACAAGGCATAGAATTTAAACTATCGTTCATACTATTGGTTGAGCATGAGTATTTGAATTTATCAACATCAATACCAATAATATCTTGAGATTTCAGCGCGTACCTTGGCCTTAGAGATTTTTCAACAAGAGTGATATTTGGTTCATCAAGCGTTGTTGAAGGCGAATCGATCTCAACAAGTGTAGTTGCCTCTTCATCACCATCTTGCAATTTATTCAACTCATCATGTGGAACATGTAATCCTTCAACTATGTATGCATTCATCTCTTCTTTGAAGTCTTCTTTATCAACCAGATCTTCATCTTCAAAGACTTGTATGTTGCTTTCTTTATCTTCCATGTACCATATGTCTTCAAGATCGCTCATTGTTGATTCACTCTTTCCTTCATCCTTGAGTACTTCCATGTCTTGATTTGCTAGTGTGTAGGCTTCAATAGCACACAAGCTATCATCTAGCTTGAGTCCTATCTCCTCCCATTTATCCTTTGAGTCACTAGGCTCATCACGGTTGTACTCTTCTCTTCCTTCATCATAAATCTTTGAGTTGTCAAACCGGTCGATCCATCCTTCATCTCCTTCTTCTCTTTCTTCTTCAAACATCTTTTGGATCGACTCTCCACTCATCTCTTGATCAAATATATCTTCAACTAGCTTGGCAATGTGTCGGCGTTCCTCCTTCCTTCGGTAGTTAATTAGTGGGGCGAAATCAACTTGAACCCAATCGGATTGAATGAACTCCGCCAATGGTCTAGCATTCCACATACTTCGGCCTACATTCATGTTAGTTTCAACATTTTTAACATCCGAAATGACTTCTCTTACCTTGGGAAGTGTATCTTCACTTTCTTGTATGGTCGGTTCATCTTCCTTGACCTTCGGTTCATCTTTTTCAGAAATTTCAGCAAGCACCTTGGGCTTGATTTTGTCATTTTGCTCCTCTCGACAACATCTTTGCCAATCTCGTATTGTTCTTTGTCCATTGCTTATCCTTTGTAAGATTTGTGCGGCTTCACTAATTGTTTTATCCATTATATCACTGCCTGCACACATGCTTACAAAACGAGACGAGTTAGGGGTTAGTGAAAAATAAAAGGTATGCAACATCAAGTCACCGGAAAATCCCAAGTTCGGGCCTCGCTCAAGTAGTTCATTAAAACGGTCCCATGCTTCATCAATTCCTTCATCCTCTCCTTGCTTGAAAGTGAGCACTTGCCTCCTTAAGTCTTGGACCTTGCTTATGGGAAAGAACTTCAAAAGAAACTTCTTCACTAGCTCATCCCAATTTCCTTTTGCTTCAACGGACGCAAGTGTGTACCATCTTCGCGCTTCATCTTCGAGAGAGAATGGAAAAAGATTCCATTTGAACCAAGCGGCCGGAACTCCTTTTTGTTGCACCGTGTTGCATAACATCGTGAATTCCTTAATGTGTCTATATGGGTTGTCATCCTCCAATCCTCTAAATGGTTTTGTCGCCACTAACTTGATGATTCCAGGCTTCACTTCATAGTGGGTTGTAGCAAACGTCAAATCTGATTTTTGCATCTCAATGTCTTCCATTGACGGCATTGCTAGCTCCCTTAGCGACATCTCTTCGTCTTCCAATGGTGAGGTGAACAAATCCATCTAGGCACAAGAAAAGTAGAAAGAAAAACAGAAAAGATTTTTTTCTTTTTTTAGAAAAGAAGGGTTAGGTGTTAGTAATCAATAAAATTAATACTAGATTAAACGTAGCAAACTGGCTTGCTCCCCGGCAACTGCGCCAGAAAAAGGGGCTTGTTGACGGATAAAAGATGTATCCCTCTACGATCCGCAAGCGTACGGACCCCACACCTTTTTCACCACGGGATTCCCAAGGTTCTTGTCAATCCGCGGAGCAAGGGGATTACTAGCGCTTAACCAAGTACTAATCTAGTTGAATGGAAAACCTTTGAAAGAGTATTTATCTAAAGGTAAAACAATCTAACCTAAGTTAATCTAAGTTAAGTTGATCAAACAAATCTAGGGTTAAACTAGATGGTAAAGGGGTGAACACAAGAGAGCGAGCAAGAAAGATAAGCGTTCCCTCCCTAGGATCTAGGATAACATGGTATGCATCTACTACACGAAAGCAAGAAACCAATCTACCGGGGGTTGTGACCACGGTTTCGCCCTTTCCCTCCTCTCGTACTGTCACTACGCGAAGGTATTCATGACTAGACCTATGATGGACACGGTATGTTGATGGAATCTATGGGAGTAGCGGATATCATACGCCCGAAAAACACGGTAGCTAACCTTAATCATCAAAGCATCATCAACATGAAAACAATAGATTGAAACCACGAATCGAGTAGTGATCACATAGCATGTATCCATCTAATCCTAGGGATGAACGGAGACATTACCCCATCATCTTACACGGATTGAAGCACATAGGGGTGATGGAGACTCCGGAGAACGTCGTCGATGAAGATGGCGGCGATGGAGCTTGGGAACACCCCTAGGCCAGCGGCTTGGAGTCCTCCTCTTGCTTCCTTCTCTCCGCCGGCGTTGATCCTTGCGACGAGCTCATCTAACTCTCTCCCTCATCTTGCGGTGGCGGTTTTCTGGTGATTGGCGTCGGTAGGATGATTTGTTCGATGGGTCACCACCTTGGGGCGCCTAGGGGGTTGTATTTATGTCCTTGGGGTGCCTTTGGGCGTGCTCCACCTTGCCTTGCACGAGATCCTCCTTGGGAGAGAAGCAAACTTGGTTTCCATAAAATCAGTCAGATTTTCCTGATTCGCAGTCCTTCCTTGCCAGGGCCATATCTCCCACGTATGGACTCCAAATAATGCAAATTCGGTATCCAGGTTGTGTGCCACGAAATTATCTTCAACTTTGGTATTCATTTCTTTCCTTAAAAACGAAGATAAGATCACCAAATCGGCATTGGAAGATAATCTGTTCTGATTTCGGACTGACTGCGCAGCAGGGATTTCGGGGGCCATATCTCCTAGCTCCCTTATCCAAATTGGGCCTTCCACATGTCCAAATCGAAGGTATCGTCGAGGCCCACAACTTTGGTAGTCAAACTTTTGCCATTTAAGACCGTTTAAGCCTCCGAATCTGTACCGAAAGATCATGCTGTCCCGAGTCTGCGAGAATATCTCTCGGGCTGAGTTGATCCCGTTGGTAAACATCCAAGTCCCCGGAGTTTTGCGTGTTGATGCTTCAGTCCTTGGGTTGTTTGGAGTCTTGTTCACTTCGTGTCTTGACTTGTGAAGGGCTTCATGATCTTCTCTTGAAGTGCTTGATGAAATTATCCCGAAAGTCTCCTCTTTAGCGTAGATTTCCTGCGTAAACAACAAACTCCAAAATCGACATGCAAGTGTGAACTTGTTATATCATTAGTATGCCTAGTGGCGGGTTAGTTGCAAATCATAATCAAAACCAATGTATAACAAGTACTCTAGGTTGACGGAAATTCACCGTCAACATGCCTGCATTTGGATTTCTTGCCCCTAACATCGATTCCTCCGCTTCAGATGCCTCTGACAGGTACAACAACCTAAAAACGGCCTGGGAGAGCTTGGTGGAGGCCGCCAACCATGGTCACCCCCATGCGTTCCAATTTGTCGTCACGGTGGTCCTGGAACAACTGAAGAGGGAGCAACAGAAGAAGCAAAGAAAAGATTGAATCATACTTTCGCTTCTTCCTCCACGCCTTCTGCTTCCCACCTCCTTGAAGATCTGTCCACTAGGGTTGTTAGATGTAAACCTGCAAGAAGCAGTTGTAATGTAGTTTTTGTGCTAAGGGCAATGCATCTAGGCACTGGCCATTTCTTCTGTTTATGGATTTTTTTTGTTCCGAAGGCGGCCTCATTCTTGAGCGCCAGCTATCTCTGTGTCAGATGTGTGTAATCATCGATCGATCTCAACGCTAGGATAATATTTCTTCAGATATCTTCCATTTATTGCAGCGGAAAATTCTTCTCCTAGCAAAGTTTTCAATATGTATGCGTTACCAGGGACGCATCTGACCACACGAAAGGGCCCTTCCCAATTGGGGGACCATTTGCCGAATTCACTGTACTTAGTTCCAATCGGCAATAGCGCTTTCCAAACCAAATCACCCTCTGCGAATTGCCTGACTCTTACCTTCTTGTTGTAGTACTTGGCAACCCGCAGCTTGTTTCTCTCAATGTTTTCCAGGGCCCTAAGACGGATCATATGTAAATCCTCCAGCTCGTCCATCATTAGGCCACTGTAATCCTTGGAGCTCAAGTCCTTTTGTAGCACCACTCTTCTTGAATCTGATTGCATCTCACAAGGAAAAATTGCGTGGTGCCCGTAAACCAACTCGTAAGGAGAAGTCTTTGTAGCTCCATGGGGGGGCATCCGGTAAGCCCACAATGCCTCACTGAGTACCGAATGCCACCTCCTTGGCTTCTGGTCGATCTTCTTCTGTATCAACTTGATCATGATCTTATTAGAAGCCTCTGCTTGACCATTAGCCTGGGCATAATAGGGAGAGGAATTAAACAATTTGATCCCCATGCTTTCGGCAAATTCTCTGAACTCCAGTGACACGAATTGTGCCCCTTGATCAGTGGTAATTGTCTGAGGGATTCCAAATCGATAGATGATGTGCTCCTTGATGAATTCAATCATTTTTTCCGACGTCACCTTCTTCAGTGGGATCGCCTCAACCCATTTAGTGAAATAATCTGTAGCCAAAAGCACGAACTTATGCCCCTTGCTAGATGGTGGGTTAATTTGGCCAATCAGATCTATGCCCCAGCCCCTGAATGGCCATGGCTTGATGATGGGATTTAATGCTGACGCGGGGACCCTTTGAATATTTCCAAACTTCTGGCAATCTTGACACCCCTTGTAATACTCAAAGCAGTCCTCTAATATCGTCGGCCAAAAACATCTAGCTTGTCTAATAACCCACTTCATACGGTAGGCCGATTGGTGTGCTCCACATATCCCATCGTGCACTTCGCTCATCATGTTCTTGGCTTCTTCTGGACCCAGGCATCGTAGTAATACCCCATCTAATGATTTATAGAATAAATTATCATCCAGAAGAACGAACTTTATGGCCCTGTACCTGAGCTTCCTAGCGACCTTTCGGGATGGATCCTTCAAGTAATCAACGATCTCTTTCCTCCAATCGTCTTCTGCAAGATCCGTCCCCAGTGCACATACCTCTGCAGCAAACGCTTCTTGACTTTCTTTGTATCCAGAGGCGCTTTGAGCCAGCCTGTTTGCTTCTTCGTTATGCTCCCTAGGAATATGCTGTAGAGTTACCAACGGGAAGCTCTTCAAGATTTCCCTGCATTCCTCGTAGTAACTTCTCAGTGCTTCACTTTTGCACTCGTATTGGCCGTTCAATTGCTTCATCACCAGCTCTGAATCTCCATAAACTTCAACTGAAACGGCCCCAGCTTCGCTCAAATATTGAAGCCCTCGAAGTAATGCCTCGTATTCAGCCTGGTTATTTGTGACGATGGGGGTACGTATAGGGATGGCAAATTCAAACATCTCACCTCTAGGCGAAATCAGTAGGATCCCTACTCCCCCACCTTTACCACATGATGATCCATCAAAAAATAAAGCCCAAGGGGTAATCTCAAGCAAATCAATTGACGGATCACGATGTTCAGTTATAAAATCGGCAATGATCTGACCTTTGATGGCTTTTGCCGATTCGAACTTCAGCTCGAACTCTGATAAAGCTAAAATCCACTTGCCAATCCTGCCGTTCAAAATTGGCATAGATAACATATGTTTTATCACATCAAACTTGGAATACACAGGTCATTCGGCATTCAACAGGTAGTGCCGAAACTTTGTACACGAGTAGTACACGCAAAGACACGCTTTCTCTACGACCGAATACCCGGTTTCGGGATCAAGTAGTTTTCGGCTAAGATAAGCTACTACCCGCTCCTTTCCTTCAAATTCTTGAATAAGGGCCGATCCAATGGTTTGGGTATCGGCCGCCACGTACAACTTGAAAGGCTTGTCCACGAGGAGGGACCGAAGACCGGTGGCTCCTTCATGTACTGCTTGATCTCATGAAAAGCCTTTTGTTGTTCGTCGCCCCACGTGAACTCCTGATCTTTCTTTAGCTTCAGCAATGGAGAGAATGGCAAAACCTTCTGTGATAAATTTGAAATGAATCTTCTCACGAAATTGATTTTGCCGAGCAATGATTGCAACTCCTTGAGATTAGTTGAAGGAACAACTTCATCAATGGCCTTCATGCTCTTCTTGCCAACTTCAATCCCTCCTTCGTGGACTAAAAACCCCAAGAATTCTCCAGCTGATACTCCAAAAGCGCACTTGTTCGAGTTCATCTTTAAACCATGTTTCCGGGTGCACTCTAAGGTCCTCTTCACATCTTCCAAGTGCGTGTCATGACTTAGGGACTTGATTACCACATCATCAATGTAGATCTCCACAATTTTGCCGATCAACTCATGAAAAATGTAATTCATGGCTCGCTGATAAGTTGCACCGGCACTTTTAACCCAAATGTCATAACTATCCATTCAAACAGGCCTATATGGCCCGGACATCTGAAGGCCGTCTTTGATATGTCTTCTATTGCCATGAAGATTTGATTGTATCCCGCATTGCCATCCATGAAACTGATCACCTTGTGTCCAGCGGCGGCGTCAATCAACAAATCAGCAATAGGCATTGGGTAACCATCCATCGGAGTAGCTCTGTTCAGGTCCCTGAAATCTATGCAAACCCTCTTGTACACAGGGACGATGTTAGAAAACCACTCCGCATATCTGCATGGCCGAACGAAGTTTGCATCAAGTAATCTTTCAACTTCCTTCTTCACATCGGCCAATACCTCATCCTTGTAGATTTTCCGGGGTGGTTGCTTATATGGTTTGAAACCAGGTTTGATTGGCAACCGATGCTCGACGATGGAACGATCCAATCCAGGCATCTCCGAATAATCCCAGGCGAAGCAATCCTTGTATTCTTTGAGAAGCTTAATTAATTCCCCCCTGAAGTCTGGCCGCAAGTTTGCGCTGATGAACGTCGGCCTTGGCTTATCACCACTTCCAATGTCAACCTCTTCCAATTTATCAGCCGACATGAATCCTCGCCCCAACTTGCCATCAGTGCCGTCTACGGGGTTCTCCATTAAAAATTGCTGTAAGAGCCGACTGCTTGAATCGGCTGTTGATCACTGCTGACAGGTTCAACAGGACCTTCTCCCCAGTCTTTCCCTGAGAAACAATCAATACCTTGGTATTCCCAGAAAGCTGGTTCCATGTTTGCCACGCTCACGGAGTCATCTGCTTGGACGACCTCAATTTCATCGTCCACCCACTGGATAAGCTGTTGATGCATGGTGGATGGGACGCAACAGTTGGCATGAATCCAGTCCCGCCCAAGCAGCAGGCTGTAGGCTCCTTTACCTTCGATGATAAAGAAGGTAGTGAGCAGCGTCTTGGATCCAATCATCAAATCCACGTGAGCGCATCCCTTGGTGTCTGAAGGGTTCCCGGCGAAATCATTCAAGATTATACTTGTAGGTGTCAGATCGCTCGGGCCCATGCCAAGTTTCCTGAAGGTGGTGTACGGCATTACGTTGACTGCCGCTCCACCGTCGACAAACATCTTGGTCAATGGCTTGCCATTGACGTATCCTCTCAAGTACAGCGGCCTCATATGTCGATTCTTGGCCGGCTTGTCGAAGATTGCCTCGCTTGGCCGCACCGGTTGTGCCATCATCCCTTCGGTCCGCTCATCATCGAATGAAGCTTCCTCCCCGCATAACCCGGTTAGCGGGAGCCATGAACTCGTTCGGCGAGAAAGTATACCATGCATGTTGGAGCCGAACGCTTCGATCCTTCCGGTTGGTCTTTGGGGTGCCACACCTGCTTTGTCTGGATCCCGGCACCGCCGGTTCACGGTTCCTCAAGCGCCGGACCCGTCTTTTCGACTCTTGCGTAGGCCGGGCGGGCACCACCGCCCCTTCTCGCCGGATGTAGCCGTCCTCGTCCTCTTCTTGATCGGCCCACCTTAGATCGGCTTGACGCTTCTCGGGGTGATCGATGACTTCAATTTTTTGGCGCCGATCCCCATTAGGGTGAATCCTTCCAATTCTCTCGTGGACGGATCGGCGATTGCGCTCTCCCCGCCCGTACTCAAAATACCCGTCACCGCATTCGGGACGCTTCTTCAACGTGGGCAGGCTTTAAACCCTCATTCCGGCAATGCCCGAAGAAGGCACATCCCCGGTGTGCGCACTCCCGCCGCGCGCGTGTCTTGCTCCCCGGTCCCTTCTGTGTGCTTCTTCTTGGGCTCTGCGCTTCTCCTCCTCGTAGCGTCGCTTCTGGTCGCACTCTTTCTCCATCTGGCGCTGCCACTTGTTGAGGAGGATGCGCGAGGTCACCCTGGGCTTGGCTCTGGATGACTCCCCAATTTCGATGTGACTCCTAAGAATGCGGGGGGCTTCACCGTGCACCTGTTCCAGAGTCACTTGGAGCTCTGGGTCCACTGCTCCATCTTGTCTAGCCCTGGCTGAGGTCAAGACCTTGACCTTTCCCTTCTCCTCGGCCGTTATCATGTTAACAGAAAAGCCCACCATGTTCTGAGGGAAGGGGTGGCCATCCAGTTTCATTTTGTTGTCGAACTTAAGGTGACCCTCCTGGATGGCCTTCTGGATCCTCATCCTGAAGACCCTGCAATCATTGATGTAGTGTGAATCCCTGTCGTGGAAGCCACAGTAACGTTTCCCTTTAACTCCATCGGGCCGAAGCATGGAATGCCCCTCAGGCAGCTTGATTCGGCCTTCCTTCACTAAGAGCTCGAACAGTTTGTCAGCCTTTGTGATATCAAAATCATAAGTGCCCTTGGTCTGTTTGACCCAGCGCTGATTCATCGTCAAAGGCTCCTTCCCCCACATGATCTCTGCTGCGGCCACATCCAATTCATCATCAGAATCCTCGAACAGATCAGCCTTGTCCAAGAACTGGTTGTAGACGTCAGCGACGTCATGCTGCTTGCCAAATTTAGCATCCTTCTTAAAGCCATACGCCTGATTGCTCATCAGTGATAGCTTCTGCGATAGCTGGCCCAGGTTCTCAAACTCCATCCCGAACAATTTCTCACGTACGGCCGGCAGCATCCCGGCGACGGCCATATCAGCCAACTGGTCATCTGGCAAGTTAAGCGAGAAGCACATGCCTTTAACCTCCCTGAATCTTCTGAGAAATTCTAGCGGCGTCTCGCTGTGCCTCTGCTTCAGGGTGGCAAGGTCGATCAACTTTTTCTCCGAGCTGCCACTGAAATAATGAGCGTGGAATTTCCGCTCTAGGTCCTTCCATCTGCAAACTGATTCAATGGGTAGGGACGAGAACCACTGGAACGCTGGACCTGTCAGTGATGCGGGGAAGTAGCGGACCCTGAATGTTTCTTCAGCCGAGCATTCCCCGAGCTGCATGAGGTAACGAGCGATGTGCTCCACCGTGCTCGTGTCGTCTTGCCCTGAAAACTTCGTGAACTCCGTTGGCGGCTTCACCCTTGGCGGCAAGAGCACGTTGTAGTACCATTCTGGGAACGACGGCTTATAGGCGGGTCCTTGCATTTTTGGCTTGAGGCCGAGCTGATTTTGCATCAATTCGGCCATCTTCCGTGCCAGGGCATCATCCTCTTGTGCGCCTGCAGCTGGCGCGTATCCTGGATGCGGGAAGGCGTCAAATGCTCCATAGTTTCCCACCTCATGATAGCCTCCGCCGTACAAGTTCCTCTGCAGCCAGTTGTTCGCCGGAGCAATCCTGTGGCTGGAAGCAAGTGGGGCTCCAGGCGAGCCGAACGCTAGATCTCCATACGTAGGCTGGTACGGATTCGAGCCGTTGCACGTGCCGACCCGTGCTTTGCCTGCGGTGGTGGCTGGATTGGCTGCCCTCCTGAAGCTTGTAATGGGGGCTGAACTGGCTGACCCCCAGCGCCCTGCGGAGGGGGCTGGAACGCTTGACTTCCAGAGCTCTGAGGAGGAGGCTGCTGTGGCTGGCTTCGTAACGGTGGTTGAGAGCTTGACTCGCCCAGCTCCACGGTGCCCCCTGGATGGGTGCCTTGCTGAACGCTTGTTCCATGCCTGGGCCAAAGACGGCCACCATCATCTGCTGGAGCGCACCAAGGAAAGCTTTGTTGTGCTTGCTAAGCATGTAGTCTGCAGATTCCTGGAATACTCGCATGCACTCCACTTTCTCCTGCTGAGTCGTGGTATCGCTCTCCCCTGGCAGCAACACCCTGGGCATCTTGTTCTTCAAATATGGGACGCCGCTTCTATTTTTCTTGAATGACAGCAGACATTTCTGCTGAAACTGGTCCATGACGTCCTGGAGTTGCTGCCATTGCTCGGGAGAGAGATCTTCAATGTTGACGTCCATGATGTCCCCGATTTCGGGCATCTTGATCTATTCGGCTGTCGTCCCACTGGGCGTGCCAAAAAGTGTGTTGACGCAAAACGTGCACCCGGCGCCAAACACACAGCAAGCCGAACAAAGCTGGCTTCACACGCGCAAAGAGTAACAAGACGTGCCAGTCAATTTTTTCCTGAAAATTAACAAAAGACAAAGCAGTTAGATACCAAAGCTTGGAACTTGCCGAGTAGTACCAGACAGTTCCATATTTACGGCTAAGAAGCCAGATGGGATGACACATAGCTATAGAAAGCTATTTGCCAATGAACTACGACCATTCGGGAACTTGCAAAGGGGAAAAAGTAATATTGCCGAATGGATGACGTAAGCATGACAGCGATCGGTCTTTGTTTGAACAAGGATGTACATGCATGAAACCATGACCGATCCCCATGAAGATTAGCATTAAATAAATGAATAAAGTAAAGCACGGACATGATCATGTAATAAACAAGCATTCATAGATCCAAAGCACTAGTCTACCGCATGTCTAGTTACTTTAAAACCCGTCGGGTACGATATCAAACAAATCTATCCACCGCATGATACAACTTGCATGAAAAACCGTACCACTTTCCACAAATAGATCTATCCACCGCATGATACAATCTAAATATGGAAAGCTAAAAGCACACATTATTTAAAGCATGAATAACGCACGTGTTCTACTCGTGAAGATACATAACCGAATACGAAATTGAATGTACCGATTCGGGGTCCATGAAGAAGGAACAAACGTTACCAAGTGAATAAATCTATTAGATTGATTTGAAAATCTAATCCACCGGATGACTAGCTCCAAAGAAACCCAAAAACCTGTATCTACCGCATGATACTCAGTTCTTTCAAGATTTATACCAGCATTAGTAAGCTTGGACCCGCAACACGTAACAATCTAGATCGATTCGGTTTCGGCTATCGGAAAGCACAAGATCCACGTGTTAAAACATGAAATCTACTCGAACAAGGATCGTAAAAGAGGTAAAGCCGATCCAAACCCATCTAGATTGGGCAAAAGTGTGTTACATGAATTTAAACATAAAGTAAAACTCAAAGTAACACGGGGTAACTTAATGAATCTATTAGATCTTGCCAAAATCTAATAGAGCCGATAACTAGCTTCAAGCTAGATCTTAGCCTACCGCATGGCTCATGACCTAACAAGAAACCCTCTTGAACCAAGCTTGAATCTACCGCATGACACGAAGCATGGTAACAAGACTACTTGCATCAGATCTAAATCCACCGCATGATACTAGACGTGATACAAGGTTGCCGGTACTCACGGAGGTCGATGGATCGATGAACCCTCTCGAAGAACTCGACGACACGACAAAGGACTCTAGGGTTTGGCGTAAGGCCGGTGTGTATTGAAGAATGATTGTCCTCTGTTACATACATTCAGGGGTCATATTTATACCCTGTCAAGTACAACTTCGAATGGATTCATTGCCTAACTTATCTCTAAGCTTGATCGCCTATCCATCCATTCGTTCTCCCTGATTGAGCCACGTCACCGTCCAATCCCGCAAAATCAGCTCTACTGTTCCTTTGCCGAACCGGGAGCGGATAGCCGACCGCAGATCTCTTTGCCGAATATCTCTGAAAAGATCCTTCCTTCCACCAGACGGACTCTTTATCGAACCGGACCCACAAGTCAGACTCCTTACCAAATTTTGGTGTTAACAACTTCGTCGCCGACTACCCGGAGAAGGTCGAGAACAAGGACGGGTACAAGCACAAGCCGAGGATGGATGGCAATTACCGGTCGAGGCGCGACCACAAGAGCAAGCACAAGAACAAGCACAAGGACGAGCGACGATCGAGGAAGAAGGAGAGCCGAGGCAAGGCCCGAGCGATGGTGGGAGCAAGCGATGTCGACTCCAGTTCCGCGTACTCCACCTCGAGCTCGAGCAGCAGTGAAGATGAAGGTGATCGTCGCAAGAGCAGGAAGTCGTCCAAGAACCTGAGCGGGCTGAGCTGCTTCGCTAGAGACGGTTTCTACACCATGGCGTTGAGCTCCGACAGCAAGAAGAGCACATAGAGCGACTCGGACTCTGAGTCCGACGACGAGGTGCGTGATGAGCTTCCCTTCTTGCGCCAGGAGAATGAGAGGCTTGGTTCTTTGCTTGATAACCGTGATGACATGCTTAGAGAGGCCAAGAAAATGAGAAAAGAGCTTAGGGCTTCACTCGAGGATGCTAGGAATAGAGTGGCTGAGCTAGAAACATAGGTTCTTGATAGCAAGCTTGAGATTGATTCCCTTAAGGCTAGCCCTATTGTTTCGGATGAGGTTGATTGTGCTGACTGCTCCATTTTCCTTGCTGATCTTTCTTTGTTCAAGGAAAAGCATGCCTCCAAGTGTGAGGAACTAGATGTGCTTAGGGTTGAAGTGGCTGAGCTTAAATCTAGATCTACTTTGCTAGGTGCTTGCACTTCTTGCCCTGTTTTACATGCTAAAATTGATGAGATGCATACTTACACTAGTTCTCTTGAGGCTAAGCTGAAAGAACCCATTCCTACATCATGCTCTACCTGTGAAATGCATGCTTTGAAGAATTTGGAACTTGCACATTATGTTGATCGTTTGCAGGATGAGAATTATGAGCTGAGAAAGTTGATGGGTTGGTTGTCTGGTCATGAGCCTCAGTTGAGGATGATGATCGAGGCATTTAAGAGGAAAGATGGTGAGGGACTTGGGGCAAACAAGGTTGGTGAGGGAAGTGGAGAGAATATCCCAGAGTCACCAAAAACCCACCACAAAAATGATTTCCCTCCTAAACCTAACCATCTTAGGAACCGCTAGACACAACCCTAGCTCCACCCGTGTTTCCTACACCAACAAATGATCTCCAAAAGCATATTAAGTTTGTGAGCACTTCCGGGAAAGTGTTCTTTAGGAAAGAGAGTGAGAAGGCTAGTGAGGAGAAACCAGTGGAGATGTCGAGTGGAGAGAAAGAAAGTGAGCAGCCCCAATCCAAACCCAAACCTAAACTTGTGAGGTTTCAGTGTGGCTATTGTGGGAGAGATGGCCATAAGGATGAGTATTGCTTCAAGAGAAAGAGAGAGGAGAGAATGGCAAAGGATTGGGCTAACAAGGACAAGTATCACCCCTCCAGTGGTCTACTTGAGCCTCGTGTGCAGATGCCCAGGGCCAAGACAAGTGTGAGGATAGTTCCGGTTTGGGGAGAGCGAAAGGCTGCAGGAGGTGTTGCTGGAGGAGTGAAATCGGTAAGACCGGTTTTGGAACCAGTCAGACTGGTTTGGGGTCTGCAGAGTGGCAAGTTTTGTTTTCGTGCCCGTGAGGAGTCTAGGTTTGTTTCAGGTGGTCGTGGTTCTGGTGGTTGGTCTAGAGAGTTAGCAGGTGGTCAGTTTGCTAGGCGTTCTCCCTCTCGTTCTCAATAAGGGAATGGGAGGAGTCATAGCTTTGAGATGGAGAGGAGGGACGATCCACGGTTCACCTTTCGTGGTTTTGGTCCTCCTCTAAGCAGAGAAGGATGGTTTCCTCAGAGTTGTTACCGAGGTGGTGTTTGTGGGGGTAGTTTTGGTAGGAAAGATGGTTTGGTGTGTGCTAACCCCACTTTCGAGCAAATGGCTCGGCACTGGTTTTACTCTTTTGGTACTAAGCCCAGTGTTGAGTCATTTGTTCGCTCACATGCTCGTTTTTGAATTTCAGGTGGGAGACTTGAAGAACATTTGGTTGATTGACTCCGGTTGCTCGAGGCATATGACCGGAGACAGGGGGTGGTTCTCAAGTCTCGTCCCGGTGGTGACAAAGAGGTACATCACTTTTGGGGACAATGGGCGTGGGCGTGTGCTTTCAGAAGGTGAGATTAAGGTGAGTGACAAGATCACTCTGAGGTGTGTTGCTCTTGTTCAGTCGCTGGGGTACAATTTGCTTTCTGTGTCCCAGCTGTTGGATGAGGGCTTTGAGGTGTTGTTTCGGCCTGGTGGTTCTTAGATTTTGGATTCTCGATGGGACCTTGTCTGTATGGTCGTTCCCGATGGTCAGGTGTTTCGTGCTGATTTTTCACAGTCTTCGGGTGTGGAGCATTGTTTCTTGGCTGGTTCTTCGAGTGAGTTGTGGAAGTGGCATATGAAGTTGGGTCACTTGAGCTTTGACCTTTTGTCTCGCTTGAGTAAACTGAATTTGGTCCGAGGATTGCCACGGTTGAGGCTTGAGAAAGAGTTGGTTTGCGCGCCGTGTAGGCATGCCAAGATGGTAGCCGCTTCTCACCCGGCTCTCACCGATGTGATGACTAAGCGTCCATGTGAGCTGCTCCATATGGATCTTGTTGGCGCAGCTCGTGTGCGATCTGCGGGTGGGAAGTGGTATGTCCTTGTTGTGGTGGACGACTACTCTCGGTATGCGTGGGTCTTCTTTCTCGAGGATAAGCGGGAGACATTTGATTTGTTCGAGATCTAGTCTTGAGGTTGAGAAATGAGAGGCACGGAGATGCCATACAAGCAATCCGCAGTGACAATGGCTCGGAATTCAGAAACTCTCGTTTTGAAACTTTTTGCCATGACTTGGGTCTTGAGCACCCGTTTTCGAGTCCGTATACACCTCCCCAGAATGGTGTTGTGGAAAGGAAGAACAGGACCTTGTGCGAGATGGCTCGGACGATGCTTGATGAGCATAAGACTCCGAGAAGGTATTGGGCTGAGGCGGTGAATACCGCGTGCTATGTATCAAACAAAATCTACCTCAGAGTGCATAATAAGAAAACATGCTACGAGTTGATGCACGGTCGCACACCCAAGGTGAGTCACTTCCATGTCTTTGGTTGCAAGTGTTTCATTTTGAAGAAAAGCAATAAGTTGGGTAAGTTTGAGGCTAGGTCTGTCGATGGTATTTTCTTTGGTTATGCATCTCATTCTAGAGCATATCATGTGCTCAATCTTGAAACTAACCAAATCGTGGAGACTTGTGAGGTAACCTTTGATGAGACACAACCACATAGTCAGCTTGTCATTGAGTGTGCAGGTGATGATGAGCTTGGTGAGGAGATTTTTCAGGAGGAGGGGCATGAACATGGAGACGATGAAGATGGTGGTGTGGTGCCCCCGGCTGAACATGTACCACTACTTCGACTACGGTGGTGGACGGACCCTCTCCTACACCTACGACGACAAATCAAGAACGAGGAGAAGTTGTTGTTGAGGGGGACGTTGCGTCAAGGCGAGAACCTCCCCGGCGAGTACAAGTGGATCACCCAGCTTCAAGGATCATCGGCGACATGAATGAACGCACTACACGGTCGAGGGTTCGAAACAATTCTCATTTCGCTCATGCTGCATTTGTTGCCACTTTTGAGCCCAAAGACATTGGACACGCACTATCTGATCACAATTGGGTTAATTCGATGCATGAGGAGTTGGAGAACTTTGAGAGGAATCAGGTTTGGGAGTTGGTTGACCCTCCCCCAGGGTGTAAGCCTATTGGTACAAAGTGGGTGTGGAAGAACAAAGAGGGAGAGAAAGGTGAGGTTGTGAGAAACATGTCGAGACTTGTTGCTCAAGGGTTCAGTCAAAAGGAGGGGATCGACTACGAGGAGACCTTTGCTCCCGTAGCCCGTTTGGAGGCGATTAGGATCCTTCTAGCCTTTTCTGTGGCTAAAGGGTTCAAGTTGCACCAAATGGATGTGAAGAGTGCTTTCCTAAATGGTGTGTTGGAGGAAGAAGTGTACGTGAGGCAACCTCCGGGGTTTGAGAGTGAGAAGTACCCCCACCGGGTGTACAAGTTGAGGAAGGCGTTGTATGGGTTGAAGCAGGCGCCTAGAGCTTGGTATGGTAGGTTGAGGGGGTTCTTGTTTGAGAGATGTTTTGAGATGGGGAAGGTCGATCAGACCTTGTTTCTACTGAGGCAGGGCAGAGATATCCTGATTGTGCAGGTGTACGTGGATGATATTGTCTTTGGTGACTCGTCTAACTCTCATGTTGCAAGGTTTGCAGAGGATATGAGCAGGGAATTTGAGATGAGCATGATGGGCGAGTTGCAGTTCTTCCTCGAGCTACAAATCAAACAATCAAAGTAAGGAACATTTGTGCACCAGGCTAAGTACACCAAGGACATTGTGCAGAAGTTCAAGATGGAGGATTCCAAGGCTATGATGACGCCGATGAGTACGACTACAGCTCTTGATGCGGACAAGGAAGGTGAACACGTGGACCAAAAGGAGTACAGGAGCATGATCGGGTCACTCCTCTACTTGACGGCGACGAGACCGGACATCCAGTTCTCGGTATGTCTGTGCGCTCGTTTTCAAGCGTCTCCGAGGACTTCGCATCGGCAAGCGGTGAAGCGAATTTTCAAGTACTTGCGTCACACTCCCGACTTCGGCCTTTGGTACTTCGTGTCCTCTTCTTTGGCGCTTCATGGTTTTTCAGACGCGGATTTTGACGGGTGTCAGTTGGATAGGAAGTCCACTTCTGGGACTTGCCAGTTTTTGGGTACTTCTTTGGTGTCTTGGTCTTCCCGCAAACAGTCGAGTGTTGCTCAATCCACTACCAAGGCTGAGTACGTTGTTGCTGCTAGTTGTTGCTCTCAGCTCCTTTGGATTTCTTACACCATGAGTGACTTTGGTGAGGAGTATACCCATGTCCCACTTCAATGTGATAGCACCAGTGCCATAAGCGTTGCAAAGAACCCAGTGCTCCATTCCAAAACCAAGCACATAGAAGTGAGGTACCATTTTCTGAGAGACAACATAGATAAAGGAAAGATAGCTTTGATCCATGTACCCACACATGACCAACTAGCCGATATTTCCACCAAACCCCTAGATCAAGCAACTTTCACTCGTTTGCAGGGGGAACTTGGTGTGTGTTTGATTTCTTGAGTTGGGTGTGTGGGAGCTCCTTTGTAGCATATGTATAGTTTCCTTTATGCATTTTTTGCATTTGGCATGGCATATGTAACATGATGTATAGGCATCCTTGTATCTTAGATTGCATGCATTTTGTATCATATGCATTGGATAGGAAAAGCTTCTCCTATATACATTGTTCACCATGGGTTTCTATATATGTCTTTGTGAGCTTGTTTGGTATGCTATGGTTAGTTTGGCTTAGCTCTTGATGATCTTGATTAATAATCCATGGTTGATGGCTATGTTTTTTGAAAAATGTCACATATATGCTCTCTCATGTGTAAATGCCCTTATATGATCTTGACATGTTTTAGTGGCTTGGTTATGCTTAATTTGTGGTTGGATAGCTAGTTTATTGATCATATGGGGCCAAAGGCTCATTTGCCATCATGAATGTTTAGCCCTCTTGCTTCATCTTGTGGAGGGGCATAAGTTCCTTTTTGTCACAAAGACATTTCATGTATCATTTATGAATCTGAAAATGAAATGTAAAATGCTTGGAAAATGTGCTCCCATGTCATATGTGCTGAAATTAATTTGCTTTGGGTGCTAAACTGTTGCATGATGCCTACCAATGAGAAGTCTCATACATAGATGTAGGCACATGGCTCGGTGGCTTTGACATGACATGAGGTGCTTGTGGGTGTTTGTGATGGTCTTATGATTAGAATGGTTGTCCTATCATGAAGTTTGTCTGGCTTTGCCATTTTGACATATTTTGCTCATGTTTAGGTTTTTGCTCATGAGAGGGTAAATTTTCGCAAAATTGCTCAAATCCTTGTTAGCCTTGTCCAATGGTTGTGAAACTTGGTGATCATGTAGTTGAGGTCATTACGAACCTGTAGAGTATCTAACTTGCTCATTTGGACATGTGTAGCATCTTGTGATGAATTTTGTATACTTGAGAAGCTCTAGGTTGCTTTTTTTTCAAATTTGAGCCTTGATTCATGCATTGGCAACAAGGGGGAGAAAGGAAGGTGGAGAAAAGTTGCATTGCATCCCTGGAACCTATCCCAAGAGTCAAGGGGGAGCTTGTGCATTTCTTTTGCTTTTTTGGCTTTTGGAGGTGTGGTCTGCTGTGTGAAATCGGCCTGACCGGTTTTGGAAACCGGTCTGACCGGTTTGTGCCCATGGTTGGCACTTGCTCAGGGGGAGCTTGCATATGTGCAGGGGGAGCTCTTGTGTGCTTTGGTGGTTTGTGCTCTTTGCTTGAGCATGGTTTTGTCTCGGATGTGTCGAGCCGTTGCCCTTGCCTAAGGGGTCCGAGACGTGGCTTCTTCAAGTGATTTCGTTCTTTGCCTTTCTCGGCTTTCGATCGCTTGTTGGAGTTTTCTCATTGTTTCTTTTCTGTTTTCCTTTTCTTTTTATTTACCAAATGTGTGTGTTGTCAATGCACTCATCAAGGGGGAGATTGAGGACCATGTGTGGTTCGAGGACCGGTGGATGGTCGCTTCCTTGTGTGATGAGTGATTGACAACGTTGTGTGGACTGATTCTTAGCTAAGTATTGCAGGTGCAGGTTGTGGCTTGACTGGTGGTTGTGCAGGTGAAGAACAAGCGCGAAAGGTCGTCGCCGGTGAGGCCTCCAGGTGTGGAGAAGACAAGTAGGCTTCGTTCGAAGGATCCGGTGGCCAACGGGGTCAAGTGCGGGCCGCATGGTGGCAAGAACAGCAAGATGAAGTCGGTGGAAGGTTTCTTGGTTGAGCCACAAAACCAAGGTCGAGTCGGGACTTCATGGGAGCCAAGTCATGAGTGGTGATTGGCGGAGGTTGCATCAAGTTCGCGGGGTTTGCGGTGGTTCACCAGAAAATCACCGGGTTACTCGGCTGAGCCACAAAGCCGAGGCCGAAGACCGGCGTGGCCGTCCGGCCAAAACCGGCTCCGACCGGTTTGGAGAACCGGTCCGACCGGTTTGGGGTCGCGAGGCGCCGGAAGCTTCGAGGCGGAGGACACGCGTCGGGATCGCAAGGCTTGCGTCGAGGCTACGCGAAGTGCTGTCGCCGGGCATCCGTCCGATGGTGCTACGAAGACAAATTCCCAAAGTGCCCTTGGTGGGCGTGTATCTTAGTTTTGGCTTTAGGGGCATTTTAGTCTTTCAGCTTGCCTCCATATAACCCAGGGGGTGAGAGAATGGCAGCCATCTCTTGGAACCCTAGTTCATTTGCTCTCCTATTTTCCCTTCCTATTTTCTTAGGATTTCCATAGGACTAGCTTGAGAGCTTCATGGTGAGATCTTGTTGAGAGGGTTGGGTGATCGGGCGGCAAGCTAGACCTTGTATGAACCTTTGTGGCATGTATAGATGATTCGGCGTGGTTCCTCAAGGTTTGGATGTGTTGTTCCCGGTTGTTCTTGGTGGCGATTTTCAGAACTCTCTCTTGGTGATTTTCTCGGGGTGTTTTCGAGACCTTGCTCTTGGAGATTTGATGGGGGAAATTTGTGGGAACCCTTCATGGTTCTTTGGGCTGTGATTCCCCTCCCAAATCCGTGAGTTAAGGGGCTCGATTTTGGTGGTTTCGGAGTTCTAGGGTTGGAGGTGCTCTTGGGGGTTGACTTTCGATTCCTCTTGATTGAGTAGGTTTTGGGGACTGGGCATCTAGCCAAGGGTAGCCCACGAGGTAGCCCATCTATCCCCAAAGTCTCTCTTTGATCCGTGGAACGAATCGGGAGATCAATTGGAGGGTGTGTTGATTTTTTCCCGCGGGCTGTGTTCTTCCCGACTGTCCAAGCAAAAACTGGCCTGACTAGTTTCCAAATCAGTCTGACCGGTTTCTCCCTATGGGCTGTCGAGAAGGATTTTTGAGCAAGTAAGTCTCTGTTGCACCATGGCTTCATTTGTTCAGATGTGGAAAGGTTCTTGAGGTGTTTGGATTTTTGGGGAGTTTCTGGACAAAATCGGTCTGACCGGTTTGCCAAACCGGTCTGACCGGTTTCCCCTGCCTGCGTGAGGCTAAGTCCAACAGAAGCGGTCTGACCGGTTTCAGAAACCGGCCTGACCGGTTTGGGCTGCCAGCAGCCGTGTCGTGTGTGTTTCCACTGCGTGTGTCTTGTGGTTGTTGGTTGGGTCTTGCTCCTAGGTTCAGTAGCACTTCAGTGGCTACGTGATCTTGGCAAGAGGAGTTTGCGGAGGTGCACGAGTGAAATCGGGTTCATAGGCCGAATTCTTGAATAGAATTTTTATCGGCTCCCATTCACTCCCCCCTCTCTGGTTCGCCATTTCAGTCCTTCACAAACATAAATGTTTCCTCTTTTTCATTCTCAAGAAAATCTAGCCTATCAACATGATCATTATTGGAACAAGGTATAGAATTTAAACTATCATTCATACTATTGGTTGAGCATGAGTATTTGAATTTATCAACATCAATACCAATAATATCCTGAGATTTCAGCACGTACCTAGGACTTAGAGCTTTTTCAACAAGAGTGATATTTGGTTCATCTAGCGGTGTTGAAGGCGAATCAATCTCATCGTGTGAAGGTGTCTCTTTGTTACCTTTTTGCGCCCCCTCCATCTCATCATGTGGAACGTGTAATCCATCAACTACATTTGCAGTAGTCTCTTCTTTGAAGTCTTCATTGTCATCCCAATCTTCGTCTTCAAAGTCTTGTATGTTACTTTCTTTATCTCCCGTGTACCACATGTCGTCAAGATCGCTCATCGTTGATTCACTCTTTTCTTCATCCTTGAGTTCTTCCATGTCTTTCCTTGCTATTGTGTGGGCTTCAACAGAACACAAGCTATAACCTTCTAACTTGAGTCCTTTCGCCTCCCATTTATCCTTTGAGTCACTAGGCTCGTCACGGTTGTACTCTTCTCTTTCTTCATCATAGATCCTTGAGTTGTCAAACAGGTCGATCCATCCTTCATCGCCTTCTTCTCTTTCTTCTTCAAACATCTTTTGGATCGACTCCCCACTCATCTCTTGATCAAATATATCTTCAACTAGTTTGGCAACGTGTCGGCGTTCCTCCTTCCTTCGATTAGTGGGGCATAATCAACTTGAATCCATCCGGATTAATTGAACTCTGCCAAAGGTCTAGCATTCCACATACTTCGGCCTACCTTCATGTTAGTTTCAATATTTTTAACATCCGAAATGACTTCTCTTACCTTGGGAAGTGGATCTTCAATTTCTTGTATGGTCGGTTCATCTTTCTTGACCTCCGGTTCATTTTTTACAGAAATTTCAGCAAGCACCTTGGGCTTGCTTTTGTCGTTTTGCTCCTCTCGACAACATGTTTTCCAATCTCGTTGCATTCTTTGTCCATTACTTATCCTTTGTAAGATTTGTGCGGCTTCACTAATTGTTTTATCCATTACATCACCGCCTGCACACATGCATACAAAACGAGATGAGTTAGGGGTTAGTGAAAAATAAAAGGTATGCAACATCAAGTCACCGAAAAATCCCAAGTCGGGCCTCGCTCAAGTAGTTCATTAAAACGGTCCAAAGCTTCATAAATTCCTTCATCCTCTCCTTGCTTGAAAGTGAGCACTTGCCTCCTTAAGTCTTGCACCTTGCTTATGGGAAAGAACTTCAAAAGAAACTTCTTCACTAGCTAATCCCAATTTCCTTTTGCTTCAACAGACACAAGTGTGTACCATCTTCGCGCTTCATCTTCGAGAGAGAACGGAAAAAGATTCCACTTGAACCAAGCGGCCGGAACTCCTTCTTGTTGCACTGTGTTGCATATCATCGTGAATTCCTTAATGTGTCTATATGGGTTGTCATCCTCCAATCCTCTAAAGGGGTTTGTCGCCACTAACTTGATGATTCCAGGCTTCACTTCATAGTGGGTTGTAGCAAGCGTGAAATCTGATTTTTGCATCTCAATGTCTTCCATTGACGGCATTGCTAGCTCCCTTAGCGACATCTCTTCGTCTTCCAATGGTGAGGTGAACAAATCCATCTAGGCACAATAAAATAGAAAGAAAAACAAAAAAAATTATAAAAAATAAGAGTTAGATGTTAGTAATCAACAAAATCAATACTAGATTAAATGTAGCAAACTGGCTTGCTCCCCAGCAGCGGCGCCAGAAAAAGGGGCTTGTTGACGGATAAAACTCGTATCCCCCTACGATTCACAAGCGTACGGACCTACACCTTTATCACCACGGGATTCCCAAGGTTCTTGTCAATCTGCGGAGCAAGGGGATTGCTAGCGCTTAACCAAGTACTAATCTAGTTGAATGGAAAACCTTTGAAAGATAGTATTAATCTAAAGGTAAAGACAATCTAACCTAAGTTAATCTAAGTTGATCAAACAAATCTAGGGTTAAACTAGATGGTAAAGGGTGTACACAAGAGAGTGATTAAGAAAGATAAGCGTTCCCTCCCTAGGATCTAGGATAACATGAATATGCATCTACTACACGAGAGTGGTAAACCAATCTACCGGGGGTTGTGACCACGGTTTCGCCCTTTCCCTCCCCTCGTACTGTCACTATGCGAAGGTAATCATGACTAGACCTATGATGGACACGGTATGTTGATGGAATCTATGGGAGTAGCGGATATCATACGCCCGAAAAACACGGTAGCTAACCTTAATCATCAAAGCATCATCAACATGAAAGCAATAGATTGAAACCACGAATCAAGTAGAGATCACATAGCATGCATCCATCTAACCCTAGGGATGAACGGAGACATTACCCCCATCATCTTACATGGATTGAAGCACATAGAGGTGATGGAGACTCCGAAGAACGTCGTCGATGAAGATGGCGGCGATGGAGCTTGGGAACACCCCTAGGCCAGCGGCTTGGAGTCCTCCTCTTGCTTCCTTTTTTCCGCCGGCGTTGATCCTTGCGACGAGCTCATCTAAATTTCTCCCTCATCTTGCGGCGGCGGTTTTTTGGTGAAAGTCGTCGGTAGAATGATTTGTTCGATGGGTAACCATCTTGGTGCGCCTAGGGGGTTGTATTTATGTCCTTGGGTGCCTTTGGGCGTGCTCCACCTTGCCTTGCACGAGATCCTCCTTGGGAGAGAAGCAAACTTGGTTTCCATAAAATCAGCCAGATTTTCCTGATTCGCAGCCCTTCCTTGCCAGCGTCATATATCCCACGTCCGAACTCCAAATAATACAAATTCTGTGTTCAGGTTGTGTGCCACGAAATTATCTTCAACTTTGGTATTCATTTCTTTCCTTAAAAACGAAGATAAGATCTTCAAATCGGCCTTGGAAGATAATCTGTTCTGATTTCGGACTGACTGCGCAGCAGGGATTTCGGGGGCTATATCTCCTAGCTCCCTTAGCCGAATTGAGCCTTACACATGTCCAAATCGAAGGTAATGTCAAGGCCCACAACCTTGGTAGTCAAACTTTTGCCATTAAAGGCCGTTTAAGTCTCCGAATCTGTACCGAAAGATCATGCTGTCCTGAGCTGCGAGAATATCTCTCGGGCTGAGTTGATCTCGTTGGCAAACATCCAAGTCCCCGGAGTTTTGTGTGTTGATGCTTCGGTCCTTAGGTTGTTTGGAGTCTTGTTCACTTCATGTCTTGACTTGTGACGGGCTTCATGATCTTCTCTTGAAGTGCTTGATGAACTTATCACGAAAGTCTCCTCTTTAACGTTAATTTCCTGCGTAAACAACAAACTCCAAAATTGACATGCAAGTGTGAACTTGTTACATCATTAGTATTCCTAGTGGTGGGTTAGTTGCAACTCATAATCGAAACCAATGTATAACAAGTACTCTAGGTTGACGGAAATTCACCGTCAACAATGGTGCTCTCCTACCAAACTTGGCCCACAGGTCAGTCTCTTCCCTGTACCAATTTTTGGTGTTAACATATACCCCTTTAATTACGGGATGAAAAGTGTTTTTATTCCGGAATTGACCATAAATGCTCAACGTTTTCAGGCCGAACCCGTTCAACACCCGTTCTTTCCGCCTTCAAATCGCTGGAGCCTTCGCCCAGATCCGAACCCTAGTTCATCAACTTTTTCAAGCTCCAATCCTCAAATGGCGAACCAAGACCAAGCTCTTCAGGTAAATCTCATCCTCCTCAAGCTCATTCGGTATTAACTTCCTTGAATCTTATCTCAAATTTTCCTTTGCCCTCTCTCGTTCTTGATAGGCTCTAGCCACCGAAATCCTGATTCCAGTTGAGGATCAATCAGCGTCTTATTTCCTCGGGCCCATAGGAATCGCCGATCCTTCTGAGTTCATCGCAGCCGAATCCCAGAGGATCCCCTTCAAGGCATCACTGTCGAAACCCCATGAATGGCAGGATGCTTTCAAGAACTGGCCCCTGCCACCAATTGCAGGTTTGAGAAATTGGTACAAGAGGATGCTTGATGATGACAGCACCAAGACAAGCAATTAGGACAGCCTTCGCATTGCTCATTGTTTAGAATTGTCTCTGACTGAAACACCCAAAAACGAAAACCTTCTAATTGCAGCCTGCCATTTTTGGTCGAATGGCGCAAATGCCTTTCTTTTTGGCCATGGGCCAATGTCCCCCACTTTGGCTGATGTATACATGATAACCGGCCTTGGAGTCGCAGGAACTGTGTATCCACACAAGTACAATGGCTCCTCCAGGCAAACAAGAGTGAGAACAGGGGTTGGATATAAGAAATATATCCAAAACTATATGCCTGATGGCCCTTTGTCTGATGTTGAATACAGAGCTTTTCTGAACATGTGGCTATGCAGATTCGTCTTTTGTGGCAAAGCCAATGAGCCAACCCTGAACCACATTGTAATGGCTGAGGACCTGGCTGCTAGTACCTCTATTCCCCTCGGGAAGTACCTCCTAGGAAGTGTCTACCATATGCTTCACCAGACCACCTATCTGATGCACACCAGCCAAAAGATTTCCTGTGTTAATGGCCCTTGGTGGTTTGTTCAGATGTGGCTGCAAATATATGTGCACCAGATTGTTGTTGTTGACCTCAACAATCGGCACTTCCCTTCAACCAATTACAAGGAAGGGGAAATCCAGAGCACCAAAGGTTGCCAAACTTATGGAAAAGCTGCCTCCACTGTGTCCATCAACCAAAGCATTGGCCAACTTTTTGAGCTCTTCTTCAGAGGTTTTGCCAAACCTCTTTGGCTTCCATATCTGGAAAATGACAACTTGACTCTTCCTTGTGAGTTTAGTTTTGAAGCTGGATGCAATGATGTACATTCTATAGCAATTTTCAAAGCCTTCATCATCCATGTATCCTTCCAGCAGAATTTTGTGGAGGAAGGCAAATTCAGAGTACCTTTGAGTACTACCAGGCAAACATAATGGCCAGACAATTAGGATGCGGCCAAGTGCCCCTAAGGCTATTCCTTCATGAATTCCTCAAGCCCAGAGAGGATATCAAGGAATCTGTGCAAGCAAAAAGGGTTTTTGAGTACAAGTGCAGCACAACTATTTATGCACCCAGGCCTTCTGTACCAATAACAGTTATTCATCCTTCTTTCATTCCTTGGTGGCAAGAACTTCATGATGATATATTTAATGTGCCAGTACATCCTCTCTGTCTTGAACTAATGCCTGACTTTCATCAAACTTCAGAGGTAATATATTCATCTCCCTCCTCTTTAACCATACCCCTCTTTACTAATCAGGATTTTGTCATTTTCTGCAGGATACAGTACCTGCCCCACTTACCAGGACAATCTCCTATAATATTGAAGGCCCAATCTCTGCCTTGGGATATCAATCTCCCACTCTGGCTCAACTGATGTCCAGATATGCCACATTAGATCCAACTCTCACCATTTCAGCCTCTGATAAAAGGAAAGTTCCATCTCTGATTGCTCCTTCAATTGCCAAGAAGAAAAGAACAAGCAAAAAACTACTCATTCAGGTTAGAACCCCTTCCTTCCTGAACATAAAGTCACTCTTCATCCTGATCATCTTTTTCTTGTGTGATTTCAGACCAGAACTCAGCAACCATTGGTCATAACAGATTTTGCCAATGCTTCATCTACAGGTAAAATTTTAACCATCTTATTTTTCTAAGCATTTTTCTCTTCATTAGCACTTGTCCTCTAGTTATCAGTTGCAGAGGAAACTTCGGTGAGCCAAATTGTAGGGAGTTCTTCTCATCAGCATGATTCAAATCCAACCTCACTAAGGATCCAACCATCTTCTCCTCAAGCAGAAGCTTCAACCTCACCAAGGATTCATCCAGCTTCTCCTCAGCCAGAAGCTTCAGCCTTACCAAGGATTCATCCAGCTTCTCCTCAGCCAGAAGTTTCAGCCTTACCAAGGACTCCTCAAGCTTCTCCTCAACCAGACATCCAAGAGCCCTTCCTCGAGCCTGAGAAACTTCCTTCCCCAACTCGGGAAGCCAGAAACGATGTAAGCATGAACATCCATCCTTCTATTTTCATTCAACAAATCACCACTAATCTAGCAAGAAAACCTTTTTCAGGAGGAAACTGTATCATCACCAATTTACTCCTTTGTTGTGGATGACTTGGTTGCCGAAAAAGGGGATGAAGCATCTTCTAGCCAGGCTTTATCCGAAGAAAATCAAGCAAAGTTGAAGGAAATTTTCTATCTGCTACAAAGGGATGTTCAAGACCAAGTCAAGGATGCTGATCTTCTAAGAGAAGCACTTGAACTCATCGATCAAGATCTCCCAGCTGACATCAAAGCTTCCCTAGAACCTGTTTCCAGGCTGGATGATCACTTTGTAGCAGTAAAACAGGATTTCAAGAACCTATCCTCTCAACCAGCTCTAGAACAAAAGAAAGCTGCAAACAAGCAATCTATGAAAGATTTGCATATCCAAATGCAGAATCATAAGGAATTGCTAACTCAATTGCAGCCTGAACTTGAGTTGAAGAAAGTCAGAAAAGCTGAATTGGAGGCTGAGCTCAGAACCCTGATAGCTGAGATCGAGGCTGATGAAAAGAAGATGTCTGAACTTCTTGAATCAATGGAGAAAATACGAAAAGAAGCCACAGTAGCCATGATTGCAGCAAAGCAGCTCAAGACAAAGCTCTCGACTTTGTCTAAAACCCAAGAAGCTGATCAAAGATTGCTGGAGAATATCAACAAGATGATATCAGATGCCTCCAATGTAATCTCAAAATACTTGGGTGTATAATTATAACAAACAATTTGTAGTCGAATGCTTCATCAGTTCTATAGTTTTGCTCCCCATCAGTCTTTATTTTTCCATATTTGTCATGCCTTATTTTGATGAGCAGTTTCTATATGATTCATTCGGCAACTCTGACCAAACAGTGTCAGACCCGAAAAACAACCCGACCGCAACACAGCCGGGTCTCAACCAGTCAAACCGAATATGACTCAGCATGAATCCCAAACGACCCGGCGACGGTTTGGTTGAGAGAGTCTCTCCACTTCCCAAATTTCTTGGGATATGCGCCACGATCTCCGGCCACGATCCCTTCGCTAGTTCCATAAATAAGAACCTCGGGTGCCCCTAGCCTTTCACCAAATCCTCTGTCTCCAAGCCTTTGCCAACCCAAGCTCTCTGTTTCCAATACTAGTACTCCCAGGAACTCCATGGCAAACAACAGCAATAGGCGTCCGGCCGATGACGAGGCCGAAGGGAGCCGTGGCGGTGCTCGTCGGAGGTGGTGATCATTGGCCTCTTCGCAACCCCTTTTCAGATCTTTTTCCACCCTTGACTATTTTCTTGTGTTTTTTCAGGCTCATCCGGTGGAATCCTGCCCCCCGCTCCAGCCACAACTCCGGCCATGGCGAGCGATTCCTCAGGGTCGTCTAGCCGTTCCCACTCCTCCAGCTCGCGCTATACCGATCGCGCCACCCGCAGATTCAAGGAGGAACGTGACGCGACCCGGCACGAGTTGGAAATCATCTCCAAATAGGTCGGGATCGCCGAGCTCGAGTGGGAGCACCAACGCAAGCAGCTGCTTGAGGCCATCGACGGTGAATCTTGTAACCTGCTTAATCTCAACTTAACCTTGTACTAACCGTCATTGCTCTGTGATTCCCGCAGATCGCGACGCCGAGCTCAATCGGCTGAAGGCGTTGGTTGAGAAGCTGGCGGACAAGGTGAATGATCCCAGAGACACACCGAAAGCTCGCCTTGGCGCGGTGGAAGACCGCGTCGATGAGGTGGCCCTTCACAGCGTCCGCCTGGGCACCACCTTGGGCCTAGCCGCCATGGCGACGCATACCGGCGTCGACTACTCCACACGGCCGCGTGGCTTCTACGACGGCGCACCGGAGGACGTCGACGACATCGAGGCCACTATAGAGCGCCTCGACGGGCACAACGTCGCCATTGCCGATTCCATTCACCCTAGTCTATTCTGAACAGGCTGATTAGTTTGTACTAGGGGTTATGGAATTTCGGCAATAAAGATGAAATTTTATCTTTTGTATTTGTCTTGTGATGACTTCTTTAATTTGTGCATACGAATCTCCATTGTCTTGAACGCATTCGGAAACTTTTCTTCTAGCCGAATACGCACAAACTCCTGCTCCTTGGCGTAGAATCCGCAGAAAATCCTTATTCCAGAGCCATGAACACTGTTCAATGGAAAAAACCCTTCGCATCCAAGTAAAACCCCCACCGTTTGGTATTCCCATCAATGCACGCTAGCCAGTCATCACTCCCGATGCATTCCCACTGCTAATAAAATAGCCCCTCCGGTGCTCTGCAAATCCATTCGCATCCACTTCCATCATTTCACTTCCTCTCGTCCTCCTCTTCCAGAAAAAACCCCCAAGGCCATGGCGGACAAGGGGAAACAACCACTCGAGGAGAACAACTTCCCATCAAAGAAGCGAACCATTCGAGAGTAATCTTTTCTTCTCATCCCTTTCTCTTGATTTCGATTGCAATCTCGCGATTCATCTTTCTTTGATTTCAGCCTCGACCTGCTACCGGAGGAAATCTTCGGTACTGATGAAATCCCTAAGTACATCTTCTCCGACTCCTCGGCTGAAGAAGAAGACACCACGCCTGAACAGAGGACCAATCATCAACTGCGCCGTTGCATTCGGCATCTAGAACATGATCTGCGGGACATCACCACCCGTTGCAGTGCCGAACGTGAACGCCGCATGAGCTTGGAGGCGCTAGTAGGCGGTAAGATCTTTATCCTCATCTGAATCTCACGTTCAAGTTCAGATCCCATGTTTGACAATAATCTGTTCTCCTTCTTCAGATGTGTCCGACAGTTATAACAACTTGAAGGCCGCCTGGGACAGCCTGATGGAAGCTGCAGAATACACCAACCCCCGAGGCTTCTACGTCGCCGTCACGGTGGTCTTGGAGTGGCTGAAGAAGGAAGAGCTCAAGAGGAAAAGCACGGAACCAAAGAAATGAAGCATACTTTCACTTCTTCCTCCAGGCATCCTGCTTCCTGCAGGTCTTCTCTTGTAATCTTAAACAGCTGTGTTGCCAATAAAGGAACCTGCAAGAATGTTTGTAATGCTGAACATTTTCGTGCTAAGGGCAATACACTTTAGTATTGGCCATTTTCCTTTAACAGGATTTTTTTTTCTGAAGGCGGCTTCTTTCCCGAATGCCGGCTATTTCGGTGTTCCTGATGCTTGTAATAACAATCAACGATCAACTTCAATACTAGGATAATATTTCTTCAAGTATCTCCCGTTTATAGCAGTAGTGAACTCTTCTCCTAGTAAAGTTTTCAAAATATACGCATTTACAGGCGTGCACCTAACCACCCGAAAGGGACCTTCCCAATTCGGGGACCACTTGCCGAATGTACTGTACTTAGTTCCAATCGGCAACAACACTTTCCAAACCAAATCTCCTTCTGCAAATTGCTTGACTTTTACCTTCTTGTTATAGTACTTAGCAACTCGCATTTTGTTTTTCTCAATATTCTCCAAGGCCCTAAGACGAATCATATGCAAATCTTCAAATTCATCCATCATTAAGTCATTATAATCCTTGGAACTTAAATTCTTGACTCTGATTGCATTTCCCATGGCAAGACAGCATGGTGCCCGTAAACCAACTCATAAGGAGATGTTTGTGTAGCCCCATGAGGAGCCATTCGGTAAGCCCACAAGGCTTCATTCAGTACCGAATGCCACCTTCTTGGCTTCTGATCAATCTTCTTTTGTATAATCTTGATCATGATCTTGTTAGAAGCCTCTGCCTAACCATTAGCTTGAGCATAATAAGGAGAAGAATTTAATAATTTAATCCCCATACTTTCAACAAATTCTCTGAACTCTGAAGATGTAAACTGAGTTCCTTGATCTGTTGTAATTGTTTGAGGAATCCCAAATCTGTAAATGATATATTCTTTGACAAACTCAATCATATTTTCCGATGTCACTTTCTTCAATGGAATTGCCTCAACCCATTTAGTGAAATAATCTGTTGCCAAAAGCACAAACTTATGCCCCTTGCTAGATGGAGGATTTATTTGGCCAATCAAGTTTATGCTCCATCCTTTGAATGGCCATGGCTTGATAATAGGATTCAAAGCTGATGCTAGAACTCTCTGAATATTTCCAAACTTTTGACAATCTTGACATCCTTTGTAATACTCAAAGCAATCTTCCAGCATCGTCAGCCAATAACATCCAGTTTGCCTGATGACCCATTTCATTCAGTAAGCCGACTGATGTGCTCCACACAGCCCATCATGCACTTCACTCATCATCTTCTTTGCTTCTTCTTGACCCAGGCATTTTAGCAACACCCCATCCAATGATTTGTAATACAAACGTCCATCAAGAAGAACAAACTTTATAGATTTATACCTGAGCTTCCTAGAGACCTTTCGGGATGGATCCTCCAAATAATCAGCAATTTCTTTTCTCCAGTCATCTTCTGCTAGATCATTCCCAAAAGAATATACATCGATGGCAAACACTTCTTGATTCTCTCTATCCTAAAGCACTTTGAGCTAACCTGTTTGCCTCTCCATTGTTTTCTCTAGGAATATGTTGCAGAATCACTAACTGAAAACTCTTCAGGATTTCTTTGCACTCCTTGTAGTAATTCCTTAGGATATCATTTTTGCATTCATATTGGCCATTCAATTGTTTTATAATTAGCTCTGAATGTCCAAAAATCTCAACTGAAATAGCCTTTGTCTCTTTCAAGTATTGAAGCTCCCTGAGCAACGCTTCATACTCAGCTTGATTATTTGTGACAGTAGGTTGGATAGGAATAGCAAATTCAAACATCTCTCCTCTGGGTGAAATTAATAAATTTCCTACTCCACCACCTTTGCCACATATAGATCCATCAAAGAAGAAAGCCCAAGGAGTAATCTCAAGTAAATTAATTGATGGATCAAGATGTTCAGTAATGAAATCAGCAATAATCTGTCCTTTAACAGCTTTTGCCGACTCAAACCTTAATTCAAACTCAGACAAAGCTAAATCCACTTGCCAATACTTCTATTCAAAATTGGCATAGATAACATGTGTTTAATTACATCAAATTTTGAATATACAATGCATTCGACATTCAACAAATAGTGCCGAAACTTTGTACATGAGTAATAAACACATAAGCAAAGTTTCTCTGCAGCCGAATATCTTGTTTCGGGATCAAGCAATTTTCGGCTAAGGTATGCAACTACTCTTTCCTTTCCATCAAATTATTGTATGAGGGACGATCCAATGGTTTGGGCATCGGCCGCCACGTACAATTTAAAAGGCTTGTTCAATTGCGGAGGTACCAATACTGGTGGTTCCTTCATGTATTCCTTGATCTCATTGAAAGCCTTCTGTTGTTTGTCACCCCATACAAACTTCTGATCCTTTTTGATCCTCAAAAGTGGAGAAAAAGACAACACCTTTTGTGACAAGTTTGAAATGAATCTTCTCACATTATTGATTTTGCCAAGCAATGACTGCAATTCCTTAAGATTGGTTGGAGGAACAACTTCATCAATAGCTTTCATGCTCTTTTTGCCAACTTCTATTCCTCCTTCATGTACCACAAATCCCAGGAACTCTCTAGCCGAAACTCCAAAAGCACACTTGTTTGGGTTCATAAAGCCCATGTTTTCTAGTGCATTCTAGAGTTATCTTTACATCATCCAAATGTGGTTCATGATCCAATGACTTGATCACGACATCATCAATATATATCTCCACAATTTTGCCGATCAACTCGTGAAAAATATAATTCATGGCTCTTTGATAAGTTGCACCGGCATTTTTCAACCCAAATGTCATGACAATCCACTCAAACAAGCCTATATGTCCAGGACATCTAAAGGCTGTCTTTGATACATCTTCTATTGCCATAAAAATTTGATTGTACCCTGCATTGCCATCCATGAAGCTAATAACTTTATGTCCAGCAGTGGCATCAACCAACAAGTCAGCAACAAGCATTGGATATCCATCCATGGGTGTAGCTCTGTTTAGATCTCTAAAGTCTATGCAAACCCTCATCTTCCCGTTCTTCTTGTAAACAGGAACAATATTAGAGATCCACTCTGCATACCTACATGGCTGAATGAAATTTGCTTCTATTAATCTCTCAACTTCTTTTTTCACGTCGGCCAATACTTCATCCTTGTAGATCTTTCGGGGAGGTCGCTTGTAAGGCCTAAAACCAGGCTTGATTGGCAACCAATGCTCAACAATGGAACGATCCAAACCAGGCATCTCCGAATAATCCCAAGCGAAGCAATCTTTGTATTCTTTTAGTAGCTTAATCAATTTTTCTCTGAAACTTGAATCCAAGTTAGCACTGATAAATGTCAGCCTTGGCTTATCATCATCTCTAATGTCTATTTCTTCCGGTTTGTCAGCCGACATAAATCCATGTCCTAACTTCCCATCAGTTCCATCAATTGGATTCTCCATTAAAAATTACTATAAGAGCCGACTGCTTGAATTGGCTGTTGATCACTACTGACTGGTTCAACAAGACCTTCACCCCAGTCCTTGCCCGAGAAGCAATCTATTCCTTGATACTCCTAGAAGGCTGGTTCCACGTTAGCCACGCTTACTGAATCATCTACTTGGACAACTTCTACATCATCATCCACCCATTGAACAAGCTGTTGATGCATAGTAGATGGAATGCAGCAGTTTGCATGGATCCAATCTCTTCCAAGAAGAAAGCTATATGCCCCTTTGCCTTCAATGACAAAGAAGGTCGTAAGCAGAGTTTTAGATCCAATCATCAAATTCACATGCACACAACGCTTGGTGTCTGAAGGATTTCCAGAAAAATCATTCAGAACTATGCTTGTTGGCATCAAATCTCCAGGGCCCATGCCAAGCTTCCTGAATGTTGTGTATAGCATCACATTGACAGTAGCTCCACCATCAACAAACATCTTGGTCAATGGCTTCCCGTTGACATATCCTCTCAAGTACAACGGTCTCATGTGCTGATTCTTGGCTGGCTTATCAAAAGTAGCCTGCTTGCCCAACACTAACTGTGCCATTAGCCCAAATTGCTCGGCTTCATCCATGTCTGGCAATACTTCTTCCTGCACAATCTGATTAGCTGGAGCCATGAATTCATTCAGCAACAAGTATACCATGCACGTAGGAGCCGAACGACCAGATTCATCAGGCTTGTCCTTTGGGCTCCACACTTGTTTCCTCTTGATTCCCGCTTGCTTCAGCTCCTGGTTCCTTAAGCGTTGAACCATTCTCTTTTGGCTTCTTCTCAAACCAGGTGGGCACCACTGTCCCTTCTGCCAGACATACTCATGATCTTCCTCTTCTTCATGATCAACCCACCTGTGATCAGCATGCCTTTTCCTTGGTTGATCATCAATTCTATTTATTTTTAGGCGCCGACCATCACTAGGATACACCCTTCCAATTCTTTCATGGACGGATCGGCGATTGGCAATGTCTTGCCTATATTCAGTATACTTGTCGCTGCATTTAGGGCAGTTATTTTGCGTGGGAAGTTTCAAACCCTCATTCCAGTAGTGTCTGAAGAAGGCACATCCCCAGTGTGCACGCTCTTGCTCTCGCATATACTCTTCTTGTTCCTTCCTGCGCATTTCTTCCTGATATCTCCGCTTCTCCTCTTCATACTTATGCTTCTGGTAGCGCTCCTTTTGTTGCTGATGTTGCCACTTGTTGAGGAGAATACGCGAAGTCACCCTGGGTTTAAAGAATTCACCCAATTCAATTTGACTTTTCAGAAAGCGAGGCTCTCCCTTGTGGATTTGTTCAAATGTTACTTGTCGAGCAGGGTCAACTGAACCATCCTGCTTCGCCTTCGCTGAAGTCAAAACCTTCACTTTTTCTTTCTCTTCAACAGTCAGCATGTTGACTGAGAACCCAATCATGTTCTGAGGAAAAGGATTCCATCCAATTTCATTTTATTATCAAATTTTAGATGACCTTCTTGGATAGCCTTTTGAATTCTCATCCTAAAGACCCTGCACTCATTGATGGAGTGAGAATTTCTATCGTGAAATCCACAGTACCTCTTCTCTTTCACTCCATGTTGACGGTGAATTTCCGTCAACCTAGAGTACTTGTTATAAATTGGTTTCGATTATGATTTGCAACTAACCGGCCACTAGGCATACTAATGATATAACAAGTTCACACTTGCATGTCGATTTTGGAGTTTGTTGTTTACGCAGGAAATCTACGCTAATGAGGAGACTTTCGGGATAAGTTCACCAAGCACTTTGGAAGAAGATCATGAAGCCCGACAAGAGTCAAGACACGCGATGAACATGACTCCAAATGACCCGAGGACCGAAGCGTCAACGTGCAAGTCTTCAGGGACTCAACCGAAAAACGGCGAAGCTTGCATAGCAAGGATTCAAGCCTTAACCGTGAAGGAAACGACGTCAAAGGCCCACATGCAAGTGCACACAAATAAGGGATCACGCGAGAAGCAACCGGGGGAGGAAACCGGGGCCGAACCGGCCGAAATGGGCTCGGGCCGGCCGGCTCGGGCCGACCGGCCCAGCCCACTCCGGGGTCGGTTCGGTCCCCCCTTTGCCCTAGATGTTCATCTATTTATTCCCTCCGCCGCCGTCGGCCGCCACATCGAACAAATCATCCTACCGACGCCAATCACCAGAACACCGCCGCCGCAAGATGAGGGAGAGAGTTAGATGAGCTCGTTGCAAGGATCAACACCGGCGGAGAGAAGGAAGCAAGAGGAGGACTCCACGCCATTGGCCTAGGGGTGTTCCCAAGCTCCATCGCCGCCATCTTCATCGACGACGTTCTCCGGAGTCTCCATCACCCCTATGTGCTTCAATCCGTGTAAGATGATGGGGTAATGTCTCCGTTCATCCCTAGGATTAGATGGATACATGCTATGTGATCGCTACTCGATTTGTGGTTTGAATCTATTGTTTTCATGTTGATGATGCTTTGATGATTAAGGTTAGCTACCGTGTTTTTCGGGCGTATGATATCCGCTACTCCCATAGATTCCATCAACATACCGTGTCCATCATAGGTCTAGTCACGAATACCTTCGCGTAGTGACAGTACGAGAGGAGGGAAAGGGCGAAACCGTGGTCACAACCCCCGGTAGATTGGTTCACCGCTTTCGGGTAGTAGATGCATACCATGTTATCCTAGATCCTAGGGAGGGAACGCTTATCTTTCTTACTTACTCTCTTGTGTCCACCCCTTTACCATCTAGTTTAACCCTAGATTTGTTTGATCAACTTAACTTAGATTAACTTAGGTAGATTGTCTTTACTTTTAGATTAATACTCTCTTTCAAAGGTTTTCCATTCAACTAGATTAGTACTTGGTTAAGCGCTAGTAATCCCCTTGCTCCGCGGATTGACAAGAACCTCGGGAATCCCGTGGTGAAAAAGGTGTAGGTCCGTACGCTTGCGGATCGTAGGTGGATACGAGTTTTATCCGTCAACAAGCCCCTTTTTCTGGCGCCGTTGCCGGGGAGCAAGCCAGTTTCCTACATTTAATCTAGTATTAATTTTGTTGATTACTAAAACCTAACCCTTATTTTCTAAAAAAAAGAAAAAAAAAATCTTTTTTGTTTTTCTTTCTACTTTTCTTGTGCCTAGATGGATTTGTTCACCTCACCATTGGAAGACGAAGAGATGTCGCTAAGGGAGCTAGCAATGCCGTCAATGGAAGACATTGAGATGCAAAAATCAGATTTGACGTTTGCTACAACCCACTATGAAGTGAAGCCTGGAATCATCAAGTTAGTGGCGACAAAACCATTTAGAGGATTGGAGGATGACAACCCATATAGACACATTAAGGAATTCGCGATGTTATGCAACACGGTGCAACAAAAAGGAGTTCCGGCCGCTTGGTTCAAGTGGAATCTTTTTCCATTCTCTCTCGAAGATGAAGCGCGAAGATGGTACACACTTGCGTCCGTTGAAGCAAAAGGAAATTGGGATGAGCTAGTGAAGAAGTTTCTTTTGAAGTTCTTTCCTATAAGCAAGGTCCAAGAATTAAGGAGGCAAGTGCTCACTTTCAAGCAAGGAGAGGATGAAGGAATTGATGAAGCATGGGACCGATTTAATGAACTACTTGAGCGAGGCCCGAACTTGGGATTTTCCGGTGACTTGATGTTGCATACCTTTTATTTTTCACTAACCCCTAACTCGTCTCGTTTTGTAAGCATGTGTGCAGGCGGTGATATAATGGATAAAACAATTAGTGAAGCCGCACAAATCTTACAAAGGATAAGCAATGGACAAAGAACAATACGAGATTGGCAAAGATGTTGTCAAGAGGAGCAAAATGACAGAAGCAAGCCCAAGGTGCTTGCTGAAATTTCTGAAAAAGATGAACCGAAGGTCAAGGAAGATGAACCGACCATACAAGAAAGTGAAGATCCACTTCCCAAGGTAAGAGAAGTCATTTCGGATGTTAAAAATGTTGAAACTAACATGAATGTATGCCGAAGTATGTGGAATGCTAGACCATTGGCGGAGTTCAAGCAATCCGGTTGGGTTCAAGTTGATTTCGCCCCACTAATTAACTACCGAAGGAAGGAGGAACGCCGACACGTTGCCAAACTAATTGAAGATATATTTGATCAAGAGATGAGTGGAGAGTCGATCCAAAAGATGTTTGAAGAAGAAAGAGAAGAAGGAGATGAAGGATGGATCGACCGGTTTGATAACTCAAAGATTTATGATGAAGGGAGAGAAGAGTACAACCGTGATGAGCCTAGTGACTCAAAGGATAAATGGGAGGAGATAGGACTCAAGCTAGATGATAGCTTGTGTGCTATTGAAGCATACACACTAGCAAATCAAGACATGGAAGTACTCAAGGATGAAGGAAAGAGTGAATCAACAATGAGCGATCTTGACGACATGTGGTACATGGAAGATAAAGAAAGCAACATACAAGTCTTTGAAGATGAAGATATGGCTGATAAAGAAGACTTCAAAGAAGAGATGAATGCGTACATAGTTGAAGGATTACATGTTCCACATGATGAGTTGAAGAAACTGCAAGATGGTGATGAAGAGGCAACTACACTTGTTGAGATCGATTCGCCTTCAACACCGCTTGATGAACCAAATATCACTCTTGTTGAAAAATCTCTAAGGCCAAGGTACGCACTGAAATCTCAACATATTATTGGTATTGATGTTGATAAATTCAAATACTCATGCTCAACCAATAGTATGAATGATACTTCAATGTCTATGCCTTGTTCCAATAGTGATCATGTTGATAGGCTAGATTTTCTTGAGAATGAAAAAGAGGAAACATTTAAGTTTGATCCAATTAATCTCACACCTAAACAACCTTTGCCTAATGATGAGCTAAGTGCTATACATGAAACATATGCTTCTTTTATTTACACCTTGACTTGTTGCTACAATTCACATGTGGTGTTAATTATGGACGCATATGTTTACAATAAGTTTTGTAAATCTCGATCATGCTTTGCGCTTGGTCAAGCTAATGAACTTAAAGAATCATATGTCGGGAAAGGCCCGATTTTCACTAACCATGTAGACAAGGCTTGAATAATGAAAAAAAAGAAGTCATGCCTAAAAGAATTGCAAGATAAATCATCAACCTCTCCGAATCCCGCGATGGATGCTGCTGTCTTCATCAATTTGAGAGCTTGTTAAGAGGTGTACAAATGAAGAAAATGGGATATTCAGAAGCTCCATCAAATTACCGTTCCAACGCATCAAGAACCAACAAGTTTGAAGACCCGTGCAAGGAGTTATGGAGAAAACATTGAGCGTTGCGCGTTCCGAAATTTCAGGACAGATTTCATCGCTGAAGTAAAACGGACGTAACTCTCTTGTCCGGAGTCTGATTTGAGCAAATGAAGACTCGTTGGAAAGGAAATTTTGTGCACTGTGCAATGGAGTAGAGCTTGAGTATACTTTCTGTTCTGGACATTAAAAAAATTCATAGAGTGAAGGCAGCACTGAAGGATGATAAAGAAGGAGATAACGATGAAACAAAAGGATGCTTTGGGCAAGTCTTCTATAAGTGATCAAGCACAACATGGGAAGTAAATTAAAGCTGCATTGGTACCTTTTCTTCTTGCATGAAGGGCCATGGCTATGCAACGAAAAGAAGGTATGTGAGAAAGTCGAGCTCTATGACTTTAAATGAAGCGCTTTTCGGGAGGCAACCCGTTTCTTTATATTTTTACTACTTTCTTAGAGAGAATAAAGAATGGCACCATCTTATGATGATCAACTTGTGGTTATTAATCTAAGTTTAGATTTCCTTTTTAGAACCACCATCATGTTCATGCTCATATTTATGTATTTGCATGCATTGCATTTTGTTGTCCTCGTGATGTTTCTTTGTGTATACATGTTTTGCACATAGTTGGCTTGGTTGTTTTATATACTTAATGATGTTTGCTTCAGTTTCCATGTTAATGCTTCATAGGGCCCTATGGGTATTTTCCTTTTGTGATCTTGTGTAAACGTGGTGTTTAAACATGATTGCGGACCATCATCCTTAAGTTCAATAAACCTAGCTAGCTTTTCATATGTTTTCATGTTGCTTTGGTTAGTTTATAAACTTTGCAATGCGCTTAATGTTTCTTGTGCTATAAGAGTTATTGATTTAAGGATAGACATGGTGTTTTAACCCTTGATAAATAAACCTTTATGGCTATGGAGAAATTCGGCAACCTAGTTGTAAACATGGTGTTTAGAACTAGGTGAAAACATTGTCTTTGCTTATATGCTTTCCTATCATGTGCATACACACCTTGCACCACGTACACTCATTAGGTTTTTATTCCTTGTTAGACTAATTACGCCACAAGTTAAGAATCTTAGGAGACATTGTTGGACTGTTGGCAATTCTATCTACTCCCAACCGTCACCTTGGGGGTAGAATGTGCGTTTAAAACGTCTTACAGGCAAGATAAAGACTCTCACTACAAGGAAATTGAAGGATGGCTAAGAAGTGCTTTGTCTTCTTCTTCCATGACTAGCAAAATGCTAAGCATGGGGGAGACCCTGAATCTTCAACACGGAAGTGCAACATGACACTCTAGAAGATAGAATGATAAAGATCGTTAACATCTCCGGATCAATGCGCAAGAAGTCACCAATCTCATCAAAATTCTGCATGGTCTCAAAGGGAAAACACTAGA
This sequence comes from Cenchrus americanus, assembly GCA_947561735.1. Lineage (NCBI taxonomy): Eukaryota > Viridiplantae > Streptophyta > Magnoliopsida > Poales > Poaceae > Cenchrus > Cenchrus americanus. Next base: position 56,945,163 of record OX387240.1, read on the forward strand.
TATTTTTGGATATTTAGAAGCCCCATGAAGTTACAATTCCAACAAATCAAGAATCAAAACAATCGGAGGTTTCTACAAGCGGTTATGCCCGAATCACCGAGTGCAACACGTCCTGAAATCAGTTTTGGACAGCACGCAGCGCTGAAGTAAAACGGACATAGCTCCCTTGTTTGAACTCCGTTTTTGATGAATGACCACACGTTGGCAAGGTAATTTCATAAAATTTTCAATAGAGCTATATTTCGATATATGTTCTGTTCTGGACAGAGGGGGAAATCCATGAAAAAGAGACAGCAAGGAGATGATGAGAACAAGAAAGAGGAGATGGTGATGACAACATTGAAGAGAAGGGCGACCAATGACTCCATTAAGCATACAAGATCAAATTCAGAAGTTTAGGAGCATTAATAAATCAAGACAAAAGCAAAAGCCACATCGATACATGGAGATGTCGGAAGAAGGCATTAATAAATCAAGACAAAAGCAAAAGCCACATCGATACATGGTAACATCTCCATGGACCTTCTCTTTTCCAAACACAAATGCTTGTAAGTATGCCTTCAACATCAACTAGGTGCAACCTTTTGTTTTTCTCTTCAAACAATAACATGGCTACTAGGAGGACAACCTAGGTTTCTTTTTACTTTCAATAGATAAGCATGACCATGTGTTCACCTCGATGTTCTATATTGCCTATGCTTACGGAAAGATGATGAAAGTTGCCGCTTTGTTTTACCTACATGAAGTTATACATGTCTTGGCTAATTGCTCTCTATAATATGATCTGAAATTAATTTAAATACCGGCTCTTTTATTGGTGGAGGTGAAATGACTATGCTCTAGACCCACATACATATCTTTGCTCTTTGATTTAAGTTTATGGATAGCCGGATAACTTGTTGTTTTTATGAAAACTTAACTTTTATGCTATCTACATATTTGCGATGCTCTTGCAAAGTTCTACCTACCAAAGCCATATACATATATGTTTTATGATAACAAAACCCGTAGATTGCAAACATATGTTTTGATGAGTTGGATTAGGATTGATTTCTTTGGTTCGAGACTAAGAAGCTGGTCATTCCTTTGTGTAACTTTTTCATGCTAGCCTTTTTGTCCATGCATTGTGGGTTTTCACATCGAAAATTTCGCAAACTTCGCTGGGCATCCACCCTAAACCAAAAACATCTTTTTGTGATCACCTTCTTGTCCACAACCCAATTTGAGTATGGAGTAAAATTCTCGATAGAGATTCAAATAATATGCAATATTATGGAATTTATACTTACTTTAGCAGTCATTTCCCCTCTCTTTTATGCTCGAGGACGAGCAAAGTTCAAGCATGGGGGAGGAGTCATTCTCTGACACAAATGCTATGTAAGTATTATGTTGCAAAAAGTTTTGAGGAGCAAAAGAAAAAAAGAATAAAAATGAAAAATGAAAAAAATATGATAAGAATAAAAGAAAAGTAAGAAAAATAGGAAGAATAAAGTGAAAAAAAGAAAGAGTGAAAATGAGAAGGAAATAAAATAAAGAAAAAAATAAAGATGCTCCTCGGTTCTTTTTGCTTCATAAGTTCTCAAGTGCCTTGATGACACATCCATACTCAAATCTTCCAACCATGTGCAATCCGATAACGAGGACTTCACTCGTGCCTCGGGATCATCAATTTGCCACTTGCACATGTCCACTTATCTAAATGTGTGTGTTTCATCCTTCTCTCTTTCCAACATTTATTTTCCATGGCCTTTTTGACGAGTCTCGGTAATTCCAATAGATCTCTCTCTTAATTTGACAATATTTCGGATGTATGTTTTGCTAGGATTGTTTTTAACCTTCCAAGCTCCACATAAGCCTTCCACTATCACATATGAGTAGAGTAGGTTGAAAATAATCTAGTATAGGCTTGAGTGACTTGATGAGATGAGTGTTCCATGAGCTCTTGCAAGAGATTTTCACTTATGTTGGATATGCATCTTTTTGAAAATCTTCCATGTGACAAGGTAATGGTTTGAAGTTCACTTAAGTTTGAGAGCATCATGTTTATTAAATGTGGCTTGTTCTTTATTGTTAGTCTATCTTCCATAATGAAAAATAAGCCGGTCACAACTTGAACATTAAAAATAAAATTCTTAAGAGAGAGCAATTTGTCTCGTCATGAATGACTAAGAGCAGGGATAACATTGGAAGGCAACGCTGATGTCCCTTTTTAAGCGAGGACCACTTACTCGAGGACGAGCAAGGTTTAAGCATGGGGGAGATGTTGACGGTGAATTTCCGTCAACCTAGAGTACTTGTTATACATTGGTTTCGATTATGATTTGCAACTAACCGGCCACTAGGCATACTAATGATATAACAAGTTCACACTTGCATGTCGATTTTGGAGTTTGTTGTTTACGCAGGAAATCTACGCTAATGAGGAGACTTTCGGGATAAGTTCACCAAGCACTTTGGAAGAAGATCATGAAGCCCGACAAGAGTCAAGACACGCGATGAACATGACTCCAAATGACCCGAGGACCGAAGCGTCAACGTGCAAGTCTTCAGGGACTCAACCAGAAAACAGCGAAGCTTGCATAGCAAGGATTCAAGCCTTAACCGTGAAGGAAACGACGTCAAAGGCCCACATGCAAGTGCACACAAATAAGGGATCACGCGAGAAGCAACCGGGGAGGAAACCGGGGCCGAACCGGCCGAAATGGGCTCGGGCCGGCCGGCCTGGGCCGACCGGCCCAGCCCACTCCGGGGTCGGTTCGGTCCCCCTTTGCCCTAGACGTTCATCTATTTATTCCCTCCGCCGCCGTCGGCCGCCACATCGAACAAATCATCCTACCGACGCCAATCACCAGAACACCGCCGCCGCAAGATGAGGGAGAGAGTTAGATGAGCTCGTTGCAAGGATCAACACCGGCGGAGAGAAGGAAGCAAGAGGAGGACTCCACGCCATTGGCCTAGGGGTGTTCCCAAGCTCCATCGCCGCCATCTTCATCGACGACGTTCTCCGGAGTCTCCATCACCCCTATGTGCTTCAATCCGTGTAAGATGATGGGGTAATGTCTCCGTTCATCCCTAGGATTAGATGGATACATGCTATGTGATCGCTACTCGATTTGTGGTTTCAATCTATTGTTTTCATGTTGATGATGCTTTGATGATTAAGGTTAGCTACCGTGTTTTTCGGGCGTATGATATCCGCTACTCCCATAGATTCCATCAACATACCGTGTCCATCATAGGTCTAGTCACGAATACCTTCGCGTAGTGACAGTACGAGAGGAGGGAAAGGGCGAAACCGTGGTCACAACCCCCGGTAGATTGGTTTACCGCTTTCGTGTAGTAGATGCATACCATGTTATCCTAGATCCTAGGGAGGGAACGCTTATCTTTCTTACTTACTCTCTTGTGTCCACCCCTTTACCATCTAGTTTAACCCTAGATTTGTTTGATCAACTTAACTTAGATTAACTTAGGTAGATTGTCTTTACTTTTAGATTAATACTCTCTTTCAAAGGTTTTCCATTCAACTAGATTAGTACTTGGTTAAGCGCTAGTAATCCCCTTGCTCCGCGGATTGACAAGAACCTTGGGAATCCCGTGGTGAAAAAGGTGTAGGTCCGTACGCTTGCGGATCGTAGGTGGATACGAGTTTTATCCGTCAACACTCCATCAGGCCAAAGCATGGAATGCCCATCTGGCAACTTGATTCGGCCTTCTTTCACGAGGAACTCAAAGAGCTTATCTGCCTTGGTCACATCAAAATCATAGGTGCCTTTAGCTTGCTTAATCCACCTCTGATTTACTGTTAACGGCTCTTTGCCCCAAACTATTTCTGCTGCAGCTATTTCCTCTTCATCATCATATTCCTCTCCCTGATCTGCCCTTTTGAGGAATTGATTATAGATGTCAGCTATATCACTGTGTTTGACGAACCTGGAGTCTTTCTTGAAGCCATAAGCTTGATTGCTCATCAGCGACAGTCTGTGTGATAGCTGGCCAAGATCATCGAACTCCATGCCGAAGAGCTTTCCCCGAATGGCTAGCAACATCCCTGCTATAGCCATACCAGCCAATTGATCATCTGGTATGTTCAAAGAGAATCACATGCTTTTTGTCTCTCTGAACCTCCTGAGGAACTCCATTGGTGTTTCATTGTTCCTCTGCCTTAGGGTAGTTAGATCAATTACCTTTTTCTCATTACTGCCAATGAAATAATGAGCATGAAACTTTTGCTCCAAATCCTTCCAGGAGCAGAATGAGTGAGCAGGTAGGGAAGTAAACCATGTAAACGCTGGGCCTGTTAATGATAGAGGTTTATGTAGGAAAACATGGACATAAAGGACGGATTCGCAAAAAGTTCAAAGGAGCATTTACGGAGTCTTGTTCGTGTTCATAAGCTTGATGAAATCACTTCCAATGGTGGCGAGGACCGAAGTGCTACGAGGAACACCCCCGGGGATTGAAGCGTAAAAGATCGAATTTCATGCGAAGAGAACCTCCATCTTGGACGCGAGGATAACATCATCAAAATCGTGCAAGTGGAGGGGGCAAAGTACATAAGTGCATGAGGACCCACGGAGCAAAAGGGGCGACCGAACCGGCCGACCATGGGCTCCGGGCCGGTCGGCCCGAGCCGGCCGGCCCGGCCCACTCCGGTGGCCGGTTCGGTCCCGTTTTCCTTGCCCTTGAAGGATCTTCAACCCTAAAAGCCCCGAGGCGCCGCCAACACCGAGGGGAGGAGTCATTCGCACCAGAAGGCCATCCACAAGCTAGAGAGAGAGGAGGAGGATCTCCGGCGGGAGATCAACCACCTCGAAGGAAGCACCCTCTCGTGGAGAAGAAGGAAGACACCGGCGGAAGGGAAACCATGATCAACGGTGCCATGATCAGCACCTTGATGGGGGTAATCTTCTCATTCGTCCATGGGTTGTAATTGATCTTGAGATGTAATCGCACTTTGTCGGATTATCTATCTATCATATTGTGTTGAATATACTTTAATGCTTAAGGTTAGCTACCATGCCATAGAGGGAGTACGAGCTCCAATGCTTCCTTGGATCCATTCAATACGCCGTGTCCATCAAAGGTCTAGTCATGAATACCTTCGCGTAGTGATAGTACGAGCGGAGGGAAAGGGCGAAACCGTGGTCACAACCCCGATAGATTAGATTGGTTTTCATGTCTTTAAGCGATTGCATGCTCTAGTATCGTAGACCCGTGGGCGAGTGTCTTTTATCTTGATATCTTAATCATTCTCTCTAGTGTAGTTTAGTTGTTTTCTAGTATAATATTAGTTAGGGTTTTAGTAGCTAGTGTGTCGTTGTAGATCGAATGCTTGTAATCCCCTTGCTCCGCGGATGGCGTTCGTTAATCAACCCGTGGAAGAACCGGAGAAATCACTAAGGGATTACGCTAGCCCTCGATGTGAAGACATAAGTACAAGAGTCGGATTCGAAGCTCGAAGCGACCAAGTATGAGATTAAATCCAAGATCATCGAGATGGTGGCGGCGAACCCATTTGAAGGGATGGTTACGGAGAACCCATATAGACACATAAGCGATTTCATGACAATATGAAACACGGTGCGTCAAGAAGGAGTTCCCGATGAATGGTTCAAATGGAATCTCTTTCCCTACTCACTTGCCGGCAAAGCAAAGACATGGTATTCGGTTGCGTCCTTTGAAGTTGAAGGCAATTGGAACAAGTTGACAAAGAAGTTTTGCGAGAAGTTCTTTCCAATTAGCAAGGTTCAACATCTAAGGAGGCAAGTGATTACTTTCATGCAAGGAGAAGAGGAAGGGATAGACCAAGCTTGGGATAGGTTCAATGGATTGATCGAACAAGGACCAAAACTCGGCTTCACCGGTGACGTACTCTTGCATACATTTTTCTTTTCCCTAACCCCTAGTTGCATGCAACACGTCGAAATGTGTGCAGGCGAGGATCTTATGGAGAAAACACTCACGGAAGCCGCCCAACTTCTACAAAAAGTTAGTAAAGCGGCTGCCATGCGAAGAGATTGGGAAACAAGACTTGCGGAAGAGCCGGAATACAATTCAAGGAAGAAGAAGCTTGCTGATTTTTCTAAAGAGGCAACCCCGGAAGTCACAAAAGAGGAACCAATCACGGAAAAGCTTGAACAAGAACACATCAAGTCAAGAACTACACCAAGCGTCGACTTCGCCACACCAAATGAGACGAACAAGAGAAGCATGTCAAGCGCGAAGCCACTAAGGGAGTTCGAACCAATGGATTGGGTTCCTATTGATTACGGAGAAGTATTCAACAAGAGAAGACCGTTCCCCAATCAAAAGGGAATGGCAAGAGCATTGGAAGTGGATTTCCCACCGGAGAAGAAAGCTGAAAATTCATACGACCTTGAAACCACCGGTGAGATTTTTCAAAAGCTCTTTGGAGATGACGTGGTGGATCCGGAACATACTACCGAGGTGAAGAGAATCATGGGGATCAAGCCCAAAGCATCACCATACGCTCGCCTCTTTGAAATTTACTCGATAGGATCCGAAGAAGAAGAGAAGATGACACCACACTTGAGTTGCGAGATCAACGGAGTTCAATGCAAAGCCTTATGCGACATCGGAGCCCAAGTAAGTGTTCTATCTTCTAAAATTTACGATAAAGTTCAATACCACAACCTAGACTTAGCTCCAACATCAACGAAATTAATTATGGGAGATGGTAGAACTATCAAACCTCTAGGTATTGCTTGCAACATGAAAGTAAAAATCTCTAGAAACTATATACCAACCGATTTCTTTGTTATTGATGCTTACCATAGTAATCATGATCATATAATCTTAGGTAGGCCTTTTCTTAAGTTGGTTGATGCCATGTTAGATGCCGGAGAAGGCAAAGTAACAATGAACCTTAATGGAACAAAGTACACATATAACCTTCTTCGTGCTTCTAAACACCTTACACCCTTTCCTCCCGAAGATGAAGAAGTAGAAGAGATAGATAGTCTTTGTTTTGTTGAAACCCTTAGAGACCCGCTGCAAAGAGTGATGGAAAATCAAATTTGTAATCAACAAGATGAAGAACTAGAGGAAGCAACAAAAGGCTTAGAGTCGCATGATGGTAGTGTGGAGGAAGAGACATTCGAAGACATAGGAGAAATCAAACCCGAGGAGCCACAAGTGCCTGAGGTAGACCTTAAACCTCTGCCCAAGGGATTAAAATATGAATTTTTGGGCCCCGACAAGACCTATCCAGTCATCGTGAGCGACGAGTTGAGTCCCAAAGAAAATGAGGCATTGCTGATTTTATTGAAAAAACATAGGAAGGTGATTGGATATTCAATTAATGATCTCAAAGGTATTAGCCCAGCCTTTTGCACTCATCGTATACTAATGGAAGACCAATGTAAGCCCGTAGTGGACCACCAAAGGAGGCTAACGCATGCCATGCGAGAGGTAGTAAAGAAAGAGGTTATCAAGTTACTTGATGCCGGAATCATCTACCCGGTTCCGCATAGCGAATGGGTGAGCCCGATACATTGTGTACCGAAGAAAGGAGGTTTGACCGTGGTGAAGAATGAGAAGAACGAGTTGATACCGCAAAGAACCGTGACCGGGTGGAGGATGTGTATCGATTATCGTAAGCTTAACAAAGCGACGAAGAAAGATCACTTCCCCCTACCGTTCATTGACGAGATGCTCGAGAGGTTAGCAAACCACGCTTATTTTTGCTTTCTCGATGGATACTCGGGGTTCATGCAAATTCCCATTCACCCGGAAGATCAACATAAGACAATGTTTACGTGCCCTTACGGAACGTTTGCATATAGAAGGATGCCCTTCGGCCTATGCAACGCTCCGGCCTCTTTTCAACGTTGCATGATGGCCTTATTTTCGGAATTCATCGAAGAAATTGTTGAAGTGTTTATGGATGATTTTTCCGTTTACGGGAAGACGTTCATGGATTGCTTAGCAAACTTAGAAAAGGTCCTTACAAGGTGTGCAGAGGTAGATTTGGTGTTAAATTGGGAAAAGTGTCACTTCATGGTTAGACAAGGCATAGTGCTCGGACATGTTATATCCGAGAGAGGAATTGAAGTGGACAAGGCTAAGATAGAGACGGTTGAGCAACTCCCACCTCCTACGGATGTTAAGTCCTTAAGGAGCTTTCCAGGCCATGCCGGATTCTATAGAAGATTTATAAAGGACTTCTCGAAGATCACTAAGCCTTTAACACATCTCCTTCAAAAGGATGTGGCTTTCGACTTTGATGAGAAGTGCCTAGCGGCATTCCGGACCTTGAAAAATGCGTTGGTGAGTGCTCCCATCATCCAACCTCCGGATTGGAGCCAACCTTTCGAGATCATGTGTGACGCAAGTGACTACACCGTAGGCGCGGTCTTGGGACAAAGAAAGGAAGACCGAGTTCACACCGTTTACTATGCTAGCAAAACTCTTAGTGGGGCACAATTAAATTACGCCACTACGGAAAAGGAGTTGCTAGCGGTGGTATTCGCTTTCGAAAAATTCAGATCTTACATCGTGAACTCGAAGGTCATCGTTTACACCGATCACGCATCCATCAAGTATCTCTTGGCTAAGAAGGAAGCTAAACCACGTTTGTTTCATTGGATCCTTCTTCTCCAAGAGTTTGATGTTGAAATTCGTGATAAAAAGGGGGTGGAAAATGTTGTGGCCGATCATTTGTCTAGGATGAATCGTGGACAAGATGATAAAGAGCCCATAGAAGATAAGATGAGAGATGACCACCTCTATAGAGTGCTTGATAAAGATACTTGGATGATCGACATCATTCGAGCAATTCGAAAGATGCCCCTCGATCATCTAGATAAAAACACTCAAAAGAAGATAATCTCCGAAAGTACGAAATATTTTTGGATGCACCATACCTCTTCAAACTTGGCAATGATGGAGTAATGAGAAGATGTGTGCCAAGAGAAGAGAGAGTAGAGATTTTGAGAAAGTGCCACTCGGCGGAGTACGGTGGACACTATAGCCATTTTCGAACCCAAGCAAAGGTATGGTCGAGCGGATTCTATTGGCCGGAGATGCATGAAGATACTAAAAGATATGTTACATCATGCCCCGAATGCCAAAGAACCGGAAACATCTCTCAAAGAAATTCTATGCCTTTGAAATACAACTTACAAATCGACATATTCGATGTATGGGGCATAGACTTCATGGGGCCTTTTAAAAACTCATTTGGATTCGAGTACATCCTAGTCATGGTTGATTATGTATCGAAGTGGGTAGAGGCAATACCATGTCGTAAAGCTTCTACGGAGGAGTCCATTACTATGATCAAGAACGTGATTTTTCCCCGTTTTGGTACACCGAGAATCTTGATAAGTGATGGAGGAACTCATTTCACCGGGAAGAATTTCAAAAAGTGCTTGTCCAAGTTGGGAATTGAGCATAGGGTCTCTACGGCCTATCACCCACAAACCAACGGACAAGCGGAAACATCAAATAGGCAATTAAAAAGCATACTCAACAAGACCATAGAGAAGGGAGGCAAAGATTGGTCAAAGAAATTAGACGGAGCTTTATGGGCTTATCGAACGGCGTTTATAACACCGATAGGTATGACCCCTTATCAATTCGTCTATGGAAAAGCTTGCCACCTTCCGGTTGAGTTGGAACATAAAGCCTATTGGGCAATTAAAGAGATGAACCTTGATCTCGATGCCGCGGTGGTGAAACGAAGAATTCAAATAAGCGAGCTAGAGGAGTTGAGGTTGAAAGCATATGAAAACGCAAGCATATATAAGGAGAGAATCAAAAGGTGGTATGATAAAAGATTGAAGAAAAAATAATTTAAAAAAGGAGATAAGGTCCTCTATAATTCGAGGTTTAAAACCTTCGGAAAGGGGAAATTGCAAAGCAAGTGGGACGGACCTTATGTTGTGCATTCGGTGTTCTCCAATGGAGCGGTAACCATTATGGATATAAACGGCGATCAATTTGTGGTGAATGGTCAGCGGCTTAAGGTTTACTACGAACCCGATGTCGTGCCCCTTCACCACGTTGACGTCTTCACCATGGAGGAAGAGCCCGAACGTCCCGCCCAGGACGAAAAACAAGGCATCAACTTTTGTAAATAGTTTTTCTTTTAGTTTTCTGGAGTTTTTCGCGAAGATTTACTGGGCCAACTTTTCCCCATGGGCTAAGGAAGAAAAAATAGGGCGGTGTGCAAAAAAATCGGCCCGGCCCGGCCCCCGAGGCAGGGTGGGCCGGCCGGCCCAGGCGGACCGGCCCAGAGGGCCCCGGCGGCCGATGACGCCGAATTTCGCCCGAATTGCTCCTTTTTGACTTCTTTGTTTGGTCAGAAAATTTTAAGGAAAGTGTAAAAAAGGAAAATAAGGTTCCCAGGGCTTTTCTCTCAGGACTATTTATTTGGCCGAATTGGGAGCTCGAGGATCAAATCTTTCAAGCAATATTTTGCACCCTTGTAGCAGCCATTGTGCCCCCAAGGAGCTTAGAGTTGAAGCTAGAAGCCAAGAAGCCATCGATGGAGGAGGCGATGCGATGCGAGCTCAAGCTACCCGTCAAGAGGACCGCACGCATCCGTTGCGGAGGGCGTGTCCTGACCGGAGCTCTTGCATCTTGCAACCCCGTCGAAGGAGAGAAGGTCCCTACGCCTGTTCGAAGGTCGGCACGCATCCAAGGCATCAAGCGCAAAGACTACAAGGAGGTGTCGCAAGAGCCTAAGGATTATGGGGGTAGCGACTACTCCGACGATCGTAGCCCGAGCTCGTGGGCGGCCGCCAGAAGAGATGATGACGATTGGGATGAGCAGCCCAAGGAAAGGACTCCCGAAGGCCCCAACGGCGACAGCAACGATGGCAACGATGGCAACGAAGGCGACGACAAAGGAGGTGGCAACGACGGTGGTGACGATGGTGGAGATAATGGCGACGACGACCCCTTCGGATTGCATCCGATGTGTTGTCGAGCTTGCCGTCAATCCATTGCGGATCTCTACACGTCGGCCGACAAATGTCTCCAAGCCATGGAAGCGATGAAGCAGCATATGGAGGACTTGGAGCGCGTAGTTGAAGACGACTACAAGTTCCTAAACCGTAACGTGCGCGAACTTTTCGGCATGGTTGGAAACATGAGAGGCAAGTGGTGCAATACTTGCTTGAAGTACCACTACATCTAGTTTTCCCCTCAGGATTTTTGTAAGATACGATGAGGACGTCGTATGTTTTAAGCGTGGGGGAGAGCTAGCTCGCTAGCCTTAGCTTTTGAACTTCAAGTTTAGGTTCGGTTTAATCTTCGTGTGGGAGTCTTAGCGTTTTAATGAGTCTTTAGTTTTCGAGTGTGTTTTAAAATTGTTGCAAGTGTCTTAAATTAGTGTTGAGTCAAGAAAATCAAATAAAAAGTCTTTATATATATCTTTGTGTTTTATGTATTGCTTATCTTTATTCACTTGTTTGTTTAATCTTCGATTCTTGATATATGAACATAAGTATGTGGTTTGAAAAACGTTTACCGTGGTGCTTAGTGGAATTGCTACTACTTAAAGTACCCATACCGCACTTCGATCTTGAGCTTCACATATTAGTTGTGCTATGTTCGATGCTAAAAGTTGGAGGATTTCAGTTCTGAAAATTATCTTAAAACCCTTGTAATAAAGGTTAGCAAAACCTCTTTTTCCAAGTTGAGAGTAAGAAAAAATTCCTATCCAAAGCCAAGTTTATTTTTTTCGCTCCACCATAAGTGTGATTAGCACGATGAGTTAGGCTAGGACCCTTCTCTCTTGGTGAGTTTTAATTTCGAGCAATGATCATGTTCTTGTTCTTATCTTTTGTTGGTAGCCTCGTCATATATTCGGTTACGTGACCTTCACAACGGAAGTCATGTTCATCGCCGAATTCCATACCCAACCCTATACATCTCTTTTGTACATCGTATTCCTTGAACACAACCTATTTTCAAAGTTTCGTCTCGTCTCTAGCATGATTTATTTAAAATTTCAGATTGTATGCATGCGAGGAAAGAGAGAATTGAAAGCTTTGAAAAGTTGTCAAGAGAGAAAAAAAATAAAGAGAAAAAGTATGTGTATGGAAAAGAAAGAAAGAAAGAAAGAAAGAAATCATATGTGAATGAAAGAAGAAAAATAAAAAGAAAAAGATAAGGTAGCAATGAAGATATGAGAGGGATGGATCAAGTGAAAGAAAAGAAAAAAAAGTGTAAGGAAGGATATCACGTTGATTGTGAGACGAAACTTTTACTCTATTTCCAACCATGTGCAATCCGACAACGAGGACATCATCGGTGCCTTGTAGTCACAATTTTCTTTTGCCCTTGCACATGTCCACCATTCTAAATCTTCTCATCCTTGATATCCCTACATATGGTTAATTCTCATGATCATTGGCTTTGAAAGGTAGACAACCATTAGAGGAAGTTCTTAGTTTGACAATACTTGTGTTGATTGCGCTAGCCCTACCTATAGCTCCACTTTACATGATATATGAGAGATTAATGGGAGGTGAGAGTTTTATAAAATTTGGTTAGGATAGCCACTTCATATGAGTGACTTGAGAGAGCTTGGAGAAAGGTTTTTGTCTAATACATAAAAACCCTCCGATGGAAGCAAAGAAGTATGGCTGAAATTGAAAGCTTCGAGTAAAGAGTTTGAGTTGTGGGGTAAAACTTGACGTGGTAAAAATTCTAAACGCCCATGTTTATGTTTGATTATCATTACTTTGTGTTTATGTATTAAAGATGAAGGGATTGACTAACTTGTGAAGAAGGATAGGTGGTATATGATTACAACACCTTGGACAAAGTTCTTTTACGAGTACTTGCTCGAGGACGAGCAAGAGCTAAGCGTGGGGGAGATGTTGACGGTGTATTTTGGTGCACCTAGCATGTTCATTACACTTTGGTTTGGATTTGATTATGGAACTAACCTGCCACTAGGCACACTAATCATATAACAAGTTCATCTTTGTGCATGCATTTGGAAGTGCTGTGTTTATGTAGGAAAACATGGACATAAAGGACGGACTCGCAACAAGTTCAAAGGAGCATTTATGGAGTCTTGTTCGTGTTCATGAGCTTGATGAAATCACTTCCAATGGTGGCGAGGACCGAAGTGCTACGAGGAACACCCCCGGGATTGAAGCATAAAAGATCGAATTTCATGCGAAGAGAATCTCCATCTTGGACACGAGGATAACATCATCAAAATCGTGCAAGTGGAGGGGCAAAGTACATAAGTGCATGAGGACCCACGGAGCAAAAGGGGCGACCGAACCGGCCGACTTGGGCTCGGGCCGGTCGGCCCGAGCCGGCCGGCCCGGCCCACTCCGGTGGCCGGTTCGGTCCCGTTTTCCTTGCCCTCGAAGGATCTTCAACCCTAAAAGCCCCGAGGCGCCGCCAACACCGAGGGGAGGAGTCATTCGCACCAGAAGGCCATCCACAAGATAGAGAGAGAGGAGGAGGATCTCCGGCGGGAGATCAACCACCTCGAAGGAAGCACCCTCTCGTGGAGAAGAAGGAAGACACCGGCGAAAGGGAAACCATGATCAACGGTGCCATGATCAGCACCTTGATGGGGTAATCTTCTCATTCGTCCATGGGTTGTAATCGATCTTGAGATGTAATCGCACTTTGTCGGATTATCTATCTATCATCTTGTGTTGAATATACTTTAATGCTTAAGGTTAGCTACCATGCCGTAGAGGGAGTACGAGCTCCAATGCTTCCTTGGATCCATTCAATACGCCGTGTCCATCAAAGGTCTAGTCATGAATACCTTCGCGTAGTGACAGTACGAGAGGAGGGAAAGGGCGAAACCGTGGTCACAACCCCTATAGATTAGATTGGTTTTCATGTCTTTAAGCGATTGCATGCTCTAGTATCGTAGACCCGTGGGCGAGTGTCTTTTATCTTGATATCTTAATCATTCTCTCTAGTGTAGTTTAGTCGTTTTCTAGTATAATATTAGTTAGGGTTTTAGTAGCTAGTGTGTCGTTGTAGATCGAACGCTTGTAATCCCCTTGCTCCACGGATTGACAAGAACCTTGGGAATCCCGTGGTGAAAAAGGTGTGGGGTCCGTACGCTTGCGGATCGTAGAGGGATACGTCTTTTATCCGTCAACAGGAGGCCCGCCAGGTACTGGAGTTAGATTATAAGGAGCTTGCTTACGAGTGCGACAAGCACATGGAGCTCCGTATTGCATCCGACCGTGACCTCGTCAACTGCTACAAATCATTGCAGAAGCTGAACGAGGATTGCGAGAAGCTGCGGGCCCAACTCAAGGAGCTTGAAGAAGCCGTGCTCCCCATTGCGAGGCTGCTAGTGCATCATCCTGGCGGTCCCAAGATAGTGCCATTGGTGGATCGGTTGAAGGAAGCCCCCAGCCGGCTGGCGGCCTATGTGAAGCATCTAGTGAAGTCGATCCCGAACCAGGTGCTAGCCTTCATGAAGTCGTACTTCCCGAAGGCTTCCGTAGACGTAGTCGCTGGTGGACTAGCCGCCAACTGTAGCGACGAGCTGTATGCGGAGCTACTGGAGCAGATGGCGCCCATTGCAGATCAAGTCACCGACAAACTTAATCTCCAGTAGTCCTGTAATAGTTAGCTCGTAGCAGTAGATCTACAAAAACAATTGTAATTGTTTAAGTATTAATGAAGAAAAGTTCCATCAATGAGTACTCGTGGTCGCGATCTCAGAGTGCGGAGTCCCATCGTGGAGTTGTCGCGAGTAGTCGTACTCAGCAGTAGTCCCGCAGACAGTAAAGCAGTTGATGAACAATCAAACTTTATTACTGATGAAGTACACCGGGATGGCCAGGGCCGTATTTACAGAGTAGTCGCCAGGACCCGGAGGCCGCCTACGGCTAAGTAGTGCTAGGGCGTGTAGCCGCTTACAGTAGTAGATCCGTAAGTAGCCGTATAGGCTGGATCTAGGAGGACATGGTCTCTTCATAGACCACTGCTAGAGTCCTTTGTCGCTCGTCGCAGCCCAGGATCCGTAGGTAGCCGCATGGGCTGGATTCTGGAGAGGAGTAGTCCGGAGACTGGAGCCTGGACCCGGAGGCCACTTACAGCGAAGAAGTAGTCCGGAGACTGGAGCCTGGACCCGGAGGCCGCTTAAGGCGGAGGGGTCTTGATGTAGTCGCGTACACTTAAGCCCCAAAGGTAGTCGTGTAGACTAGGTGTAGAACCGACAGAGTTGGTCGATGTTCCACGAGTTGTAGACATCTTCGCCTTCAAGTGTCTGGAGGCGGTAGGAGCCCGGCCCGGTCACCTTTGCGACTGTGAAGGGACCTTCCCAGGGGGAGCTGAGCTTGTGTAGTCCTTCCATGTTCTGGATGCGATGGAGGACGAGATCGCCAATGTTGAAGGAGCGTTCCTTGACGTTGCGATCGTGGTAGCGCCGGATACCCTCCAGGTACCTTGCTGATTGGACGAGGGCAGCACAGCGAGCTTCTTCGAGTCCATCGATGTCAACTCATCTGCTGTCTTCAGAGACGCCTTCGTCGTAGTGCTCCACTGCTGGTGAATCCCATATGACATCAGCAGGGAGGATTACTTCGGAGCCATAGACCAGGAAGTAAGGGGATTGCCCCGTTGGCTTGGAAGGCTGAGTACGTAGCCCCCAGAGTGCATTGGGTAGTTCCTTGATCCACTTGCCTCCTTTAGAGTTAGCAGCGTCGTGTAGCCGCTTCTTGAGAGCGTCGAGCACCATCCCGTTGGCGCGCTCGACTTGTCCGTTGGCCCGAGGATGGGCAACTGAGACGTATCGGACGTCGATCCCGCTGTTCTCGCAATACTCCCAGAACTGGTGGTTGTTGAAGTTGGAGCCCAGGTCTGTGATGATGCGATGGGGTAGTCCGTAGCGATGCACGAGTTCATCCAGGAAGTCGAGTACCCTGTCAGCCTTGGGGCATGTGACCGGCTTGACCTCGATCCACTTGGTGAACTTGTCGATGGCCACCAATACTCTGTTGAATCCACCTGGCGCAGTTGGTAGTGGCCCAATCATGTCGAGCCCCCAGCATGCGAAAGGCCAGGTTGGCGGTATGGTGACTAGCTTGTAGGTTGGGACGTGTTGCTGCTTGGCGAAGTACTAGCACCCTTGGCACCTTCTGACGAGTTCTTCAACGTCGCCCAGAGCTGTTGGCCAGTAGAAGGCTCGTCGGAAAGCCTTGCTGACCAACGTACGAGAGGATGCGTGGTTGCCACAGACGCCCTTGTGGATCTCCTCCAAGATGTCCTTGCCTTCTTGTCTGGGGACACACTTCATGAGTACTCCAGAAGATGCACCCCGTCTGTAAAGCTTGTCTCCGACGAGGACGTAGGACTTGGTGCGGTGGATGAGCTGCTCGGCCAAGTTCTTGTCCGAGGGAATCTTCTGCTCGCTGAGGTAGTCGATGAAGGGTTGCCTTCAGTCCACATCGATCATCATGATCTCCTGGCCAGCCGGCAGATGCGCTGGGACAGTGGTCGGTGGCGCCGGCTCCGGGATGGATGGCGCGTGAAGCTCATGGACGAAGACACCCGCTAGTAGTTGAGCGCGAGTAGAACCAAGCTTCGACAGGACGTCCACTGCAACGTTGTTGTCGCGGACGATGTGGTGGAACTCGAGACCGTAGAACTTGTTCTCGAGCTTGCGGACTTCTAGGCAGTAGGCGTCCATGTTTTCCTTGTTGCGGTCTCAGGACTTGTTGACTTGGTTGATGACCACTGCGGAGTCGCCGTAGACTAGTAGCCACTTGATGCCCAGTGAAGCCGCGAGGCGGAGCCCATGCAGGAGAGCTTCGTACTCGGCTTCGTTGTTTGAGACCTTCCAGAAGATCTGCAGGACGTACTTGAGTTGTTCGCTTGTTGGAGAGATCAGGAGTACCCCTGCACCTGCGCCCTCGAGGTTGAGTGAGTCGTCGAAGTACATCACCCAATGCTTTGGTCGCTCGGTTGGAGTAGGTAGCTGATTCTCCCGCCACTCCGCCATGAAGTCGACTAGTGCCTGCGACTTGATGGCTGTGCGTGGCTTGAAGTCGATGGTGAGGGCGCCGAGTTCGACTGCCCACTTGGAGATTCTTCCAGTAGCATCTTGGTTCCGCAGGATGTCGCCGAGCGGGTAGTCGGTGACGACGGAGATCGAGTACTCCTGGAAGTAGTGTCGTAGCTTCCACGAGGTGATGAGTACTGCGTACAGAAGCTTCTGCACAGGCTGATAGCGTGCCTTGGACTCTGACAGGACCTCGCTGACGAAGTAGACTGGGCGCTGGACTGGATAGGCGTGGCCGTCTTCCTGCCGCTCAACGATGATGGCAGTACTGACCACATGAGTAGTCGCAACGAGGTAGAGCAGCAGCTGCTCGCCTTTGCGAGGAGCCATGAGGACTGGTGTCTTTGATAGGAAGTCCTTGAGCTGGGCAAGGGCTTGGTCCGCCTCTGGAGTCCACACGAACTTCTCTTGGTGCTTGAGTAGTTTGAAGAAGGGGAGCCCCCGTTCTCCAAGCTTCGAGATGAATCTGTTCAGGGCCGCCATGCACCCGGTCAGCTTCTGGACGTTTTTGATGCACGTGGGAGCTTTCATGCTGGTGATGGCGGAGATCTTCTCAGGATTGGCTTCGATGCCGCGCTGGCTGATGATGAAGCCGAGTAGTTTGCCCGAGGGTGCGCCGAAGACGCACTTGTTCGGGTTGAGCTTCCAGCGGTACTCGCGCAGGGATGCGAAAGTCTCTTCAAGATCGTCGATGAGGGTACTGGAGTTTCTGGTCTTGACGACCACGTCATCCACGTAGGCTTCGACATTCTTGTTGAGTTGCCTCTTGAAGCAGGCCTGGATAGCTCGTTGATATGTGGCGCCGGTGTTCTTCAACCCGAAGGACATGGTCGTGTAGCAGTACGCGCCAAACAAGGTGATGAACGCGGTCTTCTCCTGGTCTTCTTCCTTGATCGCGATCTGGTGGTACCCGGAGTAGCAGTCGAGGAAGCGAGCGAGTCGCGCCCGCCGTGGAGTCGATGACTTGGTCAATCCACGGCAACCCGAAGGGGTCCTTGGGGCAGTGCTTGTTGAGATCGGTGTAGTCGACGCACATCCTCCACTCGTTCGAGTTCTTCTTGCGGACGAGGACAGGGTTGGCGAGCCACTCAGGATGGAAGACTTCTCTGATGAAGCCAGCCGCGAGTAGTTTGGCGAGTTCCTTCTTGATGGCATCCCGCCTGTCGTCGGCGAAACGGCGGAGGTGTTGTCGCTTGGGGTAGCTTTAGGATCGACGTTGAGGCAGTGCTCGATCAACTCCCTGGGCACTCCTGGCATGTCCGCTGGCTTCCACGCGAAGATGTCGCGGTTAGCTCGGAGGAAGTTGATGAGCGCGTCTTCCTATTTGGGGTCGAGGCCGGCCCCGATGGTGGTGATCTTGCTGCTGTCGCCTGTCCCGAGGTCGATCGTCTTGATCAGAACCTCCTCAGCTGGCTGAGGCTTGTTGGCTTTGTCCGACTTCTCAGGGATGTCGAGTTCACTTGGG
The DNA here is from genome assembly GCA_947561735.1 of Cenchrus americanus. Lineage (NCBI taxonomy): Eukaryota > Viridiplantae > Streptophyta > Magnoliopsida > Poales > Poaceae > Cenchrus > Cenchrus americanus. The sequence goes on from OX387240.1 coordinate 56,963,663, forward strand.
GCAAGCTTCTTCGACGCGGCGTAGACCTCCATCATTGTGTTGGGTACTTGATTTGTGGAGGCGATCTCCACGGCTTCAGTGTCGCAGTCGTGCGAGATCTTCATGTCCCCTTGGAGCGAGAGTACACATGCTGGGCTTGGCATCTTGAGTACCAAGTTGGTGTAGTGGGGTACCGCCATGAACTTGGCGATAGCCAGTCTGTCGAGGATGGCATGATAGGACGTCTCGAAGTCTGCGACTTCGAACTTGACGTACTCGGTACGGTAAATGTCCCGAGACTCCCCAAAGGTAACTGGTAGGACCACTGAGCCCAGTGGGATAGCCGCGTTCCCGGGGACGATGCCGTAGAAGGGCGAGGCGCTCTTGGTGAGCATGTGGCTGATGTCGAGCTTCATCTTCTTCAAGGTCTTGGTGAAAAGGACGTTGAGCCCGCTTCCACCATCGATGAGGACCTTGTTGAGCCTGGAGCCCGCGACCACCGGCTTCAGGACGAGAGGGAACCGCCCTGGTTCGGAGAAGCTGGTCCATTGATCCGCGCGGGGGAAGGTAATGGGTACCTCCGACCACTTGAGAGGGGTCGGGACCGCTGGTTCAATGCTCATGACTTCTCGACGAGTAGCCTTTTGCTCCCGTCTGCTGGGTAGTCCGCCGAAGAGGACGTTGACAGTCTTGTCGGGTTTCTGGAAGTCGTCGTTGCCTCCGTCGTTCTTCTTCTTGCCTTTCTTGTCGTGAGGGTGCGGTGGCTCTGGAGTACTCTTGAGTGCTCGCCTGAGTTGGTAGCACTGCTCGGTGGTGTGGTTGCCGTCCAGATGCCGCGGGCACTTCTCTTTCAGCAAGTCTTTGAAGCCGCCAGAGGTCTTCTTCGATTTCTCCTTCGCAGGGCGCTGGATAGCCGCGACAGTGTTGTCTGGCTTGCGCTTGCGGTTGGGACCCGAGTAGTTGTTGTTGTTGTTGCGACCGCCTTGGTTCCCGTTGTTTCCGCTACCGCCGCCCGCGTTCTGCTTGCTTTTGCCACGGATGGCGTCGTACTTGGCGTTAGCTTTGTCTTCTTCATCCGCCCAGGACGTGATCATGTCCTTGAGGTGGGGATGTACTTGGGGCGACGGCGACCGAAGTCTTCAAAGGTGCGGCGATGGTAGAGGCCGTCTTGGAAGAGGTCGATGACCTCCTTGTCAGTGACGTCGACTACTGTGGCGCGCTTGTCGAAGAAGCGGCGCATGTACTTGTAGAGGGTCTCGCCTTGTTCCTGCTTGACCATGGTCAGGTCCATGCGAGTACCCGATCGGCACATGGCGCCCGCGAAGTTGCTGGTGAACTGCTCCTTCAGCTGGTCCCACTTGTCGATTGAGTGCTTGTCCAGTGACTCGAGCCATGTGAGTGGAGCTTGGTCCAGGCAGAAGGGGAAGTAGAGGCACTTGGTGTCGTTGTTGCCGCCAGCGTTCTCGATGGAGAGGGTGTAGCACCTGAGCCACTGGATGGGATCCTGCTTCGCGTCGTACTTGGTGATCCCCAAAGGTTTGAACTTGTCGGGGAGGAGCAAGTTGCGAAGCCGAGGTGAGAAGGTGGGGAAGCCGTCGTTGTCGCCTGCAGTGGCGGACTTCTTCCGCCGCAGCTCTTCAATCTTCTTACGAGCGTCGTAACCGCCCTGTGAGGCTCCGGAGGCGTGGCTGTTCGCGTGGTCTCGACCGCCGCAATTGCCGCCATCGCCGGCCCTCCTGTTGGCTCCGTGGTTGGAGCTTCCGCCGTCGCTGCCGCCACCGTCAGGGTCGCGGCGGCCGCCGTCAGGGCCGCGGTGAGGGACGACCTCACGATTGTTGTTGCCACCCTGTGAGGGTTCGCCGGCGTTTGCGCGAGTACGGTTGGGCTGAGCCTGCAGCTCGACTTGAGTACGGTTGCGGCCGAGGTCAGCACTGCGACTTGTAGCTTCGTTGTCGCGATTCCTAGCGGGGGGAGGCTGGGCGACCCTGTTGTCGACCCGCATGAAGTAGGCGTCTTCAGCGAGCTTGGCGATGACTTCTCCAGCGTGTATCCCTTGAGCTTGGCGTGCGATCACTGTGATCGACATGAGGCATTGCTCGGGGGTGGTGTGTACCCTGCTCTCGACAGCCTCGAGAGCCTCTACGAGGTTGCGGATGGGAAGGTTGTCTCAGAGACGTCGACGTCGTTCGTTGCGCTTTCTGTTACGCTCACGTCGAGCGTCCCTGTTGGCGTCGGTCTCATCCGCGGATGCTTCAGCAGACAGCTCGTCTGTGGAGAGGTCTTCAAGGTACTTGTCTTGAGCCGTCCCTGAAGGTCCTGGCGTGTCGCCGGCAGCCATGAAGACTTTACGATCCGGGTTGCCAAGACTGGAGTCGGAGCTCGCCACCTCAGTTGGAGTGTACGAGTAAGCTCGAGCAAGTGGTGTTCCCTCCTGGAACGGGAGCGAGTCGAGGTAGGCGATGTAGCGTGAGTCCCCGCTTATCAGGTCGGCGGGCTTGCGGTCTGGCCAGTAGAAGAATCTCCCAGCCGGTGTGGACGTTATAACCAGCCCGGAAGCCGGCCCTAACAAGGGTTGCTCAGTAGTGTTGTCTTCGGACTCGGGTCCTCAGGGTCCGACCCAAAGTGGAACTCGTACGCGGAGTCCGAGTAGAAGCCGAAGAGGGGGTTGGAGTCCGAAGCGTGGCCGGGGGCGGTGTCGGAGTCCGAGTTGTACTCGGGTACGGGCTCCTTGCCGGCCCAGCGCGCGTAGGGAGCCTCCGTGCGGGCCCTGCAGAGGTTGCGGGGGCCACGCGTGGAGCGCCCGCGGGGTGGGGGGACCACATGTGATGGCTGAGCAGCCGGCTCGCATATGGTAGCCCAGGGGGACGTCGAGTTCGAGTTGGAAGCGGATCCGAGCTCGAAGTCAGCGTGTTGGTCAAAAAGCGAAATTTCGCCGAACTTGCCGACGAGTCCGCCTGTGACTACTTCGGGAAGCGTCACGAAGCCGGTCTCCGGGTTGGGCAGCATGATGAGGCGGCGCTGGAAGGACCCAATGCCGTCAGCAGTGCAGACCCAGGCACCGAAGACGAAGGTATCGCCGCGGTTGAAGGCGACAGTTGCCTTGATGTAGACAGGAGCCGTCGAGTTCGCCATGTGATCTCGGGCGAGATCCCCTACCTGGCGCGCCAGCTGTCGGTGTTTTAGACCGGAACCTACTAAGGGGAGTACCCGAAGTAGATGAATGTGGCCTCACCGAGATCGGTAACTCGAAGGAAGAGACACGTGGCACACAATTTAGACAGGTTCGGGCCGCGAGGTGCGTAATACCCTACGTCCTGTATGCCGCGTAGCTCTGGATTGATTGGGTACGATTACAAGATGATGCAATCATACGCCGTGAGATGAGATGATGAGAGAAAGGTCCCTGCCTCGCCTTATATGGTCTGGGAGGCAGGGTTACAAGTCGGAATAGGGAGAAAGTACTAGTCGAGTACGTCTAGGAGTCTTCTATACAGTGCGGGACATGTACAGCTTCCTAACCGAGTACTTCTCCTCTGTAGTTCTTGTGCTCCACGCCATCAGGTACCGTGCAGCGCAAGTCAGGTAGTCCCAGGGGCCCACTGAGTAGTCGGTCCTGGTACCCACCGAGGCAGTGGGCCCAGGGAGGTCCATACGACAGCTGGTGTCTATAATGCTTTAAAAGTACGCTTGTTTTCTTTATCTTTATCTGGCACCGCTTTTGCTTGGTTTTCTTCGCTTGTGAAGGATCAGATGGCGACTAGAGAGGGGGGAGTGAATAGGAGCCGGTAAAAATTCTTCCCAAAGAACCCGGCCTATACCCTAGTCAAATCCCGGTCACACACAAGCGATGGATCGAATCACACACCAATCGCCAAGACAACGAGGTTATGGATCAACCTCTAGCCTTAGGAACGATTCCTTGAACCACACGCGGAAGCACAAAAGAAGGAAGGGAGGAATCGAACCAAGAAGCAAAGCACACAGCCTCTGGCGGACCGTCCGGCCAGACAGGGCGGACCGTCCGCGATGGGCCGCGCGGACCGTACGGCAGGGTACCGCGGACCGTCCGCACCCTTGCCGCGATCGTCCGCCCGAGCCGCGGACCGTCCGTTAAAACAAACAGAACCTCCAGTGGCACACCGCGAACCACGGACCGTCCGCGGGGAGCACGCGGACTGTCCGCCAGGCACCCGCGGAGCATCCGCCCAACACACGCGGACCGTCCGAAACTTCATCCAACCAAAACTCAAAACCACGACGGATCGAAATGAAAGGCGAGCAAGAACTCGAAGAACACGAGACGAACACGTGCGGCGCGGACCGTCCGCCAGGAGGGCGCGGACCGTCCGCGAGGCACGGACAGAGCAGAAAAACGCCCGACCTCGAAGGTCAACTCCCCCAAATCATCATCGGATTTCCCAAACAGTAGAAGCTGTGGAGACAAGGGTTTGGGGACTTGAAAAGCGTCACACAAGGATGCTATAGCCCAAAAATCTTGCCTCCTAACTCCCTAAATCACCGGGAATCGCGAATCCTTTGAGCACCACCAAAAGCTAGAGCACCGAACGAAAACTCCCGAATCAAAGTGGTTTCCCGACGTTTGAGGGCACAAGATCAATCACAAAGATGCACGAGACATCCATCCATGTTTCCCTCAAAGAAATCCGGGGAGAAACCCACTCAAATCCGCGGAATCACACCGAGAACAAAGGCACGAAAACAAGCACAAAAAGACCACGAAAAACACAACTCCGAATCTTCTATACAAACCAGAAAAGATTCACAAGGTCTAGCATGCCGCCCTAGCATCCATCCCTCTCAACAAATCTCTCATGAAGCTCTCATGCTAGCCTAGAGAAAATAGAGGAAAAATAGCTACGAAAATGAGAAATGGGAGGGAGGAAAATGAAACCCTAAGTCGCGGAGAGAGGGAGCCACTCACACACCCTCATGGATTATATATCGGGTCCCGCCGGAGTGGTAAATGACTCGACTACCCCTAACTTAACTACTGGCGATACAACCCACGCAGGGGCATTTAGGAATGTTTGTGGGTCTTGCCATCGGACGACCACGCCTTTGCCGCACCCCGCGTCCTCCCGACGCAAGCCATGCGATCCCGCCGTGTGTCCTCCGCTTCGAAGCTTCCCGACACGCCCGGATCCCGTCTCCGTCGTGTTGGGCCCTCGGACTTGGTTTTGAGGCCCAAACCAAGAAACTGTCCTCCGATGGTTTTGTGGGCAAACCACCAAACCCCGCGTGCTCGGTCCGGCCTCCCGCCAAACCACTTGACTCGACCGCCACCGTGCACCAGCTCGATTGTCCATGACTTCGTCTTGCTCGTGTCGCCACCATGTGGCCCGCACCCAGTCCCGCTGTCCACCGGGTCCCTCGAACCGAGCCTACTTGTCTCTCCATCTCCCGGAGGCCCCTCAAGGCTGAAGACCTTTCGCGCCCGTTCTTCACCTGCAACAACACGAACTAGGCCGCAACCTACACCTGCGCACTAAGCCAAGAGTCAGTCCAACACCCGTTGTCAATCACTCATCACTGAGGAGCGGTCATCCATCGACCACTCGGACACTCCTGGTCCTCAATCTCCCCCTTGATGAGTGCATTGACAACACACAACGCGAAATGAAATTCAGAGAAAGAAAGAAAGGAAGAAGAAAGAAAAACAAAGAAGCTCAACTCATGACCAAAACCAAAGAAAGGCAAAGAAAGGTCACAAGCCAAGCAAAGCACAAACTCCACACGGAAAACAGCAAGAAAGCTCCCCCTGAACAAATGCAAGCTCCCCCTGAACATGTGGATGCAAACCTCCAAACTTTAGCTCACCTCTTCTGAATTTTCATTAAGCTCACCTCTTCTCCCCTTTGTTGACAATGTATGAATCAAGGTGAAAATGCAGAAATGCAAAACAAAGCATATAAACATCTACATGAGCTTCTCAAATAGGCCAAATCTAGTGTCAAAGGCTAGAAAATGAGACAAAGATCACACATATGAATCATAGCATAGTCAAAGCATTGCCACAAGTAATATATGAAAATACAAGCATGTGACAAAGCAAATTTTTCAGATTTAAGCAGTTTAACCAAAAGGAGGCTCGCTTCACATGTAAAATCCTATCCATGTCACACTTGAGCCACAAACATGCATACCATTCAAAGATCATACAAGGATATCAAATTCTCAGCAAAAGATCATGGCAAACACCATAAAGCAAAGCATGTCATGTCAAAGCTCATGAGCCATGTGTCCACTTCGGGGAGACTTCTCCACTGGTGAACATCATGCAACATGTTTTGCACCCATATGTGAAAGATAAGACATTTTAAGCATAGACATGATGGATGGAGCATTTGTCAAGCATTACACACTTCTTTTCAAGATTAAATCATTTCATGGTACATGAAGTGCCTTTGCGGCAAAAAGAAGCTTATGCTCCTCCATGAATGCAACATAGGCTAAACATTCACAATGATAGTCGGCCTTTGGCCCAAATGCAAGAAAAAGACATCCAAGCACAATCTAAGCATGAAAGGCACATTTAGACCAAACTGTGACATGGATACACTACTACACACGAGTGGAGCACATTTCACCAAAAATTAGTCAAGATTAGCATTTATTTCAAAAAGGGCGATCTCACCACACATATATCTCAAATATTTCAAAAGGCATAGCCTCACATCACCATTTCTCCACACATATGACCAAAATCTCACAAATAGCCAAAGATACTTAAATAAGGCATATGAAAGAAGCTCATCAATGCAATATGAGACAAATGCAACATGATATATGACAAGATGGCTATCCTACCATGGTTTATACATCAAGCAAAGCATGTATATACATCAAAGTAAACATGGTATGATACATATGATACAAAAGGAAATCCCCCAAGAATCAACTAGAAAGGACAACAAACCCCAAGTTCCCCCCGCAAGCACACAAATGTAGCTTGGTCGAGAGGCTTTGTGAAAATGTCTGCAAGCTGATCTTGGGTAGGGACATGGCTCAACACAATGGTCCCTTTCTCCACATTGTCCCTCAAGAAATGATACCTCACTCCTATGTGTTTGGTTCTGGAGTGAAGCACTGGGTTTTTGGCTACACTTATGGCACTGGTGCTATCACAAAGAAGTGGGATCTGGGTGCACTCCTCACCAAAGTCTCTCAAAGTGTATGAAATCCACAACAGCTGGGAACAACAACTCGCGGCTGCAACATACTCCGCCTCGGTGGTAGACCGAGCTACACTAGAGCGCTTGCGGGAAGACCATGAAACCAACGAAGAACCAAGAAACTGGCAAGTACCAGAAGTAGACTTCCTCTCGACTCGACATCCAGCAAAATCCGCATCGGAAAAACCATGAAGAGAAAGAGTCGAGGAGGACGAATACCAAAGGCCAAGACCGAGGGGGCGGTTGTAGGTACACGAAAATCCTCTTGACGGCTTTGTCGATGTGATGTCCTCGGCGAAGCACGAAAACGAGTGCACGGACACACGGCCGAACCGTATGTCCGGCCTCGTCGCCGTCAAGTAGAGGAGGGAGCCGATCATGCTCCCGTACTCCCGCCGGTCCACCGGTTCTCCATCCTCGTCCGCGACCAAAGTGGCCGTACTCCCCATGGGAGTCGACATCGGCTTCACATCTTGCATCCGGAACTTCTTCGACATGTCTTTCGTGTACTTGGTTTGGTGCACAAATGTTCCATCCTTCACTTGCTTGATCCGCGGCCGAGAAAGTACCGCAACTCGCCCATCATGCTCATCTCGAACTCCCCGCTCATCTCATCCGCAAACTTGGCAACAAGGTTATGTGACGAGCCACCAAAGACAATATCATCCACGTATATACCGAACAATCAACAAGTCATTTCCATGCTTGAAGAGAAACAAGGTCCTATCCACGGTACCCATCACAAACCCTCTCGCTCAACGAGAAAACCTCTCAATCTCTCATACCAAGCACGGGGCGCTGTTTCAACCCATACGAGCCCTTTTCAACTCTGTACACCCCGTGTGGGTACAACTCACTCTCAAACCCGGTGGTCAGCTTCACATACACCTCCTCCTCTATGACCCCATTCAGAAAGGCACTCTTCACATCCATCTGAAACAACTTGAACCCTTTAGCCACAGCAAAGGCTAGAAGAATCCTAATTGCCTCAAGACGGGCCACAGGAGCAAAGGTCTCCTCATAGTCGATCCCCTCCTTCTGACTAAACCCCTGAGCAACAAGTCTGGACTTGTTCCTCACAACCATCCCATTCTCTCCCTCTTTGTTCTTCCAAACCCACTTGGTTCCTATGGGATGGCAATTTGGAGGTGGTTCAACTAACTCCCACACCCCGGTTCCTCTCAAAGTTTTCCAACTCCTCATGCATAGAATTGACCCAGTTTGCATCAGATAAAGCATGTCCAATGTCCTTGGGCTCAAAGGTGGCAACAAAAGCAGCATGAGCAAAATGAGAGGAATTCCTGGACCTTGACCATGTAGTACGTTCGTCGATGTCCCTAATGATCTTCGACAGGGGATGCACTTCTTGAATCCGCCGGGGAGCCTCACGCCTCGAGACTACCTCCCCCTCAACTTCATCTTCTCTCGCCTGGTCCTCTTGTCGCACCGTCGTTGTCCATGAAGTAGACGGTCCACGCTCCGTATTGATCGTAGGGGAAGTAGTGGGTACACACTCAGCTTCAGGCGCATGGTTCTCTCCATCATCATCTCCAGCTTCATCCTTCTCCTCTTCAAAGAGGTCCTCGGCCATCTCTTCATCACCTGCACATTCAAAGCCAAGAGAGGTACATGGCATTGTCTCGTCGAAGGTTACCTCGCAAGTCTCCATGATTTTGTTAGTCTCAAGGTTAAGCACCCTATAGGCTCTAGAGTGGTTAGCATATCCAAAGAAAATACCATCACTAGACCTAGCCTCAAACTTGTCGAGTTTTCCCTTCTTCAGAATAAAGCACTTGCAGCCAAAGACTCGGAAATGACTCACCTTGGGTGCCCGACCATGCATAAGCTCATAACAGATCTTCTTCTTGAAAGCTCACAATAAAATCCTGTTGGAAACATGACAAGCCGTATTGACCGCCTCAGCCCAATACCTCATAGGAGTCCTGTGCTCATCAAGCATCGTCCTAGCCATCTCACAAAGAGTCCGATTTTTCCTTTCTACAACTCCATTTTGAGGGGGCACAAAGGGGGTCGAATACTGATGTTCAAGACCTAGATCACGACAAAAGGCATCAAAACGAGAGTTCTTGAACTCTGAGCCATTATCACTGCGGATAGCTTGAATAGCATTTCCATGCCTCTCGTTTTTCAACCTCACGATCAGATCTCGAACAAAACCAAATGTCTCACTCTTGTCTTCCAAGAAAAACACCCAAGCATAGCGAGAGTAATCGTCCACCACAACAGGGACATACCATTTCCCACCCACCGAGTGAACTCGAGCTGGCCCAACAAGGTCCATATGCAACAGCTCTGTCGGACACTCGGTCATGACATCGGTCAGGGGTGGATGGGGAGTGGCTACCATCTTGCCATGCCTACACGGAGCACAAACCAAATCCTTCTCAAGCTTCAACCTCGGCAATCCTCGGACAAGGTCAAGACCACTCAAGCGGGAAACCAAATCAAAGCTCAAGTGTCCCAACCGCCTATGCCATTTCCACAAATCGAAGAAGGACCGGCCATCAAACGGCGAAAGCGAGGACCCAAAGAACGAGAGAAATCGACCACTGAAAATCGACCCTCGGGGATGATCATACAGACAAGATCACCTCGAGAATCCAGCAAACGAGACTCTCCAGACTTGAAACGCACCTCAAAACCCTCATCAAGCAACTGAGAAACCGAAAGCAAATTGAAACCCAAAGACTTCACAAGAGCAACTCTCTTCAACGTTACCTTGTCACTCACATGCACAACACCCTCAGAAATCACCCTTCCTCGTCCATTGTCCCCAAATGTGATGTACATCTTTTCCTTCACTGGGGTGAGGCTAGAGAACCACTTCTATCTCCGGTCATGTGTCGAGAACATCCGGAGTCGATCAACCAAATCTTCTCCAAGCCTCCTGCCTCATCCTCCGAGTCGGAGTCACTGTCTTCCTTCTCACTCTTCTTGTTGCTCGAGCTATGGGCCATCCCACAAAAGCCTTCAAGCACCACACAGCTCAACCCACTGAGGTTCCGACTTGCACTCTTCTTGCCCTTGCGCCTCCCGGCGTCTTCATCTTCACTGCTTGAACTTGACTGCTCATCGCTTGAGCTTGAGTCGACGTCGCTCGCACCGCCACCATAGCTCTTGCCTTGTTCTTCTTGTAGCTGCCCTTGCTCGGTCGCCGCTTGTCCTTATCCTTGCTCTTGCACTTGCCGAAGTGCTTTCCCTTGGAGGAGTACTTGTCTTCACGCCTCGGGTGCGCCTTGTACTCGTTCATCTTGTACTTGTTCTCATCCGCTTCTGGGCACTCGGCGATGAAGTGGCCACGCTTGCCACACTTGTAGCACGTCCCTGAGCTCCGCCTTGCATTCCTCCGACTCTCGTGTAGTCGATCAAACCTCCTTGAGAGCAAGGCCGGCTCCTCCTCACCCAAGACATCAAACTCCTCATCCGAAATAGACATAAGAGAAGACAAGGAAAACTCGTCGATAGGAAGGGTTAGATTTGCCCTTTGATCCGCCCACAAGAGCAAGACTATGGTCGGTCGAGCCCTCATGCTTGGATTGCAACTTCCGTCAACCTCGGCCGACTTGAGCTTAGAAAAGAGGTCATCCAACTCAATAGTCAAATATTGCCTAGACTCCTTGATGGCCTCAACCTTAGCACCCCAAACATTTGGGCCCAAGACATGCAAGAGCTTCAAAGCCTGATCATGCTCGGTGTAAGGAAAGTCCTCAACATTAGCCTTCATGTTGTTCACGATGGCGGTGAACCTCGAAACATCGCATCGATGTCCTCACCGGAAGTGGAGTGAAGTTCTCATATTGCATCCGGTAAGAGACAAAGAAGCAAGCCTTCACATGGTTATCACCACCGTGAGCAACCAATAACTTTTCCCAAATTTGCCAAGCAAGATTCAAATGGCGAACACGCTCAAACTCGGGATCACACAAGCTCGGACCAAGTGATCAACAACTTTTGCATTAGCCTCATACTTGGCCTTAGCACCGGCGTCGGTCACCATAAGAGTATGGATGTTGACCGGAATAGCATAGGTCTTGTCAAGCACAATGAAATCCAACAGCTTCCCACGAAGAAAGATCATCATACGAGCCGCCCACTTGTGGTAACCCTTTCCATCGAAGTGTGGCGGACCGCCCCGCTCAACGTACGCCAGCTTAGGATTCGAGACTTGTCAAAGTCGCAAAGAATCCGACACCAAGCTCTGATACCAATTGAAGGATCAGATGGCGACTAGAGAGGGGGGGAGTGAATAGGAGCCGGTAAAAATTCTTCCCAAAGAACCCGGCCTATACCCAAGTCAAATCCCGGTCACACACAAGCGATGGATCGAATCACACACCAATCGCCAAGACAACGAGGTTATGGATCAACCTCTAGCCTTAGGAACGATTCCTTGAAGCATACACGAAAGCACAAAAGAAGGAAGGGAGGAATCGAACCAAGAAGCAAAGCACACAGCCTCTGGCGGACCGTCCGGCCAGACAGGGCGGACCGTCCGCGATGGGCCGCGCGGACCGTTCGGCTGGGTACCGCGGACTGTCCGCACCCTTGCCGCGGACCGTCCGCCCGAGCCGCGGACCGTCCGTTAAAACAAACAGAACCTCCAGTGGCACACCGCGAACCACGGACCGTCCGCGGGGAGCAAGCGGACTGTCCGCCAAGCACCCGCGGACCGTCCGCCCAACACACGAGGACCGTCCGAAACTTCGTCCAACCAAAACTCAAAACCACGACGGATCGAAACGAAAGGCGAGCAAGAACTCGAAGAACACAAGACGAACACGTGCGGCGCAGACCGTCCGCCAGGAGGGCGCGGACCGTCCGCGAGGCACGGACAGAGCAGAAAAACGCCCGACCTCGAAGGTCAACTCCCCCAAATCATCATCGGATTTCCCAAACGGTAGAAGCTATGGAGACAAGGGTTTGGGGACTTGAAAAGCGTCACACAAGGATGCTATAGCCCAAAAATCTTGCCTCCTAACTCCCTAAATCACCGGCAATCGCAAATCCTTTGAGCACCACCAAAAGCTAGAGCACCGAACGAAAACTCCCGAATCAAAGTGGTTTCCCGACGTTTGAGGGCACAAGATCAATCACAAAGATGCACGAGACATCCATCCATGTTTCCCTCAAAGAAATCCGGGGAGAAACCCACTCAAATCTGCGGAATCACACCGAGAACAAAGGCACGAAAACAAGCACAAAAAGACCACGAAAAACACAACTCCGAATCTTCTATACAAACCAGAAAAGATTCACAAGGTCTAGCATGCCGCCCTAGCATCCATCCCTCTCAACAAATCTCTCATGAAGCTCTCATGCTAGCCTAGAGAAAATAGAGGAAAAATAGCTACGAAAATGAGAAATGGGAGGGAGGAAAATAAAACCCTAAGTCGCGGAGAGAGGGAGCCACTCACACACCCTCATGGATTATATATCGGGTCCCGCCGGAGTGGTAAATGACTCGACTACCCCTAACTTAACTACTGGCGATACAACCCACGCAGGGGCATTTAGGAATGTTTGTGGGTCTTGCCATCGGACGGCCACACCTTTGCCGCACCCCGCGTCCTCCCGACGCAAGCCATGCGATCCCGCCGCGTGTCCTCTGCTGCGAAGCTTCCCGACACGCCCGGATCCCGTCTCCGTCATGTTGGGCCCTCGGACTTGGTTTGGAGGCCCAAACCAAGAAACCGTCCTCCGATGGTTTTGTGGGCAAACCACCAAACCCCGCGTGCTCGGTCCGGCCTCCCGCCAAACCACTTGACTCGACCGCCACCGTGCACCGACTCGATTGTCCATGACTTCGTCTTGCTCGTGTCGCCACCATGTGGCCCGCACCCAGTCCCGCTGTCCACCGGGTCCCTCGAATCGAGCCTACTTGTCTCTCCATCTCCCGGAGGCCCCTCAAGGTTGAAGACCTTTCGCGCTCGTTCTTCACCTGCAACAACACGAACTAGGCCGCAACCTACACCTGCGCACTAAGCCAAGAGTTAGTCCAACACCCGTTGTCAATCACTCATCACTGAGGAGCGGTCATCCATCGACCACTAGGACCGTCCTGGTCCTCAGCTTGCTCCCGGTTCTATTATATCTTGGGATATGTTTGAACATAAGTTTCATGATCACTTTTATAGTGGGAGCATACAATTAAAATTGACAGACTTAACATCAGTTAGGCAAGGGAGAGATGAGACTGTCTCTGCTTACATTAAAAGGTTTAAAGAAACTAAAAACCGGTGCTTTAATTTGTTAATCACTGATATGGACCTTGCGGACATTTGTCTAAAAGGTTTAAGGTCATCTATTAGAGATAAGATAGAGGGCTATGATTTTCTTTCAGTTGCACAAGTTCAAGTAAGGGCTTTAATTGTTGAAAATCGAATGAATACAGAGAAAGATAACTTTAAGTCGCATCGTTCTAATGTTCATATTATTGATTATGATTCTGATAGTTCGAATGATAGCGATAAAGAAATTTATGCTGCTGAGTTTGTTTGGCCCTCTAAAGAAAAATCTTATTCTTGTTCATCTCTTAAGTCGACTAGTAAAGGTCGGCAAGAAGAAATTAAATTTACTTTTGATGTTTCCAAATGTGATAGTATATTTGATGAATTGCTTAAATCTGGAAATATCAAATTAACTCATACTATTCCTCCACTTGAAGAGTTGAAAATACGTGCATATTGTAAATTCCATAATTCATTTTCTCATGCTATTAATGATTGCAATGTGTTTCGTCGACAGGTTCAATCAGCCATAAATGAAGGTCGTTTGACTTTTCATGAGATGCAAGTGGACAAAACTCCTTTTCCAATCAATACCATGGATTTGCAGCAGCCTAAGGTACTGGTTCGGCCACATTAAGCTGAAGCAACTAAAGGCAAGAACGTGGTAATCGGGGAGGCTAAGCCCGATTTGAGAGGAAAAGAGCTAGTTCGCAAAGTTGAGTATGAGAAGACTCCTGATGGCAAAGAGACCTTCAAGGTTACAGTGAGTGCCTCTGTACATGGGGGGCAAGGGTCGTCCACACCCGTCGATCAACGACTGTCTAAGCCGTCTCTGGCCAGACCGGTCAGACCGGTGGATGTGATCGGTCAGACCGATGCATCCCCAGGTCATCCGAGGATGATCAAACCAAACCCTCCGGAGATTGGGAACTGGAAACTTAATGTAGCAAAAAATCAGGGGAGTGGTCCTAAACCAAAGGTCACTTTCGACATGCTATTTGACAAGTATTCCAAGCAAAAGGTCGTTACAAGTGATCGGCCGTTAAAAAAAAGGATGAGGTCACCTACTCACCGAGGAGGGTCATCTTCACCTCCAAGGGCTGCTACAAGACTTAAGGGTGGATCATCACAACAAGGGCAACGCTTTACTCCACCATGGGCGTCATCAAGTTCAAATGCACCACGTCCGGTATATGATGACAATGGAGTGATGTGGGTGCCATACCAACAAGCCTTTCATCCTAGATGGAGTGGACAGAAATCAGCTTTTGACAGGATCTCCAGGCCTATCCAGGACTGATTGGTTCTTCGCCGATCTGGTCAGGGTTACCAGACCCGACCGGTCAGACCGGTCGCCATCACCGGTCAGACCGGTGTGGCCAGAAAAGCCGCACCACCTCCAGTAAAAAAGTCTACAAGCCAAAGCAAAGGGAGGAGGAAGATGGAAGTTGATCCAGAGAGGACTACAAGTCAGGACATTATTCAGATTGGATCAACGGGTGTTTCTATTGGAGAAGATGGCAAAAGACCGATTGTTCCAAACAATAAGGTTGTGACATCAACTCCAGAGGCTACTGCTAATGACCATGAGGCCAGTGGAAGTAGTTCCAACTCCAAGTACTTCTTGCCAAGGTGGTGTCCTCCCGGATTGACTTGCACACAAAGGAGGAAGCTTCAACGCCTAAGATTTCAAGAGAAGAGGGAGAAGGAGCTAGAGAAGCAAAGGGACGAAGCTTTCAACCAATACAGACCTATGGTACCTCAAGGGAAAGAATGGAGAGTCAAGACCAGCTCTGAGCCCGCACCGGTCAGACCGGTGGAAGAGTTGGTCAGACCGGTCACACCGGTCAAACGTGGACGTCGACGGTCAGACCGATGACCCAGAGACGCTGCCCACTTTCTCTTCTTCAGTTCCCATGGTTTGTGATGACAAGACCGCATCAGATCCTGCACCAGAAGATAATGAGGAGCTTGTTGATTACAGTTCTTCACCTGAGCATATGAATTTGGACATCAACGTGATACACATGTCTATGGATGGTTATATGCTCTCAGAGGAAGACGTTACACATCTCACTTTTGGGCCAAAGGAAGCTATTTTCCAGAAACCTAAAGTTACTGAAAATCATCTGAAGGCTTTGTACATGAAGGGAGATATCAATGGGAAGCCTATCTCTCGTATGTTGGTGGACGGAGGAGCGATTGTCAACTTGATGTCGTATTCTTTGTTCAAGAAACTGGGAGGTTTAGATGATGAGCTGATCAAGACCAACATGACTGTCAGTGGTGTCGGGGGAGGCGAGCCAATGGGAGCTAAAGGCGTCATCTCTATGGAGCTCACTGTTGGGAGCAAGACATTGGCTATGACATTCTTCGTCGCTGAGACACAAGGTAACTTCAGTCTCATCCTTGGTCGTGATTGGATTCATGCAAATCAGTGTGTGTCTTCTACCTTGCATCAATTTTTAATCCAATGGGTAGGCGACGAAGTAGAGATTGTTTATGGTGATGCATCGGCTTGTGTTGCAGTGATCGATAGTTCTAGTATGGATAATCATGAGAATTGTCGGTGCGGAATGTGGTCCCGACACTAACCAGTAATAAGCGCCGTGGTCTATCCCTCAATGGTCGATGCTAAGCAACAAGTGACACAGAGTTTTATCCTGGTTCCGGCCGAGGGGGCCGTACGTCTAGCAGTGGCGTGCTCAAGGCATTATATTACTTAGCACCGGGGGTGCCTGTAGTGGGGCTGCTACAAGCAAGGCGGGAGAGGAAGTCTGGCTTCCAAGTCCCTGGTGCGATGGCTGAGGATGTAGTGGGAGAATTGGAGAGCAAGTGCGTGGTGCGGCCTGTCTCCAATTGTGTTGTGCCTGTGTTCTCTTCGTCGTCCTCCTTTTTTTCTCCCCCCGCGGCAGGGAGGGTTCGTCCCCCTTTTATAGATTAAGGAGGGAGCGAATCACATCCGCGCCGCGCTATCTAGCTACGTGAAGGGGCGTGGCGTGCTATGCTGTAGAGTGGGCAGCCGTCCGGACGATCCTTGCAGCGATCCGACCATCATGGCCTATCTTGTACCCGAACAGTGGCGGTTCGAGGGTAGAAGGGCGGCGGATGGCGGTGATGTCTTCTGATGGGTTTGAGGGAGCTGCTGATGTTGGCCCGTACGGAGTACAGGAGTAGGTAAAACGGTGTCCCGTTCCAATACGCTTCACCGTACTGGAGTTGTTGCTACAGCGCCAGGCGTGCGCCTGCACGCGCGGGGACCCGCCGCCATGCCGTAACAAAGAGCGGGGATGGCGTTCCTCCGGCCTAGCGCCTCCACCTAACCCTGTAGGGTCACAAGAAAGCAAATCGAGGGTGAAGCCGACCCCCTTCGAGGGCTCGGCGCGTTAGCCGTCTTTGGAGCGGGCGCACGGCGTCACGGGACGACACCGCCGCGGCCGCACGGTCCCTCCCCACAGTGATGGGGATGGGCTCCCTCCTTGGGAGTTGGTGCGGCGGCACCGGGCGCGAGCCCCGGCGCATGATGGCGTTGTCCCGTCGGTGTCGGGCGTTAAATGCCCGTGTACGGGGGCGGGCGCACGCGAGCGGGGGCGCCCTCGAGCGAGGCGGACCCCGGTCGAGGGCGGGGCGGACCCTCGAGCGAGGCGGAGCCTCGCTCGAGGGGGAGCGGGCCCTCGAGCGGGGGCGGAGCCCGCTCGAGGGAAGCGCACCCCCTCGAACGGGACGCGAGCCCGCCGAGGGAGGCGCGCACCCTCGAGCGAGGCGAAGCCTCGCTCGAGGGGATCTTCGAGAGGGTCGCCTTGGTGGGCCGTCGAGGTCCTTGCGGCGTGGGCCGTATCTCCGCATGGTTAGACAAAGTGTGTTTGGCTTTGTTGCGGGTTTTAAGTGGGGATTTCCCGGTTGTTAAAGGGGACCCCTAGGGCTGTCCCCGACGCAGCCCCCGAGCATCCGTGGGTTTGCCATTGAGGCTCCCGCGTGTCGGAACCTACCGATAGGACGTTCTTCCCTCCTTGTCTTGCGAACGCTTTCTGTGGGGCCGCGTCAGCGGACCCGCGGGTCTAGCCCCCGAAGCCCTGCAGGAGCATGGACGCTCCTGCAGGGGTTAACCGTGAGAACTGGTCAGAGGGCGTGGTACATGTCTCAACCGGCATCGGCAATGTCTCAGCCGGCTTCGGTGACGCACGCGCTGGTGGTGCTGTCTCTGGTGGGTGCAATTCAAGGAGGTGTAGCCGTGCGTCAAGCCCCCGAGCCTGGGCCCGTTCGAGGCGATCGGGTAGAGCTTCACGACTTGTTTATTAACGCGCCCTCGCCGTCCCTCCGCGGGACGGAGGGTGAGGTCTCCGCAACCCCCATCGAGCGGGTCGCGAATTGCGGATTCCTCGTTGAGCTGCTAGTGGGTGGTTCGAGTGGACGCCCATGCCCCGTTCGATAAGGGTAGGCTGCGTGGTCCAGAGACACGTCCATTGAAGCGCTTGCGTGGGTTTGCTAGGTGGGGCTCGGTCCCGTTCGGTAGGGACCGAGGGCGCGGAAGCTCTCCCTCGGTGGATCCCCCGGCTAGCTGCCCTCGCTGGCTCTCGAACACGACATGTGGGGCACCCTCGAGCCGATGGGCTCGTGGAATGGCTCGAATGCGCGTGCCTTCGTCGTCCTTGACTCTGCAATTTGGGGCGCCTGTTCGAACCCGTCGAGGGTCAGGCTTCGAACCTCTGATCAGTAGGGCCGTGCGGGGCAGTGCCTGGGTAGCCCCGTCTTTGCGTTTGCGGCCGTCGAGGGGTCTGGACGAGCCAGCCCTCGAGGCGCTGGTCAGCAGCACAGCGTGGCATGGGTGCTCGTGGTACCTGCCTTGTTTCAGGCAGGCCCCAGGGCGACCTTCTCACGCCTGTGCCTCTTTAGAGGGTTGATATTGTCTGGAGCCAGGGGCTCGCGCCGCTCGAGGGTGCTACGTGGCATGGGTGCTCGCGATGCCCGCTTTGTTTCAAGCGGGCTTCGGGGCGACCTTCTCACGCTTGTACCCATTCGAGGGTTGACATTGTCTAGAGCCAGGGGCTCGCGCCGCTCGAGGGTGCTACGTGGCATGGGTGCTCGCGATGCCCGCTTTGTTACAAGCGGGCCTCGGGGCGACCTTCTCATGCTTGTACCCGCTCGAGGGTTGACATTGTCTGGAGCCAGGGGCTCACGCCGCTCGAGGGTGCTACGTGGCATGGGTGCTCGCGATGTCCGCTTTGTTACAAGTGGGCCTCGGGGCGACCTTCTCACGCTTGTACCCGCTCGAGGGTTGACATTGTCTGGAGCCAGGGGCTCGCGCCGCTCGAGGGTGCTATGTGGCATGGGTGCTCGCGATGCCTGCTTTGTTACAAGCGGGCCTCGGGGCGACCTTCTCATGCTTGTACCCGCTCGAGGGCTGAATTTATCCCGAGCCAGGAGTCCGTGCCGCTCGAGGGTTCTCCTTGTTTTACAAGGGACCGGGCCATTAAATGCTCCACAGTAGAGGCTGCGGTTTCGCATCGCGGGCGCGCCTTTTTAGGCGTCGCGGCCCCGCGCGCGCGCGTAGTGGGGCGGCGTGGGCGGGCGGACGTGACCGCCGCCACGGCCCCGGCTAGTCTTCACCGTGATGATGGCCCGTTCGCGGTGATGTGGCCGCTGCGGTCGTGGTGGGGTCCGCTTGCCAGCGAGAAGAGAAGATTCATTGTAGTTAATGCGCGCGGGACATCCGCCCCGGAGAGCTCGCCCGCGGCTTATAAATCTGGGGAGAAGGGGAAACGGTGGTTTTTTACCTTAGCGCTCCGCCATTTTAGCCCTCCGTGCTTTCTTCCCTGCTTTGCTTTTGCCACCGTGCGGCTTCGCCATTAGAGCTTTTCCTCCTCTTCCTGTTCTTCGTTCTTCGCATCCTTTGCCCTTCTTCATGGCGCCGCCTCAGCCCCTTACAATCCTTGACCCGTACGCCTGGGAGCGGTCTACGGTGACCCGGCTGACCCTTGGCGAGCTGGTCACCGCTGGCCAGTTGGCGGCTAATGAGGATGGCCGCCCGGCGGAGTGGATAGTGCCGCCGGCGGGGGACCGCGCGCCCAACCCGCCGGAAGGCTATGTGGTGAGCTTCGTCCGCTTCCACGAGCGAGGCTTCAACGCGCCGGCGAGCCGCTTCATGCGAGCGTTGTGCCACTACTACGGCGTGGAGTTGCACAACTTCGCGCCCAACGCGATTTCGCAGGCGGCCACGTTCGTGGGCGTCTGCGAGGGGTATCTGGGGATCCCAGTCAACTGGGAGCTCTGGGTACACCTCTTCCGTGCGGAGCTCTTCACGCAGCCCACGACGGAGCCGAGGACCCGCCGCGCGGTGCGCGCCGGCGGGATGTCACTCGCCATGCGGGCACAGTTCAAGGACGACTACATCCCCTGCACCATGACGGTGAACAACGCCGGCTGGGAGCGAGGATGGTTCTACCTGCACAACGCCGAGCCCGGCCTCCCCCCCTACACCGGTCGGGTGTTCAAGGAGAAGCCCAGCTCCTGGGGCTACGGGGTGTCCACGCCCCAGCATCGGAGGCGGCAGGACTCGGTTTTGGCCGCCCTGAGGAGCCTGACGGCGCGAGGGCTGACCGCGGCGAGCGTCCTTGCCTTCCTCCATCACCGCGGATCGTGCCTCCGATGGAGAGGCCGCTCTGCATCTTTGAGATGACAGAGGAGGCGGACCCCGTCGCGCTGGCGAGGTCGCGGATGCTCCCGACCCCCCTCGGGCGGCCGTACGCGCTCACCCAGGCGCGGAACGCCGTCGACACCCGGATGCTGGCGCACCCGGACCGGACCCCGTGGGACATCGAGATGCTCCCCACCGGCCCGCTGGTGAGTTCGATTCTTGATTCCGTTTTAGTTCTTGGTGTTGCCTCTGCCTCCTGACGCGTCTTTGTCGTTCCTGTATGCAGCTGGTGAGCTTCACCGCCGCGAAGTCCGTTCCGCCCACCCCGGACTCCCGCGCGCTCGGTCGGGCGGCGCAGCAACGGGAGCAGGAGCGGGCGGCGCGCAAGAGGGAGCGCGCGAGGCGGCACCAAGAGCACCGCGAGCGACGGAACGCGGAGTACCGGCGGCGTGAGGAACTGGGGCTCTCCTCCCCGGGGACCGAGGAGTACTCGTCCTCGGAGGAGGACGAAGAGGAAGAGGCTGAGGGGGAGGGCCCCTCTGATAGGTGGGAGCCTGCGCCCCCGTCGCCGGAGCCGGTGCCGGCGGCAAGGGCGGCATCGCCCCCGGGGCGGGGCGCGACGTCGCCCGCCGCCGGGCAATCGACAACGAGGGGCGGCGCGCGCCGCGGAGGCGCGCACGCGCGCGCGCGCCGCGCGCGGGGGTGAGCGTGCTCGCGCACGGGCGGGGCCCGCGCGCGCGGTGGCGTCGTCCGGAGGCGCGGCGGCGGGCGTGCCGGCCGCGCCGGCCTCATCCGCTGAGGCTTCGAGGAAAAGGAAACGTGCCTTTTCCTCTTCGAGGTAAGGAGCTCGCTTTTTCGCTTGGTTTGGTTTTTCGACGATCAGGCATTCTAACTTTCTGTTTGTGCTTGCGCAGGTTGGTGCCAACTGTGCCTCCCCTCGCACCGGCCAAGGTGCTGAGGGCGGACGCATCCATCCCCACCTGGCGGTGCTCGTCGAGGGCGTCGCGGGCGGGGGCAAGCACGGCGGCGGGCGAGAGCTCACAAGGCCCGGCCGAGGCTTCGAGGCCTCGGCCGGCGGACCGGCCCGTCATGGCGCGGCCGGCGGTCGCCGAGGAGCGGCCGGTGCCGGCCATTGTGGGGACGCGAGGCCGCGGCGGCGGTCGTGGCGGAGGTGCGGCCCGCGGAGGTCGCCGTTACGGAGGCGCGGTCCGTGGCGCCGGCCGCGAGGGAGGCGGAGCGGGTGCAACCCGTGGCGGCGCCCGTGGTCGCGGAGGCACGGCCGGAGGTGGTGGCCGCCGAGGAGGGCGGCCGGGTGCCTGCCGCCGCGGGGGCGCGGCCGAGGCGGCGGCCGCGGCGCCGCGTCAGCGCCCGCGGCCGTGGAGGCGCGAGTGGAGGCGCCGGCGGAGGCGGCGCAAGGGCCGGCGCCCGCCGGCGGTTCCCGGCGGAGGTGGTGGAGGTCCCGGATGACGACTCCCCGCCGCCGGGTGGGATCGGTGGGCGAGCTTCCCCACACGCTCCCCCCGAGCCCCGAGGGGGGGGCCCTCGTGAGGCGGCACGAGGGTCACATGGTGGCGGGGGACCGAGGACACGGCGCCGAGGCCTCGTCCTCCCGCGCCGGCCACTCCGCCCAGGTAGAGGGGGCCGCTGGCGATCCCCCTGCGTTTGCCGACGCCAGGGGGAGCAGGGGCTCTGGGGAGAGCTCCAGAGCCACGGCGCCACGCTCAACCGAGCGCTGAACGAGGCGCTGAGGGTCCATGGCGGCCCCGCATGGCGCGTCTTCCAAGTAGGGCGTCGTTGCTCGTTTTCTTCTTTCTCTCATTTTTGTGTGCTGCCTCTGTGTCGTGGCGCTTACAGGTTTTGATTTGTGGGTGCCAGGAGCTCGAGCGCCGCGCCCACGACAAGTACGACACCTTCGATCGGGTGAACGCCGAGCTCCACCAGCTCCGGGAGCGATGCAGCGCTTTCGACGCGCTTGCTGACGCCCTCAGGACCCCGGACGGTGGGGCCGGCGTGCGGGCCGTGGCCCGGCGCGACGAACTCCCGAGAGCTCGAGGCGAGGACCGGCGCGCCGCTCTAGCCTCGAGCGGGTCCGTGCGGCCCTCATCGATCGTGATGAGGCGCCGTGGCGGTGCGCTCGGACCTGGAGAAGTTGCGCACGGCCGGCAACCAACCGGGAGGCGGAGGTGGCCGGCGTTCGCGGCGAGAACGGGGGCTCCGCTCGTCGCTCGAGGGGGCGCAGCGCGGCGGTGTCGGCCGAGGAGCGGGTGCGCGGGGCCGGGAGCGGCGGGCCAAGGAGGCCGACGACTTGAAGGCCACCCTCGACGCCAAGGTCGCGGCGCTCGTCGTCGCAGAGGAGCGACTTCGGCGAGAGCGCACCGTCCGCCAAGGGGCTGAGGGGCGGCTCCAGCAGGAGCAAGCCGCCCTCGTCAATGCCTGGTCGGCGCTGGAGCAGGAGCGCGTCGCTCGCGAGGCGGCGCAGAAGTCGCTGGAGGAGCGGAACACCGCGTTCTCCAAGGCCGAGGGCGAGCTGATTGTGCTCAGCATTACAAATGCAAACCATGAGCTGGCCCTCCAGGAGCAAGGTGAGACCGTCAAGCGCCTCGAGCTGGCGGTCGAGGCCGTGCGCCGCGACCTCGAGGCGGAGAGGAAGCAAGTCGAAGGTGAGCTGCTGCTTGACTCTCGTTTGGTTGGTTTTCCGTTTGGGAATTCGCACTCCTTTTTCTGATTTCTTTCTTGTCTTGGTGACTTCAGGCTTGCGCACCGCTCTGGGGCATGCGCCTGAGCGGGCCGAGGCACCGCAGCTTCCTATAACTCCTTCGAGCGGGGAGAGCCGCAGGAGGCTGCGTGGTGCGGCCCTCGAGACCTCGCCAAGCCGTGGAGGAGGGCGAGGCACGGTCGGCGGCTCGGCCGGCCGCCCGCCCGCGCGCCCTTGGCGGCCACGTCACCGAGCGGATGCGCCGAGCGCTGCGTCTTGGCGTCCAGAAGGCCCTCGGAGTGGTTCGATCCCACTACGAGGTCAACTTCGAGGCGCTGGCGGAGGGCTACGTCGTTCCCGAGGGTGTCGAGGACGAGGTGGCGATGGAGCGTGTGGACGCGCTCGCCGCTGACGCCGCCGGGTCGCTTGCTGAAGCCTTCGAGGAGTTCCTCTTCCCGGACGCTGTTGACGCCGCCGCTCCTCCTGCCTGAAGACAGCTGGGCGCTAGGCCCATTTTATGTGTGTATCAGTATTCTGGCCTCGCGGCCTTTGTAAATAAACAAGTTGTTTTTGACATAAGCGTTTGCTGAAATGAAGTCTTTTGTTTACTACGCTTTTTGTTTCTCCTTCTTCCTGAGTAGATTCTAGTTAGGGGAGTTCGATTTTCGCGGGGGGGCGGCTGGGTTGGAGGCGAGAGAGAAGGGCCATATCCACGCGGCGTAGGCTATCTCTGGCTCGCGCGCTCCTTCCGCTAGGCCGCCTGCGCCCTGTTCGAATCGTTGCTCGGGGTTGAAGTAGAAAACAAACTTAGCGCACGTGAGTTGTTTTGTTTTTGCGCGAAAAATGGGACCGTTTTGGGGGGGTGCCCCCCCCCCCCCCGCAGTAGCCCCCGAGGGTAACTTGGGTTTCAGGGGAAAGCCGAGTTGCCCTTTTTATTAGACTTGAAGCATTTACATAGTTGTTACCAACTGGGGCGTTGGTCATGTGGTTTTTACAATAGAAGTACTTAGAAATCCTAGCTAAGGGTAGAAGCGACGTAGCTATTGGATGTTCCAAGCGTTGGTGAGCTCTTCGCCGTCCTCGTTGGCCAGCTTGTACGTGCCGGGCTTGAGTACCTTCACCACGACGTAGGGTCCCTCCCATGGGGGCGATAGCTTGTGGCGCCCTCGGTTGTCTTGGCGTAGCCTTAGGACCAAGTCCCCTTCACTGAAGTCCTGTCGACGTATCTTGCGTGCTTGGTAGCGTCTTAAGGACTGTTGATACCTTGCGGAATGCATTAAGGCCACGAGGCGTGCCTCGTCCAGCTGATCTAGCGAGTCCTCGCGGGCTCGCTGGTTGGCATCCTCGTCATAGCCTCGAACCCTGGGCGATCCGTATTCTAAGTCCATGGGGAGGACGGCCTCCGCACCATGGACTAGGAAAAACGGGGTGAACCCAGTGGCTCTGCTCGGGGTGGTCCTTATGCTCCATACAACCGCTGGTAGCTCTTGGAGCCATTTTCGCCCAGATTTGTTGAGCTGGTCGAAAATCCTGGGCTTAAGGCCCTGTAGGATCATGCCGTTGGCACGCTCTACTTGGCCATTGGTCTGTGGGTGTGCCACAGCCGCCCAATCCACACGGATGTGTAATTTGCACAAAACTCCAAAAACTTCCTACCCGTGAACTGGGACCCATTGTCGGTGATGATGGAGTTCGGTACTCCAAAGCGGTAGACGATGTCGGTGAAGAATGTTACCGCCTGCTCTGCCCTGAGATTCGTGATGGGGCGCACCTCCACCCACTTGGAGAACTTGTCGATTGCGACCAACAAGTGGGTGAAGCCCCCGGGCGCCTTCCGCAGGGGCCCAACGATGTCCAGCCCCCACACGGCAAATGGTCACGTTACGGGTATGGTCTGCAGGGCATGGGCGGGTAGGTTGGACTTGCGGGTGTAGAACTGGCACCCTTCGCAGGTGCGTACGATTTCGCTGGCGTCCGCAACCGCGGTAGGCCAGTAAAAGCCTTGGCGGAACGCATTGCCGACGAGGGTACGAGGCGCTGCATGATGATCGCAGATCCCGGCGTGGATGTCCCGCAGGAGTTCGCGCCCTTCGGGAATGGGCACGCACCACTGCAGGATGCCAGAGGCGGCGCGCTTGTACAGCTCGTCGTCAACGAGGGCAAAGGACTTGGCCATCCTGGCGATGCGCCTAGCCGCGGCCCGGTCCGCGGGGAGTTCCCCTCGAGCCATCCAGGCAATGTATTTGTCACACCAGTCCGTTTTGACAGGAGCTGGCTCGATGTCCATTACGTCAGCTCCGTAGGTGCCATACCCCTCGAGAAGGGAGAGCACGTACGCCTCGTTCGAGGGGTCCTCGTCCATGGGTTCCGCACCCGTTGGGTTCGAGGGAGCCCCCGAGGGTTCAGCGTGACTCAAGGGGTAGGGCTCGAAGATGACCGAGGGTTGAGCGACGTCGCGCACGAAAACGTTCGGGGGAACAGTGATCCGCCCAGACGCAATCTTGGCCAGCTCACCCGCCTCCTCGTTGTACCGGCGGGGCACATGGTTGAGCTCGATGCCGTAGAACTTGTCCTCGAGGGCTCGCACGGCTTTGCAGTAGGCCTCCATCTTGTCGTCATGGCAGCTCGTGTTCTTCATGACTTGATCGATTACGAGCAGTCCCCCCGCACGTCAAGGCGCTTGACGCCTAACTCAATGGCGATTTTGAGGCCACAGAGGAGGGCCTCGTATTCAGCCATATTGTTAGACGCGGGGAAGTGGAGGCGCACCACGTAGCGCATGTGCTCCCCGAGGGGTGACACGAAGAGCAGGCCCGCGCCCGCCCCTGTTTTCATCACCGAGCCGTCGAAGAACAGAGTCCAAGCCTCGCTTGGATGCCGCGGGGCGGCGGCTCGCGTATCCGTCCACTCAGCGACGAAATCCGCCAAGATTTGAGACTTGATGGCCTTGTGCGGGGCGTAGGCAAGCGTCTCGCCCATCAGCTCTATGGACCACTTGGCAATCCTGCCTGTGGCGTCGGGGTTGCGGATGATCTCCCCCAGCGGGAAGGAGGAGACCATCGTGACGGGGTGGGCCTCGAAGTAGTGGCGGATCTTGCGCCGCGCAAGGACTACCACGTACAACAACTTCTGGACCTGGGGATAGCGCGTCTTGGTGTCTGACAGGACCTTGCTGATGTAATAGACAGGCCGCTGCACAGGTAAAGCATGTCCTTCCTCCGTGCGTTCCACGACGATCACAGCGCTGACCACCTGGGTGGTCGCGGCAACGTAGAGCTGTAAGGGCTCGCCGTCCTACGGCGGTGTGAGAATTGGGGCGTGCGCTAAGGACGCCTTTAGCTTGTCGAGCGCGTCCTGGGCCTCGGCGGTCCAGGAGAAGCGTTCGTGTTTCTTGAGGAGGCGATAGAGGGGCAGGCCCTTCTCGCCGAGCCTCGAGATGAAGCGGCTTAAGGCGGCAAGGCACCCCAGCACCTTTTGCACCCCTTTGAGGTCCCGAATTGGACCCATTCGTTCGAGGGCCGCAACCTTTGCGGGGTTGGCCTCGATTCCCCGTTGGGAGACAATGTATCCCAGGAGCATGCCTCGCGGCACTCCAAAGACACACTTTTCGGGGTTTAACTTGACCCCATTTGCCCGTAGGCAACCGAACGCGATGCCAAGGTCGCCAACCAGGTCGTCCGCCTTCCTGGTCTTTACGACGATGTCATCCACATACGCCTCGATCGTCCGCCCGATGTGGTCTCCGAAAACGTGCTGCATGCAGTGCTGGTACGTTGCACCCGCGTTTCGGAGGCCAAATGGCATCGTGACGTAGCAGAACATCCCGAACGGCGTGATGAACGAAGTCGCGAGCTGGTCGGACTCCTTCATCTTTATTTGATGATACCCGGAGTAAGCATCAAGGAAGCAAAGCAATTCACACCCAGCCGTTGAATCGACGATTTGGTCAATACGTGGTAAAGGAAAAGGAACTTTAGGACATGCTTTATTAAGACTGGTGTAGTCTATACACATCCGCCATTTCCCATTCTTCTTCTTTACAAGCACGGGGTTTGCTAGCCACGTTGGGTGGAACACCTCCATGATGAACCCGGCCTCGAGAAGCTTCCGCAGCTCCGCTCCGATTGCCCGTCGCCGCTCCTCGTCGAAGCGGCGGAGCCGTTGTTACACGGCGCGGGCGTGAGGCAGGATGTCAAGGGAGTGCTCGGCGACCTCCCTCGGGATGCCTGGCATATCCGAGGGGCTCCACGCGAAGATGTCGGCGTTGGCGCGGAGGAAGTCGACGAGCACCACTTCCTATTTGGGGTCGAGGGTGGAGCTGACCCTCAACGCCTTGCCCTCGGGGGCAGAAGGATCGAGGGGGACCTCCTTGGTCTGCTCCGCGGCCTCGAACGTGCCGGTGTGCTTGGTGGCAGAGTCGAGGTCGTCGTTGACCATCTTCTCCAGAGTGGTCACCAGCGCTTCATCCAGCGCTAGCGCCTCTGCGTGCTCTACGCACTCGACGTCGCAGTCGAATGCGTGCTCGATGGACGAGCCGACGGTGATGACGCCGTTCGGTCCTGGCATCTTCATCTTCAAGTAAGTATAGTTGGGGACCGCCATGAATTTGGCGTAACAGGGTCGCCCAAGTATAGCGTGATAGGCTCCCTTGAACCCTACCACCTCGAAGGTGAGGATCTCCTTGCGGAAATTCTTCGCGGTGCCAAACCAAACCGGCAGGTCGATCTGCCCGAGGGGCTGGACACCTTGCCGGCGCGATGTCGTGGAACGGCTTCGTGCTGGGCCGCAGCTGGTCCAACCCGATCCCCATCAAGCGCAGCGTATGCGCGTAGAGGATGTTGAGGCTGCTGCCCTCGTCCATCAAGACCTTCGAGAACCGCGCGTTCCCGATGATGGGGTCGACCACCAGCGGGATCGTCCCGGTTGGGGACACGGTTCGGATGGTCCTCCCCGGCCGAAGGTGATGGCGTCCTCCGACCAATTGAGGAAGGAGGGAGGCGCCTTCTCCGCGGCGAGGACCTCGTGCCGCTCCTTCTTGCGGCGGCGGGTCGACATGTCGACGGTGGGTCCCCCAAAGATGAGGAACACGTTCTCCACGGCGGGCAAGCCGCCGGCGTCGCCATCTCCTCCGTCTTTCTTGGCCTCTGCCTCCTTCGCGGTGGCGCGGCCATAGAACTTCTTGAGCATGTCGCACTGCTCAAGGGTATGGTTTACTGGGGTCTTGTGATACGGACATGGCTTTTTCAGCATGTCGTCAAACACCCCCGGGCCTCGAGGGGCCGGTCGAGGGCCCCGTCGAGCCGGGTCAACAGCGAGGGCCTCGGCATTACCGCCGTCGCGCCCCCGCTCGCGCGCCTCGCGGCGCGGCTTCTTTCCCCTTCTTGCCCCGCTTGTCGTTGCGGTGGGGCTCCCCGGACTTGCTGCCCTCCGCGGGGCGCGTCCTCCGAGCGCTTGCCCTTCTTGCCGTCGAAGATCGCTCCCACGGCCTCCTCTCCCGAGGCGAAGGCCGGTGGCGATGTCGAACGGCTCGTTGGAGTCCGCGGGCGGGCTGCGTCCCGGCTCCCGCACGAGGTCCCGGCACGTGGTGCCCTCGAGGAAGGCGTGCACGATTTCGGATTGCGCCACGCTGGGGAGCTTTGTACAGCGCTTGGAGAAGCGCCGTATGAAGTCCCGCAGCGACTCGCCGGGCTTCTGTGTGCAGGAGCGCAGGTCCCAGGAATTCCCAGGGCGCACGTACGTGCCCTGAAAGTTGCCCACGAACGTGCGGACCAGATCGTCCCAATTGTGGATTTGGGTCGGCGGGCGGTGCTCGATCCATGTCCCGGCCGCATCGCGAGGTGCGGGGGCAAGTTGCGGATGATGACCTCGTCGGCTGGTCGCCCCCGCCCACCGGCAAGCCGAGCGGTAGTCGTTGAGCCACACGCGGGGGTCCGTCTCCCCGTTGTACTTGACAATGGTTGAGGGCTGGCGGAAGCGCTGGGGGAAGGCCGCCGCGCGGATCTCCCGGCCGAACACACGGGTCCCCGGGGGGCTCCCAGACGGGGAGCGGTCTTCACCGCCCCGTCGTAGCGTCCGCCCCGTCGAGGGTGGTAGCCCACCGCCGCCGCGCGTCCGCCTTGCTTGTGCGGCGGGCGTTGATGATGTTGCGAGCGTCACCGTCCAGAGCTCTGCGCGTGTCAAGGAGCCGTTCCTTGGCCGGTGCGCGTCCCGAGCGCGGCGGGACGCTCCGCCGCTCCTCCTGCGTGGACCGAGGGTTCGCCCCCTTGTGCGGCCCCATCACCCCGCGCATCCCCTTGTTGGCGGATGCGCGACGCCGAGCTCTCGGCCTGTTGGACGGCCGCTTGCTCAATGAGAGTCTGCACCTTGCGGTGCAGGTCTCGTGCCTCAGGGGTCGAGGGTGCCGGCATGGCTCGTAGCAGCGTCGCGGCGGCAACGAGCTTCTGACTTGCCCGCGGCGGCAGGTCCGGGTTGTCAGCGTTGATGCGGTCGCGGGCCCTGTCCGCCCGGCCTCCCGCACGCGCTCGCCGCGAGCGGAGGCTTCTCCGGCCATCGAGGCGCGGAGCAACCGCACCGTTCGGTACTCCTCCGCCGGCTTGGCCTCGAGCTCGCGGGCTTGGGCCAGGCGCGCGTCGGCGTCGGCCCCGGTAGGAGCGCTTGGCCCTGTGGCTAGGCGTGTGGCGATCCCTGGGGCAGGCGTGATTTCCCCGTCTCCGGCGCCCACCGCGCCAGTGGCATTGGCTGGGTCGTTGGTGATGACGGCGTAGCACTCCCGCGCGGGGTCGTAGCTCCCGGTGCTGGAGTCGTCGGAGCAACCGAACCAGTAGTCCGTGGCGTCAATGTAACATACCAGAAATTTGAATGATTTACCATGTGTGAATTTTCGCAAAAATTTAAAACTTTTTGTTTGAACTCGCGTGCTACCAAATTTTATCCCAATTTGCTAGCCTCTCATCTCAAATTCCATATAATTTAAAACCAAATATAAAATTATTTTCAAACTATAGTATAAACTGTGAGTTGGAGTTTCTTGGATTTTATATGGAGTTTCAAATTGAGTGAAGTGTGAATTTGAACTCTAATCAAATTCAAACTAAAAACTAAATCTATTTCAAGCTATTTGTAAAGACTAACAACTAACTTGGGCCTTAACCGCAGCAGCTGAAGTCTTTTGGGTGCCCCTCAACCTGTATCACACAAACCAGGGTGTACCCTGAGCTTTTAACCCAACCCACCTAGCTAACGGGCCGACCCACCAATCTCTCCCTCACAACCGCGCGAACCCATCGGGACGGCCCATCTTCGCGGCCCCCCGGCAAGGCCCGTCGGCCTCCCCTCCCCTTTCCTTCACTTACCGGCGGGACCCACCCGTCAGCCGGAGCTGTTCACCTTCTTCACCGTGACGTAGGCGGGCAGGTGGGAGACCGCGGCGCGCTGCGACCCGAACTCGCTCCTGGCGCCGTCCCTTGCCGAGCCGGCGCGTCCGGATGGGAGCCCCGCGCCCGCGCCGCATCCCGACCGCCCGTGCTCGCCAAACCCTAGTGCTCGCCCCCCATAAAGCCCGCGTCGCGCCCCCCCTTCACCCTGTGTCCGCCGCCGCCCAGGGGAGAACCCCAATCCACCGCCACCGCCTGTGAAGAGAAGGGGATGAGAGGAGTTTGGAGTCGCATGGGCTAGAGAGAGGCCGTCGTGGGGCGCTCGAGCGACCGCTGGGGACATCACCCGCCTTCAACGCCGGGGACGCCGACGCCCCTGCCACCCGCTCCCCTGCTCTGAAGTACACCGCCACACCTGTGGAGAAGAAGAGAAGGGGGCAGCGAGCGCTGAGTCGGCGCCTTCTGGATGCGCTGCGACACGTCGTCGCCGGCCGGACGGGCTGCGTCGCGCAGCCACCACCTAGAGGTACAACGCCACGCCACAACGTCCCTTTCCAGGAGCGCCCCGGCTTCAACGCCGAGCTGAAGACGTCGCACCGCCGTTGACATGCCAAGCCGCGCCGCGCCTCCTACACCGTGTGCTCGGCCATCGTGCCGCTGTCCTGCAGGTTCTGTGTCGTCTCGCAGCCTTGCCTTGAACATCGACGCGCCCCATGGTGAGCACTCATCCAAGCTTTTCCTTGCCCACCATCTGCTCGGTGAAATGCCTGAAGCACGAGTTGATGCTATTCTTGCCCTTGTTCCGTCTCCCCGAAGCCGGCCTTCGTGCCGTGTTCGTCACTGGCAGGATCCGAACCGGTGGCATGACCGTTGCCAGGCGCGCCTCCTTGATCAAGCGCATGCACACAAGGTGTTCGACGAAATGTGCCAACTAAGCCGCCGACCACCTCGTGCTCACCACCTCGCCCATGACATGCTCGATGATTTGTCAATAAGGTGAGATGCCCACGAAGAAGCGATGCCCCGTTATTTCCTTCCTTTCTCTTGCCGCTACCCGACCCTTTCCTACTCAATCTAACACCGCGTTTGCCTGCACGAAACCATCGTCGCCGAGGGGGAGGATCGAAGGAAGCCGGAAGTCACCCACGCCGAGGACGCCGTGGCTGCCGATCCACGACGTCGTCGACAGGAACGTCTACGTCAAGGGAACCGTGGGCTTGCAGCAAGAACAAGCTGTTGTCCCTCTTTCTTCCCCAACACACATTCGTCCACCTCGCCCATGAAGTGTTCGACATAATGACCTTCATGTCAATGAGCCCGTTGGTGAGCCCTCCAGCTAAGCCAACTTCTTTATTACCCTCCGATGCATGCCTGTGTCGCCAGCCTTCGTGCTGTGCCTGCTCCCTGTGAACATTAGAGACCCTGGATGCCTATTCTATAGCTCCACCGTGGCATGCCCATCACCTGTTCGATGTTTTGCCTAAACAAAACCTTTCGCACTATAGTGGGCTGAAGCTTTCACCCTTCATTGTGTCTGTGCCTGACCGGCCTTCGAGCCACTTATTCCTAGCCGTGGCCATGCCACACTCACCGCCGCCGCATCTCGTCGTCGCCTTGTGTTTCCGACCTTCGAGTCATGCATTTTTTCTTGCAGGTGCCGCTCGCCGCCGCTTGCCTCTTATCACCTTGGCCAATATCGACCGAGAGGTTGTGGCCCAACCATTGTTTCATTTCCACTCGTTGTTGCCATGCAACGTGTGTCGCCTTGCTGCTCTCTACCTCGCTTTTCCCACACTACCTTACCTATCCTCTGTGCTTGTCGGTCAACAAGTCGTCGGGCGTTGTGCGGGCCCTGGGACGCTAGTGCCCCTCGCACGCTGAGAACACGTCGTGCCCATGGGACGCTGTGGACACGCACGTGTGACCCACCTTGTCGCTCAAGCAAGCCATGAACCTTTGTCGCCTCTCTTTACGCCTGCTTTGCCACAAACCGCATGCTCGCTCTCGCTCAACCTTGTTTCGTGTTGCGAAGCGCGTGCCATGCCATGTGCTTGTAATTAGGATGCCGCACGTGATGGACGGCCGTGTCGTGAGCAGAGGCCTCTGCTTCACGCTCGGCAACCCCGGGCCGCAACCTAGCTGCCTAGCCATGGTCGTTGCCACTTCACTAGTACATCCCTCGTAGCTCTTTTAAGCACACTTTACCTCATCCCACCCGATGTCAGTCACAAGATGATCCTTTCATCCCGTCTAAGCTGTCGCCGCATATCTTGGCATGATAATACCTTTCCTAGTTTATCTCCATCCCGCCTCGCTATCATCTTCTGTTGCGCTAATGCTTCATTCCTCTGTGAGCTGAAACCTAGCAAGTGCTTGATCTCATCCTCTCCGCTTTCCGCATGCGAGCTTGATTCCCTAAGATATTAGTTGTGAGATCCTTAAAATAACTCTTGCTCATATCTTGATATCTAGTATATAAAAACTAGTTACTGAAACTAGTTTTGTTTTAAAACCAATTTATCTATTTCAATTATTTAAACCAGTGCTGATTGTATTTAGCTTGGAGTTTATTTGGATCTTCTAAATTGGTTCTTATCGATGTTTTTGCATTAGATGAATGCTCGTTATTTATTTCCACGTCGCATCTCGTGTAGGCTTGTGTTCGTGTTGAAGACCCGAGCTGCGACGACTAAGGAGACGCGACTACCCCGACTTTGCCCGAAAGGACGCTCAACCTCTACTACTCTACGACGACTACCGCACAGGTGTCATGTCACTCCCAACCATGTAGAACCCATGCATGCTATTAGTTGCTAGTGCTATATTTATGTTACTTGATTTGATGGATTGCATAGCCATTTGATTAGCCTTGCCTTGTTATTTGATATATCCTGATTCCTTGCTTTACCTACCTCGGGGCTAGCTACAGACCCCTAGCTAGTCCCATATACTTACTATCCATACTTTCGTTGCTTGATTATGGATGGTTCTCTGGGTTTGGACTGAGATGTGGGAGATCTCGGCGTGTTCTAGCGTGAGTTCTGGGTGTGTTCTTCCTTGTCGTGTTTCTGGCGGGAGCGAGCCGTTTGGTTACTTGTGAACGCCTACCTCGGGGAGATGCGATCTGGCCTCTCGCCCGAGCGGCGTGTCGGACGGGATGGAGATGGTGAGTGCTTGCTCTCGGCCCTTAAGGACCGATCGTCAGATGACCTTGCTTCAGTGGACTTTTACCGTACAAACCGCCCGCCTTGTATTGGGCGGGGGTGCGGGGGTGAGACTCGTAGTGGATAGCACCCCCTCCCGTGGGCGGATCGGTGTGATCGTGTCGGGAGACGGCTCTTTCCTCCTTAGAAGACTTCGCCCGGCGAGGCCGGGGAAGGGTTCCACAGCTTCGAGGGACCTCTCGGCCGGGAGTATGAACTCTACGGCGGAGGCTGCGCCAGACTCGGAGACGCAGGAGGGTACTATCCACTTACTTGGACTCCAGTCGTATGGTAGGGTTTGGGACGGCGGCCACCGTTTCCGCTCTATTCGGGCGGGTACAGTTGTACAACCTCCGCGAGTGTTTAAACCTATAGCTATAGTCCGTGTCCACTTGGTTATGGACGAGTCCTCGATCTCTCACCTGGCTAGACTCTTTTCTTGTGCTTCTTCTCTCCCCCGAGTGTGTGAGCCCGGCCTGTGGCCGTTGAGATGTGGGGATAGGAGCAGGTGGGCCCCACATCGCAGATGAGAGTTGGGAGCTGGATCGTGGTTGTGATTCAGTGCTTTGGTGTGGACATCCTTGTTGAGGGGTGCGGACCCCGGAAGTGTGGACCTCAGAGGTGTGGACCTCGGAGGTGTGGACCTCGCTGCTTTCTGCATACCTTGATTGTTGCTACCGCACTGCTGCATGCATAACTTTCTACAGCCCAATATAGGTTTTATCCATGCATACTAGATTCAACCACCGCTTTTGCTCTTTGTTGGGAAGCTGACATGACCTACCCGCTTATCGGGTAGATGCTGGCATTTCAGACTCGGTGACCGTCTACGACTACAACATCCGTGACGAAGGTGTGAAGACTAGAGCCGGGTCCCTACGCTCGAGTTTGCTCGTGGAGTTGGAGACGCTTCGCTTATGTAGATCCTTTGCCGCGTAGGTGTTTTACCTTTCTTGATTCGGTCCTATTGGACTTGTACCGGCTTGTCTTGAAGAGTTGTACTACGATGTTGTAATAATAATATTATGTATTTCTCCTTTTATTCCCGTGTTGTATGGATTTGTACCACTTGAGACAGGGATTGCACGTGATAACCTCTTCCTGGGACTATCACGGAGGTGCAGAGAGTCGGGTTTCCGTTCGCGGAAATTCGGGTCGTTACAGTCAAGGAAACGCCTGAACATGACTGGGTCCGGCACGCCGAAGAAGTCCCATTCTGCGTACCCGTGGCGGTCGGCGGGTGGCAACGCGTCGAGGGAGCCCAGGGACGACTCGTCAGCCCTTGAGGCGTCGGGATCCCTGGCGACGAAGACGTGACGGCCAGGCGGGACCCTGCGCATCGTGGTGTTGACGTTGTTGTTGTAGGCCGTCGTGGCACCACGCAACCCAATGGGGATGCGCGGTCCGGAGACCGCGCGCTGTCCCGCTGGGGTGGTGGCGGTCGTCGTGGCGGTGGGCGCGCCGTGCTGAGAGGCGGCGCGCTTGGCCTCGTCGTCGCTCGGACCGCGCCCGGCGCGAACGCAACCCCGGAGCGGCGGCGTCGTCGTGGCGTCGACGGGCCCGCGCATCCGCGCCGCGGGCGTCCGCGCCGTGGTGGTGCGTGCGGCGGGGGCCGGGGCGGGGCCCGGCCCGGCGCCGCGCGCAGAGCTCCTCACGGTTGGTGAGGCGCATGAGGTAGCATTCCCCGTGGCCTGAAAGTTTAGGCCCCCGAACCGGATTTCGAACCCGGCGGGGAGGGGGTCCGAGCTGCCCATGCAGTAGCGTGTACCACGGTACTCAGTGCGGATCACCATGGAGGGAGTTGACGGATTGACCTTAGGCGCTCAGATTGCCCCACGGTGGGCGCCAACTGTCGGTGCGGAATGTGGTCCCGACACTAACCGCTAATAAGCGCCGTGGTCTATCCCTCAATGGTCGATGCTAAGCAACAAGTGACACAGAGTTTTATCCTGGTTCCGGCCGAGGGGGCCGTACGTCCAGCAGTGGCGTGCTCAAGGCACTATATTCCTTAGCACCGGGGGTGCCTGTAGTGGGGCTGCTACAAGCAAGGCGGGAGAGGATGCCTGGCTTCCAAGTCCCTGGTGCGATGGTTGAGGATGTAGTGGGAGAATTGGAGAGCAAGTGCGTGGTGCGGCCTGTCTCCAATTGTGTTGTGCCTGTGTTCTCTTCGTCGTCCTCCTTTTTTTTCTCCCCCCGCGGCAGGGAGGGTTCGTCCCCCTTTTATAGATTAAGGAGGGAGCGAATCACATGCGCGCCGCGCTATCTAGCTACGTGAAGGGGCGTGGCGTGCTATGCTGTAGAGTGGGCGGCCGTCCGGACGATCCTTGCAGCGATCCGGCCATCATGGCCTATCTTGTACCCGAACAGTGGCGGTTCGAGGGTAGAAGGGCGGCGGATGGCGGTGATGTCTTCTGATGGGTTCGAGGGAGCTGCTGATGTTGGCCCGTACGGAGTACAGGAGTAGGTAAAACGGCGTCCCGTTCCAATACGCTTCACCGTACTGGAGTTGTTGCTACAGCGCCAGGCGTGCGCCTGCACGCGCGGGGACGGCTGCCATGCCGTAACAGTAGCAGGGATGGTGTTCCTCCGGCCTAGCGCCTCCACCTAACCCTGTAGGGTCACAAGAAAGCAAATCGAGGGTGAAGCCGGCCCCCCCTTCGAGGGCTCGGCGCGTTAGCCGTATACGTACTGGAGCAGGCGCACGGCGTCACGGGACTGACACCGGCCGCGCTGCACAGTCCCTCCCAACAGTGATGGGGATGGGCTCCCTCCTGGGGAGTTGGTGCGGCGGCACCGGGCGCGAGCCCCGGGCGCATGATGGCGCCGTCCCGCCGGTGTCAGGGCGTGAAATGCCCGTGTACGGGGCGGCGCACGCGAGCGGGGGCGCCCTCGAGCGAGGCGGACCCCGGTCGAGGGCGGGGCGGACCCTCGAGCGAGGCGGAGCCTCGCTCGAGGGGGAGCGGGCCCTCGAGCGGGGTGGAGCCCGCTCGAGGGAAGCGCACCCCCTCGAACGGGACGGAGCCCGCCCGAGGGAGGCGCGCACCCTCGAGCGAGGCGAAGCCTGCTCGAGGGGATCTTCGAGAGGGTCGCCTTGGTGGGCCGTCGAGGTCCTTGCAGCGTGGGCCGTATCCTGCATGGTTAGACAAAGTGTGTTTGGCTTTGTTGCAGGTTTTAAGTGGGGATTTCCCGGTTGTTAAAGGGGACCCCTAGGGCTGTCCCCGACAAGAATCTTAAGTGCTTAACTGGTCTAGATTTATCCAACTTAAAACTTATTGATTCTACCAAAGATGGCTTTGCTACTGTTGTCATGAGGCCGATCGTTGATCAGGCTGGAACTTCTCTATCGATTTGATGGATACAAATCTGGAGTGGTTGCAACAAAGGCGAGAGCACTATCGGGCGCATAAGAACGACATGTGTGAGACTATCGAAGACTTTGATGATTTGGGCAAGTTAGGACAAGGGTTTACGTCGGCTGATCCTTTAGAGGAGGTTGATATTGGTAATGGCACTATACCTAGGCTGATATTTGTAAACAAGGATCTTGATCCTTTGTTTAAATCTGATTTAATAAAGTTATTAAAGGAGTACATTGATTGCTTTGCATGGAATTACAATGAAATGCCTGGTTTAAGTCGTGATTTAGCTGAACACCGTTTACCTATTAAACCTGGTTTTAGGCCTTATAAACAACCTCGTAGAAACTTTAATCCTGATATTTATGACCGAGTGAAAGAAGAAGTCAATCGGTTACTTGATGCAAAGTTTATTAGGCCTTGTTGTTATGCTGATTGGATCTCTAATATTGTGCCTGTTGAGAAAAAAGGAACAAAAAAGCTTCGCGTTTGCATTGATTTTAGAGATCTTAATAGAGCTACTCCTAAAGATGAATATCCTATGCCTATAGCCGATTTTCTTGTTAATGCTGCATCCGGACATAAAATTCTTAGCTTTCTTGATGGTAATACTGGTTATAATCAAATATTTATGGCCGATGAGGATATTTCCAAAACGGCTTTCATATGTCCGGGTTTTGTTGGCTTATTTAAGTGGGTTGTCATGACGTTTGGATTGAAAAATGCGGGTGCTACTTATCAAAGAGCTATGAATTTAATCTTTCATGATTTGCTTGGCATCATAGTAGAGGTTTATATCGATGATATTGTTGTCAAATCGGCTGGAGACGATTCTAATTTAGCTGATTTAAGACTTGCATTTGAGAAAATGCGTCGGTATAATTAAAAATGAATCCAGTCAAATGTGCTTTTGGTATATCGGCTGAGAAGTTCTTAGGCTTCATTGTGCATGAGAAAGGCATAGAGATAGATCCTAAAATGATTGAGGCAATCCAGAGTGTTAAAGCACCAACTTGTAAAAAGGATTAGCAAAAGTTCTTGGGCAAGGTAAACTATTTGAGGAGGTTCATTTGTAATTTGTCCGGGAAGGTGAATGCTTTTACTCCTTTACTTCGGTTGAAGAATGATGTTGATTTCACTTGGGGGGCAAAGCAACAAGAGGCATTTGATGAGATTAAGAGCTATTTGACTTCGCCACACGTTCTTCAAGTGCCCAAGAGTGGTATTCCTTTCAAGTTGTACGTAGCAGCTGAGAAAGATGTTATTGGAGGTGTTTTGACTCAAGAGACCGACGGCAAGGAGTACATTGTTGCGTATGAGAGTAGAAGATTATTGGATGCCGAAACGAGGTACACTTTTATTGAAAAGTTATGTTTATCGCTATATCATACTTGTACCAAGTTGAGGCATTATCTATTACCTAGCACTTGCATAATAGCATGTCAAACTGACATAATCAAATACATGTTGCATAAACCAATTTTAAGTGGTAGAGTTGGCAAATGGGCTAATGCTTTAGTTGAATATGATTTGCATTGTGAGTCATTAAGTTCTATGAAAGGTCAAATTGTTTCCGATTTTATTGTTGGACATAGAATAGATAAGCAACTTGATTTGAATGTCGGTTATGTTACTTTTACTCCATGGAAGTTGCATTTTGATGGATCGGTTTGCAAAGATGGTTGTGGTGTTGGAGTTGTCATTATTTCGCCAAATGGGGCTGTTTTTGAAGCTCTTAACCGATTGGATCATGGTTGTACTAACAACCAAATCGAATATGAGGCTCTTCTATTTGGGTTGGAGATTTTGCATGACATGAGAGTGAAACATGTGGAGGCATATGGAGATTCGTTATTGGTGGTGTAGCAAGTTTCCAAGGTATGTCAATGTTTAAATGGCTTTTTAAATGCTTATCTTGATAAATGATTAGACATCATATCTTGTATGGTTGAATTTGTTATTTATCATGTGCCACAAGAGGAAAATCCTAGAGCTAATGCTCTGGCTCAGTAAGCATCCGGTTATAACATTCGAAAAAGAAAATTTCAAGAACACAAATCGTTGCTTACAGCCGAGTGTTTTGCTCTGGAGGCACCGGTCAGGCCGACACAGCCGACCAGTCTAACCGGTGACACCGGTCTAACCGGTGCCACCAACCAGTTTGACCGGTCCCTGATAAAAGTTCCTCCTCGATTTTTCGTGATAAAAATGAGGTGGAGAATTGGAGGAAGCCTCTAGTAGATTATTTTCATAATCCTAGCAGTTCAGTTGATAGAAAAATCCGACGATGGGCTCTTAATTTTGTTCTTGGTGATGGTGAATTATATCGTCGGACTGCGGATGATTTGCTATTAAAGTGTTTGGGTCCTGATCAATCTAGGTTGGCTATGTCAGAGGTTCATGAAGGTATTTGTGGTACTCATCAATCGGCTCCTAAGATGAAGTGGTTCCTCAGGCGAGCTTGCTTTTATTGGCCTACCATGATAGCTGATTGTTTTAGATACTACAAAGGTTGTGAAGAGTGTCAAAAACATGGAGATGTTCAGTTGGTGCCTACTGCATTAATGCATCTGATTATTAAGCCTTGGCCTTTTAGAGGATGGGGTCTAGATTTTATTGGCAAGATTCATCCTTCATCGTCAAAGGGGCATTGTTTTGTGATTGTGGCTACTGATTACTTCACCAAATGGACTGAAGCTATCCCTTCGAAGAATATGATACATAGAGAGGTGATTGAGTTTATTACTGGGCATATCATACATAGGTTTGGCATTCCGTAGACTTTGACTACAGATCAAGGAACTTCATTCATATCTAAAGAGGTGCGTGAATTTGTTGATTTCTATGGTATTAAATTGCTCAATTCATCTCCATATTATGCTCAAGCCAATGGTCAAGCAAACTTTGGTAAAGCTTATTAAGAAAAAGATAGAAGACAATCCAGAAGATGGCATGAGGTATTATCTGAAGCTTTATGGGCTCATCGTATTTCTAGACATGGTGCTACTAAAGTTACTCCCTTTGAGCTTGTGTATGGTCAAGAGGCCGTTTTGCCCATTGAGGTGAATCTAGGCGCATATAGACTTGCAAAGCAAAATAACTTTAGTGTTGAGTCATATTATGCTTTAATGATGGACAATATTGATGAAGTGACCGACAAGCATATGGAAGCTTTGGAAGAAATTGAAAAAGACAAGAGGAGAGTGGCTAGAGCATACAACAAGAAGGTAAAGGCCAAATCTTTTCAGGTAGGTGACTTGGTTTGGAAGACGATTTTACCTATTGGATCTAAAAGTAACAAGTTCGGCAAGTGGTCTCCAAGTTGGGAAGGTCCATACATGGTTGTCAAGATTTGTTCTGGGAATTCTTACATGGTGGAAACTTTGCAAGGACAGCAACTTCCAAGGGCTCTCAACGGGAGGTACTTGAAGATATTTAATCCAACTGTCTGGCAAGATGTTTGATAGAATATGGCCGATTTAAACCAAAATCGCCCTTAGACCAAAAAATGGTCGCTGAAGTGTCACATCGACCTTATAATTATTTTTTAGACAGCAAGCTTTACTAAAAACAGGGGGCATATGTTCGCACCCAAATTTGGCACAAGGTCGATCAGGCTGACGCCACCAGTCAGACCGGTGTCCCTCAACGGTCTGACCGGTGGGGCGTCTTGTAGCCGATCCGGCAACGGCCACACCGGTCTGACCGGTGGGCCTGACCATTCTGACCGGTGGACCCCGAGTCTGAGTATAATTGTGGAGTCCTTGCGATTTTTGAGTCGTAAAAGGATTCCTTGCGGGACAAGACCTCCCCACCCTATAAATATAAAGGGCCACGTCCGTTTGAGGGGGCATCACCCAATCGATCATTACTTTTTACAACTTTTATCTCTCAAACCCTTGCTTTTCCAACCTCGTGCTTTCCTTGTTTGTCTCGACGACGATTAGGGACGTTCTGAGTGGCCTTGCCGACCTCAGAGCAACCCTAGGCGCACCACCTCGGACGGGGTCCCTCCTGAGGCGGCGATCTTAGGTTTTCACCGTGCCTCTGCATACACCGGTCAGACCGGTGCCCTTGACTGGTCAGACCGGTCCGGGCAGGAGCTCGGTGAGTTCAGCATTTCGACGTTCTGCGCGATCTAGCGCTCGTGTGTGTTGACCGGAAAAGCGTCAACAGGTCCCCTGGATAACAAAGCGAGTTGTGGGTGAATCGTGGAATCACCAATAACTTGTTCACTCAACCATGAGGGAAAATTTTCCAAGTGATGGCGTGTAACCCATGCTTCGGTTTTGGTTGGATTTTTGAAGAAATAATCTGCTTGTGTTCCTCAATATACGAAGTCACCAATGTTGATTGTTGCAGAACAGCTAGGTGTGCTTTATTGAACAAATCAGTATCATTGCTCAAACATGCTTTCCTTCCAATGGTGCCCTTTTTTAGTAGCATCCCCTCGTGTCTTGATACTGGAACCCCAGTCGAGTCAATTAAGCCGACAAAGTCAAAACAAAACTCAATGACATCCTCAGTTACATATCCTTTTGTGATGCTTCCTTCCTGACGTGTGCGGTTAAGAACATATTTCTTGAGGACTGACATGAACTTCTCAAAAGGCCACATGTTGTGCAGGAATACTGGACCAAGAATAGTAATCTCTTTCACAAGGTGCACCAGGAGGTGAGTCATAATATCGAAGAATGAAGGTGGAAATGCCAACTCAAAGCTGACAAGACATTGCACAACATCATTATGTAGCTTCACTAGGTTCCTTGGATCGATTGCCTTATGAAATTGCATTGAGAAATGCACAAAGCTTTACGAGCGCTAATCGTACTTTCTCTGGTAGAACACCTCTCAACGCAACTGGAAGTAACTGTGTCATCAACATGTGGCAGTCGTGGGCCTTTAGATTTGCGAACTTCTTATCTTTCATATTTATGATCCCTTTTATATTCGATGAGTTGCCAGATGGAACCTTCATACTGTTTAGGCAATCAAACACGATGTCCTTCTCTTCCTTGCTCAGGGTGTAACTAGCAGGACCTAAGTAATCTTGTTCTTCCTCCTCAACCTCTTCAGGATCTGCTTCTTCCTCATCAACCTCTATCAGAGGTGCTTCATTCCTATGGATATTTTTCAGGTCCCGTCGTGCTTCCAATGTATCCTTAGAGTTATTGTAACAACCCAAGAAGCCTAGGACATTCAGACAAATATTCTTCATCAAGTGCATCACGTCAATAGCGTTCCGGACCTCAAGAATTTCCCAATAAGGTAACTCCCAAAATATAAATTTCTTCTTCCACATTGGTGCACACCCGTTAGCATCATGTGGAACAGGTCCACTACCGTCACCCTTTCCAAAGACAACCCTTAGATCCTTTACCATCTCAAATATCTCCTCTCCTTTAAAATGGGGGGCGCTTTGTACGATGATCAGCCTTTCCTTTCCAATGCAAACCTTTCTTCCTTAAGGAACACTTCTCAGGAAGAAAGCGACAGTGACCCATATACACAACCTTCTTACAATTTTTCAGATGAATACCGTCTGTTTTATGTAAACAGTGGGTGCAGGTCTGATATCCCTTGTTGGAGTGCCTAGATAGGTTACTTAAAGCAGGCCAATCGTTGATGGTAACGAATAACAATGCTCGTAGGTTGAAGTTCCTTGCTTATTCTCATCCCACACACATACACCTTCTTTCTTCCATAGTAGTAATAGTTCATCAACCAATGGTCTTAGATACACATCAATGTCGTTGCTAGGTTGTTTTGGACCTTGGATTAGCATCGACATCATAATGAACTTTCGCTTCATGCACATCTAACCAGGAAGGTTGAACATGCATAGGGTCATAGGCCAAGTGCTATGACCATCACACCCCCTCTTTCACCATGCCTGGTCCAAAGCACATAGTTCACCATGAATATGTTTATAATCAAGTGGAGGTGAAGAGTCCCCCAATCAGAGTAGTCTTTGTCATTTCTGCACACAGAGCATGGACAACACATGAATCCCTTTGGTTTCTTGTTGGCTTTGGACACTTCGAGAAAAGCTTGCATGCCAGCAATGTACTCTGGGGATCGTCTGTCGGGTTCATCCATTGTCGGTTCATCTGCATCATATTAAGTCCAAAACTTATTTCCTTTAAATCAGAATAACAAAGACAAAGATGAAGAAGGGTGAGTTTGATGTTTTATCTAGTTATGAACTGGATGATGAGAACTAGAGGCCCTACATTCTTCCTGAACATGTTGATCATCTCAACACAATACGTGAATTCATAAATATGTTTGAAGCAGAGGTTCAAAAGCTAGAAGCTAACTAGTTTTAGCTTGAGACTTGTACTCATTTCTATTGATGTCGTGCCTTGTAATAGCCATCAAGTTACCTCATATGTATGTATGTCATTGTACTGCAACTGCGACAATCATTGCATCCTATGTGAACTACATACATCTGACCATTTCTTGTGATACAATGACATATAGAGGTCACCTGATGGCTATTTTTTATCTCCATTATTAATGACCATATTTTTTATAAACTAACTTCTAAAAAATTAGCTAAATGTAAAATCATAATTAGTTCTATGTATCATTATATCAAAAAGTAAAATTCAATTCTCTCTACATCAATTTAAAAGATAACAAGAGAATGATAGTGTTTAGCCAACCACTTTTTTCTAAATCTAAAGTATATAAATAACCTCATCTCTTATTAGCTCCTCCCACTTAGGATTTAAGATTTCTATTTTCTCCATCTCTAAAATATATATTAAAAAATTAATCACAACAAATGATGAGAGGAAGAAGAATCAAACCTTGGCAACACTTTAGAGGAGAGAAATCTTCACAAATACATGAAGAAAAAATTCAGC
This sequence comes from Cenchrus americanus, assembly GCA_947561735.1. Taxonomy (NCBI): domain Eukaryota; kingdom Viridiplantae; phylum Streptophyta; class Magnoliopsida; order Poales; family Poaceae; genus Cenchrus; species Cenchrus americanus. The sequence goes on from OX387240.1 coordinate 57,007,219, forward strand.
AGCACCTCTCTAAGGTTGAGGTGCCATGGAGGAGGAGCTTGAGCTCTTGGTGAAGAATGGCTCGGGCAAGAGAAAGAGAAAGAGGAAGAAGAAGCTGGATTTATAGGGCGCGGGCTTTTAGTCTCGGGTGAGTTACCAACCGAGACTAAAGGGTACTCCACCCAGGACTAAAGCATTAGCACCGGGTGGAGTTACCAACCGAGACTAAAGGGAGACCCTTTAGTCTCGGTAAAAGCCCGCGTCAATCATTGCATGAAAGAGACGTTCGGAGCCAACCCTTTTGTCACGGTTAGTTATATCAACTGGGAATAAAGGGGTGTCTCCAGTCAGCATTTCGGGCCACGTCGATGAAAGGTCTTTAGTCCCGGCTCCAAAGTTGAACCGGGACTAAAGGCCCGTACCAAAGCCTTGCTCTCTACCAGTGGGTTGCACCGTAATGAAACTTTACCAGCTGATAATGTAAGTTCAATTCATGATATTCAAGAATGATATAGCCAAGAGAAAGCCAACAAATTTTTACTAGCCATGCAACTACGTGGACAAGCCTGCTAGTTGTGATGATCCTCAAATAATTTTCCAGGCCATCACCTCAAGTATTACAGAAGTCATATAAAGACTTGTCATCGACCACCACCTCGTTCGTTGCCGCGCAAATCTCTTCTTGACAAAAAACAAGAGTTAGCACCTCCTATTCAAACGGCCGGTGTCTACACTCTACAACGCCATCAATCTCATCCCACAAGTTCAAAGACACACAGTTAACTTCGCACTACGGGAGAAGCAATATTCCCCGAGTGCCACGTGCTTCCCCGAGTGCCAAAAATCAGGCACTCGGGGAAGACAATCTTCCCCGAGTGTTGCACTCGGGGAAGAATTGCACTCGGGGAAGATGGCCTTCCCCGAGTGCATATAACGGCAAAGCACTCGGGGAAGAAAGGCACTCGGGGAAGGCCATCTTCCCCGAGCGCAACACTCGGGGAAGAAAGGCACACGAAAAAAAAAGTTGCATTTGACGGCGCAAATAGACGGAGCCGTTTAAAAAAAATTGGAAAAGCTCTTCCCCGAGTGCCTAGACCTAGCACTCGGGGAAGGCTACCTCTTCCCCGAGTGCCTGATCCCCTGCAACGCCGCCGCCGGCGCATCCCGCCACCGCCGCCGCCGGCGCATCCCGCTCCCGTCCCGCCCCCGCCCCTCCTCCACGCCCCCGCTCCGCCGCCGCGCGCCCCGCCCCGGCCCCTCCTCGACGCTCGGGGCCCGCCGCCGGTGCGGCGCGCCCCCCGCCCCGCCGCCGGCCCCTACGCGCGCGGCCGGGCCGGCGGATCCGCCTCGCCCCCGCCCCGCCGCCGGCCCCTACGGCGCGGCCGGGCCGGCGGATCCGCCCCGCCCCCGCCCCCCGCCGGACGCCCCGCCCCGCCCCGGCCTCTACGGCGCGGCCGGGCCGGCGGATCCGCCCCGTCCCCGCCCCCTGCCGGACGCCCCGCCCCGCCCCGGCCCCTACTCTCCGATGAGGTGTGCTAATCCGGCGGAAAAGGTGAGCTGTTTAATGGAGTTACTTTTGATCCATCTAACCTAGCTAGGGTGACCACAGACATGGAAAAGGAATCTTCTAATTGATCACTAGCTAGGCTAATCGTTGCTTGATGATGGTGCTATATGTCATCAGTAAAAAATAGCTAGTGCCCAGAGCAATAGAGCATCAGAGACCGATCATGGCTGGGGGCTTTCTTCTGCTGAACATGTTCCATTGGATCTCCCATGTAGACCATGAGTCCACGATACCTCTGGATGACTGGATTATGGCTATTTTGATCATGTCGCGATGAGTTCAAGTGGTGGGCGAAGTCCGGAGAGGGCAGAGGCCATGAGCACTTCTTGCACGCATACGCACAATACACGTCATGTCAGGCGACAGCGTTCATGTGAAGCCGTAGTACTAGAAAACAAGCTGGCGATCGATCGATCGATCGAGGCAGCGACTATTTTTCGGGCATCCGACGTGATCGCAGCAGCAAAAGGTATGTTCCCACCGAGGCACTAGTCGCTTGGGCGTAGCTGTCGATGCCGGCCACGGGGGAGGCCACCCGGCAGGGGCGCTGGCCCACCCGGCCAAGTGGCTGCCGCCATTGCCACCCCGTCCTAATCCTTTGCCCAATTTGCAGTACTAATTAAATGTTGGAAATTATTCCTTTTTGGCAAGAATCGTTAACTTGTGGATCTTTTGTTTTATCCGGTTAACCTTGCTACTTGGGGAGCTTGTCCTTAATATCCAGTCATACAAGCTGAACTGCAATACATGTACTAATTTTGCATAGATGTAGTCCAATGAATTGTAGGGTCTGAATTTGTTCTTTATGCAATGAAAGAAACTTTTGGCATCGTATATTCCAGAGTAAACTTGGGCTCAAATCAGATAACATATTGTAGTTAACCTGCCATTACATTTAATGCTTTTAGGCCCTTTAGTTTATTTTGCCAAATCAACATTTTCATTTTCCTGTCATAGTTTTTAAATGGGTCTTGTCACATGTTATAAGTGCCATCTTCATTGGCTTTCTTTTTCTTTTTAAATAAAGTCATAAATACTGTTATGTGCTATGGATTACATGCCTACTACCGGGTGTTGCTTGCTTTATATTCAGATTTTTTTTGGCACAAGTTCCTCTGTGTTCCCTACATGTCTGAGCAGTTTACTTTGTTTTTTATTGACGACCAAAGAAAGCCGAGGATAAACCCCGAGCGCGCGGTGCGAAGTCGAGTTTCTCTTTGGTGGGCACTTGTACCCCCGCAAATGTTTCCCACCAGTAAAAAAATATAATCTTCCCTGACTTTGCTTTAATTTCTTATTTGCTCTTGATGTTACTTGACGCAGATGTATCGAACAGTGAAGGGAACGACGGCGGACGGACCATGTCTTTGCGGGTAAAACACATTACCTAGATGTCGGCTAGTAGCTTGCTTCGCTCCAGACAGAAACATTTCTTTTCCCGAGTTGATATTCTTCGGTAAGGTTATATCACCGAATTATTGCCACATGGGGGCGTGCCTGGTTAATATTTCCAATCGGTCCCATAAAGCTAACACTACGCAGCCATTCTTAAAAATAAATAAATAAATATCTGAAAAGTCCCCATACGACGTTGCATGCTTACTGATTGAATAGTCCCCATACGACGTTCATACAGATGAGACATATGTATATCATCCATCTGCATATTTTTAAGTGATTTGACATGCATATAGAATTTCGTAATTAATTCTAAACATAGTGGAAGCATTGCATAAGTTCCATGAGTTTTTTTCTCGGATCCACATGTGGAACATAGACATGATCGGCAATTAAGATACATTGTTACTTTAGTGTAACACTCATGTTTCTTGCAGGTTTTGCATGGAGATGCTTGTTCTTGATGAATTGCTGGTGAGTTCTTGAATCAAAGCATGTCTATATTCTATTTAAGTTTTGTATTTATAGAGGTCGCCTGGACTATAAAATTGATTTGTTCATTCGGACTAAAACCGATCCGATCACTCAATGACCAGGATCGCACCATATTTGTAGAAGAATAGTGTCCACTTCCAACTTTGTAGAAGGAACAGATTGCTTGTTCCACCATGGTGCTAGCATCTTTTGTCCTTTGAACGGGTTTGCACCATGGTGCTAGCATCTTTTGTCCTTTGAACTGGTTGTTGTCTTTTGAACACATAGTTATGATAGAATGATGACTTGTGCATGACATTTCTAATTGCCTATGTAATCGATTATTTGGTTGTGTATAGTGATGTGAATCGTGTGATAATTAGCAACGATGATGGTTGTCTAATCCGGTTGCTAATGGCTTTGTATGGTGTTGTACCGTATATTATCACCGCTCGAAATTTTCTTAACGAGAACCTTGTGATTTATAAATGTGATTTGTGATATATTGTTGTTGATTTGTGGTTTGTGATGTAAATACATATATACGTCTTTGTTGCTTAAACAGAGAAGTAATTTTTTTTAAAAAAAATTAGAGGCCGCTTCCCCGAGTGTTTGGGCAGTGGCACTCGGGGAAGAGACATTTTTCTTTTTTAAAAAAAGGGGCTTCCCTGAGTGTTGCACTCGGGGAAGAGGGTTTTTTTAAAAAAAAATCGAATTTCTTCCCCGAGTGCAACACTCGGGGAAGAGTAAAAAAAAGTGGACGGCACCGACGGTGTTAAATCTTCCCCGAGTGCTACCGTGGCACTCGGGGAAGCCTTCCCCGAGTGTACGATTTTTGGCACTCGGGGAAGACCTCTTCCCCGTGAACCACTTCCCCGGAAGATCTTCCCCGAGTGTTTTGGGCTCTTCCCCGAGTGCTTTAGACACTCGGGGAAGCGGGTGACTCCTGTAGTGTCGATTGCCCAGCACGCGCCTTTCACTTCCATCTCTCGTTCGTTCTCTCTGCACTACTAGCTCTCTGTGCGTTTTTTTTACGCAAACCACATATATTATATTAAAGCAGAACAAATACATCAAGGCCCTTATGGAAAAGGCCAATTACAAAAAGATCCCTAGATCTTAGAACACTGCGGGAGAGCAGAACGCCAGCGAACTGCAGCAGTGGCGTCACAGACGCAGTGGTGCAGTTGTGCGGAAGAGCCTCGCCATGCGTAGGCTTGTAGTGTCTGAAGATGCCGTCGAGGAAGAACATCACCGAAGACCCAAAGATGATGTTAATGCCGGCGTCGGTGAGTAGATGGCTGTCATCTTCAATGTTGGTGGGTGGCTCGTTGTTCGGCCGATGGCGGTAGATCCGAAAGGGATCAGGAGTCGATGAAGGATGCGCTGCTTGATTAGATGGGGCAGAATGGACAGTGGATGGAGAGGTGGGGGATTCGGAGTGGGAGGGATCAGATCCGAAAGGTGGAAGGGGAAAAGGGGATCTAATAAGATTGGAAAGGGAGGCGGCGGCGGGGTGGCTCCGATAGCAGAGAGGTGAGGCAGGCAAGGGGGAAGCTATGGAGGTTGATGGCGAGTTTATTTTATTCGGACGCACCTGAAGGTCGGCGAAGACGGCGGCGAGGAAGACGTTGAGAAGCTCGGCGGCATCCATGGCGACGAGGACGGCGACACAGGAGCAGAAAGAAGCCAAAAACGGCCAATACTACAGGGAGCTAAAAGACTAAGATTTACTATGGCTACTAAGAAACGGGGTACCCTACCCCTTCTCGCCGCCGACGAGAATGCCGGCGGGGAGAAGGGGAGGGCCCCCGGAGAGCCGCGGCGGAGGAGCCTGGAAGAGGAGGTTGCTTACAACCGAAGCGACAGGGGCTCCGTTGAATGCATCGCTCTTGAAATGACCAAGTTCCTGATCTTACTATGCATGGTCTTCGCGGCGTGCCTCGCAATAGCCGCAGACCGCAGCTGGCTGGTCTCCGGGCACTGCCACCTTCTACGGCGGCGCTGATGGCTCCGGCACAATGGGTAAGCTTTGCTGCATGCGCTGAGCACGCGTAATGCGTTACCGTACAACCGTACATGAACAATCTACACATTTTCTCCTAGTTTCGGACGTAGATGTCGTCGCTAATGTGTGAATGTTGTGCCGCCTGCGGGTACGACAACCTCTACAACGCCGGGTACGGCATCAACAACGCTGCCCTGAGCACGACGCTGTTCAACAACGGCGCGTCCTGTGGGCAGTGCTACAAGATCACCTGCGACCGATCATGGCCGGGAGGCCAGTATTGCAAGCCCGGCAACAGCATCACCGTCGCCGCTAGCTACCAACCTGTGCCCGCCGAACTACGAACTGCCCAACGGCGGCTGGTGCGGGCCGGGGCGCCCCCACTTCGACATGTCGCAGCCGGCGTGGGAGCACATCGGCGTCTACCAGGCCGGCATCGTCCTCGTCCCGGTCCTGTACCAGCGGGTCAAGTGCTCACGCAGCGGCGGCGCGCGCTTTGGCATCGCCGGGTCGAACTACTTCCTGCTCGTCAACATCCAGAACCTCGCCGGCAGTGGCTCCGTGGCCGCAGCCTGGGTGAAGGGCGACAAGACGGAGTGGATCCATATGTCCCGGAACTGGGGCGCCAACTGGCAGGTGCTCGCCAACCTCGTCGGCCAGAGCCTCAGCTTCGCCGTGACAGGCACCGGTGGGCAGCGCATTCAGTTCCCGGACGTCGTGCCGAGTTGGTGGCAGTTCGGCATGGCCTTCTCCACCAACCTGAACTTCGTCCGCTAGCTACAAACCGCGCAAGCAGCTAGTTCTCTCCATTTCTGACTCTTTGCCATTTCGTGCTGTTCTGTCGAACGGCGAATGCGAGCTCTTGATTTTGAAGGAGCTTTATGCACTTCGTGCCATTGCATCCTAGTTGGCCAACTTTCTGCTGGCAGATCTCCTATGTGATGCTCCGACTGCAGTGGAAATGGCAAAAGAGCATTTGGAGAAAGAAGGAATGTCAATGCTGTAGATACCGGGAATGTCAGTGCATGATTATTAAGAATGTGCACCGTATATCGGCATATGTTTCATTAAGAGAAATATGCTACAACTACAAGCGACGACGAGGCTGCTTCTCTGCGGTACTGCCCCTACTACCTCTGACACGACGTTCGGGACGCTGCTATTTAGTTAAAATTTGAGCTAATTCCCATGCTGGAGCAGGGTTAACCGAACCGTGGGAGGGCCGGTTCCCACGGTTCAAAAATACCGGCCGGTAAACCGGTCAAACCGACCGGTTTACTGGGAGGTAAAAATTGTAGGCACGGTTTAGAGGTGGGAACCGGACCGATTCATGTACCAGGCCGGACCGGTTCCACCGGGAACCGGTTGAACCGGACCGGTTCCCACCGGTTCCGTGAACCCTGTGCTGGAGCATATCAGCTGGAAACAAACTATGGAAACTCTGATGAACAACATTACACGATCCAAAGGCTAAACAGAGATGGGAGCATTATTTTACACAAAACCGTCCGCTCACCCCCACCCGGTCATAGTACTTTTGCACAATACCCCCTCTCCCAGACCGACTCCCTTGGTCCCGGTGTCCCGACTCGCTCCCAGAGATTTCTCCGCCGCCTCCAGGTATACCGATGGGATCTCTACCGTCTCTAGGGTCGCCGCCTGTATGGCCGCCGCCGCCGCAGGTAGGGCCGCATCCAGGCACGCTGCCGCCTTCAGGGCCGCATCCAGGCATGCCACCACCGCAGGCAGGGACGCATCCAGGGCTCCAGGCACATCGCCGCCTGCAGGGCCGCATCCAATTACAAAGCACACTACAAAGCTTCAATAATCTGAATGATAGAGAACAAAGCAAGCGTCGTTGTGTTAGGTAAGGATGCAGTAGCATCGTCTGGAGAAATTTTCAGATTTGTGTTTGTTTCAATGAAAGAAATATTCAGTTTTTTTGCCGGCGTCGGAGTTCTTGCCGCCGGCGGCCGCACCCTCCATGGTGGAGCCGGCCGAATCCATGATGCATGTTCATGCGGCAGCTCCTGGACGCTGCCAAGAAGCTGCACGAAACATGAACGCTTCACCGTGACATCAAGCTGAAGGATATCCTCATCGCCCCCGGCGGTGTGCTAAAGATTTGCGATTTCGGCTGTGCGACGCCGATGCGAATGCCGTACCAGGAGCGATGCATGGGCAGTTGGGCACGTGCAGTATTGCTCGCCGGAGCAGATGGTGGGCGGACAAGCCGTCCTTGCCGCTGCTGCTGACGACCCGAAGCGGAGCCACTCGCGCCGTCGTCAACCGCAGCGGCCCCTTGCCGGCGTCCCCGCCTCGCTTCGTTCGTTGCCGTTGCGGCGACATGACTCCAGCGGCGGCGAGGCCCGCCTCGACCGCGAGCGTTGTGGCGGCCCTGATATCGAGCGCGTCCGTTTCGTCTCCAGACAGCGGCTCGCGCAGCATGCGCGCGGGCGCGTCGAAGCGGAGCTCATCGGAGCCACAGAGGAACCGCGGCCCACCGGCGTCGCCAAGCGCCTCGCGGCCGTGACCGGACTCGCGAACTGCGCCATGGAGCCGTCCAGGTTCACGACCTTGGCAGTGTGTACCGGCGCTCGCTGGGCCGTCGACGTCTCCTCCGTTGTGGACGCCGCCGGCGGCGGCGAGCGAGAGAACGAGACGCGGGCGCCCATTTCGATCCGTCCAGCCCGCGATGCGCGCGTCTCGCGACACCGGGGGACGAAGCGACGCGGAAGGGGCATTGTGCAAAAGTACCTTGACTTGGTGGGGGTTGGTGGGCGGTTTTATCTAAAATGCTCCCACCTCTCTATTTAGGCTTTGGTCCTCATCGGAGTTTTCATAGTTTGCCAAGCACCGTGGTTTCTATATACACTCCCAATTTGCCGATCCTGAAGCTTATTTGAGAATGGAGGAGTATATGTCGAGAAAGAATTATTGTTTAATATATAAATAATATGCGCTAATAGGAAGCTTTATTGTCTAAGGAACTGAAACCGGCTCCGAACCAACATTGAATTGAATCGGTTATGTTCGTAAAAAAAAGGGCCTGTCTATCTGTCACCTATGTGATTTGAGGACCCCCGTCACATGTGTGATTTGAGGCCTCAAATCACACGAATTCGGGGTGGACTATAGATCTGTGTGATTTTAGATATGCCATCACACAGATTTTCAGATAAGACAAATCAACAGATTCCCTCAGCCTATCACCCAAATTATCAAAGAAGTCAAATCTGTGTGATTTTTATCATATCATCACACATATTTTCATAGAAAGCAAAATTATACAAATTTCCAGAGACAGAAATAACAAGAGAATCAAACAGATTTAAATCTATAAAAATTACATAGATCAAATGGCTAATTTACATATACTGAATGATAAATTACAACACAAACATTAGAGTAAAAAGACCAAGCAAGAAATGTAACTTAATTTGTATCCTAAAATCTATACCAACATATTGATGCATGTTCAGGCAATTATATCTTGACAATGAGCATATTTAGCGGGAACTGTATTGTATTCAGGATGCCTAAGAATTGAAAATATGGACACATATAGTACACAAATATGGACACTAATAGTACAAATGAACAATTTAACATATCCAAATGCAGGTTATCAAATATGTCAAATGATAGATTAACATATCCAAATAAAAAATCAAATATCAAATTCAAATAACTAGATTTTTCTTGCAAATGTCAGATGTAACATATGATCCAAAGAAGAAAATCAAATACCCGATTCAAATTACAGACATGTTTCTTAAAAATAACAGATTAAAAAGATAATCAAAATACCAAATTCAAAATGACATCCAGAATTTCCAAGCAAATGACAGATTCAATAGATCATCCAAAATCAAATACCAAATCCAAAAAAGAGCCAGAATTTCCTTGCGACATATTTGACACATGATTCAAATACCAAATTCATGTTTAGATTTAAATAACAGATTCAAAAGACATATTCTTCGTGCAAATGACAGATTTAACAGATGATAGAAGTACCAAATTCAAATAGTCAGCCCTAAGATGACTGAGGTACCAAATTCAAATAGACACCCTCAAATGACAGATGTACCAAATTGCACAAAAAGCCAAATCCAAAGGATAAAAGGTCATATTGATAACCTTTGGAGTGCATTTGTAGAACACTTGGCTACTGACTTCACTCATCCAGAAGAATGGACATATTTCCAAAATGTATAGATAACAAAAGGTAGAATTTCAAATAAAATCAGAATTTTCTATAAAGAATGCAGGTTATCATATTAATTTGGTGTGTGATGGAAACCCGCAAGTGGTAGATTTTTTAACCAAAAGACAGATGTACCAACTGACCAGAGTTTAAAATAGACAATACCAAACCCGAAAATGACAGATTTTAGCCAAATGACAAATGCTCCAAAGTCGGAATACACTGCTCTTCTTCAATGTTGTGTTCATAAGTTAGAGCACAAAAAGTAGTAGTTGAAGAATTCGGATAAAGAGATATTCAACCTTGTGATCTGCATAAATAAACACCAAAATTATCCATGCAGTAAAAGTTATCTAAACTTAAAAAGCCACCAAATGTGAATTCAGATAAACAGATAAAAATAAGCACTAGAAGCCATCAAACAAAGGGCACCAGTAAAAGGTATCTAAACTTAAAAGCCACCATCCAACATATAAACCCAAAACTAAGCAGATATGCGCCAATAAGAAACAAATACCATGTATCTGAAAAAACACTAAATACTAAGTCAAATAGGTCTAACTCCCCTAAATCCTTTTTGACAACCACGAAACACCTAAAAAGGCTCAAAGCATATTTTATCTAAGGAATGCAGGTTTACAATTTCATTTTGGGTTGTGACCTGAATTGACAGATTTGGGAAATGACCATACTTCCAAAAAAATTATGAAACATAGAACAAGATAGGAACACACAATTACCTGGGGTGCCTACAATATAATAATTGACAAGCACCGGTTCATATAGACTAGAAAACACCAAAATGACTGATTTAACATATGTCAAATTTGCAGAGACAACAGAAAACCCAAAATAAATTAGCACATCACAGAACCCAAATTTAGCAAAACAGGTTAACCACAATATTTTGAGCTTGACGAAAACCCCCAAATGACAAATTTAAGATATGACAAATTTGCAGAGACAACACAAAACCCAAAGCACATTAGCACATCACGAATCCCAGATTTTTTCTAAGCAATAGAAGTTGGCATTCCACTTTAGATTTTGACGAAAACCCCCAAATGACATATTTAACAAATGGACAAATTTCCTAAGACAAAAACCAGATTACTCAAATGTCCCAAATGTTTTTTAAAAAATTATACAATCCCATAACATTTACACCTCAAATATTGTATATTTCACAATTATCTGAACTGAGTAATTGCAGTGAGTACATAATGTAAGTTCTCCCTCTGTTTCTAATTGTAGGTCCCTTTGGCTTTTCTAGATGCATAACTTTTGCTATGCATTTAGATATAGTGTATGTCTAGATGCATAATAATGTTTTAACCTACAAAACCCAAAATGACCTACAGTTTGGAACGGAGAGAGTGGTAAAAATCTATAATATTCCTGAAAAAGCAAAAACCACAAAGATCCTTAGCAGGGATCAAAATTGTCAGGTTGCACACATATATCAGATTCAAACTAGAAGCAAAAAGTGCAAAATGATTGAATCCACAATCATAAATTGTGTTGACCGGACCATTTCTTTTGACTTTGTACCAGATAAAAACAATAATTACTACATATTAAAGGTTAGAAGTCTTTTTCAAGTATTCTAATAGAATAGTACTCAATTGTGTGTGTCAGTGTGTGAAGCTTGCTCAAAGAAAAATGAAGGCCATGTACTGAATTAACAACTTGGTGATGCATTTTTTACGATGAGATAAACTAAGTAAAAATGATGATTAGCTCAAGAAAGCACTAACTAGCAATACTACAGTGTCCACCCATATCGAGATGTAGTATGCAAGTGGCACATCACGGGATACGAGCAGCTACTGGGTCAAATTGAGATAAGAAGCTATAGAACTACAAGCATGCATACTGGTAAAGAACATATAAATGTAGCAAGCAGAGCTAAACCACAAGTTGACTGACGGAACAAAACTTGATTTGCTACGGTCCATCTCCTCGCGCCGTCCTAGCTCAAGGTGAGCACGGGGATGAGATCCCCTCGCCCCCCTCTTCGTGTTGCCCCATTCCCCGGCCGCCGCCGAGGCCAGGGCTGCCGGCGCCCCCTCCCTCCAGAGCCGGCCGCCGCCCGCTACCCCCCCCTCCTCTATTCTGAACCGTGAGGGGAGGAAGGGGATGGCGTTTTAGCCAAAACCCCCCTCACTTCTCCCCTTTTTCCCCACCAAACAGTGACCCTATTCCATCTCTCTCTTGTCCTTTTCAAACAAGCCCCTAGGATCATGTTTAATTGTGAACTAAATACTGTTAGGCCCTAAAACAATTTATAACTAGGCCCTAATCAAGTTTATATAATCACAACTACACCCTTAATAGAAATTACCAATAGGCCCTTAGCCCTTGTGACCCCTCCTTAACCCAACACCTTATGCACAATTTTATTCCCGATTAAATCCAAAGTTCACCACACCCTTCCCAGTAGTACCCCCGCCGAACCAACCCCCTCCTTAAGACTTATATATACCCCCTCTCCGCTCATTTCCCCTCCTCGAGCTCGGCCGGAAATATGTGTGCTAATATTGCTTGCTTGCCTATGTGTGCGCTATAGCCGATGGAGTAGACAGAGGAAGGTACCCCGAGCCGAAGATCGAAGCCGACTACTGCGAGCAGGAGCCCGAAGCCCCAAACGCCGAGCCGGCACTCCCCGAAGACTTCGAAGACGGCAAGTTCAATCTCATCCTTTGATGCATGCTTTGGTCCTAGTTTTATAAATAGAACCCTATACCCGTTTTATAAATTGCATATTGTTTTACTGCAAAAACATGGTAGGATAGCCACCCTTGATTGCTATGATTGAACCTTGTTTTGGCCTAAATGAGTGCTTTAAAAATGTGTGAGTGCTTTAAAAATGGAAATGGGATATGTTTGAAAAATGAGTAAAGAACTGGGTAGACGGGATGGACGTGTGTGTCAGGAGTATGGGTGAGCTCGTACCTGTGTGGTTGAGCATGTTGGGAGTTGTCCATCTTGTCGGTTAAGGACCGGGTTGCGTGACATCTCACCTGACCCAAATCACCGTACAACCACTCGACCGTTGTATGTGGCAACGGCTTAGCATAAATCCCACTAGTTAATCTACTTGCCATCTGGTGTGCGGGTGAGCGGCGGGAGACCAAGGAGTAGGGGTACGCTCTGTGTGAGGTACGCCCTGGTTATGTGGGATAACCCCTTGGTTGCTTCCGTGGTGGCTCGTAGCATTAGCTAAGGTGGGTAATGGCTTTGATAGGATCCGTACCGGCACTAAGGTGTCCGTGTGACGGTACCCTACTTGTGGGTAAAGATGTACAACCTCTGCAGAGTGTCAAACCTATTCGAATAGCCGTGTCCACGGTATTGGACGAGTCATGGTGTGGTCACAAAAACTAGTGTTTGAGATGGGATGTTTTCTGGTGTGAGTTGTTTTCGGGTGAAGTGTGTGTGGCTGTGTGCCTGGGCTACGACGGACGGGAAGTCCGGTAGTTCCACAGTGGGTTCCTTAAAAACAATTGAGTCACCTTGGTTATGAAAAATGATTTGCGAAAACCTTTTTGAAATGAACCCCTGCATGTGTAAGTTTGCAAAATGAACCTTAACCCCGATCCTTGTTATACTCTATGCATGATTCCCGCTTATAAGCCCCTCCGTGGGTGGGGTTGGATTTGCTTGAGTACGTATGTACTCACCCTTGTTTTACTAACTATTTTACGAGAGGAGGATCCCGATTACATTCCCGAAGACGTTGAGTAGGTCGTGCCCTACACCCAACCGTGCTCGTGTACCCGGGGCCCCTACCGAAAGCTTCCATGGTGTGGTACTGAGGAGGCTATGGAAGCCTTTGCTATTGTAGTGTGGTCGTTAGCGTTTGTGTTGTTCCTTGTAGCGTTGGCACTACCGTACCCTTTGTGTCGCCGAGATGTAAAAGACTGATTCCACCTGTTGTAATAAATGTGTTACCAGCCTCCTGGGACTGGTATTTGTGTCACATTTAGTCACCTCTGATGAGGGGACGCTTCAGGTGGTATCAGAGCCGTAGGTTGGCCGTAGGACACGACCCCTAGGATACGAGACCTCCTTTGGCCCTCTCTAACCTTTCCTTTGCTAAGCTCATCTTTTCCCAAATCCTTACTCTGATTCTTGCCTGTTTCCAGATGGCTAACCCCGAATGGAACGGAGGAATCTGCCCCGTCCGGCCTGGCCTCCCTAACCTGTTGCTACTCAGCTTAGAACGCGTCGGAGTAAGGGATCCGCCGGAGTTCGTCTACCGGGAGTACGAACGCTACGGCACCCTTCGGTGTAAGCTGCTGATCTTTGTGGGAAGAAGCACGCTTTACCCCGACATAGAACCATGGTTCGTCTCCGCCATCGGTTTTCGCTTCGCCGACACCTACCCCAAGGCCGCTCGGAAGGCCCCGCGACGCCTACGAGTGGTTTATAGACAAGACCTCGAAGGACTCCAATGGGATTCTTTCCACCCTCCGGAGGGGAGAGGGCGCTCGTGGATTGATCGCATGAGAGGACTAGAACGAGAGGAAGAAGACCTAGAAGAGGCGCTTTCCCACCTATCCATCTACCTCGGAGGCCTAGACCACCTTTACCGGAGCAAGCCCAAAGAATCGAAGCAACAGATTGACAGAGCGGAAAGAGCGGAGCAGAGGATAGAACTGGAAAGGATAAAGACAACCATGGCAGAAGTTGAGCTACACAACATGGAGCAAGACTACCTCAGGGAAAGAGAACGTTCGGAGATGTTCCACAAACAGCTATAAGATGAGCTCCATAGGGAACGTAGAAGGAGAAGAGAAGAAGCTGACTTGGATGAAGAAGAACTCGAAGAAACTCACTGGGACAAAGGGACCCAGACTGAGGATGAGATACTGGAGAAAGACCTCCCACTGAAGAAGCGCTGCATCCATCTAGAGGAAGAATCACTGTGAGGATAAGCCTAGGGTGTTTAGGCTAGAAGCTGAGTCCTAATAATAATAAGTGTACCCCGAAGAGTGTACCCCAACCTTGCTACTAAATAAAGTCATCCATCTCTTGTACCCCACCATAACCTGTTCAACTCTACCTTTGTTTTCAGATGGCGGAAGATGGATGGACCCAAGGCGTATGCCAGGAGGAGCCTGGTTTTGCTCGCCTTCTTATCAACTCCCTGGAGCGCCTCGGTATCACTGAGCGCCCTAGGTACTACAGCAGAGAGTATGAGCAACTCGGCACTCTTCGCTGTAGAGTGGTCCTCTCCGTCGCTAGGAGCAACCGCCACACCAACATCGAGCCGTGGCGCGTGACCGCCACAGGATTTCGACACCGAGACACCTATCCCTTGGCCCTCAGAAAAGCCCTCCGCTACCTGTGTCGGATCTACGAAGAACACCTCGTCCCCACACCAATGAGGTACTTCCCTCCCGCCATCAGAACCCCAGTTTGGCAGGCCCGCATGAGGAACCTGGAACGACGCCGCCACCAAGAAGACCTGCTGTACCACGTAGTCACCTACCTTGTCTCCCTGGATAAACTCTTTGATGACCAGGCCAGGCACTTGAGGGAACAAATCAGTCGGGCCGAGCAAGCTGAAGTCACAGTGAGGATGCACCAAGTCCGAGTGGCTCTAAGCCGAAGCAAGGACCGCAGCCGCCATAAGCAGTGAAGCCGTTGCCCAGGAAAGCCTCAGGAGAATCCAGGACCAACTCATGCAAGAATGGACCAACGGCGGAACACCCGTTCCATCCATTGGAGAAGCTCAAGTCCTGCTGGGAACACCCCTTGTGGGTTGGGGAGGAACTATCGAAGTCCCGCCAGCACCACCAGCAGTCGCCGAACCCCCAACGACGACCACTGAAGCCGCAGCACAGCCTCAGGAAAACGGAAACCCCGAAGGCGGGAATGATGACGAGCTACTCATTCCGCTGGAAGAACACTCGACCCCAGAAGACAGCTCCCCTCGCGAGTAGTGTGCCCCAAGACCCAGGGAATGAAGCCGTACTGGTCCAAGTCGCGCCCTTAGTCCTTAGTCGTGTAGTGTGTCCGCGTAGTCGGGATGTATCCTCCTCGTTGGTTTGTAATAAAAACTTGTCTGTGCTTGCTTGTTTGCTATGTGCTTGTTGTGTGCCTACCGGCATGAGTAGACCCTGCCTTTTCAAAAAGAAATCCGATATAATCCACTTAAACATCACATAAAACTAGATCTCTTAGAAAACCCGCTTCTTTACAGATGGTTTCCAGGCGCCCTGTCAGGACCCACCGATCGGACGCTGAAGGATCGCAAGCCGATCGGAGGGAGCGTCTCCACGACCAGGAAGTTAACCAAAATGAAGATGGAGGAGAGAACGTGGTCCTGCCACCGCCACCCCCTCCCGTTGACTTGGCACAAGTCTTAGCCAATCAGACTGTCCTGATGGAGGCTATTTTCAATGCCGTCAACCGCCCAAGACCACGGGTTCTGGGCATGAACGAGAAGCTGATTGAGTTCCTCAGGACTAAGCCACCCACCTTTGGAGGGTCGGTGAATCCTTTGGATGCTGACGATTGGCTGAGAGCCATTCTGAGAGAGCTAGAGCCCTTCAACTGTGAGGACCGCGACAAGGTTCTCCTAGCAGCTCACCACTCACCGGACGACCCCTAGCCCGGTGGGAGAATTATCTGCGCGGCGCCCAAGGATCCCTCTCGCCATCACATGGGATGAATTCGTGGAGGAGTTCCGTCGCTACCACATCCCGGAGGCCACACCGAAGCGGAAGGCGGACGAGTTCCGCGAACTCCGCCAAGGCAACATGTCCGTGGAGGAATACACGTACCGCTTCATAGAGCCGGCACGCTATGCCCCCGAGGAAGTGGATAAAGATTCCAAAAAGCAAGAAATGTTCAAGAAGGGGCTGACTCCGGAACTGAGGACACTGCTGACTCCTCAGATCTACCCGGACTTTAACACCCTCATGAACATGGCAATACTCACGGAGAAAGCAAGGGCTGAAGAAAAGAAGGAAAACAAGCGCAAGTTTATGGAGCACAAGGCCAAGCAGCAAGAGCGGTCACAGAGGCCGAGAAACTTTGGACACCCCATGTCCAGGTTCCAAGCTCCCATGCAGTACAGAACCCAATCCCAAGCCACAAGCTCGCAAGCCCCCAGAACCCAGTTTAAGCCCTACAACAACCAAAATGCCATGAAACCCCCCAGAACAACACCAGCCAGATCACTGCCAACAACAATAACAGCTCCCGAGTGTGTTTCAACTGCCGAGAAACCGGGCACTTCATCGCCAACTGCCCGTACGCCAAAAAGCCAACCACCACCACCTACTCCAATTCGGTGAACGGGCCAAGGCCGCCTGTGTCAGGAGCCAATCGCATGCGGTGCACGGCAACAATAACTTCGGCAACAACAACAACAACCGGCGGATGAGGCGGCCCCGGCGGTCGTATGGACGCGCCCGGGTCAATCACATCGATGCGCAGAAGGCACAGGAAGCACAAGGCGTAGTACTCGGTGAGTTCCTGGTCAGCTCAGTTTTGGCTACCATACTATTCGATTCGGGAGCATCACACTCATTCATATCCTCAAGCTTTGTGGAAAAGCATAGCATACCCATAGTGCTACTAAAAGCACCCCTAATGACTCGAACGCCCGGAGGTGACATTAAGTGTCAACTGGGATGCCCCCGGGTAAGGATCATTTTAAGTGGGGTAGAGTTCCTAGCGGATCTGGTAGTACTGAAATCCAAAGGGATAGATATGATCCTTGGGATGGACTGGTTAAGCCAACACCATGGCCTCATAAGTTGCGCCGATAAAGTATTGCACCTGACCAACCTAGACGGGATACAAGTAACCTGCCACACCCGAGGACACAGGCCGGACATAATGGTTTTCAACATAGAAGCCAAGTCCATAGAGGATGTCCTGGTAGTGCGAGAATACCCAGATGTGTTCCCAGAAGAACTCCCCGGAATGCCACCCGATAGGGACATAGAGTTCGTCATCGACCTTATCCCCGGAACCTCTCCCATAGCCAAGAGACCCTATAGGATGGCGGCCCCCGAGTTGGCGGGAGTTGAAGCGGCTAGCGAGAACTCCCGGCGAAGTGGGTTCATCGGACCAAGCTCATCACCATGGGGAGCCCCAGTGCTTTTCGTAGAGAAGAAGGATAAGAGCATGAGGATGTGCGTGGACTATCGCTCGCTGAACGAGGTCACTATTAAAAACAAGTACCCTCTTCCCAGAATAGATGACCTGTTTGACCAACTGAAGGGAGCCAAGTAATTCTCGAAGGTGGATCTAAGATCAGGGTACCACCAACTCAAGATTAGGGAAAGTGACATCCCCAAGACCGCCTTTGTCACTCGCTACGGGCAGTATGAGTTCACGGTAATGTCCTTTGGACTAACCAATGCACCAGCATACTTCATGAACCTCATAAATAAGGTGTTCATGGAAGAGTTGGACAAGTTTGTCGTAGTCTTCATTGACGACATACTTGTTTACTCCAAGAGCGTGGAGGAGCATGAACAACATCTTCGAGTAGTGCTGGGAAAATTGAGGGCACACAAGCTATACGCCAAGTTCAGCAAGTGTGAATTCTGGCTAGAGAAAATATCCTTCCTTGGGCATATTCCGATTTGCGAAGGAGTAGCGGTAGACCCCGGGAAAGTTGAGACAGTCTCCAACTGGCAGCAACCGACCAACGTGAGCGAGATCAGGAGTTTCTTAGGGTTAGCAGGGTACTACCGGAGATTTATCGAGGGATTCTCCAAGATCGCCCGGCCCATGACAGAGCTGCTCAAGGAGAAGTTCAACTGGACCGAGGCTTGCGAGAGAAGTTTCCAAGAGTTGAAGAAGAGGTTGACCACAGCCCTAGTGCTGACCCTGCCAGACATTCAACGGGACTTTGTCGTGTATTGCGACGCCTCCCGACAAGGGTTGGGATGTGTTCTCATGCAAGATGGGAAGGTAGTGGCATATGCCTCCCGTCAGCTCAAACCCCATGAGCAGAATTATCCCACCCATGATCTGGAGTTTGCAGCCGTATTGCATGCCCTGAAGATCTGGAGGCACTATCTGATCGGGAACAAGTGTGAAATCTACACAGACCACAAGAGTCTAAACTACATCTTCACCCAACCCGACCTGAACCTAAGGCAAAAAAGGTGGCTAGAGTTAGTCAAAGACTATAACCTAGAAATCCACTACCACCCAGGGAAGGCCAATGTAGTAGCAGATGCCCTAAGCCGGAAAACCTACGAGAAGGCAGCCCCCAAGAGTGACCAGTTGCAAGAGGAGATGGCACGACTCAACGTACACATTATCCCCCAAGGCTACGTCCGCCAGCTGAGTGTTCAGCCTACCTTAGAGGAGAAGATCCGGAAGGCCCAAGAAACCGACGAGAATCTGATGAAGATCCGCAAGCATACCGGAGAGAACAAGGCCCCTGACTTCAGAGTAGATGACCAAGGCACCCTGTGGTACAAAAACAGGATATGCGTGCCTGAAGGTGGAGATTTTCGACAGACCATCATGGATGAGGCACACAACTAAGCATACTCCATTCACCCGGGATCCACCAAGATGTACATGGACTTAAAACAGAGGTATTGGTGGAATGGGATGAAAGCAGATATTGCACGGTTCGTCGCCCACTGTGACACTTGTCAGAGGATCAAAGCCGAACATCAGAAGCCCGCGGGGATCGTTGCAACCTTTACCAATCCCGGTATGGAAGTGGGACGGGATAGGTATGGACTTCGTAGTAGGGTTGCCAAGGACTCAGAAGGGACATGACTCCATATGGGTGATCGTGGACCGACTCACTAAAGTCGCTCACTTTCTACCCGTACGGACCAGTTATGGTGGAGAGCAGTTGGCAAAACTCTACATAGAAAATATAGTAAAGCTGCATGGAGTGCCTAGCAGAATAGTCTCAGATAGAGGGACCCGAGTTCACCTCTAGGTTCCGGAGAAGCTCGCACAAAGCCATGGGCACCAAGCTAGACTTCGACTCGGCGTACCACCGCGGACGGACGGACGGACCGAAAGGGTGAATCAAATTTTGGAAGATATGTTGAGAGCATGCGTCCTCACCTATGGCAAAGATTGGGAGCGAGCCCGCCATATGCGAATTTTCCTACAACAACGGCTACCAAGCAAGTCTGGGAATGTCACCATTCGAAGCACTATACGGGAGAAAATGTAGAACACCCCTGATGTGGTCAGAAGTAGGAGAGCGTGCCCTGGTTGGGCCCGCACTTATAAAGGAAGCCGAGGAGCGAGTAGCCGATATCCGGGAAAAGTTGAGAGCCGCCCAGTCCCGACAAAAGAGCTACGCAGACAAGAAAAGGCGTGAAGCGAGTTTCAATCCGGGAGATTTCGTCTACCTCAAGGTTTCACCCATCCGGGGGACTCAGAGATTTCAGGTACACGGGAAGTTGGCCCCTCGGTACATCGGACCGTATAAAGTGCTAAAGAGAGTCGGAGCAGTAGCATACCGGTTGGAGCTACCTGAAGAAATGTCAAATATACACCCAGTGTTCCATATCTCCTAGCTACGCCGATGTTTAAAGGTTCTTGAAGAGAAGCGAGTACCAGTGGAGACCATCGATCTACAGCCAGACCTTAGGTACCAGGAGGTGCCCGTCAAGATCTTAGACACTGTGGTCAAGCGGACAAGGACGTCAGAAGTACGGGTGTGCAGAGTCCAATGGAGCAGACACGGGGTGGAAGAAGCTACGTGGGAACGAGAGGACGCACTGAAGGAGTTTCCCCACCTATTCGAAACCTAGCCGAATCTCGAGGACGAGATTCATTTTAAGTGGGGTAGGTTTGTAGCGCCCGCGTTTTTAGCTCCAAATAAATCACCTAATAAATCGTGCGTATTTTCAAAACTGTCCAGCGGAGCTCAAATTACCCCCTTCGAACCCTAGTCACCGTCCCTCTATCTCACCCCGGCGCGCGTACCGCGAATCCCGCCGCACCGCCCGCACCCGCGCCGGCACCACGTGTGCCTTCCCAACGCCGCGGTCGGCCACCGTGCGGGAATCCCGCGCACGCCGCGGTCCCGACGGCCGGTCCGCCTCGCCATCATCGCCATCCCGTAAATCGCGCCGACGCCCGGAAAATCGTAAAATCCCGCAAAAACCCTTCCACTATTTTTCTAACAAATTCCCCAATTTTCTAAACCTTTTCCTCTATTTCCTTTTCCTTTATTTTTTTCCCATTTTTCTTTCCTTTTCCTTCCTTTTCTTTCTTTCCTTTCTTTTCCTTCCCTTTTTCTTTTTTTCTTTTTCCCTTTCCCTTTCTTTCTTCTCTCTCCCTCCCTTCCTCCTCCTCCCTTCCGCGGCCAGGGCCGCGCGCGCGCGCCAACCGGCGCCTAGCGCCGTTGACCCCGGGGCCCGCACCGACCGTGCCACCCCAACACGCCACCGCCTGCCGCCTCCCTCTACGCCGCGCGCGGGGCGACGCGACGCGTCCCCGCCATACCCCGCCGGACCACCATCAATTCGAGCCGTCACACCGCGCGGCGTCGCCGCCGCCGGCCGACCCGCCGGCCGGTCCCGCCGGCCGGTCCCGCCGGCCTACCGCCCCCGCGCCACGGGATTGAAGAGACCCGACGCCCGCACGACGACCTCCGCCCCCGCCCCGTGCCATCCCGTCGCCGGCGATCGGCCCGACCGCCCCGGAGGCCGCCGCCGCGACCCACCACCGCGCGAGCCGGTGTGAGGTCGCCGGCGAGATATTTCGCCCGGGAACCGCCTTAGGCCGCCTATAAAAGGCCGGCACCACCCTCCCTCGCCGCACCACACCGCAATCAAGCATCCACAAGACCTCCCCAAGCTCCACCGCGCCGCCGCCCCTAGCACCGCCGCCTCTCTCTGTCCGCCGCCGCCGATCCATCTCCTCGCGCCGTCCTAGGTCAAGGTGAGCACGGGGATGAGATCCCCTCTCCCCCTCTTCGTGTTGCCCCATTCCCCGGCCGCCGCCGAGGCCAGGGCCGCCGGCGCCCCCTCCCTCCAGAGCCGGCCGCCGCCCGCTACCCCCCCTCCTCTGTTCTGAACCGTGAGGGGAGGAAGGGGATGGCGTTTTAGCCAAAAACCTCCTCACTTCTCCCCTTTTTCCCCACCAAACAGTGACCCTATTCCCTCTCTCTCTTGTCCTTTTCAAACAAGCCCCTAGGATCACGTTTAATTGTGAACTAAATACTGTTAGGCCCTAAAACAATTTATAACTAGGCCCTAATCAAGTTTATATAATCACAACTACACCCTTAATAGAAATTACCAATAGGCCCTTAGCCCTTGTGACCCCTCCTTAACCCAACACCTTATGCACAATTTTATTCCCGATTAAATCCAAAGTTCACCACACCCTTCCCAGTAGTACCCCCGCCGAACCAACCCCCTCCTTAAGACTTATATATACCCCCTCTCCGCTCATTTCCCCTCCTCGAGCTCGGCCGGAAATATGTGTGCTAATATTGCTTGCTTGCCTATGTGTGCGCTATAGCCGACGGAGGAAGGTACCCCGAGCCGGAGATCGAAGCCGACTACTGTGAGCAGGAGCCCGAAGCCCCAAACGCCGAGCTGGCACTCCCCGAAGACTTCGAAGACGGCAAGTTCAATCTCATCCTTTGATGCATGCTTTGGTCCTAGTTTTATAAATAGAACCCTATACCCGTTTTATAAATTGCATATTGTTTTACTGCAAAAACATGGTAGGATAGCCACCCTTGATTGCTATGATTGAACCTTGTTTTGGCCTAAATGAGTGCTTTAAAAATGTGTGAGTGCTTTCAAAATGTGTGAGTGCTTTAAAAATGGAAATGGGATATGTTTGGAAAATGAGTAAAGAACGGGTAGACGGGATGGACGTGTGTGTCAGGAGTATGGGTGAGCTCGTACCTGTGTGGTTGAGCATGTTGGGAGTTGTCCATCTTGTCGGTTAAGGACCGGGTTGCGTGACATCTCACCTGACCCAAATCACCGTACAACCACTCGACCGTTGTATGTGGCAACGGCTTAGCATAAATCCCACTAGTTAATCTACTTGCCATCTGGTGTGCGGGTGAGCGGCGGGAGACCAAGGAGTAGGGGTACGCTCTGTGTGAGGTACGCCCTGGTTATGTGGGATAACCCCTTGGTTGCTTCCGTGGTGGCTCGTAGCATTAGCTAAGGTGGGTAATGGCTTTGATAGGATCCGTACCGGCACTAAGGTGTCCGTGTGACGGTACCCTACTTGTGGGTAAAGATGTACAACCTCTGCAGAGTGTCAAACCTATTCGAATAGCCGTGTCCACGGTATTGGACGAGTCATGGTGTGGTCACAAAAACTAGTGTTTGGGATGGGATGTTTTCTGGCGTGAGTTGTTTTCCGGTGAAGTGTGTGTGGCTGTGTGCCTGGGCTACGACGGACGGGAAGTCCGGTAGTTCCACAGTGGGTTCCTTAAAAACAATTGAGTCACCTTGGTTATGAAAAATGATTTGCGAAAACCTTTTTGAAATGAACCACTGCATGTGTAAGTTTGCAAAATGAACCTTAACCTGATTCTTGTTATACTCTATGCATGATTCTGCTTATAAGCCCCTCCGTGGGTGGGGTTGGATTTGCTGAGTACGTATGTACTCACCCTTGTTTTACTAACTATTTTACAGAGGAGGATCCCGATTACATTCCCGAAGACGTTGAGTAGGTCGTGCCCTACACCCAACCGTGCCTGTGTACCCAGGGCCCCTACCGAAAGCTTCCATGGTGTGGTACTCTGAGGAGGCTATGGAAGCCTTTGCTATTGTAGTGTGGTCGTTAGCGTTTGTGTTGTTCCTTGTAGCGTTGGCACTACCGTACCCTTTGTGTCGCCGAGATGTAAAAGACTGATTCCACCTGTTGTAATAAATGTGTTACCAGCCTCCTGGGACTGGTATTTGTGTCACATTTAGTCACCTCTGATGAGGGGACGCTTCATTTCCTAAGAGAAAAAATAGCATATTGCTGCTGTCCACTCAAATGAGTTTCAAAAGAAACAAGTGAACTAGTACCTGCACTTGTCGTGAAGCACGAACTGCAACTAGAAACAATCTGCAGAGAAATACAAAAATGATCTAACATTAGTGAAAAAATTTTGACGTAACTTAAAAAGAATTTAGAACATAATGAATGTAAACAGACCCAGTGTTAGCCTACACGGTACACGGTCGGTCGCCCTTCGTTTAGCGAATACTTAGACTATACAGCAGATTAAATGGCCAAAAAACGGATTATATGCGAGTAAACAGATTAAACGGCCGACACGACCAACACAGTTAACTACTGAGTAGCATTTAAACGCTTTGTAAATGGTTTACACAGGGTGTAGGCGAACAATGAACAAACTGGAATTGGCAGTATTGAATTGACAAAGCTCAATTGAGAAGGACCATTCTTAACAAAAATGGCAACAATGACAGTAAGACATTACACAAATGACAGTGCAATGCGAATTGTCGAAATGAGCAATATGCACTGTCAAATCTCAAAACAAAATAAATTAAATGCTTTCAAAATATTTTGTATCACATGAACATATTTGTGCACATCACGTAAGAAAACGAAGATCAATTACATTATCTTGTTAGTTAAAAGATAAATTGTATATTGCATAGACAGAAATATAAGAACAACTCTCCATTAGAATACCATGGAGCTAGTTGGAGATGAAAAATAAATATAAAAATAGAAAATTAAATAGTTAGTATAAAAGAGGCATAATAATCATACGAGTCATATGTAGCATACGACATTAATGGTTACACATTTACAGGACCATGATATGCAAAAGACAGTGACAAATTCACTACCATATCTTACATAAATCGCCGTCAAAATAAAAGGAAGTATATCCATATGTCCCAAGTATTATATGCACATGAGAGTGCAATATGACACAGGTGGAGCATAACAAACGAGAAAGAAACAAATATATCCCATATTTAGGACCGGATTTACATGAACATGATATGGAAATGGCAATGCATTATATATACTGTCATTTCAGACTTAAAGTGCTGTTAAATTTGGCAAATAGGAAAAAGGGTGCATGCGGAGCCCCAGAAAGAAAGCAAAAATCATCCACTGACATCCTGATGATGGCTGCTCCTCAGGTAGCTAATAAGAAAAAAGAAAAAGACAGACTTAAAGTGTTGTTAAATTTGGCAAACAGGAAAAAGGGTGCATGCGGAGCCCCAGAAAGAAAGAACAAATCATCCACTGACATCCTGATGATGGCTGCTCCTCGGGTAGCTAATAAGAAAAAAGAAAAAGAGAAGAAAGCCCTAGGAGCTGCTAAAAAATGTTCAATGGCTGCCCACAGCCAACATCCAGCTTTGGATCTTGACACACAGGATTACATGAATGATATGAAAAGCAACATAACTGCCGAGTAAACTGAAAATCAGATAAAAAGATTGTTCTCCTGATTATCAATGAAAACTTAATGGATGCCATACAGATCATAGTGCAATATGCACCAGCATATCGTACATAAAGGGAGTGTAGAAAATAGAAATGGACACTGATCAGAATAAAATCACAATATAATATACTAATCCCCTTAGGCCTGAATCCCAACTCAACAGAATGAAATTGCTACAAACTGAATTGAACAATTTGCACACAATTCAAAGTAGAATCTAACAAAAAAAATTATAGGTAATAGAGTAATCAATACAAATAGTCATATTGAGTACTAGAGTGTCAATTATGTAATCACAGCAAGCAAATATTGATTCTACCTCAGATCCACAATAGTCAAAATCACAGTAGGTGTGAAATGAAGCTATCAACTAAACAAAAATTTGCCATTCACACTTTATCAAGATATTACTGTCACAAGAGGGAGCCAACATCATAGATTCATAGTATCATACAAGACGGATGCAACACTTCACAACTTATGGACAAATAGCTTGCCAGAAGTACAATGTAAAATGAATGGATGAAAAAAAATCTGCAAGCAACTTTTTAGCTACCAATGATGCAGGGACCGATGGAAAGCTTAATACATGGTTGAAGAACTCAGTAACCTATTCCATCTAAGGTACATGTATCAAAAGTACACAAAAACAAATGAAGAAAAATGGTACTTGTTTTGTCAAACAGCTAACTGAACTATTTCGTTCACAGATCAAATTATTCATGATGATCAGTATAACTGTTATGACCGGCGTCCAGTACGGCCGGCGCGCGACACGTGGCTAGGGGGCCGCGGCCGGCCAGGTGGGCCTAGGGCCCGGTAGGGTTTTATTTCTAAAAGTCTTAGGGGTTTGATTAGAAAAGTGTGAGCGTCATAAATATTCGTGTAAACTCTTCGTTGGAATTAAGCAGAAACAATTATTTGTTTCCGGCTTCCCTGAGGGAGCCGGGAGACCCCAAACCCTAGCCGCCTCCTCCTCCCTGCGCCTACGCCGCCGGCCGCCCGCACCACGGCGCCCCGCGCCGTCCTCGCCGCCGGCCGCCGCCGCCTCTCTCACCCTTACGCGTTAAGGGAAATCCCCGGTAGGATCCGTAATCCTATCAACCCGGTATCGGTGATGTCGGGATCCACCTCCGCTACGCCGCCGCCACCCGGCCTCCGCCGCGACGCCGACCACCACCACCACGCCGCCGTCCGCCGCGGCGCCGCGGGACTCCACGGCGACCTCCCTCACGGTGTCCTCCGCCGCCGATCCCGTGGCGTCGGGGGTGTCGACGACAATCCCCACCCCCGACGAACGAACACCGACGCGGCGCTCCTCAACCTCTCCTTCGGCGTTACCGCCCGCAGTAACGCGATCGAGACCCTCCGCACCGAGTTCCGGAGTTCCGGTGCCTGCCGGGACGGCCTCTCCGCCGCCGACGATCACATCGCCGACGGCGCCGGCTCCGCCCTCCCGGACGGCGCCGCCGGCCGGGGAGGCGCCGCCCACGGCCCCCGGCGCCGACGCCATCCGGGTGCCGCCGCACCTCTCGTCGTTTCCGCCGTCGCCCTCGCCGCTCCCCTCCGTGGCCGTCGTGGCCGGCGCCGGCACCAACGCCCCCTCGCGCCCACCACGCCCCACGCTAGAGCGGCGGCCCGACGCCGCCGATCTTCACCACGGCGTCCCGCGGAGGTGCGCCCGTCCCCGGCGTCCGCTACGGCGGGGGTCGATGGGACTTTCGTTCCGTCCACCTCCGCCGCCGTCGGGAACGCTCCGGAGCCGACCGCCGGCGGGGCGGCCCTGGACATCACACAGGGCCAGGCCACCCCGCGCTTCTACAAGCTGGAGTTCCCCACCTACGACGGCGCAGTCGACCCCCTCAACTGGCTCAACTAGTGCGAGCAGTTCTTCAGGGGCCAGCGTACTCTGGCCTCCGACAGGACGTGGCTGGCGTCGTACCACCAGACGGGAGCGGCCCAGACATGGTACTTCGCCATCGAACAAGACGAGGGGATGCCGCCCTGGGAGCGATTCAAGGAGCTATGCCACCTCCAGTTCGGGCCAGCAGTTCGCGGCTCTCGTCTGGCGGAACTGGGACGGCTCCAGTTCACCTCCACCGTCCAGGACTACGCCGACCGCTTCAACGCGGTGCTGTGCCACGCGCGGAACCTTGATGCCGTCCAGAAGGCCGAGCTGTTCGTGGGTGGCCTTCCTGACCACATCCGGGTGGACGTCGAGCTGCGTGCGCCAACGGACCTCCCGACGGCGATGTACCTGGCTCGCGCCTTCGAGCTTCGCGCGGCAGCCGTGGCGACCCTACGGCCGCACGAACCTCCGCGCCGTGGCGCGCGCCGTGCCGGCAGCCGCATTCGGCGAGGCGCCGCCCGCGCGCCCCGCATTGCCCGGCACCGCCCGCGGCACCCCGGCGGGGCGCCCGCGCGCCCCCCGCCGCCCCTCCTCCGCCTATCCGCCGCTCCGCCGCCTCACCCCGGCGGAACAACGCTTGGAGCGTCGACGACAGGGGCTGTGCTACAACTGCGACGAGCCTTTCGTCCGCGGCCACCAGTGCAAGCGGCTCTTCTACCTGGAGTCGGGCGACTACACGGAGGACGAGGGTGGACTGGACGATGGGGTGGCCGCCGGAGAGGAGGTGGCCGCTCCCGTCGACGCGCTCGCCAACGCCCTAGTCGTCTCCCTACACGCCGTGGCGGGCATTCCGACGGAGAACACGATGGTCGTCCACACCACCATCCAGGGCCGCCGCCTCCCCCGGCCCTCCCCGGATACGTGCTCCACGCACAACTTCATCCGGGCGCCGCACCGCGTGCGCGGGCCTCGCGACGGCTGCCGGCGACCAGCTCCGCGTCACCGTGGCAAACGGCGATCGCCTACGGTGCGTGGGGGTCGCACGCGACGTCCCGGTGATGATCGCGGGTGAACAAGCCACATCACCCCCGCGCGCATCGACTTGGGCTGCTTCGACTTCATCCTCGGCGTCGACTTCCTGCGCACGTTGGGCCCCATTACATGGGATTTCGACGCCCAGACGATCGCCTTCACCCGTGCCGGCGCCGCGTCCCCGTGGCACGGCGTGGGCTCCACACCGACACCGCCCCCCGCCCCCGTCGCCGCCGTAGCCGCCGCCGATACGGGCGGCCGGCCGCTGATCGTCTACTTCCGGCGAAGACACCGCCATCTTCGACGAGCCGCAGGGACTGCCGCCGCTGCGGCCGTACGACCACCGCATCCACCTGCTGCCGGGCACCGCTCCCGTGGCAGTCCGTCCGTACCGGTATCCACAGCTGCAGAAGGACGAGCTGGAGCGGCAGTGTGCGGCCATGCTTGCCCAGGGGATCATCCGTCCGAGCACGTCCCCCTTCTCCGCTCCGGTCCTCCTCGTCCGCAAGCCGGACGACTCCTGGCGTTTCTGCATCGACTACCGCGCCCTCAACGCCAGGACATCTAAGGACAAGTTCCCGATCCCGGTGGTCGACGAACTCCTGGACGAGCTGCATGGCGCCCGCTTTTTCACCAAGCTGGACTTACGCTCTGGCTATCATCAGGTGCGCATGTTCTCGGGCGACATCGAGAAGACGGCCTTCCGCACGCACCACGGCCACTACGAGTTCCTGGTGATGCCGTTCGGCCTCGCCAACGCCCCGGCTACATTTCAGGCGTTGATGAATGACGTCCTACGCCCGTACTTGAGGAGGTTCGTGCTGGTATTTTTTGATGACATTCTCATATACAGCTCGTCGTGGGCAGAGCACCTCCAGCACATCGCCGTCGTCCTCAACGAGCTTCGAGCGCACAGCCTCCACCTTAAGCGCTCGAAGTGCTCGTTCGGGGCCCCGTCAGTGGCCTACCTGGGCCACGTCATCTCCGCCGAGGGCGTCGCCATGGATGCGGACAAGGTGGCGGCGGTGTCGGCCCCGGCCGCCACCTCGTTCCGCCCGCGGCCTCCGCGGGTTCCTCGGGGCCGGCCGGGTACTACGGGAAGTTCATCCGCGACTTCGGCCGATCGCGGCTCCCCTCACCCGCCTACTCCGCCGCGACTCCTTCACGTGGGACAAGGACGCGGAGGATGCGTTCCGGGCGCTTAGCGCGCCACGACGACGGGCCCCGTCCTCCGGATGCGGACTTCGACAAGGCGTTCCTCGTCGGCGCGACGCGCGTCCGGAGTCGGGTTTGGCGCCGTCCTCCACCGAGGGCGCCGGACCCGTCGCGTTCTTCGGCCCGACCGTTCGCCGCCCGACATCCGAAGGCGGCGGCATACGAGCGGGAGCTCATCGGGGCCGGTTCGGGCGGTGCGCCACTGGCGTCCGTACCTCTGGGGGCGCCAGTTCCTCGTGCGGACGGATCACTACAGCCTGAAGTACCTCCCCCGGACCGGCGCCTCTCCACCGTTCCGCGGCATCGGTGGATCGCTGGCCGTTCGGGTTCAACTTCACCGTCGAGTACCGTCCTGGGCGGCTCAACACGGTGGCTGACGCGCTCTCCCGCCGCGACACCGAGCTCTCACACGACGACGCGGCCGGGCTGGGCGCTATGTGCGTCCAGTCTGGTCCGACCTTCGCCTTCATCGACGACGTCCGCCGAGCCACGGCACGGGCGCCGAGGCGCAGGACATGCTGCGCGCCCGGGCGCGAGCGAGCTCCGGCGCCGTGGCACTTCGACGACGGGCTGCTCCTGCACGGCAGCCGCATCTTCCTGCCGGACGACGGCGACCTGCGCCACCAGGCCTTGCGCTTGGCACACTCAGCGGGACACGAGGGGGTCCAGAAAACCCTCCATCGCCTGCGCTCCGACTTTTACATCCCAGGCGATCGCGCGCTAGTGCAGGACTGGGTGCGCTCCTGCAGCACGTGCCAGCGCAACAAGACGGAGGCACGACGACCGGCGGGGGCTCTGCCGGCCGGCCGGACGTGCCCACCCAGGTGTGGGCGGACATCTCCATCGACTTCATCGAGGGCCTGCCTAAAGTGGCGGGCAAATCGGTGATCCTCACGGTCGTCGACCGCTTCTCGAAGTATGCCCACTTCATCCCGCTGGGGCACCCGTACACTGCAGCGTCCGTCGCCCGGGCATTCTTCGACGGCATCGTCCGGCTACACGGGTTCCCGTCCTCCATCGTCAGTGATCGGGACCCCGTGTTCACAGGACACGTGTGGCGCGACCTGTTCAGCATGGCGGGGGTTAAGCTTCGCATGAGCACGGCGTTTCACCCGCAGACAGATGGCCAGTCCGAGGTGGTGAACAAGGTGATTGCTATGTACTTGCGGTGTGTTACAGGTGATCGTCCGCGCTCGTGGGTAGAGTGGCTGTCGTGGGCGGAGTACTGCTACAACACCTCCTTCCACACCGCCCTACGCGCCACGCCATTCGAGGTGGTGTACGGCCGGCCCCCCCCGCCCATCCTGCCCTACACGGCGGGGTCGGCCAAGACGGAGGCCGCGAGACGCCCTTCTTCGCGGCGGGATGAGATGCTCGCGGAGGTGCGCCGGCGCGCTTCTACGAGCGCAGCAGTTGTCCAAGAAGTACTACGACGCTGCCCATCGCGACGTGGAGTTCTCCGTGGGGGACTGGGTCTGGCTACGCCTACTGCACCGGACGACGCAGTCCCTCCACCCTCAGGCGCGCCGCAAGCTGGGGCCGCGCTACGCGGGACCCTTCCAGATTGTGGAGCGCATCGGCACCGTCGCCTATCGTCTGCAGCTACCGGCCGATGCCCGCGTCCACGACGTCTTCCATGTGGGGGCCGCTCAAGCCCCACCGCGGCGACCCCCCGGCGACGCCAGCTGAGTTGCCGGCCTTGGTGGACGGGCGGATCACGCCGGTGCGGAGACGCGCACCGCAGCCCGGTTACGTCGCGACGTGTGGTTCGTCCGCATCAAGTGGCGTGGCCCCGGGCGAGGAGGATGCTACGTGGGAGCGAGCCTTGAGGAGTTCCGCGCCCACTACCCCGACTTCCGGCTCGAGGACGAGCCGTTTGCGCGGCGGGGAGAGATGTTATGACCGGCGTCCAGTACGGCCGGCGCGCGACACGTGGCTAGGGGGGCCGCGGCCGGCCAGGTGGGCCTAGGGCCCGGTAGGGTTTTATTTCTAAAAGTCTTAGGGGTTTGATTAGAAAAGCGTGAGCGTCATAAATATTCGTGTAAACTCTTCGTTGGAATTAAGCAGAAACAATTATTTGTTTCCGACTTCCCTGAGGGAGCCGGGAGACCCCAAACCCTAGCCGCCTCCTCCTCCCTGCGCCTACGCCGCCGGCCGCCTGCACCACGGCGCCCCTGCGCCGTCCTCGCCGCCGGCCGCCGCCAGTCTCTCACCCTTACGCGTTAAGGGAAATCCCCGGTAGGATCCGTAATCCTATCAATAACCCTAGAGGCAGAAGGGAGCTCCGAATAAGAACTCAAACTTGGCTTTGGAATTAGAACAAGATGAAATTAAATTATTAAATGGAAAGAAAGAAAAATATTAAATATATAGTTAGGTGATTGTAACAGGAAGAAAGACTGAATATCCCAACATAGGAGGCCTTAAGAGTTAAGACATACATGGCATAATTATGACTAAATGGAGATTTGCTAGAAACAGGTACGGATTCAAAGAACATCTCCAAGCACTCAATGAAGAACAACTTAGAAAAGAATATATTACAATATTCCAAGAATTGTTGGATAAAATTTGAAACTCCAACAGAGTAATATTGCCGACTGTAAATGCCTATCGGCTAACACTGCATTATTCACTAATTCAGAAATTTGGAGACAAAGAAAATTGCAACTTACCTCATCATGTTTAATGCCTAGAATTATGACTATATGGGACTTAAATTATGACATCTAAATAAATAACAAGTGAACTTATAAAATATTGATGCTACGGTATACTAGGGACCTGCATCTAGTTATGAACTGTCTCAAATGTGTAGCAGTCTTGCATGTTGAGCCATGGAATTAGGCCAAAATAAAATTATGAAGGTTGTAATTCATACACAAAGGTTAAGGATTAAAAGCATGATGAATATTCCTCATGCAGCTGGCACATACAGGAAAAGATTTCACGTGCTTAACCTACGGAGAAAATTGCTATTCACATTGGATACCTTCTAACAGCCGTGCTGCCATATACACCATGCAAAAATGGGTAGAACCAAAACAAAATCAGTAAGCATTTTTTTACACCATGCAAAAATGGGCAGAACCAAAACAAATCATTAAGCATTTTTTTTTGAAGAGGCGCAAGCTAACAATCAAAATGAAATGCTAAGACTATACTTGAATCAAAATGATTCGGAGACAACAACGGCAACAACTATAAGCAAACCTACAACACGAACCCGCAGTCAGACCAGGAGGATGAATCCACCCCAAGCTAACAGATCGAGATGGGGAGATTGGGAGGTACCATAGAATCTCCAAAGTAGGAGGATGAATCCACCCCCTAAGCCCTAAATCAAATCTGCAAAGAGCAAAGAAACTGCATGAATATCTGAAACTGCAGTGGAACGTCGAGGATGATGAGCTCCAGGCAGTAGCAACACTAGAGGAACCTGGGTCGGCGACGGCCATCGAGGGAAGGCAGCCCATCGCTACAACTGCGGAAGGAGAGTTTGGCGCATGTCGTCCAGGATGAGCAGCCGCGGATCTTAAGGCCGGAGCGACGATGATGCTTTTGCAGCGCGTCCGCCTCGTCCTACGCCACGGCAGCCTGGGAGGACGACGGGTTCCGCAGGCCCATCCGCACGGCCACCACCAAGAGGCGGTGGTGCACGTGGGCACGACGCCCAGAGCCATAAGACGCACGCCCCACCCTGACCTTGGTGGCGAGGGCACATGGCGAGGAGAGGAAGGTGGAGGCGGCCAGATCAGAAATTAGAAAAGGCAAGAGGGGAAATCGAGCAAACAAACCAGGTGGTGAAGCACCACGACATCAAACAGAGGATCCAATCTATGGATTCACGACTAAGCGGGGGGGGGGGGGGGCTCACCACAGCAGCCAGAACCCTAGAAATCATCTCGCGCCGCCAAATCTTAGAGCAGCCGACGAGTGCGAAATGAAGACGAAGGAGAAGAAACAATGAAGGGAAAGCGATAACGGCGCGTGTACCCAAAAATCAAACAGTGTCGGCTGTCAGATGGGCCCCATGTGTCATACACAAATGCAAAGAGGAAGCGGCGGCAGCACATCCAGCCACAAATAGCAGATCGAACGGACATGAAATTCGTGTGAGCAGTTGCAATATTTTGCCCAAGTGACATATAGCTTTTCCTTAAAAAAAACTAGATCCGATGGGGTGAAGAGCCTCACGGTTTTCTTCGGGTCTAATTCCAGGATTTTCTTTCCACTGGTTCTCTTTAGATTGGGGAAATGAAAAGAATGAAGGAAGGACAAATTCTAATTCAGCACTAGGAGAAAAAGAGAGGAAAAGGTGCATAAGTGGGTGAGAACCTTAACAAAAAAATGTAGATTTCTTTGTTTCAGACAAGCCAAGAATTTAACTAAACACCCTAATTTCTCTTTCCGGTGTTCAATATGATCTGAATTTCTTATAAAAAAATATTATCTAAATTTAGTTACCTTGAAGATGAGGGACCATGATAGTATGAGAAGACCTGAAAACAACAATGGTTGAGTTTTTTTCGAATCACACAATACACCGGAGACACTTGTTGGGGGGTCCAAAAATCGGATAGAGTCCCCAAACACAAGGTTCGCGAACAAGATTCTCAAGAGTTACGAAAAGGAGACAAAGAATCTCCAAAAGCCTACACTCGCCTTACGTGCCCTCGCACCCCCTTTTATAGGAAGACGAAAGGACTTTTTACATCCCGAAAATACCCTCAAATCTAGGGAATATTCCTAGTGTGAACATGTACACAAATGTCTTTTACATCCCGTGATTTGCGGGGTTGATTTCATATATTTACAAGCTCACCACTAGTTCACACGTCAAACTCGGACTTTTTGAGGTAGTTTCTTTGACATGGCTTCTTTCTGATTTCCGAACTCTCATTCACGACTCCCGAATTTCGGGGATCTGAACGCATAATTTCGCAGGTCCGTGATTCCAGAGCTCCGCCGGTTCATGATTCCAAGTTTCCGCGACTTCCTGATTCCAGACTTCTGCAATTTACTGATTCCAAACTTCCGCGATTTCCTTATTCCAGACTTCCACGATTTCCTGATTCCAGACTTCCACGAGAATCGTACACCTTGAAACAGATTGAAAGTTCGAATACAAGGGCCCAGTTCGGCCATTATTTTCATGTTTGTTCAAAAACTTGTGAAACATCTGAAACTCGTTAGGACTCTTCATTTCATCCTTCTTCATAAATCTAAACCTTTTTCCTATAGATGTTTCGTGAATCTGTTTCATGAATTTCGATAACCCAACATTTCGAGGGTGACAAGGTTTTACCGAATTCCCCGACAACACTCACAACGCACGCACACTCATCCCTATGAATACACACACGCAAACCCTACCCCTAGGAGCATCTTCGAAGACAGTGCCGACAAATCCTCAAGATTGACGAGGTCACCACAGGCGCCTCGCTGTCGACGGGAACGTCGCCTACCACGAGGAGTCGAACCCAGGACCTGAGGTGCTACCGGGGCTCTTGTAACCACTAGGCTACAAACCCTTTCGCCAGTGGTTGAGTTTTTATCATCAGTCTAACATGCTTTATGTTCTTGATTTCCTTTCTCTAAAAAATGATTTATGTTCTTGGTTATACTTGTCATTTGCCTGTGTTAAAAGAGTTTGACATGATAAGTTGTAAGTTGTGTGAGTCATAAGAATGCATCCTATTGAGTTGCATTCACTTATACTCCAACACATCCGAATCAAAACAATCTCAGGCGAGAATAGAACCAAATATAACATTATTTGAGAAGAAATGTTTGTCATTTACGTTGATAATGTCAAGTGTGTTTTCACTCTAACTCCCAATATTTGTAGGGATATGATGGTAATAAGGATTCGATGAAACCCCATGCATGGTATATTTGATAAAAAATAGCTTCAACTTTGCCTTTGTAAATCATGTTTTAGTAATGATGTTGGATAAATTATAATACAATTTTAATGCCCTCTATCTCTACCTAATATTAAAGCAAGGATCGTTTCTGTCCAGATTTTTCGTCTGTCCTGACAGGTGGGTCCCACCGGGGTCTTTCTCTCCCTCTCTTACTTTCCTGATTCTTTGGTTCGTCGCCCTTCATAGAACCAATACGTGGGGGTCGAGCAAATCATTACCAAATCCTATCGTACTTGCACGCAGATCACAAATCAAAGTTTGGCACGCAGATCACAAATCAAAGTTTGATTCAAACTAGAAGTAAATAGAAAAACGAAACGGAATCGATCGACAAACGCAAGAAAACACATTCGATTGATATATAAACGAGAGGACAGGGAGAAAATCAAACAGAAAAAACAAATATATTCATCACATCACAATAAATAAGATGAAGAAATCATGCTAGGGTGCCGCCGCCGTCCGTCGAGCTTGCCCGCGGTGTCACTCGCTAATGTCCCGGTCGCCGGTCGCGACTGCAACTCCCTCGATCCCTCCTGCTCGGCCACATGTTTCAGAGCGAAATAAAAGGAAGAAACAAGTCAATGCAAATTTCAAATAGAAAGGATTCAAGATCAAACCTGGTGCGCGGCGACACCGAAGAGAAGTCGAACACCGCGAGGAGCCGGCGGTCGGGTTCGCCGACGCTGGATCCACCACCTCCCGCTGTCGCCTGATGCTGTAGCCGTGCTCGCCTTGCTGAGCTACGGCTCCTCCCCACGCCGTGCCTGCCTCGCCATGCTCTGACTCCACCCCGCACCGTTCCTGCCTCGCCGAGCTTCGGCTCCACCCCGTGCTGACCGGGCCCTGCCCATCTCGGTCCACCACCCAGCCCCGTTCAATGTAGCACGATGCCGGATGGATCCCCCCATATCTATTGCGGGGCTGAGGAGACTGGAATGGGAGGGCGGAGGAGAGGGGGCGAGCAGAGAGGAGAAGGGGGTGGAGGAGATTGGAATGGGAGGGGTGGACGGGAACGGGACGGGCAGTCGGCGGAGAGAAAAGGGGGAAAAGAGAGAGAAGAAGAGAAACTAGAAAGGAAAAAGAAAACACAAAAAAGAGAAAAAAAAATAAGAGGAGAGGAGAAGAAAATGAGATGGTAGTTGGAAATTATTGAATAAAATACATTATAGTGGGGACAAAGGTTGATGATGTGAGAGAACTGTATATAAATGAGAGAATGAATCTCGATGGTCCTACGACCACCGAAAGCAAGGTTAGGCAGACATCGGGTGGCACAAGAGTGATGGTGAGGTCGAGGAGGTGGGGACGACAATGCGGCCAGGGTGGACGATGATGAGGTTGTAAGGCGTAGGAAACAACGAGTGAGATCGGCGTGGTGCGCACACCTGGGAACGACGACATGACCATGGGATGCGAGGTTGGGGTACATCATTGCAAGGTTCGACGAGGTTGGAGTGGTGCAGACACAATTAACGACAGCCAGGTCGGGAGGTGTCGGAAGAGGGGCGACATGGTGATGACCCGGTTGGGGTGGACGACGATGGACAAGGTTGGGGTGGCGTGCGGCCTATGTGAATGACGACGCATTCAGGAAAGATGAGGTCGGACAAACGGCAATGGGACAATGGTAGATGATGGTGATGATGGTGGATGATATTAAGGTAGTACGGGCGTAATAGTGACTACGATAAGGTCACCGAGCTGCAGGGCGAGGTGGTGGGGTGATGGCATGACCAATGCAAACAATGTCGTGACGAACGAAATTTTCTCCCGTTGCAACGCACGGGCATAGTTGCTAGTAATTGGTAAACTGCAAAGACAACATGTAAAATTAAAATAAATAATTGCTACTTTGTTTTAATTCCCTCTATTATTGGTAAACTGCAAAGACAACATGTAAAATTAAAATTTTAATGCCCTCTATAATTGCTTCTTTGTTTTACTCTTTGAACAAAACATGACCGCCCTACATCTTTTTACAATAACAGATTTTACTTTCAGTTTCCTTTAGTTGGATACGAGAACAGCATATGCTACAGTAATGTACCTAACCACATAATTTTGATGACCTGTGTTACTATAATCCATTTTCACTTGAAATTTTAGCTAAAAGTTGTTTTAGGATAATTTTAGCTAAAAGTTTAGAATAGTTTTGAGAGATGG
This sequence comes from Cenchrus americanus, assembly GCA_947561735.1. Lineage (NCBI taxonomy): Eukaryota > Viridiplantae > Streptophyta > Magnoliopsida > Poales > Poaceae > Cenchrus > Cenchrus americanus. Next base: position 57,044,474 of record OX387240.1, read on the forward strand.
AGTGTTAGATAGGTGATGATTGTGATCTTCTCCTTTTGTTTTGATTTGATCATTTTGGCTATCCAAGACGAGAAGAATTGATTGGTGAAGCAATCATCTCAACTATTTGCAAGTCAATTCTTAATGTTGCAATGATGATGATACTGAGCTTTCCATTGTTGAATTGAACAACCGTCTTGTAAATTAAAAAGGATATATAGAGGCTTTACATTATAAAAAAGTGCTTTGTACGTAAGTGTGTATCATTGGACAAAAGTCCACTTTTTGGGTCTCTAAGAGCTATGAAGCCTGGAGTTTTCTCTCCACAGCTCAAGTAAAGTAATGTAGCTTGTTGCATTAGCCAAGTACTGAACCAATCATGTCCACTTGTCCAGTGACTACTTAGTAGACTAATTGATAGTGTCACATGCTTCTGTTTTCCACGGTTCCACCTAGCCCAAAACAGGGATTTGCTTTTTAATTAAGGATTAAAATCCGGCCTCTATATCCACAAGAGGATATATACAGCAAAAAGTTACATGAAACCTGAGTACTTAGACTCTAAACTTGACACCGAGGGAAAAAAAGAGACAAAGAAAAATCACTAAGACAAAGAAAAAAGAAGACTAAGCTTCAAACTTGTTCTCCATCCAAGCTTCATATCTTCAAACGCCCAAAACAAGGATATGTACAATCTGATGGAAAAGTTTGTATATACATGGAAGTGCCCATTAATTCTTCACTTTGGCCTAAACAATTATTTGAACCAGGACAGTAAAAGGTGCTAAGGTTGTTGGCCACCAAAGAAAACATCTGTGAATCATTTCAAATAATTCGCTTCAAACAAGCCTCCAATGATGTTTCTATTTTCTTTGCATCCCTTGTTCTGTTTTTTTATAGTAACTGTAAGTTCATTCAAATTAATATTGTTGTAATGAGAATTAGGGTATTTGGAAAGTATTCCCTCCATCCCGCAAAGAGTGTCCACCTTGGTTCTTTTTTGTCAAACCATTTGAAGTTTGGTCAAATTTATAATGAATATTATCAATAATTGTAATACTAAATAGGTATGCTACGAAAAATATATTTCATAATAAATCTAATAAAACTTTTTAGACATCAAATCAGTTGATATATTTTTGTACAAATTCGATCAAACATAAGATGGTTTGACTAAAGAGACACTCTTCGCGGGGTGAAGGAAGTACGTACTGCACAAATATAAATAGGAGCACACTATGCAAACTAACCAACAACCATGTATTTTATACAACTTCTATACTACTATAATGAACCACTATTTGAGCGAAGGTAGTTTAGATTGCGTGGAAATGGTGGATTAGTTAAGCGTTACATGGCCATTTTAGATGGAAAAAAAACAAGTTGGTGAGGATCGTTACAATGTGCAACGGTCCAAGCCAACACTAAGATATTGCAAGATAGGGTGCCATTGTTGGACTGAACAAGGCGTTACCCCCCACATTGTGTTAAGTTGTTACACGATCACAAAGACTATCTAGAGGCAGTGCAACCAAGCAAGAATGAAAAATGCTGGAACCCATGTATAGGCACATTATATAACCAAAAGGCACGGTTTTGTAACTAAATGCAGGTGAGAGTTTACTCCAATATAAAATATTAGATCAAGTCCAAGTCCTCAAAAAGAGAGAAAATAAATTAAAAAGAAATAAAAACTAATGCAGACCTAAAAAAAGAGAGAAATTAATACTTTCAACTAAAGTAGATGCAACTCCAGTTAGTTGAGTTTGTTGCCACGCGAATCTTCTTGACAGAAGTAGCTAATTTAGACAAGTTAACATACGAAAACAGTTGATTAAGGTCAGCATCCATGATTGGCGGTTAGTTCCATTATATTCCAACGCCAAAGTCAGAGACCTTGCTGCTGCCTATCATATGCCCGTGACCGTACGCGTGCAGCCCTGCATTGTGCTTCCATGCATGCAACACGGATTTTGTAATAAGTTCTGATGATGAGTGGCTTCTGACACAAGGCAAAGATCGGCAATCATCAAACATTCCTTGATTGATTAATAAAAACTCTATACCTCTACTACCATTCTTTCGGCCGGCCTCCCTCTCTATTTAAGCAATCGGTATCCCAACGCCATATACATCATCCCTAGTTTCTTCTGCTCTTCTCGTCCTTAATTACCTTACAAACACACTCCTCGCTCCGATCCCATCTCGTCCTCGTCCATGGCAATAATGGCTAAATCCCTGATGCTGTGCACGGTGGTTGCGGCGTGCCTCGCACTTGCCGCCGCCGATTATTTGTCTCCGGGCACCGCCACATTCTACGGTGGAGCCGATGGCTCCGGCACCATGGGTAAGCATATCCACCTGTTCCATATATACTCTTCCAGTACAACGACGACGTTACAAAAGCCAGCTCAAGCAAGAACTAATATGACACTATTGAATTACGCGGCCTCTAATGCATGAATGTCTCCGATGATCAAATTGCTGATGCAGGAGGCGCGTGCGGGTACGACAACCTGTACAACGCCGGGTATGGCATCAACAACGCCGCGCTGAGCCAGACGCTATTCAACGACGGCGCGTCGTGCGGCCAGTGCTACACCGTCACCTGCGACGGGTCACGCCCGGGCGGCGAGTACTGCAAGCCCGGCAAGAGCATCACCGTCTCGGCCACCAACCTGTGCCCGGCCAACTACGCGGAGCCCAACGGCGGGTGGTGCGGCCCGGGGCGCCCCCACTTCGACATGTCGCAGCCGGCGTGGGAGAACATCGGCGTCTACCGGGCCGGCATCGTCCCCGTCCTCTACCAGCGGGTCCAGTGCTCGCGCACCGGCGGTGTGCGCTTCAGCTTGGCCGGCTCCAGCTACTTCCTGCTCGTCAACATCCAGAACCTCGCCGGCAGCGGCTCCGTGGGAGCCGCTTGGGTCAAGGGTGAGAAGACGGGCTGGATCCAGATGTCGAGGAACTGGGGGGCCAACTGGCAGGCGCTCGCCGACCTTGTTGGACAGGGGCTCAGCTTCGCCGTGACCAGCACCGGGGGGCAGTACATTCAGTTTCTCAACGTCGTGCCCGGCTGGTGGCAGTATGGCATGGCCTTCTCCTCTAACCAGAACTTCGTCTACTAGTGAGAGTGCTCACTCGTGACGGCGAGTGTGTGCTCTTCATTTGGTGGAGCTATAAAGTTCCTGTTTATTTAACGCCGGAGGTGTTATGATATTGATACCCCGCGCATTGCTGCGGGAATTTTTACAAAAAATTGAAGATGATTGAATCACAAACTAACAAAGTTGTTACCTGGTTCACTGATGTACAATAATGTGCTTCCTATTTCCAGGGACAAATTCAATTTATATGAACCTGCAAAATGCTTATGACTTATGAAAAAATCCATTCACCTCCGACAACCACCTTCCATTAAAATTAATTAGTTACCTGCATAGGGGCTAAATTATGAGGAAATAAAAGATTTAGAGTTGAGAATGTGAGGAAATAAAAGTTCTAGGCTCTAAAATATAAATGAAAAAGTCCATTTTTGACCATCTAACTATAGGTTGAGTTTGGTTTTGGTCATCGAACTTCAAAACCGGACATCTTTGACCATCTAACTGTCAAAGCCGTTCAAATTTAGCCATTAGGCGGTGTTGATGGGCGGTTTCCAATTTTTTAATTTACAATTTAGTCCTTAGATCTTAAAATGATTATTACTTTTTTCTCGTACTTCTGATTTTGGTGATTCTTGCGGTCACGCATTCGTAATGGTGAGATTTGTCTTTTCAAATGTTATTTATACTATGTTATCACTATTTGTTATATTATTCTTATGTTGTGATGTAGAAACAACAATATATGAAAAGTAAAATAAACAGGTACAAAATAATATGAATAACATTTTAAAATATAAAGCTCATTGTTAGGAACGCAAGCCCACAACAATCACTTAAATCAAAAATATGAGGAAAAATAGTAATCATTTTAAGATCCAAGAACTATTTTAATCATTTTATTTACAATTTAGTCCTTCTAACTTAAAATGATTATTATTTTGTACTTGTATCTCTGATTTAAATGATTTTTGTGGTCATGCGTTCTTAACGATGATCTTTATATTTTAAAATGTTATTCATATTATTTTGTATCCGTTTATTTTACTTTTCGTATATTGTTGTTCCTACACCACAACATAAGAATAATATAACAAATAGTGCAAAAATAGTATAAATAACATCTGAAAAGACAAAGCTCACAATTATGAACACATGACCGCAAGAATCACCGAAATCGGAAGTATGAGCAAAAAGTAATAATCATTTTAAGATCTAAGGACTAAATTGTAAATAAAAAAATTGAATACCGCCTATCAAAACCACCCGATGGCCAAATTTGAACGGTTTTGACAGTTGGATGGTCAAAGATATCCAGTTTTGAAGTTCGATGGCCAAAACCAAACTTAGCCTATAATTGGATTGTCAAAAATAGACTTTTTCCAAATATAAATGTTAGAAAATGAAAGGGGCAAAACAATAAAAAATACAACATTATCCCTATCTCTCCTCTCGCCGTCTCTGCAATTTGCAAGTCTCATACCCCGCTCGCATCTTCTCGGTCCTGGCATCTCTCTCCCAGCGGAGGCGAAGCCAGCGCCGCCCGCGCGGTACTCCTGCCCGCAGGCTCGTCCTCTTCCACGCGCCATCTCTAGCAGCTCCTCCCAACATGAAGGGACGTCGCCTCCCTCCTCTTGCTTCACGGTCCCAACGCCGCCGCCCTCTGGCCCCTCCTCTCAGGTGGCCTTGTCCTCTCTGGTCGGCCCCTCCTCTTCGGCGAGTAGTGTGACGTGGGTAGGGGCCTCCCTCGTCGGGCTCTCCTCTCTGGCGAGGCACGGACATGACGGCCTACCCCCCTCCCTCCCCTGCTTCCGACTGGTTGTGGCTCGCTAGATCTATGCGGGCGCGCGGCCTCCGATGGCAGCGGCGTCGAGACCCATGGAGCTGGCGCCAGCACCAGCGCCAGTGCCATCGTGGACGGGAATGGAGGTGTGCGGCCAGTAAATAGGGAGGCGGCGGGTGGGGAGGTGAGGGGCGGCACAGTAGGAAGGCGAGGGGGTGTCAGCGGTGGGGATGTGAAGCAGAGAAGGCGCGACGGGTGGAGAACCGGGGGCGGCGCGGCGCGGCGTGTACAGCAGAGAAGTGGGCCACAGAGATGATGTGCAGGACTAAGTGGTGGGGCCGATAGTTGGTGGCACGCTTGAAGGTGTGGTGCGACCGCGCACGACAGGACTGAGTGGTGGGCCGGTAGCTGACGTGGACAGCTGAGAGCTCAAAGAATTCCTTAGTGGGGACCTCTTATATAGTTTTGCATGATATACGGATAGTTATTTGCTTTAACTTGTTCTAACATATGTATATTTCCTTGTAAATTCACCCCAATCAAAGTTCGGATAAGGAAGTTTCAGCTTTTCCTGTGAAGTTGCAAATTTATTATGTTTGGGCTTTCCAATATCCAAAGTTCTAGCCTAAATTCAATTTTTAGAAAAAAAACTCTTCATTAATGTTGTATTTCCTATGATTTTGCAATATAGTCCAAAACACAACTCATATGCGAATATGGGTTTATATTTCAGGTGTCGAGTGGCGGATTAGTATAAGAATAATCCTGGAGACACTAGTTAAATGGCACTAAAAAAGTGTCACTAGGAACATCAACATATCCACCATTTTTCATTGACAAAACCAACTAATTAAGATAGTCTAGTCAGGTGGAATGATGAGTCAGTTAGGGGGTGTTCCTTGATCATTTTGGATGAATAAAACCAGAATAATTTAGGTTGTCATATCAATTATTGCAATGTGCCAGTCATCAATGCTATATTATTGCAATATATATGTGTACTTGTGAGCTTTTGATGGAATAGATAGGGTCATCAGAGATACTACTATCAATGGTCGTGTTACAATAATAAGGTCATCAGAATTGATTCTATCAATAGTCATGCAACATTAATACATTCCATTGTGTGTTTATCAAAATACATCATTAGTCATCTAAAAAGTTACATTCATTATTAATTATACTCCCTCCGGTTTGGTAAATGAAGTTATTTTGGACAAGGTTTGAGTCAAACATTGGGAATATAAATCATGAATAACTTTTAAGTCATTGAGTTTAATAATGTGAAAACTACATGAATAGATTTATCTTGCAAAATACTTTCATAAAAGTATACATATGTTAGTTTTAAATAAATATTTTTATAAAAATAAGAAGTCAAAGTTGTACTTTGGCGACTGTGTCGCTGTCCTAAACGACTTCATTTACTGAACCGGAGGGAGTATAACAACAACAGAAGCAATCATTTGGCTTAGTTAGACTTAACATATAAGGTCACATATTATATATATGTTCCACTTATCACGAGAAACCAACGGAGATCAACACTTTACATGGGTGGGTGGGTGGGGTCGGGGGGGGGGGGGGGGGGGCGGTGATGGCTAGAAAGTGACCACGATAGGTGGCAGCATGGTCGATATGGTTGCGAGCCTGCAATGGTGAGGAACTACAACGCCAGGCGGGATTCTGGGTGACTCTAGTGCTCCTACTTTCGATTTTCCTCCTCGAACTCAAACCGATGTATCATTATCTCCAAATTATTTCCAGTTGTATTTCTTGTCTCATATAATACATATGATTTTGTGATGATATTAGACCAAATTCTTGTAGTTAAACAAGGCAAAATCTGTAGTCATAGTTAGCGATTGTATGCTTGAAAAACTTGAGTAAATTATTAAATTATTGAGTCGGTGAATACTTTTTTTTCGCCCCCTCCTCTTAATGTTCTCTTCAGTTCCACCACTGCTTTACATAGTCCGTACACTCCATGTGTCTCATCTTTGTCCACCCTTTCCATAGAATTTCCCTTCTCCTGAAAGAGCAGAAATATAGGCTACAAATTTATGTCTCCAATTTTTTTCCAATTTTATTTCTTGTCCCATAATACATATGATTTTGTGATGATATTAGACCATATTAGACCAAAGTAGGGAATAATATAGGAACTCCATATAAAACATTAATTAATCATGTCAAATTCGTGGATAACCAATGAGCATTTTCCCCATAGTGATGATTGCGTTCGTTGAAACTACATTCTCTATAGATAGGGTCCTTCATTGAAAATATTTCTGAAGCCAAACAAAGTTTAAGTTAAAGACAAGCACCTTATTGTTATGTGCCCTGGTACGACGTCAAACATTCTGACCGATGTGGAGTTACAACTGGCACGTTGGAGCTTAGTTCTAAATGAGTTTCTCAACCATGAGATGGTGATCCGTTTAATGATCTTCCTCCATTATATTATTCGAGTCCTGCAAGGGTTAGTTCCATTGCTTAAACAACTGTCCAGAGAGCAAGCTCCTTTGTGCTAATTAATCTCACTTTGAATGAACTAATCAGACGTTATTGTTCGGTTGGACCACCTTCATGCGCAGGACTTTGGCTTCAACTAATGTGGAAGGAATTCGTGTTAGTTGGCGTTCGTTGCTACTACTACTTACACTACGTATACTCAGCATGATTTTATATAAAGATAGATCAGGATAAAATACTACTCGCCGCCAACATCCAAATGATTAGTTGGTTCCAACGCCAGATTCAGAGGCCCTCGGTCGAGCCAAAAGGTAGCTCGTACGCATGGCCTTCACGCAGACCACGGATTTTTCCTTCTGTGATAATTAGCTTCTGAACTAACTCTCGCGCCTTCGGTTAGTAGCTGGCCCTCCCCTTCCCTATTTAAGCAACGGCGGCGATCCCTAGTGCCTCATCCCACAGCTAGCTCAAACTAAACAAAACCCTCACACTGCCGCGCCATCTCTCGTTCTCCACAGGAATGGCCAAGTCCCTGATCTTGTGCACAGCGTTCGCGGCGTGCCTCACGCTTGCCGCCGCCGACTGGTCTCAAGGCACCTCTACGTTCTACGGCGGACCTGACGGTTCCGACACCATGGGTAAAGCCCCTGCTTACTATAAGTACTTCCTCTATTCCAAAAAAGTGACTTTCTGGGATTTTTTGGACAGATTAGGGTGAATGAAAAAGAAGCATGTATCCTCTCTTAGTTCAGTGTTTGCATATAAAAAATGAAAAAATATGTTTTCATTTAATCATGCATACATGACACCAACACGCCAAATATAATTATGCGCATATAAGATTTATTAAATCCTGTAGCATCGTCATTCTTTTTTGGATAACTAATTTTGAATGCCAAAATATCATTCTTTCCTGAACAAAGGACGTCACAATGTGTTGCATTTTGGTGCGAGAGCATTCTTGCAAACCGCGCACTTATATGTACTGATGATGATGGCGTCGCTAATGCACATGCGTGTGTTTGACGTATACAACAGGCGGCGCTTGTGGTTATGGAAACCTGTACAATGCCGGGTACGGCATCAACAACGCTGCGCTGAGCGAGACGCTGTTCAAGAACGGCGCGTCGTGCGGCCAGTGCTACCTCGTCATCTGCGACGGGTCACGCCCGGGCGGCGAGTACTGCAAGCCCGGCACGGCGATCACCGTCACGGCCACCAACCTGTGCCCGGCCAACTACGAGCAACCTAATGGCGGCTGGTGCGGCCCGGGGCGTCCCCACTTCGACATGTCGCAGCCGGCGTGGGAGAACATCGGCATCTACCGGGCCGGCATCATCCCTGTGTTGTACCAGCAGGTCAAGTGCTGGCGCAACGGCGGCGTGCGCTTCAGCATCGCCGGGTTCAACTACTTCCTGCTCGTCAACATCCAGAACCTCGCCGGCAGCGGCTCCGTGGGTGCAGCCTGGATCAAGGGCGACAACACGGGGTGGATCCAGATGTCTAGGAACTGGGGCGCCAACTGGCAGGCGCTCTCCGGACTAGCCGGCCAGGGGCTTAGCTTCGCCGTGACCAGCACCGGCGGGCAGTACATTCAGTTCCTTAACGTCGTGCCAGGATGGTGGCAGTTCGGCATGACCTTCAACACATACCAGAATTTCGACTACTGAAAAGTTATGATTTGCTTTTTTTTTTTGAAAGTTATGCTTTTCAACTCTGTACATCGAATTATAAGTTCTGGAGACAATGTGTTATGTGTTGACTTCCAATTTTTTGTGGTCAATATATATTATTTTGTGGTTTCTCGATAAATTTCTATATCCATTATTATAGGGATATAAGTTTTGAGTTGGTTCACCGAACCATAAGCCATAGACCAGATTAATCTTTTTTGGATAAAGCAACAAAACCAAGAATCATGAGAAGTGTTATATATGCATGCTTTTGGATAAAGTGAGGATGGACTGACCCCCATTAGAGGGTTGAGAGCTTCTTTCTATCATTTAGGCTGTAGGGTGTTAAGCTTGCATTGGGATAGGGCTTTCTGTGTGTTGATAAAATGATTACCAGAAAGGAAACCCTCAACTAACCCGGTCTCATCGATCAATGTTGTAGTTCGAAACAGTTATGCTACCGGTTTGACCGGCGGTAATAGTTATATAATCCATGATCAGAACCGTCGATGTGATCATATTAATAACACAAGCCCTCAGTTTATTTGATAAATATGGCAAAAAACTGTCAGTGATAGTTGTTAATCAACAATCATGGCAAATGATCAAGCATTATTGCAAATCAAATGATTTTTCGCACAAAATATATATGTGCCCATGAGATCCATATATGAGGATCAAATCATCAAATTCAAGGCCATAATCTCTAGCCACGTGCATTATTACATCCTTTTCCATCCCAACTCTACTTCGTTGTTAATAGCAATAAGGCTTTAAATGATTAATTCCAAATATAAGTTATACTTGATTATAATGTTTCCCTAAGAAAAACAAACATCGGGCTAACCCTTTTTGATAAAGCAGGAACTGAGTTCAACATGCTGACATTGACACATATCATGCATGTCTTGAAGTTTGCATTTTTGTATTTTTTAGAAACGCAATATATTTCGATATTTCAGAAGTTGCATGAAACTATGCATAATAGCTGTTTATTATCATACCCAAAGTTCTTACGAGAGGCAAGAAAAACAATTCAGTTTGTGGAAACATCACAAAATCAACTGTATGCAATTCTATTGCTAAAAGACCATCCATTCGAAGCAAAAATCTCCATAGATATGGTTTTAAGCACACGGCACCCTAGTGTAATGTGAGAGCGCTCTTCCTCCTTTTGCAGCAAAGACCAAAAGCAGATCCAGTGTGTCCCTTAAAATATAACCTGCATAGGAGTAACAACTCACGTGTTGTTAAAAACTATGTCATTTCTGCTTAAACAGATTGCCCAAGAAATTAACAGTAGAATCTACCACCAGATTTTTTTACATAAGTTTATTATTAATCCCATTTAACCACCCATTAAACATATGATGAATACTCATGGGCAATGTAATATTAAAAGAAACATGTGCAGTTCTCCAAATAGTTCTAGCCATTTGACAATACTTTATACTTCCATTCCATTGTCGACATGTTAAATTGTCTTTGGTTAGAACAACTCCTTTTTGTAAACACCAAATAAAGACTTTTATATTTCAAGGGCAATTTTAACTTCCAGATCATATTATTATACGGTACAACTAGTGATGTGACCAAAGCCCTATACACCAAAGCCCTATACATTGATCAAACTGTAAATTGACCATTTTGTTTTAGGGAATAAACAAAAGTATCCTTCTGGTCTGTTAATTGAACATTCACAAAAATGGGTAATTTACAATCATATACATCGCAGTTTAGTTTGAGATATTTGTTATAAGGATAGATGTAGACAATTTAGATGCAGATTTAGTGGAAACATTATTTTACTTTTGACAATTGTATGTGTGTGTCATTTCTATGCAAAATTTGCGGGGTTACTTTAGATTAATACTTTTAATTAATGCCATATGTGAGTAACTTTGGTAAAGATTAGGAAGTTACTCCCTCTGTCCCATATCATTCTCACTTTTCAAGAAGTCAAATGATTTTAACTTTGACAAATTAATATAACAAAATATTAATATTTTATTGTACATAATTAGTATGTTTAGATAGATTGTTGAACCTATTTTCATAATAAAATTATTTAGAGATACAAATATTACTGATATTTCCTAAAAATGTAGTCAAAGTTGAAAATGTTTGACCGGCAAGAATACCATAGTAAGACTTATTTTGGGACCGAGGGGGTATTTGTCATAATTTCAGTCGGATAACTTTTTATATGGATTTAGATGGTTATTGTAAACTATTTCATAATGTTTCCAGTGGGTAACTGTTTACAAAACATAATACATTTTTATTATTCAATGATGATTAGAGCCTACCATGATTAGACCTAATCCTGCATTATTTATCTTTTTTACTAATGCATCTTGTGAGAATTAACACCTCCAATTAGTAATGGTAATATTATAGATTGATTGTCGGTGATTATTTTTTTAATCAATATGTTCTATAGAATTGTATGCCGAAGTGACTTAATCTATGCTAGGACACATGCCAATGTGGCTGCATCAAGAACCATCAGAACCATCACCTCATGTTGGGATTTATCTCCGTACCACGGCGGCGTGAGGTAGCTAGGTTTTGCAACTTGAACCATCCCATGTGCTTAATCATTTCCGGTTGGTATGACTGCACAGCTACGTGTGTAATTTGGATTGACTTATATGTGTTTAATGATGAATTCATATAAGCTGTCTAGTTTAGATTGGGGTGGAGATGACGTGTTAGTCATTATTGTGGTTGAACAAGGGCTTATGATTTTTTTTTGAACAAACAGACAGAAGACAGTGTCTATTTCATTGATAAATAAGAGAGTTATAGCCGGACTAGACTAGAAGTATATAAGCCCTCTTGGCTCCCCCAGTAACGCAAATTATTCGCCCACACTAACTTATCTCGTTTAAGAGCTATGAGGCGGTTCCAAATGGCCATCTCACCCCAAAAGTGGCCTATGAATTTTGGTTCAGGAATGAATTAACCACTCGATGTGAAAAGTCAATTATTGGATGATGGTGCAAACATCATGTGCTTTACAATCATTTGATTGAACAAGGGATTCTGCACGCAAAAGACAATATATAAGTACGGCATCTCAAAATGCATTGCGTCTGAGATCATACTTATATAAACCAAAAGGCATTTGTCAGAGGGGTGTTGGACTTGTCCAGTTTAGATTGTTCTATTTTGCAACTGAATCCATCATGTGCCTTAACTGCCAAGTTAGACTAACTGATACAATCATGTGCTTGTGTTTTCACTTGTGACAGAAAAATATGGAAGATCAACAATGTCATGCAGCATGATCATGGGTTTGCTTTTCACACCTCAAAGAAAAGTATGAGTTCGTCAGAAAAACAGTGATATTTCCTTTGATTGTGGATACAACTAAACGAAGTTCCTCTAGTTTGGTAGGGGTATAACATGCAACCAATTTGTACCTAACTGTGTAATTCCCAAGACTTGACCAAATTTATTCCAACACTATTTGATAATTTGAGCTAAGCTAGTTTAGATCGAGTGGAGACGATGTGTTAGTTAGGGACGCTGCCTGATCATTTTGGACAACCAACTGGAAGAATTTGATTGGTAAATCAATCATTGGTCTGAGTGGAAGTCAAATCTTGTACGTTGTATTATTGAATAGCGGTTGTGTATCGCATCGCACCGCAAAAGTTTAAGAGAAACTAGTACATCAAAGAGGTGGAGTTAAGTGCAGAACCAATCATAGGCTTTAATTAGTTACCAAGTTGGGGAACTATTGAACTAATTAACCTGTAAGATCATGTGCCACTGTTTTCCACCTTCCCAAGAGAAATTAAGGGCTTGTTTGGGAAATGGAGGATTTAAGTGGATAGAAAAGGATTGAAGGGGATTTTGGGAAATTTTTACTTATAGTGGAAATTCCTCCACCCCAGTGCCCTTCATTCCCGGTCATTCCACTGATTCCCAAACAAGCCCTAAGGGAGAGATCGGGACACATGTGTGTATATATACAGTATACATCATGGTACGGTTTCCATGAACATAAAGATTGGTGAGAACTCAATGCAAAGACGAGCTCACGTGAGAAGTTCAGCACAGGAGATGATGCTGATGATAGAGCTTGTTGAGAACTTAAGATATGTGATATCCCTTGGCACTTGAGTACCTCAAAAACCGTATTATTAGTCTCTTTTGGCGCCGCTTAGAAATCTTGCCACCCACAATTCAAACTTCGCAACCGACATGGCACATTGGCAGTTTGGCACATTGCAATTTTTTTAGAAAAAGGTGGCACATTGCAATTGTGACATTATGAACACGCCGGCTAGGCAACAAACAGACGAATTGGTAACTTATAGCTACTACCATCTTTCTCCAACGAGTTCAGGGCAGCCTAACTGTCTCACAGCATAATGAATATTCAAATAACTTGTTGCTTGTAATAAACAACGTTTTGATCGGTTGCTCAATCGATCTTAGAAAACATCTGAAACAGGGTCTCAAGTATATGTGGAAGGAATACGGGTTAGTTGAGTTCGTTGCTCGCGAATCTTCTTGACGGAGACGGAGGAATTAAAACATGAAAAAACACACGTATAATTAAGGGCGTTAATTCATCCAATGACGAACTCCAAAGCCAAAGCCAGAGGCCTTAGAGCTTATTAGCATCCAGATAATGCACCGTACGTCCGGATGCATGTGCTTAGATGGAATCGAACGCGGATTTCCTACGACCGGCTAAAACACGGCAAGACCATTATCCCCTGCTGTGACTAATGTACTCTTGCTCTTCGATTAGCCGCTGCACCTCATTCCATCCCTATTTAAGCACCGGCCTCCTCGACGCCATGCATCTCATCCCACAAGCTCAAAAAAACTTGGCCTCCAACCTCCATTTCCATCTCCTCTGTAGCTTTACCTGTGAATTGGCGTCCATGGATATTGCCAAGCCGTCCCTGGTCTTGTGCACAGTCCTTGCGGCGTGCCTCACTCTCGCCGCGGCCCAGGGATCTCCCGGCACCGCCACGTTCTACGGTGGATCCGACGGCTCCGGCACCATGGGTAAGCTGCCTTGCATGCATCCCATTTCGCTACAAGAAACATCTGCATAGAGCAGTAGATGCATATTTTGCCTTACTGGGGCACGGTACTGATGATCCATTGCATCATGTAGGTGGTGCCTGCGGGTACGACAACCTCTACAACGCCGGGTACGGCATCAACAACGCGGCGTTGAGCCAGACGCTGTTCAACAACGGCGCGTCATGCGGGCAGTGCTACACCATCACCTGCGACGTATCACGCCCCGGCGGCGAGTACTGCAAGCCCGGCAACAGCATCACCGTCACGGCCACCAACCTGTGCCCTGCCAACTACGCGCAGCCCAACGGCGGCTGGTGCGGTCCCGGACGCCCTCACTTTGACATGTCGCAGCCGGCGTGGGAGAACATCGGGATCTACCGGGCCGGCATCATCCCGATCCTGTACCAGCAGGTCAAGTGCTCCCGCAGTGGCGGCGTGCGCTTCAGCCTCGCCGGCTCCACCTATTTCCTGCTTGTCAACATCCAGAACCTCGGCGGCAGCGGCTCCGTGGGAGCCGCCTGGGTGAAGGGCGACAAGACGGGGTGGATCCAGATGTCCAGGAACTGGGGCGCCAACTGGCAAGCGCTCACCAACCTCGTCGGTCAGGGACTCAGCTTCGCCGTGACCAGCACCGGCGGGCAGTACATTCAGTTCCTCAATGTTGTTCCGGGCTGGTGGCAGTTCGGCCAGACCTACTCCAACAACTACCAGAATTTCGCCTACTGAAACTTTCAAGCCGGACAGCGCTTGGTCCATCGGCCATTTCTTGCAATTCGGTCGTGTAGAGTACACTTGTGATTTTGACGGAGCTTTCTCAACATGCCATTGCTTAGTCGATGATGACCGTCTAGCTGATTCCAACTGCACGCTGCAGGAGAAAACGGCTGCCATACTACGTGGATTAGTTTACCCCTACGCTGTAGATACTGCATATTAAGCTATTGTATTTGATATCTCGCTATACATATACATACTCTACATAATAAGAAATTTAAATCTCTTTCTTTCGCACGATAATATATAGTCTTCTAACTTTAATATTGGATGCATTAGTATAATATATGTTGTCTTTTCATGGTTTTGAGCCATTACATATTTTTGCATGGCTCGAATTTCTCAGTTAGATATGTAAAGCCGTTGATGAGGCCAGGTGCAAGCTAGGGTTCCATTGCGTGATCTATTATCTTTTGTTGACGCGAAAATAGGACGTCACCTCCGCGCGCAGCACAAGTGACTCCCCGGTCTGTAGCGAGGCGTGCCAGCCAATCTGACCTGTTGGTTGACAATGAAAAATATTAAGGATCGGCTAGAGAACCGATGAGTCTTCAACAATACGTGTATCTACCAATCAGCCGATACAGAGAAGCGGGATCGGTAGGCTCGAAAGCAGTCGAAGTGCAAGTATGTAAACGAAAGAATCGGCTAGATCAACCGATCGTGACGTTAGCACTCGAACGAGTCGAGATCGGCTGTGATACTGGAAGCCGATGAGATTTATCAAGCTGGGTAAATTGGTGATAAAAACTAAAACTATAAGAATTGGTACGAAAACTTGTAGATCTAGCTAATATCGATAAAGGGTGAATAAAGAACTAGACGAAACCTCAGTGATGTCCCGGAGGTTAAAGCCTAGATTATTCGGTAAACGGTACTCACAAGCTTGTCCGAGATCGATCGATACAGCCTGGCGAACTTGAAGGACGACGTTGAAAAAAGAAAAACGCAATGGCGAAGTCACCGAAAAGTAGATGTTGTAAATTGTAAAGGGTTTGCCCGGAGGTGGTTTGTCTGATATTGGTGTGTATAGATTTTCCGACCACACAGGGCGCTATTTGTCCCGACGACAACCCAACTCCTAGCCGATTACGACATTGTTTACTTGCATCTAAAGAAAACGGATACTACTATAAATTGAAAGAGACTCACGCGGGAGTCAAACTCCTCTAAAATTGACTCTTGACCCGTTGTCAATCATAGATTGACCTGCTAGGGGTGGGCGTTCGGGTTACCCGATTAGTTCGGGTCGGGTAATTCGGGTTTTGAGAAATGTAATGAGAATCATTACCCGATATCAGCTTAAAAAAAAAACTACCCGCAAATTCGGGTACCTGCAAAAATCGGGTTCGGGTTCGCGTTACCCAATTTACCCGAAATCTATAATCAAAGTATACAGTCAAACACACATAATTTTGCATGGACCATTAGTTTGTGTTGAGTTTCAATTACAAGTTGAGAAGAATAATATATTATAGTTACTCATTCAAATTAAGAGAATCATATTCTAATAAAGTGACAATTTCAAGTATTCAACTAACAACATCACTAAAAAAAATCTCGTGGTCTATGACGGTCAATTTTCGTCACGGATCTATCAAAATTTCGTCATAAAATGACATCTATGACGAAATTTGAGAACGTCATGTATTGAGCGTCACGGATCCCTTCTCGTGACGTCCTTAAATTTTCGTCATAGATTAGCGTGATCCATGACGTTCTCAAGTCGTCATAGATTGGTGTAAAGCCCATTGAACCCAGCCCGAAGCCCAAAATGCGTGACGAAAGTGATCGTCATGGATTGACTCGCCACGTCACTTGTAGAGATGAGTTGGTTGCTGACGTGGCTGCCACTTGGCAATGACGTGGCCGCCACGTGGCGCCGACGTGGCTGTCACGTGGTGATTGCGTGGATGCCACGTGGCGATGACGTGGTGCTGATGTGGATGCCACATGGTGCTTAATTCGGTAAGACAGTCGAATACAACAATAAAATCACACAATTCAATAATAATTCTTAAATTAATAAATCTCCAAGACATTCACACCATCTCAATGGCAAACAAAATATAATTTATGGCAAGAAAGCTCAACGAGCCCAATTTTCAAATCTAGTCATTCAACAATAAATACACAATCCATATAAAGTTCAACTCAACAAGCCTCACAAAACAACGGATCAAATGTCCTTATAACATCACTAGCGATCCGACCCTTGTAGCATCACTAGCGATCAACATATCATGCCCACTTCATCGATAACTTCTAAACAACCCTGAAAGAGGAACATTACCAAACACTTGTCGATGGGTAGAATCAAATCATTCCTAATCCAGTTAGCAAATTACATGACTAATATAGCTTTTGAAGCACAGACAATGAGCACATTAACATCAGTGAAGCACAGACTAATATCAGTGAACAATTTTCCATTAACATTTTTGTTAAAGGAAAATGAGAGCGTCTTTAGACATCAACAAAAATGCATCAGATTCTGTAGATCCATCTTCGTCACAGTTTCCAAGTTTCTGGTTGTACTTGTAACTAAATATGTAGCATGTTGTATTTTGCATATTTGAGCAATAAACTTGCAACCATTGCATACAAACTACCATTTAACATGTATTTCTAACACTTCAATAAAAACTTTTCCCCAATAAATTTTTTCTCAAGTAATAATTTATTAAAAGTGCAGCTTTTTAATGTACTCTAGAGAAGGATAACACATTAACATAACAGATTGATCACTGGTTTATCTATCTGAGAATTAAATATGAATATCTATGTATCGAAGTCTGTTGATTGAAATAGGATAAGAGCTTCAAATAAATAATTTTCTCTTCTGTTCCTTTCACAGATTCATCCAAAGCAATACAAAGCCTACAAAGTACTTGACAAATAAAATCTAACTATAGTAGTATCTTGTCTTTCAACTGTTTCATGGAATTAGTTCAACTGTTTGTGCTCTGTCAATTCTAGATGGTAGGCATCCAGCACAAAGTGATTTTATACGAAACAGCAAGAGAAAACATTTACCTTCAACTTGTTCCAGCACCACCAAAAGTACTTCAAAAACTTCTCTTCAAAAATATCAACCCTGATGCTCTCAGAAAGGAGGAGCTAGGTCGGTGCAATCATAATACTAATTACGGGAACAACATAAAGAAGGTGACACAGCACATCAGCATGCAGAAAACTGTCCTTATAAGCATAAAGGATCTACTATTATTATCACTGGAACTTGGATGTGGATGTAAAATAAAAAAGAACAATAGGAAAAGAATTGCCCATCTAGCCAGAATCGCTCCCTGACATCCATCAAATGTGGTGAGGTGAAGAGCCCGGTGTGGAAGCCACACGATCGCAGGATTGAC
Organism: Cenchrus americanus; assembly: GCA_947561735.1. Lineage (NCBI taxonomy): Eukaryota > Viridiplantae > Streptophyta > Magnoliopsida > Poales > Poaceae > Cenchrus > Cenchrus americanus. Next base: position 57,062,688 of record OX387240.1, read on the forward strand.
TCAGTGAATGTGCAAGTCGATCCCTGTAGAGTGTAGACACAATCGATGCCTTAATCAAATGATATGTCAAATGATATGTAACATATTTCTAGTTCTAACAATCAGCACATCATATGACAGATAAAGTCGTCCCATTATAAAAATTCAGACATGTTATTTTGTCCTTATAATGTGAAACTGATATACTAAGAGGCAAGTATCCCACATTCTCTCAGGAAATAAAACCTACAATTGCAATTTTCAATGAGAAATAGTTTATCTCGCTAGGAAAATGTAGATCCATAGCAGCACCACATACAACTATTGCCTAGTAAAGCTAGTGCGGATGAAATTAGCTTTATCTTATAGCTGCAGATGGCTCCTATGTAGAAAAGTAAACGGTGATGAGCTGTTGGATAATGAACATATAATGGTATTATGCAAATGCAATAATGTGCTCATCAAGACCTTAACAATTAAGATACAGTTTAGCAATCCTTGATTGAAGCATACTTACCTCCTTTTTCTGTACAAAGGTCCCACCTCATCAACTTGCAAGCATGCCCAACAGATCCAGATATATTTTTATCTTGATCCTGCAGAAAAGCAATTATCCATTAGACTCTCCACATAGAAACAAGATAACACTTGCAAGAATTGTTAACCACCCCATATACTTGAAAGGACAACTTATTGGAATCTTATGTTCAAGTTAGACATGGCAAATAATACGATAAGATTCTAGCACTTTGTAATCGACATAAGTACTTTGTGGAATCTACATGCTAACATCGGAGGATTAGTTTTTGTCACGAAACATAAATGCTTTAGGGGACTTTCATCAAACACATTATCTACACACATGGCTAGCAATAGTGTGAAAGGTCAGGCGCTGCAGCAGGCGATGTTGCTTTGCTATTGCACCAATTGAGGACCCATTGGATAGCTGCACATTATGTGCTCTGTCTGAAGGTTTAGGTGGCGGTATAGGTGAGAGATTGTTGATGAAATTAAAGACAGGAGAATCCTGTATGCAGCAAAATCCAGTAATAAAAGAGTAAGCTACTGATCATCAGTTCGTCAAAACTTCACAAGTGTTAGAGTGAGCTTAAGTAACCAATTGCAAAACCAGCTATTTCACCAAAAAGGAAAAAAATGTGAACCATTTGTGCATTATTACTCAACGCAGCAGGTCTGATAACATGTAGCAACAACTGCATAAGGAAATGAAGTGAGGGGCTTGAGACAAACAGATCCTAATTAGCAGGCAAGTCATTTCCACGGCCTAGCTATGTGCATTATCAGACTCTCACATCCATGCTAAATGCGAGAGCCGGTGGCGCAGGGCAGCCTCAAACTCTGAAGAACACACCTTTCACGCAGAGCAGAAAGGGCAGCAAACGGTATCAAATCGGTCAAATCAGTTGGCATTGCTGCGTGTTCGCGGATCTATGCACCAGCGCTGCTTACTAAACCCTCCATTCCCCAGCAGTGCAGGCACTGGAGCTTGTTAAATCTCACCCGCGGGACTTTCACACCAAAGCGACAAGCCAATTTGTCCGTCCATCTACACATGCTGGTCAAATCCCCCGAAAGCTCATCCCCTTTGGGAGCCTTCGAATCCGACATCGGGGAACGGCGACGGCGCATCAGAACCCTAATCGCCCTAGCAATCCAGCCACCATCCCTAGCATTCCTCCATCCCCCACCTAGAAACCCCCTCGAAATTCGCTAAACCCCCACGGTGAGGTGTGTGTGGCTCACCTGATGTGGACGTCGGTGGTGGCGGTGGCGGCCGCGGCGTCCGGCGGCCCGTCCCCGTCGAGCCCCATGCTTGGTGCCGCCACCACCTCTTCCTCCTCCTCCTCGCGTCGTTGCCCCCAGGAGCAGGAGCAGGAGGCCGGCCGCAACTGGAGCAGTAGGAGGAGGAGGAGTAGCAACAGCGAGAGGCGTGCGGAAGGTGGTGGTAGGGCGCATCCAACAAGGGGGAGGAAGGTGCGGCAAACAGAGGAAGAGGCGGCCAGGATGTTGAGGGGACTGGAGGAGGCAAAGGGGAGGGAGTGGAATGTGGCTAGGGTTTGAGGGATGCAACTTCCTTTTATACGAATAAAACACGATCTCAGCCATCCATTCGTCGATGAACGATCCAAAATGAATGGGCTTTTTGGGCCATAATGGGCCTGTTACATTCCTCCCCTACTTAACATTTTTCTTTTTCTTTTTTCATTTTTTTGCAATATGGAATAATTACAATTTGAACTATATGTATCTCAAATAAAATTTAAAAAAATATCAAAATTATATTTTAAGTACTTCTGATCTACTATAACTCCTATTCTGAAAATATATGAAAGTTTTAAATGTTTCTTGTCATAATTCAAACTTCTACATGCATATTTACTGTAAAATAATGATAATAAAATCTAAAACTTCTTAAAAACTTCTAAAAATTGCCATGAAATCATTGTATTGATGTTTAAACTTGACATAAAAGTTTCATTGGATTTTGCAAAAAAGAAGTGTACATTGCTCACAAAATGAATGGACCCCCCATATTGTTTCATACATCTCAACATGAACTTTGATATTTGAACACCTCATAACGTTTTCAAACTCCATTACATCTAAAATTTGTACCCAAAAATAAGTCGACCTTGACTTTAACAATTATGAAGTTTAATTACTAATTGGCATGCAAAAACATCTATTTATGTTATATGCTTTAATAGAAGGAAACAAGCCGTATGAAGACTATACTATTAATAATAATTAACATACAAACAAATGAAATTATATGGAGGAACGTGATTTTAGAAAAAAAATGAGAGAAAGAATCATCGAATTTGGAGTTCATATGAGGAAGAAAAACAGTTTACAAGTTTTATCCGAAGATTAAAAACAGAAATTGCACTTGCTATGAATTGAGATGAACAAGTGTGTTTTCTCTTTTTAATCTTTGACTAGAACTTGTAACTAGTTTTTCTGCCTCATACTAACTCCAAATTGGATAATTCTTTTTTCTAAAATTTTCTAAAATCATTCTCTACCAATATCTACAACTTTAACAAAAGAAAAATGGTTTTTCTATATAGTTGTGCAAAAAGTTGATTTTTCTAATTTTTAAATCACCAATGAGTACACCCTTGTGAAAAAAGTTGCAAAATTTATATCCAACACTCCTAATCTATGACGAATTCTGGATGTTGACATGGATGCATCGTGATCTGTGACGAAATCTATGATGAAATTGGCACAACGTCATGGTGTTTGGACTTCATATCGGGCTTCATATCCAACACTGTGAATCTATGACGAAATCTGACAGTTCGTCATGGATGCAGTGTGATCTATGACGAAATCTGAAAATGTCATGTGAATATCGTCATGGATCACAAGGTTTTTTGTAGTGCATGTGAATAAATACAAAGACAAAGGCAAATTTCGGGTAGTTCGGGTAGTTTGGGTACCTGAGTGTATTACCCGAATTACCCAAACTAAGTTCGGGTAATGACAATCACTATCCGAACTTGGGATCGGGTACCTCGGGTTCGAGTAAGTCGGGTTCGGGTTCGGATAATTCGGGTATGGGTAATGGGTATCGGGTATTCTGCCCAGGCCTAGACCTGCCTCCACCATGTTTTGCCTTTGGCATATCCTTGATTGTCACCTTCTCTCCATTGGCTGATTCCCTGGTTGACCATCGCCCAATCAGTTGAACCCATATGGCCCTGGTTGGACTGCTTTGACCATCGGCGAGCCTCTGTTGACTACCTTCTCTTTCTTCAATCGGTCGATTATACTACTCTCTCATCGGCCACTCCTTCTTATCTTTTTTTGACATGTTTTTCCAAAAAAATATGGCGTCAACATATTTATACTTGACTATTAAAAGAAGCCAACACGTTCGTCGAGAGGGTTTAAAAATTCTCACGTTAATCCAAAAAAGAAGAATATACACCATTAGATTTTATGAAGATTTGAAGGTCTAGATTAATCCAAGGAATACATAAATTCGGAATTAAAATAAGAAAATCCAAAGAGTCCATATTCAATACAAATACAATTAATAAATACATAAATTTGGAGTTAAAAATAAGAAAAATAGCAATTAATGTTTACACAAATCAGGAAAGGAAAAAATAACTAACTGAGAGTAAATAACAAATACAATTATAATTTAAAAAGTTTCACACGATGGGCATTAAATTAGTTCTCTGTCCCTGTTGAAGTACTAATTAGGAAGCTTATGAAATCTTTATCTACATAGGCATGTAGCCTTGCAAGGCTCTAAATGCCAACATTGATAAGACATGGCACATGATGAAAATAAATTTCTGTTAGGAAATAAAAATTAATCTCTTTGTTGAGCCTCACATGACTCTAATATATATATGAGATGAAAATAAAATTGTTTCTCAAATAAAGAAGAGAGGAACAATGATCCCAAGTTTGGCCTCATGATGACTCTAGTGACAACTAAAAAGCTCTTCCCTACACTGTACTTCATAGAAAACCACTCATATATGTAAAAAAATTGCCAAATGACAATAAATACGGGAGTTGGATAGTCAGTTGTTCCCTCCAAAGTAAGGGATTATATTGTGCTGCCCTTGATAAGGCGATCAAATAATCTAATCAGCAGCATCCTCATGCGAAAAAGAGGGTGCATGGAGGACAAAGCGTAATTGATATACTGCTTTGTTTATTTATTTTCATCCCGTAGTTTAATTTACTCAATACCGAAAGTCGAAAAGAAGACACGAGCAGAGCATAAAGTGTGGCAAGAAATGTTTAGAGCACGGACTTGGTAGACTATTAGTTAGAGAAAGCAACAATAGGCATGACAGATAGCGACACGAGACTCAGGATGGAAATTTCCCCCGTGGAGGTGGGGATCTGTGGGGATCCGCCCCCAAAGCAACGGGGACGGGGCTGTTTTTTCCTCCACGTGGCTAACGGGGCGGGGCCTCGAACCATTGCGGGGCGGGGGCGGGGGCGGGGCGCAGATGAAGTTTGCCCCGCAAAGCACCACGGGGATCCGATAATAAAAAACAGCGAATACTTTTGGCCTATCTTACTGCATAATGGCCAATAGCCCACGTATCTGAGACATATATAGACTCCACTCTTCACTGAAAACCCTAATCTCTATCCCCCATTCCCCACTCCCTCAGGCAGCCGCCACTTCACAGGCACAGCTGCGCGCCTGGGCAGACAAAGGGAGCCAACGACGCAGCGAGGTGGAGGTGCAACGAGGTCGCGAGATGGATATTGGAGATCCTTGCCGGCTAAGCAGCGAGAGGCATGCTATTGCCATCCAGCCATCAACGGCGGATTGGGCGGACGCGGCACCAGCCAAGCCGTACGAAGCCGACATGCCGGTCCGTCCTTCCTTTGTCTTAGCCCAGGAATCTGTCTTCTGTGCTACTCTATCCAAATCTGTTGCCACGCATGAACAGTCGGCACTAGATTTTTTTGATTCTTGTTTTTTATTCTTTGATCCTTGCACATCGGCACAAGATGCATCGACGCACTACAAGATCTTGAAACAACCGATTTCAAGCGTACCAATGCTATTGTACAAGCTGTTGTCTTATGTGTAAATGTCTCAAGTTGAATGTTGATTCATGCCTCTTGTAACAAATTGTAATGAGATGCATTAGAATTTGAGTTGATGCAAATGAGTGTTTTCTGTCGCATGAATGCCCATAGAGCCCCGCTGGATTTCGCGGAACCGACGGGGCCGGGAACGGGGCTAATTTTTCCCCTAATTCTCAGTTCGAGGCCGGGGTGGGGATTGTAATTTGGGGATCCGGGCGGGGATGGAGGGCACCTCCCCGGCCCCGCCCCGCCCCGTTGCCATCCTGACAAGAGAACGTGCAATCGCTCAAGATGACGAAGATGGGGGATTTTGTTTATATAGATAGTCAATTGCACATTAGACATTATTTAACTGGGTCGTCGCTCAAGGACACTAAGATGAGAAAATTTTGTTCAAAGGGTTGAAGTTAAGTCTTGACGGTGGGCCCGCTCATCCTGGCAAGCGAGCCCGAGACGACGGGAGATTTGGCGTGCAAAAGTCAAGACACCAGACACAACGCTAAACAGTCCAGATATCACGGGATACTACTTGTAATCCGATCTAGATATACTTCAGATTGTAACTGACGTGGACTGAGTGTTGAATCAACACCACATCTGCCGAAGCAAGCTCTGTTGTCGTAAAATTCAGGTGCATGAGAACCAAATCAAGCTCTTTAGCTATAGAATCAAACTCTTAGGCCACTGAATCGTCCTCCACTATTGTCAATTTAACATCTAATGTCGTCGATTCGACCTCCACTATTGTTGGATTAACCTCCACCATGGTCGGATGGACCTTTGTTGCTATCGATCGAGTGTCTATGACACTACTGCATCGAGCTACAAGGCGAGCAACAACAATGAAAGCAAGCACTCCCATGGGAGCTCACCTTGATTTGCCTAGCAATGTGAGGCAATCATACAGGGCGTACAAGCAGCAACAAGTGTACCAAGCATGCTCTAAGTCTCTTCGATTTTTTTTGGGAGATAGGCACTGAAAAATACAACATGGGTAGAAGGCTAGGGAGAGGAAATACTTGATTCTAGCACATACAAACCGTGATGGAGACAAAAAATCAGATGCCACAGGAGATGATAAGATAAGATAGATTTGATGACCAATTCATGTAGCTTTGCATAGCAGTAATTTGAAAAAAAAGATGTTAAGTATGGTTTGGCATCAACCATATGGGTTTTGGAGACCAAAAGCTGAGACAATGGTTTCCTAGATAGTGACCAACGTGATACGACTGCTTTTGTCGGAGAAGAATTGAGGTAGTAGACAACAATGATGGACAAAGCAGGTGGTCATAAAATGGCTACAATAAATTGGCAAAATGCTAAAAACAAGAAGTTGTAAGGTTGGCAAAGGAGGGAAGACAGCAAGAGAAAACATAAGCATTGTGATATGAACAAATATTGTGATACATTCGAGAAGCTAGCATGATGTATGGAGAAATTTAAGCTACCCAATGCAAATATTTATCTTGCACAATAGACATGAGGGAGATAAATTGAATTATCAGTATGATGTCACCATTTATGATAAGCATGCTCTGCAGTGAAGGGACTTTGTGTCCCTAGAACATGGGCTTGCTTGCGAATAGGCCACCTGTCAGTCACATGAGATCCTCTATAATAAATAAAAAGGGACAATTTTTCGACTACACATATCTATAAGCATAGTAAGCTTCCAAATAAGAATGAAAGTGATCAAATCAAGTTGGTTTGTCGTATATCTTCTAATCTTTTGGAAACTTTTGGAAATGGATTGGTATGTGATGCGTGAAGAACCAAACAACATAATAAACACGATGATGAACACAAGTATGCCCACAATGAATAATGTTACCTACTATTGATGATCAATAGTTATCTTGAAAGTTATAAAGTATTGTCAAACATAATGGTTACATTTTAGAAAACATAAGGTATATTCAACAACCGACTAAGGACATGGCATTTCAAGAAACATTCTATGTATTTTTTGGGATCGCAAGTTAGAAGAGAGAGAACCGTCCGCCATGCACCATCAACGAAGGAGGGGCCATCGATGAGCAGAAAGAAGAAAAAGAAAGGGGCATCGACCGTTGAGTAAGGAAGAGAGACTCTAGGACGAGAGGAAGAAGGTATCATTGGATGAGATGAATAAAGGGATGCACTCGTATGGAAAGAGAGGAGGACCTACGCTACCGTTGCTTGAGCCCACCCCAGATCAAGCTTGAAAGTCACCTATATAGACAACCAATGGTGCCACGAGGTACGACAAGCTCTCTGGAGGAGTTGGATCTGTGTATTAGAAAGTGGAGAACCCAGACTGTACGTGAGGTCAACAACCGAGCCAAACTCAGAGCCAAAGAATCAACAAGGCAGAGTTCGACCATCGAGAGTGGGGAGTAAGAGGCTCAGTCAGTTGAGGCGGGGACTAAGTGATGAGAATAACTTCTATCCAATACAAAGCTCGGAGTAGCGTCGAATGACATTCGTTATTAGGTCAGGTTCCATTGACCAATTAAAACACCATCCAAATAAAAAAATTGAGTGTATCAATATATTTTTGAATTTTGAGCTCTGATATTTACATCGGTATTAGTGATTTCAAAAGGATTGATAATGAATTAATATGGATAAAGAAAATACAATGCTAACATAGTATTTTAAAAATACGGCTCATCAAATCTAGCCGCGCTATTAGCGCGGACCAACTTGCTAGTTTCAAATATTGAAATGTCATCTAAAGGTTATTGCTTAAATGGATAGAACTGAATTTGTCAACGTAAAAATTTCATATCACATTTTTGTTACCATATTCTATACTATTCTACATTATAAAACCAGAAAGAATTGAAAACAATTCTCACTAATGTTTAAGTCTATCCACCTCTTACAAGAGCCCCACTTGTCAGCCTGGGTCCACCCGTTTTGGACGACGAAAGGGTGTGACGACAAAGATTTTCAGCGATTCTAAAATGTTTCTACCGAAAACCACTGTTTTTTCTCACCCACCCCATTCTTACTCGACCCGCCTCCGTCAATCACAATTATTGTTTCCTTTCTTCATTATTTTTTCAAACGTTTGAGGCAATCACGGTTGTTGTTTCCTTCATTCTTTTTGAAGGAAAGAGAAAATGATTGGCGTGATTGATGGCATGACTCAAAAGGAAATACTCAAGAACTCAAAAGGAAAGAGATATTGATGTACAAAGTAAAGGAAAATTATTGGTGTGATTGATGACATCAAAGAAAGGAAAAACAAGGGAAGATCAAGTAAGGAAAGAATCACTACGTGATTAGATGAACTAAGGAAAGAACCGATGTGTCATTTTGTCAATGGTAGCCGCCACATTATTCATAAATGAGCAAGGAAAGGAAAAACAAGAAAAGAATCACCGCGTGATTAAATCATTGACGACATTCAAATGCAATTAGATGGACGTCATTTATATGTCAATGATGTTTTGAGTCCTTGACTATGTCCTTTTGAGTTCATTGCCCTCAATCATGCCAATCCATACACCTTTTTTTTACACCTTGTGTTCCCTATAAACTAAATTCCCAAATGACGAAAATATTATTTTGGAGGCATGACTTCTCAGATGCAGTACCCATGTAAGTTGATTTGTTCTTCATTTCAATGTACTAGTTGCATCAATTTTGTTATTGTTATTTGACATGGTTTCATCGATTTTGTTTATCTATCCATCATATATTGTCATGGTGAGTAGAAAAAATTTATTTCAGAATATTCCAAACACAAACTCCCTTAGTGCACCTAAGATAGGAAATGTGAAACCGACATGAACCAAGGAAATTTTTGTGCAATTGCTACTATTTTGAGTCTTTTATTTTCTAATTTCGAAATTTTGTTCATACTTTCATTCGTGTATTTTCCCTTACTCACGTTTCGACATGTTCATACTGATGTTTTCTTGTAAAAAATAGTTTTTTCATGTATTACCGAAAGATCATCGGGAACGTTGGTATTTTGTTTTGTTTTGTTTCTTATGAAAATAGTTTTTCAACTTTTATTTTATTTTTTAATTTGTATGTGCCGCACGAGTGCATCTGCTAGTCATTTAAATGCTTGATCTAAGTGACCGGTATGCAAACCAAACATCAACCATCACTCATGAGTTAGTATTAATTTAATTAATTAGTTACATTTCGCACAAACATCCACTGCTAGGACCCCCCCAACTACATTATAGTCGCAACATACCCTTCAAGCGTTTCTACACTAGTGCATAAAGACGCTTTTTGACACGATTTTGATAACATATCAAATTGTCATGGTATTAGAAACACTTACATTGTTAGTACTTAGTAGTCTTATAGAGATATCTTATATCAGGCTGCTGAAATCATCTCAAAGGACACGAAGTTAGACACGATTTAAAGCGTCATTATTGTCTAGATACTCTACAATGCATATCAAGCAATGTCTATAGCCACATAAAGATAGTTTTTGACATGATTGTAAAAACATTTCAAAATGATGCATAGTTAGACATGCTTTGAATCGTGAGTAGCATGTAGGAACATCATGAAGCATATCAAAAAAGTGTACTAATATGGTTCGTCCTAGGAAAACTCAAAAGCAAAACATACTTATGTAAGTTAGATTTGTTGTGTAGGTGATATGGTAAGCAAGCTATGTGTGAAGTGAGAGATCTTGTTCTTAGGTTCGAATCCTATGCACCTCACATATTACACATGAATAATTTCAATCTGAGATTTTTTTTGTTTTTCATAAATTAGTAGACATGTTTTATAATGTATCTAGGAGTTGTCTTTATAAAAAATTGTATCAATGCCAGTAAACATATTTAATGAATTCGTCTCTACAAAGTCTGACACGGTCCCTGCAAAGACGCTTCAAACACACTTTTTGAAAGTGTACCTACAAAGGCATAAAGACGAAATAAAGTGCCTAACTCTAAATATAGCGTAGCATCAGCGAGGGGTCTCATTGTCCCACTCAACTATATACCTTTCATGTGGCTAGCTTCTCTAAAAAGCAGGCTCTGTAATGTGAGTTGTTTGTTTAGCCAAAGGGACGATGTCATTAATCATTAAAAAAAGCTTCTAAAACTTCAAGCATATAGTAAGTGTTTATCTTTAAGTAGTTGTTGTAGTATCATATCCTAATGAAGGAGATTGTTCATGTCACATGTTGTCAGTAGTGGCGGGAAGGAGGGGGGAAGGACTATTTCCCTCTATGTCTGAAATTTTTCACTTAAAATTTTGAATTAGATCAAATTTTGAGAAAAACAATAGCACTATTGCCCCCCTAACAATGAGAAAAATGAATTTTAGCTCCGCCCCTGCGTTTGACCACTACGAGGTAATGATTATTTCCCAAAAATTCAAATAATTTATCTTTAAGTACTTCCTTCGAAAAGTTTGTCAACCTACCTTTAAGACAACATCAATTTATCATCCATGCAAATCATGATTTATTAATGTTTCACAAAGGCTAAGACTTATTTGCTAGTCTAATAATGCATAGTTATATCGATTCTTGCAATTTTTTAAGAAATGTACTTATATAATCCACATTTTTTGACAAAGTCAACTAAGCTGGTTTGGGGTGAAGATGAATTAGCTATTAATGTTGCATGTTTGCTTTGATGAATAAATTTGACATAATTTGGATTGGTGAATCAATCATGTCGATCTGCAAGCCAATATATCAATAATCATTACTTCTCGCTGCCTACAGAGAAGATATGTTATTGATATATATTTTAATTATAGTGACATCTATACCTTTTAATAAGGACTAAAAACTTGATCACACTAGGAGGAATTAATAGCATTTTTAGATAAGAAGAAAAGATATAAATTTTCCAGGATTATATGGTGCTTTTGAGCCTAGTGGCAAAAGTAAAATCTTACCTTGGTGCATTTGCACAAGGAAAATTAAACATGGTGTCACACTCTGCGTATGACCCAGCACCAACATCAGTGAGGGGTCTAGAATGACTTACTACCATGAGCTAGTCTAGATTGGGATGGTGTTGATGTGGTTAGTTATATTATGTTAGTTGTCTAATCATGCATCATGTATGAACAAAAGATTAAAATTTCAGCTAGTCAATAAATCATTGCAATGCTAATAAATGTTTGGATGATGTTGCAATGATCATGTGATTCACGATCATTTGATTGAACATGGGATTCTGTATTGAATTACATAAAAAAGACAATATAGAACTATAGCATCACAAAAATGCATTGTACCTGAGATCACACTTATGTGTGTAACCAAAAGGCGCATTTATGGAGCGTAACTAGAGTATTGGACTTATCTCTAATGTACATTGTTTATTAACCTAAGTGTTAGGCCAATCATGTGCCTTAATTACCAAGTTAGACTAACTTACATGGTCATGTGCTTATTTTTTCCAGTTAGCCCAAGAAAAAAAGGGAAGATTGACAATCTGACATGTACACATTAGGGTTGTGCTGTTCAGGCTTTGAAGAAAGAGCAGAGATGAGTTCTAACTTACTACGAGTGTCAGAGATTTTTTTATTCTCATGTACACTGGTAGAGTCGGAGGCTTTGGTACGCCCATTTAGTCCCAGTTCAACTTTGGAGCCGGACTAAAGGGGTTTCACCGACGTGGCCCAAAATAGCTATGGGATCTGCCCTCTTTTAGTCTCGGTTGGTAATACCAACCGAGACTAAAGAAGGGAACCAAACCAGTAAAAATTAACGTCAATCTTTAGTCTCGGGTAGAAACACCACCCGGGACTAAAGGAATCCCACCACTGACATCCTCCCCCTCTCTCCCTTATCTTTATCCTGCGGCCACAAATTTCTCCTCCTCTCCTCTCTCCTCTTCCGTCCTTTCTATCCCTTCTCTAACCTTCTTCTTTGGATCTCGCAGGGGCGAGCTGCTGACGCGGGCGAGAATTTCGGCGGGCGCGGCCGGCACGGGCGGGCACGGGCGAGGAACTCGGCGGCCGGCGCGGGAGCTCGGCGGGCATAGCGCGGGGAGGGACCCGCGCGGGCCGGCCGGCCTCTGGCGGCGGCCTCGGCGCGGGACCCGGCGGCGCGGCCGGGTCCCAACGGCCGGCGGCCGGGGGGCGGCCGGGCCCCGGCCGGCCGACGGCCGACGCGGGCGTGGCCAAGCCCGGCGCCGCGCGTGTGGGTGGCCGGCGGCGCACGTCAGGCATGTTTTTTTTCATTTGTGAAAGATATATGTGTTGACTGGTGAGGAATTCATATGTTGTGATGTGCAATAGAATCTTGTGAGATGGATTTTTGTTATGAATTTGCAGAAGATTTGTGAGATGAACTTGAATGAATTTGTGTGATTTTATATGTGAATGGTGTAGTGAAATTGAACCCGTTTTTTGTGAATGGTGTAGTGAAATTGAACTTGTTCTTGGTGGAATTGAACTTGTTCTTGTTGGAGTTGGGAGTTGGAGTTGAAGTTGGAGTCGGCGGAGCTGGAGCTGGCAGCAGATGCTAGCTTCAGCTGGGCTTTTTTTTATTTCCTAAAAACCCTTTAGTCCCGGTTGGTATTACCAACCAAGACTAAAGGTCCCCTTTAGTCCCGGTTGCTCACCCGGGACTAAAAGGGGGGCCTTTTGTCTCTCATCATCAGTTCTGGTTGGACTTGAGAGACCTATTCCCTCTACCAACTAGGACTGATGCCCCTCTCCCTACCAGTGGTAGGAGAAGCTTATCACGGAGTTACGGGTCTTGTGTGAAACAAGGAGTTTATTTAGCCATTCTACGATTAGATATGCATTTTATACTTATTTGAACTGCAAAAAGTAGAAACTATAAGGGACAATCATGCTTCTTATCAAATTGGTTGGCTATGAATGTATAATAAGCCAGTGTTGTTCGCAATATGTTTATCTTTTTATTAATAGATATACTAATTGAGTTCAATGAAACATTTTTTATATGTAGTTCTCTTTCATTCAGATAGTACTGAACAAACTTTATCCACCAGTTAGATTAGAGTACAACATGCAACAGCAATGTACAAAACCCAATAAATTTGATTACTTGTATTGCAGTACTAATATGTCCACCAATATTTGACAATTTTCTAAGCCTATTTTAGATTGGGTGGATATGCGCTAGGGAAGTTGCTTGATCATATTGGACAACCAAAAGGAGAATTACACTACGTGAAAAACTGGCTTTGGTAACGGGCGTAGATCGCCTTTGGTAACGGGCAATGCGCCCGTTACCGATCAAGTGTTACAAATAAGCCAAGAAAGGTAACGAGCAGTTACTTATAAGACATATTCGTAACGGGCATTAAACAATGGCCGTTATCACAACTAGCCACCGGTCACGTGAAATGGCTGTTTTTCTGGGCCCACGGGAAACTTTCGTAACGGGCACCAAAGCAAAGCCCGTTACAGAAGCTCAATATCAGAGACGCGTGATGTCCACCTGCGTCTCCACTATCTTGATGAATTGAGATGCGTCTATTTCACGCACGTCTCAGTACATATAGGATTCGTAACGGGCATCAAACAACGACCGTTACCACAACTAGTCACCAGTCACGTGAAATGGCTGTTTTTTTGGCCCATATGCATGAATTTACAGTGCAAAAATTGTAGCACCAGGAACATGAAAATGAATTTCAATAGTTCATACAACTACATCTATTAGCAACAGTTTATTCACACATACTTGGGGCAACAAAATCCATCAATCAAAACCAGTCAATCAATTAAAGATGAACTATCAAGGCATGTCTCCCTAATCCACCTTGACATGAATATATAGCAGATTGGGTGGACTACATTATAAACCACTGCGATGCAATTCCCAATGACATTATGTGGCCATCAGAATTAAAATATGCTAACAGGTCCAAAGCATAACTATCGATCTAAGCATAGCAGAATTAAAGTATATGCTAACAGGTCCAAAGCATAATTGTCGATCTGGTACAATCAAAGCATAGCAGAATTAAAGTATGCTAACATCTTTGATGCTTTCCATGAATTTACAGTGCAAAAATTGTAGCACTAGAAACATTGAAAATGAATTTCAACAATTCATATAACTACATCTGTTAGCAACAATTTATTCGCACAGACTTGGGGCAACAAAATCCATCAATCAAAACCACAGTGAATCAATTAAAGATGAACTATCAAGGCATGTCTCCCTAATCCACCTTGACATGAATATATAGCAGATTGTCTGGACTACATTATAAACAACTGCGATGCAATTCCCAATGACATTATGTGGCCATCAGGATTAAAATATGCTAACAGGTCCAAAGCATAATTGTCGATCTGAGCATAGAAGAATTAAAGTATATGCTAACAGGTCCAAAGCATAACTGTCGATCTGGTACATTCAAAGCATAGCAGAATTAAAGTATGCTAACATCTTCAATGCTTTGCATGAATTTACAGTGCAAAAATTGTAGCACCAGGAACATGAAAATTAATTTCAATAGTTCATACAACTACATCTATTAGCAACAATTTATTCACACATACTTGGGGCAACAAAATCCATCAATCAAAACCAATCAATCAATCAAAGATGAACTATCAAGGCATGTCTCCCTAATCCACCTTGACATGAATATATAGCAGATTGGGTGGACTACATTATAAACCACTGCGATGCAATTCCCAATGACATTATGTGGCCATCTGAATTAAAATATGCTAACAGGTCCAAAGCATAACTATCGATCTAAGCATAACAGCATTAAAGTATATGCTAACAGGTCCAAAGCATAATTGTCGATCTGGTACAATCAAAGCATAGCAGAATTAAAGTATGCTAACATCCTTGATGCTTTTCATGAATTTACAGTGCAAAAATTGTAGCACTAGAAACATGAAAATGAATTTCAACAATTCATATAACTACATCTGTTAGCAACAATTTATTCACACAGACTTGGGGCAACAAAATCCATCAATCAAAACCACAGTGAATCAATTAAAGATGAACTATCAAGGCATGTCTCCCTAATCCACCTTGACATGAATATATAGCAGATTGGGTGGACTACATTATAAACAACTGCGATGCAATTCCCAATGACATTATGTGGCCATCAGGATTAAAATATGCTAACAGGTCCAAAGCATAATTGTCGATCTGAGCACAGAAGAATTAAAGTATATGCTAACAGGTCCAAAGCATAACTGTCGATCTGGTACATTCAAAGCATAGCAGAATTAAAGTATGCTAACATCTTTGATGCTTTGCATGAATTTACAATGCAAAAATTGTAGCACCAGGAACATGAAAATGAATTTCAATAGTTCATACAACTACATCTATTAGCAACAGTTTATTCACACATACTTGGGGCAACAAAATCCATCAATCAAAACCAATCAATCAATTAAAGATGAACTATCAAGGCATGTCTCCCTAATCCACCTTGACATGAATATATAGCAGATTGGGTGGACTACATTATAAACCACTGCGATGCAATTCCCAATGACATTATGTGGCCATCAGAATTAAAATATGCTAACAGGTCCAAAGCATAACTATCGATCTAAGCATAGCAGAATTAAAGTATATGCTAACAGGTCCAAAGCATAATTGTCGATCTGGTACAATCAAAGCATAGCAGAATTAAAGTATGCTAACATCCTTGGTACTTTTCATGAATTTATAGTGCAAAAATTGTAGCACCAGAAACATGAAAATGAATTTCAACAGTTCATATAACTACATCTGTTAGCAATAATTTATTCACACAGACTTAGGGTAACAAAATCCATCAATCAAAACCACAGTCAATCAATTAAAGATGAACTATCTAGGCATGTCTCCCAAATTAATCCACATTGACATGAATATATTGTCGGTGTGGAATGTAGTCCCGACACTAACTAGTAGTAAGCGCTGAGATCTGTCCCTCGATGGTCCGTGCTAAGCAACTAAAGACACTTGGTTTATCCTGGTTCCGGCCGGAGTCGTACGTCCAGCAGGGGCGTGCTCGAGGCACTGTATTGCTTTGCACCAGGGTGCCTGTAGTGGGGCGGCTACAAGCAAGGCGGGAGAGGAGGTGTGGCCTCCAAGTCCCTAGTGGAGTGATTGAGGCGGGTGCCAATATCGTGGGGGAGACGGGGAGCTTGTGTGGTGTCTCTCCTGCAGCGAGGGGGGTCACCTTCCTTTTATAGACCAAGGAGAGGGTGATTTACAGGCATGCCGCATTGTTTAGCTACGTGTGGAGGTATGGCGTATAGTGCCGGGGAGTTGGTGGTTGTCCCTCGTGGCGTGTCCTGTACTTGAACAGGGGCTGCCTCAAGGGTGAAGGCGTAGTGGTTGGCTGGGGCTTCTTCAGACAGGCTCGAGGAAGCCGTTGACCGTGATCCGTACGGGGTACAGTGGCAGGCGTGGCGGCGTCCCATCCCCGCATGCTCAACAACGCCGAAGTTGTTGTAGCAGTGCCCGGCGTGGCGCTGCAGGGGAGGGGATGGCCGCACAGGACTGACAGTGACGGGGATGGCGCTACCGCCGGCCTGACATCATGGTTTGACCCTGCAGAGTCACGAGAGAAGGGTTCGAGGGTGCAGCCGGCCCCCCTTAGAGGGCGCGGCGCGTTAGCTGTACGGGAGTGGGCGGCACAGCATCACGGAGCTGACACTGGCCATGTTGCACAGTTCCCTGCAGTGGCGGGGATGGGTTTCCACTAGGGAGTTGGTGGAACAGCGTCGGGGCATGATTCCCAGGCGCGTGATGGCATGGCTCTGCTGTGTCAGAGCATTAAATGCCCGTACCCGCGTGCGGGGGCAGGCGCGCTTGTGAGGGAGCCTCGAGCGAGGCGGACCCCGCTCGAGGGGGCGTGAGCCCTCGAGCGAGGCGGAACCCGCTCGACGGGGTGTGAGCCCTCGAGTGAGGCGGAACCCGCTCGACGGGGGTGTGAGCCCTCGAGCGAGGCGGAACCCGCTCGAGGGAGGTGTTAGCCCTCGAGCGAGGCGGAACCTGCTCGAGGGGGCCTTTGATTGGGCCACTCCGGTGGGCCGCGGGGGCCACCGCAGCGTGGGCCGTGCCGTGTGTGCGTGTTTAGGTAAGAGGTGCGTTTTGTTTTTGTTTTTTGCAGGTTTTAAGAAGGATTCCCCCAGTTTTTTAGGGGACCCTCAGGGCTGTCCCCGACGCCCCCGAGCATCTGTGGGTGTGCCGGCCTGGCTCCCGCAGATGTTGACGCCTACTGATAGGACATTCTTCCCCCTGGTTGCAAGTGCTTTCTGCGGGGCCGCGTCAGCGGACCCGCAGGTCTAGCCCCCGAAGCCCTGCAGGAGCGTGAGCGCTCCTGCAGGGGTTTTTTCGCGGAATTTCGCCAGTGGGCGTGGTACGTGTTTCAACCGGCGTCGGCAGTGTTTCAGTCGGCTTCGGCGACGCACGCGCGACTGGCACCATTCGCGTCCGGTGCATCCCAGGAGGTGTAGCCATGCGTCGAGCCCCCGAGCCTGGGCCCATTCAAGGCGATCGGGGCGAGCTCTTCGTCTTGTTTTAAACGCGCCCACGCCGTCCCTCCGCGGGACGGGGGGTGAGGTTTCCGCAACCCCCATCGATCGGGTCGCGGATTGCGGATTCCTCGCTGAGCTGTTAGCGGGTGGTTCAAGTGGACGCCCATGCCCCGTTCGATAAGGGTAGGCTCGTGGTCCGGAGACTCGTCCATTAAAGCGCTTGCATGGGTTTGCTAGGTGGGGCTCGGTCCCATTCGCTAGGGACCGAGGGCGCGGAAGCTCTCCCTCGGTGGGATCCCCCGGCTAGCTGCCCTCGCCGGCTCTTGAACACGACATGTGGGGCGCCCTCGAGCCGATGGGCTCGAGGAGAGGCTCGAATGTGCGCGCCCTCGTCGTCCCTGACTCTAGTGATCTGGGGCACCTGTTCGAACCCGTCGAGGGTCAGGTTTCGAACCCCTGATCAGTAGGGCCGTGCGGGGTAGCAGCGGAGTGCCCCCGTCTTTCGCATCTGCAGGCTTCGAGGGTCCTTGGCCGTGCCAGCCCTCGAACTGCTGATCAGTAGTTTCCGTAAGTCGAGGGCACCTATGGCGCCCGTTTATTTCAAACGAGCTTCGAGGCCACTGGTCGGTGTTCGCACCCTTCGAGGGTCGTGCTTATTTGAGCCAGGGGCTCGGGTCGCTCGAGGGTCTCCCTTACTTGGTAAGGGACAGAGCCATTCAATGCCCGCAGTCGCGGCTATAGTCACGCGCCGCGGCGCGCCTTTTCAGGGCGCCGCGGCCGCGCGCGTAGTGGGCGGAGTGGGCGGGCGGACGTGACCGCCGCCGCGGCCCCTCCGGTTACCGCGCCGTGATGATGGCGCGCGTGCGGTTATGCGGCCGCCGCGGTCATGATGGGCCCCGCTTGTCAATGAGGGAACATTCCACCTGCAGTTAATGCGCGCAGGGCGTGCACTCCGGAGAGCACGCCTCGCGGCCTATAAATCCGATAGGCGGAGAAGGGGTGTTTTTTTACCTTCGCACTTAGCGTTTGCTGTCCCTGCGTCTTGCACTCCAGCCCCCGAGCTGTTCTTGCCCTTGCGCCTCTGCTCTTGGAGCTGCTCTTGCTTCTAGTTCCCCGCTCCCCCGCCCGTTCGCATGGCTCCCCAGCAGCCCATCACCATCATCGACCCGCCGGTGTGGGAGCGCTCGACGGCGACGATGCTGGCTCTAAATCAGCTGGTGCCCGGTGGTCAGCTGGCGGCGAATGTGAACGGGCAGCCGGCGGAGTGGATCGTGCCGTCGGAGAGGGAGCGAGTTCCCAACCCTCCGTACGTCTACATCGTCAGCTTCATGCGCTTCCACGAGCGTGGCTTCACGGCGCCGGCGAGCCGCTTTCTGCGGGGCCTGTGCTACCACTACGGCGTGGAGCTGCAAAACTTCACGCCGAACGCGATCTCGTAGGCGGCCACATTCGTGGGCGTCTGCGAAGGTTTCCTGGGGATCCCAGTGAATTGGGATCTCTGGGTCCACCTCTTCCGCGCGGAGCTGCACACGTTGCCGACGTCGGAGCTGAGGACTCGCCGCGCGGCGCGCGCTGGTGGCTTGGCGCTCGCGGTGGGGAGCTCGCGCAGGGAGGACTACATCCCCTGCACGATGACCTCCAACAACGCTGACTAGGAGCGGGGGTGGTTCTACCTCCGCAACGCCGGCCCCGGCCTCCCCCTTACACCGGCAAGGTGCTCCGGGAGAGGGCCTCCTCCTGGTACCACGGGGTGTCCCCGCCCTCGCACCAGGCGCGGCTGGACTCGCTCGTGGCCGCGCTGAAGGAGCTGGCAGACAGCGGGCTGACCGCGGGGTGCGTCCTCGCCAACCTCCACCACCGGCGGGTCGTCCCATTGATGGAGAGGAGACTCCGCATCTTTGAGATGAGCGAGGACGCGGACCCCATCGCGCTGGCTGAGTCACGGCTGTTGCGGGAACCCTTCCCGCGGTCGTACGCGGCCACCCGGGTGCAGCGCGCCATCGACCTCAGGTCGGGGTGTTGTGATGACGCGTCCCTGTGGGCGCTCGAGATGCTCCCCGTCGGCCAATTGGTGAGTGGACTTCTCGACTTTCCTTCTTGTTTTGTCGGTTTTTTGGGTAGCCGGCGCATTTTAACGCCTCACCCGACCTCTGCAGGCGGTGCGTGTGAATGCCGCGAAGTCCGATCCACCCACGCCTCGGGCCCGCGCGCTTGCGTGCGCGGCGCAACGGCGAGAGCGGGAGCGGGTGGATCGCGGGAGGAAGCGCGACGCGTGGCGACGGGAACGCCGGGAGCGGAGGAGCGAGGAGTTCCGGCTGCGCGAGCAGCAGGGACTCTCCTCGCCAGGGACGGAGAGTACTCATCATCGGACGAGGAAGAGGAGGAGGAAGAGGAGGAAGAAGTCAGGGAGCAGGTTCTCCCCGATAGGTGGGAGCCTGCACCCCCGTCACCGGAGCCGGCTCCGGTGGCAGGAGTACCATCGCCTTGGATGGGCGCAGAGGCGTCCGCCACCAGGCAGTCTACGACGGAGGCGGCACAGGCCGCGGAGGTGCCAGCGCGCACCACGGAGGCGGCGGAGCCCGCGCGCGTGGCGCGAGCCCGCACGCGTGGTGGAGGCGGTCGGTGGCGCGGCGG
Organism: Cenchrus americanus; assembly: GCA_947561735.1. Lineage (NCBI taxonomy): Eukaryota > Viridiplantae > Streptophyta > Magnoliopsida > Poales > Poaceae > Cenchrus > Cenchrus americanus. The sequence goes on from OX387240.1 coordinate 57,083,331, forward strand.
CGGCGGCCGCGCCGGCCGCGCCCACGACGTCGGCGGGGACCTCGAGGAAGAGGAAGCGGGCCTTTTCCTCCTTGAGGTAAGGAGTAACCTTTCGAGGGGTTGCGCGCCCACCGGCGGGGTCCGACGGTTCGTTTCCGTGTCCGCGGGGGTGGCGCCAATCGTGCCCCCCCCCCCCGCCCCGGCCAAGGTGCCGAGGGCGGATGCGTCCATCCCAACCGGCGGCGCTCGTCGAGGGCGCCGCGGGCGGACGCAAGCACGGCGGCGGCGGCGGCGCGGGCTCGCAAGGCGCGGCCGAGGCCTCGAGGCCACGGCCGGTGACATCGCCCCACCGGGCCGCGGCCGGCGGTCGCAGAGGGTACGGTGGGCGCCGGCCGTGATGGAAGCGCAACAAGCGACGGCCGTGGCGGAGGCGCGGCCGGCGGTGGGGGTACAGGCGATGGCGCCGGTCGTGGTGGCGTTGCCGGCGGCGTCGGCCGTGGAGACCGTCCGGCGCCCTCGCGACCGCCGAGGCGCGGGCCGGGAGGCGGCGGTCACGGCGGCGCGGCGGGAGCCCGCACCCGTGGAGGCACGCGCCGAAGGCGGTCGCGGTGGTGCAGCGGAGCCCGCCCCTCGCCGGCAGCCTCCTAGGCGACGGTGGTGGAGATCCTTGACGACAATGTCCCGCCACCCGGTGGGACCGGTGGGCAAGCTCGCCCCTACGCCGGCCCCCCGTGCCCGGGCGGGGGCGCTCGTCGACGGTGGGACGGCCATATGGTGACCGGGGGCCGGAGGCACGGCGTCGAGGGTTCTTCTTCCCGCGCCCCCCCCCCCCCCCCTCGGGCGAGGAGGCGCGTCGACGCGCCACCCCCCCGCCCCCCCCCCACTTCGTCGATGCCCGTGGAGGAGCGAGGCCGGGGAGGAGCTCCGCGATCACGGTGCCTCGCTCAACCGGGTGCTGAACGAGGCGCTGCGAATTCACGGCGGCCCGGCGTGGCGTGTTTTCCAGGTGTGATGTCGTTGCTTTTTTCTTTGATCTTGTCGTTTTCGCGCATGTTTCTCGCGGCGCGACGCTTATTGGTTTCTGTTTGTTGGCGACAGGAGCTCGAGCACCGCGCCCGCGACAGGTACGGTGCCCTCGACCAGATGAGCGCCGAGCTCCGCCAGATTCGCGAGCAGCGCGACGCTCTCGCGGAGGCCCTAAGGACCCGGGACGGCTGGCTGTCGTACCGGGCGGAGGCCCTGCACGACCAGCTCTTGGAGCTGGAGGGGCAGGCCACGGCGCGTCCCTCCACCATCGAGCGGATTCGCACGGCCCTCATCGACCGGGATGAGGCGTTGCAGCGGGCGAGAGGGGACCTGGAGAGGGCGCGTGTCGTATGGACCTCCCTGGGCCCACTACATCGGTGGGTACCAGGACCGACTACTCGGTGGGCCCCTGGGACTACCCGGCTTGCGCTACACGGCACCTGAAGGCGTGGAGCACAAGGACTACACAGGAGTAGTACTCGGTTAGGGAGCCGTACATGTTCCGCACCGTATGGAGGACTCCTAGACGTACTCGACTAGTACTCTCTCCCTACTCCGACTTGTAACCCCGCCTCCCGACTATATAAGGCGAGGCAGGGGACCGATCTCTCGGCATCCAATCTCATCCCCTACAACCCACGGCGCACTATTGCACCATCTTGTAATCGTGCCCTATCAATCCAGAGCTACGCAAAGCATACAGGACGTAGGGTATTACGCACCTCGCGGCCCGAACCTGTCTAAATTGTGTGCCACGTGTCTCTTCCTTCGAGTTACCGATCTCGGCGAGTCACAATCATCTACTTCGGGTACTCCCCGTAGTAGGTTGCCGGTCTAAAACACCGACACCGGCGCGCCGGTAGGGGCTCTCGCTCGAGATCACATGGCGAACTCGACGGCTTCCGTCCACATCAAGCCAACCGTCACCTTCAACCGCGGCGACACCTTCGTTTTCGGCGCCCCGGGTCCGCACCGCCGATGGCGCGGGCTCCTTCCGCCGCCGCCCCGACCATGCAGCCCAACCCGAGGACAGGCCTCGTGACGCTTCCCGAAGCCGTCACAGGCGAACTCGCCGGCAAGTTCGGCGAAATCTCGCTCTTCAACCAGCACGCCGACTTCGAGCTCGAATCCATCTCCAACTCGAACTCGACGTCGCCATGGGCCATCGCTTGCGAGCCGGCTTCTTAGCCATCGCAGACGGCCCCTTCACCACGCCAGCGCTCCGCGCGTGGCCCCTGCGTCCTCAGCCGGGCCCGCACGGGGGCTCCTACTCCACGACGGGCCGGCAAGGAGCCGTAACCGAGTACAACTCGAACTCCGACGCCGTCCCCGATCACGTCTCGGGCTCCAACCCCCTCTCCGAGTTCTACTCGAACCCGGACTACGAGTTCGACTTCGGGTCGGACCCCGAGGAGCCCGAGTCCGAAGACGACTCCACTGAGCTTCCCTTGTCAGGGCCAGCCTCTGGGCTGGTTATAAGATCAACACCGACCGGCAGATACGTCTACTGGCCGGACCGCAAGCCCGCTGACCTGGCAAAGGGAGACTCACGCTACGTCGCCTACATCGACTCACTACCGTTCCAGGAGGGAACACCACTGGCCCAAGGGACTCCAACACACCCACCGAGGTGGCACCTTCCCGAGTCCGGCCTTGGCACCCCTGATCGCCAAGTCTTCATGGCTGCCGGCGACACCCCGGGAACCTCAGGCACGGCCGCAGACAAGTACCTGGAGGACATCTCCGCAGACGAGCTGTCTGCTGATGCGCCTGCAGGTGAGACCGACGCCAACAGGGACGCTCGACGCGAACGCAACAGGAAGCGCAACGAACGGCGCCGGTGGCTCAGAGACAACCTTCCCATCCGCAACCTTGCGGAGGCTCTCGAGGCGGTCGAGAGCAGAGTCCACACCACTCCTGAGCAATGCCTCATGTCGATCACAACGATCGCACGCCAGGCTCAGGGCATACGCGCTGGAGAGGTCATCGCCAAGCTCGCTGAAGAAGCTTACTTCATGCGGGTCGACAACAGAGTCAGCCAACCTCCCCCAGCTAAGCCGCGCGACAACGAAGCTACTAGTCGCAGCGGCGCCGTTGGCCCCAACCGTACTCGAGGCGACATCCCAGCTGACCCAAACCGTCGCCGCTCTCACGCCGGCAGACCTTCGCAAGACCAAGGCAACCGAGAGGTTGTCCCCCACCGCGCTCCGGCCGGTGGTGGCGGCAACGACCCTGACGGTGGCGGCAGCGACGGCGGCAGCTCCAACCACGGAGCCAACAGGAGAGCTGGGGGCGGCGGCGGGCCGCGGCGGCCGAGGCCACGCGAACGCCCACGCCTCCGCGCCCTCACACGGCGGGTACGACGCCCGCCGAAGATCGAGGAACCGCGGTGGAAGAAGTCGACCACCGAGGGCGACGGCTTCCCGCCTTCTCACCACGGCTTCGCAACCTACTCCCTCCCCGACAAGTTCAAGCCTTTGGGGATCACGAAGTACGACGCGAAGCAGGATCCTATCCAGTGGCTCCGATGCTACGCTCTCTCCATCGAGAACGCTGGCGGCAACAGCGACACCAAATGCCTCTACTTCCCCTTCTGCCTGGACCAGGCACCACTCACATGGCTCGAGTCGCTCGACAAGCACTCGATCGACAAGTGGGACCAGCTGAAGGAGCAGTTCACAAGCAACTTCGCGGGCGCCATGGGCCGTTCGGGTACTCGCATGGACCTCGCCATGATCAAGCAGGAACAAGGCGAGACCCTCCGCAAGTACATGCGCCGCTTTTTCGACAAGCGCACTACCGTCGTCGACGTCACCGACAAGGAGGTCATCGACCTCTTCCAGGACGGCCTCTACCATCGCCGCACCTTCAAGGACTTCGGTCGTCGCCGCCCCAAGTCCATTCCCCACCTCAAGGACATGATCACGTCCTGGGCGGACGAAGAGGACAAGGCCAACGCCAAGTACGACGCCATCCGCGGCAAGACCAAGCGCGAACCGGGCGGCGGCGGCGCAGAATACAAACCAAGGCGGCCGCGGCGGCGGCAACAACAACAACAAGAACAACTCGGGTCCCAACCGCAAGCGCAAGCCGGACAACACCTGTCGCGGCTATCCGGCGCCCTCGCGAAGGGGAACTCGAAGAAGAACTCTGGCGGGTTCAAGGACCTGCTGAAGGAGAAGTGCCCGTGGCATCCGAACGGCAATCACACTACCGAGCAGTGCTACCAGCTCAGGCACGCACTCAAGGACACGCCGGAGCCACCGCACCCTCACGATCAGAAGGGCAAGAAGAAGGACGGCGACAACGACGACTTCCAGGAACCCGAGAAGACCGTCAACGTCCTCTTCGGCGGAGCGCCCGCGGGCGGGAGCGAAGGCTACCCGTCGCGAAGTGATGTCCATCGAGCCAGCGGTCATGACCCCCCTCAGGTGGTCAGAAGTACCCATCACCTTCTCCCGCGCGGACCAGTGGACTAGCTTCTCCGAGCCAGGACGGTTCACTCTCGTCCTGAAACCAACAGTGGCGGGTTCCAAGCTCAACAAGGTGCTCATCGACGGTGGAAGCGGGCTCAACGTCCTTTTCACCAAGACCTCGAAGAAGATGAACCTCGACGTCACCCCCATGCTCAACAAGAGCAGCATGCCCTTCTACGGCATCGTCCCAGGCAACGCGGCTATCCCACTGGGCTCAGTGGTACTGCCAGTTACCTTCGGGGCGTCTCGGGATAACTACCGCACCGAGTACATCAAGTTCGAGGTTGCGGATTTCGAGACTTCCTACCACGCCATCCTCGGCAGACCGGCCATCGCCAAGTTCATGGCGGTGCCCCACTACACCTACTTGGTACTCAAGATGCCAAGTCCAGCCGGTGTACTCTCCCTCCAGGGGGACTTGAAGATCTCCCACGACTGCGATACAGAGGCCGTGGTGATCGCTTCAACAAACCAAGTACCCACCCCAATGATGGAGGTCTACGCTGCGTCGAAGAAGCTCGCTACGAGCGAACTCGACATCCCAGAGAAGTCTGACAGCACCAACAAGCCTCAGCCACCTGAGGAGGTACTCGTCAAGTCGGTCGACCTCGGAACAGGCGACCCCGAAGAAGACCACCACCATCGGGGCCGGCCTCGACCCCAAATAGGAAGACGCGCTCATCAGCTTCCTTCGGGCTAACCGCGACATCTTCGCGTGGAAGCCACGGACATGCCGGGAGTGCCCGTGGAGCCGATTGAGCACTGCCTCAACGTCGATCCAAAGGCCACCCCTAAGCGACAACACCTCCGATGCTTTGCCGACGACAGACGGGATGCCATCAAGAAGGAGCTCGCCAAGCTACTCGCCGCAGTGCTTCATCGCAGAGAAGTCTTCCATCCCGAGTGGCTCGCCAACCCCCGTCCTCGTCCGCAAGAAGAACTCGAACGAGTGGAGGATGTGCGTCGACTACACCGACCTCAATAAGCACTCGCCCCCAAGGACCCCTTCGGGTTGCGCGGATTGATCAAGTCATCGACTCCACGGCGGGGGCGCGACCTGCTTCCGCTTCCTCGATCGCTACTCCGGTACCACCGGATCGCAATCAAGGAGGAAGACCGAGAGAAGACCGCGTTCATCACCCCGTTTGGCGCGTCTTCGCTACACGACCATGTCATTCGGGTTGAAAAACGCCGCGCCACCTACCAACGGGCCATCCGGGCCCTCGCTTCAAGCGGCTCAACAAGAACGTCGAGGCATACGTGGACGACGTGGTTGTCAAAACCAGGGACTCCAGTACCCTCATCGACGACCTTGAAGAGACCTTCGCATCACTATGCGAGTACCGCTGGAAGCTCAACCCGAACAAGTGCGTCTTCGGCGTCCCTTCGAGCAAACTACTCGGCTTCATCATCAGCCAGCGCGGCATTGAAGCCAACCCCGAGAAGATCTCCGCCATCACCAGCATGAAAGCTCCCACGAGCATCAAGGACGTCCAGAAGCTGACGGGGTGCATGGCGGCGTTGAACAGATTCATCTCGAGGCTAGGAGAACGGGGTCTCCCCTTCTTCAAACTTCTCAAGCATCATGAGAAGTTCGTGTGGACTCTAGAGGCGGATCAAGCCCTTGCTCAGCTCAAGGACTTCCTGTCAAAGCCGCCAATCCTCACGGCTCCCTACAAGGGCGAGCGCCCATCGCTCTACCTAGCCGCGACTACTCACGTGGGTCGCATCGCCATCGTTGTCGAGCGGCAGGGAAAACGGCCACGCCTACCCGGTCCAGCGGCCGGTCTACTTCGTCGCCGAGGTTCTATCGAGTCCAAGGCTCGCTACCAGCCCGTGCAGAAGCTTCTGTACGCTCTACTCATCACCTCGCGGAAGCTACGACACTACTTCCAGGAGTACTCGGTTTCCGTCGTCACCGACTACCCGCTCGGCGACATCCTGAGGAACCCAGACGCCACCGGAGAATCTCCAAGTGGGGTCGTCGAGCTCGGCGCCCTCACCATCGACTTCAAGCCACGCACCGCCATCAAGTCGCAGGCACTAGTCGACTTCATGGCGCAGTGGCGGGGAGAACCCGCCTACCCACTCCCACCGTGCGACCGCAGCATTGGGTGATGTACTTTGACGGCTCACTCAACCTCGAGGGCGCAGCGCGGGGTACTCCCCGATCTCTCCAACGGGCGAACAACTCAAGTACGTCCCGCATCTTCCGGAAGGTCTCGAACAATGAAGCCGAGTACGAAGCCCTGCTGCATGGGCTCCGCCTCGCGGCTTCACTTGGCATCAAGCGGCTACTAGTCTACGGCGACTCCGCAGTGGTCATCAACCAAGTCAACAAGTCCTGGGACCGCAACAAGGAGAATATGGACGCCTATTGCCTAGAAGTCCGCAAGCTCGAGAACAAGTTCTGCGGCCTCGAGTTCCACCACATCGTCCGCGACAACAACGTTGCGGCGGACGTCCTCTCGAAGCTTGGATCCACCCGCGCCCAAGTACCCGCGGGCGTCTTCGTCCATGAGCTTCACGCGCCATCCATCCCGGAGCCGGCGCCACCGACCACTGCCCCGGCCCCATCCACCCGCCCCGGGCGAGGAGGTCATGATGATCGACGTGGACGGAGGCAACCCTTCATCGACTACCTCGCGCGAGCGAAGGTCCCCTCCGACAAGAACGCGGCCGAACAACTCGTCCGCCGCGCCAAGTCTTACGTCCTCGTCGGAGACAAGCTTTACAAGCGGGGCGCATCTTCCGGAGTACTCATGAAGTGCGTCCCTCGCGAAGAAGGCAAGGACATCTTGGAGGAGATCCACAAGGGCGTCTGCGGCAACCACGCGTCTTCGCGTACGCTGGTCAGCAAGGCCTTCCGGCGAGCTTTCCGGCCAACGGCCCCGAGCGATGCCGAAGAACTCGTCGAAGGTGCCAAGGATGTCAATTCTTCGCCAAGCAAAGCAACATCGTCCCGGCCTACAAGCTAGTCACCATACCGCCGACCCGGCCCCTTTGCCCGCCGGGGGCTCGACATGATTGGGCCACCGCCAACCGCGCCGGAGGATTCAACAGGTACCGGTGGCTATCGACAAGTTCACCAAGTGGATCGAGGTCAAGCCGGTCACATGTCCCAAGGGCCGACGAGTACTCGACTTCCTGGATGAACTCGTACACCGCTATGGGCTACCCCACCGCATCATCACGGACACCGGGGTCCAACTTCAACAACCACCGGTTCCGGGAGTACCGCGAGAACAGCGGGATCGACGTCAGATACGTCTCAGTCGCCCATCCACGGGCCAACGGACAAGTCGAGCGCGCCAATGGGATGGTACTCAACGCCCTCAAGAAGCGGCTACATGACGCTGCCAATTCTAAAGGGGGCAAGTGGATCAAGGAACTACCCAACGCACTCTGGAGGCTGCGGACTCAACCATCCAAGCCAACGGGGCAATCCCCTTACTTCTTGGTCTACGGCTCTGAAGCCATCCTCCCTGCCGACGTCATATGGAACTCGCCAGTAGTGGAGCACTACGACGAAGGCGTCTCAGAAGACAGCAGACGAGTTGATATCGACAGTCTCGAAGAAGCTCGCTGCGCCGCCCTCGTCCAATCAGCAAGGTACCTAGAAGGTATCCGACGCTACCATGATCGCAACGTCAAGGAACGCTCCTTCAACGTTGGAGATCTTGTCCTCCGCCGTATCCAGAACACGGAAGGACTACACAAGCTCAGCTCCCCCTGGGAAGGCCCTTTCACCGTGGCTAAGGTGACCGGGCCGGGCTCCTACCGCCTCCAAACACTTGAAGGCGAAGAGGTCAACAACTCGTGGAACGTCGACCAACTCTGTCGATTCTACGCCTAGTCTACACGACTACTCCGGGGTTCAAGTCTACACGACTACATCAACACCCCTCGCCGCAAGCGACCCCCCGGGTCCCGGCTCCAAGTCTCCGGTCTACTCTCCTCCAGGTCCAGCCCGTGCGGCTACCTACGGACCCTGGGCTGCGACGAGCGTCAAGGACTCTAGCAGCGGTCTACCAAGAGACCACACTCCAAGATCCAGCCCCACGGCTACCTACGGATCTGCGATCCAGCCTACACGGCTACCTACGGATCACCAGCTTCGAGCGGCTACCCGCTCCAGCTCCACTTAGCTGTAAGTGGCCTCCGGGTCCAGGCGACTACTTGTAACTACGGCCCTGGCCACCCAGGTGTACTTCTTCAGTAATAAAGTTTGATCGTTCATCAACTTCTTTACTGTCTACTCCCCACGACGGGACTACTAAAGCCGAGTACTACTACTCGCACCTACTCCACGATGGGCGCTCCGCACTCTGAGATCGCGGTTACGAGTACTCATTGCTGGAAATTTCATTTCATTGATACATGAATAAGTTCATTACAACTGTTTCCTGTACAATCATGGCTACTAAGCTACCTATGCAGGGCTACTGGAGGTTCAGCTTTTCGGCTACCTGCTCCGCGATGGGAGCCATCTGCTCCAGCAGCTCTGCGTACTGCTCATCCGAGCAGTTGGCGGCTACCCCGCCGGCGACCACCTCCACTGGAGCCTTCGGGAAGTACGACTTCATGAAGGCCAGTACTTGCTTCGGGATCGACTTGGCCATGTGCTTGATGTAGGCTGCCAGCCGGCTTGGCGCTTCACGAAGTCGATCCACCAGAGGGGCGATCTTGGGGCCGCCCGGGTGTGGCACCAGCAGCCTCGCGATCGGGAGGGCAGCCTCTTCAAGGTCCTTCAGCTGGGCCCGGAGCGCCTCGCAATCTTCGTTCAACTTCTGCAAAGATTTGTAGCAGTTGACGAGATCTCTGTCAGAGGCAATCCGCAACTCCATATGCTTCTCGCACTCGATGGCGAGCTCCTTGTAGTCGAGCTCAAGTACCTGGCGGGCTTCTTGCTCCCGGTAGAAGAGGTTCTTCATGCTGACCTCCGAAGCTTTCAGCTGCTCCACCTGGCCTTCGAGTTCTGCAACACAACACAACAACGGATTAGAGGCTTGACGACTTCCAACAAGTACCCGACAAGTCAAAGGACATACCTTTATTCTTGTTGCGGAGGCCTTTGTTCTTCCGCACCAAGTCGTCGCCCTTCGCCTGCAGTTCCATCACATCATTGTGGTACTTGGCGAAGGCGGCGTCGAGCTTCGACTGCATCGCGGCCGCGTGCTTCCGCGACTTCACGAGCTGCTCCTCCAGGGCCTCGGCTCGGAGCACGGTATCGCCATAGCCTTGCAGCATATTCGACTTCTCGCGGGATCGCTCCGCGACGTCCTGCACAATACAAGCTCAAGTCAACAGAGTACTCAACGCAAAGGATTGACCACTCGGGAGGCTTCGGCTACGTACCTTCATCCACTGCTCGGCTCGCCGGATCGCCTCCAGGTGCTGGGCCACCGTTGCCGGCTCGACGAGATCGTCGGCCGCCGCCTCAATCCCCGCCACGGCTACTCGACGTAGCCTCCGTCATCGGCGCCGAGCGGATAGGCTCCGCGTCTTGGATCTCGGGGGATCGGATCGCCACCTCCAGGGCGACCCCTGGCGACGTGGTAGCCGCCTCTCCCTCGGCGGACTTCTCGACGACTTCCCCCATGGGCTCGGGGGCTCCTTCCGCGGCCTCCGGGGCCTCTGGTGTCAACTCCTGCATGGGCACCCCGGCAGGGATGTCACCTCCTTCAGCGCCTGTCAACAAGGAACAAGCGCATCAGTACCTACGACTACTCGTCCTGGAGTTCTACAGCTTCAAGAAGGGTACTCACCTTCGACCATGGCCGCCTGCGCGGCGGCGCTTCGGCGGCCGGGGGCGCTCGGTCGCGGCTTGGGCCTCGGGAGCGGACTCCTCGACGGGCGGCACGGCCTCTCCCCGCCCTCCGGCCGTCGCGGGCTCTTCCCCGTCCCAGCTCAGATCTGTGGATTTTCTGCACAAGTATTCGCAGAGGATCGTCAGGCAATCATCGACTACTACAACGAGTACTACTCATGAAGGCGTGGTACTTACAAGTTCGACCGGACGATAGTCACGGCCGGAGCTCCGAGGATGCTGGCGATGTCAACCAGTCCACCCTCGGCGGGCGTTTCTTCTTCCGCCTCTTTGGCTACTGCCTCCTCCACGGAGGCAGTGGCCGGCGCAGACGTCTTCTGCGTCCTTGCGGCTTCCATCTCTCCAACGGCGGCGGCTGCAGGTACTCTGCTCTCCACTGGAGCAGGGGGCTGGCGCTCCAGCTGCGCCAGAAGATCTTCGACAGTGGGGGCTGGACTTCGGCTTCCAGTCGGCTCCCCCACCGGGTCCCACGCGCCTTCGTCGCCCTCTTCGACGGGCTCCGTTGGCGGCACCTCCTGCACACAAAAGACGACTACTCGTCAGCGACGTACTCGACTACTGGGTACTCGACTACTCTGTTCAAGATAACTTACCTCCGGAGGCGTGGTCTCTGAGACCTTCATCTTCTTCGCCACCCGCTTCTTGGTGGGGTTGCGTGGCCTCCGCGGCGGCGCAGCAAGGCTAGCCTCCAGGCTAGCCGGAGGATCTTGGATAAGAGGCACGTGAGGCAAGCCCGGACGGCTAAACCTCGACCGCAGCTGAAAGCGGTCTTGCAGCGTCTCTTGGTCCTCTTCCTCGTCATCAGAGGTGTCTTCCACGACGACGGTGTCATCGCCTTCACCGACTTCACGGCGCTCCTTCACCTTCCCCTCCGCCGGGATCTCGATCCCGCTCGGTGGCGGCTGCGGCTCGGAGACAAACCACTTCACATCATCCAGCGCGAAGACACAAGGCGTCAGCAACTCCGCTACAAGTGCCCACTACTCGACGAGGGGGGTACGGCTACTCACCTCGTTGGGCGGGCGCGCGGCGGAGTACTCCTCGACAGGGCACGCCGTGTACTCCGGCATGTCCTTGAAGATGCGCGACAACCGCTCGATGATGTCGTTGTCGTCCAATTCACCCCCCGGCATCCGCGACGTGTCGTCGTCGCCGGTGTACTCGAAGCCCAGCGTATCCCGCGCCATCAGAGGCTGGATCCTGCGCTTCATGAAGCTGAAGGCCACATGCTCGGCCCTCAGCCCAGCTTCTCTGAGCACTCGAATGCGTGCTAGCAGCTCGGGGAGCTGGATCCCCTCCTGCATGGTGGGCTCTGTGTTCCACCACTCCCGATGCCTGGGCTGCCGTCCGCTCGGCTTCGGCGGGGCACGGGTGGTGGTTGGTGATGTAGAACCACCACGTCTTCCGGTCCGTGTTGGAGTCCACGAGCTTGTACGCCGAGTGCGGTGCGCGGCGTCCTCCCTCGGTCGGATCCCGGCCCCTCCGACTACTCGGGGTTGGAGGCACCGGGCCGCGGCTCGACGCGGAAGAACTTCGGAAGAGCACCCGGTGCGGCATGATCCCGAGGAAGGCCTCGCAGAAGTGGACGAAGACCGATGTGTGGAAGATGCCGTTGGGGTTCAAGTTGAGGTACTCGATGTCGTAGTACCCGAGCAGCCCCTTGAAGAAGTCGCTTGCTGGGAGCGCAAGACCGCGCTCCACGAAGCGCGAGAACATCGGGATCTCGTCCTCCGCCTTCTCCATCGGATATGGATCTCCTGCGGCGGATCTCCACATGTCGACTTCCTTCTCCCTGATGAACCCACTGTTCAGCAGGGTCAGCAGGTCCTCCGTCTTGACCTTCGACTTTTTCCACTCGCGGCTCGGATCAGCGCGCGGTGGAGACATGGGCGATGCCGCATCCGTGGCGGCCGCGGCGGCCTCTGCACGGCTCCTCTTCTTCCCGCCGGCCTTGGACGTCTTCGACGGCGACGGCTTCATCCTCCAAATACAAGGAGTCTTCACTCGCATCCGCTCGGGGGCTACCCTAAACCCTTCGGGTGGCGATGCGCTCGGATCTACTACGGCGGCAGCAGGCGCTGGAGTGGATCTACTTCAAGATTCAAATGCAAATGACTGCGGCTCACTTGGGTGAAAAACCCTAAGGGGTTCGGCTTCTATTTATAAGCCAAATCGCCTCCGTAACGGGCGGCCGGATAAGTCCACGCGCGGCTGACTCAGCGGCTGCGCGTGACTCTTCGTATTCTACTAGTCGACGCGCCTCACCTCGGGGGCTCGGCTACTTCTACTCGACTACCTGGGACGCGGCTAGTCTCAAGAGCATCTCAGGACACATTCTTCAAGAAGACCCTTCAATTCGAGAGGAAGTACTCGACTCAAGGCTCGGGGGCTCCGTGCCACGTGTCCTTCGGTTTTTTCTCTCCGTATTTTTCGGGATTTTCTTGCCAAGACTTCAGATGGATCCTCAGCCAGAGCCCGCGGCTCGAGGCTCGGGGGCTACTCCATGAGGATTGCGGTTCTGCAAATCGCATCTCCACGACGGCTTCGGCTTCAAAACAAGACGGGCATTTCTTGAAGACCTTCGAAGGCAGATTTCAAGGACGCTTGGGACTACTCGAGAAGACTTCAAGATTGCTCAAACATCAGCTGGAGTACATTCCAGCCTCGGGATGCTTCGACTACTCTTGAGGACTTTTGACTTGTAGCACTCGGGGACGCTTGAGGACTACTCATTAAGGCCGTCAAGACTACGGAAGCTATCCTTCTCGACTACAAAGTACTCGGGGGCTTGTCGTATGGACCTCCCCGGGCCCACTACATCGGTGGGTACCGGGACCGACTACTCGGTGGGCCCCCGGGACTACCCGGCTTGCGCTACACGGCACCTGAAGGCGTGGAGCACAAGGACTACACAGGAGTAGTACTCGGTTAGGGAGCTGTACATGTTCCGCACTGTATGGAGGACTCCTAGACGTACTCGACTAGTACTCTCTCCCTACTCCGACTTGTAACCCTGCCTCCCGGACTATATAAGGCGAGGCAGGGACCGATCTCTGGCATCCAATCTCATCCCCTACAACCCACGGCGCACTATTGCACCATCTTGTAATCGTGCCCTATCAATCCAGAGCTACGCAGCATACAGGACGTAGGGTATTACGCACCTCGCGGCCCGAACCTGTCTAAATTGTGTGCCACGTGTCTCTTCCTTCGAGTTACTGATCTCGGCGAGTCACAATCATCTACTTCGGGTACTCCCCGTAGTAGGTTGCCGGTCTAAAACACCGACAGCGCGGACCGTGGCAACGGACTGGGAGGCAGAGGTGGTCTCCATCCGGACACAGAACCGGCAGGCCTGCACGGCGCTCCTGGAGGCGCAGTCTCAGCAGAGCCGGGCCGAGTAGAGGGAGCGGGAGGCCGAGCAGAGGGCCAAAGAGGCCGAAGAATTGAAGGTCGCCCTCGCCGCCAAGGTCGCCGCGGTCGCCACAGCGGAGGAGCAGCTCTGACAGGAGCGTGCCGCCCGCCAGGAGGCCGAGGGTCAGCTCTAGTAGGAGCGGGCCGCCCTCACTGATGCCCGGTCGGCGCTCGAGCGGGAGCATGCTGCTCTCGAGTAGGCGCGGACGTCGCTGAAGGAGCGGGAGGATGAGGTCTCGAAGCTCGACGGGGAGCTGATCGCCCTCAGCATCTCCAACGAGGATCAGCGCCGGACCCTCGAGGAGCAGAGCGCCACGTTCGTCAGCCTACAGCAGGCGGTCGAGGTCGAGCGCCAGGCTCTCGAGGTGGAAAAGAAGCAGGTTGATGGTGAGTCGCCACTTTGTTTCTTGTTTTGTTGATCTTCCCTTCGGGGGTCCGTTCCCCTTTTGATCTCTTTTGCTCGCGTCGTCCAGGCCTGCGCACCGCGCTGGGGTATGCAACCAATCGGGCCGAGATGCTGCAGGCCGCCTACAACTCCTCCGAGCAGGAGTTGGTGGAGCTGCACACTGCGACCCTCGAGGCCTGTCTGGCGGTCGAAGAGGGCGAGGCGCAAGCCGGAAGCTCGCTAGCCAGCCGTCTACGTGCCCTTGGCGGGCATGTCTCCAGGCGCATGTGTCGCACGCTCCACCTAGGCATCCAGAAGACCCTCAGCGTGGTGCGATCCCACTACGAGGTGAACTTCGAGGCTGTGGCGTCGGGCTACGTCGTCCCGGAGGGCGTCGAGGATGAGGCGGCGATGGAGCAAGCGGACGCACTTGCCGATGATGTTGCCGAGGCGCTCACTGAGGCCTTCACGGAGTTCTTGTTCCCGGATGTCGCTGACGCCGACGAGCCTCAGGCCTGAAGACTGTTGGGCACTAGGCCCGTTTTTGTTTAGATGTCAGTATCTGGGCCATATGGCCATGTAAATAAACGAGTGAAACTTGTGGAATGTTTAAGCACTTGTAAATTTAAGTGGTGCCTTTTATTTGTCGTGCTTTTCTGTTTTTTTCCTTTTGCTCGAGCAAATTTGGGTTGGGGGAGTTCGATTTCGTGAGCAGTCCGCTGGGCCAGAGGCAAGAGAGAAGGGCCGTATCCTCGCGGAGGCGTAGGCTATCTCTGACTCGCGCGTCCTTCCCGCATGACCATCCACGCCCTGCCTTGATTCGCTCGAGGCTTTGGTCGAAACATACTTAGCGTGCTTGCAAGTTAGATTTTTGCGAAAAAATGGGACCATTTTTTTGGGGGGGGGTGCCCCCCGCAGTAGCCCCCAAGGGTGACTTGGTTTTCAGGGGAAAGCCGAGTTGCCCTTTAACTTTATTGACTTGCTGCTATTTACATTGTGTTTCCAACTGGGGTGTCGGGCATGTAATTTACAACAAAAGACTTGGAAATCCTAGCTAAGGGTAGAAGCGACGTAGCTGCTGGATGTTCCAAGCGTTGGTGAGTTCCTCGCCGTCCTTGTCGGCTAGCTTGTATGTGCCGGGCTTGAGCATCTTCACCACGATGTAGGGTCCCTCCCTGGGGGTGATAACTTGTGGCGTCCTCGGTTGTCTTGGCGTAGCCTTAGGACCAAGTCCCCTTCGCTGAAGTCCAGCCAGCGCACCTTTCGAGCTTGGTAGCGCCTTAGGGACTGCTGGTACCTTGCGGAATGCATCAGGGCCACGAGGCGTGCTTCATCCAACTGGTCCAGTGAGTCCTCGCGGGCTGGTTGGCGTCTTCGTCGTAGCTCCGTACTCTGGGCGACCCATATTCCAGGTCCGTGGGGAGGACGGCCTCCGCGCCATGGACCAGAAAAAACGGGGTGAACCTGGTGGCCCTGCTTGGGGTGGTTTTGAGGCTCCATACGACCGCCAGCACCTCCTGGAGCCATTTCTGACCCAACTTGTTCAGTTGGTCGAAGATTCTGGGCTTGAGGCCTTGTAGAATCATGCCGTTGGCACGCTCCACTTGGCCATTGGTCTGTGGGTGTGCCACGGCTGCCCAGTCCACACGGATGTGGAACTTATTGCAAAACTCCAGGAATTTCCTGCCCGTGAATTGGGACCCATTGTCGGTGATGATGGAGTTCGGCACTCCAAACCGATAAATGATGTCGGTGAAGAACGTCACCGCTTGCTCCGCCCTGAGATTTGTAATGGGGCACACCTCCACCCACTTGGAGAATTTGTCGATTGCGACCAACAGGTGGGTGTAGCCCCCAGGCGCCTTCCGCAGGGGCCCAACAATGTCCAGTCCCCACACGGCGAAAGGCCACGTGATGGGGATGATCTGCAGGATGTGCGCGGGGAGGTTGGACTTGCGAGCGTAAAACTGGCACCCTTCGCAGGTGCGCACAACCTCGCTGGCGTCAGCGACCGCGGTGGGCCAATAGAAGCCCTGGCGGAACGCGTTGCCGACGAGGGTGCGGGGCACAGCATGGTGGCCGCACACGCCCGCGTGTATGTCCCGGAGGAGCTCGCGCCCCTAGGGGATGGGCACGCATCGCTGCAGGATGCCGGAGGCGGCGCACTTGTACAGCTCGCCGTCGACGAGGGCGAAGGATTTGGCCCTCCTGGCGATGCGCCTGGCCTCGGACCGGTCCGAGGGGAGTTCCCCTCGGTCTATCCAAGTGATATACTTGTCGCGCCAATCCACCTTGCTGGGGGCTGGCTCGATGTCCATGGCTTCGGCCTCGTCAGCGCCGTACCCCTCGAGGAGGGAGAGCACGAACGCCTCGTTCGAGGGGTCCTCGTCCATGGGCTCCGCGCCCGCTGGATTCGAGGGAGCCCCCGAGGGTTCCGTGCAATTCGAGGGGTGCGGCTCGAGGGTGATGGACGGTTGGGAGACATCCCGAGCGAAGACGTTTGGGGGGATGGTGATCCATCCCGATGCGATCTTGGCGAGCTCATCCGCCTCCTCGTTGTACCGGCGGGGCACGTGATTGAGCTCAATGTCGTAGAACTTGTCCTCGAGGGCCCGCACCGCCTTGCAATACACCTCCATCTTGTCGTCGTGGCAGCTCGCGTTTTTCATGACCTGGTCGATCACGAGCTGCGAATCCCCCCGCACGTCGAGGCGTTTGACGCCTATCTCGACGGCGATCTTGAGGCCGCAAAGCAGGGCCTCGTATTCGGCCATGTTGTTTGACGCAGGGAAGTGAAGGTGCACAGCGTATCGCATGTGCTCTCCGAGGGGTGAGACGAAGAGCAGGCCCACGCCCGCCCCTGTCTTCATCACTGAGCCCTCGAAGTACAGAGTCCAGCATTCCGCCTGGATCTGTGGCGGCGGCAATTGCGTGTCCGTCCACTCGGCCACGAAATCTGCTAAGATTTGGGACTTGATGGCCTTGCGCGGGGCGTAGGCGAGCGTTTCACCCATAAGCTCCACCGACCACTTGGCAATCTTGCCTGCCGCAGCCGGGTTTCTGATGATTTCACCTAATGGAAAGGAGGATACCACCGTGACAGGGTGAGCCTCGAAGTAGTGGCGGAGCTTGCGCCGCGCGAGAACCACTGCGTAGAGCAGTTTCTGGACTTGCGGGTAGCGCGTCTTGGTGTAGGACAAGACTTCGCTAATGTAGTACACCGGCCGCTGAACCGGCAAGGCGTGTCCCTCCTCCGTGCGCTCTACCACGATCACGGCACTGACCACCTAGGTGGTCGCGGCTACGTAGAGGTGCAGAGGCTCACCGTCTTGCGGCGGTGTTAGGATCGGGGCGTGGGTAAGGGACGCCTTTAGCTTATCAAGCGCCTCCTGGGCCTCGGCGGTCCAGGAGAAATGCTCGTGCTTCTTGAGGAGCCGGTAGAGGGGCAACCCCTTTTCGCCGAGCCGCGAGACGAAGCGGCTCAGGGCGGCAAGGCACCCAGCACTCTTTGAACCCCCTTGAGGTCCCGAATCGGACCCATCCGCTCGAGGGCCGCAACCTTTTCGGGGTTGGCCTCGATGCCTCGGTGGGAGACAATGTATCCCAAAAGCATACCCCACGGCACGCCAAAGACACATTTTTCTGGGTTTAACTTAACCCCATTGGCCCGAAGGCAGTCGAACGCGATGCTGAGGTTGTAAACCAGGTCGTCCGCCTTCTTGCTTTTCACAACTATATCATCTACGTATGCTTCAACGGTTCGCCCGATGTGGTCTCCGAAGACGTGTTGCATACACCGTTGGTATGTCGCGCCCGCGTTTCGGAGGCCGAACGGCATCGTGACGTAGCAGTACATCCCGAACGGCGTGATGAATGAAGTTGCGAGCTGGTCGGACTCTTTCATCTTTATTTGGTGGTACCCGGAGTAGGCATCAAGAAAATAGAGCAGTTCGCACCCAGCGGTCGAATCAACAATCTGATCGATACGCGGCAAAGGAAAAGGAACTTTAGGACATGCTTTATTAAGACTAGTATAGTCTACACGCATCCGCCCGAGTATGGCGTGGTACGCGCCCCTGAACCCCACCACCTCGAAGGTGAGCGTCTCCTTGCGGTAGTTGTCCGGCGTGCCGAACCAGACGGGCAGGTCGATCTGCCCGAGGGGCTGGACGCGCTTGCCCGGCGCGACGCCATGGAACGGCGTCGTCTTCCCGGCCGCGGCACCGGTCCAACCCGATCCCCAGCAGGCGCAGTGTGTGCGCGTAGAGGATGTTGAGGCTGCTGCCTCCGTCCATCAGGACCTTCGAGAACCGCGCGTTCCCGATGACTGGGTCGACCACCAGCAGGTACTGGCCCAGGTTGGGGATGCGGTTTGGGTGATCCTCGCGGCTGAAGGTGATGGCGTCCTCCGACCAATCGAGGAAGGAAGGAGGCTCTTTCTCCGCGGCGAGAACCTCGTGCCGCTCCCGCTTGCGCTGGCGGCTGGACATGTCGATGGTCGGCCCCCGAAGATGAGGAAGACGTTCTCCACGGCGGGGAAGCCGCCGGCGTCGCCATCACCCCCGTCCTTCTTGGCCTCGTCGTCCTTCGCGGCGGCGCGACCGTAGAACCGCTTGAGCATGTTGCACTGCTCGAGGGTGTGGTTGACCGGTGTCTTGTGGTAGGGACATGGTTTCTTCAACATGTCGTCGAAAACCCCCGGGCCTCGAGGGGCTGGTCGAGGGCCCCGTCGAGCCGGGTCAACAGCAAGAGCTTCGCCGTCGTCGTCGTCGCGCCCCTGCTCGCGCGCCTCGCGACGCGGCTTCTTTCCCTTCTTGCCCCGCTTGTTCTTCTGGCGGAGCTCCTTGGACTTGCTGCCCTCCGCGGGCGCGTCGTCCGCGCGCTTGCCCTTCTTGCTGTCGAAGATCGCCCCCACCGCTTCTTCGCCAGAGGCAAAGCTGGTGGCGATGTCGAACAGCTCGTTTGAGTCGACCAGCGGGCTGCGCCCGTGCTCGTGCACGAGGTCTCGGCATGTAGTGCCTTCGAGGAAGGCGTGCACGATCTCAGACTGCGCCACGCTTGGAAGCTCTGTACAGCGCTAGGAGAAGCGTCGTATGAAGTCCTGAAGTGATTCGCCGGGCTTCTGGGTACAAGAGCGCAGGTCCCAGGAGTTCCCAGGGCGCACGTATGTGCCTTGGAAATTTCCCACAAACGTGCGGACCAGGTCGTCCCAGTTGTGGATCTGGCTGGCCGGCAGGTGCTCGAGCCACGTCCGCGCCGAGTCGGTGAGGTGCAGGGGGAGGTTGCGGATGATGACCTCCTCGCTGGTGGCTCCGCCCAGCTGGCACGCTAGGTGGTAGTCGTTGAGCCACACACGGGGATCTGTCTCCCCGTTGTACTTGACGATCGTCGTGGGCTGGCGGAAGCGCTGGGGAAAGGTCGCCGTGCGTATCTCCCGGCTGAACACACGGGTTCCCGGGGGCTCCGGCGTCGGTGAGCGGTCTTCCCCGCTGTCGTAGCATCCACCCCGCCGAGGGTGGTAGCCTACTGCCGTTCGTGCCTTCGCGTTGCTCGTCCGTTGGGCGTTGATGACGTTGCGGGCGTCGCTGTCTCGGGCTTGCTCGCGCGTGTCGAGGAGCCGCTCTTTGGCCGCCGTGCGCCCGGGTTGGCGGGGGCGCTCCGCCGCTCCGCCCGCGTGTACCGAGCGTTCGGGGCCTTGCGCGCCCCCATCGTCCCGCGCGCTCCCCTGTTGGCGGATGCGGGACACCGAACTTTCGGCCTGCTGGACGGCCGCTTGCTCGATGAGCGCCTGCGCCTCGCGGTGCAGGTTCCTCGCCTCGGGTGTCGAAGGGGCGGGCATGGCCCGCAGTAGCGTCGCGGCGGCGATGAGCTTTTGACTCGCTCGTGGGGGCGTATCTGGGTTGTCGACGTTGAAGTCGGCGTTGATGCGATCGCGGGCTTGTCTGCCCAGCTCACGCGCGCGTTCGCCGCGCGCGGAGGCTTCTCCCGCGATGGAGGCGCGAAGCAACCGCACTGTGCGGTACTCTTCCGCCAGCTTGGCCTCGAGCTCGCGCGCCTGGGCCAGCTGCGCGTTGATGTCGGCCCCCCTCAGCGGTGAGGGGGGAGGGGCACTTGGCCCTGCAGCCAGGCACGATCCAGTCCCTAGAGCGGGAGGAACCTCTCCGTCGCCGGCGCCCGCTGCGTCAGCGGCGTTTGCTGGGTCGTTGGCAATGACGACGCAGCACTCCCGCGCGGGGTCGTAGCTCCCAGCACTTGAGTCGTCGGAGCAGCCGAACCAATAGTCCGTGGCGTCGAGGAACCGCCTGAACATCACTGGGTCCGGCACGCCGGAGAAGTCCCACTCCTTGTATCCATGCGAGGTGGCGGGTGGTAGCGCGTCGACAGAGCCTAGGGATGACTCGTCACCGACGGAGGCGCTAGGGTCCCTGGCAACCAAGCCGTGGCGGCCAGGGGGAACCCTGCGCATCGTGGCGTTGGTGTTGGTGTTGGCGACGTAGGCCGCCGTGGCACCGCGCAGACCGATGGGGAAGCGTGGCCCGGAGACGAAGCGCTCCCCCACCGGGGCAGCGGCCGTCACACCGGTGGGCGCGTCACGTTGTGAGGCGACGCGCGCGGCATGCGGCGCTCCGACCGCGCGCCCGACGCGAGCGCCGGCCGGAGCGGCGGGCGGCGCCGTGGCGCGGGACGGACCCGCGGCGTCCGTGCCTGGCAGGTGTTGGTGTTGTGGCGATGAGTGCAGCGGCGACCGGGGCGGACCCAGCTTGGCGCCGCGCGCGGAGTTCCTCACGGTTGGTGAGGCGCATCAGGTAGCCGTTCCCCGTGGCCTGAAAGTTTAGGCCCCCGAACCGGATTTCGAATCCGGCGGGGACGGGGTCCGAGCTGCCCATGGAGTAACGCTGACCGCGATACTCGGTGCGAATCACCATTGAGGGAGCTGATGACGGGTTGACCTTCAGCGCGCGTGTGCCCCACGGTGGGCGCCAACTGTCGGTGCGGAATGTAGTCCCGACACTAACTAGTAGTAAGCGCTGAGATCTGTCCCTCGATGGTCGGTGCTAAGCAACTAAAGACACTTGGTTTATCCTGGTTCCGGCCGGAGCCGTACGTCCAGCAGGGGCGTGCTCGAGGCACTGTATTGCTTTGCACCGGGGTGCCTGTAGTGGGGCGGCTACAAGCAAGGTGGGAGAGGAGGCGTGGCCTCCAAGTCCCTAGTGGAGTGATTGAGGCGGGTGCCAATATCGTAGGGGAGACGGGGAGCGTGTGTGGTGTCTCTCCTGCGGCGAGGGGGATCACCTTCATTTTATAGACCAAGGAGAGGGTGATTTACAGGCATGTCGCACTGTTTAGCTACGTATGGAGGTATGGCGTACAGTGCCGGGGAGTTGGCGGTTGTCCCGGCGGCCCTTGCCCCGGCCTTGTCATCGTGGCGTGTCCTGTACTTGAACAGGGGCTGCCTCGAGGGTGAAGGCGTAGTGGTTGGCCGGGGCGTCTTCAGACGGGCTCGAGGAAGCCGTTGACGGTGATCCGTACGGGGTATAGTGGCAGGCGTGGCGGCGTCCCGTCCCCGCGTGCTCAACAGCGCCGGAGTTGTTGTAGCAGTGCCCGGCGTGGCGCTGCAGGGGCGGGGATGGCCGCACAGGACTGACAGTGACGGGGATGGTGCTCCCGCCGGCCTGACGTCACGGTTTGACCCTGCAGAGTCACGAGAAGTCGCACCGACGCGCGCCGCAATCTCAATGCGGAGGACTTGAGGGAGGCCCAGCAGCAGCGATGACGGCTGGTGCCACGTGCTTCTTCCCGGCATGCTATCCATCTCCGGTCGAGAATGGTGACGATGAGGAGTAGGCAGTTGCTGTTTTTCGCGGGTAGAGATGAAGGGGCAGGGGATCTAATTGTTTTGGAAGGAGAAGATACAGGAGATTTGTTTCCAAACACGGTTTAAGTATGCAATGGAGACGACGTTTCGTTACCCCGCGTATCATTTAATTCTACATTGGAATCACTACCTCTGCAGCTCTGCCTCAGCCATTGAATGGCAATAGTTTCGCCATTGACCGTCTTGGGAACCTCTTTCTGTTTCCTGTGCTCTTGATCTTATGCCTTCCTCTCTTTTTTGGAGGTGATGGATGTTTGGATGGAGGTGTTAGTGTTTGTTTGGAGCAAACTAACACCAAAACTAACACTTTGGAGCCAAACACTTGTGTTAATTTGGAGGTGTTAAAAACTACCACTAACAGTAACACTAACATCTACCATCCAAACACGGCCATTGGAGATGATGTTTGCTTACTCCGCGTATCATTTAATTCTACATTGGAATCACTACCTCTGCAGCTCTGCTCTCAGCCATTGACTAGCAACAGTTTCGCCATTAACCGTCTTGGGAACCTTCCCGACCGTTCCTGTGATCTTGATCTTATCCCTTCCTTGTTTTTTCTATAAAAAGGCACTGACGCCTATCGGTCCTCCTCACTTCAAGTTGCTTCCTTCTTCTCTAGATCTAGATCTAGCTATATGGTTCCTTCTTCTGATACAATAAAGCGAGTCACTTGCTTCCTTCTTCTCTAGATCTAGATCTAGCTATGGCGCAAAGAATAGATCTTGTAGGGTGCAAGCTTTTGTTTTTCTCTCTTCTTCCTCCTCCTCGATCTCTCAGTTGCTAGAAGAATTCTTGTGATAGGGGGTGATTGGGTTGCTCATCCCTCGAACACAGCTGCCAGAAGAATCCTTGTGACATACCCCTTGCTCGCAGCTGTGTCCAGGGAAGGTAGCCCAGAACCTCCTGGCATCAGGATGAACAAGCCGATGGAAAGCTTGCTACAGCTTTTCCGTCACACTTGGGCTTCCTTTTGCTTTCCCCTTCTCCTCTAGGAGGAGGGATTTTTTTAAGGGATATGTTTCCACCCTCTCTGTATCTTTCTCTTGTGTTCACTTGTAAGATAAGGAAGCAGCAAGAATCTAGATGGAGCATATCTCATTATTTTTCCTTATAAGATGAGCATAATTAAGGAAAGCTTCTGTCTAGCAAACCAAAATCAGGGTTGCAAGACAGAAGCTTTCCTCAATTACTCATTGCAAGACAGAAGCTTTCTTTAATTAGTCATGCCAGGAATCAAGTCTCTAAGCCGTCAGCAGAAATGGAGCTTGTTCGATGACAACGTGCAGCAAGATCGACGACCTGCGAGCATGATCAACCTGCGAGCAAGATCGATGTGTGTGTGATTTTGCATATCTCGTCATGAAGATATGGCTGCATTGTAACTTTGTTCTGATGTATCAATGATGACTACAATCTGTGTGTGTGTGTGTGATTTTGCATCTCAAGAGACATGCTTTTGTGATTATCTCTGTGCAGTACAATATTTTGTATGATTTACCTACTCACTTGCAAAGCTTGTGATTATCTCAACAGTTTGGCAAATAAACTTGCTTCTCTCAGGATTCCTGATGTAAGTTAGATCTGGATTTGGCAAGTGAAATTATGTCAGATTGTTGGAGATGAACTCTTTTTTTACTTGGCATATCTTTTTAGAAGTTGGCAAAGCACAAGATTTGCCAAGTAAAATTTGGCAAACTCTTGGAGACACTCTAATCCATGTCTCTTTTGATGTAATTTATTCGTGATTTCGCATATCTTCTTGCCCATAACAAAAGCGACGCTGGTTCGTTAGTCCTCGTCTCTTGCCCGTAACAAAGGCGACGCTGGTTTGTTAGTCCTCATCTCTTGCTCGTAGCAATGGCGACGCGGGTTCGTTAATCCTCGTCTCTTGCCGTTACTGAACTGAAGCAGAATATAAATAGAGTATATATAGTATCATTGGCAGAATATATTACAAGTAGGATTCAAATTCCACCACATCCCATATATTACAAAAAGGATTGAAATTCCACCAATACATCGCATCCTTTATATTACAAAACGGATTCCATTTCCACCAATAGACACATTCCCCGGCATTACAAATAGGATTCAGCAGAAATCAGGCTTGCTTTTTCTTCCTTGATTTTTGTATATGGATTTTTCACTATGGTCGCTTCGCAAGTATAGTGTTTTGTTAGTTCTGAAGAGTTGGGGCTTGTATGAAGTGTCAAAGGATGGGATTTCGTCAAACTGGTTGTATTCCTCCTCCTTAACAACATTTTCAATCCCCACAATCCTTTTTTTCAGGCATAACCACAGACCAGTTTTTCTTTGCAAGATCAGGTAAATAGAACACTTGCTCAACATCGTTGGCGAAGACAAACGGTTCGTTTTTGTAACCAAAGACCCGGAGATCAACACTTACATAACCATATTTGTCCTTGCTCACAGCTCTCTTCCCATTGGTGACCCATCTACACCGAAACAAGGCTACCTTCAATCCTACAAAATCAAGCTCCCATATCTCCTCTATTTGACCATAATATGTGTCTGTCTCCGTGTCATCATCATCGTCATGACTGTCGTCAACGACGGCCCGTACACGCACACCACTATTTTGATAGACGCTCTTTTTATCCTGGGTCATGGTGTAGAACGTGTATCCATTGATACCCATTCCTTCGTATCTTGTAACAGTGAACAATGGCCCCGCTGCTAGATTCCTTATCTCGTCGGTAATTACAGTATTATTGCTGCATGTCTCGACATAATCTCGAAGCCACCTGTTGAAACCTTGCATGTGCATCTTTGCAAGCCAAGCCCTACCACGGTTAGGGTTGTCTTCACGTAGTTGTCGTTTGTGCTCATTGGCAAACAGTGTAATTAGGTGCAGTTATTGTATCACGGTGAAATGAGCCTTTTCGAAGGCATCTGCATCCGGAGTGACTGACCTTTTCCCCATAGTCCCAACACCTGAAAGCCTACCTTCATGTCGTGAGTGAGGCACACCAATGGGGTTTTGTGGGTCCATATAACCCATGGCTCACTCCACTGCTTCGATGGTCTCGTAGCCACGAACAATGGCTCCCTCAGGAAATAACCGGTTATGTACCAATTATTTCAGGAATCCATAGAACCTCTCATATGGAAACATCTGATGAAGGTAAGATGGGCCAAGAAACCAGATTTCCCTCGCGAGGTGTGCTGTTAGATGCAACATGAGATCAAAGAATGACGCTGGGAAGGTAGCTTCAAGTAGGCATAGGGTCTTGAAATTCCGCCTCTCCAAGTCCAATAGTTTTTCCTCATCAATCACCTTCTGTTCTATTGCATTGAAGAATAAACACAAGTTTGTGACCACGTCACAAACCAGTTCTGTCTTGATACCTCTAAGTGCAACAGGTTGAAGAGTTGTCATCAACACATGGCAATCATGAGATTTCATTAAGTTGAAATTCATTTTCATGTCCTTCACTGACACTAGCCTCTTGAAGTTTGATGAGTAGCCTGAAGGTACTTTCAAATCATGCAAAAACTGACAGAATTCTTTTCTCTCTGCCTTTGACAAGGTGGTTGCAACAACGGGAAGGTTCGTCCCCGTCTCTATTTCCTCTGCATAGAGCTCCGGCCTAATGCCCAGCTCTTTAAGATCCTCCCTTGCATTTTTATGATCTTCTCCTTTGGACTTCTGTTGTAGCATTGTTCCACAAGTAGCTTCACACACATTCTTCTTGACGTGCATGTTGTCAATCGAATGACGCACATCCAACATCGGTCAATACTCTAGCTCCCATGGAATTGATTTCTTGTTCCACATTCCTTCTTCTTCTTCACCATCTCATTTCTTTCTTTTGCCAAGGGTTTTTTCAGTCAGTTTGGGTAACTCCTCGATAGTTTTGATGTTCTTGACTTTCAAGTGGACCAGATCTCCAGTCACATGCAACGGCGCCTCTCGATTCTCCTTTTCCCCATTAAACTGACAATCCATGGCCCGGTAAGATGTTTCTTGCCAAGGAAATGACGGTGCCCCATAAATATGTATTTCTTTGAATGTCTTAGCCATATTGCGCAAGTATCTTTCAAGCAGTGTGGGCAAGCTGCACCTTTCCTTTTCCTCTGGTCAGAGAGGTTGCGCTGAGCCGGGTTGTCGTTGATGGTGGTAAACAACATGCCATTCATTGTGAACTCCTCACGCTTGTACTCATCCCAAACCTCCGGCACACCAGGCTTCCACAATATCTTCAAGTCATCAACTAGTGGCCTCAAGTAGACATCAATATGGTCACCAGGTTGCTTTGGCCTGGAGACCAATATTGTCAGCATCATATATTTCTATTTCTTGCATAGCAGGGTGGAAGGTTGTACAACGATAGCACGATATGCCAGGTGCTATGTGTTGAGCTCTGGTTACCGAATGGGTTCACGCCATCTGTACTCATAGCAAACCGTATGCTCCTTGCATCGTCAAACCATGGGAAGTGGGTATTAATGTTACCACATTGCGCTGCATCTGCGGGGTGCCTAAACTTGTCATCTTTCTTATAATTAAGCTCCTTTCGGCCTTCGGCATGCCAATGCAAGAGTTGGGCCTCCTTTCGTGTTGCGAACCATCTTCTCAACCGAGGAATGATGCAAAAATACCATGCCACCCTCACATGAGCCCCTCTGTTAGCTTTCTTTTTCGTGCCTCTGATCTCGTCGGGCTCGTTCTTGTCATCAGCATTATTATCATCTCCACCATCCTTTTTCCTGTTGTACCGATCATAGCCACACTTGGGGCACTTGTCAAGGTCTGCATAATCTCCACGAAACAATACACAACTGTTCTTGCATGCATGGATTTTTTCAACCTCTATTTCCAAAGGACAGATTATCTTCTTCACCTCATAGACAGACTCTGCTATTTGGTTTCCTTCAGGTAGCATGTCTCTAAGCACATCCAATAGATGTTTGAAACTTTTGTTGCTCCAACCATGATCTTCCTTAAGCTGCAGAAGTTTTAGATCACCAGAAAGGCGAGAGTACTTCTGGCAATCAGGATAGAGGGGTTTCTTTGAATCTTCAATGAACCGCTTCAGCCTCGCTAATTCAGAAGGTGTGTACACTTGTTGAAACTCAATATCCCGCAACATTTGATCGACATTGTGCACACGTTGCAACACCTCACCATCATCGAAGCCCCTAACTTATTGATCAGTGATATCCTCAGGCCTCAACACATTTGGTGGGAATAATGGTTCATTTCCCTCAAATAGTCCACTGTCATCAAGGTCTTCATCATGGTTAGCATGGTGTCGCACTTCACCTTCATTTAGGCAGCCTGCTTTCATTAAGGCCTTCCTCACCATGTTTATTCCAACAAGTGTAATGTTTTGTGAAACCACGTGTGACCAAATGATGAAAACTGATTTCTCGTTGTGCGAATTTCTTTTGGTTGAGACAATCAATACAGAGGCAAAGCATTGCCTGAACACCACAGTTTCTCATATCCGCCTCTGCTTGATTTAATTATAAAACCATTGACCCCGCTTAAGAAATTCTCCCAATCTTCTTGGGGTTGTCTGTACATCCAAGCCCGAGCAGCAGACGCCATTTGCATTCCATACACCAAATGAGCATAATTCATCACATAAAAAGACAGCTGAAGAATTTCAATAAAATGGGCTAATTAATTTCCACCTTGACGAGGACTTTCTACGAGGCGAGCGCGGCCGAGGAGGAGGATCGGAGGCGGTGTCGCGGCCGCGGCGACAGCGCGGAGGACGGCGCAGTCGACGTCCTCTTTGTCCCTTTCGCCGTCGCGCAATCCTCAGAGCGCGCGTAGCTGGCGGCGGCAAACGGGACAGGCCGACGGGGACATCTGAGCACACAGATCGAGCGAGTGACCTTCTGAGGAGAGAGAGAGCGAGTGTTGTTGTTGGAACATGAGTGGCCTAGCTTCTGCGGAGAGAGAGCGAGTGGTGTCGAAAGGATAAGACACAGACACACAGACGAGATAACAACATGTGTCTCCGATGTGAGAAAAAAGGCGACCCTGGGTGCCAATCAAAGGAGACGCATCCTACAAGCATGCGTCTCCAGTACGAACTTATCGGTAACGGACTTTATAGCCCATTACCAATACGGCAGCGATCAGTAACGAACTTAAGCAGCCCGTTACTGATAGAGCATTGATCGGTAACGGGATTTACAAGCCCGTTACCGATAGGTTTGACATTTGCAACGGGCTCTTTTAACATCCGTTACAAAGAATTTATGTAACGGGCGTTTAAGAAGCCCGTTACCAGAAGTCCACATTGGTAACGGGCGTTGTAGAGGCCAACCCCGGGTCGTCCTGGCGCGCTTATAGGTAACGGGCGCCAAACAACAACCGTTACAGATGTGGGTGGATGTAACGGACGTTAAGGACCCGTTACAAATGTTGAGTGACCTATTTGAGATTTTCACGTAGTGTTACTGAATTGATAAATCAACCGTACCATATTGGATTCTAAGGTCAAACACTGATCATCATCATGTCATGTGGACTGTGTGATGGTCGGATTGGACACGGTTCGCGTGTATCGCATTACATCTTAAAGAAAGTTAATGGGAATTGTATTACATGGTGGAGTATTGGAGCTAGTTTAACCCAATTTAGGTTTTTAAATTAGCAAGTGACGATCCAGTCATGTGCCTTAACTGCCAAAGTTAGACTAACCGCACTAAGATCATGTTCTTCTCATCTTCTGTTTTCCACCTACTAGCGCAAGAGGAAATCAAGGGAGATCCGCATGCATTCTAGCTATCTTGTATACATATGGTGTGTGGCCTCATGGCATGGGAAAAGTTTAGCGCAGAAATATGAGCCCTATGTCAAAAGCTAGCGCAAGAGGAAATCAAGGGAGATCCGCATGCATTCTAGCTATCTTGTATACACATGGTGTGTGGCCTCATGGCATGGGAAAAGTTTAGCGCAGAAATATGAGCCCTATATCTCTACTCCTAAAAAGTGTGAAAGTAAGACAATCTGATGGGTTCACCACCTCCACGCATTCACCAGTCCCGCGACTTCACCCCGTGACCCCGATCCCCCCGGCCCGCGCCTTCACCCCGATCCCCCCGTCCACCGCCCTCCTTTCTCCCGTCAACGACGGTTCCCACGCCCCCGCACGCCCCCCCCCCCCCCCGGCCACCCGTCGGTCCCCCCCGCCCACCGGATCGCTCCGCCCCCTCCCGCACGGGCAACCGTAGCGTCTTGATCTTGCGGCGCGCGCTCCGTTTCCTCGAGTTCTTGCGCGGAGGCAGAGCCGAGCCGGGCGGGCGCGGGAGAGCAGCGGCAGCGGCGGCGGGGAAGAGAGAAAGAGCCGGCGTGCGGCCGGTGCCGCCGCCGCCGGCCATGTCCGCGCGCGCGCGCGTCGATGCCGGCGGGGAGGGCGGCGGGCGTGGCGCCGTCGAGGCCGCCGCCGCCGCGAGAAAATGACCCCCGATCCACCCGCACGTCGACCGCCGCGACGCCCGCCTCCCCCTCCGTCGAGGCCGCCGCCTCGCCATCGCCACTACCCGTGCGTCCCCCATCCGCCGTTGCACCCCTACGCCTCTTTGTTTTGCCCTCCTTCTCCGCCTCCTGTCGCCTCCACCCTCCACACCACTGCGGCCTTTCCCAATCCGTGCGGTGAAGGAGCAAGCCGGCCATGTACCTCGTCCTAAAGCGGGAGCCACAAGGACGGCGACCATGGCCATCCATGCTGCTCCTCCTCCATCCGCTACTGATCTCCTCCGTCGGTTCACTACTCCCCTCCTCCCGTCTTCGCCGCCGCCGTTGCCCCCATTCTCTTTGTGCCCGGCGGCTGGTCGACGAGGAGGGTGGAAGAGCAATGGCCGGCGGGGGGTCCAAGCGTCGTTGTCCTCGTCGAGGCCAAGCCAGGGTACGCACTCGACTAGAAGACGACAGGGCCCTGGAACCCTAACACCAGATGCTGTGGATTAAAACACCATTCTCTAAGGTACCCATCTGTCTTTGCGCATCCTTTTGGTGATATCTGGGCAATGGAAAATGATGGATTCTATCACCTAGGCGAAAGTTAATGGCCAATGTATTAGCTGAGCTGCTAATTGATGAAATTAGCACGAAACTGTCATTTATGTATTTTCTATTTCATGACTTTCTATTCTTTCAGTACTTGCCTCTGCCTCGATACTGGAACGCTGGGAGCTGGGGTGATGGGAGGTGCTCCATGATGAGGCCATGGGCCCTAAGGCTAGATGCGTCGGCGCTCGGCGGCCATGGCATGCTTGCAGCTTGAAAGCATGTGGAGTGGAACAACGAGCTTGTGCTCCGGCAGGTGCTGATTTAATATGAGTTCAACTATTTGTGCTTATAGAGGGTAAATCCTAATATTTCTTTACCCTTAATGCATTGCCATACTACTGTAGTAGTTTCAATTGATCATGCAAAGTAATCGAAATTAGCTCTCCTGATTTAGCTTTCTGCTTAAACAAAGTCAAAATTATACCTAGGTCAGGGTTTAGCATTGGTGTTTGAGAGTTTTAGACCCTGGTCTTTCCATTTTCATAAGGACTTTCTTGTGGATTTTGGTTTGTTTTTTGTTTTCATATGTTAACCTTTTTTCATTCAAAGTCTCATATGCAACTTCGATTAGGTTTCGGTATCAAGCTGGGTGAATTCGAGATCGGATTGCACAGGGCATTGCAACTCTTCAATTGGAGAAGGGCTTTAAAAGTTCTTAAATTGCAAGTGCCTTTTTTTCTTTTTCTTTTTGCTAACTCAGTTTCTGTCTTATAATAGGAGATTTGCTCGTGCTGCACAAGTGTGTGATGAGGTACTTGCTACATAGTCGGTACGGTCAAGGGAGAAGTATTACACTTTCTTGGCAACAGATCGAAAGAAATATCTTGCATTTTGCCCGGACCAGATTTTGAAATAAAAAAGCTGTTGTCACTTACCCTGACATTGGTATTTTTTTCATAGAAAACTATTTTCCCAAATAAGATTGGCCCTATTCCTTGCAATATATCTTTTGACAATATTTCATTATTTCCCAAAGGCTATGTTGTTGTTATATATCCTATGGCCTTCAAATTGAAACCTACAAAAAATTTCTACAACTTTACATTAAGCTAGCATAATGTTGTCATGGTCCTCCTAGGCTTACAAGCTGTACTCCTATGGCTGTAGTTTTGTTTTCCTTTTATTTTCCCTGCTATACCGCAGACAGTATTTAAAAGCCATAAGTACTGGTATTTATGCTTTTGTTGAATGTGATTGTCTGCAGTTGCACCATCTCAACTGGATCAGCCCCTGGTTCAAAACAAGGCTCTGGTTGCTCCCCACTCTACTCCCTGCACTCCTGTTCTTATCGATTGTGGTGAAGGAAGGAGCAAAAGATTTAACCGGTTCACATCTATCAACCCTCGGAAAATTATTTTCTTTGCAACGCTGTAAGTGACCAGTTTTTCTCTTCTTTGTAATGTATACTTTGCTTGTTCGTTTGTGTCAACACTGTTCTTCGGGTTGGATCTTCTTCCTTGGTTCTTCCAGAAGCATCCACCACGCCCACCCGGCGATCCCCATGGCCTCCGGCGAGAGTGCCGGCAATCCGCAGGCTGCCAACGGTGAGGCGGAGGCCAAGATGGAGACGGAGGAGCAGAAGGGGCCAGTGTTGTGCCTTGACCTGACAAGCTACCAGCTGCAAGATATGAGCGAGGTGGAGATCCCGACCACGCTGGAGGAGGTCAACCTCACCGCCAACCGCCTCACCTCCGTCGACCCACGCATTGGCCGACTCGGCGGCCTCCGCAAGATCTCCTTCCGCCGAGACCCTCCTCGACGACGACGACGTCACGCCGCTCTCGTCCTGGGACACAATTGTCGGGTTACAGGTGATTACTGCCATGAGAAAATGTTGTGATTGTGAGGCCTTGTTGGGCCGATCTGAACCTAGATGCTCAGTTCTGGTTATTTGATCCTTAGTGTTGGTTATTCTTGCAATTTCTTTCTATTATGAATCGCCATTTTAGTTTAATGACTTTCAATCTGTGTTACCCAGTAAAGTAAAATTTACATGATGCCTGGTAATGTGATTAATAAATATTCATTTACCATTCTATTGTATATGATTTTGGTGTGATGAGAAATAGATTTTTTATGAAACTTGTGTGCAAATTTTAGTGATCCCGTAATCTCATTATATTCCTATCACCGAGCCATTTAGTTAGTCCCCGAGAATATTAGATATCAAGTTAATTAATAATAGGTATAATTAAGCTATCGATCAGTGTAAGAACAAGCAGCCATAATGGTGTTTAATCATACAATTTTAGTTGGATCCTTACAATGCAAGCACACCTAGCAAGGATAAACATGGGTCTAGCAGACTGCATGAAATTTTGCAGATGTGCAGACAACTGTATGGAGTATTACTTATGGTTACTTAAAAGACCCAATAACAGTTGAATGCATTGTTATATTGTCATGATACTTTCACAAATCACAACATGACCCAAGCATTTTCTTTTAGAAGCTTGTAGGCTTCCTATGAAGTAAGGCCTTGACATGTGCAGAGTTGGGACACCACCCTTTCCTTCAATAAGCTTGAGAACTGTAGTGCTGAAAATAATGCATATAGGCTTTAAGTTCCCTCTTGCTTTATTGACGAACTTCTTTGTCTCTGCTCCAACTTTATTGATGCTTTAATTTTTAATGCAGAAAAATCATTTGATTTATCTTAGAATAGGAAGTAGTTTATAATGCTATCTAAATCCCATATCATATTTTAGGAATTGTTCCTTAGAGATAACAAACTTACAAGGATTCCTAATGCCAGCATCTTCAAGGGTCTTCTGATTTTCGATGTATCTTTCGATGAGATATCTTCCTTGACTAGGCTGTCCAAGGTTTCCAGAACATTGAAGGAACTTTATGTTTCAAAGAATGAGGTTCCAAAGATGGAAGAACTTGAATACTTCCATGCATTGGAAATTCTTGAACTTGGTAGCATCAGATTAAGGGTAAGTTTTGTAGAGTAAATTGTTCTTTACTCCTTGTGTTCATACCTGAGCACTTCCATGTTGCTTTATGGAAAGTTAGGTCCTCTAGGCTCGGCCAGTGAACCAAGCCATGTCTGACATTTAGTACGGAATTTATTTAGAACCTGTAATTTCCTACATCCTGGCATAGAAGGTGGAGGAGGCAAGGGAGCCGGCCGTGGGGAGGGAGGGAAGGCCGCCGATGTGGGGAGGGAAGGAGAGGCTGCCAGGAGCTTGCCGGCGCGGGGGAGATTCGATCGCTGGTGCTTTCTTTTGGACCCATTCATAGTCTCTCTGTCTCTCTTTTTTTGTGACAATGTGTTTTTCCAACCTACCTTTCTAATCTTGTGGAAATTATCTTTACTTGCAGTGGAAGCCATACTACTGAAATCTTGTGGACAATTAAAATTTCTTGTCTGTGTACAGTGTTAGGATTTTCTGGAGGAAATGATGGGAAGCTGATGGACTGAGTGTTGTGCATCACGCAATTGTGTGTGATCTTCTTTTCTGCCAGGCTCCTCTTCTTTGTGGTTCAAGGTGATTCCATGAAGCTCCATGCTATATGTACCCTTGGGATGTGTTCTATAAGCTGCTGCCTTCTATAAGTGATCACTTCTAGCCATATTTGTTAGAATCTTAGAATAGATGCACACGGTTAATAGCTTTGTTGATGGTCACACAAATTCAGCCTGATCTGGATTAGAATATTATCAACCCTAAAGGGAAAAACTTAAGATCAATACACACTTTTGTTTCATTACAATAACATCTTTTTGTCAGTTGATCTTAAGTCACATCAGAGGCAAAGAATATTAAATATTTGGTTATCTTTGGATGGTGTCTTACCACAATTTGTTTTCATACTATTATTGTCATGTTGAATGATACATGTATTGCAATATAAAATATTTGTAGTCCGTAGCAACGCACGGGCACGATCCTAGTATATATATATATGTCAAAAGCGGAAAATTTACGTGTTTCAAACAGAATTATTAATTAAAACACCTCGTGAAACACTGGAAAATTTACGTGTGTTGCAAATGTCCCTCCAAGCAATACGACGGTTGAGTTCATTGAACTTGAGAGTGTTTCAGATCGAAGCGCTATTTTCTTGCCATCGTGTAGAAAATTTGCCGCCTCGATCATACACAGACTCCCAACCGACATGGCATTACAGTTGGCACGTTATCAGCAATGAATTTGTGGACTTTAATTTTCCGCCGGCAGGTTGATGATATAGTATAATTGTGTTTTTCACAAGATAAATAAACAACTTCTCGCTTGGAATTAATGAGCCAACGAGAGTTGATGTTTTGATCGGTTGCTCGACCGAACCTCAGAGTCACAGAAGAACATGCGCAGGACAGGGTTTCAACTAATGTGGTGGACGCAGGAGACGCAACGCATGCAACTGCAGTTTGTTGAGTTCGTTGCCTCGGGAGGAATCTTAATTCTTCTAGATGGAGCTAGGTAGACGAGTTAACCCCAACGACAAAGTCGTAGCGGTGCCTGATGCATCATCATCGGCATGCATGTGCCTCGATGGAACACGGATTTCCTGCGTTCTGACACACGGCGATGCAGCAAGACCATTATTCCCCTAATAATCCCCTACGAGTAGCTATTGTGATTAATAAACTCTTGCTTGCTCCATCGGTTCTTAGCCTCCACGCCGATCGTTCTCTATTTAAGCACAGGCGGCCTCCGATGCCATGCATCTCATCCCTCAAGCCCAGCAACCTCCTCGATCGTCTGCTCCATTATTCCATCTCATCCTTTCTCTGCAGCTCTACCCTGTGCATTGGCGCCCATGGATATGGCCAAGTCCCTGATCTTGTGCACCGTCCTCCTTGCGGCGTGCCTCGCGCTCGCCGCGGCCCAGGGCTCTCCCGGCACCGCCACGTTCTACGGTGGATCCGACGGCTCCGGCACCATGGGTAAGCTGCCTTGCATGCTCCCATTTCGCTACAAGAAACATCTGCATAGAGCAGTAGATGCATATTTTGCCTTACTGGGGCACGGTACTGATGATCCATTGCATCATATGTAGGTGGTGCCTGCGGGTACGACAACCTCTACAACGCCGGGTACGGCATCAACAACGCGGCGCTGAGCCAGACGCTGTTCAACGACGGCGCGTCCTGCGGCCAGTGCTACACCATCAAGTGCGACGTAACACGCCCCGGCGGCGAGTACTGCAAACCCGGCAACAGCATCACCGTCACGGCCACCAACCTGTGCCCGCCCAACTACGCACAGCCCAACGGCGGCTGGTGCGGCCCGGGACGCCCTCACTTCGACATGTCGCAGCCGGCGTGGGAGAACATCGGGATCTACCGGGCCGGCATCATCCCGGTGTTGTACCAGCAGGTCAAGTGCTCACGCAGCGGCGGCGTGCGCTTCAGCCTCGCCGGCTCCACTTATTTCCTGCTCGTCAACATCCAGAACCTCGGCGGCAGCGGCTCCGTGGGAGCCGCTTGGGTGAAGGGCGACAAGACGGGGTGGATCCAGATGTCCAGGAACTGGGGCGCCAACTGGCAGGCACTCTCCAACCTCGTCGGTCAAGGGCTCAGCTTCGCCGTGACAAGCACCGGCGGGCAGTACATTCAGTTCCTCAACGTCGTACCGGGCTGGTGGCAGTTCGGCCAGACCTACACCAACAACTACCAGAATTTCGCCTACTGATGAGACTAACAAGCAGGAGAGCAATTAGTATTCTTCGCCATTTCTTGCAACTTCGGTTGAGTGGCGAGTTAGAGCTAGCTCATGATTTTGATGGAGCAAGCTCAACTTGTCATTGCATCCTAGGTGACCGCCTCACTGGCATCTCTCCTAGGTGATGCTCCAACTGCAGGAGGTGCGCACCATGTATAATCCAAATTTACCTGTACGTGTATTTTATTTTATTTTTGCACATTTTTCAATTGTTTTTAAATGTTATTTTAATTACTTGGGTCTTAAATATACATGTAACCTTTAGAAATGAATTAATCGAGATACATTGTTGAGTCAACCAAAAACATTATCCTTGTATGCCAAAATATTACCAGCACTACAATATATTTTTGGATATTCGTATATAGAATGCTTTGACCACTAAATGTCCATAGAGATATGTTTACTATGCCCTTGTTAAATTGAGAATTTTAAAACATTGCGCCAGATATACCAGAAAATAATTTAATATGTAGAAGTTAATCATACGTGGTACGTACGTACGTACACACATACATACACACACATACACATACGTACGTACGTACGTTTGATTGAAGCATCATCTTTAACTAGCAGGGAAGTAAAGCGTTTGACCACATGGTTACCAAGAAATTAAACAGTAATATGTCAACGTATTTTTTTTAGAAATTGGATAATTAAATCCGGCCTCTACATCCGAATATGTACACAGCCCATTATTAAAAGTTTGAAGGAACCGTCCACAAAAGGTGAAAAAGCAGTAACGGGCAACAAGCCCCGACTAAGGTAAACGATAAATATTGTTCCATCCGCTATTAGCAATCTGAAGAGCAACGACTTCTAAATTTCTGCTCATGGCGATGAGGGTATCCTTAGCCTGCTCCTTATGCTGCAGCTGGGCCCAAAAGCGTAGCCAGTAAGCTCCCCTGAAAATAACCTGCAAAAGCGAATTAAACTTCACCTTTTTAAAAATAATATCATTCCGGCATTTCCAAATAGCCCAGCAAATGGAAGTGGCACCAACCCAGATCAGGGGCTTATAGAATTTATGTTGATTATTAAGTCACGTACCAAACATATGGCTAATAGATCTAGGCTGGGACAAATTAGTAGCATAGAAAATAATCCTCCAAATCATTTTTGCCGAAGAGCAATCTAAAAACAGGTGCGGAATGGTCTCATTAGAATTACAACAGCACATTGCTGGCTCCCATTCCAATTTTTCTTAGCAAGGTTATCTTTTGTCAAAACGACCCCCTTCTGAAGAAACCAAAGGAAAATTTTGATCTTTAGAGGTATTTTCCACTTCCAGATCTGCCTATGCTGAAAAGGTGGATGAGTATCTATGTCATGTAGATACAGTGACCGAACAGTGAAAAACCACTTTTTGTCAGTCTCCATTTAAAATAGTCTTTATCATCCACCAGAACAACATTAGAGACCCGATCTACTAGGTGGAGCCAAAGGATCAGGTTGTTACCCACCAAGGACCGCCTGAAAGAAATGTTAAGGGGCCTAGAGGACAAAACCTTAGAAACCGTAACATGCTTATCCCGCGCAATATGGTATAAGGATGGGTATGTATCCTTTAGCGGCTTATCACCTATCCACGTATGATCCAAAATCTCGTGTTGGTTCCATCTTTAATAACAAAAGAACCGTTAGACAAGACCTCATCTTTAATACGCATGAGTCCTCTCCAAAAGTGAGAGTCATTGGGTTTTGATGATACTTGCGTGAGGGTTTTGGTTCTCAAATACTTGTTCCTTAGCAAAGATCGCCAGGTCCCTTCAGTGTTCAAAAGGTTCACTAACCACTTAGCCAACAGGCACTTGTTTTGTAGCTGTAAGTTCAAAATCCCAAGACCACCCTGATCTTTGGGGCGACACAAGATGTCCCATTTGGCAAGCCTATACTTATGTTTAATAGCAGAGCCTTGCCAAAAAAATTTGGATCTGAAATGATCCAGGCTTTTAAGAACTCCCTTAGGAACTTCGAAGAAGGACATCATGAACATGGGTAGGCTACTTAACACTGAATTCAGCAGAACCAACCTCCCCCCATAGGATAGATATTTTGCTTTCCAACACGAGATCTTTTGCTGAAAGCGCTTTTCGACTTTACTCCATTCGGAATTTAGGAGTTGCCTATGGTGCATCGGAATACCTAAATATCTGAAACGGTAAGCTCCCGAATTACAACCAAAGCGAGAAGTATATGAAGCTACCATCTCTATGGCCGCCCCATAACAGAAGACTTCACTCTTGTGGAAGTTAATCTTCAGACCCCAAAACTGCTCAAAAGCACATAAAAGGAGCTTAAGATTTTTAGCTTGCTCAAGGTCATGGTCTAGAAAGATTATGGTTTATGGTGTCGTCAGCGTATTGTAAGATATACAAACCATTATCAACTAGATGTGGAATCACCCCTCTAATCTGCCCATCTGTTTTGGCTCTATTAATGAGCAGGGCTAGCATGTCAGCGACGATGTTAAATAAGATAGGAGACATAGGATGAATATGTCATTGACAAAATTAAATGCATGAAACCAGATCATTTTAAACATCATCTGTAATGTTGTACGTAGTTTTTTTATTGTGTGTACGTCAATATTAAGTTACAATGTTGAAAATATGCGGTATATTATCCTACTGGTCAATGCGAGTACACTGCGGATGATATAGGCTGGTAGAGTTGTCTTTTCATTAAACTAATAATGTAATGCTGAAAATTAAAATAAATACTTTTTTTGCGCGCAAAAAAAGTAAAAATATAAATAAATAAATAAATACTTCCTCATAGAGTTGCCAGCACTAATAAGATTGGTAAGCTAGCTTGTTGCATGTACCAAGAGTTAGATTGCCGAATCGGCCTGTAACTTTTTTTTTATAATAGGTCCGGTTCCTACAAGCTAGCTAGTGCTAGTTATAGGAAATATGCACTATTGATTTATTTGTTTTTTAGTGAAAACAACTGATGACTAAGTTAATAATAAACTATATTCATTTTAAATTTGAAACCTAGCTACATGTCAAGAGATAAACCAGCTATTCCCGCTCCCCAAATAATGAAATTCAAATTAACCACCCATGTTCCATGGAACTAATAGTTGCTCCGTGTATTTCTGTGGAAATAAAATGCTCTGTTCTAGTGTGAGATGATCATCAATAATCAGCATCTCATGGAGCAATTCTGTTGGAGTTATTTAATTGCTTAGTAGGCTTCTGACCTTTATGCATGGTGCACCACATGCTGGAGTGATTTTAAAAGGAAAAAATCACTTTCAATTAGGTTAATCATGCATTTGTAATATTAGACTGGTACTTTAAAAAAAAGCAGGACTGTCAGAAATAAAAAAGTTGCTGTCAAATGAGTAATAATATAGCAATGAATAGAATGTTCTGCTAAAGTTAATTATCGGGCAGAGATTTAAAAAATGGAGAAATAATAGAATAGAGAATATATATCAACCGACAACAAATAAATTGATGTACATTTACAGGTAGTAGTATGTAGAAACAAATAAAGTCGACAAAATGTGATTACACGTCAAAATCCCAGATCAACCCCCCACAATATTAATCATTACACACACGGACTTACCCCATTAAGTCAACTGATGTATTTAATTAATTAAATCCCAGAGGCAGCACGCACATGCAATTATGCAATTATGCGCTGTGAGAACGAATTATCGGTAGAACTGGACGTTGGTGGCGAAGGTCATGCCGAAGGTCCACCACCCCGGCACGACGTTGTTCATGTACACCGTCTGGCCGCCGGTGGAGGTGATCATGAAGGAGAGCCCCTGGCCGACGAGCGCAGAGCTGCACTGCCACAGCGCGCCCCAGTTCCGCGTCATGGCGATCCACCCGGTGTTGTCCCCCTTCACCGACATGGACCGGACGGAGCCGCTGGCGGCGACGTTGGTGACGAGCACCAGCTGGAAGTAGTTGAACCCGGAGATGGTGAGCCTCACCCCTCCCTGCCTGGAGCACGGCACCCTGCACGCACGCACGCACGCCACGGCAATGTGATTAGTAAGATAGCTTGTTGTTGAGCTGCGTCGCGATCGTCGGCGGCGGCGAGGTTTCCCTATCAATAGTGCATCTACACACGACGACGACGAGCGACGACGACGACGTACCGCTGGTAGAGGATGGGGATGATGCCGGCGCGGTAGATGCCGATCTGCTCCCACGACGGCTGGGACATGTCGAAGTGGGGGCGCGGCGGGTTGCACCAGCCGCCGCTGTTGGAGGGGAGCGCGTAGTTGGGCGGGCACAGGTTGGTGGCGGAGACGGTGACGGAGTAGCCGGGCTTGCACCACGTGGACTTGCTGGTGTCGCACTTGATGGTGTAGCACTGGCCGCACGACGCGCCGTCGTTGAAGAGCACCTGGCTTAGCGCCGCGTTGTTGATGCCGTACCCGGCGTTGTACAGGTTGTCGTACCCGCACGCGCCGCCTGCGACGAAGCTCGATCAGAATTGCGGATGATCGGAGTGAGTATATCATCAGCCCGGGAGCTGTTACTATGATCAAGCCCTCGCCGCCATCTGCTGCAGCGACGATGGTGCGATCGAGACAGCAGGCTGCAAATTAACCGTCGTCGTAGGTAGTACACACGTACCCATCGTCCCGGAACCGTCCCTGCCGCCGTAGAACGTCGCCGTCCCGCTGTTCCAGTCCCAGTACTGCGCCGTCGCCGACGTGGCGAAAAGCGCGGCAACGGCGGCGACGAACTCGAGCAGCAGCAGCATCGCCGTGGCGCTGCCCATCTGGTTGGCAGCGATGATGGCACCACGTACGTACGCCCCCTGTGAGATGAGCTGGTGGTGAGGATCTAGAAGGGACAACTATAGAGAAGCTAGATAGAAGTCGATCGATGATGATGGCGGATGGATTGTTACGACCAGGACCGGCAGTGTACGGCTTAAATAAGAGCAGGGGAACTGAAGCGGCCGGCCGGGGGCCTGATATCATGGCGGGGAATGATCGGAATGATGGTCGTTGGCAGGGAATATAGGGCGGTGATTGCCCGGCGGCGGCCCTGCTAAGTCCTAACGCTAGCGAAGCTCACATGCGTGCATGCAAATGGAGGGCGCCATGTCAAAGCCTTGACAATTAGGCGCGAGCAGGAGCAGCATATGCATGTTGCGATAGAATGAAGGTAGATAGAGCTCCGCGCTGGATATGATGGTGATGATGCTCATGATTAGGGCCTAACACTCCTAAGAGAGATCGACTGCCTAGCTAGTTTCATTAAGTAATGCATGGGCGCCGCTACGTTTCATGCTGTAATGTGGAAGGGATCGCGAGCAGGGACGACATCCCAGTTGCAGGATTAATAACAAATCAAAGGGCTCAGGGGTCAGGACTCAAGAGATACAAGGATGAGGAGGCCGTGGCAACTTGGCGAGGAGAGATGAGAGGAGAGGGAAGGACCCCACATGGGGCCACGAGAGGCAGCGAAGTGGCCACATGGATGGCGGTTGGGGACGGGGAAGCGCGGGTACGGGGTACGGTTGATGAGCAGCGCGCCGGCCGGCCGTGCATTGCATGACGAGACCCTGAGTTCATCGCTGAGTTCATGGCTTAGCTTGCCACCGTACGTGGTGCTGTGCCGCCGCGTTCCGCTGCGAAAGAGGGAGGGAAGCCGGTGTCTCCCCGGCCGCGCGATTCGCGCCGGCCCCGCGTGTGTACGGCGTGGCGGCGTGTGCTAAACTAATTAAAACAATGGGCCTGATGCATTAGATAGAGCAGCCCGGCCGATATTCGGCCCAATATAGGCCCATGGTACCTTTCTTGTAGTTTGTGCAAGATACTTATACAACATTCGGCACAAGTTTAGATGGCAATAATACTAGTCCATCAGCGCTCAGGTGTTTTTTTTCCGGAAATTCTATATATCTTCCGGAAGTTTTTTTTTCTCCACCACCTTCCAATGTTTGAGATTCGTGCAATCAACCGTTTGAGCTACATCTAAACCCTAACCCACCTTTCTCTCTCCCCGACCCCTCCCCTGCACCCCCGTGCGCCACCGCCGCGGGTTGGCCATCGCGCCACCCCCGAGACCCGCGCGCGCCTCCGTGGTCCCCCGCCGCCGCCGTCTCGAGGCTCGCCGCCGCGGCCTCCCGCGGTCGCGCGCGGCCCCCGACGTGCCGGCGGCCGGCGAGCTCGACCCCATCGCGCCGCCGGCAGCCGCTGCCGCCGCCGCCGGTCAGAGGTGAAGGTGGAGGAAGCAGTTGAGGAAGAAAGGGTCGAAGGTGGAAGAAAGAGCAAAAAAATGTTGATTTTTTTCCTGAAAAATGTTGTAACATTTTGAGAAAATGTTGATCAACATTTTTATGAAAAAAATTGAAAAATGTTGATGAAACGTTCTGAAAAATGTTGAATCTAACGTTTTCTCTAAAAAATGTTGATACAACTCTTCTCAGAAAAATGTTGGTTGAAAAATGTTACAACATTTTCTAAAAAATGTTGAAACATTTTCCAATGCACGAGCTAGTGGAAAAATAAAAAGAAGGCGGTTTAGATGGGTTTTGGTGGGCTGGAAGTTTGCATCGTTATCCACACCTTCTGGTAGGTATATAGGATCCCTTTTTTGTGCGTTTGGCAGAGCTTCCAAAGCTATAAGAAAACATTCTTACATAGAGAAGCACTTATCTGTTGATTGTGTGAAGTGATTCTCTGAAATGAGCTAAGGTTGAGAGCCACAATGTTGAATGTTGTAGTGATGGCCTTTTTTCTTTCAATTAGTTTTTTTATACCAAATAAATATTATTAGCATATGTTATGTGTACACATATATATCATGAAGGTTGTATCACGAAATTTATAACAGAAATTGTTATTGGAAAGAAAAGTTGTATAGCACAAATTGTGTGTGCAAGTTACAACCTTTCTAAAAACAAAATTACAATTACAAACTGTTTCTAGAAGTTGTACATACAAATAATGCACACTATATATTATGAGCTATGCTAAAAAAATATCTCATAAAATATTATATTATGAAGTTATGCATCAAAGTTATGGATATATGTTATGATATTATGAAAATAGAAAGATGCGGGATTTTAAACTTTCGGAAAAAGAAAGAAAAGTTACGGGATGTTGAGGATTTGAGCATTGTCGTCGGCCCTTCAAGCGCACACTAATTAGTCCCCTCCCCCGGAAGCTAAAAAAATACTGCTTTCTTCTGATTATGTGTGTGAAGTGATTCTCAATCTTAATTTTAAGAGTTTATGCTAGAAGTTTAAAGGAAACCACTTTCAACTATATAATCATTTCTATGAGAATCAGCTTCAAGAGAAAATCAGAATTAGATGGAGCTCTACCAAACATACCCTCATCTTGCTAATTGGTCAAAGTGTGGAGCCAACTTATTATAAGCATTTGTTCTATAGCACATTTGTGTTGACCTTTTTTACACGAAGGGAATGAAGTATATGTAGAGAGCTACATATAGGCACGTCCGTCCCTCCAAAAGGTTGCGCGAGATGTTACAACACGTTGACGATTAAAAGGCGATTGCAGTGTGTCTGAGGTAGGCAACTGAGCATGGAGGTTGGCACGGAGGAGGAGACGAAGAATAGATTGGGTACTCGGAGAGAAAGAATTGGAAGGTAAAAGGAAAGAAAAAAAAGGGAATTATGGACTTTTCTATCATTTTAAATAGCTGGCTAGAGAAGTCGTTTCATTCAATGTTTTTCAAAAAAAAACACCCAAATGGGGGGGGGGGGGGGGGGGCACAAGCCACAGCCAAAGTAATTTCAACCGCAGCCACGTAAGAGCAACTCTAGTGGGGGTCTCCATATGGGTCTCTACTCCAAATTTTAGAGGTTTGGTGAAAAAATACAACTCCAGCAGGACCTCCAAATGGCCCTCCATTTTTGAGGCCCCTCCAAATTCCCCCTCCCACCCTCCATTTCTGGAGGCCCTCTACTTCCCCCTCCAAATTGTGGGTCCTACCGTTTTCGTTTTTTTCTTACCTTTTCTTTTTCCTCTTCCCTGTCTCTCCTCCTTGTCTGTCTCGTGGATGTCGCTGCCGCCTCCTCTGGCTTCGCCGGCTCGCCCCCGTCTCGCCGCCACGGCACCACCACCGGCTCCCTTGCATCCGGTGGCCGCGGAGCCGGCTCGCCCGCGGCGCGGCATACACCGACACCGCCACCGCCGGCACCTGCTGCGGGGGGCAGGAATACCCGTAGCCCATCGGCGCCACCGTCCCGAAGAAGCTCCACAGCAGCAGCAACTCGTGCCCACGGAGGTAGGGGGTCTGCAGGTCCGCGTCGTGGCGACGGATGACCTACGACGCCGCGTCCCCCACCGGAGTCCCTCGCGGATGCCTCCAGGTCTTGCTCCTAATGGGCCACCTCCCAAGGCGACACAGGCGGCGAGCTCGGGCGCCGGGCGGGATGGCGCCCCCAAG
This sequence comes from Cenchrus americanus, assembly GCA_947561735.1. Lineage (NCBI taxonomy): Eukaryota > Viridiplantae > Streptophyta > Magnoliopsida > Poales > Poaceae > Cenchrus > Cenchrus americanus. The sequence goes on from OX387240.1 coordinate 57,127,462, forward strand.
CTCCGAGCGGCAGAGCGGCAGCAGGGACCTCCTGCGTGGAGAAGCGGAGGAGGCACCAGTAGTCCGGGATGGACTCAATCGGAGAGGACTTGTGCTCGATTGAAGAAGAAAAGAGAGGATCGTGACTGGTGTTCGGTGCAGAGAGGAAGCCAGGACGACCACCGCCGTCGTGAGCAGGCCGAGGTCGAAGCACGCTAGGCCGCGCCGTTCGGGGGAGCATGAGGCCGAGACCCGAGAGGGGGAGGGGGCAAGGGATGGGGATGAACCGGACGCCGGCTGCCCCTCCCGCCCCTGCCCGACCCCCCGCCCTTGCGGCCGCGGATCCGGGCGCGGTCGGCCACCATGGCCGGGAGCCGAAGGAGGAGGAAGGCGGAGCGGGAAGGGTACCGCCGCGTCGGGGAGCTCGAGGAGGGGCCGATGCAGGGAGGGAGGAGGCGCGCGGTTCGGCCCCGCGACTAGCCGGCGGAGGGAGGAGGTCGGCCGGGGCATAGCTCGACATGCGCGAGGGAGAGAGATGGGGAGGCAACACGGCTGACAAATGGGGTCCACAGAAAAATGGAGGCTCAATTTGAAAGTCACCGCTGGAGTTGAGATCTAATTTTACGGTGTTGTACTTTTGAGTTGTGCCTTCAAATGTATTTTAAAGGCCTCATTTTGGAGGTCTCGGCTGGAGTTGCTCTAAACTTAACAAACGAGCGTTTAATTATTTTGTGCGAATCTGAAGGGATTTACATTTTTTTTATTTTGAAGTCAGAGGGTGCACAAAGGCTAGCTAGGTGCCAGCGTCACATGGAGTCTGAGTTACTGACTTACTGTAATCAATCAAGTTACACACATACAAACTGAAAACCAACATATTTGCAAATGATGCAAATGCAATGCTCCAGCCGGAGAGCTTTCCCCAAATAATCTATCTACTGACGGCTTGAATGCTTCAGCCAGCAGTTAGTGCTCCTTCCGAGCTAGGCTCTAATAATAACATATAAAGTGCAGAGTGTGGCATGAAAATCAGTAGGAGAACTGGAGGTCGCTGATGAATGACATGCCGAACGCCCAGTTCGCCGGCACGACGTTCTGGAAGACGATGGTCTGGCCGCCGGTGGTGGTGACGCCGAAGGTGAGCGCCTGGCCGGCGATCCCGGCGACCGTCTGCCAGTTGGCGCCCCAGTTCCTGCTCATGGCCACCCGGTTGGTGGAGGTGCCCTGGACCCAGGCGCTGGCGACGGAGCCGCTGCCGCCGACGTTGGAGATGAGCACGAGCTCGTAGTAGTTGAACCCCGTGATGGTGAAGCGCACGCCGCCCTGCTTGACGCACGTCACCCGCTGGTAGAGCACGGGGATGATGCCGCCCTCGTAGACGCCGATCTTGACCCAGGCCGGCTGCGCCATGTCGAAGTGCGCCCGCGGCGGGTTGCACCACCCGCCGTTGTTGCTGGGGAGCGCGTAGTTGGGCGGGCAGAGGTTGGTGGCCGTCACCGTCACGGAGGCGCCCGGCCGGCACCACCGCGCGTCCGTCTGGGTGTCGCACGTGATCTGGAAGCACTGCCCGCACGACGCGCCGCCGCTGAACAGCGCCTGGCTCAGCGCCGTCGTCGCCGTGCCGTACCCCGTCGAGTACAGGTTGCCGTACCCGCACGCGCCGCCTGCGCAGTTTTACATGGCACGAAGTTATACGTTGTTGGCATTTGGCAACATATATACTGTACGATCGATGAGCGTCATTTTCAGGACGTTATATTCGTCGTAAGTCACGTACCCATTGTGCCGGAGGCGTCGCTGCCGCCGTAGAACGTGGCCGTGCCCTTGGACCAGGCCGCCACGACGGCCGGCGCCGCGAGCAGCGCGGCGACGACGGCGAGAAAGCTGGCCGCCGCTAGAGGTCTGGGCGTCTCCATTGCCGCCGCTGCTCCCTGTTCGTCTCCAACAGTGGAATGATCAAGTGAAGCTCACGATCGAAGAGGGGAACTGTTGACAAGTGGTGGTGCGCGCTATCTAGTAGCTACTGTTGCTACAAGTCATTAGCCCCGGCCCGGCGATCGGTTCTTAAATAACAAAGTGCTCGATCGATGCAGGGAGCTGACCAGCCGGTGGATCGGTCGTCAGATCGTGAGAAGCCCTGCACCCTGCAGGAGGCGAGATGGATATGGATCGATCGACGAGGCGCACGACGTACGGCACGTGCGCGGTCAGATCGGCGGTGCAATGCAAATATGCAATTGCAAGTTTGCAACTTAACGAACTGCACATCGTGTCGTGGGCGCGTTCTGACCGGGTTTTGTTGCTGGAAATCTTGCGCGCGAACCGACGAAGCATCATCAAAAATTCGTCACCTTCGGGTATGAGGGGTTCTTCGCGTAAGATTCATTAAGGGGTAGCAGCTCCTTCGTCGTCAGGGGGTGAGACTCTCCGGGGGAAAGGGGAGTCACCGTGTGGTAGAACCAGTGCTGCTGCCAGTCCGAAGGCCACTTGTTCCGGTAGGCGGTCACAGGGCCCACCACGCCGGACTTGTATGAAAAATTCAGACAGCCAAACTGGTAGTCTTTCTTCACAGACTGGTCCCCCTCCTCTTCGAAGACCGTCCTCCGCCGGTGATGGACTTGATGCGCCAAAGCGAACCCCTCGGCGGAACCCTCGGTGGAAGGCTTGATCTTTGTGGTCCGACATATCCACATATACACCGACAGACGAAGAATAGCGTTCGGCGTGAACTGGTGCAAGTAGATGTCGAAGTATCGAAGGATGTCGACGACGGCGGGGTGCAGGGGAAACCGAAGCCCCGCGTACAACAGGTCGCGAAAGATGACGACCTCGTTATCGCGCGGCCGTGGTACAGTTTCCCGGCCAGGGGCTCGGCCGGCCCCGACCATGCGGTTCTTCGCCAGGGAACCCACGTCGGTATTGTCAATTTGGCTTCGGCCGAACGTGTAGGTCTTCGGCATCTCCATCGCGACAGCATCACGTCTCCTCCTCGGGGCCATGTATGCAATCTAAGAGCGGAATAGAAACAAAAGCAGCGGGGGCCGAAGGAAATCTTACGACAGTGCCTTCGGAGCTCTCACGCGTCGTGGATGCAGGTTGCGGCTGCGGTGTGGGGCAGCCCAAGGGTCGGCCTCCTTTTTATAGTACATCAGCGCCGGTAACGAGCAAATTTACCCTTTTACCCCGATGACATCCTCTCACAACGGTAAAATTCTCAAAGGGCAGCACGCGTCTTTTACTCGGATCCGCGTCAGCGTGGGCCGTCCGTGGGAGTTCCGAAGCCCGTTTTTCACCCTGAGAAAAGTTGGTCGTAAGTTCGGCCCATCTCGAGGACGGGACGGCCCTCACTGACTAGGGGCTATTGTTGGGGAAAATGACCTTCGGAATCTCTGTCCACGTCCAGCCAGGCTGACGGTTTCGGCTCGCACGCAGCTTCGGCTAACACGAGGGAGTCCTGGCGGTGCTGGTTTAACGGAAACACTAATGCCACTCGAGTTATGTGAGTTTTGTTGTGCAGGGGCGGCCTACCTGAGCAGTGCTGGCCTTCGGCGCCGAAGGCACGGGCGGTTGTGCTTCGACCCCGAAGGTCTGGAGGAGCCAGAAGCGCCGCGCATCGAGAACACTTCGGCCCGGGGCTGGAGGCGGCCCGGGCGGGACGTCCCTAAAGGCACAACACGACCAGGGCGAGATCTTCGGCTGTTTCGGCGCCGAAGGTGCGGCGTGCCGCGACACGTGGCCACGGCGAACGTGTAAAGGAGGCGCCTTACAAGGCAGAGACAAGGGACGCCGCGTGTAAAGGTGTTTCGGCCGTACGAAGACACGCTGGAGGCATGTACGATGCCGGGAGTTACTGTTATGCCCTTGTAAAGTGCTTAAAGTCGTTTGTCAGGAACGAAAAAGGTGTAATTGAGGCAAATGACCATACCAAGGGGACTCCTATAAATAGTGAACCCCTTGTAATGGAACGGACACACTGTAATGAGAAGAGAGCACCGAAGGCTACTGCTAGTCTTTCGGTCTTCGGTCTGCAAAGTGTTTCCTTGTTGCATTTCCTGTTCTGTTAAGTATTTCCTCATTTCCTTTACTAGTCTAGAGTAGTGGAAGTAGCCTCGGGACAATAGTGGAGGAATAGTAACAATCAGGAGGCTGTTGTGTCGGCGTCCACCTTCGGACCCGATTTCCACCAACAGGACGTAACGTGCGTGTATTTACATTGCCGTCTAGAGTAGAGGTTTAGAAGATTTTAATCCGGGACGTAACGTGCGTGTATGTACATTGCCATCTAGAGTAGAGGTTTAGAAGATTCTGATCTGCAACTGCAATTACTGCCATTCCTTGTCTGATGACTGTCTGTCGATCGATCACACAGCCAGCTGCTCTGACAGCAGCGGCGCGCGCGAGAGAGAGTCAACCCGAGTGAAGGAGCATTATAAAAGGGGTTGAATCCCGTGGACAGAATGATCGGCGATGAACTGTCGGTCGCCTATTGGACGCGTTTAATAAGCAACAGGTTGATAAGCGACGGCTCCACAGATAGTATCCACAGCGTCTGCATCCCTCTGACGAAGAGTCGACGACGAAGCTGCTAATAAACTACACCGGCCACATGCCGGTCACGTGACGAGTCCGGCGGCCGGTGGGCGACCGAACAACCCGCCGCGGCGTCGGGGAAGGACGAAGGAGAGGGAGGAGCAGCGGGATTGTGGCGAGATGGTGGGCGATTATAACAAGTGCATGGTGGTGGTAAGGGCATGTGCAACGGTTGTCTGCAAGCCGTCTGCAAGCCGACACTTTTGCAAAAATCACCCCCTCCGAGCCAGACGACGAGCGCGTCGTCGCCTCGCGAGACGACGAGGCGCGTCCCGTGCTCCGAGGCGGGGTAGACGGCGCAGCACTGTTGTACAGCCAGCCTCCGACGATTGACCGCACGCGGATCCTGCGCGGAGAATTTCTGCACGCGAAATCCATCTCCACATCTCCCTGCGTCCTCGCTTTCCCCTCATCCATCTCCATCCCGCGCATGCTCTGCGAGGGGGCGAAGAGGCGAGCGGCGGTGAGCTCGCCGGTGGTCGCCGAGCGAGATTTGGTGCTTCTCGAAGTTTTTTTCTGGAGATTCGAATTGGAAGCACCGCCTCTTCCCGCTCGCCCTTTGCGTGGTCAGGGAGCGCTGCCTCCACCTTCCTCGGCCACCACGACTGCTGGAACTGACGAGCCCAGCGGTACCGAGGAAGCGGAAAGGCGCTGTTGAATGGGAAGCGGAAGAGCCCGACAGCAGTGGTGGGCACCTGTCTGCTATTTTGCATCAGTGGAGACTGGAGAAGCAGCGGGCAACAAGAATCAACGGAGAAGCAGAAGGAACCGACCCCGACTTAGCTAGCTCCGGCGTTGGCGCATGGCCTATCCTCCATGCCTCCACGGTTCAGCAGAAGTTGTGGCAGAGCAGAAGCAATTGCAGAGGCGGAGCAATGGCAGCGAAGTTCTGGGCAGCAACAGATAAGATTTAGCAGAGGACATAATGGATGGCTGGAAATAAAAAAGAATGAAAAAAATGTTGAGAAAAGGGAAAAAGAAAGGTATGAGGAAAGAGGAAAAAAGAAAAGGAATTAAGAATGAAAAAGAAAAAAATAGTAAAGGGTATCTGTAACATATGTATGTGGTTGCAAAATAGTTACAAAAATCAAATGCATACTTGATCATCATGATTTATGTGTCTATGAGACAATTAAATAGTTTATAGACAGTTAAATAGACAATCTGTTGTACAAGTTGTTGTTTTAGCTGTCTATGTGTGACTTGCAGACGACAACTGTCTATACTGTTGTACATGCCCTAAGTTAACCCTCTTCATGGGCTCATTCATGCGGCTCCGGCGATGTGGAAATTCTACCCCAACAAGCCAACAACAAGCTTCGCCTGCCGGCTGCCGCACGCCTGTTGCGCGCTGACAGCTTGAGATTGAGATCGAACATGCGTGGTGGGAAAAGGATCTCGGGTGTCGGGTGGTGGGTCTCGGCAAAAACGCGCGCGGCACATGGCGACATGCATGCGTCACGGGTGAGGCGCACTGAGGCCGTGCTGTGCACAGCACGGTGATGCCACCCAGCCGCCGGCGGCAACCTTGATGCCGGAGGAGTATTTCCCGCAAGAGTAAGCAGGTGAAAGAGAAGTTTCCTAGTGCTTATGTTTCATCTCGACCCCTTATCCACGCTTTTTCTCGGCCAACACAGCAAAGTTAACGCTCCTGTTTGCTTGAACTGCAAAAAGTTGCTGTTGACTTTTTTTGCTTCTGAAAAATTATATCGAATTTTAAAAATGTGTTTAGTTTTATGAACTCAAATTCTTAAAAAATAAGCTTTGCAGTTTATAAAATTAATTTTTCTGAGGTTCTACCTTTCTAAATGATACATGTGAAATTCACTACTTATTTGGGTTTCTCATTTTTCATGCTGAGAAGCTGCTAGAAAGCTCAAACAAATATGCTCCACATCATTATCATAACACATCTCCATGTGTGGCCTACAACGTTGACACATGAAGAGGCCACCTTGTAGATCATATAACAACTTTTTGAGAGGGTATCATAAAAAAAAACACTTTGAATCCACATAGTTTCCCATCTATTTCTATTTAGTTTATTTTAACTTTTATATTAGGACCTTATTTCTTGGAGCTTAATAGACAAGTCGAATCTTCTTATTATTCTTTAAAATAGGTACGCCATACAACCATAGAGATTGCAGTTCATTTGGACAATAAAGATGAAAAGATGTGATTCAACCCGATCAGTCTTGACTAATTTAGTCTTTACCATACTATTTCAAGTCATTTTAAATGTACTAACAACCTATATATGGTGGCACAATTAACTTATTTGCAAGCATGCTAATGAAGTGTCAACAACTCAACCTAATGCTATCTTCGTATGAGTTTATATTAGGTATAATAAGTTGCTTACCAATCATTTATCTAACTTGGTATAATTGTCCTTACGGTAGTTATCACATAATCTTACTTTAAGTGTTGCATCATCATTCTAAATAGATTCCTAACCTTTGTATTGAGTGATCTTCAAAGAAAGCGAGAAGGCCGTTCCTATTTTTCCTTGGTATAGTCAGGTTCTTCATTTCGACAACTGGTCCAGATTAACTTGTCAATGTTTGCATAATGAAGCATGCCATGGGAGAGCGACAAACGAAGGCGAGGCGACGGCACCCAATGTACCCCTACAATCTTTGTGGGATGTAATGACATGACTTGCAACTAGAAGCAAAAGGAGAGGGTGTGTGCAATCATATTACAAAACTAGTGTGAACTCGAGGGTAGAATGATACCTACCCTTGCATATTATTTGAATCTAATAGATAAGTTGTGTTGAATTATAATTGTACCTAGCGACATCGTTCTTCTGTAATATAGAGTCACTTAAACTAAAAGGTATTGACTTGGAGTTGATGATTTCAAGAAAATTCTCAACAAATCCGGCCATTCATTTAGCTTTAAAATGGGCAAAGTAGGTTGACCCATACCGAGAGGAAGGGGACCATGGGCGAGTGAACACAAATAAGTCATTGTTTTTTCATTAATGCCCTCTTTTTCAGCCTCTTCCCACCCCCACACATACACACATGTGTGGTTCAACTCCTTTGGGTCTTTATCTTGCAGCCAAATAAATGACGCGCTAACTGTCACACCCAGCTTTAAAGGCAAAACCGAATGAATAGATGACGTGTGCGCCAAGATCAAGTTACACACACGCTTAGACATTGTGAATACCAAAATCAGTGCCACACGAATAAAGAGTTATTACAAACCATAGTCTTAATCGAAACTTAAATAACGAGTTCTCGCAGCGGATAAAATGCCTCCACAGGCAGCTGACTGAAGACTACGCACACCTAGAACTCCTGGAAATCTCCGAGGAAATCTTCAAAGTTCTCCCAGTCTGAGCAACAATCCGGGTATTGTAGATGCAAGAAAATAAACAAGCATGAGCACATGACGTACACAGCAAGAGAGAACAACATAACATGCAAGGCCATATGGTGGATGGCTAATGTTCAGGCAGTTTAGCATTTTAGTGAGTCAAATTTTATTAGCAACATGATTACTAGAGTGTAAGTTCGTACCAACCCAAGAAATAAGATATAAGATCATAAATAAAGAATAAAATAGCAATTAAACATTTAAGTTCCATAATTTAATCATGTGAGTGTCCAGGCCGCTCTTGACTGTGAGCACGGCTAATCGATTAGTTTTACACTCTGCAGAGGTTGTACATCTTTACCCACAAGTCGCGTAAAAGTCCCGAAGAACTTTAAACCCAACCATGCGATGCCGGCCAAGCATCATACCATACTACCGAGGTGTGACTGCATAGGGACACTATGAGGCCTTTACAAAGAGTCCTCCCGTGCATTTTAGTTCATAGTAGTATGTCATAGAGGCTATCTTTCGTACCACACTTCTATTACAGACGGTCAGCCATCGAGTACTTCCGTTCCAACACCACTCCGGAATAGAAGAGCCATAAAAGCATTCCTCCGTCCCCAACCTACTATGCGAGTAATAACCACACAAAGACTTCCCTAATTACTCGGCCAAGACCAGAGCCATATAGTCCTTGTGGTTGCATACTCGGCCAAGACCAGAGCCATATAGTCCTTGTGGTTGCACTATTGTCCTGGGTGGTTCTCCATGTTCCGATTAATCATATTAAAGTGGTCTTGTAAAGTAAAGTAACATAAACGAAACATAGAATATAAAGTATCCAAGTTTGATTAATACCAATCCCAGTTGAGCATGCTAAGCCATAGCTACCAACAATATTAATTTAATAAACCCGGTGACAAGGTAAAGGTAGTAAAAGGCTAGGCATGATCCTTAATAGGTTCCCGTCAAGTTAATGCAAGCAAGAAAAGTAAATAAGTGAATTTAAATGCATGTTATGTAGGACAAGCGGGCATGCATCAAGGAAGACTTGCCTTCAACAAAACTCGGCTACTCAAACTCTGACACGTCTTGATCTTCAAATCCTCCGAACGCTTCGCTCTCTACGGTCCACAATCATCACATACAAGCATACAATAAGAATAAATAAGATACAGTCACCAAACAGTACAAACAGAACAAAACAGTGGCATAAAACTAATCTACGCTTCGAGACGATCACGTGGACATAAAGAACGCTAAAATCAGAGCTAAAACGACCAAGTTACGCCCTATAGAAGGTGCAGGGACTAATCTGTGAAGTTTAAAAAAACTGGGCTAAAATAAAGAAAAAGGACTAAACTGTAAGGAATCTCCTAAGGCGGAAGGATATTTTTGTGAATATCAGAAAACGTAGGGGGTTTTCTGCAAAATTTGCAGAGTCGGCTGGGTTTGACCTGGCTGACTCGGTTGACTTGATCTAGATCCGTTGGATCTAGATCTTGCAGCTGCAAGCGCTCGCGGGTGAAGCGATGCGGCGGGATTAAGTCAGGCGCGTCGGATCTCGATCCGACGGCCAGGAACGCGTGCAAGCGGCTGGGCGGCGGGAGGCGACGCCGGCCGACGGCGGCGGCCGGCGGTGAGCGACGGCGGAGTTCGCCGGCGAACCCTAACTAGGGTTTCGGTCTCGGTTCGGCGCACGGAAGGCACCTGCGTACAGAGCGCGGGGCGGCGAAGCCAACAGGGATGGCGGTTGCGGCGGAGACGCGGCGGCACGGCTCGGGAACTCCGGCGAGGTCTCTAGGGCGCTACGATGCCCGAGCTCGACAATACGCGACACCGGAGCGAAGCTCACCTCCTGGCGCAGCTCCTGAGCAGCTTCACGTCGACGAAACGGCGGTGGAGGCGAGGAATCGAAGGCGGCGGCGGAAGCTAGGGTTTCGGTTCCGGCGGCGCACGGGGTAGGCAAAGGCGGCGGCTCGGGTGGGGAACTCCAGGGTGACGCGCGGCTTAAATAGCTTGGGGGTGGCCTCCTTGGAGTGCGGGTCAAGGGAACCGGTGCGTGCGGGAGTCGGACTCAGCGGCGGCGCACGGCATAGCCGAGTCCTGCGCGGCCACGGCTCCACGAAGGGGATGACAGGCGGGCCCCAACGGTCAGCGACTATGGGCGCGGGAGGAAGCGGAGCGGTGGGGGGCGGGCGGCTAACGGGCCAAAAGGCCAAGCGGGCCGCGGCGGCGGCGGCCGCTTCGCGGGGCCGGAGCGGCTTGCGGGGCCGGCGTCTGGGCCGCCGCGCTCGGGCCGCGCGCGCGGGAAAAAGCGGGGCCGCGGCCCGCCGGGCCGCGCGAGCCGGGCCGGGCCGGGGCAAATGCTTGCCGAGCTGCCTGCTGCCGGGCTAGATAGGGTAGGGTAGATAGGTTAGGAAATAAAAGGTTTGGACATTTTGGAAAGGATTCAAACAAATGGAATTCAAATATGAATTTGAATTCCAGCAACAAAAAACAATGCACCGGCATGAATGCCACAATTAATTCCTATAATTCATTAATTTATTTTAGAAAAGTTTTAAATGCCTAAAAGAAAATAAAGCAACCTTATATTCCTTAAGCAATTAAAGGGGTTTCTAGACAATTTTTAATAAAGACCAAATTTAGCAAAATTAGGGTGTTACAAATCCTACCCCCCTTAAGAAGAATCTCGTCCTCGAGATTCGGATAGATTGGGAAAAAGATCTGGAAACTCTGCTTTCGGCTCATCCTCTCTTTCCCATGTTGCCTCATCTTCTGCATGATTACTCCACTGTACTTTGCACATCTTGATCACACTATTCCTGGTGACCCTTGTCATAGTTTCCAATATCCAGATAGGGTGTTCAACAATAGTGAGATCCTCTTTAACGTTTAGATCATCCAAGGGTAACGGCTCCTTGTCGTGAGGACAAAAACCCTTCTTTAACTGAGAGATATGAAACACATCATGCACATCAGCTAACTGGACTGGCAACTCCAACCTATAAGCCACTTCTCCCACTCTCTCAAGGATCTTAAAAGGTCCGATAAACTGAGGTGATAACTTCCCTTTAACCCTGAATCGACGCAATCCTCTGATAGGTGACACCTTTAGGTACACATAGTCACCTTCCTGAAAGACCACGTCTCTCCTTTTACCATCTGCATAGCTTTTCTGTCTAGACTGAGCAATCCTCAAGTTTTCTCTGACGATCTGAACTTGTTTCTTTGCCTCTCTGATGATGTCCGCCCCAAACAACTGCCTTTCGCCTGTCTTACTCCAATACAACGGAGTTCTACACTTCCTTCCATATAAAGCCTCAAAGGGTGCCATTTTGAGACTGGCTTGGTAGCTGTTGTTATAAGAGAACTCAGCGTACGGCAAGCTCTTATCCCAACTGCCACCATACTTAAGTGCACATGCTCTCAGCATGTCTTCTAAGATTTGATTCATCCTCTCTGTCTGTCCATCTGTCTGTGGATGATAAGCTGAGCTGAAATTCAACTTGGTATCCAGAGACTAATGCAACTTCCCCCAGAAACGAGAAGTGAACTGAGTACCTCTGTCCGACACGATCTTCTTGGGTACACCATGCAAACACACGATCCTGGACATGTACAGCTCTGCCAACTTAGCTCTTGTATACGTGGTTTTCACCGGAATGAAGTGGGCTACTGTTGACGGTGAATTTCCGTCAACCTAGAGTACTTGTTATACATTGGTTTCGATTATGATTTGCAACTAACCCGCCACTAGGCATACTAATGATGTAACAAGTTCACACTTGCATGTCGATTTTGGAGTTTGTTGTTTACGCAAAAAATCTACGCTAAAGAGGAGACTTTCGGGATAAGTTCACCAAGCACTTTGGAAGAAGATCATGAAGCCCGATAAGAGTCAAGACACGCGATGAACATGATTCCAAATGACCCGAGGACCGAAGCGTCAACGTGCAAGTCTTCAGGGACTCAACCAGAAAACAGCGAAGCTTGCATAGCAAGGATTCATGCCTTAACCATGAAGGAAACGACGTCAAAGGCCCACATGCAAGTGCACACAAATAAGGGATCACGCGAGAAGCAACCGGGGAGGAAACCAGGGCCGAACCGGGCTGAAATGGGCCTGGGCCGGCCGGCCTGGGCCGACCGGCCCAGCCCACTCCGGGGTCGGTTCGGTCCCCCCTTTGCCCTAGGTGTTCATCTATTTATTGCCTCCGCCGTCGTCGGCCGCCACATCGAACAAATCATCCTATCGACGCCAATCACCAGAAAATCGCCGCCGCAAGATGAGGGACAGAGTTAGATGAGCTCGTCGCAAGGATCAACACCGGCGGAGAGAAGGAAGCAAGAGGAGGACTCCAAGCCGCTGGCCTAGGGGTGTTCCCAAGCTCCATCACTGCCATCTTCATCCACAACGTTCTCCGGAGTCTCCATCACCCCTATGTGCTTCAATCCGTGTAAGATGATGGGGTAATGTCTCCGTTCATCCCTAGGATTAGATGGATACATGCTATGTGATCGCTACTTGATTCGTGGTTTCAATCTATTGTTTTCATGTTGATGATGCTTTGATGATTAAGGTAGGCCACCGTGTTTTTCGGGCGTATGATATCCGCTACTCCCATAGATTCCATCAACATACCGTGTCCATCATAGGTCTAGTCACGAATACCTTCGCGTAGTGACAGTACGAGAGGAGGGAAAGGGCGAAACCGTGGTCACAACCCCCGGTAGATTGGTTTACCGCTTTCGTGTAGTAGATGCATACCATGTTATCCTAGATCCTAGGGAGGGAACGCTTATCTTTCTTGCTCACTCTCTTGTGTTCACCCCTTTACCATCTAGTTTAACCCTAGATTTGTTTGATCAACTTAACTTATATTAACTTAGGTTAGATTGTCTTTACCTTTAGATTAATACTCTCTTTTAAAGGTTTCGTTAGTCAACTAGATTAGTACTTGGTTAAGCGCTAGTAATCCCCTTGCTCCACGGATTGACAAGAACCTTGGGAATCCCGTGGTGAAAAAGGTGTAGGTCCGTACGCTTGCGGATCGTAGGTGGATACGAGTTTTATCCGTCAACAAGCCCCTTTTTCTGGCGCCGTTGCCGGGGAGCAAGCCAGTTTGCTACGTTTAATCTAGTATTAATTTTGTTGATTGCTAACACCTAACCCTTATTTTCTAAAAAAAAGATTTTTTTTGTTTTTCTTTCTACTTTTCTTGTGCCTAGATGGATTTGTTCACCTCACCATTGGAAGACGAAGAGATGTCGCTAAGGGAGCTAGCAATGCCGTCAATGGAAGACATTGAGATACAAAAATCAGATTTGATGCTTGCTACAACCCACTACGAAGTGAAGCCTGGAATCATCAAGTTAGTGGCGACAAAACCATTTAGAGGATTGGAGGATGACAACCCATATAGACACATTAAGGAATTCACGATGTTATGCAACACGGTGCAACAAAAAGGAGTTCCGCCGCTTGGTTCAAGTGGAATCTTTTTCCATTCTCTCTCGAAGATGAAGCGCGAAGATGGTACACACTTGCATCCGTTGAAGCAAAAGGAAATTGGGATGAGCTAGTGAAGAAGTTTATTTTGAAGTTCTTTCCCATAAGCAAGGTTCAAGACTTAAGGAGGCAAGTGCTCACTTTCAAGCAAGGAGAGGATGAAGGAATTGATGACGCATGGGACCGTTTTAATGAACTACTTGAGCGAGGCCCGAACTTGGGATTTTCCGGTGACTTGATGTTGCATACCTTTTATTTTTCACTAACCCCTAACTCGTCTCGTTTTGTAAGCATGTGTGCAGGCGGTGATATATTGGATAAAACAATTAGTGAAGCCGCACAAATCTTACAAAGGATAAGCAATGGACAAAGAACACTACGAGATTGGCAAAGATGTTGTCGAGAGGAGCAAAACGACAAAAGCAAGCCCAAGGTGCTTGCTGAAATTTCTGAATAAGATGAACCGGAGGTCAAGGAAGATGAACCGACCATATTCAAGAAATTGATGATCCACTTCCCAAGGTAAGAGAAGTCATTTCGGATGTTAAAAATGTTGAAACTAACATGAATGTAGGACGAAGTATGTGGAATGCTAGACCATTGGCGGAGTTCATTCAATCCGGTTGGGTTCAAGTTGATTTCGCCCCACTAATTAACTACCGAAGGAAGGAGGAACGCCGACACGTCGCCAAACTAGTTGAAGATATATTTGATCAAGAGATGAGTGGAGAGTCGATCCAAAAGATGTTTGAAGAAGAAACAGAAGAAGGAGATGAAGGATGGATCGACCGGTTTGATAACTCAAAGATTTATGATGAAGGGAGAGAAGAGTACAACCGTGATGAGCCTAGTGACTCAAAGGATAAATGGGAGGAGATAGGACTCAAGCTAGATGATAGCTTGTGTGCTATTGAAGACTACACACTAGCAAATCCAGACATGGAAGTACTCAAGGATGAAGGAAAGAGTGAATCAACAATGAGCGATCTTGATGACATGTGGTACATGAAAGATAAAGAAAGCAACATACAAGTCTTTGAAGATGAAGATCTGGTTGATAAAGAAGACTTCAAAGAAGAGATAAATGCATACATAGTTGAAGGATTACATGTTCCACATGATGAGTTGAAGAAATTGCAAAATGGTGATGAAGAGGCAACTACACTTGTTGAGATCGATTCGCCTTCAACACCGCTAGATGAACCAAATATCACTCTTGTTGAAAAATCTCTAAGGCCAAGGTACACGCTGAAATCTCAAGATATTATTGGTATTGATGTTGATAAATTCAAATACTCATGCTCAACCAATGGTATGAATGATAGTTTAATGTCTATGCCTTGTTCCAATAGTGATCATGTTGATAGGCTAGATTTTCTTGAGAATGAAAAAGAGGAAACATTTATTTTTGATCCAATTAATCTCACACCTAAACAACCTTTGCCTAATGATGAGCTAAGTGCTAAGCATGAAACATATGCTTCTTTTATTTACACCTTGACTTGTTGCTACAATTCACATGTGGTGTTAATTATGGACGCGTATGTTTACAATAAGTTTTGTAAATCTCGATCATGCTTTGCGCTTGGTCAAGCTAATGACCTTAAAGAATCATATGTCGGGAAAGGCCCGATTTTCACTAACCATGTAGACAAGGCTTGAATAATGAAAAAAGAAGTCATGCCTAAAAGAGTTGCAAGATAAATCATCAACCTCTCCGAATCCCGCGATGAATGTTGTTGTCTTCATCAATTTGAGAGCTTGTTCAGAGGTATACAAATGGAGAAAATGAGATATCCAGAAGCTCCATCAAGTTACCATTCCAACGCATCAAGAACCAACAAGTTTGAAGACCCGTGCAAGGAGTTATAGAGGAAACATTGAGCGTTGCGCGTTCTGAAATTTCAGGACAGATTTCATCGCCGAAGTAAAACGGACGTAACTCTCTTATTCGGAGTCCGATTTGAGCAAATAAAGACTAGTTGGAAAGGAAATTTTGTGCACTGTGCAATGGAGTAGAGCTTGAGTATACTCTCTGTTCTGGACATTAAAAAAAATTCATGGAGTGAAGGCAGCACCGAAGGATGATAAAGGAGATAATGATGAAACAGGAGGATGCTTTGGGCAAGTCTTCTATAAGTGATCAAGCACAACATGGGAAGTAAATTAAAGCTGCATTGGTATCTTTTCTTCTTGCATGAAGGGCCATGGCTATGCAATGAAAAGAAGGTATGTGAGAAAGTCTAGCTCTATGACTTTAAATGAAGCGCTTTTCGGGAGGCAACCCGTTTCTTTATATTTTTACTACTTTCTTAGAGAAAATAAAGAATGACACTATCTTATGATGATCAACTTGTGCTTATTAATCTAAGTTCAGTTTTCCTTTTTAGAACCACCATCATGTTCATGATAATATTTATTTGTATGCATTGCATTTTGTTATCAATGTGATGTTTCTTTGTGTATACATGTTTTGCACATAGTTGGCTTGGTTGTTTTATATACTTAATGATGTATGCTTCAGTTTCCATGTTAATGCTTCATAGGTACCTATGGGTGTTTTCCTTTTGTGATCTTATGTTAACGTGGTGTTTAAACAAGATTGCGGACCATCATCGTTAAGTTCGATAAACCTAGCTGGCTTTTCATATGTTTACATGTTGCTTTGGTTAGTTTATAAGCTTTGCAATGTGCTTAATTTTTGTTGTGCTATAAGAGTTATTGATTTAGGGATGGACATGGTGTTTTAACTCTAGATATATAAACCTTTATGGCTAATTAAGAAATTCGGCAACCTAGTTGTAAACATGGTATTTAGAACTAGGTGAAAACATTGTCTTTGTTTATATGCTTTCCTCTCATGTGCATACACACCTTGCACCACGTACACTCATTAGGTTTTTATTCCTAATTAAACTAATTATGCCACAAGTTAAGAATCTTAGCAGACATTGTTGTATTGTTGGCAATTCTATCTACTCCCAACCGTCGCCTTGGGGGAAGAATGTGCGCTTAAAATGTCTTGCAGGCAAGATAAAGACTCTCACTACAAGGAAATTGAAGGATGACTAAGATAAAAGTACTTTGTCTTCTTCTTCCATGACTAGCAAAATGCTAAGCATGGGGGAGACCCTGAATCTTCAACACGGAAGTGCAACGTGACACTCTAGAAGATAGAATGATAAAGATCGTTAACATCTCCGGATCAATGCGCAAGAAGCCACCAATCTCATCAAAATTCTGCATGGTCTCAAAGGGAAAACACTGGATATTTTTGGATATTTAGAAGCCTAATGAAGTTACGATTCCAACAAATCAAGAATCAAGACAATCAGAGGTTCCTACAAGTGGTTATGCCCGAATCACCGAGTGCAACACGTCCTGAAATCAGTTTTGGACAGCACGCAGTGCTGAAGTAAAACGGACATAGCCCCCTTGTTTGAACTCCGTTTTCGATGAATGGCCACACGTTGGAAAGGTAATTTCATAAACTTTTCAATAGAGCTATATTTCGATATATGTTTTGTTCTGGACAGGGGAAATCCATGAAAAAGAGACAGCAAGGAGATGATGAGAACAAGAAAGAGGAGATGGTGATGACAACATTGAAGAGAAGGGCGACCGATGACTCCATTAAGCATACAAGATTAAATTCAGAAGTTTAGGAGCATTGATAAATCAAGACAAAACCAAAAGTCACATCGATACATGGAGATGTCGGAAGAAGGCAACGAAGAATTACAAAGGATGGTAACATCTCCATGGACCTTCTCTTTTCCAAACACAAATGTTTGTAAGTATGCCTTCAACCTCAACTAGGTGCAACCTTTTGTTTTTCTCTTCAAACAATAACATGGCTACTAGAAGGACAACCTAGGTTTCTTTTTACTTTAAATAGATAAGCATGACCATGTGTTCACCTCGATGTTCTATATTGCCTATGCTTACGGAAAGATGATGAAAGTTGTCGCTTTGTTTTACCTACATGAAGTTATACATGTCTTGGCTAATTGCTCTCTATAATATGATCTGAAATTAATTTAAATACCGGCTCTTTTATTTGTGGAGGTGAAATGACTATGCTCTAGACCCACATACATATCTTTGCTCTTTGATTTAAGTTTATGGATAGCCGGATAACTTGTTGTTTTTATGAAAACTTAACTTTTATGCTATCTACATATTTGTGATGCTCTTGCAAAGTTCTACCTACCAAAGCCATATACATATATGTTTTATGATAACAAAACCCGTAGATTGCAAACATATGTTTTGATGAGTTGGATTAAGATTGATTTCTATGGTTAGAGACTAAGAAGCTGGTCATTCCTTTGTGTAACTTTTTCATGCTAGCCTTTTTGTCCATGCATTGCGGGTTTTCACATCGAAAATTTCACAAACTTCGCTGGGCATCCACCCTAAACCAAAAACATCTTTTTGTGATCACCTCCTTGTCCACAACCCAATTTGAGTATGGAGTAAAATTCTCGATGGAGATTCAAATATTCCGCAAGATTATGGAATTTATACTTACTTTAGCAGTCATTTCCCCTCTCTTTTATGCTCGAGGACGAGCAACGTTCAAGCATGGGGGAGGAGTCATTCTCTGACACAAATGCTATGTAAGTATTATGTTGCAAAAAGTTTTGAGGAGCAAAAGAAAAAAAGAAAAAAGAGAAAAAAATGAAAAAAGAAAAAAATATGATAAGAAGAAAAGAAAAGTAAGAAAAATAGGAAGAATAAAGTGAAAAAAAAGAAAGAGAGAAAAATGAGAAGGAAATAAAATAAAGAAAAAATAAAGATGCTCCTCGGCTCTTTTTGCTTCATAAGTTCTCAAGTGCCTTGATGACAATTCCATACTTAAATCTTCCAACATGTGCAATCCGATAACGAGGACTTCACTTGTGCCTCGGGATCATCCATTTGCCACTTGCACATGTTCACTTATCTAAATGTATGTGTTTCATCCCTCTCTCTTTCCAACATTTATTTTCCATGGCCTTTTTGATGAGTCTCGGTAATTCCAATAGACCTCTCTCTTAATTTGACAATATTTCGGATGTATGTTTTGCTAGGATTGTTTTTAACCTTCCAAGCTCCACATAAGCCTTCCACTATCACATATGAGTAGAGTAGGTTGAAAATAATCTAGTATAGGCTTGAGTGACTTGATGAGATGAGTGTTTCCATGAGCTTTTGCAAGAGATTTTCACTTATGTTGGATATGCATCTTTTTGAAAATCTTCCATGTGACAAGGTAATGGTTTGAAGTTCACTTAAGTTTGAGAGCATTGTGTTAAATGTGGCTTGTTCTTTATTGTTAGTCTATCTTCCATAATGAAAAAGAAGTCGGTCACAACTTGAACTTTAAAAATAAATTGAAGAGAGAGCAATTTGTCTCGTCATGAATGACTAAGTGCAGGGACAACATTGGAAGGCAACAGTGATTTCCCTTTTAAGCAAGGATTACTTACTCGAGGACGAGCAAGGTTTAAGCATGGGGGAGATGTTGACGGTGAATTTCCGTCAACCTAGAGTACTTGTTATACATTGGTTTCGATTATGATTTGCAACTAACCCGCCACTAGGCATACTAATGATGTAACAAGTTCACACTTGCATGTCGATTTTGGAGTTTGTTGTTTACGTAGGAAATCTACGCTAAAGAGGAGACTTTCGGGATAAGTTCACCAAGCACTTTGGAAGAAGATCATGAAGGCCGACAAGAGTCAAGACACGCGATGAACATGATTCCAAATGACCCGAGGACCGAAGAGTCAACGTGCAAGTCTTTAGGGACTCAACCAGAAAATAGCGAAGCTTGCATAGCAAGGATTCAAGCCTTAACCGTGAAGGAAACGACGTCAAAGGCCCACATGCAAGTGCACACAAATAAGGGATCACGCGAGAAGCAACCGGGGAGGAAACCGGGCCGAACCGGCCGAAATGGGCTCGGGCCGGCCGGCTCGGGCCGACCGGCCCGGCCCCCTCGGGGGTCGGTTCGGTCCCCCTTTGCCCTAGGTGTTCATCTATTTATTGCCTCCGCCGCCGTCGGCCGCCACATCGAACAAATCATCCTACCGACGTCAATCACCAAAAAACCGCCGCCGCAAGATGAGGGAGAGAGTTAGATGAGCTCGTCGCAAGGATCAACGCCGGCGGAGAGAAGGAAGCAAGAGGAGGACTCCAAGCCGCCGGCCTAGGGGTGTTCCCAAGCTCCATCACCGCCATCTTCATCGACGACGTTCTCTCGGAGTCTCCATCACCCCTATGTGCTTCAATCCGTGTAAGATGATGGGGTAATGTCTCCGTTCATCCCTAGGATTAGATGGATACATGCTATGTGATCGCTACTTGATTCGTGGTTTCAATCTATTGTTTTCATGTTGATGATGCTTTGATGATTAAGGTAGGCCACCGTGTTTTTCGGGCGTATGATATCCGCTACTCCCATAGATTCCATCAACATATCGTGTCCATCATAGGTCTAGTCACGAATACCTTCGCGTAGTGACAATACGAGAGGAGGGAAAGGGCGAAACCGTGGTCACAACCCCCGGTAGATTGGTTTACCGCTTTCGTGTAGTAGATGCATACCATGTTATCCTAGATCCTAGGGAGGGAACGCTTATCTTTCTTGCTCACTCTCTTGTGTTCACCCCTTTACCATCTAGTTTAACCCTAGATTTGTTTGATCAACTTAACTTAGATTAACTTAGGTTAGATTGTCTTTACCTTTAGATTAATACTCTCTTTTAAAGGTTTCCTTAGTCAACTAGATTAGTACTTGGTTAAGCGCTAGTAATCCCCTTGCTCCGCGGATTGACAAGAACCTTGGGAATCCCGTGGTGAAAAAGGTGTAGGTCCGTACGCTTGCGGATCGTAGGTGGATACGAGTTTTATCCGTCAACAGCTACCTTGGTCAAACGATCCACAATGACCCAAATCGAATCATAACCATCTCGGGTTCGGGGTAAACCCACAATGAAATCATTTCCGATCTCTTCCCACTTCCACTCAAGCACCTTCAACGGTTGAAGCAGACCAGCAGGCCTCTGATGTTCAGCCTTAACCCGATGCCAAGTGTCGTACAAAGCCACATGTGCGGCCACATCCCTCTTCATACTGTACCACCAATACCTCTTCTTGAGATCCTGGTACATCTTAGTACTGCCCGGATGGATAGAGTAAGCTGAGTCGTGAGCTTCTCTTAAGATAGTCTCTCTGAGGTCTCCTGTTTCTGGCACACATAACCGACCTTTGAACCACACAGTTCCTTATTCATCCTCTATGAAATCCCGGGCTTCACCCTGTTTCATACTCTCCTTGATTTTCTGTATCCCAACATCATCTAACTGCCCCTTGCGTATCTTCTGCTCCAAAGTGGATTGCACTTCCAAGGTCACTCCCTCTGCATGTGCAACCACCTTCAAGTTGAGCCTTTCGAACTCTTTCACCAACTCATCAGGAAACTGGAAAACCATAGCCATGTTAGTATGGCCCTTCCGACTCAAGGCATCAGCGACCAGATTCGCTTTACCGGGGTGATAGTGAATCTCCAGATCATAGGCCTTGATCAACTCTAACCAACGGCGTTGTCTTAGATTGAGATCCTTCTAAGTGAAAATGTACTTCAGACTCTTGTGATCAGTGTAGATCTGACACTTAGTTCCCATAACGTAGTGCCTCCAAATCTTCAATGCATGAACCACTGCTGCTAGCTCAAGATCATGCGTAGGATAGTTCAACTCATGCTTCCTCAACTGTCAAGATGCGTAGGCGATAACGTGACCTTCCTGCATCAACACACAACCCAGACCCTGTCGAGATGCATCACAATAGATGTCAAAGCTCTTCTGCAGATCTAGCATCACTAGAACAGGTGCTGTGGTCAACCGCTTCTTCAACTCTTCAAAACTGGACTGGCATGCACCAGTCCACTTGAACTCTCTATCCTTCTCTAGCAGTGTGGTGAGAGGCTTCACAATCTTGGAGAATCCCTCAATGAATCGACGGTAGTAACCAGCGAGTCCTAGGAAACTCCTGATCTCAGACACTGTATGAGGGGGTTCCCACTTCAACACATCACTGACCTTGCTCGGATCTACCGCAATACCTCTGTTGGTGATGATATGACCCAGAAAGGACACTTCCTTGAGCCAGAACTCACACTTGCTGAACTTTGTGTATAACTCATGCTCTCTCAGCTTCTGCAACACAAGCCTCAAATGCTCCTCATGCTCTTCCTCGTTCTTGGAGTAGATCAAAATGTCATCAATGAACACCACAACAAACTTGTCCAGATACTCCATAAAGATCTTGTTCATCAGGTACATGAAGTAGGCAGGTGCATTGGTCAACCCAAAAGACATGACTGTGTACTCATAAAGTTTATACCTGGTGGTAAATGCTGTCTTAGGAATATCTGAAGGCCTGATCTTCATCTGATGATAACCGGATCGCAGATTGATCTTAGAAAACACCTTGGCCCCTCTCATCTGATCAAACAAGTCCTCAATACGAGGCAGAGGGTACTTGTTCTTGATGGTAACATCATTAAGAGACCTGTGATCAACACACATCCTCTGTGTGCCATCCTTCTTACCCACAAAGATAACTGGTGCTCCCCAAGGTGATGAACTAGCACGAATGAACCCTTTACCCATTAACTCTTTAATCTGTGCTTTAAGTTCTTGTAACTGATCACTAGACATTCTATATGGGCGCTTAGAGATAGGAGCAGTACCAGGCAAAAGATCAATAACGAACTCAACATCTCGGTCAGGGGGCATACCTGGTAACTCCTCAGGAAACACATCAGGGTAGTCGCACACCACTCTTATGTCTTCCAAGGCCGTTCCATTGAGCTTATTCACGGCACTGGCTGTTGATGGTGCGAGATCTGCTGCAAACTCGAACCTTTCACCAGCTGGACTAGTAAGAAGGACTGATCTCTTCACACATTGAATCACTGCATCACACGCGGTCAACCATCCCATTCCCAGTATCACATCAACCCCCTTGGAATCCAAGATTATCAGATTGGCACGGAAATCTCTACCCAAAATCTTGAGACTGGCGTTGTCACATTTATATATAGCTTTCAATTCCCCCAGGTGAGCTAACTAGCATGTGGCGGGGCATGGGACTGATGGGCATATTATGTTGAGCTACGAACTGAGATGTAATGAAAGAATGGGATACTCCAGAATCAAATAAAACTGAGGCAGGAGTGGAGTTAACTAGAAACATACCGAGCACTACTCTGGGGTTCTCTTGGGTGACTTCAGCATCAACGTGCATCGCCTTGCCTCGTGCATAGCTCTGTTGTCCCTTATTGGTCTGCGGGGTCTGATTCCCGTTCCTCATCTGCTGCATCTGCTGGTTCTGCACTGGGGTGTGGGGAGGGTTCCTCTTTGGGCAAGTGTTGGCATAGTGACCAAGCTCTCCGCACTTGAAGCAAGTAGTGGTCGCGGGATTAGGAGGTGCCACGGACCTCACAGGTGTGCCAACTGGATCCCTCTGCTGACTCTGCTGGGAAGCTGGGCGTGGAGTCTGAGGGACAGGACGCTGAAACTACTGAGCAGACTGCTGGAACTGCTGAGCAGGACGCTGGGACTGCTGCTGCCCGAAGTTTCCACTCGGTCCTCCAAAGCGGAACGGGGTGTTCTGCGGTGGGTTGAAGCGCGGGCGAGACGCACTCCCGAACTGTCCAGATCTGGTGGCCTTCCTTTTCAGCTCCCCGAGCTCCTTGCGTTTGTGCTCCAAGCGGATGGCAGCATCAACTAACTGCTGGAAGTTGGGAAAAGGATAAGACATCAGCTGGTACTGCAGCGAACCAGCTAACCCATCCAGGAATAGCTCCTGTTTCTTCCTGTCTTCTGCAACCTCCTCAGTTGCATAGCGAGACAACTCAGTGAACTTGTCTCTGTACTCAGCCACTGACATTCCTCCCTGCTTAAGAGAAAGGAACTCCTTCTTCTTAATCTTCATGACTCTAGAGGGTATGTGGTGGCTCCTGAAGTTAGTGGTGAACTCCCAGGTGATAGTGTCTGGGGCGGCATGAGCGGCAGTATACGCATCCCACCAAGCGGATGCAGACCCCTGAAGTCGTCCTGCAGTGTGACAACCCCATCCGAGACAATTTTGTACTATCGCCTAAACCACTCCATTTGGTCATTAAGCGACAATAAAGAATCATCCCGTTGAGTGTTGCCGGGTTTACACCCGGTAAATCACTTGGAAACACAGAGAGGATCGAACGTATGCATAAAACTCCCACGAAGGAGAGTCCAAAGTGCCTTACAAATTAATATCAAATCCCCGTAGGGTCCATTATTACAGACATGGTTCTTTGACATGAAAGTAAAAGGTTCAGAGTTTTATTAAAACAACGGAAGTACTAATAGCGATACAATATGACATCACTAGAGGCCATCCGTGATGCCATTACTCAGCGCCATCATCCACCCATTCCAGCTCCCAGACGGGTGGAATCTCACCAGGCCAAACAACTTCACCTGAAAGCAACAATTATAGCAAGGCTGAGTATACTAATACTCAGCAAGACTTACCCGGCAAAAGTTACCTCTAGACATGTAGGCTTTTAGCTGGTGGGTTTGTTTTGCCAAAAAGCAACTAGGATCATGGATCCTTACTTTCAATATTTTAGCTCAATTTCTAGTGAGATTATCATTACTATGATGAGCAACTAATACAATCAAGAATTTTACAATACAATTAATTCACGCAGAAGATTTCACATAGTTCCATCATTAAGGGATATCATGGCCAGCTGATTAAGCAGTCTCGGATAACGGTGAGAGGCCGACAATCGATTGATTCAAAAACCCTTGCAAGGTAAACCTAAACACACGGAGCAGTGCCCCAACAGAGCCGACACCGACCAAACGGTTCCTAAAAATCCTCAGGTTGGGATAATAGCCTACAGTCCGGGTACAAGGCTAGCTGGCATGCCCCACCTAGTACACCCAGCCTCACACAAGTACCCTCCTCCCGGTTGCAAGCCGGGCAGGAGACGAATCGAGAGTAGTAGTAGTGAAGTCCCGTGCCGTCTCATTAAGGTACTAGGCTTACCGGTCCCATTCCCGACAAGTGCTTAGTACGTTCAAAAGCTTAGCCCGCGAAGCCACTGGACCGGAGCCCAATCCCATGCTCTTACCACATGAGCAATCCATTTATAAAAGGGGTGATTCCAAAAAGGAAATCCTATTCTCGCGAGTGACGAACATCACTCGACTTTTACTGGGTCCTTAGAGCATAGCATCTAACGACCTAGCATACTAGTAAAGAACACAGGCACCTAGGGATCATGCAACTAGGGTTTCATTCAATCCTTGAACGTAAATGCACATAGAATAACGAAGATAGTAGCATAAATTTAAATAAAACATGGGTTAATGATAAACCGGGCATTGCCTTCGTTGGCACAAGCAGTTAGACCAACTTCCGGACTTTGGCCCGGGTCTTGCTCTACGGTGACGTAGTGCACGTCTCCTCCAGCTCCCTCGTTCACGTCCACTGGCATGAACGTGTAACTACCGTCGGGAACTTCTACACGGAGGATGCAAGTGCAAGACTTAATTGACCAATTGATTTAATTAATCACAACAACACATGACAACCATGGGGTGCATGGTTGACCACATTCATCTAGATAATAATACATTCAGCATACTCTTCCTATAAAGGAACAATATGCGTTGCTTTATTATCTAGACTTTTTAATAGTGACTTTGTACATATATATACAAATAAATTAATTTAGTTCTCACAAACAGCAAGGGATTGGTTATAAACTAGTTAGCAAGTTTCTCAACTCAAACACATGGTCCTTATGTGTGATTTGTGATTTTTCCAATTAATTTCAATATTAAACCTACAAAGGTTCTTTCACTTTTATTCAACAAAGCAATCATAAAACACCAAGAGTGGTGTCCCTTGATCTCAATAAGTCTAATATAAGCTACTGATCACACATGCACACTTGCTGAACCAACAAAAATAAATATATTAAATATAGCATTTCTATTCACCAAAAACAAGATAAAAGCATATAGAAATAAATATAACACTTCTGGTCCCAAACTTTATCTCATTGTTTCTATGGTCCAAAACAAGCCTAGGAAACCAACAAACACATATATAGCCTTTATCGATCTTGATCTACACATTTATGATTAAAAACAAGCATAAATCAGGAATAAATATTTCTAATAGCGACAAAATCATGATAAATTCACCAGAGGTGCATTTCAAAATTACAAGACAATAGCCATAAGTTGGGCTCAAAAATAGTTATATTTTATGCTACAAAAATCATCTAGGCGGATTTGTCAATAACACAAGATAATTTATATAAAAAGATTCCTTCAGTAACTTTGTGCAATTTTTGGCACAGGATCTACACATGCTTGTGCTCACAACATATCCAAAATCCAGCTCAAGATCATGTATGGATTTTGCAGAATCACAGATCTAGGTATTTTACATTTCAATTTTTCAAGCAAAAACTATAGCTCAAAAGTATATACATATTAGGAGAAAGTTGTAGTTCACCACAAAATTGAGTTTGGCATTTTTGGATTTTTCTACGATTTTATAGGCATTTTACAAGTTGCATCCAAAACACTCCAAGGGTACAGATTCTTTTTACGAGGACACCCCTGGAAGCTTTAAAAGGTAGCAGACAAGCCCTTAGTTTACAGTTACAACCTTGGAAAGAACAACCCCCAAGCAATTGGTCCTAGGCTCCCGCCGGCGGCGGTTCTCACCGGAATCCGGCAAGATGTTGACGGTGAATTTCCGTCAACCTAGAGTACTTGTTATACATTGGTTTCGATTATGATTTGCAACTAACCCGCCACTAGGCATACTAATGATATAACAAGTTCACACTTGCATGTCGATTTTGGAGTGTGTTGTTTACGCAGGAAATCTACGCTAATGAGGAGACTTTCGGGATAAGTTCACCAAGCACTTTGGAAGAAGATCATGAAGCCCGACAAGAGTCAAGACTCGCGATGAACATGACTCCAAATGACCCGAGGACCGAAGCGTCAACGTGCAAGTCTTCAGGGACTCAACCAAAAAACAGCGAAGCTTGCATAGCAAGGATTCAAGCCTTAACCGTGAAGGAAACAACGTCAAAGGCCCACATGCAAGTGCACACGAATAAGGGATCACGTGAGAAGCAACCGGGGAGGAAACCGGGGCCGAACCGGGCCGAAGTAGGCCTGGGCCGGCCGGCCTGGGCCGACCGGCCCAGCCCACTCCGGGATCGGTTCGGTCCCCCCTTTTGCCCTAGGTGTTCGTCTATTTATTGCCTCCGCCGCCGTTGGCCGCCACATCGAACAAATCATCCTACCGACGCCAATCACCAGAAAACCGCCTCCACAAGATGAGGGAGAGAGTTAGATGAGCTCGTCGCAAGGATCAACGCGGCGGAGAGAAGGAAGCAAGAGGAGGACTCCAAGCCGCTGGCCTAGGGGTGTTCCCAAGCTCCATCGCCGCCATCTTCATCGACGACGTTCTCCGGAGTCTCCATCACCCCTATGTGCTTCAATTTGTGTAAGATGATGGGGTAATGTCTCCGTTCATCCCTAGGATTAGATGGATACATGCTATGTGATCGCTACTTGATTCGTGGTTTCAATCTATTGTTTTCATGTTGATGATGCTTTGATGATTAAGGTTAGCTACTGTGTTTTTCGGGCGTATGATATCCGCTACTCCCATAGATTCCATCAACATACCGTGTCCATCGGTCTAGTCATGAATACCTTCGCGTAGTGACAGTACGAGAGGTGGGAAAGGGCGAAACCGTGGTCACAACCCCCGGTAGATTGGTTTACCGCTTTCGTGTAGTAGATGCATACCATGTTATCCTAGATCCTAGGGAGGGAACGCTTATCTTTCTTGTTCACTCTCTTGTGTTCACCCCTTTATCATCTAGTTTAACCCTCGATTTGTTTGATCAACTTAACTTAGATTAACTTAGGTAGATTGTCTTTACTTTTAGATTAATACTCTCTTTAAAGGTTTCCTTAGTCAACTAGATTAGTACTTGGTTAAGCGCTAGTAATCCCCTTGCTCCGCGGATTGACAAGAACCTTGGTAATCCCGTGGTGAAAAAGGTGTGGGGTCCGTACGCTTGCGGATCGTAGAGGGATACGTCTTTTATCCGTCAACACAAGACCGGCGGCGGAGCAGGTCAGGGAGGTGGGGAAAGTTGAGCAGGGGCTCACCACGGGTCCGATGGTGGCTGAAATTGGGGTCGGGACGGAGCCGGTGATGGGGCTCAGCGAAGGCCGGCAGTGGACGTCGCTGGAACTCGAGCGCCGGCGAGGGGGTAGCGCGGCCGGGGCAACAAGCAAGCGTGCGAGCTTCGGGATGGCCTAGAGTACGCGTTAGGAGCGTGCCTTGGCTCGGAGAGCAAGTGGGAGGAGACGCTCAGCGGCGGGCCTTCAATGGCGCACGGCGGGGCACGATGTGCTCGCGCGAGTGGGAGGCGGCGGCTTTTTAAAGCCTCCTCGGGGAGGGGTGAGGCGGTTTGCAGCGAACCGGTCAGAGCTACGGCTCGGCATGGGCTCACACGGCGCGGCGACGTGCAGGAGCGGCGGTCCAATGGCGTCTGGTGGTGGCGTTCGCCACCGAGTGGGGACTTGCCGCGTGGCGCCGACCACGGGGCCGCTCGCGTCACGCACGGGGGCGAAGAAGGCGCGGCGCATGGAACGACGGACGCGGTCCGGCCTCGGTGTGTGTGTACGGCGTGCGGGCCCGCAGAAAAACCGCGGCGGCGCGCGCGCGGCGTCGGGCGGCCAGTGCCCGAGAGCGCCATGCTCCAGTGAAACAATTCCAAGTAACCCTGTTCATGAGCGTTTTTCTCCCATTTTTCCAACTAAAGTGGTCCAAGGTTTGAATACCGAAGTTGTACACCACACTACCCTCTACAACTTTCCCGAAAGCTCTAGGGTCTTTTTCTCAACCAGTTGTGCACAAAAGCTATGCCAAGATCACTGAATTCTGGGCGCCGGTGAATAGTAATCCTGGGCATTGACTTGAATTTTTCACCTATTTAGGCTTCAAATCTCAAATGCCACTCAACATGAAAGTTATGTCCCTCGACAAAACACACAACTTTTACATTGGGAGATTTTGAAGTGTTTAGGTGAAATTTGGAGAACGCGGCAAAAGTACCGGCTGACACTGGTGGGTCAAGAGAGGTTCAAGGGGTTTGACTAGGGTTTTGACCAAACCTTGACTATGGGTTGACCAAGGGGTATCATTAGGGATTGTCGGTGATGTTTTCGAGGTGATGGCCTAGGTTGACCATTGTTTGACCAAAGTCAACTCGGTTGACCGGATCATTAGGGTTAAAGAACCCGGCTGAAAACCTGGGGCGTCACATGCAGCATACAGGACCTTCTCTCTGTCATCACACTGACAGGTAGTGAGCATCTTCAGCACTGTCTTCAGCCAATCCTCAGCTTCAAGCGGATCAGCGGCATGAGTGAACACGGGGGGATGGTGACTCATAAACTCCTGGTGCTTGTTGCGAGGAGTCGGCTGCTGTACCGGTGGATTGTTGACCTGGTCTTGCAGGTTCGTCACGGTGTTGGTCAGGTTCTGGAGAAGCTGGGTCTGTGCCTCCAGGAATTGCTGCATAGCGGGATCCATCTGTGCTTGTTGGGGTGCTCTTCCTGGACGATTCGCTGCTGGTTGATCAACTCCTGATCCTGACCCGGTGTTCACATCTGAGTGTTAGGGACATTACTTTAGATGATTGTACCAAGAGTTAGACCCAGAAAGATAAGATAGCAAGGGTGTTTAACTAAGACAAATTCTGTTGACCCTAAACAGTTAGGCATAACTCTTAGTGTGGTTATCCAAAAATTATGATCTTTAGACTGATAAAAGGTAATGAAATACGGAACTACTCCAACTAGAATCACCTCAATCGGAGTTCTGTAACTCTGGTTATAAAATAAACAAGTCGGGTAGGTCAGCAGTGTTTAACAGATTCGTGAGACTGTAATGTTTCAGTCATAACTCTCTGGTTATCCAACCAAATATTAATTTTTCACAGAAAATCAGTCACAAAATTTCTGAACTTCTCCAATTGGATTTACTGTAATCGGAGTTCTGTAGCCCGAGATAAAATTAAAACAGTGCAGCTGACTCAGAAAGCTGCACGAACAGATTTAGAGCTCTTGAATTTGCATTAAGGAAAAACTTAAAGGGACAAAAGGATTAAGATAGATAATTGATTGAGACTGAAAGTTGACCCCCATAACCTACTACTAAACCAATGTCGTTGTGGTTATCACTCCACAACACATTGCACTCAAACAAAATCCAGCTCAAACATTTAGCACAAAACCAAGCATTCAACCACACTTCTAAGCTAAGTACACTTTAACTAATCGTCTACTAGCGATTACAAAAAGATCCTATTCTTAACTTAAGCCTAAGGACTATCTTCTGGCATGGCATCTGTGCGGGTGTCAGGGGAGTCGTAGTGTGGCCTCTTGGGTGACGGGGAGGTGCATCCTTCTGTGGCATCATGAACCACTGGCTGCTCTCTGTTCTGCAGTGCAGCTTCCAGGGCACGCTTCTGCAACTTCAGAGTGAAGATCTGCTGTTGTGCCACGTACAGAGTGTTGTTGGTGTCGTCCAAACCAGTGTTAACAGCGGCAAGTAGACTCCGGGCGTTGTTCAGCGTCCCTTCATAGGCTGGCGTCGGGGCGATGTAGGTCTTGGCTTCCCCACTTGCTCTGAAGGGTGTGTACCAGTAGTGGGTATTCTCCAACCTGTCACGCTCCTTGTGAGAGAGCACATAAAGCTCCCTCCGAGCTGACTCTGCTATGCCAGCATCCATAGTAGTCCTGTGAGCCACATCATGATGTTTGGACATCTCTTTCACTCCACGACATGGAATGTACTCCTCCAGGATGGCGGCAACCTCCCAATGGGGCTCGAAC
Source organism: Cenchrus americanus (assembly GCA_947561735.1). Taxonomy (NCBI): domain Eukaryota; kingdom Viridiplantae; phylum Streptophyta; class Magnoliopsida; order Poales; family Poaceae; genus Cenchrus; species Cenchrus americanus. The sequence goes on from OX387240.1 coordinate 57,157,885, forward strand.
CACGGATGAGTCCACAACTCACAATGGTAAACATGGGCCTTGTCATAGCCCAAGCGGAGTACCATAGCTCGCAGGTGGTCAGCCATGGGAATGCTCACTCATTAGCCCTGTAGTGGTACACTTCCCAGATCACTTCCTCAGCTACTTCATCTTGCTCTTGCTCTTGCTCTTGCTCTTCTTCCTCCATCTCTGGATCAAGGTGGTCTTCCAGTTCTTCTCCTGGCACCTGCTCCTCTTGGTTGGGCTGATCAGCTGGCCCATCCTCTTCTGGGTTCATCTCTTCCGGGTCCTCCTCATCATCAGACACCATGACAAGGTCAGGGACAGCTACTGGTGCAGGCTCCATCACGATCTCTTCGTCCGTGTCTCCGTCATAGAAGTCGTGGTACTGTTCCTAAGGAGCGTACTGGTGGGCAGCACCAGCATGAGAAGTCTTCAAACGGCGAACCATCTGTAGTGCAGTGCAGAATGAGATAGATGGTAAGACAAAAAGGATGAGAGCTAAAGCAAGCACAAGGTGAGAATCTAGATTAGCTCAAGAGTGAGGCAAAAGCAAGAGTAGGGTTAATAGAAGTAAAGCAAGCATGTAAGAGAAAGCTTTTATGATTATAAAATCCTTAGTTCAACCATTTCTATCTAGGTTAATGTTCCTACAGTCAACACGGCTCTGGTACGACTTTGTCACACCCAGTTTTAAAGGCAAAACCGAATGCATAGATCACGTGTGCGCCAGGATCAAGTTACACACACGCTTAGACATTGTGAATACCAAAATCAGTGCCACACGAATAAATAGTTATTACAAACCATAGTCTTAATCTAAACTTAAATAACGAGTTCTCGCAGCGGACAAAATGCCTCCACAGGCAGCTGACTGAAGACTACGCACACCTAGAACTCCTGGAAATCTCCGGAGAAATCTTCAAAGTTCTCCCAGTCTGAGCAACAATCCGGGTATTGTAGATGCAAGAAAATAAACAAGCGTGAGCACATGACGTACTCAACAAGAGAGAACAACATAACATGCAAGGCCATATGGTGGATGGCTAAGGTTCAGGTAGTTTAGCATTTTAGTGAGTCAAATTTTATTAGCAACCTGATTACTAGAGTGTAAGTTTGTACCAACCCAATAAATAAGATATAAGCATCGTAAGTAAAGAATAAAATAGCAATTAAACATTTAAGTTCCATAATTTAATCATGTGAGTGTCTAGGCCGCTCTTGACCGTGAGCACGGCTAATTGATTAGTTTAACATTCTGCAGAGGTTGTACATCTTTACCCACAAGTCGCGTAAAAGTCCCAAAGAACTTTAAACCCAACCATGCGATGCCGGCCAAGCATCATACCACACTACCGAGGTGTGATTGCATAGGGACGCTATGAGGCCTTTACAAAGAGTCCTCTCGTGCGTATTAGTTCATAGTAGTATGTCATAGAGGCTATCTTTCGTACCACACTTCTATTACGGACGGTCAGCCATAGAGTACTTTCGTTCCAACACCACTCCGGAATAGAAGAGCCAGAAAAGCATTCCTCCGTCCCCAACCTACAATGCGAGTAATAACCACACAAAGACTTCCCTAATTACTCGGCCAAGACCAGAGCCATATAGTCCTTGTGGTTGCACTGTTGTCCTGGGTGGTTCTCCATGTTCCGATTAATCATATTAAAGTGGTCTTGTAAAGTAAAGTAACATAAACGGAATATAGAATATAAAGTATCCAACTTTGATTAATACCAATCCAATTGAGCATGCTAAGCCATAGCTACCAACAATATTATTTTAATAAACCCGGTGACAAGGTAAAGGTAGTAAAAGGCTAGGCATGATCCTTAATAGGTTCCCGTCAAGTTAATGCAAGCAAGAAAAGTAAATAAGTGAATTTAAATGCATGTTATGTAGGACAAGCGGGCATGCATCAAGGAAGACTTGCCTTCAACAAAACTTGGCTGCTTAAACTCTGACGCGTCTTGATCTTCAAATCCTCTGAACGCTTCGCTCTCTACGGTCCACAATCATCACATACAAGCATACAATAAGAATAAATAAGAAATAGTCACCAAACAGTTCAAACAGAACAAAACAGTGGCATAAAACTAATCTACGCTTCAACACAATCACGCGGACATAAAGAATGCTAAAATCGGAGCTAAAACGACCAAGTTACGCCCTATAGAAGGTGCAGGGACTAATCTGTGAAGTTTAAAAAAACTGGGCTAAAATAAATAAAAAGGACTAAACTGTAAGGAATCTCCTAAGGCGGAAGGATATTTTTTGAATATCAGAAAACATAGGGTTTTTTCTGCAAAATTTGCAGAGCCGGCTGGGTTTGACCTGGCTGACTCGGTTGACTTGATCTAGATCCGTTGGATCTAGAACTTGCGGCTGCAGGCGCTTGCGGGTGAAGCGATGCGGCGGGATTAAGTCAGGCGCGTCGGATCTCGATCCGATGGCCAGGAACGCGTGCAAGCGGGCCGGGCGGCGGGGAGGCGACGGCCGACGGCGGCGGCCGGAGGTGAGCGGCGGCGGAGTTCGCCGACGAACCCTAACTAGGGTTTCCGGCCTCGGTTCGGCGCATGGAAGGCACCTGCATGCAAAGCGCGGGGCGGCGAAGCCAACGGGGATGGCGGTTGTTAACACCAAAAATTGGTACAAGAAAGGAACTGACTTGTGGGCCGAGTTTGGTAGCGAAATGCCATTCGGCAAGAAAAATCTCCTCAGAGGATTCGGTAAAGACGCTTGTGGTCGGCAGTGCACCATCATTCGGCAGAAGAACTGTTTGTGCTTAAAAAAGGAAGCTTTCGGAGTACGTGATGACGTGGCCCGGATATAAGGAAGGGACGAATTGATGACGGGTACGAGATGGACATTGGCGCCGGAGCATTAATTTGGGTATTAAATGTTGTACTCGTAGTCGATCAGGAGTTGTGTTAGGACAAGGGTATAAATATAAACCCTTGATGTCTGTAATAGGGATCGAACATCTACACAACAAAACCGGCCCTGTGCCAACCTTCGAGTCCTTTAGTCGAGTTGTCGAGTTCTTCGAGAGGAGCCATCGATCCGTCGACCTCCGTAAGTGTCAACAACCTTGTATCATGTCTAGTATCATGCGGTGGATTTAGACCGTGATGCAAGTAGTCTTGTTACCTTGCTTAGTATCATGCGGTGGATTTAAGCTTGGTTCAAGAGGGTTTCCTGTTAGATCATGAGCCATGTGGTAGGCTAAGATCTAGCTCGAAGCTAGTTATCGGCTCTATTGGTTTGGCAAGATCTAATAATTCATTATGTTACCACGTGTTGCTTTGGATTTTTGCTTTATGTTTAAATTCATGTAACACTCGTTTGCCCAATCTAGATCGATTAGTTTCGGCTTTACCTCTTTGAGATCCATGTGATGTGCTTTCAAGTCTTTGTTTATTATAGAGGATCAAGTGCTCTCAATAGCCGAATTTAGATCAATCTAGATTGTCACGTGTTGCGGGTTCAAGCTTATTGACTTTTCAAATGTTTGTTCCTTCTCCACGGAACCCGGATCGGCTGTACAGCCATATTCGGCAATGCCATCACAAGTGAAACATGTTCATAAGTTTGTTTTAAATAACGTATGCTTTTAGCCTTCCATATTTAGATCGTATCATGCGGTGGATTAATCTTTTTGTGGTTGGTGGCTTGGTTTCAAACAAGTCGTATCATGCGGTGGATTAACTTGTTTGGTATCACGCTTGACGGGTTTGAAAGTACGTAGACATGCGGTAGACTAGTGCTTTTGGCCTATGCATGCTTATTTACTTCATATTTATAATCATGCTTTCACCTTATTTATTTTTATTGTTATTTATCATCGAAAATCGGTCATGACCATGTTCGAGCAATGTTGTTTAAACCAAGACTGATATTTTGTAATGCTTACGTCATGCATTCGGCTATATCCTGGTTTCATGTTTTAAAGCTCCCGAATAATATTCAAATTGCTGACAGATAGCTTGTTGTAGCTATATGTCATTTTAGTTGGCTTCCTAGCCGTAAATACGGAACTGTCTGGTACCACTCGGCAAGTTCCAGGTTTTATCTAACTATTTTTCATCCTTTGTCAGTTTCAGGAAAATTGACAGGCACGCTTCGGATCCGGCACGAGTGTTAAGCTAGCTTTGTTCGGCTTGTTGTGTGCTTGGCGCAAGGTGCTGATTTTGCGTCAACACACTTTTTGGCACGCCTAGTGGGACCAACTAACTGATCAAGATGCCTGATATTCATGATGTCATGGATGTCACCATGGATGACTTGTCACCTGAGCAGCAAGTACAATTGAAAGATGCCATTGACCAGTTTCAGCATAAGTGTTTAATGTCATTTGGCAAAAACAGAAGTGGTGTGCCATATCTTAAATCTGACATGCCAAGAGTTCTACTACCAGGGGAACCTGATACCACTTCTGCTGAGGAGAAACAGGAACCTTTGAATGCAGTTCGGCAGACTATGGAAAATATAATGACTAAACACCATACTGCTTTTGTTGACAGATAAAAGACGTATCCCTCTACGATCCGCAAGCGTATAGACCCCACACCTTTTTCACCACGGGATTCCCAAGGTTCTTGTCAATCTGCGGAGCAAGGGGGATTACAAGCGTTCAATCTATTTCCACGCACTAGCTACTAAAACCCTAATTATTATTATACTAGAAAACAACTAAGCTACACTAGAGAGAACGATAAGCGATCAAGGTAGGAGACACTCGCCCATGGGTCTATGATCATGCAATCATTTAAAGAAATTAAACTAATCTAATCTATCGGGGGTTGTGACCACGGTTTCGCCCTTTCCCTCCCCTCGTATTGTCACTACGCGAAGGTATTCATGACTAGACCTATGATGGACACGGCGTATTGAATGGATCCAAGGAAGCATTGAGGCCTTACTCCCTTTACAGCATGGTAGCTAACCTTAAGCATTAAAGTATGTTCAACACAAGATGATAGATAGATAATCCGACAAAGTATGATTACATCTCAAGATCGATTACAACCCATGGACGAATAAGGAGATTATCCCATCAAAGTGTTGGACATAGCACCGTTCATCATGGTTTCCCTTCCGACGGTGTCTTCCTTCTTCTCCACGAGAGGGTGCTTCCTTCGAAGTGGTTGATCTCCTTCCGGAGATCCTCCTCCTCTCTCTCTATCTTGTGGATGGCCTCCTGGTGCGAATGGCTCTCTCTCCGTGATGGCGGCGCCTCCAGGCTTTTAGGGTTAAAGATCCTTCGGGTGCAAGGAAAGGGGGGCCGAACCGACCACCGGGGTGGGCTGGGCCGGCCGGCCTGGGCCGACCGGCCCAAGCCCATCTCGACCCGGTTCGGTCGCCCCTTCATTCCCGTGGGTCCTCAGGTGATTATGCACTTTGCCCCCTCCACTTGTATGATTTTGACGATGTCATCCTCGCGTCCAAGATGGAGGTTCTCTTCGCATGAAGTTCGGTCTTTTATGCTTCAATCCTCAGGGGTATTCCTTTATAACACTTCGGTCCTTGCCACCATTGGAAGTGATTTCATCAAGCTCATGAACACGAACAAGACTCCATAAATGCTCCTTTGAACTTGTTGCGAATCTGTCCTTTATGTCCATGTTTTCCTACATAAACACAACACTTCCAAATTCATGCACATAGATGAACTTGTTATTAATTAGTGTGCCTAGTGGTGGGTTAGTTCTATAATCAAATCCAAACCAAAGTGTAATGAACATGCTTGGTGCACCAAAATACACCGTCAACAACTTTCTTGATTATGTTCAAGCAGATGATGGTTGGAGTCTTTGGCCCAGGCATGGAAAGGATGCTTGGTCGAGTATCACCTCAAGCATCTACTGTGGAGGTAAGAGAGACAAGTGTTGCTATCAATAGCCAACCACCTCGAGATGCAAGTGCTCAGCCACCTCTGCAAAGTGCAGGAGGACAACCAATCCAGCCTCCTCTACAAAGTATGGGAAGTCAACCAATCCAGCCGCCTCTACAAAGTACTGGGGGTCGCCCAGTCCAGCAGCAGAACCCTTATCAGGCAATGCCCAACAGGCCTACTTATGGAGATTTGGCATTCGGCTCTTCTGGAGTTCCACCTAACTCTACTTATAGGATAGCCCCAGCAAGTAATAGGCTACAGAAGAATATGTTTGGGGATGGATACTCGGAATTCATGGACTACGGTGCCATTGACGCTTTCCCAAATCCTGGTTATGGTGCAGCTGCAGGAATGCCTATTGGGCCTGTTGGGAGGCCAGGGGATCAAGATGCTAATGTTGATCTTATGGTACAGAAAATGGCCGATGTTTTGCAAAATCAATTCGACCTGAAACCCAAAATTCAAGGGCAAGCATATACACCTCCTTTCCCAGAATGGTACAACAGGGTGGCTTTGCCACACAGGGTGAAACCTTTGGCAGATTTCACAAAGTTCTCTGGGCAAGATGATATTAGCACTGTGGAGCATATAGCTCGATATTTGATGCAGCTTGGGGAAGCTTCAACTGATGAAGCATTCAGGATCAAATACTTTCCCTTGTCACTGACAGGCCCGGCCTTTACATGGTTTGCTTCTTTGCCTGCTCAATCTATCTGTTCCTGGAAGGATTTGGAACAGAAATTTCATGCTCATTACTTCATCGGCAGTAATGAGAAAAAACTAATTGATCTAACCACCCTGAGACAGAGGCACAATGAAACACCCATGAAGTTCTTCAGGAGGTTCAGAGAGACGAAGAGCATGTGCTTCTCTTTGAATCTGCCAGACGATCAATTGGCTGATATGGCTGTTGCGGGTATGTTGCCAGCTATTCGGGAAAAACTATTCGGCATGAAGTTTGACAATCTTGGCCAACTGTCACACAGGTTGTCATTAATGAGCAACCAAGCTTATGGATTCAAGAAAGACTCCAGGTTTGCCAAACACAATGATATAGCTGACATCTACAACCGATTCCTCGAAAGAGCTGATCAAGGGGAAGAAGTTGATGATGATGAGGAGATAGCCACATCTGAGATGGTGTGGGGCAAAGAGCCGTTAACTGTGAACCAGAGATGGATCAAGCAAGCCAAGGGCACATATGACTTTGATGTGACCAAGGCTGATAAGCTCTTTGAGTTCCTTGTAAAGGAAGGCCGAATCAAGTTGCCAGAAGGGCATTCTATGCTTCGGCCTGATGGAGTTAAAGAGAAAAGATACTGTGGATTTCACGACAGGAATTCTCACTCCATCAATGAGTGCAGGGGTTTTCAGGATGAGGATTCAAAAGGCTATTCAGGAAGGCCATTTGAAGTTTGATAATAAAATGAAGTTGGATGGCAATCCTTTTCCTTAGAATATGATTGGATTTTCAGTCCACATGGTGACAGCTGAGGAAAAAGGAAAAGTGAAGGTTTTGACTTCAGCAAGGGCGAAGCATGATGGATCAGTTGACCCTGCTCAGCAAATAACAGTGGAACAAGTCCACTAAGAAGCGCCTCGCATCCTGAAAAGCCAAATTGAGGTAGGGGAATCTTTCAAATCCAAGCCCAGGGTGACTTCATGTATCCTCCTTAACAAGTGGCAGCGTCAGCAAGAGAAAGAACGCTACCAGAAACAGAAGTACGAGGAGGAGAAGCGAAGGTTTGAAGAGGAAGCACATAGGAGAAAACTAGAAGAACATGCACGAGAGCAAGAGCGTGCGCATTGGGGGTGTGCGTTCTTCAGGCACTGCTGGAATGAAGGTTTGAAGCTCCCCACGTTGAACAATTGTCCTGAATGCAGTGACAAATATACTTAGTATAGGCAGGATACTGTCAATCGCCGATCCGCCCATGAAAGAATTGGAAGGATACATCCTAGTGACGGTCGGCGTGTAAAAATAAATGAAGTTGATGATCGCCCAAGGAAAAGATATGCTGATCATAAGTGGGTTGATCATGAAGAGTAGGAGCGTGAATTTGTCTGGTAGGAAGGACAATGGTGCCCACCTGGCTTGAGGAGAAGCCAAAAGAGAAGAGTTCAGTGCTTGAGAAATCAGGAGTTGAAACAAGCAGGGATCAAGAGGAAGCAGGTGTGGCGTCCAAAGGATAAGCCTGATGGATCTGGTCGTTCGGCTCCAACATGCATGGTATGCTTCTTGCCGAATGAGTTCATGGCTCCAACTAATCAGGTTGTGCAGGAAGAGGCGTCCCCAAACATCAATGAGGATGAGCAACTTGGGCTGATGGCACAGTTGGTGTTGGCCAAGCAAGCAACCTTTGACAAGCCGGCCAAGAATCGACATATGAGGCCGCTGTACTTGAGAGGATACGTCAATGGCAAGCCATTGACCAAGATGTTTGTTGATGGTGGAGCTGCATTCAATGTGATGTCGTACACCACGTTCAGGAAGCTTGGCATGGGCCCTGGGGATTTGACACCGACAAGTATAGTTCTGAATGATTTTGCTGGGAATCCTTCAGACACCAAGGGTTGTGTACATGTGGACCTGATGATCGGGTCTAAGACTTTGCTCACGACCTTCTTTGTTATTGAGGGCAAAGGGGCATATAGCTTGCTGCTTGGACGGGACTGGATCCATGCAAATTGTTGCATCCCATCTACCATGCATCAACAGCTTGTTCAATGGGTGGATGATGATATAGAGGTGGTCCAAGCAGATGATTCAGTGAGTGTGGCTAACGTGGAACCAGCCTTTTGGGAGTATCAAAGTATAGATTGTTTCTCAGGCAAAGACTGGGGTGAAGGTCCTCTTGAACCAGTCAGTAGTGATCAACAGCCGATTCAAGCAGTTGGCTCTTATAGCAATTTTTAATGGATAATCCAGTTGATGGAACTGATGGGAAGTTAGGACGTGGATTCATGTCGGCTGACAAATTGGAAGAAATTGATATTGGAGATGGTGATAAGCCAAGGCCGACATTTATCAGTGCTAACTTGGATTCAAGTTTTAGAGAAGAGTTGATCAAGCTGCTGAAAGAATATAAAGATTGCTTCGCTTGGTATTATTCGGAGATGCCTGGTTTGGATCGTTCCATTGTTGAGCATCGGTTGCCAATCAAACCTGGTTTTAAACCTTACAAGCAACCTCCCCGAAAGATTTACAAGGATGGAGTATTGGCTGATGTGAAAAAAGAAGTTGAGAGGTTGATCGAAGCAAATTTCATTCGGCCATGCAGATATGCAGAGTGGATCTCTAACATTGTCCCTGTTTACAAGAAGAACGGGAAAATGAGGGTTTGCATAGACTTTAGAGATCTAAACAGAGCTACACCCATGGACGGATATCCAATGCATGTTGCTGATTTGTTGGTTGATGCCGCTGCTAGACATAAAGTTATTAGGTTCATGGATGGCAATGCAGGGTACAATCAAATTTTTATGGCAATAGAAGATATATCGAAGACAGCTTTCAGATGTCCTGGACATGTAGGCCTTTTTGAGTGGATTGTCATGACATTTGGGTTGAAAAATGCCGGTGCAACTTATCAAAGACCCATGAATTATATTTTTCATGAGTTGATCGGCAAAATTGTTGAGATATACATTGATGATGTCGTGATCAAATCTTTGAATCATGAATCACATTTGGATGATGTGAGGAAAACTCTAGAGTGCACCCGAAAGCATGGGCTAAAGATGAACCCGAACAAGTGTGCCTTTGGGGTTTCAGCTAGAGAGTTCTTGGGATTTTTGGTACATGAGGGAGGAATAGAAGTTGGCAAGAAAAGCATGAAAGCTATTGATGAAGTTGTTCCTCCAACCAATCTTAAGAAATTGTACTGCTTGGCAAGATCAATTTTGTGAAAAGATTCATTTCAAATTTGTCACAAAAGGTGTTGCCTTTCTCTCCACTGTTGAGGATCAAGAAAGATCAGAAGTTTGTGTGGGGTGACGAACAGCAAAAGGCTTTCGATGAGATTAAGCAGTATATGAAGGTACCACCAGTGTAGGTGCCTCCACAATTGAACGAGCCTTTCAAGTTGTACGTGGCGGTCGATACCCAAACTATTGGATCAGCCCTTATACAAGAATTTGAGGGAAAGGAACGGATAGTCGCGTACCTTAGCCGAAAATTACTTGATCTCGAAACAAGATATTCGGCTGCAGAGAAGCTTTGCTTGTGTGTTTATTACTCATGTACGAAGTTTCGACACTATTTGTTGAATGCCGAATGCGTTGTATATTCAAAGTTTGATGTAATTAAACACATGTTATCTATGCCAATTTTGAATGGAAGGATTGGCAAGTGGATTTTAGGTTTGTCTGAGTTTGAATTGAAGTTTGAATCGGCAAAAGCTATTAAAGGTCAGATTATTGTTGATTTCATTACTGAGCATCGTGATCCATCGATTGATTTGCTTGAAATCACTCCTGGGGCTTTATTCTTTGATGGATCCTCATGTGGCAAAGGTGGTGGAGTAGAATTTTATTAATTTCACCCAGAGGTGAGATGTTTGAGTTTGCTATCCCTATTCAACCTACTGTCACAAATAATCAAGCTGAATATGAAGCATTGCTTCGAGGGCTTCGATATTTGAAAGAAGCAAAATCTATTTCAGTTGAAATTTATGGAGATTCAGAGCTAGTTATAAAACAATTGGATGGCCAATATGAATGTAGAAATGATATCCTGAGGAATTACTACGAGGAGTGCAAGGAAATCTTGAAAAGTTTTCAGTTAGTAATTCTACAACATATTCCTAGGGAACACAATGAAGAGGCAAACAGGTTGGCTCAAAGTGCTTCAGGTTATAGAGAGAGCCAAGAGGTGTTTGCCAAGGAGGTGTGTGCTTTCGGGAGTGATCTGGTAGAAGATGATTGTAGAAAAGAAATTGTTGATTATCTGGAAAATCCATCTCGAAAGGTCTCTAGTAAGCTCAGGTTTAAAGCTATAAAATTTGTTCTTCTTGATGGGCGTTTTTTTTACAAATCATTAGATGGGGTGTTGCTACAATGCCTGGGTCGAGAAGAAGCAAAGAAAATGATAAGTGAAGTGCACGATGGGCTGTGTGGAGCGCATCAATCGGCTTACCGAATGAAGTGGGTTATCAGGCACACTGGATGTTATTGGCCGACGATGCTGGAGGATTGTTTTGAGTATTACAAAGGGTGTCAAGATTGTCAGAAGTTTGGGAATATCCAAAGAGTTCCAGCATCAGCTTTGAATCCTATTATCAGGCCATGGCCATTCAGAGGATGGGTATAGATTTGATTGGCCAAATAAATCCTCCATCTAGCAAGGGGCATAAGTTTGTGCTTTTGGCAACAGATTATTTCACCAAATGGGTTGAGGCAATTCCATTGAGGAAAGTAACATCAGAAAACATGGTTGAGTTTGTTAAAGAACACATCATTTACAGATTTGGAATTCCTCAAACAATTACAACTGATCAAGGAGCTCAATTTGTATCCTCAGAGTTCAGAGAATTTGCTGAAAGCATGGGAATCAAATTGTTGAATTCTTCTCCTTATTATGCCTAAGCTAATGGTCAGGCAGAGGCTTCTAACAAGATCATGATCAAGATTATACAAAAGAAGATTGATCAAAAGCCAAAGAGGTGGCATTCGGTACTCAATGAGGCCTTGTGGGCTTACCGAATGGCTCCCCATGGGGCTACAAAAACATCTCCTTATGTGTTGGTTTATGGGCATCATGCTGTTTTGCCATGGGAAATGCAATCAGACTCAAGGAGAGTAGCTTTGCAAAAGGATTTAAGTTCCAAAGATTACAGTGGCTTAATGATGGACGAGTTAGAAGATTTGCATATGATTCGTCTTCGGGCCCTAGAGAATATAGAGAAGACCAAGATGCGAGTTGCTAAGTATTACAACAAGAAAGTAAAGGTCAAGCAATTTGCAGAAGGAGATTTGGTTTGGAAAGCATTACTGCCGATTGGAACTAAGTACAGTGCGTTTGGCAAATGGTCCCCGAATTGGGAGGGTCCTTTTCGGGTAGTTAGATGTACACCTGGAAATTCTTATATCTTGAAAACATTACTAGGAGAAGAGTTTACTGCAGCTATAAACGGGAGATACTTGAAGAAATATTATTCTAGTATTGAAGTTGATCGTTGATTACAAGCACCAGGATTACAAGCATCAGAAACACAGAAACAGCCGACGTTCGGGAAAGAAGCCGCCTTTAGAACAAAAAATCCTGACAGAGGAGATGACCAATACTGAAGTGTATTGCCCTTAGCACAAAAAATGTTCTACATTACAAATGTTTCTTGCAGGCTTTTATTTGGCAAACCAGCTACTTAAGATTACAAGACGGTGAAACGAGAAGGCCTGGAGAAAGAAGCGAAAGTATGCTTCATTCCTTTGATTTCGCATTTTTCCTCTTCAACTCTTCCCTCTTCACCTGTTCCAGGGCCACAGTAACCGCAACATAGAAGCTTCAGGGGTTGCCATGACTTGCAGCTTCCATCTGGCTATCCCAGGAAGCCTTCAAGTTGTTGTACCTATCAGAAACATCTGAAGATGGGAATAGTTTGTTGAATGTGAGATCTGAAGCTTAAATGTGGGAATCAAATGAGGATGAAGATCTTACCCCCTACCAACGCCTCCAAGCTCATGCGGCGTTCGCATTAGGCACTGCAGCGGGCGGTGATGTCTCGCGGGTTGTGTTCTAGATGCCTAATGCGGCGGCACAGTTGGTGGTTGGTCCTCTGTTCCGGCGTGGCGTTTTCCTCTTCAGTCGAGGAATCGGAGAGGATGTACTCGGGAACCTCTTCAGTTCCAAAAATCTCCTCAGGGAGCAAGTCAAGGTTGAAAACAGAGAGGGGTGAACCATGAGATTGCAATCGAGAGCAGAAGGAAGGATTGACGAAAAACTTACTCTCAAATGGTGCGTTTCTTTGGTGGAGCGCTGCTCTCCTTGATGGGCTGTTTTCCCTTGTCCGCCATGACCTTGGGGTTTTTTCCTCTAGAGCAGGGGGAGAAGATGTGAGGTGATGGAAGTGTATGCGAGTGGATTTGCAGAGCACCAAGGGGGCTATTTTATTAGCTGAGAGGACGCATTGGGAGTGATGACTGGTTGGCGTACATTATGGGAATACCAAATGGCAGGGTTTTCTCTCCGAATGCGAAGGGTTTTTCATTGAACGGTGTTTATGGTTCCCGAATGAGGATTTTTTGTGGATTCTGCGCCAAGGGATAAGAGTTTGTGTGTATTCGGCTAAGATAAAGTTCCCGAGTTCGTTCAAAAACAGTAAGATCCGCATGCACAAGTCAAAGGAAAATCATCGCAACACAAATGCAGGAATTAAAATTTCATTACGAAATTCCAAACATCCCTAGTACAAACTAGTCAAAGAGCCTGTTTAGCACAGACTGGGGATGAATGGAGTCGGCAATGGCGTCGTCGTGGCCGTCGAGGCGCTCCAGGATGACCTCGATGTCGTCGATGTCCTCCGGTGCACCACCATGGAAGCAGCGCGGCTGCATGGAGTAGTCGACGCCGGTGTGCGTCGCCAAGGTGGCCAGGCCTAGGGTGGTGCCCAGGCGGACGCCGTGGAGAGCCACCTCATTGACGCGGTCTTCCACCGCGGCAATGCGAGCTGCCGGCGTGTCCCCGGGGGCGTTCACCTTGTCCGCCAGCTTCTTCACCAGCGTCTTCAGCCAGTTGAGCTCGGCGTCGTGGTCTGCATACAAGACAATGGCGGTTAGTTCAGAGTTTGGTGTTAAAATTAAAACAAATCACGAGATTCACCGTCGATGGTCTCCAGCAGCTGCTTGCGCTGGTGCTCCCATTCGAGCTCAGCGATTCCAGCCTTCTTGGAGACATCTCCCAGCTCGCGCCGGGTTTCGTTGCGCTCCGCCTTGAACCTGCGGGCGTCGCGGTCGCTATAGCGCGAGCTGGGGGAAGGAGAATAGCTGTACGACCCCGAGGAGTCGTCTGGCATGGCCGGAGTCATGGCCGGCGCAGGAGCAGGGTTCCACTGGTTGAGCCTGAAAATACAAAGAGGATCGTCAGAAACAAAAAGGAATCTGTAAAAGCTGTGAAGAAATTGACGATCACTACCTCCGGCGAGCGCCGGTGCGGCTCCCCTCAGCTTTGTCGCTGGCCCGGCGCCTGTTGCTGCTGCCCGCCATCGAGTTTTTTGGGAGTACTATTGCTGGAGGAAGGAAGTTTAGATTGGCAAAGGCTTGAAGGCAGAAGACTTGGTGAAAGGCTAGGGGCACCCGCGGTTCTTATTTATGGGACTGGCAAAGAGATCGTGGCCGGAGATCGTGGCGCATATCCCGAGAAATTTGGGAGGCGCAGAGACTTCCTTAACCGAATCGTCGTAAGGTCGTTTGGAATTCAAGCTGAGTCATATTCGGTTGACTGGTTGAAATTCGGTTGAGTTGTGGTCGGATCGCTATTCGGGTCTAGTACTGTTTGGCCAGAGTTGCCGAATGGATCGTCTAAAGTTACTCGCAAGGCAAGATAGAAAGTGGAAAGTGAAATTTATGGTGAACAAAATTACAACGACGATAAATCATTCGGCTACAAATTGTTTGACACAATCAAATATTCAAGTACTTTGAGATTACACTAGAAGCATCTGATATCATTTTGCTGATATTATCCAGCAGTTTCTGATCGTCTTCTTGAGTTTTAAACAAAGCAGTGAGCTTTGTCTTGAGCTGGTTTGATTCAATCAGAGCTGTTGTAGCTTCCTTTTGGATTCTCTCTGTTAATATGGGGAGTTCGACTATCTTTTTCTTATCAGCCTCGATTTCAGCTGTCAGATTCTTCAATTCAGCTTCTAGTGTAGCTTTCCTAGCTATCTTCAACTCAAGTGCAGGCTGCTGTTCAGCCAGCAATTCCTTGTTGCTCTGGATTTGAGCCTGTGACTCTTTCACGATTTGCTTGGCTTTAGCTCTCTTTTGTTCCAGGACTGGTCGGGAGGATTGGTTCTTCAAAGCTCTCCTCACTGCTGCAAAGTGATTGTCCAGTTGAGAGATAGGCTCCAGGGAGGCTTTGATATCGCCAGGAAGCTCTTGATTGATGGATTCAAGCACTTCTTCTAGAAGATCAACATCCCTAACTTGGTCCTGGATATCTCTTTGCAGCAAGGAGAGGATTTCTTTCAGTTTTGCCTGGGTTTCCTCTGACAAAGCTTGGTTTGAAGATGACTCATCTCCTTTTTAGGCAGTTAAATCAGCCACAGTGAATGAAAAGCTTGGTGGTGATGCAGCCTGATCCTGAAAAGAAGGGCTTGCTGAATTAAGGATGATTTATTGAATGGAAATGACAGAAATGAATGCCCATGCTTACCTCATTCCTGGTCTCCTGGATTGGAGAAGTTTCAGGCTCAAGAGGAGGTTCCTGGATGGTCAGTTGAGGAGAATTTTGAGGGATCCCTGGTAAAGTTGAAGCTTCTAACTGAGGAGAGGTTGGTGGAGTCCTTGGTGGGTTTGTAGTTTCTGGCTGAAGGGAAGATGGATCCATCCTTGGTGAAACTGGAACTTCTACTTAAGAAGGGGATGGTTGAATCCCTGATGAAGTTGAAGCTTCTGCTTGAGGAGAAGATGGCTGGGCCCTTGGTGAAGTTGGATTTGAAGCATGTTGAGGAGAAGAATTCTCCACAGGTTGGTTCACCAATGTTTCTTCTGCAAATAACAAGTAGAGGGTGAATGCCAATGAAAAGAATGGTCTTTGAGAAGAAATAAAGTGGTGGAGGCCTTACCATCAGATGGGGCATTGGCAGGTTCTGTAGTGGTTGATGGTTGCTGAACTTTGGTCTGAAATTATACGAGATAAAATTATCAGAACAAGGAGTGGTTTTATGCTAAGGAAGGGAAAGATGTTAACCTCGATAAGAACTCTTTTGGATGTTCTTTTCTTCTTGGCAGCTGGAGGAGCAACCAGGGATGGAGCTTTCCTTTTATCAGAAGCTGAACTGATAAGAGTTGGGTCTGATGTGGCGTATCTAGACATCAGTTGAGCCAAAGTTGTGGATTTAAATCCCAAGGCAGAGATTGGGCCTGCAGCATTGTAAGAAATTGTCCTAGCTCGAGGGGCAGGCACTGTATTCTGCAAAAAGTGGCAAAGAATCATGATCAGTAAGAAAGGACATGCTTGAGAAAAGGAAAGATAAGTACATTACCTCTGAAATTGGCTGGAAGTCAGGCATTAGCTCAAGACAAAAAGAATGTACTGGCTCATTGAAGATGTGATCATGGTGTTCTTGCCACCAGGAAATAAAAGAGGGATGAGCTATTGATGTTGGTACAAAGGGCCAAGGTGTATAAATAGTTGGGCTGCACTGATACTCAAAGACTCTTCTAGCTTGCAGGTTTTCCTTGATTTCCTCTCTGGCTTGAGGAATTCGTGAAGGAATAGTCTTGGGGGCACTTGGCCACATCCTAGCTGTCGGGCCATCATGTTTGGTTGATAGTATTCAAAGGTGCTTTGATTTTGCCTTCCTCCACTGAATCTGCAGGCAAGATGCATGGATGGATGAAGATGTTGAAAATTTCTATGGATCTTACATCATTACATCCATTCTCAAAATTGAATTCATAAGGGAGGGTCAAGTTATCATTTTTCAGATAAGGAAGCCAAAGGGGATTGGTGAAACTTTTGAAGAAAGGCTCAAAGAGTTGGCTGATGTTCTGGTCAATGTATATGGTTGAGGCAGCTTCTCCATAAGTTTGGCAACCTTTGGTGATCTGAGCTTCCCCTTCCTTATAGTTGGATGAAGGAAAATGCCGGTTGTTGAGATCAATACCAACGATCTGGTGCATGTATAGCTGCAGCCACATTTGAACAAACCACCACAGGCCATTAACACAAGAGATTTTTGGCTGGTGTGCATCAAGAAAGTGGTCTAATGAAGCATATGGTATACACTCCCTAGGAGATACTTTCCAAGGGGAATGAGATGACCAGCAGCCAAATCTTCAGCCATTGCAATATGGTTTAGGGTTGGCTCATTGGCTTTGCCGCAGAAGACGAATCTGCATAGCCACATGTTCAGGAAGGCCCTGTACTCAACTTCGGACAAAGGGCCATCAGACATATGATTCTGGATATACATCTTATATCCAACTCCTGTTTTCACTCCTCTTTGCCTGGTGGAGCCTTTGTATTTGTAAGGATACACGAATCCTGTGATATCAAGGCCGGTCATCATATATACATCGGCCAGAGTAGGAGACATCGGTCCATGACCAAAGAGGAAAGCATTGACACCGTTTGACCAAAAATGACAGGCTGCAATCAAAAGATTCTCATTCTTGGGGGTTTCAGCCAAAGATAACTCCAAACATTGGGCAATGCGAAGGTTGTCCCAATTGCTGGTTTTTGCACTGTCATCATCAAGTATCCTCTTATACCGGTTTCTCTAACCTGCAATTGGGGGCAGGGGCCAGTTCTTGAAGGTGTCTTGCCACTCATGAGGTCTCGATAAAGCTGCTTTAAAGGGGATTCTCTGAGATTCGGCTTCAATGAACTCGAGAGGGTCAGAGGTTCCCACGGGCCCGAGGAAGTAGGATAGTGATTTATCCTCAATGGGAATCAAAATCTCGGTGGCTAGAGCCTATCAAAGAAAAGGCTGAAGAAAAAAATCTAAGATGGAAATCGAAAAAGTAATACCGAATGGACCTTAAGGGGATGAGATTTACCTGGAGAGCATGATCTTGGTCCGCCATTTGAAGATTTGAGCTTGGGGGATTGATGACCTAGGGTTTGGATCTGAGCGGAGACTCCAACGGATTGCAAGAGAAAAAAGGGGTGTTGAACAGATTTAGCTCAGAGACGTTGAACATTTATAGTCAATTCCGGAATAAAATCACTTTTATCCCGTAATTTAAGGGGCATATGTTAACACCAAAAATTGGTACAGGAAAGGAACTGACTTGTGGGCCGAGTTTGGTAGCGAAATGCCATTCGGCAGGAAAAATCTCCTCAGAGGATTTAGTAAAGACGCTTGCGGTCGTTAGTGCACCATCATTCAGCAGAAGAACTGTTTGTGCTTAAAAAAGGAAGCTTTCGGAGTATGTGATGACGTGGCCCGGATATGAGGAAGGGACGAATTGATGACGGGTACGAGATGGACATTGGTGCCGGAGCATTAATTTGGGTATTAAATGTTGTACTCGTAGTTGATCAGGAGTCGTGTTAGGACAAGGGTATAAATATAAACCCTTGATGTCTGTAATAGGGATCGAACATCTACACAACAAAACCGGCCCCGTGCCAACCTTCGAGTCCTTTAGTCGAGTCGTCGAGTTCTTCGAGAGGAGCCATCGATCCGTCGACCTCCGTAAGTACTGACAACCTTGTATAATGTCTAGTATCATGCGGTGGATTTAGACCGTGATGCAAGTAGTCTTGTTACCTTGCTTAGTATCATGCGGTGGATTTAAGCTTGGTTCAAGAGGGTTTCCTGTTAGATCATGAGCCATGCGGTAGGCTAAGATCTAGCTCGAAGCTAGTTATCGGCTCTATTGGATTTGGCAAGATCTAATAGATTCATTAAGTTACCACGTGTTGCTTTGGATTTTTGCTTTATGTTTAAATTCATGTAACACTCTTTTGCCCAATCTAGATCGATTAGTTTCAGCTTTACCTCTTTGAGATCCATGTGATGTGCTTTCAAGTCTTTGTTTATTATAGAGGATCAAGTGCTCTCAATAGACGAATTTATATCAATCTAGATTGTCACGTGTTGCGGGTTCAAGCTTGTTGACTTTTCAAATGTTTGTTCCTTCTCCAAAGAACCCGGATCGGCTGTACAGCCGTATTCGGCAATGCCATCACAAGTGAAACGTGTTCATAAGTTTGTTTTAAATAACGTATGCTTTTAGCATTCCATATTTAGATCGTATCATGCGGTGGATTAATATTTTTGTGGTTGGTGGCTTGGTTTCAAACAAGCCGTATCATGCGGTGGATTAACTTGTTTGGTATCACGCTCGACGGGTTTGAAAGTACCTAGACATGCGGTAGACTAGTGCTTTTGGCCTATGCATGCTTATTTACTTCATATTTATAATCATGCTTTCACCTTATTTATTTTTATTGTTATTTATCCTCGAAAATCGATCATGACCATGTTCGAGCAATGCTGTTTAAACAAAGACCGATCTTTTGTCATGCTTACGTCATGCATTCGGGTATATCCTGGTTTCATGTTTTAAAGCTCCCGAATAATATTCAAATTGCTGACAGATAGCTTGTTGTAGCTATATGTCATTTTAGTTGGCTTCCTAGCTGTAAATACGGAACTGTCTGGTACCACCCGGCAAGTTCCAGGTTTTATCTAACTATTTTTCATCCTTTGTCAGTTTCAGGAAAATTGACTGGCGCGCTTCGGATCCGACACGAGTGTTAAGCCAGTTTTGTTCGGCTTGCTGTGTTCTTGGCGCAAGGTGCTGATTTTGCATCAACAGCGGTTGCGGCGGAGACGCGGCGGCGCGGGCGGGCAACGAGGCGGCGCGGCTCGGGAACTCCGGCGAGGTCTCTAGGGTGCTATGATGCCCGAGCTCGACAATACGCGACACCAGAGCGAAGCCCACCTCCGGGCGCAGCTCCTGAGCAGCTTCACGTCGACGAAAAGGCGGCAGAGGCGAGGAATCGAAGGCGGCGGCGGAAGCTGGGGTTTCGGTTCCGGCGGCGCACGGGGTTGGCAAAGGCGGCGGCTCGGGTGGGGAACTCCAGGGCGACGCGCGGCTTAAATAGCCCGGGGGTGGCCTCCTTGGCGTGCGGGTCAAGGGAACCGGCGCGTGCGGGAGTCGGACTCAGCGGCGGTGCACGGCATAGGTGAGTCCTGCGCGGCCACGGCTCCACGAAGGGGATGACAGGCGGGCCCCAGTGGTCAGCGACCGTGGGTGCGGGAGGAGGGCAAGCGGTGGGGTGGCGGCGGCTAACGGGCGAATGGCCAAGCGGGCCGCGGCGACGGCAGGCCGCTTCGCGGGCCGGGAGGGCTAACGGGGCCGGCCGTCCGGGCCGCCGCGCTCCGGCCGCGCGCGGGGAAAAAGCGGGCCGCGCCCGCCGGCCGCGCGAGCCGGACCGGCCGGGCCGGGCCGGCCGCGCCGAGTCCGCTATCGCCGAGCTAGATAGGGTAGGGTAGATAGGTTAGGAAATAAAAGGTTTGGACATTTTGGAAAGGATTCAAACAAATGGAATTCAAATATGAATTTGAATTCCAGCAACCAAAAATAATGCACCAGCATGACTGCCACAATTAATTCCTATAATTCATTAATTTATTTTAGAAAAGTTTTAAATGCCTAAAAGAAAATAAAGCAGCCTTATATTCCTTAAGCAATTAAAATGGTTTCTAGCCAATTTTTAATAAAGACCAAATTTAGCAAAATTAGGGTGTTACACTAACCCTCGACAACTATTTTAGGATTATCCACTAGAACATATGCGAAACACAAAGTGAGGTGTCATTCTCTTATTAATTTTGTATTTTCTCTAAAAAAGTTCATATCTTGCCCCCTAGACTCTTCAATTAGTCTAATTTATATTCTCAACTCCAATACCACACAATTGGTTGGGTGCCCACTTTCAATACCATCCAATTTTAGTCTATGAGTCAGTAAAAGTAGTTTTAGGTTTGATGTGAGAATTTTGTTAGTTTAGATGACTGAACAAATTATTAATAAGGGGGGGAGGGGATATTCAAACACCTTCAAAGAACTTATGATAGCGGCATTTTGGTAAAGAACAAATTCCAAAAAACAACTCTTGATTCAAGTTTGCAATCTTCAAATAATAGATTTACTAAACCTAAAAATAAATTTAAAAATTATTGACTCTTTTATTTGAAATATAGAACTCGTCTCTTAAGCTCTAATCATTTTATGGGATACCTTGTATTCATAATTACATTTATGGTTTATTTTTGGATTTGTTGGTGGTGCTTGAGTATTTTCATATCTAAAATTCTCCCCATTTTTAAATGTAAAAACACTACCACATCAGCCATAAACAGCTTTTGGATTAGGATGAGCGGAAAAAAACTATATATATTTGAAAATTGGGGTTCCAAACTTATCGAGCATTGGACTTAGGTCAAAATTAGGCACATTGAAAAGTTGATGGGCCAAATAAAGACTAAATTTTGTTGTATTTGTGTGTTTCATATTATTTTTATTCAAGATTTTTGGTGGTAGTGTTTTCTCCCTTGTACTATTATGAGGTTGGAATGTTGGGGGCTCCTATATCTTTTTCAGTTTTTTTTTTGCATCAAGTGTGTTTAGAAGTATAACATGTTGTAAGGAAACACCCGACCCCTTCCGAACACTTTCAATACCATAAAAATCAGCAATAACCCTTTAGTAGTCGACCCTCTTGCAATAGTCCCATTACATCAACAAGGCCAAATATTTGGTTAGGAAAACATCTATGTGGAGGTCATTATTTAAGATTTCAAAGCACTCTTTATGATGCTACCTTCCTACATAGATAGTTGAAGGCATTGCAACCTAGTGAAGTTCAAGCAACATTAGCTCGATGATGTACGGTAATGCACCCAAACTACTTCTCAAGTATCAACAATATATGTGGCACAATCCACTCAAGCTTGAGCCCAATACCAAACTCATACTCAAACCCAAGGCAAGTCAATTTCCCAACCACTCGAAGCTCAATTTGCTAACACTTAAGATGTACTCCCTCCATCCTAAAAAGAATGCAACGTACTTTTGCTTCTCAAGGAGTCAAACAAGTTCAAGTTTGACCGAACCTATAAAAAAATACTAACATTCGTGTGTCCAATTAGATTTAGTATGAAAACGTATTGCATAATTAATCTACTGACATTTGTTTTGTACCATATATGTTAGTACTATCTATATGAATTTGTTCAAATTTAAAATTGGTTGACTTCTCGAAAAGCAAGAGTTGCATCATTTTTGGGATAGAGGGAGTATTATTAAGAGACAAAATTTTTTTGCCAAGCACAAGTAATTCTCCTTAGAGTTACTTAGAGCCCAGTTTAGAAAAAGCAACCATCATACATAACATCTCAATCCCAATAATCATTAAACCAAGCTCAATATATAGGAGACATGTGGCGCACTAGGTAGGGGTGATCGTCAAGATCATGGGGCGAATTCGAAGGACCTCGTCATAGAAATCAATCTACTACGTGGCAAGCAAGTCGACGAGTTCCGGTTTGAAGAAAATTGTCGTGTCCGAGTAGGGTGTCCCGACCAGGCAGATTCAATTTCATGCCCTCATCCGGATTGTGTGCTGCTATGCGGCCTATGAAGTCGTCGAGTTGCAGTATAAATCCCTCTTTGCGATTCGGATCCCAACTCAAAGTCGTCGAGCCTGCATAGAGAAGAACACCACACATCTGCATCCAGCTGGTTGCTGAGAAAACGCCGACAAATATAAGATACCATATCACTATCATTGGCTTAAACTTCCACTCTTACTATGGTATGGAAAGGCGACACATACATACCCAAAAGAATATCTAATGAGATATGAGCCACATTTGCTCTGATAGGATCAGATTCTATGGTAATGACCAAGGCTTTCATAGGTAATAACCCAAACTTAGTATAGCCAATAATCGAAGGGGCAAATATATGCATGGGGTAGCTATGCGACAAGTTGTATACAAATTCAACTCGAAGAGCTATCATCAGGAGTTATATTTTGACGCAAACATATGAAAAAATCACTCCATGATTATCTTCAAAGGTTTATCAAGATATGAGTTTGAACCTCGAGTGAATACAATGGTGAATATTGATAATAAAGATACAACAAAAGTTTTTATTCTTTGCATAAGTTGCTAACATATAAGTTATAAAATAATTTAAGTTCTTAAACAATGACACATAAGGTTTTAGCAAATGTAGGTTCTTATACAATATACATGACTATATTATATAACAAAAATAAGGTTAAATACATTTATCCTGAGCCTTATATATTTTAAATATAGGGAGTAATACCTTAGTAACCTTATGATGTTTTACCAAGCTTGACCAATGTTAATTTTGATGCAATCACCATTCTTTAATCCATGTTTGATGGCAAGTTAAAACAAAGTTATGTCAAGGGTAAATTTTACCATTGCTTAGAACTTTGAGCTTCCTATAGAAGACCGAGACAATTGTTAGGTACACCTAAAGTGGC
Organism: Cenchrus americanus; assembly: GCA_947561735.1. Lineage (NCBI taxonomy): Eukaryota > Viridiplantae > Streptophyta > Magnoliopsida > Poales > Poaceae > Cenchrus > Cenchrus americanus. The sequence goes on from OX387240.1 coordinate 57,180,990, forward strand.
AAATATGTCGCGAAAATTTGGCCTTGCAACCCCTTAATTTGTTTCTGGTTAAGTTGGCAACTCTTTATTGGTTGGCTTGATGTATTTTCTTGATAACAGTAAGCTCCAAAGGTGCAGTAGGTTTTAAACCATAAATATGCTTTATGATCCATCTATACTATTAGATTCGTTGCAATTAAATCTGTTATTCAGGATCTCACACGCTATATCTAAAGAAGATTTTTTAGAAAAGAACAAGAGAGAACATGTACCAAAAAACTATAGGACCAAGACCCAACTAAATTTATTTTTTAATTATCTTCATTGCATCAATTTCTAAAGTAGTCCCATGCAAGGTTCACAAAACCGTTACTGGTCCGAAACCGAACCGGTTGACCAAGAAGTGGATTTTTTTATTTCAATTTGGGGGTGGGAAACCTGTCGATTTTGCTACCGGGCTGGACCGACAACACTGGTTACCACGGTAAACCGACTGGTTCCCAACGGTTTTGTAAACCCTGGTCCCATGAAAGGCGATCATTCGATTAGTCAAGAACATCGTGGTAGTGCCTCAAACAAGTTTGACTTTGGAATAATTTCCTTTCCTTGGTCCAGTCTCAGTGCACAGTTTCATTGCACTGGTACCTAGACTAGGAACTAAGTAGCTGTGCCAAAGGAGTTTCACGGTGATGAAACTCCTCTCACATATGATGAAATTCTCTCTTCTCTCTCCTCATAAATACCTTGCCACATGTTGATGGTGTAAAACCGTGATCAAGTTCACCGCAAGCCTACGGGTGACTTGGTGCCTTTTTCACCAAGGAGGGTTCTCCCTAGATTTGTCAATCCAAGGATCGGAAGCAAACCACCAAGGTTCTCTATCTAACCTACCGGTCTAACCCTATGTGAAGTGTTGATTGCATAAAGATAACATACAAACACGAGGGGATGTATGGATCAGATCCACCTAGCCATAAAGGTAAGCAAACCCAAGGTAAACCTAGCCTATCGTCTTCTTATTGCCGTTCCGGCCAAGGTGATAAACCAATCTAAACCTATACTATGATAAGGATTACACTCGATATAGAGTAACCCGATATGGAGTGGTCTGATGCACGTTCACTCGCCGCTTTCTCCCCTCTCGTACTGTCACTACGCGAGGATAATCATCACCGAGCAACAACCTTGGTCCGTACACTACTACGGTGTGTCCGCAAGACAAGACTAATCACCATGATTCGATCTAGTCCTACTAAAGGCATATGGTAGCTACACATATGAATAAGTATAACTCGTAGTAGATCAAAGTATGACAAGATATAATTACATCACCGAATGTTGAAGGTACAAACGACTTGACGAATTCAAGTCGCGGCTCCGGAACTCCACCATGGCTTCACCACGCAGGGCCAACCATGGTGGCTAGGGCATGGCCTAAGCCATCTCCTAGGCAACTCGAGGACTCGCGGCGGCCGTCGGCTTCCTCCCGGTGCTTCTCCTTCGTCTCGGTGGCTCTCTGATGAAAGGATGGATGTGGCGGCGGGCGGAGGCAGAGGCAATAAATAGACAAGCATCTAGGGCAAAACGGGGACGCGAAGCATGCCCGAAGTGTGCTGGGCCGGTCGGCCCAGGCCCAATTCGGCCCGGTCCGGCCCCGGTTTCCTCCCCGTTTGCTTCTCGCGTGATCCCTTATTTGTGTGCACTTGCATGTGGGCCTTTGACGTCGTTTCCTTCACGGTTAAGGCTTGAATCCTTGCTATGCAAGCTTCGCTGTTTTCTGGTTGAGTCCCTGAAGACTTGCATGTTGACGCTTCGGTCCTCGGGTCATTTGGAGTCATGTTCATCACATGTCTTGACTCTTGTCGGGCTTCATGATCTTCTTCCAAAGTGCTTGGTGAACTTATCCCGAAAGTCTCCTCTTTAGCATAGATTTCCTGCGTAAACAATGAACTCCAAAATCGCCATGCGAGAGTGAACTTGATACCCCCGGGGGGTTAGTACCATTGGTTAGAATATCAAATACGTGCAAATGTTGACGGTAAACTTATAGCTAGGTGTACCAAAATCAACCGTCAACATACCCCCATGCTTAAACGTTGCTCGTCCTCGAGGAAGTCCAAGATCTTTGCTTAATTTGGAAATCAGCGTTGCCCTTCAATGTCTTCCCTGCACTTAGTTATACACAACAAGACATATTGCTCTCTCAAGTATTTAGCATTTAAGGTTCAAGTTTTGACCGGCTACTTCATTATGGAAGATAGACTATCATTAAAGAACATGCCACAATAAAATAAAACAAGTTCTCTCGAACTTAAGAAAACTTTAAACCTTAACCTTGTTGCATCGTGAAGAGTTTTCAAAAAGTTGCACATCTAACATAAGTGAGGTTCTCTTGCAAAAGCTCATGGAAACACTCATCTCGTCAAGTCACTCAAGCCTACACTAGATTATTCTCAACCTATTCTACTCATATATGGAAGTGGAAAGTTTGTGTGGAGCTTGGTAGGTAAAAACAATCCTAGCAAAACATTATACTTGAAATATTGTGAAAATAAGAGAGAGATCTATTGGAATTACCGAGACTAGTCAAAAAGGCCATGGAAAATAAATGTTGGAAAGGGAGAGAGATGGAACACACACATTTAGAAAGGTGGACATGTGCAAGTGGCAAATGGGTGATCCCGAGACACGAATGTAGTTCTCGTTATCGGATTGCACATGGTTGGAAAAGTTTGAGTATGGACTCGTCTCCAAAGCTCTCTAAGATTTAAATGAAGCTAAAAAGAACCGAGGAGCATTTTTATTTTTCTATTTTTTTGTTTCCTTTTCTTTTCTTATTTTTTTCTTTCTTCTTCATTTATTTCTTCTTTCTTTCCTTCATTGTTTTCTTCTTCTTTTTTATTTTTTTATTCATCATTTCTTATGCTCTTCCGAACTTTTAAGCAACATAGTACTTGCTATAGCAATTCTCCCCCATGCTTAAATGATTGCTCGTCTCGAGCATAGAAGTGAGGGGACCTATGGCTGCTAGAGAAGTACAAAATCATTGTATTCCTTTATAAACCTTTTGAAATCTTCAAGGGCATCCTCCATGTCAAAACTCGCATAGTCACTGATGAGTCCCTCCATATTTTATATGTCTTGAAATCTTGCCAGAAAATCTTCAGAAAATTCGTTGAAAGATCATCCATACTCAATTTGGGTTGTGGTCAAGAAGGTAATCACAAAAAGATGTTTTGGGTTTAGGGTGGATGCCCAGCAAAGTTTGTGAAATTTCCAATGTAGAAACTCACAATGCGTGGACAAGAATGGCTAGAATGAAAAAGATACGCAAAGGAATGACCAGCTTCTTAGTCTCGTACCACAGAAATCAATCCTAATCCAACTCATCAAGATATAAGTTTGCAAACTAAAGGTTATATCATTAACGTACTTGTATGTGTATAGGCTTTGGTAGGTAGAGCCCTTGCAAGAGATTCACAAATGTAGATAGCATAATAATTTTTAATAAAACAAGTACAAGGCATAGGTCATTGGTAAACTTAAATCAAAGAGCAACATAAAGTATGTGGGTCTAAAGATTAATCATTTAACCTCCACAAATGAAAGAGCCAATATTTAATTCAATTTAAGTTCCTTTTAATAGAGAGCAAATAGTCATGTTATATAAAACATCATGCAAGTAAAACAAGGTGGCAACTTTCATCATTTTTCCATAATCAAGATATACAAATAATATCATCGTGGTAAGCTCAAAAGAGATGGTGATTTATTTACTGAAAAGTAAAAACTAACTAGCCTAGGTTGTCCTCCTAGTAGCCATGTTATTGATAGAGAGATAAATACAAAGGTTGTCTATGGTTGAAAGCATATATGTGCAAGCATTTAAAAGGTGATGAACAAAGATAAAGTTAAGGGCGAGTTACCGTCCTTTTCGATGCTCATAATGAAGTGCAGCGATGCCTCCCCCATGCTTAAGCATTGTGCTTAGTATGGAGAAAGAATGATGAGCATCTTGTGGTGAAGGTGATTCTTGTACTCCACGTGGCATTTTCCTTTCATCCTTCAAATTCCCCCCATGCTTAGCGTGTTGCTAAGTGTGGAAGAACTTGAGTTGCTTGTAATTCGCCATGTGTTTGAGAGTCGTCTTCACTTCCTTGCCTTTGTTGCTCATTTTTTCCTCAACTTTTTCTTATCATCATCAAGCCATGGTTCCAATCCTTCGTCATATCGTCATCACCGACTTCAATGCCGTCCTTTGTCACTGCCTCATCTTCCACAGTTTTATTTTTCCTCTAGAACAGAAAATGTACTGAAACACCCCTCCACGTTGAAGTTTATGAAATTATCTTTCCAACGAGCCATCATATGCATGAAACGGGTTCCGAACAAGAGAGTTGTGTCAATTTTACTCCGGCGATGCAATCTGTCCAAGGCTGATTTCAGACTGCGCAGCGCTTAATGGTTTTGCCATATCTCATTACGGGTCTTCAAAATTGATGATTCTTGATGCGTTGGAAACAAGGTTTGAAGGAGCTTCTGAAAATTAAATTTTCTTCCATTGTACATCTCTGAACATGTGCTCAAATCTTAATGGAAACAACAACTTCCCTCTCAAGCCTTGTAGATGACTAACGATCTTGCTTGCAATTGGTCAAGAACTCATGGGAACACTTCTCCATGCCTACAAAACAAATCTAATCCACATTCTACCCCCGGGGTGATGATCGGGAGTAGAAACAATTGCCAACAAACCAAATGCATCCCTAAGACCTTAACTTGTGGCAAAGCTTACCTAGCAAGAAGAAAAGAAGAATCTAATGGGTGTACGTGCGTGTAGGTGAAAATGCAAATGAAAGGAAGGGATATAAACAATTACAATGTTTGCACCAAACTAAACACCATGTTTACAACTAGATTGCTTTATTTCTATATAACCATAAAGATTTAACCAAGGTCAAAACACCATGTTCATTTCAAGGTTAATAACTCTTTATGCCCCAAGAAAGTTAAAGCGCATTGCAAAGCTTATAAACCAACCTGTGCAATATAAATTAACAAGGCTTTAAAAACTCAAATGATGATTGTACGCAATCAAGTCTAAACACCACGTTTACACAAGATTGCAAAAGAAGATGCCTCGCGCGCGAAGCACCATTATGGAAATAAAGCATTCATCAAAAAGTTTCGCGAAGAAGCCAAGCTAAGCTATGCACAATAGAACAAAGGGGTCGATGCAAAATGCAAATGCAAAAAGGGATTAGTAATAAGGGCTAGCGATGCTTGAAAAAGGCTTTCAAAGTTGTTCCTTATAATGACAACCAAGTCACTTTACGAGAGATAAAGTCTTGTCAACAAAACATTTTATCAAAAGACCTTCAAACATGCTAACAAGGTTTTAAGGTAAGGCTTATGGGTATCCTGTATTTTTGGCATGTATAAAATTGTAGAGTTGTAGTGTTGCCAATTCTACTCAATTGATCATTAAAGTCCACCCGTTAATTCTGAAATACTATTAGTAATTTGTTAGGCCTATTGTATGATAGAAGTGTCATTTTGTCATAATGTCAGTGTTTCAAATCCCACTGCTTCCATTCTAAAGTAAAAGATTCAGGTTCAACACTCTTAGGCTAAAACTTTGGATTTTCCCATGAAAGGCCATTTGCCAGTACATAATAGCATGGATGTGCTACCAGCAGCAGCACACTTTCATACGGAAGTTGGTGAGATCATTGTGTTGTTTGATGTTTCTCCCCGAATTTTGATCTAGGTGTATCTTAGGCATAGAACCCACTACTTGATCTTAGAGGACATTACTCAATTAAGCATTTGGGGGTTACACTTTTGTGAACAACTGTATAAGCAATCAATTTTCATTTATTTGTGAATGGTAAGTTTTGGATCTGCTTGTGCAATCCAATGTACCTTTTAAAGATACTTGTTTCCCTTTTAAATTAAGACGTTAACACTCCTGCCTTCCTTTTTAAAATTAGAACTGAAATATGTCCTTACACTTATCTATTCATAGGTAGTTTATTTGGATAACTATATGAAGGTAGTAACCATATATTTTCTTACTTGTTAGGTGAAACTTCTACGGACCGGGACAAGTCTTGGACTTCGTTTACAAGAACAAATGGAAGATGACCTTATTTTCGGATTTCTCACCAAACAAGTATGTCAACTGAAACCCACGGTGCAGTGAGTAACCATTGTCACAAGACATTGATCCAATCAACAGAACTAAAAGATCTAACTTCATGTTGTGGACCAGTCCCCAGTTTACCTTAGTGGGGGAAATAATCATCGTCTTGACATTACTAATCTGTACATTAGTTGTCCATCCCAAGTAACTACAGAAGTGACACCTAGGAGGTAAGCTGCGAGACAAGACTTCAACTGGAAGTGTATTGTAAACACGCGATATGTAGGAAGTCTAGGATTCAACAGATCACGTCCTTGGACGGAGGAGTCATAGAGGAGGTGGACATGGTGCTTGTGGTTGCTCACCATGGCTGCTCCTCTCCATTATGGTCAGGATAGTGTTTGATGAAATGCCGACCCGAGAAAAAGAAACATGGAACATCCACATGTGTATTGTTGCATCCCTTACCATTCATTTTAAAAGGGTTATCTCCATCACATGTCATCTGATTTGGGCTCCTAATGCAGCCATCAATTTGTTAACTCCCATCCTTGTTAAATCCCAAATTGTCTTATATTGTATTCGAAACAATTACTACAGTCCTATATTTTTTTGTCTTCATTTTACTATAAATATAATTTTTAATTATTGTGGTTTTTTAAACACGTGTGTGCCTACACATGCATCTTACTATGTTGTAAGTAACTTGATTATTACTAGGAGAATGATAACTATAAATAATCATGTAGCATTGCATTTTTAATTAATAGGGAGTTTGATAACATTTTAGGGTGGATGTTAATTGAGCTCCTCAACCGACCAAGGTTACACCCTTGAGGGTAGGAGTTTCCTTCATAGAAGCTGAACTTAGAGAGATGGTAACGATATATTGGTCCTACAGTGGTGGGCACATGAGCGGTGTTGCTGAAGATGTGGGGGAGAAGGACGGGACGGGAGCGAACAAAACAACTTGATTGCAAGTTGATGATGAGGGTCCTCAGGTGCATTGTCGGAGCGGAGGGCGAAAACAACAGCTTGATTACGAGTTGAAGATGAGGGTCCTTTGCGCTGTATCGTTCATGGGTTGCGTCACCACGAGATTGTTGATGAGATTCTCATTCTCCCCATGATAGAATTGTTGCCTTCGATAAAAAATAATTGTGGTATGTGGTAATATGTTCATTTACCTTCATTTTAAAAAATACTTTTTTAATTATTATGGGTTATAGACAACTAATCACCGAACAAAGAAAAATGATCTAAATTTCACTGAACTTTCCTTTAAATTTGTTTGATTTGATTTTTTTTAATAAAGCCCGGTATGGCCGTATGTTACGAGACTGTCCCATCATTATACGTATGGTTAACACGCTCACGGGCGCGGGCTCACCAAACACGCTACAACCAGGCAGGGTCGCAGGGAGCCAGGGACCCAATCCAGAATTCGGCTGAGACCCAATTTTTATTCTAGGGTTTAGTTTCTCCTGTCTGGCTGCCTCGCGCGCCGTCTAGGGTTTCGCCGCCGCAACCGGATCCACTCTAGCGCCTCATCCCGCACCGCCGCCATGGAGTTCGACGAGTACGAGTACCTGGAGAAGGCGGTAGAGCCCGCCGCTCCGCCGGCCAACGGCTCCGGCGCCGGCGAGAAGGACCGCAGCTCGCGCCGCCGCGAGGGCGGTGAGGACCGCGCGTCGAAGCGCTCCCGGTCCGGGGAGGACCGCGACCGGGACCGGGACCGGGACCGGCACCGTAGCGGCCGCGAGCACCGCGACCGGGACCGGGACAAGGATGACGGCAAGGATAAGGAGAAGAGCCGCGACAGCCGCGGGAAGGACAAGGACAGGGAGGGGAGGGACCGGGAGAAGGAGAGGGGTGATAGGCACCGGACCAGAGATAGAGAGGTCGAACGGGAGCGGAGGAGCCGGAGCCGTTCGGAGCGGCGCCGCGCCGAGGAGGAGGATATGGTGAGGGAGCTGGAGCGCGAGCGCGAGCGCAGCGAGCGTGGCCACTATCGTGACCGTGATGTCAGGTTCGATTTCATGATCTCTCCTTATGCAATTCAAGTCAAAAGCCCGTTGGATTGTCTATTTTGTAAGGCTGTTGAGATTCGTAGAGTTTATTTTCCTGGTAGCAAGTCATTTGGATTGTCAATTTCCAGTTGTCACAGTGGGAATTGTCCTCGTACATACTTTAAGAGACTGTAATAGCTGTATAGCTTGGGGTTGGATTTGTTTTGTTGAGTATGCATACTTTTTTCTGTAGGAATCTTGTAGCTACGTCTTAATGTTGCAATATGCAACTAATGACAGGTCTGCTTACAGATGACTGTAGTTTATTGTTAGTATAATCTATTATTGAATATTAATATGGGAACTCACAGATCTCTTCAGATGATATCTACAATTGGTCCTAATTCAAGATATCAGATCACCATTCCTTGTTTTCTTAAAAAATATCCTTGTCACTTGCAAATTAACAATAGGGCTTGGGTTGGCACGGTTAGAGTGCTTGAAGGCATTTCATGGTTTGTGCTTATCAGGGTTGCAAATCAATAAAACATATGCCATCTAGTTTTATGCATTGCTTATGCTGCTGTGCTAAAATTCTTTTCTGTTTCTTGTTGATGTGCAGACGTAGGAAAGATGATGGTGCTGAGCCAGAAGTTGATCCAGAAAGGGACCAGAGGACTGTATTTGCCTTCCAGGTTGATTTTTAATAAGATACCCTACTTTGCTAGTTTATACATTATAGGTTAACTCATTAAGCTAATGCATGTAAGCGTTACCACAGCTATCACTGAAGGCAGACGAAAGAGATGTTTATGAGTTCTTCTCAAGGGCTGGAAAGGTGAGAGCATATTGGCCTACTTTCTGATTATGTAGATGTTCTTTGGCAGCTGTATGTTGTGTCTCCTTCATGCATTTTACCTTTAAACAGATGACATGGCACATATTGCTGTATATTAGTGAAATGGAACTCATTGTTAGATACCCATGGATGAGAATTCATTTCTGTATTTATGGATGATGCATTCTTACAATGCCATGTGTCTGAACTCTGCAAAAGATGATAATGTTTCACCTACTGTATGCCTGGGATTTTGATAGATTCTAAATTTGTGGTTGTGCCAACTTTTTGCAGGTTCGTGATGTTCGCCTTATTATGGACCGAAACTCACGGCGTTCTAAAGGAGTTGGGTGAGTACTATATTCCTTTTATAATCCAGATTCTATTAGCTTAGATCACAGAGCCCTTGTGTGTGTCAGTGTTTGAGGTTAGTATATTTGGTGGGGCATTGTCAGGGGTTTAACTTTGGTCCCCACCAAAAAGGGTGGATTAGGGATTTTGGTACATGAGATGACTCTGAGTTCATACTTGTACATGAAATCCTTCAAAAATATATACAGCGGAAAAAGGATAGAATTCTTGTCCCAAGTCATTTTTAGTTGACATCTTTTTAATTGATTGTCCCGCCCTTTGATCTTTAATTATATTTGCAAAGGTATCAGTGCTAACATGAAGTTACTAGAAACATTGTTTTTCAGCAACATTTGCATATTGGGGATTTGCATCTATCAAAATAGATATATGATTTCTCCTATCAGATTGTTAAGTTTGTTTTTAATCTATTTGTGTTCATATGATTGCGTGAGCATCTTTTGTAGTACATATTTGGCATTTTCTTGGGGATCATTTTTCATCAGTTTGTGATACTCAACAGGATTGCACACTGAAATTTTATAATTTGGTCTTCCTGCTGGGATTATCGGCAATTTACAAGTAAGATGGAATATTAGACCATTCTGATGTCAGTCAGCAGTCGAGGACAGTTTGATTCCAGTGTATTTGACAAACACTTGGTGCAGGTTTCTAGGCAATAAAGGGGGCAACCAAGAACCAAGTTCGAAAACCTCCTACACAAATTTTGATCAAAATGCCTGAAGTTTTTTTTGTGAAAAATATGAAATATCATAACATATGATGCCCAACTTATTGGCTTTACCCTTTTTTGACAGGAAACTGGTTGTCCCTTAATGCTTTGATGTTTGTACTAAGCATATATCTAAATCTGCAGGTACATTGAGTTTTACGACGTGATGTCTGTTCCCATGGCAATTGCTCTGTCTGGTCAACCGCTTCTTGGGCAGGCAGTGATGGTTAAGCCATCTGAGGCTGAAAAGAACCTAGTTCAGTCCAATGCGACATCTGGTGGTGCGGCTTCAGGTGGAGCAAGAAAGTTGTATGTTGGCAACCTTCACTCTAATATAACTGAAGACCAATTGAGACAGGTTAATCATCCTATCTGATCTCATTTTACTTATTCCTTTAATCTTATGCACCATTCCTTCCTCAAGCAACTACAAGTATTTTTTCTTTTTTGCATCTTGTCATCTGTTCGCTTAGATACATTGGGATTTGCTGGTGCTTCACTCATTAAATGTCTTTTGGTCTACTGGTAGTTCCTGCGAGCTTGAGGGTTTCACTTTTGCTGTCTTGAGGGTTTCACTTATGCTGTCTGAAGTATAAGCAATGATGCTACTTGTGTTAGTTTTATTGGTTGCTGGGTTCCCCAAATCTCTATTTAAAATAATGTTTTAGTTGAGGATTCTTTTTGTTCTTTTTAAGAGGAACAGCTTATATTACCTCTTGAAAGTGGTATGGATAGTATCCGTTCGTTCGTCCGCAAACACTTATTGGATAGTTCGTATCCGAATCCGGACATTCAATATCCTTGTCTATGTGTACTGTATCCGTATGCGGATACTCAAAGTTGGATTTATAAGATCCGAATAGGAAGAGTATCGATATTTGACACACCTTGGCACTATTCGTATCCGAATGTGATCCGAATCTGAGAAACAAATAACTATTTGTACTGTATCAGTTATATGCGATTCATTTTCATCTCTGTTTTAATTTCTCTCTTAGGTATTCGAACCTTTTGGACAAGTGGAACTTGTTCAGCTGCCTGTAGATCCAATGACCGGACTTTGCAAAGGTTATGGTTTTATTCAGGTAAGTTCTTCACTTGAAGTTCTGTTGTTTACACACTCTGTACTCAATTGCTCAACACATTGTTGCCCCATGTAGTTTGCACGGATTGAAGATGCAAAAGCTGCACAGAGCTTGAATGGGCAGCTTGATATCGCTGGCAGAGTTATTAAGGTAACATTCATAGCCTTCATATGATTTTCTGAACAGATCAATACATGTTAGATTAGACAACTGTTCATCCATCTAATACTTTTCTGTGATTGTTTTAATCAGGTTTCAGCTGTTACCGATCATGTGGGAGTACAAGTTAGTGGAGCAACTACTGGAGATTTAGATGATGATGAAGGTGGAGGCTTGGTGAGTAAACTTTGTTTGGGATTTGGTTCAACATGTCTGATAACATTATATAATTGGGGATTTTATGTGCTTTCTTTTATATGAATAAAACCTTAATATTTGGGGGAAGCTGAGGATTGAGGATTCTAACCTCACAAATATTAAATATAGTAATATATTTAAAAATAGCTTTAGATTTTTTGGGGTGTTGCTTCGGACACTTGTAATAATTTTGGAGAATTCGTTTTGAGGCGTCATGCAAGCAGGGTTAACCGAACCGTGGGAAGGTCGGTTCCCACGGTTCAAAAAAACCGACCGGTAAACCGGTCAAACCGTCCGGTTCGCTGAGGGGTAAAAATTTTAGGCACGGTTTGGGGGTGGGAACCGGACCGGTATGAGTACCGGGCCGGACCGGTTCCACCGGGAACCGGCCGAACTGGACCGGTTCCCACCGGTTTTGCGAACCCTGCATGCAAGCCATTGGGATAGGTTGAAATTCGTGCCATGTAAGTTGTATACCATATGACAGGATTGTCAGCTAGACTTGTATGCGGTAGGGATTGACAGCTAGACTTGTATGCGGTAGGGTCATGTTTGCAGATCTCACTGACACGGGAAGTTCAGATTATTGAATCTTCAATATTGTACAACTGCAAGCCACATGTCCAGAGAGGAAAACATCTGGGCTTGAATTCCAATTGTAGCTGGATTCATTTATATTATGTTTTTTTGTATATATTGTCATAACTTGTGGATTTAGCAATATGCTGCCAATGACTATGCTTTAAGCATAGTACTTCCATTCTTTTTTTTTATATTGTCATAACTTGTGGATTTAGCAATATGCTGCCAATGACTATGCTTTAAGCATAGTACTTCCATTCTTTTTTTTTGCACCATTCAGACCATTTTGTTGCCTTCTAAGTTTTCTGCTCTTGCCATGCTAGAGGGTAAAGAGGGTGGGTAGTTAACATGTCAACCTACATATATCAGTTTTTGCTAAATGATTATGCCCATGTATTTGAGATGTATTCGGTGTGCAGGCATTAAATGCAAGCTCCAGAGCTGCTCTTATGCTCAAATTGGACAGGAGTGGCACTGCAACTAGGTATTTCTTAAGTCTTTCCTAACAGAAAGCAAAGTGCATGACATTATCAATTTGGCTTGATTCCTTTCATTTTTCAGTCGCTATAAGGATAATAATATAAACAAATTGGAATTTTCATGTCACTTGTGGAAGCTATAATCAATCGAGCTAATGAAGGTGAAATGTAACATCTAGACACATGTCCAACTTAGTCCATAGGTTGGTGATAGTACATTGCTTTGGATTATCTTAGATAATTATGATTGTAGTTCTCTTCTTTTTGGATGCTGATAAAAGCATGCTGGTTTGGTTATATTGCTTTGGATTATCTTAGATAATTAAGATAGTTATTTTCTCTATGATGGGTAGCATCATTTTGTACCGAAACCGATTTTAGTGACACCTACACATCAGTACTTATTTTTTCCATTACGTTTACTTCTAAGTTCAATCTTCATGGAGCTCAGCTTGTTTTTGCAATGTTTTAGCTGTACTTTTAAATAACAATTTGCTAGATGCGTTTCCCTTGACTTTCCTTTTTTTTCTTTCGGTGAACTACAGCTTAACTGGTGGTATTGGCGCTGCTGGAGTGGCTATACCAGGACCAGCTGCATCAGTTCTTGGGGCCCCAGCTGCTACTTCTCTTCTACCACCAACAATTCCTGCTGTCGGATCAGTTCCTGGGGCACCTATGCTTCCTGTCACCATTCAATCTACGATAATGTCAACACCTACTGAATTCTTATTGCTTAAGAACATGTTTGATCCTGCAGTGGAGGTATTCATCTTTTACATGTGCAATTTTGTCTTTGGTGTTTGTGATAATTTTGTTTGGTTTATTCAATATGCACTTGCTTCCCATCTTTCCATCCTTACTCATGTCATTTTCATTTTCAGACAGATCCTGATTTTGATTTGGATATCAGAGATGATGTCCAAGATGAATGCTCCAAGTTTGGTGCAGTGAAGCACATTTTTGTTGACAAGTAAGTTGGCTTTCTCATTCTGTCCTTCGTTGGAATATTAATGCTAGCTTGGAGAATATTATAATGCCATTGCAGTCAGCTTGGAGAACTTAATTAAATTTATGGTCTATATCTATTCCTAATCAGAGCAATGGCCTTTTTTTAGCCTTCCAAACATTTACGAGTCCTAATTTGTGTTTATTTTTTATCTTTGTATTTCTGAAACTTCATTAGGCTATAGGTTCATTGTGTAACAGTGTTTTCTCAATTCCAATTGTCTAACCTGTCAGCATCAATTGCTGTTGGAACAGAAATACTGCAGGCTTTGTTTATCTGCAGTTTGATAGTGTGACGGCAGCAGTGAAGGCCCAACAAGCACTTCATGGAAGATGGTTCGCTGGGAAAATGATTACAGCAACATTTATGGTAATATGATGCTATACAGTTCTCAGATATCTTGTATTGCTAATGGATTAACTTCTGTATTTTGTAATCCTCTTTTCAAAGCATTACCCCTTCCCCTTTTTCTTCTGCAGACTGCGCAGGAGTATAATTCAAAGTTCCCAAACTTGTGAACAGCTTATGCGGGAAGAGCTGGCAAGATCCCCACTTAGATCTGGTCAGAGTAAGTGCTGTATTGTGTGGAAGTTAGACGAACACCGTGGTAAGTGTATGGCAGGATAGTTGCAACTTGGCGTAGTTCCAATGTTTGATGTACTGTAGGGTGTCACATGGTGACCAGCCCTTTATCTTTTTTCTTCTTGGGCCTCTGAACGAGAATCTTAGTATGTACCATGCTTGATCTGTAGGTTGATTTATGTGGAAATGAGCTGAAGTGGAAAGATTTTGTGGACGGGGTGTTAGCATCGTGTCATCCTTGTGAAAACATGTTCTTGTTTGTGTTTTCTTACTGATAGGTCCTTACGCCTTACACGAGCGGCATGTTTGGGCTTAGGTTGAAGATGTGACTACTGTATTAAATGTTGAACATGGTTACGCAAACTGTTATTAGGTTACACAAGCTCGTTTTAGGCTTCTCCTATTTCACAAGCTGCGAACAAGCTCGTTTTAGGCTTCTCCTATTTCACAAGCTGCGAGCTGCCGAATCCAGGCACGTGCACTTGTCTGCAACTAATAAACAAAATTATAAACCAAGATTTCCCCATCAGAGACTGAGTAACCGTGGAAGGAGGTACTTATCAAAATACTTATCGTCATTGATTTTTTTCTATAACTTTAACCAGTCGTCTTATTCAAAAAAATTGTGCAAGCTTAACTCATGTTTACATGTTTGCGATAATTTTTTGAATAAGACGAATGGTCAAAGTTGCAAAAAAAAAAGTCAACAACGACGAGTATTTTGAAACGAATGAGTATAACGCAAAACCAAATCTACAGTCGCGCGCGCGTTTATGTTCCAGCGACCGATCCCACCGAAGTCTCGTTTTTCTCATTCCGTTCACACACCACACCGCACATCGCGTGCCCACTCCTTTCTCTCTCCCATTCTTTTTTCATTTTCCTTTCTTAATTCTAACAAAAGTTTGTTGCTGTACGGATATTACATGTATACGTTTTTTATACGAAAAATTATCTATAACTATTATTATAAAAATTGTATGTAACTTTTATCTAGAAAAATTATACGTATGATTTTTATTATGGAAAAAGTTATGGATATAACGTTTCCCTTTTCTCTTAAGTTTTAGCAAAAGTTATGCAAATAACTCGTTGTTTACAAAAAAAAAAGTTATACACACAACTCGTCGTTTATAGAAAAGTCATGCGCACAACTCATTGCTAAAGAAAAAGTTATACACACAAGTTATTTTTCAAACAATTGTGCATATAAGTTGTACGTATATGTTTTACGCGATATCAAACTTATACTTAAAAATATCAGATAAATATATAGTTCGCAATTGTGTGTATAAGTTCCTAAAATGAAAAGATAAAA
Source organism: Cenchrus americanus (assembly GCA_947561735.1). Classification (NCBI taxonomy): domain Eukaryota; kingdom Viridiplantae; phylum Streptophyta; class Magnoliopsida; order Poales; family Poaceae; genus Cenchrus; species Cenchrus americanus. The sequence goes on from OX387240.1 coordinate 57,196,454, forward strand.
CTGAGGTTTGAAAAAGTTACACTTACGAGTTTTTTATTTGTACAAATTTATGTATATAAATTATGTGGGCTGAAAACGGTGAAGGTCACATATACTATTCGTACTCTAATTATCGGGTGGACATTACTGTGAACCACGAGGCTGGCTCGCAGTACGGAGATCGAGGGAACCCACATGGTGGGACTAGGTTTCTGTACACGAAGACCCAACGAAACATCATCTCATTAGGAAATCGCATGTGAAAGTGCATCTTAGCCTCTAATTGTTTTTGATGATAGTGACAAGTACAATTTGTGGTATTTAATGCTTCATCAAGGTGTGTGCAGGACTTAAGTGAATGAAACTTATGGTTTTGACCAAAGGAAGTGTAACATCCCGGATTTTCCCGGAATGTTAATGTTTGCAAAATTGTGAATTTCAAAATTTTTGTTTGAATTTGAATGCTTACCTAAATTATAAGGATGTCTTCTTTGAACCTTTCCTAACACCCTAGATTTATTTTGAGCAAAATAATAAAATTTAGGAAATATAAAATGCTAGTGTGAAAACTTTGGGGTGTAATGGATCTTATTTTGGTTTTACTTGAGTGATTCAAATTTGAATCTTAAATTCAAATTTGAATTGTGTTTCTATAGGGTTTAAGGATAAATAGGAAAACCTACCTGTGCAGTTTGGGCCTTAACCCGGTTCTTGAAGTTCGCCGGACCCCCTTCTTTTCTCACCACCGGCCAGCAAACCAAGCGGCCCATCCGACCTTTCAGCCCATCTAGCCCGCCTCCCACCTAACACTCAGTCACAGCCACTTACATGCGGGTCCCGCCGGCCAGCCACATCTTCCCCCACCTCTTTTCTTCCCCTCGGCATCTTTTGTGACGCGCCGTGGGGCAGGGCGCCACGCCGCCCCCATGGCTGCCGCCCCCACCGTGCCGGCGCACCGGATGCGTGCCGCGTGGCCGCAGGCACGAACGCCGAGGATCCCCTCCGTCCCTCTGGAGCTCCAAACCCTAGGCCGGCCGCCCTACAAATACCAATCCCCAGCCGGTCTCCCTGATCCCCATCCTAATCCGCCGCCACCACCATGAACTAGAGAAGAGGAGGAGAAGAAGAGGGAGAGAAAGAGGGGGGGGGGAGACCAGCGCCGCCACCCTAGGCGTCGAGCACCATTTTGCCGCCGGCGCTGCGGAATCCCTCCCAGAACCGCAGGGGAGCTGCAGCCGTGCCAGGCTGTGGGCGATGTCGCCATCCACCCCTGCCGTCGCTTGGTGGAGGAGACGGGGAAGGTGACCCAGCGCGTCCACCACTCGGTTGTCGAGCTGCCGCCCACCTCGTGCTGCAGCCCTGCCAGCCGAAGCTTCGCCGCACCGACGCCGTGCTGAGGAGGATGCCAAGTACTTGGAGCGCCGGACTTCGGACCAGTCGACCGCGCCTTCACGCTCGCCATGGTGAGCACTGCCCTCCTCAGTCCCTCCTATCTTATGCACGGGGAAACGGTGGATCAAGCCACCACCTTGCTCTTGTTTTTGAAACCGGCATTCGTGCCGAGTTCGATGCTTGCAGGATTCGAGCCAGTGACCTGGCCGTCACCAACCTGCGACCTCCTAGTCTTGACCAAGAGCACGCGCACAAGGTGCTCGATGGTTTGGGCCAACCAAGCCGCTGTCTTCCACATCGCCCTCGACGTGTTCATCAAACTGCCTGAACCAGCGACACCGATCTGCTTCCAGCACCGCCGTCTCTGCTCCGCGTCTTCACTACCGCCCACCACCAAAACCTGAACCCCTAGGTGAGCATGCCGTGTTCTTTCTCCTACTCTGTGTGCCGGCCGTCGTGCCGTGGAGGAGAAACGGACCAAGCCCGAGAGGTCGAGATGAACCTGTGGCTGCTTGCTCCGCGCCGCCGCGCAGACGCCGTCGCTTGTGTGCCGACCATCGAGTCGAGCCTTACGCCTGCAGGTGCCGCTGCTGACGATCCGCGCGCGCTCCCCGCTTGACCTTTATGTCCTTATCATCGTCGAGTGCGCCGCCCTGCTTGTGTCGCCGCCGCGGTCAAACCGCCGGCTTGCACACGCGTGCACGCACGCGTAGGGAGGCGGAAGGTTTTGCCTTTGGCTCGTCATACCTAGCTAAACCGAAGTTCCTTCCGTGTCTTGCTGTCGTGCACTCGCCGGGTTGAGGTGTCGTCGTGTGCTTGGTACACTCGCCGTCGCCCAGCTTGCCGCCGAGGTCAAGCCGTTGGCTTGCGCACACGCACACGCTAGGAGGCAAGGCATCGCCTTTAGGGGCTCTTAGCCACACCCGTGCACCTCTTGGCGCGCTTATGCGCCGGTGCGAGCACGCCGGCAACCTGAACGCAGCACCACCGCTCTGGTGTTTCACCGTCGTGTGAGCTGCGCCCAGAAACCGACCAGGGCTCCACCTTTAACTGTGCTATCCTCTGTCGAGTTCGCGCAAGGTCGAGCTGTCGCCTTTTCTGTCCCGTCTGGATCTCGGCGTCGAGGGTCTCCCTTCGGCATACACACGCGGGAGCCAACCAAACCACCGCTGGGCAAGCCGTTCCCGACCGTGCTCCTCCGTTCGCAAGATGGTGCCCCCGCCACGTGGTGCGCCACCTTTGTCGACCCCCGCTGCGCTGAGCCGCCACCGTTTGGTCGTTGCTCGACACCGGCCAGCCGTGTGCCCGTGCACATTCACGCGCATGCACTCCCTCGCTAGTGAGCTGCCACACCGCCACGGGTACCCCAGCCGCAACGCCGCGGAGCTCGAGCCACACCAAGCTGTTACCGCCGCGCCGTTGCTCGGAATTGGCCACCCCAACTTCAATGTGGACCTGCTCTGTTCCACCGCCACCAGCCTCTCCTTGCCTCTGCTCTCTTCCCTTTGGATTTCCCCCGTCGCGAGATCCAAAGTGTAGCAAAGAATCGCCTTGCTCCCTCTGCGGTCGGCAAGCGGACAACGGACTTATCGCCTCGATCTTGTGTCGCAAGGACTAGCATCTTGCTGCCTTCCTATCTTCTGTGATTCCTGCAAGAACCAGTAGTAGGAGCTGAAATCCAAGCAAAGCACCAGCAGTCCTTCTCTCTTTTCTCCATATCCCAAGTAACAAGCCCGCGATTCCTTTTCTTCTTCCACTAAAGCAGCACAACAGCCACGACCCCTCTCAATCCTCTCTACTCCTCTGCTCCCTTAAAACAAGTACCAGCAACAGCCACCAATCCGGGAGGGTGCACCAGCAAGCCGCCACCACCCTTCTCTCTCCGACTGTTCTCTGTTCATCGAGGCAGCAAGCTGTTCTCTGCACTTCGATCCTTCCCTCTGTATTTTCTTTTTCACCAGAAGCTCTCATCTTACTCGAGCAACCAATCCACACCAGCAGCTGCAGCCCCAATGCTTTCTTTCTTTGCCTCGGCTCTTCTTTGTTCCACGCGAGATGCAGAGCAATAGCCTGCAATTATTTTCTCCACCGAACTGCAGCCTCAATCTTCTTTCTTCCACCAGGAGCAGCAAGCCGAGCTTCCTGCTCTGTCCATCACCTCTTCCCTGTTCCCAAATCAACCGGTGTCCTCTTTTGCACCGTTCAGCTGCCGCCCGACCACTAAGTGCTCCCGTATGCACCTGTGGGTGGGAGTCGACAGAAATTCACTGCCACCCCTACCCAGGTGCTACCACCAAAGGGCCGTTGGCCTTGCTTGCGCCGCCAACGAGAAGCCCCACCTATCGTGAACCAGCCCAACAGTGTGCAGCCATGGGACGCATGCCCTTGTGGCATTTGATCGAGCGCTCTGCACGCAAAACCGAGGAACTTTTGCTATGCCCACAACCCACTCGATGATTTGCCGAAACGCCTAGTCGAGCTGGCCATGCCATCACCTTTTCCTCTATGAAGTCAACCTTCGATGTTGCAACTGAGACGTGATCCAGGTTGCACTTTGCTCTGCTTGCCACCGCAGCGTGTGCGCCGACGCCCCTCTGAGAAACTGGCCTTCGCGCCAGGTTTCGAACTGCAGGTGCCGCAGCCTACAACAACGCTCGCCGCCGCTTGCTACTGGATCACAAATCGCGCTCGCACGTCGCATCGTCGATCTCTGTTCTCCATGACAAGGCCGAACCTCGGCCAAGGACATGAAGTCCTTACCCTTGCTTGTGCGCCCAGCCGGTGTGATCACACCCACCACCTATAACCGCGTACCATCTGGCAAACCTTCGAGGCATATCATATCTGTCTAGCAACCTTGTTTCCAGCCATGCTTAATTGGTGACCTTTCCGTCCCAATTAGTGAAGTGGTGCTAATGCAGGATGCGAGCAAAGCTGAGACCACTCGTGATTGGTTATGTGCCATGGGCGTATAGCTCTAGCGATCTTCCTAGAAGTTCAGATCCATCACGAGGGCACGCTGGAGCTACAAACCTGTAGTGTTCGTTCTCGACCACAACCCTACAAGTAGTAGCTGCTGCTTGTAAATCTAAGTCGTGTAAGTGCTAATCTAGCCTTAGCCCCTTATCCTTCTTGCTTGAGTGTTGCTTGCTAGCAGCAACACTTAACCTATTGTCTGCCGAGCCTCATCTTAGTACTGAGTGCTGGTTCTCAATCTTTCATGTCCCGGCCACACTTTTCGCCACGACCGTGCCACGTCTTCGTCGTGGACAATGCGTGCACTAACTAAACTATGAGCCATACCTTGGATAAATCCAACCTCGCCACATCTTTGTCCAGCATCAGCTTGAGCCAAGGTTTTCAATCACAAATCATCTCTAGCTAATCTATACTGGTCAATCCCTCTAGTCTGACCAAAGGGGCCCACGAACTTACCGTTGGGTCCTACTAACATGTGAGGCCGCTAACTGCCCAACCTGATCTCATCCGGCACACGGGACCCACAGGGTGACTTGTGGGGTTCCGGTTGACCTTTGATCTTTCCGTTTGACTTGGTCAACAAAGATCATTGACTAGTCAACGAACCATGCAAACCGACCCAAAACCTAGCTCGTGGTTTCCTAACCCGCTGACTTGTGCTTTCTATGCTTTATCGCAGTTAACTAAATTCGTATAATATTTCTTTATTTGAAAATCAATAATAAATTGATCATACCTTAGAAAAAATATGAAATCAGTTTCTTTATTCTTCTAAAATCATGAAGCACCCGTTAGACTAGCGTTTGGAGTTTATTTGGTTCTTTATTGCTTCTCTTTGGAGTTATTTGCATCTAGACCACGTGTTTATTTATATTTGCGAATCTAGGAATTCCCGGAGCTGAGGAGTCGAGTCAGAAGATCAAGTACAACTATGGTCGACGACTACTTGCACACAGGTGTTCACGCCCGACTGATTCTGAAACACCTATTAGGCATTGCTAAGTAGAATTGCTAACGCTTTACTTTATATGCATGATGATGAACCTTGCACTGCCTTCTTTAATTATCCTGTCCTTGATTGTCCTACCACTTTATGTGTTTATATAAGCGTGTATATGCGCTGAGCTTCGTGATGCATGTGTTTGGGATGGGAATAGTGGTTCTTGGTGTGAGTGGGGTAAAACCGGCAGGAGAAGGCGTTTTGGGTACTTTGGCGGGGGTGAGCTCGAAACAACCGATCTGGGATTGGGGATAGAGGTGCACTCCTCAGTGTATCCCTACTTTGACGGTTTTCAGAGCCTAGGTGTTGGGGTTTTACTTGCGGATGGAGGACATGAGCTTGCCCCGGTCTGAAATCGAGTGGATCAACTTGTCGATAGGACTTTCGTACACACCACCTCGCCGAGAGTGGGGTTAGGGCCGAGTTGAGCTCGGCAAGTGCGGAATCATACCTGCCTAGGAAGGATAGAGGGTATCTGTGGGGGAGCAGTGGAGGTGAGACCACCCTCTCAGAGCGTCTCCCGTGTGGCCACACGGGAGCATTTCACAGTTCCGGTGCTGTCCCTTCTGAGAGGGGGACCGTTTTGAGGGCCGGATGCAGGATGGGACCGTAACTACCGAGAGTTCGCACGGTAGGATGGGCTCGGTCGGTCGGCCATCGGCCGGGTTCCATTCCGAGTTGGGTACAGGTGTACACGCTCTGCAGAGTTGTTCGATCTATACGTATAGCCGCGTCCTCGGTCATGGACAAACCTTGAAGACATGTTAGTTCCTCATGTTTTGGGATTTCTACCTCCCCTGTAGTGGAGAGTGTGGTGAGCCGTGGTTGCAGTCGGTTAGAGGAGAGTGGCTCCCTCTACCTCGTCGATCCGATTGCAATCATTGAGGTGCGAGGAGAAGAAGTTCTCGCATCGACCCTAGATGGAGGTAGGATGTGGAGACGGGGCCCTGGGTTGCCAGGTGGTTCCGAGCTGTGTTTGAGAGTATGGTTTGGGACTTATATGGAGATGATTTCTTTTATGCTTCCCTGCTGCTGCATAGGAAACCTGAGCTTTTACCTTGACACTTTTTTTATCCTTTAGAAGTAGGCCACTTAAAGCTGCATACAGTCGGTGACGTGAACCTATCCCATTCCTTGGGGATAGTTTTGTGAGTGTGCAGGATTGGACTTGGCTTGAGAGTCCGAGTTCGGGGAAATCCATGAAGAGTTGCGTTGCTTCGCTCAAGGATGCCTGTGGTGAAGACTGAAGATGAAGACTTGAAGCCCTAGCTACCGTTACGCAGGATTTCTACTTGTCGCTTAGCCCAAGGGGCTTGTACTAAATTCGTATACCGAGTTGTTCCGGATGTAAATATTATGTTTTGTACTCTGATTTCGTTGTATGGAAATGATATTATTCTGTAATGAGTTCTGTATGTGATAGCTACCGATCCAGAGACTATCACAAGGGTACAGGGAGTCGGGTTTTCCTCACCGAAAACCCTGGTTGTTACAGGAAGGCCCCCCAACTCCAAGTCGATGTTTTCATCTCGAATCAAGGCTTAATTTATTTTTGATTTTGAATTTGAGTATAGGAAACACCGTACTATAAAGGGGGATGCAAATTGATAGCCAAGAGATGCTAAAAGTGCTCTAGAAGTTAACCCAAGTGAGTGAGAAGATCCTAGAGTTGGCATGCGCAATTTTGCTAATCTTATCTCAAACTCTCAGCCATAGTCAGTAGTACCGACACCGGGCCGGTAGTACCGATATGGCTTCTCTAGCGAGTTTTAGCCAGGGGGTCGGTACCGATATGGCCTCTCTATTGGGTTTCTGGGAAACCCCTCGGTAGTACCGACACCGTGTCGGTAGTACCGAGGATACCCGACTCAGCACAGTAACGGCTAGTTTTGAGCTGTAGTATAAAAACCCCCTTCTCCCTCCTCACTCATTACTGACCAACCATTTTTTTTAGATAACAGATACAAAATCCGGCCTCTATGCACGAATGCATACACAGCCCATTATTACAACTTGAGTTCAAAACAAAAGATAAAGAGCAAGCTAGTGTCTCAGATACATAAGGAAAACTAAAGCAAATGATAGATATTTTGCCATCCTCCTTTCACCATCTCCAAGGCAGTTGTCTCCAGATTCCTACTAATCAAGGAGATGGCGTCCTTGACTTGCTCGCTACGCTACAACTGGGCCCAAAAACGTAGCCAGTACGTCCCTCTGAAGATTACCTGGAGATTCAAGGTTCTTTTTTACAGCCAACTTTTTAGTCTTTTGGAGGATGTGCACATCTGCAGTGGATTTGGATCTTTCACTCCTCCTCAGGGTGGTAGGCTTGAGAGTATTGTCCACCACCAAATTCCCTTCGACCTGGTGAAGAGTAGTGGTGGCAGCCACCACCGCAGTCGGCTGCTGCCCCCCACCGCCAGCACCACCGCAGGCTGGGAGGGCAAGGGTGGCTCCACAGGCACCCCCTCGGGCGCAACCAGTGAAGTAGTAGAGTCAACACCGGCCGCTGGGGCAGCAGCTCCTCCCAGCTCGTCGACCACCAGAGTGAGCTCCGGAGTTGCCTCGTTCTGAGTGGTAGTGTGGTCCTCGCCAAGGGGCTCGGCCTCGGGCACGTCCGCTGCAGAGATAGCGGATTCCCACACCACCTCCTGGTCTGGCTACTCCTTTGAAGTACCGTCCGCCTCTTGTGCCTGTATAGATGCTGCAACAAGAGCATCAAACGTCTCCCTCTCCTCCGCAGTGGGTGGAGAGTAGGGAGCATCATCCTGTGCATCATCCGGCTCCATCATCACTTTGCAACAGATCTCCTCCAATAGCTGGTCACATGCCATATCAATTGCCTCATTCACCAGCGCAGCCTACTGCTGTGGAGTGTATCCACCAATGTTCTGATCTCCCATAGATTGGTTATTAGAACTAGCCGGCAGACTCCCATCACGATTAGGATTAGGAGGAGCATCTTCCATCACATGATCACTACCATCCATACCATTATTTGTATCATCTCCCAGTAGATCATCTTCATCAGGATTGAAGAGATCATCACTCTCCTCTTTGTCCACCGTAAAGTAGATACGGTAGATACCTCTGTCGACACATACATCCACATGCTCAAGAATTTTAGACGCATCAATAACAGCCACCTGGATACGGATCACCCCAGTCTGCTTAAGATAGACCATGTCCACTTTCTGAGTATTGCCAATGCATGATCCCATAGCCCAAAGCAGTAAGTATGCTCGAAGAGCCTTAGGAACATTAGTCACAGTAACCCACACCTGATCAAGCACCTTAATGGGTTGCACATCCGCATCAAATTCTTCGAAGATAAGGGTGCCCTCTCGGTTCCTGGTAGTGAAAGCGCGGATGGCGACCATCCGATCTAATTCAGCCTTGGAAGGGAAAGGGACAACATAAGACTTCAGACCGTGGGGTTGGGCTAACCACTCCCACTGCACTGGTAGGATACGTGCTAGCTCCGAAATAAGCAAATCTGCTGAAACCTCTCCTTGCTCCACCGTGACCAAAGCTGAATTTTTGGAGTTCGCAAATGTAACAATGTGATTGGTGCGGGCTGCCTGAATGGTGAAAAATCCCATGCCATCCTCCGTTGCCCCACAATAAGATACTGTGGGCTTCGGACCTCTGAGCTGGGGGAACTTATGAGTGTAATGGTCCTCAAAGCAGATAGTACACTCCAGCTTAGTCGGTATTTCCTCCTCGCGCTACCTTTTTGATTTGCCCTATGCATCGGGCGGATTCTCGACTTGCGGCACAGGGTTCGGGGGCACAATAGCACCCTCAGCAGGTTGCGTGGCACCACCGGCCGCCCTCGGTGCCAGGTCACCCGGGATAGGAGCTGCGGGGGCCATTGGCGCAGGTGTCGGACCGCCACCTGGGATTGCGGCATTTGGCACTCCTCCACCAGCACCGCCATGACGCCCTCCTCGGCGTCCCCGTCCTCCACCGCAATTCGGCACCGGTGGCTGCGGAGGAGGTGGTACTGGCCCCCGACCACCGTGACCTCCAAGCTGGCGCCCAGGATGGCCACCCCGTCCCCCACGATGAGCACGAAACGGAGCATAGCCACGACGACCTCCCCCCACTCCGGCCATCACCACCTTTACGTATTATGGTGTACACAAGATTGGTACGAGCGAGGGCTTGAAGAGGCGGCGGCAAGGTTTCGTAATGACGATAGGGGCCTTCTGTTCGATCACAATCGCGCTAGGGTCTACAAACGGCGTTCCGCACCCCCTTGGACCCACACGCGATGGGGATACGCTAGGGCGTGCGCTATCGAGACAAGGATTTGACGTCGAGTTACGATAACCTGGAACTTGACTCGATAACGAAGAGGTGCGTGGACCTGTATGCGGTGCCGCACGGGGTGCATTGAGATATGGGCCCCTGTTCACTTCTTGTGTTGAGCGTATGCGTACATGCTTGGTTTTAGGATATTCCAGGTCACACTATCCCTGTCTAGGATACGATGGAGCCGCACGGTTTGGAGATAAACCGTGGCCGGGTTGCACTGGTTTAAACTGACCCGGTTTTGTATTTTGAAACGGACGCGGATCGCGTTTCTTCTCCGACGAGGATCCTCCATTGGCCGCCGACAGTGCCGGGATTAACACGTTGACTAGTGTTCTCCTTGTTGACACCCGTGGTGGCGGCAAAGGCCCGCGCTAGATGTTCCTCCATGGCGGACGTGCTGGTTTTACCGGCGCCGTCCGAGCCGTCGTCGTTGCCGACGCATGAGGCCGTTGCGGCGAGGCAGGGCTACGGATTCCCTTCTGCCAGGATGGACAGGTCGTCGTGGATGTAGACGACTTTCCTCGCTCCTCAGGTCGCAAATTAAACAAGAACTCATTGGCCTTCGACCCCTCACTGGCCGGTGCTGTAGAGATAGGCACTGCCGGGGAGCAGGGACTCCAAGATGGCGTGGCCAAGATGTCGGCATTGCCTAGATCTTCGCAGTCCTCTTCCAAATCCGACTCCCAAAACTTACCTCTAACAGCCTTGATAGGAATTGATGAGCCGACATCGATCAAGTCCCGCGCAAACGTCAAGTCTCGCCAATCTGAAAAACTGGAGTTCGCCGGCTTCACCTCCTTCGCCGACGCGCACCGAAGTGCTTTGCGCACCGCTGACGCCACATCCACGCCGGACGGCATGAGGCCGCCGGCTCACTGAAGCCGCCAGCCTTGGCGGACGACCGTCGGAGTCGCGCTAATCACGACTAGACAGCCGGTGAAGAAGACAACAAGACGAGTAGACGAGGGAGATGGACGCCTGTTCCGTGATGTCCCTTACTGACCAACCATGAGACAAACACCTCTTTGAGCATTCACTCCACCTCTCCCTTCTCCTCTAGAGCCAATCTTTGATTCCCTTGAGCTAGAGTTTGAGTGGAGAAGTGTTGCGTAGTGAGGATTGCACAAGCTTTGAGAGGCCCATCGTTTCTCCCCTTCTCAAGAGCACTTGAAGCATCTCCGGGTTTTTTGATTCGCATTTGTTACTCTTGAAGCTTACTTCTAGACGGTTAGGCGTCGCCCGTTGAGTGCCCTCTTTGTGTGGTGCACCCGAGATCGTTTGTATTACCCTCTCCTTGGTGGATAATTCTTAGTGAGCACCGATCTTCATTTGTGGGGGTTGGACGAGGAAAAGAGGTTCTTTGTGATAGCCCTCCCTTTGTGGGATCCTCAACGGAGACGTAGCATCCTTTGTGGGTGTGAACTTCGGATTAAATCTTTGTGTCTCCATTTGCTTGCTTGAATTCTTTGTTTCTCTCTAACCCTAGAACTTGTTTTAGCCTGATCTATAAATTGGTTGCATTCCAACTCATCTCTGTGGTTGCAGGTGGTTCTTAGCCTCTAAACTAAGACTTTGATTCAAATAGAATTGCTAGAATCGCTGCTGAATTCAAATTTCATATTAGTCAACTCAATTCTATCGGTAGTACCAACCTGGTACCGGAAGTACCAACCCCCTCGGTAGTTCCGGCACCACGTCGGTAGTACCGACAGATAATTTAACCACTGCATTTGTTTCAGAAATTTGAAGTGATCCTATTCACCCCCTCTAGGCATCACAAGGTCCTTTCAATTGGTAGCTAAGGGATCAAGATGTCGGGGATTGGAAGCAACCCAACTGCCGAAGAATTGCCGCAAAAGAAGCTCAAGAGAGAGAGAGAGAGAGAGAGAGAGAGAGAGAGAGAGAGAGAGAGAGAGAGAGAGAGAGAGAGAGAGAGAGAGAGAGAGAGAGAGAGAGAGAGAGCTCAAGGCAGCTCAAGTCGGTGGCCTCACCGGCAAGGCCCCAAGCCGAACACCGTCCAACATCAATAGCTCCGACGACTCGTCGTCCGATTCCGACTCCGACTTAGACTCTGACTCAAGTGATGAAGATGTCAAGGATGGCGATGATTCGGCAAAGAAGGCGACAAAGAAGAGAAGAAAGGCTAAGAAGAAGAAGGTGGCCAAGAAGCTCCTCAAGAAGATGATCAAGAAGGAGCAAGCCAAGTACACTCACTCCGTCTTCTATGAAGTGCCCCACAACTACGCGCAAATTCCGGGCAACAACTCTAACGATAAATTCTATTCCGTGCATTTGGGAAAGCCTCCTCATTTTGATGGGAAGGACTATCCCAAATGGGCTTATGATATGCAAATGCACCTTTACAGGCTTCACCCTTCTCTTTGGAAGATTGTTGTTGTAGGTGTTACAATACCCGCGGAAGGAGAAGCCCTCACAATTGAGCATGAGCAAGACCTTCACCACAATGTGCAAGCTACAAGAGTCATCACGGGATCCTTGTGTGCACAAGAATTCAACAAGGTACGGAACATCCAAATCGCCAAGGTGATTTGGGACACACTCAAGGAAGCACATGAGGGAACCGAACATGTGAGACAAGGGAAGATGGACCTAATCAACGGAGAGCTTGAGCTATTCTTCATGAAGGATGGAGAGATAGTACAAGAAATGTATGATAGGCTCATGGTCCTTGTCTCGGACATAGAGCTCTTGGAAGTAAAGATTGGGATGATTCAAAGGTCACAAATAAGTTGCTAAGAGGTTTTGCCCCTAAGGACAAGAACTTGACGCAAATGATAAAAAACTTGCAACGGTCGAATCGAGGCGCGTTCGCAGAACTACCCCCCCTCGCCCCTATAAATAGAAGGCTTCCGCTGTTAAATTTTTTCACTGCTCTCTTGCTTTGTTGCGTATCGTAACTGTCTCCTTCGCAGAAATTCGTCTTGCTGTTGACGGTTAATAGTTGTATCAAAGTTCGTTTAGACTTGCAAGCGGACAAGTCTCCCGTCGTAGTCAAGGGACCCTTCTTCCCTCGAGTGGTGAACCCAAGGTATCGAATCCGTGGAACAATGTGCAACGCAAGGAATCAATCTAGTAAAGCAAGGTAAGCTATCTTATGAAGACAAGTCGCATCTAATCTACTAACTCATAAAGAAAACTAATCTAATCTAATCTAATCTACTAAAGAGGTAGCAAGAGAAAGAAAGAGATGACTGATCTAGAGAGTCTAGATCATGCTTATGTTGTAGCTCCAAACAAGATAGATGAAGATAGAAAAGCGAATCTCATTAAAAGCATCTTTAAATCATGGCCTTCCATCCGACTCCGAAAACGCCCGCCTTTCGAAACCCCCGTTCTGTCACAACGTATCCCTACTCATGCAGGTAGTCTAGGGCGAGTTCGATAGAACAAGTTGAAATCACTTGGCCGGTCCAGTATGCACCTCTAGCCACTGCGGCTACAAGAGCACCATATGTAATCTAGCTATAGACTAGATCGTAGAAGAAGCAAAACCAAGAAGAAAACAAAATCATCGAGAAGGCACTTAATCGCTAGAAATCGGATTCACTTACAAACTTCACCATGAATGATTACATGAACAAGATCACCACCGGGGCCCTACCTCGATCTTGATCCTCGCTCCGGAGCTCCGACGTGGTCTTCCATGCAAGGTTCCCACGTCGGCTAGGGAGACCCTAGACAACTAGCACGACCCTCATCTCCGAGATGGTATCCCTCAAGCTTCTCTGCTCCTCGGTGGCGGATGACGAATTGATTGATGCGTGGCTCTCGGTCAGGGGGCTATAAATAACCCGAGATGCAACTAGGTCAAAGGGGGGCCGACTGGGCCCCGGAACAGCCGGGCCGGCCGGCTGGGCCGGCCGGCTTGGGCCCTTCCGGCCCAGTCTGTGGCCTGCTTCGCCCGGTGTTGCTTCTCTTGTCTTCTAGATCCTCTCCCCTTTTGCATGTGGGCCCTTGTCGTCGGTTTCTCTCCGAATTGGACGAAGCTCCTTGTCTTGCAAGATTCAACACTTTTCTGGCTAGGTCCTTGGAGTTTGTCATCTTCTCAGGCTTGGTCCTTGGGCTCTTGGAGTCATGTTCACTTCATTGCTTGACTTGTACCGGGCTTCAAGGTCTTGTCATGAGGTGCTTAATGAACTTATCCCGGAAGTCTTGCTTTCAACGTTAAAACCCTGCGAAAACACTTAACTCCAAAACCGACATGCACAAGTGAACTTGTTATACCACGGGGGTTAGTACCAATGGATAAGATACAAAAGTCATGCCAACACCGAAGGTAAACTCATGGCTAGGTTGACGGATTTTCACCATCAACACTTGCGTTCTAGCGTTCACGGCTTCAAATTTTCTTCGAACTTTTCTATGGTATTGTTCTCTTTGTCTTTTAACTCTTGTTTATTCTTTCCATTGTACTAGTGTCCTTTACTTTGTGAATTTTGTTCGCGAACGTTGTCTTTACTTTCTCTTTCCTGTACTACTGTCGAATAGGTGGCTTGAGTCAAAAGTACCGCAAGACCCATGACGACCGAAGAGCTTGCTGCAGCTGGTCTTCTAGCCGAACCGGTTGTCCAGAATCCTGAGAATGCTCCACCTCCCGAAGAGGAGGGCTCGCCCGCTGCCAGCGAATCCAGGAGTCACGAGGATGGTGAGGTCAGGACAGATGACGAAGATGTCGGGGATGTGGACGTCGACATCAAAGATTTGGTCAGAACAAGACCGACAGGACCTCTGCCCCTTCTCTTGTTTTCGGAGAATCCAAGGTTACCACAAACATGATCAGAGAATATGAAGCAGCTGGATTCTTCCCTTCAAGCATCAGGCGAGCTCCACTGGATGAGCAAACCCCTGCTCCTGAAGACGGAGAGGTTGTTGTATTTCGCGACTTCTTCACTTGCGGCCTTAGGTTTCCTTGTGATCCAATTCTCCCCGCAATCTTGGATGCTTTTTCGGTGAAGATTCATCAGCTCTCACCGACTTCTTTCCTGGAGATGTCCAAGTTTATTTGGATCATGAAGACCTTCGGACGCAACTTGAACGTTGACGCTTTCGCGAGGTTTTTTGAGCTGGTCATTGTGCCCGACGTTATCAAAGTCGAAGACGGGCAGTTTTACGAAGCTCAGCATGCGTGTTGTACTTTCAACACACGACGACAAAACACCTGAAAAGGGATTACGTGAATTCAGATCGCTCCCTGCTGCAAGACCAACCTGACCGACGACTGAAACTCGTACTGGTTCTATGTGAAGGTTGACATGTCTACGATTCCTGGCTACGAAGGACCAGCTCGTCCTCTGTCTTGTTCTATCGAAGCCCTGACTGCTATGAATACTGCTGAATTCAACCATCGGGCATTGGGAATCAGAAGCTGCGAAAGTGCTTTTCACCTCGCCAGCACTATCCTTGGAGGCCGCAACATTGTCGAGGAGTTCGTGGCTGCCCAGATTTGGCCGATCTCTTATGGCTGGGTCCCAAACGAGATCATGCACTTCAACGTCAATTGGGCATCACAAGAAGTCCCTTTCCCGAAGTTTGGCATTAAACTGAGGGAAGGCAAAAGCGTCGATGCTTCCATGCTTGAAGTCGAGAAAAAAGTAACTCTTATGATAGGCGAATACACTATGAACGAGTACAAGGCGTACAAGGCGTTGGTGAAGCACAAGAGAAGAATTAATCGCGTATTCTCTGAGGTCTGTGGGGACAAATCTTTTAATTCTCGATGCCCGGGCCGCAAACTGAAGATACCCGCGGTTGCTGCCGCCAGCTACTCGGCTGCTCCCATAAGTGCTCCAAGAAGAAGGTCTTCGAAAAGGGGCCCGTCAATTGCCGACGAGACCATCTCCTCTAGCATTCAGCCCTCTAAAACAAGGTCTCTGGAATCGTCGAAACGCAAGCGCAGGACCTCCGAACAAGTTTCGGACGCCGAACTTCAAGAAGCCTCCGGCCTTGCTCAGATGAGCCGCAAGAAATCTAAAAGAGCTGTGAAAAAGGTTGTTTCTTCAAGGGTTCGGTGGGTTCCATCTGCATTCGATGACAACCGCTTTGTGGAGGCAGCCAGCCAGAAAGGTTCTCACTTCTGGCCCTTGTTGAGATTTAACTTTCGAGAACATTGCCCGTCGGGTTCTGAGAATGAGTTCGTGGATATTGACTCTTTTTCAGATGCTACCCCCGAAGTTCGGAAGGAAGTGGTTCCCAACGCTGCTGCTGAGCCTCCTATTATTATTGCTGCTGCTGCTGCTGTTTCCCATTCTGTCCACCATCACGATGAAGCCTCTCCTGAATTCACCAAGGAGCTTGAACTTACTGTTCATAGGGGTGAAAATCCCGTCGCAGATGCTCCTTTGGTTGAAGTTCGCGAAGCTCTTCCCAAAGGTTGTGATCCTTCTCCTTCTGTAGCTGCCTTCAACAAGAGCTTTGGTACGTTGTATCATGGTGAATTGCTAAGTGTTGGCTGCGAGGTGCCTAGAAACAAAGGTGGACACCCAAGATTTTAATGCTTTGGAAATCGTCTGCGCTTATTGATGAAACAGGAGGGGAGGGTTCGGAACAGTCACTTCACTCACTTGGAGGAGCCGTTCGTGACTCCGGGTAGGAACCTCGCTCCTCTCCGCAGAAAACTTCCGCCTCCTTAGGCAAACCCACTTCGGGTTCGGGGAAGAAGGTTACTTTACAAAATCTAAGCAGACAAGGTTCGATTATTTTCGCTAACTTTTGTACTTTTCAGCTTTACGAATTTTTGCTCAAGATTTTAATCATGGAACTTTTTCAGAATTTAAGGACCTTCTTCATTTGTACCCTCCGTCCAAGCTGGCGAAGTTTCAAGAAGACTATGCTCTTAAATCTTCCATGCTCGGGAAAGTTGCCACTGAACGGCTTATTGATCAAGAGAAGGCGAACAAGTGACTTTCTCAAGAATCTAAGGAACTTAAACGCAACTATGCTCTCGCTCAATCCACGAATCTTGACCTCGAAAAGAAGGTAGCCGAACTGGCGGAAGCCCAGAAGCGTTGCCAGGATGAGAAGAAAATTGCTAGTGAAGCACTTGAGCAATCCAAGAAGGAGTTAGAGAAATTGCAAAAAACTCATGAAGACGATCTGAGCCTGATTGAAAACCTTCGCAAGACCTACGACAGGTCCTCGAAAGTTGCCGAAGATCTTTGTGCTAACAATGCCGATTTGGCCAGATCCCTAAGCAGCAAGGATCAAAGAATTCAAGATCTCGAAAAAGCCTTGACCGAGCAAAGAGAAGCTTCTGAGAGGAAGATTTCTGACATTGTCGACAGGCTGAAAGTTTTATTTGAAGAGTACGAGAAATCTTTGAATGAATTCGGCGTTCATCCCGCACCACTTCCTGCTGATTTAGGACTTCGTGAATTCATGGATTGGATTGATGCTGAATTCAAAGCGCGACCTGAAGTTATCTCTGGCGCAAACGACTTCGCGGCTGCCTTCTCCGTGGAGAGCATTTTGAAGCTTCTCCATGACTTTGATTGCGTGGATCTCGCTAAATTTCGCGAAAGACTCCCGCAGTTCCCCGACGCTCTAAGCACTTCAAGACTTTGGCCGAATGAGGACGTTCCAGCTATCAAGTCCAGATTCACTAGGGAATTCTGGCTAGCTAGAGGGAAGGAAGCTTTGAAGAGCATCGCACGTGCTAAGCTTGCCCAGGTTAGCTTTCGGACGATTCTGTTCGCTTCTGCCTATTCGCAGATTTTTTGCCCTCTGATTTTCCTTACATCTGTTTCTTTGCCTCTCTTAGTTAATTGAAGAAGAGAGTCATGGAAAAGGCGTTGCATCCTCTGAATCCTCTACTGAAGATGAAGCTTCTAGTGACTCGGGAGAGGTGGGCTCGAGCGACAGCAGCGATGATGGCAGTGATGGTGACCAAGCTTCCGGGCACGAAGAAAAATCTCCGAAGGTTGACATTACAGACTAGAAATTTCCGAAACATTCGCCCTTCGTGGCTATTCCTGTATTTTTGTACATTCACTTAGTTGTAGTGTTTTGCCTGAACAAGTTGTTTTTGTAAACTTTAACCTACGCAGGTCCTGCAAGTTGGGCCTGCGTAGGACGTGATGCCTGTGCGAATTCATTGCGATAAAATGTTTGTCAGTGGCGAAGCATGGCGCTTGTTTCAAGAGGCTCATCCTGAACATGATTTTTCCGATTTTTGGCTCGAGGTTTCGCTTAGGTTTTCTATGGGATGCTTCGATCTTTCTTCCTTCTTTCTGCTTCGTACGAAGGAGGGTTCCAGTGCTGCGAATTCAAGTTCCACGAAGATCCCGAAGATGGAGCCCCTTAGCCCGATTGCCGGCGAGCTTGACTTTGCTTACGCTAGCGACATTGCAGAAGACAATAGTTGCGAACCAGGACACGTTGTCGAACTTTCGTTCTAGGGTTTGTACTTATCATTGTAATTGTTGCTAAACTATTTCGAAATTTTTATGAAATTAAGGCAATAAAGACGTTTTCTTTGAAAAAACGTCACCCTCCCCCACCTTGCCGTTTTGCATGAAAATTTCAAGGCAAGTTAATGAAGTTCTACTATTCATCGAGTACTTTGATCAAACGCGCTTTTGGAGAAATCTTCGTAAGTTCTTTAAAACTTCAAACGTTGTTACACAAGTCGACAAAATTTGTTCTCGAATTTTGTGGACTTGACTCGCTTGGCATACTTGCCCTGGTTGATAATGCAACCCTCAGTTGCTTCAACCGTGATTTTCTACGAATTTCCACATGAGCCCCTTGCCCTTTTGCCAGAACGATTTTGTCGCGAAAAACTTTTCGGCAATTTGCATTAAGGAAAAAATTTTTGGAACAATGCCACACACATTCACTTAACCGCAATCGCCATTACTTATCATGATGGAAACTCAGGCTACAATTCATTGTTGTCTCGAGCCTTTTCGGTGGGAATCCCTTCGTGGATGGGATTTTAGGCCACAACTTATTGTTGTCTCAGGCCTTTTCGGTGGGAATCCCTTCGTGGATGGGATTTTAGGCTTTCATAGAGCCTTTTTTCACAACCTCTTCTTGTTTTCACAATGGAATTCTGGCTATCAAGAAGCCCTTCGCACGAACTGTTTTCCTTTTTTTTCTTTTTTTTCACGATGGAATTCTGGCTATCAGGAAGCCTTTCACACGAATTTTTTCTTTTTTCACGATGGGATTCTGGCTATCAGGAAGCCTTTCACATGAGTTTTTCTTTTTTCACGATGGAATTCTGGCTATCAGGAAGCCTTTCACACGAACTTTTCTTTTTTCACGATGGAATTCTGGCTATCAGGAAGCCTTTCACATGAACTTTTCTTTTTTCACGATGGAATTCTGGCTATCAGGAAGCCTTTTCTCACAAATTTTTTCTTTTTTCACGATGGGATTCTATCTATGAGGAAGCCTTTCACACGAGCTTTTCTTTTTTCACGATGGAATTCTGGCTATCAGGAAGCCTTTCACACGAACTTTTCTTTTTTCACGATGGAATTCTGGCTATCAGAAAGCCTTTCACATGAACTTTTCTTTTTTCACGATGGAATTCTGGCTATCAGGAAGCCTTTTCTCACGAATTTTTTCCTTTTTCACGATGGGATTTTGGCTATCAGGAAGCCTTTCTCACGAACTTTTTTCTTTTTTCACGATGGGATTCTCGAAATACGCAATTTGGGAGAAGACTCTTTTCATATATATATCACAAAGAGTATTTACATTGGATCCGCCTCGTTAAAAACCTTGCCTTTTGATTTAGAGCCCCCTTTGCAAGGAAAAGAGTACGGTCATCCTTATTCTAATGCAACTAAGAAAAGGAAAGCTAATGTTTTTTCCCGAAATCACTTATAGACACGTGATTCGGATTTTTTACTTTTCAGAATGCAAATTTGCGAAAATAGAAAAATACTCTAAGTTACATCTAGCTACAACTGGAATTTTCAAGGGTAGTACCTTTTCAGGCTGTCGGCATTCCACGAATATGGCAACTCTTCGCCAGTTTGCTCTATCAAACGAAAAGCCCCTGGCATGTCTGTTTCTTTTGCAATGTATGGCCCTTCCCAGGATTCGTGAAGTTTTCCCGGGTTCTCCTCGTTTTTCTTCCTTTTCAACACTAGATCACCAGTTTTGATGTCCTTTCAAACCACTTTCTTGTCTTTCCAAGCTTTAGTCTCCTTTTGGTACTTCTCAATGTTCTCAGCAGCTTCAAGGATTGTCAGCTCGATCATACCCTTTTCCACTTTCTTATCAATTTCTTCAATCTCTTTTGCTTACAGGACTCTCATGCTTTCATTTTTGATTTCCTCTGGTGTCATTGCCTCAGTGCCGAAGAGTAGGCGAAAGGGTGTGAAACCTTTTGCTCTTGACACGTTAGTGTTGTGGGACCAGATTACTTTCGGCAATTCGTCCACCCATTTACCCTTCTTTTGGTCGAATAAGCACTTCTTGATTCCCGAAAAAATCAGGCCATTTGCCCTTACAACTGCTCCGTTGGACTGCGGATGGTACACTGACGAAAATTTCGCATGAGTACCCAAGGTCTTGCAATATTCTTTGAAAGTGTATCAGTCAAATTGTTTCCCATTGTGAACAGTCAGTTCTCTAGGAACTCCAAACCTGCAGACTATGTTCTGCCAAAAGAATTTCTGAATTGTTGGCGCTTTGATGTTCACAAGTGGTTTTGCTTCTACCCACTTCGTGAAATAATCGACTGCAGCAACTGCGAATCGGCAATTCCCCTGAGCCGTTGGCAATGGCCCTACTAGATCCATTCCCCACCTTTGCAGTGGCCAAGAGGGTGGGATTAAGTGAATTTGTTGATTCGCTGTTTTTTGGCATGCTTCACATTGCCGAACAAGTGCCTTAGCATCTATGTATATGGTGGGCCAATAGAATCCCTATTTTATTGCTTTTCCTGCTAAAGCCCTGGTGCCTATGTGCGCACCACAAAATCCGCTGTGAATTTCCTTGAGAAGTTCTAGGCCCTTTTCGGAGGTGATGCACCTTAGCCAAGTCTCAGTAACTGTACAAATCAGGAGTTACTGAGCCTTGGCTAAGGTGCATCACTGTATAGCCCCGTGCCCTTTGTTTCAACCTTTTCTCTTCCAACTCATCTTGCGGTTCATAATGGCCTCTCAGATAAGCCATGATTTATGCTCTCCAATCGGGAGTCTCCACTGCATTCACGATTTTCGGCCTCGAATCCTTGATGGATGGTTCTCTGATGATTTCGAAGAACACATCAGGGGGCAGTTCTTGATTTCTGGCTGCTGCTTTCGCCAGCTTGTCTGCCTCATTGTTGTCATCTCTTGGGATATGCTGCACTGAGTAACCTTTGAAGTGCCTTTCCATTTCTCTAACCTTTTCTAGGTACTTCATTAGAACAGGATTTCTTGCTTCACTTTCTTTTTCGACATGTTCTTGAATAACTTTCGAATCCGTTCTGATTATGAAGGTCTGCTGTCCCAAGGCTTTCATTTTCCTCAATGCCAGAAGTAAAGCTTCATACTCTGTTGTGTTGTTCGTGGAATGTTCATTGTTCGCGAATATGAGCCGGGCTGCATATCTTATCACTACCCCCGCCAGGGATGTTACCACAACCGAAATTCCAACCCCCTTGTAGCACCAAGCCCCATCACACTGGACTAACCAAGGCTCAGGTATCTTTTCATCAAGGTTTGGAGTTGGTGAAGTCCAATCCATGACGAAATCTGCCAGAACTTGCGACTTTATTGCACTTCTTCTCTCGAAATCCACTATGTATTCTGAGAGTTCAGCGCCCCACTTGATTATTCAGGTAGATGCCTCTCTATTTGCGAACAAATCACTTAGTGGCTGATTGGTGATGACTCTTATTCTGTGACCCTTGAAATAGTGCCTTAGCTTTCTTGTGGCCATGATAACTGCGTATGCAATCTTTTTCAGCTCAGAATAGAAGATTTTCGAGCCAGACAAAGCTTCGGAAGCGAAGTATACTGGAATTTGTTTGAGCTTTCCTTCCTCCTCCTTTTCTTGCACTAACACAGGACTTACTGCCGAATTTGATGTGGACACATATAGCAGAAGTGGCGATTTTGGTTCGAGAGGGCACAGCTTGGTCATGTTGGACAAGTAATCTTTCAATTCTTGGAAAGCTTGCTTCTGGATTTCAGACCAGTGGAAATTCTTAGCACTTCTGAGAACTTGAAAGAACGGTAAGCTCCTTTCTGCAGCTTTGGGAATGAATCTGTTAAGGGCGGCCACTCTTCCTGTTAATTTCTGCACATCCTTTACTGAAACTGGATCTTGCATTTCCACTAACGCCCTGATTTTGTCAGGATTCGCCTCTATGCCCTTTGTTGAGACTAGACATCCGAGTACTTTCCCCTTGTGAATGCAGATACACACTTCTCCGGATTTAGCTTCAGATTCGCTGCTCTCATGTTCGCGAATGTTTCTGCCAGGTCACTGATGTGGTCTTTTCTCTGAACACTTTTGACGACTATATCGTCCATGTATGCCAAGATGTTTCTCCAGATTTGAGGATGAAGAACTATTGCTATCATTCTTGAAAATGTACATCCTGCGTTCTTCAGTCCTTCTGGCATTCTCACGAAACAGAATGTTCCGAAGGGAGTGATGAAGCTTGTTTTTTCTTCGTCCTCTTTGTGAACCCTGATTTGATGATATCCAGAGAACATATCCAGGAGTGAGAGCATCTCGCTGTTGGCTGCATCATCTATGATTTTGTCTACCCTTTCCAAGGGAAAATTGTCTTTCTTGCATGCCTTGTTCAAATCCGTGAAATCTACACACATTCTCCACTTTCCATTTTTCTTCTTTACTGGTACAGTGTTGGCTAGCCAGACTGGATACTTTACTTCTCTGATTACTTGCACGTCTTGCAGCCTTTGAACTTCGGCTTCCACTGCTTTCACTTTTTCTTCAGACATTTTCCGAAGTTTTTGTTTCTTGGGAGGTATTCTTTCATCTGTTTCCAGGGCATGTTCAATGATGTCCCTGTCGACACCTTGTAGGTCCTTGGCTGACCATGCGAAAACATCCTTGTTTTTGTTCAGGAATTGTACGAGCTCTTTCTCCTCTTCGGGACTGAGGTGAGCCCCTATTGTGACTGCTCTATCGGGCATGTCATCCAGATACACTTTCTTGGTTTCACCATCGGCGGCTATTTCAATCTTTTCTTTATCCCGCCTGGCCTCTTCGTAGGTTTCCTTCCTTTCATCGATTGTTTTCGAAATTTGGTACACATTTGTCTGGCCAGGAGTATGGCCTTTTTCTATGTTTCTGGCCTCTTGTTGATTGCCGAACACCGTGATAACCCCCTTGGGTGCAGGTATCTTCATACATAAGACCTGCTGCCTTATGACTGCGTCAATTTGTTCATGAAGCCTCTGCCGAAAATCGCGAGATACGGGTGATAGATGTTGACCACATCAAAGGTGAGATTCTCTGTTCTAGCATTGTCAAGATCTCCGAAGGAAACAGGAAGTGATATCTTTCCAACTGGCTTAATTGGTTTTCCTCCGAAACCTTGTAATGGGTATTCTGGCGAGTCCAACATGTGTTGGCTCAGATTCATCTTCTCGAAAGTTTTCAAGAACAAGATGTCTGCCGAACTTCCATTGTCAACTAGGACTTTTCCGATGACCCACCCAGCTATGTTTACCCCGATGACCATGGCATCATTGTGAATCGCGGATTTCAGCTTGAAATCCTCTTCTGTGAAAGTGATTGGCACCTTTGCCGTTTGCCCATTCCGGTCGTGCAGCTGGACCGTCATTGATGACGGTGTTCACAGACTTGAAGTAGTTGCTTCTTTGCTTCTTAGTCTCGAACTCCATGGCTGACCCTGCTGAAATTGGCATGATAGTCCCGAAAGACGGCAATGCCTTTGAGTTCTGAGGTCCTGAACTTGATTGAGGTCTTGACGAACTGTCGGGTGGTGGTGGTAAGATTTCCCGAATTGGCTGTGGTTGCTGGATTGATTGGATTGCCTGTGACTGGGGAAAAAACTGCTGAGATGGTTGCCATGATGATTGTGGTTGTGAAAACTGCTGAATTGGGACTGGACTTGGTTGAGAGTTCATGAATTGCGGCTGCCAGAAGTTCGGGCGAAACTGACTTGGCATTGAGGATGCGATGCTCATTAACGCTTTTTCTTCTTTGGATTCTTGCCATGTTTTTCTTGGTTTCTGGGCACCCTTCGGTGCTGTGTCCCCTCCCATGATACTGACAATAGAAGTATGGGTCTTTTGGGTTGTGATTCGTGAGTCTCGGGGGTCCTCTTCCTCTTCCCCTTCCCCTGGGTGCGAACCCTCCTCTTGCACTGGGTCTGTTGTTTTGGTCAGGCTGAGGATTTTCCACATTGTTGACATTTCGTGGATTCTGGGACTGCGCTCTCCAGGTCATTTCTCTGTTGCCCTGCCTGGCTTCATTTTGTTTAGCCACTCTTTTGCGATGATCATCATCAGACAAGATGTATTTTTCCACTT
Organism: Cenchrus americanus; assembly: GCA_947561735.1. NCBI lineage: Eukaryota > Viridiplantae > Streptophyta > Magnoliopsida > Poales > Poaceae > Cenchrus > Cenchrus americanus. The sequence goes on from OX387240.1 coordinate 57,220,619, forward strand.
CGTGAAAAAGTTCCTCAACCGTCTTGGGTTTCTTTCTCGTCAGATGCGAAGCTGTTGGTCCTGGAGTCAGACCTTTGATTAGCACATTGATCGTTTTTCTTTCACCAGCTTCTGGGATCTGGGATCTCTGTTGCATGAATCTTCTCACGAAGTTCCGCAATGGCTCTCTGTCTTTCTGCTTGCAGTTGTACAGATCTGATGCCTCAGCTGTTGTGTCATGGAACATCTGAAATGCTTGCATGAATTTTGTCTTGAGATCTACCCAGCTACAGACTGAGTGCGGCGGCAGCAAAGAGTACCAATTCAGTACTGGTCCTTCACAATCAATGATGAAGGATTTAGCCAGTGCAACATCATCTCCTCCTGCTGAATTCACAGCCGATTCGTACCTCATAAGGAACTGCCTGGAGTTTCCGAAGCCGTTATATTTCGGGAGAGAAACCGGCTTGAATTTCGGTGGCCATGGTGCAGTTTGCAGTCCTATGGATAGTGGTGATTCAGAATCTACGAACTATGAGATTCCATTTGCCACGAAGAAGTTTTCTGTCGGGGTTCTTCTGGTTGGTCCAGAGTTCTGATGTGGTGAATCTTGCCACAGTGAACTGTTTTCTTGTTCTTTCATTTCATCTATTTCTCTCTGTATTGTTTCGATTTGTTCTCTTTCTTGGTTGAGTTGTTCTAACTTTTCAGAGATTTTTCTTTTTGCTTGCAACTGACTTGCAAATTTTTCTTTCTCTTTCTGCAGCTGCTGTATCTTCTGCTGAACTCTTTCCAGTTCCCTGTCTATGGTATCATCATCATCATCATCGTTCTGATGCATTTGCTGTTTAGAAGGTTGTTCTTGAATGTGTGCTGTCTTCTCAGCTCTTGCCTTCATCAGAGCTTTGAGTTTTGCTTTCCGTTCTTGATCTGTGGTGTTAGAAGGTTCGGGAAGAGATTTCATTCCCCTCAGGAGGATGGTGGTCTTCTTGATTTGTCTCAGCTGGAATGTTCTTCTTGGACTTCTTCTGTGGTGGCATCGTGAGCTGTTCTTCGGCTGATACACGGTGGGCACCAATGTTGGGGGGTATCCGAAAATCTGGATAAGGTCCCCGAACACGTGAGAGAGAACAGTAGACACGTTCAAGCGTAGTGATGATGAAGGAGGAGACTAGGAATCTCCTGCAGACTGCACAAGTTTCCAAAGTTGTGAATCCCCTTACATGTGCCCTCACGCCCCCCTTTTATAGGGAGACGAAGGGACTTTTACATTCAATCAATACCCTTGAACTTAAAGAATATTCCTAGTGTGAACACACACACAAATGTCCTTTATATCTCATACATTTACAAGCCTGCCACTAGTTCACACGTTTAACCCGGACTTTTTGAGACGACAACTTTGACTTTGCTTCTTGCTAGTTCGTGAATGTTCTCGTTCAGGAAGTCTTCACGCACCGTGATTCCCGAACTCATTCTCCAACATATTCCCGAATTTCACAGATTCTCGAAGTTCGTGGCTTCGCAGGTTCATGGCTTCGAGTCTTCACGAATTCGCGACTTTGGGACTTTAGCAGGTTCAAGATTCCGAGCCATCACGCGTTCGCGACTCCGAGACTTCGAGGATTCGGGACTCCAGATCACCGCGCATTCGCGACTTCCAGACTTTGTGAGTTCTTTGGCCCTGAAATCTTGCATCACAAATTTCATTAACCTCGACGTTTAGAGGGTGACAGGTTTTTATGAATTCCCCAACAGCAAGGACAAGGAAATTGCCCGATTGAACATGTTGATTACTCAAGGCAACATTGGTGCCAAGTCCACATTTAAGGTAGTTGACAAGCAAGGACTTGGGCATCGTAAGAACAACAAGGTCAATGGTAGAGCGGTGGTGAAAGGGCATGAGATTCCCTTGTGGAACAAGGGTGGCTACCTCAACACCATCATGGATATTTCCCATGGAGTCACCACATCTACCACAACCAAGGACATTCCAAAGGTAGTGAACACCACAAAAGGTAGTGGTGGAGTTAACACTCCACCAAAGGCATCGAAGAATGTGGTTGAGCACAAGCCCTCTCCCAACTACACTTGTGACTACATTGTAACCTTGGACCTTAATGGTAAAATGGTGGTCAAGTATGTTGGGGCCTATGCCATGAAGGCCATGAGAAAGAGTGTGTGGGTTCCAAAAGTTTATGCATCTAACCTCCAAGGACCCAAATCATTTTGGGTACCTAAACCAAAAGCTTAAACTTGTTTTGTAAGCCTACTTCTCCGGTGGAAGTGCATGGTTGATTGATAGTGGTGCCACAAATCATATGACCGGAGATGAAGGCTTATTTGCATCCCTTGATCATTATGACAACCCTACGGAAACTATCATTTATGGAGACAATGGTCAAGGAGATGTTGTTGGTCTAGGTAAAATTGCTATCTCAACATCAAATTCAATTGAAGATGTTTATCATGTTCAAGGGTTGGGATACAAATTGTTGTCGGTTTCACAACTTTGTGAGAAAGGCTACAATTGTCTCTTCACACATGAGGGTGTGACCGTCTCTAGAAGGGAGTATTTCTTTATTGTCTTTGCGGGTCATTTACGGGGAAAGCTTTACTATGTGGATTTCACAAAAGTGAAGGTGGACCCTAAGGCTTGCTTAGTGGAAAAATCCGCCTTGGGTTGGCTATGGCATCGCCGACTAGCCCATGTTGGCATGAGGAACTTGGCCAAACTTCAAAAAGACAAGCACATCCTAGGACTAACAAATGTCGTTTTTGAGAAAGATAGGTTATGTAGTGCTTGCCAAGCCTGGAAACAAGTTGGAGCACATCATCCCGCCAAGAATATCCTATTCTCATCAAGACCATTGAAGCTACTACACATGGATCTATTTGGACCAATTGCCTACATAAGCATCGGTGGTAACAAATATGGTTTAGTAATTGTTGATGATTTTTCCCGTTTCACTTGGGTATTCTTTTTGCAAGATAAAAGTGAAGCAAAGGGAATTGTGAAGAAGTTCATTAGAAGAGTTCAAAATGAGTTCGAGCTCAAGGTCAAGAACATAAGAAGTGACAACGGCTCGAAGTTTAGGAACACTCAAGTTGAAGAATTCCTAGATGAAGAAGGCATCAAGCATGAACTCTCCGCTCCATACACTCCTCAACAAAATGGCATTATTGAGAGAAAGAACCGTACATTGATTGAAGTGGCAAGGACAATGCTTGATGAATACAAGTCTGCGGACTCATTTTGGGCGAAAGCCTTCAACACCGCATGCCATGCCGCCAACCGCCTCTACCTCCACAAGTACTTGAACAAGACTCTCTACAAAATCATCACCGGTAAGAAGCCTAGTGTGCATTACTTTAGGGTCTTTGGGTGTAAGTGTTTCATACTTAATAAGAAACCCAAAACCTCAAATTTTGTATCCAAGGTTGATGAAGGTTTTCTACTTGGTTATGGAACTAACGAACATGCCTATCGTGTTTTCAACAAAACCACCGGTTGTGTTGAAACCATGGTAGACGTGAAATTTGATGAATCCAACGGCTCTCAACGAGAGCAAGTTAGTGAAAACCTTGTAGATGATGAAGAGCCCCCAAGTGTATCTATCTTTAGAATGGGGACTGGTGAAGTGATGCCCCGTGAGGTTCAAGTACAAGCTTCGGTTGACACAAACAATCAAGATCCACCATCATCAACAAGAGTGGAACCACCAAGTTCTCAAGATCATCAAGATGAAAGTCAAGTCCATGGTGACGATCATGGACGGGGCTTTGATCAAGGGGGAGAACAAGGTGATGAAGCTCAAGACGAAGCTCCACAAGTTGAAGATGATGATGATGGACCTATTCAACGTCAATCTCAGGCACCTCATCCAAGAGTACATCAAATTGTTCAAAGGGATCATCCCGTGGACAACATTCTTGGAAGCATCCAAAGAGGGGTGACAACTCGCTCAAGGTTGACAAACTTTTGTGCATTCTACTCGTTTGTCTCCTCTTTGGAACCCCTTAGTGTGAAACAAGCTCTTGGGGACCCGGATTGGATTATTGCCATGGAGGAAGAATTGAACAACTTCAAGAGAAATGAAGCGTGGGAGTTCGTACCAAGACCCAAGCAAAATGTGATCGACACCAAATGGGTTTTTTAGGAACAAGCAAGATGAATTTGGTGTTGTCACAAAGAACAAGGCAAGGCTTGTTGGCAAAGGATGTACTCAAGTTGAAGGATTGGACTTTGGAGAGACTTATGCACCGGTAGCAAGGCTTGAGTCAATTCGTATTCTTTTGGCCTATGCTACTCATCATGATTTCAAGCTTCATCAAATGGATGTAAAGAGTGCATTATTGAATAGACCCCTACAAGAAGAAGTGTATGTTGAGCAACCACCGGGCTTTGAAGATTCAAGATTTCCCAACCATGTGTACAAGGTCCATAAGGCGCTCTATGGGCTTAAGCAAGCTCCTAGAGCATGGTATGAATGCCTTAAGGATTTTCTTCTCAAGAACGGTTTTGAGATAGGCAAAGCTGATTCTACTCTCTTCATTCAAAGAAACAGAAAAGATATATTTGTTTGTCAAATTTATGTTGATGATATTATCTTTGGGTCTACTAATGACAAATTTTGTGAAGAATTTAGTAGGATCATGACCAAGAGATTCGAGATGTCTATGATGGGTGAATTGAAGTTCTTTCTTGGTTTTCAAATCAAGCAAATGAAGGAAGGGGCTTTCTTATGTCAATCTAATTATGTAAAAGATATGCTCAAGAGGTTTGACATGGCCGACTCTAAGCCCATCAAGACACCAATGGCACTTAATGGACATCTTGATCTCAATGAAGAAGGGAAGTCGGTCGACCAAAAGGTACTTTGTTCCATGATCATCTCCCTCATTTACCTTTGTGCATCTAGGCCCGATATAATGCTTAGTGTGTGCATGTGTGCAAGATTTCAAGCCAATCCTAAGGAGTGTCATCTAATGGCCGTTAAGAGAGTCTTTAGATATTTGGTTCACACTCCTAACCTAGGCTTGTGGTATCCCAAGGGCTCCACCTTTGATTTGCTTGGCTATTCCGATTCGGACTATTCCGGTTGCAAAGTAGATCGAAAGAGCACTACCTGTTAACACCAAAATTTGGTAAGGAGTCTGACCTGTGGGTCCAGCGCGGTGAGGAGTCCGTCCGGCAGAAGGAAGGTTTCTTCAGAAGAATTCGGCAGAAGAGTCCGCGGTCGGCAGTTCGCTTCCGTTCGGCAAGAAAACTGTTGTGCTGATTTTGCAGGATTGCGTGGTGACGTGGCCCGAGCGGAAGGGACGAATGGATGGATAAGCGATCACACTTAGAGATAAATTAGGTATCGAATCCATTCGAGGTCATGCTTAACAGGGTATAAATATGGACCCTAAATGTATGTAACAGACATTTGAAACATTCTCAATACAAACCGGCTTTACGCCAAACCTTTGAGTCCTTTGTCGTGTCGTCGAGTTCTTCGAGAGGGTTCATCGATCCGTCGACCTCCGTGAGTACCGACAACCTTGTATCATGTCTAATATCATGCGGTGGATTTAGATCTGATGCAAGTAGTCTTGTTACCATGCTTAGTGTCATGCGGTAGATTCAAGCTTGGTTCAAGAGGGTTTCTTGTTAGGTCATGAGCCATGCTGTAGGCTAAGATCTAGCTTGAAGCTAGTTATCGACTCTATTGGATTTTGGCAAGATTCAATAGATTCATTAAGTTACCCCGTGTTGCTTTGAGTTTTTACTTTATGTTTAAATTCATGTAACACTTCTTTGCCCAATCTAAATTGGTTTGGATCGGCTTTATCTTTTTGATGATCCTTATGCGAATTGAGTTCATACCCTTGGCTAAAATAGCACGTGGATCACATGCTCCCTGATAGCCGAAACCGAATCGATCTAGGTTGTCACATGTTGCGGGTTCAAGCTTACCAAATCTTGTATAAATCTTGAAAGAACCGGGTATCACGCGGTAGATGCAAGTTTTTGGGTTGTTTTGGAGCTAGTCATCTGGTGGATTAGATTTCAATCCAATCTGATAGGTTTATCTTGTTTGGTAATGTTCGTTCCTTCTTCATGGACCCCGATTCGGCTGTTCAGCCGTAATCGGTTATGCTTTCACGAGTGAAACATGTTTATAAGTTATGCTTTAAATTTTGTATGCTTTTAGCTTTCCACATTTAGATTGTATCATGCGGTGGATAGATCTATTTGTGGAAGGTGGTATGATTTCAAACAAGTTGTATCATGCGGTGGATAGATTTGTTTGGTATCATGCTTGACGGGTTTTAAAGTACCTAGACATGCGGTAGACTAGTGCTTTGGACCTATGCATGCTTGTTTATTACACATTTATGATCATGCTTTACTTCATTTACTGTTTAACGTTATTTACCGCAAGGATCGGTCATGGCCTTGCGCACGTGCATCTTTATCCAAATAAAGACCGATCTATCGTCATGCTTACATCATCTATTCGGCTATGTTACTTTTTGCACTTTAAAGCTCCCGAATGGTTTCTAGTTTGCTGGCAGATAGCTCTTTATAGCTATATGTCATCTCACTTGGCTTTCTAGCCGTAAATATGGAACTGTTTGGTACCACCCGGCAAGTTCCAAGCTTTGGAATTTAACTACCTTATCTTTTGTTAATTTTCAGGAAAAATTGACTGGCACGTCTTGTGATCTCTTCGCGTGTGAAGCTAGCTTGTTCGGCTTGCTGTGTGCTTGGCGTGAGGTGCAGATTTTACGTCAACACTACCGGGACTTGCCAATTTCTTGGAAGGTCTTTGGTGTCATGGAGCTCAAAGAAGCAAAACTCGGTTGCTTTATCCACGACCGAAGCCGAATATGTGGCGGCCGATTCTTGCTGTGCACAACTCTTGTGGATGAAGCAAACGTTGAGTGATTATGGTATCAAGTTTAGTAAGATTCCACTCTTGTGTGACAATGAGAGTGCTATCAAACTAGCAAACAATCCAGTCCAACACTCTAGAACAAAGCACATAGACGTTAGACATCACTTCTTAAGGGATCATGAGGCTAAGGAAGATATTGCTCTACGTCATATGAGCACCGAGAGGCAACTTGCCGATATTTTCACTAAGCCTTTAGACGAGCAAAGGTTTTTTGCTTTGAGGAGTGAGCTAAACATCTTGGATTCTCGTAACTTGGCTTGATCTATTGCACACACATTTGATTGTTGCCTAGATAGAAAGCAAAATGTTTTATTTTCTTCCCTTTATGTGTGTCTCACAAAATTTTGGATCTTCACATAGTGGTTGGTGATTATAGCTTTGATTGATTGATTGTGACTAGTCACCAACCTCTATGGGCGCTCTACATGTCCATAGTTCTTCTCTAACCTATCTCTTTTAAGTTCTCAATCATCTCTCAAAATCTGCTAAATTGACGGTAGAACCGACACAAGGTTGGAAGTACCGATAAGAGCTCACTGTTGGAATTTCGGTTGTTCAAGGTTGAACTGACGCAGTGTCGGTACTTCCGGCATCCCTCGGTACAACCGACGGTACGTCGGTACTACCGATAAGGACTCTCTATCTTAATTTCCTCGACCCCTCGGTAGTACCGAGCCTGTGTCGGTACTATCGATGACCTTCGCTGGGGTATAAATACCCCCGAACCAAAACCTAGGGTTATTATCTCCTTTTCAACCATTGGTGCCGCCCCTCTCCTCCTCTCTCTCAAATCCGTGAGGAGATTTCCAAATCCAACCGTGCAAACTTCAAACTAGCCTTTCAACTAGATTCTCCACCCTCCGGAACATCCGATCCTTGCCGGGAGTTCGTCGATTCGCGTGGGAAAATCCTCAAGGTACTCATTCAAATCCTCGTCGATCGATCTCTCAATGCAGTTGTTTCTAGGGGGAATGCTTTAGGGAATCATCGTTTTATCCATCCTAGAACTCCTACCAATGATCTCATAGAGTTTGTTTGGCCAAATCCGTTGTTCCATGAATTTTTTGTTCGGATTCGGCCCCCATCGGTAGTACCGACCCTGTGTCGGTAGTACCGATGGGGTGCTGTCAACTGAGCATAAGTCCATGAACTAAGCCATCTCTTCTCACTTCCTACACATCCATCTTATGCAAACTTTCTCATTCTTCAGATGGGTCGTGCTGGCAAGCAAGTGATTAGAGAAGACTCCGATGAGGATGATGTCCCTCTCGCTCAAAGGAAGAGGAAGGTGGGCGCAAGTACTCAAGGTCCACGTGGGCGTGGTCACACTAACCCACCAGCTGCTCCTCGTCACTCCACTGGCCAAGGTCAAAGTGCCCGCACCAAGCAAGCACATCAACCGGATGACCACTATGATGACTATGAAGACATCTCCTTGGACACGCTCTCTACCTTTGTCCTTAGGCCTTTAAAGCCTCCTCGTCCGACCACTATGATGGGCATTCTCAAGATGGTAGACTATACTCGTGAGTCTCACAATGTGTACAAGGAGAGGTACACCGATCCCGCTCTTTGGCAAAAGGAATTTGATGCGGACATCCGGTTCTGGCTCAAGTTCAATGTGGATTGGTATGAGTCCGTGATTCTTAGCAAGGAAAACTTGACCATTGACATGAAGTCCATCAATTGGGACACCCTAAGGTCCCTTAACATTTCGGCGGTCAATGAAGCCATTAACATTTGTCATGCCAAGGGGATGACCAACATCATGAGAATCAACTATGATTGGAATGAAGAAGTCGTCACCCAGTTCTATGCAAATCTCTATATTCGTCGCGAGACAAAGACTTTCCATTGGCTCCTACAAGGCAAGCCCCTCTCCGTCTCCTATGAGCGCTTTTCCCAAATACTTGGTTTTGGTGAAGAGTATCTCGGTCGCCCCAAGCTTCATGGTGGAGAGTTTCCGCTTGATAGCGAGATGGCTTTCATGTATGAATCCATGTTTGGCAAAGTGGAGTTTGGTACTACTCATGGCATGAAACCGGTTTATAGGATGTTGAACCAACTTTTTTGCTATACCCTCACTCCTAAGATCGGTGACAACACCAACTTCTCCAACGTAGCCAAGGAAATTCTTGTGAGGATGGCACTGGGGAAAGAAGCTTTTAGTATCTTTGATTTCATTTGAGAGGAGATCATTGTGTGCTTCGTGTCCGCAAACAAGAGTTGTCAATATCTCCTTGGATTTTCAAGATGATATGTGAGGTGACCGGAGTTGATATTCTCACTGATAAGCCTCAGTCTTGGTACAAGCCAAACAAGGGCAACATTGAGCGTCTCCTTAGTTGGGCAAGCATGCCCCTCCTCGTCCCGCTTCCGTGGGTGGCTGAAGGACCGAAACGGTGAACCAGAGAGGGGGGGAGTGAATGGGAGCCGATAAAAATTCTATTCAAGAATTCGGCCTATGAACCCAAATTCACTCGTGCACCTCCGCAAGCTTCTCTTGCCAAGTTCACGTAGCCACTGGAGTGCTACTGAACCTAGGAACAAGACCCAAATAACAGCCTCAACACACACGCAGCGGAAACACACACGACAAGGCTGCTGATAGCACAAACCGGTCAGGCCGGTTTCTGAAACCGGTCAGACCGCTTCTGTTGGACTTAGCCTCACGCAGGCAGGGGAAACCTGTCAGACCGGTTAGGCAAACCGGTCAGACCGATTCTGTCCAGAAACTCCCCAAAGACCCCACACACTTCAAACGCCTTTCCACATCTGAACAAACGAAGCCATGGAGCAGCAAAGACTTCCTTGTTCAAAGATCTTTCTCGACAGCCCACAGGGCGAAACCGGTCAGACCGGTTTGGGAAACCGGTCAGGCCGGTTTTAGCTCAGACGATCGGGAAGAACACAGCCCGCGGGTCAACTCCCCAAAAACCAAATCTCAATCTCCCAAATCGCTCCACGGACTTGAACAAGACTTTGGGGATATCAGGAACACCTCATGAGGAGTCCATAGCCAAGTTTAATCCCACCAAATCTCGTTCAAAACGGAGGAATCAAAGAAATCCCGCCGAGAGCACTTCCAACCCAAGAACTCAAGAAACCCCAAAATCGAGCACATTTTCTCACGGATTTGGGAGGGGAATCACTGCCCAAAGAACCACGAAGGGTTCCCACAAATTTCCCCCATCAAATCCCCAAGAGAAAAGTCCCGAAAACACCGCAAAGAAATCACCGGGAGAGGGCTCCGAAAATCACCACCAAGAACAACCGGGGAAAACACATCCAAACCTTGAGGAACCACGCCGAATCATCTATACATGAAACAAAGGTTCGTACAAGGTCTAGCAAGCCGCCCGATCATCCATCCCTCTCTACAAGATCTCTCCGTGAAGCTCTCTTGCTAGTCCTAGAGAAAACCTAAGGAAAATAGGTGGAAAATAGGAAAACTAATGAGCTAGGGTTCCAAGAGTTGGCTGCCATCCTCTCACCTCTTGGGTTATATGGAGGCAACCGAATGTATAAAATGCCCTTCTCTACTAACTAGGGATACAAGCCCCTCAAGGGCGGATTCGGAATTCTTGATGTATTCACCATCGGACGGATGCCCAGCGACCGCACCCTGCGTAGCCTCAACGCAAGCCTTGCGATCCCGACGCGTGTCCTCCGCCTCGAAGCTTCGGCGCCCTGCGACCCCAAACCGGTCAGACCGGTTCTCCAAACCGGTCAGGCCGGTTTTGGCCGAGCGACCACACCCGGTCTTCGGCCTCGGCTTTGTGGCTCGGCCCGAGTAACCGGTGATTTTACGGTGAACCACCGCAAACCCCGCGAACTTGATGTAGCCTCCGCCAATCACCACTCATGACTTGGCTCCCATGAAGTCCCGGCTCGACCTTGGTTTTGTGGCTCAACCAAGAAACCGTCCATCGACTTCATCTTCTTGTTCTTGCCGCCATGCGGCCCGCACTCGACCCCGCCGGCCACGGGGGTCCCTCGAACGAAGCCTACTTGTCTTCTCCACACCCGGAGGCCTCACCGGCAACGACCTTTCGCGCTTGTTCTTCACCTGCACCAACACGAGTCAAGCCGCAACCTGCACCTGCAATACTTAGCCAAGAATCAGTCCACACAACGTTGTCAATCACTCATCACACAAGGAAGCGACCATCCACCGGTCCTCGAACCACACATGGTCCTCAGTGGCACCTCCTCCGGTGGCCCATCTACCTATGAGCCACCTTCCTCTTCACTTTTACCATCCGCATCTAGAGGCACCGTCCCCCCGGGCAAGAAGAAGAGCATCTTTAACTTTGTATCTCATGAAGCGTCTCTTCATTAGAGGTGACTAAATGTGACACAAATACCAGTCCCAGGAGGTTGGCAACACATTTATTACAACAGGTGGTTCAGTCCCTTACATCACAACGGCAGAGTAGGCACGGAAGTGCCAATGCCACAAGAAACAACACAAACGCTAAAGACCAAACTACAATAGTGAAGGCTTCTAAAGCCTCGTCAGAGTACCACGCCATGGAAGCTCTCTGGGGAGGCCCTGAAGTCACAAGCACGGTTTGGGTGTAGGGCAGCGACCTACTCAACGTCTTCGGGAACGAAATCGGGATCCTCCTCTGAAAAACAGTTAGTAAAACAGGGGTTAGCACAAACATACTCAACAAGTTCAACCCACCCACGGAGGGGCCTATAAGCAGATCATGCACATGATATATCAAGGATCAGGTTAAGGTTTATTTGTAAACACATTTACTCATGCAGGAGTTTATTTTCGAAAAGGTTTTCGCAAACAATTTTTATAAACCAAGTAAATTAGTTGTTCTGAGAAAACCACAGTGGAGCTACCTGACTCCCCGTCCGCAGTAGCTCAGGCACACGGCCACACACCATTCCAGAAAACAACTCACGCCATGAAAACATCCCAAACCCAAACACTAGTTTTGTGACCACACCGTGACTCGTCCAATTCCATGGACACGGCTATTCGAATAGGTTTTACACTCTGTAGAGGTTGTACATCTTTATCCACAAGTAGGGTACCGCCACACGAACACCTCAATGCCGGTGCGGATCCTATCAAAGCCATTACCCACCTTAGCTAACCCTACGAGCCACCACGGGAGCAACCAAGGGGTTATCTCACATAACCAGGGCGTACCTCACACAGAGCGTACCCCTACTCCTTGGTCTTCTACCGCTCACCAGCACACCAGATGGCAAGTAGATTAACTAGTGGGATTTATGCTAAGCCGTTGCCACATACAAAGGTCGAGTGGTTGTACGATATATTGGGCCAGGTGAGATGTCACGCAACCCGGTCCTTAACGACAAGATGGACATCTCCAACACGCTCAACCACAAAGGTATGAGCTCACCCATACTCCTGACACACACGTCCATCCTGTCTACCCGATTCTTTACTCATTTTCCAAAATATCCCAATACCATTTTTAAAGCACTCACACATTTTAAAGCAATCATTTAGGCCAAACAAAGGTCAATCAGAACAATAAAGGGTGGCTATCCTACCAGGTTATTGCAGTAAAACAATATGCAGTTTATAAAATGGGTATAGGGTTGTGTTTATAAAACTAGGACCAAAGTATGCATCAAAGGATGAGATTGAACTTGCCATCTTCGAAGTCTGTAACACCAGAAAATTCCATCACAATAAAATATTGCTAGAAACAAGGTTTAGTTTTATTTTCTAAGGATTTAATAAATTTGGAATAAATAAATTTGCCTTTAATTAAATTAAACATCACTTAATAATTAGAATCAATCAAGTGTTTGTGCATCATGTTGAAATGCATGAGTTTTTGTTGTGGTGTGGTTTTAAAAGTCTTAAAAAAACACTTGTGAAAAGTCTTAAAAATTTTTGTGAAAAGTCTTTAAAAATAATTGTAAAATTGGTGTAAAAGTTTGAATTAAAAAAATGATGAAAGTTTGAATTTAATGTTTGAAAAGTGGTTTAAAAGGTTTTCTAAAAGTCTTAAAAAAGTTGAGTAAATTTGTGTTAAAATTTGAGTTTGAAAACATGAAAAAGATTTGAATTTGAATTTGGTTTGAAAAGGATTTGAAAAGAAAAGGAAAAGAAAAAGAAAAAAAAAACAAAACCAAACTAACCTATCAGCCGCGGCCCATCCCCATTCCGGCCCACGTGGCCCGCCAGCACCCGCCCTCTCTCCCGCCTCCTCTCCCTCTCTTTCTCTCCCTGACATGTGGGACCCACATGTCGAGGCTCCTTCAACCTCCAGCGCCCCCCCTCTTCTTCCCCGCGCGGCTGCGCCGCCTCCCGCACCCCGGCGCCGCCTCCCCCGGCCGCCCCGCGCCCGTCCGCCTTCCCCCACCGCGCCATAATGGAGCCGCCGCACTCATCCACCGCCTCCTCGGCCCCTTCCCCTCCCCGAAACCGCCGCACCGAGCGCCGCCGCCATTAATGGCACCGGCCACCGCCGGAACCGCCGCCACCGCCTCGGCCGTCCTCTCCACTTCCCCCTCCGCCCTATAAAATGCGAGCCCGAGCCTCACCTCCTCCCGCACCACATCCCCGCCATCCCCTTGCGCAGCGCCGCCGCCACCGAGCGCCGACCGCCGCCGGAGTCGCCGCCCCGATCTCCTTCTACGGCGTGTCTCCCTCCTCTTCGAGCCCTCGCTAATCTTCCCTACCTCCCCTAGCTTCGTTTTTGTCTAGGTCCCGTAGTTTTGGCCACCGGAAGCTCGATTCGGGCTTCTCCGACGAGCCCGCCGCCGCCGCCGCCGCTTGGCGCCGCCGCGCGCCGTCCGCCCGCCGCCGCCCGTCGCCTACATGCCGCCGCGGCCGTCCGATCCGGCGGACGGCCCAGATTAAAAGGGGGCGCACCCCTTTGGATCGGTCCACGGTGGACCGGTGGACCGGGTGCACCGCGCCGGTCCACCGCTGACGTCATCAGCCACGTCACGCTGACGTCACCGCTTGCGTCAGCCCAGCCAATAGCGACCCGCCACGTGGCACTCCCCAGTCACTCCGCCGGCTGCCTTGGCGGTTTTGCAAAAAGGACCCCGAGATTTCAGAATTCACAAATATATCCTTCCACCTATATAAAGCCTTTCAAAGCAGGTCCTTATTTTTATGTTTTGAACCCTGAACTTCATAGTTTTCATGTTCAGCAGCCTATCCTTAACCTTTTACATGTTAGACCTCCTAGTTTCACACATATTTATGTTTAGGTCCCTGAAATCTTGCAGAAAACCCCCCTAAACTTCCAGTTCTTTTACAATTTAGTCCCTGAACCTTGTTTCAGCCATAACTTTTTCATCCTAGCTCCGTTTTACGCATTCTTGGTGTCCACGCGATCGTCTCTCCGAGCCCGTCATTTCTAAAAGCTTGTTTTAGCCTTTTGGTAATGTTTGATGTATTGTTTTATTTATTGTATGTTTCCTTGCATGATCGTAGCCAACGCGCCATTCGAGGAAGTTCAAGTGCAGAGCTTTGCAGATAAGGAAAGTAGCTTATCGTTGGAGAAAGGCAAGTGACCCTAACCACCCTTCTACCTATGCTTTAATCAAGATTACTATAAATTAATCGGAACATGGAGAACCACCCGGGAAAACGAGTGCAACCACGATCCATATGGCTCTGGCTTAGCCAATTAATTAGGTGTGCGATTGTGTTGACGACCCTATCCGAAAGGAACACAGGGGGCTCCGGGTTGTAGGGGTATAGCCCGGTTCTTTTGGGGTAGCAGCCTTTGCTAAGGTGCTGACCACTAGGGAGGGTTATGGTCCGCCCTGAGCCGTAACTGTCGTGGGTTGTTGATGCTTTTGCATATCTTTGTAAAGGATTCGTAGCGTCCCTATGCAATCACACCTCGGAAGTGTGGTATTGTGCCTGATCAGCACATGCGTGGTTGGGTTCAAAGTTCTTTGGAACTTTTACGCGAACTGTGGGAAAAGTGTGCAACCTCTGCAGAGTGTAAAACTGATCGATCAGCCGTGCTCACGGTCAAGAGCGGCCTGGACCCTCACATGATTAATTGAACTTAAAGATGGATTAATATTGCTTTCCGGTTATTCCTGTGGCCTTGCTGAGTACCAACCATAAGTGTACTCATCCTTGCTTACGCTGTTCAGAGAAGAACCCTGGAGTGGAGCACTTCACCGACTACGAGGAGTTCTGAGGATGCGATCAACCAGTCAGATGCCTGTGGAAGATGAAGATGGAGTCGCGTCTTCATAGTTATCGTTGTTCGTGTAAAGACCTTCGTGTCTACCATCGTGAGTGTAATAAAAGTTAATAAACCTTTTCTGTACGTTTTGAGCAATGTCTTGTGATATTACACTCATGAGTCTATCATATGTGTGAAATTGTGATCCTGGCACACATATGAGATGCATTCGGTTTTCTACGGAAAATCGGGTGTGACAAAGTCCTCGGGGAGTTCCGGCTCGGTGTTTGGGATCTCGGGCTCCTGCTCGCAGTACTCGGCTCCAAGCTCCGGCTCGTGGTACCCTCCTTTGTTCACTCCGTCGGCTATAGCGCATACACAAGCAAGCACACAATCAATATAAGCACACACAGTTTTTCCGGCTGAGCTCGAGGAAAAGTAGGTAAATAAAATGGAGGAATAAGTGTTATGCAAGGGGTTTTAGATAATGGATCGATGGCGGTATACCCGGGACGGGTATGATGAATTTTGGGCGCGATTTGAATTAAAGGTGCGCATAAAATGATGGGTTAAAGGGGTTTTAAGATTAATTAAAAATTTAAGGTCCTACTAGTAATTAGGGTTGAAGGGCCTAATTATAATATTTAGATAGGGTGAGGGTCTAACTATAATAGCCTAGGGGCCTATTTAAAAAGGGCAGGGTTGTTTTGGTGGAATACTTTAAAGGGGTAGGATCTAATTGAAATATAGGAGAGAGAGTAGAGGGGGGGGACTCGGTGGGGAAAAAGGAATCGGGCCAGGGGGATTTTGGCTAAATAGCCATCTCCTTCCTCCTCGAATCAGAACAGAGAGAGGGAGGGAGGCGGCTCGGGTGCGGCCAGCCGGCGGCAATCCCCGGCGAGCCGGGCCACGGCGGCGGTCGGGCAGTAGTGCAAAACGAAGAGGGCTTCACGGGTATTCGATTCCCCTACCTACCTTGTGCTGGGATGGTGTGTAGAGGCGGGTCCTCGGGCGGCGGCGGACTGGAGGTGGTGGTGCTCGGTGTGGCGGCGCTCGGGTGCCTATGGAGGAGAGGGGTTTGGTTGTAGCGGTGCAGGATGAGGTGGGAGCGAGGCGGGGCCCTTTTATAGCCGCGGGGAAGGCGGTAACCTCGCCGGACTTCGAGCTCGAGGAGCTTCGGGCAATGGCGGTGGGGGAGAAAAATATCCCGCAATTGACCCGTCCGGTGAGGTTCTGGCTGGGATTCGTAGCGGGGAGTAAATGCGGCGCTGTGGGATGGGACGGGTCGGCCAGCGATGCGGTGGTGGCTGGCGGCGGGTCGCGGCGGCAGTGTTTGGTGGAGGCGACGGCTCGGGCGGGCGTCGTGGTGGCCGTCGGGCGTTAGGGAGGGGTCTCGTAGCGGGCCCGTGCTCGAGCAAGGAGGAGGAGGGGTCGGGCGCGGTGGGGCGCGGGGCGAGGTGGCGTGTGGAGGGGCGGCGCCGGGGCGGGGCGCAGGGCCGCGGCAGGGGAGCCAGCCGAAGGAGGAAGAAGGGAGAGGAAAAAGAAGGAGGGGAAAAAGAAGGGAAGAAAAGGAAAAAGAAAAGAAAGAGAGAAAAGAAAATAGGAAAAGGAAAATAAGGGAAGAAAAAAATAGAAAGGGATTTCGAAAATTAGGAGAAATCCTAGGAAAATTAGGAGGGGGGGGGGGGGGGGAGAAAGATTTTTGCGGAATTTTCTGGTTTTCTCTGATACCGGTGTTAATTCCGGGACGGCGGTGATGGCAAAGCGGTCTGGCCGGCGGGACCGCGGTGAGCGCGGGATTCCCGGCGTGGTGGACGACAACGGCGCTAGGGCGGCACGCGGTGGGCGACGGCCCGAGTGCGTGCGGTGCCGGCGGGATTTGCGGCATGCGCGTCGAGGGTGAGAGAGAGGGGGAAGATGACCGGGGTTCCGAGGGGATAAATGAGCTTAGCGGGAAAGTTTTGAAAACACACGTGTTTTTAGTAGGTGATTTATTAGGAGCTAAAAATGCGGGCGTTACAAACCTACCCCACTTAAAATGAATCTCGCCCTCGAGATTCGGCTAGCTCTCGAACAGGTGGGGAAACTCTTTCTTCAATGTGTCCTCTCGTTCCCACTTGGCTTCTTCTACTCCGTGTCTGCTCCATTGGACTCTGCACACCCGTACCTCTGATGTTCTTGTCCTTCTGACCACTGTGTCTAAAATTTTGACGGGCACTTCCTGGTACCTAAGATCCGGCTGTAGATCAATTGCCTCTACTAGCACTCGCTTCTCCTCGAGGACCTTCAAACATCTTCGTAACTGGGAGACATGAAACACCGGGTGTATATCTGACATTTCTTCTGGTAACTCCAACCGGTATGCTACTGCTCCAACCCTCTTCAGCATTTTGTATGGCCCAATGTACCGAGGGGCCAACTTTCCATGCACCTAAAATCTCCGAGTCCCTCGGATAGGTGAAACCTTGAGGTAAGCGAAATCTCCAGGATTGAAGCTTGCTTCGCGCCTCTTCTTATCTGCATAGCTCTTTTGTCGGGATTGGGTGACTTTCAACTTTTCTCGGATATCGGCTACTCGCTCCTCAGCTTCCTTTATAAGTGCAGGCCAACCAGGGCACGTTCTCTCACTTCTGACCACATCAAGGGTGTTCTACATTTCCTCCCATATAAGGCTTCAAACGGTGACATTCCTAGGCTCACCTGATAGCCGTTGTTGTAGGAGAACTCTGCATAGGGCAGACTTTGTTCCCAGTCTTTTCCATAGGTGAGGACACATGCTCCCAACATGTCTTCCAAGATTTGGTTTACCCTCTCGGTCTGTCCATCTGTCTGCGGGTGATATGCTGAGCTGAAATCCAGCTTGGTACCCATGGCTTTATGCAGGATTTTCCAAAACCTAGAGGTAAACTGGGTCCCTGTATCTGAGACTAACCTGTTAGGTACTCCATGCAACTTCACTATGTTTTCTGTGTAGAGCTTTGCTAGCTTCTCTCCACCATAAGTGGTGCGTACGGGTAAAAAGTGAGCGACCTTAGTGAGTCGGTCCACTATTACGCATATGGAATCATGTCCCTTCTGAGTCTTGGGCAAACCCACTACAAAGCCCATGCCTATCTCATCCCATTTCCATACCGGAATGGGTAAAGGCTACAACAGTCCTGCAGGTTTCTGGTGTTCAGCTTTAATCCTTTGACAAGTATCACAATGGGCGACGAATCGGGCGATGTCTGCTTTCATTCCATTCCACCAATACTTCTGCTTAAAATCCATATACATCTTGGTGGATCCCGGGTGGATGAAATATGCCGAGTTGTGTGCCTCATCCATGATGGTCTATCGGAAATCTCCGCCTTCAGGCACGCATATCCTATTCTTATACCACAGTGTGCCTTGGTCATCCACTCTAAAGTCAGGGGCCTTATTTTGTCCTGTATGCTTGCGGATCTTCATCAAATTCTCATAGGTCTCCTGGGCCTTCCTGATCTTTTCCTCCAAGGTAGGCTGAACACTTAGTTGGTGGACGTAACGTTGGGGAACAATGTGCACGTTGAGTCGTGCCATTTCCTCTTGCAACTGGTCACTCTTAGGTACTGCCTTCTCATAGGACTTTCTGCTTAAGGCATCGGCCACTACATTGGCTTTTCCTGGGTGGTATTGGATTTCTAGGTTATAATCTTTGACTAACTCTAAACACCTTCTCTGCCTTAGGTTCAGTTCAGGCTGGGTGAAGATGTACTTTAAGCTCTTGTGGTCGGTATAGATCTCGCGCTTATTCCCAATCAGGTAATGTCTCCAAATCTTTAGGGCATGCACTACGGCTGCAAACTCCAAATCATGGGTGGGGTAATTCTGCTCGTGGGGTTTGAGCTGGCAGGAAGCACATGCCACTACTTTCCCATCTTGCATGGGAACACATCCCAACCCTTGTCGGGATGCGTCGCAATATACGACAAAATCCCGTTGAATGTCTGGCAAGGTCAGCACTTGGGCTGTGGTCAATCTTCGTTTCAACTCCTGGAAACTTCTCTCGCACGACTCAGTCCAGTTGTTCTTCTCCTTTTTGAGCAACTCTGCCATGGGTCGGGCAATCTTGGAAAAATCCTTCAATGAACCTCCGGTAGTACCCTGCTAAACCAAGAAAGCTTCTGATCTCGCTCACATTGGTCAGTTGTTGCCAGTTGGAGACTGTTTCGACTTTCCCGAGGTCTATTGCTACTCCTTCCGCAGTCAGAATATGCCCAAGGAAAGATATTTTCGCCAGCCAGAACTCACACTTGCAATACTTAGCGTATAACTTATGTGCCCTTAGTTTCCACAGCACTACTCGAAGATGCTTCTCATGCTCCTCCACACTCTTGGAGTAAACAAGTATGTCGTCAATGAAGACTACGACAAACTTGTCCAGCTCTTCCATAAACACCTTATTCATGAGATTCATAAAATACGCTACTGCGTTGGTGAGTCCGAAGGACATCACTGTGAACTCATACTGCCCGTAACGGGTGACGAGGCGGTCTTTGGAATGTCGCTTTCCCTAATCTTGAGTTGGTGGTATCCTGACCTTAAATCCACCTTTGAAAAATACTTGGCTCCTTTCAGCTGGTCGAATAAATCATCTATTCTGGGGAGGGGATACTTGTTCTTGATAGTAACTTCGTTCAGTGAGCGATAGTCCACGCACATCCTCATGCTCTTATCCTTCTTTTCTACGAAGAGCACTGGGGCTCCCCATGGTGATGAGCTTGGTCTGATAAATCCACTTAGCTGGAGTTCTCCTAGCTGCTTCTTCAAATCTGCCAACTCAGGGGCTGCCATCCTATAAGGTCTCTTGGCTATGGGAGAGGTTCCGGGGATAAGGTCAATGACGAACTCTATATCCCTATCTGGTGGCATTCCGGGGAGTTCTTCGGGGAACACATCTGGGTACACTCGCACTTTTGGGACATCCTCTATGGACTTGGCTTCCATACTGAAAACCATTATGTCTGGCCTGTGTCCTCGGGTGTGGCAGGTCACTTGTATTCCGTCTGGGTTGGTTAGGTGCACTACTTTATCGGCGCAACTTATAATGCCATGGTGTTGGCTTAACCAATCCATCCCAAGGATCACATCTATTCCCTTGGACTTCAGTACTACTAGGTCTGCTAGGAACTCTACCCACTTAAAATGATCCTTACCCGAGAGCAACCCAACTGACACTTGATGTCACCTCCGAGCGTTCGGGTTAACAGGGGTGATTTTAGTAGTACTGTAGGTATGTTATGCTTTTCCACAAAACTTGAGGATATGAACGAATGTGATGCTCCTGAATCAAATAATATGGTTGCCAAGACTGAGCTGACCAGGAACTTACCGAGCACTACGCCTTGTGCTTCTTGAGCCTCCTGTGCGTTGATGTGGTTGACGCGGGCTCATCCATAAGACTGCTGGGGTTTCCTCATCTGCTGGTTGTTGCTGTTGTTGCCAAAGTTGTTGTTGCTGCATACCGGCATGCGGTTGGCTCCAGATACAAGTGGCCTTGGCCCATTCACTGAGTTGGAGAAGGCTGGAGCTGTTGGCTTTTTGGCATATGGGCAGTTGGCAATGAAGTGTCCCGTCTCACGGCAGTTGAAACACACCCTGGAGTTGTTGTTGTTGTTGTTGTTAGCAGTGACCTGGCTAATGATGCTTTGTGGGGGCTTCACGGTGTTCTGGTTGTTGTATGGTTTGAACTGGGTTCTGGGGCCTTGCGAGCCCGTGGCTTGGGACTGGGTTCTGTACTGCATGGGGGCTTGGAACCTGGACACGAGGTGTCCGAAACTTCTCTGTCTCTGGGAGCGCTCTTGCTGTTGAGCCTTGTGCTCCATGAACTTGCGCTTGTTTTCCTTTTTCTCTTCTGCCCTGGCTCTCTCTGTGAGGATGACCATGTTCATGAGGGTGTTGAAATCCGGGTAGATTTGAGGGGTAAGTAGAGTCCTCAGCTCTGGAGTCAAGCCCTTCTTGAACATCTCCTGCTTCTTGGAGTCCTTGTCCACTTCTTCTGGGGCATATCGAGCCAGCTCTATGAACTGGTAGGTGTATTCCTCCATGGAATTGTTGCCCTGGCAAAGTTCATGGAACTCATCCGCCTTGCGCTTCAGTGTGTCTTCTGAGATGTGGTAGTGGCGAAACTCTTCCACGAACGCATCCCAAGTGATGGCGGAGGGATCCTTGGCTGCTGCACAGTAGTTTTCCCACCAGGCTAGGGCTGTCCCGGTGAGCTGGTGAGTGGCCAGGAGAACCTTGTCTCGGTCCTCACAGTTGAAGGGCTCCAGTTCCCTTAAAATGGTTCTCAGCCAGTCATCAGCATCCAAGTGGGTGGTTTCGTCCTGAGAAATTCGATTAGCTTCTCATTCATGCCCAGAACTCGGGGCCTTGGGCGGTTGACGGCATTGAATATGGCCTCCATCAGTAGAGTCTGATTGGCCAGAACTTGTGCCAGTTCTACGGGAGGGGGTGGCGGTGGCAGGACAACGTTCTATCCTCCATCTTCTCCTTGGTTCACTTCCTGGTCGTTAAGGCGCTCCCTCCGATCGGCTTGAGATCCTTCTACGTCCATAGGACCAGAGCCTTGGTGGGTCCTAGCAGGGCGCCTGGAAACCATCTGTAAGGAGCGGGTTTCTAAGAGATCTACTTTTTTATGTGATGTTTAAGTGGATTATGACGGATTTCTTTTTGAAAAGGCAGGGTCTACACCTGCCGGCAAGCACTCAACAAGCACATAGCAAACAAACAAGCACAGACAAATTTTTATTACAAACAAGTGAGGAGGATACATCTCGACTACGCGACTAACACTACGCGGACACACTACAAGACTCAGTACTACGACAAGAGCTAAGGGTGCGACTCTAAACTCGGACCAGCACGGCTTCAATCCTTGCGTCAAGGCAACAGGGGTATGCTACTCGCGAGGAGAGCCATCTTCTAGGGTTGAGTGCACTTCCAGTGGAATGAGCAGCTCATCGTCGTCCTCGCCCTCGGGGTTTCCATTCTCTTGGGGCTGTGCTGCAGCTTCCGCGGTCGCCGTTGGTTGTTTGGTGACCACCGGTGGTGCTGGCGGGGCTTCAATAGTTCCTCCCCATCCTACAAGGGGTGTCCCAAGCAAGACTTGTGCTTCTCCAATGGCTGGAACGGGTGTTCCGCTGTTGGTCCATTCTTGCATGCGCTGGTCTTGGATCCGCCTGAGGCTTTCATGGGCAACGGCTTCACTGCTTATGGCGGCTGCGGTCCTTGCTTCAGCTTGAGCCACTCGGACTTGGTGCATCCTCACTGTGACTTCAGCTTGCTCGGCCCGACTGATTTGCTCCCTCAAGAGCTTGGCTTGGTCATCAAAGAGTTTGTCCAGGGAGACGAGGTAGGCAACTATATGGTATAGCAGGTCTTCTTGGTGGCGGCGTCGTTCCAGGATTCTCATGCATGCCTGCAAGACTGGGGTTCTGATGGCGAGAGGAAAATGCCTCATCGTTGTGGGGACGAGGTGTTCCTCGTAGATTTGATACAGGTAGCGGAGGGCTTTATTGAGGGCCAAGGGGTAGGTGTCTCGATGTCGAAACCATGTGGCGGTCACGCGCCATGGCCCAATGTTGGTGTGGCGGTTGCTTCTGGCAACAGAGAGGACCACCCTACAGCGAAGAGTGCCGAGTTGCTCGTACTCTCTGATGTAGTACCTAGGGCACTTAGTGATACCGAGGCGCTCCAGGGAGTTGATAAGGAGGCGAGTAAAACCAGGCTCCTCCTGGCACACGCCTTGGGTCCATCCATCTTCCGCCATCTGAAAACAAGGGTAGAATTGAACAAGTTGTGGTGGGGTACAAAAGAAAGATAGTTTTATTTAGCAACAGGGTTGGGGTACACTCCTTGGGGTACACTTATTATTACAAGAACACAGCTCTAGCCTAGACATTCTAGTCCATCCTCATGGGGATTCTTCCTCCATCTGAATGCGACGCTTCTTTGGTGGGAGGTCTTGCTCCGATATCATGTCCTCGGTCTGGGTCCCTTTGTCCCAATGAGTTTCTTCGGGCTCTTCTTCCTCCAATTCAGCTTCTTCTTCTCTCCTTCTACGTTCCTTGACTTCATCCCATAGGGCTTTATTGGCTAATAAACTGCATTCCCTTTCCCTAAGGTAATCTTGCTCCAGGTTGTGTCGGGCGACTTCCACCATTGTTGTCTTTATCCTTTCCAATTCTATCCTTTGTTCCGCTCTTTCTGCTCTGTCGATCTGGTGTTTCAGCTGCTGGGCTTGTTCACGGTAGAGGTGGTCTAGGCCATTGAGGTAGATGGATAGGTGGGATCCTGCATCTTCTAGGTCTTCTTCTTCTCTCGCTAATCCCCTCACTCGGTCAATCCATGATCGTCCTCTACCCCTTGAGGGTGGGAAAAATCCTGTTGGGGTCCGTCTGAGATGCTGTCTATAAACCACTCGTAGTCGTCGTAGGGCCTTCCGAGCAGCTTTTGGGTAGGTGTCAGCGAAGCGAAACCTAGTGGTGGAGATGAACCAGGGTTCTATGTCGGGGTAGAGTGTGCTTTTTCGCACGAAGATCAGCACTTTACACCGAAGGGTGCCGAAGCCTTCGTATTCCCGATAGACGTACTCCGGTGGGTCCCTCACTCCGACGCACTCCAAGCTGAGTAGTAGCAGATTAGGGAGGCCAGGCTGTGCGGGGCAAACTCCTCCGTTCCATTCCAGGTTAGCCATCCGGAACTAGGCAAGGATCAAGGTAAGGATTTTGGGAAGAGATGAGCTTAGCAAAGGAAAGGTTAGAGAGGGGCCAGAGGAGGTCTCGGATCCTAGGGGTCGCATCCTACGGCCAAACCTACGACTCTGATACCACCTGAAGCGTCTCCTCATCAGAGGTGACTAAATGTGACACAAATACCAGTCCCAGGAGGCTGGCAACACATTTATTACAATAGGTGGTTCAATCCCTTACATCACGGTGGCAGAGTGGGCACGGAAGTGCCAATGCCACAAGAAACAACACAAATGCTAAAGACCAAACTACAATAGCGAAGGCTTCTAAAGCCTCATCAGAGTACCACGCCATGGAAGCTCTCTAGGGAGGCCCTGAAGTCACAGGCACGGTTTGGGTGTAGGGCAGCGACCTACTCAACGTCTTCAGGAATGAAATCGGGATCCTCCTCTGAAAAATAGTTAGTAAAACAGGGGTGAGCACAAACGTACTCAACAAGTTCAACCCCACCCACGGAGGGGCTTATAAGGAGATCATGCACATGATATCTCAAGAATCAGGTTAAGGTTTATTTGAAACACATTTACTCATGCTGGGGTTTATTTTTGAAAAGGTTTTCGCAAACAATTTTTATAAACCAAGTAACTCAATGGTTCTGAGAAAACCACAGTGGAGCTACCGGACTCCCCGTCCGCAGTAGCCCAGGCACACAACCACACACCATTCCAGAAAACAACTCACGCCATGAAAACATCCCAAACCCAAACACTAGTTTTGTGACCACACCGTGACTCGTCCAATTCGATGGACACGGCTATTCGAATAGGTTTTACACTCTGTAGAGGTTGTACATCTTTATCCACAAGTAGGGTACCGCCACACGAACACCTCAATGCCGGTGCGGATCCTATCAAAGACATTACCCACCTTAGCTAACCCTACGAGCCACCACGGGAGCAACCAAGGGGTTATCTCACATAACCAGGGCGTACCTCACACAGAGCATACCCCTACTCCTTGGTCTTCTGCCGCTCACCCGCACACCAGATGGCAAGTAGATTAACTAGTGGGATTTATTCTAAGCCGTTGCCACATACAACGGTCGAGTGGTTGTACGATAAATTGGGCCAGGTGAGATGTCACACAACCCGGTCCTTAACGACAAGATGGACATCTCCAACACGCTCAACCACAAAGGTACAAGCTCACCCATACTCTTGACACACACGTCCATCCTGTCTACCCGATTCTTTACTCATTTTCCAAAATATCCCAATCCCATTTTTAAAGCACTCACACATTTTTAAAGCTATCATTTAGGCCAAACAAAGGTCAATCAGAACAATCAAGGGTGGCTATCCTACCAGGTTATTGCAGTAAAACAATATGCAGTTTATAAAACAGGTATAGGACCAAAGCATGCATCAAAGGGTGAGATTGAACTTGCCGTCTTCGAAGTCCTCGGGGAGTTCCGGCTCGGTGTTCGGGATCTCGGGCTTCTGCTCGCAGTACTCGGCTCCAAGCTCCGGGTCGTGGTACCCTCCTTCGTTCACTCCGTCGGCTATAGCGCATACACAAGCAAGCACACAATCGATATAAGCACACACAGTTTTTCCGACTGAGCTCAAGGAAAAGTAGGTAAATAAAATGGAGGAATAAGTGCGATGCAAGGGGTTTTAGATAATGGATCGGTGGCGGTATACCCGGGACGGGTATGATGAATTTTGGGCGCGATTTGAATTAAAGGTGCGCATAAAATGATGGGTTAAAGGGGTTTTTAAGATTAATTAAAAATTTAAGGTCCTACTAGTAATTAGGTCTGAAGGGCCTAATTATAATATTTATATAGGGTGATGGACTAACTATAATAGCCTAGGGGCCTATTTAAAAAGGGCAGGGTTGTTTTGGTGGAATAGTGAGGACCATGTGTGGTTCGAGGACCAGTGGATGGTCGCTTCCTTGTGTGATGAGGGATTGACAACGTTGTGTGGACTGATTCTTGGCTAAGTATTGCAGGTGCAGGTTGCGGCTTGACTGGTGATGGTGCAGGTGAAGAACAAGCGCGAACGGTCGTCGCCGGTGAGGCCTCCAGGTGTGGAGAAGACAAGTAGGCTTCGTTCGAGGGACCCGGTGGCCAGCGGGGTCAAGTGCGGGCCGCATGGTGGCATGAACGGCAAGATGAAGTCATGGATGGTTTCTTGGTTGAGCCTCAAAACCAAGGTCGGCCGGGACTACGTGGGAGCCGAGTCATGAGTGGAGATTGGCGGAGGCTACACCGAGTTCGCGGGGTTTCCGGTGGTTCACCAGAAAACCATTGGGTTCCTTGGTTGATCCACAAAGCCAAGACCGAAGAACCGAAGACGGTCTTTGCGACGATGCCGGACCGGTCGGCCGGTGGGTGCCGGTCGACCGGTCGACCGGTGGGTACCGGTCTGACCGGTGAGGAGCACCGGTCTGACCGGTGTGCGACGACGCAGTCCGAAGACTTCGAAGCGGAGGACACGCGTCGGGATCGCATGGCTTGCGTCGAGGCTACGCAGGGTGCGGTCGCCGGGCATCCGTCCGATGGAGAAGACATGAAGACTTCCAAATCCGCCCTTGAGGGGCTTGTATGCCTAGTTATTAGGAAAGGGCATTTTATACTTTCGGTTGCCTCCATATAACCCAAGAGGTGAGAGGATGGCAGCCAACTCTTGGAACCCTAGCTCATTTGTTTTCCCATTTCCTTCCTATTTTCCTTAGGTTTTCCATAGGACTAGCTTGAGAGCTTCATGGAGAGATCTTGTTGAGAGGGATGGATGATCGGGCGGCTTGCTAGACCTTGTATGAACCTTTGTTTCATGTATAGATGATTCGGCGTGGTTCCTCAAGGTTTGGATGTGTTTTCCCCGGTTGTTCTTGGTGGTGATTTTCGGAGCCCTCTCTTGGTGATTTCTTCGGGTTGTTTTCGGGACCTTTCTCTTGGGGATTTGATGGGAGAAATTTGTGGGAACCCTTCGTGGTTCTTTGGGCTGTGATTCCCCTCCCAAATCCGTGAGTAAAGGTGCTCGATTTTGGGGTTTCTTGAGTTCTTGGGTTGGAAGTGCTCTTGGCGGGATTTCCTTGATTCCTCCTTTTTGGACGAGTTTTGGTGGGATTAAACTTGGCTATGGACTCCTCATGAGGTGTTCCTGATATCCCCAAAGTCTTGTTCAAGTTCGTGGAGCGATTCAAGAGATCGAGGTTTGGATTTGGGGGAGTTGACCCGCAGGTGCTGTTCATCCCGAGCTGCCCAAGCTACACCGGTCTGACCGGTGCTCTTGACCGGTCTGACCGGTGCAACCCTCGGTGAGTTTTTGCTCGGGTGAACATCTGGGTGTGTTCGCTGTTGTTCCGTGTTGCTGCTGTTTCGAGTTTGGGTCAGTTTGGAGGTCGGTTGGCCCGTTTGGTGCCTTGGGGGCTTTCAGGCTGTGACCGGTCTAACCGGTGTGTCTCACCGGTCTGACCGGTGTGGAGCCACTTAGTGAAAGTTGCCCAGTTTTACCAGCAGGGACCGGTCTGACCGGTGGTGCTCACCGGTCTGACCGGTGTTGGTTTGTAAACTCGAGGTTTGGTGTTTCGCTGCGTTCTCGGGTCGGAAGGTTGTGTGTTGGTTCCTAGGTCCAGTGGCACTCCAGTGGCTGCGTGGGCTTGGCCAATTTGGGTAGTGAGTCGGAGACGCGTGTTGGAAGCCGTGTTCATCTTGTTGGAGCTTTCATCTCCTCCGAGAAGAATTTTTATCGGGTCCCATTCACTCCCCCCTCTCTGGTTCGCCGTATCGGTCCTTCAAGTGGTATCAGAGCCGGTTCGGGTCTTTGTTGACTCTAACCAGTCTAGATCCAAGGATGGCGTACCAGGAATGGGGTTCGGGTCCTCCGCACTTTGATGGAAAGAACTGCCAGATGTGGAGTAAGCGGATGGGTGCGTTCCACCGCGGAAAGGGTCAGATCCTTTGGGATGTCACGGTGGACACAGGCTATGTCCAGCCGATGGACTTCCTTGCTCCAGGTGCACAACAATAAGGTGGTCGACTACTTGTTTCGTGCTTTGTGTCAGCCTGAGTTCGATCGGGTGCACACCGAGCACTTGGTTTGTAGGATTTGGGCGGTGTTGAAGGAGGCTCATGTTGGGAATGCCCAAGTTCAGGCACAGATGTATGCGACCTACCGGAGAGAGTACGAGAACTTCACTCATCTCCCCGGTGAGTCCATCGATGCCTTGTTTCAGAGGTTCACGGTCGTTGTGAACAACATGAGGGCCAATGTGGATGTGCTCCCGTACGATGATCATGATAGAGCGGTCAAGCTCTTACACTCTTTGGATCTTACGATTTGGGGCGGAAAGTTCGAGGCCATTGTGGAGTCAGAGAAGTATGACACTCTGATGGTGAACGAGCTGTTCTCGAAGCTCAAGTCGGCTGAGGTGGATAGGGGCATGACTGCCAAGCTCGAGGGTCCGACTGATTCCCATAGTCTTGCCCTCGTTGGTGGTTTGAAAGGAAAGGCTAACACTAACCCATCCACCAGGATGTTCTCTTTTTCCTCTTTGATGTCTATGCCAGATGAGGAGTTCAACGAGCTTGGAGAGGACGAGCTGGCGCTCCTGACGAGGCGGTTCGAGAGGCTGCACGAGAACCGAGTGAACATGAGGAGGAACATGAGGACTTGCTTCCAGTGCGGCAAGCTGGGACACTTCGTCGCCGACTGCCCGGAGAAGGTCGAGAACAAGGACGGCTACAAGCACAAGCCGAGGAATGATGGCAAGTACCGATCGAGGCGCGACCACAAGAGCAAGCACAAGAACAAGTACAAGGACGACCGACGATCAAGGAAGAAGGAGAGCCGAGGCAAGGCCCGAGCGATGGTTGGAGTGAGCGACGTCGACTCCAGTTCCGCATACTCCACCTCGAGCTCGAGCAGCACTGAAGACGAAGGTGATCGTCGCAAGAACAAGAAGTCGTCCAAGAACCTGAGCGGGCTGAGCTGCCTCGCGAGAGACGGCTTTTGCACCATGGCGCTGAGCTCCGGTAGCAAGAAGAGCACACAGAGCGACTCGGACTCCGATTCCGACGACGAGGTGCGTGATGAACTTCCCTTCTTGCGCCAGGAGAATGAGAGGCTTGGCACTTTGCTTGATAACCGTGATGACATGCTTAGAGAGGCCAAGAAAATGAGAAAAGAGCTTAGGGCTTCACTCGAGGATGCTAGGACTAGAGTGGCTGAGCTAGAGACACAGGTGCTTGATAGCAAGCTTGAGATTGATTCCCTTAAGGCTAGCCTTGTTGTCTCGAATGAGGTTGATTGTGCTGATTGCTCCATTTTTCTTGCTGATCTTGCTTTGTTTAAGGAGAAGCATGCCTCCAAGTGTGAGGAACTAGATGTGCTTAGGGTTGAAGTGGCTGAGCTTAAGTCTAGACCTGCTTTGCTAGGTGCTTGCACTTCTTGCCCTGTTTTGCATGCTAAGATTGATGAGATGCATGCTTACACTAGTTCACTTGAGGCTAAATTGAAGGAACCTATGCCTACATCATGCTCTACCTGTGAAATGCATGCTTTGAAAAATTTGGAACTTGCACATTATGTTGATCGTTTGCAGGATGAGAATGATGACTTGAGAAAGTTGATGGGTTGGTTGTCTGGTCATGAGCCTCAGCTGAGGATGATGATCGTGGCGTTTAAGAGGCAGGATGGTGAGGGACTTGGGGCAAACAAGTTTGGTGAGGGAAGTGGAGAGAATATCCCAGAGCCACCAAAAACCCACCACAAAAATGATTTCCCCCCAAAACCTAACCATCTTAGGAACCGACTAGACACAACCCCCGCTCCACCCGTGTTTCCTACACCCACAAATGATCTACAAAAGCCTATCAAGTTTGTGAGCACTTCGGGGAAAGTGTTCTTTGGGAAAGAAAGTGAGAAGGCTAGTGAGGGGAAACCGGTGGAGGAGTTGAGTGGAGAGAAACCGAGTGAGCAGCCACATCCCAAGCCTAAGCCTAAGCTTGTGAGGTTCCATTGTGGCTATTGTGGGAGAGATGGCCATAAGGATGAGTTTTGCTTCAAGAGGAAGCGAGAGGAGAGGATGGCAAAGGAGTGGGCTAACAAGGACAAGTACCACCTTTTCGATGGTGTACTTGAGCCTCGTGTGCAGATGCCTAGGGCCAAGGCGAGTGTGAAGACAGTTCGGGCTTGGGGAGAGCGGAAGGCTGTTGGAGGTGCTGCTGCCCAGGTCACACCGGTCAGACCGGTGTGGGGCACTGGTCAGACCGGTGCAGGCCTGGACAGGCAGCGTTTTGAGTTTCGTGCTCGTACAGGTGCGAGGGTTGTCTCTGGAGGTCGTGGTTCTGGTGGTTGGGCTGGAGAGTTTGCACGTGGTCAGGTTGCTAGGCGTTCTCCCCCTCGAGTTCACTACGGGGATGGGAGGAGTCGTAGCTTTGAGAAGGAGAGGAGGGACGGTCCACGAGTTGTCTTCCGTGGCTTAGGTCCTCCTCCAGGCAGTGAGGGGTGGTTTCCTCGAAGTGGTTACCGAGGTGGTGTTCGTGATGGTAGCTTTGGTAGGAGAGATGCTTTGGTTGGTGCTAACCCCACTTTCGAGCAATTGGCTCAGCACTGGTTTTACTCTTTTGGTACTAACCCCAGTGCTGAGTCGTTTGTTCGCTCACGTGCTCGTTTTTGAATTTCAGGTGGGAGACTTGAAGAACATTTGGTTGATTGACTCTGGTTGCTCGAGGCATATGACCGAAGACAGGGGGTGCTTCTCAAGTCTCATCCCAGTGGTGACGAAGAGGTACATCACTTTTGGGGACAATGGGCGTGGGCGTGTGCTTTCAGAAGGTGAGATCAAAGTGAGTGACAAGATAACTCTGAGGCGTGTTGCTCTTGTTCAATCGCTGGGGTACAATTTTCTTTCTGTGTCACAGTTGTTGGATGAGGGCTTTGAGGTGTTGTTTCGGCCAGGTGGTTCTCGGATTTTGGACTCTCGAGGGGACCTTGTCTGTATGGTCGTTCCCGAGGGTTAGGTGTTCGTGCTGATTTTTCTCAGTCTTCGGGTGTGGAGCGTTGTTTCTTGGCTGGTTCTTCGAGTGAGTTGTGGAGGTGGCATAGGAAGTTGGGTCACTTGAGCTTTGACCTTTTGTCTCGCTTGAGTAAACTCAATTTGGTCCGAGGATTGCCACGGTTGAGGCTTGAGAAAGGGTTGGTTTGTGCGCCGTGTAGGCATGCCAAGATGGTAGCCTCTTCTCACCCTCCTCTCACCGATTTGATGACTGAGCGTCCATGCGAGCTGCTCCATATGGACCTTGTTGGCCCAGCTCGTGTGCGATCTGCGGGTGGGAAGTGGTATGTCCTGGTTGTGGTGGACGACTATTCTCGGTATGCGTGGGTGTTCTTTCTTGAGGATAAGGGGGAGACGTTTGGTTTTGTTCGAGATCTAGTCTTGAGGTTGAAGAACGAGAGGCACAGAGATGCCATATGAGCTATCCACAGTGATAATGGCTCGGAATTTAGAAACTCTTGTTTTGAAACCTTTTGCCATGACTTGGGTCTTGAGCACCAGTTTTCGAGTCCGTATACGCCTACCCAGAATGGAGTTGTGGAAAGGAAGAACAGGACCTTGTGCGAGATGGCTCGAACGATGCTTGACGAGCATAGAACTCCGAGGAGGTATTGGGCTGAGGCGGTGAATACCGCGTGCTATGTGTCGAACAGGATATACCTCAGAGTGCACAAGAAGAAGACATGCTATGAGTTGATGCATGGTCGCACACCCAAGGTGAGTCACTTCCATGTCTTTGGTTGCAAGTGTTTCATTCTGAAGAAAGGCAGGAAGTTGGATAAGTTTGAGGCTAGGTCCGTCGATGGCATTTTCTTTGGTTATGCATCTCATTCTAGAGCATATCGTGTGCTCAATCTTGAAACTAACCAAATCATGGAGACTTGCGAGGTAACCTTCGACGAGACAGAGCCACGTAGTCAGCTTGTCTTTGAGTGTGCAGGTGATGATGAGCTTGGCGAGGAGATCTTTCAGGAGGAGGAGCATGAACATGGAGATGATGAAGATGGCGGTGCGGTGCCCCGGTTGAACATGTACCCACTACTTCGACTACGTGATGGACGGACCCTCTACTACACCTACGACGACAAATCAAGAACGAGGAAAAGCTGATGTTGAGGGGGAGGTAGCATCGAGGCGAGAACCTCCCCGGCGAGTACAAGTGGATCACCCAGCTTTGAGGATCATCGGCGACATGAATGAACGCACTACACGGTCGAGGGTTCGAAACAATTCCCATTTTGCTCATGCTGCGTTTGTTGCTACTTTTGAGCCCAAAGACATTGGACACGCACTATCTGATCACAATTGGGTTAATCCGATGCATGAGGAGTTGGAGAACTTTGAGAGGAATCAGGTGTGGGAGTTGGTTGACCCTCCTCCAGGGTGTAAGCCAATTGGTACAAAGTGGGTGTGGAAGAACAAAGAGGGAGAGAAAGGTGAGGTTGTGAGAAACAAGTCAAGGCTTGTTGCTAAGGGGTTCAGTCAGAAGGAGGGGATCGACTACGAGGTGACGTTTGCTCCCGTAGCCCGTTTGGAGGCGATTAGGATCCTTCTAGCCTTTTCCGTGGCTAAAGGGTTCAAGTTGCACCAAATAGATGTGAAGAGTGCTTTCCTGAATGGTGTGTTGGAGGAAGAAGTGCTTGTGAGGCAGCCTCTGGGGTTTGAGAGTGAGAAGTACCCCCACCGGGTGTACAAGTTGAGGAAGGCGCTGTATGGGTTGAAGCAGGCGCCTAGAACTTGGTATGGCAGGTTGAGGGGGTTCTTGTTTGAGATAGGTTTTGAGATGGGGAAGGGCAGAGATATCCTGATTGTGCAGGTGTACGTGGATGATATTGTCTTTGGTGGCTCGTCTAACTCTCTTGTTGCAAGGTTTGCAGATGATATGAGCAGGGAATTTGAGATGAGCATGATGGGCGAGTTGCAGTTCTTCCTCGGGCTACAAATCAAATAATCGAAGGAAGGAACATTTGTGCACCAGGCTAAGTACACCAAGGACATTGTGCGGAAGTTCAAGATGGAGGACTCCAAGGCTATGACGACGCCGATGAGTACGACTACAGCTCTCGATGCGGACGAGGAAGGTGAACACGTGGACCAGAAGGAGTACCGGAGCATGATCGGGTCACTCCTCTACTTGACGGCGACGAGGCCGGACATACAGTTCTCGGTGTGTCTGTGCGCTCGTTTTCAAGCGTCTCCGAGGACTTCGCATCGACAAGCGGTGAAGCAAATTTTCAGGTACTTGCATCACACTCCCGACTTCGGCCTTTGGTACTCCGCGTCCTCTTCTTTGGCGCTTCATGGTTTTTCAAACACGGATTTTGCCGGGTGTCGGTTGGATAGGAAGTCCACTTCTGGGACTTGCCAGTTTTTGGGCTTTTCTTTGGTGTCTTGGTCTTCCCGCAAGCAGTCGAGTGTTGCTCAATCCACTACCGAGGCCGAGTATGTTGCCGCTGCTAGTTGTTGCTCTCAGCTCCTTTGGATTTCATACACCATGTCCCACTTCAATGTGATAGCACCAGTGCCATAAGCGTTGCAAAGAACGCAGTGCTCCATTCCAAAACCAAGCACATAGAAGTGAGGTATCATTTTCTGAGAGACAACGTAGAGAAAGGAAAGATAGCTTTGATCCATGTACCCACACATGACCAACTAGCCGATATTTTCACCAAACCCCTAGATCAAGCAACTTTCACTCATTTGCGGGGGGAACTTGGTGTGTGTTTGATTTCTTAAGTTGGGTGTGTGGGAGCTCCCATTGTAGCATATGTATAGTTTTCTTTGTGCATTTCTTTAATTTGGCATGGCATATGTAACATGATGTATAGGCATCCTTGTATCTTAGATTGCATGCATTTTGTATCATATGCATTGGATAGGAAAAGCTTCTCCTATATACATTGTTCACCATGGAATGCTATATATGTCTTTGTGAGCTTTGTTAACACCAAAATTTGGTACGGAGTCTGACTAGTGGGTCCGGTTCGATAAAGAGTCCGTCTGGTGGAAGGAAGGATCTTTTCAGAGATATTCAGCAAAGAGATCTGCGGTCGGCTATCTGCTCCGGTTCGGCAAAGGAACAGTAGAGCTGATTTTGCGGGATTGAACGGTGACGTGGCTCGATCAGGGGAGACGAATGGATGGATAGGCGATCAAGCTTAGAGATAAGTTAGGCAACGAATCCATTCGAAGTTGTACTCAACAGGGTATAAATATGACCCCTGAATGTATGTAAAAACAATCAATCATTCTTCAATACACACCGGCCTTACGCCAAACCCTAGAGTCCTTGTCGTGTCGTCGAGTTCTTCGAGAGGGCCATTCGATCCGTCGACCTCCGTGAGTACCGGCAACCTTGTATCATGTCTAGTATCATGCGGTGGATTTAGATCTGATGCAAGTAGTCTTGTTACCATGCTTCGTGTCATGCGGTTGATTCAAGCTTGGTTCAAGAGGGTTTCTTGTTAGATCATGAGTCATGCGGTAGGCTAAGATCTAGCTTGAAGCTAGTTATTGGCTCTATTGGATTTTGGCAAGATCCGATAGATTCATTAAGTTACCCCGTGTTATCTTGAGTTTTTACTTTATGTTTTAATTCATGTAACACACCTTTGCCCAATCTAGATGGGTTTGGATCGGCTTTACTTCTTTTATGATCCTTGTTCGAGTAGATTTAATGTTTTAACACGTGGATCTTATGCTTTCCGATAGCCGAAACCGAATCGATCTAGGTTGTTACATGTTGCGGGTTCAAGCTTGCCAATGCTCGTATAAATCTTGAAAGAGCCGGGTATCATGCGGTAGATGCAGGTTTTTGGGTTGCTTTGGAGCTAATCATCCGGTGGATTAGATTCCCAAATCAATCTGATAGATCTATTCACTTGGTAATGTTTGTTCCTTCTTCATGGACCCCGAATCGTACATTCAAATTCGTATTCGGTTATGTTTCTTCACGAGTAGAACACGTGCGTTATTCACGCTTTGAATGATGTATGCTTTTAGCTTTCCATATTTAAATTGTATCATGCGGTGGATAGATCTATTTGTGGGAAGTGGTACGGTTTCTCATGCAAGTTGTATCATGCGGTGGATAGATTTGCTTGATATCGTACTTGACGGGTTTTAAAGTAACTAGACATGCGGTAGACTAGCGCTTTGGATCTATGCATATTTGTTTAATACATGATTACGTTCGTGTTTCGCTTTATTTACTTATTTAATGCTAATTTTCATGAGGATCGGTCATGGTCTCGTGCATATGTATTTCTTGTTCAAACAAAGACCGATTTCTGTCATGCTCACGTCATCCATTCGGCAGTGTTGCCTTTTCCCTTTGCGGTTTCCCGAATGGTTCTAGTTTGTTGGCAGATAGCTCCTTATAGCTATGTGTCATCTTGCTTGGCTTCCTAGCCGTAAATATGGAACTGTCTGGTACCACCCGGCAAGTTCCAAGCTTTGGTATTTAACTGCTTTATCTTTTGTTAATTTTCAGGAAAAATCGACTGGCACGTCTTCTGCTCTCTGCGCGTGTGAAGCCAGCTTTGTTCGGCTTGCTGTGTGTTTGGCGTTGAGTGCACTTTTTGCGTCAACACACTTTTTGGCACGCCCAGTGGGACACAGCCGAATAGATTCAAGATGCCTGAAATCGCAGATCTTATGGATGTCAACCTTGAAGATCTCTCTCCAGAGCAGCGGCAGCAGCTCCAGGATGTCGTGGAGCAGTTTCAGCAGAAGTGTCTGCTGTCGTTCAAAAAGAATAGAAGCGGCGTCCCGTACTTAAAGAACGAGATGCCCAGAGTATTGCTGCCAGGGGAGAGTGATACCACATCCCGAAGAAGAAAAGGAGGAGTGCATGCGGGTGTTCCAGGAATCCGCGGATTACATGCTTAGCAAGCACAACAAGGCTTTCCTCGGTGCGCTCCAGCAGATGATGGTGGCCGTCTTCGGCCCTGGCATGGAACAAGCGTTCAGCAAAGCGCCCGTCCAGGGAGGCACTGTGGAACTGGGCGAATCAAGCTCTCAGCCGCCACTTCGGAGCCCGCCAGTGCAGCCTCCTCCCCAAAGCGCTGGAAGTCAAGCTTTCCAGCCTCCGCCGCATGCCGCTGGGAAACAGCCAGTGCAATCTCCACTGCAGGCCTCAGGACAACCAATTCAACCATCACCGCAGAGCAGCACAGGTCAACCTGTGCAACAGCCGAATCCGTACCAGCCCACGTACGGAGACTTAGCATTCGGCTCAACCGGCGCCCCGCTCACTTCCGGCCAGAGGATTGCTCCGGCGACCAACTGGCTGCAGAGGAACTTGTACGACGGTGGCTATCATGAGGTCGGGAACTACGGGGCGTTTGATGCTTTCCCACATCTAGGATACGCGCCAGCTGCAGGCGCGCAGGAGGATGACGCCCTGGCGCGGAGAATGGCCGAATTGATGCAAAATCAGTTCGGCCTCAAGCCAAAGATGCAAGGACCCGCCTATAAGCCGCCATTCCCGGAGTGGTACTACAATGTGCTCTTGCCGCCAAGGGTGAAGCCGCCAACGGAGTTCACAAAATTTTCGGGGCAAGACGACACGAGCACGGTCGAGCACATTGCTTGCTACCTCATGCAGCTCGGGGAGTGTTCGACTGAGGAGACTTTCAGGGTCCGCTACTTCGCCGCATCGCTGACAGGTCCAGCGTTTCAGTGGTTCTCGTCCCTGCCCCCTGAATCAGTTGCCAGATGGAAGGACTTGGAGCGGAAATTCCACGCTCATTACTTCAGCGGCAGTTCGGAGAAGAAGCTCATTGACCTCGCCACCATGAAGCAGAGGCATAGCGAGACACCACTGGAGTTTCTCCGGAGGTTCAGGGAGGTCAAAGGCATGTGCTTCTCGCTTAACTTGCCAGATGACCAGTGGGCCGACATGGCCGTCGCCGGGATGCCGCCGCCGTACGCGAAAAGTTGTTCGGAATGGAGTTTGAGAATCTGGGACAGCTATCACAGAAGCTGTCGTTAATGAGCAACCAGGCGTATGGATTTAAGAAGGACGCCAAATTTGGCAAGCA
Organism: Cenchrus americanus; assembly: GCA_947561735.1. Taxonomy (NCBI): domain Eukaryota; kingdom Viridiplantae; phylum Streptophyta; class Magnoliopsida; order Poales; family Poaceae; genus Cenchrus; species Cenchrus americanus. The sequence continues at coordinate 57,257,533 of OX387240.1, forward strand.
GCACGACGTCACTGGCGTCTACAACCAGTTCTTGGACAAGGCTGATATGTTCGAAGATTCTGATGATGAACTGGATGTAGCCGCAGCAGAAATCATGTGGGGGAAGGAGCCTCTGACAATGAATCAGCGCTGGGTCAAGCAGACCAAAGGAACTTATGATTTTGATATCACGAAGGCTGATAAATTGTTTGAGCTCTTAGTAAAAGAAGGCCGAATCAAGCTGCCCGAGGGGCATTCCATGCTTCGGCCCGATGGAGTTAAAGCAAAACGTTACTGTGGTTTCCACGACAGGGACTCACACTCCATCAATGACTGCAGGGTCTTCAGGATGAGGATCCAAAAGGCTATCCAGGAGGGTCACCTCAAGTTCGACAATAAAATGAAGCTGGATGGCCACCCTTTCCTCAGAGCATGGTGGGCTTTTCTGTCAATGTGATAACTGCCGAGGAGAAGGGAAAAGTCAAGGTCTTGACCTCAGCCAGGTCTAGACAAGGTGGAGCGGTGGACCCAGAGCGCCAGGTGACTCTAGAACAGATGCAAGGTGACGCCCCCGTATTCTTAAGAGTCACAATGAAATTGGGGAGTCGTCCAGAGCCAAGCCCAGGGTGACATCGCGCATCCTCCTCAACAAGTGGCAGCGCCAGATTGAGAAAGAGCGTTATCAGAAGAGGCGCTACGAGGAGGAGCAACGTAGAGTCGGAGAAGAGGCGCGTAGAAGGGACCAGGAGCAGTACACGCGCGAGAAGGAGCGCGCGCACTGGGGGTGCGCCTTCTTCAGGAACTGCTGGAATGAGGGGTTGAAGTTGCCCACACTGAAGAACTGTCCGGAATGCAGTGACAGATATGTTGAGTACAGGCAGGAAACTGCCAATCGCCGATTCGTCCACGAAAGAATTGGAAGGATCTACCCTAATGGGGATCGGCGTCAAAAAATTGAAGTCATCGATCATCCCAGGAAGCGCCGAGCTGACCTCAGATGGGCTGATCAGGAGGAGGATGAAGATGACTACATCTGGCAGAAGGGGCAATGGTGCCCGCCCGGCCTGAGGAGAAGCCAGAAGAGACGGGTCCAGCGCTTGAGGAACCGCGAGATGAGGCAGGCCGGGATTCAAACGAGGCAGGTGTGGTGCCCCAAGGACCAACCGGAGGGATCGAAGCGTTCGGCTCCAACATGCATGGTATACTTTCTGCCGAACGAGTTCATGGCTCCTGCTAACCAGGTCATGCAGGAGGAAGCTTCCTTCGATGATGAGCGCCCCCGAGGAGATGATGGCACAACCGGTGCGGCCAAGCGTGCCATCTTCGACAAGCCGGCCAAGAATCGTCATATGAGGCCGCTGTACTTGAGGGGATACGTCAATGGCAAGCCATTGACCAAGATGTGCGTCGACAGTGGAGCGGCAGTCAACGTAATGCCGTACACCACCTTCAGGAAGCTTGGCATGGGCCCGAGCGATTTGACACCTACAAGCATCATCTTGAACGATTTCGCCGGGAACCCCTCAGACACCAAGGGATGCGCTCACGTGGACTTGATGATCGGGTCCAAGACGCTGCTCACCACCTTCTTTGTCATCGAAGGCAAAGGAGCCTACGCCCGTCGCTTGGGCGGGGCCGGATTCATGCTAACTGCTGCGTCCCATCCACCATGCATCAACAGCTTATCCAGTGGGTGGACGATGAGATCGAGGTCGTCCAAGCGGATGACTCCGTGAGCGTGGCCAACATGGAACCAGCCTTCTGGGAATACCAAGGCATCGATTGCTTCTCAGGGAAGGACTGGGGAGAAGGTCCTGTTGAACCTGTCAGCAGTGACCAACAGCCGATTCAAGCAGTTGACTCTTATAGCAATTTTTAATGGAGAACCCCGTAGATGGCACTGATGGCAAATTAGGGCGAGGATTCATGTCGGCTGATAAGCTGGAAGAAGTTGACATTGGAAGCGGTGACAAGCCAAGGCCGACGTTCATCAGTGCAAATTTGCAACCAGACTTCAGGGGGAATTTGATTGAGCTTCTCGAAGAATACAAGGATTGCTTCGCCTGGGATTATTCGGAGATGCCTGGATTGGATCGTTCCATCGTCGAGCATCGGTTGCCAATCAAGCCTGGTTTCAAACCATATAAGCAACCACCCCGGAAAATCTACAAGGATGAGGTATTGGCCGATGTGAAGAAGGAAGTTGAAAGATTACTTGATGCAAACTTCGTTCGGCCATGCAGATATGCGAAGTGGATATCTAACATCGTCCCTGTGTACAAGAAGAATGGAAAAATGAGGGTTTGCATAGACTTCAGGGACCTGAACAGAGCTACTCCGATGGACGGATACCCGATGCCTATTGCCGATTTGTTGATTGATGCCGCCACCGGACACAAGGTGATCAGCTTCATGGATGGTAATGCAGGATACAATCAGATCTTCATGGCAATAGAAGATATCTCAAAGACGGCCTTTAGATGCCCCGGTCATATAGGCCTATTCGAGTGGATCGTCATGACGTTTGGATTGAAAAATGCCGGTGCAACCTATCAGCGAGCCATGAATTACATTTTTCATGAGTTGATCGGCAAGATTGTGGAGATCTACATTGATGATGTGGTAATCAAGTCCTTAAGTCATGACACCCATTTGGACGATGTGAAAAGGACCTTGGAGTGCACCCGGAAACATGGCTTGAAGATGAATCCAAACAAGTGCGCTTTTGGGGTTTCAGCTGGAGAATTCTTGGGGTTTTTGGTCCACGAAGGAGGAATTGAAGTTGGCAAAAAGAGCATGAAGGCCATTGATGAAGTCGTTCCTCCAACTAACCTCAAGGAGCTGCAGTCACTGCTCGGCAAGATCAATTTTGTAAGAAGATTCATATCAAATTTGTCACAGAAGGTCTTGCCGTTTTATCCGCTGTTGAAGTTAAAGAAAGACCAGAAGTTTATTTGGGGCGACGAACAACAAAAGGCTTTCGATGAAATCAAGCAGTACATGAAGGAGCCACCAGTACTGGTTTCTCCCCAGCTGGACAAGCCTTTCAAGTTGTACGTGGCGGCCGATACCCAAACCATTGGATCGGCCCTTATTCAAGAATTTGAAGGAAAGGAGCGGGTAGTAGCTTATGTTAGCCGAAAATTACTTGATCCTGAAACCAGGTATTCGGCTGTAGAAAAACTGTGCCTTTGCGTGTACTACTCGTGTACAAAGTTTCGGCACTACCTGTTGAATGCCGAATGCACTGTATATTCCAAGTTTGATGTGATAAAACATATGTTATCTATGCCAATTTTGAACGGCAGGATTGGCAAGTGGATTTTAGCTTTATCAGAATTTGAGTTGAAGTTCGAATCGGCAAAAGCCATCAAAGGTCAGATCATTGCCGATTTCATAACTGAACATCGCGATCCGTCAATTGATTTGCTTGAGATTACCCCTTGGGCTTTGTTTTTTGATGGATCATCATGTGGCAAAGGTGGGGGAGTAGGGATCCTACTGATTTCGCCTAGAGGTGAGATGTTCGAATTCGCCATCCCTATACAGCCCACTGTCACAAATAACCAAGCAGAATACGAGGCATTAATTCGAGGGCTTCAGTACTTGAGAGAAGCAGGGGCCGTTTCGGTCGAAGTTTATGGAGATTCGGAGCTGGTAATCAAGCAATTGAACGGCCAATATGAATGCAAAAGTGAAGCGCTGAGGAGTTACTACGAGGAGTGCAGGGAAATCTTGAAAAGCTTCCCATTGGTAACCCTACAGCACATTCCTAGAGAACATAACGAAGAAGCAAACAGGTTAGCTCAGAGTGCCTCTGGTTACAAAGAGAGCCAAGAAGCGTTTGCTGCGGAAGTGTGTGCACTAGGGACGGATCTTGCAGGAGATGATTGGAGGAAAGAGATCGTTGATTACTTGAAGGATCCTTCCCGTAAAGTCTCTAAGAAGCTCAGGTACAAGGCCATAAAGTTCGTTCTTCTGGATGATAATTTATTCTATAAATCGTTGGATGGGGTATTACTACGATGCCTGGGTCCAGAAGAAGCCAAGAACATGATGAGCGAAGTGCATGATGGGATATGTGGAGCGCACCAATCGTCCTACCGCATGAAGTGGGTTGTTAGACAAGCTGGATGCTTTTGGCCGACGGTATTAGAGGACTGCTTTGAGTATTACAAGGGATGTCAGGATTGCCAAAGGTTTGGGAATATTCAAAGGGTCCCTGCATCAGCATTGAATCCCATCATCAAGCCATGGCCATTCAGGGGTTGGGGCATCGACTTGATTGGCCAAATTAACCCACCATCTAGCAAGGGGCATAAGTTCGTGCTTTTGGCTACAGATTATTTCACTAAATGGGTCGAGGCGATTCCACTGAAGAAGGTGACGTCAGAAAACATGGTTGAATTCGTCAAGGAACACATCATCTACCGATTTGGGATCCCTCAGACGATTAACACTGATCAAGGGGCACAATTTGTGTCACTGGAGTTCAGAGAATTTGCCGAAAGCATGGGGATCAAATTGTTTAATTCCTCTCCCTATTATGCCCAGGCTAATGGCCAAGCAGAGGCTTCTAATAAGATCATGATCAAGTTGATACAAAAGAAGATCGATCAGAAGCCAAGAAGGTGGCATTCGGTTCTCAGCGAAGCACTGTGGGCTTACCGAATGGCCCCCCATGGAGCCACAAAGACTTCTCCTTACGAGTTGGTTTACGGGCATCACGCAATTCTGCCTTGGGAGATGCAATCGGATTCAAGGAGAGTGGTCTTTGCGAAGGATTTAAGCTCCAAAGATTACAGTGGCCTAATGATGGACGAGCTGGAAGATTTACATTTGATCCGTCTTAGAGCCCTGGAAAACATTGAGAAAAACAAACTGCGGGTTGCCAAGTACTACAATAAGAAGGTAAAAGTAAGGCAATTCGCAGAAGGCGATCTAGTGTGGAAAGCATTATTGCCGATTGGAACTAAATACAGCGAATTCGGCAAATGGTCCCCTAACTGGGAAGGACCTTTTCGTGTGGTCAGATGCGTCCCTGGTAATGCATATATACTGAAAACTTTGCTAGGAGAGGAATTTTCCGCTGCAATAAATGGAAGATATCTGAAGAAATATTATCCTAGCATTGAGATCGATCGGTGATTACACACATCTGGCACAGGAATAGCCGGCACTCAAGAAAGAGGCCGCCTTCAGAACAAAAATCCATGAACATGAGAAATGGCCAATGTCTAGATGCATTTCCCTTAGCACGAAAACTACAATTACAACTGCTTCTTGCAGGTTTACATCTAACAACCCTGATGGTCAGGTCCCCAAGGAGGTGGGAAGCAGAAGGCGTGGAGAAAGAAGCGAAAGTATGATTCAATCTTTTCTTTACTTCTTCGGCTGCTGCTCCTTCTTCAGTTGTTCCAGGACCACCGTGACGGCAACTTGGAACGCACGGGGATGACCATGGTTGGCGGCCTCTACCAAGCTATCCCAGGCCGTCTTCGTGTTGTTGTACCGTCGGAGACATCCGCGCGGAGGAATCAAGGTTAGGGGCAAGAAATCCGGATGCAAGCATGAAGAAGTCAGAAGCGCTTACCCCCTACTAGTGCTTCCAGAGCCATGCGACGCTCGCGCTCGGCTTGGCAACGGGCGGTGATGTCCCTGAGACCGTGCTCCAGATGCCGAACGCGGCGGCGCAGCTGATGGTTGGTCTTCTGTTCAGGCGTGGCCTCCTCTGCCTCGAGGGAGGAGTCAGAGGAAATGTACTCCGGCACATCTTCGGTCCCAATGATCTCTTCAGGGAGCAAATCAAGACTGAAAAAGAAAAGAAAGGAGAACATGAAGCTCGAGATCATGCGGAGGAACGAGGAGTAGATCAAGGGAGAACTCACTCCCGAATCGTGCGCTTCTTTGATGAGCCGCTCTCCTGAGGTTGCTTGCCCTTGTCCATGGCTTTGGGGTTCTCCTCTGAGGATGGGGAGGAGATGAGAAATGATGGATGAGTGTGCGAGTGGATTTGCAGGGCATCCCGGCAGGCTATTTTATTGACCGAAGGGGCGCATTGGGAGTGATGACCGGCTAGTACACACTGTTGGAATACCAAACGGCAGTGGTTTTCTCCCAAGTGCGAGGGGTTTTGTTTGAACAGTGTTTATGGATTGCCGAATTGGGATCTTCTGTGGATTTTGCGCCAAGGGGCAGTTGTTCTCGCGCATTCGGCTCAAGATAGTTCCCGGATGCATTCAAAGAAAACAAGATTCACGGATGCGAGGTGCAAAAAGAATCATCACAAAACAAGCACAGGATTCAAAAGCTCTTCATTTATTGCCGATATTTACACATCCCTAATACAATCTAGTCAAAGAGTCTGTTCAACACAGATTGGGGATGAGTAATTTCGGCAATGGCGTCGCCGTGGCCGTCGAGGCGCTCCAGGATGAGCTCGATCTCGTCGATATCCTCCGGTGTGCCGCCCCGGAAGCCACGCGGCCTGGTGGAGTAGTCGACGTCCGTATGCGTCGCCATGGTAGCCAGGCCCAAGGTGGTGCCCAGACGAACGCCATGGACGGCCACCTCGTCGACGCGGTGCTCCACCGCGGCAAGGCGCTCCGCCGGCGTGTCTCCACAGGCATTCACCTTCTCCGCCACCGCTCCACCGCGTGCCTTCACCGGTCGAGCTCGGCGTCGCGGCCGCAAAGAGCAAGAAGAAAAGATTAGCATCAAAAGCCGGGCTGAATCAAGAATCACTTTCAGAGCCGTACCATCGATGGCGTCCAGCAGCTGTTTGCGCTGGTCCTCCCACTCCAGTTTGGCTACGCCCGCCTTCTTGGAGACGTCCTCCAGCTCACGCCGGGACGCCTCCAGCTCCTCCTTGAAGCGGAGGGCATCGACTTCCCCGTACGGCACGGGGGAGTGGCCATCGGACTCCGAAGAGTCGTCCGGAAGGGGTTGATTGGCCGGCGCAGGAGATGGATTCCACTGAATCAATCTGAAAAAGGGATGATCGTCAAGGCAAGAAGAAGATCAAAGCTGAATCAAAGAGGAGGAATCGACGATCATTACCTCCGGCGCGCGTTGGCGCTGCTCCCCTCTGCCTCATCGGAGGCGCGGCGGCGGTTGAGGCGGCGCACCATGGTGGCTTGGGATGTGCACTGTTTGCAGAAAGGCTGAGATTGACAAAGATTCGAAAGCTAGAAGGCCTTGTGGAGAGCTAGGGGCACCTACGGTTGCAATTTATAGGCCTGGCAGGATGAATCGTGGCTTCGAGTCGTGGCTTTGGATCGTGGCGCATATCCCAAAAAAATCGGAAGGTGGAAAGGTTTCCTTGGCCAGCCCGCCGGCGGGTCGCTTGGAGTTCTAGGCTGAACCGCGTTCAGTTGATCGGTTCGGCTAAAGAAAATCAAAGTGCCATTCGGGGGTTAGCGTTTCATTGCAGAATGGGTCGTTCAGCACTATATTTGAAGGTGCGCAGAAGAAAGGAAACAAATTGCAAGACAATATTACAAGAACGACCAGTTCAGTTATACATCAATGAGGGCATTCAAATGTTCAGGTGTTTTGCAATCGCACTACGAGCATTGGATGTTGTTAGACGAGCATTGTCTAGCAGCTCCTGGCAATCTTTTTGAGTACCCGGCAGGTTGATGAGTTCCGCATCACATTGCTTCATCTTGGTGATAGCCGATTCTGCTTCCGCTTGGATCTCTTCAATCAGGAAGCTCGGCTATTTTCTTCTTGTCAGCCTCTATCTCCGCTGACAGGCTTCTTAGTTCTGCTTCTAGAGCAGCTTTCCTGGCAATTTTCAGATCGTAAGAAGCCTGCAGGTTGGCCAGTGTATCCTTGTGGCTTTCTGCTCGGGATTGTGCTCCGATCATGGTATGTTCAGCATCGGCTTTCTTCTTTTCAATAGCCGGGCGGGAGCGCAATTTCCTCAAGGCGTGCTTTATGGGCATAAAGAGTGTCCAGGCCATAAACAGAGGATAGAGGAGTTCTGATGTCTTCAGGAAGTTCCTGGCTGATGAGTTCAAACATCTCCTCGAAGTGGTCGAGATCTTTGAACTGATCTTGTGCGTCCCTTTCCAGCCAGGCAACTATTTCTTTGAGCCTTGATAACACTTCATCTGTCAGAGGCTGGTGTGCTCTTTCCATCACCTCGGCACCTGGATTGCTTTCTGACGGCGGGCTTGGTAAAGATAGAGCCTGATCCTGAGGAGCAGTATTGCCGAGTTAAGAGTGCTAAACGTGGAGGTAGCAGAGTTAAGTGCAGATGGATACCTCATGGCTGATTTCTTGAGCAGGGGCAATCACAGGAGAAGGAGGCGCTCCAGGTAGAGCCGAAGCTTCCGAGCTGGGAGGTGTCGATGCAGCTGCTGGTAGCTCGTGGGCTTCTGGCTGATGAGAAGTGGGGTCTACCTCTGTTGGGACTGTTGTCTCCCGCATGACCAACGTGTGATTGCGCCCTTGGAGGACTTGGTGGCTCCTACCGGATCGGGAGATTCATCTCTGGAGAATGTATTGCTTCTGCAGAAGGTGATGAAGATGAGATCTCCACTGGGATAGGTAATTCAGCCCCGGATGGACTTGCTTGCTGGACCACTGGGACATCTACAAGCTGCTCTTCTATTGTTTCTTCTGCAAATGTCAAATTGGAAGGGTAAATGCCAGTGCTCATCCTTAAAAGAAAGACGGTAAAGGTCATACCAGTGGATGGGGCATTGGTAGGTACTGGTTCTGAAGACTGCTGGGCTCTGGTCTGAAAATGCACAATGATATGATTCATCAAGAACAGAGTAATCTTGTGATCAAGGGGGTAAAGGATTCTACCTCAATGAGCACTTTCTTGATAGTTCTCCTCCTCTTGGCAGCTGGAGGGGCAACCAGAGACAGACCTTGCCTCTTGTCGGCAGCAAGGCTAGAGAGGCTGGGATATGTTGTGGCATACCTGGCCATTAGTTGAGCCAGAGTTGTGGATTTGAACCCCAGTGCTGAAATTGGGCCTTCAGCATTGTAAGTAATATCCCTAGCTAGAGGGGCAGGCACCGTGTTCTGTGGACAAGAGGATGAAGGTCAGAATCATGAATAAAGAGGACATATCTGATCCAAGGGTTCATTGTATTACCTCTGAAGTTGGCAGGAAATCGGGCATCAACTCGCACGAACACATGGACAAGGCTCACCGAAGATGTGATCATGAAATTCTTGCCACCGGGAGTTGAAGGTGGGGTGAGCTATGGTTGTGGGCACAAAAGGACATGTGTAAACGGTTGACCGCACACATAATTAAAAACCCCGCCGCCCCGCATCGGCTCTTTGATTTCTTCTCTGGGCTTGAGGAATTCGTGCAGGAACAATCTTGGGGGCATCTGTCCACATCCAATTTGCCTGGCCATTACATTGGGCTGATAATACTCGTAAGTGCTAACATTCAGTCGTCCTCCGTTGAACTCAGCCGGCAGTATGCATGGGCGGATTATGATGTTGAAGATCTCTAAGAACCTCCCATCTTGACGGCCGGGTTCAAAGGAAAATTCAACGGGGAAGGTTAAGGTGTCATTGTCCAGATAAGGAAGCCAGAGAGGATTGGGGAAACCTTTGAAGAATAGCTCGAAAAGGTGGCCGATGTCCCGCCGAACAAGAACGCTTGAAGCCGCTTCTCCGTAACTCGGCATCCTCTGGTAGCTTGAGGCTCTCCTTCAGGGTAATTGGACAAGGGGAAGAACCTGGAATTCAAATCGACACCGACGATCTGATGCATGTGGAGCTGCAGCCACATTTGAACGAACCACCAAGGGCCGTTGACACATGTTATCCTTTGGTTGGTATACATTTGGGTAACAGTCTGATGAAGCATATGGTATACGCTGCCCAAGAAGAATTTTCCCAGAGGGAGGCGATTGCCACCAGCCAGATGAGTCGCCATTGTGATGTGGTTCAAGGTGGGCTCGTTGGCTTTGCCACAGAAAACAAATCTGCACAGCCACATATTCAGAAAGGCTCTGTATTCTACCTCACCAAGGGGATTGTCTTTCATATGCTTCAAAATGTAATTCTTGTATCCGTTCCCTGGCTTTACCCCTGTCTGGCGTGAAGAGCCTTTGAAGTTCCAGGGCTAGATAGACCCTGTGATGTCAAGGCCGGTGATCATGTATACATCGGCCAAGGTAGGAGACATTGGACCGTGGCCAAAGAGGAAGGCGTTGACGCCATTTGACCAAAAGTGGCAGGCGGCTATTAGGAGGTCTTCGTTTTTTGGGGTCTCAGCCACAGATAACTCCAGGCACTGGGAGATGCGGAGGGTATCTAGTTTGGTTAATCCACTCTTGTCCGCAAGGATCCTCCGATACCAAGTTCTCCAGCCTGCAATTGGGGGTAAAGGCCAGTTCTTGAAAGCGTCTTGCCATTGAGCCGGTGGAGACAGAGCTGCTTTAAAGGGGATTCTCTGAGATTCAGCCGCAATAAAATCTCGAGGGTCAGAGTTCCCCACAGGACCAAGATAATAAGACCTCGAATTGGCCTCAGTACGAATCAAAAGCGCAGTAGAAGGCTCCTGGAAAGGAAGCGGAAAAGGAAATCTCAGGTAAAATTGAAAACCTAAATGCCGAACGAAGCTTGCGGGGGATGAATTTACCTGAGCATCTTGGTTCTGAGCTGCCATTGGAAGTGTTGAGCTTGGAACGAGGGGATTTAGGGTTGGATCTGGATGAAGATTCCGGCGGATTGCGAAGAGCAGAGTTGACGGATTTGATCCGAAGATTCGTGGTCGGAGTCAATTGTGGAACAAAATTACTTTTATCCCACAATTGAAGGGGCATGTGTTAACACCAAAATTTGGTACGGAGTCTGACTAGTGGGTCCGGTTCGATAAAGAGTCCGTCTGGTGGAAGGAAGGATCTTTTCAGAGATATTCGGCAAAGAGATCTGCGGTCGGCTATCTGCTCCGGTTCGGCAAAGGAACAGTAGAGCTGATTTTGCGGGATTGGACGGTGACGTGGCTCGATCAGGGGAGACGAATGGATGGATAGGCGATCAAGCTTAGAGATAAGTTAGGCAACGAATTTATTCGAAGTTGTACTCAACAGGGTATAAATATGACCCCTGAATGTATGTAAAAACAATCAATCATTCTTCAATACACACCGGCCTTACGCCAAACCCTAGAGTCCTTGTCGTGTCGTCGAGTTCTTCGAGAGGGCCATTCGATCCGTCGACCTCCGTGAGTACCGGCAACCTTGTATCATGTCTAGTATCATGCGGTGGATTTAGATCTAATGCAAGTAGTCTTGTTACCATGCTTCGTGTCATGCGGTAGATTCAAGCTTGGTTCAAGAGGGTTTCTTGTTAGATCACGAGTCATGCGGTAGGCTAAGATCTAGCTTGAAGCTAGTTATCGGCTCTATTGGATTTTGGCAAGATCCGATAGATTCATTAAGTTACCCCGTGTTATCTTGAGTTTTTACTTTATGTTTTAATTCATGTAACACACCTTTGCCCAATCTAGATGGGTTTGGATCGGCTTTACTTCTTTTATGATGCTTGTTCGAGTAGATTTAATGTTTTAACACGTGGATCTTATGCTTTCCGATAGCCGAAACCGAATCGATCTAGGTTGTTACATGTTGCGGGTTCAAGCTTGCCAATGCTCGTATAAATCTTGAAAGAGCTGGGTATCATGCGGTAGATGCAGGTTTTTGGGTTGCTTTGGAGCTAATCATCCGGTGGATTAGATTCCCAAATCAATCTGATAGATCTATTCGCTTGGTAATGTTTGTTCCTTCTTCATGGACCCCGAATCGGCTGTTCAGCCGTATTCGGTTATGTTTCTTCACGAGTAGAACACGTGCGTTATTCACGCTTTGAATGATGTATGCTTTTAGCTTTCCATATTTAGATTGTATCATGCGGTGGATAGATCTATTTGTGGGAAGTGGTACGGTTTCTCATGCAAGTTGTATCATGCGGTGGATAGATTTGCTTGATATCGTACTTGACGGGTTTTAAAGTAACTAGACATGCGGTAGACTAGCGCTTTGGATCTATGCATATTTGTTTAATACATGATTACGTTCATGTTTCGCTTTATTTACTTATTTAATGCTAATTTTCATGAGGATCGGTCATGGTCTCGTGCATATGCATTTCTTGTTCAAACAAAGACCGATTTCTGTCATGCTCACGTCATCCATTCGGCAGTGTTGCCTTTTCCCTTTGCGGTTTCCCGAATGGTTCTAGTTTGTTGGCAGATAGCTCCTTATAGCTATGTGTCATCTTGCTTGGCTTCCTAGCCGTAAATATGGAACTGTCTGGTACCACCCGGCAAGTTCCAAGCTTTGGTATTTAACTGCTTTATCTTTTGTTAATTTTCAGGAAAAATTGACTGGCACGTCTTCTGCTCTCTGCGCGTGTGAAGCCAGCTTTGTTCGGCTTGCTGTGTGTTTGGCGTTGAGTGCACTTTTTGCGTCAACAAGCTTGTTTGGTATACTATGGTTAGTTTGGCTTAACTTTTGATGATCTTGATGAATAATCCATGGTTGATGGCTTTGTTTTTGAAAAATGTCACATGTATGCTCTCTCATGTGTAAATGCCTTTATATGATCTTGACATGTTTTAGCGGCTTTGCTATGCTTAATTTGTGGTTGGATAGCTAGTTTATTGATCATATGGGACTAAAGGCTCATTTGCCATCATGAATGTTTAGCCCTCTTGCTTCATCTTATGGAGGGGCAAAAGTTCCTTTTTGTCGCAAAGACATTTCATGTACCATTTATAAATCTGAAAATGAAATGAAAAATGCTTGGAAAATGTGCTCCCATGTCATATGTGCTGAATTTAATTTGCTTTGGGTGCTAAACCGTTGCATGATGCCTACCAATGATAAGTCTCATACATAGAAGTAGGCACATGGCTCGGTGGCTTTGACATGACATGAGGTTCTTGTGGGTGTTTGTGATGGTCTTATGATTAGAATGGCTGTCCTAGCATGAAGTTTGTGTGGCTTTGCCATTTTGATATGCTTTGATCATGTTTAGGACTTTGCTCATGAGAGGCAAGTTTTTTGCAAAATTGCCAAAATCCATCTTAGCTTCGTCCAATGGTTGTGAAACTTGGTGATCATGTAGTTGAGATCGATACGAAGCCGTAGAGTATCTAACTTGCTCTTTTGGACATGTGTAGCATTCTTTGTTGAATTTTGTCTATTTGAGAAGCTCTAGGTTGAAATTTTTGCATTTTTGGCTTGATTCATGCATTGCCAACAAGGGGGAGAAGTTTGAGCTTGAAATGGCTTGCTGGACGCATTTAGAAGGTTTTCAGGTGGTTTCGAGCCATTTCTGGGCTCTGTTGTGCACCGGTCTGACCGGTCAAGGTCACCGGTCTGACCGGTGTAAGTTCTGTTCCTGTGCACATCTTAGGCACCGGTCTGACCGGTTGTGATGACCGATCTGATCGGTGTGAGCTGAAGTTGCTGCAGCTGCCCTGTTTTCAGCTGGTTTGCATGCATTCGTCCAGGGGGAGTTGCATTGGTTCAGGGGGAGCTTGCATGTGTGCAGGGGGAGCTCTTTGTGGTTTTTCGAGCTTTGCTTTGGTGGTTTGCGCTCCTTGCTTGAGCTTTGTTTTGTCTCGGATGTGTCGAGCCGTTGCCCTTGCCTAAGGGGTCCGAGACTTGTCTTCTTCAAGAGATCTTGCTCTTTGCCTTTGTTTGGCTTTCGATCGCTTGTTGGAGTTTCTTTTTGTTCGTTTCTTTTTCTTTTCTTTTCTCTCTTGTTACTTTCGTGTGGGTGTTGTCAATGCACTCATCAAGGGGGAGATTGAGGACCATGTGTGGTTCGAGGGCCAGTGGATGGTCGCTTCCTTGTGTGATGAGTGATTGACAACATTGTGTGGACTGATTCTTGGCTAAGTATTGCAGGTGCAGGTTGCGGCTTGACTGGTGATGGTGCAGGTGAAGAACAAGCGCGAAAGGTCGTCGCCGATGAGGCCTCCAGGTGTGGAGAAGACAAGTAGGCTTCGTTCGCGGGACCCGGTGGCCAGCGGGGTCAAGTGCGGGCCGCATGGTGGCATGAACAACAAGATGAAGTCATGGATGGTTTCTTGGTTGAGCCTCAAAACCAAGGTCGAGCCGGGACTACGTGGGAGCCGAGTCATGAGTGGAGATTGGCGGAGGCTACACCAAGTTCGCGGGGTTTCCAGTGGTTCACTAGAAAACCATTGGGTTCCTTGGTTGATCCACAAAGCCAAGACCGAAGAACTGAAGACGACGCTGCAGCAGTGCCAGACCGGTCTGACCGGTGGGTACCGGTCTGACCGGTGAGGGGCACCGGTCTGACCGGTGTGCGACGACGCAGTCTGGAGACTTCGAAGTGGAGGACACGTGTCGGGATCGCATGGCTTGCGTCGAGGCTACGCAGGGTGCGGTTGCCGGGCATCCGTCCGATGGAGAAGACATGAAGACTTCCAAATCCGCCCTTGAGGGGCTTGTATCCCTAGTTATTAGGAAAGGGCATTTTAGACTTTCGGTTGCCTCCATATAACCCAAGAGGTGAGAGGATGGCAGCCAACTCTTGGAACCCTAGCTCATTTGTTTTCCCATTTTCCTTCCTATTTTCCTTAGGTTTTCCATAGGACTAGCTTGAGAGCTTCATGGAGAGATCTTGTTGAGAGGGATGGATGATCGGGCGGCTTGCTAGACCTTGTATGAACCTTTGTTTCATGTATAGATGATTCGGCGTGGTTCCTCAAGGTTTGGATGTGTTTTCCACGGTTGTTCTTGGTGGTGATTTTCGGAGCCCTCTCTTGGTGATTTCTTTGGGTTGTTTTCGGGACCTTTCTCTTGGGGATTTGATGGGGGAAATTTGTGGGAACCCTTCGTGGTTCTTTGGGCTCTGATTCCCCTCCCAAATCCGTGAGTAAAGGTGCTCGATTTTGGGGTTTCTTGAGTTCTTGGGTTGGAAGTGCTCTTGGCGGGATTTCCTTGATTCCTCTTTTTTGGACGAGTTTTGGTGGGATTAAACTTGGCTATGGACTCCTCATGAGGTGTTCCTAATATCCCCAACGTCTTGTTCAAGTCCGTGGAGCGATTCGGGAGATCGAGGTTTGGATTTGGGGGAGTTGACCCGCGGGTGCTGTTCATCCCGAGCTGCTCAGGCTACACCGGTCTGACCGGTGCTCTTGACCAGTCTGACCGGTGCAACCCTCGGTGGGTTTTTGCTCGGGTGAACGTCTGGGTGTGTTCGCTGTTGTTCCGTGTTGCTGCTGTTTTGAGTTTGGGTCAGTTTGGAGGTCGGTTGGCCTGTTTGGTGCCTTGGGGGCTTTCGGGCTGTGACCGGTCTAACCGGTGTGTCTCACCGGTCTGACCGGTGTGGAGCCACTTAGTGAAAGTTGCCCAGTTTCACCGCGAGGGGACCGGTCCCGACCGGTGGTGCTCACCGGTCTGACGGGTGTTGGTCTGTAGACTCGAGGTTTGGTGTTCTGCTGCGTTCTCGGATCGGAAGGTTGTGTGTTGGTTCCTAGGTCCAGTGGCACTCCAGTGGCTGCGTGGGCTTGGCCAATTTGGGTAGTGAGTCGGAGACGCGTGTTGGAAGCCGTGTACATCTTGTTGGAGCTTTCATCTCCTCTGAGAAGAATTTTTATCGGCTCCCATTCACTCCCCCCCTCTCTGGTTCGCCGTATCAGTCCTTCAAATAGTTTAAAGGGGTAGGATCTAATTGAAATATAGGAGAGAGAGTAGAGAGGGGGGGGGGGGGGCTCGGTGGGGAAAAAGAAAAAGGCCAGGGGGTTTCGGCTAAATAGCCATTCCTTCCTCCCCCTCGAATCGAACGAGAGAGAGGGAGGGAGGCGGCTCGGGTGCGGCCGGCCGGCGGCAATCCTCGGCAAGCCGGGCCACGGCGGCGGTCGGGCAGTAGTGCAAAACGAAGAGGGCTTCACTGGTATTCGATTCCCCTAACTACCTTGGGCTGGGATGGTGCGTAGAGGCGGGTCCTCGGGCGGCGGCGGACTAGAGGTGGTGGTGCTCGGTGTGGCGGCGCTCAGGTGCCTATGGAGGAGTGGGGTTCGGTTGTAGCGGTGCATGGTGAGGTGGGAGCGCGGCGAGGTCCTTTTATAGCCGCGAGGAAGGCGGTAAACCGGATGGACTTCGAGCTCGAGGAGCTTCGGGCAATGGCGGTGGGGGAGAAAAATATCCCGCCATTGACCCGTTCGGCGAGGTTCTTGGCCGGGATTCATGGCGAGGAGTAAATGCGGCGCTGTGGGATGGGACGGGTAGGCCAGCGATGTGGTGGTGGCAGGCGACGGGTCGCGGTGGCGGTGTTTGGTGGAGGCGACGGCTCGGGCAGGCGCCGTGGTGGCCGTCGGGCGTCGGGGAGGGGTCTCATCGCGGGCCCGTGCTCGGGCAGCGGAGGAGGAGGGGTCGAGCGCGGTAGGGCGTGGGGCCGAGGTGGCGTGTGGAGGGGCGCGCGCCGGCCGGCGGGGGCGCGGGGCCGCGGCAGGGGAGCCAGCCGAAGGAGGAAGAAGGGAGAGGAAAAAGTAGGAGGGGAAAAGAAGGGAAGAAAAGGAAAAAGAAAAGAAAGAGAGAAAAGGAAATAGGAATAGGAAATAAGGGAAGAAGAAAAATAGAAAGGGATTTCGAAAATTAGGAGAAATCCTAGAAAAATTAGGAGAGGGGGGAGATGGATTTTTTCGGAATTTTCTGGTTTTCTCAGATACCAGCGTTAATTCCGGGACGGCGGTGATGGCGAGGCGGTCCGACCGGCGGGACCGCGGCGGGCGCGAGATTCCCGGCGTGGTGGCCGACGGCGGCGCCGGGGCGGCACGCGTTGGGCGACGACCCGAGTGCATGCGGTGCCGGCGGGATAAGCGGCACGCGTGCCGAGGGTGAGAGAGAGGGGGAAGATGACCAGGGTTCCGAGGGGATAAATGAGCTCAGCGGGAAAATTTTGAAAACACTCGTGTTTTTAGTATGTGATTTATTAGGAGCTAAAAACGCGAGCGCTACATCTCAGGGCCTCTTCGCTTGCTTCAACGTGGGAAAGCACAATGCACAAGAAATTCGTGCCCACCGACAGCATGTTGATGAGCAGCTCATCAAATTGGAGACTCGTCAAAAGGCCCTGCTCGCTCAACACAACATTGAGCACTCTCCCGTCCGCGAGCCTATGGACTTCCCTCCTCCACCGACCTTCTACAACCCTTGGGAGATCTATGGCGACACATCCATGATGTATGGAGCTCCCCCGACCGACATTGATGATGAGGACTTTGGTGGTGGTGAGACCGACGACGACGACTCTCCTCCGGCGGCCCACTCTCCAGATGATAATGATGATTGAAGGGCCTCCTCTTTTTGGCGCTTGATGCCAAAGGGGGAGTGTGCTCACAATTTATCCGTGTGGGGGTGGTGTCTATCTCCATGTTTATCTATCATCTATTTTAGGATTGTGGACATGTATGAACTTATTTGTGTGGTGTGATGGCTGGTGAAGAACCTAGAACTTTTTAAATTTGTAATACCGAATTGTGCTAGTGTGGAACCTCATGATGCTTGATGCTTGTTATTTCTCACTTTGTTGGTTTGTATATCATGTCATATGCATCACGGTTTATATATCACAATTATGCACATGTGTATGCAATTTGAGAGTGAAAAGTCTTATAAGTGTGTGAGGCATTTGAGGCCTTCGTAAAAGTCCAAGCACACATTTAGGGGGAGTTTCAGTTTCAAATTATTGGATACACACATCTTTTATAAAAATGAATTGTTGTTGTCATCAATCACCAAAAAGGGGGAGACTGAAAGTGCATCTTGGC
This sequence comes from Cenchrus americanus, assembly GCA_947561735.1. Classification (NCBI taxonomy): domain Eukaryota; kingdom Viridiplantae; phylum Streptophyta; class Magnoliopsida; order Poales; family Poaceae; genus Cenchrus; species Cenchrus americanus. The sequence goes on from OX387240.1 coordinate 57,275,306, forward strand.
CCCTAATTGTTTTGGTGATAGTGACAAGCACAATTTGTGGTATTTAATGCTTGATCAAGGTGTGTGCAGGACTTAAGTGAATGAAACTCATGGTTTTGACCAAAGGAAGGCCCCCAACTCCAAGTCGATGTTTTCATCTCGAATCAAGGCTTAATTTATTTTTTATTTTGAATTTGAGTATAGGAAACACCGTACTATAAAGGGGGATGCGAATTGATAGCCAAGAGATGCTAAAAGTTCTCTAGAAGTTAACCCAAGTGAGTGAGAAGAGCCTAGAGTTGGCACGTGCAGTTTTGCTAATCTTATCTCAAACTCTCAGCCATAGTCGGTAGTACCGACACCGGGCCGGTAGTACCGATATGGCTTCTCTGGCGAGTTTTAGCTAGGGGGTCGGTAGTACCGACCCTGCGTCAGAACTACCGATATGGCCTCTCTTTTGGGTTTCTGGGAAACCCCTCGGTAGTACTGACACCGTGTCGGTAGTACCGAGGATACCCGACTCAGCACAGTAATGGCTAGTTTTGAGCTGTAGTATAAAAGCCCCCTTCTCCCTCCTCACTCATTACTGACCAACCACGAGACAAACACCTCTTTGAGCATTCACTCCACCTCTCCCTTCTCCTCTAGAGCCTATCTTTGATTCCCTTGAGCTAGAGTTTGAGTGGAGAAGTGTTGCATAGTGAGGATTGCACAAGCTTTGAGAGCCCCATCGTTTCTCCCCTTCTCAAGAACACTTGACGCATCTCTGGGTTTTTTGATTCGCATTTGTTACTCTTGAAGCTTGCTTCTAGACGGTTAGGCGTCGCCCGTTGAGTGCCCTCTTTGTGTGGTGCACCCGGGATCATTTGTATTACCCTCTCCTTGGTGGATAATTTTTAGTGAGCACCAATCTTCCTTTGTGGGGGTTGGAAGAGGAAAAGAGGTTCTTTGTGATAGCCCTCCCTTTGTGGGATCCTCAATGGAGACGTAGCATTCTTTGTGGGTGTGAACTTCGGATTAAATCTTTGTATTCCCATTTGCTTGCTTGAATTATTTGTTTCTCTCTAACCCTAGAACTTGTTTTAGCCCGATCTATAAATTGGTTGCATTCCAACTCATCTCTGTGGTTGCAGGTGGTTCTTAGCCTCCAAACTAAGACTTTGATTTAAATAGAATTGCTAGAATCACTGCTGAATTCAAATTTCGTTTTAGCCAACTCAATTCTGTCGGTAGTACCAACCTAGTATCGGAAGTACCGACCCCCTCGGTAGTTCCGGCACCACGTCGGTAGTACCGATAGATAATTTAATCGCTGCATTTGTTTCAAAAATTTGAAGTGATCCTATTCACCCCCCCTCTATGCATCACAAGGTCCTTTCAGTATTGTTGCTCTTGCTGATAATGAGATTAATCGTTCAGTTCATGCAAACTTGGTAGAAGATAGCAAAAACAACATGAGAACACTGGGAAATGTTCTTTTGGTCAAGATAAGTAGAAAGCAAATATGGCGGCACATGAATTGGCACAACATGCTAGACGACTTTTTAGCTCGACAATTTGTGTAGTAGGAATTCCTGATTGTATCCAACATGTTGTGATGTCAGATTGTAATCAAACCTAATTTGAGCTTAATGAACCATCTTTTTTCTTCGAAAAGGCGCGCGCTTGCTAATTAGCAACCCCTGTGTTCTCTCTTTGCCGATATGCGTTGGTGGGCTATTACATATATGTAGATGGGATCTTGAGCCCATCTGTGTTGGTGGGCTATTGGGCTGAAGATACAGATTGTATTGGGTTTGGTTTGTTCAGTTATCGTTTAATCGTGGCCCAAAACCGATAAACCGAATTATTTCGATCAGTATGAAGTTATAAGACGGAACTGGTGATAGTTTTTTTCGGTTTTAGGTAATTTGCTTCGGTTTTCGGTTATCAATAGCATAGCTATCCTTATCATTGATATCAATAGCACACAACTACTAAATTACAAGAGTTCACTGCATCATCAAGAGCAGCATATGCTAAGATTTAACAACACAACATTAAGAGAGCCAACAGAGGAGGAACTAGAGAATCTTCAAGAGCCTAAACCAAATCTTAGTTAGAATTTCCTCTTTATATCGACAAGAGTGCAGTCAACATCGAGAGCTATAAAATAGCAAAGTGGGATTCAAAGCGAGCTATGAGTGTAGCCAAGGGCTAGGCGTACGATGACCTTTATTATCGGCTAGGCACGAAGGAAGAGGAGAAGGACATTTTTCGATTGGCGGGGATCTGAGAGAGGAAGACAAGAGACATCAACCAAATCAAATGCATCAAGGATGGGACACACTAACTACTGGTGAGGGATGAGGAGATCAAGGATAGATGGAGGGAGTACTTTGGTAGGTTGTTTAATGGGGAGGATGAGAATCCTACTATTGAGTTGGATAACTCTTGATGACACCAACAAACGTTTTGTGAGGAGAATTAAGGAGGCGGAGATTGAGGAGGCTTTGAAGAGGATGAAGAGAGGTAAAGCGATGCGCCCCGATGGCATCCCCATTGAGGCGTGGAGATGTTTGGGTGCTAGAGCCATAGTTTGGCTAGTAAAGCTTTTTAACCTCATTTTCCGAGAAAACAAGATTCCTAAGGAATGGACGAGGAGTATATTAGTGCCGATTTTTAAGAACAAAGGAGATGTTCAAACTTGCACTAATTATCGAGGGATTAAGCTGATGAGCCATACAATGAAGCTCTAGGAGAGGGTTATCGAGCATTGCCTCAAGAGAGCGACAAGCGTGACCCAAAACCAGTTTGGGTTCATGCCTGGAAGGTCGACTATGGAGGTGATTTTCTTGCTACAACAATTGATGGAGAGGTATAGGGAGCAGAAGAAGGACTTGCACATGGTCTTTATTGACCTTGAGAAGGCGTATGACAAAGTACCAAGAAATGTCATGTGGTGGGCCTTGGAAAAACACAAAGTCCCAACTAAGTACATTACCCTTATCAAAGATATGTACAAGGGTGTGGTGATATGTGTGCGTACATGTGGTGGTGACTGTGACAACCCCATCCGAGATAATTCTGTACTATGAACAATAGTACGGAATTATCTCGGATGGGGTTGTCACAGTTGGTATCAGAGCATCCATATGCACCGGAGTGATTAGATTAATACTAATCACATGATTTACAATAAAACTTGCCAAGATTGATTGGATTTTGAAAATCCGTTGGATTGTTAAGGAATGATCTAGATCGAGAGGCCCTAAAGGGAATTTTGGGTTCTTTAAGGTGGCATAAGAATCTATGGTTTATTTTGCTAACTTCGAGCACTTTACCTTATCTCAGACTTACTTTCTTGCACAACCAAACTAGATGAGCGACATGTTTTATATGTGAGCTGTTCCTCATCATGGGAATTACGAGGGTTGATGGAGTGATCTATTCAACGGATCCCATCTTCGCGTCTGGTTGCTCGCGTGTTTTATGTTGGTGATATGCCCAAGAGCCCATCATCACAATACGATTTAAAGGCCCAAGAGGATATTGATCCAAGAGGGATCAGGGTTACCAATGGGCCTATGAGATAGAATCCCATTAGTACGCCCTATATATATGTAGCAGGGGTAAAGGGAGTGCCCTGACAAGTTAGCCGCGCCTCCCCTTTGCCGCCGCCCTCTTCTTGCTGCCACCCTAGCCGAACGTGCGGTGCTAGCACACCGACATCCGGCGTTCCATCCCCGTACATGTGTACTCCGTAGAGGCACAGCTACTACTGCTGTGCTGATCGGCTGCTGGGATCAAGGACGAGGAGCTCGGTTCGTGGGACGTGATCGACTACTTCCTCTACACCGATGCGCGACTTCTTCCGTTGCGCTGCGCGTCTAGTGGTAACGATCTATGATCTCCTACTCGCAAGTATTTTTGGTGTACGCGGTAGGTTAGCTAGCGTAGCCTACCTATTTACCTTCAGTGGTATCAGAGCCATCTTGTGTAGTTTTTGGTCTGGATCTTTAACATATAGGTGATATGTTGTTGTAGTAGATTGGATCTATTACTTTTGCACGGTTTGATTATATCAATTGGTCATAAGGGGTTAAAACTTGAGCGAGTTGATTGCGGCATGTGACCAAAAAGATTAGTTCGTGTTCCTTCTCTGTTGTGCATACGACATGTCCCTACCGGCTGGAATCACCATAAGGGACTAATTGTGTGCATATTCAGTAGATTGAACCAACAGATCGAGGTCATGTGTAGATGCGATCTTCTCAAGTGCAAAGGTTGCACGATCAAGTGAAAATTGAGGCATTGTGAGTGGCTCAAATTTGGGGTGATGCGATCACTCCGATGAGATTTTCAAAGGGATTCCATTGATGCGATCTGTGTAATTCTGTGAGGTTTTCAACGCGCTGCCTTCTATAGCGGCTTCCTAAGCGCGCCTTTGTTAGAACACGTCGTACGCCTAACTTGTTTTTGCAGGGTGTGATGTGAATGGTATGGCCTCAATATCTTGTGATGATGTATGTGATAATTTGTGCGGCCTGCGTGTCGCAAGTTAACACAACCGGGTTGAGGTTGCACCATTATTGTATAACAACCTGCGTGTCGACTTGTGATGATTGAATCCTCATGTAATCTTTTCACTAGCTATTAGATGTAGTAGCTTAGTATCTATCCATGGAGGCTTCAAGCATGATGGAGATGATGATCACCACAAGACTGGAGGGATGGCAATGGAGGTCACATTGGAGCCATGTCGATGGAGCCAATTGTGATGCATGAGGCCATACTATTCACAAATAATATGATTATATGCCTGTGATGTTTATTTTCCTGTCATACTATTCTTTCATGTTTTACATATGGTGGATGTTTTGGTCATGAAAGAATAGCTCCCCTCAGAAAAGTTGAGATTTTGATGCATTTTACCAATAGCTACAACTATAAAATTTGATCGTTGTGTGGTAGGTTTACCAAAGTCGAGCACCCTCAGCTATCATTTTTGTATAGGGTGGATGTCGGACATTCACAAGTATAGTATTGGTTAACTCAGCAAAGCTATCAAAACGGTTTTGGGCTTTAAGGCATAGTGTTGGGGCCGGGGCATTAGATGCCACCCGACAAACAAGAGTCATATAGAGATATGATTAGAGAAATTGTTGCTTACCTGTGTCACTATTTTCTAGCTGTGATGCCAAAGCTCACTAGTTTTTTTACTGATTGTGGATTTTGAACTACTATATGTGATTAGAGGGAAGATGAATTTTGATATAGTAGGTTGTCTTTTGTTAAATCAGTTAATGAAAGTCTTTACATAAACTTAGTGCTGAAATCTTGCTTTACTTTAATGTTGTAGATCATGTCTGCTAGTAACAATTCCATTTTCAATTTGCGATCTGTTCTTGAGAAAGAAAAGTTGAATGGAACAAACTTTATTGATTGGTACCGCAACCTGAGAATTGTTCTCAGACAAGAGAAAAAGGAGTATGTTCTTGAGCAGGCATATCCTGATGATCTCCCTGACAATGCAAATCTTTGCCGAACGCGAGCTTATGAGAAGCACCGCAATGACTCACTTGACGTCGACCGTCCGATGCTCGCCACCATGTCCCCCGATCCGCGTGAAGCGGTATGAGCATGCGGATGCTTACACCATGATCGAGGGGCTGCGTGGGATGTTTCGAGAACCAAGCTAAGACCGAGAGGTACAATATCTCAAAGTCCTTGTTTGCGTGCAAGTCGCGTAAGGTTGCCGGTTAGTCCTCATGTGATCAAAATGATTGGTTACATTGAGACTTTGGACAGACTTGGTTCTGAACTTCACTCTGACTTGGCTGCTGATGTTATTCTCCAGTCGCTCCCGACAAGCTATGAGCCTTTTATCTTGAACTTTCAGATGAATGGCTTGGATAAAACATTGAGTGAGTTGCATGGGATGCTAAAGACAGCAGAGGAGAGCATTAAGAAAAATCCCAATCATGTGATGATGATCCAGAAGGGGAACAAAAAGAGGAAGCATTGGACGCCTCCTAATCCCAAAGGTAAAGGCAAGTAAAAGGGTTCCGGCGGTGAGTCCTCGAGCTCTAAGCCAAAGCCAGCACCTAAGGCCAAATCTGGCCCTACTTCTGAGGATGAATGCTTCCACTGTCATGAGAAGGGACATTGGTCTAGGAATTGCAAGAAGTACTTGGAAGAAAAGAAGAAGAAGAAGGGAAGTGAGACTTCCACTTCAGGTATAAATGTTATAGAAATTAATATTGCATTATCTTCTAGTGAATCATGGGTATTTGATACTGGGTCGATGATTCACACTTGCAAATTGTTGCAGGGTCTAAGTGTGACTAGAAGGTTTGCAAGAGGTGAGTTGGACGTTCGTGTCGGTAATGGCGCAAAGGTTGCGGTGTTGGCAATCGGCACCTACCACTTGTCTCTACCCTCCGGATTAGTTTTGGAATTAAATAATTGTTATTGCATTCCTGCTTTGAGCAAAAACATTATTTCCTCTTCATGTTTGGAACAAGTTGATGGTTTTAAGATTGTAATAGAGAACAAACGTTGTTCTATTTTTTGCAATGGAATTTTTTATGCTCATTGTCCATTGGTGAATGGATTATATGTTCTTGATCTTGAGGATAAATCTGTCTGTAACATTAATGCTAAGAGGCTTAGACCAAATGATTTGAATCCCACTTTTATTTGGCATTGTTGCTTATGTCATATAAATGAGAAGAGCATCAAACAACTCCATAAAGATGGTTTGTTAAGTTCATTTGATTTTGAATCATTTGAAACGTGCGAGTCTTGTTTACTTGGGAAGATGACTAAAGTGCCTTTCACTAGTCATAGTGAGAGGGCGAGTGACTTGTTGGGACTTGTACATATCGATGTATGTGGACTAATGAGCTCAATAGCCAGAGGTGGTTTTTAGTACTTCATTACTTTTATTGATGACTTTAGTAGATATGGCTATATCTACTTGATGAGGCACAAGTCTGAATCGTTTGAAAAGTTCAAAGAATTTCAAAATGAAGTACAAAATCAATTAGGCAAGACAATTAAGTATCTGCGATCTGATCGTGGAGGAGAATATTTGAGCCTTGAATTTGGTGATCATTTGAAGAAATGTGGAATAGTTTCGTAGATAACTCCGCCAGGAACGCCTCAATAGAATGGGGTATACGAACGGAGGAACCGAACCTTGTTGGACATGGTTCGGTCGATGATGAGCCAAGCTGATCTTCCACTGTCATTTTGGGGTTATGCTCTTGAAACTGTTGCGTTCACACTGAATAGGGTTCCAAGTAAGTCTGTTGAGAAGACACCATATGAGATATGGATTGGGAAACGTCCCGGATTATCTTTTCTCAAAGTTTGGGGATGTGAGGCTTATGTCAAACGTTTGATGTCAGATAAGCTCACTCCAAAGTCAGACAAATGCTTCTTTGTGAGGTATCCTAGGGAAACCAAAGGATATTATTTTTATAATAAAGCAGAAGGCAAAGTGTTTGTCGCTTGCAATGGCGTTTTCTTAGAAAAGGAGTTTCTATCAAAAGTATTAAGTGGGAGCAAAGTGCAACTTGAAGAAATTCAGGAAACACTTGAAACTGTTTCAGCACCCACTGAAGATCCACGGCATGTGCAAGGTGTTGCACAAACCGTAGTTGAGGCACCAGCCCCACAAAGGTCTATACGGGCACGTCACTCAACTGACAAGCTCAACCTCCTTATTACGGAGGAGCGCCATGTATTATTGATGGAAAATGATGAGCCCATTACCTACACGGAAGCAATGAAGGGACCCGACTCCGACAAATGGCTTGAGGCCATGGAATCCGAGTAAATTCCATGTATGACAATCAAGTTTGGAACTTGGTTGATCCAATTGAAGGTGTTAGACCTGTCGATTGTAAGTGGATTTTTAAGAAAAAAGTTAGACATGGATGGAAATGTTCACATCTATAAGGCACGATTGGTGGCAAAAGGTTTCCGACAAATTCAAGGCGTTGATTATGAGGAAACATTTTCGCCCGTCGCAATGCTAAAGTCTGTTCGGATTCTCCTAGCAATTTCTGCATATTATGACTATGAGATATGGCAAATGGATGTCAAAACCGCTTTCCTTAATGGACATCTTAGTGAGGATGTGTACATAACACAGCCTGAAGGTTTTGTCGAGCCTGAAAATGCTGGGAAAATATGTAAGCTTCAGAGGTCCATTTATGTATTGAAGCAAGCATCTCGGAGTTGGAATATTCGTTTTGATGAAGTAGTCAAAGGGTTTGGCTTCATCATTAATGAAGAAGAGCCTTGTGTTTACAAAAGGGCTAGTGGGAGCACACTTGTGTTTCTGGTCCTATATGTGGATGACATATTGCTGATCGGAAATGATATTCCAATGCTTGAAGCCGTTAAAACCTCATTGAAAAGAGTTTTTCGATGAAGGATTTAGGAGAGGCGGCTTATGTTCTGGGATAAAGATCTATAGAGATAGATCAAAGAGGCTAATTGGATTAAGCCAAGATACGTACATTGACAAGATATTGAATCAGTTCAATATGCAAGATTCCAAGAAAGGTTTCCTGCCAATGTCACATGGTATTACTCTAAGCAAGAGTCAGTGTGCTATGACACCTGATGAGCAAAAGAAGATTAGTGCGATTCCTTATGCTTCAGCCATAGGATCCATCATGTATGTTATGCTTTGTACGCGCCCAGATGCCTCCTTTGCTCTAAGTGTTACGAGTAGGTACCAATCAAACTTCGGTGAAGATCACTGGACAGTTGTAAAGGGTATGCTTAAGTACTTGAGAAGAAGTAAGGATGTGTTCCTAATATTTGGAGGCGAAGATGAGCTCGTTGTAAAGGGTTACACCGATGCTAGTTTTCAAACAGATAAAGATGACTCCGCATCGCAATTCGGATTTGTTTTCTGCCTCAATGGTGGGGCAGTGAGCTGGAAGAGTTCCAAGCAAGATACGGTGGCTGATTCGACGACAGAGACCGAGTATATTGCAGCTTCCGAAGCTGCAAAAGAAGTTGTTTGGATCAGAAAATTTGTTTATGAGTTGGGTGTTGTTCCTAGTGCGTCCAGTCCAGTGGACCTCTATTGTGATTATAGTGGTGCCATTGTGCTTGCAAAGGAGCCTAGATCACACAAGAAGTTCAGACATATACTACAGAAGTATCACCTCATCCGTCACGTTGTTGAGAGAGGTGATGTGAAGGTTTGCAAGGTGCACACAGATTCAAACGTTGCTGATCCATTGACAAAGCCTCTCCGACAACCAAAGCATGAGGCACACATGAGGTCTATGGGTATTAGATACTTACATCAGTGATTCTAGTGTGCGTGGGAGAGTTTTGTGTCATGAGTATGTTTATGTAATAATGAATAATTGTTATTTGTTTCATGGATGATTATCATTTATATTGATTATCGAGTACGTGACTTTATCGTGAAACTCTTTGTTTATAATGATGTTATTCTAAATTATCCCTAGTTTGGGTCGTTATGTGGGACAATAACGATGGAGAGACTAGCACATGCATTAATTGATGATCATGTTTCACGGATCATAGATATGGAGATATCAGATTAATGATGTGGACACATGTTAGTGAACATGGTGTTGGATTGACCCACTCCAAGACAATGTTGGGATTGTTATTTTAAATGTGCCATCAGTTGTTCTTGAGTGTTATACCTACTGGATCCTTAGACCTGAGATCACCATTGTTTCTCACTGTGTGTAGTGGTGCATCTTGGGACTGCCAAACGCTACTCCGTAAATGGGTAGTTATAGAAGTAGCTTACAGGTGTATCATGAAACATGGAATGGGATGTGTGCGGATCAAGATGGAATTTTCCCCTCCTAGATAACAGGAGAGATATCTCTGGGCCCCTCGAGATAGTTGGATTAGAACGTGCATGGCCATGCCAAAGTGATTAAGGAGTTAATCAAAATAACTAAATGTTAGTCACAAATAGAATCCGCTATTAGATCGAGAGAATGGTCGAGCTATCATAAGGGTGGCACGCATCTCACCTTGTGCTTGACTCGTATCGTGTGGCAAAGGGATCAGTGTACGAGTATATCTAAGGTTCAGTCGATATGATCTTTATGTGTATTTGTGAGTCTCTATGCCCTACTAGGTGCCACTTTTGACTAGTGATTCAGAAATGGTATCCACTCACGACCATCTACACAACATGAACCTAACGGGTCACACACTTAAGGGGTTTTGGAATGTTTGAAAGCTTGCATAGATTTATGTCTGTAGTGCAAGTGGAAGATTGTTGGTGATATGCCCAAGAGCCCATCATCACAATACGGTTTGAAGGCCCAAGAGGATATTGATCCAAGAGGGATCAGGGTTACTAATGGGCCTATGAGATAGAAGCCCATTAGTACACCCTATATACATACGTAGCAGGGGCAAAGGGGGTGCCCTGACAAGTTAGCTGCGCCTCCCCTTTGCCGCCGCCCTCCTCTTGCCGCTGCCCTAGCCGAACGTGCAGTGCTAGCACACCGACGTCCGGCGTTCCATCCCCGTACGTGTGGACTCCGTAGAGGCGCTGCTACTACTGCTGCACTGATCGGCTACTGGGATCAAGGACAAGGAGCTCGGTTCGTGGGATGTGATCGACTACTTCCTCTACACCGACGCGCGACTTCTTCCGCTGCGCTGCGCGTCTAGTGGTAACGATCTATGATCTCCTACTCACAAGTATTTTGGGTGTACGAGGTAGATTAGCTCGCGTAGCCTACCCGTTTACCTTTATTTTATATGTGTGCTTTCCGTATGAAGTCATACGAAGGATGACATGCTCTATTTAAGATGAACATGTCATTGGTTGTGGTGTCACCACGTTTATCATACGTGTGCATTCCGCATGTCAAATATGCGAGGCAAGGATTCACTCCATTCAAATGGAGGGTGTCCGAGGTTGGATGCTGTGCATGCAGCGGCTTGACGCATGGATACCATTTCTATAGTGAACGGTAATGTATGTGGACGCTTCCGTGACGTGCTAGCACGGGAGGTTCGTTTTCTGCACGTACACTAATAACGTTTCGTAAGACGATAAGTGCGAATCGAGTAGCTCCGACTAGTTATTATAAGGAGAGCCGATTTTAAGCTTGCCACCGGCACTAACTATGTCTTTTGGGATCCATGTGTGTGAGGACCTTTAAGATGTGTGCATCATGATTAAAATCTTGTTGAACCTCAAATTTGTTATTGCATGCTTGAGTAGCATTTCCGAGGGTGATTGCTTGATCTTAGCCAAGGTTATCCTCTCTTTTGATCTTAGGAAATTTCTGGCAGATTCTGTTGCTGTTATTTCATAATTTTTAGAGCCAAATCTGTGAGGAATCTGACTAGATATCCTTTAGGAAAGTTGTTTCTTATCAAATCTAGCATCTATTGTGAATTTCTCATGATTTTAGGAATTTTCTACAAGGAGTTATGCTCAGTTTAGTAAGTCTCTGTCCTGCTGTTTTCCTGGGTAACCTTCCTCTGAAAATGGACTTTTTCAAGCATGTTCCAATCCAATATAGATCTACCTTTGAACACCAAAAAGGTGCTTCACAACCTCACTGAGTTGCTGATGAAAATTGGGAATTTTTGGGGCCCTGGTTTTGAGTTATGAATTTTTGTTCAAAACTGCCGGGACTTTACGTCATTTTGTATGTAGGCTCTTTTCGAGTTCTACCATACAATTGTACCTTTGTATACATAACTACCCCAGTTTTTGCCGAACTTGAGGAAAGAACTTTTCTGTTTTACCATATCATTTGGGGTAATGTTTTGATCTTAGAGTCAATCTTCTTCCGCTAATGCGAACATGTGATCTCCAATGATATCTATCATTTCCACCTCCTCATGTTTATGCCTCTTGATGCCCTAGGCTACCCTTTCTAGAGACATCCTTATCTCAATTGTGTTTGACCTTGCAATCTTGAACGTCTTCATCTTGATCTTGCTCACAACATTATGAACGCATAAAACATGGTTAGCAGGAGTTAAATTCTGTTGGTATGCTTTGAGCATCATCAAGTCATGTAGGTTGCACCCTTAATTTAATAGTTCATGGGCATGAAAATGCATTGCAAAGCATGTGCATTTGGGAACCGTGGATGGACTAACATGCATACGCACTGAAGGTTTCAACCTTCCTTCTATATCCTCCTTATGGCTGATGAGATTGTTGTTCCATGACCAAAGGTGTCGTGACGGAACCTAGTGCATCATGTGTGCTGCACCCATGTGATTACCACTAGGGGCACGCTAGGTATCTTGGTTGGGAGCATGCAACTCACTGCAAATCCATTTTCTTCACTCTATATTATTCCCTTGTTACTAGCTAACTGCATGGGTAAACAAGTCAGGCTAACAAGCATCATGAGCATCATATCACATGAACATGTGCATCCCTCACTATGCATCATGGCAAGTGCACCATATGTTCATATGCACAAGCATCATGTGCTCATCTGCATGTGCTTCACACTCTATGCACCACAACATAAGCATTAGCATGCGCACCTCTCCATTGTGCATGAGGTATTCCCTATGCTTTGGCATTCAATCATATGTCTCATTGGTGCATCGCTCATCCGGTTTAAAATTGTTCATGTGAGCAAATATCTCCTGAACATGTTGTATCTACCCATCTCTTCAAGTCATTCTCATTGCTACCCATAAACAACTCCGTGCAACCGCTCCTTATGACCTTACCATCCTTTATTGTTGCTATGGGCAACTAACCTTCGACTTCTGGTGGTGGAACCCTTGATCCATCATTATACCTTTGTTGCTTTTCAAAAATAAATTCAGAAATCTTAGTAAACAAATTTTGGAAAATATTTGTTTACTAGTTTTCCTTTTGTTCATAGAAATCTCTTTTAGTAATCACTTCTCAACTTGGTCTCCTTCTGCCTAATCTCAAAGTTCTCTTAGCATCAAATCAAATCAACATGCTAAGTTGAGGAGGTAGGAGCAAAGTTTCGGGAGCAATCAAGGTTCTCGAAAAACCAAGGCATGAGAGTCCTCTATTACTTATCAATCCATGATCCGGTTATCATACCCTCCAAATCCTAAGAATCAAGAAACGAGCAAACGAAGGATCGGTAAAATCTTTTGCTAAATTCTCCTCGTTACGAACTCACCATCACGTTCAATTCTTCTGACCGTTGGACCCCATCCTTTTCAGTGCCACGATGGTATGACGCTGTAGCGTCGCTCTGCCATCTCTTTTCCCGCGGCAACGATCACGTCGTCGAGACCTCACGGGCTCACCATTATCGAGCCCCGTGTTGCCACCGCCGGATCGCTCCGCTAGTCCTTACCTAAGTCGGTTGGGATGACCGTTGCGCTCCCTTGAGGTATAAAAGGGAAGCCCTTCCGCGGTGTTGCCACTACCAAGTCTCGCCTGCCTTTGAACTCGACAGTGCCGCCACGCTTTGTTTTTCCCTCCAGCTAGTTTTTGGCCAACCCCCCACTAGCCCATCTCTGCTGTTGCTCCGCCCACTCACTGAGCAAGCTGTCCCTCCATCTTCGTCGACAACCTCCAGAGGAAGCTCGAAAGAAGACCGAGAGAAGGACCCCAACCGGCATTGCCGACCATGGCTCCGTTCTTGGAGATGTTCGAGTCCCTCCGCTGGACGCTTGTAGGGATGTATCTCCGCATCACCGATGGAATTTGTCTTCTCTTAGTTTTTCATGTGCACATTCATCGCCCGCTTCCCATGAACGGCGTTGAGGCAGTGAGGAGAGCACCATGTATCTTTTGCCCTATTTGAATTCTCAATATCGAGAAGTGTAAGCGAGTATGTCTTTCCCTTTGTAACCCTTGTCTTGTTGGTTTGGTCTGCTCTAATCTTGTTGTCGAATCTTGGGATGAGATTCTGTTTAAGGGGGGTAGGCTGTGATGCCCCAGGTTTTCAGCCGAGTTCATTAACCCTAATGATACGGTCAAACGCGTTGACTTTGGTCACACGACGGTCAACTTGGGCCATCACCTCGAAAACACCACCAACAACCCCTGATGACTCACCTTGGTCAACCTTTGGTCAAGATTGGTCAAACCCTAGTCCAAACCCCTTTTAAACCTTTGAACCCTCCTATGTCACCCGGAACTTTTGCCGCGTTCTCCAAATTTCACCTAAACACTTCAAATTCTCCCAATACAAAAGTTGTGTAGTTTTTCATGGGACACAACTTTTATGTTGAGTGGCATTTGAGATTTGAAGCATAAATAGGTGAAAAACCTTGGTCAACGTAGTTCAACACTATTCACTGGCGCCCAGAAAACAGCCAAGTTGGTATGCATTTTGTGCACAAATGGTTGACAAAAACTCATACGCCCTTTGTAGAAGTTGTAAGATACTAGATCTACAACTTCCGTATTCAAACCTTGGTGCACTTCAATTCAACTTTTTGGAGAAAACTCTGGTCAAACTAGGCTAAACGGAACTGTTTCTGTGCGGGAATGCGCACACGCGCTCGACGTCGCCCGACGTTCCACGTCGGTCGCTGCCGTACATCGCCGTACACGCACGCCGAGGCACGCAGGAGACCCCGGGTCCTTGCGCCGCACCTTTGTCTTCTGTGTGTGACGCTCACAGACCGACGGATTTGCGCCACACGCCATGCGCCCACAGGCCGCGCCGTGCCGACCATGTTGCCGCCCCGCCAACCGCGCCGAAGCCGTACCTTTCCCACGTGCGCCGCCATGCCGTGCCCATACCGTGGATGGGTCGTGACTTTTCCCCCAAGGCACACGTGCCTATATAAGGAGCAGGAGCTCGCCGGTCGCGCGCGTTGCGTCGTTGCCCAGAGCCACGCCCCTCCGCCATGGCCGTTGACGCCGAGCTCCCGTGCCCGCTTGCTTTCCCAGCTGCCCAGCCATTCAAGCACCTTCCCTATGTCTCCTTGAGCTCACATGCCTGCTGGTTTCCCCGACCGAGCCACAGCGTCACCGGAGGACCCGCCTCCACGGCCGCCGGCTGCCATTGCTAGCCATCGCGCCGACTCCTTCTTCCGCCGCTCCCGGCGACATCCCACCCTCCTAGCCCCTCCTCTAGGACACCTTGAAGCCCCCCTGAGCTGTGCATTGGCCGCCCAGGCCGCCACCCCGCCGGCGCTCCTATCCGCGACGGCCCGGGGCACGGCCGCGCCGCGGTGCCCCCTTGCTGGCGGCGCCCCGACCCAACTCGGGCCACAAGTCGGTCGTATGCGACTCCTAGGACTCGCTCCTCCCCTTTCCCGGCCCTCTCCGGCAAGCACCTCGCCGGAATTCCGCCTCCTCCGCCGCCCCCATGCCTGAGGACCCAATTGCATGTTTCGTATTCTTTTCAGGGGCTTGTGCGCAAACTGAGGTCAGATATGTGAACCTTTGAATCTTTCGAGGGGTCTCCTCGTAAATAGAATCTTCCCTCTTTTGTGTGTTTTGGCTGCACCTTGGAAAATTCACATAAAATCGTGGAAAAATCCAAAAATTGGAAAACTAATTTTGTTGTGCCCTGTGTGATTAGGATTACAACTTTTATGAAACTTTTATATACTTTTGAGCTTTAGTTTTTGCATGAAAAATAGAAAACCCTTTTACCTAGATCTGTTGCACTGCCTAATCCATAAATGTTCATGAACTGATTTTTGGATATGTGGTCAGTACTAGCATGTGTAGGTCCTGTGCAAAAATTTGCACAAAGTTACTGAAGGAATCTTTAGTTTTGAATTATCTTGTATTTATCCCTTTTCTGTTTAGATGATTTTTGTAGCAAAAAGTAAATAGATTTTTGAGCTATACTTCTGGTAATGGTCATATTATGCCTAGATGCGCCTTTAATGAATTAATCATGATTTTTGGACTGCTGGAAATATTTATCCCTGATTTATGCTTGTTTTTAATCATAAATGTGTAGATCAAGATCTATAATAGATTTAGATGTGTTTGTTGGTTTCCTAGGCTTGTTTTAGAACAGAGAGTGTGTAGGAGAAAGTTTGGCTCCAGATGTGCTATATCTATTTTTGTGTGCATTTATCCTATTTATGCTAGCTAGAAATGCTTTTAATTGTGTAGTGAATTTCAAAAGCTCCAACTTGTTGGCTTGATGTCCAAATGAAATGTTCCTGGTCAAAGAGACCAGTGGGTGTTTGGTTGGCTTTTTATAAAGCTTTTTGTTGAATAAAAGTGAAGGAACCTTTATAGGCTAGTGAGGGAAATAAATGGAAAAGTCATCCTTGTTATGCTTGAACCCTATAGATGGGTTAGAGGAGTAAATTAAGGAGTGAAAACTCATCTTCTTGCTGTTTGTGCTCTTAAGTTAATGATTCTTTTAGATGTGTACACAATCACCATAAAGAGAAGCTTAAATAGGCTCTTTGATTATCTTTTAAAGGAAAAATCTTAAATGCTTTTTGTTAAGGTGAATCTGGTCAACCATATGCTCCTTGTGGTTGTTTGCTACTGTTTAAATTAAACTGCATTGCATCCTCCGTGTAGAAGTCCCCGACGGTAGCTACACGCTCGTGCCGGCTGACGAGGACGAGGGAGCAGGAGGAGACGTGCACTACGTGACCGTAGAGCAAGACCCGGACCAAAGTCCGGAAGTTTGTGTGTCTGCCTGTGCTGACGAAGGCAAGCCCCGGTTTAATCATTAACCTATGTGTTTCATTTAAACTTTTGAATTTATCTTTGTTATTTTATGTGCATTTACGTTCAGGAGTTGATTGAAACCCTAGTTGCATGATTCCTAAGTACCTATGATCTTTTACTAGCATGTTAGGTTGCTAGTTGCTATGCTCTAAGGATCCGGTACAAGTCGAGTGATGTTCGTCACTCGCGAGAATAGGATCTCCCTTATGGAGTCACCATATGTATAAATGGATTGCTCATGTGGTAAGAGCATGGGATTTGGGCTTCGGTCCAATGGCTTCGTTGATTAAGTGTTTGAAAGTACTAAGCACTTGTCGGAAATGGGTATGATAAGCCTAGTACCTAAATGAGATGGTGCGAGAACTTTGTTCTACTAAACTTAGGTTGCGGCCCCGGGCTCGCCACCTGAGTACTTGCGTGAGGCTGGGTGACCTTGGTGGCGTAGCCCAGTAAACCTTGTACTTGAGACTGTAGCATCTGATCCCAATCCGAGGAATGACGGGAACCGCCTGGTTGGTGAACTCTTAGTGAGGGCACCTCCCATGTGTTTAGGTCCACCTTGCAAGGTTTAAATCAATCGATTGTCGGCCTCTCAGCGTTATCTGAGACTACTTAATCTACTGGCCATGAAATCCCTTCATGATGGAACTTTGTGAAGATTATTATTTGATTAATTGTTTTGACAACTATGATTGCAATAATTTCTTATCTACTAATGATTACCATACTACAACTTGAGCTAAAATGTGAAAGTAAGGATTCACTACTTAGTAGCTTTTGGCAAACAAACCCACTAGCCAAAAGCCTAACATGATTAGAGGTAAAGTCTTTCTTTTAGATGGGTAAGCCTTACTGAGTATTAGTATACTCAGCCTTGCTATTTAAATGTTGTTTCCAGGTAATGCATGTGATGCGTGGCCCGGAGAACTTCCACTCGGTTGGGAGCTGGAATGGGTGGATGAGGACGAGTGATTGCATCATGGACAGGCCTCCTATGATGTTGATCGTACCGTTTAGTTTCTTCCGCCGTTTTAATAAACTCTGAACCATTTACTTTCATGTCCAAGAACTATGGTTTGTAATAAATGGACCCTATGGGGAATTTGATGTTAATTTGTAAGGCACTCCGGACTCTCCTTCGTGGGAGTTTTAATGCATACGTTCGATCCTCTCTGTGTTTTCAAGTGATTTACCGTGCGTAAACTCAGCAACACTCAATGGGATGATTCTTTATTATCGCTTAATGACCAAATGGAGTGGTTTAGATGATAGTACGGAATTATCTCGGATGGGGTTGTCACAGTGACACTAGTGACATTCCAATTAAAATAGGACTACATCAGGGGTCAACTTTGAGCCCTTATTTATTTGCTTTGGTGATGGATGAGGTCACAAGGGACATCCAAGCTAGTGTCCCATGGTGTATGCTCTTTGCTAATGATGTGGTGCTAGTTGACGAGACTAGGGCAGGGGTTAATGGGAAGCTTGAGCTGTGGAAGGACTCTTTAGAGTCGAAAGGTTTCATAATCAGCAGGACCAAGACCGAGTACATGATGTGTGATTTCAGCATGACTGAACATGAAGATGGAGTTGTGAGCCTCGACAGACAAGTGGTGGCCAAGAAAGAGACCTTTAGGTATTTGGGATCGATGCTACAGAAGGATGGTGACATTGATGAGGATGTTAGGCACAGGATTTCAGCCGATTGGCTGAAATGGCGCCAAGCTTCTGGCGTCCTCTGTGACAAGAAGGTGCCCCAAAAGCTAAAAGGTAAGTTCTATAGAATGACGATTCGCCCGACAATGTTATACGGTGCTGAATGTTGGACTACAAAGAGACGACATGTCCAGCAACTGAGTGTCGCTGAGATGCGTATGTTGCGTTGGATTTGTGGGCATACAAGAAGAGATAGAGTCCGAAACGAATACATTCAGGATAGAGTTGGGGTGGCACCAATTGAGGAAAAATTGGTCCAACACTAGTTGAGATGGTTTGGTCATGTTCAGAGGAGGCCTCCCGAGGCACCGGTGCGTAGTGGGGTGCTAAACCGGGTCGGTAGTGTAAGGAGGGGTAGATGTCGACCTATAAAGTAACTTGGTATGAGTCGGTCAAGAGAGACCTTAAGGAGCGGGACATCCCTAAGGAGTTAGTTATGGATAGAAGTGCTTGGTGACTTGCAATCAATGCGCCTAAAATACGACCTTTTCTTTTTCTTTTTTTGTGCTTTTGTGTTCTTGTTCTTTGTGCTTCTCCTACCATTATTTCTCGTGGGTTTCATCTCTAGTCTACCCAACTTGCTTTGGGACAAAAAGGCTAAGTTGTTGTTTGTTTTTATTTAGCTGACTCCAATAGGCTAGCCAAATCATACTCTTTGTAGTAAAATACTATTCAATCTTTTTTCTTTATCCAAATCTGAGAGATTTTTGCTTTGCGCTCTCTGCCTCCGCCACGGATTGTCTGACTTGCTGAAGCAAAGTCACCGATCCGTACAGTAAAAATGAGGCTATATAAAAAGTAGAGAAAATCTACATTACTCCCTCACATATAAAGGGTAGACTAGATAACCCCCAACCTATGAAATATTTTATATCACCTCTGAACTTTTCAAAAACCGGTCAAATTACCTCCCAAAGCAGTTTTGAAAAATCATATTAAATCACAGAAAAATCAGAAAATGAAAAATCGAATTGTGTTGGACTCCAAATGAGTAGATCTACACAGTGAATGCATAATATGGTATGCTTTAGTAAAGAATATAGTGATCTCCAAATATATATTCATTGTGTAAATCTACTCATTTGTGTAAAGAATACTGATTGTACTGTAGTGCCTCACTCAATTTATGCCTTCATCGTCTCATCCATGCATGCATCACACGTTTTTTTCGGCATCATGTCCACATTATTTGGGGCTTTGGGCACTAGTATGCCCTTGTTTAATTATGCATTATAGCAGGAGCAATGCCACCACGTACGTTTTCTCTGCCTTCCGATCCTCATATAGACGCATGCGTTGGAGCAACGCGTGTAACCGGGCGCAGAACCAGGCTGGTTCTCTTGTTTGCGATTATTCCCACGGCCTCCCTCACGTCGACGTCCTTAGGCTCAACTCCGTCACGCAGCTTCCAGTCGAAGTGGTACAGCAGGCTCACCAGCGCGAGGTTGATGTTGGCCAGGCCTAGGTTCGACCCTGGGCACATTCGACGGCCGGATCCGAACGGGAGGTACTCGTAGTTCGTCCCCTTGTACTCCATGCTCTTGTTCTTGAACCGCTCCGGCTTGAACTCCTCAGGATCGTCGTCCCAGTACTTGGGGTCCCTGCAGATCGCCCAGATGTTGATGAGCACCGTCGTGCCCTCGGGGATGTCGTACCCCATGACCCGGCACGTCTTGCGGCAACGGCGAGGGATCAGGAACGGTAGGTGGCTGTGCATCCTCAGGGTCTCCTTGATCACGAGCTTCAGGTAGCTCAGCTCCGCCCTGTCGATGTCGTCCTCGGTGATCGTGCTCTTCCCTTTGAAGGCTTCTCGCACCTCGGCCTGCGCCTTGGCCATCGCCGCCGGCGACCGGACCAGCTCCGTCATGCACCAGATAAGCACGCTCGCCGATGTGTCACTGCCTGCGCTAAACATGTCCTAGTGGAAACAACACAACAAAGTTTTCAGCTGCCTGCTGAATGCATTGGGATGAATTGAGTGAGGCCACTGATCGAGGCTTACAAACATGATTGAGCTGATCGTGTCGTTGGTGAGTTCGACGGGCGTGCTGCCTTCTCTCTGGAGCCTGAGTAGGACGCCGACGAAGCTCTCGTGCACCGTCTCGTCGCCGCTGTCCATGGCGTCCTTCCTCTCCTTCATCACCCGCTCGAGGACGCGCTGCATCCTGTCGCGGCACGCGAGCGCCCTGCGCGGCGCCGCGGCGAGCATCTGCATGACCCGGGACGACGGGAACAGGTCGGCGACGGACATCCCCGACGTCTGCCGCACCGCCATGTGGAAGGCGTCGAGGTACTCGCCCTGGTACTTGCACCGGCTGCCGACGCACTCCCTCATGAAGGCGTCGTAGATGAACCCGAAGATCGCCGCGGACATGTCCGTCTCGGCGCCGGCGGCCGCCGAAGCGGCGAGGCGCTGCATGAACCGCGCCACCTCCTCCTCTCGGACGCGCCGGAACGACTGTACCCGGGCGGTGCTGAGGAGCTCGAGCACGCAGATCTTGCGGAGCTGGCGCCACCGTTCGCCGTAGGGGGAGAGCGCCACGTCGGTGGCGTTGTAGGAGATCGCGGCGGCGGTGGCGTTGGTGAACCGGTCGGCGAACGTGGTGTCGTGCGTCTTGAGCACCTCCCGCGCGGCCTCCGCCGACGACACGACCAGCACGGGAACCTCGCCGAGGCGGAGCGTCATGAGCGGGCCGTGCCTCTGCGCAAGCCCGCGCAGCGTGCGGTAGATCAGCGGGTTGGTGATGAGGTGGTGGATACTGCCGATCACCGGCAGCTTCCATGGCCCCGGTGGAAGGTTCAGCTTGGGCTTCGCGGAAAGCGATGACTTGAGCTTGGAGAGGAGGACCAGCAGCAGGACAACGGCCACGGCGACGAGCACCTGATCTGCCATAGGTGATTCCCTTTCGGTAACTGGCTTTGCGTGGAGAAAATTGAAAAAATGGGACTGCAAAAGTGTGTGTGCTCGTGTTGGACGTGACCCGGCAGTGGCTTGATTTATAGTAGAAGTACGTCGCGGGAGGATGCAACGTTAATTGCATAGGGGGGTCACAAGTTTACGGTCGCCCGTACAAACCTTTTCTTACGGTCGATTGCAGACAGTACCACACATGACCACATGGTGCCGCGCTGACGGTCAACTTTTCACCGGTCACTTCCACTTGCCCACGTGCAGACCAACCTCTTCATGTGAGGTCACACACAGGAGAAAACGTTTTCGAACCATAGGAAAACAATGTAACAAAAATTGGAACACACGTATTTGACATAAAAAAAGTTTTGACCAAAACATTTTTACAAAATTAAACAAACTTTTTGAAAAAACTTTTGTAAATTTTTAAAAAGATTTACGCAAAAATTACGAAGAAATATTCTAAAAACATTATGCGAAAAAACTGAGAAAAAGTTTTCAAAAAAGTTGAATAAAAATTTATGTATAGAATTTTTTTAAAAATTGAAGAAATTCTTTTGGAAAAAATATTGGCGAAAGATTAGCACAAAATTCAGCAATAAAAAAGTTTCGAAGAAAGCATTTTACAAAAAAAATAAAAAAGCTTTTAAAAAAACTTTTGTAAATTTTTCAAAAAGATTTACTGAAAAATTATGAAGAAATATTCTTAAAAATTATGGGGAAACTGAAAAAAGTCTTTGGAAAAAGTTGAATAAACATTTGTGTACAGAAATTTTAAACAAAATTTTGAAGAATTTTTTTTGAAAAATATTTGCGAAAGAAGTAGCGAAAAAATCAGAAAAAGTTTTAGATCTAAAAACTAAACAAAAACTAAAAGAAATATGAGAAAAAAATCCAAACCATCGTCGGCCACCCAGAGCATCTTGTCGGAGCCGCCCTCAGAGCTCGCTGTGTCGACCGGGAGGAGCTCGGCCGGGAGCCGTGAAGCCGGGAGGAGCTCTGCCGTGTCCTCACCGGCCAGGAGCAGCTCGCCACCACGGAGCTCGCCGCGCGGTCGGGAGCGGCTCGTCGGGCCCTCGGGCGGGCGAGCGCCTCCGCCGCGTTGCGCTCTCCAGGTGGGCCCTCGAGCGAGCACCGCCGGTGCCGCTCCCTACCGACCGCTTGTCTAGGATCTCCGGCCTGGGAGCTTGCCGCCGGTACGCTGCCTTGGGAATCAGTCGAGATCTGGAGAGAGGGAGAAGAAAGAAAGGGAAGAACAAACCAATGAGTGCGTACAGGGAAAGGCAAGAGAAGGTCGGATGGACCCAGTGAGTAATTGCTTTGACCGACCGTGAGTTGCTCGACATCCGGGCGAGTAGAAATCAACATTGCGATTGCATAGTTTATTTATGCGAGAATTAATACGGTCGCCCGGGGTCAAATATCGTGGCTTGACTGTTGAAGGAGGCAGAATGATTAACCGAAGTTAAGGAATGAAGTGGATTTATCCGTCTACTTGAAAATCTTTCCCATTGTAAATCATCGATTACTATTCTACTAGTAAGTTCTAAATCTCTGACTATAACTTGCTACCTTGCTATGGTTGTTTGGGCTGAGGCAGACACCACCTTTTTCTCTCTCCATTCCTAATGATTAGTTGACTTTTTTTAACCTCATTAAAAAAGTTGTGCAAAATATCATTCTTTATTGTGGTTTGCTTTATTAAGATAAATCTTGAAGTATGACTTAAATTTGACTATGTTTGCACAATTTTTTAATAAGACGAGTGGTCAAATTTGAAGTTAGGAAAGTCAAATGACCTATAATTCGGAACGGAGAGAGGATGTTAATATAGTATAATTTAACCACTATAGTCTTATCTAACTTCACTATTAGCTGTATTAGCTATTTTAGAGTCGAATCGATAAACTTGTTGGCCAGTTGTATCCATGGGACTAAACTTTAATCACTCTCGTTTAGGCTCTTTTATTTAGTCCATAAAGTGCCAAATACATGAGATTAAATGCAGAACTAAGGGACTAACCAAAAGTCACCCCTCCCCCTGCCGATCCCCACCCCACACCTATATTTCTCACTCCATGATGAAACCCACTGGTTTGTTCCCGATCTTACGATGAGAGGGCGTGAGATAACTCGATTGGATCAGATGACGTTTATGACCCGACTACAGCCTCCCAAGGATGTTGCGGCTTAGCAACCGATACACCACCGCCTATAGCTGCCCTGATCTTGTAGAGCACGACATCCGACCACTAGGGCACCTATTCCTACAAGCAATCCAAAAACAAGCACGAACAAAAGTAGAACAAGCAACTCAATTGAAAATAAGGAGATGCAAACAAATCTGATATCACCGAGTTTGGGTTCTATATCAAGTAGAACAGGTGGTCTAGCCGATACACGTGTCTACATGTAGCAATGGCTAAACTTTTAACAAAACAAAACCCGATCTGTTTGTAGCGGCCATGGGAGTATATGAAAGGGTAGGGACATGACCAAGATGTGGTGGGGGTCGTGCTCCAACCCTAGGATGTGCCCTCATACGCTCTGACACGATACATGAGCCAACAACCCAAAAGACGGTGAAGCAACATCTTGACATATTATGGACGTCTACTTGTTTCGACGATTCCCATCGACTCGTATAGAATTTTTACATGAGACAAGTGTCATCTAAAGCTCTATGAAATTTTGTTTCCAACCATATAAATCATATAAAGAATCCCATCACCCAAAATGTGTTGAATTTGATCTCTTTCCATCTTAGGTCGGGGGACAATGGAGTTGGTCCTCAATCAACTTCTTTGGTCGTCCGTGTCTTCCATGTGTGTCTAGCACTCTTTCTTATCCACGTATGTATTTCTAAAAATGATAATGAATATACTCCATAGTGCAACATCAATTCCTTAAAGGTACCAAATACAATCATAACAAACAATTGTTTCACCTTTGAATCAAAAGTTGCCAATATGGTTGTATCTTGTTGGTGAAGTCCTCAGGCCCAATCTTGAGACTTCTGTGGCCCAGATCGAAACTAAAAAAGAGCCTTTTTATTCATATTTTTAATGGTGATTTCTCTGAGGCGAGGAGACAGGAAATGAGGAGTCGTCGCAACGTTTCGGCAGAGCTGCAGAGGGCTTGCATGCATCGGAGGAGGTGAGTTTAAGGAATTTTGCTGCCTGATGCTCGTGCTCCTCGTAATAGCAAGCAGGCCTGCAACACTACCTCGAACGGAATGTCATGTGCGGATGTAGTTAATTTTTATAGTGACACTGGGAGAATGGACTAATTTTTAATTACACATGAAAGATCATTTTAATTTTGAGAAAGTATTTTGTGTGCCATTGAGATACACCTCATGTGCTCTATGCTATTAGAAATTAGGACTTCAGCTCTGTGCCATTGGTTGTATTTTTTGATGTGTTCTATGCCATTGCCATTACCATCTCTGGTATCCTGCCGTTTGCCGCCATCGGGCCCGCATGACAGTGGCAGGGAGACCGAGACGAGCGCAGGCCGCGCACCGAGGGGACGGGCGCCGGGCGGCGCGAGTGCCGGCCGCAAGCACCACCGCCTCCTCCGTGCTGGCCTCGCGACCACACGGGACGAGATGAGATGGGCACCACACCACGGGATGGCTCCCCTCCACCCCTGTTCTCCTCCGCTCTCTCCTCCCCCCCGATTGATGCGACCGCCACTTGTCAGAGCAAGACGAGAGCACCACGAGTTTCGCGACGCTCGAACGCGCACCCATCGCCATTCACCGTCCCTGCTCTGTCGCCGGAGGAGCACGCTGGCTGGATGGCCATTGCCGGCCTCCCGCTTCCAAATTTCGGCAAGAGCTGGCAGGTACGGGAGGAGGTGGTGGTGGTAGCCCATCATGGCGGACATGTCGTGCGGCGCACCGACCACCTGGTGGGGGTGAGGATGGAGTCCGAGCGCCGAGAACGGGATGTAGCGGTTGGGGTTGGTGGCCGCGGCAACTCCTGAGCGGATAGAGATGTTGAGCGCGGAGTAGTTGACCGGGATGGTGTCGGTGCCTGTGGCGCGAGGATGGCGGGCTCCACCTACTGAAGCAGCCACTCGACGAAGAAGACACTGGTTGGGCGCGATCGGCGCCCTCGGTGTCCATCCCCTCGGCGCAGACAGTTGGGGAGCGAAGCAGTGACGTCCAGGGCTGGTGCGGATGCTCGGGAGCCGGAGCGAAGATGGTGTACCCGACGCCGGACCCGCCGCCACCGCCATGCTCATCCATCCCTCATCCCCACCGTCTCGCCCCCGTGGTCGCGCCACCTGCGCTCCTGCTCTTGCATGCCGCCAATCAGCAGCAGGGTGGTGAGCTCGAGGAAGTCGTCGCGCCGCTCGCTCGATTCCCCGGCCGGGGACTCAGGGAGGCAGGGCCTCGACCCCGCCGCCCCCGCGCCAGGGACTTGGGGAGGCAGGGCCACCGGCCGCAGGAGGGGAGGATGAGGAGGTGACGGCCTAGCGAGGAGGGAGCCACGATCGGCAGCTGGGAGGAGGAGAGGAAGGGAGGCGGGATCGCAGAACGTTGCTGGTGCCGAGGTGGTGGCCCAGGGGTGCGAGGAGCAGAGCGCGAGCACGCGGGGGGGGGGGGGGGGGGGGGGGGGACAGCTCCGCAACGGTAGGAAGAGAAAGGAGATTTCCCCCCTCACCCTCTGACGCATGGGCTCGCAACAGGGTCTAACGACATCAAACAGTGCGGACGGCGGAATGGCACAGAGGGAATGAGAAATAACAAACAATGGCATGTAGCTCAACTTGTATTTTTCAATGCCATAGAGCACATGAGTTGCATTTTTCATTGGCACATAAGGAATTCTCTACTAAATTTTCAGTGTAATAGGAATTGAGTCAAGATTATTATAAGTCCTGCCTCCGCTCTATGGGGTTTACACATATTCTTCCAGTCAGAAATGCCGAGGACAAGGGCCGGGTGAGTTAGTCATATTCTTTCTAGACAATAGGGGGACGCGACGGATAAAGTCGAGATTCTTGTTTCATCACCGAGGAAAAGAGTGAGCTTCGCTTCTGGATAGAGTGGGTGGTCTGGTTCTCCGGCCGGTACGTGGAAATAGGACAGCACGTGCCTGACGAGTGCAGCTTCTTCCCGTCGCACGAAGGACGCTGTGGACGACGGATCTAGCTAGGCAACCGCAGCCTGGATTGCCAAGGGATCGGTAGCATAGCTAGACTGAATACTTGCAAATGATTGTTTGACCGTTGATTGTTTTCGTTCGTGGTCGTGATTTGCACCGGTAGTTCTTCCT
This sequence comes from Cenchrus americanus, assembly GCA_947561735.1. Classification (NCBI taxonomy): domain Eukaryota; kingdom Viridiplantae; phylum Streptophyta; class Magnoliopsida; order Poales; family Poaceae; genus Cenchrus; species Cenchrus americanus. Next base: position 57,301,848 of record OX387240.1, read on the forward strand.
TTACAGGCTTCCAGTTCCAGCACATGGTAGGACGCGCCCATCACACGTCCTGGTCCTGTAGCTGTCACAAGAGGAAACTATGGCTTCGCCAACAGCCCAAAGCTTTCCCAACAGCCAAGACCTGAGCTGTTGGCGAAGAAACTCTTTCCCAACAGGAAAATTCTGCTGTCGGGAAAGAAATCTTCGCCAACAACCCAAAATCCAATGACTGATGGCAAATTCGGCTGTTGGCGAAGGGGTTCTTTCCCAACAGCATTCCTGTTGGCAAAGAAAAGCTGTTGGCGAAGCCCCGGCGCGGCCAAACGGTACCGACGCCGTCCGCTTCGCCAACAGCTTCGCCGTTAGCTGTGTGCAAAGGGAGCAGCCCTTCGCCAACAGGGCTACCAAGCTGTTAGCGAAGAGCCTTCTTTCCCAACAGCCTTGTAGGGGCTGTTGGGGAAGATTGCGGCTGTTGGCAAAGAATTTTCATTTTTTTCGAATTTTGAATTCAAACTTTTTTGGTAGCCTTGCTACGTTGTTTACAAGCACATGGTTAAATGTAGGCCCATTTTGCAACATTTAGCTATATTTCGTTAATTATTTTCGTTCACTTGAATTTTCCGGCATAATTCAAATTTGAACTGCAGGTGTGTGAAATAATGAAACTTAGGCGTTTGAAAAATGATATTCATGTCGGGGAGTGTGTTTTGAGGCCGTGTCCCAAAGCTCACCCGAAATTTCGAAGTCCTTGTCCACATAACACGACGGTCCAGGTGTGGTACAACTGTTTTTTAATTATATAAAATCCAAACGAAGTCGAAAAATCACGAAACTTGTCGGGGTGTCTTGTTATCGCATGTGGAGGCTGCGATAAACATTTGAGAAAGTTTGGAGCAAGTTACCGCGTCGGATGCTCAAAAACTAGACATCTGTGATCACATGGTAGAGATGTCTAGGTTTTGAGCATTTGTAGATCATGTCCATTCTGAATTTCTGATGGATTATGTCGCATGTCTCTGAGGAAATTTTGACACCTACAAAATGCTTACGTACGTGTTAGTACCATCGCATAGGTGTTTGTTTTGTTCAAGGACGGTTGGACATCACTACGGCAGCCACATGCTTCCCGGAGTACCGGCTGCACTCGAGGAAGGCCCAAATGCACTCGGGGAAGCCTTTCCTCAGTGCAAAACTCGGGGAAGAGGTTCCCGGCTAAACCTCTCACGGTGAAGAGACCTTCCTCGAAAGTCGAAAATTACGCACTTGGGGAAGAATTGACGACGTCAGGGACGTTTGCCTTTTTATTTAACAAAAAACCCTCTTCCCCGAGAGCACTCATGAAGAAATTTGTTTTTTAAACCCTCTTCCCCGAGTGTTACACTCGGGGAGATATTTGTTTTTTTTTAAAACCTCTTGCCCGAGTGTTTATCGTAGGCACTCGGGGAAGAAATTCGTCTGTTTTTAATAAAAACCCTCTTCTCCTAGTGCCTCTACTCAGACACTCACCGAAGAAATTCATCTGTAAAATAAAAAACCTCTTCCCCGAGTGCCGCTGCCTAGACACTCGGGGAAGCCACCTCTTTTATTTCTTCTTTGTTTTGACATTAGATCAAGAAAGACATAAAAAACAAATAAAAATTAATGCACACGGTCCATTGCCCACCACTTGGATTCAGAAATACAATCCCCTCATGCACTTCGATTTTTGATAATTCGAATCAAAATAAGACCGTATATAGCGTTTCCAGCCACATGAATCAAAGGACAACAATACATAATAAGTAACCGATATTTAAATCCTGTCCAGTTGTTTGCATGTTCTGCTTGCAATCATTTCACCAATTTCTATGGCTCTTGCATTTTCATTTCTAAATCTTTAGCAGCTTTGCAGGGTGTCCAATTAACAACCGGTCAATCTCTAAACAAATAAAACAGGGTGTCAAGTTGAAGGTAAGAGGAAACATTTTTTTTTCAAATTCTAGTATGGAATTGAACCAGCAATTTGAGTAAGTTAGCACAATCAGAAACAACTAGAATAGGATGCCATCTTGCAAGTGAAAGAGAAATAGGTGTCTCCAAATTATAGCAGAAAAAAATTATATATCAACCCTAATGTATATCAAAATGCTAGCTAGGCAAGGAAAAAGGTGCTTGGTACTTGTACATTACTATAGAAAAAGTATGTATACGACTATGTTGATACTAGAATACTTGATATACAGGTCAAGCTAATTAATCAATTAGAAAGTTGTTCTTTCTATATATCAGTTAAGGAGAACTGCACACAGGTCAAGCTACTCATTGGAGAACTGCACACACACAATCAGATACTTTGGTATTTCATACCAGAACTGACAGCAATAATGCAATCTCATGTTTTCCCCCGAACAATGATTAACGTGTAGCAGAGCTGCACATTCACAATCTGTGACGACCAAAGTACCTGGCAGTAGAAATTTGTACATGCACACACAATACATACATAAACTAGTAATATGCACATTCACAACCTGCCAATTTTGAGTAGCAATTCACACTTACAGAGTATTCACACACATTGACATTCAGAACCTAGCAGGGGAAAGTTGGAGGTAGAGGAAGAAGGAAAAGGGTGGAGTTACCTGCAGATGGAGGAAGGGAGGTGGCTGCTGTCTAGATCGGGAGGAGGGGCGCCATCGTTTGGAGATTCCATGTGTGGAGAGACGCGCGGCGGCGGCTCGAGGCGTGGTGGAGGAGGCCGCCGTCCTTGTGTCGTCGCCGCACCTCGCCGGAGAGGTCGCCGTCCCGTCAATGCCCCGGGAGTAAGCTCGAGGCTGCATTGGGAGGGAGGTCGAGGCCGCACCTCGCAGGGAAGGCCACCGCCATCCATGCGCCGACCACCAAGGGGGGAGCTCAAGGTCGCTGCCGGGAGGAAGCTTGCTTGCGCGCTCGCCGGCCTGTGCAGCTCTGCTTTGTGTGCTCGCCACGCCCGCTCCGCCGGCTCGCCCCGCAACGCACTCTCCCTGCTCTGCCGTCACACTGCATGGAGCTCGCCCCGCTTCATCGGTCCGCCGAGTGGATCTGAGATGCGAGAGAGAGAGAGAAAGAAGAGGGGAGGTTTGGGGGGCGGCAACGGGTGAGGGTGGGGGTCGATGGGGAGGGTGCGGCTCGGGGTGGGTGGTTTTACATGGTTAGGGTTTCATCAGGACGGCAAGATGTTGGCTGACTTGGCCCTTTTACATAGGTTTTCGAGAGCCGTAGGCCAAACATTCATGGAAGGGTCTCTTCCCCGAGTGCCAAGGAAGGCACTCAGGGAATTATTTTTTTAGTTTTTTTGCCTCATTTTTTGTGAGGCCATCTGACGTGGGCCTGGATTAGGACCCATTAAGCGGTGAGACAAGAACTCTCGAGGAGGAGTCATTTCACTCCATTGATAATGTGAAGGCCAAGATCCAGCATAAGAGGCCCGCAGATCCTTGTCAAGACCATCACTGGCAAGACGCCTCATCTCCAACTAGATGGTAGCTTCCCCGAGAAGTCTCCACCTCGCACGAGGAGTCTCCGCCTCGCATGAGGAGTCTTCGCCTCCCACGAGGAGTCTCTGCCTCGCAGAGAACTTTCCGCCCCATCTTCGAGAACTTTGCTCGTATGAGAAGACTCCGCCTCCGACTACTCGTTCACACGAGAAGTTTCCGCCTTGACTACGACGGGCCCCGCACGCGGAGGTCGGAACGGGGGAGCCACTGCTCGCACTAACGTGGCGCTGCCCCGATGCTCGGACTCCCCCGCAACGACACGTCGGGCACCAGTTTCCCCACGTCATGCAAGTGCATCAGCTGGCAGCACGTGCGGGAGTCCGGCTCTGACAAGGGCCGACGCGTCGTCCCATCCGACTCTGTGGCACACCAACTCCGTCAGAAGCACTCGAGTGCCCACTATAATTAACACCTACCTACTTTTAGGCCCTAACGTGGTGGGCTCAACTCACGCTCAAGCAGGTTGAGTCATCACGGAAGAACTCAAAGGAAGCGCCAAGTACTCAGCATGAACAGCGCCACCCTGACACGCAGCAGCTCCAAACTCCACAACAACTCAGCTCCCCTTCACTGCCTCCTGGCAAGCATCAACAAACGAAAGGACCTCCCAAGTCCAACAAACACCGTAGCTCTTTTTCTTTCCCCCCTTTGCACCTCACCCTTGCGTCTATAACAGGGAGAGGAGGGCAACCTTTACAAGGGATGACAAACTGAACACTCACACCCTAGGGACTTGGGCTCGATACTCCCTCCCAAACAGTTTGTAACCCCTACTACAAACATCCATAGCGCAAGAACATGACAACTCGATACTGGACATAGGATATTACTCCTCCATCCGGGTATGACACACGATCCGATACAAATTTACTGTTCGACGGTAGAGAACCCCGACACCCTCCCACATTATTTGAAACTCCCTGCTCAAATTTGGGTAAGTTTGAATTATTTTGGTATATTTCGTTAGTTTTTTCGTTTTGTTGAATTTTTGCATACTTCAAATTTGAACATCATGTGCATGAAATAATATAATTTGGTGATCCAAATTATATTATTTCATGCACCTGCTGTTCAAAATTGAAGTATGCAAAAAATTCAACAAAATGAAAAAAAAAACTAAGGAAATATACCTAAAAAATTGAAAATTATGCCAATTTTGAGTAAGGAATTTTAAATAATGTAGGAAATCCTCAAAAGAAAAATGGGGCAAAAAACTAAAAAATATTAATTCCCCGAGTGCCTTCTCTGGCACTCAGGGAAGAGACCCTTCCCCGAGTGCCAGATCAGGGCGCTCGGGGAAGAGGCTACCTTCCCCGAGTGCCAGAGCAGGGCACTCAGGGAAGATTTTTTTAAACGGCTCCGTCCACATGTGCCGTCAAATGTCAATTTTCTTTCGCAGGTGTCGCTCTTCCCCGAGTGCAACACTCGCCCAATTTGTTGCACTCGGGGAAGTCCTTGACACTCGGGGAATTTCCCTTCTCCCGTAGTGCATGATCATTCCATCCATGTTTACTCGTATGTGTCCACCTCAGCATAGTTATTGCATTGAGAGTATACCGATAACTAACTGAACCAACAGGGTCCCCAGATTGCTTAGTTTTTGTGGTTCGACCGGTTGTCCTGCGGGACCACTTATGTAAAGCGGTTGAATATTACTGCTGGCTGATAAGCTAGATGAATAGGGCGCGGTCCTTAATTCCACTTCCTGTGGGAGATAAGTTCAGGTTGAGATTAAAAACATATTCTCGAATGTCTCACGGCAAAACTGCTGCCTCTATAAGGGTGGAAGGTTCGCGCACACCTCTAGTTAGCCCAATAAACATATACTCCCTCCGTATTGGTATTAGAAGACGTTTAGAACAAGGTTTAAGTCAAACATTGAGATTATAAATCATGAATAATTTTTAAGTTATTATGTTTGAAAATGTGAAAATCATATCAATAGATTTGTCTTGAGAAATACTTTCATAAAAGTATAAATATATCATTTTTAAATAAATATCTTTTTAGCAAGTCAAAGTTGTGTTTTGAAGACCGTGTCACAGTCAAAAACGTCTTCTAATACCAATATGGAGAGAGTAACAAACTTGCATATATCCTGATTTATGTCCCACATCAATTATTTGAAAAATGGCATTAATCATATGAAAAATCATAAAATAATTACCATCAGTTAGCAGTAAAAATCACCCTTTGCTCTCTCCCGCAAAATCCCACAATTAGAAAATACATGGACTTTAGCTATACTGTTCACATACAAATTGGATTTTAAATACCAATCAAATCATTATTTCAACCTTCAAATATTTTCTCACGTATCAATTTTTCAAAAATCCAATATGAGCTCTTTCTCAGATTCTAAAATCTCAAATCAACTTCGAGTGTGTATAAAAACAAATTTTCATTCCATAAAAGATCATTTCCATTGTTTACGATATTATATTCTAGCAGAATAAATTAACTTTATTATTTTCTGATTTGTTCCTGAAGTAAACATCAACCGATCTTATTTTACATGTCATGTTTGTTTGGCCTGAACAAACCCGTCTAAATCCCAGCTTGTTCGGATGGCTGGTGGCTGATGGTAGGTTTGGTTTGTTACGAGAGAAAAGTCTTGTTAGCTGGTTCTTTGGTGGTGGTTTGTTCTGAGAGAAAAATACTGCTGGCTGGTGGCTGATAAGACAAACGAACAGGGCAACTCTAACCGCCTAAACACCTGCTATAAATTACTAATAACACACGTGAAGACACAAAGATGATATCATGCAGACATAAAGGCAAAAGCTTATTCAGCTGAGGGCTCCTATATGACTACCGAAAAGTGGACATGGATATGAACTTCTAGCCCATCAAAGCCTATCTAAATGTATATTATTTATTTTTTCCACCTGCCTACCTCATCACTATGCATTACAAAATGTTTCAACATTTTTTCAAAAATTTTGCATCATTTTTCAACCAAAATGTTGAACCACCATTTTTCATAAAAGGTTGAACCAACTGTTGACGCAAAATATGCACCTAGCGCCAAACACACAGCAAGCCGAACAAGCTGGCTTCACACACGCAAAGAATCACGAGACGTGCCAGTCAATTTTCCCTGAAAATTAACAAAAGATAAAGTAGTTAAATTCCCAAAGCTTGGAACTTACCGGGTGGTACCAGACAGTTCCATATTTACGGCTACGAAGCCAAGTAAGATGACATATAGCTATAGAAAGCTATCTGCCAGCAAACAGAAACCATTCGGGAGCTCAAAGAAGGAAAAAGTAATATAGCCGAATGGATGATGCAAGCATGACGACGATCGGTCTTTGTTTAGGCAAAGATGCTCATGCACAAGACCATAACCGATCCCCGTGGTGATCAACATTAAATAAACAGATAAAGTAAAGCGCGAGCATAAGCATGTAATAAACGAGCATGCATAGGTTCAAAGCACTAGTCCACCGCATGTCTAGGTACTTAAAAACCCGTCAGGTACGATGCCAAACAAATCTATCCACCGCATGATACAACTTGCATGGGGATCGTACCACTTTCCACAAATAGATCTATCCACCGCATGATACAATCTAAATATGGAAAGCTAAAAGCATACATTATTTAAAGCATGAATTACACACATGTTCTACTCGTGAGAAACATAACCGAATACGACTGAACAGCCGATTTGGGGTCCATGAGGAAGAAACAAGCATTACCAAGTAAAATAAATCTATCAGATTGATTTGAAATCTAATCCACCAGATGACTAGCTCCAAAGCAACCCAAAAACCTGCATCTACCGCGTGATACTCAGTTCTTTCAAGATTTATATGAACATTGGCGAGCTTGAACCCGCAACATGTAGCAACCTAGATCGATTCAGTTTCGGCTATCGGAAAGCACATGATCCACGTGTTAGATTAACCAAAAGCACGAAATTGACTCGTATGAGGATCATCAAAGGAATAAAGCCGATCCAAATCCATCTAGATTGGGCAAAAAGGTGTTACATGAATTTAAACATAAAGCAAAACTCAAAGCAACACGGGGTAACTTAATGAATCTATTGGATCTTGCCAAAATCCAATAGAGTCGATAACTAGCTTCAAGCTAGATCTTAGCCTACCGCATGGCTCATGACCTAACAAGAAACCTTCTTGAACCAAGCTTGAATCTACCGCATGACACGAAGCATGGTAACAAGACTAGTTGCATCAGATCTAAATCCACCGCATGATACTAGACATGATACAAGGTTGCCGGTACTCACGGAGGTCGACGGATCGATGAACCCTCTCGAAGAACTCGACGACACGACAAATGGACTCTAGGGTTTGGTGTAAGGCCGGTTTGTATTGAGAATGATTTCGTATATGTTACATACATTCAAGGCTCATATTTATACCCTGCCAGTTACAACCTCGAATGGATTTGCTGCCTAATTTATCTCTAAGCTTGATCGCTTATCCATCCATTCGTCCTTCCTGCTTGAGCCACATCACCGTACAATCCCGCAAAATCAGCTCAACTATTCCCTTGCCGAACGAAAGCAAACAGCGAAATCGCGGATTCTTCTGCCGAATGCATCTGAGAAAACCTTCCTTCCACCAGACGGACTCCTCATCGAGCTGGACCCACACGTCAGACTCCTTACCAAATTTTGGTGTTAACACATGCCCCTTCAATTGCGGGATAAAAGTGATTTTATTCCGGAATTGACTCCAGCCACCAACGTCTTCAAATCGAATCTGTTCAACACCTATTCTCTCTCTTCGCAATCCGCCGGAATCTCCGTCTAGATCCAAACCCTAGATCCCCTTGTTCTGAGCTCGGATCCCCAATGGCGGCTCAAAATCAAGCTGCTCAGGTAAATTCCCCTTCCATAAGCTTCATTCGGCATTTAGGTTTTCAATTTTTACCTGAGATTTCTTTCCCACTTTCCTTCAGGAGCCTTCCACCGAGCTTTTGATTCGCACCGAGGCCAATTCAAGATCCTACTACCTTGGTCCTATGGGAAACTCTGATCCCCGAGATTTTATCGCAGCCGAATCTCAAAGGATCCCCTTCAAGGCGGCTCTGTCCACACCTCCTTTGTGGCAGGATGCTTTCAAGAACTGGCCCTTGCCCCCAATCGCAGGCTGGAAAAATTGGTACCGGAGGGTTCTTGCGGAGACAAGAGTGCCAGGACCCGAAGTGGGATACCCTCCGCATTGCTCAGTGCCTGGAGTTATCTTTGGCCGAGACCCCCAAGAATGAAGACCTCTTGATAGCAGCTTGCCACTTCTGGTCAAACGGCGTCAACGCTTTCCTCTTTGGTCATGGCTCGATGTCTCCAACTCTGGCCGATGTGTATATGATCACCGGCCTTGACATTACAGGATCTGTCCACCCCTGGGATTTTAGATGTTCCTCAAGACAAACAGGGGTGAAACCAGGGAGCGGATACAAAAACTATATCCTGAAGCATATGAAGGATGGCCCCCTTGGCGAAATCGAATACAGGGCATTCCTGAACATGTGTCTATGCAGGTTCATCTTCTGTGGCAAAGCCAATGAGCCTACCCTGAATCACATTGCAATGGATTCACACCTAGTCGATGGAAAGTGCTTCCCTCTTGGAAAATACCTCCTAGGTAGTGTGTACCGTATGCTTCACCAAACTGTCACCCAGATGTACACCAGCCAGAGGATAGCATGTGTCAACGGTTCCTGGTGGTTCGTTCAAATGTGGCTGCAGCTGCACATGCATCAAATTGTTGGTGTTGATTTGAACACCCGGTTCTTCCCTTCATCCAATCATCATGAAGGGGAACCCCAAGCCACCAGAGGATGCCAGACTTATGGAGAAGCTGCTTCAACTGTCCTCGTTCAGCAGAATATCAGCCAGCTCTTCGAGCTCTTTTTCAAAGGTTTTCAGAACCCTCTCTGGCTCCCTTATTTGGATAATGACAATTTTACTCTCCCTTGTGAATTCTCTTTTGAAACCGAACGCCAAGATGGAAGATTCCTGGAGATCTTCAATATCATTATCCGCCCATGCATCTGTAGGGCCGACTTCGGTGGAGGAAGGCTGACCTACAACACTTATGAATATTATCAGCCCAACATGATGGCTCGACAACTAGGATGTGGCCAGATGCCCCCAAGACTGTTCTTGCATGAATTCCTCAAGCCCAGGGAGGAAATCAAGGAACTTACTCAAACTAGCAGAGTTTTTCAATATGCATGCAGTCCTTCTGTTTACACCTGGCCTTTCATTCCCACAACAATAGCTCACCCCACCTTCAACTCTTGGTGGCAAGAATTCCATGATCATATCTTCAGTGAGCCTGTACATTTGTTCTGCACGGAGTTGATGCCTGACTTCCAACCAGTTTCAGAGGTAATATGATTAACCCTCAAATCAGATATTCCCTCTTCCAATCATGATTCTGATTTTATTTCTTTTGCCCACAGAACACAGTACCTGCCCCTCTGGTCAGGGATATTGCTTACAATGCAGTAGGCCCAATCTCAGCATTGGGATTCAGATCACCAACCCTGGCCAGGTATGCAACAACATACCCAACTCTGTCCAGCCTTGCTGCTGATAGGAGGCAAGGTTTATCTCTGATTGCTCCTCCAAATGCCAAGAGGAGAAGAACTATCAAGAAAGTCCTTGTTGAGGTAAAATTTCTCCCTTTCTTGATCACATGATTACTTTGTTTCTGATAAATCATATCTTGTGCATTTTCAGACCAGAACTCAGCAGGCCTCAGCCTCAGAACCTGCCAATGCCCCATCCACTGGTATGACCTTTACTATCTTTTTCTTGAGGATGAACACTGGCATTCACTCCTATTTTGGTATTTGCAGAAGAAACAATGGAGGATCAACTTGTGGACGTCCCAGTGTCTCAACAAGCAAGTCCACCCAGGGTTGAGCCACCTATCCAAGTGGAAATCTCATCTTCATCAGGGACTCTGTCACCCCATGTTCAAGCAGGAGCACCAAACTCACCAGAAATGAGCTTCCCAATCCGACCAGAGCCATCAAGTCCTCCAAGGGCCCAATCACCCACTAGTCATGTAGAGACATCAACCCCAGCGGAGGTGAACCCATCTCCTCCTCAGCCAGAAGCTTCTGAGTTGCCAGGAACTGCATCAACGCCTTCTCACATAGAAGCTTCAGCTCTGCCTGGAATACCTCCTTCACCAGCGGCTGCCCCTGAACAAAATCCTGCCCCTGTTTAGGAGATCAGACATCAGGTACTTATTTGCACTTAACCTTGCTACCTTTTACTCCCAGCACTCCTGACTCGGCAATATCGCTTTCTTAGGATCAGGCCCCATCATCATCAAGTCCATCAATGGGGAACAATCCAGTTGCCGAGGCAAGGGAAGGAGCGCCTCAAACTCTGTCAGAGGAAGTGCTAGAAAGACTCAAGGAGATTTTTGCCTGGCTGCAAAGAGATGCGCGAGATCAGTTCAAGGATCTCGATCACTTTGAAGAAATGCTCGAAACCATTAGCCAGGAACTCCCTAAGGACATCAGTGCCTCTCTTGCATCTATCTCTGGTCTGGAAATTCACTACGTGCCCATAAGACAAGCTTTGAGGAAGGTGTCCTCCCGCCCGGCTGTTGAAAAGAAGAGGGCCATTGCTGAACAAGCCATGAAAGGGGCACAATCTCAGACCGAGAGCCATAAAGATACATTGGCCAATCTGCAAGCTTCTCGTGAATTGAAGATCGCCAGAAAAGTCGCTTTGGAGGCAGAACTGAGAAGCCTGTCAGCTGAGATAGAGGCCGATGACAAGAAGATAGCCGAGCTCCCTGGATTGATAGAGAAGACCCAAGAGGAAGCAATATCGGCTATAGCCAAGGTGAAACAATGCGACGCAGAACTTACCACCTTGTTCAGTGCCCAGAAAGATTATCAGGAGCGGTTGGACAATTTTCGCCAGGCAACATCAAATGTCCGTAGTGTAATTGCGAAATACTTGAACATTTAGCTGCTTGAATCGATGTGTAACTGAATTGGTCGCTCTTGTAACATTTGTTCTTGCATTTTATTTCCCTTTTCTTCTGCACATTCTTAAATGCAATGCTGAACGACCCATTCGGCAAAGAAATGCCAATACCCGATTGGCACTTTGACTCCTCTCGGCGGGCAAGGTCAGCGAACATGACTCACCCTAGAACTCCAAACGACCCATTGTTGGCGGGTTGGTCAAGCAAACCTTTCCACCTTCAGACTTTCTTGGGATATGCGCCACGATCCGGAGCCACGACGTGAGGCCACGGTCTGTCTTGCCGGGCCTATAAATGGCTTGGTAAGTGCCCACTAGCTCTCCACCGAGTCCTTTAGCTCTCGAATCTTTGCCAATCTCAACTCTTCTTCTTCTTTCCAAACGGTGCACATCCCCGAGAAGCATGGTGCGCGGCCTCGATCGACGCGCGCCTGCGGTGCCGGCGGAGGGGGAGTAGCGCAAATGATGCTCGCGAGGTATTGATCGTCGATTCCTCTTCTGCGATTCATCTTTGATCTCCTTTTATTTTTGACGGTCATCCTTTTTTAGGGTTGATTCAATGGAATCCATCTCCCACCATCGTAGGTCAGCCCCTACCGGACGACTCCTCGGGTTTGACGGCCACTCCGTGCCCTACGGAACTCGCCCCTCCACAACAAACGGCGGGCTGGAGCGGCCCGGCGCGAGTGGAGGGGGGACATCTCCAAAAAGGCCGGCATAAGCGAGGTTGGAATGGGAAGACCGGCGCAAGCGGTGCCCGGAAGACCATCGACGGTACGGCCCTGAGCAAGGCTCTTTGATCAAATGCGACGCTTAGATGCTAATCTCCCTTTTTCTTGCACTTTGCGGCAGCGTGCGCGAGCTCAACCGGCTAAAGATCTTTGCCGTGGAACAGAGCGGCGGGAGCAAGGTGAACGCCGGCGCGGAGACACGCGGCGGAGAACGCCTTGCGTGGGTGGAGCACCACATGGACGAAGTGGCCACCCATGGCGTGCGCTTGGGCACCACCACGGGCACAGCGCCATGGCGATGCCTCGCGCGTCGACTACTCCACCGGGCCGCGCGGCTTTCGGGACGAGCGCGCCGAAAAAAGACATCGAGAGAGATAGAGAGCTCATCTTGGAGCGCCTTGATGGCCACGGCGGCCGCGCCATTGCGCCGACTCACTCATTCCCAATCTGTCTTTGAACGGGCTCTTTGGGTAGGCCGTATTTGGGATGTTTGAATATCGGCAACAAATAAGAGGCTTTTGATATTTGGTGCTTGCTGCTAACGACGACGATTTTCTTCATGTTTGCATCGAAGTGAATCTTGTTTTTCCTTAAACGTGTCAAGGGAAGCTGTCTTGGGCAGAGCACGCGAGAACGAGATGTCGCAAAGCGCAAAAAATCACGGAAGATCACGAATCGGCAATCGCATAAGCATAATTCCAGAAGTGAAAACCATTCGCATTCGGGAAGAAAACCTGTAGCTTGGTATTCCATGAGTGTACGCAATGACCAGGTCATCCTCGCATACCACCCCCTCGATCAATAAAATAGCCTGTTGAGATGCCACTGCAAATCCACTTGCACACTCATCATCACTTCTCATTTCCTCCCGAGTCCTCGGAGGAGAAAACCCCAAGGCCATGGACAAAGGCAAGCAACCCCGGAAGGCGGCCTCAAGGAAAGAAACGCACGATTCGAGAGTGGGTTTTCCCTTGATTCACTCCTTGTTTCCAATATGATCTTGCGCCACACCTCCTCTCTTCCTTTCTTCTTTCGGCCTTGATTTGCTTCTGAAGAAATCATCGGGACGAACATGCACGAGTACATCTCCTCAGATTCCTCCCTCGAAACGAGAGGAGGCCACGCCACGAACGGAGGGACCGGCCATCAATTGCGGCAGCGGCGTTCGGCACACGGAGCATATTCCGGGGACCTCACCGGCTGTTGCCCGGGCGAAGGCAGTGTCGTGTGGCTTTGGAGGCATTAGTGGGGGGGTAAATGTTTCGACCCTTCTTGACTTTGCGCTCATACGGATTTCTTGCCCTGCCTGCCACCGGCTCCTCCGTTTCAAATGTCTGCGACGGAGTACAACAACTTTGAAGCGGCTTGGAACTGACTTGGTGGAGGCCCCGCAAACCATGGTCACCCCAGAGTGCATTCCAAGGATTCTTGATCACGGTGGTCTTGGAGCAGGCGAAGAGGACGTGGGAAGAAGAAGCGAAGAAAAGATTGAATCATACTTTCGCTTCTTCCTCTTCACATATACCTCTTCCTCACCAATCCAAGTCTAAGATCACCGGGGTTGTTGGATGTAAACTTTGCAAAAAAGAGCGATTGTAATGTAGTTTTGTGCTAAGGAGACGATGCATACGGGCAACGGCGGGTTCCTTTCGTTTGTGTATCTTTCGTTACGAGAAGGTGGCCTCGTTCTTGAGCGCGGCTATTTCTGTGTCGGAATTCTAGTAATCCATGATGGCGGTGATCATCGATCGATTTCAATACTAGGATAAAATTTCTTCAAATATCTCCCATTTGTTACGTGAAACTTCTCTCCTAGTAAAGTTTTCAATATGTATGCATTACGGGGACGCATGCGACCACGCGAAGGGTCCTTCCAGGTTAGGGGACCATTTGCACGAATTCGGTGTATTTGGTTCCAATCGGCGATAGCGCTTTCAAACCAAATCCCCTTACGCAAATTGCTGACTTTCACCTTCTTGTTGTAATGCTTGGCAACCGCCGGCTTGTTCTTAGGATGTTTTCCCGAGCCCCTGAGATGGATCATGTGTAAATCCTCTAGCTCATCCATCATTAGGCCCCCCTGTAATCTTTGGAGCTTAAATCTTTACGCCAACACGATTCTCCTGGAATGCTTGGTGCATCTCCCAGAGTGGAAATAGCGGGATGATGCCCATAGAAACGATTCGTAAGGAAGTCTTTTGAGCTCCATGAGGGCCATTAGGTAAGCCCACGGCGCCTCACTTGCGTACCGATGCCACCTCCTTATTACGGTCGATCTTCTTTGTATCGACTTGATCATGATCTTATTAGAAGCCTGCGCGACCATTAGCTTGGGCATAATAGGGAGAAGAATTAAACAATTTGATTCTCATGCTTTGTGGAATTCTACGAACTCCGGGGATACGAATTGGGCCCCTTGATGGGTTGTGATTGTCGAGGGATTCCAAAGCGGAGTAGATGATGTGTTCCTTGACAAGTTGAACCATATTTTACGACGTCACCTTCTTCGGTGGAATTGCCTCAACCCATTTAGTAAAATAATATGTAGCCAAAAGCACAAACTTATGCCCCTTGCTAGATGGTGGATTAATCTGGCCAATCAGAGTTCATACTGACCCCCCCTTAATGGCCATGGCTTGATAATGGGATTCCATTCTTGACGGGGCACCCTTTGAATATTTCCAAACCTCTAGCAATCTTGACATCCCTTGTAATACTTTCAAAGCAATCCTCTAATATCGTCGGCCAAAAGCACCAAGCTTTGACGACCTTTCATGCGGTAGCGGGATTGGTGCTTCCACATATCCCATCATGCACTTCACTCATCATTTTCTTGACTATTACGGACCCAGGCATCGTAGCAACACCCATCCCCAACGATTTGTAAAACAAATTGCCATCCCGAGAAGAACGAATTTTATGGCCTTGTACCTGAGCTTCTAGAGACCTTTCGGGATGGATCTTTTAAATAGTCAACGATCTCTTTTCTCCAATCATCTCCAAGTAAGATCCATTTCCAGTGCGCATATACTGCTGACGTAAACGCTTCTTGACTCTCTTTGTAACCGGAGGCGCTGCGAGCCAGCTTTGTTTGCTTCTTCGTTATGTTCCCTAGGAATATCTTTGTAGAGTTACCGATGGAAAGCTCTTCAAGATTTCCCTGCATTCCTCGTAGTAACTCATCGGTAACTTCACTTTTGCATTCGTGTTGGTAGTTCAATTGCTTGATCACCAACTACGAGTCTCCATAAACCTCAGCCGAAACGGCCCCGAGCTTCTCTCAAATATTGAAGCCCTCGAAGCAATGGTCGTATTCGGCTCGATTATTTGTGACGGTGGTGCCGTATAGGGATGGCAAATTCGAACATCTCACCTCTGGCGAAATCGGTAGGATCCCTACTCCCCCACCTTTACCACATGATGATCCATCAAAAAATAAAACCCAGCAGGTAATTTGCAAGCAAATCAATTGACGGATCACGGTGCTGGGTTATAAAATCGGCGATGATTTGACCTTTGATAGCTTTTGCGGGATTCGAACTTCAACTCAAACTGCGATAAAGCCAAGATCCATTTGCCCGATGCTGCCATTCCAAAGAATTGGCATAGATAACATATGTTTTATTACATCAAACTTGGAATACACGAGTGCATTCGGCATTCGACAAGTAGTCTTGCAGAAACTTTGTACCATGAATAGTACACGCACAAGCACGGTTTCTCTGCGGTAGTCCCACACCCGGTCTCGGGATCGAGTAGTTTTCGGCTAAGATATGCTACTACACATCACTTTCATTCGAATTCTTGAATAAGGGCCGATCCGATGGTTTGGGTATCGACAGCCCCGTACAACTTGAAAGGCTTATCCCGGTACGAGGAGGGACCGGCCAACACGGTGGCTCCTTCATGCATTGCTTGATCTCATCAAAAGCCTTTTGTTGTTGCTAACCCCATGTGAACAACGATCTTTCTTTGGCTTCGACGATGGAAAGAGCAGCAAAACCTTGTGTGTCCGATTTGGAAATGAATCTCCATACGAAATTAATTTTGTAAGAGCGATGATTGTAACTCCTTGAGGCCCAGTTGGAGGGACCACTTCATCGATGGCCTTCATGCTCTTCTTGCCAGCCTCGATCCCCCCTTCGTGGACCAAAATCCCCAAGAATTCTCTAGGCGATGCCCCAAAAGCGCATTTGTTCGGATTCATCTTTAAACCATGCTTTCGGGTGCATTCCAAGGTCCTTTTCACATCTTCTAAATGTGTGTCATGACTTAGGGACTTGATCACGACATCATCGATATGAAAATTTCAACAACTTTAAGTCAACTCGTGAAAGATCATAATTCGTAGCTCGTAGATAAAGATGTATAGGCATTTTTCAACCCAAATGTCATGACTATCCACTCAGACAGGGCCTATATGACCGGGACGTACGAAGGGCATCTTTGATATATCTTCTATTGCCATAAAGATTTGGTTGTATCCCGCATTGCCATCCATAAGGCCGATAACTTTGTGCCCGGCGGCGTCCACAACAAACAAATCGGCAACGAGCATGGGGTAACCATCCATCGGAGTAGCTTCGTTCGGAATCCACAGAAATCTATGCGGTCCCTCATCTTTCCATTCTTCTTGTAAACGGGGACAATGTTAGAAATCCACTCAGCATGTACGCATGCGTTTGAACGAAGTTTGCATCAAGTAATCTTTCAACTTCTTTCTTCACATCGGCTAATACCTCATCCTTGTAGATTTTCGGGAACAGTTGCTTGTATGGTTTGAAACCGGATTTGATTGGCAACGGAAGTGCTCAACGATGGGCCGATCCGGTCCGAGGCATCTCCGAATAATCCCGGGCGAAGCAATCTTTATATTCCTTGAGTAGCTTCGATTAATTCCTCCACAAAATGCGATTGCAAGTTTGCGGCGATGAACGTACGACCTGTGGCTTGTCACATCTTCCAATGTCAACTACTTCTAATTTGTCGGTAGACATGAATCCTGTGACTTGTCACCGGCAATGTCAACTTCTTCTAATTTATCATGGTTTTTTTTTTTTTTTTTTTTTTTTTTTTTGGGGGGGGGGGGGGGGGGGGGGGGGGGGGGGTTTTTTCGCAAGAAGCCATAGCGCGAATCGGTCCCCGATCGAATGACGACGAGTTCAACGGGACCTTCTCCCAGATCTTTCCACGCAGACCCTTGATCAATGCCTTGATACTCCCAGAGAAAATTTGGTTCCATGTTTGCAACGCTCACCGAGTCATCCGCTTGGACCACGACAATATCATCATCCACCCATTGGACGAGTTACGATTCATGGTGGATGGGACGCGGCTAATTGGCATGAATCCGGAGTCCCGTCCGAACGATAGAGGTTTATGTAGGCTCCCTTACCTTAGATCGAAGGTCGGACGATGTCTTGGACCCTATCATCGGATCCACGTGAGCGCATCCCTTGGTGTACGAAGGATTCCCAGCGAAATCATTCAGTATTATGCTTGTAGGCGTCGGATCGCTAGGGCCCATGCCAAGTTTCTTGATGGTGGTGTACGACATTACGTTGACTGCCGCTCCACCGTCGACAAACATCTTGGTCAATGGTTTGCCATTGACATATCCCTTCAAGTACAGCGGCCTCATGTGTCGATTTTTGGCCGGTTTGTCGAAGACGGCTTGCTTGGCTAGCACCAGCTGTGCCATCAGCCCCTCAACTTTGCTCATCATCCGGGGACGCCTCTTCCTGCACAACTTCGATTAGCGGGAGCCATAAATTCATTCGGCGAGAAAGTATACCATGCATGCTTGGAGCCGAACGCTTTGACCCTTCGAGTTTGTCCTTTGGACGCCACACCTGCCTTGTGTGGATCCCAGCCTGCCTCAGTTCACGGTTCCTCAAGCGCTCGAACCCTTCGCTTCTGACTCTTTCTTAGGCCGGGCGGGCACCATTGCCCCTTCTGCCAGATGTACTCGTCCTCGTCTTCCTCTTGATCGGCCCACCTTAAATCGGCTTGCCTTTTCCGGGATGATCAATGATTTCCAATTTTTTGGCGCCGATCCTCGCTAGGATGTATCCTTCCAATTCTCTCATGGACGGATCGAGTATTGATCTCACACTGTGCTTACTCGAAATACTGTCCCGGCACTCGGGACGGTTCCTCGACGTGGGCAGCTTCAAACCCTCGTTCCCGCGTTCCCCGAAGAACGCACATCCCCAGTGCGCGTGTTCCTACTCGCGCGTGTATTGCTCCAGGTCTCTCCTGCGTGCTTCCTCCTCAGCCCTGCGCATCTCCTCCTCGTACTTCCGCTTTCTGGTAGCGCTCCTTTTCCAGCGGCGCGCACTTGTTGAGGAGGATGCGCGTGGTCACCTGGGCTTGGCTGCGGATGATTCCCCGATTTCGATGTGGCTCTTGAGAATGTGGGGGGCTTCACCCCATGCACCTGCTCCAAAGTCACTGACGCTCCGGGTCCTCTTTTGCTCCATCTTTGCTTGCCCTGGGCGGGGTCAAGACTTTGACTTTTCCCCTTCTCCTCGAGTTTGTTACCATGTTGACCGAAAAACCACCATGTTCGGGGAAAATGTGGCCATCCGGCTTCATCTTGTTATCAGGGTCCAGGTGCCCCTCCTGGATGGCTCTACGGATCCTCATTCGAAGACCCTGCCGGTCGTTGATGGAGTGCGAGTTCTGTGCGTGGAAGCCACGGTAACGTTTCTCCTTTACTCCATCGGCCGAAGCATGGAATGCCCTTCGAGCAATGCGGATTTCGGCCTTCCTTTACCAGGAGCTCAAATAGCTTGTCAGCTTTCGTGATGTCGAAATCGTAGGTACCTTTGGTCTATTTGATTGATTCATAGTTAGTGGCTCTTTTCCCCACATGATTTCGGCCGCAGCCACGTCCTGTTCATCATCAGAATCTTCCACCAAGTCGGCCTTATCTAGGAACTGGTTGTAGATATCCGCCACGTCGTCTTGTTGCCGAACTTTGGCATCCTTCTTGAAGCCGTATGCTTGGTTGCTCATTAACGACGACTTTTGGGACAGGCGGCGAGTTGTCGAACTCCATGCCAAACGACTTCTCACGCACGGCGGCGGCATCTGGACAACGGCCATATCGGCCAGGCGGTCGTCACGGCAGGTTGAGCGAAAAGCACATGCCCTTAACTTCCCCGAACTTATACGAGGAATTCCAAGGGTGTCTCCTTGTGCCTCGCCGGGGTAGCGAGGTCAATGACTTCTTCTGCGAGGCTGGCGAAATAGTGGGTGTGGAATTTCCGCTCCGGCTCGCTTCCATGTGGCGGTTGCGGGGGTAAAGATGAAAACCGTTGTAACACCGGACCCGTCAATGACGGGGAAGTATCTAACTGCGAACGCTTCTTCGGCGAGCACTCTCCAAGGCATCGGGTAGCGAGCAATGTGCTCCGTGCTCGTGTCGTCTGCCCTGAAAACTTTGTGAACTCCGTCGGAGAGTTTTACCCTAGACGGAAGGATCACTGGGTGTAGTACCACTCACGGGAACGGCGGCATGTAGGTAGGTCCTTGCATTTTGGTTTGAGGCCGAATTGATTACGCATCAGAGTCGGCCATCTTCACATTGCGGGACGTGGTCTTCTGGTGCTGGTGGTACGTAACCCGGATTCAGAATAGCGTCAATGGCTCCGTAGTTCCCCACCTCGTGGTAGCCTCCGCCATATAGATTCCTTTGTAACGAGTTCTTCTTTGGAGAAATCTGTGTGGCGGAAGCGAGCGGGGCCCCCGGCCGAGCCGAATGCCAACTCCCGTCGTGGTGAGTACGGGTTCGGGTTTGTTGCACATGGGACGACCCGTGCTACCCGCTGCGGTGGTGGCTGAACTGATCGTCCTCACGTGGCTTTGCGGTGGGGGTGGTGGGCGACCTCCGGCACCTTGTGGAGGCCCCGGGAAAGCGGCTCCCGGCGCTCGAGGGAGGAGGGTTTGGGCGCGGGCTGCAATGGCGGTTGAGCTGGATTCGCCCCAACTCCACGGTGCCTTGAATGGGTGCCTTGCGAATGCACCTTGCTCCATGCACGCCGAAGACAGCCACCATCATCTGTTTGAATGCACCATGGAAAGCTTTGTGGTGCCTGCTCAAGACGTGGTCCTCGGCATCTCGGAACGCACATATGCATTCCTCCCTCTCCTGGCAGGTCGTGGCGTCGCTCTCCCCCGGCAACAATACCCTGGGCATCTCGTTTTTCGGGTACGGGACGCCCTCCTGTTCTTCTTGAAGGACGGCATACACTTCCTCTTTTGGAATTGGTCCACGGCGTCCTGGAGGCTGCTGCTGTTCGGGAGAGGTCTTCAATGTTGACGTCCATGGTATCCCCGATGTCGAGGGCATCTTGATTTTCGAGACGTGGTCCCCTTTGGGCGTGCCAAAAAAGGGTTGTTGACGCAAAATGTGCACCTAGCGCCAAGCACACGGCAAGCCGAACAAAGTGGCTTCACACGCACAAAGAATCACGAGATGTGCCGGTCAATTTTCACGAAAATTAACAAATGATAAAGTAGTTAAATACCAAAACTTGGAACTTACGGGTGGTACCAGGCAGGTTCCATATTTACGGCTACAAAGCCGAGGTAAGATGACATATAGCTATCGCTATCTTCCGGCAAACTGAAATCATTCGGGAGCTTTAGAGGAGGAAAAAGTAACATAGCCGAATGGATGACGTGAGCATGACGGCGATGTTTGTCTTTGTTTGGCGAATGCACGTGCATAAGACTGCGACCGATCTCAGTGGTGATCAACGTTAAATAAATACATAAAGTAAAGCGCGAATGTAAACATGTAATAAACAAGTATGCATAGATCCAAAGCACTAGTCTACCGCATGTCTAGATGCTTTAAAACCCGTCGGGTACGATGCCAAAACAAATCTATCCACCGCATGATACAACTTGCATGGGGATGCTGCCTCACAAATAGATCTATCCACCGCATGATACGATCTAAATATGGAAAGCCGCTTGTCCCCTATTTAAAGCATGAATTACGCACGTGTTCTACTCGTGAAAACATAACCGAATGCGAGGTTTGAACGGCCAGGACCGAGTCCATGAAGAAGGAACAAACATTACCAAGCAAGATAAATCTATCAGGTCGATTTGAAATCTAATCCACCGGATGACTAGCTCCAAAGCAACCCAAAAACTTGCATCTACCGCGTGATACCCAGTTCTTTCAAGATTTCTACAAACATTAGCAAGCTTGAACCCGCAACACGTAGCAACCTAGATTGATTCGGTTTCGGCTATTGAAGGGCACGTGGTCCACGTGTTAGAATAACCAAAGGATCAAATTTGACTCGCATAAGGATCACCAAAAGATATGAAGCCGATCCAAAACCATCTAGATTGGGCAAAAAAGGTGTTACATGAATTTAAACTTAAAGTAAAAACTCAAAGCAACAGGGGGTAACTTAATGAATCTATAGGATCTTGCCAAAATCCAATAGAGCCGATAACTAGCTTCAAGCTAGGTCTTAATCCGCATGGCTCATGACCTAACAAGAAACCTTCTTGAACCAAGCTTGAATCTACCGCATGACACTAAGCATGGTAAGAAGACTACTTGCATCAGATCTAAATCCACCGCATGATACTAGACATGATACAAGGTTGCCGGTACTCACGGAGGTCGACGGATCGATGAACCCTCTCGAAGAACTCGACGACACGACAAATGGACTCTAGGGTTTGGCGTAAAGCCGGTTTGTATTGAGAATGATTACGTATCTGTTACATACAACCAGGGCTCATATTTATACCCTGCCGAGCACAACCTCGAATGGATTCGATACCTAATCTATCTCTAAACTTGATTGCATATCCATCCATTCGTCCTTCCTGCTTGAGCCACGTCACCATCCAATCCCGCAAAATCAGCTCAACTGTTCCTTGCGAAAGGAACGGATAGCCGACCGCGGATCCCTGCGCCGAATGCATGCGAGAAACCTTCCTTCCGCCATACGGACTCCTCACCGAGCTGGACCCACAAGTCAGACTCCTTACCAAATTTTGGTGTTAACACATATCATCAAGATAAAGAAGCAAATAAATGGCCGAACCATTAACTGTCTTCAAATAGACACAGCTATCATAATCAGACCGCTTAAAACCATGAGAGATCATAAAAGAGTCAAATCTCCTATACCATTGCCCAGAAGATTGTTTCAAGCCGTAAAGAGATTTCTTCAATCTACAAACGAGGCTTTATTTTCCAAGAACAACAAAACCTTCAAGTTGGTCCATATAAATGACTTCTTCTAACTCTCCATGCAAGAACGCAGTTTTGACATCTAACTGCTCCAACTCATAATCATGCATAGCAATCTTGCTATAGCCTTTAGCAACCAATCTTGCTTTATAACTGGGGAAAAGTACGAATGGAACTATGCTTAACAAGTTTGGGAAAAGACATCATTAAAATAAATGCACGGAATGCGGCTATAGCCTTTAGCAACCAATCTTGCTTTATAACTTTCTTCCTTTCTCTCGAAAATCCATTTGCAACAAACGGTCTTTTTACCCTTGGGCAATTGAACTAAATTCCAAGTACCATTCTTTTCAAGAGACTCCATCTCATCATGCATAGGCGCCATCCGATTGTTTCCATCGGTAGAAATAATAGCCTTAGAATAAGTATAAGGTTTAGCACCTTCAATCTCTTCTGCAACACTTAAAGCATAAGCAACATTTCATTCTTCAATCAACCTTTTTCTAGGCTTAGGTCCCCCTTCGGGCCAATCATTAGCAATTGAATGTTGTGGAGAACACTGTTGGAGAAGAATGCTTAACAATAGATGGATCATAAACAATTGGAGAATCATCAACATTAGGTGCATCTTGGATAGCAACATTATAATTATCTGGTGTACTATCAACATCAATAAAATGCTCCACCTGCACACTTGTAATTCGCTGAACAGGAGCACTAGTAGAAGGGTTGTCAAGCAACATAGCAGATTCATTAAAAATAATATTCCTGCTAATCACAACTTTTGAGTTTGTGGATTCCACAATTTATAGCCTTTAACACTAGATTGACAATCAAGAAAGATGCACTTAATAGCTCTAGGCTCTAATTTACCATTATCAACGTGAGCATAAGTAGTACAACTAAAAACTCTCAATTGCGAGTAATCGGCTCGAGAAGCAGACCATACCTCAATTGGAGTTTTCTTATCAATAGCAATACTGGGTGAACGATTAATCAAATAGCAAGCAGTGGAAGCAGCTTCAGCCCAAAAACGGCTATTCAAACCAGAATTACACAACATGCAACGGGCCTTAGAGATGATAGACCTGTTCATACACTTTGCTACATGCATTGGGGTGTATAATGAGCAGAGTGTAGTACTCTAACAATGCCTTCAGATTTGCAATATGACTTAAATTCGTGAGAACAGAAATCCATCCCATTATCAGTACGAAGCTTTTTAACCTTCTTTTCAGTTTGGTTTTCAACCATAGTCTTCCATGCTTTAAATGTTGAAAATGCTTCCGATTTATCATTCAAGAAATATCGTCATATCTTTCTAGAATAATCGTCATTTATGGTCAACATATAACGAGCACCACCAAGAGATGGCTTGCGAGATGGTCCCCATAAATCAAAATGCACATAATCAATAATACCTTTACTTGAATGAGTAGCGGTATTAAAATTCACCCTCTTGTGTTTGCCAACTGTGATATCACGTAATTCCAACTTCTTGATGCTATGCCCATCGAGAAGTCCTCTCTTACTCGGCATGGCCAAGCAAGCTCACTCGTATACCCGAGACGCATATGCCAAAGGTTAGTAGCATCAGAAGTAGATAATGAATTAGAAATTTCAGCAGCATCACCTGTAATTGTAGTACCTCAAAGACGATACAAATCGGCAAATTTCAAATCACCCCTCATAACAATAAGAGAACACTGACACTTTCAAAGCTCCATCTCACTAGAGTACTTGTACCTTTTGCCATCAAGACTACTCAAGAAAATAAGATTCTTACTCTATGCGGAATATATCTCACATACGCAAAGTTCTGTTAATACCATCATGCATCTTAATCTGAGCAGATCCAATGCCAATAGTTTGATGTGAACTATCATCACCCATTCTAACAGAACCACCTTGGACAGAATCATAAGTGATGAACCAATCTCTATTAATGCATATATGAAAGGGTGCAGCAGAATCAAGACTCCATTCATCACCATCCAGCAAAAGAAACAAGAACCTCAGAACGATCTGAATTATCAGTAGCAGCAACAGAAGCATTACCTTCATCAGAATTACCTTTCGATCTATAAGCGCCGGTTCTCTTTTCCTCGTTCTTCAATTTATAACACTCAGAAATAAAATGAGTATCCTTTTTGCAGTACCTGCGGAATTTTCACCCTTGCCTCTAGACTTTGAACGATCTCTATAGCCATTCGAGCTCTTGCCTCTGCCTCTATAACCATCATTTGATTTATTTTGTGTCCTGCCATGAACAGACAATGCTTCTGCATTGGAAGCGTCAGAAGACACCATTTGTTTCATCTTCTCCTTAGCTTGCAAAGCTTCATAAACCTTATTCACCATTAGAGTATCACGACTATACAATATAGTTTCTCTGGAGTTTGCAAAAGAACTAGGCAGTGAGCACAAAAGAAGACCCAAGTCCTCATCCTCATATTTTACCTCCATAAGTTGCCTGGAATTAATTCAGCGATCTCTTTAAAGACCGAAAGATGGGTGACATAGAGCCACCTTGTTGCAAATTGTGCGTATATAACTTCATCTTCATATGCATCACTTGCTTGTCAAATCTTTTGACATGCAAATTGACTCTAACTTGAGCCATAAAGCAGCGGCGGTTTTCACTGAGCCTCTTGCAAAATATTGTTGAAAAATGAAGATAAATGATAGAATATGAGACAAGGCCTTACGATCTTTCTTTTTCATCATCGGATCAAGTCTTTGAATCCTTGTTCACGAATTTATGAAGTGCATCATCCAAATCAGCCTACACTAAAGCAGCCTTCATCTTAGCACACAATAGACATACCTTATCCTGAGTCCGCGTGGAATCTCCTTCTTCTGATGGCAAGCATTTAAATAACAGGAGAAAATAATCATGTGGCTTCCAACCCTAATGTCTTTATTGTACAAATGTGCATTTAGCAGAGCTAATGAATCTCTGGGTAGATCTTCATGTATTAACGCTGTAGCAAAATTCATGAAGTTGATTTTCAACGAGACAATGGCGGACGGTCGATCGATGCTCTCGTTGCCGAAGATACGTATGACAGAGGTTTCCTCCGCCTAAAATTAATACGGTGCGAGAACACACGGAACACCTTTCCGCCCCGAAATCTGGATTGCAGATCGATAGAGGCTTGTTGGGGGTCGGGAAAACCCGTCACCCTCGAAACGTTAAGTTTGACAAAGAAGTTCTCCGAAACATGTTTTTCGGGTCGGGAATTCGCGATTTTCGGAAGCCTGGAACCTGTGAAGCCTCGAATTCGCGAATGGGCGAAGTTCGGGAATCTTGATTCGGTGAAGAAATGGGGTCACAAACATGCGAAATCCCGGAACCTCGAGCTGTCGATGGTGCGAACCTCGGAGGACGGCCGGTTCGGGAATTCGTCGAAGACCCAGTTCGGGAGTCACGCGCGAAGACATGCACGAACCAATGGAGAAGCGAAAGGCGATTCGGGGAATGCAGCCGAGGACCTGTTAGCGGGAGTCACGCATGAACGTTACACCACGAACCGGCGGAGAAGCAAAGTCAAAGTTGTTGTCCCAAAAAGTCCGGGTTTAGAGTGTGAACTAGTGGCAGATTTGTAAATATGTTAGGCGGAAAAGACATTCTTGTATGCGTTCACATTAGGAATATTCTCTGAGCCTAAGGATATTTTCGGCATGTAAAAGTCCCTTCATCTCCCTATAAAGGGACGCAAGGGTACGTGTAAACGAGTCGGAACTTTTTGGAACTTGTGCTACTTGGAGAATCCGCAGTCTCTTGCACTCTCACTCGGTGCTTGAACGTGTTTCGCTCTCTCTCGTGTTACATTTAATAATCCGAATTTTCGGGTAACCCCCCAACATTGGCGCCCACCGTGTTCCGGCGAAAGAAACTCACGATGCCACCTGGAGAAGAAATCCAAGAAGAACGTTCGGCACGAACAAGCGAGGAGATCACCATCTCACTGAAGACAAACCTCTTTCATTCCTGCAGATCTTCTAACACAACGGACCAAGAACGGAGAGAAAAGCTGAAGCTCTCATGAAAGCAAGAAGCGAAAAAACAGCTCATACCCAAGAACAACCCGCTACACGGCAAGAGTTTGAAAGTGTGGATGATGATGAAGCACCATAGACGAGGAGCTAGCGATCGGTTCAGCAAAAGATACGGCGGCTACGGAAAGACAAAGAAAAGTTCGCGGCCAAGTTGCAAGCAAGAGGAAAATCTGCGAAAAGCTAGAGCGGTGAACAGAAAAAAGAGCAAATAGAAGCAATACGAGAAGAAATTGATGAAATGAAAGAACAGAAGCAGTTCCACGTAGCGGGGAGTCACCGCATCGAACCCTAGGCGTGCAAGAGAATCCACGAAAGAAAACTTCTTCGCGAGAAACGGAGTCTCACCTTCGTGGATTACGAATCGCCCATTTGTCAAAACGACACCTTGGCCGCGAAGTTTAAGCTGTCTCTCTCCCCAAATACAACGGCTTCGGAAACTCCGGAAATTTCTCATGAGATACGAATCAGGTTGTGAATTTGGGGGAGGGGATGATGTTGCCCAGCGGCTAAATCTTTCATCATGGCTTGCGAAGGACCAATGCGGAATTGGTACTCACTGGCCTCCACATTGGGTCTACGGTACGGGTAGATCTCAAAGACAAAGTTCATGCAAGCGTTTCGGATGTTCCACGACACAACGGCCGAAGCCTCGGATTTGTATATTTGTAAGCGAGGAAGGACGGAGAACCTTTGCGGAACTTCGTGAGAAGGTTCATGCAACGAAGGTCTCAAATCCCAGGCGATGACAAAACAATGATCAAGACGGCGATCAAGGTCTCACCCCGGGGCCAACAGCTTCCCATCTCACGAGAAAGAAACCCAAGGTTGAGGAACTCTTTCGCGAGGTGGAGGAGTACATTTTGTCCCCGATGACGACCACCGCAAGAGAGTGGGCGGGCGAAACGAGGCAAGACGGGGCAACGGAGACATGACATGGCGGGCACCACCCCAACACCCGCGAAACGTCAACAACGTCGGAAACTCACAACGAGAACAAGGCAACGGAGCCGCCTGAGGACCTAATCAGAAGAAGGAGGGGCGAGGACCCCAGGCCTAAACCACAACCAAAGAACCCTCCCATCTGTTAGGTATCATGGGAGGGGCCACAACACCGAAGGGTGCCCGGAAACAAAGAAGAACATTGCAAGAATTCAGCAAGAAAAGGCGCTAATGAGCATTGCATCCTCAATGCCAGGCCAGTTTCGTCCGAATTTCTGGCACCCACAATTCGCGAGTCCCGCCGGTCGAGTTCTGTCTCGGTTCGACAATTTCCACAACCACGATGGACATGGCGGCCGTCGCGACGTTTTTTTCCCTCCCCGGTCGCAAGCGATCCGGTCAATCTAGCAACCACGACCCATTCCAGGAAATCTTCCTGCCACCGCCTCCAGAGAAAGTTCGTCCAAGACCTAAGTCGAGTTCGGGACCTCAGAACTCCAAGGCATTGCCATCGTTCGGGACTATCATGCCAATCACGGGTGGATCCGCTATGGAATTCGAAACTAAGAAGCAGAGAGGCAATTACTTCAGGTCTGTGAACACCATCATCAATGACGGCCCAGGCACGCACGCCCGGAGTGGGCAAGGTGCCAATCACCTTCATAGAAGAAGATTTCAGTGAAATCCGCGATTCACAATGACGCCATGATCATTGAGGTGAATATTGCTGGGTGGGCCATAGGAAAAGTCCTAGTTGACAATGGGAGTTCGGCGGATATCCTGTTCCTGAAATCTTTCGAAAAGATGAATCTGAGCCAGCACATGTTAGACCCCCCAGAGCCGCTGCAAGGGTTCGGAGGAAAGCCCATCAAGCCGGTCGGAAAAATATCACTCCCAGTTTCTTTCGGAGATCTTGAGAATGCCAGAACGGAGAGTCTCACCTTCGATGTAGTTGACATTTACCACCCATACCTTGCGATTTTCGGTAGAGGTTTCATGAACAAGTTTGACGCTGTCATAAGGCAGCAGTTCTTATGCATGAAGATGCCCACGCCCAAAGGGGTCATCATGGTGTTCGGCAATCAGCAAGAGGCCAGAAATATAGAAAAAGGCCACACGCCCGGCCAAACGAATGTGTACCGAGTTTGACGACTAATGAGAGGAAGGAGACCCACGAAGAACCTAAGCGGGACAAGGAAAAAAATGAGATAACCGCAGAGGATGAAACAAAGAAAGTGTATCTGGATGACATGCCCGATAGAGCGAGTCATAATGAGGCCAATCTCATCACCGTAGAGGACAAGGAACTTGTACAATTTTTGAACAAGAATAAGGATGTTTTCGCATGGTCGGCTAAGGACACCAAGGTGTTGGCAAGGATATCATCGAACATTCCACGAAACGGTGAAAAAATACCACCAAGAAGCAAAAACTTCGGAAGATGTCGAGGGGGGGAAAAGGTCAAAGCAGTCGAAGCGAAGTTCGAGAGATTGCCGGATGCACGAGTAATCGGGGAAGTCAAGTACCCGATTACGGCTGGCCAGCAGCATTGCCGATCCAAAGAAAAATGGAAAGTGGAGAATGTGTATGGACTACACCGATTTGAACAAGGCGTGCAAGAAAGACGATTTTCCCTTGGAAAGGGTAGACAAAATCGTGGATGATGCAACCAATAGTTAGATGCTCTCGCTCCTGGACATGTTCTCTAGGTATCATCAGATCAGGGTTCGTAGAGAGGACGAGGAGAAAACTAGTTTCATCACTCCCTTCGGGACATTTTGCTTCGTAAGGATGCCAGAGGGGCTGAAGAACGCCGGATGTACATTTTCGAGAATGATAGCAATAGTACTGCACCAGCAGATAAGGAGAAACATCTTGGCATATGTGGACGACATAGTTGTTAAAACTGTTCAGAGGAAAGACCATATCAGTGACCTGGCGGAAACATTTGCGAACATGAGGGCGAGAAGTAATTTGAAATTTGAATCCCGAGAAAAATGTGTGTTCGGCATTCACAAGGGGAAAGTTACCGAGATGCCTAGTTTCAACGAAAGGCATAGAGGCAATTTACGACAAAATTAAGGCTCGTGAAATGCAAGATCCGGTCTCGGTGAAAGATGTTCGGAAGTGACGGGGAAGAGTAGCGCCTCAACGGATTCATTCCCGAGCCGCGGAAAGAAGCTTACCATTCTTCCAAGTCCTCGAAGTGCTAAGAATTTCCAGTGGTGCGAACCTCAGAAGCGGGCCTTTCGCGAACTGAAAGATTACTTGTCCACCATGACCAAACTTTGTCCTCCTGAACCGAAATCGCCACTTCTGCTGTGTCCGCATCAAATTCGGCGATGGCGCGATTTAGTGCGGGGAAAAGGAGGAAGAAGGAAAGCTCGGACAAATTCACATTACGCCACTTTGCTTCCGAAGCATTGTCTGGTTCCAAGATCTTCTATTCGAGGCGGAAAAATCATATGCGGTCATCATGGCAGCAAGGAAGCTAGACATTACTTTGAGGTCGCGAATAAGAGTCATCACCATCCAGCCCCTGAATGACTTGTTCGCAAATAGAGAGGCATCCACCCGAATCATCAAGTGGGGTGCTGAACTTTCTGAGTACGTGGTAGACTTCGAGAGAAGAAGTGCAATAAAATCGCAAGTTCTGGCAGATTTTGTCGTGGACTGGACTTCACCCACTCAGAACCTCGAGGAAGACACACCTGAACCTTGGATAGTGCAGTGTGACGGGGCACAGTGTTACAAGGGAGTTGGAATTTCGGCTGTTGTAACGTCCCCGACGGGCGTAGTCATAAGATACGCAGTGCGGCTCGTATTCGCGAACAATGAGCACTCCACGAACAACACAACGGAGTACGAAGCTCTTCTACTGGCTTTAGGAAAAATGAGAGCCTTGGGGCAGCAGACCTTCATAATCAGAACGGATTCGAAAGTGATCCAAGAACATATCGAAAGGCGAGACGGGGAATCAGTTCTCATGAAATATCTTGAAAAAGTCGAGAGAAATGGAAAAACACTTCAAAGGGTATTCGATCCCGGCATATCCCAAGGGATGACAACGATGAGCGGACAAGCGGCGGCGGCAGCCCGAGAAATCAAGAGCTACCCCCGGATGTGTTCTTCGAAATCATCAGAGAGACCTCCATCAAGGATTCGAGGGCCAAGATCGTGAATGTAGTGGAAATTCAGGAGGCGGAAGCGAGAGATCATGGCCTATCTGAGAGGACATTACGAACCACAAGATGAATTGGAGGAAAAAAAATTGAAGCAAAGAGCTCGGGGCTATACAGTAGTGAATGGAGAGTTATACAAATCAGGAGTCACCGAACCTTGGTTGCGCTGCATCACCTCCGAAAAAGGTCGGGAACTCCTAAAGGAAATTCACAGCGGATTCTGTGGGGCACACATAGGCACCGGGGCTTTGGCCGGAAAGGCGATAAAACAGGGATTCTATTGGCCCACCATAAGCTGATGCCAAGATGTTGGTTCGGCAATGTGAAGCATGCCGAGAAACGGAAATCAACGAGAATGCCTTCAATGCCGGTGCACCTAATTCCACCAACTTGGCCTCTACGAGGTGGGGAATGGATCTAGTAGGCCGTTATGACTCAAGGCAACTACCGATTCGCAACATTGTGGTCGATTATTTCACGAAGTGGGTAAGAGCAAAACCACTCGCGAATATCACGGCGGCAACAATTCAGGGCTTCTTTTGGCGAACATAGTACGCGGGTTCGGAGTTCTAGAGAATTAACGGTCGACGATGGCAAACGGTTGGTAACTACACCTTCAAAGAATACTGCAGAACCTTAGGCACACGGTGAAATTTTCATTAGGTATATCATCCACGAGTCCAATGGTGCGGTTGAAAAGAGCCAATGGCACAGTTTTTTTCGGGAATCAAGAGATGTTTGTTCGATCAGAAAAAGGGAAAATGGGTGGATGAACTTTCGAAGGTAATCTGGTCTCACAACACCACAGTATCAAGGGCAACAGGTTTCACGCCTTTTCGCCTACTTTTTGGGGCTGAGGCTATGACACCGGAGGAAATCAAGAATGAAAGCATGAGGGTCCTGAAAGGAAAAGAGATAGAAGAAATTGATAATAAGGTGGAAAAGGACATGATCGGCCCGACAATCCTTGAAGCAGCGGAAAACATTGAGAAATACCAGAGAGAGAAAAGGGCATGGAGAGACAAAAAGGTGGTCCGAAAGGATATAAAAACTGGTGATCTTGTCTTGAAAAGAAAAAAAAATTGGGAGAACCCGGGAAAACTTCATGAGTCATGGGAAGGGCCTTACATCGCCGGGGAAACGGATATGCCGGGGGGCCTTTCGCCACGATGGAGCGGTGGCGAAGAGTTGCGGTATTCGAGGAATGCTGACGATTGAAATTATTATCCATGAAAACCCTAGCTGTAGATAGATGTGACATTTAGTACTTTTTGATTTTCGTAAGTTTGTACTTCAAAGAACTAAAAAATCCGAATCACGTGTCTATAAGTGATTTCGGTACAAAAAATTAGTTTTACTTTTTCTAGTTGCATTAGAATAAGAAGGACCGTACTCTTTTCCTTGCAAAGGGGGCTCTAAATCAAGAGGCAAGGTTTTTAACGAGGCGGATCCCATGTAAATACTCTCTGTGATATATATGAAAAGAGTCTCCCCCCAAATTGCGTATCTCTAGAATTCCATCGTGAAAAAAGAAAAGTTCGTGAGAAAGGCTTCATGATAAACGGGGGAATTCCATCGTGAAAAAGAAAAAAGTTCGTGAGAAAGGCTTCGTGATAGCCGGAATTCCATCATGAAAAAGAAAAAGTTCGTGAGAAAGGCTTCGTGATAGCGAGAATTCCATCGTGAAAAAAGAAAAAGTTCAAGAGAAGGCTTCGTGACGGCCCGAAATTCCATCGTGAAAAAAAGAAAAAAGTTCGTGAGGAAAGGCTTCGTGATAGCCAGAACTCCATCGTGAAAAAAAGAAAAAAGTTCGTGAGAAGGCTTCGTGATAGCGAGAATTCCATTATGAAAAAAAAGAAAAAGTTCGTGAGAAGGCTTCGCGAGAGCGGGAATTCCATCGAGGAAAAAGAAAAGAAAAAGTTCGTGAGAAAGGCTTCGTGATAGCCGGAGTTCCATTGTGAAAAAAAAAAAGAAAAAAAGTTCGTGAGAAAGGCTTCGCGATAGCGAGAATTCCATCGAGGAAAAAGAGGCCTCAGACAACAACAAGTTGTGGCCTAGAAAATCCCATCCATCAAGGGATTCCCACCAAGGGCACGAGACAACAACAAGTTGTGGCTAGAAAAGGAAATCCCATCCATTGAGGGATTCCCACCCAAGGAGCCGGAACAGCGGCGGGCGCTGGCCGGAAAGTCCCATCCACGAGGATTTCCACCGAAAAGAAAAGCCGGCGAGGTTTCGAACCGAGAAAGTAAATGCGAGGAGTTGCCTCCAGTTTTCTCTAGCATAAAATGCGAAAGTTTTCGTGATAACGTCGTCGCAAGAAAAGGGCAAGGAGCTCGTGCGAAAAATCGTGAAAGTCTGGGCAAACAGGCGAAGGTCGCAGCATCAACCGGGCAAGTTTGCTAGATGGATCAAGTCCACAAAATTCAAAAACAAATTTTGTCGACTTACAACGCGACGACGATTAATGTTTTCAAAAGTTAACAAATATTCCTCCCTAAGGGCGTACTCGATCGAAATGCGCGAGCGCAGAAGTTTCCTCAACATGCCTTTAAGTTTTCATGCAAAACGGCAAGGTGGGGAAGGTGACGTTTTTCAAGAAAAAAAAACGTATTCATTGCCTTATTCGCATAAAAACTTCGAATAGTTCTTCAATAATTACAACAGTTAGTGCGAAATTGTTGACGGTTAATAATTGTATCAAAGTTCGTTCGTGACTCGCAAGCGTACAAGTCTCCCGTCGTAGTCAAGGGACCCTTCTTCCCTCAGTGGGTAGACAAGGTATCGAATCCAAGTGGAACAAATGTGTGACGCAGAACTTAATCTATTAAAGCCAAATAACTTCAATATTCAATAAAGAACTGTGCATCTAAGTAAAAGACACAAAACAGATCTAATCTACTAAAAGCCGGAGAAAACAAAGTAAGATTGGGTAGATAAACCCGATCCAGAGGGATCGAGGTAAATACTTGTTGAAGTTCCAAGCAAGAGAAGAAGTAGCAAATCAGATCTTAATAAAAGCCTCTTTAAATCGTGGTTTCCGTCCGTCAAAGAAAACATCCGCCTTTCGAGACCCCCGTTCTGTCACAACGTATCCCTATTCATGCGGGAGCTTAGGGCGAGTCAAAAGACAAGTCGAGATTCTTTGGAAGATCCGACGTATTACCTCTAGCCACCGCGGCTACAATAACACCCTATGTAATCTATCGTACGAATAGAATTGGAATAAGCAAAGCCGATCGAAAAACGAAATCTTCGAGGAAACACTTGATCGCTGCGAAAAGATTCAACTTGATAATTCAAATATAACAATGATACATACGCAAGATCACCACCGGGATCCTTCCTTGATCTTGCTTCTAGCTCCGGGAACTCCGACGTGGTCTTGGAGTGCAAGGTACCCACGTCGGCTAGAGAGAACCTAGTCAACTAGCTCGACCCTCTCACTCTGCGAGATGGTGTCCCTCTCTCTACGCTTCTGTTGTGCAGAAGACGAAATCTTCTCTGTGGCTCGGTCGGGGGACTGTAAATAGCCCGATTGGCGGCTAGGGCAAAGGAGAGCGGGGGTGGGCCCAAAATGGGCTGGGCCGACCGGACTGGGCCGGCCGGCACAGTGCCCGGTAGGCAGGCGGGCTCGCGCGTCGGTTCCCTTGCTTCTGGATGTTTCCCCCTTACGCATGTAGGTCCATGTCGTCGGTTTCTCTCCCGGAATTGGACTCAACTCCTTGTCTTGCAAGATTCGGCACTTTTACGGTCGGGTCTGGAGGTACGCGTCGTCTTCTCGGATCAAGTCCCGGCTTCTTGGAGTTAATTTTGCTTCATTGCATGACTTGTTCGAGCTTCAAGGTCTTGTCATGAGGTGCTTGATGAACTTATCCCGAAAGTCTTGCATTCAACACTAAAACTACACGCATAATCATTAAACTCCAAAACCGACATGCACACGTGAACTTGTTATACCACGGGGGGTTAGTACCAATGGATAAGGTATAAAACTCATGCCAACACCGAAGGTAAACTCATAGCTGGGTTAATGATTTTCCGCCGTCAACATCTCCCCCATGCTTAAACCTTGCTCGTCCTCGAGTAAGCCTTCGATGGATATCATCATTGCTAAACAATGTTTAAACTTTGCACTTGATTACACATGAAAAAACATAATGCTCTCAAAATTTTAATTCATTAAAGTTCCATAATGTGCTAGCCTTCATCTCTACGGAGGGTAGATTCTTATTAAGCTTATCCCACAAGTATTAACATGCTCACAAAGTTTTAAATGGATCTCAGAATTTTTGGAAATAAAGAACGAAGAATAAGAAAAGCTAAACCAAATTCACAAGCCTATATATTCTACTCCTTTCTCTCTCATATATATGTGGTAGGCTTTATATGGAGCTTTGGGGAAAGTTTAGTCCTAACAAGATTTTATAAACGAGGTGTTGTCAAAACAAGACAAGCTTCTCATGGTCTTACCGAGACTCGTCAAAAAGGTCATTGGAAAATAATGTTAAATCAAGGAGGAAAGAGAAAAATACACACACTTTTAGATAAGTGGACATGTGCAAATGGCAAAGAGTGATCCCAAGGCACAAAGAAAGTCCTCGTTATCGGATTGCACATGGTTGGAAAAATGAGAATGGATCTTTTAACTTGAAGCCTTGAATGCACTTTTAGAGAACGGGAGTTTACTTTACGCACATATATTTTCTCTTTCTCATATTTCTCATTCTTTTCTTTCTTTCATTCATTCATTTTTTCTTGTCATATATTCGATCCATGACTTTCACAACGAAGTTTTGATTTTTATACCTTGAAAGTCATGAGTATCACTAGATTTTTTTTTCTTTCATCATTTTTTTAAAATATTCCCCTTTGAACTCTAAAACTGCACCGTACCTACCTCCTCCCCCATGCTTAGACGTTGCTCGTCCTAGAGCAAAGAAGCGAAAAATAAGGTAGGTACCGGAATATTTTTCCTTGGAGAGATACTTCAAATCTTCAACGTTGGCACCGTCTTGCGATCTTCCTTGAATTGATGATCCATTCTCAACGATAGGTTGTGGTCAAGGAGGTAATCACAAAAAATGATATTTGGTTTAAGGGTGGATATCCGTAGAAGTTTGTGAGATCTCCCGTGCGGGAGATACACAATGCACGGATAAGAGGCTAGCAAAAAGATAGATACGCAAAAATGGAATGACCAGCTTCTTAGTCTCGGGCCAAGAAATCATGGCCTGCAATAACTCACTCAAAAATAAATCTTGTACACTAAGGTTTATGCACTCAAATATATATAAGGCTTTGGATAGGTTGAGCAACACACAAGTGATATTTGTGACAAGGTTAGCAATATTTTTGAGCATAAAAGACATCTTTAATCTATTCATAACTTGAGAGCACATAAAACACTATGGGTCTTTATTTTAATCATAACCTCCGCTGAAAATTAAGCTAGCATTTAAATAAATTCAGATTTGTATTTTTAAGAGAGCACTAGCTTAAACATGCATAAATCGATTACAAAGATGAACAAAGCTGCAATTATAATCATATATCATCATGGCACGAGTTTTGTAACTTTTCCAATGATAAAATCAAGGTGGTGTCTTTATTAATGGTGACATCAAGTTGAAATACATACTGAAAATAAACAAACATGCTTGCTGAAATTTAAATAAAAACGAAATACTACGCAAACACACATAAGCAAAAGCTGAAAATTACGAGAGAAAAAGAAAAAGAAAAGAAAATTAAAGTTCCTAAATCTTCTAGTCCTCCGCCGGTGGTTGATGTTGATAGTCTTGATAACAATACCTTGCTCATAATATGGTTGGACGCTTCCTCCGACGAATTGATTTGGCTCCACAAGGTGAGCGTCCAAGTTCAAAGGCAATATTTGCGTTCCCTTCACCGAGTTGAGCTGCGTTGGATTGGATGGCTGCGATGTTTTGAGCATTTCTTGCAGCATACCCTCCAATAATGGCCATGCTTTGTTGTGGTTGGGGATGATGGCGTAGGACTCCCGCGAAGTTGAGTTGGGCACAACATAATTTTGTGGGAATAGGTGCACCACCCCCATGCTTGTCCTCGTGACCCTCCGTAATAACTTGGCGGAGGAGGGACCCCGCCGAATGGTTGCACATTGGGTTGTGCTCCACTCGCTTGTGCGAGGAGGATGTTCCCTCCTCTACGATTCTTCCTCTTTTGTTCTTCCTTGCGAGGGGACAAGCGGTCCCTCTTCCAGCAATCTTCCCTTCCTTCGGTGAAAAGCCTAAGCCTCTCATTCGGAAGGGTAGGTTCACTATGGCCAACCGATAACCTCCCCTCTCTCATCTCCACTAATGTATTTGCACGCAAATACTCAAAACCGAGAGGTACCACGCAAGAGTGGCGGGGTTTCTTGCGATCCCGACCGCAACGAAAAGGCCAACATGGAGAGGTAACACCCCGAACCAATATTACCCGCCCCCGATGTTGCTTCACAACACCAACGGTGATCATGAGGTAAGAGAGGTCTATTGGCTGCTGGCAATTAAAGCCGAGTATAGCGATTCAACTCCGTGTCGGTCACCTTTGTTTCCTTCATCCTCCCCAATACCCTCTTGCACATCCAAGAGTGAAATATCCGGATAATGGGCTTGTGGATGCAATTGCGTTGTTGATGGGCTTCTCCGGAGATCATGTTCCAAAATCCCGCCAACGTGCCGGGTGGCACGTCAACTTTCTCCGGAGCTCCCTTGTGGAATCCAAGCGACTCCCTAACGTGCTAGCGGGAACCACTTGTTCAATTCCCTCCCAAACGGAATGACAAGCTTTGCACCCCATCAACATCAACGATGGGTGCAATAGTCATCAAAATTTCCAAGGCGTAAACCAAATGGGTGTCCACCGATATTCCGTTGGAGAACTGCCGCATCCGAGTGCCCCAACATATAGTATATGTCGGTGCAAAAACCCAAGGTGTAGAGTGCTTGGTCGTCGAACTCGACGTTCGGCACAAGCCTCTTCTCAAGATTGGCGAGCCTCTCCTCCTCCTCCGCCGACAAGATGATGAAGCCGTACGAAGAGTGTGTCGGGGTGTAAGGAGGTGGTGCGGTTGAGCGGGTCGATCGTGGCGTGGTGGCGCGGGCTGCTCCTCCGTGTGCCCACGAGGTTCGGTGAACCTCATGGAAGTGCTTCTCGCAGCCCTCATACCACCAAGGAGGAGAGCGTCGTTCCTCCTCGGTGGTGCCGTGTCCGTCTCCATGCTCGGAGACTCGGAAACCGAGTGCCTCCTCGAAGACGTGGTTGATGACGGCGGACGGCCCAGCTGAACTCTTCTTCTTGGAGAAAGAGACTTGTGGTCTTCTTCCACATGGTTGCTGCACTCTTTCTTCAACTAAAATTCAGGTTGCAACCGGTAAACTGAGCACTTAAACTCT
This sequence comes from Cenchrus americanus, assembly GCA_947561735.1. Classification (NCBI taxonomy): domain Eukaryota; kingdom Viridiplantae; phylum Streptophyta; class Magnoliopsida; order Poales; family Poaceae; genus Cenchrus; species Cenchrus americanus. The sequence goes on from OX387240.1 coordinate 57,339,907, forward strand.
TTGCTTCGGATGTGGACTTTGAGTGGATTAAGGATGTGGATTTTCTTGAGCTATCAAGCTTGGGATGGTTGGCTAAGTCTACAGGGGTTCGAGCACACAAACTTGAACACACAAACAAGGGAAGGAGAGGCTTGCTGCCGAGCGGGAGCCGGGGGCTCCTTAAGTAGGTGAGGCCGGCCGGCGGACGCGCCGGCCCGGGGCTCCTGGCTCCTCCCCGCAGCGTCTTTCTCCCAGCACGATCATTTCGCCTCTGCAACTTTCCTGCCCGCGTGCTCCACGAGTTGCACCGCCCAAACGCTCTCGTCCACTCCTTTTCTTGAATTATTAGTCCTCCCACTTGATGCTCCATGCTTTGGGTCATGTCCATGCTCCCTAGCTCCACTTGCTTCACATGCCACCATGAAAATCCTGCAAAGTTGATGCTTGCTGCCCACCATGCTTGTCCTTTGCATGTGGAATTGGTGAAAGTTGATAAAAGGGAATCCAATGGTGCATGCATGATTAATTCAAACTTGATTGCCTCCATTTAGGTGTGTTTAAGGTTAAGCACTCCTCTAATTCGATATTTAAAATATTTTCAGAGTATTGCAAGAGCTCAAGCATAATTTTAGAGAAGTTTTTAAACCATTAAAAACAAATGTAAGTCGAAAATATTTTCGACTACGTCGATTCGGTCTCACCGGTAAAGTTTGCTTTCATCGGTTGAGAGCGAACGTTTTCCCGGCTTGATCATGGGGGCATAGGTTTAGGTTCTAATTTTGGCTAAATAAGAAAGATTTTGGATAAAACAAAATTAGAATGGGCTTAGAAAAATTCTAATCCTAGAGAAACCAAGGATAAAGATTTTTAAAACCAACCAAAAGCTTTGATTTCTAGGTTCACGCGAGTCCTACCACGATGCTGAATTTTATTAACACTTAAACATAAATCATTGGCTCTACCAAATTGTGGTTTTATGAAAAAATAAGTCAACCTCAGCACCATAATGAGGGTGAAAGGTTGAGTTAAGGTTCTGAAAATTATTTGGTTGAGGGTTTCTCGAAAAGAAAAGAATCAAACAAGCACATAGGAGGGTTCATGCAAAGGGTTTATGATAAAGCAAACACTATTCCAGAATTATGTCTCTAATATTGTTCAACCACTTCTAAGTCTAATGTCTTTGCGTAATAAAACTCAACTAAATTATTAAAAATACTCGAAAAACCTGGAATCGGGTTGTCCTCCCGGTAGCTTATTCTTGACTCGACGAAACGGGTTGCCTCCCGCCTAGCGCTTCGTTTATAGTCTATAGCTAGACTTCTTCACTTGATTACTCCGGATCAACGCTCTTTGCGGGCATTGCAATCTTGGGTACCCACTTCCGCACCATCTTGGGCGCGGGCTTGACTTCCGGCTTAGTTGGCTTAGTCATTTTTTTTGGTCTTCACAGGCGGCTTCTCTTCCTTTGTCTTGACGGATGCAACACCTTCTTTGATTTTCGTTACGTTCATTTTTTTCGGCTCCTTCTTCTTTTTCAGCCCCTCCGTTTGTTTTGGTTCTCCCTTCACTCCAATCATGTTGCATGCCTCAATCCTTGGACGGAACTTGAAGGAACTCCTTTCTCCGTTGATATCGAACATGATCTCCCCCTTGCCAACATCAATAGTTGCTCCCACGGTCTTCGAGGGCCTCCCTAGGATGAGCGGCAGCTTCTCCCTCTCCCATCTCGAGCACAGCGAAGTCGACGGGGATGAAGTGGTGTCCAATCTTCACGGGTACATCTTGACAATGCCTAAGGGATAGCGAATGGAGTTGTCTCCCAACTCCAAACATATTCCGTAGGCTCCATCGGTAAGCGTAGCTTCTCAGACACATCCCTCGGCATGACGCTCACACTAGCTCCAAGGTGTTGCGCACGCCTTCTGCGAAGTTGAAAGAACCAACTGAACATGGAATTGTAGGGCACCGGGGTCTTTGCTTCTCTAGCCCATAAGCAATAATTGCACTACACTCCTCGGACATCTTGACATGATCTACCCCGAGTGTTGCTATCTCATATTTAATTGCAAGTATGTCTTTAAAGTAACGAGAATATGTAGGTACTTGTAGGGCATCTAGTAATGGCATGTTGATGCTAAGTCTACGCACAACTTCCACAAACTTCTCAAAGTGGTTGTCAAGTTTACCTCGGAAGTAGCGTGGCTTGAGTTGCGGTATCCTCGTGTCATCCTCGGCATCTCGAATTCGGGTTCCTCGGTGACGATCCCCGTAACCTTCTCTTTAGTAGCTCCTTCCACCTCGGTGGATGGTTTAAGCTTCCTTGCTCCCGTGGAACGTTCCGGATCTTCGGTCTCCTTCCCCGAACGTGTTTGAATGGCCTTCGCCGATTAGGGACATTTAGGTTGTCCCGAAAGCTTCCCTTCATCATTAGTGAGGCGCCCCGCAAGTTGTCCAACTTGCGTCTCGAGCATCTTCATCATGTTGAGCACTTGATGATTGTAACTTCCGACCTCCGTCACTTTGCTATCGATGTTCTCCAACACCTTGTCTATGGTCTTGAACTTGGTGACGGTGTCCTTGTTGATCTTAGCTTGCTCATCCATGAACTCCTTCAATTGTATCCGAAGAGGAACCGCGTTAGGAATAGACAGAGCTTGCATTAAATTGAGGCCTACCTTGCCGTAGCGGAAGTTGGCTTAATTCTCCCTTCCTCATGTAGTCGAGCACTTTGGCTTCCTCGGACAATCTTTGCGGACATGGCCATACTCTCCACATTCTTCGCATGTGGACCTTGTATCAGCTGACCTTCAAGTCTTGAGCCTCTTTCTTTCCATCTCCATCTTCTCCAACCTCCTCATGAGCGAGTCGATCTTGCCCTCAAGTATGTCTTCCTTCTCCACTTGCAATACTCCTTTGACGTTCCCCACGGGTTGAGCCGGGATGTAGGCGCCGGATAGCGCCCCCGTGTCGTATCCGTGACCTTCTTGAATAGCGTGAAAGCTTCCATCGGTGTAAGCTCGATGATAGATCCTCCCGCCGATGCATCGATGATCGTCCTTGACGCCATGGTGAGTCCTTGATAGAACTTTTTGCACGAGGTCTTCTTTCGGGAACTTGTGATGTGGAACGCGGTGTACTCGTTGAAGCGCTCGAATGCCTCGAGATAGTTTGTAGGATATTGAACAAAGGTGGCAATCTTATTACGCAAGCTTTGAGTTTTACCGGTGAATAGTATTTATTCATGAAAGCCTTCATCAACGTGTTCCAATTTTGCACCGTCTCCGCCGGTTGAGAGTGGAACCATTGCAAAGCCTTCACGAGTAGTGAAAACGGAAAAAGCCTTGCCCTCATTTGATCTTGGAGTCACCCCATCCATGTTGAAAGTCGACATAGTTGAATGAATGCTTGGAGGTGAAGGTTCGGATCCTCTTTGCCGGTGAAGGGTGAATGTTGCACCATGCGGATTGTTGAGGTCTTGATCTCGAACGGTCTTAGATCTCCTCGAGGTTCAAGATTGGGAGGTCGATGATGTACGGGGTGCATAGCTCCCCAATCTTGCGTTCTTCGGTCGTTGGTCACCCATTGGTGGAAGTCGATTCTCCCGCGGATTTGAGGGTGGTGAATTCTTCGGAGATTCCACTGCCCGATCCTTTGTCTTCCGACTCCGAATCTACAAAATCCAGCTTTTTAGCTTGATGTGCTTCGCGTCTCCTTAACTGTAAAGTTTTTGGATCATCCACAAAATTATTGGGTTTGTTGGAGAGGTAGCCGTCCATCTCCTGTTAGGGTTAGCAATAAACAAAGTATGCAAAAAAATAGAAAACAAAACAAATCTATAAAGACTAGAGTTAGACAAACTAGATTAGATGTATTTTGAGGATGATCAAAATTTAGTAGATGCAAAAATAAAACAAAATCAGTACTGAAAATTACAAAAAAAAAGCAATATAAAATCAAATCTTGATCACTTGTTCCCCGGCAACGGCGCCAGAAAAAGGGGCTTGTTGACGGTTAATAATTGTATCAAAGTTCGTTTGTGACTCGCAAGCGTACAAGTCTCCCGTCGTAGTCAAGGGACCCTTCTTCCCTCGAGTGGTGAACCCAAGGTATCGAATCCGTGGAACAAATGTGTGACGCAAGACTTAATCTATTAAAGCCAAATAACTGCAATATTCAATAAAGAACCTAATGCATCTAAGTAAAAGACACAAAACGAATCTAATCTACTAAAAACCGGAGAAAACAAGTAAGATTGGGTAGATAAACCGATCCGAGAGGGATCGGGGTAAGCCTTTTGTTGAAGTTCCAAGCAAGAGAAGAAGTAGCAAATCGAATCTTAATAAAAGCCTCTTTAAATCGTGGTTTCCCGTCCAAATCCGAAAACATCCGCCTTTCGAGACCCCCGTTCTGTCACAACGTATCCCTATTCATGCGGGGAGCTTAGGGCGAGTCCAAAAGACAAGTTGAGATTCTTTCGGAAGATCGGCGTGTACCTCTAGCCACCGCGGCTACAAGAACACCCTATGTAATCTATCGTACGAATAGAATTGGAATAAGCAAAGCCGATCGAAAAACGAAATCTTCGAGGGAGCAACGATCGGCGGGAAAGATTCAACCCCCGATAATTCAACTATAACAATGATACATACGCAAGATCACCACCGGGATCCTTCCTTGATCTTGCTTCTGGCCTCCGGGAACTCGACGTGGTCTTCCGTGCAAGGTTCCCACGTCGGCTAGGGGAACCCTAGTCAACTAGCTCTACCCTCTCCTCTCCGAGATGGTGTCCCTCTCCTCTCTGCTTCTCGGCGGCCGGGGGCAATCTTCTCTGTGGCTCTCGGTCGAGGGGACTATAAATAGCCCGATTGGCGGCTAGGAAAGGAGGCGAGTCCCGGAGCCCAAATGGGCACGGGCCGACCGGACTGGGCCGGGCGGGGCACAGGCCCGACCCCAGGCAGCCCGTGGGCTCCTTTGCCCCGTGCGTTTCCCTTGCTTCTCGGATGTTTCCCCCTTCTGCATGTAGGTCCATGTCGTCGGTTTCTCTCCGAATTGGACTCAACTCCTTGTCTTGCAAGATTCGACACTTTTCTCGTCGAGGTCCACGGAGTCTGTCGTCTTCTCGGATCAAGTCCCGGCTTCTTGGAGTTAATTTTGCCTGTTGCATGACTTGTTCAGGGCTTCAAGGTCTTGTCATGAGGTGCTTGATGAACTTATCCCGAAAGTCTTGCATTCAACACTAAAACCCTGCATAATCATTAAACTCCAAAGCGACATGCACACGTGAACTTGTTATGCCACGAGGGTTAGTACCAATGGATAAGGTATAAAACTCATGTGCCAACACCGAAGGTAAACTCATGGCTAGGTTGACGTATTTTCACGGAAATCGACGGGGGGGTACAAAAATAGAAAGCCCTACAACATGCAAAGGTTTACAAACGTTTGTTTTCGGCCATATCGCTAGCATAGGCGAAGTCGAGCCTTTGCTAAGGGGCTAAGGGGCTCCGTCTTCGGAATTTTCGCGGAGCACGAAGTAGAGGATGCAGAACGTCTCTTCTTACGAAACAAGAAAAATGAAGAGAGATCAAAACAGCCCATAGAGAATTTAAGCGAAGCCTCAAGCCAAAAATCGGAAAAGTCTTGTTCGGGATGTGCTCGCTTGAACAGACGCCATCGCTTCACCACTAACGAACATCCTATCCCGATGGGTCGTAAGCGTTGCTCACGTCTACGCAGGCCCAGCTTGCAGGACATGCGCGGGTAAGAAGTATACAAAACATTTGTTCGGGGAAATTAAGAGTGAATCTACACAAATATACATACAACCTTGAATGCACCCAGTGGGACATAGCATCTGGATTCGTAACATCCACCGCTGGAGAATCATCCTCGTGTTCGGAAGATTGCCCGTCGTCACTGCCTGCACCACTGCTACTGCTACTGCTGCTGCCGCTTCCCGAATTCTTTTCGCCTGACTCGCTCGAATCTTCACCAGAGGGTGACCCTTCGGGGGACGCAGCGACGTCCTCGCGATTCTCTTCCTCGTTCAGCTGAGAAGGAAAAGCAAATGTAAGGAAAGCTCGAGAAACTGAAACATCGATAGCCGCTGTAAGTGACGAAATCGTGCAAAAAATTCACCTCAGCAAGTTTGGCGCGCGCAATGAGCTTGACGGTCTCCTTCCCGCTGGTCAACCAGAATTCCCTTGCGAACTTAATTTTGATAGCCTGTACATCGGCGTTAGCTCGAAGTATCGCAGTGCTTGTGGCGCTGGGACTGGGAGATCTTCTCGCGAAACTTCTCCAAGTCGGCGCAGTCATAGTCATGAAGAATCTTCAAGATACTCTCCACAGAGAAAGCAGCCGCGAAGTCGCTAGCGCCGGAGATCACCTCAGAAAGGGCCTGGAACTCAGTCTCCATCCAATCCATAAATTCGGGAATCTCGATGTTATCTGGAAGAGGAGCTGGACGAACGCCGAACTCGTTGAGTGACTTCTTGTATTCCTCGTGAAGGAGTTTCAGCTTCTCCAGAGTTTCGGAAGTATTTTTCTTCAAGGCTGCATCCAGCTCCGCCAGCGCCTTTTCAAGATCCACGATTTTACGGTCCTTTGCGCTCAGGGACTTGGCGAGACTGGCATTATTAATACGAAGATCTTCGGCGGTTTTCGTAGCCCGCTCGTGTTTCACCCGAAGATTTTCGATCAAGCTGAGATCATCATCGTGGGCCTTCTGAACTTTCTTTAGCTCCTTCTTGGATTGCTCAAGCGTTGCCTCCGCGACCTTCTTTCCATCGTGACTTATCTTCAAAGCCTCCGCCAACTCAGCCACCTTTTTCTCAAGTTCCTTGTTCGTGGATTGTGCGAGGGCGAAGCTACGCTCCAGTTCCTTAGACTTTTGGGAAAGCTGCTTGTTCACCTTCTCATTCAGCGAGCCGCTCTATGGCAACCGGCATAGAATGCTTGAGGACATAATCCTCCTGAAGCGTGCTAGCTTCGAAGGAGAGTAAGAGTGCAGAAGATCCTTGAATTCTGAAAAATTGAGGAACGAAGTCTCATATCAAAATTCAATAATCGGAAAAGACATGAAAAGGTAATGAGAAGGAACGAACCTTGCCTACTAAAGTGCTGCATGGTGACTTGTTTAGTCGAACCAGAAGAAGTTTTCCCCCGAGACGAAGGAGTGGTTTCGGAGGTAGAGTGAGGCCCCTTCTCGGAGTCCTGAGCAGCTCCTTCGGGTCATTCTGAGGCCTCCCCTCCTGTTTCATCAACAATTGCGGACGATTTCCACAGAGTTAAAAACTTGGATGTCTTGCTCCCAATGCCAGTTGTCTCGAAACCAACACGCAATAGCTTGCCGCGATGAGACGTACCAAAGCTTTTATTAAAAGCGGCTAAGGAAGGAGAGGGAGCCTTATCATCGGGAACAATTTCCCGAACTTCGACCAAGGGAGCGTGTTCGGTAGGATTTTCCCCCCTTTGAATGGTGAGCTCAAGTTCCTTGATGAATTCGGAAGAGGCTTGGTCGGCGGCGAGGCTTCGGCGGCGGGAGCTTCGGCAGCGGCGGGGAGCTCGGGAAGGCGATAACATCAGCAGCAACAATGGATTCATCGGCGGCGGCGGAATTGCAACTTCCTTGCGAACCGGGAGCAGCATCGAAAAGAATCAACATCTACGAATTCATTCTCAGAATCTGACGAATAGTTGTCTCGAAAGTTAAACAGATGCCACAAGCAAACACCTTTCCGGCTATCTGCTTCCACGAAGTCATCGTCGTCGAAGGCGGATGGAACTCGCCGAACCCCGACGGAGGAAACCTTCTTCACGGCCTTCTTCAACTTCTTCCGGCTCATCTGGGCAAGGCCTGAAGCCGCCTGGAGCTCTGCATCCGAAGTTCTCTCAGAAGTCTTGCACTTGCGCTTCGACGATTCTAAGGATCTTGTTCTAGAAGGCTTAACTCCAGAGGAAGTGCCTTCACTAACAGAAGATGAGCCTCGCTTCGAAGACCTTATTCGCGGAGCGTTGATGGGGGCGGCCGAACAACTGGCCACGGCAATTGCGGGGAACCTTCAGCTTGGGACCCGGGCCTCGAGAACTGAAAGATTTGTGCCCACAAATTTCGGAGAACACGCGGTTGATTCTCTTTTTGTGCTTCACAAGAGCCTTGTACGCCTTATACTCGTTCATGGTGTATTCGCCGATCATGACGTTTACCCTTTTTCTCTATTTCGACCGACAGAGCGTCGGCCTCTAATCCTCGCGAAGTTTAATCCGAGACACGGGAAGGGCACCTCCCGAGTGGCCCAGTTGATGTTGAAGTACACGATCTCGGTGGGAGACCAACCACTCGAAATAGGTCACACCCGAGCAGCCACGAATTCTTCAATGATATCGCGACCACCAAGTATGGTACTGGCTAGGTGAAATGCACTTTCGCAGTTCCTGATCCCCAAGGCCCGCTGATTGAATTCGGCTGTGTTCACCGCCGCCAAGGGCGCAATCGGCCAAGACAAGGGATAAGCCGGGCCGGTGTAGCCGGGGACTTCTGACATGTTGACCTTCAAATAAAACCAATGGGAGTTCTAGTCTTCGGTGAGTTGGAGCTTGCGACACGGAGCAATGCGGGTCGAGTAATTCCCTTTCGAGTGTTACGGCGACGGGTGTTGAAGGTACAACACGCGTCTTGGGTGTGATAGAATTGCCCATCATTTGCCCTTAATAATTTCGGGGATAATCACTAGTTCGCTAGAATACGGCGAAGGCATGGACATTGAGATTGCAACCAAAGGTCTTCATGATCCAAATGAATTTTGATATCTCAAGGAAAGAAGTCGGCGAAAGCTGATGGATTTTCATAGAAAGGCATCCGAGTGCCCGATAAGATGGGGTCGCGAGGGCACGAGAGCCCACAAATAGAAGAAGTCGCGAAAGACAACGCATTCTCGGAGTCCACAGGGGTAGGAATTTGCTCATCAAGCGGGGCCCCCCAACACCGGAGGGAAAAATCCGGCCTTCTCATACTCACGAATCATGTTCGTGTGACCTTGGATTCTCCGAACACAAGCAAGGGCAGCAACGGGCCAGAAGCGACCTTTGTCTTAACCAAATCCGCGACCCAGAGGCGTCCACATCTCGGAAGTATCCTCGCCGTCGTCAGATTGAACTTCCCTGTCTTCGCGACTCCTGGAGCCGCTAGGAGGGCCAGACATCCTCGGTGGCAGTGGTGTGCTCGTGGCACTATGTTAATCGCTTGCCGGGGGGTGCTTGTGGTGGGCGGTACAAGCAAGGCGGGAGAGGAAACGTAGCCTCCAAGTCCACGGTGAGTGGTGAAAGATGTTGTGGGAGAATAAGAGAGTGAGTGCACGGTGCGTTGTGCTCGGTTGTGCTTGTTCCCTACGAACTCGTCCTCCGCGGGCGGGGGGCTCGCCTCCCCCTTTTGCACTGGTGACCAGAGGGGCGCGCGGGGTCCCCCATGCACGCGCGCTACCTAGCTACGTGTGGGAGCACGTGCGTGCTACGGTGTAGAGCGGGCGGCCGTCGGGGCCGATCTTCGCTGCGATCCGGCCATGATGGCCTACCTCGTCCACCGAGCCGGTGGCGGTTCGAGGGGTAGGAGGCGACGAGAAGGCAATGGCGTCCCTCCCCCCCTGATAGGCTTCGAGGGAGGTGCTGATGATGATCGGTACGGGGTACGGGGAGGCGGGGCGAGAACGGCGTTCCTTGTTTCGTAGGCTGCGGTGGTGGGTGGTTCTTTGCGGTCGCTCGGGGCGTGCGCACTCGCGGAGTCGGGCGTGCGCCCCCTGCCCAGCAGGTACGGCCGGCGGCCGGGTTTCGGTGGCCGGGATGGCCGTCCCGGCCTTGCGCGCCCTCACCTGGCTGCCGAGGGGTCACGGGGAAGTGGAGTCGAGGGGTTCGCCGGCGCCCCTTTCGAGGTCGGGGCGCGTTGGCCGTACGCTGACGCGTGCGCACGGTGTCACGGGGCTTGACACCGGCCCGTGCGCCAACCGGTCCACCCCACACGGTGGGGATGGGCTCCTCCCTGGGGCAGTTGGTGCGACGACGCGGGCGTGAGCCCGGGCGCATGATGGCGCCGTCTGCACGCGGCGTCGGGCGTTAAATGCCCAAGTACGGGGCCGGCGCAAACGCGCGCGGCCGCGCCCCGTGAGCGTGGCGGGCCCCGGCCCGAGGGTGGAGAGCGGACCCTCGAGCGAGGGCGAGGCCCCGCTCGATGAGAGCGAGCCCTCGGCGGGGCGGGACCGCTCGAGGGAAGGGTCGCCCCTCGGAGACGGGGGCGGTTCCGTTCGAGGGAGGGGGTTTGCCCCTCGAACGGGCGGAGCCCGCTCGAGGAGGAGCGTACCCTCGGGCGAGGGCGGAGCCTTGCTCGAAGGGTCTTTAAAGACGAGGGCCGTCTTGGTGGGCCTCAGGAAGTCTGCCGCATCGGGCCATGTCTGCATGGTTAGTTTCTGCATGGTTAGGCATAGCTTATTTAGATGCGGGGATTTAAGTGAGGGTTCCCCCATTGTTTTTGGGGACCCCTGGGGCGGTCCCCTGACGGTGGCCCAAGGAGCATGCAGGTTTGCCATTGAGGGCTCCCGCCCGGGTGCTTCGGAACCTGCGATAGGACCGTTCCCTTCCTCCTTGTTTGCGAACGCTTTTCGTGGGGCGCGTCCCGGCGCGCTCGCGGGTCCCCTCGCCCCCGAGAGCCTGCCGGGGTGTGAGCTCTCTGCGGGGTTAACACGCGACGGTTCGGTCGAGAAAGGCGTGGCACATATGCCAACCGGCATCGGCGGTATTTCAGCCGGCATCGGGGGTGCTCGCTCCCCGTCCGCTCCCCCTCCCGGCGGGTGCAATTTCAAGGAGGTGTAGCCGTGCGTCCAAGCCCCAGGAGCCTTGGCTTTGTTCGAGTCGATCGGGTCGGCGCCGACGACTTGTTTTTAACGCGCCCTCGCCGTCCCTCCCGCGGGACGGAGGGTGAGGTTTCCACGACTCCCATCGGGCGGGTCGCGAATCGCGGATTCCTCCTTGGGCGCTGGCCCGGGTGGTTCAAGTGGACGTCCATGCCCGTTCGATAAGGGGTAGGGCTGCGCGGTCGGAGACATGTCCATGGAGACGCTTGCGTGGGTTTGCTAGGTGGGGGCTCGGTCCCGTTCGCTAGGGACCGAGGCGCGGGCTCTCCCTCGGTGGGATCCCCCGACTGGGCCCCGCCCTGCGCCCGGCTCTCGAACACGACATGTGGGGCACCCTCGAGCCGACGGGCTCGAGGAACGGCTCGAATGCGCGTGCCCTGTTCGTCCCTAACTGCGACGATCTGGGGCGCGTTGTTCGAACCCGTCGGGGTCCAGGCTTCGAACCTCGATCGGTAGGCCGTGCGGGGCCGTGCATGGGCCGGCCGAGTCTTTTCGCGTTTGCGGCCGTGTGAGGGGTGCGGGGCGTGCCCGACCCTCGAGGTGCTGTTGGCGACACGGCGCGGTATGAGTGCTTTCGGTGTCGCTCTATTTCAAGCGTGACCTGGGCAATCCTCTTACGCGCGTGCCTTTTTTTAGAGGGTTGACATTGTCTCGAGTTGGGGTCATGCGGCTCGAGGGTCCTACGTGGCATGGAGTTGCCCGCGGTGGTCTGCTCTACATCGAGCGAGGTCCGGACGACCTTCTCACGATATCCCATCGAGGGTCGCCTTGTTTCCGGCGAGGGTCATGCCGCTCGAGGGTTCTGCGTGGCATGGGTGCCCGCGGTGGTCTGCTCTACATCGAGCGAGGGTCCGGGCAAGCCTTCTCACGCTGATATCCCATCGAGGTCGCCTTGTTTCGAGGGGCGGGGGTCATGCGGCTCGAGGGTTCTGCGTGGCATGGGTGCCGCGGTGGTACACGCTCTACATCGAAGCGGGTCCGGGCGACCCTCTCACGCTGATCCCCCATCGAGGAGTCGCCTTTTGTTTCGAGCCGAGGGTTCGCCTCGCTCGAGGGCTCTCCTTGCTTGGCAAGGGGCCGGGCATTTAGTACCTTGCGGTCGTGGCCGCGGTTTTGCGGCGCGGGCGCGCCTTTTGGCGGCGCGGCGCGCGCGCGCGTGGTGGGCGGCGTGGCCGGCGGACGTGACGGTTTTCGCCTCGGTCGTCGCCGGTCTTGCCGTAATGACTCCGCCCTGCGGTGTTCGGCGGCCCCGCGGTCGTCGGCGGGGCCCACCCGTCGACGATGGAAAGATTCACACACGGTTAATGCGCGGGCGTCCGCTCAGGAGGAACTCGCCCGTTGCCTATAAGCGGGGGGAGGAAGGACGGCGGTTTTTACCTTGGCTTCTCACCGTTCCTCGATCCTCCTCGTCCCTTCGCCTTTGTCTGTCTGCCATCGCGCGGGCTACATGTGAGCTTTTCCTCGTTTCCCTTGTCCTCGCGCCGCGCTGCGTTCGTCCCCCTTGTAAGCGCCTCCTCGGCCTCCCATCGGGGTCCTGGAGCCGTGCGCGCAGGAGAAGTCGACGGTGACACCGGCTCGCGCTTGGCGGCGGTCGCCGCCGGCCGGCGGCCCGGCCAACGAAGAAGAGCGCCGTCGGAGTGGATCGTGCCCGCGAGCGCTCGCACCAAGAAGCCCAACCCGCCGGAGGGGTTACGTGGTGAGCTTCCTCCGCTACCACGAGCGCCGGCTTCAACGCGCCGGCGAGCATTCATGCGGGCATTATGCTACCCGCATGGGGGTGGAGCTGCACAACTTTGCCCCCAACGCGATCTACAGGCGGCCACATTCGTGGGCGTCTGCGAAGGGTACCTGGGGATCCCAGTCAATTGGGAGCTCTGGGTACACCTCTTCCATGAGGCTCATCACGCAGCCCACGTCGGAGCCGAGGACCCGCCGCCGCGGTGCGCGCCGGCGGGGACAAACGCCTGTGGGGGGCGGCTCAAGGATTTCTACATCCCTGCTCGCGACGACGAACAACGCCGAGGTGCCGGGAGCGGGGATGGTTTTACTGCGCAACGCGGGCAGAAGCACTCCCTCCCTACCGGCCGGGTGTTCAGAAGAGGCCGGACTCACAGGGCTACGGGTTGCCTCGACGATCATCGGGCGCGCCGAGGGGTTCGTCCTCGCCGCCTGCGAGCGGGCGGCGAAGGAGGGGCTCAACGCGATGGGCGTCCTCGCCTTCCCTCCCTGCCGTGGTCGTGCGCAGATGGAGGCCCCTCTGCATCTTCGAGATGACGGAGGCGGCCAACCCCGTCGACACGAGCGAGGTCGCGGATGCTCCCCGGCCGCCGGCGGAGCGACACGTGCGCGCTCACCCCGGGGCGCGGAGCGCGTCGACACCGACGCGGGGCGCCGCGCGGGTCGGACCCAGGGGTGGGACGCGAGATGCTCCCCATAGGCCCGTTGGTGAGTGTGAGTTTGATTACCGGCACTGATCTTGTTCCTTGCCCTTCGGGTTCACCGGTCGCCATTGTCGCTCTTGCGCGCGGTGCGGGTTCAACGCCGCCAGTCCGTTCCACCCACCCCGAACTCCCGTGCGCTCGGCCGGGCGGCGCGGCGGGCGTCGGGAGCGGGGCGGCGCGCAAGAGGAGCACGCAAGGCGGCGCCAGCGCGCGCGACGCACGGTACGCGGAGTACGGGCGGCGGGAGGAGGCCGGGGCTCTCCTGGTGTCGAGCCCTCGTCCTCGGAGCGAGGACGAGGAGGAAGAGTACGAGGGAGGGCCCCTCGGACACGTGGCCGCGCCCGCGCCCCCGGTCGCGGATCCGCGCCGGCGTCGGGGGGTGGCCGTGCGGGGCGGGCGCCGGCGGGGGGGCAATCATCGTCGGGGGCGGCACGCGCCGCGGGCGGTGGCCGCGTGCGCGGAGGAGCACGTGCGGCCGAACGTGCACTGCGCGCGTCCCGGCGTGCCGCGCGCGGGGAGCGCGTCCGCGCGGCGGCGTCGTCGTCGAGGGGCGCGTCGGGAGGCGTGCCCGCGCGCGGGGCGAGCGTGCCCCCGCGCGGCTGCGGGCGTGCGTCGGGGGTGCGGCATCGGGGCGCGCCGCGCGGGGCGGGCGTGCCGTGCGTGCGGCGGCGCCATCGGGAGGGCGGTTGCGTCGAGGGCGACATTGCGCCGGCCTCGTCCGCGGAGGCCTCGAGGAAAAGGAAGCGAGGGCCTTTTCCTCGCGGAGTAGGAGGCACAGTCTTCCTTTGTTTGGTTTTGGTGTCTTTGGTGATTAAATGCTCTAACCCCCGTCAGGTGTTTGCGCGAGGGCGGTGCCAAGCCGTTCCTCCTCTTGCACGGCCAAGGTGCGCTCGGGGACGGTGCGTCGATCCCCACCGGCGGCGATCGTCGAGGGGGTCGCGCCGAGGGACGAGCGCGGCGGCGGGCACGAGCTCGCAAGGCCGGCGGGGCCTCGAGGCCCGGGCGGGCGGATCCGACCCGTCGCGGCGCGGCCGGGGTCGGCGGGGGCGGGCGGCGCGGTCGCCACGGAGGCGCGGGCGCGGCGGTGGGCGCGGTGGAGGGTGCCGCCGCGGTGGCGGCCCGCGCTGCGGAGGAGCGGAGCGGCGCAGCTTGCGGGAGCGCCCGCCGGTGCGGCGAGCACGGACGGAGGTGGCGGCAACGGCGCCTGGCGCCGTGGCCGCGGAGGGCGCGAGGTGGGGGCGCCGGCGGAGGCGGCTGGGCGGCTCCGCCCGCGGCGGTCTCCGGGCGGAAGTGGTGGAGCTCTCGGATGACTCCCGCCGCACGGGTGGAACCGGTGGGCCGGCTGGCCCACCGAGGAACTCCCCGGCCCCGGGGAGGGCCCTCGTCGGGCGGCCACGAGGGTCACATGATGGTGGGGGGCCGGGGCACGATGCGAGGCCTCGTCCTCCCACGCGGCCGCCCGCCCGGGTGGGGGGGCGTGGAGGGTCCCGGCGTTTGCGCGCCCGGAGGAGCAAGAGCTGCGGGGCGAGCTTCGGAGCCACGGTGCCACGCTCAGCCGTCGGCCCCAGACGAGGCGCGCAAGTTCATGGCGGCCTGCACAGCGCTTGTCTTCCGGGTGAACCACGGTTGCTTGTCCCTTCCTTTTTCGTTTCCGTGTGCGCATTCAAGCCTTGACACTTACGAGATTCGATGTGTGGATGCCCGGGGAGCTCGAGCGCCGCGCTCGTGAAAAGTACGGCGCGTTCGACCGAGGTGAACGCGGGGGCCCGCCGGCCTAGGGAGCGTGCGGCGCTTTCGACGCGCGCTGGCCGATGCTCCTCGGACGCGGACCGTGGCCCCCGGGCGGTGTGCCGGGCGATGGCGTGGTGCGACGTGCTCCGAGAGCTCGGGCGGGGGCACGGCGCGTGCCGAGTCTCGGCGGATCAGCGCGACCCTCGTCGATCGCGACGAGGCGGCGGAACGCGCGAACTGGACAAGGCGCGGACGCTGGCCGCCAGCGGGGAGGGCGGAGGTGGCCAGCGCTCGCGCCGGGGCCGGGGGCTCGCACGTCGCTCGAGGGCCGGGCGCGGCGGCGCGGTGAGGAGGCGGCGCGGGTTGGAGCGGCGCGCCAAGGAGGCAGAACACACGAGGGGCCGCCCTCGACGCCAAGGCCGCGGCTCTCGTCGCCGGGCGGGGAGCAGCTCCCGGCGGAGCGCATCGCCCGCCGGGGGGCTGAGGGGCGGCTCCGGCGGAGCGAGGGCTGCCCGCAAGCGACGCCGGGCCGGCGGCCGGAGCGAGGAGCGCGTCGCGCGCGAGCGGCGGAGAGGTCGGCCCGGAGGGGCCCGGAACGCCGCATTCTCCAAAGTTGGGGGGCCGGCGGCTGGCGCTCGGCGGTGGCAATGCCAATCGGGGAGATGGCCCTCACGCGAGCAAGGCGAGACCGTCCCGGCGTCTCGAGTTGGCGCTCGAGTCCCGCGCGCCGCGACCTCGATGCGGAAGGAGACAAGTCGAGGGTGATTCTTGCTTGACCTGTGCTTGTTGGTTCTTGCTTTAGAGGGGTTTGTTTCCTCCTTTCTGATTTCTTGTCATCTTGTTGATTCTAGAGTTTGCCCTTCTTGCCTTGAGCACGGCTATTTGGGCGGGCGGGGGCCTGTGACTTCCTGCAACTCCTACGAGCGGGGCTGCGGGAGGCTGGCGTGGCGCGGCCCTCGAGACTGCCGCGTCGTCGAGGAAGGCAGGGACGGGCGGCAGCTCGGCGGCCAGCCGCCGCTGCGCGCTCTCGGCGGCCACGTCACGGAGGCGGATGCGCCGGGCGTTGCACCCCCGGGCGTGCGAAGGCCCTCGGAGTGGTGCGATCCTGCGAGGTCCGGCCTCGGCGGTGGCGGGCCACATCGTGCCGGGCGTCGAGGACGAGGTGGCCATGGAGCGTGCGGACGCGCTTGTTCTTTGATGCCGCGGGTCGCTCGCCGAGGCCTTCGAAGAATTCCTCTTCCGGACGCCGCCCGCTGCTCCATCCTTTCGAAAGCACACAGGCGCTAAGGCCCGTTTTTGTTTATGTGTATCAGAATTCTGGCCTCGTGGCCTCTTGTAAATAAACAAGTCATTTCATGAACATGGGCAGTTGCTTGTAAATGAAATCGTTGGCTTATTACGCTTTTTGTTTCTCCTTCTTCCTGAGTAGATTCTAGTTAGGGGGAGTTCGTTTTTTCGCGGGGGCCGGTTGGGTTGGGCGAGAGACGGGCCATAGCCACGCGGCGTAGGCTGTCTCTGGCTCGCGCGCTCCTTCCCGTGTGCACTTTGCGCCTGTTCGAATCATGGCTCGAGGTTGAAGTAGAGAACAAACTTAGCGTGTGAATCGTTTTTTATTTTTTTGCGCGAAAAATGGGACCATTTTGGGGGGGGGGGGGCACACGGGCGCGGGGTAACTTGGGTTTCGGGGGAAAGCCGAGTTTGCCCTTTTATTATACTTGGAGTATTTACATAGGTGACACCAATTGGGGCGTTGGCCGTGCGTTTTTACAACGGAAAATGCGGGAAATCCTAGCTAAGGGTAGAAGCGATGTAGGCTGTTGGATGTTCCAAGCGTTGGTGAGTTCTTCGCCGTCCTCGTTGGCCGGCTTGTACGTGCCCGGTTTGAGCACCTTCACCACGACGTAGGGTCCCTCCCATGGGGGCGATAGCTTGTGGCGCCCTCGGTTGTCTTGGCGCGCCAGGGATGAAGTCCCCCTCGCTGAAATCCTCAAGCGTATCTTGCGTGCTTGAGCGCGTCGTAGGGATGATACCTCGCGGAGTGCATCAACGCCACGAAAGCGTCTGGGCGATCCCGGCGAGTCTCGCGGAGCTCGTGGTTAGCATCCTCATTGTAGCCTCGAACCTTGGGCGGCCGTATTCCAAATCCGTGGGGAGGACGGCCTCCCGCGCCACGGTCAGAAGAAACGGGGTGAACCGGTGGCCACACGCCCGGGGTGGTCGCCAGGCTCCACACGGTAGCCGCGATTCTTGGAGCCATTTTCGACGATTTGTTGGTGGTCAAAAATTAAGGCTCGAGCCTGTAGAATCATGCGGGTGGCACGCTCTACTTAGTAGTTGGTACGTAGGGTGCCCACGGTACAACGTCACGCGGATGTGGAACATCGCGACCAAGAACTTCGGCCGTGAGCGGGACCGTTGTCGTGATGATGGGTTGGCACTCCAAAGCGGTAGACGATATCGGTGAAGAACGTGTGCTTTGCTCGACCCCCTCAAATTCGTGATGGACGCACCTCCACCCACTTGGAGAACTTGTCGATCGCGACAAGCGAGTGGGTGAAGCCCGAGCGCCTTCGCGGGGGCCGACGATGTCCAACCCCCACACGGCGAAGATGACGCCTTCCAGGGGATCGTTTGCGGGCGTGGTGGCAAATTGGTCTTGCGGGGGCGTAGGCGGCACCGCCACCGCAGTGCGCACGGTTGCGACCGGCGTGGCGGCCGTGATGAGCCGACGAAGCCACGGCGGGGAGACGCGGCCGCAGCGAGGGGTGCGTGGCGCGGCGTGGTGGCCACAGATTCCACGCGTGGATGTCCGTGGGAGCTGGCGCCCCTCGGGAATGGGTATGCACCATTTGGAGGATGCTGAGCGCGGCGCGCTTCTTGCAACTCGCCGAGCGAGGGTGAAGATTTGGCCATCACCGCTGGTGCGCACCGTGGCAGTCTTCGGGGTTCCCCTCGGCGATCCGAGCGATTATTACTTTCCCGCCAATCACTTGGGGCAGAGCCGGCTCTATATCCATCGCTGTTCCTAAAACTGGGGAGCATGCCCCCTCGAAGGGAAAGTATCCGCCTCGGTCGGGGGTCCTCTTCACTCAGGTTCACTTTGCATTGCAGATCCAGAGGGGCCAGGGTCCGGCCAGTTGCTTCTAGAGAGTCCCGGGCTCGAAGAGGTGACCGAGGGGTACAGCGATGTACGCGCGCGTTCGGGGGGAACGGTGATCCGCCCGGACGCTATTTTTGCCAGCTGCGTACGCTTCCTCGTTCGCTCTTTCGGCGGGGTACGCGGTTAAGCTCGATGCCGTGGGGTGACCGAGGGCCCGCGCGACTTCTGGAGGTAAGGCCTCCATCTTGTCGGCCCGTGGCGCGGGGCCCCACTGACTTGATCGATCACAGTACAAGTCTCGCACGTCGAGGCGCCGATCACCCGGCTCAATGGCGGTGCCCCGGGGCCCCGCGAGAAGGGCCACGTCGTCGCGCATTTGTTGGACGCGGGGAAGCGGAG
The DNA here is from genome assembly GCA_947561735.1 of Cenchrus americanus. Taxonomy (NCBI): domain Eukaryota; kingdom Viridiplantae; phylum Streptophyta; class Magnoliopsida; order Poales; family Poaceae; genus Cenchrus; species Cenchrus americanus. Next base: position 57,358,458 of record OX387240.1, read on the forward strand.
GCGCCTTCCAACGTGACGCATGTGCTCCCAGGGGTGACACGAAGAAGCACAGACAGCATCGCTCCTCGTCTTCTCTGCGGCGGTCGAAGAAACCGGGAGTCCGGCCTCCGCCCGAATGCGAGGGGCGGCGGCTGCGTGTCCGTCCACTCGGCGACGAAATCGGCTAAGATTTGCGGTGTGATGGCCTTGCGCGGAGCGTGGCGGCGTCTCCTTCGTCAACTCACGGACGCCCCAATTACGCACCAGCGTCGGGGGTTGGTAGCGGTCTCTCCTAGCGGAAGGAAAGGCCAGGCGGGTGGGCACGAAGCTGCGGCGGAGCTTGCGCGCGCGGACACCGCGTACAACAGCTCCCGGACACAGGGGTAGCGCGTCTTCGTGTCAGAACGGGACTTCACGATGTAGTAGGCCGGCCTGCGCACGAGCCGGCTTGTTCCCTTCTCCGTCCGGCTCCCACGACGATCACGGCGGCGACCACACCGGGTGGTTGCGGCCACGTAGAGTTGGAGGGGTTCGCCGTCTCGCGGCGACGTAAGGATTGGGGCGTGCGTCGGGCGCCAGCTTGTCGAGCGCTACCGGGCCTCGGCGGTCAGCGCTCGTCGCCCCGAGCGGCGGTGAGGGGCGAGGCCCTTCTCCAGGAGCCTCGAGACGAGAAGCGGCTCCAAGGCGGCAAGGCACCCCAACACCTTGCGCACCCCTTTAGGGTCCAGGTCTGGACCCATTCCAGCTCGGGGACGCGACCTTTTCAGGGTTGGCCTCGATTCCGCGTCCGAGACGATGCCACAGGGCACCACCGCGGCACTCAAAGGCACATTTTGAGTTCCGGTTTGAGCCCCGGTGGCTGCGGCCGTCGAACGCGATGGGTCGCTGCCCAGGTGTGCTTCCTGGTCTGACGACGATGTCGTCCACGTAAAGCCTCGACCGTCCGCCGATATGGTCCCCAAAAACGTCTTGCATGCGGCGGTATATTGCGCCGCGTTTCGAGGCCAAAAGGCATCGTGACGTAACGAACGTCGACCGGTGTGATGAATGATGTCGAGCTGGTCGGACTCCTTCATCTTTACCCGGTGGTATCCCGAATGGGCATCGGGGAAACAGAGTAGTTCCACATAGGCACGGAATCAACGATCGATCTGTGCGTGGCGAAGGAAGAACTTTTGGACATGCTTTATTGAGGCCCAGGCCGTAGTCGATGCATCCTCCGCATTTTCTTTTTACAACACAGGATTCAGCTAGCCACGTAGGGTCGGACGCTTCCGCCGATGAATCCGGCCTCGAGGAGCTGCGGCCTCCGCTCCGTGCGCACCGCGCCAGCCGCTCCTCGTCGAAGCGAGGCGCTGGCCGCTGCGCGAGCGCGGCGGTCAGGCGAGGATATCCGAGGAGTGCTCGGCGACCTCCCTCGGGATCCTCGGCATGTCCGAGGGGCTCCCACGCGAAGACGTCGGCGTTGGCGCGGAGGAAGTCGACGACGCGCTTCCCTGTTAGGATCGAGGTCGGCCGACCCTCAACGCTGCCCTCGGGGCGCGACGGGTCGAGGGGGACCCCTTTGGTTTGCTCGGCGGCCTCGAAGGTGCGGCGTGCTTGGTGGCGAGGCTGAGGTCGTCGTTGACCATCTTCTCCGGTGTGTTCACCGGCGCTTCATCCGGCGCTAGCGCCTCTGCATGTTCCACGCACTCGACATCGCGGTCGAATGCGTGCTCGATCGACGACCCGACGGTGATGACGCCGTTTGGACCGGCTCTTCATCTTCGAGGGTACGTGTAGTTGGGGACCGCCATGAACTTGGCATAACATGGTCGCCCAAGGATGAGCGTGGGCGGCTTGAATCCCACCACCTCGAATGTGAGGGTTTCCTTGCGGAAATTCTTGGGGGTCCCAAACCGGACGGGCGGTCCCGATGCGCGAAGAGGTTGAACCTGCTTTCGGGCGCGTGCGGGTGAGCGGCTTCGTCTTTGAGCCGCAGGCGGTCAGCCCGATCCCCGTGGGCGCAATGTATGCGCGAAGAGGATATTGAGGCCTACGCACTCCGTCCATAAGGACCTTCGAAAATCGGGGCGTTCCCAATGATGGGATCGACCCACCGGTCGTCTTGGCCGGGTTCGGATGCGATTTGGGTGATCATCACGACTAAAGGTGATGGCATCCTTCGACCCGGTTGAGAAAGGCGGGAGGTGCCCTCTACGCGGCGAGGACTTCGCTGCGCGGCTCCTTCTTGCGGCTAGCCGGGTCGACATGTCAGACGGTAAGGCCCCCCGAAATGAGGAGCACGTTTTCGACGGCGGGAAACCACCCGCGTCGCCATCGCCCCATCCTTCTTGGCCTCTTGCCTCCTTCGCGGCGGCACGGCCCATGGGAACTTCTTGAGCATGTCGCCTTTGCTCAAGAGTGTGATTCACGGCCGTCTTGTGGTAGGGGCATGGCTTCTTCATCCCTGTCGACCAGGGTACCCCAGAGACCTCGAGGAACGGTCGAGGGCCCCTTCGGGCCCTGCGGTCAGCGACGAGGGCCTCGGCGTTGCCGCCGTTGCGCCCCTGCTCGCCCGCCTCGCGGCGGGCTTCTTCCCCTTCTTGCCCGCTTGTCGTTGCGGCGCGGCTCCTTGGACCGTAGCCCTCGCGGCGCGCGTGTCCTCGGAGCGCTTGCCCTTCTTGCCGTCGAAGATTGCCCCCACAGGCCTCCTCTCCCGGAGGCGGGGCGAGGGTGGCAATGTCGAGCCGGCTCGTTCGAGTCGGGGGCGGGCCGCGTCCCCGGCTCGCGCACAAGGTCCGGCACGTAGTGCCCTCGAGGAAACGCGTGCACGATCTCGGTTGTGCCACTCGCGCGGGAGCTACCGTGCGGCGGCGGGGAGAAGCGCCGTATGAAGTCCCGCCGGCGACTCGCCCCCGGCCACGCGTGCCGGAGCGCGTCGTCCCGAGGGAGTTCCCCGGGGCGCACGTAAGGCCCTTTTGGAAGTTGCACCCGAAGGTGTGGACTAGGTCGTCCCAATTAAGGATCGAGGGCGGCGGGCAGAGTGCTCGAGCCACGTCGGGCGCGTCGCCCGGATGCGGGGGGCAAGTTGCGGATGATTACTTCGTCGTTGGTGGCCCCGCCCGGGCCGCGCGACCCGGCGGTAATCTCGTTGAGCCGGACACGAGGGTCCGTCTCTCCCGCGTTGTGCCCGGCCGATTGTCGAGGCGGCGGAAGCGGGCCCCGGGAACGGCCCCCGCCGTGCGGATCTCCCCGGCCCCGAACACACGGGTGCCGGGGAGCTCACGGCGTTGGGGAGCGATCCTCACCGTGCTTGTCGTGGGCGTCCACCCCTTCGAGGGTGGTGGCCACCAGGCCGCTCGCGCGTCCGCCTTAGGCGGTGCGCACAGGCGTTGATGGCCGTTGCGGGCGTCTTCCATCCGGCGCCTTCTGCGTGTGTCAAGGCCCCGCTCCTTGGCCGGCGTGCGTCCTTTGGTCAGCAAGTTGACCCACATGCACCGCGGGTTCGCCCCCTGATGAGGATCATCACACACGCGCGTCCCCCGTTGTTGGCGGATGCGTGAGAGCGGAGCTTTTCGGCACGCTAAGAAGCGACAGCTTGCTCAGAGGGTGCCGCACCTCGCCGGTGCATGTCTCGAGCCCTCGGGGGTCGGGTCCCGCGGCATGGCTCGCGCAGACGGTGTTGCGGCGGCGATGAGCTTTGGCTCGCCGCGGCGGGGTATCCGCGTTGTCGACGGCGGGGACGGGGTTGGGCGGTCACGGACTTGTCGGCCCCGGCTCCGCGCGCGCTTCGGCGCGCGCGGCGCCCTCCCCTGCCGCCCTCGAGGGCGCGAGTGGCCGCACGGTCCGTGCTCCTGCGCGGCCCGAGCGCTCGAGCTCGCCGAGCTTGGGCCGGTGTTTTGCGTCGGCGTCGGCCCCCGGCGGGGAGCGCTTGGCCCCGCGGCCGGGCGCGTGGCGACCCACAGGGCTGGCGTGACTTCCCAGCTCCGGCGCCCGCCCGCACCGGGCGGCGTTGGCCGGGGTCGTTGGTGATGACGGGCGCAACATTCTCGCGTGGGGTCGTAGCTCCCGAATGCAGCAGGTCGTCGGAGCGACCAAACCCGGTGGTCAGGTTGGCGTCGAGGAAGGCGCCCCGAACGCGGCGGGTCGGCGCACACACGGAGAAGTCTCACTCACGCGAGCGCATGGCGGTTGGCGGGTGGCATCGTGTCGAACGGAGCCCGGGGACGACTACGTCCCATTGCTGAAGTGCCCCGGGGTCCACAGGCGGCAGAGACGATGGCGACCGGGTGGAACCTTTCGCATTGTCGTGTTGGCGGTGGCGTTGTAGGCCCGTCGTGGCGCACGCGACCCGATAGGGATGCCGTGGCTCACAGGCCCCCCGCACGCGGTCCCGGTTTGGGGGCGGTGGCGTGTCGTTTCCCGTGACGGTGGGCGCACCGCGTTGGGCGGCGGCGCGCTCGGCCTCGCCGCCGCTCCGGCTCGCGCGACGCGGCGTGGCCCCGGTGCGACGACCGGCGTGTCGCGGCGTCGGCGGCCGCCGCGCATCCGTGCACGAGTGTGCGCCCTGCACGCCGGTGCGTCGTGCGTTGCGGCGGCCAGACCGAGAGCGGACACGGCCTCGCGCTGCGCGCGAGGCTCCTCACGGTTGGTGAGTCGCATGAGATAGCCGTTCACCGTGGCCTGGAAGTTCAAGTCCCCGGCGGATCTCGAACCCGGCGGGAGAGGGTCCGAGCTACCCATGTTGTAGCGGGTTTCGCTTTACATGGTGCGGATCACCATGGAGGGAGTTAGCGAAGTGCCCTTGAGGCGCTCGTTTGCCCCACGGTGGCGCCAGCGTCGGTGCGGAATATGGTCCCGACACTAACCAGATGGGCTCAACGTTTTCGTCTGTCCCTCGAGATGGTCGATGCTAAGCAACAAATGACACAAGGTTTTTATCTTGGACTTAGGCCGAGGGCGGGCGTCTGTCGGTGGTGTGCTCGTGGCACTATATTTGCTCGGCCTTGCCAGAGACCGCTTATGAGAGTGAGCGAAAGTACAAGCAAGGCGGGAGAGAGGAAGCGTAGCCTCAAGTCCACGAGTGAGTGGCTGAAGATGTTGTGGGAGAATAAGAGAGTGAGTGCACGGTGCGTTGTGCTCGGCCGTAGCCGTTCCTGCGAACTCGTCCTCCCGTGGTGAGGCTCGCCTCCCCTTTTATGGGGCCAAGGGGGCGACGCGAGTTACATGCGCGCCGCGCTACCTAGCTACGTGTGGGAGCACGTGCGTGCTACGGTGTAGAGCGGGCGGCGGGATCGGACCATCTTCGGCTGCCCCGATCCGGCCATGATGGCCTACCTCGTACCCGAACGGTGGCGGTTCGAGGGTAGGAGCGGCGAAAGGCAATGGCGTCCCTTGATAGGCTTCGAGTATTGTGATGATGATCGGTACGGGGTACGGGGAGCGGGCGAGAACGGCGTTCCTTCCCAATGAGCTGCGGTGGTGGAGTGGTTGCGCTGCGCTGCTCGGGCGTGCGCTGCGGAGTCGGGCGTGCGCCCGCACGCGTGGGTACGGCGGCCGCGCCGCGTTACGGTGGCCGGGATGGCCGTCCTTACGGCCTAGCGCCCCTCACATAACATGCGGGGTCACGGGGAAAGTGGAGTCGAGGAGGTGCGCCGGCCCCCTTTCGAGGGTCGGGCGCGCCGTACGACGGCGTGCGCACGGTGTCACGGGACGACACGGCCGTACGCACGGTCCACACCCCACGGTGGCGGGGATGGGCTCCTCCACAGGGAGTTGGTGCGGCGGCACGGGGCGTGAGCCGGACGCATGATGGCGCTCGTCTGCGGCATCGGGGCGTTAAATGCCCAAGTACGGGGCCGGCGCACGCGCGCCCGGTGGCGTGGCGAGGGCCGGCCCAGGGTGGAGCGGACCCTCGGCGAGAGGCGAGGCCCGCTCGAGGGGGAGCGGAGGCCCTCGAGCGAGGGCGGGACCGCTTCGAGGGAAGGAATCGCCCCTCGAACGGGCGGAGTCGGTTCGAGGAGGGGTTGCCCCTCGAACGGGGCGGAGCCGCTCGAGAGGAGGCGTACCCTCGGGCGAGGCGGAGCACAATTCGGGAATGCTGAACGGGCCGCTCTTGGTGGGCCTCCGAAGTCCTGCCGCATGGGCCATGTCTGCCATGGTTGATTTCTTCACATGGTTAGACGCCGCTTATTTAGATGCGAGGATTTAAGTGAGGTTCCCCCATTGTTTAAGGGGACCCCTAGGGCGGTCCCAAAACCTTTGTGTGTGTGCTTAAGTGAGGGTGTTTTCGCTTTGGTTTTTGCGAGTTCTAGCGAGGGTTTCCCCGGTTGTTTTAAAGGGGACCCTGGAGGCATCCCCGACGGTGGCCGAGCATTTGCGGGTTTGCGGCCGGGCTCCCGCGGATGCGAAAGCCTACGATAGGACCCCTCCTTCCCTGGTTGCTAATGCTTTACGTAAGGACGTCGGTGGACCCGCGGGTACGGCCCCCAAAGCCTGCGAAGCATGGTGCTCTGCGGGGTTTTCCGCGCGGCGAGGTACGGCGGTGGGCGTGGTGCCTATCTCAGCGAGGCGTCGGCGATGACTCGGCCCGGCCCGGTGGCCTTGCCGCAGGCGGCACTACTTGCGGCCGGTGCAGCCGAGGAGGTGTAGCCCATCGTCGAACCCACAGAGCTTGGGCCCATTCAATGCGATAGGCGAAATGGGCACCCCTAGCACCCAACCGCCCCTCCTTGTCCCTCACGCGGGACGGAGGGTAGGGTTTCCGCAACCCCCATCGATCGGGTCGCGGATTGCGGATTCCTCATTGAGCTGTTAGTGGGTGATTCGTGTGAGCGCCCTTGCCCCGTTCGATAAGGGTAGGGTTGCGCGGTCCGGAGACGCGTCATTAAAGCGCTTGCGTGGGTTTGCTAGGTGGGGCTGGGTCCCATTCGCTAGGGGCCGAGGGCGCGGAAGCTCTCCTCGGTGGGATCCCCCCGGCTAGCTTCCCTCCAACGGCTCTCGAACACGACATATGGGGGCAACCTCGAGCCGGTGGGCTCCGAGAAAGGCTCGAATGCGCGTGCCTCGTCGTCCACGACTCTGCTGGTGATGCAGGGCGCTGTTCGAGCCGTTGAAGGTCGGGCTCGAACCTCGATCGGTAGGGCCGTAGAAGGGGTGGCGGGCGCGGCGCCCTTTGTCTTTCGCATGCCGAGTTTCGAGGGTCACGGTGTGTCAATTCTCGAACCGGCGGTCGGTAGGGTCGTCCGGGTGGTGGTGGAAAAGCCGTCTTTCGCATACAGGTTTTCGAGGGTTAATGGCGTGCCCGACCCTCCGAGCCAACGTGGGCAGCTTTTTGTGAATTGAGGGCGTCGCGGCGTTTGCTGAACGGGCTTCGAGGCCACCGGTCGATGTTTGCCAGGCGTCGAGGGGTCGAGTTAATTTGAGCCGGGGGGCTCGGGCCGCTCAGGGTCTGCCTTACTCGGTGGGGACGGGGCCATTAAATGCTCGCAGTCGTGAGCGTCCGCCGCAGCGGGCGCGCCTTTTAGGCGCTGCGGCCGGGTATGGTGGGAGGAGTGTGTGGGCGGATGTGACCGCCTGCCCGGCGGTTACTGGCACCGTGATGATGGCCTACGGCGGTTGCGTGGCTACCACGGTCGTGGTGGGGCCCTTTGGTTAGCGAGGGAATATTCCACACTGCGGTTAATGCGCGCGGGCGTGCGATCAGGCACGCATGCAGCCTATAAATACCATGGAAGGGGAACGGGCGGTGCTTTACCTTGCGTTTAGCACTCGCCGTTCTTGCCTCTTGCGCTCTAGCCCCGAGAGTTTGCTCTCGCCATTGCACCTCTCTCCTCTTGGAGCTCTTCTTGTTCATTGTTTTCAGCCCCTTCACGCCTCGCATGGCGCCCCGGCCGCCTCTCATCATCATCGACCCGTTGGCGTGGGAGCGCTCGACGATGACGCGGCCCCGGCCTGAACCGGTAGTGGCCGTTGGCCAGGCGGCGACGGCGGGGTGGACGGCCGGCCGCATGGCTTGTGCGTCGAGAAAGGAACCGACGCCCAACCCTCGGCGGCTACGTGGTCGGCCGTTCGCTTCCCGCAGGCGGGCTGTGGCGGCGGCGAGGAGCCGTTTCATGCGGGCGTACGCCACCACTGCGGCGTGGAGCTCCACAACTTCGCGCCAAACGCGATCTCGCGGGCGGACACATTTGTTGGCGTACGCGTGAGGCTTCCTGGGGATCCCGGTGGGCGGGATCTCTGGGTGCATGTTGACGGTGTATTTTGCTGCACCTAGCATGTTCATTACACTTTGGTTTGGATTTGATTATGGAACTAACCATGCACTAGGCACACTAATCATATAACAAGTTCATCTTTGTGCATGCATTTGGAAGTGTTGTGTTTATGTAGGAAAACATGGACATAAAGGACGGATTTGCAACAAGTTCAAAGGAGCATTCATGAGTCTTGTTCACGTGTTTGGTCGGACTCCTTCATTTTTATTTGGTGATATCCCGAGTAGGCATCAAGGAAACGAGTAGTTCACACCCTTTGTGGAATCAACGATTTGATCTATGCGTGGCAAAGGAAAAGGAACTTTTGGACATGCTTTATTGAGACCGGTGTAGTCTATACACATCCTCCACTTCCCATTTTTCTTTTTTTACAAGCACGAGATTAGCTAGCCACGTAGGGGTGGAACACTTCCTTGATGAACCCGGCCCTCGAGGAGCCTTCCCCTGCCGCTCCGCTCGATCGCCGTCGCCGGCCTCCTCGTCGAAGCGGCGCGGCCGCTTCCTGCACGGCGCGGGGCGTTTGGCGGGATATCAAGGGGAGTGCTCGGCGACCTCCCTCGGGATGCCCCATGTCCGAGGGGCTCCACGCGAAGACGTCGGCGTTGGCGCGGAGGGAAGTCGACGAGCACCGCTTCCTTTTAGGGTCGAGGGTCGAGCCGACCCTCAACGCCTTGCCCTCTGGGGCGCGACGGGTCGAGGGGGAGCCCTTTGGTTTGCTCGGCGGCCTCGAAGGTGCCGCGTGCTTGGCGGCGGAGGGCGAGGTCATCGTTGACCATCTTCTCCAAATAGAAGTTCACCGGCGCTTCATCCCGGCGCTAGTGCCTGCATGTTCCACGCACTCGACGTCACGGTCGAATGCGTGCTCGATCGACGACCCGACGGTGATGACGCGTTTGGACCGGCAGATCTTCATCTTCGAGTACGTGTAGTTGGGGACCGCCATGAATTTGGCATAGCATGGTCACCCAAGGATGGCATGGTAGGCCCCTTTGAATCCCACCACCTCGAAGGTGAGGGTTTCCTTGCGGAAATTCTTGGGGTCCCAAACCTGCCCGGCGAGATCCCGATCGCCCGAGTGGTTGAACACGCTTGTCGGCGCGATGCGGTGAAACGGGCTTCGTCTTGGGGCCGCCGGTCCAGCCCCCCCATCCCCATCGGCGCAAAGTATGCGCGAAGAGGATATTGAGGCTGCGCCTCCGTCCATAAGGACCTTCGAAAACCGGCGTTCCCAATGATGGGATCGACCACCGGTCGTGCGGCTCGGGTTCGGGATGCGGTTTGGGTGATCATCCCCGGCTAAAGGTGATGGTGTCCTTCGACCGGTTGAGGAAGGCGGAGGTGCCCCTCTGCGGCGAGGACTTCGTGCGCTCCTTCTTGCGTTGTCGGGTCGACATGTCGACGTAGGTCCCCCAAAGATGAGGAACACATTTTCGACGAGCAGGGGGAAACCACCGCGTCGCCATCGCCCCCATCTTTCTTGGCCTCCTGCCTCCTTCGCGGCGGCACGGCCATAGAACTTCTTGAGCATGTCGCCTTTGCTCAAGAGTGTGTTACACGGGGTCTTGTGGTAGGGGCATGGCTTCTTCATCATGTCGTCAAACACCCCGGGCCTCGAGGGCGGTCGAGGGCCCCCGTCGGGCGGGTCAACGGCGAGGGCCTCGGCGTTGCGCCGTTGCGCCCACGCTCGCGCGCCTCGCGCGCGGCTTCTTCCCCCTTCTTGCCCCGCTTGGTCGTTGCGGCGCGGCTCCCCTTGGACCCGGCTGCCTCCGCGGGCGCGTCCTCGGAGCGCTTGCCCTTCTTGCCGTCGAAAATCGCCCCCCCCACGGCCTCCTCTCCGGAGGCGGGCGGTGGCGATGTCGAACCGACTCGTTGAGTCGTAGGCGGGGCGCAAGGTCCCCGGCTCGCGCACAAGGTCCCGGCACGTGGTGCCCTCGAGGAACGCGTGCACGATCTCGGACGTGCCACGGCGGGGAGCTCCCGTGCGGCGCTTGGAAAAGCGCCGTATGAAGTCCGCCGGCGACTCGCCGGCACGCGTGCGGGGAAGCGCGCGTCCCGAGGAGTTCCCGGGGCGCACGTACGTGCCACCGGAAGTTGCCCACGAACGTGTGGACTAGATCGTCCCGGTTATGGATGCGGGGCCGCCGGGCAAGTGCTCTAGCCATGTCGGGGGCGCGTCGCCCAAGTGCGGGGGCAAGTTGCGGATGATCACTTCGTCGTTAGTGGCCCCGCCCGGCCGACAAGCTAGGCGGTAGTCGTTGGAGCCGGGACGCGGGGGTCCGTCTCCCGTTGTATTTGACGATTGTCGAGGGCGACGGAAGCGGGGGGAACGCGGCCGGTGCGGATCTCCTCTGAACACACGGGTGCCGGGGGGCTCGGTGTCGGGGAGCGATCCTCACCGTCGTCGTAGCGTCCACCCCTTCGAGGGTGGTAGCCCCTTGCCGCACGCGCGTCCGCCTTGTCCCGGTGCGCCGGGCGTTGATGACGTTGCGGGCGTCGCCATCCGGCGCCCTACGCGTGTCGAGGAGCCGGTTTTTTGGCCGGCGTGCGTCCCTCGGTCGGCGGGTTGACCCACGTGCACCGAGGGTTCGCCTCTGAGTGCGGATCATCACCCCGTGCGTCCCCCCTTGTTGGCGGATGCATGAGGCTAAGCTCCCCGGCCTCGCCGGACGGCCGCTTGCTCAAGGAGGGTCCGCACCTCGCGGTGCATGTTCTCGAGCCTCGGGGGTCGAGGGTGCGGGCATGGCGTGTAGCAACGTCGCGGCGGCGATGAGCTTTGGCTCGCCGTGGCGAGGTGTCGCGTTGTCGACGTTGGGGACGGGGTTGAGGCGGTCACGGACTTGTCGGCCCGGCTCCCCGCGCGCGGCTCGCCGCGCGCGCGGGCCTCCCCCCGCCATCGAGGCGCGGAGCGGCCCGCCCCGTCCGCACTCCTCGCCGCCTTGGCCTCGAGCTCGCGGGCTTGGGCCGGCGCGCGTCGACGTTGGCCCCGGCGAGCGCTTGGCCCCGCGGCCGGCGCGTGGCGATCCCCGGGCGGGCGTGACTTCCCCGTCTCCCGGCACCGCCGCACCGCGGCGTTGGCCGGGTCGTTGGTGATGACGGCGCAACACTCGCGCGGGGTCGTAGCTCCCGGTCTTCCGGGAGTCGTCGGAGCGACCAAACCGATGGGTCCGTGGCGTCGAGGAAGCGCCCCGAATGCGGCTTGGGTCGGCACGCGGAGAAGTCCCACTCCGCGTACCCGTGGCGGTTGGTGGGTGGCATCGTGTCGACGGAGCCCAGGGACGACTCGTCTGCTGCTGAGGTGCCGGGTTCCCTGGCGACGAAGACATGGCGGCCAGGTGGGACCCGGCGCATCGTCGTGTTGACGTTGGCGTTGTAGGCCGTAGTGGCGCCACGCAGCCTGATGGGAATGCGTGGTCCGGAGACTGCACGCGGTTCCGCTGGGGCGGTAGCGGTCGTCGTGACGGTGGGCGCACCGCGTTGGGCGGCGGCGGCGCTCGGCTGCCGCCGCTCGGACCGCGCCCCCGACGCGAGCGTAGCCCGAGCGACGACGGCGTCGCGGCGTTGATGGGCCCGCGGCATCGGGCGCTGCGGGCGCTGTGCGGTGTCGTGCGTGCGGCGGAGACCGGAGCGGACTCGGCCTCGCGGCGCGCGCGGCTCCTCACGATTGGTGAGGCGCATGAGATAGCCGTTCCCCGTGGCCTGGAAGTTCAAGTCTCCGAAGCGGATCTCGAACCCGGCCGGGAGAGGGTCCGAGCTACCCATGTTGTAGCGTGTAGCACGGTACTCAATGCGGATCACCATGGAGGGAGTTGGCGGAATGACCTTAGGCGCTCGTGTGCCCCACGGTGGGCGCCAACTGTCGGTGCGGAATATGGTCCCGACACTAACCAGTAGATAACGCCTAGGTCTATCCCTCAATGGTCGATGCCAAGCAACAAATGACACAAGGTTTTATCCTGGTTCCGGCCGAGGGGGCCGTACGTCCAGCAGGGGCGTGCTCGTGGCACTATATTGCTCGGCACCGGGGGTGCTTGTAGTGGGGCAAGTACAAGCAAGGCGGGAGAGGAAGCGTGGCCTCCAAGTCCCTTGGGAGAATGACTGAAGATGTTGTGGGAGAATAAGAGAGTGAGTGCACGGTATGCTGTGTTGTGCTCTATTCGTCCCCCCGCGGCTGGGGGCTCGCCTCCCCTTTTATAGGTCAAGGGGGCGGCGAGTTACATGCACGCCGCGCTATCCAGCTACGTGGGGGCGCACGTCGTGCTACGCTGTAGAGTGGGCGGCCGTCCGGACGATCTTCGTTGCGGTCCGGCCATGATGGCCTACCCCGTACCCGAATAGTGGCGGTTCGAGGGTAGGAGGGGCGGCGAACGGTGGTGCGTCTTCGATAGGCTTCGAGGGGAGGTGCGGCCGATGGGCCGGTACGGGGCACGGGGAGCGAGGCGAACGGCGTTCCTTCCCAACGCGCTCCGCGGTGGCGGAGTGGTTGCTACGGCGCCGGGCGTGCGCCCTGCGGTGTCGGGCGTGCGCACCGCACGCGTGAGTGCGGCGGCCGCGCGGTTCGGTGGCCGGGATGGCTATCCACCGGCCTAGCGCCCCCACCTAACACTGTGGGGTCACGGGAAAGTGAAATCGAGGGTGCGCCCGGCCCCCTTTCGAGGGTCGGGCGCGTTCGCCGTACTTGTAGTGGGCGCTCGGTGTCACGGGACGACTCCGGCCGTACGCACGGTCCATCTCCACGCGTGGCGGGGATGGGCTCCTCCCTGGGGAGTTGGTGCGGCGGCACCGGGGTGCGAGCCCGGCGCATGATGGCTCGCGTCTGCGGCGTCGGGCGTTAAATGCCCGTGTACGGGACCGGCGCACGCGTGCGGGGGCGCCCGTGAGCGTGGCGGGCCCCGGCCGAGGGCGGGGCGGACCCTCGAGCGAGACGAGACCCGCTCGAGGGGAGCGGGCCCTCGAGCGGGGCGGGACCGCTCGAGGGGAAGGTTGCCCCTCGAACGGGCGGAGCCCGCTCGAGGAGGAGCGCGCCCTCGAGCGGCGGAGCCTGCTCGAGGGGTTTTCTAGCGGGCCGTCTTGGTGGGCCGCCGGAGTCCTGCCGCGCGGGCCATGTCCTGCACGGTTAGTTACCTGCATGGTTAGGCTTAGCGTGTTTCGATGCCGGGGTTTAAGTGAGGGTTTCCCCATTGTTTAAGGGGACCCCTAGGGCGGTCCCCGACAAGTTCCACTGCCTAGATTCTCGGGCCAGTCTGACCCAAGGCAATTCCTAATGAGCTACGAAGCCGCCATCCTTTCGGCCGGCGGTGACGACTCTGTCCTAGTGAAATCTTTCATCATCGCCGCCGATGACGCGGCAGCACAATGGTATTCTCTGTTAATCCCAGGCGTGATTCACGGATGGGATGATCTGAAGCAGCGAATCCTCTCAAACTTCCAAGGTTTCCAGCGTCCGGAACTCACAGAGTGTGACCTTTTCTCCTGTAAGCAGAAAGACAAGGAACCCCTTCAAAACTACTTCAGAAGATTTGTGCACTTAAGGGCACAGGCACCAAATGTGTTGGATGCTGTCGCCATCAACGCTGCCATCGTGGGTTTAAGAGCCGGCCAATTCCGCTCACATCTCATGCGCGAAAGGCCCAAAACTATCCAGCGCCTCTATGAAGAATTCGAGAAGTATTGTCGCTCGGACAATGACTTCAGAATGTGCATGGAAGAGCAATCCCAGCAGAAAAAGTCTGCGAAAGCCAACCAACACAGCGAGAGGGAGTGGTCCAATCCTAGAAACACTTCTCATGCTAATCCTCGAGGCGTTTTCGGCCTGGAGGGCGAAAACACCCAAGAAAATCCTTGCCCGCAGACTGATCCACAGAGCCTAGTCCCAAGCCCACCCAGTCCCCCTCACCCCAATCAGGGGGGGCCGCGAGGGCGGAAGAGGTGGAGGCGAGAGGTAGAGGTCGAGGCGAGGCCGAGGCCATAACGAGAAAAGGAAATGGTATTGCATTTTCCACAAGGAAAACGATGACCATAGCTCAAACTACGCCCGGACAAGAAAAGGTTCGAAGCTATCCTCGAAGAAGAGAGGAAGGAAAAAGAGAGAGCGAGTGCCCGTAAACCATTCCGCCCGGCTTGGCAAAATCCTAGTTTTGGGAGAAATTCTTTCGCAAACCCTTTCCAACCACCTCAATACCAACCACCACTACCCAATTACCCCCAGCCTCCGCCTTGGCAATCACAAACTTTCCAAGCTCAAAACATCGAGCGCAGGCCCGTCGAGCAACATCCTATCCCTCCCCCTCCCCCTCCCTACAAAGGTCCCTCAGCTCCACTGCTCCCAACCAAGCTCGAGGGCCAAAACGATCCTTTGCCGTCTGTCGGCACCATAATGCCTATTTCAGGGGGCTCCGCCCTGGAGTTCGAAACCAAGAAGGAGCGGAAGCACTACTTTCGCGAGGTGCGAAACATTTGTGTGGAAGGAAGGGTGGAAAAAACAAGATGGTCTCACATCCCGATTACCTTCTCGGAGGAGGACGTAAGGCTGCAAGGTTTCCCACACAACGATGCTCTTGTGATAGAAGCCAACATAGCGAGCTGGACTCTGGGAAAACTGTTGGTGGACAACGGGTCATCAGCAGACATCATTTTTGCCGATGCCTTTGACAAGATGGGGCTCAATAGAGACTTGCTGCAACCACCAGACACACCTTTGTATGGCTTCGGGGGGCGTGTCATCCACGCAGTGGGCAAGGTGGTCCTCCCTGTATCTTTCGGCACAGTACAAAATGCCAGAACTGAGTATTTATCCTTCGACGTTGTGGAAATGTACTACCCATACAATGGTATCCTAGGCAGAGGGTTCCTCAACAAGTTTGAGGCAGTCATTCACCAAGCATTCTTATGCATCAAAATCCCGACGACGCTGGGGGTCATCACAATATGGGGTCATCAAAATGATGGCCGCAACCTAGAAAGAGACCGTACCCCAGGGCAGCGAAACGTGCACGCCCTCGACGAGGCAGTCGAACGCAACGAGGTAGAAAAGCAGCCGAAAGCAGACAAGGAAAAAATCAACATCCAGCCAGATTGCGAGACCAAGCGAGTTCCTTTGGACACGATGATCCTCGATCAGGCCGTCGTCATCGGCTCGGATCTTTCGGCTGATGAGGAAGCAAGTCTAGTTCTTTTCCTCCAGGAAAAACAAAGATGTCTTTGCATGGTCCGCCAAAGATCTCACGAGGCGTCGACCGAAGTTTCATCGAGCACAAATTGAACATCGACCCATCGGTCAAGCCACGCAAACGAGAAGTTGAGAAAGATGTCCGACGACAAGGTGGTGGCCGTCAAGTCGAGGTCCAAAGGCCGCTTGACGCCACCGTCATCCGCGAAGTCATGTACCCTAAATGGGCGGCAAACACGGTGCCCATCAAGAAAAAAGAACGGCAAATGGCGCATGTGCATCGATTTCACCGATCTAAACAAGGCGACGCCAAAAGATAACTATCCGCTTGCCTCGAATGGATCAAGTGGTGGATTCGCGGCCAACGCCGCGATCATGTCTTTGCCGGATTGTTTCTCACGGTTACCATCGGTCTTGGATGGCGAAGGAGGACGAGGAGAAAACCAGTTTCATCACACCCTTCGGAACCTTCTGTTTCGTCCGCATGCCGAGGGGTTGAAAAATGCGGCTCAACGTTCACCGAATGACCGGAGAGCGGTATTCAAGCCACGGATAGGCAAGAACATTCGAGCCTATGTCGATGACCTCATCGTAAAAAGCTCCGACAGAGCCAGCCACATAAATGATCTGGCCGAAACCTTCGCCAATATGAGGAGGGCCGGCTTGAAGCTAAACCCGGACAAATGTGTGTTCGGGGTCACAAAAGGAAAGATTCACGGGGGTGCCTCATCTCCGCTAAAAGAATCGAAGCCAACCCCGACAAGATCAAGGCACTCGGGGAAATGGAGGAGCCCAAAACAAAGAAAGACGTCCGTAAATTGAACGGTCGAGTAGCGGCCTTGAACGAGATTCATCTCAAGGTCCGCGAGCGAAGCCTTCCATTCTTCAAGGCACTAAAAGGCAAGGGCGCAATCGAATGGGGCCCCGAGCAAAGCAAGGCTTTCGCCGAGCTCAAGGACTACATAGAAAAGATGGCAATCTTGTCCCCACCTTCGCCCTCGGAGCCGCTATTCCTCTACGTAGCCGCCTCAAGGGCCGCAGTCAGCGCTGCTCTGGTCCGAGAGGTCGAAACTGAAAAAGGCAAACTTCAATCCCCAGTCTATTTTGTCTCTGAAGCCTTAGCAGGATCAAAACTGCACTATTCAGAGCTAGAAAAAATCGCTTACGCCGTAATCATGACCACAAGAAAGCTTAGGCATTACTTCGAGGCTCACAAAGTCACGGTGCTCACAGATCAACCCTTGAACAACCTATTCATCAACAAGGAGGCTTCGTCCAGAATTGCCAAATGGGCAACCGAGCTATCAGAGTACACAATTGATTTTGGAAAAAGATCGGCAATCAAATCCCAAGTCCTAGAAGACTTCATCGTAGATTGGACTTCGCCTAGCAATGTCATTACTGACGAAGAGCTAGTGCCAATCTGGGAAATCAGATGTGACGGAGCCTGGGGGCGCAAGGGCGCTGGCATTGCGGCTATCATCACCTCCCCGGCAGGCATCAAGCTAAGATATGCCGCCCGGCTTGATTACAAGGATCCATCCGACAAATGCACTAACAACACCACTGAGTACGAAGCCTTGCTGCTAGGCCTTCGCAAAGTAAGAGCTCTAGGAGCCAGCAACTTCCTAGTTAAGTGCGACGCCAAGGTCATCAAAGACAACGTGGAAAAAGAAAGTGAGGCCAAGGAGCCGGAGCTGATCAAATACCTAGCGGAGGTGCGCAAAATGGAAAGGCATTTTCGGGGGTTCACCATCGAGCACCTGCCTAGGAAACACAACGGCGAAGCCGACGAGCTCGCCAAGAAGGCCGCAAGGGGGAGGCGATGCCCTCAGATGTATTCTTTGAAATTTTAGTCGCTCCATCCACAAAGCCAGACAAGCAACCACTCAGCACCATCAATGCAATCGCAAGCCTGGATTGGAGAGCCCCCTTAATTGCTTTCCTTCGCGGGCACTATGAACCTGTCGAAACTCATGACCTCAAAAGAATGCAGGCACGAGCCAAGGGTTACGTCCTCAAGGATGATGTCTTGTTCAAGCTGGGCGTATGCGCACCACTGCTCAAATGCATTTCCCAAGATCAAGGCATCGAGCTCATGAGAGAAATCCATGGAGGGATGTGCGGCTCGCACATCGCAGCGAGAGCATTGGCGGGGAAAAGCCTTCGAGCAAGGTTTTTATTGGCCAATGGCCATAAAAGATGCGAGCACATCGTGAAAACTTGCAAGGCATGCCGGTTCGCCGCAAAGCACCGGCGAAGGCCGGCGCGCCATCGCGGCTCATCACACCAACCCGGCCGTTGCGGCGATGGGGAATGGACATCGTCGGGCCGCTCCCCACCGCCCGGGGCAACTTCAAGTTCGCGGTGGTAGCGATCGAATACTTCACAAAATGGATCGAAGCAAGACCTCTCGCTACCATCACCTCAGCCACTATCAGGAAATTCTTTTGGCAGCAAATCATTTGCAGATTTGGGGTACCCAAAGAGCTCACTGTCGACAATGGAAAGCAATTCGATTGTCAAGATTTCAGGGAATACTGTCGTTCCATCGGGACGAAGCTATGCTTCGCATCCGTGTACCACCCCCAATCCAATGGTGCTGTGGAAAGGGCCAATGGGCAAATTTTCTCTGCCATCAAGAAATGCCTCTTTGAACAGAAGAAAGGAAAATGGGCAGATGAGCTCTCGCGGGTCGTCTGGTCGCACAACACTACAGAGTCAACAATAACCAAATTCACCCCATTCAGGTTGCTGTATGGGGCCGAAGCAATGTGCCATGAAGAATTAACCAACGAAAGCGCCAGAGTTTTGGCCGGTAGCTCTCGCGAGAGCGAAGAGGCTGACAAGGACTTAGTGGAAATCGACAGACTCGATGCAGTCCAAAACCTATTGAAGTATCAAGAGGAAACCAGGAAGTGGAGGAACAAGAAAGTATCCCTCAAGAACATCAAAGTGGGAGATTTCGTCTTGAAAAGAAAGAAGAACGCCGACGCTGTAGGAAAATTCCAGTTCGCTTGGGAAGGACCTTACGTGGTTTCAAGCTCGGTTCGTGATGGGGCTTTTCGTCTCAAAGACGAAGCAGGTGTGGAGTTTCCTTACTCATGGAATGTGGACAACTTGTGTAAGTTTTTTCCGTAGTTTACTTTCAGTAGGAGCCTTTCGCACGATACTATAAGTGCGGAGGATTCATCTTAGATTTGCTTTTTCCAGCATTTACTTTCGCATTTTACAATTCAATAACAAGGCGGGTACTCTTTTCCTCACATAGGGAGGACTCCACTCTGGAGCGTGAGGTTTTTAACGAGGCAGCCTTGATGTAAAATTTATTTCCAAAATGAATGGAATACTTCCTCCCTAAAATTTTGTTGTGTCTCTTTCGCATGGCTTAAAGTGCTATCTTAATATAGCCCATCCCAAAAGAGGATGAATTGAAGTGCTATTTCAAAATAGCCCTCTCCGAAAGTGAGAGCATCAAAGTGCTACCCATTAGTAGCCCACCCACAAGTGGTGCAGTCATAACGATTCACAAGAATCAATTTTTTAAAGAGCTGCCCTCTCGTCAGCCCGTCCAGGAAGGACGTTCAAAAGCGATTCAATCTCGAATTGAAACAATTTGGTAGCCGAAACGTTACAGTCCTTAACTTGTGCGGAAATTACGTCGCAAGTGATAAGGCACGCTTCAAAGACGACCGTTTCTAAAAAAACGCGAGCAAATGCCTCGTCAAAAAACAGCTCAAAAGCTGTAAAATTTGACAAATCCAAAACGGCTCCTAGTCCTTCGACACGTTCCACGCCTAAGCGTCGAGTCGAAGGCTAGTTTTTATTCGTTTCTCACCAAAAAGAAAAAACCGTAAGCAACAAACGAGAAAATTCAACACTCAGCATCGTGAAACATCTAAGTGAACCGACAAGTTCCAAGCTCTAATGACATAACAATCCCAAGCAAAGTAGTCGAACTTAAGTTATCCCTGCTTCCGAAGGGGGGGAAGACGTTTTCTTTCGAAACCTGTAACTCGAAAGCAGCGATAACTTAAGCTCTAAACGTTCAAGAGCCTTAACACAACAAAAATTATGATCGACATTTACAGCACACTACAGTGGCATACAAGTTTACATTTCATCCTTCAAATGTTTAACTGGCCAACACGCCATTTTCAGTTTTTGTTCAAAGCACTAATCTACCGATTCAGAGCCGAAGGGGAGCCAACGCCTCTCCGGTGACGGGATCCACCTGACTGCTTTCGCCTTGAGGCGCTTCACGAACGGGGCTCGGGGATCGCTGCTCGGGGGCATCATCAGCTGGCTTCGGCGGCCAGTCTCTAGGGGTCCGTAAGGCCCCAAAGTTGCCTCTGGACCGTGCGTCATGCGATGCTCTCGAAGTTCCAAAGCTTGTTTTGCCTGCCCAAAATGGAGCTATGAGAAGGAAGAAACCATTAACAACCACCATAAACAATCGATCAGCAAAAGTGGCCGAAGTCGAAGTGAACCAGAAAGACTTACCTTCGCCAAACGATCCACCGCCTTCTTTCGTGCGTGCGCTCGCCCATTTTTGGCCCAAAAGTTACGGAGGACGATCTTGTTTATCAAATCGACCGTCTTACTTGGGGCTGGAACGTCCTCGGGTGAAGGAAACACGAAACCTCGGCTCCCAAAAGCTTTGAAGTGTTCACATCCCTGTCGCTCGAGAAGATTCAACAACATTTCAGAGCAGGTAGCGGCGCCATAGTCCCCAATCTTGCTCATGGTATCGGGCAGAAGCTTCAACTCGCTATGTAACCACTCCACGAAGCTAGAAATGTTGTCAGTAATCTTGAAGTCCTGGGCCTCGGCACCGAAGCTTTCCAAAGCTCGACGATACTCAGTCGCCAAATACGCCCCCCATTGGTGGCAGTAAGCCTCATTCTTCTCTAGAGTATCCTCAAGCTCACCCTTCACCTTCTTCAATTCTGTAATGAGGTCGGCATTGGCGGCCAGCAAGATGTTTTGCGCATCATATTGCACCGTCATATCTTTCAATTCCTGACGACACTCCTCATAGCATTTTACGCTATACTCAAGCTCTCTTTTTAAAGCATCAAGTGCCTCCTGCCGTTTGGCGCGCTGACTCGCCCAATCATCGGCGTCGCGCTTTAATCTTTCATTCTCCTCTCTCAAACGTCGATTCTCGTCTTCCAGTATTTTTTGCTTGTCAAAAGAGGCCTTTGCTTCCGACGCAGTCTTCTCAAAACCTTTCTGGCAGGCGACGATGCCTCTTGAAAGATACGCTCGCACAACTTTCATTAAATCGTCAGCACTTAAATCCTCCAAGGTACGCTCAAACTCTGCAAAGTGATCAACAACCACGTTATCTAGCGTATACCCTTCGCACCGCCAGTACGACGAAGGCACAAAGTCAAAAATCAAAAAGCAAAACGATAAGCGAAACTTCATACCAGGCTCCCCCAGCATTGACGCGAGACTTGACCTTGATGCGGAAGGATCCACCTCATTCTGGAAAACCTCCTTTTCCCGGTCCTTAATGCTCAAGGTGACTAAAGTTTTTGCTGCCAAGGATAACGGGAAAGCAAAACGCGTAAGCAAACAAAATGTACGATAGAAAGAAAGCGCACGAAAATAGTGCTCTCAAGTTAGAACACCATACCAGCATCTTCAGGCTGGAGACTTTCGGACGCCGTCAATTTCTCCGACGCCGCAGCCTCAATGGGTTTCGTTGACACCAGGTCAACGTCTCGGGACACCGGAGGAGGCGAACGAGATGTCTGCGCCGCCGAAGCTTCAACTTCCGGAGCATCCAGGTCAATCAGATCTTCAGCCTTCGCACCACAGCCTTCGTTCAAATGTGTCGTGGCTTCGGACTGGGGCTGCGGCAGCGATACATCTGCGCCTTTTTCTGATCGAGTGGCATCGTCATCAATATAGCAAAGTGATTCCGATTCATCCACGATATCCACCAACCCAGCCACTCGCCCCTTCGGGGCTGCCTCAGCCATGGCAATGTCCTTTTGGATTAGTTCAGCCACGCGCCTACCTCTCGCTTCTCGTGCTTCTAACTCCCCGGCGTCAGTCTGATTCACTTGCGAAAGCCCCTCAGCCAGTTTCCGCGCTGATCCTTTCGGCCGATATTTAGTACAAGGTTGAATCTGAGGTGTCGTCATGATGTCGATGTCTTCATCAGTCTCAGCAACTGGATCAACCCGTGCTCTCTTAGCAGAAACTTCAGCATCCTCAGGTTCCTTTTCTTTAACCGCAAGCTGTTTCACCTTTTCAACGGTGTCCAGCGGTCTCTTCTTCAGGGCCGGCCCCTTGTCTGTTTCAACAGGGACGACGGGGTCCTGCGCCTTTTTCTTCTCCCTTTCGGCCGCGGCCACTTTCGCCGCCTCAATCTTCCGACGAGCCAAGGTCTCGCTAACTTTCGATAACTTTGTAGACTTTTCAGCAAGCGGTGGCAGGGTTGCTTTCGCAGCGTCCGCTTTCCGCTTGGCCAAGATATCTTGGGCTTTACTGCTTTTCACGACACTCTCAACAGCTAAACTGGTCTTGCCTAACTTGGCCTTCCGAGAGGTATCGACGACTTCAGACCCAACGTTGCCCGGAGGCTGCATTTTCTTGCCGGCCGTCGGAGGCACCGGACGAGGGGAATATGTCACTCCCATCTCATCAAAAACTCGGTTAACACGGCCCTGATGCTTTAAAATCCTCTGGGCACATTCCCATTCCTTATGGGTAAAATTTCCTATCATCTGTACAACCTTCCTCTCCACTTCAGCAACGATCTCTTCGTCAGTCATATCCTCTGGTCGTTTGACATTGAAAATGGGGCTTCACACATCGTTATCGAGCCCGGGCAACCACTGCACCTTGAATGCCCACGACCCCCATCGGGGCTGGCACGGCCAGACATCAGCCGCCACAAATTCTTCCAGGGCATCGCGCGTGGTGATCACACGCGTCGCCTGATAAAACGCCGTCGTACTTGCTGAGGACCGGCTGGCCTTCGTCAATTCTGGCGACAGCTCAACCTCTAGATCGACCATGCGGCTAGCCAAATCGTATGTCGTCACTTCTTCTTGCTTCGAATTCCGACCAATCACTTCGATGGGAACATAAAACCAGTACGAAGTCCATCGGTTAGCCCACTTGTTCTTGTATGCCGGAGCCAGCTCCACCGGAGCCTGATTTTTGGCCAAGCGACGGGTCTGAAAGGTACAGCAGCCATATTGAGCTTCCTTGTCTTCATCATCAACCTTCACCAGCCTTCTAGCCCAATGAATCTCGAAATGCCGAACGAAGGTTTCGACATCATTATCTCCAGCAAAGGTTCGACATGCCCACAAAAACTTCAGCACTTGAGGAATAGAATTGGGCGTCAGTTGATGAATTTGAACACTGTAGGCCGCCAAAATATCCACAAATTTCTTGGATACTGGCAACCGAAGGCCCGCAGTGAAAAAGTCCCGGAACACCACACTTTCATTCTTCCGGGGTTTTGGCGTGGTCTCATTTCCAGGCAATCTACACACCCCGGGTTCGAAGCACCCCTCCAACCGCAAGGCATCCAAATCAGCCTGTGTCATCAAGGACCGACCAATATAGCAAGTGCGAGCTTTCGCCCCAGACGGGTTCCCTTCGGACTCTTCCATAACCGCATCAGCCTCCACTCCTATTTCGCCCTCCTCCACGTCCTCAAGCACACGTTTTTCAACATCTGTGTCGCTAGGCATTATTTCGACATAACCCCCATCCGAACTACTACTTGCATCGCTACTAGAAGAAGATGAGGTATTGCCACTCTCGCGAGAGCTGGCAGACCAATCCAAAGCAGAAATCTTACCAGACTCCGAGCTAGACGCCGAGGTGGAGGAGGTCGCAGAAGCCTCCGCAACTGCCGGTGCAATCTGTTTCCCACGATTTGACGACGATCCTTCGTCCTCCATGTTTTCGCAAGAACGCTTGACACAAACAACTAAGTTTCCTCAGAAACATAGACTCAAGCGCCTAGTGCTGGAAAATGAATAACGAAAGTGCGTGCGAAAAGCGGAAGAAAAATTAACCTCAGAAATTGGACTGGGGCTTCCGCTGAAACGATCCGCCGGAAGCAAAGGCGCAAACAGCAAGCACAAGCCGTGAAGGAAAAAATGAGGCTGGGAACGCAAATTGACTCGCACCGGCGGCGGCTCCCGGCTATTTATAGGCGGTAAAACCCAACGGTCAAAAATTTCAAACTCAACGGTAAAAAACACCCGCCCGTGGGGCGGTTCGGAGTATTTCAAGAGATACCCTTGGGCACCGCCGCCGAGGAAGACGTTTTCTTTTGCCTCGATTCTCGATCCCCGAGTTTCGCTGGCTCAGATTTGCAATCAAGGCAAACGCTTCGCCATCGAGGGGCTTCTGTTGGGGGGATTCGGAATCGAGCCTTCGTATACCCGAAAAATGGAGAGCGGTTATGCAAAGGATGCCCGCGACGAAACCCCAGAGGCAGCAGATTGCACTTCCACCCTCCGGGCGTCGCGCTTTGGCAAGCACCCTTCGTCGCCACCAAAGCCATCAACACGAATCCAATTTAAACAGGATGTCAAAGTCCCGCTTGACGACCCATTCCACGACGAAACCCCTAGGGCGAATGTTATCCACCCAGAGGGCCTCGACCTGGGATTCGAACGGGGGGTTTCGTCGTTCCTAACACTTAATGAATTCAAACTTGAGTGTGGTTTTTGTTTCAGGCAATGAAGAGCGCTAGGCGAAAGTGGGGATCTCCGAAAGGTTCGGGGGTTTTCGCCCTGACAGGCGCACGTGATGAAAGCTGGAAAGGCGCCGTGATTTGCGGCGTGACATCATGAAGCGCCGATTACGTGGAGGCCTAATTGGAGATTGCCCGAAGATAGCCTAGCACATTCTGTTTTGATCCGTTTTACACGAGGGTGTTCTCGGAATGTAAAAAGTCCGCCCGCCTCCCTATAAAAGGAGACGGACCGGCGCGTGTAAAGGGGATCGACTTTTGAGAAATCAACTGTTGAGTAAAGAGCTTTTGGTTGTCTTTCGTCCTGAGTTTTGGTTTTGGTTCTAGAGCTTTGGTCTCTTCTCATTGTTCGTGTGCGAAAGCTGCGGCTTTCCCCACAACAAACTCCAAACGACCCATTGGCGGACTGGTCAAGGAAACCTTTCCACCTTCCGATTTTCTTGGGATATGCGCCACGATCCAGAGCCACGACTTGAGGCCACGATCTGTCTTGCCAGGCCTATAAATGAAACCGTAGGTGCCCCTAGCTCTCCACCAAGCCTTTAGCTCTCGAATCTTTGCCAATCTCAACTCTTCTTCTTCTTTCCAAACAAGTGCACATCCCCGGAAGCGGCATGGTGCGCCGCCTCAACCGACGCCGCGCCTCCGATGAGGCGGAGGGGAGTAGCGCCAATGCGCGCCGGAGGCAATGATCGTCAATTCCTCTTCTCTGATCCATCTTTGATCTCCTTTTGTTTTGACGATTATCCTCTTTTCAGGTTGATTCAATGGAATCCATCTCCTGCGCCGGCCGGTCAGCCCCTGCTAGACGACTCCTCGGAGTCTGACGGCCACTGCCCCATGCCCTACGGGTAACTCGACGCCCTCCGCTTCAAGGCGGAACTGGAGGCGGCCCAGCGCGAGCTGGAGGACGTCTCCAAAAAGACTGGCATAGCCGAGCTGGAATGGGAAGACCAGCGCAATCAGCTGCTGGAGACCATCGACGGTACGGCCCCGACGCCGCTCTTTGATCCAATTCGGCCTTTGATGCTAATTTTTCTTGCACTTTGCAGCCTGTGATGCTGAGCTCAACTAGCTCAAGACGCTGGTGGAGCAACTAGCCGATAAGGTGAACGCCGCGGAGACGCGCCGGCGGAGCGCCTTGCTGCAGTGGAGCACCGCGTTGATGAAGTGGCCACCCATGGCGTCCGCTTGGGCGTGACCCTGGGCCTGGCTGCCATGGCGACGCACACCGACGTCGACTACTCCACCAGGCCGCGCGGCTTTCGGGGCGGCGCGCCAGAAGACATCGAGGAGATTGAGCTCATCTTGGAGTGCCTCGATGGCCACGGCGACGCCATTGCCGAACTCACTCATCCCCAATCTGTGTTGAACAGGCTTTTTGACTAGATTGTATTAGGGATGCTTGAATATCGGCAATAAATAAAGAACTTTTGAATTCTGTGCTTGCACTGCGATGACCCTCTTCATGTTTGCATCCATGAATCTTGTTTTTCCTTAAACGTATTCGGGAACTGTCTTGAGCCGAACACACGAGAACAGATGCCCCTTGGCGCAAAATCCACAAAAGATCCCTGAATCGGCAATCCATAAGCACTGTTCAAGCGAAAACCCTTCGCACTTGGAGAGAAAATCCTGCCGCTTGGTATTCCAACAGTGTACGCTGGCCAGTCATCACTCCCAATGCACCCCTTCGGTCAATAAAATAGCCTGCTGGGATGCCCTGCAAATCCACTCGCACACTCATCCATCACTTCTCATTTCCTCCCCTGTCTCCAGAGGAAAAAACCCCAAGGCCATGTACAAAGGCAAGCAACCCCAGGAGAGCAGCACCCCGAAGAAACGCACGATTCGAAGGTGAGTTTTCCCTTGATTTACTCCTTGTTTCCCATGTGATCTTGCGCTTTACCTCTTTTCTACCTTTCCTCTTTTAGCCTTGATTTGCTTCCTGAAGAAATCATCGGGACTGAACACGTGCCTGAGTACATCTCCTCCAATTCCTCCCTCGAAGCAGAGGACGCCACGCCTGAACAGAGGATCAGCCATCAACTGCGCCGCCACGTTCGGCACCTAGAGCACGGCCTCAGGGACATCACCGCTCGTTGCCGGGCCGAACGCGAGCGTCGCATGGCTCTGGAGGCGCTAGTAGTGGGTAAACGTTTCTGAATCCTTCTTGACTTCGCGCTCACATCTGGATTTCTTGCCCCTAACATCCACTCCTCTGTTTCTGATGTCTCTGACAGGTACAACAACCTGAAAGCGGCTTGGGACAGCTTGGTGGAGGCCGCAAACCATGGTCACCCCCGTGCATTCCAAGTTGCCGTCACGGTGGTCCTGGAGCAACTGAAGAGGGAGCAGTCGAAGAAGAAGCAAAGAAAAGATTGAATCATACTTTCGCTTCTTCCTCCACGCCTTCTGCTTCCCACCTCCTCGTAGTCTAGACCACCAGGGTTGTTGGATGTAAACCTGCAAGAAGCAGCTGTAATGTAGTTTTGTGCTAAGGGCAATGCATCTGGGCACTGGCCGTTCCTTCTGTTTGTGTATTTTTGTTCTGAAGGCGGCCTCGTTCTCGAGCGCCGGCTATTCCCTGTGTTAGATGCATGTAATCCCACTGCTGGTGATCATCGATCGATTTCAATACTAGGATAATATTTCTTCAAATATCTTCCATTTATTGCAGCAGAAAATTCCTCTACTAGTAAAGTTTTCAATATGTATGCATTACCAGGGACGCATCTGACCACGCGAAAGGGTCCTTCCCAGTTAGGGGACCATTTGCCGAATTCGCTGTATTTGGTTCCAATCGGCAATAACGCTTTCCAAACCAAATCCCCTTCTGCAAATTGCCTGACCTTTACCTTCTTGTTATAGTACTTGGCAACCCGCAGCTTGTTCTTCTCGATGTTTTCCAGGGCCCTAAGACGGATCATGTGCAAATCTTCTAGTTCATCCATCATTAGGCCACTGTAATCCTTGGAGCTCAAATCTTTCTGTAACACAACTCTCCTTGAATCTGACTGCATCTCCCAAGGTAGAACCGCATGATGGCCATAAACCAATTCATAAGGAGACGTCTTTGTGGCTCCATGAGGGGCCATTCGGTAAGCCCACAGTGCCTCACTGAGTACCGAATGCCACCTTCTTGGCTTCTAGTCGATCTTCTTTTGTATCAGCTTGATCATGATCTTATTAGAAGCCTCTGCCTGACCATTAGCTTGGGCATAATAGGGAGAAGAGTTAAACAATTTGATCCCCATGCTTTCGGCAAACTCTCTGAACTCCAGGGACACGAATTGGGCCCCTTGATCAGTTGTGATTGTCTGAGGGATCCCAAATCGATAGATGATGTGCTCCTTGACAAATTCAACCATGTTTTCCGACGTCACCTTCTTCAGTGGGATCGCCTCAACCCATTTAGTAAAATAATCTGTAGCCAAAAGCACAAACTTATGCCCCTTGCTAGATGGTGGATTAATCTGGCCAATCAAGTCTATACCCCAGCCCCTGAATGGCCATGGCTTGATAATGGGATTCAATGCTGATGCGGGGACCCTTTGAATATTTCCAAACCTCTGGCAGTCTTGACATCCTTTGTAATACTCAAAGCAATCCTCCAATATCGTTGGCCAAAAGCACCCAGCTTGCCTGATCACCCATTTCATGCGGTAGGCCGATTGGTGTGCTCCACATATCCCATCATGCATTTCACTCATCATCTTCTTGGCTTCTTCTGGACCCAGGCATCGTAACAATACCCCATCTAATGATTTATAAAACAAATTGTCATCCAGAAGAACAAATTTTATGGCCTTGTACCTGAGCTTCCTAGAGACCTTTCGGGATGGATCTTTCAAATAGTCAACGATATCTTTTCTCCAATCATCCTCCGCAAGATCCGTCCCTAGCGCACACATATCTGCAGCAAACGCTTCTCAGCTCTCTTTGTAACCAGAGGCGCTCTGAGCCAACCTGTTCGCTTCTTCGTTATGTTCCCTAGGAATATGCTGTAGAGTTACCAACGGAAAGCTCTTCAAGATTTCCCTGCATTCTTCGTAGTAACTCCTCAGTGCTTCACTTTTGCATTCGTATTGGCCGTTCAATTGCTTGATTACCAACTTTGAATCTCCATAAACCTCAACCGAAACGGCCCCGGCTTCTCTCAAATATTGAAGCCCCCGAAGCAATGCCTCGTACTCAGCCTGATTGTTTGTAACAGTGGGCTGTATAGGGATAGCAAATTCAAACATCTCACCTCTAGGCGAAATCAGTAGGATCCCTACTCCCCCACCTTTGCCACATGATGATCCATCAAAAAATAAAGCCCAAGGAGTAATTTTCAAGCAAATCAATTGACGGATCGCGATGTTCAGTTATAAAATCGGCAATGATCTGACCTTTGATAGCTTTTGCCGATCCGAACTTTAACTCAAACTCTGATAAAGCCAAGATCCATTTGCCAATCCTGCCATTCAAAATTGGCATAGACAACATATGTTTTATTACATCAAACTTGGAATACACGGTGCATTCGGCATTCAACAAGTAGTGCTGAAACTTTGTACACGAGTAGTACACGCACAAGCACAGCTTCTCTGCAGCCGAATACCTGGTTTCAGGATCAAGTAATTTTTGGCTAAGATATGCTACTACCCGCTCCTTTCCTTCGAATTCTTGAATAAGGGCCGATCCAATGGTTTGGGTATCGGCCGCCACGTACAACTTGAAAGGCTTATCCAGCTGAGGAGGGACCAGCACTGGTGGCTCCTTCATGTATTGCTTAATCTCATCAAAAGCCTTTTGTTGTTCATCACCCCATGTGAACTTCTGATCTTTCTTTAACTTCAGCAATGGAGAGAACGGCAAAACCTTCTGTGACAAATTTGAAATGAATCTCCTTACGAAATTAATTTTGCCGAGCAGCGATTGTAACTCCTTGAGATTAGTTGGAGGGACCACTTCATCAATGGCCTTCATGCTCTTCTTGCCAACTTCAATCCCCTCTTTGTGGACCAGAAATCCCAAGAATTCTCCAGCTGATACCCCAAAAGCGCACTTGTTTGGATTCATCTTCAAACCATGCTTTCGGGTGCACTCCAAGGTCCTTTTCACATCTTCCAAATGCGTGTCATGACTCAGGGACTTGATCACGACATCATCAATGTAAATTTCAACAACTTTGCCGATCAACTCGTGAAAGATGTAATTCATGGCTCGCTGATAAGTTGCACCGGCATTCTTCAATCCAAAAGTCATGACTATCCATTCAAACAGGCCTATATGACCAGAACATCTGAAGGCCGTCTTTGATATATCCTCTACTGCCATGAAAATTTGGTTGTATCCCGCATTGCCGTCCATGAAACTGATAACTTTGTGTCCAGCAGCGGCGTCAACCAACAAATCGGCAATAGGCATGGGGTAACCATCCATCGGAGTAGCTCTGTTCAAATCCCCGAAATCTATGCAGACCCTCATCTTTCCATTCTTCTTGTAAACAGGGACAATGTTAGAAATCCACTCCGCGTATCTGCATGGCCGAACAAAGTTTGCATCAAGTAATCTTTCAACTTCTTTCTTCACATCGGCCAATACCTCATCCTTGTAGATTTTCCGGGGTGGTTGCTTGTATGGTTTGAAACCAGATTTGATTGGAAACCTATGCTCAACGATGGAACGATCCAGTCCAGGCATCTCCAAATATTCCCAGGCGAAGCAATCTTTATATTCCTTGAGTAGCTTGATTAATTCCTCCCTGAAATCTGATTGCAAGTTTGCGCTGATGAACATCGGCCTTGGCTTGTCTCCGCTTCCAATGTCAACTTCTTCTAATTTATCGGACGACATGAATCCTCGCCCCAACTTGCCATCAGTTCCGTCGACGGGGTTCTCCATTAAAAATTGCTATAAGAGCCGACTGCTTGAATCGGCTGTTGATCGCTGCTGACAGGTTCAACAGGACCTTCTCCCCGCTCTTTCCACGAGAAACGATCAATGCCTTGATACTCCCAGAAAGCTGGTTCCATGTTTGCAACGCTCACAGAGTCATCTGCTTGGACCACCTCAATATCATCATCCACCCATTGGATGAGCTGCTGATGCATGGTGGATGGGACACAGCAGTTGGCGTGAATCCAGTCCCGTCCAAGCAGTAGGCTGTAGGCTCCTTTACCTTCGATGACAAAGAAGGTCGTGAGCAGCGTCTTGGACCCGATCATCAGATCCACGTGAGCGCATCCCTTGGTACCTGAAGGATTCCCAGCGAAATCATTCAGTATTATGCTTGTAGGCGTTAGATCGCTAGGGCCCATGCCAAGTTTCCTGAAGGTGGTGTACGGCATTACATTGACTGCCGCTCCACCGTCGACAAACATCTTGGTCAATGGCTTGCCATTGACATATCCCTTCAAGTACAGCGGCCTCATGTGTCGATTTCTGGCCGGTTTGTCGAAGATGGCTTGCTTGGCTAACACCAAGTGCGCCATCGGCCCCTCGACTTGCTCATCATCCAGGGACGCCTCTTCTCGCACAACCCGATTAGCAGGAGCCATGAATTCATTCGGCAGAAAATATACCATGCATGTTGGAGCCGAACGCTTTGACCCTTCAGGTTGATCATTTGGACGCCACACCTGCTTCGTCTGGATCCCAGCCTGCCTCAGTTCACGGTTCCTCAAGCGTTGAACCCGTCTCTTCTGGCTTTTCCTCAGGCCAGGCGGGCACCATTGCCCCTTCTGCCAGATGTAGTCGTCCTTGTCTTCCTCTCGATCAGCCCACCTTAAATCAGCTTGCCTTTTCCTGGGATGATCAATGATTTCAATTTTTTTGGCGCCGATCCTCGCTAGAATGTATCCTTCCAATTCTCTCATGGACGGATCGGCGATTGGCAGTCTCCTGCCTGTACTCAAAATACCTGTCACTGCACTCAGGGCAGTTCCTCAGCGTGGGCAGCTTCAAACCCTCGTTCCAACAGTGCCTGAAGAACGCACATCCCCAGTGAGCGTGCTCCCGCTCGCGCGTGTATTGCTCCAGATCTCTTCTGCGCGCCTCCTCTTCGGCCCTGCGTCTCTCCTCCTCGTATTTTCGCTTCTGGTAGCGCTCTTTTTCCAACTGGTGCTGCCACTTATTGAGGAGGATGCGCGTGGTCACCCTGGGTTTGGGCTTGGATGATTCCCCGATCTCGATGTGGCTCTTGAGAACGCGTGGGGCTTCACCATGCACCTGCTCCAAAGTTACTTGACGCTCCGGGTCCACTGCTCCATCCTACCTAGCCCTGGCTGAGGTCAAGGCTTTGACCTTGCCCTTCTCTTCAGCCGTCACCATGTTGACGGAAAAACCCACCATGTTCTGAGGGAAGGGGTGGCCATCCAGCTTCATCTTGTTATCAAATCTGAGGTGTCCCTCCTGGATGGCTTTCTGGATCCTCATCCTGAAGACCCTGCAGTCGTTGATGGAGTGCGAGTTCCTGTCGTGGAAGCCACAATAACGTTTCTCCTTTACTCCATCGGGCCGAAGCATGGAATGCCCTTCAGGCAATCTGATTCGGCCTTCCTTCACTAGGAGCTCAAACAGCTTGTCAGCTTTTGTAATGTCGAAATCGTAGGTGCCTTTGGTCTGTTTGACCCAGCGTTGATTCATCGTCAATGGCTCCTTTCCCCACATGATCTCGGCCGCAGCTACGTCCTGTTCATCATCAGAATCCTCCACCAGGTCGGCCTTGTCCAGGAACTGGTTATAGATATCCGCCACGTCGTGCTGTTTACCGAACCTGGCATCCTTCTTGAAGTCGTATGCTTGGTTGCTCATTAGCGAAAGCTTTTAGGACAGCTGGCCCAAGTTGTCGAACTCCATGCCAAATAGCTTCTCACGCACGGCCGGCAGCATCCCGGCAACGGCCATGTCGGCCAGCTGGTCATCTAGCAAGTTGAGCGAAAAACACATGCCCTTAACTTCCCTGAACCTCCTGAGAAATTCCAAGGGCGCCTCACTGTGCCTCTGCTTCAGGGTAGCGAGGTCGATTAGCTTCTTTTCTGAGCTGCCGCTGAAATAGTGGACGTGGAATTTCTGTTCTAGCTCCTTCCATGTACTAACCGATTTAGGGGGAAAAGATGAAAACCACTGGAACGCCGGACCCGTTAGTGACTTGGGGAAGTATCGGACTCTGAACGCTTCTTCAGCTGAGCACTCTCCGAGCTGCATCAGGTAGCGAGCAATGTGCTCCACCGTGCTCGTGTCGTCCTGACCGGAAAACTTTGTGAATTCCGTCGGAGGTTTTACCCTTGGCGGAAGGAGCACGTTGAAGTACCACTCCGGGAACGGCGGCGTGTAGGCAGGTCCTTGCATTTTCGGTTTGAGGCTGAACTGATTCTGCATCAACTCGGCCATCTTCTGCGCCAGGGCGTCGTCCTCCGCGCGCTGCCGCAACCGGTGCGTAACCCGGATGCGGGAAAGCGTCGATGGCACCGTAGTTCCCCACCTCGTGGTAGCCTCCGCTGTATAGATTCCTCTGTAGCCAGTTGCTTGCTGGAGCGATCCTGTGGCTGGAAGCAAGCGGGGCCCCAGGCGAGCCGAATGCCAACTCCCCGTACGTGGGCTGGTACGGGTTCGGCTGTTGCACAAGCTGACTCGTGCTGCCCTGCGGTGGTGGTTGGACTGGTCGTCCTCCCGCGGCCTGCAGTGGGGGCTGAACTGGCTGCCCCCCGGCACCTTGTGGAGGAGGCTGGAAAGCTTGACTCCCAGCGCTCTGAGGAGGAGGCTGGGTCGGTTGGCTCTGCAAAGGCGGTTGAGAACTGGACTCGCCCAACTCCACGGTGCCCCCTTGAATGGGCGCCTTGCTGAATGCCTACTCCATGCCTGGACCAAAGACAGCCACCATCATTTGCTTGAATGCACCAAGGAAAGCTTTGTGGTGCCTGCTCAAGACGTGGTCCGCGGAATCTCGGAACGCTTGTATGCATTCCTCCCTCTCCTGTTGGGTCGTGGCGTCGCTCTCCCCTGGCAACAATACCCTGGGCATCTCATTCTTCAGGTAGGGGACGCCACTCCTGTTCTTCTTGAAGGACAACATACACTTCTGCTGGAATTGATCCACGGCGTCCTGGAGCTGCTGCCATTGTTCAGGAGAGAGGTCTTCAATGTTGACATCCATGATGTCCCCGATGTCAGGCATCTTGATCTTTCGGCTGTGGTCCCACTGGGCGTGCCAAAAAGTGTGTTGACGCAAAATATGCACCTAGCGCCAAACACACAGCAAGCCAAACAAGCTGGCTTCACATGCGCAAAGAATCACGAGACGTGCCAGTCAATTTTCCCTGAAAATTAACAAAAGATAAAGTAGTTAAATTCCCAAAGCTTGGAACTTGCCGGGTGGTACCAGACAGTTCCATATTTATAGCTACAAAGCCAAGTAAGATGACATATAGCTATAGAAAGCTATCTGCCAGCAAACAGAAACCATTCGGAAGCTCAAAGAAGGAAAAAGTAATATAGCCGAATGGATGACGCAAGCATGACGACGATCGGTCTTTGTTTAGGCAAAGATGCTCATGCACAAGACCATAACCGATCCCCGTGGTGATCAACATTAAATAAACAGATAAAGTAAAGCGCGAGCATAAGCATGTAATAAACGAGCATGCATAGGTCCAAAGCACTAGTCTACCGCATGTCTAGGTACTTAAAAACCCGTCAGGTATGATGCCAAACAAATCTATCCACCGCATGATACAACTTGCATGGGGATCGTACCACTTTCCACAAATAGATCTATCCACCGCATGATACAATCTAAATATGGAAAGCTAAAAGCATACATTATTTAAAGCATGAATTACACACGTGTTCTACTCGTGAGAAACATAACCGAATACGGCTGAACAGCCGATTCGGGGTCCATGAGGAAGAAACAAGCATTACCAAGTAAAATAAATCTATCAGAATGATTTGAAATCTAATCCACCGGATGACTAGCTCCAAAGCAACCCAAAAACCTGCATCTACCGCGTGATACTCAGTTCTTTCAAGATTTATACGAACATTGGCAAGCTTGAACCCGCAACATGTAGCAACCTAGATCGATTCGGTTTCGGCTATGGGAAAGCACATGATCCACGTGTTAAATCAACCAAAAGCACGAAATTGACTCGTATGAGGATCATCAAAGGAATAAAGCCGATCCAAATCCATCTAGATTGGGCAAAAAGGTGTTACATGAATTTAAACATAAAGCAAAACTCAAAGCAACACGGGGTAACTTAATGAATCTATTGGATCTTGCCAAAATCCAATAGAGCCGATAACTAGCTTCAAGCTAGATCTTAGCCTTACCGCATGGCTCATGACCTAACAAGAAACCTTATTGAACCAAGCTTGAATCTACCGCATGACACGAAGCATGGTAACAAGACTACTTGCATCAGATCTAAATCCACTGCATGATACTAGACATGATACAAGGTTGCCGGTACTCACGGAGGTCGACGGATCGATGAACCCTCTCGAAGAACTCGACGACACGACAAATGGACTCTAGGGTTTGGCGTAAGGCCGGTTTGTATTGAGAATGATTTCGTATATGTTACATACATTCAGGGCTCATATTTATACCCTGCCAGTTACAACCTCGAATGGATTTGCTGCCTAATTTATCTCTAAGCTTGATCACTTATCCATCCATTCGTCCTTCCTGCTTGAGCCACGTCACCGTACAATCCCGCAAAATCAGCTCAACTGTTCCCTTGCCGAACGAAAGCAAACAGCCGACCGCGGATTCTTCTGCCGAATGCATCTGAGAAAACCTTCCTTCCACCAGACGGACTCCTCATCGAGCTGGACCCACACGTCAGACTCCTTACCAAATTTTGGTGTTAACACCAACATTCTTCGAGAAGAGTTGTATCAACCTTTTTGGGAGAAAATGTTAGATTAAACATTTTTTCGAAACGTTTCATCAACATTTTTCATGAAAATGTCGACAAAAAATTTCTCAAAATGTTCCAACATTTTTCAGAAAAAATCAACATTTTTTTTGGCCTTCTTCCACCTCTCGACCGGCGGCGGCGGCGCGCGCTAGCCGGCCGCGGCGCCGTGCGGGGTCGGCCACGGTGGGTGGCGAGAGGAGGCGCGGCCGGTTGCTCCGGCATGCGGGGTGCGGGCGCGGCAACGTGAGGCAGCGAGCTCGCGGGACGGCGGCAACGTGGCTCATAGGAGGAGAGCAACAGGAGAGAGAGGGTGAGGTTAGGGTTTAGATGTGGATCGAAGGACTATGATTGATTGCACGAATCTCAAATATTGGAAGTTGGTTTGAAAAAAAATCTTTCGGAAGACATTTAGGATTTCCGCATCCAACTTGTTTAAGCATAGGCTCTTGGATTTTTGATGGGCCGACGAGCTGCTGCTTTGGCCTTGCCCAACTAGACGCTGCAACGTTGTTGTGTTCCTCCTTTCGGATTTTTTTATATTTATTTTATGACGATTTTGCAAATATATGGCCGGCGACAAATTTTGCAAAAATATACATCTGCCGCCGTGGCCCACGGCGTCAGGGACATAACGCCGTGACCCACAGCGGTAGGAGCCGCCGGGAGTGGGCCCGTACCCTTAGAGCCGTGGGTCACGGTGTTACGTCGCTGACGCCGTGGCGCTGAGCTAACACCGTTGCCCACGGCGGTATCTGTTCCTTGCCGCCGTGGGCTGCGACGGTAGGATTTTTTTTATTTTTTAAAATTTGAATTGTTGATGGATTGATAAAATGACGAACCATTAATACTTAACGACGAATTTAGATAAGCGATTACAACATTTGCAATGGCACGTGCGACACAATTACCCCACGTCCTCCAAAGAAACTGGCTCTTCCCCAGGTTCAATACTTACAGACTTCTTAGCTATCTCTTCTAATGCTTTCTTCGTCAGATTATCTAATTTTTGCCATAGGTCGAAGAATTTTTTCTCCTGATTGGTCGAACATAGGCGCTTGAACAATTTTGTAAGTTCTTTGTTCTTGA
Organism: Cenchrus americanus; assembly: GCA_947561735.1. Lineage (NCBI taxonomy): Eukaryota > Viridiplantae > Streptophyta > Magnoliopsida > Poales > Poaceae > Cenchrus > Cenchrus americanus. The sequence goes on from OX387240.1 coordinate 57,394,602, forward strand.
ACTGGCTATGAAAGTTTGCTCCCATGTGCCTCATGCACCACCTGCTATGCACATCTAGCCATTGTGCTGCTCTGTAACGCTCTTCACTACCTTCTTTGATGTCACTAATGGCCTGCAAAATACCTTTGTGTCTATCGTGTATCACTCACACGTCCGATACATCTCCCACTACCATCTGCTTCAATCTCTCCAGAAACCAATACCAACTATCACCATTCTCTCCCTTTTCAAAAGCAATTGCCAATGGCAACAACTGATTGTTGCCATCTGCAACCACAGCTGTAAGGATTGTGCCCTTGTATTTTCCTGTTAGGGATGTGCCATCTATGCAAATAACTGGTCGACACCGTTTGAATGTAGTAATAGCAGGACCCAATGCTAAGAATGCCCGCTGCAAGACTTGTTTCCCTGGCCTTGATACATGATTATAAGTTTTGATATCATAATAACTACCAGGATTTAGTGTGGCAATTGTGTTCAGCAACCGAGGCAGATTGTCATAGGATGCTTCAGAAGTTCCCCACCTCATCTCCATTACCTTCTTATTTGCCATGTATGCCTTACAATAACTTATGTGATACCTAAATTTCTCCTTAATTGCCAAGATAATGGACTTAGGCTCAAAAGTAGGATTTTCCACAATCTTAGCAAACATCTGGCTATCCACAAAACCGGATGACAAATTACGATGGCTTGCATCCAGCTGCTCAAGTACACAAGTGTGATCCACAACAGATTTGATCTCCTAATAATTTTTCACTTTCCCTTGGAAGCATACACTCGAAAAGGACAGTTGGGCCTCAGACATTGTACATCATATATATGTGGAGAACTCTTCACTACCCTAAACTCTCTCTGTAGAGTAAGGCTGGACCACCTCTTCACTGCATCCTTCACCTCTACTGCACTCTTATACATGGCGCCAACAGAAACTGCATTTTCTCTATGCTCCCAGGCCACATTCTCACCAGGGTTGATAGATAGCTGTGAGAAATTGTAACTGTCTCAATCCCTTAGAACTAGCGGGTCGTCCTCATCATTTGAGGAGTCCTCTTCCAACCGACATTCATCCCCATTGGCCTCCATTTCGTACCGCCTGAGTAGTTCTTCATTAACTTCCCCCTCGTCAATTGCACCCTCAAAGTGTGTGTGACCATCTCCTTCTTCTTCCTCACCGGAACCACCATCTCCTTCTTCTTGTGGCTCAGTTGCAGGACCATCTTCTGCTTGTAGTTCAGCCTCACCCTAGTGAGCAGCACTAACCTCCTCATGCACTTGACTACTAGACCCAGCCTTATGAACAACTTGGATAAACAGCGTCACAGGCAAACCAATATCACATGTTGTTTTGATATAACTCCTCCAATGTTCAGTGCCTTGAAGTGGCATAAGCTCCCAATATAATGACTCACTCCTGTTGATTAGAGCCATAATGGACAAGTCATGTTGCTCTGCATCTACATGAAATGCCCTAAAAAACTGGGTAATGGACCCCCAAGTTCTTTAGGCTGCTCTTTTAATCACATGGTCAACCGAATTAAATTCTGACAAGTCAACTCCATGTTCACCATATCTAATATGCCCATTACCAAAATACAACTTGACACTGAGATCATCTGACATGTCTGACAGCATGAAAAATTAAAACTCTATTAACAAGTGGATCTGCAACTACAAAATATATCTACTCAGATCTACACTACAACTATAGTTTTTCTAAGCAGATCTACACTACAACTATAATTTCACTAAACATATCTATGCTAAACTATGTATTTACTAAGCATATCTACACTAAAACTATGTATTTACTAGGCAGATCTACACTAAAACTATATATCTACTAAGCACATCTACACTACAAAAACTATTATTAGAGTATTACCTCTAACGAGACGAAAAACCGGCAGAGCTTCACACCTTCACCACCTCCTCCTCACCCCCTTCTCCTCTTCCCCCCCTCTCTTTTCTTTTTTTCGAATAATTATGACATTTTCGGCTAAATTTCGGTGTTATATAGGTAGCCAGACCCTAGCGCCGTGGCCCACGGTGCTAGCAGGCTGGCTGACGCTGTGGCCCACGGCGCTAGGACCTGACGCCGCAGCCCAGGGCGCTAGGCCCATAACACCGTGGCGTACAGCGCCAGGTCTGGGCCACGCTCAGGGCCCACTCCTAGTGGCTCCTACCGCTGTGGACCACGACGTTATGTCCCTGACGCCGTGGGTCACGACGGAAGATGTATATTTTTGCAAAATTTGTGACCGACCATATATTTTTGCAAAATCATGATAAAATAAATATATAAAAAAATTTCTCCTTTCGTGGACAAGCGTGAAAGCTGGACTGGCAGGCCGTGATGGCGAGTATGGGCGGCAGCGCCCGGCCAGGCTAGGAGGTGGTGTGTGGAGGCGGTTCGCAGGGGCGGGATGACACGGTGGAGAGAAAATAAAGGTTGTGGGACCCATCCCATGGCCCCCACCTTGACAGGTGGGACCCACGGTCAAAACCACTCTGAAAACCGGTAAGGACTTAAAAACAAACGGAATTGATATACGTGGTATGTTAGATACTCGGTTTTGCAGATGAAGGATGAAAATCAGACTTCAACGATAGATGAGAGACGTCAAAAAGACCTTTTCCATGTTGAAAATGAAGAAAAAAATTGGCCTTTTTGGCCGGTTTCAGTGGCAGGATTAGGTTCCGGCTCAATATTATAATGAGGCATATGAAATTGTGTGTGATTTTTTTCAAGGTTTGGATTTTGAATTTAAATTACATTCACATTTGTGCTGGTTTGAGAGACTATGGAAAGGAATTTTCATAACCCTTGAACACTCTTGTCTATACTATATTTTGCAAAAGAGAAGAAAGAGGGTCACTCTAGTCTCCCACTACTACACAACCGGGCATTCGTCCCAAGCACTTAGTACTGGGCGCAATTTCGCTCGGTACAAAGTGGAGAAATTAGTACCGGGCAAAGTCTACAGTAACCCAGCAGGCACATTATTACTGACTAGTATAATGAGTCAGTACAAAATGGCGCTGAGGACCCCGCCCGTGCTGCAGCTAGTGTGCCCTGTGGATGCAATTAGTACCGGCTGGAAACACCAGCCCGTACTAACTTACTTCCAAGCAGTTTAGTACCGGCCCTTGTTTCCAGCCGATACTAAGTGGCGCCGCGGACCCCGCCGCTGCTAACTGCTAGTGGGCCCGACGTAAATATTTAGTACCGGCTGGAAACAAGGGCCGATACTAATCGTCTCGTGGGGCCAGTCTAGCACTTTAGTACCGACCGGTAATACCATCCGGTACGAAATGCTACATGTTAGTACCGGCTGGTAGTACCACGCGATACAAACTGTCAACGGCTATATATACCCTTCTTCCTCCCCGAGCCTGAGCTGAAGCTCTCATTTCCCAGCTCGAGCTTCACACTCCTCCCATGGCGCCCTATGATGTGATGTCCATTTCTTCCTAGATTTGAAGGTGTTTTGCTGCTCCAACATCTTCAAAAGGTTAGGAATCGAATCCTCTCTTTGCTAATATGTATAATGTTAGGATTTGTTCTTTGTAGTTAGAAAAATTAGAGTTTATTAGATTATAGACTTTGAGTTGGAGAAATTCGATTTAGATACATGATTTAGAGGCAATTATTTTTTATTAATTAGTGAATTATTGTAGTTACTTTTTATTATATTATTTTTATTAATTAGTGGATTATGATACATAATTAGTGTGTTCTATTTAGTGAATTATGATACATAATTAATATTAGAGATAATTGTATTTGATTAATTAGTGAATTATGATTGTTATTTTTATTAGTTTTTTTATTAGTTATTGAATTATGATAGTACCTTTTTATTTGTTTTATTTTTCGATTTATTTGAAATAGTTTGAGTTTATTAACTTCAGTAAAATATGTGAATTTAATTTTTTTAAAGGTTCTTACCTTAGTATTGTTTATAGATGGATCGACAATGGATGTACGGTGATCGATGCGGCGGGGCCTTTATTACTAGCCTAATGAAATTTCTCCAAACTGCTGAGGTGAATAAGTCTATGAAGGGTTTCATGTGTTGTCCATGTAGAATGTGCTGAAATAACAAGAAGTACTCAAGTTGAAAGATTCTCCACGATCACATATATAGATGGGGTTTCATGGAAAACTATATTCTTTGGACCCATCATGGAGAAAGAGGAGTTGTATTGGAAGACGACGAAGAAGATAACTATGATGATAACTACATTCCTGCTGATTGGGTTGAAGGCAAAGAATTTTTAGATGTTGCAATGGGCGAAGGTGGGGAAGATGGCGAAGATGAATCGCTCAACGATTTTGGTCAGGTGCTGGAAGATGCACGACAAGGCACCCAAAATGCAAAGGAAAAGAAGAAGTTTGAAAATATGTTAGAGGATCACAAGTAGTTGTTGTACCCCGACTACAAACAGGGCCACAAAAAGTTGAGTACCACATTGTAAATGATGCAGTGAAAGGCAGCAAATGGTGTTACCGATAAGGGATTTTGGGGAGCTTTTGAAAATTGTAAAGAATTTGCTTCCCGAGGACAACCAACTTCCCTCAAGCACATACGAAGAAAAAAAGGTCATTTGCCCTTTAGGATTGGAGGTACAGAAGATACATGCATGCCCTAATGATTGTATCCTGTATCATGGTAAGGAATATGAGAATTTACAAGATTGTCTTTTCTGCAAGGCATTGCGGTATAAGATCAGGCGTGATGACCCTGATGATGTCGATGGGGAGGTTATTAAGAAGAAAATTCAAGCGAAGGTGATGTGGTATTTCCCTATAATACCACATTTGAAGCGTTTGTTCAGAAATAAATCACACGCTAAGTTGATGCGATGGAACAAAGAAGATTGTTTGAAAGATGGTATGCTAAGACACTATGCAGATGGTAGTTAGTGGAGAAACATTGATGTAGAATTTGCAGACTTTCGGGGGAAGCAAGGAACATTAGGTTCGGCTTAAGCACTGATGGAATGAATCCTTTCAGTGAGTTTGGCAATGCACACAGTACACGGCCTATGACCTTATGTATGTTCAATCTTCCTTCTTGGTTGTGCATGAAGCAGAAGTTTATCATGATGTCTGTCCTCATCCAAGGGCCAAAACAACCAGATAGTGACATTGATGTGTACCTAAGACCTTTGGTTGACGAACTGTTAACACTGTGGAGCAAAGAAGGCATACCTGTTTGGGATGCGAACAAAGAGGAGACATTCGATATTAGAGCATTGCTTTTTATAACCATCAATGATTGGCCTACACTTAGTAACCTGTCAGGACAGTTGAACAAAGGATATAAGGCATGCACCCATTGTCTAGAAGATACAGAAAGCATTTATTTAAAAAACTATCGAAAGATGGTATCTATGGGCCATCATCGACTCTTGCCTAAGAATCACCCTCTAAGAAAGAAAGGCAACCATTTTAAAGGGGAGACTGACACTCGTCCTAAGACTTTCCACCATTTAGGAAAGTATGTACACGACATGGTAAAGGAAGTGAAAGTAATCTTTGGTAAGGGATCCAGCAGCCAACCTATTCCGAATGATGAGGATGGACGTGCAGCCATGTGGAAAAAGAAATCAATATTTTGGGAGCTACCTTATTGGCAAATTTTAGAGGTTCACAACACAATTGACGTGATGCACCTGACAAAAAATATTTGTTTGAACCTGCTAGCATTCCTAAATGTTTATGGCGCATCGAAGGATACAATTGAAGCAAGGGAGGACTTGAAACAGATGGAACATTGAGAGAACCTACAACCTGAACAAAGAGATAATAGGGAACATTACTTACGTCCTGCCAGCTACACTCTCAACCGTGAGGAGAAAGAAAGCACGTTTTCTTTCTTGAATAGTATGAAGGTCCCGTCTGGGTACGACTCTAACATGAAGAGAATAATTAACGTGAAAGAGAAGATATTAAAAAATCTTGTCATGTCTTGATGACTTAGTTGCTTCCGATTGCATTAAGAGGTATTTTACCAAAGAATGTGAGATTGAAAATCGTAAAGCTATGTGCATTCCTTAATGCAATACAATAGAAGGCAATGAATCCAAACGATCTAATAAGGCTTCAAAATGATGTGGTCTAATGCCTTGTCAGCTTTGAGATGATCTTTCCACCATCTTTCTTTAACATTATGACTCATCTCTTGGTTCACCTTGTAAAAGAGATAACCATTTTCGGTTTGGTTTACCTACATAATATGTGGCCTTTCGAGAGGTTCATGGGAGTCCTAAAGAAGTGGGTTCACAATCGTGCTCGTCCAGAAGGTAGCATCGCCCAAGGATATGAAACAGAAGAGGTTATTGATTTTTGTGTTTACTTTTTTGAAGAACTTGATCCCCTTGGCATCCCCGTGTCACACCACGAGGGTCGTGTGAAGAGTAAGGGCACACTAGGGAAGAAAGAAAACATGATGTTTATGATTAAAATAGTCAAGTCATAGTTGGTTTAGGTTTATAATTACTCCCTATGCGTGAGTTGCACGCAAAGTCTTAGGTCCGGCAGCCTTATAAATATAAAGGGTTCGCAGTCATTGTAAATCATCACATGATCAATATCAAAACTGCCTCCGGGCAAACCCCTTTACCAATTCTTGCATCTACTTTATCGCATATACTTTTTGGCGAGTTCGTGTTCGTACCTTTTCTTTTTTACGAGTTCTCGCAAAATCGTCGGGCTGCATCGCTTCGATCTGGTGTCAACACATGAATGTACCTGAGCCTGACATTCGAAAAGCAAACTTCACTGTGATGCAGAATTCATCTTTGGTGGCTCCATATATTGATGAACACAAGGATCTCGTAGAGTCAGAAAACCCGGGGAAGTCCGACAACTGGATTACACGACACCACATAGATACTTTTGCCATATGGTTTCGACGACGTCTCATGGGTAACTCTACTATTAATGTGCAACTTCAATGGTTATCTAGAGGACCATCTATCACGAAATTGCAATACCAATGGTACGAGATAATACATTTTATACGAGAAGTCAAGATGAAAAGAGTACCAACCAAAATAGTGGTGTCCGTATGACTGCAATTGACACTAATAGAAATAAAAAGAACTACTATGGTGTCATAGAAGAGATATGGGAACTGGATTATGGGCCTTTGAAGGTTCCTTTACTTTGGTGTAAGTGGATTGCTAGACGAAGTGTAACAAAAGACAATTACAGAATGACAATAGTAGACCTGAACAAGATTGGATACAAAGATGAACCGTTTGTCCTAGCCAAGGATGTCAATCAGGTTTTTTATGTGATGGACATGTCTAGCAAACCTAAGACGAATGTCGGGAAAAAGTCAGGAACTGAGCCAAAACGTCACATAGTTATGCCAGGAAAAAGAAAGATAGTTGGAGTTGAAGACATTTCGGACAAGTTAGAAGATTATGATCTATGTGATGACCTTCCTCCATTCTCAGTTAATGTTGACCCTAGGATCCTACTATCCAAATAAGACTTCCTGTACTCACGCAGTGATCATGACCAAGGGACGTTTTGTCATGAAGAAGATTATCAATGTTCTTGTCATTAATGATGAGTAGCTTTGTAATACGGAAAAATATGTGTAATGTATTTTTGAAATATGTTACTCCGCTCTCCGCATGCTGAATATGTGATCCAAACTTTTGTGAATTGCATATAAAAAACAAGGATTGTTCCTTGTCTTATTTATAAAACATTTTTATTTAATTTGCTCACTTTATTTTCACTTACCAAATAGGAGACAAAAGAAAAGAAAAAAAGAGAAATAGTGTTGGAGGGAAAGGGGAAATGGAGGGTGAAATTTAGTACCAGGCCTAAAACCCGCTCGGTACAAACTACATCTTTGTATCGGGTCTAAACGTTGCCCGGTACTAAATTTCGTCATGTTTTGGGATCCCGCGCGACGTAGCCACTTTGTACCGTGCAGTATCTTCGGCAAGTACTAATTTGTGCATATTTGTACCAGGCGCTAGGGTTGCCCAGTACAAATGCCACCGAGGACGAAGCTTTGTACCGGGCGCTAGGGTTGCCCGGTACTAAATGCCACCGATGGCAATTTTGTACCGGGTGCTACGGTTGCCTGGTACTAAATTGGCACCACCTATATAAAGTGCCCCCTCCTGCTCAGCACTTCCACCTCCCCGTCGCCTTGCCCCCGTCGCTGCATCGTCGTCGTCTCCGCCTTGACGACGATCCGCCCCGACCTCGCCGCTTCCACGTCGATCTGCCCCGACCTCGCCACCTTCGTCGCTGATCCGCGCCCCCGCGTCCCTGTCGACTCTGGCACCACCCCCGCCCTCCACCATTACGCTCGTCTTGGAGCCTCAACGCATCATCGTCCTCGCCACCGGCCCGCTCGATCTACCCCGCCTCGTCGCAATGCACGTCGATCCTCATCGCCCTCGTGAACTCTGTGCTGCCCCCTCTCCACCGTGATGCGGGTGCCACCGTACCACTCTGCCGCGGCCACGCGTGTCGACGTCCGCCTTCGCACCGCGGCCACACGCGTCACCTTCGAGCCCTCAATCGACTCCGGCACCGCCGCGCCCCGGCCTTGCTGCTCGCCGTGCTCCCGGCCGGGCCTCGCTGCTGCTCGCCATGCCCCGACCTCACGCGCTCACCGCGCCCCGCTCGTCAACCCGCTGCGGTGCCCCGACCTCGTCGCCTCTCTATGTCGCGCCCTTCCGCCGCGGCGCTGCCGCCCCGGTCGCCGTTACCCCGTCATGTTGCCACCGACGCACAAGGTCGGCACGCACAAGCCAAGGGCGTGGCCACAACTGATGTAGGCCCAAGGCCCATATGATGTCATGGATGAATGTGTGGATGAATTTGTGGGTGAATGTTTCATTTTGCATGATGAATGTGCTATGTGTGGATGATGTCGGTGCGGAAAGTAGTCCCGACACTAACTAGTAAGAGCGCTGAGATCTATCCCTCGATGGCTGGTGCTAAGCAACTAGGTGACACGAGGTTTATCCTAGTTCCGGCCGGGGCCGTACGTCCAGCAGGGATGTGCTCGGGGCACAGTATTGCGTTGCACCGTGGTGCTTGCAGAGGGGTACTACAAGCGAGGTGGGAGAGGAGGTTGGTCCTCTAGGTCCCAGAGGTACTTATTGACGCAAGTGCCAATGTCAGGGTGAAGGCGGGAGGCGTGTGTGTGTGTGCCGTCCGTCTCTGTCTCCATCCCCTGCGGCAGGGGGACTGCCCCTCCTTTTATAGACCAAGGAGAGAGCAGTTTACAGGCGTGCCGCACTATTCTCCTACGTGCGAAGGCATGGCGTGCAGTGCCGCGAAGTTGACGATCGTCATGGCGGATCTTGCTCCTGTTCTGGCGTCATGGCGAATCCTGTGCCCGTACAGGAGCGGCCTAGAGGGTGGTGGCGTAGAGGTTGCTCGGCCTGCCGCTGCCCGCGGGCCGGCTCGAGGGTGCCGTCGACGGGATGCTGTACGAGGCACATTGGCGGGCATGACGATGTCCTGTCCCCGTGCGCCTTAACAGCGTCAGGGATGTTGTTGCAGTTCCCGGAGTGGCGTTGCAGTGGCATTGCAGTGGCGCGGATGGCCGCACAGGGCTGATAGTGACGGAGAAGACCTTTCCCGCCGGCCTGACGTCACGGTGTAGTCCTGTGTAGACATAGCAAATGTATTTGTTCCTCTTCGAGGGTTCCACCGTCCCCCTTTGAGGGCTCGACGTGTTAGCCGTACAAAAGTAGGCGGCACAGGGCCACGGAGCTGACACCGGCCTCTCCGCATAGTGCTGTACAGTGGCGGGGATGGTCTTGCCCAGGGAGTTGGTGGAACAGCGGCGGGGCGTGACTCCCAGGCGCATCGGGGTCGTGGCACAGACCTGCGGGTGTCAGAGCATTAAATGGCTCAGATGTGCGAGCAGGTGCGGGGGTGACGTGTGCACGGGGACCCTCGAATGAGGTGGACCTCGCCCGAGGGGACGCTCGGCCCTCGGGCGAGGTCCGCCTCGCCGAGGGGCCGCTCGGCCCTCGAGCGAGGCGGACCTCGCCCGAGGGGGCGCTTAGCCCCCGAGCGAGGCGAACCTCACCCGAGGGGGCGCTCAGCCTAGTCGCTCTATTGGACCACGGGGGCCACCAGGGTCGTGATCGTGTTGTGTGTGCGTTATGAGTTCGAGGATTAGTTTGCGTTTTGCGTTTTTTATGAGGCGATGTGGGTTTTCCCCGGTTGTTTAGGGGACCCTTAGGGCTGTCCCTGATAGTAGCCCCCGAGCATATGCGGGGCATCCATGGGGATCCCGCAGATGCTGGTGCTGGCTGATGGGACGTTCTTCCCCCTGGTTACTGTGCTATTCCGTGGGGACGCGCTGGCGGACCCGCGGGTCTAGCCCCTGAACCCTTGGAGGAGTGTGGCACTCCTTCAAGGTTTTATTTGCAGCGTCGTCTTTGTACGAGGCATTTATCTCAGCCAGCCTCGGCGATATTTCAGCCGGCCTTGGCGGCGCCGTACGTGTGTATTGACGTTCACGTGCATTCAGTGCATATCCAGGAGGTGTAGCCTCGCGTCGAGCCCCCGAGCCTGGGCCCATTCGAGGCGATCGGGAAGGGCTCTCCGATTTTTCCGTACGTCCCCTCGCCGTCCCTCCGCGGGACGGGGGGCGAGGTGTTTGCAACTCCCATTGAGCAGGTTGCAAATTGCAGGTTCGTCTCTGAGCTGTTATCGGGTGGTTCAAGTGGACGCCCATGCCCCGTTCGATAAGGGTAGGCTCGTGGTTCGGGGACTTTTCCATGAAAGCGCTTACGCGGGTGTGCTAGGCAGGCTCCGTCCCGTTCGCTGGGGACCGAGGGCGCGGAAGCTCCCCTCGGTGGGATCCCTCAACTAGCTGCCTCGTTGGCTCTTGAACACGACATGCTGGGCGCCCTCGAGCTGGTGGGCTCGAGGATAGGCTCGAATGCGCGCGCCCTCGTCGTCCCTGACTCTGTTGATCTGGGCGCCTGTTCGAACCCTTCGAGGGTCAGGCTTCGAATCTCTGATCAGTAGGGCTGTTGTGGGGTGGAAACTAGGTGCTCCAGTCTTTTTCACATCTGTAGGACTCGCGGGCGCCCGGTCGAACCGGCCCTTGAGTTGCTGATCAGTAATCCTCTGGATCGAGGGCATCTGTGGCGCCCGCTCTCATCCAGCGGGTCTCGAGTCCACTGATCGTTAATCGCACCCTTTGAGGGTTTGGTTTTTCGAGCCCCGGGCTCGGGCCACTCAAGGGTCACGCTTATTAGGTAAGGGACCGGGCCATTAAATGCCCACAGTTGTGGCAGTGGTCGTGCGCTGCGGGCGTGCCTTTTCAGGTGACGCAGCCGCGCGCGTAGTGGGCGACGTGGGCGGGCGGACGTGACGGCCCGCCGTGGCTCTTCGGTTGCCGCGCCGTTATGATCGCGCGCGTGCGTCGTTTCAGCGTCATGGAGCCCACTTGTCTGCGGCGTACGCAGTCACCTGCAGTTAATGTGCGAGGTGCGTGCATGGTTCGGGGAACGCTGCTCCCCTGGATCTATAAATCCACGGAGGAGGAAAGGGAAGCCCCTTACCTCAACACTTAACGTCCGTCATCCCTTGCTCCTTGCTTCCGCTCCAGAGCACCGCGCGCCTCTTCGTTTCGCCTAGCGTTCGCTTCGTCCCTGTGCTCCTTCGCCGATCGACATGGCTCCCCCGCAATCGATCATCATGGTGGATCCGCTGCCGTGGAGCCGTTCGACGGTGACAGGGTTCGCCTTGAACGAGCTCGTGAATGGCGACCAGCTCGCACCAAACGTGGACAGGCAGCCTGTGGCGTGGATAGTCCCGCCGGTGACGGATCGGGAGCCCAACCCGCCGCACGGCTACGTGGTCAGCTTTGTCCGGAATCACAAACGCAGCTTCGCCACGCGGCGAAGTGGGATCTCTGGGTCCACCTCTTCCGCGCGGAGCTGCACACGCTCGTCACACCGAAGCCGCGGGTGCGCCGCACGGTGCGGGCCGGCGACATGACGATCTCACTGCGGGAGTCGCACAGGGAACTTTACATTCCCTGCATGATGACCTCCAACAACGCCGAATGGGAGCGGGGGTGCTTCTACCTCCGTAACGACGAGCCCAGCCTCCCCCTCCTTCACCGGCAAGGTTTTGAAGGAGAAGGCCGACTCTTGGTGGCACGGCCTGTCACCCTCGTCGCGCTAGGATCGGTTGGAGTCGGCCCTGCTCACGTTGAAGAGCCTAGCGGACACCGGGCTGGGCGGCGCTTCGGTTCTCGCGAACCTCCACCACTGGCGGATTGTCCCTCTCATGGAGAGGGAGCTCCGCATCTACGAGATGAGCGAGGCGGCCAACCCCATGTCACTGGAGCACTCGCGGTTCCTTTCTGAGCGCGTTCCGCAGGAGTACGCGGCCACGAGGGCGAGGCGGGCCGTGAAGCATAGCGACGACGACCGCTGGTCGTTCATTATGCTTCTCGACGCCCCCCCGGGTGAGTGGGTTCTCCCCCTCTCCCCTTCATTCCTCCGTGACACGCTCTCGTGGTTCTGACATTTCACTCTCCCCAGCATAGGGTAACTGTGAACGCTGCGTGGTCCGACCCGCCCACGCCCCGAGCCCGAGTGTGCGCGCGCGGCTTAGCGGCAGCGGCAGGAGCGGGTGGTGCGCAAGAAGGAGCGGAGGATCCGGCGGCGGGAGCGCCTGGAGAAAAGGGACGAGGAATTCCGGCTGCGCGAGCAGCAGGGACTTTTTCCCCCAGTGACGTCGGAGTACTCGTCGTCGGAAGAGGAAGAGGAGGAAGAATGTGACGGGGGGTTTTCCCCGAGAGGTGGCAGCTCGCGCCCCCCCCCCCTCACCGAGAGCCGCGGAGGCGGCAAGGTAGCAAGCCCCCGGGGCGGGTGCGGAAGCGCCCGTTGCCGAGCGGTCCATGGAAGAGGCGGCGTGCGCCGCGAAGGTGCCAGCGTGCACCGCGGAGGCGTCTGGGAGTGCGACGGTGGCGACGTCGACCGCAGCCACAGCGCCCACTGAGCCCTCGAGGAAGAGGAAGCGGGGCTTCTCCACTTTGAGGTAGGAAACCGCTCCTCCAGATGCGTCGTCCTTGAGAGGCAGGAGTTTAACGGTTCTATTTTTGCATTCGCAGGGTGGCGCCGACCGTGGCCCCCCTCGCGCCCGCCAAGGCGCTTAGGTCGGACGCGTCCGTCCCCACGAGGCAGCGCTCATCGATGGCACCGCGGGCGACGGGGAGTACGGCGGCGACGACGAGCGAGGCCCCGCCGGCGTGGCTGCGGCTACGGAGCCGCGGCGGGTGGCGATGGCCACGGCGGCGGTCACGACCATGGCGGTCACCGCGCCATCGATTTTGTCGGCGCCTGCCCCTGCCGGCGGCAATCAGGTGGCGGTGGTGGAGATCCGGGACGACGACGTCCCGCTGCCCGCATGGGGCCAGTGGGAGAGCCTGCCTGCACCAGCCCCCGAGCCCCCGGTGGTGGTGCTCATGATGAGGGAGGATGGTTGCGTGATGTCAGGGAGCCCGGCGCACGGCGCCGAGGTCTCGTCGTCGCGCGCTCCCCCTCCAGCTTCAGACGGCACCGCGGTGCGTCCAGAGCAGGAGCGGGAACGCATCAACGCGCCGCCGGCCAACTTCACCAGTGCCCAGACCGAGCAGGCACTGTGGCAGGAATTCCGCAACCATGGCGCCTCGCTCAACCGGGCACTAAACAAGGCGCTACAAATCCATGGAGGTCCCGCATGGCGCGTCTTCCAGGTTTGTGACTTCTCTCCGGGTTTTGTGGTCTTTCCCCCTTTGTTTCTTCCGCGTTTGCGCTCCCCTAACCCCTGTCCTCTCTCACTTTGCCCGCCGGTGGAAGGATTTGGAGGGTCGGGCCCAGGACAGGTACAACGCTCTCGATCGGCTGGACGTCGAGCTTAGCTGGTACCGGGGGCAGTACAACGCCCTCGACGCCCTTGTCGAGGCCCAGAGGACCCCTAACCGGTGGCTGGTGTACTGGGCGGAAGCCCTGCGGGATCAGCTCCCGGAACTGGACGCCCAGGCTATAGAGGGCGTCTCCGCGGTCGAGAGGGTGAAGACGGCGCTTGTGGACCGGGACGAGGAGCTGCACAAGGCGCGGGAGGATCTGGCGGGGGCGCGAACCCTGGCGGCGGAGTGGGAGGCCCAGGTGGCCTCTGTTCGGGCCCAGCTCCAGCAAGACCGCACGGCCCTCGAGGGAGCGCGTGCTTGGCAGAGCCAGGCCGAAGAGAAGGCCAAGGAGGCGGAGGAGCTGAGGACGAGCATGGCCAAGATGGCCGCGTCTCTTGCGTCGGCGGAGGAGCAGCTCCGGCAGGAGTGGGTCGCACGCGAGCAAGCAGAGGACCAGCTCCAGCAGGAGCGGGCTGCCCTCGTCGAGGCCCGGGCTGCCCTCGAGCGGGAACGCCTAGCGCGGGAAGAGGCGCAGGGTCGGCTTCAGTAAGGGCACACGGTGCTCGAGGGGCCAGGCAACCCTTAAGCAGCGGGATGACGAGGTCTCGAGGCTCAACGGGGAGCTGGTCCAGCTCAGCGTCTCACACGCGGACTTGCGCCAATCCCTTGAGGAGCAGGAGGTCACGGTCCTCGGCCTGCAACAGGCGGTTGAGGACGCGCGCCAGGCCCTCGAGGCGGAGAAGAAGCAGGTCGAAGGTGAGTTATCTTTCGTCGTCTTCTCGCTCGTCGATTTGCCTTTTGGGGATCCGCTCCCAATTTTTCGTTTCTTGTTTGTGGCTTTCCGGCCTACGGGTCGCCTTGGGGAATTCGACAACCCAGGCTCAGGCCGTACAGACGGCCTACAACTCCTCGCAACAGGAGTTGGAGGAGCCGTGGGTCGCCGCACTTGAGACCTAGCAGGAGATCGAGGAAGGCGAGGCGCAAGCTGGGAGCTCGATGGCGAGTCGCCTTCGTGCTCTCGGCGGGCATGTCGCCTGGTGTATGCGTCGCGCTCTTCTTCTAGGCGTCCAGAAGGCTCTCGGCGTGGTGGCGTCTCACTACCAGGTCGACTTCGAGGCTGTCTCCTCGGGCTATGTCGTCCCGGTCGGTGTCGACGACGAGGTGGCGATAAACTGTGCGGACGCGCTCGCCGCCACCGCTGCCGATATGCTCGTCGAGAACTTCACAGACTTCCTGTTCCCAGACGCTCCTGCAGCCGGCGACCCTCAAGCCTGAAGATCACTGGGCGTTCGTGCCCTTTTTGTTTAAGTATTAGCATTCGGGGCGTGTGGCTATGTAATAAATACTTGTTTGAAACATTCGAATGTTTGTAAGTTGAAGTAATGCTTTTTTGCTCTGGCAATTGTATTGTTCCGCCTCCCAACTTTCCTAGGTGAAACTTGGCTGGGAAAGGTTCGTTCGCACGAGTAGCTTGTAGGCGAAGCGGCGAGGGGGAAGGGCCGTATCCTGCCGGAGGCATAGGCTATCCCCGACTCGCGCTTCTTAACCCTTTATCCGCTCGCGTCCTGCATAGGTTCACCCAGAACTTGGGTCAAGGCGTACTTAGTACATTTGCGACGGGTTTTTTTGCAAAAAAATGGGACCATTTTTTGGGGGGGGGGGATGTCCCCCGCAGTAGCCCCCGAGGGTGGCTTGGTTTTCTGGGGAAAGCCAAGTCGCCCTTTGACTTTATTAATTCGAAGGAGTTTACATTTGTACAGCCAACTGGGGTGTTGGGTATGTAAATTACAAAAAGAAGCGACGTAGCTGTTGGATGTTCCAAGCGTTGGTGAGTTCTTCGCCGTCCTCGTTGGCCAGCTTGTACGTGCCGGGCTTGAGTACTTTCACCACAACATAGGGTCCCTCCCATGGGGGAGATAACTTGTGGCGGCCTCGATTGTCTTGGCGTAGCCTTAGGACTAGGTCCCCTTCGTTGAAGTCTCGGCACCGTATCTTCCAGGCTTGGTAGCGCCTCAGAGCCTGCTGGTATCTCGCGGAATGCATCAGGGCTACGGTGCGAGCTTCATCCAATTGGTCTAGTGAGTCCTCGCGGGCTTGCTGGTTGGTGCCCTCATCGTAGCTCCGGAGTCTGGGCGACCCGTATTCCAGGTCCGTGGGACTAGGAAGAACGGGGTGAATCCCGTGGCCCTGTTTGGGGTGGTTCTGAGGCTCCACATGACCGCTGGTAGCTCCTGGAGCCATTTTCGACCAGACTTGTTCAGTCTGTCGAAAATCCTGGGCTTGAGACCTTGTAAGATCATGTCGTTGGCGCGCTCGACTTGACCGTTGGTCTGTGGATGCACCACGGCCGCCCAATCGACGCGGATGTGGAAATTGTCACAGAACTCCAGGAACTTTCTGCCAGTGAATTGAGACCCGTTGTCGGTGATGATGGAGTTGGGTACCCTGAATCGGTAGATGATGTCGTGAAGAACGTCAAGGCCTGCTCCGCCCTGAGATTTGTGATCGGGCGCACCTCGACCCACTTGGAAAACTTGTCGATGGCAACCAACAGGTGGGTGTAGCCCCCGGGCGCTTTTCGCAAGGGCCCGACGATGTCCAGCCCCCACACGGCAAAGGGCCACGTGACGGGGATGGTCTGGAGGACGTGTGCAGGAAGGTTGGTCTTGTGGGCGTAAAACTGGCACCCTTCGCAGGTGCGCACGATCTCACTGGCATCAACGACCGCAGTGGGCCAGTAGAAGCCCTGGCGGAATGTGTTGCCCACGAGAGTGCGTGGCGCCGCGTGGTGGCCGCATACGCCCATGTGGATGTCTCGAAGGAGCTCGCGTCCCTGAGGGATGGGTACGCATTGTTGCAGGACGCCCGATGCGGCGCGCTTGTACAGCTCGCCGTCGACGAGGGTAAATGACTTGGCCATCCTAGTGATGTGTCTGGCCTCGGATCGGTCTGAGGGGAGTTCCCCTCGATCCATCCAAGTGATGTATTTGCCTCGCCAGTCCTCTGTGCGAGAGACTGGCTCTGTGTCCATGGCTTCGGCCTCGTCCGCGCCATAACCCTCGAGCAGAGAGAGTACGAACGCTTCGCTCGAGGGATCCTCATCCATAGGCTTCGCGCCCATTGGGTCCGAGGGAGCCCCCGAGGGTTCTTCTCGATTCGAGGGTGCCCGCTCGAGGTTGACCGACAGCTTCGAGATGTCTCGCGTGAAAACATTCGGAGGAACGGTCATTCGCCCTAACGCGATCTTGGCGAGCTCGTCCGCCTCCTCATTGTACCGGCGGGGCACGTGGTTAAGCTCAATGCCGCAGAACTTGTCTTCGAGAGCTCGCACGACGTTGCAGTATGCCTCCATCTTGTCGTCGTAGTAGCTCACGTTCTTCATGACCTGGTTGATCACGAGCTGCGAGTCCCCCCTGACGTCGAGGCGCTTGATGCCCGTCTCGATGGCGATTCGGAGGCCGCAGAGAAGGGCCTCGTACTCTGCCATGTTGTTTGACGCAGGGAAGTGTAGGCGTGCTGTGTACCTCATGTGCTTCCCGAGGGGTGAGATAAAGAGCAGGCCCGCGCCTGCCCCTGTTTTCATCACCGACCCGTCGAAGTAGAGGGTCCAGCATTAAGCCTGGACTTGCGGCGGCGGCAGTTGCGTGTCCGTCCATTCGTCGACGAAATCCGCTAGGATCTGGGATTTGATCGCTTTGCGTGGCGCATAGGCGAGTGTTTTGCCCATTAGTTCCACCGACCACTTGGCAATCCTGCCCGCCGCGTCCGGGTTTCAGATAATCTCTCCCAACGGAAAGGAGGAGACCACCGTGACCGGATGGGCCTCGAAGTAGTGGCGAAGTTTGCGCCGTGCGAGCACCACCGCGTAGAGCAGCTTTTGGATCTGCGGGTAACGCGCCTTGGTTTCAGACAACACCTCGCTAGACACCAACCATCATTTGTCGGAACATATTCAAGAAAGCAGTATGATGTTTAGCCATTATGTTTTCCATAGTTTGCCGAACTGCATTCATAGCTTCCTGTTTCTCTTCAGCAGATGTGGTATCAGGTTCTCCTGGTAGTAGAACCCTTGGCATGTCAGACTTAAGATATGGCACACCACTTCTGTTTTTAGCAAACGACATTAGGCACTTTTGCTGAAATTGATCAATGGCATCCTTCAATTGCATTTGCTGTTCTGGAGAAAGCTCATCCATGGTGACATCCATGACATCATGAATATCAGGCATCTTGATAAGCTAGATGGTCCCACTGGGCGTGCCAAAAAGTGTGTTGACACAAAATCAGCACCTCGCGCCAAGCACACAGCAAGCCAAACAAAGCTGGCTTAACACACGTGCCGAATCCGAAGCGTGCCAGTCAATTTTCCTGAAACTAAAAAAGGATGAAAAGCAGTTATATAAAACCTGGAACTTGCCGGGTGGTACCAGACAGTTCCGTATTTACGGCTAGAAAGCCAATTAAAATGACATATAGCTACAACAAGCTATCTGTCAGCAATTTAAATATCATTCGGGAGCTCTAAAACATGAAATCAGGGTATAGCCGAATGCGTGACATAAGCATGATGAAAGATCAGTCTTTGTTTAAATAGTATTGCTCGCACGTGATCATGATCGATTTTTGAGGATAAATTACAATAAAATAAATAAGGTGAAAGCATGATTATAAATTTGAAGTAAACAAGCATGCATAGGCCAAAAGCACTAGTCTACCGCATGTCTAGGTACTTTCAAACCCATCGAGTGTGACAGCAAACAAATTAATCCACCGCATGATACGACTTGTTTGAAACCATGCCACCAACCACGAGTAGATCAATCCACCGCATGATACAATCTAAACATAGACGGCTAAAAGCATACATTATTTAAAAACAAACTTATGAACACGTTTCACTTGTGATAGAATTGCCTAATACAATTATACAGCCGATCCGGGTTCCGTGGAGAAGGAACAAACATTGAAAAGTCAACAAGCTTGAACCCACAACACATGACAATCTAGATTGATCTAAATTCCGGCTATTGACAGCACTTGATCCTTTTACAATAAACCAAAGATTTGAAAGTATAATACATGGATCTCAAAGAGATAGAGCCGAAACTAATCGATCTAGATTGGGCAAAAGAGTGTTACATGAATTAAACATAAAGCAAAATCCAAAGCAACACATGATAACTTAATGAATCTATTAGATCTTGCCAAATCTAATAGAGCCGATAACTAGCTTCGAGCTAGATCTTAGCCTATCGCATGGCTCATGATCTAACAGGAAACCCTCTTGAACCAAGCTTAAATCCACCGCATGATACTAAGCATGGTAACAAGACTACTTGCATCACAGTCTAAATCCACCGCATGATACTAGACATGATACAAGGTTGCTGGTACTTACGGAGGTCGACGGATCGATGGCTCTTCTCGAAGAACTCGACGACTCGACTAAAGGACTCGAAGGTTGGCACGGGGCCGGTTTGTTATGAAATTGTTCGATCCCTATTACAAACACCAAGGGTTTATATTTGTACCCTTGTCCTAATACGACTCCTGGTCGACTACGAGTACAACATTCGTTACCTAAATTAATGTCCCGGCGCCAATATCCATCTTGCACCCGTCATCAATTCGTCCCTTCCTTATATCCGGGCCACGTCATCATGTATTCCCGAATGCTTCCTTTCTTAAGCGCAAACAGCCCTTTTTCCGAATGATGGCGTACTACCGACCGCAAGTATCTTTACCGAATCCTTTGAGGAGATTTTCCAGCCGAATGGCGCTTCTTTACCAAAACTCGGCCCACAAGTCAGTCCTTTTCCTGTACCAATTTTTGGTGCTAACAATTCCTTTGGGTATGATTCTCTCCTCTTAATTTATATTTAATGCCCTGCATGGTTAGTGGAACATGGGATTTCTCCCACAATTTGCTCTTTTAAGGTCACTAGCTTGACCGAGCACAAAGCAAGTCCAACATTTACAAATCATATTGCAAACAAACGCTTCCATAACCACAATTTATGACAAAGTAAGTTGTGATTCATTATAGCATAAGTTTTCTTACTCAGCACTAATCTCTCATTAGGAAAAGGTCCATTAGGCATGTAACAAATTTTAAGCACAACAAAGCCTCTTTATCATTCTCAAGAAATTCTAGCCTATCATGATTATCATAAGAACAAGGCATAGCATTGAATCAACCTCACTATTGGATATGAATCATAGATATATCAAAGGAATATTATCAGCTCCAAAAGCGCCTTGAGAGGTAATTTGTACCTTGGCCTTCAAGCTTTTCATCGTGAGTTGTCTCTCGGAGTTGAAAGCAAACAATCATCAATGATCGGTGGCTTGTATCGTCTTTTCGCAATTCCTTCGTTCGTGTCACACATCATCAAGGTTGCCTTGTGTGGACTCACTCTTCTTATTCATTTGTGGGACTTCACACATGTCTCAAATATCTTCATGTAACTCCATGATCCTTCGTGTGAGAGCCCAGAGTATCCTCACCATTGGATGCCATCATTTGTGTGTAATCTATCATGATTTTCTTCTAACATCTCCTAGCGTCGGATGTTGCCAATTTGTGCCTTCTTTTTCCAATGCTCTTGGAGTCCTTGTTTTGCTCCAAACTTCTGAATTTCATCTCGTGTGGTCCAATGGAAGCGTTGCCCAAGCTTCTATTCATTGTCGTCGTCCTCATCTCCACTATCTTGTTCTCATCATGTTGCTGCTGCCTCTTTTTCGTGGATTTTCCCCTGTGTACATAATAGAACATATACCAAAAATATTGTTCCATTGAAAACTTTATAAAATTACCTTTCCATCGGGTACTCATCCATCTTAATCGGAGCCCAAATGAGGGAGCTATGGCCGTTTTGTTTCCGCTCTTGCATGCTGTCCAGAAAATTTCAGAACGCGCAACATTCGGTAATTCGGCCATACCCGCTTGTAGGAACCTCTGATTGACTTGATTCTTGATTTGTTGGAAGCGTAACTTCATGGGGCTTATAAATATCCAAAGATATCTTGTTGTTCTCCCTTGAGGTTGTGCAGAAATTGATGGGAACAGAAACTTCTTGTGAATTGATCTGAATATGTTGACGACCTTGATCTTGTGGTCTTCGGGGCGTTACATCGCGTCTCCTTTGGCTTTAAGTCGTCACCATTGCTGGACCAGCGAGTAGCATGATGGCAATGGTGTGTCTTCTTCATGATTTTGCTTTAGCCAAAGTGACGGGTGCTTCTCTCGCAACGTGATTGCTTCCACCACCTATTGCTTGGACAAACAAACCTCCACAAAACATTAGTCTTAAAACTTTAATTGACACATTGGCATACCTTGTTTAACATCACTCGTGTAGGGTGTGCACTCAATAGCGGATAATGGGACACTAACAAAAGTTGGCACCTACCACTAAAGTGTGAATCTTGAAGTAGTCATCATCTTGTCGGAGTGGATGTGAACTTCTCGAACGTCTTATGTCTAGCTTTTCACCTACTTTCAAGGACACAAACAAGAAAGCAAGCATGTATGC
Organism: Cenchrus americanus; assembly: GCA_947561735.1. Lineage (NCBI taxonomy): Eukaryota > Viridiplantae > Streptophyta > Magnoliopsida > Poales > Poaceae > Cenchrus > Cenchrus americanus. The sequence goes on from OX387240.1 coordinate 57,416,056, forward strand.
AATAATAAAAATTAGGGTTAGTCAAAGATATAGATGGATCACCCTAGGGTTCGAGTTGCCGATCCCCGGCAACGGTGCCAGAAAAAGGGGCTTGTTGACGGTTCAAAACCGTGGTCAAGTTCACCGCAAGCCTACGGGTGACTTGGTGCCTTTTTCACCGAGGGTCCTCCCTAGATTTGTCAATCCAAGGATCCGAAGCAAACTCCTAGGATTCTCCATCTAACCTATTGATCGAGCCTAACATGAAGCATTGATTGCATAAGAAGATAAACTTTAAAGGTGTATGAGTTATAGCATAAGGTTGATCGCATCCATGAACGTAGACAAGGTAAAGAGCAAGCAAGGGAAACTAAGGCCTATCATCTTCTAGTCGTAGTTCTAGCCAAAAGAGCAAGCGCGACATGCATCTCATCCAAAGCCATCTTTAAACTACTATCCTCCGGTCTGATTCCGAAAACGCCCGCCTTGCGGGGCAATCGTTCTGTCACAACGGACTCCTATTCATGCGGGTAGTCTAGGGCGAGTCCAAAAGAACCAGTTGAAATCACTTGGCCGGTCCGGTATGCACCTCTAGCCACTGCGGCTACAAGAGCACCCTATGCAATCTATCTTAAGTGTAGATTAAGGAATAAGCAAAACCAAGCGAGAGCAAAATCATAAAGGGAGGAATCGAGTCGCTAAAAGATCAGATGACATGAAGTACTTTACTCACATAATAAATGCGTTTAGATCATCTCCACCGAGTACATACCATTGATGACCTCATCTAGCTTCGGAACTTCGCCATGGCTCAACCGTGCAAGGCGGCCATGGCGGCTAGGGTAGGCCTAGGCCATCTCCTAGACGACTTCGAGGACTCGCGGTGGCCATCGTCACTCTCTCCTAGGTTTCGCCGAGTTCCTGTGGATGGATGGATGTGGCGGCCGGCAGAGCCAGAGGAAATAAATAGACAAGCACTAGGGCAAAAGGGGGACGTGAACCGGGCCCGGAGTGGGCTGGGCCAGTCGGCCCAGGCCGGCCGGCCCAGGCCCATTCAGCCCGGTTCAGCCCCGGTTTCCTCCCCAGTTGCTTCTCGCGTAATCCCTTATTTGTGTGCACTTGCATGTGGGCCTTTGACGTCGTTTCCTTCACGGGTTAGGCTTGAATCCTTGCTATCCAAACTTCACCGTTTTCTGGTTGAGTCCCTGAAGACTGCATGTTGACGCCTCGGTCCTTGGGTCATTTGGAGTCATGTTCATCGCGTGTTTTGACTTGTGACAGGCTTCATGATCTTCTCTTGAAGTGCTTGATGAACTTATCCCGAAAGTCTCCTCTTTAACGTTAATTTCCTGCGTAAACAACAAACTCCAAAATCGACATGCAAGTGTGAACTTGTTACATCATTAGTATGCCTAGTGGCGGGTTAGTTGCAAATCATAATCGAAACCAATGTATAACAAGTACTCTAGTTGACGGAAATTCACCGTCAACGGACGCCATGGAACGGCGTCGTGCTGGGCCGCAGCTGGTCCAACCCGATTCCCAACAGGGTGTGCGCATAGAGGATGTTGAGGCTGCTACCCCCGTCCATCAGCACCTTAGAGAACCGCGTGTTCCCGATGACCGGGTCGACGACCAGTGGGTACTGGCCTGGATTGGGGATGCGATTCGGGTGATCCTCGCGGCTGAAGATGATGGCATCCTCCGACCAGTCGAGGAAGGAGGGAGGTGCCTTCTCCGCAGCGAGGACCTTGTGCCGCTCCGGCTTGCGCTGGCTGTTGGACATGTCCGTGGTCGGTCCCCCGAAGATGAGGAAGACATTCTCCACCATCGGGAGGCCACCGACGTCGCCGTCACCCCGGTCCTTCTTGGCCTCACCCTCTGTTGCAACGGCGCGGCTGTAGTACTTTTTGAGCATATCGCACTACTCGAGGGTGTGGTTGACCGGCATCTTGTGGTATGGGCAGGGTTTCTTCAACATGTCGTGGAATACGCCGGGGCCTCGAGGGACTGCTCGAGGCCCCCTTCGAGCTGGGTCAACAGCAAGGGCTTCGTCCCCGTCGTCGTCGCAACACTACTCGCACGCCTTGCGGCGCGGCTTCTTGCCTTTCTTGCCCCGCTTGTGCTTCTGCTGGGGCTCCTTGGACTTGCTGCCCTCCGCGGGCGCGTCGTCTATGCGCTTGCCCTTCTTTCCGTCGAAGATGGCCCCCACCGCCTCTTTGCCAGAGGCAAAGCTGGTGGCGATGTCGAACAGCTTGTTGGAGTCGACCTGTGGGCTGCGCCCGAGCTCGCGCACGAGGTCCCGTCAGGTCGTGCCGTCGTGGAAGGTGTGCACGATCTCGGACTGGGCCACACTCGGGAGCTCCGTGCAGCACTTGGAGAAGCGTCGTATGAAGTCCCGGAGCGACTCGCCGGGCTTCTGGGTGCACACGCGCAGATCCCAGGAGTTTCCAGGGCATACGTACGTGCCCTGGAAGTTCCCCACGAAGGTGCGGACCAGGACGTCCCAGTTGTGAATCTGACTGGGAGGCAGGTGCTCGAGCCACGTCCGCGCCGAGTCGGCGAGGTGTAGCAGCATGTTGCGGATGATGACCTCGTCGGTGGTGGCTCCGCCCAGCTGGCACGCCAGGCGATAGTCATTGAGCCATACACGGGGGTCCGTCTCCCCCATGTACTTCTCGATGGACGTGGGCTAGCGGAAGCGCTGCGGGAAGCTCGCCGTGCGGATCTCCCGGCTGAACACGCGGGTCCCCGGGGGTTTCGGCGTTGGCGAGCGGTCCTCACGGCTGTCGTAGCGCCCACCCCGCCGTGGGTGGTAGCCTGCCGCCGCCCGTGTCTCCGCATTGCCCGTCCGCCGGGGCATTGATGACATTGTGAGCGTCGCCGTCCTAGGCCTGCCCGCGCGTGTCAAGGATCCGCGTCCTGACCGGCGTCCGGCCTTGGTTGGCGGGCTACCCTATCGCACTGCACGTGTGAACTGACACCTCAGGGCCTTGCGCGCCAACGTCGTCCCGCGCGCTCCCCTGTTGGCGGATGAGGGACGCCGAGCTCTCGGCCTGTTGTACGGCCGCTTGCTCGATGAGCGCCTGCGCCTCACGGTGCAGGTTTCGCGCCTCGAGTGTTGAAGGAGCGGGCATGGACCACAACAGTGTCGCGACAGCAATGAGCTTTTGGCTCGCTTGTGGGGGTGTGTTCAGATTGTTAACGTCGAAGTCGGCGTTGATGCGCTCACGGGCCTGCTTGCCTAGCTCACGCGCGCGTTCGCTGCGCGCGGAGGCTTCTCTGGCGATGGAGGCGCGAAGTAGTCGCACCGTGCGGTACTCCTCCGCGAGTTTGGCCTCGAGCTCACGCGCTTGAGCTAGCTGCGTGTTGATGTCGGCGCCCCTCGGCGGTGAGGTGGGAGGTGCACTTGGCCCTCGCGCCCCGGTGAAGTCCATCTCCCGGGTTCTGAGGGGCTTCTTCGTCGCCGGCTCCTGCAGTGTTCACGGCGTTCGCCTGGTCGCTGGTGACCACGACAAAGCACTCCTGCACAGGGTCGTAGCTTCCAGCGCTGGAGTCATCGGAGTAGCCGAACCAGTAGTCCGCGGCATCGAGGAACCGCTGGAACATCACCGGATCCGACACGCCGGAGAAGTCCCACTCCACGTACCTGTGCGAGGTGGCGGGTGGCAGCTTGCTGGTGGAGCCGTGGTAGGGCTCGTCGTTGGTGGTGGCAGTAGGGCTCCTGGCCGCCGGGATATGGCGGCTAGGACGGCCCCTGCGCGCCGCCACGTCGGTGCTGGCAGACGAGGCGTGCGCCGTTGCGGCACCGCGGAAACCAAGGGGGAATCGCGTATCGGAAACCGCACGCCCCCCGCTGGTGCGGTTGTTGTCTCGTCAGTGATCGCGTCGCGTTGCAAGGCGACGCGCGCGCGCCCGCTGTCGTTCCATCCGCGCCTGTTGAGAGCGCCGACCGAGCGTTGCCGTCGTTGAGGCGGCGAAGGGCCCGCCGCGTCCGCTCGGGGCGGGAGCCGGGGGGCGTCGGCGGCGGGGTGTGACGGGGACTGGTCCTAGCCTGGTCGACCGCCGCTGGCGAAGCTCGTCACGGTTGGTGGTGCGCATGAGGTAGCCGTTCCCCGTGGCCTGAAAGTTCAGGTTCCCGAACCGGATTTCGAACCCGGGTGGGAGGGGGTCCGAGCTGCCCATGGAATACCTCTGACCCCTGTACTCGGTGCGGATCACCATCGAGAGGGCTTGCGGAAGCTGATCTTCAGCGCGAAGACCCCTACCTGGCGCGCCAACTGTCGGTGCGGAAAGTAGTCCCGACACTAACTAGTAAGAGTGCTGAGATCTATCCCTCGATGGCCGGTGCTAAGCAACTAGGTGACACGAGGTTTATCCTGGTTCCGGCCGAGGCCGTACGTCTAGCGGGATGTGCTCGGGGCACTGTGTTGCGTTGCACCGTGGTGCTTGCAGAGGGGTACTACAAGCGAGGCGGGAGAGGAGGCTCGTCCTCCAGGTCCCAAAGGTACTGATTGAGGCAAGTGCCAATGTCAGGGTGAAGGAGAGAGGCGTGTGTGTGCACACCGTCCATCTCTGTCTCCGTCCCCTGCGGCAGAGGGACTGCCCCTCCTTTTATAGGCCAAGGAGAGAGCAGTTTACAGGCGCGCCGCACTATTCTCCTACGTGTGAAGGCATGGTGTGCAGTGCCGCGGAGTTGACGACCATCCCGGCGAATCTTGCTCCTGTCCTGGCGTCGTGGCGAATCCTGTGCCCGTACAGAAGCGGCTTCGAGGGTGGTGGCATAGAGGTTGCTCGGCTGGCCGCTGCCCACGGGCCGGCTCGAGGGTGCCGTCGACGGGAGGCCGTACGAGGCACAGTGGCGGGTGTGGCGATGTCCTGTCCCCGTGCGCCTTAACAGCGTCGGGGATGTCGCAGTGTGCTCGGAGTGGCGTTACGGTGGCGTTGCAGTGGCGGGGATGGCCGCACAGGGCTGATAGCGACGGAGAAGACCATTCCCGCCGGCCTCACGTCACGGTGTAGTCCTGTGTAGAAATAGAAAAAGTATTTGTTCCCCTTCGAGGGTTCTGCCGTCCCCCTTTGAGGGTTCGACGTGTTAGCCGTACAAAAGTAGGCGGCGCAGGGCCACGGAGCTAACACCGGCTTCTCTGCATAGTGATGTACAGTGGCAGGGATGGTCTTGCCCAGGGAGTTGGTGGAACAGCGCCGGGGCGTGATTCCCAGGCGCGTCGGGGTCGTGGCGCAGACCTGCGGGTGTCGAAGCATTAAATGGCTCGGACGTGCGAGCAGGTGCAGGGGTGACGTGTGCACGGGGACCTCGCCCGAGGGGGGTGCTTTGCCCCCGAGCGAGGCGAACCTCGCCCAAGGGGGCGCTTGGCCTAGTCGCTCTAGTGGGCCATGGGGGTCACCAGGGTCGTGATCGTGCTGTGTGTGCGTTATGGGTTCGAGGATTAGTTTGCGTTTTGCGTTTTTTATGAGGTGAGGTGGGTTTTCCCCGGTTGTTTAGGGGACCCTTAGGGCTGTCCCCGACAGATGAGTGTTTAATTTTGCAAGATGAGTGTGGTATGTGTGGATGAGTGTTTAATTTGCAGGATGAATGTGCTAGTGGATGTGGTATGAGATGTATGGAAATGTAAAAATGAGTTAGAAAATTAGCAACAAATTATATATTAATTAAATTTGATTGAGTTAAAAATGAGTTTAAAATTGAAATAGTGTTATAGAAATTATATATATTATTTTGTATTGAATATAATGTTATCTTTCATTCTATCTTGCATTATAGAAATTAGTCATCGATTTGCCAGCACTTGACTTCAACTACGCTCTCGAGTAACCACGTGACGTCGACTGCGCTCTCGAGTCGCCACTTTACGTTGCCTTTGCTCTCGAGTCGCCACTCGACGTCGACTTCGCTCTCAAAGCCGCCACTATACATTGACTCTACCCTGCGCCCCTCGACGTAAGCACTCAGAGACAATTATGAAAATTCATTCCTTATGTATGAAAATTAGAGAAATTGTTAGAAATTATGGAAATTCATTTCTTATGTATGAAATTAGAGAAATTGTTAGAAATTATGGAAGTTCATTCCTTATGTATGAAAATTAGAGAAATTTTTCGAAATTATGGAAATTCATTCCTTATGTATGAAAATTGGAGAAATTTTTAGAAATTATGGAGATTCTTTTCTTATGTATGAAAATTAGATAAATTGTTAGAAATTATGGAGATTCTTTCCTTATGTATGAAAATTAGTGAAATTGTTAGAAATTATAGAGATTCATTCCTTATGTATGAAATTAGAGAAATTGTTAGAAATTATGGAGATTCATCCTTATGTATAAAAAATAGAGAAATTGTTAGAAATTATGGAGATTCAATCCTTATGTATGAAAATTAGAGAAATTGTTAGAAATTATGGAGATTCATTCCTTATGTATGAAAATTAGAGAAATTGTTAGAAATTATGGAGATTCGTTCCCTATGTATGAAAATTAGAGAAATTGTTAGAAATTATGGAGATTCATTCCTTATGTATGAAATTAGAGAAATTGTTAGAAATTATGGAGATTCATTCCTTATATATGAAAATTAGAGAAATTGTTAGAAATTATGGAGATTCATTCCTTATGTATGAAAATTAGAGAAATTGTTAGAAATTATGGAGATTCTTTTCTTATGTATAAAAATTAGAGAAATTGTTAGAAATTATGGAGATTCATTCATTATGTATAAAAATTAGAGAAATTGTTAGAAATTATGGAGATTCTTTTCTTATGTATGAAAATTAGAGAAATTGTTAGAAATTATGGAAATTCATTCTTTATGTATGACAATTAGAGAAATTGTTAGAAATTACAGAAATTCATTTCTTATGTATGAAAATTAGATAAATTGTTAGAATTATGGAAATTCATTTCTTATGTATGAAAATTAGAAAAATTGTTAGAAATAATAGAAATTCATTTCTTTTGTTTGAAAATTAGAGAAAATGGAACCGAAGATGGATGAGGAAGAGATCCTTCATGATATGATCAATCAAGGAATGATTTATGCACACTCCGGAGACGGGGAGGACGATGGCAGCCTTTATTTAAATGAGATTGGCGATGGCGTTGAAGATGATAATATTGGAATAGAAGAGGACATACCAATAACTGAGGTATAATGTTTGATACTTCATGATTTACACTGAACACAATATATATAGATAGCTAATGATACCATTTTTATTGGCCATCTACATCATCATCGAGACCAAGATGTAAACAAGGTGGGAAAGCAAAAATGGAGGGCAAAGTCATTATAACAGAAGTGGACAATGACGGCACACCAACTGCACCCCCTGGTGTTCAGACATCATTTGTCAATCAGTGTGGTTATATTGTCCGGGAGAACATCCCCATCAATATTAAGAAATGGAAGATAACAAAAAAGACTGATATACCTGAAGATGTTGTCCCTGACCATGAGAAGAACATGTGTTGGGAACAGATGAAACTATATATACTTCTCATTTCTAGAAGTAAAAGAAAATGAGCTGAAGGATTTTCCCTTCAAAAAGATGGCAATTGCATTTGGGACGTACAAGAAGAATCTGCACAATGACTTTATCAAGAAGGGCATCGAACCCGATTTGGTGAACAAGTACCAAAAGTTAGCACCTTACTAGGAAGACTTCAAACAATACAAGTTGTTAGAGGATGCCAAAGATATATCTAAAAAGGCAAAGGTTAATGCGAGGAAAAAGCAATGGTTTCATAGACTCGGCCAAGGAGGTTACAAGACCGCGATCCCCAAATGGGGAAAGAAGGAAGAGGACCTGATGGGTCGGGGAATTGTTCCCGTCACTTTCAATCGGCCTGAATGAGCAAAGCACTTTTCTATGCTCATGGTGGCTCATTGAGAGAGTAGGATGGTACATTTGTTACTACCGATAATTTACTACAAGCTTATGATCGGTTACAAGAAGCACTGCAGCGTAAACGACAAGGTGCTTTCAAGACTAACAGAGAGAGAGAGAGAGAGAGAGAGAGAGAGAGAGACGACCTCACTTATGCACTTGGAAATAAGGAACACTCTAGACGTGTCCGAGGCATGGGTGTAATTCCATGGAAGAAAGGATTCAGTGCAGACATGGAAAGTTACAAAAAAATGGGACTGAAGCAAACGCGAAGCAGAAGAGAAGTTGCGTAGCTTAGAGGAACAAATAGATTCAAATAATGAAAGGTTGGATCGACTACAAGTGGCATATGATGCATAGAGACAAGAGAGTGCATCGACTGCTAATGTGGAAGCGAGCCCTCCCAGTTCACAGAAGCGTAGCAGCGTTGCATCCACTGAGCACCAACCGGTAGACTATTTCATAGAGAATAATGAACACTACCCGTGGATGACATCACTGCGCGGACCCCTTGTGAGCTTCTTACTCCAGTCAGAAAAACAGTAAAGGTAGTAGCTCATGGTATTGCTGAAGTACCTAGGGGACAATTCATTGCATGGATATTCATCAAGGATATGCTAGAGTCCAAGTTGACAGAGTGGAACCGTGATGGGAGGACTTGGACCTTGAGGTCCATGGAGGCGACGGTGAGACATTACTAGGACACGCCATCCACACATGGATTTGTTGGGCCAAGCTCTACATAAGGCTTCCGCAAGCAGTCATCTCGTCCCCTCATATCTCAAGGCAGAAATCACCTTCACCATCTGCCATGAGTCCGCTAGCAGCAAATCTACACTTTAGTGATCGAAGTGGGAGTCTTACACCCGAAGTGTCTCCAAAGAAAACTCCGCCTCAACAGTCTGCAAAGAACACTTTGTCGTATGGACCTCCCTAGTCCCGCTACCTCGGTGGGTACCAGGACCGACTACTCGGTGGGCCCCTGGGACTACTCGGCTTGCGCTACATGGCATCTGATGGCGTGGAGCACAAGGACTACACAGGAGTAGTACTCGGTTAGGGAGCTGTACATGTTCTGCACTGTATGGAGGATTCCTAGACGTACTCGACTAGTACTCTCTTCCTACTCCGACTTGTAACCCTGCCTCCCGGACTATATAAGGCGAGGCAGGGACCGATCTCTAGGATCACCTCATCACGGCGCACTATTGCACCACCTTGTAATCGTGCCCAATCAATCCAGAGCTACGCAGCATACAGGACGTAGGGTATTACGCACCTCGCGGCCCGAACCTGTCTAAATTGTGTGCCACGTGTCTCTTCCTTTGAGTTACCGATCTCGGCGAGGCCACATTCATCTACTTCTGGTACTCCCCTTAGTAGGTTGCCGGTCCAAAACACCGACAGCTGGCGCGCCAGGTAGGGGAACTCGCCCGAGATCACATGGCTAACTCGACGGCTCCCATCTGCTTCAAGACAACCGTCGCCTTCAACCGTGGCGACACCTTCGTGTTCGGCACCTGGGTCTGCACTGCTGACGGCGCGGGCTCCTTCCAGCGCCGCCTAACCATGCAGCCTGTGACAACCCGCCCAGGAAAATACCGTACTATCGCCTAAGACCGATCCACTTTGGTCATTAAGCAACAATAAAGTACCGTCCTATCGTAAGTCGCCGGGTTAACGCCCGGTAAATCACTTGAGAGCACAAGGATCGAATATATGCATTAAAACTCACTCGAAGGCGAGTCCAGAGATACAACAACATTCAAATCCAAATTCGTACCCCGAAGGGTTTAATTATTACAAACCATAGTTTTTGTCATGATGAAATAGTTCAGAGTTTTGAAAAGCAGCGGAAATTAATTAACGGAAGCGGAGACACCACGGGAGGCCATCCATGATGCTTTCAGTAGTCGTCCTCCACCCACTCCAGCTCCCAGCCGGGCAGGATCTCACCGGGCCACACATCACTTAAGGCATTACCTGGATCAACACATTATAGCAAGGCTGAGTATACTAATACTCAGCAAGTCTTACCCGTCGGTGATATCTACTTCACCCATTCTAGACCATGAAAGGCTTTACGCTCTTTGGGTTGCTTTTGCTAAAAAGTAACAAAGAGTAGGTCCTTACTTTCAAGATTTTAGCACAAGTTCTAGTAGGTGAAATATTTACTACATTAGCCAACTAGTACAAACAAAGTTGTACAATACAATTAATCAAGCATCATCTTCATCAACTTCCATCATTAGGGATCACATGACTAGTGGAGTAAGTAGTCTCGGATAACGGTGAGAGGCCGACAATCGATTGATTTAAACCTTGCAAGGTAGACCCAAACACACGGTAGGCTGTCCCCGCGAGGGCAACTTTCCCAGGCCGTCCCCAAAAATCCCCGGGTCGGGATGAAAGGCCACAGTCTTTGGTGCAGGCTATCCGGCATACCCCGCGAGATACCCGGAGTCACCATACACCACCGGTGGCGAGCCGTGAGAGCGAATCCCAAGAGTAGTGACAGTTCCATCCCTAGCCGTCTCATTAAGGTACTAGGCTTACCGGCCCCATAACCGGCATGTGCTTAGTACGTTCAAAAACTTAACCCACATAAGCACTGGACCGGAGCCCAGATCCCATGCTCTTACCACGTGAGCAATCCATTTAAGGATATAGTATGATTCCTATCTAGGAACCTATTCTCGCGAGTGAGGTCATCACCCGACTTGTAACGGTCCTATAGCTTAGCAGCTATCGACCTATCATACTAGTAGGGACCAAAGGGTACCTATGAATCATGCATCTAGGGTTTCATTCAACTCCTGAACGTAAATGCACAATCATTCATAAATAATTGAATAAAGAACTTTAAAACTAGGTTAGATGCACCGGAGCTTGCCTTCGTCGACTAGGTTAGCTTGGGCACCCTCGGTGTCGAGTACGTCCACGTACTGCAGCGAACCTTCCGCTCCGCCTTCCTCGGTTTCCGGGACTAGGGAGTAATCTCCGTCCGGAAGATCTACACGAAATGCAATGCACTTTAGGTGATGTGATAGTTTGTTGTCTTATCCAACTCCAGTTGGTCATATTCACCTTAACAAGCATTCATCTAAGGTTTCTATTTTAGGAAGTCATTGGTTGTACATGGGTTACTCTTTTATTCCACATTTGAATAAAGGTTTTTATTAAGCCCATCATTTCATGTGAAAGCTTCATTTCCTTTTATCTTCACTAACAAAGGTGTAATTAATATTTTTATTATGAATTAACTCCTTATCAGTGCTGATCATTAAATTTCTTTTATTTATATTAAATAATACTTTCAAAAAGGAAAAAGATTTAATTAAGGATTTTCATTTATTTAATTTCCCTTTAATATAAATAAGGCATTTAAGCCATTTATTAATCAATTAAATTACCAGAAATTACATGAGTGTTTCTTAAGCCTACTAGCACCTATCCTGGTCCATTGGACCCACATGTAAGTGTTGGATGCTAGGAAATTAATTATTATGGAAAAATAACAAAGGCTAGCTAGTGATTCAACTTAAATGCATATAAAAATAAATAAGCATCAAATGATCCAAACTTTCTTGTGCATTCTCTCTGGCCCTAAACAAGCCTAAAGAACCAGCATGTTCACATGGAACCTCTACTGAACTTGGTTTATTAATTTACAAAGGAAAACATGCATAATTCAAGAATAACTATTTCTGTTAACCCAAAATTCATGATTAATTCACAAGATGTGTATTTTGGTATTACAAGACAGTGTGCACAAGTTGGGCTCAAGAACATAAATATATTTAACATTAAAAATCATCTAGGCAGTTATTGCAGGAATGGAAAAGAACTTGTTTAGCAAAATCTACTACATAACTTTGTGCAAATTTTGGCACAACATCTAGTCATATCCTAACACACAACATATCGAAAACTTAGCTACAGAGGAGTTATATTTTTCAAATTAGGACAGATCCATGTATAACACATTTGTATTTTTCTTGCCAAAACTATTTTGAATCCAGCCATGAGTATACAACAAAGAGGTGGGGTTTAGCATCCTGAAACCTACAAAATTGGTTTGGGATTTTTCTGATTTTTCCGTGAATTTCTAGAGATTTTACAAGTCACTGGACTAAATGTAATAAAACCTAGTTAAGTTTTCCTTGCAACTAAGCCCTCGAATTCACAACCATGCCCTCGGCGGCGGCGGGAGGGCTCGCCGGCGGCGATGTGGGGCCTGGCCACAGCAACAAGCGGCACAGGAGTGAAATTGGGCTCACCACGGATCGTTGGGCGGTGGTGGCGGGGTCGGGCGTGCTCCGGCGACGCGCGCACGGCGGCGGCCGGCGGCGGCGCTCACGGCGGCTCGGGGGTGCTGCGGTGTGGAGGCCAAATTGATGCAAACAAGCACACGCTTGAGCTTGCCTCGGTGCTAAGGAAGATAACTACGGTCTTGGACGGCGGCGAGCGCGAGCGAGGAGCTGCGGCACCGGCGGCGGCGGCGATGGCGGCGTGCGGCTCGGGATGGCGCGCCGGGGAGGAGGGAAAGGCTTTTATACGCCGCGCGGCGCACCTAGGGGTGACGGACGATGACGGCGGAGATGCTTGGCCGTGCTACGGCGCTCGGGCGGCGCGCGTACGACGGCGACACGGCCGACAAACCGGCGGTCCGCGGCGTGCGCGCGCGCGTACGGCGGCGGCGACGCCGGGCGCCTCGGGCGGGTGCGCGTTGGGGCGCGTGACCTCGGGACGAGGCGTGGCACGAGTGGCGAGGCCTCGGGCGGCGCGGGCACGGACGCCGGGCGTGGCCGGCGGCGGAGGCGGCGCGCGGGCGCGCACGACGTCGCGCGCGGCGCGCTCTGGCCCTGACAATGTTGCTGGAGCACTGTTTGATCAACTTTTTCTCTAAAATTTTGAATAAAACTTGACCAAGCAATGAATACCAAAGTTGTAGATCTAAGTACCACCTACAATTTTCACAAAGGCTGTATAGGGTTTTTCTCCCTAGATTTGAATCTATTTGAATGCCAACTTTGAATGTCAGCCTGTGTCTGGGAACAGTGAAAACTGTCTTGCAAGGGGTTTTTCACAATTGTCCCCTCCAAATTTGAAATGCCACTCTACATGAAAGTTGTGTCCCTCAACAAGACCTACAACTTTTCTAAAGGTAGAATTTTAAGTGTTTAGGTGAATTTTGGAGAACGCGGCAAAAGTTCCGGCAGACACATGTGGACACTGGGATGGCAAGGGGGTTTGACCCATCCTTTGACCATGGGTTGGCCCACAAGTGTAATTACTATTCATTAAGGGTCTCTAGGGGTGTGTTAGGGAGTTTTCATGGGTGAGGGCCCAGGTTGACCTAGGGTTGACCTATTTGACCGGCTAATCCGGTCATTAGCGTTAATGACGGTAATTAAAAACCTGGGGCGTCACACAGCCCAACCCGAAGACCGGCTTCATGACGCTTCCTGAAGTTGTCACAGGCGAACTCGCCGGCAAGTTCGGCGAAATTTCGCTCTTCGACCACCACGCTGACTTCGAGCTCGAGTCCGTTTCCAACCCGAACTCGACGTCTCCATGGGCCATCGCATGCGAGTCGGCTGCCCAGCCATCGCTGGCGGTCCCCTCACCTCGTGAGCACTCCGCGCGCGGCCCCCGCACCTTCAGCCGGGCCCGCACGGGGGCTCCCACTTCGCGCTGGGCCGGCAAGGAGCCCGTACCCGAGTACAACTCGGACTCCGACACCGCCCCAGGTCACGCTTCGGACTCCAGCCCTCTCTCCGAGTTCTACTCGAACCCCGATTACGAGTTCGACTTCGGGTCGAACCCTGAGGAGCCTGAGTCCGAGGACAACTCCACTGAGCTTCCCTTGTCAGGGCCGGCCTCTGGGCTGGTTATAACATCCACACCGACCGGGAGATTCGTCTATTGGCCAGACCGCAAGCCTGCTGACCTGATAAGAGGAGACTCACGCTACATCACCTACATCGACTCGCTACCGTTCCAGGAGAGAACGCCACTTGCCCAGGCTTACTCAAACACACCAACTGAGGTGGAACCTTCTGAGTCCAGCCATGGCACCCCCGATCGCCAAGTCTTCATGGCTGCCGGCAATGCCCAGGGCCTTCAGGGACGGCCCAAGACAGATACCTGGAAGACATCTCCTCCGATGAGCTCTCTGCCGATGCTCCACCGAACGAGAACCTTGCAGACAGAGACGCTCGACGCGAGCGTAACCGGAAGCGCAGCGAATGTCGTCGGCGCCTCCGCGACAACTTCCCCGTCCGCAACCTTGCGGAAGCTCTCGAGGCGGTCGAGAGCAGAGTACACACTACCCCTGAGCAATGCCTCATGTCGATCACAGCGATCGCACGTCAGGCTCAGGGCATCCGCGCTGGAGAGGTCATCGCCAAGCCAGCTGAAGATGCCTACTTCATGCGAGTCGACAACAGGGTCAACCAACCTCCCCCCGCCAGGCAATGCGACAATGAGGCTACAAGTCGCAGCGCTGGCAACGGTCCCAACCGTACTCGAGCTGACCTCCCGGCCGAACCCAACCGCACCCGCTCCAACGCGGGCTGACGTCCACAGCGCGACCACAACAACCGCGAGGTCGTCCCCCCCGCCGCGCTCCGGCCGGCGGCGGCGGCCACGATCCCGACGGCGGCGGCGGCCGACGGCGGAAGCTCCAACCATGGAGCCAACGGGAGGGCCGGGCGGCGGCGGCGGTCGCGGCGGCCGAGGCCACGCGAACGACCACGCCTCGGCGCCTCGCAGGGCGGGTACGATGCCCGCCAGAAGATTGAGGAGGTGCGGCGGAAGAAGTCGACCACCATAGGCGACGGCGACGGCTTCCCCGCCTTCTCACCTCGACTTCGCAACTTGCTCCTCCCCGACAAGTTCAAGCCTTTGGGGATCACCAAGTACGATGCGAAGCAGGATCCCATCCAGTGGCTCAGATGCTACGCCCTCTCCATCGAGAACGCTGGTGGCAACAGCGACACCAAGTGCCTCTACTTCCCCTTCCTCGCTCGGACCAAGCACCACTCACATGGCTCGAGTCGCTCGACAAGCACTCGATTGACAAGTGGGACCGGGCCGAAGGAGCGGTTCACCGGCAACTTCACGGGCGCCATGGGCCGATCGGGTACTCGCATGGACCTGGCCATGATCAAGCAGGAGCAAGGCGAGACCCTCCGCAAGTACATGCGCCGCTTCTTCGACAAGCGCGCTACCGTCGTCGACATCACCGACAAGGAGGTCATCGACCTCTTCCAAGACGGCCTCTACCACCGCCGCACCTTCGAAGACTTCGGTCGTCGCCGCCCCAGGTCCATCCCCCACCTCAAGGACATGATCACGTCCTGGGGGGATGAAGAAGACAAGGCCAACGCCAAGTATGACGCCATACGTGGCAAGACCAAGCAGAACCAGGGCGGCGGCAGCGGCAACAATGAGAACCGAGGCGGTCGCAACAACAACAACTACTACTACTCGGGTCCCAACCGCAAGCGCAAGCCAGACAACACTGTCGCGGCTATCCAGCACCCTGCGAAAGGGAACTCGAAGAAGAACTCCGGCGGTTTCAAAGACCTGCTGAAGGAGAAGTGCCAGTGGCATCCAAACGGCAACCATACCACCGAGCAGTGCTACCAACTCAGGCATGCGCTCAAGGACACGCCAGAGCCACCGCACCCTCACGACCAAAAGAGCAAGAAGAAGGACGGCGACAACAACGACTTACAAGAGCCTGACAAGACCGTCAACGTCCTCTTCGGCGGGCTACCCAGCAGGCGGGAGCAGAAGGCTACCCGTCGTGAAGTCATGTCCATTGAGCCAGCGGTCCCGACCCCTCTCAGGTGGTCGGAGGTACCCATCACCTTCTCCCGCACGGATCAATGGACCAGCTTCTCCGAACCAGGACGGTTCCCCCTCGTCCTGAAGCCAGTGGTCGCGGGCTCCAAACTCAACAAGGTGCTCATCGACGGTGGAAGCGGGCTCAACGTCCTTTTCACCAAGACCTTGAAAAAAATGAAGCTCGACATCACTCACATGCTCACCAAGAGCAACACGCCCTTCTACGGCATCGTCCCCGGCAACGCGGCTATTCCACTGGGCTCAGTGGTCCTGCCAGTTACCTTCGGGGCATCTCGGGACAACTACCGTACCGAGTACATCAAGTTCGAGGTCGCGGACTTCGAGACTTCCTACCACGCCATCCTCGGCAGACCGGCCATCGCCAAGTTCATGGCGGTGCCCCACTACACCTCCTTGGTACTCAAAATGCCAAGCCCAGATGGTGTGCTCTCCCTTCAAGGGGACTTGAAGATCTCTCACGACTGCGACACAGAAGCCGTGGAGATCGCCTCTACGAACCAAGTACCCAACACGATGATGGAGGTCTACACCGCGTCGAAGAAGCTTGCTACAAGTGAACTCGACATCCCAGAGAAGTCTGACAGCGCCAACAAGCCTCAGCCACCTGAGGAGGTACTCGTCAAGACGATCGACCTCGGAACAGGCGACCCCAGCAAGACCACCACCATCGGGGCTGGCCTCAACCCCAAATAGGAAGACGCGCTCATCAGCTTCCTTCGGGCTAACCGCGACATCTTCGCGTGGAAGCCAGCGGACATGCCAGGAGTGCCCAGGGAGCTGATTGAGCACTGCCTCAACGTCGATCCTAAGGCCACCCCCAAGCAACAACACCTCCGACGCTTTGCCGACAACAGACGGGACGCCATCAAGAAGGAACTCGCCAAACTACTCGCGGCTGGCTTCATCAGAGAAGTCTTCCATCCTGAGTAGCTCGCCAACCCCGTCCTTGTCCGCAAGAAGAACTCGAACGAGTGGAGAATGTGCATCGACTACACCGATCTCAACAAGCACTGCCCCAAGGACCCCTTCGGGTTGCCGCGGATTGATCAAGTCATCGACTCCATGGTGGGCTGCGACCTGCTCTGCTTCCTCGACTGCTACTCCGGGTACCACCAGATCGCGATCAAGGAAGAAGACCAGGAGAAGACCGCATTCATCACCCCGTTTGGCGCGTACTGCTACACGACCATGTCCTTCGGGTTGAAGAACGCCGGCGCCACCTACCAACGAGCTATCCAGGCCTGCTTCAAAAGGCAACTCAACAAGAACGTCGAAGCCTACGTGGATGACGTGGTCGTCAAGACCAGAAACTCCAATTCCCTCATCGACGACCTTGAAGAGACTTTCGCATCACTTCGCGAGTACCGCTGGAAGCTCAACCCGAACAAGTGCGTCTTCGGCGTACCTTCGGGCAAACTACTTGGCTTCATCATCAGCCAGCGCGGCATTGAAGCCAACCCCGAGAAGATCTCCGCCATCACCAGCATGAAAGCTCCCACGAGCATCAAAGACGTCCAGAAGCTGACCGGGTGCATGGCGGCACTGAACAGATTTATCTCGAGGCTCGGAGAACGGGGACTCCCCTTCTTCAAACTACTCAAGCATCAAGAGAAGTTCGTGTGGACTCCAGAGGCGGATCAAGCCCTTGCCCAGCTCAAGGACTTCCTATCGAAGCCGCCGATCCTCACGGCTCCTCACAAGGGCGAGCGACCATCGCTCTACCTAGGCCGCGACTACTCATGTGGTCGCATCTTGCCATCGTCGTCGAGCGGCAAGAAGACGGCCACGCCTACCCGGGTCCGGGCGCCCGGTCTACTTCGTCAGCGAGGTTCTATCAGAGTCCAAGGAACGCTATCAGCCCGTGCAGAAGCTCCTGTACGCAGTACTCATCACCTCGCGGAAGCTACGACACTACTTCCAGGAGTACTCGATCTCCGTTGTCACCGACTACCCGCTCGGCGATATCCTGTGGAACCAAGATGCTACTAGAAGAATCTCCAAGTGGGCAGTCGAGCTTGGCGCCCTCACTATCGAATTCAAGCCACGCACAGCCATCAAGTCGCAGGCACTAGTCGACTTCATGGCAGAGTGGCAGGAGAACCAGCTGCCTACTCTGACGGTGCGACCAGAGCATTGGGTGATGTACTTCGACGGCTCACTCAACCTCGAGGGCGCAGGTGCAGGGGTACTCCTGATCTCTCCAACGGGCGAACAACTCAAGTACGTCCTGCAGATCTTCTAGAAGGTCTCAAACAACGAAGCCGAGTACGAAGCTCTCCTACACGGGCTCCGCCTCGCGGCTTCACTAGGCATCAAGCGGCTACTAGTCTACGGCGACTCCGCAGTGGTCATCAACCAAGTCAACAAGTCCTGGGACCGCAACAAGGAGAACATGGACGCCTACTGCCTAGAAGTACGCAAGCTCGAGAACAAGTTCTACGGTCTCGAGTTCCACCACATCGTCCGCGACAACAACGTTGCAGCGGATGTCCTTTCGAAGCTTGGATCCACCCGCGCTCAAGTACCAGCAGGTGTCTTCGTTCACGAGCTTCACGCGCCATCCATCCCGAAGCCAGCGCCACCGACCACTGTCCCAGCTCACCCACCAGCCGGGCAGGAGGTCATGATGATCGACGTGGACTGGAGGCAACCCTTCATCGACTACCTCAGTGAACAAAAGGTTCCCTCAGACAAGAACTTGGCTGAGCAGCTCGTCCGCCGTGCCAAGTCCTACGTCCTCGTCGGAGACAAGCTTTACAAGCAGCGCATCTTCCGGAGTACTCATGAAGTGCGTCCCTCGCGAAGAAGGCAAGGACATCTTGGAGGAGATCCACAAGGGCGTCTGCGGCAACCACGCGTCCTCACGCACGCTGGTCAGCAAGGCCTTCCGGCGAGCTTTCTACTGGCCCACAGCTCTGGTCGACGCCGAAGAACTCGTCAGAAGGTGCCAAGGATGCCGCATTCCGCCAAGCGCACACACGTCCCGGCCTACAAGGTAGTCACCATACCGCCAACCTGGCCCTTTGCCTGTTGGGGGCTCGACATGATTGGGCCACTGCCAACTGCGCCAGGTGGTTTCAACAGAGTACTGGTGGCCATCGACAAGTTCACCAAGTGGATCGAAGTCAAGCCGGTAACATGCCCCAAGGCTGACAGAGTACTCGACTTCTTGGATGAACTCGTACACCGCTACGGACTACCCCACCGCATCATCACAGATCTGGGCTCCAACTTCAACAACCACCTGTTCTGGGAGTACTGCGAAAACAGCGGGATCGACGTCCGATACGTCTCAGTCGCCCATCCTCGGGCCAACAGACAAGTCGAGCGCGCCAACGGGATGGTGCTCGACGCTCTTAAAAAGCGGCTACATGACGCTGCTAACTCCAAAGTGGATCAAGGAACTACCCAACGCACTCTGGGGGCTACGGACTCAACCATCCAAGCCAACGGGGCAATCCCCTTACTTCCTGGTCTACGGCTCCGAAGCAATCCTCCCTGCCGACGTCATATGGAACTCGCCAGCAGTGGAGCACTACGATGAAGGCGTCTCAGAAGACAGCAGACGAGTTGACATCGACAGCCTCAAAGAAGCTCGCTGCGCTGCCCTCGTCCAATCAGCAAGGTACCTAGAGGGTATCCGACGCTACCATGATCGCAACGTCAAGGAACGCTCCTTCAACGTGGGTGATCTCGTCCTCCGCCGTATCCAGAACACGGAAGGACTACACAAGCTCAGTTCCCCCTGGGAAGGTCCCTTCACCGTTGCAAAGGTGACCGGGCCGGGCTCCTACCGCCTCCAGACACTTGAAGGAGAAGACATCAACAACTCGTGGAACGTCGACCAGCTCTGTCGATTCTACGCCTAGTCTACACGACTACTCCGGGGTTCAAGTCTACACGACTACATCAACACCCCCCGCCCGTAAGCGGCCTCCGGTCCCCGGCTCCGGTCCTCCGGACTTCTCCTCTCCGGGATCCGGCCCGCCGCGGCTACCTACGGATCTCGGGCTACGACGAGCGTCAAGGACTCTAGCGCGGTCTGCGAGAGACCACATCCTAAGATCCGGCCCCGCACGGCTACCTACGGATCTACGATCCGGCCTACACGGCTACTTACGGATCTCTTTGCGCGTAAGCGGCTACCCGCTCTAGCACTACTCGGTACCGTAAGCGGCCTCCGGTCCGGCGACTACTCCGTAACTACGGCCACGGCCATCCGTGTGTACTTCTTCGGTAATAAAGTTTGATTGTTCATCAACTTTTTTATCTTGTCTACTTCCCTTCAACGGGACCACTATCGCGCCGAGTACGACTACTCGCATCCACTCCACGATGGGGGCTCCGCACTCTGAGATCGCGACTACGAGTACTCATTGCTGGAAATTCTCTTTCATTAATACTTAAGCAATTCATTACAATTGTTTTTGTACAACTTTGGCTACTAGCTACCTATTACAGGGCTACTGGAGATTAAGCTTATCAGCTACTTGCTCCGCGATGGGAGCCATCTGCTCCAGCAGCTCCGAGTACTGCTCATCAGTGCAGTTGGTGGTTACCCCGCCAGCGACTACCTCCACCGGGGCCTTCCGGAAGTAGGACTTCATGAAGGCCAAGACCTGCTTTGGGATCGACCTCGCCATATGCTTCACATAAGCTGCCAGCCGGTTCGGGGCTTCCTTGAGGCGGTCTACCAGTGGAGCAATCTTGGGGCCGCCCGGGTGCGGCACCAAGAGCCTTGCGATCGGCAGCGCGGCGTCCTCAAGCTCCTTCAGTTGGGCCTGCAGCGCCTCGCAGTCTTCATTCAACTTCTGCAATGATTTGTAGCAGTTGACGAGATTGTGGTCAGATGCAATCCGGAGCTCCATGTGCTTCTCGCACTCAAAGGCAAGTTCTTTGTAGTCGAGCTCGAGTACCAGGCGGGCTTCTTGCTCCCGGTAGAAGAGATTTTTCATGCTCGTCTCCGAGGACTTCAGCTGCTCCACCTGGCCCTCAAGCTCTGCAGCACAGCAACAGTACAGCGGGTCAGACTACCTCTCGACCCCCAACAACTACCCGACAAGTCCAGCAGCTACCTTTGTTCTTGTTGCGGAGGCTCTTATTCTTCCGCACCAAGTCGTCGCCCTTCGCCTGCAACTCTTGGACATCATTATGATATTTGGCGAAGGCGGCGTCGAGCCTAGACTGCATGGCGGCCGCATGCTTCTGCGACTTCAAAAGCTGATCTTCCAGTGCCTCAGCCCGGAGCACCGCGTCACCATAGCCTTGCAGCATGTTGGACTTCTCACGGGACCTCTCCGCAACGTCCTGCATTGACAACTCAAGTCACACGAGTACTGAACGATAGAGGATTGACTACTCAGAAGCCAAGGCTACTCACCTTCATCCACTGCTCAGCCTGGCGGACTGCCTCCAGGTGCCTAGCCACCGTTGCCGGGTCGACTAGATCGTCCGCGAGCAGCTCCACCCCGCCACGACTGCTCACGGCGGCCTCCGTCATCGGCGTAGAGCGGATGGGCTCTGCGTCCTGGATCTCCGAGGAGCGGATAGCCACCTCCAGAGCGACCTCTGGCGACGTGGTGACCCCCTCTCCTCCGGCTGCCACGGCGGCTTCCTCAACGACCTCCTGCATCGGCTCGGGGGCTCCCTCAGCAGCCTCCGGCGCCTGTGGTGTCGACTTCTCCATGGGCACCGCCGCAGGGATGTCACTCCCTTCGGCCTCGACGCCTGACAAGAAGACGTCAAGCTCATCAGCAACTACGACTACTCTATGGGGAAGATCAAACCCACAGCAGAACACTTACCCTCGACCACGCTGGCCTCGGGCAATGCAGCTTCAGCAGCCGGCGCCTCGGACTCCACCTGGGGTGCGGGAGTCGACTCCTCGACGGGCGGCGCGACTTCCTCCTCCGCCACCGTCGCGGAGGGCTCATCTTCCTCCCAGGACAAGTCTGTTGATTTCCTGCAGAAGTACACAAAGCTAGTTGTCATTCAAGCTCGACTACTACACCAAGTACTACTCGGGCAAGTTCAGTACTTACAGGATGGACCGGATTATCGTCACGGTCGGCGCTCCAAGGATACTGGCAATATCCACCAATCCAGCTTCGGTGGGCGCCTCTTCTTGCGCCTCTATGGCTGTTGCTCCTCCTTCAGCAGCAGTAGCCGGCGCAGCACTCTCCTGCGCCCCCGCGGCTACTACTTCCTCAGCGGCAGCAGCCGCAGGCTCTGTGCTCCCCTGAGGAGCAGGGGGCTGGGCTCCAACTGCGCCAAGAGGTCCTCGACAGTGGGGGCTGGACTACGACTTCCAGCGGGCTCCCCCACTGTATTCCGTTCGCCTTCGTCGCCCTCTTCGACGGGCTCCGCTGGCGGCACCTCCTGCATACAAGGAAAGCTACTCACCAGCAAGCGTACTCATACGATGGGTACTCGACTACTCTAGTCAAGACATCTTACCTCTTGAGGCGTGGTCTCCGTGACCTTCAGCTTCTTTGTCACCTGCTTGCGGGCGGGGTTGCGCGGCTTCCGTGGCAGCGTAGCCAGGCTAGCCTCCAGGCTAGTCGGTGGGTCTTGCACAAGAGGCACATGAGGTAAGCCTGGACGGCTAAACCTCGACCGCAGCTGAAAGCGGTCCTGCAACGTCTCCTCATCGTCGTCGTCGGTGGTGTCTTCCACGATGACGGTGTCATCGCCCTCGCCAACCTCTCGCCGCTCCTTGGCTTTGGCTTTCCCTTCCTTCGGGATCTCGATCCCGTGAGGGGGCGGCTGCGGCTCGGAGACGAACTTTTTCAAGTCATCCTGCAAAGACACAAGACATCAGCACGTCTACTCCAAGTAGGAACTACTCGACTAAGGGAACACGACTACTCACCTCCTTCGGCGGGCGCGCGGCGGAGTACTCCGGGACAGGGCACGCCGTGTACGGCGGCATATCCTTGAAGATCCGCGTCAGCCTCTCGATGATGTCGTCGTCGTCCATCTCGCCTCCGGGCATCCGCGATGTGTCATCATCACCGGTGAACTCGAAGCCCAGGGTGTCGCGGGCCATCAGTGGCTGCACCCTCCGCTTCATGAAACTGAAGGCCACGTGCTCGGCCCTCAGTCCAGCTTCCCTGAGCACCTTAATGCGTGCCAGCAGCTCGAGGAGCTAGATCGCTTCCTGCATGGTGGGCTCCGTGTTCCACCACTCGCGGTGGTTGGGCTGCCTTCCGCTCGGCTTCGGCAGGCCGGGGTGGTGGTTTGTGATGTAGAACCACCTCGTCTTCCAATCGGTGTTGGAGTCAACGAGCTTGTACGCCAGGTACTGCTCCGCGGCGTCTTCTCTCAACTGGATGCCGGCTCCTCCGACTACTCTTGGATTGGTGGCACTTGGTTGCGGCTTCACCCGGAAAAACTTTCGGAAGAGGATCCAGTGCGGCTTGATCCCAAGGAAAGCCTCACAAAAGTGCACGAAGACCGCGGTATGGAAAATACCGTTCGGGTTCAGATTCAGGTACTCAACTCCATAGTACCCGAGGAGGCCCTTGAAGAAGTCACTAGCCGGGAGCGCGAGTCCGCGCTCCACGAACCGCGCAAACATTGGAATCTCGTCTTCGGCTTTTTCCATCGGATATGGATCTTCGGCGGCGGCCCTCCACATATCAACTTCTTTCTCCCGGATGAATCCGCTGTTCAGGAGGGCCAACAGATCTTCGGTCTTCACTTTTGATTTCTTCCACTCGCGGCTTGGATCGGCCCGCGGTGGAGACATTGGCGGCGCTGCTTCAGTGGCAGCTGTGGCGGTCTCTACACGGCCCCTCTTCTTCCCGGCGGCCTTCGCAGACTTGGACGGTGAAGGCTTCATTCTCCAAGTACAGGGCGTCTTCACGCGCATCCGCTCGGGGGCTACCCTAAAAGCTCTGGGTGGCGGCGCACTTGGATCTGCTACGGCGGCGCCGTGCGCTAGAAGTGGATCTACCTCAGATCGAATCGAAATGACTGCAGCTCAGATGGGTGAAAAACCCTAAGGGTTTTGGCTTCTATTTATAAGTCAAACCGGTTCCGCAACGGCCGGCTGGATAAGTCCACGCGCGGCTGACTCAGCGGCTAAGCGCGGCTCTTCTCATTCTACTAGTCGACGCGCCTCACCTCGGGGGCTCGGCTACTTCAACTCGACTACCTGGGAAGCAACAAGGTTCAGGAGCATCTCAGGACACATTCTTCAAGATGATCCTTCAATTCGAGAGGAAGTACTCGACTCAAGGATCGGGGGCTCCGTGCCACGTGTCCTTCGGTTTTTTCTCTCCGGATTTTTCGGGATTTTCTTGCCAAGACTTCAGATGGACCCTCAGCCAGAGCCTACAGCTCAACCTAAGGCTCGGGGGCTACTCCATATGGAGTGCGATTTTGCAATCGCACCTCCATAACAGCTCCGGCTTCAAGACAAGACAGGCATTTTTTTGAAGACCTTCGAAGGCAGTGCTCGAGGACGCTTGGGACTACTCGAGAAGACTTCAAGATTGCTCAAACGTTAGCTGGAGTACATTCCAGCCTCGGGATGCTTTGACTACTCTTGAGGACTTTCGACTTGTAGTACTCGGGGACGCTTGAGGACTACTCGTTGAGGCCGTCAAGACTACTTGAAGCTATCCTTCTCGACTACAAAGTACTCGGGGGCTTGTCGTATGGACCTCCCTGGGCCCACTACCTCGGTGGGTACCAGGACCGACTACTCGGTGGGCCCCTGGGACTACCCGGCTTGCGCTACATGGCATCTGATGGCGTGGAGCACAAGGACTACACAGGAGTAGTACTCGGTTAGGGAGCTGTACATGTTCTGCACTGTATGGAGGATTCCTAGACGTACTCGATTAGTACTCTCTCCCTACTCCGACTTGTAACCCTGCCTCCCGGACTATATAAGGCGAGGCAGGGACCGATCTCTAGGATCACCTCATCACGGCGCACTATTGCACCACCTTGTAATCGTGCCCAATCAATCCAGAGCTACGCAGCATACAGGACGTAGGGTATTACGCACCTCGCGGCCCGAACCTGTCTAAATTGTGTGCCACGTGTCTCTTCCTTCGAGTTACCGATCTCGGCGAGGCCACATTCATCTACTTTGGGTACTCCCCTTAGTAGGTTGTCGGTCTAAAACACCGACACACTTCGCCTGAACCGCCACCACCAGTTAAGAGGAAACTCTCAAAACAACCAGTCCGACAATCTCCACGTAAGAAGAAGCAACTAGCTAAGTAGAAAGAAAAGCCTCCACCGAAGAAACTTCCCCGCGAAAGAACTCTAGAGGAAAATGATGCTGTATCACAGGCTGAGGTTGATTCTCACTTTGCACCAAAGAAGATGTCGGTGGAAAAACAAAGCAATACTTTACATCAGTCAGACAACCGAAAGTCGTGAAAGAAAAGAGTCAATCTCCGACTATCATCGTCATATCAGGAAGTCGTGCAGTGGAACGAACAACGAAGGACAAAGACGGTCAAAAAAATTTCTCAGCTTGGAGAACAACCAGAACAATCACTCCCACCGTTCAGAGTGTTGTCAAAAGAAGATGAGGAATTGGCTAAGATTATACAGGACACAGGCCTCACAAGAGAGCAACTTCTCAGGGTAGCTGATATCCCCTGACACGAAGGTGCTAATAGAAAGTCGTTTGTGCTCGGGGAACCTCTTATGTGGCCACAAATGGTGGATATATCGTGCCAACAAAAATGTGTTTATTGCATAATTGGTACATGGAGCAATCTAAAGAAGGACGTGAGATGTTCGCTGCTCCTGTCCATGATAGCGATTTTTTTAGGGGGGAAGATGACTTATGGATTGAATTTGAAAGTCTATGGTTTTTCAACAATCAAGACGCTGTTGACAAATCATAATGAATGTTTGGGTTTTGTGAGTGTTTCCTCTCATTATTAATCGTACAATAATTGTGTGTTGTCTCATTTGATATATTTTATTGTATATCATGCAGGATGGAGATTCAGTTGTGCCGGAAAAAATGTACTATCCTGTGGGCTTCATGGACCCCTAGGTTGTTTACAACAATATGCTAAAGCAATGGCTAAATAGGACCATGAAAAATATGTTCAACTACCTGGAAAAGCAGCATCACATGCCTGACATACTTCTCTCGTACCAATTTGGGTGAGTTGATTATCCTTATTATTTATACTTTCAATGAATATGGCGATACATGTAACATCTCTATTATGTATATATGAACAGGTTCCATTGGATATTGATTGTTATCGAGATTGATTGTGGCGAAATCACGGTGATGGACCCAAAGCAGTAGCCCACCTCAATGTACCCAGAACTGGTGGATGCACTTCACTTAGTATGGGCCCGCTTTGTAAAAAAAATATCCGGGACAATTCAAGGAAGACTCTTACTTGCACGACAGATTTAATGTATGTATTTACTTTCATTCTATTTTCGCTATTGATAACAAGAATTCTATTATCCAAAGAAATTGTTTTAACTTGTTCTTTCCTATTTAGTGCTTGAGACAAGAACATGGTAACAATTTATGTGGATTTTACATTTGTGAGTTCATCCACAACTTCATGGTTGACCCAAAAAAGCAATGATCAAACATTGGTACGTATAGAAAATTATTTCATTTGTTCACTTTTGTACTTTAATTTCCATAAATATTAATTCTTTGATTTTAATCTTGTGATTTTGCATGTGACAGCTGAAAGAAATGAGAAGTGAGATCCTCCCCTAAGAACGAATACAGGCGACTCAAGAACAACAATGTGGATTTCTGTTATCTGAGGTCGTAAATCCAAAAGGAAAATTTTATTTCGACGGAAAAAGTGTGGGTAAACTTAATACAATCAAGGATGACCCTGACACCTTTGGGTGAGTCTATGTTGGTCACACTTGTGAGTTGAGGCCACTTTTGAGCTGTATGAAACAAATATTTGACACAAGTGTAATATTTGTAATATATATATAATATATGCTAGATCTATATATAATATTATTGGCAATATATATGAATACGACTACGAATGCAACTACGAACACGAATACGAATGCGACTACGAATACGAATGCGACTACGAATACAAATACGAGCTGAATACGAATACGAAAATAATATAACCAACTCGCAGGTTTGTACCGGGTGGTATTATGGCCCGATACTAAACTGCTCAACAAACAACGTGGGGGTGGTTGCAATTTAGTACCAGTCGTTGTTACCGGCCGGTACTAAACTGCAACTTAGTACCGGGCGGGTGGCCGTAGTACCAGCCAGCTTGTACCGGGCAAGTGCCCGGTACTAACCTAGCCTTTTGCCCGGTGCTAAAGCCCAAATCTGTAGCCGTGTCCGCCACCAATTAAACTAAGCCTATCTGAATGCATTACTCCCTCGTTCTAACATTTAAACATCTTAATTTCTGAGACCAATAATTATCTCTTTTTTACTGTGAACTGTGGGCAGATCCCCACAACAATCAATTAAAACAAACTTGGATATTTACCAAAGTTTAAAGGACTTACATCAGCAGGAATACAAGATAGGAGGGGTTACCAAAATCAAATCTGACTGTAGCCATTATACAACTTGGAAGTCATCTCTAACTCTATAAAGCGGTTGCATCTCCTTCAAATTTTTTCCATAACTAAGATTCCATAATTCCCATGCACAGGGGGGCGGAGCCAGCGTGGGGCGGGCGGCTCAAGCCCCCCTACTGCTGGAAACTCCTTTAAGTCTCCCCTAAGCCCCTCCAACAATTTTTGGCCATAGATATTAGATAAAGGAGAGGAAGAAGAAAAGAATGAGAGGAAAAGGAGAAAGAAGAACAAGAGGTGAAGGAAGAAGAAGAGTGCTTGAGCCCCCCTGCCCCCCAGCTCATAGTTTGACTTTGCCACTGCCCATGCAGCAACTATAAAGATCTCGATGAAGAAGGGCAAGTGAGTTTGGTGCTTGGTAACTGCTATTCTCTCATGTATGGAGGCAGAGTTATGCCAATGGATCCCCAATTTATTCTATTTGTGTCTAGACTTTAGAGGGTCTAATCAGTTGAAGCCAGGCAAAGATTTTAATCTCGGAATGCATTTTGATTTCCAGATCCAAGTGAAAGTCTGGGGGACAGGGAGATGTTTGAAAAGCTAGCCCGTAGTATTTCCTTGAAGAGTAGTTACCATTTCCCCAAATGAATGACCATAGATCGTCTGATATGTTGTCAAGATTTATGCTTTGCAGATGACTTTGCATCGCCTGCAGTTCAAGGAATGCTTGTTCTGAGAGTGGGAGTTGAAACAAATCATCAAGATGCTCAGCCTCCAAGGTTGGCTTAACAGAGACGATGTTGACATCCAACGCAAAGGAGAGCAATATGGGGTATTTTTCAGCAAGAACTACGTCATACCGATTGTCCTCCCAAAAGGTGATTATCGAGCACCGAGCTATTCGCCAAAACAAGATGTCCAGGAATAAGATATCTTTCAGGAATAAGATATCTTTCCACCAGAAGGAACCCACCTCTCTTGAGGCGTGAGGCACTTTGTTATTATAATATCTACACCATGTCAGCCTCAACTAGGTAATGTTCTTCTCGGAATAGAATTTGTAAAGCTGTGTTTGAGAAGCAATGCATCATATTGTAAACTAAGGTTTAGCACTCCCAAGCCTCCTTTCTTTTTTGGCTTCAACGTACCCCTCCAAAGGCATTACTTTCTAGCTTTGTTAATGTTATCATAACCTCAACAGGGACCAATATTTGTCTTAATAATATGTATTATATGTAGATTTAGCATCAGTATTGTCTGTCACTGGACTCATATTTGAAAAGTATTTACATATAATGTCACCGCCACAATCATGAACACTATAGTATAATAGGTACTAGTAGTCAAATTGAAGTCCATGTCCATGGATTGGAAGGTGCCAATTATAAAACTATGTTATTGTTATATCATAGAATTAGCATGCACTTTAATTATTGTAACTCGCATATATGCGCGCGTACGTATCCGTGACACATCCCTTCTGTAGCAGAAGAATTAGAATGACATAAAAATAATTTTGTTTCTATCTCGGGGTTCCTAATGTAAGTTTTTAAGAGGTGGAAGAGCGTAACATAATTTTGTTTCTCTCTCAGATTCCTGATGTAAGTTAGATTTGGATTTGGCGAGTGAATTATGCCAAATTATTTGAGATTAACTCTTTTTTTACTTGCTACATATTTTTTAGAAGTTGTCAAAACATAAGATTTGCCAAGTAAATTTGACAAATTTTTAGAGATACTCCGCGATACATCATACTAGTTCATACCATAGCCGCCGATCTATCTGGCTCACATGCAACATGTGGTTTCCATATTTTTTTATGCACTATATGCATAGTAGCTGGAGCGGGTAACTGGGTGCACGATCAGGCCTGTGTTCTTCTTTCCGATCAGCCCTGAAGCCTCCCAGATATCGACATCCTTGGGCTCCATCCCCTCAGGCAGCTTCCAGTCGAAATGGTACACAAGGCTCGCCAGCGCGAGCTCAACGTTGGCTATCCAAGGTTCGTCCCGGGGCACATGCATGCGGCGGCCGGATCCGAACGGGAGAAATTCATAGTTTGTCCCTTTGTAGTCGATGCTATTTTTCTCGAACCGCTCCGGCTTGAACTCCTCAGCGTCGTCCCAGTACTTGGGGTCCCTGCAAATCGCCCACGCGTTGATGAACACCGACGTGCCCTTGGGGATGTCGTAGTCCATCACCTGGCAGGTCTCCCGGCATTGGCGTGGGAGCAGGACCGGCAGCGGGCAGTGCAGCCTCAGGGCTTCCTTGATCACCAGCTTCAGGTAGCTGAGCCCCTCGAGGTCGTCCTCGGTGATCATGGTCTTCCCCTTCCAGGCCTCACGGACCTCGGCCTGCGCTTTGGCCATCACCGCTGGGGACCGGACCAGCTCCGTCATGCACCAGTTCAGCGTCGTCGACGAGGTTTCGCTGCCGGCGGCAAACATGTCCTGGAAGAAACAGCATGTCAGCGCATAAAATCGATCGATGACCATGGGATGGATAATAATGAGACGACGAAAAGATCGAACTGACGAATTGGCAAAATTGATGCCATCGCAGCAGTGGAACTTACAAACATCATGGTGAGGATCGTGTCGTTAGTGAGTGGGGTGGGCGAGCTGCCGTCCTGCTGCAGCTTGAGCAGGACGCCGAGAAATCCCTCGTGCGCCGTCTCGTTCGCCGGAGTCGAAGGCTACTTTCTTCTCCAGGATGATCTGATCCAGGATGCGCTCGATCCTCTTGCGGCACGCGAGCGCCTTGCGCGGCGCCGAGCCAAGGATCTGCATGAGCTTGACGACGGGAAGAGGTCAGCCACGGTCAGCACCGACGTCTGCCGGACCCCGGTGTCGAAGGCTTCGAGGTACTCGTCCTGGTACTTGCACCGGCTGCCGACGGACTCCCTGACGAAGGTGTCGTTGATGAGCTGGGAGATCATCTTGGTCAGGTTGACGGGGGCGGCGCCGGCGCCGGCGGACGCGGCGATGCTCCGCACGAACCGCGCCACCTCCTCCTCGCGGATGCGCCGGAACGACTGCACGCGGACGACGCTGAGGAGCTCCAGCACGGAGATCTTGCGGAGCTGGCGCCACCGGTCGCCGTAGGATCCGAAGACGATGTCGGTGCCGTCGAAGGTGAGCGCGGCTATGGTGGCGTTCAGGTGCCGGTCGGCGAACGTGATGTCGTGGGTCTTGGTGATCGCCTGCGCGGCCTCCGGCGACGACACCACCAGCGTGGGCACCTCGCCCAGGCGGAGCATCATGAGCGGCCCGTACTTGTGCGAGAGGCCGCGCATCGCGCGGTAGATGGATGGGCTAGTGACGAGGTGGTGGAGGCTGCCGATCAACGGCAGTGTCCATGGACCCGGAGGCAGGTTTAGCTTCTTGGGATTGTTGGCGACAAACCGGGACTTGAGTGAGCCTCGAGAGGACGACGAGCAGCACGGCCACGGCCACGGCTATGAGTACCTTGCTGTCTTCCATTGTGTGTCTAGCGCTCCTCGAAAGCCTTCTCCTACTCTGGAGAAAACTGTTCGGACTTCCCCTGTATGACATGCATGATGCTCATCGCTGTCAACCAATACGTAACCCTTTGCTTCCAACGCTTGTAATTTGAACCATCGAAAACATTTGGTTTGAGCGTTGCAGCGAAACTAGTTACCGAAAGCCTATCAACAATATAAGGTTTTTGGATTGTTAGAAATCTAGACAATTTTCGGTACATTTTAATTCCAGAAATTATTAACATGTTCATGACAAATATAAGTGATCCCGTGAGAGCAAAGCATGTGCTTGTGTTCAAGTTAAATCTCAAATAAAACTCGAACAAAAATACACAGAAAAGGTTTAGTGTGTACCCAAAGGCGGGACGGTTGACGGAGTCAACCGGTGCGCCGGTATCCCTTGGACTAGACATGCTAGTCGTGGAGGAACCTTGTTCGGTGTAGTCGTACTGAGGTGATGCAGTGGCGAGTCGTTGCAGTGAAGTCCCACGAACGGCCTCCGGGAAGTAGTCGTTCACGCTGATGTAGTCGTTCTCGCGGAGGACGTAGTTGTACTGGAAGGAGTCGTTCTCGCGGAGGACGTAGTCGTACTGGAAGTAGTCGTTCTCGCGGACAGGGACGTAGACGTACAGAAGAGCGAGCAGGCGCGTACGGGTACGCTCCCCAAAAACCTTATCGCCCGCTTATCCCGAGCAGGATCACTAGGTGGACGAGGTTCGGAGGCAACTGCTCACGCAAACAGTGTGCGCGCAAAGCTTGCGTTGGGAATGGCTGAGAGCAGCAACACAGAGGGAGAAGAGAGAGGTCTCATAAGCAGGAGTACCTGAGTGTGAGAATGTGTATCTGTGCCAGAAGAAGGAGTCCTCTTATATAGGCGCAGAGTAGAGGAGGAGGGAATGAACCTGGACGCTTCTGACCACCATAATTCTCATTAAACGACAGTTACCAGTAACTGCTGTATTCAACGTCATCAGTAACCAGTAACGGTCGTTTTAGTACAGAGGATTATGGCTGACATGAATGACCGACATGAATGACAAAAATAGTGCATACGCATCACGGTCATGGTCACGGTCACGGTCTCGGTCACGGTCTCGACTCGACTCGACACGCCACGCCACGCCCACGCCCACGCCCACGGCCGGCGCGGCGCGGCGAGCGCGAGCGGCGCGCGCGCGTGGCACGCCCTTCTCCTTTTACCAACTTCACAAATGGTCCACCATTGGTCCACCCTTTAAGTTAGTTAAGATTCTCATTGGCTTTCAATGCGGGATTGAATCCCTAGCATTTATTTTGTGGACCTTTTAATTCTTAAGATTAATTGAGACTAAATGGCCCAAGGCCCAATTAATCCAACAATACCCACCAAGAATTTCAAGATACACAAAGAAATGTCCTCTTCTCAACTCTTGTTTTGATATACTGACTTTATGGTGGAGACTGTTAAGTTGAACATCCACCTGAGACAAAAGCTACACTCATTCACAACTGACCAATGGACTATGCCTTGAATTGGCAGTTTCGTGCAAACAAGTTTGACTAGAGCCCCTTGCCGGTACTAGGCCGCTATAAGCATCCCCTCGGGTTGGAGCGTATAAGTCATACTCCGTGCCTTTCATGGGTATCTAGAGATCACCCTATCTCATAGATTGTGACTAGCAATCGAGCCATATAGGTGCAATCCTTTAAGATGTTCCGTAGGCCAACATCTTTGCTCCTCTTTGAGCCACTCGGATCACATTAAGGTTTTTCACCAACCTGCCATACAGATTTTAGAAGAGAAATGCATCTCTACTGGAATGAGCCCTTTACAAAGGTTCTCTTCTCTCTGTTAAACAGTAGTTTGTTGCACTATCCTAATTCACGGGATCTCCGATCACATAGGACAGGTTACCACTACTGAATAACGCTGACGGGTCTCAAGCCCAATTTCCTGGATGCATTGTCTATCACATTACGTGAAAGACCCTTTGTGAATTGATCTTCCAGATTCTTAGCCGTTTGGATGTAGTCCAAGGCTATCACTCCGGAGTTTCTCATTTTCCTAACAGATTTCAGCCGCCTCTTTACATGCCTAGATGACTTCATGTTGTCCTTTGAACTATTCACCTTGACAATCACCGTTTGATTATCACAGTTCATGAGGACTGCCGGTATCGGTTTTTCAACTACCGGTAAATCCATAAGGAGTTCACGAAGCCATTCGGCCTCAACGTGGCGTTGTCCAATGCGGTGAGTTCGCCTCCATAGTTGACCTCGTTAAGATGGTCTCGCTTGCAAGACTTCCAGGAGACAGCGCCACCTCCAAGTGTAAACACATATCCACTAGTGGCTTTAATCTCGTCTGCATCAGAGATCCAATTCGAATCACTATAACCCTCTAGTACCCTAGGATACCCAGTATAGTGAATCGCGTACTTCATTGTTCCTTTTAGATAGCGCATTACCCGTTCAAGAGCTTCCCAATGAGCATCTCCTGGGTTAGACACGAATCGACTCAGTTTGCTGTCACACCCGTTTTCCGAAGAAAACCGAATGCATCTCATACGTGTGCCATAACCACAATTTCACACATATGATAGACAAATGAGTGTAATATCATAGTACAATGCTCAAAACGTACATAGAGAGGTTTATTAAATTTATTACACTCATCGATAGACACGAAGGTCTAAACACGAACATCGATAGCTAGACGATGGAACACCGTCTCCAACTTCACAAGCTCCTGACTGGGGGCAACGCGAGCCTCAGAATCCATCGAACTCGTCGAAGAACTCTGCTCCGGCATCCTCCTCTGAACACATATGGCAAGGGTGAGTACACTTATGGTTGGTACTCAGCCCGTGGGGGAAAATGCAAAAGCTATCAAGGGTAGGCTAGGGTTTCAGCGGTAAGCATTTTAAGTTGGTCAAATTTTATTAGCGAGCACTTATTTACTAAGTGTAAGTATATACCACCCCAAAACTTAGCTTTTCAAGACTATTCCTCCAAATCATAAGTAAACCACAATTTGGAAATCCATTTCTAGTAAACTATCATGTGAGGGTCCAAGCCGCTCTTGACCGTGAGCACGGCTGATCGATCAGTTTTCACTCTGCAGAGGTTGTACACTTTACCCACAGTTCGTGTTCCCCATCTTGCCCGGGTTTGTAAAGCCCTTAAACACTTCCGAGGTGAGTGGCAAGGGGTTCACTACGAAGCCTTTACAAAGGCGTGCAAAACACCAATATCCCACGACGATTCTGACTCGGGCGGACCATAACCCTCCCTAGTGGTCGGCACCTTAGCAAAGGCTACTACCCCAAAAGGACCGGGCTATACCCCCGCAACCCGAGCCCCCTGTGTTCCTTCCGGACAAGGGCTATTAGATATTTTACACTCCTAATTATTTGGCTAAGCCAGAGCCATGTGGACTGTGGTTGCACTGTTTTCTCGGGTGGTTCTCCATGTTTTAAGTTATATGATCTTGAAATTCCATAAACACAAATTCCATTTAAATTCAACATTTTAAAAGATAACTTCCATTCCCAAAGTATAGCATCTAAGCATTTTATCTACCCAAACATTTATTTAAAACAAGGTAGGCAAGGTATAAGGATTGAAATCTAGTCATTTCCTTAATAGGCATTTCCCATCAAAATTTATGCATAACAATTAAAATTTAAAGTGTGATAACATGCAAGTTATTAGGACCAAAAAGAGTATGCGGGGGGGGGGAAATCCACTTGCCTTCTTCTCCTAAAAACTGGGGCTCAGTTTCTTCAAAAGATTGCTCCCGCTCAAACTCGAACGGCACGTCCTCTACGATCACACAAGAAAAACAAACAATAAATAAAACAGTACATCAAACATTACTAAAAGTCTAATACAAGCTTCTAAAACTAATGTGCTTGTTGAGACGATCGCGTGGACACCAAAATCGCCTAAATCGGAGCTAGGACGGAAAAGTTATGATTAAAACAAATTCTAGGGACTATTTTGTAAAAGTAAATAATCCTTAGGGGGTTTTCTATAAAAATTCAGGGGCTAAAACATAATTACAAATATAATCTAGAGGTCCTAGGTGCAAAAAGAGGCTTTTTTGGACTGCAGCTTGAATATTTTTGAAAGGCTAAGGGCTAAACTATAAAAACCAGGGGCTGACTTGCTAAGCTTTTATATGGTGGGAGGACCGGCTTGTAAATAGCAAAAAGGTCAGGGCCTCTTTAGCAAAATTGCCGGCGAACCCTAGTTTGACCGGTACCCCTTTCTGTTTGACCGGGTGGATTGGATTGATCTGAGCCGTTGGCTCAGATCGGGCGGTGGGGATCTACTGCAAGCGAAGGGTGCGGCGGCCTGGACTGTAGCGGCGGCGCGCGCCGAGCGGCGGCGGTGCTCGCCGGCCGGCTCGCCGGAGTAGGCAAAAAGCGCTACGGTGCACTAATCGAGCAAGGGAAAAGCACCAAAATGAAGAGGGGGAGAAGAGGAAACCACCGAGCGACTCGAAGAGGAAGAAGAGGCGGCGGCGGAGCGGATCGGCGGCGAGGCGCGGTGCTCGGCGGGTTCCTTGGGGGCGACGGTGTAGAGGGGGAAGAGAAGCTCGATTGAGCGGTGCGGGGTGGAGAGGAGCTCGGGGGCGGCGTTTTATAGGTGGCGAGGGGAGCGGAGGGGCCGCGGGTGAGGCGGTGGACGGCGGCACACCGACGGTCGCCATTAATGGCTGGGGCGCTCGGTGGGCGGCCGTTTCCGGGGAGAGGAAGGGGCGGGGATGGCTTGGGCGGCGCGGTGGAGTGCTGCCGCGCACTTGGAGGGAGGGGAAGCGGCGCGGGGAGGCTAGGAGGCGCCGGGCGGGGGCGGCGGCCGGCGGGGCGGGGGAATGGGGCGGGCGCGCTTGAGGTTGAAGACAACCCTGACAAGTGGGCCCCGCCCGTCAGCGGCGTGAGAGAGAGAGGTAGGCAGGCCGGCGGGGTAAGGTGGGCCGGAATGGGTCGCGCGGTTAAATGGTGGGTCGGGCTTGGTGGGCTGGAATGGGTCGCGCGGTTAAATGGTGGGTCGGGCTTGGTGGGCTGGAATGGGTCTGTTTGTTTTGTTTTCTTTTCTCTTTTCTTTTTTTTTCAATTCCTTCTTCTCTCTCATTTCCTTTTCAAATTTTTACTCAAAATTCTTTAAAAATTTTTAAACCAACTTTTAAACCACACAATCAATCAAAAGCCCATGCATTCAACATGATGCACAATCACTTGGTAAATTCTAAATTAATTAATTATTATTGCATATATTTAAAGGCAAGTTTAATTATTCAAATTCATTAATCCTTAGAAAATAAAATTCTAATTGTTGCTAGCATTTTTTTTTAAGTGATGGAATTTTGGGTGTTACAAATCCTACCCCCTTAAAGAGAATCTCGTCCTCGAGATTCAGGAAGATTGGGAAACAGCTGAGGAAATTCTGCCATAAGCTCATCTTCTCTTTCCCAAGTAGCTTCTTCCTCTGAGTGGTGACTCCATTGGACTTTGCACATTTTAATGACTTCGCTTCGGGTAATTCTTTGTGATGTGTCTAGAATTTTGATAGGGTGTTCCTTATAGGTTAGATCATCTTTCACATCAAGATCTTCCAAAGGTAGGTGGTCTACTTTAGTCTCACTTGAACACTTCTTGAGCTGAGATACATGAAACACATCATGTACATCTGACAATCGAGCTGGGAGTTCTAATTGATAGGCAACTTCTCCCTTTCTTTCTAAGATCTTGAAAGGTCCAATGAATCGTGGTGACAACTTCCCTCTAATCTTGAATCTTCGTAGACCTCTAATGGGTGATACTCTGAGATACACATAATCTCCTACTTCAAACACAACTTCTCTCCTTTTGGGATCAGCGTAACTCTTTTGTCGTGACTGAGCAGCCTTGAGATTTTCCCTAATTATCTCAACTTGTCTTTCAGCTTCTTTTATAATGTCTGGTCCAAAAAGTTGACTCTCCCCTGTTTGATCCCAGTACAATGGTGTTCTGCACTTTCTCCCGTATAAGGCTTCAAAAGGGGCCATCTTAAGGCTGGTTTGGTAGCTGTTATTGTAGGCAAACTCGCATATGGCAAACTTTTATCCCAGCTACCTCCATGCTTTAAGGCACATGCCCTAAGCATATCCTCTAGGATTTGATTTGTCCTTTCGGTTTGACCATCCGTTTGTGGATGATACGCGGAACCGAAGTTAAGCTTTGTATCCATTGATTCATGTAGCTTTCCCCAGAAACGTGATGTAAACTGTGTCCCACGGTCAGATACTATCCTCTTTGGAACTCCATGTAAGCATACAATTCTGGACATATACAGTTCTGCTAGTTTGGCTCCGGTGTAAGTAGTTTTGACAGGTATAAAGTGAGCAACCTTGGTTAACCTATCCACAATGACCCATATGGAGTCATATCCATCACGAGTACGTGGCAATCCCACAATAAAATCCATGCCTATTTCCTCCCATTTCCACTCGGGTACTTTCAGTGGTTGAAGCAAACCTGCCGGCTCTCGATATTCTCGCTTTTACCTTCGGCATATGTCACATAGAGCTACATAAGCGGCAACATCCTTTTTCATTCCATACCACCAATATTTACGCTTCAAATCTTGATACATCTTGGTGCTTCCGGGATGGATCGAATAGGCGAGTCATGTGCCTCCTTAAGTATAGTCTCTCGGAGATGATCAATTTCGGGCACACGATTCTATTCCCGAACCAAATAGTTCCTTGGTCATCTCTCTTGAAATCTGGAACCTTGCCAGCATCAATCAATCGTCCATACTCCTTAATCTTCTCATCTGTCATTTGACCCTTCCTGATTTCTTGTTCAAGTGTAGATTCTACTTCCAACGTCATAGCTTCACTCTGGGTGACAATTCCCAGATTGAGACGTGCCATCTCCCAACACAACTCTTGAGGCATCACATGAGCTATCAGTGCGTTTGCCTGACTTTTCCGACTCAAGGCATCTGCTACTACATTTGCCTTGCCGGGATGATACTGAATGTCCAGGTCATAGTCTTTGATTAATTCCAACCATCTACGCTGTCTAAGATTTAGATCCTTCTGGGTGAAGATGTACTTCAAGCTCTTATGGTCAGTGAAGATGCGACACCTATTTCCGATCATATATTGCCTCCAAATTTTTAGAGCGTGCACAATGGCAGCCAACTCCAAATCATGAGTGGGGTAATTTTGCTCATGTTTTCTCAATTGCCTAGAAGCATAAGCAATCACTTTTCCCTCTTGCATCAGTACACAGCCAAGTCCCTGAAGTGAAGCGTCACAATACACATCAAAGCTCTTGTGAATATCTGGCATTATTAACACAGGAGCTGTGGTTAATCTCTTCTTTAGTTCCTCAAAACTATCCTCG
This sequence comes from Cenchrus americanus, assembly GCA_947561735.1. Taxonomy (NCBI): domain Eukaryota; kingdom Viridiplantae; phylum Streptophyta; class Magnoliopsida; order Poales; family Poaceae; genus Cenchrus; species Cenchrus americanus. Next base: position 57,454,223 of record OX387240.1, read on the forward strand.
CACTTGGCATCCCACTTAAATTCCTTTCCCTTCTCTAACAATGAGGTGAGAGGTTTTACAATCTTCGAGAATCCTTCGATGAATCGACGGTAATAACCTGCCAATCCAAGGAAGCTTCTGATCTCAGCCACATTCTTAGGCGGATTCCGATCCAATACGGCCTTCACCTTACTCGGGTCTACTGCTATTCCACCCTCTGTGATAATATGCCCAAGGAAGGAAACTTCCTTTAGCCAAAAATCACATTTGCTAAATTTGGCATATAACTGATGTTCTCGTAGTTTCTGCAGCACGAGTCTCAGGTGTCCCTCATGCTCTTCTTCATTTGGGGAGAACACCGAATGTCATCGATGAAAACTACCACGAACCTATCAAGGTACTCCATGAATACTTTATTCATCGGATACATGAAGTATCTTTGGTGCATTTGTCAATCCAAAGGGCATAACCGTGAACTCGTATAAGCCATATCTAGATGTGAAAGCAGTTTTGGGAATGTCCTCTAGTCGGATTTTCGATTGATGGTACCCGGATCTTAGATCGATCTTGGAGAATATTTTAGCACCTTTCATCCGATCGAACAAATCTCCAATCCCGGGTAAAGGGTACTTATTCTTGATGGTAACATCATTAAGGGGACGATAATCTATGCACATTCTTCTAGTTCCATCTTTCTTATCAACAAAGAGAATGGGAGACCCCCAAGGTGACGAACTAGGTCGGATGTAACCTTTACTAAGCAACTCATCTATTTGTTTCTTTAATTCGGCCAAATCCTTAACATTCATCCCATATGGTCTTTTATAAATAGGAGCAGTACCAGGTAAAAGTTCAATGCTGAATTCAATGTCGCGGTCAGGCGGCATACCTGGTAACTCATCTGGAAATACATCGGGATACTCGTTCACAACTTTGATCTCCTCTAAGGATTTGCCCTTTGTTGAATTCACTGTTCCTTGTTCTTCGGATGAGCTATCCACTCGAACTCAATTTCGTCTCCTTGTGGGCTAGTCAAAACCACTAATCTCTTGCGACAACGAATCACCCCATCATGCTTGCGCAACCAATCCATTCCAAGTATGACATCTATTCCCCAAGATTTTAAAACTACTAGGTCGGCTAGAAATTCTATCTCATTAAGTTTAAGGTTCACCCGTGGACATATGTGTCCGGCTTTCATTTCTCCGCCCGGGAGCTAACTAGTAATGGTGTCTTCATAAGACTCATGGGCAAGCTATATTTTTCCACAAATTGATGGGTAACAAATGAATGTGATGCTCCGGAATCGAATAAAACGGATGCGGGTTCGAATTGACAAGGAACGTACCAAGCACGACTTCGGGAGCTTCCCGAGCTCGCTCAACCGTCACGTGGTTTACTTTCCCACGCACAAAGTTTTGTTGAGCCCCGTTGCCCCGAGGAGTAGAATTCCCGGTGCGAATCGAGAGGATGGCTGCGCCGGTGCTTCGACCATTGCCCTTCCGTGGAGTTTGCATTCCACGCTTGGGACGATTATTGGCATAATGCCCTAACTCTCCGCACTTGAAGCATCCATTGGGCTGAACCGGTGCGGTGTTTCTCACCGGAGCACCTCAGGGGTATTGTTTGGGCGACTCGCTCGCCGAATTGGGGTACGTGGTGTCTGCTGATGAAAGCGCTGGGGCTGCTGAGCTGAGCGCTGGAATGACTGGTTCTGCTGAAAATTCCCACTATATCCTCCTGAGCGGAACTGAGGATTCTGTGGTGCACTATAGCGGGGACGTGTGTTGCTGCTAGATTGCCCTTGGTTCTGGAACTTGCGTTTCTGGTCTCCAAGTTCTCTGCGCTTGCTTTCAAGACCGATAGCTTTGTCTAATAGGGTCTGGAAGTTGGGGAAAGTGTGGCTCGGAGCCGATAGTTCGGTGGCCCTATAAGACCATCCGTAAATCGTTCCTCGTCTCTTCGGGTCGGTGTCCACTTCATCCGGAGCATACCGAGACGGCTTGGGTGAACTTGTCCCGATACTCGGCCGACGGACATGCTGCCTTGCTTCGCAGCGAGAAACTCCTTCGCTTCAGCTTTATTACTCCAGACGGAATGTGGTGAGTACGGAAAGCGTCCTGGAATTCCTGCCAGGTGATAGTGTCTGCAGCGGCATGTGCTACGATGTAGGCATCCCACCAATCGGCTGCAGCACCCTCTAAGCGTCCCGAGGCATACAGGACTTTCTCTCTATCATTGCACTGAGTGATGTTTAGTTTCTTATTGATAGTCTTGAGCCAATCATCTGCATCAAGAGGATCCACTGAGTGGGAGTAGGTGGGTGGATGGTGGCTCATAAACTCTCTGTGTCTGTTGACTGGTGGAGGTGGTGGAGGTCCTTGTGGTGGTGGGTTGTTCTGCTGTGCCTGCAAGTTCTGGACCGTTGCAGTAAGATTCTGAATCAACTGCATTTGAGCCGTGAAGAACTGCTGCATAGTTGGATCCATTGCTAATCCCTGAGGTGGAGGTGGGGCGGGATTCTGCTGATTGGCGATGTGAGCACGTATCACCGGCGGTATGTCCTGTCCACCTCCGGACCTGGTGTTTACCATCTGATTGTTAGAGAAAGTCATTTCAGATAAGAGCAGTATCGATAAACATGAGTAAGAGAGAAAGGGGCTAAGATTAAATTTAAACTTAATTATTTTATTAATGCTCATGCGGCCATCACACCACAAGGCATTACAGTCAATCAAAAACCCAACTCAAACATGTTTTCAACCAACAATCATTATTACATCGATTACGTCCTCGCAGGGACGGGTCTAACGATATCATCTCACGGGGCATCCTATCCCAGAAGACCCGTGGTGGCGGACGAAGAGCCGTAACGAAGCCTCTTGCGGGGTGGTGACTCCGCGGGGAAAGGGGTCTCGTCGGGGGGGGGCGGACGGGTGGCTCCCTACCGTCACGCTCGGCCTCCGGTGTGCAATCCGGGCGTAGGCGTCCTTCGACTCACCGTGGGTCCGCTCCCGGCTCGGCCGTAGTACCCTCCGGGTCGGTGTTGAGTGCCGCCGTGACACGGGCAAGAGTGTGGAGGCGTGGGTCCTCGGAGCGGTCGGCGGTACCACCATCCGCTCGGTGCCACCGGTACGACGAGGGATGTGGCGGGGAGTCGGCCGAGGCTCAACTCCCGGTCATGCCCTCGAAACGAAGAGAGAACAAGGCCCTCCCGGCGGCGTTGTCGACCGATGCCCGGTAGGTAGAGTGAGGTGTAGTAGAATCATGAGTTGTGCGCGAGATATACCCTCTGCGGCATGGTTGCGCACCCTGATGTGGACTCTGGTCAGGTAGTAGGTGCCCGGTGGAGGTTCGTTCCGACCGTGAGTGACGTACATGGGGTACACGGTGTTCCCCAGCTCCAGTAAAGTGTTCCTCAGCAGCCAAGGGAAGTAGCCAAGTGCCACCTCCGACGAGTGCATGATGCAGTACGGGTCCCCCTCACGAGGTCCCTCGTAGTAAGCATCGTCCCTCTCCTCGTTGTCGTCCTCCGTAGCCTCACTGTCCTCGGTGTCATCACCAGAGTCGTGTGGATCTCCTTCCGCGGCAACTGGTGCAGGATCTTCAGGGGCGACAGGAGCTGCTGGTGAGGCAGGGGCGGTGGGTGGCGGGGAAGGCGAGAGGTCGCGGAGATCCTAGCTCTCCATCAGAGTACACCTCTAGTATGGCTCCATCCTCAGCTTCTACGAAGAAGTAGGGGTCCTCCGGTTCCTCCCGAGGCCGGACGGGGAGGGGGCAATCGTGCTCCGAATGGCCGTGTCCTGGCCATCTATGAAAGAAAACTGAAATCAGAGCAGAATAAAACAATAAAGGGGACAAGGTTTTAACAAAAACAAATAAGATAGATTTTTAGGTGTATTTAGGGGATTTTTTTTCTTTTGAATGAGAGAGCTGAAATGTCCTTCTAGATAATGTCCTTATTTCGACCATTTCTATCTAAGGCTGCGTCCTACGGTCGCGCATTGCTCGATACCACTCTGTCACACCCGTTTTCCGAAGAAAACCGAATGCATCTCATACGTGTGCCATAACCACAATTTCACACATATGATAGACAAATGAGTGTAATATCATAGTACAATGCTCAAAACGTACATAGAGAGGTTTATTAAATTTATTACACTCATCGATAGACACGAAGGTCTAAACACGAACATCGATAGCTAGACGATGGAACACCGTCTCCAACTTCACAAGCTCCTGACTGGGGGCAACGCGAGCCTCAGAATCCATCGAACTCGTCGAAGAACTCTGCTCCGCATCCTCCTCTCGAACACATATGGCAAGGGTGAGTACACTTATGGTTGGTACTCGGCCGTGGGGGAAAATGCAAAAGCTATCAAGGGTAGGCTAGGGTTTCGGCGGTAAGCATTTTAAGTTGGTCAAATTTTATTAGCGAGCACTTATTTACTAAGTGTAAGTATATACCACCCCAAAACTTAGCTTTTCAAGACTATTCCTCCAAATCATAAGTAAACCACAATTTGGAAATCCATTTCTAGTAAACTATCATGTGAGGGTCCAAGCCGCTCTTGACCGTGAGCACGGCTGATCGATCAGTTTTCACTCTGCAGAGGTTGTACACTTTACCCACAGTTCGTGTTCCCCATCTTGCCCGGGTTTGTAAAGCCCTTAAACACTTCCGAGGTGAGTGGCAAGGGGTTCACTACGAAGCCTTTACAAAGGCGTGCAAAACACCAATATCCCACGACGATTCTGACTCGGGCGGACCATAACCCTCCCTAGTGGTCAGCACCTTAGCAAAGGCTACTACCCCAAAAGGACCGGGCTATACCCCCGCAACCCGGAGCCCCCGTGTTCCTTCCGGACAAGGGCTATTAGATATTTTACACTCCTAATTATTTGGCTAAGCCGAGCCATGTGGACCGTGGTTGCACTTGTTTTCTCGGGTGGTTCTCCATGTTTTAAGTTATATGATCTTGAAATTCCATAAACACAAATTCCATTTAAATTCAACATTTTAAAAGATAACTTCCATTCCCAAAGTATAGCATCTAAGCATTTTATCTACCCAAACATTTATTTAAAACAAGGTAGGCAAGGTATAAGGATTGAAATCTAGTCATTTCCTTAATAGGCATTTCCCATCAAAATTTATGCATAACAATTAAAATTTAAAGTGTGATAACATGCAAGTTATTAGGACCAAAAAGAGTATGCAGGGGGGGGGGAAATCCACTTGCCTTCTTCTCCTAAAAACTGGGGCTCAGTTTCTTCAAAAGATTGCTCCTGCTCAAACTCGAACGGCACGTCCTCTACGATCACACAAGAAAAACAAACAATAAATAAAACAGTACATCAAACATTACTAAAAGTCTAATACAAGCTTCTAAAACTAATGTGCTTGTTGAGACGATCGCGTGGACACCAAAATCGCCTAAATCGGAGCTAGGACGGAAAAGTTATGATTAAAACAAATTCTAGGGACTATTTTGTAAAAGTAAATAATCCTTAGGGGGTTTTCTATAAAAATTCAGGGGCTAAAACATAATTACAAATATAATCTAGAGGTCCTAGGTGCAAAAAGAGGCTTTTTGGACTGCAGTTGAATATTTTTGAAAGGCTAAGGGCTAAACTATAAAAACCAGGGGCTGACTTGCTAAGCTTTTATATGGTGGGAGGACCGGCTTGTAAATAGCAAAAAGGTCAGGGCCTCTTTAGCAAAATTGCCGGCGAACCCTAGTTTGACCGGTACCCCTTTCTGTTTGACCGGGTGGATTGGATTGATCTGAGCCGTTGGCTCGCAATCGGGCGGTGGGGATCTACGCAAGCGAAGGGTGCGGCGGCTCCGGACCGTAGCGGCGGCGGCGCGGCGAGCGGCGGCGGCGGTGCTCGCCGGCCGGCTCGCCGGAGTAGGCAAAAAGCGCTACGGTGCACTAATCAGCAAGGGAAAAGCACCAAAATGAAGAGGGGGAGAAGAGGAAACCACTGAGCGACTCGAAGAGGAAGAAGAGGCGGCGGCGGAGCGGATCGGCGGCGAGGCGCGGTGCTCCGGCGGGTTCCTTGGGGCGACGGTGTAGAGGGGGAAGAGAAGCTCGATTGAGCGGTGCGGGGTGGAGAGGAGCTCGGGGGCGGCGTTTTATAGGTGGCGAGGGGAGCGGAGGGGCCGCGGGTGAGGCGGTGGACGGCGGCACACCGACGGTCGCCATTAATGGCTGGGGGCGCTCGGTGGGCGGCCGTTTCGGGAGAGGAAGGGGCGGGGATGGCTTGGGCGGCGCGGTGGAGTGCCGCCGCGCACTTGGAGGGAGGGGAAGCGGCGCGGGGGAGGCTAGGAGGCGCCGGGCGGGCGGCGGCCGGCGGGGGGGGGAATGGGGCGGGGCGCGCTTGAGGTTGAAGACAACCCTGACAATTGGGCCCCGCCCGTCAGCGGCGTGAGAGAGAGAGGATTGTAACGACCCGCCTCCCCAAGGCCGGGCCCGCCTACACCTGGTAGCTCTCTAAGACCCCAAGAATATCCCCACAGACCAACACATGTCTTTCCTGCGCACTTTGTCCTCACTCATGCGCACCCGGGAAGGATTTCCCGGTCGGTCACCCATCGCTCCAAGCCAAGCACGCTTAACTTTGAAGTTTTTAGTGATGGTCTTCCGGAAAAGAAGTTGCAACTTGTTGGTATGAGTATCCTTATCAATCCTATTAAGCCTTGGGCCGGGATGTCACATACACCCCCCCTGAGAAGATCGACGTCCTCGTCGATCAACCCCAAGCCAGGAACGTCCTCTCTTGGCTACATCCGTGGGTCCAGTGCCAGCGCTGTGCCATGCTGTGTGACCACTCAGGGCCCACACCAGCCATGCACACCATGCCTGCGCAACTGCGACTGCACGCGCCCGTGAAACCGTGAGAGTCGGCTCTGATACCAATTGTAACGACCCGCCTCCCCAAGGCCGGGCCCGCCTACACCTGGTAGCTCTCTAAGACCCCAAGAATATCCCCACAGACCAACACATGTCTTTCCTGCGCACTTTGTCCTCACTCATGCGCACCCGGGAAGGATTTCCCGGTCGGTCACCCATCGCTCCAAGCCAAGCACGCTTAACTTTGAAGTTTTTAGTGATGGTCTTCCGGAAAAGAAGTTGCAACTTGTTGGTATGAGTATCCTTATCAATCCTATTAAGCCTTGGACCGGGATGTCACATTTGCTCACAGCATATGCGATGTCGGGTCTAGTAGCGCTAGCTAGGTACATAAGTGAACCAATGATTTGGGAGTATCTCAGCTGATCTCTCATTATTCTTATGTTTTTCCTTAACATTTTACTAGCATCATAAGGTGTTGGAGCTGGCTTGCAGTCGTTGTAACCAAAACGACTCAAGATTTTCTCCACATAATGAGATTGTGTAAGAACAACCCCACCATCACCTTCTCTCACTAGTTTAATGTTTAGAATCACATCAGCCTCCCCCAAATCTTTCATCTCGAAGCTTTGAGACAAGAATTCTTTCACTTCCTTAATCGCATTAAGGCTTGTCCCAAATATCAGTATGTCATCTACATACAAACATAGGATCACTCCTTCGCTCCCACCATAGCGATAGTACACACATTTGTCAGCTTCGTTCACAACAAAGCCAACTGACGTTAAAGTTTTGTCAAACTTCTCATGCCATTGCTTAGGAGCTTGCTTAAGACCATACAAAGATTTTACCAATTTACACACCATCCCTTCTTGACCTTTTACCACGAATCCATCTGGCTGATCCATATAGATCTCCTCCTCCAACTCTCCATTTAGGAAAGCTGTCTTAACGTCCATCTGGTGAACGATAAGACCATGGGAAGCTGCCAAGGAAAGTAGTACTCGAATAGTGGTCAATCGGGCAACTGGTGAGTTGTAACACCCTAAAATTCCATCACCAAATTAATGTAAGCAACATGGTATTTAGATTTCATTTTCTAAGGATTAATTAAATTATCAAATAAATTTGGCCTTTAAAATATTTTAATATCATTTTAATAATTTAGAAGCGATAAGTGCTTGTGCATCATGATTTGAATGCATGAGTTTTGGTTGTGGTGTGATTTTAAAAGTCTCAAAATACTTGTGAAAATTCTTAAAAAAATATAATTGTGAAATAGTTTGTGAAAATTTGTGTAAAGGTTTGATTTAAAATATGTTTGAAAAGTTGTTAAAAATGGTTTGTGAAAAGCCTTTAAAATAGTTGGAGAAATTTGTGTTAAAATTTGAATTTGAAAAGATGTAAAAGATTTGAATTTAAAAAAAGGGTTTGAAAAAGATTTGAAAAGAATTTGAAAAGAAAAGAAAAAAAACTCTCCAAACCCTCTCTCTCTCCCTCCCTTTCTTTCCAGCCCGCGCGGCCCAACTCCGCTTCCGGCCCACGAAGCCGCACCGACCCACCGGCGCTCCCCTCTCTCCTTCTCTCCCGCTGACCGACGGGGCCCGCCCGTCAGCCCCGTCCTCAACCTCCAGCCCCTTCTCCCCGGCCGCGCCGCCCGTCCCCGGCGCCGCCCCTCCTCCCGCGCCTCCCGCGCCTCCTCCCATCTTCCTCCCCATCAAGGCTCAGTAAAACCCTCCATTCAATTCCCTGCCTTTAATTCCGTCCGTTACTCCTCAATCAATCCATTCCCCGTCTTGAATGCTTTGAAACCGCCATGGCCATTAAAGGCCCTTGCACCTCGCCCCCGCCCCCCTCGCCCCTCTCCAACTCTATATAAACCGAGCTAAAGCTTCCATCTCACCCCTTTTCTCACTCTCCCGTGCTCCCACACCCTCTCCCCCACCTCTTCACGCGCCGCCACCGGAGCGCCGCCCGCCGCCGGGAGCCGCCGCCCTGATCTCCTCTACCGGCGCTTCTCCTTCCTCTTCAAGCCGCCGGGAAGATTCCCCGTCTCCTCCTCTTCCTCTCTATGCTCTTGCCGTGGATTTTGGCACACCGGAGCTCTTTTCGGCCATCGCCGCAAGCCGCCGCCGCTCCGCCGCCGTTTCCCGCCGCGCGCCCCCGGTCTCCCGGCCGCCCGCCGCCGCCCGTCGCCCGTGGCGCACCTGGGCCGTCCGATCAAGGCGGGCGGTCCAGATTAAAAGAAGGGGTGTACCCCTTCGGTGGCCCACCGTGGACCGGTGGACCAGGGTCCACGGGCGCGGTCCACCGCTGACGTCGGCGGCGGCGTCATCGCTTGCGTCAGCACCGCGTCATGCTCGCGTCAGCACAACCAATCATAGCCCGCCACGTGGCGCCTCCACAGCCTCTCCGCCGGCCGCCCTGGTATTTTTGCAAAAAGAACCCCGAGTTTCTGGAAATTACAAATATACCCTTCCACCTATCAGAACCCTTACAATTCAGTCCTGATTCTTATGTCTAGGCCCCTGATCTCTTTAGTTTTTCTGTTAAATAGCCTACCCTTGACCTTTTACATGTTAGACCTCCTAGTTTCACACATATTTATGTTTAGGTCCCTGAAATCTTGCAGAAAACCCCCTAAACTTTCAGATATTCACAAATTAGTCCCTGAATCTTGTTTTAGCCATATCTTTTTCGTCCTAGCTCCGTTTTAAGCGTTCTTGGTGTCCACGCGACCGTCTTTTCAAGCCCGACAGTTCTAGAATCTTGTTTTCTCCATATCTTTTGCGTTGTAGCTCCGATTCCACCGTTTCAAGTTGCGTTAGGCTCATGTCAACAAAAACTACGTGATAGGACCAATGTTGTACATGTTCATTGTTTTATATTTAAATATTAAATATGATTAAACCCTATTTCACATGCTTTTCTAATTAAAATCTAATTAGAAGTTTAACACGTGTTTTCATAAGAAAGTTAATATGATTAATATTAAATGAACATTTCTTTTAATTAAAAGTTAATTAGATGTATACCTCGGTTTTATAATCAAACTTAATTTGATTAATGATTATGCAATTTGCTTTCTACTAAAATGTAACATAGGCTATATCTCGGGTTTTCCTAATTAAATGTTAATTTGATTAAAACGAATATAAATGTGTTTTTAAATTATAATTTGATTAGAATAACTCGAAATATAAAAATAAACACCTAGATGCTTTTACATGCTTCTTTTAAAATTAAATGTTTAATTTGCATAAATCATACTTGAATATTTATAAGTAAGATTAGACTAGGCCTACATCGTATTTTAAATACAAATATAACTTGCTTAATTATAAATAGGCTATTTCTCTGAAATAACCTATACACATGATTTTACTTAATTAAAAGATATCAAACGCATAGCTAGCTCTTGTTTGTGATCATTCAAATCTCCCGATAGTTCCGAGTGTTCCTTGTGTTCGCTTTCCTAAACCCAAACCTTGTTTTCCCTTTAAGCTTTCCATGCTTGGTGTATTGTTTTGTTTATTGAATGTATTCTTGTGTGCTCGTAGACATCGTGCCAGTTTCAAGCAAGCAGCCAGATGAAGTAGATCAAGAGCAAGTGTTTGAAGAAGAAGAACCTTAGTGATTAAGCAAGGAAGGCAAGTGGTCTTCTCCCCCTGCATGTTCTATTTTTGTCCTATATAACTGCATTACAATTAAGTTTACTTTTATGATGATATTGCATTAAATTGATGGGAACACTTTTTTTAAGGACTTACCTAGACTTTTACCCACAATCCTTGGATCAACCCGGTTTAACAAATGTTTTGGGGTAGAATATGCTAGTTGCTCAACTTAGGTTGGATAAAAATGGTTTTCCAAGATAAAGGCTTGTATGTTTAACGATGATGCTTTTGGTAAGACAAGATCATGTGATTTAATCGGAACATGGAGAACCACCCAAGAAAACATGCGCATCCACAGTGTTACATGGCTCTGACCTTAGCCAATTAATTAGGTGTGCGATTGATCTGATGGCCCTTTTCCGAAAGGAGCGCAGGGGGGATCCGGGTTGCGGGGGTATAGCCCGGTCCTTTTGGGGTAGCGACCTTTGCTAAGGTGCCGACCACTAGGGAGGGTTATGGTCCGCCCCGATCCGTAACTATGCGGGTCGTTAGTCTTTTGTATACCTTTGTAAAGGCTTCGTAGCGTCCCTATGCAATCACACCTCGGAAGTGTGGTATGATGCCTGATCGGCATCGCATGGTTGGGTTCAAAGTTCTTCGGAACTTTTACGCGAGCTGTGGGTAAAGTGTGCAAACCTCTGCAGAGTGTAAAACTGATCGATCAGCCGTGCTCACGGTCATGAGTGGCTTGGACCCTCACATGATTAATAAACTGGAAGATGAGAATAAATCGTGGTTTGGTGAAGCTCGGTGAGCTTTGGGCTGTTTTGCTTAAAAGTTTTCTTAAGTGGGTTGGTATATACTTACATCTAGTAATTAGGCGTTCTTTAATTAAAAGTTTGACCAACATTAAAATGCTAACCGCTGCAAAACCATAGCCTATCCTTGATAGCCTTGCATATTCCCCCACTTGTTGAGTACCAACCATAAGTGTACTCAGCCTTGCTTACCGCTGTTCAGAAGAGAACAATGGTGAAGAGTTCTACAACGACCTTGAGGAGTTCTGAGGCTTGCGTCTCCCCCAGTCAAGTGCCTGTGGAAGCGGAAGACGAAGACTCGTCGTGTAGTTATCGTTTTCCGATGTTAAAGACCTCCGTGTCTTCCAAATGAGTGTAGTAAGTTGTTAAACCCCTTCTTACGTTTTTACTGTCTATGATATTACACTCATTTCGTCTATCATATGTGTGGAACTAGATCCTGGCACACATATGAGATGCATATGGTTTCCCTCCGGAAATCGGGTGTGACATGAGTAAGTATCGAAAAAATCTTCTCCTTCTTTCTGAGTATAGCCTTTAGCCCCCAGCCTTGCCTTGTACTTATCAATAGTACCATCAGGCCTAAGCTTTTTCTTGAACACCCACTTGCATCCTACAGGTTTGCACCCATAGGGACGCTCCACAACCTCCCAAGTACCATTAGACATAATAGAGTCCATCTCACTCCGAACCGCTTCCTTCCAATAGTCGACGCATCCCGGAGAGGAATATGCCTCTTCAATGGTTCTAGGAGTGTCATCCACGAGGTACACAATGAAGTCATCACCAAAGGACTTTGCAATCCTCTCGTCTCTTGCTCTTTCTAAGAGCTTCATTGCCATCCTCCTCGGGATTTTTCTCATGTGGTTGTTCATTGTGTTCTATCAAAACGACGGGTTCTTTGAGTTCATTATTAATAGACAATTCATGACTAAATGTGCTATCTATCTCTTTCATAGGAAAAATGTCCTCAAAAAATGTAGCGTCTCTGGATTCCATGATGGTGCCAACATGCATATCAGGTACTCCAGACTTCAATATTAAAAACCTATAACCCACACTGTGTAGAGCATAACCAAGAAAGATACAATCGACAGTTTTAGGTCCTAATTTACGTTTCTTGGTTATATGCACATTCACTTTGGCCAAACATCCCCAAGTCCGTAAGTATGAAAGTGTTAGCCTTTTCTTTTCCCATTCCTCGAATGGTGTTATCTCTTTGTTCTTTACAGGAACACGATTCAGGACATGACATGCAGTCAATATAGCCTCACCCCACCATTCCTTGGAAAGTCCCGTTGCCGTGTCTAACATGGCGTTAACCAAATCGGTTAGAGTGCGGTTCTTTCTTTCGGCTACCCCGTTTGATTGAGGTGAATAGGGAGGCATCCTCTCATGAATTATTCCGTGTTCCTCACAGAACGCAGTGAAAACATTAGAAAAATACTCTCCACCACGATCAGACCTAATTCTTTTGATCTTTCTCTCAAGTTGGCTTTCTACTTCAGCTTTATAGATTTTAAAGTATTGTAATGCTTCATCTTTAGACTTCAACAAATAGATATAGCAAAATCTAGTACAATCGTCTATAAGAGTCATGAAAAACTTTTTACCACCTTTTGTCAACACACCATTCATCTCGCATAAGTCAGAATGAATTAGTTCTAGAGGTGCCAAGTCTCTCACCTCGGCAGAAAAATGAGGCTTGCGAGGTTGTTTTGATTCAACGCACACATGGCACTTAGAATTTTTGACTAAGGTAAATTTCGGAATTAAACTCAAGTTTGCAAGACGCATCATACAACCAAAATTAACATGACAAAGTCGCGAATGCCAAACATTTGACTCATCATTAACATTCGAGACATGGTTCACAACTTTATTACAATCATATGACAAAGAAAAGTGGAACAGGCCTCCGCTATCATAACCTTTTCCAATAAAACTTCCAAACTTAGAAATTACACATTTATTGGATTCAAAGACTAATTTAAAACCGTCTCTACACAGTAGAGACCCGCTGACTAAGTTCTTCTTGATAGTAGGGGCATGCTGCACGTTCTTCAATTGAAACAATCTTTTCCGAAGTAAGCTTCAGATCGACCGAACCAACACTAAGAACATGCGCATGTGATCCGTTTCCCATCAACAAGTAGGAAATTCCGCCCGCCTGGTAAGAGGAAAACAAGGAAATGTCAGCACAAACATGAATATTAGCACCGTATCAATCCACCAATCGGGTGACCGACATCTTGAAAGAACTGTAGGTAAAAGATTACCGTACCCCGACGTTCCACCCGTTTCACTAATAACCATGTTGGCACTTTTGCCATCTTTCTTATCCTTGCGATCCGGACACTTTGCGGCAAAGTGTTCCGTGCTACCACGAAGAGTAGCACTTTCCGGTTGGCGGCTTTTTCTCGCTTGAACCGAGCCGTCCGCTTAGCCTTTGGTTGGTTTTGATCTTGCTTGTTTTTCTTTTTGAATGCATTGTTGTTCTTCTTACCGCACCAAATTAGCACTAGAAGACCCAACAATCCCTTTACCATGTGTCTTGTCCTTTGCTCTCGCCTTCTCTTCAACATCAAGAGTGCCGATAAGATCGATAACGAAGAAACTCTTGCCTCTTGTGTTTTAGAGAGGTTCCAAAGTCCTTCCAAGAAGGTGGTAACTTGGAGATAATACCTCCGGCCACAAACTTGTCGGGCAACTTACATGGTGCATCCTTGCTATAATTCTCAAGATCTCTAGCTAGCGCTCGAATCTCATGGGCACCGCTCTACCACGAACGGTCTTCAACCATTTTGTAGTCATAGAGCTGTTCCATGACATACAGCTCACCACCAGCATCAGAAACCCCAAATTTAGCCTCAAGCGCATCCCAAATATCTTTGCCACTTGGCAGCAGAAGGTACGCGTCCACAAGGTTTTCAGCGAGAACACTCAAGATGGCACCGCGAAACAGGTTATCGGCTGCCTCGAAAGCCTTCTCCTCCTCTAGAGAAAACTGTTCGGGCTTCCCCTGTATGACATGCATGATGCCCATCGCTGTCAACCAATACGTAACCCTTTGCTTCCAACGCTTGTAATTTGAACCATCGAAAACATTTGGTTTGAGCGTTGCAGCGAAACTAGTTACCGAAAGCCTATCAACAATATAAGGTTTTTGGATTGTTAGAAATCTAGGAAATTTTCGGTACATTTTAATTCCAGAAATTATTAACATGTTCATGACAAATATAAGTGATCCCGTGAGAGCAAAGCATGTGCTTGTGTTCAAGTTAAATCTCAAATAAAACTCGAACAAAAATACACAGAAAAGGTTTAGTGTGTACCCAAAGGCGGGACGGTTGACGGAGTCAACCGGTGCGCTGTTATCCCTTGGACTAGACATGCTAGTCGTGGAGGAACCTTGTTCGGTGTAGTCGTACTGAGGGGATGCAGTGGCGAGTCGTTGCAGTGAAGTCCCACGAACGGCCTCCGGGAAGTAGTCGTTCACGCTGATGTAGTCGTTCTCGCGGAGGACGTAGTCGTACTGGAAGTAGTCGTTCTCGCGGACAGGGACGTAGACGTACAGAAGAGCGAGCAGGCGCGTACGGGTACGCTCCCAAAAAACCTTATCGCGCGCCTATCCCGAGCAGGATCACTAGGTGGACGAGGTTCGGAGGCAACTGCTCACGCGAACAGTGTGCGCGCAAGCTGGTCTCCTAAGCAGGAGTCACGGTCACGGTCACGACTTGACACGCCCACGGCGCGGCGCGGCGAGCGAGCGCGCGCGCGCGTGTGGCACGCCCTTCTCCTTTTACCAACTTCACAAATGATCCACCATTGGTCCACCCTTTAAGTTAGTTAAGATTCTCATTGGCTTTCAATGCGGGATTGAATCCCTAGCATTTATTTTGTGGACCTTTTAATTCTTAAGATTAATTGAGACTAAATGGCCCAAGGCCCAATTAATCCAACAAAATATAAGGCACTCTAGGATTTTTAGAACAAATTAAAAAAGTGGGAAAATGTCACATATACCCTTAAATAATGATAATTAAAGGTAAGTTTTCTAGTTAACAAGTGCAATATTTGGCAAGTCTTTAATTAAGTTGATTGAGTACTTACCAAAAACTCCTAGGATGCCTTATATTTGTGGACAAATTTTGAACCCTTGAATGCCTTATATTTCAGAACAGAGGGAGTACATTCTTTGGCATGCTTGGTTCACACAATGACATATTCCTGAGGGAAAATGTTCACAAGTTAGCTACAAGATTAATAGACATGATTATTCAATGGGTTACTATCTAACAGATGGCATATATCCGTCATGGGAAACTTTTGTGAAGACCATTCCGTTGACACCGATTTTTGGCACGTGTCAAGGGAAAAAATGAAGAGGCACAATAGAGCCCGGAAAGCCTCGAATCGAAGACAAAATAGAGGAATTGGCTGATTCACGGCCTGCCGACATGACATCAGCCAATAAGCGAATCGATCGATTGAAAGAGGAAACAGCAAATGGAAATACGCCAAGGAAAGCATGGCAGAAGAGGGTCGATGTCCCGATCCATATCGGGTACGAAGTTAGTTTAGAGAGTCTGACTCCTGCGTGAGTCATTTCTTTTTATGGTAGTTTTATTTTCTTTAGATGCAAGCAAACATTGTTGTAATCGATTAGGAGTTAAGTTGTCCTTAGGACATAAATAGCGGCCCTGCACGGTCGGAAAAACTGTACACACCATAATCAAACTTAACAACCTTTCACCTCCGGGCAAACCCTTTACAATTTCAGCATCTACTTTCCTGCATCTATTTTTCAGTAACTTCGCCATTGCATTTTTCTCTTTTCCAATGTGGTTCTTCGAGTTCGTCAGGCTACATCGATCGACCTCTGACTAGCTTGTAAGTACCGTTTTACCGAATAAATCCTAGGCTTTAACCTTCGGGCGCATCGCTATGGTTTCATCTAGTTCTTTTATTCACAATTTATCAATATCAGTTAGATCTACAGGTTTTCGTAGAAATTCTTATAGTTTTAGCTTTTATTACCAACTTATCCAGCCCAATGCAGACTCAGACTTTATCGACTTTTACTGCTCATATTTTATTATCTATTTGAATAACTAGATCTGCCTCACACGCTGACATCATCAAATCGGCTGACATAGCAGATCCTCTCAACATACTTGCACTTCGGCTGCTTTCAAGCCCGCGCCGATCTTGCATTCTTCCTTTCCCGTATCAGCCGATTGGTAGATACGAGCGCTCTTGAAGACCCATCGGTTCTCTAGTTTTTTTTTGAGCTTAGGCACATCTATTACTCCATAGCAGGATTACAATCGTATTCAACTCTCCCTATCAGCACCACAGGGAAGTTTTCAGACCACACGCACTCCGGGTAGGCTGCCGATAACGGCTTAGCACACACACATGGGCTGCCTCATTACCTTCCCTGTTTACAGGAGATAGAAAAATATATAAAATCCTTGCTTAAATCAAGAATCTCATGCCACAGTCATGCAATGGAGCTTCTTTCGACTGCAAGAGAACTCATGAGGTTCACCAACTCCTTGTTATCAAGTTCCAGCACGATCCTTTCATAGCCACTAGATCGAGCTAGCATCACACCATCCCTCGCCGCTAGCGCCTCTGCCGTCAGAACATCCGGAACATAATCATACCAATGTGACGAGCCCCGGATGAGCTCACCATACTCGTTCCTTATTACCGCACCACTCGAACCAGAATGCAAAACCAGCACAAAGGCCGCATCCGTATTTACCTTCACCCATCCTGGCTCCGGTTTTTTCCAAGTTGTGCTCTACCGAGGTAGCTGCAGCCTTGGTTAGGACAATTAAGTCTTCCACCATAGAGGCAACATGCCTTGCTGCTGTAGCTGGGTTCCATCTGTAGCGGCCGTGTCTCCGAGCATTGTGACCTGTCCAAAGTGCCCAAGCAGCAATGATAAATAGGGCCGCTTCCTCAGTGTTGCAGTACTCCCCTGATAGGAGATCCTTCGCCCACGAGGCTGGGTACAGATGGGGTGGTTTGCACCCTGTCAATTCCTTGACTGCATTCCAGAACTGACCCGCATAGGTACACTTTGAAGTCTACATGATAGAGAGACTCACTTCGCTCCTCACAGGTTTCACAATGATCTTCTCGTGCCACATGCCTTCTCATAAGCTCTGCCTTTGTCGGAAGATAATCCTGCATTACTCGCCACCAGAAGATACAAATTTTTGGGGGGACATCTAGTTTCCACACCTTCTTCCACCATATTTGCTCCTCTGATGATCTGGCCCCATTGAAACGGAATGCTTCTTTTTTGCCTGCCTCCTGTTTTAGTAATCTGTAACAGGATCGGATCGAGTACATGCCATTCCTCTCAAAAGCCCAGGTAAGTAGGTCCTTTTGCAAACGGGCACCAGGTTTAATCTTAAGAATTTCCGTTGCATCGAGAGCGCAAAAAGAACCACGTACTTGCTGCTCATCCCGACAGCGAGTTCCAGGAATAAAGAGCTCGCATACCTTATCCACATTTTCTTTCGGCAACCGAACCAGAGGTTTAAAAGAACTCGAACCAGCTATCCAATTATCTTTCCATATATTAATAGAATCACCTGGTCCCACTCTTCTAATCAGCCCTTTCACCAGGGCTTCACGGCTAAAAAGAATTGCACGCCAGGTTTCAGAACTCTTCTTTTTTTCTTGTCGCTTCCAGAAAGTTTTGTGTGGGAAATATTTCCCTTTCAGAACCTTTGCACAGAGGGACTCCGGTCTGGTTAATAAGCGCCATGCCTGCCTGCCAAGCATAGCCTGGTTGAACAACGACAGATCCCGAAAGCCCATTCCACTAATCTCTTATAATCTAACTGCTTTTCCATCGTCAATCAACAGGTCAGATTGGCTAACACACCTTGCACCGACCGGGTAGTCACGTGTGCCATCACGCAAGGGTCAAGTCCGATTTTTGCGTCAACACATTCGAGAGCCACATGGTAATGAGAAAAAAATATTTGCAAAGTCACAAGAATTGAAGCATGTCGAAAGGATGTTGAAAGGGAAATTGGGGTTCTACAAACTCACTTTGCTATTGTTCGTGGGTCGGCTCGCTTGTGGGATGAAGATACGCTCCACGATATTATGATGGCTTGCATCATAATAAATAACATGATTATTGAAGACGCGTGTGAAGAGCATGGGGAGGAATATGAGTACCACTTCGACGATGAGGGACATTATGTTTGCAACTACGACGATATGGGATCAATAGTGACAATTTCACATAATACAACAATTGAACTTGATGCTTTCATGCAAAATTACATAAACATCAAGGACAGTGAAATCCACTATCAGCTGAAGGCAGACCTGATTAAGCACTTGTGGCAAAACCATTCAGAGTTGTACAATATTTATTAATGTTGATTAGTTTCGTGTAGTCCATTTAGTATTAATTTGAGAACATTATAGATTATATCATGCTTGTTTGGATTAATGTTCTTGTCTCGAGTAGCATTTTTTTATCTCTGAACTGGTTGTGCTTGTACTTCCAAGAACTATCATAGTCAGAACTATGGATCACAAGGCTACTATTCTTTATTTGACAAATTTGCCAATCAAGTCCTTTTTGGAGCTTCAATGTGACAACCCGCCCAGGAAAATACCGTACTATCACCTAAACCAATCCATTCTGGTCATTAGGCGATGCTAAAGTATCATCCTGTCGTTAGTTGCCGGGTTAACGCCCGGTAAATCACTTGGAATTCAATACAGAGGACGGAACATATGCATTAAAACTCACGCGGAGGCGAGTCCAGAGTACAACACCAATTTAAGTCCAAATTACCCCTGAGGGTTAAATTATTACAAACCATTGTTCATGACAATAAGTAAAGGTTCAAAGTTCGAAAACAGTGGAAATAGATAAACTAGCGTAATGATACACATCACAGGAGGCCATCATTGATGCCATCACTCGTCCTCTTCCACCCATTCCAGCTCCCAGCCGGGTGGAATCTCACCAGTCCAAACAACACCTGCAACAACATTTATAAAGCAAGGCTGAGTATACTAATACTCATCAAGACTTAACCGTCGGGTGATAACTACATCACCAACTCTAGACATGAGAGGCTTTTTGGCCGGTGGAGTTCTTTTGCTGAAAAGCAACAAAGAGTATATTCTTACTTTCAATATTTTAACACAATTCTAGTTAATTACCCTTTCTAAGTATGCCAACTAATTCAATCAAGGATTGTACAATACAATTAATTCACGTAGAGGCACCAAGTTCCATCATTAAGGGATATCATGGCCAGTTGATTAAGCAATCTCAAATAACGGTGAGAGGCCAACAATCGATTGGTTGTAACCTTGAAAGGTAGACCTAAACACACGGAGTGGTGCCCTGACAGAGCTGACACTGACCAGGCGGTTCCCAAAAGTCCTCAACTTGGGATCGAATCTTACAGTCCTGGGTACAAGGCTATCTGACATGTCCCACACAGTACACCCAGCTTCACACATGTACCCACTTCTCGGTTGTAAGTCGGCAGGTGATTACTCAAGAGTAGTAATGGTAAGTTCCCGCACCGGCTCGTTAAGGTACTAGGCTTACCGGTCCCATTCCCGACAAGTGCTTTAGTATGTTCAAAAGATTAGCCCACGAAAGCCACTGGACCGGAGCCCAAATCACATGCTCTTACCACATGAGCAATCCATTTATAAAGATCTTATGATTCTAACATAAGAACCTATTGTCACGAGTGTCGAGCATCACTCGACTTCTATCGGGTCATATAGCATAGCAACTATCGACCTATCATACTAGTGATAGAGTATAGGTACTTAGGGATCATGCAACTAGGGTTTCAATTCAACTCCTGAAACGTAAATGCACAATCATAGCAAAGGTAATTGCAAACTTTTAAAAGACGGGGTTAATGATCCGGGGCTTGCCATCACTGGCAAGGTTGGCCTTGGGCCCTTCTGGACTTTGGTCCAGGTCTTGAGCTACATCCACGTACTGCAGCTCTTCGTTAGCACCTCCGCCTCCTCCTTCCGGCACGAGCGTATATCTACCGTAAGGAAGATCTACACGAGGATGCAAATGCAATATTCAATTGATGATTTTTAATTTAATTAATTACAAGCAATAAAATGATAACCATGGGGTGCATGGTTGACCACATTCACCTAGATAAGAAATACATTCAGCATACTCTTCCGAAAAGGAACAATATGTGGTTCTTTATTATTTATTCTTTTTGATAGTGACTATGTACATATTTATGTAAATAAATTAATTTAAATTACACAAACAGCAAGGGGTTGGTCTCTAACCTTTCTAAAATGATTTTCAACACACCTAAAGTCACTAGGTGTGTAGGTGGTGATTTTCCCTATTTACTTGACTATTAAGCTTTAAATTACCTCCAATGCTTTTATTCATAAAATAAATTATTAAAATTCAGTGGAAGGGTTTCTTAAGCACTAAACATCTATACCAAGCCACTGAACACATATGCACACTTAGAGGAGATACGAAAATAATTAAACCGAACATAGCAAAAGCTAGTTACCTAAACAAGAGAAATGCATACAAAAATAAATACTCATCAAAATAATTTCAACTCTCTCACACATGATCTCTGGTACAAAACTAAGCTAGGAAATCAATGCACACACCTAGAACTATTATAAGTCTTGAGTTATGCATTTTCAAAGAAAATCAAGCATATTTCAAGAATAAATATTTGTGAAAATTAGAAAATTGTGATTAGTTAACCAAAGGTGCATTTTGGCATATCAAGATAACATGTAGAAGTTGGGCACAAACATCTAATTATTTTTAGCTACAAAAATCATCTAGACAGATTCTGCATAAATACAAAACAATTCATATAAAAATTGACAGATTATGCTTATGCATAATGTTGTGCAATTTTTGGTACAGGAGCTAGTCATGGCATGACACAACACAAAATTAGCTACAAAGGAGTTGTAGATTTTGAGATACAACATATCTAGGTTTTCTAGTTTCCTATTTTTCATGCAAAAATTATCAGGAAAAACCATGGACATGCTTTACAAATGTTGTAGGGTTTGTCACCAGGAATCCAACAAAATTTAGTTTGCATTTTTCTGATGTTTCCACGATTTTCTATGGATTTTCTAAGTTTCAGCCAGAAAGCTACACTATTGAAGATTCCCTTTTTACAAGCAGACCCCTGAAAGTTTTTGATTCCTTACAGAAAAGCCCTTGCTTTGCAGATCGACCCTTGGAAAGGAGTTGCCCCTTGCAATTGGGCCCTTGGGCACCGACCGCCGGTGCTCTGAGCGAATTCCGGCGAACCGGCGGCCGAGTCCGGCCGAGCGCGGGCGGGGAACGGCTGCGGGTCCCCGAGGCTCGATTTCCGGGCTCGGACGGGTCGGGACCACAACCGGCGAGATGGCTCGGCGGCGCCGCTGTCGGGCGGCCACTGGTGCACGTGCTCAGGCGAAGGGGGCGGCGGGGGCGAGGTGCGAGCGACACTGGAAGTTGCGGTGGTCATTCACGGTGGTGGTGGTGTGCTCACACGGACGGTTGTGGCTCAGAACAGGAAGCTCATCGCGGAGGTGTCCATGGCACACGGTGGCGGAGCATGGCGCGTGCGAGGAAGGGTGGTGTCATTTATAGGCACGCGAGTGTGTGCGGCTCCAAGCCTTCGCGGCGAAGCAAATCCCGAGTTAACGTCGCGGTACGGCGACCAGACCTCGGTATGTGTGCTCAGTAGAGGGGAATGCGAACGGACTGCAGGATAGAATGTCGTGCGGCCGGTGGCGAGTGCGGGAACTCCACGCGGCGGGGAGGCGCGTCCCGAGGGGTGTGGTGGTCGGACTGATGGTCGCGGGCCCGCCTCACGTACGTACGTACGACTACGTATGGTGACGTGTCGCGCGCAGGCGTGCGGGAGCGCAGCACAACGTCGCATTCCGGTATCGTTTCAATTCGGTTTACCCCGGTTTGACTGAGTTTATCTCAAGATTTTTCAACTAAAGTGCACTAAGTGGTGAATAGGAAAGTTGTAGATCTCACTACCCTCTACAACTTTCACAAAGGCTCAAAGGTGTTTTTCTCAACAGATTTTGCATAAACTGCTGCCAAACTTTGAATGCCACTCTATTATGGTGAACAGTAGCTGCTGGCAGTTGACCAAGTTTTCCACCCTTTTCCACTCAAAAATTGAAATGCCATCCAACATGAAAGTTGTGTCCCTCGAAAAACTGGAAAACTTTTATATTGGAAGATTTTGGAGTGTTTAGGTGAAATTTGGAGAACGCTGCAAAAGTTCCGGAGGACGTTCAAAGACATCACGGTTTAAGTAGGGTTTGACCATGTCTTTGACCAAGGGTTGACCACAAGTGTGTGTAGACTTGATCAAGAAGGTCATTAGTGATTTTTGTTGAGGTTTTCGGGGTGATGACCCAGGTTGACCTAGGTATGACCAATGTCAGCAGGTTGGACTCAGCTGATTTGGGTCATTAGCGTTAATGATGCTAATTAAAAACCTAGGGCGTCACAGCCTACCCCCCTTAAACAGAATCTCGTCTTGAGATTTGAAAGTAAAAGACAAAGTAGGGAGGTGTTCTTGAATAGAGATGTTACCCATGAAATTCAGTTGGGTTTGCTTCACTTGAAAGCCTGGCTTCTTGCTGTGGTTGCCTTTAGCAGATCCGGGGTTCTGGTTCTGCTGTTGGGGCTTCTGCTGCCTGGGGTTCGAGCACTCATTTGCATAATGCCCAGGCTGTCTACAATTGTAGCAAATGCGGGGTGAAAGTTCTTTGGGCTTTGACACTTGCTGCTGATTCTTCTGGTACTGGAAATTCACCGAAGGCTTGTTTTGGAATGAGGTCATTCTCCACTGCCCAGATGGCGAGGATTGGGAAGACCCATGAGTATGCTTCTTGACAAAGTGGAGTTGCTTGCACGAATCATTGTCGGGAGTGAAATCAGCTTGTCGCTTCCTATCTTTCTGTGCCTTCTTCATGGCGTCCTCCTGGGAGATAGCTTTGTTTACTAACTCATGATAACTATTGGGCTCCAGCAGAGTTAGCCTTTCATACAAGTCACCATCCAGACCATCATGAAAACTTTCCATCTTCTTGGCATTAGTATCCACGTGATGTCCTCCGTATTGGCAAAGACAGTTGAACTTT
Source organism: Cenchrus americanus (assembly GCA_947561735.1). NCBI lineage: Eukaryota > Viridiplantae > Streptophyta > Magnoliopsida > Poales > Poaceae > Cenchrus > Cenchrus americanus. Next base: position 57,477,692 of record OX387240.1, read on the forward strand.
TGTGCATATTGATATACAGTGTTAGCTCCTTGCTTCAGGGCCAACAACTCTCTCATCTTTCTGTCCATGAGTCCTTTAGGGATATGGTGGTCCTTGAAAGCTTGCTTGAACTCAACCCAAGTGACTTCGTGTCCAGTAGGTTGCATAGACTTGAAATGTTCCCACCACATCAGTGCTTCACCCCAATGCTGCAAGGTCGCGAAGTTTGCCTTGCGCTCCTCGGAGCAAGGAAGGGTAAAAGCAGAAAATTTGGCCTCTATGGCCCTGACCCATGCGTCAACTTCAAGCGGTTCTTCCGCCTTAGTGAACGTTGGGGGCTTCATCCCAATAAACTGGGTGTATGTAGTGACCATATGTGGTCCCTCATGATTGGCTCCATGCGGATGTCTCTGTTCCAGCTGTTGTATCCACTAGTCCATCCGCTACTACATCTGCAGGAGCTGATGCAATGCGTCAGTTTGCGCTGTCAGGAGTGCCTCTGTCAGCGTTAGGGTGGTGGCGGTGGTGGGTCACCACTAGCGGAGGCACCAAAAGCATTGGGAGTGTTGCGTGTCGGTCCAACCATCTGAAAAATTTGAGTTTATATTAAACACACATTCATAAGTCTGCTCATAAAATTGACAAGTAGAATATGTATGACAAAAACTCATTTATGGTAAGTTTGATGGAACCGGATAACACAGTGGCCGTAAGCATAAAATTCAGAAATCGATGCTCATGTACCGAAAATTCTCATTTATGGTCAGCAGACGTACTCCAAGATTGGTATTCAACATGTATTGGTGATTATGCTGCAACAGGAAATTCTACTCATGGATAACTTCACTCAATACTCATATCTTTGCCTTATCCTTGCATCTTTCCTTCTTGAGAGTAGCTATCATTGCTCGGCTTCCTTCAATGCTTGAGCTGTATTCTCCATTTCTTTAACTCGGTACCTATAGATTTGGTGTCTATAGAATACACTTTCTCCCACCATTCATCGATAGGTGTCATACATGGCTTCAGAAAAACGAACTGAGGTGACAAGATCAAGACTACAGTGAGAGTTGCCCTGAGCTGGAAAGAAAAGCTTCGCGCTTGACATGTGGTCCAATGTGTCACTCAGGTACAGGAATCACTTTGGCTGCGGTGCCGGCCACCACATCAGGGTGCTTACCACAAAAAGTTGTGAGCGCTTCAAGAACAGCCTTCTGCACTGTGTCAGCCAGGTTTAGTCCTTGTGCCTTACACTCCCACTCTTTCCAAGTAGGATTTGTCGGGCACACAGGGATCTTTACCATCACTTCAAAACGAAGGAGCTGGCCTGAGGTCATGACCTCACATGTCAAGTACTCTAGATAAGCTATGTACCCAAAGTCCTTCAGGGTGTCCCACAAGAGTGTAGGTGTTGATGGTGTATTTTGGTACACCAAACATGTTCATTACACTTTGGTTTGGATTTTATTATGAAACTAACCCACCACTAGGCACACTAATCATATAACAAGTTCATCTTTGGGCATGCATTTGGAAGTGTTGTGTTTATGTAGGAAAACATGGATATAAAGGACGGATTCACAACAGGTTCAAAGGAGCAATTGCGAAGTCTTGTTTGTGTTCATGAGCTTGATGAAATCACTTCCAATAATGGCGAGGACCGAAGTGTTACAAAGGAACATCCCCGAGGATTGAAGCGTAAAAGACTAGAATTCATGCACAGAGAACTGTAGCGAACATGGCCACATATGTCATTAGTTCGAGTTTGATTTTGGTGATTCATGACAACATGATCATTGGGACTAACCTTATTGTTTCAGCATGTCTTTGTATACATTTCTAGGTCCCAAAGATGCAAGAAAACTACATGCAAAAATGTAGAAAACAAGGGTCAAAACCGGGCAAGAAAAAGAAAAGAGAAGACACCGTCGGATGAACCGACGGTCCCTCAAATACAAGCGTCGGTGCAATCGTCGGACGAGTTGGTGCACAGGGTCAAACCCTAGGTACCGTCGGATGAACCGACGGTCCATTATTTAGTAGCGTCGGACGAGTTGCAGAGGAAGAGCAAGGAAGATAGTAGCACCGGATGATCCGACGGTCTGAGTGGGGACCCCGTCGGTCTATCCGACGCTCAGTTTGAATTCATACAGAGACGCGCCGAGACGAAGCCTTCAGCACCAGATGATCCGATGCCTTGGACAAGGTGAAGCGTCGGTCTATCTGACGGTCAAGTGGAAGCTAACAGAAGTGACTTGAGCGCGGAGTCTTCAGCACCGGATGATCCGACGCACCGTCGGTGCATAGTGTCGGAGCAGTTGTGTCGGAGAACCTCAACAGCTACGTGACACGGGAGGGGCACTGGATGAACCGACGCCCTGGAAAATATAGCGTCAGATCATCCGACGGTACCTTTTTCAGTGGACGTTAGACAACGGCTAGTTTGATGCCTTGGGCTATTTATACCCCCTCCACTCACCCATTTGAGGTTGCTGGATTGTGTGGAAGTGCAGAGGAGTTCAAGACACATTGAAGATCATATCCAATCCATCCAAGTGCTTAATTGCTCATCCTTAGACTAGTACACGCTTTGTGTATGTGCTTAGTGCTAGGCTTAGCTTAGAGCTGAGTGAGTGCAAGGCTGTGCCAACCTTGTGAGGTGATTCTTGAGTGAATCAAATTGTACAAGGTTCGCCGGAAGCCTTGGGGCCTAAGTGGCTCACCGGAAATCGTCATCGACCCTCCGGCTTGGTGTGGAGCGGCGAGGACACTTTGTGCGGGGGACGTGGAGACCCCCTTCCTTGGTGGAGAAGCTCCTTAGTGGAGGCGGCATCAAGGTGACCAAAGGAGCTTGAAAAGTGCCTAAGTGGCTAGCCTTTGTGGCAAGTCAAGTTGGTGCTCTTGGGAGAGACTTGGTGGCCGGGAAGCAATACTCTTGTGTGAGTGCTTCAATAACGTGGACTAGGGGTGGCTTAGTGCCTACCATACCACGGGATAAATCGCGTGTCAAGAGTTTGCTTCCTCTCATCCCCTTTACGTTTCCGCATTTACTCTATTGCAATCTTTGCTTGCCTCTACTTTCCTAGAGTAGTATCATGCTAGGATTGGCTATAGGTTGCAAACCTTCTTTTGGGATGGGAGTTTCACACTAGAACAACCGTAGTTGCACATATAGATAGTATGTTCTAGTTTACTTTTGTGTAAAATTTAGTGAACCATAGGTTAAGATTTTAAGTTGCCTAATTCACCCCCTCCCCCTCTTAGGCTAACGGGCATCCGATTCCTTACAAGAACCTCCATCTTGGACGTGAGGATGACATCATCAAAATGGTGCAAGTGGAGGGGGCAAAGTGCATAATCACACGAGGACTCACGGGAGCGAAGGGGCGACCGAGCCGGGCCAGGATGGGCCTAGGCCGGTCGGCCCAAGCCGGCTGGCCTAGCCCACTCTGAGGGTCGGTTCGGCCCCCCTTTCCTTGCACCCGAAGGATCTTCAACCCTAAGTCCCTGGAGGCACCGCCATTCGCGAAACATAGAGCCATTCGCACCGAGAGGCCATCCACAAGCTAGAGAGAGGAGAGAGATCTCCGGAGGAGGATCGCTCATCTCTAAGGAAGCACCCACAAGTGGAGAAGAAGGAAGACACCGTCGGAAGCGTCACCATGATCCACGGTGCCATGTCTAGCACCTTGATGGGGGTAATCTTCTTATTCGTCCATGGGTTGTAATCGGTCTTGAGATGTAATCGTTACTTTGTTGGAACATCTATCTATCATCTTGTGTTGAATGTTCTTAGATGCTTAAGGTTAGCTACCATGCCGTAAAGGAAGTAAGGGCCCCAATGCTCCCTTGGATCAATTCAATACGCCGTGTCCATCATAGGTCTAGTCACAAATACCTCCGCATAGTGAAAGTACGGGGGAGGGAAAGGGCGAAACCGTGGTCACAACCCCCGATAGATTAGATTGGTTTTTATGCTTTAAGTGGTTGCATGTTCACGTATCGTAGACCCATGGGCGAGTGTCTTTTATCTTGTTAGCTTAATTGTTCTTTCTAGTGTAGTGTAGTTGTTTTCTAATTTAACCATAGATAAGGTTTAGGTAGTTAGTGAGTAGAAGTAGATCAAACGCTTGTAATCCCCTTGCTCCGCAGATTGACAAGAACCTAGGGAATCCCGTGGTGAAAAGGTGTAGGTTCGTACGCTTGTGGATCGTAGGTGGATACGTCTTTTATCCGTTAACAAGCCCCTTTTTCTGACACCGTTGCCGGGGAGCAAGCTAGTTTACATCGTTTGGTTTGCATCTAACTTTGTTTTATATTTAGTTTATCTTTTGTTTGCTAATATCTAACCCATATTATTTAGAAAACCACGTTGTTTTGTTTTTGTTTTTTATCTTGTTGTCTAGATGGCGTTCGTCAACCACCCCGTGGAAGGAGAAATCACTAAGGGATTACACTAGTCCTCGATGTGAAGACATAAGAGTACAAGAGTCAGATTCGCAGCTCGAAGCGACCAAGTATGAAATTAAATTTAAGATCATCGAGATGGCGGCGTCAAACCCGTTTGAAGGGATGGAAACAGAGAAACCATATAGACACATAAGGCATTTCACAACGCTATGCAACACGGTGCGTCAAGAAGGAGTTCCTGATGAATGGTTCAAATGGTTTCTCTTTCCCTACTCACTTGCCAGTGAAGCAAAGACGTGGTACTCATTCGCATCCTTTGAAGTTGAAGGCAATTGGAACAAGTTGACAAAGAAGTTTTGCGAGAAGTTCTTTCCAATTAGCAAGGTTCAACATCTAAGGAGGCAAGTGATCACTTTCATGCAAGGAGAAGAGGAAGGGATAGACCAAGCTTGGAATAAGTTTAATGAGTTGATCAAACAAGGACCAAGACTCAGCTTCTCTGGTGATGTACTCTTGCATACATTTTTCCTTTCCCTAACCCCTAGTTGCATGCAACATGTCTAAATGTGTGCAGGTGGGGATCTCATGGATAAAACACTCACGGAAGCTTCTTAACTTTTACAAAAAATTAGTAAAGCAGCGGCCATGCGAAGATATTGGGAAACAAGACTTGCAGGAGAGCCGGAATACAATTCAAGGACGAGGAAGAGTGCTGAAATTTCTAAAGAGGCAACCCCGGAAGTCACAAAAGAGGAGCCAATCCCGGAAAAGCTTGAAGAAGATCACATCAAGTCAAGAACTACCCCGAGCGTTGACTTAGCTGAATCAAATGAAACAAACAAGAGAAGTATGTCAAGCGCGAAGCCATTAAGGGAGTTCGAACACATGGATTGGGTTCCGATTGACTACGGAGAAGTATTCAACAAGAGAAGACCATTCCCTAACCAAAAGGGGATAGCAAGAGCATTGGAATTGGATTTTCAATCGGAAAAGAAAGCGGAAGATTCATACGACCTTGAAACCACCGGTGAGATCTTTCAAAAGCTCTTTGGTGATGATGAAGTGGATCCGGAACACATTGCCGAGGTGAAAAGAATCATGGGGATCAAGCCTGAAGCATCGCCATATGCTCGCCTCGCCGAAGTTTATGCGATAGGATCCGAAGAAGAAGAGAGGACGGCACCACACTTGAGTTGCGAGATCAATGGAGTTCAATGCAAAGCTTTGTGCGACATCGGAGCCCAAGTAAGTGTCATATCTTCTAAAATTTATGATAAAGTTCAAGATCACAACCTAAACTTAGCCCCAACATCAACGAAATTAATCGTGGGAGATGGTAGAACTATTAGACCTCTAGGTATTGCTTGCAACATGAATGTAATAATCTCTGGAAAATGTATACCAACCAATTTCTTTGTTATTGATGCTTACCATAGTAATCATGATCACATAATCCTAGGTAGGCCCTTTCTTAAGTTGGTTGATGCCGTGTTGGATGTCGGAAAAGGAAAAGTAACAATAAACATTAATGGAAAGAAGTACGCATATAACTTTCTTCGCGTTTCTAAACACCCTTCACCTTTTCCTCCGGAAGACGAAGAAGTAGAGGAGGTAGATAGTCTTTGTTTTGTTAAAACCCTTAGAGACCCACTGCAAAGAGCGATAGAGAATCAAGCTAATGATCAACATGATGAAGAACTAGAGGAAGCAACAAAGGGATTAGAACCACAAGATGAAAACGTGGAGGAAGAAAAATTTGAGGACATAGGAGAAATTAAACCCGAGGAGCCACAAGTGCCCGAGGTGGATCTTAAACCTTTGCCCAAAGGATTAAAGTACGGATTTTTGGACCCAGAAAAGACTTATCCAGTCATCGTGAGCGACGAGTTAAGTTCCGAAGAAAATGAGAAGTTGCTGAATTTATTGAAAAGGCATAGAAAGGTGATTGGATACTCGATCAATGATCTCAAAGGTCTTAGCCCAGCCTTTTGCACTCATCGTATACCTATGGAAGACCAATGTAAGCCCGTAGTGGACCACCAAAGGAGGCTAACTCATTCCATGCGAGAGGTAGTAAAGAAAAGGTCATCAAGTGACTTGATGCCGGAATCATCTACCCAGTTCCGCATAGCGAATGGGTGAGCCCGGTACATTGTGTACCGAAGAAAGGAGGTTTAACCATGGTGAAGAATGAGAAGAATGAATTAATACCGCAAAGAACCGTGACCAGGTGGTGGATGTGCATCGATTATCGAAAGCTAAACAAAGCAACGAAGAAAGATCACTTCCCCCTACCGTTCATTGACAAGATGCTCGAGAGGTTAGCAAACCACACTTATTTTTGCTTTCTCGATGGGTACTCGGGGTTCATGCAAATTCCCATTCACCTGGATGATCAACACAAAACAACGTTTACATGCCCTTATGGAACGTTTGCATATAGAAGGATGCTCATCGGTCGATGCAACGCTCCGGCCTCTTTTCAACGCTGCATGATGGCCGTATTCTAGGAATTCATCGAAGAAATTGTCAAGGTGTTCATGGATGATTTTTCCGTTTATGGGAAGAGGTTCATGGATTGCTTGGCAAACTTAGATAAGGTCCTCACGAGGTGTGCGGAGGTAGACTTGGTGTTAAATTGGGAAACATGCCACTTCATGGTTAAGCAAGGCATAGTGCTCGGACATGTTATATCTGAGAGAGGCATTGAAGTGGACAAGGCTAAGGTAGAGATGATTGAGCAACTCCCCCCTCCGACAGATGATAAGTCCTTGAGGAGCTTTCTAGGCCAAGCCGGATTCTATAGAAGATTTATTAAGGACTTCTCGAAGATCACTAAGCCTTTAACACATCTCCTTCAAAAGGATGTGGCTTTTGACTTTGATGAGAAGTGCCTAGCGGCATTCTGGATCTTAAAAAGTGCGTTGGTGAGTGCTCCCATTATTCAACCTCCGGATTGGAGCCAACCTTTCGAGATCATGTGTGATGCAAGTGACTACGCCGTAGGTGCGGTTTTGGGTCAAAGAAAGGAAGGCCGAGTTCACGCTATTTACTATGCTAGTAAAACTCTTAATGAGGCACAATTAAATTATGCCACTACAGAGAAAGAGTTGCTAGCGGTGGTATTCGCCTTCGAAAAATTCAGATCTTACATCGTGAACTCGAAGGTCATTGTTTACACCGATCACGTGGCCATCAAGTATCTCTTGGCTAAGAAGGATGCTAAACCACGAATGATCGTTGGATCCTTCTTCTCCAAGAGTTCGATGTTAAAATTCGTGATAAGAAGAGGGTGGAGAATGTTGTGGCCGATCATTTGTCTAGGATGAATCGTGGACAAGATGATAAAGAGCCCATAGAAGACAAGATGAGAGATGACCACCTCTATCGAGTGCTCGATAAAGACACGTGGATGATTAATATCATTCGAGCAATTTGGAAGATGCCTCTTGATCACCTAGATAAAGATTCTCAAAGGGGGATAATCTCCGAAAGTCAAAAATACTTTTGGGAAGCACCTTACCTCTTTAAACTTGGCAATGATGGAGTCATGAGAAGATGTGTGCCAAGAGAAGAGAGGCTAGAAATTTTGAGAAAGTGCCACTCGGCGGAGTACGGTGGACACTATAGCCACTTTCGGACCCAAGCAAAAGTGTGGTCTAGCGGATTCTATTGGCCGGAGATGCATGAAGATACTAAAAGATATGTTGCATCATGCCCCGAATGCCAAAGAACCGGGAATATTTCTCAAAGAAATTATATGCCTTTGAGATATAATCTACAAATTGACTTATTCGATGTGTGGGGAATAGACTTCATGGGGCCTTTCAAAACCTCACATGGATATGAGCATATCCTAGTCATGGTTGATTATTTATCCAAGTGGGTAGAGGCCATGCCATGTCGTAAAGCTTCCACAGAGGAGTCCATTGCCATGATCAAGAGCATGATTTTCCCTTGTTTCGATACACCGAGAATCTTGATAAGCGATGGAGGAACTCACTTCACAGGGAATAATTTCAAAAAGTGCTTGTCCAAGTTGGGAACTGAACATAGGGTCTCTACCACTACGTGAAAAATTGGCTTTGGTAACGGGCGTAGATCGCCTTTGGTAACGGGCAATGCACCCGTTACCGATCAAGTGTTACAAATAACCCAAGAAAGGTAACGGGTAGATGCCCGTTACTGATAAGACATATTCGTAACGGGCATTAAACAACGACCGTTACCAGAACTAGACACCGGTCATGTGAAAATGACTATTTCTCTGGGCCCACAGGGAACTTTGGTAACAGGCACCGAAACAAAGCCCGTTACTGTGAAATCAATATCAGAGACGCGTGTGGTGAACCTGCGTCTCTGATGTCTTAACGAACGGGCCACGTATTGGTAACGAGCTTTTACGGTGCCCGTTACTTTGTTGGCAAGTTTGTAACGGGTGCTCCAATTGAAGCCCGTTACTCAGTGGCCAGTGTTTGTAACGAGCTTTAATTAATGCCCGTTACAGATATGTAGGCCACCCCTATAGTAACCTGCTGCCTGCTTTCCGGCTGCATCCTGGATCCAGCCAGGATTTGGCAGCCAACAGGGGCTGCATCCTGGAACCAGACAGGATATGACTAAATTCACAGAAATTAGATCCAGCATCTAAATTCACAGAAATCCACAATTCACATGCATCATATGACAAAATTCAGCATCATCATCTCATACAAGGAGGAAATGCATCTCCCAAGGAGGAATGCAACAATATCACAAAAATTCATGGACAATGAGGAATGCAAAAATTCATGGACAAGGAGGAATGCAAAAATTTCCTAGTCACCAAACACAATATTAGCCCACACAGTTTCATCAGCATGAAATTTTCCTCCGGCTGTGATCACCTGTTCCATGAGGAATGTGGCAATTCTTTCACGAACATCTGCTAGCAATGATTTGTCGAGAGGATGCTCATCTAGCCCTAATCTCTGGATATAATAATGTCACCAGTCAGCACACATATATAGGTGGTTACCAAAAAATGTGTAGTGCTAATAAGCAAGAACTGTGCTCAGTTGCAGGTTTTACAAATGAAGATCCCAAGAAAGTACCTTCATATGTGTGCTGCTATATTTTAATTAAAGCATGTGATAGGTACAATAGAAGCCGCACAGTCTGGATCCAGTAGGTTGTTGGTGGCACTACAATAAACATACAAAGAAAAATAGTGGTGATCGAGAAGAAATAAACTCAAGATTTAGTACTAGCTTCCACAGGAAGGAAATAAGTGGTATGTACCTTAACATCTTTGACATGTTTCAAGGGGCCACGACGCGAGAACTTTTTGCGGCAGTAATGATTCCAAGCCCTACAACGAAAATATCAACAATGATTAGGACACTATTAATTAATATACTCTGTATAGTTTGATGAGGAACGTCTGCAGGTTAAGAAAGAAATAACTTACTCATTAATGATTAGCTCGAAAGGTTCAGTATTAGTATTAATTGTCTTCAATGAATCAAGATAATAGACCTTCCGTTGCTTCGGAACGATCGCCACTGCAATCCAGTGGTTCGTACTGAGATAAGCGGTAAGCATTAAATCCTTTGTAGCATATTGTTCGAAGGCTCTGAGCATATAGTCAACAGAGAAAGAAACAGTGTTATCCGTGCTGCTCAACATTGTCGAGCAAAGGCATTCAGGATCAAGGTAGCCAACTGCAGGGCCCTTGTTGTCAACTTCTATAGTCATATTCCTATTAGTTAGAAAAAACAAAGTATAAGGAGGCAAAATACACGGTAATAAATATGATGTGAGGCAAAAAGCACAGTTCGATAGAGGATGTGATTAGTGAGAATCAGATTAAATTTTCAAGCAACTTACAGGATGAAACAGCGGAGAACTATTAGATCCAAAGCATCCAAGTGGAAGAGATCGTACAAATCACTGAGTTGCACAGGCATCTGCTGGAGTGTGTTTGACGATTCATCTCTCTTCAGCCATGCATTGTTCCTGGGACAAAGTGCGACCATAATGTCAGAAGCATCATCTGACTCACCACGTTGCATGTAGAATGTGTGGAGCTTTCTGGTAAAAGGAACAACCTTTTTGAGATCACCCATCACTGAGAATGTTCTTTCCGAATTTGTAATTTGGGTTAGCCATAGCCAAAGGATTCTTCTCAGTGTCACTCTCAGATTGCTTTGGGTTAGTCATATACCGACGATTCTCCTTGGTGTTTCTTTTAGATCACTTTCTAGTAGGCCTTTTAGAGGTTTTATTTACAACAATTTCCTTTTCCTGCTGCTTTGAGATGGCTGAAGAAGGTTTCTTAAGGGCTTGCTTGCCTGTTGTAGGTGCTGTAGAGCTGTTATTTTTGGCAAGTTTCTCTTCTTGCAGCTTTGAAATGGCTGAAGGTTTCTCAAGGGCTTTCTTGCCTAGTGGTGTCTCACCAGGACCTATTACAGAGGTATTAGGCCCAGATGTACCTACTTTGGCATGATTGTTTTGAGCACTTCCGTTTGGGGGTGTAGGTTTTGTTGTTTCATGAGGAGGAGAAGGAGGAGGAGGTGGTGGGCGTGGTGGTGGGGATGGAATATTTGGTGTCTCTTGCGGATGTGGGGATGCAAGTTTTTCTGTTTTTTTAGGACTAGGAGTAGGTGGGGATGGAATATTTTGTGTACCTTCCGGATGTGGGGATGGAACGTGTGGGGATTGAGGAGGAGGAGGAGGAGGAGGAGGAGGAGGAGGAGGGGAACCACCTGAGGAAGGAACATGTACCGTACTGTGTGAACAACAAAGAAACGGTATAATAGCCTGTGAACGAGATATACATGTTGGTGTTCCTTTGATGTCAATCCGACACCTTCTCCACTGTAACCTCTATCCTTGAGCTTGTCCGAGTTTCATCACCTCGTCATTAGGAGGGTATTCCAATAGTTCATCCGCAAAGATAGTATATACAGTGATCACTTCAACCACAACACAGTCTTCATGAATCGGGACTGTTTGTAGCGTATTGTAGCGTAGTCTCCTATGGATGAACAAGACCAAGTGCAGCCTCACATTGAATCCCGCTCCACGTGATCCATAGGCCACGGTTTGTGGGTTCAGTCAACATGCCTATAAGGTCTTCGTGTGTACGATCGTCACAGCGCACCTCCGTCGCCAACTCTGCAGTGCCATCGATCAAACCTACATCTGCGGACGCACAGCTGCTCTTCAGTGTGGCGGGTGAAGGGCTTGCGCGATTGGACATTGGTGACAACACCATCTGGTGACAACACCACCTCTGCATCTGCATGTTCTGCATCTGCATCTCAGTCGCCAGTTCTTGCTTGATTTGTTCCTTTATCTTTTCCGTATCAACTGATGTGTCGGTCTTCGTCCTCTTCTTATTCCTGTACATCTCGACGTGCTGAGGCCATGCATACTTCCAGCCCTGGTAGCTGGAGACACCACACACACGACCGTGTTGTTCAGTGCGGCCCAAGCACTGACTTAGCACATCATACTTTCTCTGCCCTGCCATTCCTGAAGATTCTGCACATGCAATCTTCTCCTTGATGTCCGCAACCAATTTTTCTGCCTCTTTGTTGTTGAACACTATCACGGCAACACGGTCTTTAATCACTAGCTTACTCCTTCCTCGTATCCAATTCTTGGAACGATCGTCAGGGTAGGTGTCATGTGGGTTGGGGATACCAGCTGCAGCTAATTGTCTGTCCTCTTCCTCCCATTGTTCTAGTTTCACAGTATAACCAGCTGGTCCCATGTTGTGCTCGCTTGTGTTCCGGCTTCGGAGTTCTTTGAACTTGACACTAGCAGATGAGGCTTGCTCGGTTTCTGCCTGTTTCATGAACTCCTTCCACTGTTTCGGGACAATAAATGGATGCCTTGTAAATGGCTCAAGTCCTTTTCTGATAAAATCTCGCCTAAGCTGAAATCTAAATTGTCTACATGCCTTAGCTGCCGTCTTCCAGAAAATCTTGAATGCCTGCGGTTTCGCATCTTCCTGGAACTTCAAGTGTTTCTGCACATGCTTATCAAACAAGTCCCACTTTTCATCATTGCTTAGTTCTTTGATTTCCGGCAAGTTCAAAGGTATCTTTTGTCTAGCAACGAGCCCCGCAAGTGCCTTGAACTTGCGCTTTTGAGTCAATGGTACTGGCATCCCCACTATGTTGACCTCAGTGACTATCATTGTGCCACTTGGCCACTTTGTGGATGTCCTTGGCGCTCTGCCTCGGCGCTGAGCCCCACCCATCTGGTCTTGTTGTGCACTAGCAGTGCCATAACCCTCTTCTTCATCTTGTGGCCCAGGTCTATAGTCCTCGTATGAATTATCCTGTGAATTAATAGTCAAGGGAATTACAGTAACTACTTTAGCCCACTATAATATCATTGGTTCTTGGTAAACCATTAACATAAATTAGTGCAGGCAAAGCGACCAACCATTTTAAAGAGCAAGATGCGAGTTTGCCTCGGTTCTTTGATGAGGTACTTATTCAACTTGGAGAGAATGTGCAGATGTGCATAGGAACAAGAGCAAAACCAAATGTAAGAGTCAATCTAAAAGGAAATGCTAAGTATGTATACGATCGACAGCTAAGTATGTCCACATTTACTTATACAAAGGAGCCACGACATACCCTGCAATTCCCACAAGTACAAGTATATTATATGTATTTATATAAAAAGAAAACCATACGCACGCATATGTTGTATACTTGATTACCTAAACGCATGTGTGCTGCAAAAGCGCGCTTGGCCTAATTCCATAAACTCGAGCAAATATACCAAATTACCTTATTACTGAATTGTTGTTAATTTTACAATTATTACCGAGTTGGTAGAATGCATTTACCGAATTGTATAAGGCATTTTTAGAGCGGTATACCATAAACTCAAATCCTAGATTCGTCACTGACCTTCGCACTGCCGGATTGGAGGGATCTCTACTCCTTGTCGCTGCCTGCTCGCCGCCACGGCCTCGTCCTCGCGTCAACCTCGTGGCTAGATCCCTCCTCCTCCTAGTCGTCGTCGTCGTTGCTGGATCCCTCCTCTAATCGTCGTCGTCATCGCCGCGGCCGCAGCTGGGTCCCTCCTCCTCTAGATCTCGCTGTCAGAGGTGTGGTGCGTGTCGCACCGAGCGTGGTGTGGCACGCGTCTCAGCGAAGGGGTGTAGAGTGGGTCGCGGCGTGGGGGAGGTGAGGGGGACGAAGGCGAGGGGGAGAAAGTGGCGGCGGTGGCGCAAGGGGAGAGTGGGAGGAGACTGCGTGAGGGAGGCGTCCTTCACTACTAAGTACTAACCTAGCGCGAGTGGTCTTGTGTGGGCCTTAAAACGAGTAATGTAGGTCACATCACCAAGCAAACTAACTCATACTCCCTCCGTCCCAAAAAGACCGTTCGTTTAGAAAATTGAGGACATGCTAGAGTTGTGACAAATGACCTTGTTACCTCTAATTAATATGCATTGGAACTTGAAAAGAGACATCAAGCATTTCATTGGCTCCATGTCAATGTCATGTGCAACAACTTCCTACAACAAATGGAAATTGATGCATTAGAACAATTGATCAGTGAAGATGTGAAGGTCCAAGGACAAATCTTGTGTGTGATGGTTTCAGAACTTGCCTCGTGGTCTTCCGAATCGTCGCCAGAGTTGTTGCCGGAGTCGTCACCGGAGTTGTTGCCAGAGTCGTTGCCAGATGAGATGAGGTCTACCAGCACCACTCTTCTACTTGGGTCATCGCTGGAGGACACTCGTCACTAATGAAGGGGCGGGGCCAGGTCTGTTCGAATGAAGAACAGTTTGCTTTTCCCCTTTTAATCTGCAATAAAATTTTGTATCACGTTTTCTCCATCAACCATAATCCAAATATGATGATATTTGTTTCTGAATTTTTCTAAAATCAACATTTATTGATTTATGACATTTTTTCGTATGTAATTCCATTTCTTGGATGTTGTTTATACACCTTATATTGCTCCTTATAAGTACAACATATAAATAATATTTTTTTACACGACCATTACTAATTAAACTTTGCATTTCGTAATCTTATGTTAAACATAAGGTTATGTTAAAATTTCAAATGCATATGAGTTCGAACATGTTTTAAAGTGTGGAAAACTTCAATGTTGAAGTAACATTCTAATAAACTAGGTGAGAGATGTAGACATTTGTACACAAGTATAATCCTTTGTTTTCGAAACCATTTGAATTTTTGTAGACAAGTTTAAGGACTTAAATTATGTTGCCAAGTCAATTTGTAGAATTTTTAGAACACACTAAGACGTTATTATAATTATTATATCGTAAACAAGAGATAAAAATTCTAATTCTAAGAAATTTAGTTAGACAAGTGTGGCCGTTGATATTTTATTCAAATACTAAATTACCAACTATGAATTATTTGTGTTTTTTACGAATTTTTAGTGCTGTTTATGGGGTATAATATTTGAGGGAAGCAAGTTTCAATTCAGAAAAAATAGTGTCAGGCCCACTCTCAGCGTCAGAAGCCTATATAAAAAAAGATAACCATAGCATGCCCGACCGACAAAGGCGATCCGGGTAGACTAACCATCGTCGCCAATGAAGGGGCGGGGCCGGGTCTGTTTGAATGAAGAACAATTTGCTTTTCCCCTTTTAATCTGCAATCAAATTTTGTATCATGTTTTTCCCCATCAACCATAATCCAAATTTGATGATATTTGCTTCTGAATTTTTCTAAAATCAACATCTATTTATTTATGACATATTTTCATATGTAATTTCATTTCTTGGATGTTGTTTATACACCTTATATTGTTCCTTATAAGTACAACATATAAATAATATTTTTTACACAACCATTACTAATTAAACTTTGCATTTCGTAATCTTATGGTGAACATAAGATTATGTTAAAATTTCAAATGCATATGAGTTCGAACATGTTTTAAAGTGTGGAAAAATTCAATGTTGAAGTAACATTCTAATAAACTGGATGAGAAATGTAGACATCTGTACACAAGTATAATCTTTCATTTTCGAAACCATTTGAATTTTTGTAGACAAGCTTAGGGACTTAAACTATGTTGTCAAGTCAATTTGTAGAATTTTTAGAACACACTAACACGTTATTATAATTATTATATCGTAAACAAGAGATAAAAATTCTAATTTTAAGAAATTTGGTTAGACAAGTGTGGTTGTTGATATTTTATTCAAATACTAAATTACCAACTATGAATTATTCGTATTTTTTACGAATTTTTTGGTGCTGTTTATGGGGTATAATATTTGAGGGAAGCAAGTTTCAATTCAGAAAAAATAGTGTCGGGCCCACGCGTCAGCGTCAGAAGCCTATATAAAAAAAGATAACCGTAGCCTGCCCGACCGACAAAGGCGATCCGGGTAGACTAACCATCGTCGCCAATGAAGGGGTGGGGCCAGGTCTGTTCGAATGAAGAACAATTTGCTTTTCCCCTTTTAATCTGCAATCAAATTTTGTATCACGTTTTTCTCCGTCAACCGTAATCCAAATTTGATGATATTTGTTTCTGAATTTTTCTAAAATCAACATCTATTCATTTATGACATTTTTTCATATGTAATTCCATTTCTTGGATGGTGTTTATACACCTTATATTGTTCCTTATAAGTACAACATATAAATAATATTTTTTTACACAACCATTACTAATTAAACTTTGCATTTCATAATCTTATGGTGAACATAAGGTTATGTTAAAATTTCAAATGCATATGAGTTCGAACATGTTTTAAAGTGTGGAAAACTTCAATGTTGAAGTAACATTATAATAAACTAGGTGAGAGATGTAGACATTTGTACACAATTATAATCTTCCATTTTCGAAACCATTTGAATTTTGTAGACAAGCTTAGGGACTTAAATTATGTTGTCAAGTCAATTTGTAGAATTTTTAGAACACACTAAGACGTTATTATAATTATTATATCGTAAACAAGAGATAAAAATTCTAATTTTAAGAAATTTGGTTAGACAAGTGTGGCTGTTGATATTTTATTCAAATACTAAATTACCAACTATGAATTATTCGTATTTTTACGAATTTTTTGGTGTTGTTTATGGGGTATAATATTTGAGGGAAGCATGTTTCAATTCAGAAAAAATAGTGTCGGGCCCATGCGTCAGCGTCAGAAGCCTATATAAAAAAAAGATTACCGTAGCCTGCCCGACCGACAAAGGCGATCCGGGTAGACTAACCATCGTTGCCAACAAGTGCTCCATTGTCAGAAATGCCCCTTGCCGAATGAATATGCATCCGCCCCAGCGTCCCGACCCCTGCCCCCTTCTTCTTCCCCGATCTGTGCTCCACCGCCGCCGCCCGCCCGTAC
Source organism: Cenchrus americanus (assembly GCA_947561735.1). Classification (NCBI taxonomy): domain Eukaryota; kingdom Viridiplantae; phylum Streptophyta; class Magnoliopsida; order Poales; family Poaceae; genus Cenchrus; species Cenchrus americanus. The sequence continues at coordinate 57,494,433 of OX387240.1, forward strand.
TTCCCCACCGTCGCACACATGTCACACTACGCGATTCGTCTGGAGGTGCACATGCGAGGAGCAGGGTCCAAGGTTGCCGGAGCAGCCGCAATCACTCCATCGGCTTTGATCCCGTCGGTGAGCTAAGCGGCTTTCCACTGGTCCCTTTCCCGGACTGTGGTGTGGCTCGGGTGGTGGAGGGGCAGACGCAGAAGGAAGGGGAAAACCACAGTCGTCTTTATTTCAAGTGTGCAAGGAACTCAGTGAGTAGTCTGCTTTGTCTCCCAAATCTGAGTTAGGGTTCTTATGTGTTTTTGATTCTGCAGTACCCCAAGTATTGTGGATTTTATCATTTCCACAAGGAGTATCTCCAGATGCTGAAGGATGTTGGCATCATTGTTTTTCGACCGTCGAACCGGGCAGACACGGTCGATGAAGTAGTTGATTCAGTGGAATGTCAGATTGGGAGCGGCGAGCAGAGGTAAGCACTGGAAGACAAGCAGAGGAAGAAAGCACTGGAGGAGAAGATGGACAATGTGATCTGGAAGATGAACTTGATTATTGTGGCTGTTGTTTGTGTAGTATTTGGATGTTTACTAGGGATGTATGCTGCAAAGAAGTAATTCTGATGTTAAAAGTGGTTCTTTTGCTTCATTTGTGTGGATGAAGAATGAAAAATTTGTCACATATGACAAACTTAAATGTATGAATGAAGAATGAATGGAATGACAATTGGGTCACAAATCTTAATGTGTCACACATCACAAAATTCATCAATTCATCTATGCTGACATTTCATTGCAGCATGAGGCAAAGGAAATATGGATTATTAAGACAAATAGAGTAACAAAGTTCTGGCATAACTCTGGCATATATACACATTGCAATTCATTGTGAACTGTTGCCATATAATGACACAAACAAAGTATCAAACTTCTGGCATACACATTGCAATTCATTGTAAGCTGCTACCATAGACATCGCAATGCCTTCCAAAATAGGAGACATGGATTGATCTACCGCGTCTCTTAGATCTACTAGTTCATCACAAGTTCAACATACACAGATCTACTAGCTAGTCCATCACAAGTTCAACAAGCACACTGGAAGAACACATTAACAGAGGAACAAGTTAATTAAGCAGAGGTAGTCACCGCCGGAGGAGCCCCACCGTCAGAGTCGGAGTCAGAGTCGGAGCCGGAGCTGGAGATGTCGAGGCCGCCATCGTCGTCGTCGTCGTAGTAGACGGGGGGGCACTTCTCTCTCCAGGTTCCTAGCCAAGACATTGACCTTCAAGGCGTAATCCATCACGGTCATCTCCTTCGAACCAAGGGGTATTTGGACCTCGAGATGAACGGCCAACTTTCCAAGACTCTGCCAAGCCTCGTAGAGCATCTTCACTGAAAAAAAGGCATCCGAATATTCTACTTTTGGAGCACGAAGGAAGGGTCGTGCCACCTCGTGTCAGGGCCGCTTCACCTCCTCGGGCGGGGGCGGCGGCACCTCCTCGAGCTCGGCGGGCGGTGGCGGCGGCACCTTCTCGGCTTGGCGGGCGGGGGTCGGCGGCACCTCCTTGGGCTCGGCGGGCGAGGGCGGCGGCACCTCCTCCCTCCCCCCGCTTCCTTGATGGCTCGCTTGACGCCATGCGCTTGCTTGAGGAAGGAGAAGCTCTTGGATTCACTTCTTGGTGACCGAAGACAGTGGTGCTGGGGTTTTCTTGGTGCCGCGGTTGACGAAGTTCTTGGCCTGCCAGGATTTATATTGACAAGACGGCAAACCGTCAAGCGGTCGGTCACGCGCCTCGGAACCCGTGTCCGCTCACGAGAGCTCTTGGCCACAAAAATGATGTGGTCACAAGGAGACGTGTGATTGTTCATATTCTATTCAAAATACTAAATGCCCAACTACTCCTATGAGTTGTTCGATTATTAAAAAAACTATGAATTGTTCGTATTTTTATTAATCTATATAACTTATATAATTGGTACCCACTAACTATCATTAACTTCATATCTCTCTTCATGCAAGCTACCAACATCATCTCCCATCAAACTAAGGGTTATTAACTCTATCTCTTTTTCTCTTCATCACACCAATTCTTTCTTCATACAAACTATACCCACATCATCTTCCACCAACTAAGGGTTATTGCATAAACTAGTTGTGGTAGAAAATTGGTTCATAATTTATCAAAAAATTTTCTCATATCTCACAGCAACACGCGTGGGGAATTACCTAGTTTTTAGGTGTTGCTTTATGGGCCCTAATTTTTGAGGGAAGCAATTAAGTGTCATTTCAAAAAAAGTGTTAAAGAAGGTAATCATTGCTCGCGCACCAGCCAACAAAGTGACCCGGGTTTGCTAACCCGCGTCGGCATTGACTACAACCCCCTCCATCCCAAATATTGCCCCTTTCTTCTTTCCGGATGGATAAGCGCAGCACTTTCCTTGAAAAAAAGCTCAGAGGAGGCGTGGAGACAGAGACGACGATGAGCGCTGGCGAGGGGCCAAGCAGCGGATGACCCCGCGCACCCGGGATCGAGGAGAACCGGAACACGAAGCGGTGCTGCAACTGGATCCGCGCGTGTGCTGGCGAGATGGCAGCGAAGAGGGAGACGACGATGAGTGTCGGAGAGGGGCGAAGCGGCAGTGGAGTGAACCCAATGCTAGAGACGAGGGTCCTCGACTGGATCCTCTCGGATTCCGACGAGGGGCCAAGCAGCGGCAAGGAGGAGCGTGCCGGCGAGGGGGCAGCGAAGTAGGCAAGGGGCCTGCCTCACATTTGCGAGCACAAGTGTCTTGCAACTATGAAGAGGTGTCGAGGGAGCGGCGAAGAAGGTGTAGAGGACCTCATCTCTGACTCTGGCAACGACTACGACGACGACAAGGCAAGTTTATCTGAATCTCACTGCCTTTTTACTTGTTCTATAGATGGAGCTTAAGGTAGCTTGAGTGTGAGCTTCATAAAGTTAATTAGTGCCTATGATGATGTCTTCCATGCTTGTCATGATCTTAATTATACCAAGTTCTGAGGTAAATCAGTTCTGAACTTAGTTCTGCTTTTACTTGTCACACTCTGCTCCAAGGTCTGAGGCAAATTAGTTTTGAATTAACTATGTTGTCTTATACTATGTTTAACCCTATTTCAGGCAAAACTCTTTGAGTCGCGAGCAGAGCTTGAGTTACTTCTTAACCTTAATGTCTGGGATTATGTGGAACCTGAGTTTGAAAAAATCACAAAATAAGTGAACATCCTCATCAAAAAGGATAAGCACATAAGGATGTACAATTATACTACTAAATAAAATGTTGAGCCCATTGAAGGTGCGCTATAGGGGCTTCAAGAATCCTTGGTTGCTTACAAAGAGGCTGCAAAAAGAGCCAATAATCCTGATGGGGCATGATCTAGTTCAAGCTTGTTGATGTGCAGGGTGAGTAGCCATACTTTTGTGGATGTTCAAGGGGCATACCTTTGTTGATGTGTATGGTCAGATAGCACGACCATAATAAATAATGTGATGGACTAGTTAAGTCCTAGCCTGATATATGGACAACTTAACCTTTTGTAATAATTCTCTTTATTCCTGTGGACAAGTTATCTTCATCTTTGTGGACAAGTTATCTCTCTTATGATGTCTGTTTTGTCTCAGAAGATATGTGTGTTGATTGTGCACGTATGTCGACATGGAAACAATGAGAGATGGATGGAGTTGACCTGTCAATGAGGACAGACTCAAAGGAGATGATGATTAACAAACCTCCGTCTCATGTGTTCACTGACGCCGCGCTCCCGCTACACGGAAATTGAGTGCTCATCGGTAACAGACTTTATAGCATGTTACCAATACGGAGGATCAGTAACGGACTTAAGCAGCTCGTTACCGATAGGGCGTTGATCAGTAACGGACTTTACTAGTTCGTTACCGATAGGTTTAACTTATGTGACGGGCTCTATTTAACGTCCGTTACAAAGAATTCATGTAACGGACATTTAAGAAGCCCGTTACCAGAAGTCCACATTGGTAACGGACGTTGTGGAGGCCAACCCCGGGGTTGTCCTGGCGCACTTATAGGTAACGGGCACCAAACAACAACCGTTATAGATGTGGGTGGATGTAACGGGAGTTAAGGGCCCGTTACAAATGTTGTGTGACCTATTTGAGGTTTTCACGTAGTGTACGGACAAGCGGAAACATCAAATAGGCAATTAAAGAGCATCCTCAACAAAACCATAGAGAAGGGAGGCAAAGATTGGTCAAAGAAATTAGACGGAGCTTTGTGGGCATATCGAACAGCGTTCAAGACACCGATAGGTATGACCCCTTATCAATTCATCTATGGAAAAGCTTGCCACCTTCCAGTTGAGTTGGAACATAAGGCCTATTGGGCAATCAAAGAGATGAACCTTGATCTCGATGCCGCGGTGGTAAAGCGAAGAATTCAAATAAGCGAGCTAGAAGAGATAAGGCTGAAAGCATATGAGAATGCAAGCATTTACAAAGAGAGGATTAAAAGGTGATATGACAAAAGGTTGAAGAAGAAAGAATTTAAAGAAGGAGATAAGGTCCTCCTCTACAATTCGAGGTTTAAAACCTTCAGAAAGGGGAAATTGCAAAGCAAGTGGGATGGACCTTACATTCTTCATTCGGTGCTCTCCAACGGAGCGGTAACCATTATGGATGTGAAAGGTGATCAATTCATGGTGAATGATCAACGGCTTAAGGTTTACTACAAACCCGACGTTGTGACCCTTCACCATATTGATGTCTTCACCATGGAAGAAGAGCCCGAACGTCCAGCCTAGGACGTAAAACAAGGTGTGGATTTTTGTAAACAGTTTTTCTTTTATTTTTCTGGAGTTTCTCGCGAAGTTTTACAGGGCCAACTTTTTGTCATGGGCTAAAGGAGGTACACAGAAAATGGGATCAGACCGGCTTGTGGAGCAAGGTGGGCCGGCCGGCCTACTTCGACCGGCCCAGGGGGGTCCAACGGTGGTTCGCCCTGGTTTTTCCTTGGAACGTGCCTTTTCGACTTCCTTCTTTGGTCAGAAAATTTTAAGGGAAGTTTGAAAAAGGGAAATGCGGATTCTAGAGCATTCCTTTTCGAACTATTTAATTGGCCGAATTTGGAGCTCGGGAATCCATCCCATCTCGCATTCTCTTGCACCCACGCAGCAGCCATGATGTCCCCTAAGAGCGTAGAGTTGAAGCAAGGCGCCAAGGAGCCATCGATGGAGGAGGCGAAGCGATGCGAGCTCAAGGTACCCGTGGTGATCAAGAGGATCGCCCGCATCCGTTGCGGAGGGTGTGTCCCGACCGAGCTATCGCATTTCGCAACCCCATCAAAGAGGAGAAGGTCCCTACTCCCGTTCGAAGGTCGACGCGCATCCGAGGCATGAAGAGGAAGGATTACAAGGAGGTGTCGCCCGAGCCTAAGGACTATGGGGGGAGCGACTATTCCGATGATCGTAGCCCGATCTCGTGGGCGGCCGCCGTAAGGGAAGACAATGACTTGTACTATTGGGAAGAGGTGCCCAAGGACAAGACTCCCGAAGGTGGCAACAACGACGGTGGCAATGACGACGGTGGAGACCCTGGTGATGACGACCCTTTCGGGATGCATCCGATGTGTTGTGTGGCTTGCTGTCACTCCATCTCGGAGCTCTATGCATCGGTCGGCGAATGTTTTCAAGCCATGGAGGCGATGAGGCAGCGCATGGAGGATTTGGAACGCGTGGTTGAAGACGAATACAAGTTCCTGAATCGCAACGTGCGCAAGTTATTCGGCATGGTGGGGAACATGAAGGGCAAGTGGTGCAATAGTTGCGGGAAGTACCATTAGGTTTAGTTTTCCCCCTTAGGTTTTTTGTAAGATACGACGAGGACGTCGTATGATTTTAGCGTGGGGGAGAGCTAGCTAGCTAGCCTTTAGCTTCAAGTTTAGTTTGGTTCACTTTAGTTTTCGAGAGAGTTTTAGAGTTTAAGAGTCTTAAGTTTGAGTTTGAGTGTGCTTTTAAATTTTTGCAAGTTTGAAGTGTCTTAGTTTAGTGTTTGCGTCAAAGAAAATCAAATAAAAAGTGTCTTTTAAATTTGTGTCTCTTGTGATGCTTTTCTTGCTTTTTTGATATATGAACATAAGTGTTTGGTTTGAAACGTTTACCGTGGTGCTTAGTGGAATTGCTACCTCTAAAAGTACTTATACCATGCTTCGATCTAGAGCTTTATATTTTGGTTGTGCTATGTTCAATGCTAAAAATTGGAGGAATTCAATTCTGAAAATTATCGAAAAACCCTTGTGATAAAGGTTAGCATATCCTCTTTTTCCAAGTTGAGAGTTTAAGAAAAATCCTATGCAAAGCAAAACTATTTATCGCTCCACCATAAGTGTGATTAGCACAATGAGTTGGGCTAGGATCCTTCTCTCTTGGAAGTTTTAATTTCAAGTAATGATCATGTCCTTGTGCTTATATTTTATTGCTAGCCTCGTCATGCATTCGGTAAGGTGACTTTCACATCGGAAGTCCTGTACATCGCCGAATTCCATACCCAAACCATTATATCTCTTTTGTACATTGTATTCCTTGAACACAACCTATTTTCGAAGTTTCATCTCGTCTCTAACATGGTTTTACTTTAAAATTCAGATTGTGTTCATGCAAGAAAGAGAGGAGTTGAGAGCTTTGAAAAGAGAGGCAAAGATGTCAAGAGAGGGAAAAGTAAAGAGAAAAAATGTGTGTATGGAAAAGAAAGAAAGAAAAATAGAAAAGTGATGAGAAAAATATGTGTATGAGAGAATGAAAGAGAGCAATTGAAAAAGAAAAAAAGAAGAGAAGAAAAAGAGATAAGAGGAGTGGCAAGAAAGATATGAGAGGGATGAATCAAGTGAAAGAAAAATAAAGTGCAAAGAAGGATGTCATGTTGTTGAGAGACGAAACTTTCATTCTTTTTCCAACCATGTGCAATCCGACAACGAGGACGTCATCGATGCCTCGTAGTCATATTTTTCTTTTGCCCTTGCACATGTCCACCATTCTAAATCTTCTCATCCTTGATATCCCCACATATGGTTTATTCTCATGGTCATTGGCTTTGAAAGGTAAACAACCATTAGAGGAAGTTCTTAGTTTGACAATACTTGTGTTGATTGTGCTAGCCATACCTATAGCTCCACTTTACATGTTATATGAGAGACTTATGGGAGGTGAGAGTTTTATATAAAATTATGTATGATAGCCACCTATATGAGTGACATGAGAGGGATTGGAGAAAGGCTTTTGTCTAACACTTGTTGCAGGAATTTTATTTGGAAAATCATAAAAACCCTCCAATGGAAGCAAAGAAGAAAGCATGGCTGAGATTGAAGGCCTCGAGTGAAGAGTTTAAGTTGTGAGGTAAATCTTGACGTGGTAAAGATTCTAAACGCCCATGTTTATGTTTGATGATCATTACTTTATGTTTATGTATTAAAGATAAAAGATTGACTAACTTGTGAAGAAAGAACTAGCAGAGCACGATTACAACGCCTTGGACGAAGTTCTTTTACGAGTGCTTGCTCGAGGACGAGCAAGAGCTAAGCATGGGAGAGATGTTTGACGGTGTATTTTGGTACACCAAACATATTCATTACACTTTGGTTTGGATTTGAAGGACCGATACGGCGAACCAGAGAGGGGGGGAGTGAATGGGAGCCGATAAAAATTCTTCTCGAAGGAGATGAAAACTCCAACAAGACGAACGTGGCTTCCAACACACGTCTCCGACTCACTACCAAGGTTGGTCAAGCCCACGTAGCCACTGGAGTGCCACTGGACCTAGGAGCCAACACGCAACCTTCCGACCCGAGAAACGCAGCGGAAAAACCAAACCTCGAGTCTACGGACCCACACCGGTCGACCGGTGAGCACCACCGGTCGGACCAGGCCCCCGTAGGTGAACCCGAGCAACTTCCACTAAGTGGCTCTACACCGGTCCGACCGGTGAGACACACCGGTCAGACCGATGGCAGCCTGAAAGCCCCCAAGACACCAAACAGGCCAACCGACCACCAAACGGACCCAAACTTGAAACAAGCAGCACCACGGGACAACAACGAACTCACCAAGACGTTCACCCGAGCAAAATCCCACAAGGGCTTGCACCGGTCGACCGGTCAAGAGCACCGGCCGACCGGTGTGGCCCGGGCGACTCGGGATGAACAAAGACACCGCGGTCAACTCCCCCAAATCCAAATCTCGATCTCCCGAATCGCTCCACGGACTTGAACAAGACTTTGGGGATATCGGAACACCTCATGAGGAGTCCATAGCCAAGTTTAATCCCACCAAATCTCGTCCAAAAAGGAGGAATCGAAGAAATCCCGCCGAAAGCACTTCCAACCCAAGAACTCAAGAAACCCCAAAATCGAGCACCTTTTCTCACGGATTTGGGAGGGGAATCACAGCCCAAAGAACCACGAAGGGTTCCCACAAATTTCCCCCATCAAATCCCCAAGAGAAGAGCCCCGAAAACAACCCAAAGAAATCACCGAGAGAGGGCTCCGAAAATCACCACCAAGAACAACCGGGAAAAACACATCCAAACCTTGAGGAACAACGCCGAATCATCTATACATGAAACAAAGGTTCGTACAAGGTCTAGCAAGCCGCCCGATCATCCATCCCTCTCTACAAGATCTCTCCGTGAAGCTCTCTTGCTAGTCCTAAGGAAAACCTAGAGAAAATAGGTGGAAAATAGGAAAACAAATGAGCTAGGGTTCCAAGAGTTGGCTGCCATCCACCCCTCTAATGAGTATATATGGAGGCACCCAAAAGACTAAAACGCCCTTCACTAATAACTAGGGATACATGCCCCTCAAGGGCGAATTTGGAATTCTTGATGTCTTCACCATCGGACGGATGCCCGGCGACCGCACCCTCGCGTAGCCTCGACGCAAGCCTTGCGATCCCGACGCGTGTCCTCCGCTTCGAAGCTTCTCGGCGCCGGCGGCCGTGCGCGGACCGCCCCCCGGGGCGGTTAGGACCGGCCCGGTGGATCCGACCGGCCCCAGGCGGTCCGACCGCCCCTCCCGGGCGGTTGAACCGGCCTGGGTGGCCGCACCTCCTCGTCGAGTCTTCGGCCTCGGTTTTGTGGCTCAACCGAGTAACCCGGTGGTTTTCTCGGTGAACCACCGCAAACCCCCGCGAACTCGGTGTAGCCTCCGCCAATCTCCACTCATGACTCGGCTCCCACGTAGTCCCGGCTCGACCTTGGTTTTGAGGCTCTACCAAGAAACCGTCCACGACTTCATCTTGCTGTTCATGCCACCATGCGGCCCGCACTTGACCCCCGCCGGCCACCGGGTCCCTCAAACGAAGCCTACTTGTCTTCTCCACACCTGGAGGCCTCACCGGCAACGACCTTTCGCGCTTGTTCTTCACCTGCACCAACACGAGTCAAGCCGCAACCTGCACCTGCAATACTTAGCCAAGAATCAGTCCACACAACGTTGTCAATCACTCATCACACAAGGAAGCGACCATCCACAGGTCCTCGAACCACACATGGTCCTCAATCTCCCCCTTGATGAGTGCATTGACAACACACTCACATGAAGTAACACAAGGGAAAAAGAAAAGAAAAGAAACAAATACAACGAAACCCCAACAAGCGATCGAAAGCCAAAGAAAGGCAAAGAGCAAGATCACTTGAAGAAGACAAGTCTCGGACCCCTTAGGCAAGGGCAACGGCTCGACACATCCGAGACAAAACACAGCTCAAGCAAAGAGCGCAAACCACCAAAGCAAAACTCGAACACCACAAAGAGCTCCCCCTGCACAAATGCAAGCTCCCCCTGAACCAATGCAACTCCCCCTGGACGAATGCATGCAAGAAACCACATGAAACAGGGCAGCTGCAAAGAACCTCAGCTCACACCGGTCGGACCGGTCATCACCACCTGGTCGACCGGTGCCCAACATATGTACAGGGACCGCGCTCACACCGGTCGGACCGGTGCTCTTCACCGGTCGACCGGTGTACAACGAGCCCATAAATGGCTCGAAACCACCTGAAAACCTTCTAAATGCATCCATTAAGCCATTTCAAGCTCAAACTTCTCCCCCTTGTTGGCAATGCATGAATCAAGCCAAAAATGCAAAACTTTCAACCTAGAGCTTCTCAAATAGACACAATTCAACAAAGAATGCTACACATGTCCAAATGAGCAAGTTAGATACTCGACGGCTTCGTATCGATCTCAACTACATGATCACCAAGTTTCACAACCATTGGACGAAGCTAAGATGGATTTTGGCAATTTTGCGAAAAACTTGCCTCTCATGAGCAAAGTCCTAAACATGATCAAAGCATATCAAAATGGCAAAGCCACACAAACTTCATGCTAGGACAGCTATTCTAACCATAAGACCATCACAAACACCCACAAGCACCTCATGTCATGTCAAAGCCACCGAGCCATGTGCCTACTTCTATGTATGAGACTTCTCATTGGTAGACATCATGCAACGGTTTAGCACCCAAAGCAACTTGAATTCAGCACGTATGACATGGGAGCACATTTCCAAGCATTTTTCATTTCATTTTCAGATTTGTAAATGGTACATGAAATGTCTTTGCGACAAAAAGGAACTTATGCTCCTCCACAAGATAAATCTAGAGGGCTAAACATTCATGATGGCAAATGAGCCTTTGGCCCCATATGATCAATAAACTAGCCATCCAACCACAAATTAAGCAAAGCAAGGCCACAAAAACATGTCAAGAGCATGTAAAGGCATTTACACATGAGAGAGCATACATGTGACATTTTTCAAAAGCATAGCTATCAACCATGGATTATTCATCAAGATCATCAAGAGCTAAGCCAAACTAACCGTAGCATACCAAACAAGCTCACAAGGACATATATCTCATTCCATGGTGAACAATGTATATGAGAGAAGCTTTTCCTAACCAATGCATATGATACAAAATGCATGCAATCTAAGATACAAGGATGCTTATACATCATGTTACATATGCCATGCCAAATGCAAGAAATGCACAAAGGAAAGCTATACATATGCTACAAACCGGCTCCTCGAGGGGAGGCAAAACGGGCTCGACACCACCGGCAAAAGAAAGCTCCCACACACCCAACTCAGAAATCAAACACACACCAAGTTCCCCCCGCGTACGAGTGAAAGTTGCTTGATCTAGGGGTTTGGTGAAAATATCGGCTAGTTGGTGATGTGTGGGTACATGGATCAAGGCTATCTTTCCTTTCTCTACGTTGTCTCTCGTAAAATGGTACCTCACTTCTATGTGCTTGGTTTTGGAATGGAGCACCGGGTTCTTTGCAACGCTTATGGCACCGGTGCTATCACATTGAAGTGGGACATGGGTATACTCCTCACCAAAGTCACTCATGGTGTAGGTGATCCAAAGGAGCCGAGAGCAACAACTAGCAAGCGGCAACATACTCGGCCTCGGGCCGTGGATTGAGCAACACTCGACCGCTTGCGGGAAGACCAAGACACCAAAGAAGAACCCAAAACCGGCAAGTCCCGTAAGTGGACTTCCTATCCAACCGACACCCGGCAAAGTCCGCGTCTGAAAAACCATGAAGCGCCAAAGAAGAGGACGCGGAGTACCAAAGGCCCAAGTCGGGAGTGTGACGCAAGTACCTGAAAATTCTCTTCACCGCTTGCCGATGCGAAGTCCTCGGAGACGCTTGAAAACGAGCGCACGGACACACCGAGAACCGTATGTCCGGCCTCGTCGGCTCGTCAAGTAGAGGAGTGACCCGATCATGCTCCGTACTCCTTCGGTCCACGTGTTCACCTTCCTCGTCCGCATCAAGAGCCGTAGTCGTACTCATCGGCGTCGTCATAGCCTTGGAGTCCTCCATCTTGAACTTCCTCACAATGTCCTTGGTGTACTTAGCCCGGTGCACAAATGTTCCTTCCTTTGATTGCTTGATTTGTAGCCCGAGGAAGAACCGCAACTCACCCATCATGCTCATCTCAAACTCCCCGCTCATATCATCCGCAAACCTCGCAACAAGAGAGTTAGACGAGCCACCAAAGACAATATCATCCACGTACACCCCGCACAATCGGGATATCTCCGCCCGCCCTCGGCAAAAACAAGGTCCGATCGACCTTCCCCATCTCAAAACCTCTCTCAAACAAGAACCCCCTCAACCTCGCCATACCAAGCTCTAGGCGCCCGCTTCAACCCATACAGCGCCTTCCTCAACTTGTACACCCGGTGGGGGTACTTCTCACTCTCAAACCCCGAGGGCGCCTCACATACACTTCTTCCTCCAACACTCCATTCGTAAAAGCACTCTTCACATCCATTTGGTGCAACTTGAACCCTTTAGCCACGGAAAAGGCTAGAAGGATCCTAATCGCCTCCAAACGGGCTACGGGAGCAAAGGTCTCCTCGTAGTCGATCCCCTCCTTCTGACTCGAACCCCCCGGGCAACAAGTCTCGACTTGTTCCTCACAACCTCACCCTTCTCTCCCTCTTTGTTTTTCCACACCCACTTGGTACCAATCGGCTTACACCCTGGGGGAGGGTCAACCAACTCCCACACCTGATTCCTCTCAAAGTTCTCCAACTCCTCATGCATCGAGTTAACCCAATTGTGATCAGATAGTGCGTGTACAATGTCTTTGGGCTCGAAAGAAGCAACAAATGCAGCATGAGCAAAATGGGAATTGTTTCGAACCCTCGACCGTGTAGTGCGTTCATTCATGTCGCCGATGATCCTCGAAGCTGGGTGATCCACTTGAACTTGCCGGGGAGGTTCTCGCCTCGAAGCTACCTCCCCCCTCAACATCAACTTCTCCTCGTTCTTGATTTGTCGTCGTAGGTGTAGCAGAGGGTCCATCCATCATCGTAGTCGAAGTAGTGGGTACATGTTCAGCGGGGGCACCACACCGCCATCTTCATCATCACCATGTTCATGCTCCTCCTCCCCGAAAGATCTCCTCGCCAAGCTCATCATCACCCGCACACTCAAAAACAAGCCGACTACGTGGCTCGTCTCGTCGAAGGTTACCTCGCAAGTCTCCACGATTTGGTTAGTTTCAAGATTGAGCACACGATATGCTCTAGAATGAGATGCATAACCAAAGAAAATGCCATCGACGGACCTAGCCTCAAACTTATCCAACTTCCCGCCCTTCTTCGAATAAAACACTTGCAACCAAAGACATGGAAGTGACTCACCTTGGGTGTGCGACCATGCATCAACTCATAGCATGTCTTCTTCTTGTGCACTCGAGGTATATTCCGTTCGACACATAGCATGCGGTATTCACCGCCTCAGCCCAATACCTCCTCGGAGTCCTATGCTCATCAAGCATCGTCCGAGCCATCTCGCACAAGGTCCTGTTCTTCCTTTCCACAACACCATTCTGGGGAGGCGTATACGGACTCGAAAACTGGTGCTCAAGACCCAAGTCATGGCAAAAGGTTTCAAAACGAGAGTTCCTGAATTCCGTGCCATTATCACTGTGGATAGCTCGTATGGCATCTCCGTGCCTCTCGTTCCTCAACCTCAAGACTAGATCTCGAACAAAACCAAACGTCTCCCCCTTTTCCTCGAGAAAGAACACCCACGCATACCGAGAATAGTCGTCCACCACAACAAGGACATACCACTTCCCACCCGCATCGCACACGAGCCGGGCCAACAAGGTCCATATGGAGCAGCTCGCATGGACGCTCGCTCATCGCATCGGTGAGAGGCGGGTGAGAAGAGGCCACCATCTTGGCATGCCTACACGGAGCACAAACCAACTCTTTCTCAAGCTTCAACCGTGGCAATCCTCCGACCAAATTGAGTTTACTCAAGCGAGACAAAAGGTCAAAGCTCAAGTGACCCAACTTCCTATGCCACTTCCACAACTCACTCGAAGAACCAGCCAAGAAACAACGCTCAACACCCGAAGACTGAGAAAAATCAGCACGAAACACCTGACCCTCGGGAACGACCATACAAACAAGGTCCCCTCGAGAGTCCACAATCCGAGAACCACTCCGGCCGAAACAACACCTCAAAGCCCTCATCCAACAACCGGGACACGAAAAGCAAATTGTACCCCGGTGATTGAACAAGAGCAACACGCCTCGAGTGATCTTGTCACTCACTTTTATCTCACCTTCGAAAGCACACGCCCACGCCCATTGTCCCCAAAAGTGATGTACCTCTTCGTCACCACCGGACGAGACTTGAGAACCACCCCCCGTCTCCGGTCATATGCCTCGAACAACCGGAGTCAATCAACCAAATGTTCTTCAAGTCTCCCACCCGAAAAATCAAAAATAGGCACGTGAGTGAACAAACGACTCAAAGACCGGGGTTAGTACCAAAGGAGGAAAACCAAAGCCGAGCCATTTGCTCAAAAGTGGGGTTAGCACCAACCAAAGCATCTCTCCTACCAAAGCTACCTCCACGAACACCACCACGGTAACCACCCTGAGGGAACCACCCCTCTCTGCCTGGAGGAGGACCAAATCCACGCAAGAAAGCCCGTGGAACGTCCTTCCTCTCCAACTCAACGCCACGACTCCTCCAATCCCCGTATTGAGCACGAGAAGGAGAACGCCTAGCAAACTGACCACCTGCACTCTTTCCAGCCCAACCACCGTAACCACGACCACCGTAAACACCCCTCACACCCGTACGAGCTCGAAACCCGAACACTTGTCCGTCTGTGCCCGCACCGGTCCGACCGGTGCCCCACACCGGTCCGACCGGTGTGACTCGGACAAGCAGCACCACCTCGCAGCCTTCTTCTCTCCCCAAGCCCGAACTCGTCCTCACAATCGCCTTGCCCCCGGGCATCCGCATACGAGGCTCAAGTACACCATCGGAAGGGTGGTACTTGTCCTTGTTTGCCCACTCCTTCCTCATTCTCTCCTCTCGCTTCCTCTTGAAGCAAAACTCCTCCTTATGGCCATCTCTCCCACAATAGCCACAATGGAACCTCACAAGCTTAGGCTTTGGCTTGGGATGTGGTCGCTCACTCGGTTTCTCTCCACTCAAACCCTCCACCGGTTTCTCACCACTTGCCTTCTCACTCTCCTTCCCAAAGAACACTTTCCCCCGAAGTGCTCACAAACTTGATAGGCTTTTGTAGGTCATTTGTGGGTGTAGGAAACACGGGTGGAGCCGGGGTTGTGTCTAGTCGGTTCCTTAGATGGTTAGGTTTTGGGGGGAAATCATTTTTGTGGTGGGTTTTTGGTGGCTCAGGGATATTCTCTCCACTTCCCTCACCAACCTTGTTTGCTCCAAGCCCCTCACCATCTTGCCTCTTAAAGGCCTCGATCATCATCCTCAACTGAGGCTCGTGACCGGACAACCAACCCATCAACTTCCTCAAATCATCATTCTCATCCTGCAAACGATCAACATAATGTGCAAGCTCCAAATTTTTCAATGCATGCATTTCACGGGTAGAGCAAGATGTAGGCATGGGTTCCTTCAATTTAGCCTCGAGCGAACTAGTGTAAGCATGCATCTCATCAATTTTAGCATGCAAAACAGGGCATGAAGTGCAAGCACCTAGCAAAGCAGATCTAGACTTAAGCTCAGCCACCTCAACCCTAAGCACATCTAGTTCCTCACACTTGTAGGCATGCTTCTCCTTGAACAAAGCAAGATCAGCAAGGAATATAGAGCAATCAGCACAATCATTCTCATCAGAAACAACAGGGCTAGCTTTAAGCGAGTCAATCTCAAGCTTGCTATCAAGCACCTGTGTCTCTAGTTCAGCCACTCTAGTCCTAGCATCCTCGAGTGAAGCCCTAAGCTCTTTCCTCATTTTCTTGGCCTCTCTAAGCATGTCATCACGGTTATCAAGCAAAGAGCCAAGCCTCTCATTCTCCTGACGCAAGAAGGGAAGCTCATCACGCACCTCGTCGTCGGACTCGCAGTCCGAGTCGCTCCGTGTGCTCTTCTTGCCGCCGGAGCTCAACGCCATGGTACGAAGCCGTCTCTCGCGGCGCCTCACCCGCTCGGGTTCTTGGACGACTTCTTGTTCTTGCGGCGATCTCCCTCGTCTTCACTGCTGCTCGAGCTCGAGGTGGAGTAAGCGGAACTGGAGTCAACGTCGCTCGCTCCAACCATCGCCCGGGCCTTGCCTCGGCCCTCCTTCTTCCTCGATCGTCGCTCGTCCTTGTACTTGTTCTTGTGCTTGCTCTTGTGGTCACGCCTCGAACGGTACTTGCCATCGTTCATCCTCGGCTTGTGCTTGTAGCTGTCCTTGCTCTCGGCCTTCTCCGGGCAGTCGGCGACGAAGTGTCCCAGCTTGCCACACTGGAAGCGGTGTCCTCGTGTTCCTCCTCATGTTCACGCGGTTCTCGTGCAGCCTCTCGAACCGCCTCGTCAACGCGCCGGCTCGTCCTCTCCAAGGTCATCAAACTCCTCATCCGGCATAGACATCAAAGAGGAAAATGAGAACATCCCGGTGGATGGGTTAGAGTTAGTCTTTCCTTTGGAACCACCAACGAGGGCAAGACTATGGGAGTCGGTCGGTCCCTCGAGCTTGGCGGTCATGCCCCTATCCACCTCGGCCCGACTTGAGCTTCGAGAACAGCTCGTTCACCGTCAGAGTATCATACCTCTCCGACTCGACTATGGCCTCGAACTTTCCGCCCCCATATCGTACGATCCAGAGAGTGTAAGAGCTTGACGGCTCTATCATGATCATCGTACGGGAGCACGTCCACATTGGCCCTCATGTTGTTCACCACCACCGTGAACCTCTGAAACAAGGCATCGATGGACTCACCGGGGAGATGAGTGAAGTTCTCGTACTCTCTCCGTAGGTCGCATACAACCGTGCCCGAACCCTCGGGCGTTCCCAACATGAGCCTCCTTCAACACCGCCCAAATCCTACAAGCCAAGTGCTCGGTGTGCACCCGATCGAACTCGGTCGACACAAAGCACGAAACAAGTAGTCGACCGCCTTATTGTTGGCGTCGAATCCGTCCCTCGACCCCGGAGCAAGGAAATCCATCGCCTGGACATAGCCTCGTGTCCACCGTGACATCCCAAAACGGCTCGACCCTTTCCGCGGAGGAACGCACCCATCCGCTTGCTCCACATCCGGTAGTTCTTGCCATCGAAGTGTGGAGGACCCGAACCCCGTTCTCGGTACGCCATCCTTGGATCTTAGACTGGTTAGAGTCAACAAAGACCCGAACCGGCTCGATACCACTTGAAGGACCGATACGGCGAACCAGAGAGGGGGGGAGTGAATGGGAGCCGATAAAAATTCTTCTCGAAGGAGATGAAAACTCCAACAAGACGAACGCGGCTTCCAACACACGTCTCCGACTCACTACCAAGGTTGGTCAAGCCCACATAGCCACTGGAGTGCCACTGGACCTAGGAGCCAACACGCAACCTTCCGACCCGAGAAACGCAGCGGAAAAACCAAACCTCGAGTCTACAGACCCACACCGGTCAGACCGGTGAGCACCACCGGTCAGACCGGTCCCTGTAGGTGAACCTGAGCAACTTCCACTAAGTGGCTCTACACCGGTCAGACCGGTGAGACACACCGGTCAGACCGATGGCAGCCTGAAAGCCCCCAAGACACCAAACAGTCCAACCGACCACCAAACGGACCCAAACTTGAAACAGCAGCACCACGAGACAACAACGAACTCACCAAGACGTTCACCCGAGCAAAATCCCACAAGGGCTTGCACCGGTCGGACGGTCAAGAGCACCCTGGCCGACCGGTGTGGCTCGGGCGACTCGGGATGAACAACGACCCGCGGTCAACTCCCCCAAATCCAAATCTCGATCTCCCGAATCGCTCCACGGACTTGAACAAGACTTTGGGGATATCGGGAACACCTCATGAGGAGTCCATAGCCAAGTTTAATCCCACCAAATCTCGTCCAAAAAGGAGGAATCGAAGAAATCCCGCCGAAAGCACTTCCAACCCAAGAACTCAAGAAACCCCAAAATCGAGCACCTTTTCTCACGGATTTGGGAGGGGAATCACAGCCCAAAGAACCACGAAGGGTTCCCACAAATTTCCCCCAACAAATCCCCAAGAGAAGAGCCCCGAAAACAACCCAAAGAAATCACCGAGAGAGGGCTCCGAAAATCACCACCAAGAACAACCGGAAAAACACATCCAAACCTTGAGGAACAACGCCGAATCATCTATACATGAAACAAAGGTTCGTACAAGGTCTAGCAAGCCGCCCGATCATCCATCCCTCTCTACAAGATCTCTCCGTGAAGCTCTCTTGCTAGTCCTAAGGAAAACCTAGAGAAAATAGGTGGAAAATAGGAAAACAAATGAGCTAGGGTTCCAAGAGTTGGCTGCCATCCACCCCTCTAATGAGTATATATGGAGGCACCCAAAAGACTAAAACGCCCTTCACTAATAACTAGGGATACATGCCCCTCAAGGGCGAATTTGGAATTCTTGATGTCTTCACCATCGGACGGATGCCCGGCGACCGCACCCTGCGTAGCCTCGACGCAAGCCTTGCGATCCCGACGCGTGTCCTCCGCTTCGAAGCTTCTCGGCGCCGGCGGCCAGGGCGGTCAGACCGCCCCCCCAGGCGGTTAGGACCGGCCCGGTGGATCCGACCGGCCCCGGGCGGTCCGACCGCCCTCTCCGGGCGGTTGAACCGGCCCGGGTGGCCGCACCTCCTCGTCGAGTCTTCGGCCTCGGTTTTGTGGCTCAACCGAGTAACCCGGTGGTTTTCGGTGAACCACCGCAAACCCCCGCGAACTCGGTGTAGCCTCCGCCAATCACCACTCATGACTTGGCTCCCATGAAGTCCCGGCTCGACCTTGGTTTTGTGACTCAACCAAGAAACCGTCCTCAACTTCATCTTGCCGTTCTTGCCACCATGCGGCCCACACTTGACCCCGCTGGCCACTGGGTCCCTCAAACGAAGCCTACTTGTCTTCTCCACACCAAGAGGTCTCACCAGCAACGACCTTTCCCGCTTGTTCTTCACCTGCACCAACACGAGTCAAGCTGCAACCTGCACCTGCAATACTTAGCCAAGAATCAGTCCACACAACGTTGTCAATCACTCATCACACAAGGAAGCGACCATCCACCGGTCCTCGAACCACACATGGTCCTCAGGATTTGATTATGAAACTAACCCGCCACTAGGCACACTAATCATATAACAAGTTCATCTTTGTGAATGCATTTGGAAGTGTTGTGTTTATGTTGGAAAACATGGATATAAAGGACGGATTCACAACAGGTTCAAAGGAGCAATTGCTGAGTCTCGGTCGTGTTCATGAGCTTGATGAAATCACTTCCAATGGTGGCGAGGACCGAAGTGTTACAAAGGAACATCCCTGAGGATTGAAGCGTAAAAGACCGGAATTCATGCACGGAGAACCTCCATCTTGGACGCGAGGATGACATCATCAAAATGGTGCAAGTGGAGGGGGCAAAGTGCATAATCACACGAGGACCAACGGGAGCGAAGGGGCGGTCGAGCCGGGCCAGGATGGGCCTGGGCCGGTCGGCCCAAGCCGGTCGGCCTGGCCCACTCCGAGGGTCGGTTCGGCCCCCTTTCCTTGCACCCGAAGGATCTTCAACCCTAAGTCCCTAGAGGCACCGCCATTCGTGAAACAGAGAGCCATTTGCACCGAGAGGCCATCCACAAGCTAGAGAGAGGAGAGAGATCTCCGGAGGAGGATTGCTCATCTCGAAGGAAGCACCCACGAGTGGAGAAGAAGGAAGACACCGTCGGAAGCGTCACCATGATCAACGGTGCCATGTCTAGCACCTTGATGGGGTAATCTTCTTATTCGTCCATGGGTTGTAATCGGTCTTGAGATGTAATCATTACTTTGTTGGAACATCTATCTATCATCTTGTGTTGAATGTGCTTAGATGCTTAAGGTTAGCTACCATGCCGCAAAGGAAGTAAGGGCCCCAATGCTCCCTTGGATCAATTCAATACGCCGTGTCCATCATAGGTCTAGTCACGAATACCTCCGCGTAGTGACAATATAGGGGGAGGGAAAGGGCGAAACCGTGGTCACAACTCTCGATAGATTAGATTGGTTTTCATGCTTTAAGCGGTTGCATGTTCAAGTATCGTAGACCCATGGGCGAGTGTCTCCTATCTTATAGCTTAATCATTCTCTCTAGTGTAGTGTAGTCGTTTCCTAGTTTAATCATAGATAGGGTTTAGGTAGTTAGTGAGTAGAAGTAGATCAAACGCTTGTAATCCCCTTGCTCTGCGGATTGACAAGAACCTAGGGAATCCTGTGGTGAAAAAGGTGTAGGTCCATACGCTTGCGGATCATAGGTGGATACGTCTTTTATCTGTCAACAGTAGGAAATCCACCCTCCTCAAGGTAGTTCACAAGAGTCCATGCTTCCACATCAGCCGATGCAGAT
The DNA here is from genome assembly GCA_947561735.1 of Cenchrus americanus. Lineage (NCBI taxonomy): Eukaryota > Viridiplantae > Streptophyta > Magnoliopsida > Poales > Poaceae > Cenchrus > Cenchrus americanus. The sequence continues at coordinate 57,514,816 of OX387240.1, forward strand.
CCAACGTGGTCCATCTAGACATAACGACCAAAGTGAGAACTAGACAGAAGTGAGTGTACAAGCTAAATTCGGTCCGTGACACAATTCACGTGGTTAAGAAATGGGGTAATCATGTATACAATGGTACAATCGTACGTTAGAACTCGAAACGAGAAGTCGTACATAATGACTTGAAGTTCTGGTAGTTGTGAACAAACATTCATAACTTGAAAACTAGAGCCCCAAAATTTCTTAAATTCGCGTAGCACTCAGCAAGTTCATGAGACACATGCTGGGTATACAAAGATTTATCTTGGAAGGCTCGGAAGGTGCTTAACTAAGCAAGAATTGCAGATTTGGTTCCTGGAAAATCAGTAGGACAGAGGTTCACTAATCTGAGCATAACTTGAGATAGACAAAAGCTATGACCATGAGCTCTTGCGAGCAGGAACTAGATTAGATGTGGAGCAACTTGGGTAGAGATCTCCTAGACAAAAGGTTCTTGGACAGAGTGCAAAGATCTACGCAAACAGCCACAACAAATTTTTAGACAGCAACACAACTACACCTTAGTGGCTAGGCAGGACAAAGAATACTAGCAAATTTTCACCTTAGAGAGCACATAAAACATGCATGGTTCATTTTTAAGTTGTCACGATTTTTAGCATGATGCAAGACGTCCTATTCATCCTAACCAGGCAATCAAGAAAAAACTCGAAGTTAGTGCCGGTGGCAAGGCACATACATGTTTCTCCCTATAATAACTAATCAAGAACTAGTCGATGCTCACTTAGCGACTTACAAAACGAGGTTAGTGTACCTGCAGAAGATCACAGAACACAACGAACCTTTCATGCCAACACTCATGAAAGCGTCCACATACATCACCGTTCACTATAGAAATGGCACCCATGCATTTATCGCTGCATGGACAGCGTCAAACCTTAGATACGCTCCTTTTGGAATGAAGCGGATCCTTGCTCGCATATACAAAATGTGGAACGTCCACGTATGGCAAAACATGGCGAGACACAGACGTGACGTGAGTTCCCATTACAATAGGTCCCATCCATCCCTCGCAGGACTTTCCTGTGGTACCACCATGTATGGAAAAACGTGATGAACTAGTATGGTTGTACAGAAAGTAAGTTCTGGCAGTAATGAAATGTGCTGGGAGTTAGCAAAATAAACCATAGATTAATAAGCCACCTGAAGAACCCAAAAATTCTCTCTAGGGCCTCGGTCTATATTTATCCTTAATGGATCAACGTATTTTGCAAATCCAAACAATCTTGGCAAGTTTTATTCAAAAACATGTGATTACGATTGTTAATTAATCTCTGGTGCATATAATTGCTTTGATACCAACTGTGACAACTCGCCCAGGAAAATACCGTACTATCACCCAAACCAATCCACTTTGGCCATTAAGCGACATGAACATACTTTACTGTCGCTTAACGGCCAAAGTGGATTGGTTTGGGCGATAGTTGGTATTTTTCTGGGCAGGTTGTCGCAGCATAATTATTTTGTATTTATGTAGAATCTGTATAGATGATTTTTGTAGCTAAAAATAATTAGATTTTTGTGCCCAATTTCTACATGTTATCTTGCTATGCCAAAATGCACCTCTGATGAATTAATCACAATTTTCTAATTGTCAGAAATATTTATTCTTGAAATATGCTTGTTTTTCTTTGAAAATGCATAACTCAAGACTTATAATAGTTCTAGGTGTGTGCATTGATTTCCTAGCTTAGGTTTGGACCAGAGATCATGTGTGAGAGAGTTGGAATCATTTTGTTGAGTATTTATTTTTTTATGCATTTCTCTTGTTTCGGTAACTAGCTTTTGTTATGTTCAGTTTAATTATTTTCGTAGCTCCTCTAAGTATGCATGTGTGTTCAGTGGCTTGGTATAGATGTTTAGTGCTTAATAAACCCTCCCACTGAATTGTAATAATTTATTTTATGAATAAAAGCATTTTAGGTAATTTAAAGCTTAATAGTCAAGTAAATGGGAAAATCACCACCTACACACCTAGTGACTTTAGGTTTGTGTTGAAAATCATTTTAAAAAGGTTAAAGACCAACCCCTTGCTGGTTGTGTAATTTAAATTAATTTATTTACATAAATATGTACACAGTCACTATCAAAAAGAATAAATAATAAAGAACCGCATATTGTTCATTTTTGGAAGAGTATGCTGAATGTATTTCTTATCTAGATGAATGTGGTCAACCATGCACTCCATGGTTGTCATTTTATTGCTTGTAATTAATTAAATTAAAAATCGTCAATTGAATCTTGCATTTGCATCCTCGTGTAGATCTTCCTGACGGTAGATATACGCTCGTGCCGGAAGGAGGAGGCGGAGGTGCTGACGAAGAGCTGCAGTATGTGGACGTAGCTCAAGACCTGGACCAAAGTCCAGAAGGGCCCAAGGCCAACCTTGCCAGCGAAGGCAAGCCCCGGATCATTAACCCCGTCTAATAAAATTTTGCAATTACCTTTGCTATGATTGTGCATTTACGTTTCAGGAGTTGAATTGAAACCCTAGTTGCATGATCCCTAGGTACCTGTGCTCTATTACTAGTATGATAGGTCAATAGCTGCTATGCTATAGGATCCGATAGAAGTCGAGTGATGCTCGTCACTCGCGAGAATAGGTTCTTATGTTGGAATCATGAGATCTTTATAAATGGATAGCTCATGTGGTAAGAGCATGGGATTTGGGCTCTGGTCCAGTGACTTTCGTGGGCTAATCTTTTGAACGTACTAAGCACTTGTCGGGAATGGGACCGGTAAGCCTAGTACCTTAATGAGCCGGTGCGGGAACTTACTATTACTACTCTTGAGTAATCACCTGCCGACTTGCAACCGGGAGGTGGGTATGTGTGTGAAGCTCGGTGTACTGTGTGGGGCATGTCAGATAGCCTTGTACCCGGGATTGTAAGATTCGATCCCAAGCCGAGGACTTTTGGGAACCGCATGGTCGTTGTCAGCTCCGTCGGGGCACTGCTCCATGTGTTTAGGTCTACCTTGCAAGGTTATAACCAATCGATTGTCAGCCTCTCACCGTTATCTGAGACTGCTTAATCAACTGGCCATGATATCCCTTAATGATGGAACTTGGTGAATACCTCTGCGTGAATTAATTGTATTGTACAATCCTTGATTGAATTAGTTGGCATACTTAGAAAGGGTAATTAACTAGAATTGTGCTAAAATATGGAAAGTAAGGATGTACTCTTTGTTGCTTTTCAGCAAAAGAACTCCACTGGCCAAAAAGCCTCTCATGTCTAGAGTTGGTGATGTAGTTATCACCCCGACGGTTAAGTCTTGCTGAGTATTAGACTATTAGTATACTCAGCCTTGCTTTATAAACGTTGTTGCAGGTGTTGTTTGGCCTGGTGAGATTCCACCCGGCTGGGAGCTGGAATGGGTGGAAGAGGACGAGTGATGGCATCACGGATGGCCTCTTATGATGTGTATTGTTACACTAGTTTATCTATTTCCGCTGTTTTCGAACTTTGAACCTTTACTTATTGTCATGAAAAATGGTTTGTAATAATTTAACCCTCAGGAGTAATTTGGACTTAAATTGGTGTTGTACTCCGGACTCGCCTCCGTGTGAGTTTTAATGCATATGTTCGGTCCTCTGTATTGAATTCCAAGTGATTTACTGGGCGTTAACCCAACAACTAATGACAAGATGATACTTTATTATTGCCTAATGACAAGAATGGATTGGTTTAGGTGATAGTACAGTATTTTCCTGGGCGGGTTGTCGCAGTCAAGTTTGTAGCATTATGTTGGTGTATGGTTCTTGGTTCTTTATTGAAACAGAGAAGTACTAAAACTGAAGTAGAGAAGTACTGAAACTGAAATAGAGAAGTACTGAAACTAAAATAACTTTAAACCACATAATTCATAGGGTAGCTCACAATAGATTAGTTGCATGTCTCGTATAGCATAATTGATTAGTTTTAATGTTCCATGCCCTCACAGCAAGCACACAAATGGCACGAAGGACAATGTACAACGCAATAGCGCAATGCCTGATCAAAATTTAGTAAACCTTGGACATTTGCAACATGTATGTAGGGAATGCAACAACATGACAAACTTCTGAAATAGACAAACTTCTAAAACTTTCCTATTAAACTGAAATATTGGGACTAAAATTCAGATATAAACACCGAGGGAACAAATTAAGCATAGTTAAGTACTGAGTACATCAAGGCTTCATTACCATGGCAAGAAGACAAATCCACATAATTCATAGGGTAGACCACAAGGAGATAAATCCATAGACACACTATCTAAATTAAGAATTCATAGGGCATCTCACACATGAGTTTTCAAATGAACTGGAACTAGATAGAAACTCCTAGATGTTGCAACGTCTTGCAAGAATCTCTTCCTGCTGCACTGCATAGTGCTGCTGAACTTTGTAGTTCATTGTGCTCAAATTCAAATTAAGAATTCTCTCCTCATCTTGATCCCTTTCGAAGTGAAACTTTTCTTTGTCCAATTTGAGCCTTTCCTCTTCTAGTTCCCTTTAGACCAGAATCTTTTCTTTCTCCACTTTTATCGTTTCCTCCTGCAATGCAAATGCTCTGTTGCACCTCTCTTCTTTCTTCAGGTCTTTCGCATTGCCAGCTTCTTTTTTCTTTACCATCAGATAATCTAATGCTTCAATGGTTGATCGTTGCTTCAGCTTCAGTTTCTGCTTCTTCCTGTCGTCGGGTCTTACAGATGGTTCACCTTCATCAGCAACATCAATAGGGGGCAACAAGAGGTATTGCAGCTGAGCCTGGAGTAGAATTGGCCATAGTCTGTTGTTTCTTGTTGCTTGTTTTTTTCACATCCAACATCCTGCTTCCTACCCATCCACTTGGGCTTGTCCTTGAGAATGTTCCAACAATGCATGAATGCAAACTTCATGTGCTTCGGGTCTTCCTTTGTGAACATTGTGTTAACACCAAAATTTGGTACAGGAAGGAGCCTGATTTGTGGGCCTGGCTTGGTGAAAAATCCGTCTGGAAGAAGGAAGGTCTCTCCAGAAAGATTCGGCAAAGGGGCTCGCGGTCGGCAGTTGGCTTCCGTTCGGCAAGGAAACTGTTTGCGCTGATTTTGCGGGATTGCGTGATGACGTGGCCCGAGCGGAAGGGACGAATGGATGGATAAGCAATCGCATTTAGATATAAATTAGGTATCAAATATTGTGCTCGTAGTCCATTCGGAGTCGTGCCATGACAGGGTATAAATATAGACCCTGGATGTATGTAATTGTATTCCAAACATTCTCATAACAAACCGGCTTTACGCCAAACCCTTGAGTCCACTGTCGTGTCGTCGAGTTCTTCGAGAGGGTTCATCGATCCGTCGACCTCCGTAAGTATCGGCAACCTTGTATCATGTCTAGTATCATGCGGTGGATTTAGATTGTGATGCAAGTAGTCTTGTTACCATGCTTAGTATCATGCGGTAGATTTAAGCTTGGTTCAAGAGGGTTTCTTTTTAGATCACGAGCCATGCGGTGCGCTAAGATCTAGCTTGGAGCTAGTTATCGGCTCTATTGGATTTTGGCAAGATTCAATAGATTCATTAAGTTACCCTGTGTTGCTTTGAGTTTTACTTTTTGTTTAAATTCATGTAACACTTCTTTGCCCAATCTAGATTGGTTTGAATCGGCTTTATCTCTTTTGTTGATCCTTATGCGATTCAAGTTCGTATCCTTGGCTTAATATAGCACACGGATCATATGTTCCCCAATAGCCGAAACTGAATCGATCTAGGTTGTTACGTGTTGCGGGTTCAAGCTTGTCAAGTCTTGTATAAATCTTGAAAGAACTGGGTATCACGCGGTAGATGCAGGTTTTTGGGTTGTTTTGGAGCTAATCATCTGGTGGATTAGATCTCGATTCAATCTGATAGATTTATCTTCTTTGATAATGTTTGTTCCTTCTTCATGGACCCCGATTCGGCTGTTCAGCCGTATTCGGTTATGCTTTCACGAGTGAAGCGTGCTTATAAGTTATGCTTTAAACAACGTATGCTTTTAGCTTTCCATATTTAGATTGTATCATGCGGTGGATAGATCTATTTGTGGTTAGTGGTGTGGTTTTCAAACAAGTTGTATCATGCGGTGGATAGATTTGTTTGGCATCATGCTTGACGGGTTTTAAAGTACCTAGACATGCGGTAGACTAGTGCTTTGAACCTATGCATGCTTGTTTATTACATATTTATGATCATGCTTTACTTCATTTATTGTTTATTGTTATTTATTATTGAGGATCGATCATGGCTTTGTGCAAGTGCAATCTTATCTAAATAAAGACCGATTTTTCGTTATGCTTACGTCATCCGTTCGGCTATGTTCTATTTTACACTTTGAAGCTCCCGAATGGTTTCTAGTTTGCTGGCAGATAGCTTCTTATAGCTATATGTCATCTCACATGGCTTTTCTGGTCGTAAATATGGAACTGTTTGGTACCACCCAGCAAGTTCCAAGCTTTGGAATTTAACTACTTTGTCTTTTGTTAATTTTCAGGGAAAATTGACTGGCACGTCTTGGAATCTTTTCGCGTGTGAAGCTAGCTTTTTTCGGCTTGCTGTGTGCTTGACGTAGGGTGCAGATTTTGCGTCAACACACTGCACAAGCATTTTCTGTCTACACATTTGAACCAAACTAAATATTACAATGAAGCACTAAGACATGATCATACAGGACAATTTATGTGTTTAAGAGATAACCTTGTCACCAACTGACCAACCACTGTGTTGGCTTCTCTATCTTAGAAAAATACCCACAAAACAAATTCACATCATGTTGAATATACCAGACCAACGGTTCATCAAGGAACTTGCAAAACAAGTTGACTCGAACGTGAAGTTCTTGTTTGCATGGAAATATGAATGTATCATTTTCCAAAATGTGCCTTGCGTTTGATCAACACCTTGAATTGGATCCATGCTCACTTTCAGCCAAGCTTAGACAAGTAGTTTATCTTCCTCATCTCTGAAGTTTTTGCTTCTACCGTGAGAACTTTTGGCTATTGCATGAGCACTAGGAGGTGAGGGATCACTAGGAGGCGTGAGAGGTTGAGACTGTTCCAGTCTATTCACTAAGAGGTCAGTGTAAGACTGCATCCATAGCACACGCCACAATAAAAGTAATTATGATGCCAAGCTAAGAGCTAAACACAAAAATGCAAGGCATTGTGCATGTCAACATATTTATCAACGCAAAAAAAATAAACAGCTAGCTCAGCACCCTAGATCAATTCAAGGACAGGGAGATGCTTGCTGCTCGTAAAAGAAGGCAGCAATGAACTAGAGAAATGACGTGTGCAATTAAAATACAATTTGCAACTACAAAATGTTGCAGCTCCTGTAGGAAAACAAAATTGCAGGAACAAAAGATACAGGTCAAGAAGAATTTTAGAAACCAAGCCATGCCAGGTTGCTATGCACAATGCCCATTACACTAAATGATGTGGTGATGTTTGTTTCTTGTCATCATTCGTAAGACTCACATTAAAACTAACTAAATGGTTATCTGTGAACTTATACGAGCTATAAACAAAGAAATTTAGCACTCAGTTAGTAGGGAACGGGATTGTCTGTGTGGAATTATTGGTAGTATTGTAGTAGGGTGACTATTGCCTAAATTGTCCCAGATGCTTAAATTATGTGAGAAATTTACCATTTCATTGGGTAACTTCAGTATCCAATCTCGTTCAGTTTAAAACATATTTGGTGGAACTGTTTCATGGATATCTAGACTTATCTGCCTTTTTCACATCAACTGTACCCTTATAGTTTTTATACAGTGGGTAGTGAGTCTGGTTCAATTTTATCAGTCTATGCATAGTCAAGGTAGTAATGGAGATCAATAAACAACAAAAAACAACAAAACTTCAGAAAGCAGCTAGGTTTGATTTTTTTATTTTGCACAAATGCTAAAACTAGACACTATACCTTGAGAACATTGCAACATGAGGGCTACCCGTGCCCCTCTAGCCTCATTGAAGCTCACCACTAGTGTAATGGTCTCATGGATTTACACTCTTATCTATGAGCAGATATGAAACTAGGTGATTGGTTTCATAGTCATCAAATTCTGACCCCTGAACTAGTTTGTGTATCTCACGAATTGCTTAATCAGCACGGTATTCCTGATTTGTGCCAGTGTTGACGGAGAATTTCTTTCAACCTAGCCATGTGTTTACCATTAATGTTGGCATTGATTTATTATTCTAACCACTGGAACTAACCCCCCGTATAAAACAAGTTCACTCTTGCATGTCGATTTTGGAGTTTATTGTTTACGCAGGAAATCTACGCTAAAGAGGAGACTTTCGAGATAAGTTCATAAAACACTTTAGAAGAAGATCATGAAGCCCAACAAGAGTCAAGACATGCGATGAACATGACTCCAAATGACCCGAGGACTGAAGTGTCAACGTGCAAATCTTCAGGGACTCAACCAGAAAATAGCGAAGCTTGGATGGCAAGCATTCAAGCCTTAACCGTGAAGAAAACGACGTCAAAGGCCCACATGCAAGTGCACACAAATGGGGAATCGTGCAAGAAACAACCGGGACAAAAGCCGGGGCCAAACTGGGCCAAAACGGGCCCAGGTCGGTCGGCCTAGGCCGACCGACCCAACCCATTCTAGGCCTGGTTTGGCGCCCCCTTTGACCTAGCTGCCATTCAGACTATTTATAGCCCCCTCGCCAAGATCCACGGGGGGAATTCATTCGTCATCCGCCGCCGAGAAGCAGAGAAGAGAGGGACACCATTCTAGAGAGGAGAGGGTTGATATGGTTGACTAAGGTTTCCCTAGCCGACGTGGGAACCTTGCATGGAAGACCACGTCAGAGTTCCCGGATCTAGGATCAAGATCAAAGTAGGATCTCGATGGTGATCTTGTCCATGTGTTATATCCTCGTGTTGAATTTTCAAGATTGAATCCGATTTCAAGCGATCAAGTGCTTTCTCTACAACTTTGTCTTCGCTTGGGTTTGCTTCTTCCCCAATCTAGTCTATAGCTAGATTGCTTAGGGTGCTCTTGTAGTCATGGTGGCTAGAGGTGCATACCTGATCTACCGAGCATTTTCAACTTGTTCTTCTTGGACTCGCCCTAGGCTAACCCGCACGAATAGGAGTGTGTTGTGACAGGACGGTGGCTCCAAAAGGCGGGCGTCTTCGGAGTTAGAACGGAAGCCACGATTTAAAGAGGCTAGTAATGAGATTCGTTTGCTTTATTCTTCTTTGTTTTGGAACTTCAACAAAAGACCCAATCCAATCTCAAGATTGGTTTTATCTCTCTTTCTCTTGCTACCTCCGGTGTTTAGTAGATCAGATGTGCTTTCATGGCTCTTTCTTAGATTAGATGCAAAACCAAACCTCTCAAGATCAAAGTGTTTTCCGCTTATTAGATTGGATCTTGCGTTACACATTGTTCCACGGATTCGATACCTTGGGTTCACACTTAAGGGAAGAAGGGTCCCTTGACTACGACAGAGGAGTTGTCCGCTTGCAAGTCTAAACGAACTTTGATATGACAATCAACCGTCAACAAGCCCCTTTTTCTGTTGTCATTGTCGGGGAACAAGTAATCAAGATTCAATCTAGTTTGTGTTTGTGAATATTTTCAGTTTTTCTCTTGATTTTTCTTTTGCATCTCTTAATTTTGATCATCCTCAAAACAAAAAAATCAATGTAGGGTTTTGTTAAACCCTTGTTTTCTGTTAGTTTTTGTATATATTTTGGTTATTGCTAACCCTACTTGGAGATGTATGGCTACATCTCCAACAAAAAACATATATCTTGTGGATGGTCTAAAAAAACTTTGCAGGCAAAGGTGATGTGCAACACAAGATCTAAAATCGGAGGCTGAACATCATCAGAATCTCCAAGAGAGACTCCACCTCCAAGATCGAGAGGAGATCAACCTCATCGCCACTCATCCTAGGGAGATCGTTCCTCAAGACCGTCAGAACAATCAACATCGTCAAGGGGGAGATCAAGTTCGACATCGATGGCGTGAGGAGTGCATTCAAGTCAACTATGATTCGAGGTATGTATCGTGATCAATGTTACTTATGTTCTACCTCATCGTCACATCAGAACGGAGGAGACAAAGGAGAATGAAGCAAAGAATACTCAAAAGTTGTTGCATCCGTCAAGACTAAGAATCAACACCGCCTGCGAAGACCAAAAAGATGACTAAGCCGAAGAATAAACCTACACCGAAACCAAGGATGGTGTAGAAGTGGGGCCCCAAGATTGCAACACCCACAAAGAGTGTTGATCTAAAGTGAAAATGTTAACACCAAAAATTGGTACAGGGAAGAGACTGACATGTGAGCCGAATTTAGCAGAAGAGCACCATTCGGCAGGAGGTTTTCCTCAAAGCATTCGGTAGAGGCGTCTGCAGTCGGGAGTATGTCGTCATTCGGCAGAAGAACTGTTCCACAGGTGAAAGCGGAAAGCATTCGGGAATGCGTGATGACGTGGATTGGATATAAAGAAGGGGATGAATTGATGATGGATATGAGACGGACATGACGCCATGGTGTTAATTTTAGGTAATAAATGTTGTAATCGTGGTCGACTAGGAGTCGTGTTAGAACCAGGGTATAAATATAAACCCTTAGTGTTTGTAATAGGGATCGAACAATTTCACAACAAACCGGCCCCGTGCTAACTTTCGATTCCTTCTAGTCGTGTCGTCGAGTTCTTCGAGAGGAGCCATCAATCCATCGACCTCCGTAAGTACCGGCAACCTTGTATCATGTCTAGTATCATGTGGTGGATTTAGACCGTGATGCAAGTAGTCTTGTTACCATGCTTAGTATCATGCGGTGGATTTAAGCTTGGCTCAAGAAGGTTTCCTTGTTGGATCATGAGTCATGCGGTAGGCTAAGATCTAGCTTGGAGCTAGTTATCGGCTCTATTACATTTGGCAAGATCTAATAGATTCATTAAGTTATCATGTGTTGCTTTCAATTTCACTTTTTTGTGTTTAATTCATGTAACACTCTTATTGCCCAATTTAGATCAATTAGATTCGGCTCTATTTTATTTGTGATCCATGTGTTGCACGCTCAAATCTTTGGACTGACGCGACAAGCGAGTCATGCACTCTCTAATAGCCGAATTCGAATCAATCTAGATTGTCAAGCGTTGCGGGTTCAAGCTTGTTAATCTTGCATAGTTTGTTCCTTCTCCACGGAACCCGATTCGGTTGTACAGATGTATTCGGCAATCCTCTCATAAGTGAAACATGTTCATGAGTTTTGCTTTAAATAATGTATGCTTTTAGCCTTCCATGTTTAGATTGTATCGTGCGGTGGATTGATCTATGGTGTGATTTCAAACAAGTTGTATCATGCGGTGGATTAACTTGTTTGATGTCATGCCTGACGGGTTTGAGAGTATCTAGATACGCGGTAGACTAGTGCTTTTGGCCCATGCATGCTTGTTTACTGCAAATTCATGACCATACTTCGTTTTTTTAATTTATCATGCTTTATCCTTGATAATCGGTCATGGTTACATGCTGTAACGTTGTTTAAATAAAGACCGATTTTTTATCATACTTACCTCATACATTCGGCAGTGCTCCGTTTACACGCTTTATCAATTCCCGAATGATGTTTGAATTGCTGACAGATAGCTTGTTTGTAGCTATATGTCGTTCTAACTGGCTTTATAGCCGTAAATACGGAACTGTCTGGTACCACCCGGCAAGTTTCAGGTTTTATCTAACTATTTTCATCCTTTGTCAGTTTCAGGGAAAATTGACTGGCACGATTCCGGATTCGACGCCCGGGCCATGTGTGTGTTGACGGTTAATAGTTGTATCAAAGTTCGTTTGTGACTTGCAAGCGGACAAGTCTCCCGTCGTAGTCAAGGGACCCTTCTGTCGTATGGACCTCCCTGGGCCCACTACCTCGGTGGGTACCGGGACCGACTACTCGGTGGGCCCCTGGGACTACCCGGCTTGCGCTGCACGGCACCTGAAGGCGTGGAGCACAAGGACAACACAGGAGTAGTACTCGGTTAGGACTCTGTACACGTCCCGCACTGTATAGAGGTCTCCTAGACGTACTCGGCTAGTACTCCTTCCCTACTCCGACTTGTAACCCTGCCTCCCGGACTATATAAGGCGAGGCAGGGACCGATCTCAGGATCACCTCACCTCATCCAATCTCATACAATCCACGGCGCACTATTGCACCATCCCCGTAATCGTGCCCTATCAATCCGTAGCTACGCGGCATACGGGACGTAGGGTATTACGCACCTCGCGGCCCGAACCTCGTCTAAATTGTGTGTCGCGTGTCTCTTCCTTCGAGTTACCGATCTCGGCGAGTCACATTCATCTACTTCGGGTACTCCCCGTAGTAGGTTGCCGGTCCAAAACACCGACAGCTGGCGCGCCAGGTAGGGGCTCTCGCTCAAGATCACATGGCGAACTCGACGGCTTCCGTCCACATCAAGCCAACTGTTGCCTTCAACCGCGGCGACACCTTCGTTTTCGGCGCTTGGGTCTGCACCGCTGATGGCGCGGGCTCCTTCCAGCGCCGCCTGACCATGCAGCCCAACCCGAAGACAGGCCTCGTGACGCTTCCCGAAGTTGTCACAGGCGAACTCGCCGGCAAATTCGGCGAAGTTTCGCTCTTCGACCATCACGCCGACTTCGAGCTCGAGTCCGTCTCCAACTCGAACCCGACGTCGCCATGGGCCATCGCATGCGAGCCGGCTCCTCAGCCATCGCAGGCGGTCCCTTCTCCATGCCAGCGCTCCGCGCGTGGCCCTCGCGTTCCCAGCCGGGCCCGCACGGAGGCTTCTACACCACGCCGGCCGGCAAGGAGCCCGTAACCGAGTACAACTCGGACTCCGACGCCGCCCCCCGACCACATCTCGGACTCCCGGCCCTCTCTCGAGTTCTACTCGAACCCGGACTACGAGTTCGACTTTGGGTCGGACACCGAGGAGCCCGAGTCCGAAGATGACTCCTCCGAGCTTCCCTTGTCGGGGCCGCCCTGCGGGGCCGGTTATAAGATCGACGCCGGCGGAAGATACGTCTGCGGCCGGACCGCAAGCCCGCTAAGCCGACAAAGGAGGACTCACGCTACGTCGCCTACATCGACTCGCTACCGTTCCGGGAGGGAACGCCACTAGCCCGGGCCGACTCAAACACACCAACCGAGGTGGCACCTTCGAGTCAAGCTTGGGTACCCCCCGATCGTCAAGTCTTCATGGCTGCCGGCGACACCCGGGAACCTCGGGCACGGCCGCGGACAAGTACTTGGAGGACATCTCCGCGGACGAGCCGTCCGCCGATGCTCCCCGCGGACAAGACCGACGCCAACGGGGACGCCCGGCGCGAACGTAACAGGGAAGCGCAACGAACGACGCCGGCGGCTCGGAGACAACCTTCCCATCCGCAACCTTGCGGAAGCTCTCGGCGCGTTGAGAGCGAGTCCACACCACCCCCGAGCAATGCCTCATGTCGATCACAACGATCGCACGCCGGAGCTCGGGGCATACGAGCCGGGGAGGTCATCGCCAAGCTCGCCGAAGAAGCCTACTTCATGCGGGTCGACAAGAGAGTCGACCAACCTCCCCCGGCCTAAGCCTCGCGACAACGAAGCTACTAGTCGCGGCGGCGACCCCGGTCCTAACCGTACTCGGGGCGACATCCCGGTCGACCCAAACCGTCGACGCTCCACCGCCGGCGGACCCTCACGGCAAGACAACGGCAACCGAGAAGTCTTCCCCCACCGTGCCCCGGCCGGTGGCGGCGGCAACGACCCCGACGGCGGCGGCGGCCGACGGCGGCGGCCTCCAACCACGGGGCCAACAAGAAAGGCCGGAGGCGGCGGCGGCCGCGGCGGCCGCGGCCACGCGCATAGCCACGCCTCCGGTGCCTCTCATGGCGGGTACGATGCTCGCCGCAGGATCGAGGAGTTGCGGCGAAGAAGTCGACCACCGCCGCCGAGGGCGACGGCTTCCCCGCCTTCTCACCACGGCTCGCAACCTCGCTCCTCCCCGACAAGTTCAAGCCTTTGGGGATCACCAAATACGACGCGAAGGAGATCCCATCCGGTGGCTCCGATGCTACGCTCTCTCCATCGAGAACGGCGGCGGCAACGGCGACACCAAGTGCCTCTACTTCCCCTTCGCTCGGACCAAGCCCCACTTACATGGCTCGAGTCGGCCGGACAAGCACTCGATCGACAAGTGGGACCACTCGAAGGAACAGCTTCACAAGCAACTTCGCGGGCGCCATGGGCCGTTCGGGTACTCGCATGGACCTTGCCATGATCAAGCAGGAACAAGGCGAGACCCTCCGCAAGTACATGCGCCGCTTTTTCGACAAGCGCGCTACCGTCGTGGACGTCACCGACAAGGAGGTCATCGACCTCTTCCAAGACGGGCTCTACCATCGCCGCACCTTCGAGGACTTCGGCCGATGCCGCCCCAAGTCCATTCCCCACCTCAAGGACATGATCACGTCCTGGGCGGACGAAGAGGACAAGGCTAACGCCAAGTACGACGCCATCCGCGGCAAGACAAAGCAGAACCAGGGCGGCGGCAGCGGCAGCAATGCAAACCAAGGCGGCCGCAACAACAACAACAACAACAACAACAACTTCTCGGGTTCTAATCGCAAGCGCAAGCCAGACAATACCGTCGCGGCTATCCAGCGCCCTCCGAAAGGGAACTCGAAGAAGAATTCCGGCGGGTTCAAAGACCTGCTGAAGGAGAAGTGCCCGTGGCACCCGAACGGCAACCACACCACCGAGCAGTGCTACCAGCTCAGGCATGCACTCAAGGATACGCCGGAGCCACCGCACCCTCACGATCAAAAGAACAAGAAGAAGGACGGCGACGACAACGACTTCCAAGAACCCGAGAAGACCGTCAACGTCCTCTTCGGCGGACTACCCGAAGAGGCGCGGGAGCGAAGGCTACTCGCCGTGAAGTAATGTCCATTGAACCAGCGGTTATGACCCCTCTCAGGTGGTCAGAGACACCCATCACTTTCTCCCGCGCGGACCAGTGGACTAGCTTCTCCGAGCCAGGACGGTTCCCTCTCGTCCTGAAACCAACAGTGGCGGGTTCCAAGCTCAACAAGGTGCTCATCGACGGTGGAAGCGGGCTCAACGTCCTTTTCACCAAGACCTTGAAGAAGATGAACCTCGACGTCACCCCCATGCTCGACAAGAGCAACATGCCGTTCTACGGCATCGTCCCCGTGCAACGCGGCTATCCCGCTAGGCTCAGTGGTACTGCCAGTTACCTTCGGGCGTCTCGAGATAACTACCGCACCGAGTACATCAAGTTCGAGGTTGCGGATTTCGAGACTTCCTACCATGCCATCCTCGGCAGACCGGCCATCGCCAAGTTCATGGCGGTGCCCCACTACACCTACTTGGTACTCAAGATGCCAAGTCCAGCCGGCGTACTCTCCCTCCAGGGGGACTTGAAGATCTCTCACGACTGCGATACAGAGGCCGTGGTGATCGCTTCAACAAACCAAGTACCCAACCCGATGATGGAGGTCTACGCTGCGTCAAAGAAGCTTGCCACAAGCGAACTCGACATCCCAGAGAAGTCTGACAGCGCCAACAAACCTCAGCCACCTGAGGAGGTACTCGTCAAGTCGGTCGACCTCGGAACAGGCGACCCCAGCAAGACCACCACCATTGGGGCCGGCCTCGACCCCAAATAGGAAGACGCGCTCATCAGCTTCCTTCGGGCTAACCGCGACATCTTCGCATGGAAGCCAGCGGACATGCCAGGAGTGCCCAGGGAGCTGATCGAGCACTGCCTCAACGTCGATCCAAAGGCCACCCCCAAGCGACAACACCTCCGACGCTTTGCCGACGACAGACGGGACGCCATCAAGAAGGAGCTTGCCAAATTACTCGCGGCCGGCTTCATCGAGAAGTCTTCCATCCCGAGTGGCTCGCCAACCCCGTCCTCGTCCGCAAGAAGAACTCGAACGAGTGGAGGATGTGCGTCGACTACACCGACCTCAACAAGCACTCGCCCCCAAGGACCCCTTCGGGTTGCCGCGGATTGATCAAGTCATCGACTCCACGGCGGGGCTGCGACTGCTCTGCTTCCTCGACCCGCTACTCCGGTACCACCGGATCGCAATCAAGGAAGAGGACCGAGGAGAAGACCGCGTTCATCACCCCGTTTGGCGCGTATCGGTACACGACCATGTCATTCGGGCCGAAGAACGCCGGCGCCACCTATCAACGGGCCATCCGGGCACCGCTTCAAGCGGCAACTCAACAAGAACGTCGAGGCCTACGTGGATGACGTGGTTGTCAAAACCAGGGACTCCAGTACCCTCATCGACGACCTCGAAGAGACCTTCGCATCACTACGTGAGTACCGCTGGAAGCTCAACCCGAACAAGTGCGTCTTCGGCGTACCTTCGGGCAAACTACTCGGCTTCATCATCGACCCGGCGCGGCATTGAAGCCAACCCCCGAGAAGATCTCCGCCATCACCGACGCATGAAAGCTCCCACGAGCATCAAGGACGTCCGAAGCCGACGGGGTGCATGGCGGCGTTGAACGCAGATTCATCTCGAGGCTAGGAGAACGGGGTCTCCCCTTCTTCAAACTACTCAAGCACCACGAGAAGTTCGTGTGGACCGCAGAGGCGGACCAAGCCCTTGCCCGGCTCAAGGACTTCCGTCGAAGCCGCCGGTCCTCACGGCTCCCTACAAGGGCGAGCACTCATCGCTCTACCTTGCCGCGACTACTCACGTGGTCGATCGCCATCATTGTCGAGCGGCGGGGAAGACGGCCACGCCTACCCGGTCCCGGGGCCGCCCGGTCTACTTCGTCGGCGAGGTTCTATCGAGTCCAAGGCTCGCTACCGGCCCGTGCGAAGCTTCGTACGCTCTACTCATCACCTCGCGGAAGCTACGACACTACTTCCGGGAGTACTCGGTTTCCGTCGTCACCGACTACCCGCTCGGCGACATCCCGAGGAACCCGCACGCCACCGGAAGGATCTCCAAGTGGGGCTGTCGAGCTCGGCGCCCTCACCATCGACTTCAAGCCACGCACCGCCATCAAGTCGCGGCGCTAGTCGACTTCATGGCGGAATGGCGGGAGAATCGGCTACCGCTCCCACCTGTGCGACCGCAGCATTGGGTGATGTACTTTGACGGCTCACTCAACCTCGAGGGCGCGGGCGCGGAGTGCTCCCCGATCTCTCCAACGGGCGAACAACTAAAGTACGTCCTGCGATCTTCCGGAAGGTCTCGAACAATGAAGCCGAGTATGAAGCCCTCCTACACGGGCTCCGCCTCGCGGCTTCACTTGGCATCAAGCGGCTACTAGTCTACGGCGACTCCGCGATGGTCATCAACCAAGTCAACAAGTCCCGGGACCGCAACAAGGAGAACATGGACGCCTATCGCCTAGAAGTCCGCAAGCTCGAGAACAAATTCTATGGTCTCGAGTTCCATCACATCGTCCGCGACAACAACGTTGCAGCGGACGTCCTCTCGAAGCTCGGATCCACCCGCGCCCAAGTACCCGCGGGCGTCTTCGTTCATGAGCTTCACGCGCCATCCATCCCCGGAGGCGGCGCCACCGACCACTGTCCCAGCTAACCACCCAGCTGGACAGGAGGTCATGATGATCGACGTGGACTGGAGGCAACCCTTCATCGACTACCTCAGCGAGCAGAAGGTTCCCTCCGACAAGAACGCAGCCGAACAACTCGTCCGCCGCGCCAAGTCCTACGTCCTAGTCGGCGACAAACTTTACAAGCGAGGCGCATCTTCTGGAGTACTCATGAAGTGCGTCCCTCGCGAGGAAGGAAAGGACATCTTGGAGGAGATCCACAAGGGCGTCTGCGGCAACCACGCGTCCTCGCGCACGCTGGTCAGCAAGGCCTTCCGGCGAGCCTTCTACTGGCCCACAGCTCTGGGCGATGCCGAAGAACTCGTCAGAAGGTGCCAAGGATGTCAGTTCTTCGCCAAGCGAAGAACACGTCCCGGCCTACAAGCTAGTCACCATACCGCCAACCCGGCCCTTTGCCCTCGCCGGGGGCTCGACATGATTGGGCCTCGCCAACCGCGCGGGAGGATTCAATAGAGTACTGGTGGCTATCGACAAGTTCACCAAGTGGATCGAGGTCAAGCCGGTCACATGCCCCAAGGCGACGAGTACTCGACTTCTGGATGAACTCGTACACCGCTACGGGCTACCCCACTGCATCATCACAGACCTGGGGTCTAACTTCAATAACCACCAGTTCTGGGAGTACTGCGAGAACAGCGGAATCGACGTCAGATACGTCTCCGTCGCCCATCCACGGGCCAACGGACAAGTCGAGCGCGCCAATGGGATGGTGCTCGACGCCCTCAAGAAGCGGCTACATGACGCTGCTAACTCAAAAGGGGGCAAGTGGATCAAGGAACTACCCAACGCACTCTGGGGGTTGCGGACTCAGCCATCCAAGCCAACGGGGCAATCCCCCTACTTCTCGGTCTACGGCTGCGAAGCCATCCTCCCCGCCGATGTCATATGGAACTCGCCAGCGGTGGAGCACTACGACGAAGGCGTCTCGGAAGACGACGACGAGTTGATATCGACGACCTCGAAGAAGCTCGCCGTGCCGCCCTCGTCCAATCGGCAAGGTACCCGGAGGGTATCCGACGCTACCACGATCGCAACGTCAAGGAACGCTCCTTCAACGTTGGAGATCTTGTCCTCCGCCGTATCCAGAACACGGAAGGACTCCACAAGCTCAGCTCCCCCTGGGAAGGCCCCTTCACCGTGGCTAAGGTGACCGGGCCAGGCTCCTACCGCCTCCAAACACTAGAAGGCGAAGAAGTCAACAACTCGTGGAACGTCGACCAACTCTGTCGATTCTACGCCTAGTCTATACGACTACTCCGGGGTACAAGTCTACACGACCACATCAACACCCCTCGCCGCAAGCGACCCTCCGGGTCCTGGCTCCAAGTCTCCGGACTACTCTCCTCCAGGTCCAGCCCGTGCGGCTACCTACGGACCCTGGGCTGCGACGAGCGTTAAGGACTCTAGCAGCGGTCTACCAAGAGACCACACCCCAAGATCCAGCCCGCGCGGCTACCTACGGATCCGCGATCCAGCCTCCACGGCTACCTACGGATCACTTGCTGCAAGCGGCTACCCCGCTCCAGCGCTACTTAGCCGTAAGCGGCCTCCGGGTCCAGGCGACTACTTGTAACTACGGCCCTGGCCACCCAGGTGTACTTCTTCAGTAATAAAGCTTGATTGTTTATCAACTTCTTTACTGTCTACTCCCTGCGACGGGACTACTAAGCCGAGTACTACTACTCGCAACTACTCCACGATGGGCGCTCCGCACTCTGAGATCGCGGTTACGAGTACTCATTGCTGGAACAACTTCATTTCATTGATACATGAATAGTTCATTACAAGCTCGTTTCTGTACAACTACGGCTACTAGCTATCTATGCGGGGCTACGGAGGTTCAACTTCTCGGCTACCGCTCCGCGATGGGGAGCCATCCGCTCCCAGGCAGCTGCGCGTCTTGCTCTTCCGAGCGGTCGGCGGCCACCCCCGCCGGCGACTACCTCCACCGGAGCCTTCGGGAAGTATGACTTCATGAAGGCCGGCACACTTCGGGATCGACCCGGCCATGTGCTTGACGTAGGCGGCCGGCCCGGCTTGGCGCCTCACGAAGTCGATCCGCCCGGCGGAGCGATCTTGGGGCCGCCGGGTGCGGCACCGGGAGCCTCGCGATCGGGAGAGCGACCTCCTCAAGATCCTTCGAGCGGGGCCGGAGCGCCTCGCAATCCTCGTTCAACTTCGCAAAGATTTGTAGCGAGTTGACGAGGTCTCTATCGATGCAATCCGCGGCTCCATGTGCTTCTCGCACTCGAAGGCCGGCTCCTTGTAGTCGAGTTCAAGTACACCGCGGGCTTCTGCTCCCGGTAGAAGAGGTTCTTCATGCTAACCTCCGAGGCCTTCAGCTGCTCCACCTGGCCCTCGAGCTCTGCAAACACAGCATCGGGTCAGAGCCTCGGCGACTTCCAGCAAGTACTCGACAAGTCAAGAGGCATACCTTTGTTCTTGTTGCGGAGGCCCTTGTTCTTCCGCACCAGGTCATCACCTTTCGCCTGCAGCTCCATCACATCGTTGTGATACTTGGCGAAGGCGGCGTCGAGCTTCGACTGCATCGCGGCCGCGTGCTTCCGCGACTTCACGAGCTGCTCCTCCAAGGCTTCGGCTCGGAGCACGGTGTCGCCGTAGCCTTGCAGCATGTTCGACTTCTCGCGGGATCGCTCCACGACGTCCTGCACAAGACAAGATCAAGTCAAGCAGAGTACTCTACGCGAAGGATGGACTACTCGGGAAGCTACGACTACGTACCTTCATCCTTTGCTCGGCTCGTCGCATCGCCTCCGGAGTGCTTGCGCCAACATTGCCGGCTCGACGAGATCGTCGGCCAGCAGCTCAATCCCGCCACGGCTACTCGAAGTAGCCTCCGTCATTGGCGCCGAGCGGATCGGCTCCGCGTCTTGGATCTCGGGGGATCGGATTGCCACCTCCAGGGCAACCCCTGGCGACGTGGTAGCCGCCTCCCCCTCGGCGGACTTCTCGACGGTCTCCCTCTCGGGCTCGGGGGCTCCTGCTGTGGCCTCCGGGGCCTCTGGTGTCAGCTCCTGCATGGGTACCCCTGCAGGGATGTCACCTCCTTCAGCGCCTGTCAACAAGGAACACGCGCATCAGTGCCTACAACTACTCGTCCTGGAGTTCTACAGCTTCAAGAAGAGTACTTACCTTCAACTACGACCGCCTCTGGCAGCGGCGCTTCGGCAGCCGAGGGCTCGGTCGCAACTTGGGCCTCCGGAGCGGGCTCCTCGACGGACGGCGCGGCCTCTTCTGCCTCCACCGTCGCGGGCTCCTCCCCGTCCCAGCTCAAGTCTGTGGATTTTCTGCAGAAGTATCCACAAAGGGTCGTCAGACAAAAATCGACTACTACAACGAGTACTACTCATGAAGGCGTGGTACTTACAAGTTCGACCGGACGATAGTCATGGCCGGAGCACCGAGGATGCTGGCGATATCAACCAGTCCACCCTCGGCGGGCGTCTCTTCCTCCGCCTCTCCGACTACCGCCTCCTCCACGGTGGCGGCGGCCGGCGCAGAAGTTTCCTGCGTCCCTGCGGCTTCCACCTCTTCAACGGCGGCGGCCGCGGGTACTCTGCTCCCCTCCGGGGCAGGGGGCTGGCGCTCCAGCTGCGCCAGAAGTTCTTCGACAGTGGGGGGGCCGGACTTCGGCTTCCGGTGGTTCCCCCACTGTGGGCCACATGCCCTCATCGCCTTCCTCCACGGGCTCCGCTGGCGGCCTCTCCTGCACACAAGGACGACCACTCGTCAGCACCGTACTCGATCACTGGGTACTCGACTACTCTGCTCAAGATGACTTACCTCTGGAGGCGTGGTCTCTGAGACCTTCATCTTCTTTGCTACCCGCTTCTTGGCGGGGTTGCGCGGCTTCCTTGGCGGCGCGGCAAGGCTAGCCTCCAGGCTAGCCGGTGGGTCTTGTACAAGTGGCACATGAGGCAAGCCCGGCGGCTAAACCTCGACCGCAACCGGAAGCGGTCCCGTAGCGTCTCCTCGTCTTCTTCGTCATCGGAGGTATCCTCCACGATGACGGGATCGTCGTCGTCTCCGACTACTCGGCGCTCCTTCACCTTCTCCACCGTTGGGATCTCGATTCCGCTCGGTGGTGGGCGCGGCTCGGAGACAAACCGCTTCACATCATCTCGCGCAAAAGACACAAGGCGTCAGCAACTCTGCTACAAGTGCCTACTACTCGACGAGGGGGGTACGGCTACTCACCTCGTTGGGCGGGCGCGCGGCGGAGTACTCCTCGACAGGGCACGCCGTGTACTCCGGCATGTCCTTGAAGATCCTCGACAACCTTTCGATGATATCGTTGTCGTCCAACTCGCCCCCTGGCATCCGCGACGTGTCGTCGTCGCCGGTGTACTCGAAGCCCATCGTATCCCTCGCCATCAGCGGCTGGATCCGGCGCTTCATGAAGCTGAAGGCCACGTGTTCGGCCCTTAGTCCCGCATCCCGCAGAGTCTTGATGCGCGCAAGCAACTCCGGGAGCTGGAGCCCCTCCTGCATGGTGGGCTCCGTGTTCCACCACTCTTGGTGCCTGGGCTGCCGCCCGCTCGGCTTCGGTAGCTCGGGATGGTGGTTCGTGATGTAGAACCACCTCGTCTTCCAGTCGGTGTTGGAGTCCACGAGCTTGTACGCCAGGTACTGCTCCGCGGCATCCTCCCTCAGCTGGATCCCGGCCCCTCCGACTACTCTGGGGTTGGAGGCGCTGGGCTGCGGCTTCACGCGGAAGAACTTCCGGAAGAGAACCCAGTGCGGCTTGATTCCCAGGAAGGCTTCGCAAGAGTGGACGAAGACAGAAGTATGGAAGATGCCATTGGGGTTCAGGTTGAGGTACTCGATGCCATAGTACCTGAGCAGCCCCTTGAAGAAGTCGCTCGCTGGGAGCGCAAGCCCGCGCTCCACGAAGCGCGAGAACATCGGGATCTCGTCTTCAGCCTTCTCCATTGGATAGGGATCTCCTGCGGCGGATCTCCACATGTCAATCTCCTTCTCCCTGATGAACCCGCTGTTCAATAGGGTTAGGAGGTCCTCCGTCTTGACCTTCGACTTTTTCCACTCGCGGCTTGGGTCAGCGCGCGGTGGAGATGTGGGTGCTGCTCCGGTGCCGGCCGCGGCGGCCTCCGCACGGCTCCTCTTCTTCCCGCCGGCCTTCGACGTCTTCGACGGGGACGGTTTCATTCTCCAAGTGCAAGGAGTCTTCACTCGCATTCGCTCGGGGGCTAACCTAAAGCTTTCGGGTGGCGACGCGTTCGGATCTACTACGGCGGCAGCGCTCGCTGGAGTGGATCTACTTCAAGATTCAAGTGGCAAATGACTGCGGCTCACTTGGGTGAAAACCCTAAGGGTTTCGGCTTGTATTTATAAGCCAAATCGCCTCCGCAACGGGCGGCCGGATAAGTCCACGCGCGGCTGACTCAGCGGCTGTGCGTGACTCTTCGTATTCTACTAGTCGACGCGCCTCACCTCGAGGGCTCGGCTACTTCTACTTGACTACCTGGGACGCGGTTAGTCTCAAGAGCATCTCAGGACACATTCTCCAAGAAGACCCTTCAATTCGAGAGGAAGTACTCGACTCAAGGCTCGGGGGCTCCGTGCCACGTGTCCTTCGGTTTTTTCTCCGGATTTTTCGGGATTTTCTTGCCGAGACTTCGGATAGATCCTCAGCCAGAGCCTGCGGCTCGAAGCTCGGGGGCTACTCCATGGGGATTGCGGTTCTGCAAATCGCGTCTTCATGACGGCTTCGGCTTCAAGACAAAACAGGCATTTTTTGAAGACCTTCGAAGGCAGATTTCAAGGACGCTTGGGACTACTCGAGAAGACTTCAAGATTTCTCAAACATCAGCTGGAGTACATTCCAGCCTCGGGATGCTTCGATTACTCTTGAGGGCTTTTGACTTGTAGCACTCAGGGACGCTTGAGGACTACTCGTTAAGGCCGTCAAGACTACTTGAAGCTATCCTTCTCGACTACAAAGTACTCGGGGGCTTGTCGTATGGACCTCCCTGGGCCCACTACCTCGGTGGGTACCGGGACCGACTACTCGGTGGGCCCACGGGACTACCGGCTTGCGCCGCACGGCACCTGAAGGCGTGGAGCACAAGGACAACACAGGAGTAGTACTCGGTTAGGACTCTGTACACGTTCCGCACTGTATAGAGGTCTCCTAGACGTACTCGGCTAGTACTCCTTCCCTACTCCGACTTGTAACCCTGCCTCCCGGACTATATAAGGCGAGGCAGGGACCGATCTCAGGATCACCTCACCTCATCCAATCTCATACAATCCACGGCGCACTATTGCACCATCCTGTAATCGTGCCCTATCAATCCAGAGCTACGCAGCATACAGGACGTAGGGTATTACGCACCTCGCGGCCCGAACCTGTCTAAATTGTGTGTCGCGTGTCTCTTCCTTCGAGTTACCGATCTCGGCGAGTCACATTCATCTACTTCGGGTACTCCCCGTAGTAGGTTGCCGGTCCAAAACACCGACACCTTCTTCCCTCGAGTGGTGAACCCAAGGTATCGAATCCGTGGAACAATGTGCAACATAAGGATTCAATCTAGTAAAGCAAGGTAAAGCTATCTATTGAAGAGGCTAGTTGCATCTAATCTACTGACTCATAAAGAAAACACATCTAATCTAATCTACTAAAGAGGTAGCAAGAGAAAGCAAGAGATAACCAATCTAGAGAATCTAGATCATGCTTATGTTGTAGCTCCAAACAAGATAGATGAAGATAGAAAAGCGAATCTCATTAAAAGCATCTTTAAATTGTGGCCTTCCCATCCGACTCCGAAAACGCCCGCCTTTCGGAACCCCCGTTCTGTCACAATGTATCCCTATTCATGCGGGTAGTCTAGGGCGAGTTCGATAGAACAAGTTGAAATCACTTGGCCGGTCCGGTATGCACCTCTAGCCACCGCGGCTACAAGAGCACCCTATGTAATCTAGCTATAGACTAGATCGTAGAAGAAGAAAAACCAAGAAGAAAACAAAATCATCGAGAAGGCACTTAATCGCTAGAAATCGGATTCACTTACAAACTTCATCATGAATGATTACATTAACAAGATCACCACCGGGGCCCTCCCTCGATCTTGATCCTCGCTCCGGAGCTCCGACGTGGTCTTCCATGCAAGGTTCCCACGTCGGCTAGGGAAACCCTAGACAACTAGCACGACCCTCATCTCCGAGATGGTGTCCCTCAAGCTTCTCTGCTCCTCGGCGGCGGATTACGACTTCGATTATGCGTGGCTCTCGGTCAGGGGGCTATTTATAGCCTGAGAAGCAATTAGGTCAAAGGGGAGGCCGATTGGGCCCCGAAACGGGATGGGCCGGCCGGCCTGGGCCCAATTCGGCCCATCTCGTGGCCTGCTTCGCCCGGTGTTGCTTCCCGCGTCTTCTAGATGTTCTCCCCTTTTACATGTGGGCCCTTGACGTTGGTTTCTCTCCGAATTGGACTCAACTCCTTGTCTTGCACGATTCAGCACTTTTCTGGTTCGGTCCTCGGAGTTTATCATCTTCTCGGGCTTGGTCCTTGGGCTCTTGGAGTCATGTTCACTTCATTGCTTGACTTGTATCGGGCTTCAAGGTCTTGTCATGACGTGCTTAATGAACTTATCCCGGAAGTCTTGCTTTCAACGTTAAAACCCTGCGTAAACACTTAACTCCAAAACCGACATGCACAAGTGAACTTGTTATACCACGGGGGTTAGTACCAATGGATAAGATACAAAAGTCATGCCAACACCGAAGGTAAACTCATGGCTAGGTTGACGGATTTTCACCGTCAACATCTCCCCCATGCTTAAACCTTGCTCGTCCTCGAGTAAGCCTTCGATGGATATCATCGTTGCCCATCAATGTTTAAAACTTGCACTTGATCATACATGAAAAAAAAACATAATGCTCTCAAAAGTTTAATTCGTTAAAGTTCCATAATGTACTAGTCTTCACCTCTACGGAGGGTAGATTCTTATTAAGCTTATCCCACAAGTATTAACATGCTCACAAAGTTTAAATAGATCTAAGAATTTTTGAAATAAAGAACGAGATGAAGAAAAGAGCTAAACCAAGTCCACAAATTTAAATCACCTTGCATGTTTCTCATGAACTCTCATCTCACTTGTCTCTCAAGCCTATATATTCTACTCCTTTCCCTGTCATCACATATGTGGCAGGCTTTATATGGAGCTTTGGGAAAGTTTAGTCCTACCAAGATTTTATAAATGAGGTGTTGTCAAAACAAGACAAGCTTCTCATGGTCTTACCGAGACTCGTCAAAAAGGTCATTGGAAAATAATGTTAAATCAAGGAGGGGAAAGAGAAAAATACACACACTTTTAGATGAGTGGGCATGTGCAAATGGCAAAGAGTGATCCCGAGGCACAAAGGAAGTCCTCGTTATCGGATTGCACATGGTTGGAAAATGAGAATGGATCTTTTATACTTGAAGCCTTGAATGCACTCTTAGAGAACCGGGGAGTTCACTTTACGCATATATTTTTTTCTCTTTCTTATATTTCTCACTCTTTTCTTTCTTTCTTTCTTTCTATCTTTCATTCATTATATATATATATATATATATATATATATATATATATATATATATATATATATATATATATATATATATATATATATATATATATATATATATATATATATATATATATATATATATATATTTCTTTCTTCTTGTGAGACCTTCACCTTGGAAGTCACATTCGTCGCCGGATTTTTTTTCTTCATTCATCATCATTTTAAAAAAAAACTCCCCTTTGAACTCTAAAACTGCACCGTACCTACCTCCTCCCCCATGCTTAGACGTTGCTCGTCCTCGAGCAAAGAGGCGAAAAATAAGGTAGGTACTGGAAATATTTTTCCTTTGGAGAGATACTTGAAATCTTCAATGTCGGCACCGTCTTGCGATCTTCCTTGAATTGATGATCCATTCTCAACGATAGGTTGTGGTCAAGGAGGTAAACACAAAAGATGATATTTGGTTTTAAGGGTGGATATCCGGCGAGGTTTGTGAGATCTCCAATGCGGGGATACACAATGCACGGATAAAAGGCTAGCAAAAAGATAGATACGCAAAAACGGAATGACCAGCTTCTTAGTCTCGGGCCAGAGAAATCATGGCCTGCAATAACTCACTCAAAAATGAATCTTGTACACTAAGGTTTATGCACTCAAATATATATAAGGCTCTGGATAGGTTGAGCAACACACAAGTGATATTTATGACAAGGTTAGCGATATTTTTGAGCATAAAAGACATCTTTAATCTATTCATAACTTGAGAGCACATAAAACACTATGGGTCTTTATTTTAATCATAACCTCCGCTAAAGATTAAGCTAGCATTTAGATAATTTCAGATTTGTATTTTTAAGAGAGCACTAGTTCAAACATGCATAAGTCAATTACAAAGATAAACAAAGCGGCAATTATAATCATATATCATCATGGCATAAACCTTGTAACTTTACTAAAGGTAAAAACTTGGTGGTGACATTATTCATGATGAAAATAAATACTAAGACACATGCTGAAAATTTAAACTAACACACATGCTGAAAATTAAAACAAAGCTGAAAATACTACGCAAACATAGGCACATCCAAGCTGAAAATTAAAGAAAAGGGGGTAAAGGAAAGATAACTAAAGCTCCTCCTCTCTCTAATCTTCCGCCGGTGGTTGATATTGATAGTCTTTGTTGTTGTACCCTTACTTGTAATAGGAATGAACCACTCCTCCTATGAATTGTCCGACGGTGCTAGGTAAAGGTGTCCAAGCACATAAGCGACGTTTGCATTTCCTTCACCCATTTGGTTTGCATTGGTTTGGATGGCTGCAATAAATTGCATGTTCCTTGCAGCATATCCTCCAATGGTGGCTACATTTTGTTGTGGTTGAGGAAGGTGTGCATATGGCTCCGCAAAGGCTATGTTGGGCACCACAAAAATGGTGGGGGTATGGCTGCACCACTCCCCCATGCTTGCATTGGTACACCACCGTAGTAACTTGGCGGCGCCGGGGTTCCTCCCAATGGTGGGAAATAATTTTGTTGTGCACCTCCTTCTTGGGCCATAGAAGATCCTTCTCCTACAATCCTTCTCTTTTGTTATTTTTTTCTTCGCCGGCACAAGAAGTCCTTCCTCTAACCAATCTTCTTTCCCTCAAGAAAAAAGTCTTAATCTTCAATCCGGAAGGGGCAAATTCACCTAGGCCACTTGGAAGCCTCCTCTCTCATCTTCACTTTTATATTTTCCTTTCTTCATATATTCCTAGGGAAGTCCCTGGTAGGAGATGATTCGGGTTCCTTGTAATACCCGGGTTTAAAGAGATAGCCAATATGGAGAGGCAACACCCCGAACCAATATCTCCCGAACTCGATGTTGCTTAACAACACCACCAGTTGATCATAGGTGAGTGGGGTCTATTGGCCACTTGGCAATCAAAGCCGAGTAAAGCCAATTCAACTCCGTGTTGGTTATCTTCGTCTCTCTTGTTCTCCCAAAAATCCACTTGCACAAAAGTGACACACTTGGATGATGGGTTCCGGATAGTATTTCTTCGTTGATGGTCTCTTCCCGCGATCATACTCCAAAAACCTTCCCATGTGCCTTCATGCACATCCACTTGTTCCGGAGCTCCCTTTTTGAAAATAGGGGACACTCGCCCATGGGTCTACGATACTAGAACATGCAATCGTTTTGAACATGAAAACCAATCTAATCTATCGGGGGTTGTGACCACGGTTTCGCCCTTTCCCTCCTCTCGTACTCACGCGAAGGTACTCATGACTAGAACTATGATGGTCACGGTGTGTTGAATGGATCCAAGGAAGCGTTAGAGCTCTACTCCCTTTATGGCATGGTAGCTAACCTTAAGCATTAAAGTATTTCCAACAAAAGATGATAGATAGATAATCCAACAAAGTTCGATTACATCTCAAGATCGATTGCAACCCATGGATGAAAGGAGATTACCCCATCAAGGTGCTAGAAATAGCATCATTGATCAAGGTTACCCCTTCCGACGGTGTCTTCCTTCTTCTCCACTTGTGGGCTCCCTCCAACGGAATGAGATACTCAGCACTCCTTCATCAAGGGTATGGGCCATGGTCATGAAAATTTCCTAGGCGAATTCCTTGTGGGTGTTTGCCGACACTCCGTTAGAGAATTGCACCAGTGTCCCGTGTGGAACCCAATATGTGGAGAGCTTGGTCGTCGATGTCGACGTTCGCTACAAGCCTCTACTTAAGGCGAGCGAGCTTCTTCTCCTCCTCCTCCGTCATGATGACATACCCCTCGGAATACCGCGGAGCGTATGGAGGTGGAGCGGATGATCGTGTCAAGTGGCGAGGTTGGACGAGCGGCTCCTCCATATGTTATTGAAGTTTGGTAAACCTAATAAACGAGTTTCGTGTGGCCCTCATGCCACCAAGGAGAAGAGTGTGGTTCCTCCTCGGCGGTGCCGTGTCCTCCTCCATACTCCGAGGAAACTCGGAAACCGAGTGCCTCCTCGAAGAGGTTGATGGCTTAGACGACGATGATCCCTTCTTCTTCGGTGAAAAGGCTTGTAGTTTTCCTCCATGATTGCAGCACTCTCCCTCACAAATATATATCCGGGGTTTTCACCTAGTAACAAGGTACACAAATATTATTTTGGAGTCTGGACTTTGAGTGGATTAAGGATGTGATTTGTTTGCACGAAACAAACGCGGTGGATGGCTAAGTCTAAGGTGATTCCGGCCTACAAACTAGAGCACACGAACAAAGAGTTGGATGAAAGACTTACCTCTCTCCTCCTCTTGGCTCGGTTCTTCTCTAGTGCATGTTGCTTCGTGACCGCGTACACCTTCCAAACGTTCCCGTCCACTCCTTCGCTTGCATTATTGCTCATTCCACTTGATGTTTTCGCTTGATTCACTTCCATACTCTCTTGCCTCACATGCATCCATGATATTCCTACAAAACAAGGCCTTGTCTGCCCCCCATGCTTGTACTTTGCATGTGGTTTGATAAAAGTTGTTGGAGGGGCATCCCGTGATGTATCATGGTGCATGTATGGTCAAGTTAACTTGATTGCCTCCCTCTAAGCATGTTTTAAGGCTAAGCACTACTCTAATTTCGAAATTTAAAAATATTTTTCAGAGCCATGCAAGAGCTCAAGCATAAATTTAGAGAAGTTTTTAAACCATTAAAAACAAATGTAAGTCGAAAATATTTTTCGACTACGTCGATTTCGGTCTCACCGGTATAGTTTGCCTTCATTAGTTGAGAGCAAGCTTTTCCCGGCTTGATCATGGGGGCATAGGTTTAGGTCCTAATTTTTATTAGATGAGAGAGATTTTGAATGAAATAAAATTAAGTGAGGCTTAGAAAAATTCTAATCTTAGAGAAACCAAGGATATGGATTTTTAAATCAACCAAAAATCAAGTTTCTAGGTTCATGCGAGTCCTACCACATGCTGAAATTTAAATAACATCTAGATACAAGTCGTGGTTCTACTCGAGTGTTTTTAGCATGAAAAACAAGTCAACCACAGCACCATAATGAGGGTGAAGGGTTGAGTTTGGTTCTGAATTTTTTTTTGGTTTTGGTTGTGGTTTCTCGAAAAGAATCAAACAAACACATAGG
Source organism: Cenchrus americanus (assembly GCA_947561735.1). Lineage (NCBI taxonomy): Eukaryota > Viridiplantae > Streptophyta > Magnoliopsida > Poales > Poaceae > Cenchrus > Cenchrus americanus. The sequence goes on from OX387240.1 coordinate 57,545,169, forward strand.
ATGGTTCATGTAAAGGATTTATGATCAAGCAAAATATTCAACCAAGGATTATGTCTCTAATATTGTTCAACCATTCTAAGTCTAATGTTTTGCGTAGTAAAATTCAAAACTGAATTAAATTTAAAAAGACTTGAAAAACCTGGAATCGGGTTGTCCTCCCGGTAGCTTATTCTTGACTCGACGAAACGGGTTGCCTCCCGCCTAGCGCTTCGTTTATAGTCCATGGCTAGACTTCTTCACTTGATTACTCCGGATCAACGCTCTTTGCGGGCGTTGCAATCTTGGGTACTCACTTTGGCTTAGTCATTTTTTTTGTCTTCACGAGTCGGCTTTGTCCTTTGGTCTTGACGGATGCAACAACTTCCTTGTGGCTCGGCATCTCGAACTCCGGTCCTTCGGTCGTGATCTTCATGGTCTCTAGTGTGATCCTTCATCTCTCCCGAATGAGTTTGAGTAGCCTTCGCCGTCTTGGGACCTTGGAGTTGTCTCGGATATTCTTCTTTGTCACCAATCGGTTGTCCGGCAAGTTGTCCCACTTGCGTCTAGCATCTTCATCACGATGAACACTTCACACTCCTTGCATGTGGATCTTGCTTTGGCGGCCTTTAGGTGTTGAGCTTCTTTCTCCATCTCCATCTTCTCCATCCTCCTCTTGATTTGAACGGCCTTCCGACGTCTTGACTTGGAGGTGGTGATTCCCTTGGAGATTTTGATGGTCCTTCGAGTTTGACTTTTGAATCTAGGGTTTCCAACCCTTTAGCTTGTGTTGCACATCACCTTTGCCTGTAAAGTTTTCCTGGATCATCCACAAAAAAGTTTTGGGTTTCTTGGAGAGGTAGCCAACCATCTCCGGTTAGGGTTAGCAATAAAACAAAAATCTAAAAAGAAAAGATAAATTAGGGTTAATCAAAACTAGATTAGATTGATTTTTTTCTTTTTGAGGATGATCAAACATAAGAGATGCAAAAGAAAGTCAAAAGAAAAACTGAAAGATAAGCGATACTAGATCGGATCTTGATTGCTTGTTCCCCGGCAACGGCGCCAGAAAAAGGGGCTTGTTGACGGTTAATAGTTGTATCAAAGTTCGTTTGTGACTTGCAAGCGGACAAGTCTCCCGTCGTAGTCAAGGGACCCTTCTTCCCTCGAGTGGTGAACCCAAGGTATCGAATCCGTGGAACAATGTGCAACACAAGGATTCAATCTAGTAAAGCAAGGTAAAGCTATCTATTGAAGAGGCTAGTTGCATCTAATCTACTGACTCATAAAGAAAACACATCTAATCTAATCTACTAAAGAGGTAGCAAGAGAAAGCAAGAGATAACCAATCTAGAGAATCTAGATCATGCTTATGTTGTAGCCCCAAACAAGATAGATGAAGATAGAAAAGCGAATCTCGTTAAAAGCATCTTTAAATTGTGGCCTTCCCATCCGACTCCGAAAACACCCGCCTTTCGGAACCCCCGTTCTGTCACAACGTATCCCTATTCATGCGGGTAGTCTAGGGCGAGTTCGATAGAACAAGTTGAAATCACTTGGCCGGTCCGGTATGCACCTCTAGCCACCGCGGCTACAAGAGCACCCTATGTAATCTAGCTATAGACTAGATCGTAGAAGAAGAAAAACCAAGAAGAAAACAAAATCATCGAGAAGGCACTTAATCGCTAGAAATCGGATTCACTTACAAACTTCACCATGAATGATTACATGAACAAGATCACCACCGGGGCCCTCCCTCGATCTTGATCCTCGCTCCGGAGCTCCGACGTGGTCTTCCATGCAAGGTTCCCACGTCGGCTAGGGAAACCCTAGACAACTAGCACGACCCTCATCTCCGAGATGGTGTCCCTCAAGCTTCTCTGCTCCTCGGCGGCGGATTACGACTTCGATTATGCGTGGCTCTCGGTCAGGGGGCTATTTATAGCCTGAGAAGCAATTAGGTCAAAGGGGAGGCCGATTGGGCCCCGAAACGGGTTGGGCCGGCCGGCCTGGGCCGGCGGCCTGGGCCCAATTCGTCCCATCTCGTGGCCTGCTTCGCCCGGTGTTGCTTCCCGCGTCTTCTAGATGTTCTCCCCTTTTACATGTGGGCCCTTGACGTCAGTTTCTCTCCGAATTGGACTCAACTCCTTGTCTTGCAAGATTCAGCACTTTTCTGGTTCGGTCCTCGGAGTTTATCATCTTCTCGGGCTTGGTCCTTGGGCTCTTGGAGTCATGTTCACTTCATTGCTTGACTTGTATCGGGCTTCAAGGTCTTGTCATGAGGTGCTTAATGAACTTATCTCGGAAGTCTTGCTTTCAACGTTAAAACCCTGCGTAAACACTTAACTCCAAAACCGACATGCACAAGTGAACTTGTTATACCACGGGGGTTAGTACCAATGGATAAGATACAAAAGTCATGCCAACACCGAAGGTAAACTCATGGCTAGGTTGACGGATTTTCACCGTCAACAGTGTGTGAAGCTAGCTAATCCGGCTTGCTGTGTGCTTGGCGTGAGGTGCTGATTTTACGTCAACAGAAGAAGAGAAGAAGTCTAGCTATAGACTATAAACGAAGTGCTTGGCACGAGGCAACCCATTCATCAAGTCAAGAATAAGCTGCCAGGAGGACAACCCTTTGAAGAGTCAAGCTACTAGGAGGGCAACCCAAAGAATTTTTTCAAGTTTTTCAAGTAAGTTGTTCTAGAATTTGCTACGCATTACATACCATAAATTCTATGTGGTTGAATAGTTTCTAGAGACATTATAATTGCTTGGTCATTTTACTTGAATTTTATATTGATCATAAACCAATGACTTGAGCCATCCGAAGTTTTGTTTGCATCTTTTTGAGAAGCCAAGACCAAAAATTCAGAACCTACCCCAACCTTTCATCCTCTCCATGATGTTTAGGTTGGCTTGTTTCACATGTTAAAAACACATGGGTAGGGCCTTTCTATGTTCTTTAATGTTTCTAATCTTTGATGCATGGTAGGACTCACATGAACCTAGCAACTTTATTTTTGGTTTCATTCAACTTGACATCCACCGGTTTCTCTAGATTTAGATTTTTTCTAAGGCCCATTGACTTTACTTTTTTCCCAAATCTCTCTCTCATGTTTGGCCGAAAATTAAAACCTAAACCTATGCCCCCATGGTCAAGGCCGAGGAACTTGCTATCAATTAATGGAAGCAATCGATCCCGGTGCAACCAAAATAGATTTTGTGATTGTTTTTATGCCTAAGATCTCCTCGAATGGTATATTTGGACTCATCGCTAGCACTGATTTAATTTTAGAAGTTTCAAAATTAGAGGAGTGATTAGCATCTAAACATGGTTAAGGGAGGTTTTTGAACTTTACTAACATATAATGCCCCACGATGCATCGCGGGAAGCCCCCATCTTTTGGCATCTCGGGCACATGTAAAGGACAAGCATGGGGGAAGCTAGGGCTTTGTTTTGCAGGAAAATTAGTGGAAGCACAAGAGGCAAGAAAAAAAGGGGAGTGACACAAAGCAAAACGATGGAGGTGGAAGATTAATCACACAAGCAAAGGAGTGGTTGTGAGCATTTGGGTGGAGGAATCTCATGGATCACGCGGACACAAGGCAAGAAAGGAGCTAGCAAGAAGTATCCCAGAGAAAGATCAAAGCAAATGGAGTAGGAGGGCCCCTAGGCCGGCCGGCCTAGCCTCCACTTATGGCCCCTGGTGCTACCCTCCGCCTGGTAAGTAATTTATGCATTTGTTAATGTGTTCTTGAGTTCACAACCCATAAAATTCAGAAACAACCTAGAAAAAATTTGAGTTCCTCGGAGCTGTAGGATCTTGTCATGTAATCACTGAATCTTTTGTGTCATTCATGTTGATAATGCTTTGATGCCTAAGGTTAGCCACCATGCTTTTCGGGAGTATATGTCTCACTACTCCCATAGATCCCATCAACATTTCTTTTGTAAGTTTAGCTAAAGTGGCCTCACGTTCACACCTTAATAAATTGGTTTAGCTTCACCATGATAGGCGGTTGCATGATCAAATATCCATAAGCGCTATGCGCTAATATCCATCCTATCTTGTGCAATGTCGATGGTCGTTAAGTCCCAATTTTCGCCCGTCAACTTCGGATAAAAGTTACTCCATGAAAGTATGCACCGTAGCTATATGTTTATAATCTAACAAATTCCACAAGCTTTGGTGTATATTTGGTTGCAGGTAAATATGAGCAATTATAGCATAAAACATATCATTATCACAAACAGACTCAAATGCCAATTTGGAATACACCATTGCGACGGGCTCGTCGAGACGATCGAAATGGACATATCATTTGCCTACTTTGGAGCTCGGGTGCAAAAGATATTAAATGGAGAAAATAATGCAAAATGTTGACATCAGCGTGACGTCAGCCGGCCGCCGCCGTACGCCAGCCGCGCGGGACGCCTCAGGCTGTGCCACGTGGCCGCCGGCGGTTGTCTGCAGCCTCGCGACACGGTGACGCAACCACGCGTGCACCCGCGCAGGAAGCTGCCAGCGCCCCGCCACGTGGCGCGCCGTGGCTGGCTCCCGCCCAAGCGCAGACGCGCGCACGGGGCCTGCGGGCCGCCCGGCCGGGACGTGTGGCGCGCCTGGATTGGTCGCCCGACGTCGGTTGCCCGGTTGACCACGGTTCGCCCGGGGATTTTTCCTTTTTAGCTCCGGTTCAGCGACCCAAGCGCTGGTTCAAGGCCGATTCGACCCCCTAGAGACCGGTTTTCGCTCGGTTCTTTCTTCCACCGCCTCCCGTGCTGTGCAGAGCACTGTTCACGTGTGCCCACTGCCCAGGGGAGGTCGGTTTGGCCCAAGAAAGAGGGAATCTTCCCCTCGAAGGAGAGGAGGTCCTCCACTCTCCCAAGTTTCCTCCCTAGAGACTGCTCTCCTCACTTCAACACACACAAGAGAAGAGCTTTGAAGAAGAGAAATGCTTCCACTACTATAGATAGAAAATAGGGAGAGAGTTGAGGTGAGAGTTTCCGGGATGAGCCAGAGTGTCGGCCCCTCCTCAAGCTCGCGCCTCGGCGGATGCAACTCCTCTTCTAGTAGCTACATCCGGGTCTTGTTCGGTAACTCTGGTCGCCTCTAATTAATTAAGCATTATTTATTTCTTGTGTTTGTCTTAATGTTTCTCGTTCATATCTTAGTATCTTGCTTTGAGTGATTGCTTTGCTTGAACGCTGAGTGAAGTAGTGATCGATAGTGTAGGCTCGGTGCCTAGACTTGAGGTTACTTTGAAATACACCTAGCCCCACGGACTGCTTGTGGTAGCCGGCGGGTAGTGACAGCCCCGTCTGGCCTCTGTATTCCACCACGTGAGAGTGGCTAGTCCTGTAGGCATCGTAAGAGTGGTGTACGTAATGGTTCCCTTTCTCATCCCTTTCTGTAGCCAGAGTGTGCATCCCCCAATCAAGACTAGTGCAAGTAATATCTTAGTCGCTTGATTAGTTGAGAGACCCAAAGTTCCTGTATCAAGTACCCTCTCTTCCCTCTTATCATTCATCTCTCTTCTCTTCGTCGTCATCCCTTTATCCGCATTTTCCCCAAACGAATTAGCTTAGGACTAGAATACTTCTCCGTTCCCCGAGGAAATCGATACCTTGGAATACTCTCGGGTGAAAGCTACATTTGTATCCATGCACTTGCGGATTTATCTGTGATCGTATAATATACCATCAAGATTTTTGGCGTCGTTGTCAGGGATATAAACCTGGTGCGACGCTAGAGAGTGTCAACAAGCTTTCTGGCGCCGTTGCCGGGGAACAGTAGCTATTCTAGTTCCAAACCTAGTTCGTTTGCGTATCATCCACCTATCATAATGAATTCCTCTCCTACCCTTGCACAATTTTCGGCTCCAAAGGGCAAAAATTTGGAGACCCCATCTTCATCACACCCCATCCGTACTAGTGGCTATGAGCTACGTCCTGGTTTCATAGCCATGGTCAGAGAGCAATCCTTTGCTGGGACCGAAGAGGAGAACCCATACACTCATTTGAGAGAATTCGAGCAGCTTTGCTCATGCATCACAATAGAGGGTATGGCACAAGAAACGTTGAAGTGGATACTCTTCCCATTTTCATTAACGGGAAGAGTGAAGCAATGGTACAACCTCAACGTCCGAAGCGTAGAAGGCAAATGGGAAGTTTTGAGGGAAAAATTTTGTCGCACCTTCTTTTCGCTAGCACGGATTAGTGATCATCGGTGCGAAACCATCCTTTTTAAACAAAAGGAGGGTGAGTCTTTAGGAACTGCCTGGGCCCGATTTACTAGTATCTTAGCTTCAGGACCCGATTTAGGGATTCTAGAACCCACATGTTTTCAGCAGTTCAGATTGGGCCTCAATGCTGAAGCCGCTAAGTTCCTAGACTTTTCATCAGGTGGATCTTTCGTAGATTTGACCTTGCGTGAGGGAAGGGTGATCTTAGGAAAAATTCTAGCAAACACCCCTTACACCGGAATTTACGATGAATTTCTCAAAGAACCACCGGAAATGCAACCGGAAGAACCCTCCATAGAAATCCCTGAGCCAAAAGATGCAACACCTTCGCACGCACCTACCTTCACCACAGCACATATCTCTGACACAATCTATGAGCCAATCCCAAAATCTTTATCGGACTCGTGTGATTCCCCGTGTGAGTTCCCTTTCAATTTCTATGACGAGCTTTTCCATGACTCTGGGAATGCCGCAAATCAACCCCTTGTGGGAAGATATCCCCCCTGAAGATCAAAGGGACCACCCACCAGATCTTGAGGAATCCCAATGGCAAGAACAATACATAGGAAATCTATCTGCCATCATGAGCCGAGAATGGCTTGACGAGGTAGAATCATTTGCCAAAGCCATCTGTTTGCCTACGAGACTTAGAACAATAAATTGTATGGTGATAGGCATGGATGGTCGTTTTGGATACGATCCTAGTCTGGGGATCAATATCATATCATCTTCCCTAGTACAAACTTAGCTATCCGAGGAGCCCATATATTCATCTCAGAAACGACTTCATGTCATCCCTACACAATCTTTAGATTGTCGTGGGATTCTAAGAGCTGCTCCCGTCCGTATAGCCAATCCTACTCTATACCTAGATTTTCACATTTTTGACCTCCCCGAGGACCTTTCACATAATATCATCATCGGGAGGCCTATCATGAAAATCTTGGAAAAAGTACCAAGGGACCAAGAGTTGGAGCTAAAGGTTGGTAAGGAGTATGTGCCCGTACAACTCTCACGAGCTATCAACACCCGTGTAGAACCCGAACCCGAAGCCAACCGCATAGAGCAAGTTATGTCCGCTTTTGTCCAAATCCATCCAACTAGAAATCTTTTGACAGAATCTTCCCCTAGGCCTACAGTCTCTCCCTTGCTTCTTGATCCTCCAACCGAAAAATCTATCATGGATGTCATGGAAAAGAAGTGGTCGACTGGAGTGGAATACTTTTCTGAAGCACTTTGGATTTTTTCACCTTCTACGATCCTTCCTTGTTCCATAAGAAGGATTACCATAGAAACCCATCTTAACCCCGTCATGGAGGTTAATATTATGCCATGGCACTTATCGTACACTTTATTGGGAAATGTGACGCTAAGACCATCCGACAAGCTCCTCAAGAGTTGCCTCTCCGGACACATTCTTGAGTGTCGGGGGGTTGCATGTGTTGTGCTGCTCCTAGTAGACAAGATCAAGGTTAATCTAGACTTTCACGTCTTCGATGTCCTCGATCTTGATCTCCTCCTAGGCTCCCATACAAAAAAACTTCTCAATGCATCTCAAGGGAGCCTAGATGAAAAGCTTAGGGAAGCCATTTCGGCCACCACTCCCTTGTTCTCAAAAAATTCTATGGTGATGTCGCTTCCCAAGCAACCCGTTCGAGGAGATGATGCATGTATCAACGTTCACGCTGTCCGAGCATGTCCTCCATGAGCTTGTAGAATTGTCTACTTCTCAGGAGTATGACTTGGAAGACCCGCTTCACCTTTGTGAAGACGAACGATCATCATCACCTTTGATCGAGTTTGAGCCTCTTCCCACTGGCCCGTATCATGTTGTTTCTGACCGCGGTCGAGAATCAACATTGTTCATACATGATGCATCTCTTGAGATGTAGAATTCTTGGGCCATGGAAATCTATAAGACATCGACTCTGGGGTTCGAAGGAAAGGATCTCATTGACAAGCATGGTAGCTTTACTCTTGATTTACCTCAGGAACCATGTTTGCATCATATCTCTCTAGAGTCAGCCACGCTCAGTGCACAGAGCACAAATCAGGACCACAACCGCCTTATAATCCTCCTTTGCAAAAAGTTTAGAAGGATGGTTGTAGATGCTTATGTCCACCATAAGTACTGCAGGTTTCGTGAATGTTTTGCTGCAAGAAGAAGTTCCCATGGTCGAGCTTATGACCGTAAAGAAAGCACTACCAGGAGATAGCCTCGATTAGCTTAGATTTATTTCCCCTTCTAAAAAAAGCAAGAGCATGTTCCTAGGATAAGAGTGTCCTTCGGGTACATTTGGTTACTAACCTTCCAGGTGGAGACCAAGAAGAACGATGGATAGAAGATGCCTAAGAACATGTGAGCGACATCAACTTCAGCAATTTGGAAAGTTTTTGGTGAAAGACCATTTACAAAAGGAAGCTTGATCTCCACACACTTGAGTTTTGTTGCTTAGCAATGCAAACTTCAAGTGTGGAGGAGGTACGTGAGCATCCCGATTAAAGTTCCTCTCATACCAAAATCTTATCCTGGTTTGGAGATGATGTTAGCTCGTACATCTTGACTAGCTAGGTATGTCCTGCTTTGACTTTAAACAAAGCCCTTCCGGGAGGTTGCCCGATGATCACCATCAGTCAAAGGTCAAAATAAATATAATAAAACTTCACTTTGATTTGGCTAGTACAATTTTACTAGCCAAATCCATGGATCTCATCTCTTCCTAAGAGTGTGCAGGAGAAGATAGTGTGGGGGAGGTACCGAAAGTCAACATCTTCCGACATTCAAAGGGACAACATGGTTTGAACAATTCTATCCCCCTTAGTTCCATGATTCATGAGTTATAATTCCTTTCATGAAATAATCACTAAAATTAAACTCAATAAATCCTGATGCTCCATTGCTTTACATGTTTTCAATTGATTGGCTTGCATGTTCTTTATTCCTATAGCATACATCTGTTGCTTGTGACCAAATATCATTAGGAAAAATGTTCATTTAAATGGTTGATTGATGAGATATGATACGATGTAATGAACCTTACTCTCTCTGACAAAGTGCTTGGGATGTTTTATTTAAAAAATAATAATAGCCTTACAAGCTCCTCAGTGATGATATATTCCCACCAAAGCCATATGTTGTTTACATTAGAAAACCTCACAAATATGCTGCTTGTTATTACATTGAGCTTTGTCAAATTGTTGTGACCCTTGCTAGAAGCTTTTCATGCTTTCATGATCAAGATCACATACACTCCACCTTCATATGCTAAACTTCTACACTGGAAGTTAGCAACGTCCATCCATCCATGCACAAAAATATTTACTCCAGTCAGTTATGGATCTCTCTCTCTCTCTAGTTTTTTCTTCAAAAGAGACATGGGCTAAAAAAAGAAAAAAAGAGACAAAAATACATGCTCAAGGGAAACTCTTCTCAAGCATGATGAAAAAAGAAAAAAAGAAGGAAAAAACGATAGCCATGTTCTCAAAATAAAGTTCAAAGGGAGAGAGATCATACAACAAGGAGTACATATTTCCATATCATCCACCTTCCACACACTTGCACATCTTAATCAGATTTTATGATTAGTCTTCTTCTTGGATCCGGTTTTTGACTTTGCAATATTATGTGATACAAGTATGCGTAATATCTTCATCCTTACCCTGAGCTCCACATATAGCCTTTATTAGAAGTAGGATGAAGAAAGGCAAGTTTAATGCCTTGGTGAGTAATCATACACACTGAGCGATCCGAGAGCATCATATGAGGAGTCAAGCAAGGCTAAGTTTTGAAAAAAAATCAAAAACCCAAGCTACTTTACAGAAGGAGTTGAGGTGATTCAAATCCAGTCGTTCCATTCTTCAACCATCCAAGATGACATGGTAGACACCCCAAAGAGTCACAAGTACAAGTATGTCTTGGAATATCTTACATGCTTGTATCATATCATTTTGGATTCATGTTTTCCACCCTAGTCCTTAACCTTTACTCGAGGATGAGCAAAGGGCTAAGTGTGGGGGGGATTGTTGACGGTCGTTAAGTCCCTATTTTCGACCGTCAACTTCAGATAAAAGTTACTCCATGAAAGTGTGCACCGTAGCTATAGGTTTATAATCTAACAAATTCCACAAGCTTTGGTGTATATTTGGTTGCAGGTAAACATGAGCAATTATGGCATAAAACATATCATTATCACAAACATTCTCAAATGCCAATTTGTACTACACCATTGCGATGGGCTCGTCGAGACGATCGAAATGGACATATCATTTGCCTACTTTGGAGCTCGAGTGCAAAAGATATTAAATGGAGAAAATAATGCAAAATGCTGACATCAGAATGACGTCCGCCGGCCGCTGCCGTACGCAAGCCGCGCGGGACGCCTCAGGCCGCGCCACGTGGCCACCAGCGGTTGGCTTCAGCCCCGCGACGCGGTGACGTAGCAACGCGCGCACCCGCGCGGGAAGCCGCACGCACCCGCCACGTGGCGCGCCGTGGCTGGCTCCCGCCCAGGCGCAGACGCGCGCGCGGGGGGGGGCGTGCGGGCCGCCCGGCCGGGACGCGTGGCGCGCCTGGATTGGTCACCCGATGTCGGTTGGCGGGTTCCGCCGGTTGACCGCGGTTCGCCCGGGGATTTTTCCTTTTTAGCTCCGGTTCAGCGACCCAGACGCCGGTTCAAGGCCGGTTCGACCCCCTAGAGGCCGGTTTTTCGCCCGGTTCTTTCTTCCCCCGCCTCCCGTGCCGTGTAGAGCATTGTTCACGTGCGCCCACTACCCAGGGGAGGTCGGTTTGGCCCAAGAAAGAGGGAATCTTCCCCTAGAAGGAGAGGAGGTCCTCCACTCTCCCAAGTTTCCTCTCCTGTAAATAGAGACCCCTCTCCTCACTCCAAGGCACACAAGAGAAGAGCTTTGAAGAAAGTGCTGCCACTACTATAGATAGAAAATAGGGAGAGAGTTGAGGTGAGAGTTTCCGGGAGGAGCCGGAGTGTCGGCCCCTCCTCTAGCTCGCGCCTCGGCGGATGCAGCTCCTCTTCTAGTAGCTACATCTGGGTCTTGTTTGGTAACTCTGGTCTCTATTTAATTAAGCATTATTTATTTCTTGTCTTTGTATTATCGTTTTTCTTTCATATCTTAGTAAGTTTTTCTTGCTTTGAGTGATTGCTTTGCTTGAGCGCTGAGTGAAGTAGTGATCGATAGTGTAGGCGTGGTGCCTAGACTTGAGGTTACCTTGAAATACACCTAGCCCCACGGACTCCTTGTGGAAGCCGGCGGGTAGTGACAGCCCTGTCCGGCCTCTGTATTCCACCACGTGAGAGTGGCTATTCCTGTAGGCATCGTAAGAGTGGTGTACGTAACGGTTCCCTTTTTCATCCCTTTCCGTAGCGCGAGTGTGCATCCCCCGATCAAGACTAGTGAAAGTAATATCTTCATCACTAGATTAGTTGAGAGACCCGAAGTTCCTGTATCAAGTACCCTCTCTACCCTCCTATCATTCATCTCTCTTCTCTTCGTCGTCATTCCTTTATCCGCATTTTCCCCATACGAATTAGCTTAGGACTAGAATACTTCTCGTTCCCCGAGGAAATCGATACCTTGGAGTACTCCCAGGTGAAAGCTACATCAGTATCTGTGCGCTTGCGAATTTATCTATAATCACCAACAAGCTTTCTAGCGTCATTGTCGGGGATATAAACCTGGTGCGACGCTAGAGAGTGTCAACATGTACCTTGCGCTCCACCCTCCATATGCTTCCCTTGTGTGTTTCTCCCACCGGCAAGCAACCCCCGGTGTACTCGTTGTGAGTTAGTGCAACAACAATGTGGATGATAGCCACATCTTCACCGAGAAGACACGTTCATAATCAACAAAGGAGCCGTCATCAAGCTCTTCGAGGAGGCACTCGATTTCCGAGTCTCCCCGAAGCATGGAGTAAGACGTGGCACGACCGAGGAGCAACACACTACCCCATGGTGGCATGAGGAGTACACGAAGTTCGTCCATGCGGTACACTGAACCGCAAGGACACAAGGAAGAGCCACTCGTTCCACCTTGACACTCAACTTGTTCATCCGCTCCACCACCATACACTCCGAGGCGTTCCGATGGATTTATCATAAAGGCGGAGGAGGAGGGTAGGCTTGTTCATCTTGAGAAGAGGTTTGTGCCAAATGTTGACTTTGATTATGCCCTCCAAGCATTTGGATTTTACTCGAATCAAACCTTGAGCGACCTTGGATAGGTGAAATTCTTTAATGGAGTTGGTGTAAGCACACACAAGGAGCTTGCCTTAGCACCGGTCATTGATAAAGGAGTGTTGTGCCTCTCATTTCTCCTTGAAGATGAAGAGTGTTGGGGAATTAGGGAAAAATCTTGCACCCTCGAAACGTCAAGTTTGCCAAAATTCGCGAGATAAGTTCGCGGATCACTATCGGAATGAGAATTCCAGTTTCGTGAAAGTGGAGCGTTCATGAAGGGACTCTGACGGGTTTATAAGTGTTTTTCAGGTTTTCAAGTAATGTGCGAAAATGATAGCCGAATCTGGCTTCTCCGCGTGAATCTGCTATCCATTTCAGGATGATTGAAACCTGCGAAGATCAGGAATCTGGAACCTGCGAAGACCTAGAATCTGGAACCTGTGAAAATCAGGAACCTGCGAAGCTCTGGAAACTGGAACATGCGAAGTTCGGAAATCTAGAATCCGCGAAGATCAGGAACTACACAACGAGCAGTGATTTTTGTGAATAAGAGGTTCGAGAATCAGGGAGAAGCCAAGTCAAAGACGTCATCTCAAAAGTCCGGGTTTAGAGTGTGAACCAGTGGCAAGCTTGTAAATGTGTGAAATCAGCCCCGTAAATTATGGGATGTATAAGACATTCATGTGAATGTTCACACTAGGAATATTCCTTAGATTCGAGGGTATTCTCGGGATGTAAAAAGTCCCTTCATCTCCCTATAAAAGGGGGCGCTTGGGCACGTGTAAAGGGGTTCACAACTTTTGAGGTGAGAGCAGTCTTTTGGAGATTCTTTGTCTCCCAGTCTTTCGCGAATTACACGCTTTGTTTCGTTGCTTTTGAGTCCTTGTGTTCAGGGATCCTCTTCGATTTTTCAGACCCCCCAATAGGGTGATGTTTTTACCAGAATTCGAGAGATTTTTGTGGAATCGGATCGTCGGAGTCAACCCGCTTCCCTGAGGAGCTAGTGTTGGAGAATTAGGGAAAAACCTTGCACCCTCGAAATGTCGGGTTTGCCGAAATTCATGAGATAAGTTTGCGGATCACTATCGGAATGAGAATTCCAGTTTCGTGAAAGCGAAGCATTCATGAAGGAACTCTGACGGGTTTCTAAGTATTTTTCAGGTTTTCAAGTAATGTGCGAAAATGATAGCTGAATCTGGCTTCTCTGCGTGAATTTGCTATCCATTTCAGGATGATTCAAACCTGCGAAGAACATGAATCTGGAACCTGTGAAGACCTGGAATCTGGAACCTGCGAAAATCGGGAACCTGTGAAGCTCTGGAAACTAGAACATGCGAAGTTTAGGAATCTAGAATCCGCGAAGATCGGGAACTACAACGAGCAGTGATTTTCGTGAATACGAGGTTCGAGAATCAGGGAGAAGCCAAGTCAAAGATGTCATCTCAAAAGTCCGGGTTTAGAGTGTGAACCAGTGGCAAGCTTGTAAATGTGTGAAAACAGCCCCGTAAATCACGAGATGTAAAAGACGTTCATGTACATGTTCACACAAGAAATATTCCTTAGATTCGAGGGTATTCTCAAGATGTAAAAAGTCCCTTCGTCTCCCTATAAAAGGGGTCGCTTGGGCACGTGTAAAGGGGTTCACAACTTTTGAGGCGAGAGCAGTCTTTTGGAGATTCTTTGTCTCCCAGTCTTTCGCGAATTACACGCTTTGTTTCGTTGCTTTTGAGTCCTTGTGTTCAGGGATCCTCTCCAATTTTTCGGACCCCCCAACAAAGAGCAATTAGTTCCTTATGGATATATTGGAGAGTTGCTCGGTCCTGAGAAGGAAGCCCCAGAGCAAGTTGAAGTCCAAGAAAATATGCTAGAGAGATTTTGGAGAACAGTTTCGGGAGAAGGAACCCAAACTTTCTCCTCGTTGGGATTTGTTTGGGGGTTGAGTACATGAAGCAAGGAAAATAAATTAGTGGAGGTGAGAGGAGAGGGTGCAAGTTGACGTTCCTCTTTCCAACATGGGGCTGAATTTATTTGTTGAAGGGAGACAAAACTTGGTTAAAGGAAGGATTTCTTGAACCAGCGAAAAAGATTAAAAAGGAAAATTGTGTAAGAGGGATCTTCCTCCGTAGCCCAAGACAAAGGAGGGGTGTTGACAGTCCTTACAACAAGTTTCCAATCGTCAAAATCCCAGAAATGAGGAGGGTATATGACAAGTTTCTTGCATGTTTTTAATACTAATAAAGTTCCACGAGTTGTGTTGGTATTTTTACTTGCAGGTATACATTTGGGGATACAAATGAGTCACCCGGCCACACCGGGCAGGTGCGGCTAGCCCTGCTGGTGTGGTCGGACCAGCAGGTGCAGCCGGCCCTGCTGGTGCGGTCGGCCCTGCACCCCCCCCCCCACGGTTCGAGTCCAAGCGATTACCACTTCCACAAACACACTTTGAATGGATACGATTCGCCGTGGTTATGTCGGTTTGATCCAAAGGGTGTGAAAAGAGGCACTTGGATCCACGGGCCCACTTCTGCATGCATCCAACCACCACTCCGAAGCAATCCTGAGCATTCCCTACCAGTGGTGGTGCATCACATGGCTTTGAGTAGATACAACTGGATCAAGAGATACGGCCGCACCTACGAAGCGTGGAATCCGGCAGAACCGACCCAGGATAACGACTCACAACCGACCAAGGAGCGAGCATCAGGACCGTCCACTACGAATGGTGGCAAATCATAGGTGCGGTCGTGCCTGGCTCCCGTCGCCTCAGCGCTCCACCGACCTCCCACTGCTATAAAAAGGCCCTCCACTTGCTGGAACAGAAGACACCACAGGAGCTTCACTATTGTCCACTCTTGTATCTTAGAGTAAGAAGTAGTGTAGTTGGGAGTTAGAGTCGAGTCGAGCTAGTCTCGAGGTTCCGGAGAAGTCTTTATCAGAGTTCAGGTACTACTCTTGTATCTTTTCCTTTATTAAGACTTAACTGCATTTCAAGTTATCTTTCTATCTTACATTTCGAGTCAATTACATTCAGCTTTTACTTAGCTACTAGAAGCTTTATTCTAGGTTTAGACTAAAGTGAGTTTTGCCTTGGTTAGCTTAGTTCTCTTGAACCCTATAGTTGTGGTCGTTCTTCGCTTGATCTCCGGTGTTTCACAAGAGAGAGACCTTTCTCTAAAGGCCTTAGGGAAGGTTCTTTGGTTCGTCGTGAGCGTGGTGCTCAAAATTTACCTTAGTATTAGATTAGTGTCCCGTGCAACGGAATAGTTGTGGTACCCTAAGGAGGTGACAGCTCCGGACGGGCTCTGTAGTCCACCACGTTAGTTCGGGCTGGTAGGATTCATTGTGTTGTCATCCTCCCTTCTCATCCCAGTCTGAGGGTGCGGCTTTGCATGCCCCTGCAACACTAGAAGAGCTTGTTGATACTATCTTACATTGGCTCTGCTTTACCTTAGCTCTTTTCCCAGAGTTGACTAGAATAGATAGATTGCCTTAAGATCCTTTCTCGTCTCGTTGTCCTCCCAACTCACCCAGGCCTCTCTAGTTCTTTTATCTAGATCTCCTCATGTGTCAGTTTACCCCTCATATCTTTATCATGACCCCAGCTATAAGACTCTTTTACCGAGCCTTGATCCTCTCTACCGTTCTCGATTATCTATGCCATAGTGCTTCCCTTGGAAAATATAAATACGATAACCCGAATACCAATGGGTGAAGTGCTACAATGGTAATCCGTGCGCTTGCGGACCTTTCTGTGATTGTGTGTTTTACCACCAGACATTCCTAGATCCATTACTAGGTACAAACTTAGTAGTGAGGCTAAGGAGCGTCAATAAGCATTTCTGGCACATCTGCCATGGAAGCAATAGGCAGTAGATATCTTTTCGTCTTAGTTCGGTGAACCGTCTTTTAGCAGGTTTATCCCTACTCCGTTCCTAGTGTACAGAGTAGTACCTAGTTTCGACAGTTCCGTCCCATCTTCACATCTATTCAAGAGTCACTTGAGAAGGAATTTCGACCCCGTGTCACTACCCTTCGAAAAGTTTCTCTCGATTTATCACGACGAACCCCATCGATCCTGTAGACAGAGCCATCTTTCTCATGGCTAGAGAATCCAACCTTGAGTTTTCTATTGATCAATCCCACATTCCGACTAACATGGAAATCCCAATCGTAAATCTCAAGCCAAGGTTCTTCTCCAATGGAAGTACGTCTCCAAAATTCCTTTCCATCGCCCAGAAGAATCCTTTCTCAGGATTCAAAGGAGAAAATCCATACAATCACTTAGGAGTTTTGAGCAGTTTTGCTCTACTCGTTCATATTCCAATCTTTCTCCCGACAAATTTAGAATCAGACTTTTTCCATTCTCACTAGCGGGAAAAGCAAAGGCTTGGTACTTCCAGCAAGAGAAGGAAGTCACCATGGATTGGAGAAATTTGTGTGACAAGTTCTGTGCTAAGTACTTCACCTTATCTCGTCTCATGAACCTTCGAAGACAAATTATCAAATTCCAACACATGAAGACCGAATCCCTTAGTCAAGCATGGACTAGATTTCATGATCTCATGCACATTTGTCTCTATCATGGCCTGCCGGATATAGTGTTGATTCAGCATTTTCAGCATGGCCTATCCCGAGACAATGTTTTCCGCTTGCTTGTAATCACAAAGGCATTACTTTTTCACGAAAATTCGACTGAGGGGATAGAAATTTTAGAGAAGATCTTAGCTATGCCCGTCAAATGAGAATCCCAGAGCGAAGAAATCGAGGACCATTCCCAAACTTGGATATATCGAATTATCGCCTATCTATCATTTTTCTTCTGAACTCTAGTGAATTACCTCTCTAATCGAGAGAATCACTCCAAGAAGAAATGATCATCAACAAGTCCAGCTCGAGGACTATAAATTTGACGCTCTCGCCGTGAGATAAACCGACATTTGTCCCTTCCTAAGTTCATGTATCAGGCATGTTCAAATTTTGAAATCCTTTTAGCCAATGCATGACTTAGAGTTTAGAAGGTTGGAGGAGCTGTTTTGGGCATTTTGCCCGATGTGGCCAGCCCACTAAGCACGGCTGCACCACCCCTATTGCCTGGGAAAACACCGGGAGCAGCCACTAGCTGCATGGTGGTGGTTAACTTTGCGAAAAAGAAGTCCAATCTGCAGTACTCTCTTCCCCACCATCAATAGCTTTTCTAGCAACTTTTGGACAGCAGAGTGCTCAGATTCTCGAGAATCTCAAGTGCTAGATAGTGCAGCAGCCACCTGCCAGCATTTCCAGTGGAAATACTAGGGCCGACTAGCCCTGTAGGTGCGCCCACACCTGTGATTTCCACCGTGCTGTCATTTCCAAGTTGTTGCATGCCACCACTAACCTCCTAATCATGCACCGAGGTCGCCTCAATTTTTGGTGGCACGGCCGGATGGACAGGTGCGGCCGCACCTTCCTCCCTCCACCTGCCTATAAATTGAGGACTCCCGTGCACTCTCCCAGAAGATCACAACCAAATTCTGAAGTTTGCAACCTTTGTTTCCTTGCTTAGTCCGTTTACACTTAGTGGAAAGGAGTGTTGAAAGTGAGTCCCTCGTAGTGCAAGACACTCAAGTTTTGTGGACGTCACATCACCCCACAAGGACCACTAACTCCCCGACCGCTAACCCGCAATCGACTAACCTTTTGTGACCATCATCCTTCGGGTATCCGTTGCATTAATATTTTGCAGGATGTCTTGGTTCCGTAAGGCCGCAAAGGTAGTGAAAGGAAAACACATCAGGTTCCGCGACTTGGACTCGAGCCACAACAGCCATTCCCATTCTTCAGAATGGCAAGAGCACTCAGTACCTCCGAGTTTCGATCCTCAGGGTAATGTGTCCACGGGGTCTGCCCAGGACATGTCCACAAGCTCGGTGCATTATGAGTGGTCAGGTTCGGAGGAAAGGACTTGTTTCCTTACCTCCAAAACTCAAATCATCCTGCGAACCGACCAAGAACGGAGGTTGTTCCAGCAGCGGAAAGACCGAGAGTTCACACATACAAAGGTATACGACAATGCCCTCCTTAATGAAACTGGTATGATAGGAGAATTTGGTGCGGCTGTCGATGCCATAGGCTAGGGGAACTTTTGGCATGCGTGGGAAGAGGGCTCAAAATTCCTCACCTTAGAATTTTTCTCAACTCTGAGCGCCGATAGTAGTGGTGTTAAGTTCCGGCTCTTCAATGAAGAGCACGACTAAACTTGGGAGCAGCTGAGCGTAGCTCTAGGCTTTGACTCAAATTGTCTGCTAGAGCGGTCTAAGCACAAGGGTATGAAAGCCTTTTGGATAGAGTCATTCTGGAAGAAGATCTCGGGGAGAGGGTTGAATCCCGCTCCCCAGATCAACTTGATCCATAACCCCACTCTTCGTTTCCTCCACCGGCTCATCTCGGGCATGATTGCCCCAAGAGTTGAGTTTAGGACAGTCAGGGTGGACGAGCTACAATACTTGTTTGCCATCATTCATAAGATCAAGCTTGCTCTTGTCGTTTTGATGGTCGAGCACTGGCGCACCATGGCCACAAGGACTGGCAAGATTGAGATCACCTCTTTGGTGACTCGAGTTGCCACTTACATCAGAGCACTAGTAGGAGCCCAGGTCACGTACTTGGAAACACCCCGCGAGACTTTCGATGAGGAACATTTTGTACAAGCCCACCTGTTGAAGCGTGTTGAGGGAGAGCTGGTCATGCTTTACCCCCATTCCTCCACAACCATCGTCCTCCCATGCCCAGAGCTTGGTCTTTATCAAGTCAAAAAGTTTACTCTCAACCTGGCATCCGAGGACGATGCAGAGACGATTAGGCCCTCACGGCATAGCATTTCTGGTCCCGGACCAGCCACCCGATCGCGCACTCGCAAAAGTGATAGGAACCTCATCCCAGAAAGCACCACACACCAAGCGCCGGCATCCGGCAGTGCAGGACCCTCTAGTAGCCACCAGTAACAGCCACAGTCCAGCGGAAGCTAGCCCCCCAGTGCCTCTATATGCTCCAGCTTAACACACTCAGTCAGCCCGTTTTGGGAGCCAACTCACCTACGGCACGAACTATCCTCAGAGGTACCCGTACAGGTACCATGAGGAGTAGTATGGCATCATCGACCAGGGCCTCTTCAACATTGATAATGGCCTTTGTAGTCCCGATGTGTGTGCCGAGAGGATAGAGCAAGACCTCCAGGACACTGCCAGGCGACAGTAAGAAACCGACAGCCAGCTGTACACCCTAACCACCACCACGCAAGAAGGCTTTCAAACAGTGAACAGTCTCTTCGGGTCATGGGACCCGTATGAACAACCACCCGGCTATTAGTCCTGTTCTTGGAATCAGCTTGGGGGAGAGAGGTCTCCGTCTAGGTAAGTCCCAACCAGTTTTCTTTCCTTTTGTTTTAGTTGTGTTTCATCGCAGAAGTTGTTTTTCTTTTCTTTTGTTTCAATTCTTATCTTAAAAAAAAGTGAACGAAGTCTTTCGAAGGTAACAGTTTGAAGTTCATTAGTTTTGTTGGAAAAGTCTCTCGTGGTACGGCCAAACCATGGAGTACGGTTGTACCTCCCCTCGACGAATTTCTTGTGCAGAACAATTGCAGGTAGAGAAGTAAACACTTGGAGTTAAAGTAGTAGGACCGGCTGAACCAACCAGGTACGGTCGTACTTATGAAAGTACACAAGATTGACCAAGGAACCATAGCATCAAGCCTCCAAGTGTCCCACTTAGCATCGCAAGGTAAGACAAGTCATCCAGGAGCTCAAAAGTCAGCTTGGGGGAGAACTCCGATCCCATCAAACAAGGTACGCCTATCCAATCCAATCCCAACTTCACTCAGAATAAACAAAAGCTTTACTTTCATCATGTGCGTGAAATCATGTCTATACACCCTCATTTGAAATAATGTGAAAAGTTGCCATGTTAAAGCTTTACAAGAACCTAGCATACAGTTTTGTATTCTACGAGCTTCTGAATTTGTTGGTATATTTTGAGACATGAGCTTGAAATAAAACCTTGTGGGAAGCAAATGCTTGTGGCCAAACCTAGGTTGTTGACTGGTATGATATGGTGAGACAATGTTGATCTTGCTCTATCTCATAGTATGGTGAAATCTCGGATGAATTTCTTTTGAAAAATAAAACAAGACAAGTTCCTCAATGGTCATATCACCTACCAAAGCCATATGTCGTTATCAATGCATAAACCTTCTACATATGCTTGCTTGTGACCCATTGAGTTTTGCCAAATTGTTGTGACCCTTGGTAGAATATTTTCATGCTTCTATGATCGAGATCACGTACACCCACATATACATGCTAACTCCTACACCAGGAGCTACGCAAAACATGCCATCCATGCACCAAAAATAAATACTCCAAAGTTCAAAGAGATGTCTCTTCTTGTATTCTTGCAAAAGGAGAGAGGGGTCATTGAAAAAAAAGTATATGCTCAAGAAGCATAAAAAATGTGCTCCAATCAAAGAGCATAGAATATATATATATATATTCCACACAATAGCACATCTCGATCAAGTTGCATGACTAGTTTCTTTTTGGATCCGGTCTTTGGCTCAACAACATCATGTGGCACAAGTGAGTCTCATACTTATCCTACCCAAAACTCCACATACAAGCCATAGAGTAGGAAGTTTAGGCTCTTTCAAAAGCCTTTGGTGAGGTAACAAATACCACTTGAGCGAACGAGGGAACCATCCAAGGAACTTTGTCCCTTTGCGAAAATTTCAAAACTTCAAGATAGGATCCAGAAAAGAGAAGGGTGAGTGATGCAAAGTCCAAACCGTTCTACTCTTCAACCTCCAAAGGCAAGGTGGAAAGTTACAAGCCCCACAGGTAAAACATGGCTAAGTTTCTCTCGTACCGACCTTTTCAACTGCAAGTAGAATAAGGAATTGTGCATAGGAACTTGCAAAGTAGTAACATCAGTGCAACTCATATTCATCCAAGGCCAAGTCCAGGCTTTGCTCGAGGACGAGCAAATGTTCATCTTGGGGGAGTTTGTTGACGGTCCTTACAACAAGTTTCTGACCCGTCAAAATCCTAGAAACGAGGAGGGTATATGACAAGTTTCATGCATGTTTTTAATACTAATAAAGTTCCACGAGTTGTGTTGGTATTTTTACTTGTAGGTATACATTTGGGGATAAAAATGAGTCACAAGGCCACACCGGGCAGGTGCGGCCGGACCAGCAGGTGTGGCTGGCCCTGCTGGTGCGGCCGGACCAGCACGTAAGGCCGGCCCTGCTGGTGCGGTCGGACCTGCACCCCGCCACGGTTTGAGTCCAGGCGATTACCACTTCCACAAACACACTTTGAATGGATAGGATT
Source organism: Cenchrus americanus (assembly GCA_947561735.1). Taxonomy (NCBI): domain Eukaryota; kingdom Viridiplantae; phylum Streptophyta; class Magnoliopsida; order Poales; family Poaceae; genus Cenchrus; species Cenchrus americanus. The sequence goes on from OX387240.1 coordinate 57,566,944, forward strand.
CACCGTGGTTATGTCAGTTTGATCCAAAGGGTGTGAAAAGAGACAATTGGATCCACGGGCCCACTTATGCACGCATCCAACCGCCACTCCGAAGCAATCCTGAGCAGTCCCTACCAGTGGCGGTGCATCACACGACTTTGAGTAGATACGGCCTGATCAAGAGATACAGCCGCACCAACGAAGCGTGGAATCCAGCGGAACCAACCCAGGATACCGACTCACAACCGACCAAGGAGCGAGCATCAGGACCGCCCACACGACGAATGGCGGCAAATCAGGACCGTGCCTGGCTCCCGCCGCCTCAGCGCTCCACCGAACTCCCACTCTATAAAAAGGACCCTCCACTTGCTGGAACAAAAGACACACCGCAGGAGATTCACTATTGTCCACTTTTATATCTTAGAGTAGGAAGTAGTGTAGTTGGGAGTTAGAGTCAAGTCGAGCTAGTCTCGGGGTTCCGGAGAAGTCTTCTTCAGAGTTCGGGTACTACTCTTGTATCTTTTCCTTTATTAAGACTTAAGTGCATTTCAAGTTATCTTTCTATCTTACATTTCGAGTCAATTACATTCAGCTTTTACTTAGCTACTAGAAACTTTATTCTAGGTTTAGACTAAAGTGAGTTTTGCCTTGGTTAGCTTAGTTCTCTTGAACCCTATAGTGTTGTGGTCATTCTTCGCTTGATCTCCGGTGTTTCACGGGAGAGAGAGACCTTTCTCTAAAGGCCTTAGGGAAGGTTCTTTGGTTCGTTGCAAGCTCGGTGCTCAGAACTTGCCTTAGTCTTAGATCGGTGTTCCGTGCAATGGAATAGTTGTGGTACCCTAAGGAGGTGACAGCTCCGGACGGGCTCTGTAGTCCACCACGTTAGTTCGGGCCGGTAGGATTCAGCATGTCGTCATCCTCCCTTCTCATCCCAGTCTGAGGGTGCGGCTTTGCATGCCCCTGCAATACTAGAAGAGCTTGTTGATTCTATCTTACCTTGGCTCTGCTTTACCTTAGTTCTTTTCCCAGAGTTGACTAGAATAGATAGATTGCCTTAGGATCCTTTCTCGTCTCGTTGTCCTCCCAACTCACTGAGACCTCTCTAGTTCTTTTATCTAGATCTCCTCACGTGTCTATTTACCCCCGTATATCTTTATCATCACCCCAGCTATAAGACTCTTTTACCGAGCCTCAATCCTCTCTACCGTTCTCGATTATCTATGCCATAGTGCTTCCCTTGGGAAAATATAAATATGATAACCCGAATACCACCAGGTGAAGTGCTACAACAGTAATCTGTGTGCTTGCGGACCTTTCTGTGATCGTGTGTTTTACCACCAGACGTTCCTAGCTCCATTGCTAGGTACAAACTTAGTAGTGAGGCTAAGGAGCGTCAACAAGGGGCTGTGCATGAAGCTAATAAACAACGATATGAAGGAAGTATGTCAAATGCAAGCATGGGGGAGTGGGGTAGACACGCCACCACATCCTCCACCATACATATTCCTCACGAAGTTTTCATGGCTCTCCATCCAACAAATGCAAGAAGAAGGAACCGCAAACATTGCCTATCGAATTGGTCGCCTTCACCATTGGATAAATTTAGAGGAGGACCGGCGCAATCATAATACAAGCAAGGATACAATGCGCCAGACCACCAATATCAACCACCGGAAAATAAAGGAAGAAGGTGTTGACGCAAAATCGGCACCTCACGCCAAGCACACAGCAAGCCGAAAGGAGCTGGCTTAACACGCGTGATGAATCCTGGAAGCGTGCCAGTCAATTTTCCTGAAATTGACAAAGGAAATAAAATAGTCAGATAACAAACTTGGAACTTGCCAGGTGGTACCAGACAGTTCCATATTTATGGCTAGAAAGCCAATCAAAGTGATATATAGCTACAACAAGCTATCTATCAACAGTTCAAATAGCATTCGGGAGCTGCTATACATGAAAACATGAAATAGCCGAATGGATGATGTAAGCATGACAAAAGATCGGTCTTTGTTTAAATAACGTTGCTCGTGCATGATCATGACCGATTTTTGATGATAAACAACAAATAAAATAAATAAAGTAAAGCATGATTATAAATATGAGATAAACAGGCATGCATAGGCCAAAAGCACTAGTCTACCGCATGTCTAGGTACTTTAAAACCCGTCAAGTATGAAATCAAACAAGTTAATCCACCGCATGATACAACTTGTTTCAAATCACACCACCAACCACAAAGAGATCAATCCACCCCATGATACAATCTAAATATGGAAAGCTAAAAGCATGCATTATTTAAAACATAACTTATAAGCACGTTTTACTCATGGAAGCACAACCGAATACAGCTGTACAGCCGAATCGGGTTCCGTGGAGAAGGAACAAACATTGCCAAAGATGATAAACCTATCGGATTGAATTGAAATCTAATCCACTGGATGATTAGCTCTAAAACAATCCAAAAACCTACATCTACCGCATGATACCCAGTTCTTTCAAGATTTACACAAGATTGACAAGCTTGAACCCACAACACGTGACAACTTAGATTGATCTGGGTTCGGCTATTAAAGAAAACGTGATCCACGTGCCGTATTAAGCCAAAGATATTAACATGTTACATAAGGATCACCAAACAAGGTAAAGCCGATTCAAACCAATCTAAATTGGGCAAAAGAGTGTTATATGAATTTAAACATCAAGTAAAAACTCAAAACAACACATGGTAACTTGATGAATCTATTAGATCTTGCCAAATCTAATAGAGCCGATAACTAGCTCCAAGCTAGATCTTAGCCTACCGCATGGCTCATGATCTAACAAGAAACCCTCTTGAACCAAGCTTAAATATACCGCATGATATTAAGCATGGTAACAAGACTACTTGCATCACGATCTAAATCCACCGCATGATACTAGACATGATACAAGGTTGCTGGTACTTATGGAGGTCGACGGATCGATGATTCCCCTCGAAGAACTCGACGACACGACTAAAGGACTCGAGAATTTGGCGTAAAGCCGGTTTGTTGTGAAATTATTCGATACCCATTACATACATCAAGGGCCTGTATTTATACCCTTGTCCTAACATGACTCCGGGTCGACTACGAGTACAACATTAAATGTCTAAATTAATGCTTCGACGCCAATGTTCGTCTCGTACACGCCATCAACTCGTTCTTTCCTCGCATCAGGCCACGTCACCATGTATTCCCGAAAATTTCCCCTTCAAAAGCGCAAACAGCCTCTTTGCCGAACGATGGCGCACTGCCGACCGCAAGCGTCCTTTACCGATTCCTTTGAGGAAACTTTTCCCAGCCGAATGGCATTTATCACCAAGCTCGGCCCACAAGTCAGTCTTTCTCCTGTACCATTTTTTGGTGTTAACATATGCCCCCTTCAATTACGGGATAAAAGTGATTTTATTCCGGAATTGACCACAAACGCTCGACGTCTTCAAGTCAAATCTGTTCAACACCACTTTTTCCTCCTGTAATCCGTTGGAGTCTCCGCTCAGATCCAAACCCTAGGTCATCAATCTTCAAGCCCAAACCTTCAATGGCGGACCAAGCTATCTAGGTAAACTTCATCCCCTTAAGTTCATTCGATATTACCTTTTTGATTCCCACCTTAGATTTCTTTTTCTGCCTTTTCTCGATAGGAGCTATCCACCGAGCTTTTGATTCACACTGAGGACAACTCAACATCTTATTTCCTTGGTCCTGTGGGAACCTCCGATCCCCGCGAGCTTATTGAAGCTGAATCCAGGAGAATTCCCTTCAAAGTGGCTTTATCAGGGCCCCAGTTGTGGCAAGATGCTTTCAAGAACTGGCCTCTGCCCCCAATTGCAGGCTGGAGAAACTGGTACAAGAAGATACTCGCAGATAACAGTGCAAAAACCAATAACAAGGACACCCTTCGTATCACCCAATGTTTGAGTTATCATTGGCCGAGACCCCCAAGAACGGGAGCCTTTTGATTGCAGCCTGCCATTTCTGGTCGAATGGCGTCAATGCCTTCCTCTTTGGCCACGGCCCAATGTCTCCTACCTTGGCCGATGTATACATGATGACCGGCCTCGATATCACAGGATCTGTGTATCCTTTCCAGTATAAGGGCTCCTCCACGCAAAAGGGAGTGAAAACAGGAAGTGGATACAAGTCATATATTCAGAATCATATGAAAGATGGTCCCCTGGGTGAAGTTGAATACAGGGCATTCTTGAACATGTGGCTATGCAGATTCATCTTTTGTGGCAAAAATTCCATGATCATATCTTTAGCGAACCAGTGCACCCTTTCTGTCTTGAGCTGATGCCTGACTTCCAGCCAACTTCAGAGGTAATACACTTATCTTTTCTCCTTTGACCAGGCATGCCTTCCTTTACTGATCATGACTTTTGGTTACTTCCCGCAGAATACAGAGCCTGCCCTTCGAGCAAGGACATTCTCTTACAATGCTGTTGGCCCAATCTCTGCCTTGGGATTCAAATCCACAACTCTGGCTCAGCTGATGGCCAGATATGCTACAATGGACCCAACTCTCATCAGCTCAACCTCTGATAAGAGAAAAGCTTTATCCTTGGTTGCACCTCCAGCTGCCAAGAAGAAAAGAACCACTAAAAAGGTCCCCATTGAGGTAAGATCTCTTCTTTCCTGAACACAAGACCATTCTTCATCTGACATATTTTATCTTGTGCAATTCCAGAACAGAACTCAGCAACCATCAACAGCTTCAGAATCTGCCAATGCTCCACCTGTCGGTATGACCTTTACTGCTTCTTTCTCTTTAAAGATCACTATTTACATTGGCATTTACCCTTTATCTAGTATTTGCAGAAGAAACACTGATGAACCAACCTGTGGAGACCTCTTCCCCTCAGCATGCTTCAAGTCCAAGTTCACCAAAGGCTCAACCATCTCCCTTTCAAGCAGAAACTTCAACTTTACTAGGGATCCAGTCACCCCCGCCTCAAGTAGAAATTCCAGCTTCACCAGAAATGAATCCATCTTCACTTCAGCCAGAAACTTCAAATTTACCAGGGACTGCACCAGCTTCTCCTCAAGTAGAAGCTTCTGCTTTGCCAAGAACTCCCCAGACTCCTCTTTAGCCGGCCGCCCAGGAAATTCCCTTTGAACCTGAACAAACCTCTGCCTCAGTTCAAGGGAGCAGACATGAGGTAAGTGCTGTCACCCAACTCTGTTACCTTCTTTCAATAAATCATCCCTAATTCGGCAATCCTTCCTTTTCAGGACCAGGCTACATCACCATCAAGCTCTCCACTCGTTGTGAGTGATCCAGCTGCCGAAAAAGATGAAGCACCCTTAAATCAAGTCCTGTTAGAGGAAAATCAGGCAAAGCTCAAAGAAACCTTTTCCTGGCTGCAAAAAGATGCCCGAGATCAAGTCAGAGATGTTGATCACTTCGAGGAAATACTTGAATCCATCGATCAAGAGCTCCCCGAACACATCAAAGCTTCCTTGGAGCCTACCTCAGATCTGGATATTCATTATGTGGCAATAAGGCGAGCCTTGAAGAGCCAATCCTCCCGACCAGTTTTTGAGCAAAAGAAAGCCAGAGCTGAACAAGCTGTGAAAGGATCACAAGCCCAAATCGAGAGCAACAAGGAAATGCTGGTCAAATTGAAATCCGCTCTTGAGTTGAAAATTGCCAGAAAAGCTGCATTAGAAACTGAGCTGAGGAATTTGTCAGTCGAAATTGAAGTTGACAAGAAAAAGATAGCCGAGCTCCCCGGATTAACAGAAAAAATCCAAGAGGAAGCATCGGCGACCATGATTGAAGCAAACCAGCTCGAGGCAAAACTCTCCGCCCTGTCCAACACTCAGAAAGATTACCAGGGACGACTGAAGAATATCAATCAGATAATACCAAATGCCTCTAGTGTAATTGTAAAGTACTTGAACATTTGATTGTACTAAGCAATGTGTAACCGAATTAATCATCCTTGTAACCTTGCCTTTTATAAACTTCATTTCCTCTTTTTCGTATTACCTTGTTTGCAATTTTCTGGACAATTCATTCAGTAACTGCGGTCAAACAGTACCATACCCGAACAGCACCCCGACCACAACTCAGCCGAGCCAGTCAACCGAATATGACTCAGCTTGGATTCCAAATGACCCGACGGCGATTCGGTTAAGGAAACCTCTCAACTTTCCAAGTTTCTCGGGATATGCACCACGATCTAGGGCCACGATCTCCTCACCATCCCTATAAATAAAATCGTAGGTCCCCCCAGCCTTTTACCAAGCCTTTAGCCTTCAAACCTTTGCCAATCTAAGTTTTCTTCCTCCATCACCGGCACAACTTCAAAACCAATGGCGGGCAGTGGCAACAGGCGCCGCGCCGGCGCGCGATGGAGGCAGTGATCATCAACTTCCCTTATGACTCTTCCTAGATTTCCTTCTGTCTCTAACGATCTTCTCTGTTTCAGGCTCATCCAATGGAATCCGACCCCTGCGTCGGCCATGAACCCGGCCCTGCCAGACGACTCCTCGGAGTCAAACTACTCCCCCGTGCCCTACGGGGAGCTCGACGCCCTCCGTTTCAAGGCGGAGCTTGAAGAAGCCCAGCGCCAGCTGGAGGATGCCTCCAAGAAGGCTGGAATCGCCGAACTCGAGTGGGAGGACCAGCGCAAACAGTTGCTGGCAACCATCGACGGTATATTCCTTATATTAACCTCCAATCCAATTCAACTTTTGATACTAACCATCATTGCCTTGCAACTTTGCAGCCCACGACGCCGAGCTTGACCAGCTAAAAATGCTGGTGAAGCAATTGGCTGACAAGGTGAACGCTCCTGGAGACACGCCGGCGGAGCGCCTCGCCGCGGTAGAAGATCGCGTGGATGAGGTGGTTGGGCATGGCATCCGCCTCGGCACCACCCTGGGCTTGGCCGCCATGGCGATGCACACCGGCGTCGACTACTCCATCCAGCCGCGTGGCTTCCAGGGCGGCGCACCAGAAGACATCGACGAGATCGAAGTCATCTTGGAGCGCCTCGATGGCCACGGTGATGCCATTGCCGAACTCACCCATCCCCAATCTGTGCTAAACAGGCTTTTCGATTAGATTGTACTAGGGATGCTTGATTTTTGGCAATAAATAAAGAATTTTAATTTACATGCTTGTATTGTGATGATCCCCTCCTGTTTGCAACTGCGAACTTTACTATTCTCAAACGGATTCGGGAACTTTACTCGAGCAGAATACGCGAAAACATCTGCCCCTTGGCGCAAAATCCGCAGAAAATCTTCAGTTCGGGAACCATAAACACTGTTCAATGAAAACCCTTCACATTCGGGAAAAAACCCTGCTGCTTGGTATTCCAATAACGTACGCCAACCAGTCATCACTTCGAATGCGCTCGCACAGTCAATAAAATAGTCCCCCCAGGTGCCCTGCAAATCCACTCGCGTACTCTTCCATCACTTCACATCTTCTCCCCCTTGCCCCAGAGGAAAAAACCCCAAGGCCATGGCGGACAAGGGAAAGCAACCCATCAAGGAGGACAGCACTCCACCAAAGAAGCGTACCATTCGAGAGTGAGTTTTGTTTTAATCCGTTTCTTGCTCTCATTTGCAATCTCATGTTTACCCCTTCTTGTTTTCTCTAGCCTTGACCTGCTCCCTGAAGAAATCTTTGGGACTGAAGAAGTGCCCGAGTACATCTCCTCTGACTCCTCCTCTGAAGAAGAGGACGCCACGCCGGAATAGAGGGTCAACCACCAGCTGCGCCGCCGCATTCGGCATCTGGAGCACAATCTGCGAGACATCACTGCCCGCTGTAATGCCGAACGCGAACACTGCATGAGCTTGGAGGCGTTGGTTGGAGGTAAGATCATCATCTTTATTTGACTCCCGTACTCAATTGTTCCCTTCTTCAGATATCTCTGACAGATATAGTAACGTGAAGGCTTCTTGGGACAGCCTAATGGAAGCTGCAAGTCATGGCAATCCCCGAAGCTTCCAGGTTGCTGTTACGGTAGTCCTGGAACAGTTGAAGAGGGAGGAGCTGAGGAAGCAAAACAAGAAAAATGAATGAAGCATACTTTCGCTTCTTCCTCCAGGCCTTCTGCTTCCCACCCCCTTGTAATCTTGAGTAGCCGGATTGTCAAATAAAAGTCTGCCAGAAACATCTATAATGTTATGTATTTTTGTGCTAAAGGCAATACACATGAGTATTGGCCATTTCCCGTTAGGATTTTTTTGTTCTAAAGGCGGCTCCTTCCTTGAATGTCGGCTGTCTCTGTGTACCAGATATCTGCAACCCTGATGTTTGTACTCAACGATCAATTTCAATGCTAGGATAATATTTCTTCAAATATCTTCCATTTATCGCAGCAGTAAATTCGTCTCCTAGCAAAGTCTTCAATATGTAAGCATTACCAGGCACACATCTGATTACCCGAAAAGGGCCTTCCCAATCCGGGGACCATTTGCCGAACGCACTGTACTTAGTCCCGGTCGGCAGTAACGCCTTCCAAACCAAATCTCCTTCTGCAAATTGCTTAACTTTTACTTTCTTGTTGTAATATTTAGCAACTCGCATTTTGTTCTTTTCAATGTTTTCCAGGGCTCTAAGACGAATCATATGCAAATCTTCTAACTCATCCATCATTAAGCCACTGTAATCTTTGGAGCTCAAATCCTTTTGCAAGACCACCCTCCTTGAATCTGACTGTATTTCCCAAGGCAAAACAACATGATGCCCATAAACTAACTCATAAGGAGAAGTTTTTGTAGCTCCATGAGGAGCCATTCGCTAAGCCCATAAAGCCTGGTTGAGTACCGAATGCCACCTCCTTGGCTTCTGATCAATCTTCTTTTGTATAAGCTTGATCATGATCTTGTTAGAAGCCTCTGCTTGACCATTAGCTTGGGCATAATAAGGAGAAGAATTAAACAATTTGATTCCCATGCTTTCAGCAAACTCCCTGAACTCCAAGGATACAAACTGAGCTCCTTGATCAGTTGTAATCGTTTGAGGAATCCCAAACCTGTAAATGATATGTTCTTTAACAAACTCAATCATGTTTTCTGATGTTACTTTCTTCAGTGGAATTTTCTCAACCCATTTGGTGAAGTAATCTATTGCTAAAAGCACAAATTTATGCCCCTTGCTAGATGGAGGATTTATCTGGCCAATCAAATCTATACCCCATCCTCTGAATGGCCATGGCTTGATAATTGGATTCAATGCTGACGCTGGAACCCTTTGAATATTTCCAAACTTCTGACAATCTTGACATCCCTTGTAATACTCAAAGCAATCTTCCAGCATCGTCGGCCAAAAACATCCAGTGTGTCTGATAACCCATTTCATACGATAGGCCGATTGATGCGCTCCACACAGCCCATCATGCACCTCGCTCATCATTTTCTTTGCTTCTTCTGGACCCAGGCATTGCAGCAACACCCCATCTAATGATTTGTAAAATAAATGTCCATCCAGAAGAACAAATTTTATAGCTTTATACCTGAGCTTCCTAGAAACCTTTCGGGATGGATTTTCCAGATAATCAATAATTTCTTTTCTCCAATCATCCTCTGCAAGATCACTCCCGAAAGCACATACCTCCATGGCAAACGCTTCTTGATTCTCTCTATAACCTGAAGCACTTTGAGCCAACCTGTTTGCCTCTTCATTGTGTTCTCTAGGAATATGCTGTAGAATTACTAACCGAAAACTCTTTAAGATTTCCCTGCATTCTTCGTAGTAATTCCTCGGGATATCACTTCTACATTCATATTGGTCGTTCAATTGTTTTATAACCAGCTCTGAATCTCCATAAACTTCAACTGAAACAGCCCCGGCTTCTTTCAAATATTGAAGCCCTCTAAGTAGTGCCTCGTACTCAGCTTGGTTGTTTGTGACAGTAGGCTGAATAGGGATAGCAAACTCAAACATCTCACCTTTGGGTGAAATTAATAAAATCCCTACTCCTCCACCTTTACCACATGAGGAACCATCAAAGAACAAAGCCCAAGGAGTATTTTCAAGCAAATCAATTGATGGATCACGATGCTCAGTAATAAAATCAGTAATAATCTGACCTTTTATAGCTTTTGCCGATTCGAACTTCAGCTCAAACTCAGATAAGGCCAAAATCCACTTGCCAATCCTTCCATTCAAAATTGGCATAGATAACATATGTTTTATTACATCAAACTTGGAATATACAACGCATTCGGCATTCAATAAGTAGTGCCGAAACTTTGTACACGAGTAGTAAACACACAAGCACAGCTTATCCGCAGCCGAATACCTGGTTTCAGGATCAAGTAATTTCGGCTAAGGTACGCTACTACCCGCTCCTTTCCTTCAAACTCTTGTATAAGGGCCGATCCAATGGTTTGGGTATCGGCCGCCACGTACAACTTAAAAGGCTTGCTCAACTGTGGAGGCACCAGCACTGGTGGTTCCTTCATGTATTGCTTGATCTCATCAAAAGCCTTTTGTTGTTCGTCACCCCCACACAAATTTTTGGTCCTTCTTGAGCTTTAACAGCGGAGAAAAAGGCAAGACCTTTTGTGACAAATTTGAAATGAACCTCCTTACAAAATTGATCTTGCCAAGCAGTAATTGCAACTCCTTGAGATTGGTTGGAGGAACAACTTCGTCAATAGCTTTCATGCTTTTCTTGCCAACTTCAATCCCTCCTTCATGTACCAGAAATCCCAAGAATTCTCCTGCTGACACTCCAAAGGCACACTTGTTTGGATTCATCTTCAACCCATGCTTTCGGGTGCACTCCAGAGTTCTCTTTACATCCTTCAAGTGTGAGTCATGATTCAAAGATTTGATCACAACATCATCAATATAAATTTCAACAATTTTGCTGATCAACTCGTGAAAGATATAATTCATGGCTCGTTGATAAGTTGCACCGGCATTTTTCAACCCAAATGTCATGACAATCCACTTAAATAAGCCTATATGTCCAGGACATCTGAAGGCTGTCTTCGATATGTCTTCTATTGCCATAAATATTTGATTGTACCCTGCATTACCATCCATAAAACTGATAACTTTATGTCCAGCAGCAGCATCAACCAATAGATCAGCAACAGGCATTGGGTATCCATCCATAGGAGTGGCTCTGTTCAAATCTCTGAAGTCTATGCAAACCCTCATCTTCCCATTTTTCTTGTAAACAGGGACGATGTTTGAGATCCACTCCGCATATCTGCACAGCCGAATGAAATTTGCATCAAGTAATCTTTCAATTTCCTTTTTCACGTCGGCCAATACTTCATCCTTGTAGATTTTTTGGGGAGGCTGCTTATATGGTTTAAAACCAGGCTTAATGGGCAGCCGATGCTCAACAATAGAATGATCCAAACCAGGCATCTCCGAATAATCCCAAGCGAAGCAATCTTTATATTCCTTTAATAGCTTGATTAATTCTTCTCTGAAACCTGACTCTAAGTTAGCACTGATAAATGTCAGCCTTGGCTTGTCACCATCTCCAATGTTGATTTCTTCTAACTTATCAGCCGACATGAATCCACGCCCTAACTTTCCATCAGTTCCATCTACTGGATTATCCATTCAAAAATTACTATAAGAGCCGACTGCTTGAATCGGCTGTTGATCACTGCTGACTAGTTCAACAGGACCTTCTCCCCAGTCCTTTCCTGAGAAGCAATCAATGCCTTGATACTCCCAGAAGGCTAGTTGGACATTAGCTACGCTCACTGAATCATCTGCTTGGACTACTTCAATGTCATCATCTACCCACTGAACAAGCTGTTGATGCATGGTAGATGGGATGCAGCAGTTGGCATGGATCCAGTCCCGTCCAAGCAGCAAGCTGTAAGCTCCCTTGCCCTCATTGACAAAGAAGGTTGTGAGCAAAGTTTTGGACCCGATCATCAAGTCCACGTGCACACAGCCCTTGGTATCTGAAGGATTTCCAGCAAAATCATTCAGAATTATGCTTGTTGGTGTTAAGTCTCCGGGGCCCATGCCAAGCTTCCGGAATGTGGTGTATGGCATTACGTTGACCGCAGCTCCACCATCAACAAACATCTTGGTCAATGGCTTGCCATTGACATATCTTTTCAAGTACAGCGGCCTCATGTGTCGATTCCTGGCCGGCGTATCAAAGGTAGCCTGCTTAGCCAACACCAATTGCGCCATTAATCCCCCAAGTTGCTCATCCTCATTGATATCTGGAGATGTTTCCTCCTGCACAACTTGGTTAGCATGAGCCATGAACTCATTCGGCAGAAAGTACACCATGCATGCTGGAGCCGAACGACCAGATCCATCAAGCTTATCTTTTGGGCGCCATACTTGTTTCCTCTTGATCCCCGCCTGCTTTAATTCTTGATTCCTCAAGCGATGAACCCTTCTCTTTTGGCTTTTCCTCAAGCCAGGCGGGCACCACTGTCCTTCTTGCCAGATGTACTCGCGCTCCTCTTCTTCCTGATCAACCCACCTTTGGTCAGCTTGCCTTTTCCTTGGGTGATCAATGACCTCATTTATTTTTAGACGCCGACCATCATTAGGATGCATCCTTCCAATTCTTTCATGGATGGATCGGCGATTGACAGTTTCCTTCCTGTATTCAGAATATTTATCACTGCACTCAGGGCAATTCTTCAATGTGGGGAGCTTCAGGCCTTCGTTCCAGCAGTGCCTAAAGAATGTGCATCCCCAATGTGCACGCTCCAGTTCCCGCGCGTGCTCTTCTAGTTCTCTTCTGCGCGCCTCTTCTTCAAACCTGCGCCTCTCCTCTTCATATTTTTGCTTCTGGTAGCGTTCCTTTTCCTGCTGACGCTGCCATTTGTTAAGGAGAATGCGTGTGGTAACCCTGGGCTTGGTCCTGGAGGATTCCCCAACTTCAATCTGGCTCTTGAGGATGCGGGGATCTTCTCTGTGTACTTGCTCCACCATCACTTGTCGTGTAGGATCCACTGATCCATCCCGTTTTGCTCTAGCCGAAGTCAGGACCTTCACTTTCCCCTTCTCCTCGGCAGTTACCATGTTGACAGAAAAGCCAACCATGTTTTGAGGGAAAGGGTGGCCATCCAGTTTCATCTTGTTATCAAATTTCAAATGCCCTTCCTGGATAGCCTTTTGGATCCTCATCCTGTTTTCATCGGAGTTAAAGAGAAACGTTAATGGATCCTCATCCTGAAGACCCTGCAATCCTTATCTTTTCAGTTTTTCTTTTAATTTTCTTTTGCATCTCTTAAGTTTGATCATCCTCAAAAAGAAAAAATCTATTTAATCTAGTTTTGATCAACCCTGATTTTTCTTTTGTTAGATTTTTATTTTTGCTAACCCTAACCGGAGATGCTTGGCTACCTCTCCAAGAAACCCAAACTTTTTTGTGGATGATCCAGGAAAACTTTACAGGCAAAGGAGACATGCAACACAAGCTAAAGGGTTGGAAACCCTAGATCCAAAAGCCAAAGTCGAAGGGTTGTCAAAATCTCCAAGGGAATCACCACCTCCAAGTCCAAAGGAAGATCAACCTCAACAACCGGAGCGCGAGATCGAGCTATGCACCCCGGACATCGTTGATCTACCTATCATAAACGTTCAAGACGCCGGAAGGCCGTTCAAGATTAAGAGGAGGATGGAGAAGATGGAGATAGAGAAGAATCCGAGACAACTCCAAGGTCCCAAGACGGCGAAGGCTACTCAAGCTCATTCGGGAGAGATGGAGGATCACACTAAGAAGACCATAAAGATCACGACCGAAGGACCGGAGTTTGAGATGCCGAGCCACTACATGAAGGAAGTTGTTGCATCCGTGAAGACCAAAGGACAAAGCCAGCCTGTGAAGACCAAAAATACGACTAAGCCGAAGAATAAGCCCGTGCCCAAGAAGGTGCGGAAGTGGGTACCCAAGATTGCAACGCCCGCAAAGAGCGTTGATCCGAAGTAATCAAGTGAAGAAGTCTAGCCATGGACTATAAACGAAGCGTTAGGCGGGAGGCAACCCGTTTCGTCGAGTCAAGAATAAGCTACCGGGAGGACAACCCGATTCTAGGTTTTTCATGTCTTTTTAAATATAATTCAGTTTTGAATTTTACTACACAAAACATTAGACTTAGAATGGTTGAACAATGTTAGAGACATAATTCTTGGTTGAATATTTTGCTTTGTCATAAACCCTTTGCAAGAACCCTCCTATGTGTTTGTTCGTTCTTTTTCGAGAAACCACAACCAAATAATTTCATAACCTAACTCAACCCTTCACCCTCATTATGGTGTTGTGGTTGACTTATTTTTCATGCTAAAAACACACGAGTAGAGCCACGACTTATACCTAGGTGTTAATTAAATTTCAGCACGTGGTAGGACTCGCGTGAACCTAGAAACTAAACTTTTGGTTGGTTTAAAAATCCTTATCCTTGGTTTCTCTAAGATTAGAATTTTTCTAAGCCTCATTTAATTTTGTTTTATTCAAAATCTTTTCTCATTTACCCAAAATTAGAACCTAAACCTATGCCCCCATGATCAAGCCGGGAAAAGTTTGCTCTCAACCAATGAAGGTAAACTATACCGGTGAGACGATATCAACGTAGTCAGAAAATATTTTCGACTTACATTTGTTTTTAATGGTTTAAAAACTTTTCTAAATTTATGCTTGAGTTCTTGCATGGCTCTGAAAAATATTTTTAAATTTCGAAATTAGAGGAGTGCTTAACCTTAAACACACTTAAAGGGGGCAATCTAGTTTGAATTAGTCATGCATGCACCATTGGATTCTCTTTCATCAACTTTCACCAAGTCCACATGCAAAGGACAAGCATGGTGGGCAGCAAGCATAAACTTTGCAGGAATTTCATGGTGGCATGTGAAGCAAGTGGAGCAAGGGAGCATGGACATGACTCAAGGCATGAAGCATCAAGTGGAAGGACCAATGATGCAAGAAAAGGAGTGGACGAGAGCATTTGGGCGGTGCAACTCGTGGAGCACGCGGGCAGGAAAGTTGTAGAGGCGAAATGATCGTGCTAGAAGAAAGCCGAGGCGGGGAGGAGCACCAGGCCACCCAGGCCGGTCGGCCCAGGCCGGCCGGCCTCCCCTACTAAGGAGCCCCCGGCTCCCATTTTCTGCAGGTAAGCTTCCCTCTCCTTCCTCAGTTTGTGTGTTCAAGTTTGTGTGCGCAGAACCTCCGTAGACATAGCCAACCTTCCCAAGCTTGATAGCTTAAAAACAAATCCACACCCTTAATCCACTCAAAGTCCACATCCCGAAGTAAGATTTTAAGTGCCTAGTTACCGGTTGCAACCCGGAGTTTTGGTGAAGAGAAGAGTGCAGCAATCATAGAAGAAAACTACAAGCATTTTCACAAAAAAAGAAGGGATCACCGTCGTCTAAGCCATCATCGACAACCTCTTCGAGGAGGCACTCGGTTTCTGAGTCTCCTCGGAGTATGGAGGAGGACACGGCACCGCCGAGGAGGAACCACACTCTTGTCCTTAGTGGCATGACGGCTACATGAAACTCGTTTATGAGGTTCACCAAACTTCAAGGACATATAGAGGAGCCGCCCGTCCAACCTCGCCACTCGACACGATCATCCGCTCCACCTCCATACGCTTCGCGGTATTCCGAGGGGTATGTCATCATGACGGAGGAGGAGGAGAAGAAGCTCGCTCGCCTTAAGTAGAGGCTTGTAGCGAACGTCGACATCGACGACCAAGCTCTCCACATATTTGGTTTTCATACGGGACACCGGTGCAATTCTCTAACGGAGTGTCGGCAAACACCCACACGGAATTCGCCTAGGAAATTTTCATGACCATGGCGCATATCCTTGATGAAGGAGTGCTGAGTCTCTCATTCCGTTTGGAGGGAGCCCACAAGTAGAGAAGAAGGAAGACACCGTCGGAAGGGTAACCTTGATCAACGATGCTATCATGAAAACCACAGTAATGTTTCTCTTTAACTCCATCGGGCCAAAGCATATAATGCCCTTCAGGCAACTTGATTCGGCCTTCCTTCACCAAGAACTCAAAGAGCTTGTCAGCTTTGGTGACATCAAACTCATACGTGCCCTTGGTTTGCTTTATCCACTGCTGGTTCACAGTCAAAGGCTCTTTGCCCCACATAATCTCAACCGCTGCCACTTCCTCGTCATCATCAAATTCCTCCACTTGATCAGCCTTCTCGAGGAACTGGTTGTAGATATCAGCTATGTCATGGTGCTTGGCAAATCTGGAATCCTTCTTGAACCCGTAAGCTTGATTGCTCATCAATGACAGCCTCTGGGACAACTGACCGAGGTTGTCAAACTCCATGCCAAACAGCTTCTCCCGAATAGCTGGCAACATTCCCGCAACAGCCATGTCAGCTAGTTGATCATCCGGCAAAGTCAAAGAGAAGCACATGCCCTTGACCTCTCTTAATCTTCTGAGAAATTCCAGAGGAGTTTCATTATGTCTCTGTTTTAAGGTAGCCAGATCAATAAGCTTCTTCTCAGTACTACCACTAAAGTAATGGGCATGGAACTTTTGTTCCAAATCTTTCCATGTGTCGATTGACTGAGGAGGCAAAGAAGTGAACCATTGAAATGCCAGGCCTGTTAATGATAAAGGAAAATATCTAACCCTGAATGCCTCATCGGCTGAAGCTTCCCCAAGCTGCATTAAATATCGGGCAATATGCTCTACAGTGCTTGTATCGTCCTGCCCAGAGAACTTTGTGAACTCCGTAGGAGGCTTCACTCTTAGCGGCAAGATCACCCTATAGTACCACTCTGGGAAAGGAGGTGTATAAGCTAGTCCTTGCATTTTAGGTTTAAGGCCGAATTGATTTTGCATCACATCGGCCATTTTCTGCACCAGGATATCATCATCTTGCATTCCTGTAGCTATACCATACCCAGGATTTGGGAAAGCATCTATAGCGCCATAATCCATAACCTCTGAATATCCCCCACCATACATATTTTTTGCAACCTGTTATTGGTCGGGGCTATCTTGTAAGTAGAATTAGGAGGCATTCCAGACGAACCGAACGCCAGGTCCCCATATGTAGGCCTATTGGGCATCGCCTGATACGGGTTCAGCTGTTGAACTGGTTGACCTCCATTGTTTTGTAGAGGTGGCTGGACTGGCTGACTCCCAATGCTTTGTGGAGGAGGCTGGATCGGTTGGCTTTGCAGTGGTGGTTGAGCTCCCGTATCTCGAGGTGGTCGAGCAGAATTGGTCTCTCCAACCTCTGCAGAAGATGTATGAGGGGATACTCGACCAAGCATCCTCTCCATGCCTGGGCCAAATACGCCGATCATCATCTGCTTGAACATGTTCAAGAAAGCAGTATGATGCTTAGCCATCACAGTTTCTATAGTCTCCCGAAAAGCATTCAAAGCCTCTTGTTTCTCTTGAAAATATGTGGAATCAGGTTCCCCTGTCAACAGAACCCTGGGCATGTCAGACTTAAGGTACGGGACGCCACTTCTGTTCTTGCCAAACGACATCAAGCACTTCTGCTGGAATTGGTCAATGGCATCCTTCAGCTGCACTTTTTGTTCCGTAGACAGGTCATTGATGGTGACGTCCATAATGTCGCCAATTTCAGGCATCTTGATTCAACTAGATGGGTCCCACCAGGCGTGCCAAAAAGTGTGTTGACGCAAAATCAGCACCTCACGCCAAGCACACAGCAAGCCGAAAGGAGCTGGTTTAACACGCGCGATGAATCCTGGAAGCGTGCTAGTCAATTTTCCTGAAATTGACAAAGAAAATAAAATAGCCAGATAACAAACTTGGAACTTGCCGGGTGGTACCAGACAGTTCCATATTTACGGCTAGAAAGCCAATCAAAGTGATATATAGCTACAACAAGCTATCTATCAACAGTTCAAATAGCATTCGGGAGTTGTTATACATGAAAATATGAAATAGCCGAATGGATGATGTAAGCATGACAAAAGATCGGTCTTTGTTTAAATAACGTTGCTCGTGCATGATCATGACCGATTTTTGATGATAAACAACAAATAAAATAAATAAAGTAAAGCATGATCATAAATATGAGATAAACAGGCATGCATAGGCCAAAAGCACTAGTCTACCGCATGTCTAGGTACTTTAAAACCCGTCAAGTATGAAATCAAACAAGTTAATCCACCGCATGATACAACTTGTTTCAAATCACACCACCAACCACAAAGAGATCAATCCACCGCAAGATACAATCTAAATATGGAAAGATAAAAGCATGCATTATTTAAAACATAACTTATAAGCATGTTTTACTCATGGAAGCACAACCGAATACAGCTGTACAGCCGAATCGGGTTCCGTGGAGAAGGAACAAACATTGCCAAAGATGATAAACCTATCGGATTGAATCGAAATCTAATCCACTGGATGATTAGCTCTAAAACAATCCAAAAACCTGCATCTACCGCATGATACCCAGTTCTTTCAAGATTTACACAAGATTGACAAGCTTGAACCCACAACACGTGACAACTTAGATTGATCCGGGTTCGGCTATTAAAGAAAATGTGATCCACGTGTCGTATTAAGCCAAAGACATTAACATGTTACATAAGGATCACCAAACAAGGTAAAGCCGATTCAAACCAATCTAAATTGGGCAAAAGAGTGTTATATGAATTTAAACATAAAGTAAAAACTCAAAACAACACATGGTAACTTGATGAATCTATTAGATCTTGCCAAATCTAATAGAGCCGATAACTAGCTCCAAGCTAGATCTTAGCCTACCGCATGGCTCATGATCTAACAAGAAACCCTCTTGAACCAAGCTTAAATATACCCCATGATATTAAGCATGGTAACAAGACTACTTGCATCACGATCTAAATCCACCACATGATAATAGACATGATACATGGTTGACGGTACTTACGGAGGTCAACGGATCGATGATTCCCCTCGAAGAACTCGACGACACGACTAAAGGACTCGAGAATTTGGCGTAAAGCCGGTTTGTTGTGAAATTATTCGATACCCATTACATACATCAAGGGCATGTATTTATACCCTTGCCCTAACACGACTCCGGGTCGACTACGAGTACAACATTAAATGTCTAAATTAATGCTCCGACGCCAATGTTCGTCTCGTAGACGCCATCAACTCGTTCTTTCCTCGCATCAGGCCACGTCACCATGTATTCCTGAAAATTTCCCCTTCAAAAGCGCAAACAGCCTCTTTGCCGAATGATGGCGCACTGCCGACCGCAAGCGTCCTTTACCGATTCCTTTGAGGAAACTTTTCCCAGCCGAATGGCATTTATCACCAAGCTCGGCCTAGAAGTCAGTCTTTCTCCTGTACCATTTTTTGGTGTTAACAGAAGGAGGAAGAAAAGAAATAATAATGCTTTCAAATTCGGTTTGATTTTCTCCTTTTTCCTTTTCTTTATTTTCAGCTTTTGTGCAAGTTTATATATGTGTAGCATTTTCTGTTTTTATTTATTTTCAGCATGTGTGGTAATAGTAGAGTTAGTTTAAGATCACCATGAATAAAGTTTCCCACCATGATCAACCTCTGGTAACAATATTAAGTTGGTGTCATGATAATATATGATGAAAAGTTGCCACTTTGCTCAACTTTTGTACTTGTTTTATGCATGATTAAGCTAATGCTCTCTTTAATATGAATCTGAAATTAATTAAATGCTAGCTTAATCTTTTGTGGAGGTTATGATAAAAATAAGACCAATAGTGTTATTTTCATGCTCTCAATTTTGGATGAGTTAAAGATGATTTGTTCTTAAAAAATATATATGCTAACCTTGTCATTAATGCTACTTGCATTTTGCTCTACCTATACAAAGTCATATATATGCATTGAGTGCATAAACCTTAGTATACAAGAATTATTTTTGGGTGAGTTATTTCAGACCTTGATTTCTCTGGCCCGAGACTAAGAAGCTGGTCATTCCGTTTTTGTGTATCTATCTTTTTGCTAACCTTTCTATCCGTGCATTGTGTATCCCCACATCCGAGATTTCACAAACCTCGCCGGATATCCACCCTTAAAACCAAAATATTATCTTTTGTGTTTACCTCCTTGACCACAACCTATCATTGAGTATGGATCGTCAATTCAAGGAAGATTGCAAGATGGTGCCAAGGTTGAAGATTTCAAGTATCTCTCCAAAAAAATATTTCTAGTACCTACCTTATCTCTATCACCTCTTTGCTCGAGGACGAGCAAACGTCTAAGCATGGGGGGGAGGTAGGTACAATGCAATTTAGAGTTCAAGGGGAGCAAATAAAAAAATAATGAAATAAGGAAAAAAATGAGTATAAAGAAAAAGAGATAAAAAATATGTATGAGAAAAGAAAAAATATGAGTTTATAAAAATAAAATAAAGTGAACTCTCCGGTTCTCTAAAGTGCATTAGGAATCTCAAAAGTTTCAAGATTTAAGATCCAAACTCATCTTTCCAACCATGTGCAATCCGATAACGAGAACTTTCTTTGTGCCTCAAGATCACTCTTTGCCATTTGCACATGTCCACCTATCTCAAAGTGTGTGTATTTTTCTCTCCCCTCCTTGATATAACATTATTTTCCATTGATATTTTTGATGAGTCTCAGTAAGACCATGAGAAGCCTGTCTTGTTTTGACAACATCTCATTTATAATATCTTGGTAGGACTAAACTTTTCCCATATAGCTCCACATAAATCCTTCCACTATATGTTGAGAGGGGAAAGGAGTAGAATGAATAGGTTTTGAGAGACAAGATAAGATGAAATTACATGAGCAAGATGCAAGGAAGTTTATTTTTGAACTTGGTTTAGCTCTTTTTCTTCATCTCGCTCTTAATTTCAAAATTTCTAAGATTCATTTGAAATTTGATGGCATGAGGTAATTACTTGTGGGAAGTGCTTAAATTAATATCTACCCTCCATTAGGATGAAGGCTAGTACCTTATGGAACTTTAATGATTAATCTTTGAGAGCATTATGTTTTCTCATGTATGATCAAGTGCAGGGTATAAGCAATGAAAGGCAACACTGATATTCATTAAAGGCTTACTCGAGGACGAGAAAGGTTTAAGCATGGGAGAGATGTTGACGGGGAATTTCCGTCAACCTAGCCATGAGTTTACCTTTAATGTTGGCATTGATTTATTATTCTAACCACTGGAACTAACCCCACGTATATAACAAGTTCACTCTTGCATGTCGATTTTGGAGTTTATTGTTTACGCAGGAAATCTACGCTAAAGAGGAGACTTTCGGGACAAGTTCATCAAGCACTTTGGAAGAAGATCATGAAGCCCAACAAGAGTCAAGACATGCAATGAACATGACCCCAAATGACCCGAGGACCGAAGCGTCAATGTGCAAATCTTTAGGGACTCAACCAGAAAACAACAAAGCTTGGATGGCAAGCGTTCAAGTCTTAACCACGAAGGAAACGACGTCAAAGGCCCACATGCAAGTGCACACAAATGGGGAATCACGCGAGAAGCAATCGGGACAAAAACCGAGGCCGAACTGGGCTGAAACGAGCCCAAGCCGGTCGGCCCAGGCCGGCCGGCCCAGCCCATTCTGGGCCCGGTTCGGTGCCCCCTTTGACGTAGCTACCATTCGGACTATTTATAGCCCCCTCACCAAGAGCCACGGGGGAATTCCATCGTCATCCGCTGCCAAGGAGCAGAGAAGAGAGGGACATCATTCCGGAGAGGAGAGGGTCGAGATGGTTGACTAGGGTTTCCCTAGCCGACGTGGGAACCTTGCATGGAAGACCATGTCGGAGTTCCTAGAGCTAGGATCAAGATCAAGGTAGGATCCCGTTGGTGATCTTGTCCATGTATATTATACCCTCATGTTGAATTTGCAAGATTGAATCCAATTTCTAGCGATCAAGTGCTTTCTCTACAACTTTGTCTTCACTTGAGTTTGCTTCTTTCCCAATCTAGTCTATAGCTAGATTGCTTAGGGTGCTCTTGTATTCATGGTGGCTAGAGGTGCATACCTGATCTACCGAGCATTTTAAACTTCTTCTTGGACTCGCCCTGGGCTAACCCGCACGAATAAGAGTGCGTTGTGACAGGACGGTGGCTCCAAAAGGCGGGCGTCTTCGGAGTTGGAACGAAAGCCACAATTTAAAGAGGCCAATAATGAGATTCGTTTGCTTTATTCTTCTTTGTTTTGGAACTTCAACGAAAGACCCAATCCAATCTCTAGATTGGTTTTATCTCTCTTTCTCTTGCTACCTCCGGTGTTTAGTAGATTAGATGTGCTTTCATGGCTCTTTCTTAGATTAGATGCAAAACCAAACCTCTCAAGATCAAAGTGTTTTCCGCTTATTAGATTGGATCTTGCGTTATACATTGTTCCACGGATTCGATACCTTGGGTTCACACTTAAGGGAAGAAGGGTCCCTTGACTACGACGGAGGACTTGTCCGCTTGCAAGTCAAGCGAACTTTGATACGATAATCAACCGTCAATGGCCAGAAAAAGGTGGACTTCTATGAAAAAATCCTAATTACATTCACCATAGCTACTGTTTATATTCAGTTAAGCAATATCAACACTGATCTGCGGCCTTTTGCTATCAATGACAATGACAAGAGTACCCTATGAAACTAACCATTCCAAACTATAGCTATCATTCTATCTATCAATGCTTTTTTGCAAGAGACGGCAGCATCCAGGGGTCAACGACGGTGGCCACTGTGCAAAGTCGCAAAGCTGGATTTATCGGTGCGGGAATGAAAATTGGCATGATATTTGGCGCGACGAGGGCGGGATGGGTGGATCCGTCGTCGAATTTGACCTTTTACTGAGCGGATGGGCTCGCCATAGCTACCGAGCTGTGGGGGAGGTTTGGCGAGGGGATACCGAAGTTGGTTTTTACCGAGGTTCTAGTGTTAGAGGTTTAGATCTGCACAGTCCACAAGGGGGCTAGCCCCAGTGATTTGTTTGTTCAATGGGGTGGAATCTAGGGCTAAGAACTCGAAGGTTGCGCATGAGCACATGGAACAAAAAGGACACAACGAGTTTATACTGGTTCGGGTCTCTGAAGAGTAAAACCCTATGTCCAGTTGTCAGTGTAGATTGCTTGAGGATTGCGTGATGTTACAAGGGGTCGCCTTGCCCACCTTATATTGGCCAGCAGACAAGGTTAGTGCCTAGACTCCTGGTCGGTTATGACCAGGAAACCTAAATCTAGTTGATTACAACCATCACCATATACGTCGGACTGCTTGTCGGAATCCACCGCTATCTTGCCTTGCATGCCAAGTCTTGAAGTCGCTCTGGATAAGGTCATATGGGAATCTTCTGGAAGGTCTTTAGGAGGTCGTGTGGGCCACCAACTTGGTCGGTTGGGCCCACTGTCAGGTCGGTGGGTCTTCTAGTAGGCCAGACCCACTTGTCGGGGACGTCCATGAGCCTGGTTGGTGGGGACCCAGGGGTACCCATGTCTCACATCTAGGAATGATAGTTTTCTGGCTTTCTTCAATTTTTACCGATACAATGGCATTTGGAGGTTCAATGAATGCTTGTTCTAAGAGTGAGAGTTGAAACAGATCATCAAGATGCTCAGCTTCCAAGGTTGGTTTTACAGAGACGATGTTGACATCTAGCGCAAATGGGAGCAATCTAGGGTATTTTTTGGCAAGCACTACGTCAGACGGATTGTCCTTCCAAAAGGTGATAGTTGAACTACCCCAATCGAGCACCGAGCTATTCGCCAAAACAAGATGTTCAGGCATAAGACATCTTTCCACCAGAAGGAACCCACCTCTCTTGAGACTGAGACACTTTGTTAATGTAATATCTACATCATGTCAGCCTCACCCAGGGAATGTTCCTCTTGGAATAGAATTTGTGAAGTTGTTTGAGAAGCAATGCATCATTTAATAACATAAGGTTTAGCACTCCCAAACCTCCTTTCTTTTTTGGCTTCAACATACCCCTCTAAAGACATTACTTTCTAGCTCCGTCAATGTTATCAATAACCTCAGCAAGGACCAATAATTATCTTAATAATATGTATTATATACTATGTATATTTAGCATCAGTACTATCACCGGACTCATATTTGAAAAGCGTTTTCATATAATGTCACTGTCACGATCATGAAAAATAGTATAATAAGTACTAGTGGTCAAATTGAAGTCCATGTCCATGGATATTCTCAAAAAAAAGTCCATGACCATGGATTTGAAGGTGCCAACTATAAAACTATGTTACTATTATCTTACTATTACTAATTGGAGGCTCCTTTTGAGACCTCTACGTGATGCCACCTAGGATCCTAGGTGGACAACCTTAAAAAATAGAGAAGACCTTAAAATTCTCACAAAAATCAGAAACATCCGGCCATCAATTCAACATATCTAACCATAATAGACATTGGACCTATTATCTTTCTAATAAATTACACAAATCTACCATTATGAGGCTCCTTTTGAGACCTCTACGTGATGGCACCTAGGATCCTAGGTGGGCACCCTAAACAAATAGAGAAATCCTTAAAATTCTCACAAATTACTATTACTACATGGAGGCTCCTTTTGAGACCTCTACATGATGCCACCTAGGATCCTAGGTGGACACCCTAAAAAACTAGGGAAATTCTTAAATATTTCACAAAAATTAGAAACATCCGGCCATCAATTCAACATATCTAATCATAGTAAACATTGGATATGTTATCTTTCTAATAAATTACCCACCTCTGCCATTATGAGGATCCTTTTGAGACATCTACGTGATACCACCTACGATCCTAGGTGGACACCTAAAAATAGAGAAATCATTAAAAACCTCACAAAAATCAGAAACATTCAGTCATCAATTCAACATATCAAATCATAATAGTCATTGGATCTGTTATCTTTCTAATAAATTACCCACCTCTGCCATTATGAGGCTCCTTTTGAGACCTCTACATGATGCACCTACGATCCGAGGTGGACCCCTAAAAAATAGAGAAATCCTTAAAATTCTCACAAAAATCAGAAACATCTGGCCATCAATTCAAGATCTCTAACAATAATAGCCATTGGATCTGTTATCTTTCTAAAACATTACCCACCTCTGCCATTATGAGGCTCCTTTTGAGACCTCTACGTGATTCCACCAAGGATCCTAGGTGGACACCCTAAATAAATAGAGAAATCCGTAAAGTTCTCACAAAAATCAGAAACATTCGGCCATCAATTCAACATCTCTAATCATAATAATCATTGGATATGCTATCTTTCTAATAAATTACCCACCTCTATCATTACGAGGCTCCTCTTAAGACCTCTACGTGATGCCACCTAGCATCCTAGCTGGACACCCTAAAATAGAGAAATCCTTAAAATTCTTACAAAAATCAGAAACATCCGGCCATCAATTCAACATCTCTAATAATAATAGTCTTGGATTTGTTATCTTTCTAACAAATTACCCACCTCTACCACTGTCAGGCTCCTTTTGAGACCTCTACGTGATGCCACCAAGGATCCTAGGTGGACAACCTAAAAAATAGAAAAATCCTTAAAATTCTCACAAAAATCAGAAACATCCAGCCATCAATTCAACATATATAATCATAATAGCCATTGGATCTGTTATCTTTCTAATAAATAACCCACATCTGTCGTTATGAGGCTCCTATTGAGACCTCTACGTGATGCCACCTAGGATCTTAGGTGGACACCCTAAAAAATTGAGAAGTCATTAAAATTCTCACAAAAAGTAAGAAACATTCTGCCATCAATTCAACATATCTAATCATAATGGCCATTGGATTTGTTATCTCTCTAATAAATTACCCACCTCTACTATTATGAGGCTCCTTGTGAGACTTCTACGTGATGCCTCATTGCCTCCTAAGATCCTAGGTGGACACTCTAAAAATAGAGAAATCCTTAAAATTCTCACAAAAATCAGAAACGTACGGCCATCAATTCAACATATATAATCATAAAAGCCATTGGATCTATTATCTTTCTAATAAATTACACACTTCTGCCATTATGAGGCTCCTTTTGAGACCTCTACATGATGCCACCTACGATCCTAGGTGGACACCTAGAAATAAAGAAATCATTAAAATTCTCACAAAAATCAGAAACATTCAGCCATCAATTCAACATAACTAATCATAATAGACATTGTATTTGTTATCTCTCTAATAAATTACCCACCTCTACCATTATGATGCTCCTTTTGATACCCCACTTAAGATCCTATGTGGACACTATAAAAAATAGAGAAATCCTTAAAATTCTCACAAAAATCAGAAACATCCGACCATCAATTCAATATATCTAATCATAATGGCCATTGGATCTGTTATCCTTCTAACAAATTACCCACCTCTGCCATTATGAGGCTCCTTTTGAGACCTCTACGTGATGACACCTAGGATCTGAGGTGGACACCCTAAAAAATAGAGAAATCCTTAAAATTCTCACAAAAATCAGAAACACCTGGCCATCAATTCAAGATCTCTAATCATAATAACCATTGGATCTGTTATCTTTCTAATAAATTACCCACCTCTGCCATTATGAGGCTCCTATTGAGACCTCTACGTGATGTCACCAAGGATCCTAGGTGGACACCCTAAATAAATAGATAAATCCTTAAAATTCACACAAAAATCAGAAACATCCGGCCATCAATTCAACATCTCTGATCATAATAGTCATTGGATATGTTATCTTTCTAATAAATTACCCACCTCCTCCATTATGAGGCTCCTTTGAAACTTCTATGTGATGCCACCTACGATCCGAGGTGGATACCTAAAAATAGAGAAATCATTAAGATTCTCACAAAAATCAGAAACATCTGGCCATCAATTCAACATCTCTAATCATAATAGTCAGTGGATCTATTATCATTCTAGTAAATTACCCACCTCTACCATTATGAGGCTCCTTTTGAGACCTCTCCGTGATGCCACCTATGATCCTAGGTGGACACCTAAAAATAGAGAAATCATTAGAATTCTCACAAAAATCAGAAACATTCGGCCATCAATTCAACATATCTAATCATAATAGCCATTGGACATGTTATCTTTATAATAAATTACCCACCTCTGCAGTTATGAGGCTCCTTTTGAGACCTCTACGTGATGACACAAAGGATCCTAGGTGGACACCCTAAAAAATTGAGAAGTCATTAGAATTCTCACAAAAATCAGAAACATCCGGCCATCAATTCAACATATCTAATCATAATAGTCATTGGATATGTTATCTTTCTAATAAATTACCCACCTATGCCATTATGAGGCTCCTTTTGAGACCTCTACGTAATGCCACCTACGATCCTAGGTGGACACCTAAAAATAGATAAATCATTAAAATTCTCACAAAAATCAGAAACATCCGGCTATCAATTCAACATATCTAATCATAATAGCCATTGGATCTGTTATCTTTCTAATAAATTATCTTGCTAATAAATTACCCACCTCTGCAGTTATGAGGCTCATTTTGAGACCTCTACGTGATGCCACCTAGGATCCTAGCTGGACACTCTAAAAAATTGAGAAGTCATTAAAATTATCACAAAAATCATAAACATCCGGCCATCAATTCAAAATATCTAATTATAATAGTCATTGGATCTGTTATCTCTCTAATAGATTACCCACCTCTACCTTTATGAGGCTCCTTTTGAGACCTCTACGTGATGCCACCTACGATCCTAGGTGGACACCTAAAAAATAGACAAACCCTTAAAATTCTCACAAAAATCAGAAACATTCGGCCATCATTTCAAGATCTCTAATCATAATAGCCATTGGATCTGTTATCTTTCTAATAAATTACCCACCTCTGCCATTATGAGGCTCCTTTTGATACCTCTACGTGATGCCACCAAGGATCCTATGTGGACACCCTAAATAAACATACTTATGTGCTTATTAAATTTAAATTAATCCCTAAATATGAATCTAAATCATATAGTTATAATAATCTCTTAAAGTGCATCAATATAAAATGTTAAATTACTTTTTCTATAATTATTAATATATTATTTATGTTTTTCTCAAAAATATATTATTTATGTTATTGTTTATATATTAATATTTCCCATAATATGTGTGGTCATATACTTATATATTCATGAATGAGAGACAGATAAGAATACCAAATTTTATGTTGTTCATAGCTTAAATGTTCAATTAAATATAAATCAATTACATATGGAGGTGCTATGCTAAGGAAAAAATTGTAACTAACTAAACCTATTACAACACTACAAGAAACTATTTAATCTGTGACGTAACCATTCTGTCGCGGATTAAATAAAATTCGTCACAAATCAGCATCCGCGACGATTTACATTTTCGTGGTGGAATGAGCGTCATTGATTAAATCTCTCGACGTTCCCTTAATAAACGTCGCGATCCGTGACGTATCTGAATCGTCACGGTGCAGCCCGAGGCCCATGCAGCCCAACCCATGGCTCACTATCCGTGACAAAATAAAATCGTCACGGATTGCTACTGACTGATGTGACATGGCTGCTGACTTGGATGCCACCTGGATGCCGACGTGGCGTGCCACATGGCTGCCGACGTGGCGTGCCACCCGGCTGCCGACGTGGCGTGCCACATGGCTGCCGACGTGGCATGCCACATGGCTGCTGACTCAATGGTTTTGATGACATGGACAATGACGCAGTTTGCCACATGGCTGCTGACGTGGCAGCTGACCTGGACGACAGCAATGACGTGGACAATGACGTGGGTGATGACGTGGAATTTTTAGGACCCATGTGTGACGGGCCCTATTCTAGCAGAATTTCAGTCTGTTGAAATCAATTCAGCCCACGAAAAATACCCATCACATTTAACCCACATAATAATAAACACAAAAATCTTTCATACAGAATTTAGCCCAGATACAATCAAATTCAGCCCATACAATCACATAATTTTCTGTAATTTAACATCTGTATCTTTTCCGGTCTCATTTTGCATCAGAAGCATCACAACACCAAAATCTGTTGTGAAGTTTGCATCAGCAGCATCTATACAACATGCCTTGGTTCTTCACCTTCAATTGGTGCTGCAGCCAACCGATTCTCCATTTCAATCTAGCAAGAAAGCAGCAAATAACATTTGTAACTTAGAACAATTTAAAATAAACAATGATATTCATATCTAGTAACTGAACTTCTCAATCAGATCAAATATGCTGACATGAATGTTATTGTGACAAGATTCTCTATAATTTAATTGTGACAGAGATATGAATGACACCTCCTCAAGGATCAGATCAAATATGCATGCAAATGTCAATCTGAAATACTAGGAACTGCATGGACAGTAATTAGCATCAAATATGCTAGCAAACTTCTCACTAGTCACCACTACACAACATGCACAAAACCAGCGATTATATTATATGATCACGATACTACTACGTTGTCTAAAGTCTAAATTAATTCTGAAGTGTAGTTCACGAGCCTACGTTTTGCAATTAGAGCCTAGCAAATTACAACAACCAATGGAGACATAAATTACTTAATGACTAGTTAACACCGCAAAGATGTGAGACATATTTTGGAATAATACAACAATATCCAAGCAAAGATACACTCCATACCTTATGCCCTGTATTGGAGACAAGAATTGATCAAAGCCCTCTCTTTCATATTCAGTAAGTAGTTCCTCTGTACATACATAGAAGCAATTAATACAAATTTTGGAGGTCAAGCATTAGAAACTAGGAAATTAAAAATATTAGCCAATATGGTCTACCATGCACCAACCTGTAAACAAAGTTTTCCAAGTGAAAATTACTAAAGCTAGAAACCCAGCAACAAGCAAGTAAACTATCCGATTGTGCCTTTCAAGCTTGGTGAGGTTTGTGCAATTACATTTCATTTCAGCGAGGATTAACATAGATTCCTATAACACTAAATGCAAGTTCCACATGGAAACGTTCAGGGCATAGCTATGCTCCAACGGGACACGGGGGCAAGGCATTGCAACGGAATCCACTTCAGAGAGAACCAAAATCTAGACATGGTAAGAATGAAGGGGGAAAAATAATAGCAAACAAAGCATATCCATATTTGCATGATTAGAGGAGAATAAAGTTTCAAACATACTGAAAAGCATCGGGCATGCCCAAGAACAATACAAGCCATCTAAAGGTGTTTGCCGATGCCTATTCGATTTTCAAAAAGGAACACATGAAACACAGCTGACTCAGATATAAGCTCTGTTAAATATGAGTTTCTCACTTTCTTGAGAGTCTGGTTCTTAAAAATGAAGTAAATACCCAAAAAAAATCCCCACATGTTCTAGAGATCTCCTCTTGGCAATTCTGATACCCAAACAGAAAGTACGAGAGTCATTTCTCGACAGAGAAATCTTGTTAGGCCCCTCCAACAGGAAATCTGTTAACTGGGTTACATAGACATGATTGAGTTAAAAGGGGACATACAGTAAAAAAGGGAATGTAACTGATGAACAGAGAATATGGATCCAAATCTCCCTCCCATGTAAAAAAGGAAATGAAAAATAACTTTGCTAAAAAATAGCAATCTTCAAGACAAAGGATACTTACTAGTGGACCATCATCTCTACCATTGGCCCCTAACTTCTGTGAGGGTTGCCTGTTGACCACCCTAACATGAATACGTGACAAAGAAAGAATTGCCAACATGAGT
Organism: Cenchrus americanus; assembly: GCA_947561735.1. NCBI lineage: Eukaryota > Viridiplantae > Streptophyta > Magnoliopsida > Poales > Poaceae > Cenchrus > Cenchrus americanus. The sequence continues at coordinate 57,597,559 of OX387240.1, forward strand.
AGTTCAGATCTAGTATGATTGTCCAATCGTAAAGGAGAGCTGCCACAGTCTATATCATAAGTACAGTTAGAAGGATGTAAAATGCATGTATAAGCACAATTGATGACTGAGGTGCATGCACAAATCACCCACATAAAGCCCCAAAGAAAAGAAAGCTGTACAATAAAGGCTAAAATCAAATGTTACTTGGACACAACACAGATGTTGTAACATGAACTAAACTAAGGTGTATAACTTTACATTTCGTCCTTCCATGTACATATTGTGAAGAACGTGACTCATTAGAAATCAAACAAGTGGCACTTCACTATGTTTTTTAACTCAATAAACAACTTGCGCCAAAATCTTATAAGAAAATAAGCTTACTATACATAATAAGCCACATACCATTAACTTGCATAACAGAATGTAAAGGCCAGTGCATCCTAAAAGGTACTTTGTCATTTAGAAGGATACACCAAACCTGCATTAAAAAAATATAGATCCAAACTCAAGTAAGAAAAACTGGTTGCAAAAAGGTTGAACATAGTCACCAATGAAACTCAAGGTAAAAAAAATACACACAGGTAGTGCAATAATACCTAACATGAGAAATATTAATTATTCCATGACAACCCTAACCAAACTTAGCAAATTATGGAAAATATAAAGAAAGAATAGAACTAACCTGAATATCATATTCAGCTTTCTGTAGCATTTCTATATTAGCTCTCGATAGCTGAAAGCTTTTTGTGGTGTACTGTACAGTATATGACTTGGAAATAAGCAACACTCATGAACAAAAGCTATTGGTGCAAGGAGGAAAAAGGTGGCTCACCAGGGCATGTTTGTCTTTTGCACAATGCGTCGAGCAGGTGGTGGGCGTAAGACAGAACCCACCTCTTCTCCTCATTAGCATGGGCTGGAGCCTGCAAAAGGAAACAAAAGGCAATGTTAATCCTTCCCCGCACCGCCGCATGCAGGAGCTTCGTATACAAAGCTAGCAATCGGTATCGCGATTCACACTACTCAGGAGGCGCAGATTTTAAACAAGCAAGCCGTGGGTATAAGCTGAAGCAGTCATGAATCCTTGTTTGCCGAACTGCCCGAATGGAACGAAACTTTGGGACAACCGGACCAACTGACAAGGAACAAAATGAAGCGGAGAAAATTCTAACCTAACTGAAGGTTCCCATGGACCTCAACCATACATGACCAAAAACTAGCGGTTTATTCACATCATCGACGTTGTAACCAACAAAGCAAAGGGGGGCGCATATGCTTGCACAAATGGAAGTCAAACCCTAACCATCACTCCGCAAAAGGAATTAAAAATGAAATGGACTGGTAGACAGCTAATAAAGCAACGACAGCTTAATTGCAAGCATTCCACAGCCTACAGCACCCACTTAAAGGGGATGCAAAAGAGAGACGGAAAATCCCCCACCGAGTTGGCGGGACGGGGACTAAATCCCAAGCAATTCGACCACGAACACGGCGATAATCGACCATCCCAATGCTGCCGGCAAGAGAATCGTTCGCCGAACCCCACGAATCGACCCACCGATCCCCACGCGACGAGACGCCCACGACTGACCGCAGCGGGATCCGACCAGGGAGGGAGGGGAGGGGGTGGGGAAGGGAGGGGGTGGGGGGAGGGAGGGGGCGGAGCGGTGTGCTTACCCCCGTCCTCGGCCGCCGCGCGACTCGGTGGAGATCGCCATGCCGGAGCCGGAGCGGCGGAGCGGGGGCGGAGGCCGGTGGGGAGGGGGAGCGCGCCCGGCCGGTGGCGTCGGCGCCCGTGGCGTCGCGCACTGCCTTGAGGCGGATCTGAGGATGGGGCTGCGGTTGGAAGGAAGGGAGAGGAGAGGGGAAGGGAGCGGGCAGTGCGGTGGCCGGCGGGATTGGGGGTGGCGTGGATCTGCAGAGGAGCAATGAGGAGGGAGAGGAAATGGGAAGGGAGGAAGGGCGGCGGGTGGGAGAAGAGAGGCGAGGGGCAGGGAGTGACTGGCAAGTAGGGTTTCAGGTGGTGATGATTATTTATACAAAGCACAGAGCATCTGAGCCGTTCAATTTGATCCAATGGCTAAAATTAATATGTCTTTCAGGGCCGTAGTTGTTAAATGGGCCGAAAGCAGGATTTATGGCCGAAATCAGGCCTGTTGCATGTACTTCACATATTAATATTTTTTCGTTTTCTTTTTTTCATTTGAAAGCACCTTTTGAAGTAAATTGCAAAATAATATATCTTGTATACTCAAATATATTTTTTCAAAAGTACTATACTGCATCTTATTTGTTTTGTAGTAATCTTAATAGTTATAGAACCGATTTACTAGTTTTTATAGTTTAAATAAATTTATATATCTTTATTGAAAATAATTCCAAATTGAATTATATGTACCTCTAATAAGATTAAAAAAATAAAAAAATAATAATTAGGCTTGTATGGTCCATTCTAGGCCACAACTAAGAGTTTGACAAAAAATTTAATTGACTTGTAGGGAAAACTCGAACTTCTACTAGTCACCTTGTTGTAAAATAATGATAACAATAGTTAATTTTGTTCAAAACATTCTACAAATTGACATGAAACCATATTTTAAGCGTATAATGCTCCTATAAAAATTCATATGATTTTTGATAAAGTGAAATTATAGATGTTCACAAATAGGACACAAGACTCACATATTTTCCTACAATTGAAAACAAACTTTGAGATTTGAACAACTAATAACGTGACCAAACTTGGATGCACCTCAATTTTTTACACCATATCATGTTGACCATAACATTAGAGAATATTAAGTTATATTGGCAATTATTATGAAAAAACATGTTTTTTATATTCTTTTTTAGTTGGAAAAGTTATGTTGTATGAAAATCAATCAAGAAATAGTAATTAAGATACAAACAAATGGCACTGAGTAAAACATCTCGATTTTAGAAAAAGTTAGGAAAAAGAATCAACCGATTTGGAGTTTGTATGAGGAAGAAAAACAGTTTACAAGTTTTATCCGAAGATTAAAAACAGAAATTGCAATTGCTATGAACTGAGATGAACAAGTGTGTTTTCTCTTTTTAATCTTTGACTAAAACTTGTAACTAATTTTTCTGCCTCATACTAACTCCAAATTCGATGATTCTTTTTTCTAAAATTTTCTAAAATCATTCTCTACCAAGATCTACAACTTTAACAAATGAAAAAATGAGGTGGGCCCTAGATGCTTGCGTGGCAGTGAGGTGGCATCTAGGTGAGGTGGCGCTTGCGTGGCAGTGTGGTGGGCCCTGGGTGCTCACGTGGTGGTGACGTGGCGCCTGGGTGAGGTGGCGCCTGCGTGGCAGTGAGGTGGGCCCGGGCGCTCACGTGGTGGTGACGTGGCGCCTAGGTGAGGTGGCGCCTGCGTGGCAGTGAGGTGGGCCCCTGGTGCTCGCGTGGTGGTGACGTGGCGCCCGGGTGAGGTGGCGCTCGCGTGGCGCGTGTGGTGGGCCCGGGGCGCTCCCGTGGTGGTGACGTGGCGCCCGGGTGAGGTGGCGCTCGCGTGGAAGTGAGGTGGGCCCCGGCCCTCACGTGGTGGTGACGTGGCGCCCGGGTGAGGTGGCGCTCGCGTGGCGGTGAGGTGGGCCCCCCGGCGCTCGTGTGGTGGTGACGTGGCGCCTGGGTGAGGTGGCGCCTGCGTGGCAGTGTGGTGGGCCCGTGGCGCTCACGTGGTGGTGAGGTGGCGCCTGGGTGAGGTGGCGCCTGCGTGGCAGTGAGGTGGGCCCCTGACGCTCACATGGTGGTGACGTGGCGCCTGGGTGAGGTGACGCCTGCGTGGCATTGTGGTGGGCCCTGGGCGCTCACGTGGTGGTGACGTGGCGCCTGGGTGAGGTGGCGCTTGCGTGGCAGTGAGGTGGGCCCCGGGCGCTCACGTGGTGGTGAGGTGGCGCCTGCGTGGCAGTGAGGTGGGCCCCTGGCGCTCGTGTGGTGGTGACGTGGCGCCTGGGTGAGGTGGCGCCTGCGTGGCAGTGTGGTGGGCCCTTGGCGCTCATGTGGTGGTGAGGTGGCGCCTGGGTGAGGTGGCGCCTGCGTGGCAGTGAGGTGGGCCCTGGGCGCTCACGTGGTGGTGACGTGGCGCTTGGGTGAGGTGGCGCCTGCGTGGCAGTGTGGGTGGGTCCTAGGTGCTGGTGAGGTGGCTGTTTTTTTTACGGATCGCGACGAATCTGCTAAAACGTCACGGTGTTGTGGGCCGTATTGCGACGAATTTAACAAATCGTCGTGATGGTTTGGGCTTCAATATCCATCGATGCACGTCCGTGACGAAAAATATGAATACGTCGTAGAATCGCGACAAACTAAACAAATCGTCGCAGTGTTTGTGACGAAAAAAAGGAATACGTCGTAGAATCGCAACGAATTTAACAAATCGTCGCAGTGTTTTGGGCTTCAATGCACATCCGTGACGAAAAAAAGGAATACGTCGTAGAATCGCGACGAATTAAAGAAATCGTCGCAGTGTTTTGTGCTGCAATGCACATTCGTGACGTTTTCTGAAAACATCGCGGACAATGCGTCGCAGATTAAATAGTTTCTTGTAGTGCAATTATTAGAATATGTAACAGATGAATGAGAGAGTGAGAAAGATAATTATAATTATTAGCTATTTCTAACTAGCCCGTGCGGGGGCACGGGTTCATAGATTAGTATTATAGAATTACCATGCACATTATTGTAACTTCTCCGCTTTTTGTCGTACATGGACAAGGACATTGACAAAATAATTAAACATAGGACTGCATACGCATTTGACATTTCTATTATATGACTTATTTTCCATCAGACTAATCATAAGCCCCCGCGATCTGTCATAGTTCATGCCATAGCCGCCGATCTATCTGGCTCACATGCAGCATGTGGTGTCCATATTTTTTATGCACTATAGGTAGCTGGAGCAACGCGGGTAACTGGGTGCACGATCAGGCCTGTGTTCTTCTTTGCGATCAGCCCAGAAGCCTCCCAAACATCGACATCCCTGGGCTCCATCCCCTCAGGCAGCTTCCAGTCGAAGTGGTACAGAAGGCTCGCCAGCGCGAGCTCAACGTTGGATATTCCAAGGTTGGCCCCTGGGCACATACGGCGGCCGGATCCGAACGGGAGAAATTCATAGTTTGTCCCTTTGTAGTCGATGCTATTTCTCTCGAACCGCTCCGGCTTGAACTCCTCAGCGTCGTCCCAGTACTTGGGGTCCCTGCAAATCGCCCACGCGTTGATGAACACCGACGTGCCCTTGGGGATGTCGTAGCCCATCACCTGGCAGGTCTCCCGGCATTGGCGTGGGAGCAGGAGCGGCAGCGGGCAGTGCAGCCTCAGGGCTTCCTTGATCACCAGCTTCAGGTAGCTGAGCCCCTCGAGGTCGTCCTCGGTGATCATGGTCTTCCCCTTCCAGGCCTCACGGACCTCGGCCTGCGCTTTGGCCATCGCCGCCGGGGACCGGACCAGCTCCGTCATGCACCAGTTCAGCATCGTCGACGAGGTGTCGCTGCCGGCGCCAAACATGTCCTGGAAGAAAAAGCATGTCATCGCATAATAATCGATCGATCACCATGGGGAGACGAGGACAAGATCGAACTGACGAATTGGCAAAATTGATGCCATCGCAGCAGTGGAACTTACAAACATGATGGTGAGGATGGTGTCGTTGGTGAGCGGGGTGGGCGTGCTGCCGTCCTGCTGCAGCTTGAGCAGGACGCCGAGAAAGCCCTCGTGCGCGGTCTCGCTGCCGGAGTCGAAGGCTTCTTTCTTCTCCTGGATGATCTGCTCCAGGATGCGCTCGATCCTCTTGCGGCACGCGAGCGCTTTGCGCGGCGCCGAGCCAAGGATCTGCATGAACCTTGACGACGGGAAGAGGTCAGCCACGGTCAGCACCGACGTCTGCCGGACCGCTGTATCGAAGGCTTCCAGGTACTCGTCCTGGTACTTGCACCGGCTGCCGACGGACTCCCTGACGAAGGTGTCGTTGATGAGCTGGGAGATCATCTTGGTCAGGTTTACGGGGGCGGCGCCGGCGCCGGCGGACGCGGCGATGCTCCGCACGAACCGCGCCACCTCCTCCTCGCGGATGCGCCGGAACGACTGCACACGGGCGACGCTGAGGAGCTCCAGCACGGAGATCTTGCGGAGCTGGCGCCACCGGTCGCCGTAGGATCCGAAGACGAGGTCGGTGCCGTCGAAGGTGAGCACGGCTATGGTGGCGTTCAGGTGCCGGTCGGCGAACGTGATGTCATGGGTCTTGGTGATAGCCTGCGCGGCCTCCGGCGACGACACCACCAGCGTGGGCACCTCGCCCAGGCGGAGCATCATGAGTGGCCCGTACTTGTGCGAGAGGCCGCGCATCGCGCGGTAGATGGATGGGCTGGTGACGAGGTGGTGGAGGCTGCCGATCAACGGCAGTGTCCATGGACCCGGAGGCAGGTTAAGCTTCTTGGGATTGTTGGCGACGAGCCGGGACTTGAGCTTGGAGAGGACGACGAGCAGCATGGCCACGGCCAAGGCGACGAGTACCTTGCTGTCTTCCATTGTGTGTCTAGCTAACTTTACTTGGGGCGTGAAGGCTGCCGTGGCTACATTTATAGCAGTAGTGGCAATGGCCGGAGGAGGATGCTAAAATTTTAAATTATTATGTCGTTGTGTGAATGAAATAAATAGTACGGTCCAGGTCAAAACAGGGTGTCTTGACGTTTGCACCATGTGTCAGCCAAAATAAAAGTAGTACTCTCTCATGTTCTCTACTAGAAGTCGTTTTGCGCAATTTTTGAGTCAAACATTGACAATATAAACAATGAATAAATTTTAAGTCTTTGAGTTTGAAAATGTGAAAATCATATAAATAGATTTGTCTTGAAAATTACTCGCTCAGTCCTGATTTGATCTTCGTATAACAAAATAAAAAGGTTTCCACGAATGATATGTGTATTCCCATTTAGAGGCAATCTTGTCATGGGTTGCTTAGTTGGCTGGCTCGTTTATCGATGCATCACAGAGAGAAATTAAAGTTCTCCTTGGTCTTTGTGTTACACAGTTATACGCATATCAAAGCTGGACGGAGGGAGTACTTTCATAAGAATATACATATATAACTTTCCAATAAGGATCTTTATAAAAAAGAGAAGTCAAAGTTGTGCTTTGGTGACTGTGTCGCTGTCCTAAACGACTTCTAATATGGAACCGCAAGGGGTACACCCTCCATTCCTTTATATAAGCATTCTAAGGTTCAAACTTACCAAACAACAATGGAAGCAAATGACATCTCTACCCTCATTTTACACTACCCACCAACTCAACACCCACCCAACAACCTCACTTAATTTTATCCTATCTCTAGGAATGTTTATATTTTTGACATAAATTTCCAACTCTACGAATGCGTATTTAATGGAACGGAGGGAGTAGTATCATCTATCTACATGTATAGCTTAGGGATGAAAATAGTCGAAAAGGTAGAACACAAAATCATAAGTGTAGAAAAACGGTCGGAATGAAACTGGATTTTTCTACATTTATGAAAGTGTAAACTACTACAAAATAATGAAAATGACATTAAAATTAATTGAATCTGACAACTTTTCATAATTCGGTAAAAAGGAGAACAAAAATTGTAGAAAAATGGTCGGAACGAATATAAATTTTCACCACTATTATCTATATCTCTATTTTTCTATCTCTTCTTTATTTTATATATATAGTATAAAGATCAAAATCTACAATTGAAAACACCTCTCATGCATGAAAACAATTAAAGCGTGCACGTTTCATGCATTCAGTTTCACATGTCTTGTAACTGACGCACGTTTCGTTTATTTATACGTGTCTTGGTAAGGTCAGTCTCAATAGGAGGGTCATAGACATTAAATAGGGTGTCACATATGCAAGAAAAAAGATGACATGTCATAATATTTAATAGGAGAGATAGGAAACCAGGGTCATTCTCATGACCCCGAGTCGGCGCGGTGTCCTAAGAATGACACTTCCATGACCCTTCAACTGAGACAAGTTGACACAATTTGTATAGCACAAATGATCAACCAACATGTAGCAATTAAATATTTACATGAACCTATGAAATTGTGCTATGACCTTGTGCATTGAGAGAGGGTGTGTCATCTCGCAAACCAATGCAGTAAAGATGATGTGTCACTCTTGGAAACTCTCTCGTGACCCTTTCGTCTGGCCTAAGTGTTGTAGGGATTAAAATCTCTTCTTAGGATGATCATGCCGATATCAGCAAAGTTGTTGATTTGTCTTAGTGTCTCACTCCTTCCGTTCTAAAATATATGTCGTTTTGAGTTTTGACTATCATACATAGACACACATTATATCTAGATGCACAATCATATATATGAATTTATAAAAGTCAAATCGACTTACAATTTGGAACGGAAAGAATACTATGTAATTGTTATAAAACTTTTTCATGAAACCTCATTAAAATTTTCCTTTTAGATAAAACTTCCGTGAAACCCGTTAAGATTTGCCTTTACACAAAACTTCCCATGAAACCTCATTAAGATTTGCCTTTAATTGTCAATGTTATCTTAATGAAGTATATATTATTAGAGCAACGACGATTGTAAAATAACAGAGCAATATTGTATTATTACGATGAAGCTGCAGAATTTATATATATATATATATATATATATATATATATATATATATATATATATATATCCTATAAAGATTCAGTTTTTTTCAAAACATTTCTCACTGCGAAAGCGCCTGTGGCCTAGTGGTTACAAGAGCTCCGGTAGCACCTTTGGTCCTAGGTTCGACTCCCCGTGCGAGCGAATTCTCAGGATTTAACGGCGTTTGTGCTTTCAGTGGTAGGCGACGTTCCCGTCGACAGCGAGGCGCCCGTGGTGACTTCGTCAATCTCGAGGATTTGCCGGCACAATCTTCGAAGACGCTCCTAGGGGTTTGCGTGCGTGTATTCATAGGGATGAGTGTGCGTGCGTTGTGAGTGTTTTCGATGTATTGTGTAATTCAAAACATTTCTCACTAAGATGAGTCTCACGGTACCCCTTATGTTGAATACACTATACACGTTAGAGAGATGTGAAAGGAAAAAAGATTGCAAGTAAAACGCGCTTTCTAAAATGTTTCCACTATTTTTGTTTTTCTTTTGTCACCGTGCACTTTATACCCGCTTGCCGCACCCTCTCTGATGCTGCGTTTACCATGTTTAGCATGAGAAATCCACCCATACACGTTAATCACGGTGGTTTAAGGAAGCTTAATGCATTTTTCTTTCCTCCCCTGTGTGAGATGCATGCGCACATACACGGTGATTTAGGAAGCTTATTAATCACGGTACGGTGTTTCTTTTGCCTCTCCTTGAGTCACGCAATGTGATTTTTCCCCTTTGCTTCCAATCACATAGTAAGTGGTTTTCCTTTGCCCCCCGCTTGAGAAATCTTGGAGACTTCAAAAATTTGCTATTTACCTTTGCAAATCTTATGACTTGTCAAGTCCTAAAAGATTTGCGAGTTTTTTTTATTTCTAACTTGGTAAATCTTTCTTTCTCTCTTATATACTTGCATCAGGAACCTTTCTCTACTCTTTATTTCTTTTTTCATCCTCCCACCTTGTTTCCCATCGTGAGAAATGTAGATGTCAAACCGAGTACGCGCACGTATATTTACGTGCTGGAGGCAGAGTTTTCCCAAGTTGTCAAAAATTGTCGGGTCTTTCAGCAAACTGTTAAAGGAGTATTTTCAGAGTTTTTGCCAAAAATAAAAAATGTCAATCAGATTTGTCAAACTATAGAGATTTAATTCTTCATCTCATAGTACAATTAAAGTTTGGCATTATTGTTGTGTTATTACTTACGAATTTATGATTAGTTTATGCTCTATGAAGTCCTCACGTGGGTGATGCACGTGCACTTAGCTAGTGTATATAGGGGAAAATGTTTTAAAACAACATAGTTAATACGAAGGTTAGTAAAGGTTGAGACTCAATTTCCACTCCCATTCATTATTCATCCCATCACATTTCCACTTCAATCCACTATTCATCAAATGTTCACTCCAGTCCACTATTCGTCTCATCGCATTCTCATCACTTTTTTTCTAAACTAAACATCTCCACATATGAATTTTACTATTCACTATCATTTCGGCCATCACATCCCCTCGCACAATATGTGACCCAATGCACTTACTCCATCATCACGTCTACACCACTTTTTTTTCTAAACTAAACATCTTTGAAGATTTTCGAAGACTAAACAACAGTGACTCTCACAGCAGTCATCAGGAAACTTCGTTCTCCGATGACTCCAACCATGCTTAATTGCTTCATCAGTTCAGAACATACAGTTCCCCCGGCCGTCGACATCTTTTTTTTTAATCTTGATGAAAAGAAAGGTGCGTACTATAGAAAACGTCTCACTGGACTGTCCACGTCACAATGCGCCATAAAGATATATTTATTACTCTATAATATAGATATGATGAATTCGTATTGCACTACTAGTTTGTGCACAAAAACAGATCGACCAAAAACACGTGCACTCCCCAGCAAGAGGGCACAAGGACGCGGCGTGTGCACACTTGTTACCAGACGGTGACGCGACGCAGCAGCACCGCCACGGCCCACGGGTCTACGGTCACGGAGACGAGAAAAAACCAGCGATGGGTCGGTCGAATTTTTAATTTTCCTCACACGTGAGTTGACCCTACCTGCTGCTGGCCGATCGATCAGCGCGCGTGGTGGAACTAACTGTTTTGCTCTACCGCTCCACAGAGAGCTACTAGCCGGACGTCAAATTTGTTTTATATATTTTTCTAATCATTTTGCAAATTTATACAACTGAATCGAAATTTATCAAAAATAAACATCAACCGTCGTGTGCCACGGCGGTAAGGTGTTGCCGCCGTACGGCACGACGATTACATACCAGGCGCCATGGGCCACGGCGGTAGCCTCTTTCTTTCTAAAAAGTTATTAAATTATAATAGATCTAATAGTCAAGTTAAGAAAAGGAAATTAAGGAGTTCTGATTTGATTTATTTAACTTAATACCGCCTATTGTCACTGTTGCTTTTCGTGAATTCTTTTTTAACTTAACGATTTATTTTTTATTATTTAACTTTATGACAAAGAAACCTAAAGGTAATAACCAAAAGTGACATAATAAAACATAGTCATGATCACGGATAACTTTATTAGTATCGTCTGGCCTTCTTCTGTAGCCTGTCACCTCGGACTGCGGCGCGCGTCTACTCGCGAGGGTACGTCAACAGGTCACGTGGGTGGATCTGCCGACGCCTAGCATCAGCAGTGGGTTGCGGTGTCGCCATCGCCGCCGCCGACCCTGCAACCTCGTGGGACGACTCTTGCAACCCTCCTGGAGACAGATGTTGTGACAGAACCGCCCAAAATAATTCTGTATTATCGTCTAAGCCTGTCCACGTGGCCATTAAGCAATAATAAAGAACTATGTTGTCGCCTCTATCGGGTCATACCCGGTGAATCACTTACAACAAGATCGCTGATGTGCGCAAAGCCCACACAAAGGTGAGACTAGAGTACAAGTTCAACATTACATAAAAGTTCACAAAGTTGCATTATTACAAACCAGGTTTTCATACATAAAAGTAAAGGTGATTCAGAGTTTAGAACAGCGGAAAAATAAAACTAGTGTAAGATACACATGGGAGGCCATCCATAGAGTATCACTCATCGTCATCGCTCTCCCACTCAAGCTCCTAACCATTTGGAATAGAGCCAGGCCAGATGGGGTTACCTGAAAACCACAAATTAAGCAAGACTGATTATACTAATACTCAGCAAGACTTACCTGACAAAAAAAACAACTATACATGCAAGGCTTTTTGGCTGGTGGGTTTGTCTTGCCAAAAGCGACTAATAGTTGATCCTTAATTTCAAATTTTAACTCATATTCTAGTATGTTAACCATTCTAGGTGAGCACTTATACTAAACAAACATGTTGTGCAAACAATATTAAACAGACAACAATTAATCAAACTTTTCCATAAATACATGGGGTAGCCAGTGGTCAAGCCGACTCAGATAACGGCGAGTGACTGACGATCGATCGATTTATACCCTTGCAAGGTAAACTCAAGATACACTGAAGAAAGTAGACCCCAAGAAATCAAATAAAAGCGAATGCGGGGTCTATCCCGACTAGGCGGTTCCCGTCATTCCCCAGATTAGAGACTGGCGCTACAGTCCTAAGTACAAGGTTACTGGAACGCCCTCACACGGCACGTCCAAACTCACACTTGCACTACCGGTAGCGAATCGGGAGAAGCATCTCAAGAGTAGTAATGATAAAGTCCCCGCACTGGTTCGTTAGGTACTAGGTTTACCGGTCCCATTCCCGACAAGCACTTGGTATGTTCAATAGCTTAAACTAGCACAATGCTACTCGGTCGAGATCGAATCCATTGCTCTTACCACATGAGCGAGTCAATTTAACCAACTTATGATTCCAACATAAACATCCTATATCTTGCGAGCAATGAGTCATTACTCGACTTGTACCATGTCCTTAAAGCATGGCACTAGCGTCCTAACATACTAGTAAAAGAGCATAGGAGTCCTAAGGATCATGCATCTAGGTTTCAAACAACTCATGAAACTTAAATACACAAAGAAAAACATAAATACTGAAATGTAAAAGGGTATGAGCTTTTAATCAAAAAGGTTATATGTGACTCCGGTGTTTGCCTTCCTCTGACTCAACACTAGCCTTGGGCTCTTCTGGACTTTGGTCCAGGTCTTGTTGCACACTAGTTTGGTTCACCTCTCCGCTAGCTGCTCCCTCCTCCTCCTAAGTGAGCACGTATGTCCCGTCTGGTAAATCTACACGTCACATGCATATGCATTAGATTATGGTGAGGGTAGGAGAATTACCACCAACCCAACTCTTGTTGGCCATATTCATCTAAATATTATTATTTTCTCAAAAAAAATATTATGGTGGTGTGACGATGAACTAAACACTATTTTGATGGTGATTGTGTACAAATTTAAGCAATTTAAATTACTTAACCTCACCAAACAGCAAGGGTGCGTGTTGAAAATTCAAAAACAGAAACATGGCGTGCTTTCACAATTTAACACCTTAATTGCCATTTCTTTATTTAATTAATTAAAACAAGCCTTACAACCATAATTTCATATTAAATCAAAAACACCTAAAATGAGCCTAAGCTTTTGCACACATCAACATATGCCTATTTTAAGCTCACAAACGAAAATCTAGCTTAAGATAATTTATAAATTAATTTATATGCAAAAGACAAATTTCAGCATGACACAAATAAATATTACAAAAAGATTTATTAATCTTTTTGGTCTTAAATTTCTACTACAAGTCATACATGTCAAATCTAACCATTTGACCAAAGAGTAGGTGCAGATTCAAATTATTGTTCAAATTTTGAATTTAAACTCCTACACAATATTAAATCCAAAACACAACCCAAAACACATCATAAAATCACATCCAACCTATCAGAGGTACTACTCATCAAGAAAAAGTCATAGGGTGCACTAGTGCTTAAATAGAAGTTTACTAAACAGGCTATAAAAAGCATCAAGCTTAATCTAGCATAAATCTTACATAATTCATAACTAAAAATCTACACATCAAATTCATTCCAACTTTGGTCACAAATCTAGACATGCCATAAAGAGCAACAAATCCAAAATTCAAATCCATATCATGAGTATATTTTAAATTACACTAAGAACACTTCAAACTGAGTTTGAATTTTCATTCAAAAACTTCATAGAAAAACCCTATACATGCTTTCTATAAAAGGTAGATTTCTACACCAGGAAAACAACAAAATTGGGTTTTCTTCTGATTTTTCTACGATTTTTAACGAATTTTTGAAGTTGCAGCTAAAACCTAAAAACACATTTACAAGCCGGACCCTGGAAAAACTTTTCGTAATTACACAACAGCCCTTGGTTTATGGAAAACACCCTAGGGAGATTGAAGGAGATGTAATCGGGTCCCCCGGCGCCGGTGAGCCTCGCCGGCGGCGATTGGCCAGCCGTCCGTGGATGGGGAGAGTGAAGAGTATCTTGGCCCCCTAAGTGGGTTTTGGTGATATAATGACACACACCTAAGTGGCTAATGAGTTTATCTAGTCCATGAGCAGGTCTTAAAATTAGGGATAATTTGAACCATGCCATTATGATTCTGCTAAATTGGAGATATGCCATCCTGACCCGCATGTCAGTGACTGTGGTGGCACCCACCTGTCAGTGAGATACCAATGGCATATTTCCAAACTATGAAAATTATAATGGCATATTTCCATCTAACCCTTAAAATTATGTATGGCATCAAGCACAGCTCGTTGACTACACAAAAGAAAGTGGTGCTCTAAAAGGATTCCAAAGACGGCTTATTTATTTTTACTTTTGAATTTGAGTCCTAGGAATGCTGTACTATCAAGAGGGACAGAAATTATGTCTTCCAAGGGTCGAACAGGTGCTCTAGTGGCTAAAACAAAACCTATGAGAGACACCTTTGCACCAACACATTCACGGGAATCTTATCTTGGGTGCTTTGGCCTTGGAAGGCCGGAGTGTCGGGTTTTGGCCGGAGACTCGGACTTCCCGAGAGTCCGGGTTTAACCGGATACTCGGTCATAAAGCCTCAACGGCTATATTCGGGTGAGGGGGGTATAAAAGCCCCCTCCACCCCTTCATTTACTTCCTCTCCCCGCCATTTTCGTCCCGAACAAACCGCAACCCTCATTTACTCCTCCCCTCTCTCCCTTTGGCTCAAAGTTGGTGAGATTTGTTGAGGGAGTTAAGAGGATTTGAGAGCAAGGGCTTGGAGAGTGCTAGTGAGCTGATTTCCCATCTCTAGAGCACCTAGTTCTTCGCTTGGTTGGCAAAATTCGTGTTTGTTACTCTTGGAGCTTTGAGCTCCTAGCCGGCTAGGCGTTGCCTTGGAGCATCCAAAGGTTGTGGCTGCCCAAGGAGGTTTGTATTACCCCGAAATTGAGTAAGTAACTCTAGCTTGATCTTCGTGGTCGCTAGAGGGAGGAAAGTGACCTAGGTGTAAAGGTCCACCCTTTGTGGGTACCTCAACGGAGACGTAGACCTCAAGGTGTGAGGTTGAACTCCGGTAACAAATCCTGTGATTCTTGTGCTTGTTCATCTTGTTGCATGCTTGTATCTTGCTTGAACACTTATCTAGGGTTTGGTGCCGATCTACTTCGTGCTGAGGTTCCTACAGGTTTTAAGTGGATAAACAGGCTTATATCACTTCATTGCATAACCTATTTTCACAGATTTACTTTTGAGCAAGTTTAAATCTCGTCGATTTAATCCCCCTTTAGCAAGCCGGACTATCCGGACATTTTCCCGGATTCTCCGGATTTCCCGAAGTATCCGGAAAAATATCCGGAGTCTCCGGACACAGGCTAACAAATGCGAAAAAGTTTGTGATTTTCGAGTTCGACTATTCACCCCCCCCCCCCCTCTAGTCGACATCTTGATCCTTTCAATTGGTATCGAGCCTGGTGCTCCGTGTTTGAAGCCTAACCGCTTGGAGTCAAGAAGATGTCGAATCCAAATGATCAAGCCACGCCTCTCGCCGAAGGTGATCCCGTCAACAATGTTGTTGGCATGCCTCCTCCACCTCGAGGAGACAACACGCGTGGTGCAAGCACTAGTCATCAAGCGCCCGGAAGAGGTGATGAGTCCTCCGACAGTGAGGACGAAGAACTCGATGATGCAAGATCCACCCGCTCCGCTCGTCGACCATCAAGGGATTACACTCGAACCTCTTTCGATTACTCTCGCTTATCTTTTAATCATCCATCGGGTTCTAGCCACATTGGGAAGATACCCCAATTTGATGGAACCGGCTATTCCAAGTGGAAGAACTCGATGGAGGAGTATTTGATGGCGGTGAATCCCGCACTTTGGACTATTGTGAACAGGGGAATTACATTTCCAAGTGGTGATGCAACGCTAACTCAAGATCAAGCAAATGAGATACAAAGAAACTATCAAGCTATCCGCATCATCAAGAGTTCATTCACGGCCGAAGAATATGACAAGGTAGATGGATTGAAGTCCGCCAAAGAAGTGTGGGACACCTTGTTCATCAATCATGAAGGGACAAAGCAAGTAAGGGAAGGAAGAATCCGAGCCTTAGAAAGTGAGCTCAACCGGTTTGTCATCAAGGACGATGAATCACCACAAGACATGTACAATCGATTGAACAAGATCATCAACAAGATCAAATCTCTTGGAAGTACAAGATGGGGAAGAAGAGAAGTAGTTGACAAGATCCTCTCCGCATACATGGCAAGGGATGTTCAACTCCCCACCCTCATAAGGGAGAAGAGAGGATTCAACAAGTTCACTCCGGCGGATGTGATTGGAAGAATGGAAGAACACCTCATCACCGTCAAGGAGTCCAAGCTCTCACAAGAGATGTCAAAGATGCATGAACAACTTGAGAAGAACAAGGGAGTGGCCCTCAAGGCATCTAGCAAGGAGAAAAGGTCAAGCACATCAACCTCAAGAATCATGGCCGAGGAAGATGATGATGAAGATAGTGACATGGACATGAGCCCCGAACAAATGGCTCTCTTTGTGAGGAAGTTTAACAAAATGTTCAAGAGAAGTGGGTTCCTCAACAAGAACAAGGACAAGGACAAGATCAAGACCAAGAGATCCTCAAAGAGACCATGCTTTGGATGTGGAAAGGAGGGACATTTCATTGCGGAGTGCCCTAACATAAAGGTGATAAGAAGAGACACCAACAAGTTTGACAAGAACAAGAGAAAGGAAGTTGGTGAAGCTCATTTGGGTGAAGAATGGGATTCAAATGATGATAGCTCCGACTCCGACATAGAAGCCGGTCTTGCTACCATAACCATCAAGGAACCAATCAACAAGTCATCATTATTTGAAGATCTCACCGATGATGAAAATGACTTCACCCACACTTGCCTCATGGCTAGGGGCTCCAAGGTTGACACTCCTACCCCTCCCCTAGATGATGATAGTGAAAATGATTTTGATTTTGAAAAAATGATCACTAGCTTTGGTAAAAAGGCAACTAAGAAAATGATGCTTTTGATGAAAGAAATTGAGAATAGAGATGGGACTCTTGAGGTGCAAGAAGAACTCTTTAGACTTGAGCGGGAGAAAACCATTGCCCTTGAGGATGCCCTTGCAATTGAAAAGAAGGGTTTCAAGGTGCAAGAGGACTCGCTCAAGGAAAAGGAGAAAGAAATTCTTAGCCTCAAGAAATCCCTAGCTAAAGATAAGTTGTTGGTAGATGAATTAACTAGGGAATCTTTCCTAGCTAAGGATGCTTGCAAGAAAATTGAGGATGAAAAGCTTGAACTTCAAAAGAGCATTGATAGCTTAAAGACTAGTCACATAGCATTAGAAGTTCAACTTGACAACATCAAGAACAATGCTACAACTTCATCTAATGATGCTCTCTCAAACTCTCAAACATCAACAAGCAAAGGTTGTTCTAGATGCTATAAATTTGATGTAAATGCTTGTGCTACCAATGTTGCCGAGATGAATGCCATGAGAAAGGAAATTGCTAGGTTGTCAAACTCACTTATAGTTGAAAAGAAGAAAGAACCCAAGAGAGGTGAGTTTGAAAACCACACCAAAGGTTTTGGGCAAGCTACATGAAGAAGTTTGGCTTTGAGGATGGGAAGGGGCTTGGTAAGCAAGAACAAGGTACAAAAGACCCCATCCCATTCATCAAGAATCACCACACCAAAGGTATGGGAACAAGGAATGTGGTGCACGGGATGAAGCAAATGGGTGTCAAGAAGCATGACAATCAAGTGAGATACAACACTCCAATCAAGTTCAAGAGCACCCAAGCAAACTCACAAGCACCACACCCAAAGCCAAACAAGTCAATCAAGAAGCTCAAACCTCATGCCTCACAAGATAGTTTTTATGCCGATTATGTGTTGACTTGGAACCACAAGGGTAAGGTGGTTGCCAAGTATGTAGGGCCTCGCACAAAAGGAGCAATGATAAAAAGGAGTGTGTGGGTGCCCAAAATTCTTGTGACTAACGCTCTAGGACCCAAATCCACTTGGGTACCTAAAACACAAGCATAATTTGTTTTGTAGGCATATTCCTCCGGTGGGACCAAATGGGTGATTGATAGTGGATGCACAAATCATATGACCGGAGAGAAGAAAATGTTTACATCTTGTGATGTGATAGAAAATCCTACGAAAACCATTGCCTTTGGAGGCAATGGTGGAGGAACGGTTGTTGGCCTTGGTAAAATTGCTATCTCAATCAATCATTCAATTTCCGATGTTTATTTGGTTGAATCTTTGGACTACAACTTGTTGTCCATCTCACAACTTTGTGAGATGGGCTACAATTGTTTGTTCACTAATGAGGGTGTGACCGTCTTTAGAAGGGGCGATGACTCCGTTGCCTTTAAGGGTGAACTCAAGGGAAGGCTTTACTTGGTGGATTTTTCATCGGATAAAGCCCAACTTGATACATGCTTATTGGCAAAGTCTAGCTTGAGTTGGCTTTGGCATCGCCGACTAGCTCACGTTGGGATGAACAATCTCAATAAGCTTCTAAAAGGGGAACACATCCTAGGACTAACAAACGTTCATTTTGAGAAAAATAGAATTTGTAGTGCTTGTCAAGCCGGAAAGCAAGTTGGTGCCCCTCATCCCGCCAAGAACATTGTATCAACCACAAGACCATTGGAACTACTTCACATGGATATCTTTGGTCCGGTAGCCTATGTTAGCATTGGGGGAAACAAGTATGGATTTGTCATTGTTGATGATTACTCTCGGTACACTTGGGTATTCTTTATGAAAGACAAGAGCAAAGTTCATGAAATATTCAATAAATTTGCAACAAGAGCCCAAAATGAGTTTGATGTGAAGATCAAAAGAGTAAGAAGCGACAATGGCACCGAGTTCAAGAACACCAACATTGAAGAGTATCTTGATGAAGAAGGCATTGGTCATGAGCTCTCCGTCCCATACACTCCACAACAAAATGGGATTGTAGAGAGGAAGAATAGAACTCTTATTGAAGCCGCAAGAACCATGCTTGATGAGTACAAGACTTCGGATAGTTTTTGGGCGGAAGCAATTAACACGGCGTGTCATGCTATCAACCGTTTGTATCTTCACAAGCTTCGCCACAAGACCGCCTATGAGCTCCTAATTGGTAAAAAGCCTAATGTCTCTTACTTTAGAGTTTTTGGTTGTAAGTGCTTCATTCTCAACAAGAAGCCCAAAAGCTCTAAGTTTGCATCTAAAGTTGATGAAGGTATCTTTCTTGGTTACGCCTCAAACGCTCATGGCTATCGTGTCCTCAACAAAACCACCGGTTGTGTTGAAGCACGTGTGACTTGACGTTTGATGAATCTAATGGCTCTCAAGAGGAGCAAGTTGATGAATTGTGTGTAGGCAAGGAAGTACCTGCAGAAAAGGCTATAAGGAAGATGGCCATTGGAGAAATCAAGCCTCAAGAAGAAGAAGATGAGGACTGCATAATTGAAGATGCTGTCTGATACGCCTCCGAATTTGCGCAACCGGAGTGTCCGGCAAAAACCCGGAGACTCGGATTTTCCGGAGAATCCGGAGATAAGCCCGGAGACTCGGACTTGCTTCTGAAAATGTCACAATGCGAGTAAGAAGATGAGGACTTGATTCAACAAGAAGTGTCTGACCCACATCCAAGAGTTCGACAAAGTGTTCAACGGGATCATCCCGTTGATAACATACTTGGAAGCATTCGTAGAGGGGTAACAACTCGTTCAAGATTAGCAAATTTTTGTGAACATTACTCGTTTGTTTCCATGTTGGAACCTCTTAGGGTCGAAGATGCTCTTGGAGATGCTGATTGGGTGATGGCAATGCAATAAGAGCTCAACAACTTCACTAGGAATGAAGTCTGGTCCTTAGTGGAACGCCCCAAACAAAATGTAATTGGAACCAAGTGGGTGTTTCGCAACAAACAAGATGAAGACGGCGTGGTAACCAAGAACAAAGCTAGATTGGTTGCAAAGGGTTATACTCAAGTAGAAGGATTAGACTTTGGAGAAACTTATGCATCGGTGGCAAGACTTGAAGCAATTCGTATACTCCTAGCCTTTGCCACTCATCACAACTTCAAGCTACATCAAATGGATGTCAAGAGTGCCTTTTTGAATGGTCCAATCTCCGAAGAAGTCTATGTTGAGCAACCACCGGGCTTTGAAGATCCACAACTCCCAAACCACGTCTACAAGCTCCATAAGGCGCTCTATGGGCTCAAGCAAGCCCCTAGAGCATGGTATGAATGCCTTAAGGATTTTCTCTTAAAGAAAGGCTTTGAAATAGGCAAAGCCGATCCTACTCTCTTCACCCGTAAATAAGGCAATGATTTATTTGTGTGTCAAATATATGTTGATGATATCATATTTGGCTCTACTAACCAAATTTGGGTTGATGAGTTTAGTAGGATCATGACTAAAAGATTCGAGATGTCTATGATGGGAGAGTTGAAGTTCTTTCTCGGTTTTCAAATCAAGCAACTCAAGGATGGCACCTTCATAAGTCAAACCAAGTACACCCACGACATGCTTAAGAAGTTTGACATGAACAACGCCAAGCCCATCAAAACACCTATGCCATCAAATGGACATCTTGATCTAAATGAAGAAGGCAAAAGCATCGATCAAAAGGTATATCGCTCCATGATTGGTTCTTTACTTTACCTTTGTGCATCTAGGCCCGATATTATGCTTAGTGTGTGCATGTGTGCAAGGTTTCAAGCTAATCCTAAGGAGTGCCATCTAATGGCCGTTAAGAGAATTTTTAGATACTTGGTTCATACTCCTAACATTGGTTTATGGTATCCTAAGGGCTCCACTTTCGATCTACTTGGCTACTCCGATTCGGACTATGTCGGTTGCAAAGTAGATAGGAAGAGTACATCCGGGACTTGCCAATTCCTTGGAAGGTCCTTGGTGTCTTGGAGTTCCAAGAAACAAAACTCTGTTGCCCTTTCCACGGCCGAGGCCGAGTATGTTGCAGCCGGCGCTTGTTGTACTCAACTACTTTGGATGAGGCTCACTTTGAGAGACTTTGGTTGCAAGTTTAGCAAGGTGCCACTCTTGTGTGACAACGAGAGTGCCATTAAGCTAGCGAACAACCCCGTAAACCACTCAAGAACAAAGCACATAGACATAAGACACCATTTCTTGAGAGACCACGAAGCCAAAGGAGATATCGCTTTAAGTCATGTGAGCACCGATAAGCAACTAGACGATATCTTCACAAAGCCTCTTGATGAACTAAGGTTTTGTGCTTTGAGGAGTGAGCTAAATATCTTGGATTCTCGTAACTTGGCTTGAGATCATGCACATGCTTGAGTGATCTAGTACAAGACTTTTAAAAACAAAAGATTTGTGAAAAGGGGTGTATTGGACTTGTTTTGAAAAATTTGGATCTTTAGGTACAACACTTGGACTATTGTTCTCTTTGCTTGTTTGTGGCTAGTCCAAGGTGTTGATACTGCTCAGGCTCACATTTATCACATAAGCAACTTTCCAAATTCATTCAAAATCAAATTCCTTGAAAATCTGCTCGCTAAGTTCAGGGGGAGCGGAGTATCCGGGGTCAAGGCCGGACACTCCGGGTTTCCCGGATAGTCCGGACCTGACCCGGAGACTCCGGGTTTTAAAGGTATATAAGGGTTTTGACCGCGGTGAAAACTTCTTTTTCACCCACACTTCATCTCTTAACCGTGCCCTTTCACTCCCGTCGCCCCCCTCTCATTCCCTTGGGCGATTTTGCCTTCCAACCATCAAAATCGCGTGAGAGTGAGGATTTGAAGTCTCCAAGGAGTGGAGAACAAGGATCTACTCAAGCTTCAAAGGATCCAAGCCCTTTCCCCTCTCTTCCCAAGGTATTCTCAAAAGGAACTTTCCCGATCTATTTCCCTAGCGTAGTTCTTGCAGTATCCTAGTAGGGAATAGGTAGGAAACACTCTTTAGGCTCTAGATCTGCGTTTCCTCTCAGTTTGGATGGACGAACGTCTCTGCATTTTGATTTAGGGTTTCGGCCTGCGAAACCCGGACTCTCCGGGGTCGAAGGACCCGGAGTCTCCGGAAAATCTGGAGTCTCCGGACTTTTTCCCAGAGTATCCGGGGTTCGCACTGCAACCCTAAAACACTAATGCAAGTGTGTCTTCACCCTTGACAATCTCTCATTTCCATATCTTTTATCCATTCAGATGGTCAGGTTGAAGGTCAGCCGTGGCAATGAGGAGCCCTCCACCCAAAGGAGGACCAAGGCTAGGCATGACCCCGCCGCTTTTCGGGCCGTGCAAGAAGCCTTGGGGCAAGAGAGTTCTCAGCACAGCTCAAGACCCAGACGGGGTGACCCTCCTCCCTCCTATGCCGAAGGGAGTGAAGAAGAAATTGTGGAGGAGGAGGAGGAGCAAACGGAGAGTGATGATGACGAAGTTGAGGATGAAACCTATAAGCAATCCCCTGAGCCTCCTCGTCGTCATGGAAAGGGCCAGCCAAAGAAAGCTCCCGCTACAAGCCCCATCCCAAAAAGAGCCATCAAGCCCCCTATATCCACCAAAGCCGCCCAGCCTACTCGAGTTCCTCCTAAACATAGGCAAGGAGTAGCTGCTCACATCTGTCCTAAAACCCCTCCTAGACTTATCCCTACCCTTCCACCCAATGTCCGAGTGGTTGAGACACCTATCAAGCTAAGGGACCCGGGCTCAGTTCTTGGATTTGCTGAGCACATGATCAGGGATTACTCGAGGAACTCCCTAGCAGTGAGGGAGCAAAGGAAGGAAAATGTCTATCGTTATCTCAAGGGAGAGGGACTTGAGGCTAGGTTTTGGTGTGACTTCCACCGGGACTTCTATCAATCAGTGATCCGCAATCCCAAGTTGGCCTCCAAGAACATGGCACCCATTGTGCCAATGAAGTATATTGATTGGAAGTATTACGAGGAGCTCAACAACACTGTGTTCAACTCAGTAATTGACAAGTGCAAGGAGGTCGGGCTCTACGACATCATGGGCTTTAGGTACAATTGGAACAAAGAAATCCTTGCTCAATTCCATTGTTCCTACTACTTCAATCCCCATGAAAACACCATCACATGGACAACTCAAGGCCAAAAGTGCACAATTGACTACATGACCTTCTCTCGGCTCTTGGGACTTGGTTCTAAGGATGAAAGGCGCACCCCCGTGCACAATGAGAACAAATACAAGCCCAAGGAGCTCCCCTTCATGTTTCCTAGCCGAGATGCGGCCATTGAGGGCAAAGCGGACCAACTCAATCCTTACTATTACTATCTCAATCAATTCTTCCGTGCCACTATCGACCCTAAGATTGGAGATGTGACAGCTTTGAGGTATTTTGCTCCCAATCTTCTCAATAGAATGGCACCGGATGAAGAAGGCTTTTGTGTCTTTGACTTTATTTGGAATGAGTTGAGGAGGGCCATGAATGATCCAATGAAACATCTTCCTTATGCCCCCTATCTCGTGTATATGATTGAGAGAGTGACCAATGTCCGCTACCCTAAGGATGTTGTCCATGAGCCCCTTCGCCACCTCCGTGATCGTGCCAAGAGGCCTCCCAAAGGCCGTAAATATGTTGGATCGTCGAGTGCAGCTCCGTCCCATGATGATGTGCCCGCTGCGCGTTCCTCTTCACCACCTCCTCGTCGTCACCGTGGCTCCATGATCAAGAGAGTGCTCAAGAGCATTTTCAGCATGTGCAAGACCATTGCCACGGAGACCAATGAGAACCGGCGCGACATCATCGAGATCAAGTCTCACCTTGGCCTCCCCACCGACCCCTACCGCGAACTTCCCGAGTTCAATGACCCGTTTGCGGAGTGGGACGCCCAAGGTGCCCAAGAAGAAGAGGAAGAGGAGGGCAATGAAGAAGAAGAAGAAGACGAGGAGGAGGAGGACGACGACTCCGAGTGACTCCGCTGCTCTTCACTTCCTTTTTGGCGCTTGATGCCAAAGGGGGAGTGATATTATCTATTTGCGTCGTCAAAACAATGAACTTGGCTTGTAATAATTTGAATTTGGAACTCGGTTTGTAATAACTCAAATATTCGCTCGTGTGAGACTATGTGAGTTTGAGACAATTGCTTGTGTGCTTGTGGTTTTTTAAACTGCTTTTTATCTTCTAAGGACAGCTTATGCTAGATTGAACCTGTGTGTTGTCTGTTTTTTTGCTGCTCTACTGAAGCCGGAGAGTCCGGACTTTTTCCCGGAGTATCCGGATTTTCCGGACACTCCGGACCTGGCCCGGAGAATCCAGACCTCTCAGCACCAGATTTCTTTTCTCTCTTGTTGAGTGCATAATCTGTCATGAGCATTTCACCTTGTAATCTGTTGCACATCACAAGCACCCCACTATCGTAATACCCTCTTGCTTTTCTTGTTGTGCAAAATATTGGCCCTAATAGGACCTTTGATATTCAAAATCAAAATGCACACATTAAGGGGGAGTATTACAAAAGCTTTAAATATTCATTGTTTATCTCTTATATGACTTAGTTGTGTTGTCATCAATCACCAAAAAGGGGGAGATTGAAGAGTATCTTGGCCCCCTAAGTGGGTTTTGGTGATATAATGACACACACCTAAGTGGCTAATGAGTTTATCTAGTCCATGAGCAGGTCTTAAAATTATGTATGGCATCAAGCACAGCTCATTGACTACACAAAAGAAAGTGGTGCTCTAAAAGGATTCCAAAGACGGCTTATTTATTTTTACTTTTGAATTTGAGTCCTAGGAATGCCGTACTATCAAGAGGGACAGGAATTATGTCTTCCAAGGGTCGAACAGGTGCTATAGTGGCTAAAACAAAACATACGAGAGACACATTTGCACCAACACATTCACGGGAATCTTATCTTGGGTGCTGGCCTTGGAAGGCCGGAGTGTCCGGGTTTTGGCCCGGAGACTCCGGACTTCCCGGAGAGTCCGGGTTTAACCCGGATACTCCGGGTCATAAAGCCTCAACGGCTATATTCTGGGTGAGGGGGTATAAAAGCCCCCTCCACCCCTTCATTTACTTCCTCTCCCTGCCATTTTCGTCCTGAACAGCTGCAACCCTCATTTACTCCTCCCCTCTCTCCCTTTGGCTCAAAGTTGGTGAGATTTGTTGAGGGAGTTAAGAGGATTCGAGAGCAAGGGCTTGGAGAGTGCTAGTGAGCTGATTTCCCATCTCTAGAGCACCTAGTTCTTCGCTTGGTTGGCAAAATTCGTGTTTGTTACTCTTGGAGCTTTGAGCTCCTAGCCGGCTAGGCGTTGCCTTGGAGCATCCAAAGGTTGTGGCTGCCCAAGGAGGTTTGTATTACCCCAAAATTGAGTAAGTAACTCTAGCTTGATCTTCGTGGTCGCTAGAGGGAGGAAAGTGACCTAGGTGTAAAGGTCCACCCTTTGTGGGTACCTCAACGGAGACGTAGACCTCAAGGTGTGAGGTTGAACTCCGGTAACAAATCCTGTGATTCTTGTGCTTGTTCATCTTGTTGCATGCTTGTATCTTGCTTGAACACTTATCTAGGGTTTGGTGCCGATCTACTTCGTGTTGAGGTTCCTACAGGTTTTAAGTGGATAAACAGGCTTATATCACTTCATTGCATAACCTATTTTCACAGATTTACTTTTGAGCAAGTTTAAATCCTGTCGATTTAATCCCCCTTTAGCAGGCCGGACTATCCGGACATTTTCCCGGATTCTCCGGATTTCCCGGAGTATCCGGAAAAATATCCGGAGTCTCCAGACCTGGGCTAACAACTGCGAAAAAGTTTGTGATTTTCAGGTTCGACTATTCACCCCCCCCCCTCTAGTCGACATCTTGATCCTTTCAGAGAGGCCTAGGGTGCCTAGCGTGCTCACTCGTGTCGATTGGAGAGGCAAACCGGGCCGGTGGTGGTGTCGGCGTGCGTCTATAGCGGCTGGCCGCCGACCGTCCGCCGGAGCTCGAATTCCGGCTCAGCGCAAAAAAATTTGGGGTAGAGGATGGTGGTGGCGGCTCATGTGCGTCCAAGGGATGGCGTAGGGGGTTTGAGGTGACGGTGGTTCGGCTTAAGATGGCCGGAAGGGCACCGGCGGCGGTTGAGCAGGGGAGCAGCCCGCCGGCGCTCGAAATTCTAGGGGAGGAGTAGAGCTCGATTGTGG
Source organism: Cenchrus americanus (assembly GCA_947561735.1). Lineage (NCBI taxonomy): Eukaryota > Viridiplantae > Streptophyta > Magnoliopsida > Poales > Poaceae > Cenchrus > Cenchrus americanus. Next base: position 57,623,778 of record OX387240.1, read on the forward strand.
CGGCGGAAATCGAGTGGAGGCGAGGAAACCCGGCGTCAGCTACGGGGAGCTTGCCGGTGAGGCGAAATCCTACCTCGAGCTGCGGCAGTTTCTATTTAAGGGCGAGCGGGTCCAGGAGAGCAAGAGGCTTCGCCTCTAAGAGCCTATCCGCGGCTCGGCCAGCTGGTTCGCTGCATGCGCTGCTCGCTATGGTGTCACACTGTAGGGACGGCGGGTGGCGCGGCTGTTGGAAATATGCCCTAGAGCCAACTGGATTTGATCCACTAGTGGACTCAGATGGATTTGATCCATTATGGTGTAAAAGTCCTAATGGGCCACAAATGTTGTAAAGCCCATTAGTATTGGAAGGGGTACACCATCTATTAGTCCCATATTGCTAATGGGCGATGGTGTGGGGGGCTTTCCTCCCAATAAATATGGACCACACCCCTCCTGAAAAGATACAACTTTGTCAAGTAGCGGCCCCGCGCCGCCAACGCTCTCTCCTCGTCGCACTCGCGGACCTAGCGATCCGGCGTGCGTCGCTTCCCCTTCTCCGTATGTGTGGATACCTTGGAGGTGCCGCATCCGGAGCACTTGGATCGGACGAGCCGCACGTGCAAGTCAAGAAGGACGTGAGCAACCGCACCGCCTTCTACCCTCGACGCGTTCGTCTACATCGAGACGGTTCCGCCGCATCCGCGCGTCTAGTGGTCATCCCGTGATCTCCGACGACGGCGGCGGTTCTGTTTTGCGGGGAAAATTTTGTTTTGCGCTAGCGTAGCCACCCCGTATCCCTTCGGTGGTACCGCAGCCGTAGCTGCTAAGTTTTAGATTCGGGATGTGTGCATATAGAGATATGCGGATGTAGATCAAAGTTTTGATCGGCTTCGTGTTCTTGACGTGATGGTCGTGTAACGAATTACTCCTACCGGTCGGAATTCCGCCATCGGAGTTAAGTGATACACGTAAACCCGGTCACAACGAGAAGGAGATCAATTGGATTGGTCGAATCGAAGCTAGGTCAAGTGCCGGGCGCATGGGATGCGTGGCGGTGGCGGATTGGATCTCTACGGCCGGGAAAAACCGGAAAATATACGGTTCGGTAAAAACGAGTCATAACTTTTCGTGGTTAACTCGGATGAAGACGTTTTCTATACGAAATTGATCTACGTAAAATTTTACACATGTGATAAACCAGCTTTGCTTTGGTCTCGGCGAAATTAGTTTTGCCAAATTCGGCTTGCAAGATGGGTTTTCGGGCGTTTTAAGTTTGGACGTCGGAATTGCGATAATCCTGTTTTGCGGGTTTTGTAATCGGTATGGCCTATATGTGTATATTATGCATGTGTGTAATTTATTCGTGACCTGCGTGTCACGTGTACGGCAATACGGCTGGAGCCATATGTATTGTCAAAATTAATGTAATGGTCTGCGTACCAAATTTGTGATGATCTAATACGCGATTGTGTAACTTTCATTACTAGCACGCGTTAGATAGTTCTTGGAGGACTCATCACATGGAGGATGGCGCACACAGATCATGGAGATGGAGATCAACATGATGTACGGTCAATGGAGATGGAGATCACCATGCGACAATAGGCCATACCGTGTTACAACCGTGTGAATGTCGTTCTTACCGTTCTACTTTTACATGCGACAATGTTATTTTCTTGCGTGTGATGTTACGAGTAGAACGATCCCTTTGGAATTTTAAGTTAACATGCCCTCCCAACACTTGCCACCGTCCCACGTCTCGTACAATTAGTGGTGGGTCTATGAAATTAGGGTGCCACTAGTTTTCCTTGACTAGACGGGTTTGTATCGGATACTTACACGCATAAGTGTTGGTTTACTTATCAAAGTCATCTTAACGGTTAAGGATTTTGGGGCATAAAAGTTGGGAGCCTAGACATAGAGATGTCACCCAACAACAGAAGTCATATGTGATATGATTAGCAAAGAGTTGCTTACCGATCTACCTTGTTTACTAGCGGTGACGCAAAAGCTCACTAGTAGACTTGTTAGTTGTGGATTCTGAATCACTAAGTATCAATGTGGGGATATTTATTTTAGTGGGAGTAAATTCTTTTATTTTACTCTGTCATGGATATATTGTCTTAGTGTTTTGCATTTATTATTCTGTTGTAGATTAAAGGCACCTAGCAACACCACATCGTTTACCTTGCATTCGGTCCTTGAGAAGGACAAGTTGACTGAACAAACTTTACGAATTGGATTCGTAATCCGAGAATTGTTCTCGTAGCCGAGAAAAGGGAAGGAGTTCTAGGCACCCCCTTACCAATAGATGATAACGTTAAGAAAAGCACGGGCGGTAGTCATGTGATGGCGATCCAAAACAAGCCAATCTTTAAAAGGAAGGGCAATTCTTGGAAGAAGAAAGGTAAGGCCAAGGATAAGATCCCAATGCCAAACCAGCGCCCAAGGCTAGTCCAGTTGCCAAGGTCGAATATTTTCATTGTAAGAAAATCGGTCACTTGGAAAAGAAATTGTAAGTTGTACTTAGCTTCTATGAAAAGCAATGGAAGTAAGGGTACTTCCACTTTAGGTACACTTAATGTTTATGTTACAGATATTTTCCTCGCTGATTCTTATACTAATTCTTGGGTATTTGATACCGGATCGGTTGCTCATATTTGCAACTCGATGCAAGGAATGATAAGAAGTAGAAGTGTGGAACGAGGAGAAGTTGATTTCCGCGTAGGCAATAATGCAAGAGTTGCTCGCATTGAGCGTCGGAACGATGCAACTCCACCTCCCGTCGGATTTATTATGGAGTTGAATAATTGTTATTTTGTTCCTAGTTTGAGTCGAAACATTTTATCCCCTTCATGTTTGATGAAGGATGGTTATTCATTTGCGAGTGAAAACAATGGTTGTGTGATCTCTAAGGATAATATGTTTGTGGCTTGTGCATCCATTGTGAATGGCTTATTTGTTTTAAATCTTGATGATTCACCTATGTGTAACATAAGTGCTAAAAGATCTCGACCTAATGATTTAAGTCCTACCTACATATGGCATTGTCGTTTGGGTCACATCAGTGAAAAGCGCATGAAGAAGCTCCATAACGATGGACTTTTAACTTCGTTTGATTTTGAATCCTACGAGACATGTGAAGCTTGTTTGCTAGGCAAGATGACCAAGATGCCTTTCTCAGGTTTTCCTGAGAGAGCCTCAGACTTACTGGAACTCATACATACGGATGTGTGCGGACCAATGAGTACGACAGCTAGAGGTGGATACCAATACTTCATAACGTTCACTGATGATTTAAGTAGATATGGTTATGTCTATTTAATGAAGCACAAGTCTGAAACTTTTGAAAAGTTCAAAGTATTTCAGAGTGAAGTAGAAAATCAACGTGGCAAGAAAATCAAGACCTTGCGTTCTGATCGTGGAGGTGAGTATTTGAGCCATGAGTTTAGCAGTCATCTAAAGAGTTGCGGAATTGTTCCACAACTTACGCCACCTGGAACACCTCAAAGAAACGGTGTATCCGAGCGACGTAATCGAACCTTGTTGGACATGGTCCGATCAATGATGAGCCAGCTACCATTGTCATTTTGGGGTTATGCTCTAGAAACCGCAGCTTTCACTTTAAATAGGGTACCTTCTAAGTCCGTAGTTAAGACACCATATGAGATGTGGACTGGTAAGACTCCCGGTTGTCTTTTACGAAAATTTGGGGTTGTGAGGTTTATGTGAAGAAACTTCAATCAGATAAATTAACACCTAAATCGGACAAGTGCATATTCGTGGGATATCCAAAGGAAACCTTGGGATATTATTTCTACAACCGATCAGAAGGCAAAGTGTTTGTCACTCGGAACGGCGTTTTCTTAGAGAAAGAGTTTCTTAAAAGAGAAAAATGTAGACAGAAAGTGTATCTTGAAGAAGTTCAAGATGAGCTGGTTGGGCAAGATTTCACAATTGATGCTAATGTAGCTGAACGAGTTGAGATGCCCGTGGCAAGAGAAGCACCACCACAACCACGAAGGTCCGAAAGGGCACGTCGCGCAACCGATAAGCTCGGTCTCATGATCGCGGGAGAGCGCGACATATTGTTGTTAGACAATGATGAACCTATGACATATGCGGAAGCAATGATGGACCCGCATTCCGAGAAATGGAAAAGTGCCATGAGATCCGAAATAGATTCCATGGATAACAATCAAGTTTGGAACTTGGTTGACCCGCCAGATGGTGTTAAACCCATAGAGTGCAAATGGATCTATAAGAAGAAGAGGGACATGGATGGAAATGTTCACATCCATAAAGCTCGACTTGTTGCAAAAGGTTTTCGACAAGCTCAAGGAGTTGACTACGACGAGACATTCTCACCCGTAGCGATGCTTAAATCTATTCGGATCATTCTAGCTATAGCTGCATATTTCGATTATGAGATATGGCAGATGGATGTCAAAACAGCTTTCCTAAATGGAAATCGACGAGAGGATGTGTATATGACACAACCTGAGGGATTTGTTGATCCAACCAATGCTGGAAAGGTGTGCAAACTTCAAAAATCCATTTATGGATTGAAGCAAGCATCTCGGAGTTGGAACCTTCGCTTTGATGAGGTGGTAAAAGGGTTTGGCTTCATTCGAGTGAAGAAGAGCCTTGTGTTTACAAGAAGGCAAGTGGGAGCTCGTAGTATTTCTAATCTTATATGTGGATGACATATTACTGATTGGAAATGACATTCCTATGCTTGAGGCCGCTAAGACCTCATTAAAAATAGTTTTTCAATGAAGGACTTAGGTGAGGCGGCATACATTTTGGGCATCAAAATCTATAGAGATAGATCAAAAGGCTTATAGGATTAAGCCAAGACACTTACATTGATAAAGTGTTGAAAGGGTTCAACATGGAAGAGGCGAAGAAAGGGTTCTTGCCTATGTCACATGGCATACATCTTAGCAAGACTCAGTGTCCTTCGACAACTGATGAGCGGGAACGCATGAGTAGAATACCGTATGCTTCGGCCATCGGATCTATTATGTATGCAATGATATGTACACGTCCAGATATTTCGTATGCGCACAGTGTTACAAGCAGATACCAATCTGATCCAGGTGAGGGTCACTGGACAGCGGTTAAAAATGTTTTTAAGTACTTAAGAAGGACTAAAGGCATGTTCCTAGTCTATGGAGGTGAGGAGGAGCTCGTTGTAACGGGTTACACCGATGCTAGTTTCCAAACTGACCAAGACGATTCAAAGTCGCAATCGGGATACATATTTACGATAAATGGTGGAGCCGTGAGCCGGAAGAGTTCCAAGCGGGGAGACAAGTGGGCGATTCTACAATAGAAGCCGAGTACATCGCGGCTTCGGAAGCCGCAAAGGAGGGTGTTTGGATAAGGAAGTTCCTTTCGAACTTGGTGTGTTTCCGAGTGTCTCTAGCCCATTGGATCTTTATTGTGACAACAATGGGGCTATTGCGCAAGCAAAGGAGCCAAGGAACCACCAAAAGAATAAACATGTACTTGCGGAAATTTCATCTGATACGAGAGATCGTTAGACGAGGTGATATCAAGATATGCAAAGTACACACGGATTTGAATGTTGCAGATCCTTTGACAAAACCCCTTCCACAGCCTAAGCATGAGGCGCACATGAGAGCTATGAGTATTAGATATATTCTATAGATTAGCTCAAGTGCAAGTGGAAGGATGTTAGAAATATGTCCTATAAGGAATCATAGAGATGATTATATTTCATTATATCCATGTCACTTGGTTCTTTTATTGAATATCCATGAAAGGCGACTTGTATTTGATTGGCAATTATGTGAATTGTTTGTGAAACTCTTTTACTTGTATGGTTATTCAAAAGTTGTCCCTAGTATGAGTTAATGACTAGCACATGAATTAGTTGATGACTATGTTTCACAAGTCATGAACATGGAGATGTATAACTAATAATGTGGGCACATGTATGACATGGGGGTGGACCGACCCAATTTGAGACCTTGTTCTCTGTTTACACAACGTATACGCTATGTCCTTAGACTTGAGATTGTCGCATGTACTCAAGATGTGAATTGACCTACTTAGGGGCCAGCAACCGCTACTCCGTAACTGGGTAGTCATAAAGATGGCTTTCGGGTTTGTCAGGAAGCATGTTGTGAGGCATGGTCAATCAAGATAGAATTTGCCCCTCTACTTGAGAGAGATATCTCTGGGCCCCTCGAGTGATCGGATCAAGAAATGCATGGCCGTGCTGGGTTAAGGGTTAACCCCCTTTTGATGATCCGAATCACAGTGTCGAGAAAGAGAGGTCAGCTTGGAGCTAGACCAAATATCGTGAGGCAAAGGGAATAGCATGTATGAATTGTTGTGATGGTTTGTCTGATAAGATCTTTACGTATGCATAGGAGTTGACACGTCTTGCTAGAGGCCGCTATCAACTATTGATCGAGTAGTGTACTCGGGTCAAGTCTATGTGTACGTGAACCTATAGGGTCACACACTTAAGGGGTTGGAAGCCGAAGGATGAATATACTTGCATAGTTGACTCTAGTGCAAGTGGGAGACTGTTGGAAATATGCCCTAGAGCCAACTGGATTTGATCCACTAGTGGACACAGATGGATTTGATCCATTATGGTGTAAAAGTCCTAATGGGCCACAAATGTTGTAAAGCCCATTAGTATTGGAAGGGGTACACCATCTATTAGTCCCATATTGCTAATGGGCGATGGTGTGGGGGGCTTTCCTCCCAATAAATATGGACCACACCCCTCCTGAAAAGATACAACTTTGTCAAGTAGCAGCCGCGCTCGCCAACGCTCTCTCTCCTCGTCGCACTCGCGGACCTAGCGGTCCGGCGTGCGTCGCTTCCTTCTCCGTATGTGTGGATACCTTGGAGGTGCCGCATCCGGAGCACTTGGATCGGACGAGCCGCACGTGCAAGTCAAGAAGGATGTGAGCAACCGCACCGCTCGCTACCCTCGACGCGTTCGTCTACATCGAGACAGCTTCCGCCGCATCCGCGCGTCTAGTGGTAATCCCGTGATCTCTCGACGGCGGCAGCTTCTCGTTTTGCGGGGAAAATTTTGTTTTGCGCTAGCGTAGCCACCCCGTATCCCTTCAGCGGCGTGGTCGGTCAGTCGACCCTTGGTGCGGCTCAACGTGCACGGGCCGGTGGAGAGTGGAGGCCCACCGCGGAGATGTCGAGGAGCCGTACACCGAAGCGCGCACGGCCCGACGTGTGGCACTGCAGGATGTGGCGCACGCGCACGCAACGCAGGAGCGCGGCGTCGCCGGCGCCCGGTGCCCGTTTTATTCGGTTTGACCCTTTTCAAAAATGCGAAACTCCAAATTCTTGAATGAAACTTAAAATTCTCCAAAAATGAAAGTTGTAGAACAACTATAGGTCTACAACTTTTGCAAAGGGTGACCTATGTTTTGATGTTTGGTTTGACCGGAAAATCGTGATGAACATACAGATTTTCTCGACCCCGATTTACTGCGCACAGGAACTTCAACTCAAATTTAAGTGAATTTGCATTCAAATTTTGAATGTCCGCCAATTATGAAAATTGTGTTCCCGAAAATAATGAAGATCTTTTATATTGGCAGAATTTGAACTTCTATAGTGAAATTTGGAGAACGCGCAGTAAAATCATTTCAGCTTTAAGGAGCACTTAGGGTTTTGACCAAGATTTGGGATTTTGACCAAGTGTTGTTGTAGAAAAGTGAGCATAAACATGTTAAGCATGCTTAGGGACTAATTATACTTGATTATCATGACTAATTAGGTTATTTAGCTTAACCAAACACCAAGGATGTTACAAATGCGCCCCACCGCCCGCACCTGGCAGCTGCGACCCTCCTGGCTGCGTCCCACAAACTCGGCTCCCCGGCGCTCGCGAGCCTCCTGGCTCTGTCCCTGCTCCCTTCTGAATTCTAAACTAAAAACTAATGTTCTAAATATAAACTAATTAAATTAACAAATTTCTAAATTTTCTAATCTAAAACTAATTTTCTAATCTAAAAACTAATTTTCTAATTCTAAAACTAATTTTCTAAATTTAAACTAATTAAATTAACTAATTTTTAAATGTTATAATGTAAAACTAATTGTTTAAATCTAAATCTAAATCTAATCTACAAACTAATTAATTTTCTAGACTAATTACACTAACTAAAGTAATAAAAAGAAGAAGAGAACATTACCTTGGGAAGGAGGGGCAGCGGTTGCGTGGGGACGATTGCCACCGTCCCCCACAGCGGAAAGACCCTATCGCCGTGACCCACGGCGGCCGCACGCCCAACCGCCGTGGCGCACAGCGGTGAGGTGTTGTGGGGCCCACACCCTGCACCCAACCGTTAGCGGTGACCTTACCGTCGTGGGTCACGGTGATTGGACGTGTAGGCGTCGTGACCTACGACGGTAGGCCTTTTCCGTCGTGACTCGCGGCGGTTGATGTTTATTTTTGATAAATTTCGAAACGCTAGTATAAATTTGCAAAATAATTAAAAAACATATAAAAAAATTCCCGGACGTCGTCGTTTTCCCGGCCTCCAAGCACATGAGCGAGCGAGGTCTATTCTCTGCGACCGCGTGCTCCACACGACCACACCCCTCATGAGCGCGTGACACGTCGCTCTCCACACCGTTTGCCATTGCAGCAAACAATACTGCACAGTTCATCGGCGGCATCCTCAATGGCAGCAGTTTTTTTTCTCGGTGAATATAATTAATGTTGTTGTTGAAACTTTGTTCCACACACACAGATAGATATATATATATATATGCAAGCTCAGAGTTAAACGTCGGGCGTACGCTAAACTAGTGTTGGAAACTTTAGTTTGGCCCGAGACAAGAACACAAACAAAGTCTTCTCCGCGACGTACGGAAGGAGAGAAAAAAGGGAAGGGGTTGATGATTTTTGACGTCCGACGTTCCGGCAAAGACTTGACCAAGGAACCCGAACGGCGGCGTGCACGCGCTAGCTGCTCAAGTGCTGATCGAGGCTAGTTTTCCGCGCACACGTGCTTCCATCCCACGACTGCCGTGCCGTGCCGTGCCGCGCCGTCCCCCCTGGCGTGCTGCCCTTTGCCGTGGACTGGCAATGGCTTCCGGCCCGGCCACCTTCTCCTGCAGAGTACTCACATAACCGAATGGCTCTGCCACACCACCGATAAATATATCGCAAAAGCTAAACAGAGAGTCCTCTGGATTTAGCGTTAAATCGAGAGCCCTCTTCCTACTCTTTTGCTACAACAGTAGAAGGTAACTGCAAAGAGAAAAACACATGAGAAAGTAACAGCGGAAGTCATGCTTCTTCTCCAACTCCGGTGGGTTGTGGGCGGGGCGTCCGACGGTGGGGCACCGTCCGGCGCGAGCAGCGGTGGAGGGAGGCAGTCGTCTTAGGGTTCGGGTTAGGGTTTGGGGTTTCGGGGTTGGGGGATCCTGCATGACCACTGGCCTAGAGGGAGGTCTGGGGGCGGCTGCCAGACCGGCGGTGGTGGCGGAGCGTGGGCGGAATAGCGGGCGGCGGTGGCGCCGCCCGCCGAGGTGGTGGAGGAAGCCGGTTGGGCCGGGGGTTGGCGGCGAGGGTGGGGTTGGTGAGAAACCGGCTACGGGGAGCTCGGTGGAGGCGGATCCGGCGGCGGCGAGCTCGTGGGCGGTGGATCCAGCGGCGGAGGCGCCGTCGGAGCCAGGAGAGGATGGGTCGGCGGCGGGGGCAACCAACGAGAGTGGTTAGGAAGGGCGGGGTTGAGGGGAAGGGGCGGTTGGTGGGCGGCGAGTGGCGGCGAGGTCGTCGGCGGCCGTGGGGTGGTGGTGGAGGCCGGCGGTGGTGGGGAGGGGTGTCGGGAGTAGGAGAGAAGACGGAAGGATGGAGAGGAGAGGAGACGGAGGAAGAAGACGACTGCTCCACCCCCACGCGTGTGAACCGTGAAGGGATAAGATACGGTGCTTTTGTCGTGGGGTCCACTAGCGGTTTCTAATTTTTTTATTAGCAGGGGTGACTGCGTGGGGTGGGGAGGGGTTCTCGACCGAAGGGACAGCCCTCGCCCGTAGCAGACTACTAAATGTATACTAAGCATTTTATTCAAAAGCCCTTTAGCCTACCAATATAGTGTTGCTGGCGATGGGAGTCGATGACATCATGCCATCACGGGTTGTCGGGTTGGTGTTTGTTGACTAGGCTTGGACTTTACTTGGACCGAAGACAAATCGATTTATTAATTTATTCTGTGAGAGTGAAGTCATAAAAAAGTTGTAAATCAATGATATTTGCATGGCACACCCAGCAGGCAATTCTCATCAATTTTATTTTATAAATGGAAATGGTCTGCGAAGGTAATAAGGGCACATACAGCGGTCGTCGGTTTGCTGTCTACGTGATAGACACTTTGCAGAAAGCCCCCCATCGTAGCCGAGAGACGAGTCCGTCGTCGTCTCGCGAAGGGACGATAGGGGCTCGTGCTCCCAAGTCGTATAGTCGGCTCCAGCAGCGTTGTATGCCCGGGTGACGATGCTGCGCAATCCCGTGCGGCGGCGGGGGGATTTGGCACCGGCAACGGTGAGTGATCTTTCCTAAGTTCTAACCTTCCTGTGTCGAAAACTAAGCTCGAAACCATTAAAATGAGTTCTCGTCTACTTCCTGTCTCTCTCCTCATATCCTCATATTCGAAAATAGTGACCGGAACCCTTTGCGTTGATGCTCCGGCGAGCTGTTGCCCGTGTTCCCGGCGGCGGCGCTGCTAGGGCAAATTCGGCAGTTTCATAATTTCCTTCCTGGACCGAAACGAACTGGCCTTGCAGCCCAAGTACAAAACACAAGGATAAAAAAAACACCAGCCAGCCCATCACGTCCAAGAATGCTGGCCCATATTAATGAAAATATTTAGAAGAATTTTTTTTTGACTATCAATAATTTATATTGCCTTCGGACTTGTAAAAGAATTTTGGCATGTGACATATTTGAATTAACGCTGCATTCTTTCAAACAAGCCAAAATGGTCACAAAGATCAAATGTGCACATGATCACTATGATTTGTTTGTCAAAGGATGAATTAAAAGTCTTGTAGACGATCAAACAGACGAGTCATTGTACAAGCTGTCTTTTTAGCTGTATGTGTGTGTCAAATAGACAACAGCCGTCTACACAGTTGTACTTGCCCTAATTGCAAACTAACAGGGTGTCTTTTATCATAAATAAAGGGGGTTGATATCTTACTGACGCCAAGTTGTCGGGATCTCTAATATGCACACTGCACACAAATTTTCTTTTGGCTGTTTCTAAGTGACAAGCTTAATACAAGAAACTTGCTGCATACGAAGAACATGTTTTTGCAGTCCTGTGTTTTTTGTGTGGAAAGTCGATCTTGAAGAGGACATTCAACATCTTTCCTTGAAGAGGAGAATTCCGTTTAGTTTGCGAAGTGAAACTTTCGGATCCCTTTTCATGATCTTTTAGGAATATTAAATGTAGATTATATACAAAAATAATTACATGAATAGACCGGAAATTGCGAGACGAATTCATTAAGTCTAATTAATCTGTCATTAGAGATTGGTTACTGTAGCACGACATTGTCTAATCATGACATCATTAGGGCACGTACAACAATGTAGACAGCTGATGTTTATTTGACTGAAACAGACAGCTTGTACAATGAGCTGTCTATTTGATTGTCTGCAAGTTTTGACACACAAATCATGGTAATCTAGTGCATACTTGATCTTTGTAGCCATTTTGTTGCATACATGAGAGAATGCACAATACATTAAAAAAGACAGTTGACTGAATAAAAAATGTCACTTGACAGTTCACAATGGACTGAATAAAAATGACATGATAGTTCACTGCTATCACTTGTCAGCCTCCAATTCTTAAGATGCATCACCTGTTCAAAAAAATGCCCCTGAGAAACTGATAGTAGTCAGCCTCCAACTCTAAAGATACACCATCTGTTCAAAAACAGCACCTGAGAAACTGATAGCAAGGACCTAATCGACATAATGAAACCTTATTTGATCCAAACAACCAATAGCCGGCTTTGATCAAACCATCCCTGTGCCATGTAACATAAGACTGAAGAACAGGAACCATATTGCCTTGCTAACAGTTAGATACTAAAATAATCAATATTGGCAAACTGACAGTTATATATTAACAGAAATCATATTGGAAGGCGATAGTTAGATGCTAACAGAAACCATATTGGCAAGGCGACAGTTAGATGCTAACACATGTTGAAACATTTGAGTAACCAATAAATTTGCGATGTTATATGTCCAGAGATGAATTTCATATGGAGCACTGCTTTGAAAGAAAACAATATGACAAATATACAGTATATTGTCCATGGATAAATTGCTACTGAAAGACAAACTAGTGTACATGTATAGTCACATGCAAAAATCAGTGCTCTGATCCAATCTGTAATTTTATCTCCCTGAATTATTTATATCTCATTCAAGCAATTGAAACTGAGAAACCAGTGCTCTAATGCAAAGCTCCCTGAACTAATTATATCTCATTCAAGCAATTGAAATTGAGAAATCAGTGCTCTAATGCAAAGCTTCCTGAACTAATTATATCTCCTTCAAGCAAACAAAATTGCGAAACCAATGCTCTAATCCAATCTCTAATTAATCAGATGAAAATCACATGTAGTCAATGGTACTAATCAAAATCACTTTAATCCAATCCATAATTCATAAGAGGAAAATCTTATACATCAAAACTAAATTCTTACCATGTGATGGATAGAAAGCTTGAGGATGCATCTATTCCATGGATGACCAATCGGACTACTATCCGTGGGTCCAAAAAGCTCCATTCAGCAACGTGTGCCCGCCGGCCGCTGAAGGAAGCTGCCAACTGAACGTGGGGGCTATGGTCAAGGCCGTCGCCATCCCCTTCGCCATTGCTGCCGCCGTCCCCTTCGCCCCCGCCGCCACCGAGGCCTTTCGCTACCACGCCGCATCGGCCGCTACCAACTCTCGCCGCCACCGCCTCCATTTGCTCTCGGCGCATCGTGGTTGCTGCCTGTTGGGATGGAGATTCAGCTATATGAGAGCAAGAAAATGGCGTGAATAGGAAGATTCCGGGGGCACCTTCCCGCGCGGATGCCTGGCCGTGGTGAATCCCGACTCCGTCGCGGATCGACGACCAGCGTAGCACAACGGTGCTGGCGGCATCTTTTTCGCGTTGGAGCACACGCCCCCGTCGTCGTCTCGCGAACCGTCCGTGCGCACGGGTTTTCTGCAAAACTACCTGTCTACCTGTACATAGACGGTGAGGGGGTGATTGTTGTATGTGCGTCCAAGGCTCGTTAGATTCATCTCGAAAATTAAGGTAGGGGTCGTGGAATGAGTTTTGTCATTAGTATACATTTAATACTCCGAATGAGTGGAAAGAAGATTGATGTGACGATAGTTGGTGAATATTTGGGGAACTAAATTGGGCGTCTTCATCATTGGTTGTTGGTCTTTCTGGTGTCACAGAAATAATATAATCTTAGATGTCGTCTCTCTTTCCTTTGATAAGTGGAGAAGATTTTTTGTGAAGGGATTAAAGACGGTCACCCTGAGGGATAAACCGCGGTTGAGTGTTAAAATTAACATTTGGCTGAGTAAACTCTTGTAACTTTTTTCTTTGTGCCTTGGACCTTGTAAACTGTACATATTTTTCCAACTTATATATATATATATATAGGGGCAGGAGTCTCTCCTTGCTAATTCTTGTTAAAAAAGAGCGAACATCACTTGATAAGTTATGCTCCTTATATTTCAATTTACTTGTTTTAAAATTTTTAGATATATTCCTTTTGTTATATACCTAAACATAAATATATGTCTAGGAGCCTGTAACAAAATAAATGTATTTAGAAAAGTCCAAACGACACCGGAACATGAAGCCCGCTGGTTGGCAAATGGGCCGTCTGTTATGGAACTTTGATAACTGTTATAAGACTGAAGGCAAATGGGCCGTCTGTTATGCGGCCTTGGTTTTTTTAATCCGTTGCCCAACAAAACTCTCGCGTGAAATGAAAACATTTATCAAAACATCTATTCGTCGAAAGGTTCATCTCTGACGTGGAAGAAGCAGCACCAAATGTACGATGGACAAAGGCACGGGCAGAAAGGGCACCTGCTCCCCGCTGATTTGCACCTCCTCCAGGTTTCATGAATATCAATGTGGATGCAACACTCTCAAAGAATTCAAATCTCGCCTCAGTTGCAGGCTTGCAGCAGCCGCACGAGACGAGATAGGCAATTTCTTGGGTGCATCAGCGGTAGTGATACCTGAGGTTACTAACCCGGAAACGGTGGAGGTGATTGTGCTTGTGCCAATGCAATTAGAATACTCCCTCTGTTTCTGTATATTCTATGGCGTGAGTGCGTGAGCGGGTGGGGTGGTGCCCGGTATGGCGACGCAACACAAGTCAATTCATTTTTCAGCAATTTTTATATTATACATACATTCTTCAGCAGTCGTGCTTCCTCAGACATGCCTCGCCCTGATGCCCTGACGCCAAGCTATAAATTGTGATTTGGGAAAAGGCAAAATCTACAGCAGAAACAATAGGTGCCACTGCCAGCACAAAAGCAACTGAATTGTTAACAGAAAAAAAAAGTGTTTCCTTTTCTACCGTACTAATGCACAGACAATACTGTGCCTTTATATAATATATCTGAATTCCTCCAACTCCAACACAAACCTAACAAAAGAAGCATACAATATCCCGGAATGTGTGTATTCTCATCTTAAATACGATGCCGACTGCTTCCAGAAGACAATACTAAAGCAATTACACTGAACCAAAGATTCTTTTCCTCAACAAGATAACTGAAACCTAGGAGTTAATGTGAGCCAGGCGTCAGGCACACATCATGACGCCCATCGAACTAACATCAGCAAAGTAAAATTAGATCGCCATTGCCCCTAATGACATAATTTACAAGTATTTTTACATGTAAACCTAGCTGGGGAACAATAAAAATAGATCATGCAACACCAACAAGTGTACCGGTGCCTAGTGTTCATGCTTGACACGCCCTTTTAGTATCCCTGGAATAGGAGGTGAGTTTGGAAGCCTTACTCCTCTTGGCCTCGTAGGCTGTGGCGATTGATGCCAATAGTTGTTCGGTGTACTGCACTCACCTCCATTGGAGGCAGGGGCTTGGATGATATCAGTTTCTTCTTTGCCAGATAACCCCATTGCTTTCAGTACAAAGGAATCATCCTGCAACTCAAATGGAGTGCTGCATTTTTCACAAATATAAGAGTCAGGGTTTCAGGAGCCTTTCATGCTCAGTTACAATGACTAAATTATTTCAGTTTATTCAAGAATGTGCATAAGATATTGAAGGGAAAGCACACATTATGGAAGCATCCATTGGAGAAATGAGAAAAAAGCTCATCGGCTCCGGTGAATAGAAGACTGATTAGATGTTCTTCACTTGAATACTAATTCAAGGAAATGGGTGTTCCATCTGCTATTAGATTGAGTATTAAGATCATTGAAGAGGAAAAACATTAGGGCCATCTTTTCAGAAATAGACAGACTACTTTCAAGTTTGGAAAAAGTCCAATTACTCAGTATAGAGAAAGTCCAGATACCCCCCTAAACTATGTTTTGGTTCAATTTACCTCCTAAACTATGCTATTTGGTTCAACTTACCCCATAATGCAATTTGTCATTTTTGTTTCCCCATACACAAGTTCAATTCTAATTCTAGACTTTGCAGGGTGGTAGAGGACATCATAATCTATATTAAAAAATATTTGACGAATGTTTCATCATTAGCTTCTATATAATTTTGTATCTTAAGGATATACTTTCTTATTAAATATCTTACCCTATCAAAATAGTGATGAAAAATTCATGATATATTTTCTTAACATACCTTATGTTGTGTGCTATAAACTTGCAAAATTTTTACTTAAAACTCTACTTGTGCATGAAGAAACAAAAAAGACAAATTGTGTTAAGGGATAAATTGAACCAATGTACATAGTTTAGGGGGTAAACTGAACCAAGAAATACTTAAGTTATTCAGACTTTGGTTATACTTGAAGGGAGTAATTTGGACTTTTTCCTTCAAGTTTTTTCAGCCAAATAAGCATCAAAAAATCATGTAATGAAATCGTTGAGTCATCCAAAAAAATGATGTTATAGATCCAAAAACATTTTTATCAATAGACCTATCTTTTCACCGGAAGTCAAAAATCAAGAATTTATCTGAGTCACGAGATACATGATGTGAAGAACACAATAGAACTCTTGTTTTTACCTATTGAAGTCAAAATGCACCAGCTGCATATCTTCTGATATCTCCACTTCTACAGTTGCATGAGGACGTGTCTGTTACAACAAAAGGAGGTATTTGTCACCATGGTCAAGAAAAAGTGGGGAACAATCATAATGAAATTGAAAAAGGTATGCAAGGAATGAAAGTGATGAACAGAGGTAATGGCGGCACAGCCAACAGAGGTAATGGCGGCACAGCCAACAGAGTTCACAAGGATGCTGCAGCATAACCTCAACGCTGATGGTTTTTGCACTTATATTTCACTACAATACAAATTCATAACAATACAAACATGGGGCAGTAGAGATTTTTAATTCACAACAATGCATTCCAAGTATAAGAAATAGTATGCCTGAAACTCTCAGACGTTGGTAGGAAGCTAATTTATATTTCATGTTTTACCCAGCCTGTATCATTGATTATGTACTGGTGTCTACAGTCCAAATAAAGAAACAGAGATACAGAATACCCTATTCCGGAATTTACTGCAGTATCCACAACCCACAAAATAACATATGACCTGGTTAGTTCAGACTGTTTCCAGGAACCTGCTTGAATTCCACCTACTCAGCTGCAGTTCATCTTACTCAGAATCTAAATCCAAAACCAAACAATAGGTATGCTCCTTGGGAAGGTAAGTGTCGTTTAACCTAAAACTAAAATTTCATTATTACAATGTAGTATGCAAGAAGCCCTGTTTTCTTTTGATGTGAGATGATAGAGAACTAACAAACTAAAATAAGAAAAGAAAGGGTGGATGTTATGAAAAAAACCCTGTTATGAAATCTTAGCAAGATAATCAGAGCATTCGAACATAATGATACAGTCAGGTCTCTCTAGGCCAAGATCTGAAGATGAAGCATTCTTTTTTTATTTTGAAAGTTGAAGCATTCTTTTTACCTGAACTAGTATAAATGGCAAGGCCACTCCACCAGAAGGTGCATCCCCTGACCCATACAGCTGCTCATTTCGTTGCACCAAGTTTTGGAGACTTACATACTTCATAAATAGAAAATCACAGTAAGGTTCACAGAGCACGAGGAGATACAAAAAAACAATTGGAATAAAACAATCAACATCTAAATTCAATTGTGAACTTTCAAACTATTTCAACTCCAACATTAAACATGGAGGAACAGACCTAATTGCCAACTCAATCTGCAATACAGTCGAACATAAACTCAAAGGCGCCTTTCACAGTAGTGAAGTGTGAAATGTAACAAAACAGCAGAGAGAAAAGCTAGGCATTAGCCTAATTATGTGTTTCTGTATGCACCCGATTAGTGTAGCACAGAAATATGCACCAAGTGCTTCCCCCAATTTTAAAGATCCAGGTGGAGTTAACTTTATTAATGTGATTCTTTATATAATTTTGTGATCATAGGTAATTAACCTAGCGCAACGGAAACTATTTAGTTTATAGTGCTGGATGTTTCAGAATTTCAAGTTCATGAATCAAAAGTATCACATAATTGTTCCTCATTTACAATTTATAAGACTGGACAGGGAGAAAATATTCACATTATCAGTTGAAATCGTGTAACAAAGTTTAAAATAGAATCTGTTAAATAATTACTTGATCTTGTAAGTCCTGCAAATATGCACTTTTCTTGTCAATCCGACCTTTCAGTCCAACGATCTCCGTCTGCAACATGTCCATAAACTTCTTGAAATGGCCAGAAGAAGTAAACTTTAAGCAAATAAAAATTAGAGAGGCAAGAAGCGGAACCTTCAATTCTTCGATATCATTCATACTTGTCTTGGGCAAGCCTCTCCACTGTATTTCTTTTTTATCTTTAGATATAATCTCCATGGCCATTAGGACATTCAGCGCATCATAAACTCTTCGTCGAATATTTTTTTCATCGTATTGTTGCTGCATTTTTTTACATAATCACAAGCTCTGAAGTACTTGATGTATAGCTGAAAAATGTTGCGGTAGTATTTCTTACTGCAGAGGAATTATCAGGATCTGGAGTGTCAATATTAATATTGGGGTCTGAAAACTCAGCAACCAGTTCATCAGCCACCTAAAAAGGCAATCCATGTATAAAAATTCTGAAGCAGCAACAGACTGATAGAGGAGATGCACGAGAAAGGGATGTCTTGTTGAACAACTAAAAAAGAATTTAAGTGATGGAGGGCCCAAAGTGAATCTCTCCCTCATTTGTTACACCAATATCTATTCCTGGTATAGATCAGTATCCAAACAACTTTTTTAAGATCAAATAGTACCCAAGTTATTGTAATTTGCAAGAATACACAGAAGTCTATTCCCTAAAAAAGTTGTACATTTGTACATTACTTAAGAGTTCTTTCTTTCTTTTTTCTCAAAAGCTGAGAAACTACAAAGAACTGATCAACACTAAGTGGTAGTCATGTCGCAGAAAGGCATCAATGTGGTATTGAAAAGATGTGGTAAGCAAACTGTTCATTTAATGCATAGCAACCT
Organism: Cenchrus americanus; assembly: GCA_947561735.1. Classification (NCBI taxonomy): domain Eukaryota; kingdom Viridiplantae; phylum Streptophyta; class Magnoliopsida; order Poales; family Poaceae; genus Cenchrus; species Cenchrus americanus. Next base: position 57,642,518 of record OX387240.1, read on the forward strand.
TGGTAAACAAAATAAGAGAAGCCCACACTGGTAGTTTGAAGATCTGGAGATAATAGAACTTTTGCTCAAAATATATACAGGAGTAAAGCATAACAGATAACTGGCTAAAACACATTTAGTTTACTTCTATCATATGACTGCCTAAGACACATTTAGTTTACTTCTGTAACTTTAAAGGTGCACATGTATGGTCCGTAGTACTGTAATGGCATTCAGAACCTAAGGTTTGCTGGCTGCTCTAGTGAATTTACTGTGCAAAAAGAATGCTATACAATGTGATTATACATACACCACCACAAGACTAGATGTTACTTATAATAAATAAAAAGATTGAATACCTCATTGTAGGTTGTTCTCCCTTTGCTTTCAACTTTCTCACAGACTGAAAAAAAGAATAGATAAGAAACTTCATGAGACTTTTTTAATACTAGTGTACGGTGAAGTACTTATTGAACGGGCTCAGTCAAAAGCATATTACACCACGTGTCTGAACAGATAAAGCAAGAAAACAAGTAAGCCTCATTGTCAGGTGTCTTGATAGGAGGGGGATTGGAGAGAGAAAAGAAGGGAGACTTTTATGTCGCCCTCAATTTACTCATACTCCCACAAAGTAAAAGAAGTGAAAATAACAAATTTACTAGTCGTAGAGGAACCGTCCAAGTCACCTCTCATGCTGAATTGGCGCAATCCACGACCATTTTTGTCAGGACCAACGGCACGGGCCCCTCTCTTTTTTTTCTTGCTGCATTACAAATAGAGAACCAGCTGCGATTAGACTTTAGATGTTAGCAGAATGGACAGAAATAAATAAAAGCAGGTACAGTGCAAGATGAAATTGCCAAATTTGAAATTATTAAAACTGCAATATGGTAAAGCAAAACAAAGTTGAAGTGCTTTAAATGTTAACAGTACTGGACCGATTAATAAACTAGAATATCCAACCACGGGAACATACACACCTAAAGAAACTATTCAAATTGCAATGTGGTAGAGCAAAACAAATTTTAGGTGCTTTAAATGTTAACAGCACTGGATCAATTGATAAGCTAGAACTTCCAACCACAAGAAAATACACACTTAAAGTAGTCAACAAGGGATGCGGTCATGCATAATTAATCACAGATAAATCAAAGATAGCAAAACAGATAATCTTCCTGAATTGATTTTCTCCATGCAAAGGTGCATATGAGCTGCTACAAGAACCATATAAAAGGAAAATTGCAAGAGTTGCTATCTGTTAATGGTAGACTGAACAGATATAAGAGCAATAAATGGCCCAAAAGCACTAACTACAATTGACAGATGATAAAACATTGAGAAACAAACCTGAGACAATAAAGTTCATCAAGCATGCTGTGACGCTAACAACAAAGTTGGGTGGCTTTTATTTAACATGTTACTACAAACAGTCATAACATTGAGGTTCAACAGCATCCCCCAAACACACTATTTCCACCAATTCAGCAATTCTGAGTTGCGACACACCAAAACAAGCTGGCGTCCACGCTTGAAGCAAATCTAGCGCCTGACAAATGCAGATGGGCATGGTACCCGATCAGACCCCCTCAGCTCAACCCGCAAAAGATCACTAGCTCACGCGGCACATCAGCCGGTCTCCCGGAGCAAGCTGGGGGGAGCAACCGAACTCGACCAACGACGGAATCAAGGCGGCGGGAGTCACGAACCTCGCGGCTGGCTGCGACGATGGCGCGTCGTCGGCCTGTAGGTCGAGTCCGTTGAGGCGGCGGGCCACGGTGCTCTCGCTGGCAGGCGTGGAGACTGAGGCAGAGGCCGAGGGCGCGGCGCCGCCCTTGTCGGAGGGGGAGCCGCCCCCGGCGCCGGTCGACGCGGAGTGAGCCGGCCCGCTGGAGGGCGCGGCGCCGGAGACCATCGCGGGCGGGGGATCGGCCGGAATTGGGGCGGAGGCGTAGGGGAGAAACCCTAGCGACGCGACGAGAAGCGGGAGGGAAGGGAATGGAGTCTGGGAGGAGGAGAGAGGGAACCGACGCGGCGAGCACGGGAGAGAGCGCGGAGAAACGGGCTTGACAAAATTTTACTTTTTTTTTTAGAGATAGATCGCCTTTTGGGTTCGGTTGATTAGGCCAAGTCTCTCAAACTAAAAAAACAACATGTTTAGCCCAACTCTATTTTAAATTCTGAGCCCAAAAAATCCCAACTTTCATCAACCACAAATAGAGTGACTGTGGACACCTATTAGCTATTTCTACTATGAATTTTTTAACAGGGAAAATATGAAAGATTTTGAACTCAAAGAAAAGAAAGTCATTTATGAACTAAAAATTCAACTTTAAATGTGAGCAAGTTGGTGATTTAAACATCTTTGAAACTGATTCTGCCACGAGATTTGGAGATGAAAAATGAACCATTAGACAAGCTTATGTTTATGAACTTCATTTGTTTAAGTTTTTATGTGTTTGTTATCTCTAGCCTAGATGATCATTTGTCATTTTTTTGTCCCGATTGATAGAAAGACTTGCAGTTAGGGGCAGTGCCCAGTGAACATGGCATTGTTGCAAAACAAAAGCACATGCCGACGAACCAAGCGAGTAAAACCACACGCAAACACTACCTCACCTCGTGTGTGTGCTGAGCTGGTACAATAAAAATGAGAACAATTACTTGTAAGATCTACGGGCGGTCAAATTGTGCTTAGTATACCAATTGACCTTCCAGAAAACTAAATTAAGCGCAGGAAATGAACAGATAGGAAAAGCAAAATGGATTTTTTTCTAATCTCTTAAAACAAATTTAATTTTTTGGAGCAATTGGCCTCGATGTAGGTTCACCGTCCGTCTCCGTCCGCGGATCACGGAAAAACTAGGTGAGGTTACCCTTTGTGATTAGGAGATAGTATCTTATCACGATCCAAGTGCACCTCATTAAACATAATGCTCATAGTTACTTACTTCCTTTGTTTTGAATTACATGTTATTTTGATTTTTTTAATTCACAGATTTTGTTACGCACTTGATATACCCATGTCTAGGTGCGTAATATAACATCTATATGAATTTCTAAAAATCAAAATAATTGATGAGAGCTAAGTTTCTCCCATTTTGTCTTCATGTCATGAGATACAATCAAGAGGTTTTGGTTGGCTTCTTTTCATTTTTTTAAGAAAGCAAATTTGTCTATGCTAGCAGCCCAATCTTTTCTCTTCACACATCCACTCTAATTTTGTTACCATGAGTGAATTCGTAAATGATTGGAAGTATAAATAAATGTTAATCATTCTCATAACTCAAAAACTAATTAAATTTTTGAAGTGTGTGCCAATCTCTCTTGGTACGCTACATCGCTCACTTCTATCTTTTGCAGTTCAAAACATGTTGCTTTGAACTCTTTATTTGCAATCTACTAGAGAATAATATTGTTCTAAAATTATCTAATTTAACCTATCATTATTTCATTTTTCTTTGTTTAAAATGTTGAGGTGAATGGATACAAATAAGTTGTTTAACCAATTCAAAACACTCATATACATGCACACATATTCAACCATGAACACACTTTCGCAAAACTGAATGTAGTGTATGAATAAAAAGGTTAAAATAAGACAAAACACATTTTTTACATTCGTGAAGTTATAAATGATACATGCAAACTCGAGAACTTGTAATCACGTGAAACCTTACCTTCTTGATGAACATATAACTTCTTCATGGTCCAACCTTGAACAAATGGTTTAAGAAGCAATGGTAAAAATGTCATGTAGTCAGGAGAAGGCTTAACCATCACAGGAATTCTCAAAAAGAGAATAGAGAAGGGAGGACAATAGCGTCTGATCGTCACTCTCATGATTGCCTGAGGTTCCGAGTGAACTTACATAGGAGTAAAATTTTCAAACTTTTTACCGTGTCTTGTAAAAAAGTTTGAAAATTATCAAACTTTGCAATTACACTCATATAGATTCAAACAAAAAATGTTGATATCAATTGCAAAATTTGAAAATACTCATATAAATTTATAATCTTTATTGTGTTACACTCATAAATTTATGAGTGTAATTGCAAAGTTTGAAAATTTATGAGTGTAATCAGCCCATCAACACACTTGGTTTGAATGTTTATGAGTGTAATTGCAAAGTTTGAAAATGTATATGAGTGTAACTCCTATAAAATCAAGTTTGAAAATCAACTTTACTACTTGTTTATAGGAGTACAATTTTCAAACTTTGTAATTACACCATTGATGCAAATAGCCCGCTATAGCTTTTTGAGACAGGTGCCGCTACGATATTGCATATTTACCGCTAATGCCGCTAACTTCGCTATATCATGAAATAACTCTACTAAATTCAATAGCCTAGCACTGCTAACACCGCTATGGTTCAACTACGAACTTATATACTTGATATTTATGAACTATGAGTTATGATTTATCACTTGTCTTCTGAATCAGGACTGATGTACTTATGTTTTCACTAATGCCTACACATATATATGAAATATGAGCTGAAATTTATAAAATTAATAATGTTTAGGTCTAAATTTTATTACTTTTTTGCATACCACTAAGGTCCACAGCTTCCGCTCTAGTTGCGCTGTAGCTCTTATAGCTTTCTCGAAAGGACTCCGCTAAATTCTATAGCCCGCGATTTGCAACATTGAATTACACTCATATAAATTCACGCATCTTGAACCTTTTGAATACAAGTACGCATCTACACCTACAAACACCTCCAAGAGACTCTGTGGCATCATATTCTCGAGATTGACGGACACATCGCCAAGATTGATGAAATCACCACCGGTACCTTGCAGTCAATGACCATGTAGCTTACCACTGAAAGAAAATCGACAACTAATTTCTAAAATAATTCATGAAAAGTGTTAGTTAAATTTTGAAATAAATTATGCAAACATGCGAGGATTAGTTCTGTGTCGATGACTCAAACCATAGTGGTGCGACCTTAGCTGTTGCACTCACTACGCCAAAAAAGCTAGATCAAATATTTATTATGTTTAATCTTATTTAGGTATTCTTTGGATTGGATAACGTCCATGTGCCCTGGGCAAAATCGAAATTGGGGCCCTAATAAACATCCAATTGGTTTGATATCAGTTGCAAATTTGATTTGATAAAATGTGCAATTGCGAGTGTATTGATGGGCTCATTGTTTGCAATATTTTTTGGCTGATGTTGGCCATCACTTGTTTGTAGTTTGGGCCTTAGTATATATGATGCAGTTCTATGTTATGGGGGGCTGCGATTTGGGTGGCCCAAGGCGGCTACCCCACCTGCTTACACTACAGAGCCAACTCTGGATTGGAGCTGCTTAATTTAGCTAGTCTAAATTAAGTCTTAATACGTTTTTTACGTCAAACATTATGGTTTATTGGGGACTAAATTGAATCCCAACCCATAAGTCAATAAGTCACTAAAGAGTTGCTTATTATGACTTGTTGCTTCACACACCCCCACCCCACCCCCACCCACAACTACCCTTAATTTATTGCTCCTATCGAAGGGTGGCAGGAGGGGGAGGGGGAGGGGTAGAAGGGTCGTCTAACAAGTTACAATCGCACTAATTGCTTTTAGTATCATGGTCCCATGTATGGACTGTGTTTGGTATGGATTTGGGGGTGATGGGGGGAGTTGGTATTCAACAGCTCCGACTCCTCCCAACAATTCTGTGAGAGGGAAGGGGAGAAAATAGAAAAATCAATTATGTAAATAGTAGTGCAAGTGTTAATATTAGTGTGTGTAAGAGGGATCTAAAGCTGTTAGAATTTGTACAAAACATATCTCTACTCCTAAAAAGAATGGAAGTAAGACAAAAAGTTGATGCGTCATTCCTCGTGCGTCTGCCTCCCTTCCGTGAGTCTGCCTCCCCACGCCTCGCTCCCGTCGCCCTCCACGCACTCGCGCCTCCGCCCCTTCGCGCGTTCGCCTCCCTCCGCGGTTTCGCAACCTCCTCCTACACCCCCACTGCAAACCGCTCCGCTTTTCCCCCGAGATTTGCCAGCACCCTCCTCCCAGCACCACATGCCGCCGCCTCCGTGTTTTCTTCCCCGAGATCCGTTGTCGCCTGGCTCCTCCCCCAGCAGCGCGCGCCGCCTCGCCTCCTCCCCCAGCTTCGCAGCTTTCCACGGTTGCGCCGGCGCCTCGCCTCCTCCCCCGTCTGTCGTCGTCGCCGCCCCTTCCCCTACCCGAAGGTGCCACTTTCCACGGTTGCGCCGCTGCCAACGCCCCCCCACCTGTCGTCTGTCAAAGCGCCACCCCCGCACCAACGCTACTGTCAACGTCGTCCCCCTCACCCTAGCCATCATTGCCGGACGCCACCGTCCGTCGTCAGCGCAACTGCCTCCTCCTATCCTCACCGTCCTGTGTCTCCCCCTCCTTCTCCAGTCCTTAACTTGCTACACCTCGCCGCCTCCCTGTCCCTGATCTCCTCCCCAACCTCGTCGTCTTGCGCCTCCTCCTTCTAGTGCTGCACCTTCGCACAAGACGAGCAGCCGGTTGCTCGAGATTTAATTTTCTCAGAAGTTGCTCCTCTTCGCGCCCCTCGCGAGCTCCCCGCCTCCGTGCTTGTTCAGCCGCTGCCACCCTATGTTACGCCCGGCGGGCCTGGAGATCGTTTCCAGGACACGGAGATCGCTCCCGGCGACGACCGTGGGGGCGGAAGGCCCCACTGCTAGGTATGTATATTATCCACTTTCATTATACAGTTCGTTGGTTAGAGAATACGTTAGGTTTCGATTCACCGTTCCTGTTTTTAGATGCACTAAACAAAATTTATGGAGTATTGATGTTCACTGGCATTTCCAATGGACTACATGATTTATGGCGTACTGATCTGCTTGCTCTGACCCTCAACCAATCTGCTCGCCTGGACATGGCTCAGGCAGTGTGCTGATCCCCGAGCATCGGATGCGCCGTCCCTTCAGCTTCTGTGTCATCGATTCGTAAGTTGGTTGCTTTTTGACTTCTCATATTCATGGGGTTCTTGTTAAAGGTATGGCATGGAGCTTTGTTGTCCTACATTTGTGCTTGTTTGTGATCCAGAGATTGGATTTGAGCTGATGGTTTTTGAAGCACTGAGTTCCATCCATTTAGTTGTGGGTTGTGGCATTCATTTATATTAGTGATTGTTTTTGTAGGTAAGCGTTAGCGAGGAGTTATCCCCTCTACCTGAATTGAGCCCACCTGATGCTTAGGACAAAATATTTTTATCGATGAATCCTGTTTTTAGTTTAGTGTTGTATTTTCAAGGCATTTTTTGAACAAAGTGATATGGTTTATGATGTGATTATGGATGACTGGCAAAAGTTTATGTGGGATATAGTGCAGTTGTGTATGGATTTCCTAAAGTCATCGATGTGGAGTTGGCAGGAGCTGTGGCGTCATCAATGTCGCCTCTCACCTTCTCTACCGCACCCGCCACTCTCATCCTCCGCGGCTCCGCCACCACTGACAAGTAAATATATTCATTGCTTTGATTAATTATATGCATCCTGAACACATAATTGATGGCAATGTATTTGTATTTTTATTACTTGATGGACCATGGCATATTGCTATAAACAGCTGACAATTATATGTTTCCCTAGCCGAATAAGAACATTGCAATACAACTTATTCTTCGCAGTTCCTTCCTTCTGTATGTCCGAGGAATTCCTTGAAGCTCCTCTCGCTACCCCCCCCCCCTCATGCAGCTTCTGAAGGCAAAATCAGAGCATACCTACAAGGAGCAGATGGAGGAGCCCGTGGTCCAGTTGTTCGAGATGGAGACCAACACCCTCAAGCAGAAGATTCAAGAATACAACACACAATAGTTGGTGCTGCAAAGTAGAGCAAAAGCAATAGACAAAAAGGAAGAGAGGTCCTTACAAGGTGTTATTCTTGTACTCTTTGTGGTCGATGCCCCAATCAGTTCATGTTGACGATTGAGACTTTAACTGATGGACATATGTTGATTTGCAGGGCATACTATTGATTTGATGGCTTTCTTATCTTTATGTCAAAAAACCTCAAGTTGTTGTACATCAGTTTGTGGTGCAAATGCAAGGAGGAGCAAGTGAAGCATTGTTCTGCGAACTTGTATCCTTCCCATATTAGGCACTTCTGATGATAGGTTCAGGAACAATTTGTATCCTTACCAAATTAGCCCTGTGAAACTTTTTCAATGATGCGATCAACAATCCATAGTTTCATTAAAAGTCCAGGCAAGCATACCATAGTAATATTTTTCCTCATTTTTGAAACATTTATCTTTGTGTTATATATTTCGCTTTTCTGAATGTTTGTGGTACTGCGATAATATTTGTACGATCCAAGTTTCAACCTTTTAATACAGTTAAATGTTTGTTTGTCTTTATTGCTCATGTAGTTGTCACTGATAAGATCTCTGATGTATGAATTGATCCTCTTTCTATATGCTGATTTTAAATTGGACTCTAAGGAGTAAGTAACCCAGTAAGTACTCTTCCAAATTTATTTTCTGCAATGCTTCCTTCATTAACCGGTTTCTAATCTTTGATTCATTCGATTAGCCGCTGGCCCGGAGACAATGGTAGTGGGCTCACTACCACTGGCCCGATATTCTACCATCAGAGCTATTCGAACCAGGTTGTGTCGGTCAATCAAGCTTTCCCATTGCATGATCCGGGTACTTTTCTAACCTTTCTCCCTCTCCTTATCATTAACTATGATCCTATCCGGCATTATTCTTTATAGTCCCTTTTCCTTCAAATTCGCTCTTATCCTTGAATCGGTAAGCTTAGTTATTCTTTTTCATATGTTTTATGCGATTCACTATTTTAGTCAGAATCCTACTTAAATTCACTCATTGTGTTTACACTAAAAAATAGTATGATTATGGTCCGTTCATTTTTCTTATAGTAATGTAGGTGTTCAGATACAATGTTTGTTATCATTCTTAACCACCATCTTCATAGCAGTAAACAATGATGTTTCACCCTGGGTTCGTGCATTGTTGTCATGGTTGAACTTTGAGAAGAGTTTAGAATGTATATATTTTGAATAGCTTAACAATATAGGATGCTTCACTCCTGTTTCGCGCATCATTGTTGTGACTGAACTTTGTGAATGGCTTAAAACTGTTGTTTGCACACATAGTAGTGACAGTTCAGACTACACTGCATTGGCTTGCATGAATTTATATTGCAGTGCTCATTGTGATCACATACATTTCTTTTAGCTCAACACAATAATGTCTCCGGTGTTATTGCATTGGATAAAAACCGAGCAAGCTAATATCAATATTAATGCTGTTTACGGGGAAGTTAACGGTATGGAACTGAAGGCTGGAGTGTCCTCTCTCCCTACTCAGGGATTTGATTCTTGAAACTGTAGGGTCAAGGTGAGATTGTTTCCTTATCTTTTATTTTTCTCTTCAGTGCATGCCCCATATTCTTTAGGATGCCCCATATTCTTTAGGGTTGTAGTTATACCTATGGCCCATGCTTTTGTACAGATGAAGGTTAATAGTCGCTACCAACTGATGGCGGTTGTATTTAATTTCCCTGAAGCACTATTGTGATTGCTTTCTTTGATCATCATGTTAATTCACAATATGATTCTTTTTACCATGTTTTTTTCTTTTTTGTTTGCCAGGAATACGGTGAACTGATGGCAAACTTTTTGTGAGCTGTTCATTGGCAATTTTTAGATTCAAAATGGTGTGAGCATGCTAGATTCAAAATGGTGTGAGCATGCTAGACTAAAAATTCTCATATTCAGTTATTAAAGTCTTGGTCATTTTGTTCCATACCAAGTTTACACTTTCCTTTTAAGACATGACTCATCTCACCTGATTCAAAAGCCTACTAATTTCGTAACTGTTATTTGAAATATGACTGATTAGGCATCATGCACATTGGTCAATTCTGAGATGCATCATGCCGGTGGCTCTATTAGCCCTTGAACTATTGCCAGTTAGTCATTCATATGGGCTTGCTATTTAGTCTGTTTCAGTAATTCCTTTGTTCCATGTACTAATTTTTACATGAGTAAGTAATAATAAGTATATATTCTGAATATTTATTTCTTTTTTATGATTATATCTATGGAGTCATTCATCTCATCGAACACATGAAAACTATGCTCCCTAGGGAGTATATTCGTCCAAGATCAGCTATCATAATCAGTGAAAGCTGATCTCTACTATTACCTAGACAAAGCAGAAGCATAAAAACCCTACCGTGAGGAGTCTCTTATCTTTGTCTGGCTTGGCAATTGTTGCTAAAGCATGATACTTGTTTGACGTGCATGCTTCCTTCCTATTGATATATAGCTGGACTTTCAAGAAAAAAACAAGACTATTCTATTTCAGGATGGTTGTTGTCGGCCTGCCTGAGAAAAGGAAAAGCAGGGGAAGGAAAATAATGAATTGGGTGATTTGGTAACTCAAATGACATTTGCACACACTCTACTTGAATATATTTTCTAAGCCATGATGAGATGATAAGAGATGGAAGAAAATAAGAATAATTATAGCTTCATCTATTTTTTGTTGTGTCACTTTTATGTACTGGCCTTTAGTTTCTTCCCATAGGATGTTTTAAATTAAGTGATTCATGTTGTGTTTACATGATATAATAATGTTTACATGATATGATATGATATGATATAATATAATATAATATAATATAATATAATATAATATAATATAATATAATATAATATAATATAATATAATATAATATAATATAATATGATTTATTAGTATTACTTTTGTACTGTATAATTTTATTGAATAGTTTGTGAATTGCATTTATATATGTATTTTATATATGTATTTTAGTATTAAATGTCCGTAGCAATGCACGGGCGCATTCCTAAGCTTTAATGTAACTCCCATGAAAAAAAGAAGCCACATTCCAAACAAGACCCAAGGTTCAATCAAACAATTGACTATTCACATGGAACTTGGATTTTCGCACACGGACAAAAGTGTAATGTAGAAACAACCAACATTTTCTTGCCATTTGCCGCTATACCCGGCAAAGTATAAGAGCAACTCCAAGGGCCTCTCTAAATATCACTAGCTAAATTACTGATTTGGCTAGTATGTAAAATAAAATAGCTAGTAAAAAGTTGGTGAAATCTAACAGACTAGCTAAAATGAACTCTCCATATGCTCCACCGCTAATGGGTCCCGCATGCCATACTCATGACAACGGGATAGCTAGCGGGATTGGCTAGTCAAAGATGGCTAGCGAAATCCCCGGTTTATCTAGTGGAGGATAGATAGGACAAGTTTAGCTAGTCTGTTGGATTGAGTTTTTCGACAACTTTTCTATTTTTTAGCTAGTTAAGCCAAGATAGCTAGTCTGTTGGAGTTGCTCTGAGAGACCGTTACAATGCACTGCACAAAATCGGTTGTGCATCGGCTCACCACGTTGCATGCGAGTATTCGACGCCAACAGCACATGGGCTCCAGCCTCGGCGCGTTGACCATTGACTTTTCCTCCGTACCATCATCTCCCCGGTCAAAGCGCGGGCTCCATTCCGTCTTTCCCCCACCTCCCCCCACTCCATCCCCACCATCCTCGGACTTTCAGAGCATCCCAAGACATCCGGAGCCAAATCGCCAAGACAAAAGCGCAAAGATTTGCACAGCGGCATAGCAGTGCTGCGCGCGCCCGGATTCAGGGTGTTGGTTCCTCCGTTCGTTCCCTGGCCCCCAGATCCCGCCGCCCGCAGCTGCGGGATTCGCCGCCGGCCGGATCAGGCGGTCGAAGATCCAGGAGACGCATTCGGTGTCCTACCAGGTTCCCTTTCCGTGGCACTTGATAGTCCTGCTGCTCCTACGTGTTCTTGAGCTGATTCTGTGTGGGTGCTTCTTGTCTGGATTTCTCGGGTGGTATTTGGTCAGGGCGGGCGCGAGCGGTGGTGTTGTCGAATCTGATGCTCCCAGCTCGCTGATGATCACTGTGAGATAAGCTTCTGATTTGGCAGGGAAGCTCTTGAAATGGTGAGGATCTCGCTAGCCTCCCCTCTGTAGATTCAGCGGAGTCGGTTCTTGTCGGCGGTTTCGCTCTCCAGCTGGTGCTTTTTTTCCTTTTATGAGGGAAACACAAAAGGTGAGACTGTGACGTGCTGGATGCTCTTCGTGGCTGGGAGCACAAGTGCTTTCTTCTTGGGATTTGCTCAAGTTGGCTTTCAATTAGATGCTGAAGTCGCCTTGTATAGCGACTCAAGTGCTTTAGAAGGTTCCAGGGGTGTTTGATTACCTCTTGTTATATGCTGCGTATGTTTACCGCTGTGAAAATGGTAAATCTGTGTTGTTTTAACCAGGTTAACCGCGGGCTGATACAGGAGAAGCTTCCCTGTTTTAATCTGCTTTAGTTGTCTTTAGGCTTTTGGGATGATTAGGGAACCTTTTGGCTTTGGCTCTTGCTAGATTCACAACTAGATAAATGGAAATAACAGGAAAATGCTATCATGAGCAAACATAAGAAAAAAGGAAAAAGAAAAGAAGAATTAACTTCTAGTTTCAGCCTTGACTAATCTGGTTATATTACTACATTTACTAAGCCCTATGGTTGACAGCTGTGATTGTTACTTCGCAGATGGAGGAGCAATCAGCTTCATATACCGTGGATGACGCACTCTTGTCATCAGGTTTTGGGAAGTTTCAGATATTGATTCTTTCCTATGCTGGGATCGGCTTGATTGCAGAAGCAATGGAGATGATGCTGCTATCATTTGTTGGTCCATCAGTACAGCTAGAATGGAAGCTTACGTCTCATCAGGAAAGCATGATTACAAGTGTTGTTTTTGTTGGAATGCTGATAGGAGCTTACTCATGGGGGGTGGTTTCAGACAACTATGGAAGGAGGCAGGTCTAATCCTTAATGATGTCATGTACTCCCTCCATCCCAGAATATAGCTACTTTTAGGTTTGTCCTAAGTTAAATTTACCTTTGATAAAAAATATTTCTAAAAATAATTTAGTTCATATAGAAAAGATTACATGTTATGATAGTTGTTTTCACAATGAATCTGCTAACATCATTTTCACGTTGCCAATCATTGATTTTTTTTTTTTGCTATTCATAGTTAAAGTTAAAAATGTTTGACTTATGACATACCACTAGTTATATTCTGGGACAGAGGGAGTACCTTCTTGCACGAAATTATACAAGTCCATTTCCTTCCTTGCTGATGTACTCCCTCCGTTCCAAATTACTCGTCATTCTGACTTTTCTAGATACATCCCTTTCATTATGCATCTAGATATATATTATGTCTAGATACATAACAAAAGAGATGTATCTAGGAAAGCCAGAATGACAAGTAATTTGGAACAAAGGGAGTAACATGAAGTTAACAAACTTGTTCCTGATATTGTCTCTATCGGGCAGTTGCGACCTCCCACTTCCTAGCTATAGCTGATTAACAACAATTCATGTTTGGAACAAGAATAGGTCCCCACATATAGCAACACTAGTTTCTCTGTCCATGTCCAAAACTACCTTGGAATAATTGCCAAAATGTATGCCATGAAGTAATTTGCAGCTAAGTTCAATTCTATCTTCTTTCCAAAACGAGCTCTCTATTTATTGTCATGAACTAATGACACTCAAGGTGTGTGTGTACACACACACACATATATTTTTCATTCTAGATCCAAGAATAATTAAGTATGGAAATGATCTGGCTTTTTAAATTTCTTTTGTACATCATACACACCCTTACATTTTTTTATTTGAATTTTACAGGAGGGGCTTTCTGTTTACTGCCATTGTGACAAGTGGAGCTGGATTCTTGAGTTCTTTTGCTCCTAACTATCTGTCATTAATATCTCTTAGATTCTTAGTTGGTATTGGTTTGGGAGGAGGACCTGTTCTTGGATCTTGGTTCTTGGAGTTTGTTCCTGCACCAAGTAGAGGAACCTGGATGGTGATATTTTCTGCATTTTGGACTGTTGGAACCATCTTTGAGGCATCTCTTGCATGGGTATGATACCCCCCCTCGGTTTGTTTAGCAATTTTTAAACCATTTTCGAACAGTTGATCTGCTAATAGTGTTGCCAAGTATCATACAAAACAATTATCCTGTAGTGCTGATTATTGTACAATAACTTAACCTGTAGCATTAACTAGTATGTTACGAGTACAGGGTTTATTGAAAGAAAAAGTACTTGACATTAGAATAAATTTCAAGGAAGATTAGCAGTCTGAAACATCACTTTTGAAAGGAACTCCAGTTGTTAGGGCATAGAATCATGCGTTTTGTATGACAATTTACTTTGCGTTTTTGCTTAATGAATCTTTGAAGCATTGTTTATATTCATAATTATTTATCTGTGACACATAATATTTTTGGCAACTCTGATATGAACATCTATAATATATTATCCCGGTCTTGCAAGGTTGCTGCTCATAATCATAGTGAAATACACTCTTGCAGTAAAAATGGACATGTATTAGACTAGAAGATTCCACCATGTTTTACCATGGCTAATTTTTCGTTTTCACTATACTAATGGCAGATGGTTATGCCCAAGTTTGGCTGGAGGTGGTTGTTAGCACTATCATCTATTCCATCTTTCCTCCTGCTCCTATTTTATGCCTTTACGCCAGAGTCACCAAGGTTCCTATGCATGAAAGGAAGAACAACCGAGGCTGTGGATGTATTGGAGAAAATGGCAAGACTAAACAATGTGCCATTACCTTCAGGCAAGCTTGTTTCAGACAAAAATATCGAGCTCGATGAAGTTTCAGTATCTTCAGAATCCACAACACTCCTGGCTGGTGCTGAAGAAAGTGCAAAAATAGATAGAGACGAAGGTTCCGATTTCGGAGGTATTAAGTCTGTTGGCAAGCTACTTTCACCCAAACTGATCAGAGCAACTCTACTTCTGTGGATGGCATTCTTTGGAAATGCGTTCGCCTATTATGGGATTGTTCTTCTGACATCAGAGCTAAGTAATGGAAATAGGATATGTGCAAAAGAGGAGGTTGAATCAGTACATTCAAATAATGCAAGCCTATATAAAAATGTTTTCATATCTAGTTTTGCAGGTTAGTTACTGCTGTGCACAATATGACTAGCATAACTATCTTCAGAAGTCTGTGATCATATAGATGACCAATGCTGCCATGTTTTATTGAAACAGAGATCCCAGGATCAATTCTGTCGGCCATGGTTGTGGATCGATTTGGCCGGAGGCTTTCCATGGCGTCCATGCTCTTCACTAGCTGTGTTTTCTTGTTCCCACTAGTGTTCTCCCGGACAGATATAATAATAAGAATCTCCCTGTTTGGTGCCCGGCTCTGTATTGCTGCCAGCTTCACCATTGTATACATATACGCTCCCGAGGTCAGTAAGGTTCTTCTGCAGACACCAGTACATCACGTCATTCTTCTCGTCCTTTGGTGACCCTAAGTAACCGATAACCAATCTGTGCCTGTGCTAACATTTGGTGGCTTGCCTTGGTTCATTGTTCAGATTTACCCAACTTCGGTGAGGACGACGGGCATCGGCATCGCGAGCTCGGTGGGCAGGATCGGGGGCATCCTCTGCCCACTGGTGGCGGTCGCCCTGGTGCACAGCTGCCACCAGACGACGGCGATAATCCTCTTCGAGATTGTAGTCTTCTTCTCCGGCCTAGCCGTCGCATTCTTCCCCTTCGAGACGAAGGGTTGTAGGCTCAACGACACCGAGGTCGATATGAACTGATCACACGATTTGGTGTACTGTGAGAACATTCTTTTTTTTTTTGGGCGGCGAGAACATGGAGATGCCACATGGTGATTGATCGAGCGATTTTTATACGATGTACACGACACGACTGATGTTTTGCTATAGGAAATAAAACAAATCTGCCGACGGGATGCTTATATCTCTTTGAGTTACAACTGCGAATTCTGTCTGGGATGGTTCGCCCGTGGCGACAGATGGTCGTGACAGATCACAGATGCCTTCCTGCCCGCGTAGCGACAACATTGTTGCTCGAGAATTAGCGTTCTACATACGCGTCGCACTGATGATTTTCTTATATATAAAAAAAGAGTATTCCTAGTCTTAAATGGAAATATTTGTCGCCATTGATTTTTTTTACAACTTTGATAACTTGTCATATTCAAAAAAAAAAAATACAAGTATCATAATTTGTTTGCTACATGCTTTACTATTGTATGTATTTTAAGTTTGACTTACCATTTTATATATTTGCAATAATTTTTTAATGAGACGAATGGTCAAAGTTGGAAGAAAAAAATCAACGACGATAAATATTTCACTGCGAATGCAGTAGTAGTTTGTATCGATGATGACGTACTGCTCGTTGCTGAGGTGGCACCTATCCTCAATCACAAGGTGATATCCCGTGTTGTTGCTGCGGGATCTTTTGGTGAACTTTGAAAATAAAAATATTAAAGTGATTACATGCCAATGTTTTTTGAAATTTGGAAGCAGAAAAACTAATATGATTTCTTGGTAACATCCTTTTATAAATGACATCATACATGAAAACATATTTAGTTTGTTGAGAGAGATCGACTATCAAATGATATCCTGCATGTATTTTTACGTAGGAATTTTGTAGCATGTTACTAAAGTAATAATAATAAATTACATGTGTGAATGTTATTAGTCAAAAAACAATAAAAGTTATAAATATAAAATTCTTTGTGGCATGTATAGTGATGATTTGTAGTAAAGTGCTCCTAATCATCATACAAAACTTAATAAGAGCACCCCACTAGCCAATTCTCTTAAACCTCAACGCGCCACATCATCTGCTGATGTCACATGTCCTCCCACCTAGGGTGCCGTCCCCATCCCATCCAACCCCGCGCCCCCACCCCGCTCGGACCCCGCGCCCCTTCCGCCGTCTCACCTCCCCACCCCGCACCGCCCCCCGGATCTTGGGTCCCTGCGCTGTAACGCCCGCATTTTTAGCTCATAATAAATCACCTTTTAAATCACGCGTTTATTTTAAAATTCTTCTGCTGAGCTCGATCGTCTCCCCGGAAACCCGATCATCTTTCCCTCTCTCCCTTCCTCGGCGCGCGTGCCGCGAATCCCGCCGCACCGCCCGCCATCACTTGGGCCACTGCCGCTCACCGCGTGCTTCGCCCCGGCCGCTGCCGTCGGCCACCTCGCGGGGAATCCCGGGCTTGCCGCGGTCCCGCTGGCCGGCCCGCCTCGCCATCACCGCCGTCCCGGAAATTACGCCGGCACCCGAAAACATGGAAATCCCACCAAAAATCCTTTTCATAATTTCCCTGTTTTCACCAAAATTTTCTTCCAATTTTTCCTTACCCTTTCCCCTTTTCTTTCCACTTTCCCTTAGGTTTCCTTTTTTCCTTTCCCCCTTTTTCTTTTCCCCTTTCTTTTCTTCTTTTCTTTCTTTCCTTTCTCTCCTCCCTTTCTCCTTCCTTTGGCCAGCGCCCGACCTCGCGCCTTGCTTCCCCGACCGCGCCTGGCCCCCTCTCGTCCTCTACACACCGCCCCAACCCCGCGATGTGACCGCACCCTGGCGCGCCCGCCATTACTCCGCCCGCCCGAGTCGTCACACCACGGTGCCATCGCCGCCGGCCATCCCGCGCCGCCGGACCCGGCCCCGTGGGCCTACCACTCTCCCTGGCGCACCGCACGCCGCCTCTCCACCTCGAAACACGGCGCGCCTGGGCACGATAGGACCCAACAATTGCCGCCCCGACAACCGCGACCGCCCTAATTTGCCTCTGCCCGAGCCGTCACCTCACTGGAGGCCGGTTGCCGCGGCCCCTCCCTGCCGAGACGCCGCCGGGTCGCCGGGAAGATACCCCCCCGAACCGCCTCAAGCTCCCTATAAATAGCACCCAGGCCTCCTCTTCGTCCCTCACCTCACCACCGAGCCCCCACAACCCTCCCTTGCTCCACCACCGCCACCATTTGCGCTGCCATCACTAACCTCCACCGCCGCCCGTTCCTCGTCGCGGAGCCACCTCCACAGGCCGTCCCTGACCAAGGTGAGAGCCGGAATAGGTAGCCCTCGTTCCCCTCTCCGTTCTCCCCCTATCCACGGCCGCCGCCGACCCCGGAGCGCCGGCAATCGCCGACGCCGACCGGACCGGCCACCTGGTTAACCCCCCCCTCTGTTCTTTTCGAAAGGAAGGGGATGTCGGTTTTGCCAGAAACCCCCCTGACCTCCTTCCTTTCTACCCGAGCCCCCATCTTTATTCCCTTTCTCATTTATTTCTCCAAATAAGACCCTAGCCCATAAACCAAATTACAAATTAGCCCTACTTAATTTCAAGAAGACCCCTGGACTATTCCATCTAAACCTCACCTTAATTATAAGCCCACCCCCTATTAAACCTAATTACTAATAGGTCCTTAACTTCTTAATTAGTCCTAAATACCCCCCTTTAACCCATCATTGCATACGCGATTTTAATTCAAATCGTACCCAAAATTTATCACACCCATCCCGGGTTTACCTCCACCGATCCATCATCCACCCCCCCCTAAAATGACATTTATTCCTCTATTCTTTCCTCGAGCTCAGCCGGTAAATTTGTGTGCTTGTATTGATTGCATGCTTGCTTGTGTGTGCGCTATAGCCGACAGAGTGAACGAAATAGGGTACCACGAGCCGGAGCTTGGAGCCGAGTACTGCGAGCAGGAGCCCGAGATCCCGAACCACGAGCAGGAACTCCCCGAGGACTTCGAAGACGGCAAGTTCAATCTCATCCTTTGATGCATGCTTTGGTCCTAGTTTTATAAACACAACCCTATACCCATTTTATAAATTTCATATTGTTTTACTGCAAAAACCTGGTAGGATAGCCACCCTTGATTGCTATGATTGAACCTTGTTTGGCCAAAATGATTTCTTTAAAATGGTGTGAGTGCTTTTGGGAATGGGATATTTTGGAAAATGAGTAAAGAACTGGGTAGACGGGATGGACGTGTGTGTCAGGAGTATGGGTGAGCTCGTACCTTTGTGGTTGAGCATGTTGGGAGATGTCCATCTTGTCGTTAAGGACCGAGTTGCGTGACATCTCAGCTGACCCAAATTATCGTACTACCACTCGACCGTTGTATGTGACAACGGCTTAGCATAAATCCAACTAGTTAATCTACTTGCCATCAGGAGTGCGGGTGAGCAGCGGGAGATCAAGGAGTAGGGGTACGATCTGTGTGAGGTACGCCCTGGTTATGTGAGATAACCCCTTGGGATGCTTCCGTGGTGGCTTGTAGTGTTAGCTAAGGTGGGTAATGAGTTTGATAGGATCTGCACCGGCACTAAGGTGTTCATGTCGCGGTACCCTACTTGTGGGTAAAGATGTACAACCTCTGCAGAGTGTAAAACCTATTCGAATAGTCGTTTCCTCGGTATTGGACGAGTCACGGTGTGGTCACAAAACCAGTGTTTGGGTTTGGGATGTTTTCATGGCGTGAGTTGTTTTCTAGGAAAGGGTGAGGCTGTGTGCCTGGGCTACTGCGGACGGGGAGTCCGGTAGTCCCAAATTGGTTTTCTCAAAAACAACTAGTTACTTGGGTTATAAAAATTGTTTGCGAAAACCTTTTCGAAAATGAACCCCTGCATGAGTAAATATGTTTGCAAATAAACCTTAACCTGATCCTTGATATATCCTGTGCATGTTCTGATTATAAGCCCCTCCGTGGGTGGGGTTGAACTTGTTGAGTACGTATGTACTCACCCTTGCTTAATTAACTGTTTTTCAGAGGAGGATACCGACTTCGTCCCCGAAGACGTCGAGTAGGTTGTTGTCCTACACCCAACCCGTGCCTGTGGAGTCAGGGTCGCCACAGGAAGCTTCCATGGTGCTAGACTCTAATGAGGCTATAGAAGCCTTTACTATTGTAGTTTGGTTAGTAGCTCTTATGTTGTTCCTCGTGGCAGTGGCACTTCCGTGCCCACAGCCTCGACGTGCTGTAAGGTAATGAACCACCTGTTGTAATAAATGTGTTACCAGCCTTCTGGGACTGGTATTTGTGTCATATTTAGTCACCTATGATGAGGGGACACTTCAGGTGGTATCAGAGCCATAGGTTGGCCGTAGGACGCGACCCCTAGGACCCGAGACCTTTTTCTGGCCCCTCTCTAAACCTTTTCCCTGCTGAGCTCACCTTTGAGGACCAGGAGCGTCCCGGTGGTCGATGGATGACTGCTCCTCAGTGATGAGTGATTGACAACGGGTGTTGGACTGACTCTTGGCTCAGTGTGCTGGTGTAGGCTGCGGCCTAGTTCGTGTTGTTGCAGGTGAAGAACAGGCGCGAAAGGTCTTCAGCCTTGAGGGGCCTCCGGGAGATGGAGAGACAAGTAGGCTCGGTTCGAGGGACCCAGTGGACAACGGGACTAGGTGCGGGCCACATGGTGGCGAGACGAGCAAGAGGAAGTCGTGGACGATCGAGCCGGTGCACGGTGGCGGTCAAGTTAAGAGGCTTGGCAGGAGGCCGGGCCGACCACGCGGGGTTTGGTGGTTTGCCCAAAAAACCATCGAAGGACGGTTTCTTGGTTTGGGCCTCAAAACCAAGTCTGAAGGCCCAACACGACGGAGACGGGATCCGGGCGTGTCGGGAAGCTTCGAAGCGGAGGACACGCGGCAGGATCGCATGGCTTGCGTCGGGAGGACGCGGGGTGCGGCGAAGGCATGGCCGTCCGATGGCAAGACCCACAAACATTACATAAATGCCCCTGCGTGGGTTGTATCGCCAGTAGTTGAGTTAGGGGTAGTCGAGTCATTTACCACACCGGCGGGACCTGATATATAAGCCATGAGTGTGTGTGGACGGCTATCTCTCTCCGTGACTTAGGGTTTCATTTCCCCTCTCCCATTTCTCATTTTTCCCGAGACATTTTCTTCTCCATTTTCTCTAGGCTAGCATGAGAGCTTCATGAGAGATTTGTTGAGAGGGATGGATGTTAGGGCGGCATGCTAGACCTTGTGAATCTTTCCTGGTTTGTATAGAAGATTCGACGTTGTGAATTTCGTGGTTTTTTTCGTGCTTGTTTTTGGTGCCTTTGTTCTTGGTGTGGTTCCGCGGATTTGAGTGGGTTTCTCCTCAGATTTCTTTGAGGGAAACATGGATGGATGTCTTGTGCATCTTTGTGATTGATCTTGTGCCGTCAAACGCCGGGAAACCACTTCGATTCAAGGATTTTCGTTCGGAGCTCTAG
Organism: Cenchrus americanus; assembly: GCA_947561735.1. Taxonomy (NCBI): domain Eukaryota; kingdom Viridiplantae; phylum Streptophyta; class Magnoliopsida; order Poales; family Poaceae; genus Cenchrus; species Cenchrus americanus. The sequence goes on from OX387240.1 coordinate 57,663,651, forward strand.
TTTTTGGTGGTGTTCAAAGGATCCGCGATTCCCGGTGTTTTAGGGAGTTAGGAAGCGAATTTTTTAGGGGTATAGCATCCTTGTTTTATGCTTATCATGTCCCCAAACTCTTGTCTCAACAGCTTCTATCGTTTGGGAGATCCGGTGATGAGTAGGGAGAGTTGACCTTCGAGGTCGGGCTGTTTCTGGGTCTGTTTGTGAAGCGCAGACAGTCCGCGGGGGTCTGGCGGACGGTCCATGAGCCCAGTGTTCTTCGAGTGTTCTTCGTGTTCTTGCTCGTCTTTGTTTTCGATCCGCTTTGTTTTCGAGCTTTGGTTGGAAGAGGTTTCGGACAGTCCGCCGGGGCCGACGCGCGCGGACGGTCCGCGGGTGCCTGGCGGACAGTCCGCGTGCTCCCCGCGGACGGTCCGTTTTTCGGGGTCCGCTACTGGAGGTTCTGTTAGCTTTTTCGGAGAGTCTGCGGCTCAGGGCCAGACGCTCCGCAGTACGGGTGCGGACAGTCCGTGTGGCCCGTGCGGACAGTCCGCCCCTCCTGGCCGGACGGTCCGCCAGAGCCTGGCTGCTTTGTTCCTTGGTTCGATTCCTCCCTCCTTCTTTCGTGCTTCCGCGTGTGCTTTAAGGAATCGTTCCTAAGACTTGAGGTTGATCCATAACCTCATTGTCTTGGCGATTGGTGTGTGATTCGATCCATCACTTGTGTGTGACCGGGGTTTGTCTAGGGTATAGGCCGGGTTCTTTGAGAAGAATTTTTACCGGCTCCTATTCACTCCCCCCTCTCTAGTCGCCATCCGATCCTTCAATTGGTATTAGAGCTTGGTGCCGGATTCGTGGTGACTTTGACAAGTCTTGAATCCTAAGATGGCGTACGTTGAGCGGGGGTGGTCCGTCGCACTTCGATGGGAAGGGTTACCACAAGTGGGCGGCTCGTATGATGATCTTTCTTCGTGGCAAGTTGTTGGATTTCATTGTGCTTGACAAGACCTATGCTATTCCGGCTGAGATCCACACTCTTATGGCGACCGATGCCGGTGCTAAGGCCAAGTATGAGGCAAATGCAAAAACCGTTGATCACTTGGTCCGAAGCTTGTGTGATCCTGAGTTTGAGCGTGTTCGCCATTTGAATCTTGCTTGGCAAATTTGGGAGAAGTTGTTGGTTGCTCACGGTGGTGATAACCATGTGAAGGCTCGCCTCTTTGTTTCTTACTGGATGCAATATGAGAACTTTACTCAACTTCCTCGTGAGGACATTGATGCGATGTTTCAGAGGTTCACCGCCATCGTGAACAACATGAAGGCCAATGTTGAGGATTTCCCTTACACCACACATGATCAAGCTTTGAAGCTTTTGCATATCTTGGACCAAAATGTTTGGGGTGCTAAGGTTGAGGCCATCAAGGAGTCCGGGCAATACTTGACTATTGAGTTGGATGATATCTTTTCTAAGCTCAAGTCGGCTGAGGTTGACAGGAAGTTGCAATCCAAGCATGAGGGCTCGACTGATCATAGTCTTGCTCTTGTGGGCGGATCAAAGGGCAAAGCCAACACTAACCCTTCCTGTCGACAGTTTTCCTTGTCTTCTCTCATGTCCATTCTAGATGATGAGTTCGATGTGCTGAGTGAGGAGGAACTAGCCTTGCTCTCAAGGAGGTTTGATCGACTACATGAGAGCCGGAGGAATGCAAGGCGGAGCTCGGGGACATGCTACAAGTGTGGCAAGCGTGGACACTTCATTGCCGAGTGCCCGGAAGCGGAGGAGAACAAGTACAAGATGAGCGAGTACAAGGCGCACCCGAAGCGTGAAGACAAGTACTCCTCCAAGGGCAAGCACTACAGCAAGTCCAAGAGCAAGGACAAGGACAAGCGGCGACCGAGCAAGGGCGGCCACAAGAAGGACAAGGCAAGAGCTATGGTGGCCGGTGCAAGCGACGTCGACACAAGCTCAAGTGACGGGCATTCAAGCTCAAGCAGTGAGGATGAAGACGCCGGGAGGCTCAAGGGCAAGAAGAATGCAAGCCAGAACCTCAGTGGGTTGAGCTGTGTTGAACTTGGAGGCTTTTGTGGCATGGCCCATAGCTCAAGCAGCAAGAAGAGCGAGAAGGAAGACACCAACTCCGACTCGGAGGATGAGGTAAACCGTGACCCCGACTCTTTGCTTGCTGAGATCACTAGGTTGAATGGCTTGATTGACAACCGTGATTGTGTGTTGAGAGATGCTAAGAAAATGAGGAGAGATCTTAGGGCTCAACTTGAGAATGCTTGTGATAAAGTAGGAGAGTTAGAGTCTAAATTGCTTGAATTGAAACTTGAGAATGACTCTTTGAAACTTACTCCTACCATTTCTGATGATGTTGAATGTTCTGAATGTAATGCATGGTTGAATGAGATCAAGTTGCTTAATGAGAAGAATGCTTCCACTTTGGCTAAACTAGATGCTCTTAGGACTGAGTATGATGAGCTTAAGGCTAGACCCACTTTGCTTGGTGCTTGTAAATCATGTCCTACTATGCATGCTAAGCTTGTTGATGCTCGTTCTACCATTAACACTTTGGAAGCTTCTTTGAAATCTCCTGTTGTCAATGCATGCACTAGCTGTGATGAAGTTACTTTGCGCAATCTTGAATTTACTTCCCGTTTGGATGTCATCTATGAGGAGAATGATCATTTGAGGAAGGTGTTGGGTTGGTTGTCTGGGCAGGAACCTCAATTGAAAATCATGATTGAGGAGCGGATGGTCGTGGTTTGGGTTTTGAGAAGTTGGGTGAGAAAGTGGGAGAAAACAGCGGGGAGAGTGTGTATGAGAAGTGTGTTGAGTCTAACCCCGAGTTTGAGGTGATCGGAGACATCCAAGTCCCACTTCCAAAAGCACCCAAGAACTCTTTCACTCCAAAGCCCAACCACCTTTGCAACAAGCTCGACACAACCCAAGATCCACCCAAATTCCCACCTAAAACAAATGACTTCCAGAAACTGGTGAAGTTTGTGAGTGAGAAGGGTGTGAAACCTAGAGAGAAGCCAGAGTCAAAACCAAAACCCATCCCCTTCAGGTGTGAGTATTGTGGCAAGGAGAGGCATCTAGCAGAGTTTTGCTACAAGAGGAAGAGGGATGAGAGGCTTGCTACGGAGAAAGCAAACCAGGACAGGTATCGCCAGTCTCATGGTTTTCCTGAGCCTATAGTGCCACTTCCACGGGGTGTGGGAAGTGTGAGGAGTGTTGGTAGAGTTGGAGCTTAGGGTGGTAGGTTCCCACAGAGAGGTGGTGGTGAGAGGTTTGATAGGAGAGATGATGGTGTGCGTGCTGGTGAGAGGTTTGGTCGGGCTCGTGGTGGTTTTGCTGGACGTCCCCCTACTCGTCCTCAATACGGGTCTAGGGGAGATGATCACAGCTTTGGGTTCCAAAGGAACTACTGACCACGTTTTCCCCCTCGTGGTGCTCGTACTCCTTTCATGGGACATGAGAAATTTGGTGGCAAGGGAATGATGTTTGCTAACCCCTCTTTTGAGCAGATGGCTCGACACTGGTTCAACTTTCTTTGTGCTAACCCCAGTGTCGAGTCGTTGGCTCATTCTCGTTCTTGTTTCTGCCTACAGGAAGGAGGCTTGGAGAACATTTGGTTGATCGACTCCGGATGTTCCCGACACATGACCGGAGACAAGAAGTGGTTCTCCAGCCTCACCCCAGTGAAGGAAAAGATGTACATCACATTTGGGGACAATGGACGAGGAAGGGTGATTTCTGTAACGTTGAAGAGGGTTGCTCTTGTGATGTCTTTGGGTTTCAATTTGCTTTCGGTTTCTCAGTTGCTTGATGAGGGCTTTGAGGTGCGTTTCAAGTCTGGTGAGTCTCGTTTGCTGGATTCTCGAGGTGATCTTGTTTGTATGATCATCCCCGAGGGTCAGATTTTCAGGGCTGATTTCTCTCGTTCTTTGGGTCTTGCTCGCTGTTTGATGGCCGGTCCTTCTTCTGATTTGTGGAAATGGCATAGGTGGTTGGGTCACTTGAGCTTTGATTTGGTTTCCCGCTTGAGTGGTCTTGACCTTGTCCGAGGATTGCCAAGGTTGAAGTTTGAGAAGGATTTGGTCTGTGCTTCGTGTAGGCATGGCAAGATGGTAGCCACTCCCCATCCACCCCTGACCGATGTCATGACCGAGCGTCCGACAGAGCTGTTGCATATGGACCTTGTTGGGCCAGCTCGAGTTCGCTCGGTGGATGGGAAGTGGTATGTCCTTGTTGTGGTGGACGATTACTCTCACTATGCCTGGGTGTTTTTCTTGGAGGACAAAAGTGAGACATTTGATTTTGTTCGAGATCTGATCGTGAGGTTGAGGAACGAGAGGCATGGGAATGCCATTCGAGCTATCCGCAGTGATAATGGCTCAGAGTTCAAGAACTCTCATTTTGATGCCTTCTGTCGTGATCTAGGCCTTGAACATCAGTATTCGACCCCTTTTGTGCCCCCTCAAAATGGAGTTGTGGAAAGGAAAAATCGGACTCTTTGTGAGATGGCTAGGACGATGCTCGATGAGCACAAGACTCCTAGGAGGTATTGGGCTGAGGCGGTCAATACGGCCTGTCATGTCTCCAACAGGATTTTATTGCGAGCTTTCAAGAGGAAGACCTGTTATGAGCTTATTCATGGTCGGGCACCCAAGGTGAGTCATTTCCGAGTCTTTGGCTGCAAGTGCTTTATACTTAAGAAGGGAAAACTCGACGAGTTTGAGGACAGATCTAGTGATGGGATTTTCTTTGGATATGCTAACCATTCTAGAGCCTATAGAGTGCTTAATCTTGAGACTAACAAAATCATGGAGACTTGCGAGGTAACCTTCGACGAGACAATGCCATGTACCTCTCTTGGTTTTGAATGTGCAGGTGATAAGGACATGGATGAGGACCTCTTTGAAGAGGAGAAGGATGAAGCTGGAGATGATGATGGAGAGAACCATGCGCCTGAAGCTGAGTGTGTACCCACTACTTCCCCTACGACCACTACGGAGGGTGGACCGTCTACATCATGGACAATGACAGTGCGACAAGAGGACCAAGCGAGAGAAGCTGAAGTTGAGGGGGAGGTAGTCTCGAGGCGTGAGGCTTCCCGGCGGATTCAAGAAGTGCATCCCCTATCGAAGATCATTGGGGACATCGACGAACGTACCACGCGGTCAAGGTCCAGAAATTCCTCTCATTTTGCTCATGCTGCATTTGTTGCCTCCTTTGAGCCCAAGGACATTGGACACGCTTTATCTGATGCAAACTGGGTCAATTCTATGCATGAGGAGTTGGAAAATTTTGAGAGGAATCAGGTGTGGGAGTTAGTTGAACCACCTCCAAATTGCCATCCTATAGGAACCAAATGGGTTTGGAAGAACAAAGAGGGTGAGAATGGGATGGTTGTGGGGAACAAGTCCAGATTTGTTGCTCAGGGATATAGTCAGAAGGAGGGGATCGACTATGAGGAGACCTTTGCTCCTGTGGCCCATCTTGAGGCAATTCGAATCCTTCTAGCCTTTGCCGTGGCTAAAGGGTTCAAGTTGTTTCAAATGGATGTGAAGAGTGCTTTTTTGAATGGGGTCATAGAGGAGGAGGTGTATGTGAAGCAGCCACCGGGGTTCGAGAGTGAGAAGTATCCACACAGAGTGTACAGGTTGAAAAGGGCTCTGTATGGGTTGAAACAGGCGCCCCGGGCTTGGTATGAGAGATTGAGAGGTTTTCTGTTGAGCAGAGGGTTCGTGATGGGTACCGTGGATAAAACCTTGTTTCTCCTCAAGCATGGGAATGACTTGTTGGTTGTGCAGATATACGTGGATGATATTGTCTTTGGTGGCTCGTCACATAACCTTGTTGCCAAGTTTGCAGATGAGATGAGGAGGGAATTCGAGATGAGCATGATGGGCGAGTTGCAGTACTTTCTTGGGTTGCAGATCAAGCAAGTGAAGGACGGAACATTTGTGCATCAGACTAAGTACACGAAAGACATGCTGAGGAAGTTCCAGATGCAAGATGTGAAGCCTATGTCGACACCCATGGGGAGTACGGCTACTTTGGATGCGGACGAGGACAGAGAACCAGTGGACCAGCGAGAGTACCGGAGCATGATCGGCTCCCTCCTCTACCTGACGACGACGAGGCCAAACATACGGTTCGGTGTGTGTCCGTGCGCTCGTTTTCGGGCTTCGCCGAGGACATCACATCGACGGCCGTCAAGAAGATCTTCGAGTACCTACAGTCTGCCCCTGGTCTTGGCCTTTGGTATTCATCCTCCTCGACTCTTTCACTTCATGGTTTTTCTGATGCGGATTTCGCTGGTTGCCGAGTCGAGAGGAAGTCTACTTCTGGTACTTGCCAGTTTCTTGGGTCCTCGTTGGTTTCGTGGTCTTCCCGCAAGCAGTCTAGTGTAGCTCAGTCCACCACCGAGGCGGAGTATGTTGCAGCCGCGAGTTGTTGTTCCCAGCTGTTGTGGATCTCATACACTTTGAGAGACTTTGGTGAGGAGTGCACCCAGATCCCACTTCTTTGTGATAGCACCAGTGCCATAAGCGTAGCGAAAAACCCAGTGCTTCATTCTAGAACCAAACACATAGAAGTGAGGTATCATTTCTTGAGAGACAATGTGGAGAAAGGGACCATTGTGTTGAGTCATGTCCCTACCCAAGACCAAATTTGCGTACATCTTTACAAAGCCTCTCGACCAAGCTACATTTGTGCGCTTGCGGGGGTAACTTGGGGTTTGTTGCCCTTTCTAGTTGATTCTTGGGGGATTTACTTTTGTACCATATGTATCATACCATGTTTTTCCTTTGATGTATATACATGCTTTGCTTGATGTATAAACCATGGTAGGATAGCCATCTTGTTATATATCATGTTGCATTTGTATCATATTGCATTTTAGGATGATGAGCTTCTTCCATATGCCTTATTTGAGTTTCTTTGGCTACTTGTGAGATATTGGTCATGTGTGGGAGAAATGGCTATGTGAGGCTATGCTCTTGGAATATTTGAGATATATGTGTTGTGAGATAGCCTTTTTGAATCAAATGCTAATCTTGACTAAATTTGATGAAATGTGCTCCACTCATGAGTAGTAGTGTATCCATGTCACTTTTTGGTCTAAATGTGCGTTTCATGCTTAGATTGTGCTTGGATGTCTCTTTCTTGCATTTGGGCCAAAGGCCGATATCATTGTGAATGTTTAGCCTATGTTGCATTCATGGAGGAGCATAAGCTTCTTTTTGCCGCAAAGGCACTTCATGTACCATGAAATGAATTAATCTTGAAAAGAAGTGTGTATGCTTGAAAAATGCTCCATCCATCATGTTTATGCTTAAAATGTCTTATCTTTCACATGGGTGCAAAACATGTTGCATGATGTTCACCAGTGGAGAAGTCTCCCCGAAGTGGACACATGGCTCATGAGCTTTAACATGACATGCTTTGCTTTATGGGTGTTTGCAATGATCTTTTGTTAAGAATTTGATATCCTTGTATGATCTCTAGATGATATTCATGTTTTTGGCTAGAATATGACATGGATAGGCCTTTACATTTGAAGTGAGCCATCTTTTGCTAAAATTGCTCAAATATGAAAATTTGCTTTGTCACATGCCTATATTTTCATATATTACTTGTGGTAATGCTTTGACTATGTTATGATCCATATATGTGCTCTTTGTCTCACTTCTAGCCTTTGACACTAGATTTGGCCTATTTGAGAAGCTCATGTAGATGTTTATATGCTTTGTCTTACATTCCTGCATTTTCACCTTGATTCATACATTGTCAACAAGGGGGAGAAGAGGTGAGCTTAATGCAAATTTAGAAGAGGTGAGCTTAATGCAAACTCAGAAAAATTGCATCTAACATTTGGAAGTTTGCATCCACATGTTCAGGGGGAGCTTGCATTTGTTCAGGGGGAGCTTTCTGAGCTTTCTTGCTATTTTCAGTGTGGAGTTTGTGCTTTGCTCGGCTTGCGACCTTTCTTTGCCTTTCTTTGGTTTTGGTCATGAGTTGAGCTTCTTTGTTTTTCTTTCTTCTTACTTTCTTTCTCTGAATTTCATTTCGCGTTGTGTGTTGTCAATGCACTCATCAAGGGGGAGATTGAGGACCAGGAGTGTCCCAGTGGTCGATGGATGACTGCTCCTCAGTAATGAGTGATTGATAACGGGTGTTGGACTGACTCTTGGCTCAGTGCGCAGGTGTAGACTGCGGCCTAGTTCGTGTTGTTGTAGGTGAAGAACGGGCGCGAAAGGTCTTCAGCCTTGAGGGGCCTCCGGGAGATGGAGAGACAAGTAGGCTTGTTTCGAGGGACCCGGTGGACAGCGGGACTAGGTGCGGGCCACATGGTGGCGAGACGAGCAAGACGAAGTCGTGGACGATCGAGCCGGTGCACGATGGCGGTCGAGTCAAGAGGCTTGGCGGGAGGCCAGGCCGAGCACGCGGGGTTTGGTGGTTTGCCCACAAAACCATCGGAGGACGGTTTCTTGGTTTGGGCCTCAAAACCAAGTCCGAAGGCCCAACACGACGGAGACGGGATCTGGGCGTGTCGGGAAGCTTCGAAGCAGAGGACACACGGCGGGATCACATGGCTTGCGTCGGGAGGACGCGGGGTGCGGCGAAGGTGTGGCCGTCCGATGGCAAGACCCACAAACATTACATAAATGCCCCTGCGTGGGTCGTATCGCCAGTAGTTGAGTTAGGGGTAGTCGAGTCATTTACCACGCCGGCGGGACCCGATATATAAGCCATGAGTGTGTGTGGATGGCTCTCTCTCTCCACGACTTAGGGTTTCATTTCCCCCCTCCCATTTCTCATTTTTCCCGAGACATTTTCTTCTCCATTTTCTCTAGGCTAGCATAAGAGCTTCATGAGAGATTTGTTGAGAGGGATGGATGTTAGGGCGGCATGCTAGACCTTGTGAATATTTCCTGGTTTGTATAGAAGATTCGGCGTTGTGAATTTCGTGGTCTTTTTCGTGCTTGTTTTTGGTGCCTTTGTTCTTGGTGTGGTTCCGCGGATTTGAGTGGGTTTCTACCCGGATTTCTTTGAGAGAAACATGGATGGATGTCCTATGCATCTTTGTGATTGATTTTGTGCCCTCAAACGCCGGGAAACCACTTCGATTCAAGGATTTTTGTTCGGAGCTCTAGTTTTTGGTGGTGTTCAAAGGATCCGCGATTCCCGGTGTTTTAGGGAGTTAGGAGGCGAAATTTTTGGGGTATAGCATCCTTGTTTGACACTTATCATGTCCCCAAACTCTTGTCTCAACAGCTTCTACCGTTTGGGAGATCCGGTGATGAGTAGGGAGAGTTGACCTTCGAGGTCGGGCTGTTTCTGGGTCTGTTCATGAAGCGCGGACAGTCCGCGGGGGTCTGGCGGACGGTCTGCGAGCCCAGTGTTCTTCGGGTGTTCTTGGTGTTCTTGCTCATTTTTGTTTTCGATCCGCTTTGTTTACGAGCTATGGTTGGAAGAGGTTTCGGACAGTCCGCAGCAGCGGCGCGGACAGTCCGCGGGTGCCTGGTGGACAGTCCGCGTGCTCCCCGCGGATGGTCCGTTTTTCGGGGTCCGCTACTGGAGGTTCTGTTACCTTTTTCGGATAGTCCGCGGCTCAGGGCCGGACGGTCCCAGTACGGGTGCGGACAGTCCGCTGCAGCAGGCCGGACAGTCCGCGTGGCCCGTGCGGACGGCCTCCGCCCCTCCCGGCCGGGACGGTCCGCCGCAGCCTCGGTCGCTTTGTTCCTTGGTTCGATTCCTCCCTCCTTCTTTCGTGCTTCCGCGTGTGCTTCAAGGAATCGTTCCTAAGACTTGAGGTTGATCCATAACCTCGTTGTCTTGGTGATTGATGTGTGATTCGATCCATCGCTCGTGTGTGACCGGGGTTTTTCTAGGGTATAGGCCGGGTTCTTTGAGAAGAATTTTTACCGGCTCCTATTCACTCCCCCCTCTCTAGTTGCCATCCGATCCTTCAACCTTTTCCACAAATTCCGTACCTTGATCCTTGCCTGGTTCCAGATGGCTAACCTGGAGTGGAACGGAGGAGGCTGCCCCGCAGAACCTGGCCTCCCTAACTTTCTACTACTCAGCCTGGAACGCGTCGGAGTAAGGGACCCACCAGAGTACATCTATCGGGAGTACGAACGCTATGGCACCCTTCGGTGTAAAGTGCTGATCTTCGTGGGAAGGAGCACACTCTACCCCGATATAGAACCCTGATTCATCTCCACCACTGGATTTCACTTCCTTGACACCTACCCAAAGGCTGCTCGGAAGGCCCTGCGACGCCTACGAGTGGTTTATAGGCAACATCTCAGACGGACTCCAATGGGATTTTTCCCACCCTCAAGAGGTAGAGGACGCTCATGGATCGACCGAATGGGAGGACTGGGAAGAGAAGAAGAAGACGTAGAAGATACAGTTTCCCACCTGTCCATCTACCTCAATGGCCTAGACCACCTCTACCTTGAACAAGCCGAGTAGTTGAAGCACCAAATCGACTGGGCAGAAAGAGCAGAACAAAGGATAGAACTGGAAAGGGTGAAGACGAGAATGGCGGAAGTTGCCCTAGCTAACCTGGAGCGAGATTATGCTAGGGAAAGGGAGCGCACTTTAATAGCCAATAAAGCCCTATGGGATGAGGTCCACAAGGAACGTAGAAGGAGAGAAGAAGCTGGTTTGATGGAAGATGAACCCGAAGAAACCCATTGGGACAAAGGAACCCAGACCGAGGAAGTGATACTGGAGCAAGACCTCCCACCAAAGAAGCGCCGCATTCAGATGGAGGAAGAGTCCCCATGAGGATAGACTGGAGTTCCTAGGCTAGAGCTATTGTCCTAGTAATAATAAATGTACCCTGAGGAGTGTACCCCAACCTTGTTGCTAAATAAAACTATCTATCTTTTGTACCCTACCCTTTGCACAACTTGTTAACTCTACCCTTGTTTTCAGATGGCTGAAGATGGATGGACCCAAGGCATATGCCAGGAGGAGCCTGGTTTTGCTCGCCTCCTTATCAACTCTCTGGAGCGCCTCGGTATCACTGAGCACCCAAGGTACTACAATAGAGAGTACGAGCAACTCGGCACTCTTCGCTGTAGGGTGGTCCTCTCCATCGCTAGAAGCAACCGCTACCCCAATATCGAGCCATGGCACGTGACCGCCACTGGGTTTCGACACCGAGACACGTACCCCTTGGCCCTCAGAAAAGCTCTCCGCTACCTGTGCCGGATCTACGAGGAACACCTCGTCCCCACACCAATGAGGTATTTTCCCCCGCCATCAGAACCCTAGTCTGGCAGGCCCGAATGAGAAACCTGGAACGATGCCGCCACCAAGAAGACCTTTTGTACCATGTGGTTTCCTACCTCGTCTCCCTAGACAAACTCTTTGATGACCAGGCCAAGCTCTTGAGGGAGCAAATCAGTCGGGCCGAGCAAGCAGAAGTCACAGTAAGGATGCACCAAGTTCGAGTGGCTCAAGCTGAAGCAAGGACCGCAGCCGCCATAAGTAGTGAAGTTGTTACCCATGAAAGCCTCAAGCGGATCCAAGATCAGCGCATGCAGGAATGGACTAACAGTGGAACCCCCGTTCCAGCCATTGGAGAAGCACAAGTTTTGCTTGGGACACCCCTTGTAGGATGGGGAGGAACTATTGAAACCCCGCCAGCACCACCGGCAGTCACCGAGCAACTGATAGCGACTGCAGTAAAGGAAACTACAGCACAGCCCCAAGAGAATGGAAACCCTGAGGGCGAGGATGACGATGAGCTGCTCATTCCACTGGAGGTGCACTCAGCCCCAGAAGATGCTCGCCTCGCGAGTAGCATGCCTCGGTTGCCTTGCCCAGGGAATGAAGTCGTGCTGGTCCGAGCTTAGAGTCGCACCCGCTTTTGTTGTAGTACCAAGTCGTGTAGCCTGTTCGTGTTGTATCAATCGAGTAGTTCGGGATGTATCCTCCTCCCTTGTTTGCAATAAAGTTTGTCTGTGCTTGCTTGTTTGCTATGTGTTGTTGTGTGCTTTCCGGCAGGAGTAGATCCCGTCTTTTCAAAAAGAAATCCGTCTTAATCAACTTAAACATCACATAAAACCTAGATCTCTTATAAAACCCGCTCCTCTACAGATGGTTTCAAGGCACCCTGCTAGGACCCTCCAAGGCTCTGGTCGTATGGACGCGGAAGGATCTCAAGCTGATCGAAGGGAGCGCCTTAACGACCAAGAAGTGAATCAGGGTGAGGATGGAGGAGAAAGCCAGGTCCTGCCACCACCACCCCCTCCCGTAGACCTGGCGCAAGTTTTGGCCAACCAGACTCTGCTGATGGAAGCCATAGCCAATGCCATCAACCGTCCAAGGCCCCGTGTTCTGGGCATGAATGAGAAGCTGATAGAATTTCTCCAGACAAAGCCACCCACTTTCGGCGGGTCCGTGAATCCTTTGGATGCTGATGACTGGCTGAGGGCCATCCTAAGGGAACTGGAGCCCTTCAACTGTGAAGACCGAGACAAGGTTCTCCTGGCTACTCACTAGCTCACTGGAACAGCCTTAGCCTGGTGGGAAAACTACTGTGCAGCAGCCAAGGATCCCTCCGCCATCACTTGGGATGAGTTTGTGGAAGGGTTTCGTCGCTACCACATCCCAGAAGCCACACTGAAGCGCAAGGCAGACGAGTTCCGTGAACTCCACCAGGGCAACAAGTCCATGTTGGAATACACTTACCGGTTCATAGAGTTGGCTCGTTACGCCCCTGAGGAAGTGGATAAGGACTCCAAGAAGTAGGAGATGTTCAAGAAGGGCTTGACTCCGAAACTAAGGACTCTGCTTACCCCTCAGATCTACCCGAATTTCAACACACTTATGAACATGGCCATCCTCACAGAGAGAGCCAAAGCAGAAGAGAAGAAAGAAAACAAGCGCAAGTTCATGGAACACAAGGCTCAACAGCAAGAACGTTCCCAGAGGCAGAGAAGCTTCGGTCACCCCATGTCCAGGTTCCAAGCCCCCATGCAGTACAGAACCCAGTCACAAGCTACGGGCTCTCAAGGCCCCAGAACCTAGTTCAAACCTTACAACAACCAGAACACCATGAAGCCCCCACAGAGCAACACTAGCCAGGTCACTGCCAACAACAACAACAACTCCAGAGTGTGTTTCAACTGCCGTGAGACCAGACACTTCATTGCCAACTGCCCATATGCCAAAAAGCCTACGGCTTTAGCCTTCTCCAACTCAGTGAACGGGCCAAGACCGGTTGTATCTGGAGCCAATCACGTGCTAGTTCGCAACAACAACAACTTTGGCAACAACAACTACCAGCAGATGAGGCAGCCCCAGCAGTCTTATGGACGAGCCCGCGTCAACCACATCAACGCACGGGAGGCTCAAGAGGCACAAGGCATAGTGCTCGGTGAGTTCCTGGTCAGCTCAGTCTTGGCAACCATATTATTTGATTCAGGAGCATCACATTCGTTCATATCCTCAAGTTTTGTGGAAAAACATAACATACCTACAGTACTACTAAAAGCACCCCTAGTAACCGGAACGCCCGGAGGTGACATCAAGTGTCAACAGGGTTTCTCCCGAGTAAGGATCATTTTAAGTGGGGTAGAGTTCCTAGTGGACCTAGTAGTACTGAAGTCCAAGGGAATAGATGTGATTCTTGGGATGGATTGGTTGATCCAACACCATGGTTTTATAAGTTGTGGCGATAAGGTAGTGCACCTAACCAACCTAGACGGAGTACAAGTGACCTGCCACACCCGAGGACACAGACCAGGCATAATGGTTTTTAGCATGGAAGCCAAATCCATAGAGGATGTCCCAGTAGTGTGGGAGTATCCGGATGTGTTCCCCGAAGAACTCCCAGGAATGCCACCAGATAGGGATATAGAGTTCGTCATTGACCTTATCCCCGGAACCTCTCCCATAGCCAAGAGACCCTATAGGATGGCAGCCCCTAAGTTGGCAGAGTTAAAGAAGCAGCTAAGAGAACTTCAGCGAAGTGGATTTATCAGACCAAGCTCTTCACCATGGGGAGCTCCAGTGCTCTTCGTAGAAAAGAAGGATAAAAGCCTGAGGATGTGTGTGGACTATCGCTCACTGAACGAAGTCACTATCAAGAACAAGTATCCTCTCCCTAGAATAGATGATTTATTTGACCAACTGAAAGGAGCCAAGTATTTTTCGAAGGTGGATTTAAGGTCAGGATACCATCAACTCAAGATTAGGGAGAGTGACATCCCAAAAACCGCCTTTGTCACCCGTTACGGGCAGTATGAGTTCACGGTAATGTCCTTCGGACTCACCAACGCACCCGCGTATTTTATGAACCTCATGAATAAGGTGTTTATGGAAGAGCTAGACAAGTTTGTCGTAGTTTTCATTGACGACATACTTGTTTACTCTAAGAGTGTGGAGGAACATGAGCAACACCTTCGAGTGGTACCAGGGAAACTAAGGGCACACAAGCTGTACGCGAAGTTCAGCAAGTGTGAATTCTGGCTGGAGAAAATATCTTTCCTTGGGCATATTCTGACAGCAGAAGGAGTAGCAGTAGACCCCGGGAAAGTTGAGACAGTTTCCAACTGGCGAGAACCAACCAATGTGAGCGAAATCAGAAGCTTTCTTGGGTTAGCAGGATACTACCGGAGGTTTATTGAAGGATTTTCTAAGATTGCCCGACCCATGACAAAGTTGCTCAAGAAGGAGAAGAAGTTCAACTGGACTGAGTCTTGTGAGAAAAGCTTTCAGGAGTTGAAAAGAAGATTGACAACAGCCCCAGTGCTGACCTTGCCAGACATTCAACGGGATTTTGTCGTCTATTGCGATGCATCCCGACAAGGGTTAGGATGTGTCCTTATGCAGGATGAGAAAGTAGTGGTGTATGCTTCCCGCCAACTCAAACCCCATGAGCAGAACTATCCTACCCATGACTTGGAGTTTGCAGCCGTAGTGCATGCCCTTAAAATTTGGAGACATTACCTGATTGGGAATAAGTGCAAAATACAGACCACAAGAGCTTAAAGTACATCTTCACCTAGCCTGACCTGAACCTAAGTCAAATAAGGTGGTTAGAATTAGTCAAAGATTACAACCTAGAAATCTACTACCACCCAGAAAAAGCCAATGTAGTGGCGGATGCCTTAAGCAGAAAATCCTACGAGAAAGCAGTGCCTAAGAGTGCCCAGTTGCAAGAAGAAATGGCACGACTCAACGTACACATTGTTCCCCAGGGCTACATCCTCCAACTAAGTGTTCAACCCACCTTGGAAAAAAGATCAGAAAGGCCCAAGGGACCGATGAGAATTTGATGAAAATCCGCAAGCACACAAGAGAGAATAAGGCCCCAAACTTTAGAGTGGATGATCAAGGCACACTGTGGTATAAAAATAGGATATGCGTGCCTGAAGACGGAGATTTCCGACAGACCATCATGGATGAGGCACACAACTCGGCATATTCCATCCACCTGGGATCCACTAAGATGTATATGAATTTAAAGCAGAAGTATTGGTGGAATGGAATGAAAGCAGACATTGCCCGGTTCGTCGCTCACTGTGATACTTGTCGGAGGATTAAAGCTGAACACCAGAAACCCACAGGTCTGTTGCAGCCTTTACCCATTCCGGTGTGGAAATGGGATGAGATAGGCATGGACTTTGTAGTGGGTTTGCCCAAGACTCATAAGGGACATGATTCCATATGGGTAATAGTGGACCAACTCACTAAGGTCGCTCACTTTTTACCCGTACGAACCACTTATGGTGGAGAGAAGTTGGCGAAGCTCTATATAGAGAACATAGTGAAATTGCATGTAGTACCTAGCAGGATAGTCTCAGATAGAGGGACCCAGTTTACCTCTAGGTTTTGGAGAAGTTTGCATAAAGCCATGGGTACCAAGCTGGATTTTAGTTCGGCTTATCACCCACAGACGGATGGACAGACCGAGAGGGTGAACCGAATATGGAAGACATGCTGAGAGCATGTGTCCTTACCTATGGCAAAGACTGGGAACAAAGTCTGCCATATGCAAAGTTCTCTTACAACAACGACTATCAGGCGAGCCTAGGAATGTCGCCATTTGAAGCCTTATATGGGAGAAAATGCAGGACACCCTTAATGTGGTCAGAGGTAGGAGAACGTGCCCTGGTTGGGTTCGCACTTATAAAGGAAGCTGAGGAGCGAGTAGCCGAGATCTGAGAAAAATTGAAGGCCGCCCAATCTCGACAAAAAAGCTATGCAGACAAGAAGAGGCAAGAAGTAAGCTTCACTCCAGGAAACTTTGCTTACCTCAAGGTTTTACCTATCCGAGGGACTCGAAGATTTCAGGTGCATGGGAAATTAGCCCCTCGGTACATTGGACCCTACAAAGTGTTGAAGAAAGTTGGAATAGTAGCATACCGGTTGGATCTACCAGAGAAAATGTCAGACATACATCTGGTGTTTCATGTCTCCCAGTTACGAAGGTGTTTGAAAGTACTCGAAGAAAAACGAGTGCCGGTAGAGACAATTGATTTGCAGCCAGACCTTAGATACCAGGAGGTGCCCGTTAAGATTTTGGACACAGTGGTCAAAAAGACAAGGACATCAGAAGTACGGGTGTGCAGAGTCCAATGGAGCAGACACGGAGTAGAAGAAGCCACATGGGAACAAGAGGACGCGTTGAGGAAAGAGTTTCCCCACCTGTTCAGGAACTAGTCGAATCTCGAGGACGAGATTCATTTTAAGTGGGGTAGGTTTGCAACGCTCGCAATTTTAGCTCCTAATAAATCACCTATTAAATCACGCGTTTATTTTAAAATCCTTCCGCTGAGCTCGATCGTCTCCCCGGAAACCCGATCATCTTTCTCTCTCTCCCTTCCTCGGCGCGCGTGCCGCGAATCCCGCAGGCACCGCCCACCATCACTCGGGCCACCGCCGCTCACTGCGTGCTGCCCCCGCCCGCCGTCGGCCACCTCACTGGGAATCCCGGGCTTGCCGCGGTGCCGCCGGCTGGCCCGCCTCGCCATCACCGCCGTACCGGAAATTACGCCGACACCCGAAAACCTGGAAATCCCACCAAAAATCCTTTTCCTAATTTCCCTGTTTTCCCCAAAATTTTCTTCCAATTTTTCCTTACCCTTTATCCTTTTCTTTCCCTTTTTCCTTAGGTTTCCTTTTTTCCTTTCCCCCCCTTTTCTTTTCTCCTTTCTTTTCTTCTTTTCTTTCTTTCCATTCTCTCCTCCCTTTCTCCTTCCTTCGGCCAGCGCCCGACCCCGCGCCTTGCTTCCCTGACCACGCCTGGCCCCCTCTCCTCCTCTACATGCCGCCCCAACCCCGCGACGAGACCGCACCCTAGCGCGCCCGCCATTACTCCGCCTGCCCTGAGTCGTCACACCACGGTGTCATCGCCGCCAGCCATCCCGCGCCGCTGGACCCGGCCTTGCCGGCCTACCACTCTCCCTGGCGCACCGCATGCCGCCTCTCCACCTCAAAACACGGCGTGCCTGGGCACGATAGGACCCAACGACTGCCGCCCGACGACCGCGGCCGCCCTAATCGGCCTCTGCCCGAGTCGTCACCTTACCTAGAGGCCGGTCGCCGCGACCCCTCCCTGCCGAGCCGCCGCTGGGTCGCCGGGAAGATATTTCCCTCCCCAAACCGCCTCAATCTCCCTATAAATAGCACCCAGGCCTCCTCACCGTCCCTAACCTCACCACCGAGCCCTCACAACCCCCCTTGCTCCACCACCGCCACCATTTGTGCCGCCGTCGCTAACCTCCGCCACCGCCTGTTCCTCACTGCGGAGCCACCTCCACAAGCCGTCCCCGACCAAGGTGAGAGCCGAGATAGGTAGCCCTCGTTCCCCTCTCCGTTCTCCCCCTATCCTCGGCTGCCGCCGACCCCGGAGCGCCGGCAATTGCCGACGCCGGCCGGACCGGCCGCCTGGTTAACCCCCCTCCTCTGTTCTGTTCGAAAGGAAGGGGATGGCGGTTTTGCCAGAAACCCCCTGACCTCCTTCCTTTCTACTCGAGCCCCCTTCTTTATTCCCTTTCTCATTTATTTCTCGAAATAAGACCCTAGCCCATAAACCAAATTACAAACTAGCACTACTTAATTTCAAGAAGACCCCTGGACTATTCCATCTAAACCTCACCTTAATTATAAGCCCACCCCCTATTAAACCTAATTACTAATAGGTCCTTAACTTCTTAATTAGTCCTAAATACCCCCCTTTAACCCATCATTGCATGCACGATTTTAATTCAAATCGTACCCAAAATTTATCACACCCGTCCCGGGTATACCTCCACTAATCCATCATCCAACCCCCCCTAAATGACATTTATTCCTCTATTCTTTCCTCGAGCTCAGCCGGTAAATTTGTGTGCTTGTACTGATTGCATGCTTGCTTGTGTGTGCGCTATAGCCGACAGAGTGAACGAAGGAGGGTACCACGAGCCGGAGCTTGGAGCCGAAAACTGCGAGCAGGAGCCCGAGATCCCGAACCACGAGCAGGAACTCCCCGAGGACTTCGAAGACGACAAGTTCAATCTCATCCTTTGATGCATGCTTTGGTCCTAGTTTTATAAACACAACCCTATACCCATTTTATAAATTGTATATTGTTCTACTGCAAAAACCTGGTAGGATAGCCACCCTTAATTGCTATGATTGAACCTTGTTTGGCCAAAATGATTTCTTTAAAATGGTGTGAGTGCTTTTCGGAATGGGATATTTTGGAAAATGAGTAAAGAACTGGGTAGACGGGATGGACGTGTGTGTCAGGAGTATGGGTGAGCTCGTACCTTTGTGGTTGAGCATGTTGGGGGATGTCCATCTTGTCGTTAAGGACCGGGTTGCGTGACATCTCAGTTGACCCAAATTATCGTACTACCACTCGACCGTTGTATGTGACAATGGCCTAGCATAAATCCCACTAGTTAGTCTACTTGCCATCAGGAGTGCGGGTGAGCAGCGGGAGATCAAGGAGTAGGGGTACGATCTGTGTGAGGTACGCCCTGGTTATGTGAGATAACCCCTTGGGTTGCTTCCGTGGTGGCTTGTAGTGTTAGCTAAGGTGGGTAATGGCTTTGATAGGATCTGCGCCAGCACTAAGGTGTTCGTGTGGCGGTACCCTACTTGTGGGTAAAGATGTACAACCTCTGCAGAGTGTAAAACCTATTCGAATAGCCGTTTCTACGGTATTGGACGAGTCACGGTGTGGTCACAAAACCAGTGTTTGGGTTTGGGATGTTTTCATGGCGTGAGTTGTTTTCTGGGAAAGGGTGAGGCTGTGTGCCTGGGCTACTGCGGACGGGGAGTCCGGTAGTCCCAAATTGGTTTTCTCAAAAACAACTAGTTACTTGGGTTATAAAAATTGTTTGCGAAAACCTTTTCGAAAATGAACCCCTGCATGAGTAAATATGTTTGCAAATAAACCTTAACCTGATCCTTGATATATCCTATGCATGATCTGATTATAAGCCCCTCCGTGGGTGGGGTTGAACTTGTTGAGTACGTATGTACTCACCCTTAGTTAATTAACTATTTTTCAGAGGAGGATCCCGACTTCGTCCCCGAAGACGTCGAGTAGGTTGTCCTACACCCAACCCATGCCTGTGGAGTCAGGGTCGTCACAAGAAGCTTCCATGGTGCTAGACTATGATGAGGCTGTAGAAGCCTTTACTATCGTAGTTTGGTTAGTAGCTCTTATGTTGTTCCTCGTGGCAGTGGCACTTCCGTGCCCACAGCCTCGACATGTTGTAAGGTAATGAACCACCTGTTGTAATAAATGTGTTACCAGCCTCCTGGGACTGGTATTTGTGTCACATTTAGTCACCTCTGATGAGGGGGCACTTCACGCGCCGCCACCCCTTAGCATCCTTGTCGTCTCACCCTCTCACCTATCCTCATAAATTTGCCCCCGAGGCCAAGAAGATGGGTGCGGTGCTCCTGCAGGAGGTGGCGGCACTGGTGGGCCGGCTGCAGCGGGCGACGCGGAGGATGGAAGCCGGTGCTGGAGTCGCAGGCAGAGGCAAGGGGTCGTCGCAGCGATCCACATCATCCGTCATCCACTCTTCTACCGCGACCCCACTGGCGCCGCTGGTGTCGCGCCAGTCCGCCGCCGCCCTCCTTGCCTTCATGCCGCCTTGCCTCCCTGTCGTCCCCTGGAGCAGCACTTGTGCCTGTTGGATCGGCGCGGCGATTCTCGAGCAGCTCTGTGTCAACCGAGGTAGCCGACCCCCCTCCTCCCACTTCCTCTTCCTCGAGTCCCTTGCCTGTTTTGAGCGATCTGGATGGGTTGCTAGATTGGGCCTAGGAATCGTTAGTCCAATCGTCCGGCCTGTTGATCTGCAGAAGAAATTGGGAGCCTAATTGTGTGAACTATTGTTAACTTGGCTGGACCTGTGATCATTGACCAATCAATTACTAAATTGTCTATGAGCCACCTTCATTTATGATCGATTGCAAAGTAAAAAAATATGGTGAAGGCTGAAAGGAAATCTTGCTGTTCAGAAGATGGTTGTCAACCTGAACGAATTGTGTATGCAAAGAAAGAGGTATGCACCCACAACCCATGGCAATGGACGAATTTGATGCTGAATTTTCTTATGAGCTTACTCAAGATCAATGCCAGGTTTACTTGAATCAAATGCTATGTATGATAATGATTTCTGTTTGTACTATAGGGTATGCAAACAAATAGTGTTGTGATAAATTATTGTGTTTGCAAAGAAACAGGTATGTGCCCACAACCCATGACAATGGACGAATTTGATGTTGAATTTCCTTATGAGCTTACTCAATGAATCAAATGCTATGTATGATATTCTAAAATGATTTCTGTTTGTAATATAGGGTATGCAAACAAATAGTGTTGTGATAAATTACACTGACTTTTCATTATGATGTTTTCCCTATGTGTGATCCACAAAATCTCAAAATTGATAGTGTTTTCATTTTGTGAAATTTTTTTGTGGTTGCCATGTGAGACTATTATTGTTTACCTTTTGTGAAATTATTTTTGTGGTCGCCATGTGAGACTATTTTTTCCATTCCACAAAATCATGGAAAATAACATTTGCTTTGATTACAGCCACCTATGTTTAGAGAATGAACTCTCCGGCTCTCAGCAATGGAGGCAACCTTTAGGCATATGACCAAACAACAAATGTTAACAGGTGAGTTTGTTATCACAAGTTTCTATCAATTAATCAACCTAGACAATTGCATGTGTGGACACTGGACAGCCATATGAAACTTTGGAAGAATGATGCTATCACTTATCTATTATTATCAAAGAAGTTTATTTTGCTGTTGTTAAATTTTTCGAAAGTCCAACATCTCTTCTGGTTTGCATTTCTCTAATTGCTGGCAGCACCACCTGCAAGCTATCGGCTTTCAGATTTTGTATCATTTTGGTTGTAGCAACCGTTGGCTTTCTCTTTACATGATTTTCAGCCACAGGATCAAGCCAACCATGTCAGGTATATTCAGTTATGTTTGCACAGGGTAAGCACTAAGCAACATGGGAGCAGTGATAATATTATGAGTCGTGGAGTAAAGATGATGCTCAAAGACAATACATTGTGGAACTTGGTATACTAGAAGAATGGATGCATGAAGCTCTCGAGCGATTTTTTGGGGGCCTTATCACAAACTATGTAACGATCATATTTGCAGAGTATGTGACCTTTAAAAAGCATTGCAAATATTTTGTGATGCCAGTTGATTAAAAATAGAAACATTACACATGAAACATATTTAGCTAATGAGCTCTATATATAGGCTCTTTATCATGGATATATGGAGATTGTGAGTGTGCATTCAAGAACTTAGTGTGGTAATTGGAAGAAGGCTCATACTATTCTCATGACCTTTATTGCTGATACTATGATTCTGTCATGTAAGTTTTCCCTTACATTACACTGAACAAATATTGTAGTAAATACCTTGATTCAATGTATTTCCTATGTGTTGACGGTGAAAATCCGTCAACCTAGCCATGAGTTTACCTTCGGTGTTGGCATGAGTTTTATACCTTATCCATTGGTACTAACCCCCATGGTATAACAAGTTCACGTGTGCATGTGGTTTTGGAGTTTAGTGTTTATGCAGGGTTTTAGCGTTGAAAGCAAGACTTTCGGGATGAGTTCATAAAGCACCTTATGACAAGACCTTGAAGCCCCGTACAAGTCATGCAATGAAGCAAACTTAACTCCAAGAAGCCAGGGACTTGATCCGAGAAGACGACAGACTCCGAGGACCTGACCAGAAAAGTGCTGGATCTTGCAAGAAAAGGAGTTATGCCCAATTCGGAGAGAAACTGACGACATGGACTTACATGCAGAAGGGGGAAACATCCAGGAAGCAAGGGAACCGACGTAGAGCAAAGGAAGCCTCGGGCTGGGCCTGGATGGGCCCAGGCCGGCCGGCCCAGCCCTGTCCAGGGCCCAGTGAGGCTCCCCTTTGCCCTAGCCGCCATTCAGGCTATTTATAGCCCCGTGACCGAGAGCCACGAGAATCCAATTCGTCATCGGCCGCCGAGGAGCAAAGAAGAGAGGGACACCATCTCGGAGAGGAGAGGGTTGAGCTAGTTGACTAGGGTTTCCCTAGCCGACGTGGGAACCTTGCACGGAAGACCACGTCGGAGTTCCCGGAGCTAGAAGCAAGATCAAGGAAGGATCCCAGTAGTGATCTTGTGTATGTATCATTGTTATAGTTGAATTATCAAGTTGAATCTTTTCCTAGCGATCAAGTGTTTCCTCGAAAATTTCGTTTTTCGATCGGCTTTGCTTATTCCAATTCTATTCTCGAGATAGATTACATAGGGTGTTCTTGTAGCCGCGGTGGCTAGAGGTACACGCCGGATCTTCCGAAAGAATCTCGACTTGTCTTTTGACTCGCCCTAAGCTCCCCGCATGAGTAGGGATACGTTGTGACAGAATGGGGGTTCCGAAAGGCGGATGTTTTCGGATTTGAACGTGAAACCACGGTTTAAAGAGGCTTCTTATAAGATTCGATTTGCTACTTCTTCTCTTGCTTGGAACTTCAACAAAAGGCTTACCCCGATCTCTCTAGATCGGTTTATCTACCCAATCTTACTTTGTTATCTCCGGTCTTTAGTAGATTAGATTAGTTTCGTGTCTTTTATCTAGATGCATTAGGGTTTGTTTTACCGAAGATTGGAGTTACTTGGCTTTACTAGATCAACTTTTGCGTCACACATTTGTTCCACGGATTCGATACCTTGGGTTCACCACTCGAGGGAAGAAGGGTCCCTTGACTACGACGGGAGACTTGCCCACTTGCAAGTCATAAACGAAATTCTATACAACTATTAACCGTCAACAAGCCCCTTTTTCTGGCGCCGTTGCCGGGGAACAAGTGATCAAGATTTGGTTTTTATTGCCTTTTTGTAATTTTCAGTTTTCTTTTTGTTTTTCTTTTTGCATCTACTAAATTTTGATCATCCTCAAAATACATCTAATCTAGTTTGTCTAACCCTAGTTTTTATAGATTTGTTTTTACTTTCTAGTTTTTGCATACTTTGTTTATTGCTAACCCTAACAGGAGATGGACGGCTACCTCTCCAACAAACCCGATAATTTTGTGGATGATCCAAAAAAACTTTACAGGCTAAAGAGACATGAATCACATCAAGCTAAAAGCTGGATTTTGTAGATTCGGAGTCGGAAGACAAAGGATCGCAGGAATCTCCAAAGAATTCACCACCTCAAAGTCCTCGGGAGAATCGACTTCCACCGATGGGTGACCAACCACTGCAAGAACGCAAGATTGGGGAGCTATGCACCCCGGACATCATCAACCTACCAATCTTGAACCTTGAGGAGATCGGAAGACCGTCCGAGATGAAGACCTCAACAACCCGCATGGTGCAACATTCACCCTTCACCGGTAAAGAGGATCCGAACCTTCACCTCCAAGCGTTCATTCAACTATGTCAGACTTTCAACATGGATGGGGTGACTCAAGATCAAATGAGGGCAAGGCTTTTTCCGTTCTCACTACTCGGGAAGGCTTTGCAATGGTTCCACTCTCAACCTAAGCGAGAGACGGTGCAAAATTGGAACACGTTGATGAAGGCTTTCATGAAGGAATACTACTCGCCGGGTAAAACTCAAAGCTTGCGTAATAAGATTGCCACCTTTGTTCAATATCCTATAGAAACTATCTCGGAGGCATTCGAGCGCTTCAACGAGTACACCCGAGCGGTTCCACATCACAAGTTCCCGAAGGAAGACCTCATGCAAAAGTTCTATCAAGGACTCACCATGGCGTCAAGGACGATCATCGATGAATCGGCGGGTGGGTCTATCATCGAGCTTACACCGACAGAAGCTTTCACGCTATTCAAGAAGGTCGCGGATAATGACACATGGGCGTCATCCGGGCGCCTACATCCGGTTCAACCCACAGGGAACGTCAAAGGAGTCTTGCAAGTGGAGAAGGAGAACATACTTGAAGGCAAGATCGACTCGCTCATGAGGAGGTTGGAGAAGATGGAGATGGAAAAGAAAGAGGCTCAAGACTTGAAGGCCGCCGAAGCAAGGTCCACATGCGAAGAATGTGGAGAGTATGGCCATGTCCGCAAAGATTGTCCGGAGGAAGCCAAAACGCTTGACTACATGAGGAAGGGAGAATTGCCGAACTTCCGCTACGGGCAAGGTAGACCTCAATTTAATGCAAACTCATCTATTCCTAATGCGGTTCCGCTTCGTATACAATTGAAGGAGTTCATGGATGAGCAAGCTAAGATCAACAAGGACACCGTCACCAAGTTCAAGATCATAGATAAGGTGTTGGAGAACATCGATAGCAAAGTGACGGAGGTCGGAAGTTCCAATCATCAAGTGCTCAACATGATGAAGATGCTCGAGACACAAGTAGGACAACTTGCGGGGCGCCTCACTAATGATGAAGGGAAGCTTCCGGGACAACCCAAAAGTCCCGAATCGGCGAAGGCCATTCAAACACGTTCGGGGAAGGAGACCGAAGATCCGGAACGTTCCGCGGGAGCAAGGAAGCTTAAACCATCCACCGAGGTGGAAGGAGTTGCTAAAGAGAAGGTTACGGGGATCGTCACCGAGGAACCCGAATTTGAGATGCCGGTGGAAGACACGAGGATACCGCAACTCAAGACACGCTACTTCCGAGGTAAACTTGACAACCACTTTGAGAAGTTTGTGGAGGTTGTGCGTAGACTTAGCATCAACATGCCATTACTAGATGCCCTACAAGTACCTACATATTCTCGTTACTTTAAAGACATACTTGCAAATAAATATGAGTCAGAAACACTCGGGGTAGATCATGTCAAGATGTCCGAGGAGTGTAGTGCCGCTATTGCTAATGGGCTAGAGAAGCAAAAGGACCCCGGGTGCCCTACAATTCCATGTTCGGTTGGTTCTTTCAACTTCGAGAAGGCGTTATGCGACCTTGGAGCTAGTGTAAGCGTCATGCCGAGGGATGTGTTCGAGAAGCTACGCCTACCAATGGAGCCTACGGGTATATGTTTGGAGTTGGGAGATAACTCCATTCGCTATCCCTTGGGCATTGCTGAAGACATACCCGTGAAGGTCGGACACCACTTCATCCCCGTCGACTTCGTTGTGCTCGAGATGGGGGAGAGAGAAAAGCCTCCGCTCATCCTTGGGAGGCCTTTCCTCAAGACCGTGGGAGCTACTATTGATGTTGGCAAGGGGGAGATCATGTTCGATATCAACGGAGAGAGGAGTTCCTTCAAGTTCCGTCCAAGAATCGAGGCATGCAACATGATTGGAGTGAAGGGAGAACCAAAGCAAAAGGAGGGGCTGAAAAAGAAGAAGGAGCCAAAAAAAATGAACATAAAGAAAATTAAAAAGGTGTTGCATCCGTCAAGACAAAGGAAGAGAAGCAGCCTGTGAAGACCAAAAAAATGACTAAGCCGGAAGACAAGCCCGTGCCCAAGATGGTGCGGAAGTGGGTACCCAAGATTGCAACGCCCGCATAGAGCGTTGATCCGAAGTAATCAAGTGAAGAAGTCTAGCTATTGTTGATGGTTAATAGTTGTATCAAAGTTCGTTTATAACTTGCAAGCGGACAAGTCTCCTGTCGTAGACAAGGGACCCTTCTTCCCTCGAGTGGTGAACCCAAGGTATCGAATCCGTGGAACAATATGCAACGCAAGGATTCAATCTAGTAAAGCAAGGTAAGCTATCTTATGAAGACAAGTTGCATCTAATCTACTAACTCATAAAGAAAACAAATCTAATCTAATCTACTAAAGAGGTAGCAAGAGAAAGCAAGAGATAACCGATCTAGAGAATCTAGATCATGCTTATGTTGTAGCTCCAAACAAGATAGACGAAGATAGAAAAGCGAATCTCATTAAAAGCATCTTTAAATCGTGGCCTTCCATCCGACTCCGAAAACGCCCGCCTTTCGGAACCCCCGTTCTATCACAACGTATCCCTACTCATGCGGGTAGTCTAGGGCGAGTTCGATAGAACAAGTTGAAATCACTTGGCTGGTCCGGTATGCACCTCTAGCCACCGCGGCTACAAGAGCACCCTAAGTAATCTAGCTGCAAACTAGATCGTAGAAGAAGCAAAACCAAGAAGAAAACAAAATCATCGAGAAGGCACTTGATCGCTAGAAATCGAATTCACTTACAAACTTCACCATGAATAATTACATGAACAAGATCACCACCGGGGCCCTCCCTCGATCTTGATCCTCGCTCCGGAGCTCCGACGTGGTCTTCCATGCAAGGTTCCCACGTCGGCTAGGGAGACCCTAGACAACTAGCACGACCCTCATCTCCGAGATGGTGTCCCTCAAGCTTCTCTGCTGCTCGGGAGCGGATTACGAATTGGTTGATGTGTGGCTCTCGGTCAGGGGGCTATTAATAGCCTGAGAAGCAATTAGGTCAAAGGGGAGGCCGATTGGGCCCCGAAAAGGGCTGGGCCGGCCGGCCTGGGCCGACCGGCTTGGGCTGACCGGCCTGGGCCGACCGGCCTGGGCCCGTTTCGGCCCAATTTGCTGCCTCCTTCGCCCGGTGTTGCTTCTCGCATCTTCTAGATGTTCTCCCCTTTTGCATGTGGGCCCTTGACGTCGGTTTCTCTCCGAATTGGACTCAACTCCTTGTCTTGCAAGATTCAGCACTTTTCTGGTTCGGTCCTCGGAGTTTATCATCTTCTCGGGCTTGGTCCTTGGGCTCTTGGAGTCATGTTCACTTCATTGCTTGACTTGTATCGGGCTTCAAGGTCTTGTCATGAGGTTCTTAATGAACTTATCCCAGAAGTCTTGCTTTCAACGTTAAAACCCTGCGTAAACACTTAACTCCAAAACCGACATGCACAAATGAACTTGTTATACCACGGGGGTTAGTACCAATGAATAAGATACAAAAGTCATGCCAACACCGAAGGTAAACTCATGGCTAGGTTAACGGATTTTCACCGTCAACATCTCCCCCATGCTTAAACCTTGCTCGTCCTCGAGTAAGCCTTCGATGGATATCATCGTTGCCCATCAATGTTTAAACCTTGCACTTGATCATACATGAAAAAAACATAATGCTCTCAAAAGTTTAATTCGTTAAAGTTCCATAATGTACTAGCCTTTATCCCTACGGAGGGTAGACATTTAATTAAGCTTATCCCACAAGTATTC
Source organism: Cenchrus americanus (assembly GCA_947561735.1). Classification (NCBI taxonomy): domain Eukaryota; kingdom Viridiplantae; phylum Streptophyta; class Magnoliopsida; order Poales; family Poaceae; genus Cenchrus; species Cenchrus americanus. The sequence goes on from OX387240.1 coordinate 57,691,294, forward strand.
ATATGCTCACAAAGTTTAAATAGATCTCAGAATTTTTGAAATAAAGAACGAGATAAAGAAAAGCTAAACCAAGTTCACAAATTTAAATCATCTTGTATATTGCTCATGAACTCTCAACTCGCTTTTCTCTCAAGCCTATATATTCTACTCCTTTCCCTCTCATAACATATATGTGTGGTAGGCTTTATATGGAGCTTTTTGGGAAAGTTTAGTCCTAACAAGATTTTATAAATGAGGTGTTGTCAAAACAAGACAAGCTTCTCATGGTCTTACCGAGACTCGTTAAAAAGGTCATTGTAAAATAATGTTAAATCAAGGAGGGGAAAGAGAAAAATACGCACACTTTAGATGAGTGGACATGTGCAAATGGCAAAGAGTGATCCCGAGGCACAAAGGAACTCCTCGTTATCGGATTGCACATGGTTGGAAAATGAGAATGGATCTTTTAAACTTGAAGCCTTGAATGCACTTTAGAGAACCGGGGAGTTCACTTTACGCATACTCATTTTGTCTTTTTCTCATATTTCTCCTTATTTTCTTTCTTTCTTTCGTTCTTTCTTTCATTCATTCATTTTTTTCTTGTGAGATTTTCACCTTGGAAATCACGTACATCGCCTTTGAATTTTCTTTCAATTTTTTTAAAAAATACTCCCCTTTGAACTCTAAAATTGCATCGTACCTACCTCCTCCCCCATGCTTAGACGTTGCTCGTCCTCGAGCAAAGAGGCGATAAATAAGGTAGGTACCGAAAATATTTTTCCTTTGGAGAGATACTTGAAATCTTCAATGTTGGCACCGTCTTGTGATCTTCCTTGAATTGATGATCCATTCTCAACGATAGGTTGTGGTCAAGGAGGTAATCACAAAAGATGATATTTGGTTTTAAGGGTGGATATCCGGCGAGGTTTGTGAGATCTCCGATGCGGGGATACACAATGCACGTATAAAAGGCTAGCAAAAAGATAGATACGCAAAAACGGAATGAGCAGCTTCTTAGTCTCGGGCCAGAGAAATCATGGCCTGCAATAAATCACTCAAAAATAAATCTTGTACACTAAGGTTTATGCACTCAAATATATATAAGGCTCTGGATAGGTTGAGCAAGACACAAGTGATATTTATGACAAGGTTAGCGATATTTTTGAGCATAAAAGACATCTTTAATCTATTCATAACTTGAGAGCACATAAAACACTATGGGTCTTTATTTTTATCATAACCTCCGCTAAAGATTAAGCTAGCATTTAGATAATTTCAGATTTGTATTTTTAAGAGAGCACTAGGTTAAACATGCATAAATCAATTACAAAGATAAACAAAGCGGCAATTATAATCATATATCATCATGGCACAAACTTTGTAACTTTACTAATGGTAAAAACTTGGTGGTGACATTATTCATGATGAAAATAAAAACTAACACACACGCTGAAAATTAAACTAAAAACTAAAAATTAAAGCAAAGCTGAAAATACTACGCAAACATAGGCACATCCAAGCTGAAAATTAAAGGAAAGGGGGTAAAGGAAAGATAACTAAAACTCCTCCTCTCTCTAATCTTCCACCGGTGGTTGATATTGATAGTCTTGGTTGTTGTACCCTTACTTGTAATAGGAATGCACCACTCCTCTTATGAATTGTCCGACGGTGCTAGGTGAAGGTGTCCAAGCACATAAGCGACGTTTGCATTTCCTTCACCCATTTGGTTTGCATTGGTTAGGATGGCTGCAATAATTTGCACGTTCCTTGCAGCGTATCCTCCAATGGTGGCCACATTTTGTTGTGGTTGAGGAAGGTGTGCATATGGCTCCGCAAAGGCTACGTTGGGCACCACAAAAATGGTGGGGGTATGGCTGCACCAGCCCCCCATGCTTGCATTGGTACACCACCGTAGTAATTTGGCGGCGCCGGAATTTCTTCAAATGGTGGCACATAATTTTGTTGTGCACCTTCTTCTTGGGCCATAGAAGATCCTTCTCCTATAATATTTCTCCTTTATTTTTTTTCTTCGCCGGCACAAGAAGTCCTTCCTCTAACCAATCTTCTTCCCCTCAAGAAAAAGTCTTAACCTTACTTCCTAAAGGGGCAAATTCACCTAGGCCACTTTGAAGCCTCCTCTCTCATCTTCACTTATATATTTTCCTTTCTACATATATTCCTAGGGAAGTCCCGGGTAGGAGATGATTCGGGTTCCTTGTAATACCCGGTTTTAAAGAGATAGTCAACATGGAGAGGTAACAACCCAATCTCCCGAATCCGATGTTGCTCACAACACCACTGGTTGATCATAGGTGAGTGGGGTTGATTGGCTGCCTGGCAAAGCCGAGTAAAGCCAATTCAACTCCGTGTTGGTTATCTTTGTCTCTCTCATTCTCCCCAAAAATCCACTTGCACAAAAGTGATACACTTGGATGATGGGGTTCCGGATAGTATTTCTTCGTTGATGGTCTCCTCCCGTGATCATACTCCAAAAACCTTCCCATGTGCCTCCATGCACATCCACTTGTTTCGGAGCTCCCTTTTGAAAATAGGAGACACTCGCCCATGGGTCTACGATACTAGAACATGCAATCGTTTTGAACATGAAAACCAATCTAATCTATCGGGGGTTGTGACCACGGTTTCGCCCTTTCCCTCCTCTCGTACTCTCACTACGCGAAGGTATTCATGACTAGACCTATGATGGTCACGGTGTAAGATGATAGATAGATAATCCAACAAAGTTCGATTACATCTCAAGATCGATTGCAACCCATGGATGAAAGGAGATTACCCATCCAAGGTGCTAGAAATAGCATCGTTGATCAAGGTTACCCTTCCGACGGTGTCTTCCTTCTTCTCCACTTGTGGGCTCCCTCCAAATGGAATGAGAGACTCAGCACTCCTTCATCAAGGGTATGCGCCATGGTCATGAAAATTTCCTAGGCGAATTCCTTGTGGGTGTTTGCCGACACTCCGTTAGAGAATTGCACCGGTGTCCCGTATGAAACACAATATGTGGAGAGCTTGGTCGTCGATGTCGACGTTCGCTACAAGCCTCTACTCAAGGCGAGCGAGCTTCTTCTCCTCCTCCTCCGTCATGATGACATACCCCTCGGAATACCGCGGAGCGTATGGAGGTGGAGCGGATGATCGTGTCGAGTGGAGAGGTTGGACGGGCGGCTCCTCCATATGTCCTTGAAGTTTGGTGAACCTCATAAACGAGTTTCGTGTAGCCCTCATGCCACCGAGGAGAAGAGTGTGGCTCCTCCTCGGCGGTGCCGTGTCCTCCTCCATACTTCGAGGAGGCTCGGAAACCGAGTGCCTCCTCGAAGTCGATGATGGCTTAGACGACGATGATCCCTCCTTCTTCGGTGAAAAGGCTTGTAGTTTTCTTCCATGATGCAGCACTCTCCCTCACAAATATATATCCAAGGTTTTCACCCGATAACAAGGTACACAAATATTATTTTGGAGTCTAGACTTTGAGTGGATTAAGGGTGTGGATGTTTTTTGAGCTATCAAGCTTGGGAAGGTTGGCTATGTCTACGGAGGTTCTAGACACACAAACTTGAACACACAAACTGAGGAAGGAGAGGGAAGCTTGCCTGCAGAAAACGGGAGCCGGGGGGGGGGGGCTCCTTAGTAGGGGAGGCCGGCCGGCCTGGGCCGACCGGCCTGGGTGTCCTGGTGCTCCTCCCCGCCTCGGCTTTCTTCCAGCATGATCATCTCGCCTCTACAACTTTCCTACCCGTGTGCTCCATGAGTTGCACCGCCCAAATGCTCTCGTCCATTGGTCCTTCCACTTGATGCTTCATGCCTTGAGTCATGTCCAAGCTCCCTTGCTCCTCTTGCTTCACATGCCACCATGAATTCCTGCAAAGTTTATGCTTTCTGCCCACCATGCTTGTCCTTTGCATGTGGACTTGGTGGATTTGGTGCATGCATGATTAATTCAAACTAGATTGCCCCCTTTAAGTGCGTTTAAGGTTAAGCACTCCTCTAATTTCGAAATTTAAAAATATTTTTCAGAGCCATGCAAGAGCTCAAGCATAAATTTAGAGAAGTTTTTAAGCCATTAAAAACAAATGTAAGTCAAAAATATTTTCCGACTACGTTGATATCGGTCTCACCGGTATAGTTTGCCTTCATTGGTTGAGAGCGAACTTTTCCCGGCTTGATCATGGGGGCATAGGTTTAGGTTCTAATTTTGATTAGATGAGAGAGATTTTGAATGAAATAAAATTAAGTGAGGCTTAGAAAAATTCTAATCTTTAGAGAAACCAAGGATATGGATTTTTAAATCAACCAAAAATCAAGTTTCTAGGTTCACGCGAGTCCTACCACGTGCTGAAATTTAAATATCATCTAGATACAAGTCGTGGCTCCACTCGAGTGTTTTTAGCATGAAAAACAAGTCAACCACAACATCTTAAAGAGGATGAAAGGTTGAGTTAGGTTCTGAATTTTTTTTGGTTTTGGTTTCTCGAAAAAGAAGCAAACAACATAGGATGGTTCATGTAAAGGTTTATGATCAAGCAAAATATTCAACCAAGAATTATGTCTCTAATATTGTTCAACCATTCTAAGTATAATGTTTTGCATAGTAAAATTCAAAACTGAATTACTTGAAAAGACTCGAAAAACCTGGAATCGGGTTGTCCTCCCGGTAGCTTATTCTTGACTCGACGAAACGGGTTGCCTCCCGCCTAGCGCTTCGTTTATAGTCCATGGCTAGACTTCTTCACTTGATTACTTCGGATCAACGCTCTTTGCGGGCGTTGCAATCTTGGGTACCCACTTTGGCTTAGTCATTTTTTTGGTCTTCACAGGCTGGCTTTGTCCTTTGGTCTTGACGGATGCAACAACTCCCTTGTGGCTCGGCATCTCGAACTCCGGTCCTTCGGTCGTGATCTTCATGGTCTCTAGTGTGATCCTTCATCTCTCCCGAATGAGTTTGAGTAGCCTTCGCCGTCTTGGGACCTTGGAGTTGTCTCGGATATTCTTCTTTGTTACCCATCGTGCGCCCGGCAAGTTGTCCCACTTGCGTCTCTAGCAATGATGAACACTTCTCCTCGCATGTGGATCTTGCCTTGGCAGCCTTTAGGTGTTGAGCTTCTTTCTCTATCTACATCTTCTTCATCCTCCTCTTGATTTGAAGGCCTTCCGGCGTCTTGACTTGGAGGTGGTGATTCCCTTAGAGATTTTGATGGTCCTTCGAGTTTGACTTTTGAATCTAGGGTTTCCAACCCTTTAGCTTGTGTTGCACTTCACCTTTGCCTGTAGAGTTTTCCTGGATCATCCACAAAAAATTTTGGATTTCTTGGAGAGGTAGCCAACCATCTCCGGTTAGGGTTAGTAAAAATAAAAGAAAAATTAGGGTTGATTAAAACTAGATTAGATAGTTTTTTTTCTTTTTGAGGATGATCAAACTTAAGAGATGCAAAAGAAAATTAAAAGAAAAACTGAAAAGATAAGCGATACTAGATCGGATCTTGATTGCGAACTCCCCGGCAATGGCGCCAGAAAAAGGGGCTTGTTGACGGTTAATAGTTGTATCAAAGTTCGTTTATGACTTGCAAGCGGACAAGTCTCCCGTCGTAGACAAGGGACCCTTCTTCCCTCGAGTGGTGAACCCAAGGTATCGAATCCGTGGAACAATATGCAACGCAAGGATTCAATCTAGTAAAGCAAGGTAAGCTATCTTATGAAGACAAGTTGCATCTAATCTACTAACTCATAAAGAAAACAAATCTAATCTAATCTACTAAAGAGGTAGCAAGAGAAAGCAAGAGATAACCGATCTAAAGAATCTAGATCATGCTTATGTTGTAGCTCCAAGCAAGATAGATGAAGATAGAAAAGCGAATCTCATTAAAAGCATCTTTAAATCGTGGCCTTCCATCCGACTCCGAAAACGCCTGCCTTTCGGAACCCCTGTTCTATCACAACGTATCCCTACTCATGCGGGTAGTCTAGGGCGAGTTCGATAGAACAAGTTGAAATCACTTGGCCGGTCCGGTATGCACCTCTAGCCACCGTGGCTACAAGAGCACCCTAAGTAATCTAGCTGCAAACTAGATCGTAGAAGAAGCAAAACCAAGAAGAAAACAAAATCATCGAGAAGGCACTTGATCGCTAGAAATCGAATTCACTTACAAACTTCACCATGAATGATTACATGAACAAGATCACCACCGGGGCCCTCTCTCGATCTTGATCCTCGCTCCGGAGCTCCGACGTGGTCTTCCATGCATGGTTCCCACGTCGGCTAGGGAGACCCTAGACAACTAGCACGACCCTCATCTCTGAGATGGTGTCCCTCAAGCTTCTCTGCTCCTCGGCGGCGGATTACGAATTGGTTGATGCGTGGCTCTCGGTCAGGGGGCTATTAATAGCCTGAGAAGCAATTAGGTCAAAGGGGAGGCCGATTGGGCCCCGAAAAGGGCTGGGCTGGCCGGCCTGGGCTGACCGGCCTGGGCCCGTTTCGGCCCAGTTTGCTGCCTCCTTCGCCCGGTGTTGCTTCTCACGTCTTCTAGATGTTGTCCCCTTTTGCATGTGGGCCCTTGACGTCGGTTTCTCTCCGAATTGGACTCAACTCCTTGTCTTGCAAGATTCAGCACTTTTCTGGTTCGGTCCTCGGAGTTTATCATCTTCTCGGGCTTGGTCCTTGGGCTCTTGGAGTCATGTTCACTTCATTGCTTGACTTGTATCGGGCTTCAAGGTCTTGTCATGAGGTGCTTAATGAACTTATCCCAGAAGTCTTGCTTTCAACATTAAAACCCTGCGTAAACACTTAACTCCAAATCCGACATGCACAAGTGAACTTGTTATACCACGGGGGTTAGTACCAATGAATAAGATATAAAAGTCATGCCAACACCGAAGGTAAACTCATGGCTAGGTTGACGGATTTTCACCGTCAACAGCTATAGACTATAAACGAAGCGCTAGGCGGGAGGCAACCCGTTTCGTCGAGTCAAGAATAAGCTACCGGGAGGACAACCCGATTCCAGGTTTTTCGAGTCTTTTTAATAATTTAGTTTTGAGTTTTATTACGCAAAGACATTAGACTTAGAAGTGGTTGAACAATATTAGAGACATAATTCTTGATTGAATGTTTTGCTTTATCATAAACCCTTGCATGAACCCTCCTATGTGCTTGTTTGTTATTTTCTTTTCGAGAAACCACAACCAAATAATTTCAGAACCTAAATCAACCTTTCACCCTCATTATGGTGCTGAGGTTGACTTATTTTTCATGCTAAAACCACACGAGTAGAGCCACGACTTATATCTAGGTGTTAATAAAATTCAGCACGTGGTAGGACTCGCGTGAACCTAGAAGTCAAAACTTTTGGTTGATTTAAAAATCTATATCCTTTGTTTATATAGGATTAATATTTTTCTAAGCCTCATATAATTTTGTTTTATTCAAAATCTTTCTCATTTAGCCAAAACTAGAACCTAAACCTATTCCCCCCATGATCAAGCCAGGAAAAGTTTGCTCTCAACCGATGAAGGCAAACTGTACCGGTGAGACCGATATCAACGTAGTCAAAAAATATTTTCAACTTACATTTGTTTCTAATGGTTTAAAAACTTCTCTAAATTTATGCTTGAGCTCTTGCATGGCTCTGAAAAATATTTTAAATTTCGAATTAGAGGAGTGCTTAACCTTAAACATACCTAAATGGAGGGAATCTAGTTTGAATTAATCATGCATGCACCATTGGATTCCCTTTCATCAACTTTCACCAAATCCACATGCAAAGGACAAGCATGGTGGGCAGCAAGCATCAACTTTGCAGGAATTTCATGGTGGCATGTGAAGCGAGTGGAGCTAGGGAGCATGGACATGACCCAAAGCATGAAGCATCAAGTGGAAGGACCAATAATGCAAGAAAAGGAGTGGACGAGAGCGTTTGGGCGGTGCAACTCGTGGAGCACACGGGCAGGAAAGTTGCAGAGGCGAAATGATCGTGCTGGAAGAAAGACGAGGCGGGGAGGAGCACCGGCACCCCGTGCCGGCCGGCCCAGCCCGGCCGGCCTACTCCTATTTAAGGAGCCCCCCGGCTCCCCGTTTTCTCGCAGCAAGCTTCCCTCTCCTTCCTTTGTTTGTGTGTTCAAGTTTGTGTGCCCAAAACCTCCGTAGACATAGCCAACCTTCCCAAGCTTGATAGCTCAAAAAAATCCACATCCTTAATCCACTCAAAGTCCACATCCGAAGTAAGAGTTTAAGTGCCTAGTTACCGGTTGCAACCCGGAGTTTTAGTAGAAGAGAAGAGTGCAGCAACCATGTGGAAGAAAACTACAAGTCTCTTCTCCAAGAAGAAGGGTTCATCATCATCCAAGCCGTCGTCGACGACGTCTTCGAGGAGGCACTCGGTTTCCGAGTCTCCCCGGAGCATGGAGACGGATACGGCACCACCGAGGAGGAACGATGCTCTCCTCCTTGGTGGTATGAGGGCTGCAAGGAGCACAACCATGAGGTTTACCGAACCTCAAGGGCACACGGAGGAGCAGCCCGCGCCACCACGACGATCGACCCGTTCGACCGCGCCACCTCCTTACACTCCAATATATTCTTTGTACGGCTTCATCATCTTGTCATCGGAGGAGGAGGAGAGGCTCTCTCGTCTTGAGAAGAGGCTTGTGCCCAACGTCGAGTTCGACGACCAAGCACTCTACACCTTGGGTTTTGGCACCGACATATACTACATGTTGGGGCACCTTGGATGGGTGCAATTCTCCAATGGAGTATCAGTGGACACCCACAAGGGGTTCGCCTTGGAAATCTTGATGACCATTGCACCTATCCTTGATGATGGGGTGCAAAGCTTATCATTCCGTTTGGAGGGAGTCCAACAAGTGGTTCCCTACGAGCATGTTAGGGAGCTACTTGGATTCCATAAGGGAGCTCCGAGAAAGTTGACGTGCCACCCGCATGTTAGCGGGATTTTGGAATTTAATCTCCGGAGAAGCCCATCAATAACGCAATTGCATCCGCAACCCCATTATCCGGATATTTCACTCTTGGATGAGCAAGAGGGTATTGGGGAGGATGAAGGAGACGAAGGTGACCGACACAGAGTTGAATTGGCTCTACTCGGCTTTAATTGCCAGGCAGCCAATAGACCCCTCTTACCTTATGATCAACCGTTGGTGTTGCGAGGCAACATCGAGGGCGGGACATATTGGTTCGGGGTGCTACCTCTCCATGTCAACCTTCTCCTTACGGCCGGGGATCGCAAGGAACCCCGACCATCTTTTGCGTGGTACCTCTCTCGGCATTGAGTATTTGCGAAAAGGCAAATACATTAGTGGAGATGAGAGAGGAGGTTATCGTTTGGCCATGGTAAACCTACCCCTTCCGGATGCGAGGCTTAGGCTTTTCATCGAAGGGAGGGGAGATTGGTTGGAAGAGGGACTCCTTGTCCCTGCAAGGAAAAACAAAAGAGGAAGAATCGTAGAGGAGGGAACATCCTCCGCACAAGCGAGTGGTGCACAACCCAATGTGCCACCATTCGGCGGGATTCCTCCTCCGCCAAGTTATTACGGAAGGCCACAAGAGCAAGCATGGGAGGTGGTGCACCGGTACCCCCACCAAATTATGTGGTTCCCAACGCTAACTTCGCGGAGCCCTATGCACAATATCCCCAACCACAACAAAGCATGACCATAATTGAAAGGTATGCTGCAAGAAACGCCCAAAATGTCGCAGCCATCCAAGCCAACGCGGCTCAACTTGGTGAGGGCAATGCAAATATTGCCTATGAGCTTGGACGCCTTCACCTAGTGGAGCCAAATCAATTCGTCGAAGGGAATGTCCAACCGTATTATGAGCAAGGGTATTACTATCAAGATCATCAACACCAACCACCGGCTGAGGACTAGGAAGATTTAGGAACTTTAGTTTTCTTTTCTTTTCTCTTTCTCTGTAATTTTCAGCTTTTGTTTATGTGTGTTTGCGTAATATTTTCTGTTTTCATTTAAATTTCAGCAAGTGTGTTTGTTTATTTTCAGTTTGTATTTCAACTTGATTTCATCATTAATAAAGACACCACCTTGATTGTATCATTGGAAAAAGTTACAAAAATTTGTGCCATAATGATATATGATTATAATTGCCGCTTTGTTTATATTTGTAATTGATTTACGCATGTTAAAGCTAGTGCTCTCTTAAAATATGAATATGAATTTATTTAAATACTAGCTTAATATTTAGCGGAGGTTATGATTAAAATAAAGACCCATAGTGTTTTATGTGCTCTCAAGTTATGAATAGATTAAAGATGTCTTTTATGCCCAAAAATATCGCTAACCTTGTCATAAATATCACTTGTGTGTTGCTCAACCTATCCAAAGCCTAATATATATTTGAGTGCATAAACCTTAGTGTACAAGATTTATTTTTGAGTGAGTTATTGCAGGCCATGATTTCTCTGGCCCGAGATTAAGAAGCCGGTCATTCCGTTTTTGCGTATCTATCTTTTTGCTAGCCTTTTATCCGTGCATTGTGTATCCCCGCATCGGAGATCTCACAAACCTCGCCGGATATCCACCCTTAAAACCAAATATCATCTTTTGTGATTACCTCCTTGACCACAACCTATCGTTGAGAATGGATCATCAATTCAAGGAAGATCGCAAGACGGTGCCAACATTGAAGATTTCAAGTATCTCTCCAAAGGAAAAATATTTTCGGTACCTACCTTATTTATCGCCTCTTTGCTCGAGGACGAGCAATGTCTAAGCATGGGGGAGGAGGTAGGTATGATGCAATTTTAGAGTTCAAAGGGGAGTATTTTTTAAAAAAAAATTGAAAGAAAATTCAAAGGCGATGTACGTGATTTCCAAGGTGAAAGTCTCACAAGAAAAAAATGAATGAATGAAAGAAAGAACGAAAGAAAGAAAAGGAGAAATATGAGAAAAAGACAAAATGAGTATGCATAAAGTGAACTCCCCGGTTCTCTAAAGTGCATTCAAGGCTTCAAGTTTAAAAGATCCATTCTCATTTTCCAACCATGTGCAATCCGATAACGAGGAGTTCCTTTGTGCCTCGGGATCACTCTTTGCCATTTGCACATGTCCACTCATCTAAAATGTGCATATTTTTCTCTTTCCCCTCCTTGATTTAACATTATTTTACAATGACCTTTTTGACGAGTCTCGGTAAGACCATGAGAAGCTTGTCTTGTTTTGACAACACCTCATTTATAAAATCTTGTTAGGACTAAACTTTCCCAAAAAGCTCCATATAAAGCCTACCACACATATATGTTATGAGAGGGAAAGGAGTAGAATATATAGGCTTGAGAGAAAAGCGAGTTGAGAGTTCATGAGAAATATACAAGATGATTTAAATTTGTGAACTTGGTTTAGCTTTTGTTTATCTCGTTCTTTATTTCAAAAATTCTGAGATCTATTTAAACTTTGTGAGCATATGAATACTTGTAGGGATAAGCTTAATTAAGAATCTATGCTCCGTAGAGATGAAGGCTAGTACATTATGGAACTTTAATGAATTAAAATTTTGAGAGCATTATGTTTTCTCATGTATGATCTAGTGCAAGGTTTAAACATTGTTGGCAATGATGATATCCATCGAAGGCTTACTCGAGGACGAGCTAGGTTTAAGCATGGGGGAGATGTTGACGGTGAAAATCCGTCAACCTAGCCATGAGTTTACCTTCGGTGTTGGCATGAGTTTTATACCTTATCCATTGGTACTAACCCCCGTGGTATAACAAGTTCACATGTGCATGTAGGTTTTGGAGTTTAGTGTTTATGCAGGGTTTTAGCGTTGAAAGCAAGACTTTCGGGATGAATTCATCAAGCACCTTATGACAAGACCGTGAAGCCCCGTACAAGTCATGCAATGAAGCAAACTTAACTCCAAGAAGCCAGGGACTTGATCCGAGAAGACGACAAACTCCGAGGACCTGACCAGAAAAGTGCTAAATCTTGCAAGACAAGGAGTTATGCCCAATTCGGAGAGAAACTGACGATATGGACCTACATGCAGAAGGGGGAAACATCCAGGAAGCAAGGGAACCGACGTAAAGCAAAGGAGGCCTCGGGGCGGGCCCGGATGGGCCCGTGCCGGCCGGCCCAGGCCGGTCGGCCCAGCCCTGTCCAGGGCCCAGTGAGGCTCCCCTTTGCCCTAGCCGCCATTCAGGCTATTTATAGCCCCTTGACTGAGAGCCACGAGAATCCAATTCGTCATCGGCCGCCGAGGAGCAGAGAGGAGAGGGACACCATCTTGGAGAGGAGAGGGTCGAGCTAGTTGACTAGGGTTTCCCTAGCCGACGTGGGAACCTTGCACGGAAGACCACGTCGGAGTTCCCGGAGCTAGAAGCAAGATCAAGGAAGGATCCTGGTGGTGATCTTGTGTATGTATCATTGTTATAGTTGAATTATCAAGTTGAATCTTTTCCTAGCGATCAAGTGTTTTCTCGAAGATTTCATTTTTCGATCGGCTTTACTTATTCCAATTCTATTCTCGAGATAGATTACATAGGGTGTTCTTGTAGCCGCGGTGGCTAGAGGTACACGCCAGATCTTCCGAAAGAATCTCGACTTGTCTTTTGACTCGCCCTAAGCTCCCCGCATGAGTAGGGATACGTTGTGACAGAACGGGGGTTCCGAAAGGCGGATGTTTTCGGATTTGGACGGGAAACCACGGTTTAAAGAGGCTTCTTATAAGATTCGATTTGCTACTTCTTCTCTTGCTTGGAACTTCAACAAAAGGCTTACCCCGATCTCTCTAGACCGGTTTATCTACCCAATCTTACTTTGTTATCTCCGGTCTTTAGTAGATTAGATTAGTTTCGTGTCTTTTATCTAGATGCATTAGGGTTTCTTTTACCGAAGATTGGAGTTACTTGGCTTTACTAGATCAACTTTTGCGTCACACATTTGTTCCACGGATTCGATACCTTGGCTTCACCACTCAAGGGAAGAAGGGTCCCTTGACTACGACGGGAGACTTGTCCGCTTGCAAGTCATAAACGAAATTTTATACAACTATTAACCGTCAACACTATTCATAAATATACTTTACTAGAAATTGAGCTGGGTCAATAAATCAACTATCCCTTTTGACATTTCCTCTTCATTATCTGTTTGTTTATATGCTTGGCGGATGTGTCGTTTTCACTTTATTTTTTCCTCTCTCAATACTTAGATGTAAACCATTCCCATATGCAGCATCATTGTAATGAAATCATCATTCCAACATATAGTGTCCTATTATCTTAAACATCCTCCATATTGATTCATAATTTATTAAAAAAACTCTCAAATCTCGTGGCAACGCGTGGGGAATCACGTAGTTTATATAGATTGCTGCACAAACTCGCGACGACTGCCTTCCGTCAGTGCTCGCACCACAGCTGACAGCTCACCTGCGCAGACGCAATGTACGGAGACACGGGAGAGGCGGCCGCACACACATCATCGTGCCGGCCAGCCTTGGCGGTGGCCGATTTGGGACTCGTCGGTATTCAAGGTGAGGTTGCAAGTGATGCAGCTCGGTGACAGCCTAGTGTTTGGCCGGTCGGCCTAGTGTTCAACAAGTCTTAAATGTATAAGCTGGCATATTGATTGTGAGAGAAAAATACTGCACAAGAAGTTGTACGACAAATTGGTTGTGGGTGAAAAATACAGCACAATAAGTCAAAACAAAGCCTTCTGAAGCACATTAGATCAGACAAAGGCGTGACCTTGACCCTCGCACCCTCGCCACATTTTCTCTACCTGCCGGGCTGCTATGCGACTCAGGCTGGGAGTAAGGCACACCTGTGCTGATGTCTTCGACACGAGGAGACTCAATTTGGAAAAATTAGAATTGTCGAAATGAGGCGAAGTTTGCGTTGTTGCAAGAAGGATATCAAGGATATCACAGGAAAGTATTTGTAGGCCAAGTTTGAGCGGTTTTATTTTCCTCTTTCCCTAATTTTTATAATTAATTTGATTAGAAAATAATTCCAGGAAATCCTAAAATCGTAATTAAATCATGAAAAGATATTCCAATTTTTTTAGAGAAAATCTGGAACAAATTCTTAAGGGGGATGAGGAACCCAAATAAAATACTTAGAGCTACTGAAAAGACTTGTAGGACCATGCGAAAATTGGATTAAACTCTGCCAACATGAGAATAAATTCTCAGAAAAGCCTAAAAGATGCATAAACACATTTAAAAACTTTTGCACTCATAAAACACCAGAATGTATCAGCATGAATGCATATACACTCATTTGAACTAGACTACTTAATGTGATGTTTGAGTTCAATTAATTCAAATGATTTCCAATTAGAACATAATAATTCAATAAAGCTTTAAATAAATCTAAAAAAATATCAGAAAGTTGCTAGATCAATTAATTATGTGATGAATTTTAGGGTGTTGCAACCACTAAGTGAAGCCATGCAATCTAGTTATTACCCACTAGAAATCTTCTAAAAGTTTGAGTTCAATTAAATCAAATGATTTCCAATTAGGACATAATAATTCAATAAAGCCTTAAATAAATCTAGAAAATATCAGAAAGTTTCTAATCAATTATGTGATGAATTTTAGGGTGTTGCAGCCACTAAGTGAAGCCATGCAATCTAGTTATTACCCACTAGAAATCTTCTAAAAGAGACATTAAAAGGATTAGAGTTTAGAATCACATTAACGGAATCACTTTTCTTTCAAACAATGTTATAAATATTAGGGTACTGGTATTTAAAATGTATATCACCTAGTCACACAACCTCCCAAAATCATATATATTTGAGTTCCATTACCAAGAGCAAACTTGCCATTCTCAAACAAATTTGTTTGACTTTCGGTGTACAAAAAAATACTCCATTATGTGATTCTATGTTTCTTTTTTGTCCACCACTTTACCAAAAAAAAGTTCTAGACCTGCAGAAGTACAATTTCTTTAGTACATCTCTATGTATCTCAAATAAAGACATCATGAAATAGAAAGAATGTTGGGTTTTGAATTTATAATCACTAATTTACCTCCACCGAAAGAATCTTTCCTTTCCAGCAACATAGTTTCTTTTGGAACCTCTCTTCTATTTCCTTCCGGTCTACATTCCTAAGCTTCGTACATATGGTGCATAGGGATACCTAGGTATTGAAAAGGATATGAATCCATGACACAACCAAAAATTTGTGAGAATTAATATTTGAATTCCTTTGCCTCCCCATAGCAAAATAACTCACTTTTGTGGAAATTAATCTTGATACTATATAGTTGCTCAAATGCACATAGCAAGAGCTTCAAGTTCTTTGCCTGCTCAAGATAATTTTCTAAGAAAAGCACAATATCATCTAGGCTGCGTTTGGAAGTCTATATTGGAGGCCTTGGTATTGGATTGGCTTCAATACCAAATCTGAGTAGCATTGATATTGGGTTACAATGCCAAAATCATTGTTTGGATGTGAAGAAATTTCTAGATGGAATCGAAGGGACAAATGAATATAGATTTGTGTTTGGATGTTCATGTACTGGCTTTAGAAAGAGATGTTCTTCCATCTTCCTCCTCCACACCGGACCACACTGACGGCGGCACTTTCGCGCCACCCATGTCTTGTCGGTGGAGGAAGAACAAGGGCGGCACGGATCACGACAGAGGAAGGATGGGGCGGTGCGACTCGCCTATGGGAGAAGGATGGGCGTTGTGCCTCGTTGGTGGAGGAGGGATAGGGGCTGGTGTGGCTCAGCAATGGAGGGAGGAGAGTATGATGCGGCTTGCCAGCGGAGGACAGACGGGGAAGTCGTAGCTCTCTAGTGGAGAGATAAGGGGGCGGCGCGGCGTGCCAACAAATGAGGATGGGGTTGACGTGACTCCACAGTGGAGGGAGGGAGGGAGGGGACGACACGACTCGCACCGGAGGACGGACGGGGCTATCACAGCTCGTCGGTGAAGGACAAAGGGGAGTAGCGTTGGATTTGGAGACGAAGGAGAGCGACATCAGCATCTAACTTGGGGACGGAGAAGAGCGAGATGCCGAACTCGACGGTGGAGGGGTAGCGTGACTGAGGGATGGCGGAGGTGAAGGACCGAAACGGCGAACCAGAGAGGGGGGGAGTGAATGGGAGCCGATAAAAATTCTATTCAAGAATTCGGCCTATGAACCCAAATTCACTCGTGCACCTCCGCAAGCTTCTCTTGCCAAGTTCACGTAGCCACTGGAGTGCTACTGAACCTAGGAACAATACCCAAACAACAGCCTCAACACACACGCGACGCCGAAACACACACGACAAGGCTGCCGGCAAGACAAACCGGCCGGGCCGGTTTCGAAACCGGTCGGACCGCTTCGTTGGACTTAGCCTCACGCAGGCGGGAGAAACCTGGTCGGACCGGTTAGGCAAACCGATCGACCGATTCGTCCCGAAACTCCCCCAAAGACCCCACACCCTTCAAAAGCCTTTCCACATCTGAACAAACGAAGCCATGGAGCAGCAAAGACTTCCTTGTTCAAAGATCTTTCTCGACACCCACGGGCGAAACCGTCGACCGGTTTGGGAAACCGGTTAGGCCGGTTTTAGCCTGGACAGTCGGGAAGAACACAGCCCGCGGGTCAACTCCCCCAAAACCAAATCTCAATCTCCCGAATCGCTCCACGCACTTGAACAAGACTTTGGGGATATCAGGAACACCTCATGAGGAGTCCATAGCCAAGTTTAATCCCACCAAATCTCGTCCAAGAAGGAGGAATCGAAGAAAACCCGCAGAAAGCACTTCCAACCCAAGAACTCAAGAAACCCCAAAATCGAGCACCTTTTCTCAAGGATTTGGGAGGGGATTCACAGCCCAAAGAACCACGAAGGGTTCCCACAAATTTCCCCCATCAAATCCCCAAGAGAAAAGTCCTGAAAACACCGCAAAAAAATCACCGGGAGAGGGCTCCGAAAATCACCACCAAGAACAACTAGGGAAAACACATCCAAACCTTGAGGAACCACGCCGAATCATCTATACATGAAACAAAGGTTCGTACAAGGTCTAGCAAGCCGCCCGATCATCCATCCCTCTCTACAAGATCTCTCCGTGAAGCTCTCTTGCTAGTCCTAGAGAAAACCCTAAGGAAAATAGGTGGAAAATAGGAAAACTAATGAGCTAGGGTTCCAAGAGTTGGCTGCCATCCTCTCACCTCTTGGGTTATATGGAGGCAACCGAATGTCTAAAATGCCCTTCTCTACTAACTAGGGATACAAGCCCCTCAAGGGCGGATTCGGAATTCTTGATGTATTCACCATCGGACGGATGCCCAGCGACCGCACCCTGCGTAGCCTCAACGCAAGCCTTGCGATCCCGACGCGTGTCCTCCGCCTCGAAGCATCCGGCGCCCTGCGACCCCAAACCGGTCAGACCGGTTCTCCAAACCGGTCGTGCCGGTTTTGGCCGACGACCACGCCGGTCTTCGGCCTCGGCTTTGTGGCTCAGCCGAGTAACCCGGTGATTTTCTGGTGAACCACCGCAAACCCCGCGAACTTGATGTAGCCTTCGCCAATCACCACTCATGACTTGGCTCCCATGAAGTCCCGGCTCGACCTTGGTTTTGTGGCTCAACCAAGAAACCGTCCACCGACTTCATCTTGCTGTTCTTGCCACCATGCGGCCCGCACTCGACCCTGCTGGCCACCGAGTCCCTCGAACGAAGCCTACTTGTCTTCTCCACACCTGGAGGCCTCACCAGCAACGACCTTTCGCGCTTGTTCTTCACCTGCACCAACACGAGTCAAGCCGCAACCTGCACCTGCAATACTTAGCCAAGAATCAGTCCACACAACGTTGTCAATCACTCATCACACAAGGAAGCGACCATCCACCGGTCCTCGAACCACACATGGTCCTCAGGAGGGAGCTAGTCGCCGGGGTTGAGAGGGACCAGATGAGGCCTATGCTCATCGGAGGAACATGGGAGAGATGAGAGAGAGGTCGATGCCGGTGAGGGAGACGGGCGATTCCACCTAATACGGAGCAGGATGGCTATGTATTGGGGAGGGGGTGCTCTCAGTTATATGAATGCCGATCTGGAAGTGAGTTAAGATTCCAATTCTAATTGGGTGAGCACCCAAACAGCTGGCATTCGGTACCACAAATCCAATTCCAAATTCCAAGCTCTAATGTCTACTTCCAAACGGAGCCCTACATAATACAAAATAATAATACTATCATCTACCAGATGTGGAGCAACCCCTTCAATTTGTCCATTTTCTTTATCTCTGGCTATGATAATCGCTAGCATATCTACAACTAAGTTCAACAAAATAGGGGAGAGAGGGTCATCCTGTCTCACATCCTTACCTTGTCCGGAAGAAGGGACTGTCGGGGTTCTCTACCGCTGGCAGTAAATTTGTATCGATCATGTGTCGGGCTCGGATGGTTAGCATAAGAGACAACGGGATTAGACTAGTTCAGGCCTCTGAGGAGTAATACCCTACGTCTAGTGTCGAGCTGTCGTGTTCCCGAGCTAGGGGTGCTTGTAGTAGGGGTTACAAGCTGGTCGAGAGAGGGTGTCGGGCCCAAGTCCCTTGAAGTAGTGTTCGATCTGTAGGAGGTCTAACCCTTGTAACAGTTGCCCTCCTCTCCCTTTCATAGTCACAAGGGGAGGGGCACAAGGGGGAAGTAAAAAAGAAGCACAATGCTTGGATGCTGGGATGTTCCGTCGTGTGTCGCTGTTCGTCAGGACGCATTGAAGTGGAGTCGCGCTACTTGGTCGTGGGAGCCACCGCGTGGCCGGGTGTGGCTTTTCACCCCTGGACGCTTGGCACCGCCTCCGAGTAGTTTGCTGTTGTCTTAGCCTGCCCGAGTACTTGACTAGCCCGCCACGCTTGGGCCTAAGTCTAGGCTCGAGCTCGTCCTAGGGGGTGCTTGAGTGCCTTGGGCTGAGCTTGCGTGTGGCGGAGTGGGAGATGATGTTGATGGGATGGTCGTGCAGCCGGACATACATCATTAAGGCTCTTGTCGGGTCCAGCTACGTGCATAACCGCCAGCTGGTGTATTTGCATGGTGTGGGGAATCATTCCTCCATGCGTTTCATTGGTGGTGCTCGTGCCCCAGGCTCACGCCACGTGTCATATCCCACGTGCCAGTCGGAGCTGGGGAGAGCTCGTGCGAGGCGGAGACTTGTCGTGCGAGGCGAAGACTTGTTGGGGAATCCCTCTCGTAGGGAACTAGTCGGAGATTCTGCCAACTGGCAGGAGACTTGACGTCTTGCCAGTGTGGGTCTTGACCGGGGCCCTCAATCCTCCTCGTCTTGAATCTTGGCCTTAACATTGTCAATCTTGGCCTTCACGTTGTCAACAGTGTTGGGTTACCTTGTGTTTAAGGGAGATATTTTTGCCGTCAAAAGGGGGCCCTAATCCGGGCCCTGTCAGTAGCCCCCGAGCCTGAGGGGGAGTCAAGGAGTCGCGCTCAGGCTCAGTTGGACAGTCCTGGTGTTGATGATGTTCTTCGTGTTCTCGGTGGGTGCGCGTGAGCGCATCCGCCGGATGTAGCTCCCGAGCCCGTGAGTGAGTTGAAGACTCGCTCGCGGGCTTTTGTGTGTGATTGTAGCCATTGTAGCATGGGGACGCCTTGTCGGGGTAGTCGTGGTCGTCGTGGTAATGCGGGCGTAGTAGTGGGTGTGGGCATTTCAGCCGACGTGATGGACGTGACCGTTCCATCATGACTGCGCGCGGGTGTTGCAGGTCCGCACTCCGCGGGGATCGAGGCGTCGTGTGAGTGGGTGCCTGTTTTGCCAGGGCGCGCGCGCGTGGGCGAATGTTTCACTGAAACGGCGGGCCCGACATTGAAGGCGAGGGGCCACACTTGCCCCTTTAAAACCGCATGTCGGGCATGGGTTCAGGACTTTGCTTTCCTATTATCTTCTTCCGCGCTCGCACCCCGCTCCCCGTGCTCTTTTGCATCCGCAACGCCACCACCTCTTGCGCCTTCAGCCCGCCCGAGACTCCGCCGCCGCGATGTCGAACTCGACGCACTCCAATGTGTCCCGTGAGCAGCTGCTTTGTCTCGTCGAGGCGGACCAGCTTCCTCCGCTCACCGCCACCGTGGAGTGGAGGGTGACCGGCGACGAGTCCATGCCGCGCCCTCCCAAGGGGTTCGTGGTCTCGTTCGTGGCCTTCCACGAGCACGGCTTCTCCGTCCCTGCCGAGCGGTTCATCCGCGGAGTTCTCTTCGAGTACGGGCTCCAGCTGCAGCATCTCAACCCGAATAGCATCCAACAGATGGCGGCGTTCGAGGTGATGTGTGAGGGGTACCTGGGAATCAGTGCCCATTGGCACCTTTTTGGTACTTCTTCAAGTTCGCGTGCTTAAAGGAGGGTTCTCAGGCGGTGATGATCGGGTGCGCCAACCTCCGGATGAAGTAGGGCCGAGGTGATGACTACATCCCGGTGTCCCTAACCAGCTCGAACAGCGGCTGGCACAAGGGGTGGTTCTATCTGCGGAACGACCCCGAGTTCGCGCTTCCGGCGTACACTGGAAATTCCATTTGCTCGTCGCGGAGGAACTGGTCGGACGGCCTCACGAAGGCGGAGCAAGAGAAGATCCTCAAGGATCACTGGGCGGTGCTGAGGCACCTTCCTGGAGCCGGGATCACCTTGTCTAAAGTCCTCGGGCAGTACCATGCCCAAGGGGTTGTGCCGCTCCGGAGGTGGCTGCTTCGTCTCTGCGAGATGACGGCCAACTGGGCCCCCTGGATGGGGACCGTGACTGCTCCGACCCTCCCATCACCGCTTGAGGCTCAGCGCCATGTGGCGTAGGTGATCAGGAAGTCGACATACTCGTGGCCGCCGGCGCGGCTGCTCCCGATGCCCCCCCACAAGGGGACTGAGAAATTTGTGAGTCACCGTCTTCTCGTTACATCTCGGTTGTTCTGTGTTCTTTGTTGTGATGTTGATCTTCTCAGAGACCTTCTGCTCCGACTGACTCCTCTGTCTTCTCATTGTTGCAGTTGAGGTGTGCGCACCTCGTTCCGGCCAAGGCGCCTCTCCCAGAGGAGGTGATCTTCAACCGGAACAAAGCGGCCGCGAAGAGACGGTGTGCCGCGCACAAGGCACAACACAAAGAGCGCGAGATCGCCAAGTGCGATCAGAATGATAGCCGCATCAAGAGGTGGAAGGCGGGGGAGCACGACGTCTCCTCCAATGAAGATCTGTCGCCGGAGCCGTCGTGGAGTGGCGACGTGGATAGCGCGGCGGTGGATTGGAGCGACATGTCGAGGTTGTCCTCGTCGTTGCCTCCCGATGCCACAGAAGTGTCATCGTCGTGGCGCAAATAGATGGACGCACATGACAAGAATGCGGGCTCGAGCTCGCGACCAGCAGCTCGCCCCGCCCGAGAGGACCGGCGGGTGGTTCGCCCTCACGTGGAGCCCAGCGGGACGGGCGCCCCCGAGTTGCAGAGACCCCCGCCTCGTTAGGCAGACTCTCCGAGGCGGTCGGAGGAGTGGCCGGCTCCAGTATGCTAGCTCTTCCATGGTTCCGACCGCCCCGACTCGGACTCCCTGCAGAGGCGCTGGTCGTGGGCGAGGTCGACAGACTCAGCGTCGACGCTGAGCACGCCACAGGATGCGGATTCCGGTGCCACCCCGCGGCACCTGCAGTCATTGCTTATCCGGGGCGGTGGAGCCCCGGATGTTCACGTTTCCCTCGTCGCTGGCGGGGACCAAGGATCAATCCCGATCATGGCGAAGGTCAGAGGATCAGCCCCCGAGCAGTTGGTGGAGCGCAACGCCGCCGGCAAGGCGGCGGATTGAAGTGGGGAAGCCCCTGAGTCGGCGGGCTCCAAGCGCGCAGCCCCCGAGCAGGGCTCGGCGGGCCGCCCGACGAAGAAGTCCCGTGTGCGCTCCAAGATGTAAGTTTTTGTCCTCGGAGCCTCCATCGCGAGCTCTTCAACTTGCCTTGCTTGTTAACCTCGGTTCTATCTTCTCATAGGCATGCCGACACCGGTGTGCTCTGCCTCGCGCCCTTGAAGCGCTTGTCCTTGAGCGCACGGGCCATGCCATCCGAGCCCTGTCCCCAGCCTCCATACGCCGAGACGCTCCCGGTGTAGGTCGAGGACGGGCTGACCGTTGCCTCTGTGGTGGAGGAATCGGGCGCGCCGCCCACGCCAGTGGCCGCCGCTGTCGTTGAGAAGGGATGGACGGTCACGGAGACGACCGCCCCCAAGCGGCATTGGAGCCACCAGTTGGGACCAGCCCAGGTGGCGAGGAAGTGGTGATGGTGCCCGTGGATGATGACTTAGCGCCACCCCCACCGGCGGGGGATCATGATGTCGCAACGTCAATGCTGCCTAAGCCTTCACCGCCCGCGGGCGCTGCATCGGTCGAGGGCGCGACGGACTTGGAGCTGTGCCGGTATGTGGACTTCCCCGGCATCAGGACCATTGACCTCAACGCTCCTGAACTCCCGAGCAACGACCGGGAGATGCTGGAGGTGGCGACAGAGTAGATGTTTGCCGACCCGTCGATCTTTGACACCATCGCGTCGGCACTGCATCAAGGTGAGGGTGCCGACGGCTCAGCGCCCCCCGCCACATCAGAGGCGGCAGAGGGGGTTCTCGAGGAGTCCGCGGTTGGCACAGAGTCCGCTGTGGTCGTGTCCCCTCCATCACCGGCCAGAGAGGGCATGTGCGCGTCCCTGCCCCTGCCCGCTGAAACAGTCGCAGCCGCACCCGCTGCTTCGGTGGTCGACGTGGTGGAGGGTGTTGTCGAAGGGGAGGGGCCTTCATCGCCCCGACCGATAGTTGCTGCCACGGAGGAGGTCCTCGTGCCGAGCCAGTCTGTCGCGGCCTCTCAGGAGCGCAACGCCCCCGACGGTGCGACAAGGGCCGCCTCCCCGAAGATCCAGAGGAGGCCGAGGTGGGCTTGGGCGTAGATTTGTCGCAAGGCACCGCGAGCGGTGAGGCCCAGGCCCTCGAGCTTGCCCGCGCCCCGTGGGCGGCTGCCTTCGAGGCCGAGGACGACGCCGAGGACGATGGGGAGGCCACGGCGTGCAACACCCTTGAGCGCGGGTTGGCATGGGCGCACCGCGCTTTCGATGAGTTGATCCTCCCCGCGAAATTAGTAAGTTTCCTTATTTGAGTTACTTGTTTTCCAGTTTCCCATTTCTTCCGAAAAGTGTGGCTCATTCTTGTCTGGTTCGTGGCAGACCCTCGCGGGGTCAGGCCGGAGGCGAGCATGCGCGACACAAGAGCTCCACGCAGAGTGGGCTCAGTTGGAGATGCAACTCGTCGTGGCTCGAGTGGTGGCGACCGCGGCGGTGGCGAGCGAGGTG
Source organism: Cenchrus americanus (assembly GCA_947561735.1). Lineage (NCBI taxonomy): Eukaryota > Viridiplantae > Streptophyta > Magnoliopsida > Poales > Poaceae > Cenchrus > Cenchrus americanus. Next base: position 57,714,566 of record OX387240.1, read on the forward strand.
TCGACACGAACGACCCTCGAGGTCGACAAACAATCCACGGAGGACTGCGCCACCACTGCCTAGACGGCTGTCGCTGCAGCCGTGGTTGAGCGGGACTCGCTGGCATCGAGGCTGGCCCTTGCTGAGGCCGAGGTTGAGAAGCTCCGCACGGCCGCGGCGTCCGCCGAAGAGGCCGCCGAGAGGTCTAGGACCGCCGCCTCCACCACCGAAACTGCCACTCGAGACGTCGCCCAGGATGCAGCTCACGAGAAGGCAACGCTCAAGGCGAGGGTGTCAGAGCTGGAGCGCGACCTGGGCACTGCCATGGTGGATCTGGCAACCGCCGGCCGCTAGTTCTCCCAGGCCTCCAATCAGCTTCACGAGGTCTCCGAGGAGGCGCCGCGGCTGCGCGAGAGCAACGTCAAGCTGTCTGAGGACCTCAAGGGTGAGTTGTGTGGTTGCTTTCTTTCTTCGGCTCTTTCGCTGCTCGCTTCTTGTCGAGTTCTAACTCGTCGGTCGCCGTCGCAGGGGTGCGCGTATATTGCGCCGGGATGACCACAAAGTTGGTGGAGCTGAAGCAGGAGCTGAACACCGCCCTCCTCAAGGTCATCGAGAAGGATGGTGTAATCGGGCGCTTGTCGAAGCAGCTTCAGAGTGAGTGTCGGACCTTGGCTCTGTCTTCCCCTTTTCTGCGGACCCGTCATAATTTGTCTCTCTGTTTGTCTTTCAGAGATTCTAACCGAGCTGGAGCAATCGCAGATGACCCGGGAGCAGGATGCGGCTGCCCTGACCAAGCCCGGGACGCCCAGTGCGAGTCGGAGGCCGCCCACCAGAAGACCATCAAGGACCTGGCCAAGCTTGGAAGGGCAATCAGCACGGTTGTGGCCACTCTCGGCGTGTCGCTCAGGCCAGTGATGCCCGATACGCTGGTCGGAGGAGTCGGGCGCCTCCAAGGCGCAGTCCGGGAACTTGAGTTGGTGACGACCTGACGAGCAGTGCACCAAGTCCTCACCATGTTCGAGTCGCACTACCAAGGGTTGGACCACATGGCGTTGAGCGGCGGCTGGGCCCCTAGCATCTCCGACGCGTAGTGTGATGAGCTGGAAGAAGACTGTGCCTCCTCCCGCAACATGGCCGACGCTGCCTTGAAGGACCTGGAGCTGCTGCCATAGGATGCACCAGAGGACCAGGAAGCCCCCGAGCCCTCTAATTAATTGTACCATATTTTGTTTTATGTAATTACCGGAACAAGTCGTAAGGCTACAAGCCGTGTAGCTATGTATTTTATTCGAGTTGTATTACATCCCGATCGCTTCCGAGCGCCCGAGGATGACTGCAGCAACGCGTAGTCGATCTTAGGAAACCAAGACGACCGAGCCTTACTCTGGAGCCATGGAGGCGTAGCAGTCGGAAAGCTCGCCCCCCTCAATTTGCTAAGTGCAACCACTTGTTCATAGCTCCCGAGAACTCGAAAGGTTCGGGAGGTAATTTGGCGTGGTTTTGCTCGTGAAATTGTTTTTTAGACCAGAGTCCAGGTGGTCATCTGAATGCTTCTGAAAAGAGGTCGGACGAAGACCTGAGGACTCGGAGAGTGTTCGCAAGTCTTCGTGCCGTAGCCGTGGAGGTGTAAGCACTAGGAGCTTTGAACGAACAGCAGCCGCTCATCCCACATAGGTTGTCGTCTTTACTTTTCGCGAGATCGAGTTTCCGTCAAAAAACCTTTCGCTCGTGCGATCGGTCTCGACACAGTTGCTGGGATTTTTTTGAAAAACTCGTAAAAAATGGGTGGAGGGCATCGTGCCCTAGGTAGCCCCTGAGCAGATAGCGTCTTTGCACTAGTGCAAAGATGCTCGCTGCTCATCCCTAAACGTTGTTGCAAACTTATGAACACAACCAACGATAAGTTTCTGAACTCAAAGACATGTGATCAAGGCATGCAACATCTATTTATTGATGTATGAGGTTTGAACAGTTACTCAAGGATAAAACGGGCGCAGGTGCTCGATGTTCTACGCGTTGAAGACAACCCTCCTGTCCTCGTACCGGATCTTGTAGGTCCCTGGTCGGAGCACCTCGTGGATGATGAACGGCCCCTCCCAAGGTGGTGATAGCTTGTGCTTGTCCTTGTTGCCTTGAACTCGTCGGAGTACAAGATCTCCGACGTGGAACTCGCGGGGGCACACATAGCGCTCATGGTAGCGCCGCAGGGCCTGCTGGTACTTGGCGCATCGCAGCAGCGCTACATCGCACGCCTAGTCGATTTGGTCGATCACGTCCTCGAGTGCGACTTGGTTGCCTTCGTCAATGTAGGCCTGTACTCGTGGACTGCCGTAGTTAATGTCTGTGGGCAAGACTGCTTCCGAGCCATGTACCATGAAAAAGGGCATGAAGCCTGTGGCACGACACGGTGTGTGTTGACGGTTAATAGATGTATTAAAGTTCATTTAGACTTGCAAGCGGACAAGTCTCCCGTCGTAGTCAAGGGACCCTTCTTCCCTCGAGTGGTGAACCCAAGGTATCGAATCCGTGGAACAAATTGTGATGCAAAACATGATCTAGTAAAGCCAAGTAACTTCGATCTTTGGTAAAAGAAACCCTATCGCATCTAGATAAAGAACACAAAACTAATCTAATCTACTAAAGACCGGAGATAACAAAGAAAGATTGGGTAGATAAACCGATCTAGAGAGATCGGGTTAAGCCTTTTGTTGAAGATCCAAGCAAGAGAAGAAGTAGCAAATCGAATCTTATTGGAAGCCTCTTTAAATCGTGGTTTCCTGTCCAACTCCGAAAACATCCGCCTTTCGGAACCCCCGTTCTGTCACAATGTATCCCTACTCATGCGGGTAGCTTAGGGTGAGTCCAAAGACAAATCAAGATTCTTTCGGAAGAATAGATTTAGAATAAGCAAAGCCGATCGAAAAACGAAATCTTCGAAGAAACACTTGATCGCTAGGAATAGATTCAACTTGATAATTCAACTATGACAATGATACATACACAAGATCACCACCGGGATCCTTCCTTGATCTTGCTTCTAGCTCCGGGAACTCCGACGTGGTCATCCGTGCAAGGTTCCCATGTCGGCTAGGGAGACCCTAGTCAACTAGCTCGACCCTCTCCTCTCCGGGATGGTGTCCCTCTCTTCTCTGCTCCTCGGCGGCCGATGACGAATTGGATGATGCGTGGCTCTCGACCCTGGGGCTATAAATAGCTTGAATGGCTGCTAGGTCAAAGGAGGGGGCAAACGGGCCCTAGACTGGGCTGGGCCAGTCGGCCTGGGCCCATCCAGGTCCAGCCCGTGGCCTCCTTTGCTTGATGTCGGTTCCCGTGTCTTCTATATGCTTCCCTCTTCTGCATGTAGGCCCTTGTTGTCAGTTTCTCTCCGAATTGGACATAACTCCTTGTCTTGCAAGATTCGGCACTTTTCTGGTTAGGTCCTCGGAGTTTGTCATATTCTCGGGTCAAGTCCCTAACTTCTTCGAGTTAAGTTTGCTTCGTTGCATGACTTGTACGGGGCTTCAAGGTCTTGTCACAAGGTGCTTGATGAACTTATCCCGAAAGTCTTGCATTCAACGCTAAAACCCTGCATAAACACTAAAGTCCAAAACCGACATGCACAAGTGAACTTGTTATACCACGGGGGTTAGTACCAATGGATAAGGTATAAAACTTATGCCAACACCGAAGGTAAACTCATGGCTAGGTTGATGGATTTTCACCGTCAATATCTCCCCCATGCTTAAACCTTGCTCGTCCTCAAGTAAGCCTTCGATGGATATCATCTTTGCTTATCAATGTTTAAACCTTGCACTTGATCATACATGAGAAAACATAATGCTCTCAAAATTTTAATTCGTTAAAGTTCCATAATGCACTAGCCTTCATCTCTACGGAGGATAGATTCTTAATTAAGCTTATCCCACAAGTATTAACATGCTCCCAAAATTTTAAATTGACCTCAGAAATTTTGAAAATAAAGAACGAGATTGAAAAGAGCTAAACCAAGTTCAAAAATTTTAAATCACCTTGCATATTGCTCATGAACTCTCATCTCATCTTGTCTCTCGAGCCTATATATTCTACTCCTTTCCCTCTCATAACATATATGTGTGGTAGGCTTTATATGGAGCTTTTTGGGAAAGTTTAGTCCTACCAAGATATTACAAATGAGATGTTGTCAAAACAAGACAAGCTTCTCATGGTCTTACCGAGACTCGTCAAAAAGGTCATTGGAAAATAATGTTATATCAAGGAGGGGAAAGAGAAAAATACACACACTTGAGATGAGTGTACATGTGCAAATGGCAAAGAGTGATCCCGAGGCACAAAAGAAGTCCTCGTTGTCGGATTGCACATGGTTGGAAAAATGAGTATGGATCTTTTAATCTTGAAGCCTTGAAATTCCTAATGCACTTTAGAGAACCGGGGAGTTCACTTTATTTTTATTCTTACACATACTTATATTTCTTTTTCTTTTTTCTCATATTTCTCTTTCTTTCTTTCTTTCATTTTCTTTCTCATTTTTTCTTTTTCTTTCTTAAAAAAATTTATTTGCTCCCCTTTGAACTCTAAAATTGCATCGTACCTACCTCCTCCCCCATGCTTAGACGTTTTCCCGTCCTCGAGCAAAGAGGTGATAAATAAGGTTAGGTCCTCGGGCCAGAGAAATCATGGCCTGCAATAACTCACTCAAAAATAAATCTTGTACACTAAGGTTTATGCACTCAAATATATATTAGGCTCTTGATAGGTTGAGCAACACACAAGTGATATTCATGACAAGGTTAGCGATATTTTTGAGCATAAAAACCATCTTTAATCTATTCATAACTTGAGAGCACATAAAACACTATGGGTCTTCATTTTAATCATAACCTCCGCTAAAGATTAAGCTAACATTTAAATAAATTCAGATTCGTATTTTAAGAGAGCACTAGTTTTAACATGTATAAATCAATTACAAAGATAAACAAAGCGGCAATTATAATCATATATCATCGTGGCATAAATTTTTGTAACTTCTCCAATGGTGAAAACAAGGTGGTGTCTTCATTAATGATGAAATCAAGCTGAAATACATGCTGAAAATAAACAAACACTCTTGCTGAAATTTAAATAAAAACTGAAAATATTACGCAAACACAAACAAACAAAAGCTGAAAATTACAGAGAAAGGGAAAAGAAAAGAAAACTAAAGTTCCTTCATCTTCCTAATCCTCTCTCGTCTCCACTAAGATATTTGCCTTGCCTCAAATACTCGAAGCTGAGAGAGGTCCCACGTAAAAGATGCTCGGGGTTTCTTGTGATCCCCGGTCGTAGGGAGATGGCCAACATAGAGAGGTAGCACCCCGAACCAATATCTCCCACCCCCGATGTTGCCTCGCAACACCAACGGTTGATCATAAGGTATGAGGGGTCTATTGGCTGCTTGGCAATTAAAGCCGAGTAGAGCCAATTCAACTCCGTGCCGGTCACCTTCGTCTCCCTCATCCTCCCCAATATCCTCTTGCACATCCAAGAGTGAAATACTTGGATAATGGGGTTACGGATGCAATTGCGTTGTTGGTGGGCTTCTCCGGAGATCAATCTCCAAAATCCATCTAACATGCCGGGCGACACGTCAACTTTCTCCGGAGCTCCCTTATGGAACCCAAGTAGCTCCCTAACATACTCTTAGGGAACCACTTGTTGGACTCCCTCCAAACGGAATGATAAACTTTGCACCGCATCATCAAGGATAGGTGCAATGGTCATCAAGATTTCCAAGGCGAACTCCTTGTGGGTGTCCGCCGATACCCCGTTGGAGAATTGCACCCATCCAAGGTGCCCCAACATATAATATATGTCGGTGCCGAAACCCAAGTAGTTGAGTGCTTGGTCGTCGAAGTCGACGTTGGCCACAAGCCTCTTCTCAAGACGAGAGAGCTTCTTCTCCTCCTCCTCCGACAATATGATGAAGCCATATGAGAAATATTTCGGAGTGTATGGAGGTGGCGCGGTCGAATGGGTCGATCATCGAGGTGGAACGGGCGGCTCCTCCGTGTGACCTTGAGGTTCGGTGAACCTCATGGACGTGCTCCTTGTTGCCCTCATACCGCCGAGGAGGAGAGCGTCGTTCCTCCTTGGTGGTGCCGTATCCTCCTCCATGCTCCGAGGAGACTCGGTGTTGATGGTGAATTTCTGTCAACCTAGAGTACTTGTTATACATTGGTTTCGATTATGATTTGCAACTAACCCGCCACTAGGCATACTAATGATGTAACAAGTTCACACTTGCATGTCGATTTTGGAGTTTGTTGTTTACACAGGAATTTAACGTTAAAGAGGAGACTTTCGGATAAGTTCATCAAGCACTTCAAGAGAAGATCATGAAGCCCGTCACAAGTCAAGACACGAAGTGAACAAGACTCCAAACAACCCAAGGACCGAAGAATCAACACGCAAAACTCCGGGGACTTGGATGTTTACCAACGAGATCAACTCAGCCCGAGAGATATTCTTGCAGCTCAGGACAACATGATCTTTCGGTACAGATCCGGAGACTTAAACGGTCTTTAATGGCAAAAGTTTGACTACCAAAGTTGTGGGCCTCGACGATACCTTCGATTTGGACATGTGGAAGGCCCAATTCGGATAAGAGAGCTAGGAGATATAGCCCCCGAAATCCCTGCTGTGCAGTCAGTCCGAAATCAGAACAAATTATCTTCCAAGGCCGATTTAGAGATCTTATCTTCGTTTTTAAGGAAAGAAATGAATACTAAAGTTGAAGATAATTTCGTGGCACACAACCTGGACACCGAATTTGCATTATTTGGAGTCCGGACGTGGGAGATATGGCACTGGCAAGGAAGGACTGCGAATCAGGAAAATCTGGCTGATTTTATGGAAACCAAGTTTGCTTCTCTCCCAAGGAGGATCTCATACAAGGTAAGGTGGAGCACGCCTAAAGGCACCCCAAGGACATAAGTACAACCCCCTAGGCGCCCCAATATGGTTACCCATCGAACAAATCATCCTACCGACACCAATCACCAGAAAACCTCCGCCGCAAGATGAGGGAGAGAGTTAGATGAGCTCGTCGCAAGGATCGACGCCAGCGGAGAGAAGGAAGCAAGAGGAGGACTCCAAGCCGCTGGCCTAGGGGTGTTCCCAAGCTCCATCGCCGCCATCTTCATCGACGACGTTCTCCGGAGTCTCCATCACCCCTATGTGCTTCAATCCGTGTAAGATGACGGGGTAATGTCTCCGTTCATCCCTAGGATTAGATGGATACATGCTATGTAATCGCTACTTGATTCGTGGTTTTAATCTATTGTTTTCATGTTGATGATGCTTTGATGATTAAGGTAGGCCACCGTGTTTTTCGGGCGTATGTTATCCGCTACTCCCATAGATTACATCAACATACCGTGTCCATCATAGGTCTAGTCACGAATACCTTCGCGTAGTGACAGAACGAGAGGAGGGAAAGGGCGAAACCGTGGTCACAACCCCCGGTAGATTGGTTTACCGCTTTCGTGTAGTAGATGCATACCATGTTATCCTAGATCCTAGGGAGGGAACGCTTATCTTTCTTACTCACTCTCTTGTGTTCACCCCTTTACCATCTAGTTTAACCCTAGATTTGTTTGATCAACTTAACTTAGATTAACTTAGGTTAGATTGTGTTTACTTTTAGATTAATACTCTCTTTAAAGGTTTCCTTAGTCAACTAGATTAGTACTTGGTTAAGCGCTAGTAATCCCCTTGCTCCGCGGATTGACAAGAACCTTGGGAATCCCGTGGTGAAAAAGGTGTAGGTCTGTACGCTTGCGGATCGTAGGTGGATACGAGTTTTATCCGTCAACAAGCCCCTTTTTCTGGTGCCGTTGCTGGGGAGCAAGCCAGTTTGCTATGTTTAATCTTGTATTAGTTTTGTTGGTTACTAACATCTAACCCTTATTTTCTAGAAAAAAATCTTTTTTGTTTTTTTTCTACTTTTCTTGTGCCTAGATGGATTTGTTCACCTCACCTTTGGAAGACGAAGAGATGTCGCTAAGGGAGCTAGCAATGCCGTCAATCGAGGACATTGAGATGCAAAAATCAGATTTGACATTTGCTACAACCCACTATGAAGTGAAGCCTGGAATGATCAAGTTAGTGGCGACAAAACCATTTAGAGGATTGGAGGATGACAACCCATATAGACACATTAAGGAATTCACGATGTTATGCAACACGGTGCAACAAAAAGGAGTTCCGGCCGCTTGGTTCAAGTGGAATCTTTTTCCATTCTCTCTCGAAGATGAAGCGCAAAGATGGTACACACTTGCGTCTGTTGAAGCAAAAGGAAATTGAGATGAGCTAGTGAAGAAGTTTCTTTTGAAGTTCTTTCCCATAAGCAAGGTCCTAGACTTAAGGAGGCAAGTGCTCAATTTCAAGCAAGGAGAGGATGAAGGAATTGATGAAGCATGGGACCGATTTAATGAACTACTTGAGCGAGGCCCGAACTTGGGATTTTCCGGTGACTTGATGTTGCATACCTTTTATTTTTCACTAACCCTAACTCGTCTCGTTTTATAAGCATGGATAAAACAATTAGTGAAGCCGCACAAATCTTACAAAGGATAAGCAATGGACAAAGAACACTACGAGATTGGCAAAGATGTTGTCGAGAGGAGCAAAATGACAAAAGCAAGCCCAAGGTGCTTGCTGAAATTTCTGAAAAAGATGAACCGAAGGTCAAGGAAGATGAACCGACCATACAAGAAAGTGAAGATCTACTTCCCAAGGTAAGAGAAGTCATTTCGGATGTTAAAAATGTTGAAACTAACATGAATGTAGGCCGAAGTATGTGGAATGCTAGACCATTGGCGGAGTTCAAGCAATCCGGTTGGGTTCAAGTTGATTTCGCCCCACTAATCAACTACCGAAGGAAGGAGGAACGCCGACACGTTGCCAAACTAGTTGAAGATATATTTGATCAAGAGATGAGTGGAGAGTCGATCCAAAAGATGTTTGAAGAAGAAAGAGAAGAAGGAGATGAAGTATGGATCGACCGGTTTGACAACTCAAAGATTTATGATGAAGGAAGAGAAGAGTACAACCGTGATGAGCCTAGTGACTCAAAGGATAAATGGGAGGAGATAGGACTCAAGCTAGAAGATGAATGGGAAGGGGTTGACATAGATCAAGTACTCAAAGAAGGCCCCTCCTCACAAGGTGATAGCTTGTGTGCTATTGAAGCCTACACACTAGCAAATCAAGACATGGAAGTACTCAAGGATGAAGGAAAGAGTGAATCAACAATGAGCGATCTAGACGACATGTGGTACATGGAAGATAAAGAAAGCAACATACAAGTCTTTGAAGATGAAGATCTGGTTGATAAAGAAGACTTCAAAGAAGAGATGAATGCATACATAGTTGAAGGATTACATGTTCCACATGATGAGTTGAAGAAATTGCAAGATGGTGATGAAGAGGCAACTACACTTGTTGAGATTGATTCGCCTTCAACACCGCTAGATGAACCAAATATCACTCTTGTTGAAAAGGCTCTAAGGCCAAGGTACGTGCTGAAATCTCAAGATATTATTGGTATTGATGTTGATAAATTCAAATACTCATGCTCAACCAATAGTATGAATGATAGTTTAATGTCTATGCCTTGTTCCAATAGTGATCATGTTGATAGGCTACATTTTCTTGAGAATGTAAAAGAGGAAACATTTAAGTTTGATCCAATTAATCTCACACCTAAAGAACCTTTGCCTAATGATGAGCTAAGTGCTATGCATGAAACATATGCTTCTTTTATTTACACCTTGACTTGTTGCTACAATTCACATGTGGTGTTAATTATGGACGTGTATGTTTACAATAAGTTTTGTAAATCTCGATCATGGTTTGCGCTTGGTCAAGCTAATGTCCTTAAAGAATCATATGTCGGGAAAGGCCCGATTTTCACTAACCATGTAGACAAGGCTTGAATAATGAAAAAAGAAGTCATGCCTAAAAGAGTTGCAAGATAAATCATCAACCTCTCCGAATCCCGCGATGGATGCTGCTGTCTTCATCAATTTGAGAGCTTGTTCAGAGGTGTACAAATGAAGAAAATGGGATATCCAGAAGCTCCATCAAATTACCATTCCAACGCATCAAGAACCAACAAGTTTGAAGACCCGTGCAAGGAGTTATGGAGAAAACATTGAGCGTTGCGCGTTCTGAAATTTCAGGACAGATTTCATCGCCAAAGTAAAACGGACGTAACTTTCTTGTCCGGAGTCTGATTTGAGCAAATAAAGACTCGTTGGAAAGGAAATTTTGTGCACTGTGCAATGGAGTAGAGCTTGAGTATACTCTCTGTTTTGGACATTAAAAAAAATTCATGGAGTGAAGGTAGCACCGAAGGATGATAAAGAAGGAGATAATGATGAAACAAAAGGATATTTTGGGCAAGTCTTCTATAAGTGATCAAGCACAACATGGGAAGTAAATTAAAGCAGCATTGGTACCTTTTCTTCTTGCATGAAGGGCCATGACTATGCAATGAAAAGAAGGTATGTGAGAAAGTCCAGCTCTATGACTTTAAATGAAGCGCTTTTCGGGAGGCAACCCGTTTCTTTATATTTTTACTACTTTCTTAGAGAAAATAAAGAATGGCACTATCTTATGATGATCAACTTGTGGTTATTAATCTAAGTTCAGTTTTCCTTTTTAAAACCACCATCATGTTCATGATAATATTTATTTGTATGCATTGCATTTTGTTATCAAAGTGATGTTTCTTTGTGTATACATGTTTTGCACATAGTTGGCTTGGTTGTTTTATATACTTAATGATGTATGCTTCAGTTTCCATGTTAATGCTTCATAGGTATCTATGGGTATTTTCCTTTTGTGATCTTGTGTAAACATGGTGTTTAAACAAGATTGCGGACCATTATCGTTAAGTTCGATAAACCTAGCTGGCTTTTTCATATGTTTTCATGTTGCTTTGGTTAGTTTATAAGCTTTGCAATGCGCTTAATTTTTCTTGTGCTATAAGATTTATTGATTTAGGGATAGACATGGTGTTTTAACCCTAGATATATAAACCTTTATGGCTATGGAGAAATTCGGCAACCTAGTTGTAAACATGGTGTTTAGAACTAGGTGAAAACATTGTCTTTGTTTATATGCTTTCCTATCATGTGCATACACACCTTGCACCACGTACACTCATTAGGTTTTTATTCCTCATTAAACTAATTATGCCACAAGTTAAGAATCTTAGGAGACATTGTTGGATTGTTGGCAATTCTATCTACTCCCAACCGTCACCTTGGGGGTAGAATGTGCGTTTAAAACGTCTTACATGCAAGATAAAGACTCTCACTACAAGGAAATTGAAGGATGACTAAGAAGTGCTTTGTCTTCTTCTTCCATGACTAACAAAATGCTAAGCATGGAGGAGACCCTGGATCTTCAACACGGTACTTTAACATGACACTCTAGAAGATAGAATGATAAATATCGTTAACATCTCCGGATCAATGCGCAAGAAGCCACCAATCTCATCAAAATTCTGCATGGTCTCGAAGGGAAAACACTGGATATTTTTGGATATTTAGAAGCCAGATGAAGTTACAATTCCAACAAATCAAGAATCAAGACAATCGGAGGTTCCTACAAGCGGTTATGCCCTAATCACCGAGTGCAACACGTCCTGAAATCAGTTTTGGACAGCACACAGCGCTGAAGTAAAATGGACATAGCTCCCTTGTTTGAACTCCGTTTTCGATGAATGACCACACGCTGGAAAGGTAATTTCATAAACTTTTCAATAGAGCTATATTTCGATATATGTTCTGTTCTGGACAGAGGGGGAAATCCATGAAAAAGAGACAACAAGGAGATGATGAGAACAAGAAAGAGGAGATGGCGATGACAACATTGAAGAGAAGGGCGACCAATGACTCCATTAAGCATACAAGATTAAATTCAGAAGTTTAGGAGCATTAATAAATCAAGACAAAAGCAAAAGCCACATCGATACATGGAGATGTCGGAAGAAGGCAACGAAGAATTACAAAGGATGGTAACATCTCCATGGACCTTCTCTTTTCCAAACACAAATGCTTGTAAGTATGCCCTCAACATCAACTAGGTGCAACCTTTTGTTTTTCTCTTCAAACAATAACATGGCTACTAGGAGGACAACCTAGGTTTCTCTTTACTTTCAATAGATAAGCATGACCATGTGTTCACCTCGATGTTCTATATTGCCTATGCTTACAGAAAGATGATGAAAGTTGCCGCTTTGTTTTACCTACATGAAGTTATACATGTATTGGCTAATTGCTCTCTATAATATGATCTGAAATTAATTTAAATACCGGTTCTTTTATTTGTGGAGGTGAAATTACTATGCTCTAGACCCACATACATATCTTTGCTCTTTGATTTAAGTTTATGGATAGCCGGATAACTCGTTGTTTTTATGAAAACTTAACTTTTATGCTATCTACATATTTGTGATGCTCTTGCAAAGTTCTACCTACCAAAGCCATATACATATATGTTTTATGATAACAAAACCCGTAGATTGCAAACATATGTTTTGATGAGTTGGATTAGGATTGATTTCTATGGTTCGAGACTAAGAAGCTGGTCATTCCTTTGTGTAACTTTTTCATGCTAGCCTTTTTGTCCATGCATTGTGGGTTTTCACATCGAAAATTTCACAAACTTCGCTGGGCATCCACCCTAAACCAAAAACATCTTTTTGTGATCACCTCCTTGTCCACAACCCAATTTGAGTATGGAGTAAAATTCTCGATGGAGATTCAAATATTTCGCAATATTATGGAATTTATACTTACTTTAGCAGTCATTTCCCCTCTCTTTTATGCTCGAGGACGAGCATCGTTCAAGCATGGGGGAGGAGTCATTCTCTGACACAAATGCTATGTAAGTATTATGTTGCAAAAAGTTTTGAGGAGCAAAAGAAAAAAAGAATAAAAATGAAAAATGAAAAAATATGATAAGAAGAAAAGAAAAGTAAGAAAAATAGGAAGAATAAAGTGAAAATAAAGAAAGAGGGAAAAATGAGAAGGAAATTAAAATAAAGAAAAAAATAAATATGTTCCTCGGTTCTTTTTGCTTCATAAGTTCTCAAGTGCCTTGATGACAAATCCATACTCAAATCTTCCAACCATGTGCAATCCGATAACAAGGACTTCACTCGTGCCTCGGGATCATCCATTTGCCACTTGCACACGTCCACTTATCTAAATGTGTGTGTTTCATCCCTCTCTCTTTCCAACATATATTTTCCATGGCCTTTTTGACGAGTCTCGGTAATTCCAATAGACCTCTCTCTTAATTTGACAATATTTCGGATATATGTTTTGCTAGGATTGTTTTTAACCTTCCAAGCTCCACATAAGCCTTCCACTATCACATATGAGTAGAGTAGGTTGAAAATAATCTAGTATAGGCTTGAGTGACTTGATGAGATGAGTGTTCCATGAGCTCTTGCAAGAGATTTTCACTTATGTTGGATATGCATCTTTTTGAAAATCTTCCATGTGACAAGGTAATGGTTTGAAGTTCACTTAAGTTTGAGAGCATCGTGTTTATTAAATGTGGCTTGTTCTTTATTGTTAGTCTATCTTCCATAATGAAAAAGAAGCCGGTCATAACTTGAACTTTAAAATAAATTCTTAAGAGAGAGCAATTCGCTTCGTCATGAATGACTAACTGCAGGGACAACATTGGAAGGCAACACTGATTTCCCTTTTTAAGCAAGGATTACTTACTCGAGGACGAGCAAGGTTTAAGCATGGGGGAGATGTTGACGGTGAATTTCCGTCAACCTAGAGTACTTGTTATACATTGGTTTCGATTATGATTTGCAACTAACCTGCCAATAGGCATACTAATGATGTAACAAGTTCACACTTGCATGTCGATTTTAGAGTTTGTTGTTTACGTAGGAATTTAACGTTAAAGAGGAGACTTTCGGGATAAGTTCATCAAGCACTTCAAGAGAAGATCATGAAGCCCGTCACAAGTCAAGACACGAAGTGAACAAGACTCCAAACAACCCAAGGACCGAAGAATCAACACGCAAAACTCCGGGGACTTGGATGTTTACCAACGAGATCAACTCAGCCCGAGAGATATTCTCGCAGCTCAGGACAGCATGATCTTTCGGTACAGATTCGGAGACTTAAACGGTCTTTAATGGCAAAAGTTTGACTACCAAAGTTGTGGCCTCGACGATACCTTCGATTTGGACATGTGGAAGACCCAATTCGGATAAGAGAGCTAGGAGATATAGCCCCCGAAATCCCTGCTGCGCAGTCAGTCCGAAATCAGAACATATTATCTTCCAAGGCCGATTTGGAGATCTTATCTTCGTTTTTAAGGAAAGAAAAGAATACTAAAGTTGAAGATAATTTCGTGGCACACAACCTGGACACCGAATTTGCATTATTTGGAGTCCGGACGTGGGAGATATGGCACTGGCAAGGAAGGACTGCGAATCAGGAAAATCTGGCTGATTTTATGGAAACCAAGTTTGCTTCTCTCCCAAGGAGGATCTCATACAAGGTAAGGTGGAGCACGCCTAAAGGCACCCCAAGAACATAAATACAACCCCCTAGGCGCCCCAATATGGTTACCCATCGAACAAATCATCCTACCGACGCCAATCACCAGAAAACCGCCGCCGCAAGATGAGGGAGAGAGTTAGATGAGCTCGTCGCAAGGATCGACGCCGGCGGAGAGAAGGAAGCAAGAGGAGGACTCCAAGCCGCTGGCCTAGGGGTGTTCCCAAGCTCCATCGCCGCCATCTTCATCGACGATGTTCTCCGGAGTCTCCATCACCCCTATGTGCTTCAATCCGTGTAAGATGATGGGGTAATGTCTCCGTTCATCCTAGGATTAGATGGATACATGCTATGTGATCGCTACTTGATTCGTGGTTTTAATCTATTGTTTTCATGTTGATGATGCTTTGATGATTAAGGTAGGCCACTGTGTTTTTCGGGCGTATGATATCCGCTACTCCCATAGATTACATCAACATACCGTGTCCATCATAGGTCTAGTCACGAATACCTTCGCGTAGTGACAGAACGAGAGGAGGGAAAGGGCGAAACCGTGGTCACAACCCCCGGTAGATTGGTTTACCACTTTCGTGTAGTATATGCATACCATGTTATCCTAGATCCTAGGGAGGGAACGCTTATCTTTCTTACTCACTCTCTTGTGTTCACCCATTTACCATCTAGTTTAACCCTAGATTTGTTTGATGAACTTAACTTAGATTAACTTAGGTTAGATTGTCTTTACTTTTAGATTAATACTCTCTTTAAAGGTTTTCTTAGTCAACTAGATTAGTACTTGGTTAAGCGCTAGTAATCCCCTTGCTCCACGGATTGACAAGAACCTTGGGAATCCCGTGGTGAAAAAGGTGTAGGTCCGTACGCTTGCGGATCGTAGGTGGATACGAGTTTTATCCGTCAACACTCGGAAACCGAGTGCCTCCTCGAAGACGTCATCGACGACGGCTTGGATGATGATGACCCCTTCTTCTTGGAGAATAAACTTGTGGTTTTCTTCCACATGATTTCAGCACTCTTCTCTCCACTAAAATTCCGGGTTGCAACCGGTAACTAGGCACTAAACTTGCTTTCAAATGTGGACTTTGAGTTGATTAAGGTTGTGGATTTTTTTGAGCTATCAAGCTTGGGAAGGCTGGCTATGTCTACGGTGGTTCTGGGCACACAAACTTGAGCACACAAACTGAAGAAGGAGAGGGATGCTTGCCTGCAGAAGACGGGAGCCGAGGGCTCCTTATGTAGGGGAGGCCGGCCGGCCTGGGCCGACCGGCCTGGGTGGCCGCGTGCTCCCTAGGGCCCCGTTTTCCTCCAGCATGATCATTTCTCCTTCGTGACTTTCTTGCCCGCGTGCTCCACGAGTTGCACCGCCCAAACGCTCTCGTCCACTCCTTTTCTTGCATTATTGGTCCTTCCACTTGATGCTTCATGCTTTGAGTCATGTCATTGCTCCCTTGCTCCACTTGCTTCACATGTCACCATGAATTTCCTGCAAAGTTATCCTTGCTGCCCACCCATGCTTGTCCTTTGCATGTGGTCTTGATGAAAATTGATGAAAGGGTATCCAATGGTGCATGCATGATTAACTTAAACTAGATTACCTCCCTTTAAGTATGTTTAAGGTTAAGCACTCCTCTAATTTCGAAATTTTAAAAATATTTTCAGAGCAATGGAAGAGCTCAAGCATGAATTTAGAGAAGTTTTTAAACCATTAAAAACAAATGTAAGTCAAAAATATTTTCCGACTACGTTGATATCGGTCTCACCGGTATAGTTTGCCTTCATCGGTTGAGAGCGAACTTTTCCCGGCTTGATCATGGGGGCATAGGTTTAGGTTCTAATTTTGGCTAAATGAGAGAGATTTTGAATAAAATAAAATTAAATGAGGCTTGGAAAAATTCTAATCTTAGAGAAACCAAGGATACAGATTTTTAAACATCCCAAAAGTTTAGTTTCTAGGTTCACGCGAGTCCTACCACGTGCTGAAATTTAAATAACACCTAGGTATAAGTCGTGGCTCTGTTCATGTGTTTTTAGCATGAAAAATAAGTCAATCACAACATCATAATTAGGATGAAAGGTTGAGTTAGGTTCTGAAATTATTTGGTTGTGGTTTCTCGAAAAAGAACAAACAAACACATAGGAGGGTTCATGCAAAGGGTTTATGATAAGGCAAAATATTCAACCAAGAATTATGTCTCTAATATTGTTCAACCACTTCTAAGTCTAACGTCTTTGCGTAATAAAATTCAAAACTAAATTATTAAAAAGACTCGAAAAACCTGGAATCGGGTTGTCCTCCCGGTAGCTTATTCTTGACTCGATGAAACGGGTTGCCTCCCGCCTAGCGCTTCGTTTATAGTCCATGGCTAGACTTCTTCACTTGATTACTTCGGATCAACGCTCTTTGCGGGCGTTGCAATCTTGGGTACCCACTTCCGCACCATCTTGGGCACGGGCTTGTCTTCCGGCTTAGTCATTTTTTTGGTCTTCACAGGCGGCTTTTCTTCCTTTGTCTTGACGAATGCAACACCTTCCTTGATTTTCTTTACGTTCAGCTTTTTCGGCTCTTTCTTCTTTTTCAGCCCCTCCTTCTTCTTTGGTTCTTCCTTCACTTCAATCATATTGCATGCCTCGAGTCGTGGTCGAAACTTGAAGGAACTCCTTTCTCCGTTGATATCGAA
This sequence comes from Cenchrus americanus, assembly GCA_947561735.1. Taxonomy (NCBI): domain Eukaryota; kingdom Viridiplantae; phylum Streptophyta; class Magnoliopsida; order Poales; family Poaceae; genus Cenchrus; species Cenchrus americanus. The sequence goes on from OX387240.1 coordinate 57,731,823, forward strand.
CAAGATCTCCCCTTGCCAAAATCAATAGTAGCTCCCACGGTCTTGAGGAAAGGCCTCCCAAGGATGAGTGGCGGCTTCTCCCTCTCTCCCATCTCGAGCACCACGAAGTCGACGGGGATGAAGTGGTGTCCGACCTTCACAGGTACATCTTCGACAATGCCCAAGGGATAGCGAATGGAGTTATCTCCCAACTCCAAACACATACCCGTAGGCTTCAATGGTAGTCGTAGCTTCTCGAACACATCCCTCGGCATGACGCTCACACTTGCTCCAAGGTCGCATAACGCCTTCTCGAAATTGAAAGAACCAACGGAACATGGAATTGTAGGGCATCCGGGATCCTTTTGCTTCTCTAACCCATTAGCAATAGCGGCACTACACTCCTCGGACATCTTAACATAATCTACCCCGAGTGTTGCTATCTCATATTTATTTGCAAGTATATCTTTAAAGTAACGAGAATATGTAGGTACTTGTAGGGCATCTAGTAATGGCATGTTGATGCTAAGTCTACGCACAACCTCCACAAACTTCTCAAAGTGGTTGTCAAGTTTACCTCGGAAGTAGCGTGGCTTGAGTTGTGGTATCCTCGTGTCTTCTTCCGGCATCTCAAATTCGGGCTCTTCGGTGACGATCCCTGTAACCTTCTCCTTCGCGATTTCCTCCGCCTCGGCGGATGGTTTAGGCTTCCTTGCTCCCGCGGAACGTTCCGGATCTTCGGTCTCCTTTCCCGAACGTGTTTGAATAGCCTTCGCCGATTCGGGACTTTTGGGTTGTCCCGGAAGCTTCCCTTCATCATTAGTGAGGCGCCCCGCAAATTGTCCAACTTGCATCTCGAGCATCTTCATCATGTTGAGCACTTGATGGTTGGAACTTCCGACCTCTATCACTTTGCTATCGATGTTCTCCAACACCTTGTCTATAGTCTTGAACTTGAAGACGGTGTCCTTGTTGATCTTGGCTTGCTCGTCCATGAATTCCTTCAATTGTATACAAAGCGAAACCGAATTCGGAATGGATGAGCTTGCATTAAATTGAGGTCTACCTTGCCCGTAGCGGAAGTTCGGCAATTCTCCCTTTCTCATGTAGTCGAGCACCTTGGCTTCCTCCGGACAATCTTTGCGGACATGGCCATACTCTCCACATTCTTCGCATGTGAACCTTGCTTCGGCGGCCTTCAAGTCTTGAGCCTCTTTCTTTTCCATCTCCATCTTCTCCAACCTCCTCATGAGCGAGTTGATCTTGCCTTCAAGTATGTTCTCCTTCTCCACTTGCAAGACTCCTTTGACGTTCCCTGTGGGTTGAACCGGATGTAGGCGCCCGGATGACGCCCATGTGTCATTATCCGCGACCTTCTTGAATAGCGTGAAAGCTTCTGTCGGTGTAAGCTCGATGATAGACCCACCCGCCGATGCATCGATGATCGTCCTTGACGCCATGGTGAGTCCTTGATAGAACTTTTGCACGAGGTCTTCCTTCGGGAACTTGTGATGTGGAACCGGCCGAGTGTACTCGTTGAAGCGCTTGAATGCCTCCGAGATAGTTTTCGTAGGATATTGAACAAAGGTGGCAATCTTATTACGCAAGCTTTGAGTTTTACTCGGTGAGTAGTATTCCTTCATGAAAGCCTTCATCAACGAGTTCCAATTTTGCACCGTCTCCACCGGTTGAGAGTGGAACCATTGCAAAGCCTTCCCGAGTAGTGAGAACGGAAAAAGCCTTGCCCTCATTTGATCTTGAGTCATCCCAGCCATGTTGAAAGTCTGACATAGTTGAATGAATGCTTGGAGGTGAAGGTTCGGATCCTCTTTACCGGTGAAGGGTGAATGTTGCACCATGCGGATTGTTGAGGTCTTGATCTCGAATGGTCTTCCGATCTCCTCAAGGTTCAAGATTGGTAGGTCGATGATGTCCGGGGTGCATAGCTCCCCAATCTTGCGCTCTTGCGGTTGGTCACCCATCGGTGGAAGTCGATTCTCCCGAGGACTTTGAGGTGGTGAATTCTTCAGAGATTCCTTCGATCCTTTGTCTTCCGACTCCAAATCTACAAAATCCAGCTTTTTACCTTGATGTGCTTCGTGTCTCCTTAGCCTGTAAAGTTTTTCTGGATCATCCACAAAATTATCGGGTTTGTTGGAGAGGTAGCCGTCCATCTCCTGTTAGGGTTAGCAATAAACAAAATATGCAAAAACTAGAAAGTAAAAATAAATCTATGAAAACTAGGGTTAGAAAAACTAGATTAGATTTATTTTGAGGATGATCAAAGTTAAGTAGATGCAAAAAGAAAAACTAAAAGAAAACTGAAAATTACAAAAAAGGCAATAAAAAATCAAATCTTGATCACTTGTTCCCCGGCAACGGCGCCAAAAAAAGGGGCTTGTTGACGGTTAATAGTTGTATCAAAGTTCATTTAGACTTGCAAGCGGACAAGTCTCCCATTGTAGTCAAGGGACCCTTCTTCCCTCGAGTGGTGAACCCAAGGTATAGAATCCGTGGAACAAATGTGTGACGCAAAAGATGATCTAGTAAAGCCAAGTAACTTCGATCTTTGGTAAAAGAAACCCTAATGCATCTAGATAAAGAACAAAAAACTAATCTAATCTACTAAAGGCTGGAGATAACAAAGAAAGATTGGGTAGATAAACTGATCTAGAGAGATCGGGTTAAGCCTTTTGTTGAAGTTCTAAGCAAGAGAAGAAGTAGCAAATCGAATCTTATTAGAAGCCTATTTAAATCGTGGTTTCCCGTCCAACTCCGAAAACATCCGCCTTTCGGAACCCCCGTTCTGTCACAACGTATCCCTACTCATGCGGGTAGCTTAGGGCGAGTCCAAAGACAAGTCGAGATTCTTTCGGAAGATCCGGCGTGTACCTCTAGCCACCGCGGCTACAAGAACACCCTATGTAATCAATCTCGAGAATAGATTTAGAATAAGCAAAGACGTTCGAAAAACAAAATCTTTGAAGAAACACTTGATTGCTAGGAATAGATTCAACTTGATAATTCAACTATGACAATGATACATACACAAGATCACCACCGGGATCCTTCCTTGATCTTGCTTCTAGCTCCTCGAACTCCGACGTGGTCTTCCGTGCAAGGTTCCCACGTCGGCTAGGGAGACCCTAGTCAACTAGCTCGACCCTCTCCTCTCTGGGATGGTGTCCCTCTCTTCTCTGCTCCTCGGCGGCTGATGACGAATTGGATGATGCGTGGCTCTCGACCCCGGGGCTATAAATAGCCCGAATGGCGGCTAGGTCAAAGGAGGGGGCAAACGGGCCCTGGACCGGGGGCCCGGCCGGCCGGCCCGGGCCCATCCGGAGCCCGGCCCCCGTGGCCTCCTTTGCTTGATGTCGGTTCCCGTGTCTTCTAGATGCTTCCCCCTTCTGCATGTAGGCCCTTGTTGTCAGTTTCTCTCCGAATTGGACATAACTCCTTGTCTTGCAAGATTCGGCACTTTTCTGGTTAGGTCCTCGGAGTTTGTCATCTTCTCGGGTCAAGTCCCTAACTTTTTGGAGTTAAGTTTGCTTCGTTGCATGACTTGTACGGGGCTTCAAGGTCTTGTCACAAGGTGCTTGATGAACTTATCCCGAAAGTCTTGCATTCAACGCTAAAACCCTGCATAAACACTAAACTCCAAAACCGACATGCACAAGTGAACTTGTTATACCACGGGGGTTAGTACCAATGGATAAGGTATAAAACTTATGCCAACACCGAAGGTAAACGCATGGCTAGGTTGACGGATTTTCACCGTCAACAGTGTGGTACGTAGACTCCACAACACAGACAGTAGCTCGGTCACCCATCTTGCTCGGAACTTCTCGAGCCGCTTGAAGATTCGTGGCTTCAAGCCTTGTATGATCATGCCATTCGCCCTCTCGACTTAGCCTTTCGTCTTCGAGTGAGCAACAGCCACCAGTCCACACCGATGTTGTTGTCGTCGCAGAAGTTGAGGAATTTCTGCCCTGTGAACTGGGTGTCGTTGTCGGTGATGATCGTGTTGGGTATGCCGAAGTGGTAAATGATGTCGGTGAAGAAAGATAACGCTTCCTCGGAGCGGACATTGATGATGGGTCGAGCCTTGATCCACTTGGAGAACTTGTCGACCGCCACGAGAAGGTGAGTGAAGCCCCCGGGCGCTTGTCGGAGCAGCCCCACCATATCGAGGTGCCAGACGGCAAAAGGCCATGTGATGGGGACGGTCTGAAGCGCCTGCGCTGGGAGGTGAGTTTTTTGAGTGTAGAACTGGCACCCTCCACAACACCGTACGATGTCCTTGGTGTCTGTGACTGCCGTGGGCCAGTAGAAGCCTTGTCGGATAACCTTTCCGACAAGTGTTCTCGGACTGGCGTGGTGGCCACAGGCGCCAGCATGTATCTCTTGTAACAGCTCGCGGCCCTGGTCTCCAAGGATGCACCGCATGAGTATGCCGACAACCCCTCGCTTGTAAAGTTCGCTGTCGATGAGGACGAATGCTTTTGCTCGGCGGGCGATGCATCGAGCCTCCGTCTGGTCGGAGGGGAGCTTCCCCTCGACTAGCCACTCAAGGATTGGAAACCGCCAGTCGGGATCTGCAAGGTTCAGTTCGGGCGGCTAATCGAACGCCATGACCTCGGGTTACGCCTCCTCGGGTGGCTTCTCTCCCTCTGCTCGTACAGATGGTGCATGTTGATCACTCGCGAAGACCCCCTGAGGCACCGGGCTGCGATTGGACGCGGTCTTTGCGAGTACGTCGGCTGCTTTGTTGTAGTCGAGCAACATGTGATGAAGTTCGAGGCCGTGAAACTTGTCCTCTAGATCGCGCATGGCTTGGCAGTATGCCGCCATCTTCGGGTCCACGTAGTTTTTGTCCTTCATGACCTGGTCCACGACCAGCTCCGATTCTCCCCTAATCTCGAGGCACTTGATCCCGAGCTCGATGGTGATTCGGAGGCCGTTGATCAGGGCTTCGTACTTAGCGGCGTTGTTCGATGCCGGGAAGTGTAGTCGTACCAAGTACTCCATGCGCACGCCCCGAGGCGAGATGAAGACAAGGTCCACTCCGGCTCCTTCCTTCATGAGCGAGCCATCAAAATGCATGATCCATGTCTCATGCTCAATCAACGCTGGGGGAGTTTGAATCTCCGTCCACTCGGCCACAAAGTCCGCCAGTACTTGTGACTTGATAGCACTGCGCGGTGCGTAGGTCATGTTCTGTCCCATCAGCTCGAGCGCCCACTTGGCGATCCTCCCTTCTGCCTCGGGGTTCTGGATGACCTCCCCGAGCAGGTATTTGGACAGCACCGTGATGAGGTGCGCGTCGAAGTAGTGCAGGAGCTTGCGCTTGGTCATCAAGATCGCGTAAACGAGTTTTTGCATCTGGGAGTAGCTCGTCATGGAGTCGGAGAGTACCTCGCTGACGAAGTACACCGGCTGTTGCACTTTCTGTGACCTTTCGGGCTCTTCTCACTCAACCACCAGCGCCGCACTAACCACCTGAGTTGTCGCTGAAATGTATAGGAGCATCGGCTCTTCAGGGGTCGGAGCAGTCAGGATTGGAGGGCTCTCAAGCATATTTTTGAGATAATCGAGTGCCTCTTGCGCTTCGGGGGTTGTTGACGGTGAATTTCCGTCAACCTAGCTATGAGTTTACCTTTAATGTTGGTATTGATTTATTACTCTAACCACTGGAACTAACCCCCCGTATATAACAAGTTCACTCTTGCATGTCGATTTTGGAGTTCATTGTTTACGCAGGAAATCTACACTAAACAGGAGACTTTCGGGATAAGTTCACCAATCACTTTGGAAGAAGATCATGAAGATCAAAAAGAGTCAAGACACGCGATGAACATGACTCCAAAGGACCCGAGGACCGAAGCGTCAACTTGCAAGTCTTTAGGGACTCAACCAGAAAACAGCGAAGCTTGAATAGTAAGGATTCAAGCCTTAAGCCGTGACGAAAACGACGTCAAAGGCCCACATGCTAGTGCACACAAAAAAGGAATCATGCAAGAAGCAACCGGGGAGGGAACCAGGGCCGAACCAGGCTAAAATGGGCCTGGGTAGACCGGCCCAGCCCACTCCGGGCCCGGTTCAGCGCTCCCTTTTCCCCTAGGTGCTTGTCTATTTATTGCCTGTGCCTCTGTCGGCTGCCACATCCATCCATTCATCAGAGAGTCGCCGAGACGAAGGAGAAGCACCGGGAGGATGCCGACGGCCGCCGCAAGTCCTCGAGTTGCCTAGGAGATGACTTAGGCCATGCCCTAGCCGCCATGGTTGGCCCTGCGCTCGCCGAGTCGCGCTATGAAGCGGCTCAGAGCCGCAAGGCAACTCGTGACACGCTGTACACCCTTCAGGTTCTTGATCGGCCCCATGTCCATGATGGCTGAAATCTTCTTGGGGTCCGCCTCAATGCCGCGTTCCGACACGATAAAGCCGAGGAGCATGCCCCTCGAAACCCCGAAAACGCATTTCTCAGGGTTTAGCTTTACCTCGTGTTGCTGCAGCTTTGCGAAGACCTCGGTGAGGTCGGGGACTAGGTCCCCCTTCTTTTTGGACTTGACGACGATGTCGTCGACGTACGCTTCTATGATGCATCGTATCAACTTCCCAAAGACACGTCACATGCATCATTGGAAAGTGGTGCCTGCGTTCTTGAGCCCGAAGGGCATCGTCTGGTAGTAGTACATGCCGAATGGAGTGATGAATGAAGTCGCGAGTTGGTCCGCTATGCACATCGCTATCTGGTGGTACCCGGAGTACGCATTGAGAAAACAGAGGGTTTCACACCCAGCTATCGAATCGACTACCTGATCTATGCGAGGCAAAGGAAATAGATCCTTGGGACATGCCTTGTTAAGGCTCGTGTAGTCAACACACATCCTCCAATTCTTATTCTTCTTCTTTATAAGTACAGGGTTTGGTAGCCACTCGGGGTGGAAGACTTCTCGGATGAACCCTGCACTAAGGAGCTTCATGATCTCCTCGCCGATCGCCTTGCACTTTTCGTCGTTGAAGCAGTGAAGGCGCTATTTCACAGGTTTCGATACCGGCTTGATGTTTAGCTTGTGCTTGACAACCTCTCTTGGGATCGCCTTCATGTCGGAGGGTTTCCATGCGAACACATCGAGGTTCGCTTTGAGGAAGTCGACGAGTGCACTTTCCTATTTAGGATCGAGCGCCGTCCCTGTTGACGGTCCATTTCCGTCAACAAACAACACTTGTTACACTTTAGTTTGAGCTTTGAATTATAACTAACCCGCCACTAGGCATACTAATGATGTAACAAGTTCACACTTGCATGTGGTTTTTGGAGTTTATTGTTCACGCAGGAAATCAACGTTAAAGAGAAGACTTTCGGGATAATTTCATCAAGCACTTTATGAGAAGATCTTGAAGCCCGGTACAAGTCAAGACATGAAGTGAACACGACTTCAAATGACCTAAGGACCAAAGCATCAACACATAAAACTCCGGGGACTAGGAGGTTTACCAACGAGATCAACTCAGCCCGAGAGATATTATCGTAGCCCAGAATAGCATGATCTTTCGGTGCAGATTCGGAGACTTAAACGGCCTCTAATGGCAAAAGTTTGATTTTCAAAGTTGTGAGCCTCGACGATAGCTTCGATTTGGACATATGGAAGGCCCAATTCGGATCAAGGAGCTAGGAGATATGGCTACATCAAGATTCACTCTTTAGTGGTAGGTGCTAACGTTTTTTAGTGTCCCATCATCCGCTATTGAGTCCACACCCCACACGAGTGATGCTAAACAAGGTATGTCAATGTGTCAATTTAAGTTTTAAGACTAATATTTTGTAGAGGTTTGTTTGTCCAATATATAGGTGTTGGAAGCAATCACGTTAACGCCCCGAAGACCACAAGATCAAGGTCGTCAACATATTCGGATCAATGCACAAGAAGTTTCTGTTCGCATCAATATATGCACAACCTCAAGGGAGAACAACAGTATATCTTTGGATATTTATAAGCCCCATGAAGTTATGCTTCCAATGAATCAAGAATCAAGTAAATCGGAGGTTCCTACAAGCGGGTATGGGCGAATTACCGAAGGTTGCGCGTTCTGAAATTTTCTGGACAGCATGCAAGAGCGGAAACAAAACGGTCATAACTCCCTCATTTGGGCTCCGATTAAGATGAATGAGTACCCGTTGGCAAGGTAATTTTATAAAGTTTTCAATGGAACAATATTTTTTATATGTTCTGTTATGTACACAGGGGAAAATCAATGAAAAATAGGCAGCAGCACACGATGAGAACAAGATAGTGGAGCTGAGGACGACGACAACGAAGAGAAGCTTGGGCAACGCTTCCATTGGATCACACGAGTTGAAATTCAGAAGTTTGGAACAAAACAAAGAATCCAAGAGCATTGGCAAAATAAGGCACAAGTTGGCAACATCCGATGCTAGGAGATGTTAGAAGAAAATCACGATGGATTACACACAAATGATGGCATCCAATGGTGCGGATACTCTGGGCTCTCACACGAAGGATCATGGAGTTACATGAAGATATTTGAGACATGTGTGAAGTCCCTCAAATGAAGAGTGAGTTCACACAAGGCAACCTTGATGATGTGTGGCGCGAACGAAGGAATTGCGAAAAGACGATACAAGCCACCGATCATTGATGATTGTTTGCTTTCAACTCCGAGAGACCACTCACGATGAAAAGCTTGAAGGCCAAGGTACAAATTAACCTCTCAAGATACTTTTGGAGCTGATAATATTCCTTTGATATATCTATGATTCATATCCAATAGTGAGGTTGATTCAATTCTATGCCTTGTTCTTATGATAATCATGATAGGCTAGAATTTCTTGAGAGTGATAAAGAGGCTTTGTTGTGCTTAAAATTTGTTACATGCCTAATGAACCTTTGCCTACTGAGAGCTTAGTGCTGAGCAAGAAAACTTATGCTATAATTAATCACAACTTACTTTGTCATAATTTGTGGTTATGGAAGCGTTTGTTTGCAATATGATTTGTAAATCTTGGACTTGCTTTGTGCTCGGTCAAGCTAGTGACCTTAAAAGAGCAAATTGTGGGAGAAATCCAAGTTTCACTAACCATTCAGGCCATTAAACATAATTAAGAGGAGAGAAGTCATACCTAAAGGAATTGCAAACCCGTGCATCACTGTCCCGGAACCTCAAAAACGGATGTCGCTGTTTTCATCAATTTTGAGGACCTGGTCAGACATCTTCAAAGAAGAAAAAGTTTAAAATAAGAAGATCCATCAAGTGCCGGTTCCAACGCATCCAAGATCGATAAATTTGAAGATCCGTACAAGGAGATATGACAAAAACATTGAGCGATGTGCAGTATGAAATCAGCTTTGGACAGATTGCAGCGCCGGAGTAGAACGGGCATAACTCATTCGATCGGAGTCCGTTGGGGGTGAATAAATACTTGATGGAAAGAAAATTTCATGCGCCACACATGGAAGCTATTGTTTTCTACATGGTCTGATCTGGACAGAGAGGAAAATTTGTGAAAGAAGAGGCAGCGATAAAGGGCGATGGAGAAGGTGATGATGATGATGCAATGAGACGATTGGGCAAGCCCCTCATCGAGCATAAGTGATCGTGTCAAGCATGGAGAGTGGATCAATGCTGCATGAACACTTTCAAATCTTGCATGAAGGATCATGGCTCCGCAACAATAAGAAGGTATGTGAGAAAGTCGAGCTCTATGACTTTAAATGAAGCACTTTGCGGGAGGCAACCCGGTTTATATATATATATATATATATATATATATAGACACACACACACACATGACCGTCTACATTGTGCTCTTTAATCGAACCATCAAGTAACACTGTACCATTGCTCTAATAAAAACCACAACACCATGTTGTATGATCTAATTGCCATTGAGGGAGCGCTTTGTTATTTGATCTCAAAAACCTTGTAGACCTTTTTGTATGCCTATTAGAATTTAGAATTTTTTTCTGTTGTGTATTTTTAGAGAGATATATGAAGTTGGCACCATCCTTTGATTCTAAACTTGTGTCTAGTTAGTTTAGGCTAACTTTTGTTTTTGCTTTAGACAACCTCCGTATCATGTTGTTTTGTTCATCCATGTTATGTTGCATTGCATGTTGTGTTGATCTTACACTTCATCAATCAACCTAGGCATTCCCATATTCCCCACCAAAAACCATAACCAATAGAGGTAAGATTGATTGTGTTGACCGATTGTCCGGATTGAACAAGTCTATCTCTTTCCTCTCTTCTAACTAAAAACTTTGACTAACCTCCCCTTAAAACCCTTAGAAAAACTTCCCTACCTATATACATCCTAAAATCATAGGTTTGTAGAAAGACCCTAGCACTACCTTAGTTAGAATTTCTATACTTGACTTCCTCTCTTCAAAATCCTTGTTTGAGCCAAAAATATAGGATACCCATAACCTACCCTTAAACCTTGTTAGTTTGGTTGATTGATTCTTTTCGATGGGTTACTTCCTTATAGACCGCATAAAAAGTGTTTTTAAAACCTTGCTAATGTTTGCTTGTGCTAACATCTTGCATTTTCATTTTGCATCCATCTCTTTGTCATCATCCACTTTATGTTAGCTTGAGATCTTTTGAGAAGCTTTATGATGAATGCTTTCGTACCTATGTTAATGCTTCATATGACGATATGGGCATTTTTCTTTTTGTAATCTTGTGTAAACATGGTGTTTAGACATGATTAGAGACCCACATCATTCAGTTTTATATATACCTTGCTATCGTATTGCATTGGATTGTTTATAAACTTTGCAATGTGCCCTACTTATCTTACACCATGAAGAGTTGTTAATCTTGGGATAAGCATGGTGTTTTGACCTTGGTTAACAAATCTCTATGGGAATAGAAAGTTTGGCAACCACTTTGTAAGCATGGAGCTTAGAATTTGGTGTAAACATTGTTTTGTTTTTATACCGTCCTCTCATTTGCATACACACTTGCACTCACGTACACCCATTAGTATTTTCGCTAGATTAACTATGCCACAAGTGAAGATGTTAGGGATGTCATGATTTGTTGGCATAGGGTGAGTATTCCTGACCGTCACCTCGGGGGTACTTTGTGCATTATAGTTATTTTGCAGGCATGGTGAATCACTCCTATGAGTTCATGATAAAAGCTGAAATCAAGATCATCAACACCTCCAAAATCCCGAAAGGAGCACTGCTGTTTTCATCAAGATTAAGCACATGTTCAGAGATGTACAAAAGGGAAAAATTGGATATTCAAGTGCTCCATTAAGTCTACTTTCCAATGCATCGAGAATCAACATCTTAGGAGACCTGTGCAAGAAGTTACAACCAAATCTTTGGGCGTCACACGTTCTGAAATCAGCCTGGGACAGCTTACACCAACAAAGTAAAAAGGGCGTAATTCTCTTGTTCGGAGTCCGATCGGGATGAATGACCACTCGTTGGAAAGATAATTTCAAGCACTTTTCAATGGAGCTATTATTCAGTACATACTCAGTTCTGGAAGTAGAAGAAAAACTCATGGAAGATGAACCAGCGGTAAGGGACAACATGGAAGGAGGAGAAGATGGGATGAGAAACAATTGGGATGAAGGCTCGTGGCAAAGGGCGAACATTGAAGGATGAACAAAGGCAACAATGTGATGATGATATCCTCGCATGGCGGTAGGACTTCAAGAATTTTAAGATGGTTCATCATCTTCAGTGCCTACCAACATGCTAAGCATGGGGGAAGACTTGGTGGATGAAAGAAGACCGCATGGAGTTCAAGGATCACGGTTGCTACGGATGCCGATCTTCCTTCTTCCATGCTAGGCACAATTCTGAAGCATGGGGGAGGGCACGCTACATCACAAGCATCAAAGGACGGTAACAATTCCTCAACCCTCTCTTTGTCCTTGTCTTTCTAAATGCTTGTGTATATGTATATGCCTTCAACAATCTTAGATGCAACTTTTGTATGTCTCTCTCGTTAAATAACATGGCTTCTAGGAGTACAATCTAGTTTTATTTTTTGTTTATTGTCATCACCTTGTGCTCACCATGATGAACTAATTCTGGCTTGATGTTGCCTGTTGATATATGATGACCGTTGCCACTTTGTTTAAACTTTGTGCTTGTTTATGTATGATTAAGCTATTGCTCTCTCTAATACAAATCTAAAATTAATTAAATGTTAGCTTAATTTTTTGTGGAGGTCATGATAAAAATAACGACACATGGTTTCTTTTATGCTCTCAACTTTTGATGGGTCGAAGAACATATTACTTTTTGCTTTTAAAAGTCATGCTAACCTTGTCATTAATACCTCTTGCATTTTGCTCTACCTATCCAAAGCCTTATTTATTGAGTGCAACCATAGATTACAAGAGTTATTGTTGGGTGAATTGATTCAAGGCTCGATTCTTTGGCTCATGACTAAGAAGCTGGTCATTCCGTGTTTTGCATAACTTATCTTTTGCTAGCCTATTCGATCCATGCATTGTGAGCTCCCACATCGGAAGCGTTGCAAATCTCACTGGATATCCACCCTTTAAACCAACATCATCTTTTGTGTTAACCTCCTTGACCTACCTACCTATCACTTGAGTATGGAGACAACACGTCACAAGAAGGTGCTTCAAAGGGAAGATTCAAGTTCCCTCTCATCAAGACATCCGGTACCTACCTTAACACCACTTCCTTTTTGCTCAGGGACGAGCAAACGTCTAAGTATGGGGGAGGACGTAGGTACTATGCAAATTAGAGTTCTAGGGGAGATAAAAAAATGAATAAGATAAGAGGACAAAAAAATCCTTAGTACCTCACATGTCAAAAAAAGAAAAAAAGGAAGAAAACAAGAAAAAGAAAAAGAAAAAAAATATAAAGTAATAATAATCTCCCCCGGTTCTCTAGTTGCTTAAGGATTTTCCCAAGGACTTCAAGATCAAGACCCATACTCATTCTTCCAACCATGTGCAATCCGATAACGAGGACTTCGTTGGGACCTCGAGATCATTCTTTGCCATTTGCACATATCCACCTATCTAAAAGTGTGAGTTCTTTCTCTTCCCCCTTCTTGTGAATATTATTTTTCCAATGACCTTTTTGACGAGTCATGATAAGTCCATGAGAAGCTTGCCTTGTTTTTATAATAGTCTCAACTTTAGCATCTTGGTAGGATAAAAACTTTCCTATGAGCTCCAAATAAAACCCATCCACCTACAAAAATGAGAGGGAAAGGATATAGATCAAGTAGGCTTGAGAGTGTTGTGAGATGAGAGAATTCATGAGCAAGATGCAAGAAGGTTTAAATTTTTGTACTTGGTTTAGCTCTTTTATTCACCTCGTTCTTCACTTCAAAAGTTTCTAAGACCTATTCGAAATTTGTGGAGCATGATTGATTACTTGTGGAAAGAGCTTAAATTATATCTACCCTCCATAGAGATGAAATCTAGTTACATTATAGAATTTTAAAAAATATAAACTTGGAGAGCATTATGCTTTCTCATGTGTGATCAAGTGCAGGGTATGAACAATGAAAGGCAATGCTGATATCCATTGAAAACTTACTCGAGGACGAGCAAGGTTTAAGCATGGGGGAGATGTTGACAGTGAATTTCCATCAACCTAGCTATGAGTTTACCTTTAATGTTGGTATTGATTTATTATTCTAACCACTGGAACTAACCCCCCCCCCCGTACATAACAAGTTCACTCTTGCATGCCAATTTTGGAGTTCATTGTTTACATAGGAAATCTACGCTAAAGAGGAGACTTTCGGGATAAGTTCACCAAGCACTTTGGAAGAAGATCATGAAGCCCGACAAGAGTCAAGACACGTGATGAACATGACTCCAAATGACCCGAGGACCGAAGCGTCAACGTGCAAGTCTTCAGGGACTCAACCAGAAAACAGCGAAGCTTGCATAGCAAGGATTCAAGCCTTAACTGTGAAGGAAACGACGTCAAAGGCCCACATGCTAGTGCACACAAATAAGGAATCATGCAAGAAGCAACCGGGGAGGAAATCGGGGTCGAACCAGGCCGAAATGGGCCTGGGCCGACCGGCCCAGCCCACTCCGGCTCGGTTCGGCGCCCCCTTTTGCCCTAGGTGCTTGTCTATTTATTGCCTCTGCCGGCTGCCACATCCATCCATTCATTAGAGAGTCGCCAAGACGAAGGAGAAGCACCGGGAGTAAGCCGACGGCCGCCGCAAGTCCTCGAGTTGCCTAGGAGATGGCTTAGGCCATGCCCTAGCCGCCATGGTTGGCCCTGCGTGGTAAAGCCATGGTGGAGTTCCGGAGCCGCGACTTGAATTCGTCAAGTCGTTTGTACCTTCAACATTCGGTGATGTAACCATATCTTGTCATACTTTGATCTACTACGAGTTATGCTTATTCATATGTGTAGCTACCATATGCCTTTAGTAGGACTAGATCGAATCATGGTGATTAGTCTTGTCTTGCGGATACACCGTAGTAGTGCACGGACCGAGGTTTATCGCTCGGTGTTGAATATCCTTGCGTAGTGACAGTACGGTGGAGGAGAAAGCGGCGAGTGAACGTGCATCAGACCACTCCATATCAGGTTACTCCATATCGATTGTAATCCTTATCATAGTATAGGTTAAGATTGGTTTATCACCTTGGCCGGAACGGCAACAAGAAGACGATAGGCTAGGGTTACCTTTTGATGCTTACCTTTATGGCTAGGTGGATGTGATCCATACATCCCTTAGTGTTTGTATGTTACCTTTATGCAATCAATGCTTCACATAGGGTTAGACCGGTAGGTTAGATAGAGAACCTTAGTGGTTTGCTTCCGATCCTTGGATTGACAAATCTAGGGAGGACCCTCCTTGGTGAAAAAGGCACCAAGTCACCCATAGGCTTGCGGTGAACTTGAGCACAGTTTTGCACCGTCAACAGGGGTCCACGTGAAGTGGTCGGACTTCTTCATGAGTTTGTACAACGGAAGACTGCGCTCCCCGAGTTGCGCTATGAAGCGGCTCAGAGCTGCAAGGCAACTCGTGACACGCTGTACACCCTTCAGGTTCTTGATTGGCCCCATGTCCATGATGGCTGAAATCTTCTCGAGGTTCACCTCAATGCCGCGTTCTGACAAGACAAAGCCGAGGAGCATGCCCCTCGGAACCCCGAAAATGCATTTCCCGGGGTTTAGCTTTACCCCGTGTTGCTGCAGCTTTGCGAAGACCTTAGTGAGGTCGGGGACTAGGCCCCCCTTCCTTTTGGACTTGACGACGATGTCGTCGAGGTACGCTTCTATGATGCATCCTATTAACTTCCCAAAGACACGTCGCATGCATCGTTGGAAAGTGGCGCCTGCGTTCTTGATCCCGAAGGGCATCTTCTGGTAGTAGTACACACCGAATGGAGTGATGAATGAAGTCACGAGTTGGTCCGCTATGCACATCGCTATCTAGTGGTACCCGGAGTACGCATTGAGAAAACAGAGGGTTTCACACCCAGCTGTCGAATCGACTACCTGGTCTATGCGAGGCAAAGGAAATAGATCCTTGGGACATGCCTTGTTAAGGCCCGTGTAGTCAACACACATCCTCCAGTTCTTATTCTTCTTCTTTATAAGTACAGGGTTTGGTAGCCACTCAGGGTGGAAAATTCTCGGATGAACCCTGCACTAAGGAGCTTCATGATCTCCTCGCCGATTGCCTTGCACTTTTCGTCGTTGAAGCAGTGAAGGCGGTATTTCACCAGTTTCGATCCCGGCTTGATGTTTAGCTTGTGCTCGACAACCTCTCTCGGGATCGCTTTCATGTCGGAGGGTTTCCATGCGAACACATCGAGGTTCGCTTTGAGGAAGTCAACGAGCGCGCTTTCCTATTTAGGATCGAGCGCCGTCCTTGTTGACGGTCCATTTCCGTCAACCAACAACACTTGTTACACTTTGTTTTGAGCTTTGAATTATAACTAACCCGCCACTAGGCATACTAATGATGTAACAAGTTCACACTTGCATGTGGTTTTTGGAGTTTATTGTTTACGCAGGAAATCAACGTTAAAGAGAAGACTTTCGGGATAAGTTCATCAAGCACTTTATGAGAAGATCTTGAATCCCGTTGCAAGTCAAGACATGAAGTGAACACGACTTCAAATGACCCAAGGACCAAAGCATCAACACATAAAACTCTGGGGACTAGGAGGTTTACCAACGAGATCAACTCAGCCCGAGAGATATTATCGCAGCCCAAAACAGCATGATCTTTCGGTGCAGATTCAGAGACTTAAACGACCTCTAATGGCAAAAGTTTGATTACCAAAGTTGTGGGCCTCGACGATAGATTCGATTTGGAGATATGGAAGGCCCAATTCGGATCAAGGAGCTAGGAGATATGGCCCCTGAAATGCCAGCAGCGCAGACAAGTCCGAAATCAGACAGATTATCTTACGAGGCTGTTTTGGGGATCTTATCTTCATTTCTAAGGAAAGCAATGAATACCAAAGTTGAAGATATTTTAGTGGCACACAACCTGGACACCGAATTTGCATTACTGGAGTCCGGACGTGGGAGATATGGTGCCGGCAAGGAAGGGCTGCCAATCAGAAAAATCTGGACGAGCCTGAGTTTATGCAAACCAAGTTCGCTTCTCTCCCAAGGAAGATCTCGTGCAAGGTAAGGTGGAGCACGCCCCAAGACTCCCCAAGGGTATAAATACAAACCCCTTGGCGCCCCAAGAGGGGGAACCATTCAGATCCATTCACCAGAGAGCCGCCGAAAGAAGGAGATACACCGAAGGAAGCCGACGTCCGCCGCAAGTCTTCGAGGGTACCTAGCAGATGGCTTAGGCCAGCCCTAGCCACCATGGACTCCCTACGAGGTTGTGACATGGTAGAGTTCGGGAGTCGCCCCAACATTTGTCAGGGTATGTACGCACATGATGGTAATATCAATCTACTTTTTATTCTAGTTGTCTCAACTTTGGTCTACTTCAATGCATGCTTTCTTCCTCATATGTGATGCATCCATATGTTCATAATAAGATTAGATCAATTCATGGTGATTAGTATACATCTTGCGGATACATTGAAGTAGCATGTTTTATCTAGTTGGGTGATTACCCTTGTGTGGTGACAGCATGCGGGAGGGAAAAGGTCTAGCGACAACAAGATGTGGAATAGGATCGAAGGCAAGTACCACGGAAGTCGGTGCGCGGCCACCAAGGAGGAGGAGCTACGAGTAAGAGCGCCTTGGTGGGCGTTTGGGGTAAAGCTTTGGGAGACCTTAGGCGTCAACACGCACCTCGCATCGGTGTCCTTGGGAAAGTAGGCTGCTTGCGAGTCACCTTTCGGAGAGATGATTCCGTGTACCTTTAGTTGAGATGCAATCTATGATTTGATCACCTTTTGACTAGAACTGTACCTAGAGACAATAGGCCCTAGCTTCTTGGTTGTGTTATCTCATTTATGGCTGTGAATGTGATCAACACTTATACTTTATTCATGTCTATTAAGTGTTAACCTTTCATATGCAATCTAAGCTTCATGCTAGGCTAGACATGATAGATTAGATGGAAAACCCTAGGTAGTTCTTTGTCGATCCACGGATTGATAAACCTTGGGGGAGTACTCCGAGGGAAGAGCTACAACCGACCCGTGCGCTTGTGGATCAAAACTTGACGCGTTATTTAACCGTCAACAAGATTTTCTGGCGCCGTTGCCGGTGATCGGCAACACAAACGCGCTAGGGAGATCTATCTATCTTTTTGGACTAACCCTAATTTTATTATTGCATATATCCTATGTTTCTTGTTTGTGTCCGTGAATGTAGGTAAAACCTTAGACACAAAGTGATCAAAAAGTTCTCAACCTCCGTACTTCAACAAGTTCAATCTCGCTCAAGCAAGTTGATGGCTACATGAAGACCCGCTCTTTAGTGGTAGGTGCTAACTTTTGTTAGTGGCCCAACATCCTCTATTGAGCCCACACTTAAAACAAGTAAAGATGTAAAAGGTATGTCACCGTGTCAATTGATTTTGACTAATGTCTCTTGGAGATTTCTTTGTCCAAGCTATATAGGTAATGAATCAAGCCCCGAAGAAGTCATAACATCTAATCATCAACGCCTCTAGAAGGTTTCTGTTACAATCAAGTTTTTCACCCATAATCAGAGAGGTACCATGGAGGAAAATTGAAGATTATGAAGCTCCATCAAGTCTTCTTTCCAACACATAAAAAATCATCAATTTTGGACATCGGTACAAAGAGTTAAGGTAAAAATTTTCAACGCTACACATTCTAAAATTCTTCAGGACAGGTTGTAGTGCCAAAGTAATATGAGCATAGCTCTTTCATCCGTAGTCCGTTTGGACTGAATGAGCACTCGTTGGAAAGTCAATTTGATACAGATTGCAATGGAGTGGAAGTTTGGTACATATTCTACACTGATGAAGAGCAATTCAATGAAGAAGAAGCAGCAGCAAACGATAGAGAAGGCGGTGATGATGTAGAAGGAAGATTAGAGAGCCTCAAGCCCCCTATGATCCCGACACCCTAGCCTAGGGATGCACACACGATGCTCAAAGACCACAAGATCAAGGTCATCAACATCTCCGAATCAATTCTCAAGAAGGTACAGATTGCATCTAAATTTTGTAAGACCTCTGGAGAAAGCTACAAAATATTTTTGGATATTAAGGAGCCCCATGAAATTACGGTTCCAACGAATCAAAGACCAAGTCAATTGAAGATTCCTACAAGTGGTTATAGCCAAAACACCGAAGGGCGTGCGTTCTGAAATTTTCTGGACAGCATGCAACACTAAAGTAAAACGGGCATAACTTCTTCCTCCGAGCTCCGTTTAAGACGAATGGCCACTTGTTGGAAAGGTAATTTCATATACTTTTCAATAGAGATATATTTTTGTATATATTCTGTTCTGGATGTAAGGGAAAATCTATGAAGAAATGGCAAGAGCAACGTGACGAGAACAAGGTGAAGGAGAAAAGGATGACAACAGTGAAGATGAGCTTGGGCTGTGGTTTCATCAAGCATACATGATCAAATTCAGAAGCTCAGGACAAAATAAGGGCCTCAAGAACATTTGCAAATAGAGGCATGAGTGACAACATTCAACACATGAAGATGTTAAGAGCGAACCACGATGGATTGCGAAAGGTGACATCAATACAAGCTGGATGGACAATTCGAACTCTCGCACGAAGGACCATGGCTTCACAACAATGAGAAGGTATGTGAGAGAGTCAAGCTCTATGACTTTAAATGAAGCACTTTGCGGGAGGCAACCCATTCATTTTTTTATTTATATATTTAAAGATGGCGGTCTATATTGTGCTCTTAAATTAAACCCATCAAGTAACATTATACCATTGTTCTAGTAAATGCCACAACATCATGTTGTATGTCTTAATTGCTATTGAGAGAGCACCTTGTTATTTGATCATGGGAAACTTGTAGACCCTTTTTGTGTGCCTACTAGTTGTCACACCCGATTTTAC
Source organism: Cenchrus americanus (assembly GCA_947561735.1). Taxonomy (NCBI): domain Eukaryota; kingdom Viridiplantae; phylum Streptophyta; class Magnoliopsida; order Poales; family Poaceae; genus Cenchrus; species Cenchrus americanus. The sequence continues at coordinate 57,751,299 of OX387240.1, forward strand.
AAGGAAAACCGAATGCATCTCATATGTGCGCCAGGATCATTTACACACACATGATTAGACAAAACGAGAGTAATACCATTGCTGTAACAAAACGAACAAGAGTTTAAACCAGTATAACATCCTTTATTACATCCATAAGGGTGGACTCGAAGGTCCGAACAAAACGATAACTAAACGACGACGAGCAACTCCATCGCTGACATCCACAGGCATGATGACTGGGGGATCCGCATGCCTAGAACTCCTCGAAGTCACTCCAGTACTCGTCCTCGCCTACGACGTTCTCCTATGAACAGCGGTAAGCAAGGGTGAGCACACTTATGGTTGGAGCTCAGCAAGTGGGGGAAAATGCAAGGTTATCAAGGATAGGCTATGGTTCACAGCGGTATGCATTTTATAAGTTGGTCAAGTTTTATTAGCAAGCACCTAGTTACTAGATGTAAGTGTATACCAACCCACTTAACCTTAAAAGAAACCTCAAACCAAACCTCCAACCCACGATTTACATTAATCTTCAAGTTTATTACTCATGTGAGGGTCCAAGCCGCTCGTGACCGTGAGCACGGGCGATCGATCGCCTTTACACTCTGCGAGGTTGTACACTTTACCCACAGTTCGTGTTCCCCATGTCGCCCGGGTTTGCAAGGCCCTTAAACACTTCCGAGGTGAGTGGCTAGGGGTCCACTACGAAGCCTTTACAAAGGAAAGAAGAGAAACCAACGAGCCCCGCAACAAGTTACGGCGGCGGAGCGGCCATAACCCTCCCTAGTGGTCAACACCTTAGCCAAGCTGCTACCCCAAAAGGACCGGGCTATACCCCTTCAACTCCGGCCCCCTGTGCCCCTCTCGGAAAAGAGCTATCAGCTACCCCACTCTCCTAATTAATTGGCTAAGCCAGAGCCATGTGGACTGTGGTTGTACTGTTATCTTGGGTGGTTCTCCATGTTCCTATTATATCAAGTTATCTTGTTAAAGCACAAGCATATACATAACCAAATCTGAGATGTATAACATAAACAAAGCATAACCAAACTTATGTTGAGCAAGCTAAGCATTTATCTACCCCAAACATAAGTTTAAACAGGGTTGATCAAGGTAAAGTGGTAAAGCATCTAGTCAAATCCTTAGCTAGGTGTTTGCCCATCAGATTCATGCATATCAACAGGAATAGTAAACATTGTTTAGCATGCAGTGTCATAGGTTCAAAAAGATTATGCAGAGGGGGAAATCCACTTGCCTTCCTCTACAAGCTGGGTGAATTCCTCTTCAAAGACAGGTTCTTCCGGATCACTTCCGACAGGGAGCTCAGACGAAACAGGCACGATATCTACGAGTCAAACATGGATAACAATCAATAAACAAAACAGTACACCAAACAGTAATAAAACTGGTGAATTTACTGTTTAAAAGATTCTACTCGTCAAGACGATCATTTCGATATATAGAACGCTAAAAACGGAGTTAAAATGAGAAAGATATGGTTAAAACAGTTTTCAGGGGCCTATTTGCAAGAAAACTATGTTTACAGGGTTGTTTATGAATAAATTCAGGGGCCAAAACATTTTTATAAATTAAATCAGAGGGTTTATATGCAAAATGAAGTGAAAAGGGCTTAAAACAGAATTAAATAGGGTAGACAGGGGCTAGTTTGCAAGAATCAGGACCTAACTGTAATTATTTTCAAAGGTGGAAGGACCGGCTTGTGAACTTTTGAAAATCCAGGGACTCTTAATCAAATCTGCCACTCCGCACCGTGGATCTGAGATCCAACGGCGGATGGCGCATGGGTGCACCATGGACCCGGCCGTGGGCGCGGTCCATGGGTTCACCGTGGACCCGGCCACTTAACTGAAGGGGTACGTGATCTCGGCCGTTTGCTCACGATCTAACGGCTCTGGACGAAAGCATGCGGCGGGCGGCGGCGATGTCGCCGGGAACAGGGGCGGCGCGGCGGCGCTTCGCCGGCGCAAGCTCTGGGGTGAGCTCCCGGCCGCCTTTTCGTGCACGAGCGGGTGCTACACGTTGCTGAGGGGATGGCGCACGCATCTAGGGGTTCAGGGGAGGGGCTCGAGCTCTCACGGTGGCCGGCGCCGGAAAGGGGCGGAGCCGCTACTCCGGCGAGCTCGCGGGGAGGGTACTGGGCGCAATAGGAAAAGAAACTGGGCAGGGGGGTTTGCTTACCACGCGCAGGTGAAGAGGACGGGCCGAAGGGTGGAAAGGAGGCGGCAGCGGGGCGGCTTGGTGACGACGGCGGCTCGGGCGGCGCTCCGGCGAGCACGGGACGCGGTTGCCACGGGCGTCGAGGGCGCAAACCTGCAGGCACACGAGCTTGTCAAGCCCCTTGCGAACCTAGTGATCAACAGATACGGGTAGAAGGCTTAGCCCTTCACCGGCGGCGACGAGACGACGGCGGCGGCGGAAAGCAAGGCGGCGGCGCTGTGGAGTTGGGCTCGGGCACGTGCACTGGCGGGCTGGGGTTGCGAAAGGGAAGGGCGGAAGCGTGTGCGCGAGCTTAAATAAGTCCAGAAGACGGGAAGGGAGAGGAGGGAAAGCGGCGGCCGAGCCTTCGGCCATGGGCGCGCCGGCGGCCGGTTTCCAAGTAAATTGGGCGAAAATAAAGGAAACTGACAGAAAATTAAGGGAGGGATTAATCCCTGGTGCTACGGGCGCTTGATTGAATGCCTTGATGGCCAGAGAGAGGAAGGGGAAGGCGGGCGGGCGCACTGAATCCGCGGCGGCGCCGCCGTGCAGAGAAAGGAAGGGGGAAGAAGAAGAAAGGAAGAAGAAAACGGAGGCTGACAGGTGGGACCCACCTGTCGGCGCCGCTGAAAAGAAAAAGAAAAGGGAAGGGAAACAGTGGGCCGGCGGGGAGACTGGATTGGGCCGGCTGGGCCGAAAGGGTAAGGGTGCGGGTTTTGTTTTTTTTCTTTTCTTTTTCAAACCTCATTTTCAAATTCATTTTCAATTCAAAACCAAATCAAACTTTTGCAAACTTTTCTCAAATATTTTATAGGCTTTTTAGAGACTACTCAAGCAACCAAAATCATGCAAGCCAAATGATGATGCACATACACTTGTTGTTTCTATCTTTATTATATTATCTTTAATATTTTTAGAGCTCAATTTTATTTTGCATTTTTAATCTCCTTAAATCCCTAAGACATTTTAAGTTGCTAAGTGATTTCAGTGATGGAATTTTAGGGTGTCACACTAGTGTTTAGAGTCTTTTTATTTTGTGTCTTTCTAGAGAGAAATATGAAGTATGACATCACCCCTTTGATTCTAAGCTTGTGGCTAATTAATCTAGTTTTAATTTTATTTTTAGACCATCACCATAATCATGTTTATAATTGTTTTATGCATGCATCTTACTTTACCATTCTTTTTGCTCTCCAAACATGTTTTGCATATAGTCGTCTTGGTTGTTCTCTACACTTAATGATGTATGCCTTCATATACATGTTGATGCTTCAATTGGGTATTTTCCTTAGCAATCTTGTGTAAACGTAGTGTTTAAACTTGCTTGCGGACCATCATCCTTTAGTTCAATAAACCTTATTAAACTTCCATAATTGCATTGGTTGGTATTTAAGCTTTGCAATGTGCAGTTTTTCTTGTTCTTCAAAGAATTATTGACCTTGGGATAAACATGGTGTTCTACCTTGGTTAATAAATCTTTATGGACATGGGAAATTCAGCAACCTAATTGTAAGCATGATGCTTAGAATTAGGTGTAAACATTGTCTTTGTTTATATCACAATCCTCTCATTTGCATACACACACCTTACACTTGCATTTCACGTACACCCATTAGGCTTTATTTTATCATCACTAGACTAATTATGCCACAAGTTAAGTATCTTAGGGGATGTTATTGGCAATAGCTTCTACTCTCAACCGTCACCTCGGGGGTAGGTTGTGCACTTGAATTGTTTTGCAGGCATGATGGTGATCTTTCGCTAAAGGAAAAGAGAAGAAATTCAAGGATAAAGGCGACGAAAGTAAAGACACATAAGGACAAACCCCGAACACGGAGAACCAACCTTCATCCTCTCTTTCCATGCCTAGCACAATGCTAAGCATGGGGGAGGACCAGATGAAAACAAGGATCACAATCGCTAGAAGATGCTAACTCTCCTGCTTCCATGCCAAGCACAACGCTTAAGCATGGGGGAAGCCATGCTACAACTCATTGCAAGCATCAAAAGGACAGTAACTCTTCCTTAACCTTCTCTTTATCCATCATTTTTCTAAATGCTTGTATATATGCGCCATCAACCATTGGTTAGAAACCTTTGTATATCTCTCTTGTTAATAACATGGCTACTAGGAGTACAACCTAGATTTGTTTTTATTTTCAATGATTGATATTCACCATCACCTTGAGCTCATCACGAAGATATTCTTATATTTTCTTGCTTATAGAAAAGTGATGATAGTTGCCGCTTTGTTTTATCTACACAATATTATATGTGACTTAACTATTTGCTCTCTATTAAAAGGAACTTAAATTGACTAAGTGTTGGATCTTTTATTTGTGGAGGGTAAATGACTAAACTCTAGACCCACATACTTTATGATGCTCTTGGATTTAAGTTTACCGATGACCTTATGTCTTGTATTGATTTATTTAAAACTTTATTTTTTATGCTATCTACATACGTGAACCTCTTGCATAGTTCTACCTACCAAAGCCTATATACTTATGATCTTTCATGATGAAACCTTTAAAATGCAAACTTATATTTTGATGAGTTGGATTAGGATTGATGTTCTATGGTATGAGACTTAGAAGCTGGTCATTCTGTTTTGTGTAACTTCTTTTTGCTAGCCTTTCTATCCGTGCATTGTGAGTTTCTACATCTGGAATTTCACAAACTTTGCCGGATATCCATCCTTAAACCCAAAATATCTCTTTGTGATACCTTACTTGTCCACAACCCATTACTTGAGTGTGGATTATTATTCCAAGGAAATTCCGAAGAAGTCAAGTTGCTACAAATTGGAGTAATTTTTGGAGTCCTCCAAGATGACGCGAGGAACATTCAAGATCTTGCATGGAGGAGTCCCAGAAGATTTCAAGTATTTTTATGGACAAGACATAAGATTTTTTGTACCTACCTTAGCAAAAACAAAGTACACATAACCCCTTGTTTGCTTGAGGATGAGCAAGTTTAAGCATGGGGGAGGAGTTGCTAAGAAGGTACTATGTTGTCTAGAGTTCAGGGGAGCATGTAGGAAAAAGAAGAGAAGAAAAAAATAATATAAGAAAAATAAAGAAAGAAAAAGAAAGATGAGAAAAAAGGTAAATAAAGAAAAAAACTCCTCGGTTCTCTAGCTTCATTTGAAATTTCATAGGTGCTTTAAGATACAACTCCATACTCAAGTTTCCAACCATATGCAATCCGATAACAAGGACTTCATTTGTGCCTTAGGATCACCCACTTTCCACTTGCACATGTCCACTTATCTAAATGTGTGTGTTCCACCTCTCTCCCTCTCCAACATTATTTTCCATGGCCTTTTTGACAAGTCTCAGTAAATCCAATAGATCTCTCTCTTAGTTTGATAATATTTCAAATATAATGTTTTGCTAGGATTATTTTTACTTACCAAGATCCACATAAGCCTCCCCTTACATATATAAGTAGAATAGGTTGAGAATAATCTAGTATAGGCTTGGAGTGACTTGATGAGATGAGTGTTTCCATGAGCTTGCAAGAGGACCTCACTATGTTAGATATGCATCTTTTTGAATACTCTTCACGGTGCGACAAGGAAAAAGGTTTGAAGTTTGCTTAAGTTTGACAGTATTAAATTTGTTTTATTGTGGCATGTTCTTTAATGCTAGTCTATCCTCCATGATGAAAGTGGCCGGTCAAAACTTGAACCTTAATGCTAAATGCTTGAGAGAGCATTTTGTTTTGTTACTTATGGTAGAGTGTAGGGATAATATCGAAGGGCAACACCGATTTCTTAAAAGCAAATGTCCTGGACTTGCTCGAGGACGAGCAAGGTTTAAGCATGGGGGTATGTGACGGTCGATTTCCGTCAACCAACAGCACTTGTTACACTTCAGTTTGAGCTTTGAATTATAACTAACCCCCCACTAGTCATACTAATGATGTAACAAGTTCACACTTGCATGTGGTTTTTGGAGTTTATTGTTTACGCAGGAAATCAATGTTAAAGAGAAGACTTTCGGGATAAGTTCATCAAGCACTTTATGAGAAGATCTTGAAGCCCGTTACAAGTCAAGACATGAAGTGAACACGACTTCAAATGAACCAAGGACCAAAGCATCAACACATAAAACTCCGGGGACTAGGAGGTTTACCAACGAGATCAACTCAGCCCGAGAGATATTATCGCAGCCCAGAACAGCATGATCTTTCGGTGCAGATTCGGAGACTTAAACGACCTCTAATGGCAAAAGTTTGACTACCAAAGGTGTGGGCCTCGACGATAGCTTCGATGTGGACATATGGAAGGCCCAATTCGGATCAAGGAGCTAGGAGATATGTGAAGGACCGATTAGGTGACCAGAGAGGGGGGAGTGAATGGGAGCCGATAAAAATTCTTGTCGAGGGAGATTGAAACTCCGACAAGATGAACTAGCTCGATCGAACCCCCGAAATCACACACTCCGCACTTCTACCTTCCGTTTGCCAAAACCACGTAGCCACTAGAGTGCTACTGGTCCTAGGAACAAACTCTACCAGCCACCACAACACACACGCAGCAACGACAGCGGAAACCACTCGAAAGCTGGCTAACCAGAGGGGGGCGGTTAGACCAGGTATAGGGGGCGGTTAGACCGCCTCCACCTTGTAACCAAGAAATCCTCCGAAATGCCTCTTCCGAGCACCAAAACTCACCACGGTTTCACCAACAAAGATATCTGGTCAAGGCCATGCTAGCTACCAGAAAATCTTGGCGAAAACCAAAACTCTACTCAGGGGCCTAGGGGCGGTTAGACCGGCTACCAGGGGCGGTCTAACCTCCTGTACCCAGCAACGAACTCCAACCAAGAACACCTAGCAAACCGCACGAGAACGACCCCAAATTTCACCCGGACGCTCCTCCGATCAAGGCGAACAAACTCACGAGAGGAAAATCCGGCGAAACAAAACTTCGACACCGGAAACACCCGGGCGGTTAGACCGCCCCCGGAGGCGGTTAGACCGCCCCTTCCGAAAAACGAACCCGCGGGTCAAACCTCAACTTCCTCGCGCCCGATCTCCCGAATCACTCCACGGATTGCAGCAAAACTTCGGGAATAGCTGGGTTACCTCCTGGGCAACCTCTACCTCAAAGGAATCGACCCGAAACGCTCACAATCAAGAGGAATCGAAGAAATTGCTTCTCTAGGTCAAGAACTCGCCCAACTCGAGAAACCACCAAATCGAGTCCGATTCAAAGGAGATTTGGGGGCAAAGTCACCAGCCAAAGAGGCACAAGAACCTCATACGTGACACCCACCAAAAACCCCAAGAAATCGTCCTGAAAACACCGCCAACAAAGAGCTCCGAAAAACAACACAAAAGAGACGGGAAAACCACCATGATGAACAACGCCGAACCATCTATACATGCCATGAAAGGTTCGTACAAGGTCTAGCTTGCCACCCAAACATCCATCCCTCTCTCTAGATCTCACATGAAGCTCTCAAGCTAGTCCTCTAAAACCTAAGGAAAATGGAGAACCAAAATGGAAAAACAAATGAGCTAGGGTTCAAGAGTTAGTTGCCATCCACCCATCCAATGGGTATATATGGAGGCACCCAAAAGACTAAACTACCCTTCACTAATAACTAGGGATACATGCCCCTCGAGGGCGGATTTGGATGTCTTCATGTCGTCACCATCGGACGGATTCCCGGCGACCGCAACCTGCTTAGCCTCGACGCAAGCTTTGCGATCCCGACGCGTGTCCTCCGCTTCGAAGCTTCTCGGCGCCGGCGGCCAGGGCGGTCAGACCGCCCCCTGGGCGGTTAGACCGGCCGGGAGATCGACCGGCCCCGGGCGGTCGACCGCCCCTCCTGGGCGGTTGAACCGGCCTGGGTGACCGCACCACCTCGTCGAGTCTTCGGCCTCGGTTTTGTGGCTCAACCAAGTAACCCAGTGGTTTTCTGGTGAACCACTGCAAACCCCGTGAACTCGGTGTAGCCTCCGCCAATCTCCACTCATGACTCGGCTCCCACGTAGTTCCGGATCGCCCTTGGTTTTGAGGCTCTACCAAGAAACCGTCCACGCCTTCATCTTGCTGTTCATGCCACCATGCGGCCCGCACTTGACCCCGCTGGCCACCGGGTCCCTCGAACGAAGCCTACTTGTCTTCTCCACACCTGGAGGCCTCACCGACAACGACCTTTCACGCTTGTTCTTCACCTGCACCAACACGAGTCAAGCCGCAACCTGCACCTGCAATACTTAGCCAAGAATCAGTCCACACAACATTGTCAATCACTCATCACACAAGGGAGCGACCATCCACCGATCCTCGAACCACACATGGTCCTCAATATGGCCCCCGAAATGCCAGCTATGCAGACAAGTCTGAAATCAGACAGATTATTTTCCAAGGCTATTTTGGGATCTTATCTTCGTTTCCAATGAAAGTAATGAATACCAAAGTTGAAGATAATTTTGTGGCACACAACATGGACACCGAATTTGCATTATTTGGAGTCCAGACGTGGGTGATATGGTGCTGACAAGGAAGGGCTATGAATCAGGAAAATCTGGACGATGCTGAGTTTATGGAAACCAAGTTCGCTTCTCTCCCAAGGAAGATCTCGTGCAAGGTAAGGTGGAGCACGCCCCAAGACTCCCCAAGGGTATAAATACAAACCCCTAGGTGCTCCAAGAGGGGGAACCATTCAGATCCATTCACCAGAGAGCCGCCGAAAGAAGGAGATACACCGAAGGAAGCTGACGACCGCCGCAAGTCTTCGAGGGTACCTAGGAGATGGCTTAGGTCACCCCTTGCCGCCATGGACTCCCTACGAGGTTGTGCCATGGTGGAGTTCGGGAGTCACCCCAACATTTGTCGGGGTATGTACGCACATGATGGTGATATCAATCTACTTTTTATTCTAGTTGTCTCAACTTTGCTCTACTTCAATGCATGCTTTCTTCCTCATATGTGATGCATCCATATGTTCATAGGAAGATTAGATCAAGTCATGGTGATTAGTATACATATTGCGGATACATTGAAGTAGCATGTTTTAGCTAGTTGGGTGATTACCCTTGTGTGGTGACTGCATGCGGGAGGGAAAAGTTCTAGCGACGACATGACGTGGAATGGGATCGAAGGCAAGTACCACAGAAGTCAGTGCGCGGCCACCAAGGAGGAGGAGGTACAAGTAAGAGCGCCTTGGTGGGCGTTTGGGGTAAAGCTTTGGGAAACCTTAGGCATCAACACGCACATCACACCGGTGACCTTGGGAAAGTAGGCCGCTTGCGAGTCACCTTTCGGAGAGATGATTCCATGTACCTTTAGTTGAGATGCAACCTATGATTTGATCACCTTTTGACTAGAACTGTACCTAGAGACAATAGGCCCTGGCTTCTTGGTTGTGTTATCTCATCTATGGCTATGAATGTGATCAACACTTATACTTTATTCATGTCTATTAAGTGTCATCCTTTCATATGCAATCTAAGTTTCATGCTAGGCTAGACATGATAGATTAGATGGAAAACCCTAGGTAGTTCTTTGTCGATCCACGGATTGATAAACCTTGGGGGAGTACTCTGAGGGAAGAGCTACAACCGACCCGTGCACTTGCGAATCGAAATTTGACGCATTATTTAACCGTCAACAATCCCTATACAGAGTGTACGGCCGTCGTCGGAGACGACCGCATCCTTGACGTCCTTGGCAGGCTTGAAAGAGCAGGCCGCTCGCTTGTACGACTCGGGGACATCCTGGTCTTCGGACCAAGGCTCGGCGCGGAGCCTCTCAGACTGGATGATTGCCTTAGCGAACTGAAAGCATTCAGCGTCGCACTTGTATGCGCGCTGATATGTAGGCTCTACTACGATGATCCCCTTCGGATCAAGAATCTTCAGTTTCAGGTACGTATAATTTGGCATGGCCATAAACTTCGCATATGCCGGCCTCTCGAGGATCGCGTGGTACGTCCCCGAGAACCCCACCACTTCGAAGGTGAGGGTTTCAGTGCGGAAGTTCCGCATGTCCCCGAACGTGATGGGCAGATCGATCTGCCCGATGTGGAGTGCCTCCATCCCGGGTACGACCACGTGGAATGGTGCAGTCGACGGCCTCAGCTGGGACCGCGGGATGCCCATGTCGTCAAGCGCAGACGCATAGAGCACGTTGATCCCACTTTCCCCCATCCATTAGGACCCTGTGGCACCTTTTGGATTTGAATAGGGGAGCTACCACTAGTGGGTAGGATCTAGGCTGAGGCACGTGGTTGGAATGGTCCTCGCGGTTGAAGGTTATCGGAACCTCTGACCACTTTAGATAGAACGGCTTCGCGATGTCGGCGTTGAAAACCTCTCGTCGGACGAGCTTCTCGCGCCGCCTCGAGGGTCTTGCCAGAGACCCCCCGAAGATCATGTGCACCGCGCCGTCTTCACCCAAGTATGCAGTCCCCGCGCCGTCATCGTTGTCAGGGGACGGCCCTCCCTTGTTGGGCTGGTCCGCCGTTCTTGGCTTGAGGGTGCCGTTGACGTAGTTCTTCATGAGCCAGAAATCTCTGAGCAAGTGCTTGACAGGGACCTCGTTGTGTGGGCACGGCGCGTCCAGCAGCCTCTCGAAGTGGTCCTTGGACGGTGCGGGCTTGGTCGGGTTGCCCTTGGGGCGCGACGTCTTGCGCTTTACCGCCGTGATGAAGTTGTCATCCCGACGGCGCTTGTCGTTCTTCTTCTTCCTCTTGAAGCGCGAGGACGTCCCTTCGCCGTGGTCCACGACTTGCTTTCCCTTACCTTGAGGGGTGTTGAGCGTTGCGGTGACCACTTCCTCGCTGTCGGCGTGACTGCTCGCGATGTCTAGGAGCTCGCGGGTCGTGCAAGGCATGCAACGTCCGAGTCGGTGGATGAGGGACGTGCACGTCGTGCCGTTCTGGAACGCTGAGATGGTGTCATTGTTGGTCGCACCGGGGAGCTCGGTGCAGCTCTTGGAGAAGCGTCGTATGTACTCGCAGAGACTCCCCCGGCTGCTGCTTGCAGTTTCGCAGCTCCCACTGCTTGCCGGGGCGCATGTAGGTGCCTTGGAAATTCTCGACGAAGACCCAATGTAGGTCGGTCCAGTCGTTGATCTTCTTCCGCGACAGGTGCTTGAGCCATGTTCGTGCGGAGTCGTCGAGGTAGAGTAGAAGGTTCTTGATGACGAAGAGGTCGTCTGTCGCTCCCCTGGCGTGGCAAGCGAGCTGGTAGTCCTCGAGCCACACGCTGGGGTTGGTGTCCCCGTCGTACTTGGGTACGTTGGTCGGAGCACGGAAGCGCAAAGGGAACTTCGTGTTGCGAATGCTCTGGCCAAAGGCCTGTGGACCCCTCTGGCTTGGTGACCAGTTACGGTCGTGGTCGTCGTCGCTGTCGTGGCGCCGCCCACGTCCGCGATCATCGTGGTGGCGTGAGCGGGTGTCGCGATGGTTGTCGATGCTTTCATCCTGTCGGCGGGCCTCGTTAGTGTTCCGCACATCGCAGTTTGGGCTGAGGCGACTCCTGACCACTTATGCCGCGGCTCCACCCCCCTCCTTGCGCTCTTGATGCTGGGAAGGAGGCGGGTTCGGGCTGTGTGCGGACGACGCTCCTGCCCGCCTGCGCTATGAGCGCTATTGTGAGGCTAAGCTCTCTGCTTGTTGCGCCGCCACTGCCTCGAGCAGTGCCTTCAATTGCTGGCTCACTCGTCGCTCCTCGGAGGTTGAGGACCATGTGTGGTTCGAGGACCGGTGGATGGTCGCTTCCTTGTGTGATGAGTGATTGACAACGTTGTGTGGACTGATTCTTGGCTAAGTATTGCAGGTGCAGGTTGCGGCTTGACTCGTGTTGGTGCAAGTGAAGAACAAGCGCGAAAGGTTGTTGCCGATGAGGCCTCCAGGTGTGGAGAAGACAAGTAGGCTTCGTTCGAGGGACCCGGTGGCCAGTGGGGTCAAGTGCGGGCCGCATGGTGGCATGAACAACAAGATGAAGTCGTGGACGGTTTCTTGGTAGAGCCTCAAAACCAAGGTCGAGCCGGAACTATGTGGGAGCCGAGTCATGAGTGGAGATTGGCGGAGGCTACACCGAGTTCGCGGGATTTGCAGTGGTTCACTAGAAAACCACTAGGTTACTCGGTTGAGCCACAAAACCGAGGCCGAAGACTCGACGAGGGGGTGTGGCCACCCAGGCCGGTTCAACCACCCAAGAGGGGCGGTCAGACCGCCTAGGGCCGGTCATATCTCCCGGGCCGGTCTAACCGCCAGGGGGGCGGTCTGACCGCCCTGGCCGCCGGTGCCGAGATGCTTCGAAGCGGAGGACACGCGTCGGGACCACAAGGCTTGCGTCGAGGCTAAGCAGGTTGCGATCACCGGGCATCCGTCCGATGAAGAAATTCCGAAGACTTCCAAATCCGCCCTCAAAGGGCTTGTATCCCTAGTTATTAGGTGAGGGTAGTTTAGTCTTTTGGGTGCCTCCATATATACTCATTGAATGGGTGGATGGCAGCCAACTCTTGGAACCCTAGCTCATTTGTTTTTCCATTTTCGTTCTCCTTTTTCCCTTGTTTTTCCTAGGACTAGCTTGAGAGCTTCATGTGAGATCTAGAGAGAGGGATGGATGTTTGGGTGGCAAGCTAGACCTTGTATGAACCTTTCATGGTATATATAGATGGTTCGGCGTTGTTCCTCAAGGTGGTTTGCCCGCACTCCTTTGTGTTGATTTTCGGAGCTCTTTGTTGGTGGTGTTTTGAGGACGATTTCTTGGGGGTTTTTGGTGGGTGTCACATATGAGGTTCTTGTGCCTCTTTGGCTGGTGACTTTTCCCCCAAATCTCCTTTGAATCGAACTCGATTTGGTGGTTTTTCGAGTTGGAGGAGTTCTTGACCTAGAGAAGCGATTTCTTTGATTCCTCTTGATTGTGAGCGTTTCGGGTCGATTCCTTTGAGGTAGAGGTTGCCCAAGAGGTAACCCAGCTAATCCCGAAGTTTCGCTGCAATCCGTGGAGTAATTCGGGAGATCGGGCGCGAGGAAGTTAGGGTTTGACCCGCGGGCTGTTTTTCTGGAAGAGGCGGTCTAACCGCCTGGGGGGAGGGGGCAGTCTAACCGACCTGGGTGTTTCCGGGTCGAAGTTTTGTTTTGCTAGATTTTCCTTTGTGAGTTTGTTCGCCTTGATCAGAGGAGCGTCTGGGTGAAATTTCTGGTCGTTCTCGTGCTGTTTGCCAGGTGTTCTTGGTTGGAGTTCGTTGCTGGGTACAGGAGGTTAGACCGCCCCTGGTAGCCGGTCTAACCACCCCTAGGCCCCTGGGTGGAGTTTTGGTTTTCACCAAGATTTTCTGGTAGCTAGCATGGCCCTGACCAGAGATCTCTATTGGTGAGACCGTGGTGCGTTTTGGTGCTCGGAAGAGGTGTTTCGGAGGATTTCTTGGTTACCAGGTGGAGGCGGTCTAATCGCCCCCTATACCCGGTCTAACCACCCCCTCTGGACAACCAGCTTTCAAGGTGTTTCCGCTGTCGTGGGTGCGTGTGTGGTGAGGTTGCTGGTAGAGTTTGTTCCTAGGACCAGTAGCACTCCAGTGGCTACGTGGTGTTGGCAAACAGAAGGTAGAAGTTCGGAGTGTGTGATTTTGGGGGTCCGACCGAGCGGGTTCATCTCGTCGGAGTTTCAATCTCCTTCTAGAAGAATTTTTATCGGCTCCCATTCACTCCCCCTCTCTGGTCGCCTAATCGGTCCTTCAAGTGGTATCAGAGCAGGTTCGGGTCTTTGTTGACTCTAACCAGTCTAAGATCCAAGGATGGCATACCAAGAACGAGGTTCGGGTCCTCCACACTTCGATGGCAAGAACTACCAGATGTGGAGTAAGTGGATGGGTGCGTTTCTCCGCGGAAAGGGTCAGATCCTTTAGGATGTCACGGTGGACACAAGATATGTCCAGCCGATGGACTTCCTCACTCCAGGATCGAGGGATAGGTTCGATGCCAACAACAAGGCGGTCGACTACTTGTTTCGTGCTCTGTGTCAGTCTGAGTTCGACCGGGTGCACACCGAGCACTTGGCATGTAGAATTTGGACGGTATTGAAGGAGGCTCATGTTGGGAATGCCCAGGTTCAGGCACGGATGTATGCGACCTACCGGAAAGAGTACGAGAACTTCACTCATCTCCCCGGTGAGTCCATCGATGCCTTGTTTCAGAGGTTCACGGTGGTTGTAAACAACATGAGGGCCAATGTGGACGTGCTCTCGTACGATGATCATGATAGAGCTGTCAAGCTCTTACACTCTTTGGATCGTACAATATGGGGCGGAAAGTTCGAGGCCATTGTGGAGTCGGAGAAGTATGACACTCTGACGGTGAACGAGCTGTTCTCGAAGCTCAAGTCGGCTGAGGTGGATAGGGGCATGACTGCCAAGCTCGAGGGTCTGACTGATTCCCATAGTCTCACCCTCGTTGGTGGTTCAAAAGGAAAGGCTAACTCTAACCTATCCACCAGGATGTTCTCTTTTTCCTCTTTGATGTCTATGCCAGATGAGGAGTTCGATGTCCTTGGAGAGGACGAGCTGGCGCTGTTGATGAGGAGGTTCGAGAGGCTGCACGAGAACCGGGTGAACATGAGGAGGAACACGAGGACATGCTTCCAGTGCGGCAAGCCAAGGACGGCTACAAGCACAAGCCGAGGAACGATGGCAAGTACCGGTCGAGGCGCGACCACAAGAGCAAGCACAAGAACAAGTACAAGGACGAGCGACGATCGAGGAAGAAGGAGAGCCGAGGCAAGGCCCGAGCGATGGTTGGAGCGAGCGACGTCGACTCCAGTTCCGCGTACTCCACCTCGAGCTCGAGCAGCAGTGAGGATGAAGGTGATCGTCGCAAGAACAAGAAGTCGTCCAAGAACCTGAGCGGGCTGAGCTGCTTCGTGAGAGACGGCTTCTGCACCATGGCGCTGAGCTCCGACAGCAAGAAGAACGCACAGAGCGACTCGGACTCTGAGTCCGACGATGAGGTGCGTGATGAGCTTCCCTTCTTGCGCCAAGAGAATGAACGGCTCGGTACTTTGCTCGATAATCGTGATGACATGCTTAGAGAGGCAAAGAAAATGAGAAAAGAGGTTAGGGCTTCACTCGAGGATGCTAGGACTAGAGTGGCTAAGCTAGAGACACAGGTGCTTGATAGCAAGTTTGAGATTGATTCTCTTAAGGCTAGCCCTGTTGTTTCGGATGAGGTTGATTGTGCAGATTGCTCCATATTTCTTGCTGATCTTGCTTTGTTTAAGGAGAAGCATGCCTCCAAGTGTGAGGAACTAGATGTGCTTAGGGTTGAAGTGGCTGAGCTGATGTCTAGATTTGCTTTGCTAGGTGCTTGCACTTCTTGCCCTGTTTTGCATGCTAAGATCGATGAGATGCATGCCTACACTAGTTCTCTTGAGGCTAAATTGAAGGAACCCATGCCTACATCATGCTCTACCTGTGAAATGCATGATTTGAAAAATTTGGAACTTGCACATTATGTTGATCGTTTGCAGGATGGGAATGATGACTTGAGAAAGTTGATGGGTTGGTTGTCTGGTCATGAGCCTCAGTTGAGGATGATGATCGAGGCATTTAAGAGGCAGGATGGTGAGGGACTTGGAGCAAACAAGTTTGGTCAAGGAAGTGGAGAGAATATCCCAGAGCCACCAAAAACCCACCACAAAAATGATTTCCCTCCAAAACCCAACCATCTTAGGAACCGACTAGACACATATCACACCCGATTTGACAAGGAAAACGAATGCATCTCACGTGTGCGCCAGGATCATTTTACACACACATGATAGACAAAACGAGTGTAATACCATTGCAGTAATAAATCGTTCAAGAGTTAAACCAGTACGATATTCATTATTACATCTAAAGAGGTGGACTCGAAGGTCCGAACACAACGATAACTAAGCGACGAGCAGCTCCATCTCTGACTTCCACAGGCATGATGACTGGGGGATCCGCATGCCCTAGAACTCCTCGTAGTCACTCCAGTACTCGTCCTCGCCTCCGGTGTTCTCCTCTGAACAGCGGTAAGCAAGGGTGAGCACACTTATGGTTGGTGCTCAGCAAGTGGGGGAAACAATGCAAGGCTATCAAG
The DNA here is from genome assembly GCA_947561735.1 of Cenchrus americanus. Taxonomy (NCBI): domain Eukaryota; kingdom Viridiplantae; phylum Streptophyta; class Magnoliopsida; order Poales; family Poaceae; genus Cenchrus; species Cenchrus americanus. The sequence continues at coordinate 57,767,591 of OX387240.1, forward strand.
GATTGGCTATGGTTCACAGCGGTAAGCATTTTATAAGTTGGTCAAGTTTTATTAGCAAGCACCTAATTACTAGGTGTAAGTGTATACCAACCCACTTATCCTTAAAAGAAACCTCAAACCAAACCACAAACCCATGATTTGCATTAATCTTCAAGTTTATTAATCATGTGATGGTCCAAGCCGCTCATGACCGTGAGCACGGCTGATCGATCAGTTTTACACTCTGCAGAGGTTGTACACTTTACCCACAGTTCGTGTTCCCCATCTTGCCCGGGTTAGCTAGACCGTTAAACACTTCCAAGGTGAGTGGCTAGGGGTCCACTACGAAGCCTTTACAAAGGAAAGAAGAGAAACCACCCGCTCGCAACAGTTACAGCCCAGGGCGGACCATAACCCTCCCTAGTGGTCAGCACCTTAGCCAAGGCTACTACCCCAAAAGAACCGGGCTATACCCCTGCAATCCCGAGCCCCCTGTGCCCCTCTCGGAAAAGAGCTATCAGCTAACCCACTCTCCTAATTATTTGGCTAAACCAGAGCCATGTGGACTGTGGTTGTACTGTTGTCTTGGGTGGTTCTCCATGTTCTGATTATATTTCAAGTTATCTTGTCTTAAGCACAAACACATTATATAAAAAAAACTGAGATGTATAACATAAACAAAGCATAACCAAACTCATGTAAAGCAAACTAAGCATTTATCTACACCAAGCATTTGTTAAACAGGGTTGTTCAAGGTAATGAGGTTAAAATATCTAGTCAGGTCCTTAACTAGGTGTTTGCCCATCAGGTTTATGCATAGCAACAAGAATAGTAAACATTGTTTAACATGCAGTGACATAGGTTCAAAAAGATAATGCAGAGGTGGAAAGCCACTTGCCATCCTCTACAATCTGAGTGAACTCTTCCTCGAAAACAGGCTCTTCCTGATCACCTCCGACAGGGAGCTTAGACGAAATAGGCACGATGTCTACGAGTCAAACATGAACAACAAAAAATAAATAAACAGTACACCAAACAGTAAAAAAAACTGGTAAATTTGCTGTTTAAAAGATTCTACTCGTCGAGACGATCATTTCGGTATATAGAACGCTAAAAACGGAGTTAAAACGAGAAAGATATGATTAAAACAAGTTACAGGGACCTATCTGCAAGAAATCTAAGTTTACAGGGCTTTTTATAAATAAAATCAGGGCTAAAACATAATTATAAAATAAAACAGAGGGGTCTAAATGCTAAAAGGAATGAAAAGGACCTCTGTTAAAGGAATCTAGGCTGGCCAGGGGCTAAAACATAAAAATCAGGACCTAACCGTAAAAGTTCTCAAAGGTGGAAGGACCGACATGTGAATTTAAAATCTTCCAGAGACTCTTAATCAAAACGGCCAGCCCGGCACCGTGGATCTCAGATCCAACGGCCACGGACTCGCGCGTGCACCGTGGACCGCACCGTGCGCCCGGTGCACGGGTCCACGGTGGACCGCCCATTTCAAACGAAGGGGTACGTGATCAGGGCCGCTCGTGCGAGATCCGACGACCCTGGACGTGTGCACGCGATGGGCGGCGGCGGCGTCGCCGGAGAGCGGAGGCGCGCGGCGGGAGCTCGCCGGCGTTAATTGGCTCTGGCCGGCGATCCCGGCCACTAGCACGACCACAGGTTAGCTCAAAATGCAGAGGGGACACATGCGCACGTGTTCGTGGGGTCTATGGGGGCTATTGTGCCTCACCGGCGGCCGGCACCGGAAGGGGGCGGAGCGGCCGCTCCGGCGAGCTCGTGGGCACACAGTTGCGCGCAAAAGAAAGGGGAGCAGGCTGGGGTTATTGCTCACCGTGGCGTGTAGAACCTGAAGCAACAGCGGGAGCGGAAAGAGAAGCGAAGGAGCGGGCCCGCGTCGACGGCGATCCCGGCGGCACTCCGGCGGACGGTGAAGGGGCTCCGGAAGGCGTTAAGGACGTGAACCTGCAGCAACACGTGCTTGATAAGCCTCTGGTGAACCCAAGAAGCAAGAAAGAAGGGCGGCGGAGGTTGTCCTTCACCGGCGGCGACGAAAACACGACGGCGGTGGCGGGGACCCGAGGCGGTGCTCCGGTGGAATTGGGCTCGAGTGCGTGGAGTAGGTGTGTTGGGAAGGCAAAGGGAGGCGCAGGCGATCGAGCACGGGTTTAAATAGAAGCGCAGGGGGGGGGAGGCGAAGGGAGGCGGCGGGCTCCGGGCGGCGCTTGCCATTGATGGCCGCGGCCATCACGGCTCGGTGCAAGGAAAGGGGAAACGGCCCCAATCGTGCCTGGGCGATTAAATGCCTTAATTGGCAAGCTTGCTGGGGAGAAAAAGGAAGGGGAGAAGGCGGGGTGCTGCGGGATCCGCGCGGCTGCGGCGGCGGGCCAGCGAGGCAGAGGGAAGAAGAAAGGAAGGGGGAGATGGAGAGGCTGACGAGTGGGGCCCGGGTGTCAGCAACAGCAAAAGAAAAGAAAAAGAGAGAGGGAGAGGCGGGCCGGTGCGGGTTGATGGGCGATGGGCCGCTGGGCCGTTTGGGCCGAAAGGTAAGGAGGTAAGGTTTTGTTTTTTTTCTTTTTCAAACTTCTTTTTAAAACCACTCTTCTTTTCAAATTCAAATCAAAACTCTTTCAAACTTTTTCTCAAAAATTTATAAACTTTTTAGAAACCACACAAGCAACCAAAAACCATGCAAGCCAACTGATGATGCACAATCACTTGTTGTCTCTAAGTTTATTAAATTATGTTTAATATTTTAGAGCTCAATTTAAATAGCAATTTAAATTCTTTAAATCCTTAAGACTAATTTAAGTTGCTAAGTGATTTTAGTGATGGAATTTTAGGGTGTCACAAATCCTACCCCCTTAAAGAGAATCTCGTCCCGAGATTCAGAAGACTTAGAGAACAGCTGAGGAAAGTCATCCTTAAGTTCATCCTCTCTTTCCCAAGTAGCCTCTTCCTCAGTATGATGACTCCACTATACTTTACACATTCTTATGATCTTACTCTTGGTAACTCTTTCTGATATATCCAAGATCTTAACAGGGTATTCTTTGTATGTCAGGTCATTCTCCATTTGAATATCCTCTAACTGTACCGGTTCTATCTTAACCTCACTTGTACATTTCTTCAACTGTGATACATGGAACACATCATGGACTCCTGACAACTGTGCTGGCAACTCCAACTGGTATGCTACTTCTCCTTTCCGTTCCAAAATCTTGAAAGGTCCGATAAATCGAGGTGATAACTTCCCTCTGACATTAAACCTTCGTAATCCCCGAATAGGTGACACTCTGAGGTATGCATAATCACCGACTTCCAAAATCACCTCTCTTCTCCAAGGATCAGCATAACTCTTCTGACGTGACTGTGCCGCTTTAAGATTCTCCCTTATGATTTCAACTTGCTTTTCCGCTTCTCGTATGTTGTCTGGTCCAAAGAGTTGTCTCTCACCAGTCTGGTTCCAAAACAACGGTGTTCTACACTTCCTTCCATATAGAGCCTCAAAAGGTGTCATTTTAATGCTGGACTGATAGCTATTGTTATAAGCAAACTCTACATAAGGCAAACTCTTATCCCAACTGCCACTGTTCTTCAACGCACAAGCTCTCAACATATCCTCAAGAATCTGATTTGTTCTCTCTGTCTGCCCATCTGTCTGAGGATGGTATGCTGAACTGAAGTTTAACTTTGTATCCATCGATTCATGCAGCTTCTGCCAAAATCGTGAAGTAAACTGTGTGCCTCGATCTGACACTATCTTCTTCGGTACCCCGTGCAAACACACTATCCTTGAATTATACAACTCAGCTAGCTTCACTCCTGTATAGGTCGTCTTCACTGGGATAAAGTGCGCTACCTTGGTTAATCTATCCACAATAACCCAAATAGAGTCATACCCATCACGAGTACGAGGTAAACCCACTATGAAATCCATACCGATTTCTTCCCATTTCCACTCAGGTACCTTTAGAGGTTGAAGCAATCCTGCTGGCCTTTGATACTCAGCCTTCACTCTTTGACACACATCACACAAAGCCACATGAGCCGCTACATCTTCTTCATCCCATACCACCAGTACCTCTGTTTCAAGTCCTGATACATCTTGGTACTCCCAGGGTGTACAGAGTAAGCTGAATCGTGTGCTTCCTTCAAGATAGCTTCTCTCAACTCCTTGATCTCAGGTACACAGATTCTGTTCTTAAACCACACTGTTCCTTTCTCATCTTCTCTCGAATTCCGAACTTTGCCCAACTTAATCGACTTCTGTACTCGCAATCTTGTCATCGATCAAGCTGTCCCTTCCTGATATCCTGCTCAAGCGTCGACTCAATTTCTAATGTCAAGGTCTCACTTGAAGCAACTATTCCCAAGTTGAGTTGTGCCATCTCCCAACATAGCTCCTGAGGTAGCAGGTGTCCTATCAGCATGTTAGTCTGTCCCTTCCGACTCAAAGCATCTGCCACAACATTGCCTTTCCTGGATGGTACTGAATATCCAAATCATAATCTTTGATTAACTCCAACCACCTTCTTTGCCTCAAATTCAAATCCTCCCGAGTAAAGATATACTTCAGACTCCTATGGTCGGTGAAGATCTTACACTTGTTTTCAATCATGTAGTGTCTCCAAATTTTCAATGCGTGAACAGCCGCGGCTAACTCAAGATCATGAGTAGGGTAGTTCTGCTCATGTTTCCTCAACTGTCTTGAAGCATAAGCTACTACCTTTCCTTCTTTCATCAACACACATCCCAATCCTTGCCGAGAGGCTTCACAGTATACATCGAATCCTTTGTGTATGTCTGGCATGATCAACACAGGTGTTGTGGTCAACCTCTTCTTCAATTCCTCAAAACTAGCCTGACACTTCTCATCCCACTTGAATTCTTTTCCTTTCTCGAGCAGAGTGGTAAGTGGCTTCACTATCTTAGAAAATCCTTCAATCCGATAATATCCTGCAAGCCCAAGGAAGCTTCTGATCTCTGGTACATTCTTAGGCGGACTCCAGTTCAATACATCCCGAACCTTGCTTGGATCGACTGCAATTCCTCCATCTGTGATGATGTGCCCGAGAAAAGAGACCTCCTTCAACCAGAAAGCACACTTGCTGAACTTGGCATACAGCTGATGTTCTCGAAGCTTCTGCAACACAAGCCTCAGATGTTCTTCATGTTCTTCCTCACTCCGAGAGAATACCAATATGTCATCAATGAATACCACAACAAACTTATCCAGATACTCCATGAATACCTTGTTCATCAAATACATAAAGTATGCTGGTGCATTAGTCAGGCCAAAGGACATCACAGTGAACTCATACAACCCGTATCTAGATGTGAATGCTGTCTTTGGTATATCCTCCTCTCAGATTTTTAACTGGTGATAACCTGATCTAAGATCTATCTTAGAGAATGCATTAGCTCCTCTCATCTGATCAAATAAATCCTCAATCCGAGGTAAAGGGTATTTGTTCTTGATGGTAACCTCATTAAGTGATCGATAGTCTATACACAACCTCCTAGATCCATCCTTCTTATGAACGAAGAGTGTGGGGGCTCCCCATGGTGATGAACTAGGACGGATAAACCCTTTACTAAGTAGTTCTTCAATTTGTTTCTTTAATTCAGCTAGATCTTTTACATCCATTCTATATGGTCTTTTAGATATGGGAGCAGTACCAGGTATAAGTTCAATACTAAATTCAATGTCACGGTCAGGTGGCATACCTGGCAAATCCTCTGGAAACACATCAGGGAATTCATTCACTACCCTTATATCTTCCAAGGCCTTGCCTTCTACAGAGTTCACAACTCCTTTGCTGGTTGAGGGTGTACTCACATATTCTACTCTCTCCTCTTGAGGACTGGTTAACTGCACTGACCTCTTTCGACACTGAATAACTCCATCATGCTTTTGTAACCAATCCATCCTAAGAATGACATCTATCCCCCATGATTTTAGAACTACCAGATTAGCAAGAAAGTCTACCCCCATGATATTAATCTTTACTTGTGGGCATATATGACCAGTTTTCATTTCTCCACCAGGAGTGCTAACTATCAGTGGGTTCTTCATTGAGCTCATAGATAAGTTATATTTTGCCACAAATTGATCAGTTATGAATGAATGTGATGCTCCTCGAATCAAATAATACGGTAGCGGTACGAGTTGACGAAAAACGTACCCAATACCACGCGGCGTCATTCGAGCTTGCTCCACCGATACATGATTAACTCGGCCACGCACATGACTCTGCCGGCCTCTCTTGCTAGGTGTACGTGGAGTACGAGCTCGCGAAGATGGCTGCCCAATCCTATTTCCACTGTCTCTCTGCGGGGTTTGCATCACCCTCTTGGGACAATTGTTAGCATAATGCCCCAGCTCTCCACACTTGAAGCATCCACCAGGCTGAACAGGGTTGGTGTTTCTGACAGGCGCCCCAGAGTTATTGTTAGGACGACTCAGCTGAGGGGTAAGAGCTCTGGGTGTATGAGGATTGAAGCGCTGTGGCTGAAATGAGCGCTGCAGCTGCATGTTCTGTGGGTACCTCCCACCTTGACCACCAGGACGATATGTAGTCAGGCTCTTCTGAGAACTATAACGAGGACGGGTGTTGCTGCTAGACTGTCCATGTGACTGAAACTTGCATTTCTGTTCACCCATCTCCTTTCTCTTGCTTTCCAGCCCAATAGCTTTGTTCACCAGCGTCTGAAAGTCTGGGAAGATGTGACTCTGCAGTTGATAGTTTAAAGGCCCAATCAAGCCATCCAGAAACCTTTCCTGCCTCTTTGGGTCAGTGTTGACTTCATCAGGTGCATAGCGTGACAAGTGAGTGAACTTGTCCAGATACTCGGTCACTGACATATTGCCCTTCCGCAGAGACAAGAACTCCCTCTGCTTAAGCTTAATAACCCCTGAAGGGATGTGGTAAGTACGGAAGTTGTCACAGAACTCCTGCCAAGTAATGTTCTGCCTGTTGGGATGAGCAGTTGAGTACGCATCCCACCACTCTGCAGCCTGCCCTACGAGTCTTCCGGCAGCATACAGGACCATCTCCCTGTCAGTGCATTGCACGATCTCCAGCTTCTTGGTGATGGTTTTCAGCCAGTCGTCAGCATCCAGTGGATCAGACGAGTGAGAAAACGTAGGAGGATGGTGGCTCATGAACTCCTTGTGCCTGTCCCTTGGTGGCGGGGGTGGCGGAGGAATCTGCTGTGGTGGCTGGTTTTGTTGAGCTTGTATTTGCTACACAGTATTGGTGAGATTCTGAATTAGTTGCATTTGCACCGCAAGAAACTGCTGCATGTTTGGATCCATTGCTTGGTTGATCGGTGGGGGTGGTGCTGGGTTCTGTTGATTTGCGATATGTGCACGGATCACAGGCGGCACGTCTTGACCTCCTCCGGACCTGGTGTTTACCATCTGACCATTAGAAAAATTATATCTCAGATAGTTGTACTTGAATCAATGCATAAGAGGATAACTCAAAATGAAATAACAGCGTGTTCTTCAGCTAGGACAGATTCTGTTGACCTCAAAGAATTATGTATAACTTTCTGTATAATTATCCAATGACAACGAATTTTTACCAGATTATGATGTATAAAATTATGGAACCATCCCAACTGGAATCACCTCATTTGGACATCTATAACTCGAGATTAAATTCAAACAGTGCAGCTGTATCAGCAGAAATTTACAGATTCTGACATGTTCATTACTTTGTGCATAACTCCCAGAATATGTATTGTATACCATTTAATTTCTGACAGAAATTCATCCTCTAAATTTGTGGACTAACCCAACTGGTTTCATGTCATTTGGAGTACTGTAGCTTGAGTTATAAACAAAACATTACTGGTATGTCACATGACTGCGAAAGAAGATTTAATCCAATCAAGCTGCATATAAGATTAAGCAATGACAACCGATAAAACCCAAACCATCCTTTAATTAACTTAACAATTCTGATTGCATAGTGGCCATCACTCCACCATACAATTCACAATCAAGCAAAGATCCAACTCAAACATGTTTGCAAACAACATTCATTATTACAAGCAATACGTTCACGCAGGAACGATCTAGCGAAAAAGTAAATGATAAGGGCGAGTATCCTAGGATCCTAGCCAAGATGGGTAGTAGCTTCAGCGGAGCCGTAACGGAGCCTCTTGCGCGGAGGGGAAGCTGTGGTCTGATATGGCATAACTTCTTGAGGAAGTCGTTGTCCCGCCAGTTGTGCTTCCAGACGTGCTATCTTCACCTGAGCAGCCTGCAACTCCTCATGATACTTGTTCATTTCAGTAGTTGCCCCCTCCAGGTCTGTGTTCAAGGCAGCAGTCACACGTGCCAAGACGTCGATGCGATCATTACCTCCTGCTGGCACCACAGTCACCTCTGTGCCACTTGCACGACGAGGCACATGGCGATACTCCGAGTGGAACAGCTGCACCTGATTTGCATTGCAGATTGACCAGAGTGCCCTCCTCGCTGCATCATTCACCGCGGCATCATCTGTGGAGAACTGGGACGTGCTGTGATGAGATGAGCGATACCTCCAGCCTTCTGTATCATTCAGGGGCCTCCTGATGTAGACTCTGCTGGTGTAGTAGTCTCTCATTCCTGGCTCGCTGAAGTGCTTTGTCACGTAGAGAGGTCTTATGGTATATCCCGATCTGCTGCAAACCTCCCACAGAAGAATGCAAAACTGTCCGTTCTCAACTTCAGTGGAATGTTTGTGATATTCTGCTTCGTGATAGCGGGGGTTTTCATCCTCATCTTCCTCCGGGTTGCCATCAGCATTGTTACCACCTTCCTTATCTCTACTGTCATCACTAGAGTCATCCGGGTCACCTCCTTCACCATCAGGCACTGGATCACATGTGCAGGGGGTGCTTCCTCATTTGCCACAGGCGCCGGTGGAATCACAATGTCCCCATCAGCGTCTGCCTCCAGCACGGTGCCATCGTATAGCTGTGGCTGTTCCAATGGCTCATCTGGCTCCTCCTCCTCCATCTCAACCTCCTCAGGATCCTCCTCTTCTGGTTCCGGCTGGACCTCCTCTGGGTTTTCCTCCACCTCAACCTCTGGCTGGAACTCCTCTGGTTCCTCCTCAACATCCTCAAGACGATGGTGAGGAGCCAGCTGTCCAGAGGGAAAGCGCCCACCAGTGCTCTTGCGAGGGGTCATGTAGGTTGTGGCCATCTGTCAAAGCAAAACTGATCTCAGTACAGAATAAATCAAAATGACAGTTTAAATGATAAACAAAATTAAATTAGATTTTTAATGCGTAAAATAAGATGATTTGAAGCATGATAAGGTTCTCTAGAACATGAATCCTTAATTTCGTCCATTTCTAACTAAGGCTGCGACCTACAGTCATCATGGCTCTGGTACCACTTTGTCACACCCGATTTTACAAGGAAAACCGAATGCATCTCACGTGTGCGCCAGGATCATTTTACACACACATGATAGACAAAACGAGTGTAATACCATTGCAGTAATAAATCGTTCAAGAGTTAAACCAGTACGATATTCATTATTACATCCGGAGAGGTGGACTCGAAGGTCCGAACACAACGATAACTAAGCGACGAGCGGCTCCATCTCCGACTTCCACGGGCATGATGATGGGGGATCCGCATGCCCTAGAACTCCTCGTAGTCACTCCGGTACTCGTCCTCGCCTCCGGCGTTCTCCTCTGAACGGCGGTAAGCAAGGGTGAGCACACTTATGGTTGGTGCTCGGCAAGTGGGGGAAACAATGCAAGGCTATCAAGGATAGGCTATGGTTCACAGCGGTAAGCATTTTATAAGTTGGTCAAGTTTTATTAGCAAGCACCTAATTACTAGGTGTAAGTGTATACCAACCCACTTATCCTTAAAAGAAACCTCAAACCAAACCACAAAACCATGATTTGCATTAATCTTCAAGTTTATTAATCATGTGAGGGTCCAAGCCGCTCATGACCGTGAGCACGGCCGATCGATCAGTTTTACACTCTGCAGAGGTTGTACACTTTACCCACATTCCGTGTTCCCCATCTTGCCCGGTTAGCTAGACCCTTAAACACTTCCAAGGTGAGTGGCTAGGGGTCCACTACGAAGCCTTTACAAAGGAAAGAAGAGAAACCAACAGCTCGCAACAGTTACAGCCCAGGGTAGACCATAACCCTCCCTAGTGGTCAGCACCTTAGCCAAGGCTGCTACCCCAAAAGAACCGGGCTATACCCCTGCAACCCCGAGCCCCCTGTGCCCCTCTCGGAAAAGAGCTATCAGCTAACCCACTCTCCTAATTATTTGGCTAAGCCAGAGCCATGTGGACTGTGGTTGTACTGTTGTCTTGGGTGGTTCTCCATGTTCCGATTATATTTCAAGTTATCTTGTCTTAAGCACAAACACATTATATGAACAAAACTGAGATGTATAACATAAACAAAGCATAACCAAACTCATGTAAAGCAAATTAAGCATTTATATACCCCAAGCATTTGTTAAACAGGGTTGTTCAAGGTAATGAGGTTAAAATATCTAGTCAGGTCCTTAACTAGGTGTTTTCCCATCAGGTTTATGCATAGCAACAGGAATAGTAAACATTGTTTAACATGCATTGACATAGGTTCAAAAAGATAATGCAGAGGGGGAAAGCCACTTGCCTTCCTCTACAAGCTGAGTGAACTCTTCCTCGAAAACAGGCTCTTCCTGATCACCTCCGACAGGGAGCTCAGACGAAATAGGCATGATATCTACGAGTCAAACATGAACAACAAACAATAAATAAACAGTACACCAAACAGTAACAAAACTGGTAAATTTGCTGTTTAAAAGATTCTACTCGTCGAGACGATCATTTCGGTATATAGAACAATAAAAACGGAGTTAAAACGAGAAAGATATGATTAAAACAAGTAACAGGGACCTATCTGCAAGAAATCTAAGTTTACAGGGCTTTTTATAAATAAAATCAGGGCTAAAACATAATTATAAAATAAAACAGAGGGGTCTAAATGCTAAAAGGAATGAAAAGGACCTTTATATAAAGGAATCTAGGCTAAAACATAAAAATCGGCGGGGGGAAAAAAAAAAAAACCAGGCACCTAACCGTAAAAGTTCTCAAAGGTGGAAGGACCGGCATATGAATTTAAAATCTTCCAGGGACTCTTAATCAAAACGGCTAGCCCGGCACCGTGGATCTCAGATCCAACGGCCACGGACTCGCGCGTGCGCCGTGGACCGCACCGTGCGCCCAGTGCACGGGTCCACGGTGGACCGCCCGTTTCAAACGAAGGGGTACGTGATCAGGGCCGCTCATGCGAGATCCGACGGCCCTGGACGTGTGCACGCGATGGGCGGCGGCGGCGTCGCCGGGAGGCGGCGGCGTGCGGCGGGAGCTCGGCGGCGTTGGCTCCGGCGGCGATCCCGGCCACTAGCACGACCACGGGTTAGCTCAAAATGCAGAGGGGACACATGCGCACGTGTTCGTGGGGTCTATGGGGGCTATTGTGCCTCACCGGCGGCCGGCACCGAAGGAAGGGCGGAGCGGCCGCTCCGGCGAGCTCGTGGGCACGCGGTTGCGCGCAAAAGAAAGGGGAAGCAGGCTGGGGTTATTGCTCACCGTGGCGTGTAGAACCTGAAGCAACAGCGGGAGCGGAAAGAGAAGCGAAGGAGCGGGCCCGCATCGACGGCGATCCCGGCGGCGCTCCGGCGGACGGTGAAGGGGCTCCGGGAGGCGTCAAGGACGTCAACCTGCAGCAGCACGTGCTTGATAAGCCTCTGGTGAACCCAAGAAACAAGAAAGAAGGGCGGCGGAGGTTGTCCTTCACCGGCAGCGACGAAAACACGACGGCGGCTGCGGGGACCCGAGGCGGCGCTCTGGTGGAATTGGGCTCGAGTGCGTGGAGTTGGTGTGTTGGGAAGGCAAAGGGAGGCGCAGGCGATCGAGCACGGGTTTAAATAGAAGCGCAGGGGGGGAGGCGAAGGGAGGCGGCGGACTCCGGGCGGCGCTTGGCATTGATGGCCGCGGCCGTCACGGCTCGGTGCAAGGAAAGGGGAAACAGCCCCAATCGTGCCTGGGCGATTAAATGCCTTAATTGGCAAGCTTGCTGGGGAGAAAAAGGAAGGGGAGAAGGCGGGGCGCGGCGGGATCCGCGCGGCTGCGGCGGCGGGACGGCGAGGCAGAGGGAAGAAGAAAGGAAGGGGGAGATGGAGAGGCTGACGAGTGGGGCCCAGGTGTCAGCGACAGCAAAAGAAAAGAAAAAGAGAGAGGGAGAGGCGGGCCGGTGCGGGGTGATGGGCGATGGGCCGCTCGGCCGTTTGGGCCGAAAGGTAAGGAGGTAAGGTTTTGTTTTTTTTTCTTTTTTCAAAATTCTTTTTAAAACCACTCTTCTTTTCAAATTCAAATCAAAACTCTTTCAAACTTTTTCTCAAAAATTTATAAACTTTTTAGAAACCACACAAGCAACCAAAAACCATGCAAGCCAACTGATGATGCACAATCACTTGTTGTCTCTAAGTTTATTAAATTATGATTAATATTTTAGAGCTCAATTTAAATAGCAATTTAAATTCTTTAAATCCTTAAGACTAATTTAAGTTGCTAAGTGATTTTAGTGATGGAATTTTAGGGTGTCACAACACAACCCTAGCTCCACCCATATTTCCTACAAAGGAGTGGGCGAACAAGGATAGGTATAACCCTTCCCATGGTGTACCTAAGCCTCGTATGCCACTGCCCAGGGGTAAAGCTGTGGTGGGAAGTGTTTTGGCATGGGGAGATGTGAGTTCCCGCAGCCGAGGAGCAGTTCTGGAGGGGGCGGTCAGACCGGCCTGGCTAGGCGGTTCAGCGGTCCCCCCGAGTGCGGGCGGAGTGGTTTTCGAGGTGGTGAGTCGAGAGGTTTCGGGGTCCGGGAGGTGGAGTTGCCGGTGGTTGGTCCGGAGAGACAACGGGGGTCGGTTGCTAGGCATTCTCCCCCTCGAGTTCACTACGGGGATGGGAGGAGTCGTAGCTTTGAGAAGGAGAGGAGGGACGGTCCACGAGTTGTCTTCCGTGGCTTAGGTCCTCCTCCAGGCAGTGAGGGGTGGTTTCCTCGGAGTGGTTACAGAGGTGGTGTTCGTGATGGTAGATATGGTAGGAAAGATGGCTTGATGTGTGCTAACCCCACTTTCGAGCAAATGGCTCGGCACTGGTTTTACTCTTTTGGTACTAAGCCCAGTGTTGAGTCATTTGTTCGCTCACATGCTCGTTTTTGAATTTCAGGTGGGAGACTTGAAGAACATTTGGTTGATTGACTCCGGTTGCTCGAGGCATATGGCCCGGAGACGGGGGTGGTTCTCAAGTCTCGTCCCGGTGGTGACAAAGAGGTACATCACTTTTCGGGACAATGGGCGTGGGCGTGTGCTTTCAGAAGGTGAGATAAAAGTGAGTGACAAGATCACTCTGAGGCGTGTTGCTCTTGTTCAATCACTGGAGTACAATTTGCTTTCTGTGTCCCAGTTGTTGGATGAGGGCTTTGAGGTGTTGTTTCGGCCAGGTGGTTCTCGGATTTAGACTGTCGAGGGGACCTTGTTTGTATGGTCGTTCCCGAGGGTCAGGTGTTTCGTGCTGATTTTTCTCAGTCTTCGGGTGTGGAGCGTTGTTTCTTGGCTGGTTCTTCGAGTGAGTTGTGGAAGTGGCATAGGAAGTTGGGTCACTTGAGCTTTGACCTTTTGTCTCGCTTGAGTAAACTCAATTTGGTCCGAGGATTGCCACGTTTGAGGCTTGAGAAAGAGTTGGTTTGTGCGCCGTGTAGGCATGCCAAGATGGTAGCCTCTTCTCACCCGCCTCTCACCGATGTGATGAGCGAGCGTCCATGCGAGCCGGTCCATATGGACCTTGTTGGCCCGGCTCGTGTGCGATCCGGGGTGGGAAGTGGTATGTCCTTGTTGTGGTGGACGACTATTCTCGGTATGCGTGGGTGTTCTTTCTTGAGGATAAGGGGGAGACGTTTGGTTTTGTTCGAGATTTAGTCTTGAGGTTGAGGAACGAGAGGCACGGAGATGCCATACGAGCTATCCGCAGTGATAATGGCTCGGAATTCAGAAACTCTCGTTTTGAAACCTTTTGCCATGACTTGGGTCTTGAACACCAGTTTTCGAGTCCGTATACGCCTCCCCAGAATGGTGTTGTGGAAAGGAAGAACATGACCTTGTGCGAGATGGCTCGGACGATGCTTGATGAGCATAGGACTCCGAGGAGGTATTGGGCTGAGGCGGTGAATACCGCGTGCTATGTGTCAAACAGGATCTACCTCAGAGTGCACAAGAAGAAGACATGCTATGATTTGATGCATGGTCGCACAACCAAGGTGAGTCACTTCCATGTCTTTGGTTGCAAGTGTTTCATTCTGAAGAAATGCAGGAAGTTGGATAAGTTTGAGGCTAGGTCTGTCGATGGTATTTTCTTTGGTTATGCATCTCATTCTAGAGCACATCGTGTGCTCAATCTTGAAACTAAACAAATTGTGGAGACTTGCGAGGTAACCTTCGACGAGACAGAGCCACGTAGTCAGCTTGTCTTTGAGTGTGTAGGTGATGATGAGCTTGGCGAGGAGATCTTTCAGGAGGAGGAGCATGAACATGGAGACGATGAAGATGGTGGTGTGGTGCCCCCGGCTGAACATGTACCCACTACTTTGACTACGGTGATGGACGTACCCTCTTCTACACCTACGACGACAAATCAAGACCGAGGAGAAGCTGATGTTGAGGGGGTGGTAGCATCGAGGCGAGAACCTCCCCGGCGAGTACAAGTGGATCACCCAGCTTTGAGGATCATCGGCGACATGAATGAACGCACTGCACGGTCGAAGGTTCGAAACAACTCTCATTTCGCTCATGCTGCATTTGTTGCTACTTTTGAGCCCAAAGACATTGGACACGCACTATCTGATCACAATTGGGTTAATTTGATGCATGAGGAGTTGGAGAACTTTGAGAGGAATCAGGTGTGGGAGTTGGTTGACCCTCGCCCAGGGTGCAAGCCGATTGGTACAAAGTGGGTGTGGAAAAACAAAGAGGGAGAGAAATGTGAGGTTGTGAGGAACAAGTCAAGGCTTGTTGCTCAAGGGTTCAGTCAGAAGGAGGGGATTGACTACGAGGAGACCTTTGCTCCCGTAGCCCGTTTGGAGGCGATTAGGATCCTTCTAGACTTTTCCGTGGCTAAAGGGTTCAAGTTGCACCAGATGGATGCGAAGAGTGCTTTTCTGAATGGTGTGTTGGAGGAAGAAGTGTATGTGAGGCAACCTCCGGGGTATGAGAGTGATAAGTACCCCCACCGGGTGTACAAGTTGAGGAAGGCGATGTATGGGTTGAAGCAGGCGCCTAGAGCTTGGTATGGTAGGTTGAGGGGGTTCTTGTTTGAAAGAGGTTTTGAGATGGGGAAGGTCGATCAGACCTTGTTTTTGCTGAGGCAGGGCAGAGGTATCCTGATTGTGCAGGTGTACGTGGATGATATTGTCTTTGGTGGCTCGTCTAACTCTCTTGTTGCAAGGTTTGCAGAGGATGTGAGCAAGGAGGTTGAGATGAGCATGATGGGCGAGTTGCAGTTCTTCCTCGGGCTACAAATCAAACAATCAAAGGAAGGAACATTTGTGCACCAGGCTAAGTACACCAAGGACATTGTGCGGAAGTTCAAGATGGAGGACTCCAAGGCTATGACGACGCCGATGAGTACGACTACATCTCTAGATGCGGTCGAGTAAGGTGAACATGTGGAACAGAAGGAGTACCGGAGCATGATCCGGTCACTCCTCTACTTGACGAGGCGGCGGGACAAACGGTTCTCGGTGTGTACGTGCGCTTGTTTTCAAGCATCTCCGAGGACTTCGCATCGGCAAGCGGTGAAGCGAATTTTCGGGTACTTGCATCACACTCCCGACCCTTCGGCCTTTAGTACTCCGCGTCCTCTTCTTTGGCGCTTCATGGTTTTTCGGACGCGGATTTTGCCGGGTGTCGGTTGGATAGGAAGTCCACTTCTGGGACTTGCCAGTTTATGGGTTCTTCTTTGGTGTCTTGGTCTTCTCGCAAACAGTCGAGTGTTGCTCAATCCACTACCGATGCCGAGTACGTTGCCGCTGCTAGTTGTTGCTCACAGCTCCTTTGGTTTTCATACACCATGAGTGACTTTGGTGAGGAGTATACCCATGTCCCACTTCAATGTGATAGCACCAGTGCCATAAGCGTTGCAAAGAACCCAGTGCTCCACTCTAAAACTAAGCACATAGAAGTGAGGTATCATTTTCTGAGAGACAACATAGAGAAAGGGAAGATAGCTTTGATCCATGTCCCCCACACATGACCAACTAGCCGATATTTTCACCAAACCCCTAGATCAACGTAGAGAAAGGGAACTTAGTGCGTGTTTGATTTCTTGAGTTGGGTGTGTGGGAGCTCCTTTGTAGCATATGTATAGTTTTCTTTGTGCATTTCTTGCATTTGGCATGGCATATGTAACATGATGTATAGGCATCCTTGTATCTTAGATTGCATGCATTTTGTATCATATGCATTGGATAGGAAAAGCTTCTCCTCTATACATTGTTCACCATGGGATGCTATATATGTTTTTGTGAGCTTGTTTGGTATGATATGGTTAGTTTGGCTTAGCTCTTGATGATCTTGTTGAATGATCCATGGTTGATGGCTATATTTTTGAAAAATGTCACATATATGCTCTCTCATGTGTAAACGCCTTTATATGATCTTGGCATGTTTTAGTGGCTTTGCTATGCTTAATTTGTGGTTGGATAGCTAGTTTATTGATCATATGGGGACAAACGCTCATTTGCCATCATGAATGTTTAGCCCTCTTGCTTTATCTTATGGAGGGGCATAAGTTTCTTTTTGTCGCAAAGACATTTCATGTACCATTTATAAATCTGAAAATGAAATGAAAAATACTTGGAAAATATGTTCGCATGTCATATGTGCTGAAATTAATTTGCTTTGGGTGCTAAACCGTTGCATGATGCCTACCAATGAGAAGTCTCATACATAGAAGTAGGCACATGGCTCGGTGGCTTTGACATGACATGAGGTGCTTGTGGGTGTTTGTGATGGTCTTATGATTAGAATGGCTGTCCTAGCATGAAGTTTGTGTGGCTTTGCCATTTTGACATGTTTTGCTCATGTTTAGGTTTTTGCTTGTGGGAGAGTAACTTTTCGCAAAATTACTCAAATCCTTTTTAGCCTTGTCCAATGGTTGTGAAACTTGGTGATCACGTAGTTAAGGTCATTACGAACACATTAGAGTATCTAACTTGCTCATCGTAGAGTATCTAACTTGCTCATTTGGACTTGTGGAGCTCCTTGTGATGAATTTTGTATATTGGAGAAGCTATATGTTGAAAGTTTTCGCATTTTGCCTTGATTCATGCATTGTCAACAAGGGGGAGAAGTTTGTGCATGTTTTGGGCACCTGGGAGTGTTTGGATGGTGTTCCAATTGGTTCGGGCAAATTTTGAGCAGTTTGGTGCGGGGCCAGTCACATGGGGCGGTCTAACCGCCCCCAGGCGGTCAGATGAGTGGTAGGTGGTCTAACTGCCTGGGGTAGGCGGTCTAACCGCCCTGGGCAAAGTGAGCAGGTTTTTGCTCTTTGTTGCATTCCCATGTTGCATTGCTGCATTTGTTCAGGGGAGTGTGCTTTGGCTCAGGGGGAGCTTGCATATGTGCAGGGGGATCTCTTTGTGGTGTTCTAGCTTCGCTTTGGTGGTTTGCGCTCTTTGCTTGAGCTTTGCTTTGTCTCGGATGTGTCGAGCCGTTGCCCTTGCCTAAGGGTCCGAGACTTGTCTTCTTCAAGTGATCTTGCTCTTTGCCTTTCTTTGGCCTTTGATCGCTTGTTAAGGTTTCTTTTTATTTGTTCTTTTCTTTTCCTTTTCTTTTTGGTTACAAATCAAGTGTGTTGTCAATGCACTCATCAAGGGGGAGATTGAGGACCATGTGTGGTGCGCGGACCGGTGGATGGTCGCTTCCTTGTGTGATGAGTGATTGACAACGTTGTGTGGACTGATTCTTGGCTAAGTATTGCAGGTGCAGGTTGCGGCTTGACTCCTGTTGGTGCAGGTGAAGAACAAGCGCGAAAGGTCGTTGCCGGTGAGGCCTCCAGGTGTGGTGAAGACAAGTAGGCTTCGTTCGAGGGACCCGGTGGCCAGTGGGGTCAAGTGCGAGCCGCATGGTGGCATGAACAGCAAGATGAAGTCGTGGACGGTTTCTTGGTAGAGCCTCAAAACCAAGGTCGAGCCGGAACTACGTGGGAGCCGAGTCATGAGTGGAGTTTGGCGGAGGCTACACCGAGTTCGCCGGGTTTGCAGTGGTTCACCGGAAAACCACTGGGTTACTCGGTTGAGCCACAAAACTGAGGCCGAAGACTCGACGAGGGGGTGCGGACACCCAGGCCGGTTCAACTGCCCAGGAGGGGCAGTCAGACCGCCTGGGGTCGGTCAGATCTCCCGGGCCAGTCTAACCGCCCTGGCCGCCGTCGCCGAGATGCTTCGAAGCAGAGGACACGCGTCGGGATCGCAAGGCTTGCGTCGAGGCTAAGCAGGTTGCGATCGCCGGGCATCCGTCCGATGAAGAAATTCCGAAGACTTCCAAATCCGCCCTCGAAGGGCTTGTATCCCTAGTTATTAGGTGAGGGTAGTTTAGTCTTTTAGGTGCCTCCATATATACTCACTGAATGGGTGGATGGCAGCCAACTCTTGGAACCCTAGCTCATTTGTTTTTCCATTTTTGTTCTCCTTTTTTCCCTAGTTTTTCCTAGGACTAGCTTGAGAGCTTCATGTGAGATCTAGAGAGAGGTATGGATGTTTGGGTGGCAAGATAGACCTTGTACGAACCTTTCATGGTATGTATAGATGGTTCGGCGTTGTTCCTCAAGGTGGTTTTCCGCTCTCCTTTGTGTTGATTTTCAGAGCTCTTTGTTGGCGGTGTTTTGAGGACGATTTCTTGAGGTTTTTGGTGGGTGTCATGTATGAGGTTCTTGTGCCTCTTTCGCTGGTGACTTTGCCCCCAAATCTCATTTCAATCGAACTCGATTTGGTGGTTTTTTGAGTTGGAGGAGTTCTTGACCTAGAGAAGCGATTTCTTCGATTCCTCTTGATTGTTAGCGTTTCGGGTCGATTCCTTTGAGGTAGAGGTTGCCCAGGAGGTAACCCAGCTAATCCCGAAGTTTCACTGCAATCCGTGGAGTGATTCGGGAGATCGGGCGCGAGGAAGTTAGGGTTTGACCCGCGGGCTGTTTTTTTTACGGGAAGAGGCGGTCTAACCGCCTGGGGGGGGTGGGGGGGGGGGGTCTAACCGCCCTGGGTGTTTCCAGGTCGAAGTTTTGTTTCGCCGGATTTTCCTCTGTGAGTTTGTTCGCCTTGATCAGAGGAGCGTCTGGGTGAAATTTTGGGTCGTTCTCGTGCTATTTGCCAGGTGTTCTTGGTTGGAATTCGTTGCTGGGTACCGAAGGTTAGACCGCCCCTGGTAGCCGGTCTAACCGCCCCTAGGCCCCTGGGTGGAGTTTTGGTTTTCACCAAGATTTTCTGGTAGCTAGCATGGCCCTAACCAGAGATCTCTTTTGGTGAGACCGTGGTGCGTTTTGGTGCTCGGAAGAGGTGTTTCGGAGGATTTCTTGGTTACCAGGTGGAGGCGGTCTAACCGCCCTCTATACCCGGTCTAACCGCCCCCTCGGACCCCCCCGCTTCCGAGGTGTTTCCACTGTCGTGGGTGCGTGTGTGGTGAGGTTGTTGGTAGAGTTTGTTCCTAGGCCCAGTAGCACTCCAGTGGCTACGTGGTGTTGGCAAACGGAAGGTAGAAGTGCGGAGCGTGTGATTTTGGGGGTCCGACCGAGCGGGTTCATCTTGTCGGAGTTTCAATCTCCTTCAAGAAGAATTTTTATCGGCTCCCATTCACTCCCCCCTCTCTGGTCGCCTAATCGGTCCTTCAGAGGTTGCTGCCTCCAGACAACCGTGCAGCAGCATGGCCCCTATGGCAAGGTTCTGTGACGCCCGCCTGAAGAGTGGCAGAGCATCGGCGTTAGCACCCTTGTTGGCGCGTCGGCCGTTGTCGCGTGTCGTCCCACGTGCCGGTGGCGTTGGTGCGCGACCCCCCGCGCCCCGCCCTCCTCCCCCCGGTCGCCATTCCCCTCGCGGGGCTGCTCCTGCATAGGGATATCTTGTGCAGGTTGTCGGTCGCGAGGCTCGGGGTCCACCCCCAGTTCTTGGTGAAGAAGGGCCAGCTCCTCGTCGAGCTGGCGCCTTGCCTCCGCGAGCTCGTCAAGCCGCGCCCGTCGTTGGGCGTCAGCGGTGCGGTGGCGTGGAGCTGGCTCCCGTTCGGAGCTTCTTGACGCCGAAGCCACGCAGACATTGCACTCCCGCGTGGGATCGCGCTGCCGCGTGGTCTGTGTCCTTTGAGTTGTCGTAGACCCAGGGGCAGCGCCAGTCGCGCGGAGGTTGTTGACGTGGGCCGTCACCGGGTCGTCCGGGAGGCCGGGCTGTCCATGGGGGTACATCGTGGTGTACCGCTCCATGAACTCCCCCCAAGCCAGTGGCTCATCCTCGCTAGCCTGGAAGGCAAGGTCGGTGAGGTAGTAGGTGGCAAGCCTAAAACGCTCCTGCGTTTGGTTTGGCCCCAACATGCCGATGATGGTCTCGTCTGAGAAGGCTCAGACGAAAGCCTCGCGTCCCGCAGCCCCTGTCAGGACATTGGGACGAGGCGCCCGGGTGAAGGTACGCCCGGCGACGAACTCCGCCGGCCCGGTGTAGACGAAGCCGCGAAAGACGAAGCGCAGAGTGGCCCCAGAAGTCTACGAGATCCTGCGGCCATCCATCCGATCCACTGAAGTTCGTCGAGACAGACGATGTGCCCCTACCTGGCGTGCCAACTATCGGGGTTCTCTACCACCGGCAGTAAATTTGTATCGATCGTGCGTCGGGCTCAGATGGTTAGCACAGGAGACAACTGGATTAGACTGGTTCGGGCCTCCGAGGAGTAATACCCTACGTCTAGTGTCGAGTTGCCGTGTTCCCGAGCTAGGGGTGTTTGTAGTAGGGGTTACAAGCTGGTCGGGAGAGGGTGTCGGGCCCAAGTCCCTTGAAGTAGTGTTCAATCTGTAGGATGTCTAACCCTTGTAACGGTTGCCCTCCTCTCCCTTTTATAGTCACAAGGGGAGGGGCACAAGGGGGAAGTAAAAAAGAAGCACAGTGCTTGGATGCTGGGATATCCCGTCGTGCGTTGCTTTCTGTCAGGACGCATTGAAGTGGAGTCACGCTACTTGGTCATGAGAGCCGAAGCGTGGCCGGGCGTGGCTGTTCACCCCGGGATGCTTGGCACCTCCTCCGGGTAGTTTGCTGTTGTCTTAGCCTGCCCGAGCACTTGACTAGCCTGCCACGCTTGGGCCTAAGTCTAGGCTCGAGCACGTCGTAGGGGGGTGCTTGAGTGCCTCGGGCTAAGCTTACGTGTGGCAGAGTGGGAGATGATGTCGATGGGATGGTCGTGCAGCTGGACAGACCAGCATTAAGGCTCTTGTCGAGGCCAGCTGCTTGCATGACCGTCACAGTTGGTGTATTTGCATGGCGTGGGGAATCATTCCCCCACGCGTTTCGGTGGTGGTGCTCGCACCCCAGGCTCGCGCCGCGTGTCATGGCCCACACGCTAGTCGGAGCCGGGGAGAGCTCGTGCGAGGCAGAGACATGTCGTGCGACGGGAGACTTGTCATGTGAGGCAGAGACTTGTCGTGCGAGGCGGAGACTTGTCGGGGGGATCCCTCTCGTAGGGAACTGGTCGGAGATGCTGCCAACTGGCCGGAGACTTGACGTCTTGCCAGTGTGGGTCTTGACCGGGGCCCTCAGTCCTCCTCGTCTTGAATCTTGGCCTTGACATGGTCAATCTTGGCCTTCACATTGTCAATGGTGTTGGGTTACCTTGTGTTTAAGGGAGATCTTTTCACCGTCAAAAGGGGGCCCTAATCCGGGCCCTCGTTAGTGACCAACATCATCATTAACTCTAATTCTTACCACACCTTTGAAAAATACTTAACCAATCCAAACACACCATTTAGGCGAGAAACCTTTCATTAATTCTTAACACTTATTGGAGAAAATGCGACTTTATGTTATCATATGCCTTCTTGAAATATAGTTTTAGAATGACACCACTTTTCTTCTTTTTATGCATCTCATGGGCGGTTTCATGTAAAATGGCAATCCCTTTCACTATAAATCTCCCCGGCAAGAAAGCAGTTTGAGAAGGTCAAATTACTCTATGAGTTATTTGAGTGATCCTATTGGTTAGAACCTTTGTAAACATTTTGAAACTTAATATTAAGAAGACATATAGGTCTACACTATTGTATTTTAACTGCCTCCGGTGTTTTTGAGAGAAGAGACTATACAAAGGTAAATTTCCCCTATGAATTCATTCAAAAGCTCAAGCAAGTCTGATTTGATGCTAGAAAAACAGATAGAATTCATCCGGAAAACATTGTGGACCTGTTGCTTTATTATGCTTCATTTGGAAAATAGTTTCTACAATCTCCTTTTCATTGAAAAGTTATGAAATCATTTCATTCTCTAAATTAGAGTTGAGGAATGTCCTTAGTGTTCTCTTCATCAGGTGAAAAATTATTGTTTTTGGGCACTCTAAAAAGACCTTTATAATATTATGTTATGTAGGCTATATTAGTGTTATATTCTCTGATCCTGATATACAACTTCATCCCATTCTGGTTTAAAGATTATAATTTTGTATTTTTGTGGTGCCTGCCATTAGCTAGATCATGGTCACTTTTGTTGGAAATTTAGCCAAATTAACGAGTAATTTAATCCAGAAAACTGAAAGTAATAACATACTAGTGACAATATTCATGAACATGTGTGATTGTCGGGGACAGCCCTAGGGGTCCCCTTAAACAATGGGGAAAACCTCACTTAAAACCCGCAATGAAATCCAAATACGTTAAGCCTAACTGTTGACGGTTAATAATTGTATCAAAGTTCGTTCGTGACTTGCAAGCGTACAAGTCTCCCGTCGTAGTCAAGGGACCCTTCTTCCCTCGAGTGGTGAACCCAAGGTATCGAATCCGTGGAACAAATATGTGACGCAAGAATTAATCTATTAAAGCCAAGTAATCTTCAATAATCGATAAAAGACCTAATGCATCTTAGTAAAAGACACAAAACGAATCTAATCTACTAAAAACCGGAGAAAACAAAGTAAGATTAGGTAGATAAACCGATCTAGAGGGATCGGGGTAAGCCTTTCGTTGAAGTTCCAAGCAAAAGAAGAAGTAGCAAATCGAATCTTAATAAAAGCCTCTTTAAATCGTGGTTTCCCGTCCAAATCCGAAAACATCCGCCTTTCGAGACCCCCGTTCGTCACAACGTATCCCTATTCATGCGGGGAGCTTAGGGCGAGTCAAAAGACAAGTCGAGATTCTTTCGGAAGATCCGGCGTGTACCTCTAGCCACCGCGGCTACAAGAACACCCTATGTAATCTATCTCGAGAATAGAATTGGAATAAGCAAAACCGATCGAAAAACGAAATCTTCGAGGAAACACTTGATCGGCGAGAAAAGATTCAACTTGATAATTCAACTATAACAATGATACATACACAAGATCACCACCGGGATCCTTCCTTGATCTTGCTTCTAGCTCCGGAACTCCGACGTGGTCTTCCTTGCAAGGTTCCCACGTCGGCTAGGGAAACCCTAGTCAACTAGCTCGACCCTCTCCTCTCCTAGATGGTGTCCCTCTCTTCTCTCTCTGCTTCTCGGCGGCCGAAGACGAAATCTTCTCTCGCGTGGCTCTCGGTCGGGGGACTATAAATAGCCCGATTGGCGGCTAGGGCAAAGGACGACGCATTTGGGCCCTAAATGGGCTCGGGGCCGACCGGACCGGGGCCGGCCGGCCCGGGCCCATTTAGGCCCGGCCCCGCGGCTCCTTTGCCCGAGGTCGGTTCCCTTGCTTCTCGGATGCTTCCCCCTTCTGCATACGGGTCCATGTCGTCGGTTTCTCTCCGAATTGGACTCAACTCCTTGTCTTGGAAGATTCAGCACTTTTCTAGTCAGGTCCCTGGAGTATGTCGTCTTCTCGGATCAAGTCCCCGGCTTCTTGGAGTCAATTTTACTTCATTGCATGACTTGTTCAGGGCTTCAAAGTCTTGTCATGAGGTGCTTGATGAACTTACCCCGAAAGTCTTGCATTCAACACTAAATCCCTGCATAAACATTAAACTCCAAAAACGACATGCACACGTGAACTTGTTATACCACGGGGGTTAGTACCAATGGATAAGGTATAAAACTAATGCCAACACCGAAGGTAAACTCATGGCTAGGTTGACGGCTTTTCACCGTCAACATCTCCCCCATGCTTAAACCTTGCTCGTCCTCGAGTAAGCCTTCGATGGATATCATCATTGCTAAACAATGTTTAAACTTTGCACTTGATTACACATGAGTAAACATAATGCTCTCAAAATTTAATTCATTAAAGTTCCATAATGTACTAGCCTTCATCTCTACGGAGGGTAGATTCTTATTAAGCTTATCCCACAAGTATTAACATGCTCACAAAGTTTTAAACGGATCTCGAATTTTTGAAATGAAGAACGAGATAAAGAAAAGCTAAACCAAATTCACAAATTTAAATCATCTCGTGTATTGCTCATAAACTCTCATCTCACTTGTCTCTCAAGCCTATATATTCTACTCCTTTCCCTCTCATATATATGTGGTAGGCTTTATATGGAGCTTTGGGAAAGTTTAGTCCTAACAAGAATTTATAAATGAGGTGTTGTCAAAACAAGACAAGCTTCTCATGGTCTTACCGAGACTCGTCAAAAAGGTCATTAGAAAATAATGTTAAATCAAGGCGGGGAAAGAGAAAAATACACACACTTTAGATGAGTGGACATGTGCAAATGGCAAAGAGTGATCCCGAGGCACAAAGAAAGTCCTCGTTATCGGATTGCACATGGTTGGAAAATTGAGAATGGATCTTTTTATCTTGAAGCCTTGAATGCACTCTTAGAGAACCGGGGAGTTCACTTTACGCACAAATATATATTTTTTTCTTTCTCATTCTTTTCTTTCTTTCATTCATTCATTTTTTTTTCTTGCCTCGTCATATATTCAGTCCATGACTTTCACAATGAAGTTTTGATTTTTTGATACCTTGAAAGTCATGCATATCACCGGTTTTTTTTTCTTTCATCATTATATATATATATTTTTTTTTAAATACTCCCTTTTGAACTCTAAAACCGCACCGTACCTACCTCCTCCCCCATGCTTAGACGTTGCTCGTCCTCGAGCAAAGAGGCGAAAAATAAGGTAGGTACCGGATATTTTTCCTTGGAGAGATACTTGAAATCTTCAACGTTGGCACCGTCTTGCGATCTTCCTTGAATTGATGATCCATCCTCAATGATAGGTTGTGGTCAAGGAGGTAGTCACAAAAAAGATGATATTTGGTTTAAGGGTGGATATCCGGCGAAGTTTGTGAGATCACCGATGCGGGGATACACAATGCACGGATAAAAGGCTAGCAAAAAGATAGATACGCAAAAACGGAATGACCAGACTTCTTAGTCTCGGGCCGGAGAAATCATGGCCTGCAATAACTCACTCAAAAATAAATCTTGTACACTAAGGTTTATGCACTCAAATATATATAAGGCTTTGGATAGGTTGAGCAACACACAAGTGATATTTGTGACAAGGTTAGCAATATTTTTGAGCATAAAAGACATCTTCAATCCATTCATAACTTGAGAGCACATAAAACACTATGAGTCTTTATTTTAATCATAACCTCCGCTGAAAATTAAGCTAGCATTTAAATAAATTCAGATCTGTATTTTTAAGAGAGCACTAGCTTAAACATGCATAAATCAACTACAAAGATGAACAAAGCTGCAATTTTAATCATATATCATCATAGCACGAATTTTGTAACTTTTCCAATAATATAATCAAGGTGGTGACTTTATTAATGGTGATATCAAGTTGAAATACACACTGAAAATAAAGAAACATACTTGCTGAAAATTAAATAAAAACAGAAAAATACTACGCAAACACACATAAGAAAAAGCTGAAAATTACGAGAGAAATAGAAAAGAAAAGAAAACTAAAGTTCCTAAATCTTCTAGTCCTCCGCCGGTGGTTGATGTTGGTAGTCTTGATAATAATACCCTTGCTCATAATATGAATGAACACTTCCTCCGTCGAATTGATTTGGCTCCACAAGGTGAAGGCGTCCAAGTTCAAAGGCAATATTTGCGTTGCCTTCACCGAGTTGAGCTGCGTTGGATTGGATGGCTGCTATATTTTGAGCATTTCTTGCAGCATATCCTCCAATAATAGCCATGCTTTGTTGTGGTTGGGGATGATGAGCGTAGGACTCCGCGAAGTTAGCGTTGGGCACAACATAATTTTGTGGGGGTACCGGTGCACCACCCCCCCATGCTTGTTGTTGAGACCCTCCGTAATAACTTGGCGGAGGAGGAACCCCGCCGGATGGTTGCACATTGGGTTGTGCTCCACCCTCTTGTGCGGAGGATGTTCCCTCTTCTACGATCCTTCCTCTTTTGTTCTTCCTTGCAGGGACAAGTATTCCCTCTTCCAACCAATCTTCCCTTCCTTCGGTGAAAAGCCTAAGCCTCTCATCCGGAAGAGGGAGGTTCACAATGGCCAATCGGTAACCTCTTCTCTCATCTCCACTAATGTACTTGACTTGCCACAAGTACTCAAAACCGAGAGAGGTACCGCGCAAAAGGTGAGCGGGGTTTCTTGCGATCCCCGGTCGCAAGGAAAAGGCCAACATGGAGAGGTAACACCCCGAACCAATATCACTAGCCCCCGATGTTGCTTCACAACACCAACGGTTGATCATGAGGTAAGAGGGGTCAATTGGCTGCCTGGCAATCAAAGCCGAGTATAGCCAATTTAACTCCGTGTCGGTCACCTTTGTTTCCCTCATCCTCCCCAATACCCTCTTGCACATCCAAGAGTGAAATATCCGGATAATGGGGTTGCGGATGCTTTTGCGTTGTTGATGGGCATCTCCGGAGATCATGCCCCAAAATTCCGCCAACATGCCGGGAGGCACGTCGACTTTCTCCGGAGCGCCCTTGTGGAATCCAAGCAGCTCCCTTACGTGCTCGTAGGGAACCACTTGTTGGATTCCCTCCAAACGGAATGACAAGCATTGCACCCCATCATCATCAACGATGGGTGCCATAGTCATTAAAATTTCCAAGGTGTAACCCAAGTGGGTGTCCACCGAGATTCCGTTGGAGAACCGAATCCACCCGAGGTGCCCCAACATGTAGTTTATGTCGGTGCGAAAACCCAAGGTGTGGAGTGCTTGGTCGTCGATCTCGACGTTTGGCACAAGCCTCTTCTCAAGATTGGCGAGCCTATCCTCCTCCTCCGCCGACATGATGATGAAGCCGTACGAAGATTGTGTCGGGGGTGTAAGGAGGTGGTGCGGTTGAGCGAGTCGATCGTCGTGGTGGCGCGGGTTGCTCCTCCGTGTGCCCACGAGGTTCGGTGAACCTCATGGAAGTGCTTCTCGCAGCCCTCATCCCACCAAGGAGGAGAGCGTCGTTCCTCCTCGGTGGTGCCGTGTCCGTCTCCATGCTCCGGGAGACTCGGAAACCGAGTGCCTCCTCGAAGACGTGGTTGATGACGGCTTGGACGACGACGAACTCTTCTTCTTAGAGAAGAGACTTGTGGTCTTCTTCCACATGCTTGCTGCACTCTCTCTTCAACTAAAAATCCGGGTTGCAACCGGTAAACTAGGCACTTAAACTCTTTGCTTCGGATGTGGACTTTGAGTGGATTAGGGAGGTGGATTTTTTTTTCTTGAGCTCTCAAGCTTGGGTGGTTGGCTAAGTCTACGGAGGTTCTGAGCACACAAACTTGAACACACAAACAAGGGAAGGAGAGGGAAGCTTGCTCCGCAGAAGACGGGCGCCGGGGGACGCCATTTATAGGGCGGCCGGCCGGCCTAGGCCGGCCGGCCGGCCCGAGGGTGCTCCGGCTCCTCCTCGGCGCGTCTTTCTCCCGGCCGCGATCATTTCGCCTCCGCAACTTTCCCCGCCCGCGTGCTCCACGAGTTTCACCGCCCAAACGCTCTCGTCCACTCCTTTTCTTGAATTATTGGTCCTCCCACTTGATGCTCCATGCTTTGGGTCATGTCCATGCTCCCTAGCTCCACTTGCTTCACATGCCACCATTGAAATCCTGCAAAGTTGATGCTTGCTGCCCACCATGCTTGTCCTTTGCATGTGGAATTGATGAAAGTTGATAAAAGGGAATCCAATGGTGCATGCATGATTAATTCAAACTTCATTGCCTCCATTTAGGTGTGTTTAAGGTTAAGCACTCCTCTAATTCGAATTTTAAAATATTTTTCAGAGCCATGCAAGAGCTTGAGCATAATTTTAGAGAAGTTTTTAAACCATTAAAAACAGATGTAAGTCGAAAATATTTTTCGACTACGTCGATTTTGGTCTTACCGGTAAAGTCCGCTTTCATCGGTTGAGAGCGAACGTTTTCCCGGCTTGATCATGGGGGCATAGGTTTAGGTTCTAATTTTGGCTAAATAAGAAAGATTTTGAATAAAACAAAATTAGAATGGGCTTAGAAAAATTCTAATCCTAGAGAAACCAAGGATAAAGATTTTTAAGACCAACCAAAAGCTTTGATTTCTAGGTTCACGCGAGTCCTACCACGTGCTGAATTTTTATAACACTTGAATATAAATCGTGGCTCTACTCGTGTGGTTTTAGCATGAAAAATAAGCCAACCTCAGCACCATAATGAGGGTGAAAGGTTGAGCTAAGGTTCTGAAATTATTTGGTTGAGGGGTTTCTCCAAAAGAAAAGAATCAAACAAGCACATAGGAGGGTTCATGCAAAGGGTTTATGATAAAGCAAACATTCAATCAAGAATTATGTCTCTAATATTGTTCAACCACTTCTAAGTCTAATGTCTTTGCGTAGTAAAACTCAAAAACTAAATTATTAAAAATACTCGAAAAACCTGGAATCGGGTTGTCCTCCCGGTAGCTTATTCTTGACTTGACTTGACGAAACGGGTTGCCTCCCGCCTAGCGCTTCGTTTATAGTCTATAGCTAGACTTCTTCACTTGATTACTCCGGATCAACGCTCTTTGCGGGCGTTGCAATCTTGGGTACCCACTCCCGCACCATCTTGGGCGCGGGCTTGTCTTTTGGCTTGGCTGGCTTAGTCATTTTTTTGGTCTTCACAGGCGGCTTCTCTTCCTTTGTCTTGACGGATGCAACACCTTCTTTAATTTTTGTTACGTTCACTTTTTTCGGCTCCTTCTTCTTTTTCAGCCCCTCCGTTTGTTTTGGTTCTATCTTCACTCCAATCATGTTGCATGCCTCAATCCTTGGACGGAACTTGAAGGAACTCCTTTCTCCGTTGATATCGAACATGATCTCCCCCTTGCCAACATCAATAGTTGCTCCCACGGTCTTGAGGAACGGCCTCCCTAGGATGAGCGGCGGCTTCTCCCTCTCTCCCATCTCGAGCACAACGAAGTCGACGGGGACGAAGTGGTGTCCAATCTTCACGGGTACATCTTCGACAATGCCCAAGGGATAGCGAATGGAGTTGTCACCCGGCTCCAAACATATTCCCGTAGGCTCCATCGGTAGGCGTAACTTCTCGAACACATCCCTCGGCATGACACTCACACTAGCTCCAAGGTCGCATAACGCCTTCTCGAAGTTGAAAGAACCAACCGAACATGGAATTGTAGGGCACCCGGGGTCTTTTTGCTTCTCCGGCCCATAAGCAATAGCCGCACTACACTCCTTGGACATCTTGACATGATCTACCCCGAGTGTTGCTATCTCATATTTATTTGCAAGTATGTCTTTAAAGTAACGAGAATATGTAGGTACTTGTAGGGCATCTAGTAACGGCATGTTGATGCTAAGTCTACGCACAACTTCCACAAACTTCTCAAAGTGGTTGTCAAGTTTACCTCGGAAGTAGCGTGGCTTGAGTTGCGGTATCCTCGTGTCATCTTCCGGCATCTCAAATTCGGGTTCCTCGGTGACGATCCCCGTAACCTTCTCTTTAGCAGCTCCTTCCACCTCGGTGGACGGTTTCGGCTTTCTTGCTCCCGCGGTACGTTCCGGATCTTCGGTCTCCTTCCCCGAACGTGTTTGAATGGCCTTCGCCGATTCGGGACATTTGGGTTGTCCCGGAAGCTTCCCTTCATCATTAGTGAGGCGCCCCGCAAGTTGTCCAACTTGCGTCTCGAGCATCTTCATCATGTTGAGCACTTGATGATTGGAACTTCCGACCTCCGTCACTTTGCTATCGATGTTCTCCAACACCTTGTCTATGGTCTTGAACTTGGTGACGGTGTCCTTGTTGATCTTAGCTTGCTCATCCATGAACTCCTTCAATTGTATCCGAAGTGGAACCGCGTTAGGAATAGATGAGCTTGCATTAAATTGAGGCCTACCTTGCCCGTAGCGGAAGTTCGGCAATTCTCCCTTCCTCATGTAGTCGAGCACTTTGGCTTCCTCCGGACAATCTTTGCGGACATGGCCATACTCTCCACATTCTTCGCATGTGGACCTTGCTTCGGCGGCCTTCAAGTCTTGAGCCTCTTTCTTTTCTATCTCCATCTTCTCCAACCTCCTCATGAGCGAGTCGATCTTGCCTTCAAGTATGTCTTCCTTCTCCACTTGCAAGACTCCTTTGACGTTCCCCATAGGTTGAGCCGGGTGTAGGCGCCCGGATGACGCCCACGTGTCATTATCCGCGACCTTCTTGAATAGCGTGAAAGCTTCCGTCGGTGTAAGCTCGATGATAGATCCTCCCGCTGATGCATCGATGATCGTCCTTGACGCCATGGTGAGTCCTTGATAGAACTTTTGCACGAGGTCTTCTTTCGGGAACTTGTGATGTGGAACCGCCCGGTGTACTCGTTGAAGCGCTCGAATGCCTCCGAGATAGTTTCGTAGGATATTGAACAAAGGTGGCAATCTTATTACGCAAGCTTTGAGTTTTACCCGGTGAGTAGTATTCCTTCATGAAAGCCTTCATCAACGTGTTCCAATTTTGCACCGTCTCCGCCGGTTGAGAGTGGAACCATTGCAACGCCTTCCCGAGTAGTGAAAACGGAAAAAGCCTTGCCCTCATTTGATCTTGAGTCACCCCCTCCATATTGAAAGTCTGACATATTTGAATGAATGCTTGGAGGTGAAGGTTCGGATCCTCTTTGCCGGTGAAGGGTGAATGTTGCACCATGCGGATTGTTGAGGTCTTGATCTCGAACGGTCTTCCGATCTCGTCGAGGTTCAAGATTGGTAGGTCGATGATGTCTGGGGTGCATAGCTCCCCAATCTTGCGTTCTTCCGGTGGTTGGTCACCCATCGGTGGACGTCGGTTCTCCCGCGGACTTTGAGGTGGTGAATTCTCCGGAGATTCTGCGATCCTTCGTCTTCCGACTCCGAATCTACAAAATCCAGCTTTTTAGCTTGATGTGCTTCGCGTCTCCTTAGCCCTGTAAAGTTTTTCTGGATCATCCACAAAATTATTGGGTTTGTTGGAGAGGTAGCCGTCCATCTCCTGTTAGGGTTAGCAATAAACAAAATATGCAAAAGAAACTAGAAAACAAAACAAATCTATAAAGACTAGAGTTAGACAAACTAGATTAGATGTATTTTGAGGATGATTGAAGCTTATTAGATGCAAAAATAAAACAAAATCAGTACTGAAAATTACAAAAAAAAAGCAATAAAAAATCAAATCTTGATCACTTGTTCCCCGGCAACGGCGCCAGAAAAAGGGGCTTGTTGACGGTTAATAATTGTATCAAAGTTCGTTCGTGACTTGCAAGCGTACAAGTCTCCCGTCGTAGTCAAGGGACCCTTCTTCCCTCGAGTGGTGAACCCAAGGTATCGAATCCGTGGAACAAATATGTGACGCAAGAATTAATCTATTAAAGCCAAGTAATCTTCAATAATCGATAAAAGACCTAATGCATCTTAGTAAAAGACACAAAACGAATCTAATCTACTAAAAACCGGAGAAAACAAAGTAAGATTAGGTAGATAAACCGATCTAGAGGGATCGGGGGTAAGCCTTTCGTTGAAGTTCCAAGCAAAAGAAGAAGTAGCAAATCGAATCTTAATAAAAGCCTCTTTAAATCGTGGTTTCCCGTCCAAATCCGAAAACATCCGCCTTTCGAGACCCCCGTTCTGTCACAACGTATCCCTATTCATGCGGGGAGCTTAGGGCGAGTCAAAAGACAAGTCGAGATTCTTTCGGAAGATCCGGCGTGTACCTCTAGCCACCGCGGCTACAAGAACACCCTATGTAATCTATCTCGAGAATAGAATTGGAATAAGCAAAACCGATCGAAAAACGAAATCTTCGAGGAAACACTTGATCGGCGAGAAAAGATTCAACTTGATAATTCAACTATAACAATGATACATACACAAGATCACCACCGGGATCCTTCCTTGATCTTGCTTCTAGCTCGGGAACTCCGACGTGGTCTTCCTTGCAAGGTTCCCACGTCGGCTAGGGAAACCCTAGTCAACTAGCTCGACCCTCTCCTCTCCTAGATGGTGTCCCTCTCTTCTCTCGCTTCTCGGCGGCCGAAGACGAAATCTTCTCTCGCGTGGCTCTCGGTCGGGGGACTATAAATAGCCCGATTGGCGGCTAGGGCAAAGGACGACGCATTTGGGCCCTAAATGGGCTCGGGGCCGACCGGACCCGGGCCGGCCGGCCCGGGCCCATTTAGGCCCGGCCCCGCGGGCTCCTTTGCCCGAGGTCGGTTCCCTTGCTTCCCGGATGCTTCCCCCCTTCGCATACGGGTCCATGTCGTCGGTTTCTCTCCGAATTGGACTCAACTCCTTCTCTTGGAAGATTCAGCACTTTTCTAGTCAGGTCCCTGGAGTATGTCGTCTTCTCGGATCAAGTCCCCGGCTTCTTGGAGTCAATTTTACTTCATTGCATGACTTGTTCAGGGCTTCAAAGTCTTGTCATGAGGTGCTTGATGAACTTACCCCGAAAGTCTTGCATTCAACACTAAATCCCTGCATAAACATTAAACTCCAAAAATGACATGCACACGTGAACTTGTTATACCACGGGGGTTAGTACCAATGGATAAGGTATAAAACTAATGCCAACACCGAAGGTAAACTCATGGCTAGGTTGACGGCTTTTCACCGTCAACACTAACCATGCAGGCACCTAACCATGCAGGACACAGCCCACAGGGACTCCGACGGCCCATCGAGGCGGCCCACGAAAGGATCCCCTCGAACAGGCTTCGCCCCGCTCGAGGGGCAGCACTCCCTTCGGGCGGGCACCCCCCACTCGAGGGGCAGCGTTTTCCTCGAGCGGGGTCCGCCTCGATCGAGGGTACGCCCCGCCCTCGGCCGGGGTCCGCCACGCTCGAGGGTGCCCCTCACGCGTGCGCCGCCCCCGTACACGGGCATTTAACGCCCCGACGCCGCGGGGACGGCGCCATCATGCGCACGAGGCTCGCGCCCCGTGCCGCCGCACCGACTCCCCGTGGGGAGGAGCCCATCCCCACCACTGTGGAGGGGGGACCGTGCGGTACGGCCGGTGTCGGTCCCGTGACACCGCGCGCCTACCGCAAGAGCCAAACGCGCCCGACCCTCGAAGGGGGGCCGGCGCACCCTCGATTTCACTTTCCCGTGACCCTACAGATTAGGTGGAGGCGCTAGGCCGGCGGATCGCCATCCCGGCCACCGTAACGGCGTGGCCGCCGTACCCGCGCGTGCGGGCGCACGCCGGGCCCTGTAGCAACGACTCCAGCCCCGTGAGGCGTGTTGGGAAGGAACGCCGTTCGCCTGCCCCTGTGCTCCGTACAAGCTTGCGCCAGCACCGCCCCCGAGCCTATCAGAGGACATCACCGCCATCCGTAGCTCTCCTACCCTCGAACCGCCACTGTTCGGGTACAAGTCAGGCCATGATGACCAGATCGCAGCGGGGATCGCCCGGACGGCCGCCCACTCTACACCGTAGCACGTCGCACTTCTCCACATAGCTAGGTAGCGCGGCGCGCATGTAACCCGCCGCCCCCTTGATCTATAAAAGGGGAGGCGAACCCCCAGCCGCAGGGGGGGACGGACGAACAGAGACACGAGAACACTTCACACACCACGTACTCATTCTCCCACAACATCTTCAGCCACTCCTCCAGGGACTTGGAAGCCACTCTTCCTCTCCCGCCTTGCTTGTATTTGCCCCACTACAAGCACCTCCGTTGCTAAGTAATATAGTGCCCCGAGCACGCCCCTGCTGGACGTACGGCCCCCTCGGCCGGAACCAGGATAAAACCTCTGTGTCACTTGCTACTTAGCATCGACCATCGAGGGATAGACCTAGGCGCTATCTACTGGTTAGTGTCGGGACCATATTCCGCACCGACAGTTGGCGCCCACCGTGGGGCAAGCGAGCGCCTAAGGTCATTTCGCCAACTCCCTCCATGGTGATCCGCACTGAGTACCGTGCTACACGCTACTGCATGGGTAGCTCGGACCCCCTCCCGGCCGGGTTCGAGATCCGCTTCGGGACCCGAACTTTCGGGCCACGGGGAACGGCTATCTCATGCGCCTCACTAACCGTGAGGAACTCCACGCGCGGCGTCGGGCCGGGGTCCGCTCGTACCCCCGCCGCACGCACGACTCCGGCGCAGGCGCCCCGCAGGCCCGGGGGGCCGGGTCCGGTCAACGCCACGACGCCGTCGTCGCTCGGGACAACGCTCGCGCCAAGCGCGGTCCGAGCGGCGGCAGGCGCGCGCGCGCGCCGCCCGGCGCGGTGCGCCGACCACAACGACCGCCACCGCCCCGGCAGGGGACCGCGCCGCCCTCTCGGACCGCGCATCCCCATTGGGCCGCGTGGCGCTACAACGGCCTACAACGCCAACGTCAACACGACGATGCGCGGGTTCCGCCCGGCCGCCACGTCTTCGTCGCCGGGGACCCCGGCACCTCGGCGCACGGCGCGATGAGTCATCCCCCGGGCTCCGTCGACACGATGCCACCCACCAACCGCCACGGATACGCGGAGTGGGACTTCTCCGGCGTGCCGGACCCGGGGCCGCGTTCCGGCGTTTCCTCGACGCCGCGGACTACACGGTTCGGCCGTCGCTCCGACGACTCCAACAACCGGGAGCTACGACCCCACGCGGGAGTGTTGCGCCGTCATCACCAACGACCGGCCAACGCCACCGCGCGGTGGGCGTCGGAGACGGGGAAGTCACGCCCCCCCGGGGATCGCCGCGCGCCCGGCCGCGGGGCCAAGCGCTCTCGTTGGGGTCGACGTCGACGCACAACCGGCCCAAGCCCGCGAGCTCGAGGCCAAGCTGGCGGAAGAGTACCGAACGGTGCGGTTGCTCCGCGCCTCAATGGCGGGGGAGGCCTCTCGCCGCGTGGCGAACGCGCGCGGAGCCGGGGCCGGCAGGTCCGTGACCGCATCAACACCACCCCCAACGTCGGAAACGCGGACGTGCCCGCACGGGCGAGCCAGAAGCTCGTCGCCGCCGCGACGCTGCTGCGGGCTATGCCAACACCCTCGACCCCCGAGGCTCGAGACATGCACCGCGAGGTGCAAACCCTCATCGAGCAAGCGGCCGTGCGCCGGCGGGCGAGAGCTCGGCCTCACGCATCCGCCAACGAGGGGGATGCGCGGGGCGATGAAGCCGCACCGAGAGGCGAACCCTCGGTGCACGCGGGGGGGACCGGCGGGGCATCCCACCGAGCAAGGGCGCACGCCGGCCAATGAGCGACTCCTCGACGCGCGCGGGCACTAGATGGCGACGCTCGCAACGTCATCAACGCCGGCGCACCGGCAAGGCGGACGCGCGAGCGGCAAGGGGGTTACCACCCTCGACGGGGTGGGCGCTACGACAGCGGCGAAGACCGCTCCCCGACGCCGGAGCCCCCAGGCACTCGCGTGTTCAGCCGGGAGATCCGAGCGGCAGCGTTCCCCCAACGCTTCCGCCAACCCTCGACGATTGTCAAGTACAACGGGGAGACAGACCCCCGCGTGTAGCTCAACGACTATCGCTTGGCTTGCCAGCTGGGCGGGGCCACTAGCGATGAGGTCATCATCCGCAACTTGCCCCTGCACCTTGGCGATGCGGCCCGGACATGGCTCGAGCACCTACCCGCCAGCCAGATCCATAACTGGGACGACCTAGTCCACACGTTCGTGGGCAACTTCCAGGGCACATACGTGCGCCCTGGGAACTCTTGGGACTCGCGCTCCGCGCACGCGTGAAGCCCGGCGAGTCGCTGCGGGTCTTCATACGGCGCTTCTCCAAGCGCTGCACGGAGCTCCCCAGCGTAGCGCAGTCCGAAATCGTGCATGCCTTCCTCGAGGGCACCACGTGCCGGGATCTCGTGCGGGAGCTAGGACGCAGCCCGCCTGCGGACTCCAACGAGCTGTTCGACATCGCCACCAGCTTCGCCTCCGGGGAGGAGGCCGTGGGGGCGATCTTCGACGACAAAAAAGGCAAGCGCTCTGAGGACGTGCCCGCGGAGGGCAGCAAGTCCAAGGGGCCGCACCGCAACGACAAGCGGGGCAACAAGGGGAAGAAGCCGCGCCGCGAGGCGCGCGAGCAGGGGCGCGACGGCAACAACGCCGAGGCCCTCGCTGGTCGACCCGGCTCGACGGGGCCCCTCGACCGGCCCCTCGAGGCCCGGGAGTGTTCGACGACATGCTAAAGAAGCCATGTCCCTACCACAAAACCCCGAGTAACACACCCCTGAGCAAAGGCGACATGCTCAAGAAGTTCTATGGCCGCGCCGCCGCGAAGGAGGCGGAGGCCAAGAAAGACGGAGGCGATGGCGACGCCGGCGGCTTCCCCGCCGTCGAAAATGTGTTCCTCATCTTTGGGGGGACCTACCGTCGACATGTCGACCCGCGCGCAAGAAGGAGCGACACGAAGTCCTCGCCGCGGAGAGGGCGCCTCCGGCCTTTCTCAATTGGTCGGAGGACGTCATCACCTTT
Organism: Cenchrus americanus; assembly: GCA_947561735.1. Classification (NCBI taxonomy): domain Eukaryota; kingdom Viridiplantae; phylum Streptophyta; class Magnoliopsida; order Poales; family Poaceae; genus Cenchrus; species Cenchrus americanus. The sequence goes on from OX387240.1 coordinate 57,804,664, forward strand.
AGCCGGGAAGACCACCCGAATCGCATCCCCAACCCGGCCGATGCCGCCGGTGGTCGATCCCATCATTGGGAACGCCCGGTTCTCAAAGGTCCTTATGGACGGAGGCAGTAGCCTCAACATCCTCTTCGCGCACACATTGCGCCTGATGGGGATCGGGTTGGACCGCGCCGCGGCCCAAGCACGAAGCCGTTCCACCCGCATCGCGCCGGTAAGCGAGGTTCAGCCCCTCGGGCAGATAGACCTGCCGGTCTGGTTTGGCACCCCTAAGAACTTCCGCAAGGAGACCCTCACCTTCGAGGTGGTGGGGTTCAAAGGGGCCTACCATGCTATCCTTGGGCGACCATGTTACGCCAAATTCATGGCGGTCCCCAACTACACCTACCTGAAGATGAAGATGCCCGGCCCAAACGGCGTCATCACCGTCGGGTCGTCCATCGAGCACGCATTCGACTGCGACGTCGAGTGCGTGGAACACGCAGAGGCACGGGCGCTGGATGAAGCGCTGGTAAACACGCTGGAGAAGATGGTCAACGAGGACCTCAACTTCGCCGCCAAGCACGTCGGCGCCTTCGAGGCAGCGGAGCAGACCAAAGGGGTCCCCCTCGACCCTTCAGCCCCCGAGGGCAAGGCGTTGAGGGTCAGCTCCACCCTCGACCCCAAATAGGAAGCAGTGCTCGTCGACTTCCTCCTCGCCAACGCCGACATCTTCGCGTGGAGCCCCTCGGACATGCCAGGCATCCCGAGGGAAGTCGCCGAGCACTCCCTTGACATCCTGCCAAACGCCCGCGCCGTGCAGCAACGGCTGCGCCGCTTCGACAAGGAGCGGCGACGGGCAATCGGAGCGGAGCTGCGGAAGCTCCTCGAGGCCGGATTCATCAAGGAAGTGTTCCACCCTACGTGGCTAGCTAATCCCGTGCTTGTAAAGAAGAAAAATGGGAAGTGGCGGATGTGTGTAGACTACACTAGTCTTAATAAAGCATGTCCCAAAGTCCCTTTTCCTCTGCCACGCATAGATCAAATCATTGATTCAACGGCTGGGTGCGAATTACTCTGTTTCCTTGACGCCTATTCCGGGTACCACCAAATAAAAATGAAGGAGTCCGACCAGCTCGCGACTTCGTTCATTACACCGTTCGGGACGTTCTGCTACGTCACGATGCCATTTGGCCTCAGAAACGCGGGTGCAACATACCAGCGCTGCATGCAGCACGTTTTTGGGGATCACATCGGGTGGACGGTCGAAGCATACGTGGACGACATCGTCGTGAAGACCGAGAAGGCGGACGACCGGTTGGCGACCTTGGCGTCGCGTTCGCTTGCCTACGGCCAATGGGGTCAAGTTAAACCCCGAAAAATGTGTCTTTGGAGTGCCGCGAGGCATGCTCCCGGGGTACATTGTCTCCCGGCGGGGAATCGAGGCCAACCCCCGAAAAGGTCGCGGCCCTCGAACGAATGGGTCCGATCCGGGACCTCAAAGGGGTGCGAAGGTGTTGGGGTGCCTTGCCGCCTTGAGCCGCTTCATCTCGCGGCTCGGTGAGAAGGGCCTGCCCCTCTACCGCTTACTCAAGAAGCACGAGCGTTTCTCCCCGAACCACCGAGGCCCAAGATGCGCTTGACAAGCTGAAGGCGTCTCTGACGCGCGCCCCGATTCTCACGCCGCCACAGGACGGCGAGCCCCTGCAGCTCTACGTGGCCGCGACCACCCAAGTGGTGAGCGCCGTGATCGTGGTGGAGCGCACGGAGGAAGGGCACGCCTTGCCCGTGCAGCGGCCAGTCTACTACATCAGCGAGGTCCTATCAGACACGAAGACGCGCTACCCCCAGTGTCCGAGTTGCTATACGCGGTAGTCCTTGCGCGGCGCAAGCTCCGCCACTACTTCGAGGCCCACCCCGTCACGGTGGTTTCTTCCTTTCTGCTGGGAGAAATCATCCGCAACCCCGACGCCGCGGGAAGAATCGCCAAGTGGTCCGTGGAGCTGATGGGCGAAACGCTCGCCTACGCCACGCGCAAGGCCATCAAATCGCAAATTCTGGCGGATTTCGTCGCTGAATGGACAGACACGCAGCTGCCGCCCCCACAAATCCAGGCAGAGTGCTGGACTCTGTTCTTCGACGGCTCGGTGATGAAAACGGGAGCAGGCGCGGGCCTGCTCTTCGTGTCACCCCTCGGGGAGCACATGCGCTACTCAGTGCGCCTCCACTTCCCCGCGTCCAACAATATGGCTGAGTACGAGGCCCTGCTCTGCGGCCTCAAAATCGCCATTGAGTTGGGCGTCAAGCGCCTCGACGTGCGGGGGGATTCGCAGCTCGTGATCTATCAAGTCATGAAGAACGCGAGCTGCCATGATGACAAGATGGAGGCCTACTGCAAGGCCGTGCGGGCCCTCGAGGACAAGTTCTACGGCATCGAGCTCAACCATGTGCCCCGAAGGTACAACGAAGAGGCGGACGAGCTCGCCAAGATCGCGTCCGGGCGGATCACCGTCCCCCCGAACGTTTTCGCACGTGACATCGCTCAACCCTCGGTCGTCTTCGAGCCCTACCCCTCGAATCACAACGAACCCTCGGGGGCTCCCTCGAACCCAGTGGGCGCGGAGCCCATGGACGAGGACCCCTCGAACGAGGCGTACGTGCTCTCCCTTCTCGAGGGGTACGGTTCCCACGAGGCTGATGCGATGGACGTCGAGCCGGCCCCCGTCCAGGCGGACTGGCGGGAGAAATACATTGCCTGGATCGCTCGAGGGGAACTCCCCGCGGACCGGGCCGCGGCTAGGCGCATCGCTAGGATGGCTAAGTCTTTTGCCCTCGTCGACGGCGAGCTGTACAAGCGCGCGCCTCCCCGCATCCTACGGCGGTGCGTGCCCATTCCCGAGGGGCGCGAGCTCCTACGGGACATCCATGCAGGGATCTGTGGCCACCACGCCGCACCCCGCACCCTCGTCGGCAACGCGTTCCGCCAAGGCTTTTACTGGCCTACCGCGGTCGCGGACGCCAGCGAAATCGTACGCACCTGCGAAGGGTGTCAGTTCTACGCCCGCAAGTCCAACTTGCCCGCCCACGCCCTACAGACCATCCCCGTCACATGGCCGTTCGCCGTGTGGGGGTTGGACATCGTCGGGCCCCTGTTGACGGTTAATAATTGTATCAAAGTTCGTTCGTGACTCGCAAGCGTACAAGTCTCCCGTCGTAGTCAAGGGACCCTTCTTCCCTCGAGTGGTGAACCCAAGGTATCGAATCCGTGGAACAAATGTGTGACGCAAGAGTTGATCTAGTAAAGCCAAGTAACTTCAATCTTTGGTAAAAGAGAAACCATAATGCATCTAGATAAGAACACAAAACAAATCTAATCTACTAAAGACCGGAGAGAACAAAGTAAGATTGGGTAGATAAACCGATCTAGAGGGATCGGGGTAAGCCTTTTGTTGAAGTTCCAAGCAAGAGAAGAAGTAGCAAATCGAATCTTAATAGAAGCCTCTTTAAATCGTGGTTTCCCGTCCAAATCCGAAAACATCCGCCTTTCGAGACCCCCGTTCGTCACAACGTATCCCTATTCATGCGGGGAGCTTAGGGCGAGTCAAAAGACAAGTCGAGATTCTTTCGGAAGATCCGGCGTGTACCTCTAGCCACCGCGGCTACAAGAACACCCTATGTAATCTATCGCGCGAATAGAATTGGAATAAGCAAAGCCGATCGAAAAACGAAATCTTCGAGGAAACACTTGATCGCTAAGAAAAGATTCAACTTGATAATTCAACTATGACAATGATACATACACAAGATCACCACCGGGATCCTTCCTTGATCTTGCTTCTAGCTCCGGAACTCCGACATGGTCTTCCATGCAAGGTTCCCACGTCGGCTAGGGAAACCCTAGTCAACTAGCTCGACCCTCTCCTCTCCGACATGGTGTCCCTCTATTCTCTGCTTCTCGGCGGCCGAAGACGAAATCTTCTCCCCGTGGCTCTCGGTCAGGGGGCTATAAATAGCCCGATTGGCGGCTAGGGCAAAGGAGAGCACGTTTGGGCCCAAAATGGGCCTGGGCCGACCGGACTGGGCCGGCCGGCCTGGGCCCATTTAGGCCCAGCCCGTGGGCTCCTTTGCCCCACGTCGGTTCCCTTGCTTCCTGGATGTTCCCCCTTCTGCATGTAGGTCCATGTCGTCGGTTTCTCTCCGAATTGGACTCAACTCCTTGTCTTGCAAGATTCAGCACTTTTCTGGTCAGGTCCCTGGAGTCTGTCGTCTTCTCGGATCAAGTCCCCGGCTTCTTGGAGTTAAGTTTGCTTCATTGCATGACTTGTACGGGGCTTCAAGGTCTTGTCATGAGGTGCTTGATGAACTTATCCCGAAAGTCTTGCATTCAACACTAAAACCCTGCATAAACATTAAACTCCAAAACCGACATGCACACGTGAACTTGTTATACCACGGGGGTTAGTACCAATGGATAAGGTATAAAACTCATGCCAACACCGAAGGTAAACTCATGGCTAGGTTGACGGATTTTCACCGTCAACATCTCCCCCATGCTTAAACCTTGCTCGTCCTCGAGTAAGCCTTCGATGGATATCATTATTGCTAAACAATGTTTAAACTTTGCATTTGAATACACATGAGAAAACATAATGCTCTCAAAATTTTAATTCATTAAAGTTCCATAATGTGCTAGCCTTCATCTCTACGGAGGGTAGATTCTTATTAAGCTTATCCCACAAGTATTAACATGCTCACAAAGTTTTAAATAGATCTCAGAATTTTTGAGATAAAGAACGAGAATAAGAAAAGCTAAACCAAATTCACAAATTTAAATCATCTTGTATATTGCTCATGAACTCTCATCTCACTTGTCTCTCAAGCCTATATATTCTACTCCTTTCCCTCTCATATATATGTGGTAGGCTTTATATGGAGCTTTGGGAAAGTTTAGTCCTAACAAGATTTTATAAATGAGGTGTTGTCAAAACAAGACAAGCTTCTCATGGTCTTACCGAGACTCGTCAAAAAGGTCATTGGAAAATAATGTTAAATCAAGGAGGGGAAAGGGAAAAATACACACACTTTTAGATAAGTGGACATGTGCAAATGGCAAAGAGTGATCCCGAGGCACAAAAGAAGTCCTCGTTATCGGATTGCACATGGTTGGAAAATGAGAATGGATCTTTTTTACTTGAAGCCTTGAATGCACTTTTAGAGAGCCGGGGAGTTTACTTTACGCACATATATTTTTCTTCTTTCTTATATTTCTCATTCTTTTCTTTCTTTCATTCATTCATTTTTTTTCTTGTCATATATTCAGTCCATGACTTTCACAACGAAGTTTTGATTTTTTATACCTTGAAAGTCATGAGTATCACTGGATTTTTTTTTCTTTCATCATTTTTTTTAAAAATATTCCCCTTTTAACTCTAAAACTGCACCGTACCTACCTCCTCCCCCATGCTTAGACGTTGCTCGTCCTCGAGCAAAGAGGCGAAAAATAAGGTAGGTACCGGAGATATTTTTCCTTAGAGAGATACTTGAAATCTTCAACGTTGGCACCGTCTTGCGATCTTCCTTGAATTGATGATCCATTCTCAACGATAGGTTGTGGTCAAGGAGGTAATCACAAAAAGATGATATTTGGTTTAAGGGTGGATATCCGGCGAAGTTTGTGAGATCACCGATGCGGGGATACACAATGCACGGATAAAAGGCTAGCAAAAAGATAGATACGCAAAAACGGAATGACCAGCTTCTTAGTCTCGGGCCAGAGAAATCATGGCCTGCAATAACGCACTCAAAAATAAATCTTGTACACTAAGGTTTATGCACTCAAATATATATAAGGCCTTGGATAGGTTGAGCAACACACAAGCGATATTTGTGACAAGGTTAGCAATATTTTTGAGCATAAAAGACATCTTTAATCTATTCATAACTTGAGAGCACATTAAACACTATGGGTCTTTATTTTAATCATAACCTCCGCTGAAAATTAAGCTAGTATTTAAATAAATTCAGATTTGCATTTTTAAGAGAGCACTAGCTTAAACATGCATAAATCGATTACAAAGATGAACAAAGCTGCAATTTTAATCATATATCATCATGACACGAATTTTGTAACTTTTCCAATGATATAATCAAGGTGGTGACTTTATTAATGGTGACATCAAGTTGAAATACACACTGAAAATAAACAAACATGCTTGCTGAAATTTAAATAAAAACAGAAAATACTACGCAAACACACATAAGCAAAAGCTGAAAATTACAGAGAAAAAGAAAAGAAAAGAAAACTAAAGTTCCTAAATCTTCTAGTCCTCTGCCGGTGGTTGATGTTGATAGTCTTGATAATAATACCCTTGCTCATAATATGGTTGGACACTTCCTCCGACGAATTGATTTGGCTCCACAAGGTGAAGGCGTCCAGGTTCAAAGGCAATATTTGCGTTGCCTTCACCAAGTTGAGTTGCGTTAGCTTGGATGGCTGCGATGTTTTGAGCGTTACTTGCAGCAAACCCTCCAATAATGGCCATGCTTTGTTGTGGTTGGGGATGATGAGCGTAGGACTCCGCGAAGTTAGCGTTGGGCACAACATAATTTTGTGGGGGTACCGGTGCACCACCCCCCCCATGCTTGCTCTTGTGGCCCTCCGTAATAACTTGGCGGAGGAGGGACCCCGCCGAATGGTTGCACATGGGTTGTGCTCCACTCGCTTGTGCGGAGGATATTCCCTCCTCTACGATTCTTCCTCTCTTGTTCTTCCTTGCAGGGACAAGTAATCCCTCTTCCAACCAATCTTCCCTTCCTTCGATGAAAAGCCTAAGCCTCTCATTCGGAAGGGGTAGGTTCACTATGGCCAACCGATAACCTCCTCTCTCATCTCCACTAATGTATTTGCCTTGCCGCAAATACTCAATGCCGAGAGAGGTACCACGCAAAAGGTGAGCGGGGTTTCTTGCGATCCCCGGCCGCAAGGAAAAGGCCAACATGGAGAGGTAACACCCCGAACCAATATTACCCGCCCCCGATGTTGCTTCACAACACCAACGGTTGATCATGAGGTAAGAGGGGTCTATTGGCTGCCCGGCAATTAAAGCCGAGTATAGCCAATTCAACTCCGTGTCGCTCACCTTTGTTCCCTTCATCCTCCCCAATACCCTCTTGCACATCCAAGAGTGAAATATCCGGATAATGAGGTTGCGGATGCAATTGCGTTGTTGATGGGCTTCTCCGGAGATCATGTTCCAAAATCCCGCCAACATGCCGGGTGGCACGTCAACTTTCTCCGGAGCTCCCTTGTGGAATCCAAGCAGCTCCCTAACGTGCTCGTAGGGAACCACTTGTTGGACTCCCTGCAAACGGAATGACAAGCTTTGCACCCCATCATCAAGGATAGGTGCAATAGTCATCAAAATTTCCAAGGCGTAACCCAAATGGGTGTCCCCCGATATTCCGTTGGAGAACTGCACCCATCCGAGGTGCCCCAACATATAGTATATGTCGGTGCAAAAACCCAAGGTATAGAGTGCTTGGTCGTCGAACTCGACGTTCGGCACAAGCCTCTTCTCAAGATTGGCGAGCCTCTCCTCCTCCTCCGCCGACAAGATGATGAAGCCGTACGAAGAGTGTGTCGGGGTGTAAGGAGGTGGTGCGGTTGAGCGAGTCGATCGTCATGGTGGCGCGGGCTGCTCCTCCGTGTGCCCACGAGGTTCGGTGAACCTCATGGAAGTGCTTGCAGCCCTCATACCACCAAGGAGGAGAGCATCGTTCCTTCTCGGTGGTGCCATATCCGTCTCCGTGCTCCGGGGAGACTCGGAAACCGAGTGCCTTCTCGAAGACGTGGTTGATGACGGCTTGGATGACGACGAACTCTTCTTCTTGGAGAAGAGACTTGTGGTTTTCTTCCACATGGTTGCTGCACTCTTTTCTTCAACTAAAACTCCGGGTTGCAACCGGTAAACTAGGCACTTAAACTCTTTGCTTCGGATGTGGATTTTGAGTGGATTAAGGATGTGGATTTTTTTTTGAGCTATCAAGATTGGGAAGGTTGGCTATGTCTACGGAGGTTTTGAGCACACAAACTTGAACACACAAACAAAGGAAGGAGAGGGAAGCTTGCCTGCAGAAAACGGGAGCCGGGGGGGCTCCTTATGTAGGTGAGGCCGGCCTCGGTGCTCCTCCCCGTCTCGTCTTTCTTCCAGCACGATCATTTCACCTCTGCAACTTTCCTGCCCGCGTGCTCCACGAGTTGCACCGCTCAAACGCTCTCGTCCACTATTGGTCCTTCCACTTGATGCTTCATGTTTTGGGTCATGTCCATGCTCCCTAGCTCCACTTGCTTCACATGCCACCATGAAATTCCTACAAAGTTGATGCTTGCTGCCCACCATGCTTGTCCTTGTGGAATTGGTGAAAGTTGATGAAAGGGAATCCAATGGTGCATGCATGATTACTAGATTGCCTCCATTAAGGTGTGTTTAAGGTTAAGCACTCCTCTAATTCGAAATTTAAAATATTTTTCAGAGCCATGCAAGAGCTTGAACATAATTTTAGAGAAGTTTTTAAACCATTAAAAACAAATATAAGTCGAAAATATTTTTTTATTACGTCGATTTTGGTCTCACCGGTATAGTTTGCCTTCATCGGTTGAGAGCAGACTTTTCCCGGCTTGATCATGGGGGCATAGGTTTAGGTTCTAATTTTGGCTAAATAAGAAAGATTTTGAATAAAACAAAATTAGAATAGTCTTAGAAAAATTCTAATCCTAGAGAAACCAAGGATAAGGATTTTTAAAACCAACCAAAAGCTTTGATTTCTAGGTTCACGCGAGTCCTACCACGTGCTGAATTTTATTAACACTTAAACATAAATCGTGGCTCTACTCGTGTGGTTTTAGCATGAAAAATAAGTCAACCTCAGCACCATAATGAGGGTGAAAGGTTGGGTTAAGGTTCTGAAATTATTTGGTTGAGGGTTTCTCGAAAAGAAAAGAATCAAACAAGCATATAGGAGGGTTCATGCAAAGGGTTTATGATAAAGCAAACATTCAATCAAGAATTATGTCTCTAATATTGTTCAACCACTTCTAAGTCTAATGTCTTTGCGTAATAAAACTCACAAACTAAATTATTAAAAAGACTCGAAAAACCTGGAATCGGGTTGTCCTCCCGGTAGCTTATTCTTGACTTGACGAAACGGGTTGCCTCCCGCCTAGCGCTTCGTTTATAGTCCATGGCTAGACTTCTTCACTTGATTACTTCGGATCAACGCTCTTTGTGGGCGTTGCAATCTTGGGTACCCGCTTTGGCTTAGTCAATTTTTTTTTGGTCTTCACAGGCTGGCTTTGTCCTTCGGTCTTGACGGATGCAACAACGTCCTTGTGGCTCGGCATCTCGAACTCCGGTCCTTCGGTCGTGATCTTCATGGTCTCTAGTGTGATCCTTCATCTCTCCCGAACGAGCTTGAGTAGCCTTCGCCGTCTTGGGACCTTGGAGTTGTCTCGGATATTCTTCTTAGTTACCCATCGGGCGCCCGACAAGTTGTCCCACTTGCGTCTAGCATCTTCATCACGATGAACACTTCACGTATAGAGCTTCCGACCTCTGTCACCTTGCCATCTAAATTCTTCAATATTTTCTCCATAGCCTCGAACTTAGTGACGGCGTCCTTATCGATCTTAGCTTGCTCGTCCATCAAGTTCTTGAATTGTGCACAAAGAGAAACCAAAACTTGAATCGACGAACTTGCATTAAATCGGGGTTACCTTGGACATGGTCGTACTCCACACACTCCTTGCATGAGGATCTTGCTTCAGCGGCCTTTAGGTGTTGAGCTTATTTCTCCATCTCCATCTTCTCCATCCTCCTCTTAAGTAAACCGATATGCCACTCAAGGAATCCGACTCGTATGCATTCAGCTCTCGCAATCGTCATGCGGATAATTGAGACTTTGATCTTGAACGGCCTCCCGGCGTCTTGAAGGTTTATGATAGGTAGATCAACGATGTACGGGGTGCGCCGCGCTCCGGTGGTTGAGGTTGATCTTCCTTTGGACTTGGAGGTGGTGATTCCTTTGGAGATTCCGACGGTCCTTCGACTTCAACTTTTGAATCTAGGGTTTCCACCCCTTTAGCTTGTGTTGCATGTCACCTTTGCCTCGTAAAGTTTTCCGGATCATCCACAAAAAGGTTTGGGTTTCTTGGAGAGGTAGCCAACCATCTCCGAGTTAGGGTTAGCAATAAACAAAGTATGCAAAAAAAACTAGAGAACAAAACAAATCTATAAAGACTAGAGTTAGACAAACTAGATTAGATGTATTTTGAGGATGATCAAAATTTAGTAGATGCAAAAATAAAACAAAATCAGTACTGAAAATTACAAAAAAAAGCAATAAAAAATCAAATCTTGATCACTTGTTCCCCGGCAACGGCGCCAGAAAAAGGGGCTTGTTGACGGTTAATAATTGTATCAAAGTTCGTTCGTGACTCGCAAGCGTACAAGTCTCCCGTCGTAGTCAAGGGACCCTTCTTCCCTCGAGTGGTGAACCCAAGGTATCGAATCCGTGGAACAAATGTGTGACGCAAGAGTTGATCTAGTAAAGCCAAGTAACTTCAATCTTTGGTAAAAGAGAAACCCTAATGCATCTAGATAAGAACACAAAACAAATCTAATCTACTAAAGACCGAGAGAACAAAGTAAGATTGGGTAGATAAACCGATCTAGAGGGATCGGGGTAAGCCTTTTGTTGAAGTTCCAAGCAAGAGAAGAAGTAGCAAATCGAATCTTAATAGAAGCCTCTTTAAATCGTGGTTTCCCGTCCAAATCCGAAAACATCCGCCTTTCGAGACCCCCGTTCTGTCACAACGTATCCCTATTCATGCGGGGAGCTTAGGGCGAGTCAAAAGACAAGTCGAGATTCTTTCGGAAGATCCGGCGTGTACCTCTAGCCACCGCGGCTACAAGAACACCGTATGTAATCTATCGCGCGAATAGAATTGGAATAAGCAAAGCCGATCGAAAAACGAAATCTTCGAGGAAACACTTGATCGCTAAGAAAAGATTCAACTTGACAATTCAACTATGACAATGATACATACACAAGATCACCACCGGGATCCTTCCTTGATCTTGCTTCTAGCTCCGGGAACTCCGACGTGGTCTTCCATGCAAGGTTCCCACGTCGGCTAGGGAAACCCTAGTCAACTAGCTCGACCCTCTCCTCTCCGACATGGTGTCCCTCTATTCTCTGCTTCTCGGCGGCCGAAGACGAAATCTTCTCCCCGTGGCTCTCGGTCAGGGGGCTATAAATAGCCCGATTGGCGGCTAGGGCAAAGGAGAGCACGTTTGGGCCCAAAATGGGCCCCGGGCCGACCGGACCGGGGCCGACCGGCCCGGGCCCATTTAGGCCCCCGCCCGTGGGCTCCTTTGCCCCACGTCGGTTCCCTTGCTTCCCGGATGTTTCCCCCTTCGCATGTAGGTCCATGTCGTCGGTTTCTCTCCGAATTGGACTCAACTCCTTGTCTTGCAAGATTCGAGCACTTTTCCGGTCGTGTCCCCGGAGTCCGTCGTCTTCTCGGATCAAGTCCCCGGCTTCTTGGAGTTAAGTTTGCTTCATTGCATGACTTGTACGGGGCTTCAAGGTCTTGTCATGAGGTGCTTGATGAACTTATCCCGAAAGTCTTGCATTCAACACTAAAACCCTGCATAAACATTAAACTCCAAAACCGACATGCACACGTGAACTTGTTATACCACGGGGGTTAGTACCAATGGATAAGGTATAAAACTCATGCCAACACCGAAGGTAAACTCATGGCTAGGTTGACGGATTTTCACCGTCAACAGCCCCTGCGGAAGGCGCCCGGGGGCTTCACCCACTTGCTAGTCGCGATTGACAAGTTCTCCAAGTGGGTGGAGGTGCGCCCCATCACGAACCTAAGGGCTGAGCAGGCGGTGACATTCTTCACCGACATCGTCTACCGCTTTGGAGTGCCAAACTCCATCATCACAGACAATGGGTCCCAGTTTACGGGCCGGAAGTTCTTGGAGTTCTGCGACAAGTTCCACATCCGTGTGGACTGGGCAGCTGTGGCGCACCCACAGACTAACGGCCAAGTGGAACGTGCCAATGGCATGATCCTACAAGGCCTAAAACCCAGAATTTTCGACCACTCAACAAATGCGGGCGAAAATGGCTCCAAGAACTACCGGCGGTCGTGTGGAGCCTAAGGACCACCCCAAGCGAGCCACCGGTTCACCCCATTTTTTCTAGTCCACGGCGCGGAGGCCGTCCTCCCCACGGATTTAGAATATGGGTCGCCCAAGGTTCGAGGCTACAACGAGGATGCTAACCGCCGAGCCCGCGAGGACTCGCCGGACCGGACCGGACGAGGCACGCCTCGTAGCCTTAATGCATTCCGCGAGGTATCAACGAGTCCCTAAGACGCTACCAAGCACGCAAGATACGTCGACGGGATTTCGGCCGAGGGGGATGCGGTCCTAAGGCCGCGCCAAGATAACCGAGGGCGCCACAAGCTATCGCCCCCATGGGAGGGACCCTACGTCGTGGTGAAGGTACTCAAGCCGGCACATACAAGTTGGCCAACGAGGACGGCGAAGAGCTCACCAACGCTTGGAACATCCAACAGCTACGTCGCTTCTACCCTTAGCTAGGATTTTCCAAGTATTTTTGTTGTAAAAATCACATCGCCAACGCCCCAGTTGGCAATGACTATGTAAATACGTCAAGTCTAATGAAAAGAATAACTCGGCTTTCTCTTGAAACCCAAGTTACCCTCGGGGGCTACTGCGGGGGGCATCCCCCCCCCAAAATGGTCCCATTTTTTCATGCAAAAAACAAAACAACACGCGCTAAGTTTGTTTCCTACTTCAACCTCGAGCCACGATTCGAACAGGGCGCAGGCGGCACGGCGGAAGGAGCGTGCGAGCCAGAGATAGCCTACGCCGCGTGGACATGGCCCTTCTCTCTCGCCTCCAACCCAGCAGGCCCCCTGCGAAAATCGAACTTCCCTAACTAGAATCTACTCAGGAAGAAGGAGAAACAAAAAGCGTGATAAACAAACGACTTCATTTACAACAGATGCTCATGTTCATAAAACTGCTTGTTCATTTACAAAAGGCCACGAGGCCAGAATACTGATACACATAAACAAAAAACGGGCCTAGCGCCCAACTCGCTCTGCGGGGGGAGGAGCAGCGGCGTCGGCGGTGTCCGGAAGAGGAACTCCTCGAAGGCCTCGGCGAGCGACCCGCGGCATCGGCGGCGAGCGCATCCACACGCTCCATGGCCACCTCGTCCTCGACGCCCTCGGGAACGATGTACCCCTCCGCCGCGCCTCGAAGTTAACCTCGTAGTGGGATCGCACCACTCCGAGGGCCTTCTCGGGACACCCGGGCCGCGCCGCCCGCGCATCCGCTCGGTGACATGGCCACCAAGGGCACGCAGGCGGGCCGGCCGTGAACCGCCGGCCCGGGCCTCGCCCTCCTCGACGGAGCGGCGGTCTCGAGGGCCGCATCGCGCGGCTCCCGCAACTCCTGTTCGGAGGAATTGTAGGAAGCCTGCAGCTCCTCGGCCCGCTCAGCCGCATGCCCCAGAGCGGTGCGCAAGCCTGGAAACGCCAAGGCAAGAAAGAAATCAGAAAAAGGGAATGCGAGTTCCCAAACGAAAAACCAATAAGACAAGAGTCAAACAGTGGCTCACCTTCGACTTGCTTCCTCTCCATCTCGAAGTCCCGGCGCACGGCCTCGACCGACAGCTCGAGGCGCCGGACGGTTTCGCCCTGCTCGCGGAGGACCAGCTCCTGGTTGGCGTTGCTGATGCTGAGCACGAGCGCCTCGTCCTCGACCTTGGAGAACGCGGTGTTCCGCTCCTCCAGCGACTTCCGCGTCACCTCGTGGGCGGCGCGCTCCCCGCTCCGGCGCGCCGCACGGCGTCGACGAGGGCGGCTCGCCCCTCGCCGGCAGCTCGCTCCTCGGCCCCTTGGCGGGCGGTGCTCTCTTGCGGAGCCGCTCCTCGGCCGACGACGAGGGCCGCGGCCTTGGCGTCGAGGGCAGCCTTCGTGTCGTCGGCCTCCTTGGCGCGCCGCTCCGGCCCCGCGCGCCCGCTCCTCGCCCCGCGGCGCTGCGCCCGCGCCCCCTCAAGCGACGTGCGGAGCTCCCGGGTTTCGGCACGAGCGGTGGCCACCTCCGCCTCCCGCCTGGCGGCCAACGTCCGCGTCTTCTCCAAGTCCGAGCGCGCATTCCACGCCGCCTCATCACGATCGATGAGGGCCGCGCGAACCCGCTCGAGGCTCGAGCGACGTGCCGTGTCCTGCCCTCGAGCTCTCGGGGAGCTCGTCGGGCCGAGCCGCAGCCCGAGACGCCGCCCAACCGTCCGGCGTCCCAAGAGCGTCAGCAAGCGTGTCGAAAGCGCGCATCGCTCCCCCGAGCCGGTGGACCTCGGCGAACGCGTCGTACTTGTCGTGCGCGCGGCGCTCCAGCTCCTGGCATCCACACACCGAGATCCGTGAGCACTATGGCACGAAAGCAACACACGAAGACGAGAAGAAGAGGAAAGCAAGCGACGACACCCTACCTGAAAGACGCGCCATGCGGGGCCCCTGTGGACCTGCAGCGCCTCGTTCAGCGCGCGGTTGAGCGTAGCGCCATGGCTCCGGAGCTCGCCCCAGAGCTCCTGCTCCCCCTGGGCGTCAGCAAACGCCGGGGGATCATCGATGGCCCCCTCCACCTGGGCAGGGCGGCCGGCGTGGGAGGACGAGGCCTCGGCGCCGTGTCCTCGACCCCCCACCACCAGGTGACCCTCGTACCGCCTCACGAGGGCCCCCTCCTGGGGCTCGGGGGAATGCGTGGGCCAGCTGGCCCACTGATCCCATCCAGGCGGCGGAGAGTCGTCCGAGACCTCCACCACCTCCGCCTGCAGAACGCCGGCGGGCGCCGCCGCCCGTGCCGCCTCCACCGGCGCCTCCGCCGCGTCTCCGCGGCCGCGGGCGCCCGGCACCCGGCGACGCGGCCACCACCTCTAGCCGCGCCTCCGCAGCCCACGGGCGCCGCGGGTTGCCCCCGCTCCGCCTCCTCCACGCGCAACGGCCCCCCCGCGGGCCGCGCCTCCACCACCGCCGCCGCCGCGCGCTCGCACCCCCCGCGACGGCCGGCGCCGGCCGCTCCTCGCCGACCGCCGGCCTCGCCGCGAGCCGGCCGATCCGTCGGCCGAGGCCTCGGGGCCCCGGCCGCACCTTGCGAGCTCTCGCCCGCCGCCGCCGTGCTTGTCCCCGCCCGCGGTGCCCTCGACGAGCGCCGCCGGGTAGGGATGGACGCGTCCGTCCTCAGCACCTTGGCAGGTGCGAGAGGAGGCACGGTTGGCACCACCCTGCGCAGGCGCGAGCGGAAGGTTAGAACGCCTAATCATCAACTAGTCAAACCGAGCGAAGCATCGAGCCCCCTACCTAGAAGAGGAAAAGGCACGCTTCCTCTTCCTCGAAGCCTCAGCGGACGAGGCCGGCGCGGCCGGCACGCTCGCCGCCGCGCCTCCCCGACGGCGCCGCCACGCGCGCGGCGCTCCCCGCCCGCGCTCGGCCGCGCCCGATGACGCGCCTCCCGACGACGCCGCCGCGCGCGCGCGGTACGCTCGCCCCCGCGTGCGGGTGTGCCCGCCGCCGCACCCCCGACGACGCCGCCGCGCGCGCGGACGCGCTTCCCCCGCGCGCAGCACGCCGATGCGCGCGCGCCGGCGCGCCGCCGTGCGCGTCCCCCGACGAGCGCGCGCGGCGCGCCCGCGCGCGCGCGCGCCGCCCTCGATGTCGATGGCCCCGGCGGCCGGCGCCGTCGCGCCCGCCCCCGGCGATGCCGCCCTCGCCGCCGGCGCCGGCTCGGCGACGGAGGCGCAGCCGCCACCGGTCGAGGGGCCCTCCCCCTCGCCCTCTTCCTCTTCGTCCTCCTCCGAGGACGAGAACTCCTCGGTCCCCCGGGGAGGAGAGCCCCGGCTCCTCGCGCCGCCGATACTCCGCGGCCCGCCGGTCGCGACGCGCTTGACGTCTCCTCGCGTGCTCCCTCTTGCGCGCCGCACGCTCCCGCCGGCCGGCCGGCCGCGCCGCCCCGCCCGGCCGCGGGAGTCGGGGGTAGGCGGGACGGACTTGGCGATGGTGAAGGTCACCAGCTGAACACGGAAGCAACAAGGGCGCGTCAGGAGGCAAAGGCAACGCTAAGAACCAAAACGAAATCAAGAACCACACTCACCAACGGGCCGGTGGGGAGCATCTCGATGTCCCACGGGGTCCGACCCTGTTGACGGTTAATAATTGTATCAAAGTTCGTTCGTGACTCGCAAGCGTACAAGTCTCCCGTCGTAGTCAAGGGACCCTTCTTCCCTCGAGTGGTGAACCCAAGGTATCGAATCCGTGGAACAAATGTGTGACGCAAGACTTAATCTATTAAAGCCAAATAACTGCAATCTTCAATAAAGAACCTAATGCATCTAAGTAAAAGACACAAAACGAATCTAATCTACTAAAAACCGGAGAAAGCAAAGTAAGATTGGGTAGATAAACCGATCTTGTCGGGGACCGCCCTAGGGGTCCCCTTAAACAATGGGGAAACCCTCACTTAAACCCCGGCATCGAAACACGCTAAGCCTAACCATGCAGGTAACTAACCGTGCAGGACATGGCCCGCGCGGCAGGACTCTGGCGGCCCACCAAGACGGCCCGCTTAGAAAACCCCTCGAGCAGGCTCCGCCTCGCTCGAGGGCGCACTCCTCCTCGAGCGGGCTCCGCCCCGTTCGAGGGGCAACTCTTCCCTCGAGCGGTCCCGCCCCGCTCGAGGGCCCGCTCCCCCTCGAGCGGGTCTCGTCTCGCTCGAGGGTCCGCCCCGCCCTCGGCCGGGCCCGCCACGCTCACGGGCGCCCCGCACGCGTGCGCCGGTCCCGTACACGGGCATTTAACGCCCGACGCCGCGGACGGAGCCATCATGCGCCCGGGCTCGCACCCCGGTGCCGCCGCACCAACTCCCCAGGGAGGAGCCCATCCCCGCCACTGTGGAGATGGACCGTGCGGTACGGCCGGAGTCGGGCCCCGTGACACCGAGCGCCCACTACAAGACGGCTAACGCGCCCGACCCTCGAAAGGGGGCCGGGCGCACCCCTCGATTTCACTTTCCCGTGAACCTACGGTGTTAGGTGGGGGGCGCTAGGCCGGTGGATAGCCATCCCGGTCACTGTAACCGCGCGCCGCCGTACCCACGCGTGCGGCGCACGCCCGACACCACGTGCGCACGCCCGGCGCCGTAGCAACCACTCCGCCACCGCGGAGTGCGTTGGGAAGGAACGCCGTTCGCCCGCCCCCCCCGTACCCCGTACCCGGCCCATCGCCGCACCTCCCCTCGAAGCCTATCAGAAGACGCGCCACCGTCTGCCGCCCTCCTACCCTCGAACCGCCACTATTCGGGTACTGGGGTAGGCCATCATGGCCGGACCGCAACGAAGATCGTCCGGACGGCCGCCCACTCTACAGCGTAGCACGATGTGCGCCCCCACGTAGCTGGATAGCGCGGCGTGCATGTAACTCGCCGCCCCCTTGACCTATAAAAGGGGGGGCGAGCCCCCAGCCGCGGGGGGACAGATAGAGCACAACACAGCATACCGTGCACTCACTCTCTTATTCTCCCACAACATCTTCAGTCACTCTCCCAAGGGACTTGGAGGCCACGCTTCCTCTCCCGCTTTGCTTGTACTTGCCCCACTACAAGCACCCCCGGTGCCGAGCAATATAGTGCCACGAGCACGCCCCTCGCCGGACGTACGACCCCCTCGGCGGAACCAGGATAAAACATTGTGTCATTTGTTGCTTGGCATCGACCATTGAGGGATAGACCTAGGCGTTATCTACTGGTTAGTGTCGGGACCATATTCCGCACCGACAGTTGGCGCCCACCGTGGGGCAAACGAGCGCCTAAGGTCATTTCACCAACTCCCTCTATGGTGATCCGCACTGAGTACCGTGCTACGCGCTACAACATGGGTAGCTCGGACCCTCTCCCGGCCGGGTTCGAGATCCGCTTCGGGGACCTGAACTTCCAGGCCACAGGGAACGGCTATCTCATGCGCCTCACCAATCGTGAGGAGCTTCGCGCGCAGCGCCAGGCCAGGTCCGCCCTGGTCACCGCCGCGCGCACGACATCGGCGCAGACGCCCGCAGGCACGGATGCCGCGGGTCCGTCGACGCCGCGACGTCGTCGTCGCTCGCGGGCCGCGCTCACGCCGTGCGCGGTCCGAGCGGCGGCAGGCCGAGCGCGCCGCCGCCCAACGCGGTGCGCCCACCGTCCGCGCCGCCACCGCCCCGGCGGGGACCGCGTGCGGCTCTCGACCGCGCATCCCCATCGGGCTGCGTGGCGCCACGGCGGCCCATAACGCCAACGTGAACACGACAATGCGCCGGGTTCCACCTGGCCGTCACGTCTTCATTGCCAGGGATCCCGACACCTCAGCAGCAGACGAGTCATCCCTGGGCTCCGTCGACACGATGCCACCCGCCAACCGCCATGGGTACGCGGAGTGGGACTTCTCCGGCGTGCCGGACCCGGGGCCGCGTTCGTGCGCTTCCTCGACGCCACGGACTACCGGTTTGGCTCGCTCCGACGACTCCGCAGACCGGGAGCTACGACCCCACGCGGGAGTGTTGCGCCGTCATCACCAACGACCCGCCAACGCCGCCGGTGCGGCGGCCGGGAGACGGGGAAGTCACGCCCGCCCCCCCCCCGGGGATCGCCGCGCGCCCGGCCGCGGGGCCGAGTGCTCCTGCTGGGGCCGACGTCGACGCACAGCTGGCCCAAGCCCGCGAGCTCGAGGCCAAGCTGGCAGAGGAATACCGGACAGTGCGGCTGCTCCGCGCCTCGATGGCAGGAGAGGCCTCCGCGCGCGGCGAACGCGCACGGGAGCTGGGCCGACAAGTCCGCGACCGCCTCAACACCGCCCCCAACGCGGACAACGCGGACGTCCCGCCGCGAGCAAGCCGAGGCTCGTCGCCGCCGCGACACCGCTACGGGCCATGCCGGCACCCTCGACCCCCGAGGCTCGAGACAAGCACCGCGAGGTGCAGACTCTCATCGAGCAAGCGGCCGTCCAGCAGGCCGAAAGCTCGGCCTCACGCATCCGCCAGCAGGGGGATGCGCGGGGTGATGAAGCCGCACCAGGGGGCGAACCCTCGGTGCACGCAGGCCAACCCGCTGACCAGGGACGCACGCCAGCCAAGGAACGACTCCTTGACACGCGCAGGGCACTGGATGGCGACGCCCGCAACGTCATCAACGCCCGGCGCACCAGCAAGGCGGACGCGCGTGCGGCAAGGGGCTACCACCCTCGAAGGGGTGGACGCTACGACAGCGGTGAGGATCGCTCCCCGACACCGGAGCCCCCGGCACCCGTGTGTTCGGCCGGGGAGATCCGCACGGCGGCGTTCCCCCGCCGCTTCCGCGCCCCCCTCGACAATCGTCAAATACAACGGGGAGACGGACCCCCGCGTCCGGCTCAACGACTACCGCCTAGCTTCGTCACCGGGCGGGGCCACCATCGACGAAGTAATCATCCGCAACTTGCCCCCCGCACCTCGGGCGACGCGGCCGACATGGCTCGAGCATTTGCCCGCCGGCCCGCATCCATAACCGGGACGATCTAGTCCACACGTTCGTGGGCAACTTCCGTGGGCACGTACGTGCGCCCGGGAACTCCTCGGGACCTGCGCTCCCCGCACGCAAGCCCGGCGAGTCGTTGCGGGAGTTCATACGGCGCTTCTCCAAGCGCTGTACGGAGCTCCCCAGCGTGGCACAGTCCTAGATCGTGCACGCGTTCCTCGAAGGCACCACGTGCTGGGACCTTGTGCGCGAGCTGGGACGCAGCCCGCCCACGGACTCAAACGAGCTGTTCGACATCGCCACCGCCCGCCTCCCGGAGAGGAGGCCGTGGGGGCAATTTTCGACGGCAAGAAGGGCAAGCGCTCCGAGGACACGCCGCGCGGAGGGCAGCGGGTCCAAGGAGCCACGCCGCAACGACAAGCGGGGCAAGAAGGGGAAGAAGCCGCGCCGCGAGGCGCGCGAGCAGTGGGCGCAACGGCGGCAACGCCGAGGCCCTCGCTCGTCGACCCGCCGACGGGGCCCTCGACCGGCCCCTCGAGGCCCGGGGGTGTTTGACGACATGATGAAAAAGCCATGCAACTACCACAAGACTCCCCGTGAACCACACTCTTGAGCAATGCGACATGCTCAAGAAGTTCTACGGCCGTGCCGCCGCGAAGGAGGCAGAGGCCAAGAAAGATGGAGGCGATGGCGACGCGGGTGGCTTCCCCGCTGTCGAAAACGTGTTCCTCATCTTTGGGGGACCTACTGTCGACATGTCGACCCGGCAGCGCAAGAAGGAGCGGCATGAAGTCCTCGCCGCAGAGAGGGCGCCTCCGGCCTTCCTCAACTGGTCGAAGGATGCCATCACTTTTAGCCGGGACGACCACCCAAACCGCATCCCGAACCCGGCCAAGATTCCGCCGGTGGTCGATCCCATCATTGGGAACGCCCGGTTTTCGAAGGTCCTTATGGACGGAGGCAGTAGCCTCAATATCCTCTTCGCGCATACTTTGCGCCTAATGGGGGATCGGGCGGACCGGTGCCGCGGCCCGAAGCACGAAGCCGTTTCACGGCATCGCGCCCGGCAAGCGGTGTTCAACCACTCGGGCGCATCGATCCGCCGGTCCGGTTTGGGACCCCCAAGAATTTCCGCAAGGAAACCCTCACCTTCGGGGTGGTGGGGTTCAAAGGGGCCTACCATGCCATACTTGGGCGACCTTGCTATGCCAAGTTCATGGCGGTCCCCAACTACACGTACCTGAAGATGAAGATGCCGGGTCCAAACGGCGTCATCACCGTCGGGTCGTCGATCGAGCACGCATTCGACTGCGACGTCGAGTGCGTGGAACACGCAGAGGCGCTAGCGCTGGATGAAGCGCTGGTAAACACGCTGGGAGAAGATGGTCAACGACGACCTCGCCCTCCGCCGCCAAGCACGTCGGCACCTTCGAGGCCGCCGAGCAAACCAAATGGGTCCCCCTCGACCCGTCGGCTCCCGAGGGCAAGGCGTTGAGGGTCGCCGA
Source organism: Cenchrus americanus (assembly GCA_947561735.1). Lineage (NCBI taxonomy): Eukaryota > Viridiplantae > Streptophyta > Magnoliopsida > Poales > Poaceae > Cenchrus > Cenchrus americanus. The sequence goes on from OX387240.1 coordinate 57,825,788, forward strand.
CCCTCGACCCTAAATAGGAAGCGTGCTCGTCGACTTCCTCCGCGCCAACGCTGACGTCTTTGCGTGGAGCCCCTCGGACATGCCAGGCATCCCGAGGGAGGTCGCCGAGCACTCCCTTGATATCCTGCTAAACGCCCGCGCTGTGCAGCAGCGGCTGCGCCGCTTCGACGAGGAGCGGCGACGGGCAATCGGAGCGGAGCTGCGGAAGCTCCTCGAGGCCGGGTTCATCAAGGAAGTGTTCTACCCTACGTGGCTAGCTAATCCTGTGCTTGTAAAAAAGAAAAAATGGGAAGTGGAGGATGTGTATAGACTACACTAGTCTCAATAAAGCATGTCCAAAAGTCCCTTTTCCTTTGCCGCGCATAGATCAAATCGTTGATTCGACAGCTGGGTGTGAACTACTCTGTTCCCTTGATGCCTACTCGGGGTATCACCAAATAAAAATGAAGGAGTCCGACCAGCTCGCGACTTCGTTCATCACACCGTTCGGGACGTTCTGTTACGTCACGATGCCTTTTGGCCTCAGGAACGCGGGCGCGACATATCAGCGCTACATGCAGCACGTTTTTGGGGATCACATCGGGCAGACGGTCGAAGCCTACGTGGACGACATCGTCGTCAAGACCAGGAAGGCGGACGACCTGGTTAGCGACCTTGGCGTCGCGTTCAGCTGCCTACGGGCCAACGGGGTCAAGCTAAACCCCGAAAAATGTGTCTTTGGAGTGCCGCGGGGCATGCTCCTAGGATACATCGTCTCCCAGCGGGGAACCCATGGACGAGGACCCCTCGAACGAGGCGTACGTACTCTCCCTCCTCGAGGGGTACTGCTCCCACGAGGCTGTCGCGATGGACATCGAGCCGGCTCCCGCCCAGGCGGACTGGCGGGAGAAGTATATCGCTTGGATCGATCGAGGGGAACTCCCCGTGGACCGGGCCGCGGCTAGGTGCATCGCCAGGATAGCCAAGTCATTCACCCTCGTCGACGGCGAGCTGTACAAGCGCGCCGCGTCAGGCATCCTCCAGCGGTGTATACCCATTCCCGAGGGGCGCGAGCTCCTACGGGACATCCACGCAGGGGTCTGTGGCCACCACGCTGCGCCGCGCACCCTCGTCGGCAACGCGTTCCGCCAGGGCTTCTATTGGCCTACCGCGGTCGCGGACGCCAACGAGATCGTGCGCACCTGCGAAGGGTGCCAGTTCTACGCCCGCAAGTCCAACTTACCCGCTCACGCCCTGCAAACGATCCCCGTGACATGGCCGTTCGCCGTGTGGGGGTTGGACATCGTCGGGCCCCTGCGGAAGGCGCCCGGGGGCTTCACCCACCTACTAGTCGCGATCGACAAATTCTCCAAGTGGGTGGAGGTGCGCCCCATCACGAATTTAAGGGCTGAGCAGGCGGTCACGTTCTTCACCGACATCGTCTACCGCTTTGGAGTGCCAAACTCCATCATCACAGACAACGGGTCCCAATTCACGGGCCGGAAGTTCTTGGAGTTCTGTGATAAGTTCCACATCCGCGTGGATTGGGCGGCTGTGGCACACCCACAGACCAACGGCCAAGTAGAGCGTGCCAACGGCATGATCCTACAGGGCCTCAAGCCCCGGATTTTTGACCAGCTCAACAAATCTGGGCGGAAGTGGCTCCAAGAACTACCAGCAGTCGTGTGGAGCCTAAGGACCACCCCAAGCAGAGCCACCGGGTTCACCCCGTTTTTCCTAGTCCATGGCGCGGAGGCCGTCCTCCCCACGGACCTGGAATATGGGTCGCCCAGGGTTCGAGGCTACGACGAGGATGCTAACCAGCGAGCCCGCGAAGACTCGCCGGGACCGCCCAGACGAAGTACGCCTCGTGGCGTTGATGCACTCCGCAAGGTATCAACAGTCCCTGCGACGTTACCAAGCACGCAAGATACGCCGGAGGGATTTCAGCGAAGGGGGTCTGGTCCTAAGGCTACGCCAAGACAACCGAGGGCGCCACAAGCTATCGCCCCCATGGGAGGGACCCTACGTCGTGGTGAATGTGCTCAAGCCGGGCACGTACAAGCTGGCCAACGAGGACGGCGAAGAACTCACCAACGCTTGGAACATCCAACAGCTACGTCGCTTCTACCCTTAGCTAGGATTTTCCAAGTACTTTCTGTTGTAAAATCACATGGCCAATGCCCCAGTTGGTGTCAACTATGTAAATACTGCAAGTCTAATAAAAGGGTAACTCGGCTTTCCCCTGAAACCCAAGTTACCCTCGGGGGCTACTGCGGGGGGCCCCCCCCCCCCAAAATGGTCCCATTTTTCGCGCAAAAAGTAAAAAACAACTCACACGCGCTAAGTTTGTGTCTTACTTCAACCTCGAGCCACGATTCGAACAGGCGCAGCGGCACAAGGGAAGGAGCGTGCGAGCCAGAGATAGCCTACGCCGCGTGGCTATGGCCCTTCTCTCTCGCCTCCAACCCAGCGGGCCCCTTGCGAAAATCGAACTCCCCTAACTAGAATCTACTCAGGAAGAAGGAGAAACAAAAAAGCGTGATAAACTAACAACTTCATTTACAGAGAATCGCCCATGTTCATGAAACGACTTGTTTATTTACAAAAGGCCACGAGGCCGAATTCGATACACATAAACAAAAAATGGGCCTAGCGCCCGCATGCTTTCGAAGCGGGTGGAGCAAGAAAGATCGGCGGCGTCCGGAAGAGGAATTCTTCGAAGGCCTCGGCGAGCGACCCGCCGGCGTCGCCAGCCGAGCGCGTCCGCGCGCTCCATGGCCACCTCATCCTCGACGCCCTCGGGCACAATGTAGCCTTCCGCCAGCGCCTCGAAGTTCACCTCATAGTGGGATCGCACCACTCCGAGGGCCTTCTGGACACCCAGCTGCAACGCCCGGCGCATCCGCTCGGTGACATGGCCACCGAGGGCACGCAGACGGCTGGCCGTGGAGCCGCCGCCCGGGCCTCGCCCTCCTCGACGACGTGGCAGTGTCTCGAGGGCCGCATCGCGCACCCCGCAACTCCCCGCTCGCAGGAGTCGTAGGAAGCTCCGCGCGCCGCCGGCCCGCCCGCCCGCGTGCCCCAAGGCGGTGCGCAAGCCCGGAATCGACAAAACAAGAAGAAATCGAAAAGGGAATGCGAGTTCCCAAACAAAAAACCAACAAGCAAGAGTCAAACGGTGGCTCACCTTCGACTTGCTTCCTCTCCATCTCGAAGTCCCGGCGCACGGCCTCGAGCGACGCCGAGGCGCCGGACGGTTTCGCCCCCGCTCGCGGAGGGCCGCCCTCCCGGTTGGCATTGCTGATGCTGAGCACGAGCGCCTCGTCCTCAACTTTGGAGAGCGCGGTGCTCCACTCCTCCAACGACTTCCGCGTCCCCTCGTGGGCGGCGCGCTCCCCGCTCCGCCGCCGCACAGCATCGACGAGGGCGGCCGCCCCCGCCGCAGCTCGCTCCTCGCCCCTTGGCGGGCGGCGCTCTCCTCGCAGGAGCCGCTCCTCGCCGACGACGAGGGCCGCGCCTTGGCGTCGAGGGCGGCCTTCGTGTTGTTCGCCTCCTTGGCACGCCGCTCCAACCCGCGCGCCCGCCCTCGCCCCCCGGCGCCGTTGCGCCCGCGCCCCCTCGAGCGACGTGCGGAGCTCCCGAGCTTCGACGCGAGCGGTGGCCACCTCCGCCTCCCGGCTTGGCGGCCGCCGTCCGCGTCCTCTCTAGGTCCGCGCGCGCACCACACCGCCCTCGTCACGATCGACGAGGGCCGCGCGGATCCGCTCGAGGCTCGAGCGGCGCGCCGCGTCCCGCCCCCGAGCTCTCCCGGAGCTCGTCGCACCACGCCATCGCCCGCACGCTAGCCGCCCGTCCGTGTCCCGAGAGCATCCGCAAGCGCGTCGAAGGCGCTGCACCGCTCCCGGAGCTGGTGAACTTCGGCGTTCACCCGGTCGAACGCGTCATACTTGTCGTGGGCGCGGCGCTCGAGCTCCTGGCATCCACACGTCAAATCCCGTAAGCGCCAAGACTTGAATGCAGCATACGAAAACAAAAAGGGAAGAGGGACGAGCAACCATGGCTCACCTGGAAGACGAGCTAGGCTGGGCCGCCATGGACCCGCAGCGCCTCATTCAGCGCACGGTTAAGCGTGGCGCCGTGGCTCCGGAGCTCGCCCCGCAGCTCCCCGCTCCCCCCCGGCGTCGGCGAACGCAGAGGATCCTCCACGGCCTACCCCACCCCGGGCAGGGCGGCCGCGTGGGAGGACGAGGCCTCGGCACCGTGTCCTCGGCCCCCCACCACCATGTGACCCTCGTGCCGCCCTCACGAGGGCCCCCTCCCCCGGGGCTCGGGGAGTTCGTGGGCCAGCCGGCCCACCGATTCCACCCGTGCGGCGGGGAGTCGTCCGAGAGCTCCACCACCTCCGCCCGCAAATCGCCGGCGGGCGCAGCCTCGCTTGCGCCGCCTCCGCCGCACCTCCATCCGCGCCTCCGCGGCCGTGGGCGCCCGCCGCGCCGCCGTGGCCGCCACCTCCGGCCGTACCACCGCATCCACCGGCGCTCCCGCAAAGTTGCGCCCGCTCCACCTCCTCCCGCAAGGGCGCCCACCGCGGGCTCCACCACAACCGCCGCCGCCGCCGCGCCCGCGTCTCCGTGGACAACCGGCGCCGGCCGTCCCCCCCGGCGGCCTCCGGCCGCGCCGCGACAGCCGGAGTCCGCCGGCCGGGCCTCGGAGGCCCCGCCCGGGTCTTGCGAGCTCGTGCCCGCCGCCGCACTTGTCCCCGGCGCGACCCCCTCGACGAGCGCCGCCGGGTGGGGATTGACGCGTCCGTCCTCAGCACCTTGGCCGGTGCAAGAGGAGGAACGGTTGGAACCGCCATGCGCAGGCACGAACGGAGGGTCAGAGCACTTGGTCATCGACGAACCAAACCAAACGAAGAAGGACAGGCTCCTTACCTCGCAGAGGAAAAGGCCCGCTTCCTTTTCCTCGAGGCCTCTGCGGACGAGGCCGGTGCGCCTGCCGCGCCGCCGCGGCGCCTCCCCGACGGCCGCCACCGCGCGCGCGCAGCACGCCCGCCCCCATGCGCGGGCGTGCCCGATGCCGCACCTCCCAAAGGCGCCACAGCCGCGCGGGGGCACGCTCGTCCCGCGCGCAGCACGCCCCCGCCGTCGCGCCCCGTGATGATGACGCGCGCGCGCACGCTCCCCCCGCGCGCGGGCACGCTTGGACGCGCGCACGCGCGCGTCCGCCGCGCGCACCCCTCCGTGGGCGCGCGCCGCACCCCCCGCGCGCGTGCCGCCCCGACGACGATTGCCCCGGCGGCGGGCGCCGTGCGCCCGCCCCGGACGAAGCCGCCCCCGACGTCGGCGCGGGTTCCGGCGGACGGGGGCGCAGGGCCGCCACCCTCGTCGAGGGGCCCTCCCCCTCGCCCTCTTCCTCCTCGTCCTCGTCCGAAGACGAGGGCTCCTCGATATCCGGGGAAGAGAGCCCCGCCTCCTCGCGCCGCCGATACTCCGCGGCCCGCCGGCCGCGGCGCGCGTGACGACGCCCTCGGCGTGCTCCCTCTTGCGCGCCGCCCGCTCTTGCTTCGCTCCCGCCGCGCCGCCCGCCGAGCACACGGGAGTCGTGGGTGGGCGGGAACGGGCTTGGCGATGTTGAACTTCACCACCGCACACAGGAGCAACAAAGGCGTGTCGGGGAGGCAAAGGCAACGCTAAAGAACCAAAACGAGATCGAGAACCACACTCACCAACGGGCCGATGGGGAGCATCTCGATGTCCCACGTGGTCCGCCCCGCGGCGGCGGCGCACCCGGTGTCGACGGCGCTCCGCGCCCGGTGAGCGCGTACGGCCGCTCGAGGGGCGTCGGGAGCATCCGCGACCTCGCCAGGTCGACGGGGTTCGCCGCCTCTGTCATCTCGAAGATGCAGAGCGGCCTCTCCATCAACGGCACGATCCGCCGGTGATGAAGGAAGGCGAGGACGCCCATCGCGTTCAGCCCCATCTTCGCCAGGCGCTGCAGCGCGGCCAGGACCGACTCCTGCCGCCTCCGATGCTGGGGTGTGGACACCCCGTAGCCCCAGGAGGCAGGCCTCTCCTTGAACACCCGGCCGGTGTAGGGGGGAAGGCCGGCTCGGCGTTGCGCAGTAGAACCATCCCCGCTCCCGCCCGGCGTTGTTCGTCGTCATGGTGCAGGGGATGTAGAAATCCTTGAGCCGCCCCCGCGAGGCGAGCGACATCCCGCCGCGCGCACCGCACGGCGGGTCCTCGGCTCCGACGTGGGCCGCGTGATAAGCTCCCCGCGGAAAAGGTGAACCCAGAGATCCCGCTTGATCGGGATCCCCGGAGTTCTTCGCGGACGCCCACGAACGTGGCCGCCCGCGAGATCGCGTTGGGGGCGAAGTTGTGCAGCCCCACCCCGTAGTAGTGGCACATCGCCCGCATGAAGGTGCTCCCGCCGCGCGTTGAAGCCACGCTCGTGGTAGCGGAGGAAGCTCACCACGTAGCCCTCCGGCGGGTTGGGCTCATGGTGCGCCACCGGCGGCACGATCCACTCCGCCGGCGCCCGTCTTCGTTGGCCGACGGCCGGCCGGCGGCGACCGCCTCGCCAAGGGGGAGCCGGGTCACCGTCGACCTCTCCCAGGCGTACGGCTCCAGGATCCTAACGGGGAGCTGAGGCGGCGCCATAAGGAGGAACGGAGGAACGCGAAGGCGGAGGACGAGGAAACGGAGAAAAAAGCCTTAACAGCAAGCCCGCGCGGTAGCAAGAGCAGAACGAAGGCGAAGGGGCGGAGAACTGAAAACGGCGAGAAGCCAAGGTAAAAAACCACCGTCCCTTCCTCCCCGCAGTTTTATAGGCCGACGGGCGAGCTCTCCGGAGCGGGCGCCCCGACTAGCATTAACTGCAGGGAATCTTCCCATCGCGTCGACGGGCGGGCCCCACCACGACCACAGCGGCTATAACACTGCAGGCGGGTCATCATTACAGCAAAGACCGGCGGCAACCGAGGCAAAACCGTCACGTCCGCCTGCCGCGCCGCCCACTACGCGCGCGCGCGCCGGCCGCGCCGCCTAAAAGGCGCGCCCGCGCTGCAAAACCGCGGCCACGACCGCGAGGCATTTAAATGCCCGGGTCCCTTGCCAAGCAAGGAGCACCCTCGAGCGGGGCGGACCGCCGCCGAAACAAAGGCGACCCTCGATGGGATATCGCCGTGAGAAGGCGGTCCGGACCCGCTCGATGTAGAGCAGGCAACCGCGGGCACCCATGCCACGCGAAACCCTCGAGCGGCATGACCCTCGACTCAAAGCAAAGGAGACCCTCGATGGGGTATCGACGTGAGAAGGTTGCCCGGACCCGCTCGGTGTAGAGCAGCAACCGCGGCACCCATGCCACGGCGCACCCTCGAGCGGCATGACCCTTGGCTCAAAATGACGTCAACCCTCGATGGGATATCGACGTGAGAAGGTCGCCCGGACCTCGCTCGGTGTAGAGCAGCAACCGCGGCACCCATGCCACGGCGACCCTCGAGCGGCATGAGCCCTTGGCTCGAGACAATGTCAACCCCCTAAAGGAAGGCACATACGCCGTGCCACCAACCAAGACCTCGAGGGTCGGCACGCCCGTACCCCCTCGACGGCCGCAAACGTAAAAAGACGGGGCTGGCCAAGACACGGCCCCGCACGGCCTTACTGATCAGAGGTTCGAAGCCTGACCCTCGACGGGTTCGAACAGGCGCCTCAGATCACAGAGTTAGGGACGACGAGGGCACGCGCATTCGAGCCGTTCCTCGAGCCCGTTGGCTCGAGGGTGCCCCACATGTCGTGTTCGAGAGCCAGCGAGGGCAGCTAGCCGGGGGGATCCCACCGAGGGAGAGCTTCCGCGCCCTCGGTCCCTAGCGAACGGACCGAGCCCCACCTAGCAAACCCACGCAAGCGCTTCCATGGACGCGTCTCCGACCGCGCGGCCTACCCTTATCGAACGGGGCATGGGCGTCCACTTGAACCACCCGCTAGCGCCTCGACGAGGAATCCGCGATTCGCGACCCGCTCGATGGGAGTCGTGGAGACCTCACCCTCCGTCCCGCGGAGGGACGGCGAGGGCGCGTTAAAAAACAAGTCGTCGTGCTCGACCCGATCGCCTCGAACGGGCCAAGGCTCGGGGCTTGACGCGCGGCTACACCTCCTTGAAATTGCACCCGCCGGAGACAGTGACAGGGGAGCGTGCACCCCGAAGCCGGCTGAAACACCGCCGATGCCGGTTGGCATATGTGCCACGCCTTTCTGACCAAAGTTCTCGCGGTTAACCCCTGCAGGAGAACCCACACTCCCCGCAGGCTTCGGGGATAGACCCGCGGGTCCGCCGACGCGGCCCCACGGAAAGCGTTCGCAAACAAGGAGGGAAGAACGTCCTATCGCAGGCTCCAAAGATATGCGGGAGCCTCAATGGCAAACCCGCATGCTCGGGGGCTACCGTCGGGGACCGCCCTAGGGGTCCCCTTAAACAATGGGGAAACCCTCACTTAAACCCCGGCATCGAAACACGCTAAGCCTAACCATGCAGGTAACTAACCGTGCAGGACATGGCCCGCGCGGCAGACTCGGCGGCCCACCAAGACGGCCCGCTTAGGAAAACCCCTCGAGCTGTGCTCCGCCCTCGCTCGAGGGCGCACTCCTCCTCGAGCGGGCTCCGCCCCGTTCGAGGGGCAACTCTTCCCTCAAGTGGTCCCGCCCCGCTCGAGGGCCCGCTCCCTCTCGAGCGGGTCTCGTCTCGCTCGAGGGTCCGCCCCCCGCCCTCGCCGGGGCCCGCCACGCTCACGGCGCCCGCACGCGTGCGCCGGTCCCGTACACGGGCATTTAACGCCCTGACGCCGCAGGACGGAGCCATCATGCGCCCGGGGCTCGCACCCCCGTGCCGCCGCACCAACTCCCCGGGGAGGAGCCCATCCCCGCCACCGTGGAGATGGACCGTGCGTACGGCCGAGTCGCCCCGTGACACCGAGCGCCCACTACAAGACGGCTAACGCGCCCGACCCTCGAAAGGGGGCCAGGCGCACCCCTCGATTTCACTTTCCCGTGACCCTCAGTGTAGGTGGGGGGCGCTAGGCCGGTGGATAGCCATCCCGGCCACCGTAACGGCGCGGCCGCCGTACCCACGCGTGCGGGCGCACGCCCGACACCGCGCGCACGCCCGGCGCCGTAGCAACCACTCCGCCACCGCGGAGCGCGTTGGGAAGGAACGCCGTTCTGCCTGCCCCTGTGCCCCGTACCAGCCATCGTCAGCACCTCCCTCGAAGCCTATCAGAGGACGCGCCACCGTCTGCCGCCCTCCTACCCTCGAACCGCCACTATTCGGGTACTCGGGTAGGCCATCATGGCCGGACCGCAACGAAGATCGTCCGGACGGCCGCCCACTCTACAGCGTAGCACGACGTGCGCCCCCACGTAGCTGGATAGCGTGGCGTGCATGTAACTCGCCGCCCCCTTGACCTATAAAAGGGGAGGCGAGCCCCCAGCCGCGGGGGGACGGATAGAGCACAACACAGCATACCGTGCACTCACTCTCTTATTCTCCCACAACATCTTCAGTCACTCTCCCAAGGGACTTGGAGGCCATGCTTCCTCTCCCGCTTTGCTTGTACTTGCCCCACTACAAGCACCCCCGGTGCCGAGCAATATAGTGCCACGAGCACGCCCCTGCTGGACGTACGGCCCCCTCGGCCGGAACCAGGATAAAACCTTGTGTCATTTGTTGCTTGGCATCGACCATTGAGGGATAGACCTAGGCGTTATCTACTGGTTAGTGTCGGGACCATATTCCGCACCGACAGATCTAGAGGGATCGGGGTAAGCCTTTTGTTGAAGTTCCAAGCAAGAGAAGAAGTAGCAAATCGAATCTTAATAAAAGCCTCTTTAAATCGTGGTTTCCCGTCCAAATCCGAAAACATCCGCCTTTCGAGACCCCCGTTCTGTCACAACGTATCCCTATTCATGCGGGGAGCTTAGGGCGAGTCAAAAGACAAGTCGAGATTCTTTCGAAGATCCGCGTGTACCTCTAGCCACCGCGGCTACAAGAACACCCTATGTAATCTATCTCGAGAATAGAATTGGAATAAGCAAAGCCGATCGAAAAACGAAATCTTCGAGGAAACACTTGATCGCTAGGAAAAGATTCAACTTGATAATTCAACTATAACAATGATACATACACAAGATCACCACCGGGATCCTTCCTTGATCTTGCTTCTAGCTCCGGAACTCCGACGTGGTCTTCCGTGCAAGGTTCCCACGTCGGCTAGGGAAACCCTAGTCAACTAGCTCGACCCTCTCCTCTCCTAGATGGTGTCCCTCTCTTCTCTCGCTTCTCGCGGCCGAAGACGAAATCTTCTCTCGCGTGGCTCTCGGTCGGGGGACTATAAATAGCCCGATTGGCGGCTAGGGCAAAGGACGACGGATTTGGGCCCAAAATGGGCTCGGGCCGACCGGGGCCGGGCCGCCGCCCGGGCCCATTTAGGCCCAGCCCGTGGGCTCCTTTGCCCGAGGTCGGTTCCCTTGCTTCCCGGATGCTTCCCCTTCTCGCATGTAGGTCCATGTCGCTCGCGTTTCTCTCCGAATTGGACTCAACTCCTTGTCTTGCAAGATTCAAGACTTTTCTCGGTCGTCCCCGGAGTCTCGTCGTCTTCTCGATCAAGTCCCCCGCTTCTTGGAGTTAATTTTGCTTCAATGCATGACTTGTTCATAGACTTCAAGGTCTTGTCATGAGGTGCTTGATGAACTTATCCCGAAAGTCTTGCATTCAACACTAAAACCCTGCATAAACATTAAACTCCAAAACCGACATGCACACGTGAACTTGTTATACCACGGGGGTTAGTACCAATGGATAAGGTATAAAACTCATGCCAACACCGAAGGTAAACTCATGGCTAGGTTGACGGATTTTCACCGTCAACAGACCCGCAGGCGGCGGCACCCGGGTGTTGACGGCGCTCCGCGCCCGGGCGAGCGCGTACGCCGCCGAGGGGCGTCGAAGCATCCGCGACCTCGCCAGGTCGACGGGATTGGCCGCCTCTGTCATCTCGAAGATGCAGAGCGGCCTCTCCATCAACGACACGATCTGCCGGTGATGAAGGAAGGCGAGGACGCCCATCGCGTTCAGCCCCATCTTCGCCAGGCGCTGCAGCGCGGCCAGGACCGACTCTTGCCGCGCCCGATGCTGGGCCGTGGACACCCCGTAGCCCCAGGAGTCAGGCCTCTCCTTGAACACCCGACGCGTAGGGGGGGGAGGCCGGGCTCGGCGTTACGCAAGTAGAACCATCCCCACTCCTAGCCGGTGTTGTTCGTCGTCATGGTGCAGGGGATGTAGACGTCCTTGAATTGCTCCCCGCAGGCAAGCGACATCCCCGCCGGTGCGCATCGCGCGGCGGGTCCTCGGCTCCGACGTGGGCCGCGTGATGAGCTCCGCGCGAAAGGTGTACCCGCAGCTCCCAATTGACCGGGACCCCTCAGTACCACTTCGCACGCCCACGAATGTGGCCGCCCGCGAGATCGCGTTGGGGGCGAAGTTGTGCAGCCCCACTCCGTAGTGGTGGCACATTGCCCGCATGAAGGTGCTCGCCGGCCGCGGTGAAGCCCCGCTCGTGGTAGCGGATGAAGCTCACCACGTAGCCCTCCCGCGGGTTGGGCTCGTGGTCTCGCACCGGCGGCACGATCCACTCCGCCGGACGTCCGTCTTCGTTGGCCGCCAGCTGGCCGGCGGCGACCAGCTCACCAAGGGCAAGCCGCGTCACCGTCGACCTCTCCCAGGCATACGGCTCTAGGATCCTAAGGGGAAGCTGAGGCGGCGCCATGAGGAAGGACGAAGGAACGCGAGGACGGAGAACGAGGAACGGAAGGAAGGCTCTAATGGCGACACCGCGCGGTGGCAAGAGCTAGGCGAAGACGAAGAGGCGGGGGACTGAAAATGGTGAGGCGTCAAGGTAAAAAACCGCCGTCGCCTCCACCCCTCAGATTTATAAGCCGACGGGGCGAGCTCTCCCCGAGCGTACGCCCGCTAGCATTAACTCAGGGGAATCTCTCCTTCGCGTCGACGGGTGGGCCCCACCATGACTGCAGCGGCCACGTCACTGCAGGCGGGCCATCATTACGGCAAAGACCCGCAGCGACCGAGGCGAAGCGGTCACATCCGCCTGCCACGCCGCCCACTACGCGCGCGCGCGGCCTCAACACCTAAAAAGGCGCGCCCGCGCTGCAAAACCGCAGCCACTATCGCAAGGCATTTAAAATAACTGGGTCCCTGGCCAAGCAAGGAGAACCCTCGAGCGGGGCGAACTCCCGGCTCAAAACCAGGACAACCCTCGATGGGATATCAACGTGAGAAGGTCGCCCGGGACCTGCTCGATGTAGAGCAGGCACCGCGGGTACCCATGCCACGTAAGACCCTCGAGCGGGGCGAGCCCTTGGCTCAAAGCGAATTCAACCCTCGATGGGACGTCGATGTGAGAAGGTCGCCCGGGACCTGCTCGATGTAGAGCAGGCACCGCGGGTACCCATGCCACGTAAAACCCCTCGAGCGGGCGGCCCTCGCCTCAAAACGATGTCGCCCCCGAAGGGATACCGACGTGAGAAGGTCGCCGGGACCCCGCTCGATGTAGAGCAGTGCACCGCGGGTACCCATGCCACGTAAGACCCTCGAGCGGTGCGAGCCCTCGGCTCGAGACAATATCGACTCTCCAAGGAAGGGCACATACGCCGTGCTACCAACCAAGACCCCGGGGCCGGCTCGCCCGTACCCCTCGATGGCCGCAAACGTGAAAAGACGGGGCCGCCCAGCACCACCCCCGCACGGCCCCATACCGATTAGAGGTTCGAAGCCCGACCCTCGACGGGTTCGAACAGCGCCACGATCGCAGAGTTAGGGACGACGAGGGCACGCGCATTCGAGCCGTTCCTCGAGCCCGTTGGCTCGGGGTGCCCCACATGTCGTGTTCGAGAGCCGCGAGGGCAGCCTAGCCGGGGGATCCCACCGAGGGAGAGCTTCCGCGCCCCCGGTCCCTATCGAACGGGACCGAGCCCCACCTAGCAAACCCACGCAAATGCTTCCATGGACGTGTCTCCGACCGCGCAGCCCTACCCTTATCGAACGGGGCATGGACGTCCACTTGAACCACCCGCTAGCAGCGCCGACGAGGAATCCGCAATCCGCGACCCGCTCGATGGGGGGTTGCGGAAACCCTCACCCTCCGTCCCGCGGAAGGACGGCGAGGGCGCGCAAAAAACAAGTCGCCAAGCTCTACCCGATCGCCTCGAACGGCCAAGGCTCGGGGCTTGGCGCACGCGCTACACCTCCTTGAAATTGCACCCACCGGAGACAGGGGCCGCGGTGCGTGCACCCCCGAAGCCGGGGCCGAAATACCGCCGATGCCGGCTGGCATATGTGCCACGCCTCTCCGACCAAAATTCTCGCGGTTAACCCCCTACAGAGCACCCACACTCCCCGTAGGGCTTCGGGGGGCTAGACCCGCGGGCCGCCGACGCGGCCCCACCCGAAAGCGTTCGCAAACAAGGAGGGAAGAACGTCCTATCAGTAGGTTCCAGCATCTGCGGGAGTCTCAACGGCAAACCCACAAGTGCTCGGGGGCTACTGTCGGGGACAGCCCTAGGGGTCCCCTTAAACAATGGGGAAAACCTCACTTAAAACCCGCAATGAAATCCAAATACGTTAAGCCTAACCATGCAGGCACCTAACCATGCAGGACACAGCCCACGGGGACTCCGACGGCCCATCGAGGCGGCCCATGAAAGGTTCCCCTCGAACAGGCTTCGCCCCGCTCGAGGGGCGCACTCCCTTCGGCGGGCACCCCCCGCCGAGGGGGCGCGTTTCCCCGAGCGGGGTCCGCCGATCGAGGGGACGCCCCCGCCCCTCGCACGGGGTCCGCCACGCCGAGGGTGCCCCTCACGCGTGCGCCGGCCCCGTACACGGGCATTTAACGCCCGACGCCGCAGACGCGCGCCATCATGCGCCCGTGGCTCGCGCCCCTGCCGCCGCACCGACTCCCCGTGGAGGAGCCCATCCCCACCACCGTGGAGGGGACCGTGCGGTGGCCGGTGGCCGGGCCCCGTGACACCGCGCGCCTACCGCAAAGACGCTAACGCGCCCGACCTCGAAGGGGGCCGGCGCACCCGATTTCACTTTTCCCCGTGACCCTACAGGATTAGGTGGAGGCACTAGGCCGGTGGATCGCCATCCCGGCCACTGTAATGGCGTGGCCGCCGTACCCGCGCGTGCGGGCGCACGCCGGGCCCTGTAGCAACGACTCCAGCCCCGTGAGGCGTGTTGGGAAGGAATGCCGTTCTGCCTGCCCCTGTGCTCCGTACAAGCTTGCGCCAGCACCGCCCCCGAGCCTATCAGAGGACATCACCGCCATCCGGAGCTCTCCCCACCCTCGAACCGCCACCGTTCGGGTACAAGTCGTGCCATGATGACCGCGCGGGGATCGCCGACGGCCGCCCACTCTACACCGTAGACGCCGCACCTCCCCTCCACATAGCTAGGTAGCGCGACGCGCATGTAACCCGCCGCCCCCTTGATCTATAAAAGGGGGGAGGCGAACCCCCGCCCGCGGGGGGGACCCCGACGCGCAGACACGAGAACACTTCACACACCACGTACTCATTCTCCCACTAACATCTTCACCCACTCCTCCAGGGACTTGGAAGCCACTCTTCCTCTCCCGCCTAAGGATCGCTCCTGATGGCCGCCCATTCTCCAGCGCATAGCACGTCGTGGTTTTCCACGGATTAGATAGCGCGCATGCATGTAGTTTGCCCCCTGATCTATATAAAGGGGGGACGAACCCCCTGCACTACAGGGGGACGACGACGAAGAGACATTTAACAACGACACGCTCATGGGCGTCACGTACCAAGAGCCCTCGTACATACGCCGTGCACTCACTCTCTTATTCTCCCACAATATCTTCTGCCACTTCACCCAGGGACTTGGAAGCCACGCTTCCTCTCCCGCCTCGCTTGTAGCAGCCTCCACCACAGTGCACCCCCTAAGCCGAGCAATATAGTGCCGTGAGCACACCTTTGTCGGACGCCCGCCCCCGCCCCAACCAGGATAAAAACCCCGTGTCACTTGTTGCTTAGCATCAACATTGAGGTAGACCTCGCTATCTATCTTGTTAATGTCGTGACCATATTCCGCAGGACCGACACATAGCCTCACATCACCATTTCTCCACACATATCACCAATATCTCACAAATAGCCAAAGAGACTCAAATATGGCATATGAAAGAAGCTCATCATCCTAAAATGCAATATGATACAAATGCAACATGATATATGACAAGATGGCTATCCTACCATGGTTTATACATCAAGCAAAGCATGTATATACATCAAAGTAAACATGGTATGATACATATGATACAAAAGGAAATGCCCTAAGAATCAACTAGAAAGGGCAACAAACCCCAAGGTCCCCGCAAGCGCACAAAATGCTTGGCCGAGAGGCTTTGTGAAAATGTCTGCAAGCTGATCTTGGGTAGGGACATGGCCCAACACAATGGTTCCTTTCTCTACATTGTCCCTCAAGAAATGATACCTCACTTCTATGTGTTTGGTTCTGGAGTGAAGCACTGGGTTTTTGGCTACGCTTATGGCACTGGTGCTATCACAAAGAAGTGGGATCTGGGTGCACTCCTCACCAAAGTCTCTCAAAGTGTATGAAATCCACAACAACTGGGAGCAACAACCGGCAGCAACATACTCTGCCTCTGTGGTAGACTGAGCTACACTAGACTGCTTGCGGGAAGACCATGAGACCAACGAAGAACCCAAGAAACTGGCAAGTACCAGAAGTAGAGACTTCCTCTGACTCGACAACCAAAGAACCGCATCGGAAAAAAAAAAAAAAAAAAAAAAAAAAAAAAAAAAAAAAAAAAAAAAAAAAAAAAAAAAAAAAAAAAAAAAAAAAAAAAAAAAAAAAAAAAAAAAAAAAAAAAAAAAAAAAAAAAAAAAAAAAAAAAAAAAAAAAAAAAAAAAAAAAAAAAAAAAAAAAAAAAAAAAAAAAAAAAAAAAAAAAAAAAAAAAAAAAAAAAAAAAAAAAACCATGAAGAGAAAGAGTCGAGGAGGAAGAATACCAAAGGCCAAGACCAGGGGCAGACTGTAGGTACCTGAAAATCCTCTTGACGGGCCACTGGTCGATGTGATGTCCCCGGCGAAGCCCCCCCGAAAACAAGCGCACAGACACACGCTGAACTGTATGCGCCCGTCGCCGTCAAGTAGAGGAGGGAGCTGATCATGCTCCTGTACTCCCGCTGGTCCACTGGTTCTCCGTCCTCATCCGCATCCAAAGTGGCCGTACTCCCCATGGGAGTCGACATCGGCTTCACATCTCGCATCTGGAACTCTCAAGGATGTCTTTTGTAGACTTGGTCCGGTGCATAAACGCTCCATCCTTCACTTGTTTGATCTGCGCCCTGAGAAAATACCGCAACTCGCCCATCATGCTCATTCCCGAACTCCCTCGCTCATCTCATCCGCAAACTTGGCAACAAGGTTATGTGACGAGCCACCAAAGACAATATCATCCACGTATATCCGAACAATCAGCAAGTCATTTCCATGCTTGAGGAGAAACAAGGTCCTATCAACTCCGCATCTATCACAAACCCTCTCGCTCACCAAAACCTCTCAATCTCCCATACCAAGCACGGGCGCCCGTTTCAACCCGATACGTAGCCCTTTTCAACTCCGTATACCTCGTGTGGGGTACAACCCTCGCTCTCAAAACCTGTGTGGTCGGCTTCACATACACCTCCTCCTCTATGACCTCATCTCGTAGAAAAGCACTCTTCACGTCCATCCGAAACAACTTGAACCCTTTAGCCACTCGCAAAGGCTAGAAGGATCCGAATTGCCCCAAGACGGCCACGGAGCAAAGGTCTCCTCATAGCCGATCCCCTCCTTCTCGACTAAACCCCCGAGCAACAAGTCCAGACTTGTTCCTCACAACCATCCCATTCTCTCCTCTTGTTCTTCCAAACCCACTTGGTTCCTATGGGATGGCAATTTGGAGGTGGTTCAACTAACTCCCACACCTCGGTTCCTCTCAAAGTTTTCCAACTCCTCATGCATAGAATTGACCCGGCTTGCATCGTATAAAGCATGTCCAATGTCCTCGGGCTCAAAAAGTGGCAACAAAAGCAAGATGAGCAAAATGAGAGGAATTCCCGGACCTCGACCGTGTAGTGCGTTCGTCGATGTTCCCAATGATCTTCGACAGGATGCACTTCTTGAACCGCCGGGAGCCTCACGCCCCGAGACTACCTCCCCCTCAACTCCGCCTTCTCTCGCTCGGTCCTCTTGTTGCACCGTTGTTGTCCATGAAGTAGACTCGTCCATGCTCCAAAGTGGTCGTAGGGGAAGTAGTGGGGACACGCTCACTTCCGGCGCATGGTTCTCCCCATCATCATCTCCAAACCCCTCATCTTTCTCCTCTTCCAAGAGGTCCCCGCCATCTCTTCATCACCCGCACATTCAAAGCCAAGAGAGGTACATGGCATTGGCTCGTCGAAGGTCACCTCGCAAGTCTCCATGATTTTGTTAGGCTCAAGGTTAAGCACCTATATGCTCTAGAATGGTTAGCATATCCAAAGAAAATACCATCACTAGACCTAGCCTCAAACTTGTCGAGTTTTCCTTCTTCGAATAAAGCATTTGCAGCCAAAGACTCGAAAATGACTCACCTTGGGTGCCCGACCATGCATAAGCTCATAACAGGTCTTCTTCTTTGAAAGCTCAATAAAACCCCCATTGGAAACATGATAAGTCGGATTGACCGCCTCCCCCAATACCCTCCTGTGGAGTCCCGTGCTCATCGAGCATCGTCCTAGCCATCTCACAAAGAGTCCGATTTTTCCTTTCCACAACTCCATTTTGAGGGGGCACATAAGGGGCCGAATACCGATGTTCAAGACCTAGATCACACAAAAGGCATCAAAACGAGAGTTCTTGAACTCAGAGCCATTATCATCGGCGATAGCTCGAATAGCATTCCCATGCCTCTCGTTTTTCAACCCCACGATCGCATCTCCAACAAAACCAAATGTCTCACTCTTATCTTCCAAGAAAAACACCCAGGCATAGCGAGAGTAATCGTCCACCACAACAAGGACATACCACTTCCCACCCACCGAGCGAACTCGAGCTGGCCCAACAAGATCCATATGCAACAGCTCCCGGACGCCTGGCCATGACATCGCCGGGGTGGATGGGGAGTGGCTACCATCTTACCATGCCTACAAGGAGCACAAACCAAATCCTTCTCAAGCTTCAACCTCGCAATCCCCTGACAAGGTCAAGACCACTCAAGCGAGAAACCAAATGAAAGCTCAAGTGTCCCAACCGCCTATGCCATTTCCACAAATCGAAGAAGGATCGCCATCAAACAAATGAGCAGACCCAAAGAACGAGAGAAATCAGCTCCCCCGAAAATCCGACCCTCGTGGATGATCAAGCTGTACAAGATCACCTCGAGAATCAAGCAAACGAGACTCGCCATACTTGAAACGCACCTCAAAACCCTCATCAAGCAACTGAGAAACCGAAAGCAAATTGAAAACCAAAGACTTCACAAGAGCCACTCTCTTCAACGTTACCTTGTCACTCACATGCACAACACCCTCTCAAAAGCACCCTTCCCTCGTCCATCGTCCCCAAATGTGATGTACATCTTTTCCTTCACTGGGGTGAGGCTGGAGAACCACTTCTTATCTCCGGTCATGTGTCGAGAACACCCGGAGTCGATCAACCAAATGCCCTTCTCCAAGCCTCCCCGCCCGTAGTCGAAAACAAGAACGAGAGTGAGCTAGCGACTCGACACTCGGGGTTAGCACAAAGAAAGTTAAACTAAAGGTCGAGCCATCCGCTCAAAAGAGGGGTTAGCAAACATCATTCCCTTGCCACCAAAACTTCCCATGACCCATGGGAGGAGTACGAGCACCACGAGGGGGGAAAACGTGGTTCGTAGTTCCCCCGGAACCCAAAGCCGCGATCATCTCCCTAAACCCGTACCGAGGACGAGTAGGAGGACGTCCACGCAAAACCACCACGAGCCCGACCAAACCTCTCACCAAGACGCACACCATCCTCTCTCCTAACAAACCTCTCACCACCACCTCCCCGTGGGAACCTCGCCAACACTCCTCACACTTCCCACACCCCGTGGAAGTGGCACTCTGTGCTCAGTGAATACCGCGAGACCGGCGATACCTCGTCCCGGTTTGCTTGCTCCCTAGCAAGCCTCTCATCCCTCTTCCTCTTGTAGCAAAACTCGCAAGATGCCTCTCCTTGCCACAATACTCACACCCTCGAAGGGGATGGGTTTTGGTTTTGGCTCGCTTCTCTCTAGGCTTCTCACCCTTCTCACCCACAAACTTCACCGGTTTCCGGAAATCATTTGTCTTAGGTGGGAATTTGGGTGGATCTTCGGGGCTGTGTCAGCTTGTTGCAAAGGTGGCTGGGCTTTGGTGTGAAAGAGTTCTGGGTGCTTTTGGAAGTGGGACTTGGATCTCTCCAATCACCTCAAACTCTAGGGTTAGACTCAACACACTTCTCATACACACTCTCCCCAATCGCTCTCTCCCACTTTCTCACCCAACTTCACAAACCCAAACCACGACCATCACCTCTCTTGAACTCCCCCCTCAATCATGATTTTCAATTGAGGTGCCCGCCGTACAACCAACCCAACACCTTCCTCAAATAGTCATTGTCCTCATGCATGACATCCAAACGGAAGTAAGTTCAAGATTGCGAAAGTAACTTCATCACAAGTAGAACATGCATTTGCAACAGAGATTTCAAAGATGCTTCCAAAGAACTAATGGTAGAACGAGCATCGACAAGCTTAGCATGCATAGTAGGACATGATTTGCAAGCACCAAGCAAAGTGGGTCTAGCCTTAAGCTCATCATATTCACCCTCTAAGAGCATCTAGTTGAGCCAAAGTAGAAGCATTCTTCTCATTAAGCACTTTGATCTCATTCAACCAAGCATCACATTCAACACATTCAACATCATCAGGAGTAGTAGGAGCAAGTTTCAAAGAGTCATTCTCAAGTTTCAATTCAAGCAATTTTGACTCTAACTCTCCTACTTTCTCGCTAGCATTCTCAAGCTGAGCCCTAAGATCTTTCCTCATCTTTTTGGCATCTCTAAGCACACTATCACGGTTGTCAAGCAAGCCATTCAACCTAGCAATCTCAAAGAACAAAGAGTCGGGGGTCACTGCCACCTCATCCTCCGAGTCGAGTCGCCGTCTTCCTTCTCGCTCTCTCTTGCCGCTGGAGCTATGGGCCAGCCACAAAAGCCCTCAAGCGCCACGGGGCCGCCCCGCCGAGGTTCCGCTTGCACTCTTCTTGCCTTGCGCCTCCCGCCGTCTTCATCTTCGCCGCTTGAGCTTGATCGCTCCTCGCTTGAGCTTGAGTCGACGTCGCCGCACCGCCACCATCGCTCTTGCCTTGTTCTTCTTGTAGCCGCTCTTGCTCTGGCCGCCGCTTGTCCTTGTCCTTGCTCTTGGACTTGCTGAAGTGCTTGCCCTTGGAGGAGTACTTGTCTTCACGCCTGGGTGCGCCTTGTACTCGTTCACCTGTACTTGTTCTCCTCCGCTTCCTCGGCACTTCGCCGATGAAGTGGCCACGCTTGCCACACTTATAGCACGTCCCCGAGCTCCGCCTGCGTTCCTCCGACTCTCGTGTAGTCGTTCAAACCTTCGGGAGAGCAAGGCCATCCTCCTCCTCGCCCAAAGACATCAAACTCCTCATCCGGGAATGGACATGAGAGAAGACAAGGAAAAACTCGTCCGACAGAAGGGTTAGATTTGCCCTTTCGATCCGCCCACAAGAGCAAGACTATGGTCGGCCGAGCCCTCATGCTTGGATTGCAACTTGTCAACCTCACCGACTTGAGCTTAGAAAAGAGGTCATCCAACTCAATAGTCAAGTAATGCCTGCACTCCTTGATGGCCTCAACCTTAGCACCCCAAACATTTGGGTCCAAGACATGCAAGAGCTTCAAAGCCCGACTATGCTCTTGTACGAAAATCCCCCCCTCAACATTAGCCTTCATGTTGTTCACGATGGCTGTGAACCTCTCGAAACATCGCATCAATGTCCTCAACGGAAGTGGAGAAAAATTCTATATTGCATCCCAAAGAGACAAAGAGGCTAGCCTTCACATGGTTATCACCACCGTGAGCAACCAACAACTTTTCCCAAATTTGCCAAGAAGATTCAAATGGCGAACACGCTCAAACTCGGATCACACAAGCTCCGACCAAGTGATCAACGCGCTTTTTGCATTAGCCTCATACTTGGCCTTAGACCCAGACGGCCACCATAAGAGTATGGATGTTGACCGGAATAGCATAGGTCTTGTCAAGCACAATGAAATCCAACAGCCTTCCCACGAAGAAAGATCATCATACGAGCCGCCCACTTGTGGTAACCCTTGCCATCGAAGTGCGGCGACCGCCCCGCTCAACGTACGCCATCTTAGGATTCGAGACTTGTCAAAGTCGCAAAAGAATCCTAGCACCAAGCTTCGATACCAATTGAAGGATCGATGGCGACTAGAGAGGGGGGAGGAATAGAGCCTGAAAACTTCTTCCAAAAGAACCCGCCTATACCCTAGTCAAAACCCCCCACACACGAGCGATGGATCGAATCACACACCAATCGCCAAGACCACGAGGTTATGGATCAACCTCTAGTCCTAGGAACGATTCCTTGAAGCACACGCGAAGCACTAGAAAGGGAAGGAAAGAATCGAACCAAGAAGCAAAGCGCACAGCTCGCGACCGTCCGGCCAGAGGGGCGACCGTCCGCGCAGCCTCGGCGACCGTCTGCCTCCGACCAGCCGCGATCGTCCGCGCGACGACCGCGACCGTCCGGCCCGCCCAACACCGCGACCGTCCGTTAAACACACACAGAGCACCGCAAGGACCCGAGAAAACGGACCGTCCGCCGAGGCCGGCGATCGTCCGCGCCACCCGCGACCGTCCGCTACCCGAGCGTCCGGACCGTCCGCAAACCGGCCGCAACCAAAACCAAAAGCCAAACCGATCGAAAGCAAAGGACGCGCAAGAACACGACGAACACGCGACGAACACTAGCCACGCGACCGTCCGCGCACCGCCCGCCACCGCCCGCCGTGGACAGAACGCAAAGCCCGACCTCGAAAGTCAACTCCCCCAAATCATCATCGGATTTCCCAAACGGTTGAAGCTATGGAGACAAGGGTTTGGGGACTTGAAAAGCGTCACACAAGGATGCTATAGCCCAAAAATCTTGCCTCCTAACTCCCTAAATCACCGGAATCGCGAACTCTTTCGAGCACCACCAAAAACTAGAGCACCGAACGAAAACTCACGAATCGAAGTGGTTTCTGCCGTTTGAGGGCACAAGATCAAGCACAAAGATGCACAAGACATCTATCCATGTTTCCCTCAAAGAAATCCGGAGAAACCCACCCAAACCCGCGGAATCACACCGGGAACAAAGGCACGAAACAAGCACGAAAAGCCACGAAAAACACAACCCCGAATCTTCTATACAAACCAGAAAGATTCACAAGGTCTAGCATGCCGCTCTCTAGCATCCATCCCTCTCAACAAATCTCTCATGAAGCTCTCATGCTAGCCTAGAGAAAATGGAAGGAAAAATAGCTACGAAAATGAGAAAGAGGAGGGAGGAAATGAAACCCTAAGTCGCCGAGAGAGAGCCATCCACACACACTCATGGCTTATATACGGTCCCGCCGGGAGGGTGGTAAATGACTCGACTACCCCTAACTAAACTACCGGCGATACAACCCACGTAGGGGCATTTAGGTAATGTTGGTGGGTCTTCCCATCGGGACGGCCACGCCTTTGCCGCACCCCCCCGCCCTCCCGACGTAAGCCATGCGATCCCGCCGCGTGTCCTCCGCCCCTCGAAGGTTCCCGACACGCCCGATCCCGTCTCCGTCGTGTTGGGCCCCTCGACTCGGTTTTGAGGCCCAAACCAAGAAACCGTCCGCCGATGGTTTTGTGGGCAAACCACCAAACCCCGCGTGCTCCTGGCCCCGCCTCCCGCCAAACCACTTGACTCCCCGCCACCGTGCACCGGCCGTTCGTCCATGACTTCGTCTTGCTTGTGTCGCCACCATGTGGCCCGCACCCGTGCCCGCCCGTCCACCGGTCCTCGAACCGAGGGGATGCTTTGCGGAGACGGGAGCGGGGGCTCCTTATGTGGGAGCCGGCACGGGCCGCCGGCACAGGTGGCTGCATGCTCTCCCCTGGCTCGGTTTTCCTCCGACACGATCATTTTCTCCTCCATGACTTTCTTGCCGCGTGCTCCACGAGTTGCAGCCCCAAGAAACGCTCTGCGTCCACTCCTTTTCTTGCATTATTGGTCCTTCCACTTGATGCTTCATCCTTTGAGTCATGTCCATGCTCCCTTTGCTCCACTTGCTTCACATGCCACCATGAAATTCCTGCAAAGTTATGCTTGCTGCCCACCCATGCTTGTCCTTTGCATGTGGACTTGGTGAAAGTTGATGAAAGGGTATCCAATGGTGCATGCATGATTAAATTAAACTAGATTGCCTCCCTATAAGTATGCTTAAGGCTAATCACTCCTCTAATTCGAAAATTAAAAATATATCCAGAGCTATGGAAGAGCTCAAGCATAAATTTAGAGAAGTTTTTAAACCATTAAAAACAAATGTAAGTCGAAAATGTTCGGAGCTACGTTGATATCGGTCTCAGGACATAGTTTTACCTTCATTGGTTGAGAGAGAACTTTTCCCGGCTTGATCATGGGGGCATAGGTTTAGGTTCTAATTTTGGCTAAATGAGAGAGATTTTGAATAAAACAAAATTAAATGAGGTTTAGAAAAATTCTAATCTTAGAGAAACCAAGGAATGAATTTTTAAACCAACCAAAACTTTGGTTTCTAGGTTTACGCGAGTCCTACCACATGCTGAAATTTAATTAACACCTAGGTATAAGTCGTGTCTCTACTTGTGTGTTTTTAGCGTGAAAAATAAGTCAACCACAACACCATAATAAGGATGAAGGGTGGAGTTAGGTTCTGAATTTATTTAGTTGTGGTTTCTCGAAAAGAAACAAACAAACACATAGGAGGGTTCAAGTAAAGGGTTTATGATCAAGCAAAATATTCAACCAAGAATTATGTCTCTAATATTGTCTTTGCATAATAAAATTCAAAACTAACTTATTAAAAAGACTCGAAAAACCTGGAATCGGATTGTCCTCCCGGTAGCTTATTCTTGACTCGACGAAACGGGTTGCCTCCCGCCTAGCGCTTTGTTTATAGACCATAGCTAGACTTCTTCACTTGATTACTTTGGGTCAACGCTCTTTGCGGGTGTTGCAATCTTGGGTACCCACTTCCGCACCATCTTGGGCACGAGCTTATCTTCCGGTTTAGTCATTTTTTTGGTCTTCACAGACAGCTTTTCTTCCTTTGTCTTGACGGATGCAACACCTTCCTTGATTTTCTTTACGTCCTTCTTCTTCGGCTCTTTATTCTTTTTCAGTCCTTCCTTCTTCTTTGGTTCTTCCTTAACAACACAACGAGGAGGTGGAAAATTTTTAACTTCAATCATATTGCATGCCTCGAGTCGTGGTCGGAACTTGAAGGAACTCCTTTCTCTGTTGATGTCAAACATGATCTCCCCCTTGCCAACATCGATAGTAGCTCCCACGGTCTTGAGGAAAGGCCTCCCAAGGATGAGCGGTGGCCTCTCCCTCTCTCCCATCTCGAGCACCACGAAGTCGATGGGGATGAAGTGGTGTCCGACCTTCACAGGTACATCTTCGGCAATGCCCAAGGGATAGCGAATGGAGTTATCTCCCAACTCCAAACACATACCCATAGGCTCCAATGGTAGGCGTAGCTTCTCGAACACATCCCCGCAGCATGACGCTCACACTTTCTCCAAGGTCGCATAATGCCTTCTCGAAATTGAATGAACCAACGGAACATGGAATTGTAGGGCACCCGGGGTCCTTTTGCTTCTCTAGCCCATTAGCAATAGTGGCACTACACTCCTCGGACATCTTGACAAGATCTACCCCGAGTGTTGCTATCTCATATTTATTTGCAAGTATGTCTTTAAAGTAACGAGAATATGTAGGTACTTGTAGGGCATCTAATAATGGCATGTTGATGCTAAGTCTACGCACAACTCCACAAACTTCTCAAAGTGGTTGTCAAGTTTACCTCGGAAGTAGCGTGGCTTGAGTTGTGGTATCCTCGTGTGTCTTCTTCGGAATCTCGGGTCGGGCTCTTCGATGACGATCCCCGTAAACACGCACTTTAGTTCCTTCGTCTCGGCGGATGGTTTAGGCTTCTTGCTCCCGCGGGTGTTAGGATCTTCGATCTCCTTTCCGAATGTGTTAGAATGGCCTTGTCGATTCGGGACTTTTAGGTTGTCCGGAAGCTTCCCTTCATCATTAGTGAGGCGCCGACAAGTTGTCCCACTTGCGTCACGAGCATCTTCATCATGTTGAGCACTTGATGGTTGGAGCTCTCGACCTCCGTCACTTTGCTATCGATGTTCTCCAACACCTTGTCTATGGTCTTGAACTTGGTGACGGTGTCATTGTTGATCTTGGCACGTCCATGAATTCCTTCAATTGTATACAAAGCGGAACCGAATTCGGAATGGATGAGCTTGCATTAAATTGAGGTCTAACTTGCTCGTAGCGGAAGTTCGGCAATTCTCCCTTCCTCATGTAGTCGAGCACTTTGGCTTCCTCCAGACAATCTTTGCGGACATGGCCATACTCTCCACATTCTTCGCATGTGGATCTTGCTTCGGCGGCCTTCAAGTCTTGAGCCTCCTTCTTTTCTATCTCCATCTTCTCCAATCTCCTCATGAGTGAATCAATCTTTGCCTTCAAGTATGTTCTCCTTCTCCACTTGCAAGACTCCTTTGACGTTCAGGTGGGTTGAACCGGATGTAGGCGCCGGATGACGCCCATGTGTCATTATCGCGACCTTCTTGAATAGAGTGAAAGCTTCCGTCGGTGTAAGCTGATGATAGATCCCCCGCTTGATGCATCGATGATCGTCCTTGATGCCATGGTGAGTCCTTGATAGAACTTTTGCCCCAGGAGTCTTCCCTTTGGGAACTTGTGATCGTAGACGCAGGAGTGTCTCGTTGAAGCGCTCGAATGCCTCCGAGATGGTTTCCATAGGATATTGAACAAAGGTGGCAATCTTATTACGCAAACTTTGAGTTTTTACCGGGGGTAGTATTCCTTCATGAAAGCCTTCATCAGCGTGTTCCAATTTTTGCACGAGTCTCCCGTAGGTTGAGAGTGGAACCATTGCAAAGCCTTCCCGAGTAGTGAGAACGGAAAAAACATTGCCCTCATTTTATCTTGAGTCACCCCATCCATGTTGAAAGTCTGACATAGTTGAATGAATGCTTGGAGGTGAAGGTTCGGATCCTCTTTACCGGTGAAGGGTGAATGTTGCACCATGCGGATTGTTGAGGTCTTGATCTCGAATGGTCTTCCAATCTCCTTAAGGTTCAAGATTGGTAGGTCGATGATGTCCAGGGTGCATAGCTCCCCAATCTTGCGCTCTTGCGGTTGATCACCCATCGGTGGAAGTCGATTCTCCCGAGGACTTTGAGGTGGTGAATTCTCCGAGGATTCCTTCGATCCTTTGTCTTTCGACTCCGAATCTACAAAATCCAGCTTTTTAGCTTGATGTGCTTCGCGTCTCCTTAGCCTGAAAAGTTTTTCTGGATCATCCACAAAATTATCGGGTTTGTTGGAGAGGTAGCCGTCCATCTCTGTTAGGGTTAGCAATAAACAAAATATGCAAAAACTAGAAAGTAAAAATAAATCTATGAAAACTAGGGTTAGACAAACTAGATTAGATTTATTTTGAGGATGATCAGTTTAGTAGATGCAAAAGAAAAACTAAAATGCAGCAAAGTACAAAAAAGCAATAAAAGATCAAATCTTGATCACTTGTTCCCAGTAACGACGCCGGAAAAAGGGGCTTGTTGACGGTTAATAATTATCAAAGTTCGCTTAGACACAGCGGACAAGTCTCCCGTCGTAGTCAAGGGACCCTTCTTCCCTCGAGTGGTGAACCCAAGGTATCGAATCCGTGGAACAAATGTGTGACGCAAAGATGATCTAGTAAAGCCAAGTAACTTAAATCTTAGTTAAAGAAAACCTAATGCATCTAGATAAAGAACACCAAACTAATCTAGTCTACTAAAGACCGGAGATAACAAAGAAAGATAGAGGGTAGATAAACTGATCTAGAGAGATCGGGTTAAGCCTTGTTGAAGTTCTAAGCAAAGAAGAAGTAGCAAATCGAATCTTATTAGAAGCCTCTTTAAATCGTGGTTTCTCGTCCGACTCGAAAACATCAGCCTTTCGGAACCACGATGCAATCACCAACGTATCCCTACTCATGCGGGTAGTCTAGGGGCGAGTACAAAGACAAGTCCGGTGAGTTCTTTCGGAGAATGCGGCATGTACCTCTAGCCACCGCGGCTACAAGAACACCCTATGTAATCTATCTTGAGAATAGATTTAGAATAAGCAAAGCCGATCGAAAAACGAAATCATCGAAGAAACACTTGATCGCTAGAAGTAGATTCAATTTGATAATTCAACTATGACAATGATACATAAACAAGATCACCACCGGGATCCTACCTTGATCTTGCTTCTAGCTCGGGAACTCCGACGTGGTCTTCCGTGCAGGTTCCCATGTCGGCTAGGGAGACCTAGTCAACTAGCTCGACCCTCTCCTCTCAGGGATGGTGTCCTTCTCTTCTGCTCCTCGGCGGCGATGGCCAATTGGATCATGCATGGCTCTCGACCCGGGGCTATAAATATCCCGAATGCCGGCTAGGTCAAAGGAAAGGGCAAATGGGCCACAGGCCCGGGGCACCGCAGGCCGGCCGGCCTGGGCCGGCCGGCTTGGGCCCATCCAGGCCCAGCCCATGGCCTCCTTTGCGTGGTGTCGATTCCCGGGTGTTCTAGATGCTTCCCCCTTCTGCATGTAGGCCCTTGTCGTCAGTTTCTCTCCGAGTTGGACGTAGCTCCTCGTCTCACTGGCACTTTTCTAGTTAGGTCCTCGGAGTTTGTCATCTACTCGGGTTGAGTCCCTGGCTTCTTGGAGTTAAGTTTGCTTCATTGCATGACTTGTATGGGGCTTCAAGGTCTTGTCACAAGGTGCTTGATGAACTTATCCTGAAAGTCTTGCATTCAACGCTAAAACCCTGCATAAACACTAAACTCCAAAACCGACATGCACAAGTGAACTTGTTATACCACAGGGGTTAGTACCAATGAATAAGGTATAAAACTTATGCCAACACCGAAGGTAAACTCATGGCTAGGTTAATGGATTTTCGCCATCAACAGATAGGAAGTCCACTTCTGGGACTCGCCAGTTTTTGGGATATTCATTGGTGTCTTGGTCTTCCCGCAAATAGTCGAGTGTTGCTCAATCCACTACCGAGGCAGAGACGTTGCCGCAGCCAGTTGTTGCTCTCAGCTCCTTTGGATCACATACATCATGAGTGACTTTGGTGAGGAGTATACCCATGTCCCACTTCAATGTGATAGCACCAGTGCCATAAGCGTTCCAAAGAACCTAGTACTCCATTCCAAAACCAAGCACATAGAAGTGAGGTATCATTTTCTGAGAGACAACATAGAGAATGGAAAGATAACCTTGATCCATGTACCCACACATGACCAACTAGCCGATATTTTCACCAAACCCCTAGATCAAGCAACTTTCACTCGTTTGCGGGGGGGAGCTTAGTGTGTTTTGATTTCTTGAGTTGGTGTGTGGGAGCTCCTTTGTAGCATATGTATAGCTTTCTTTTATGCATTTCTTGCATTTGGCATGTCATATGTAACATGATGTATAGGCATCTTTGTATCTTAGGTTGCATGCATTTTGTATCATATGCATTGTTTAGGAAAAGCTTCTCCTATATACATTGTTCGCCATGATGTGCTATATATGATCTTGTGAGCTAGTTTGGTATGCTATGGTTAGTTTGGCTTAGCTCTTGATGATCTTGATTTATAATCCATGGTTGATGGCTATGTTTTTGAAAAATGTAACATATATGCCCTCTTATGTGTAAATGCCTTTATATGACATGGTTTAGTGGCTTGGTTATGCTTAATTTGTGGTTGGATAGCTAGTTTTGATCATATGGGGCAAAAGGCTCATTTGCCATCATGAATGTTTAGCCCTCTTGCTTTATCTTGTGGAGGAGCATAAGTTCTTTTTTTTAATGAACATTTCATGTACCAATTAAGAATCTGAAAATGAAATGTAAAATGCTTGGAAAATGTGCTCCCATGTCATATGTGCTTTATTTAAATTTGTTTTGGGTGCTAAACCGTTGCATGATGCCTACCAATGAGAAGTCTCATATATAGAAGTAGGCACATGGCTCGGTGGCTTTGACATGACATGAGGTGCTTGCGGGTGTTTTTTATTGCCTTATAATTAGAATGGTTGTCCTAGCATGAAGTTGGTGTAGCTTTGCTATTTTGACATGTTTTGCTCATATCTAGGACTTTGCTCATGATAGGGTAACTTTTCGCAAAATTGCTCAAATCCTTTTTAGCCTCGTCCAATGGTTGTGAAACTTGGTGATCATGTAGTTGAGGTCATTACGAATTTGTAGAGTATCTAACCTTGTGATGAATTTTGTATATTTGAGGAGCTATATGTTGAAATTTTCCGCATTTTGCCTTGATTCATGCATTGTCAACAAGGGGGAGAAGTTTGTGCATGATTTGGGCACCTAGGAGCATTTGGAAGGTGTTCCAATTGGTTCGGGCAATTTTTGGGCAGTTTGGTGCAGGGCCGGTCACATGGGGCGGTCTAACTGCCCCAGGCGATCAGATGTTTGGTAGGCGGTCTAACCACCCTGGGCAGTGTGAGCAGAAATTTGCTCTTAGCTGCATTCCCGTGTTGCATTCATTGGTTCAGGAGGAGTGTGCTTTGGCTCGGGGAGCTTGCATATGTGCAGGGGGCTCTTTGTGGTGTTCGAGCTTTGGATTAGTGATTTGCGCTCTTTGCTTGAGCATGGTTTTGTCTCGGATGTGTCGAGTCGTTTCCCTTGCCTAAGGGGTCCAAGACTTGTCTTCTTCAAGTGATCTTGCTTTTTGCCTTTCTTTGGCTTTCGATCGCTTGTTGGGTTTCTTTATTCGTTTCTTTTCTTTTCATTTCTCTGGTTACCAAATATTGTGTGTTGTCGATGCACTCATCAAGGGGGAGATTGAGGACCATGTGTGGTTCGAGGATTGAGGTGGATAGTGAAAGCTACGGTGTGATGAGTGATTGACAACGTTGTGTGGGCTGACTCTTGGCCAAGTATTGCGAGGTTGTGGCTTGAGGCGGTCGGCGGTGCGAGGGTGAAGAACAAGCGCGAAAGGTGGTAGTCGGTGAGGCCCCTCCGGAGTGTGGAGAAGACAGGCGGCTTGGTTGAGGGACCGGTGGCCGGCGGGGTCAAGTGCGGGCCGCATGTTGACGCAGAACGGACGGGACGAAGTCATGGACGGTTTCTTGGTTGAGCCTCGAAACCAAGGTCGAGGCCGCGACTTCGTGGGAGGCTGAGTCATGAGTGGCGATTGGCGGAGGCTACACGAGTTCGCGGGGTTTGCGGTGGTTCACCGGAAAACCACTTGGTTACTCGGTTGAGCCACAAGGCGGGGGCCGAAGACTCGATAAGGAGGTGTGGCCACCGAGTGGTTCAACCGCCCGGGAGGGGCGGTCGGACCGCTGGGCCGGTATCAGCCGCCCGGGGGCGGTCAGGCCACATCCCAGTCGGTAACGCAGAAGCTTCGAAGCGGAGGACACACGTCGGAAACGCAAGGCTTGCGTCGAGGCTAAGCAGCTTGCGGTCGCTGGGCATTCGTCCGATGGAGAAAATCTGAAGACTTTTATATTCGCCCTTGAGGGGCTTGTATCCCTATTTATTAAGTAAGGGTAGTTTAGTCTTTTGGGTGCCTCCATATATACTCTTGAGGGGATGGATGGCAACTAACTCTTTAACTCTAGCTCATTTGTTTTCCCATTTTCATTCTTATTTTCTCTAGTTTTCCTAGGACTAGCTTGAGAGCTTCATGTGAGATCTCGAGAGAGGGATGGTATGTATAGATGATTCGGCGTGGTTCCTCAAGTTCTTGTGTTGCCTTTCTCGTCCTCCTTTTTGGTGATTTTCAGAGCTCTTTGTTGTGATTTTCGTGGCGGAGTTTTGAGGATGTGTTCTAGCGAGATTCTTGTTGGGTGTCACGTATGAGGACCTTGTGCCTCTTTGGTTGGTGACTTTGCCCCAAGAATCCCCTTGAATAGGACTCGATTTGGTGGTTTTTCGAGTTGCTCGAGTTCTTGACAGAGAGAGGCGATTTCTTCGATTTCTCTTCATTGTGAGAAAGGGGGGGGGGTCGGGTCGACTACTTTGAGGTAGGAGTTACCCGGAGGTAACTTGACTATTCTCGAAGTTTCTTTGCCAATCCGTAGAGTGATTCGGGGGGAATCGGAGCGATGGGAAGTTGAGGTTAGACCGAGTGGGTTGGATTTACGGAAGGGCGGTCTGCTTGCTTTGAAGCGGTTTCGCAGGCATGGGCCTTAAATTGAAGGTTTGATTTTGCCGGATTTTACTACTGAGTTTGTTCGCCTTGATCGGAGGAGCGTTAATTTTGGTGAAATCTTGGGTTGTTTTCGTGCGGAGTTTGTTAGGAGTTCTTGCTTGGGGAGTTCTTTGCGGGTACGGGAGGTTAGGCGCAGTGGCCGGTCTAACCGCCCCTAGGCCTACAGGTGAAGTTTTGGTTTCGCTAGATTTTACGGTAGCTAGCTTGTCCTTGACGAGAGATCTGTTGAGTGAAACCGTGGGGCGTTTTAGTGCTCGGAAGAGGTGTTTCGGAGGATTTCTTGGTTTTGTGGAGGCGGTCTAACCGCCCCCCGCCCCCACTGAGTCCTAGCAGCCCCCCCTGCGAATAGTTGGCTCCCGAGTTGTTTCCCTTGTCGTGGGTGCGTAGGAGTTGAGGTTGCGGTAGTGTTTGTTCGTAGGACCGGTAGCACTCCGGTGGCTACGTGGTTTGGCAAACGAAGGTAGAAGTGTGGAGCGTGTGATTTTGGGGGTCGACCAGAGCGAGTTCATCTTGTTGGAGTTTCAATCTCCTTCGAGAAGAATTTTTATCGGCTCTATTCACTCCCCCCCCCTCTCCCCACCGAGGAGTCGCCTAATCGGTCCTTCAAGAACTCAAGGTCGAATTCGGCCAACTCGACCGACCACTTGACGATATGCCCCACGGTGTCGCGGCTGCGTAAGATTTCTCCAAGGGGGAAGCTGTCGTATGGACCTCCCTGGGCCCACTACCTCCGTGGGTACCAGGACCGACTACTCGGTGGGCCCACAAGGACTACCACAGCACGTATACGGTACTTTTGTTGGCGTGAGGCGCAAGGACTACGGTGGAGAAGTACTCGGATAGGAAGCTACGCATACCATGTGCGTGTAGAGGACTCCTAGACGTACACGACTAGTACTCTCTCCCCTAAACACGACTTGTAACCACTGCCTCTGGGACTATATAAGGTGAGGCGGGGACCCTCCCTCTCATAAGCATCGGATTACCTACATCTTGTAATCACATCCAATCAATCCCGAGCTACGCAACATACGGGGCGTAGGGTATTACGCACCTCGCGGCCCGAACTGTCTAAATTGTGTGCCACGTGTCTCTTCCTTTGAGTTGCGATCTCGGCGAGGCCACATTCATCCACTTCGGGTCACTCCTTAAAATGGAGTTCTTAGGTCTAAAACACCGACGAGCGGCGCGCCGGGTAGGGGGATCTCCTTAGAAGATCCTTATGGCGAACTTGACGGCTTTTCCATCTTCATCAAGCCAACCGTAGCGCTGTCACGGTGACACCTTCGTCTTCGGCTCTCGGAGTGCCTTGCTGGCCGCGTGGCCCCGGGTCCTTCAATGCGCCTCCGTGTCGCCCAACCCGAAGAATGGGCTCGTGACGCTTCCCGAAGTAGTCACGGGCAATCTCACCGGAAAATTCGGCGAAATTTCGCTCTACAACCAACACGCCGACTTCGAGCTTGGATCCAGGCTCAACTCGAACGACATCCCCGTGGGCTATCGCATGCGAGTCGGCTACCGGCCCGCCCGCATCGGCCTCCCTCCGTGGCCTTCACACGTGGCCCCCGCAACATT
The DNA here is from genome assembly GCA_947561735.1 of Cenchrus americanus. Classification (NCBI taxonomy): domain Eukaryota; kingdom Viridiplantae; phylum Streptophyta; class Magnoliopsida; order Poales; family Poaceae; genus Cenchrus; species Cenchrus americanus. The sequence goes on from OX387240.1 coordinate 57,859,065, forward strand.
AGCAGGGCCCACGCAAAGGCACCCACCACGCGCCGGGCCGGCAAGGAGATCGTACCGAGTACGACTCGGACTCGACCTTTGTCCCCGGCTAACTCGGACTCCAATCTCTCTCAGAGCTTCAACTCGGATTCCTCCTACGAGTTCGACTTCGGGTCGGACACGGAAATGAGCCGAGTCCGAGAACAGCACCTCGACAACCCTATCATGACCGACTTAGGCACGAGGACGCAAGCATCTACACCCGGCGGGAGACATCTGCGGCCGGATGCGCAAGCCCGCGGACTTGACGGGAGAGAACTCATCTTGCGTCGCTACCCTCGACTCACTTCCTTCCGGGAGGGAACACCGTTTGCTCCGGTGAGGCACACTCCGACGGAGGTGGCGGCCCGGTGACTCCGGCCTTGGCTCTCCCGACCGGCAAGTCTTCATGACTACCAACGAGATGCCAGGGCCCTCAGGGACGATCCCCGACCAATACCTTGAGGAGATCTCAGCGGACGAGTTGTTCGCCAACGCCCCCGCCGACGAGACCAACGCCAAGAGGGACACCCGACGTGAATGCAACAAAGCGGAGCCGAACGGCGCGCGTCTCCACGAGTCCTCCCCATGCGCAACCCAAGCGAAGCACTCGACCAAGTCAAGAGTCGGGTACACACTAACCCAAAGCAATGCCTCATGTCTATCACTACGATAGCACGTCAAGCTCAGGGGATGCGTGCGGGACAAGTCATCGCCAAGCTCGCGGAGGACGCTTACTTCATGCGAGGCGAAAACAGGGTCGCTCAACCGCCCCCCGTCAGGAACCGCGACAACGAAGCCACAAGTCGCAGTGCGGACATCAGTCGCAACGCCGTGCTCGAGCGGGAGCTACTGCTAACCCCAATCGTACTCGGGCAACAGCCGGTGGACCCTCTCAGGATGGCAATAGTGCTGGTGGTGACCGGGAGATCGTCCCTCACCGCGATCCTGGCGGTGGAGCAGCGACGGCGGGAGCTCCAACCATGGGGCTAACAGGAGAGCTAGGGGCGGTGGCGACCGCGACGGCCGAGGCCACGCGGACAGTCACGTCTCCGGCGCCTCACGTGGCGGCTTCGACGCCCACTAGAAAATCGAAGAACTACGGCGCAAGAAGGCCTCCACGGCAGGCGACAACGACGGCTTCCCTGCCTTCTCTGCGCGACTTCGAAATCTACTCCTCCCAGAGAAATTCATGCCTCTGGGAATTACCAAGTACGACGCGAAGAAAGATCTAATGCAGTGGCTCAGATGCTACACCCTCTCTATTGAGAACGCTGGTGCCAACAACGACACCAAGTGCCTCTACTTCCCCTTCTGCCTGGACCAAGCTCCACTCACATGGCTCGAGTCGCTGGACAAGCACTCGATCGACAAGTGGGACCGAGTCGAAAGGTGTGGTTCCTGACAACTTCGCGGGCGCTATGGGCCGCTCGGGTACTCACATGGACACGGCAATGGTGGGCGGGGAACAAGGTGAGACCCTTCGTAAGTACATGCGGTGCTTCTTCGACAAGCGCGCCACCGTAGTCGATGTCTCTAACAAAGAAGTCATTGGCCTCTTCCAAGACGGTCTCTACCATCATGGCACCTTCGATGACTTCGGTCGTCGCCGCCCAAGCTCCATCACCCACCTTAAGGACATGATCACCTCCTGGGCTAATGAAGAAGACAAGGCCAACGCCAAGTACGACGCCATCGCGGTGGCAAGAGCAAACAAAACACGGCGGTGCCGACGACAACAACGGGAACCAAGGTGGTCGCGGCAACAACTACTGGGTTCCCAACGCAAGCGCGAGCAAGCAGCCTTGTCACGGCTATCTAGTGCCTGCGAAGAGGAGACTCGAGAAGACCTCCGATGGCTTCAAAGACTTGTTTGAAGAGTGCACATGGCATGCGGGCGACAACCACACCACGGCCGGTGCTGCTCGTGAGCACTCGAGGACACTCTAGAGCCAGCACCCTCACGACAAGAAAAGCAAGAAGGCGAAGCGGAAGGAAACGGCGACTTCCGGGAGCCAGCAAGACGGTGAAACGTCCTCTTCGGCCGGACACTACCCAAGCCCGAGCTCGGCTACCCATCGAGAAGTCATGAGCATTGAACCAGCGGTCCCGACCCCTCTCCGGTGGTCGGAGGTACCCATTACCTTCTCCCGCGCGGATCAGTGGACAAGCTTCTCTGAACAGGACAGTTCCCACTCACCCTAAAGCCAGTGGTCGCGGGCTCCAAACTCAACAAGGTCCTCATCAACGATGGAAGCGGGCTCTACGTCCTTTTCACCAAGACCTTGAAGAAGATGAAGCTCGACATCACCCACATGCTCACTAAGAGCACCTCGCCTTTCTACGGCATCGTCCCGAGACGCGGCTGTCCCCTTTGGGCTCGGTGGTTCGCCGATCACCTTCGGAAACAAGGGACAACTACAGTACCGAGTACGTCAAGTTCGAAGTCGCGGACTTTGAGACGTCCTATCATGCCATCCTCGGAAGACCAGCTATCGTTAAGTTCATGGCGGTACCCCACTACACCTACTTGGTACTCAAGATGCCAAGTCCAGCAGGTGTACTCTCACTGCAAGGGGACTTGAAGATATCCTTCGACTGCGACATAGAAGCTGTGGAACTTCCGCGGCCTACAAATCAAGTACCCAACGCAATGATGGAGATCTACTTTGCATCGAAGAAGCTTGCCCCAAGTGAACTCGACATCCCGAGAGAAGTCGGACAAAGCCAACAAGCCTGCGGTGAGGAAGTTCTAGTCAAGACAATTGACCTTGGGACGGACGACGACGCACCAAGACCACCACCATCGGGGCGGGCCTGCTCGACCCCAAATAGGAAGACGTGCTCATCAACATCCTCGGGCTAGCCGCGACATCTTCGCGTGAAACCGGCGGCCATGCCGGGGGTGCCGGGGGTTGATTGAGCACTCCTCCAACATCGACCCTAAAGCTACCCCGAAGCGACAACACCTCTGCCGCTTTCTTTGACGACGAGACGAGGACGCCATCAGAAGGAACTCGCCAAACTACTCGCGGTGGCCTCGCCGGAGAAGTCTTCCGTCACCGAGTGGCTCGCCAACCTCTTCCTCGTCGCAAGAAGAACTCGAGGAGACGAGTAGAGGATGTGCTTCGACTACACCAACATCAACAAGCACTGCCCCAAGGACCCCTTCGGGTTGCCGGGGATTGATCAAGTCATCGACTCCACGGCGGGGCGCGACTGCTCTGCTTCCCCATTGCTACTTCGGGTACACGGATCGCGATCAAGGAAGAAGACCGGAGAAGACCGCGTTCATCACCCGTTTGGCGCGTGCTGCTACACGACCATGTCCTTCGGGTTGAAGAATGCCGAGACGCTACCTACCAACGAGCTATCCGGACACCTTCAAGAGGCAACTCAACAAGAACGTCGAAGCCTAGCCGGATGGCAGTAGTCGTCGAGACCAAAAACTCCGGTACCCTCATCGACGATCTTGAAGAGACTTTCGCATCACGCGCGATGCCGTGGAAGCTCAACTCGAACAAGTGCGTTTTCGGTGTACGCGTCGAGGGCAAACTACTCGGCTTCATCATCGGCCACCGCGGCATCGGAAGCCAATCCGCGGCGAATCTTCGCCATCACCGGCACTTAAACTCCGACGTGCATCAAAGACGTGCGAGAAGCTGACCGGGTGCATGGCGCCTGCAGCAATTCATCTCGAAGCTTGGAGAACGGGGGCTCCCCTTCTTCAAATAACTCAAACATCAAGAGAAGTTCGTGTGGACTTTAGAGGCAGACCAAGCCTTACTTGACTCAAGGACTTCTATCAAAGCCACCGATCCTGCGGCTCTCGCAAAGGCGGCGGCTACTGCTCTACCTCGCGACTACTCACGTGGTCGCTCTTGCCATCATCGTCGAGCGGCGGGAAGACGGCCACGCCTACCCGATCCCGGCGCCCGGTCTGCGAGGACCGGGTGTGGTTCGAGGGCTAGGTGGATGTTCGCTTCCTTGTGATGAGTGATTGACAACTTTGTGGAGTGATTCTTGGCTAAGTATTGCGGCGGGTGCGGGTTGCGGCGGCTCGTGTTGGTGCGGGTGAAGGCACAAGCGCGAAAGGTCGTCGGCGGTGAGGCCTCCGGGTGTGGAGAAGACAAGTAGGCTTCATTCGAGGAGACCCGGTGGCGAGTGGGGTCAAGTGCGGGCCGCATGGTGGCATGAACGGCAAGATGAAGTCGTGGACGGTTTCTTGGTAGAGCCTCAAAACCAAGGTCGGGCGGGACTACGTGGGAGCGGAGTCATGAGTGGAGATTGGCGGAGGATACAGAGTTCGCGGGGTTTGCGGTCGGTTCACCGAAGGCTCCTTTGGGTTACTCGGTTGAGCCACAAAACCGAGGCGAAGACTCGACGAGGAGGTGCGGCCCGCAGTGGGGTTCCAGCGCGCCCGGGAGGGGCGGTCGGACCGCCGGGCCGGTCAGATCTCCGGGCCGGTCCTAGCAGCCCGGCCCGATCGACCGCCACAGCCGCCGGCGAGAAGCCGACGGAGGACACGCGTCGGGATCGCAAGGCTTGCGTCGAGGCTAAGCGGGTTGCGGTCGTCGGGCATCCGTCGATGGAGTGAAGACATGAGGCGCTAATCCCCGCCCTGCGAGGGGCATGTATCCCTAGTTATTGAGTAGTGGTTTAGTCTTTTGGGTGCCTCCATATATACTCATTAAATGGGTGGATGGCAGCCAACTCTTGGAACCCTAGATCATTTGTTTTTCCATTTTCGTTCTCTATTTTCCTTAGGTTTTTAGAGGACTAGCTTGAGAGCTTCATGTGAGATCTAGAGAGAGGGATGGATGTTTGGGTGGCAAGCTAGATCTTGTACGAACCTTTCATGGCATTTATAGATGGTTTGGCGTTGTTCATCATGGTGGTTTTCCCGTCTCTTTTGTGTTGATTTTCGGAGCTCTTTGTTGGTGGTGTTTTGAGGACGATTTCTTGGGGTTTTTGGTGGGTGTCACGTATGAGGTTCTTGTGCCTCTTTGGCTGGTGACTTTGCCCCCAAATCTTCTTTGAATCGGACTCGATTTGGTGGTTTCTCGAGTTGGGCGAGTTCTTGAACTAGAGAAGCGATTTCTTCGATTCCTCTTGATTATGAGCGTTTCGGGTTGATTCCTTTAAGGTAGAGGTTGCCCAGGAGGTAACCCAGCTATTCCGCGAGGCGGAGCCCGTGTAGGGGAGCTCCGTGCACTCGGCTTCGTTGTTTGAGACATTCCGCGAAAATCTGCGGGACGTACTTGAGTTATTCGCTGTTGGAGATCGGGAGTACCCCTTGCACTGCGCCCTCGGAGGTTAGTGAGTCGTCCGAAGTACATCACCCAATGCTCACGGTCGCACGGTTGGGGTAGGTAGCTGATTCTCCCGCCACTCCGCCATGAAGTCGACTAGTGCCTCGGCGACTTGATGGCTGTGCGTGGTTTGAAGTCGATGGTGAGGGCACCGAGCTCGACTGCCCACTTGGAGATTCTTCCAGTAGCATCTTGGTTCCGCAGGATGTCGCCGACCGGGTAGTCGGTGGCCGGGAAGAACAGAGATCGAGAACTCCCCGGAAGTAGTGTCGTAGCTTCCGACGGAGGTGATGAGTCATGCGCACAGAGCTTCTCGCACGGCCGGTAGCGTGCCTTGGACTCACGATGGAGGATCCTCTCGACGACGAAGTAGACCGGGCGCCGGAGTTCGGTAGCGTGGCCGTCTTCCTCGCCGCTCGACGATGATGGCAAGTACCGACCACGTGAGACGTCGCAACAGGAAGAGCGTGGTCGCTCGCCCTTGCGGGGAGCCGTGAGGACCCCAAGGCGGCTTCGATAGGAAGTCCTTGAGATTTGGGCAAGGGCTTGATCCGCCTGCGGAGTCCACATGAACTTCTCCTCGAGTGCTTGAGTAGTTTAAAGAAGGGGAGGCCCAGTTCTCACGAGCTTCGAGATCATCTGTTCTGTGCCGCCATGCACCCGGTCGGCTTGCGACATCCTTGATGCTTCTGGGAGCTTTCATCCTGGGGTGATGGTGGAGATCTTCTCGGGTTGGCTTCGATGCGCGTTGGCCGATGATGAAGCCGAGTAGTTTGCCGGAAGGTGCGCCGAAGACACACTTGTTCGGGTTGAGCTTCAAGGTACTCGCGCAGGATGCGAAGGTCTCTTCAAGGTCGTCGATGAGGGTGCTGGAGTTTCTGGTCTTGACGACCATCGTCATCCACGTAGGCCTCCGTTCTTGAGAGCTTGCCTCTTGGAAGCGAGCTCGGGATAGCTCGTCGGGGTAGGTGGCGCGGCGTTCTTCAACCCAAATGACATGGTCGTGTAGCAAGTACGCGCCAAATGGGGTGATCAACGCGGTCTTCTCTCGGTCTTCTTCCTTGACCGCGATCTGGTGGTACCCAGAAGTAACCGGTTTCCTCAAGGAGGCAGAGCTGTCGCAGCCGTTGGAGTCGATGACTTGATCAATGCGCAAGCAACCCGAAGGGGTCCTGGGGCAACGGCTTGTTGAGGTCGGTGTAGTCGACGCACATCCTCCACTCGTTCTGAGTTCTTCTTGCGGATGAGGACGGGGTTGCGAGCCACTTCAGATGGAAGACTTCTCACGATGAAGCCAGCGCGAGTAGTTTGGCGAGTTCCTTCTTGATGGCGTCCCCGATGCCTTCGTCGGCAAAGCGGCGGGAGGTGTTGTCGCTTGGGGGTGGCCTTAGGATCGACGTTGGGAGGCGGTGCTCAATCGGGCTCCCCGGGCACTCTCAAGATGTCCGCTAGGCTTCCACGCGAAGATGTCGTGGTTAGCCCCGAAGGAAGCCGATGAGCACGTCTTCTAGTTGGGGTCGAGGCCGGCCCCCCCGATGGTGGTGGTCTTTCTTGATCACTGTTCCGAGGTCGATCGTCTTGACGAGTACCTCCTCAGGTGGGCGAGGCTTGTTGGCGCTTGACGGACTTCTCGGGATGTCGAGCTTCTTCGACGCACGTAGACCTCCATCATCGTGTTCCCGGGCTCGTGATCCGTAGAGGCGATCTCCACAGCCTTCCGTGTCGCGCTCGTGGGAGGATCTTCAGTCCCCTTGAGAGAGAGCACCCTCGTTGGGCTTTGCATCTTGAGTACCAAGTAGGTGTAGTGGGGCACCTGCCATGAACTTGGCAATGGCCAGTCCGCCGAGGATGGCGTGGTAGGAAGTCTGAAGTCATCGACCCTCGAATCTTGATGTACTCGGTACGGTAGTTGTCCCGAGATTCCCCGAAGATGGCAACCGGCAGGACCCACCGAGCCCGCGGGCATAGCCCGCGAGCGGGGACGATGCCGTAGAAGGGCGTGTTGCTCTTGGTGAGCATGTGGGTGATGTCGAGCTTCATCTTCTTCAAGGTCTTGGTGAAAAGGACATTGAGCCCGCTTCCACTTCGTCGATGAGCACCTTGTTGAGTTTGGGCCCGCGACCACGGAAACCAGGACGAGGGGGCACCGGCGGCTCTGGGAGAAGAGCTGTCCATTGATACGAGCGGGAGAAGGGTGATGGGTACCTCCCACCACTGAGAGGGGCTTCGGGACGGCCGGCTCAATGGACATGACTTCACGACGGTAGCCTTCGCTCCCTCCTCGACTCGGGCGTCCGCCGAAGAGGACGTTGACGGTCTTGTCAGGTTCTGGAAGTTGTTGTTGTCGCTAGTCCTTCTTCTTGCCCTTTTTTGTTGTTATGATGCGGTGGCTACGGCGTATCCTTGAGTGCATGCACCGAGTTGGTAGCGCTCGGTGGTGTGGTTGCTTTGGATGCCACGGGCACTTCTCCTTCAAACAGGGGCTTTGAAGCTGTCGGAGTTCTTCTTCGAGTTCTCCTTCGCAGGCGCTAGATAGCCGCGATAATGTTGTTCTGCTTGCGCTTGCGTGTTGGGACCCGAGTAGTTGTTGTTGTTGTTGTTGTTGCGACCGCCTTGGTTCGCGTTGTTGCCACTACCGCCGCCCTGTTCCCCGCGTGTTCTTGCCACGAATGGCGTCGTACTTGGCGTTGGCCTTGTCCTCTTCATCCGACCAGACGTGATCATGTCCTTGAGGTGGGGGATGGACTGGGGCGGGCGACGACCGAAGTCTTCGAAGGTGCGGCGGTGGTAGAGGCCGTCTTGAAGAGGTCGATGACCTCCTTGTCAGTGACATCGACGACGGTGGCGCGCTTGTCGAAGGACGCGCATGTACTGCAAGAGGGTCTCGCCTTGTTCCGCTTGACCATGGCGAGGTCCATGCGAGTACCCGATCGGCCCCATGGCGCTCGCCTCTCGGTTCTCCCGGTGAATTGCTCCTTCGACTCTGGTCCCACTTGTCGATTGAGTGCTTGTCCCGCCGACTCGAGCCATGTGAGTGGAGCTTGGGTCCATGTAGAAGGGGATGTGTAGAGGCACTTGGTGTCGTTGTTGCCGCCACCGTTATCGATGGAGAGGGCGTAGCCCCTGAGCCATTGGATGGGGTCCTTTGCTTCTACGTCATACTTGGTGATCCCCAAAGGCTTGAACTTGTCGGGGAGGAGCAAGTTGCAAGTCGAGGTGAGAAGGCGGGAAGCCGGTTGTCGCTGCAAGGATCGACTCGTTCCCCGCAGCCCTCACTCTCTCGCGGCGTCATAGCCGCCCGTGTAGGTACCCGAGAGGCGTGGCTGGTCGCGTGGCCTCGGCGCCGCGTCCGCCGCCCATGCCGGCTCCCCTCCCCGCGCGGGCTCCATGGTTGGAGCCAGCCGTCGGCTGCCGCCGCCCGTCGGGGCCGGGCCGCTGTCGGCCGGCGAGCACGGTGGGGACGACTTCGCGGTGCTTGTTATCGCGCTTTGGAGGTGCGCCGCCGGTGGAGCGAGTACGGTTTGGCTCGGCGGGAGCTCAGCTTGAGTACGGTTGGGACCGTTGTTGGCGCTGCGACTTGTGGCCTCGTTGTCGTGGTGCCCGACGGGAGGAGGTTGGTTGACCTCGTCGTCGACCCGCATGAAGTAGGCATCTTCAGTCGAGCTTGGCGATGAGACTTCTCAGCGCATATGACCTGAGCCTCGGCGTGCGATCTTTATGATCGACATGAGGCATTGCTTCCGTGGGTAGTGTGTATCGCTCTCTCGACAGCCCTTCGAGAGCTTCCGCAAGGTTGCGGTTGGGGAAGTTGTCGCGGAGGCGCGACGACGTTCGTTGCGCCTCGGTTACGCTCACGTCGAGCGTCTCCGTCCGTGGGTGTCTCGTTTGCTGGAGCGTCGGCAAGAGAGCTCGCGTCAGAGGAGAAGTGTCTTCCAGGTACTTGTCTTGGGCCGTCCCCGAAGGTCACGCGGTGTCGCCGGCGGCCATGAAGACTGGCGATCGTGGGTGCCCGAGTTTGCCGACTCGGAGGGGGCCACCTCGCCTGGGGTGTTCGAGTCAGCTTGGGCCAAGAAGTGGTGTTCCCTCCGGAACGCGTAGCGGCGAGTCGATGTAGAGCGACGTAGCGTGAGTCTCTCCCACTTATCGGGGTCGGCGGGCTTGCGGTCCGGCCGTAGGACAAATCTCCCGACGATGTGGATGCTATAACCAGCCCAGAGGCCGGCTCACCCCAAGGGGTGCTCAAAGGAGTTGTCCTCTGGACTCGGCCTCCTCGGGGTCGGACCCGAAGTCGAACTCGTATACGGGGTTCGAGTAGACCTCGGAGAGAGGGTTGGAGTTCGAAGCGTGGCCGAGGGCGGTGTCGGAGTTCGAGTTGTACTCGGGTACGGGCTCCTTGCGCCCGGCGTCGAAGAGGAAGCCCCCGTGTGGGGCCCGCCCGAGGATGCTGGGGCCACGCGTGGAGCGCTCGCGGAGTGGTGCGACCACACGCGATGGGCGAGCAGCCCGGCTCGCATGCGATAACCCATGGGGACGTTGAGTTCGAGTTGGAGGCGGACTCGAACTCGAAGTCGGCGTGATGGTTGAAGAGCGAAATTTCGCCGAACTTGCCGGCGTGCTCCGCTCGTGACAACTTCAGAGAGCGTCACGAAGCCGGTCTTCGGTTGGGCGGCATGGTGAGGGCGGCGCTGGAAAGAGCTGCGCGCCGTCCTCAATCACGCAGACCCAGGCGCCGAACACGAAGCTATCGCCGCGGTTGAAGGCGGCGGTTGGCTTGGAAGTAGACGGGAGCCGTCGAGTTCGCCATGTGATCTCTGGGCGAGATCCCCCTACTCTGGCGCGCCGGTTCCGTCGGTGTTTTAGACCCAAGACGGCCTACTAAGGGGAGTTCCCGAAGTAGATGAATGTGGCCTCGCCGAGATCGGTAACTCGAAGGAAGAGACACGTGGCACATCATTTATACGGAGTTCGCCGGGCCGCGAGGTGCGTAATACCCTACGTCTGTCTTTGCGTATGCTCTAGTTACCCCCCCCCCCCCCCGGGGATAGGAAGCTATACATACCATGTAATGTGTAGAGGACTTCTAGACGTACACGACTAGTACTCTCTCCCTAAACCGACCTGTAACCCTGCCTCCCGTGCTATATAAGGCGAGGCAGGGACCCTTCTCTATCAGATTACGCATCATCTTGTAATCACATCCAATCAATCCAGAGCTACGCAGCCTACAGGACGTAGGGTATTACGCACCTCGCGGACCGAATCTGTCTAAATTGTGTGCCACGTGTCTCTTCCTACGAGTTACCAATCTCGGTGAGACCACATTCATCTACCTCGGGTACTCCCCTTGGTAGGTTGTCAGTCTAAAACACCGACAGCTGGCGCGCCAGGTAGGGGATCTCACCGAAGATTATATGGCGAACTCGACGGCTTCCATCTTTATCAAGCCAACCGTCGCCTTCAAACGCGACGACACCTTTGTCTTCGGCTCCTGGGTCTGCACTGCTGACGGCACCGGATCCTTCCAACAACGCCTCACCATGCCACCCAATCCGGAGACCGGGCTCGTGACGCTTTCCGAAGTAGTCACGGGCAATCTCGCTGGAAAGTTCGGCGAAATTTCGCTCTACAACCAACACACCGACTTCGAGCTTGGATCTGACTCGAACTCGATGTCCCCGTGGGCTATCGTATGCGAGTCGTCTACCCAGCCATCGCGTGCAGACTCCCCACTTTGTGAGTGCTTCACACGCGGCCCTCGCAACGTCAGCAGGGCCCACGAGAAGGCTCCCACTGCATGCCGGACTGGCAAGGAGATTGTACCCGAGTACGAATCGGACTCCAACACTGTCCCTGGCTACAACTCGGACTCCAACCCTCTCTCCGGCTTCTACTCGGACTCCTCCTACGAGTTTGACTTCGGGTCAGACCCTGATGAGCCTGAGCCCGAGAACAATACTATAGAGCAACCCTTGTCAGGACCAGCTTCCGGCCTAGTTATAACATCTACACCCGCCGAGAGATTCGTCTACTGGCCAAACCGCAAGCCCGCAGACCTGACAGGAGGGAACTCACGCTGCGTCGCCTACCTCGACTCACTTCCCTTCTAGGAGGGAACACCGCTCGCCCCAGCTGGAGAGCACACTCCGACAGAGGTGGCAACCAGTGACTCCAGCCTTGGCACTCCTGACCGGCAAGTCTTCATGACTACCAACGAGACGCCAGGGCCCTTAGGGACACTCCCTGACTGATATCTCGAGGATATCTCAGCGGACGAGTTTTCCGCCAACGCGCCCGCTGACGAGATCGACACCAACAGGGACGCTCGACGTGAACGCAACAGAAAGCGGAACGAACGGCGCCGACGTCTCCGCGAGTCCCTTCCCATTCGGAACCTCGCAGAAGCCCTCGACCAAGTCAAGAGCCGGGTACACACTACCCCAGAGCAATGCCTCATATCTATCACTACGATAGCACGTCAGGCTCAGGGGATGCGTGCAGGAGAAGTCATCGCCAAGCTCGTGGAGGACGCCTACTTCATGCGAGTTGACAACAGGGTCACTCAAGTGCCCCCCGTCAGGAACCGCCAGCAAGACAACGAAGCCACAAGCCGCATTGCGGACATCGGTTGCAACCGTACTCGAGCGGAGCTACCAGCTAACCCAAACCATACTCGGGCAACAGCCGGTGGACCCTCTCATGGTGGCAACAGCGCCGGTGGCGACCGGGAGATCGTCCCTCACCGTGACCCTAGCGGTGGAGGCAGCGACGGCAGGAGCTCCAACCATGGGGCTGACAGGAGAGCTGGGGGTGGAGGCGACCGCGACGGCCGAGGCCACGCGAACAGCCACGCCTTCGACGCCTCACAAGGCGGCTTCGACGCCCACCAGAAAATCGAAGAACTACGACGCAAGAAGGCCTCCACGGCAGGCGACAACAACGGCTTCCCCGCCTTCTCTGCGCGACTCCGCAACCTACTTCTCCCGGAGAAATTCAAGCCTCTGGGAATTACCAAGTACGACGCGAAGCAGGATGCAGTGCAGTGGCTCAGATGCTACGCCCTCTCCATCGAGAACACTGGTGGCAACAACGACACGAAGTGCCTCTACTTCCCCTTCTGTCTGGACCAAGCCCCACTTACATGGCTCGAGTCACTCGAGAAGTACTCGATCGACAAGTGGGACCAGCTAAAGGAACAGTTCACCAGCAACTTCGCGGGCACTATGGGCCGCTCGGGTACTTGCATGGACCTGGCAATGGTGAAGTAGGAATAGGGCGAGACCCTTCGCAAGTACATGCGTCGCTTTTTCAACAAGCGCGCCACCGTTGTCGATGTCTCTGACAAGGAGGTCATCGACCTCTTCCAAGATGGTCTCTATCACCGTCGCACCTTCGAAGACTTCGGTCGTCGCCGCCCAAGCTCCATCACGAACAACAGGAACCAAGGAGGTCGCAACAGCAACTACTCGGGTCCTAATCGTAAGCGCAAGCCAGACAACACCGTCACGGCTATCCAGCGCCTTGCGAAAGACAACTTGAAGAAGACCTTCGGCGGCTTCAAGGACTTGCTGAAGGAGAAGAGCCCGTGGCATCTGGACGACAACCACACCACTGAGCAGTGCTACCAACTCCGACGAGCACTCAAGGACACTCCGGAGCCACGGCAGCCTCACGACAAGAAAGGCAAGAAAAAGGCCGACGAAGGCAACGACGACTTCCAGGTACCCGACAAGACGGTGAACGTCCTCTTCGGCGGACTACCCAACCGACGGGCTCAGAAAGCCACTCGTCGAGAAGTCATGAGCATTGAACCAGCGGTCCCGACCCCTCTCTAGTGGTCGGAGGTACCCATTACCTTCTTTCGCGAGGATCAATGGACAAGCTTCTCTGAACTAGGACGGTTCCCACTCGTCCTAAAGTCGGCGGTCGCAGGCTCCAAACTCAACAAGGTCCTCATCGACGGTGGAAGCGGACTCAATGTCCTTTTCACCAAGACCATGAAGAAGATGAAGCTTGACATCACCCACATGCTCACTAAGAGCACCTCGCCTTTCTACGGCATCGTCCCCGGGTACGCGGCTATCCCACTAGGTTCAGTGGTTCTGCCAGTTACCTTCGGGGAAACAAGGGACAACTACCGTACCGAGTACGTCAAGTTTGAAGTCGCGGACTTTGAGACGTCCTACCATGCCATCCTCGGCAGACCAGCTATCGCCAAGTTCATGGCGGTACCCCACTACACCTACTTGGTACTCAAGATGCCAAGTCCAGTGAGGACCATGTGTGGTTCGAGGACCGGTGGATGGTCGCTTCCTTGTGTGATGAGTGATTGACAACGTTGTGTGGACTGATTCTTGGCTAAGTATTGCAGGTGCAGGTTGCGGCTTGACTCGTGTTGGTGCAGGTGAAGAACAAGCGCGAAAGGTCGTTGCCGGTGAGGCCTCCAGGTGTGGAGAAGACAAGTAGGCTTCGTTCGAGGGACACGGTGGCCAGTGGGGTCAAGTGCGGGCCGCATGGTAGCATGAATAGCAAGATGAAGTCGTGGTCGGTTTCTTGGTAGAGCCTCAAAACCAAGGTCGAGCCGGGACTACGTGGGAGCCAAGTCATGAGTGGAGATTGGAGGAGGCTACACCGAGTTCGTGGGGTTTGCAGTGGTTCACCAGAAAACCATTGGGTTACTCGGTTGAGCCACAAAACCGAGGCCGAAGACTCGACGAGGAGCTGTGGCCACCCAGGCCGGTTCAACCGCCCAGGAGGGGCGGTCAGACCACTCTGGTCGCTGGCACTGAGATGCTTCAAAGCGGAGGACACACGTCGGGATCGCAAGGCTTGCGTCGAGGCTAAGCAAGTTGCGGTCGCCGGGCATCCGTCCGATGAAGAAATTCCGAAGACTTCCAAATCCGTCCTTGAGGGGCTTGTATCCCAAGTTATTAGGTGAGGGTAGTTTAGTCTTTTGGGTGCCTCCATATATACTCATTAAATGGATGGATGGCAGCCAACTCTTGGAACCCTAGCTCATTTGTTTTTCCTTTTTCGTTCTCTATTTTTCCCTAGTTTTTCCTAGGACTAGCTTGAGAGCTTCATGTGAGATCTAGAGAGAGGGATGGATGTTTGGGTGGCAAGCTAGACCTTGTACGAACCTTCATGGTATGTATAGATGGTTCGGCGTTGTTCCTCAAGGTGGTTTTCCCGTCCTTCTTTGTGTTGATTTTCAGAGCTCTTTATTGGCGGTGTTTTGAGAATGATTTCTTGGGGTCTTTGGTGAGTGTCACGTATGAGGATCTTGTGCCTCTTTGGCTGGTGACTTTGCCCCCAAATCTCTCTTGAATCGGACTCGATTTGGTGGTTTTTCGAGTTGGGCGAGTTCTTGACCTAGAGAAGCGATTTCTTCGATTCCTCTTGATTGTGAGCGTATCGGGTCAATTCCTTTGAGGTAGAGGTTGCCCAGGAGGTAACCCAACTATTCCCAAAGTTTTGCTGCAATCCGTGGAGTGATTCGGGAGATCGGGCGCGAGGAAGTTGAGGTTTGACCCGCGGGTTCGTTTTCTGGAAGGGGCGGTCTAACCACCTGGGGGGGAGGTAGTCTAACTGCCCTGGGCTTTCCAGGTCAAAGTTTTGTTTCGCCGGATTTTCCTCTGTGAGTTTGTTCGCCTTGATCAGAGGAGCGTCTGGGTGAAATTTCGAGTCGTTCTTGTGCCGTTTGCTAGGTGTTCTTGGTTGGAGTTCGTTGCTGGGTACGGGAGGTTAGACCGCCCCTGGTAGCTGGTCTAACCGCCCCTAGGCCCCTGGGTGGAGTTTTGGTTTTCGCTAAGATTTTCTGGTAGCTAGCATGGCCCTAACCAGAGATCTCTGTTGGTGAAACCGTGGTGTGTTTTGGTGCTCGGAAGAGGTGTTTCGGAGGATTTCTTGGTTGCCTGGTGGAGGCGGTCTAACCGCCCCCTATACCCGGTCTAACCGCCCCCTCTGGACAGCCGGCTTTCGAGTTGCTTCCGCTGTCGTGGGTGCATGTGTGTTGAGGTTGCTAGTAGTGTTTGTTCCTAGGACCAGTAGCACTCCAGTGGCTACGTGGTTTTGGCAAACGGAAGGTAGAAGTGCGGAGCGTGTGATTTTGGGGGTCCGACTGAGCGAGTTCATCTTGTCGGAGTTTCAATCTCCTTCAAGAAGAATTTTTATCGGCTCCCATTCACTCCCCCCTCTCTGGTCGCCTAATCGGTCTTTCAAGTGGTATCAGAGCCAGTTCGGGTCTTTGTTGACTCTAGCCAGTCTAAGATCCAAGGATGGCGTACCAAGAACAGGGTTCAGGTCCTCCACACTTCGATGGCAAGAACTACCAGATGTGGAGTAAGCGGATGGGTGCGTTCCTCCACGGAAAGGGTCAGATCCTTTGGGATGTCACGGTGGACACAGGCTATGTCCAGCCGATGGACTTCCTCACTCCAGGATCGAGGGATAGGTTCGACGCCAACAACAAGGCGGTCGATACTTGTTTCGTGCTTTGTGTCAGCCTGAGTTCGATCGGGAGCACACCGAGCACTTGGCTTGTAGAATTTGGACGGTGCTGAAGGAGGCTCATGTTGGGAATGCCCAGGTTCAGGCACGAATGTATGCGACCTACCGGAGAGAGTACGAGAACTTCACTCATCTCCCCGGTGAGTCCATCGATGCCTTGTTTCAGAGGTTCACGGTGGTTGTGAACAACATGAGGGCCAATGTGGACGTGCTCCCGTACGATGATCATGATAGAGCGGTCAAGCTCTTACACTCTTTGGATCGTACAATATGGGGCAGAAAGTTAGAGGCCATTGTGGAGTCGGAGAAGTATGACACTCTGACGGTGAACGAGCTGTTCTCGAAGCTCAAGTCGGCTGAGGTGGATAGGGGTATGACTGCCAAGCTCGAGCGTCCGACTGATTCCCATAGTCGCGCCCTCATTGGTGGTTCGAAAGGAAAGGCTAACACTAACCCATCCACCAGGATGTTCTCTTTGTCCTCTTTGATGTCTATGCCAGATGAGGAGTTCGACGTGCTTGGAGAAGACGAGCTGGCGCTTCTGACGAGACGGTTCGAGAGGCTGCACGAGAACCGAGTGAACATGAGGAGGAACACGAGGACATGATTCTAGTGTGGCAAGCCGGGACACTTCATCGCCGACTGCCCGGAGAAGGTCAAGAACAAGGACGGCTACAAGCACAAGCCGAGGAACGATGGCAAGTACCGGTCAAGGCGCGACCACAAGAGCAAGTACAAGAACAAGTACAAGGATGAGCGACGATCGAGGAAGAAGGAGAGCCGAGGCAAGGCCCGAGCGATGGTTGGTGCGAGCGACGTCGACTCCAGTTCCGTGTACTCCACCTCGAGCTCGAGTAGCAGTGAAGACGAAGGTGATCGTCGCAAGAGCAAGAAGTCGTCCAAGAACCTGAGGGGGGGGCCGGCGCCGCTAGAGACGGTTTCTGCACCATGGCGCTGAGCTCCGGCAGCAAGAAGAGCACACAGAGCGACTCGGACTCTGAGTCCGACGACGAGGTGCGTGATGAGCTTTCCTTCTTGCGCCAGGAAAATGAACAGCTCGGTACTTTGCTTGAAAATCGTGATGACATGCTTAGAGAGGAAAAGAAAATGAGAAAATAGCTTAGGGCTTCACTCGAGGATGCTAGGACTAGAGTGGCTGATCTAGAAACACAGGTGCTTGATAGCAAGCTTGAGATTGATTCCCTTAAGGCTAGCCCTGTTGTTTCGGATGAGGTTGATTGTGCTGATTGCTCCATCTTTCTTGCTGATCTTGCTTTGTTCAAAGAAAAGCATGCCTCCAAGTGTGAGGAACTAGATGTGCTTAGGGTTGAAGTGGTTGAGCTTAAATCTAGATCTGCTTTGCTAGGTGCTTGCACTTCTTGCCCTGTTTTGCATGCTAAAATTAATGAGATGCATGTTTACACTAGTTCTCTTAAGGCTAAATTGAAGGAACCCATGCCTACATCATGCTCTACCTATGAAATGCATGCTTTGAAAAATTTGGAACTTGCACATTATGTTGATCGTTTGTAGGATGAGAATGATGAGCTGAGAAAGTTGATGGGTTGTTGTCTAGTCATGAGCCTCAGTTGAGGATGATGATCGAGGCATTTAAGAGGCAGGATGGTGAGGGACTTGGGGCAAACAAGGTTGGTGAGGGAAGTGGAGAGAATATCCCATAGCCACCAAAAACCCACCACAAAAATGATTTCCCTCCAAAACCTAAACATCTTAGGAACCGACTAGACACAACCCCAGCTCCACCCGTGTTTCCTACACCCACAAATGATCTCCAAAAGCCTATCAAGTTTGTGAGCACTTCCGGGAAAGTGTTCTTTGGGAAAGAAAGTGAGAAGGCTAGTGAGGGGAAACCGGTGGAGAAGTTGAGTGGAGAGAAACCAAGTGAGCAACCCCAATCCAAGCCTAAACCTAAACTTGTGAGGTTCCATTGTGGCTATTGTGGGAAAGAGGGTCACAAGAATGAGTTTTGCTTCAAGAGGAAGCGGGAAGAAAGGATGGCAAAGGAGTGGGCGAACAAGGATAGGTACAACCCTTCCCATGGTGTACCTAAGCCTCATATGCCACTGCCCAGGGGTAAAGCTGTGGTGAGAAGTGTTCCGGCATGGGGAGATGCGAGTTCCGCCGGCGAGGAGCGATTCCGGAGAGGGCGGTCGAGGCCGGCCTTGCTAGGCGGTCGGGCCGGCCCCGCCCGGAGGGGGCGGTTAGGCCGGCCCGGCCGGGCGGTTCAACCACCCCCCGAGTGCAGGCGGAGTGGTTTTCGAGGTGGTGAGTTGAGAGATTTCAGTTCTGGAGGTGATGTTGCCTGGTGGTTGGTCCGGGAGAGTCGGCGGGTGGTCGGTTGCTAGGCATTCTCCCCCTCGAGTTCACTACGGGGATGGGAGGATTCGTAGCTTTGAGAAGGAGAGGAGGGACGGTCCACGAGCCTTCTTTCGTGGTTTTGGTCCTCCTCCAGGCAGCGAGGGTTGGTTTCCTAAGAGTGGTTACTGAGGTGGTGTTCGTGGTGGTAGTTTTGGTAGGAAAGATGGCTTGATGTGTGCTAACCCCACTTTCGAGCAAATGGCTCGGCACTGGTTTTACTCTTTAGGTACTAACCCCAGTGTTGAGTCGTTTGTTCACTCACGTGCTCGTTTTTGAATTTCAGGTGGGAGACTTGAAGAACATTTGGTTGATTGACTCCGGTTTCTCGAGGCATATGACCGGAGACAGGGGGTGGTTCTCAAGTCTCGTCCCGGTGGTGACGAAGAGGTACATCACTTTTGGGGACAATGGGCGTGGGCGTGTGCTTTCAGAAGGTGAGATTAAGGTGAGTGACAAGATCACTCTGAGGCGTGTTGCTCTTGTTCAATCGTAGGGGTACAATTTGCTTTCTGTGTCCCAGTTGTTGAATGAGGGTTTTGAGGTGTTGTTTCGGCCCGGTGGTTCTCAGATTTTGGACTCTCGAGGGGACCTTGTTTGTATGGTCGTTCCCGAGGGTCAGGTGTTTCGTGCTGATTTTTCTCAGTCTTCGGGTGTGGAGCGTTGTTTCTTGGCTGATTCTTCGAGTGAGTTGTGGAAGTGTCATAGGAAGTTTGGTCACTTGAGCTTTGACCTTTTGTCGCGCTTGATTAAACTCAATTTGGTCCGAGGATTGCCACGGTTGAGGCTTGAGAAAGAGTTCGTTTGTGCGCCGTGTAGGCATGCCAAGATGGTAGCCTCTTCTCACCCACCTCTCACCGATGTGATGACTGAGCGTCCATGCGAGCTGCTCCATATGACCTTTTTGGCCCAGCTCGTGTGCGATCTGCGGGTGGGAAGTGGTATGTCCTTGTTGTGGTGGATGACTATTCTCGGTATGCGTAGGTGTTCTTTCTCGAGGATAAGGGGGAGACGTTTGGTTTTGTTCGAGATCTAGTCTTGAGGTTGAGGAACGAGGGGCACAGAGATGCCATACGAGCTATCCGCAGTGATAATGGCTCGGAATTCAGAAACTCTCGTTTTGAAACCTTTTACCATGACTTGGGTCTTGAGCACCAGGTTTCGAGTCCGTGTACGCTTCCTCAGAATGGTGTTGTGGAAAGGAAGAACAGGACCTTGTGCGAGATGGCTCGGACGGTGCTTGATGAGCATAGGACTTCGAGGAGGTATTGGGCTGAGGCGATGAATACCTCGTGCTATGTGTCAAACAGGATCTAACTCAGAGTGCACAAGAAGAAAACATGCTATGAGTTGATGCATGGTCGCACACCCAAGGTGAGTCACTTTCATGTCTTTGGTTGCAATTGTTTCATTCTGAAGAAAGGCAAAAGTTGGATAAGTTTGAGGCTAGGTCTGTTCATGGCATTTTCTTTGGTTATGCATCTCATTCTAGAGCATATCGTGTGCTCAATCTTGAAACTAACCAAATCGTGTAGACTTGCACGGTAACCTTCGACGAGACAGAGCCACGTAGTCAGGGTGTTTTTGAGTGTGCAGGTATTGATGAGCTTGGCGAGGAGATCTTTCAGGAGGAGGAGCATGAACATGGAGACGATGAAGATGGCGGTGCGGTGCCCCCGGCTGAACGTGTACCCACTACTTCGACTGCGGTGATGGACGGACCCTCTACTACACCTACGATGACAAATCAAGAACGAGGAGAAGCTGATGTTGAGGGGGAGGTAGCATCGAGGCGAGAACCTCCCGGCGAGTACAAGTGGATCACCCAGCTTCGAGGATCATCGGCGACATGAATGAACACACTACACGGTCGAGGTTTCGGAACAATTCTCATTTCGCTCATGCTGCATTTGTTGCTACTTTTGAGCCCAAAGACATTGGACACGCACTATCTGATCACAAGTGGGTTAATTTGATGCATGAGGAGTTGGAGAACTTTGAGCTGGTTAACCCTCCCCCAGGGTGTAAGCCGATTGGTACAAAGTGGGTGTGGAAAACAAAGAGGGAGAGAAAGGTGAGGTTGTGAGGAACAAGTCGAGGCTTGTTGCTCAAGGGTTCAGTCAGAAGGAGGGGATCGACTACGAGGAGACCTTTGCTCCCGTAGCCCGTTTGGAGGCAATTAGGATCCTTCTAGCCTTTTCCATGGCTAAAGGGTTCAAGTTGCACCAAATGTATGTGAAGAGTGCTTTTCTGAATGGTGTGTTGGAGGAAGAAGTGTATGTGAGGCATCCTCCGGGGTTTGAGAGTGAGAAGTACCCCCACCGGGTGTACAAGTTGAGGAAGGCGCTGCATGGGTTGAAGCAGGTGCCTAGAGCTTGGTATGGCAGGTTGAGGGGGTTCTTGTTTGGGAGAGGTTTTGAGATGGGGAAAGTCGATCAGACCTTGTTTTTGCTGAGGCAGGGTAGAGATATCCTGATTGTGCAGGTGTACGTGGATGTTATTGTATTTGGTGGCTCGTCTAACTCTCTTGTTGCAAGGTTTGCAGAGGATATGAGCAGGGAATTTGAGATGAGCATGATGGGCGAGTTGCAGTTCTTCCTCGGGCTACAAATCAAGCAATCAAAGGAAGGAACATTTGTGCACCAAGCTAAGTACACCAAGGACATTGTGCGGAAGTTCAAGATGGAGGATTCCAAGGCTATGACGACGCCGATGAGTACGACTACGGCTCTTGATGCGGACGAGGAAGGTGAACATGTGGATCGGAAGGAGTACGGAGCATGATCGGGTCACTCCTCTACTTGACGGCGACGAGGCCGGACATCCGGTTCTCGGTATGTCCGTGCGCTCGTTTTCAAGCGTCTCTCGAGGACTTCGCATCGGCAAGCGGTGAAGCGAATTTTCGGTACTTGCGTCACACTCCCGATTTCGGTCTTTGGTACTCCGCGTCCTCTTCTTTGGCGCTTCATGGTTTTTCAGACGCGGATTTTGCCGGGTGTCGGTTGGATAGGAAGTCCACTTCTGGGACTTGCCAGTTTTTGGGTTCTTCTTTGGTGTCCTGGTCTTCCCGCAAACAATCGAGTGTTGCTCAATCCACTACCGAGGCAGAGTATGTTGCCACTGCTAGTTGTTGCTCCCAGCTCATTTGGATTTCATACACCATGAGTGACATTGGTGAGGAGTATACCCATGTCCCACTTCAATGTGATAGCACCAGTGCCATAAGCGTTGCAAAGAACCCAGTGCTCCATTCCAAAACCAAGCACATAGAAGTCAGGTACCATTTTCTGAGAGACAACATAGAGAAAGGAAAGATAGCTTTGATCCATGTACCCACACATGACCAACTAGCCGATATTTCTACCAAACCCCTAGATCAAGCAACTTTCACTCGTTTGCGGGGGGAACTTGGTGTGTGTTTGATTTCTTGAGTTGGATGTGTGGGAGCTACTTTGTAGCATATGTATAGTTTCCTTTATGCATTTCTTGCATTTGGCATGGCATATGTAACATGATGTATAGGCATCCTTGTATCTTAGATTGCATGCATTTTGTATCATATGCATTGGATAGGAAAAGCTTCTCCTATATACATTGTTCACCATGGGTTGCTAGATATGTCTTTGTGAGCTTGTTTGGTATGCTATGGTTAGTTTAGCTTAGCTCTTGATGATCTTGATGAATAATCCATGGTTGATGGCTATGTTTTTTGAAAGTGTCACATGTATGCTCTCTCATGTGTAAATGCCTTTATATGATCTTGACATGTTTTAGTGGCTTTGTTATGCTTAATTTGTGCTTGGATAGCTAGTTTATTATCATATGGGGCCAAAGGCTCATTTGCCATCATGAATGTTTAGCCCTCTTGCTTTATCTTGTGGAGGGGCATAAGTTTCTTTTTGTCGCAAAGACATTTCATGTACCATTTATGAATCTGAAAATGAAATGTAAAATGCTTGGAAAATATGTTTCCATGTCATATGTGCTGAAATTAATTTGCTTTGGTTGCTAAACTGTTGCATGATGCCTACCAATGAGAAGTCTCATATATAGAAGTAGGCACATGGCTCGGTGGCTTTGACATGACATGAGGTGCTTGTGGGTGTTTGTGATGGTCTTATGATTAGAATGGCTGTCCTAGCATGAAGTTTGTGTGGCTTTGCCACTTTGCCATGTTTTGCTCATGTTTAGGTTTTTGCTTATGAGAGAGTAAGTTTCCGCAAAATTACACAAATCCTTTTTAGCCTTGTCCAATGGTTGTGAAACTTGGTGATCATGTAGTTAAGGTCATTACGCTCCTGTAGAGTATCTAACTTGCTCATTTGGACTTGTGTAGCTCCTTGTGATGAATTTTGTATAATTGAGAATCTATATGTTGAAACTTTTAGCATTTTTCCTTGATTCATGCATTGTCAACAATGGGGAGAAGTTTGTGCATGCTTTGGGCACCTGGGAGTGTTTGGAAGGTGTTCCAATTGGTTCGGGCAAATTTTGTGCAGTTTGGTGCAGGGCTGGTCTCTTGGGGCGGTTTAACCACCCCCAGGCGGTCAGATCAGGGGCTGGCGGTCTAACCGCCCTGTGTAGGCGGTCTAACCGCCCTGGGTTGAGTGAGCAGATTTTTGCTCTTTGCTGCATTCCCGTGTTGCAGTGCTGCATTGGTTCAGGGTGGGTGTGCTTTGGCTCAGGGGGAGCTTGCATATGTGCAGGGGGAGCTCTTTGCGAGTGTTTCTCAATCCACTACCGAGGCAGAGTATGTTGCCACTGCTAGTTGTTGCTCTCAGCTCCTTTGGATTTCATACACCATGAGTGACATTGGTGAGGAGTATACCCATGTCCCACTTCAATGTGATAGCACCAGTGCCATAAGCGTTGCAAAGAACCCAGTGCTCCATTCCAAAACCAAGCACATAGAAGTCAGGTACCATTTTCTGAGAGACAACATAGAGAAAGGAAAGATAGCTTTGATCCATGTACCCACACATGACCAACTAGCCGATATTTCCACCAAACCCCTAGATCAAGCAACTTTCACTCGTTTGCGGGGGGAACTTGGTGTGTGTTTGATTTCTTGAGTTGGGTGTGTGGGAGCTACTTTGTAGCATATGTATAGTTTCCTTTATGCATTTCTTGCATTTGGCATGGCATATGTAACATGATGTATAGGCATCCTTGTATCTTAGATTGCTTGCATTTTGTATCATATGCATTGGATAGGAAAAGCTTCTCCTATATACATTGTTCACCATGGGTTGCTAGATATGTCTTTGTGAGCTTGTTTGGTATGCTATGGTTAGTTTAGCTTAGCTCTTGATGATCTTGATGAATAATCCATGGTTGATGGCTATGTTTTTTGAAAATGTCACATGTATGCTCTCTCATGTGTAAATGCCTTTATATGATCTTGACATGTTTTAGTGGCTTTGTTATGCTTAATTTGTGCTTGGATAGCTAGTTTATTGATCATATGGGGCCAAAGGCTCATTTGCCATCATGAATGTTTAGCCCTCTTGCTTTATCTTGTGGAGGGGCATAAGTTTCTTTTTGTCGCAAAGACATTTCATGTACCATTTATGAATCTGAAAATGAAATGTAAAATGCTTGGAAAATATGTTCCCATGTCATATGTGCTGAAATTAATTTGCTTTGGTTGCTAAACCGTTGCATGATGCCTACCAATGAGAAGTCTCATATATAGAAGTAGGCACATGGCTCGGTGGCTTTGACATGACATGAGGTGCTTGTGGGTGTTTGTGATGGTCTTATGATTAGAATGGCTGTCCTAGCATGAAGTTTGTGTGGCTTTGCCATTTTGCCATGTTTTGCTCATGTTTAGGTTTTTGCTTATGAGAGAGTAAGTTTCCGCAAAATTACACAAATCCTTTTTAGCCTTGTCCAATGGTTGTGAAACTTGGTGATCATGTAGTTAAGGTCATTACGCTCCTGTAGAGTATCTAACTTGCTCATTTGGACTTGTGTAGCTCCTTGTGATGAATTTTGTATAATTGAGAATCTATATGTTGAAACTTTTCGCATTTTTCCTTGATTCATGCATTGTCAACAATGGGGAGAAGTTTGTGCATGCTTTGGGCACCTGGGAGTGTTTGGAAGGTGTTCCAATTGGTTCGGGCAAATTTTGTGCAGTTTGGTGCAGGGTTTGGTCTCTTGGGGCGGTCTAACCGCCCCCCAGGCGGTCGATCAGGGGTGGCGATCTAACCGCCCTGTGTAGGCGGTCTAACCACCCTGGGTTGAGTGAGCAGATTTTTGCTCTTTGCTGCATTCCCGTGTTGCAGTCTTTGCATTGGTTCAGGGGGAGTGTGCTTTGGCTCAGGGGGAGCTTGCATATGTGCAGGGGGAGCTCTTTGCGAGTGTTTCTCAATCCACTACCGAGGCAGAGTATGTTGCCACTGCTAGTTGTTGCTCTCAGCTCCTTTGGATTTCATACACCATGAGTGACATTGGTGAGGAGTATACCCATGTCCCACTTCAATGTGATAGCACCAGTGCCATAAGCGTTGCAAAGAACCCAGTGCTCCATTCCAAAACCAAGCACATAGAAGTCAGGTACCATTTTCTGAGAGACAACATAGAGAAAGGAAAGATAGCTTTGATCCATGTACCCACACATGACCAACTAGCCGATATTTCCACCAAACCCCTAGATCAAGCAACTTTCACTCGTTTGCGGGGGGAACTTGGTGTGTGTTTGATTTCTTGAGTTGGGTGTGTGGGAGCTACTTTGTAGCATATGTATAGTTTCCTTTATGCATTTCTTGCATTTGGCATGGCATATGTAACATGATGTATAGGCATCCTTGTATCTTAGATTGCATGCATTTTGTATCATACGCATTGGATAGGAAAAGCTTCTCCTATATACATTGTTCACCATGGGTTGCTAGATATGTCTTTGTGAGCTTGTTTGGTATCTTGTGGTTAGTTTAGCTTAGCTCTTGATGATCTTGATGAATAATCCATGGTTGATGGCTATGTTTTTTGAAAATGTCACATGTATGCTCTCTCATGTGTAAATGCCTTTATATGATCTTGACATGTTTTAGTGGCTTTGTTATGCTTAATTTGTGCTTGGATAGCTAGTTTATTGATCATATGGGGCCAAAGGCTCATTTGCCATCATGAATGTTTAGCCCTCTTGCTTTATCTTGTGGAGGGGCATAAGTTTCTTTTTGTCGCAAAGACATTTCATGTACCATTTATGAATCTGAAAATGAAATGTAAAATGCTTGGAAAATATGTTCCCATGTCATATGTGCTGAAATTAATTTGCTTTGGTTGCTAAACCGTTGCATGATGCCTACCAATGAGAAGTCTCATATATAGAAGTAGGCACATGGCTCGGTGGCTTTGACATGACATGAGGTGCTTGTGGGTGTTTGTGATGGTCTTATGATTAGAATGGCTGTCCTAGCATGAAGTTTGTGTGGCTTTGCCATTTTGCCATGTTTTGCTCATGTTTAGGTTTTTGCTTATGAGAGGGTAAGTTTTCGCAAAATTACACAAATCCTTTTTAGCCTTGTCCAATGGTTGTGAAACTTGGTGATCATGTAGTTAAGGTCATTACGCTCCTGTAGAGTATCTAACTTGCTCATTTGGACTTGTGTAGCTCCTTGTGATGAATTTTGTATAATTGAGAATCTATATGTTGAAACTTTTCGCATTTTTCCTTGATTCATGCATTGTCAACAATGGGGAGAAGTTTGTGCATGCTTTGGGCACCTGGGAGTGTTTGGAAGGTGTTCCAATTGGTTCGGGCAAACTTTGTGCAGTTTGGTGCAGGGCTGGTCTCTTGGGGCGGTTTAACCGCCCCCAGGCGGTCAGATCAGGGGCTGGCGGTCTAACCGCCCTGTGTAGGCTGTCTAACCGCCCTGGGTTGAGTGAGCAGATTTTTGCTCTTTGCTGCATTCCCGTGTTGCAGTGCTGCATTGGTTCAGGGGGAGTGTGCTTTGGCTCAGGGGGAGCTTGCATATGTGCAGGGGGAGCTCTTTGCGAGTGTTGCTCAATCCACTACCGAGGCAGAGTATGTTGCCACTGCTAGTTGTTGCTCTCAGCTCCTTTGGATTTCATACACCATGAGTGACATTGGTGAGGAGTATACCCATGTCCCACTTCAATGTGATAGCACCAGTGCCATAAGCGTTGCAAAGAACCCAGTGCTCCATTCCAAAACCAAGCACATAGAAGTCGGTACCATTTTCTGAGAGACAACATAGAGAAAGGAAAGATAGCTTTGATCCATGTACCCACACATGACCAACTAGCCGATATTTCCACCAAACCCCTAGATCAAGCAACTTTCACTCGTTTGCGGGGGGAACTTGGTGTGTGTTTGATTTCTTGAGTTGGGTGTGTGGGAGCTACTTTGTAGCATATGTATAGTTTCCTTTATGCATTTCTTGCATTTGGCATGGCATATGTAACATGATGTATAGGCATCCTTGTATCTTAGATTGCATGCATTTTGTATCATATGCATTGGATAGGAAAAGCTTCTCCTATATACATTGTTCACCATGGGTTGCTAGATATGTCTTTGTGAGCTTGTTTGGTATGCTATGGTTAGTTTAGCTTAGCTCTTGATGATCTTGATGAATAATCCATGGTTGATGGCTATGTTTTTTTAAAATGTCACATGTATGCTCTCTCATGTGTAAATGCCTTTATATGATCTTGACATGTTTTAGTGGCTTTGTTATGCTTAATTTGTGCTTGGATAGCTAGTTTATTGATCATATGGGGCCAAAGGCTCATTTGCCATCATGAATGTTTAGCCCTCTTGCTTTATCTTGTGGAGGGGCATAAGTTTCTTTTTGTCGCAAAGACATTTCATGTACCATTTATGAATCTGAAAATGAAATGTAAAATGCTTGGAAAATATGTTCCCATGTCATATGTGCTGAAATTAATTTGCTTTGGTTGCTAAACCGTTGCATGATGCCTACCAATGAGAAGTCTCATATATAGAAGTAGGCACATGGCTCGGTGGCTTTGACATGACATGAGGTGCTTGTGGGTGTTTGTGATGGTCTTATGATTAGAATGGCTTTGTCCTAGCATGAAGTTTGTGTGGCTTTGCCATTTTGCCATGTTTTGCTCATGTTTAGGTTTTTGCTTATGACGGAGTAAGTTTCCGCAAAATTACACAAATCCTTTTTAGCCTTGTCCAATGGTTGTGAAACTTGGTGATCATGTAGTTAAGGTCATTACGCTCTGTAGAGTATCTAACTTGCTCATTTGGACTTGTGTAGCTCCTTCTGATGAATTTTGTATAATTGAGAATCTATATGTTAAAACTTTTCGCATTTTTCCTTGATTCATGCATTGTCAACAATGGGGAGAAGTTTGTGCATGCTTTGGGCACCTGGGAGTGTTTGGAAGGTGTTCCAATTGGTTCGGGCAAATTTTGTGCAGTTTGGTGCAGGGCTGGTCTCTTGGGGCGGTCTAACCGCCCCCAGGCGGTCAGATCAGGGGCTGGCGATCTAACCGCCCTGTGTAGGCGGTCTAACCACCCTGGGTTGAGTGAGCAGATTTTTGCTCTTTGCTGCATTCCCGTGTTGCAGTGCTGCATTGGTTCAGGGGGAGTGTGCTTTGGCTCAGGGGGAGCTTGCATATGTGAAGGGGGAGCTCTTTGCGAGTGTTGCTCAATCCACTACCGAGGCAGAGTATGTTGCCACTGCTAGTTGTTGCTCTCAGCTCCTTTGGATTTCATACACCATGAGTGACATTGGTGAGGATTATACCCATGTCCCACTTCAATGTGATAGCACCAGTGCCATAAGCGTTGCAAAGAACCCAGTGCTCCATTCCAAAACCAAGCACATAGAAGTCAGGTACCATTTTCTGAGAGACAACATAGAGAAAGGAAAGATAGCTTTGATCCATGTACCCACACATGACCAACTAGCCGATATTTCCACCAAACCCCTAGATCAAGCAACTTTCACTCGTTTGCGGGGGGAACTTGGTGTGTGTTTGATTTCTTGAGTTGGGTGTGTGGGAGCTACTTTGTAGCATATGTATAGTTTCCTTTATGCATTTCTTGCATTTGGCATGGCATATGTAACATGATGTATAGGCATCCTTGTATCTTAGATTGCATGCATTTTGTATCATATGCATTGGATAGGAAAAGCTTCTCCTATATACATTGTTCACCATGGGTTGCTAGATATGTCTTTGTGAGCTTGTTTGGTATGCTATGGTTAGTTTAGCTTAGCTCTTGATGATCTTGATGAATAATCCATGGTTGATGGCTATGTTTTTTGAAAATGTCACATGTATGCTCTCTCATGTGTAAATGCCTTTATATGATCTTGACATGTTTTAGTGGCTTTGTTATGCTTAATTTGTGCTTGGATAGCTAGTTTATTGATCATATGGGGCCAAAGGCTCATTTGCCATCATGAATGTTTAGCCCTCTTGCTTTATCTTGTGGAGGGGCATAAGTTTCTTTTTGTCGCAAAGACATTTCATGTACCATTTATGAATCTGAAAATGAAATGTAAAATGCTTGGAAAATATGTTCCCATGTCATATGTGCTGAAATTAATTTGCTTTGGTTGCTAAACCGTTGCATGATGCCTACCAATGAGAAGTCTCATATATAGAAGTAGGCACATGGCTCGGTGGCTTTGACATGACATGAGGTGCTTGTGGGTGTTTGTGATGGTCTTATGATTAGAATGGCTGTCCTAGCATGAAGTTTGTGTGGCTTTGCCATTTTGCCATGTTTTGCTCATGTTTAGGTTTTTGCTTATGACAGAGTAAGTTTCCGCAAAATTACACAAATCCTTTTTAGCCTTGTCCAATGGTTGTGAAACTTGGTGATCATGTAGTTAAGGTCATTACGCTCCTGTAGAGTATCTAACTTGCTCATTTGGACTTGTGTAGCTCCTTCTGATGAATTTTGTATAATTGAGAATCTATATGTTAAAACTTTTCGCATTTTTCCTTGATTCATGCATTGTCAACAATGGGGAGAAGTTTGTGCATGCTTTGGGCACCTGGGAGTGTTTGGAAGGTGTTCCAATTGGTTCGGGCAAATTTTGTGCAGTTTGGTGCAGGGCTGGTCTCTTGGGGCGGTCTAACCGCCCCCAGGCGGTTGGATCAGGGGCTGGCAGTCTAACCGCCCTGTGTAGGCGGTCTAACCGCCCTGGGTTGAGTGAGCAGATTTTTGCTCTTTGCTGCATTCCCGTGTTGCAGTGCTGCATTGGTTCAGGGGGAGTGTGCTTTGGCTCAGGGGGAGCTTGCATATGTGAAGGGGGAGCTCTTTGCGAGTGTTGCTCAATCCACTACCGAGGCAGAGTATGTTGCCACTGCTAGTTGTTGCTCTCAGCTCCTTTGGATTTCATACACCATGAGTGACATTGGTGAGGATTATACCCATGTCCCACTTCAATGTGATAGCACCAGTGCCATAAGCGTTGCAAAGAACCCAGTGCTCCATTCCAAAACCAAGCACATAGAAGTCAGGTACCATTTTCTGAGAGACAACATAGAGAAAGGAAAGATAGTTTTGATCCATGTACCCACACATGACCAACTAGCCGATATTTCCACCAAACCCCTAGATCAAGCAACTTTCACTCGTTTGCGGGGGAACTTGGTGTGTGTTTGATTTCTTGAGTTGGGTGTGTGGGAGCTACTTTGTAGCATATGTATAGTTTCCTTTATGCATTTCTTGCATTTGGCATGGCATATGTAACATGATGTATAGGCATCCTTGTATCTTAGATTGCATGCATTTTGTATCATATGCATTGGATAGGAAAAGCTTCTCCTATATACATTGTTCACCATGGGTTGCTAGATATGTCTTTGTGAGCTTGTTTGGTATGCTATGGTTAGTTTAGCTTAGCTCTTGATGATCTTGATGAATAATCCATGATTGATGGCTATGTTTTTTGAAAATGTCACATGTATGCTCTCTCATGTGTAAATGCCTTTATATGATCTTGACATGTTTTAGTGGCTTTGTTATGCTTAATTTGTGCTTGGATAGCTAGTTTATTGATCATATGGGGCCAAAGGCTCATTTGCCATCATGAATGTTTAGCCCTCTTGCTTTATCTTGTGGAGGGGCATAAGTTTCTTTTTGTCGCAAAGACATTTCATGTACCATTTATGAATCTGAAAATGAAATGTAAAATGCTTGGAAAATATGTTCCCATGTCATATGTGCTGAAATTAATTTGCTTTGGTTGCTAAACCGTTGCATGATGCCTACCAATGAGAAGTCTCATATATAGAAGTAGGCACATGGCTCGGTGGCTTTGACATGACATGAGGTGCTTGTGGGTGTTTGTGATGGTCTTATGATTAGAATGGCTGTCCTAGCATGAAGTTTGTGTGGCTTTGCCATTTTGCCATGTTTTGCTCATGTTTAGGTTTTTGCTTATGACAGAGTAAGTTTCCGCAAAATTACACAAATCCTTTTTAGCCTTGTCCAATGGTTGTGAAACTTGGTGATCATGTAGTTAAGGTCATTACGCTCCTGTAGAGTATCTAACTTGCTCATTTGGACTTGTGTAGCTCCTTGTGATGAATTTTGTATAATTGAGAATCTATATGTTAAAACTTTTCGCATTTTTCCTTGATTCATGCATTGTCAACAATGGGGAGAAGTTTGTGCATGCTTTGGGCACCTGGGAGTGTTTGGAAGGTGTTCCAATTGGTTCGGGCAAATTTTGTGCAGTTTGGTGCAGGGCTGGTCTCTTGGGGCGGTCTAACCGCCCCCAGGCGGTCAGATCAGGGGCTGGCGATCTAACCGCCCTGTGTTGGCGGTCTAACCGCCCTGGGTTGAGTGAGCAGATTTTTGCTCTTTGCTGCATTCCCGTGTTGCAGTGCTGCATTGGTTCAGGGGGAGTGTGTTTTGGCTCAGGGGGAGCTCTTTGCGAGTGTTTCTCAATCCACTACCGAGGCAGAGTATGTTGCCACTGCTAGTTGTTGCTCTCAGCTCCTTTGGATTTCATACACCATGAGTGACATTGGTGAGGAGTATACCCATGTCCCACTTCAATGTGATAGCACCAGTGCCATAAGCGTTGCAAAGAACCCAGTGCTCCATTCCAAAACCAAGCACATAGAAGTCAGGTACCATTTTCTGAGAGACAACATAGAGAAAGGAAAGATAGCATTGATCCATGTACCCACACATGACCAACTAGCCGATATTTCCACCAAACCCCTAGATCAAGCAACTTTCACTCGTTTGCGGGGGGAACTTGGTGTGTGTTTGATTTCTTGAGTTGGGTGTGTGGGAGCTACTTTGTAGCATATGTATAGTTTCCTTTATGCATTTCTTGCATTTGGCATGGCATATGTAACATGATGTATAGGCATCCTTGTATCTTAGATTGCATGCATTTTGTATCATACGCATTGGATAGGAAAAGCTTCTCCTATATACATTGTTCACCATGGGTTGCTAGATATGTCTTTGTGAGCTTGTTTGGTATGCTGTGGTTAGTTTAGCTTAGCTCTTGATGATCTTGATGAATAATCCATGGTTGATGGCTATGTTTTTTGAAAATGTCACATGTATGCTCTCTCATGTGTAAATGCCTTTATATGATCTTGACATGTTTTAGTGGCTTTGTTATGCTTAATTTGTGCTTGGATAGCTAGTTTATTGATCATATGGGGCCAAAGGCTCATTTGCCATCATGAATGTTTAGCCCTCTTGCTTTATCTTGTGGAGGGGCATAAGTTTCTTTTTGTCGCAAAGACATTTCATGTACCATTTATGAATCTGAAAATGAAATGTAAAATGCTTGGAAAATATGTTCCCATGTCATATGTGCTGAAATTAATTTGCTTTGGTTGCTAAACCGTTGCATGATGCCTACCAATGAGAAGTCTCATATATAGAAGTAGGCACATGGCTCGGTGGCTTTGACATGACATGAGGTGCTTGTGGGTGTTTGTGATGGTCTTATGATTAGAATGGTGTCCTAGCATGAAGTTTGTGTGGCTTTGCCATTTTGCCATGTTTTGCTCATGTTTAGGTTTTTGCTTATGAGAGGGTAAGTTTCCGCAAAATTACACAAATCCTTTTTAGCCTTGTCCAATGGTTGTGAAACTTGGTGATCATGTAGTTAAGGTCATTACGCTCATGTAGAGTATCTAACTTGCTCATTTGGACTTGTGTAGCTCCTTGTGATGAATTTTGTATAATTGAGAATCTATATGTTAAAACTTTTCGCATTTTTCCTTGATTCATGCATTGTCAACAATGGGGAGAAGTTTGTGCATGCTTTGGGCACCTGGGAGTGTTTGGAAGGTGTTCCAATTGGTTCGGGCAAACTTTGTGCAGTTTGGTGCAGGGCTGGTCTCTTGGGGCGGTTTAACCGCCCCCAGGCGGTCAGATCAGGGGCTGGCGGTCTAACCGCCCTGTGTAGGCTGTCTAACCGCCCTGGGTTGAGTGAGCAGATTTTTGCTCTTTGCTGCATTCCCGTGTTGCAGTGCTGCATTGGTTCAGGGGGAGTGTGCTTTGGCTCAGGGGGAGCTTGCATATGTGCAGGGGGAGCTCTTTGTGGTGTTCGAGTTTTGGTTCGGTGGTTTGCGCTCTTTGTTTGAGCATGGTTTTGTCTCGGATGTGTGAAGGACCGAAACGGCGAACCGGAGAGGGGGGCAGTGAATGGGAGCCGATAAAAATTCTTCTCGAAGGAGATGGAAACTCCAACAAGATGAACGCGGCTTCCAACACACTTCTCCAACTCACTACCCATGTTGGTCAAGCCCACGTAGACACTGGAGGGCCACTGGACCTAGTAACCAACACACAACCTTCCGACCCGAGAACGCAGCGGAACACCAAATCTCGAGTCTACACACCAACACCGGTCAGACCGGTGAGCACCACCGGTCAGACCGGTCCCTGCCGGTGAAACTGGGCAACTTTCACCAAGTGGCTCCACACCGGTCAGACCGGTGAGACACACC
Organism: Cenchrus americanus; assembly: GCA_947561735.1. Taxonomy (NCBI): domain Eukaryota; kingdom Viridiplantae; phylum Streptophyta; class Magnoliopsida; order Poales; family Poaceae; genus Cenchrus; species Cenchrus americanus. Next base: position 57,892,235 of record OX387240.1, read on the forward strand.
GGTTAGACCGGTCAAAGCCTTAAAGCCCCCAAAGCACCAAACAGGCCAACCGACCACCAAACTGACCCAAACTCGAAACAACAGCAACACAGGACAACAACGAACACACCGAGACGTTCACCCGAGCAAAAACCCAGGGAGGGTTGCACCGGTCAGACCGGTCAGGGGCACCGGTCAGACCGGTGTAGCCTGGGCAGCTCGGGATGAACAACACCCGCGGGTCAACTCCCCCAAATCCAAATCTCGATCTCCCGAATCGCTCCACGGACTTGAACAAGACTTTGGGGATATTAGGAACACCTCATGAGGAGTCCATAGCCAAGTTTAATCCCACCAAAACTCGTCCAACAAGGAGGAATCGAAGAAATCCCGCCAAGAGCACCTCAAACCCTAGAACCCGGAAAACCCCAAAATCGAGCCCCTTTACTCACGGATTTGGGAGGGGAATCACAGCCCAAAGAACCACGAAGGGTTCCCACAAATTTCCCCCATCAAATCCCCAAGAGAAAGGTCCCGAAAACAACCCAAAGAAATCACCAAGAGAGGGCTCCCAAAATCACCACCAAAAACAACCGGGAACAACACATCCAAACCTTGACGAACCACGCCGAATCATCTATACATGCAACAAAGGTTCTTACAAGGTCTAGCTTGCCACCCGATCATCCAACCCTCTCACAAGATCTCACCATGAAGCTCTCAAGCTAGTCCTATGGAAATCCTAAGAAAATAGGAAGGGAAAAATATGAAAGCAAATGAACTAGGGTTCCAAGAGTTGGCTGCCATCCTCTCACCTCTTGGGTTATATGGAGGCAACCGAAAGTCTAAAATGCCCTTTCGTAATAACTAGGGATACAAGCCCCTCAAGGACGGATTTGGAAGTCTTAATGTCTTCACCATCAGACAGATGCCCGGCGACCGCACCCTGCGTAGCCTCGACGCAAGCCATGCGATCCCGACGCGTGTCCTCCGCTTCGAAGATTCCGGACTGCGTCGTCGCACACCGGTCAGACCGGTGCTCCTCACCAGTCAAACCGGTACCCACCGGTCAGACCGGTCAGACCCACCGGTCGAGGCCGGTGCAGGAGCTCGCTGCAAGGCACCGTCTTCGGTTCTCCGGTCTTGGCTTTGTGGATCAACCAAGGAACCCAGTGGTTTTTTGGTGAACCACTGGAAACCCCGCGAACTCGGTGTAGCCTCCGCCAATCTCCACTCATGACTTGGCTCCCACGTAGTCTCGGCTCGACCTTGGTTTTGAGGCTCAACCAAGAAACCGCCCATGACTTCATCTTGCTGTTCATGCCATCATGCGGCCCGCACTTGACCCCGCTGGCCACTGAGTCCCTCGAACGAAGCCTACTTGTCTTCTCCACACCTGGAGGCCTCACCGGCGACGACCTTTCGCGCTTGTTCTTCACCTGCACCAACACCAGTCAAGCCGCAACCTGCACCTGCAATACTTAGCCAAGAATCAGTCCACACAACGTTGTCAATCACTCATCACACAAGGAAGCGACCATTCACCGGTCCTCGAACCACACATGGTCCTCAATCTCCCCCTTGATGAGTGCATTGACAACACCCACACGAAAGTAACAAGAGAGAAAAGAAAAAGAAAAGAAACGAACAAAAAGAAACTCCAACAAGCGATCGAAAGCCAAACAAAGGCAAAGAGCAAGATCACTTGAAGAAGACAAGTCTCGGACCCCTTAGACAAGGGCAACGGCTCGACACATCCGAGACAAAGCAAAGCTCAAGCAAAGAGCGCAAACCACCGAGACAAAGCTCGAAAAACCACAAAGAGCTCCCCCTGAACCAATGCACCTCCCCCTGGACGAATGCATGCAAACCAGCTGAAAACAGGGCAGCTGCAGCAACTTCAGCTCACACCGGTCAGACCGGTCATCACCACCGGTCAGACCGGTGCCTAAGATGTGCACAGGATCAGCACTCACACCGGTCAGACCGGTGACCATCACCGGTCAGACCGGTGACCAACAGAGCCCAGAAATGGCTCGAAACCACCTGAAAACCTTCTAAATGCGTCCAGCAAGCCATTTCAAGCTCAAACTTCTCCCCCTTGTTGGCAATGCATGAATCAAGCCAGAAATGCAAAATATTCAACCTAGAGCTTCTCAAATAGACAAAATTCAACAAAGAATGCTACACATGTCCAAATGAGCAAGTTAGGTACACTACAGCTTCGTATCGATCTCAACTACATGATCACCAAGTTTCACAACCATTGGACGAAGCTAAGATGGATTTGGGCAATTTTGCGAAAAGCTTGCCTCTCATGAGCAAAGTCCTAAACATGATCAAAACATATCAAAATGGCAAAGCCACACAAACTTCATGCTAGGACAGCCATTCTAATCATAAGACCATCACAAACACCCACAAGCACCTCATGTCATGTCAAAGCCACCGAGCCATGTGTCTACTTCTAGGTATGAGACTTCTCATTGGTAGGCATCATGCAACGGTTTAGCACCCAAAGCAAATTAAATTCAGCACAAATGACATGGGAGCATATTTTCCAAGTATTTTTCATTTCATTTTCAGATTTATAATTGGTACATGAAATGTCTTTGCGACAAAAAGGAACTTATGCCCCTCCACAAGATAAAGCAAGAGGGCTAAACATTCATGATGGCAAATGAGCCTTTAGCCCCATATGATCAATAAACTAGCTATCCAACCACAAATTAAGCATAGCAAAGCCACTAAAACATGTCAAGATCATATAAAGGCATTTACACATGAGAGAGCATACATGTGACATTTTTCAAAAACATAGCTATCAACCATGGATTATTCATCAAGATCATCAAGAGCTAAGCCAAACTAACCATAGCATACCAAACAAGCTCACAAAGACATATATCTCATTCCATGGTGAACAATGTATATGAGAGAAGCTTTTCCTAACCAATGCATATGATACAAAATGCATGCAATCTAAGATACAAGGATGCCTATACATCATGTTACATTTGCCATGCCAAATGCAAGAAATGCACAAAGGAAAGCTATACATATGCTACAAAGGAGCTCCCACACACAAAGCTCACAAACCACCGGCTCCTCGAGGGGAGGCAAAAAGGGCTCGACACCAACGGCAAAAGAGCAAAGGAGCACAAAACTCACAAGCTCCCCCTAAAATCATGCATTAAGGCCAAAGAGCATACAAAGCTCACCTTACACACATGAGATAGGGCAAAGAGCAAAAGAAACCAAGTGGCTTGACCAAGGCCACACACTCGAAGGTCACAAATACACTTACCTTTATCATTTCTTCACAATTCACTCATCCTTGTCCACCATCCCCGAACGTGATGCACCTACATGTCACCACCGGGATATGAAGCCGAATAACCACCCCCGATATCGACCAAATGTTCTCCAGGCCATCCACCTGCAACTCAAAACCAAGAGCGAGAGCGAGCAAACGACTCAACACTGGGGTTAGTTCCAAATGTGTAAAACCAGTGCCTAGCCATTTGCTCGAAAGTGGGGTTAGCACAAACCAAACCATCTTTCCTACCAAAGCTACCTCCACGAACACCACCACAGTAACCTCCATGAGGTAACCAAACCTCTCTACCTGGAGGAGGACAAAAACCACGAAAGAAAACCCGTGGATTGTCCCTCCTCTCCTTCTCAAAACTATGGATCCTCCCATCCCCGTATTGAGCACGAGGAGGAGAATGCCTAACAAACTGACCTTCTGCAAACTCTACAGCCCAACCACCAAGACCATGAACTCCAGAACCAAACCTCGCACCTGTACGAGCACGAAACCCAAATTGCTGCCTGTCCAGGCCTGCACCGGTCTGACCGGTGCCTCTCACCGGTCCGGCCGGTGTAGCCTGGGCAGCAACACCTCCAACAGCCTTCGGCTCTCCCCAAGCCCGAACTGTCCTCACACTCGCCTTGGCCCTGGGCAACTGCACACAAGGCTCAAGTACACCATCGGAAGGGTGGTACTTGTCCTTGTTAGCCCACTCCTTTGCCATTCTCTCCTCACGCTTCCTCTTGAAGCTAAACGCTCTCTTGTGTCCACCCTTTCCACAAAACTCACAATGGAAACGGATTGATCTGGGCTTAGGCTTGGGGTGAGGCTCTTCACAAGGCTTCTCACTTGGTTTCTCACTAGGCTTTTCACTTGCCTTCTCACTCGGTTTTTCTCTCGGTTGGTTTGGCTTGGATGCAAACTTGTCTTTGGGTGTGGGTTGTGGTGGAACTGAAACATGACCAAATTTCCTTTCTCTCTCACCACTGCCCTCACCAACCTTATCCAATCCCAAAGCCCAACCATCAAAGCGCCTACAGCTAGCAATCATCATACCAAGCTGAGGTTCTTGACTCGACAACCAACTCAGCGCTTCACGCAACTTATCATTCTCATCTTGCAAGCGACCAACACATTTTGCAAGATCCAAATTCTTCATAGCATGCAACTCACATGTAGAACAAGAAGTAGGAATAGGCACTTTCAAATCAGCCTCAAGTGAAACAACGCGAGAACGGAGCTCAGCAATTTTCTCATGCAAACTAGGGCAAGAAGTGCAAGCACCAAGCAAAGTGGGTCTAGATTGTAGTTCAGCCAACTCAACCCTAAGCACATCTAGTTCCTCACACTTGGAGGCATACTTCTCCTTAAGATCAGTCAAGTCAGCCAGGAAAGCAGAGCAATCAGCACAATCATTCTCATCAGAAACAACAGGGCTAGCCTTAAGAGAATCAATTTCAAGCTTGCTATCAAGAACCTGTGTTTCTAGCTCAGCCACTCTAGTCCTAGCATCCTCGAGCAAAGATCTAAGCTCCTTCCTAAGCTTCTTAGCCTCTCTAAGCATGTGATCGCGATTATCAAGCAAGTCAACCAACTCCTCATTCTCCTTGCGCAAGGAAGAGAGCTCATCACATACCTCATCCTCGGAATCCAAGTCCGAGGCGTCCTTCTGGCTTCTCTTGCTGCTCGAACTGCGAGCCATGCCGCAGAAGTCATCCTTGAGGCTTAGGCCCTTCACACAAAGGCCGTTGAGATACTTGCCGAGGTTCTTCTTCTTCTTCCACTTCTTTTTCTTGTCATCCTCTTCGTCTTCAACACTTGAGCTTGAAGACGTGTCCTCGGAATCGGACTCGATGTCGCTTGATCTCTTCATCTTTTCTCGAGACCGAGCCTTCTACCCATGTTCATGATCCTTCTTCTTCGACTTCTTCCTCTTGTCAATGAACTTGTGCTTGTTGTGGTTGTTCACCTTCGGACACTCGGCGAAATAGTGTCCAGTCTTGCCGCATTTGAAGCATGTCCTTGTGTTCCTCCTCATGTTCACTCGGTTCTCGTGCAGCCTCTCGAACAGCCTCGTCAGGAGCGCCAGCTCGTCCTTTCCAAGCACGTCGAACTCCTCATCTGGCATAGACATCAAAGAGGAAAAAGAGAACATCCTAGTGGATGGGTTAGTGTTAGCCTTTCCTTTTGAACCACCAATGAGGGCAAGACTATGGGAATCAGTCGGACCCTCGAGCTTGGCAGTCATGCCCCTATCCACCTCAGCCGACTTGAGCTTCGAGAACAACTCGTTCACCGTCAGAGTGTCATACTTCTCTGACTCCACCATGGCCTCGAACTTTCCGCCTCAAATCGTACGATCCAAAGAGTGTAAGAGCTTGACCGCTCTATCATGATCATCGTACGGAAGCACGTCCACATTGGCCCTCATGTTGTTCACAACCACCGTGAGCCTCTGAAACAAGGCATCGATGGACTCGCGGGGGAGATGAGTGAAGTTCCCGTACTCTCTCCGGTAGGTCGCATACATCCGTGCCTGAACCTGGGCATTCCCAACATGAGCCTCCTTCAGCACCGTCCAAATTCTACAAGCCAAGTACTCGGTGTGCACCCGATCGAACTCAGGCTGACACAAAGTACGAAACAAGTAGTCGACCGCCTTATTGTTGGCGTCGAATCTGTCCCTCGATCTCCGGAGCGAGGAAGTCCATCTGCCGGACATAGCCTTGTGTCCACCGTGACATCCCAAAGGATCTGACCCTTTCCGCGGAGGAAAGCACCCATCCGCTTGCTCCACATCTGGTAGTTCTTGCCATCGAAGTGTGGAGGACCCGAACCCCGTTCCTGGTACGCCATCCTTGGATCTTAGACTGGTTAGAGTCAACAAAGACCCGAACTGGCTCTGATACCACTTGAAGGACCGAAATGGCGAACCAGAGTGGGGGAAGTGAATGGGAGCCGATAAAAATTCTTCTTGAAGGAGATGGAAACTCCAACAAGATGAACGCGGCTTCCAACACACTTCTCCAACTCACTACCCAAGTTGGTCAAGCCCACGTAGCCACTGGAGTGCCACTGGACCTAGGAACCAACACACAACCTTCCGACCCGAAAATGCAGCGGAACACCAAATCTCGAGTCTACAGACCAACACCGGTCAGACCGGTGAGCACCACCGGTCAGACCGGTCCCTGCTGGTGAAACTGGGCAACTTTCACCAAATGGCTCCACACCGGTCAGACCGGTGAGACACACCGGTTAGACCGGTCAAAGCCTTAAAGCCCCCAAAGCACCAAACAGGCCAACCGGCCACCAAACTGACCCAAACTCGAAAAAAACAGCAACACAGGACAACAACAAACACACCCAGACGTTCACCCGAGCAAAAACCCAGGGAGGGTTGCACCGGTCAGACCGGTCAAGGGCACCGGTCAGACCGGTGTAGCCTGGGTAGCTCGGGATGAACAGCACCCGCGGGTCAACTCCCCCAAATCCAAATCTCGATCTCCCGAATCGCTCCACGGACTTGAACAAGACTTTGGGGATATTAGGAACACCTCATGAGGAGTCCATAGCCAAGTTTAATCCCACCAAAACTCGTCCAACAAGGAGGAATCGAAGAAATCCCGCCAAGAGCACCTCAAACCCTAGAACCCGGAAAATCCCAAAATCGAGCCCCTTTACTCACGGATTTGGGAGGGGAATCACAGCCCAAAGAACCACGAAGGGTTCCCACAAATTTCCCCCATCAAATCCCCAAGAGAAAGGTCCTGGAAACAACCCAAAGAAATCACCAAGAGAGGGCTCCGAAAATCACCACCAAGAACAACCGGGAACAACACATCCAAACCTTGACGAACCACGCCGAATCATCTATACATGCAACAAAGGTTCTTACAAGGTCTAGCTTGCCACCCGATCATCCAACCCTCTCACAAGATCTCACCATGAAGCTCTCAAGCTAGTCCTATGGAAATCCTAAGAAAATAGGAAGGGAAAAATAGGAAAGAAAATGAACTAGGGTTCCAAGAGTTGGCTGCCATCCTCTCACCTCTTGGGTTATATGGAGGCAACTGAAAGTCTAAAATGCCCTTTCGTAATAACTAGGGATACAAGCCCCTCAAGGATGGATTTGGAAGTCTTCATGTCTTCACCATCGAACGGATGCCCGGCGACCGCACCCTGCGTAGCCTCGACGCAAGCCATGCGATCCCGACGCGTGTCCTCCACTTCGAAGATTCCGGACTGCGTCGTCGCACACCAGTCAGACCGGTGCTCCTCACCGGTCAGACCGGTCAGACCCACCGGTCAGACCGGTCTGGAGCTGCTGCAGCACCGTCTTCGGTTCTCCGGTCTTGGCTTTGTGGATCAACCAAGGAACCCAGTGGTTTTCTGGTGAACCACCGGAAACCCCGCGAACTCGGTGTAGCCTCCGCCAATCTCCACTCATGACTTGGCTCCCACGTAGTCCCGACTCGACCTTGGTTTTGAGGCTCAACCAAGAAACCGTCCATGACTTCATCTTGCTGTTCATGCCACCATGCGGCCCGCACTTGACCCCGCTGGCCACCGGGTCCCTCGAACGAAGCCTACTTGTCTTCTCCACACCTGGAGGCCTCACCGGCGACGACCTTTCGCGCTTGTTCTTCACCTGCACCAACACCAGTCAAGCCGCAACCTGGACCTGCAATACTTAGCCAAGAATCAGTCCACACAACGTTGTCAATCACTCATCACACAAGGAAGCGACCATCCACCGGTCCTCGAACCACACATGGTCCTCAATGTGTCGAGCCGTTGCCCTTGCATAAGGGGTCCGAGATTTGTCTTCTTCAAGTGATCTTGCTCTTCGCCTTTCTTTGGCTTTCGATCGCTTGTTGAGGTTTCTTTTTATTTGTTTCTTTTCTGTTTCTTTTTCTTTTCTCTTGAGTTACTTCATGTGGGTGTTGTCAATGCACTCATCAAGGGGGAGATTGAGGACCATGTGTGGTTTGAGGACCGGTGGATGGTCGCTGTTGACGGTGAAAATCCGTCAACCTAGCCATGAGTTTACCTTTGGTGTTGGCATGACTTTTGTATCTTATCCATTGGTACTAACCCCCGTGGTATAACCAGTTCACTTGTGCATGTCGGTTTTGGAGTTAAGTATTTACGCAGGGTTTTAACGTTGAAAGCAAGACTTTCGGGACAAGTTCATTAAGGACCTCATAACAAGACCTTGAAGCCCGGTACAAGTCAAGCAATGAAGTGAACATGACTCCAAGAGCCCAAGGGCCAAGCCCGAGAAGATGATAAACTCCGAGGACCTAGCCAGAAAAGTGCTGAATCTTGCAAGACAAGGAGTTTCGTCCAGTTCGGAGAGAAACCAACGACAAGGGCCCACATGCAAAAGGGGAGAGGATCTAGAAGACTCGGGAAGCAATACCAAACGAAGGAAGACACGGACTGGGCCGAAGTGGACCTAGGCCGGTCGGCCCAGGCCGGTCAGCCCAGGCCGGTCGGCCCAAGCCGGCCAGCCCAGCCCATTTCGAGGCCCAGTCGGCCCCCTTTGACCTAGTTGCATCTCTGGCTATTTATAGCCCCCTGACCAAGAGCCACGCATCAACCAATTCGTCATCTGCTGCCGAGGAGCAGAGAAGCTTGAGGGACACCATCTCGGAGATGAGGGTCGTTCTAGTTGTCTAGGGTCTCCTTAGCCGACGTGGGAACCTTGCATGGAAGACCACGTCGGAGCTCCGGAGCGAGGATCAAGATCGAGGTAGGGCCCCGGTGGTGATCTTGTTCATGTAATCATTCATGGTGAAGTTTTTATAGTGAATCCGATTTCTAGCGATCAAGTGCCTTCTCGATGATTTTGTTTTCTTCTTGGTTTTGCTTATTCCCCGATCTATCTATAGCTAGATTGCTTAGGGTGCTCTTGTAGCCGCTGTGGCTAGAGGTGCATACCGGACCGGCCAAGTGTTTTCAACTTGTTCTTATTGAACTCGCCCTAGACTACCTGCATGAGTAGGGATACGTTGTGACAGAAGGGGGGTTCCGAAAGGCGGGCGTTTTCGGAGTCGGATGGAAGGCCACGATTTAAAGACGCTTTTAATGAGATTCGCTTTTCTGTCTTCACCTATCTCATTTGGAGCTACAACATAAGCATGAGCTAGACTCTCTAGATCGGTTATCTCTTGCTTTCTCTTGCTACCTCTTTAGTAGATTAGATTAGATGTGTTTTCTTTATGAGTTAGTAGATTAGATGCAACTTGTTTTCATAAGATAGCTTACCTTGCTTTACTAGATTGAATCCTTGCGTTGCACATTGTTCCACGGATTCGATACCTTGGGTTCACCACTCGAGGGAAGAAGGGTCCCTTGACTACGACGGGAGACTTGTCCGCTTGCAAGTCTAAACGAACTTTGATACAACTATTAACCGTCAACAAGCCCCTTTTTCTGGCGCGCACCTTGATGGGGTAATCTCCTTTCATCCATGGGTTGCAATCGATCTTGAGATGTGATCATACTTTGTTGGATTATCTATCTATCATCTTGTGTTGAATATACTTTAATGCTTAAGGCTAGCAACCATGCCGTAAAGGGAGTAAGGCCCCAATGCTTCCTTGGATCCATTCAACACAACCCCTGATAGATTAGATTGGTTTTCATGTTCAAAACTGTCGGTGCGGAATATGGTCCCGACACTAACCAGTAGAAAGCGCCGAGGTCTATCCCTCAATGGTCGATGCTAAGCAATAAGAGACACGGGAATTATCCTGGTTCCGGCCGAGGGGGCCGTACGTCCAGCAGTGGTGTGCTCAAGGGACTTTATTGCTCAGCACTGGGGGTGCCTGTAGTGGGGCTGCTACAAGCAAGGCGGGAGAGGAAGCGTGGCTTCCAAGTCCCTGGAGGAGTGGCTGAAGATATTGTGGGAGAATAGGAGAATGAGTACGTGGTGTGCCGTGTACTATCTGTTATTTTCTGCCTTCCGTCCCCTGCGGCGGGGGAGTTCGTCTTCCTTTTATAGGCCAAGGAGAGAGCGAATTACATGCGTGCCACACTATTCAGCTACGTGAGGAAGTGTGGTGCGCCGCGCCGTAGAGTAGGCGGCCGCCTTGACAATCCTTGTTGCGATCCAGCCATCATGGCGTATCTTGTACCCGAACAGTGGCGGTTCGAGGGTAGAAGGGCGGCGGATGGTGGAGATATCTTCTGATAGGCTCGAGGGAGGTGCTGACGTTGGCCCGTACGGAGCACAGGAGTAGGTAAAACGGCGTCCCTTCCCAACACGCTTCACAGTGCTGGAGTTGTTGCTACAGCGTCTGGCGTGCGCCCGCACGCGCGGGGACGGCGGCCATGCTGTTAAAGTGGCAGGGATGGTGTTCCACCGGCCTAGCGCCTCCACCTAACCCTGTAGGGTCACAAGAAAGTAAATCGAGGGTGCAACCGGCCCCCCTTCGAGGGCTCGACGCGTTAGCCGTACTGGAGCAGGCGCACGGCGTCACGGGACTGACACCGGCCGCGCTGCACAGTCCCTCCCCACAGTGATGGGGATGGGCTCCTCCCTGGGGAGTTGGTGCGGCGGCACCGGGGCGCGAGCCCCGGCGCATGATGGCGCCGTCCCGCCGGTGTCGGGCGTTAAATGCCCGTGTACGGGGGACGCGCGCACGCGTGAGGAGCGCCCTCGAGCGTGGCGGACCCCGGTCGAGGGCGGGACGGACCCTCGAGCAAGGCGGAACCTGCTCGAGGGGGAGCGGGCCCTCGAGCGAGGCGGAGCCCGCTCGAGGGAAGCGCTACCCCTCGAACGGGGCGGAGCCCGCCCGAGGGGGGCGCGCATCCTCGAGCGAGGCGGAGCCTGCTCGAGGGGATCTCCAAGAGGGCCGCCTTGATGGGCCGTCGGGGTCCCCGCGGCATGGGCCGTGTCCTCGCATGGTTAGGCAACCGTGTTTTGGCTTTGTTGCGGGTTTTAAGTGAGGATTTCCCCGTTGTTTAAGGGGACCCCTAGGGCCGTCCCCGACGCAGCCCCCGAGCATCCGCGGGTTTGCCATTGAGGCTCCCGCCGATGCCGGAACCTACCGATAGGGACGTTCTTCCCTCCTTGTTTTGCGAACGCTTTCCGTGGGGCCGCTTCAGCGGACCCGCGGGTCTAGCCCCCGAAGCCCTGCAGGAGTGTGGATGCTCCTGCAGGGGTTAACCGCGAGAACTGGTCAGAGGGCGTGGCACATGTTTCAACCGGCATCGGCAATGTCTTAGCCGGCTTCGGTGACGCACGCGCTGCTGGCGCTGTCTCCGGCGGGTGCAAACCAAGGAGGTGTAGCCGTGCGTTAAGCCCCCGAGCCTGGGCCCGTTCGAGGTGATCTGGTAGAGCTTTACGACTTGTTTCTTAACGCGCCCTCGCCGTCCCTCCGCGGGACGGAGGGTGAGGTTTCCGTAACCCCCATCGAGCGGGTCGCGAATTGCGGATTCCTCTTTGAGCTGCTAGTGGGTGGTTCGAGTGGACGCCCATGCCCCGTTCGATAAGGGTAGGCTGCGTGGTCCAGAGACACGTCCATTGAAGCGCTTGCGTGGGTTTGCTAGGTGGGGCTCGGTCCCGTTCGATAGGGACCGAGGGCGCGGAAGCTCTCCCTCGGTGGGATCCCCGGCTAGCTGCCCTCGCTGGCTCTCGAACACGACATGTGGGGCACCCTCGAGCCGACGGGCTCGAGGAACAGCTCGAATGCGCGTGCCTTCGTCGTCCCTGACTCTGCGATCTGAGGCGCCTGTTCGAACCCATCGAGGGTCAGGCTTCGAACCTCTGATCAGTAGGGCCGTGCGGGGTGGCGCCTGGGCGGCCCCGTCTTTTGCGTTTGCGGCCGTCGAGGGGTCTGGGCGAGCCAGCCTGTTGACGGTGAAAATCCGTCAACCTAGCCATGAGTTTACCTTCGGTGTTGGCATGAATTTTATACCTTATCCATTGGTACTAACCCCCGTGGTATAACAAGTTCACGTGTGCATGTCGGTTTTGGAGTTTAATGTTTATGCAGGGTTTTAGTGTTGAATGCAAGACTTTTGGGATAAGTTCATCAAGCACCTCATGACAAGACCTTGAAGTCTCGAACAAGTCATGCAATGAAGCAATATTAACTCCAAGAAGCCGGGGACTTGATCCGAGAAGACGACGGACTCCGGGGACCCGACCGGAAAAGTGCGTCGAATCTTGCAAGACAAGGAGTTGAGTCCAATTCGGAGAGAAACCGACGACATGGACCTACATGCGAAGGGGAAGCATCCGGAAGCAAGGGAACCGACCTCGGGCGAAGGAGCCCACGGGCCGGGCCTAAATGGGCCCGGGCCGGCGGCCCGGTCCGGTCGGCCCGAGCCCATTTAGGGCCCAAACCCGTCGCCCTTTGCCCTAGCCGCCAATCGGGCTATTTATAGTCCCCTGACCGAGAGCCACGGAGAGAAGATTTCGTCTTCGGCCGCCGAGAAGCGAGAGAAGAGAGGGACATCATCTAGGAGAGGAGAGGGTCGAGCTAGTTGACTAGGGTTCCCCTAGCCGACGTGGGAACCTTGCACGGAAGACCACGTCGGAGTTCCGGAGCTAGAAGCAAGATCAAGGAAGGATCCCGGTGGTGATCTTGTGTATGTATCATTGTTATAGTTGAATTATCAAGTTGAATCTTTTCCCGGCGATCAAGTGTTTCCTCGAAGATTTCGTTTTTCGATCGGCTTTGCTTATTCCAATTCTATTCTCGAGATAGATTACATAGGGTGTTCTTGTAGCCGCGGTGGCTAGAGGTACACGCGGATCTTCCGAAAGAATCTCGACTTGTCTTTTGACTCGCCCTAAGCTCCCCGCATGAATAGGGATACGTTGTGACGAACGGGGGTCTCGAAAGGCGGATGTTTTCGGATTTGGACGGGAAACCACGATTTAAAGAGGCTTTTATTAAGATTCGATTTGCTACTTCTTCTCTTGCTTGGAACTTCAACAAAAGGCTTACCCCAATCCCTCTAGATCGGTTTATCTACCCAATCTTACTTTGTTTTCTCCGGTTTTTAGTAGATTAGATTCGTTTTGTGTCTTTTACTTAGATGCATTTGGTTCTTTATTGAAGATTGCAGTTATTTGGCTTTAATAGATTAAGTCTTGTGTCACACATTTGTTCCACGGATTCGATACCTTGGGTTCACCACTCGAGGGAAGAAGGGTCCCTTGACTACGACGGGAGACTTGTACGCTTGCGAGTCACGAACGAACTTTGATACAATTATTAACCGTCAACAAGCCCCTTTTTCTGGCGCCGTTGCCGGGGAACAAGTGATCAAGATTTGATTTTTTATTGTTTTTTTTGTAATTTTCAGTACTGATTTTGTTTTATTTTTGCATCTACCAAGCTTCGATCATCCTCAAAATACATCTAATCTAGTTTGTCTAACTATAGTCTTTATAGATTTGTTTTGTTTTCTAGTTTTTTTTGCATACTTTGTTTATTGCTAACCCTAACAGGAGATGGACGGCTACCTCTCCAACAAACCCAATAATTTTGTGGATGATCCAGAAAAACTTTACAGGCTAAGGAGACGCGAAGCACATCAAGCTAAAAAGCTGGATTTTGTAGATTCGGAGTCGGAAGACGAAGGATCGCAGGAATCTCCGGAGAATTCACCACCTCAAAGTCCGCGGGAGAATCGACTTCCACCAATGGGTGACCAACCACCGGAAGAACGCAGGATTGGGGAGCTATGCACCCCAGACATCATCGACCTACCAATCTTGAACCTCGAGGAGATCGGAAGACCGTTCGAGATCAAGACCTCCACCATCCGCATGGTGCAACATTCACCCTTCACCGGCAAAGAGGATCCGAACCTTCACCTCCAAGCATTCATTCAACTATGTCAGACTTTCAACATGGATGGGGTGACTCAAGATCAAATGAGGGCAAGGCTTTTTCCGTTCTCACTACTCGGGAAGGCTTTGCAATGGTTCCACTCTCAACCGGCGGAGACGGTGCAAAATTGGAACACGTTGATGAAGGCTTTCATGAAGGAATACTACTCACGGGTAAAACTCAAAGTTTGCGTAATAAGATTGCCACCTTTGTTCAATATCCTACAGAAACTATCTCGGAGGCATTCGAGCGCTTCAACGAGTACACCCGGGCGGTTCCACATCACAAGTTCCCGAAAGAAGACCTCGTGCAAAAGTTCTATCAAGGACTCACCATGGCGTCAAGGACGATCATCGATGCATCAGCGGGAGGATCTATCATCGAGCTTACACCGACGGAAGCTTTCACGCTATTCAAGAAGGTCGCGGATAATGACACGTGGGCGTCATCCGGGCGCCTACATCCGGCTCAACCCATGGGGAACGTCAAAGGAGTCTTGCAAGTGGAGAAGGAAGACATACTTGAAGGCAAGATCGACTCGCTCATGAGGAGGTTGGAGAAGATGGAGATAGAAAAGAAAGAGGCTCAAGACTTGAAGGCCGCCGAAGCCAGGTCCACATGCGAAGAATGTGGAGAGTATGGCCATGTCCGCAAAGATTGTCCGGAGGAAGCCAAAGTGCTCAACTACATGAGGAAGGGAGAATTGCCGAACTTCCGCTACGGGCAAGGTAGGCCTCAATTTAATGCAAGCTCATCTATTCCTAACGCGGTTCCACTTCGGATACAATTGAAGGAGTTCATGGATGAGCAAGCTAAGATCAACAAGGACACCGTCACCAAGTTCAAGACCATAGACAAGGTGTTGGAGAACATCGATAGCAAAGTGACGGAGGTCGGAAGTTCCAATCATCAAGTGCTCAACATGATGAAGATGCTCGAGACGCAAGTTGGACAACTCGCGGGGCGCCTCACTAATGATGAAGGGAAGCTTCCGGGACAACCCAAATGTCCCGAATCGGCGAAGGCCATTCAAACACGTTCGGGGAAGGAGACCGAAGATCCGGAACGTTCCGCGGGAGCAAGGAAGCTTAAACCATCCACCGAGGTGGAAGGATCTGCTAAAGAGAAGGTTACGGGGATCGTCACCGAGGAACCCGAATTCGAGATGCCGGAAGATGACACGAGGATACCGCAACTCAAGCCACGCTACTTCCTAGGTAAACTTGACAACCACTTTGAGAAGTTTGTGGAAGTTGTGCGTAGACTTAGCATCAACATGCCATTACTAGATGCCCTACAAGTACCTACATATTCTCGTTACTTTAAAGATATACTTGCAAATAAATATGAGATAGCAACACTCGGGGTAGATCATGTCAAAATGTCCGAGGAGTGTAGTGCGGCTATTGCTTATGGGCTAGAGAAGCAAAAAGACCCCGGTGCCCTACAATTCCATGTTCAGTTGGTTCTTTCAACTTCGAGAAGGCGTTATGCGACCTTGGAGCTAGTGTTAGTGTCATGCCGAGGGATGTGTTCGAGAAGCTACGCCTACCGATGGAGCCTACGGGAATATGTTTGGAGTTGGGAGACAACTCCATTCGTTATCCCTTGGGCATCGCTGAAGATGTACCCATGAAGATTGGACACCACTTCATCCCCGTCGACTTCGTTGTGCTCGAGATGGGAGAGAGGGAGAAGCCACCGCTCATCCTTGGGAGGCCATTCCTCAAGACCGTGGGAGCAACTATTGATGTTGGCAAGGGGGAGATCATGTTCGATATCAACGGAGAAAGGAGTTCCTTCAAGTTCCGTCCAAGGATTGAGGCATGCAACATGATTGGAGTGAAGGGAGAACCAAAACAAACGGAGGGGCTGAAAAAGAAGAAGGAGCCGAAAAAAATGAACGTAACGAAAATTAAAGAAGGTGTTGCATCCGTCAAGACAAAGGAAGAGAAGCCGCTCGTGAAGACCAAAAAAATGACTAAGACAGCCAAGCCAAAAGACAAGCCCGCGCCCAAGATGGTGCGGAAGTGGGTACCCAAGATTGCAACGCCGCAAAGAGCGTTGATCCGGAGTGATCAAGTGAAGAAGTCTAGCTATAGACTATAAACGAAGCGCTAGGCGGGAGGCAACCCGTTTCGTCAAGTCGAGTCAAGAATAAGCTACGGGAGGACAACCCGATTCCAGGTTTTTCGAGTATTTTTAATAATTTAGTTTTTGAGTTTTATTACGCAAAGACATTAGACTTAGAAGTGGTTGAACAATATTAGAGACATAATTCTTGATTGAATGTTTGCTTTATCATAAACCCTTTGCATGAACCCTCCTATGTGCTTGTTTGATTCTTTTCTTTTCGAGAAACCCCTCAACCAAATAATTTCAGAACCTTAGCTCAACCTTTCACCCTCATTATGGTGCTGAGGTTGGCTTATTTTTCATGCTAAAACCACACGAGTAGAGCCACGATTTATATTCAAGTGTTATAAAATTTCAGCACGTAGTAGGACTCGCGTGAACCTAGAAATCAAAGCTTTTGGTTGGTTTTAAAAATCTTTATCCTTGGTTTCTCTAGGATTAGAATTTTTCTAAGCCTATTCTAATTTTGTTTCATTCAAAATCTTTCCTATTTAGCCAAAATTAGAACCTAAACCTATGCCCCCATGATCAAGTCGGGAAAACGTTCGCTCTCAACCGATGAAAGCAAACTTTACCGGTAAGACCAAAATCGACGTAGTCGAAAAATATTTTCGACTTACATTTGTTTTTAATGGTTTAAAAACTTCTCTAAAATTATGCTTGAGCTCTTGCATGGCTCTGAAAAATATTTTAAAATTCGAATTAGAGGAGTGCTTAACCTTAAACACACCTAAATGGAGGCAATCAAGTTTGAATTAATCATGCATGCACCATTGGATTCCCTTTTATCAACTTTCACCAATTCCACATGCAAAGGACAAGCATGGTGGGCAGCAAGCATCAACTTTGCAGGATTTTCATGGTGGCATGTGAAGCAAGTGGAGCTAGGGAGCATGGACATGACCCAAAGCATGGAGCATCAAGTGGGAGGACCAATAATTCAAGAAAAGGAGTGGACGAGAGCGTTTGGGCGGTGCAACTCGTGGAGCACGCGGGCAGGAAAGTTGCAGAGGCGAAATGATCGTCTTTGGGAGAAAGACGCGCCGAGGAGGAGCCGTTGGAGCCCCGGCCGGCCGGCCCGAGCCGGCCGGCCCGCCCTATAAAAGGAGCCCCCCGCGCCCGTCTTCTGCGCAAGCTTCCCTCTCCTTCCCTTGTTAGTGTGTTCAAGTTTGTGTGCTCGGAAACCTCCGTAGACTTAGCCAACCATCCCAAGCTTGATAGCTCAAGAAAAATCCACATCCTTAAATCCACTCAAAGTCCACATCCGAAGCAAAGAGTTTAAGTGCCTAGTTTACCGGTTGCAACCCGGATTTTTAGTTGAAGAAAGAGTGCAGCAACCATGTGGAAGAAGACCACAAGTCTCTTCTCTAAGAAGAAGAGTTCGTCGTCATCCAAGCCGTCATCAACCACGTCTTCGAGGAGGCACTCGGTTTCCGAGTCTCCCCGGAGCATGGAGACGGACGTGGCACCACCGAGGAGGAACGACGCTCTCCTCCTTGGTGGTATGAGAGCTGCAAGAAGCACTTCCATGAGGTTCACCGAACCTCGTGGGCACACGGAGGAGCAGCCCGCGCCACCACGACGATCGACTCGCTCAACCGCACCACCTCCTTACACCCCGACACAATCTTCGTACGGCTTCATCATCTTGTCGGCGGCGGAGGAGGAGAGGCTCGCCAATCTTGAGAAGAGGCTTGTGCCAAACGTCGAGTTCGACGACCAAGCACTCTACACCTTGGGTTTTCGCACCGACATATACTACATGTTGGGGCACCTCGGGTGGGTTCAGTTCTCCAACGGAATATCGGTGGATACCCACTTGGGTTACGCCTTGGAAATTTTAATGACTATTGCACCCGTCGTTGATGATGATGGGGTGCAAAGCTTGTCATTCCGTTTGGAGGGAATCGAGCAAGTGGTTCCCTACGAGCACGTAAGGGAGCTGCTTGGATTCCACAAGGGAGCTCCGGAGAAAGTTGACGTGCCTCCCGGCATGTTGGCGGAATTTTGGAGCATGATCTCCGGAGAAGCCCATCAACAACGCAATTGCATCCGCAACCCCATTATCCGGATATTTCACTCTTGGATGTGCAAGAGGGTATTGGGGAGGATGAGGGAAACAAAGGTGACCGACACGGAGTTGAATTGGCTATACTCGGCTTTAATTGCCAGGCAGCCAATTGACCCCTCTTACCTCATGATCAACCGTTGGTGTTGTGAAGCAACATCGGGGGCGGGTAATATTGGTTCGGGGTGTTACCTCTCCATGTTGGCCTTTTCCTTGCGGCCGCGGATCGCAAGAAACCCCGCTCACCTTTTGCGTGGTACCTCTCTCGGTTTTGAGTACTTGCGGCAAGGCAAGTACATTAGTGGAGATGAGAGAGGAGGTTATCGATTGGCCATTGTAAACCTCCCCCTTCCGAATGAGAGGCTTAGGCTTTTCACCGAAGGAAGGGAAGATTGGTTGGAAGAGGGACTACTTGTCCCTGCAAGGAAGAACAAAAGAGGAAGAATCGTAGAGGAGGGAACATCCTCCGCACAAGCAAGTGAAGCACAACCCAATGTGCAACCATTCGGCGGAGTTCCTCCTCCGCCAAGTTATTACGGAGGGTCTCAACAACAAGCATGGGGGGGTGGTGCACCGGTACCCCCACAAAATTATGTTGTGCCCAACGCTAACTTCGCGGAGTCCTACGCTCATCATCCCCAACCACAACAAAGCATGGCTATTATTGGAGGGTATGCTGCAAGAAATGCTCAAAATATCGCAGCCATCCAATCCAACGCAGCCCAACTCGGTGAAGGCAACGCAAATATTGCCTTTGAACTTGGACGCCTTCACCTTGTGGAGCCAAATCAATTCGACGGAGGAAGCGTTCATTCATATTATGAGCAAGGGTATTATTATCAAGACTACCAACATCAACCACCGGCGGAGGACTAGAAGATTTAGGAACTTTAGTTTTCTTTTCTTTTCTTTTTCTCTGTAATTTTCAGCTTTTGCTTATGTGTGTTTGCGTAGTATTTTTCTGTTTTTATTTAAATTTCAGCAAGCATGTTTGTTTATTTTCAGTGTGTATTTCAACTTGATATCACCATTAATAAAGTCACCACCTTGATTATATCATTGGAAAAGTTACAAAATTCGTGCCATGATGATGTATGATTAAAATTGCAGCTTTGTTCATCTTTGTAGTTGATTTATGCATGTTTAAGCTAGTGCTCTCTTAAAAATACAGATCTGAATTTATTTAAATGCTAGCTTAATTTTCAGCGGAGGTTATGGTTAAAATAAAGACCCATAGTGTTTTATGTGCTCTCAAGTTATGAATAGATTGAAGATGTCTTTTATGCTCAAAAATATTGCTAACCTTGTCACAAATATCACTTGTGTGTTGCTCAACCTATCCAAAGCCTTATATATATTTGAGTGCATGAACCTTAGTATACAAGATTTATTTTTGAGTGAGTTATTGCAGGCCATGATTTCTCTGGCCCGAGACTAAGAAGCTGGTCATTCCGTTTTTTTGCGTATCTATCTTTTTGCTAGCCTTTTATCCGTGCATTGTGTATCCCCGCATCGGTGATCTCACAAACTTCGCCGGATATCCACCCTTAAACCAAATATCATCTTTTTGTGATTACTTCCTTTACCACAACCTATCATTGAGGATGGATCATCAATTCAAGGAAGATCGCAAGACGGTGCCAACGTTGAAGATTTCAAGTATCTCTCCAAGGAAAAATATCTCCGGTACCTACCTTATTTTTCGCCTCTTTGCTCGAGGACGAGCAACGTCTAAGCATGGGGGAGGAGGTAGGTACGGTGCAGTTTTAGAGTTCAAAAGGGAGTATTTTTAAAAAAAATATATAATGATGGAAGAAAAAAAATCCAGTGATATTCATGACTTTCAAGGTATAAAAAATCAAAACTTCGTTGTGAAAGTCATGGACTGAATAAATGACGAGGAAAGAAAAAAAAATGAATGAAAGAAAGAAAGAAAAGAATGAGAAATATAAGAAAGAAAAAAAAATATATTTGTGCGTAAAGTGAACTCCCCGGTTCTCTAAGAGTGCATTCAAGGCTTCAAGATAAAAAGATCCATTCTCATTTTCCAACCATGTGCAATCCGATAACGAGGACTTCTTTTGTGCCTTGGGATCACTCTTTGCCATTTGCACATGTCCACTCATCTAAAGTGTGTGTATTTTTCTCTTTCCCCTCCTTGATTTAACATTATTTTCCAATGACCTTTTTGACGAGTCTCGGTAAGACCATGAGAAGCTTGTCTTGTTTTGACAACACCTCATTTATAAATTCTTGTTAGGACTAAACTTTTCCAAAGCTCCATATAAAGCCTACCACATATATATGAGAGGGAAAGGAGTAGAATATATAGGTTTGAGAGACAAGTGAGATGAGAGTTTATGAGCAATACACGAGATGATTTAAATTTGTGAATTTGGTTTAGCTTTTCTTATCTCGTTCTTCATTTCACAAATTCTGAGATCCATTTAAAACTTTGTGAGCATGTTAATACTTGTGGGATAAGCTTAATAAGAATCTACCCTCCGTGGAGATGAAGGCTGGTACATTATGGAACTTTAATGAATTAAAATTTTGAGAGCATTATGTTTTTCTCATGTGTAATCAAGTGCAAAGTTTAAACATTGTTTAGCAATGATGATATCCATCGAAGGCTTACTCGAGGACGAGCAAGGTTTAAGCATGGGGGAGATGTTGACGGTGAAAATCCGTCAACCTAGCCATGAGTTTACCTTCGGTGTTGGCATGAATTTTATACCTTATCCATTGGTACTAACCCCCGTGGTATAACAAGTTCACGTGTGCATGTCGGTTTTGGAGTTTAATGTTTATGCAGGGTTTTAGTGTTGAATGCAAGACTTTTGGGATAAGTTCATCAAGCACCTCATGACAAGACCTTGAAGTCTCGAACAAGTCATGCAATGAAGCAATATTAACTCCAAGAAGCCGGGGACTTGATCCGAGAAGACGACGGACTCCGGGGGACACGACCGGAAAAGTGCTGAATCTTGCAAGACAAGGAGTTGAGTCCAATTCGGAGAGAAACCGACGACATGGACCTACATGCGAAGGGGGAAGCATCCGGGAAGCAAGGGAACCGACCTCGGGCGAAGGAGCCCACGGGGCCGGGCCTAAATGGGCCCGGGCCGGCCGGCCCGGTCCCGGTCGGCCCCGAGCCCATTTAGGTCCCAAACCCGTCGCCCTTTGCCCTAGCCGCCAATCGGGCTATTTATAGTCCCCTGACCGAGAGCCACGGAGAGAAGATTTCGTCTTCGGCCGCCGAGAAGCAGAGAAGAGAGGGACATCATCTAGGAGAGGAGAGGGTCGAGCTAGTTGACTAGGGTTCCCCTAGCCGACGTGGGAACCTTGCACGGAAGACCACGTCGGAGTTCCTGGAGCTAGAAGCAAGATCAAGGAAGGATCCCGGTGGTGATCTTGTGTATGTATCATTGTTATAGTTGAATTATCAAGTTGAATCTTTTCCCAGCGATCAAGTGTTTCCTCGAAGATTTCGTTTTTCGATCGGCTTTGCTTATTCCAATTCTATTCTCGAGATAGATTACATAGGGTGTTCTTGTAGCCGCGGTGGCTAGAGGTACACGCCGGATCTTCCGAAAGAATCTCGACTTGTCTTTTGACTCGCCCTAAGCTCCCCGCATGAATAGGGATACGTTGTGACGAACGGGGGTCTCGAAAGGCGGATGTTTTCGGATTTGGACGGGAAACCACGATTTAAAGAGGCTTTTATTAAGATTCGATTTGCTACTTCTTCTCTTGCTTGGAACTTCAACAAAAGGCTTACCCCGATCCCTCTAGATCGGTTTATCTACCCAATCTTACTTTGTTTTCTTTGGTTTTTAGTAGATTAGATTCGTTTTGTGTCTTTTACTTAGATGCATTTGGTTCTTTATTGAAGATTGCAGTTATTTGGCTTTAATAGATTAAGTCTTGTGTCACACATTTGTTCCACGGATTCGATACCTTGGGTTCACCACTCGAGGGAAGAAGGGTCCCTTGACTATGACGGGAGACTTGTACGCATGCGAGTCATGAACGAACTTTGATACAATTATTAACCGTCAACACAGCCCTCGAGGCGCTGGTCGGTAGCACAGCGCGGCATGGGTGCTTGTGGTGCCTGCTTTACTTCAAGCGGGCCCCGGGCGACCTTCTCACGCATGTGCCTTTTTTAGAGAGTTGATATTGTCTCGAGCCAGGGGCTCGTGCCGCTCGAGGGTTTTGCGTGGCATGGGTGCTCGCGGTGCCTGCTTTACTTCAAGTGGGCCCCGGGCAACCTTCTCACGCATGTGCCCTTTTTAGAGAGTTGATATTGTCTCGAGCCAGGGGCTCGTGCCGCTCGAGGGTTTTGCGTGGCATGGGTGCTCGCGGTGCCTGCTTTACTTCAAGCGGGCCCCGGGCGACCTTCTCACGTCGATGTCCCTTCGAGGGCTGACATCGTCTCGAGCCAAGGGCTCGTGCCGCTCGAGAGTTTTGCATGGCATGGGTGCCCGCGGTGCCTGCTTTACTTCAAGCGGGCCCCGGGCGACCTTCTCACGCCGATGTCCCTTCGAGGGTTGAATTTACCCTGAGCCAGGGGCTCGCTCCGCTCGAGGGTTCTCCTTGCTTTGCAAGGAGCCCGGTCATTAAATGCCCCGCAGTAGGGGCTGCGGTTTCGCAACGCGGGCGCGCCTTTTTAGGCGTTGTGGCCGCGCGCGCGTAGTGGGCGGCGTGGCAGGCGGACGTGACCGCCTGCCTCGGTCCCTGCTAGTCTTCACCGTGATGATGGCCCGTCCGCGGTGATGTGGCCGCTGCGGTCGTGGTGGGGCCCGTTCGTCAGCGTGAAGAGAAGATTCCCTGCAGTTAATGCACGCGGGACATCCGCCCCGGAGAGCTTGCCCGCGGCTTATAAATCTGAGGGGAGGGGGAAGCGGCGGTTTTTTACCTTAGCGCTCCGCCATTTCAGCCCCCTGTGCTTTCGTCCTCGCCTCGCCTTCGCCACCGTGCGGCTTTGCCATTCGAGTTCTTCTTCTTCTTCCTGACCTCCGCTCTCGCATTCCTTTGCCCTCTTCTCATGGCTCCGCCTCCGCCCCTCACGATCCTTGACCCGTACGCCTGGGAGCGGTCGACGGTGACTCCGCTGGCCCTTGGCGAGCTGGTCGCCGCCGGCCAGCTAGCGGCGAACGAGGATGGCTGCCCGGCGGAGTGGATAGTGCCGCCGACGGGGGACCGCGTGCCCAACCCGCCGAAAGGCTACGTGGTGAGCTTTATCCGCTTCCACGAGTGAGGCTTCAACGCGCCGGCGAGCCTCTTCATGCGAGCGCTGTGCCACTACTACGGCGTAGAGTTGCACAACTTTGCGCCCAACGCGATTTCGCAGGCGGCAACGTTCGTGGGCGTCTGCGAGGGGTATCTGGGGATCCCAGTCAACTGGGAGCTCTGGATAAACCTCTTCCGCGCGGAGCTCTTTACACAGCCCACGACGGAGCCGAGGACCCGCCGCGCGGTGCGCGCCGGCGGGATGTCACTTGCCCTGCGGGGGCAGTTCAAGGACGACTACATCCCCTGCACCATGACGACAAACAACGCCGGCTGGGAGCGGGGATGGTTCTACTTGCGCAACGCCGAGCCCGGCCTCCCCCCTACACTGGTCGGGTGTTCAAGGAGAAGCCCAGCTCTTGGGGCTACGGGGTGTCCACGCCCCAGCATCGGAGGCGGCAGGACTCGGTCCTGGCCGCCCTAAAGAGCCTGGCGGCGCAGGGGCTGACCGCGGTGGGCGTCCTCGCCTTCCTCCATCACCGGCGGGTCGTGCCTATGATGGAGAGGTCGCTCTGCATCTAGGAGATGACGGAGGCGGCTGACCCCGTCGCGCTGGCGAGGTCGCGGATGCTCCCGACCCCCCTCGGGCGGCCGTATGCGCTCACCCAGGTGCGGAACGCCGTCGACACCCGGATTCCGATGCATCCGGACCGGACCCCGTGGGACCTCGAGATGCTCCCCACCGGCCCGCTGGTGAGTGTGATTCTTGATTTTGTTTTAGTTCTTGGTGTTGCTTCTGCCTCCTGACGCGTCCTCGATGTTCCTGTATGCAGCTAGTGAGCTTTACCGCCTCGAAGTCCGTCCCGCCCACCCCCGACTCCCGCGCTCTTGGTCGGGCGGCGCAGCAGCGGGAGCAGGAGCGGGCGGCGCGTGGGAGGGAGCGCACGAGGCGGCACAACGAGCGCCGTGAGCGGCGGAACACGGAGTACCGGCAGCGCGAGGAGCTGGGGCTCTCCTCCCCGGGGACCGAGGAGTACTCGTCCTCGGAGGAGGACGAAGAGGAAGAGGCTGAGGGGCGAGGCCCCTCTGATAGGTGGGAGCCTGCGCCCCCGTCGCCGGAGCCGGCTCCAGTGGCAAGGGCGGCATCGCACGGGGCGGGCGCGGCGGCGCCCGCCGCCCGGAAAGGTCGACGACGAGGGACGGCGCACGCCGCGAGAGGCGGCCGCGCGCACTACGGGGGCGCGCGCGGAGAGCGCGCTTGTGCGTGCGGCGAGCGCGCCCCACGCGGGGAGGGGCTTGCGCGCGCGGTGGCGACGTCAGGAGGCGCGGCGGCGGGCGCGCTGGCCTCGTCTGCTGAAGCTTCGAGGAAAAGGAAGCGCGCCTTTTCCTCTTCGAGGTAAGGGGCTCGTTCTTCAGCTCGGTTTGATTTCTTGATGATCAGGCATTCTAATCCTCTGTTTGTGCCTGCGCAGGGTAGTGCCAACTGTGCCTCCCCTCGCACCGGCCAAGGTGTTGAGGGCGGACGCATCTGTCCCCACCCGGCGGCGCTCGTCGAGGGCGTCGCGGTCGGGGCAAGCACGGCGGCGGCGGGCGAGAGGTCGCGAGGGCGCGGGCGGGGCCCCGAGGCCTCGGCCGGCGGATCGGCACGCCATGGCGCGGCCGGTGGTTGTCGAGGAGCGGCCGGTGCCGGCCGTGGTAGAGGTGCAGCCCGCGGCGGCGGTCGTGGCGGAGGTGCGGCCGATGGTGGGCGCTGCGACGGAGGCGCGGCTTGTGGCGCCAGCCGTGGCGGAGGGGGCGGGGTGCAACCCGCGGCGGCACCCATGGTCGCGGAGGCACGGCCCGGAGGCGGTGGGCTGGCTGCGGAGGGCGGCCGAGTGCCCACTTTTGCGGGGGCGCGGCCGGAGGTGGTGGGCGTGGCGCCCGTCAAGCGCCCGTGGCCGTGGAGGGCGCAAGCGGAGGCGGCGCAAGGGCAAGGGCGCGCCGCCGGCGGTTCCGGGCGGAGGTGGTGGAGGTCTCCGGACGATGACTCCCCGCCGCCGGGTGGGATCAATGGGCGAGCTTCCCCACACGCTCCCCGGAGCCCCGGGGAGGGGGCCCTCGTGAGGGGCGGCGCAAGGGCCACATGGTGGCGGGGGACCAAGGACACGGCGGCGAGGCCTCGTCCTCCCGCCCCGGCCACGCCGCCCGGGTAGAGGGGGCCGTTGGCGATCCGCCGCGTTCGCCGACGCCCGGGGAGAGCGGGGAGCTGCGGGGAGAGCTCGGAGCCACGGCGCCACGCTCGACCGCGCGGCCCGAACGAGGCGGCGAGGGTCCATGGCGGCCCCGCATGGCGCGTCTTCCGGGTAGGGCGTTGTTGTTCGTTTTCTCCTTTCTTTCGTTTTTTGTGCGGCTTTGTTTCGTGTCGTGGCGCTTACGGGTTTCGAGTTGTGGGTGACAGGAGCTCGAGCGCCGCGCCCATGACAAGTACAGCGCCTTCGATCGGGTGAACGCCGAGCTCCACTAGCTCCGGGAGCGATGCGGCGCCTTCGACACGCTCGCCGATGCCCTCAGGACCCCGGACGGCTGGTTGGCGTACCGGGCCGTGGTCTTGCGCGACGAACTCCCCGAGAGCACGGGCGGAGACCCGGCGCGCCGCTCTAGCCTCGGCGGGTGCGCACGGCTCTCATCGATCGTGATGAGGCACGCGCGTGGCGGGCGCGCTCGGACTCGGAGAAGATGCGGACGGCGGCGACCAGCGGGAGGCGGAGGTGGCCGGCGTCCGCGGCGAGAACCGGGCCTCCGCTCGTCGCTCGAGGGGGCGCGGGCGCGGCGGCGCGGGGGGAGCGCGGGCGCGCGGGGCGGAGCGACGGGCCAAGGAGGCCGACGACTTGAAGGCCGCCCTCGACGCCAAGGCCGCGGCGCTCGTCGTCGGCGAGGAGCGGCTCTGCGGAGCGCACCGCCGCGCCAAGGGGGCGAGGGGCGGCTCCCGGCGGAGCGGAGCCGCCCTTGTCGACGCCGGACGGCGGAGCAGGAGCGCGTCGCTCGCGAGGCGGCGCAGAAGTCGTTGGCGGAGCGGGACGCCAATCTCTCTAAGACCGAGGGCGAGCTCATCGTGCTCAGCATTACGAGCGCAAACCAAGAGCTGGCCCTACAGGAGCAGGGTGAGGCCGTCAAGCGCCTCGAGCTGGCAGTCGAGGCCGAGCGCCGCACTCTCGAGGTGGAGAGGAAACAAGTCGAAGGTGAGCCATTGTTTGACTCTTGCTTTGTTGGTTTTTCTGTTAGAGGGCTCGCTTCCCCCTTTCTGATTTCTTTCCTGTCTTGGCGATTCCAGGCTTGCGCACCGCCCGGGGCATGCAGCGGAACGGGCGAGGGCGGCTGCGAGGCTTCCTACAACTCCTCCGGCCGGGGGCGCGGGAGGCTGCGTGGTGCGGCCCTCGAGACCTGCCGAGCCGGTGGAGGAGGGCGAAGCACGGGCGGCGGCTCGGCGGCCGGCCGCCTACGCGCCCTTGGCGGTCACGTCACCGAGCGGATGCGCCGGGCGCTGCATCTGGGTGTCCAGAAGGCCCTCGGAGTGGTGCGGTCCCACTATGAGGTCAACTTCGAGGCGCTGGCGGAGGGCTACATCGTTCCCGAGGGCGTCGAGGACGAGGTGGCGATGGAGCGTGTGGATGCGCTCGCCGCCGACGCCGTCGGGTCGCTCGCCGAAGCCTTCGAGGAGTTCCTCTTCCCGGACGCTGCTGACGCTGCCGCCCCTCCCGCCTGAAGACAGTTGGGCGCTAGGCCCGTTTTTATTCGTGTATCAGTATTCTGGCCATGCGGCCTTTGTAAATAAGCACATTATCTCAGTCGTAAACATTTGTTGATACGAAATGAAGTCTTTTGCTTATTGCGCTTTTTTGTTTCTCCTTCTTCCTGAGTAGATTCTAGTTAGGGGAGTTCGATTTTCGCGGGGGGCCTGCTGGGTTGGAGGCGAGAGAGAAGGGCCGTATCCTCGCGGCGTAGGCTATCTCTGACTCGCGCGCTCCTTCCGCTAGGCCGCCTGCGCCCTGTTCGAACCGTTGCTCGAGGTTGAAGTAGAAAACAAACTTAGCGCGTGTGGGTTGCTTTATTTTTGCGCGAAAATGGGACTATTTTTGGGGGGGTGCCCCCCACAGTAGCCCCCGAGGGTAACTTGGGTTTCAGGGGAAAGCCGAGTTGCCCTTTCTATTTGACTTGAGGCGTTTACATAGTTGTCACCAACTGGGGCGTTGGCCATATGATTTTTACAACAAAAAATGCTTGGGAGTCCTAGCTAGGGGTAGAAACGACGTAGCTGTTGGATGTTCCAAGCGTTGGTGAGCTCTTCACCGTCCTCGTTGGCCAGCTTGTACGTGCCGGGCTTGAGTACCTTCACCACGACGTAGGGTCCCTCCCATGGGGGCGATAGCTTGTGGCGCCCTTGGTTGTCTTGGCGTAGCCTTAGGACCAGTCCCCTTCGGCCGAAATCCCGCGGCGTATCTTGCGTGCTTGGTAGCGTCTGAGGGACTGTTGGTACCTCGCGGAATGCATCAAGGCCACGAGGCGTGCCTCGTCCAGCTGATCCAGCGAGTCCTCGCGGACCCGCTGGTTGGCATCCTCCTCATAGCCTCGAACCCTGGGCGATCCGTACTCTAAGTCCGTGGGGAGGACTGCCTCCGCGCCATGGACTAGGAAAAACGGGGTGAACCTAGTGGCTCTGCTCGGGGTGATCCTTAGGCTCCACACAACCGCTGGTAACTCTTGGAGCCATTTTCGCCCAGATTTGTTTAGCTGGTCGAAAATTCTGGGTTTTAGGCCTTGTAAGATCATGCTATTGGCACGCTCTACTTGGCCGTTGGTTTGTGGGTGTGCCACAGCTGCCCAATCCACACGGATGTGGAACTTGTCGCAGAACTCCAAGAACTTCCTGCCGGTGAGCGGGACCCATTGTCGGTGATGATGGAGTTTGGCACTCCAAAGCGGTAGACGATGTCGGTGAAGAATGTTACCGCTTTGCTGCGCACGAGATTCGTGATGGGGCGCACCTCCACCCACTTGGAGAACTTGTCGATCGCGACCAACAAGTGGGTGAAGCCCCCGGGCGCCTTCCACAGGGGCCCGACGATGTCCAGCCCCACACGGCAAATGGCCACGTTACGGGGATGGTCTGCAGGGCATGGGCGGGCAAGTTGGATTTGCGGGCGTAGAACTGGCACCCTTCGTAGGTGCGCACGATCTCGCTGGCGTCCGCGACCGCAGTGGGCCAGTAAAAGCCCTGGCGAAACGCGTTGCCGACGAGGGTGCGGGGGGCGGCGTGGTGACCACAGATCCCTGCGTGGATGTCCCGTAGGAGCTCGCGCCCCTCGGGGATGGGTACGCAGCGCTGCAGTATGCCGAAGGCGGCGCGCTTGTACAGCTCTCCGTCGACGAGGGCAAAGGACTTGGCCATCCTGGCGATGCGCCTGGCCGCGGCCCGGTCCGCGGGGAGTTCCCCTCGAGCGATCCAGGCGATGTATTTGTCGCGCCAGTCCGCTTTAACAGGAGCTGGCTCGATGTCCATCACGTCGTCCTCGTGGGAGCCATACTCCTCGAGAAGGGAGAGCACGTACGCCTCGTTCGAGGGGTCCTCGTCCATGGGTTCCGCACCCGCTGGATTCGAGGGAGCCCCCGAGGGTTCGTCGCGACTCGAGGGGTGGAGCTCGAAGACAACCGAGGGCTGAGCGACGTCACGCGCGAAAACGTTCGGGGGGACGGTGATCCGCCCGGACGCGATCTTGGCCAGCTCGTCCGCCTCCTCGTTGTACCGGCGAGGCACATGGTTGAGCTCGATGCCGTAGAACTTGTCCTCGAGGGCTCGCACGGCTTTGCAGTAGGCCTCCATCTTATCGTCGTGGCAGCTCGCGTTCTTCATGACCTGATCGATTACGAGCTGCGAGTCCCCCCGCACGTCGAAGCGTTTGACGCCTAACTCAATGGCGATTTTGAGGCCGCAGAGGAGGGCCTCGTATTCCGCCATATTGTTAGACGCGGGGAAGTGGAGGCGCACCGCGTACCGCATGTGTTCCCCGAGGGGTGACATGAAAAGCAGGCCCGCGCCCACTCCTGTTTTCATCACTGAGCCGTCGAAGAACAGAGTCCAACACTCCGCATGGATTTGCGTCTGCGGTAGCTGCGTGTCCGTCCATTCGTCGACGAAATCCGCCAAGATTTGGGATTTGACGGCCTTGCGCGGGGCGTAGGCGAGCGTCTCGCCCATCAGCTCTACGGACCACTTGGCGATCTGCCCCGCGGCGTCGGGGGTTGCGGATGATCTCCCCCGGTGGGAAGGAGGAAACCACCGTGACGGGGGTGGGCCTCGAAGTAGTGGCGGAGCTTGCGCCGCGCAAGGACTACCGCGTACGGCAACTTCACGGATGCGGGGGTAGCGCGTCTTCGTATCCGACGGGGACCTCGGCGATGTAATAGGCGGCCGTTGTACGGGCAAGGCGTGCCCTTCCTCCGTGCGCTCCACGACGATCACGGCGGCCGACCACACAGGTGGTTGCGGCTACGTAGAGCTGCAGGGGTTCGCCGTCTTGCGGCGGCGTGAGGATCGGGGCATGCGTCAGAGACGCCTTCAGCTTGTCGAGCGCATCCTGGGCCTCAGCGGTCCAAGAGAAGCGCTCGTGCTTCTTGAGTAGGCGGTAGAGGGGCAGCCCCTTTTCACCGAGCCGCGAGATGAAGCGGCTCAAGGCGGCAAGGCACCCCAGCACCTTCTGCACCCCTTTGAGGTCCCGGATCAGACCCATTCGTTCGAGGGCCGCGACCTTTTCAGGGTTGGCCTCGATTCCCCGTTGAGAGACAATGTATCCTAGTAGCATACCGCGCGGCACTCCAAAGACACACTTTTCGGGGTTTAACTTGACCCCATTGGCCCGTAGGCAGCCAAACGCGACGCCAAGGTCGTCAACCAGGTCGTCCGCCTTCCTGGTTTTTACGACGATGTCGTCAACGTACGCTTCAACCGTCCGCCCGATGTGATCCCCAAAAACGTGCTGCATGCAACGCTGGTATGTTGCACCCGCGTTTCGAAGGCCAAACGGCATCGTGACGTAGCAGAACGTCCCGAACGGCGTGGTGAACGAAGTCGCGAGCTGGTCGGACTCCTTCATCTTTATTTGGTGGTACCCGGAGTAAGCATCAAGGAAGCAAAGCAATTCACACCCAGCCGTTGAATCAACGATCTGATCAATGCGTGGCAAAGGAAAAGGAACTTTAGGACATGCTTTATTAAGACTAGTGTAGTCTATACACATCCGCCACTTCCCATTCTTTTTCTTTACAAGCACGGGGTTTGCTAGCCACGTTGGGTGGAACACCTCCTTGATGAATCCGGCCTCGAGAAGCTTCGCAGCTCCGCTCCGATTGCCGTCACCGCTCCTCGTCGAAGCGGCGCAGCCGTTGCTGCACGGCGCGGGCGTTTGGCAGGATGTCAAGGGAGTGCTCGGCGACTTCCCTCGGGATGCACGGCATATCCGAGGGGCTCCCACGCGAAGATGTCGGCGTTGGCGCGGAGGAAGTCGACGAGCACCACTTCCTATTTGGGGTCGAGGGCGGAGGGCGACCCTCAACTCCTTGCCCTCGGGGGGAGAAGGATCGAGGGGGGACCTCCTTGGTACGCTCCGCGGCCTCGAAGGTGCGGCGTGCTTGGTACGCACGGCGGCGAGTCGAGGTCGTCGTTGACCATCTTCTCCAAGGTGGTTACCAGCGCTTCATCCAGCGCCAGTGCCTCTGCGTGCTCCTCGCACTCGACGTCGCAGTCGAACGCGTGCTCGATGGATGAGCCGACGGTGATGACGCCGTTTGGTCCCGGCATCTTCATCTTCAAGTAGGTATAGTTGGGGACCGCCATGAATTTGGCGTAACAGGGTCGCCCAAGTATAGCGTGGTAGGCCCCCTTGAACCCCACCACTTCGAAGGTGAGGGTCTCCTTGCGGAAATTCTTCGGGGTGCCAAACCAAGGCGGCGGTCGATGCGCCCGAGGGGGCGGACACCTTGCGGGCGCGATGCCGTGGAATGGCTTCGTCTTCCGGGCCGCGGGACTCGGTCCAACCCGATCCCCATCAAGTTCAGCGTATGCGTGTAGAGGATATTGAGGCTGCTGCCTCCGTCCATGAGGACCTTCGAGAACCGGGCGTTCCCGATGATGGGGTCGACCACCAGCGGGTACTGGCCCGGGTTGGGGACGCGGTTCGGGTGGTCCTCCCGGCTGAAGGTGATGGCATCCTCCGACCAATTGAGGAAGGACGGGGGCGCACCCTCCGCGGCGAGGACCTCGTGCCGCTCCTTCTTGCGCTGGCGGGTCGACATGTCGACAGTTGGCCCCCCAAAGATGAGGAACACGTTTTCCACGGCGGGGAAGCCGCCTGCGTCGCCATCGCCCCCGTCTTTCTTGGCCTCCGCCTCCTTCGCGGCGGCGCGGCCATAGAACTTCTTGAGCATGTCGCACTGCTCAAGGGTGTGGTTCACTGGGGTCTTGTTGTAAGGACATGGCTTTTATAGCATGTCGTCAAACACCCCCGGGCCTCGAGGGGCCGGTCGAGGGCCCCGTCGAGCCGGGTCAACAGCAAGGGCCTCGGTATTACCGCCGTCGCGCCCCTGCTCGCGCGCCTCGCGGCGCGGCTTCTTTCCCTTCTTGCCCCGCTTGTCGTTGCGGTGGGGCTCCTTGGACTTGCTGCCCTCCGCGGGCGCGTCCTCCGAGCGCTTCCCCTTCTTGCCGTCGAAGATCGCCCCCACGGCCTCTTCCCCAGAGGCGAAGCTGGTGGCGATGTCGAACAGCTCGTTGGAGTCCGCAGGCGGGCTGCGTCCCAGCTCTCGCACGAGGTCCCGGCATGTGGTGCCCTCGAGGAAGGCGTGCACGATCTCGGACTGCGCCACGCTGGGGAGCTCGGTGCAGCGCTTGGAGAAGCGCCGTATGAAGTCCCGCAGTGACTCGCCGGGCTTCTGCGTGCAGGAGCGCAGGTCCCATGAATTTCCGGGGCGCACGTACGTGCCCTGGAAGTTGCCCACGAACGTGCGGACCAGATCATCCCAGTTGTGGATTTGGCTAGCGGGCAAGTGCTCGAGCCATGTCCGAGCCGCGTCGCCGAGGTGCAGGGGCAAGTTGCGGATGATGACCTCGTCGCTGGTGGCCACGCCCAGCTGGCATGCCAAGCGGTAGTCGTTGAGCCACATGCGGGGGTCCGTCTCCCCGTTGTACTTGACGATGGTCGAGGGTTGGCGGAAGCGTTGGGGGAACGCCGCCGCGCGGATCTCCCCGGCCCGAACACACGGGTCCACGGGGGCTCGGCGTCGGGGAGCGGTCCTCGCCGGCCGTCGTAGCGTCCGCCCCATCGAGGGTGGTAGCCCACTTCTTTGCTCGTGCGTCCGCCCCCGCTCGTGCGCCCGGTGTTGATAACGTTGCGGGCATCGCCATCTAGCGCCTGCGCGCGCGTCGAGGAGCCGCTCCTTGGCCGGCGTGCGTCCTTGGTCGGCGGGTCGCCCCGCCGGCCCCCCTGCGTGGACCGAGGGTTCGCCTCCCGGTGCAGCTCCGTCGTCCCGCGCATCCCCCTGTTGGCGGATGCGTGATGCCGAGCTCTCGGCCTGCTGGACGGCCGCTTGCTCGATGAGAGTTTGCACCTCGCGGTGCAGGTCTCGCGCCTCAGGGGTCGAGGGTGCCGGCATGGCCCGCAGCAGCGTCGCGGCGGCGATGAGCTTTTGGCTCGCCCGCAGAGGTGCGTCCGTGTTGTCGATGTTGGGGTCGACGTTGATGCGATCACGGACCTGTCGGCCCAGCTCCCGCGCGTGTTCGCCGCGTGCGGAGGCTTCCCCTGCCATTGAGGCACGGAGCAGCCGCACCGTCCGGTATTCCTCCGCCAGCTTGGCCTCGAGCTCGCGGGCTTGGGCCAGCTGTGCGTCGGCATCCGCCCCGGCGGAGCGCTTGGCCCCGCGGCCGGGCGCGTGGCGATCCCTGGGGCAGGTGTGACTTCCCCGTCTCCGGCCCCCACCGCACCGGCGGCATTGGCTGGGTCGTTGGTGATGACGGCGTAGCACTCCGCGCGGGGGTCGTAACTCCCGGTCTTCGGAGTCGTCGGAGCAGCCGAACTAGTAGTCCGTAGCGTCGAGGAAACGCCCGAACGTGGCCCCGGGTCCCCGCACGCGGGGAGAAGTCCCATTCCGCGTACCGTGGCGGTTGGCGGGCGGCGGCAACGCGTCGAGGGAACCCGGGGACGACTCATCGCCCGCCGAGGCGCCGGGATCCCCGGCGACGAAGACGTGACGGCCGGGCGGAACCCCGTGCATCGTGGTGTTGACGTTGGCGTTGTAGGCCGACGTAGCGCCCACGCGGCCCGATGGGGATGCGCGGTCCCGGAGACCGTGCGGCGTCCCGGCCGGGATGGTGGTCGTCGTGACGGCGGGCGCGCCGCGCGAGAGGCGGCGCGCTCGGCTTGCCGTCGCTCGGATCGCGCACGGCGCGAACGCGCCCGGAGCGACCGCGGCATCGTGGCGTCGACGGGCTCGCGACATCCGTGCTGCGGGCGCCTCGCGTCGTGGTGGTGCGTGCGGCGGGGGCCGGAGCGGACCTGGCCTAGCGCCGCGCGCGGAGCTCCTCACGGTTGGTGAGGCGCATGAGGTAGCCGTTTCCCGTGGCCTGAAAGTTCAGGTCCCCGAACCGGATTTCGAACCCGGCAGGGAGGGGGTCCGAGCTGCCCATGCAGTAGCGCGTACCACGGTACTCTGTGCGGATCACCATGGAGGGAGTTGGTGGAATGACCTTAGGCGCTCAGATTTCCCCACGGTGGGCGCCAACTGTCGGTGCGGAATATTGTCCCGACACTAACCAGTAGAAAGCGCTGAGGTCTATCCCTCAATGGTCGATGCTAAGCAATAAGAGACACGGGATTTATCCTGGTTCTGGCCGAGGGGGCCGTACGTCCAGCAGTGGTGTGCTCAAGGCACTATATTGCTCAGCACCGGGGGTGCCTGTAGTGGGGCTGCTACAAGCAAGGCGGCAGAGGAAGCGTGGCTTTCAAGTCCCTGGAGGAGTGGTTGAAGATATTGTGGGAGAATAGGAGAATGAGTACGTGGTGTGCCGTGTACTATCTGTTATTTTCTGCCTTCCGTCCCCTGCGGCGAGGGAGTTCGTCTTCCTTTTATAGGCCAAGGAGAGAGCGAATTACATGCGTGCCACACTATTCAGCTACGTGAGGAAGTGTGGTGCGCTGCGCCGTAGAGTAGGCAGCCGCCTTGACAGTCCTTGCTGCGATCCAGCCATCATGGCGTATCTTGTACCCGAACAGTGGCGGTTCGAGGGTAGAAGGGCGGCGGATGGTGGAGATATCTTCTGATAGGCTCGAGGGAGGTGCTAACGTTGGCCCGTACGGAGCACAGGAGTAGGTAAAACGGCGTCCCTTCTCAACGCGCTTCACAGTGCTGGAGTTGTTGCTACAGCGTCTGGCGTGCGCCCGCACGCGCGGGGACGGCGGCCATGCTGTTACAGTGGCAGGGATGGTGTTCCACCGGCCTAGCACCTCCACCTAACCCTGTAGGGTCACAAGAAAGTAAATCGAGGGTGCAACCGGCCCCCCTTCGAAGGCTCGGCGCGTTAGACGTACTGGAGTAGGCGCACGGCGTCACGGGACTGACACCGGCCGCACTGCATAGTCCCTCCCCACAGTGATGGGGATGGGCTCTGTTGACGGATAAAACTCGTATCCACCTACGATCCGCAAGCGTACGGACCTACACCTTTTTGACCACGGGATTCCCAAGGTTCTTGTCAATCCGCGGAGCAAGGGGATTACTAGCGCTTAACCAAGTACTAATCTAGTTGACTAAGGAAACCTTTAAAGAGAGTATTAATCTAAAAGTAAAGACAATCTACCTAAGTTAATCTAAGTTAAGTCGATCAAACAAATCTAGGGTTAAACTATATGGTAAAGGGTGAACACAAGAGAGTGATTAAGAAAGATAAGCGTTCCCTCCCTAGGATCTAGGATAACATGGTATGCATCTACTACACGAGAGCGGTAAACCAATCTACCGGGGGTTGTGACCACGGTTTCGCCCTTTCCCTCCTCTCGTACTGTCACTACGCGAAGGTATTCGTGACTAGAACTATGATGGACACAGTATGTTGATGGAATCTATGGGAGTAGCGGATATCATACGCCCCAAAAACACGGTAGCTAACCTTAATCATCAAAGCATCATCAACATGAAAACAATAGATTGAAACCACGAATCAAGTAGCGATCACATAGCATGTATCCATCTAATCCTAGGGATGAACGGAGACATTACCCCATCATCTTACACGGATTGAAGCACATAGGGGTGATGGAGACTCCGGAGAACGTCGTCGATGAAGATGGCGGCGATGGAGCTTGCGAACACCCCTAGGCCAACGGCTTGGAGTCCTCCTCTTGCTTCCTTCTCTCCGCCGGCGTTGATCCTTGCGACGAGCTCATCTAACTCTCTCCCTCATCTTGCGGCGGCGGTTTTTTCGGTGATTGGCGTCGGTAGGATGATTTGTTCGATGTGGCGGCCGACGGCGGCGGAGGCAATAAATAGACGAACATCTAGGGCAAAGGGGGACCGAACCGACCCGGAGTGGGGCCGGGCCGGTCGGCCCGAGCCGGCCGGCCCGAGCCCACTTCGGCCCGGTTCGGCCCGGTTTCCTCCCCGGTTGCTTCTCCCGTGATCCCTTATTCGTGTGCACTTGCATGTGGGCCTTTGACGTCGTTTCCTTCACGGTTAAGGCTTGAATCCTTGCTATGCAAGCTTCGCCGTTTTACGGTTGAGTCCCCGAAGATTTGCACGTTGACGCTTCGGTCCTCGGGTCATTTGGAGTCATGTTCATCGCGTGTCTTGACTCTTGTCGGGCTTCATGATCTTCTTCCAAAGTGCTTGGTGAACTTATCCCGAAAGTCTCCTCATTAGCGTAGATTTCCTGCGTAAACAACAAACTCCAAAATTGACATGCAAGTGTGAACTTGTTATATCATTAGTATGCCTAGTGGCCGGTTAGTTGCAAATCATAATTGAAACCAATGTATAACAAGTACTCTAGGTTGACGGAAATTCACCGTCAACAGGCTCCTCCCTGGGGAGTTGGTGCGGCGGCACCGGGGCGCGAGCCCCGGCGCATGATGGCGCGGCCGTCCCGCCGGTGTCAGGGCATTAAATGCCCGTGTACGGGGGACGGCGCACGCGTGAGGGGCGCCCTAGAGCGTGGCGGACCCCGGTCGAGGGCGGGACGGACCCTCGAGCGAGGCGGAACCCTTGCTCGAGGGGGGAGCGGGCCCTCGAGCGAGGCGGAGCCTCCTCGAGGGAAGCGCTACCCCTCGAACGGGGCGGAGCCCGCCCGGGGGGAGGGGGGGCGCGCATCCTCGAGCGAGGCGGAGCCTGCTCGAGGGGATCTCCAAGAGGGCCGCCTTGATGGGCCGTCGGGGTCCCTGCGGCATGGGCCGTGTCCTGCATGGTTAGGCAAACTGTGTTTTGGCTTTGTTGCGGGTTTTAAGTGAGGATTTCCCCGTTGTTTAAGGGGACCCCTAGGGCTGTCCCCGATAAAAACGATTGCATGTTCTAGTATCGTAGACCCATGGGCGAGTGTGTCCTATTTTCAAAAGGAAGCTCCGGAACAAGTGGATGTGCATGAAGGCACATGGGAAGGTTTTTGGAGTATGATCGCGGGAGGAGACCATCAACGAAGAAATACTATCTGGAACCCCATCATCCAAGTGTGTCACTTTTGTGCAAGTGGATTTTTGGGAGAATAAGAGAGACAAAGATAACCAACACGGAGTTGAATTGGCTTTACTCGGCTTTGATTACCAAGTGGCCAATAGACCCCACGCACTTATGATCAACCGTTGGTGTTGTTAAGCAACATCGAGTTCGGGAGATATTGGTTCGGGGTGTTGCCTCTCCATATTGGTTATCTCTTTGAAACCGGGTATTACAAGGAACCCGAATCATCTTCTACCCGGGACTTCCCTAGGAATATATGAAGAAAGAAAAATATATAAGTGAAGATGAGAGAGGAGGCTTCAAAGTGGCCTAGGTGAATTTGCCCCTTTCAGAAGGAAGGTTAAGACTTTTTCTTGAGGGGAAGAAGATTGGTTAGAGGAAGGACTTCTTGTGCCGGCGAAGAAGACTTTTTCTTGCAGGTCCAGGGTTCTGACGCGGTGACTCCTGCCACAGGGAACTGTTCTCTTGTTCTTTCATTTCATCAATTTCTTTCTGTATTGCTTCTATCTGCTCTTTTGCTTTGTTCAGCTGCTCTAGCTTTTCAGAGATTTTCCTCTTTGCTTGCAACTGAGCTACGAACTTTTCTTTGTCTTTCTGTAGCTGTTGTATCTTTTGCTGAACCATCGCTAGCTCTCTGTCTATGGTGTCATCATCATCGTCCACATTCTCAAACTCTTGCTGTTCAGCAGGTTGTTCTTGGGTGTGAGCTGTCTTTTCTGCTCTTGCCTTCATGAGAGCTTCGAGCTTTTCTCTTCGTTCTTGGTCTGTTGCGTTTGAAGATTTAGGAACGAACGAGGTTTCATTCCCTTGGGTAGGATGGTGATCGTCTCGGTTCTGTGCTGGAACGTTCTTCTTGGATTTCTTCTGAGGTGGCATCGTGAGTTTCTTTTCGGCTGGAACACGGTGGGCGCCAATGTTGGGGGGTTACCCGAAAAATTCGGATGACTACCCAAACACAAGAGAGTTCTTAACACGTTTAAATACAAAGTGAGAGCGCAAAGAGACTGTGATTCCCTCTGCAAGTAGCACAAGTTCCAAAAAGTCTGAATCCGTTTACACGTGCTCTCGCGCCCCCTTTTATAGGGAGACGAAGGGACTTTTACATACCGATAACACCCTCGGGCTCGGAGAATATTCCTAGTGTGAACGCATACAAGAATGTCTTTTTCACCTAACAAATTTACAAATCTGCCACTAGTTCACACTCTAAACCCGGACTTTTTGGGACAACAACTTTGACTTTGCTTCCCTCCTGGTTCGTGAATGTCTTCGCGTGAAACTCCCGAATTGGGTCGTCACTTCTCCGCTGGTTCGCGCGTGTCCTCGCGTGCAATTCCCGAACTCAGCCCTCGACAGATTCCCGAATTGGCCGTCCTCCGAAGTTCGGGCCATCGACAGCTCAAGACCTCGGGCTTCTGCATGTTCGTGACCCCATTTCTTGGCTGAATCAAGATTCCCGAACTTTGCACATTCGCGAATTCGAGGCTTCGCAGGCTCCAGGCTTCCGAAAATCGTGAATTCCCTGCTCCTGAAAAACATGTTTTGAGAACTTTATTAAACTCAACGTTTCGAGGGTGACGAGTTTTCCTGAATTCCCCAACAGGTGGCCCCACGGTACGTCCGGAGCAGGAGCGAAACTGTGCCGGCGTTCCGCCGGCCCACTTCGTCGATGCTCAGGCAGAGCAGGGGTTGTGGCAGGAGCTCCGCGACTACGGTGCTTCGCTCAACCGGGTGTTGAACGAGGCGCTGCGGATCCACAGCGGTCCCGCGTGGCGCGTCTTCCAGGTTGGTTGGATTTCGCCAGGTCTCGCAGTTCCTCCTCCTGCTCTCTTTCACGTTCGCACTTTTCCTGACTCTTGCTCTTCTCGCCTTGCTCGTTGGCGGCAGGAGCTGGAGCACCGGGCCCGGGAGAGATACGACGCCCTCGACCGCCTCGACGTCGACCTTCACTGGTACCGGGGGCAGTACAAGGCCCTTGACGCCCTTGTCGAGGCCCTAAGGTTGCTGGACCGGTGGCTGGCGTACAGGGCTGAGGCCCTGCTGGATCTGCCTCCGGAGCAGGACGCCCAAGCCGCGGGAGGCGCCTCCGCGGTCGAGAGGGTGAGGACGGCGCTGGTGGAGCGAGACGACGCGTTGTGCAGGGCTCACAAGGACCTGGTGGGGGTGCACTCCATCGCGGCGGCGTGGGAGGCCGAGGTCGCCACCGCCCACGCCCAGCTCCAACAGGACCGCGCGGCCCTCGAGGGGGTGCGGTCCTGGCAGAGCCAGGCCGAGAAAAAGGCCAAGGAGGCGGACGGGCTGAGGACGACCCTAGCGAGCAAGGCCGACGCGCTCGCCGCGACAGAGGAGCAGCTCCGTCAGGAAGGGGCCGCGCGCCAGTGGGCGGAGACCGAGCTCCATCAAGAGCAGGCTACTCTCGCTGAGGCCCGGGCCGCGCTCGAGTGGGAGCACTTGGAGCGGGAGGAGGCGCTGGGTCAATGTTGACGGATAAAATACGTATCCCTCTACGATCCGCAAGCGTACGAACCCCACACCTTTTTCACCACGGGATTCCCAAGGTTCTTGTCAATCCGCGGAGCAAGGGGATTACAAGCGTTCGATCTACCTTCACACTCTAACTACTCAAACTCTAACTACGATTAAACTAGAAAACAACTAAACTACAATAGAGAGAATGATTACGATATCAAGATAAAAGACACTCGCCCATTGGTCTACGATACTAGAGCATGGAATCGCTTAAAGACATGAAAACCAATCTAATCTATCGGGGTTGTGACCACGGTTTCACCCTTTTCCTCCTCTCGTACTGTCACTACGCGAAGGTATTCATGACTAGACCTATGATGGACACGGCGTATTGAATGGATCCAAGGAAGCATTGGAGCTCATACTCCCTTTACGGCATGGTAGCTAACCTTAAGCATTAAAGTATATTCAACACAAGATGATAGATAGATAATCTGACAAAGTGTGATTACATCTCAAGATCGATTACAACCCATGGATGAATAAGGAGATTACCCCATCAAAGTGCTGGTCATAGCACCGTTGATCATGGTTTCCCTTCCGACAATGTCTTCCTTCTTCTCCACGAGAGGGTGCTTCCTTCGAGGTGGTTGATCTCTCTCCAGAGATCTTCCTCCTCTCTCTAGCTTGTGAATGGCCTCCTGGTGCGAATGGCTCTCTCCCTATCGAATGGTGGTGCCTCCAGGGTTTTAGGGTTGAAAATCCTTCGGGTGCAAGGAAAGGGGGGCCGAACCGGCCACCGAAGTGGGCTGGGCCGACCGGCCTGGGCCCACCTCGGCCCGGTTCGGTCGCCCCTTCGCTCCCGTGGGTCCTCATGTAATTATGCACTTTGCCCCCTCCACTTGCATGATTTTGACGATGTCATCCTCGCGTCCAAGATGGAGGCTCTCTTCGCATGAAGTTCGGTCTTTTACGCTTCAATCCCCGGGGGTGTTCCTCGTAGCACTTCGGTCCTCGCCACCATTGGAAGTGATTTCATCAAGCTCATGAACACGAACAAGACTCCGTAAATGCTCCTTTGAACTTGTTGCGAATCCGTCCTTTATGTCCATGTTTTCCTACATAAACACAACACTTCCAAATGCATGCACATAGATGAACTTGTTATATGATTAGTGTGCCTAGTGGTGGGTTAGTTCCATAATCAAAT
Source organism: Cenchrus americanus (assembly GCA_947561735.1). Taxonomy (NCBI): domain Eukaryota; kingdom Viridiplantae; phylum Streptophyta; class Magnoliopsida; order Poales; family Poaceae; genus Cenchrus; species Cenchrus americanus. The sequence goes on from OX387240.1 coordinate 57,933,253, forward strand.
ACAAACCAAAGTGTAATGAACATGCTAGGTGTACCAAAATACACCGTCAACATCTCCCCCACGCTTAGCTCTTGCTCGTCCTTGAGCAAGTACTCGTAAAAGAACTTCGTCCAAAGCGTTGTAATCATGTACCGCTAATCCTTCTTCACAAGTTAGTCTACCCTTTCATCTTCAATACATAAACACAAAGTAGTGATCATCAAACATAAACATGGGCGTTTAGAATTTTTACCACGTCAATATTTACCCCACGACTCAAACTCTGCACTTGAAGTCTTCAATTTCAGCCATGTTTACTTCTTTGCTTCCATCGGAGGGTTTTTATGATTTTAAAAACAAAATTCCTGCAACAAGTATTAGACAGAAACCTTTCTCCAAGCTATCTCAAGTCACTCATATGAGGTGGCTATCCTAAACCAATTTTATAAAACTCTCACCTCCCATAAGTCTCTCATATAACATGTAAAGTGGAGCTATAGGTAGGGCTAGCGCAATCAACACAAGTATTTTCAAACTAAGAACTTCCTCTAATGATTGTTTACCTTTCAAAGCCAATGATCATGAGAATTAACCATATGTAGGGATATCAAGGATGAGTAGATTTAGAATGGTGGACATGTGCAAGGGCAGAAGAAAATTGTGACTACAAGGCACCGATGTCGTCCTCGTTGTCGGATTGCACATGGTTGGAAAAAGAATGAAAGTTTCGTCTCTCAACAACGTGACATCCTTCCTTACACTTTAATTTTCTTTTCTTCACTTGATCCATCCCTCTCATATCTTTATGCTACCTCCTCTTTTCTCTTTTTCTTTTTCTTCTTTCTTTCATCCTTCCTTTCATTCACATATTTTTCTTTCTTTCTTTCTTTCTTTCTTTCTTTTCCATACTCATACTTTTCTCTTTATTTTTCCCTCTCTTGACAACTTTTCAAAGCTCTCAACTCCTCTCTTTCTTGCATGCATACAATCTGAAATTTTAAATAAATCATGCTGGAGACGAGACGAAACTTTGAGAATAGGTTATGTTCAAGGAATGCGATGTACAAAAGAGATGTATAGGGTTGGGTATGGAATTCGGTGATGTACGGGACTTCCGATGTGAAAGTCGCGTTACCGAATGTATGACGAGGCTAGCAACAAAAGATAAGCACAAGAACATGATCATTGCTCGAAATTAAAACTCCCAAGAGAGAAGGATCTTAGCCTAACTCATCGTGCTAATCACACTTATGGTGGAGCAAAAAATAAATTGGCCTTGTATAGGATTTTTTTTCTTACTCTCAACTTGGAAAAAGAGGTTTTGCTAACCTTTATTACAAGGGTTTTTAGATAATTTTCAGAACTGAAATCCTCCAACTTTTAGCATTGAACATAGTACAACTAACATGTGAAGCTCAAGATCGAAGTGCGGTATGGGTACTTTAAGTAGTAGCAATTCCACTAAGCACCACGCTAAACATTTTTCAAACCACACACTTATGTTCATATATCAAGAATCAAAGATAAACAAACAAGTGAATAAAGATAAGCATCACACAAGACACAAAAATATATAAAGACTCTTTTTATTTGATTTTGTTTGACTCAACACTAATTTAAGACACTTTCAAACTTGCAAAAATTTAAAAACACACTCTAAGACTCATAAAACTCTATAACTCAAACTCGAAGATTAAACCGAACCTAAACTTGAAACTCAAAAGCTAGGGCTAGCTAGCTAGCTCTCCCCCACACTAAAAACATACGACGTCCTTGTCGTATCTTACAAAATTCCTAAGGGGAAAACTAGACCTAGTGGTATTTGAAGCAAATATTGCACCACTTGCCTCCCGTGTTTCCAACCATGCCAATAAGTTTGCACACATTACGGTTTAGGAACTTGTGGTCGTCTTCAACTACGCGCTCCAAATCCTCCATATGTTGCTTCATCGCTTCCATGGCTTGGAGACATTCGTCGACCGACGCGTACAGATCCGCGATGGATTAACGGCAAGCTCAACAACACATCGGATGCAATCCGAAGAGGTCATCATCGCCATTGTCTCCACCGTCGTCGCCACCACCATTGTCGTTGCCACCGCCGTTAGGGCCTTCGGGAGTCTTCTCCTTGGGCACCTCATCCCAAATGTAGAGGTTGTTATCGTCTCTTCCGGCGGCCGCCCACGAGCTCGGCTACGATCGTCGGAGTAGTCGCTACCCCCATAATCCTTAGGCTCGGGCGACACCTCCTTGTAGTCTTTCCGCTTCATGCCTTGGATGCGTGCCGACCTTCGAACGGGCGTAGGGACCTTCTCTCCTTCGACGGGGTTGCAAGATGCAATAGCTCCGGTCGGGACACGCCCTCCGCAACGGATGCGGGCGGTCCTCTTGATCACGACGGGTAGCTTGAGTTTGCATTGCTTCGCCTCCTCCATCGATGGCTCCTTGGCTTGTAGCTTCAACTCTAAGCTCCTCGGGGGCACAATGGCTGCTGCAAGGGTGCAAAATATTGCTTGATGGGGTTGATTCCCGAGCTCCCAATTCGGCCAAATAAATAGTCCGGAGAGGAAAGCCCTAGAAACCTCATTTTTCTTTTTTAAACTTTCCTTAAAATTTTCTGACCAAAGAAGGAAGTTGAAAAGGAGCAATTCGGGTAAAAATCAGAGACGTCCGCCGCCGGGACCCGGTGGGCCGGTCGGCTGGCCCGGCCGGCCCACCTTGTCTCGGGGGGGCGGGCGGGCCGGTTTTTCGCGCACCGCCCTTTTTCGCCTACTTAGCTCATGGGAAAAAGTTGGCCCAGTAAATCTTCGCGAGAAACTCCAGAAAATTAAAAGAAAACCTATTTACAGAAATTCATGCCTTGTTTTTCGTCCTAGGCGGGACGTTCGGGCTCTTCTTTCATGGTGAAGACATCAACATGGTAAAGGGGCACAACGTCGGGTTCCTAGTAAACCTTAAGACGTTGACCATTCACCATAAATTGATCGCCTTTTATATCCATAATGGTTACTGCTCTGTTGGAGAGCACCGAATGCACAACATAAGGTCTGTCCCACTTGCTTTGCAATTTCCCCTTTCCGAAGGTTTTAAACCTCGAATTGTAGAGGAGGACCTTATCTCCCACTTTAAACTCTTTCTTTTTCAATCTTTTATCATACCACCTTTTGATTCTCTCTTTGTATATGCTTGCATTTTCATATGCTTTCAACCTCATCTCCTCTAGCTCGCTTATTTGGATTCTTCGTTTCACCACCGCGGCATCGAGATCGAGGTTCATCTCTTTAATCGCCCAATAGGCTTTATGTTCCAACTCAACCAGAAGGTGGCAAGCTTTTCCATAGATGAATTGATAAGGGGTCATACCTATCGGTGTCTTAAACGCCGTTCGATAAGCCCATAAAGCTCCGTCTAATTTCTTTGACCAATCTTTGCCTCCCTTATCTATGGTTTTGTTTAGAATACTTTTTAATTGCCTATTTGACGTTTCCGCTTGTCCGTTGGTTTGTGGGTGACAGACCATTGAGACCCTTTCGATTCCCAACCTGGACAAGCACTTTTTGAAATTCTTCCCGGTGAAATGAGTTCCTCCATCACTTATCAAGATTCTCGGTGTACCGAAACGAGGAAAAATCACGTTCTTGATCATAGTAATGGACTCCTCCGTGGAAGCTTTATGACATGGTATAGCCTCTACCCACTTGGATACATAATCAACCATGACTAGGATATACTCAAATCCAAATTATTTTTTAAAAGGCCCCATGAAGTCTATACCCCATACATCGAATATGTCGATTTGTAGGTTGTATTTCAAAGGCATAGAATTTCTTTGAGAGATGTTTCCGATTCTTTGGCATTCGAGGCATGATGCAACATATCTTTTAGTATCTTCATGCATCTCCGGCCAAAAGAATCTGCTCGACCATACTTTTGCTTGGGTTCGAAAATGGCTATAGTGCCCACCGTACTCCGCCGAGTGGCACTTTCTCAAAATCTCGACCCTTCCTTCTCTTGGCACACATCTTCTCATGACTCCATCATTGCAAGTTTGAAGAGGTATGGTGCATCCCAAAAGTATTTCCTACTTTCGGAGATTATCTTCTTTTGAGGGTTTTTATCTAGATGATCGAGAGGCATCTTCCGAATCGCTCGAATGATATCGATCATCTAAGTATCTTTATCAAGCACTCGATAGAGGTGGTCATCTCTCATCTTATCTTCGATGGGCTCTTTATCATCTTGTCCACGATTCATCGTAGACAAATGATCGACCACAACATTTTCCACCCCCTTTTTACCATGAATTTCAACATAAAATTCTTGGAGAAGAAGGATCCAATGAATCAAACGTGGTTTAGCTTCCTTCTTAGCCAAGAGATACTTGATGGTTGCGTGATCGGTGTAAACAATGAGCTTCGAGTTCACGATGTAAGATCTGAATTTTTCGAAAGCGAATACCACTACTAGCAACTCCTTTTCTGTAGTGGCATAATTTAATTGCGCCCACTAAGAGTTTTGCTAGCATAGTAAATGGCGTGAACTCGGCCTTCCTTTCTTTGACCCAAAACCGCGCCTACGGCGTAGTCACTTGCGTCACACATGATCTCGAAAGGTTGGCTCCAATCCGGAGGTTGGATGATGGGAGCACTCACCAATGCACTTTTCAAGGTCCGGAATGCCGCTAGGCACTTCTCATCAAAGTCGAAAGCCACATCCTTTTGAAGAAGATGCGTTAAAGGCTTAGTGATCTTTAAGAAGTCCTTAATAAATCTTCTATAGAATCTGGCATGGCCTAGAAAGCTCCTTAAGGACTTAACATCCGTAGGAGGTGGGAGTTGCTCAACCGTCTCCACCTTAGCCTTGTCCACTTCAATTCCTCTCTCGGATATAACATGTCCGAGCACTATGCCTTGCTTAACCATGAAGTGGCACTTTTCCCAATTTAACACCAAGTCTACCTCCGTGCACCTCGTGAGGACCTTTTCCAAGTTTGCCAAACAATCCATGAACGTCTTCCCATAAACGGAAAAATCATCCATGAACACCTTAACAATTTCGTCGATGAATTCCGAAAATACGGCCATCATGCAACGTTGAAAAGAGGCTGGAGCGTTGCATAGGCCGAAGGGCATCCTTCTATATGCAAACGTTCCGTAAGGGCAAGTAAACGTTGTCTTGTGTTGATCTTCCGGGTGAATGGGAATTTGCATGAACCCCGAGTACCCATCGAGAAAGCAAAAATAAGAGTGGTTTGCTAACCTCTCGAGCATCTCGTCGATGAACGGTAGGGGGAGGTGATCTTTATTCGTCGCTTTGTTAAGCTTACGATAATCAATACACATCCGCCACCCGGTCACGGTTCTTTGTGGTATCAATTCGTTCTTCTCATTCTTCACCACGGTCAAACCTCCTTTCTTTGGTACACAATGTACCGGGCTCACCCATTCGCTATGTGGAACCGGATAGATGATTCTGGCATCAAGTAACTTGATGACCTCTTTCTTTACTACCTCTCACATGGCATGAGTTAGCCTCCTTTGGTGGTCTACTACGGGCTTACATTGGTCTTCCATTGGTATATGATGAGTGCAAAAGGCTGGGCTAATACCTTTGAGATCATTAATGGAATATCCAATCACCTTCCTATGTTTTCAATAAAATCAGCAACGCCTCATTTTCTTCGGGACTCAACTTGTCGCTCACGATGACTGGATAGGTCTTGTCTGGGCCCAAAAATTAATACTTTAATCCTTTGGGCAAAGGTTTAAGGTCTACCTCGGGTGCTTGTGGCTCCTCGGGTTAAATCTCTCCTATGTCTTCAAATTTTCATTCCTCCACGCTTCCATCATGTGGTTCCAAGCCCTTTGTTGCTTCTTCTAGTTCTTCATCTTGTTGATTACTAATTTGATTTTCCATCGCTCTTTGCAGCGGGTCTCTAAGGGTTTCAACAAAACAAAGGCTATCTATCTCTTCTACTTCTTCATCTTCGGGAGAAAAGGGTGTAAGGTGTTTAGAAGCACGAAGAAAGTTATATGTGTACTTTGTTCCATTAAGGTTCATTGTTACTTTGCCTTCTCCGGCATCTAACACGGCATAAACCAACTTAAGAAAGGGCCTACCTAAGATTGTGTGATCATGATTACTATGGTAAGCATCAATAACAAAGAAATCGGTTGGTACACAATTTCTAGAGATTTTTACTTTCATATTGCAAGCAATACCTAGAGGTTTGATAGTTCTACCATCTCCCATAATTAATTTCGTTGATGTTGGAGCTAAGTCTAGGTTGTGGTCTTGAACTTTATCGTAAATTTTAGAAGATAGGACACTTACTTGGGCTTCGATGTCGCATAAAGCTTTACATTGAACTCTGTTGATCTCGCAACTCAAGTCTGGTGTCATCTTCTCTTCTTCTTCGGATCCTATTGCGTAAATTTCGGCGAGGCGAGCGTATGGTGATGCTTCGGGCTTGATCCCCATGATTCTCTTCACCTCGGCTATGTGTTCCGGATCCACTATGTCATCTCCAAAGAGTTTTTGAAAAATCTCACCGGTGGTTTCAAGGTCGTATGAATTCTCCGCTTCCTTCTCCGGTGGGAAATCCACTTCCAATGCTCTCGCCATTCCCTTTTGATTAGGGAACAGTCTTCTCTTGTCGAATACTTCTTCGTAATCGATAGGAACCCAATCCATTGGTTCGAACTCCCTTAGTGGCTTCGCGCTTGACATGCTTCTCTTGTTTGTCTCATTTGGTATGGTGAAGTCGATGCTCCGGGTAGTTCTTGACTTGGTGTGTTCTTGTTCAAGCTTTTCCGTGATTGGTTCCTCTTTTGTGACTTCCGGGGTTTCCTCTTTAGAAAATTCAGCACACTTCTTCTTCCTTGAATAATATTCCGGCTCTTCCGCAAGTCTTGTTTCCCAATCTCTTCGCATGGCAGCCGCTTTACTGATTTTTTGTAGAAGTTGGGCGGCTTCCGTGAGTGTTTTCTCCATGAGATCCCCACCTGCACACATTTGGACGTGTTGCATGCAACTAGGGGTTAGGGAAAAGAAAAATGAATGCAAGAGTACGTCACCGGTGAAGCCGAGTCTTGGTCCTTGTTTGATTAACCCATTAAATCTATCCCAGGCTTGGTCTATCCCTTCATCTTCTCCTTACATGAAATTGATCACTTGCCTCCTTAGATGTTGAACCTTACTAATTGGAAAGAACTTCTCGCAAAACTTTTTCGTCAACTTGTTCCAATTGCCTTCAACTTCAAAGGACGCAAACGAGTACCATGTCTTTGCATTGCCGGCAAGTGAGTAGGGAAAGAGATTCCATTTGAACCATTCATCGGGGACTCCTTGACGCACGGTGTTGCATATCGTCGTGAAATGCCTTATGTGTCTATATGGGTTCTCCGTAACCATCCCTTCAAACGGGTTTGCCGCCACCATCTCGATGATCTTGGATTTAATCTCATACTCGGTCGCTTTGAGCTTCGAATCCGACGCTTGTACTTTTATGTCTTCACATCGAGGGCTAGCGTAAACCCTTAGTGATTTCTCTGGTTATTCCACGGGTTGATTAACGAACGCCATCTAGACAATAAGATAAAAACAAAAACAAAAACAAAACAAAGCGTTTTTCTAGATAATAGGTGTTAGATAAAACAAATAAAAGATAAACTAAATATAAAACTAAGTTAAATGCAAATCAAACGATGTAAACTAGCTTGCTCCCTGGTGACGGCGCCAGAAAAATGGGCTTGTTGACGGATAAAAGACGTATCCCTCTACGATCCGCAAGCGTATGGACCCCACACTTTTTTCACCACGGGATTCCCAAGGTTCTTGTCAATCCGCGGAGCAAGGGGATTACAAGCGTTTGATCTACCTTCACACCTAACTACTCAAACTCTAACTACGATTAAACTAGAAAACAACTAAACTACACTAGAGAGAATGATTAAGATATCAAGATAAAAGACACTCGCCCACGGGTCTACGATACTAGAGCATGCAATCTCTTAAAGACATGAAAACCAATCTAATCTATTGGGGTTGTGACCACGGTTTCGCCCTTTCCCTCCTCTCGTACTGTCACTACGCGAAGGTATTCATGACTAGACCTATGATGGACACGACGTATTGAATGGATCTAAGGAAGCATTGGAGCTCATACTCCCTTTACGGCATGGTAGCTAACCTTAAGCATTAAAGTATATTCAACACAAGATGATAGATAGATAATCCGACAAAGTGCAATTACATCTCAAGATCGATTACAACCCATGGACGAATAAGGAGATTACCCCATCAAAGTGCTGGTCATAGCACCGTTGATCATGGTTTCCTTTCTGACGGTTTCTTCCTTCTTCTCCAGGAGAGGGTGCTTCCTTTGAGGTGGTCGATCTCTCTCCAGAGATCTTCCTCCTCTCTCTCTAGCTTGTGGATGGCCTCCTGGTGCGAATGGCTCTATCCTTGTCGAATGGCGGCGCCTCTAGGGTTTTAGGGTTGAAAATCCTTTGGGTGCAAGGAAAGGGGGGCCGAACCGGCCACTGAAGTGGGCTGGGCCGGCCGCCTGGGCCCACCTCGGCCCGGTTCGGTCGCCCCTTCGCTCCCGTGGGTCCTCATGTAATTATGCACTTTGCCCCCTCCACTTGCATGATTTTGACGATGTCATCCTTGCGTCCAAGATGGAGGTTCTCTTCACATGAAGTTTGGTCTTTTACGCTTCAATCCCTGGGGGAGTTCCTCGTAGCACTTCGGTCCTCGCCACCATTGGAAGTAATTTCATCAAGCTCATGAACACAAACAAGAATTCGTAAATGCTCCTTTGAACTTGTTGCGAATCCGTCCTTTATGTCCATGTTTTCCTACATAAACACAACATTTCCAAATGCATGCACATAGATGAACTTGTTATATGATTAGTGTGCCTAGTGGCGGGTTAGTTCCATAATCAAATCCAAACCAAAGTGTAATGAACATGCTAGGTGTACCGAAATACACCGTCAACAGTCAACTCCAGCAGGAGCGCGCCACGCTCGAGGGAGCGCAGGCCACCCTCAAGCAGCGGGAGGACAAGGTGTCGAGGCTCAACAGGGAGCTGGTCCAGATCAGCATTTCGCATGAAGATCTGCGCCAGTCCCTCGAGGAGCAGGAGGCCACAGTCCTTGACCTGCAGCGCCAGGCCGAGGAGGCGCGCCAATCCCTCGAGGGAGAGAAGAAGCAGGTCGAAGGTGAGTCTACTTTCGTCCGCTTTTTCGCTTTGTTGATTTGTCCTTTTGGGGTTCACTCCCAACTTTGTTTTTCTTCGCTTGTGGCTTTCAGGCCTGCGGACTGCCCTGGGGAACATGACCACCCAGGCTGAGGAAGTGCAGACGGCCTACAACTCCTCTCAACAGGAGTTGGAGGCGCTACAGGCCGCCGCCCTCGAGACCTGCCAAGAGATCGAGGAGGGCGAGGCACAGGCCGGGAGCTCACTGGCGAGCCACCTGCGCGCCCTCGGGGGGCATGTCTCCCAGCGCATGCGCCGTGCCCTTCATCTTGGCGTCAGCAAGGCCCTCGGCATGGTGGGATCTCACTACCAGGTGGACTTTGAGGCCGTGTCCTCCAGCTATGTCGTCCCGGTCGGCGTCGAGGATGAGGAGGCGATGAATCGCGCGGACGCGCTCGCTTCCCCTGCTACTGACGCTCTTACCGAGGACTTCATGGACTTCTTGTTCCCGGATGCCCCCGGCGCCGACGACCCTCAAGCCTGAAGACCACCGGGCGTCGAGCCCTTTTTGTTGAAGTGTTAGCATTCAGGCCTCGTGGCCATGTAATGTACAATTACTTAATTAAGACATTTCTGTAAATACAAGTAAGGTTTTTTGTTTCGCTTGTCATGCCATTCCGCTGCTCTTTCCTTGGCTTAGGCAAATCTGAGGTAGAGAGTTTCGATTACACAAGCGGCTTGCTGGTCCAGAAGTGAGGGAGAAGGGCCGTATCCTGCTGGAGGCGTAGGCTATCTCCGACTCGTGCGTCTTTCCCGCTTGGCTGCCCGTGCTCTATCTGAACTTGCCCGAGGTTTAGGTTGAGGCGTAGTTGGTGAACTTGCGAATTTTTGCGAAAAAATGGGACCATTTTTCGGGGGGCATGCCCCCCGTAGTAGCCCCCGAGGGTGACTTGGTTTTCTGGGGAAAGCCAAGTTGCCCTTTAACTTTATTAGCTTGTTGATATTTACATCTAGGCTACCAACTGGGGTGTTGGGCATGTAATTTACAACAAATAACTTGGAAATCCTTGCTAAGGGTAGAAGCGACATAGCTGCTGGATGTTCCAAGCGTTGGTGAGTTCTTCTCCATCTTCGTTGGCCAGCTTGTATGTGCCGGGCTTGAGCACCTTCACTACGATGTAGGGTCCCTCCCAAGGGGGCGACAGCTTGTGGCGGCCTCGATTGTCCTGGCGTAGCCTCAGGACCAGGTCCCCCTCGCTGAAGTCTCGACGTCGTACTTTTCGAGCTTGGTAGCGCCTTAGGGCCTGCTGGTATCTCGCGGGGTGCATCAGGGCTACAGTGCGGGACTTGTCCAGTTGATCCAGCGAGTCCTCGCGGGCTCGCTGGTTGGCGCCCTCGTCGTAGCCCCGAACCCTGGGCGACCCGTATTCCAAGTCAGTGGGGAGGATAGCCTCCGCGCCATAAACCAGGAAGAACGGGGTGAATCCTGTGGCCCTGCTCGGGGTGGTCCTGAGGCTCCACACGACCGCTGGTAGCTCTTGGACCCATTTTCGACCAGACTTGTTCAGTCGGTCGAAAATCCTGGGCTTGAGGCCTTGTAGGATCATGCCGTTGGCACGTTCCACCTAACCGTTGGTCTGTGGATGCACCACGACTGCCCAGTCCACGCGGATGTGGAATTTGTCGCAGAACTCCTGGAATCTTCTGCCCATGAATTGGGACCCGTTGTCGGTGATGATGGAGTTGGGCACTCCAAAGTGGTAGACAATGTCAGTGAAGAACGTCACGGCCTGCTCCGCCCTGAGATTCGTGATGGGGCGCACCACAACCCACTTGAAAAACTTGTCGATGTCGACCAGTATGTGGGTGTAGCCCCCGGGCGCTTTTCGCAAAGGCCCGACGATATCCAGCCCCCACACGGCGAAGGGCCATGTGACGGCTATGGTCTGCAGGACGTGCGCGGGTAGGTTGGATTTGCGGGTGTAGAACTGGCACCCTTCGCAGGTGCGCACGATCTTGCAGGCATCGGTGACCGCGGTGGGCAAGTAGAAGCCTTGGCGGAATGCGTTGCCCATGAGGGTGCGTGGCGCCGCGTGGTGACCGCATACGCCCGCGTGGATGTCGCGGAGGAGCTCGCGCCCCTGAGAGATTGGTACGCATCGCTGCAAGACGCCTGACGCGGTGCGCTTGTACAGCTCGCCGTCGACAAGAGCGAACAACTTGGCCATCCTGGCGATGCGTCTTGCCTCGGATCGGTCCAAGGGCAGCTCCCCTCGGTCCATTCACGCGATGTATTTGTCGCGCCAGTCCCCCTCGCTGGGGGCTGGCTCCGTATCCATGTCCTCGGCCTCGTCGGCGCCGTACCCTTCGAGCAGGGAGAGCACAGCCTCGTTCGAGGGGTCCTCGTCCATAGGCTCCGCGCCTGTTAGACACGAGGGAGCCCCCGAGAGTTCTTCGTGGCTTGAGGGGCATGGCTCGAGGTTGACGGACGGCTGGGCGACGTCCTGCGCAAAAACGTTCGGGGGAACGGTAATTCACCCAGACGCGATTTTGGCGAGCTCGTCTACCTCCTCGTTGTACCGGCAGGGCACGTGGTTGAGCTCTATGTCGTAGAACTTGTCTTCGACGGCCCGTACGACCTTGCAGTACGCCTCCATCTTGTCGTCGTGACAGCTCGCATTCTTCATGACCTGGTCGATCACGAGCTGCGAGTCTCCCCTCACGTCGAGGCATTTGATGCCTGTTTCAATGGCAATTTTGAGGCCGCAAAGGAGGGCCTTGTACTCGGCCATGTTGTTTGACGCGGGGAAGTTCAGACGCACTACGTATCTCATGTGTTCCCCGAGAGGAGAGACGAAAAGCAGGCCCGCGCCCGCTCCTGTCTTCATCACAGACCCATCGAAGTAGAGGGTTCAGCACTCGGCCTTTATTTGTGGCGGCGGCAACTGCATGTCCGTCCACTCAGCGACGAAGTCCGCCAAGATCTGGGACTTGATCGCTTTGTGCGGCGCGTAAGCGAGTGTCTCGCCCGTCAGCTCTACCGACCACTTGGCAATCCTGCCCGCTGCATCCGGGTTCCGGATGATCTCTCCTAGCGGGAAGGAGGAGACCACCATGACCGGGTGAGCCTCGAAGTAGTGGCGGAGCTTGCGCCGTGCGAGGACCATTGCGTAAAGCAGCTTTTGGACCTGCGGATAATGCGCCTTTGTCTCGGACAGAACTTCGTTGATGTAGTATACCGGCCGCTGGACTGGCAGGGCATGCCCCTCCTCCGTGCGCTCTACCACGATGACAGCGCTGACCACCTGAGTGGTCGCGGCGACGTAGAGGTACAGAGGCTCGCCGTCCTGAGGCGGCGTGAGAATCAAGGCGTGGGCAAGCGTCACCTTCAATTTGTCAAGCGCCTCTTGGGCCTCGACGGTCCAGGAGAAACGCTCGTGTTTCTTTAGGAGCCGGTAGAGTGGTAGGCCTTTTTTGCCGAGCCTCGAAATGAAGCGGCTCAAGGCAGCTAGGCACCCCAACACCTTCTGGACCCCCTTGAGCTCTCGAATTGGACCCATTCGCTCGAGGGCGGCAACCTTTTCGGGGTTGGCCCCGATGCCTCGCTGGGAGACAATGTACCCTAATAACATGCCCCGCGGCACGCTGAAGACACATTTTTCGGGGTTTAGTTTCACCCCGTTGGCCCGTAGGCAGCCGAACGCGATGCGGAGCTCGCCAACCAGGTCGTCCGCCTTTCTGGTTTTCACGACTATATCGTCTACGTATGCCTCAACGGTCCGCCCGATGTGATCCCCGAAAATGTGCTGCATACATCGCTGGTATGTAGCGCCCGCATTTCGGAGACCGAACGACATTGTCATGTAGCAATACATCCCGAATGGCGTGATGAACGAAGTCGCGAGCTGGTCAGACTCCTTCATTTTTATTTGGTGGTACCCGGAATAGGCGTCAATGAAGCATAAAAGCTCACACCCGGCGGTCGAGTCAACGATTTGATCGATCCGTGGCAAAGGAAAAGGGACTTTAGGACATGCTTTATTTAAACTAGTATATTCTACACACATCCACCACTTCCCATTCTTTTTCTTCACTAATACAGGGTTAGCTAGCCATGTAGGGTGGAACACTTCCTTGATGAACCCGGCATCGAGGAGCTTCTGCAGCACTACTCCAGTCGCTCGGCGCTGCTCTTCGTCAAAGCGGCACAACCGTTGCTGCACGGTGCGGGAGTGAGGTAGGATGTCAAGGGAGTGCTCGGTGACCTCCCTCGGAATGCCTGGCATATCTGAGGGGCTCCACGCAAAGATGTCGGCGTTGGCGCGGAGGAAGTCGACGAGCACCACTTCCTATTTCGGATCGAGGGTGGAACTGACCCTCAACGCCTTGCCCTCGGGGGCAGCAGGGTCGAGGGGCACCTCTTTGGTCTGCTCAGCAGCCTCGAAGCTGCCGGCGTGTTTGGCGGTGGAGTCGAGGTCCTCGTTGACCAGCTTCTCCAAGTTCGCCACGAGCGCTTCATCCAGCGCTAGAGCCTCCGCGTGCTCCACGCACTCGACGTCGCAGTCGAATGCGTGTTCGATTGACGGGCCCAAGGTGATGACACCCTTGGGCCCCGGCATCTTCATCTTGAGGTAGGTGTAGTTGGGGACTGCCATGAACTTTGCGTAGCACGGCCGCCCGAGGATGGCGTGATACGCGCCCCTGAACCCCACCACCTCGAAGGTGAGCGTTTCCTTGCGGAATTTGTCTGGTGTGCCGAACCAGACTGGCAGGTCGATCTGCTCGAGGGGCTGGACGCACTTGCCCGGTGTGACGCCATGGAACGACGTCATGCTGGGCCACAGCTGGTCCAACCCGATCCCCAACAGGCGCAGAGTGTGCGCGTAGAGGATGTTGAGGCTGTTGCCTCCGTCCGTCAGCACCTTCGAGAACCGCGTGTTCTCGATGACCGGGTCGACCACCAGCGGGTACTGACCCGGGTTGGGGATGCGGTTTGGGTGATCCTCGTAGCTGAAGGTGATGGCGTCCTCTGACCAGTCGAGGAAGGAGGGAGGCGCCTTCTCCGCGGCGAGGACCTCGTGCCACTCCCGCTTGTGCTGGCTGTTGGACATGTCCACGGTCGGTCCCCCGAAGATGAGGAAGACGGGAAGCCACCGGCGTCGCCATCACCCCCGTCCTTCTTGGCCTCGCCCTCCTTCGCGACGGCGCGGCTGTAGTACTTTTTGAGCATGTCGCACTGCTCGAGGGTGTGGTTGACCGGCGTCTTGTGGTACGGACATGGCTTTTTCAACATGTCGTCGAATACCCCAGGGCCTCGAGGGGCCGCTTGAGGGCCCCGTCGAGCTGGGTCCACAGCAAGGGCTTCATCACCGTCGTCGTCGCGCCCCTGCTCGCGCACCTCGCGGCATGGCTTCTTCCCTTTCTTGCCCCACTTTTGCTTTTGCTGGGGGTCCTTGGACTTGTTGCCCTATGCGGGCGCGTCGTCCACGCGCTTGCCTTTCTTCCCGTCGAAGATCGCCCCCACCGCTTCCTCACCAGAGGCAAAGCTATTAGCGATGTCGAACATCTCGTTCGAGTCGACGGGCGGGCTGCGTCCAAGTTCGCGCACGAGGTCTCGGCAGGTGGTGCCCTCGAGGAAGGCGTGCACGATCTGACTGAGCCACGCTTGGGAGCTCCGTGCAGCGCTTGGAGAAGCGCCGTATGAAGTCCCGGAGCGACTCGCCGGGCTTCTGTGTGCACGCGCGTAGGTCCCAAGAGTTTCCAAGGCGTACGTATGTGCCCTGGAAGTTCCCCACAAAGATGCGGACCAGATCGTCCCAGTTGTAGATCTGGCTGGCCGGCAAATGCTCAAGCCACATCCATGATGAGTCGGCGAGGTGCAACGGCAGGTTGCGGATGATGACCTCGTCGGTGGTGACTCCGCCCAACTGGCATGCCAGACGGTAGTCATTGAGCCATACACAGGGGTCCGTTTCCCCGTTGTATTTGTCAATCAACGTGGGCTGGCGGAAGCGCTGGGGGAAGCTCGCCGTGCGGATCTCCCGGCTGAACACACGGGTTTCCGGGGGCTCCGGCGTCGGTGAGCGGTCCTCCCGGCTATCATAGCGCCCACCCCGCCGGGGGTGGTAGCCTGCCGTCGCCCGCGTCTCCGCGTTGCCTGTCCGCCGGGCATTGATGACGTTGCGAGCGTCACCGTCTTGGACCTGCCCGCGCGTGTCAAGGATCCGCTCCCTGACCGGCGTGCGCCCTGGGTTGGCAGGGTGTTCCGCCGCGCCTCCCGCATGTACCGATTGTTTGGGGCCTTGTGCGCCCCCGTCATCTCGCGTGCTCCCCTGTTGACGGATGCGAGACTCCGAGCTCTCCGCCTACTGGATGGCCGCTTGCTCAATGAGCGCCTGCGCCTCGCGGTGCAGGTTTCGCGCCTCGGGCGTTGAGGGGGCGGGCATGGCCCGCAGCAATGTCGTAGCGGCAACGAGCTTCTGACTCGCTCGCGGGGGCGTGTTCGGGTCGTCGACGTTGAAGTCGGCGTTGATGCGCTCACGGGATTGCTTGCCCAGCTCACGCGCGCGTTCGCCACGCGCGGAGGCTTCTCCGGTGATGGAGGCTCGAAGCAGCCGCACCGCGCGGTACTCCTCCGCGAGCTTGGCTTCGAGCTCGCGCGCTTGAGCCAGTTGCGCGTTGATGTCGGCCCCCCTCGGCGGTGAGGAGGGAGGAGCGCTTGGCCCCGCACCCTGGTTGTTGACGGTGAAAATCCATCAACCTAGGCACGAGTTTACCTTCGGTGTTGGCATAAGTTTTATACCTTATCCATCGGTACTAACCCCCGTGGTATAACAAGTTCACGTGTGCATGTCGGTTTTGGAGTTTAGTGTTTGTGCAGGATTTTAGTGTTGAATGCAAGACTTTAGTGATAAGTTCATCAAGCACCTTATGACAAGACCTTGAAGCCTTGTACAAGTCATGCGATGAAGCAAACTTAACTCCAAAAAGCCAGGGACTTGATCCGAGAAGATGACAAACTCGGAGGACCTGACCAGAAAAGTGCTGAATCTTGCAAGGCAAGGAGTTATGCCCAATTCAGAGAGAAACTGACGACATGGACCTACATGCAGAAGGGGGAAACATCAAGAAGACACGGGAATCGACGTAGAGCAAAGGAGGCCGCGGGCTGGGCCTGGATGGGCCCAGGCCGGCCAGCCCAGGCCGGTCGGACCAGCCCAGTCCAGGGCCCGTTCGTCCCCTCCTTTGCCCTAGCCGCCATTCGGGCTATTTATAGCCCCCTGATCGAGAGCCACGGAGGATCCAATTCGTCATCGGCCGCCGAGGAGCAGAGAAGAGAGGGACACCATCTCGGTGAGGAGAGGGTCGAGCTAGTTGACTAGGGTTTCTCTAGCCGACGTGGGAACCTTACACGGAAGACCACGTCGGAGTTCCCCGAGCTAGAAGCAATATCAAGGAAGGATCCCGATGGTGATCTTGTGTATGTATCATTGTCATAGTTGAATTATCAAGTTGAATCTACTCTTAGCGATCAAGTGTTTCCTCAAAGATTTCGTTTTTCGATCGGTTTGCTTATTCTAGATCTATTCTCGAGATAGATTACATAGGGTGTTCTTGTAGCTGCGGTGGCTAGAGGTACACGCCAGTTCTTCCGAAAGAATCTCGACTTGTCTTTAGACTCACCCTAGACTCCCCGCATGAGTAGGGATACGTTGTCACAGAACGGGGGTTACAAAAGGCAGATGTTTTCGGATTTGGACGGGAAACCACGGTTTAAAGAGGCTTCTTATAAGATTCGATTTGCTACTTCTTCTCTTGCTTGGAACTTCAACAAAAGGCTTATCCCGATCTCTCTAGATCGGTTTATCTACCTAATATTACTTTGTTTTCTCCGGTCTTTAGTAGATTAGATTAGTTTCGTGTCTTTTACCTAGATGCATTAGGGTTTCTCTTTTACTGAAGATTGAAGTTACTTGGCTTTACTAGATTGTTGACGGTGAAAATCCGTCAACCTAGCCATGAGTTTACCTTCGGTGTTGGCATGAATTTTATACCTTATCCATTGGTACTAACCCCCGTGGTATAACAAGTTCACGTGTGCATGTCGGTTTTGGAGTTTAATGTTTATGCAGGGTTTTAGTGTTGAATGCAAGACTTTTGGGATAAGTTCATCAAGCACCTCATGACAAGACCTTGAAGTCTCGAACAAGTCATGCAATGAAGCAATATTAACTCTAAGAAGCCGGGGACTTGATCCGAGAAGACGACGGACTCCGGGGACCCGACCGGAAAAGTGCTTGAATCTTGCAAGACAAGGAGTTGAGTCCAATTCGGAGAGAAACCGACGACATGGACCTACATGCGAAGGGGGAAGCATCCGGGAAGCAAGGGAACCGACCTCGGGCGAAGGAGCCCACGGGGCCGGGCCTAAATGGGCCCGGGCCGGCCGGCCCGGTCCGGTCGGCCCGTGCCCATTTAGGGCCCAAACCCGTCGCCCTTTGCCCTAGCCGCCAATCGGGCTATTTATAGTCCCCCGACCGAGAGCCACGCGAGAGAAGATTTCGTCTTCGGTCGCCGAGAAGCGAGAGAAGAGAGGGACATCATCTAGGAGAGGAGAGGGTCGAGCTAGTTGACTAGGGTTCCCCTAGCCGACGTGGGAACCTTGCACGGAAGACCACGTCGGAGTTCCCGAGCTAGAAGCAAGATCAAGGAAGGATCCCGGTGGTGATCTTGTGTATGTATCATTGTTATAGTTGAATTATCAAGTTGAATCTTTTCCCGGCCGATCAAGTGTTTCCTCGAAGATTTCGTTTTTCGATCGGCTTTGCTTATTCCAATTCTATTCTCGAGATAGATTGCATAGGGTGTTCTTGTAGCCGCGGTGGCTAGAGGTACACGCCGGATCTTCCGAAAGAATCTCGACTTGTCTTTTGACTCGCCCTAAGCTCCCCGCATGAATAGGGATACGTTGTGACAGAACGGGGGTCTCGAAAGGCGGATGTTTTCGGATTTGGACGGGAAACCACGATTTAAAGAGGCTTTTATTAAGATTCGATTTGCTACTTCTTCTCTTGCTTGGAACTTCAACAAAAGGCTTACCCCGATCCCTCTAGATCGGTTTATCTACCCAATCTTACTTTGTTTTCTCCGGTTTTTAGTAGATTAGATTCGTTTTGTGTCTTTTACTTAGATGCATTTGGTTCTTTATTGAAGATTGCAGTTATTTGGCTTTAATAGATTAAGTCTTGCGTCACACATTTGTTCCACGGATTCGATACCTTGGGTTCACCACTCGAGGGAAGAAGGGTCCCTTGACTACGACGGGAGACTTGTACGCTTGCGAGTCACGAACGAACTTTGATACAATTATTAACCGTCAACAAGCCCCTTTTTCTGGCGCCGTTGCCGGGGAACAAGTGATCAAGATTTGATTTTTTATTGCTTTTTTTTTTAATTTTCAGTACTGATTTTGTTTTATGTTTGCATCTACTAAATTT
The DNA here is from genome assembly GCA_947561735.1 of Cenchrus americanus. Lineage (NCBI taxonomy): Eukaryota > Viridiplantae > Streptophyta > Magnoliopsida > Poales > Poaceae > Cenchrus > Cenchrus americanus. The sequence goes on from OX387240.1 coordinate 57,951,934, forward strand.
TGATCATCCTCAAAATACATCTAATCTAGTTTGTCTAACTCTAGTCTTTATAGATTTGTTTTGTTTTCTAGTTTCTTTTGCATACTTTGCTTATTGCTAACCCTAACCGGAGATGGTTGGCTACCTCTCCAAGAAACCCAAACCTTTTTTGTGGATGATCCAGGAAAACTTTACAGGCAAAGGTGACATGCAACACAAGCTAAAGGGGTGGAAACCCTAGATTCAAAAGTTGAAGTCGAAGGACCGTCGAAATCTCCAAGGGAATCATCACCTCCAAGTCAAGACGCCGGAAGTCCGTTCAAGATCAAGAGGAGGATGGAGAAGATGGAGATGGAGAAATAAGATCAACACCTAAAGGCCGCCGAAGCAAGATCCTCATGCAAGGAGTGTGTGGAGTACGACCATGTCCAAGGTAACCCCGATTTAATGCAAGTTCGTCGATTCAAGTTTTGGGTTCTCTTGTGCACAATTCAAGGACTTGATGGACGAGCAAGCCAAGATCAACGAGGACGCCGTCACTAAGTTCGAGGCTATGGAGAAAATATTGAAGAATTTAGATGGCAAGGTGACGGAGGTCGGAAGCTCTATACGTGAAGTGTTCATCGTTATGAAGATGCTAGACGCAAGTGGGACAACTTGCCGGGCGCCCGATGGGTAACAAAGAAGAATATCCGAGACAACTCCAAGGTCCCAAGACGGCGAAGGCTACTCAAGCTCATTCGGGAGAGATGAAGGATCACACTAGAGACCATGAAGATCACGACCGAAGGACCGGAGTTCGAGATGCCGAGCCACAAGGAAGATGTTGCATCCGTCAAGACCAAAGGACAAAGCCGACTGTGAAGACCAAAAAAAATTGACTAAGCCAAAGCGGGTACCCAAGATTGCAACGCCCACAAAGAGCGTTGATCCGAAGTAATCAAGTGAAGAAGTCTAGCCATGGACTATAAACGAAGCGCTAGGCGGGAGGCAACCCGTTTCGTCAAGTCAAGAATAAGCTACCGGGAGGACAACCCGATTCCAGGTTTTCCGAGTCTTTTTAATAATTTAGTTTTTGAGTTTTATTACGCAAAGACATTAGACTTAGAAGTGGTTGAACAATATTAGAGACATAATTCTTGATTGAATGTTTGCTTTATCATAAACCCTTTGCATGAACCCTCCTATGTGCTTGTTTGATTCTTTTCTTTTCGAGAAACCTCAACCAAATAATTTCAGAACCTTAACTCAATCTTTCACCCTCATTATGGTGCTGAGGTTGACTTATTTTTCATGCTAAAACCACACGAGTAGAGCCACGATTTATGTTTAAGTGTTAATAAAATTCAGCACGTGGTAGGACTCGCGTGAACCTAGAAATCAAAACTTTTGGTTGGTTTTAAAAATCTATATCCTTGGTTTCTCTAGGATTAGAATTTTTCTAAGCCTATTCTAATTTTGTTTTATTCAAAATCTTTCTTATTTAGCCAAAATTAGAACCTAAACCTATGCCCCCATGATCAAGCCGGGAAAATGTCTGCTCTCACCAATGAAGGCAAACTATACCGGTGAGACCGATGTCAACTTAGTCAGAAAATATTTTCGACTTACATTTGTTTTTAATGGTTTAAAAACTTCTGTAAATTTATGCTTGAGCTCTTGCATGGCTCTGAAAAATATTTTTAAATTTCGAATTAGAGGAGTGCTTAACCTTAAACATACCTAAAGAGGGGCAATCTAGTTTGAATTAATAATGCATGCACCATTGGATACTCTTTCATCAACTTTCACCAAGTCCACATGCAAAGGACAAGCATGGTGGGCAGCAGGCATAAACTTTGCAGGAATTTCATGGTGGCATGTGAAGCAAGTGGAGCTAGGGAGCATGGACATGACTCAAAGCATGAAGCATCAAGTGGAAGGACCAATAATGCAAGAAAAGGAGTGGACGAGAGCGTTTGGGCGGTGCAACTTGTGGAGCACGCGGGCAGGAAAGTTGCAGAGGAGAAATGATCGTGCTGGAAGAAAGCCGAGGCGGGGAGGAGCCAGAGGCCACCCAGGCCGGCCGGCCCAGGCCGGCCGGCCTCCCCTACTTAAGGAGCCCCCCGGCTCCCGTTTTCTGCAGGCAAGCTTCCATCTCCTTCCTTAGTTTGTGTGTTCAAGTTTGTGTGCCCAGAACCTCCGTAGACATAGCCAACCTTCCCAAGCTTGATAGATCAAAAAAATCCACAACCTTAATCCACTCAAAGTCCTCATCCCGAAATAAGATTTTAAGTGCCTAGTTACCGGTTGCAACCCGGAGTTTTAGTGGAGAGAAGAGTGCAGCAACCATGTGGAAAAAACCACAAGTCTCTTCTCCAAGAAGAAGGGTTCATCGTCATCCAAGCCGTCGTTGACGACGTCTTCGAGGAGGCACTCGGTTTCCGAGTCTCCTCGGAGCATGGAGACGGATACGGCACCACCAAGGAGGAACGATGCTCTCCTCCTTGGTGGCATGAGGGCAACAAGGAGCACGTCCATGAGGTTTACCGAACCTCAAGGGCACACGGAGGAGTCGCCCGTTCCACCACAACGATCAACCCGTTCGACCGCGCCACCTCCATACACTCCGATATATTCCTCATATGGCTTCATCATATTGTCGGAGGAGGAAGAGAAGAGGCTCTCTCGTCTTGAGAAGAGACTTGTGCCCAACGTCGAGTTCGACGACCAAGCACTCTACTACTTGGGTTTCGGCACCGATATATACTACATGTTGGGGCACATTGGATGGGTGCAATTCTCCAACGGAGTGTCGGCGGACAACCACAAGGAGTTCGCCTTGGAATCTTGATGACCATTGCACCTATCCTTGATGATGGGGTGCAAAGTTTATCATTCCGTTTGGAGGGAGTCCAACAAGTGGTTCCCTACGAGCACGTTAGGGAGCTACTTGGATTCCATAAGGGAGCTCCGGAGAAAGTTGACGTGCCCCCCGGCATGTTAGATGGATTTTGGAATTTGATCTCCGGAGAAGCCCACCAACAACGCAATTGCATCCGCAACCCCATTATCTGAGTATTCCACTCTTGGATGTGCAAGAGGGTATTGGGGAGGATGAGGGAGACGAAGGTGACCGACACGGAGTTAAATTGGCTCTACTCGGCTTTAATTGCCAAGCAGCCAATAGACCCCTCATACCTTATGATCAACCGTTGGTGTTGCGAGGCAACATCGGGAGCGGGACATATTGGTTCGGGGTGCTACCTTTCTATGTTGGCCTTCTCCCTACGGCCGGGGATCACAAGAAACCCCGAACATCTTTTGTGTGGTACCTCTCTCGGCATTGAGTATTTGCGACAAGGCAAATACATTAGTGGAGATGAGAGAGGAGGTTTTCGTTTGGCCACGGTGAACCTACCCCATCCGGATGCAAGGCTTAGGATTTTCATCGAAGGGAGGGAAGATTGGTTGGAAGAGGGACTCCTAGTCCTGGCAAGGAAAAACAAAAGAGGAAGAATCATAGAGGAGGGAACATCCTCCGCACAAGCGAGTGGTGCACAACCCAATGTTGTGCCACAATTCGGCGGGATCCCTCCTCCACCAAGTTATTACGGAGGGCCACAAGAGAAAGTATGGGGGGTGGTGCACCGGTACCCCCACCAAATTATGTGGTGCCCAACCTAAACTTCGCGGAGCCCTACGCACAATATCCCCAACCACAACAAAGCGTGGCCATAATTGGAGGGTATGTTGCGAGAAATGCACAAAACGCCGCGGCCATCCAAGGCAACGCGGCTCAACTTGGTGAGGGCAATGCAAATATTGCCTATGAGCTTGGACGCCTTCACCTAGTGGAGCCGGATCAATTCGTTGGAGGGAATGTCCAACCTTACTACGAGCAAGGGTACTACTATCAAGATCATCAACACCAACCACCGGCGGAGGACTAGGAAGATTAAGGAACTTTAGTTTTCTTTTCTTTTCCCTTTTTCTGTAATTTTCAGCTTTTGTTTTTTGTGTGTTTGCGTAATATTTTCTGTTTTTATTTAAATTTCAGCAAGTGTGTTTGTTTATTTTCAGTTTGTATTTCAACTTCATTTCATCATTAATAAAGATACCACCTTGTTCTCACCATTGGAAAAGTTACAAAAATTTGTGCCATAATGATATATGACTATAATTGCCGCTTTGTTTACCTTTGTAATTGATTTATGCATGTTAAAGCTAGTGCTCTCTTAAAATACGAATCTGAATTTATTTAAATGCTAGCTTAATCTTTAGCGGAGGTTATGATTAAAATAAAGACCCATAGTGTTTTATGTGTTCTCAAGTTATGAATAGATTAAAGATGTCTTTTATGCTCAAAAATATCGCTAACCTTGTCATAAAAATTACTTGTGTGTTGCTCAACCTATCCAGAGCCTAATTTATATTTGATTGCATAAACCTTAGTGTACAAGATTTATTTTTGAGTGAGTTATTGCAGGCCATGATTTCTCTGGCCCGAGACTAAGAAGCTGGTCATTCCGTTTTTGTGTATCTATCTTTTTGCTAGCCTTTTATCCGTGCATTGTGTATCCCCGCATCGGAGATCTCACGAACCTCACCGGATATCCACCCTTAAAACCAAATATCATCTTTTGTGTTTACCTCCTTGACCACAACCTATCATTGAGAATGGATCATCAATTCAAGGAAGATCGCAAGACGGTGTCAACATTGAAAAATTCAAGTATCTCTCCAAGGAAAAATATTTCCGGTACCTACCTTATTTATCGCCTCTTTGCTCGAGGACGAGCAACGTCTAAGCATGGGGGAGGAGGTAGGTACGATGCAATTTTTAGAGTTCAAAGGGGAGTAATTTAAAAAAAAGAAAGTTCAAAAGGGGTGCAAATAAAAAATCAAAACTCCGATGTGAAAGTCTCGTGACCGAATGTATGACAAGAAAAATGAATGAATGAGAAAAAGAAAGAAAGAAAGAAAGAAAGAAAAGAAGGAGAAATATGAGAAAGAGAAAAAATATGAGTATATGTAAAAGTAAAAATAAAGTGAACTCCCCGGTTCTCTAAAGTGCATTAGGAAATTCAAGGCTTCAAGATTAAAAGATCCATACTCATTTTCCAACCATGTGCAATCCGATAACGAGGACTTCCTTTTTGCCTCGGGATCACCCTTTGCCCTTTGCACATGTCCACTCATCTAAAGTGTGCGTATTTTTCTCTTTCCCCTCCTTGATTGAACATTATTTTCCAATTACCTTTTTGACGAGTCTCGGTAAGACCATGAGAAGCTTGTCTTGTTTTGACAACACCTCATTTATAAAATCTTGTTAGGACTAAACTTTCCCAAAAAGCTCCATATAAAGCCTACCACACATATATGTGATGAGAGGGAAAGGAGTAGAATATATAGGCTTGAGAGACAAGCGAGTTGAGAGTTCATGAGCAATATACAAGATGATTTATATTTGTGAGCTTGGTTTAGCTTTTCTTTATCTAGTTCTTTATTTCAAAAAATTCTGAGATCTATTTAAACTTTGTGAGCATGCTAATACTTGTGGGATAAGCTTAATTAAGAATCTACCCTCTGTAGAAATGAAGGCTAGTACATTATGGAACTTTAATGAATTAAAATTTTGAGAGCATTATGTTTTCTCATGTGTGATCAAGTGCAAAGTTTAAACATTGATGGGCAACGATGATATCCATCGAAGGCTTACTCGAGGACGAGCAAGGTTTAAGCATGGGGGAGATGTTGACGGTGAAAATCCGTCAACCTAGCCATGAGTTTACCTTTGGTGTTGGCATAAGTTTTATACCTTATCCATCGGTACTAACCCCCGTGGTATAACAAGTTCACGTGTGCATGTCGGTTTTGGAGTTTAGTGTTTATGCAGGATTTTAGCGTTGAATGCAAGACTTTAGGGATAAGTTCATCAAGCACCTTATGACAAGACCTTGAAGCCCTGTACAAGTCATGCGATGAAGCAAACTTAAATCCAAAAAGCCAGGGACTTGATCCGAGAAGATGACAAACTCCGAGGAACTGACCAGAAAAGTGCTGAATCTTGCAAGACAAGGAGTTATGCCCAACTCGGAGAGAAACTGACGACATGGACCTACATGCAGAAGGGGGAAACATCTAGAAGACACGGGAACCGACGTAGAGCAAAGGAGGCCGCGAGCTGGGCCTGGATGGGCCCAGGCCGGCCGGCCCAGGCCGGATGCCGGTCGGCCCGGCCCGATCCGGGGCCCGTTCGTCCCCTCCTTTGCCCTAGCCGCCATTCGGGCTATTTATAGCCCCCTGACCGAGAGCCACGGAGGATCCAATTCGTCATCGGCCGCCGAGGAGCAGAGAAGAGAGGGACACCATCTCGGAGAGGAGAGGGTCGAGCTAGTTGACTAGGGTTTCCCAAGCCGACGTGGGAACCTTGCACGGAAGACCACGTCGGAGTTCCCGAAGCTAGATGCAAGATCAAGGAAGGATCCCGGTGGTGATCTTGTGTATGTATCATTGTCATAGTTGAATTATCAAGTTGAATCTATTCTTAGCGATCAAGTGTTTCCTCGAAGATTTCGTTTTTCGATCGGTTTGCTTATTCTAGATCTATTCTCGAGATAGATTACATAGGGTGTTCTTGTAGCCGCGGTGGCTAGAGGTACAAGCCGGATCTTCCGAAAGAATCTCGACTTGTCTTTTGACTCGCCCTAGACTCCCCGCATGAGTAGGGATATGTTGACGGATAAAACTTGTATCCACCTACGATCCGCAAGCGTACGGAGCTACACCTTTTTCACCACGGGATTTCCAAGGTTCTTGTCAATCCGCGGAGCAAGGGGATTACTAGCGCTTAACCAAGTACTAATCTAGTTGAATGGAAAACCTTTGAAAGAGAGTATTAATCTAAAAGTAAAGACAATCTAACCTAAGTTAATCTAAGTTAAGTTGATCAAACAAATCTAGGTTTAAACTAGATGGTAAAGGGGTGAACACAAGAGAGTGAACAAGAAAGATAAGCGTTCCCTCCCTAGGATCTAGGATAACATGGTATGCATCTACTACACGAAAGCGGTAAACCAATCTACCGGGGGTTGTGACCACGGTTTCGCCCTTTCCCTCCTCTCGTACTCGTCACTACGCGAAGGTATTCGTGACTAGACCTATGATGGACACGGTATGTTGATGGAATCTATGGGAGTAGCGGATATCATACGCCCGAAAAACACGGTAGCTAACCTTAATCATCAAAGCATCATCAACAAGAAAACAATAGATTGAAACCACAAATCGAGTAGCGATCACATAGCATGTATCCATCTAATCCTAGGGATGAACGGAGACATTACCCCATCATCTTACACGGATTGAAGCACATAGGGGTGATGGAGACTCCGGAGAACGTCGTCGATGAAGATGGCGGCGATGGAGCTTGGGAACACCCCTAGGCCGGCGGCTTGGAGTCCTCCTCTTGCTTCCTTCTCTCCGCCGGCGTTGATCCTTGCGACGAGCTCATCTAACTCTCTCCCTCATCTTGCGGCGGCGGTTTTCTGGTGATTGGCGTCGGTAGGATGATTTGTTCGATGGGTCACCACCTTGGGGCACCTAGGGGGTTGTATTTATGTCCTTGGGGTGCCTTTGGGCGTGCTCCACCTTGCCTTGCACGAGATCCTCCTTGGGAGAGAAGCAAACTTGGTTTCCATAAAATCAGCCAGATTTTCCTGATTCGCAGTCCTTCCTTGCCAGGGCCATATCTTCCACGTATGGACTCCAAATAATGCAAATTCGGTGTCCAGGTTTTGTGCCACGAAATTATCTTCAACTTTGGTATTCATTTCTTTCCTTAAAAACGAATATAAGATCACCAAATCGGCCTTGGAAGATAATCTGTTCTGATTTCGGACTGACTGCGCAGCAGGGATTTCGGGGGCCATATCCTAGCTCCCTTATCCAAATTGGGACTTCCACATGTCCAAATCGAAGGTATCGTCGAGGCCCACAACTTTGGTAGTCAAACTTTTGCCATTTAAGACCGTTTAAGCCTCCGAATCTGTACCGAAAGATCATGTTGTTCTGAGCTGCGAGAATATCTCTCGGGCTGAGTTGATCCCGTTGGTAAACATCCAAGTCCCCGGAGTTTTGCGTGTTGATGCTTCAGTCCTTGGGTTGTTTGGAGTCTTGTTCACTTCGTGTCTTGACTTGTGACGGGCTTCATGATCTTCTCTTGAAGTGCTTGATGAAATTATCCCGAAAGTCTCCTCTTTAGCGTAGATTTCCTGCGTAAACAACAAACTCCAAAATCGACATGCAAGTGTGAACTTGTTATATCATTAGTATGCCTAGTGGTGGGTTAGTTGCAAATCATAATCGAAACCAATGTATAACAAGTACTCTAGGTTGACGGAAATTCACCGTCAACATCTCCCCCATGCTTAAACCTTGCTCGTCCTCGAGTAAGTGGTCCTCGCTTAAAAGGGAAATCAGCGTTGCCTTCCAATGTTATCCCTGCACTTAGTCATTCATGACGAGACAAATTGCTCTCTCTTAAAAATTTATTTTTAAGGTTCAAGTTGTGACCGGCTTCTTTTTCATTATGGAAGATAGACTAACAATAAAGAACAAGCCACATTTAACACGATGCTCTCAAACTTAAGTGAACTTCAAATCATTACCTTGTCACATGGAAGATTTTCAAAAAGATGCATATCCAACATAAGTGAAAATCTCTTGCAAGAGCTCATGGAACACTCATCTCATCAAGTCACTCAAGCATATACTAGATTATTTTCAACCTACTCTACTCATATGTGATAGTGGAAGGCTTATGTGGAGCTTGGAAGGTTAAAAACAATCCTAGCAAAACATACATCCGAAATATTGTCAAATTAAGAGAGAGGTCTATTGGAATTACCGAGACTCGTCAAAAAGACCATGGAAAATATATGTTGGAAAGAGAGAAGGATGAAACACACACATTTAGATAAGTGGACATGTGCAAGTGGCAAATGGATGATCCCGAGGCACGAGTGAAGTCCTCGTTATCGGATTGCACATGGTTGGAAGATTTGAGTATGGATGTGTCATCAAGGCACTTGAGAACTTATGAAGCAAAAAGATCCGAGGAGCATCTTTATTATATTCTTTTTACTTTTATTTTATTTCCTTCTCTTTTTCTCTCTTTCTTTTTTCACTTTATTCTTGCTATTTTTCTTACTTTTCTTTTCTTCTCATCATATTTTTTTTCTTTTTTCAGTTTTTCTCTTTTTTTTTTCTTTTTTCTTTTGCTCCTCAAAACTTTTTGCAACATAATACTTACATAGCATTTGTGTCAGAGAATGACTCCTCCCCCATGCTTGAACGATGCTCGTCCTCGAGCATAAAAGAGAGGGGAAATGACTGCTAAAGTAAGTATAAATTCCATAATCTTGCGGAATATTTGAATCTACATCGAGAATTTTACTCCATACTCAAATTGGGTTGTGGACAAGGAGGTGATCACAAAAAGATGTTTTTGGTTTAGGGTGGATGCCTAGCGAAGTTTGTGAAATTTTCGATGTGAAAACCCACAATGCATGGACAAAAAGGCTAGCATGAAAAAGTTACACAAAGGAATGACCAGCTTCTTAGTCTCGAACCATAGAAATCAATCCTAATCCAACTCATCAAAACATATGTCTGCAATCTACGGGTTTTGTTATCATAAAACATATATGTATATGGCTTTGGTAGGTAGAACTTTGCAAGAGCATCACAAATATGTAGATAGCATAAAAGTTAAGTTTTCATAAAAACAACAAGTTATCCGGCTATCCATAAACTTAAATCAAAGAGCAAAGATATGTATGTGGGTCTAGAGCATAGTCATTTCACCTCCACAAATAAAAGAGCCGATATTTAAATTAATTTCAGATCATATTATAGAGAGCAATTAGCCAAGACATGTATAACTTCATGTAGGTAAAACAAAGCGGCAACTTTCATCATCTTTCCGTAAGCATAGGCAATATAGAACATCGAGGTGAACACATGGTCATGCTTATCTATTGAAAGTAAAAAGAAACCTAGGTTGTCCTCCTAGTAGCCATGTTATTGTTTGAAGAGAAAAACAAAAGGTTGCACCTAGTTGATGTTGAAGGCATACTTACAAGCATTTGTGTTTGGAAAAGAGAAGGTCCATGGAGATGTTACCATCTTTTGTAATCCTTCGTTGCCTTCTTCCGGCATCTCCATGTATCGATGTGGCTTTTGCTTTTGTCTTGATTTATTAATGCTCCTAAACTTCTGAATTTGATCTTGTATGCTTAATGGAGTCATTGGTCACCCTTCTCTTCAATGTTGTCATCACCATCTCCTCTTTCTTGTTCTCATCATCTCCTTGCTGTCTCTTTTTCATGGATTTCCCCCTCTGTCCAGAACAGAACATATATCGAAATATAGCTCTATTGAAAAGTTTATGAAATTACCTTTCCAACGTGTGGTCATTCATCGAAAACGGATTTCAAACAAGGGAGCTATGTCCGTTTTACTTCAGCGCTGCGTGCTGTCCAAAACTGATTTCAGGACGTGTTGCACTCGGTGATTCGGGCATAACCGCTTGTAGGAACCTCCGATTGTCTTGATTCTTGATTTGTTGGAATCGTAACTTCATGGGGCTTCTAAATATCCAAAAATACCCAGTGTTTTCCCTTTGAGACCATGCAGAATTTTGATGAGATTGGTGGCTTCTTGCGCATTGATCCGGAGATGTTAACGATCTTTATCATTCTATCTTCTAGAGTGTCATGTTGCACTTCCGTGTTGAAGATTCAGGGTCTCCCCCATGCTTAGCATTTTGCTAGTCATGGAAGAAGAAGACAAAGCACTTCTTAGCCATCCTTCAATTTCCTTGTAGTGAGAGTCTTTATCTTGCCTGTAAGACATTTTAAACGCACATTCTACCCCCAAGGTGACGGTTGGGAGTAGATAGAATTGCCAACAATCCAACAATGTCTCCTAAGATTCTTAACTTATGGCATAATTAGTTTAATAAGGAATAAAAACCTAATGAGTGTACGTGATGCAAGGTGTGTATGCACATGATAGGAAAGCATATAAACAAAGACAATGTTTTCACCTAGTTCTAAACACCATGTTTACAACTAGGTTGCTGAATCTCTCCATAGCCATAAAGGTTTATATATCTAGGGTTAAAACACCATGTCTATCCCTAAATCAATAACTCTTATAGCACAAGAAAAATTAAGTGCATAGCAAAGCTTATAAACTGACCAAAGTAACATGAAAACATATGAAAAGCTAGCTAGGTTTATCGAACTTAACGATGATAGTCCGCAATCATGTTTAAACACCATGTTTACACAAGATCACAAAAGGAAAATACTCATAATGCCTTATGAAGTATTAACATGGAAAATGAAGCATACATCATTAAGTATACAAAACAACCAAGCCAACTATGTGCAAAACATATATACACAAAGAAACATCACATTGATAACAAAATGCAATGCATGCAAATAAATAAATATGATCATGAACATGATGGTGGTTCTAAAAAGAAAACTAAACTTAGATTAATAACCACAAGTTGATCATCATAAGATGGTGTCATTCTTTATTCTCTCTAAGAAAGGAATAAAAACATAAAGAAACGGGTTGCCTCCCGAAAAGCGCTTCATTTAAAGTCATAGAGCTCGACTTTCTCACATACCTTCCTTTCGTTGCATAGCCATGGTCCTTCATGCAAGAAGAAAAGGTACCAATGCAGCTTTAATTTACTTCCCATGTTGTGCTTGATCACTTATAGAAGACTTGCCCAAAGCATCCTTTTGTTTCATCGTTATCTCCTTCTTTATCATCCTTCGGTGCTGCCTTCACTCTATTATTTTTTTTAATGTCCAGAACAGAAAGTATACTTAAGCTCTACTCCATTGCACAGTGCACAAAATTTCCTTTCCAACGAGTCTTTATTTGCTCAAATCGGACTCCGGACAAGAGAGTTACGTCCGTTTTATTTCGGCGATGAAATATGTCCTGAAATTTCAGAACGCGCAACGCTCAATGTTTCCTCCATAACTCCTTGCACGGGTCATCAAACTTGTTGGTTCTTGATGCGTTGGAATGGTAACTTGATGGAGCTTCTGGATATCTCATTTTCTTCATTTGTACACCTCTGAACAAGCTCTCAAATTGATGAAGACAGCAGCATCCATCGCGGGATTCGGAGAGGTTGATGATTTATCTTGCAACTCTTTTAGGCATGACTTCTTTTTTTCATTATTCAAGCCTTGTCTACATGGTTAGTGAAAATCGGGCCTTTCCCGACATATGATTCTTTAAGGTCATTAGCTTGACCAAGCGCAAAGCATGATCGAGATTTACAAAACTTATTGTAAACATACGCGTCCACAATTAACACCACATGTGAATTGTAGCAACAAGTCAAGGTGTAAATAAAAGAAGCATATGTTTCATGCATAGCACTTAGCTCATCATTAGGCAAAGGTTCTTTAGGTGTGGGATTAATTGGATCAAACTTAAATGTTTCCTCTTTTTCATTCTCAAGAAAATCTAGCCTATCAACATGATCACTATTGGAACAAGGCATAGAATTTAAACTATCATTCATACTATTGGTTGAGCATGAGTATTTGAATTTATCAACATCAATACCAATAATATCTTGAGATTTCAGCGCGTACCTTGGCCTTAGAGATTTTTCAATAAGAGTGATATTTGGTTCATCTAGCGGTGTTGAAGGCGAATCGATCTCAACAAGTGTAGTTGCCTCTTCATCACCATCTTGCAATTTCTTCAACTCATCATGTGGAACATGTAATCCTTCAACTATGTACGCATTCATCTCTTCTTTGAAGTCTTCTTTATCAACCAAATCTTCATCTTCAAAGACTTGTATGTTGCTTTCTTTATCTTCCATGTACCACATGTCGTCAAGATCGCTCATTGTTGATTCACTCTTTCCTTCATCCTTGAGTACTTCCATGTCTTGATTTGCTAGTGTGTAGGCTTCAATAGCACACAAGCTATCATCTAGCTTGAGTCCTATCTCCTCCCATTTATCCTTTGAGTCACTAGGCTCATCACGGTTGTACTCTTCTCTTCCTTCATCATAAATTCTTGAGTTGTCAAACCGGTCGATCCATCCTTCATCTCCTTCTTCTCTTTCTTCTTCAAACATCTTTTGGATCGACTCTCCACTCATCTCTTGATCAAATATATCTTCAACTAGTTTGGCAATGTGTTGGCGTTCCTCCTTCCTTCGGTAGTTAATTAGTGGGGCGAAATCAACTTGAACCCAACCGGATTGCTTGAACTCCGCCAATGGTCTAGCATTCCACATACTTCGGCCTACATTCATGTTAGTTTCAACATTTTTAACATCCGAAATGACTTCTCTTACCTTGGGAAGTGGATCTTCAATTTCTTGAATGGTCGGTTCATCTTCCTTGACCTCCGGTTCATCTTTTCAGAAATTTCAGCAAGCACCTTGGGCTTGCTTTTGTCATTTTGCTCCTCTTGACAACATCTTTCCCAATCTCGTATTGTTCTTTGTCCATTGCTTATCCTTTGTAAGATTTGTGCGGCTTCACTAATTGTTTTATCCATTATATCACCGCCTGCACACATGCTTACAAAACGAGACGAGTCAGGGGTTAGTGAAAAATAAAAGGTATGCAACATCAAGTCACCGGAAAATCCCAAGTTCGGGCCTCGCTCAAGTAGTTCATTAAAACGGTCCCATGCTTCATCAATTCCTTCATCCTCTCCTTGCTTGAAAGTGAGCACTTGCCTCCTTAAGTCTTGGACCTTGCTTATGGGAAAGAACTTCAAAAGAAATTTCTTCACTAGCTCATCCCAATTTCCTTTTGCTTCAAGGGACGCAAGTGCGTACCATCTTCGCGCTTCATCTTCGAGAGAGAATGGAAAAAGATTCCACTTGAACCAAGCGGCCGGAACTTCTTTTTGTTGCACCGTGTTGCATAACATCGTGAATTCCTTAATGTGTCTATATGGGTTGTCATCCTCCAATCCTCTAAATGGTTTTGTCGCCACTAACTTGATGATTCCAGGCTTCACTTCATAGTGGGTTGTAGCAAACGTCAAATCTGATTTTTGCATCTCAATGTCTTCCATTGACGGCATTGCTAGCTCCCTTAGCGACATCTCTTCGTCTTCCAATGGTGAGGTGAACAAATCCATCTAGGCACAAGAAAAGTAGAAAGAAAAACAAAAAGATTTTTTTTCTTTTTTTTAGAAAATAAGGGTTAGGTGTTAGTAATCAACAAAATTAATACTAGATTAAACGTAGCAAACTGGCTTGCTCCCCGGCAACGGCGCCAGAAAAAGGGGCTTGTTGACGGATAAAACTCGTATCCACCTACGATCCGCAAGCGTACGGACCTACACCTTTTTCACCACGGGATTCCCAAGGTTCTTGTCAATCCGCGGAGCAAGGGGATTACTAGCGCTTAACCAAGTACTAATCTAGTTGAATGGAAAACCTTTGAAAGAGAGTATTAATCTAAAAGTAAAGACAATCTAACCTAAGTTAATCTAAGTTAAGTTGATCAAACAAATCTAGGTTTAAACTAGATGGTAAAGGGGTGAACACAAGAGAGTGAACAAGAAAGATAAGCGTTCCCTCCCTAGGATCTAGGATAACATGGTATGCATCTACTACACGAAAGCGGTAAACCAATCTACCGGGGGTTGTGACCACGGTTTCGCCCTTTCCCTCCTCTCGTACTGTCACTACGCGAAGGTATTCGTGACTAGACCTATGATGGACACGGTATGTTGATGGAATCTATGGGAGTAGCGGATATCATACGCCCGAAAAACACGGTAGCTAACCTTAATCATCAAAGCATCATCAACAAGAAAACAATAGATTGAAACCACAAATCGAGTAGCGATCACATAGCATGTATCCATCTAATCCTAGGGATGAACGGAGACATTACCCCATCATCTTACACGGATTGAAGCACATAGGGGTGATGGAGACTCCGGAGAACGTCGTCGATGAAGATGGCGGCGATGGAGCTTGGGAACACCCCTAGGCCAGCGGCTTGGAGTCCTCCTCTTGCTTCCTTCTCTCCGCCGGCGTTGATCCTTGCGACGAGCTCATCTAACTCTCTCCCTCATCTTGCGGCGGCGGTTTTCTGGTGATTGGCGTCGGTAGGATGATTTGTTCGATGGGTCACCACCTTGGGGCACCTAGGGGGTTGTATTTATGTCCTTGGGGTGCCTTTGGGCGTGCTCCACCTTGCCTTGCACGAGATCCTCCTTAGGAGAGAAGCAAACTTGGTTTCCATAAAATCAGCCAGATTTTCCTGATTCGCAGTCCTTCCTTGCCAGGGCCATATCTCCCACGTATGGACTCCAAATAATGCAAATTCG
Source organism: Cenchrus americanus (assembly GCA_947561735.1). NCBI lineage: Eukaryota > Viridiplantae > Streptophyta > Magnoliopsida > Poales > Poaceae > Cenchrus > Cenchrus americanus. Next base: position 57,967,315 of record OX387240.1, read on the forward strand.
GTGTCCAGATTGTGTGCCACGAAATTATCTTCAACTTTGGTATTCATTTCTTTCCTTAAAAACGAATATAAGATCACCAAATCGGCCTTGGAAGATAATCTGTTCTGATTTCGGACTGACTGCGCAGCAGGGATTTCGGGGGCCATATCCTAGCTCCCTTATCCAAATTGGGACTTCCACATGTCCAAATCGAAGGTATCGTCGAGGCCCACAACTTTGGTAGTCAAACTTTTGCCATTTAAGACCGTTTAAGCCTCCGAATCTGTACCGAAAGATCATGCTGTCCTGAGCTGCGAGAATATCTCTCGGGCTGAGTTGATCCCGTTGGTAAACATCCAAGTCCCCGGAGTTTTGCGTGTTGATGCTTCAGTCCTTGGGTTGTTTGGAGTCTTGTTCACTTCGTGTCTTGACTTGTGACGGGCTTCATGATCTTCTCTTGAAGTGCTTGATGAAATTATCCCGAAAGTCTGCTCTTTAGCGTAGATTTCCTGCGTAAACAACAAACTCCAAAATCGACATGCAAGTGTGAACTTGTTATATCATTAGTATGCCTAGTGGTGGGTTAGTTGCAAATCATAATCGAAACCAATGTATAACAAGTACTCTAGGTTGACGGAAATTCACCGTCAACAGGATACGTTGTGACAGAACGGGGGTTCCGAAAGGCGGATGTTTTCGGATTTGGACGGGAAACCACGGTTTAAAGAGGCTTCTTATAAGGTTCGATTTGCTACTTCTTCTCTTGCTTGGAACTTCAACAAAAGGCTTATCCCGATCTCTCTAGATCGGTTTATCTACCTAATATTACTTTGTTTTCTCCGGTCTTTAGTAGATTAGATTAGATTCGTGTCTTTTACCTAGATGCATTAGGGTTTCTCTTTTACTGAAGATTGAAGTTACTTTGCTTTAGTAGATCAACTTTTGCGTCACACATTTGTCCCACAGATTCGATACCTTGGGTTCACCACTCGAGGGAAGAAGGGTCCCTTGACTACGACGGGAGACTTGTCCGCTTGCAAGTCTAAACAAAATTCAATACAACTATTAACTGTCAACACTGGTGTGGTCCAGTTCCCGGATCGGGGGGAACCTCTCCGTCGCAAGCTTCTACGGCGTTGTGACGCCCCAGGTTTTTAATTAACCCTACTGGCCGGTCAAAGTAGTCAACAGTGGTCAAATCATGGTCAACCTGGGCCCTCACCTCGAAAAACTCCGTAACCTACCCTAGTGACCCCCTTTGACTAGTGAACACACTTGTGGGGCCAACCCATGGTCCAAGGCTTGGTCAAACCCCTTGCCACCCTAGTGTCCACAGGTGTCTGCCGGAACTTTTGCCGTGTTCTCCAAAATTCACGTAAACACTTAAAATTCTACCTTTATGAAAGTTGTCCATCTTGAAGAGGGACACAACTTTCATGTAGATTGGCATTTCCAATTTTGAGGGGAAATGCTTGAAAAATTAGTTGCAAGGCAGAATTCACAGTTTGCCAAGACAGGCTGACATTCAATATTGGCATTCAAATAATTCAATTTCTGTGAGAAAAAAACCTATATAGCCTTTGTAGAAATTGTTAAGGGTAGCTAGATCTACAACTTTTGTATTCATCAATTGGATAACTTCTATACAAAAATTTGGAGAAAAAGCGTGTCAAAAGGAGCACCAGCAAAACAAAATGGGCCAGAGCGCTGCACGCCGCGACGTCGCGCGCCCCGCGTGCCGCCCATCACCGGCCGCGCGCCGCCACCCCCGGTGTTCACGCCCGCGCCTCCCGAGGCCGCGCGCGCGCCCAAGGCTCGCCCCCGCCCGAGTCGCCCGCACCCCGACGCGCTCCCCGCCCCTAGGCGCATCGAATCCGTGCTGGCGCGCCTCCGTACACGCGCCGCCCGAGCGCCGTAGCACGGAGGGTATCCCCGCCATCACGCCTTCGTCACCACGGACCCCAGGCCGAGACTATTTAAGCCCCTCCCCGCTCCCCATCGTGCCACCTCGAGCCGCACCGCCGCCATTGCCACTGCTGCCCCGAGCTCGTGCTTCCACTCGCGCTCTCCGCCAGCCAGTTGCTCCGGTACCTTCCCTAGGCACCCGTAGACCTCCCCAAGTCACTTGTTGCCCAGTATTTCGCTTCCTCGCTGCCTTCCCCGAGCCGCCGCGGCCACCGCCGCCGGCCGCCGCCGAAACCCGTCGCCGGCCGCCCCTCCGCCCCCAACGCCGGCTAGCCACCGCTCCTAGGTGAGCCTCGGTCGAGCCCGCCGGCGCGCCGCCGGCTCGCCGGAGTTGGCCGCGCCCGCGCCGCCCTCCCCGGCCAAGGGCTGAATTGCATCGATTTCGATTTGCTTAGGGTGTTTTGTGTAAAAGCTAGGACCTGGTTGCTTGGAAACCTATCTAAGTTTTATTACAAGTCAGTCCAGTGCACTAGAAATTCCCTGGAAAATTGTTGAAAATTCAGAAAAATACAAAACCAGTTTTGTTGGGTACAGGGAGAGACATCCCACAACTTTTGTTATTCTCACATGGCTTGATTCTAAATATGTTTAACATGAAAAATACAAATGTGAAAAACCTAGATCTATCATAACTTTAAATCTACAGATCCTCTATATCTAAATTTTGGATATGTTGTGTGTCTTGTTAGGACTAGCTCCCGTGCCAAAAATTGCACATAGTTATGAAGTTAATCTTGTTAAAAAAATTGTTGTCCAATTCTGTAGAAACTGCCTTGATGATTTTGCTTGCCAAATATATTTATGTTTTTGTTCCCAAATTGTGCACACTGTCTTGTTATGTCATAATACACCTCTTGTGAATTAATTATGATTTTTGGCTTAATAGAAATATTTATTCTTAAATTGTGCATGTTTTCCTTTGTAAATTAATGAAGTAAGGTCAGTAGAGTTTCTAGGTGAACATGCTGGTTCTTTAGACTTGTTTAGGACCAGAGAGCATGCATGAGAAAGTTTGGATCATTTTGAGGCTTATTTATTTTCGTATGCATTTATTTGGAATCACTAGCTAGTTTTTGTTATTTTCTCCAATATTTAATTTCTTAGCTTCCAAGCATCACATGTGCGCCCAATGGACCAGTATAGGTGCTAATATTCTTGAGAAACACTTCTTTAATTTTTGGTAATTTAATTTCTTAATAAAAAGCTTAAAAGCTCTTTTAATATTAAAGAGAAATTAATAAAGGGAAGCCCCCTATTTAATCCTTTTTTCCTTTTTGAGAGTATTGCCTAAAACAATTAAAAGATAATTAATTATCCTTGCTAATAAGAAATTAATTCATGAATAAAAATATTATTTATGCCTTTGCTTGTGAAAGAAAAAGGGCTACCCATTCGCATGAAATAACAAGTACAATAAAAACCTTTATTCAAATGTATAATAAAAGAATAACCCATGTACAACTAATAACCTTCCTAAAAGAGAAACACTATCTAGATGCTTGTTAAGGTGAATATGACCAACAAGAGTTGGATAAGATAACTACCTATCACATCACCTGAACTTGCATTGCATTACGTGTAGATCTTCCGGACGGTGATTACTAGCTTGTCCCGGAAACCGAGGAAGGAGGAGCGGGAGCTTTGCTGCAATACGTAGAAGTGCTCGACGACACCGAGGGTGCCCAGGCTAACCTAGCTGACGAAGGCAAGCTCCAGTGCATCTAACCAAGCTTTCAATTTCTTTATTCAATTATCTATGGATGATTGTGCATTTAAGTTCAGGAGTTGAATGAAACCCTAGATGCATGATCCCTATGTACCTTTGTCCTTACTAGTATGATAGGTCGATAGCTGCTAAGCTATAGGACCGTTACAAGTCGAGTGATGACCTCACTCGTGAGAATAGGTTCCTAGATAGGAATCACAATATATCCTTAAATGGATTTCTCATGTGGTAAGAGCATGGGATTGGGCTCCGGTCCAGTGGTTATGTGGGTTAAGTGTTTGAATGTACTAAACACTTGTCGGGAATGGGACCGGTAAGCCTAGTACCTTAATGAGACGGCTAGGGATGGAATTGTCACTAGTCTTGGGGATTGTCTCACGGCTAGCTACCGGTGGTGTATGGCGATTCCGGGTATCTCGCGGGGTATGCCGGATAGCCTGCACCAAAGACTGTGGCCTTTCATCCCGACCCAAGGATTTTTGGAAACGGTCTGGGAAAGTTGTCCTTTCGGGGGCAGCCTACCGTGTGTTTAGATCCACCTTGCAAGGTTTGAATCAATCGATTGTCGGCCTCTCACCGTTATCTGAGAATACTTACTCCAATAGTCATGAGATCCCTAATGATGGAAGTTGATGAACATTATGTTTGATTAATTGTATTGTACAACTTTGTTTGTACTAGCTGGCTAATTTAGTAAAGATTAAATCCACTAGAACTTGTTCTCAAATCTTGAAAGTAAGGACATACTCTTTGTTACTTTTTAGCAAAAGCAACCCAATAGCCAAAAAGCCTTTCATGGTCTAGAACTAGTGAAGTAGTTATCACCGATGGGTAAGTCTCGCTGAGTATTAGTATACTCAGCCTTGCTATAACATGTTGATCCAGGTAATGCTTTCGGTGATGTGTGGCCCGGAGAGATCCCACCCATCTGGGAGCTGGAGTGGGTGGAGGATGACGACTGAAGACATCATGGATGGCCTCCCGTGGTGTTTCCGCTTTCCGCTAGTTAAATTCAGCTGTTTTCAAAAACTCTGAACTATTTCGTTATGGAAAAACTTCGGTTTGTAATAATAAAATCCTTCGGGGTACAAATTTGGATGTTAATGATGATGTATCTTTGGACTCACCTTCGAGTGAGTTTTAATGCATATATTTCGATCCCTGTTGCTATTCAAGTGATTTACCGGGCGTTAACCCTGCGACTAACGACAGGATGATACTCTATTATCGCTTAATGACCGAAGTTGATTGGTTTAGGCGATAGTACGGTATTTTCCTGGGTGGGTTGTCACAGGCGTTCACGGCGTTTGCTTGGTCGTTGGCGAGCACGACGAAGCACTCCCGCGCGGGATCGTAGCTTCCGGCGCTGGAGTTGTCAGAGTAGCCAAACTAGTAGTCCGTGGCGTCGAGGAACCGCCGGAACATCACTGGGTCAGGCACGCTGGAGAAGTCCCACTCCGCGTACCCGTGTGAGGTGGCAGGCGGCAGCTCGCTGGCGGAGCCGTGGGACGATTCGTCGTCGGCGGAGGTGCTGGGATCCCTGACGGCTGGGACATGGCGGCCAGGGTGAACCCCGCGCGTCGTCGCGTCGGTGTTGGCGGGGGCGACATACGCCATCGTGGCGCCGCGCGGCCGATGGGGGAAGCGTGGCCCCGACACCGAGTGCTCCCCCGCTCGGGGCGGTGGCTGTCTCGCCGGTGGTCGCATCGCGTTGTGAGGCGACGCGCGCGCGCGCGTCGGCGCTCTATCCGCGCTCGTCGCGAGCGCCGGCCGGAGCGTCGGCGGCGGCGAGGCGCCGAAGGGCCCGCGGCGTCCACCTGAGTGGTCGCCGGGGCGCATGCAGTGGGCGAGACGGAGGCCGGGTCGGCCCCAGCCTGACGCCGCAGACGGAGTTCTTCGTGGTTGGTGATGCGCATGAGGTAGCCGTTCCCCGTGGCCTGAAAGTTCAGGCTCCCGAACCGGATTTCGTACCCGGCTGGGAGGGGGTCCGAGCTACCCATGGAATACCTCTGGCTGTGGTACTCGGTGCGAATCGCCATCGAGAGGGCTGGTGACGAGCCAATCTTCAGCGCGACACCCCTACCCGGCGCGCCAACTGTCGGTGCGGAATGTAGTCCCGACACTAACTAGTAATGAGCGTTGAGATCTGCCTCTCGATGGGTCGGTGCTAGCAACGAATGACACTGGGTTTTATCCTGGTTCCGGCCGGGGCTGTACGTCCAGCAGTGGCATGCTCGGGGCACTGTATTGCGTTGCGCCGTGGTGCTCGTAGAGGGGGGCTACAAGCATGGTGGGAGAGGAGGCCTGGCCTCCAAGTCCCAGAGGTATTGATTGAGGCAAGTGCCAATATCGTGGGGAAGGCGGAGAGCGTGTGGGTGATCGCTGTCCGTCGTCCCGTGTCCCCTGCGGCTGGGGGACTGGCCCTCTTTTTATAGGCTAAGGAGGGAGCAGTTTACATGCGTGCCGCACTATTTCCCTACGTGTGAAGGCATGGCGAGCAGTGCCATGGTGCTGACGGCCGTCCTGGCGAGTCCTGCTCCAGCGGAGGCGTCGTGGCGCGTCATGTGCTCGTACAGGAGCGGCTTCGAGGGTAACAACATAGTGGTTGGTCGTCCGTCCGTCGCCGTGGTCCGATTCGAGGGTGCCGTCAACGGGGGGCCCGTACGCGGCACAATGGCAGTCGTGGCGACGTCTTGTCCCCGTGCACTCCAACAGCGTCGGGATGTCGCCATAGTGCACGGCGTGGTGCGGCAGTGACGGGGATGGCCGCACAGGGTTGACAACGACGGGAAAGACCACTCCCGCTGGCCCGGCGTCACGGCGTGGCCCTGCATAGTCACGGAAAAGGCATTCGAGGGTGCCGCCGGCCCCCTTTAGAGGGCTCGGCGCGTTAGCCTTACGAGGCGTAGGCGGCACAGTGTCGCGGAGCTGACACCGGCCTCATCGCATATTGCTACATAGTGGCGGGGATGGCCTCCCCCAGGGAGTCGATGGAACAGCGCCGAGACGCGATTCCCGGGCGTGCCAGGGTCGTGGAGTGTGTCCTGCGGTGTCAGGCATTAAATGCCCGTACACGAGGGCAGGAGCGTGGACGACGTGTGTGTAGGTGGCCTCGAGCGAGGCGGATCCCGCCCGAGGGGGCGTTGAGCCCTTGAGCGAGGCGGACCTCGCCCGAGGGGGTGTTGAGCCCTCGAGCAAGGCGGACCCCACCCGAGGGGTCGCGTAGCCCTCGAGCGAGGCGGACCTTACTCGAGGGGCGTTCCGCTGTGCCGCCCTGGCGGGCCATGGGGTTCACCAGGGCGGTGACCGTGTCGTGCGCGTGTTTTAGGTGCGTGAGTTGATCCGTGATTCGCGTTTTTTGCGGGTTTTAAGCGGGGTTTCCCTGGTTATTTAGGGGACCCTTATGGCTGTCCCCGACAGTTTATATGCCTTATTTTGTTCTTTGTATGTACAACATACAAATAATATTTGTTTTACACAACCATTAGTGATGGAACTTTACATTTCGTAAGCTTAAAGTGAACACAAGGTTTTGTTAAGTTTTCAAATGCATATGAGTTCGAACATGTTGCAAAGTGTGGAAAACTTCAATGTTTAAGCAAACATTCTAGGAAACTATGTGAGAGATGAAGACATTTGTACACAAGTATATTATTCCTTCATATAAACCACTTGAAATTTTGAAGACAAGTTTAGGTACCCAAATTATGTTGGCATGTCAATTTGTAGATTTTTTTAGAGCAAATTTGATGTTATTAGAATTATTATATAATTACCGTGGTGTGTAAAAATGAAGTATATGAATTTTGGGCACACAAGTTTGACTGTTGATATTTTATTCAAATACTGAATGTCCAAATACGAATTGTTTGTATTTTTATGATTTTTTAGGTGTTCATTTATGGGCTCTAATAATTCTGGGAAGCAAGTTTCATTCCAAAAAAAATTGTGACAGGCCCACGCATCAGCGCCAGCAGCCAATATAAAAAAGATAACCATTGCCTGCCCGCCCGGACCCAACTGCCAACAAATGCGATCCGGGTTCACTAACCATCGTCGCCAATGACACTGGCCCGCACGTTAGCGTCACTAGATCTAATTCATCACAACAGATCTCCAGTTAATCTCGTGATTAGATCGAGTTCATGACATACAAAATCTAACAACCAAGCTAGTTAAGCAGTTCATGATCAACAGACAAACTAAGCAGTTCATGTCCACGAACCGGACGAAGACACAAAAGCACACAGACATTATTGTTACTAATTGGTAGAGCAGTCTATCAATTAGTCGGAGTCCCACCGTCGCCACCTTGGCTGTCGTCGTCGCCGTCGTTGTCGCCGTGGCTGCCGTTGTCGCCGTCGGAGCTGCGGTCGTCGAAGAAGAAGTGGCAGCGGGCAGCCCGCTTGACCACGGGGAGGTTCTCGAGCTTCTCAGCCAACCCGTGGATCCTGAAGGCGAGACCATTCAAGGTCGGGTCCTTGTACGCATCATGATGCGCCTTGATGTCGAAGGCCTCGCTAATACCTTCAAGCTTTCTGGAGGCGCTCCTGAGCAGCTCGGCTGCGAACTTATTGTCGTCGAAGAGCGGTTCCTCGTCGGCGTCCTTGGCCGCTGGCTCCTTCCCCTTCACCAACTTTTTCCGACGGCGGCTTTCGTCGTCGTCGTCCTCCCTTCGTTCCCGCTTCAACGGCGGTGGGCTCCTCGACGCCATCTCCTCCTTCTCTCGGTGACCGAAGATTTGTAGTGGTGAATCGCAAGGAGGATGAAGAAGTGAAGAAAAAGATGATAAGCTTATGGAAGAAGCAGGGGAGAAAACAGGGGAGGGCGACTGTGCGAGAAGTTATATTTAAAAGATGAGGAACCGTCAGGCGCCTCTGCCCCCACCCACTACTCCATTACTGCTAGTACGTGCCACTCGATTGCACATTGGGCTCCGTCTCGGGCGCGAAGCCACGCGCCGCCTTTCACTTAGGCGGGAAGGAGAAGGGGCGGGGCAATGATGTCGGGCCCACTTGTCAACGGCAGCAGCCAAACTGCGGCGCCTTTTCAATTTCCATTTATTGTTTTATTACGACATGGCCGAGGCGCCATCTTCAACCTTCAACCCTCGAGCTGCTTGTCGCCTCCTTCAACTTCAATCCTAGTCGCCAACTTCATCCCTCTTCAACTTCAATCCTCCTTGCCAACTTCATCCCTCGTTGCCGCCAACTTCAACCCTTGTCGCCATTCAAATTCCAAGCCCCGTCGCTGTGCTATTTCCTCCATTCTCCTTGATGGCCGCCGCGGTGTGCTTGATGTTGTTGCTGCCAGATGAACTTCTCACCAATATCATCATCCACTCCATCAAGGATGTGGCCGTTTTCCATTTTCTAAACCTTCGCAATAATATATGCGGCACCTTCCGGCGCATGTGCAACTCCGATGAGGTACTACTGCACGTGTCGCTGCGTGATCTTCGTTCGGCGTGCAAGAATCGCTACGTCAGGTCGTGCTTTGAGCGGCGCTTCCGCGAGGCCAATCATCCAGAGGCATTGTGCTTCGAGGGGATGGTGAGGTTGATGAGGCGGTGGAACCCCGATAAGGGTCTGAAGCTCATCGGAGATGCCGTCTCAGCTGAAGACTCCGGTGCCAAGTACTTTTTAGCGATGCTGAAGTACCGTTGCAACCCGGCGGACCCCGAAGCCATGGCACTACTCCAGGAAATTAGCGGCGGCCCGTCGCCCCCCTGACGGCCGGTGGAAGAACCACAACCTGCGGCGGCTGCGCTACCTCGTCAAGCAGGATCCCGACAACATTGAGTGGTTGTACTGGCTTGATGACGGTGACGACGACGACATTCCGTTGCTGCCCGTCCAGAATCCCCACATCTGCATTTGGGAAGCGGGATGTAGACGCTACGGGCCGGATACCAAAGAGATCATCCACTACTGCAGCGCCGAGTGTCGCATCCGTCATGAGTTCGACCTCTGGACGCGTAAATTCCGCCCCGCCGTGGAGTACGCCGTCAGCAGGATGAACATCAGGATGTAGGCGCAAGCATCAATATGAACATTATCTATCTTGAATGAAAAATATAGATATTACTAAACGCGGATTTGATTTTATCGGGAAGTCGGGATGTCGGTGGTGCCCTCTGCTTCCTCCTTTGTTCTATTCAAATGACTGTGAGTGCCAGTTCTATTCAAATGAAGAAAAGTTCTCATTTCTCCTTTTAATCTGCAACCAAATGTTGTAACAAGTATTTCTTTGTCGTTATTAGTCCAAATTTGATACTTTTTTTCTAAATTTTTCTAAAATCACCATCTGTTCATTAATTTCATTGTTTAGTGTACATTCCGTTTGTTGAGTGATGTTTATATGCCTTCTTTTGTTCTTTGTAAGTACCACATACAAATAATATTTGTTTTACACAACCATTAGTGATGGAACTTTACATTTCGTAAGCTTAAGGTGAACACAAGGTTTTGTTACATTTTCAAATGCATATGAGTTCGAACATGTTGCAAAGTGTGGAAAACTTCAATGTTCAAGCAAACATTCTAGGAAACTATGTGAGAGATGAAGACATTTATACACAAGTATATTATTCCTTCATCTAAACCATTTGAAATTTTGAAGACAAGTCTAGGTACCCAAATTATGTTGGCATGTCAATTTGTAGATTTTTTTAGAGCAAACTAGATGTTAGTAGAATTATTACATCATTAACATGGGATGTAAAAACGGATTCTAAGAATCTTGGGCACACAAGTGTGACTGTTGATACTTTATTCAAATACTAAATCCCCAAATACGAATTGTTCATATTTTTATGATTTTTTAGTGCTGTTTTATGGGCTCTAATAAATCAGGGAAGCAAGTTTCATTCCAAAAAAATGTGACAGACCCACGCGTCAGCGTCAGCAGCCAATATAAAAAAAACCGCTGACCCAACTCTCAATAATGGCGATCCGGGTTCACTAACCATCGTCTCCCATGACACTGGCCCACTCGTCAGCGTTAGCAGGCGAACCGTGCGCGGGCTGCTCAAAATTTCCCACCTATATTTACTATAGTGCCCATGAAATTCCAATTGCTGCATAGAGCCATCAAGGGCACGCCAGTAGTTTCATTAAACACAGTTATGCGCGTCGTTCTTATTCGGCTCCTCGCTAGACAGATCCACAACGCCAGCATTCTCTCCACCGCCGTCACTATACCACAGCCAATCTATAACAGCAGAAAAAGGGTCGCTATAAGCCGCTATAGCGTCGGAGCATCGGTCGCTATAAAGTTATAGCGACCGATATATAAGTCGCCGTAACTGGCGTCGCTATAGGCCTATAGCGGCCGATTGGTCTATAGCGACCGATAGCTGGACACAAAAGATATAGCGACCAATCTTCTGTCGCATGTTTTAGCGACCGATGATTAGAAGATATAAAACTTTCTAGCGACTAATAGTCCGTCCCTACCAACTGGCACTATATAATTTTACATTAAAACCAGAATTCATATATATATATTCATAAACATCCATAATTTGTTACGATTCAACAAGCATATACATATGTGCCCACAACACTCATCAACCACATTATCAGATAAAGTTGTCTCAAATTTTCATCGAAACCAACATTTTTACAAACATCAAGTTCCGTCATCTTGATCCATGGCAGTCATGGTTACAAAAGAAAACGCGTACATACAACCTAGCTATGTCAAATGGCAGGCACAAGTCATATATTTGCTTGCTCAATCTAACTAGATTCAGTACAAAATGCGTCGTCTCCATCTTATCAAAAGCAAAATGTCATGTGGCATCCTGGTCATAGCATCATGTGTGCCTCAGCCTCCCTCAATCTCAACCTGAAATATCAAGAACAGTTGAATGTGACACAAGAAATCTGAAACTGCAAGTTCACAAGTAACGTTCACAAGGCACTAAAATTTTCCAGTGTGAGAGCAGATCGAAAAAATTGAAAATCTCAAGCACTAATATATGTTTGTCTGAATTAATATATGTTTCAACAAATATTGCTGCAACTTATCTTTGTAATATTGGTGATTTCTTTAACATTGTAGTTGCTGCAATAAACACTACAGTAAGCAATTTTAGGGTATAGAGCAATGAACAAAAGTCGATTAATTTTAGTTCCTGCAATAAATAACATAAAGACTTGCCACCTGAGTTCTTAGACATTCCCTCCCCCTGCTGCAACTCCAGAGCCCTTCTCTCTCCCTGCTGCAATTCCAAAGCCCTTCTCTCTCCCTGCTGCAACTCCAGAGCCCTTCTCTCCCCCAGCTGCAAGTCCATAGTGTAAAACAACAAAGTATAGGTTCCATTCAGTATCATCAAGCTTGCTAACCTTCAACTATCACAAGAGAAGATAAGTGAGCTTAGAATAACATACCTGAAACACCTTGAGGCAATTCTGATGCCTTCCTAGCTGGTTTTGATGCCACCTGCTTCACCTTCAATTGTCACAAATATCACTAATTATAAGTTTGACCATTTTTCATATATGTGAGAAAACAAGAAATGATAACAAAGATAGTTTCTTACTTTGTTGTATGGCCATGCAATTGACAACTTAAGAGCATCGACATCTTTTCCACACCGGGATAAGTGCGAGGTAGAGCTGCATCCTTTTGCAGCACATGGGTCACAACAACCTCACAATATTGCTTTCCAAGAGCTACACCACCAACTCTATCTTTAGGATTTGTTGAAATAATTGTTCCTAGAGCCACACGAGCATCAGATCTCACCACTGCATATAGTATCACCTTCATTCCAACCTTAGGCCGCACCGGCATTGCTCGTTGTCTTGCATCGGGTTTCACTTTGCTGGGCCGCACCATGCTGGACTGTAAGGGCTGCGTTGTTGGGGACACCATGCTGGACTATAGGGGCTGTGTTGTTGGGGACATCATGCTGGACTGTAGGGGCTGTGTTGTTGGGGACACATTGATGGGTTGAGATTGCATTGGGCTGCTCTACATCATGTTGGATTGTAGGGGCTGCATTGTTGGAGAAGCGACGGGACAAGGGATCAAGGTGCTGCACAACAGGGGCTGCTGGATCATTAGGGTTGGACTGAAGGGGTGAGGTTGCATGGGTCTGCGTTGTATGGGTTGCACTATTCGGACTATGTTGACGAGACTGCATAGCAAGGGCTGCTGGACGCCTCCGTAGAAACAAGTAGCCACCATCCCCAGGACATGCATCATGGTCTTCATTGTCTCCGTAATCTTCATCTTCATGGAAACAAGAATCATGATAATGTGCATCATCAATATTGTTTGCAGACCTTGGGCGTGAATTAGAACCATGTGACATGACTTCCATAAAGTTTTGCCTTTCCTCTGCATGCTGTTCCTCCTGCCTTTTCAGTTGATTTTCCAGCTCAGCTATGCGTTCCTCAGCTGTTTTCCGAGCTGGTTTCTTCCCAGATGGATCCTTGCCAAAACTTGTACTAAGATCCTTAGTGCAGTCCAAAATTTGCTCCCCAGAAAGTGGTGTAGGTGCTGGCCTTAACTCAGTTTTACCACCAAATTTATCAGCATCAAACCTAAATGGATGGTTTTCATGCAAGAATCTGCGATGATCCATATAGCAAGTCTTGCTACCATTGCCAAGTCTAAGAGAACATGTAAATTGGTGGCAATAAGGACATCCTGCTTCACCAGATGTGGTAGACCCAGACACATAACCTAAACCGGGGAAATCTGAAATAGTCCACAACACTATAGCCCCCAACTGGAAGAACTCGCCTGTTGAAGCATCATAGGTTCTAACTCCATCTTTAAACATATCTAACAAATCATAAAGAAGTGGCTGTAAAAAGAGGTCCATATCACTACCCGGGGCGCATTTACCAAGAATCAGTGTAGAAAGGATGAAATTTGATTGTTTCATGCACATGGAAGGCGGGAAATTTAGTGGAATACAAATACCAGGCCATACACTATAGCTAACATTGTTCATTCTAAATGGATTAAAGCCATCAGTGGCATATGCTAGACGGATATTTCGACTATCTGCAGAAAATTCTGGATGCCTCTCATCAAAGTCCTGCCATAGAGGTGAATCTGCAGGATACCTTAACAGACCATCCTTTTTTCGGTCTTCATCATGCCATCTTGTCAGACTTGCTGTTTTAGAGGACAAAAATAACCTTTGGAGTGATTTCTTTATAGGAAAGTAGCGGAGGACCTTCTTAGGAACCTTATACACATGTCTCCCATCAAGGCTCTTCCTATCTGATTTCCATCGAGAAACCTTACATTTTGGACATGAATTTAAAACCACGTTCTCTTTCTAATAGAGAACACAATCATTTTCACAAGCATGAATACTGTTGTAACCAACTCCAATGGATTTCACTAATTTCTTAGCTTCATGAAAGTTTCTAGGTAGCTTTGGACCCTCAGGGAGTGCATCATTAAGTAGATCTAGTAATAGGTTCATAGATCTATCAGTCCATCCTCCTAGGAGTTTGATGTGGAGCAACCTAATAATGAACCTTAGCTGTTTATATTTCTTGCAATTTGGGAAAAGCTCTTTGCTATTTTCTTCTACCAACTTTTGAAGGGCAACTAGATCAGGACAAGTCTCCAAAGTTGAACTATTGTCTTCAAAATCTCCTCTATCATCTAGACCGGCGACTAAGTCTCTAAATAGATCGATATTTCATCCTCCTCACTAGAATCCTCTATGACCTCATCGAGCGGTAGCATAATTCCCATGATCCACAGAAGAGCTAGCTTCTCCATGTAAGTTCCAAGTTCTATACCCTTCTAGAAATCCATCACATATCAAGTGCTCACGGACTTCACTTGCCTCTTTCCAATATGAGTTTACACACTTTCTACAAGGGCATAATATCTTGCCGCCCACCGCAGAATTACTAAAAGCAAAAGCTAAGAAACTATTCACTCCTTGCAAATATGTCTTCGTGTGCCTATGTGAAAGTTTTAGGTTAAATATCATTTGACATGTACATAGATCTTTCAATATTTGTGTAGTTATTGGTTTTTACCTAGCATTATCATCAATCCATGATTTATCCATGTTCAACCTTCACGCAAGAAAGCAAGCAGATTTCAATATGAAATAAAAAAAAACATAACATAAGCACAGAAATAGTCGCATACTTCCTTGGCATGAAAAAGAAAAGAGTGCAACACAGCTTCGGAAATAGACACATACCGATAGAAACAAGTAGAGCTGCTGCTAAGAGCACGTTCAAATGCCTTCTCAAGGTGTCCAACTACGCGTGGAGCAGCTGCAATTACAATATGGTGAGGTCAGGACTGACTCAGAACAACCTGTCTAGTTATCTGTTACGAAAGCTATCCTTCATTGATGCAAGCCTCTTTTTTTTGACAATGACCATAATTTATTATCAGCAGCACACTGTTTTTTTTTATTTTTTATTTATTTTTCCGACCAGCAGCACAGTGCAGCTATGAGCCTTACACAAGGCATGTTTACAGAGTCAAAATCAGCGCTCAGAGGGCACGGGTGTACATGGTGCAGATAGGAACACTCATGCTAAAAATGAAAACTAGAATCAGCCGAGCTGATTAAAGCATGATTGGCTAAATTGAAGATGTTGGATCGATGTGGATTCAAATAAATGTTGAAAAAATGACAAACAAATCAGCAATCACTGGGAAATAAATAAATGTTGAACTGAAATAGTGTGTACCTTATCAATCATGGTTTCTGGCAAAGTGAAACACCCAGCTAATAATGATTTAGACTACTTCTCAAACACAAGTCTGATAATACTTCTCCCGATTTGGATTTGGTTGCTCCCGATCTAGACTGGTACATCAAGAATCCAGAGATGCCTCGAGGGGATAGGAAGGGAAGGGAGCAGCAAGTCCACGGGGATGGAAGGGAAGAGAGATAGTACCTGCTCGAGGACGCGGCTAGGACGGCGGGCCAGGATGGGTTCGACCGCCGACGAGCACGGACGGCCTGTACGGAGGTCGCGTCGGCTCTCCTAGCTTGACGGCAGCCGCGACGGCGGGGACGGCAGCCGCGACGGCGGCGGCCGCGACGGCCGGAGATGCAGCGGTGGCCGACGGCGCTGGGTGTGTGCGTGTGTGCGTGCGTTCGTTCGTGAGATGAGAGTGGGTGTGTGCGTGAGATGTATTGTGGGCGGCGGCTGCCTCTCTGGTTTTTTTTTGTGGGGAGTGCTGGGTGCGTTCGTGAGATGAGGATAGGGTTTTCTCTAGTTAGTCTGACTAGTGGGGCCAAACTCAATTCACCGCGCGGGAATGGGCTGGGCTGAGCGCGCCACAATGAAAATCGACTATAGCGACCGATGGTTCGACTGTGAGATTTGTTTATAGCGACCGATGGACGGCCACAAGATTATTGCGACCGATCTTCCATCAGTACGAGTAAATATAGCGACCGATGACCAGTCACAAGTTTATAGCGACCGATAGTGGGATGCTAATATTAAGTTTTAGCGACTGTTGTCCGACCCTATAGATTGGCTGTGGTATAGTGCATCGCCAGTCGCCCAGCTCGCCTTCGCCACTCTCTCCCCACCGCAGCCCTGCTCTTCCCCAGCCCCACCGCTCCCTGCGTGACGACGGTGATGAGGACGCGGTTACTGGCGTGCGGATGTACGTCCTTCCAACCTAAAGACGGTTGACGCTGATCCATCGACGTCGTCCCTGGCCACGACGACCAGCCGACCAGCCGCCTCAGGCCACGAGCCGCTGTGGATCCGACCCCTCCGACCATCACGAGAACAACTACTTCATTCGCGACAAAGGTTAGTCCTGCTTGAACCCCCAGCGCCCTCTCTCTCATCGGCCACCAAAACCGATCTGCTATATATTCATGTCAATGTGGATTAATTAGGGAGACATGCCTAGATAGTTCATCTTTAATTGATTGACTGTGGTTTTGATTGATGGATTTTGTTGCCCCAAGTCTGTGTGAATAAATTGTTGCTAACAGATGTAGTTATATGAACTGTTGAAATTCATTTTCATGTTCTTGCTGCTATAATTTTTGCACTGTAAATTCATGAAAAGCATAAAGGATGTTAGCATACTTTAATTCTGCTATGCTTTGAATGTAGTAATAACTAGACTGTCTTATGCTTTGTTGTGAGTGTTAATTGTTTCACTAGTGTCATATATATTATTATTGTTGGTGTAATGATGTGTTGTGAGTGTTGTTTCACTACTGTCATATATAATGTCATGACCATTGCTTTATCCTCCTGTTGCATGTACATATGGAACACACAATCTATCGCTGCTCAAGTTGGACAAGGAACCAGTTGAAGGAATTTATTCTCTGCTTTGATATATAAGCATATTGTTGTGTCCCTGTCAAAATGGTTAGCACCTATCCCTATATGCTAATTAAGTAAAATATGAACTGTGTATGTCTATGCTGATTTTATTTACGACTGTATCAGCTATTTTGCCTGTCAGAGAAAACGAATCTATCTAATAAGAATTAAGTTTAGATTTTCAGTCTTGCTTATGTTGCTCTACTGACAAACCTGACATATCATCTATGCAGTCTCCCACAACAACAAACTCCTCTACTTCCAGTGCATCATCACAGCCCATTGTCGGTGAACCTTCTTCATAGGGTCACTCCGCACAGACTCCTGCGAGTAGTACTCGATCCCGCGGGTCAAGGACACAAACCAAATGGCCAGAAGACAAGTTGACTGCAACTAGACTTGATGCCAATTTTTGGCCTACCCCAGATGCTGCGAAGGATAGATTTGTATTGATATGTGGTCTCATTGCTCGGGAGAGGGTGTCAATCAACAAGGCGGTTGATGATCTCTCACCAATTTAAAAGGGCCATATGTTTACAGTTTTAGAGGAAAAGCTAGATTACCCAGCCAATCTGGAAGAATCTGTTCGCAAGAAGGCAGTTAAGGCAGCTATATCACAGATTGGAACCTTGCAACGGCGGTTCAAGGCCCATTTAAGAAAAAAATATGTGAGTGACGAGGTGACTCCCTTTGCGAAGCATGCCTTTTTGCAGCAACAAGACTGAGACATGTTTGTGCAGGAAACCAATTCTCCTTCATTTCAGCAATTGAGTGTCGGTACAGGATGGGTATGTTGTGGTGCAACCTACTTATGTGTGGGCCAATACGAGTCAATACCCTCTGCCTGTACCAATTGATGGGGGTGACGTAGCAACCCTAGCTGCGACTCTCATTCAAAGGATCCAATGGCCAAAGGACAGGATCATTATACCACCCATGACGAGACATCCCAACCCTGAAGACACAATAGGTAGCAGGGGTACAACATCAAATGGAGGTGTTGCAGCTCAGTGTCAGCAAGAGAAGGCTCAACAGCAGCAGCAGCAACAACAGGAGCAGCAGATCAGCAAAACTACGCAGCATGAGCATCGACAACAACCGGAGGAGGAGCCCAGGCAAACTCCGTCTAAGCAGCAGCTGCAACTCGAGGATAATCAACAGACGAAACAGCAGCCTCTCCCGGCGGCGGGAGCGTCGACAACGGCAGGGAGGAGCCCGGCAAACTACGCCTAGCGGCGGTTGCAACATGACGATAAGCAACGGACGAAACAACGGCCTCTCCCGGCAGAGGAGGAGCGCAGGCAATCTCCCCCTAAGCAGCAGGTGCAACAAGTACAACAGCCTCTGCAACAGGAGGAGCCCAGGCAATCTCCACTGCAGAAGGGGAACCAGGCCAGGAAACCTCTTTCTAAAGATGAGATTCTAAACTGTGTTAATGGGACAGAACAGGACCGACCAAAATACAAGCCTGGTGCACCTATGTTGTTAGAAGCAAATGTAAAGGCTGCTTGACCAAATTGTGGAAAGTTGCATGCTTATGTCATGGAACACAGTAAGGATAAACTTGCCTTTACAGCAAAGGTGGATCAAGACTACTTTAAAGGTGGTTGTCGTGCTTTAATGTTAAACATTTAATTCAGTAGTGTGTTTAACCTTATAACCCTAGCTTCTCTGGATGTTACCTTCATGAGGTTGTAGACATTGTAAGTCCTTTTAAACCTAAAAAGATATTTTTTTTAAATTTTGTCTGCAAAGTTCATGCATGCTAACAATTTGATTTTTTGTAGGAAAATGATGGACAAGGCAGTGGAGAAGCAGATCAGTGTTGGGTTTTTAGATCCAGATTTGTTTACTTCAACAAATATTTTTCAGCGTTCTCAGCAAGTTGGCAATGCAATCTCAAATGCAATGATGAACAACTACTACGTGGTGGGTGCCTACTGCACTAGCCACTGGGTAACAGTGATCATCTGTATGAAGTTCAAAGAGGTTTGGTATCTAGATTCTGCTAAACAACATCCCCCACTAAAGTTTCCCGACCTCCAAAATGTTTTGAACTGGTCAGTTTCTTGTAGGTTTTGTTCACAAAAATTCAATCTCTTAGTGTTTCTAATTGGTATTGCTGACCATGCAGGGCCTTTGGTACAATATTTTTTGTTCACAAAAAATCAATCTCTTAGTGTTTATAATTGGTATTGCTGATCATGCAGGGCCTTTGGTGATGCACAGGACAGAGTGACGAAAGGAGAGAAAAAACCGAAAGCCACACTCAAGCACAAAACAAATCTCGTTGTAAGACCGAGGTTTCCTTGTTACCTATTTGGTACTGCATTAACTTGTCAATTTGTTACCTCGATGCAGTGTGCTCAGCAGCCACGGGGGTCCTCTTTGTGTGGATTCCATGTGGCATTCCATATGTTAAGACTACTCGATGACATACCTGACATCAAGAAAGTTGTTGTAAGTAGATAATAATGCTCAACCTTGTCTCTACTCATATTATCCATTTAATTTAGAAAATTACTTCTACTTGTATTCTCATAAATGATTGTATATTGCAGGATTTCAAACCTCCTGTAGATGTTTCCATAGAAGATGTAAAGCGTGTCCGGGAGATGCTGTGCGAGTACATTCTTAAGGAGACCATCGACCGAAAGGGCAAGTTCTACAGTGGCGCACCGTGAGTTTATTGTGACCAGAAACTTGAAACTCATTCAGTCTTCTTTAGTCAGGTGTTGTTGCCTGAGAAACCTGCTTGGCTTGCTTGGTTGGGGTCGAATCTTTGCCCTGGTTCGATCTGTTTTCTCATGACTCCATCCAAACAAGCCCTGATGAGAGTAACTTGAAACTTGATGTGATCCTAGCTAGCTTGTCTATAAATGTGATCTTGCTTTGCCAATATCTGTGATGTAAGAATGTGTTTGTGATGTCTCCTTGCTGTGGCGGCTGCCATATCCTGGCTGGTTCCAGGATGCAGCCCCTGGTGGCTGCCAAATTCTGACTGGTTCCAGGATGCCGCCGGCAACCAGGCAGGTTACTGTAGGGATGGCTGCCATATCTGTAACGGGCGTTAATTAAAGCTCGTTACAAACACTGATCAGTAAGTAACGGGCTTCATTCGGAAAGCCCGTTACAAAAATGGCCACAATGCAACGGGCAGTATAAAAGCCCATTACCAGTCCTGACCGGTGGGCCCCAGGACCTGGCCGTTCATCGAGATATAGGAGACGCAGGTTGACAGAAAGCGTCTCCTTTAATAGAGAGAAAGTAGACGCGATGCGTCTCATTTCGTCGAGACAGTAGAGACGCCGGTTCACAGAATGCGTCTCTGATGTTAATTTAACAGTAACGGGCTTTATTTCATGCCCGTTACCAAAGTTCCATGTGGGTCAAGAGAAACAACCATTTCACGTGACCAGTGACTAGTTGTGGTAACGGTCGTTGTTTGATGCCCGTTACGAATACTAGTTGTGCTGAGACGCGCATGAAATAGAAGCGTCTCATTTCGTCAAGATAGCGGATACGCGAGTGCACATTAGGCGTCTCTGATATTGAGCTTATGTAACGGGCTTTTCTTTGGTGCCTGTTACCAAAGTTCCATGTGGGCCCAGAAAAACAGCCATTTCACGTGACCGGTGGCTGGTTTTGGTAACGGTCGTTGTTTAATGCCCGAGACTAAAGATTGGGCGCCATTATTGCCAGATGGAGCCGTTGGGAGCCCCCCTTTTGTCACGGTTGGTAATACGAGCCGGGACTAAAGGGGGGCGGCTACAACAACCATTTTGGGCCACGTCGACGAAAGGCCTTTAGTCCCGGCTCCAAAGTTGAAACGGGACTAAAGGCCCGAACAAAGCCTCAGCTCTCTAAGTGTATAAAAAATGTCGCCCTGTTAATTAATTTGGCTCCATTTGCACAGACAAAATTCTACAGCGCCATGCAGACCGAGCCGGCCGATAGATACCCAACCCAACCCAACATCATCAACTTGTCTCAGGTGGTGTTACGAGCCGAGACTAAAGGGTAGTCTCGGCTCGTAACACCACCCGAGACTAAAGATTGAGCGCAATTATTGCCGGATGGAGCCGTTGGGAGCCTCCCTTTTGTCACGGTTGGTAATATGAGCCGGGACTAAAGGGGGGCCGTCTATAACAACCATTTCGGGCCACGTCGACGAAAGGCCTTTAGTCCCGGCTCCAAAGTTGAAACGGGACTAAAGGCCCGAACCAAAGCCACACTCAAGCACAAAACAAATCTCGTTGTAAGACCGAGGTTTCCTTGTTACCTATTTGGTACTGCATTAACTTGTCAATTTGTTACCTCGATGCAGTGTGCTCAGCAGCCACGGGGGTCCTCTTTGTGTGGATTCCATGTGGCATTCCATATGTTAAGACTACTCGATGACATACCTGACATCAAGAAAGTTGTTGTAAGTAGATAATAATGCTCAACCTTGTCTCTACTCATATTATCCATTTAATTTAGAAAATTACTTCTACTTGTATTCTCATAAATGATTGTATATTGCAGGATTTCAAACCTCCTGTAGATGTTTCCATAGAAGATGTAAAGCGTGTCCGGAGATCTTTGTGCGAGTACATTCTTAAGGAGACCATCGACCGAAAGGGCAAGTTCTACGGTGGCGCACCGTGAGTTTATTGTGACCGAAACTTGAAACTCATTCGGTCTTCTTTAGTCGGGTGTTGTTGCACGAGAAACACCTTGGCTTGCTTGGTTGGGGTCGATATCTTGCTGGTTCGGTCTGTTTTCTCATGACTCCATCCAAACAAGCCCTGATGAGAGTAACTTGAAACTTGATGTGATCCTAGCTAGCTTGTCTATAAATGTGATCTTGCTTTGCCAATATCTGTGATGTAAGAATGTGTTTGTGATGTCTCCTTGCTGTGGCGGCCGCCATATCTGGGCCGGTTCCGGGATGCGGCCCACGGTGGTCGCCAAATTCGACCGGTTCCGGATGCCGCCGGCAACCGGCGGAGTTCTGTAGGGATGGCTGCCATATACGTAACGGGCGTTAATTAAAGCTCGTTACAAACACTGATCAGTAAGTAACGGGCTTCATTCGGAAAGCCCGTTACAAAAATGGCCACAATGCAACGGGCGCGTATAAAAGCCCATTACCGGTCCCCGACCGGTGGGCCCCAGGACCTGGCCGTTCATCGAGATATAGGAGACGCAGGTTGACAGAAAGCGTCTCCTTTAATAGAGAGAAAGTAGACGCGATGCGTCTCATTTCGTCGAGACAGTAGAGACGCCGGTTCACAGAATGCGTCTCTGATGTTAATTTAACAGTAACGGGCTTTATTTCATGCCCGTTACCAAAGTTCCATGTGGGTCAAGAGAAACAACCATTTCACGTGACCAGTGACTAGTTGTGGTAACGGTCGTTGTTTGATGCCCGTTACGAATACTAGTTGTGCTGAGACGCGCATGAAATAGAAGCGTCTCATTTCGTCAAGATAGCGGATACGCAGGTGCACATTAGGCGTCTCTGATATTGAGCTTATGTAACGGGCTTTTCTTTGGTGCCTGTTACCAAAGTTCCATGTGGGCCCAGAAAAACAGCCATTTCACGTGACCGGTGGCTGGTTTTGGTAACGGTCGTTGTTTAATGCCCGAGACTAAAGATTGGGCGCCATTATTGCCAGATGGAGCCGTTGGGAGCCCCCCTTTTGTCACGGTTGGTAATACGAGCCGGGACTAAAGGGGGGCCGGCTACAACAACCATTTCGGGCCACGTCGACGAAAGGCCTTTAGTCCCGGCTCCAAAGTTGAAACGGGACTAAAGGCCCGAACAAAGCCTCAGCTCTCTAAGTGTATAAAAAATGTCGCCCTGTTAATTAATTTGGCTCCATTTGCACAGACAAAATTCTACAGCGCCATGCAGACCGAGCCGGCCGATAGATACCCAACCCAACCCAACATCATCAACTTGTCTCAGGTGGTGTTACGAGCCGAGACTAAAGGGTAGTCTCGGCTCGTAACACCACCCGAGACTAAAGATTGAGCGCAATTATTGCCGGATGGAGCCGTTGGGAGCCTCCCTTTTGTCACGGTTGGTAATATGAGCCGGGACTAAAGGGGGGCCGTCTACAACAACCATTTCGGGCCACGTCGACGAAAGGCCTTTAGTCCCGGCTCCAAAGTTGAAACGGGACTAAAGGCCCAAACCAAAGCCTCAACTCTCTAAGTATATAAAAAATGTCGCCCTCTTAATTAATTTGGCTCCATTTGCACAGACAAAATTCTACAGTGCCATGCAGACCGAGCCGGCCGATAGATACCCAACCCAACATCATCAACTTGTATGACGACACATTCTCTCTCTCAAAAAAAACCCCTTGTATCAGTGGCGAAGCTGGCGGATTTCTACACCTAAGGCCACTTAATCTCAATGTAGTACACAAAATAGCGATAATCGAAATAGTGATAATTCATATATCGATATAAGTGCTTAAAATGCATGATTTAGACCAATACATCACAATTTAAGGCACATTAGCATAACAAACTTGATGAAATAAATACCTAACTAGTGCCGGTCTGGTTCATCGCCGACTCCCCACATATCATAGATATCACAGAAGGAAGGACACCCGAACCTACACATGGAAACAACCAAACAAGTAAATTTTAAATGAATTGGATATGAAATATGCAAAACATAACAGAATAGCAGAAAATGACAGTTGGATATGAAACATACCACTTGGATTAGAGCCACGAGGTGGTAACTTTTGCAACCGATTCTTCAAATCTTGCCAATGGTACAGAATATCATCATCTTTAATGCTTGCAAAAATCTCTCGCTCAATATAGCATATCATCCTATGATTCAACCAATCATTCCCCATTTCATTCCTCAACTCGGTCTTGATGATTTTCATAGCTGAGAAAATTCTTTCAACCGTGGCAGTTGCAACAGGCAAAATTAAGGCTAACTCAACAAGACAGTAAACAAATTTATAGTCTTTGTTCATCTCAGTCTGAACCATCTTGATAGCAAGATCACCAATGTCGTGACAATTTGCAAAGTTAGGATCCCTTCTCACCTCATTAATCCATACACCAAGTTGTTCTCTGAGCCTCATAAGTTCATAATGGCAAAAATCATCATCATAAAGCTGAGCTAATTCCATTATCTTTTCTTTATCATAGTTGGCAAAGGAATTCCTTGGATCTAGACAAGCAATGCATCTCAATAAATGAGTAGACCTCTCAGCAAAGCGATTGTTAAATTCCACAATAATCTGGTCATACACCACATTAAAGATTTCATTCTTAAAATGATGATAGTAAGTCACTAACTGACCACCACGCCCCCTTGAGTGACCCCTAATAGTTACTGTTTCCTCCATATTTGGCATGGTTATGTTATGTTTGAGACAAAAGACTTTTACCTCATCAAACAGTTCCTCCCAACCATTCTCACGTATGTCTTGAATTGTTCGAATCGTGGCCTCAATCAATCCCACAACACGAACAATGTTTTGATCTTTCCTTTGCAAGCACGATGACAAGTCATTAGTTTTGCCCAATAATCTGATCATAAGATGCAAAATAAGCACATACTCAAAGGTCTCCATTTGTTTTATCAAACCCGAAGCAACATATTTCTTATCCCCATTAGATCTATCTTCAGCCACATTCTCTAGTACTTCTAAAACAGCATCCCACATGAGAAGAATACGGCATAAGGTTTTATGATGTGAACCCCATCGAGTATCCCCAGGCCGTGCAAGACTGGTTTGTTGATTTTTCCCTCTCCCTGAAAATATCTCACCACTCTCCAATTGACGCACAAGGTCATCATGTTGATTCTGGGACAACTGATCCCTCCTCTTGCAAGAAGCATTAACAGTGCTCACAATTAAAGTGGAGGTTTGAAAGAAGTCAAATATGGAAGAGCAACACTTGGCAACCGAAACAACCACTAATTGCAATTGGTGTGCAAAACAATGTATGTAAAAAGCATATGGATTCTCATCTAATATCTGTCTTTGCAATCCATGAAATTCTCCCCTCATATTTGATGCCCCATCATACCCTTGCCCTCGAATTCTAGATATTGACAACCCATGAGAAGCAAGCATACCGTCCAAAGCCAATTTTAGTGATGATGATGTTGTGTCAGCAACCTCTCTCAAACCAAGAAATCTCTCAATCACTTCACCCCTTGCATTCACATACCTACATAGAGAAAGAAACATGATTAATACTCATATTTAGACTTCAAATAAAAAAACAGCAAGCAAATTGTTACAAAACAGCAAGAAAAGTGTTACAAAACACACCTCAAAACAAAGGCCATTTGTTCCTTTATTGATGCATCTCGTGCCTCATCAACAAGAATGGCAAACCGTCTATCACCAAGATCTGAAATAATAGCTTTGGTTGTTTGTTCTGCACAAGCTTGGCAAATTTCTTTCTGAATATCAGGTGACGTCATTTGACTACCACTAAGCAAAGATGCTACATTTTTATTCTTGTTTTTGTACCACTTTAGCAATTCCTTAAAAACACCCTGATTGGTAGAGCTAGCAGATTCATCATGTCCACGAAAAGCAAGAGCTTGCAATAAAAGAAATCTTATGATTCCCAACACAACAGTCAAACGTCCTTTATGTTCCCACTCACTTTTCTTGCCTCCATAATGCATCACATGAGACACACTTTGCCTCTGATTTTTGAAATCTTGATAACACTTTCTAGCCTTATTGTGATCAATACCATCACCATGAACTCCAATTAATTTGTGTCCATCCTTCCGATTCGAAACCCAATAACTGTGAAGGCATCAATACCATAATTTTCAGGTCTTGGCTGCTTAAAGAGATAACAATAAAAACAATAGGCAGCATCCTTGTCTACACTATATTCCAACCATGGATTATCTTTAAACCAATCCTCTTGAAAAGATCTGCTGCGACCATTTATCATTCTTCTCGGATAATTATGACCTTTTGGTTGGCATGGACCCTTCAAAATATATGCTCTTTTGGCAGCATCCCTAATGTTTGGATGTAGATTCCCAATTGCAATCCGCAGCCCAGGATCAGAAATAATGTCACCATCATTAAGTGCAACATTAGGATCATTACTACCTATTTCCTCAGTTTCTACATTGTCTGCATTCACATTGCTAACTTCTCGTTTCTACTTGTTCGAGGCTCTATTGGTTCGGACCTTCGGTACTTCAACTTGCCTTGGTGGAATTACAGGTGTAGGGGCAGGAGAATAAAAGGATGTCAATGGCCTAACAGTACCATGTGTCCTACTCCTCTTGTTCATTGTCACCAATTGAGTATTTGGGAATGCAAATCTACAAATCAGTAGATAAATAATAACATCAGTTTCTATTGGCTGATTCGATCCTACTGCATTGGGGAATTGAGGATTGGGGATTTGGGGCCTTGGGGGTTCAATTTTGAAAAAAAAATTACTGACCGTGCGCTCCTGCCGGCCTTGGCCTGCGACTGCGAGTCTGCTTCTGCTTGGGCCTTGGGGGCTGGCCGCTGAGGCGCTGAGTCGGCCCGACGATGCGGGGCGGGGGCCGGCGGGGCCGCCGCCGCGCCGCCGCCGCACGCCGGCGGGGAGCGCGCGGAGCCCGCCCGGCCGCCGTGCTGCGCGCGCGCGCGCGCGCCCGTGTCGCCGCCCGCCACCGCCCGGGCGGCCGGCGCCCACCGGCCACCGCCCGTCCAAGCTCCACGGTCCGCCCGCCGCCGCCTAGGGGCTAGGGTTGCCGTGCGCTCGCGGCCTCACACCAGGGAGGCAGGGGCTCGCGCGAGTCGCAGTCTCGCAGAGGCAGAGAGGGGCGGGCCGCGGGGTCGTTTTTTTTTTGAGAGATGGTCGTTGTTGGATGTTGGCAGGCCGGGAAGGAAAGTAGGCCGCCGACGCAGCTGCGACCCAGGCCGGAATCTAATATGGGCCATAAACTTGCACCGTGGGCTAATAAAAAATAGATGGGTATAAGAATTTTTCTGGGCCACGCCTAAGGCCATGGCCTGGGTGGCCTTAGGCCCAACTTCGCCCCTGCCTTGTATGACACATACAGCCCAACAGGCAGGCAATAGGCAGTAGTACTCCTACCGCAGCAGTGTCGCGATCTGGAAAATAGGTGAAGCACGTACATACACGTACACGATCGAATCGAATCTATACGATCGAGAAGTAGCATTTTTTTCCAAAAAAAAAGGAAGGTAAAACAGTTCAGAAGGCACCGCGGCGAGCCCCTTGGAAACAGCGGTGATCAGTAGGGAAGGAGGTCCATCGGGAGATCGATGGCGGCACAGGTTACCATTCATCATCGGGAGTGTGTCCTAATTAATCGAGGCATGCTCTTCAATTCCCGACAGTTCATTTCCATTCACAGAAGGGATCCCCATCGATCCTCCGTCAGTTCCATTCTTGTGCATGTTTCCCTAAAAGGAGAGAAAGGTTTCCATGATCTCCCTCCCGGCGATCACCACCGTACCCTTGCTCCTGTGTATAAATACCTGCACCATAGCATGCATTCATGCACAGCAGAGAGTAGCAGACGTTCGTCGGCTTTCAGAGCTTCTCGACGAGCCAGCTAGCGCGCGGCATCGGCGATGGCACGCATCATCCTCTCCACGGACGTGAGCGCCGGCGAGCGGAAGATCCGGAAGGCCTTGAAAAAAGTGGCCGGTACACTCGTGCTCTGCTTATTACTATATATACATATATGTTATAAGTCATTGAATAATGTCGAGTTCTTTTTTTTAAGGGAACAGTAGGGGGCGAGCCCCCTACTGGGAATAATGTCGAGTTCTTTGCACGTCGATCTGACTGACATGCGATATCTCTTTCGTCTCTTTCTCGCCTACGCTCGCTCGCAGGGGTCGAGAACGTGGAGGTGTACCCTGACACCGGCCGGGTAGTGGTGACCGGCTCAGTCGACGCCGCGGAGGTCGTGACTGCGCTCGAGATCAAGCTGCGGGTCACCGTCACCATTGTCTGTCGCCAGGAGCCGCCACAGCTGAAGTTTTCCTCCGACGACGAGGACGACAACGAGGAGGAGGAGGAGGACGACGAAGAGTCATCGGGAGACCAATACTACTATGAGCAGACACAGCCGGAGAATCTGGAGCACTGGGGGCCCTGGAACCCGGACCCGGACGCTGAGTGGTACGGCATGGGCTTCCCGGCTATCAGGACCCGGGAGCCGCGGATGGCGGACGAGCCCGTCCCGGACCCGGCCCCGTGGTTCTACAACTTCAGTCTGGCGCCGCAGGAGGACGACCATCGCATGGGCTCCCTGGCTATCAGGACCCAGGAGCCGTGGATGGCGGACGAGCCCGTCCCGGACCCGACCCCGTGGTTCTACAACTTCAGTTTGGCGCCGCAGGAGGACGACGACCATCATCAGTAGGGAAACATTGCAGGAGTGCGTGAGCAGCAGTGTCGTGGTCGCCTTGGATTTTGTTTAGAGCTATAGCTAGCTTGAGCGGCATTAGCTAGGACACTAGGTAGCAGTTTTCATTAGGTAATATATATATTTAGGGTTTTGCGTTTGCATCCATCTATCGCAGCAGCTTTAGCTGGAGCGTCAGTTATACGGCTATCTCGTCTCTATTAAGTAGTATGCGTTTGGGTTATATATAGTCACATATAAAATCGCAATTATAGGACTTCTAACATTGTGACTTCGTAGTTTTGCCATTTCAAACATTGCACACGTAATTTTGGGACTCCAAACGCGTGACAATCGTTTCTCATACCATTTTGTGTATTTCAACCTTTTTCTAATTATTTCCTTTGTATTTGAGTACTAAATAGACCTTTTTGCCCTTTCTTGATTTTCTCCTGTACGATGCATGTCTTGTTGGTTCGCAGGCCTGGAACGAATCGTTCCCTGATCGTGCGATGGTTCGCAGCCCCTGATCGTGCGATGGTTCGCAGCCCCTGATCGTTGGTTCGTGAGATCGCACGTCATCACCGCCGCTCCTCTCGTTGCCTTGCACGTCGCTGCCCGCGCCCTGCTGCCTTGCACGTCGCCGCCCGCGCTGAAATCACACGTCGCCGCCGCCATGGATGAGGCCACGCCGGACGCCCAGGTCCCAGCCGCACCGGATGCCCAGGAACCAGTCGTGTCGGCCGCCATGGATGAGGTCGCGCCGGCTGCCGAGGTTCCGGCCGCCATGGTCGCCATGGAAGAGGAGGAGCGATGCGCCACGGCCGGCGAGGGGCCCGGCGGCGCCGTCCGTCCAGGATGTGCTCGCTCCTGCCGGCGAGGGTCTGGACGATGGCCATGACGACCTGGCCGCAGTCGCACAGTCGCTGGGAGCACAAGGAGCGGCTGATGCTGACGCCTTGTTGTCCAATGCGTTTACCCTAGCGAGATCGTTGCTGCCCACTGCTCCTCCTCCGGTTGCACACAATATTCCTGTTGTTGATGTGCAAAGGTAATAACATAAATTATTCTTTGTGCTATTTGACCTATATAGTAGTAGATTAGTAGTAGGGTTATCTTATTAAAAATTCATTTAACTTTCTTAGATCCCATGATGAGGAAAATATGGAAGTAGTCGATTGGAATAGCTTACACATAGTGGAGACACATGATGAGGAAGGTCGTATTGAACTTATGAGTGAAAACCAGATGTATGAAATTTTAGGATTTAGAGAAGAGAAGACAAATGTTCCTGTTATTCCTGCACAGACATTTGATTGCCTAATGGATGAAAATTGCGATGATGGTACTGACATCCCTGTTAGTGATGTTCTACCAAATGAGATGGTTATATCTTATGATAAAAACAAGCCACAAATTTCAGTTGGGATAGTCTACCCTTCGATGCCAGAGTTCAAGATGGCTGTTCGGCAGTTTGCCATAAATGAGGAGTTTGATTTGGGCACAGAAAAGTCTGATACGAAGAGATATAGGTGTTATTGTAAGTCTAGTGAAGATTGCCCTTGGAGAATTAATGGTACCAAACATAAAGGACAAAGCACTGTAGAGGTAAATAAACTGATCTGATTTAGTTAATTATTTTAGTATCTAGTCCAATTATTTTTAGAGGTGATCACCACTATTGTGTGCTTTAATTTGCAGGTGACTGTGTTGGTTGATAAACATACATGTCTATCTTCTATGAGGTTGAGCACTAAAACTCCTAATCAGAAGTGGGTAATTAGTAAAGCTGTAAGTATCCTCAGAGATTTTCCAAAAATGGGTGCCAAGGAATTGCAGAACAAGTTACAAAAAGATCACAATGTCACAATTGTATATGATACTGTTTGGCGGGGTAGAGAACAAGCTCTTGCCGAGGTGTACGACACATGGGAAGAGAGTTTTGAGTTGTTGTTCTGGTGGAAGGCTGAGTTAATGAAAAGGTGCCCTGGGAGTGTCGTAGAGATTGACGTACTTGACATGGAAGATCAATTATATTTCCAGCGTTTTTTCTGTGCTCTTAAACCATGCATTGATGGTTTCTTGGAAGGTTGCAGACCTTATTTGAGTATAGATGCTACAGCACTTAATGGAAGATGGAACGACCATTTAGCCACAGTAGTTGCAGTTGATGGTCATAATTGGATATATCCAGTTGCTTATGGCTTCATACCTTCAGAATCAGAAGATCACTGGAATTGGTTCATGGAACCGTTAAATAAGGCAATAGGTAATCCCCCACTACTTGTTGTTTGTTCAGATGCTTGCAAGGGTTTAATGAATGCAGTGAAAAAGGTTTTCCCAAATGCAGAGCAAAGAGAATGTTTTTTTCATCTAACAAAAAAATTTGTGAAGAAGTTTAGAAGGTCTGGAAAGCTATCACCTGCAGCAAGGACATACAGCGAAAGCATCTTCTATGAGCATGTAGCATCTATAATTTCTGAAAACGCAGAAGCAGTGCCATGGTTGCAGAAAAATCATAACAAGCTATGGTACAGGTGTGGTTTTAATCCAGAAATTAAATGTGACTACATCACTAATAATATTGCTGAGTCGTTCAATAACAGGATACGCGACCATAAAGACTTGCCTGTTGCTGACCTAGCTGATAAGCTTAAAGACATCATCATGCAATTATGGTTTAAGAGAAGAAATATTGCATATAAGCTTCCTGAAGGTAGGATACTTCCAGCTATTATGGTTCAGCTTAAGGCCAATACTAGAGGATTGGGGCACTTGAAAATTGAACCATCAACCAACTGGAGTGCAGAGGTATGGGACCATAGTGGCAGCAAAGTTATGAGGCATGTGGTGAAGTTAAATCAAAGGACATGTACTTGTTGTGAATGGCAGCACACTGGTAAGCCCTGTCAGCACGTATTGGCCTTTGTAACCAGGCAACGGCGAGTCGATCTTGAGCAATTTGTGCATAACTACTACTCCGTGAATATGTTTAGGGCTGCCTATTCTAGAGAGATTGAGCCAATGACAGATAAATCACAGTGGCCACATGTTGAACTGCCATTTGGTGTAGGTGCACCACTACCTAAAGGGGAAGTGGGAAGACGATGTAAACTTAGAATAAAAGGGTGTCTCGAAGGTGGTCACAAGAAAAAGGGTGTCAAAAGTACAGGAGGTGACAACGAAGATGACACTGAAAGTCAAAATTCTATGGTTCCGGTCAATGCAAAAGGGCAAAAAATGATCAGAGGACCTATGACTTGTCTGAAATGTGGTGGACAAGGACATAGACAGGCTAGTTCAAAGTGCCCACTCAATAGGACAGCAAAAAAGAGGTAACTATTGATTACTAATGTATTCAATTTACCTGTATTTATTTGAGACAACAATTCATTGTTAATGTATTTATTATTCTTGTAGGAAGCGGAGGCAACCTAAAAAGAATTTTACAAAAGCTGCACAAGAAGAACTTAGTACCCAACAGGGGCCAACTAGAGAAGAAATATTACGGGACAGTCCAGGCAGAGTCACTAGAATTGTTTCCAACATCTCATTGTCGACCCAAAATTATGTGCAGTCGGCTCGCGTTCTTGTTAGGAGAGGGCAGCTCATCACAAATCAACACCAACAACACTAGTCCTGGGAGAATGGCTGCAACTGCACCTAAAAAGATGGTACCCAAGAGCAAGCTCAATACTGGATGAATGTTGTATCTGTGATGAGATATGCACTCATGCTTTATTTGTAATATTGAACTCATTTAGTGCTAAATTATAGTATGTGTGATGAACTTAATTAGGCTAAATTTGTCGACTTGTGAGATGTTAACTTATTTATGGTTAGAGATGAATTTATTGGTGCTCATTATGTCAAACTTATTTTTACAAGTAAGTTCACAACCTGCAATCTGTCTTTTTTTTCTTTTATTATGCGGTCACGTTGGTCTGGCAGCCACAGCCTGCCCCGGCACCCAGGACCGGCGACCAGCAGCCAGCCAGGTCCGGCGGCGCCCAGGACCGACGGCCAGCAGCCAGCCAGGACCGGCGGCAAAGCAGCCAGCCAGGTCCGGCGGTCTGGATCGGCGACAATGCAGCCAAGGGCAGCGCCCAGGCATGCGAACCAACAAGACATGCATCGTACAGAAGAAAATCAATATAAGGGCAAAAACGTCTATTTAGTACTCAGATACAAAGGAAATAATTAGAAAAAGGGAGAAATACACAAAATGGTATGAGAAACGATTGTCACGCGTTTGGAGTCCCAAAATTACGTGTGCAATGTTTGAAATGGCAAAACTACGAAGACACAACGTTAGAAGTCCTATAATTGCAATTTTCTATATAGTATTAATTTTTCCTATGTGATTTTTGTGTCAGTTTCTTTTGCTTCTGGGTTGCTAAGTGTTGGGATTTGTGGCTAAAGTTCTAATCAAAGGAGAAATTACAAACAATTTTATTATCCAAGAAAATTTTCACCCCATCGTCATACCTAATAACTAATTTATTAATGATAATAAAGCACACAGATTTACATGGGCAAAGATTTAGGACTTCACAGAGGCCAAATCAGCCGGCCGGTTTGCCGTCGATCCATTGCATATCGATCGATGAACTTCACGTTACCCTGCTACATTGGCACGTTGCATCGGTGCCCTTAAAACAACCAAATAAGCAGCCTAGAGCACGGATCAGGTGCACGCAATAATATAGTCGTCCAGGCTCCTCCGATCGGCCACCATAACTTGTTTACTAAGGGCAGTGCATCCACAACCTCCCATCCTCGCGCCATCACGAGCTTGCCCTAGGTATGTTGCATGGCCTTCGGCAAGGACTTCTTTTAAGACGTGCAAAGCACGTTTTTCATCAAGAGAAGGGAGAGTTACAAAACACCACAGTGGGAGAACCCAAAGAGCGAGGAAAAGGAAACAAAAAGGTTACACCTGAAATGAACAGAGAAAAGCACCCACACCACCATCAAAAGAGAGACTACCACTAGAAAGCATAGAGGGATACAACGGAGCGCCCCCCATGGACAGCCAGCGTCAGCACAGTCGAACACCGAGAAGACCTGCACATCATCGCTTGCCAAACAGCTTGCAGGAGCAAAGACCGAAGTCGAGGTTCCGTAAGACGATGCCTTCAAGAAGGGAGCGACGACGCCATTGTCTGCCCACCCACGAAGGGGCAGGCTAGGTCTTCACCTAGCGAACCAAGGCGCTTGGACGCAGCGACAACACCCCCAGCAGGGTGAGTCATGGAAGGAGTACAACCATTGTCGGCCTAGCAGAGCTAGACAAGGCTTTCGCCTCGTCCTCGAAAGCCAATCCACTTAACCGTGCACAACAAGCAAGGTGAGAGCAAGGCGATGGAGAAAGGGACAGCAGGAAGCCTCGGCGATGGCAGAGGACAGGTGCAGAGAACCGCCGCATCCTAGACAACGACAACAATGCCCCCGGGACCAAAGGGAGCCATCCGAACCACCTTGCCGCCTAAGCGCCGAATGCATCCGAACCACAGAGGATCCAAGCCGCCAGACCGCGGACCCCGAGAAGAGGGAGGAGCTGGCCGCCAACGGGAGGAAGGGCAGCGGGCACCAGCAGATGGGGGGGGGGCACAGCGGCCGTCGGCACTGTGATGTCCCAGGTTTTCGGCCGGGTTTATTAACCCTAATGATCCGGTCAACCGAGTTGACTTTGGTCGAACGACGGTCAACCTGGGTCATCACCTCGAAAACATCACCGATAACCCCTAATGACCCATTTGGTCAACAAGGTCAACCATTGGTCAAAACCCTAGTCAAAAACCACTTGAACACCCTTTGCCCTTCTATGTCGCCCGGAACTTTTGCCGCATTCTCCAAATTTCACCTAAACACTTCAAAATATCCCAATGTAAAAGTTGTGTATTATGTTGAGGGACACAACTTTCATGTTGAGTAGCATTGGAGATTTGGAGTGGAAATGCATGAAAAGTTTGGTCAATGCCCCTAGGTACTATTCACTGGCGCCAGAAAACTGCCAACTTGGCAAGCCTATTGTGCACAATTGGTGGAGAAAAAGACCCTATGCCCTTTACAAAAGTTGTAGA
Organism: Cenchrus americanus; assembly: GCA_947561735.1. Classification (NCBI taxonomy): domain Eukaryota; kingdom Viridiplantae; phylum Streptophyta; class Magnoliopsida; order Poales; family Poaceae; genus Cenchrus; species Cenchrus americanus. Next base: position 58,001,776 of record OX387240.1, read on the forward strand.
GCAATGCATGATCTACAACTTTGGTGTAGAAACCTTGGACCACTTCTGTTGGAAAAAAATTGAGAAAAACTTGATCAATGGAGGGCAGTCTGAACTGTTTTTGCCTTGACGCCCAGAGCGCGCCGTCACGCCGGCGTCACGCGCACCCACGCCAGGGACCCTCTGGGCCCGCACGTCGAGACCGGCCCGCGTCCGGTGGTTCGTGCGCCGCGCTACCTTTTTCCCTGTGCGCGACGCGAGCAAGGTCCTTGGTCGGTGACACGCGGAGCCCTCCTACTCGCCAGTTGCCGCACTGCCTAACGCCACTGGTCCGCCGCACGCGTGCACGTCGTCGCCGCCGCCCCCACTGCCCATGGCGTGACCTTTCCACGATTGGACGATGAGTTACTACCTCTCCAGCTCGCGCCCGTCTATAAAAGGGGCGTCGCCGTCATTCCTCGCGCGATGCAGAGCCGCCGCGCCACCATTGCCGCCGCCATTGGCGCCCACGACAAGCTCCACCCTCCGGCCGTCGTCGCCGCCAAACCGTGTTGCTCCTTCCTTCCTCTTGCACCACCAAAGCTCCCACACTCACTTGTTGTCCAGGTCGGACCGCTGGTTCACTGGAGCAGAGCCTCCAGTGGCGCCCGCCGCTCTGCTCCGCCGTGCCCGCCTGCCGGTCACCTCTCCGCCGCAAGTGAGCACTCAAATTGAGTCCCTGCAACCCCTAGACCCCTCTCCTACCTTTTTCCGGCCATCCCCGCCGCTGGCCTCGCCGGAATCCGGCCGGCCGCACCACCCCCTTCGGCCCAAGGGCCACATTGCAAGGTCCCAAGTAATTCCAGGGCCTTTTGCGCAAACGAGGGGCATAACTGTGAGCTTTTAGATCTTTCCAAGGTTCAGTTTGCACAAAGATTATTTAAACTTTTGTGTGTTTTAGCTGCACATTGTAAAATCCATATAAAATCGTAGAAAAATCCAAAAATTGCAAAACCAATTTTTCTGTGCTCTGTGTGACTAGGGCTACAACTTTTACAAAGCATGTATATACTTTTGAGCTTCAGTTTTTGCATGAAAAATAGAAATCCTTTCTACCTAGATCTGTTGCTTTGCAAAATCCTTGCATGTTCTTGAGACGATTCTTGGATATGTTGTGCTTCATGCCATGTTCAGTCACCACACCAAAATTTGCACAAAATTACTGAAGGAATCTTTTATTATGATTTATCTTGCATTTATAACTTTTCTGCCTTAATGACTTTTGTAGAAAAAAGTAAATAGATTTTTGAGCTATACTTCTGGGAATAGTCATGAAATGTCCAAATACACCTTTACTGAATTAATCATGATTTTTGGTCTGCTAGAAATATTTATCCCTTATTTATACTTGTTTTTTATCATAAATGTGTAGATCAAATTCTATAATGGCTATAGATGTGTTTGTTGGTTTCCTATGCTTGTTTTAGACCAGAGCTTGTGTAGGAGAAAGTTTGGCTCTAGAAGTGTTATATTTATTTATATATGCATTTGTCTTATTTGTGGTAAATAGAAATGTATATTTGATGTATTTATTTTTATTGCTTAAGCAAGTGTGTGTTGACGGATAAAAGACGTATCCCTCTACGATCTGCAAGCGTACGGACCCCACACCTTTTTCACCACGGGATTCCCAAGGTTCTTGTCAATCCGCGGAGCAAGGGGATTACAAGCGTTCGATCAACAACGACACACTAGCTACTAAAACCCTAACTACTATTATACTAGAAAACAACTAAACTACACTAGAGAGAATGATTAAGATATCAAGGTAGAAGACACTCGCCCACGGGTCTACGATACTAGAGCATGCAATCGCTTAAAGACATGAAAAACCAATCTAATCTATCGGGGTTGTGACCACGGTTTCGCCCTTTCCCTCCTCTCGTACTGTCACTACGCGAAGGTATTCATGACTAGACCTTTGATGGACACGGCGTATTGAATGGATCCAAGGAAGCATTGAGGCCTATACTCCCTTTACGGCATGGTAGCAAACCTTAAGCATTAAAGTATATTCAACACAAGATGATAGATAGATAATCCGACAAAGTGCGATTACATCTCAAGATCGATTACAACCCATGGACGAATGAGAAGATTACCCCATCAAGGTGCTGATCATGGCACCGTTGATCATGGTTTCACTTCCGCCGGTGTCTTCCTTCTTCTCCACGAGAGGGTACTTCCTTCGAGGTGGTTGATCTCCCGCCGGAGATCCTCCTCCTCTCTCTCTAGCTTGTGGATGGCCTTCTGGTGCGAATGACTCCTCCCCTCAGTGTTGGCGGCGCCTCGGGGGTTTTTAGGGTTGAAGATTTTTCAAGGGCAAGGAAAACGGGACCGAACCGGTGCCGGAAGTGGGCTGGGCCGGCCGGCCGGCCCGCCTGGCCCAATTCGGCCCAGTTCGGTCGCCCCTTTTGCTCCGTGGGTCCTCGCGCACTTATGTACTTTGCCCCCTCCACTTGCATGATTTTGATGTTGTTATCCTCGCGTCCAAGATGGAGGCTCTCTTTGCATGAAGTTTGATCTTTTACGCTTCAATCCCCGGGGGTGTTCCTCGTAGCACTTCGGTCCTCGCCACCATTGGAAGTGATTTCAGCAAGCTCATGAACACGAACAAGACTCCATGAATGCTCCTTTGAACTTGTTGCGAATCCGTCCTTTATGTCCATGTTTTCCTACATAAACACAACACTTCCAAATGCATGCACAAAGATGAACTTGTTATATGATTAGTGTGCCTAGTGGCGGGTTAGTTCCATAATCAAATCCAAACCAAAGTGTAATGAACATGCTAGGTGCACCAAAATACACCGTCAACATCTCCCCCACACTTAGCTCTTGCTCGTCCTCGAGCAAGTACTCGTAAAAGAATTTCGCCCAAGGTGTGTAATCGTGTATCATTAATCCTCCTTCACAAGTTAGTCAATCTTTTCATCTTTAATACATAAACACAAAGTAATGATAATCAAACATAAACATGGGCATTTAGAACTTTCACCACGTCAAGTTTTACCCCACAACTCAAACTCTTCACTCGAAGTCTTCAATTTCAGCCATGCTTACTCCTTTGCTTCCATCGGAGGGTTTTTATGGTTTTCAAAACAAAAATTCCTGCAACAAGTATTAGGCAAAAACCTTTCTCCAAGCTCTCTCAAGTCACTCATATGAAGTGGCTATCCTAACCAAATTTTATAAAACTCTCACCTCCCATTAATCTCTCATATATCATGTAAAGTGGAGCTATAGGTAGGGCTAGCGCAATCAACACAAGTATTGTCAAACTAAGAACTTCCTCTAATGGTTGTCTACCTTTCAAAGCCAATGATCATGAGAATTAACCATATGTAGGGATATCAAGGATGAGAAGATTTAGAATGGTGGACATGTGCAAGGGCAAAAGAAAATTGTGACTTCAAGGCACCAATGATGTCCTCGTTGTCGGATTGCACATGGTTGGAAATAGAGTAAAAGTTTCGTCTCACAATCAACGTGACACCCTTCCTTACACTTTATTATTTTTCTTTTCTTTCACTTGATCCATCCCTCTCATATCTTCATTGCTACCTCATCTTTTTTTCTTTTTCTTCTTTCATTCACATATGATTTTTTTCTTTCTTTCTTTCTTTCTTTCTTTTCCATACACATACTTTTTCTCTTTATTTTTCTCTCTTGACTACTTTTCAAAGCTTTCAATTCTCTCTTTCCTCGCATGCATACAATCTGAAATTTTAAATAAATCATGCTAGAGACGAGACGAAACTTTGAAAATAGGTTGTGTTCAAGGAATACGATGTACAAAAGAGATGTATAGGGTTGGGTATGGAATCCGGCGATGATCATGACTTTCGTTGTGAAAGTCATGTACCGAATATATGACGAGGCTAGCAACAAAAGATAAGCACAAGGACATGATCATTGCTTGAAATTAAAACTCACCAAGAGAGAAGGGTCCTAGCCTAACTCATCGTGCTAATCACACTTATGGTGGAGCGAAAAAAATAAACTTGGCTTTGGATAGGAATTTTTTTCTTACTCTCAACTTGGAAAAAGAGGTTTTGCTAACCTTTATTACAAGGGTTTTAAGATAATTTTCAGAACTGAAATCCTCCAATTTTTAGCATCGAACATAGCACAACTAGCATGTGAAGCTCAAGAGCGAAGTGCGGTATGGGTACTTTAAGTAGTAGCGATTCCACTAAGCACCACGGTAAACGTTTTTCAAACCACATACTTGTGTTCATATATCAAGAATCGAAGATTAAACAAACAAGTAAATAAAGATAAACAATACATAAAACACAAAGATATATATAAAGACTCTTTTTATTTGGTTTTCTTGACTCAACACTAATTTAAGACACTTGCAAAAATTTTAAAACAGACTCAAAAACTAAAGACTCATTAAAACACTAAGACTCTCACACGAAGATTAAACCGAACCTAAACTTGTGGTTCAAAAGCTAAGGCTAGCGAGCTAGCTCTCCCCCACACTTAAAACATACGACGTCCTCGTCGTATCTTACAAAATCCTAAGGGGAAAACTAGATCTAGTGGTACTTCAAGCAAGTTTTGCACCACTTGCCTCTCATGTTTCCAACCATGCCGAAAAGTTTGCGCACGTTGCGGTTAAGGAACTTGTAGTCATCTTCAACTACGCGCTCCAAGTCCTCCATACGCTGCTTCATCGCTTCCATGGCTTGGAGACATTCGTCGGCCGACGTGTAGAGATCCGCGATGGATTGACGGCAAACTCGACAACACATCGGATGCAATCCGAAGGGGTCGTCGTCGCCATAATCTCCACCGTTGTCACCACCATCGTTGCCACCTCCATTGTCGTTGCCTTCGCCACCGTCGTTGCCGTCGCCGTTGGGGCCTTCGGGAGTCCTTTCCTTGGGCTGCTCATCCCAATCATCATCATCTCTACCGGCGGCCGCCCACGAGCTCGGGCTACGATCGTCGGAGTAGTCGCTATCCCCATAGTCCTTAGGCTCTGGCGACACCTCCTTGTAATCTTTGCGCTTGATGCCTTGGAGGCGTGCCGACCTTCGGACGGGTGTAGGGACCTTCTCTCCTTCGACGGGGTTGCGAGATGCAAGAGCTCCGGTCGGGACACGTCCTCCGCAACGGATGCGTGCGGTCCTCTTGACGGGTAGCTTGAGCTCGCATCGCATCGCTTCCTCCATCGATGGCTTCTTGGCTTCTAGCTTCAACTCTAAGCTCCTTGGAGGCACAATGGCTGCTACAAGGGTGCAACACATTGCTTGAAAGGTTTGATTCTTGAGCTCCCAATTCGGCCAAATAAATAGTCCTGAGAGAAAAGCCCTGGGAACCTTATTTTCCTTTTTTACACTTCCCTTAAAATTTTCGGACCAAACAAGGAAGTCAAAAAGGAGCAATTCGGGCGAAATTCGGCGTCATCGGGCGTCGGGCCCCTCCGGGCCGGTCCGCACTGGCCGCCGGCCCACCCCCGCCGGGGGCCGGCCGGTCCGGTTTTTGCACACCGCCCTATTTTTTCTTCCTTATCCCATGGGAAAAAGTTGGCCCAAGAAATCTTCGCGAAAAACTCCGTAAAAACTAAAAGAAAAATTATTTACGAGAAGTTGATGCCTTGTTTTTCGTCCTAGGCGGGACGTTCGGGCTCTTCCTCCATGGTGAAGACGTCAACATGGTGAAGGGGCACGACATCGGGTTCGTAGTAAACCTTAAGCCGCTGTCCATTCACCACAAATTGATCGCCGTTTATATCCATAATGGTTACCGCTCCGTTGGAGAACACCGAATGCACAACATAAGGTCCGTCCCACTTGCTTTGCAATTTCCCCTTTCCGAAGGTTTTAAACCTCGAATTGTAGAGGAGGACCTTATCTCCTTCTTTAAATTCTTTTTTCTTCAATCTTCTATCATACCACCTTTTGATTCTCTCCTTGTATATGCTTGCGTTTTCATATGCTTTCAACCTCAACTCCTCTAGCTCGCTTATTTGAATTCTTCATTTCACCACCGCGGCATCGAGATCAAGGTTCATCTCTTTAATCGCCCAATAGGCTTTATGTTCCAACTCAACCGGAAGGTGGCAAGCTTTTCCATAGACGAATTGATAAGGGGTCATACCTATCGGTGTTTTAAACGCCGTTCGATAAGCCCATAAAGCTCCGTCTAATTTCTTTGACCAATCCTTGCCTCCCTTCTCTATGGTCTTGTTAAGTATGCTTTTTTATTGCCTATTTGACGTCTCCGCTTGTCCGTTGGTTTGTGGGTGATAGGCCGTGGAGACCCTATGCTCAATTCCCAACTTGGACAAGCACTTTTTGAAGTTCTTCCCGGTGAAATGAGTTCCTCCATCACTTATCAAGATTCTCGGTGTACCGAAACAGGGAAAAATCACGTTCTTGATCATAGTGATGGACTCCTCCGTGGAAGCTTTACGACATGGTATAGCCTCTACCCACTTGGATACATAATCAACCATAACAAGTATATACTCGAATCCAAATGAGTTTTTAAAAGGCCCCATGAAGTCTATGCCCCATACATCGAATATGTCGATTTGTAAGTTGTATTTCAAAGGCATAGAATTTCTTTGAGAGATGTTTCCGGTTCTTTGGCATTCGGGGCATGACGCAACATATCTTTTAGTATCTTCATGCATCTCCGGCCAATAGAATCCGCTCGACCATACTTTTGCTTCGGTTCGAAAATGGCTATAGTTTCCATCGTACTCCGCCGAGTGGCACTTCCTTAGAATCTCAACCCTCTCTTCTCTTGGCACACATCTTCTCATCACTCCATCATTGCCAAGCTTGAAGAGGTATGGTGCATCCCAAAAATATTTCTTACTTTCGGAGATTATCTTCCTTTGAGTGTTTTTATCTAGATGATCGAGGGTCATCTTTCGAATTGCTCGAATGATGTCGATCATCCAAGAATCTTTATCAAGCACTCTATAGAGGTGGTCATCTCTCATCTTATCTTCTATGGGCTCTTTATCATCTTGTCCACGATTCATCCTAGACAAATGATCGGCCACAACATTTTCCACCCCCTTTTTATCACGAATTTCAACATCAAACTCTTGGAGAAGAAGGATCCAACGAATCAAACGTGGTTTAGCTTCCTTCTTAGCCAAGAGATACTTGATGGCTGCGTGATCGGTGTAAACAATGACTTTCGAGTTCACGATGTAAGATCTGAATTTTTCGAAAGCGAATACCACCGCTAGCAACTCTTTTTCCGTAGTGGCGTAATTTAATTGTGCCCCACTAAGAGTTTTGCTAGCATAGTAAACGGCGTGAACTCGGCCTTCCTTTCTTTGACCCAAGACCACGCCTACGACGTAGTCACTTGCGTCACACATGATCTCGAAAGGTTGGCTCCAATCCGGAGGTTGGATGATGGGGGCACTCACCAACGCATTTTTCAAGGTCCGGAATGCCGCTAGGCACTTTTCGTCAAAGTCGAAAGCCACATCCTTTTGAAGAAGGTGCGTTAAAGGCTTAGTGATCTTCGAGAAGTCCTTTATAAATCTTCTATAGAATCCGGCATGGCCTAGAAAGCTCCTTAAGGACTTAACATCCGTAGGAGGTGGGAGTTGCTCAACCGTCTCTACCTTAGCCTTGTCCACTTCAATTCCTCTCTCGGATATAACATGTCCGAGCACTATGCCTTGCTTAACCATGAAGTGGCACTTTTCCCAATTTAAAACCAAATCTACCTCCGCACACCTTGTAAGGACCTTTTCTAAGTTTGCTAAGCAATTCATGAACGTCTTCCCGTAAACGGAGAAATCATCCATAAACACTTCAACAATTTCTTCGATGAATTCCGAAAACACGGCCATCATGCAACGTTGAAAAGAGGCCGGAGCGTTGCATAGGCCGAAGGGCATCCTTCTATATGCAAATGTTTCGTAAGGACACGTAAACGTTGTCTTATGTTGATCTTCCGGGTGAATGGGAATTTGCATGAACCCCGAGTATCCATCGAGAAAGCAAAAATAAGCGTGGTTTGCTAACCTCTCGAGCATCTCGTCTATTAACGGTAGGGGGAAGTGATCTTTCTTCGTCGCTTTGTTAAGCTTACGGTAACCGATACACATCCGCCACCCGGTCACGGTCCTTTGCGGTATCAACTCGTTCTTCTCATTCTTCACCACGGTCAAACCTCCCTTCTTCGGTACACAATGTACCGGGCTCACCCATTCGCTATGCGGAACCGGGTAGATGATTCCGGCATCAATTAACTTGATAACCTGTTTCTTTACTACCTCTCGCATGGCATGGGTTAGCCTCCTTTGGTGGTCCACTACGGGCTTACATTGGTCTTCCATTGGTATACGATGAGCACAAAAGGCTGGGCTAATACCTTTGAGATCATTAATCGAATATCCAATCACCTTCCTATGTTTTTTTAATAAAATCAGCAACGCTTCATTTTCTTCGGGACTCAACTCGTCGCTCACAATGACTGGATAAGTTTTGTCTGGGCCCAAAAATTCATATTTTAATCCCTTGGGCAAAGGTTTAAGGTCTACCTCGGGCACTTGTGGCTCCTCGGGTTTGATTTCTCCTATGTCTTCGAATTTCTCTTCCTCCACACTACCATCATGTGGCTCTAAGCCTTTTGTTGCTTCCTCTAGTTCTTCATCTTGTTGATTACTAATTTGATTTTCCATCGCTCTTTGCAGCGGGTCTCTAAGGGTTTCAACAAAACAAAGACTATCTATCTCTTCTACTTCTTCATCTTCGGGAGGAAAAGGTGTAAGGTGTTTAGAAGCACGAAGAAAGTTATATGTGTACTTTGTTCCGTTAAGGTTCATTGTTACTTTGCCATCTCCGACATCTAACACGGCATCAACCAACTTAAGAAAAGGCCTACCTAAGATTATATGATCAGAATTACTATGGTAAGCATCAATAACAAAGAAATCGGTTGGTATATAGTTTCTAGAGATTTTTACTTTCATGTTGCAAGCAATACCTAGAGGTTTGATAGTTCTACCATCTCCCATAATTAATTTCGTTGATGTTGGAGCTAAGTCTAGGTTGTGGTATTGAACTTTATCGTAAATTTTAGAAGATAGAACACTTACTTGGGCTCCGATGTTGCATAAAGCTTTGCATTGAACTCCGTTGATCTCGCAACTCAAGTGCGGCGTCATCTTCTCTTCTTCTTCGGATCCTATCGAGTAAATTTCAGCGAGGCGAGCGTATGGTGATGCTTCGGGCTTGATCCCCATGATTCTCTTCACCTCGGCAATATGTTCCGGATCCACCACGTCATCTCCAAAGAGCTTTTCAAAAATCTCACCGGTGGTTTCGAGGTCGTATGAATTTTCAGCTTTCTTCTCCGGTGGGAAATCCACTTCCAATGCTCTTGCCATTCCCTTTTTATTAGGGAACGGTCTTCTCTTGTCGAATACTTCTCCGTAATCAATAGGAACCCAATCCATTGGTTCGAACTCCCTTAGTGGCTTCGCGCTTGACATGCTTCTCTTGTTCGTCTCCTTTGGTGCGGCGAAGTCGATGTTTGGTGTAGTTCTTGACTTGATGTGTTCTTGTTCGAGCTTTTCCATGATTGGTTCCTCTTTTGCGACTTCCGGGGTTGCCTCTTTAGAAAAATCAGCAAGCTTCTTCTTCCTTGAATTGAATTCCGGCTCTTCCGCAAGTCTTGTTTCCCAATCTCTTCGCATGGCAGCCGCTTTACTAACTTTTTGTAGAAGTTGGGCGGCTTCCGTGAGTGTTTTCTCCATGAGATCCCCACCTGCACACATTTCGACGTGTCGCATGCAACTAGGGGTTAGGGAAAAGAAAAATGTATGCAAGAGTACGTCACCGGTGAAGCCGAGTTTTGGCCCTTGTTCGATTAATTCATTAAACCTATCCTAGGCTTGGTCTATCCCTTCCTCTTCTCCTTGCATGAAAGTGATCACTTGCCTCCTTAGATGTTGAACCTTGCTAATTGGAAAGAACTTCTCGCAAAACTTCTTTGTCAACTTGTTCCAATTGCCTTCAACTTCAAAGGACGCAACCGAATACCATGTCTTTGCTTTGCCGGCAAGTGAGTAGGGAAAGAGATTCCATTTGAACCATTCATCGGGAACTCCTTCTTGACGCACCGTGTTGCATATTGTCGTGAAATCCCTTATGTGTCTATATGGGTTCTCCGTAACCATCCCTTCAAATGGGTTTTCCGCCACCATCTTGATGATCTTGGATTTAATTTCATACTTGGTCGCTTCGAGCTTCGAATCCGACTCTTGTACTTTTATGTCTTCACATCGAGGGCTAGCGTAATCCCTTAATGATTTCTCCGGTTCTTCCACGGGTTGATTAACGAACTCCATCTAGACAATAAGATAAAAACAAAAACAAAAACGAAACAAGTGTTTTTCTAGATAATATATGTTAGATATAGCAAATAAAAGATAAACTAAATATAAAACTAAGTTAGATGCAAATCAAACGATGTAAACTAACTTGCTCCCCCGCAACGGCGCCGTAAAAAGGGGCTTGTTGACGGATAAAAGACGTATCCCTCTACGATCCGCAAGCGTACGGACCCCACACCTTTTTCACCACGGGATTCCCAAGGTTCTTGTCAATCCGCGGAGCAAGGGGATTACAAGCGTTCGATCAACAACGACACACTAGCTACTAAAACCCTAACTACTATTATACTAGAAAACAACTAAACTACACTAGAGAGAATGATTAAGATATCAAGGTAGAAGACACTCGCCCACTGGTCTACGATACTAGAGCATGCAATCGCTTAAAGACATGAAAAACCAATCTAATCTATCGGGGTTGTGACCACGGTTTCTCCCTTTCCCTCCTCTCGTACTGTCACTACGCAAAGGTATTCATGACTAGACCTTTGATGGACACGGCGTATTGAATGGATCCAAGGAAGCATTGAGGCCTATACTCCCTTTACGGCATGGTAGCAAACCTTAAGCATTAAAGTATATTCAACACAAGATGATGGATAGATAATCCGACAAAGTGCGATTACATCTCAAGATCGATTACAACCCATGGACGGATGAGAAGATTACCCCATCAAGGTGCTGATCATGGCACCGTTGATCATGGTTTCACTTCCGCCGGTGTCTTCCTTCTTCTCCACGAGAGGGTACTTCCTTCGAGGTGGTTGATCTCCCGCCGGAGATCCTCCTCCTCTCTCTCTAGCTTGTGGATGGCCTTCTGGTGCGAATGACTCCTCCCCTCGGTGTTGGCGGCGCCTCGGGGGTTTTTAGGGTTGAAGATCCTTCGAGGGCAAGGAAAACGGGACCGAACCGGTGCCGGAAGTGGGCTGGGTCGACCGGCCTGGGCCAGCCGGCCCAGGCCCACCCGGCCCGGGCCGGTCGCCCCTTTTGCTCCGTGGGTCCTCGCGCACTTATGTACTTTGCCCCCTCCACTTGCATGATTTTGATGCTGTTATCCTCGCGTCCAAGATGGAGGCTCTCTTTGCATGAAGTTTGATCTTTTACGCTTCAATCCCCGGGGGTGTTCCTCGTAGCACTTCGGTCCTCACCACCATTGGAAGTGATTTAAGCAAACTCATGAACACGAACAAGACTCCATGAATGCTCCTTTGAACTTGTTGCGAATCCGTCCTTTATGTCCATGTTTTCCTACATAAACACAACACTTCCAAATGCAAGCACAAAGATGAACTTGTTATATGATTAGTGTGCCTAGTGGCGGGTTAGTTCCATAATCAAATCCAAACCAAAGTGTAATGAACATGCTAGGTGCACCAAAATACACCGTCAATAGTGTGCATGTGTTAGCAGTGGCTTGCATTGAACTTGATGAGCTCAGTGAGTAACCCACTTGGTGTATTATGAATTATTTTGTTGCTTAAAGGTGAAAGAACCTTTGTAGATTTAATATTAAAATTAATTGGGAAAATCACAAACCACACCTAATGACCTTGTGTTTGTGTTGTAAAGCTTGATAACAAGTTTATAAAAAACCCCTTGTTGTTGTGTGAGAATTAGATTAATTTACTTGTACATATATGTACACAGTCACTATTAAAAAGTCTAGATAATAAAGCATCACATATTATTCCTTTATAGGAAGAGTATGCTGAATGTATTATTATCTAGGTGAATGTGGTCAACCATGCACCCCATGGTTGTCATGTGTTGATTTGTAATTAATTAAATCAATTCATAAATTAAGTCTTGCATTTGCATCCTCCGTGTAGAAGTCCCCGACGCTTGTGCAGTTGACGAGTACGAGGGAGCAGGAGCAGACGTGCACTATGTCACCGTAGAGCAAGACCCGGACCAAAGTCCAGAAGTTTGTGTAACTTCTTGTGCCAATGAAGGCAAGCCCCGGTCTATCATTAACCCATGTTTTATTTAAATTATGCAACTATCTTTTTTATTTTATGTGCATTTACGTCAGGAGTTGAATTGAAACCCTAGTTGCATGATCCCTAAGTGCCTATGTTCCTTACTAGTATGTTAGGTCGTTAGAGGCTATGCTCTAAGGACCCATTAAAAGTCGAGTGATGTTCGTCACTCGCGAGAATAGGATCTCCTTTATGGAATCACCATAGTTATAAATGGATTGCTCATGTGGTAAGAGCATGGGATTTGGGCTCCTGTCTAGTGGCTTCATGGGCTAAGCTTTTGAACGTACTAAGCACTTGTCGAGCATGGGACCAGTAAGCCTAGTACCTAAGTGAGGCGGCAAGTGATTTTCCATTACTAATATCGAGCATTCACCTGCCCGGCTCATTACTGGGAGGGGGGGTACTTGTGTGAGGCTGGATGTACTGAGTGGGGGCATACCCGATAGCCTTGTACCTGAGACTGTAATATCTATCCCGAACCGTGGATCGAGGGGAACCGCTTGGTCGGTGTCGGCTTTGTTGGGGCACCACTCTGTGTGTTTAGGTCTACTTTGCAAGGTTTTGAATCAATTGATTGTCGGCTTCTCACCGTTATCCGAGACTGCTTAATCAACTGGCTATGATATCCCTTAATGATGGAACTATGTGAAATCTTTTGCGTGAATTAATTGTATTGTACAATTCTTGATTGCATTAGTTGCTCACTATAGTAATGGTAATCCTACTAGAATCTGAGCTAAAATATTGATCCATGATCCTAGTGCTTTTTGGCAAAACAAACCCACCAGCCAAAAGCCCTACATGTCTAGAGGTAACTTTTGTCAGGTAAGTCTTGCTGAGTATTAGTAAATTCAGCCTTGCTATAATTGTTGCTTTCAGGTGAAGTTGTTTGGCCTGGTGAGATTCCACCCGGCTGGGAATGGAATGGGTGGATGATGACGCCGAGTGATGGCATCACGGATGGTCTCCTGTGATGTCGTATCGTATCGCTATTAGTACTTCCGCTGTTTTAATAAAAATCCAAATCATTTTCTTTTATGTCAAGAACCATGATTTGTAATAATGGACCCTACGGGGAGGTATTAATTTGTAAGGCACTCTGGACTATCCTTTGTGGGAGTTTAATGCATACGTTCGATCCTCTCTGTGATTTCAAGTGATTTAGCGGGTGTAAACCCAGCAACACTCAGCGAGATGATTCTTTATTATCGCTTAATGACCAAATGGAGTGGTTTAGGCGATAATACAAAATTATTTCGGATGGGTAACAGTGGGTATCAGAGCATCTGTATGCACCGGAGTGATTAGATTTATACTAATCACATGATTTACAATAAAACTTGCCAAGATTGATTGGATTTTGAAAACCCGTTAGATCGTTAAGGAATGATCTAGATCGAGAGGCCCTAGAGTGAATTTTGGGTTCTTTATGGTGGTATAAGAATCTATGGTGTAATTTGCTAACTTCCAGCACTTTACTTTATGTCAGACTTATTTTCTTGCACAACCAAACTAGATGAAGCCACGTGTTTTATACGTTTGCTGTTCCGCATCACGGGAATTGCGAGGGTTGATGGAGTGATCTATCCGACGGATCTCATCTTCTCGTCTGGTCACTTATGTGTTGTTAACACCAAAAATTGGTACAGGGAAGGGACTAAACTGTGGGCTGAGTTTGGTAGGAGAGCACCATTCGGCAAGAGGTTTTCCTCAAAGCATTCAGTAAAGACGCCTGCAGTCGGGAGTACGTCATCATTCGGCAGAAGAGCTGTTTCACGCTTGGAAGAGGAAGCATTCGGGAATGCGTGATGACGTGGCTTGAACATAAAGAAGGGACGAATTGATGACAGGTGCGAGACGGACATTGGCGCCGGTCCATTAATTTTAGGCAATAAATGTTGTAATCGTGGTCGACTAGGAGTCGTGTTAGTACAAGCGTATAAATATGAATCCTTAGTGTTTGTAATAGGTATCAAACAATTTCACAACAAACCGGCCCCGTGCCATCTTTCTAGTCCTTTAGTCGAGTCGTCGAGTTCTTCAAGAGGAGCCATCGATCCGTCGACCTCCGTAAGTACCGACAACCTTGTATCATGTCTAGTATCATGCGGTAGATTTAGACCATGATGCAAGTAGTCTTGTTACCATGCTTAGTATCATGCGGTGGATTTAAGCTTGGTTCAAGAGGGCTTTCTTGTTGGATCATGAGCCATGCGATAGGCTAAGATCTAGATTGGAGCTAGTTATCGACTCTATTAGATTTGGCAAGATCTAATAGATTCACTAAGTTACCATGTGTTGCTTTTAATTTTGCTCTTATGTTTAATTCATGTAACACTCTTATTGCCCAATTTAGACTGACTAGATTCGGCTCTACCTTGTTTGCGATCCACATGTTGTATGTTCAAATCCTTAACTCGATGTGATGCGTGGGTCACGTGCTCTCTAATAGCCGAACTCGAATCAATCTAGATTGCCACGTGTTGCGGGTTCAAGCTTGTTAATCTAGCATAGTTTGTTCCTTCTCCGCGGAACCCGAATCGGCTGTACAGCTGTATTCAGCAACCCTATCACGAGTGAAACATGTTCATGAGTTTGTTTTAAATAATGTATGCTTTTAGCCTTCCATGTTTAGATTGTATCATGCGGTGGATTGATCTATTCTTGGTTGGTGGTGTGATTTCAAACAAGTTGTATCATGCGGTGGATTAACTTGTTTGGTGTCATGCTCGACGGGTTTGAAAGTACCTAGACATGCGGTAGACTAGTGCTTTTGGTCGATGCATGCATGTTTACTGCAAATTTATAATCATGTTTCACTTTTATTTATTTTATTGTGATTTATCCTTGATAATCGGTCATGTTTATGTGTTGCAATGTTGTTTAAATAAAGACCGATCTTTCATCATGCTTATGTCATGCATTCGGCTATACCCTGTTTACATGTTTTATCAGTTCCCGAATGATGTTCATATTGCCGACAGATAGCTTGTTGTAGCTATATGTCGTTTTGATTGGCTTTGTAGCAGTAAATACGGAACTGTCCGGTACCACCCGGCAAGTTCCAGGTTTTATCTAACTATTTTCATCCTTTGTCAATTTTAGGGAAAATTGACTGGCACGCTTCGGATTCGGCCACGTGTGTTAAGCCAGCTTTTTTCGGCTTGCTGTGTGCTTGGCGTGAGGTGCTGATTTTACGTCAAAACGCTTTTTGGCACGCCCAGTGGGACACTTCTAGTTGATCAAGATGCTTGATATCCAAGATATCATGGATGTCACCTTCAATGAATTGTCTACAGAACAACAATTACATCTGAAAGAAGCTATTGAGCAATTTCAGCAGAAGTGTCTAATGTCATTTTCCAAAAATAGGAGTGGTGTGCCATTCCTCAAGTCGGAAATGCCAAGAGTTCGGGTGTGTTTGGTTCATGTATATGGAACGAACCAGGCCCACGGGGTGCAGCAACCCCGCGTCTGGTTGCCTGCTTCAACCCTAGAGCCTGGCTCCCGTGCTGCAATCCCCCCCCTCCGCCGCCGCCTGCATCCCGAGCTACGCCCAAATCCCCCGTTTCTCCAGAGCCAGGCTCGCGCACTGCAAGCGAGGGCGATGGCGCCTGAAATTTTTGGCTGCGCGTGTGCAGGCGAGAGAAGAGGAGGTGGACGCGGGAAAGCTAGGGTTACCGCCCCCAGTTCACGCCATTCCTCCTTGTTATAAGGTCACCTCGACCCTCTTCTTCTCCGCCTCTGCCATTCTTGCATCTCATGCTTGCCCTCTTCTTCTCCACTAGTTCGTTGTCGCTGGTAAGTGGTGAGCATCACCTGCCTCTGTCTCGATTGTAATCTGGCGTGTTTCGGTTGCTGACACAGGTTGTTCCTCCCTCTCACTCTTTCTCACCCACGCAGGTCACCTGCTCAGATCTGGGTTCTTCCTCCCTTCTCCATAAGGTGATCCTGTTTTCTGCTCAGATCTGTGTTGTACCTCCGTTTCGCCCTCCGGATTTGGTGTTTTGCTTATTTTCTCCATCAATCTCAGACCCAGATCCGTGCTGGTTGACCATGTTGGTGTTGAAAAGGCAAGCCCTCTCCCTTTGTACTTTCGATCTGTGCATGTATGTCATCGATGCAGCTAAATTTCATTTTTTGATGCTAGGGTTTGGTACTAACTAGTGTGCATTGCTCAGATCTTTGTTTCGGTTGGTTTGGTCTCACTGGCTGCTTGAGGATCTGCTTGGACGGTGTGTGCTCGACTCACACGGTAACATTTGTGTAACCCGACCCTTTTTGGATGGCCGATGATGTTGTACATGTTTCCGTGTTTTGATCTACATGTTTATAGCAGTTCATGATTGCTTGTTCATGTCTTATGTTATATTCAACTGAGCACAAGTAGTTGGCCAGTGATACTTGATACTACATGTCACACCCGTTTTCCGAAGAAAACCGAATGCATCTCATACGTGTGCCATAATCACAATTTCACACATATGATAGACAAATGAGTGTAATATCATAGTACAATGCTCAAAACGTACATAGAGAGGTTTATTAATTTATTACACTCATCGATAGACTCGAAGGTCTTAACACGAACATCGATAGCTAGACGATGAAACACCGTCTCCAACTTCACAAGCTCCTGACTGGGGGTAACGCGAGCCTCAGAATCCATCGAACTCGTCGAAGTACTCTGCTCCGGCATCCTCCTCTGAACACATATGGCAAGGGTGAGTACACTTATGGTGGTACTCAGCCCGTGGGGGAAAATGCAAAGCTATCAAGGGTAGGCTAGGGTTTTCGGTGGTAAGCATTTTAAGTTGGTCAAATTTTATTAGCAAGCACCTATTTACTAAGTGTAAGTGTATACCACCCCAAAACTTAGCTTTTTCAAGACTATTCCTCCAAATCATAAGTAAACCACAATTTGAAATCCATTTCTAGTTAACTATCATGTGAGGGTCCAAGCCGCTCTTGACCGTGAGCACGGCTGATCGATCGCCTTTTCACTCGCAGAGGTTGTACACTTTACCCACCGCTCGTGTTCCCCATGTTGCCCGGGTTTGCAAAGCCCTTAAACACTTCCGAGGTGAGTGGCAAGGGGTCCACTACGAAGCCTTTACAAAGGCGAGCAAAACACCAATATCCCACGACAAGCACTGACTCGGGCGGACCATAACCCTCCCTAGTGGTCGCACCTTAGCAAAGGCTACTACCCCAAAAGGACCGGGCTATACCCCCGCAACCCGAGCCCCCCGTGTTCCTTCCGACAAGGGCTATTAGATAATTTACACTCCTAATTAATTGGCTAAGCCAGAGCCATGTGGACTGTGGTTGCACTGTTTTCCTGGGTGGTTCTCCATGTTTCAATTTATGTTCTTGAAATTCCATAAACACAAATTCCATTTAAATCCAACATTTTAAAAGTTAACTTCCATTCCCAAAGTATAGCATCTAAGCATTTATCTACCCAAACATTTATTTAAAACAAGGTATGCAAGGTATAAGGATTAAAATCTAGTCATTTACTTAATAGGCATTTCCCATCAAAATTTATGCATAACGATTTAAATTTAAAGTGTGATAATATGCATGTTATTAGGACAAAAAGAGTATGCAGGGGGGAAATCCACTTGCCTTCTTCTCCTAAAAACTGGGGCTCAACCTCTTCGAAAGATGGCTCCTGCTCAACTTCGAACGGCACGTCCTCTACGATCACACAAGAAAAACAAACAATAAATAAAACAGTACATCAAACATTTCTAAAAGTCTAATACAAGCTTCTAAAACTAACGTGCTTGTTGAGATGATCGCGTGGACACCAAAAACGCCTAAATCGGAGCTAGGACGGAAAAGTTATGATTAAAACAAATTCTAGGGACTATTTTGTAAAAGAAAATGATCCTTAGGGGGTTTTCCATAAAAATCCAGGGGCTAAAACATAATTATAATTATAAACTAGAGGTCCTAGGTGCAAAGAGGGGCTTTTGGACTGCGGGTGAATCATTTTTGAAAGGCTAGGGGCTTAACCATAAAAACCAGGGGCTAACTTGCAAGGGTTTTATATGGTGGGAGGACCGGCTTGCAAATTGTAAAAAGGACAGGGGCTCTTTAGAAAGATTGCCGGCGCAACCCTAGTTGACCGGTATGACTTGTGTTGATCGGCGGTTGGATTAGATCTGGGCCGTCGGTTTGATCTAAGGGCTGTGGTTTTCTGCAGCTAAGGGGCGGCGGCGGGCTGGCTACGGGCGGCGGCGGCGGCTGTCTGGCGGCGGCGGCTCGCCGGAGAATGCAAAAACCATGCTACGGTGCACTAAACAACAAGTTGAAGGTACCAAAATAAAGAGGAGAGGTAGGGGATTTCACCGAGCCGCTCGAAGGGGAAGAAGAGGTGGCGGCGGAGTGGATCGGCGGCGAGATGCGGCCGGTGTACCTTGCTCCGGTGGGCTTCCTTGGGGCGGCGGTGTAGAGGAGGAGAAGAGCTCGAATGAGCGGTGCGAGGTGGAGAGGTGCTCGGGGCGGCTTTTATAGGTGGTGAGGGGAGAGGAGGAGGCGTGGGCAAGGCGGTGGCGCGGGGCAACGGCGGCGGCCGCCATTAAGGCCGGGCTCGGTGCGTGGCCGTTTCGGGGAGGGAGAGGAAGGAGAAAGGGCTGGGCGGCGCCGGGTTAGTGCTCGGCGCACTAAAGGAGAAGGGGAGGCGGCGCGGGGAGGCGAGGGGGCGCGGGGCGGCGGCGGCCGGAGCGGCAGGGAGGTGGGGCGGCGCCTGGAAGTGGGAGACGGCCCTGACAGGTAGGCCCCACCTGTCAGTGGCGCGGGGAGTGAGAGGGAGATAGCGGGCCGGCTGGGTGAAGTGGGCCGGTTGCTGGGCCGCGCGGAAAAAGAAAGAAAATAAACAGGCTGGGCTGGGCTGAAAAGGAGAAATGGGTGAGGGTTGGTCTGTTTTGTTTTTTTTCAATTCCTTTTCTCTTATTTCCTTTTCAAGCTTTTACTCAAAAACCTTTTCAAAAAAAAATTTTAAACAAACTTTTGACCACACAATCAATCAAAACCCATGCATTCAACATGATGCACAAACACTTGGTTTCTCTAAATTAATTAATTATCATTGCATATATTTAAAGGCAATTTAATTATTCAAATTCATTAACCTTAGAAATAAAAATTCTAATTGTTGCTAGCATTTTTAAGTGATGGAATTTTTGGGTGTTACAAATCCTACCCTCTTAAAGAGAATCTCGTCCTCGAGATTCATGAAGATTGGGAAACAAATGAGGAAATTCCGCCATAAGCTCATCTTCTCTTTCCCAAGTAGCTTCTTCCTCTGAGTGGTGACTCCATTGGACTTTGCACATTTTAATGACTTTGCTTCGGGTAATTCTTTGTGATGTGTCTAGAATTTTGATAGGGTGTTCCTTATAGGTTAGATCATCCTTCACATCAAGATCTTCCAAAGGGAGGTGGTCTACTTTAGTCTCACTTGAACACTTCTTGAGCTGAGATACATGAAACACATCATGTACATCTGACAATCGAGCTGGGAGTTCTAATTGATAGGCAACTTCTCCCTTTCTTTCTGAGATCTTAAAAGGTCCAATGAATCGTGGTGACAACTTCCCTCTAATCTTGAATCTTCGTAGACCTCTAATGGGTAATACTCTGAGATACACATAATCTCCTACTTCAAACACAACTTCTCTCCTTTTGGGATCGCCGTAACACTTTTGTCGTGGACTCGAGCGGGGCCTTGAGATTTTCCCGAATTATCTCAACTTGTCTTTCAGCCTTCTTTTATAATGTCCGGTCCAAAAAGTTGACTCTCCCCCGTTTGATCCCAGCACAATGGTGTTCGCACTTTCTCCCGTATAAGGCTTCAAAAGGAGCCATCTTAAGGCCGGTTTGGTAGTCGTTATTGTAGGCAAACTCGCATATGGCAAACTTTGATCCCAGCCCTACCCCCATGCTTTAAGGCACATGCCCTAAGCATATCCTCTAGGATTTGATTTGTCCTTTCGGTTTGACCATCTCGTTTGTGGATGATACGCAGAACCGAAGTTAAGCTTTGTATCCATTGATTCATGTAGCTTTCCCCGTAAACGTGATGTAAACCGTGTCCCACGGTCGATACTATCCTCTTTGGAACTCCATGTAAGCATACAATTCTCGGACATATACGGTTCGCCAACTTGGCTCCGGTGTAAGTAGTTTTGACAGTATAAAGTGAGCAACCTTGGTTAACCTATCCACAATGACCCATATGGAGTCATATCCATCACGGTACGTGGCAATCCCACAATAAAATCCATGCCTATTTCTTCCCATTTCCACTCGGGTATTTTCAATGGTTGAAGCAAACCTGCTGGTCTCTGGTATTCTGCTTTTACTTTCTGGCATATGTCACATAGAGCTACATAAGCAGCAACATCCTTTTTCATTCTATACCACCAATATTTCTGCTTCAAATCTTGATACATCTTGGAGCTTCCGGGATGAATTGAATAGGCAGAGTCATGTGCCTCCTTGAGTATAGTCTCTCGAAGATGATCAATTTCGGGCACACAGATTCTATTCCTGAACCAACTAGTTCCTTGATCATCTCTTTTGAAATCTGGAACCTTGCCGGCATCAATCAACCGTCCATACTCCTTAATCTTCTCATCTGTCATTTGACCCTTCCTGATTTCTTGTTCAAGTGTAGATTCTACTTCCAATGTCATAGCTTCACTCTGGGTGACAATTCCCAGGTTGAGACGTGCCATCTCCCAACACAACTCTTGAGGCATCACATGAGCTATCAGTGAGTTTGCCTGACTTTTCCGACTCAAGGCATCTGCCACAACGTTTGCCTTGCCGAGATGATACTGAATGTCCAGATCATAGTCTTTGATTAATTCCAACCATCTATGTTGTCTGAGATTTAGATCCTTCTGGGTAAATATGTACTTCAAGCTCTTATGGTCAGTGAAGATGCGACACCTATTTCCGATCATATATTGCCTCCAAATTTTTAGAGCGTGCACAATGGCAGCCAACTCCAAATCGTGAGTGGGGTAATTCTGCTCATGTTTTCTCAATTGCCTAGAAGCATAAGCAATTACTTTTCCCTCTTGCATCAGTACACAGCCAAGACCCTAAAGTGAAGCGTCACAATACACATCAAAGCCCTTGTGAATATCTGGCATTATTAGTACAGGAGCTGTGGTTAATCTCTTCTTTAGTTCCTCAAAACTATCCTCGCACTTGGCATCCCACTTAAATTCCTTTCCTTTTCTAACAATGAGGTGAGAGGTTTTACAATCTTCGAGAATCCTTCGATGAATTGATGGTAATAACCTGCCAATCCAAGGAAACTTCTGATCTCAACCACATTCTTAGGCGGATTCCAATCCAGTACAACTTTCACCTTACTTGGGTCTACCGCTATTCCACGCTCTGTGATAATATGCCCAAGGAAGGAAACTTCCTTTAGCCAAAAATCACATTTGCTGAATTTGGCATATAACTGATGTTCTCGCAGCTTTAAAGACGAGTCTCGGTGTCCTTCATGCTCTTCTTCATTTTGGGAGAACACCGAATATCATCGATGAAAACTACCACAAACCTATCAAGGTACTCCATGAATACTTTATTCATCGATACATGAAGTATCTTGGGTGCATTTGTCAATCCAAAGGGCATAACCGTGAACTCGTATAAGCCATATCTAGATGTGAAAGCAGTTTTGGGAATGTCCTCTAATCGGATTTTCAGTTGATGGTACCCGGATCGTAGATCGATCTTGGAGAATATTTTAGCACCTTTCATCTGATCGAACAAATCTCCAATCCTGGGTAAGGGGTATTTATTCTTGATGGTAACATCATTAAGGGGACGATAATCTATGCACATTCTTCTAGTACCATCCATCTTATCAACAAAGAGAATGGGAGACCCCCAAGGTGACGAACTAGGTCGGATGTAACCTTTACTAAGCAACTCATCTATTTGTTTCTTTAATTCGGCCAAATCCTTAACATTCATTCCATATGGTCTTTTATAAATAGGAGCAGTACCAGGTAAAAGTTCAATGCTGAATTCAATGTCGCGGTCAGGCGGCATACCTGGTAACTCATCTGGAAATACGTCGGGATACTCGTTCACAACTTTGATTTCCTCTAAGGATTTGCCCTTTGCTGAATTCACTGTTCCTTGTTCTTCGGATGAGTTATCCACTTTGAACTCAATTCTATCTCCGTGTGGGCTAGTCAAAACCACTGATCTCTTGCGACACTGAATCACCCCGTCATGCTTGCGTAACCAATCCATTCCAAGTATTACATCTATTCCCCAGGATTTTAAAACTACTAGGTCGGCTAGAAATTCTATCTCATTAAGTTTAAGGTTCACCCGTGGACATATGTGTCTGGCTTTCATTTCACCGCCCGGGAGCTAACTAGTAATGGTGTCTTCATAAGACTCATGGGCAAGCTATATTTTTCCACAAATTGATTGGTAACAAATGAATGTGATGCTCCGGAATCGAATAAAACGGATGCAGGTTCAGAATTGACAAGGAACGTACCAAGCACGACCTCGGGAGCTTCCTGTGCCTGCTCAATCGTCACGTGGTTTACTTTCCCACGCACAAAGTTTTGTTGAGCCCTGCTGCCCTGAGGAGTAGAATTCCCAGTGCGAACCTGAGAGGATGGCTGCCCAGGCTTCTGACCATTGCCCTTCTGTGGAGTTTGCATTCCACGCTTGGGACAGTTATTGGCATAATGCCCTAACTCTCCGCACTTGAAGCATCCACTAGGCTGAACTGGTGCGGTGTTTCTCACTGGAGCACCTGGGGCATTGTTCGGGCGACTCTGCTGCTGAATTGGGGCACGAGGAGTCTGCTGATGGAAGCGCTGGGGCTGCTGAGCTGAACGCTGGAATGATTGGTTCTGCTGAAAATTTCCACTATATCCTCCTGAGCGGTACTGAGGATTCTGTGGTGCATTGTAGCGGGGACGTGTGTTGCTACTAGACTGCCCTTGGTTTTGGAACTTGCGTTTCTGGTCTCCAAGTTCTCTACGCTTGCTTTCAAGTCCGATAGCCTTGTCTAATAAGGTCTGGAAGTTGGGGAAAGTGTGGCTCTGGAGCTGATAGTTTAGTGGCCCTATGAGACCATCCAGAAATCGTTCCTGCCTCTTCGGGTCAGTATCCACTTCATCCGGAGCATACCGAGACAGTTGGGTGAACTTGTCCTGATACTCGCTGACGGACATGCTGCCTTGCTTCAGAGCGAGAAACTCCTTCTTCTTCAATTTTATTATTCCCGACGGGATGTTGTCGGGGACAGCCTAAGGGGTCCCCTTAAACAATGGGGAAAACCTCACTTAAAACCTGCAACGAAACCAAAATACGTTGAGCCTAACCATGCAGGTGCCTGACCATGCAGGACACAGCCCACAGGGACTCGAACGGCCCAACGAGGCGGCCCACGTGAGGATCCCTTCGAACAGGCTCCGCCTCGTTTGAGGATGCGCGCTCCCTTTGGGCGGGCTTCGCCCCGCTCGAGGGGCAGCACTTCCCTCGAGCGGGCTCCGCCACGCTCGAGGGTACGCCCCGCCCTCGGCCGGGGTCCGCCACGCTCGAGGGTGCCCCTCACGCGTGCGCCGGCCCCCGTACACGGGCATTTAACGCCCGACGCCGCGGGACGGCGCCATCATGCGCCCGGGGCTCGCACCCCGGTGCCGCCGCACCAACTCCCCAGGGAGGAGCCCATCCCCACCACTGTGGGAGGGGACTGCGCGGCCGGTATCAGTCCCGTGACACCGCGCGCACGCCCCAGTACGGCTAACGCGCCGAGCCCTCGAAAGGGGGCCGACGCACCCTCGATTCACTTTCTTGTGACCCTACAGGGTTAGGTGGAGGCGCTAGGCCGGCGGACCGCCATCCCCGCCACCGCAACGGCGCGGCCGCCGTACCCGCGCGTGCGGGCGCACGCCGTGCCCCGTGGCAACGACTCCGGCCCCGTGAAGCGCGTCGGGAAGGAACGCCGTTCGCCCACTCCCGTACGCCGTACGTGCCCGCGTCGCACCTCCCCTCGAGCCTATCAGAGGACATCACCGCCATCCGCTGCTCTCCTACCCTCGAACCGCCACTGTTCGGGTACAAGTCAGGCCATGATGACCAGATCGCTGCAAGGATCGCCCGGACGGCCGCCCACTCTACAGCATAGCACGTCGCACTCCCCCGCGTAGCTAGATAGCGCGGCGTGCATGTAGTTCGCCTCCCCCTTGATCTATAAAAGGGGGACGAACCCCCCAGCCGCGGGGGGATGAACAAAAGACAGAGAACAGCGACACGCTCAAGTCCACAAACCAAGAGCCCTTGACATACGCTGTGCACTCACTCTCTTATTCTCCCACAACATCTTCAGCCACTCCACCAGGGACTTGGAAGCCACGCTTCCTCTCCCGCCTCGCTTGTAGCAGCCCCACTACAGGCACCCCCGGTGCTGAGCAATATAGTGCCGTGAGCACACCCTCCGTGGGACGTACGGCCCCCTCGGCCGGAACCAGGATAAAAACCCCGTGTCACTTGTTGCTTAGCATCGACCATTGAGGGATAGACCTCGGCGCTATCTACTGGTTAGTGTCGGGACCATATTCCGCACCGACAGTTGGCGCGCACCGTGGGGGAAACGAGCGCCTAAGGTCATTCCATCAACTCCCTCCATGGTGATCCGCACTGAGTACCGCGCTACACGCTACTGCATGGGTAGCTCGGACCCCATCCCAGCCGGGTTCGAAATCCGCTTCGGGGACCTGAACTTTCAGGCCACGGGGAACGGCTATCTCATGCGCCTCACCAACCGTGAGGAGCTCCGCGCGCGGCGCCAGGCCAGGTCAGCTTTGGCCCCCGCCACGCGCGCCACCACGCGCGCAGCTCCCGCGCAGCACGGATGCCGCGGGCCCGTCGGCACCACGACGCCACCGTCGCTCGGGCGGCGTTCGCGTCGGGCGCGGTCCGAGCGGCGGCGGGGCCGAGCGTGCCGCCGCCGCCCGGCGCGGTGCGCCGACCATCGCGACCGCCACCGCCCCGGCGGGGCGAGGCGCGGCTCTCCGGACCGCGCATCCCCATCGGGCCGCGTGGCGCTACGACGGCCTACAACGCCAACGTCAACACGACGATGCGCAGGGTTCCGCCTGGCCGCCACGTCTTCGTCGCCAGGGACCCCGGCGCCTCGGCAGGGGATGAGTCATCCCTGGGCTCCGTTGACACGATGCCACCCGCCAACCGCCACGGATACGCAGAGTGGGACTTCTCCGGCGTGCCAGACCCAGTCGCGTTCCGGCGTTTCCTCGACGCCGCGGACTACTGGTTTGGGCTCGCTCCGACGACTCCGGCCACGGGGAGCTACGACCCCGCGCGGGAGTGCTTTGCGCCGTCATCACCAACGACCCGGCCAACGCCGCCGCCGCGCGGTGGGCGCCGGGAGACGGGGGAGGTCACGCCCTGCTCCGGGGATCGCCGCGCGCCCGGCCGCGGGGCCAAGCGCTCTCGCCGGGGGCCGACGCCGACGCACGCCCAAGCCCGCGAGCTCGAGGCCAAGCCGGCGGAGGAATACCGAACGGTGCGGGCGCTCCCGCGCCTCGATGGCAGGGGAAGCCTCTGCGCGCGGCGAACGCGCGAGGGAGCTGGGCCGACAGGTCCGCGACCGCATCAACACCGTCCCCAACATCGAAAACGTGGACGTGCCCCCACGGGCGAGCCAGAAGCTCGTCACGCTGCTGCGGGCTATGCCAGCACCCTCGACCCCCGAGGCTCGAGACATGCACCGCGAGGTGCAAACTCTCATCGAGCAAGCGGCCGTCCAGCAGGCCGAAAGCTCGGCCTCACGCATCCGCCAACAGGGGGATGCGCGGGGCGATGAAGCTGCACCGGGAGGCGAACCCTCGGTGCACGCGGGGGGACCAGCGGGGCAACCCACCGAGCAAGGTCGCACGCCGGCCAAGGAGCGACTCCTTGACGCACGCAGGGCGCTGGATGGCGACGCCCGCAACGTCATCAACGCCAGGCGCACCAGCAAGGCGGACGCACGAG
The DNA here is from genome assembly GCA_947561735.1 of Cenchrus americanus. Lineage (NCBI taxonomy): Eukaryota > Viridiplantae > Streptophyta > Magnoliopsida > Poales > Poaceae > Cenchrus > Cenchrus americanus. The sequence goes on from OX387240.1 coordinate 58,028,230, forward strand.
CGGCAAGGTGCTACCACCCTCGACGGGGTGGGCGCTACGACAGCGGCGAGGACCGCTCCCCGACGCCGGAGCCCCCAGGCACCCGTGTGTTCAGCCGGGAGATTCGAGCGGCAGCGTTCCCCCAACGCTTCCTCCAACCCTCGACGATCGTCAAGTACAACGGGGAGACGGACCCCCGCGTGTGGCTCAACGACTACCGCTTGGCTTGCCAGCTGGGCGGGGCCACCAGCGACGAGGTCATCATCCGCAACCTGCCCCTACACCTTGGCGATGCGGCCCGGACATGGCTCGAGCACTTGCCCGCCAGCCAGATCCATAACTGGGACGACCTAGTCCACACGTTCGTGGGCAACTTCTAGGGCACCTACGTGCGCCCTGGGAACTCATGGGACCTGCGCTCCTGCACGCAGAAGCCCGGCGAGTCGCTGCGGGACTTCATACGGCGCTTCTCCAAGCGCTGCACAGAGCTCCCCAGCGTGGCACAGTCCGAGATCGTGCACGCCTTCCTCGAGGGCACCACGTGCCGGGACCTCGTGCGGGAGTGGGACGCAGCCCGCTCGCGGACTCCAATGAGCCGGTTCGACATCGCCACCGGCTTCGCCTCGGGGAGGAGGCCGTGGGAGCGATCTTCGACGGCAAAAAGGGCAAGCGCTCCGAGGACGCGCGCCGCGGAGGGCAGCAAGTCCAAGGAGCCGCACCGCAACGACAAGCGGGCCAAGAAGGGGAAAAAGCCGCGCCGCGAGGCATGCGAGCGGGGGCGCGACGGCGGCAACGCCGAGGCCCTCGCTGTCGACCCGGCTCGACGGGGCCCTCGACCGGCCCCTCGAGGCCCGGGGGTGTTCGATGACATGATGAAGAAGCCATGTCCCTACCACAAAACCCCAGTACACAAAACCCTTGAGCAATGCGACATGCTCAAGAAATTTTACGGCCATGCCACCGCAAAGGAGGCAGAGGCCAAAAAAGACGGAGGCGATGGCGACGTGGGCGGCTTCCCCGCCGTCGAAAATGTGTTCCTCATCTTTGGGGGACCAACTGTTGACATGTCGACACGCCAACGCAAGAAGGAGCGGCACGAAGTCCTCGCCGCTGAGAGGGCGCCTCCGTCCTTCCTCAATTGGTCGGAGGACGCCATCACATTCAGGCGGGAGGACCACCCAAACCGCGTCCCCAACCCGGGCCAGTACCCGCTGGTGGTTCACCCCATCATCGGGAACGCCCGGTTCTCGAAGGTCCTCATGGACGGAGGCGCGACCTCAACATCCTCTACGCGCATACGCCGCTCCCGATGGGGATCGGATTGGACCGAGTGCGGCCCGGCACGAAGCCGTTCCACGGCATCGCGCCCGGCAAGCGAGTTCAACCCCTCGGGCGGATCGACTCGCCGGTGCGGTTCGGCACCCCTAAGAACTTCCGCAAGGAGACCCTCACCTTCGAGGTGGTGGGGTTCAAAGGGGCCTACCATGCTATACTTGGGCGACCTGTTACGCCAAATTCATGGCGGTCCCCAATTATACCTACCTAAAGATGAAGATGCCGGCCCAAACGGCATCATCACCGTCGGCTCGTCGATCGAGCACGCGTTCGACCGCGATGTCGAATGCGTGGAGCACGCGGGAGGCACGCGGCGGATGAAGCGGCGGTGAACATCTTTGGAGAAGATGGTCAACGAAGACCTCGACTCCGCCGCCAAACAAGCCGGCACCTTCGAGGCCGCGGAGCGACCAAGGGGTCCCCCTCGACCCTTCGGCCCCCGAGGGCAAGGTGTTGAGGGTCAGCTCCACCCTCGACCCCAAATAGGAAGTGGTGCTCGTCGACTTCCTCCGCGCCAACGCCGACATCTTCTCGTGGAGCCCCTCGGACATGCCAGGCATCCCGAGGGAAGTCGCCGAGCACTCCCTTGACATCCTGCCAAACGCTCGCGCCGTGCAGCAACGGCTCCGCCGCTTCGACGAGGAGCGGCGACGGGCAATCGGAGCGGAGCTGCAAAAGCTTCTCGAGGCCGGATTCATCAAGGAGGTGTTCCACCCAACATGGCTAGCAAACCCCGTGCTTGTAAAGAAAAAGAATGGGAAGTGGCGGATGTGTATAGACTACACTAGTCTCAATAAAGCATGTCCTAAAGTTCCTATTCCTTTGCCACGCATTGATCAAATCGTTGACTCAACTGCTGGGTGCGAACTACTCTGTTTCCTTGATGCTTATTCCGGGTACCACCAGATAAAGATGAAAGAGTCCGACCAGCTCGCGACCTCGTTCATCACACCGTTCGGGACGTTCTGCTACGTCACGATGCCATTTGGCCTCAGAAACGCGGGTGCAACATACCAGCGTTGCATGCAGCACGTTTTTGGGGATCACATCGGGCGGACGGTCGAAGCGTACGTGGACGACATCGTTGTGAAGACCAGGAAGGCGGACGACCTGGTTGGCGACCTTGGCGTCGCATTCAACTGCCTACGGGCCAATGGGGTCAAGTTAAACCCCGAAAAATGTGTCTTTGGAGTGCCGCGAGGCATGCTCCCCGGGATACATCGTCTCCCGGCGGGGAATCGAGGCCAACCCCGAAAGGTCGCGGCCCTCGAACGGATGGGTCCGATCCGGGACCTCAAGGGGGTGCGAAGGTGTTGGGGTGCCTTGCCGCCTTGAGCCGCTTCATTTCGCGGCTCGGTGAGAAGGGCTGCCCCTCTACCGCCTACTCAAGAAGCACGAGCGCTTCTCTCGGACCACCGAGGCCCGGGACGCGCTCGACAAGCTAAGGCGTCTCGTAACGCACGCCCCGATCCTCACGCCGCCGCAGGACGGCGAGCCCCTGCAGCTCTACGTGGCCGCGACCACCCAGGTGGTGAGCGCCGTGATCGTTGTGGAGCGCACGGAGGAAGGACATGCCTTGCCTGTGCAGCGGCCGGTCTACTACATCAGCGAGGTCCTCTCGGACACGAAGACGCGCTACCCACAGGTCCAGAAGTTGCTGTACGCGGTGGTTCTCGCGCGGCGCAAACTCCGCCACTACTTCGAGGCCCACCCCGTCACGGTGGTTTCCTCCTTCCCGCTAGGAGAAATCATCCGCAACCCCGACGCCGCGGGCAGGATCGCCAAGTGGTCCGTGGAGCTGATGGGCGAGACGCTCGCCTACGCCCCGCGCAAGGCTATCAAGTCCCAAATCTTGGCGGATTTCGTCGCCGAATGGACGGATACGCAGCTACCGCCGCCACAAATCCAAGCGGAGTCTTTGGACTCTCGTTCTTCGACGGCTCGGTGATGAAAACGGGGGCGGGCGCGGGCCTGCTCTTCGTGTCACCCCTCGGGGAACACATGCGGTACGCGGTGCGCCTCCACTTCCCCGCGTCTAACAACATGGCCGAATACGAGGCCCTCCTCTGCGGCCTCAAAATCGCCATTGAGTTAGGCGTCAAACGCCTCGACGTAAGGGGCGACTCGCAGCTCGTGATTGATCAAGTCATGAAGAACGCGAGCTGCCACGACGACAAGATGGAGGCCTACTGCAAGGCCGTGCAAGCCCTCGAGGATAAGTTCTACGGCATCGAGCTCAACCATGTGCCCCGCAGGTACAACGAAGAGGCAGACGAGCTCGCCAAGATCGCGTCCGGGCGGACCACCATTCCCCCGAACGTTTTCGCGCGCGACATCGCTCAACCCTCGGTCACCTTCGAGCCCTACCCCTCGAATCACAACGAACCCTCGGGGGCTCCCTCGAATCCAGCGGGTGCGGAGCCCATGGACGAGGACCCCTCGAACAAGGCGTATGTGCTCTCCCTTCTCGAGGGGTACGGCTCCCACGAGGCCGACGTGATGGACATTGAGCAGGCCCCCGTCCAGGCGGACTGGCGGGAAAAATACATTGCCTGGATCGCTCGAGGGGAACTCCCCGCGGACCGGGCCGCGGCTAGGCGCATCGCTAGGATGGCTAAGTCTTTTGCCCTCGTCGACGGCGAGCTGTACAAGCGCGCCACCTCCGGCATCCTACAGCGATGCGTGCCCATTCCCGAGGGGCGCGAGCTCCTGCGGGACATCCACGCGGGGATCTGTGGCCACCACGCCGCGCCCCGCACCCTCGTCGGCAACGCGTTCCGCCAGGGCTTTTACTGGCCCACTGCGGTCGCGGACGCCAGCGAGATCGTGCGCACCTGCGAGGGGTGCCAGTTCTACGCCCGCAAGTCCAATTTACCCGCCCATGCCCTACAGACCATCCCCGTAACATGGCCGTTCGCCGTGTGGGGGCTGGACATCGTCGGGCCCCTGCGGAAGGCGCCCGGGGGCTTCACCCACTTGTTGGTCGCGATCGACAAGTTCTCCAAGTGGGTGGAGGTGCGCCCCATCACGAATCTAAGGGCGAGAAGCGGTGGTGACATTCTTCACCGACATCGTATACCGCTTTGGAGTGCCAAACTCCATCATCACCGATAATGGATCCCAATTCACGGGCAAGAAGTTCTTGGAGTTCTCGCGACAAGTTCCACATCCGTGTGGATTGGGCGGCTGTGGCGCACCCACAGACCAACGGCCAAGTGGAACGTGCCAATGGCATGATCTTACAAGGCCTAAAGCCCAGAATTTTCGACCAGTTGAACAAATCTGGGCGGAAATGGCTCCAAGAACTACCGGCGGTCGTGTGGAGCCTAAGGACCACCCCGAGCAGAGCCACTGGGTTCACCCCGTTTTTCTTAGTCCACGGCGCGGAGGCCGTCCTCCCCACGGATTTAGAATACGGGTCGCCCAAGGTTCGAGGCTATAACGAGGATGCTAACCAACGAGCCCGCGAGGACTCGTTGGACCAGCTGGACGAAGCGCGCCTCGTAGCCTTGATGCATTCCGCGAGGTACCAGCAGTCCCTCAGGTGCTATCAAGCTCGCAAGATACGCCGGCGGGATTTCAGTGAAGGGGACCTGGTCCTAAGGCTATGCCAAGACAACCGAGGGCGCCACAAGCTATCGCCCCCATGGGAGGGACCCTACGTCGTGGTGAAGGTGCTCAAGCCCGGCACATACAAGTTGGCCAATGAGGACGGTGAAGAGCTCACCAACGCTTGGAATATCCAACAGCTACGTCACTTCTACCCTTAGCTAGGATTTCCAAGTATTTTTGTTGTAAAAACCGCACGGCCAACGCCCCAGTTGGCTACAACTATGTAAAAGCTTTAAGCTCAATAAAAAGGGCAACTCGGCTTTCCCCTGAAACCCAAGTTACCCTCGGGGGCTACTGCGGGGGGCATCCCCCCCCCAAAATAGTCCCATTTTTTCGCGCAAAAAACACAACAACCCACACGCGCTAAGTTTGTTTCCTACTTCAACCTCGAGCCACGATTCGAACAGGGCGCAGGCGGCACAGCGGAAGGAGCGTGCGAGCCAGAGATAGCCTACGCCGCGTGGATATGGCCCTTCTCTCTCGCCTCCAACCCAGCGGGCCCCCTGCGAAAATCGAACTCCCCTAACTAGAATCTACTCAGGAAGAAGGAGAAACAAAAAGCGTGATAAACAAACGACTTCATTTACAGCAAATGCTCATGTTCATGAAACAACTTGTTTATTTACAAAAGGCCGCGAGGCCAGGATATTGATACACATCAAAAAACGGGCCTAGCGCCCAACTGCTTTCAGGCGGGAGGAACAGCAGCATCAGCGACGTCCGGGAAGAGGAACTCCTCGAAGGCCTCGGCGAGCGACCCGGCGGCGTCGGCAGCGAGCGCATCCACACGCTCCATGGCCACCTCATCCTCGACGCCCTCGGGAACGATGTAGCCTTCCGCCAGCGCCTCGAAGTTAACCTCGTAGTGGGATCGCACCACTCCGAGGGCCTTCTGGACGCCCAGCTGCAGCGCCCGGCGCATCCGCTCGGTGACATGGCCACCAAGGGCACGCAGACGGCTGGCCAGGGAGCTGCCGGCCTGCGCCTCGCCCTCCTCGACGGCGCGGCGGTCTCGAGGGCCGCATCGCGCAGCTCCCACAGCTCCTGCTCGGAGGAGTTGTAGGAGGCCTGCAGCGCCACGGCCCGCTCAGCCACGTGCCCCAGGGCGGTGCGCAAGCCTGGGAACACCAAGGCAAGAAAGAAATCAGAAAAAGGGAATGCGAGTTCCCAATCGAAAAACCAACAAGACGAGAGTCAGACTGTGGCTCACCTTCGACCTGCTTCCTCTCCATCTCGAGGTCGCGGCGCACGGCCTCGACCGTCAGCTCGAGGCGCCCGACGGTCTCGCCCTGCTCCCGGAGGGACATCTCCTGATTGGCGTTGGTGATGCTGAGCATAATCACCTCGCCCTCGGCATTGGAGAGCTTGGCGTCCCGATCCGCCAAGGACTTCTGCGTCACCTCATGGGCGGCGCGCTCCTGCTCCAGCGCTGCACGGGCATCGGTGAGGGTGGCCTGCTCCTGCTGGAGTCGCTCCTCAGCCCCTTGGCGGGCGGTGCTCTCTTGCAGGAGCCGCTCCTCTACGACGACGAGGGCCGCGGCCTTGGCGTCGAGGGCGGCCTTCAGGTCGTCAGCCCTCCTTGGCCCGCCGCTCCCGGCTCGCGCGCCCGCTCCTCGGCCCAGCGGCTGCTGCGCTGCGCCCCCTCAAGCGACGAGCGAAGCTCCCGGGCTCCGGCGCGGACGGTCGCCACCTCCGCCTCCCGGTTGGCGGCCGGCGTCCGCGTCTTCTCCAAGTCCTCGCGCGCGTGCCACGGCGCCTCATCACGATCGATGAGGGGCTGCGCGCACCCGCTCGAGGCTCGAGCGGCGCGCCGTGTCTGCCTCGAGCCCTCGGGCGGCTCGTCGAGGGCCGGGCCAAGGCCCCGTACGCCGGCCCGGCTATCCGAGGACACGAGAGCGTCGGCAAGCGCGTCGAAAGCGCTGCACTGCTCCTGGAGCTGGTGGACCTCGGCGTTCACCCGGTCGAACGCGTCGTACTTGTCGTGGGCGCGACGCTCGAGCTCCTGGCAACCACAGAAACAAAACCCATAAGTACCGTGACACGAAGGCAGCATACACAAACGAAAGAAAGGAGAGAACAAGCAACCACGGCTAACCTGGAAGACGAGCCATGCCGGGCCGCCATGGACCCGCAGCGCCTCGTTCAGCGCGCGGTTGAGCGTAGCGCCGTGGCTCCGGAGCTTGTCCCAGAGCTCCTGCTCCCCCCTGGCATCGGCAAACGCAGGGGGATCATTGACGGCCCCCTCCACCGGGCGGGGGCGGCCGGCGCGGGAGGACGAGGCCTCGGCACCGTGTCCTCGACCCCCCACCACCGGGTGACCCTCGCGCCGCCTCACGAGGGCCCCCTCCCGGGGATCGGGGGGAATTCGTGGGCCGGGCCCCGGCCCCCGATCCCACCCGGGCGGCGGGGAGTCATCCGAGACCTCCACCACCTCCGCTTGCGGGACGCGGCGGGCGCCGCCGCTTGTGCCGCCTCCACCGGCGCCTCCGCTGCGTCTCCACGGCCGCGGGCGCCCGGCACGGCGCCACGGCCACCACCTCCGGGCTGCGCCTCTGCGGCCACGGGCGCCGCGGGTTGCTCCCGCTCCGCCTCCTCCACGCAACGGCCCCCGCGGGCTGCGCCTCCACCACCGCCGCTGCCGCGGCCCGCACCCCCGCGACGGCCGGCGCGGCCGCTCCTCGGCGACCGCCGACGCGCCGCGGCGGGCTGATCTGGTGGCCGAGGCCTCGGGGCCCCGGCCGCGCCCTGCGAGCTCTCGCCCGCCGCCGCCGTGCTTGTCCCCGCCCCCCGCGGTGCCCTCGACGAGCGCCGCCGGGTGGGGATGGACGCGTCCGTCCTCAGCACCTTGGCAGGTGCGAGAGGAGGCACGGTTGGCACCACCCTGCGCAGGCGCGAACGGAGGGTTAGAACGCCTAATCATCAACTAGTTAAACCGAGCGAAGCATCGAGCCCCTTACCTCGAGGAGGAAAAGGCACGCTTCCTCTTCCTCGAAGCCTCAGCGGATGAGGCCGGCGCGGCCGGCGCGCCCGCCGCCGCGTCTCCCCGACGGCGCCGCCGCGCGCGTGGACGCGCGCCGCCCCGCGCGCGGTCGCGCCCGATGTCGCGCCTCCCGACGGCGCGCGCGCGCGCGCGCGGTACGCTCGCCCCGCGTGCGGGTGCGCCTGCCGCCGCGCTCCCCGACGACGTCGCCGCGCGCGCGGGCGCGCTTCCCCCGCGCGCGAGGCACGCTCGATGCGCGCACCGGCGCGCTCGCCGTGCGCGCCCCCGACGAGCGCGCGGCACCTGCGCGCACGCGCCGCCCTCGATGTCGATGGCCGGCGGCGGGCGCCGCCGCGCGCCCGCCCCGGGCGATGCCTCCCTCGCCGCCGGCGCCGGCTCCGGCGACGGGGGCGCAGGCTGCCACCTGTCAGAGGGGCCCTCCCCCTCAGCCTCTTCCTCTTCGTCCTCCTCCGAGGACGAGCACTCTTTTCGGATCCCGGGGAGGGAGAGCCCCGGCTCTTCGCGCCGCCGGTACTCGCGGCCCGCCGATCGCGACGCGCTTGACGTCGCCTCGCGTGCTCCCTCTTGCGCGCCGCCTCCTCCTGCTGCCGCTGCTGCGCCGCCCGGCCCAGCGCGCGGGAGTCGGGGGTGGGCGGAACGGACTTGGCGACGGTGAAGGTCACCAGCTGCACACAGGAGCAACAAGGGCGCGTCAGGAGGCAAAGGCAACACAAAGAACTAAAACGAAATCAAGAACTACGCTCACCAACGGGCCGGTGGGGAGCATCTCGAGGTCCCACGGGGTCCGACCCGCAGGCATCGGCGGCGTCCGGGTGTCGACGGCGCTCCGCGCCCGGGTGAGCGCATATGGCCGCTCGAGGGGCGTCGGGAGCATCCGCGACCTCGCCAGGTCGATGGGGTTGGCCGCCTCTGTCATCTCGAAGATGCAGAGCGGCCTCTCCATCAAGGGCACGACCCGCCTATGATGGAGGAAGGCGAGGACGCCCACCGCCCTCAGCCCCATCGTCGCCAGGCGCTGCAGCGCGGCCAGGACCGACTCTGTCGCGCCCGTCTTTGGGCGTGGACACCCCGTAGCCCCGGGGAGTCGAGGGCCTCTCCTTGAACACCCGGCCGGTGTAGGGGGGAAGGCCGGGCTCGGCGTTGCGCGGATAAAACCATCCCCGCTCCCCGGCCGGCGTTGTTCGTCGTCATGGTGCGGGGGGATGTAGACGTTCTTGAATTGCCCCCGCGGGGGCAAGCGACATCCCGCCGGCGCGCACCGCGCGGCGGGTCCTTGGCTCCGTCGTGGGCTGCGTGAAGAGCTCCGCGCGGAAAAGGTGTACCCAGAGCTCCCAATTGACTGGGATCCCCAGGTACCCTTCGCAAACGCCGACGAACGTAGCCGCCTGCGAAATCGCGTTGGGGGCGAAGTTGTGCAGCTCCACTCCGTAGTGGTGGCACATCGCCCGCATGAAGCGGCTCGCCGGTGCGTTGAAGCCCCGCTCGTGGTAGCGGATGAAGCTGACCACATAGCCTTCCGGCGGGTTGGGCGCACGGTCCGCCGCCGGCGGCACTATCCACTCCGCCGGGCGTAAGTCTTCATTGGCCGACAGCTGGCCGGCGGCGACCAGCTCGCCAAGGGCCAGCGGCGTCACCGTCGACCTCTCCCAAGCATACGGCTCCAAGATCGTGAGGGGAAGCTGAGGCGGCGCCATGAGGAAGGACGAAGGAATGCGAGGACGGAGGACAAGGAACGGAAGAAAAGCTCTAACGGCGACACCGCGCGGTGGCAAGAGCGATGCGAAGACGAAGGGGCGGGGAGCGAAAATGGTGAGGCGTCAAGGTAAAAAACCGCCGTCTCCTCCACCCCTCAGATTTATAAGCCGACGGGGCGAGCTCTCCGGAGCGGATGCCCCGCTCGCATTAGCTGGGGGGAATCTTCCCTTCACGCCGACGGACGGGCCCCACCACGGCTTGCGGCGGCCACATCCTTTGCGGGCGGGCCATCATCACGGCGGAGACCCGCAGGGATCGAGGTGAAGCCGTCACGTCCACCTGCCACGCCGCCCACTACGCGCGCGCGCGCGGCCGCAGCGCCTAAAAAGACGCACCCGCGCTGCAAAAACCGCAGCCTCGACTGCGAGACATTTAAAAATCGGGTCCCTTGCCAAGCAAGGAGAACCCTCGAGCGGGGCGAACCCCTGGCTCGAGACAAGGGCAACCCTCGATGGGATATCGACGTGAGAGGGTCGCCCGGGACCTGCTTGATGTAAAGCAGACACCGCGGGCGCCCATGCCACTTAAAACCCCCGAGCGGCACGAGCCCTCGACTCAAAACGAGACCAGCCCTCGATGGGATATCGGCGCGAGAGGGTCGCCCGGACCCACCCCGGTGAAGTGGGCCGGCCCCCCGGGCACTCATGCCGCGTAAAACCCTCGAGTGGCACGAGCCCTCGACTCAAAACGAGACCAGGCCTCGATGGGATATCGGCGCGAGAGGGTCGCCCGGGACCCGCTGATGTAAGCGAGGGCGCCGCGGGCACTCATGCCGCGTAAAACCCTCGAGCGGCACGAACCCTCGACTCAAAACGAGACCAGCCCTCGATGGGATATCGGCGCGAGAGGGTCGCTCGGAACCTGCTTGATGTAAAGCAGGCGCCGCGGGCACTCATGCCGCGTAAAACCCTCGAGCGGCACGAGCCCTCGGCTCAAAACAAGAACAGCCCTCGATGGGATATCGGCGCGAGAGGGTCGCCGGGACACCGCTGATGTAAAGCAGGCACCGCGGGCACTCATGCCGCGTAAAACCCTCGAGCGGCACGAGCCCCCGGCTCGAAGACAACATCAACCCTCTAAAGAGGGCGCGCGCGTGAGAGGGTCGCCCAGGGCCTGCTTGAAGTAAAGCAGGCACCGCAAGCACCCATGACGCGCTGTGCTACCAACCAGCACCTCGAGGGCTGGCTCGCCCAGACCCCTCGACGGCCGCAAACGCGAGAAGACGGGGCCGCCCAGGCGCCACCCCGCACGGCCCTGCGATCGAGAGGTCCGAGCCGACCCTCGACGGGTCGAACGGGCGCCACGGATCGCGAGTTAGGGACGACGAGGGCACGCGCATTCGAGCCGTTCCTCGAGCCCGTCGGCTCGAGGGTGCCCCACATGTCGTGTTCGAGAGCCGGCGAGGGCGGCTAGCGGGGGGATCCCACCGAGGGAGAGCTTCCGCGCCCTCGGTCCCTAGCGAACGGGACCGAGCCCCACCCTAGCAAACCCACGCAAGCGCTTCCATGGACGTGTCTCCGGACCGCGCGGCCTACCCTTATCGAACGGGGCATGGACGTCCACTTGAACCACCCGCTAGCAGCTCGACGAGGAATCCGCAATCCGCGACCCGCTCGATGGGGGTTGCGGAAACCTCACCCTCCGTCCCGCGGAGGGACGGCGAGGGCGCGTTAAAAAACAAGTCGCCAAGCTCTACCCGATCGCCTCGAACGGGCCAAGGCTCGGGGGCTTGGCGCACGGCTACACCTCCTTGAATCTGCACCCGCCGGAGAAAGTGCCAGCGGTGCGTGCACCCCCGAAGCCGGCTGAAATACCGCCGATGCCGGTTGGCATATGTGCCACGCCTCCTGACCAAAATTCTCGCGGTTAACCCCTGCAGGAGTATCCACACTCCTGCAGGGCTTCGGGGGCTAGACCCGCGGGTCCGCTGACGCAGCCCCACGGAAAGCGTTCGCAGAACAAGGAGGGAAGAACGTCCTATCAGTAGGATCCAGCATCTGCGGGAGCCTCAATGGCAAACCCACAGATGCTCGGGGGCTACTGTCGGGGACAGCCCAAGGGGTCCCCTTAAAAATGGGGAAAACCTCACTTAAAACCTACAACGAAACCAAAATACGTTGAGCCTAACCATGCAGGTGCCTGACCATGCAGGACACAGCCCACAGGGACTCGGACGGCCCATCGAGGCGGCCCACGTGAGGATCCCCTCGAACAGGCTCCGCCTCGTTCGAGGATGCGCGCTCCCTTCGGGCGGGCTTCGCCCCGCTCGAGGGGCAGCACTTCCCTCGAGCGGGCTCCGCCACGCTCGAGGGTATGCCCCGCCCTCGGCCGGGTCCGCCACGCTCGAGGGTGCCCCTCACGCGTGCGCCGGCCCCCGTACACGGGCATTTAATGCCACGACGCCGCGGGGACGGCGCCATCATGCGCCGGGGCTCGCACCCCGGTGCCGCCGCACCAACTCCCCGGGGAGGAGCCCATCCCCACCCGCGTGGGAGGGGGCCGTGCGGCGCGGCCGGTATCGGTCCGTGACACCGCGCGCACGCCCCCGGTACGGCTAACGCGCCGAGCCCTCGAAAGGGGGCCGGCGCACCCTCGATTCACTTTCTTGTGACCCTACGGGGTTAGGTGGAGGCGCTAGGCCGGTGGGCCGCCATCCCCGCCCGCGCGCGCGCGGCCGCCGTGCCGCGCGCGTGCGGGCGCACGCCAGGCCCTGTGGCAACGACTCCAGCCCCGTGAAGCGCGTCGGGAAGGAACGCCGTTCTGCCCACTCCGGTACGCCGTACAGGCCTGCGTCAACACCTCCCTCGAGCCTATCAGAGGACATCACCGCCATCCGCTGCTCTCCTACCCTCGAACCGCCACTGTTCGGGTACAAGTCAGGCCATGATGACCAGATCGCTGCAAGGATCGCCCGGACGGCCGCCCACTCTACAGCATAGCACGTCGCACTCCCCCACGTAGCTAGATAGCGCGGTGTGCATGTAGTTCACCTCCCCCTTGATCTATAAAAGGGGGACGAACCCCCCAGCCGCGGGGGGATGAACAGAAGACAGAGAACAGCGACACGCTCAAGGCCACAAACCAAGAGCCCTTGACATACGCTGTGCACTCACTCCCTTATTCTCCCACAACATCTTCAGCCACTCCACCAGGGACTTGGAAGCCACGCTTCCTCTCCCGCCTCGCTTGTAGCAGCCCCACTACAGGCACCCCCGGTGCTGAGCAATATAGTGCCGTGAGCACACCCCTGCTGGACGTACGGCCCCCTCGGCCGGAACCAGGATAAAAACCCCGTGTCACTTGTTGCTTAGCATCGACCATTGAGGGATAGACCTCGGCGCTATCTACTGGTTAGTGTCGGGACCATATTCCGCACCGACAGTTGGCGCCCACCGTGGGGCAAACGAGCGCCTAAGGTCTTTCCATCAACTCCCTCCATGGTGATCCGCACTGAGTACCGTGCTACACACTACTGCATGGGTAGCTCGGACCCCCTCCCAGCCGGGTTCGAAATCCGCTTCGGGGACCTGAACTTTCAGGCCACGGGGAACGGCTATCTCATGCGCCTCACCAACCGTGAGGAGCTCCGCGCGCGGCGCCAGGCCAGGTCAGCTTTGGCCTCCGCCACGCGCGCCACCACGGCGCAGGCTCCCGCGGCACGGATGTCGCGGGCCGTCGGCGCCACGACGCCACCGTCGCTGCGGGCGGCGTTCGCGTCGGGCGCGGTCCGAGCGGCGGCGGCCGAGCGCGCCGCCGCCCGGCGCGGTGCGCCGACCATCGCGACCGCCACCGCCCCGGCGGGGCGGCGCGCGGTCTGCGGACCGCGCATCCCCATCGGGCCGCGTGGCGCTACGACGGCCTACAACGCCAACGTCAACACGACGATGCGCAGGGATCCGCCTGGCCGCCACGTCTTCGTCGCCAGGGACCCTTGCGACTCGGCAGGGGATGAGTCATCCCTGGGCTCCGTCGACACGATGCCACCCGCCAACCGCCACGGATACGCGGAGTGGGACTTCTCCGGCGTGCCGGACCCAGTCGCGTTCCGGCGTTTCCTCGACGCCGCGGACTACTGGTTTGGCTGCTCCGACGACTCCAGCACAGGGAGCTACGACCCCGCGCGGGAGTGCTGCGCCGTCATCACCAACGACCCGGCCAATGCCGCCGGCGCGGTGGGCGCCGGAGACGGGGAGGTCACGCCTGCCCCAGGGATCGCCGCGCGCCTGCTCCAATCCTGGGTAAGGGGTATTTATTCTTGATGGTAACATCATTAAGGGGACGATAATCTATGCACATTCTTCTAGTACCATCCTTCTTATCAACAAAGAGAATGGGAGACCCCCAAGGTGACGAACTAGGTCGAATGTAACCTTTACTAAGCAACTCATCTATTTGTTTCTTTAATTCGGCCAAATCCTTAACATTCATTCCATATGGTCTTTTATAAATAGGAGCAGTACCAGGTAAAAGTTCAATGCTGAATTCAATGTTGCGGTCAGGCGGCATACCTGGTAACTCATCTGGAAATACGTCGGGATACTCGTTCACAACTTTGATTTCCTCTAAGGATTTGCCCTTTGCTGAATTCACTGTTCCTTGTTCTTCGGATGAGTTATCCACTTTGAACTCAATTCTATCTCCGTGTGGGCTAGTCAAAACCACTGATCTCTTGCGACACCTGAATCACCCCGTCATGCTTGCGTAACCAATCCATTCCAAGTATTACATCTATTCCCCAGATTTTAAAACTACTAGGTCGGCTAGAAATTCTATCTCATTAAGTTTAAGGTTCACCCGTGGACATATGTGTCGGCTTTCATTTCACCGCCCGGAGCTAACTAGTAATGGTGTCTTCATAAGACTCATGGGCAAGCTATATTTTTCCACAAATTGATTGGTAACAAATGAATGTGATGCTCCGGAATCGAATAAAACGGATGCAGGTTCAGAATTGACAAGGAACGTACCAAGCACGACCTCGGGAGCTTCCTGTGCCTGCTTAATCGTCACGTGGTTTACTTTCCCACGCACAAAGTTTTGTTGAGCCCTGCTGCCCTGAGGAGTAGAATTCCCAGTGCGAACCTGAGAGGATGGCTGCCCAGGCTTCTGACCATTGCCCTTCTGTGGAGTTTGCATTCCACGCTTGGGACGATTATTAGCATAATGCCCTAACTCTCCGCACTTGAAGCATCCACTAGGCTGAACGGGTGTGGTGTTTCTCACTTTGGAGCACACGGGGCATTGTTCGGGCGACTCTGCTGCCGAATTGGGGCACGAGGAGTCCGTCGATGGAAGCGGCGCGGGCTGTGGCCGAGCCGAACGCCGGAATGATTGGTTACCGCTCGAAAATTTCCACTATATCCTCCGAGCGGTGCCGAGGATTCGTGGTGCATTGTAGCGGGGACGTGTGTTGCTACTAGGCCGCCCTTGGTTTTGGAACTTGCGTTTCGGTCTCCAAGTTCTCTACGCTTGCTTTCAAGTCCGATAGCCTTGTCTAATAAGGTGCGGAAGTTGGGGGAAAGTGTGGCTCGGAGCCGATAGTTTAGTGGCCCTATGAGACCATCCGAAAATCGTTCTTGCCTCTTCGGGTCAGTATCCACTTCATCCGGAGCATACCGAGACAGTTGGGTGAACTTGTCCCGATACTCGCTGACGGACATGCTGCCTTGATTCAGAGCGAGAAACTCCTTCTGCTTCAATTTTATTATTCCCGACTGGATGTGGTGAGTACGGAAAGCTTCCTGGAACTCCTGCCAGGTGATAGTGTCAGCAGCGGCATGTGCTACAGTGTAGGCATCCCACCAATCGGTACAGACACCCTCTAAACGTCCCGAGGCATACGGGACTTTCTCTCGGTCATTGCACCGAGTGATGTTCGGCTTCTTATTGATAGTCTTGAGCCAATCATCTCGTCAAGAGGATCCACCGAGTGGGAGTAGGTAGGTGGATGGTGGCTCATAAACTCTCTCGTGTTTGTTGACCGGTGGAGGTGGTGGAGGTCCTTGTGGTGGCGGATTGTTTCTTTGTGCTGCGCAGGTTCGGACGGTGGCGGTAAGATCCTGAATCAAGCTGCATCCGTGCTTTGTGAAGAACTTCTTTGCATGGTTGGATCCATTGCTAATCCCCGAGGTGGAGGCGGGGCAGGGTTCTGCTGATTGGCTATGTGAGCACGTATCACGGGCGGTACGTCCCGTCCACCTCCGGACTGGTGTTTACCATCGATTGTTAGAGAAAGTCATTTCGCGATAAGAGCGAAGATCGATAAACATG
Source organism: Cenchrus americanus (assembly GCA_947561735.1). NCBI lineage: Eukaryota > Viridiplantae > Streptophyta > Magnoliopsida > Poales > Poaceae > Cenchrus > Cenchrus americanus. The sequence goes on from OX387240.1 coordinate 58,044,182, forward strand.
AGTGAGAGAGAAAGGGGCTAAGATTAAATTTAAACTTAATTATTTTATTAATGCATATGCGGCCATCACACCACAAAGCATTTCAGTCAAACAAAGACCCAAATCAAACATGTTTTCAGTCAACAAGCATTATTACATCGATTACGTCCTCGCAGGGACGGGTCTAACGATCTCAACTCACGGTGGCATCCTAACCCAGAAGACCTGTGGTAGCAGATGAAGAGCCGTAACGAAGCCTCTTGCGGGGTGGTGACTCCGCAGGGAAAGGGGTCTCGTCGGCCGGACGGGTGGCTCCCTACCGTCACGCTCGGCCTCCGGTGAGCAATCCTGGCGTGGGCGTCCTTCAGCTCACCGTAGGTCTGCTCCAGCTCGGCCGTAGCACCCTCCAGGTAGGTGTTGAGTGCTGCCGTGACCTGGGCAAGAGTGTGGAGGCGTGGGTCCTCGGAGCCGGTCAGTGGTACCACCGTCTGCTCAGTGTCACTGGTGCGACGAGGGATGTGGCGGTAGTCGCTGAGGCTCAACTCCTGGTCATGCCTGAAACGAAGAGAGAACAAGGCCCTCCTGGCGGCATTGCTGACAGATGCCTGGTAGGTAGAGTGAGGTGTAGTAGAATCATGGGTCGTGAGCGAGATATAACCTCCTCCGGCATGGTTGTGCACCCTGATGTGGACCCTGGTCAAGTAGTAGGTGCCCAGTGGCGGTTCGTTCCAGCTGTGGGTGACGTACATGGGGTACACAGTGTTCCCCAGCTCCAGTAGAGTGTTTCGCAGCAGCCAAGGGAAGTAGCCAAGTGCCACCTCGGACGAGTGCATGATGCAGTACGGGTCTCCCTCGCGAGGTCCCTCGCAGTAAGCGTCGTCCATCTCCTCGTTGTCATCCTCCGTCGCCTCACTGTCCTCGGTGTCGTCGCCAGAGTCGTTTGGTCTCCTTCCGCGGAAACTGGTGTAGGATCCTCAGGAGCGATGGGAGCTGCTGGTGAGGCAGGGGCAGCTGGTGGCGGCACCTCTACCGCTGGCGGGGAAGGCAGAGCTCGCGGAGATCCCAGCTCTCCATCAGAGTACACCTCCAGGATTGCTCCATCCTCAGCCTCAAGGAAGAAGTAGGGGTCCTTCGGTTCCTCCTCAGGCTGGACAGGAGGGGTCAGCTGTGCTCCGAACGGCTGAGTCCTGGCCATCTATGAAAAGAAAACTGAACTGAGAGCAGAATAAAGCAATAAAGGGGACAAGGTTTTAACAGAAGCAAATAAGATAGATTTTTAGGTGTATTTAGGGGTTTTTTTGAATGAGAGAGCTGAAATGTCTTTCTAGATAATGTCCTTATTTCGACCATTTCTATCTAAGGCTGCGTCCTACGATCGCATTGCTACGATACCACTGCGGCACACCCGTTTTCCGAAGAAAACCGAATGCATCTCATACGTGTGCCATAATCACAATTTCACACATATGATAGACAAATGAGTGTAATATCATAGTACAATGCTCAAAACGTACATAGAGAGGTTTATTAATTTATTACACTCATCGATAGACTCGAAGGTCTTAACACGAACATCGATAGCTAGACGATGAAACACCGTCTCCAACTTCACAAGCTCCTGACTTGGGGTAACGCGAGCCTCAGAATCCATCGAACTCGTCGAAGTACTCTGCTCCGGCATCCTCCTCTGAACACATATGGCAAGGGTGAGTACACTTATGGTTGGTACTCAGCCCGTGGGGGAAAATGCAAAGCTATCAAGGGTAGGCTAGGGTTTTCGGTGGTAAGCATTTTAAGTTGGTCAAATTTTATTAGCAAGCACCTATTTACTAAGTGTAAGTGTATACCACCCCAAAACTTAGCTTTTTCAAGACTATTCCTCCAAATCATAAGTAAACCACAATTGGGAATCCATTTCTAGTTAACTATCATGTGAGGGTCCAAGCCGCTCTTGACCGTGAGCACGGCTGATCGATCAGTTTTCACTCTGCAAAGGTTGTACACTTTACCCACAGTTCGTGTTCCCCATGATGCCCGGGTTTGCAAAGCCCTTAAACACTTCCGAGGTGAGTGGCAAGGGGTCCACTACGAAGCCTTTACAAAGGCGTGCAAAACACCAATATCCCACGACGATTCTGACTCGGGCGGACCATAACCCTCCCTAGTGGTCAGCACCTTAGCAAAGGCTACTACCCCAAAAGGACCGGGCTATACCCCTGCAACCCGGAGCCCCCTGTGTTCCTTCCGGACAAGGGCTATTAGATAATTTACACTCCTAATTAATTGGCTAAGCCAGAGCCATGTGGACTGTGGTTGCACTGTTTTCCTGGGTGGTTCTCCATGTTTCAATTTATGTTCTTGAAATTCCATAAACACAAATTCCATTTAATCCAACATTTTAAAAGTTAACTTCCATTCCCAAAGTATAGCATCTAAGCATTTATCTACCCAAACATTTATTTAAAACAAGGTATGCAAGGTATAAGGATTAAAATCTAGTCATTTCCTTAATAGGCATTTCCCATCAAAATTTATGCATAACGATTTAAATTTAAAGTGTGATAATATGCATGTTATTAGGACAAAAAGAGTATGCAGGGGGGAAATCCACTTGCCTTCTTCTCCTAAAAACTGGGGCTCAACCTCTTCAAAAGATGGCTCCTGCTCAACTTCGAACGGCACGTCCTCTACGATCACACAAGAAAAACAAACAATAAATAAAACAGTACATCAAACATTGCTAAAAGTCTAATACAAGCTTCTAAAACTAACGTGCTTGTTGAGACGATCGCGTGGACACCAAAAACGCCTAAATCGGAGCTAGGACGGAAAAGTTATGATTAAAACAAATTCTAGGGACTATTTTGTAAAAGAAAATGATCCTTAGGGGGTTTTCCATAAAAATCCAGGGGCTAAAACATAATTATAATTATAAACTAGAGGTCCTAGGTGCAAAGAGGGGCTTTTGGACTGCGGGTGAATCATTTTTGAAAGGCTAGGGGCTTAACCATAAAAACCAGGGGCTAACTTGCAAGGGTTTTATATGGTGGGAGGACCGGCTTGCAAATTGTAAAAAGGACAGGGCTCTTTAGAAAGATTGCCGGCGCAACCCTAGTTGACCGGTATGACTTGTGTTGACCGGCGGTTGGATTAGATCTGGGCCGTCGGTTTGATCTAAGGGTTGTGGTTTTCTGCAGCTAAGGGGCGGCGGCGGGCTGGCTACGGGCGACGGCGGCGGCTGTCACACCGGCGGCGGCTCGCCGGAGAATGCAAAAACCATGCTACGGTGCACTAAACAACAAGGTGAATGTACCAAAATAAAGAGGAGAGGTAGGGGATTTCACCCAGCCGCTCGAAGGGGAAGAAGAGGCGGCGGCGGAGTGGATCGGCGGCGAGATGCGGCCGGTGTACCTTGCTCCGGTGGGCTTCCTTGGGGCGGCGGTGTAGAGGAGGAGAAGAGCTCGAATGAGCGGTGCGAGGTGGAGAGGTGCTCGGAGCGGCTTTTATAGGTGGTGAGGGGAGAGGAGGAGGCGTGGGCAAGGCGGTGGCGCGGGGCAACGGCGGCGGCCGCCATTAAGGCCGGGCTCGGTGCGTGGCCGTTTCGGGGAGGGAGAGGAAGGGGAAAGGGCTGGGCGGTGCCGGGTTAGTGCTCGGCGCACTAAAGGAGAAGGGGAGGTGGCGCGGGGAGGCGAGGGGGCGCGGGGCGGCGGCGGCCGGCACGGCGGGGAGGTGGGGGCGGCGCCACGGAGGTGGGAGACGGCCCGACAGGTAGGCCCCCACCCGTCGCGTGGCGCGGGGAGTGAGAGGGAGATAGCGGGCCGGGCCGGGTGAAGTGGGCCGGTTCTTCGGGCCGCGCGGAAAAAAGAAAGAAAAAATAAACAAAGTCCGGGTGAAAGAAAAGGAGAAATGGGTGAGGGTTGGTCTATTTTGTTTTTTTTCAATTCCTTTTCTCTTATTTCCTTTTCAAGATTTTACTCAAAAACCTTTTCAAAAAAAAATTTTTAAACAAACTTTTGACCACACAATCAACCAAAACCCATGCATTCAACATGATGCACAAACACTTGGTTTCTCTAAATTAATTAATTATCATTGCATGTATTTAAAGGCAATTTAATTATTCAAATTCATTAACCTTAGAAATAAAAATTCTAATTGTTGCTAGCATTTTTAAGTGATGGAATTTTTGGGTGTTACACTACACAATTAATCTGAGCTCATGTTCTTAGTCAATGATTTATGTGGTACCTGCAATTATATGTTCTCTGAATGTGGCGCAAGTTTTGGTCTGTGATAGTTGTTGATATGTCTGAGTGCATGCAGTTATCTCTCTGATAACTTTGTTATGATCCACCACTGAAGCATGTCCTTTGTACTTGCATTGTTTTAGATAAATCCTGCTGAGCAGAGGAGGTTGCTTGTGATCCAGGCTGCTGCTTTTGTTTCTACTGTTTATGCATATGTAATAGCTAGGTTGAGGATGGCACGTAGTTCACAGCCTAGGATTACCTAGGCCCCGATGAGTGCCATGGACTTGGAGAGGCAAGCCAACCTAAACTTAATCTATAACTGCAATGACACTGAGTGCATTAATATGCTACGTATGCATAGAACTCCCTGTTTCAATTTGTGTAATCTATTTAGGGAGAGACACTTGTTGAAGGACACTATAAACAGCACTGTGGAGGAACAAGTTGCAATGTTCCTGCATGTGGTGGGGCATAATCAGAGATTTAGGGTGATTCATCAAAACTTTAGGAGGTCAATGGAAACAGTTAGTAGGTATTTTAGACAGGTCTTGTATGATGTTGGAGAGCTCAGGGGGAGATGATTAGGCTGCCATCTACTCAAACACCACTTAAAATCAGCAATATCCCAAGATGGAACCCATATTTCAAGGTAATTATATGAATAAGTTAACCACTTATTATGCTATATTGCAAAGAAAACTGAAACCATAAGTGTTGATGACATGTAGGATTGCATTGGTGCAATAGATGGCACACATGTTCATGCTAGGGTGCCAGCAAAGATCTCAGCAGCATTTAGGGGTAGGAAAAATTATCCTACTCAGAATGTGCTTGCAGCAGTTGACTTTGACATGAGGTTTACCTATGTCCTAGCTGGTTGGGAAGGGTCTGCACATGATGCCCTCATTTTGGCTGATGCTCTAGAGAGAGATGATGGATTAAGGGTTCCACCAGGTACCTCAATAGCTGGTTGACTTTGACTAAATAGTTTTGCTTTAACCTAAATAGTATAACTAATTGTTGGCTTCCTACTTAATTATATAGGGAAATACTACCTAGTGGATGCTGGCTATGCATGTAGGCCTGGGTTTCTACCACCATACAGGGGCACTAGATATCACTTGAAAGAATATGGTGGGAGGAATTATCCTACCAACAGGAAAGAGCTGTTCAACTTGAGGCATTCAAGCTTGAGAGTCACAGTTGAGAGGGCATTTGGGGCTTTAAAGAACCGTTTTCATATTCTAGACAATAAGCCCTTCCACCCCTACAAGACACAAGTTAAATTAGTACCATGTTGCATTATACACAACTGGATTGTGGGTCATGGGGAAGATGAGCTGTTCCCTGATCCTGCCACCTGGGAACCAAACCCACCATCAAATAGTCCACCTGAGGAAATAGCTGATAATGTTACTTGGGGTCAAAGAAGGCTTGCAACACTTAGCTCCTTTGATTTTGTGTAGCACACTGCTAACTGGAGCTTGGCAACACTTGGCTCCTATGATTTTGTACAGAGATAGGCACCATTTCTCTGTAGGTACTTGGGTGATGGGTATCTAGGTCAGGATGGTAGACCAGTCACATTAGCCAATGATGTAACAGACTTCTAAACTGCCTATGCAGTGATGCATGAATTGCCTTCTATTTGCCTTCTACTTCCTTCTAGTTGATGTCTACTTCCTTGTATTTGGATTTGATTTCGTAACTGAGCACAACTCATTTGCATTTCTGATGACATTATTCATTTCTACCTAATCTAAGCACAACTCACGGCCACTAGTGATATATTTGTTAACTCACATGCATGATCTGAGCACAATTGCTACTATCTACTACACTGGTTGTCTATAGTTATTTTCCTTTCCTGCAAAGTTTCAGGATGTTCAAAGGATTCTCTGAACAGGATGATCTGGACAGGATGGCCATCAAGAAACAGGTGGTACTTGTGCCCTCTAGTTCACATTCTACCTGTTGCTTTGCTACATTGTGAAAGCTGATATAATTTGGTTGTAATTCATATTCTAATTGTAATTTTAGTTTGAAAGCTCATGTAATATTGTAAATTTGATGATATGTTATGTGCTATGTAAGCGTTGTGCTCATGAAACGGAGGTGGTAACCTCACCATCCAATGAAAGTGGTGGCCGGAATGTGGTAGTATTCGAGCAACCAAACATGGTGCATTGCATGATTTGCTCGTATCTATTCATACAACCGATCAACCAAACTACTCGCTCCGTGCATGCGAGCTCGGCCGGTGCGGCCAAGCAAACAAGGCCTTCTCGTACGCCCGAAGCCTGGCCAGCCAGAGTCCTGCTGATCAGACGCAGGCCCGCATTCTATAGAAGGGAACCAAACACACCCTTCTAATGCCGGAAGAAAGCGATACCACACCGCCGCGAGAAACAAGTAGTTTTTGGCATGGTACAACAAACTTTGGAAGACATAATGGCTAGGCACAATACTGCATTTTTAAATAGCTTCCGACAGATGATGGTTGGTATCTTTGGCCCAAGTGTGGACAAACATTTTGAAGGAGAATCAAGTGCTGCTATCGCTGGCCAACCAATTCATCAAGATGGTGTTCAACCGCTTCCACAGAGTATGAGTGTTCAGCCAACTCAACACGTGTATAGTCAACCAATTCGGCAGAACCCATATCAAGCAATACCTAATGCACGTACATATGGAGAAATGGCGTTTGGCACACATGGAGTTCAACCTGCCTCTTCTTACAGGATAGCCCCAACAAATAACAGATTGCAAAGGAACATGTACGGCAACAGGTATTTGGAGTTCATGGATTACAGTGTTGTTGATGCTCTCCCGAATCCTAGATATGGTGGTGCTACAGGGATGCCTGTTGGAGGACCAGGGAATCAAGACGTCAATGTTGATCTTCTGATGTAGAGAATGACCGATGTGCTTCAAAATCAATTCGGTCTAAAGCCTAAAAACCAAGGACATGTATATACACCTCCCAATCCGGAACGGTACCACAGGTGGCTTTACCGAATAGATTCAATGTCCCCTCGGAGTTTACCAAGTTTTCAGGGCAAGATGATACCAGTACTGTGGAACACATAGCCCGGTACCTGATGCAACTTGGGGAAGTTTCTGCTGATGAGGCCTTCAGAATTAGATATTTCCCTCTATCATTAACAGGCCCAGCATTTACATGGTTTACTTTCCTACCTGCTCACTCATTCTGCTCCTGGAAGGATTTGGAGCAAAAGTTTCATGCTCATTATTTCATTGGCAGTAATGAGAAAAAGGTAATTGATCTAACTACCCTAAGGCAGAGGAACAATGAAACACCAATGGAGTTCCTCAGGAGGTTCAGAGAGACAAAAAGCATGTGATTCTCTTTGAACATACCAGATGATCAATTGGCTGGTATGGCTATAGCAGGGATGTTGCCAGCCATTCGGGGAAAGCTCTTCGGCATGGAGTTCGATGATCTTGGCCAGCTATCACACAGACTGTCGCTGATGAGCAATCAATCTTATGGCTTCAAGAAAGACTCCAGGTTCGTCAAACACAGTGATATAGCTGACATCTATAATCAATTCCTCGAAAGGGCAGATCAGGGAGAGGAATATGATGATGAAGAGGAAATAGCTGCAGCGGAAATAGTGTGGGGCAAAGAGCCGTTAACAGTAAATCAGAGGTGGATTAAGCAAGCTAAAGGCACCTATGATTTTGATGTGACCAAGGCAGATAAGCTGTTTGAGTTCCTCGTGAAAGAAGGCCGAATCAAGTTGCCAGATGGGCATTCCATGCTTCGGCCTGATGGAGTGAAAGAGAAGAGGTACTGTGGATTTCACGATAGAAATTCTCACTCCATCAATGAGTGCAGGGTCTTTAGGATGAGAATTCAAAAGGCTATCCAAGAAGATCATCTAAAATTTGATAATAAAATGAAATTGGATGGCAATCCTTTTCCTCAGAACATGATTGGGTTCTCAGTCAACATGCTGACTGTTGAAGAGAAAGGAAAAGTGAAGGTTTTGACTTCAACGAAGGCGAAGCAGGATGGTTCAGTTGACCCTGCTCGACAAGTAACATTTGAACAAATCCACAAGGGAGAGCCTCGCTTTCTGAAAAGTCAAATTGAAGTGGGTGAATTCTCTAAACCCAGGGTGACTTCGCGTATTCTCCTCAACAAGTGGCAACATCAGCAACAAAAGGAGCGCTACCAGAAGCATAAGTATGAAGAGGAGAAGCGGAGATATCAGGAAGAAATGCGCAGGAAGGAACAAGAAGAGTATATGCGAGAGCAAGAGCGTGCACACTGGGGATGTGCCTTCTTCAGACACTGCTGGAATGAGGGTTTGAAACTTCCCACACAAAATAACTGCCCTAAATGCAGCGACAAGTATACTGAATATAGGCAAGACATTGCCAATCGCCGATCCGTCCATGAAAGAATTGGAAGAAGGGTGTATCCTAGTGATGGTCGGCGCCTAAAAATAAATAGAATTGATGATCAACCGAGGAAAAGGCATGCTGATCACAGGTGGGTTGATCATGAAGAAGAGGAAGATCATGAGTATGTCTGGCAGAAGGGACAGTGGTGCCCACCTGGTTTGAGAAGAAGCCAAAAGAGAATGGTTCAACGCTTAAGGAACCAGGAGCTGAAGCAAGCGGGAATCAAGAGGAAACAAGTGTGGCGCCCAAAGGACAAGCCTGATGAATCTGGTCGTTCGGCTCCTACGTGCATGGTATACTTGTTGCTGAATGAATTCATGTCTCCAGCTAATCAGATTGTGCAGGAAGAAGTATTGCCAGACATGGATGAAGCCGAGCAATTTGGGCTAATGGCACAGTTAGTGTTGGGCAAGCAGGCTACTTTTGATAAGCCAGCCAAGAATCAGCACATGAGACCGTTGTACTTGAGAGGATATGTCAACGGGAAGCCATTGACCAAGATGTTTGTTGATGGTGGAGCTACTGTCAATGTGATGCTATACACAACATTCAGGAAGCTTGGCATGGGCCCCGGAGATTTGATGCCAACAAGCATAGTTCTGAATGATTTTTCTGGAAATCCTTTAGACACCAAGGGTTGTGTGCATGTGAATTTGATGATTGGATCTAAAACTCTGCTTACGACCTTCTTTGTCATTGAAGGCAAAGGGGCATATAGCTTGCTTCTTGGAAGAGATTGGATCCATGCAAACTGCTGCATTCCATCTACTATGCATCAACAGCTTGTTCAATGGGTGGATGATGTAGAAGTTGTCCAAGTAGATGATTCAGTAAGCATTGTTTTAGATAAATCCTGCTGAGCAGAGGAGGTTGCTTGTGATCCAGGCTGCTGCTTTTGTTTCTACTGTTTATGCATATGTAATAGCTAGGTTGAGGATGGCACGTAGTTCACAGCCTAGGATTACCTATGCCCCGATGAGTGCCATGGACTTGGAGAGGCAAGCCAACCTAAACTTAATCTAAAACTGCAATGACACTGAGTGCATTAATATGCTGCATATGCATAGACTCCCTGTTTCAATTTGTGTAATCTATTTAGGGAGAGACACTTGTTGAAGGACACTATAAACAGCACTGTGGAGGAACAAGTTGCAATGTTCCTGCATGTGGTGGGGCATAATCAGAGATTTAGGGTGATTCATCAAAACTTTAGGAGGTCAATGGAAACAGTTAGTAGGTATTTTAGACAGGTCTTGTATGATGTTGGAGAGCTCAGGGGGAGATGATTAGGCTGCCATCTACTCAAACACCACTTAAAATCAGCAATATCCCAAGATGGAACCCATATTTCAAGGTAATTATATGAACAAGTTAACCACTTATTATGCTATATTGCAAAGAAAACTGAAACCATAAGTGTTGATGACATGTAGGATTGCATTGGTGCAATAGATGGCACACATGTTCATGCTAGGGTGCCAGCAAAGATCTCAGCAGCATTTAGGGGTAGGAAAAATTATCCTACTCAGAATGTGCTTGCAGTAGTTGACTTTGACATGAGGTTTACCTATGTCCTAGCTGGTTGGGAAGGGTCTGCACATGATGCCCTCATTTTGGCTGATGCTCTAGAGAGAGATGTTGGATTAAGGGTTCCACCAGGTACCTCAATAGCTGGTTGACTTTGACTAAATAGTTTTGCTTTAACCTAAATAGTATAACTAATTGTTGGCTTCCTACTTAATTATATAGGGAAATACTACCTAGTGGATGCTGGCTATGCATGTAGGCCTGGGTTTCTACCACCATACAGGGGCACTAGATATCACTTGAAAGAATATGGTGGGAGGAATTATCCTACCAACAGGAAAGAGCTGTTCAACTTGAGGCATTCAAGCTTGAGAGTCACAGTTGAGAGGGCATTTGGGGCTTTAAAGAACCGTTTTCGTATTCTTGACAATAAGCCCTTCCACCCCTACAAGACACAAGTTAAATTAGTACCATGTTGCATTATACACAACTGGATTGTGGGTCATGGGGAAGATGAGTTGTTCCCTGATCCTGCCACCTGGGAACCAAACCCACCATCAAATAGTCCACCTGAGGAAATAGCTGATAATGTTACTTGGGGTCAAAGAAGGCTTGCAACACTTAGCTCCTTTGATTTTGTGTAGCACACTGCTAACTGGAGCTTGGCAACACTTGGCTCCTATGATTTTGTATAGAGATAGGCACCATTTCTCTGTAGGTACTTGGGTGATGGGTATCTAGGTCAGGATGGTAGACCAGTCACATTAGCCAATGATGTAACAGACTTCTAAACTGCCTATGCAGTGATGCATGAATTGCCTTCTATTTGCCTTCTACTTCCTTCTAGTTGATGTCTACTTCCTTGTATTTGGATTTTATTTCGTAACTGAGCACAACTCATTTGCATTTCTGATGACATTATTCATTTCTACCTAATCTGAGCACAACTCACGGCCACTAGTGATATATTTGTTAACACACATGCATGATCTGAGCACAATTGCTACTATCTACTACACTGGTTGTCTATAGTTATTTTCCTTTCCTGCAAAGTTTCAGGATGTTCAAAGGATTCTCTGAACAGGATGATCTGGACAGGATGGCCATCAAGAAACAGGTGGTACTTGTGCCCTCTAGTTCACATTCTACCTGTTGCTTTGCTACATTGTGAAAGCTGATATAATTTGGTTGTAATTCATATTCTAATTGTAATTTTAGTTTGAAAGCTCATGTAATATTGTAAATTTGATGATATGTTATGTGCTATGTAACTGTTGTGCTCATGAAACTGGAGGTGGTAACCTCACCATCCAATGAAAGTGGTGACTGGAATGTCGTAGTATTCAGGCAACCAAACATGGTGCATTGCATGATTTGCCTGTATCTGTTCATACAACCAGTCAACCAAACTACTGCTCCGTGCATGCAGGCTCGGCCAGTGCAGCCAAGCAAACAAGGCCTTCCTGTACGCCCGAAGCCTGGCCAGCCAGAGCCCTGCTGATCAGACGCAGGCCCAGATTCTAGAGAAGGGAACCAAACACACCCTTCTAATGCCAGGAGAAACTGATACCACAGCTGCTGCAGAGAAACAAGAAGTTTTTGGCATGGTACAACAAACTTTGGAAGACATAATGGCTAGGCACAATACTGCATTTTTAAATAGCTTCCGACAGATGATGGTTGGTATCTTTGGCCCAAGTGTGGACAAACATTTTGAAGGAGAATCAAGTGCTGCTATCGCTGGCCAACCAATTCATCAAGATGGTGTTCAACCGCTTCCACAGAGTATGAGTGTTCAGCCAACTCAACACGTGTATAGTCAACCAATTCGGCGAGAACCCATATCAAGCAATACCTAATGCACGTACATATGGAGAAATGGCGTTTGGCACACATGGAGTTCAACCTGCCTCTTCTTACAGGATAGCCCCAACAAATAACAGATTGCAAAGGAACATGTACGGCAACAGGTATTTGGAGTTCATGGATTACAGTGTTGTTGATGCTCTCCCGAATCCTAGATATGGTGGTGCTACAGGGATGCCTGTTGGAGGACCAGGGAATCAAGACGTCAATGTTGATCTTCTGATGTAGAGAATGACCGATGTGCTTCAAAATCAATTCGGTCTAAAGCCTAAAAACCAAGGACATGTATATACACCTCCCTTTCCGGAACGGTACCACAGGTGGCTTTACCGAACAGAGTGAAAGTCCCCTCGGAGTTTACCAAGTTTTCAGGGCAAGATGATACCAGTACTGTGGAACACATAGCCCGGTACCTGATGCAACTTGGGGAAGTTTCTGCTGATGAGGCCTTCGGAATTAGATATTTAACACAACACTTCCAAATGCATGCACAAAGATGAACTTGTTATATGATTAGTGTGCCTAGTGGCGGGTTAGTTCCATAATCAAATCCAAACCAAAGTGTAATGAACATGCTAGGTGCACCAAAATACACCGTCAACACCTCCTGCTCCCGGTAGAAGAGATTCTTCAGATCAGTCTCTGAAGTCTTCAGTTGCTCTACCCGAGTCTCAAGCTCTGCAAACAACAAGGCACATCGGGTTAGACTACCTCTCGACCTCCAACAAGTACTCAACAAGACAAGTGGTGTACCTTTGTTCTTGTTGCGGAGCGACTTGTTCTTCCGCACCAAGTCGTCGCCCTTCGCCTGCATCTCCTGGATATCATTGTGGTACTTGGCGAAGGCGGCATCCAGCTTTGACTGCATGGCGGCGGCATGCTTCCGGGACTTCATAAGTTGGTCCTCCAGCGTCTCGGCCCGAAGCACAGCGTCGTCGTAGCCCTGAAGCATCTCCAACTTCAGGCGGGACCTCTCAGCGACGTCCTGCACAGACAACTCGCATCAAATGGGTACTCAACGCTAAAGGATTGACTACTCAAGGGTGATGACTACTCACCTTCATCCACTGTTCGGCTTGTCGCACTGCTTCCATGTGTCGGGCCACCGTTGCCGGATCGACCGAGTTGTCCGCCAACAACTCAATCCCGCCATGACTACTCGTAGCGGCTTCGGTCATCGGCGCCGAGCGGATTGGCTCCGCGTCTTGGATCTCCGGCGAGCGGACGACCACCTCCAGAGCGGGTTCTGGTAGCGTGGCGGCCCCTTCTCCTCCAGACGTTGCGGCGGCTTCTCCAGCGGCCACCTTCATTGGTTCAGAGGCTTCCACGGCTGCTTCCTGAGTCTCCGGTGCCACGTCCTCTACGGGCACCGCTGACGGGATATCACTCCTTTTGGCCTCAGCACATGTCGATAAGAAGACAAGTGTATCAGTCAACATGCGACTACGACTACTCTACAAAGGCACTTCAACTTCAGCAGAGTAATCACCTTCAACTATGCTGGCTTCGGGCAACGTAGCCTCAGCGGCCAGCACTTCGGGCTTCGCCTGAGGGGCGGGAGCGGACTCTTCAGCGGGTGGCGTGGCTTCTTCCTCCGCCGCCGCTGCAGAGGGTTCATCCCCCTCCCAAGACAAGTCCGTCGATTTCCTGCAGAGTACAGAAGCCGGTTGTCAATCAAGTACGACTACCACATCAAGTACTACTCGGGAAGATTCAATACTTACAGGCTTGACCGGACCACCGTCACGGTCGGGGCGCCGAGGATGCTGGCGATGTCGACCAGTCCACCCTCGACGGGCACCTCCTCCTGCGCCTCTGCGGCCGCTGCCTCTTCCGTAGCAGTAGCAGCGGGTACAACACTCTCCTACGCAGCAGAGGGTTGGCGCTCTATCTGCGCCAAGAGTTCTTCGACAGTGGGGGCTGGGCTTCGACTACCAGCAGCCTCCCCCACCGTGTCCCACTCGCCTTCATCGCCCTGATCAACGGGCTCAGTAGGCGGCAACTCCTGCAAGCAAGGAAACTTCTTCATCAACAAGTGAACTCGAGACACCAGTACTCGACTACACTACTCAAGACGGCTTACCTCTTGGGACGTGGTCTCAGTGACCTTCAATTTCTTTGCCACGCGCTTGCGGGATGCATTCCGCGGCCTCCTCGGCGGCGCGGCCAGACTAGCCTCCAGGCTAGCCGGTTGATCCTGAACGAGAGGGACATGAGGTAGGCCAGGACGACTGAACCTCGACCGCAGCTGGAAGCGGTCCTGAAATGTCTCCTCATCGTCGTCCTCGTCACACGTGTCCTCCACGACAACCGTGTCATCTCCTTCACCGACTTCTCGCCGCTCCTTGGCCTTGGTATTTACCTCCTCTGGGACCTCGACTTCCTGAGCGGGCGGCGGCGGCTCGGAGACAAACTTCTTCAAGTCATCCTACAAGAAACAACTTATCAGTGCGACTACTCACATGGACTGGGTACTCGACTATGGGTGCGGCTACTAACCTCCTTTGGTGGGCGCGCGGCGGAGTACTCCGGTACGGGGCACGCCATGTACGACGGCATATCCTTGAAGATCCGGGCCAGCCTGTCAACAATATCGTCGTCGTCGACTTCGTCTCCAGGCATCCGCGACGTGTCGTCGTCCCCGGTGTACTCGTACCCCAGGGTGTCGTGAGCCATCATTGGCTGCACCCTGCGCTTCATGAAGCTGAAGGCCACGTGCTCGGCCCTCAGCCCGGCTTCCCTCAGCGCTTTGATCTGCGCCAACAACTCGGGCAGCTAGATCCCTTCCTGCATCGTCGGCTCTGTGTTCCACCAAGGGCGATGCTTGGGATGCTTCCCGGTCGGCTTTGGCAGCCCAGGATGGTGGTTCGTGACATAGAACCACTTGGCCTTCCAGTCCTAGTTGGAGTCTATGAGCTTGTACGAGAGGTACTGCTCAGTGGCGTCCTCCCGCATCTGGATCCCCACTCCTCCAACTACCCGCGGGTTGCTGGCGCTGGGTTGCGGCTTCACCCGGAAGAACTTCCGGAACAGGTTCCAATGGGGATTGATCCCTAGAAAAGCTTCGCAGAAATGTACGAAGACGGCGGTGTGGAAAATACCGTTGGGGTTGAGGTTGAGGTACTCGATGCCGTAGTACCCCATGAGCCCCTTGAAGAAGTCGCTCGCCGGAAAAGATAGTCCACGCTCCGCGAACCGCGCGAACATCGGGATCTCATCTGGATTCTTCTCCATCTGGTACGGATCCCCGGCGGCGGCCCTCCACATGTCCACCTCCTTGTCGCGCAGGAATCCACTGTTGAGGAGGGCGAGCAAGTCTTCGGTCTTCGCCTTGGACTTCTTCCACTCACGGTTTGGATCTGGCCGCGGTGGGGACACCGGCGGTGATGTCCCTGCGGCAGATCCGGTGGTCTCCTCACGGCCCCTCTTCTTCCCGCCAGCGGCTTTCGTGGTCTTGGACAGAGATGGATTCATCCTCCAAGTGCATGGTGTCTTCACGCGCATTCGCTCGGGGGCTACTGCGGTGGCTCTCTACGGCGGCGCACTCGGATCTACACTTCACTCAGCGGTGGCGGCGTGCGCAGATGGCGATTTCTGGCCAAGGTCTGCTCGGAATGGCTACAACTACGTAGGGTGAAAAACCCTAAGGGTTTCGGCTTCTATTTATAAGTCAAAACGGCCCTCCAACAGCCGGATGGATAAGTGTGCGCTTGGCTGACTAAGCGGCCGCGCGTGACTCTTCAACTTCAACTAGTCGACGCGCCTCACCTCGGGGGCTCGGCTACTTCTACTCAACTTCCTGGGAAGCAGCAAGATTCAAGAGCATCTCAGGACACATTCTACAAGATGACCCTTCAATTCGAGAGGAAGTACTCGACTCAAGGCTCGGGGGCTCCGTGCCACGTGTCCTTCGGTTTTTTCTCTGGATTTTTCGGGATATTCTTGCCAAAACTTCAGATGGACCCTCAGCCAGAGTCTACAATTCAACCTAAGGCTCGGGGGCTACTCCATATGGAGTGCGATTTTGCAATCGCGGCCCACATGCAAAAGGGGGAAGGATCTACAAGACTCGGGAAGCAACACCGGGCGAAGGAGGCCACAGACTGGGCCGATATGGGCCCAGGCCGATTGGCCGAGGCCGGCCGTCCCAGCCCATTTCGGGGCCCAGTCGGCCTCCCCTTTGACCTAGATGCATCTCGGGCTATTTATAGCCTCCTGACCGAGAGCCACGCATCAACTAATTCGTCATCTGCCGCCGAGGAGCAGAGAAGCTTGAGGGACACCATCTCGGATATGAGGGTCGTGCTAGTTGTCTAGGGTCTCCCTAGCCGACATGGGAACCTTGCATGGAAGACCACGTCGGAGCTCCGAAGCAAGGATCAAGATCAAGGTAGGATCCTAGTGGTGATCTTGTTCATGTAATCATTCATGGTGAAGTTTTTATAGTGAATCCGATTTCTAGCGATCAAGTGCCTTCTCGATGATTTTGTTTTCTTCTTGGTTATGCTTCTTCCCCAATCTAGTCTATAGCTAGATTACATAGGGTGCTCTTGCAGCCGCAGTGGCTAGAGGTGCATACCGGACCGACCAAGTGATTTCAACTTATTCTTATCAAACTCGCCCTAGACTACCCGCATGAATAGGAATATGTTGTGACAGAACGGGGGTTCCGAAAGGCGAGCGTTTTCAGAGTCAGACCGGAGGCCACGATTTAAAGATGCTTTTAATGAGATTCGCTTTTCTATCTTCATCTATCTTGTTTGGAGCTACAACATAAGCATGATCTAGACTCTCTAGATCGGTTATCTCTTGCTTTCTCTTGCTACCTCTTTAGTAGATTAGATTAGATTAGTTTTCTTTATGAGTTAGTAGATTAGATGCAACTTGTCTTCATAAGATAGATTTCCTTGCTCTACTAGATTGAATCCTTGCGTTGCACATTTTTCCACGGATTCGATACCTTGGGTTCACCACTCGAGGGAAGAAGGGTCCCTTGACTACAACGAGAGACTTGTCCGCTTGCAAGTCTAAACGAACTTTGATACAACTATTAACCGTCAACACACTCTATTAAAGAAGGTCGCGGATAATGACACATGGGCGTCATCCGGACACCTACTTCCGGTTCAACCCACTGGGAACGTCAAATGAATCTTGCAAGTGGAGAAGGAGAACATACTTGAAGGCAAGATCGATTCACTCATGAGGAGGTTGGAGAAGATGGAGATAGAAAAGAAAGAGGCTCAAGATTTGAAGGCTGCCAAAGCAAGATCCACATGCGAAGAATGCGGGGAGTATGGCCATGTCCACAAGGATTGTCCGGAGGAAGCCAAGGTGCTCGACTACATGAGGAAGGGAGAATTGCCGAACTTCCTCTACGGGCAAGGTAGACCTCAATTTAATGCAAGCTCATCTATTCCGAATTCGGTTCCGCTTCGTATACAATTGAAGGACTTCATGGACGAGCAAGCTAAGATCAACAAGGACACCGTCACCAAGTTCAAGGCCATAGACAAGGTGTTGGAGAACATCGATAGTAAAGTGACGGAGGTCGGAAGCTCCAACCATCAAGTGCTCAACATGATGAAGATGCTCGAGACGCAAGTTGGACAACTCGCGGGGCGCCTCACTAATGATGAAGGGAAGCTTCCGGGACAACCTAAAGGTCCCGAATCGGCAAAGGCTATTCAAACACGTTCGGGAAAGGAGACCGAAGATCCGGAACGTTCCGCGGGAGCAAGGAAGCTTAAACCATCCGTTGGGACAGAGGAATTTGCTAAGGAGGAAGTTACGGAGATCGTTACTGAAGAGCCCGAGTTTGAGATGCCGGGAGAAGACACGAGGATACCACAACTCAAGCCACGTTACTTTCGAGGTAAACTTGATAATCACTTCGAGAAGTTTGTGGAGGTTGTGCATAGACTTAGCATGAACATGCCATTATTGGATGCCCTTCAAGTACCTACATATTCTCGTTACTTTAAAGACATAATTGCAAATAAATATGAGATAGCAACACTCAGGGTAGATCATATCAAGATGTCTGAGGAATGTAGTGCCGCTATTGCTAATTGGGCTAGAGAAGCAAAAGGACCCCGGATGCCCGACAATTCCATGTTCTGTTGGTTCATTCAAGTTCGAGAAGGCGTTATGTGACCTTGGAGCAAGTGTGAGCGTCATGCCAAGAGATGTGTTTGAGAAGCTACGCCTACCATTGGAACCTACGGGTATGTGTTTGGAGTTGGGTGACAACTCCATTCGCTATCCCTTAGGCATCGCTGAAAATGTGCCCGTGAAGGTCGGACACCACTTCATCCCCGTCGACTTCGTGTTGTTCAAGATGGGAGAGAGGGAGAAGCCACCGCTCATCCTTGGGAGGCCTTTCCTCAAGACCGTAGGAGCTACTATCGATGTTGGCAAGGGGGAGATCATGTTCGACATTAACGGAGAGAGGAGTTCCTTCAAGTTTCGACCATGCCTCGAGGTATGCAATATGATTGAAGTTAAAAATGTTCCACCTCATCGTCGTGTTGTTAAGGAAGAACCAAGGAAGAAGGAAGGGCTGAAGAAGAATAAAGAGTCGAAGAAGAAGGACGTGAAGAAAGTCAAGGAAGATGTTGCATCCGTCAAGACAAAGGAAGAAAAGCCGCCTGTGAAGACCAAAACAATGACTAAGCCGGAAGACAAGCCCGTGCCCAAGATGGTGCGGAAGTGGGTACCCAAGATCGCAATGCCCGCAAAGAGCGTTGATCCGAAGTAATCAAGTGAAGAAGTCTAGCCATGGACTATAAACGAAGCGCTAGGCGGGAGGCAACCCGTTTCGTCGAGTCAAGATAAGCTACCGGGAGGACAACCCGATTCTAGGATTTTCGAGTTTTTAATTCAGTTTTGAATTTTACTATGCAAAGACATTAGACTTAGAAGTGGTTGAACAATATTAGAGACATAATTCTTGGTTGAATATTTTGCTGTGATCGTAAACCCTTTACATGAACCCTCCTATGTGTTTGTTTGCTTCTTTTGGAGAAACCACAACCAAATAAATTCAGAACCTAACTCAACCATTCATCCTTATTATGATGTTGTGGTTGACTTGATTTTCATGCTAAAAACACACGAGTAGAGCCACGACTTGTACCTAGGTGTTAATTAAATTTCAGCACGTGGTAGGACTCGCGCGAACCTAGAAACTAAACTTTTGGTTGGTTTAAAATTTTTTATCCTTGGTTTCTCTAAGATTAGAATTTTTCTAAGCCTCATTCAATTTTATTTCATTCAAAATCTCTCTCATTTAGCCAAAATTAGAACCTAAACCTATGCCCCCATGATCAAACCGGGAAAAGTTTGCTCTCAACCAATGAAGGCAAACTATACCGGTGAGACCGATATCAATGTAGTCAAAAAATATTTTCGACTTACATTTGTTTTTAATGGTTTAAAAACTTCTCTAAATTTATGCTTGAGCTTTTCCATAGCTCTAGAAATATTTTTAATTTTCGAAATTAGAGGAGTGCTTAGCCTTAAACATACTTAAAAGGGGGCAATCTAGTTAAAGTTAATCATGCATGCACCATTGGATGCCCTTTCATCAACTTTCATCAAGACCACATGCAAAGGACAAGCATGGGTGGGCAGCAAGCATATCTTTGCAGGAAATTCATGGTGACATGTGAAGCAAGTGGAGCAAGGGAGCATGGACATGACTCAAAGCATGGAGCATCAAGTGGAAGGACCAATAATGCAAGAAAAGGAGTGGACGAGAGCGTTTGGGCGGTGCAACTCGTGGAGCACGCGGGTAAGGAAGTCATGGAGGAGAAATGATTGTGCTGGGAGAAAGAGCCGAGCCAGGGGGGCCAGACCACCCTAGGCCGGTCGGCCCAGGCCAGCCGGCCTCCCCTATAAAAGGAGCCCCCCGGCTCCCATTTTCTGCAGGCAAGCATCCCTCTCATTCCTCTATTTGTGTGATCAAGTTTTCGTGCCCAGAACCACTATAGACATAGCCAACCTTCCCAAGCTTGATAGCTCAAATAATTCACACCCTTAATCCACTCAAAGTCCACATTCCGAAGTAATATTTAAGTACCTAGTTACCGGTTGCAACCCGGAATTTTAGTGGAGATAAGAGTGTCGCAATCATGTGGAAGAAAACCCCTTCTCCAAGAAGAAGGGGTCATCATTGTCCAAGCCATCTTCGACGACGTCTTCGAGGAGGCACTCGGTTTCCGAGTCTCCTCGGAGCATGGAGGAGGGCACGGCACCGCCAAGGAGGAACGACACTCTCCTCCTCGGTGGCATGAGAGTAACAAGGAGCACGTCCATGAGGTTTACCGAACCTCAAGGGCGTACGGAGGAGCCGCCCGTCCCACCTTGTCGATCGACCCGTTCATCCGCGCCACCTCCATACACTCCGCGGTACTCCACATATGGCTTCATCATATTGTCGGATGAGGAGGAGAAGAAACTCTCTCGCCTTGAGAAGAGGCTTGTGGCAAACGTCAATTTTAACGATCAAGTTCTCAACGCATTAGGCTTCGGCACGGACATATATTATATGTTGGGGCACCTTGGATGGGTGCAATTCTCCAACGGGATGTCAGCAAACACCCACAAGGAGTTTGCCTTGGAAATCTTGATGACTATGGCGCCTATTCTTGATGAGGGGGTGCAAAGTTTATCATTCCGTTTGGAGGGAATCTCAAGTGGTTCCCTACGAGTATATTAGGGAGCTACTTAGGTTCCAAAAGGGAGCTCTGGAGAAAGTTGACGTGTCGGATGGCATGTTGGACGGATTTTGGAATTTAATCTCCAGAGAAGCCCACCAACAACGCAATTCCATCCGCAACCCCATTATCCAAGTATTCCACTCTTGGATGTGCAAGAGGATTATGGGGAGGATGAGGGCCGGAGACGAAGGTGACCGACACGGAATTGAATTGGCTGTACTCGGCTTTGATTGCCAAGTAGCCAATAGACCTCTCATACCTTATGATCAACCGATGGTGTTGCGAGGCAACATCGGGATCGGGAGATATTGGTTCGGAGTGCTACCTCTCTATGTTGGCCATCTCCTTAAGGCCGGGGATTACAAGGAATCCCGAACATCTTTTACGTGGGACCCCTCTCGGATTTGAGTATTTGAAGCAAGGAAAATATATTAGTGGAGATGAGAGAGGAGGCTTCCATGTGGCCAAGGTGAACCTACCCCTTCCGGATCCAAGACTTAGGCTTTTCATTTAAGGGAAGGAAGATTGGTTGGAGGAGGGACTCCTTGTCCCGGCGAAGAAAAATAAAAGAGGAAGAATTGTAGAGGAGGGTTCTTCCTCCGCGCAAGCGGGTGGTGCACAACCAAACTATGTGCCACCATTCGGAGGAATCCCTACTCCGCCGAATTATTACGGAGGGCCAACAATGCAAGCATGGGGGAGTGGTCCAGCCATGCCCCCACAAAATTATGTGGTGCCCAACGTAACCTTTGTGGAGCCCTACGCACAATACCCCAAACCACAACAAAGCATCGCCATAATTGGAGGGTATGCTGCAAGAAACATGCAAAACGTCGCAGCCATCCAAACCAATGCGGCTCAACTTGGTGAAGGCAATGCAAATATTGCATATGAACTTGGGCGTCTTCACCTAGTACCGCCGAAACGGTTCGTTGGAGGAGATGTCCAAACCTACTATGAGCAAGGGTACAACTACCAAGATCATCAATACCAACCACCGGCGGAGGATTAAGAAGGAGGAGCTTTAGTTTTCTTTTCTTTTACCTTTTTCTGTAATTTTCAGCTTGTGTTTGCTTGTGTTTGCGTAGTATTTTTCAGTTTTTATTTAAATTTCAGCATGTGTGTTAGTTTATTTTCAGCATGTACTTCAATTAGTTTTCATCATTAATAAAGACACCGCCTTGTTTATACCTTTGGAAGAGTTATGAAATTTGTGTCATGATGATATATAATTGCTGCTTTGTTTATCTTTGTAATTGATTTATGCATGTTAAAGCTAGTACTCTCTTAAAATGCAAATCTGAATTTATCGAAATGCTAGCTTAATCTTTAGCGGAGGTTATGATTAAAATAAAGACCCATAGTGTTTTATGTGCTCTCAAGTTTTAGATAGATTAAAGATGGTTTTTATTCCTAAAAAGTAATGCTAACCTTGTCATGAATATCACTTGTGTGTTGCTCTACCTATCCAAAGCCTTACATATATTTGAGTGCATAAACCTTAGTATACAAGATTTATTTTTGAGTGAGTTATTGCAGGCCATGATTTCTCTGGCCCGAGACTAAGAAGCTGGTCATTCCGTTTTTGCGTATCTATCTTTTTGCTAGCCTTTTATCCGTGCATTGTGTATCCCCACATCGGAGATCTCACAAACCTCACCAGATATCCAACCTTAAAACCAAAAATTATCTTTTGTGATTACCTCCTTGACCACAACCTATCATTCAGGATGGATCATTAATACAAGGAAGATTGCAAGACGGTGCCAACATTAAAGAATTCAAGTATCTCTCCAAAGGAAAAGTATTCCCGGTACCTACCTTATTTTCACCTCTTTGCCCGAGGATGAGCAACGTCTAAGCATGGGGGAGGAGGTAGGTACGATGCAATTTTAGAGTTCAAGGGGAGCAAATAAAAAATTTAATGAGAAAGAAAAGGAAAAAAATGAGAAAGAGAAAGAAAGAAAAAGAAAAAATACATATATGAGAAAAAGAAAAAAAATATGAGTTGTGTAAAAATAAAAGAAAGTGAACTCCCCGGTTCTCTAAAGTGCATTAGGAATTCCAAGGCTTCAAGATTAAAAGATCCATACTCATTTTCCAACCATGTGCAATCCGATAACGAGGACTTCCTTTGTGCCTCGAGATCACTATTTGCCATTTGCACATGTCCACCTATCTCAAGTGTGTGTATTTTTCTCTTTCCCCTCCTTGGTATAACATTATTTTCCAATGACCTTTTTGACGAGTCTCGGTAAGACCATGGGAAGCTTGTCTTGTTTTGACAACATCTCATTAATAATATCTTGGTAGGACTAAACTTTCCCAAAGCTCCATATAAAGCCTACCACATATATATATGTTATGAGAGGGAAAGGAGTAGAATAAATAGGCTAGAGAGACAAAGTGAGATGGGAGTTCATGAGCAATATGCAAGATGATTTAAAATTTGTGAACTTGGTTTAGCTCTTTCTTATCTCGCTCTTTATTTCAAAATTTCTGAGATCTATTTAAACTTTGGAGCATGTTAATAATTGTGGGATAAGCTTAATTAAGAATCTACCCTCCGTAGAGATAAAGGCTAGTACATTATGGAACTTTAACAAATTAAAATTTTGAGAGCATTATGTTTTCTCATGTATGATTAAGTGCAAGGTTTAAACAATGAGGGCAATGTTGATATCCATCGAAGGCTTACTCGAGGAAGAGCAAGGTTTAAGCATGGGGGAGCTGTTGACGGTGAAATTTCGTCAACCTATCCATGAGTACCTTCGGTGTTGACATGAGTTTTATACTTTATCTATTGTTACTAACCCCCTTGGTATAACAAGTTCATTCGTGTATGTCAGTTTTGGAGTTTAGTGTTTATGCAGGATTTTGACGTAGAAAGCAAGACTTCCGGGATAAGTTCATCAAGTACCTTGTGACAAGACCTTGAAGCACGTACAAGTCATGCAATGAAGCAAAATTGACTCCAAGAAGCCCAGGGACCAAACCCGAGAACATGACAAACTCCGAGGACCTATCCAGAAAAGTGTCGAATCTTGCGGGACAAGGAGCTACGTTCAACTCAGAGAGAAACTGACGACAAGGGCCCACATGCAGAAGGGGGAAGGATCTAGAAGACTCGGGAACCGACGCCAGGCGAAGGAGGCAGGCAACTGGGCCTAGATGGGCCCAGGCCGGCCGGCCCAGCCCAGTCCAGGGCCCGTTTGCCTCCCCCTTTGACCTAGCCGCCATTCGGGCTATTTATAGCCCCGGGGTCGAGAGCCACGGGGGAATCAATTCGTCATCGGCCGCCGAGGAGCAGAGAAGAGAGGGACACCATCCCGGAGAGGAGAGGATCGAGCTAGTTGACTAGGGTCTCCCTAGCCGACGTGGGAACCTTGCAAGGAAGACCACGTCGGAGTTCCTGGAGCTAGAAGCAAGATCAAGGTAGGATCCCAGTGGTGATCTTGTTCATATATCAATGTACTAGTTGATGTATCAGGTTGAATCCGATTCTTAGCGACAAAGTGTTTCTCCGAAGTCTTCGTTTTCGATCGGCTTTGCTTATTTTAGATCTATTCTCGAGATAGATCACATAGGGTGTTCTTGTAGCCGCGGTGGCTAGAGGTGCACGCCTGATCTTCCGAAAGAACTCGACTTGTCCTCGGACTCGCCCTAGACTACCCGCATGAATAGGAGTACGTTGTGACAGAACGGGGGCTCTGAAAGGCGGGCGTTTTTGGAGTCGGACGGGAAACCATGGTTTAAAGAGGCTTCTAATGAGATTTGATTTGCTACTTCTTCTTTCGCTCGGAACTTCAACAAAAGGCTCAACCCGATCTCTCTAGATCGGTTTATCTACCCCCTCTATCTTTGTTACCTCCGGTCTTTAGTAGATTAGATTCGTTCTTATGTTGATTCTTATGATTAGATGCATTAGGGTTTTATCTATCGAAGATTGAAGTTACTTGGCACTACTAGATCATCTTTTGCATCACACATTTGTTCCACGGATTCGATACCTTGGGTTCACCACTCGAGGGAAGAAGGGTCCCTTGACTACGACGGGAGATTTGTCCGCTTGCAAGTCTAAATGAACCTTGATACAACTATTAACCGTCAACAATTTGCAAAACCGGTGGCACCGGTTTTGGGCAGTGTACATATTCCGCTGCGCAGGCACTAGTCCAGAGATTCCAGAGATTTTTCCAAAGGTTCCAGACTTTCCAGAAACTCTGAAGAAAAAGTCCGGAGTACCCGGTAAAATTTTTTTAAGTGGTGATTTTCAGGACTCGCCTATTCACCCGCCCCCCTCTAGGCGACATCAAGATCCTTTCAATTTGCTAAAACACTTCACACTTCCTGAAGGCATTGACGCAAACCTTGTTAAGGGTTGAACTCTAGCGAAGATGGCAACTCAATTTCAGAATTTCAAGAAGAAGTTGATTAGAGATTTTATCAAGAACAACCGAACTCTGAATTGGGGTGAATATCCGAAGATAAAAGATCACTGGAAGTCCTTTGTTGAATACAAGTAAAGTGAAATTGCCCAAAAAGTGCACAAGGGAAGAACAGTGCCAGTAAGAAAGGGGAGTACAACCATCGCCTTGGTCGAGGTGGTTACGTGGTAGCAATACCTAAGTGGCAGGAGATGGAACAAGACCTTATCACCGAAGGTATCATATCAGCAGCCTTTCACTGGCCCGATCGATCGAAGAATTGGTATTATGCGCATGGAGGAAGATTGAACCCGGATGATGGTACCCTTGAATTCTCGCCCACGTTACGAGAGAAGGCACTTGAGTTAATAAAAAAAATAGAAGATGTCAGAGCTGGTAGATTGAAGGTTGATAGAGAAATGGATGAGCTCACTATGGCACTCGAGAATCCAGAACACCCAGGACGTTGCAGGGGCTACGGGGTGGTGTCGTGAAAGTATGCTTTCAAGGGAAACCTCGATAGCTATAAAAGTTGCAAAAGAAGAAGAGAGAGAAAAGAGGGGCATTGGTGCCAAAAGATGGAGCAAAGACCTAAAGAACAAGAAGAAAAGATGCAGGCAGAGATTGAACGGCGACTGGCCATAACGATATCTCAAATAGCCCAATCTGGAGCACTGCCAAAAGTACCGCTGGATCCCGTCATTAGCCCTTCCACTCGCAAAAGCAGTTGTGCTTCTACCGAGGTTGCATCAAGTACTTGCATAGAGGTCGCACCAGGTGCTTTCACAGAGGGCCCTAAAGAGCCAAGGGCAATCAAAGGAGTTCCAGTGGATGATAACCAACAATACTCTGTGGATTTTCTCTGTCGGTGCACCGACAAGCCATATGGCACCATCACAATGCAGGTATATATAAATATAATTGTTACATGCAATTAGCGCAACTTTTGATGCATCACTTAGAAATGTAATAAATTCCTTATTTCACTGCATAAATAGGTGGCGTACGGAAGTGCTTTTGCGCATTTTCCTGGACAGACTAGCCACGACATGTTGATTCCACCCAGCTACGCCTCGTTTTCTGTGGAGGAGATTTGTCAGCCACAATTTGAACATCTAGAGCTAGACATCCCAGGAGGTAACGGGGAAAGGACACTCAAGGATGCGGTTCACGGTATCATATTGTGGCCCAAACATTACATTATAATCCCCCAGACGGAGGGATCAATCCCTCCTACAGATCCCCCGTAGCCGCGACCATCGTCATCTTCGAGGCCGTCCTCAGACCTTCAATATCACCTCGCTCACCATCTACACAAGAACCATTATTCAATTCCGGAGGTGCGAGCTCTAGCCAATAACCATTATTTAATTCAGGAGGTGCGAGCTCCAGTCATGATATTGACATCAAACCCGAATCACCTCCAAAAAAGCGGAAAAACCCAATGGTGGCAAACCAAGCGCCATCAAAAGCAGAAAAACACCAAAGCACCGCAGAAAAAAAAACCACCCAGCCACCAAAGCACATCAGAAAAACCGCGAAACCACTACAGAAAACCACCTAGCCACGAAAGCACAACCGAAAAAATCGTCAGAGCACAGTCTTCCAACCCAGTGCAACCACCAAAGCTGAAAAAACCACAAATGATAAAGAAAATGGTTGAGCCCATCAGCAAAAAGAAGGTTGCATGGGAGACGACAGAAGAAGAAAGAAAAACAACGATCGGTGCCCAACATGTGCATGAGTTTTTCAACAATTTGAATACAAAACAACAACGGAGGGAGCTCGAGAAGACCAAAAAAGTAGATTCAGCCAAACTTGGGTTTTTAAGAATAATGAGTGAAAATAGCAAGAAACTGATGCCCATATTGGCGTTGACATCGTCTAACGAAGATACTCATGCAAAGAAGCTAGAGTAGAAAACAATTGTGCCGATGAGCAAACAAACTTATGTTGCCTCCGGCCTCAATGCACATGAACGAGCTCTAGCAGAAATGCCTACACAACAAGTAGTGCGGGTCCTTGATTTCATGGAACAAACAAGGATGCCTTTAAGTGTTGAACTCGGCCATGAAGAACCACCCCGGGATCCAAGTTTCGAGTATAGATGGCCCTTTCAGCTAGGAAAACCTCTCATCCGGCTAGAACTGGTACTTAAGCTCTCACCTAAGATGTACAAATTTCATGAGTGGTACATGCGGGAATTAGCGAAAGGCGTAAATACCATAGGTAGCTTGCTAGACCCAAATATTTTGCCACTGAACGAAACAAGGTGGTCTGGCTGGAATTCAGAGATATTTATGAAGTTTACCATCTAGACTCCCTGAATACCGATCTTATCGTCGCTTGGTGTCTATAAGTGGTGTACTTTTTTATGTTTATTAATAAATTTATTACGTATGTGGATCTACTAATTAACTTTGTATTTCATTTTTGGTAGCCTGCAAAAACAAGAGATGCAAAAAAAGAATATTGCCAACAGAATTGGTTTCATGGAGATGACAAGGATCTCATACTACTACCTTACAGCTCCAAGTATGTGCGATTGCCATCTAATTGTCCATGCTAATTCTATTTAGTTCTAATTTGTATGAGTATTATGACCATGTATATACAATTTCCACTGGATTCTTATGATCATTCAAGTCGACAATAGCAGCGTCATGGTGTGGGATTCATTGAGAAAAAAACCTCGCAAGTTACCAAGAGCTTCAAAATATGTTTCAAGAGTAATAATTCTATCTAAGACATTCTTTTAAATGCAATATATCTTTTACTATCACATTATCTTTCATTAATTTTCCTCAGAGCTCGGGAAAAATTCATTACAGAGAAAGAAGGTGAATTTAACCCAATAATTAAATTCTACATTGATTATCCGGTATGTAAGCCAAATAACAACTACAAATTTGGAAAATTTAAATTTTATCACACTTATATTTCTGTGAGACATGGGTACCCCTGGGTCCCCACCGACCAGGCTCACGGTCGTCCCCGACGAGTGGGTCTAGCCTACTAGAAGACCTGCCGACCTGTCAATGGGCCCAACCTGAAGGATCAGATGGCGACTAGAGAGGGGAGGGAGTGAATAGGAGCCGGTAAAAATTCTTCCAAAAGAACCCGGCCTATGCCCTAGTCAAATCCCGGTCACACACGAGCGATTGATCGAATCACACACCAATCGCCAAGACAACGAGGTTATGGATCAACCTCTAGCCTTAGGAACGATTCCTTGAAGCACACGCGGAAGAACGAAAGAAGAAGGAGAGGAATCGAACCAAGAAGCAAAGCGCGCAGCCTCTGGCGGACCGTCCGGCAAAACAGGGCGGACCGTCCGCGATGAGCCGCGCGGACCGTCCGACAGGGGACCGCGGACTGTCCGCCCCCTTGCCGCGGACTGTCCGACCTGAGTTGCTGTTGACGGATAAAAGACGTATCCCTCTACGATCCGCAAGCGTACGGACCCCACACCTTCTTCACCACGGGATTCCCAAGGTTCTTGTCAATCCGCGGAGCAAGGGGATTACAAGCGTTCGATCTACTATGACACACTTAGCTACTAAAACCCTAACTACTATTATACTAGAAAAACACTAAACTTCACTAGAGAGAATGATAAACGATCAAGAGAGAAGACACTCGCCCACGGGTCTACGATACTAGAGCATGCAATCGCTTAAAGACATGAAAAACCAATCTAATCTATCGGGGTTGTGACCACGGTTTCGCCCTTTCCCTCCTCTCGTACTGTCACTACGCGAAGGTAATCATGACTAGACCTTTGATGGCCACGGCGTATTGAATGGATCCAAGGAAGCATTGAGGCCTATACTCCCTTTACGGCATGGTTGCAAGCCTTAAGCATTAAAGTATGTTCAACACAAGATGATAGATAGATAATCCGACAAAGTGCGATTACATCTCAATATCGATTACAACCCATGGACGAATGAGAAGATTACCCCATCAAGGTGCTGATCATGGCACCGTTGATCATGGTTTCCCTTCCGCCGGTGTCTTCCTCCTTCTCCACGAGAGGGTGCTTCCTTCGAGGTGGTTGATCTCCAGCCAGAGATCCTCCTCCTCTCTCTCTAGCTTGTAGATGGCCTTCTGGTGCGAATAAACTCCTCTCTTCTGTTGGCGGCGCGTCGGGGGTTTTAGGGTCGAAGATCCTTCGAGGGCAAGGAAAACGGGACCGAACCGGTGCCCGAAGTGGGCTGGGCCGATCCGACTGGGCCGGCCGGCCCGTGCCCGGGCTCGGCCCGGTTCGGTCGCCCTTTTTGCTCCGTGGGTCCTCGTGCACTTATCTACTTTGCCCCTTCCACTTGGATGATTTTGACGCTGTTATCCTCGCGATCAAGATGGAGGCTCTCTTTGCATGAAGTTTGATCTTTTACGCTTCAATCCCCGGGGGTGTTCCTCGTAGCACTTCGGTCCTCGCCACCATTGGAAGTAATTTCAGCAAGCTCATGAACACGAACAAGACTCCATGAATGCTCCTTTGAACTTGTTGCAAATCAGTCCTTTATGTCCATGATTTCCTACATAAACATAACACTTCCAAATGCATGCACAAAGATGAACTTGTTATATGATTAGTGTGCCTAGTGGCGGGTTAGTTCCATAATCAAATCCAAACCAAAGTGTAATGAACATGCTAGGTGCACCAAAATACACCGTCAACATCTCCCCCACACTTAGCTCTTGCTCGTCCTCGAGCAAGTACTCGTAAAAGAACTTCGTCCAAGGTGTGTAATCGTGTACCACTTATCCTTCTTCACAAGTTAGTCAATCCTTTCATCTTTAATACATAAACACAAAGTAATGGTAATCAAACATAAACATGGGCGTTTAGAATTTTTACCACGTCAAGATTTACCCCACAACTCAAACTCTTCACTCGAAGCCTTCAATTTCAGCCATACTTACTTCTTTGCTTCCATCGGAGGGTTTTTACGATTTTCAAAACAAAAATTCCTGCAACAAGTATTAGACAAAAACCTTTCTCCAAGCTCTCTCAAGTCACTCATATGATGTGGCTATCCTAACCAAATTTTATAAAACTCTCACCTCCCATTAATCTCTCATATATCATGTAAAGTGGAGCTATAGGTAGGGCTAGCGCAATCAACACAAGTATTGTCAAACTAAGAACTTCCTCTAGTGGTTGTCTACCTTTCGAAGCCAATGATCATGAGAATTAACCATATGTAGGGATATCAAGGATGAGAAGATTTAGAATGGTGGACATGTGCAAGGGCAAAAGAAAATTGTGACTACAAGGCACCAATGATGTCCTTGTTGTCGGATTGCACATGGTTGGATAGAGTAAAAGTTTCGTCTCACAATCAACGTGACATCCTTCCTTACACTTTATTTTTTTCTTTTTTTTCACTTGATCCATCCCTCTCATATCTTCATTGCTAACTCATCTTTCTCTTTTTTTTTCTTTTTCTTCTTTCATTCACATATGATTTTTCTTTCTTTCTTTCTTTTCCATACACATACTTTTTCTCTTTATTTTTCTCTCTCTTGACAAATTTTCAAAGCTTTCAATTCCCTCTTTCCTCGCATGCATACAATCTGAAATTTTTAAATAAATCATGCTAGAGACGAGACGAAACTTTGAAAATAGGTTGTGTTCAAGGAATACGATGTACAAAAGAGATGTATAGGGTTGGGTATGGAATCCAAGGATACTCATGACTTTCGTTGTGAAAGTCATGGACTGAATATATGACGAGGCTAGCAACAAAAGATAAGCACAAGGACATGATCATTGCTTGAAATTAAAACTCACCAAGAGAGAAGGGTCCTAGCCTAACTCATCGTGCTAATTACACTTATGGTGGAGCGAAAAAAATAAACCTGGCTTTGGATAGGGATTTTTTTCTTACTCTCAACTTGGAAAAAGAGGTTTTGCTAACCTTTATTACAAGGGTTTTAAAATAATTTTCAGAACTGAAATCCTCCAATTTTTAGCATCGAAAATAGCACAACTAGCATGTGAAGCTCAAGATCGAAGTGCGGTATGGGTACTTTAAGTAGTAGCGATTCCACTAAGCACCACGGTAAACGATTTTCAAACCACATACTTGTGTTCATATATCAAGAATCGAAGATTAGACAAACAAGTAAATAAAGATAAACAATACATAAAACACAAAGATATATATAAGACTCTTTTTATTTGGTTTTCTTGACTCAACACTAATTTAAGACGCTTGCAAAAATTTAAAAACAGACTCGAAAACTAAAGACTCATTAAAACGCTAAGACTCTCACACGAAGATTAAACCGAACCTAAACTTGAAGTTCAAAAGCTAAGGCTAGCGAGCTAGCTCTCCCCCCACACTTAAAACATACGACGTCCTCGTCGTATCTTACAAAAATCCTAAGGGGAAAACTAGATCTAATGGTACTTCGAGCAAGCTTTGCACCACTTGCCTCTCATGTTTCCAACCATGCCGAAAAGCTTGCGCACGTTACGGTTAAGGAACTTGTAGTCATCTTCAACTACGCGCTCCAATTCCTCCATACGCTGCTTCATCGCTTCCATGGTTTGAAGACATTCGTCGGCCGACGCGTAGAGAGCTGCGATGGATTGACGGCAAACTCGACAGCACACCGGATGCAATCCGAAGGGGTCGTCGTCGCCATAATCTCCACCGTTGTCACCACCGTCGTCGCCACCTCCATTGTTGTCGCCTTCGCCACCGCCGTTGCCGTCGCCATTGGGGCCCTCGGGAGTCCTTTCATAGGGCTGCTCATCCCAATCTTCATCATCTCTACCGGCGGCCGCCCACGAGCTCGGGCTACGATCGTCGGAGTAGTCGCTATCCCCATAATCCTTAGGCTCCGGCGACACCTCCTTGTAATCTTTGCGCTTGATGCCTTGGAGGCGTGCCGACCTTCGAACGGGTGTAGGGACCTTCTCTCCTTTGACGGGGTTGCGAGATGCAAGAGCTCCGGTCGGGACACGTCCTCCGCAATGGATACGTGCGGTCCTCTTGACGGGTAGCTTGAGCTCGCATCGCATCGCCTCCTCCATCGATGGCTTCTTGGCTTCTTGCTTCAACTCTAAGCTTTTTGGAGGCTCAATGGCTGCTACAAGGGTGCAACACATTGCTTGAAAGGATTGATTCTCGAGCTCCCAATTCGGCCAAATATATAGTCCTGAGAGAAAAAGCCTGGGAACCTTATTTTCCTTTTTTACACTTCCCTTAAAATTTTCTGACCGAACAAGGAAGTCAAAAAGGAGCAATTCGGGCGAAATTCGGGTTCATCGGGCGTCGGGCCCCCCCTGGGCCGATCCGACTGGGCCGGCCGGCCCACCCTGCCTCGGGGGCGGCCGGTCCGGTTTTTTTCCACACCGCCCTATTTTTTCGTCCTCGGCCCATGGGAAAAAGTTGGCCCGAAAGAAATCTTCGCGAAAAACTCCAGAGAACTAAAAGAAAAATTATTTACGAGGTTGGTGCCTTGTTTTTCGTCCTAGGCGGGACGTTCGGGCTCTTCCTCCATGGTAAAGACGTCAACATGATGAATGGGCACGATGTCGGGTTCGTAGTAAACCTTAAGCCGCTGTCCATTCACCACAAATTGATCGCCATTTATATCCATAATGGTTACCGCTCCGTTGGAGAACACCGAATGCACAACATAAGGTCCGTCCCACTTGCTTTGCAATTTCCCCTTTCCGAAGGTTTTAAACCTCGAATTGTAGAGGAGGACCTTATCTCCTTCTTTAAATTCTTTTTTCTTCAATCTTTTATCATACCACCTTTTGATTCTCTCCTTGTATATGCTTGCGTTTTCATAAGCTTTCAACCTCAACTCCTCTAGCTCGCTTATTTGAATTCTCCGTTTCACCACCGCGGCATCGAGATCAAGGTTCATCTCTTTAATCGCCCAATAGGCTTTATGTTCTAACTCAACCGGAAGGTGGCAAGCTTTTCCATAGACGAATTGATAGGGGGTCATACCTATCGGTGTTTTAAACGCCGTTCGATAAGCCCATAAAGCTCCGTCTAATTTCTTTGACCAATCCTTGCCTCCCTTCTCTATGGTTTTGTTAAGTATGCTTTTTAATTTCCTATTTGACGTCTCCGCTTGTCCGTTGGTTTGTGGGTGATAGGCCGTGGAGACCCTATGCTCAATTCCCAATTTGGACAAGCACTTTTTGAAGTTCTTCCCGGTGAAATGAGTTCCTCCATCACTTATCAAGATTCTCGGTGTACCGAAACGGGGAAAAATCACGTTCTTGATCATAGTGATGGACTCCTCCGTGGAAGCTTTACGACATGGTATAGCCTCTACCCACTTGGATACATAATCGACCATAACAAGTATATACTCGAATCCAAATGAGTTTTTAAAAAGCCCCATGAAGTCTATGCCCCATACATCGAATATGTCGATTTGCAAGTTGTATTTCAAAGGCATAGAATTTCTTTGAGAGATGTTTCCGGTTCTTTGGCATTCGGGGCATGACGCAACATATCTTTTAGTATCTTCATGCATCTCCGGCCAATAAAATCCGCTCGACCATACTTTGGCTTCGGTTCGAAAATGGCTATAATGCCCACCGTACTCCGCCGAGTGGCACTTCCTTAGAATCTCAAGCCTCTCTTCTCTTGGCACACATCTTCTCATCACTCCATCATTGCCAAGCTTGAAGAGGTATGGTGCATCCCAAAAATATTTCTTACTTTCAGAAATTATCTTCCTTTGGGAGTTTTTGTCTAGATGATCGAGGGGCATCTTTCGAATTGCTCGAATGATGTCGATCATCCAAGTATCTTTATCAAGCACTCTATAGAGGTGGTCATCTCTCATCTTATCTTCTATGGGCTCTTTATCATCTTGCCCACGATTCATCCTAGACAAATGATCGGCCACAACATTTTCCACCCCCTTTTTATCATGAATTTCAACATCAAACTCTTGGAGAAGAAGGATCCAACGAATTAAACGTGGTTTAGCTTCCTTCTTAGCCAAGAGATACTTTATAGCTGCGTGATCGGTGTAAACAATGACCTTCGAGTTCACGATGTAAGATCTGAATTTTTCGAAAGCGAATACCACCGCTAGCAACTCTTTTTCCGTAGTAGCGTAATTTAATTGTGCCCCACTAAGAGTTTTGCTAGCGTAGTAAACGGCGTGAACTCGGCCTTCCTTTCTTTGTCCCAAGACCGCGCCTACGGCATAGTCACTTGCGTCACACATGATCTCGAAAGGTTGGCTCCAATCCGGAGGTTGGATGATGGGAGCACTCACCAACGCATTTTTCAAAGTCCGAATGCCGCTAGACACTTCTCATCAAAGTCGAAAGCCACATCCTTTTGAAGAAGGTGCGTTAAAGGCTTAGTGATCTTCGAGAAGTCCTTTATAAATCTTCTATAGAATCCGGCATGGCCCGTAAAGCTCCTTAAGGACTTAATATCCGTAGGAGGTGGGAGTTGCTCAACCGTCTCTACCTTAGCCTTGTCCACTTCAATTCCTCTCTCGGATATAACATGTCCGAGCACTATGCCTTGCTTAACCATGAATTGGCACTTTTCCCAATTTAAAACCAAATCTACCTCCGCACACCTTGTAAGGACCTTTTCTAAGTTTGCTAAGCAATCCATGAACGTCTTCCCGTAAACGGAAAAATCATCCATAAACACTTCAACAATTTCTTCGATGAATTCCGAGAAAACGGCCATCATGCAACGTTGAAAAGAGGCCGAGCGTTGCATAGGCCGAAGGGCATCCTCCTATATGCAAACGTTCCGTAAGGACACGTAAATGTTGTCTTATGTTGATCTTCCGGTGAATGGGAATTTGCATGAACCCCGAGTATCCATCGAGAAAGCAAAAATAAGCGTGGTTTGCTAACCTCTCGAGCATCTCGTCTATGAACGGTAGGGGGAAGTGATCTTTCTTCGTCGCTTTGTTAAGCTTACGGTAATCAATACACATCCGCCACCCGGTCACGGTTCTTTGCGGTATTAATTCATTCTTCTCATTCTTCACCACGGTTAAACCTCCTTTCTTCGGCACACAATGTACCGGCTCACCCATTCGCTATGCGGAACCGGTAGATGATTCCGCATCAAGTAACTTGATAACCTCTTTCTTTACTACCTCTCGCATGGCATGGGTTAGCCTCCTTTGGTGGTCCACTACAGGCTTACATTGGTCTTCCATTGGTATACGATGAGTGCAAAAGGCTGGGCTAATACCTTTGAGATCATTGATTGAATATCCAATCACCTTCCTATGTTTTTTTAATAAAATCAGCAACGCTTCATTTTCTTCGGGGCTCAACTCGTCGCTCACAATGACCGGATAGGTTTTGTCCGGCCCCAAAAATTCATATTTTAATCCCTTGGGCAAAGGTTTAAGGTCTACTTCGGGCACTTGTGGCTCCTCGGGTTTGATTTCTCCTATGTCTTTGAACTTCTCTTCCTCCACGCTACCATCATGCGGCTCTAAGCCTTTTGTCGCTTCCTCTAGTTCTTCATCTTGTTGATTACTAATTTGATTTTCCATCGCTCTTTGCAGCGGGTCTCTAAGGGTTTCAACAAAACAAAGACTATCTATCTCTTCTATTTCTTCATCTTCGGGAGGAAAAGGTGTAAGGTGTTTAGAAGCACGAAGAAAGTTATATGTGTACTTTGTTCCATTAAGGTTCATTGTTACTTTGCCTTCTCCGGCATCTAACACGGCATCAACCAACTTAAGAAAAGGCCTACCTAAGATTATATGATCAGAATTACCATGGTAAGCATCAATAACAAAGAAATCGGTTGGTATATAGTTTCTAGAGATTTTTACTTTCATGTTGCAAGCAATACCTAGAGGTTTGATAGTTCTACCATCTCCCATAATTAATTTCGTTGATGTTGGAGCTAAGTCTAGGTTGTGGTATTGAACTTTATCGTAAATT
Source organism: Cenchrus americanus (assembly GCA_947561735.1). Taxonomy (NCBI): domain Eukaryota; kingdom Viridiplantae; phylum Streptophyta; class Magnoliopsida; order Poales; family Poaceae; genus Cenchrus; species Cenchrus americanus. The sequence continues at coordinate 58,080,321 of OX387240.1, forward strand.
TTAGAAGATAGAACACTTACTTGGGCTCCGATGTCGCATAAGGCTTTGCATTGAACTCCGTTGATCTCGCAACTCAAGTGCGGCGTCATCTTCTCTTCTTCTTCGGATCCGATCGAATAAATTTCAGCAAGGCGAGCGTATGGTGATGCTTCAGGCTTGATTCCCATGATCCTCTTCACCTCGGCAATATGTTCCGGATCCACCACATCATCTCCAAAGAGCTTTTCAAAAATCTCACCGTGGTTTCAAGGTCGTATGAATTTTCAGCTTTCCTCTCCGGTGGGAAATCCACTTCCAATGCTCTTGCCATTCCCTTTTGATTAGGGAACGGTCTTCTCTTGTCGAATACTTCTCCGTAATCAATAGGAACCCAATCCATTGGTTCGAACTCCCTTAGTGGCTTCGCGCTTGACATGCTTCTCTTGTTCGTCTCATTTGGTGCGACGAAGTCGACGTTTGGTGTAGTTCTTGACTTGATGTGTTCTTGTTCAAGCTTTTCCATGATCGGCTCCTCTTTTGTGACTTCCGGGGTTGCCTCTTTAGAAAATTCAGCAAGCTTTTTCTTCCTTGAATTGAATTCCGGCTCTTCCGCAAGTCTTGTTTCCCAATCTCTTCACATGGCAGCCGCTTTACTAACTTTTTGTAGAAGTTGGGCAGCTTCCGTGAGTGTTTTCTCCATGAGATCCCCACCTGCACACATTTCGACGTGTCGCATGCAACTAGGGGTTAGGGAAAAGAAAAATGTATGCAAGAGTACGTCACCGGTGAAGCCGAGTTTTGGTCCTTGTTCGATTAATTCATTAAACCTATCCCGGCTTGGTCTATCCCTTCCTCTTCTCCTTGCATAAAATTGATCACTTGCCTCCTTAGATGTTGAACCTTGCTCATTGGAAAGAACTTCTCGCAAAACTTCTTTGTCAACTTGTTCCAATTGCCTTCAACTTCAAAGGACGCAACCGAATACCATGTCTTTGCTTTGCCGGCAAGTGAGTAGGGAAAGAGATTCCATTTGAACCATTCATCGGGAACTCCTTCTTGACGCACCGTGTTGCATATTGTCGTGAAATCCCTTATGTGTCTATATGGGTTCTCCGTAACCATCCCTTCAAATGGGTTTTCCGCCACCATCTTCATGATCTTGGATTTAATTTCATACTTGGTCGCTTCGAGCTTCGAATCCGACTCTTGTACCTTTATGTCTTCACATCGAGGGCTAGCGTAATCCCTTAATGATTTCTCCGGTTCTTCCACGGGTTGATTAACGAACTCCATCTAGACAATAAGATAAAGACAAAAACAAAAAAGAAACAAGTGTTTTTCTGATAATAAATGTTAGATATAGCGAATAAAAGATAAACTAAAATATAAAACTAAGTTAGATGCAAATCAAACGATGTAAACTAACTTGCTCCCCGGCAACGGCGCCAGAAAAAGGGGCTTGTTGACGGATAAAAGACGTATCCCTCTACGATCCGCAAGCGTACGGACCCCACACCTTCTTCACCACGGGATTCCCAAGGTTCTTGTCAATCCGCGGAGCAAGGGGATTACAAGCGTTCGATCTACTATGACACACTTAGCTACTAAAACCCTAACTACTATTATACTAGAAAAACACTAAACTTCACTAGAGAGAATGATAAACGATCAAGAGAGAAGACACTCGCCCACGGGTCTACGATACTAGAGCATGCAATCGCTTAAAGACATGAAAAACCAATCTAATCTATCGGGGTTGTGACCACGGTTTCGCCCTTTCCCTCCTCTCGTCCGTCACTACGCGAAGGTAATCATGACTAGACCTTTGATGGCCACGGCGTATTGAATGGATCCAAGGAAGCATTGAGGCCTATACTCCCTTTACGGCATGGTTGCAAGCCTTAAGCATTAAAGTATGTTCAACACAAGATGATAGATAGATAATCCGACAAAGTGCGATTACATCTCAATATCGATTACAACCCATGGACGAATGAGAAGATTACCCCATCAAGGTGCCGATCATGGCACCGTTGATCATGGTTTCCCTTCCGCCGTGTCTTCCTCCTTCTCCACGAGAGGGTGCTTCCTTCGAGGTGGTTGATCTCCAGCCGCAGATCCTCCTCCTCTCTCTCTAGCTTGTAGATGGCCTTCTCGGTGCGAATAAACTCCTCTCTTCTCGTTGGCGGCGCGTCGGGGGTTTTAGGGTCGAAGATCCTTCGAGGGCAAGGAAAACGGGACCGAACCGGTGCCCGAAGTGGGCCGGGCCGATCCGACCGGGCCGGCCGGCCCGTGCCCGGCTTCGGCCCGGTTCGGTCGCCCTTTTTGCTCCGTGGGTCCTCGTGCACTTATCTACTTTGCCCCTTCCACTTGGATGATTTTGACGCCGTTATCCTCGCGATCAAGATGGAGGCTCTCTTTGCATGAAGTTTGATCTTTTACGCTTCAATCCCCGGGGGTGTTCCTCGTAGCACTTCGGTCCTCGCCACCATTGGAAGTAATTTCAGCAAGCTCATGAACACGAACAAGACTCCATGAATGCTCCTTTGAACTTGTTGCAAATCAGTCCTTAATGTCCATGATTTCCTACATAAACATAACACTTCCAAATGCATGCACAAAGATGAACTTGTTATATGATTAGTGTGCCTAGTGGCGGGTTAGTTCCATAATCAAATCCAAACCAAAGTGTAATGAACATGCTAGGTGCACCAAAATACACCGTCAACAGTTGCGGACCGTCCGTTAAAACCAAACTGAACCAACAGGGACGCACCCGCACCACGGACCGTCCGTGGGGAGCACGCGGACTGTCCGCCAGGCACCCGCGGACCGTCCGCCCTTTGCTGCGGACCGTCCGAAACTCCGTCCAACCGAAAACCAAAATCGAGACGGATCAAAACGGAAGACGAGCAAGAACACAAAGAACACGGGACGAACCCTAGCGGCGCGGACCGTCCGCCAGGCCCTCGCGGACCGTCCGCCAGGTGCGGACAGAGCAGAAAATGCCCGACCCCGAAAGACAACTCCACCAAATCATCATCGGATTTCCCAAACGGTTGAAGCTGTGGAGACAAGAGTTTGGGGACTTGAAAAGCGTCACACAAGGATGCTATAGCCCAAAAATCTTGCCTCCTAACTCCCTAAATCACCGGGAATCGTGAATCCTTTGAGCACCACCGAAAGCTAGAGCACTGAACGAAAACTCACGAATCGAAGTGGTTTCCCGGCGTTTGAGGGCACAATATCAAACACAAAGATGCACGAGACATCTATCCATGTTTCCCTCAAAGAAATTAGGGGAGAAACCCACTCAAATCCACGGAATCACACCGGGAACAAAGGCACGAAAACAAGCACAAAAAGACCACGAAAACACAACCCCGAATCTTCTATACCAACCAGGAATGATTCACAAGGTCTAACATGCCGCCCTAGCATCCATCCCTCTCAACAAATCTCTCATGAAGCTCTCATGCTAGCCTAGAGAAAATGGAAGGAAAATAGCTACGAAAATGAGAAAGAGGAGGGAGGAAATGAAACCCTAAGTCACCGAGAGAGAGAGCCATCCACACACACTCATGGCTTATATATCAGGTCCCGCCGGAGTGGTAAATGACTCAACTACCCCTAACTTAACTACTGGCGATACAACCCACGTAGGGGCATTTAGGTAATGTTTGTGGGTCTTGCCATCGGACGGCCACGCCTTTGCAGCACCCCACGTCCTCCCGACGCAAGCCATGCGATCCCGCCGTGTGTCCTCCGCCTCGAAGCTTCCCGACACGCCCGGATCCCGTCTCCGTCGTGTTGGGCCCTCGGACTTGGTTTTGATGCCCAAACCAAGAAACCGTCCGCCGATGGATTTGTGGGCAAACCACCAAACCCCGCGTGCTTGGTCCGGCCTCCCGCCAAACCACTTGACTCGACCGCCACCGTGCACCGGCTCGCTTGTCCATGACTTCGTCTTGCTTGTGTCGCCACCATGTGGCCCGCACCCAGTCCCGCTGTCCACTGAGTCCCTTGAACCGAGCCTACTTGTCTCTCCATCTCCCGGATTCCCCTCAAGGCTGAAGACCTTTCGCGCCCGTTCTTCACCTGCAACAACACGAACTAGGCCACAGCCTACACCTGCGCACTAAGCCAAGAGTCAGTCCAACACCCGTTGTCAATCACTCATCACTGAGGAGCGGTCATCCATCGACCACTAGGACGCTCCTGGTCCACAATCTCCCCCTTGATGAGTGCATTAACAACACACAATGTGAAACGAAATTCAGAGAAAGAAAGAAAAGAAGAAGAAAGAAAAACAAAGAAACTCAACTCATGACCAAAACCGAAGAAAGGCGAAGAAAGGTCACAAGCCAAGCAAAGCACAAACTCCACATCGAAAACAGCAAGAGAGCTCCCCTGAACAAATGCAAGCTCCCCCTGAACATGTGGATGCAAACTTCCAAATTTCAGCTCACCTCTTTTGAATTTTCATTAAGCTCACCTCTTCTCCCCCTTGTTGACAATGTATGAATCAAGGTGAAAATGCAGAAATGCAAAGCAAAGCATATAAACATCTACATGATCTTCTCAAATAGGCCAAATTTAGTGTCAAAGGCTAAAAATGAGACAAAGATCACACATATGAATCATAGCATAGTCAAAGCATTGCCACAAGTAATATATGAAAATACAAGCATGTGACAAAGCAAAATTTTCAGATTTAAGCAGTTTTACCAAAAGAAGGCTCGCTTCACATGTAAAAGCCTATCCATGTCACACTTGAGCCACAAACATGCATACCATTCAAAGATCATATAAGGATATCAAATTCTCAGCAAAAGATCATGGCAAACACCCATAAAGCAAAGCATGTCATGTCAAAGCTCATGAGCCATGTGTCCACTTCGGGGAGACTTCTCCACTGGTGAACATCATGCAACATGTTTTGCACCCATATGTGAAAGATAAGACATTTTAAGCATAGACATGATGGATGGAGCATTTTTCAAGCAATATACACTTCTTTTCAAGATTAAATCATTTCATGGTACATGAAGTGCCTTTGCGGCAAAAAGAAGCTTATGCTCCCCCATGAATGCAACATAGGCTAAACATTCACAATGATATTCGGCCTTTGGCCCAAATGCAAGAACAAGGCATCCAAGCACAATCTAAGCATGAAAAGCACATTTAGACCAAACTGTGACATGGATACACAACTACACACGAGTGGAGCATATTTCATCAAAAATTAGTCAAGATTAGCATTTATTTCAGAAAGGGCTATCTCACCATACATATATCTCAAATATTTCAAGAGCATAGCCTCACATCACCATTTCTCCACACATATGACCAAACTCTCACAAATAGCCAAAGAAACTCAAATATGGCATATGAAAGAAGCTCATCATCCTAAAATGCAATATGATACAAATGCAACATGATATATGACAAGATGGCTATCCTACCATGGTTTGTACATCAAGCAAAGCAGGTATATACATCAAAGTAAAACATGGTATGTGTTAACACCAAAATTTGGTAAGGAGTCTGACTTGTGGGCCCAGCTCGGTGGAGAATCCGTCTGCTGGAAGGGAAGGTTTTCTCAGATGTATTCGGCAGAAGGTCCGCGGTCGGCTATCTGCTCCCGTTCAGCAAAGGAACAGTTGAGCTGATTTTGCGGGATTGAACGGTGACGTGGCTCAAGCAGGAAGGAAGAATGGATGGATAGGTGATCAAGCTTAGAGATAAGTTAGGCAGCGAATCCATTCGAGATTGTACCTGGCAGGGTATAAATATGAACCCTGGATGTATGTAAAACACACAATCATTCTTCAATACAAACCGGCCTTACGCCAAACCCTAGAGTCCCTTTGTCGTGTCGTCGAGTTCTTCGAGAGGGTTCATCGATCCGTCGACCTCCGTGAGTACCGGCAACTTTGTATCATGTCTAGTATCATGCGGTGGATTTAGATCTGATGCAAGTAGTCTTGCTACCATGCTTCGTGTCATGCGGTAGATTCAAGCTTGGTTCAAGAGGGTTTCTTGTTAGGTCATGAGCCATGCGGTAGGCTAAGATCTAGCTTGAAGCAAGTTATCGGCTCTATTGGATTTTGGCAAGATCCAATAGATTCATTAAGTTACCCCGTGTTACTTTGAGTTTTTACTCCATGTTTAGATTCATGTAACACACTTTTGCCCAATTTAGATAGATTTGGATCGGCTTTATCCCTCTTGTGATCCTTATACGAATCGATTTCGTGTTTTAATACGTGGATCTTGTGCTTTCCGATAGCCGAAACCGAATCGATCTAGGTTGTTACGTGTTGCGGGTTCAAGCTTGCCAACGTGGGTATAAATCTTGAAAGAACTGAGTATCATGCGGTAGATGCAGGTTTTTGGGTTGCTTTGGAGCTAGTCATCTGGTGGATTAGATTCCAAACCAATCTGATAGATTTATTCGCTTGGTAATGTTCGTTCCTTCTTCATGGACCCCGAATCGGCTGTTCAGCCGTATTCGGTTATGTTTCTTCACGAGTAGAACACGTGCGCAATTCATGTTTTAAATAACGTGTGACTTTCCATATTTAGATTGTATCATGCGGTGGATAGATTTATTTGTGGAAAGTGGTACGATTTTCATGCAAGTTGTATCATGCGGTGGATAGATTTGTTTGGCATCGTACTCGACGGATTTTTAAAGTACCTAGACATGCGGTAGACTAGTGCTTTGGATCTATGCATGCTTATTTATTACATGTTTACGTCCATGCTTTACTTTTTTCCACTTATTTAATATTAGTTATCATGGGGATCGGTCATGACCTCGTGCACGTGCATCTTTGCTCAAACAAAGACCGATCACCGTCATGCTTACGTCATCCGTTCGGCAATGCTACTTTTCTTTCTATAAGTTCCCGAATAGCTTTCAGTTTATTGACAGGTAGCTTTATATAGCTATGTGTCATTCCATCTGGCTTTATGGCCGTAAATATGGAACTGTCTGGTACTACCCGGCAAGTTCCAAGCTTTGGTATCTAACTGCTTTGTCTTTTGTTAATTTTCAGGAAAAATTGACTGGCACGTCTTGTTACTCTTCGCGCGTGTGAAGCCAGCTTGTTCGGCTTGCTGTGTGTTTGGCGCTAGGTGCACATTCTGCGTCAACACACTTTTTGGCACGCCCGGTGGGACCAACAGCCGAATAGATCAGGATGCCTGAAATCGCGGACATCATGGACGTCAACATCGAGGATCTCTCTCCCGAGCAACGGCAGCAGCTCCAGGACGCCATAGACCAGTTCCAGCAGAAATGTCTGCTATCCTTCAAGAAAAACAGGAGTGGCGTCCCGTACCTGAAGAACGAGATGCCCAGGGTGCTGCTACCAGGGGAAAGTGACGCCACGACGCAGCAGGAGAGAGAGGAGTGCATGCAGGCATTCCGGGAGTCTGCGGACTACATGTTGAGCAAGCACCACAAAGCTTTCCTTGGTGCGTTCCAGCAGATGATGGTGGCTATCTTTGGCCCAGGCATGGAGCAGGCATTCAGTAAAGCACCCATCCAAGGGGGCACCGTGGAATTGGGCGAGTCAAGCTCTCAGCCACCATTGCGGAGCCAGCCGATCCAGTCTCCTCCTCAGAGCGCTGGGAGTCGAGCTTTCCAACCTCCTCCGCAGGGCACCGGGGGTCAGCCAGTTCAGCCCCCACTGCAGGCCTCAGGAGGACAACCGGTCCAGCCACCACCGCAGGGCAGCGCGGGTCAGCCTGTGCAACAGCCGAATCCGTACCAGCCCACGTACGGAGACCTAGCATTCGGCTCGCCTGGAGCCCCGTTCGCTTCCGGTCACAGGATTGCTCCGGCGAACAACTGGCTGCAGAGAAACCTGTACGGCGGAGGCTATCACGAAGTGGGGAACTATGGAGCCATTGACGCTTTCCCGCATCCAGGTTACGCGCCAGCTGCAGGCGCACAGGAGGACGACGCCCTGGCACGGAAAATGGCCGAGTTGATGCAAAATCAGTTCGGCCTCAAGCCAAAAATGCAGGGACCTACCTACAAGCCACCGTTCCCGGAATGGTACTTCAACGTGCTCCTCCCGCCAAGGGTGAAACCTCCAACGGAGTTTACAAAATTTTCCGGGCAAGACGACACAAGCACTGTGGAGCACATCGCTCGCTACCTGATGCAGCTCGGGGAATGCTCAGCGGAGGAGACGTTCAGGGTCAGATACTTCCCCGCGTCGCTGACAGGTCCGGCATTCCAATGGTTCTCGTCCCTGCCTCCTGAGTCAGTTAGCAGATGGAAGGACCTGGAGAGGAAATTCCACGCCCATTATTTCAGTGGCAGCTCAGAGAAGAAGCTGATCGACCTTGCCACCGTGAAACAGAGGCACAGCGAGACACCGTTGGAATTTCTCAGGAGGTTTAGGGAGGTGAAAGGCATGTGCTTCTCGCTTAACTTGCCAGACGACCAGCTAGCTGACATGGCTGTCGCCGGGATGTTACCGGCCGTACGTGAGAAACTGTTCGGGATGGAGTTTGAAAACCTGGGCCAGCTGTCTCAGAAGCTATCGTTGATGAGCAACCAGGCGTATGGCTTCAAAAAGGATGCCAGGTTTGGCAAGCAGCATGATGTGGCGGACATCTACAACCAGTTCTTAGACAAGGTCGATCTGATCGAGGACTCTGATGATGAGCTGGACGTGGCCGCAGCCGAAATCATGTGGGGAAAAGAGCCTTTAACAATGAATCAGCGCTGGGTCAAACAGACCAAGGGCACCTACGATTTCGATATCACGAAGGCGGACAAGCTGTTTGAACTCCTAGTGAAGGAAGGCCGAATCAGACTGCCTGAAGGGCATTCCATGCTTCGGCCTGATGGAGTCAAGGGGAAACGTTGTTGTGGCTTCCACGACAGGGATTCGCACTCCATCAACGATTGCAGGGTCTTCAGGATGAGGATCCAGAAAGCCATCCAGGAAGGCCACCTTAAGTTCGACAACAAGATGAAGCTGGATGGTCACCCCTTCCCTCAGAACATGGTGGGCTTCTCTGTTAACATGGTGACGGCTGAGGAGAAGGGAAAGGTCAAAGTCTTGACCTCGGCCAGAGCTAGACAGGATGGAACAGTGGACCCGGAGCGCCAAGTGACTCTGGAACAGGTGCATGGTGAGGCCCCCCGCATTCTCAAGAGCCACATCGAAATCGGGGAGTCATCCAGAGCCAAGCCCAGGGTAACCACACGCATCCTCCTCAACAAGTGGCAGCGCCAGATTGAAAAAGAGCGTTATCAGAAGTGCAAATACGAGGAGGAGAGGCGCAGATCTGAAGAAGAAGCACACAGAAGAGACCTGGAGCGATACACGCGCGAGCAGGAGCGCGCGCACTGGGGGTGTGCATTCTTCAGGCATTGCTGGAACGAGGGTTTGAAGCTGCCCACGCTGAGGAACTGTCCTGAATGCAGTGTGAGGAACCAAGTTGAGAAGTACCTTGGTCCGTGTGTGATGAGTGATTGACCGGATGGTTTGAAGCTTTGTGTGTGTAGTGTTGAGTTGTGTTGTGTGTGTTTTATTTTGAGTATTTACCTTATTGTGTATGTGGTGTGTTGTCAATGCACTCGTGACGAGTGGTTGACAACATTGTGTGGACTGACTCTTGGCCTAGTATTGCAGGTGTTGGTTGCGGCTTGGTTTGCGTTGGTGCAGGTGAAGAACAGGCGCGAAAGGTCTTAGCCTTGCGGGGCCTCCGAGGAATGGAGAGACAAGTAGGCTTGGTTCGAGGGACCCGGTGGCCGACGGGATCAAGTGCGAGCCGCATGGTGCAAGAAGAGCAAGACGAAGTCGTGGACATGGAGCCGGTGCATCGGTGGTGGCCAAGTCAAGGAACGAGGCAAGACTGACTAGACCGTCCGGGCGCCGGAGGTGAAAGGCTTGGCGGGCTCGACGCTTGGCGTGGTGAGGTCGGGCCGTGTACGCGGGGTTTGGTGGTTTGGCCACAAAACCATCGGAGGAGGGTTTCTCGATTTGGGCCTCAAAATCGAGCCCGAGGGCCTGGCGTGACGGAGACGGTATCCGGGTGCGTCGGGAAGCTTCGAGGCGGGCGACACGCGGCATGATCTAGGTGCTTGCGTCGGGAGGACGTGAAGGCCTGATGGATGTGCGGCCGTCCGATGGTGAACTTCATGTGTTGACCAAAATGCCCCTGTGAGGGCTTGTGTTGTACTCCTAGTGTAGGGGCACTTCGGTCTTTTCCGGAGGGCCTATATATAGGAGGAGGGGGCTGAATTTTCAGCAAACTCTTGGGCTAGTAGGTTGTTGTACTCTTTCATTTTGGAGTGCTTTGGGAGAGAGGGAGAGAGGAGAGAGTGGCTCTTTGATTGGAGCTTTTTGCCATCTTAGATTTGGATTCTAGGAGTGGCTTGTAATCGATTGGACAAGATATTCATAGTGAATTCATCCTTCTCAATCTTGTGCCAAATCCTTTGCTCCGGGCGTTTTTCTTTTTCTGCGATTTTCGGAGGTATTTTTGGAGGATTTTCGTTCGTCGCTCGATTCGTCGATTTGAAGGCGTTTCTCTCCGGATTTCTTTGAGGGGATCATGGGTGAGTGCCTTGTGCCTCTTTGTGGATGATCTTGACCCCTCAAACGCTGGATTTGGCCTTCGATTCGTTGACTTTTGGATGAACCCTAGGTTATTGTGTTCTTGACAAGGATTTGCGATTTCGGGAGTTGTAGGGAGTTTGAGACCGTAATTTTTGGGGCATAACCTCTCCTTGGGGTGTTCATCATCTCCCCAAAATTTCGTCTCAAGACATCAAGTGGTTTGGGAGATCCATTGATCGAAAGTTTGGGGCGAATTCGTGGGCAGTTTTCTGGGCTGTCCCTGGTGATCCGGTCACTTGTGCCGGATGACCCGGTCGGGGTAGGTTGACCCGGTCACTTGTGCCCGGGTGACCCGGTGCGGCTCTGTAGGGCTCAGGGTGACCCGGTCACTTGTGCCGGTTGACCCGGTAGGTCTCAGCCTTCTTAGTTGTTGCTCAAGTTCTTTCGTGCTTGCTTCCGCTTTGCTTCCTAGCCTTTCAAGCCTTGTTCCTAAGGTATCGAGAGAGGTTTGTGTGTGCTTCCGCTTGTTCGTGTGTGACTCTCGGAGTTGCGATTGGGATATAGGCCGAGTTCTTTCGAGAAAGAATTTTTATCGGCTCCCATTCACTCCCCCCCTCTCTGGTCGCCAATTCGGTCCTTCAAAGTGACAGGTATGTTGAGTACAGGCAGGAGACTGCCAATCGTCGATCCGTCCACGAGAGAATTGGAAGGATCCACCCTAACGGGGATCGGCGCCAAAAAATTGAAGTCATTGATCACCCCAGAAAGCGGCAAGCTGACCTTAGGTGGGCTGATCAAGAGGAGGATGAAGACGACTACATCTGGCAAAAGGGGCAATGGTGCCCGCCCGGCCTGAGGAGAAGCCAGAAGAGACGGGTTCAACGCTTGAGGAACCGCGAGCTGAGGCAGGCTGGGATCCAGACAAGGCAGGTGTGGCACCCAAAGGATCAACCCGAAGGGTCAAAGCGTTCGGCTCCGGCATGCATTGTATGCTTTCTGCCGAACGAGTTCATGGCTCCTGCTAACCAGGTTGTGCAGGAGGAAGCGTCCTTAGATGATGAGCAGACCGAGGGGATGATGGCGCAGTTGGTGCTGGCCAAGCAGGCCATCTTCGACAAACCGGCCAAAAATCGACACATGAGGCCGCTGTACTTAAGGGGATACGTCAATGGTAAGCCATTGACCAAGATGTTCGTCGACGGTGGACCGGCAGTCAACGTGATGCCGTACACCACCTTCAGGAAACTTGGCATGGGCCCGAGCGATCTGACGCCTACAAGCATAATACTGAATGATTTCGCTGGAAATCCTTCAGATACCAAGGGATGCGCTCACGTGGATCTGATGATCGGGTCCAAGACGCTGCTCACGACCTTCTTTGTGATTGAAGGTAAAGGAGCCTATAGCCTACTGCTCGGACGGGACTAGATTCATGCCAATTGCTGCGTCTCATCCACCATGCATCAGCAGCTTATCCAGTGGGTGGATGATGATATTGAGGTCGTCTAGGCAGATGACTCCGTGAGCGTTGCTAACATGGAACCAGCTTTCTGGGAGTACCAAGGTATTGATTGCTTCTCAGGGAAAGACTGGGGAGAAGGTCCTATTGAACCTGTCAGCAGTGATCAACAGCCGATTCAAGCAGTCGGCTCTTATAGCAATTTTTAATGGAGAACCCCGTGGATGGCACTGATGGCAAGTTGGGGCGAGGATTTATGTCGGCCGATAAGTTAGAAGAAGTTGACATTGGAAACGGTGATAAGCCAAGGCCGACGTTCATCAGCGCAAACTTGCAGCCAGACTTCAGGGAGGAATTAATCAAGCTGCTCAAGGAATACAAGGATTGCTTCGCTTGGGATTATTCGGAGATGCCTGGATTGGATCGTTCTATCGTGGAGCATCGGTTGCCAATCAAATCTGGCTTCAAACCATACAAGCAACCACCCCGGAAGATCTACAAGGATGAAGTATTGGCCGATGTGAAGAAGGAAGTTCAAAGATTACTTGATGCAAACTTCGTTCGGCCATGCAGATATGCGGAGTGGATTTCTAACATTGTCCCTGTTTACAAGAAAAATGGAAAGATGAGGGTCTGCATAGATTTCAGGGACCTTAACAGAGCTACTCCAATGGACGGTTACCCCATGCCTATTGCCGATTTGTTGATTGACGCCGCGGCTGGACACAAAGTGATCAGTTTCATGGATGGCAATGCGGGATACAACCAAATCTTCATGGCAATAGAAGACATATCAAAGACGGCCTTCAGATGTCCTAGTCATATAGGCCTGTTTGAATGGATAGTCATGACATTTGGGTTAAAAATGCCGGTGCAACTTACCAACGAGCCATGAATTACATTTTTCATGAGTTGATCGGCAAAGTTGTGGAAATCTACATTGATGATGTGGTGATCAAGTCCCTAAGTCATGACACACATTTGGAAGATGCGAAGAGGACCTTGGAGTGCACCCGGAAGCATGGTTTAAAAATGAATCCAAACAAGTGCGCTTTTGGAGTATCAGCTGGAGAGTTCTTGGGGTTTTTAATCCACGAGGGGGGAATTGAAGTTGGCAAGAAAAGCATGAAGGCCATCGATGAAGTTGTTCCTCCAACTAATCTCAAGGAGTTGCAATCACTGCTCGGCAAAATCAATTTCGTAAGAAGATTCATTTCAAATTTTTCACAGAAGGTTTTGCCATTCTCTCCACTTTTGAAGTTAAAGAAAGATCAGAAGTTCACATGGGGCGACGAACAACAGAAGGCTTTCGATGAAATCAAGCAGTACATGAAGGAGCCACCAGTATTGGTCCCTCCTCAGCTGGATAAGCCTTTCAAGTTGTACGTGGCGGCCGATACCCAAACCATTGGATCGGCCCTTATTCAAGAATTCGAAGGAAAGGAGCGGGTAGTAGCATATCTTAGCCGAAAATTACTTGATCCTGAAACCAGGTATTCGGCTATAGAGAAACTGTGTCTTTGCGTGTACTACTCGTGTACAAAGTTTCGGCACTACCTGTTGAATGCCGAATGCACTGTGTATTCCAAGTTTGATGTGATAAAACATATGTTATCTATGCCAATTTTGAACGGCAGGATTGGCAAATGGATTCTGGCGTTATCAGAATTTGAGTTGAAGTTCGAATCGGCAAAAGCTATCAAAGGTCAGATTATTGCCGATTTTATAACTGAACATCGTGATCCGTTAATCGATTTGCTTGAAATTACCCCTTGGGCTTTATTTTTTGATGGATCATCATGTGGCAAAGGTGGGGGAGTAGGGATCCTACTAATTTCGCCTAGGGGTGAGATGTTTGAATTTGCCATCCCTATACAGCCCACTGTCACAAATAATCAAGCTGAATACGAAGCATTACTTCGAGGGCTTCAATACTTGAGAGAAGCTGGGGCCGTTTCAGTTGAAGTTTATGGAGATTCAGAGTTGGTGATCAAGCAATTGAACGGCCAATACGAATGCAAAAGTGAAGCACTGAGGAGTTACTACGAAGAATGCAGGGAAATCTTGAAGAGCTTTCCGTTGGTGACTCTACAGCACATTCCTAGAGAACATAACGAAGAAGCAAACAGGCTGGCTCAAAGCGCCTCTGGTTACAAAGAGAGTCAAGAGGCGTTTGCTGCAGGGGTATGTGCACTGGGGACGGATCTCGCAGAAGGTGATTGGAGGAAAGAAATCGTTGATTACTTGAGGGATCCATCCCGGAAGGTCTCTAGGAAGCTCAGGTACAAGGCTATAAAATTTGTTCTTCTGGATAGCAATTTGTTCTATAAATCATTAGATGGGGTATTGTTACGATGCCTGGGTCCAGAAGAAGCCAAGAACATGATGAGTGAAGTGCACGATGGGATATGTGGAGCACACCAATCGGCCTACCGTATGAAATGGGTTATTAGACAAGCTGGGTGCTTTTGGTCAACGATATTGGAGGATTGCTTTGAGTATTACAAGGGATGTCAGGATTGCCAGAGGTTTGGAAATATTCAAAGGGTCCCCGCATCAGCATTGAATCCCATCATCAAGCCATGGCCATTCAGGGGCTGGGGTATGGACTTGATTGGCCAAATTAATCCACCATTTAGCAAGGGGCATAAGTTCGTGCTTTTGGCTACGGATTATTTCACTAAATGGGTTGAGGCGATCCCACTGAAGAAGGTGACATCAGAAAACATGGTTGAATTTGTCAAGGAGCACATCATCTATCGGTTTGGAATCCCTCAAACAATTACCACCAATCAAGGGGCACAATTCGTGTCATTGGAGTTCAGAGAGTTTGCCGAAAGCATGGGGATCAAATTGTTTAACTCTTCTCCTTATTATGCCCAAGCTAATGGTCAAGCAGAGGCTTCTAACAAAATCATGATCAAGCGGATACAAAAGAAGATCGACCAGAAGCCAAGAAGGTGGCATTCGGTACTCAGTGAGGCACTGTGGGCTTACCGAATGGCCCCTCATGGAGCTACCAAGACCTCCCCTTATGAATTGGTTTATGGACATCACGCGGTTTTACCTTGGGAGATGCAATCGGATTCAAGGAGAGTGGTGTTACAGAAAGATTTGAGCTCCAAAGATTACAGTGGTCTAATGATGGACGAGCTAGAAGATCTACACATGATCCGTCTTAGAGCCTTGGAAAACATCGAGAAAAACAAGCTGCGGGTTGCCAAGTACTATAACAAGAAAGTAAAAGTCCGGCAATTCGCAGAAGGAGATTTGGTTTGGAAAGCGCTATTGCCGATTGGAACTAAATACAGCGAATTCGGCAAATGGTCCCCTAACTGGGAAGGACCTTTCCGTGTGGTCAGATGCGTCCCTGGTAATGCATATATATTGAAAACTTTGCTAGGAGAGGAATTTTCCGCTGCAATAAATGGAAGATATCTGAAGAAATATTATCCTAGCATTGAGATCGATCGATGATTACACACATCTGACACAGAGACAGCCGGCGCTCAAGAACGAGGCCGCCTTTAGAACAAAAAATCCATAAACAGAAGAAATGGCCAGTGCCTAGATGCATTGCCCTTAGCACAAAAATTACATTACAACTGCTTCTTGCAGGTTCGCATCCAACAACCCTGGTGATCAGAACCTCAAGGAGGTGGGAAGCAGAAGGCGTGGAGGAAGAAGCGAAAGTATGATTCAATCTTTTCTTTGCTTTTTCTTCGTCTGCTCCCTCTTCAGCTGTTCCAGGACCACCGTTACGGCAACTTGGAACGCATGGGGGTGACCATGGTTTGCGGCCTCCACCAAGCTGCCCCAGGCCGTCTTCAGGTTGTTGTACCTGTCAGAGACATCTAAAGCAGAGGAATCGATGTTAGGGGCAAGAAATCCAAATGCAGGCATAAGGTCAAGAAGAGGTCAGAAGCATTTACCCCCTACTAGTGCCTCCAGAGCCATGCGACGCTCGCGCTCGGCTTGGCAACGGCGGTGATGTCCCCGAGGCCGTGCTCCGTGTGCCGAACGCGGCGGCGCGCTTGATGGCCGGTCCTCTGTTCAGGTGTGGCATCCTCTGCTTCGAGGGAGGAATCGGAGGAGATGTACTCAGGCACATCTTCGGTCCCGATGATTTCTTCAGGGAGCAAATCAAGGCTGAAAGGGGAAAAGAAGAAAATATGAAGCGCGAGATCATATGGAGAACGAGGAATAGATCAAGGGAGAACTCACCTTCGAATCGCGCGTTTCTTTGGGGAGCTGCTCTCTTGGGGTCGCTTGCCCTTGTCCATGGCCTTGGGGTTTTTTTCCTCTGGAGACGGAGGAGGAGATGAGAAATGATGGATGAGTGTGCGAGTGGATTTGCAGGGCATCTCAGCAGGCTCTTTTATTGACCGAAGGGGTGCATTGGGAGTGATGACCGGCCAGTACGCACTGTTGGAATACCAAACGGCAGGGTTTTCTCCCCAAGTACGAAGGGTTTTTGCTTGAACAGTGCTTATGGATTGCCGAATCGGGGATCTTCTGTGGATTTTGCGCCAAGGGGCAGTTGTTCTCACGCGTTCGGCTCAAGGCAGTTCCCGGATGCATTCAAGGAAAAATAAGAATCATGGATGCAAATGCGAAGAAAATTATAGCAGTACAAGCACAGAATTCAAAAGTTCTTATTTATTGCCGGTGATCAAACATCCCTAATACAATCTAGTCGAAAAGCCTGTTCAGTACAGATTGGGGATGGGTGATTTCGGCAATGGCGTCACCGTGGCCATCGAGGCGCTCCAGGATGAGCTCGATCTCATCGATGTCCTCTGGCGCGCTGCCCCGGAAGCCGCGAGGCCTGGTGGAGTAGTCGACGTCCGTGTGCGTCGCCATGGCAGCCAGGCCCAAGGTGGTGCCCAAACGAACGCCGTGGGTGGCCACCTCGTCGACGCGGCGTTCCATCGCAGCAAGGCGCTCCGCCGGTGTGTCACCGTTGGCGTTCACCTTGTCGGCCAGCTGCTCCACCAGCGTTTTCAGCTGGCTGAGCTCGGCGTCGCGGGCTGCAAGGTAAAAGATGAAGGGGATTAGCATCAAAAGCCGGGTTGGATCAAGATTTGACTTCAGAACCGTACCGTCGATGGCTTCCAGCAGCTGTTTGCGCTGGTCCTCCCATTCCAGCTCGGCTATGCCCGCCTTCTTCGAGACGTCCTCCAACTCGCGCCAGGCCGTCTCCAGCTCCTCCTTGAACCGGAGGGCATCAAGCTCCCCGTAGGGTACAGGGGAGTGGCCGTCGGACTCCGAGGAGTCGTCGGGAAGGGGTTGATTGGCCGACGCAGGAGATGGATTCCACTGAATCAATCTGAAAAGTAGATGATCGTTAAAACAAGAAGAAGATCAGAGATGAATCAAAGAAGAGAAATCGATGATCATTGCCTCCTGCGCGCATTGGCGCTACTCCCTTCCGCCTCATCGGAGGCGCGGCGACGGTTGAGGCGGCGTACCATCTTGCTCTGGGATGTGCACTGTTGGGGAAGAAGAAGAGTTGAGATCGGCAAAGATTCGAGAGCTAAAAGGCTTGGTGGAGAGCCAGGGGCACCTACGGTTTCATTTATAGGCCTGGCAAGACAGATCGTGGCCTCAAGTCGTGGCTCTGGATCGTGGCGCATATCCCAAGAAAAATCGGAAGGTGGAAAGGCTTCCTTGACCAGTCCGGCAATGGGTCGTTTCGAGTTCTAGGCTGAGTTATGTTCGGTTGACTGGTTCGGCTAAAGGGAGTCAAGGTGCCATTCGAGTATTGGCATGTCTTTGCAGAATGGATCGTTCAGTATTACGTTGAAGGAGCGCAGCAGGAAAGGAAAATGAAATTGCAAGAACGGATATTACAAAGCGGCCAACTCGGTTATACATCAATTAAGGCATTCAAATGTTCAAGTATTTTGCAATTACACTATGGACATTGGATATTGTCTGGCGAATGTTGTCCCACCGCTCCTGATAATCTTTTTGGGCACTAGACAAGGTGATAAGCTCTGCATCGCATTGTTTCATCTTGACCATAGCCGATTTTGCCTCTTCTTGGGTCTTCTCTATCAATTCAGGGAGCTCGGCTATTTTCCTGTCATCGGCCTCTATCTCAGCTGACAAGCTTCTCAATTCTGCTTCTAGAGTAGCTTTCCTGGCAAATTTTGAATCACGAGATGCTTACAGATTGGCCAATGTATCTTTGTGGTTCTTGGTCTGAGATTGTGCCCCGTTCATGGCTTGTTCAGCATTGGTTCTCTTCTGTTCAATAGCCGGGCGGGAGCGCACCTTCCTCAAAGCCTTCCTTATGGGCGCATAATGATCCTCCAGGCCACAGATAGATGCGAGAGAAGCATTGATGTCCTCAGGGAGCTCTTGGCTGATGGACTTGACCATTTCTTCAAAATAATCGAGATCTCTAAACGGATCTTGTGTATCCTTTTCCAGCCAGGCAAAGATCTCCCTGAGCTTTGCCAGCACTTCCTCTGACAGAGTTTGATGCATTTCTTCCATCACCTCGGCAACTGGATTGATCCCTACTGACAGACTTGATGATGAAGGGGCCTGATCCTAAGAAGACAGTATTGCCGAGTCAGAAGTGCTAAAGTAAAGGTAGCAGAATTGAAATGCGAATGAGTACCTCGTGTCTGTTCTCTTGAGCTGGGGCAGGACTCTGTTCAGGGGCAATCACAGGTGAAGGATGTGTCCCAGGTAGAGCTGAAGTTTCTGAATGAGAAGGTGTTGCTGCAGTTGCTGGCAATTCAGGAACTTCTGGCTGAAGGGAAGGTGAGTTCACCTCTGCTGGGGTTGGTGTCTCTTCATGACCAGTAGGTGATTGGGCCCTTGGAGGATTTGTTGGTTATGGTTGAATTGGGAGATTCATCTCTGGAGAATTCATTGCTTCTACAGAGGGGGATTGGGTCCCTGATGAAGATGAAACCTCCACTGGGATAGGTAATTCAACCCTGGGTGGACTGGCTTGTTGAGACACTGGGACGTCCACAAGTTTCTCTTCCCTTGTATCTTCTGCAAATGACAAATTAAAAGGTTAAATGCCAGTGTTCATCCTCAAAAGGGGACAGTGAAGGTCATACCAGTAGATGGGGCATTGGCAGGTTCTGATACTGAAGGTTGCTGAGCTCTGGGCTGAAAATACACAAGATATGATTTGTCAGAACCAGAGTGATTTGGTGATCAGGAGAAGAAAGGGTGTTTACCTCAACAAGGACTTTCTTAATAGTTCTCCTCCTCTTGGCATTTGGAGGAGCAATCAGGGTCAAACCTTGCCTCCTGTCAGCAGTAAGGCTGGAAAGGCTTGGGTCCGTCGTGGCAAACCTAGCCATTAGCTGAGCCAGAGTTGGGGACCTAAATCCCAGTGCTGAGATTGGGCCTACAGCATTGTAGGTGATATTCCTGGCTCGAGGGGAAGGCACTGTGTTCTGTGAGTAAAAGAAATGGGATCAGAATCATGATTGAAAAGGGAAATGTCTGGTTCAAAGGTTAATTATATTACCTCTGAAGTTGGCGTAAAAATCGTGCATCAACTCGCACGCAACAAATGCACGGGCTCACTGAAGATATGATCATGGAATTCTTGCCACCAGGAGTCGAAAGTGGAGTGAGCTATGGTTGTGGGCACAAAAGGCCAGGTGTAGATAGTGGGACTACACACATAATGGAAGACCCTGCTGCTGTGCATAAGTTCCTTGATTTCTTCCCTGGGCTTGAGAAATTCATGCAGGAACAGTCTTGGGGGCATCTGGCCACATCCAAGTTGCCGAGCCATTACATTGGGCTGATAATATTCATAAGTGCTGTGATTCTGCCTTCCTCCATTGAATTCAGCCGGCATCATGCATGGGCGGACTATGATATTGAGAATCTCTAGGAATCTCCCATCTTGGCGTTCAGATTCAAAAGAGAATTCACAGGGAAAAGTCAAAGTATCATTGCCCAGATAAGGGAGCCAGAGAGGATTCTGAAAACCTTTGAAGAACAACTCGAAAAGCTGGCTGATGTCCAGCTGGACAAGAATAGTTGAGGCCGCTTCTCCATAATTCTGGCATCCTCTGGTGGCTTGAGGTTCTCCTTCTGGGTGATTGGAATAAAGGAAGAGCCTGGTGTTTAGATCAACACCTACAATCTGATGCATGTGAAGCTGCAGCCACAGTTGAACAAACCACCAAGGGCCGTTGACACATGTGATCCTCTGGCTGGTATACATCTGGGTGACAGTTTGGTGAAGCATATGGTACACACTGCCTAGGAGGAATTTCCCGAGGGGTAGGCGGTTGCCACTGGCCAAATGAGAAGCCATTGCAATGTGATTCAAGGTAGGCTCATTGGCTTTACCGCAGAAGACGAACCTGCATAGCCACATGTTCAGGAATGCCCTGTATTCGACTTCACCAAGGGGTTTGTCCTTCATGTGCTTCAAGATGTAGTTCTTGTATCCGCTCCCTGGTTTCACCCCTGTTTGCCGTGAAGTGTTTTTGAATTCCCAGGGTTGAACGAATCCTGTAATGTCAAGGCCGGTGATCATATACAGATCGGCCAGAGTTGGAGACATCGGGTCGTGGCCAAAGAGAAAGGCGTTGACGCTGTTTGACCAAAAATGGCAAGCTGCTATCAAAAGGTCTTCGTTCTTGGGGGTCTCGGCCAAGGATAACTCCAAGCACTGAGCAATGCGGAGGGTATCCCAGTTTTGGGTCAGTGCACTCTT
This sequence comes from Cenchrus americanus, assembly GCA_947561735.1. Taxonomy (NCBI): domain Eukaryota; kingdom Viridiplantae; phylum Streptophyta; class Magnoliopsida; order Poales; family Poaceae; genus Cenchrus; species Cenchrus americanus. Next base: position 58,101,067 of record OX387240.1, read on the forward strand.
GTCTGCGAGAACCCACCGGTACCAAGTTTTCCAGCCTGCGATTGGAGGCAAGGGCCAGTTCTTGAAAGCATCTTGCCACCGAGGAGGTGGCGACAGAGCTGCTTTGAAAGGGATCCTCTGAGATTCAGCCGCAATGAAATCTTGAGGATCAGAGTTTCCCACGGGACCAAGATAATAGGATCTCGAATTGGCCCCGGTGCGAATCAGAAGTTCAGTGGAAGGCTCCTGCAGAAAAGCGGAAACGAAATCTCAGGTAAAATCGAAAACCTAAAATGCCGAATGAAGCTCACGGGAAGGGGATTTACCTGAGCGTCTTGATTTTGAGCCGCCATTGGAAGAGTTGAGCTTAGAACAAGGGGATCTAGGGTTTGGATCTGGACGAAGATTCCGGCGGATTGCACAGAAAGAAGAACAGGTGTTGACAGATTCGATTTGAGTGTTCGTGGCTGGAGTCAATTGCGGAACAAAATTACTTTTATCCCGCAATTGAAGGGGCATGTGTTAACACCAAAATTTGGTAAGGAGTCTGACTTGTGGGCCCAGCTCAGTGGAGAATCCATCTGCTGGAAGGGAAGGCTTTCTCAGATGTATTCGGCAGAAGGATCCGCGGTCGGCTATCTGCTCCCGTTCGGCAAAGGAACAGTTGAGCTGATTTTGCGGGATCGGACGGTGACGTGGCTCAAGCAGGAAGGACGAATGGATGGATAGGTGATCAAGCTTAGAGATAAGTTAGGCAGCGAATCCATTCGAGATTGTACCTGGCAGGGTATAAATATGAACCTTGGATGTATGTAAAACACACAATCATTCTTCAATACAAACTGGCCTTACGCCAAACCCTAGAGTCCCTTTGTCGTGTCGTCGAGTTCTTCGAGAGGGTTCATCGATCCGTCGACCTCCGTGAGTACCGGCAACCTTGTATCATGTCTACTATCATGCGGTGGATTTAGATCTGATGCAAGTAGTCTTGCTACCATGTTTCGTGTCATGCGGTAGATTCAAGCTTGGTTCAAGAGGGTTTCTTGTTAGGTCATGAGCCATGCGGTAGGCTAAGATCTAGCTTGAAGCTAGTTATCGGCTCTATTGGATTTTGGCAAGATCCAATAGATTCATTAAGTTACCCCGTGTTACTTTGAGTTTTTACTCCATGTTTAGATTCATGTAACACACTTTTGCCCAATTTAGATAGATTTGGATCGGCTTTATCCTTCTTGTGATCCTTATATGAATCGATTTCGTGTTTTAATACGTGGATCTTGTGCTTTCCGATAGCCGAAACCGAATCGATCTAGGTTGTTACGTGTTGCGGGTTCAAGCTTGCCAACGTGGGTATAAATCTTGAAAGAACTGAGTATCATGCGGTAGATGCAGGTTTTTGGGTTGCTTTGGAGCTAGTCATCCGGTGGATTAGATTCCAAAACAATCTGATAGATTTATTCGCTTGGTAATGTTCGTTCCTTCTTCATGGACCCCGAATCGGCTGTTCAGCCGTATTCGGTTATGTTTCTTCACGAGTAGAACACGTGCGCAATTCATGTTTTAAATAACGTATGCTTTTAGCTTTCCATATTTAGATTGTATCATGCGGTGGATAGATTTATTTGTGGAAAGTGGTACGATTTTCATGCAAGTTGTATCATGCGGTGGATAGATTTGTTTGGCATCGTACTCGACGGATTTTTAAAGTACCTAGACATGCGGTAGACTAGTGCTTTGGATCTATGCATGCTTATTTATTACATGTTTACGTCCGCGCTTGACTCCTTTCCACTTATTTAATATTAGTTATCATGGGGATCGGTCATGACCTCGTGCACGTGCATCTTTGCTCAAACAAAGACCGATCACCGTCATGCTTACATCATCCGTTCGGCAATGCTACTTTTCTTTCTATAAGTTCCCTAATAGCTTTCAGTTTATTGACAGGTAGCTTTATATAGCTATGTGTCATTCCATCTGGCTTTATGGCCGTAAATATGGAACTGTCTGGTACTACCCGGCAAGTTCCAAGCTTTGGTATCTAACTGCTTTGTCTTTTGTTAATTTTCAGGAAAAATTGACTGGCACGTCTTGTTACTCTTCGCGCGTGTGAAGCCAGCTTGTTCGGCTTGCTGTGTGTTTGGCGCTAGGTGCACATTCTGCGTCAACAGTATGATACATATGATACAAAAAGGAAACCCCAAGAATCAACTAGAAAGGGCAACAAACCCCAAGTTCCCCCTTGCAAGCGCACAAATGTAGCTTGGTCGAGAGGCTCTGTAAAGATATCGGCTAGCTGATCTTGGGTAGGGACATGACTCAACACAATGGTTCCTTTCTCCACATTGTCCCTCAAGAAATGATACCTCACTTCTATGTGTTTGGTTCTGGAGTGAAGCACTGGGTTTTTGGCTACGCTTATGGCACTGGTGCTATCACAAAGAAGTGGGATCCGGGTGCACTCCTCACCAAAGTCTCTCAAAGTGTATGAAATCCACAACAAATTCGGGAACAACAACTCGCGGCGAAGCAACATACTCCGCCTCGGTGGTAGACCGAGCTACACTAGATCGCTTGCGGGAAGACCATGAGAGCAACGAAGAACCAAGAAACCGGCAAGTACCGAAGTAGACTTACTCTCGACTCGACAACCAAAGCAAAATCCGCATCGGAAAAACCATGAAGAGAAAGAGTCGAGGAGGACGAATACCAAAGGCCAAGACCAAGGGATCGTAGGTACACGAAAATCCTCTTGACGGCCTGTCGATGTGATGTCCTCGGCGAAGCCTGAAAACGAGCACACAGACACACGCTGAACTGTATGTCTGGCCTCGTCACCGTCAAGTAAAGGAGGGAGCCGATCATGCTCCTATACTCCCGCTGGTCCACTGGTTCTCCATCCTCATCCGCATCCAAAGTGGCCGTACTCCCCATGGGAGTCGACATTGGCTTCACATCTTGCATCTGGAACTTCCTCAGCATGTCTTTCGTGTATTTGGTCTGGTGCACGAATGTACCGTCCTTCACTTGCTTGATCTCGCACCGAGAAAATACCGCAACTCGCCCATCATGCTCATCTCGAACTCCCCGCTCATCTCATCCGCAAACTTGGCAACAAGGTTATGTGACGAGCCACCAAAAACAATATCATCCACGTATATCCGAACAATCAACAAGTCATTTCCATGCTTGAGGAGAAACAAAGTCCTATCCACGGTACCCATCACAAACCCTCTCGCTCAACGTAAAAACCTCTCAATCTCCCATACCAAGCACGGGGCGCCTATTTCAACCCATACGAGCCCTTTTCAACTCCGTACACCCCGTGTGGGTACACTCACTCTCAAACCCGTGTGGTCGCTTCACAAACACCTCCTCCTCTATGACCCCATTCAGAAAAGCACTCTTCACATCCATCTGAAACAACTTGAACCCTTTAGCCACGCCAAAGGCTAGAAGGATCCGAATTGCCTCAAGACGGGCCACGGAGCAAAGGTCTCCTCATAGTCGATCCCCTCCTTCTGACTAAACCCCTGAGCAACAAGTCTGGACTTGTTCCTCACAACCATCCCATTCTCTCCCTCTTTGTTCTTCCAAACCCACTTGGTTCCTATGGGATGGCAATTTGGAGGTGGTTCAACTAACTCCCACACCTGGTTCCTCTCAAAGTTTTCCAACTCCTCATGCATAGAATTGACCCCGTTTGCATCAGATAAAGCATGTTCAATGTCCTTGGGCTCAAAGGTGGCAACAAAAGTAGCACGAGCAAAATGAGAGGAATTCCCGGACCTTGACCGTGTAGTGCGTTCATCGATGTTTCCAATGATCTAAGACAAGGGATGCACTTCTTGAATCCGCCGAGGAGCCTCACGCCTCGAGACTACCTCCCCCTCAACTTCAGCTTCTCTCGCCTGGTCCTCTTGTTGCACCGTTGTTGTCCATGAAGTAGACGGTCCATGCTCCGTAATGGTCGTAGGGGAAGTAGTGGGTACACACTCAGTTTCAGGCGCATGGTTCTCTCCATCATCATCTCCAGCTTCATCCTTCTCCTCTTCTAAGAGGTCCTCGGCCATCTCTTCATCACCTGCACATTCAAAGCCAAGAGAGGTACATGGCATTGTCTCGTCGAAGGTTACCTCGCAAGTCTCCATGATTTTCTTAGTCTCAAGGTTAAGCACACTATAGGCTCTAGAGTGGTTAGCATATCCAAAGAAAATACCGTCACTAGACCTAGCCTCAAACTTGTCGAGTTTTCCCTTCTTCAGAATGAAGCACTTGCAGCCAAAAACTCGGAAATGACTCACCTTGGGTGCCCGACCATGCATAAGCTCATAACAGGTCTTCTTCTTGAAAGCTCGCAATAAAATCCTGTTGGAAACATGACAAGCCGTATTGACCGCCTCAGCCCAATACCTCCTAGGAGTCCTGTGCTCATCGAGCATCGTCCTAGCCATCTCACAAAGAGTCCGATTTTTCCTTTCCACGACTCCATTTTGAGGGGGCACATAAGGGGTCGAATACTGATGTTCAAGACCTAGATCACGACAAAAGGCATCAAAACGAGTGTTCTTGAACTCAGAGCAATTATCACTGCGGATAGCTCAAATAGCATTCCCATGCCTTTCGTTTTTCAACCTCATGATCAGATCTCGAACAAAACCAAATGTCTCACTCTTATCTTCCAAGAAAAACACCCAAGCATAGCGAGAGTAATCGTCCACCACAACAAGGACATACCACTTCCCACCCACCGAGCGAACTCGAGCTGGCCCAACAAGGTCCATGTGCAACAGCTCTGTCGGACGCTCGGTCATGACATCGGTCAGGGGTGGATGGGGAGTGGCTACCATCTTGCCATGCCTACACGGAGCACAAACCAAATCCTTCTCAAGCTTCAACCTCGGCAATCCTCGGACAAGGTCAAGACCACTCAAGCGGGAAACCAAATCAAAGCTCAAGTGTCCCAACCGCCTATGCCATTTCCACAAATCGAAGAAGGACCAGCCCATCAAACAACCGAGCAGGACCCAAAGAACGAGAGAAATCAGCCACGAAAATCGACCCTCGGGGATGATCATACAGACAAGATCACCTCGAGAATCAAGCAAACGAGACTCGCCAGACTTGAAACGCACCGCAAAACCCTCATCAAGCAACTGAGAAACCGAAAGCAAATTGAAACCCAAAGACTTCACAAGAGCCACTCTCTTCAATGTTACCTTGTCACTCACATGCACAACACCCTCAGACATCACCCTTCCTCGTCCATTGTCCCCGATTGTGATGTACATCTTTTCCTTCACTGGGGTGAGGCTTGAGAACCACTTCCTATCTCCGGTCATGTGTCGAGAACACCCGGAGTCGATCAACCAAATGTCCTCCAAGCCTTCTGCCTGCAGTCAGAAACAAGAACGAGAATGAGCTAGCGACTCGACACTGGGGTTAGCACAAAGAAAGTTAAACCAGTGTCGAGCCATCTGCTCAAAAGAGGGATTAGCAAACATCATTCCCTTGCCACCAAACTTCCCATGTCCCATGGGAGGAGTACGAGCACCACGAGGGGGAAAACGTGGTCCGTAGTTCCTCTGGAACCCAAAGCTGCGATCATCTCCCCTAAACCCGTATTGAGGACGAGTAGGGGGACGTCCAGCAAAACCGCCACGAGCCCGACCAAACCTCTCACCAGCACGCACACCATCATTTCTCCTAACAAACCTCTCACCACCACCTCTCTGTGGGAACCTGCCAACACTCCTCACACTTCCCACACCCCGTGGAAGTGGCACTCTAGGCTCAGGAATACCATGAGGCTGGCGATACCTGTCCTGGTTTGCTTGCTCCCTAGCAAGCCTCTCATCCCTCTTCTTCTTGTAGCAAAACTCTGTAAGATGCCTCTCCTTGCCACAATACTCACACCTGAAGGGGATGGGTTTTGGTTTTGGCTCTGGCTTCTCACTAGGCTTCACATCCTTCTCACTCAAAAACTTCACAGGTTTCTTGAGGTCATTTGTCTTGAGTGGGAATTTGGGTGGATCTTGGGTTGTGTCAAGCTTGTTGCAAAGGTGGTTTGGCTTTGGTGTGAAAGAGTTCTTGGGTGCTTTTGGAAGTGGGACTTGGATGTCTCCGATCACCTCAAACTCGGGGTTAGACTCAACACACTTCTCATACACACTCTCCCCACTGTTCTCTCCCACTTTCTCACCCAACTTCTCAAACCCCAAACCACGACCATCAGCTCTCTTGAACTCCTCAATCATGATTTTCAATTGAGGTTCCTGCCCAGACAACCAACCCAACACCTTCCTCAAATAGTCATTCTCCTCATAGATGACATCCAAACGGGAAGTAAGTTCAAGATCGCGCAAAGTAACTTCATCACAGCTAGAGCATGCATTTGCAATAGGAGATTTCAAAGATGCTTCCAAATAACTAATGGTAGAACGAGCATCAACAAGCTTAGCATGCATAGTAGGACATGATTTGCAAGCACCAAGCAAAGTAGGTCTAGCCTTAAGCTCATCATACTCAGTCCTAAGAGCATCTAGTTTAGCCAAAGTGGAAGCATTCTTCTCATTGAGCAACTTGATCTCATTCAACCAGGCATCACACTCAAGACACTCAACATCATCAGGAGTAGTAGGAGCAAGTTTCAAAGAGTCATTCTCAAGTTTCAATTCAAGCAATTTGGACTCTAACTCTCCTACTTTCTCACTAGCATTCTCAAGTTGAGCCCTAAGATCTTTCCTCATTTTTTTGACATCTCTTAGCACACTATCACGGTTGTCAATCAAGCCATTCAACCTAGCGATCTCAGCAAGCAAAGAGTCGGGGTCACGATTTACCTCATCCTCCGAGTCGGAGTCGCTGTCTTCCTTCTCGCTCTTCTTGCTGCTTGAGCTATGGGCCATGCCACAAAAGCCCTCAAGCCCCACACAGCTCAACCCGTTGAGGTTCCGGCTTGCACTCTTCTTGCCCTTGCGCCTCCCGGCGTCTTCATCTTCGCTGCTTGAGCTTGACTGCTCGTTGCTTGAGCTTGAGTCGACGTCGCTCGCTCCGGTCACCATCGCTCTTGCCTTGTTCTTCTTGTAGCCGCTCTTGCTCGGTCGCCGCTTGTCCTTGTACTTGCTCTTGGACTTGTTGAAGTGCTTGCCCTTGGAGGAGTACTTGTCTTCACGCCTCGGGTGCGCCTTGTACTCGTTCACCTTGTACTTGTTCTCCTCCGCTTCCGGGCACTCGGCGATGAAGTGGCCTCGCTTGCCACACTTGTAGCACGTCCCTGAGCTCCGCCTTGCATTCCTCCGACTCTCGTGTAGTCGATCAAACCTCCTTGAGAGCAAGGCCAGCTCCTCCTCGCCCAGCACATCAAACTCCTCATCTGGAATGGACATAAGAGAAGACAAGGAAAACTGTCGACAGGAAGGGTTAGATTTGCCCTTTGATCCGCCCACAAGAGCAAGACTATGGTCAGTCGAGCCCTCATGCTTGGATTGCAACTTCCTGTCAACCTCAGCCGACTTGAGCTTAGAAAAGAGGTCATCTAACTCAATAGTCAAATAATGCCCAGACACCTTGATGGCCTCAACCTTAGCACCCCAAACATTTGGGTCCAAGACATGCAAGAGCTTCAAAGCCTGATCATGCTCGGTGTAAGGAAAATCCTCAACATTAGCTTTCATGTTGTTCACGATGGCGGTGAACCTCTGAAACATCGCATCAATGTCCTCCCCGGGAAGTGGAGTGAAATTCTCATATTGCATCCGGTAAGAGACAAAGAGGCGAGCCTTCACATGGTTATCACCACCGTGAGCAACCAACAACTTCTCCAAAATTTGCCAAGCAAGATTCAAATGGCGAACACGCTCAAACTCAGGATCACACAAGCTCCGGACCAAGTGATCAACGGCTTTTGCATTAGCCTCATACTTGGCCTTAGCACCGGCATCGGTCACCATAAGAGTATGGATGTTGACCGGAATAGCATAGGTCTTGTCAAGCACAATGAAATCCAACAACTTGCCACGAAGAAAGATCATCATACGAGCCGCCCACTTGTGGTAACCCTTTCCATCGAAGTGCGGCGGACCGCCCCGCTCAACGTACGCCATCTTAGGATTCGAGACTTGTCAAAGTCGCAAAGAATCCGGCACCAAGATCTGATACCGATTGAAGGATCAGATGGCGACTAGAGAGGGGGGGAGTGAATAGGAGCCGGTAAAAATTCTTCCAAAAGAACCCGGCCTATGCCCTAGTCAAATCCCGGTCACACACGAGCGATGGATCGAATCACACACCAATCGCCAAGACAACGAGGTTATAGATCAACCTCTAGCCTTAGGAACGATTCCTTGAAGCACACGCGGAAGCACGAAAGAAGAAGAAGAGGAATCGAACCAAGAGGCAAAGCGCGCAGCCTCTGGCGGACCGTCCGGCCAGACAGGGCGGACCGTCCGTGATGAGCCGCGCGGACCGTCCGGCAGGGGGGACCGCGGACCGTCCGCCCCCTTGCCGCGGACTGTCCGGCCTGAGCCGCGGACCATCCGTTAAAACCAAACAGAACCAACAAGGACGCACCCGCACCACGGACCGTCCGCGGGGAGCACGCGGACTGTCCGCCAGGCACCCGCGGACCGTCCGCCCTTTGCTGCGGACCGTCCGAAACTCCGTCCAACCGAAAACCAAAATCGCGACAGATCGAAACGGAAGACGAGCAAGAACACGAAGAACACGAGACGAACCCTAGCGGCGCGAACCGTCCGCCAGGTCCTCGCGGACCGTCCGCCAGGTGCGGACAGAGCAGAAAACGCCCGACCCCGAAAGACAACTCCACCAAATCATCATCGGATTTCCCAAACGGTTGAAGCTGTGGAGACAAGAGTTTGGGGACTTGAAAAGCGTCACACAAGGATTCTATAGCCCAAAAATCTTGCCTCCTAACTCCCTAAATCACCGGGAATCGCGAATCCTTTGAGCACCATCGAAAGCTAGAGCACTGGACGAAAACTCACGAATCGAAGTGGTTTCCCAGCGTTTGAGGGCACAAGATCAAACACAAAGATGCACGAGACATCTATCCATGTTTCCCTCAAAGAAATTCGGGGAGAAACCCACTCAAATCCGCGGAATCACACTGGGAACAAAGGCACGAAAACAAGCACAAAAAGACCACGAAAACACAACCCCGAATCTTCTATACCAACCAGGAATGATTCACAAGGTCTAGCATGCTGCCCTAGCATCCATCCCTCTCAACAAATCTCTCATGAAGCTCTCATGCTAGCCTAGAGAAAATAGAAGGAAAATAGCTACGAAAATGAGAAAGAGGAGGGAGGAAATGAAACCCTAAGTCACCGAGAGAGAGAGAGCCATCCACACACACTCATGGCTTATATATCAGGTCCCGCCGGAGTGGTAAATGACTCGACTACCCCCTAACTTAACTACTGGCGATACAACCCACATAGGGGCATTTAGGTAATGTTTGTGGGTCTTGCCATCGGACGGCCACGCCTTTGCCGCACCCCGCGTCCTCCCGACGCAAGCCATGCGATCCCGCCGCGTGTCCTCCGCCTCAAAGCTTCCCGACACGCCCGGATCCCGTCTCCGTCGTGTTGGGCCCTCGGACTTGGTTTTGAGGCCCAAACCAAGAAACCGTCCGCCGATGGTTTTGTGGGCAAACCACCAAACCCCGCGTGATTGGTCCGGCCTCCCGCCAAACCACTTGACTCGACCGCCACCGTGCACCGGCTCGCTTGTCCATGACTTCGTCTTGCTTGTGTCACCACCATGTGGCCCGCACCCAGTCCCGCTGTCCACCGGGTCCCTTGAACCGAGCCTACTTGTCTCTCCATCTCCCGGAGGCCCCTCAAGGCTGAAGACCTTTCGCGCCCGTTCTTCACCTGCAACAACACGAACTAGGCCGCAGCCTACACCTACGCACTAAGCCAAGAGTCAGTCCAACACCCGTTGTCAATCACTCATCACTGAGGAGCGGTCATCCATCGACCACTGGGACGCTCCTGGTCCACACAACCGACCTAGTTGGCAGCCCACACGACCTCCTGAAGACCTTCCTGAAGATTCCCTAGACGACCTAATCCACTACGACCTCAAGACTTGGCGTAGAAGACAAGACAAGACCTCGGTGGACTTCGCCCAGAGCAGATCGACGGGATATGGCAAGATGTGCAACGTAGACTTAGGTCTCCTGGTCGTAACCGACTAGGAGTCAGTGAACCGACCTCATCTGCTGGCCAATGTAAGGTGGACGAGGCGACCCTTTGTAATCTCGACCAATCCTCAAGCAATCTACACTGACAACTGGACGTAGGGTATTACTCTCCGGAGGCCCGAACCAGTATAAACTCGTCGTGTTCTCTGTGTTCCACGTACTCGTGTGCGACCTTCGAGTTCTTAGCCTTAGACTCCTCCCCGCCGAACAAATAAACCACAAGAATTAACACCCCCGTGGGCTGTCCAGATCTCACCATCTAACAATTTCATAACATTTTCTCCTATCCACTTTAGTGTTTGAGACGGGAACAAGGAAATAATTTATGTGGATACTATGTCTGTGAGCACATACGATGTTTGGCAAGTGCAAACTTCGGAAATTATAATGTAAGTTAATTAAATAAACCTATTAATAATACATCATTTCCTAACCACTTCTATATTTAATTTTTGGGTGTAATATATTAACATATTTGCACATTACAGATGGAAATGGTAAAGGACGAGGTCATTCAGAAGGATCGTCTTTCGATGATTCAAGAAAGTCTGTTGGGATTCCTCTTTGAGGAGGTGGTTAATCCAGAAGAAAAACAACATTATGATGGATCTAAAAAATCCAACAGAGACTAGAAATTTGAAGTGAACGATATTTTGATGTATAAATACTATCTATTTTGATGGGTATATTTCTAAGTTTATGTAGATACATAAGTTTATATATAAGTCTAAGTGCGTATATGGTGTATATAGACACGTACACATATATACAAGTGCAAATACGTACATATACGGGTGAGACAACAATTAGAATATATGGTCAAATCGAAAACAGCAAAAAAAAGAGACGAGACCCTTTACTCACGGTTGGTATTACCAACCGAGACTAAGGGGGGTCTGCGCAATTGCTGGCGAGCCCCCCCCCCCTTTAGTCTTGGTTCAGAATACGAATTGGGACTAAAGGACCCCTTTAGTACAGGTTGGTTCACCCGGAACTAAAGGGGGGCTTTTGTCTCTCATCATTAGTCCCAGTTGTACTTGAGAGACCTATTCCCCTTACCAATCGGGACTAAAGCCCCTCTCCCTACCAGTGACCTGCTGAAAGGATCGAGGCAATGTGGCCTAGAGGGGGGTGAATAGGCCTGCACACAGAATTTAAACTTTTTCTGCGAAAACAGTGTCAGACCTCGGAACCTCCGAGATTATTCTCGGAACCTCCGAACGAGGCAGCCTCCGAGAATAAACTCAGAACTTCCGACAGCTGTTAGAACAGAGCACAATTAACAAGAGCTGCAAGAAACTTGATGGAAACCAGATCTACTAAATTCTAAGAGGTACTTAGGACCTAGCAAGAGTATTTCTAAGCAAAGTACAAGCTAGCAAGGCACCACAAAGTAGATCGGGACCAAACCCTAATAGATCTAGTCAAGCACAAGCATGAACAAGTAAGTAAATGAGAACACGCATGAGACAAAGATTTATCCCGTGGTTCAGCTCGCCACAAAGGCTTGCTTACGTCCACGTTGTTGAGGAGGCCACCAAAGGCTCGGACCACAAAGGTCAACTCCTCTCTCACACCTATCACTTTGGGTAATAGGTGGAGGCTTTCCACTAGAATCACAAGGGGTAATACAAACACCTTGGAGCTTCCACAAATCGGTTTGGAGAGCTTCCAAGAACCTCTATCCGTCTAGGAGCAAGGCTCCAAGAGTAATAGATCCACCAAGCTTGCTAGGGTTCTTCCAAGTGCTCAAGTTTCAAGGGAGAAGAGATTGGCTCACTAACTCACTTCAAGAAAACCACTCTCAATCAATGCTAGGCAAGGATTTGGAAGAGAGTAGGTTAGGAGTGAATGCAAGGTGAGAGAAAACGGTAGGGAACGGCGTTCGAGCCGGAGGAGGAAGAAGATAACCGTTGGGGGACCGTGGGGTATAAATACCCCCGCATCCGGAACGATAACGGCTATATTCCGGAGTTCGGAACCTCCGAGAAAAATCTCGGAACCTCCGACTTTTGAAAACTCGCGGACGTAGCCCGTACGGTCGGAACCTCCGAGAAAATCTTCGGAACCTCCGAACAAAGAAACGACGAGAAGCGAGCACAGTGCAGGTTACTTCCCTTGGGGTGAGGATTAGGGTTTAGGAAAGATGGATCATGAGCACTTGAAAACCACCCTAACTCACCATTAGTATCCCTCTTGATAGTACGGATTGTCCTATACTCAAATTCAAAAGATAAAATAAATAAACTCCTTCAAGTAGCATAGGCAATCTTCTTTGTAACAAGTTGAGGGGTCTCCAATCAATCTTTTGCACCCGTGATAATAACTTTATGCTTTGCACAACAAACTCAAAGGCTCATTAGCTCTTTAATTGTGTGGTCAACATCACCAAAACCCTCATAGGGCTTGATTGCACTTACAATCTCCCCCTTTTTGGTAAATGTTGACAACCCAATTAAAGTTTACAATTTAATTTGAAAGATTGAGCTTTTGATGATTTGAGTACAAGTCTCCCCCTCAATGTATGCATGTGCCTTTTGAATAGGAAAAATGTCATGACCGACAATTAAATTGCATACATTGTGAGTAAAAGTGTCAAGAAAGTTGTACTCAAGCCATCGAGGGGTGCAAAAGAGGTGTAGCAGATAATACGTGATGCATATGCCATGTGAAAACACTCAGAGAGTTATCTGTTAGCAGAGTTCGGAACCTCCGAGAAAGTTTCCGGAACCTCCAGGGGTTGGAGCCTCCGGAAAAATTCTCAGAACCTCCGAGGTCTGCAACAGATACTCCAACAGATAACAACAATACACAGGCAAAAACAATAGATAAGACCAGAAAATAGCAGCTAGATAAGGATAACAGCATTCAACACATCTAGCCCTATTACATCCATCACACAGTTTTAAAGTTTTGCAAATCCCCTACAACCATGACCAGATCCTGCTTGCCAACAGAGGCAAGCTAAATGTTTTACGAGCGGTTCATCAAATTTCCACCGGGAGTTTATGAGAGAAGTTAGCACTCTCATCTCACCAAAAGAACAAAAGAATGTTTCGAGGTTAGCAGGGCCACCGAGAAGGAGCTCCGGTCTTCGGATGCTTCTCAATCTTCATCTCTCCCCCTTTGTCAACAATTTAACAAAAAGGAAAGAAAAGAAGAGAGGAAGTGAGAACGGAACCTAGAGAAGTCACTCCTCATCACCGAAGTCGATTCCTCCTCTTCGCTTCGGGGGACGGTCTTGTCGAGCCAAGGTCGAGCCGGATGACGGATCTATGGGCCTTCGACGGGCCTCCCGGCGGCGGCCTTTCTCCCGAGTCTTGCACCGGATGAGGAAGACCCCATTGCCTTCTTGCCGGCGGCCTCTTTCCTCGGCTCGGCCATTTTTGCACCAAGTGGTTCTTCATCTTCTTCATCTGCAGCAAAGTGGGCAGCAGGAGTATCCTCAGCCATGGGAGTAGCAGGCTCCTGCTCACCCTCATCCTCACTGGTAGTGTACTCTGGAAAATCAGGGAAGAGGGGAGGAGGATGGTGCATGGCATCAAAGGAGAGTCCCTGGTGCTTTAGCAATCTGTTCATGTCTTCCCTAAGCTCAAAAAGCTGATGGGAAGTCCATCTGCAGTACCTCCAGGTGTCCCTAACCATCCCTCTCAGCTTGTGCAGACCAGCAGGCATGGGAGCCCTGCTGGATCCTTCTTCTCCTACTGCTGGACCAGATCTGGATGGCTTGGTGCTGGCCTTCTTGAGGATGTGCTCTTCCACAATGTGCTGCTTCTTCTGATGCTGCCACTGCTTGACTTGATAGGATGCATGCTCAACATCTTTCTTGTAGCTGACCCCTGAAACCATCTCTATCATGTACATCAGATAAGGGGCATAGGGCAGGTTGCACTTCCCACTCTCTGTCACTTCTACCAGGTTGTACCAAATAAATCTGCTCACAGAGAATGGCCTAGCTCCAGGCAGCAGCCTAGCCAACAGGTTTGGTGCAAACCTCCTAAGACTTGTTGAGTCACTGCCCCCTTTTGGGTAAATGGTTTCCCTGAACATATTGTTGAGCACATAGAACACTGATTTCAGAGCAGTGGTGGAGCCATCAGCCAGCTCCTCATACTCATAAGCTGCAGCAATTTTGTTGGGGTTCATGTGGGCCTCAAAATGGATGATATCAGCTTCCCTGTCCTCCTTGCTGAATCCAAACAACCTAGCAAAAGTAAGGAAATCAATTTTGTAGTGTACTCCTTCTGTCATCCAGTGGATGGTTTCCTTGTTGTCTTCATGAAAGAATGTGGCATGAAACTGAGCTAAAACCTCTATGTTCCAATCATACTTGAAACTCATGATGTCCCTCATCCTATACTTGTCAACCAAATCCAGCACTTCCTCCTTGACAGGTTCCTCTGCTGCCTCCAGATGGGTGAAATCTATCCACTTCATCTTGATTAGCTTCATCTTGGTGTTGAGGACAGTCTCATAGAACTTAAAGTGAAAGACAGACCAAAACCTGTAATCAATGGCTGCCATCTTGGGGTTCACATAGGGATTTTCTTCTCTTGCTTTCTTGACCAAGAAACCAGCTCCATCATAGTTGGTGTGCTCAATATACACTGAGTTGTCATATTTGGTTGGAGGATGCCTTTTGAGTAGCCCCTTGTGGTACTTGAGATAGGTTGAGTCTATCTCTCCTAGGGGCATGTCATCTTCTAGCTCTATTGGAATGGTTTTGCCTTCAGTCCCTCCATTATCATCCACATGGGCGACGGACCACGAGCCTCTCGCCTCCTGACAAACTGCCACCTCTGCCCCTCCTAGGAGTGGCCTTTCCTCTGCTACCACTGTCCCCTGCTGCTGCTCTTGCTGCTAACTTGAAGGCCCTCTCACCAGCAGGTGTCTCAAAAGGAGGCCTCTGCCTCTTGGTGTAGGTCTTGTCCACAGGAGTGCCAGACATCTGAAGAGAGACAAGTGAACAGCAGATAAGAGTGGGATGGTTGATAAGGATAGAGGAACAAGATAAGCATGATGTTCAATTGATTACTTTTCAGTGGAATTTTGAATCACAGTCTGTCACTTGTCAGTACAGACATCGGAACCTCCGAGAAAGTTTCCGGAACCTCCAGAGGTTGGAGCTTCCGGAAAAATTCTCAGAACCTCCGAAGTCAGTGTACTGACAGAGGACAGTTCTCTTGATTCAACTTTCAACTGAACTTTGATCAATAAAGCAATCATGACTCAAATTAGCTAGGACAGGTGGAAAAAGAATGTTACAGGTCAAGTGAAGTTCAGTGGAACTTTGAATCAAGGTCAGCCTACAGTGGGTTACAGGGTTCAGAACCTCCGAGAATTTTCTCAGAACCTCCGAGCCTCTGTCAACCTTACTGCATTCTCACTTTTGATTCAACTTTCAACTAAACCTAGCTTTTACTTGCAACACAGGCATTTAGGAACAGGATAGATAGGCAACAGTCTATAG
Organism: Cenchrus americanus; assembly: GCA_947561735.1. Lineage (NCBI taxonomy): Eukaryota > Viridiplantae > Streptophyta > Magnoliopsida > Poales > Poaceae > Cenchrus > Cenchrus americanus. The sequence continues at coordinate 58,116,744 of OX387240.1, forward strand.
ATTTCAAGATTTAGAACCCTAACAGCATGCAGATCTAGGAATTTAGGGTTAGGGTTAGGATACGGCCACTGAGTACCTTGATTGGGATCAAGGAGAAGGACGATGCAGATCTTCAACTCTTGTGCACGCCAAGGAATCGACAGAAACGGATGCGGATTGGAGCCTTCTTCTTCTTCACGTACGGGATCCGAGCGATCCCTCCCTTGGCACTCTCCAGCGGCCGACCCACGAACGAGGGAGGCGGCTCAGCTTCGCGCGGGTAGCCCGCAAAAGGTGAGGTCACCGGCGGCGAGGGAAGCGGCGGCGGTGAGGCGGTGAGGCGGTGGAGAGGATGGTGCGGTTTCGCGTCGGGAGAGAGAGGAGGAAGCGGTGAAATTAGATCTGAGTGGGTTGACCGCGGTGAAAAGGGAAAGGTTGGTTTTACCCTAGGTAAAGAATATTCCGCGAAGATGCTTTATTCCCTTTTGACTCCCCTTCGGTTGAGACTGAGAGCTAAGTCTATAAAGATTGGAGCTTCCGAAGATTTTCTCAGAACTTCTGAGGCCCGGAGCCTCCAAGAATTTTCTCGGAGCTTCCGAAAAATTAAATTCCAGAGACAGCTAGCTTCTACTCCTTTTGAGATTTTGAACTTTCTATCAACTGAGATTCTTAGGTCATGGTACCCTTGACTCAAGTGGCTAGAAAACAAGCAATCACACACACAACTATAGCCACTTAAGACAAGTTAGGGATAAGCAAATAGATTTTGAAGAACCTTTGAAATAGAGTTTTTCATACACATTTTTTCAAACAAAATTTTCAGAGAATACTAACAGATTTGAAGCAAACAAATATGGCATGCTAGAGATCAAACCACGCAACGAGAATCGAGAATATTTAGTTCATTCCTTAAACTACAAAACCTTGACTCATCGAGAGGTTTAGTGAAGATATCGGCTAGTTGCTTGTCGGTGCTCACATGACTTAAAACGATATCTCCTTTGGCTTCGTGGTCTCTCAAGAAGTGATGACGGATGTCTATATGTTTTGTGCGAGAATGGCTTACGGGGTTGTTTGCAAGTTTTATGGCACTTTCATTGTCACACAAAAGTGGGATATGGGAAAAGTGACATCCGTAATCCTTTAAGGTTTGCTTCATCCAAAGTAGTTGAGCACAACATGCGCCGGCCGCAACATACTCGGCCTCGGCGGTGGAAAGGGCTACTCGAGTTTTGCTTTTTAGAACTCCAAGACACTAGAGACCTACCAAGGAATTGGCAAGTCCCCGATGTGCTCTTTCTATCTACTTTACAACCGGCATAATCGGAATCCGAATAGCCAAGTAGATCGAAAGTGGAGCCCTTAGGATACCACAAGCCAAGGTTAGGGGTATGCACTAGATATCTCAAGATTCTCTTTACGGCCATGAGATGGCACTCTTTCGGGTTAGCTTGAAATCTAGCACACATGCACACACTAAGCATAATATCCGGCCTAGATGCACATAAGTAAAGAAGAGAGCCAATCATGGAGCGATATACCTTTTGATCCACGGATTTCCCTTCTTCATTGAGGTCCATGTGTCCATTGGTAGGCATTGGAGTCTTGATGGGCTTTGCCTTATCCATGTCAAACTTCTTTAACATATCCCTTGTATACTTGGTTTGACATATGAACGTCCCTTCTTTAGCTTGTTTGATTTGAAATCCAAGAAAGAACTTGAGCTCACCCATCATGGACATCTCAAACCTCTTTGTCATCACCCTACTAAACTCTTCACAAAAAGTTTCATTAGTACTACCAAATATTATGTCATCGACATATATTTGGCACACAAAAATATGACCATCAACTTTTCTAGTAAAGAGAGTAGCATCGGCTTTGCCTATCTCAAAGCCTTGCTTAAGCAAGAAATCCTTAAGGCATTCATACCATGCTCTTGGTGCTTGCTTTAGCCCATAGAGCGCCTTATGGAGTTTGTAGACATGATTAGGACGCTTGGGATCTTCAAAACCCGGTGGTTGCTTAACATATACTTCTTCGGAGAGTGGTCCATTGAGAAATGCACTCTTGACATCCATTTGGTAGAGCTTGAAGTCATGATGGGCAGCGAAAGCTAGTAAAAACCGAATTGCTTCAAGTCTTGCTACCGGTGCATATGTTTCTCCAAAGTCTAGCCCTTCAACTTGGGTGTATCCTTGAGCAACCAATCTTGCTTTGTTCCTAGTCACAACACCAAACTCATCTTGCTTGTTCCGAAAGACCCATTTGGTGCCAATGATGTTTGTATTTGGTCTTTCCACCAACTCCCACACTTGGTTTCTTTCAAAGTTGTTCAACTCCTCTTGCATGGCCACCACCCAATCCGGATCTTCGAGAGCTTGCTCTACCTTGGTTGGTTCAAGAGAGGAAACAAACGAGTAAAATGCACAAAAATTTTTAAGACGAGATCGCGTTGTTACCCCTCTCCTAATGCTCCCAAGGATATTGTCAACGGGATGATCCCGTTGAATGACTTGATGTACACGAGGATGTGATGGTCCAAGAGGTTGGTGTAGAGGTTGATCTTCATCATCTTCATCAGCTTGGGGCTCAGATGTACTTGCTTGAACATCCCCTTGCCGATCGGTCTGTCGGTTCGGGATGTCTTGTTGTGTTGAACCTCCGGACCCGGAACCTCCGGAGAATTTCTCGGAGGTTGGATTCCGATGTCGGTTCCCGGAACCTCCGAGGAAATTCTCGGAACCTCCGAAGTCCGCACCGCTCCCGAACCAGTGGCTTCTGGCCCTTCGAGTGGTGTTGAGGCTTGTGCTTGGTTTTCATCTTCCTCTTGTGCCTCAACTGGTCTAACATCACCTATGGCCATTTGCTTGATTGCTTCACAAGATGGCTTCTCTTTACCTACAACATTTAAATCAACTTGCTCCACTTGAGAGCCATTAGATTCATCAAAGGTCAAATCTACCGTGACTTCAATCCTCCCGGTGGTTAGATTGAAGACTCGATAAGCATGCTCATTACGACCATAACCAAGAAGAAATCCTTCGTCAACCTTTGGTGCAAACTTAGAGGTTCGGGGTCTCTTGTTTAGAATGAAACATTTGCACCCAAACACTCTAAAGTAAGACACCTTGGGCTTTTTACCGGTTATAAGCTCATAGGAGGTCTTCTTGTGAAACTTGTGAAGATAGAGGCGGTTGATTGCATGGCAAGCCGTGTTGATAGCTTCGGCCCAAAAGATGTCTTGAGTCTTGTACTCATCCAACATGGTTCTTGCCATCTCGATAAGAGTTCGATTCTTCCTCTCAACCACCCCATTTTGTTGAGGGGTATAAGGTGCTGAAAATTCATGCTTGATGCCCTCTTCATCAAGAAATTCTTCAACATAGGTGTTCCGGAACTCCGAGCCATTATCACTTCTCACTTTCTTGATTGGTAGCCCGAATTCCCTTTGTGCTCTTCTAATGAAGGTCTTCACCTTTCCTTGCACTTCACTCTTGTCAAACACAAAGAACACCCACGTGAAGCGAGAATAATCATCAACAATAACCAAGCCATATTTGTTACCGCCAATACTTATGTAGGCCACCGGTCCAAATAGATCCATGTGGATGAGCTCCAATGGGCTTGTAGTAGTGAGGATGCTATTTGGTGGGTGAGGTGCTCCTACTTGCTTTCCGGCTTGGCATGCTTTGCAAATCCTATCTTTCTCAAAATGTACATTTGTTAGTCCAAGGATGTGTTCATCTTTCAAAAGTTTGGCCAAGTTCCTCATGCCAACATGGGCTAGACGGCGATGCCAAAGCCAACCCATGCTAGATTTTGCCACTAGACAAGTCTTGGGAGAAACTTTACTTTTGTTGAGATCAACTAGGTAAAGCCTCCCCCTCAAGCGACCCGTGAGGACAATAGAGGAATCCTCCCTTTTTATGATGGACACATCCTTATCCGTGAAGTGGCAATCAAAACCAATCTCACTAAGTTGTGAAACCGATAATAGATTGTAACCCAACGGATCAACATGAAGAACATTTGTAATTGAGTAATTTTGAGATATAGGGATATCACCTACACCGATGACTTCTCCTTTAGTATCCCCTCCATATGCAATGGTTTCCCTTGGTCCTTCCAAATGGAGATAGGATGAGAACATACTCTTTTCTCCGGTCATATGATGTGTACATCCGCCGTCAAGCACCCAACTTGAACCACCGGAGGAGTATGCCTACAAAACAATTTAGTTCCTTCTTTTAGGTCCCCAATTTGACTTGGGGCCTTCCACGTTAGCAACCAAAACCTTTGGAACCCATAGTGATCTTTTCACATATATGTTGGACTCATTTCCAACATACGTGGCAACAACTTTACCAACATTGTTGCGTCTCAACACATAGCTAGGAGGTATGTCTCTAGATGCATGGGCTTTGCTTTTGTTGGGACTCAAGTTTCTTCTAGGCACCATTGGATGATTTTCAACCTTGCATACAAGTGTTAGAGACCCCGGAACCATGCTTGCTTTCCGAGTTTTACTCCTTTTCTTTTTCCTGTCCTTGCGAGTTCCGGAACTTCCGAGAATTTTCTCGGAACCTCCGAGTTGGACCGGTCGAGCTGCTCGGGGCTTCCAGACTCCGGAACCTCCGGGCTTGGAGGTCGGAACCTCCGGGGTCTGGGAGAACAGAAATCCAGAACTCTTGAATTCAAGGCATTCTTTTTCTTTGATGATTTTTCTTTCATTTGTCTTGCCACCTTCAACATATCCAAAGCCTGGATTCTTGCTCTTTTCTAACACTTTTCTTTTGGTGAATCTTGGTCTTTTGTTTTCTTCACCCATGCACCCTCTAGCTATGATTGAGTTCAACCTAGCAATTTCTTTCTTTAAAGCTTCCATGTTAGCAAGGTTAGTGGCATAAGATTCAACATCAATATGATAACATCTATCACAGCCCTTGCTAGTAGAAGCACTAGAGTTGCCTTTTACCTTCGAGGGATGTGAGGTGCTACTCCAAAGGAGGCTATATTGCTCCTCAAGCTCTTCATTCCTCAACTTGAGAGAATCACATTGAGCTTGAGTGACAGTAAGGTCCTCCTTGAGAGTAGCTATGACACTCTTTGCTTGGTTGATTTCCAAACGCAAAGTCTCAATCTCACTTCTATCGGAGATAATGGTGTCTTGGCTTTTCTCTAGTTCAACTATTAACTTAGCCATAAAGTCCCTAGATTGCTCATCCATTTTACGAACAAGTTGGTTAGCTTCTTCGTCACTAGTATCATCACTAGAGTCCATTTCCGACTCATCACTAGGTTGAGGAAAGGGTTTTGGGGCAGTTTTTACCTTCTCACCCTTGGCCATGAGACAATGAATGGAAGTGCTCTCTTCATCATCGGTCAAATTGTTGAACAATCTTGAGGTGGAGGGAAGTTTCTTGATAGCCACGGTTGCAACTTTCTTCCCTTCCTCTTCACTAGAGCTTTCATCCCCGGAGTTCCATTCATGACCAATGTGGGCTTCACCACCATAGTGTCTTCTCTTGTAATATGGCTTTTGATCTTTCTTGTAGCTCCCTTTACCCTTGTCATTTCTGTTTTCTTTCTTCTCATTAGGACAGTCAGCAATGAAGTGCTCGGTACTCCCACAATTGTAACAAGTTCTCTTTTTCTTGCTAGGAAACTTCCTCTTGGCAAACTTGTAACCTTGCTTCTTCAACCCTCTCTTGTAGGTCTTCATGAACAAGGCCATGTCCCCAATCTCAACATGACAACCTTCATCTTCATCTTCACTTGAATCACTTGTGGAGCTTGCTACTTCCACCCTATTGGACTTTGACTTGAGAGGCTTGGAAGAAGTGGTATGCTTGGATGAGGATGAGGGTTTGCTTGACTTGTGGGAGTGAAGAGCCACCTCTTTAACCTTCAAGTTGTTTAACTTAGCCTCCAACTCCCCAATCTTCTTTCTATGTTGAATTTCCTTGTCCATGAGCTCATGTGTGAGAATTCTACCAAGAACATCATTTGGAGAGAGTTCCTCAAATCTTTTCTTCTCTCTAATCAAGGTGACTAGAGTAGGATTCCTTGGTGCAAAAGCTTCTAACATCACTTTCACAACAAAGTGGTCATCTAACTCATCACCACCTAGACCTCTTATCTTCCCAACAATAACCATCATCCTATCAAACATCTCTTGTGGCCCCTCTCCATCAAAGATAGTAAATCTATTGAGCTCGGCCATCAATATATTGATCTTGGATTTCTTGACCTTGTCAACACCCTCATGTGCAATGTGGAGAATGTCCCAAATCTCCTTGGCAATCTCAAGTCCACTAACACGGTTGTACTCTTGGGCATTCAAGGCACTAAGGAGTATGCTTGTGGCTTGACCATTTCTTCTAATGTTGCGTCGGTCAATTGGAGTAAGGTTCCTAAAGTCTTTGGGATCTTCAAAACCTACACACACAACATTCCACAATTCCAAGCTTAAACCAATTAAATAAGCTTTCATCATATGCTTCCATTTAGCAAAATTAGTCCCATCGAATTGGGGTAATTTGCCAAGTGGAATAGTCACTTCATCCTTGGATTTGACATCCAAAGAATCATAGTTAAAGGATACGCTTTTGTAGTCGTTCTTTGCTTTAGACTTTGACTTTGGCTTGATTGTTCGCTTGGGAATTCTTGTGCCGTAGTACTCATCATCATCATCTCCATTCTCACTAGATGAGGACGACGATGAGGATGATAAGGATGGTGATGGAGATGGTGAAGGTGTTCTTTTTCTTCTCTTCTTCTTCTCTTCTTTCTTTCTCCTCTTCTTCTTTTCTTGCTTGCTGTCTTCTTTCTTCTTTTCTTCTTCTTCTTCTTTCTTCTTGTTCTCTTTCTTGCTTTTCTTGCTTCCTTCCTTGGAGCCTTCCTTCACAGCCTTTTTGAGCTTTTCGAACTTCTCTTGAGCTGATGTATCACCTACTTCCGAGGCATCACTTTCGGCCTCGCTTGGTATGTCTTCAAACTCCTCTTCTTCGTGCTTGTCATCATCACTTGCCATGTCCTCACACGGTTAAGTGTTTACGAGGATGACCCGCTCTGATACCAATTGAAAGGATCGAGGCAATGTGGCCTAGAGGGGGGGTGAATAGGCCTGCACACAGAATTTAAACTTTTTCTGCGAAAACAGTGTCAGACCTCGGAACCTCCGAGATTATTCTCGGAACCTCCGAACGAGGCAGCCTCCGAGAATAAACTCAGAACTTCCGACAGCTGTTAGAACAGAGCACAATTAACAAGAACTGCAAGAAACTTGATGGAAACCAGATCTACTAAATTCTAAGAGGTACTTAGGACCTAGCAAGAGTATTTCTAAGCAAAGTACAAGCTAGCAAGGCACCACAAAGTAGATCGGGACCAAACCCTAATAGATCTAGTCAAGCACAAGCATGAACAAGTAAGTAAATGAGAACACGCATGAGACAAAGATTTATCCCGTGGTTCAGCTCGCCACAAAGGCTTGCTTACGTCCACGTTGTTGAGGAGGCCACCAAAGGCTCGGACCACAAAGGTCAACTCCTCTCTCACACCTATCACTTTGGGTAATAGGTGGAGGCTTTCCACTAGAATCACAAGGGGTAATACAAACACCTTGGAGCTTCCACAAATCGGTTTGGAGAGCTTCCAAGAACCTCTATCCATCTAGGAGCAAGGCTCCAAGAGTAATAGATCCACCAAGCTTGCTAGGGTTCTTCCAAGTGCTCAAGTTTCAAGGGAGAAGAGATTGGCTCACTAACTCACTTCAAGAAAACCACTCTCAATCAATGCTAGGCAAGGATTTGGAAGAGAGTAGGTTAGGAGTGAATGCAAGGTGAGAGAAAACAAGAGGGAACGGCGTTCGAGCCGGAGGAGGAAGAAGATAACCGTTGGGGGATTGTGGGGTATAAATACCCCCGCATCCGGAACGAGAACGGCTATATTCCGAGTTCGGAACCTCCGAGAAAAATCTCGGAACCTCCGACTTTTGAAAACTCCGCATCGTAGCCCGTACGGTCGGAACCTCCGAGAAAATCTTCGGAACCTCCGAACAAAGAAAACGACGAGCGAGCGAAGTTTGCAGTTACTTCCCTTGGGGTGAGGATTAGGGTTTAGGAAAGATGGATCATGAGCACTTGAAAACCACCCTAACTCACCATTAGTATCCCTCTTGATAGTACGGATTGTCCTATACTCAAATTCAAAAGATAAAATAAATAAACTCCTTCAAGTAGCATAGGCAATCTTCTTTGTAACAAGTTGAGGGGTCTCCAATCAATCTTTTGCACCTGTGATAATAACTTTATGCTGCACAACAAACTCAAAGGCTCATTAGCTCTTTAATTGTGTGGTCAACATCACCAAAACCCTCATAGGGCTTGATTGCACTTACACCTGCCCATTCGGATTTAAGTTCTGCTCACATTTTCTATATTTTTTCAAGAATTAAGCAGAACTATTATTAATATCACTAGTAGAGAAACAACATTTGATCCAATTCATTTTGGACCCGAGACTAAATGAGACTAAAGAGTCTCCCACGAGTTACTATAAAAAGATTACATCCTCTACTCAGTCACATGTGATGTGTATATGAGATGGTAAGGAAGCTACGCGCAAGGCTAGATGACATGAGTTTGAATCACTACACCGCACACATTTCGCTTGAAAGATCGCATGACTTGTGAAAAAAGAGCACGGGTGTGGGAGTTTCTCAGAAATTTCCAAATAATTTTTTGTCGTAAAACCCTTTAGTCCCGGTTGATTTTACCAACAGGGACTAAAGGCCCCCCTTTAGTCCCAATTCTTGAACCGGGATTAAAGACCTACCCCTTTAGTCTCTAAAGATTAGTCCCAGTTGGTCTCTAGGTCTTTAAGATCCTTACTAACTGGGACTAATGTGAGGTTCTCTATATGGAAACCATACCCATCTCATTCTCTTGCTGCATATGGGCAATTGATGTTGTTAGCCAATCTACCTGCCATCTTATTTAGATCCTCACAAAGATATGCTACATTGTTTTGTTTCATAGTCTTTAGTAGTTAGTAGCACATTGGTTATCCACTTGCATCACATATTTATTTTATTTATTTTCACCTACATTTATTTTTCCTTTCACTACTATAGAGATGTATATCACCGTCGGCCCTAATCCTCATCACCGCCGGTTTTGAGAACCGTTACTCGACAAGTGGTGGTGATGGGTGACCCATCACTGTCGGTTTCAAACCAAAGGTGAAGCCATAATAATAATAATAATGATGATGATGATGATGATGATGATGATGATGATGATGATGATGATGATGATGATGATGATGATGATGATGATGATGATGATGATGATGATGATGATGATGATGATGATGATGATGATAAATGGCTCTCGACCTTGCATCCTACCGGCTGCACCCTCCAGCGAGGAGGAGCAGCCGGGCCAAAAGAACGTGTGGCTTGTGGGACACTGGGGAGGGGTGACTAGCACCAACTAGGTGCGGTAACACAACGACCGAGGCTCGCAGTCACTGTTGTCCCCTCCATGTCCTGACTCGGATTCAGATGTGTTGCCGCTGACACCTCCACACGCTCCTCCGTGTCGGTGTTGTCCTCACTCCACCTCTGCTTCATCGGATCCATATGCTCTATCGCCACCTTGATCTAGCCACATGTCGCCCATGGTTGAATGACGTTGTCTCACACCCCAAATCAGCTACCAACCCACCTCACCCCGCTGCATCTTCTCGCCATCGTGAGTGAGGGGCAATGGGGGTAGGAGAGAAGCTGCGTATGGGCGAGATATGAGAGGCAGGGGAGAGTATATGGAGAGCTGAGACTAGAGATGGAGGGGAGCGCTGGTCGTCGAGGAAAAGGGTGGAGATTGAGGGAAAGGATGACGTACAAGAGAAGATCGAGGCATGAGGGTGGGGCAGGGAGGAGGAATGTTGAGGGGAGAGGATGTGGGAGGCTGGACATGTGGGACTACATAGAGAGGCTATGGTGGGCCGTATGCAGGAAGGGAGAGAGAGGTTTGGATTCAACAAAAATGACAGAAAATCCGGGTCCGCTATCCCACCATCACGAACTGTTTGTTATACAAGCCGGTAGTGATAGCTACCACTGGTGGCTTGTAATACAAATCGGCAGCAATGGGTGCTTTTCCCTGTCGGTATTAACATCTGACACCTGTCGTAGAATCAAAAATGGTTGAAAACAAAATCATAATGCTCAGTTCACGATTTTTCCACATTTATAAAAGTAAACTACTAAAAAATGGTGAAGAATGGCACTAAAATTTGAATCTGACAACTTTTATAATGTGATAAACAAGAATGAAGTCATAATGAACAAAACAAAAGTAGTCGGTCCGGGATCTATCCCGACCACCGTTTTCATCTCCACCACCGGTTTGTCTAAAACCATTAGTGATGTTATGAAATATTGATTAGTGATCAATTAGCATAACTATGTAATTAGGGGAATCATTAGAGATGTAACTAGGAAGTTACAACTGCCTTGTCGAAGGGGTGCGGCACTCCCCAAAGGGTGCCTACACACTCTTTCCCTGTGTATATATTCAGGGGTCCACCCCCTCATCAATCAATCAATCCATTTTGCTATGTTCCATTCCAATTCACACTTTTGTCTCTTAACACGTTATCAGCACTGTCTCTACCACGCACACACTTGCTCTTCCTGTGAGCGCGCAAAGCACGGACAGGGGCCTCACCACAGACATAGGGTACGCCATGGACTCCCTCCTCTATTTTCATCCCTTTGCAAGATTGTTTTCTTGTCAATCCTCTCCATGGAGGCCGACGTTTCCTCCCTGAAAGACAACCCACAGTTTGCTTCTGAACCAAACGACATCACATCTTGCACGACAAGGTTGCCGTCCTGAAGGATGTCATAGTCGACGGGATCACCGCTTCTGTGGTGGCCATGGATATAGGAATTTTCCTGCATGGCATCGCTAGATGACTCACCGTCAAAGTCCGTACCGACGGCACCCCCACCATACTCCAGCACAGAACCAGGCCAGCAGCCTGGAGATCCATGAAATTTTTCTTCACCACCGGCATTCCTGCAACTTAAAATCGATGCTGGCGTTATGCAATATAGAAGATGTGAAACTTAGTGTCAACAGACACATTCTCTTGCAAGCATATGTGTCAATGGAGTATATCAGACATAAGCATCGAAGAACTTTCTTTAATTGAGATGCATTACCTTGCTGTTGCTGGCACCACGTCACGGTGGCCAAAAACCAATAGCACAAGCAGCCATCAGACAACTACATCTGCAGTAGTGACAACGGCAGTGGACCAAGCGGTGCCCACGACACCGAGCACTAGTTTAGGCCCTGCGGTCAAACCTCCACGCCATCATCCCCTTCACTGCCGTCATGTATTAACACCGAAAGCTCCTCCAAGACCGCATCGTCGATAGCAGAACCATGGCCATGGCAGCAGCGCTCACAGCACCCTGCCTCTACGGCCACGTCGTGGCTGACGACTTGTGTCCCGGCATCCGCCGTGGGACATTGAGTCAAGCCCAGTCTCGTTGGGGCTCCCCTCCTCCGACCTCTGAAGGCCGACCATCGACCGGCGGCACACGCCGGCGTACCCGGGGGCATGGACGAAGTAGAGAAGGAGGAGAAGTGGCTGCTGGTGGCGAGGATCTACGCCGCCCATCCGGCCGACCTGGCCACCGGCGACGGCGGGGGCATGAGATAGGCGGCTGCGGCGGCCTGGTAGGCGGGCGGTTGGGGAAGTGATAACCCTAACCGCCACCTCTTGGCCTTTTATACGGGCCACGCCCGTGGGCCGCTGTGGGCCACAATAGGCCAAGCCACCGCTACGCGGGCCGGGTCAGCCGCAGCCGGCCCACCAAAAGGATTCAGCCCACAGGCCACTAGAAGTCCTTTTTACCCCTATATTTTACACAATAGCCCACATGCTTATCTATATTACATGTTTGGGACAGTCAGTTCTGCATATTTATATTTTCACCCCTGAATTGTTCTATAATTATGTGTTGTCACGCACGTTATATATGTACCCTCCGGCATTTGCACCTTTGTAATTTGGTTGCAAAAAAATTCAAATAATTATGCATTCTATGATCCGCAGATCGCTTATTGGTGTTAGAACAATTCTTACATATGCAATTTAATTTTTTTGCATGATTAATGTTTAATCAAATTTCTACATCGAGTAGAATATCAAGCAAAAATTGAAATTAAGGTCTATACATATGATTTGGAATAACATAAGGTGATGCGACCTAGGCACTGGCTGCGATAAGTTGTTTCGAAAAGCTTATTTGCCTTGAGATCCTTGCTTTTAGGAAGCTTTGGCTCATCACTGAAAGGTCCACATCTTTATGATGATTACCTTCAAATGTATATTCAAATTTCATTCATGTGGACAAAATATTTAAATGATTATCAAGTCAAATTATTCCTACAGGAATTAATATGTCCTATACCTTAATTTTGTAAGAATCATCTTACATTCATTATTTTACTTATTTTACAATACAAAATTTACCTCAGTAAATTAACTTCTGTTGCAAGAATCATCTTGCCTTCACTAGTTTTGCATAATCATAACACCAATATGGTGATTATTCCCCAAAATGACCTCCTAATCTTACTAGTGTAACACATATGAGTGGAGTCTAAGGTATTTATTGCATTCATGCAAATTATACCTATAGAACGAGTTTCTCGTCCATCATTTCAAATGGTTACACCATTCTGGTGATTACCTTATATTGCATTAACTCACTAGTACATGATGATCGAGTCACACTCGATAGTAACGATTTCATTGCCTATCAAAGATGAGGTTCACACTATTTGTAGTTCAAATCGCAATTTGAAAATACAAGATTTTACATAAAATAATTCAAGATCCATCTTGAATACAAAATTTTAAGCATCGATTTTGGCATAAATAAGTAGCAGAAAATGTGCAACGTATTATGGTGGTTATATTCTATCATAAAGAGAGTATGTTTCGGCAATGATCATCAGATCATTTATTCTCACAAGAATAGAGTCCAAAAGCATATGCAACAAAACTTTTGTTGCTAGCAAATTATAGAATAGTCCATTTAGTCAAGTATCAACTTGATTTAAATAATTTTGCACTACAACATATTACATGCTATATAATTTACTCATTGAGTAAATTCATTTAAATACATGATTAACTCATGTAGGACATGACTAATGTTTCCAAAATGTAAAATTTTGAATTCGCATTGGATTGAGTTTACTATCTAATTTGGGTACATGATATCAATGATATAATTGGGAGATTCATGGCATCCAAGCCACCATCATTATACCCACATACAAGTACCCAATCAATTATTAACATTATTGCACATGCACCTTTGTGTGTTACTACATTTCCTCAATTCCGATTTTACAAATCAGAATAACCAAATGAGGAAGATCCATTTATTCTTTAAACTCATAGAAGAGTTACCAACAAAGAATAGAACTTTCAGTTCATGGAATTTACAACACAATGAATCTCATTATAAAATGTCACTTTCCTTCATATCAAGTGACAATAATGACTAACCTCAAGTCTGTCTATACTGTGGTTGTACATTCATGTACACCTGATTTTTAAATAAAATATTTGGTTCAAACAAAACCTCCACCCCAGTGGAGGAAAGCGAATTCAAGAAGATCAATTTGAAGCGCACTTCAAGAAATTAATAAATTAGATCTTCATATGTTTCCATATAAATTAATGACATTAACATTAGTTCACCATTATACTACATATGTAGTATAATGTCCATCATTAATATCATGTACTTCAGACGTGGTATTTACTCGGGATACACCAAGAAAGAAAAGGAATTTAATTTAGTGGATCACCACTATCACAATTATGAGGGATATATACTATCCTCATGGGCATTCAATAATTAATTGTAGATACACTCATGTATTCTACAAATACCCCAAATTTAGTAGCATCCATTTGTATATGGTTTCATACTGAAACCCATTACCAAGGATAATGATGAAAAATCAGCACTCAACTTGGTAAAATGGACAAGAGAAATTCAATTATCATACAAATTTCTTTCATATTATCTGGGATATGCTATATGTACATACACAAATCTCGTATGACATGTCGTATTAATAATTTTTCAATCTTGAATATATCAAGAATTGGCATTATAGCCTTGGTCATCCTAACTCATGGATGATAAGAAAAAATATTATCAATTCTAGTGGTCATAGCATACATTCTCAAAATCCTCAGATTTTGTGCACCGCATGTGTCACTTGAGAATTAATTTTAAGGCCCTCTTACCTTAAAATTCTAAACAATAAGCCACACAAATCCTTGAATGCATTCAAGATAAGTTGGCATATTCAACCATTTATGGATTATCTAAGCACTATCAAGTGCTCATAGAGTCAATTATGAATAGTTCCATTTGTGTCCCTTATTGATCATAAGGCATAGCAAATTACCAAATTAATTGCTCTAGTTTTCAACTTTGAGCAAAACTTTCCTGGACGCAGGATTACATCCATTCATATGGAATTATTTGGTTTTGGGAACTATATCACTAAGTACCATATGTACATACCAATTATGGCTTAACTAAATCTCTTGTCGAGATAACTCATTTGCATGACCATCACAATAGAATTCAACCTATCAACATCAAGTTGGTAATATGTCGATTTATGCACCACATATTTTACATTCATCAAGCTGCAATCATACAGCTCCCTTTGTTGCAGTTAGTACGTGAAAGCTTGGCTACAGCCAAATATTTCCCATCTGCGTGTCGGTTATGTTTTGCACATACCGATATCACCACCTCACAACATACATCATGGGAATTAGGGACCTACATGAAAGGTATTATCCGTCATTCATATAATACCTTAGGTCTCTATGGGGATTTACACAAAAAAAGCCCGTATGTTGATCACACCTTGAGGATAATTCCAGGCATTAGGGGGAGATTAATACCACATATAGAATGCCGGGAATACAAAATGAAAGTTACACATCACATTCAATCCTCACATTCACGTACATACGAAAGAATATCTGAACTATTAGTTCAGAATATCTTATATATTTGTAGCATATTACAAATATTCTGCCAAATGCATTTACTTATCAAAAGTGTCATCTTATTCAATCCCTACAAACCAATGTGCCAGAAAAGAGTGGAAATCTAACAAGATCACTCAACTCCCAAATTAAAATAAGAGGGGGAGAAGTATGGTCACTAGGGGCATAACTTGTTAATAAGCATCCACGGAAATAGGGAGAGACATCCTCCAGTACAGTAAAAATCAACATCATACATGTTGTTAGACACTTTATGGATAATTGAAAATCCAAATCCTATGAATGTTTAACATTCTAAAGCCCAGTACATGTGCACATAAATTTAGGCACTGAGGCATCACTGGAACATCATAACTCTATCATCTTGGGAAATGAGATAAGAGTTCTAAAATATTAATATTTCACATGCTACATTGGTTCTATCGAATCAATAATACAAAGACTACATAAATGTCGACATATAATCCTGAAAATTGCTATACACCTTAAACTAGATCCAGACCAAAATTCCTAGGCAGAGTGTATCAACACTCAAATTGGGTCAAATAAAAAAAGGTGGCAATTATGGAGAATTTATATCATTAACTAGTGAGAGGTATTTACCACAATAATACCATCTTCTCACAAAAGCATTCATTATGAAAGCAAGGTGGTGATATAATGAGATATTGTAGCAATGGTTTCCCGCAGAGACCGAGCAACATACCTTTGTGGTATATGTGAAAATTATGTTCCTATACTTCATCATTGGCAGATCAAATAACTTTCACATATTTGGATATACAAGTCTTCGACTTATTCCATATTCTATATCTAAATATAAATCGCAACATATATTATGTATCACTCAAGTCACTCCATGACTTGAAATAGTCAAGTTGATTGTGGTACAACCGACTAAGTGAGTATCTTCCACAAAAGGATTACTCCAATCACTATGGTTGCATGCGTGTTCATAAATAAATCCACGATTTTTTCATCAGCATCTTTAACACACATAAACACATGAGCAATCATTTCATGATGGAATTTGAGATGGAAATTTTGGTAAAACCAAACTATACTCAAGTTTACAACTTGTGCAGATACATATTAGTTTATCAATATTCAATTGATAACATGTACAAATATTCAAATAATATTGGATAAGCATATCCATAAATACTCATGGTCATTCAATCCCTAAAGATGGATCAATATCCATTTAGACCCTGGGATGATGAATTTAGTTCCAATAAAGTGCTTGTGTATCATACATATTACAACATGCTTAATATTGCAGCTGTAGATACCTTGCTATAATTCAACTCCAACAACACCATGTTGGTGGGAGTGAAAAATGATACCCATAGATATCAAATGGTACTAAAAGTCTTGATTAATATTTCGAGACTTGACCAAATATGATATCAAGATGCTGGCTAACTGATCTCCATGTATATTGCCAGATCATAGACTGATACAAATAATAAAGTTTCATGGTAGTCATCATAATGGACACCACAACATAAACTTTTACATATCATTCTAAGCATCATATTCATATGCTTGACTTTAACGGATAATAAAATGCAATCACTAGCATTATCCATAAATGATAATGCATCTTGTATTGATCAAAATGTTTATCCTCATTTTTACAAAATGAGAGAATAAATATTGCAAAAGGCACTCACTAATGCTTATCCACCACTACATCGTAGAATAGTATTCATGGTAAGTGGTGAGTGACAACTTAAAATTTTGCAAGGTTCAAGAGGAGATATCCTCATCAATTACATAAGAAAGGTATGAGACTGAAGGACCGATACGGCGAACCAGAGAGGGGGGGAGTGAATGGGAGCCGATAAAAATTCTTCTCGATGGAGATCGAAACTCCAACAAGATGAACGCGGCTTCCAACACACGTCTCCGACTCACTACCAAGATTGGCCAAGCCCACGTAGCCACTGGAGTGCCACTGGACCTAGGAACCAACACACACAGGCCTCTACCGACTCGAGAACGCAGCGGAACACCAAAACTCGAGTCTACAGACCCACACCGGTCGACCGGTGAGCACCACCGGCCGACCGGTCCCTCGCCGGGTGAAACCGAGCAACTTTCACTAAGTGGCACTACACCGGTCAGATCGGTGAGACACACCGGTCAGACCGATGGCAGCCTGAAAGCCCCCAAGGCACCAAACAGGTCAACCAACCACCAAACTGACCCAAACTCGAAACAACAGCTACACGGGACAACAACGAACACACCAAGACGTTCACCCGAGCAAAAACCCACCAGGGCTCGCACCGGTCAGACCGGTGTAGCTCGGGCGACTCGGGATGAACAAGACCACCGCGGTCAATTCCCCCAAATCCAAATCTCGACCTCCTGAATCGCTCCACGGACTTGAACAAGACTTTGGGGATATTATGAACACCTCATGAGAAGTCCATAGCCAAGTTTAATCCCACCAAAACTTGTCCAAAAAGGAGGAATCGAAGAAATCCCTCCAAGAGCACTTCCAACCCAAGAACTCAAGAAACCCCCAAAATCGAGCACCTTTACTCACAGATTTGGGAGGGGAATCACAGCCCAAAGAACCACGAAGGGTTCCCACAAATTTCCCCCATCAAATCCCCAAGAGAAAGGTCCCGAAAACAACCCAAAGAAATCACCGAGAGAGGGCTCCGAAAATCACCACCAAGAACAATCGGGGAAAACACATCCAAACCTTGAGGAACCACGCCGAATCATCTATACATGAAACAAAGGTTCGTACAAGGTCTAGCAAGCCGCCCGATCATCCATCCCTCTCAACAAGATCTCTCCGTGAAGCTCTCTTGCTAGTCCTAAAGAAAACCTAAGGAAAATAGGTGGAAAATAGGAAAACTAATGAGCTAGGGTTCCAAGAGTTGGCTACCATCCTCTCACCTCTTGGGTTATATGGAGGTAACCGAATGTCTAAAATGCCCTTCTCTACTAACTAGGGATACAAGCCCCTCAAGGGCAGATTTGGAATTCTTGATGCCTTCACCATCGGACGGATGCCCGGCGACCGCACCCTGCGTAGCCTCGACGCAAGCCATGCAATCCCGACGCGTGTCCTCCGCTTCGAAGATTCCGGACTGCGTCGTCGCACACCGGTCAGACCGGTACTCCTCACCGGTTAGACCGGTCCCCACCGGTCAGACCGGTCAGACCCACCAGTCAAACCGGTCTGGCGCTGTTGTAGCTCCGTCTTCGGTTCTCCGGTATTGGCTTTGTGGATCAACCAAGGAACCCAGTGGTTTTCTGGTGAACCACCGGAAACCCCGCGAACTCGGTGTAGCCTCCGCCAATCTTCACTCATGACTCGGCTCCCACGTAGTCCCGGCTCGACCTTGGTTTTGAGGCTCAACCAATAAACCGTCCATGACTTCATCTTTCTGTTCATGCCACCATGCGGCCCGCACTTGACTCCGCTGGCCACCGAGTCCCTCGAACGAAGCCTACTTGCCTTCTCCACACCTGGAGGCCTCACCAGCGACGACCTTTCGCGCTTGTCTTCACCTGCACCAGCATCAGTCAAGCCGCAACCTGCACCTGCAGTACTTAGCCAAGAATCAGTCCACACAACGTTGTCAATCACTCATCACACAAGGAACCGACCATCCACTGGTCCTCGAACCACACATGGTCCTCAATCTCCCCCTTGATGAGTGCATTGACAACAGTCACACAAAAGTAACAAGAGAGAAAAGAAAAAGAAAAGAAACGAACAAAAAGAAACTTCAACAAGCGATTGAAAGCCAAACAAAGGCAAAAAGCAAGATCACTTGAAGAGGACAAGTCTCGGACCCCTTAGGCAAGGGCAACGGCTCGACACATCCGAGACAAAACAAAGCTCAAGCAAAGAGCGCAAACCACCAAAGCAAAGCTCGAAAAACCACAAAGAGCTCCCCCTGCACACATGCAAGCTCCCCCTGAACCAATGCACCTCCCCCTGGACGAATGCATGCAAGACACCACTTGAAACAGGGCAGCTGCAACAACTCAGCCTTGACCGGTCAGACCGGTCAACACCACCGGTCAGACCGGTGTGCAACTTGTGTACAGAACCAGCACTCACACCGGTCAGACCGGTGACCCTGAACGGTCAGACCGGTGTACAACAGAGCCCAGAAATGGCTCAAAACCACCTGAAAACCTTCTAAACACGTCCATCAAGCCATTTCAAGCTCAAACTTCTCCCCCTTGTTGGCAATGCATGAATCAAGCCAAAAATGCAAAAACAACCTAGAGCTTCTCAAATAGAAAAAATTCAACAAAGAATGATACACATGTCCAAATGAGCAAGTTAGATACTCTACGGCTTCGTATTGATCTCAACTACATGATCACCAAGTTTCACAACCATTAGACGAAGCTAAGATGGATTTTGGCAATTTTGCGAAAAACTTGCCTCTCATGAGCAAAGTCCTAAACATGATCAAAGCATATCAAAATGGCAAAGCCACACAAACTTCATGCTAGGACGGCCATTCTAATCATAAGACCATCACAAACACCCACAAGCACCTCATGTCATGTCAAAGCCACCGAGCCATGTGCCTACTTCTATGTATGAGACTTCTCATTGGTAGGCATCATGCAACGGTTTAGCACCCAAAGCAAATTAAAAATTAGCACATATGACATGGGAGCACATTTCCAAGCATTTTTCATTTCATTTTCAGATTGATAAATGGTACATGAAATGTCTTTGCGACAAAAAGGAACTTATGCCCCTCCACAAGATGAAGCAAGAGGGCTAAACATTCATGATGGCAAATGAGCCTTTGGCCCCATATGATCAATAAACTAGCTACCCAACCACAAAGTAAGCGTAGCAAAGCCACTAAAACATGTCAAGATAATATAAAGGCATTTACACATGAGAGAGCATACATGTGACATTTTTCAAAAAACATAGCCATCAACCATGGATTATTCATCAAGATCATCAAGAGCTAAGCCAAACTAACCATAGCATACCAAACAAGCTCACAAAGACATATATCTCATTCCATGGTGAACAATGTATATGAGAGAAGCTTTTCCTATCCAATGCATATGATACAAAATGCAAGCAATCTAAGATACAAGGATGCCTATACATCATGTTACATATGCCATGCAAAATGCAAAAAAATGCACAAGGGAAAACTATACAAATGCTACAAAGAAGCTCTCACACAACACTCACAAACCACCGGCTCCTCGAGGGGAGGCAAAACGGGCTCGACACCACCGGCAAAAGAGAGCTCCCACACACCCAACTCAAGAAATCAAACACACACCAAGTTCCCCCCGTAAACGATTGAAAGTTGCTTGATCTAGGGGTTTGGTGAAAATATCGGCTAGTTGGTCATGTGTGGGTACATGGATCAAAGCTATCTTCCCTTTCTCTACATTGTCTCCCAGGAAATGACACCTCACTTCTATGTGCTTGGTTTTGGAATGGAGCACTGGGTTCTTTGCAACGCTTATGGCACTGGTGCTATCACATTGAAGTGGGACATGGGTATACTCCTCACCAAAGTCACTCATGGTGTAGGTGATCCAAAGGAGCTGAGAGCAACAACTAGCAGCGGCAATATACTCGGCCTCGGTCGTGGATTGAGCAACACTCGGCCTTGCGGGAAGACCAAGAGACCAAAGAGGAACCCAAAAAGCGGCAAGTCCCGGAAGTGGACTTCCTATCCAACCGACACTCGGCAAAATCCGCGTCTGAAAAACCATGAAGCGCCAAAGAAGAGGACGCGGAGTACCAAAGGCCGAAGTCGGGAGTGTGACGCAAGTACCTGAAAATTCTCTTCACCGCTTGCCGATGCGAAGTCCTTGGAGACGCTTGAAACCGAGCGCACAGACACACTGAGAACTGTATGTCCGGCCTCGTCGCCGTCAAGTAGAGGAGTGACCCGATCATGCTCCGGTACTCCTTCTGGTCCACGTGTTCACCTTCCTCGTCCGCATCAAGAGCTATAGTCGTACTCATCGGCGTCATCATAGCCTTGGAGTCCTCCATCTTGAACTTCCGCACAATGTCCTTGGTGTACTTAGCCTGGTGCACAAATGTTCCTTCCTTTGATTGCTTGATTTGTAGCCCGAGGAAGAACTGCAACTCGCCCATCATGCTCATCTCAAATTCCCTGCTCATATCATCTGCAAACCTTGCAACAAGAGAGTTAGACGAGCCACCAAAGACAATATCATCCACGTACACCTGCACAATCAGGATATCTCTGCCCTGCCTCAGCAAAAACAAGGTCTGATCGACCTTCCCCATCTCAAAACCTCTCTCAAATAAGAACCCCCTCAACCTACCATACCAAACTCTAGGCGCCTGCTTCAACCCATACAGCGCCTTCCTCAACTTGTACACCAGGTGGGGGTACCTCTCACTCTCAAACCCCGGAGGCTGCCTCACATACACTTCTTCCTCCAACACACCATTCAGAAAAGCACTCTTCACATCCATTTGGTGCAACTTGAACCCTTTAGCCAGGGAAAAGGCTAGAAGGATCCTAATCGCCTCCAAACGGGCTACGGGAGCAAAGGTCTCCTCGTATTCGATCCCCTCCTTCTGACTGAACCCCTGAGCAACAAGTCTCGACTTGTTCCTCACAACCTCACCCTTCTCTCCCTCTTTGTTTTTCCACACCCACTTGGTACCAATCGGCTTACACCCTGGGGGAGGGTCAACCAACTCCCACACCGATTCCTCTCAAAGTTCTCCAACTCCTCATGCATCGAGTTAACCCAATTGTGATCAGATAGTGCGTGTCCAATGTCTTTGGGCTCGAAAGAAGCAACAAATGCACCATGAGCGAAATGAGAGTTGTTCCGAACCCTCGACCGTGTAGTGCGTTCATTCATGTCGCCGATGATCCTCGAAGGCCGGGTGATCCATCCGTACTCGCCGGGGAGGTTCTCGCCTCGATGCTACCTCCCCCCTCAACATCGGCTTCTCCTTGTTCTTGATTTGTCGTCTTAGGTGTAGCGAGAGGGTCCATCCATCATCGTAGTCGAAGTAGTGGGTACATGTTCGGCGGGGGCACCACACCGCCATCTTCATCCTCTCCATGTTCATGCTCCTCCTCCCCGAAAGATCTCCTCGCCAAGCTCATCATCACCGCACACTCAAAGACAAGCCGACTACGTGGCTCGTCTCTCGTCGAAGGTTACCTCGCAAGTCTCCACGATTTGGTTAGTTTCAAGATTGAGCACACGATATGCTCTAGAGTGAGATGCATAACCAAAGAAAATTCCATCGACAGACCTAGCCTCAAACTTATCCAACTTCCTCGCCTTTCTTCGAATGAAACACTTGCAACCAAAGACATGGAAGTGACTCACCTTGGGTGTGCGACCATGCATCAACTCATAGCATGTCTTCTTCTTGTGCACTCGAGGTATATCCTCCGTTCGACACATAGCATGCGGTGTTCACCGCCTCGGCCCAATACCTCCTCGGAGTCCTATGCTCATCAAGCATCGTCCCGACCATCTCGCACAAGGTCCTGTTCTTCCTTTCCACAACACCATTCCGGGGAGGCGTATACGGACTCGAAAACCGGTGCTCAAGACCCAAGTCATGGCAAAAGGTTTCAAAACGAGAGTTTCGAATTCGAGCCATTATCACCGCGGATAGCTCGTATGGCATCTCCGTGCCTCTCGTTCCTCAACCTCAAGACTAGATCTCGAACAAAACCAAACGTCTCCCCCCTTATCCTCGAGAAAGAACACCCACGCATACCGAGAATAGTCGTCCACCACAACAAGGACATACCACTTCCCACCCGCGGATCGCACACGAGCCGGGCCAACAAGGTCCATATGGAGCGGCTCGCATGGACGCTCAGTCATCACATCGGTGAGAGGCGGGTGAGAAGAGGCTACCATCTTGGCATGCCTACAAGGCGCACAAACCAACTCTTTCTCAAGCCTCAACCGTGGCAATCCTCGGACCAAATTGAGTTTACTCAAGCGAGACAAAAGGTCAAAGCTCAAGTGACCCAACTTCCTATGCCACTTCCACAACTCACTCGAAGAACCAGCCAAGAAACAACGCTCCACACCCGAAGACTGAGAAAAATCAGCACGAAACACTTGACCCTCGGGAACGACCATACAGACAAGGTCCCCTCGAGAGTCCACAATCCGAGAACCACCTGGCCGAAACAACACCTCAAAACCCTCATCCAACAACTGGGACACAAAAAGCAAATTGTACCCCAGCGATTGAACAAGAGCAACACGCCTCAGAGTGATCTTGTCACTCACTTTGATCTCACCTTCTGAAAGCACACGCCCACGCCCATTGTCCCCAAAGGTGATGTACCTCTTCGTCTCAACCGGGACGAGACTTGAGAACCACCCCCTGTCTCCGGTCATATGCCTCGAGCAACCGGAGTCAATCAACCAAATGTTCTTCAAGTCTCCCACCTGAAATTCAACAACGAGCACGTGAGCGAACAAACGACTCAGCACTGGGGTTAGTACCAAAAGAGTAAAACCAGTGTCGAGCCATTTGCTCGAAAGTGGGGTTAGCATCAACCAAAGCATCTCTCCTACCAAAGCTACCTCCACGAACACCACCACGGTAACCACCCTGAGGGAACCACCCCTCTCTGCCTGGAAGAGGACCAAATCCACGCAAGAAAGCCTGTGGAACGTCCCTCCTCTCCAACTCAAAGCTACGACCCCTCCGATCCCCGTATTGAGCACGAGGAGGAGAACGCCTAGCAAACTGACCACCTGCACCCTTTCCCGGCCCCGGCCACCGAACCACGACCACCGAAACAACCCTCGCACACCGTACGAGCTCAAAACCCAAACGGTTGTCCGTCCCGTGCCCGCACGGTCCGACCGGTGCTCCACACCCGTCCGACCGGTGTGACTCCGGCGCACTCACCTCCAGCAGCCTTCTTCTCTCCCCAAGCCCGAACTGTCCTCACACTCGCCTTGGCCCTGGGCATCTGCATACGAGGCTCAAGTACACCATCGGAAGGGTGGTACTTGTCCTTGTTAGCCCACTCCTTTGCCATTCTCTCCTCACGCTTCCTTTTGAAGCAAAACTCCTCCTTATGGCCATCTCTCCCACAATAGCCACAATGGAACCTCACAAGCTTGGGCTTAGGCTTGGGATGTGGCTGCTCACTTGGTTTCTCTCCACTCAAGTCCTCCACCGGTTTCTCACCACTAGCCTTTTCACTCTCCTTCCCAAAGAACACTTTCCCCGAAGTGCTCACAAACTTGATAGGCTTTTGTAGGTCATTTGTGGGTGTAGGAAATACGGGTGGAGCTGGGGTTGTGTCTAGTCGGTTCCTAAGATGGTTAGGTTTTGGGGGGAAATCATTTTTGTGGTGGGTTTTTGGTGGCTCCCTCACCAACCTTGTTTGCCCCAAGTCCCTCACCATCTTGCCTCTTAAAGGCCTTGATCATCATCCTCAACTGAGGCTCATGACCGGACAACCAACCCATCAACTTCCTCAAGTCATCATTCTCATCCTGCAAACGATTAACATAATGTGCAAGTTCCAAATTTTTCAATGCATGCATTTCACAGGTAGAGCAAGATGTAGGCATGGGTTCCTTCAATTTAGCCTCAAGAGAACTAGTGTAAGCATGCATCTCATCAATCTTAGCATGCAAAACAGGGCAAGAAGTGCAAGCACCTAGCAAAGCAGGTCTAGACTTAAGCTCAGCCACTTCAACCCTAAGCACATCTAGTTCCTCACACTTGGAGGCATGCTTCTCCTTAAACAAAGCAAGATCAGCAAGGAATATGGAGCAATCAGCATAATCATTCTCATCAGAGACAACAGGGCTAGCCTTAAGGGAATCAATCTCAAGCTTGCTATCAAGCACCTGTGTTTCTAGCTCAGCCACTCTAGTCCTAGCATCCTCAAGTGAAGCCCTAAGCTCTTTCCTCATTTTCTTGGCCTCTCTAAGCATGTCATCACAGTTATCAAGCAAAGAGCAAGGCCTCTCATTCTCCTGGCGCAAGAAGGGAAGTTCATCACGCACCTCGTCGTCGGACTCAGAGTCCGAGTCGCTCTGTGTGCTCTTCTTGCTGCCGGAGCTCAGCGCCATGGTGCAGAAGCCGTCTCTCGCGAAGCAGCTCAGCCCGCTCAGGTTCTTGGACGACTTTTTGTTCTTTCGACGATCACCTTCATCCTCACTGCTGCTCGAGCTCGAGGTGGAGTACGCGGAACTGGAGTCGACGTCGCTCGCTCCAACCATCGCTCGGGCCTTGCCTCGGCTCTCCTTCTTCCTCGATCGTCGCTCGTCCTTGTACTTGTTCTTGTGCTTGCTCTTGTGGTCTCGCCTCGAACGGTACTTGCCGTCCATCCTCGGCTTGTGCTTGTAGCTGTCCTTATTCTCGGCCTTCTCCGGGCAGTCGGCGACGAAGTGTCCCGGCTTGACGCACTGGAAGCAAGTCCTCGTGTTCCTCCTCATGTTCACGCGGTTCTCGTGCAGCCTCTCGAACCGCCTCATCAACAGCGCCAGCTCATCCTCTCCAAGGTCATCAAACTCCTCATCTGGCATAGACATCAAGGAGGAAAAGGAGAACATCCTGGTGGATGGGTTAGAGTTAGCCTTTCCTTTGGAACCACCAACGAGGGCGAGACTATGGGAGTCAGTCGGACCCTCGAGCTTGGTAGTCATGCCCCTATCCACCTCAGCTGACTTGAGCTTCGAGAACAGCTCGTTCACCGTCAGAGTGTCATACTTCTCCGACTCCACAATAGCCTCGAACTTTCCGCCCCAAATCGTACGATCCAAAGAGTGTAAGAGCTTGACCGCTCTATCATGATCATCGTACGGGAGCATGTCCACATTGGCCCTCATGTTGTTCACAACCACCGTGAACCTCTGAAATAAGGCATCGATGGACTCACCTAGGGAGATGAGTGAAGTTCTCGTACTCTCTCCGGTAGGTCGCATACATCCGTGCCTGAACCTGGGCGTTCCCAACATGAGCCTCCTTCAACACTGCCCAAATCCTACAAGCCAAGTGCTCGGTGTGCACCCGATCGAACTCAGGCTGACACAAAGCACGAAACAAGTAGTCGACCACCTTGTTGTTGGCGTCGAATCTGTCCCTCGATCCTAGAGCGAGGAAGTCCATCGGCTGGACATAGCCTGTGTCCACCGTGACATCCCAAAGGATCTGACCCTTTCCGCGGAGAAACGCACCCATCCCTTGCTCCACATCTGGTAGTTCTTGCCATCGAAGTGTGGAGGACCCGAACCCCGTTCCTGGTACGCCATCCTTGGATCTTAGACTGGTTAGAGTCAATAAAGACCCGAACCGGCTCTGATACCACTTGAAGGACCGATACGGCGAACCGCAGAGGGGGGGGGGTGAATGGGAGCCGATAAAAATTCTTCTCGATGGAGATCGAAACTCCAACAAGATGAACGCGGCTTCCAACACACGTCTCCGACTCACTACCAAGATTGGCCAAGCCCACGTAGCCACTGGAGTGCCACTGGACCTAGGAACCAACACACACAGCCTACCGACTCGAGAACGCAGCGGAACACCAAAACTCGAGTCTACAGACCCACACCGGTCAGACCGGTGAGCACCACCGGTCAGACCGGTCCCTGCTGGTGAAACTGAGCAACTTTCACTAAGTGGCACTACATCGGTCAAACCGGTGAGACACACCGGTCAGACCGATGGCAGCCTGAAAGCCCCCAAGGCACCAAACAGGTCAACCAACCACCAAACTGACCCAAACTCGAAACAACAACTACACGGGACAACAACGAACACACCAAGACGTTCACCCAAGAAAAAACCCACCAGGGCTCGCACCGGTCGGACCGATCCAAGAGCACCGTCGGACCGTGTAGCACCGGCGCCTCGGGATGAACAGCACCCGCGGGTCAATTCCCCCAAATCCAAATCTCGATCTCCCGAATCGCTCCACGGACTTGAACAAGACTTTGGGGATATTATGAACACCTCATGAGAAGTCCATAGCCAAGTTTAATCCCACCAAAACTCGTCCAAAAAGGAGGAATCGAAGAAATCCCGCCAAGAGCACTTCCAACGCAAGAACTCAAGAAACCCCCAAAATCGAGCACCTTTACTCACGGATTTCGGAGGGGAATCACAGCCCAAAGAACCACGAAAGGTTCCCACAAATTTCCTCCATCAAATCCCCAAGAGAAAGGTCCCGAAAACAACCCAAAGAAATCACCGAGAGAGGGCTCCGATAATCACCACCAAGAACAACCGGGGAAAACACATCCAAATCTTGAGGAATCACGCCGAATCATCTATACATGAAACAAAGGTTCATATAAGGTCTAGCAAGCCGCCCGATCATCCATCCCTCTCAACAAGATCTCTCCGTGAAGCTCTCTTGCTAGTCCTAAAGAAAATCTAAGGAAAATAGGTGGAAAATAGGAAAACTAATGAGCTAGGGTTCCAAGAGTTGGCTGCCATCCTCTCACCTCTTGGGTTATATGGAGGCAACCGAATGTCTAAAACGCCCTTCTCTACTAACTAGGGATACAAGCCCCTCAAGGGCGGATTTGGAATTCTTGATGTCTTCACCATCGGACGGATGCCCGGCGACCGCACCCTGCGTAGCCTCGACGCAAGCCATGCGATCCCGACGTGTGTCCTCCGCTTCGAAGATTCCGGACTGCGTCGTCACACACCGGTCAGACCGGTGCTCCTCACCGGTCAGACTGGTCTCCACCGGTCCGACCGGTCTGGCGCTGCTGCAGTTCCATCTTCGGTTCTCCGGTCTTAGCTTTGTGGATCAACCAAGGAACCCAGTGGTTTTCTGGTGAACCACCGGAAACCCCGCGAACTTGGTGTAGCCTCCGCCAATCTCCACTCATGACTCGGCTCCCACGTAGTCTCGGCTCGACCTTGGTTTTGAGGCTCAACCAAGAAATCGTCCATGACTTCATCTTGCTGTTCATGCCACCATGCGGTCCGCACTTGACCCCGCTGGCCACCGAGTCCCTCGAACGAAGCCTACTTGTCTTCTCCACACCTGGAGGCCTCACCGGCGACGACCTTTCGCGCTTGTTCTTCACCTGCACCAGCATCAGTCAAGCCGCAACCTGCACCTGCAGTACTTAGCCAAGAATCAGTCCACACAACGTTGTCAATCACTCATCACACAAGGAAGCGACCATCCACCGGTCCTCGAACCACACATGGTCCTCAGAGACAACTCAAAGATTTGCAAGAATCAGGGGGAGACATTCCTTTGATATAACCTACACATAATCATCTGATTATGAATATTGTACTCTTTTTCCTATATGAGTTTTCTCTACAAGGTTTCTCATAAAAGGTTTTAATGAGGCAATATCGATACAAGAACATATCACATATCACCTAATTTTCCCACTAAGGTTTTAAGGGTGGTATTCAAGACATATTCTATGTCATATCTTCTGTTTTCTCTACAAGAGTTTTTAAGAAGATATAGAATCCCTTCTCATATTTTTTCCATTGGGTTTTGGAGAAGGTTATTCAAACATGATCTTCAAATCATAACATTACTGATCTCTAAACTTATTTATGAGTTTTTCCTTTTCAAGGTTTTCTCATATAAGTCATCAGTGAGATAGTAATCTAAAATGCCATATCATTTTCTCCTTATATTGTCTCATTGGGTTTAAAGGAGTTTTAACGGCATATACACACAGATTGGTTTCTCCTCAATATTTTTCCCATAGGGTTTTTGGAGGAGTTTTACAAGACAATATCCAACGATGATTGAAGAAGAATTACATCAAGATCCCAAGAAGCAATTGATCAAGGGGGAGTGTTATGAAATATTGATTAGTGATCAATTAGCGTAACTATGTAATTAGGGGAATCATTAGAGATGTAATTAGGAAGTTACAACTGTCTTGTCGAAGGGTCATCTCGAAGGGGTGCGCACTCCCCAAAGGGTGCCTACACACCCTTTCCCCGTGTATATATTCAGGGGTCCACCCCCTCATCAATCACTATGTTCCATTCCAATTCACACTTTTGTCTCTTAACAAGTGATACACTGTTTGAGATAGCTCTTTCTGTAGTAGTGCTTTCTTTCATGCACCTCATTATTGGACCAATCTTGGGCGGTCATTTTAGGCCTCAACAAGCCAACCTTATCTTTAGTCAAGCTGGACAAAATACTCATATTTATATTAAATATTTGCATTGGAAATGGACTTATACATTATTCAAGTTGTGTTGTCTTTTTTCACCGGGTCATGGCTTTATTTTTTTTAATAAAGGTATAGATGGTTATGGGGGAAGAATATAAGAATTTGGGTTAATTTTTGTAATGGAAGTTTCAGCTAATTTATAAATTACTATAGGTTATTTTTGGCATAATAAATCTTGTAATGACTTGTAATTTTATACAAACATGCATGCATTTTTTGCAGTGGTAGCAATAGTTAATTTTGTATTTTTGTCTCTAATTAATTTGTTAATTTCTAGACCCCGAAAGTGAATGTGGACTCTTCTTTTACTGGCCAAATTAGTAAGATAATACATTCAACTCAATTGTTGCTAAAAAGTTAGAATAATTACGTTTGTAAAAACTAAGTTCACAATGTTCAAAAAAAAACCCCGCAATGTTGAATTAGCGATCGCCCTAAACCTTTCGTCTGCACGGTTGATCTCTCGTTCCTCTTTCATTCACGTGGTGGGTCCCCCAAGCAACTTATCTCTTTGACTCAAAACAGTGAAACACTCCACCGCGGGTCCGCGGCGCGAGCACACTCCCATTATATTTCTCTTCCCTATCATCTGTCGATCCAGATGCGGTGGGCACAAGGCAGTGATGGTCCATCGAGCAGCTCCTCTGGTAGTAGCACGAGGACGGTAGCGAGGAGAGCAACTCCAACCGGCAGGGTGCCCGACGAGCTTCTCACGCCGAATCATGCGGCGAGACAGGCAAGATCACGCCAGAGCGTGCGATAGGGGCGGCCTCGACAAGCTTACCATGCTCCCCGCGGCAGCGGGGTGCACAGGTCCCAGCGCCGGTAGCCCGGAGGGACCGGATCGACCATGTCGCCCCGCCGGGTTCATGAGTTCTTCCTTTTTGTTTGTTTTTTTAACAATTTTGTTCTCCATTTTTCTATTGAATCTCGCCACGGGGAGAAGGGATCCACAGCCGCCGTCCTCACATCAGCTCCGACGCGGGGTGGAGGGGGAGCTGTGGCAGCCACCAGGGTTCCCAAGACCGGTGGGAACCGGTCCGGTTCGACCGGTTTCCGGTGGAACCGGTCCGGCCCGGTACATGAACCGGTCCCACCGGTCCGGTTCGACCGGTTTCCGGTGGAACCGGTCCGGCCCGGTACATGAACCGGTCCGGTTCCCACCCAAAAACCATACCTACAAATTCGCGATACCGTTAAACCGCTCGGTTTTTGTTGATTTGCGGAAACCGATCTGCGGCGGTTTTGTTAACCCTAGCAGCCACACTCTCGCCAGCTTCACGGCGGGGAGGTTGGAGCCGCGGCCGTCGCCCTCGCGCAAGCTCCGCCACGGGAAAGATGGTGGGACCCAGGGTGCCTTCCGTTCCTTTTCCAGATCGCAGGGGTACAGGTGTGCTGAAGGACGTCTGATGCGTGGGCCCAACAACGGTTATCATTGTTATACGTAGGGGTGGCACTGTCTTTTACCTATTGCCTTGATACCCGCAATATTTTCCCAACGACCGGCATTGCGGGAACCAAAAGATTCTGGTTTAACTTTTGTTTTAAATTTTCTTCTCCCAAAAATTTTGTGCACAAAAGCTTTGGTCTATTTGAAGTTTGTTCATAATTTTTTGTTTGCTTTTTTCTTCTGAAAGTTTTCTTACAATTTTACTTCAATTTTCTTTTGAAATTTTTGTTTCCAAAACTTTTTCCAATTCTTTCTTCCAAAATTTCTTTTTCCAATTCTTTCTTCCAAAATTTGTTTCTTGGCAAAATTATTTGCTAGGGGGACCACGCTGCGTGGTGCTCACTAAACTTTTTTCTTCATTTTGTTTTGTTGTGAATTCTTTCTTTTTAGAAAGTTTATCGAAAACTTTTGTTTAATAAAGTTTTGCTCATAACTTTTTGCTTTTAAAAATTTTGCTTCTTAAAGTTTTTATCAAAATTTTTCATTCGAATGTTTGCTTGCTCAAAAATTTTCCCTAAATTTTCTTTAGAATGTTTTTTATAAAAATTAAAATATAAATTTTGTTTTCATCCTATGACCTTTTCTATTGTTTTCGTTTTTACTTCAAGGATGAGGATGAGCGGCCGAGCGGGGGTCCTCACCCACATGTTTTGTTGGCGTCTGAAATCGACCATACTCAACCATCATTACGGGCGCCCGCAAACTTGATGCCCCAGTTCAAACCCATGTAAGGCACAAATTTTTACATGTTTTAATGCTATTATCGTTACTTCCTTTGAATTCCCTACCAAAACACATTGCCCACATGTTTGTGTCGTGGAATTTCTTCTTTGAGATGTTGAAATTGCATGTATCTAATTGTCGGTCTTATGTATCCAATTGTCGATCTCCGACAGTTTCTACTTTGGTCTAATAACTAGTAGAAAACACATTAAAAGTGCATGATCATACATGTTAGTTGACACTATAACTTGGTAACCAAAGAACATGGTTAATGGTTTGTTCAGCACAAAGCTAGGTTAATTAAGAATGTGACACAACTCCATCCTTTTAGTTCCAAATTGCAGTTATATAGTGATGTACTTATAGGTGAACTGCAGGTTGCGATGTAAGGGCAACTCCAGCCGGACTCCTTCATGAACCCCTACCTCATGTATGAGAGCTCAAACACAAAAATCTCCCTCTAACTAGACTCTCATCCCACCCCCGATGGATGAGGGAGGTCTCATTTTCCCCCTCCGAACTCTCACTTGTGGAGCCCCTCACCTCAACTCTCATCTAGCCATAGGCCAACCGCCGGCGCTCCCGCGCCACCACGGAGGCTTCCTCACCCTGCTCGTGCGCATGGGGGCCAGCAGCGACCCGCCCCGTGGCTGCGCTCATGGGAGCCGACAGCCGCTGGTGGCCGGACGGCGAACTCCCCCCTCGGCCGCACCATGGGAGCCGACAGCCTCTCCCCGCCTCCGCACCGCTAGTGGGCGAGCGGTGACGCTCCCCACCCCCCATCACCTAGCCCTGGGTGTGGTTGTGGCCTCCACCTCCAAGCCGTCGATAGAGGCCGACGCAAGGAGGACGCAGAGTTACCTGTAGATCTGCGCCGATGGGATTCGAGTCAATGCTTGAACTCGTGCTCTGCCGCCGCCGTTACCATGCGCATGGGTACAGCAGTGACCCGCACCGGAGCTGCGCCCATGGGGACGGCGGTGACCCACACCGCAGCTGCGCCCATGGGGGCCTGCGGCCGCTCCCCTCCACGCTGCAGGTACTCCTCGCCCTCGCGGCCGCATCCATGGAAGCCAGTGGCCGGCCGGCGGCTCCCCGCCTTCACGCCGCGTCCCCTCGCGCCCATGGAAGCCCTCTAGTGCACAGCGGACCCTCACGCTGACAGTCGCCAAACGCGGCGCGTCCTCGCCCCTCGCAGCGATGGTGGTGACTAGCAGCGCTGTCTTGCTCGATTGCATAGAGTTGGTTGTTGTGCCTTAATAAAAAACTAGATTAATAAGAGATGAAGATAAGGCACCGGCTGGAGTTCACCAACAAATTGAACTCCTGTTATGGATGAGAGTGTGACGCAAAAATAGGAAAAACGGTGTCAACAGAGAGGCCTCCTAAGTGGGAGAGTAGGGGCTCAAAAATAGGAGTTCGGTTGTAGTTGCCCTTTACATTGTCTTTGTGATGTAATGTCATACGCCATCCCCTATTCATCAATCCAACTATCTCAAGCCATCATTGCAACATTTAAGCATTGACTTGTGATTATTGATTCACCAACCTAATTCTTCTCGATTGTTTTATCCAAAATAATCATGCAACTCTTAACTAACAACCTTATTATTTGCACCCAATCTAAATAACTTATCTTATTAGCTGAATTTATCAAATAGCGGTGGATTATAAAAGTACAAATAATCCAAACTATGCAGCTAGGTAAACTTCAGTTCAACTTCTACTCCTAGTACCGAGAAAAAATTGATAGTACTAGCCACACTCGTAGGTATACATGGCCATTTGACCCGCCCAGCCCGACACGGCACTAGCACGACGCGGCACGGGCACGATCGGCACGAGCACGATGCGGCACGACACCGATCGTGCCCGTGCCGTGCCGGCACTACGTGTCGAGGCAGGAGCCCAGCACTAGCACGAAGGGCATTTTTCGTGCCGTGCTGGCATGATGGCACGGCCACAGCCCATCGTGCTCAACGTGCTGTGCCAGCCCACGGCCCAGACACACAATCAACAACTCATTCAACAGATAAGAAGACAAACAATTCCTATATGACATGTTCAAGATCAAGAACCGACAAAAACATCTTAGAAAAAGGAAAAAAGACAATCACACAGAATGTTCAAAAGATCAATATTATTTGAAATGGCCAGCGTGTTGGTGAAGAAGAAGTGGCCGGCGAGGGTGACGAGGAGGTTGTCGACGGTGCAGATCTTGCCGTCGAGGGTGGCGAGGAGGTGGTCGGGGACGCAGATCTGGTCGACGAGGGTGCAGAGCAAGTGACCCACGTCGTGCATCCGGCCGGTGAGGGTGAAGAAGAGGTGGCCGACGAGGTTGCAGTTGCAGATGAGGTGACCGGCGGAGGGGAGTGGAGGCGCCAAGGAGAGACGGAGAGGGCGGAGGAGGAGGTGGCCGGAGGTGGAGAGGGAGGGAGGAGCAGGTGGCGGCCGACGACCCCGCGTCGAGGCGAGGCGGACCGTGCGGCTGCGCGATGCAGGGCGGTAGGGGCGAATGGGGAGGAGGGGCGCTAGGGTTTGTGGGGTGCCAACACCCCTTATATATGCCAGCCGACCGTGGGGAGGGGATAGTCGGGCCGGTTGGGCCGAATGGGCTACTGGGCCTCGTGCCGACACATGGGCCGTGTCGTGCCTAAAATTTTCGTGCTGTGCTGGGCTGGCACTATGGGCTGAGTTTGCAGCCCAGCACAGCCCAACATCGTGCTCGTGCCGGCCCAGGCCCGATAACATCGTGCTGGGCCCGTGCTCGTGTCGGGAAAAAATCGTGCTTTGGGCCGGCGCATGGGCCTTGTGCTTTTTGACCATCTATACTCGTAGGAAGTCTCACTATGTGTCTATTTCAATGACCTCAACGATAACATATTGCAAACGTTCACTATGAATTTATTTAGTTTTGTTTAAGAAAAATTTGCTCAAACAGACCGCAAAAAAACCACCCTTACTTTTTGACACGACAGTCCCCCATATATTTTATTTTCTCTAAACTTCTTCCATGAGAACAATATAATAACCAAATGGTCTTATTGGTTAGTATAACCTTTGTCCGGTTTCAGTGAGGCGTGGACTTCCTTTGATTTCTCTTGAGCTACTACTAGGAGAAAAATATAATAACCAAATAGTCTTGTTGGTGAGTATAACTCGGTAACTGAACCACGAGACCAATTCATCGTTTATCTAATGTTAAATTAACAACAACACCTACACCAGAGAGAACCCCCAGCACGTATACGCTTAGTTACAATGCAAAAGACACCTTTTGGCCATATGTGTTTGTACTTAGGTAGTACAGTTCACTTTCTGAAGCGATAACTCAAGATTGCATTGCCTTTCATGATGGGATGCAATAATTCAATCAAATGAACACAAAGCACATGATCATTATATTGCAACATCGTCGATCCAAGCATTGACTTGCACATTGCAATAGTTAATGATTGATTCATCTCACCAGCTCATATTCTTCCTGTTCTATTTCTCCAAAATGATCAGGCAACGTCCCTAACTAACACATCATCATCGATATAAACTAGCTTAGCTGAAATTGTCAATTAACGGTGGATTATTGTAGTAGGAAACCTGAAGCCAGTTCGGCGTGGTCGATGATGCACCTGGATGCATGTGCATGCTTCGATGGAAGTGGAGAACGGATTTCTTGGAGTTCTGACTAGGTTCTGACGCGAGGTACGACTGTACGACAATCAGTCCCCAATCCCGGCCCCTGTCGAGTAAAGAACATCTTCAGTTAGCCTCGGCCTCGGCACGGCCACCTCTACTATTTAAGCACTGACGTCCCTAGCGCCATGCATCTCTCATTCCACAAGCTCGCCAGCATTCCTCTCGACCGCTGCAACTCTTCCTCACGAACACGCATCTTCCACTTTCATCTCTGTTATATCTGCAGCTACCCTCTGCATTGGTGAATTTGTTGGTGTCCGTGGATATGGCCAAGTCCCTGATCTTATGCCAAGTACTCCTTGCGGCGTGCCTCGCGCTCGCCGCGGCCCAGGGCTCTCCCGGCACCGCCACGTTCTACGGCGGACCCGACGGCTCCGGCACCATGGGTAAGCTGCCTTGCATGCATCCCATTTCGCTACAAGAAACATCTGCATAGAGCAGTAGATGCATATTTTGCCTTACAGCTGGGGCACGGTACTGATGATCCATTGCATCATGTAGGTGGTGCCTGCGGGTACGACAACCTCTACAACGCCGGGTACGGCATCAACAACGCGGCGTTGAGCCAGACGCTGTTCAACAACGGCGCGTCGTGCGGGCAGTGCTACACCATCACCTGCGACGTATCACGCCCCGGCGGCGAGTACTGCAAGCCCGGCAACAGCATCACCGTCACGGCCACCAACCTGTGCCCTGCCAACTACGCGCAGCCCAACGGCGGCTGGTGCGGTCCCGGACGCCCTCACTTTGACATGTCGCAGCCGGCGTGGGAGAACATCGGGATCTACCGGGCCGGCATCATCCCGATCCAGTACCAGCAGGTCAAGTGCTCCCGCAGTGGCGGCGTGCGCTTCAGCCTCGCCGGCTCCACCTATTTCCTGCTCGTCAACATCCAGAACCTCGGCGGCAGCGGCTCTGTGGGAGCCGCCTGGGTGAAGGGCGACAAGACGGGGTGGATCCAGATGTCCAGGAACTGGGGCGCCAACTGGCAGGCGCTCGCCAACCTCGTCGGTCAGGGGCTCAGCTTCGCCGTGACAAGTACCGGCGGGCAGTACATCCAGTTTCTCAACGTGGCTCCGGGGTGGTGGCAGTTCGGCCAGACCTACACCACCTATCAGAACTTCTACTACTAAAACTTCGGCCAGATGGCAATTGGCGAGTGCGTCCTCGTGAACTTGGGCGTGGATTGGCTGCACTTGCCACTGCAAGGCCTGCATTTTCTTTTAACGCTGTAGATACAACACATATTATGTTTTTCGATGACATGTACTGCACATATATATTTCATTGAGAAAAAAAAGTTTTTACAAGAGGTTATATGTCAGAGATTTTGTCAGCATCATTACCACTGCATTGCGGCAAGCGTTCCAATTCAGATGCACATGAAAGGCCGCAGTTGCCATAGAAGGCAAAGTTGGCATATCACCAACCACCACCCACATACCTGAAGGAAAGAGTGAATCTACTGGGCGGTAGGAGCTAGATAAGTCCACGGTAGAACAAAAGCACATGGTCTTTCTTATCAGTTTGTATAATTAGTAATTATTCAGGCTGATGGTTTGTTGTTCAGGTATCAGGACGTAGTGGCGGAGCCACCCTATCGGCGGCTTGGGGCGGCTGCCCCAGCTAGAAGGGTGCTTGCTCAAGACTTCCCTCATCTTCTTCATCAATCCCTGCTCCTCTCCCCTTCATTCATTTGCAGTCTACTAGGCGTCGCCATGGCTGTAGACACCAAGAGTCCGAGACAAAGAAGCCATCGAGCGAGAGCTAGATACGAGTCGTATACTAGGCCTAATGTAGCCAAGGGCGCAGCCCAAGCTCCCACAAGCAGCCCATACCCAAACTTGATTTGGGCCTTGTGTTGTATGGCCCAAGCTACGGGAAGTCTCCAGTTCGTATAACAGTAGCGATTGGAGTTGTAGTCCAATGGTAGGACGACACAGTGGCACGCTACCCACCAGGGTTCAAATACTGGTGCCCGCACCTTTTTCTAGATTTTTCAGGATTTACCGGCGTTATGCGTTAAGTGGTAAGCGACGTTTCCGTCGACGACGAGGCGTCATTGGTGACTTCGGGAATCTCCAAATCTGTCGGTGCTCGGTCCTTCATAGGTGCTTATAGGGATAGGGTTTGAGTACGTGTATTCATAGGGGTGAGTGTGCGTGCGTGTTATGAGTGTCTGTTTTGTACTGTGTAATTCTAAAAAGAAGTCCGTATAATAGTATTGTTATAGTCACTTCATTATTTCTCACAAGTCACTAATGTTATCACATGTTTATCCACATTCATTTCTTCGTATTTTGCACTGTTTGGTTCAAGAACTAATATTTTGAGATAACATTTTGAGACTTGGCTTGTGTCTCTCATTTACTTTAACATTTCACTTTTTTCTATAATTTATGCTATTATAATATATAAATGGTATGAATTTGTATATGTTTCCATGTTTTTACTATTAATTGAGCCTCTTTCTTGACTTCGCCCCATCTAACATTTTTTCCTGGCTCCGCCACTGGACAGGACGCATTTAACCAAATCAACAAAGCGAATTAAAGAGATCGTAATAACCTCCTGCTTTCAAAGATATGCATTTTGGTTAAAAGTATGATGTCGTGCCTCTAAATATAGCTAGCCTTTGTGATGTCATGCATTACAATCTAGGATCCCATGCCAAATAAATCCAACTATCACAAAGTGACAATTGCAAAATTTTAGCATTGATTTTGTACATCATAATGGTTGACTCACCAACTGAAATTCTTCTGGTTTTGTTCATTCAAACAATGTAAACAATCAGTTATGCAAAGCATCTCCATCCAATCCAAACTAGCTTCACTCATGCCACCCAAAATTATGCGGTTCATTGGAACGGAAAGTGATATATACAGTATATGTGTGGTGAGTTCATTACTACCATGATTTGCTTGGATGTGGAGAACTTAAAACAATTTTATACTATCTGACAAAGAAATTTTAATGGCGGTAGCCCGGGAGTTAGAGTAATGGAAACAACGCATGCCTGGGACTCAATCATTAGCTCGATCAAGTCAAAGTCTAGAAGCTAAGGGCATGTGCTGACCCTCAAGGTCCTTACAACAGGTATCTATGACACATTTGTCGGCAGACAGCATGAAACACTTAATACAAAAAAGACTCGTGTTGAGCCTTTCCCCGGTGCGAATTGGCCGGGCAATGGACACCTAGCTAGCAAACTTGGTTGAGGGCTCATTGAGTATTTGGTTGGGAGAGCTTATTAGCTTATACCACAAAGGAATGACTTGAAATCTTGGCAGAATGGAACACTACTGCTCAAATCTTAAACATATTAGCATTTGTCAAAAACCAAATTTTCATATGCCTTCAAGATGCTCAAGAACAACCTCTTGCCCGTCTTTCATTCAGGTCTCAACAAGTGTACAATCCTTCTTTTTGCCAACCTTGACAGGCTAACAGTATAAACACTAACAGTTTCAGGAAGACCATTCCTCCAATCATAAAAACTCACATGAATGCTGGATCATCCATTCCATGGACGACTGAGATTCCGTGTACAGGAACGCGCCCATCGTGCGACGATGGCCCTAATCATCTAAGCCGGAATCCTGCCACAAACGCATCATCCGTCCACGAACGCTGCTTGATTGGATCCACGCACTAAACTAAGTGCCGCGCCGCGCGCCTAGTCTGTGGAAGGAATGTGTTGGTTTGCGAAAAACAAATTAACTCCCGCTCTATCTGAATTCTGATCAACCGTTGCCATGGACGGGGAATAGAAGTCAAAGCCAAGCAATTATCTGCATCTGATCGAGCAGCATGTGCTTCCAGTTCGTACCGCGCGCTTTACGTGTTCCATGACATGAGAATGAGATGATGAGATGCATCGATTGACACCGACATTATTGCTGCTGATCTGATCTTCCACTGGACAAGTTTCAGCTCCAGCTCACATAATCCCCTGCATCTACTTCCTCCTCCAATTTAAGCACTATATATAACCTGTTGCATGCAGCCGTGCAGGCAAATCACCCATTCCTTTCCTGATTATTATTACCACGTGGTATTAGGATGGCAACAGGCTCCGTTCCCCGATTCCCCGCGGGGTAGGCCTTGTTCAGTTGCCCCCTCCCCGGCCGGGAACACAGCCCGACCCACGGGGTACCCCGGCCCGGGATCAATACCCCCCCCCCCCCACACACACCAAAAAAAGTAGTTGTTGTTCGTTTAACCCCCCTATGTTTCGAACCCCAGCCTAATCCCGACCCAAAACCACTCATGCCGCTCAATCTTGACCAGTAAAAATTCCTTGACTCACTTGGCGTGGAATATTCCTCGCGTCGTGGCCCTCATGCGCAACTTTGGGTGTCGCGGCGGCGGCGGCGGTGGCTCCCTTCCTCCAGTGACCCCTCCCTCCCTCCCTACTCCCGTCGACCGTCGATGAGCCCTCCCTCCCTCCTCCCGCCGGCGACTTATCCCTCCCTCTCCCGACAGCGAGCCCCCTACCGACGGCGGCGGTGGATCCCCAGGAGGGTAGGACGGCGGCAAGGGCGCAAGGCAGGTCGGCACGGCAACATCGACGCGGTCTTCTTCCCTCAAGCGCCCATCCCCATCTGCAGTTGTCTTCTCGCCGGTGAGTGAACCATCCACACCTTTCTCCTCTTCTCTACCATACTGAAAGACCGATACGGCGAACCAGAGGGGGGGGAGTGAATGGGAGCCGATAAAAATTCTTCTCGAAGGAGATGGAAACTCCAACAAGATGAACACGGCTTTCAACACACGTCTCCGACTCACTACCAAGGTTGGTCAAGCCCACGTAACCACTGGAGTGCTAAGGACCTAGGAACCAACACACCACCTTCCGACCCGAGAAACGCAGCGGAAAACCAAACCTCGAGTCTACAGACCCACACCGGTCAGACCGGTGAGCACCACCGGTCAGACCGGTCCCTGCTGGTGAAACTGAGCAACTTCCACTAAGTGGCTCTACACCGGTCAGACCGGTGAGACACACCGGTCAGACCGATGGCACCGAAAGCCCCCAAGACACCAAACAGGCCAACCGACCACCAAACTGACCCAAACTCGAAACATCAGCAACACGGGACAACAACGAACACACAAGAACGTTCACCCGAGCAAAAACCCACAAGCGCTCGCACCGGTCAGACCGGTCAGGAGCACCGGTCAGACCGGTGTAGCACCGGGCGGCTCGGGATGAACAAAGACCCGCGGGTCAACTCCCCCAAATCCAAAACTCGATCTCCCGAATCGCTCCACGGACTTGAACAAGACTTTGGGGATATCAGGAACACCTCATGAGGAGTCCATAGCCAAGTTTAATCTCACCAAAACTCGTTCAAAAAGGAGGAATCGAAGAAATCCCGCCAAAAGCACTTCCAACCCAAGAACTCAAGAAACCCCAAAATCGAGCACTTTTACTCACGAATTTGGGAGGGGAATCACAGCCCAAAGAACCACGAAGGGTTCCCACAAATTTCCCCCATCAAATCCCCAAGAGAAAAGTCCCGAAAACAACCCAAAGAAATCACCGAGAGAGGGCTCCGAAAATCACCACCAAGAACAACCGGAAAAACACATCCAAACCTTGAGGAACCACGCCGAATCATCTATACATGAAACAAAGGTTCGTACAAGGTCTAGCAAGCCGCCCGATCATCCATCCCTCTCAACAAGATCTCTCCGTGAAGCTCTCTTGCTAGTCCTAAGGAAAACCTAAGGGAAATAGGTGGAAAATAGGAAAACTAATGAGCTAGGGTTCCAAGAGTTGGCTGCCATCCTCTCACCTCTTGGGTTATATGGAGGCAACCGAATGTCTAAAACGCCCTTCTCTACTAACTAGGGATACAAGCCCCTCAAGGGCGGATTTGGTATTCTTGATGTCTTCACCATCGGACGGATGCCCGGCGACCGCACCCTGCGTAGACTCGACGCAAGACATGCGATCCCGACGCGTGTCCTCCGCTTCGAAGTATCCGGACTGCGTCGTCGCACACCGGTCAGACCGGTGCTCCTCACGAGTCGGAGCCGGTCCCCACCGGCCGGACCCACCGCCGAGCCGTGCCGCGCCGCTGCGGCTCCGTCTTCGGTTCTCCGATCTTGGCTTTGTGGATCAACCAAGGAACCCA
Source organism: Cenchrus americanus (assembly GCA_947561735.1). NCBI lineage: Eukaryota > Viridiplantae > Streptophyta > Magnoliopsida > Poales > Poaceae > Cenchrus > Cenchrus americanus. The sequence continues at coordinate 58,158,093 of OX387240.1, forward strand.
GTGGTTTTCTGGTGAACCACTGGAAACCCCGCGAACTCGGTGTAGCCTCCGTCAATCTCCACTCATGACTTGGCTCCCACGTAGTCCCGGCTCGACCTTGGTTTTGAGGCTCAACCAAGAAACTGTACACGACTTCATCTTGCTGTTCATGCCACCATGCGGTCCGCACTTGACCCCGCTGGCCACCGGGTCCCTCGAACGAAGCCTACTTGTCTTCTCCACACCCCGGAGGCCTCACCGGCGACGACCTTTCGCGCTTGTTCTTCACCCGCACCAACACCGGTCAAGCCGCAACCTCGCACCCGCAATACTTAGCCAAGAATCAGTCCACACAACATTGTCAATCACTCATCACACAAGGAAGCGACCATCCACCGGTCCTCGAACCACACATGGTCCTCAATCTCCCCCTTGATGAGTGCATTGACAACACCCACACGAAAGTAACAACAGAGAAAAGAAAACGAAAAGAAACGAACAAAAAGAAACTCCAACAAGCGATCGAAAGCCAAACAAAGGCAAAGAGCAAGATCACTTGAAGAAGACAAGTCTCGGACCCCTTAGGCATGGGCAACGGCTCGACACATCTGATACAAAGCAAAGCTCAAGCAAAGAGCGCAAACCACCGAATCAAAACTCGAACAACCACAAAGAGCTCCCCCTGCACACATGCAAGCTCCCCCTGAACCAATGCACCTCCCCCTGGACGAATGCATGCAAGACACCACTTGAAACAGTGCCGCTGCAACAAAACGATCCCCGACCGGTCGACCGGTCAACACCACCGGTCGACCGGTGTGCAACATGTGAACGAGCCAAGCCTCACACCGGTCGGACCGGTGACCCTGACCGGTCAGACCGGTGCACAACAGAGCCCAGAAATGGCTCGAAACCACCTGAAAACCTTCTAAACACGTCCAGCAATCCATTTCAAGCTAAAACTTCTCCCCCTTGTTGGCAATGCATGAATCAAGCCAAAAATGCAAAACTTTCAACCTAGAGCTTCTCAAATAGACAAAATTCAACAAAGAATGCTACACATGTCCAAATGAGCAAGTTAGATACTCTACAGCTTCGTATCGATCTCAACTACATGATCACCAAGTTTCACAACCATTGGACGAAGCTAAAAAGGATTTTGGCAATTTTGCGAAAAACTTGCCTCTCATGAGCAAAGTCCTAAACATGATCAAAGCATATCAAAATGGCAAAGCCACACAAACTTCATGCTAGGACAACCATTCTAACCATAAGACCATCACAAACACCCACAAGCACCTCATGTCATGTCAAAGCCACCGAGCCATGTGCCTACTTCTATGTATGAGACTTCTCATTGGTAGGCATCATGCAACGGTTTAGCACCCAAAGCAAATTAAATTCAGCACAAATGACATGGGAGCATATTTTCCAAGCATTTTTCATTTCATTTTCAGATTTGTAAATGGTACATGAAATGTCTTTGCGACAAAAAGGAACTTATGCCCCTCCACAAGATAGAACAAGAGGGCTAAACATTCATGATGGCAAATGAGCCTTTGGCCCCATATGATCAATAAACTAGCTATCCAACCACAAATTAAGCATAGCAAAGCCACAAAAACATGTCAAGAACATGTAAAGGCATTTACACATGAGAGAGCATACATGTGACATTTTTCAAAAGCATAGCTATCAACCATGGATTATTCATCAAGATCATCAAGAGCTAAGCCAAACTAACGATTACCATACCAAACAAGCTCACAAAGACATAAATCTCATTCCATGGTGAACAATGTATATGAGAGAAGCTTTTCCTAACCAATGCATATGATACAAAATGCATGCAATCTAAGATACAAGGATGCCTATACATCATGTTACATATGCCATGCAAAATGCAAGAAATGCACAAAGAAAAGCTATACATATGCTACAAAGGAGCTCCCACACACAAAGCTCACAAACCACCGGCTCCTCGAGGGGAGGCAAAAAGGGCTCGACACCACCGCAAAAGAGAGCTCCCACACACCCAACTCAAGAAATCAAACACACACCAAGTTCCCCCGCAAACGAGTGAAAGTTGCTTGATCTAGGGGTTTGGTGAAAATATCGGCTAGTTGGTCATGTGTGGGTACATGGATCAAAGCTATCTTCCCTTTTTCTACGTTGTCTCTCAGAAAGTGGTACCTCACTTCTATGTGCTTGGTTTTGGAATGGAGCACCGGGTTCTTTGCAACACTTATGGCACTGGTGCTATCACATTGAAGTGGGACATGGGTATACTCCTCACCAAAGTCACTCATGGTGTAGGTGATCCAAAGGAGCTGAGAGCAACAACTAGCAGCGGCAACATACTCGGCCTCGGTCCTGGATTGAGCAACACTCGACTGCTTGCGGGAAGACCAAGACACCAAGGAGGAACCCAAAAACTGGCAAGTCCCAGAAGTGGACTTCCTATCCAACCGACACCCGGCAAAATCCGCGTCTGAAAACCCATGAAGCGCCAACGAAGAGGACGCGGAGTACCAAAGGCCGAAGTCGGGAGTGTGACGCAAGTACCTGAAAATTCGCTTCACTGCCTGCCGATGCGAAGTCCTCGGAGACGCTTGAAAACGAGCGCACAGACACACCGAGAACTGTATGTCCGGCCTCGTCGCCGTCAAGTAGAGGAGTGACCCGATCATGCTCCGGTACTCCTTCGGTCCACGTGTTCACCTTCCTCGTCCACATCAAGAGCCGTAGTCGTACTCATCGGCGTCGTCATAGCCTTGGAGTCCTCCATCTTGAACTTCCGCACAATGTCCTTGGTGTACTTAGCCTCGGTGCACAAATGTTCCTTCCTTTGATTGCTTGATTTGTAGCCCGAGGAAGAACTGCAACTCACCCATCATGCTCATCTCAAACTCCCTGCTCATATCATCTGCAAACCTTGCAACAAGAGAGTTAGACGAGACACCAAAGACAATATCATCCACGTACACCTGCACAATCAGGATATCTCTGCCCTGCCTCAGCAAAAACAAGGTCTGATCGACCTTCCCCATCTCAAAGCCTCTCTCAAACAAGAACCCTCTCAACCTGCCGTACCAAGCTCTAGGCGCCTGCTTCAACCCATACAACGCCTTACTCAACTTGTACACCCGGTGGGGGTACTTCTCACTCTCAAACCCCGGAGGTTGCCTCACATACACTTCTTCCTCCAACACACCATTCAGAAAGGCACTCTTCACATCCATTTGGTGCAACTTGAACCCTTTAGCCACAGAAAAGGCTAGAAGGATCCTAATCGCCTCCAAACGGGCTACGGGAGCAAAGGTCTCCTCGTAGTCAATCCCCTCCTTCGATCGAACCCTTGAGCAACAAGTCTCGACTTGTTCCTCACAACCTCACCCTTCTCTCCCTCTTTGTTTTTCCACACCCACTTGGTACCAATCGGCTTACACCCTGGGGGAGGGTCAACCAACTCCCACACCTGATTCCTCTCAAAGTTCTCCAACTCCTCATGCATCGAGTTAACCCAATTGTGATCAGATAGTGCGTGTCCAATGTCTTTGGGCTCGAAAGAAGCAACAAATGCAACATGAGAGAAATGAGAGTTGTTCCGAACCCTCGACCGTGTAGTGCGTTCATTCATGTCGCCGATGATCCTCGAAGCTGGGTGATCCACCTGTACTCGTCGGGGAGGTTCTCGCCTCGATGCTACCTCCCCCTCAACTTCAGCTTCTCCTCGTTCTTGATTTGTCGTCGTAGGTGTAGCAGAGGGTCCATCCATCATCGTAGTCGAAGTAGTGGGTACATGTTCAGCCGGGGGCACCACACCGCCATCTTCATCGTCTCCGTGTTCATGCTCCTCCTCCTGAAAGATCTCCTCACCAAGCTCATCATCACCTGCACACTCAAAGACAAGCTGACTACGTGGCTCTGTCTCGTCGAAGGTTACCTCGCAAGTCTCCACGATTTGGTTAGTTTCAAGATTGAGCACACGATATGCTCTAGAATGAGATGCATAACCAAAGAAAATGCCATCGACGAGACCTAGCCTCAAACTTATCCAACTTCCTCGCCTTTCTTAAGAATGAAACACTTGCAACCAAAGACATGGAAGTGACTCACCTTGGGTGTGCGACCATGCATCGGCTCATAGCATGTCTTCTTCTTGTGCACTCGAGGTATATTCCCGTTCGACACATAGCACGCGGTATTCACCGCCTCTGCCCAATACCTCCTCGGAGTCCTATGCTCATCAAGCATCGTCCGAGCCATCTCGCACAAGGTCCTGTTCTTCCTTTCCACAACACCATTCTGAGGAGGCGTATACGGACTCGAAAGCTGGTGCTCAAGACCCAAGTCATGGCAAAAGGTTTCAAAACGAGAGTTCCTGAATTCCGAGCCATTATTACTGCGGATAGCTCGTATGGCATCTCCGTGCCTCTCGTTCCTCAACCTCAAGACTAGATCTCGAACAAAACCAAACGTCTCCCCCTTATCCTCAAGAAAGAACACCCACACATACCGAGAATAGTCGTCCACCACAACAAGGACATACCACTTCCCACCCGCAGATCGCACACGAGCTGGGCCAACAAGGTCCATATGGAGCAGCTCGCATGGACGCTCGCTCATCACATCGCTGAGAGGCGGGTGAGAAGAGGCCACCATCTTGGCATGCCTACACGGAGCACAAACCAACTCTTTCTCAAGCCTCAACCGTGGCAATCCTCGGACCAAATTGAGTTTACTCAAGCGAGACAAAAGGTCAAAGCTCAAGTGACCCAACTTCCTATGCCACCTCCACAACTCACTCGAAGAACCAGCCAAGAAACAACGCTCCACACCCGAAGACTGAGAAAAATCAGCACGAAACACCTGACCCTCGGGAACGACCATACAGACAAGGTCCCCTTGAGAGTCCACAATCCGAGAACCACCTGGCCGAAACAACACCTCAAAGCCCTCATCCAACAACTGGGACACAGAAAGCAAATTGTACCCCAGCGATTGAACAAGAGCAACACGCCTCGAGTGATCTTGTCACTCACTTTGATCTCACCTTCTGAAAGCACACGCCCACGCCCATTGTCCCCAAAAGTGATGTACCTCCTTGTCACCACCGGGACGAGACTTGAGAACCACCCCCTGTCTCCGGTCATATGCCTCGAGCAACCGGAGTCAATCAACCAAATGTTCTTCAAGTATCCCACCTGAAATTCACAAATAAGCACGTGAGCGAACAAACGACTCAGCACCGGGGTTAGTACCAAAAGAGGAAAACCAGTGCCGAGCCATTTGCTCGAAAGTGGGGTTAGCACCAACCAAAGCATCTCTCCTACCAAAGCTACCTCCACGAACACCACCATGGTAACCACCCTGAGGGAACCACCTCTCTCTGCCTGGAGGAGGACCAAATCCACGCAAGAAAGCCCGTGGAACGTCCTTCCTCTCCAACTCAAAGCTACGACTCCTCCCATCCTCGTAGTGAACTCGAGGGGGAGAATGCCTAGCAAACTGACCACCTGCACCCTTTCCAGCCCAACCACCAGAACCACGACCACCAAAAACAACCCTCGCACCTGTATGAGCTCGAAACCCAAACAGCTGTCTGTCCAGGCCTGCACCGGTCTGACCGGTGCCCCACACCGGTCTGACCGGTGTAGCCTGGGCAGCAGCACCTCCAACAGCCTTCCGCTCTCCCCAAGCCCGAACTGTCCTCACACTTGCCTTGCCCCTGGGCATCTGCACACGAGGCTCAAGTACACCATCGGAGGGGTGGTACTTGTCCTTGTTAGCCCACTCCTTCTCCATTCTCTCCTCACGCTTCCTCTTGAAGCAAAACTCCTCCTTATGGCCATCTCTCCCACAATAGCCACAATGAAACCTCACAAGGTTAGGCTTAGGCTTGGGATGTGGCTGCTCACTTGGTTTCTCTCCACTCAAACCCTCCACCGGTTTCTCACCACTAGCCTTCTCACTCTCCTTCCTAAAGAACACTTTCCCCGAAGTGCTCACAAACTTGATAGGCTTTTGTAGGTCATTTGTGGGTGTAGGAAACAAGGGTGGAGCTGGGGTTGTGTCTAGTCGGTTCCTTAGATGGTTAGGTTTTGGAGGGAAATCATTTTTGTGGTGGGTTTTTGGTGGCTCCGGGATATTCTCTCCACTTCCCTCACCAACCTTGTTTACCCCAAGTCCCTCACCATCTTGCCTCTTAAAGGCCTCAATCATCATCCTCAACTGAGGCTCATGACCGGACAACCAACCCATCAACTTCCTCAAATCATCATTCTCATCCTGGAAACGATCAACATAATGTGCAAGCTCCAAATTTTTCAATGCATGCATTTCACAGGTAGAGCAAGATGTAGGCATGGGTTCCTTCAATTTAGCCTCAAGAGAACTAGTGTAAGCATGCAAAACAGGGCAAGAAGTGCAAGCACCTAGCAAAGCAGGTCTAGATTTAAGCTCAGCCACTTCAACCCTAAGCACATCTAGTTCCTCACACTTGGAGGCATGCTTCTCCTTAAACAAAGCAAGATCAGCAAGGAATATGGAGCAATCAGCACAATCATTCTCATCAGAGACAACAGGGCTAGCCTTAAGGGAATCAATCTCAAGCTTGCTATCAAGCACCTGTGTCTCTAGCTCAGCCACTCTAGTCCTAGCATCCTCGAGTGAGGCCCTAAGCTCTTTCCTCATTTTCTTGGCCTCTCTAAGCATGTCATCACGGTTATCAAGCAAAGAGCCAAGCCTCTCATTCTCCTGGCGCAAGAAGGGAAGTTCATCACGCACCTCGTCGTAGGACTCAGAGTCCGAGTCGCTCTGTGTGCTCTTCTTGCCGCCGGAGCTCGCCGCCATGGTGCGAGAAGCCGTCTCTCGCGAAGCGCTCACCCCCGCTCGGGTTCTTGGACGACTTCTTGTTCTTGCGACGATCTCCCTCGTCTTCACTGCTGCTCGAGCTCGAGGTGGAGTACGCGGAACTGGAGTCGACGTCGCTCGCTCCCACCATCGCTCGGGCCTTGCCTCGGCTCTCCTTCTTTTTCGATCGTCGGTCGTCCTTGTACTTGTTCTTGTGCTTGCTCTTGTAGTCGCGCCTCGAACGGTACTTGCCGTCCATCCTCGGCTTGTGCTTGTAGCTGTCCTTGTTCTCGGCCTTCTCCGGGCAGTCGGCGACGAAGTGTCCCGGCTTGCCACACTGGAAGCAAGTCCTCGTGTTCCTCCTCATGTTCACGCGGTTCTCGTGCAGCCTCTCGAACCGCCTCGTCAACGGCCGCCGGCTCGTCCTCTCCAAGGTCATCAAACTCCTCATCTGGCATAGACATCAAAGAGGAAAAGGAGAAAATCCTGGTGGATGGGTTAGAGTTAGCCTTTCCTTTGGAACCACCAACGAGGGCAAGACTATGGGAATCAGTCGGTCCCTCGAGCTTGGCAGTCATGCCCCTATCCACCTCAACCGACTTGAGCTTCGAGAACAGCTCGTTCACCGTCAGAGTGTCATACTTCTCCGACTCGACAATGGCCTCGAACTTTCCGCCCCAAATCGTACGATCCAAAGAGTGTAAGAGCTTGACCGCTCTATCATGATCATCGTACGAGAGCACGTCCACATTGGCCCTCATGTTGTTCACAACCACCGTGAACCTCTGAAACAAGGCATCGATGGACTCACCGGGGAGATGAGTGAAGTTCTCGTACTCTCTCCGGTAGGTCGCATACATCCGTGCCTGAACCTGGGTGTTCCCAACATGAGCCTCCGTCAACACTGCCCAAATCCTACAAGCCAAGTGCTCGGTGTGCACCCGATCGAACTCAGGCTGACACAAAGCACGAAACAAGTAGTCGACCGCCTTATTGTTGGCCTCGAATCTGTCCCTCGATCCTGGAGCGAGGAAGTCCATCGGCTGGACATAACCTGTGTCCACCGTGACATCCCAAAGGATCTGACCCTTTCCGCGGAGAAACGCACCCATCCGCTTGCTCCACATCTGGTAGTTCTTGCCATCGAAGTGTGGAGGACCCGAACCCCGTTCCTGGTACGCCATCCTTGGATCTTAGACTGGTTAGAGTCAACAAAGACCCGAACCGGCTCTGATACCACTTGAAGGACCGATACGGCGAACTAGAGAGGGGGGAGTGAATGGAAGCCGATAAAAATTTTTCTCGAAGGAGATGGAAACTCCAACAAGATGAACACGGCTTCCAACACACGTCTCTGACTCACTACCAAGGTTGGTCAAGCCCACGTAACCACTGGAGTGCTACTGGACCTAGGAACCAACACACCACCTTCCGACCCGAGAAATGCAGCGGAAAAACCAAACCTCGAGTCTACAGACCCACACCGGTCAGACCGGTGAGCACCACCGGTCAGACCGGTCCCTGCTGGTGAAACTGAGCAACTTCCACTAAGTGGCTCTACACCGGTCGGACCGGGAGACACACCGGCGGACCGATGGCAGCCCCGAAAGCCCCCAAGACACCAAACGAGCCAACCGACCACCAAACCGACCCAAACTCGAAACAACAGGAACACGGGACAACAACGAACACACCAAGACGTTCACCCGAGCAAAAACCCACAAGGGCTCGCACCGGTCAGACCGGTCAGGAGCACCGGTCAGACCGGTGTAGCCTGGGCAGCTCGGGATGAACAGCACCCGCGGGTCAACTCCCCCAAATCCAAAACTCGATCTCCCGAATCGCTCCACGGACTTGAACAAGACTTTGGGGATATCAGGAACACCTCATGAGGAGTCCATAGCCAAGTTTAATCCCACCAAATCTCGTTCAAAAAGGAGGAATCGAAGAAATCCTGCCAAGAGCACTTCCAACCCAAGAACTCAAGAAACCCCAAAATCGAGCACTTTTACTCACGAATTTGGGAGGGGAATCACAGCCCAAAGAACCACGAAGGGTTCCCACAAATTTCCCCCATCAAATCCCCAAGAGAAAAGTCCCGAAAACAACCCAAAGAAATCACCGAGAGAGGGCTCCGAAAATCACCACCAAGAACAACCGGGAAAAACACATCCAAACCTTGAGGAACCACGCCGAATCATCTATACATGAAACAAAGGTTCGTACAAGGTCTAGCAAGCCGCCCGATCATCCATCCCTCTCAACAAGATCTCTCCGTGAAGCTCTCTTGCTAGTCCTAAGGAAAACCTAAGGGAAATAGGTGGAAAATAGGAAAACTAATGAGCTAGGGTTCCAAGAGTTGGCTGCCATCCTCTCACCTCTTGGGTTATATGGAGGCAACCGAATGTCTAAAACGCCCTTCTCTACTAACTAGGGATACAAGCCCCTCAAGGGCGGATTTGGAATTCTTGATGTCTTCACCATCGGACGGATGCCCGCGACCGCACCTCGCGTAGCCTCGACGCAAGACATGCGATCCCGACGCGTGTCCTCCGCTTCGAAGTATCCGGACTGCGTCGTCGCACACCGGTCAGACCGGTGCTCCTCACCGGTCGGGACCGGTCCCCACCGGTCAGACCCACCGGCCGACCCGGTCCGCGCCGCCGCAGCCTCCGTCTTCGGTTCTCCGATCTTGGCTTTGTGGATCAACCAAGGAACCCAGTGGTTTTCTGGTGAACCACTGGAAACCCCGCGAACTCGGTGTAGCCTCCGTCAATCTCCACTCATGACTTGGATCCCACGTAGTCCCGGCTCGACCTTGGTTTTGAGGCTCAACCAAGAAACCACACACGACTTCATCTTGCTGTTCATGCCACCATGCGGTCCGCACTTGACCCCGCTGGCCACCGGGTCCCTCGAACTAAGCCTACTTGTCTTCTCCACACCTGGAGGCCTCACCGGCGACGACCTTTCGCGCTTGTTCTTCACCTGCATCAACACCAGTCAAGCCGCAACCTGCATCTGCAATACTTAGCCAAGAATCAGTCCACACCACGTTGTCAATCACTCATCACACAAGGAAGCGACCATCCACCGGTCCTCGAACCACACATGGTCCTCACATACTTGCTAGGATTTCTTAATTCATGAAGAACAACCTTGTAGATGTAGTATTTCTTGATTCGTTTACAAGTTCTTGATCTAGTGTAGACACCCCTTCTTGGTTAATCTCTAAAAATTGGTGATTAGTGGCTGTACAAGTGAGTGATTAGTGTTCATGTTCAATTATTTTGCTTCTTGGCTGTACTGGAGTTGTAGGCAAGCTTTGAATGTAGGTTCTAAATTGAGTTTAGAATCTCATCTTGCAAATTGCCTTTTATGTTTGATCACAGTATCTCTATTCATTTTGTTCGATTTTACATGACAACTCAAGATGATCACAAGCTGCTTGCAAGAATACATGAAAATTGTAATAAGAAGTGTACAGTTGTATCACTTCTTTTCTTTTAACTCATGCATATAATTGTTTTTGGAAGTGTACTGAGATCGATACCTAAATCAACAGTAGTGATGATCCATTCAAGTATTCAACCTTAATGTTGTCCTGCTATTCAACACTAGTTGTGGATATAATTTACAGACTTTGGGGATTATAGTTTCACATACATGTATAATGTTAAAAATAAGGCACTTGTTAGTAGACAACAGAAGTTTTAGTTGGCCTGCCCCTCTGTCTCATGACTTCATCAGAAAGTATAATGGGTAATTGTTCCTGTTAGTTTGTGTCTGTCTTTTGGTTTGTGTTGAATTAGTCTCACATCGGAAATTGATGGCGGGGGAGCACAACATAAATGTGGGGCAGTCCTCACCCATCATGCTAGTCTTTTGGGTTGAGTTAGGCCCAAGTTCTTGTTGTTATGATCTCCGTTGGACCTAGAACTGTTGAGACACCGGCATATGGGTATAAATTCCCGGGCCGGATTCCGTTGCCCCCTCTAACAGTTTGCTGCCATGAATGAGTTTGAAGTGTCCAGTAGTTGACAATTTTTTTGATCTAGCCAGCCATACATGCATTTTGTAATCTTAGCAGAGTATCAGAACAAACCAGGAAATGTTCCTGTTGCACACCTGTGTATGTACCGGGAGTATCCGTGCTTGTTCTTTCAGTATGTGCAGCATCAATTTTGTTTGGAAGTCGTCCTTTCAGTATGTGTTATTGGAAGTAGTCCTTTCATCAGTAAATTTGGATAATTGAATTTCAGTAATATCTGAAACTGTCAATTTCAGTTGAAGTAGTCCTTACTGCTTTACTAATTGACCAATGCATGATTTTTGGGAGGCATGGAATGTTACAAGACCATGATCTCAGACTGTGACTATGCAAGTTTTGATTGTTTTTTATTTATGTTATTTATATCTGATTGTTTGTTCAGCCGTCAGACAATCAAGTGACTACACCTTCAGATTATCCTTGCCTACTGAGTACTGATATACTGCCTACTGTATCACAGAATAATCTGGCTATGCTATGTAACCGGTGAAGGCCCAATAATTTACTTGTCACTATAATGCTCTGAAATATTGCAGATGATGAGTGCTTGAGATGATCAGTTGATGTTTCATGCAACTGTACATTTTGATGTTGAAATATTGTATATTTTGAACTGGTGTTGAATTGTACCGTGCTAAACTGGTGTTGAACTGGTGTTGAATTGACACCAAGGGGATCCACCCAATCCCCCTCTGGGTTATATCCTCTTGGGGATGTAACCCCTGTGTGCCGAACAAGGCCTCAGGGGTGGATATGGGAGAAATTTGATCCCCACGGGGATCTATCGGGGGCGAACGTTGTCCCCGTCGGGATGGTGGGGGCAGGGATAGTACATTGTTTCCCATCCCCGTTTACCTGCAGCCCGGTCGCCCACCGCGCCTCTACCGCATCTACAGCTTAGTAGCATAGGTATATAAACCAAATTCCAAACCTAGTAGCGTAGGTATATAAACCAAATTCCAAACCCTTGCTACTTCTCATTTCCCTCCCTCAGTCGGTCGCCGATTGCCCCTCTGCTGCATCTGCAGCTCTACTTCAAGCTGTCGGCCCGCACCCTCTTGAGACTCGCGGGGAGCCCTCCCCACCGCACTGCGCGCCCGCGTCGCTCACCGGCCGGCTGTAGAGGGGGGCCTTTCCTCCCTGCGTTGCACTGTCGCCAAGATTTTTCGCCGGATAGCAAATCCCTTGGGGGTACAAGGTAATGACTATGTTTGTTCCGGTCGGCGGGGGCCCAATTCTTGCATATAGTTTAACAGCAGTGATTCTCTGGTTCCATGCTCTTGCAGCATCAGACGTGGCATCTTTAGAAGCAGATCCGGAGGGAACTGGGAACTACTCCATCTGGAAAAAAAGTTTTGTGCGCGGGGTGCATACCGCGCCTCATGTGCGCACCCCGATGCATCACCGCATGATGCCCATCAGACACCCACCCCCGCGCATCATGTTTCATCGGCTCCCCTTCAAGTGTTGGGCGATCAGCTCCCATTCACGTCGACCGGCTCGTGAGCCCATCCAACCTGCTACCCCACTCCCGCTTCCTGACGTTGGATGGGCATCACGCGGTGATGCGTTGGGGTGCGCACTAGAGGCATGGTGTGCACCCCTTGCACTGAACTTTTTTCCCTCTGTCTGTACTAGTACTATACACACACATGTACGAAAGATCCCATAAACGAGAGTCAAAACCTAAAACGGTAGGAGCTGGCGCTCATGAACTAGTTCCTTGTCTGCGCCACCTTGGAGCTCCACACTGCGGCAAGTTGCGAGCTTGATGATGTCGTTGTGGCTTGCGGGTTCTTGTGGACTGTTGTGCCACATGCTCTTGTTCAATGGGCTAAGCGGATCGACTCGTGTGTGTGTGTGTGTCCGCAAAACAAAGTTGTTGTGCCACCTCAGTCGCGGACGCTGATTTTGCGGGGTGAGTTTGCAGCCTCGTATAATAACCCCCCTTCTTGCAAAATCTTACCTGTACAACATTGGTTACGGCATCAACAACACGACGCTAAGCACGGTGTTGTTCAACAACAACACGTCGTGTGGGCGGTGCTGCTACTACTAGCGAATGCACCTATTATTCCGAGAATCATATCGATGTGTTTTGCAATCTATTTTTTCCTTATTCTGTCTCATGTTGTCAGCATGGCGGAGAGTTCCTATGTGCCTACGGTCGTCAAAGATATATCTGCTACTAAAATCGAATCAAACTTTCCTCGCATAAACGAGAGTCGAAACCGAAAACGGTAGGAGCCGACGCTCATGAACTAGTTCCTTCTCTACGCTGCCTCGGAGCTCCACGCTGCGGCAAGTTGCGAGCTTAATGTTGTTGTTGCGGCTAGAGGGTTCTTGCATACTGTTGCGGCCACATGCTCTTGTCTCAATCAAACTCTCCTCAACAAAAAAAATCTTCAACAACCAAAGATCCCATAAATGAGGGTCGAAACCGAAAAAGGTAGGAGTCGACGCTCATGAACTTGTTCCTTGTTTGCTCCGCCACAGAGCTCCACACTGCAGCAAGTTGCGAGCTCGATGTTGCTGTTACGGTTAGAGGGTTCTTGCGTACTTTTGTGGCCACATGCTCTTGTTCAATGGGCTAAGCAGATCGGCCAACGCGTGTGTGTCCGCAAAACAAAGTTGTTGTGCCACCTCAGTCGCGAACCTGATTTTGCGGAAAGAGTTTGCAGCCTTGTATAAGAACCCACCTTGCCTGCAAAAGCTTACCTGTACAACTTCGGGTATGACATCAACAACACGGTGCTAAGAACGGCCCTGTTCAATAATGGCACGCCGTGCTTGCAGTGCTGCTACAATTGGGGAATGGACCTTTTATTCCGAGGATCATATCAGTGTGTTTTGTAGTCTATTTTTTCCTTGTTCCTTCTCGTGTTGCCTACATAGTAGGGTGTTTCTATGTGCCTACAGTCGTCAACGCTATATCTTCTACTGTAAACCGAATCAAACTCTCCTCGACAAAAAAATCTTCAACAACCAAAGATCCCATAAACGAGAGTCGAAACCGAAAGCGGCAGGATCCAGCGCTCATGAACTAGTTCCTTGTCTGCGCCGCCTCGGAGCTGCATGTTGCGGCAAGTTGCGAGCTTGATGTTGATATTGCGGCTAGAGGTTCTTGCGTACTATGTTGGCCACATGCTCTTGTTCAATGGGCTAAGCAGACCGACCAATGCATGTGTGTCTGCAAAACAAAGCTGTTGTGCTACCTCAGTCGCGAATGCTGATTTTGCAGGGCGAGTTTGCAGCCTTGTATAAGAACCCACCCGGCCAGCAAAAGCTTACTTGTACAACTTCAGGTACGGCATCAACAACACAGTTCTGAAGTGGTGTTGTTCAACAATGGCACGTCGTGTGGGCAGTGCTGCTACCACTGATGAATGGACCTTTTATTTCGAGGATCATATCAGTGTGTTTTCTAGTATGTTTTTTCCGTGTTCCTTCTCATGTTGCCTGCATGGCGGAGTCAAAATATATCTGCTACTGTAAACCGCATAAAGCTTCCTCAACAAAAAAATCTTCAACAACCAAAAATCCCATAAATAAGAGTTGAAATCGAAAACGGTAGGAGCCGGCTCTCATGAACTAGTTCCTTGGCTGTGTCGCCTCAGAGCTCCACACTGCGCCAAGTTGCGACCTCGATGTTGTTGTTGCAGCTAGAGGGTTCTTGCGTACGTACTGTTGTGGCCACATGCTCTTGTTCAACGGGCTAAGCGGATTGATCAACGTGTGTGTGTCCGCAAAACAAAGTTGTTGTGCTACCTCAGTCGCGAATGCTGGTTTTGCGGAAAGAGTTTGGAGCCTCGTATGAAAACCCGCCTCGCCTGCAAAAGCTTACATGTACAACTTCGGGTATGTCATCAACACCATGGTGCTAAGCACGACGCTGTTCAACAATGGCACATCGTTCGGGCGGTGCTGCTACCATTGGTGAATGGACCTTTTATTTCGAAGATCATATCAGTGTGTTTTGTAGTCTGTTTTTTTCCTTGATCCTTCTCGTGTTGCCCACATGGCGGAGAGTTCCTATGTTCCTACAGTCGTCAAAGATATATCTGCTACTGTAAACCGAATCAAACTCTCCTCGACAAAAAAATCTTTAACAAACAAAGATCCCATAAACGAGAGTCGAAACCGAAAGCGGCAGGAGCCAGCGCTCATGAACTAGTTCATTGTCTACGCCGCCTCAGAGCTCCATGCGGCGGCAAGTTGTGAGCTCGATGTTGCTGTTCCAGCTAGAGGTTCTTGCGTACCGTTGTGGCCACATGCTCTTGTTCAATGGGCTAAGCGGATCGACCAACGCGTGTGTGTCTGCAAAACAAAGCTGTTGTGCTACATAAGTCGCGAATGTTGATTTTGCGGGGGTGAGTTTGCAGCCTCGTATAAGAACCCGCCCCACCTACAAAAGCTTACCTGTACAACTTCGGGTACGACATCAACAACGCGGCGCTAAACGTTGTGCTGTTCAACAATGACACATCATGTGGGCGGTGCTTCTACCACTAGCGATTGGACCTTTTATTCCGAGGATCATATCAATGTGTGTTTATAGTCTGTTTTTCCTTGTTCCTTCTTGTGTTGCCTGCATGGCGGAGAGTTCCTATGTTCCTATGGTCATCAAAGTTTATATCTGCTATTGTAAACCGAATCAAACTCTCCTCAACAAAAAAATCTTCAACAACCAAAAATCCCATAAATGGGAGTCGAAACCGAAAACGGTAGGAGTCGACGCTCATGAACTAGTTCCTTGTTTGCGCCACCTCGGAGCTCCACACTATGGCAAGTTGCGAGCTCGGTGCTGCCTTTGCAGCTTGCAGGTTCTTGCGGATTGTTGTGGCCACATGCTCTTGTTCACTGGGCTAAGCGGATCGACCCGCACGTGTATGTCCAGAAAACAAAGTTGTTGTGCCACCTCAGTCGCGAACGCTGATTTTGCAAGGCGAGTTTGCGGCCTCGTATAAGAACCCACCCCGCCTGCAAAAGATAATATGTACAACTTCGGGCACGACATCAACAACACGACACTCAGAAAGATGCTTTTCGACGATGATGTTCGACAATGACACGACGCGCAGGCGGTGGTGCTACCATTGGCGAATGGACCTTTTATTCTGAGGATCGTATCAGTGTGTTTTGTAGTCTGTTTTTCCTTGTTCCTTCTCGTGTTGCCTACATGGCGGAGAGTTCCTATGTGCTTACACTCATCAAAGATATATCTGCTACTGTAAACCGAATCAAACTCTACTCGACAAAAAAATCTTCAACAACCGAAGATCCCATAAACGAGAGTCGAAACCAAAAACGACAGGAGCCATCGCTTATGAACTAGTTCCTTGTCTGCGCCGCCTCAGAGCTCCACGCTGCGGCAAGTTGCGAGCTCGATGTTGCTGCTGCGGCTTGTGGGTTCTTGCATACTGTTGTAGCCACATGCTCTTATTCAAATGGCTAAGTGGATCGACCCGTGCGTGTGAGTCCGGAAAGCAAAGCTGTTGTGCTGCATCAGTCGCGAATGCTGAGTTTGCGGGCGAGTTTGCAGCCTCGTATAAGAACCCGCCCTGCTTGCAAAATCATACCTGTACAACTTCAGGTACGGCATCAACAACACGGCGCTGAGCACGGTATTATTCAACAACGGCACGTCGTGCGGCCAGTGCTGCTACCACTAGCAAATGGACCTTTTATTCCATCTAGTCTGTTTTTTCTTGTTCCGTCTCGTGTTGCCTGCATGACGGAGAGTTCCTATGTGCCTACGGTTGTCAAAGAAATATCTGGTACTGTAAACCGAATCAAACTCTCCTCAACAAAAAAAAAATCTTTAACAACCAAAACTCCCATAAATAAGTGTCGAAACCGAACAGCAGGAGCCGGCGCTCATGGACACCCTAGAAAACGACGGGGCGTCTCCGACTCCGATCCCAACACCGGCCGGCGGCTTCCCTTCAGCCCGCGCGTGACTCCAAGTACAACTCTCTCTCGCTCAATAAAACCCAAGCTCCACGATATGGCGCTGCATGCCGGAGTAGAAGACAACGTCTAGCTAGCTAAGTTTCGAGCGCGATGGCTTCCGGTGCCGGCGACGCCGCCGCGTCCCTAGCGAAGGCCGGCGGTGGGAACGACGCCGCCACGTCATCGCCAGTAAAGAAGAACGAATCCGTCCCGTTCCCGTGGAAATACTTGCCACCGGCGGACGCCTGCATGCCCGTCTTGGGCGTCGCCGACGAGGAGCTCTGGCCAGAGCTCGGCACGGCGGCGGCAAAGGGGAAGGGGAAGGCGCCATCGTCTTCTTCCACAGCTCCTATAACCATGGCTCCTCCCCTTGAACAGGTACCGGCACGTTAATTTCTGTTGTGGCTTTATACGTAGATGAGGTTTTAATCTTTTCACCTTAATCGTATCAGCAGGGATCGATCAGCGCACATGGCAGCGCCGGCGCCTCGACTCGCCGTCACGCCGGCTCAGCTGCTGCCGTGGTACCTTCTTCGCCGATCCACGGGCCGAACAGCAGCAGGGAGAGGCGTGCCGCCGCTGCCCCCGAGAAGCCACCGACACACGCACCGAGTCACCGGTGCAACAACAACGGTGCTCGAGGCCACCACCAGCAGCAGCAGAACAGTCGATTCGTGCCGCACCCCCACGGCCGTGGCGGTGGCGAAGCAGGTTACAACAGAGGAGGTGGAAGCAGGAGGCCACCGCCGGTCAGTGGTGGTGGTGCCAATAATGGCAGAGGCGACATCACCGGCAATGGCAACGGCGCCTACCGCAACAGAGGAGGAGGCGGCGGCGGCTGGCAGAGACAGGAGCACCGTGGAGGGTTTAAGGGGCCGCCACGCGGGAGGGATCACCAGGACGATCACCGTGGATCGGAGCATAGGCAGCAAGGTCCTCCAATGGGCTACGCTCACCATGGACCAGCAGGGCATAGACCGCTGGGTCCTCCACCAATGGGCTATGACCTCGATGCACCGCACCACATGATGCATCCGGCGGCGCCGTTCATGGGCATGGTTCCTCCACCGATGCCATACCCTTACTACTATGGCATGCCGTATGGATATCCGGGTATGTGAAACTGTCATTACATATGCAATATAGGATCTTATTAAGTAAATCTTACACGATTTCATCTTCTATGTTTGTTTTCTAGAATTTTTCCCAGGGTACTTTGCTCCACCCCTACAAGGACTGCCATTCATGCATAACGCAGCAGCACTACCACAGATCAACATAATGGAACCAAATTTGAACCAGCAAGCAGCAGGTCCCTGGCATGCGGAGCCGCAGCAACAGCAACCAGTTCAGGGGCAGCAAACTCCTCCAAATCAGGAAAATCAGCAGACTCTAGAGCAGCTGCGAGAAGTGATCCGCAAACAAATAGAATACTATTTCAGGTAATTTACAAGTTCACGACAACAAGTGTATAAATTTTGCAATCGGCAACTGGTTAAATTCATTGCTACTTTTTCCCCTTTTGACAGTACTGAAAACTTGGACGGTGACGTTTACTTGAGGGCTCAAATGGATGAGCAGGGATGGGTACCATTGACGCTTATTGCCGGCTTCAATAAAGTAAGTTTCCATATGTTCAACTCGATCCATAAGTTTCTTAAGGGTTATGACTATTTTGTTTTTAATTTTCATGAAGAAGATATATGCTCGCCATCTATTCATACTCTCTTTTTGTGTTTTCAGGTTTGTTCTAAAACTACAAATATGGAATTAATATTGGATTCTATCCTACCTTCAACTGAGGTGGATGTAGTGGTATTTTTCTCGCCCTACATCAGTTACATCATTTGCTTGCAATCATCTTGTATTTTTTTTCAACTTGAATGCTTATAAATTCTTAGTTAATATGTTACAAATATCTTTTACTTCCATATGTGTAAATAGGATGGAAAGATCAGAAAGCGCGTAGGGTGGGAGAGATACACTTCCATGAAGAACTCAAGCGAAGCTACTACAAGTACAGGCCAATGAGAAGCTTCTCACTCAACTTTTCGGGCATATGGAGCATTCAGTATGAAAACGTGTGTTTATCTGCTACTATTTCTGAGATACAAAAAAAAACTGGTAGAAATAACTAAAGGATTATACATCTCATATGGAGGAACTGGAATTCATTGGTTAGATAAAGAGACAACTAGGCTCTCCATGTAATGGTTATGCATGGTGTTAATGTTGAATGTGAAATATTTGTTTTGCGGCTTTCAAATTAATTTCTTGTTGAACATAAATCACTATGATATCTTCTTAAATTGATTATTCATCCAAGTGACTTTGTTGTAAATATATTTCAAAAGCTTGGAGTATAACCCTGCATCATATCATGAACTTTGTGTTGTGTATATTCGTCTGATTTGAGTTATGCCTATGATCAGAATGAGTGATTCAACACTCAACAGCTGCCCAGTTGCATGTCCAGATGCCATGCACTGCACGTCCTCGGGTGTCGGAGTCTTTCCTGCTCCCTCGGTCCTAAATTACTTGTCGTTCTCTAGATACATATTTTTTAATGTATCTAAATATATAGGTATGTCTAAATATATAACAAAAGGAATGTATACGTAGAAAAAGACAAAATAACACGTAATTCGGGACAGGGGAACTACTTCCAAAGTTTCAGGCGCGCGTGATCCACCAGACCAGCATATGACTGACCAATAGTAATCATACAAAATGAGCAGAACTATGCAGATGGCACAGATGTCCTGTTCTTTTATCCAGACAAGAAAATTTTCATTAATATTAGACGCTTACGTAAAAATCGATGTACTATATGTAGGATCATTATTCTGATCATGACAACCGAAAGTAGAAAGTGTGTGAGCAACAACACAAACGACACACATGACACTTGACACGACAACATTACTCTCAAACGGAGAGACGACAGTGGCACGCAACACACACACACAGTTGAACCCTTACGGATAACTCGCGTTTCAGACGTCGGACGACCAGGTGACCTCGCCGACGACGTTGGTATCGAGCCCCGGCCGCGCGCGCGCCGCCCACAAGGCCTCGCGTTCGTCTCAGGCGTCGGACCAGGTGACGGGCACCACGCCGACGTTGATGTCGAGCCCGAGCGCTGCCCACACGGCCTTGGACGTGTCGACGATGTTGTTCTTGCAGCCGCGGCGGGAGTCGCACTCGTCCACGACCTGGGCGAGCACGGTGCGCCCGGTCTGCGTGCTCGTGATGCGGATCCACCTGAAGCACCGGGCGCCGTTCGCGTACCACCGCGTGGACAGCGCCGCCAGCATCTGGTTGTCGTCGTGGTACTGGCCGTCGCACTCCGACGGATCGCCGCCGGACCCGCCGGGCCCGAACCCGTTCTCCGTCATCACCGCGGGGGTGTCGGCGGAGCTTGGGGCGACGGCGGACACCAGCAGCAGCACAAAGACGAGCACCGCCATGACCGCGAGCTTCTTGCTGCTCGCCATTGCGTGTGCCCGTGTAGCCTTTTGCAAGTGCAACTGCTGCTGTGTGTGTGTGCATCTGGTGTGTGTGCCTCGGGGGCTTTAAATAGGCAAGTGCAACCATGGACGTGTGGCGGCTCTTGTGCAAGGACTGCGATACTGATCGTTTTTTTAGATGAGTACGAGATACTCTCTCGATGCACTCGATACGCAGGAAATGGCGTCGTAAAAACGATGCTTTTGGATCTGATGCTGTCAGTAAATATTACAGCGGCAATTTCCGAGCCGTGTACCAATTAATGCCAAGGGCGGCCATCGACCGCGACGGAGTACATGCATGCATGTTTGCTAATCGTTAATCACTCCAACAAAATGGGTAAACAGGTCATACTATCATTTATGTACCGATACAAAGATCGAGCAGCATGTGAGTGAATACAATACACGTTTTTTTAGGCTGACAAATACATACTCCGTATCCCTGATCATTTTGCGGCAGAACCAAACAGTCCGAGAACACCCACCCCCTAGCCGAACGATAATCAGCAACACAAATTTTTCCCTCGACCTTCCAATAATAATTGTTGCGAGTGAATGTAAAAGAATGATTGAATTCCTTGATTGTTGAACAATAGTTACAAATATATACAAGCCCAAGGGGCTAGATGAAAAGGCGTCGTGCCTCTGCGGTAGGACATTGTGCCCCTTCGGTGGATTTTCTGGGAACTGCCAGGAGCAGTTGGAACTTGGTGGTGACGATACCTCTTCGGTAGAGGTTTTCTTGCCTTGTACGATACCCTTTGACTAATACTAATCCTACCACTAATTAACTATATTTATCTATTGATCACTAATTAATTATCTCTAATTAATCTTAACACTCCCCCTTGATCAATAGATCTTGCGAAGGCACCATTTAATCTTGTAGAATCTTTGATATTGGATTGTCAATCGTAGTCTTGAAAGCTTTGGAAAACCCTATGGGAAAAACCAAAGTATATCGATATATCTGGTAAAACTCCTAAAAATCCAGTGGGAAAAATAAGGAGAAAATCTCATGATATATATAATTCACAATGTCTATAGACCCTTTATGTAATATTAAAGACTTAGTCTAAAGACACTTTGATCAAAGATCAATATGTCATATATTATCCTTGAAAAACCTCTGTGAGGAAAAATAGATAATATGACAATTACCATGTGTTAACATTATCTCATTAAAAACTTTATGTGAGAAAGCTCTTTAAGAGTAAAACTCATATAAAGAAAAGAGTGTAATGTGATGCTTATGTAGGTTATATCTTAATGAGATTCTCCCCCTGATTTTTGCAAATCTCTAAGTCTTCTCATACCAATTCCTTTAATGCATTTAGAAAATGATGAATATGGTAGAGACTTTGTAAATAGATCAGCTAAATTATCACAAGATTTAGTTTGCAAGATTTCTATTTCTCCATTCTTTTAGAGTTCATGGGGGTAGAATAGTTTAGGGATAGTATGTTTACCTGACTCCATCTGAGTAACACATGCTGAATTATCTTCAAAGATAATTGTCGGTGTATCAACCGTTCCAATACCACAAATTTGTATTATGTGGTTTATCATCCTGCGGAGCCATACGCATTCGCGTGATGCCTCGTATAATGCTATTATTTCAGAATGATTGGTTGATGTAGATACTAAAGTCTGCTTTGTAGACTTCCAAGATATTGTTGTGCTACCTTGCATGAATACAAAGCCTGTTTGCGATCTACCATTATGGGGATCTGATAAATAACCAGCATCTGTATATCCTATAAGATTCGGATTTTGACTTCTACTATAGAATAATCCAAGATCTCTAGTGCCATTGAGGTATCTGAAAATAGATTTAACTCCTACCCAATGACGTTTGGTAGGTGCAGCACTATGTCTTGCTAATAAATTTACTGCAAATTCAATATCCGGCCGGGTATTGTTAGCAAGATATATAAGTACTCCAATCGCACTTAGGTATGGGACTTGTGGTCCTAATACCTCTTCATCTTTTCCCCGTGGTCTAAAAGGATCATTCTCAAAATCTAAGGATCTTACTACCATGGGAGTCTTTATAGGATATGCCTTGCCCATATTGAATTTCTTCAATATTTTATCAATATAGGCAGATTGGTATACAAATATACCATTGGGTAAATGCTCAAGTTGTAAACCTAAGCAATACTTCGTTTTACCCAAGTCCTTCATCTCAAACTCCGTCTTTAAATGATGACGAGCTTCATTAATATCGGTTTCGCTGCCAATGATATTAAGATCATCGACATATACCGATATGATACAAAATCCTGTCGAGGACCGTTTAATGAAGACGCAAGGACAGTCATCATTGTTTGTGTATCCCTTCAACCTAAGGAATTCACTTAACCGATTGTACCACATTCGGCCTGACTGTTTTAAGCCATATAATGACTTCTGCAACTTGATGCAATACATGTTACGATTTGCCTTATTATCTGGTATACGAATTCCATCAGGAACCTTCATGTATATATCAGAATCCAGTGACCCGTATAAATATGCTGTCACTACGTCCATCAACTTCATAAATAGAAGATTTTGTACTGCCAATGAGATTAAATATCGGAACGTTATTCCGCTCATGACCGGAGAGTATGTTTCGTTGAAATCAACGCCAGGTCTTTGCGTAAAACCTTGTGCCACCAGCCTCGCTTTATACCTCACCACTTCGTTGTTTTCGTTTCTCTTACGAACGAAAACCCATTTATATCCCACAGGTAGGATACAGGGAGGTGTTGGCCTAACTGCCGAAAATACCTTTCTTTTATTTAGCGAGGCAATCTCCACTTCAATTGCTTCTTTCCACTTATCCCAGTCCGAGCGCTTTTTGCACTCAACCATAGATTTGGGATCCAAATCAGTATGAAAGACATTTGCAATTTCTTCAGAGAAATAAGAGTCGACTACTATGGACTTACGATCATAAGATTCTCCAGTCTCAACAAAATTGATAGCGATTTCTTCATGTCACACCCTGAAATTTCCAATTTCAGGATGTGAATAGAAAGAATAATTAAGTAACAATTTTCTCATAATTTTAAAATTTTTCCAACATTTATTTTTCTTTACAGGGAATATAGTATAGGAAAAATCTTTTGTTTGATTTTTCTGAATTAAATAAAAAGTTGTGTGTGTTGCATTCATGCCGATGCATCTAGTGGTTCTTGAGTGCAAAAGGTTTCAAAAATGCGTTTAGGAGCTGTCCAAACTCTCCCGAGAATTTTTCGGATTTTTCTGGAATTTATTCTCATTTTCCTTGAGCTATTACTATTTATTAGAATGCTCTAAAATCTTTTTCATGAGCCCCAAATGCTTTATTTGGATGGTTCATGTCTTAATCTATCTCTGGGAATTTTCCTGGAATTGTTGTGATTTTCGGAGTATTTTTCGTGCCTTTAAACAATTTCTAGATGTTTTCTAGAATTGTTTTTGCACTGGAAATAAATTCTGAAAAAAACTACCCTAGCGGTTTGGGCCGAGCCCGTGGGCTCGACCCGCCCGCGCCCGCGCCCGCTACGCACCCCGGCCCGGCCCGCGAGCCCGCCGAAGCCTATCGAGGCCCGGCGCGGCCGCGCGGCCGGAGGCCGCGGCCTCTTCGGCCGGCGGCGCGCGCCGCCCGTCCCTTGGCGTGCGCGCCGGGACGCCCCGAGCCGCGCCCCTATAAAGGCGGTGCCGAACCGCGCGCACACGAGCCCTAGCGCGCCCCTCGCTCCCTCGTACCCACGCGCCGCGCCGGCCGCCGGAGCGCCGTCCCGCGGAGCGCCCGCCGAGCTCGCCGGCCGCCGCGTGATTCGCCGCGCCGCGAGCACCGATTGGAGCAAGCCATCCCCGCCGCAAGGCTCGGCACGTCGTGCCGCAGCTCCGACGCCCCTTTTCCGTCGCCGGAAGACCACCGGTGCAAGACACCGCCGGGAACCGAGCCGGCCGGCCGCGACCTCCCGCCCGTCGCCAAATTTGAGCTGCTCCCCGCCGTCTTCCCCGTCGGTGAGTGCCCCTTCGAGTTCCCCGTGGACTCCTCTTCGTTTTCCCCCTCCTGCCCCAGCCCCTCGTGCCCTAAATCGCCGGCGCCCTTGGCCACCAGCGCCGCCGGCGGAAGGTCCCTCCCTGCTCTCTGTTCGATCTGAGAAGGAAGAAGAGTTTTTGCAAAAAGCCCCCTGCAAGATCCGGAACTAATTAGATCCAATAATGTGTCTTGCAGAT
The DNA here is from genome assembly GCA_947561735.1 of Cenchrus americanus. NCBI lineage: Eukaryota > Viridiplantae > Streptophyta > Magnoliopsida > Poales > Poaceae > Cenchrus > Cenchrus americanus. Next base: position 58,182,660 of record OX387240.1, read on the forward strand.
CTTGCACGTAACCCCCTAGATCTAATAAGTTTTTGCACACAGATCCAACCAACACCCTTTTATAGATCTAACCCCGAGCTACATCAGTTTCACGAGCACTATTCTTTGTGTCTTGCAAATTTTCTCTGCTACTCCCTGAAATCTACGGTTAATCGCGACTAGGTCCCTGTAATCTTGTTTTGCTCACCAAATCTTCGTTTTAGCTCCGATTTAATCCGTTCAAGTTGCGTTAGGTCCATAATAATGTAAAGCACGCGTTAGTGGTGTGTTTTCACCATTTTTTGTTTTCTGAAAATAAAATTGATGTTAATTTTGATTAATGACTAGCTATGCATGTCTTTTCCAAATAAAAGCTATATAGATCTATATATCATTTTTCGTAAGCAAATTTAATTTGATTAATGTTTCTATCACATGTTTTTATACATAAAAGTTAATTAGATCTTTATCTCGGTTTTCGTAAACCAAATGTTAATTTGTTTAATTGTTAATTAATCTTTTCTAATTAAAATTTGATTAGGCTTTCACATCAGTTTTTATAATAAATATTAATTGGATTAATGTCAATATCATAATGTTTTTAATAATAATATGATCTACTCGAATTACAAAGTTTCGTTTAGATTGTTCATATAGTTTAGTTTTTCTAAATTAAATGTTTAATGGGTTTAATTCATATATGAATCTTTATTAATAAAACTTGACTAGTTCTTTACACCGGTTTCATAAATAAAGTTAATATTGCATTAATGTCAACATAGGGTATTTTATTTCTGAAATATCCTTTACATTTGTTTTGTTAATTAAAATGAACCTAGCTCATAGCCTTGCTCTCTCATATATGCAAAACGTTCGTTAGACGTTCTTTTCTCAGCTCAATCTAAGTGTGATCTTTCCGGTCCTTGCTCAATCTTCCACAACCATCTCTTTAAAGTTAACCAAGCCTTTCTTCCTCTAAGCACGGTTTGTGTGCTTTAGTGATCCATCTAATCAAGCCTATCCTTTAGTGCGTTCTTTTAAAGTTTTCTTTTGATTGGTGCCTTGTTCTTAGTATGCTTGTTTGTTTGCTTTATGTATTTTTGTGCCCGATGATTGATGCGCTTAGAGTGAACGCCGTTCGAGAGGCTGGGAAGAGCTTGAAGTTGAAGATTCTGAGCAACGACATTACTTTGGTTAAAGGCAAGTGTGTCCTTGATCTTTTGTCCTAAGAACTATATTTAATCACTCATTGCTTTGCTTGCATTAATTTTGATGGGTTCCTATTAAGGATTGCCTAGTCTTAATGATCATTCCTTGTTAACCTGGGTTTACATTTATGTTGGGTAGCTATGCTTAGTTGCTATACCTGGGTTATGGTGGTTTTAATGAACAATAATGATGAAATGTGCTATACCTTTATGTTATATCTTTGGATGTTTAATACAAGACCATATGTTTAATCGGAACATGGAGAACCACCCAGGACAACAGTGCAACCACAAGGACTATATGGCTCTGGTCTTGGCCGAGTAATTAGGGAAGTCTTTGTGTGGTTATTACTCGCATAGTAGGTTGGGGACGGAGGAATGCTTTTATGGCTCTTCTATTCCAGAGCGGTGTTGGAACGGAAGACTCTATGGATGACCGTCCGTAATAGAAGTGTGGTAAAGATAGCCTCTATGACATACTACTATGGAATAATACGCACGGGAGGACTCTTTGTAAAGGCCTCGTAGCGTCCCTATGCAGCCACAACTCGGTAGTGTGGTATTGTGCCTACTTTTGCATAGCGTGGTTGGGTGCAAAGCTCTTCGGAGTTTTTACGCGACTTGTGGGTAAAGATGTACAACCTCTGCAGAGTGTAAAACTAATCGATTAGCCGTGCTCGCGGTCAAGAGCGGCCTGGACCCTCACATGATAATTAAACTTGAAGATGGACTTAAATCGTTCTCTCTGGTTATGCTTGTCATGTGCTTATGGCGTATCTCTTATCTTATGCTTAATGTGGGTTGGTATAAACTTATACTTTATTAGTAATCAGGTGCTAATAAAACTTGACCAACTAAAATTGCTTAAATGCTTATAGCCCAGTCCACTATAAAGCCTTTGCATTCATTCTTTTCCCCACACTTGCTGAGTACGACAAGTGCTCACCCTTGCTATAAACATTGTTGCTCAGAAAGAGGATGCTACTTTGAAGTCTTGTGAAGATGTTGCTGGTGCTAGGCGTACGCAACCCCCGATCGGCTTTTGTGATGTTTGGAGCCTTCGTTTCCAGGATTAAGCGTAAATCTCTGATAATCTTTCTTTTTCTTACGTGATACTGTTTCTGTATTCACTTTTATGTCACTATATGCATGAAACTTGATCATGGCATGCATATAGGTATGCACTTGGTTTTCTTCGGAAAGTCGGATGTGACACTTCAATTCTTAAAGATTCGTCATTATTTCCCTCAATGATGGATCCAAGAAGTTTCGATGTATTAGCTCCAGTGTTTATGCGCATAACTGAGGTAGAGTGTGGATTATAACTATCCACAGGACATACAATGTCCTTCGGGTGTCCATTAACCAAATTTGTATTTGATTTTGTTGTCTTCTTCTGCTTATTGGCAGACTTATCTTGCTTCTTAGAAGTGCTTCTTCCCCTTTTATTATTAATCGGGGGTTGAGTGGTTTTCTTTGGTACCTCCACTCTTTCAGGCACATTCCTTGCAGGATGATAAGACTTCGTGACACCATTATAATCTGTAAAAGCGTCTGGCAGATTATTTGCAATATTTTGCAAGTCAATAATTCTCTGAACCTGTTATTCAGTCCCAATAGTACGTGGATCTTGAAATGAAATGCCTTCCGCATTCCATTCTATTTCCTGGCATTTATTTCGGTACGATTCTCCCCCTAATGCCGAGAAATGATCCTCCTTAAATATGCAATCAGTGAACCGAGCAGTAAAAAGATCCCCTGTCAAGGGTTCTAAGTACTTTATGATTGACGGAGAGGAATATCCAATATAGATCCCCATTTTCCTGTGTGGACCCATTGATGTTCACTTAGGTGGTGAGATGGGTACATATACAGCACACCCAAATTTACGCAAATGGGAAATACTAGGAGGATTCCCATGTACTAAATGTAAGGGGGAAGTGTCGTGATATGCAGTTGGTCGTAGTTGGATTAAGTCTGCAGCGTGCAGAACTACATGACCCCAACACGACGTAGGCAATTGACAATTCATGAGTAAAGGTCTTGCTATAAGCTTGATCCGTTTAATCAGCGATTCAGCCAATCCATTTTGAGTATGGACATAAGGAACTGAATGCGTAACTTGAATTCCCAATGCCATACAATAATCGTTAAATGCACGAGATGAGAATTCTGCAGCATTATCCATACGAATAGATTGTATCCTATGTTCAGGATATTGCGCCTTTAATTTTATGACCTCAGCCATAATTTTGGCAAAGGCATGGTTACGTGTCGATAACAAAGACACATGAGACCATCTAGTAGATGCGTCTATCAAAACCATAAAATATCTAAATGGCCCCGATGAAGGCTGAATCGGACCACAAATGTCTCCTTGAATCCGTTCAAGGAATTTTAGTGGTTCTGCTCGGATTTTAAGATAGGATGGTCTTACAATTAATTTCCCAGTAGCACAAGCAGTGCAACAAAAATCTTTATTCTAGGGAAATTTAGCTTTTGCCATATCATGACCTATTGAATTGTTTATAATTTTCCTCATCATCCCTATTCTTGGATGTCCAAGTCGATCATGCCAATTTCGGAATGTATCGACATCTTGGAAAATTATTTTATAAGTAACATGTGGAACAGTTTTAATAAATGTATAGTACAATCCAGTTTGGAGTGAAGAGAATTTTTCACATATTTGTTTGCCATAGCCCGTAAGTTTGGTCAATAGGAGGTATTCCTTATTACTATCTACATGTGTTTCTGCATGTAGACCATTCTTACGGATATCTCTAAAACTTAGAAGGGTACGGGTAGAATTAGGATACAGTAAGGCATCCTCTATCGTTATTTGTGTACCCATAGACAATGTAATAGTAACTCGTCCAGAACCAACTATCACAGTGTATTTACCATTTATGGTCATAATATTTCCTTCCTTTTTCTTAAGGGTTTGGAAATATTTAATTTCTCTAAGTATAGAATTTGTGGTGCAAGAATCCACAAGGCATAATTCTTCCTCCGATGGATTGTTTGTTATCAACATCTATGTGTCATGTAATAGAAGGGAAATAAATATACAATGATTATATAACAAAAGAGCAAGGGTATATAAATATTGTATATAAAAGAATGTATAAAAAATAAATAGATGATTTATTTATATACAAACAAAAAGGGTACAAGATCGTTATAATATAGCTACTATTATTATTACAACACAAATTGTCAAGTCTGGACCAAACTACTCTAGATCTCCAAATATGTCTCCAGATTCAAAGTCTATGAGCATATTATCTGTCGATGGGAGATCCTTAGTGGTGGTGTTGTTTCTTTTAATCGGGGCTTCCCGAGAACAACCCACTTCTTTATCCTCAGAGACAAGATTGAAATGGGTTTCATATCTTTTCTCTTCTCGCTTTGGTTTGGTCTCTTTTAATGACTTCTGATATAATGCAACCAAGTGCTTAGGGTTCTTGCAAGCCTTAGCAAAATGTGAATAATCCCCGCATCGATGACACTTTTTGTCATTCTTGGGTTTTGCATTGTCTTTCTTCTTATTATCGAAGTGAGGCTTGTTGCCTTTGTTGAATTTGCGCTTGTTAAACTTGTTCCGTGGATCTCGTCGTTGGAACTTCTGTTTATTCCTATTGCTCTTCTGTACATTATGAACCTCAGGGAGAGGTGCCGATCCAACAGGATATTTTTGATGGTTCTTCATAAGAAGTTCATCATGTTTTTTCGGCTTGAGATAATGTGTGTATAAGCTTGGAATAAACTGTATATCCATGAGCCCTATATTGTTGCTGAATAACCCTATCAGAAGGGTGCATAGTAGAGAGGGTCTTCTCTATCTTGTCAGCATCAGTAGGCTCTTTCTCAAAAAATTTTAAACGAGAGCAGATTCTATGAACAGCGTGATTATAATCAGCCACAGTTTTTAAATCTTGTAAGCGTAGATAATTCCATTCGTGGTTGGCCTCGGGCCAAATAAGTTCTTTTTGCTGATCATAACGTTCTTTGAGAGCAACCCATAATTCCCGGGCATTCTCATCCATAACGTATTCGGCTTTTAAATCTTTATGAATATAAAAGCGCAACAATGCCAGAACAGAATAATTCTGGTGATCAGTTACAACAACCCCTTGTTGAGGTTCTTGTATAGTTGAGGAAATTTTCCTAGCCGCAAGTGCAATCTTTATATCAGAGGCCCAAGTTGGGTAATTACTTCCATCTAGAGTGAGTTCCTCAAATTCTCTAGTGGTAGTCATATTCCTATACGGGTGATTATCGAGTAATCATTATATGTATAGGATTTAATATAGTTTAGAACTATTGTAATAATAAAGTACTAAATTATAACATAAATCAATTGAAAGTAAAAATAATTCATTTGGGGTCCTTGTGATATAACTTGTGATTTGTAAGGTATATTCAAATCTATATACTATTATTAGAATTATATTTGCAACAAATATATCGCTAAATAAGGTTTGGATACATCAATATATTTTAAACAGAAAATTTAAGTTACAAATATAATATTTTAGGTTGCACAAAATGAAAGATTGCAACACAAATGAATAATAGTTTGAGACAAATGAAAAACTTGAGCAAGAATTACAAACTACAAATATATTATTCACGGTTACAGCATAATATACAGGTACAAAGATATAATATTACAAATTCACTGATAGCATAAATTAAATTGTACCAATTATTCAAACATATGCAGGAAATTAGGAACTAAAAAATGAAACTGATAAAGAAAATAAAAAAGAAAAAAAAACAAGCAGAAAGGAGGGGGGTGGTCCGGCCGGCCTAGCGCTTGCCGCGGCCCAACAGTGTTGCGGCCCAGCGGCGGGGGCGCGGCCGGGACCGGCCCGCCGGCTTGCTATAAGGGGGCGGCGGTTAGGGGTTTCACCCTAACCGCCCCCAACCTCCGAGCCGCCGCCGCACCCCGCCCGCCACGCCCGCTATCGACCGAGTGCGGCGTCGCCGGTGTCGGGCCAAGCGGCGGCGTCGGCCGCCGTCGGCCGCGCGTGCGCCTCGCCGTCGCCTCGAGGAACCGCGCCGCCCGCCGCCCTCCGTCTTGCCGTGGATGCCGCGCCGGTCGCCGGTCCTCCGGCTTGCCGTGGAGGCCGCGCCGGTCGCCGCCCTCCGGCTCGCCGTGGAGGCCGCGCCGGCCGCCGCCCTCCGGCTCGCCGTGGATGCGAGCGCCGGCCGGCCGTCCTCCGGATCGCCGTGGATGCGGCGCCGGTCGCCGTCCTCGCGCTCATGTCCCCGCTTCCGCTGATCCATGGCCCCGGGGAGCAGGCCATGGGGGTCCGCCGGCCAGGATGCGCCTCGGCCGTCCCCTTGAAGAGGATTGCTGAGCGCGCCCCGGCCGGTCCCACGCCGACGAATCAGTGAAGGGGAGCGTCCTTCCCCTCAACCGAGGAGGAAGGGCGCCCGGAGCCGATTGGGTGAGGAGCGGCAGCAGTGACGTTGGCGTAGGAGCGCAGAGGAGGAGTTGCAGTCGATGCACGAGGAAGGGCGGTGTCGAGGTCGTAGGCAAAGCCCGGTGGCCAACCTCTTGCTCCGGCGGCGCTGCCGTTCCAGTGGGCAGCAACTGCCGATGGTACGGTTGAAGATGGCGTCGGCAGCGAGAAGACGTTCGGCGACGGCATCGGTGGCTGGGCATTGGAGTCGGTGGGGCTCCATCAATGCGCCGAGCGAACGTGGTGGCGCTGATGTGCCTCGGGCAGACACTCGGGGCGTATTGGATGAGGTGCGGCGAGGGGCGTCAGGCTCCGGCGACCGTACGGACGCTGTTGAAGCGACGCAGGGGGGCGCGACCGGCGTCGGTGTCACGGAGAGCCCGACGGACGGTGCTTCTGGTGAGTCTCCGACGATCTTCTGGCGAGTTCCCTCTCTGCCAGTGGGTTCCCTCTCTGCCTGTGCTCGGTGGTTGGAAGGCAAAGTGCTGATAACGTGTTGCGAGTGAATGTGAAAGAATGATTGAATTATTTGATTGTTGAACAGTAGTTACAAATATATACAAGCCCAAGGGGCTAGATGAAAAGGCGTCGTGCCTCTGCGGTAGGACACTGTGCCCCTTCGGTGGATTTTCTGGGAATTGCCAGGAGCAGTTGGAACTTGGTGGTGACGATACCTCTTCGGTAGAGGTTTTCTTGCCTTGTACGACACCCTTTGACTAATACTAATACTACCACTAATTAACTATATTTATCTATTGATCACTAATTAATTATCTCTAATTAATCTCAACAATAATTATACGATTCACAAATTTTCAAAAGTATAGCTAGACGCCGTTGTGTACGGCGTTCGTACAGAATCGCATCTGGGTTAGCGAACTGCCGCGCACAACGACTTTTGGATCACACGCACGCGGCATGATACATAGGCCAATGGTAACAGCTTTTGAAGGTAGCCGGTGTGCCCGCCGTTGCCAACCAGGGGCGGATCCAGCGTGGGGACTGGGGGCAGGAGCCCCCCCCCCCCCCCCCCCCGCACACACCCCATGCTGTCCATTGGAGCCCCCTAGCAAATTTGAGCCATGAATAAGAAGATGAAGGTAGAGAGGAGGAAGAAGAAAAAGAGGGGAGGAATGAGGAGAAGGAAGAAAATGAGTCATTCTCCATAAATCCTAGATTCGCCATTGTTGCCAATGGAGTCTGCGGAGCCACGCTATAAAATGGCAGTTGTCCCCCAAACATCATTCGCTCCTACATTGCACTCTTTCTCTCACGTGGTGAGGCTCTTGTGCATCTGCGCTTCAAGTCAAGTATTATTCTAGCCTATTTACTTTTTGATAGTTTAGAAACTGTAGAAAAAAGTTAGAATTTTTTGAATTAGTTTAGAAATAGTAACAAATAGTTAGAAATTTTAGAATTAGTTTAGAAATAATAGAAATTAGTTAACAAATTTAGAATTAGTTTACAAATACTAGAAAATTGTTTCTAAAATTAGTTTCCGATGACAGGGGAATTGTTTAAAAAATCTGAAATTAGTTTAAAAATATAGGAAAACTGTTTAGAAATTCTGAAATTAGTTTACAAATACTGGAAAACTATTTAGAAATTCCAAAATTAGTTTACAAATAATAGAAAATTGTTTAGAAATTTTAAAAATAGTTTACCAATATTAAAAAATTGTTTAAAAATTCTAAAGCTAGTTTAATATTATGAAATTGTTTAGAAATTTTGAGATTAGTTTACAAATACTAGAATATTGCTTAGAAATGCTTATATATGTTTACTGATACTAGAAAATTGCTTACAATTTCTGAAATTAGTACAAATACTAGAAAAATACATATAAAATCTGAAATTAGTTTATAAATAAAAGAAAATTGTTTGAAATTCTAAAATTAGTTTAATACTAGAAAATTGTTTAGAAATTCTGAAATTAGTTTACTGATAGTAGAAAATTGTTTAGAATTACTTTCAAATTAGTTTATAAATACCAGAAATGTTTATAAATACTTTCAAATGGTTTAGATATTGTTTTTGATATTATTAGTTTGCAGTTATGGCACAGTATCCTGAGGGACTGGTGTACATGCTTCCTGAGCTCCTTGACTAGAGGATTGATAGGAAGCACCGGTCGTACCAGTCCGCTATTTGCGGTATGACACTTGGCACTATGTGTGCTCGGGCTCCGGGGAACTATATGTCTCTACACCGCAGATGGATTCCGAAGTGTGTAGTACGATACTTGATTAAATATGCATTCATTAATATTCTATGTATGTTTGAGTGCACTAACACCGATTATATTCTCTAGAGCAGGCTACACGTAGCAGGGCTTCTTTTACTAGCGCAGTTGGTCGAAGGGGACCTGATGCAGAGTGTGCTTTGTCCGCAGGATCATCACTCGCAGTTTGCGTTCTACTACGGCCTCATCTGCACACTGCTCGACTAGTGCCACCTTGATATGCACACATTCATTTCCCCTTCGGGGATGTGACAATCACTCTGCATGATGTGGCCCTCTTGCTTGGGCTACTGTGTGTTGTCGAGGAGATGGGGCCGGTCGACACTCCTGAGTTGTGGCGGCAGGATTTGTTTCAGAGGTTCGCGCCAGTGGTGCACAACTTGTCGTCGATCCGGCGTGGGACTTGGCAACATCCATGGACCCACCTCTTCTCGGTTGCAGCATTACGACATACGTACCGCAGTATCATTATTTATTATGTTTAAGTAATATTGCAACCACTTTGTCCAATTATCTTTTTGTGTAGGCTGATTGCATGCGAAATGACGCCAACGACAAGACCGTCGCCAGACACTTGGAGGTGCATCTGTTGTGGTTTTTCGGGTACGTCATGTTGTGTGGATCGTAGGGAGATTCAGTTTGGAGGTACCTGATCCCTCATGCTCGAGCGATCGTAGACGCCCCCTGGAGGACATCCCCAGGTCAGTTGGGGTGTTGTAGTGTTTGTCGGTGCGGAAAGTAGTCCCGACACTAACTAGTAAGAGCGCTGAGATCGGTATCTCGATGGCCGGTGCTAAACAACACAATTACACGGGGTTTATCCTGGTTCCGGCCGTGGGCTGTACGTCCAGCAGGGGTGCGCTCGTGGCGCTATATTGCGTGGCACCGTGGTGCTCGTAGAGGGGAGCTACAAGCGAGACGGGAGAGGAGGAGGAGCCTCTGGGTCCCTGAGGGTTGATTCAGGCTAAGTGTCAATATCATGGATGAAGGCAGAAATGCGAGTAAGCAGCTATCCGTCATCCCCCCGCGGCCAGGGGACCGCCTCCTCCTTTTATAGGCTAAAGGGAGGCGGTTTAAAATCATGTCGCGCGGCTCTAAGTTCTACATGCGGCAGCATGGCGCACAATGTCGTGTAATTGACAGTCGTCCTGACGAATCTTGCTTTTGGTGGGCGTCGTGGTGGATCTTGTGCCTGTCCATGGGTGGTTTCGAGGGTAGTAGCGCTGCAGCCCTTGTTTGGTCGTCGTTCGTATGCCGGTTCGAGGGCTCGGCTGACGGAAGATCGGAGGCCGCACAACGGTGTGCGTGGCGATGTCCCGTCGATCTAGGTTCCCACAGTGCTGGGGATGACGCTGCAGTGCTTGGGATGGTGGCACAGTGGCGGGGATGGCCGCACAGGGCCGTAGGTGACTGGGAAGACGTGCCCCGCTGGCCTTACGTCACGGCATCGTCCCCGGTGGGTGCAGAGTAGGTGGTCGTACCCCTTTCGAGGGTGTCATCGTCCTCTTTCGAGAGGGCGGCGTGGAGGAGGTGCGGGAGTGGGTGGCATAGTGTCACTAAAATGACACCAGCCTTCCCGCACAGCACCCGCACAACGTCGGGGATGGCCACACAATGCGGTTTGGTCGAACAACGCCGGGATATGATTCTCAGGAGGTGTCAGAGGGCCGGCGTGGTGGGGATTCGCCTTTGACTCAGGCGCCCGTGACACGCCAGGGCATTAAATGCTCCGGTCGGGGGAGCAGACGCGGTGTCGTGGGTCTAAGGCGGCCTCGAGCGAGACGGAGACTCTCTCGGGGGTCCGGGTCCCTCGAGCGAGGCGGTGACTCGCCCAAGGGGGCGTCAAGCCCTCGAGCGAGGTGGAGATTCGCCCGAGGGTGCGTCAATCCCTCGAGCGAATTGGAGATCTACCCGAGGGGGTGTTTGCCCCTCGAGCGAGGCAAAAATTTCGTGGAGCGGCGCCTGGCCATCGAGCGAGACGGAGGTTCGCCCGAGGGCTTCCGAGGCTGGTGGCTTGATGGACCATTAAGGTTTTTTAGGCCGTGACTATGTGGGGTGTGATTTGCAGTTTGTGGGCTTGTTTATTAGTTTATTATTATTTTAAAATTGGTGTTTCCCCTGTCGTTAGGGGACCCTTATGGCTGTCCCCGACAGTTGCCCCCGAACCTTTGCAGCGGTATCCGTTAGGAAACCACAAAGGTTGGTACTTCCTGATGGGACTTTCTTCCCTACTAGTTGATGTGCCGTTCCGTGGGGGCGCGCTAGCGCACCCGCGGGTGTAGTCACCGAAGCCTTGGAGGAGTGTGCATACTCCTGCAAGGTTTTTCCACAGCGTGCTGCCAGTGTGCGAGGTGTTTGTTTCAGCCGGCCTCGACGATATTTCAGCTGGCCTCGGCAGTGCCATGCGCACGTATTGGCATTTGCCTGCATTCGGTGCATATCCAGGAGGTGTGGCTGTGTGTCGAGCCCCCGAGCCTGGGCCCACTCAAGGCGATCGGGGTGATCTCTCCGGCTTGTCCATACGCCCCTTCGCTGCCCTTCCACAGGGCGGAGGGGTGAGGTGTCCACGACTCCCATCGTGTGGGTCGCGAATCATGGATCCCTCGTAGAGCTGCTAACGGGTGGTTCAAGTGGATGTCCGTGCCCCATTCGATAAGGTTGGCTCGTGGTCCAGAGACACGTCCATAAGAGCGCTTTACGCGGGTGTGCTAGGCAGGGCTTGGTCTCATTCGATTAGGACTGAGGGCGCGGAAGCTCTCCCTCGATGGGATCCCTTGACTAGCTACCCTCATTGGCCTTGAACATGAACTATGGGGCGCCCTCGAGCTCGTGAGCTCGAGGTCAGGCTCGAATGCACGCGCCCTGGTCGTCCCTAACTCCGTCAATCTGAGGCGCCTATTCGAACCCTTCGAGGGTCAGGCTTCGAGCCCCTGATTAGTAAGGCTTTTGCGGGGTGGCAATGGGGTGCCCCCATCTTGATTTGATCTGTGGAGCTCGCGGGGTCGCGGTCGAATCGACCCTTGAGCCACTGATCAGTAACTCATGTTCAAGGTGCATTCGCGGTGCCTCCCCTTAACAGGCAGGGCTTGAGACCGCTGATCAGTGAGTCCTCATTCGAGGGGCATCTGCGGTGCACGCCCTCGACGGGTAGGGTGTAGAACCGCTGATCAGTAAACGCCGCGTTCGAGGGGTCGGCCCTCGAGTTCGTTGAATGAGGCTTGGCTCCACCCGTTTTAGATCGGGGCGTCGATCGCACCCTTAGAGGGTCAGTTCTTTGAGCCCTTGGCTCCGATCGCGTTGGGGGTTATCCTTGTTTTGTAAGGAACCTGGTCGTTTAATGACCGCGGTCGTGGCCGCGGTCGTACATAGTGGGCGTGCCTTTTCAGGCGACGCTTTCACAGGCGTCGTGGGCGACGTGGGGGCGGACGTGACAGGGTGTCGCACCCCTTCAGTTACCGCGCCGCAATAATATCGCGCGCACGTGAGCACGGCCATTTCGGCACGGCTGGGCCCGTTGGTCAGCGGCGTAAGGCGCCGCCCGCATTAATTGACGCTGCGTGCGGAGTTTTCGGGGGCGTTGCTCCCCTGGATCTATAAATCACGGGGAAGGGGCAGAGGTGAATCCCTTACCTTGCCACTTGCATCCATCGCCCCCGCAGCTCATCTTACTTTCGGTCGTGCGCTCCACCGCTTCGGATTCGCCCGCGTTCAACGCTCTTCCGCCGCCATCCTCACTCCCTCTCATCTTCCATGGCCCCTCCTCAGATTCGGGTGCTAAAGCCTCACCCGTGGCTCCGGTCGACGGTGACGCCGCTGGTATTGAACGACCTGGTGAATGGCAGTCTACTGGCGCCGGCATGGATGGTCCCGCCGGCACTGGACAAGGAGCCCAAACCTCCTTACGGCTACGTCGCCAGCTTCATCCGGCAGCACGAGCACGGCTTCACCGCTTCGGCGAACCGGTTCATGTGGGGGCTGTGTCACCATTACGAGGTGGAGCTTCACAACTTCGCCCCCAACACCATCTCGCAGGCGGCCTCCTTCGTCGTCGTTTGCGAGGGATTTCTGGGGATCTCGGCGAACTGGGATCTCTGGGTCCACCTTTTCCACGGCGAGCTCCACACTCTCGCCACGGGCGAGAAGGGGACCCGTCGGGCGGTTCGCGCCGACGGCCTGACGCTCGCACTGTAGGTCACGTTCATGGAGCTATACCCGCTGTGCACCATGACCTCCAACAATGCGGATTGGAAGAAGGGATAGTTCTATCTCTGCAACGACGGCGTCGGACTCCCACTGTACACCGGGAAGGTGTTGATGGGGAAGCCTGACGCCTGGCTCCATGGCGTGTCGCTCGCTTCGCGGCAACAGAGACTGGAGTCTCTCACCACCGCCTTACGGCGCCTGGTGGACGCCGGGCTGGGAGTGGCTTCGATCATTGCCAACTTCCACCACCGGCGGATCGTCCCCCTCATAGAGAGGGAACTCTGCATCTTCGAGATGAGCGACGCGGCCAACCCCATGTCGTTAGCGTGCTCGCAGCTGCTGGAAGAGCGCCTCCTCAAGGAGTACGCGGCCACACGGGCAAGGTGCGCGATCAATCCCAAGATGGTGCCGCACAGCGATGACGACCTTTGGTCGTTTGTGATGATCCCCGATGCCTAGCCAGTGAGCACAATTCTTCTTTCCTTTTTCGGGTCTCGTTTTGCATTTTTATTCATCCTAACAATCTTTGCCTGCAGCTGGTGACCATGCACACCGCCCGGTCAGACCCGCCGACGGATCGAGCTCAGGCCGCTGGCTGCGCTGCGCAGTAGCAAGAGCCGGAGCGAGCGGCCCTCGCAAAGGAGGAGGATCAGGCGGCGAGAGCACCTGGAGCAGTACAACGAGGAGTACCGACTGCACGAGCAGCAAGGGCTCTCCCCTCCACCAGCGTTGGCGAATTCGTCATCGGACGACGAGGAGGGGAGCGACGGGGAGCGGACCACCTCTGATAGGTGGCAACCCACACCCCCATCCCCACTGGCCGAAGGGACGGCCGTGGAGTCGATCCCCGAGGATGGCGCGGTCCCGCCCGCCACCGGGTTGTCGGTGGAGGTGTCGGCGGACACCGCAGAAGCGCCAACGGGCACGGTGGAGGGGCCTCCCAGCCCTCGAGGAAGAGGAAGTGGGGCTTCTCCAGTTTGAGGTGAGTAGCACTCTTTCCCGCACGTCCTTGATTTGGACGGGCAGCTGCTCACCCCTCCCCTTCTTTCGTTGTCAGGGGGTCGTCGGTCATCCCCGACCGCGCCTGTCAAGGCGCTGAAGTTAAGGACGTCCTCGACGATAGAGCGGCGCTCAGAGAGGGCTCCGCGGACGGCGACCAGCATGGCGGCGGCAGGCGAGCCGTCACGTGCCACGACCACAGCCGCAAGGCCGCAACAGGAAGAGGCGGTGGTGGCGGCCTCACAGGCGTTGGTACCTCGCGACCCTCACCAAGGGCGTGGACGGGCTCGTTCAAGGAGCCGGTCCACCAGGGGCCACGAGGCGGCGGAGGCCCCTGCTGATGGTGATTCCGCCCCGAGGAGGGACCGATCGAGGGGGCCATCTGGGCCAGCCCCCGAGCGCGTGCCTGAGGTGCTGGTGGTGCGATCTGACGGCTGCATGATGTCACAGTGTCTGGCGTACGACGCTGAAGCATCGATGTCCCGCGCCGCGCCGCCCGTGCCCGACGTCGTTGTCTCGCAGCTGGAGCAGGGGTTGTGTCGCCCCGGGGTGTCGTGTTCCCTTCTTGACGAGGCCCAGGCCGAGCAGGCGCTTTGGTAGGAGTTCTGTGATCACAGCACCTCCCTCAACAACGCCCTGACCAAGGTGTTATGGCTCCACGGGGGCCCGTCGTTCCGGCTCTTTGAGGTAAGTGTTTTTTGCTTGATTCGAGGCTTGTTCCTCGTCTCTTTCTTGCCTGAGTGTTTCATGATGTGACTCTTCTCCGCTCCTTGACTGCTGCTCACAAGAGCAGTAGGGCCGGGCGCGTGAGAAATATGACCACCTCTCCCAGTTGAGTTCGGACCTCGACCGGTACCGGGGGCAGTACGAGGCCCTGAACGCCTTCGTGGAAGCTCTGCGGATGGACAACGGCTGGTTGGAATACCGACTAAGGGCCGTGCAGGACGCCCTCCTGGACCAGCATGCCCTGACATTGGAGGGCACCACCGCGATCGATCAGGTGAAGACCACACTTCTGGAGAAGGATGAGGCGCTGGCGACGGCGAGTGGCGAGCTGCAAAAGGAGCACGCCGCCCTGGACGAGGCGGAGACCGCCATGGCGGAGAAGGAGACCGCCCTCGCCATGATGCAGACTCAGCTCCAACAAGATCGCACCACCCTCGAGGGGCGTGGTCCTAGTAGGCTCAGGCCGAGCAGAAGGCCTAGGAGGCTAAGAAGATGAGTGCCGGCCTGTAGGAGAAGGCCACCTCACTCGCCGCGGTGGAGGAGCAGCTTCGCTAGGAGTGGAGCGTGCATCAGCAGGTGGAGAGTCAGCTCCAGCAGGAGCGGTCCGCCCTCAATGAGGCTCAGGCCTCCCTTCAGCGTTAGTGCTCGGCTCGGGAGGAAGCGCAAGGCCAACTCCAGCTGGTGCACGCCGCATTGGAGGAGGCGCGCGCTACGCTCAAGATTCGGGATGCAGAGATCACACGGCTCATCAGGGAACTCGTCCAAGAGGGCGTGTCGTATGAGGAGCTGTGACAGGCTGGCGAGGAGAAGGACGCCACTATTCTCGAGCTGCAGCAAGCGGCTGAGACTGTGCGCGCAGTCCTCGAGACGGAGAAGAAGCGGGTCGAGGGTAAGTTGCCCTTCTCAATTTTTCACTTGCTGCTCGGATTCGTCGAGATCCACTCTCGACTCATTTGTTTTTTCATTTTCAGGCCTGCGAACGGCTCTTGGGACATCAGCGACGCAGGCAGAGGCGCTCCGGACAGACTACAACTCCTCTTAGCAGGAACTGGAGGCTCTGCGGGATGCGACCCTCGAGGTGTGCCAGAGCATTGAGGAGGGCGACGGGCAAGCCGGGAGCTCCGTGGTGAGTTGCCTCTGTGCCTTGGGCGGCCATGTCCCCCCGCGTATGCGGGGTGCACTCCGCCTGGGGATCCAGAAGACCGTCGGCGTGGTACAGTCGCATTACCGGGTTAACCTCAAAGCGCTGGCCACGGGCTATATTGTTTATGACAGTCTTGACGACGATGGTGCGGAGGCCGAAGCGAACCGCCTGGACGTGCTTGCTACCCCTGCCGCCGACATCCTCGCCGATGACTTCATGGAGATCCTCTTCCCAGACGCTCCCCCAGCCGGGCCCCTCGAGCCCTGAAAGTAGCTGGGCACTCAGGCCCTTAGATTTCAGTTTCAGTTAGAATTCAAGCCATGCGGCTCATGTAATAAATATAGTTTACATGAAGTATTTGTAAGTTAAGTGTTTTTTCGTTTCTGTGATTGTGTCGTTCTGTCTCTTCCTTTCGCTTGGGCGAATTCTAGCTGGAATCATTTGTTTTCACGAGTGCCTTATAGGCAAAGTGGTGAGGGGGGAGGGTCGTATCCTACTGGAGGCGCGTGCTATCCCTGACTCACCCGCCTTCACCTTTTGGTCGCTCGCGTTCCGTGTATTTTCACCCAAACTCCTAGGTTGAGACGTACTTGGCGCTTTTGGAGTAAAGCTTTTTGCAAAGTAGCTCCCAAGGAAGACTTGGTTTTCGGGGAGAAAGCCGAGTCGCCCTTGATTTCATTTATTATAAAATTTACATCTGTACAGCTGACTGGGGCATCGGGCTATGTGCAAAAAGACTTAGAAATCCTCTCTAGGGGTAGAAGCGACGTAGCTGTTGGATGTTCCAAGCGTTGGTGAGGACTTCACCTTGCTCGTTCTCCAGCTTGTATGTGCCGGACTTGAGCACCTCGACGACGACGTAGGGCCCCACCCATGGTGGTGACAGCTTGTGGCGGCCTCGGTTGTCTTGGCGCAACCTCAATACAAGATCGCCCTCGTTGAAGTCTCGACGCCAAATCTTTTGAGCTTGGAACCGCCTTAGCGCCTGCTGGAATCTTGTCGAATGCATCATGGCCACGTCGCGGGCTTCGTCTATCTGATCCAGCGAGTCTTCGCGAGCTCGCTGATTCGAACTTTCATCATAGCCCTTGATCTTGGGTGATCCGTATTCCGGGTTTGTGGGGAGAACAGCCTCTGCACCATAGATTAGGATAAAAACAGGCGTGAATCCTGTGGCTCTGCTTGGAGTGGTCCTGAGGCTCCAAATGACCGACGACAACTCCTGAAGTCATTTTCGGCCAGACTTGTTCAGTCTGTCGAAGATCCTGGGCTTGAGACCCTGTAGAATCATTCCATTGGCACGTTCCACTTGGACATTGGTCTGTGGATGTGCAACGGCCGCCCAGTCCACACGGATGTGGTGGTCGTCGCAAAACTCCAGGAACTTTCTGCCGGTAAACTGGGAGCCATTGTCGGTGATGATGGAGTTCGGCACTCCAAACCGGTGGATGATGTCAGTGAAAAATGACACGGCTTGCTCTGCTCTAAGGTTAGTGATTGGGCGTGCCTCGATCCATTGGAGAACTTGTCCACGGCAACCGGCAGGTGGGTATAGCCCCCAGGCGCCTTTCGCAAGGGCCCGACGATGTCCAACCCCCACACGGCGAACAACCATGTGACGGGTATGGTCTGCAGGGTGTGAGCTGGGAGATTGGTCTTGTGTGCGTAAAAATTGGCACCCCTCGCAGGTGCGCATGACCTCGTTGGCATAAGCGATCGCGGTGGGCCAATAGAAGCCCTGGTGGAACGCGTTGCCCACAAGGGTGTGCGGTGCCATGTGGTGTCCACACACACCCGCTTGGATGTCTCGAATGAGTTCCCGGCCGTGGGGGATGGGGATGCACCACTGCAGGACCCCGGACGTGGTGCGCTTGTACAGCTCGTAGTCGATCACGGTGAAGGACTTGGCTTTCCTGGCAATGAGCCTAGCCTCAGTCCGATACGAGGGGAGTCCCCCTCGATCGATTTAGGTGAGGTACTTGGCCCGCCAATCTTTCGCGTGGGGGCCGACTCTGTTTCCATGCCCTGGGCTTCGCTTGCATCGTACCCCTCGAGCAGGCAGAGGACGAACGCCTCGTTCGAGGGGTCCTCGTCCATGGGTTCCGCACCCGCTGGACTTGAGGGAGCCCCCGAGGGTTCCTCCTGATTCGAGGGGGCCGAACTGAGGTCGACGGATGGTTTGGCGACGTCTCGCGCGAAAACGTTCGGGGGAACAGTGATTCGCCCCGACGTGATCTTCGCGAGCTCGCCCGCCTCCTCGTTGTACTTGCGGGGGACATGATTGAGCTCGATGTCGTAGAACTTGTCCTCGAGGGCGCGCATGGCGTTGCAGTAAACTTCCATCTTTTCGTCGTGAAAGCTCGCATTCTTCATTACTTGATCGATTACGAGTTGCGAGTCTCCCCTAACGTCGAGGCGCTTGATGCCGGTCTCAACGGCGATTCAAAGGCTGCAGAGGAGGGCCTCGTACTCCGCCATGTTGTTCGAGGCGGGGAAGTGCAGACACACGGCGTACCTCATGTGCTCCCCGAGGGGCGAGATGAAGAGCAGGCCCGCACCTGCCCCTGTTTTCATCACTGACCCATCGAAGTAGAGGGTCCAACACTCGACTTGTATCTGCAACGGGGGCAGTTGCGTGTCTGTCCACTCGGTGATGAAGTCTGCGAGGATCGCCTTGCGTGGTGCGTAGGTGAGCGTTTCACCCATGAGCTCTACAGACCACTTTGCGATCCTGCCTGCAGCGTCCGGGTTGCGAATGATCTCCCCAACGGGAATGAGGAGACCATCGTAACCCGGTGGGCCTCGAAGTAGTGCCGCAGCTTGCGCCACGCGAGCACCACTGCGTAGAGAAGCTTCTAGATGTGGGGATATTGCGCCTTGTTCTCGGACAGCACTTCGCTGATGTAGTACACCGGCCTTTGGACTGGTAGGGTGTGACCTTCCTCCGTGTGCTCCATGACGATGACCGCGCTGACCACCTAGGTGGTCGCCGCGATGTAGAGGTACAGAGGCTCGCCGTCTTGAGGCGGCGTGAGGATTGGTGCGCGTGCGAGCGTCGCCTTCAGCTTGTCGAGCACCTCCTGGGCCTCGATGGTCCAGGAAAAGCGCTCGTGCTTCTTCAGGAGTCGGTAGAGGGGCGAGCCCTTTTTGCCGAGCCGCGAGATGAAACGGCTCAAGGCGGCCAGGCAGCCCAACACCTTCTGCGCCCCTTTGAGGTCTCGAATCAGACCCATTCGGTCGAGGGCAGAGACCTTCTCGGGGTTGGGCTCGATGCCCTGCCGGGAGACAATGTACCCCAGCAGCATGCCGCGCGGCACCCCGAAGACGCACTTCTCGGGGATCAGCTTTACACCATTCACCCGCAGACAGTCAAATGCCACACGCAGGTCGTTAACCAGGTCATCTACCTTCCTGGTTTTGACAACAATGTCATCTACGTATGCTTCTACGGTTTGCCCGATGTGGTCCCCGAAAATGTGATGCATACATCGCTGGTACATAGCGCCCGCGTTTCGAAGGCCAAATGGCATTGTTATGTAGCAAAACATGCCGAACGGTGTGATGAAAGAGGTCGTGAGTTGATCGGACTCCTTCATCTTTATTTGGTGGTAGCCCGAATAGGCATCAAGGAAACACAAGAGCTCAGACCCCGCAGTGGAATCTACGATTTGATCAATACGCGGCAAAGGAAAAGAAACTTTGTGACATCCTTTATTCAAACCGGTATAATCTACACACATTCTCCACTTCCCATTCTTTTTCTTAACTAATACAGGATTGGCTAGCCATGTAGGGTGGAAAACTTCCTTGATGAATCCGGCCTCGAGGAGCTTCCGCACCTCCACTCCGATCATCCGGCGCCTTTCTTTATCAAAGCACCGCAGCAGCTGTTGCACTACTCCGGAGTGAGGTAGGATGTCAAGGGAGTGCTCGGCGACCTCCCTCGGGGTGCCTGGCATGTCCGAGGGGCTCCACACGAAGATATCGGTGTTGGCACGGAGGAAGTCGATGAGCACCACTTCCTATTTCAGGTCAAGGGTGGAACTGACCCTCAACGTCTTTCCCTCGGGGGCGGCAGGGTCGCGGGGCACCTCCTTTGTTTTCTTTGCGGCCTCGAAATTGCCCGCGTGCTTGGTGGAGGAGTCAGGGCCCTTGTTGGCCAGCTTCTCCAGGTCCGCGACAAGCGTTTCGTCGAGCGCTAGGACCTCGGCGGCTCAACACACTTGATGTCACAGTCGAATACGTGCTCAATCAACGAGCCCACAGTGATGGGGCCTTTTGGCCCCGACATCTTCATCTTGTGGTACGTGCAGTTCGGGACCGTCATGAACTTGGCGTAGCACAGACGCCCAAGGATGGCATGGTACGTGCCCTGGAACCCCCCACCTCGAAGGTGAGGGTCTCCTTGCGGAAATTGTCTGGTGTGCCGAACCAGACTGGCAGCTGCCTGAGGGGCTGGACGCGCTTGCCCGGCACGACGCCATGGAACGGCGTCGTGCTGGGCCGCAGCTGATCCAACCCGATCCCCATCAGTCGTACGGTGTGTGCATAGAGGATGTTGAGGCTGCTGCCGCCGTCCATCAGCACCTTGGAGAACCGCGCATTGCCGACGACGGGATCGACGACCAGCGGGTACTGGCCCGTGTTGGGGATGCGGTTCGGGTGATCCTCGCAGCTGAAGGTGATGGCGTCCTTCGACCAATCGAGGAAGGAAGGAAGGAGGAGCCCTCTCCGCAGAAAGGACCTCATGCCGCTCCCGCTTGCGCTGGCTGTTGGACATGTCTACCGTCGGCCCCCCGAAGATGAGGAAGACGTTCTCAACCGCAGGGAAGCCACCGGCACCCCCATCACCACCATCCTTCTTGGCCTCATCCTCTTTCACGGCGACGCGACTGTAGTATTTTCTGAGCATGTTGCATTGCTCAAGGGTGTGGTTGACCGGGGTCTTGTGGTACGGACACGACTTCTTCAGCATGTCATCAAACACGCCGGGACCTCGAGGGGCCGCTCGAGGGCCCTTGCGGGCCGGGTCGACCGCGAGGGCCTCGTCCTCGTCCTCGCCGCGCCCCTGCACGCGTGCGTCACGGCAGGGCTTCTTGCATTTCTTGCCCCGCTTATGCTTATGTTGGGGCTCCTTGGACTTGCTGCCCTCCGCGGGTGTTGACGGTGAATTTCCATCAACCTAGCCATGAGTTTACCTTTAATGTTGGCATTGATTTATTATTCTAACCACTAGAACTAACCCCCCGTATATAACAAGTTCACTCTTGCATGTCGATTTTGGAGTTTATTGTTTACGCAGGAAATCTACGCTAAAGAGGAGATTTTTGGGATAAGTTCATCAAGCACTTTGGGAGAAGATCATGAAGCCCGACAAGAGTCAAGACACGCGATGAACATGACTCCAAATGACCTAAGGACTGAAGCGTCAACATGCAAATCTTCAGGGACTCAACCAGAAAACAGTGAAGCTTGGATAGCAGGGGATTCAAGCCTTAAACGCGAAGGAAATGATGTCAAAGGCCCACATGCAAGTGCACACAAATAAGGAATCACGGGAGAAGAAACCGGGGAGGAAACCGGGGCCAAACCGGGCCAAAACAGGCCTCGGCCCGCCGGCCTAGGCCGACCGGCCCAGCCCATTCCGGGCCCGGTTCGACACCCCCTTTGACCTAGCCACCTCTCGGGCTATTTATAGTCCCCTGGCCGAGAGCCACAAGAAGATACATTCGTCATCCGCCGCTGAGGAGTAGAGAAGAGAGGGACACTGTTCCGGAGAGGAGAGGGTCAAGATGGTTGACTAGGGTTCCCCTAGTCGATGTGGGAACCTTGAATGGAACACCACGTCGGATTTCCCGGAGCTAGGATCAAGATCAAGGTAGGATCCCAATGGTGATCTTGTCCATGTATTATACTCTCGTGTTGAATTTGCAAGATTGAATCTGATTTCTAGCGATCAAGTGCTTTCTCTACTACTTTGTCTTCGCTTGGCTTTGCTTCTTCCCCAATCTAGTCTATAGCTAGATTGCTTAGGGTGCTCTTGTAGTCATGGTGGCTAGAGGTGCATACCCAATCTACCGAGCGTTTTCAACTTGTTCTTCTTGGACTCGCCCTAGGCTAACCCGCACGAATAGGGGTGCGTTGTGACAGGACGGTGGCTCCAAAAGGCGTGAGCCTTCGGAGTTGGAACGGAAGCCACGATTTAAAGAGGCTAGTTATGACATTCATTTGCTTTATTCTTCTTTGCTTTGGAACTTCAACAAAAGACAATCCAATCTCTAGATTGGTTTTATCTCTCTTTCTCTTGCTACCTCCGATGTTTAGTAGATTAGATGCGTTTTATGGTTCTTCCATAGATTAGATGCAAACCCCTATTCAAGATCAAAGTGTTTTCCGCTTATTAGATTGGATCTTACGTTACACATTGTTCCATGGATTCGATACCTTGGGTTCACACTTAAGGGAAGAAGGGTCCCTTGACTACGACGGAGGACTTGTCCGCTTGCAAGTCCAAATGAACTTTGATACGATAATCAACCGTCAATAGCGGGCGCGTTGTCCACACGCTTGCCCTTCTTGCCATCGAAAATGGCCCCCACTGCCTCCTCTCCGGAAGTGAACCTGGTGGCGATGTCGAACAACTCATTGGAGTCGACCGGCAGGCTTCGCCTAAGCTTGCGCACGAGGTCCCGACAGGTCGTGCCCTCGAGGAAGTCATGTACGATCTCGGACTGAGCGATGCTCGGGAGCTCGGTACAACGCTTGGAAAAGCACCGGATGAAGTCCCAGAGCGATTCGCCGGTCTTCTGGGTGCATGCCCGCAGGTCCCAAGAATTCCCAGGGTGCACGTATGTGCCCTGGAAGTTCCCTACCAACGTGTGGACCAAGTCATCCCAGCTATGGATTTGGCTGGGCGGCAAGTGCTCGAGCCATGTGTGGGCCGAGTCCGCGCGGTGCAGCGGCAGATTGCAGATGATCACCGCATCGGTTGTGGCGCCGCCCAACTGGCAGGCCAGGCGGTAGTCGTTGAGCCACACACGAGGGTTCGTCTCCCCTGTGTACTTGTCGATCAAGGTGGGCTAGCGGAAGCGCTGGGGAAGCTCGCCGTGCGGATCTCCCGGCTGAACACGTGGGTTCCTGGGGGTTCCAGCGTTGGTGAGCGGTCTTCTCGGCTGTCGTAGTGGCGTCGGTGGGTTCCTGGAGGTAGCCCACCACTGCTCGCGCCTCTGCATCGCCCCTTTGCCTGGCATTTATGACATTGCGGGCGTCACCGTCCTGAGCTTGTTTGCGCGCATCAAGGATCCGCTCCCTGACCGGCGTCCTGCCCTGGTTGGCCGGTTGCCCCGTGGTGCCGCCCGCGTGGACGGATGCCTCCTGGCCCTGAGCGCCGCCGTCGTCCCACGTGCTGGGCTGATGGCGTATGCGGGATGCCGAGCTTTCGGCCTGCTGCACAATCGCCTGCTCGATGAGGGCCTGCGCCTCGCGGTGCAGGTTGCGTGCCTCAGGTGTCGAGGGCGTGGCATGGCTCGGAGCAGTGTCGCCGCCGCGATGAGCTTTTGGCTTGCTCGCGGTGGAGTGTGCAGGTCATCAACATTGAAGTCAGTGTTGATGCGCTCGCGGGCGTGCTTGTCTAGCTCGCGCGCACGTTCACCACGTGTCGAGGCTTCTCTAGCGATGGTGGCGCGCAGGATTCGCACATGTCGGTACTCTTCCACGAGCTTGGCTTCGAGCTCGCGCACTTGAGATAGTTATGCGTTGATGTCGGCGCCTCTCGTCAGCGAGGCTGGGGCACGCTTGGCCCCGGTTTTTGGGGCGCGTCTCCATTGCCTGCCCCTGTTCCGTTCGTGTCGGCGGCGTGTTCATCGGCGACGACCACGAAGCACTCGCGTGCAGGATCGTAGCTTCCGATGCTGGAGTCGTCGGAGTATCCGAACCAGTAGTCTGCGGTGTCGAGGAACCGTTGGAACATCACCGGGTCGGGTATGTCGGAGAAGTCCCACTCGGCATACCCGTGTGAGGTTGTGGGCGGCAGCTCACTGGCCGAGCCATGATATGACTCGTCATTGGTGGTGGCGATGAGGTTCCCGGAAGGTCCTCGTATCCTGCCATGTCGGTGCTTACGGATGACGCGTATGTTGTCGTAGTGTTGTGTAGCCCGTCAGGGAACTATGGCTTTGCGGCTGTGTGCTCCCCCGCGGACGCCGTCGCTCCATCGGTGGGCGTGTCTCCTCGTGTCACGGCGCGCACGGCCCGACGCCGCTCCATACGGGCCGGCGCGAGCGCTGGCCTGAGCGCTGGCGGCGTCGAGGTGTCGAGGTGCTCACAGCATCTGCCTGGGCGGGTGCTGGAGCGTTAGTAGCAGGCGTGGCAGGCATTGAGCTCGGCCCAGTCGACCGCCACGGGTGGAGTTCGTCGTGGTTGGTGATGCGCATGAGGTAGTTGTTCCCCGTGGCCTGAAAGTTCAGGTTCTTGAACCGGATTTCGAACCCGGCTAGGAGGGGGTCCGAGCTACCCATGGAGTACCTCTGGGACCTGTACTCAGTGCGGATCACCATCGAGACTGCTGGTGGGAAGCTGATCTCAGCACAGTAACTAGTAAGAGCATTGACATCGGTCTCTCGATGGCCGGTGCTAAACAACACAATGACACGAGGTTTATCCTGGTTCCGCCCGTGGGCCGTACGTCCAGCAGGGGTGAGCTCGTGGTGCTGTATTGCGTGGCACCGTGGTGCTCGTTGAGGGGAGCTACAAGCAAGACGGGAGAGGAGGAGAAGCCTCTAGGTCCCTGAGGGTTGATTGAGGCTAAGTGCCAAAATCGTGGATGAAGGCGGAAATGTGAGTGAGTGCTATCTGTCCCCCCCCCCCCCCTCGCGGCCAGGGGACCGCCTCCTCCTTTTATAGGCCAAGGGGAGGCGGTTTACAGTCATGCCGCGCGGCTCTAAGTGCTACATGTGGTAGCATGGCGCACAGTGTCATGCAATTGACAGTCATCCTGACGAATCTTGCTTCTGGCAGGCGTCGTGGTGGATCATGTGCCCGTCCAAGGGCGGTTTCGAGGGTAGTAGCGTTGGAGCCCTTACTTGGTCGCCGTCTGTACGCCGGTTCGAGGACTCGGCTTACGGAAGATCGGAGGCCGCACAACGGCGGGCGTGGCGATGTCCCGTCGATCTGGGTTCCCACAGTGCTGGGGATGACACTGTAGTGCCTCAGATGGCGGCACAGTTGCGGGGATGGCCACACAGGGCCGGAGGTGACTGGGAACACGCGCCGCGCCGGCCTTATGTCACGACGTCGTCCCCGGTGGGTGCAAAGTAGGTGGTCGTACCCCTTTCGAGGGTGTCGTCGTCCTCCTTCGAGGGGGCGGCGTGGAGGAGGTACGGGAATGGGTGGCATAGTGTCACTGAAATGACACCGGCCTTCCCGCACAGCGTCGGGGATGGCCACACAGTGTGGGTTTGTCGAACAGCGCCGGGATATGATTCTCAGGCGGTGTCAGAGGGCAGGCGTGGCGGGGATTCGCCTTTGACTCGGGCGCCTGTGACACGCCAGAGCATTTAATGCTCCGGTCGAGGGAGCAGGCACGGTGTCGTGAGTCTAATGCGGCCTCGAGCGAGGCGGAGACTCGCCTGAGGGCGGCATCAAACCCTCAAGCGAGGCAGAGATTCGCCCGAGGGGGCTTCAAGCCCTCGAGCGAATTGGAGATCTGCCCGAGGGGGCGTCTGCCCCTCGAGCGAGGTGGAGATTTCGTGGAGCGGCACCTGGCCCTCAAGCAAGACGGAGGTTCGCCCGAGGGCTGCCGAGCCTAGCGGCTTGATGGGCCGCTAAGGTTTTTTGGGCTGTGACTACGCGGGGTGTAATTTGCGGTTTGTGGGCTTATTTATTAGTTCATTATTATATTAAAATGGGGTGTTTCCCCCGTCGTTAGGGGACCCTTATGGCCGTCACCGACAATATTGCAATGTCTAATAGGTTTCAAAGTCAGACGGGCATGAACCTGGGGTCTGGTAGTCCTCCGCGGCGAAGTCGTCGGCGTAGTCGTACTCCGGGATCAGCTCCCCGGCTCCAACTGCTCCTATTAACGCGTAAAAGAAAATAAACAGTGGTCCTAATGCAAGTAACTCCAAAAGAACAGCAATTAAGAGCCAAAAGAGAGCAAACACTAGCTTAGCACGGAGTTTAAGATTTTAGAGAATTTCCGGAAAAGGTTTTGTATTTTTTCGGAGAAAAAATGGATTTACTAGGGTTGATAGGAAGCACCGGTCGTACCAGTCTGCTATTAGCGACACTGGGAACTATGTGTGCTCGGGCTCCGGGGCACTATATGTCTCTACACCGTAGATGGATTCCGAAGTGCGTAGTACGATACTTGATTAAATATGCATTCATTAATATTCTATGTATGTTTGATTGCACTGACACCGATTATATTCTCTAGAGCAGGCTACTCGTAGCAGGGCTTCTTCCACTAGCGCAGTTGGTCGAAGGGGACCTGATGCAGAGTGCGCTTTGTCCGCAGGATCATCACTCGCAGTTTGCGTTCGACTACGGCCTCATCTGCGCACTGCTCAACTAGTGGCACCTTGATATGCACACATTCCATTTCCCCTTTGGAGATGTGACGATCACTCTGCATGACGTGTCCCTCTTGCTTGGGCTACTGTGTGTTGTCGAGGCGATGGGGCCAGTCGACATCCCTGAGTTGTGGCGGCAGGATTTGGTTCAGAGGTTCGCGCCAGTGGTGCGCAACTTGTCATCGGTCCAGCATGGGACTTGGCCAACGTCCACGGACCCACCTCTTCTCGGTTGCAACATTACAGCGTACGTACCTCAGTATCTTTATTTATTATGTTTAAGTAATATTGCAACCACTTTGTCCAATTATCTTTTTGTGTATTCTGACTGCATGCGAAATGACGCCAACGACAAGACTTTGGAGGTGCATCTGTTGTAGTTTTTCGGGTACGTCATGTTGTGCGGATTGTAGGGAGATTCAGTTTGGAGGTACCTGATCCCTCATGCTTGAGCGATCGTAGACACCCCCTGGAGGATGTCCCCAGGTCAGTTGGGGTGTTGTAGTGTTGGCGGCGATGTACAGGGGTCTGTGCGAGGGCATGGCAAAGGGCACGTCTAGTGAGGGGATTTTCCTCAGATGCCCGTTGTTGCTGCACCTCTGGTCGTACGAGCACCTTCCCGTTGGTTGGCCCTTCGTTGACCGGCACCCAATCCAACTCCTAGAGCCTGGCCACGACCTAGCTGACTGGGCCACCGTCGACTCCTTGTCGTGCCACCGACCTGTACGTGCTTCTTACCATTTCTTCATCAATTTCTCATTTAATTCACACAGCTAACTCTTGTTATGTTAAGCACCTCTCTTTCACACAACATACTAGGCAGTCGTACTTCGACTTCGTTGGTGAGATCGACGGCCTGACAGACTCAGACGTTGTTTGGACACTGTAGACCACCGACATCATCGAGGCGCTAGCACCTCAGGGTCTCTCATTGTTGTGCTATCGGAACCGGTAGTATTGGAGGACAACGACGTCGATGGTGTTTGACGTCCACGTCGAGGAGTACCACGTGTGTCGTGACATGAGATAGTTCGGCCTGTACCAGGAGTCGTCCCTGCCAGTCGTTAACACGGTTGACACATTAGTGCACAGGGAAGTTGTCGTTAACTCTTTAGGTTTTTGATCACGTAAAGCAACTTTAATTGTTGATAGATCCCATGGATTTTGTAATAGGTTGTCCATGGGTGTCAAGACTAGGTCGGTTCAGTGGCAGCCTAAGCTACTACCCCACGTACAGGCTTGGGATCACGCGTCTGAGGAGAACAACGTCGTCGGTGAGCAGCAAGCCCACAATTGATGTGGTCTGGCTAGCGTACCTGCAGTGGTACATATTGAGAACTCAGACGTGCGTGATGTACGTGCTACTCGAGTTACCACAAGAGCCAGCCGACCCCACGACGGGGTACCCCATATGACGGGACC
Organism: Cenchrus americanus; assembly: GCA_947561735.1. Classification (NCBI taxonomy): domain Eukaryota; kingdom Viridiplantae; phylum Streptophyta; class Magnoliopsida; order Poales; family Poaceae; genus Cenchrus; species Cenchrus americanus. Next base: position 58,210,628 of record OX387240.1, read on the forward strand.
ACAACTACGGCACCATGGTGAGTTAGTGACTAAAAATTCATCCTTCTTTGATTACATTTGTTCATACTAATCCATCTTTTGTTTGACGGAAAGACGTGTTGCACGAGATCTATAAACTGGTGCATATCATGTATTCGTCGGCGATGGACATGATGATCGGGGCAGCACAAGCAAGTGTACGAGAGAATGATGGAGGTCGTTAGGAGGTACTGCCACAGGGTAAACTTCCACGGGTACGACGCAGCTATGCCTACACGTATCTCCTCATCCTGCAGTAGCTCACCCTCTGCTGCTCCTTCGTGCCAGGCGTCGTTGTCCTGCACACAGACACCGTACTCCGTCACTCTGTCGGCTCCGTCGTACATGCCATGGTCGTCTGGATTCTACACTGGAGGTAAATCTTCTTTTGTTCATTGTAATTTGCACGACTTGTTGTGTTGTTATGTGTTCATACATGATATCTAATCTTATAGGGAGACCAACGACACTGTCGGGACCGGAAACTTCGGCTTGGGTACCGCCGTCACCACCACCACCAACAACGGTTTTCCAACAAAATAGTCAGCCACCCATTTTTTAGCAGCCCGTCGTTGGTGTGTCCCTAATCCTATGTCCAAACGGACTAGCTCTTCAAACGATATGTGCTGACCAAATTCTATTCGATGCAGGTTTCAATGCCACCCCTCACCTGGCTCTGAAGACCAGTTTTTGGCCTCCCTCGACGAGATGTTCATGGGAGAATAGGATGTGCTCAGCCCTACACAATTAGGAGGAGCACCGGCTTTCGGGACCCAGGTGACGCATGAGGAGTAGGCGTGTGCGAGGAGGCGGCAGCGGCGGGTTTGCAGGCGGCTGCGGCGGCAGGTGGTTTGGAGGCCGAGGACACATCGGGAGCGGTGGTGGTGGCGATTAGATCAGGAGTAGACTTAGCGACACCACCCCCGATCCGGATTTTTCCCAACGACACCGCATGACACCACCGGATCCCCTCACGTACCCTACCCTCCAGACGAGGGCAGCGCAGATTGCAGCCAAGAAGGTGGTTGAGAGGCCGCCGTGATCATCGAAGCACGATCATATTTAGAGATTGTATTTAGTGATGTTTAACTATGTCATTAGTGTACTTTTGTCCTATCGATATTCGTATTATGAATAAAATGCTCACAAATCTGTCCTATCGATGTTCATATGGATTGAAAAACGCCAATGGAATTATTACATAAAAAATTACAAATGATGTGGGATCAGACGCTGCTTGAAACGGTGTTGACGTTGTTGCCAATGATGTCTCTTTCATGCCTACCAAACACCGGCACAACTGCCGATCTTCGGCCCCGAATGTCGTTTTAAACGGCTTCTGCCAGCAGACGCTGTTGTGTGCGACGCCTGGTTTGTGAGTCACTGAGTCTGGATATTTAGTTTTAGAAAATCTAAAACAATATAAAAATTCCATCAACACGCAAGTCTGGAGCAACAAGTTTAGGCCCAGGTCATAGCAGGCTTGGATTGGGTCGTCCACTATTTTCCCATCTATTAATTGTTCCAGGCCTTCTCAGATTAGTATATTTCGTTCGATTCACTAATGTGGAGCGAATGGGCTTGCAGTCCAACACCTTTTCTTAGATGTGATTGGGCTTGTAGTCCAATGGTAGGACGGTCCAGTGGGACGCTACCCATCAGGGTTCAAATCCTGGTGCTTGCACCTTTTCCTGGATTTATTCCGGGATTTTCCGGCGTTATACATTAAGTGGTAAACGACCGTTATACGTTAAGTAGTAAGCGACGTTCCCATCGACGACGAGGTGCCAGTGGTAACTTCGAGAATCTCCAGATCTGCCGGTGCTCAGTCCTTCGGAGGTGCTCATAGGGGTAGGGTTTGCGTACGTGTATTCATAGGGGTGAGTGTGCGTGCGTGTTGTGTGAGCGTCTGCGTTGTACTGTGTCAATCTCAAAAAAACCTTTTCTTGGATTTATTCTGGGATTTTCCGGTGTTATGCGTTAAGTGGTAAGCGACGTTCCCGTCGACGACGAGGCGTCAGTGGTAACTTCGATAATCTCCAGATCTGTAGCTGCTCAGTCCTTCGGAGGTGCTCACAGGGGTAGGGTTTGCGTACGTGTATGTGTGTGTATTCATCGGGGTGAGTGTGTGTGCATTGTACCGTGTAACTTAAAAAAAACTAATGCCCTGTTTGGAACCGCGACGTCGCTTATACGTTGAATACGCAGAAAAAACCCCGCAAAACGGTCTGCGAGGGACGCGTGTTTGCCAGCCGCCCCCACACCACGCAAAACGTGGTCGAATGAACTACGCGGAGCACTCATCCTACTCGCGGTACCAAACAAGGCCTAAATCCAGCCAGCACCCCGCCGACCAGTGGGGAATCTAGGATTTGAAGCTAGGGTGGGCCAAGAGTCAATTCTTCCCCCTTCATCTGCAGTAGCAATAGTAATTGGAGGAGCAAAATCGAACTTTTATGCGAGTTTAGGTATGTTATATATGTGGTTTCATAGTTAGATGATCAAAATTTATTTTTTGTGATAGTTGAGGGAGGTAAACCAGACTTATAAATAAAAATCCAGGATATGTGACTTTTGGGCTGAATCTTAGGGTGGGTCGTGGCCCACCCGGCCCACCCTCTAGATACGCCCATGCCGCCGGCTCTAAATCATGATCAAGTCAAGCTTGAGCTTAGGTCTCGTCATATTCTTTTTCTTATCATCAACAAAAATTAATCTGTTTTCATCATCGATAGTTCCTTCTCTTCTCTGTTTTAATTTTTCTTGCACCTGTCATTCTTTATCTCACGCACTTTATCTAGTCATCAACATTTTGTACTCAAATCTATTTCACCCATCTTTTCTATAGCGGCTGATGAGTGAGACCCACCTCCCTTGGAGCTCAATGGAATGCCTACCAGGAATTTTGAGGTGGATAAGACTATCTCCAGTAAGAAATCGAATCCCCATCTGCAATTGCCCGCTTTGAGAAAAGGAGAGAGAAGAGAACAGTGTCTCAAAAAGATGTGCCCTCCAGCAGCTTTCGGACCCCCTTGCACATCGTGCAAGGGTAGTTGCCTCCCGCGCGTCAAGGGAATGGAGGATGTGGCGGCTAGCGGGATGGAGGAGGCGGCGGTAGTGATGGAGGAGGCGGCAGCGGCGGGGATGGAAAATCCAGCCACCACGGGGACAAGGAGGTTGCCATAGGACCTCGGTCTCAACGGCGCGAAGGTGGATGCGACATCACGCGGAGCTGCGGCGTCGCGTCGAGCCTGGTGAGTGGAGAGGAGGGAGCTCGAGGTAGGTCGCGACCAGCGTGGGGACGCCATGCGGGTCAGAGAGGCAACGGTGGCCGTGCGGGTCGGAGAGGCGACGACGGCCTGCGGGAGTAGAGGAGGCGACGGTGGTGGCCGCGGGGTCGCCGCCGAGGTGGGAAGCAGATCCAGCAGTCGGCCTTCAAATCCAGACCTGCCAATGGGGAGGGTGGCCGCCGGCGACCGTCGGAGGTGGCAGAGGAGACGGGGGCAGTGGGTAGGTCTGCGGGGTGGAGGAGATGGGGGCGGAACCTGGAGGAGGAGACGGGGGCAGAGCGGGGCGCGGGGGATTGCAGGAGACGGTTGGGACAGGGGAGTTGAGGAAATGAGAGAGAAACCTAGGAATGGGGTTGCCCGGGTGGCCGACCGCAAAATCTGCGTGATGTTGCAGCACCTGCTGGAGGCGAAACAATGCACGTTCCTTCCTCAAAATGAAGATGCGGTGAGGGATAGGGGTACCGCTGGAGGTAGTCTAACTAGCTGATCCAACCAGATTCCAACGAACGGAATGTCTAGGATTCACTCTGTTAGAACCAAAGTGCGGAAGGATAACCCCAAGAACGCAAAACCAAATCGCAAGATCACACAAACGAGAACGACACCGAGGCATGATGTTTTTAACGAGGTTCGGCCATGTGCCTACATCCTCGGGGCATGACAACGGGCGCTCCTCCCCATCAACAACAGCTACACAGGCATCCGGGCACCACCACGGCAACGCCGCCGCCCACACCAGCCGCCAAGTCGTCTCACGGTTACAACGGTAGTGCCCTCGTATTTATGGGCCGTAGGATACAGAGTACGACCGAAACTCTACCCTTATCCTAACAAACTACAACTCAAGTCCAACTGTAACCGAACTGTACACATATTCGACACATATCTAACAATCTCCACCTTGGCGAATATACACGCCACCTTGAGCTTGTCCATGCGCGAACCTCCGTGTAACAAACTTTAGTCGCCTCCTTTGTTGCTCACTTAGAACAACCCGACGAGGCCACTGCCACCCCGCTGACCGTCGGATAAAACACCTCCATACTTGCATTGCCGTCCATGACTCCACCTCCAACAACGCTTCCCTTCAGCTTGTATTGGTGTGCACATGACTTCTCACCAACCATGACCGTCTTGCCTCTATGCATTACTCTCAAGGTCTTCTTATCAGGCGCCGCCTGATACAACCATCCTTCTTCATGCAAGATCCCAAGCGAAATTAGATTCGTCCGTAGCCCCGGCACATGCTTCACACCTTTGAGTAGTATCTCCTGTCCATCACACATCTTGAACTTGATATCACCCAATCCAATGATACGATAACCTGAACCATCTCCCAAGTGAACAAGATCACCCTCCTTCTCAATGTATGACAAGAACCACTCCGTCATTGGTGTTACATGAAACGAGCTAGCTGAATCCAACAACCACGCTTCTTCACAAGACTTTTCACTTGACACTGTGAGAATATCACCATCGCTATCCGAGTCATCTTGTCTGGCAATCATCACACTTGTGGTTCCACTATCCTTCTTCAGTTCCGGACACTCAGCCTTTTTATGCCCCCACTCCTTGCACTTATAGCACTGTGGTCCCTTATTCTTCTTCTTGCCCTTCTTATCTTCACCACCCCGATCACTCCTGGTCATAAAAGCACTCCCAAAAGGCTTTTCGGGTGAGTTGTTCTTCCTCCTCTGCTCATGAGAAAGCAAAGCCGCAACAACATCATCCACTTGCACCTTCTCCTTGCCATATGTCAGTGTAGTAACCAAGTGATCATAAGAATCCGGCAACGAACACAAAAGAACAATCGCCATGTCTTCATCATCAATCTTCACGTCAACCTTCCCAAGATCAGCAACAAATTGATTGAAGACATTCACATGCTCAGCAAGATCTGACCCCTCCTGCATCTTCAGCCCATACAACTTCTGCTTCAGATACAACTTCCGAATCAAAGTCTTGGACATAAACTTCTCGACCAACTTGTCACAAATCTTCTTAGGTGAGCTTTCATCCATGACATGGTACATGATCTGATCAGCGAGACACAACCTCATCGTTGCACATGCTTGCGCCTGCATCTCCTCTCACTTATCATCATCTACCTTCACCGGCTTCTTCTCGTCGAGTGCTCTCGAGATGCCTTGTTGAGCCAACAGGTCCTTCACTCTCATCTGCCACAACCCGAAGTTTCCGGTGCCATCGAACCTCACCACTTTAAACTTGGAAGCCATCGACGCCATCTGCCTGTTGCCACAAATCGCCAAAAATCAATCACACACGTGTACTGTCATACCACGTACCTCCTACATGTCGAGTGATCTCCTTCTTCACGTCCCGCCACGGACGCCACACGATGCTGCAGCACCCACCTCCTGCGTGTGCTTGTGCTGAACTTCTCGTGGCATCGCAGCTGTGTAATCCTACATAGCCACGCCGCTCGCAAGCCTCGTCGACCTCCTTGCCGTCACACACGACAATGTCGACCCGCTCAAGAGGTGCTCGCCGTTCGTTGTCAACCGTCGCAAGCACCTGCTTTCACGAACAACTCGATTGCCTCATGCAATATACGTAGACTCCTGAACCTGTTATATGGAGGCCTAAACAGTACACAAACAAGTCTGAACCCTGTCAGACTTCTCCATTGAGTCTTTTTCGTTTCCTTTTTTTTACGTGATTCCCTGCGGCACCTCCTGGCTAGTGATTGAGTCCAACTCGGTTACGCTACGCTTGCATGTCTCCTGACCGCAGATAGCTTCACATCACTCACTTGTATACGGCCATACATGCTCCCTGACGAGTCCCAACCTACCACACATGCATCTCCTTGGCCCTAGCAAACAAAACAAGTCTGAAGTGGACTTTCCTCATGGTGGCACGCACCAAACATGCACATGCATGTGCATGCACCCTTACGTCAGGATCCAAGCTCTCATCTTATACGTACAGGACTCCAGTTCCACTATGCCAATACGAGATCGTGCTCCAGCTCCTCTCAGCGGCGCAACACACGACGTCGTCCTGGTTGCTCCCACACGTGCTCTCCCGGCTGCACCTTAGGTGCCAGCACGTCCCTTTTCCCTTGGCACACCGTCTGCAACCTTTGCAATCATGTAATCTGAAAATAAGCCACCTCCATTAACCTATCGAGTCTACCATGGCTCTCGCCACCATCGTTGCAGTTCCACTTTGAACCCACAACGACCACCCCGATCACGATCGACCGCGAGTTGAAGCCGACATCTTCGTCCACGAAGTCTTCCGGCCACACCGTCGAACCTGACCATCACGTCTGACTGCCCCCTTCGAACAGCAGCCACAAGCCGCTATCAACTGATCTCCACGTCTGGACGGATCCCTATCGATTGCAGCTCATTGGACGGTCCGAGCCACCCGCTTGAAGTGTCCAACACCACCGATCGAGTCGTCGATCGTCGCGGTGCTCCACCTTGCACCCTGCCCCTCTGCGGACAGCTTGTGCGACCTTGCGCAGTGTGGAACACACCCATCGCGCCTTCACGTGGATCTTCTCCTTGGATCTGGCTCTGTTACCACTTGTTAGAATCAAAGCGCGGAACCGATAACCCCAAGAACGCAAAACCAAATCGCAAGATCACACAAACGAGAACGACACCGAGGCACGATGTTTTTTAACGAGGTTCGGCCATGTGCCTACATCCTCGGGGCATGACTACGGGCGCTCCTCCCCATCAACAGCAGCTACACCAGCACAACCGTCGGTGCCAAAAATTGATTCAACGAAAGAACTGAAACAACTAGCTAAAACAATCAATGGGCTACATTTTGACAAAATAATAATCGAGTGATGGCTAGAAACTTTATATTAGTATAATTCTCTCTCTTCTCCTTTTCCGTGAATTTAAAATATGTTTTAAGAGACTTTTCTTTCTACTTTTTTTTCTCGTTTGAGCAATCATGCCGTCCACGTCCAATGCCAAAGAAATGTGTCTGTACGGAGTAGGGACGGTTTTGGCAGGTGTTGATAGAGAAATATTTGTTTTTGTCGCTTGCTCCAATACTTGAGAATTTTATGAGCCATCCATCGATCCAGATCGAGTGGTTGTAAAATAGAAGGAACCTATTACGAGGAACCAAACTTGTGGACCGGAACCAAGTGATTGCGGGTTAGGAACTAAATAATTATGGGTAGGAACTAATCCTAAAATCGGAGGAAAGGGTATATTGGTATAATTAGTCGAAGTGCCCCTCCACGGTGACGCCCTATCGAGCGAGCCCGTGCCCGGCGCCGGCAGAACTCTGATGCGAGGGTGCGTGTCCGGCGAGTCCCCTCGCCCTACCGAACAAGCCCGTGCCAGGGAACTCAGATGTGCCGTCGTGCCTTCAATGTAGATGAGTACGGGCTGCGAAGGGAATTGAGGGTGGCGAGCGTGGATGAGGCGGAGGCGCAGGACGATCGGTCGCCGGGGTCGCTGAGCACTCCGGGTCGCCGGACTCGTGGAGCACTCCGGCGGAGGCGCGGGTCGCGGTAGTGAGGCGGAGGGGCCGGAGCGTCCCTCGCAGCGGAGGACTCCTCGATCTATTCTGCCGTGAGAGTCTGTGTTACGAAAATACCCCTCTGTACGTTCCGTCGGAAAAAACAGAGGAACCACCGGTTCCCCCTAAAGAACCGAAGAGGCCAGCAGCCAGCAGCAAAGGAACTGATCGAAGATGCCAACTACGAAGGATCCTACACTCCGTCTCCGTGCAAGTATATTTATTTATACGCTTACAGGCAGTGAGGTACGTAGAGCTACAGTGTAGAGGCGCCATTGCAAGCATATCCGACCTTAGCTACACGACCAGTCCTGCTACAAGCTGGCGACGAAGAGGGAAGAGAACCAGATGACGAGGTCCTCGCTGAGCTGGTGGTGCTGCTCCTCGTCGACCAAACCCACGGCGGCGCCGCCTCCGACGTGCAGGCGGCAGAGCGGGCACGTCCGCCGGCAGCGCGCCAGCCACCGGTCGACGCAGTCCCGGTGGAAGGCGTGGCCGCACGGCAGCCACCTGATCTCCTCCCCGTCGCGGCACGCCGATATGCACACGCAGCAGTACGACCCCGCCGCGCAGCGTCGCCAGCACCGCTCGCCGCCATCGGCCGCCGCCGCCTTCTTCTTCGCTGCAACAATCTCCAGCCCACTACCGCCGCCACCGCCTTCTTCCTCGGCGGCGCCGGTGGAGAGGGCCGAGGAGAGCAGCGCAACCACCTGGCTCACCGTCACAGCCAGCATCGCAGTGAGGCGAGCTAGTGATCAGTGAGGGAGAGTGAGTAGTGAGAGGGTGGACCAGAGAGATCTCTGAGGCTGCCGGATCGCGATGCTTATAAAGATGATATCCGTCGTCCGGGATCATATTTTTGGGCGATTTCGGGTAGAAAAGGGGACAGGGAAGGCGCACCTAATACTCCAGCCAGCGTCCAATTAACCTCCCATGGCATCATGTACTAGTAAGCCTAAAACTAATCTTCCTTGGACACGAAGCGTCTGCGAGGTTTCAGCTTTGACGAGGTACAAAAAACCCTAACTGAAGGTGAAGGTACTCGATCGAGCAGAGCTCGTCGTCACTCGTCAGGCTGCTATCGATCCGATCGGCGACGCGCTGGTGTATGTGTCGGGAAAATCTGCCTGATGTTGAGCTTGGACGGTCAGGATCAGGTCATGAGGCACGGCTAGCTCAGCTATAGGTCCGTTGACGCTTTGGATGCGGCAAAAGCGACGCCACCACTTTCGCGCCTTGAAAGCATCATTTAACGACCAGCAATTGATGCTATTAAACAAACTCAACTGGGCTTTGCATTGCAGTACTGTGGATACAGTAGATCCAATACGTCCGGCCATGCAGCCAAACGGGTGTGTGTCGGCTGACCTGACCTTATATATAGCCTCTTGCTTCATCAACACATAATAATAAGGCTTTCCCATGGCTACGCAACTTCATCAGTGAGTGAGCGATGACTGCGTGATTAAGTTAGGTACGGCCGGCCGGAGAGCTAGCTAGGCCAGGATCCTCACTGTGCACAGTACTGGTGGAGGTGAGCCGTCGCCGGCTCGCTGGCCACAACGGCTATATGGAACCGCTATCAGAAAGAAAAAAAAGATTCTCAGATGAACTGTATAGTATATGTGAAAATATCGCTTACTTGAGAAGCGAATCTGAGCCAGTTTCTACATTTTGGTACAAATGGATGTGGTTGGAAGAAGCGCGGTCGAAAAAGCTAAAAAAGCAGACCGTACCGTTTGGTCTCTAGTTTCAGCTTATTGTGATCATAAGCTGAATTAAAAACTGTTCCAAACACGAGCCCCTGCCCGTGGTGCGTCAACTTCACCTTGCCCTGTGTGTCAATGGATCGAATTCCCAGCTTTACACCTGGTTTAATTTGAGGCCCGTAGACCGCAGTTCCATTATTATGCAGGACATCTATCGGGTTAATTGCCACATCAGTCATCACTCATCATGTCGCCCATCATTCGTTCTGGAATGACATCCGGACAAATGCTACATTTCTTTTGCGTTTTCTGGTACCAGCAGTACTATAGATGGTAATCCTATCATTAGCTTTCTCTTTGCCTGACAAAGCACCTTTCCTTGTTCACTTTATTTCAAATTTTTTTTAGCGATACAATATCAGTGGCTGGTTTCAGGGAATCCTACCCCACATCCACACCCACCGGAAACAAAGGTCCCCTCCACCAGCTATGATCTGAATTCAGAAACATGTTATGGCAGGTTCCAATAATCTCAGGACATGACAGCTTTGGGAACCAGAGTCCTATTATTTTGTACATCAAGCTCTGCATATAGTTATCCCATCGAAAATGAAAATGAAGCAAAAGGGGTGTTCTTTGACAATTTCATCACGCTCATTGCTGATGTTGAAGACAAAACAATATTAACCTTCTCAACAGCAATCATGTAATATTGTGATGTAACCACTTTCACTTCGTAGGGAAATAAAGTGGGTGACGCATCAACAGGGCAATGATGGTTTACAACAAGAACCATTTGGAGAGAGCGAGAGTTTCGGTTTTTATTACTGATGAAATGTTGCTGCTGTGTAAAGATTTTGTTGACATAAACAAGAAATCAACCAGAAGAATCGCCCGTGCTTAAACCTTGTTCTGATTTCTCTTGGTGGTCATCGAGCAACTTCCCATCTTTTGGTACAAGACAAGGGATTCCATGGACTACCTGTAGTCAGCATCAGCAGTTCAAATGAGTTTGAGAAATGATGGATGAAACCACAGCAGAGACAGGAGCAATTAATTGATCACAAAGGGAGGTGCTGAGTTCAACAGCTCCATGGTTCGTGCCAGGAGAATAACTGAAATGCTACAACAAATGGCAAGTTTATATATTCCTGCCATCGCATAGGTTTGCCTTCTGTGCATCAAAAAGCCAACACAAGTCATGTATCAGTTTCCCCTTTTCCAAATGTGATCAGTTAATTGTAAGCCGTTTGGTGAGCACTTTGATCATTTCCTTCTCCCACCCTCCCTATCTACTTTTCCCCACCACAAAACTAGCATCAACATTCACATATGCACTATGCAGAGTAAAGTTGGTTCTGAAATAATATCCATATATGAGTACTAAATTCCAAGTTTGATTTGTTCTGAAACTTCCTTCAAAGTGCGCGTGACCTCAATCCTGTTAAGATCTACATAAAAATGACATACAGGACTGAAAACGTGTATTTGAGGGTTCTACATAATCCTGAAAACTATTGGGTTGCAATGCATGATCGTTGCTATACTAGATCAGTCGTCCCAGATTTCCCTTTCTTTTGACATTTCTCCACTCCGTCAATACAACAAACAGGTTGCCGGCACACAAGAATGTAGCACTGAGACTATTTAGGTCAGGGACGACAAAAACTCACCGGGAAAGCCACACCGACGGCGTCGCTGACCAGTGACCCGCTGGCCTCGCAGAACCTGTGTAGCAGCATGCGGCGCACGGCTAAGTATGCAGGATGGGATCGAGGGCAATCGCTGCGCGCGGGCGCCGCTGCGAAAGAGACGGAACACGCAAGCCGCTTTGGCTCCTACCTGAGAGACTTCTTGGAGAGGGGGCAGACGAGCACGTCAGCTAGCGCCTGCGAGATGCTGCAGCCGGCGCCGCCGCCGGCGCCGCCTTGGCTCGACAGCAATGCCGTCGTCCGCCGCATTTCCCTCGGGCAATTGGTGGTTGTTGTGATTGAACCCGGTGGTCGCCGGCCGCCGCACGCCGCTCAAAGCAACCGCGTTAGTTGTCTGAGGCGGGCCAGATTCGGCCCAGTTATACTGCTTCTTAGTGTGGGCTCCGATAGCCCTAATGATGGCTCATGAAATATCAAAACGTATCGAATTCTTAAGTGTTGGTCCCGGAGTCCCATCAAACAAAGTTGTGCATCCGGCCCGGTCGGTGTTAGAGGCCGAAGGAAAACTCAAGTTCAGGACTACGGAGTAAAATTTTCCAGAGTTCGCGTGCAGCTTCGATTTTTCTAAAAATATATAGTATATTTTTCGCAATTTTCAAAAATAAATATCTACAGTAAAGATTGTCAAAATTATACCACCGACGTCATTTAAAATGCCGATTCGGAGCACTGTAGCACCCAGCCGCCACCGCCCACCGGAAACGACGGTTGCTACATTAACCCTCAGCGGGTACTATAGCGTTTCAAACGGTGGTAGAGAATGCCTCTTTCCAAAGAATCATAATTAAGCTTGATATGAAAATTGTAGCTTTCATATAGAAACTAATATAATTAGATTAGCTCTTCATAGACAAACTTGAGGTTTGCGAGCCAAGATAAGACCGGCTCGGGATCATGGGACCCCTATCAGATAGGAGGGGGTCTTGTAAGGGGGAGGGGAATCCTCTGATGAGGATGACAATTCCTCCGCCAAAGGGCACTTTAAAAGGTGGGTTTTGGAATCCGAATATAAGGATTTCCCTGGGCTACATAAGAGGATAGACGCTCTCCTCGAAGAACTAGCCCCGTCGGTGTATGCGGGAAATCGTCGCCGATACTCTGTGGGGCTATCCGGTTTGCTCGCTCCGCCCTTTCACTTCTACAACTTTCTAGTTCAAACGTTTTTCATTTGAAATCATCTTCAGACTCAAATAATCGACACAAATGTTTTTGCTCTTAATAGCATATATTAAAAAATATATATCCATTTGTATGAACTCGGATGCAGATAAAACTTATACGGCAATTGTAGATTTCATTGAGAACTACAACTTTGTAGTTCATACTTTTTTTCATTTGAAATCATTTTGATGCTCAATAATCGACACAATGTTCAGATCTAAAATTTGACGGATTTTGTTTTCAGTCGGTAACGTATCATCAAAAACCCATAAAGTTTTCATATAAACTCGGATGGAGGTAAACTATACGCCTAAATTGTATATCTCGACAAGATCTACAACTTTGTGGTTCAATCTGTGTATGTTTGAATTCATTTCGATGTTCTGACACAATGTTTATATTTCAAATTCAAATTTTAGATCTGCATAATATATTGATTATTTGAGGTTAAAGATGATTTCAAATGAAAAAGTTTGAACTAAAAGGTCGTGGAAAATTGAGACAACTTTTAGCAAAGAAAAATACAGCCAGGCCCAGCAGCCTTCCGTCCAACATTCATTAGACTGTCTGCACCGGTGCCTGGATAGCAACGGGAAAACGACCTGGAGGTCGATTTTCACGTTTTCTCGCCCGCACCGGCGACCTGCAAAGCAGCCGCAATCGTTGCGTTCGTGCGCAGAAACGCCACATACAGCGCGGTACGGAGCAAACGCTACGCGTGGGTCCCGCGCACACGCGCGCCCTCCCAACCACCACGAACCCACCGCCGCCGTCGCCCCGAGGAGGCCGCCGGGGAGGACGATTGCGGTGAGGAGCCCCCGCTCCGCCGGACAACTCGAGGGCGGAGCCCTTGCTTTGGATCTCGTCGTGGTGGAGCCCGAGGTGGAGGCGTGGAGCTCGTTCGCCGCCGTGTTCATCGGGGCCGCCGGCTAGGGCGGGGGCACCGAGGAGAGGGAGGCCGCCGGGGAGGGACGGGGAGGGCGCCGCCGAGAGGAAGGGGGACCCCGCGCCACCGCCATGGCTCGAGCCACTCGATTCGCCCGCCGGCCGCCGCGACGCCGGCGCCGGAGGTGGGGGCGCCGTGTAACACCCCCGCCCACCAAAGCCGCACCGCCCGGCCCTTCCGTAGGGGCGAGCACACGTACACATATCACCCCGCTACACTTTCGTCCTCGCTTCGTGTAAAAGGGTTAACCCGAGGGTGGTATGGCCGGTGGACAAAGGCTTATAAGTTGGCTCCACCCTTGCTCAACTAGCAATGTGGCACTAAACACGCGCACCGGCGCTCATGGGCCACTCATGGGCCATCCTAATTGGGCGGGTGTGACATTCACCCCCCCCCCCTCAAAGAACCCGACGTCCTCGTCGGTCCAACTCACCCGTCCGCGTCGACCCATACGCCATGTCATGTGCCCCATCCCGAGGCCCACATGCACATGCATATGTCCGCACACCGACCCGAGCAAATGTCCAGGAACCTCCCCCTCTTAGCGCACGACCGTACGTCCCGGCGCCGACCCATATGCCACGCCGTGTGTCCCATCTCGGCCCACACGCGCCATGCGCCCTATGTCCGCACACCGACCCGTACGCGCAACCGCGAGGGTCGGCTCGATACCATTTGTAACACCCCGCCCACCAAAGCCGCACCGCCCGGCCCTTCCGTAGGGGCGAGCACACGTACACATATCACCCTCGACTTACACTTTCGTCCTCGCTTCGTGTAAAAGGGTTAACCCGAGGGTGGTATGGCTGGTGGACAAAGGCTTATAAGTTGGCTCCACCCTTGCTCAACTAGCAATGTGGCACTAAACACGCGCACCGGCGCTCATGGGCCACTCATGGGCCATCCTAATTGGGCCGGGTGTGACACGCCGTCACCTACGCGCGGATCCATGGCTGGGAGCTCGATCTCCGCCGGCTTGCCCCCGCGCGGATCCATGGAGGCGGCGAGCTTGGGAGGGAGGGGCGGCGTGAGTTCCCTCGCTCCGCCTCCTCACCGCCGCCGACGGAGGGAGCGGGGCCGCGGCCGCCTGCGCTCCGGTGCGCGGGAGCCGCCGCGAGGGGAGGGGGAAGGAGCCCGCCGCCGGCGTGGGGAAGGGCCGGTCGCCATGGATCCGACCGCCGGTGGATGCGGCCGCGTGCGGGGTGAAACGGGCGGCGGGTCGCGGGGGTAGGTGGGGATTGGGGGAGGAGGAGAGAGTGGAGAGGGGGGGAGAAAAAAAAGAGTATGACGCGTGGGGCCCGCATCTGGTAGTTGATATGGAGTTTGAGACATAGAGGTTGACGGGTGCGGAGAAACTGGAACTGAACTGAAAGTTTTGGATGACTAGGCGGAAATATTCCTTTTAGAGGTTGAGTTTGGAGGTCGACGAGTGCGGGCAGTCTTAGGCTGACCACGTCCAGGCCCGTGGCGTGTCGACGTCAAACGAACCCGGATCATGCGGTATGCAGTGCAACAAATAATTGAATGCCGGAATTGTTTCTTCTTCATCATCACCTGCTCCTCGAGGTACACAGACGTACAGTACAGCAACGATGGGGCGTGTTCATACTACATGCATGTCAGTAGTCAATCAGTCTACTGTATACATGAGGGCGATACGTATCGTCCGTGACACATCCACGGCTGCCCCCCTGCGTGTGCGACGGCGTACGCGTGTACCACGTGATGTGTCCTCCCCACCGTACATATACCGTTCGAGTGGTGGCCGCTTTTATGCTCGTTTCTGGAATATATAGTTGGCCTCGTTCTATGGCTCAGTGTACTTTCCAGCTTATAAATCAAACCATTTTACATTTGATCAAGTTCATATAAAAATGTATTAATGTTTTTAGTCTAATAAGTTTCATTATCGTTATAAACTGTATTTTCACAGCATGTCTACCTATTTAGTGTTGTATTATTTATCATTATAAAATTAGTCAAACTTCAAATAGTTTGACCGGAAAGAAATAAAAGTGGAAACTCTTTGCAGGACGGAGAAGTGAGTGTACCTTACCAAAACTAAGATAGATTTTACTTGGGTTGACACCTAATTAATCATATTTTGAAATTCTTGATAATTTTTTTGAACTGCTTGCTAAAATTTTTGGTATGGTATATTCATTGTTTTTTTAGGAGATATTATCTTACACTATCATATTGGTACTACCTGGTATTATCTTATTGGCACAGTGGCGTAGGCAGCACCGGGGCGGGTGGGGCTCAAGCCCCTCCTACCCCGGTAATTCCCATGAAGCCCCCCTTAGCTCCTCTATCAATTTTTGAGCAAACAATGAAGGATTAGGGGGCTAGAGGTGGAAGAAGCACATGGAGAGCCCCCTGAAGCTTAAACCTGGCTTCGCCACTGCATTGGTACTATATGGTACTACCTTGTACTATCACCATTAGATCTCATGGGATGGATGTTGAGCCCACCACCTGCTACTATCCTTGTTAGATTTATTAGATGGATGACTCACATTAAATACAAACACCTTAAAATGTCTTGTGTTAAAAAAATAAAAAACAATAAGGTATATTAAAAGAAGATGAAGCTCGGACTAAACAATAAAAAATACAACAATTTTAACTTGCACAAATTTTTGTGCGACAACTTTGAGGCATCAACCAATCGGCCCAGCATCTGGACGCGCTAGATTCTTCTGCGCCTTCGATCTGGTACCAACTACTACCTCTTCTAGCAAGTGGAAAGAATGAATATGGTGTACTAATAATAATATGCCGATGATTATGATTGCCATGACCCTAGGGGAGTACTCCCTCCGGTTCCCTATTAGAAGTCGTTTAGGACAGCGACACGGTCACCAAAACACAACTTTGACTTATCTTTTCTATAAAAATATTTATTGGAAACTTATATATGTATATTCTTATGAAAGTAATTTTCAAAACGAATCTATTTATATGATTTTCACATTTCCAAACTCAATGACTTAAAAGTTATTCATGATTTATATTCCCCATGTTTGACTCAAACCTTGTTCAAAACGACTTCTAATAGGGAACAGGAGGGAGTACATGCATAATTGCATTCCAGGAAGAGATTGAGCAGGAATTTTTCATAGGAATTTTTCATTTGCTCCCTTTAACTATTGAGATATTATGAATTTATGATTGCCATGACCATCGGGGAGTACATGCATAAGTAAATGCATTACAGGAACAGACTGAGCTGCAAATTTTCATACAATTTTTTCATTTGCTCCCTTTAACTCTTGAGATAATAAGATAATATTGTCTCCGTCCCAAATTCTTTGTTAATGTTGATTTTTATCACATTATTTACCATTCGTCTTATTAGAAAAATATGCATACGACGTTTGTTTTGTTGTTATAACTTACTTCATTATAAAAAATATTTTAAGTATACTTGACAGTTTACATATATGCACAAATTTTTGAATAAGACGAATGGTCAAATATTTTGATAAAAAATAATAAATTTGGCACGGAGGGAGTCTTTTACATACGAATCCTGGCCAATACCGAGGCCAGATAACGGGTCCACGTCGCCCGCTTGCTTGCGAGCCATTCGATCTGCCGAACTGACGACGTCAACCGTTCGATCGGGGAATTCGCGGGCCTCTCACCCGTTAAGCAGCAAATCGGGCGCTCCAGAATCCTCCCGAACCAGCACCGCCTCCGCCTTTCGGTCTTTCGCCTCGCGTTCCTCTCCTCCCTCCGCCAAGGCGCCGCCAGCAGCACGGCCTGCCGCCCTCCGCCGACCGCCTGTCGCGCCGGCCACCAATCTTGCGAAACTCTCTCCTCTCCTCCACCTGTTGCGCCCCTCCTCCCGTCGGTCGCTGTTGTTCCCCGTCCCGGCACCTCCCTCTCCTCCTTGCTCCTGATTCCCAAATCTCCGTCTCTCTGCGCGTCGTTGCCCCGCCCATCTCCGTCTGATCTGGCAACCGGAGCTCATGGAGAGCCACGTTGGGATACAGGACCTCCCATGGCGAGGGTGGAGCAAGTTGGACAGCTGGTGGGCACGCTCTTTGTGGTGATGGGGATGCGCGCAGCTGGTGCGGGGCATGCGAGCGGCGAGGTGAAGGGCCAACGACTGCACGGGCAGCAGGGCGGTCTTCGCCTTGGCGATGCTGCGGCTCGGTCCCTCTCTCCACAGTACTGCATCCCTGCAGTGGAGACCACCCGCGCAGCCACTGCCTCCTACATTAGCTCCCAGTCTCCCACGATCTGACGATCATACTGCCACTTGGGTTAATCTTAATTAGTAAGCCCTCCGAATTCGATTTCTGTAATCCTATGCTTTGCTTTCATGACCGCCCTACGAATCTGCATGACATGTGTTTCGGAAAATGACTAGGCCATGACGCTAATTTTTAGTTTAGTCAACTGTAAAATTTACTTGATGCTCCCTTGACAAATCATTCTATTCATGATTTTGCCTTTCCCTTTTGACTGCACTTTTAATTTGTTCAACTGCTAATGGTTCGTTTCAGTGAGTCCACACATTTGTTTATGTGCTTTCAGCTGAAATGGACATCCTTACCGTGTGGAATTTGTCATCACTGTTATGCACTACAAGCATCATCCATGTAGTAATATGTGTTTCGTCATGAGCAGGTGGATCTATGGCTAAGGGGAATGTACATGGAATTATGCAGCTGGTTGAGCCATTATCGCAGCACAAGCGAGCATGAACACACTGCTCATCAGCGGCAATTGTCCTCTCTGCCCCTTTTCATACGCTTGTCTCATGTACTGCGTGCTTAACCACAGCCAATCCACTTTGACTAGGTTGGAGGAAAGCACCAAGGTATAACTGATTGCCCACCCTTCTCATTGGCACATTCATGGCACCATAACTCATTTCCTTTGATTTTCTATGATTACTAATTGTAAATACCATGTTTGTTCCACTTTATATTATAGGATATCACATACTTGAATGAATCGAAATGATAAATATCAGCAGACGAAACCAAAGAAAATGTGTAGTCAAACCCCCACAACTAAAAAGTTATAAAAAGCTAAATTAATATGTATTCAAGTACTTGCATCCATAACAATTATGTTCAAAATATAGGCTAATTTCTTAGAAAGGTGTTGTAACCCACATTTTTCTTACAGGACTGTCATCAAGTATCAAGACATTCTTTTGCTCGGATCAAGCTTTTGCGTACTTCAGCACTTCGTAGGTAGACTACTAACTCCCGGTTATAAGAGCTGTGGATTGCTCTCTATTTTTGGTAGATGTGTTTCATAAGCTAACTACACGAAAAAGTGTATGCATAACATACAACTGCTCGAGTAGGTGCTTAGTAGATAGTAGCTACTTATGACATAATCATCATTTTGTTGTATATATGTATCGTCTTCTATCCTACGACAGACACAATATTATCATGCTCCACACCTACTAAATATATTGTCTTGCTATCAAAAAATGTTGAATCCTCGATTTTGTTTCTTCTAATAATGTAGCAAATTTGATTATCCTGGAGTATTGATATAGCGGTTTTCACAACATTTTACTACCTTTATATAAGAGCTGTCCACAATGATTAACTACAAGGAAGTTTGTCCCTATGCATTTCTTTTATTCCAATTGCAATACATGTTCAGTTGATGCATAAATTCTAAAATTAGCTATGAGTAGTAAGTTTGGGACTGCAGGTAGTGATGAGAAATGTGCAAGGCATGGATTTCCAGAAGAGATTTCAACAACTCCTTTGTGTAAATGTACTGTTAGCAGCTTCGTGGGAACATTACTAAAAGGTAGTAACAATCAGGTATGATATCTCGATGCGCATCCATGAGCAACATATTGACATTGTCTAGAATTCAAATATACAGAAAATTCATAGTTTCTGCAATAAGCTGCTACCATATAACTTTCTGTAAACTAAATGGTCTTTATGTCAATCCACATTAAGTGAGTGTATGATCGCATTCAAATTGTTGGGCACTGGCCTAGAGCGGCAAGGCCGCTCTGTCTTTCTAGTAAATTTCGAATTGAGGCAGCCAAGCAAACAAGACAAGAGGACAGTATATACGGGAAGGACCGACTCATCGAGAAGGACACGCCAACAGCGTCACTGACCACTTGGGTCCCTCTGGCCTCGCAATACCTGCTCAGCAACATGCAGGATTCGTAGAGGCAATTAACGATGTTTTTTTTCCATAACAAATCAGCATACCACTGAACAACAGCCGAGTTCGGTCCAGCAAGCTACTAGCTACCTTACCCTTCAGTGCTCGTGGGCTGAGAGCCTAAGAGACAGCTACCATTCGCATTCGGTCCCAAAGTCTGGTGCTCCTGAATTTTGGCCATCCTTTTCCCCCTCTCTCTCTCTATCGGTGCAAGACAACGACATGATGTCATGATCATTACATTTACGTTCTTGTTGAACACAACCAGATGTCATGATCATTACATTTACGTTCTTGTTGAACACAACCAGATTAGGGCGTCTCCAACAATCTAGCTTAGAGCTAGTGAAACTAATTTTTTAATCATGAAACATTGCAAAAGACAAGAGACTAACTAGGAGAGAAGAGATAAGCTCGCTCAATTCCCAATACATTGTTCTCTCACTGCACAATATTCAAAGCTAGTTGTTGCACTCTTTTCTCGTTTAAATTCACCAGCTTAGAGCTAGTGCTAGCTTATACGATTGGAGACGCCCTTAGTAGTGTAGTACAGGAAAAGTTACAACTTGACTCCAAATGAATAAAATCTTAGCATATCTGTTACAATTGTACAGACCATCACCAGTGTTAGAGAGCGCAACGGAATCTGGCCCGGGAATTTATACCCATGTGCCAGTGTCTCAACAGCCCAGGTCTGACGGAGTGCACAACAACAAGAACTTGGGCCTAACTCAACCCAAAAGACTAGCCTGATGAGTGAGGACTGCCCCCACCTTTATGTTGTGCTCCCCCACCATCAATTTTCGATGTGGGACTAATTCAACAATCTCCCCGGTCACACATCGAGCCCAACTCTTCCATCACATGACAACCCATGTGCACAACTTGGAAGGTTGTTACAGGCTCATAGTACAATTCTCCTGTCACAAGGATTTTCGTGGCCTTACGGAGACATTAATGCGCTTCCCCGTCAACGTGTGACTCAGAGATATTTTCACATGTTTTCCGACCTTTGGCTCTGATACCACTTGTTAGAGAGCGCAGCGGAATCCGGCCCGGGAATTTATACCCATGTGCCGGTGTCTCAACAGGCATAGGTCCAATGGAGTTCACAACAACAAGAATATGGGTCTAACTCAACCCAAAAGACTAGCCTAATGGGTGAGGACTGCCCCCACCTTTATGTTGTGCTCCCCCACCATCAATTTCCGATGTGGGACTAATTCAACAATCCAGGCCCACATCAAAGAAACAAAATACCTCTGGCGCCAAATAGCCTCTTGGGCTACACAGTTAAGCCAACTAAGCTTGAGCAAAGCTCAAACTTAGCAACAGGAACTGGCTTTGTCAACATATCAGCAGGATTATCAAGAGTGTGTATCTTGCATACCTTTAACTTACCCTTTTCAACCTCATCACACACATAATGATACTTGATCTCAATGTGCTTTGACGCCATTGTTGGATTATTCCCACTTGTTAGAGAGCGCAACGGAATCCGGCCCGGGAATTTATACCCATGTGCCAGTGTCTCAACAGCCCAGGTCTGACGGAGTCCAAAACAACAAGACCTTGGGCCTAACTCAACCCAAAAGACTAGCCTGATGGGTGAGGACTGCCCCCACCTATATGTTGTGCTCCCCCACCATCAATTTCCGATGTGGGACTAAACCCAACAATCTCCCCCATCACACATTGGGCCCAACTCTTCCATCACAACCATCTGTGTGATCTCCCGAAGACGTTATCTAGGCCCCGAGTCCAACTCTCCAGTCACAACCATCCGTGTGACCCTCCGGAGACGTTCATGGGCTCCCCCGTCACCATGTGACCTGGAGATGTTTTCCCAGGTTTTTCCGACCTTCGGCTCTGATACCACTTGTTAGAGTGGCGCAGCGGAAATGGAACCATGTAAAGTCCTTCCTCTAAGGACATATAACTTTGTAGAATTCATATCACCTACCAAGAAGACAAGGGAACCTTTTGACACCTTTAAAACTCCACCTGAACCGGAGTATTTGAACCCTTATGCATCAAGTGTGCTGAGTGAGATGAGATTTCTAGTCATCCTCGGTATGTGCCTCACATTCTGTAGCGTGCGTGTCATGCCATCATGCGCCTTGATCTGAACGGAGCCTATACCCACAATCTCACATGGGTTATCATCTCCCATACGCACTACATCTCCATTCTGCACAGGTTTATAAGAACTGAACCAATCTCTGTTAGTGCAGATATGAAATGAACATGCGGAATCAAGTATCCATTCATCATGACCAGAAACACAACCGGCAAGGACAACCAGACAATCTACTGAATCAGAAGTATTCCCAGCACCAGAAACAACAGAGGCCTTACCATCCGAATTATTTTTTATGTTCTCCTTGTTCTTAAGCTTCCAACATTCCTCAATAAAATGAGTCTTTTCTTGCAATACTTACAGAACTTCTTGGGCGGTCTAGACTTAGAACGACCTCTGCTTTCTTGGCTCTTGAAACGATCATTGCTTTCATTAGAAGATCTCTGCTCGGTTCTGCCTCTAACTTGCAAAGCATCACCCTTGGAGGACGACCCATCAGAGTGCACCATGCCTTTCATCTTCTCCCGGGATTGGAGTGCCTCATAAACATCCGAGACGGTTAGTTCATCACGGCTCAAAAGTATGGTGTCATGAAAAGATGCAAACGAATTGCGCAGAGAGCATAACAGTAAGAGGCCTAAATCCTCATCCTCATACTTCACCTCCATCGATACTAGGTCGGCAACGATTTCCTTGAAAGCAGATATGTGGCTCAACACCGAACCACCCTCCTCCATCTTGAGTGTGAACAACTTCATCTTCATATGCATCTTACTGGTCAGATCCTTGGACATACAGATCGATTCCAGTTTCAACCAGAGTGCTGCAGTAGTCTCTTCCTGCAGACATTCTTGCAGAATATCATTAGACAGATGAAGTTGAATTAAAGACAGAGACTTACGATCCTTGCGCCTCTCCTCATCGGTCCAATCTTTGGACGACTTGCCACCGAACTTATCCAGCGCCTCATCTCACTTGTTAGAGAGCGCAACGGAATCCGGCCCGGGAATTTATACCCATGTGCCAGTGCCTCAACAGCCCAAGTCTGACGGAGTCCACAACAACAAGAATTTGGGCCTAACTCAACCCAAAAGACTAGCCTGATGGGTGAGGACTGCCCCCACCTTTATGTTGTGCTCCCCACCATCAATTTCCGATGTGGGACTAATTCAACAATCTCCCCGGTCACACATCGAGCCCAACTCTTCCATCACATGACAACCCATGTGCACAACTTGGAAGGTTGTTACAGGCTCAGAGTACAATTCTCCTGTCACAAGGATTTTCGTGACCTTACGGAGACATTAATGGGCTCCCCTGTCAACGTGTGACTCAGAGATATTTTCACATATTTTTTCGACCTTCGGCTCTGATACCACTTGTTAGAGAGCGCAGCGGAATCCGGCCCGGGAGTTTATACCCATGTGCCGGTGTCTCAACAGGCGTAGGTCCAACGGAGTCCACAACAACAAGAATATGGGCCTAACTCAACCCAAAAGACTAGCCTGATGGGTGAGGACTGCCCCACCTTTATGTTGTGCTTCCCCACCATCAATTTCTGATGTGGGACTAATTCAACAACCAGGCTGCTAATGATGAACTGAATCCGGCTTACTTTTGGCACCGTGGTGACTGGTGATGAACCGAACAGTATTCCTGGTCAACATGATGCTTTGCAGCCAACCTATACAGTTACCTATACAGTGACTTCTCTATAGGTTGGCATGGGTGTCCTTCACTTGGATAAATTGGCGAGAGCCCTACTGAAAGGATCTTGATGTCGCCTAGAGGGGGTTGAATAGGCGAGTCCTGAAAAACACCACTTAAAATAAATTTATCAGTGAATCCTGGATACTCCGTACTTTTCTCCGGAGTTTCTGGAAAGTCCGGAATCTCTGGAGGAATCTCCGGAATCTCTGGACTGGTGCCTTCGCAGCGGAGTGAACACACTGCCCAAAACCGGTGCCACCGGGTTTGCAAATCCGGTGCCACCGGGTTTGCCTGGCAGTGACTCCCCTCTTCTTCTCCTTCTTGTTTGTTTGTTTGGCTTGAACTTAAACTTGATGAATAGCTTAAGGATCAGTTCTTTGATGAATAAAGAGTGTCTGCACTTCACAAACACAAACAACCAAGTAGTTCCACCAATATGACAAAAGCAAGCAAGGAAAGATATATCAAGGTAAATGCGAGGTAAACAACAGGAGACACAAGGATTTGTTCTACCGAAGTTCGGATTCACCACCGTGTGAATCCTAGTCTCCGTTGGGTGCTTCTCTTACCGAAGCCGGGTTGCATTCAACCCTTTTCCCGATCCACTAGATAGCTTCTTCCCTTTCGGAGGCGAAGCACGACCTTCACAAACTGTCCCACAGCTCACCACACCTTGGGAGCTTGAGAGCGACGCCTAGCCGTCTAGGAGGCAATCCTCCAAGAGTAACAAATGCTTCACACAAGCTTGACGATGTCCAACAATGCTCAAGGGATACAAGTGCTCTTGAATTGCTCACAAAGGTTTCTCTCTACCACCCAATTCACTAGATCTATCAAAGATCGAACAACCTCACAAATAGGGATGTCAATGGGTACCCGCCACCCATTTACCCGCGGGTAAAAACCCTATTAGGGTGTGGGTATGGGGGGATTTTTCCCCTGACGGGTGACTTAGTGGGTGATTCCTTCCCCCGTTAGGTATGGTGGGTGTGGTTACGTTCTTGCGTCCCCCATACCCGCTACCCATTAGGGGTTCATTTACATATAATATTATGTATTATTTCTAATATATAGCATATAGTTTAAGAGATGAGAGACTCCATTTGTGTGTGATACAGTTAAAATTAGTGTTGTTACCTTACATTGTTATTGTACGACTAACATTATTGATAAAATGATGATTTGATGTTGCTTGCATAATTAATTACATGTTTTATTACATTAGCTACGATTATAGTGAAGCGGGTATGGGTCACCCGCTAGGTACCCGCTACCCGATGGGTGGTGGGTGTGGGGGAATTTGAGACCCGTGGTGGGTGATGGGTATGGGTGGTGGGGTGTTTTGCTTATTGTGGGTGTGGGTATGGGGAGGTCATACCCGATGGGTATGTACCCGTTGCCATCCCTACTCACAAAGAGGGGTTGGGGAGAGATAGAATGGCTTTGGCTTAGCAAGGAAGCACTCTAGCAACCTCAGGAACCGTAGCTTGCAACAGTAGAGGTTGAAGGGTATAAATCCTCGACTCCCCAAAAACTAGCTGTTGGAGTTAAAACCCAGAATCTCCGGGAAAACCCCCGGATACTCCGGACTTCCCAAAACTAGCCGTTGCAAACTCCAGTGAAAACCGGTGCCACCGGTTTCCCAAAACCGGTGCCACCAAGTTTTCAAAACTAGCCGTTGGGCCGGCTGACACAAAACCGGTGCCACCGGTTTCCCAAAACCGGTGCCACCGGTTTCCCAAAACCGGTGCCACCGGGTTTGACACAGGGTCAAACCCGAAGACGTGTACGTGTGGTTTTTGTGTCTCTCTCAACTCACATGGGTTACTTGAGCACTGAGACATTACCAAAACTCCTTGTGATGCATCCCTCTTGATAGTACAGCGTACCTATACTCAAGATCAAATATAAATGCAATAAAAGAACTCTTGAGCTTCTTCTTCAAGAATAGCCATACTTGATCAATATATCCTCGTGAGAGATCCATCCATTAATGTCTCGTTGGTTTGAGCACTTCTACCTTGAGCTAGTGACTTTGATCCTTTTATAAGAGTGAAACACAATTCTTGATTAAGTCACCCTTCACATGACTCAAAGAATATGTAATGCTTCTTCATTGCTTCACTCGGTTAGGCTCGACTTGATACCTCGAAACTTTCCAAGCTATAGCCACTTCACCCTAGCCAAGCACATGGTCCAAGTCACTACTCGGCCAACCTTAGCTTAGTACCTCGTTGCTAATTCCTTGCTTGATTTCTTCATCCGTTCATTGCCAATTTGAGTTAAGCTTTGATTCAACATCAAGAGTGGAATTCTATTGAGATCATGCCTTCTTTTAATTTAAATATCCCTTTTTATTATAACAAGCTTCTTCCTTCAATAAGAGACCATCCAATGTTCCAAAATCAATATGCCTCTTTCTTGTCCTTCATTAGCTTGTCATAAACCATCTATATGCTTCATGGGAACATACATATCAAATATCATGACATTCACCATTGAGTCAAGCCATTTCACAATATGAGGCTAAAACCATGCCTCAACTTATCTTGTATACACATAGCTTGTTTTCACCATGTAGATAACCAATGTCATATATTATGCCTTGTCATTTATATGTTACAACCTGCTCACATGCTTAACAAGGACATTAGATCTTTAATCTAGTTGTCAATCAATACACCAAAACCCACTATGGGCCTAGATGTCTTTCACCTACGTCTACGTTGGCTTCGGCTCGAGTAGCGGACTTCTCCTGTGAAGGCCTGGGTTGGAACGAAAGGACCATGCAACGACGCTGACAGATTTCTTTTCGCGAACTGCACATGCATCACTCTGGAGGATGGCAACAAAACTAGCTTCCAGCAAGTTGGCTCCAAGTATACCTGATCATGGGTTGCCCAACTCGATAAACCCGATCCGACCCACCCGAAAAAAAACCGACCCGACCCGATCATGCGACGGGTCAAGCGCGGGCCGAAATTTTCACCTGAATTCAAAAAATAACCCGACGCAACCCGAAAATTATAACTAAAACCCGAAACCCGACCAAACCTGACCCGACAACCCGACATGACCCGTCCCGAACCCGACACGACCCGACCCATGTTCAGGTATAGCTCCAAGGTTCAAGGCCCAAAGGACATAGCGCCCGTACTCTTCGCCAAAACTACGAAAGAAAAAGTGGTCGCTCGCATCAGCCTTTCACAACAACAATTGGACCCGAGACCTCAACATCCGAGCAGGATTCACCACAGAGCATCCCGTCCTATTCACCACACTTTGGAACCTTGTTGCACCAAACGGTACTCCGGCCACGACACAAAGACAAGATCACCTGGACTCTAACGACACATGGAGAATACACCACCTCATCAACATACAAAGCCCAGTTTGCAAACTGCACCACTACACCTGATCTTGCTTCTATTTGAAATATATGGGAACCTCCCAAATGCAAAGTTCTTTGCATGGCTCATCCTGCAGGACCGTGTTTGGACCTCATGCAGATTTGCGCGTAGAGGGTGGGTCGTGGGACCACAACCCGACTTGCCCACTCTGCGGGAGAACCATGGATACCGCACACCACCTACTCGCGGACTGTCGATACACACACCGGGTGTGGAATGAGATTGCCAGCCAACCAGCTGAATGGCTTTCTACCTCGTCGTTGATTGAATGGTGGGTCATCATAACTTTGCGCCCGAACACCCCTCAGAAAGCTTTCCACTCTCTTGCGCTCCTCATCATTTGGGAGATCTAGAAAGAGAGAAACAACCGTGTTTTCAACCATACAGAGTCATCCGAACGTTCACTTGTAATTAAGATTAAAGGAGAATTTTTTCTCTGAATTTCGGCGGGCGCCAAGTGTCTGACGAGAGTTTGAGTGTGCGTCTGTAAATGTCTTTTTAGTTTTGTCTGGCTAGCCAACTTGTACTTCTCCTTTTTCATCAATAAAATAGACACTATCTTATGCATGTTCGTTCAAAATATAGAGAAGTCACGTGTAGATTCACCATAAAGAACTTTTTGGTTACATGTGCCTCTAATGCACATTGACATGCCGGTTGCAAAGCAGTATCCCAAGTAGAGGGATTATTGTGAATTTTCTCTAGGAATATTCTTTCAAGATGTGGTATCTAAACGAACAAGCACATTGCTTATCTAAAACAAATTTGTGTTTTTATACGAGGGATTAAAAGTTAAAAATACTCCCTCTATTTCAAATTATAGATAGTTTTAGCTTTTATGGATTCATAGATTTTACTATGTATTTTAACATAGCGTATATATATCTATGTGTATAGTAAATATATAAACCTAAAAATTAAAATTAACAATTAGTAGGACGGATGACGTACTAGCTAGGTAAGTACATGGTTGCAAATTAATAAAAAGCATGCTACGATGTAGTATCTGCATAGAAAATGCATATGGAATGTTGAGTTGTTGATACATGGTACACACGGAGTATACTGGTATACATGCATCGTGTAGTAGACCAAAGCAATCCAATCAAAGATCCTCTTTTTTTTTGAAAAGTAGCCAATCAAAGATTCTCGAGGATCCATCTTACAACTAGAATACAACATATATATAATGGATGTGTGGTATCTAAATTAAAGGCAAAATAGACATTTCTGTCCTCGAATTTTGCTCTAGAGGTCAATTTCATCCCCAAACTTTCAAAAGGGTCAATATAGTCCCTCAACTCTTGTTTTCGGGTCGAACTCGTCCCCACGCCGATGTGGCATTGCATGCTTGCATAAGATCAATGTATAATGTCATTTTTACCCTTGGCATGAGACACTCTGTTTATCAACTGCTTTGTGCAGTTTATTCTGCAACTGTTTTGCATGCATGGGAGATTGGGAAACTAAGATAGCATGATGTTACTTTTTGAAATTTGAAAAACAATTTGATTGTGGCCGGAATGTCTTAGTAGATGAAGTGTTTAAGGGTAGCACAGCTAGCGACTGCATTAATCCAGTCATTAGAAATACTTGAAGCAGCACCAAGGCAAACTATTGCACGAAATTGTGTCTGTAAAAGGGGGGATTAGATCTTGTTAAGCTTGCTGCTAAACTTTACCAGCGAGCTTGACTTTATATAGGTGAAAGAACAACATACTATGGATTGCGAAATAAAACTACTCCAATCAGTTGAAGGATGGGTGTCTCATGCTAAGGGTAGAAATGACACTATACATTGATCAAGTATGCAATGCCACATCAGCGTGGGGACGTTTGACCCAAAAACAAGAGTTGAGGGACTATATTGACCCTTTTGAAAGTTTGGGGACCAAATTGACCTCTGGAGCAAAGTTCGAGGACAAGAAAGCCTATTTTGCCTAAATTAAACAGCGAGTCACCGTCGTGTGAAAGCAAGACGATTCAGTGGAATAGTACATCATGTAATCTGACGGAACCGGGTAATAGTAATAACAACAGTGACGCACAAAAGCATTAAGAATAACTCTTACGGACATAATTATATGTAAAACAAGCTACAGTAAAAAACTAACCGGTCACGCTGTAACAAGAATTAATCAGTCCCTGCAGGGGGTGGAAGTTCCTTCTACTCCTGATTTCCCAAACCTGTTGTTTGTGATAGCATCGATCTGCATGAGTGTCGGCATTTCGATTATATTATTAATCCAACTAAAGCTTTGGCGAACTTTTTAAAAGGTTTTTTTAATTTAAATAATGAAAATCATTCTCTCATAAGAAATGGTTTGAAAATAGCTATTCCACGCGCAGCCCATAAGGACTCACCACTCACTAGTCACTATTACTCTCTCCATGCTGACCTTTACTAAACCACGATGGCTCAGCTTATTACTAGCTTAGGTTTATTATCTATATATGGACTAGTTGATCCAAAATTCCAAATACATTAGAGTAGTCACCCTTATGTACAGGATTTGTTGATAACACGTGCTGACACACTTGTTTGTGTTTGGCAATTTGAGCAAGTGCGTGACAGCGTGAGAGGGGTAGCTGGAACGAGCGGCTGCGACATGCATGCAGCAGCGGGTAGGTGCCGCGTGCGGCCCAGCCGGCTGGAACAATCAGAACGTGGCACGCCGGAACTAGAGAAGTCACCGAAACCTCAGCTGCTCGCCGCCTGTCACAGTTCTGCCGGAGTATAAGGAAAACAAAGGCAGGCCAAGACAAATAGGAGATTCCAGGCTGACTCGATCGGCTCCAACGTTGGGCAGGTCGAGCACGCCAAGTGTGCTATATATTGGTGCAACCACCACCCCTAGCTAACCCGCTCTCATCACTCCAACGTTGCCTCCCGTGCACCGCGCACCGGCCGGTCAAAGCAATGGACTTGCCGCTCTCGCTGCTGCTCGGCACCGTGGCCGTCGCCGCCGTCGCAGCAGCCTGGTACCTCCTCCTGCTCCGCGGCGGCGGGGGAGGGGCCGGGAAGCGCCCGCTGCCGCCCGGGCCGCGGGGGTGGCCGGTGCTGGGCAACCTGCCGCAGCTGGGCGCCAAGCCCCACCACACCATGGCCGCGATGGCGCGGGAGCACGGCCCGCTGTTCCGCCTCCGGTTCGGCAGCGCCGAGGTGGTGGTGGCGGCGTCAGCGGCGGTGGCGGCGCAGTTCCTCCGCGCCCACGATGCCAACTTCAGCAACCGCCCGCCCAACTCCGGCGCCGAGCACGTCGCGTACAACTACCAGGACCTCGTCTTCGCGCCCTACGGCGCCCGGTGGCGCGCGCTGCGCAAGCTCTGCGCGCTCCACCTCTTCTCCGCCAGGGCGCTCGACGATCTCCGCGCCGTGAGGGAGGGCGAGGTCGCGCTCATGGTCAGGGAGCTCGCGCGGCAGAAGCAGCAGCAGCAGCGAGGAGAGGCGGTGGCGCTGGGGCAGGCGGCCAACGTGTGCGCCACCAACACGCTGGCACGGGCGACGGTGGGGCAGCGTGTGTTCGCCGTGGACGGCGGGGAGGGCGCCAGGGAGTTCAAGGAGATGGTCGTGGAGCTGATGCAGCTCGCCGGCGTGTTCAACGTCGGGGACTTCGTCCCCGCGCTGGCGTGGCTGGACCCGCAGGGCGTCGTCGGCAGGATGAAGCGCCTGCACCGCCGCTACGACGGCATGATGGACCGGATCATCAGGGAGAGGGAGGCCGCCGGCGGGGACGGCCCCGACCTGCTCGGCGTCCTGCTCGCCAGGATGCGGGAGCACCAGCCGCTCGCCGACGGCGAGGACGGCACCATCAACGAGACCGACATGAAAGCACTTCTCCTCGTGAGTTTGATCTCTTCTTGATTGGACGGCTGGTGATCGGGATATGTATCTATCCTTCCTTGTATATATACTAGATTACTAGTATTAGTATTAGCTTCCATTACTGACCTGTTGCTTTCATGCGCTTTTTCTGGACCGTGGCGTGCGTTACAATTACTTAGAACCTGTTCACGGCCGGGACGGACACGACGTCCAGCACGGTGGAGTGGGCGCTGGCGGAGCTGCTCCGCCACCCGGACGTGCTCGCCAAGGCCCAGCAGGAGCTCGACGCCGTCGTCGGCCGCGGCCGCCTCGTCTCCGAATCCGACCTCGCGCGGCTCACGTACCTGACGGCGGTCATCAAGGAGACCTTCCGGCTCCACCCGTCGACGCCGCTGTCGCTGCCGCGCGTGGCCGCCGAGGACTGCGAGGTGGCCGGGTACCGCGTCCCCGCCGGCACCACGCTGCTGGTGAACGTGTGGGCGATCGCCCGTGACCCGGACGCGTGGGCGCCGGACCCCCTGGAGTTCAGGCCGGACCGGTTCCTCCCCGGCGGGCAGCACGCCGGCGTGGACGTGAAGGGGAGCGACTTCGAGCTCATCCCGTTCGGGGCCGGAAGGAGGATCTGCGCGGGGCTCAGCTGGGGCCTCAGGATGGTGACGCTCATGACGGCCGCGCTGGTGCACGGGCTCGACTGGCACCTCGCCGGCGGCGTGGACGCCGACAAGCTGGACATGGAGGAGGCGTACGGGCTCACCCTGCAGCGCGCCGTGCCGCTGATGGTCAGGCCGGAGCCCAGGCTGCCGCCGTCTGCCTACGCCGCGTCATCAGTGGAGTGATGAACGAAGCGTATGAACTATGAAGTCAAATACTATCAAGTCAGGAGCGGCGCGTACGCAACAATTTGTTGAATAAATAAATCAATGATGTATCACGGGGTTGGGATTTGGACAGATGAGGTGCAGTGCATTCGACAAAGTCCAAACCATTTATCCTAATTTATCACGTTGATTAAATTAGTAGATGATATCTAAATTTTTCAAAACTCTACAAATACGTTTTATAAGGGCCGTTTCAATGATGTATATGGTTTTTATTTTTGTTAAATGATTTACCACATCGACAAAATGCTTACAAGACAACGTAATTAATGAAAAAAGATAGGAACATTTTTTTAGAAATAGTTTTCTCACAAAGAAATCAGGTTTTCTCTTCACCTAATGCACCAAGATATCATGAAATCACCATTTGGGAGAAACCACCTGTTTTTAGGACACTCGCGCAACGCTCGTCATTGGAGAAACAAGTTAGAGTTGAGAAAGAAAAAGAAAATAATTATTACTCAAAAACACCTCTATTATGAAATACAGTTTCAATATATATTTTTTTTGTGATGAAGATCATGTCAGATTTTCCGTTGAAAATTGCCCTAAGATACTCCGTACATAGGTTCCATTTTAATTTGCTGACATGCGCGGAGATAAAGGTTGCAGGATTTTAATGGATCCAACTTTAAAAGAGTTTTTATCAAAGAAAAAACTCTAAAAGAGCTAATTGGTGTATTTCAGGATATTTTGGCTGGTTTCAATTAATCAAATATGGCATATAGATGTACTAAATAATATCTTTCATTTCTAATATAAAAATACGGACTGTAGAGCCTCGAGTAGGGTTTCTATTTTCTCAATGATTCGATTAATATTGTCAAAAAAGAAATGATTCAATTGAATTAAGGTCAACAACACACTGCTATTCAAATGGTAATTCGTCTGACTTTTTAACCTCAAATTTGACCACTCCTATTATAAAAAATACAAAATATTATATTTTTTGTGATTTGCTTTATTAATTAAAAATCTTCAAAAATAATTTAAATGTACTATATTTGTGCAAAATTTTTGAATAAGACAAGCGGTCAAACTTGAGATTAAGTTTAAAAACTCAAATGACCTAGGATAATTTAGGACGAGGGACGGACGGAGTATATAAGATGAAATATCCCTGCGCAAGGACGGCAAGGTCACAAGAGTGCTTTAATGACATGTACGGACGTACAAAATGATTGGTCGTGGTACCTGGGAGCTCTTATGAATGTACGGCTGAAAACGGCAAGTTGGAGTGCGTGCATGTAAAAGAAAACAGAATTGATGACATCAGCCACATGCAACATTGATTGAAATTTAAAAAATCTATAAATCAAAACGAAACATCAAAATTAAATTCCGATCGCACCATTAGATTTCTGACAATAAAAACTTCAAAACAAGATCTCACTTGACTATATTTTGAAAAACTTTTTTTATTCGTATTTTTTAATTACGGTTATATATTTTGTTATCGTTAGAACAAAACGAATGAAGTGCGAGAACAACTGTCAGAACAAAATTATATGTCATCCCGAACAACAAATGTGGTGTCTGAACAAATCAGAGCAAGGGTTAGACACATGTTATTATTATAGACAGAACAAGATATTACTATAGACAGAACAACTTATTATTATAGTCACAACAAGTTTGTATGTAATATCGAAAAAAAGTGTCAGAACAAATGAGAACAACAGTTAGAACAAAATTCTATTATAGTCGGAACAATTTTGTGTCATCTCGAACAAAAATAAATATAGTGTCAGAACAAGTTGTTATTATAGACCGAACAAGATACTTATAGCCAGAACAACTTATTATTCTATGAGAACAAATTTACATCTCATCAAGAATAATAAAAAATATTAATGAAGAGAAAAATATTAAAAGGAAAGAATATAAAAATGGAAACAGAAATAAAAATAAAGTAGAAAGTAACAAATGAATAAATAAAAAGAAAAAAGAAATAAAGTGAAATAAGAAATAGAATAAATAATAATAAAAATAAATGAAATAAAAAATAATGTTAGAAAGGAAATATAAATAAAAAAACAAAAGAAAGAACCGGCGTGGCAAAAAAAGAGAGGAAAGGAAAACCAGGAAATCACATGAAAGAAAACTGAAACAGAAAAAAAGAAAAAAGAGAAGAAAACCGAATAGAAAAAAGACGGAAAGAAAGACAAACCCAAAACCAAAAAAAAAACAACCGGAGCAAAAAAAGCGGAACAGAAAAAAAGAAGCCGAAAAAGAAGCACCGCTAAGTTCGAACACGATAAAGAAAAAATAAACTGCCTGGCCACGGCCTCCTGCGCGATAGGTTGCCAAATTGTGGCTTAAGCGGCATATAATATTTGGCGTGGTACCTGGGTCCATTTTCATTGAAGACGGTTCGTAGAGTTGCATTCATTTATTAT
This sequence comes from Cenchrus americanus, assembly GCA_947561735.1. Lineage (NCBI taxonomy): Eukaryota > Viridiplantae > Streptophyta > Magnoliopsida > Poales > Poaceae > Cenchrus > Cenchrus americanus. The sequence continues at coordinate 58,244,456 of OX387240.1, forward strand.
CGCTTTCTAAAATTTATTTGTTTGTCTTCCAACTGCAATTTTTTGCCCAAATATATATGTCGCAACTATTGTTTACTCAAATACACTAAGTGATACCGCGCGTTGCTGCGAAAATTTTTTAAACAAAATTTTAAGTAGAAACACTAAGGTGATTGTATCTTTTGCAAACGACATGTTCATTTTATTGAGAGAAAACAACTCTTAAATGGTTGATTCGATGTCCATGTATTTTTAATGTAGAAAGTCTATAACATGGTACTCGCAAAAATTAATAAATTGCATGCATGGATGGCCCTAGTGGATGGTAATGTGGCACCTGATGTATATTATGTGGATGGCATATGCATGTTAAGAGAAATAAAGTTAATGACTGACGAGGGCCCGGATTAGAGCCCCTTTAATGGTGAAAGGATCTTCCTTAAACACAAGGTAACCCAATACAACGTGAAAGCCAAGATTGAAGATGTCAAGGCCAAGATTCAGGACGAGGAGGACTGAGGACCCCGGTCAAGACCCACACTGGCAAGACGTCCAGTTTCCGGCTAGTTGGCTACATCTCCGACCAGATCCCTACAAGAGGGATCCCCGTGACAAGTCTCCGCCTCACACGACAAGTCTCCACCTCGCACGACCTCCCCTCGGCTCCGACTGGTGCGTGGCCATGGCATACGGCGCGAGCCCAAGGCGCGAAGCACCACCAGCGACATGTGTGGGGGAACGATTCCCCACGCCATGCAAATACAACAGCTGGCGGCCATGCAAGCAGCTAACCCCGACAAGAGCCTTAATGCAGGCTTGACCGGCTGCGCGGCCATCCCATCGCCATCATCTCCCACTCTGCCACACGCAAGCTCAACCCGAGGCACTCAAGCACCCCCTACGACGAGCTCGGGCCTAGACTTAGGCTCAAGCGTGGCGGGCTAGTCAAGTACTCGGGCGGGCTGAGACGACAGCGAACTACTCGGAGTCCGTCGCCGGTCGTACCTTCGTCGGGCCGCCTCGTCCCAATGTCCTAACAGGGGCTGCTGGACGCGAGACTTTCGTCTGAGGCTTCTCGGGCGAGACCATCATCGGCATGTTGGGGCCAAACCCAACACATGAGCGTTTTAGCTAGGCTCGCCACCTACTACCTCACAAACCTTGCCTTCCAGGCTAGCGGGGACGAGCCGCTGGCTTGGGGGGAGTTTATAGAGCGGTACACCGCATTGTACCCCCATGGACAGCCCGGCCTCTCGGACGACCCAGTGACGGCCTACGTCAACAACCTCCGCGCGACCGGTGCCGCCCCCGGGTTTACGACGTCTCGGAGGGAGCGGACCACGCGACAGCATGACCCCACGCGGGAATGCAACGCCTGCGTGGCCTCAGCATCGAGCATCTTCGAACCGGAGCCGGCTCCGCGCCACCACGTTGTTGACGGTGTATTTTGGTACACCAAACATGTTCATTACACTTTGGTTTGGATTTGTTTATGGAACTAACCCGCCATAGGCACACTAATCATATAACAAGTTCATCTTTGTGCATGCATTTGGAAGTGTTATGTTTATGTAGGAAAACATGGACATAAAGGACGGATTCACAACAAGTTCAAAGGAGCAATTATGGAGTCTTGTTCCTGTTCATGAGCTTGATGAAATCACATCCAATGGTGGCGAGGACCAAAGTGTTACAAAGGAACATCCCCGAGGATTGAAGCGTAAAGGACCGAACTTCATGCACGGAGAACCTCCATCTTGGACGCGAGGATGACATCATCAAAATGGTGCAAGTGGAGGGGCAAAGTGCATAAATGCATGAGGACCCACAGGAGCGAAGGGGCGACCGAGCCGGGCCTGGATGGGCCTGGTCCGGTCGGCCCAAGCCAGCCGGCCTGGCCTAGTTCCGGGGTCAGTTCGGCCCCCCTTTCCTTGCACCCGAAGGATCTTCAACCCTAAGTTCCTGGAGGCGCCGCCATTCGCGAAACAGAGAGCCATTCGCACCAAGAGGCCATCCACAAGCTAGAGAGGGAGGAGGGAGATCTTCGGAGGAGGATCAACCAACTCGAAGGAAGCACCCACAAGTGGAGAACAAGGAAGACACCATCGGAAGTGTCACTATGATCAACGGTGCCATGTCTAGCACCTTGATGGGGTAATCTTCTCATTTGTCCATGGGTTGTAATCGGTCTTGAGATGTAATCGCTACTTTGTTGGAACACCTATCTATCATCTTGTGTTGAATGTGCTTTGATGCTTAAGGTTAGCTACCATGCCGTAAAGGAAGTAAGGGCCCCAATGCTCCCTTGGATCAATTCAATACGCCGTGTCCATCATAAGTCTAGTCACGAATACCTCCGCGTAGTGACAGTACGGGGGGAGGGAAAGGGCGAAACCGTGGTCACAACCCCCGATAGATTATATTGGTTTTTATGTTTTAAGCGGTTGCATGTTCAAGTATCGTAGACCCATGGGCGAGTGTCTTTTATCTTGTTAGCTTAATCGTTCTTTCTAGTGTAGTGTAGTTGTTTTCTAGTTTAACCATAGATAGGGTTTGGATAAGTTAGTGAGTAGAGGTAAATCAAATGCTTGTAATCCCCTTGCTCCGCAGATTGATAAGAACCTAGGGAATCCTGTGGTGAAAAAGGTGTAGGTCCGTACACTTGCGGATCGTAGGTGGATACGTCTTTTATCCGTCAACAAGCCCCTTTTTCTGGCGCTGTTGCCGGGGAGCAAGCTAGTTTACATCGTTTGGTTTGCATCTAACTTTCTTTTATATTTAGTTTATCTTTTGTTTGCTAATACCTAACCCATATTACCTACAAAACCACTTTGTTTTGTTTTTGTTTTTGTTTTGTTGTCTAGATGGCGTTCGTCAACTACCCCATGGAAGAACCAGAGAAATCGCCAAGGGATTACGCTAGTCCTCGATGTGAAGACATAAAAGTACAAGAGTCGGATCGAAGCTCGAGGAGACCAAGTATGAAATCAAATCCAAGATCATCGAGATGGTGGCAGCAACCCCGTTTGAAGGGATGGTTACGGAGAACCCATATAGACACATAAGGCATTTCACAACGTTATGCAACACGGTGCGTCAAGAAGGATGTCACACCCGGATTTAAGGGCAAATTCGAATGCAAGAATACATGTGCGCCAGGATCAAGTTACACACATGCATCGACTCAGTGAATACCAAAACACAGTGTAAATCGTAAAGAGAGTATTAAACAGTTATTACATGACCGAATGTCTCAACTAACAACCGTTCGAGTAGCTAACAGCGGAAAAGGACGTCTCCACAGGCAGCTGACTGGTGGCACACTCGCCTAGAAACCATCGAACTCTCTAGGAAAGTCTTCAAAGCGTCCATCTGAGCAGCAACCGGGTTGTGTAGATGCATATAAAAGAACAACAAGCATGAGCACATGTCGTACTCAACAAGGGAAAACTCTATAACAACATGCAAGGCTTTATGGTGGAAGCTGAGGATTATAAAGCAAGTCAGCATTTTAGTTAGTCAAGTTTCATTTAGCAGCTGTTACTAGCAAGTGAAAGTATATACCAAACCCAAATAACAAATGCAACTGGTCCATAGAATGTAATGCAGAAGATTAAAAGTTCCATCTTTCATAAATTACTCATGTGAGGGTCCAAGCCGCCCTTGACCGTGGACACGGCTAACTAGTCAGTTTTACACTCTGTAGAGGTTGTACATCTTTACCCACAAGTCGCGTAAAAGTCTCGAAGAACTTTAGACCCAACCATGCGGTGCTAGCTAGGCACCATACCACACTACTGAGGTGTGATTGCATAGGAACGCTACGAGGCCGTTACAAAGATCCCCAGATGCAGGCTGCCCGCTAGGTTGCCTGATCAATGCAACGTATAAAGCTCTCGGACGAGTACCGTGTCTTAGCTAAGCCCACACCTACGCCCGAGCAGGTCCATACGCCATCTACTGTCAGCCCCAACCCTTATCAGGTAAAGCATACCTAACACCTAGTTCTCTAATTATTAAGCCAAGACAGAGCCATATGTCTTGTGGTTGTACTGTTTTTCTGGGTGGTTCTCCATGTTCCGATTAACGGGCATAAAGTATTCTTGCATTACATGAATGACAACATAAACAAATCCATATTGATAAGTGTTCATTAAACCACCCGAAACCAAGTAAAGCTCTAGCATGTGCTACCCAACATAAAACCCAGGTTGATCAAGGCATAGGATAAACAAAGCTAGTCGAACCTTAACAATACGACCCATCAATTTAATGCAAAGCAACAATAAATAATGGTGTAATTAAAATGCATGTTGTAATAGGATCAACGGGAATGCAGCAAGGACTTGCCTTCTACCAACGCTTACTACTGCTCAAGATCTTGAAATCTTCAACTCCGGCGTATTCCACGTACGAACCGTCTTCTACGTACCACATCATTCACATACAAGCATGCAATGGAAGAAAATAAGAAACAATCACCAAACAGTACTAACAGAACAAAACAGGGGCAAAAAGTTGTTCTACTCTTCGAGACGATCGCGTGGATATAAAGAACGCTAAAAACGGAGCTAAAACGCGGAAGATATGGAGAAAACAAGATTGGAAGGACCTATACGCAATTATGTATAGATTTTAGGGGCTAGCAAGGAAGATTCCCGCGACACATCAAACAGTACACGCGAAGAGGATAAAATACAGGGTTATATATGTAAAAGAGCCTTGGGTGGATCTGGTTGCGATGATCTAATAGATCTAGGGGGTTTCTTGAAGATTGATTAAGACACATGGAAAGATTCAAAGGTTACCAAGAAGACCAGGGGTCTAGATGCAAACCAGGGGTCTAGATGCAGGACAGGGGAGGCCGACGGCCACGGTGGCCAAATCGCCGGCGGCTCCGGCGAGCTAGAGCTCAGGCAAGGGGCGCATGGGGTAGAGGAAGTGTGGGGAACCACGTGGGGGTGCTCACCGGCGGCGGATGCGGATGGAGGCGACCGGAATCGGCGGCGGCGGAGCTTGCGGCCGGCTCGGTCTTCGGCGGGGGCGGCGGTGGTGCGCCGGAGAGCAAGGCGGCGCGAGGCGGCGACTAGGGCGAGCGAGGGGCACGCGCGTGCGCGGGGGCACGCGGCCCGGTCTTTATAGGCGCGGGGGCAAGGCGGCCGGGCGCGCACGGCACCCGCCGATGGCGGCGGCGGCCATGCCCTGCTTGGCCGATGGGCCTTGGCGGGCCTGGCGATGGCCCACGGGCTCGGCCCAATCCGGTAGGATAGGTTTTCTTTCTTTTTTCGAATTTATTTGTAATGCGAAAACAAATTCCAGAAAAGTCTAGAAATTGTTTAAAGGCACGAAAAATACTCCGAAAATCACAAAAATTCCAGGAAAGTTCCTAGAGATAGATCAAGACATGAACAATCCAAATAAAGCATTTGGAGCTCATGAAAAAGATTTTAGAGCCTTCTAATAAATAGAAATAGCTCAAGGAAAAATGAGAATAAATTCCAGAAAAATCCGCAAAATTCTCGGGAGAGTTAGGACAGCTCATAAACGCATTTTTGAAACCTTTTGCACTCAAGAACCACTGGATGCATCGACATGAATGCAACACACACAACTTTTTATTTGATTTAGAAAATCAAACAAAGGATTTTTCCTATACTATATTTCATGTAAACAAAATAAATGTTGGTAAAATTTTAAAATTATGATAAAATCGTTATTTAATTATTCTCTCTATTCACATCCTGAAATTGGAAATTTCAGGGTGTGCAAATCTACCCCCCTTAAAAGGAATCTCGTCCTCGAGGTTCGGAAGAACTAAGAAAGATTTCGAGAACGATAGGGTAGAACTGATGTGGGAACAATGCTGATAGAGAACATACCCAACACGATCCTTGCATTTACGTGGTTCAATCTACCACGTGCGGAGTTCTGCTGTCCCTTGGAGCTTTGCGGGGTCTTGTTTCCATTCCTAATCTGCTGACTCTGCACTGGGGTATTTGGGACGCTCCTCTGGGGACAGTTGTTAGCATAGTGACCAGTCTCTCCACACTTAAAGCATGTATTACCAACAGGAGTACTTGGCGCACTAGGTCTCACTAGGGTTCCCGCTGGGGTGTTCTGACTAGTCTGTTGGTCATTGGGGCGTGGAGTCTGTGGAGTGGAATGTTGCAACTCTTGAATGGGGTGCTTGAAAGGTTGATTGTTCCGCTGAAACTGATTCTGCCCAGAGTTACCACCTGAACCTCCAACATGGGGTGTTGTCCCCTGCGGTGGAATGAAACGGAGACGAGTGCTGCTCCCAAACTGCACAGAAGTAGTGGCCTTCCTCTTCAGATTTCCCAATTCTATGCGCACGGCCTCCAGGGTGATGGCCTTGTCTAACAGGTGCTGGAAAGACAGAAAAGTGTGAGAAGTCAGCTGGTACCGAAGCGGTCCAGCCAATCCCTCCATGAAGCGCTCCTGCTTCGTTGGGTCATCTGCCACCTCCTCTGGTGGATCGCGAGACAGCTCGATGAACCTATCCCGGTACTCTGTCACTGACATTTCTCCCTGTTGGAGAGAGAGGAACTCCTTCTTTTTTCAGTCTCATCAGCCCTGCAGGAATGTGATGGCTCCTGAAGCTGTTGGTGAACTCCTACCAGGTAATAGCGTCTGGCGTAGCGTGGGCGGTAGTATAAGCATCCCACCATGCTCCTGCTGAAGCCTGGAGTCGTCCTGCAACAAATATGACCTTCTCCCTGTCATCACACTGAGATGTGGTGAGCATCTTGCCCACAGTCTTCAGCCAATCATCAGCATCAAGCGAATCAGCAGCATGGGTGAAAACTGGCGGACGGTGGCTCATGAACTCCCTGTGCTTGTTCATGGCCGGCTGTTGTGGTGGTGGCTGAGGAGGGTTGTTGACTTGGGCCTGCAGGTTGGCCACGGTGGTGGTCAAGTTCTCCAAGAGTTGCATCTGATTCTGGAAAAACTGCTGCATGGCCGGATCCATTGGTGGTTGCTGTTGTGCACTGCTGGAACTGCTGGCTCTCCCTAGACGAGACACTGGGGGCTGATCAACATCTGACCCTGACCTGGTGTTCACCATCTGAGTGTTAGGAACATTGACTTAGATGATTGCACAAAGAGAAAAGCTCCAAAAGGTTAAGCAGTGCAGACTTCCAGTTCAAGACAGATTCTGTCGACTCCAGACATTCAGGTATAACTCTCAACGTGGATAACCAAAAATTATAAGCTTTTGAACAGTAATATATAATGAAATTACGGAACTAGTCCAACTGGAATCACCTCGATCGGAGCTCTATAACTTGAGATATAAAATAAACAAGTCGGGTATATCAGCAGTGCTAACAGATTCAAGTAGCTCCAAAGTTTCGGGCATCACTCTCTGACTATGTAATTAAAATTCATGAATTTTGGATATGAAAGCACCCATGAAATGTCTGAACTTCTCCCACTGTCTTTGCCTCAAATGGAGTTCTATAGCCTGAGATATAAAATAATGAAGTCAATGTGCCAGCAGAGTTTTACAGATTCTGACAACTCCCATGTTTCATGCATAGCTCCCAGGATATGTATTGGATGGGGCTGAATTTTTTACAGAAAATCTGTTATGAATTTTCTGAACTAACCCAACTGGTTTTGCATCAATCGGAGCTCTGTAGCTTGAGATATTATCAAAACACTACTGCTGTGTCGAAGGTTGACGAGAACAGATTTGCAGCAAGATAGAGTCCAAAGTAGATGAGTAAAGATTTAATAAAGGACTAGGAATGTGCAAGATAAAAAGGATGGTTGAGACAAAGATTAAACCCAACTAAGCAAACTTATACTAAACCAATGTCATCGTGGTTACCATCCCACAACACATTGCACTCAATCAAAGATCCAAATCAAGCATTAACACAAGATCAAGCATTCAAACACACCACTAATCTAAGCACACCTAATCGTCGATCGTGACTAGCGATTTCATAAGGACAAAGCCTAAAGAACATAGATCCTAAGGAAGATCTTCAGCTTGAACATGATAAGGTCATTAGATAACTTAGAACAACTGTGAACACGGGTAGGGTAAAGATAGGGAAAGGTTAGACATCATAGAATGAAGACTAAGGTTCCTTAAAGCAAGGACAAGGAAACATGGAGTGAAAAGATTGATCAAGATAAGATAGATAACAAGTAGAATATCAAGGATGGGGGTAAAATCATGGATAAGTATATTAAGAATGGAATTAAAGCATAGCATGGAGTAAGCATGACTTCTAGATGATTATAATCCTTAAGTTCGTCCAGTTTCTAACTAGGTTAACGTCCTACAGTCAACACAGCTCTGATACCACTTTGTCACACCCGGATTTAAGGGCAAATCCGAATGCAAGAATACATGTGCGCCAGGATCAAGTTACACACATGCATCGACTCAGTGAATACCAAACACAGTGTAAATCGTAAAGAGAGTATTAAACAGTTATTACATGACTGACCTTATGCAACACGGTGCGTCAAGAAGGAGTTCCCGGTGAATGGTTCAAATGGAATCTCTTTCCCTACTCACTTGTCGGTGAAGCAAAGACGTGGTACTCGTTTGCGTCCTTTGAAGTTGAAGGCAATTAGAACAAGTTGACAAAGAAGTTTTGCGAGAGGTTCTTTCCAATTAGCAAGGTTCAACATCTAAGGAGGCAAGTGATCACTTTCACGCAAGGAGAAGAGGAAGGAATAGACCAAGCTTGGAATAGGTTTAATGAGTTGATCCAATAAGGACCAAGACTCGACTTCTCCGGTGACGTACTCTTGAATACATTTTTCTTTTCCCTAACCCCTAGTTGCATGCAATACGTCCAAATGTGTGCAGGTGGGGATCTCATGGAGAAAACACTCATGGAAGCCGCTCAACTTTACAAAAAAATTAGTAAAGCGGCGGCATGCGAAGAGATTGGGAAACAAGACTTGCGGGAGAGCTAGAACACAATTCAAGGATGAAGACGTGTGCTGAAATTTCTAAAGAGGCAACCCCGGAAGTCACAAAAGTGGAGCCAATCCCGAAAAAGCTTGATGAAGAGCACATCAAGTCAAGAACTACCCCGAGCGTTGACTTCACCAAATCAAATGAAACAAACAAGAGAAGTATATCAAGTGCGAAGCCATTAAGGGAGTTCGAACCAATGGATTGGGTTCCGATCGATTACAGAGAAGTATTCGACACGAGAAGACCATTCCCTAACCAAAAGGGGATGGCAAGAGCGTTGGAAGTGGATTTCCCACCGAAAAAGAAAGCGGAAGATTCATACGACCTTGAAACCACTGGTGAGATCTTTCAAAAGCTCTCTAGAGATGATGAAGTGGATCTGGAACACATTGCCGAGGTGAAAAGAATCATGGGGATCAAGCCCGAAGCATCGCCATAGGCTCGCCTTGACGAAGTTTACGCGATAGGATTTGAAGAAGAGGAGAAGATGGCACCACACTTGAGTTGTGAGATCAATGGAGTTCAATACAAAGCTTTGTGCGACATCGGAGCCCAAGTAAGTGTCCTATCTTCTAAATTTTATGATAAAGTTCAAGACCACAACCTAGACTTAGCCCCAACATCAACGAAATTAATCGTGGGAGATGGTAGAACTATTAGACCTCTAGGTATTGCTTGCAACATGAATGTAAACATCTATGGAAAATGTATACCAACCGATTTCTTTGTTATTGATGCTTACCATAGTAATCATGATCACATAATCCTAGGTAGGCCCTTTCTTAAGTTGGTCGATGTCGTGTTGGATGCCGGAAAAGGCAAAGTAACAATGAACCTTAATGGAAAGAAGTACACATAATTTTCTTCGCGTTTCTAAACACCTTTCACCCTTTTCCTCCCGAAGATGAAGTAGAGGAGGTAGATAGTATTTGTTTTGTTGAAACCCTTAGAGACCCGCTGCAAAGGGCGATGGAGAATCAAGTTAATGATCAACAAGATGAAGAACTAGATGAAGCAACGAAAGGATTAGAACCACAAGATGGAAGCGTGAAGGAAGAAAAATTTGAGGACATAGGAGAAATTAAACCCGAGGAGCCACATGTGCCTGAGGTAGATCTTAAACCTTTGCCCAAAGGATTAAAGTATGAATTTCTGGGCCCAGACAAGACTTATTCAGTCATCGTGAGTGACGAGTTGAGTCCCGAAGAAAATGAGAAGTTGCTGAATTTATTGAAAAACATAGAAAGGTGATTGGATACTCAATCAATGATCTCAAAGGTCTTAGCCCAGCCTTTTGCACTCATCGTATACCTATGGAAGACCAATGTAAGCTCGTAGTGGACCACCAAAGGAGGCTAACTCATACAATGTGATAGGTAGTAAAGAAAGAGGTCATCAAGTTACTTGATGCCGGAATCATCTACCTGGTTCCGCATAGCGAATGGGTGAGCCCGGCACATTGTGTACCGAAGAAAGGAGGTTTAACTGTGGTGAAGAATGAGAAGAATGAGTTGATACCGCAAAGAACTGTGATCAGGTGGCGGATATGTATTGATTATCAAAAGCTAAATAAAGCAACGAAGAAAGATCACTTCCCCCTACCATTCATTGACGAGATGCTCGAGAGATTAGCAAACCACGCTTATTTTTGCTTTCACGATGGGTACTCGGGGTTCATGCAAATTCCCATTCACCCGGATGATCAACACAAAACAACGTTTACATGCCCTTATGGAACGTTTGCATATAGAAGGATGCCCTTCGGTCGATGCAACGCTCCGGCCTCTTTTCAACATTGCATGATGGCCGTATTCTAGGAATTCATTGAAGAAATTGTCGAGGTGATCATGGATGAATTTTCTGTTTATGGGAAGACATTCGTGGATTGCTTGGCAAACTTGGACAAGGTCTTCACGAGGTGTGCGGAGGTAGACTTGGTGCTAAAGTGGGAAAAGTGCCACTTCATGGTTAAGCAAGGCATAGTGCTCGGACATGTTATATCCGAGAGAGGAATCGAAGTGGATAAAGCTAAAGTGGAAACGATTGAGCAACTCCAACCTCCGACGGATGTTAAGTCCTTGAGGAGCTTTATAGGCCATGCCGGATTCTATAGAAGATTTATTAAAGACTTCTCGAAGATCACTAAGCCTTTAACGCATCTCCTTCAAAAGAATGTGGCTTTTGACTTCGATGAGAAGTGCTTAGCGGCATTTCGAACCTTAAAAAGCGCTTTGGTGAGTGCTCCCATCATCCAACCTCCGGATTGGAGCCAACCTTTCGAGATCATGTGTGATGCAAGTGACTACGTCGTAGGAGTGGTTTTAGGTCAAAGAAAGGAAGGCTGAGTTCACACTGTTTACTATGCTAGTAAAACTCTTAATGAGGCACAATTAAATTATGCCACTACGCAGAAAGAGTTGCTAGCGGTGGTATTCGCATTTGAAAAATTCAGAATTTACATCGTGAACTCAAAGGTCATTGTTTACACTGATCACGCGGCCATCAAGTATCTCTTGGCTAAGAAGGATGCTAAACCACGATTGATCCGTTGGATCCTTCTTCTCCAAGAGTTCGATGTTGAAATTCGTGATAAGAAGGGGGTGGAGAATGTTGTGTATGATCATTTGTCTAGGATGAACCATGGACAAGATGATAAAAAGCCCATAGAAGACAAGATGAGAGATGACCACCTGTATCGAGTGCTCGATAAAGACATTTGGACGATTGATATCATTCGAGTAATTCGAAAGATGCCTCTTGATCACCTAGATAAAAACTCTCAAAGGAGGATAATCTCCGAAAGTCAAAAATACTTTTGGGATGCACCATACCTCTTCAAATTTGGCAATGATGGAGTCATGAGAAGATGTGTGCCAAGAGAAGAGAAGCTAGAAATTTTGAGAAAGTGCCACTCGGTGGAGTACGGTGGACACTATAGCCACTTTCGGACCCAAGCAAAAGTATGGTCTAGCGGATTCTATTGGCCGGAGATGCATGAAGATACTAAATGATATGTTGCGTCATGCCCCGAATGCCAAAGAACTAGAAATATCTCTCAAAGAAATTCTATGCCCTTGAGATATAATCTACAAATCGACTTATTCGATGTGTGGGGAATAGACTTCATGGGGCCTTTCAAAAACTCACATGGATTTGAGCATATCCTAGTTATGGTTGATTATGTATCCAAGTGGGTAGATGCCATGCCATGTTGTAAAGCTTCCATGGAGGAGTCCATTGCCATGATCAAGAGCATGATTTTCCCTTGTTTCGGTACACCGAGAATCTTGATAAGTGATGGAGGAACTCACTTCACCGGGAAGAATTTCAAAAAGTGCTTGTCAAAGTTGGGAATTGAACATAGGGTTTCTACGGCCTATCACCCACAAACCAACGGATAAGCGGAAATATCGAATAGGCAATTAAAGAGCATCCTCAACAAAACCATATAGAAGGGAGGCAAAGATTGGTCGAAGAAATTAGATGGAGCTTTGTGGGCATATCGAACGGTGTTCAACACACCGATAGGTATGACCCCTTATCAATTCGTCTATGAAAAGCTTGCCACCTTCCGGTTGAGTTGGAACATAAAGCCTATTGGGCGATCAAAGAGATGAACCGTGATCTCGACACCACGGTGGTGAAGCGAAGAATTCAAATAAGCGAGCTAGAGGAGATGAGGTTGAAAGCATATGAAAATGCAAGCATATACAAAGAGAGGATTAAAAGGTGGTATGACAAGGTTAAAGAAGAAAGAATTTAAGGAAGGAGATAAGATCCTCCTCTACAATTCGATGTTTAAAACCTTCGGAAATGGGAAATTGCAAAGCAAGTGGGATGAACCTTACGTTGTTCATTCGGTGCTCTCCAACAGAGCGGTAACCATTATGGATGTGAAAGATGATCAATTTATGGTGAATGGTCAACAGCTTAAGGTTTACTACGAACACGACGTTGTGCCTCTTCACCATATTGATGTCTTCACCATGGAAGAAGAGCCCGAACGTCTAGCCTAGGACGTAAAACCAGGTGTGGGTTTTTGTAAATAGTTTTTCTTTTATTTTTCTAGTGTTTCTCGCGAAGTTTTACCGGGCCAACTTTTTCTCATGGGCTGAAAATGCGAAATAAAGGGGGTACACGGAAAACGAGTCCGGACCGGCACGCGAAGCAGGGTGGGCCAGCCGGCCCGGTCCGACCGGCCGGGAGGCCGGCAGCGGTTCGCCCCGGTTTTTCACTGGGACGTGCCTTTTCGAATTCCTTCTTTGGTCAGAAAATTTTAAGGGAAGTTTGAAAAAGGAAAATGCGGTTTCTAGAGTATTCCTTTTCAGACTATTTAATTGGCCGAATTGGGAGCTCGGGAAACCATCCCATCTCGCTTTCTCTTGCACCCACGCAGCATCCATGATGCCCCCGAAGAGCGTAGAGTTTAAGCAAGGCGCCGAGGAGCCATCGATGGAGGAGGCGAAGCGATGTGAGCTACCCGTGGAGATCAAGAGGACCGCCCGCATCCGTTGCGGAGGGCGTGTCCCGACCGGAGCTATCGTATCTCGCAACCCCGTCAAGAAGGATAAGGTCCCTACTTCCGTTCGAAGGTTGGCGCGCATCTGAGGCATGAAGAGGAAGGATTACAAGGAGGTGTCTCCCGAGCCTAAGGACTCTGGGGGGAGCAACTATTCCGATGATCGTAGCCCGAGCTCGTGGGTGGCCGCCGGAAGGGAAGACAATGACTTATATTATTGGGAAGAGGTGCCCAAGGAGAAGACTCCTGAAGGCCCCAACGACGGCGGCAACGACGACGGCGGCGATGATGGCGACGATGGTGGCGACGACGACGACAGAGACCCTGGCGATGACGACCCTTTTGGGATTCACTCCATCTCGGAGCTCTACGCATTGGTCGACAAATGTTTCCAGGCCATGGAGGCAATAAGGCAGCGCATGGAGGATTTGGAACACATGGTCGAAGACGACTACAAGTTCCTGAATCGCAACGTGCGCAAGTTATTCGGCATGGTGGGGAACATGAAGGGAAAGTGGTGCAATAGTTGTGGGAAGTACCATTAGGTTTAGTTTCCCCCCTTAGTTTTTTTGTAAGATACGACGAGGACGTCATATGATTTTAGCGTGGGGGAGAGCTAGCTAGCTAGCTAGCCTTTAGCTTCAAGTTTAGTTTGGTTTGGTTTAGTTTTCGAGAGATTTTTAGAGTTTAAGAGTCTTAAGTTTGAGTCTGAGTGTGCTTTTAATTTTTTGCAAGTTTGAAGTATCTTAATTTAGTGTTTGCGTCAAAGAAAAATCAAATAAAAAGAGTATTTTTAATTTTGTGTCTCTTGTGATGCTTTTCTTGCTTTACTCGTTGTTCATCTTTAATTTTTGATATATGAACATAAGTGTTTGGTTTGAAACGTTTGTTGTGGTGCTTAGTGGAGTTGCTACCTCTAAAAGTACCCGCACCATGCTTCGATCTACAGCTTTATATTTTGGTTGTGCTATGTTCGATGCTAAAATTTGGAGGAATTCAATTCTGAAAATTATCGTAAAACCCTTGTAATAAAGGTTAGCAAATTCTCTTTTCCAAGTTGTGAGTGAGAAAAAAATGCTATACAAGCCTAGTAATTTTGCTCCACCATAAGTGCGATTAGCATAATGAGTTGGGCTAGGATTCTCTCTTGGAAGTTTTAATTTCAAGCAATGATCATGTCCTTGTGCTTATCTTTTATTGCTAGCCTCGACATGCATTCAGTAACGTGACTTTCACATCGGAAGTCCCGTACATCGCCGAATTCCATACCCAAACCTTTATATCTCTTTTGTACATCTTATTCCTTGAACACAGCCTATTTTCGAAGTTTTGTCTCGTCTCTAGCATGGTTTTATTTTAAAATTCAGATTGTGCATATGCAAGAAAGAGAGGAGTCGAGAGCTTTGAAAAGAGAGATAAAGATGTCGAGAGAGGGAAAAGTAAAGAGAAAAATATTTGTATGGAAAAGAAAGAAAGAAAAATAGAAACGTAAAGAAAAAAATGTGTATGAGAGAATGAAAGAGAGTGATTGAAAAAAAAGAAGAAAAAGAGAGAAGAGGAGTGGCAAGAAAGACATGAGAGGGATGAATCAAGTGAAAGAAAAATAAAGTGCAAGGAAATATGTCACGTTGTTGAGAGACGAAACTTTCACTCTTTTTCCAACCATTTGCAATCCGACAATGAGGACGTCATCGGTGCCTCGTAGTCAAATTTTTTTGCTCTTGCACATGTCCACCATTCTATATCTTCTTATCCTTGATATCCCCACATATGGTTTATTCTCATGATCTTGGCTTTGAAAGGTAAACAACCATTAGAGGAAGTTCTTAACTTGACAATACTTGTGTTGATTGTGCTAGCCATACCTATATCTCCACTTTACATGTTATATGAGTGATTTATGCGAAGTGAGGGTTTTATAAAAAAATGTTTAGGACAACCACTTTATATGAGTGATATGAGAGGGCTTGGAGAAAAGTTTTTGTCTAACACTTGTTGCAGGAATTTTATTTTGAAAATCATAAAAAACCCTCCAATGGAAGCAAAGAGGTAAGCATGGCTGAAATTGAAGACCTCGGTGAGGAGTTTGAGTTGTGGGGTAAATCTTGACGTGGTAATAATTCTAAATGACCATATTTATGTATGATGATCATTACTTTATGTTTATGTATTAAAGATAAAAGATTGACTAACTTGTGAAGAAAGAACTAGCAGAGCACGTACAACGCCTTGGACAAAGTTCTTTTGCGAGTACTTGCTCGAGGACGAGCAAGATCTAAGCGTGGGGGAGATGTTGACGGTGTATTTTGGTACACCAAACATGTTCATTACACTTTGTTTTGGATTTGTTTATGGAACTAACCCGCCACTAGGCACACTAATCATATAACAAGTTCATCTTTGTGCATGCATTTGGAAGTGTTGTGTTTATGTAGGAAAACATGGACATAAAGGACAGATTCACAACAAAGGACGGATTCACAACAAGTTCAAAGGAACAATTACGGAGTCTTGTTCGTGTTCATGAGCTTGATGAAATCACTTCCAATGGTGGCGAGGACCTAAGTGTAACAAAGGGACATCCCCGAGGATTAAAGCGTAAAGGACTGGACTTCATGCACGGAGAACCTCCATCTTGGACGCGAGGATGACATCGTCAAAATGGTGCAAGTGGAGGGGGCAAAGTGCATAAATGCATGAGGACCCACGGGAGCGAAGGGGCGACCGAGCCGGCTCGGATGGGCTCGGGGCCGGTCGGCCCAAGCCGGCCGACCTGGCCCAGTTCCGGGGTCAGTTCGGCCCCCTTTCCTTGCACCCAAAGGATCTTCAACCCTAAGTCCCTGGAGGCGCCGCCATTCACATGCCATCCACAAGCTAGAGACAGAGGAGGGTGATCTTCGGAGGAGGATCGACCAACTCGAAGGAAGCACCCACAAGTGGAGAAGAAGGACACCGTCGGAAGCGTCACCATGATCAACGGTGCCATGTCTAGCACCTTGATGGGGTAATCTTCTCATTTGTCCATGGGTTGTAATCGGTCTTGAGATGTAATCACTACTTTGTTGGAACATCTATCTATCACCTTGTGTTGAATGTGCTTTTATGCTTAAGGTTAGCTACCATGTCGTAAAGGAAGTAAGGGCCCTTATGCTCCCTTGGATCAATTCAATACGCAGTGTCCATCATAGATCTAGTCACGAATACCTTCGCGTAGTGACAGTACGGGGGGAGGGAAAGGGCAAAACCATGGTCACAACCCCCGATAGATTAGATTGGTTTTCATGCTTTAAGTGGTTGCATGTTCAAGTATCGTAGACCCATGGGCGAGTGTCTTTTATCTTGTTAGCTTAATCGTTCTCTCTAGTGTAGTGTAGTTGTTTCCTAGTTTAACCATAGATAGGGTTTGGATAAGTTAGTGAGTAGAGGTAGATCAAACTCTTGTTACCCCCTTGCTCCGCGGATTGACAAGAACCTAGGGAATCCCATGGTGAAAAAGGTGTAGGTCCGCACGTTTGCGGATCGTAGGAGGATACGTCTTTTATTCGTCAACACGTGCCGCCGACGCCCAACGGCGAGCGCCGCTCTTCGAGCTCGCAGAGGTGAGGCGCCAGCTCAACGAGGAGCTGGCCCTTCTTCACCAAGAGCTGGGCATGGATGCCGAGCCCCGCGACCGATGGCCTACGCAAGACATCCTCGTGCAGGAGGAGCCCCGTGAGGGGAACGACGACTGGCGCAAGCGCCGTCCGGCTGCCGATCAGCCGCACGGCCGCGCACCAACGCCACCGGCACGCGGGCTGACGCACGACAACAACCGACGCGCCAACGAGGGCGCGAATGTCGACGCCAACGCCGACGCTGACGCTCCACCGCTCTTCAGGCGGGCGTCGCGGAACCTTACCGTTGCAGTCATGTTGCTGCGCGGCTGCCCGGAGGCGGCGACCTCCGAGGAGCGACGAGTACGCCAACAATTAAAGGTGTTGCTTGAGGAGGCGGCGGCGCAACAAGCAGAGAGCTCGGCCTCACGCCAGCGCTCGGAGCGCAGGCGGGCGGGAGCACCGTCCGCACACGCCTCGAATCCACCCTCTTCTCAGCATCGGGAGCGTGGGGAAGGGGTCGGAGCCGCCGCATCGGCGGTTCGGAGCCACCTCGGGCCCAACCGCGACGTGCGGAACACCACCGAGAGCGTCGACAACCACCGCGACAACCGCTCGCGCTGCCATGACGATCGAGGATGTGGGCGACGTCACGACAGCGACGACGACCGCGACCTTAGCTGGTCGCCGAACCAAAGGGATCCACAGGCTTTTGGCCAGAGCATCCGCGGCGCAAAGTTCCCTTCGCGCTTCCACACTCTGACCAACGTGCCAAGGTACGACGGGGACACCAACCCCAGCGTGTGGCTCGAGGACTACCGGCTCGCTTGCCACGCCAGGGGAGTGACAGATGACCTCTTTGTCATCAAGAATCTCCCGCTCTACCTCGGCAACTCTGCACGGACATGGCTCGAGCACCTGCCGTGGGACAAGATCAACGACTGGACTGACCTACGCCGGGTCTTCGTCGGGAATTTCTAAGGCACCTACATGCGCCCCGGCAAGCAGTGGGAGCTACGCAACTGTAAGCAGCAGCCGGGGGAGAGTCTCCGCGAGTACATGCGGTGCTTCTCCAAGCGCTGCACCGAGCTCCCCGATGCGACCGACAACGACGCCATCTCAGTGTTCCAGAACGGCACGACATGCACGTCCCTCATCCACCGACTCGGACGCCGCATGCCCCATGAGCTCCTCGACATCGCGAGCAACCACGCTGACGGTGAGGAAGCGGTCGTTGCGACGCTCAACACCCCTCAAGGCAAGGGGAAGCAAGTCGTGGACCACGGCGAAGGGACGTCCTCGCGCTTCAAAAAGAAGAAGAAGAACGACAAGCGCCGCCGTGATGATAACTTCGTCGCAGCGGTAGAGCGCAAGACGTTGCGCCCCAAGGGCAACCCGACCAGGCCCGCACTGTCCAAGGACCACTTCGAGAGGCTCCTGGATGCGCCATGCCCGCACCATGAGGTCCCTGTTAAGCATTCGCTCAGAGAGTGTCGGCTCATGAACAATTACGTCAACTGCACCCTCAAGCCAAGAGCGGCGGACCAGCCCAAGAAGGGAGGGCCGTCCCCCGACAACGACGACGGTGCGGGGGTTGCGTACTCAGGGGAAGATGGCGCAGTGCACATGATCTTCGGGGGATCCCCGACAAGACCCTTGAGGCGGCGCGAGAAGCTCATTTGACGAGAAGTCTTCAACACCAACGTCGCGAAGCCGTCCTATCTAAAGTGGTCGGAGGTTCCGACAACCTTCGACCGTGAGGACCATTCCAACCACGTGCCTCGGCCTGGATCCTACCCACTAGTGGTAGCTCCCCTATTCAAGTCCAAAAGGGTCCACAAGGTCCTAATGGATGGGGGAAGCGGGATCAACGTGCTCTATGCGTCAACGCTTGACAACATGGGCATCCCACGGTCCGCGCTGAGGCCGTCAACTACACCATTCCACGGGGTCGTACCCGGGATCGAGGTGCTCCCCATTGGGCACATTAATCTGCGCGACACGTTTGGGGACATGCAGAACTACCGCACGGAAACCCTCACCTTCGAAGTGGTGGGGTTCTCGGGGACGTACCACGTGATCCTTGAGAGACTGGCAAACGCGAAGTTTATGGCCGTGCCAAATTATGCGTACCTCAAATTGAAGGTTCCCGGTCCAAAGGGGATCATCACAGTAGGGCCAACATATCAGTGCGCATACGAGTGCGATGCTGAATGCTTTCAGTTCGCTGAAGCAATCATCCGGTCCGAGAGGCTCCGCGCCGAGCCTCGATCCGAGGACCAGGATGTCCCCGAGTCATCCAAGCGAGTGGCCTGCTCTTTCGAGCCCGCCAAGGACATCAAGGATGTGGTCGTCTCTGATGACGTCCGTACGCTCCATATCAGGACGGCGCTCGATCCTAAATAGGAAAGCGCGCTCGTCGACTTCCTCAAAGTGAACCTCGATGTGCTTGCATGGAAACCCTCCGACATGAAGGGGATCCCGAGAGAGGTTGCCGAGCACAAGCTAAACATCAAGCCGGGATTAAAACCGGTGAAACAGCACCTTCGCCGCTTCAATGACGAGAAGTGCAAGGCAATTGGCGAGGAGATCATGAAGCTCCTTAGTGCAGGGTATATCCGAGAAGTCTTCCACCCCGAGTGGCTAGCAAACCCTATACTTGTAAATAAGAAGAAGAAGAAATGGAGGATGTGTGTTGACTACACGAGCCTTAACAAGGCATGTCCCAAGGATCCGTTTCCTTTGCCTCGCATAGATCAGGTAGTCGATTCAACAACTCGGTGCGAAACCCTCTGTTTTCTCGATGCGTACTCCGGGTACCACCAGATAGCGATGTGCATAGCGGACCAACTCGCGACTTCATTCATCACTCCATTCGACGCGTACTGCTACCAGGTGATGCCCTTCGGGTTCAAGAACGCTGGTGCCACTTTCTAACGATGCATGCGACGTGTCTTCGGGGAATTGATAGGCCGCATCACAGAGGCGTACGTCGATGACATTGTTGTCAAGTCTAAAAAGATGGGGGGCCTAGTTCCCGACCTCACCGAGGACTTCGCGAAGCTATGACAACATGGGGTAAAGCTAAACCCCGAGAAATGCGTTT
This sequence comes from Cenchrus americanus, assembly GCA_947561735.1. Taxonomy (NCBI): domain Eukaryota; kingdom Viridiplantae; phylum Streptophyta; class Magnoliopsida; order Poales; family Poaceae; genus Cenchrus; species Cenchrus americanus. The sequence goes on from OX387240.1 coordinate 58,264,621, forward strand.
TCGGGGTCCCGAGGGGCATGCTCCTCGGCTTTGTCGTGTCAGAACGCGGCATTAAGGCTAATCCTGAGAAGATCTTGACCATCATGGACATGGGGCCGATCAAGAACCTGAAGGGTGTACAGCACGTCACGGGCTGCCTCGCAGCTCTAAGTCGCTTCATAGCACAGCTCGGAAAATGCAGCCTACCACTGTACAAACTTATGAAGAAGTTCGACCACTTCACATGGACCCTCGAGGTGCAAGAGGCACTCAATTCTCACAAGAATATGCTCAAGAGCCCTCCAATTCTGACCGCTCCGTCCCCTGAGGAGCCAATGCTCCTGTACATCTCACCGACAACCCAGGTGATCAGTGCGGCGTTGGTGGTCAAGCGAGAAGAGCCCAGAAGGTCATAGAAAGTACAACGGCCTGTGTACTTCGTCAGTGAGGTACTCTCCGACTCCAAGACGCGCTACTCCCAGATGCAAAAACTCGTGTACACGATCTTCATGACCAAGCGCAAGCTCCGACACTACTTCGACACACACCCCATCACAGTGGTGTCCAAATACCTGCTCAGGGAGGTCATCCAGCCCCGAGGCCGAAGGAAGGATCGCTAAGTGGGCGCTCGAGCAGATGGGACAGAACATCACATACACACCACGCGGTGCTATCAAATCACAAGTACTCGCGGACCTTGTGGCCGAGTGGACGGAGATTCAAACTCCCCCAGTGTCGATCGAGCACGAGACATGGATCATGTATTTCGACGGCTCGGTCATGAAGGAAGGAGCCGGTGTAGGCCTTGTCTTCATCACGCCTCTTGGCGTGCGCATGGAGTACTTGGTACGACTACACTTCCCGGCATCGAACAACGCCACCGAGTACGAAGCCCTGATCAACGGTCTCCGAATCGGTATCGAGCTCGGGATCAAGTGCCTCGAGATCAGGGGTGACTCGGAGCTGGTCGTGGATCAAGTCATGAAGGACAAAAACTGTGTGGATTCGAAGATGGTGGCATACTGTCAAGCCGTGCGCGATCTAGAGGACAAGTTTCACGGCCTCGAGCTTCATCATGTGCTATGTGACTACAACAAAGCAGCCGACGTACTCGCAAAGACCGCATCCAGCTGCAGCCCGGTACCACACGGGGTCTTCGCGAGTGATCAACATGCACTATACGTATGAGCAGAGGGCGAGAAGCCACCCGAGGAGGCGGAACCCGAGGTCATGGCGGTCGACCAGCCACCCGAACTGAACCTTGAAGATCCCGACTGCGGTTTCCAATCCTCGAGAGGCTAGTCGAGGGGAAGCTCCCCTCTGACTAGACGGAGGCTCGGCGCATCACCCGCCGAACGAAAGCGTTCGTCCTCATCGTCGACGAACTTTACAAGCGTGGGGCTGCCGGCATACTCATGCGGTGCATCCTCAGGGAGCATGGCCGCGAGTTGTTACGAGAGATACATGCCGGCACCTATGGTCACCACGCCGGTCTGAGAACACTTGTTGGAAAGGCCTTCCGACAAGGTTTCTACTGGCCCACAGCGGTCGCAGACTCCAAGGACATCGTGCGGCGCTGTGAAGGGTGCCAGTTCTATGCACGACAAACTCACCTCCCGGCGCAGATGCTTCAGACTATCCCCATCACGTGGCCTTTCACCGTCTGGCACCTCGACATGGTGGGGCCGCTCTAACAAGCGTCCAGGGGCTTAACCCACCTTCTCGTGGCGGTCGACAAGTTCTCCAAGTGGATCAAGGCTCAACCTATCGTCAACGTCTGCTCCGAGGAGGCGGTATCGTTCTTCACCAACATCATCTATCACTTCGGCATACCCAACACGATCATCACCGACAACGGCACCCAGTTCACGGGGAAGAAATTCCTCAACTTCTGCGACGACAACCACATCTGTGTGAACTGGTCGGCTGTTGCCCACCCGAAGACGAACGGGCAAGTCTAGAGGGTGAACGACATGATCCTATAGGGCTTGAAGCCACGAATTTTCAAGCGTCTCGACAAGTTTCGAGCAAGATGGGTGGCCGAGCTACCGTCCGTGCTGTAGAGTCTACACACCACACCGTGCTGAGCCACGAGGTTCAAACCTTTCTTCATGGTGCACGACTCTGAAACAGTCTTGACCACAGGCATCGACTATGGCAGCCCGCGAGTACACGCTTGCACCGAGGAAGGCAACCAAGTCGCGCTCGAGGACGCAATCGACCAACTCGACGAGGCGCGCGACATAGCGCTGCTGCGATGCGCCAAATACCAATAGGCCCAACGACACTACCACGAATGCAACGTGTGCACCCACGAGTTCCACGTCGGAGATCTTGTGCTCCGACGAGTTCAAGGCAGCAAGGACAGGCACAAGCTATCACCACCTTGGGAGGGTCTGCTCATCATCCACGAGGTGCTCCGACCAGGGACATACAAGATCCAGTACGAGGATGGGAGGGTCGTCTCCAACGCATGGAACATCGAACACCTGCGCTTGTTTTATCCTTGAGTAAATGTTCAAACCTCGTACATCAATAAATAGATGTCACATGCCTTGTTCACATGTCTTTGAGTTCGGAAACTTATCGTTCGGTTGTGTTCATGTGTTTGTGACAATGTTTGGGGCTAAGCAGTGAACGTCCTTGCACCAGTGCAAAGATGCTCTCTGCTCGGGGGGCTACCCAGGGCATGATGCCCTCCCCTGTTTTTTATGAAATTTTTCAAAAATTCTGACAACCATGTCGAGAACGATCTCACGAGCGAAAGGTTTTTTGACGGAAGCTCGATCTCGCGAAAAGTAAAGACGGTGACCTGCGTGGGATGAGGGCTGTTGTTCGTTCAAAGTTCCTAGTGCTTACGCCTCTGCGGCTACGGCACGAAGACTTGTGAACACACTCCGAGTCATCAGGTCTTCGTTCGACCTCTTTTCAAAAATTCGAGTGACCGCCTAGACTCTGCTCCAAAAAATGGTTTCACAAGCAAAACCATGTCAAGTTACCTCCCGAACTTTTCGAGTTCTCGGGGGTTGCGAACAAGTGGTTGCACTTAGCGGGCTGAGTAGGTCGAGCTTTCCGACTCCTATGCCTCTGTGGCTCCAGAGTAAGGCCCGGTCGCCTCGGTTTTCTAAGATTGACTACGCGTTGTTGTAGTCGTCCTCGGGCGCTCGGAAGCGGTCAGGGTGTAACACAACTTGAGTAAAGTACCTAGCTACACGATTTGTAGCCTTACGACTTGTTTGGGTTATTACATGAAACAAATTTTGGTACAATTAACTTGAGGGCTCGAGGGCTTCTGGGTCCTCTGGTGCATCCTGTGGCAGCAGCTCCTAGTCCTTCAAGGCAGCGTCGGCCATGTCGCGAGCGAAGGAGGAGCAGTCTTCTTCCAGCTCATCGCACTGCGTGTCGGAGATGCCAAGGGCCCAACCGCCGCTCAGCGCCATGTGGTCCAGCCCTTGGTGGTGCGACTCGAACATGGTGAGGACTCGGTGCACTACCCGCCGGGCCGTCGTCAGCTCAAGCTCTCGGACCACGCCAGGGAGGCGCCCGACTTCTTCGATCAGCGTCTCAGGCGTCACTGGTCCAAGCGACACGTCGAGCCTGGCCATAGCCGTGCTCATCGCCCTTCCAAGCTTGGCTAGGTCCTCGATGACCTTCTGGCGGGTGGCCTCCGACTTGCACTGGGCATCCCGGGCATGGTTCAGGGCGGTCGCGTCCTGCTCTCGAGCCATCTGCGACTGCTCTAGCTCGTTCTTGACCTCTGAAAGACGAGCAGAACAACAAGTTATGGCGGGTCTGCAGAAAAGGGGGAGACAGAGTCAAGGTCCGACACTTACTCTGAAGCTGCTCCGACAGTCGCCCGATTGCGCCATCCTTCTCGATGACCTTGAGGAGGGTGGAGTTCAGCTCCTGCTTCTGCTACGCCAGCTTCGCGGTCATCCCGACGCGAATCACGTGCGCCCTTGCGATGACGACCAACGAGTCAGAATGTGACAAGAAACGAGCAGCGAGCGAGATAAAGAAAGAAAGCAACCATGGGACTCACCCTCAAGGTCCTCCGACAGCTTGGCATTGCTCTCACGCAGCCGCGTCGCCTCCTCGGAGAGCACCTGAAGCTGGTTGGTGACCTGAGAGAACCGGCGACCGGTCGTCGCCAAGTCCGTTGTGGCAGTGCCCAGATCACGCTCCAGCTTCGACACCCTCGTCTCAAGCGTCGCCTTCTCGCAAGCGGCTACCTAGGCGACGTCCCCGACGGTGGTTTCGGTGGCGGCAGCAGTGGTCCTAGCCCTCTCAGCGGCCTCTTCGACGGACGTCGTGGCCTTGGCGAGAGCCAGCCTCGACGCCAGCGAGTCCCGCTCGGTAGCAACTGTAGTGGCGGAGGTCTAGGTGGCGATGGTGTGGTCCTCCGCCGACTGTCGGGCGGTCTCAAGGGACGTCCGCGTCGACACCTCAGTAGGCACCTCTGCGACCGCCGCCACCCGATCCACGACGAGCTGCATCTCCAATTGAGCCTACTCCGCGCTGAGCTCACATGTTGTGCGGGCTCGCCTCCGACCCTGATGCCGCAAGGGTCTGCCCCGAGCGAGATGAGGATGAGCCACACTTCTCGGAAGAATCGGGAAATCGAAAAAACAATCAACTCAAGCAAGAAAACTTACCAATGTCGAGGGGAGGATCAACTTGTCAAACGAGCGGTGCGCCCACTCTAACCCACGCTCAAGGGTGTTGCACACCGCCACCTCCTTGTCGTCCTTGGCGTCGTCGTCGGCCTCGAAGGCAGCCTCCCACGGGGTGCAGGCGAGCTCGAGAGCCTGGGCCTCACCACTCGCGGCGCCTAGCGACAAAGTCGCGCCCGTGCCCTCTTCGACCTCCTGGATCTCCAGGGAGGTGGCCCTTGTCGTGCCCTCAGGGGCATCGCGTTCCTGAGGGGCCGCGACGGGCTCGCTCGACACGAGGACCTCCTCCGCGACAGCAGTAACCGGCCGGGGTGATGAAGGCCCTGCCCCTTTGACAACATCCTCCGCCACGTCGACCACCGTGGCAGCGGGTGCGGTTGCGGCCGCTTCAACGGGGTCGGGCAGGGACGCGCTCGTGCCCTCCCAGGCTGGCGATGGAGCGGACACAACCACGACCGACTTCGTGCCGGCTGTGGACTCCTTGAGAACCCTCTCTGCCACCTCTGACACAGCGGGGGGCGCCGAGCCGCCGACACCCTCATATTGGCGCAACGCTGATGCAACCGACGCGATGGTGTCCAAGATCGATGGCTCGACGAACATTCGCTCCGTCGCCACCTCCAGCATCTCCCGGTCGTTGCTCGGGAGTTTGGGGGCGCTGAGGTCGATGGTCCCGGTGCCGGGGAAGTCCACATACCAGCACGCTGCCAAGGCCGACGCATCCTCGACCGGCGCATAGGGGCTAGGGACGGGGCTTGGAGGGCACGACCCGCGCGCTCTGGGCCAAGCGCTTCAGGGGCGCGAGGCTGAGCACGCCAGTGTCGACATGCCGACGAGAAGACAAAATCAAGGTTAGCTAGCAAAACAAGTTGGAAAGTTCGCGATGGAGGCTCTGTTGACGGTGAAATTACGTCAACCTAGCCATGAGTTTACCTTCGGTGTTGATATGAATTTCATATCTTATCCATTGGTACTAACCCCCTTGGTATAATAAGTTCGTTTGTGCATGTTGGTTTTGGAGTTTAGTGTTTATGCAGGATTTTAGTGTTGAAAGCAAGACTTTTGGGATAAGTTCATTAAGCACCTCAAGACAAGACTTGAAGCTTGGTACAAGTCAAGCGATGAAGTAAACATGACTCCAAGAGCCCAAGGACCAAACCCGAGAAGATGAAAAACTCTGAGGACCCAGTCAGAAAACTGTCGAATCTTGCGGGACAAGGAGCTTCATGTAATCCAAAGAGAAACTGACGACAAGGGCCCACATGGAGATCAGGGAAGACTCTAGAAGACTCGGGAACCCACACCGGGCGAAGGAGACCGCTGGCTGGGCCGAAGTGGGCCCAGGCCGGCCGGCCCAGCCCATTTCGGGGCCCAGTCAGCACCCCTTTGACCTAGCCGCCATTCGGGCTATTTATAGCCCCGAGGCCAGGCGCCACGCATCAATTCATTCGCCATCCGCCACCGAGGAGCAGAGAAGAGAGGGGCACCATCTCGGAGAAGAGAGGGTCGAGCTAGTTGACTAGGATCTCCCTAGACGGTGTGGGAACCTTGCAAGGAATACCACATCGAAGTTCTCGGAGCTAGAAGCAAGATCAAGGTAGGATCCCGGTGGTGATCTTGATTCATGTATCATGTACTATGTTGAATTATCAAGTTGCAATCCGATTTCTAGCGATCGAGTGTTTCTCCTACGACTTTGATTTTAATCAGCTTTTTTATCTTAAAATCTATTCTCGAGATAGATCATCGAGGGTGTTCTTATAGCCGTGGTGGCTAGAGGTGCATGCCTGACCTTTCGAGAGATTTCAACTTGTCTTTGGACTCGCCCTAGACTAACCCGCACGAATAGGGATGCGTTGTGACAGAACGGTGGCTCCAAAAGGCGGGCATTTTCAGAGTCGGACGGGAAACCATGATTTAAAGATGCTTTTCATGAGATTGAACTTGTTTACTTCTCCTTTGCTCGGAACTTCAACGAAGGTTTGATCCAGTCTCTCTAGATTGGTTTATCTATCCCCCTCTATCTCTTGCTACCTCCGGTTTTCATAAATTAGATTCGTTTTCATGATGCTCTCTAGATTAGATGCATAAGATTCTCCTTTTGAAGATCAAAGTTCTCGGCTTTATTAGATTGATTCTAGCATTGCACATTTGTTCCATGGATTCGATACCTTGGTTCACACTTGAGGGAAGAACGGTCCCTTGACTACGTCGGAGGACTTATCCGCTTGCAAGTCCACTTGAAGTTTAATATGAATATACACCGTCAACAGGCTGTGAGGATGAGAACTTACATCTTGGAGCGCACCCCGGACTTCTTCGCTGGGCGGCCCGACGGGCCTTGCTCGGGGGCTTCACGCTTCGAGCCCGCCACCTCGGGGGCTACCCTACTTCGATTCGCCACCTCGACGGCGGCGCTGCGCTCCCCCGATCGCTCGAGGGCTAATCCTCCGGCCTCAGCCACGGCCGGGGTTGATCCCTGGCCCCCGCCAACGACGAGGGAGATATGAACATCTGGGGCTCTGCCACCCAAGATAAGTAATGACTGCAGGCGCCGCGGGGCGGCGCCGGAGTCCACCGCCCGCGCACGCTCGGCGTCGACGCCGAGTCCATCGACCTCGCCCGCGACCGACGCCTCTGCAGGGAGTTCGAGTCGGGGTGGTCAGAACCGTCGAAGAGTTGGCAGACGGGAGTCGTTCGCTCCTCCGACTGCCTCGGGGGGTCAGCTTGGTGGGGCGCGGCTCTCTGTGACTCGGAGGCGCCCGTCCTGCTGGGCGCCACACGAGGGCGGACCGTCCGCTGGTCCTTTCGGGCAGCGTGAGCTGCTGGTCGCGAGCTTGAGCCCACATTCTTGCCGCGCACGGCCATCTGCGGCCGTCGCGATGACGACACATCCGTAGCGCGGGGAGGCGACGACAAGGACGACCCTGACATGTCGCTCCAGTCCATTGCCGCGCTGGCTACATCACCGCTCCACGACGGCTCCGACGACGGATCTTCATTGGAGGAGACGCCACGCTCCCCCGCCTTCTGCCTCTTGATGCAGTTGTCATTCAGATCGCGCTTGGTGATCTCGTGCTCTTTATGCTACGCCTTGCGCGCAGAATGCCACCTCTCCGCGGCCGCCTTGTTCCGGTTGAAGATCGCCTCCTCCGGGAGAGGCACCTTGGCCGGAGCGAGGTGGCTACACTTCAACTGCAACAACAAGAGTGCGGAGGAGTCAGTCGGAGCAAAAGGTCTCCGAGAAGATCGACATCAAGACAAAAATACAGAACAAACAGGATGCATCGAGAAGACAATGACTCACAAATTTTTGTCCCCTCGTAGGGGAGCATCGGGAGCAGCCGCGTCGGCGGCCACGAGTAGGTCGACCTCCCGATCGCCTGCGCCACGCGGCGCTGGACCTCAAGGGGCGACGAGAGGCTCGGAGCAGTCACGGTCCCTGTCCAGGGGGCCTGGTCGGTCGTCATCTCGCAGAGATGAAGCGGCCGTCTCCAGAGCGGCACGACTCCTCGGGCATGGTACTGCCCGAGGACTTCCGCCAAGGTGACCCCGGCTCCTCAGAGGTGCCGCAGCACCGCCCAGTGATCCTTGAGGATCTTCTCTTGCTCTGCCTTCGCGAGATCGTCCGACCAGTTCCTCCGCGACTCCGCGATGGAGTTCTCGGTGTACGCCGGGAGCGCGAACTCGGGGTCATTCCGCAGATAGAACCACCCCTTGTGCTAGCCGTTGTTCGAGCTGGTCAGGGACAACGGGATGTAGTCATCGCCCCGGTCCTGCTTCATCTGGAGGTTGGCGCAGCCGATCGTCGCCGCCCGAGAACCCTCCTTCAAGCACGCAAACTTGAAGAAGTACCGGAAAAGGTGCCAATGGGCACTGATTCCCAGGTACCCTTCACACATCGCCTCGAACGCCGCCATCTGCTGGATGTTGTTCGGGTTGAGGTGCTGCAGTTGAAGCCCGTACTCGAAGAGGACTCCACGGATGAACCGCCCAGCGGGTACGGAGAAGCTGCACTCGTGGAAGGCCATGAACGACACCACGAACCCCTTGGGGCGCGGCACGGACTCGTCGTCGAGCGCCCTCCACTCCACGGCAGTGGTGAGCAGAGGAAGCTGGCCCGCCTCAACGAGACGGAGAAGCTGCTCGCGGGACACGTTGCAGCGCGTCTAGTTCGATATCGCGGTAGCAAAGGCTCAGGCGGGCTGAAGGCGCAAGGGTTGGTGGCGTTGCGGATGCAAAGAAGCGCAGGGCGCAGGATGCGAGCGCGGAGGAAGAAGATAACGGAAAAGCAAAGTCCTGAACCCGTGCTCGACGCGCGGTTTTAAAGGGGCAGGTGCGGCCCCTTGCCTTCGGTGCCGGGTCCGTCGTGTCAGCGAAACGCTCGCCCACGCGCGCGCGCCCCGGTGAAACAGGCGCCCACTCACACGACGCCTGAATCCCCGCAGAGTACGGACCTGCAACGCCTGCGCGTGGCCATGATGGAACGGTCACGTCTGTCATGTCGGCCGAAATGCCCGCGCCCACTACTACACCCGCATTTACCACGACGGCCATGACTACCCCGACAAGGCATCCCCAGGCTACAACAGCCACGATCACACATCAAATCTCGCGAGCGAGTCTTCAACTCAATCACGAGCTCGGGGGCTACATCCGGCGGATGTGCTTGCGCGCACCCACCGGGAACACAAAGAACATCACCAACGCCAGGATCGTCCAACTGAGCCTGAGCGCGACAACTTGACTCCCTCTCAGGCTCGGGGGCTACTGACGAGGGCCCAGATTAGGGCCCCCTTTGATGGTGAAAGGATCTTCCTTAAGCACAAGGTAACCCAACACAACGTGAAAGCCAAGATTGAAGATGTCAAGGCCAAGATTCAGGACAGGAGGACTGAGGACCCCGGTCAAGACCCACACTGGCAAGACGTCCTGTCTCTGGCTAGTTGGCTGCATCTCTGACCAGTTCCCTACAAGAGGGATCCCCGTGACAAGTCTTCGCCTCGCACGACAAGTCTCCATCTCGCACGACCTCCCCCCGGCTCCGACTTGTGCGTGGGCCATGGCACACGGCGCGAGCCCAAGGCAGGAAGCACCACCACCGATGCGTGTGGGGGAGCGATTCCCCACGCCATGCAAATACAACAGATGGCGGCCATGCAAGCAACTAACCCCAACAAGAGCCTTAATGCAGGCCTAAGTGGCTACGCGGCCATCCCATCGCCACCATCTCCCACTCTGCCACACGCAAGCTCAGCCCGAGGCACTCAAGCACCCCCTAACACGAGCTCGGGCCTAGACTTAGGCTCAAGCGTGGTGGGCTAGTCAAGTACTCGGGCGGGCTGAGACGACAGCGAACTACTCGTAGGAGATGCCAAGCGTCCCAGGGTGGACAGTCACACTCAGCCACACGGCAGCTCCCCCGGCCAAGCATCACGACTCCACTTCGATGTGTCCTGGCAGACAGCGACGCACGACGAGACGTCCCAGCAACCAAGAACTCTACTTCTTTTTACTTCCCCCTTGTGTCCCTCCCTTTGTGACTATAAAAGGGAGAGGAGGGCAACGGTTATAAGGGATAGACCTTCTACAGATCGAACACCACTCCAAGGGACTTAGGCTCGACACCCTCTCACGACCAGCTTGTAACCCCTACTACAAGCACTCCTAGCTCGGAAACACGGTAGCTCGACACTAGACGTAAGGTATTACTCCTCGGAGGCCCGAACCAGTCTAAACCATGTTGTCTCCTGTGCTAACCATCCGAGGCCGTTGCACGATCGATACAAATTTACTGCCGACGGTAGAGAACCCCAACAATGACCTTTATTATATGGTACTTCGGTTTGGTATTACAAGTCGTTTTGGACAAGTTTTGAGTCAAACATTGGGAATATAAATCATGAATAACTTTTAAGTCGTTGAGTTTGTAACTACGAAAATCATATAAATATAGATTTGTTTTGAAAATTACTTTCATAAGAATATACATATACGACTTTTTAATAAATATTTTTATAAAAAAAGAAGTCAAAGTTGTGCTTTGGTGACCGTGTCGCCGTCCTAAACGACTTCTACTACCAAACCAGAAGGTACGTGAACTTGTCTTATGGTGGTATCCGGATGCTTAAACTCTTAGAATGTATTTTTAGATCCAAAACATGTCTCAAGTGCATATTTAGATCCCAAACTTGTTGGCATGTTTCATCTAGATCCCTAAATTTACAAAATATATATTCAAATCTTAACACCTATCACCTGTTCATTGTCCTCACAATCATGTTGTGCTAGGAATCACACATATGTTGATTGCTACTTGATTAGGGGATCTTAAAATAGACCATGAGAGTTTAAGAACTCGAATGACACATTTGGAAACAAGTTGAGGAATCCAAAATGTTTTTGAGAGTTTATGAACCTGAATGGTACCTTGAGACAAGTTCATGGACCTAAAAATACATTATGAGAGTTTATTATGAATCTAGATTATATATGGCCACCGTTGTCGGGCATACTCCCCGGGTACTCATGCAAGGAAGGAAGAAGACAGACTCCTATTAGAATTCCCCTGTAATCCTACTAGGACTCGTTCTGTGTAATCCTACTAGGACTCCTACCTTGTAACCGACTAAGAACCCGCCCCCTGGACTATATAAAGGAGGGTCGGGTACCTAGCCGGGGACCTGATCTCAACCAACACCAAGCGCAGGGCGCCATACTTGATATCCCAAACAGGACGTAGGGCTCGCTACCTTGGCAGCCCGAACCTGTATAAATCTTGTGTCCCGTGTCCTTGCGCATACCTTCGAGTTCTCGGTCTCCCAATCACGATCCTCATCGCACAATCTACTACCTCGGGTACCCCCTTGGTAGGTTTGCCGGTCTAAAACACCGACAGCTGGCGCGCCAGGTAGGGGTGATCATCACCACCGGGCGAATTCGAAGGACCTCACCATCGTGATCGATCAACTCACGCGGGTGATTATTCTTCAACAACTCGTCGTGTTCAATCGAGCATCCATTGGAAATCAATCTACTCGGCGCAAAGCGGATTCGACGATGTTCACGCCATCGTCACGACAAGCCACTTTGTCCAGGCACGGCATCAAATTCCGCACCATGCCTACCTGCCATGTATGTGCGGAGCACAAAGATCGAGCACCAATGTCGATTCCGTTTTCCACGCTCGTATCCCGTCGTCAAAGGGCGCCTGCTCGCACTCAGCTGCCTGACTGGTTTCATACAGAACCTCTTCGACGGTTCCGTACAGGACTTCTCCTCGGTTCAAAGTCGAGCTGCTGCTTCACACGAGTGAAAAAAATCTACCCAACACTGTGATCGAATCCTAGGCGGCATCGTCGAGGCGTCACCCCGTCACACAAGCTGGAGTGCAAAACGGAGTCCAGCAGACCGTGCTCTGCACCCTCACCATCACCGAGTAGTATTCGGCCTCCAGCAGATCCAAGCCAAAGGCAATGATTACTGCATGCACATGGAGTAGAGCGGCCGCAGAACTCCTGCTGTCCCCTATGTTTTGTGTGTCCAAGATTTCAATTTACATGAGTTATGCCACACACACACACCGGAAGCTACCAAGGATTCTCCAAATTCCTTGCTCCATGCATCCAGAAGACGTACGTGAGTACCACTACATCAACTCCGGGCTGCATGAACCTGTGTACGACTACTCCGATTACACCGAGTACCGTGACTACTCGTCTCGCGGTCACACTGGCTCTACTTCAGCGACGCCGTGTGCCGCGACTACTCGTCGTCTGGATTGCACCGGCTCTACTGCGCCTGTGCCGTGCATCCGGACGCGCCGTCTCGACGCCCCACTTCTCGTCAGTCGGTCGCACTGGCTCTCGCCGTGTGCCCGGTCATTCCGTTGTGCGTCGTGACTACCCATCTCGCGGACGCAACGGATATACTTCGACTACACCGCGTGTCTGGGTGCCTCGGCACATCGCGCGGCTCGTCACGCGGCTCGTCGCGCCGCTCGTCGTCGACTACTTCGACTACGCCGCGCGTCCGGTGCCTCGGCACGTCGCGCGGCTCGTCACGCGGCTCGTCCGCGCCGCTCGTCGTCGACTCCTTCGCCTACGTCATTCGTCCGGTGCCGCGGCTCGTCGCGCTACTCGTCGTCGACTACTCCGCCTCGCGCGGGCTCGTCATCGACTACTTCGCCTCCACCGCACGTCCGGTGCCTCGGCACGTCGCGCGGCTCGTCACGCGGCCGGTCGCGCCGCTCGTCGTCGACTACTGCGCCGCGCGCCGAGCTCGTTGTCGACAACTCCGCCTCGCGCAGGCTCGTCGTCGACTACTCCGCCTCGCGCAGGCTCGTCGTAGACTACTTCGCCTCCACCGTGCGTTCGGTTGCCTCGGCACGTCGCGCGGCTCGTCACGCGGCTCGTCGCGCTGCTCGTCGTCGACTACTCCGCCTCGCGCAGGCTCATCGTAGACTACTTCGCCTCCACCGCGCGTCCGGGTGCCTCGGCACGTCGCGCGGCTCGTCACGCGGCTCGTCGCGCCACTCGTCATCGACCGGTCCGCCTCGCGCGCAGCTCGTCGTCGACAACTCTGCCTCGCGCAAGCTTGTCGTCGACTACTTCGCCTACGCCGTGCGTCCGGGTGCCTCGGCACGTCGCGAGGCCCGTCACGCGGCTCATCGTCGACTACTCCGTGCGCCGCGACTTCGTCTTGCGGCCACGCTGGCTCTACTTCATCCACACCATGCGTCGTGACTACTTGTCTCACGGCAACACTGGCTCTACTTCGAGTACGCCGCGCGCCACCACGACGTCATCTTCCGGTCGCATCGCGTCGACCATTCATCTTGACTAGTTTTCCAAACTAGTCGAGAACGGCAGTCACGCCCCTAACATCTAGTCGGAATCAACTTTGACTAGTCAACTTTAGCAACAACCGTCGCGGCTCCATCGCCGACCGCCACGGCTTCATCAACAGTCTGCCCATGCAGCAATAGCTAAGTCATTTATTTAAATGATTACTGTTTTCTTGGCTTGTTCTCCTCATCATGTAGGACTACTTGCCGACTACTCATTTGTGTATGCTTCTCGGCGGGTTTTCACGGGAGCTACACTCTGCTGACTACTCTTGGGGTATATCGATCAAGTCACCACGAGCCTACTTCATCAACTCGGGGGCTATCCCAAGGAGGCAGCTTCTAAAAGTCTGCTACGCGTGGCAATCTAAAGTCGACTTCTAAAGTCGCATTCTAAAGTCCGCTCCGTGCGGCAACTTAAAGTCGACTTCGGTCGCATCTTCGCCTGCTTCGGTGGCATACTAAGTGTGTAAGCTTCGATGGAACCTAGCTGTAAGTGGCCCTTGAGTTCTGGCGATGATGGAACCTAGCTGCACGTGATCTTCACGCTCTGTACCATGGGTCCAAGTACCCTAAGTACTCGCGCTCCGTTCCTTGGGTCTAAAATCCATGGCCCAGGTACACAAGTCAACTCCGGTCGCACCTTTAAGTCCACTACTGTGGCACCCATACCTTGGGTCTGAAATCCATGGCCCAGATACACAAGTCGACTTTGGTCGCACCTTCAAGCCCGCTCTGGCGGCAATCGTACCTTGGGTCTGAAATCCATGGCTCAGGTACTCAAGCCCACTCCGGTGGCACAAGTCGACGCTAACGGTCGCACCCAAGCCCACTCCGGTGGCACAAGTCGACGTTAACGGTCGCACCCAAGCCCACTCTGGTGGCACAAGTCGACGCTAACGGTCGCATCCAAGCCCACTCCGGCGGCACAAGCCGACTTCGGTCGCAATCTTAAGCCCGCTCCGGCGGCAAAACTACTCGTTTTCTCAGATTTTTCATTCGCTTTGGCTTTCCGGAAAGTAATTTTTCGTTTTTTGCATCTTAAGTCCACCCCGCGTGGCACAAAGTCGACTATTGTAGTCGCATCTCAAAGTCCGCTCCGCGCGGCATCCTAAAGTCGACTTCCAAAGTCGCATATCAAAGTCCGCTCTGTGCGGCAACTAAAGTCGACTTCGGTTTTTAAGTTGCATCTCAAAGTCCGCTCCGCGTGGCATAAAGTCGACTTTGGTTTTCAAGTCGCATCTCAAAGTCCGCTCCGCGCGGCACAAAGTCAACTTCGGTTTTTAAGTCGCATTCTAAAGTCTGCACTGCCGGCATCTAAAGTCGACTTTGGTCGCACCTAAAGTCTGCTCTGACAGCACGGCTACTTCTCAAGCTCCATGGCTCAATGCCAAATTACTACTCGGAATCTCTCCAGCTCGGGGGCTGCACTCAACATACTACTCGAGGATAACTTCAGCATGCTTCGCTCGCTCTCAAACTCGGGGGCTCCGTACCAACAACTACTCGACGTGGCTCATATGGCTTTCTTATCTCGGGGGCTACACGCTGCAAGAGTACTCGGATGATGGTTTTTGCAAATACTAAAGACCCTTGGATTGATTACCTAATCATTTCAAGGCTCAGGGGCTACTATGCTACACCCATCGTTCAATTTTTTCAAGACAAGACTCGGAATCAAGATTGACCCTCAGCTAGAGTCTGCAACTCAACCTAAGGCTCGGGGGCTACTCCATATGGAGTGCGATTTTGCAATCGCACTTCCATATAATCTCGACTTCAAGACAGATGAGCTGGACCACCTTCCAGCCTCGTGGCAGTTCAAGTACTATTGAAGACTTCTCCAAGAAGTACTCGAGGACGCTCAAGAACTACTCGAAGAGGCTTCAAGACTACTCTAACTACTACTCTCGACTACAATGTGCTCGGGGGCTTGTCGGGCATACTCCCCGGGTACTCATGCAAGGAAGGAAGGCGACAGACTCCTATTAGAATTCCCCTGTAATCCTACTAGGACTCGTTCTGTGTAATCCTACTAGGACACCTGCCTTGTAACCGACTAAGAACCCGCCCCCTGGACTATATAAAGGAGGGCCGGGTACCTAGCCGGGGACCTGATCTCAACCAACACCAAGCGCAGGGCGCCATACTTGATACCCCAAACAGGACGTAGGGCTCGCCACCTTGGCAGCCCAAACCTGTATAAATCTTGTGTCCCGTGTCCTTGCGCATACCTTCGAGTTCTCGGTCTCCCGATAACGATCCTCACTGCACAATCTACTACCTCGGGTACCCCCTTGGTAGGTTTGCCGGTCTAAAACACCGACAACCGTGCCGGCACGGCACAGCACGCGGCACGGGCGTGCCGTGCTGGCACGACACTCCTCCGTGCCACCCCGTGTCACCGTGCCTACTCGTGCCATGCCATGGGCCAGGCCATCGGCCCACGACACAGCACACGGGCTGAATATCTGTGCCGTGCCGCCCATGGGGCACGGCCGTGCCACCCATGGCCCGACAGGTTTAATATCAATTACAATTATTCAACTATCAAACAACAAAGAATGATCATATATTCATATGGCAATCAGATAACAGCTACAAATCACAAACTCAGGAAGAAAACAAATACAAAAATAAGAATTCATAAGGAAATAACTAATGACCATCAAAATGACTAAATGAGCTGTTTTGTGCAATGCTGCCTCATTAAAAACCTTTCTGGGTAAAACTCACCCTTGTGAGAAACCCCAGAAGGGAAAAAAGAGTACAGTCAGCTCAGTCAATGTCTTTAAGTCTATTACAAAAGCCAACTAGAGTGGCAAAGTTCACAATTAACTCATCTCACACTATTGACTACTCTCTAGTTTCTACTCAGACCAGATCACTAGAAGTCCAGAACTCAGCATAGTGAAGTGAAGTATCAAGTACTGAAGTGAAGTCCACTAGTCCATCCAGTACTCAGTCCACTTCCTTGGACTCCAAAAGTGCCTGCAAAAATCAAGCATTGGCTGATCAGTGATCACTACTTATCCAAAATGTAAACAACAAATGAAATAGTTGATCAGTATACTCACCACTCCAGTTGTCCATCATCGCCATTACCACTAGCCAGCAGCAGTAGAAGTAGAACCACCGGCGCCGCTGCCCTCGCTTCCATCATCCAGGTACATGCTCTCAAACAACGCCTCCAGGTCGGTGTCCTCAGGAGCATGCGGCTCCTTTCTTGCTGCTAGGTCCCAGTCCTTCAGGCAGGTGAGCATCTCCACATGCTCAGGCAACAACCGTCGACGCCGGTCTTTGAGTATCCTAGCAGTACAGCTGAAACAAGACTCGGAGGAGACAGTAGGTACTAGAACAGAGAGGACATCTCGAGCAAGAATTGATAAGACAGGATAGGTTAGCCTATGGTCACGCCACCATAGCAGAATATCGAAGTT
The DNA here is from genome assembly GCA_947561735.1 of Cenchrus americanus. Lineage (NCBI taxonomy): Eukaryota > Viridiplantae > Streptophyta > Magnoliopsida > Poales > Poaceae > Cenchrus > Cenchrus americanus. The sequence continues at coordinate 58,281,558 of OX387240.1, forward strand.
TTCGCCATAATCAGTGATAGGGTCACTGTCCATGTATGCTGTTAGTTCATTAAGCCCAGATGGAGCAGATGAAAATGAGCAGGCAGGGGATGCTCCAGGACCTCCAAAGAGCCTTCCCCATGCCTGCTTCCTCTTACCTGCATGAGCAGCACTAGGAATTGCAGGCCTTTTAGACCTCTTTTCACCATACCTTTGCTCATATTTGCTATACAACCTGCTTATTTCATCTTTTACATCACCATAGTAAACACTATAAAAGGTACCAGTTTGCTCAGTAAGTAATTTAAGCATGTTGAAGAACCCTTTCATCTTAGCTCTAGGATCAAGAATGAAAGCATATGAATATAGCAGTGGTGGTGTCTCCCAATACTTAAGGAGTTTAAGTTTCATAGGCATTGCAATGTGTCTAAAATTAGGATCATTTTCAGCTTTACACAAATGCTCAGTAAATTCAAATATATGGTGCAAAACAAGTGGAGCAGTGGGATAGTAAACACCAGACAAAGAACAAGTGCATTCATAAAACATTTCCAGAAATTTCATAAGTTGTTCAGCACAATCCCAATTCTGTGGAGTTAACAATGTGTCACCATAATTAGAATTAAGCCAGACAGAGAAGACATCTTTGTATGGCAACAGATGTTTAAGCATCAAATAAGTGGAATTCCATCTAACATCAATATCCAAGCCAAATTTTCTAGGTTTAGCACCCTGAGCCTTGCAGTAATTAGCAAACAGTGCAATTCTTTGATTAGATGAATTCAAAAAGTTGATTGCAGTTCTAAAATTTTCAAGAACAGGTTTGAACACCTTCAAGCCAGCCTTAACAATCAAGTTAATGATATGGCAAGCACAACGCTGATGCACAAGCAAGTACTTAACTTTGTGAGGATCTTCCCTAGTAGGTGCAGGATAAGAGCCCATGTAACCAAACAAGACAGGTTGCAAAATATCAAAAGCCTTAGAATTAGCAGAAGCATTATCTAAAGTGACAGCAAAGACCTTATCAGTTAAACCTAACTCCTCAACCACACATGCAATCTTGTTAGCTATGTTTTCACCAGTATGTGATGATTCAATGAGCCTAAAACCAATCACTTTTTTATGCAACTCCCAATCAGAACCACCATAATGAGCAACAACAGAAATGTAGTCCTCCTTAGCATTACCAGACCAGATGTCAGAGGTTAAGGAAACAGATGAACAAGCACGCAAAATAGAATTTGTAAGCAGAGCACGATCATCATCAAACAGTTTGCGCATATCCCTAGTGGTGGTTTGTCTAGAAACTTTTCAAATGCAAGGTTATGAGCACGCTTAATGTAATCCTCAAAGGCATGTGTCTCACTAATCCCTAAAGGAAGATCAAGCCTAGCAATCAACCGACACAGTTCAACACAAGCACGAGAAGCATCATAAACCCAGTTATGCAACCCATCACCACTCAAAGAAAGCCTGGACTGGACCTTACGATCTTGATCATGTTTTTTCCTACATGCCCGCATGTGCCTGTTCAAGGTTCCAGTCCCAATCGAATGCCTAGCAACATATTTCTTACCACACCGTTTGCAGATGGCATGAGTTCTAACTTGATTTTCATCAAAGACCGGAACGAAATCCTCCCAACAAGCAGCATAGAGCTTACCAGGTCCAGATGAGGCACCATTTGTGTCCTCGGAACCGTCCACCCCACCGTCGCCAGCGTCAACATCGATCGGGCCGTCACCGAGATCGATGCCAAACATCGCGGCTGCGCCTTCGCGGACGTCGTCGTCGTCCTCTATCTCCAACTCCTCCACGGGCTCGGGATTCTCACCGTCGACTCGGTGATTGTACTCATCCGCAGCTACTGGCATGGTCACCCTAGACGACGTGGGGAGGGAAGGCTGGCCCCGGCCCCTCCCTACAACTCCGGCAGCTCCCCTCGACGGTGGGCAAGTGCGCTTTGGCGGCCTTGCCATCGCACCACCAGAAGAGGAGGACGCAACGTTAGGAACCAAGGACCTGCGAAGAAGAAGAAGTCAGGGTTAGGGTTTGCACTGAGAGCAAAGCAAAGAAAGAAGAGGTTAAGAGGAGCAAGATCTAGGGTTAGGGTTTCCACTCACCTACTCCACCGGAGCCCAGTGCCGGAGAAGAGGATAGGGCGCCAAGACCCAACCAGAGGACGACATAGACTCCGTTAGATCGACGGCGAGACAGAAGAGCTCACAGATTCACGAACTCACATGGTTCACGGTCACCGGGGAGGTCGGGAGGAGAGAGGGGAGAGGAAGGCCGGAGGCGGGAGGGAAAGGAGCGAGCTGCGAGGTCACCGGAGTAGACCGGTAGGGCCGACAGCGAGCTCAAGGATCCAGGTGGCGACGAATCGAGAGGGAACTGGAGTGGATCTAGATCTAGAAGAAGACGATGCGTCTGAGAGAGAGTGGAGGTTAGGACAGAGGGGAGAGGGAGGCCGGAGGCGGGAGGGAAAGGAGCGAGGTCACCGGAGTAGAGCCGGAGCCGGCATCGAGCTCAAGGTCAAGGATCCAGGTGGCGACGGCGACGGATCGAGAGACGAGACGGGGAACCCTAGCCGCAGCCAGCTGACGCTTATATATAGCGGCCGCTGGGCTAGTGGGCTGGGAAGCTGGGCTGCCCGCCTCCCCGTGCCGCCCGTGCCCGTGCCGTGCCATGGGCCGTGCCGGCGGCCCAAACATGGCACCGGGCCTCGTGCCGTGCCGCACCGGCACGGTGGCCTCGCGTGCCGTGCCGCCCATGGGCCGTGCTGCGGGCCGTGCCGGCGGTCCATGGGCCGAATGGAAATCTATAATCTAGATGATACCCATTACTGGTCCCAACTTCAGGGGCTGTCTGTTTATTTAGGTGGAGCATTCTCGTCCTCCCTACCACCATATTTTACGAATTTACAAAAATGGTATATTTGTTGAGGTCCTATTTGGAACCCGAGGCTTAAACTTCAGTCGGCCAAAAATTAGCAACTGATGATCCAAACGGTGGAGCTAAAAGTGGGCTAAAATAGGCAACACCTCAACTAAATTTTAGTTCATTAGCCCTCCAAAACGCAGCTAATGATTTCTTATTTTAGACACGTGTAGTAAAAGGCCAAAAATACCCTTCACTAAAATATGGGCATTTTCTTTCCTACACCCTCTAAGGATAGAATAGACCTTTCCCAAGAAATGGGCTAAGCGACAGCTTTGGATCCAAACAAAGCAGGGCTAATTTAGACGTCTAAACTATAGTCATTGCTAACTTTAATTTTAGTCCATCCAAACATTCGTTTTGGATTTGACTGTTAAATATGTGCCTTATAGCTAGTGCATTGCTAATTTGCTACACTCAGCAATGTTATATGTCGTCTCATGCAGTGTTATGTAGGAATTTTGATGATGTAGAGATGAGAGAGCCCGGAGAGAGAAAGAGGTCATTTCTTCATAAAACAACCACCTCATGAGCTAAATTGTAGAACTACGAGACAATTCAACAACTATTGCACGAGTTACCATTGTGATACAACTTATAATATTTCCTTTTACTTCTACACAAATTAAGAAAATATATAGCTCTACCCGACAACTTATATGACAACCTATTGTACGAATTGCATATTGAGTCCACTCAAGATTAGGTGTCAATATATGAGACTGTCTAATGTCTATTAAACCACACCAACGTACTTGCCAGTGATCACTACAACATTTGGGCGTCGAGGTTCATGAGAGAGAGTAGGGTAGATTTCTTCATGGAGATGAAGAAGCAAATGTACGCTAATACTTTTTTTGTGTCCTTTTTTCTTCATGCATTTTCCTAAGATGAAACTTCTGTATCTTCGTCTCAATTCGACAGAGTGAGAAACCGACGTTTTCTACTAGGCTGTTCTTGCAAGCTGGGAGAGGTGGATGGGTTTGGTAAGAACATTTGCGCATCTGTTGCTTATTGATTGCAAGTTCCACCGAGGCGCCGACAGGTTCACCGGTAGTTTTCCCCCCCGAAGTCACCAGCAGAAATTTAGTATTCACGGCCACAGCCAGTGTCAATGGACCAATTTGATTTCAGTTGAACGAGCCAACGCCGCAGGAGTAGATATAGCTAGCCTCACTCCAAAGAAAACGGAAGTTTGCTAAAACTTGTGAATCGTCATCAGAAAAATCAAATTCTGCAAGAAATCCAGTGGAGATCATACAAGCCATGGTCAGAAAGTCCCTCCAACTTCGATTTCTCTGCTGTTATATTCGCACCGCCTGCAACAAGAAGAACGGCACGCATCTGACAGCAGGCAGAGATCGAGCACCGACATGGCGAGCAGACGAACGGCGTCACGACCTCTCCTTCTCATGATCGCAACGGCGGCGGTGCTCATGCGCCGGCTTTGCTCCGGTGATTCTTCGACGACGACGGCCGCGTCGTCGACGGCGAACCAGCACCAGCAGACACGACCCCCGGCGCTAATCGTGTTCGGGGACTCCATCGTGGACCCGGGCAACAACAACGCCCTCACCACGCTGATCCGCTGCAACTTCCCGCCATACGGCCAGGACTTCCCCGGCCACAACGCCACCGGCAGGTTCAGCAACGGCAGGGTCCCCAGCGACATCCTCGGTACGTACGCCGACCATTCATTCCCCTGTTCGTTGATCAGCAGGACGTGTCGTTGAAACCTGCCGTCGCCGTTCGATGCAGCCAGCCGGATGGGCATCAAGGAGTACGTGCCGCCGTACCTCGGCACGGAGCTCAGCGACTTCGACCTGCTCACCGGCGTCAACTTCGCCTCCGGCGGCTGCGGCTTCGACCCTCTCACCGCCCAGCTCGTGGTAATAACCACTCGACCTGCTCCGAAAGAACTTCGAATCTGCAAACTCTGCATTCTCCCGCGTTTCTGATTTCCGTGCCGCGCGCGCACTCTGTCACTGGATCGTCATCAGTCGGTGCTCACCATGGACAACCAGCTGGACCTGTTCAATGAGTACAAGGCGAAGCTGGAGCACATCGCCGGCGCGCGCCGCGCCGGCGAGATCGTCTCGACGAGCCAGTACCTGGTGGTGACCGGCACCGACGACCTGGCCAACACCTACTTCACGACGCCGTTCCGGCGGGACTACGACCTCGAGTCCTACATCGCCTTCGTGGTGCAGTGCGCCTCGGACTTCATCCAGAAGCTGTACGGGGAGGGCGCCCGCCGGATCAGCATCGCCGGCGCACCGCCCATCGGGTGCGTGCCGTCGCAGCGGACCAACGCCGGCGGGCTGGACCGGGAGTGCGTGTCGCTCTACAACCAGGCCTCCGTCGTGCTCAACACCGCGCTCGAGAAGGAGATCAAGCGGCTCAACGGCAGCGCCGAGCTCCCGGGCTCCGTGCTCAAGTACATCGACCTCTACACGCCGCTGCTCGACATGATCCAGCGCCCCGCCGCCTACGGTAGCCAACGAGCAAAATTGCATCGAAATGGCATTGGATCCACGCCATTTCTGACCGATCTCTCCACGTTCCAGGATTCGACGTGACGAACAGGGGGTGCTGCGGGACGGGGGTGTTCGAGGTGACGCTGACGTGCAACCGGTACACGGCGGACGCCTGCAGGGACCCCAGCAAGTTCCTCTTCTGGGACACCTACCACCTCACCGAGAGAGGCTACGACCTCCTCATGGCGCAGATTATAAACCGATACGGGCTCTGAGATGGATGTGGTGACGATGACAGCAATGGAGATTTTGGGATTATAATGGCGGCCGACCGGCAGTTTATATATATTTCAGAGGCTTCTGCTGAATCTTCAGGTGCATTTTGGGACTATAATTGAACTGTATTTTGATTTCGTAGCCGAACTACACAGCTAATGGAATCAGCAGTTCAATATCATATCCCCAGTTTGTATTACGATAATATGCCAGTAGCTAATTGCTTGTTTCGGATGTAAAGAAGAAACTTGGAGCTTCTGAACCTGAAAACTGTATTGTATGTTTTACTTTACTAAATAAAACTATTGATGATACAGAAACTACTCCCAAACAAAGCTGAATTCAAAGGACTTGGGAATAAACAGACCTCAGATCCTTCGCTCTTGAAGGATCCAACCTGATTTCAACTGACTAAATGCAACCATAACAAAGCAATGCGTCCAGAATCCTGACTCATGATCAATATGGAAAGTACACCACTTTTGCAGGCAAAAAGGATAAAAGGTATAAATAAATACATAAACAGATCCATTTTATTATGTGCTATATACAAAAACCATGGAATAAAGCAAACTGGGTACTTATGACATAAAAGGGTATGTGACAGTCTAAAGCTACTCTAAACCTAAACTCACCACGATAATCTAAGATGCCAGATAGGCGCTGGCACACAAAATCCGTACCAAGGGGCTTGACATGGATAAACTATACACTATAGATTGAAAGCAATACACTTGTTGGATCTTCAAAGAAGCTTATTCTGTGCCACTGCTTCGCAAAGCTCCTCCTCGTACCGTAAAACTCTAGGCGAGGGTGCAGTTTTGGATACAGGCCTTGGCAGTCCTGGTGGCACTGAACATCGGAGACGCTTTGAAGGAAAAGAAGTAGAAGACTCCTGGAAAAGAACAGCTGTGATCGGCTTCACATCAACCAGCTTGAGCCGTGATAGGCGAGCAGCATGTTTTGGGGCCCGTGGGGTCCTTGGGGTGGAAACACGCACATCTTTGCCATCAATTCTATTGAACCATGTAATTTAATTGTAAGAGGTTAGAGAGTTACATAACTCAGCATTGTATGTAAAGCAAATAAACTGTGGCTAACCTCAAGAAAGGCCAATGCTCTGTTGGAAGAGGAGTCTTGTTCATGAGTAACTCCTGTCTGCTTCGATCTGGTGTAGTGTAGTTGAAATGGTACTGCCTGGCCAGTTCAACCTAGTTTGCATTACCCTTATAAGTGAACTTGGTAATATAAATAAGAGTAGTGCACAAGCTGAGAATGCAAAATAAAACATGTACAATGTTGAGCGTGCAAATTTGCTCGACAAGTAGATTGTTGGCATGCAAGAGAAGTGACAGATTTGCCAAGAGTGCAATGATTCACAAGTATATTATACCAGGATGGAAAGATTTGAAACTAAAATGGAATATGCAAGTACGTCATGTAGAACAGTATTTGATAACTGAAGAGCAAGCAACATTTTTAGAATTTTGCAGTACCAGAGACCATCATTGATCATTGTCAGTCAGTACAGAATAAGGTAAGTCTAAAAGTAAGACTATATTTGCTCACCTAGATGACATCAGTTACTCTGTTTTGGAAATATATGTCACGATTTTAGTGAGGATTCAGATTTGTAAGAGAACTAGGAAATGAGAAAGGAATGTTATCCTACTTGACAAATAAAAGATGCAGCAACTGAAAGATGATACTTACTGCTTTTCGAATCCTTTTGGAAACATGGAAAACAGCCTTCAGTTGGTCATGGTGCAAGCAACACATGATCTTGATCTTGCAACAAAACAATGGAAATCAGGTTTACCACAAACATAATGCACACAAGTCAACAAAAAGGTGGCTGTTTTAGTTCCATACCAGCAAATCAAGTGGAAGCGATTCAAGTCTTGAATCACCATCAAACTCAGCCGTGACAGGAGTCCTCGGAGTCCTTGGCAATATCTGCCCCTTATTGCTGCTAAATGGCTCAAAGTTGAGTCTTGCAGGAGACAAAATTGGTGTAGTACTTTCTATGATAATCCCAGCTTGTGGTGATATCTCCAGCTCATCTTTTGCATTCAAAAGAATCCTTTTCTTCCCTATGTCCCTGCTGGTACTCCTACTATAACGAATCTGTGCCAGGGCACCAGGTTTCAAGTACTTGTTCTTTGCATTTTTCACTCGTTTCTTTTGCTTCAGAGTCACTGATCCAGACCCCATGGTGATCACAATTCACTGTTGAATTAGAAGTGCCAGGTGTCGCAGAACTTCGATTCTTATCCAGTTTCATCTCTCAGCTTCAGGACAAGGGAAGAGGAACAAAGAAATTAGGATAACAAAAAATGATCAGTGCCCCAAAGCTTTTTAAGCAACTAATCACTTTTGCGGAAAAACACCCAGACAGAACATATTAATCTATATTAACATGTGTATCCATCATTTAACTAGGATGCAAGAATATCCTTTTCATGGGAAAAAACAAGAATCCATGTCTACCAGAGTCTTATGCTACCATGTGGGCTCCAAAGGGAAACAATGTTGGACATGATTGAACTAGATTTACCAATATAAACTTTAAATAGCGATCAGTAGAGAATGGGCAACAAATCATCTGATGTGGAATGCTGATTACTTGAAGGACATGAAATGCATGTTAGTTTCTTTAATTGAAAATTATCAGAAGTATTTTTTTTTCAGGGAGGAGGGGAGATAGATCCGGATGAATGGATTGATCCTGCCTCAAGCACGACATAGGACTATACCAGGATCAATACCTTCCATTTTATTCTGACTCAAGCACATGCACAGAGAACACAGACAGACGCATGCAAAAGACAAATGTTAAAACCAAACCTGGCTGATTGAACATTACAAACAAAAGATTATCAATAAATATTAATCCTTAACTAGTGCTCCCAGTAGTAGTACTTAGTACTGCTAGTACTGAACTTTGCCAATTATTGTTGTAGAATCGATTGAATGGCTAGAAGTAGTATTATTAAGTACTACTAGTACTAGTACTGAATTTTTGCCAAATGCCAATTGGCGGTACAATAATTGCTGTAGCATCGGTTGATATTTCATCCCTGACTAATAGTAGCACTATTAAATAGTAGCAATGGAATTTTGCCGGTTAGTACACCCACTGTTCAGCACCGACTGAATGTGCAGCCTCTAGTGTAAATCTTACAAATTTTGAACTCTTTATGTGATTATATGACCTATTAGCATCAAGAGCAAGTATAGAACATGACAAACACCTTGTATCGAAACAACATGGTAAAATTCGTGTGAGACGGTTTGGCCGCTCGGAAAATTAGACAAGAAATCTACCAGAGATCCGGGCGGCCAACATTAGACAGATCCTAAACTTAATCCATGAAATCGACACACTCCCAGCATCCCCGAAACACCGCAGAAGCAGCGAAAAGCGCCGCCCTCATCGCGCTGCAGCAGATCTAGAGGGGAGCGTGAATCATGAAGCGCCCAATCCGCTCGCAAGCGAATCACGCCTCACGGCTCAGGAAGAGGTAGCGCTAACAGACCTCCGCGGCCGAAAGAATACGGGTAAAGACGCCATCTTTGAATGAGGATGAGGAGCATGAGCGGAAGCAGGCGGGAGGACGGATCGAATGGCTCACCTGAAACAGGGCAGGCAGGCAGGCGGCTCTCAGGACCCAGCAGCTCCCATCACGCGCCAAGGGGAAGCCCGGAGATCTGGACGGCGCGAGGCGGCTGGTGGCTGGTCTCCCCACGGCCACGGGCCACGCCGCCGGCGAGGGCGAGGGCGACGTCGGACTGCCGGAAGTTGGAAATCAGCTGGCGCCGGCAAACCGCCCGCACTCCCACGGCGGCTAGGCAGTAAAAATCGCTCTTGCCCTGTCTTTGGCTGGGAGCTGAAATCGAGAATCAAGAGGTGGAGAGAGAGAGAGACGGGAGGAGGTTGGGTTTTGTACGAGGGCGGGGGAAGGTGGGGGCGAGAGGTGGGAGCCGTGGAGGGAAAACCGAAAATTTTCGGCGGGGCTTGGCGCCAAAACGAGCTCGGAGGCGGAGGGCGACTGGGGTTGAGGGAGGAGGAGGACGCTGGCGCGGGGCCCACCGACAGGGTGAGGATCGGGCGGGGGCTCGTGGCGTCTGCGGACGTGGGCCACCCCGGCCCGTACGGTACGTGCGCGGGGCGGAATCCCGATGGCGAAGACTACCGACGGTCCCGACGCCGTCCAAGGAAACCGAGTTGGGTGGGCGGCTCTCTCTCTGACTCCCGGGCCCCGCCTCCGTCCGACGGCGTTTGATGAGGTCACGGGTGGTGGACCCACGTGTGGTCCAGTCCGCACAAGCACCGGTGTGGGTGCCATCGATGACATGGCTGGCAGTTGGCGGGTGGTGAGCTGGGCGGCTGCTGCCGCGCCGGGTTGCGCGCGCGTGCAGGTGTCTGCGGCGCGGGAACCGCGGACCCCACCACCCCTCGGGTCTCTCGGCGGGATTCCCATCCGATTCCGCCGCATCCGCTCTTCCGCGTTCAGGTCGTGTCGGGGACTCGGGTGGGTGTTCCGTCGGCGCAGCGCGGGGCTTCGGGGCGGGCCAGCAGTCACGGTGACGGGCCAGGCCCAGGGGCCAGGGCACCTCGCGCGCGGTGGGTTGTTGATAGAGATGGATTCGGATCGGATACGCATGGATACGAATTCGGATGTCACTATTTACCACATTTTATTTTGAATTCGGATACGAATACGAATATTATCGAATACGAATACAAAACGGATATTTCGAATTCACATTCGAATACTTACTCGATTTATAGCATAGAGTCTATCAATTTTATTTGTCGATGGTTTTTTATAATTGATCAAATCATGTTACAAGTAGAGAGTAATTTACGATCATTATTGAAATAGATATCTTATTGCAAATAACATATTAAATAACAAATTAATTAATTAATATATCGCAATAAATATAAATAAGTACTTTTGTAAATATATAAACATTTTTTGTTAGTAAAAATAAATACGCAAATACTTTTAAATATAGTTTATTTATTTGCTAAACAATATAATGTATTTAAAAGTATTATGATTAGACACATCAAAATTAATTAAAAATATCATTATATAATTTAGTAATATTAGGTTAGCATAATTAGTTAGTTGTCATATCTGTACCTAATATTAAAGTAAGGATTGTTTCTGTCAAGTTTTTTTGGTCTGTCATATTAAACCGTTGAGAACTCGTATCTATAGCATGAAAAATTTCTAGCGCGAAAAACCGATAGAAAATCGGCAATCCAAATGCCGGTCAGGATAATAACGGAAACAAAAAACCGGCCACCAGGCCACTCTCCCGCTTCCACCGAACCCAACTAGGCCCACGCGTGTGCCCCAGGAATGGCCCATCATAAATGGCGGACCCAAGCGGGCAGGGGTTAAAAAAAGTAAACATGAAGAATTCAGTTCCTATTAATTTTATTTGAGCTCAAAATTATAAAACAATGTATATTTATTTTGATTATCTAGAATAGCTTTGTGACGTGGTGCTCTCTAATTTGAACTTTGGTGTTAATTTTTCTCACATTGCACGAGTATAATAATGTGTCATATGCTAATGATAGGTAGTATATATTTTTTTCACATCCGTTGATGTTGGGAAAGGAGGCACGTGGGCGGTGGGATGATGGTGTGGCTGGGAAACGTGAGGCTAGGTGGACAATGGCGGGAGAGGTTGGGTGGCATGGGGATGATGGTAAGACCGAGATGGCTGGGGTGACGATGCAGTTGGGATGGATGACGGTGACAGAGCTTACAATGGCATTTTGCATGACGAAAATGACGGGGTGGGTGGGAAAGGTGAGCTCGGGCAGAAAATGACGAGGTCGGGGCAAACGATAGTGAGGTTGGGAAGGTGTAGATGATGGTCGTCAGCAAGGTCAAGTTTGGTATGACGGCAAGGACATGGAGACCTGAGGCGATGGGGATGATGGCGGCACGGTGGAGGATGATGTCGCGAGAAGGGCGGTTGAGATAAGACAAAGATGGCTGAAGACGATGGCACGCCAGAGCCACGTACAAAACAGTTGGAACAAAATCTGAAAAAGTAGGATTTTACCAATCATATGCGAGTAATAGTTTTCCCATTGCAACGCACGGGCATTGTTGCTAGTATATATAATTGTTAATAGTTAAATTGTGTAAATTAATTATTTTACTAGCAATATTAAAATAAAATCATTTGTAATTAGTATTTAGTAATATAAATAAATTTTAGATGGTTTCTATGGGTACTTTATTTTTGCGGATACAAATAATGCCGGATATGTCAGATTTTTGTCGAATAATTCGGATAATATTGAAAATCGGATTCGAATACATCCATCTGACATCCATATTAAAAACGAATACGAATACGGATATTCATATTAACGTTTTTAGCGGATACGAATACGGATAATTCGGATTTTCAGACATCCGAATCCATCACTTGTTGAACCAAACGGAGCGGGCCAGCAGATATACGAGACCATCCCATCCGTCCGTGCGTGAGCAGCTATCCAGATGCTGTGTCTGTCATTCAAAAAAAAAAGATGCTGTATCGGTATTTGCCACCTTTCCATATACCGTCACGACTTTTAGGCTCCTATACAATCGAAGAGCTCATATCGACCTATACTGTATATTGTGCTTGGAATGTTACCTTTCCAATAAGAAATTAGCATATAGGGCGTGTTATGCACATCTCTGGAAAAACAAGTTCAGAGCTGTAGATGTGTGTAGCTTCACTGTGGAGCAGCTCCACTGCGGATATGAGATCTCGAAAAGTGTTTGGTATAGCACTCCCACCATCTGCAGCTAGGGTCCGCATGGCAGATGAGTAGAAAGGAAAAAACTCTCCATGAAGTTCTTGCCGAGCATAGACTCATGAAGCTCCAACGCCTTTGCTTGAAGTCGAGCATGCTGGCGTACGCCTCGGTGAGGTCATGGTTCCACATCTCATTCCATTCCAATAAATCCACACGAAACGAACTACCCCAAATTCGCTAAACTCATCACTCTGCCCACCTCTCCACGCTCCAAATCAATCGAATCACTGGTAGAGAAAGAGCATTTGCTACGACCCTTTACTCCTAGTTCAGTTTTAGAGCCGTGACTAAAGGGGTTGCGTCGATGTGACCACTAATGACAGAAGTTCTCACCCCCTTTGGTCCCGGTTGGTAACACCAACCCAGATTAAAGGCCCCCCTTTAGTCTAGGTTCGTGTTACGAACCGTGACTAAATAGGTGTTACCAACTAAGACTAAAGGGTCTCACATGAGTTAATATAAGAGGATTGCACCCTCTACTCAGTCATATGTGATGTGTATGTGAGATAGTAAGGAAACTACGCGCGAGGCTAGATGTCATGAGTTCGAATCCCCCACCACGCACACATATATTTTGCGCAAAACATCTTGTGACTTGTGACTTGCGCGTGTGTGAGGGCCTCCCGGGGATTTCAAATATTACCAATCGTGACAAAAGACACTTCTTTAGTCCAGGTTCGTTCACCCGAGGCTAAAGGGGTTCCTCATCATTAGGGTTCCTCATCATTAATCATGATTGGTCACGTAGGGACCTAAGACCCTTACCAATAGGGAATGAAGGCCTCTACTCTACCAGTGACTGATTAGTCACGTCACGTAGGGACCTAAGGCCCTTATCAACCGGGGCCAAAGGCCTCTACTCTACCCGTGAATCCAGCCAAATCCATGAGAGCCATCAAGGTCGGGGAGAGGAAATACAAAGAGAAATGGAGGCGGTGGTGCTTACGGGCTTGACGGGGGAGAGGACGAAGGCAAGGTGAACGGGATCCTCCGGGAGCATGTGGCTGACGGCCGGCATCTTCCTCCTCCTTATAGAATCCTTCTCCCCCTTCGGTACGGTGCTTACAGGCTTGATGGGGCAGGCGATTTGTGTGGGGAAAGAAAGAAAGCAATCGAATTGTGTATTTTCCACTTAACAGTGGTAGTGGTGTGATTTCTCCTAGCACCTCTTGAGGCACTCCACAAAATCCATGACACTTTTTTTAGCAGACCCACGATTGAGTTGCTGGAGCTGAAACTGTCGGGGACGGCCATAAGGGTCCCTTAATGACCGGAAAAAACCCTTTTTTGCAAAATAACAAAACGCAAACGAACTTATAAATCGTAAAACACACCCCACATAGTCACAGTCCGGTGCAGGAAAGAAGCCCACTGCCCAAGCAATCTCAGCGGCCCACCAAGCGGGCAGCCTCGCTCGAGGGCTGGCCGCCCCCTCGGGCGAATCTCCGCCTCGCTCAAGGGCTGGGTGCCCCCTCAGGCGAATCTCCGCCTCGCTCGAGGGCTGGCCTCCCCCTCTGGCGAATCTCCGCCTCGCTCGAGGCCGTCCCAAGCTCGCGCCCCCCACGCCCACTCCCCCGACCGGAGCTTTAAATGCTTTGACACAATGCGGGCGCTCAGGTCAAAAGTGAATCCTCGCCAGGCCGGCCCTCTGACACCGCCTGGGTATCGTATCCCGGCGCTGTTTCGCCAACCCTCCCTATGAGGCCATCCCCGCCACTGTACGGGACTATGCAGTAAGGCCAGTGTCAACTCCGTGACACTGTGCCGCCCACTCCAGTACGGCCTCCACGTCGCACCCCTCGAAAGAGGATGACCTGTGACAACCCGCCCAGGAAAATACCGTACTATCGCCTAAACCAATCCACTTTGGTCATTAAGCGATAATAAAGTATCATCCTGTCGTTAGTCGCCGGGTTAACACTCGGTGAATCACTTGAATAGCAACAAGGATCGAAATATATGCATTAAAACTCACTCGAAGGCGAGTCCACAAATACATCATCATTAACATCCAAATTCGTACCCCGAAGGGTTTAATTATTAACCGAAGTTCTTGCCATAAAGAAGTAGTTCAGAGTTTTTGAAAACAGCGGAATTCAATTAACGGAAGCGAAGACACCACGGGTGACCATCCATGATGCTCTCAGTAGTCGTCCTCCACCCACTCCATCTCCCAGCCGGGCGGGATCTCTCCGGGCCTCACATCACCGAAAGCATTACCTGGATCAACATATTATAGCAAGGCTGAGTATACTAATACTCAGCAAGACTTACCCGTCGGTGATATCTACTTCACCAAATCTAGACATGAAAGGCTTTTGGCCACTGAGTTTCTTTTTGCTGAAAAGTAACAAAGAGTATGTCCTTACTTTCAAGATTTTAGCACAAGTTCTAGTGGGTTTAATCTTTACTACATTAGCCAACTAGTACAGACAAGGTTGTACAATACAATTAATCAAGCATAGTATTCATCAACTTCCATCATTAGGGATCTCATGGCTAGTGGAGTAAGTAGTCTCAGATAATGGTGAGAGGCCGACAATCGATTGATTCAAACCTTGCAAGGTAGACCTAAACACACGGTAGGTTTCCCCCGCAAGGACAACTTCCCAAGCAGTTCCCAAAAATCCTCGGGTCGGGATCGAATCTTACAGTCTTTGGTGTAGGCTATCCGGCATACCCCGCGAGGCACCCGGAGTCATCGTACACCACCGGTAGCTAGCCGTGAGACGAATCCCAAAAGTAGTAATAGTAGGATCCCTCGCCGTCTCATTAGGGTACTAGGGTTACCGGTCCCATTCCCGACAAGGGCTTAGTATGTTCAAACACTTAACCCACAATAGCCATTGGACCGGAGCCCAAATCCCATGCTCTTACCACATGAGCAATCCAATTAAGGATATATTATGATTCCTATCTAGGAACCTATTCTCGCGAGTGAGGTCATCACCCGACTTGTAACGGTCCTATAGCTCAGCAGCTATCGACCTACCATACTAGTAAGGACAAAGGTACCTAGGGATCATGCATCTAGGGTTCCATTCAACTCCTGAACTTAAATGCACAATCATCCATAGATAATTGAATAAAGAATGAAAATTAGGTTAGATGCACCGGAGCTTGCCTTCGTCAGCTAGGTTAGCCTAGGCACCCTCGGTGTCGTCGAGCACTTCCACGTACTGCAGCGAAACTTCTGCTCCTCCTTCCTCGGATTCCGGGACAAGGGAGTAATCACCGTCCGGAAGATCTACATGGAATGCAATGCAAGGTTCATGTGATGTGACGGTTTGTTATCTTATCCAACTCTTGTTGGTCATATTCACCTTAAGCAGTATCTAGATAGTACATCTCTTTTAGGAAGGTTATTAATCATGTGTGATTCATTCTTTTATTGCACATTGGAATAAACGTTCCTTTTGTACTTGTTATTTTATGTGAAGGTTTAACCCTTTTCCTCTCACTAGCAAGGGTATGAACAATATTTTTATTCATAAATAAATTCATTATCAGCAAGGGGGTTTTATTAACTTTTAATTAAGTTAGGTAATACTTTCCAAAAAGGAAATGAATTAAAAAGGCATTTTCCTTATTTAATTGTTCTTTAATCCTTTAAAGGGTTTTAGAGCTTTTTATTAAGCAATAAATCACCGCAAAATTAAAGAAATGTTTCTTGAGCCTAACAGCACCTATACTGGTCCACTGGACCCACAAGTAATGCTTGGAAGCTAGGAAATTAAATATTATGGAAAAATAACAAAGACTAGCTAGTGATTCAAATTAAATACATACAAAAATAAATAAGCACCAAAATGATCCAAACTTTCTCATGCATACTCTCTGGTCCTAGACAAGCCTAAATAATCAGCAAGTACACCTAGAAGCTCTACTGATCTTGCTTCATTAATTTACAAAGGAAAACATGCACAAATTAAGAATAAATATTTTTGTTAAACCAAAAATCATGATTAATTCACAAGAGGTGTGTTTTGACAAAACATGACAGAATGCACAAGTTGGGCACAAAAACATAAATATTTTTAGCTAGAAAAATCATCTAGGTAGTTTCTGCAGAAATTGAAAACAATTTATTTAGCAAGATTTACTTCATAACTTTGTGCAATGTTTGGCACAAGAGCTAGTCATGGCAAGACATACAACATATCCAAAATTTAGATATAGAGGAGTTGTAGTTTTTGAGTTATGGCAGATCTAGGTATTTCACAATCCTATTTTTCATGCTAAAAATATTCAGAATCAGACCTTGTGAGAATAACAAAAGTTGTAGGATTTATCTCCATGAATCCAACAAAATTGGTTTGACTTTTTTCTGAATTTCTTGCAATTTTCTAGGGATTTTCTACTGCACTGGACCAACTAGCAAGAAAACCTAGATACGTTTCATTACAGACAGGTCCTAGAATTTACACAGAACACCCTGTCAAGATCTCGAACCCTGCAATTTGGTCCTTGGCTGGGGGAGGCGGCGCGGCTCCGGCCAATTCCGGCGAGCCGGCGGCGCTCCCGGCCGGGCAAGCGGTGGGGCTCGACGGGGTGCTCACCTAGGGTCGACGGGTGGTCGGAGTTAGGGCGGAGAGGTTGCGGCGAGGGGGGATCGACGGCGGCCGGCGGCGGCTGCCGCGGCGGCTCGGGGGAAACGGCGAGGAAGGCGCGGGCCCGGACAACACGTGACCCCGGGAGGTGCACTAGGGTCTAGGGAAGCTAGTGGAGTGGTTGGCGGCGGCGAGCGCGAGCGGGGGTGCGAGCTCAAGGTGGCGGCGGCAATGGCGGGCGGCGCGACGGGGATGGCGGCTCGGTTGGTGTGCGCGGGAGCGGCGGCCCTTAAATAGGTGCTCGAGGATGACGGCACGGCGAAGACGAAGATGCCATCGTGGTACCCGTCCTCGGTGACCGCGCGTACGACGGCGATGCCACCGTCGGACCGGCGATCCGTGGTGCGCTCGGCGCGTACGGTGCGGACGCGACCGCGCACGACGTCTAGGGGGCCTCCCGGCTTGGGGGCGCGCGCTCACATGGGGAAGGAGCGTCTCGGGCGGACGGCCTCGGGCGGCGCGCGCGGCGCGAACTCCGAGGGCGGCCGGCGCAACGGCGCGGCGCGGGTGCCTTGCCCCTATTTTCGTTTTGTTGGTGCCCTGTTCAAAATCAAAATTCTCCAAATTTTTGAATAGAACCCGACCAAAGCGTTGAACATGAAAGTTGTAGATCTAGTCACCCTCTACAACTTCTAAAAAGGCTATATGGGGTTTTTCTCCACGGATTTTGAATTACACAAATGCCAACTTTGAATGTCAGCCTGTTCCTTTGAACAGTGAACCCCGCCCTTGCAACCAATTTTTCAAGCTTTTCCACTCAAAATTTGAAATGCCAATCTGCATAAAAGTTGTGTCCCTCAACAAGATGGACAACTTTCATAAAGGTAGAATTTTAAGTGTTTAGGTGAATTTTGGAGAACACGGCAAAAGTTCCGGCAGACACCTATGGACACTAGGGGAACAAAGGGGTTTGACCAAGTCTTTGACCATGGGTGGGCCCCGCAAGTGTGTTTACTATTCAAAGAGGGTCACTAGAGTAGGTTAGTGAGTTTTTCGAGGTGAGGGCCCAGGTTGACCGTGATTTGACCACTGTTAGCTGCTGACCGGCTGTTAGGGTTAATTAAAAACCTGGGGCGTCACACGACCGAACCCTCGAAAGAGGGAGGTAGGCCCGCCCCGCGCCCGTGCAGGACAGCGCCGTGACGTCGGATTAGTGGGGCGCGTCTCCTCCACCAACTCCGGCCATGTGCGGCCATCCCTGCCACTACACTACCATCCCGAGCACTGCTGCACCATCGCCGACACTGTGGGAGCCCAGAGCGACAAAACGTCGCCACGATCACTGTTGTACGACCTCCAACCCTCCGTCAGCTTGACCCTTGAGCTGGCGTACGGTTGACGACCAAACAAGAGGTTTCCACAGCGCCACCCTCGAAGTCGCCCCTGGACGGGCACAGGACTCGCCCCGACGCTCCGCCAGGAGCGAGATTCGCCAGGACGATCAACAGCTCCACGACACTGCACACCATACCACCATATGTAGCTTAGAACTATGTGACACGATTGTAAACCGCCTCCCCTTGGCATATAAAAGGAGGAGGCGGTCCCCTGGCCGCAGGGGGGCGACGGATAGCCGCGTACTCACACATTTTCCGCCTTCACCACGATATTGCACTCTGCCTCAATCAAACCTCAGGGACCTGGAGGCCTCACCTCCTCTCCCGCCACGCTTGTAGCCCCCCTCTGCAAGCACAACAATGCAACGCAATACAACACGTTGAGCGCACCCCTGCTGGACGTACGGCCCACGGCCGGAACCAGGATAAAACCCGTGTCATCGTGTTGCTTAGCACCAGCCATTGAGAGATAGATCTCAACGCTCGTACTAGTTAGTGTCGGGACTACTTTCCGCACCGACAGAAACCATTTGGCTGGAAAAGCTCGGAGTTGTGTTGAATTTTAAGATCCGGAGTTGCGTGGAGTTCTACCATACATACTCATACATTGTTTAGTGCACCCCCACATGCTCAAGTTTATCTAGCGGCGATTGATCCCCTGCACGCAAGCTGAACCGGACTCACGGCATACATGGACCAGTAGTTTAGTTGCTTGATCGGTGCATTGAGCTAGGTTTGGTAGATTAGAAAAGGTTACAACTTGGCTCACGCAACGAGGGCGTGGGTCCAACATGCAGTGAGGGAAGAAGATTAGGCCTATGTCTAGGTGCAAGTAATAACCAATCGTGTGCTGGATTAAGCCTGGCTCATGGTGCAAGTAAGAGCAATTTCAGTGCGAATTTCATAAACGCAGTTACATAGACTGAAAACTACTCCATCCTTTAACATATGACGTTGGTTAGCTCAAAAATAAACTAACCAACATCATATAAAAGAGAATGGAGATAGTAGGTGACTGTGTCAGTGGAGTTTCGTGAGGATGGACTCCCCTCACATCCTATGAAACTCTTTTATTCTCTCTTCATCTTGCTAGCAGATTTAATGTTATGAAACTCTTCGTGAAACTCCACTGAAATTGACCTAAATAAACAAAAGCCGTTGCATCTAGCAGATTAGGCCGACACGCACGGACCTCGTCAACTGGATGCAGGAGGGCGAAACAAACTGAGGGGAAAGGTGAACCAATCGACCTCCTAGTATCATCATGACTGCGGTATACCAGTGCATAACTCTTCCCACGTTAAATATCTATTGATCTAGAATGTCAAAAGATTAAAAGGAGTTGATGGGAAGGTTAATCTGGGTACATGGTTTTATCACTATTATCAAGACTATCATAGTATCATACCATCTATTTATTGACATGAAAATGACATTCTCAGTGCAATAGTTTCATATAATTTATAAATATCACTCAGTATAAATAGTTTCATTGCACAACTTTTGTGTATAGCTTGCATCTCTTTATTTTCACATATAGTTATAATCAAATGTTTAATGTGATTCCTTACATAAAAAATGTGTAATGTGATGAAACTATACGTCCTAAGTGAAAGATTTATTGGGTTTAATGGGACTTGGTAGCTGAGAGGGTAGACAGGATCATGGATCACAGATCATAATATGTTGAGATTGCAACTCGTAAGTTTGCAACTGAAAAGGCACAAGAGGTGGTCGGAACAACGAGGACACTAGCATAGGACAATGCTTATTATCACATTTGTTGTCGTGGATGTGTTGACTACCGAACAAAACACACAAACCTTTGCCATCAAAATTTAGAGCATTTCTATCGGGGTTGGCCGCTCACTCTCTCTGCCCCTGACCGTAAATGGCCAACACACCACCACATGTCAGCGAAACCACCCATCAAAACTACCTGATGACTAAATATGCACATTATTGGCACATCAATGACTAAAAATTTCTCATTTTAGAGTTTGATGGCTAAACTTTTTTTAGAAAGACGCAAAAAGAATGTTTCATATGTGATTAATATAAGACAAGTGCAAACTAATCTCTTTGTGCAAACTCCCATCTGGACCATGTCATGTGATATAAGAGGGCGCATCGGGGAGTGGGAGCATGCGCCTCCTTGATCAACATCAGTGACCCATATTGAAGTTTTGCACAGTTTTGCACCGAGAGGTTGATTTACACTAATTATGTTCTCTACAATCGATGTAAAAAACACAACTCAGCACAAAAATGATATATAAAAATAAGAGTTAAGAGGGTCGTGCTCACTTGGGTCCAGGGGCGGAGCCACATGGGAGCGAGCAGAGAGGCATGGCCTGGCCCCCTATGCTGCCGCAGCACCACAGTCTAAAGCCATATGAGCTCTTGATTAGTTTGCTAATCATAGATTAGCACCCCCCCTAAAGCAAGACTGGAGTATTTAATGATTTCACTTTCATTGTATGGACCGAGGTCAGGCGCCAGTTCTATTCTCCCAGGCATCCGCTGCTGCTGTTGCAATATGCAAGACAACAACAGAAGACTTGAGCTTAGGGACGTAAGGCACATTATGAATGTCATGCTGATGGCTAATGAAGCTAATCAATTGACTCAAATACAATACCGTGTCACCAAATCTATCAATATTCTATGTTATCTAATGTTTCATTTTTACTAGTGCATGCTCGGTTCATGATCATAATTAAGAGCATAACTAATTAAGTAATCAATTTACAAATATTCTACGTCTCAATTTGTTTTACAAATATTCTAGTTATACAGCCTAATCACTATCACATGGCGGTATATGTTGGGGGATCCATTCTACGTACGCAATTGAACATATGGTTTTGCAAATCCAATCTTAGAGTAATTTTGTTGTTAATGTATACTGAAGTTTTTGAAATTTTTTAGCATCATTTTGTACTCGACATCTCCCCATGCTCAGATCCTTGCTACATCACTGCTTGGGTCTGCACAAAGTCGATAGCCGAGGAATTTTTTTAATATCTTTTTGCGATTTTGATTTTGCAAAATAAGAATAATTATGAATGTTTTTTCCAAAACTAACCGATGGTCGGGGCCATCAGTTGGCTTTGAAAAAATTACTTATGAAGTTTGTTTTTGCAAAATCATAAAAAAAATAAAAACACAATTTTGAAAAACATGTGCCGTCTGACCCGATCAGTGTCCACGTGTCATCTATCGGAGATAGGGCTGCACCGTGGGCACTGTACACACTAGACGCTACGCATTCCGTGACCAGTCACCATGGCGTTCTGGCCGGGCTGTTTTGTGTTGACACTCATTTAGGTTCTAACAATGTTCCAAAACACAATATAAATAAAGACTACAAGCTGCTAGTCTTATTTGAGAAGGAAGTGATGATACTCCCACAATCTCAGCTTAAACTAATCTAAGTTTCAGGGTGTTGTCTTTTTCGACAACAAGAGCAATGACCTCATTCAAACCTCATGATAAACTAAGTTATTGTGTTTACAGCCAGACCATAACCAGTTCCATTACCTACAAATATCAGTTGTCTATGTACACACCTAAGACCAGTCTCAATTGGGGCTTCATTGACATTAAATATGTTGTCATGTAAGCACTTTTGATGATGTGGCAGTGTATTAATGAAGAGAGAGGTAAAATGAGTTTCATGAGGATGAAATCCTCCCTACACAGTTACCTAGACAACTTGTGTCTTGCATGCAACCTAGAAAACGACAAGAGATGAAACTATGCATTAAGAGGGAGATGTCTCATTATAGTTTAAAATGTTTTTAGATGATGTGTCACTCTAGGTAATCGTGTTCATGACATCTTCACTGAGACTGGCCTAATGAATTAGCAACAAGCGATAAAATCCGATGAAATTGTGGATGACAACGTCAAACATCCATAGAGACCAGCAGTACCAGCCGGAACTTGGAGCAAGAACCTTCTTCGCTTGTGCAGGACAACGCCGGAAGCATGTCTTGGTAAAGAGTACGGAGTAATCTGCCAAGAGGGTGGCAAAGTGGTGCGTACAAGTTTCAGATTACCAGGCCGGCAGCATAAATCAAAAGCACGGCATCCAATCCAAGTCCCGATTGTGATTTTCCAGAGCTCCTGAAGAAAAAGAACCTGCATTCTCTCCATGGACCATGGCCCGTCCCCTCTCGAGCCCAAATGCCGACAGGGCACAGTATGAGAAGGAAAAACGAAACCAGAAAAGCAAAAGCGAAAGGCCAAAGAAGACGCCGTCCAAAAGGGAAAGGCAGCCGAGAATAAGGCCCCGGGAAGGAAACGAAGAAAAGGCGGGAAGCACCTGCGCCGGCCAGCGCCCTCAAGCACACAACACAACCTTCTCTTCTCGTTCGACTTCCCAGCCAGAATTTAGCAGCAGCTTTGCATTCGTTTTGTCTCCCAGCGCCCACTCCACCTGTCACGGAGGCGTCGCGTCCGGCGGCGGGCCGCCGGGTTTCTTCGATCATGGCCTCTTCGTCCTCGCCCTCCGACCCGGCGTCGCCGCAGCCGCCGCCCCTGCTGCCGCCGCCGCCGCCGGAGCCCGCGCCACCGGCGGCACCGCCGCCGCTGCTGCCGGAGGCCATGCCCAGGCCAAGGCCCAGGCCAAGCCCCACGGTCGCCGACGGCTTCCGCGGCCTTCTCAGGTCCGGCGAGGCGCTCATCCGCGCCGTGTTCCGGGGTGGTGGCTCAGCCCACCCGCGCAACCACCTGCAGCAGCAGCACCACCACCAGCAGCATCACCTTCACCACCACCAGCCGCAGCAGCACCACCACCACCGTCCTGTATGTATACTCACCAGTCACCACCACCCTCTGTCTTGCGAAGTTCATGATCCGTGAAACTAGAATTGCTCGCTGATGTTCATGCCACCGCCCAATTGCTTCAAAAGTCTGTCATTTTGGCAGGCATGATTTTGTTCGTCTGATCACGAGCTAAACATCACCTCCCCTGACAAATTGGCATGGCTTATATTCCTCCCACCAATTCATAGTTAGTCCACCTGAATAACAGATCACCCCTTCCTCTCACCAATCATAATTATTGTTGCCTTTGTTCACTATTGCAATTCATAAAATCCAGTAGGCGAGTTTATAGAATTCCAGAACTGACAAACTGCAAGTTGCATGTTTGCTTGTACATAACCATCAAGTGTTCACTGTCCATGCTAACACTATCAAATTCTAAAGTTATCTCAGCTTTGCATTGGTTCGTTTCAGTTTCCCCCCCCCTTGATGGTTGAAGAAAGTAATATAATTTTAGAGTTTATTTAAGAACCTACTGTGTATCTTTGAAATTAGATCAGGTGAACCATATATCAACGTTTGCAATACATGTGTTGAGTGAAGTGGAACAACGAAAACGCCATTCTTTTTTTTTTGTTAAAAAGGATAAAACTTTCATAACTAGCAGTCAACAAACATCACCAGTTACTCCGACTGATCGGACCTTCCTCTGTGATCTGTACAATTAATTCAGAATTGGCTCACAAATATATATGACTGCAGGCTGATATCATGAAGCGCTTGCAACGTGAAACATTTTCTGATGTCATGAAGTTCAAGGAGAGGCACGATCAGATAGACCACTTCATTTCCCTATATAAAAGTGGCAAGGGGTTCGAGTTGCTGCATCTCCCGATCCAAGTGAAAATAGCACTTGATGCGGTCGGGGCACTGTTTCTTGTCGATGGTAATGAATTCGAACAAGCAAAAGCAACCCTTGACAAGGCTGGGAAAAGGACAGGCCTCAGCTCGAGGTTCATCTTCGAGTCCAAGACCAGGGGCAAAGATACCATTGCTGCAGAGCTCTCAACCAGGCTCGGAGCAGACGGTGTTCATCTTGGGGAGGCTATAGGGAGGCCTGTAGAGCTCACTAGACTGCAATACAACGCCCGGATCAACAAATGGCTGTCAATGATCCTAGTTCCATTTGGAGCCCAATGCAACAACTTCTTGCACAGTTCAAACATGATTCAGGTAATGTGCCCCTTACATTCTGCTGGAAGAATGTGGTTCAAGTGTTACTTCCATTGGACATACATTGACCATGTAACTTATAACTGACAAAACCACGAAATTGTTTTCAGAATCTACGGACCCAGGCCTCTTTCGATGGGCCGCCTTCATTTTTAGAACATCACAACTGCGCCGCGGGTTTGAGAATCAAAGGATCCAAATTCACCGCATCCTTTGCCGAGCTAATCTTCGGTTCAGGAGGGCTAGACAGTGGGGGTGGAGGGACTAAGCGCATGACAACATTTGGGCAAGTGTCATGGAAACCAGCTGACGATGTCAAGCTCAGTTTCTCAGGACTCTGGCAGGTCTGCTCGTTGTCGCCCCGGTTCAACAATCTTGGAATCCTTGCTATTCCACTAGGCAGCCTGAAACAAGAGAACCCCATTGCAATTGCTACAGAAGAACATACGGAGTTGAGTGTGAAGGTCCAAAAACCCAGTGCTGGTGCCACTTCACACACTGCTGTGCACGGTGCCTCTACCACAGCGCATTTAGGCCGGTCAATCGCGCTGATGCTGGACTGTGAGCTCTATCAAACTCTCAAGACGGAAGGCTGGCTTCAGGTGGAGAGTCCCAACCATGGACCGGTGCGCTGGGGCTTCTCGCTGTCCGACATTCCGGAGAACGAACTTGGGTGGGGTGTGAGGGTGGGTGGCACCGCTGAAGAGAAGACGCACCATCTGCAGCAACTGGACCTGGAAGGGTACCTCAACTTCAACCTTGGCAAGGGCGCAAGGATGCAGCCAGGACTTGTGTATGCCAAAACGGGGGAGAAGATGACACCTGCATTGTTTCTGCGGTCGTCATGGTTCATGTGATCTTCATCCTTGCAGTACATTTGTTTCTGGGTGTGAGAGCTGTCTTCTGCTCTACTCTGTCTTCCTTGTCTTGTTAATCACTTGTTAACTGCTGCAATATATTTGCAGCTAATAACCATTTTGACTTATAACCTTGAATTATATTGAAATTTAGCAATCTTGTGCTGTTGGTTCATGCAACTGCATTTCTTCTGTGTGATTTTTGTCAGAGAATGTAAAACTTGTTCTACTACATGGCAAATAAATTATAATACCTTCTACAGTTTTCACTAATTACCCATACATTGTGTGTTCCTTAACATTGAAGTTCCTATTGTCGTTCCGAGCAACAGAAACAAACTCTATAGTGGCCAGGAAAGGTCCCTAATGGCTGAATGCCACCCCATTTACTCTACCAGACCCAAGTCAAGATTCCGCAACTAAACTGGCAGCTGAACATGAGGAAGGCCTTCATCGTATCCAATATTCAACTGTCAACAATGTGCAAGAAGCAGCCAGCAAGCTAACACAAAATAAAAAATTTAATGTATCATGTAATACCTTCAACCAAGGACAATGAGCGAGATGCATAGTGATTTCTGCTGATAAGAACGAGTTAAAAGGAACCATCCACCGATCCACAATTCGCACCAAAATTTCAGTTTTAGAAGCTCAGTTCACCGGGAATTCATTAGCTTCTCACAAACTCATCATCTATCTATCGATCTGCCTACTCGACATCATACTGGAGTGACAATTTCTTGTGATAACCACCAAGAACATTCGAATCAAGGTAAGGTGGCAGGACACACAATTCAATCCTCGAATGCCCAGGCGTTCTCCCTCCTGACCTCGGCCTCCTGCTCCGGCGTGTAGTCGTTCTCGATGTCCAGGGCGTCCCGGATCTCCTCTGGCGTCTTGCCCCTCATCTTGTCGGCCACAGCCGTGCAGCCCAGGTCGAGCAGCTCCTCGATGCCCAGGTAGTTGGCAGCCTGCACCGCAAACCCACACATTTGTAAATAAATTGCACAATATTCAGATAAATTCAGAAGGAACGCTGCGTATCAATTTCGTTTCTTGATCAAGGAACGCTCTCCGTTTGGCGACGAAGGAAGGAGAGCATAAAAGGCAACGGTCGGGTGCGGTTGGTTACTCACGAGGATGACGGCGAAGAGGGCGGAGTTGTCGGGGAGGTTGGCGATGAACTTCTTGTCCCACGCCTCGAGGCCGTGCGGGTCCGGGCCGGGGTCGGTGACGGGCCTGATGGCGGGGTTCGCTATCGGGAACTCGATGGGGAACGGCGGGAACGGGTCGCGGAGCCTCGCCGCGGAGGCCACGGCGTCGTAGTGCGGCGCGTGGCGCTCGCAGTACGCCACCACCAGGCGGAGGACGCCGGCGTCGACGCCCGCGACGGGAACGCGGCCCCCCGCGCAGTCGTCCTCCATCATGTGGAGAATTGCCGTCGACATCCGCGCGGCCGAGCGGGAGAGCAGCACCTCCGTGCCGCAGTCCGTCACCAGGACGAGGTCGCCGCCGTCGTAGCCGGAGCCGGAGCCTTCCGCCCCTCCCGCCGCCTGCTGCCCCGCCGTCTCCCCTTCAGTGGCGGCGGCGGCGGTGGGGTGTTCTTCCGGGGGCGCGGGGCGCTTGCCCTCGCGTTTGTCGGCGGCGGCGGTGGTCGGGGGAGCCATGGACTTGCGGGGTCGGCGGTTTCTGTTTCTCGGCGTGGGATTTGGGGGATTTTGGGGGCGTTTCGTGTTGCGTCACGGCGAATTCGCGGAAGGAAGCGAAAGGAAACCGGCTGGGGGTTTATGGGCCGATCGGGTTTTTCTCTCCCCTCTGGTCCCGGTCCGGTCAAGTTAGGCTGGGCCTCTGGTTCGAGACGGTTTCTGCCCCAGTACAATACACACGTTTCTGTAGCCAGTCGTGTCATCTGATTTCGAGAGCTAGCTTAGCGTGTGGTACAGTAATATGTACTACTCATTATGAATTCATTTCGTTAACTAGTCATGACTTAGAACATCCACACTCGTCTTACTTCATATCCTCCTTCAATAAGGAATATACCATCTTGGTTATCAAGATTCTCTACTTTATATTCACTTCTTCTGCATTGATCCTCTTTTATTTCCCTCCATCCAAACTACCCACAGTCGGATCCCACCTGTTACCTTATCCACTGGCGCCCCTCTTTCCCTCCCCATCTTCCAGTGCTCTTCACCACCATCCTCTCTCCCTCTCCTCCCTCTCCGGTCTCTCTCTAGCACGGCGGCTCGCCGCCAGTGGTCGACGGGCACGCCGGCGCAGCGCCTCCCCACCCCGGCGGCGCTTCCCCTGTGCCTGCTCTTCCCTCCCCACGAGCTTCCCCTCTCCACGAGCCATGGTGGCTGCACAACTCGGGGGCGGGGGCGGCCCGACGAGGCGAGGCGGGGGCGCGGCGGCACGACCCCGACCAGCCCGTGCACGAGGTAGATCCGGCGACGACGAATCCGGAGAAGGGGAGGGCATCTCCAGTGGTGTGGATCTCGGGGCGGAGTCGGGTTATGGCAGATGGCGCGAGACGCCCTCCAGGATGGCGGAGGCACCCGCAACAGCGAGGGGAGTGGCATGGGAAGCTGTTCCCTTCCCTACTCACTCGCCCGTCGAGCTGCCCTGCCTGCTCGCTTGGCCGTCGAGCTGCCGGTCCACCCTTCTCTTCGGTGGTGGCGAGCTCCGTGATGACAAGAATGTCGGCGAGCTACGCGGCCGCGGCTGGGCCCTAGCGTAGCCTCGCGGCGGCGGAGGGAAAGGGGCTATGCAGTGACGACATCCTTGTAGCGAACATGCCCCATTTGCCATCTGTTCAAGTTAATTTTGGTGATTCATGCTAACACAAGTAATGGGACTAACCACTTTGTCTACCATGTCTTTGTAGGCGTTCCTAGGTCCCATGGATGTTACCACAAGTTAACATACCATGCCGAAATTAACATGTCATACCACAAGTTAACATACCATGAACATGTTATGTTACTTATAGCAAAATTGAGGACCTAGTATATATTTTGAGGCTGTAAGTGATGACATGTTAAGTATGTTAAGGATGTTAAGTTGAAGCAAAGATCCAAGTTGAAGACGCGAAGAAAAGAAAGAAAAAAGACACCGTCGAATGAACCGACGGTACCATCGGTGCATAGCGTCGGAGTACTTGGTACACAGCGCAACGACTGGAGTTAACTTGATACTGTCGGATGAACCGACAGTCCCTTTCCTAGTTGTGTCGGATAAATTGGAGAAGAGAAACTGAGAAGACAGCAGCGTCGGATGAATCGACGGTCCATTGGAGGGAACCGTCGGTCTATCCGGTGGTCAAGTTTGAACAAGACAGAGATGTGCCAAGATGAAGTCTTCAGCACCGGATGAACCAAAGCCTTGGTCAAGGGGAAGCGTCGGTCTATCCAACGGTCGCATAGAAGCTACCAGAGACGTTTTGGCCGCGGGGTCTTCAACACCGGATGATCCGATGGAGCGTCGGTGTATAACGTCAAAGCAGTTGTGTCAATGGTCATGTGCAGTGGAGGCAATGACTAGTAGCACCGGATGAACCGACGCCCGGAAAATCATAGCGTCAGATCATCCGACGGTACTACTTTCAACAGCTTTTAGCCAACGACTAGTTTGATGCCTTGGGCTATTTATACCTCCTCCACTCGCTCATTTGAGGTTACTGGATGGTGTGAAAGTGCAGAGGAGTGCAAGACACCTAGAAGATCATATTCGATCCATCCAAGTGCTTAATTGCTCATCCTTAGACTTGCATATGCTTAGTGCTAGGCTTAGTTTAGAGCTGAGTGAGTGCAAGGTTGTGCCAACCTTGTGAGGTGATTATTGAGTGAATCAAGGTGTACAAGGTTCGCCGGAAGCCTTGGGGCCTAAATGGCTCACCGGTAATCGTCATCGACCCTCCGGCTTGGTGTGGAGCGGCGAGGACACTTTGTGCGGGGGACGTGGAGACCCCCTTCCTTGGTGGAGAAGCTCCTTAGTGGAGGCGGCATCAAGGTGACCAAGGGAGCTTGGCAAGTTCCTAAGTGGCTGGCCTTTGTGGGGAGTCAAGTGGTGCTCTTGGGAGAGACTTGGTGACCGGGAAGCAATACTCTTGTGTGAGTGCTTCAACAACGTGGACTAGGGATGACTTAGTGCCTACCGATACCACAGGATAAATCGCATGTCAAGAGTTTGCTTCCTCTCATCCCCTTTACGTTTCCGCATTTACTCTATTGCAATCTTTGTTTCCCTTTACTTTCCTAGAGTAGTATGTTGCTAGGATTGGCTATAGGTTGCAAACCTTGTTTTGGGATGGGAGTTTCACACTAGAACAACCTTAGTTGCACATCTAGATAGTATATTCTAGTTTACTCCGAGAAAAAATAGTGAAGCCACAGGTTAAGGTTTTTAGTTTGGCTAATTTACCCCCTCTCCCTCTTAAGCTACGAGCATTCGATTCCTTACAATACTCCGACAGCGATAGGGCGTGGTGGCCGGCGGGGCAGGGCGTAGAGGTTGGGTGGAGCGGCGATGGGGCGTGGTGGCCGGCGCGATGGGCGCAGAGGCGGCAGACGACGCGAGGTGCGATTGCTCTACTCCGTGCGTGTAGTCGTTGGGGGCCGCAAGAGCGAGATGCGTGGTGGGCCCCGCCTCCTGGAGGAAGCCCTCCATCGCGCCATATCTGGCGAAAGCCGGGGGCGAGTGGGAAATCCCGTTTGGGATAAAAGAGCCCGCTGCAGGTGAAAAAACTCCATCCATCTCCTTCAGGAGGCGGATGAAGGCCCCAGTGTGGTTGGTTTTAGCTCACGTCTAGTTTTTCTAGTTGGTATCCAAACAATGTGTATGTGACTCGGACTAAAAATTAGTCCATGAATCCAAAGAATTTTTTATTTTAAACCTTTTTAATTTAAAATTTTAATAATAACTCATCCCAAACTAAAATTTCAAGAATTAACCGTTTTGGTCACACCAAGCTCCATGATGCGACTAATATTTGAGTCACGCCACATGATGTGACGCGACTCAAATACACAGAGGTATTAGGAAAAGTCGTAGGTCACGTGGTAGAGTGAGTCGTGCCAAACCCTCTCACTTGGCGTGACGTGACTCAGATTCCGTATCCGGCCACACCTCCCGCTTTCAGTTAGTCGTGTTTCGTTCTTCCGTTTAATTAACATATGAACTCCTAAGTTTGTGAAACTCGAGATGTATGATCTATATAGTGTATACGTTCCATTTTAACTATTTGCACTACAAACCATGGTGTATAAAATGAGAAATCTAATTTCGAAATAGCTTAAGTATTATTGAGTCAATACATCACACATCAGATTTGCTAAGTGTGAAAACATAGCCAACTAGTAAACTTCGGACCTACTTTTTGAGAAATTTTACAATGATACCTTAAATATTTTTTTTACTACAATTCAATTTTGGTGTTATAGATAGTTTTGGAAAGGTTGATGATAAAAAAATAAAGAATTTATAGTTTAAAGTGGCTTAAAGTTGAAAAGTTGTGAACACAACTTTCCAACTTTAAGCCTCCTTTAAATTATGATTTCTTTGCTTTTCTTGACCAACAGCTTATCCGAAATTCTCTAAATGTCAAAATTCACTTGTAGTACAAAAATGTCTAAAATCTTAGTGTAAAATTTATCAAGAAGTAGGTCCAAAGTTGACTAATTGGCTCTGATGTTGTCACACCCGATTTTACAAGGAAAACCGAATGCATCTCATATGTGCGCCAGGATCATTTACACACACATGATTAGACAAAACGAGAGTAATACCATTGCTGTAACAAAACGTACAAGAGTTTAAACCAGTATGACATCCTTTATTACATCCATAAGGGTGGACTCGAAGGTCCGAACAAAACGATAACTAAACGACGACGAGCAACTCCATCGCTGACATCCACAGGCATGATGACTGGGGGATCCGCATGCCTAGAACTCCTCGAAGTCACTCCAGTACTCGTCCTCGCCTCCGACGTTCTCCTCCGAACGGCGGTAAGCAAGGGTGAGCACACTTATGGTTGGAGCTCAGCAAGTGGGGGAAAATGCAAGGCTATCAAGGATAGGCTATGGTTCACAGCGGTAAGCATTTTATAAGTTGGTCAAGTTTTATTAGCAAGCTCCTAGTTACTAGATGTAAGTGTATACCAACCCACTTAACCTTTAAAAGAAACCTCAAACCAAACCTCCAACCCACGATTTACATTAATCTTCAAGTTTATTACTCATGTGAGGGTCCAAGCCGCTCATGACCGTGAGCACGGCTGATCGATCAGTTTTACACTCTGCAGAGGTTGTACACTTTACCCACAGTTCGTGTTCCCCATCTTGCCCGGGTTAGCTAGACCCTTAAACACTTCCAAGGTGAGTGGCTAGGGGTCCACTACGAAGCCTTTACAAAGGAAAGAAGAGAAACCAACGACCCGCAACGCATTCTGACGGCGGAGCGGCCATAACCCTCCCTAGTGGTCAACACCTTAGCCAAGGCCGCTACCCCAAAAGGACCGGGCTATACCCCTTCAACTCCGGCCCCCGTGCCCCTCTCGGAAAAGAGCTATCGGCTACCCCACTCTCCTAATTAATTGGCTAAGCCGAGCCATGTGGACCGTGGTTGTACTTGTTATCTTGGGTGGTTCTCCATGTTCCGATTATATCAAGTTGTCTTGTTAAAGCATAAGCACATACATAAACAGAACTGAGATGTATAACATAAACGAAGCATAACCAAACTTATGTTGAGCAAGCTAAGCATTTATCTACCCCAAACATTTGTTTAAACAGGGTTGATCAAGGTAAAGTGATAAAGCATCTAGTCAAATCCTTAGCTAGGTGTTTGCCCATCAGATTTATGCATATCAACAGGAATAGTAAACATTGTTTAGCATGCAGTGACATGGGTTCAAAAGGATTATGCAGAGGGGGAAATCCACTTGCCTTCCTCTACAATCTGGGTGAATTCCTCTTCAAAGACAGGTTCTTCCGGATCACTTCCGACGGGGAGCTCGGACGAAACGAGCACGATATCTACGAGTCAAACATGGATAACAATCAATAAACAAAACAGTACACCAAACAGTAATAAAACTGGTAAATTTACTGTTTAAAAGATTCTACTCGTCGAGACGATCATTTCGATATATAGAACGCTAAAAACGGAGTTAAAATGAGAAAGATATGATTGAAACGAGTTTTCGGGGGCTTATTTGCAAGAAAACTAAGTTTACGGGGTTGTTTATGAATAAATTCAGGGGCTAAAACATTTTTATAAATTAAAACAGAGGGTTTATATGCAAAAAGTAGTGAAAAGGGCTTAAAACATAATTAAACAGGGTGGATAGGGGCTAGTTTGCAAGAATCAGGGCCTAACTGTAATTATTTCCAAAGGTGGAAGGACCGGCTTGTGAACATTTGAAAATCCAGGGACTCTTTAACAAAATCGTCACTCCACGCCGTGGATCTGAGATCCAACGGCGGATGACGCCTAGGTGCACCATGGACCCGGCCGTGGGCGCGGTCCATGGGTTCACCGTGGACCATCCCCCTTTAAACGAAAGGGTACGCGATCCCAGCCATTTGCTCGCGATCTAACGGCCCTGATCAAATACATGCGACGGGCGGCGGCGACGACGCCGGAGGGCGGCGGCGCGCGGCGGGAACTCGCCGGCGTGAGCTCGGACGGCGTTCCCGCCGTTTCTTCGACCACGTGTTAGGGCAAAACGATGCAGAGATGCTTGCGCACACGATAGCAGGCTCTACAGGCACGATTGGGCCTCACCGGCGGCCGGCACCGTAAGGGGGGCGGCGCGGTTACTCGGTGAGCTCGCGGGGGGAGGCGCTAGGCGCGATAGGAGGGGAAATTGGGCGGGGGGTTTTGCTTACCACGCGCAGGCGATGAAGACGGGCCGAAGAGTGGAAGAGAGGCGGCCGGCGGGACGGCTTGGTGACGACGGCGGCTCGGGCGGCGCTCGGCGAGCACGGGCGCGGGCGCCCACGGGCGTCGGGGCGCGAACCCGCAGCGCACGGGCATTTCAAGTCCCCTGCGAACCTATTGATCAACAGAGACGGGTGGGAGACCAAGCCCTTCACCGGCGGCGACGAGACGACGGCGGCGGCGGAAAGCAAAGCGGCGGCGCTGGAGAAATTGAGCTCGGTTCGGGCGCGTGTGTGCGAGGAGGCGAAAGGGAAGCCAAGGAGTGCGTGCGCGAGCTTATATAGGGCACGGGGATGGGAGATGAAGCGGCTAAAGGCCGGGCGGCGGCGGGATGCCATTGATGGCCGGCGGGCCGTCCGGGTTTAAAGTTAGAAAGGGAAACGGCCGTGGGGTTTAGGGGAAGAGTAATTGCCTTAATTGGCATGCTCGCAGTGCAGGGAAAGGAAGGGGAGAGGGCGGGGCGTGGCAGAATCTGCGGCATGCGGCGGCGGCCGGCGCGGGCGCGAGGAAGAAGAAAAGGAAGGGGGGGGTTGGAGGCTGACAGGTGGGGCCCACCTGTCGGCGCCGCTGCAAAAGAAAAGAGAAAGGGGAGTAGGGTAGTGGGCCGGCAGGGGGGTCGGGCTGGGCTGCCTGGGCCAAAAGGTAAGGGTGCGGGTTTTTTTTTCTTTTTCTTTTTCAAACCTCATTTTCAAATCCATTTTAAATTCAAATCCATTTCAAACTTTTGCAAACTTTTCTCAAATATTTTATAGGCTTTTTAGAGACTACTCAAGCAACCAAAATCATGCAAGCCAAATGATGATGCACAAACACTTGTTGTTTCTAACTTTATTATATTATCTTTAATATTTTTAGAGCTCAATTTTGTTTTGCATTTTAATCTCCTTAAATCCTTAAGACATTTTAAGTTGCTAAGTGATTTCAGTGATGGAATTTTAGGGTGTCACAAATCCTACCCCCTTAAAGAGAATCTCGTCCCGAGATTCGAAGACTTAGAGAACAGCTGAGGGAAGTCTTCCTTGAGTTCATCCTCTCTTTCCCAAGTTGCCTCTTCCTCGGTGTGATGACTCCACTGCACTTTGCACATTCTGATAATCTTACTTCTGGTAACTCTTTCTGACACATCCAAGATCTTAACAGGGTATTCCTTGTATGTCAGGTCATTCTCCATTTGAATATCCTCTAACCGTACCTAGGTTCTATTCTAACCTCACTTGTGCATTTCTTTAGCCGAGATACATGAAACACGTCATGAACTCCCGACAACCGTGGCCGGCAACTCTAACTCGGTATGCTACTTCTCCTTTCCGTTCCAAAATCTTGAAAGGTCCGATAAATCG
The DNA here is from genome assembly GCA_947561735.1 of Cenchrus americanus. Classification (NCBI taxonomy): domain Eukaryota; kingdom Viridiplantae; phylum Streptophyta; class Magnoliopsida; order Poales; family Poaceae; genus Cenchrus; species Cenchrus americanus. The sequence continues at coordinate 58,316,177 of OX387240.1, forward strand.
AGGTGATAACTTTCCCCCGACATTAAACCTTCGTAACCCTCGAATAGGTGACACTCGAGGTATGCATAATCACCGACTTCCAAGATCACCTCTCTTCGCCGAGGATCGAGCATAACTCTTCCGTCTAGACCGTGCCGCCTTAAGATTCTCCCTTATGATTTCAACTTGCTTTTCTCGCTTCTCGTATGTCGTTCGGCCCAAAGAACCGCCTTTCACCGATCCGATTCCAAAACAACGGTGTTCTATACTTCCTTCCATACGAGCTTCAAAAGGTGCCATTTTGATGCTTTGGATCGATAGCCGTTGTTGTAAGCAAACTACGCATAAGGCAAACTCTTATCCCAACCGCCACCGTTCTTTAATGCACGGTGCTCTCAACATATCCTCGAGTATATGATTTGTCCTCTCTGTCCGTCCATCCGTCCGAGGATGGTATCTTCGAGTCGAAGTTTAACTTTGTATCCATTGATTCATGCAACTTCTGCCAAAACCGTGAGGTGAACTGTGTGCCTCGATCTGACACTATCTTCTTCGGTACCCCGTGCAAGCACACTATTCTTGAATTATACAACTCAGCTAGCTTCACTCCTGTATAGGTCGTCTTCACTGGAATGAAGTGCGCTACCTTGGTTAGTCTATCCACAATAACCCAAATAGAATCATACCCGTCACGAGTACGAGGTAATCCCACTATGAAATCCATACCGATTTCCTCCCATTTCCACTCGGTACCTTCGCAGGTTGTAGCAATCCTGCCGGTCTTTGATACTCGGCCTTCACTCTTTGGCACACATCACACAAAGCTACGTGGGCCGCCACATCTTTCTTCATCCCATACCACCGGTATCTCTCGCTTCAAGTCCCGATACATCTTGGTACTACCGGGGTGTATAGAGTAAGCCGAATCATGTGCTTCCTTCAAGATAACTTCTCTCAATTCCTTAATCTCGGTACACGATTCGTTCTTAAACCACACTTGTTCCTTGCTCATCTTCCCCGAATTCCGGAACTTTGCCCAATTTAATCAACTTCCCGTATTCCGCAATCTTGGCATCGATCCAACCGTCCCTTCCCGATATCCTCGCTCAAGTGTCGATTCAATCTCTAATGTCAAAGTTTCACTCGAAGCAACCATTCCCAAGTTAAGCCGTGCCATCTCCCAACATAGTTCTTGAGGTAACGGTGTCCCAATAGCATATTAGTCCGTCCCTTTCGACTCAAAGCATCCGCCACAACATTCGCTTTCCCTGGATGATACTTGGATATCCAAATCATAATCTTTGATCAACTCTAACCATCTTCTTTGCCTCAAATTCGCATCCTTCGAGTAAAGATATATTTCGGACTCTTATGGTCGGTAAAGATCTTACACTTGTTCCCAATCATATAATGTCTCCGGATCTTCAATGCGTGAACAACCGCGGCTAACTCAAGATCATGAGTAGGATAGTTCCGCTCATGTTTCCTCAACTCGTCTTGAAGCATAAGCGACTACCTTTCCTTCTTGCATTAGCACACATCCCAAACCTTGCCGAGAGGCATCACAAGTATACATCGAACCCTTTGTGTATGTCCGGCATGATCAACACGAGTCTTTGTGGTCGGCCTCTTCTTCAATTCCTCAAAACTAGCCTCGACACTTCTCATCCCATTTGAACTCTCTTCCTTTCTCGAGCGAGTGGTAAGTGGCTTCACTATCTTAGAAAACCCTTCAATGAACCTCCGATAGTATCCTGCAAGACCAAGGAAACTTCGATCTCCGCACATTCTTAGGCGGACTCCGATTCAATACATCCCGAACCTTGCTTGGATCGACTTGCTATGCCTCCATCCGTGATGATATGTCCGAGAAAAGATACCTCCTTCAACCGAAAGCACACTTGCCGAACTTGGCATACGGTGATGTTCCCGTAACTTCGTAACACAAGTCTCAAATGTTCTTCATGTTCTTCTTCACTCCGAGAGAATACCAATATATCATCAATGAATACCACAACAAACTTATCCAGATACTCCATGAATACCTTGTTCATCAAATACATAAAGTATCTTTGGTGCATTGGTCAGGCCAAAGGACATCACAGTGAACTCATATAACCCATATCTAGAAGTGAATGCGGTCTTTGGTATATCCTCCACACGGATTTTCAACTGATGATAACCCGATCTAAGATCTATCTTAGAGAAAGCCTTAGCTCCTCTCATTTGATCAAACAAATCCTCAATCCGAGGTAAAGGGTATTTATTCTTGATAGTAACTTCGTTAAGTGATCGATAGTCTATACACAACCTCCTAGAACCATCCTTCTTATCAACGAAGAGTGTGGGGGCTCCCCATGGTGATGAACTAGGACGGATAAACCCTTTACTAAGCAATTCTTCAATTTGTTTCTTTAATTCAGCCTAGATCTTTAACATCCATTCTATATGGTCTTTTAGATATGGGAGCAGTACCAGGTATAAGTTCAATACTAAATTCAATGTCACGATCAGGTGGCATACCTGGCAAATCCTCTGGAAATACATCAGGGAATTCATTCACTACCCTTATATCCTCCAAGGCCTTGCCTTCAACAGAGTTCATAACTCCTTTAACAGATGAGGGTGCACTCACGTACTCCACTCTTTCCCCTTGAGGACCTAAGTTAACGATCGACCTCTTCCGACACTGAATAATTCCATCACAACTTCTTAACCAATCCATACCAAGAATGACATCTATTCCCCATGATTTTAGAACTACCGTATTAGCAAGAAAGTCTACCCCCATGATATTTATCTTTACTTGTGGGCATATGTGACCGGTTTTCATTTCTCCCCCGGAGTGCTAACTATCGAGTGAATTCTTCATTGTACTCATAGGTAAGTTATATTTTGCCACAAATTGATCGGTTATAAATGAATGTGATGCTCCCGAATCGAATAATACGGTAGCGGTACGAGTTGACGAAAAACGTACCCAATACCACGCCGCATCATTCCGAGCTTGCTCCACCGATACATGATTGACTCGGCCACGCACATGACTCTGCCGGCCTCTCTTGCCGGGTGTCCGTGGAGTACGAGCCCGAGAAGATGGCTGCCCGGTCCCCGTTCCCAATGTCCCTCTCGTGGAGTCCGCATCACCCTCTTTGGACGAGCTTGTTAGCATAATGCCCCGCCTCTCCGCACTTGAAGCATCCACCCGGCCGAACAGGGCTGGTGTTTCCGACAGTGCCCCCGCAGTTGTTGCTAGGACGACTCGGCCGAGGGGTAGGAGCTGCGGGTGTCCGAGGATTGAAGCGCCGTGGGCGAAACGAGCGCCGGAGCCGCATGTTCCGTGGGTACCTCCCGGCTTGTCCACCGGACGATATGGAGTCGAGCTCGCCGAGAACCGTAACGGGGACGGGTGTTACTTGCTAGACTGTCCCCGAGACCGAAACTTGCGTTTATGTTCACCCATCTCCTTTCTCTTGCTTTCCGGCCCAATAGCTTTGTTTACCGGCGTACGAAAGTCCGGAAGATGTGACTGCGGTAGATAGTTCGGAGGACCGATCAAGCCATCCAGGAACCTTTCTTGCCTCTTTGGATCGGTGTTGACTTCATCGGTGCATAACGTGACAAGTGAGTGAACTTGTCCGGATACTCGATCACCGACATATTGCCTTGCCTCGGCCGACAAGAACTCCCTCTCGCTTAAGCTTGAGAACCCCCGAAGGAATGTGATAAGTGCGGAAGTTGTCACGGAATTCCTCGCCAAGTGATGTTCTCCTCGTTGGGATGAGCTTGAGAGTACGCATCCCACCAATCTGCGGCCTGCCCCACAAGTCTTCCAGAAGCAGATACGTAACCATCTCCCCGTCGGTGCACCGCACGATTTCCGGCTTCTTAGTGATGGTTTTCGGCCGATCATCGGCATCTAGTGGATCAGTCGAGTGAGAAAATGTAGGGGGGTGGTGACTCATGAACTCCTTGTGCTCGTCCCTTGGTGGCGGGGGTGGTGGTGGCATCGGTGGTGGTGGCTGATTCGTTGAGCTTGCATCTGCCGCACGGTATTGGTAAGGTTTTGAATCGGTTGCATCCGCGCGCTGCCCGAGAATTGCTGCATGTTCGGGTCCATTGCTTGGTTGATCGGTGGAGGTGGTGCTGGGTTTTGTTGATTTGCAATATGTGCCCGGATCACAGGTGGCACGTCTTGACCTCCTCCGGACCTGGTGTTTACCATCTGACCGTTAGAAGAATCATATCTCAGATAATTGTACTTGAATCATTGCATAAGAGAATAACTCAAAGTAAAATGACAGCATGTACTTCAGTTAAGACAGATTCTGTTGACCTCAAAGAATTATGCATAACTTTCTGTGTAAATATCCAATGACCACGAATTTTTACCAGATTATAGTGTATAAAATTATGGAACCAACCCAACTGGAATCACTTCATTTGGATATGTACAACTCGAGATATAATTCAAACAGTACAGCTATGTCAGCAGAAATTTACAGATTCTGTCATGTTCATTACTTTGTGCATAACTCCCAGAATATGTATTGTATACCATTGAATTTTTGACAGAAATTCATCCTCTAAATTTGTGAACTAACCCAACTGGTTTCATATCATTTGGAATTCTGTAGCTTGAGTTATAAGCAAAACATTACTGACATGTCATATGACTGCGAAAACAGATTTGATCCGATCACATTTGCATAAGAGATTAAGCAATGACAACCGATAAAACCCAAACCAAACTTTAATTAACTTAAAATTTCAGATTGCATAGTGGCCATCACTCCACCATACAATTTACAATCAAGCAAAGATCCAACTCAAGCATGTTTGCAAACAGCATTCATTATTACAAGCAAATACGTTCACGCAGGAACGGTCTATCGAAAAGGTAAATGATAAGGGCGAGCATCCTAGGATCCTAGCCAAGACGAGTAGTAGCTTCATCAGTGTTGTAACGAAGCCTTTTGCGCGGAGGGGAAGCTGTAGTCTGGTATGGCATGACTTCCTGAGGCAGTCGCTGTCCTGCAAGTTGTGCTTCCAGTCGTGCTATCTTTGCACGAGCGACTGCGACTCTTCATGATACCTGTTTATCTCCAAAGTTGCTCCCTCCGGATCAGCATTCGCAGCAGCGGTCACCCTTGCCAAGACATCGATGCGGTCATCGCCTCCTGCCGGCACCACGGTCACTTCCGTGCCACTTGCACGTCGAGGCACATGACGGTACTCCGACCGGAACAACCGCACTCGATTAGCATTACAAACCGACCGCAGCGCCCTCCTTGCCGCATCATTCACCGCGGCGTCATCCGTAGAGAACCGAGCCGTGCTATGGTGGGATGAGCGATACCTCCATCCTTCGCATCATTCGGAGGCTTCCCGATGTAAACTTTGCAAGTGTAGTAATCCCTCATTCCAGGGCTCACCGAAATGCTTGGTCACATAGAGAGGCCTTATGGTATACCCCGGATACCTCGGAACATCCCACAAGAGAATGCGAACCGCCCATTCTCGGCTTCGCAAGAGTGCTTATGGTATTCGGCTCCATGGTAGCGGGGATCTTCATCTTCCTCTCGGGTTGCCAAGCAAGATGATTACCATCATCATCACCCACACCGTCATCACCGGAGTCTTCCGGATCACCTTCGGCACGGGATCGGCGGTGCGGGGGGTGCTTCCTCATTGACCGCGGCGCCGGTGGAATCACAATGTCACCGTCCGCGTCCGCTTCAGCACCTTGTGCCATCGTACGGTCGTGGCCGTTCCAATGGCTCTTCCGGCTCCTCCTCCTCCATCTCAACTTCTTCGGGATCCTCTTCTTCTTCTTCTCGCCGAACCTCCTCCGGGTCTTCCTCAACCTCAACCTCCTGCCGGAACTCCTCCCCGTTCCTCCTCAACATCCTCAAGGCGATGGCGAGGAGCCGGACCGTCCGGTAGGGAAAGCGCCCACCGGTGCTCTTGCGAGGGGTCATGTAAGTCCCGGCCATCCGTCAAAGCAAAACCGATCTCGCAGTGCGAATAAATCAAAATGATAGTTTAAAATGATAAACAAAGTTAAATTAGATTTTTAGTGCGTAAATAAGGTGATTTGAAGCATGATGTGGCTTTCTAGAACATGAATCCTTAATTTCGTCCATTTCTAACTAAGGCTCGCGTCCTACGGTCATCACGGCTCGGTACCACTTTGTCACACCCGATTTTACAAGGAAAACCGAATGCATCTCATATGTGCGCCGGATCATTTACACACACATGATTAGACAAAACGAGAGTAATACCATTGCCGTAACAAAACGTACAAGAGTTTAAACCGGTATGACATCCTTTATTACATCCATAAGGGTGGACTCGAAGGTCCGAACAAAACGATAACTAAACGACGACGAGCAACTCCATCGCGACATCCACGGGCATGATGACCGGGGGATCCGCATGCCTAGAACTCCTCGAAGTCACTCCGGTACTCGTCCTCGCCTCCGACGTTCTCCTCTGAACAGCGGTAAGCAAGGGTGAGCACACTTATGGTTGGAGCTCAGCAAGTGGGGGAAAATGCAAGGCTATCAAGGATAGGCTATGGTTCACAGCGGTAAGCATTTTATAAGTTGGTCAAGTTTTATTAGCAAGCTCCTAGTTACTAGATGTAAGTGTATACCAACCCACTTAACCTTTAAAAGAAACCTCAAACCAAACCTCCAACCCACGATTTACATTAATCTTCAAGTTTATTACTCATGTGAGGGTCCAAGCCGCTCATGACCGTGAGCACGGCTGATCGATCGCCTTTACACTCTGCAGAGGTTGTACACTTTACCCACGGTTCGTGTTCCCCATCTTGCCCGGTTAGCTAGACCCTTAAACACTTCCAAGGTGAGTGGCTAGGGGTCCACTACGAAGCCTTTACAAAGGAAAGAAGAGAAACCAACGACCCCGCAACGATTACGAAGGCGGAGCGGGCCATAACCCTCCCTAGTGGTCAACACCTTAGCCAAGGTCGCTACCCCAAAAGGACCGGCTATACCCCTTCAACTCCGGCCCCCTGTGCCCCTCTCGGAAAAGAGCTATCGGCTACCCCACTCTCCTAATTAATTGGCTAAGCCGAGCCATGTGGACCGTGGTTGTACTTGTTATCTTGGGTGGTTCTCCATGTTCCGATTATATCAAGTTGTCTTGTTAAAGCATAAGCACATACATAAACAGAACTGAGATGTATAACATAAACGAAGCATAACCAAACTTATGTTGAGCAAGCTAAGCATTTATCTACCCCAAACATTTGTTTAAACAGGGTTGATCAAGGTAAAGTGATAAAGCATCTAGTCAAATCCTTAGCTAGGTGTTTGCCCATCGCATTTATGCATATCAACGGAATAGTAAACATTGTTTAGCATGCGGTGACATGGGTTCAAAAGGATTATGCGGGGGGGAAATCCACTTGCCTTCCTCTACAATCCGGGTGAATTCCTCTTCAAAGACAGGTTCTTCCGGATCACTTCCGACAGGAGCTCGGACGAAACGAGCACGATATCTACGAGTCAAACATGGATAACAATCAATAAACAAAACAGTACACCAAACAGTAATAAAACTGGTAAATTTACTGTTTAAAAGATTCTACTCGTCGAGACGATCATTTCGATATATAGAACGCTAAAAACGGAGTTAAAATGAGAAAGATATGATTGAAACGAAGTTTTCGGGGGCTTATTTGCAAGAAAACTAAGTTTACGGGGTTGTTTATGAATAAATTCAGGGGCTAAAACATTTTTATAAATTAAAACAGAGGGTTTATATGCAAAAAGTAGTGAAAAGGGCTTAAAACATAATTAAACAGGGTGGATAGGGGCTAGTTTGCAAGAATCAGGGCCTAACTGTAATTATTTCCAAAGGTGGAAGGACCGGCTTGTGAACATTTGAAAATCCAGGGACTCTTTAACAAAATCGTCACTCCACGCCGTGGATCTGAGATCCAACGGCGGATGACGCCTAGGTGCACCATGGACCGGCCGTGGGCGCGGTCCATGGGTTCACCGTGGACCATCCCCCTTTAAACGAAAGGGTACGCGATCCCGCCCATTTGCTCGCGATCTAACGGCCCCCGATCAAATACATGCGACGGGCGGCGGCGACGACGCCGGAGGGCGGCGGCGCGCGGCGGGAACTCGCCGGCGTGAGCTCTGGACGGCGTTCCCGGCCGTTTCTTCGACCACGTGTTAGGGCAAAACGATGCAGAGATGCTTGCGCACACGATAGCAGGCTCTACAGGCACGATTGGGCCTCACCGGCGGCCAGCACCGTAAGGGGGCGGCGCGGTTACTCCGGTGAGCTCGCGGGGGAGGCGCTGGGCGCGATAGGAGGGGAAATTGGGCAGGGGGTTTTGCTTACCACGCGCAAGCGATGAAGACGGGCCGAAGAGTGGAAGAGAGGCAGCAGCGGGACGGCTTGGTGACGACGGCGGCTCGGGCGGCGCTCCGGCGAGCACGGGCGCGGGCGCCACGGGCGTCGGGGCGCGAACCCGGCAGCGCACGGGCATGTCAAGTCCCCTGCGAACCTATTGATCAACAGAGACGGGTGGGAGACCAAGCCCTTCACCGGCGGCGACGAGACGACGGCGGCGGCGGAAAGCAAAGCGGCGGCGCTGGAGAAATTGAGCTCGGTTCGGGCGCGTGTGTGCAGCAGAGGCGAAAGGGAAGCCAAGGAGTGCGTGCCCGAGCTTATATAGGGCACGGGGATGGGAGATGAAGCGGCTAAAGGCCGGGGCGGCGGCGGGATGCCATTGATGGCCGGCGGGCCGTCCGGGTTTAAAGTTAGAAAGGGAAACGGCCGTGGGGTTTAGGGGAAGAGTAATTGCCTTAATTGGCATGCTCGCAGTGCAGGGAAAGGAAGGGGAGAGGGCGGGGCGTGGCGGAATCTGCGGCATGCGGCGGCGGCGCGCGGGCGCGAGGAAGAAGAAAAGGAAGGGGGGGGGGTTGGAGGGCGGGACGGGTGGGGCCCACCTGTCGGCGCCGCTGCAAAAGAAAAGAGAAAGGGAGAAGGGAAGTGGGCCGGCAGGGGGGTCGGGGCCGGGCCGCTCGGGCCAAAAGGTAAGGGTGCGGGTTTTTTTTTTTTTCTTTTTCAAACCTCATTTTCAAATCCATTTTAAATTCAAATCCATTTCAAACTTTTGCAAACTTTTCTCAAATATTTTATAGGCTTTTTAGAGACTACTCAAGCAACCAAAATCATGCAAGCCAAATGATGATGCACAAACACTTGTTGTTTCTAACTTTATTATATTATCTTTAATATTTTTAGAGCTCAATTTTGTTTTGCATTTTAATCTCTTTAAATCCTTAAGACATTTTAAGTTGCTAAGTGATTTCAGTGATGGAATTTTAGGGTGTCACAGATGTGTTAATCAATTACACCTAGCCTATTTCGAAAAATAGATTTCTCATTATATCCACCATGATTTGAAGTGCGGATAGTCAAAATGGAATGTATACACTCTATATATTGTACACCTCAAATTTCACAAATTTAGGAGGTCATTTACTAATTAAAATGATGAATGAAACACGGCTAAATGATAGATGGCACTCCCCCAGTTTGGCCCATATCTGTAACAAGTCACGCCACGGTCTCTGGCGTGACTCAATCTGCATGTCAGATGCGATTTTTTCTAATGCCACCGTGTACATTAGTCGCTCCACTTCATGTGGTGTGACTCAACTATTAGTCGTGCCACGGAGCTTGACGCGACTAAAAGGGCTAGTTCTTAGAAATATAGTTGAGGTGAGTTATTTTTAAAATTTTAACTTAAAAATGGTTAAAATATAAAAAAACAAGTGGAAATTGACACTAGTTTGCTTCATATATAATAAATCTAAGTCACGTCTGCTAGAAGGTTAATTATAAGTCTTAAATGCAGATAAATGACAAAACAGATTTTCATAATCTTATACCTTTTCGCGGGACAGATCTATTAAGCATAATTAGATCACGGTTATACAATGTGATGCTATAGTAAATATGTGGTAATCATAAGTTAATTAGTCATATGAGATTGGTCTCATGAAAAAAGACTAGTGCTTACACAATTGATTTTTGTAATTAAATTTTATATTTAATTCTCCTAAATAGCTTCGTCCCATTTGACGTGACAGAACTTATTCTAAAGGGATGTTTGGCTGCCAGCCAACACCCGCCACGCCACGCGCCCCTCCGCAACGGAACAGTGTTTTCCGTGGCGGACGAAACGCGCGCTGCGAGCTGTGGCGAGATGCACAGCGCTGTGGCAGTTTATGGCGGGGAACCAAGCAGGCCCTAAGTCCATGAAAACCAAACACGCACTGATAAGTACTTGCAAATGATGACTCGGTGTAAATGATGGGTCAGTTTGTAACTTTGCATCGATTTTCACAGTGCAAACATTCGAAGTGCCAACATGCCATGAGCTAATCTCAAGGATGTGATGAAGACGAGTAGGCTTTGGCAACCATTTCCTACCTCCGTTCTATTTTTGTTAGATGGTTATGCCTCCAGGTATGTGTTAGCACACATAAAAACAAAGGTCATTACTCATTACCTTCCGAAACACAGAGATCATTAGCATCACTGTACTAGCATCTTGCAGTGGTAAGTACTAGAAACTAAAAGCCTGTAATCTTGCATGTTTCCACTTCATTTAATTGCATTGTATATCACCAAAGCTTGTTATATATAACAAGGAGGGGTCAGATATGCTTTTAGATGTGTGTGTGTGTGAATGTGTGATGATTACATCCTAAAGTAAACCATGGATTCCTTTCGTAAACATCAGTTAACGTTCTGAATGTATGTATGTACACAACACTACTACATCAGTATCTCATACTGCTTTTGGCTCCTGTACTGAATACTGATGATACACATCCCGATCTCTTGCTTACTTGCAGAGGTTCCGATTTCCACTGTACAGAACGCAATTCGATCAGTCGTTCTTCTGGGCGCCGAACGCGACGAGCCAGAGGAGGACGACGGCGAGCAGGACGTTGAGCAGCACCTGCCGGTTCCTGCTCAGGCCCCTGGCGAGCCGCAGCACCGGGTGCTGCAGCTGCTCCTCCCTCCGCGCCGCCACGCGCCCGATGAACCAGTCGCCGCCGCCGTTGCCGATCTCGCATTCTCCTTGCAGCGCGTCCTCGTAAATCTCCGCCGCCGCCGGGTGGTGCTGCCCGCCGTTGCTGCTCCCGGCGCCTCCGGGGGGACGCGGCACCTGGACGTAGAGCATGCCCTTGTCGAGCTGGACCTTGATGTCCGCCGCGTCGCAGTCGCAGCCGGCGGGGAGGTCGAACCGCTTGGTGAAGTGGCACCACTGCCTGCCGCCCTCGTCGACGGCGCGCTCGCCGCTGACCCTGAGGCTCCCCGTCGGCTCCACCTGCACCTTCAGGTGCTCCTTGCCGAACCCTGCATTGGTGGCGACGGCGACGGCGACGACATGGATGCGACCGTCCATCATCAGCTGAGACATCCCTGCGAGTAATAAAAGAAGAAACACCGGCCCAAACGACAACGGTCGCCGCCTTGCCGGTCGCCGTTGTACCTGTGACGTCGACGACGAGCGTGTCGAACTCGCGGCCGTGAACCCACTCGCTGTGCGGGTCGATCTCGGCCAGGACGCGAGGCCGACGCACCGCTTCCATTTCCTCCCTCTGCTTGCTCGATCTCTCGATCTCGATGTGCTGGAGCTGGATCGCTTGAATAAGAGACGAGCAGCCGTGCACAGGGGCAAGCGTTATATAGACGGGTTGGGATAGTAAAAAATTGGGGGCGTGAGATGTAAGGCATGCCTACGCCTATATCACCGGCCTATCGGGGAAGAAGATGAAGGAAAGCAAAGGATACCTGAGTACCTGACCAAGGCAGCATGCCCATCGATGGGGGCCTGCTGGGTAACAGGGGTCTCACATGCATTGCTTCTGTGTAGTGCACTCGGATTTTGCTTCACCCGGACGTTGATCCGTTGATGCATATTCATGTCCTTCTCGAAATAAATTTCATTTTTTTATCGCCTGGAAAGGAAAGTTTGGGGTAGGGGACAAGAGAGATTCTAGCAAAGATGATGATATACAAAGATAACATGCTCAAATTAAGTCCGGGTAAGCCAGACCTTAGCAGCCTGGACGTTCCGGGAACTTCATCCCGAAACGACATCTCAATTATTGGAGTCTCAAGATGACTTCAAATAAAAAAAATTGAACTACATAGATGTAAATCTCATCGAAAGCTACAAGTTCCGCATAAAGTTCACCTCCATCCGAATGCATACAAAAAAGTTATAATTTTTTGAAAACAGAGTGACCCAAACAGCCATGAGCCACGACGGTGGTAGGTTAGTTTTGCTAAATTTTGAAACGATTGTATATTTGTTTCCAAAATGAATATAAAAAATAATAAAAAAATAAAACTCCAAACACTGCCTCACTTTGAAGGTGATATCATCACAAGTACTCCCTCTGCACCTAAATATAAGCATTTGTTGACTTTTCTTGATCACGTTTGGTCACTCGTTTTATTCAAAAAATTTACGAAAATATTATTTATTTTGTCAATCTTAAGATCTGTAGTAGATCTTCTCCTATACATTTAAAAGAGTAAAGGGTGTACGTCCATGTGTCGTATGTGTGTGCCTGTGCGCATCTCTCTGTTCTACTGGTAGTTTTAGCGAGAAAAAGGTTTCTACATACAAGTTGAAGCCAACAAAAAAAAACAAGAGCGAACAAAATCATTTTATAAACTAGACCTATAAACGAAATCGTCACAAATCGGTTGCTTTGTGTTCCATTTTGATTTGTGTGCGTGCATCTGCAGTGGTGATAGCTAGCGGCAGGCGAGAGGATCAATGACAGTGGTTTTGGATTCTGCAGTTCAATGTTCAAACTGACGAGAAGAACTACGGAAACAGCTGTAAGAGTATGAACATTTTGTTCCAGATTAAACAACCGTGCAACTATACTTATCGAGCATTCGATCAACAACATCAAGTTAAATTCTGTTTTTTTTGTCTTAACTTCAAGTCTATCATGAAACCTTTTGTTTATCAAACTCATCTTGGAAACACGAAAGAAATCCTTTTTGTTCACTCAGCATTTCACACATCACACACATCAATACATCAGTCTGCCTGCCAGGCATGCGACAGGCATGTTCATCAGGCTTCGCACTCATATCACGAATCTGCTGGCTCCAAGCAAATTCCATGCATTATTGCACGCTCCAAATTTCTTGACCGGTTCATGGCCAAAGGCTGTACCTCACATAGATGCCGAGGCTGATCAGGGCGAGCACCACGCCGAGCACGGTGGTCGCCATCTTCCTCCGGCCATGGAGGAAGCCGTAGTCCTGGCGCGACGGCGAGGCGGGCGCCAACACCTCCTCTTCCCCACTCGCGGCGTCGTCATGGCCGCCGTCGTCCTTCGCGGAGCTCATCACGCGCTGCCTCACTTCTTGCTTCTGCACCGGGTCGTCTTTCTTCTCCCCCTCGTGGTCCGCTCCCCCCACTCGCGCGGTATGCCCACCACCACCAGCGGCGTCTTTCTGGTCTTGGGCGCTGGTAGCGGCTGCCGGCTTCGCCGGCGGCGGCGGTGGCGTGGACGTGTCCTGCTGCCGGGCGCCGGTGCCGGCGCCGGTCTCGACCTGGACGGGTTCGGGCGCGACGCCGGGCATGGTGACGCGGACGACGCCGTTCTCGAACCTGGCGTGGATGGCCTTGGCGTCGCAGCCGTCGGGGACGCGGAGCTCGAGGCGGAAGCGGCTCCATCGGTTGCCGGCGACGGGGCGCTCACCGCGCACGATCAGGCGCCGGTGGCTGTGCACCATCTGCACCCGGATGTGCTCCTTCTTGTACCCTGCGCAGCGTAATGCTCAGCTCGATCAAGAATTCAAGATGGTGTACGGGAAGAACGAGGCGTGCTTGCCTGCGGCGGAGAGGTCGATGGAGAGCGTGTGCGTCGCCGGCTCGCGGACCATGGTGTGCGGAGGCACGAAGTCCTCGAACACGCGGCCGTTGGAATCCATGGAGGATCAGACGAGCGTACCGATCGACGACGAGAACGAATGGACGGATCGACGAAACGAGTAGAAGAGTAGAGCTAGCTGAGGCTATGCAAAAGGTGCAGCAGGTTGATTGAGGTGAAAACAAGGTAGATTGGTGATTGGATATATATACACACCAGACATTCCTTGAGGATATATGATCGAGCGATCGAGAGGAGGGATCGCTTGACGGGGAGGTAATTTCGCAGGTGGAGTTTGGGTAATTCCGGTGGGAGAGTGACGGTCGATACCTTGTCCCTCGCACTGGACCACGCCTTCCCCAGGGTCACGTATGCCTCCCTGCATCTGCTACTGCACGTCCACCGTCCACGGACGCTCAAGCACGTCGCACGCTTTTTTAAGTGGCTTCTCGTGCTTTTTAAGTCACAGTTACTTATGTATTCTGGTGCTTTAAGATCCGTACGTGTGATGCTGCCCATTCGATTTGCTACTGTTTATGCTCCCTCTCGTTCGCTTGCCCGCGCCGTCGCCGCTATACTTTGGGTAACTCGCTCGCGCCACTGAAGCCTTCAGCAGGGTGGGAGGTGTGAGAAGCGGGGACCAGCACGAGGTCACCGCTCGTAGGGTCAGGCTCGATCCTGAGATTTTAGTGGTCTGAATGTTAAACGAAACACCTATACAATGCTAGTAGTGATTATAAAAATATTGACATGTGTTCAAAAATAACATTCATTTCAAGCAATTATTCATATTACCTTATAAATTATAATGTTTCCACATGTGAAGTCGGAATGATGCCATCAGTATTGATCTGCTCCAACATTTTCTTCTCGATGCGTAAAGTGGTCAGGCCATATAACCTTTCTTGATACATTACCGAATCAGGTGGTTCTTCAAAAATTTCAACTTTGAGTTGATGATAACCATTCAATGACATATATAGTAAATAAAATCCAATATGCACTATAAATCTCTACCTAATATTAAAGCAAGGACTGTTTCTGCCCAGATTTTTCGTCCGTCGTGACAAGTGGGCCCACCTGTCAGAGGGTCTGTCTCTCTCCCCCTCTCACTTTCCCGTCCCCATCCGCTCCGTCCTCCCGTGCCCCCCCGTCTATTTCATCTATTTTACCGGCACATGAAGATGTCAGTGCCCCTTCTATGGAACTCAACAATCATGGCATTCCCCATTCGCTCCGTCCTCCTGTGCCTCCCCATCTATTTCATCTATTTTACTGGCACCTGAAGATGCCAGTGCCCCTTCCATCGAACTCAAGAATCATGGCATTGCTGACGGCAACAGATCCACCCGACCAAGTAAATTAAAGAAGAATATGCCAACTAGGTCGAATAGAAGAGAGCACTTGCAAGATAGGTGACGTTGCAATCATAATCATTAAATGATGTAGAGGCTGTGGTTGCCGTAGCCGGATCTTGTTTTGCTCGACGGAGACGAGCGGGGTTAAGGAGCACCGACGGGCAAGGGCACAAGGCAGCAGCTGCAAGGCTGCAACTCGTTGGAGACAAAGACGGAGAGTAGTGGTGTAGGGCCCGTGCATAGTTGAAGACGAGCACTGGATGGCTAGGGCAGCCGCTAACGCCTCCGCGCGCTTGCCTGCTTTTGAGCGGTGCGGCGGCCAGTGGGCTGTGCGGCGCGTTGGGGGAGAAAGAGTGAGAGCTGGCCGGAGGAATGTTGGGTGGGAGTTTTTATACCTAGGGTTAGGGGTTGGGTATTGGTTTAGGTTGTAATCTTTAGATACTGGGCCTTCTAGCATCATTTGTTTGTTATACATCTAGTAAATTGGTGCCAATGAGGCCTTGGAGACTAACGCTCTGGCTTGCTTACCTACTCTTGTCAGGCCGTTGAGCCTTGAGTTTTGTTAAGCTAATGGTTAGCTTCTCAGCTCATAGTAAGCATCAGTTTGGAGCTGTGTGTATCATCTTTATTAGTATGAAGGAAATGCCATAATTTAGGTTCAATTTAGATGATGCAATAATACTGTCGGTGCGGAAAGTAGTCCCGACACTAACTAGTAAGAAGCGCTGAGATCTACCTCTCGATGGCCGGTGCTAAGCAACTAGTGACACTGGTTTTTATCCTGGTTCCGGCCGGGGCCGTACGTCCAGCAGTGGTGTGCTCGGGGCACTATATTACATTGCACCGTGGTGCTCGTAGAGGGGGGCTACAAGCGAGGCGGGAGAGGAGGTTGGGCCTCCAGGTCCCAGAGGTACTGATTGAGGCAAGTGCCAATATCGTGGTGAAGGCGGAAAGCGTGTGAGGGATCGCTGTCCGTCGTCCCCCCGTGGCTAGGGGACTGCCCCTCCTTTTATAGGCCAAGGAGGAAGCAGTTTACAAGCATGCCATACTGTCCTAGTTACGTGCGGAGACATGGCGTACAATGCCGTGGAGTATACGGCCGTCATGGCGAATCCCGCTTCTGGCGGGGCGTCGTGGCGTGTCCTGTGCGTGTCCAAGAGTGGCCTCGAGGGGGGGTGGTGTCGTATGGACCTCCCTGGGCCCACTACCTCGGTGGGTGCCAGGACCGACTACTCGGTGGGCCCCTGGGACTACCCGGCTTGCGCTACACGGCACCCGAAGGCGTGGAGCACAAGGACTACACAGGAGTAGTACTCGGTTAGGGAGCTGTACGTGTTCCGCACTGTATAGAGGACTCCTAGACGTACTCGACTAGTACTCTCTCCCTACTCCGACTTGTAACCCTGCCTCCCGGACTATATAAGGCGAGGCAGGGACCGATCTCAGGATCATCTCATCCAATCCCCTACAACTCACGGCGCACTATTGCACCATCTTGTAATTGTGCCCTATCAATCCAGAGCTACGCAGCATACAGGACGTAGGGTATTACGCACCTCGCGGCCCGAACCTGTCTAAATTGTGTGCCACGTGTCTCTTCCTTCGAGTTACCGATGTCGGCGAGTCACAATCATCTACTTCGGGTACTCCCCGTGGTAGGTTGCCGGTCTAAAACACCGACAGCTGGCGCGCCAGGTAGGGGCTCTCGCTCGAGATCACATGGCGAACTCGACGGCTCCTGTCTGCTTCAAGCCCGTACCCGAGTACAACTCGGACTCCGACGCCGCCCCCGATCACGCTCCGGACTCCAGCCCTCTCTCCGAGTTCTACTCGAACCCGGACTACGAGTTCGACTTCGGGTCGGACCCTGAGGAGCCCGAGTCCGAAAACGACTCCATTGAGCTTCCCTTGTCAGGGCCAGCCTCTGGGCTGGTTATAAAATCCACGCCAGCCGGGAGATACGTCTACTGGCTAGACCGCAAGCCTGCTGACCTGGCAAAGGGAGACTCATGCTACGTCGCCTACATCGACTCGCTACCGTTCCAGGAGGGAACACCGCTAGCCTGGGCTGACTCAAACACACCAACTGAGGTAGCACCCTCTGAGTCCAGCCTTGGCACCCCCGATCGCCAAGTCTTCATGGCTGCCGGCGACACCCCGGGGCCTTCAGGCACGGCTCAGGACCAGTACCTGGAGGACATCTCCGCCGACGAGCTCTCTGCTAACGCTCCGCCCAACGAGACCCCGGCAGACAGAGACGCTCGACGTGAACGCAACCGGAATCGCAACGAACGTCGTCGACGCATTCGCGACAACCTCCCCATCCGCAACCTTGCGGAAGCTCTCGAGGCAGTCGAGAGCAGAGTACACACCACACCTGAGCAATGCCTCATGTCGGTCACAGCGATCGCACGCCAAGCTCAGGGCATACGCGCTGGAGAGGTCATCGCCAAGCTCGCTAAAGAAGCCTACTTCATGCGGGTCGACAACAGAGTCAACCAGCCTCTTCCAGCCAAGCCCCGCGACAATGAAGCTACCAGTCGCAGCGCCAACAACGGTCCCAACCGTACTCGAGCTGACCTCCCAGCCGAGCCAAACCGTCGCCGCTCCAACGCCGGCGGGCCTTCACTTCAAGACCGCAGCAACCGGGATGTTGTCCCCCACCGCGCTCCGGCAGGTGGCGGCGGCAACGACCCCGACGGCGGCGGCCGACGGCGGCGGCAGCTCCAACCATGGGGCCAACAGGAGAGCTGGAGGCGGCGGCAGTCGCGGCGGCCGAGGCCACGCAAACAGCCACGCCTCCGGTGCCTCACAAGGCGGGTACGACGCTCGCCAGAAGATTGAGGAGCTGCGGCGGAAGAAGTCGACCACTGCCGCTGAAGGCGACGGCTTCCCCGCCTTCTCACCTCGACTTCGCAACTTGCTCCTCCCCGACAAGTTCAAGCCTTTGGGGATCACCAAGTACGACGCGAAGCAGGATCCCATCCAGTGGCTCCGATGCTACGCTCTCTCCATCGAGAACGCTGGCGGCAACAGCGACACCAAGTGCCTCTACTTCCCCTTCTGCATGGACCAAGCACCACTCACATGGCTCGAGTCGCTGGACAAGCACTCGATCGACAAGTGGGACCAGCTGAAGGAGCAGTTCACAAGCAATTTCGCGGGCGCCATGGGCCGGTCGGGTGCTCGCATGGACCTGGCGATGATCAAGCAGGAACAAGGCGAGACCCTCCGCAAGTACATGCGCCGCTTCTTCGACAAACGCGCCACCGTCGTCGACGTCACCGACAAGGAGGTCATCGACCTCTTCCAGGACGGTCTCTACCATCGCCGCACCTTCGAAGACTTCGGTCGTCGCCGTCCCAGGTCCATCCCCCACCTCAAGGACATGATCACATCCTGGGCAGATGAAGAGGACAAGGCCAACGCCAAATACGACACCATCCGCGGCAAGTCCAAGCAGAACCAGGGCGGCGGCAGCGGCAGCAATGCAAACCAAGGCGGCCGCAACAACAACAACAACAACAACAACAACAACAACAACAACTACTACTACTACTCGGGTCCCAACCGCAAGCGCAAGCCAGACAACACTGTCGCGGCTATCCAGCGCCCTGCGAAAGGGAGCTCGAAGAAGAACTCCGGCGGCTTCAAGGACCTACTAAAGGAGAAGTGCCCGTGGCATCCAAATGGCAATCACACCACCGAGCAGTGCTACCAGCTCAGGCATGCACTCAAGGACACGCCAGAGCCACCGCACCCTCACGATCAGAAGGCCAAGAAGAAGGACGGCGACAACAACGACTTCCAGGAGCCGGACAAGACCGTCAACGTCCTCTTCGGTGGGCTGCCCAGCAGGCGGGAGCAGAAGGCTACCCGCCGTGAAGTAATGTCCATTGAACCAGCTGTCCTGACCCCTCTCAGGTGGTCGGAGGTACCCTTCACCTTCTCCCGCGCGGATCAATGGACCAGCTTCTCTGAACCAGGACGGTTCCCTCTCGTCCTGAAGCCAACGGTGGCGGGCTCCAAGCTCAACAAGGTTCTCATCGACGGTGGAAGCGGGCTCAACGTCCTTTTCACCAAGACCTTGAAGAAGATGAAGCTCGACATCACCCCCATGCTCACCAAGAGCAGCATGCCCTTCTACGGCATCGTCCCTGGCAACGCGGCTATTCCACTGGGCTCAGTGGTCCTGCCAGTTACCTTCGGGGCATCTCGGGACAACTACCATACCGAGTACATCAAGTTCGAGGTCGCGGATTTCAAGACCTCTTACCACGCCATCCTCGGCAGGCCGGCCATCGCCAAGTTCATGGAGGTGCCCCACTACACCTACTTGGTACTCAAGATGCCAAGTCCAGCCGGTGTACTCTCCCTCCAAGGGGACCTCAAGATCTCTCACGACTGCGACACAGAAGCCGTGGAGATCGCCTCCACAAATCAAGTGCCTAACGCGATGATGGAGGTCTACGCTGCGTCGAAGAAGCTTGCTACAAGTGAACTCGACATCCCAGAGAAGTCGGACAGTACCAACAAACCTCAGCCACCTGAGGAGGTACCCGTCAAGACGATCGACCTCGGAACAGGCGACCCCACCAAGACCACCACCATCGGGTCCGGCCTTGACCCCAAATAGGAAGACGAGCTCATCAGCTTCCTTCGGGCTAACCGCGACATCTTCGCGTGGAAGCCAGCGGACATGCCAGGAGTGCCCAGGGAGCTGATTGAGCATGCCCTCAACGTCGACCCTAAGGCCACCCCCAAACGACAACACCTCCGACGCTTTGCCGACGACAGGCGGGATGCCATCAAGAAGGAACTCGCCAAGCTACTCGCAGCCGACTTCATCAGAGAAGTCTTCCATCCTGAGTGGCTCGCCAACCCCGTCCTCGTCCACAAGAAGAACTCGAACGAGTGGAGGATGTGCGTCGACTACACCGACCTCAACAAGCACCGCCCCAAGGACCCCTTCGGGTTGCCGCGGATTGATCAAGTCATCGACTCCACGGCGGGCGGCGACCTGCTCTCGCTTCCTCGATCGCTACTCCGGTACCTCCGGATCGCGATCAAGGAAGAAGACCAGAGAAGACCGCGTTCATCACCCCGTTTGGCGCGCATCGCTACACGACAATGTCATTCGGGTTGAAGAACGCCGGCGCTACCTCGCCAACGGGCCATCCGGGCCTCGCTTCAAGCGGCAACTCAACAAGAACGTCGAGGCCTACGTGGATGACGTGGTTGTCAAAACCCGGGGACTCCGGTACCCTCATCAACGACCTTGAAGAGACCTTCGCATCACCGCGCGAGTACCGCCGGAAGCTCAACCCGAACAAGTGCGTCTTCGGCGTCCCTTCGGGCAAACTACTCGGCTTCATCATCGACCCCGGCGCGCAAGATCGAAGCCAACCCCAAGAAGATCTCCGCCATCACCGCGCATGAAAGCTCCCACGAGCATCAAGGACGTCCGTGCCGACGGGGTGCATGGCGGCGCTGAACAGATTCATCTCGAGGCTAGGAGAACGAGGGCTCCCCTTCTTCAAACTACTCAAGCACCAGGAGAAGTTCGTGTGGACTCCAGAGGCGGATCAAGCCCTTGCCCAGCTCAAGGACTTCCTGTCAAAGCCACCGATCCTCACGGCTCCTCACAAGGGAGAGCGACAGTCGCTCTACCTCGCTGCGACTACCCACGTGGTCGCATCGCCATCGTTGTCGGGCGGCGGGGAAGACGGCCACGCCTACCCTGGGCCCGGCGTCCGGTCTACTTCATCAGCGAGGTTCTATTAGAGTCCAAGGCCCGCTATCAGCCCATGCAGAAGCTCCTGTACGCTCTACTCATCACCTCGCGGAAGCTACGACACTACTTCCAGCAGTACTCGGTCTCCGTCGTCACCGACTACCCGCTTGGTGACATCCTACGGAACCAAGACGCTACTGGAAGAATCTCCAAGTGGGCCGTCGAGCTCGGTGCCCTCACTATCGACTTCAAGCCATGCACATCCATCAAGTCGCAGGCGCTAGTCGACTTCATGGCAGAGTGGCGGGAGAACCAGCTACCTACTCCCACCGTGCGACCAGAGCATTAGGTGATGTACTTTGATGGCTCACTCAACCTCGAGGGCGCAGGTGCAGGAGTACTCCTGATCTCTCCAACGGGAGAACAACTCAAGTACGTCCTGCAGATCTTCTGGAAGGTCTCAAACAACGAAGCCGAGTACGAAGCCCTCCTACACGGGCTCCGCCTCGCGGCTTCACTGGGCATCAAATGGCTACTAGTCTACGGCGACTCCGCAGTGGTCATCAACCAAGTCAACAAGTCCTGTGACCGCAACAAGGAGAACATGGACGCCTACTGCCTAGAAGTCCGCAAGCTCGAGAACAAGTTCTACGGTCTCGAGTTCCATCACATCGTCCACGACAACAACATTGCAGCGGGCGTCCTCTCCAAGCTCGGATCCACCCGCGCCCAAGTGCCAGCGGGTGTCTTCGTTCATGAGCTTCACGCGCCATCCATCCCGGAGCCGGCGCCACCGACCACTGCCCCAGCCCACTCAACGGCCGGGCAGGAGGTCATGATGATCGACGTGTACTGGAGGCAACCCTTAATCGACTACCTCAGCGAGCAGAAGGTCCCCTCCGACAAGAACGCAGCCGAACAACTCGTCCGCCGCGCCAGGTCTTACGTCCTCGTCGGAGACAAGCTTTACAAGCGGGGCGCATCTTCTGGAGTACTCATGAAGTGCGTCCCTCGCGAAGAAGGCAAGGACATCTTGGAGGAGATCCACGAGGGCGTCCGAGGCAACCATGCGTCCTCACGCACGCTGGTCAGCAAGGCCTTCCGGCGAGCTTTCTACTGGCCCACAGCCTTGGGCGACGCCGAAGAACTCGTCAGAAGGTGCCAAGGATGTCAGTACTTCGCCAAGCGACAGAACACGTCCCGGCCTACAAGCTAGTCACCATACCGCCAACCCCGGCCCTTCGCCCGCCGGGGGCTCGACATGATTGGGCCACTGCCAACTTCGCCGGGAGGATTCAACGAGGTGCGGTGGCTATCGACAAGTTCACCAAGTGGATCGAGGTCAAGCCGGTCACATGCCCCAAGGCTGACAGAGTACTCGACTTCCTGGATGAACTCGTACACCGCTATGGGCTACCCCACCGCATCATCACAGACCTGGGATCCAATTTCAACAACCACCAGTTCTGGGAGTACTGCGAGAACAGCGGGATCGACGTAAGATACGTCTCAGTCGCCCATCCACGGGCCAACGAACAAGTCGAGCGCGCCAATGGAATGGTGCTCGACGCTCTCAAGAAGCGGCTACACGACGCCGTGAACTCTAAAGGGGGCAAGTGGATCAAGGAACTACCCAACGCACTATGGGGGCTACGGACTCAGCCATCCAAGCCAACGGGGCAATCCTCCTACTTCCTGGTCTACAGCTCCGAAGCAATCCTCCATGCCGATGTCATATGGAACGCGCCAGCAGTGGAGCACTACGACGAAGGCGTCTCAGAAGATAGCAGACGAGTTGACATCGACAGCCTCGAAGAAGCTCGCTGCGCTGCCCTCGTCCAGTCAGCAAGGTACCTAGAAGGTATCCGACGCTACCATGATCGCAACGTCAAGGAACGCGCCTTCAGCGTTGGAGATCTCGTCCTCCGCCGTATCCAGAACACGGAGGGACTTCACAAGCTCAGCTCCCCCTGGGAAGGTCCCTTCACCGTCGCAAAGGTGACCGGACCGGGCTCCTATCGCCTCCAAACACTTGAAGGCGAAGACATCAACAACTCGTGGAACGTCGACCAGCTCTGTCGATTCTACGCCTAGTCTACACGACTACTCTGGGGTTCAAGTCTACACGACTACGCCAACAACCCTCGCAGCAAGCGACCCCCCAGGTCCCGGCTCCAGTCTCCGGACTACTCCTCTCCAGGGTCCAGCCCGTGCGGCTACCTACGAACCCTGGGCTGCGACGAGCGTCAAGGACTCTAGCAGCGGTCTACTAAGAGACCACACTCCAAGACCCGGCCACCGCACGGTACCTACGGGTCTACGATCCGGCCTACACGGCTACCTACGGATCAACCGCCGCAGCGGCTACCCGCTCCGGCTCTACTCGCCTGTAAGCGGCCTCCGGTCCAAGCGACTACTCTGTAACTACGGCCCTGGCCACCCAGGTGTACTCCTTCAGTAATAAAGTTTGATTGTTCATCAACTTCTTTACTGTCTACTCCCTACAACGGGACTACCAAAGCCGAGTACTACTACTCGCATCCACTCCACGATGGGCGCTCTGCAATCTGAGATCGCGACTACGAGTACTCATTGCTGGAAATTTTTCTTTCATTGATACTTGATACAATTCATTACAATTGTTCTCTTGTACAACTATGGCTACTAGCTACCTATTGCAGGGCTACTGGAGGTTCAGCTTCTCAGCTACCTGCTCCGCGATGGGAGCCATCTGCTCCAGCAGCTCTGCATACTGCTCATCAGAGCTGTTGGCGGCTACCCCGCCGACGACTACCTCCACTGGGGCCTTCGGGAAGTACGACTTCATGAAGGCCAAGACTTGTCTTGGGATCGACCTGGCCGTGTGCTTCACGTAGGCGGCCAGCCGGCTTGGAGCTTCCCGAAGGCGATCCACCAGAGGAGCTATCTTGGGGCCGCCCGGGTGCGGCACCAGGAGTCTCGCGATCGGCAACGCGGCTTCTTCCAACTCCTTCAACTGGGCCCGCAATGCCTCGCAGTCTTCGTTCAACTTCTGCAAGGATTTGTAGCAGTTGACGAGATCCCTGTCAGAAGCAATCCGAAGCTCCATATGCTTCTCGCACTCGAAGGCGAGTTCCTTGTAGTCGAGCTCAAGTACCGGCGGGCTTCCTCGCTCCCGGTAGAAGAGGTTCTTCATGCTCGTCTCCGAGGCCTTCACTGCTCCACCCCGGCCTTCGAGCTCTGCAACACAGCAACGCAACAGTGGGTCAGATGCTTCTCGACTTCCAACAAGTACACGACAAGTTCAGGGGAATACCTTTGTTCTTGTTGTGGAGGCCCTTGTTCTTCCGCACCAAGTCGTCGCCCTTCGCCTGCAACTCCATGACGTCGTTGTGGTAATTGGCGAAGGCGGCGTCGAGCTTTGACTGCATGGCCGCAGCATGCCTGCGCGACTTCACAAGTTGCTCCTCAAGCGCCTCAGCTCGGAGCACCGTGTCGCCGTAGCCCTGCAACAGGTTCGACTTGTCGCGGGACCGCTCCGCAACGTCCTGCACAAGACAACTCAAGTCAAGAAGAGTACTCAACGACAAAGGATTGACTACTCAAAGGTTACGGCTACTCACCTTCATCCATTGCTCGGCTTGACGGATCGCCTCCAGATGCTTGGCAACCGTCGCCGGCTCGATGATATCGTCCGCGAGCAGTTCTATCCCGCCACGACTACTCGTGGTGGCCTCCGTCATCGGCGCAGCACGGATGGGCTCTGCGTCTTGGATCTCGGGCGAGCGGATAGCCACCTCTAGAGCAATCTCTGGCGACGTGGTGACTGCCTCTCCCCCGGCGGTCTTCTCGACGACTTCCTCCACGGGCTCGAGGGCTCCTTCCGCAGCCCCTGGGGCCTCTGGTGTCAACCTCTCCAACGGCACCGCTGCAGGGATGTCACCACCTTCAGCGCCTGTCAAAGAGAGACAAGTGCATCAATTCCTACGACTACTCCTCGTGAAGCCCTGTAGCTTCAAGAAGGGTACTCACCTTCGACTACGCTGGCCTCCAGTAGCGGCGCCTCGGCAACCGGTGGATCAACCGCAGCTTGGGTAGCGGGCACGACTTCTTCGGTGGGCGGCGCGACTTCTTGCGCCACCGCTGATGAAGGCTCATCCCCATCCCAGGTCAAATCTGTGGATTTTCTGCAGAAAGCACACACAGATGGTCGTCAGGCAAACATCGACTACTACATCAAGTACTACTCGCAAGGATATGGTACTTACAAGTTCGACCGGACAATGGTCATGGCCGGAGCACCGAGGATGCTGGCGATGTCGACCAGTCCACCCTCGGCGGGCGCCTCCTCCTTCTGCGCCCCTGCGGCCACCGTCTCCTCCACGAAGCGCGCGGCGGCGCGCGCGGCGGTATCCTGCGCTCCTGAGGCCACCACCTCTCCATCGGCGGCGGCCACGGGTCCCACGCTTCCTTGCGGAGCTGGGGGCTGGCGCTCCAATTGCGCCAGGATCTCTTCGACAGTGGGGGCTGGACTACGACTTCCAGCTGGCTCCCCCACCGGGTCCCACACGCCCTCGTCGCCCTCTTCAACGGGCTCCGCTGGCGGCACCTCCTGCACACAAGGAAGACTACTGGTCAGTAAACGTACTCGAACAAAGGGTACTCGACTACTCTACTCAAGACAAACTACCTCCTGCGGCGTGGTCTCCGAGACCTTCAGCTTCTTCGCCACCCGCTTCCTGGCGGGGTTGCGCGGCCTCCGCGGCGGCGCAGCAAGGCTAGCCTCCAGGCTAGCCGGAGGGTCTTGTACCAGTGGAACATGAGGCAAGCCCGGGTGGCTAAACCCCGACCGCAGCTGGAAGCGGTCTTGCAGCGTCTCCTCGTCTTCGTCGTCGTCGTCGGAGGCATCCTCCAAGATGACGGTGTCGTCGCCTTCACCGACTTCACGCCGCTCCTTCGCCTTGCCTTCCTTCGGGACCTCGATTCCGCTCGGAGGCGGCTGCGGCTCGGAGATGAACCTCTTCACATCATCCTGCGCAAGACACAAGACGTCAGCAACACTACTTCAAGTAGTCGCTACTCGACTAGGGTGGTTCGACTACTCACTTCGTTCGGTAGGCGAGCAGCGGAGTACTCCTCGACAGGGCACGCCGTGTACGACGGCATGTCCTTGAAGATCCGCGACAACCTCTCGATGATGTCGTTGTCGTCCAGCTCGCCTCCTGGCATCCGCGACGCGTCGTTGTCGCTGGTGTACTCGAAGCCCAGGGTCTCCCGAGCCATCAACGGCTGGATCCTGCGCTTCATGAAGCTGAAGGCCACGTGCTTGGCCCTCAGTCCCGCCTCCCTGAGCACCTTGATGCGTGCTAGCAGCTCGGGGAGCTGGATCCCTTCTTGCATGGTGGGCTCCGTGTTCCACCATTCACGGTGCCTGGGCTGCCATCCGCTCGGCTTCGGCGGGCCGGGGGTGGTGGTTCGTGATGTAGAACCACCCGGTCTTCCAATCGGTGTTGGAGTCAACGAGCTTGTACGCCGTGCACGCTCCGCGGCGTCCTCCCTCGCCGGATGCCGGCTCCTCCGACTACTCCGGGATTGGTGGCACCGGGCCGCGGCTTGACGCGGAAGAACTTCCGGAAAAGCGCCCAATGCGGCTTGATCCCGAGGAATGCTTCGCAGAAGTGGACGAAGACCGACGTGTGGAAGATGCCGTTGGGGTTCAGGTTCAGGTACTCGATCCCGTAGTACCCGAGCAGCCCCTTGAAGAAATCGCTGGCCGGGAGCGCAAGACCGCGCTCCACGAACCGCGAGAACATCGGGATCTCGTCTTCGGCTTTCTCCATCGGATATGGATCTCCCGCGGCGGATCTCCACATGTCAACTTCCTTCTCCCTGATGAACCCACTGTTCAGGAGGGTCAGCAGGTCCTCCGTCTTCACTTTGGATTTTTTCCACTCGCGGCTCGGATCAGCCCGCGGTGGAGACATTGGCGGCCCCGCTCCGGTGGCAGCCGCGGCGGCCTCTTCGCGGCCCCTCTTCTTCCCGGCGGCTTTGAACGTCTTGGACGACGACGGCTTCATCCTCCAAGTGCAGGGCGTCTTCACTCGCATTCGCTCGGGGGCTACCCTAAAGGACTTGGGTGGCGGCACACTTGGATCTACTACGGCGGTAGCAAGCGCTGGGAGTGGATTTGCTTCGGATGCAAACGGAATGGCTGCAGCTCGAATGGGTGAAAAACCCTAAGGCTTTTGGCTTCTATTTATAAGCCAAACCGGCTCCGCAACGGGCGCTGGATAAGTCCACGCGCGGCTGACTCAGCGGCCGCGCGCGACCCTTCGTATTCTACTAGTCGACGCGCCTCACCTCGAGGGCTCGGCTACTTCTACTTGACTACCTGGGACGCGGCTAGTCTCAAGAGCATCTCAGGACACATTCTTCAAGAAGACCCTTCAATTCTAGAGGAAGTACTCGACTCAAGGCTCGGGGGCATTTAATGTCAGTGCATTAAATGCCCCTGCCAGAGGAGCAGGTATGGAGGCGGTGGGCCTGTGATCCCCTCGAGCGAGACAGAAACTCGCTCGAGGGGGCGCTCGGCTCTCGACCGAGGCGGGGCCTCACGCGAGAGGGGGCGTCCGACCCTCGAGCGAGATGGAACCTCACTCGAGGGGGCAACCGACCCACGAGCGAGGCGGATTTGTACCGGGGCGGCGCCGTACCCCTCGAGCGGAGCAGGGTTCCGCCCGAGGGTGGCTGGGCCGATTGTTTGACGGGCCGTGGGTCCGTGGGTTTGTTTTGCGCGTGTGTTTAGGTTCGTTTGCGTTTGTTTTTTTTCACGAATTTAAGTGGGTTTCCCCTGGTTGTTTAGGGAACCCTCATGGCTGTCCCCGACAGTAGCCCCTGAGCATCTGGGGGTGTATCCGTTAGGATCCCGCAGATGCTGACGCTTGCTGATGGGACGTTCTCCCCCTGGTTGCTGATGTTATTCCGTGGGGCCGCGCTAGCGGACCCGCGGGTCTAGCCCCCGAAGCCTTGCAGGAGCGTGGGTGCTCCTGCGAGGGTTTTTACACAGGATCTACCGGCATGCGGGGTGTTAGTTTCAGCCGGCGTCGGCAATATTCCAGCCAACCTCAGCGGTGCCACGCGCACGTACCCGGCATCATCTGCGTTCGGTGCGCCCTAAGAGGTGCAGCCGTGCATCGAGCCCCCGAGCCCGGGCCCGTTCGAAGTGATCGGAGTGAGCTCTTCGACTTGGTTTGAACGCTCCTCGTCGTCCCTCTGTGGGGCGGAGGGTGAGGTTTCCGCAACTCCCATCGATCGGGTCGCGAATTGCGGATTCCTCGTTGAGCTGTTATCGGGTGATTCAAGTGGACGCCCATGCCCCGTTCGATAAGGGTTGGCTCGTGGTCCGGAGACTCGTCCATGAAAGCGCTTACGTGGGTTTGCTAGGTGGGGCTCAGCCCCGTTTGCTTGGGATCGAGGGCGCGAAAGCTCTCCCTCGATGGGATCCCCCAGCTAGCTTCCCTCGTTGGCTCTTGAATATGACCTGTGAGGTGCCCTCGAGCTGGTGAGCTTGAGGGTAGGCTCGAACACACGCGCCCTTGTCGTCCCTGACTCTGTTGATCTGGGGCGCCTGTTCGAACCCTTCGAGGGTCAGGCTTCGAACCCCTGATCAGTAGGGCCGCTGCGGGGTGGCAGCTGGGTGCCCCCGTCTTTCTACATCTGCAAGGCTCGGGGGCTTGTGGTCGAACCGGCTCACGAGTTGCTGATCAGTTATCCTCTTGAATCGAGGGCACTTGTGGCGCCTGCTTTCGCTGAGTGGGCTTCGAGACCACTGGTCCGTAATCACACCCTTCGAGGGTCGGATATGTCGAGCCCTGGGCTCGGGCTGCTCGAGGGTCATGCTTACTTGGTAAGGGACCGGGCCATTTAATGCCCACAGTCATGCGCTGCGGGCGCACCTTTTCAGGCGTCGCCGCCGCGCGCGTAGTGGGCGATGTGGGCGGGCGGACGTGACGGACCGCTACGGCTCTTCGGTTGCCACGCCGTAATGATCGCGCGTGTGCGTGCGCCTGGCCGCTCCGGTCGTGGTGGGGCCCGCTCGTCAGTGACAGATGCCGTCACCTAAAGTTAATGCACGCGGAGCGCGCGATTCGGGGAGCGCGGCTCCCATGGATCTATAAATCCAAGAGGAAGGAGGGGCGAGTTCTTTACCTCAACACTTAGCGCCCTTCGCTCCCGTCTTTCTTGCTTTCGCTCTAGAGCACCGCGCACCCTTTCATTTCTCCTAGCGTTCGCCGCCCGTCCCTCTTCCGCTCGCTACCGCCAACTGCAATGGCGCCCCCGCAGTCGATCCAGGTGCTGGACCCGCTGCTGTGGCCACGCTCGACGGTGACGGAGTTCGTGTTGCACGAGCTCGAGAACAGCGGTCAGCTGGCGTCGAACGTGGACGGGCAACCCCTGGCATGGATTGTCCCGCCAGCGGCAGATCGGGAGCCCAATCCACGGTTCGGCTATGTCGTCAGCTTCATCCGCCACCGCGAGTGTGGATTCGCGGCGCCGGCGAGCCGCTTCATGCGCGGGTTGTGCTACTACTATGGCGTGGAGCTGCACAACTTCGCCCCGAACGCGATCTCGCAGGCGGTCACCTTCTTCGGCGTGTGCGAGGGGTTCCTGGGGATCCCGGCGTACTGGGATCTCTGGGTCTACCTCTTCCGCACGGAGCTGCACACACTCTCTACGCCGGAGCTGCGGGTGCGTCGCGCGGTGCGCGCCGGCGGGATGTCTATTTCACTGCGAGAGTCACGCAGGGAATTTTACATTCCCTGCACGATGACTTCCAAAAGCGCGTAATGAGAGCGGGGGTGGTTCTACCTTCGCAACGACGAGCCCGGCCTCCCCCCTACACCGGCATGGTTCTAAGGGAGAAGGCCGATTCCTGATGGCATGGCCTGTCCCCTTCTTCGCGCCAGGACCAGCTGGAGTTAGCCCTTCTCGCGCTGAAGAGCCTGGCGGACGCCGGGCTGGGCGCTGCCTCGGTTCTCGCGAACCTTCACCACCGGTGGATCATCCCCCTCATGGAGAGGGGGCTCCGCATTTTCGAGATGGAGGAGACGGCCAACCCTGTGGCGCTGGCTCGCTCGCGGTTGGTACACGATCGTCTCCCCCCGGAGTACGCGGCCATGAGGGTGAGGCACGCCATCAACCTCAAGGCTGTCAAGAACAGCAACGACGACCTTTGGTCGTTCGTCATGGTCCCCGACGGCCCGCTAGTGAGTGGGCTCCTCCCCTTTCCCTTTATTCTTTCGCCATGCGCCGCCGCAACTTTGATGTTTCGTCCTCCTTAGCAGAGGGTGGCCGTGAACGCAGCGCAGTCCGACCCGCCCACGCCCCGAGCCGGGCGCGCGCGCGCGGGCGGCGGGGAACGGGAGCGGGCGGCGCGTAAGAAGGAGCGGGGGATCCGGCGGGGGGAGCGCCGAGAGCGAGGGACAAAGAACTCTGGCTGCGCGAGCAGCAGGGGCTTCCCTCCGGTGACATCAGAGGATTCGTCGTCGGGAGATGAAGAAGAGGAGGAGAGCGATGGGGGGCGGGCGTGAGAGGTGGGAGCCTGCGCCCCCCTCACCGAGAGCCGCGGAGGCGGCAGAGGAGCAAGCGCCGGGGTGGGCGCGGGAGCGCCCCGCCGCCGGCGGTCTACGAAGGGGCGGCGCGCGTTGTGGAGGTGCCGACGTGCATCGCGGAGGCGTCGGCGCGAGCCGCGGAGGCGTATGGGAGCGCGACGGTGGCGACGTCGGCCGCGGCGTCAGCGTCCGTCGAGCCCTCGAGGAAGAGGAAGCGGGGATTCTCCACCCTGAGGTAGGCCGTCACTCCTCGAGACCCCCCCATTTTCGAGAGGTGTGAGCTTAATCCTTCTGATTTCGCATTCGCAAGGTGGCGCCGACCGTCCCCCCATTGCGCCCGCTAAGGCGCTTAGAGTAGACGCGTCCATCCCCATGAGGCGGCGCTCATCGAAGGCGCTGCGGGCGGCTGGGAGTACGGCGCTGGCGACGAGCGAGGCCCCGCGCGGCCGTGGCCGTAGCCGCGGAATCGCGGCAGGTGGCGGCGGACACGACGGCGGTCATGACCATGGCGGTCACCGCGCCTTCGATTTTGCCGGCGCCGGCCCCAGTTAGCGGCAGTCAGGCGGTGGTGGTGGAGGTCCCGGACGACGACACCCCACCGCCCGGATGGGACCAGTGGGGGAGCCTACTCGCACCAGCCTCCGAGCCCCCGGTGGGGGTGCTCATGATGAGGGATGATGGGTGCGTGATGTCGGGGCGCCCGACGGACAACGCCAAGGCTTCGTCGTCGTACGCGGTCCTCCCAGCTTCGGATGGCGCCGCGGCACGCCCGGAGTGGGAGTGGGAACGCGTCATCGCGCCGCCGGCCCACTTTGTCGATGCCCAGGTCGAGCAGGCGCTGTGGCAGGAATTCCGCGACCATGACACCTCGCTCAACCGGGCAATGAACGAGGTGCTGCGGATCCACAACGGTCCTGCGTGGCGCATCTTCCAGGTACGCAATTGTTCGTTGAGTCTAGTGGTTCCTCCCCTCTTGTTCCTTCCGCGTCCGCGCTTTCCTTGATCTGTACCCCTTGGTCTTGATCCGCCGGCGGCAGGAATTGGAGGATCGGGCTAGGGAGAGGTACGGTACCCTCGACCAGATGAGCTCTGAGCTCCACCGGCTCTGGGAGCAGCGCGACGCTCTCGACGCCCTCGTCGAGGCCCTGAGGACAGGCGACGGGTGGCTGGCGTACCAGGCGTAAGCCCTGCGGGACCAGCTCCTGGAGTTGGAAGCTCAGACCACGGAGGGGACCTCCACCGTCGAGAAGTTGCGGACTGCGCTCGTGGACCGGGACGAGGCGCTGCAGAGGGCGAGGGAAGATCTGGCGAAGGCGCGCACCCTGGCGGCGGAGTGGGAGACTGAGGTGGCCTCGGTTCGTGCCCAGCTTCAACAAGACCATGCGACCCTCGAGGAAGCGCGCGCTTGGCAATGCCAGGCCGAGGAGAAGGCCAAGGAGGTGGAAAAGCTGAGGACGAGCGTGGCCGAGAAGGCCGCGTCTCTCGCGTCGGCGGAGGAGCAGCTCCGACAGGAGCGAGCCGCACGCCAGCAAGCAGAGGACCAACTCTAGCAGGAGCAGGCTGCCCTCGTCGAGGCCCGGGCTGCCCTCGAGCAGGAACGCCTGGCGCGCAGGGTCAGCTCCAACAAGAGCGCACCGCGCTCGAGGGGGCGCAGGCAACCCTTAAGCAGCGGGACGACGATGTCTCACGGCTTAACGGGGAGTTGGTGCAGCTCAGCATCTCGCAGGAGGACTTGCGCCAGTCCCTCGAGGAGCAAGAGGCCACGGTCCGTGACTTGCGACGGGAGGCTGAGGAAGCGTGCAAGTCCCTCGACTCGGAGAAGAAGCAGGTCGAAGGTGAGTTGCGTTTCCGCCCCTTTTCGTTCGTCGATTTGGCTTGTTCGGGATTCGCTCCCGACTTTTGTTTCTTTGTCGTTGGTTTTTCATGCCTGCGGACCGCCCTGGGGAATACAACCACCCAGACCAAGGCTGTGCAGACGGCCTACAACTCCTCGCAACAGGAGTTGGTGGAGTTGCGGGCTGCCGCCCTCGAGGTCTGCCAGGAGGTTGAGGAAGGCGAGTCGCCTACGCACCCTCAGCGGGCACGTCTCCCAGCGCATGCGCCGCGCCCTTCACCTGGGTGTCAAGAAGGCCCTTGGCGTGGTGGCGTCACACTACCAGGTCGACTTTGAGGCTGTATCCTCTGGCTACGTCGTCCCGGTCGGCGTCGAGGATGAGGTGGCGATGGACCGTGCAGATGCACTCGCCGCCACCGCCGTCGATATGCTCGCCGAGGACTTCACCGACTTCTTGTTCCCCGATGCTCCCGTGGTGTGTGGCCCCCAAGCCTAAAAACTAGTTGGGCGTCCGTGCCCTTGTCGTTTAAATATTAGCATTCGGGCCATGTGGCCATGTAATAAATAGTTACTTGCTCGAAACATTCGAATGTTTGTAAATTGAAGTAACACTTTTTATTTCGCTTGTCATGCTGTTCCGTCGCTCTTTTTCCTTTGTCTAGATGAATTTGAGCTAGGGAGGTTCGATTCCATGATTGGCCCGCTGGTCCAGAGGCGAGGGAGATGGGCCGTATCCTCCCGGAGGCGTAGGCTATCTCCGGCTCATGCGTCTTTCCCGCTTGGCCGCTCGCGCCCCGCCTGAATTCGCCCGAGGCTCAGGTCGAGTCGTACTTGGCGTGCTTGCGGATTTTTGCGGAAAAAATGGGACCATTTTTTGGGGGGGGGGATGCCCCCCCCCGCAGTAGCCCCCGAGGGTGACTTGGTTTTCTGGGGAAGGCCAATTACCCTTTGACTTTATTAATTCGAAACAATTTACATTTGTACACCCAACTGGAGTGTTGAGTATGTAAATTTCAAAAAGAATTTGGAAATCCTTTCTAAGGGTAGAAGCGACGAAGCTGTTGGATGTTCCAAGCGTTGGTGAGTTCTTCACCGTCCTCGTTGGCAAGCTTGTACATACCGGGCTTGAGTACTTTCACCACGACGTAGGGTCCCTCCCATGGGGATGATAGCTTGTGGCGGCCTCGATTGTCTTAGCGCAGCCTTAGGACTAGGTCCCCTTCGTTGAAGTCTCGGCGGCGTATCTTCCGGGCCTGGTAGCACCTCAACGCCTGCTGGTACCTTGCCGAGTGCATCAGGGCCTCGATGCGGGCCTCGTCCAGTTGGTCCAGCGAGTCCTCACGGGCTCGCTGGTTGGTGCCTTCATCGTAGCCCCCGACTCTAGGCGACCCACATTCGAAATTCGTGGGGAGAACTGCCTCCGCGCCATAGACGAGGAAAAATGGGGTGAACCCCGTGGCTCTGCTCGGGGTGGTTCTGAGGCTCCACACGACCGCTGGTAGCTCTTGGAGCCATTTTCGACCAGACTTGTTCAGTCCGTCGAAAATCCTGGGCTTGAGACCTTGTAGGATCATGCCGTTGGTGCGCTCCACTTGATCGTTGGCCTGTGGATGCGCCACGGCTGCCCAATCGACACGGATGTGGAACTTGTCACAGAACTCCAGGAACTTTCTACCCGTGAATTGGGACCCGTTGTCGGTGATGATGGAGTTGGGCACCCCAAACCGGTAGATGATGTCGGTGAAGAACGTCACGGCCTGCTCTGCCCTGAGATTCGTGATCGGACGCACCTCGACCCACTTGGAGAACTTGTCTATGGCAACCAGTAGGTGGGTGTAGCCCCCGGGCGCTTTCCGCAAGGGCCCGACGATGTCCAACCCCCATACGGCAAAGGGCCATGTGACCGGGATGGTCTGGAGGACGTGCGCAGGGAGGTTGGTTTTGCGGGCGTAGAACTGGCACCCTTCGCAGGTGCACACGATCTCACTGGCATCAGCAACCGCAGTGGGCCAGTAGAAGCCCTGACGGAACGCGTTGCCCATGAGGGTGTGTGGCACTACGTGGTGGCACACACGCCCGCGTGAATATCTCGAAAGAGCTCGTGCCCCTGAGGGATAGGCACACACCGCTGCAAGATGCCCGACGCGGCGCGCTTGTACAGCTCGCCTTCGACGAGGGTGAATGACTTGGCCATCCTGGCTATGTGTCTGGCCTCGGATCGGTCCGAGGGGAGTTCCCCTCGATCCATCCAGGCGATGTATTTGTCTCGCCAGTCCTCCGCGCTGGGGACCGGCTCTGTATCCATGGCCTCGGCCCCGTCGGCGCCATACCCCTCGAGCAGGGAGAGTACAAACGCCTCGTTCGAGGGTCCTCTTCCATAGGCTCCGCGCCTGTTGGATTCGAGGGAGCCCCCGAGGGTTCCTCCTGGCTCGAGGGGTTTGGGTTGAGGTTGACCGACGGCCTGGCGACATCCCGCGCAAAAACGTTCGGGGGAACAATAATTCACCATGATGCGATTTTGGCGAGCTCGTCCGCCTCCTCGTTGTACTGGCGGAGCATGTGGTTAAGCTCTATGCCGTAGAACTTGTCCTCTAGGGCCCGCACGGTGTTGCAGTACGCCTCCATCTTGTCGTCGTGACAGCTCGCGTTCTTCATGACCTGGTCGATCACGAGCTGCGAGTCTCCCCTAACGTCGAGGCACTTGATGCCCGTCTCGATGGCGATTCGGAGGCTGCAGAGAAGGGCCTCGTACTACGCCATGTTGTTTGACGTGAGGAAGTGCAGGCGCACCGCGTACCTCATGTGCTCCCCAAGGGGTGAGATGAAGAGCAGGCCCGCGCCTGCCCCTGTCTTCATCACCGACCCATCGAAGTAAAGGGTCCAGCACTCGGCCTGGATTTGCGGTAGTGGCAGCTGCGTGTCCGTCCATTCGGTGAAGAAATCTGCTAAGATCTGGGATTTGATAGCTTTACGCGGCGCATAGGCGAGCATTTCTCCCATGATCTCCACCGACCACTTGGCAATCCTGCCCGCTGCATCCAAGTTTCGGATAATCTCTCCTAGCGGAAAGGAGGAGACTACCGTGACCAGATGAGCCTCAAAGTAGTGGCGAAGCTTGCGCCGTGCGAGCACCACTGAGTAGAGCAGCTTTTGGATCTGCGGGTAACGCACCTTGGTCTCAGACAACACCTCACTGATGTAGTAAACGGGTCATTGGACTGGTAGGGCGTGCCCTTCCTCTGTACGTTCCACCACGATGACGGCGCTGACCACCTGAGTGGTTGTGGCGACATAGAGGTGCAGAGGCTCGCCGTCCTGAGGCGGCGTTAAAATCGGCGCGTGGGCCAGCGTCACCTTGAGCTTGTCAAGCGCCTCCTGGGCCTCGACGGTCCAGGAGAAGCGCTCGTGCTTCTTCAAGAGTCGGTAGAGGGGCAGCCCCTTCTCGTTGAGCCGCGAAATGAAGCGGCTCAAGGCGGCGAGGCACCCCAGCATCTTTTGGACCCCCTTGAGGTCTCGAATTGGGCCCATCCGCTCGAGGGCTGTGACCTTCTCGGGGTTGGGCTCGATTCCCCACTGGGAGACGATGTACCCCAACAGCATGCCTCGCGGCACTCCAAAGATGCACTTCTCGGGGTTCAGTTTTACCCCGTTGGCTCGCAGGCAATCAAATGCCACGTGCAGGTCGTTAACCAGGTCGTCCGCCTTCCTGGTCTTCACGACTATGTCGTCTACGTAAGCCTCAATGGTTCGCCCGATGTGATCCCCGAACACGTGCTGCATACATCGCTGGTATGTAGCACCCGCGTTTCGAAGACCGAACGGCATCGTTATGTAGCAGTACATCCCGAAGGGATTGATGAATGAAGTCGCGAGCTGGTCAGACTCTTTCATTTTTATTTGGTGGTACCCGGAATAGGCATCAAGAAAGCATAAGAGTTCACACCCTGTAGTGGAGTCAATGATTTAATCGATTTGTGGCAAAGGAAAAAGAACTTTGGGACATGCTTTATTCAAACTAGTATAGTCTACACACATCCGCCATTTCTCATTATTTTTCTTAACTAGTACAGGATTAGCTAGCCACATAGGGTGGAATACTTCCTTGATGAACCCGGCCTCGAGGAGCTTCCGCAGCTCCACTCCAATCGCCCGGCGCCGCTCTTCGTCAAAGCGGCGCAGCCGTTGCTGCACGGCGCGGAAGTGAGGTAGGATATCAAGGGAGTGCTCGGCGACCTCCCTCGGGATGCTTGGCATATCCGAGGGGCTCCACGCAAAGATGTCGGCGTTGGCGCGGGGGAAATCGACGAGCACCACTTCCTATTTCGGGTCGAGGGTGGAACTGACCCTCAACGCCTTGCCCTAGGGGGCAGCGGGGTCGAGGGGCACCTCTTTGGTTTGCTCAGCAGCCTCGAAGCTGCCGGCGTGCTTGACGGTAGAGTCGAGGTCCTCGTTGACCAGCTTCTCCAGGTTCACCACGAGTGCTTCATCCAGCGCTAGAGCCTCAGCGTGCTCCATGCACTCGACGTCGCAGTCGAACGCGTGCTCGATCGACGAGCCCACGATGATGACGCCCTTGGGTACCAGCATCTTCATCTTGAGGTAGGTGTAGTTTGTGTGACAACCCGCCCAGGAAAATACCGTACTATCGCCTAAGACCGATCCACTTTGGTCATTAAGCAATAATAAGGTACCATCCTGTCGTAAGTCGCCGGGTTAACGCCCGGTAAATCACTTGAGAGCACAAGGATCGAATATATGCATTAAAACTCACTCGAAGGCAAGTACAGAGATACAACAACATTCAAATTCAAATTCGTACCCCGAAGGGTTTAATTATTACAAAACATTGTTTTTGTCATGACGAAATAGTTCAGAGTTTTGAAAAGCAGCGGGAATTAACTAGCGGAAGCAAAGTCACCACGGGAGGCCATCCATGATGCTTCAGTAGTCGTCCTCCACCCACTCCAGCTCCCAGCCGGGCGGGATCTCACCGGGCCACACATCACTGAAGGCATTACCTGGAGCAACACATTATAGCAAGGCTGAGAATACTAATACTCAGCAAGTCTTACCCGTCGGTGATGACTACTTCACCAAAACTAGACCATGAAAGGCTTTTTGGCTACTGGGTTGCTTTTGCTAAAAAGTAACAAAGAGTAGGTCCTTACTTTCAAGATTTTAGCACAAGTTCTAGTGGTTTAGTCATTACTACATTAGCCAACTAGTACAAACAAAGTTGTACAATACAATTAATCAAACATCATCTTCATCAACTTCCATCATTAGGGATCACATGACTAGTGGAGTAAGTAGTCTCGGGTAACGGTGAGAGGCCGACAATCGATTGATTTAAACCTTGCAAGGTAGACCCAAACACACCGGTCGGCTGCCCCCGCGAGGACAACTCCCCGCACCGTCCCCATAAATCCTCGGGTCGGGATCGAATCTTACGCTCTTTGGTGCGGGCTATCCGCATACCCCGCGAGATACCGGAGTCACCATACACCACCGGTGGCGAGCCGTGAGAGCGAATCCCAAGAGTAGTAACGGTAGGATCCCTAGCCGCCTCATTATGGTACTAGGTTTACCGGCCCCATAACCGGCATGTGCTTAGTACGTTCAAAAACTTAACCCACATAACCACTGGACCGGAGCCCAGATCCCATGCTCTTACCATGTGAGCAATCCATTTAAGGATATAGTATGATTCCTATCTAGGAACCTATTCTCGCAAGTGAGGTCATCACCCGACTTGTAACGGTCCTATATCTTAGCAGCTATCGACCTATAATACTAGTAGGGACCAAAGGTACCTATGGATCATGCATCTAGGGTTTCATTCAACTCGTGTACGTAAATGCACAATCATTCATAGATAATTGAATAAAGAACTTTAAAACTAGGTTAGATGCACCGGAGCTTGCCTTCGTCGACTAGGTTAGCTTGGGCACCCTCGGTGTCGAGTACGTCCACGTACTGCAGAGAACCTTCCGCTCCGCCTTCCTCGGTTTCCGGGACCAGGGAGTAATCTCCGTTCGGAAGATCTACACGGAATGCAATGCAAGTTTAGGTGATGTGATAGTTTGTTGTCTTATCCAACTCTGGGTTGGTCGTATTCACCTTAAAAAGCATTCATCTAAGGTTTCTCTTTTAGGAAGGTTATTGGTTGTACATGGGTTACTCTTTTATTCCACATTTGAATAAAGATTTTAATTAAGCTTAACATTTCATGTGAAAGCTTCATTTCCTTTTATTTTTACCAACAAGGTGTAATTAATATTTTTAATTGTGAATTAACTTCTTATCAGGGTTGACAATTAAATTTCTTTTATTTGTATTAATAATA
This sequence comes from Cenchrus americanus, assembly GCA_947561735.1. Lineage (NCBI taxonomy): Eukaryota > Viridiplantae > Streptophyta > Magnoliopsida > Poales > Poaceae > Cenchrus > Cenchrus americanus. The sequence continues at coordinate 58,354,997 of OX387240.1, forward strand.
CTTTCAAAAAAAAAGATTTAATTAAGGGTTTTCTTTTATTTAATTTCCCCTTTAATATTAAATGGGCATTTAAGCCACTTATTAATCAATTAAATTACCAAAAATTACACGAGTGTTTCTTAAGCCTACTAGCACCTATCCTGGTCCATTGGACTCACATGTAAGTGCTGGATGCTAGAAAATTAAATATTGGAGAAATTAACAAGGACTAGCTAGTGATTCATTTTAAATGCATATAAAAATAATTAAGCATCAAAATGATCCAAACTTTCTTGTGCATGTTCTCTGGTCCTTAACAAGTCTAAAAAGCTAGCATGTTCACATGGAATCTCTACTGAACTTGGTTTATTAATTTACAAAGGAAAACATGCGTAAATTAAGAATAATTAATTCTGTTAATCTTAAATTAATGATTAATTCACAAGTTGTGCCTTTTGACATCACAAGATAGTGTGCACAAGTTGGGCTCAAGAACATGAATATAATTAACATGAAAAATCATCTATGCAGTTCTGCTAGAGATAGAAAAACATTTTTATAAAAAGATTTGCATCATAACTTTGTGCAATTTTTGGCATAGGAGCTAGTCATGACCTAACACACAACATATCCAAAAATTAGCTAAAGAAGATTTATATATTTTGAGATATTTCAGATCTAGGGTTTTCACATTTGTATTTTTCATGCAAACACTATAATTAATTAGCTCAGGCCAGAATAACGAAAGTTGTAGAATAATTCACCGCGAATCCAACAAAATTGGCCTTTTATTTTTATGATTTTTCTGTGATTTTCTACGCAATTTACAAGAAGCAGCCAAAACAGTTTTACTATTTGAGTTACCAATTGCAGCAGGGACCCTGGAAAGAACTTGATGTTTGCAATGTAGTCCCTGGGCGCGGGCAGCGGCGGTCCGGCTGCAATTCCGGCCGGGGATCGCCGGATTCCGGCTGGGGGAGGGTGGGGGAGTGGCCTAGGGACTTCTAGGGTTCGGTTTGGGGGCTCGATTGCGGGCGAGGAGGCGCCGGAGGGCGGGCACGCCGGCGGCCGGCGGCGGTGGCCGCCGCGGCGCCCGTCCGGCGAGGTGGGGGCTCGGCCGGTCGTGAGAACGGGGCGGCGAGCTTCGGTGGGTGCAAGGGAAGGTGCTAGGGCGGGGCTTGGGCGCGCGAGAGCGCTTGAGGGGCGGGTCGACGACCACGGCGTGCCGGGCGGGGCGGCGGGACGCGCGCGAGCGGGGAGGGTCACGGCGGGCGGTCGCATTTGTGGCCGGGGCGCCCCCCTATCCCCGCGTCGTAGTAAGGGCCGGAGTTACTCCTCAGTACGACGACGAGCATCGGTAGGCGTGCCTACACAGGGGACAGAGCAGTGGCCGGACTGGGCAGGAGCCGGCGGCACGCGGCGGCACGGTCAGAGCCCGGTGCGGCTGAGGACCATGTGTGGTTCGAGGACCGGTGGATGGTCGCTTCCTTGTGTGATGAGTGATTGACAACGTTGTGTGGACCGATCCTTGGCTAAGTATTGCGGGTGCGGGTTGCGGCTTGACTCGTGTTGGTGCGGGTGAAGAACAAGCGCGAAAGGTCGTCGCCGGTGAGGCCTCCGGGTGTGGAGAAGACAAGTAGGCTTTGTTCGAGGGACCGGTGGCCGGCGGGGTCAAGTGCGGGCCGCATGGTGGCATGAACGAGAAGATGAAGTCGTGGACGGTTTCTTGGTTGAGCCTCAAAACCAAGGTCGAGCCGGGACTACGTGGGAGCCAAGTCATGAGTGGAGATTGGCGGAGGCTACACCGAGTTCGCGGGGTTTCCGGTGGTTCACCGTAAAACCACCGGGTTCCTTGGTTGATCCACAAAGCCAAGACCGGAGAACCGAAGACGGAGGTGCGAAGCGGCACCGGACCGGTCGACCGGTGGGGACCGGTCGACCGGTGAGGAGCACCGGTCTGACCGGTGTGCGACGACGCAGTTCGGAATCTTCGAAGCGGAGGACACGCGTCGGGATCGCATGGCTTGCGTCGAGGCTACGCGAGGTGCGGTCGTCGGGCATCCGTCCGATGGTGAAGGCATCAAGAATTCCAAATCCGCCCTTGAGGGGCTTGTATCCCTAGTTAGTAGAGAGGGGCATTTTAGACATTCGGTTGCCGCCTATATAACCCAAGAGGTGAGAGGTTGGCGATTAACTCTTGGAACCCTAGCTCATTAGTTTTCCTATTTTCCACCTATTTTCTCTAGGTTTTCCTTAGGACTAGCAAGAGAGCTTCACGGAGAGATCTTGTAGAGAGGGATGGATGATCGGGCGGCTTGCTAGACCTTGTACGAACCTTTGTTTCATGTATAGATGATTCGGCGTGGTTCCTCAAGGTTTGGATGTGTTTTCCCCGGTTGTTCTTGGTGGTGATTTTCGGAGCCCTCTCTCGGTGATTTCTTTGGGTTGTTTTCGGGGCCTTTCTCTTGGGGATTTGATGGGGGAAATTTGTGGGAACCCTTCGTGGTTCTTTGGGCTGTGATTCCCCTCCCAAATCCGTGAGTAAAGGTGCTCGATTTTGGGGGTTTCTTGAGTTCTTGGGTTGGAGGTGCTCTCGGCGGGATTTCTTCGATTCCTCCTTTTTGGACGAGTTTTTGTGGGATTAAACTTGGCTATGAACTCCTCATGAGGTGTTCTTGATATCCCCAAAGTCTTGTTCAAGTCCGTGGAGCGATTCGGGAGATCGAGATTTGGATTTGGGGGAGTTGACCGCGGGTCTTGTTCATCCCGAGTCGCCTGTGCTACACCGGTCGACCGGTGCTCTTGACCGGTCCGACCGGTGCAAGCCCTTGTGGGTTTTTGCTCGGGTGAACGTCTTGGTGTGTTCCTTGTTGTCCCGTGTTGCTGCTTGTTTCGAGTTTGGGTCCGTTTGGTGGTCGGTTGGCTTTGTTTGGTGTCTTGGGGGCTTTCGGTCCGCCATCGGTCTGACCGGTGTGTCTCACCGGTCTGACCGGTGTAGAGCCACTTAGTGGAAGTTGCTCAGGTTCACTTGCAGGGACCGGTCTGACCGGTGCTGCTCACCGGTCTGACCGGTGTGGGTCTGTAGACTCGAGGTTTGGTTTTTCCGCTGCGTTTCTCGGGTCGGAAGGTTGCGTGTTGGTTCCTAGGTCCAGTGGCACTTCAGTGGCTACGTGGGCTTGACCAACCTTGGTAGTGAGTCGGAGACGTGTGTTGGAAGCCGCGTTCGTCTTGTTGGAGTTTTCATCTCCTTCGAGAAGAATTTTTATCGGCTCCCATTCACTCCCCCCCCCTCTCTGGTTCGCCGTATCGGTCCTTCAAGTGGTATCAGAGCCGGTTCGGGTCTTTGTTGACTCTAACCGATCTAAGATCCAAGGATGGCGTACCGAGAACGGGGGTTCGGGTCCTCCACACTTCGATGGCAAGAACTACCAGATGTGGAGCAAGCGGATGGGTGCGTTCCTCCGCGGAAAGGGTCAGCTGCTTTGGGATGTCACGGTGGACACAGGCTATGTCCAGCCGATGGATTTCCTTGCTCCAAGGTCGAGGGACAGATTCGACGCCAACAATAAGGCGGTCGACTACTTGTTTCGTGCTTTGTGTCAGCCTGAGTTCGATCGGGTGCACACCGAGCACTTGGCTTGTAGGATTTGGGCGGTGTTGAAGGAGGCTCATGTTGGGAACGCCCGTGTTCGAGGGCACGGTTGTATGCGACCTACGGAGAGAGTACGAGAACTTCACTCATCTCCCCGGTGAGTCCATCGATGCCTTGTTTCGAGAGGTTCACGGTGGTGGTGAACAACATGAGGGCCAATGTGGACGTGCTCCCGTACGATGATCATGATAGAGCGGTCAAGCTCTTACACTCTTTGGATCGTACGATATGGGGCGGAAAGTTCGAGGCCATAGTCGAGTCGGAGCGGTATGATACTCGACGGTGAACGAGTCGTTCTCGAAGCTCAAGTCGGCCGAGGTGGATAGGGGAATGACTGCCAAGCTCGAGGGACCGACTGATTCCCATAGTCTTGCCCTCGTTGGTGGTTCCAAAGGAAAGACTAACTCTAACCCATCCACCAGGATGTTCTCGTTTTCCTCTCTGATGTCTATGCCGGATGAGGAGTTTGATGACCTTGGAGAGGACGAGCCGGCGCCGTTGACGAGGCGGTTCGAGAGGCCGCACGAGAACCGCGTGAACATGAGGAGGAACACGAGGACTTGCTTCCGGTGCGGCAAGCGGGACACTTCGTCGCCGACCGCCCGAGAAGGCCGAGAACAAGGACGACTACAAGCACAAGCCGAGGAAGAACGACGACAAGTACCGTTCGAGGCGCGACCACAAGAGCAAGCACAAGAACAAGTACAAGGACGAGCGACGATCGAGGAAGAAGGAGGGCCGAGGCAAGGCCCGAGCGATGGTTGGAGCGAGCGACGTCGACTCCGGGCCCGCGTACTCCACCTCGAGCTCGAGCGGCGGCCGACGACGAGGGAGATCGCCGCAAGAACAAGAGGTCGTCCAAGAATCCGAGCGGGGCCGAGCCGCCTCGCGAGAGACGGTTTCGCACCATGGCGTTGAGCTCCCAGCGGCAAGAAGAGCACACGGAGCGACTCGGACTGCGAGTCCGACGACGAGGTGCGTGATGAGCTTCCCTTCTTGCGCCAGGAGAATGAGAGGCTTGGCTCTTTGCTTGATAACCGTGATGACATGCTTAGAGAGGCCAAGAAAATGAGGAAAGAGCTTAGGGCTTCACTCGAGGATGCTAGGACTAGAGTGGCCGAGCTAGAGACACGGGTGCTTGATAGCAAGCTTGAGATTGATTCGCTTAAGGCTAGCCCCGTTGTCTCCGATGAGAATGATTGTGTTGATTGCTCCATATTCCTTGCCGATCTTGCTTTGTTTAAGGAGAAGCATGCCTCCAAGTGTGAGGAACTAGATGTGCTTAGGGTTGAAGTGGTCGAGCTTAAGTCTAGACCTCGCTTTGCTAGGTGCTTGCACTTCTTGCCCCGTTTTGCATGCTAAGATTGATGAGATGCATGCTTACACTAGTTCGCTCGAGGCTAAATTGAAGGAACCCATGCCTACATCTTGCTCTACCTGTGAAATGCATGCATTGAAAAATTTGGAGCTTGCACATTATGTTGATCGTTTGCAGGATGAGAATGATGATTTGAGGAAGTTGATGGGTTGGTTGTCCGGTCACGAGCCTCAGTTGAGGATGATGATCGAGGCCTTTAAGAGGCAAGATGGTGAGGGGCTTGGGGCAAACAAGGTTGGTGAGGGAAGTGGAGAGAATATCCCGAAGCCACCAAAAACCCACCACAAAAATGATTTCCCACCAAAACCTAACCATCTAAGGAACCGACTAGACACAACCCCAGCTCCACCCGTGTTTCCTACACCCACAAATGACCTACAAAAGCCTATCAAGTTTGTGAGCACTTCGGGGAAAGTGTTCTTTGGGAAGGAGAGTGAGAAGGCTAGTGGTGAGAAACCGGTGGAGGGTTTGAGTGGAGAGAAACCACATGAGCAGCCACATCCCAAGCCAAAGCCTAAGCTTGTGAGGTTCCATTGTGGCTATTGTGGGAGAGATGGCCATAAGGAGGAGTTTTGCTTCAAGAGGAAGCGAGAGGAGAGAATGGAGAAGGAGTGGGCTAACAAGGACAAGTACCACCCTTCCGATGGTGTACTTGAGCCTCGTATGCAGATGCCCAGGGGCAAGGCGATTGTGAGGACGGTTCGGGCTTGGGGAGAGAAGAAGGCTGCAGGTGGTGCTGCTGCCCAGGCCACACCGGTCAGACCGGTGTGGAGCACCGGTCAGACCGGTGCGGGCACAGACGGAGGCTGTTCGGGTTTCGAGCTCGTGCGGGTGCGAGGGTTGTTTCTGGTGGTCGTGGTTCTGGTGGTTGGGCTGGAAAGGGTGCAGGTGGTCGGTTGCTAGGCGTTCTCCTCCTCGTGCTCAATACGGGGATTGGAGGAGTCGTGGCGGTGAGTTGGAGAGGAAGGACGTTCCACGGGCTTTCTTGCGTGGTTTTGGTCCTCCTCCGGGCGAGAGGGGGTGGTTCCCTCGGGGTGGTTACCGTGGTGGTGTTCGTGGAGGTAGTTTTGGTAGGAGAGATGCTTTGGTTGGTGCTAACCCCACTTTCGAGCAAATGGCTCGGCCTTTGGTTTTCCTCCTTTGGTTCTAACCCCGATCTTTGAGTCGTTTGTTCGCTCACGTGCCTATTTTTGATGTGCAGGTGGGAGACTTGAAGAACATTTGGTTGATTGACTCCGGTTGCTCGAGGCATATGACCGGAGACAGGGGGTGGTTCTCAAGTCTCGTCCCGTGGTGACGAAGAGGTACATCACCTTTGGGGACAATGGGCGTGGGCGTGTGCTTTCGGAAGGTGAGATAAAAGTGAGTGACAAGATCACTCGAGGCGTGTTGCTCTTGTTCAATCGCCGGGGTACGATTTGCTTTCTCGTGTCCCGGTTGTTGGATGAGGGTTTTGAGGTGTTGTTTCGGCCTGGTGGTTCTCGGATTGTGGACTCTCGAGGGGACCTTGTCTGTATGGTCATTCCCGAGGGTCAGGTGTTTCGTGCTGATTTTTCTCAGTCTTCGGGTGTGGAGCGTTGTTTCTTGGCTGGTTCTTCGAGTGAGTTGTGGAAGTGGCATAGGTAGTTGGGTCACTTGAGCTTTGACCTTTTGTCACGCTTGAGTAAACTCAATTTGGTCCGAGGATTGCCACGGTTGAGGCTTGAGAAAGAGTTGGTTTGTGCACCGTGTAGGCATGCCAAGATGGTGGCCTCTTCTCACCCGCCTCTCACCGATGTGATGACTGAGCGTCCATGCGAGCTGCTCCATATGGACCTTGTTGGCCCAGCTCGTGTGCGATCCGCGGGTGGGAAGTGGTATGTCCTTGTTGTGGTGGACGACTATTCTCGGTATGCGTGGGTGTTCTTTCTCGAGGAGAAGGGGGAGACGTTTGGTTTTGTTCGAGATCTAGTCTTGAGGTTGAGGAACGAGAGGCACGGAGATGCCATACGAGCTATCCGTAGTGATAATGGCTCGGAATTCGGGAACTCTCGTTTTGAAACCTTTTGTCATGACTTGGGTCTTGAGCACCGGTTTTCGAGTCCGTATACGCCTCCCCGAATGGTGTTGTGGAAAGGAAGAACGGACCTTGTGCGAGATGGCTCGGACGATGCTTGATGAGCATAGGACTCCGAGGAGGTATTGGGCCGAGGCGGTGAATACCGCATGCTATGTGTCGAACGGGATATACCTCAGGGTGCACAAGAAGAAGACATGCTATGAGTTGATGCATGGCCGCACACCCAAGGTGAGTCACTTCCATGTCTTTGGTTGCAAGTGTTTCATTCTGAAGAAAGGCAGGAAGTTGGATAAGTTTGAGGCTAGGACTGTCGATGGCATTTTCTTTGGTTATGCATCTCATTCTAGAGCATATCGTGTGCTCAATCTTGAAACTAACCAAATCGTGGAGACTTGTGAGGTAACCTTCGACGAGACAGAGCCACGTAGTCAGCTTGTCTTTGAGTGTGCAGGTGTTGATGAGCTTGGCGAGGAGATCTTTCAGGAGGAGGAGCATGAACATGGAGATGATGAGGATGGCGGTGCGGTGCCCCCGGCTGAACATGTACCCACTACTTCGACGACGATGATGGATGGACCCTCTGCTACACCTACGACGACAAATCAAGAACGAGGAGAAGCTGATGTTGAGGGGGAGGTAGCTTCGAGGCGAGAACCTCCCCGGCGAGTTCAAGTGGATCATCCAGCTTCGAGGATCATCGGCGACATGAATGAACGCACTACACGGTCGAGGGTTCGAAACAATTCCCATTTTGCTCATGCTGCGTTTGTTGCTTCTTTCGAGCCCAAAGACATTGGACACGCACTATCTGATCATAATTGGGTTAACTCGATGCATGAGGAGTTGGAGAATTTTGAGAGGAATCAGGTGTGGGAGTTGGTTGACCCTCCCCCAGGGTGTAAGCCTATTGGTACCAAGTGGGTGTGGAAAAACAAAGAGGGAGAGAAGGGTGAGGTTGTGAGGAACAAGTCAAGACTTGTTGCCCAGGGGTTCAGTCAGAAGGAGGGGATCGACTACGAGGAGACCTTTGCTCCCGTAGCCCGTTTGGAGGCGATTAGGATCCTTCTAGCCTTTTCTGTGGCTAAAGGGTTCAAGTTGCACCAAATGGATGTGAAGAGTGCTTTTCCGAATGGTGTCTTTGGAGGAAGAAGTGTATGTGAGGCGACCTCCGGGGTTTGAGAGTGAGAAGTACCCCCACCGGGTGTACAAGTTGAGGAAGGCGCCGTATGGGTTGAAGCAGGCGCCTAGAGCTTGGTATGGCGAGGTTGAGGGGGTTCTTGTTTGAGAGAGGCTTTGAGATGGGGAAGGTCGATCGGACCTTGTTTTTGTCTTGAGGCGTAGCGGAGATATCCCGATTGTGCGGGTGTACGTGGATGATATTGTCTTTGGTGGCTCGTCTAACTCTCTTGTTGCGAGGTTTGCGGATGATATGAGCGGGGAGTTTGAGATGAGCATGATGGGTGAGTTGCGCTTCTTCCTCGGGCTACAAATCAAGCAATCAAAGGAAGGAACATTTGTGCACCGGGCTAAGTACACCAAGGACATTGTGAGGAAGTTCAAGATGGAGGACTCCAAGGCTATGACGACGCCGATGAGTACGACTACGGCTCTTGATGCGGATGAGGAAGGTGAACACGTGGACCGAGAAGGAGTACCGGAGCATGATCGGGTCACTCCTCTACTTGACGGCGACGAGGCCGGACATACGGTTCTCGGTGTGTGTCCGTGCGCTCGTTTTCAAGCGTCTCCGAGGACTTCGCATCGGCAAGCGGTGAAGCGAATTTTCGGTACTTGCGTCACACTCCCGACTTCGGCCTTTGGTACTCCGCGTCCTCTTCTTTGGCGCTTCATGGTTTTTCGGACGCGGATTTTGCCGGGTGTCGGTTGGATAGGAAGTCCACTTCTGGGACTTGCCAGTTTTTGGGTTCCTCTTTGGTGTCTTGGTCTTCTCGTAAGCAGTCGAGTGTTGCTCAATCCACGACCGAAGCCGAGTATGTTGCCGCTGCTAGTTGTTGCTCTCAGCTCCTTTGGATCACCTACACCATGAGCGACTTTGGTGAGGAGTATACCCATGTCCCACTTCAATGTGATAGCACCAGTGCCATAAGCGTTGCAAAGAACCCAGTGCTCCATTCCAAAACCAAGCACATAGAAGTGAGGTATCATTTCCTGAGAGACAACGTTGAGAAAGGAAAGATAGCGTTGATCCATGTACCCACACATGACCAACTAGCCGATATTTTCACCAAACCCCTAGATCAAGCAACTTTCACTCGTTTGCGGGGGGAACTTGGTGTGTGTTTGATTTCCTGAGTTGGGTGTGTGGGAGTTCTCTTTTGCCGGTGGTGTCGAGCCCGTTTTGCCTCCCCTCGAGGAGCCGGTTTGTAGCATATGTATAGCTTTCATTTGTGCATTTCTTGCATTTTGGCATGGCATATGTAGCATGATGTATAGGCATCCTTGTATCTTAGATTGCATATATTTTGTATCATATGCATTGGTTAGGAAAAGCTTCTCTCATATACATTGTTCACCATGGAATGAGATATATGTCTTTGTGAGCTTGTTTGGTATGATATGGTTAGTTTGACTTAGCTCTTGATGATCTTGATGAATAATCCATGGTTGATAGCTATGCTTTTGAAAAATGTCACATGTATGCTCTCTCATGTGTAAATGCCTTTACATGCTCTTGACATGTTTTTGTGGCCTTGCTATGCTTAATTTGTGGTTGGATGGCTAGTTTATTGATCATATGGGGCCAAAGGCTCATTTGCCATCATGAATGTTTAGCCCTCTTGACTTATCTTGTGGAGGAGCATAAGTTCCTTTTTGTCGCAAAGACATTTCATGTACCATTTACAAATCTGAAAATGAAATGAAAAATGCTTGGAAAATATGCTCCCATGTCATATGTGCTGAATTTAACTTGCTTTGGGTGCTAAACCGTTGCATGATGCCTACCAATGAGAAGTCTCATACATAGAAGTAGGCACATGGCTCGGTGGCTTTGACATGACATGAGGTGCTTGTGGGTGTTTGTGATGGTCTTATGATTAGAATGGCTGTCCTAGCATGAAGTTTGTGTGGCTTTGCCATTTTGATATGCTTTGATCATGTTTAGGACTTTGCTCATGAGAGGCAAGTTTTCGCAAAATTGCCAAAATCCATCTTAGCTTCGTCCAATGGTTGTGAAACTTGGTGATCATGTAGTTGAGATCGATATGAAGCCGTAGAGTATCTAACTTGCTCATTTGGACATGTGTAGAATTCTTTGTTGAATTTTGTCTATTTGAGAAGCTCTAGGTTGAAAGTTTTGCATTTTTGGCTTGATTCATGCATTGTCAACAAGGGGGAGAAGTTTGAGCTTGAAATGGCTTGCTGGACGTGTTTAGAAGGTTTTCAGGTGGTTTCGAGCCATTTCTGGGCTCTGTTGTACACCGGTCTGACCGGTGATGAGCACCGGTCTGACCGGTGTGAGTGCTGGTCCTGTACATATGTTGGGCACCGGTCTGACCGGTGGTGATGACCGGTCTGACCGGTGTGAGCTGAAAGTGCTGCAGCTGTCCTGTTTCATGTGGTTTTGTGCATGCATTCGTCCAGGGGGAGTTGCATTGGTTCAGTGGGAGTTTACATGTGTGCAGGGGAAGCTCTTTGAGAGTTTTCGAGCTTTGTTTCGGTGGTTTGTGCTCTTTGCTTGAGCTTTGCTTTGTCTCGGATGTGTCGAGCCGTTGCCCTTGCCTAAGGGGTCCGAGACTTGTTTCCTTCAAGTGATCTTGCTCTTTGTCTTTGTTTGGTTTTCGATCGCTTGTTGGAGTTTCTTTTTGTTCGTTTCTTTTCTTTTTCTTTTCTCTCTTGTTACTTTCGTGTGGGTGTTGTCAATGCACTCATCAAGGGGGAGATTGAGTACCATGTGTGGTTCGAGGACCGGTGGATGGTCGCTTCCTTGTGTGATGAGTGATTGACAACGTTGTGTGGACTGATCCTTGGCTAAGTATTGCAGGTGCAGGTTGCGGCTTGACTCGTGTTGGTGCAGGTGAAGAACAAGCGCGAAAGGTCGTCGCCGGTGAGGCCTCCGGTGTGTGGAGAAGACAAGTAGGCTTTGTTCGAGGGACCGGTGGCCGGCGGGGTCAAGTGCGGGCCGCATGGTGGCATGAACAGCAAGATGAAGTCGTGGACGGTTTCTTGGTTGAGCCTCAAAACCAAGGTCGAGCCGGGACTACGTGGGAGCCAAGTCATGAGTGGAGATTGGCGGAGGCTACACCGAGTTCGCGGGGTTTCCGGTGGTTCACCGTGAAAACCACCGGGTTCCTTGGTTGATCCACAAAGCCAAGACCGGAGAACCGAAGACGGAGGTGCGGCGCGCACGGACCGGTCGACCGGTGGGTCCGACCGGTCCGGCCGGTGGGGACCGGTCGACCGGTGAGGAGCACCGGTCCGACCGTGTGCGACGACGCGGTCCGAATCTTCGAAGCGGAGGACACGCGTCGGGATCGCATGGCTTGCGTCGAGGCTACGCGGGGTGCGGTCGCCGGCATCCGTCCGATGGTGAAGGCATCAAGAATTCCAAATCCGCCCTTGAGGGGCTTGTATCCCTAGTTAGTAGAGAGGGGCATTTTAGACATTCGGTTGCCGCCTATATAACCCAAGAGGTGAGAGGTTGGCGACTAACTCTTGGAACCCTAGCTCATTAGTTTTCCTATTTTCCACCTATTTTCTCTAGGTTTTCCTTAGGACTAGCAAGAGAGCTTCACGGAGAGATCTTGTAGAGAGGGATGGATGATCGGGCGGCTTGCTAGACCTTGTACGAACCTTTGTTTCATGTATAGATGATTCGGCGTGGTTCCTCAAGGTTTGGATGTGTTTTCCCCGGTTGTTCTTGGTGGTGATTTTCGGAGCCCTCTCTCGGTGATTTCTTTGGGTTGTTTTCGGGGCCTTTCTCTTGGGGATTTGATGGGGGAAATTTGTGGGAACCCTTCGTGGTTCTTTGGGCTGTGATTCCCCTCCCAAATCCGTGAGTAAAGGTGCTCGATTTTGGGGGTTTCTTGAGTTCTTGGGTTGGAGGTGCTCTCGGCGGGATTTCTTCGATTCCTCCTTTTTGGACGAGTTTTTGTGGGATTAAACTTGGCTATGAACTCCTCATGAGGTGTTCTTGATATCCCCAAAGTCTTGTTCAAGTCCGTGGAGCGATTCGGGAGATCGAGATTTGGATTTGGGGGAGTTGACCCGCGGGTCTTTGTTCATCCCGGTCGCCCGAGCTACACCGGTCGACCGTGCTCTTGACCGGTCCGACCGGTGCAAGCCCTTGTGGGTTTTTGCTCGGGTGAACGTCTTGGTGTGTTCCTTGTTGTCCCGTGTTGCTGTCTTGTTTCGAGTTTGGGTCCGTTTGGTGGTCGGTTGGCCTGTTTGGTGTCTTGGGGGCTTTCGGGCCGCCATCGGTCCGACCGTGTGTCTCACCGGTCGACCGGTGTAGAGCCACTTAGTGGAAGTTGCTCGTGGTTCACTTGCGGGGACCGGTCGGCCGGTGCTGCTCACCGGTCTGACCGGTGTGGGTCTGTAGACTCGAGGTTTGGTTTTTCCGCCGCGTTTCTCGGGTCGGAAGGTTGCGTGTTGGTTCCTAGATCCGGTGGCACTTCGGTGGCTACGTGGGCTTGACCAACCTTGGTAGTGAGTCGGAGACGTGTGTTGGAAGCCGCGTTCGTCTTGTTGGAGTTTTCATCTCCTTCGAGAAGAATTTTTATCGGCTCCCATTCACTCCCCCCCCCTCTCGGTTCGCCGTATCGGTCCTTCGGCGCGCGCGCGCGCGCCCCGAGATGCCTCGGGCGTGGGCTCCCGGGCGCCTCGGGACGCGTGGCCCCGGGGAAGACGCAAAGCCTCGGGATGCGCGCGTGGGCCGGACGCCGTGGCGGCGCGGCCGGCGCTCTCCGCGCCGGGAGCGCGGCGACGTCACTGCTGGCCTAAGATTGTTTCGGACTGGCCCTGTTCAAGCGAGGTTTTCTCCAAAAATTTGAATACAATGCACGAAGTGATGAATACGAAAGTTGTAGATCTAGCTACCCTCTACAACTTTTGTAAAGGCCGTCTAGTGTTTTTCTCGACGGATTTTGCAGGAACGTCGTGCCAACATTGAATGCCGCTCCGTCTTGGAAAACGGGAGGTGCCGTCGATCAATCGAGTTTTTCACCAATTTCCACCCAAAATTTGAAATGCCAATCTACATGAAAGTTGTGTCCCTCAACAAGATGGACAACTTTCATAAAGGTAGATTTTGAAGTGTTTAGGTGAAATTTGGGGAACGCGGCAAAAGTTCCGGACGACATTCGCTGACGTCAATGGTTAAGCCGGTTTTGACCGTGCCTTTGACCAAGGGTCGACTACGGGTGTGTGCAAACTTGGTCAAGGGGTTCATTAGGGTTCATTGGCGAGGTTTTCGGGGTTATGACCCAGGTTGACCTAGGTTTGACTGGTGTTTGACTGATTTGACTTGGCTGATCCGGTCATTAGCGTTTAATGACGGTAATTAAAAACCTGGGGCGTCACAGTCTACCCCCCTTAAACAGAATCTTGTCCCAAGATTCGAAAGTAAAAGACAAAGTAAGGAGGGTTCCCGAGTAGAGAGGTTACTTATGAAATTCGGTTGGCTTTGCTTCACTTGAAAGCTTGGCTTCTTGTTGCGGTTGCCCTTAATGGATCCGGGGTTCTGCTTCTGCTGCTGGGGCTTCTGCTGTCTAGGGTTTGGGCACTCATTGGCAAAATGCTCGGGCTGTCTACAATTGTAGCATATGCGGGGCGGGAGTTCCTTAAGCTTAGGCACATGTTGTGGATTCGTTTGGTACTGGAGATTTCCCGAAGGCTTGTCCTGGAGTGGGGTCCTTCTCCACTGCCCAGATGGCGAAGATTGCGAAGGCCCATGAGTACGCTTCTTGACAAAGCAGAACTGCTTACTCGATTCACTGTCGGAAGTGAAATCGGCTTGTCGCTTCCTATCTTCCTGTGCCTTCTTCATAGCATCCTCCTGAGAGATAGCTTTGTTTACTAACTCGTGATAACTATTGGGTTCCAACAGTATTAGCCTTTCATACAAGTCACCATCGAGACCATCACGGAAACGTTCCATCTTCTTGGCATCAGTGTCCACGTGATATCCTCCGTACTAGCAAAGACTATTGAACTTCTGTGCATATTGGTACACGGTGTCAGCTCCTTGCTTCAGAGCCAACAACTCTCTCATTTTTCTATCCATAAGTCCTTTAGGAATATGGTGGTCCTTGAAAGCTTGCTTGAATTCAACCCAAGTGACTTCATGTCCAGCAGGTTGCATAGACTTGAAATGTTCCCACCACATCAGTGCTTCGCCCCGAAGTTGTAAGGTTGCAAAGGTTGTCTTGCGCTCCTCGGAGCAAGAAAGGGTAAAAGCAGAGAATTTGGCCTCTATGGCCCTGACCCATGCGTCAGCTTCAAGCGGTTCATCTGCCTTAGTGAACGTTGGAGGCTTCATCCCAATAAACTGGGTGTAGGTAGTGACCGCATGTGGTCCCTCCTGATTGGCCTAGTGCGGAGGCCTCTGTTCCAACAGCTGCACACGCTGGTCTGTCTGTTGTTGCATCTGCAGGAGCTGGCGCAATAAGTCGGTTTGTGTGGTCAGAAGTGCCTCTGTCGGTGTCAGGGATGGTGGCGGGGGTGGGTCATTACTACTTGAGGCACCAAAACCATTGGGAGTGTTGTGTGTCGGTTCGACCATCTGAAAAATTGAGTTTTCATTAAACACACATTCATAAGCTTGTTCATAATATTGACAAGTAGAATATGTACGACGAAAGCTCATTTATGGTAAGTTTTACGGAACCGAACAACACAACGGCCATAAGCATCAATTTCGGGAATCGATGCTCATGCACCGAAAATCCTCATCCCAGGTCTGTAGACGTACTTCAAGTTGGTATTCCACCCGGGATCAAGAATGAACACACGATGGATGACTTCTCCACATTGACTATTCGAGAACCTTGACTGCTCAAGGGAGTTTCTATGTCTAAGGCTTCAACATGTTTAAGGGAAAAAGGGGTTGAAGGGATAATACAAGCCGACGGAAATGACATGATGATAGGAGAATCACCATTGAAGATTGAATTCTAAGATCAAGGCATTCTCTCTGACATAGTAGAATAGCATAGGTTCCTTTCTCCGGTTGAGCATTGTTGGGTATTCATGTGCACAAAGGCACAGCTGTATGTTAGAGCTCGAAGCGAGCACACATACATAATGACATGAGGTTCTGGCAGTTGTGAATAAAAATTCATAACCAAAAATTTAGAAACCTCAAATCTTTCCCAAGTTTTCCCGGTTCAAAATAAATCTTTAACACCTAATTAAATTTTAAGGTTGAGTATGAACAAGAAAACAAGGTGGATGGTCAGAACCTAGATGTGCCTAGGAAAGTGTGAACCAAACCAAACGGAACTAGGATTGAGACTTGCTAGTACAAGACAGCTAGTTGAGGAGCCATTACATTTAACAATTTGGTTTAATTAACCTATCACAAGGTAAACAACTTTTTCACAAAATTTCGGCAGCATGACGGCTAGGTATGAGAGGTACTCTAGTTTATAAAAAGCACACACTAGCATAATCTTCCTTAGAGAACATATGGAATTCAATTTCTGGGTCCATTTTAGTTGTTTCGATTTTTAACATGCATGCAAGACGTCCTATTCGACCTCACATGGCAATCAAGCCAAAAATCGAAGTTAGTGCCGGTGGCAAGGCTTATATTCGTCTCTCCCTATAATGTCTAGTCGAGAGCTATACGGTACTTGCTTAACGACTAACGAAGCACTATTATGTACCTGCAGAAAACGAACCTTTCGTGCCAGCACGTCACGAAAGCGTCCACATTCATTACCGTTCACTATAGAAACGGTATCCATGCGTTAAGCCGCTGCATGGACAGCGTCCTATTTAAGACTTTGACGCGACGTGAGTGCCCATTGGAATAGGCCTCACTCATCCCTCACGGACTTTCCCGTGGTACCATCACGTATGGCAAAACGTGACGAGACTCAAACGCGACGTGGCACCCATTGGAATAGGTCCCACTAGTCCCTCACAGGACTTCCCTGTGGTACCACCACGTATGGCAAAACGTGATGAACTAGTATGGTTGTGCGAGAATGTAAGTCTGACATAAAGTAATGTGCTGGAGGTTAGCAAAATAAACCATAAGTTATTAAGCCACCTGAAAGAACCCAAAATTCCCTCTAGGGCCTCTCGGTCTAGTTTATCCTTAGCGGACCAACGTATTTTGGAAAATCAGAAAATCTTGGCATATTTTATTCAAAAATCAGTGATTAAGGTTTATTAATTAATCTCTGGTGCATATAAGCTCTGATGCCAACTGTGACAACCCGCCCAGGAAAATACCGTACTATCGCCTAAGACCGATCCACTTTGGTCATTAAGCAATAATAAGGTACCATCCTGTCGTAAGTCGCCGGGTTAACGCCCGGTAAATCACTTGAGAGCACAAGGATCGAATATATGCATTAAAACTCACCCGAAGGCGAGTCCAGAGATACAACAACATTCAAATTCAAATTCGTACCCCGAAGGGTTTAATTATTACAAAACATTGTTTTTGTCATGACGAAATAGTTCAGAGTTTTGAAAAGCAGCGGGAATTAACTAGCGGAAGCAAAGTCACCACGGGAGGCCATCCATGATGCTTCAGTAGTCGTCCTCCACCCACTCCAGCTCCCAGCCGGGCGGGATCTCACCGGGCCACACATCACTGAAGGCATTACCTGGATCAACACATTATAGCAAGGCTGAGTATACTAATACTCAGCAAGTCTTACCCGTCGGTGATAACTACTTCACCAAAACTAGACCATGAAAGGCTTTTTGGCTACTGGGTTGCTTTTGCTAAAAAGTAACAAAGAGTAGGTCCTTACTTTCAAGATTTTAGCACAAGTTCTAGTGGTTTAGTCATTACTACATTAGCCAACTAGTACAAACAAAGTTGTACAATACAATTAATCAAACATCATCTTAATCAACTTCCATCATTAGGGATCACATGACTAGTGGAGTAAGTAGTCTCGGGTAACGGTGAGAGGCCGACAATCGATTGATTTAAACCTTGCAAGGTAGACCCAAACACACGGTCGGCTGCCCCCGCGAGGACAACTCCCCAGACCGTCCCCATAAATCCTCGGGTCGGGATCGAATCTTACAATCTTTGGTGCAGGCTATCCGGCATACCCCGCGAGATACCCGGAGTCACCATACACCACCGGTGGCGAGCCGTGAGAGCGAATCCCAAGAGTAGTAACGGTAGGATCCCTAGCCGCCTCATTATGGTACTAGGTTTACCGGCCCCATAACCGGCATGTGCTTAGTACGTTCAAAAACTTAACCCACATAACCACTGGACCGGAGCCCAGATCCCATGCTCTTACCACGTGAGCAATCCATTTAAGGATATAGTATGATTCCTATCTAGGAACCTATTCTCGCGAGTGAGGTCATCACCCGACTTGTAACGATCCTATATCTTAGCAGCTATCGACCTATAATACTAGTAGGGACCAAAGGTACCTATGGATCATGCATCTAGGGTTTCATTCAACTCCTGTACGTAAATGCACAATCATTCATAGATAATTGAATAAAGAACTTTAAAACTAGGTTAGATGCACCGGAGCTTGCCTTCGTCGACTAGGTTAGCTTGGGCACCCTCGGTGTCGAGTACGTCCACGTACTGCAGAGAACCTTCTGCTCCGCCTTCCTCGGTTTCCGGGACCAGGGAGTAATCTCCGTCCGGAAGATCTACACGGAATGCAATGCAAGTTTAGGTGATGTGATAGTTTGTTGTCTTATCCAACTCTGGGTTGGTCGTATTCACCTTAACAAGCATTCATCTAAGGTTTCTCTTTTAGAAAGGTTATTGATTGTACATGGGTTACTCTTTTATTCCACATTTGAATAAAGATTTTAATTAAGCTTAACATTTCATGTGAAAGCTTCATTTCCTTTTATTTTTACCAACAAGGTGTAATTAATATTTTTAATTGTGAATTAACTCCTTATCAGGGTTGATAATTAAATTTCTTTTATTTATATTAATAATACTTTCAAAAAAAAGAAAAGATTTAATTAAGGGTTTTCTTTTATTTAAGTTCCCCTTTAATATTAAATGGGCATTTAAGTCACGTATTAATCAATTAAATTACCAAAAATTACATGAGTGTTTCTTAAGGCTACTAGCACCTATCCTGGTCCATTGGACTCACATGTAAGTGCTGGATGCTAGAAAATTAAATATTGGAGAAATTAACAAGGACTAGCTAGTGATTCATTTTAAATGCATATAAAAATAATTAAGCGTCAAAATGATCCAAACTTTCTTGTGCATGTTCTCTGGTCCTAAACAAGTCTAAAAAGCTAGCATGTTCACATGGAATCTCTACTGAACTTGGTTTATTAATTTACAAAGGAAAACACGCGTAAATTAAGAATAATTAATTCTGTTAATCTTAAATTCATGATTAATTCACAAGTTGTGCCTTTTGACATCACAAGACAGTGTGCACAAGTTGGGCTCAAGAACATGAATATAATTAACATGAAAAATCATCTATGCAGTTCTGCTAGAGATAGAAAAACATTTTTATAAAAAGATTTGCATCATAACTTTGTGCAATTTTTGGCCTAGGAGCTAGTCATGACCTAACACACAACATATCCAAAAATTAGCTACAGAAGATATATATATTTTGAGATATTTCAGATCTAGTGTTTTCACATTTGTATTTTTCATGCAAACACTATAATGAATTAGCTCAGGCCAGAATAAAGAAAGTTGTAGAATAATTCACCGCGAATCCAACAAAATTGGCCTTTAATTTTTCTGATTTTTCTGTGATTTTCTACGCAATTTACAAGAAGCAGCCAAAACAGTTTTACTATTTGAGTTACCAATTGCAGCAGGGACCCTGGAAAGAACTTGATGTTTGCAATGTAGTCCCTGGGCGCGGGCAGCGGCGGTCCGGCAGCAATTCCGGCCGGGGATCGCCGGATTCCGGCCGGGGGAGGGTGGGGGAGTGGCCTAGGGACTTCTAGGGTTCGGTTTGGGGGCTCGATTGCGGGCGAGGAGCTGCCGGAGGGCGGGCACGCGGCGGCCGGCGGCGGTGGCCGCCGCGGGCCGCTCGTCCGGCGAGGTGGGGGCTCGGCTGGTCGTGAGAACGGGGTGGCGAGCTTCGGTGGGTGCAAGGGAAAGTGCTAGGGCGGGGCTTGGCTGCGCGAGAGCGCTTGAGGGGCGGGTTGACGACCACGGCGTGCCGGGCGGGGCGGCGGGACGCGCGCGAGCGGGGGAGGGTCACGGCGGGCGGTCGCATTTGTAGCCGGGGTGCCCCCCTATCCCCGCGTCATAGTAAGGGTCGGAGTTACTCCTCGGTACGACGACGAGCACCGGTAGGCGTGCCTACACGGAGACGAAGATGGGCGGACCGGGCAGGAGCCGGCGGCACGAGGCGGCACGGGCGAGCCGGCGCGCGCGCGCGCGGCGCTCGAGATGTCTCGGGCGTGGGCTCCCGGGCGCCTCGGGACGCGTGGCCCCGGGGAAGACGCGAAGCCTCGGGATGCGCGCGTGGGCCCGGACGCCGTGGCGGCGCGGCCGGCGCTCTCCGCGGCCGGAGCGCGACGACGTCGCTGCTGGCCTAAGATTGTTTCGGACTGGCCCTGTTCAAGCGAGGTTTTCTCCAAAAATTTGAATACAATGCACGAAGTGATGAATACGAAAGTTGTAGATCTAGCTACCCTCTACAACTTTTGTAAAGGCCGTCTAGTGTTTTTCTCGATGGATTTTGCAGGAACGTCGTGCCAACATTGAATGCCGCTCTGTCTTGGAAAACAGGAGGTGCTGTCAGTCAATCGAGTTTTTCACTAATTTCCACCCAAAATTTGAAATGCCAATCTACATGAAAGTTGTGTCCCTCAACAAGATGGACAACTTTCATAAAGGTAGATTTTGAAGTGTTTAGGTGAAATTTGGGGAACGCGGCAAAAGTTCCGGACGACATTCGCTGACGTCAATGGTTAAGCCGGTTTTGACCGTGCCTTTGACCAAGGGTCGACTACGGGTGTGTGCAAACTTGGTCAAGGGGTTCATTAGGGTTCATTGGCGAGGTTTTCGGGGTTATGACCCAGGTTGACCTAGGTTTGACCGGTGTTTGACTGATTTGACTCGGCTGATCCGGTCATTAGCGTTTAATGACGGTAATTAAAAACCTGGGGCGTCACAGTTTGGGACCACCATGAACTTGACGTAGCACGACCGCCCGAGAATGGCGTTGTACACGCCCCTGAACCCCACCACCTCCAAGGTGAGCGTCTCCTTGCGGAAGTTGTCTGGCATGCCAAATCAGACAGGCAGGTCGATTTGTCCGAGGGGCTGGACGCGCTTGCCCGGGGCGACCCCATGGAACGACGTCGTGCTGGGCCGCAGCTGGTCCAACCCGATCCCTGGTAGGCGCAGGGTGTGCGCGTAGAGGATGTTGAGGCTGCTGCCTCCGTCCATCAGTACCTTGGAGAACCGGGCGTTCCTGATGACAGGATCGACCACCAGCGGGTACTGACCCGGATTGGGGATGTGGTTCGGGTGATCTTAGCGGCTGAAGGTGATGGCGTCCTCCGACCAGTCGAGGAAGGAGGGAGGAGCCTTTTCCGCAGCGAGGACCTCGTGTCGCTCCCGCTTCCGCTGGCTATTGGACATGTCCACGGTCGCCCCCCCGAAGATGACGAAGACGTTTTCCACCGCGGGGAAGCCGCCGGCGTCGCCGTCACCCCCATCCTTCTTGGCCTCGCCATCCTTCGCGGTGGCGCGGCTGTTGTATCTTTTGAGCAGGTCGCACTGCTCGAGGGTGTGGTTGACCGGCGTCTTGTGGTACGGACAGGGCTTCTTCTGCATGTCGTCGAATACGCCGGGGCCTCGAGAGGCCGCTCGAGGGCCCCTTCGAGCTGGGTCGACATCGAGGGCCTCGTCCCTGTCGTCGTCACGCCCCTATGCACGCGCCTCGCGGCGCGGCTTCTTGCCTTTCTTGCCCCGCTTGTGCATCAGCTGGGGCTCCGTGGACTTGCTGCACTCCGCGGGCGTGTCGTCCACGCGCTTGCCCTTCTTCCCGTCGAAGATGGCCCCCACCGCCTCCTCGCCGGAGGTGAAGCTGGTGGCGATGTCGAACAGCTCGTTGGAGTCGACCGACGAGCTGCGCCCGAGCTCGCGCACGAGGTCCCGGTAGGTCGTGCCCTCGAGGAAGGCATGTACGATCTCGGACTGGGCCACGCTCGGGAGCTCTGTGCAGCGCTTGGAGAAGCGCTGTATGAAGTCCCAGAGTGACTTGCCGGGCTTCTGGGTGCACGCGCGTAGGTCCCAAGAGTTCCTAGGGCGCACGTACATCCCCTGGAAGTTCCCCACAAAGGTGCGGACTAGGTCATCCCAGTTGTGGATCTGGCTGGCCGGCAGATGCTCGAGCCATGTCCGCGCTGAGTCGGCGAGGTGTAGCGGCAGGTTGCGGATGATCACCTCGTCGGTGGTGGCTCCGCCTAGCTGGCATGCTAGGCGGTAGTCGTTGAGCCATACGCGGGGGTCCGTCTCCCCCGTGTACTTGTCGATCGACGTGGGCTGGTGGAAACGTTGAGGAAAGCTCACCGTGCGGATCTCTCGGCTGAACACGCGGGTCCCTGAGGGCTCTGGCATTAGCTAGCGGTCTTCTCGGCTGTCATAGCGTCCACCTCACCGCGGGTGGTAGCCTGCCGCCGGCCGCGTCTCTGTGTTGCCCGTCTGCCGGGCGTTGATGACATTGCGAGCGTCGCCGTCTTGGGCATGCCCGCGCGTGTCAAGGATCCGCTCCCTGACCGGCGTCCGACCTTGGTTGGCGGGCTGCCCCGTCGCACCACCCGCGTGAACTGACACTTCAGGGCCTTGCACACCCCCGTCGCCCCACGTGCTCCCCTGCTGGTGGATGCGGGACGCCAAGCTCTCGGCCTGCTGCACGGCCGCTTGCTCGATGAGCGCCTGCGCCTCGCGGTGCAGATTCCGTGCCTCAGGCGTTGAGGGAGCGGGCATGGCCCGCAGCAGTGTCGCGGCAGCGATGAGCTTCTGGCTCGCTCACGGGGGCATGCTTGGATTGTTGACGTCGAAGTGGGCGTTGATGCGCTCGCGGGCTTGCTTGCCCAGCTCGCACACGCGTTCGCCGCGTGCGGAGGCTTTCTCAGCGATGGAGGCACGAAGTAGCCGCACTGTGCGGTATTCTTCCGCGAGTTTGGCCTCGAGCTCGCGTGCTTGGGCCAGCTGTGCGTTGATGTCGGCACCCCTCGGCGGCGAGGGGGAGGCGCGCTTGGCCCCGCACCCTGGTGCGGTCCAGTTCCCGGGTTGGGGGAAACCTCTCCGGCGCCAACTTCTGCCGCGTTCGCGGCGTTTGCTTGGTCGTTAGCGACCACGACGAAGCACTCCTGCGTGGGGTCGTAGCTCCCGGCGCTGGAGTTGTCGGAGTAGCCGAACCAGTAGTCCGCGACGTCAAGGAACCGCTGGAACATCACTAGGTCCGGCACGCCGGAGAAGTCCCACTCCTCGTACCCGTGCTAAGTGATGGGTGGCAGCTCGCTGGTGGAGCCGTGGTAGGACTCGTCGTCCGTGGAGGCGGCAAGGTTCCTAGCCGCTGGAATATGGCGGCCAGGAAGACTCTTGCGCGCCGCCACGTCGGTGCTGGCAGACGAGGCGTGCATCATTGCGGCGCCGCGCAAGCCGAGGGGGAACCGCGGCCCAAAAACCGCACACCCCCATTGGAGCGGTTGCCGTCTTGTCAGCGATCGCGTCGCACTGCGTGGCGACGCACGCGGCCCGTCATCGTTCCGTCCGCGCCGCCGGGAGCGTTGACCGGAGCGTCGTCGGCGTTGAGGTGCCGAAGGGCCCGCATCGTCCGCTCGGGTGGGCGCCAGGGCGTCAGCAGCGTGTGCGACGGGGACTGGTCCCATCCTGGTCGACCGCCGCGGGTGAAGCTCATCGCAGTTGGTGATGCGCATGAGGTAGCCGTTCCCCGTGGCCTGAAAGTTCAGGCTCCCGAACCGGATTTCGAACCCGGCTGGGAGGGGGTCCGAGCTGCCCATGGAATACCTCTGGCCCCGGTACTCAGTGCGAATCACCATCGAGATGGCTGGCGGGAGCTGATCTTCAGCGCGCGTACCCCTACCTGGCGCGCCAACTGTCGGTGCGGAAAGTAGTCCCGACACTAACTAGTAAGAAGCGCTGAGATCTACCTCTCGATGGCCGGTGCTAAGCAACTAGTGACACTGGGTTTTTATCCTGGTTCCGGCCGGGGGCCGTACGTCCAACAGTGGTGTGCTCGGGGCACTATATTGCGTTGCACCGTGGTGCTCGTAGAAGGGGGCTACAAGCAAGGCGGGAGAGGAGGTTGGGCCTCCAGGTCCCAGAGGTACTGATTGAGGCAAGTGCTAATATCGTGGTGAAGGCGGAAAGCTAGTGAGGGATCACTGTCCGTCGTCCCCCCGTGGCTAGGGGATTGCCCCTCCTTTTATAGGCCAAGGAGGAAGCAGTTTACAAGCATGCCACATTGTTTTAGTTACGTGCGGAGGCATGGCGTACAGTGTCGTGGAGTAGACAGCCGTCCTGGCGAATCCCACTTCAGGCGGGGCATCAAGGCGTGTCCTGTGCATGTCCAGGAGTGGCCTCGAGGGGGGTGGCGCAGAGGTTGCTCGTTCGAGGGCTGTCCACGTGAGGACTCGAGGGTGCCGTTGACATGAGGCCGTACAAGGCACAATGGCTAGCGTGGTGGTGTCCCGTCGCCGCGTGCTTCCACAACGTCGGGTATGGTGATGCAGTGGCCGGGATGGCGTCGCAGTGGCGAGGATGGTCGCACAGGGCTGATGACGACGGAGGCGACCGCTCCCACTGGCCTGATGTCACGGTGCCGTCCCGTGCAGGTGTGGAGTAGTCGTACGTCTTCCCTTCGAGGGTTCCGCCGTCCTTTTTCAAGGGTGCGGTGCGCCGGCCGTACGAGAGTAGGTGGTACAGTGCCGTGGGATGGTTGCTGATTGTTGACGGTGAAAATCCGTCAACCTAGCCATGGGTTTACCTTCGGTGTTGGCATTACTTTTGTATCTTATCCATTGGTACTAACCCCCGTGGTATAACAAGTTCACTTGTGCATGTCGGTTTTGGAGTTAAGTGTTTACGCAGGGTTTTAACGTTGAAAGCAAGACTTCCGGGATAAGTTCATTAAGCACCTCATGACAAGACCTTGAAGCCCGGTACAAGTCAAGAAATGAAGTGAACATGACTCCAAGATCCCTAGGACCAAGCCCGAGAAGATGACAAACTCCGAGGACCTAGCCAGAAAAGTGCTGAATCTTGCAAGACAAGGAGCTTCGTCCAATTCGGAGAGAAACCGACAACAAGGGCCCACATGCAAAAGGGGAGAGGATCTAGAAGACTCGGGAAGCAATACCACACGAAGGAGGACACGGGCTGGGCCTAGATGGGCCCAGGCCGGTCGGCCCAGGCCGGTCGGCCCAGGCCGGTCGGCCCAGCCTGATCCACGGCCCAGTCGGCCTCCCCTTTGACCTAGATGCCTCTCGGGCTATTTATAGCCCCCTGACCGAGAGCCACACATCATCCAATTCATCTTCCGCCGCCGAGGAGCAGAGAAGCTTGAGGGACACCATCTCGGAGATGAGGGTCGTGCTAGTTGTCTAGGGTCTCCCTAGCTGACGTGGGAACCTTGCATGGAAGACCACGTCGGAGCTCCGGAGCGAGGATCAAGATCGAGGTAGGGCCCCAGTGGTGATCTTGTTCATGTAGTCATTCATGGTGAAGTTTTTATAGTGAATCCGATTTCTAGCGATCAAGTGCCTTCTCGATGATTTTGTTTTCTTCTTGGTTTTGCTTCTTCAAGCTCTATACTTAAGATAGATTACATAGGGTGCTCTTGTAGCCGCGGTGGCTAGAGGTGCATACCGGACCGGCCAAGTGATTTCAACTTGTTCTTATCGAACTCGCCCTAGGCTACCCGCATGAGTAGGGATACGTTGTGATAGAACGGGGGTTCCGAAAGGCGGGTGTTTTCAGAGTCGGATGGAAGGCCACGATTTAAAGATGCTTTTAATGAGATTCGCTTTTCTATCTTCATCTATCTTGTTTGGAGCTACAACATAAGCATGATCTAGATTCTCTAGATCGGTTATCTATTTGCTTTCTCTTGTTACCTCTTTAGTAGGTTAGATTAGATGTGTTTCCTTTATGAGTTAGTAGATTAGATGCAACTTGTCTTCATAAGATAGCTTACCTTGCTTTACTAGATTGAATCCATGCGTTGCACATTGTTCCACGGATTCGATACCTTGGGTTCACCACTCGAGGGAAGAAGGGTCCCTTGACTACGACGGGAGACTTGTCCGCTTGCAAGTCTAAACGAACTTTAATACAACTATTAACCGTCAACACTGATCATGCCGCACAGTGTCGCATAGCGGCGGGGAGTCGGTGGAGCAGTGTCGGGGCATGATTCCCAGGCGCGTAGTGGCATGGATTCGCCTTTGACTTGGCGCCTGCAAATGTCAGTGCATTAAATGCCCCTGCCGGAGGAGCAAGTATGGAGGCGGCGGGCCTGTGATCCCCTCGAGTGAGACAGAAACTCGTTCGAGGGGGCGCTCGGCTCTCGACCGAGGCGGGGCCTCGCGCGAGAGGGGGCGTCCAACCCCTGAGCAAGGCGGAGTCCCGCTCGAGGGGGCGTCCGACCCTCGAGCGAGACGGAACCTCACTCGAGGGGGCGACTGACCCACGAGCGAGGCGGATTTGTACCGGGGCGGCGCCGTACCCCTCGAGCGGAGCAGGGTTCCGCCCGAGGGTGGCTGGGTCGATTGTTTGACGTGCCGTGGGTCCGTGGGTTTGTTTTGCGCGTGTGTTTAGGTTCGTTTGCGTTTGTTTTTTTCACGAATTTAAGCGGGTTTCCCCTGGTTGTTTAGGGGACCCTCATGGCTGTCCCTGAAAAATTTAATTATATGAACAAATCTATCCATTAGTATGCTTCTTTGCGAGCCAATGAGAGCCTATTGTCTTCAGTTTTGCGCTTTATTTCTATATAACAATAAAATCTCTTCTGCGACAAAGTATGAAGGAAATGAAATAATTTCAGTTCAATTTGGATGATGCAATAATTTAATTATATGAACAAATCTATCCATTAGTATGCTTCTTTGTGAGCCAGTGAGAGCCTAATGTCTTCAGTTTTGCGCTTTATTTCTATATAATAATAACATCTCTTAAGTAACAGTTTTATCCTTGTAATGCTAACGTTAACCCGTAGCAACATACGGGCATTTTGCTAGTATTAAGATAATTATGGCACTAGGCTCGTGACATACAAGGAACTAGGTGATGCCCCGCGTGTTGCTGCGGCAGTTTTTATAAAAGTTTGGAGATGAAACTCAAAAATAGAAACACCAAGGTGATTGCATCAAAATATTCTTTTGCAAACAACATTATTCATGAAAACACAATCATTAATTTGAGAGAATGACTTGGAAATTTCGTAGCATGATACTCATAGAAATTAACATATCGCATGCATTGATGTTATTAGCCGCAAAAAATCAGTAGAATATATAAATTTATAATTGTAGTGGCAGATGACACGAACAACTTGCATCTTGAGAGAATACCACCTTGCAGAAATTGACACATTGCATGCATTGATGTTATTAGCTACAGAAAATCAATAGAAAATATAAATTGATAATTGTACTGGAAGGTGACATGGACAACTTGCATGTTGTTGACGGTGAAATTCCGTCAACCTAGCCATGAGTTTACCTTCGGTGTTGGCATAACTTTTATATCTTATCCATTGGTACTAACCCCCTTGGTATAACAAGTTCGTTCGTGCATGTTGGTTTTCGAGTTTAGTGTTTATGCAAGATTTTAGTGTTGAAAGCAAGACTTCCGGGAAATGTTCATCAAGCACCTCATAACAAGACCTTGAAGCCCGGTACAAGTCAAGCAATGAAGTAAACATGACTCCAAGAAGCCCAGGGACCAAAACCGAGAAGATGAAAAACTCTGAGGACCCAAACAGAAAAGTGCCAAATCTTGCGGGATAAGGAGCTTCATCCAATTCGAAGAGAAACTGACGACAAGGGCCCACATGCAGAAGGGGGAAGGATCTAGAAGACTCAGGAACCGACACCAGGCAAAGCAGGTCGTCGCGGGCCGAAGTGGGCCCAGGCCGGCCGGCCCAGCCCATTTCAAGGTCAAGTCGACCCCCCTTTGACCTAGCCGCCATTCAGAGCCACGCATCAACTCATTCGTCATCGGCCACCGAGGAGCAGAGAAGAGAGGGATACCATCTCGGAGAGGAGAGGGTCGAGCTAGTTGACTAGGTTCTCCCTAGCCGGTGTGGGAACCTTGCAAGGAAGACCACGTCGGAGTTCTTGGAGCTAGAAGCAAGATCGAGGTAGGATCCCGTTGGTGATCTTGATTCATGTATCATGTAATGTTGAATTATCAAGTTGCAATATGATTTCTAGCGATCAAGTGTTTCTCCTACGTCTTTGATTTCGATAGGCTTTTCGTATCTTAAGATCTATTCTCGAGATAGATCACTGAGGATGTTCTTGTAGCCGTGGTGGCTAGAGGTTCATGCCTGACCTTCCGAGAGATTTCAACTTGTCCTTGGACTCGCCCTAGACTAACCCACACGAATAGGGGTGCGTTGTGACAGAACCATGGTTTAAAGAATCTTTTTATGAGATTGAACTGGTTTACTTCTTCTTTGTTCGGAACTTCAACGAAGGCTTGATCCAATCTCTCTAGATTGGTTTATCTATCCCCCTCTATCTCTTGCTACCTCCGGCTTTCAATAGATTAGATTCGTTTTTGTGATGTTCTTTAAGATTAGATGCATATGTTTCACCTCTTGAAGATCAAAGTTTCTCGGCTTTATTAGATCAACTCTTGCATCACACATTTGTTCCACGGATTTGATACCTTGGGTTCATCACTCGAGGGAAGAAGGGTCCCTTGACTATGATGGGGGATTTGTCCACTTGCAAGTCCACTTGAACTTTAATACGAATATATACCGTCAACAAGCCCCTTTTTCGGGAGCCGTTGCCGGGGAGCAAGTGATCAAGATTCGATCTTTTATTGCTTTTTATGTAATTTTCAGTTTTCTTTTGGTTTTTGTTTTTGCATCTACTAATTTTTGATCATACTCAAAATCAATCTAATCTAGTTTGTCTAACCTTAGTTATCTTAGATTTGTTTTTACTTTTTCGTTTTTTGTATATTTTGTTTATCGCTAACCCTAATAAGAGATGGACGGCTACCTCTCCAACAAACTTGATAATTTTGTGGATGATCCAAAAAACTTTACAGGCTAAGGAGACGCGAAGCACAACAAGCTAAGAGGCTGGATTTTGTTGATTCAAAGTCAGAAGACGAAGGATCGTTGGAATCTCCGAAGAAATCACCACCTCAAAGTCCTCGGGAGAATCGACTTCCACCGATGGGAGAACAACCGCGAGAACACAAGATCAGGGAGCTTTGCACCCTGGACATCATCGACCTACCAATCCTGAACCTTGCGGAGATCGGAAGGCCGTTCGAGATCAAGACCTCAACAATTCGCATGGTGCCACATTCACCCTTCACCGGTAAAGAAGATCCGAACCTTCACCTCCAAGCGTTCGTTCAACTATGTCAAACTTTCAACAGGGACGGGGTGACTCAAGATCAAATGAGGGCAAGGCTCTTCCCGTTCTCGCTACTCGGGAAGGCTTTGCAATTGTTCTACTCTCAACCGGCGGAGACAGTGCAAGATTGGAATGCATTGATGAGGGCCTTCATGAAGGAATACTACTCGCCAGGTAAAACTCAAAGCTTGCGTAATAAGATTGCCACTTTTGCTCAATATCCTATGGAAACTATCACGGAGGCATTCGAGCGCTTCAATGAGTACACTCGGGCGGTTCCACATCACAAGTTCCTGAAGGAGGACCTCGTTCAAAAGTTTTACGAAGGACTCACCATGGCGTCAAGGACGGTCATCGATGCATCGGTGGGAGGATCTATCATTGAGCTTACGCCGACTCAAGCTTTCACTCTATTCAAGAAGGTCATGGATAATGACACGTGGGCGTCGTCCGGATGCTTACTTCCGGTTCAACCCGCGGGGAATGTCAAAGGAGTCTTGCAAGTGGAGAAGGAAGACATACTCGAAGGCAAGATCGATTCGCTTATGCATACATAGGTTGGAGAAGATGTAGGTAGAAAAGAAAGAGGCTCAAGACTTAAAGGCTGCCGAAACAAGATCCACATGTGAAGAGTGCAGAGAATATGGCCATGTCCACAAGGATTGTCCGGAGGAAGCCAAGGTGCTCGACTACATGAGGAAGGGAGATTTTCTGAACTTCCACTGCAGGCAAGGTTGACCACAATTTAATGCAAGCTCATCCATTCCGAATTCGGTTCCGCTTCGTATACAATTGAAGGACTTCATGGACGAGCAAGCTAAGATCAACAAGGACACCGTCACCAAGTTCAAGGCCATAGACAAGGCGTTGGAGAACATCGATAGCAAGGTTACGGAGGTCGGAAGCTCCAACCATCAAGTGCTCAACATGATGAAGATGCTCGAGATGCAAGTGGGACAACTTGTCGGGCGCCTATCCGCTAATGAAAGGAAGCTTTCAGGACAACCTAAAGGTCCCGAAACGGCAAAGGCTATTCAAACACATTCCGGAAAGGAGACCGAAGATCCGGAACGTTCCTCGGGAGCAAGGAAGCCTAAACCATCCGCCGAGACAAAGGAATTTGCTAAGGAGGAAGTTACGAAGATCGTCACCGAAGAGCCCGAGTTTGAGATGCCAGGAGAAGACACGAAGATACCGCAACTCAAGCCATGCTACTTCCAAGGTAAATTTGATAATCACTTTGAGAACTTTGTGGAGGTTGTGCGTAGACTTAGCATCAACATGCCATTATTGGATGCCCTTCATGTTCCTACATATTCTCGTTACTTCAAAGATATCCTTGCAAATAAATATGAGATAGCAACACTCGGGGTAGATCATGTCAAGAGTCTGAGCAATGTAGCTCCGCTATTGCAAATGGACTAGAGAAGCAAAAAGACCCCGGAAGCCCAATAATTCCATGTTCCGTTGGTTCATTCAAGTTCGAGAAGGCATTATGCGACCTTGGAGCAAGTGTGGGTGTCATGCCGAGAGATGTGTTCGAGAAGCTACGCCTACCATTGGAGCCTACGGGTATGTGCTTGGAGTTGGGTGATAACTCCATTTGCTATCCCTTGGGCATCGCTGAAGATGTGCCCGTGAAGGCCGGACACCACTTCATCCTCGTCTACTTCGTGGTACTCGAGATGGAAGAGAGGGAGAAGCCACCACTCATCCTTGGGAGGCCTTTCCTCAAGACCGTGGGAGCTACCATTGATGTTGGCAAGGGGAGATCATGTTCGACATTAACGGCGAAAGGAGTTCCTTCAAGTTTTGACCATGCCTCGAGGTATGCAATATGATTGAAGTTAAATATGTTCCACCTCATCGTCACGTTGTTAAGGAAGAAGGAAGAGCAGAATAAGAAGGAAGCGAAGAAGATCAAGGAAGTTGTTGCATCCGTCAAGACAAAGGAACAAAAGCTGCCTGTGAAGACCAAAAAGATGACTAAGCCGGAGAATAAGCCCGTGCCAAAGATGGTGCGGAAGTGGGTACCCGAGATTGCAACGCCCGTAAAGAGTGTTGATCCGAAGTAATCAAGTGAAGAAGTCTAGCCATGGACTATAAACGAAGCGCTAGGCGGGAGACAACCCGTTTCGTCGAGTCAAGAATAAGCTATCGGGAGGACAACCTGATTCAAGGTTTTTCGAGTCTTTTCAAGTAAGTTAGTTTTGAAATTTACTACACAAGACATTATACTTAGAGTGGTTGAACAACATTAGAGACATAATTCTTGGTTGAATATTTTGTTTGGATCATAAACCCTTTACATGAACCATCCTATGTGTTGTTTGCTTCTTTTCGAGAAACCAAAACCAAATAAATTCAGAACCTATCTCAACCATTCATCCTCTTTATGATGTTGTGGTTGACTTGTTTTACATGCTAAAAACACACGAGTAGAGCCACGACTTGTATCTAGATGTTATTTAGATGTCAGCACGTGGTAGGACTCACGTGAACGTAAACTTAACTTTTGGTTAGTTTAAAAATCTATATCCTTGGATTCTCTAGGATTAGAATTTTTCTAAGCCTCATTTAATTTTATTTCATTCAAAATCTCTCTCATTTATCCAAAATTAGAACCTAAACCTATGCTCCCATGATCAAGCCGGGAAAGTTTGTTCTCAACTAATGAAGGCAAACAATACCGGTGAGATCAATATAAATGTAGTCAGAAAATATTTTCGACTTACATTTGTTTTTAATAGTTTAAAAAATTCTCTAAAATTATGCTTGAGCTCTTCCATACCTCTGAAATTATTTTTAATTTTCGAAATTAGCTGAGTGTTTAGCCTTAAGACATGCTTAGAGGGAGGCAATCTAGTTAAGCAAATCATGCATGCACCATGATGCATCACGGGATGCCCTTCCAACAACTTTCATCAAGATCACATGCAAAGGACAAGCATGGGGGGGGGGAGGGGCAGCAAGCATTGTTTTGCAGGAAATTCATGGTGGCATGTGAAGCAAGGGAGCATGGACATGACTCAAAGCAAAGGCATCAAGTGGAAGGACTAATAATGCAAGCAAAGGAGTGGATGAGAGAGTTTGGGCGGTGCAACTTGTGGAGCACGCGGGCATGAAAGTCACAAAGGGAAGATCATCACACTGGAGGGAAACCAAGCCAGGGGAGGCACGAGACCACCCAGCAGGCAAGCAACTCTCCCATCTCTCTGTTTGTGCGCTCAAAGTTTTAGTCCAGAACCACCTTAGACTTAGCCATCCTTCCCAAGTTCGTTTTGCTCAACAAATCACACCCTTAATCCACTAAAAGTCCATACTCCAAAATAATTCTTGAGTGCTTTGTTACCGGTTAAAACCCCAGAATTATATTAGAGAGAAGAGTGCTGCAATCATGTGGAAGAAAACCACAAGTCTCTTCACCAAGAAGAAGGGGTCGTCGTCGTCCAAGCCATCTTCGACGACGTCTTTGAGGAGGCACTCGGTTTCCGAGTCTCCTCGGGGCATGGAGGAGGACACGACACCGCCGAGGAGGAACGAAACTCTCCTCCTCAGTGGTATGAGGGCCACAAGGAGCTCGTCCATGAGGTTTACCGAACCTCAAGGGCGTACGGAGGAGCCGCCCGTCCCACCTTGTCGATTGACACGATCATCCGCTCCGCCTCCATACACTCTGCGGTATTCCGCATATGGCTTCATCATCATGTCGGAGGAGGAGAAGAAGAAACTCTCTTGCCTTGAGAAGAGGCTTGTGGCAAACGTCGATTTCGATGATCAAGCTCTCAACTCATTGGGTTTTGGCACAAACATTTATTATCTGTTGGGGCACCTAGGATGGGTGCAATTCTCCAACAGGGTGTCGGCAAATACCCACAAGGAATTTGCTTTGGAAATTCTAATGACCATGGCACCTATCCTTGATGAGGGGGTGTCGAGTGTATCATTCCGGTTGGAGGGAATTCAAAAAGTGGTTCCCTATGAAAATATTAGGGAGCTACTTGGTTTCCAAAAGGGAGCCCCAGAGAAAGTAGACGTGCCGGAAGGCATGTTGGATGGATTTTGGAATTTGATCTCGGGAGAAGCCCATCAACAAAGGAATTCTATCCGGAACCCCATCATCCAAGTGTTTCGCTCATCGATGAGCAAGAGGATTTTGGGGAGAATGAGGGAAACGAAGGTGACCAACACGGAATTGAATTGGCTTTACTCGACTTTAATTGCTAGGCAGCCAATAGACCCCTCATACCTCATGATCAGCCGATGGTGTTGTGAGGCAACATCGGGATCGGGAGATATTGGTTCGGGGTGCTACCTCTCCATATTGGCCATCTCCTTAAGACCAGGAATTTCAAGAAACCCCGAGCATCTTTTACCCGGGACCTCTCTCGGAATTGAATACTTGAAGCAAGGAAAATATATAAGTGGAGATGAGAGAGGAGGCTTTAATGTGGCAAAGTGAACTTACCCCTTCCGGATCCAAGACTTAGACTCTTCATTCAAGGGAAGGAAGATTGGTTGGAGGAAGGACTCCTTGTGCCGACAAGGAAGAATAAAAGAGGAATAATTGTAGATGAAGGATCCTCCTTGGCACAAGAGGGAGGTGCACAACAAAACTATGTGCCACCGTATGGAGGAATTCCTTCACCGCCAAGTTATTACGGAGGGCCACCAATGCAAGCACGGGGGAGTGGTGCAGCCATGCCCCCACAAAACTATGTGGTGCCCAATGTAACCTTTGTGGAGCTCTATGCACAATTTCCTCAACCACAACAAAGTGTGGCCATAATTGGTGGATATGCTGCGAGGAACATGCAAAACATTGCAACCATCCAATCCAACGCGGCTCAATTAGGTGAGGGCAATGCAAATATTGCCTATGAGCTTGGGCGCCTTCACCTAGTACCGCCGAATCAATTCATTGGAGGGATGTCCAAACCTATTATGAGCAAGGGTACAACTACCAAGATTATCAATACCAACCACCGGCGAAAGATTAGAAGGAGGAGGAGCTTTAGTTTTCTTTTCTTTTCCCTTTTTCTTTAATTTTCAGCTTGTGTTTGCTTATGTATGCGTAGTGTTTTCAGTTTTTATTTAAATTCCAGCATGTGTGTTAGTTTGTTTTCATCATGAATAAAGTCACCACCTTGTTTTTACCTTTGGTAAAGTTACAAAATTTATGCCATGATGATATATGATTATAATTGCTGCTTTGTTTATCTTTGTATTTGTTTTATGCATGATTAAGCTAATGCTCTCTTAAAATACAAATCTGAATTTATCTAAATTCTAGCTTAATCTTTAGTGGAGGTTATGATTAAAATAAAGACCCATAGCATTTTATGTGCTCTCAAGTTTTAGATGGATTAAAGATGATTTTTATTCCTAAAAGTAATGCTAACCTTGTCATAAATATCACGCTCTACCTATCCAGAGCCTTATATATATTTAAGTGCATTAACCTTAGTGTACAAGATTTATTTTTGGGTGAGTTATCGTAGGCCATGATTTCTCTGGCCCGAGACTAAGAAGCTGGTCATTCCGTTTTTGCGTATCTATCTTATTGCTAGCCTTTTATCCGTGCATTGTGTATCCCCACATCGGAGATCTCACAAACCTCACCGGATATCCACCCTTAAAGCTAATTATCATCTTTTGTGATTACCTCCTTGACCACAACCTATTGTTGAGAATGAATCATCAATTCAAGGAAGATTGCAAGATGGTGCCAAGATTGAAGATTTCAAGTATCTCTCCAAAGGAAAAATATTTCCGGTACCTGTCACACCCGACCCAATTTGGATGGCCCATGAGTGGCCCATGAGCGCAGGTGCGCGTGTTTAGTGCCACATTGCTAGTAGAGCAAGCGTGGAGCCAACTTATAAGCCTTTGTCCACCAGCCATACCACCCTCGGGTTAACCCTTTTACACGAAGCGAGGATGAAAGTGTAAGCAGGGTGCTATGTGTATGCGTGCTCGCCCCTACGGAAGGGTTGGGCGGTGCGGCTTTGGTGGGCGAGGTGTTACAAATGGTATCAGAGCCGACCCTCGTGGTTGCGCGTACGGGTCAGTGTGCGGACATAGGGCGCATGGCGCGTGTGGGCCTGAGATGGGACACACGGCATGGCATATGGGTCGGCACTGGACGTACGGTCGTGCGCTAAGAGGGAAGGTTCCTGGACATTTGCTCGGGTCAGTGTGCGGACATATGCATGTGCGTGTGGGCCCGGGATGGGGCACACGACGTGGCGTATGGGTCGAAGACCGGACGGGTGAGTTGGACCGACGAGGACGTCGGGTTCTTTGAGGGGGGGTGAATGTCACACCCGGCCCAATTTGGATGGCCCATGAGCGCAGGTGCGCGTGTTTAGTGCCACATTGCTAGTAGAGCAAGGGTGGAGCCAACTTATAAGCCTTTGTACCACCCTCGGGTTAACCCTTTTACACGAAGCGAGGACGAAAGTGTAAGCAGGGTGCTATGTGTACGCGTGCTTGCCCATACGGAAGGGTTGGGCGGTGCGGCTTTGGTGGGCGGGGTGTTACAAATATTTGTGACACCCTAAAATTCCATCACTAAAATCACTTATCAACTTAAATTAGTCTTAAGGATTTAAAGAATTTAAATTGCTATTTAAATTGAGCTGTAAAATATTAAACATAATTTAATAAACTTAGAGACAACAAGTGATTGTGCATCATCAGTTGGCTTGCATGGTCTTTGGTTGCTTGTGTGGTTTCTAAAAAGTTTATAAAATTCTTGAGAAAAAGTTTGAAAGAGTTTGATTTGAATTTGAAAAGAAAAGTGGTTTTAAAAAGAAGTTTGAAAAAGAAAAGAAAAAAAACAAAACCTTACCTCCTTACCTTTCGGCCCAGTCAGGCCTGCTGGCCCAGCTAGCCGTCCCGCGCCGGCCCGCCTCTCCCTCTCTCTTTTTCTTTTCTTCGCACTCGCTGATACCCGGGCCCCACCTGTCAGCCTCTCCCTCCCTCCTTCCTTTTCTTCTTCCCCCTGCTCGCCGGCCGCCGCGCGCGCCCGCGCGGGATTCCGCCGCGCCCCGCCTTCTCCCCTTCCTTTTTCTCCCCAGCAAGCTCGCCAATTAAGGCAATTAATCACCCACTCCAATCCCCGGCCGTTTCCCCTTTTCCCCTTGCCCTCTTTACGCCCGGACGGTCCGCCGGCCATCAATGACAAGCCAGCCAGCCGCCCCGTCCCTTTCCGCTTCGCCTTCCTCCCTGCGCCCCTATTTAAGCTCGCGCTCGAGCTCCTGCGCCTGCCTTTTGCACCCGCAGCACACTACTCCACGCACTCGAGCCCAATTCCACCGGAGCGCCGCCTTGGGTTCCCGCCGCCGCCGTCGTGATTTCGTCGCAGCCGGTGAAGGACAACCTCCGCCGCCCTTCTTTCTTGCTTCTTGGGTTCACCAGAGGCTTATCAAGCACGTGCTGCTGCAGGTTCACGTCCTTGACGCCTCCCGGAGCCCCTTCACCGTCCGCCGGAGCGCCGGCGGGATCGCCGTCGACGCGGGCCCGCTCCTTCGCTTCTCTTTCCGCTCCCACTGTCGCTGCTCGTTCTACACGCCACGGTGAGCAATAAACCCGGCCCCTTTTCCCTCCCTTTTGTGCACAGCAGCGTGCCCACGAGCTCGCCGGAGCGGCCGCTCCGCCCCCTTCCGGTGCCGGCCGCCGGTGAGGCACAATAGCCCCCATAGACCCCACGAACACGTGTGCAAGCGTCCCCACGTCATTTTGCACTAACCCGTGGTCGGAGAGGTGGCCGGGAGCGCCGTCCGGGGCCAACGCCGGCGAGCCCCCGCCGCGCGCCGCCGCTCTCCGGCGACGTCGCCGCCGCCCATCGCTTGCGTGCGTCCCGGGCCGTTCGATCTCGCACGGATGGCCGTGATTGCGTACCCCTTCGTTTTAAACGGCCGGTCCACCGTGGACCCGTGCACCGGCGCACGGTGCGGTCCACGCCGCACGCGCGCGCCGGTAGCCGTTGGATCTGAGATCCACGGTGCTGATCTGGCTGTTTTGTTTAAGAGCCCCTGAGCTTTTACAGTTTTGCAAGCCGGTCCTCCCACCTATAGGTTTTCTTACGGTTAGGTCCTGATTTTTATGTTTTAGCCCCTGGCCAGCCTAGATTCCTTTAACAGAGGTCCTTTTCATTCCTTTTAGCATTTAGACCCCTCTGTTTTATTTTATAATTATGTTTTAGCCCTGATTTTATTTATAAAAAGCCCTGTAAACTTAGTTTTCTTGCAGATAGGTCCCTGTAACTTGTTTTAATCATATCTTTCTCGTTTTAACTCCGTTTTTAGCGTTCTATATACCGAAATGATCGTCTCGACGAGTAGAATCTTTTAAACAGCAAATTTACCAGTTTTGTTACTGTTTGGTGTACTGTTTATTTATTGTTTGTTGTTCATGTTTGACTCGTAGATATCGTGCCTATTTCGTCTGAGCTCCCTGTCGGAGGTGATCAGGAAGAACCTGTTTTCGAGGAAGATTTCACTCAGTTTGTAGAGGAAGGTGTTGACGGTTAATAATTGTATCAAAGTTCGTTCGTGACTCGCAAGCGTACAAGTCTCCCGTCGTAGTCAAGGGACCCTTCTTCCCTCGAGTGGTGAACCCAAGGTATCGAATCCGTGGAACAAATGTGTGACGCAAGACTTAATCTATTAAAGCCAAGTAATCTTCAATAATCGATAAAAACCTAATGCATCTAAGTCAAAGACACAAAACAGATCTAATCTACTAAAAACCGGAGAAAACGAAGTAAGATTGGGTAGATAAACCGATCTAGAGAGATCGGGGTAAGCCTTTTGTTGAAGTTCCAAGCAAGAGAAGAAGTAGCAAATCGAATCTTAATAAAAGCCTCTTTAAATCGTGGTTTCCCGTCCAAATCCGAAAACATCCGCCTTTCGAGACCCCCGTTCGTCACAACGTATCCCTATTCATGCGGGGAGTTTAGGGCGAGTCAAAAGACAAGTCGAGATTCTTTCGGAGGATCCGGCGTGTACCTCTAGCCACCGCGGCTACAAGAACACCCTATGTAATCTATCTCGAGAATAGAATTGGAATAAGCAAAGCCGATCGAAAAACGAAATCTTCGAGGAAACACTTGATCGCCGGAAAAAGATTCAACTTGATAATTCAACTATAACAATGATACATACACAAGATCACCACCGGGATCCTTCCTTGATCTTGCTTCTAGCTCCCGGAACTCCGACGTGGTCTTCCTTGCAAGGTTCCCACGTCGGCTAGGGAAACCCTAGTCAACTAGCTCGACTCTCTCCTCTCCTAGATGGTGTCCCTCTCTTCTCTCGCTTCTCGGCGGCCGAAGACGAAATCTTCTCTCGCGTGGCTCTCGGTCGGGGGACTATAAATAGCCCGATTGGCGGCTAGGGCAAAGGACGACGCGTTTGGGCCCTAAATGGGCTCGGGCCGACCGGACCGGGCCGGCCGGCCTGGGCCCATTTAGGGCCCAAACGCGTCGTCCTTTGCCCGAGGTCGGTTCCCTTGCTTCCTGGATGCTTCCCCCTTCTGCATACGGGTCCATGTCGTCGGTTTCTCTCCGAATTGGACTCAACTCCTTGTCTTGGAAGATTCAGCACTTTTCTGGTCAGGTCCCTGGAGTATGTCGTCTTCTCGGATCAAGTCCCCGGCTTCTTGGAGTTAATTTTACTTCATTGCATGACTTGTTCGGGACTTCAAAGTCTTGTCATGAGGTGCTTGATGAACTTACCCCGAAAGTCTTGCATTCAACACTAAATCCCTGCATAAACATTAAACTCCAAAAACGACATGCACACGTGAACTTGTTATACCACGGGGGTTAGTACCAATGGATAAAGTATAAAACTCATGCCAACACCGAAGGTAAACTCATGGCTAGGTTGACGGATTTTCACCGTCAACATCTCCCCCATGCTTAAACCTTGCTCGTCCTCGAGTAAGCCTTCGATGGATATCATCATTGCTAAACAATGTTTAATCTTTGCATTTGATCATACATGAGAAAACATAATGCTCTCAAAATTTTAATTCATTAAAGTTCCATAATGCACTAGCCTTCATCTCTACGGAGGGTAGATTCTTATTAAGCTTATCCCACAAGTATTAACATGCCCACAAAGTTTTAAATAGATCTCAGAATTTTTGAAATGAAGAACGAGGTAAAGAAAAGCTAAACCAAATTCACAAATTTAAATCATCTCGTGTATTGCTCATAAACTCTCATCTCACTTGTCTCTCAAGCCTATATATTCTACTCCTTTCCCTCTCATATATATGTGGTAGGCTTTATATGGAGCTTTTGGGAAAGTTTAGTCCTAACAAGAATTTATAAATGAGGTGTTGTCAAAACAAGACAAGCTTCTCATGGTCTTACCGAGACTCGTCAAAAAGGTCATTGGAAAATAATGTTAATTCAAGGAGGGGAAGGAGAAAAATACACACACTTTAGATGAGTGGACATGTGCAAATGGCAAAGAGTGATCCCGAGGCACAAAGAAAGTCCTCGTTATCGGATTGCACATGGTTGGAAAAATGAGAATGGATCTTTTTATCTTGAAGCCTTGAATGCACTCTTAGAGAACCGGGGAGTTCACTTTACGCACAAATATATTTTTTTTCTCTTTCTTATATTTCTCATTCTTTTCTTTCTTTCTTTCTTTCTTATATATAAATATTTTTTCTTTCTTCACCTTGGAAGTCACGTACATCGCCGAATTTTTTTTCTTTCATCATTATATATATTTTTTTAAAATACTCCCTTTTGAAATCTAAAACTGCACCGTACCTACCTCCTCCCCCATGCTTAGACGTTGCTCGTCCTCGAGCAAAGAGGCGAAAAATAAGGTAGGTACCGAAAATATTTTTCCTTGGAGAGATACTTGAAATCTTCAACGTTGGCACCGTCTTGCGATCTTCCTTGAATTGATGATCCATTCTCAACGATAGGTTGTAGTCAAGGAGGTAATCACAAAAAGATGATATTTGGTTTAAGGGCGGATATCCGGCGAAGTTTGTGAAATCACCGATGCGGGGATACACAATGCACGGATAAAAGGCTAGCAAAAAGATAGATACGCAAAAACGGAATGACCAGCTTCTTAGTCTCGGGCCAGAGAAATCATGGCCTGCAATAACTCACTCAAAAATAAATCTTGTACACTAAGGTTTATGCACTCAAATATATATAAGGCTTTGGATAGGTTGAGCAACACACAAGTGATATTTGTGACAAGGTTAGCAATATTTTTGATCATAAAAGACATCTTCAATCCATACATAACTTGAGAGCACATAAAACACTATGGGTCTTTATTTTAATCATAACCTCCGCTGAAAATTAAGCTAGTATTTAAATAAATTCAGATCTGTATTTTTAAGAGAGCACTAGCTTAAACATGCATAAATCGACTACAAAGATGAACAAAGCTGCAATTTTAATCATATATCATTATGGCACGAATTTTGTAATTTTTCCAATGATATAATCAAGGTGGTGACTTTATTAATGGTGATATCAAGTTGAAATACACTCTGAAAATAAACATACATGCTTGCTGAAAATTAAATAAAAACAGAAAAATACTACGCAAACACACATAAGCAAAAGCTGAAAATTACAGAGAAATAGAAAAGAAAAGAAAACTAAAGTTCCTAAATCTTCTAGTCCTCCGCCGGTGGTTGTTGTTGGTAGTCTTGATAATAATACCCTTGCTCATAATATGAATGAACGCTTCCTCCATCGAATTGATTTGGCTCCACAAGGTGAAGGCGTCCAAGTTCAAAGGCAATATTTGCGTTGCCTTCACCGAGTTGAGCTGCGTTGGATTGGATGGCTGCGATATTTTGAGCATTTCTTGCAGCATACCCTCCAATAATAGCCATGCTTTGTTGTGGTTGGGGATGATGAGCGTAGGACTCCGCGAAGTTAGCGTTGGGCACAACATAATTTTGTGGGGGCACCGGTGCACCACCCCCCATGCTTGTTGTTGAGACCCTCCGTAATAACTTGGCGGAGGAGGAACCCCGCCGGATGGTTGCACATTGGGTTGTGCTCCACTCGCTTGTGCGGAGGATGTTCCCTCCTCTACGATTCTTCCTCTTTTGTTCTTCCTTGCAGGGACAAGTAGTCCCTCTTCCAACCAATCTTCCCTTCCTTCGGTGAAAAGCCTAAGCCTCTCATCCGAAGGGGGAGGTTCACAATGGCCAATCGGTAACCTCTTCTCTCATCTCCACTAATGTACTTGCCTTGCCGCAAGTACTCAAAACCGAGAGAGGTACCGCGCAAAAGGTGAGCGGGGTTTCTTGCGATCCCCGGTCGCAAGGAAAAGGCCAACATGGAGAGGTAACACCCCGAACCAATATCACCAGCCCCCGATGTTGCTTCACAACACCAACGGTTGATCATGAGGTAAGAGGGGTCAATTGGCTGCCTGGCAATTAAAGCCGAGTATAGCCAATTTAACTCCGTGTCGGTCACCTTTGTTTCCCTCATCCTCCCCAATACCCTCTTGCACATCCAAGAGTGAAATATCCGGATAATGGGGTTGCGGATGCTTTTGCGTTGTTGATGGGCATCTCCGGAGATCATGCCCCAAAATTCCGCCAACATGCCGGGAGGCACGTCAACTTTCTCCGAGCGCCCTTGTGGAATCCAAGCAGCTCCCTTACGTGCTCGTAGGGAACCACTTGTTGGATTCCCTCCAAACGGAATGACAAGCATTGCACCCCATCATCATCAACGATGGGTGCAATAGTCATTAAAATTTCCAAGGTGTAACCCAAGTGGGTGTCCACCGAGATTCCGTTGGAGAACTGAACCCACCCGAGGTGCCCCAACATGTAGTATATGTCGGTGCGAAAACCCAAGGTGTGGAGTGCTTGGTCGTCGAGCTCGACGTTTGGCACAAGCCTCTTCTCAAGATTGGCTAGCCTATCCTCCTCCTCCGCCGACAAGATGATGAAGCCGTACGAAGATTGTGTCGGGGTGTAAGGAGGTGGTGCGGTTGAGCGAGTCGATCGTCGTGGTGGCGCGGGCTGCTCCTCCGTGTGCCCCCGAGGTTCGGTGAACCTCATGGAAGTGCTTCTCGCAGCCCTCATACCACCAAGGAGGAGAGTGTCGTTCCTCCTCGGTGGTGCCGTGTCCGTCTCCATGCTCCGGGGAGACTCGGAAACTGAGTGCCTCCTCGAAGACGTGGTTGATGACGGCTTGGACGACGACGAACTCTTCTTCTTAGAGAAGAGACTTGTGGTCTTCTTCCACATGTTTGCTGCACTCTCTCTTCAACTAAAAATCCGGGTTGCACCGGTAAACTAGGCACTTAAACTCTTTGCTTCGGATGTGGACTTTGAGTGGATTAGGGAGGTGGATTTTTTTTTCTTGAGCTCTCAAGCTTGGGTGGTTGGCTAAGTCTACGGAGGTTCTGAGCACACAAACTTGAACACACAAACAAGGGAAGGAGAGGGAAGCTTGCCTGCAGAAGACGGGCGCCGGGGGACGCCATTTATAGGGCGGGCCGGCCGGCCTAGGCCGGCCGGCCCCGGGGTGCTCCGGCTCCTCCTCGGCGCGTCTTTCTCCTAGCACGATCATTTCGCCTCCGCAACTTTCCCCGCCCGCGTGCTCCACGAGTTGCACCGCCCAAACGCTCTCGTCCACTCCTTTTCTTGAATTATTGGTCCTCCCACTTGATGCTCCATGCTTTGGGTCATGTCCATGCTCCCTAGCTCCACTTGCTTCACATGCCACCATTGAAATCCTGCAAAGTTGATGCTTGCTGCCCACCATGCTTGTCCTTTGCATGTGGAATTGGTGAAAGTTGATAAAAGGGAATCCAATGGTGCATGCATGATTAATTCAAACTTGATTGCCTCCATTTAGGTGTGTTTAAGGTTAAGCACTCCTCTAATTCGAATTTTAAAATATTTTTCAGAGCCATGCAAGAGCTTGGCATAATTTTAGAGAAGTTTTTAAACCATTAAAAACAAATGTAAGTCGAAAATATTTTTCGACTACGTCGATTTTGGTCTTACCGGTAAAGTCTGCTTTCATCGGTTGAGAGCGAACGTTTTCCCGGCTTGATCATGGGGGCATAGGTTTAGGTTCTAATTTTGGCTAAATAAGAAAGATTTTGAACAGAACAAAATTAGAATAGGCTTAGAAAAATTCTAATCCTAGAGAAACCAAGGATAAAAAATTTTTAAAACCAACCAAAAGCTGATTTCTAGGTTCACGCGAGTCCTACCACGTGCTGAATTTTTATAACACTTGAATATAAATCGTGGCTCTACTCATGTGGTTTTAGCATGAAAAATAAGTCAACCTCAGCACCATAATGAGGGTGAAAGGTTGAGTTAAGGTTCTGAAATTATTTGGTTGGGGGGTTTCTCGAAAAGAAAAGAATCAAACAAGCACATAGGAGGGTTCATGCAAAGGGTTTATGATAAAGCAATCATTCAATCAAGAA
This sequence comes from Cenchrus americanus, assembly GCA_947561735.1. Taxonomy (NCBI): domain Eukaryota; kingdom Viridiplantae; phylum Streptophyta; class Magnoliopsida; order Poales; family Poaceae; genus Cenchrus; species Cenchrus americanus. The sequence goes on from OX387240.1 coordinate 58,398,301, forward strand.
TTATGTCTCTAATATTGTTCAACCACTTCTAAGTCTAATGTCTTTGCGTAGTAAAACTCAAAAACTAAATTATTAAAAATACTCGAAAAACCTGGAATCGGGTTGTCCTCCCGGTAGCTTATTCTTGACTCGACTTGACGAAACGGGTTGCCTCCCGCCTAGCGCTTCGTTTATAGTCTATAGCTAGACTTCTTCACTTGATTACTCCGGATCAACGCTCTTTGCGGGCGTTGCAATCTTGGGTACCCACTTCCGCACCATCTTGGGCGCGGGCTTGTCTTTTGGCTTGGCTGTCTTAGTCATTTTTTTGGTCTTCACAGGCGGCTTCTCTTCCTTTGTCTTGACGGATGCAACACCTTCTTTAATTTTCGTTACGTTCACTTTTTTCAGCTCCTTCTTCTTTTTCAGCCCCTTCGTTTGTTTTGGTTCTATCTTCACTCCAATCATGTTGCATGCCTCAATCCTTGGACGGAACTTGAAGGAACTCCTTTCTCCGTTGATATCGAACATGATCTCCCCCTTGCCAACATCAATAGTAGCTCCCACGGTCTTGAGGAACGGCCTCCCTAGGATGAGCGGCGGCTTCTCCCTCTCTCCCATCTCGAGCACAACGAAGTCGACGGGGATGAAGTGGTGTCCAATCTTCACGGGTACATCTTCAGCAATGCCCAAGGGATAGCGAATGGAGTTGTCACCCAACTCCAAACATATTCCCGTAGGCTCCATCGGTAGGCGTAACTTCTCGAACACATCCCTCGGCATGACACTCACACTAGCTCCAAGGTCGCATAACGCCTTCTCGAAGTTGAAAGAACCAACTGAACATGGAATTGTAGGGCACCCGGGGTCTTTTTGCTTCTCTAGCCCATAAGCAATAGCTGCACTACACTCCTCGGACATCTTGACATGATCTACCCCGAGTGTTGCTATCTCATATTTATTTGCAAGTATGTCTTTAAAGTAACGAGAATATGTAGGTACTTGTAGGGCATCTAGTAACGGCATGTTGATGCTAAGTCTACGCACAACTTCCACAAACTTCTCAAAGTGGTTGTCAAGTTTACCTCGGAAGTAGCGTGGCTTGAGTTGCGGTATCCTCGTGTCATCCTCCGGCATCTCGAATTCGGGTTCCTCGGTGACGATCCCCGTAACCTTCTCTTTAGCGGCTCCTTCCACCTCGGTGGATGGTTTAAGCTTCCTTGCTCCCGCGGAACGTTCCGGATCTTCGGTCTCCTTCCCCGAACGCGTTTGAATGGCCTTCGCCGATTCGGGACATTTGGGTTGTCCCGGAAGCTTCCCTTCATCATTAGTGAGGCGCCCCGCAAGTTGTCCAACTTGTGTCTCGAGCATCTTCATCATGTTGAGCACTTGATGATTGGAACTTCCGACCTCCGTCACTTTGCTATCGATGTTCTCCAACACCTTGTCTATGGTCTTGAACTTGGTGACGGTGTCCTTGTTGATCTTAGCTTGCTCATCCATGAACTCCTTCAATTGTATCCGAAGTGGAACCGCATTAGGAATAGATGAGCTTGCATTAAATTGAGGCCTACCTTGCCCGTAGCGGAAGTTCGGCAATTCTCCCTTCCTCATGTAGTCGAGCACTTTGGCTTCCTCCGGACAATCTTTGCGGACATGGCCGTACTCTCCACATTCTTCGCATGTGGACCTTGCTTCGGCGGCCTTCAAGTCTTGAGCCTCTTTCTTTTCTATCTCCATCTTCTCCAACCTCCTCATGAGCGAGTCGATCTTGCCTTCAAGTATGTCTTCCTTCTCCACTTGCAAGACTCCTTTGACGTTCCCCATGGGTTGAGCCGGGTGTAGGCGCCGGATGACGCCCACGTGTCATTATCCGCGACCTTCTTGAATAGCGTGAAAGCTTCCGTCGGTGTAAGCTCGATGATAGATCCTCCCGCCGATGCATCGATGATCGTCCTTGACGCCATGGTGAGTCCTTGATAGAACTTTTGCACAAGGTCTTCTTTCGGGAACTTGTGATGTGGAACCGCCCGGTGTACTCGTTGAAGCGCTCGAATGCCTCCGAGATAGTTTCGTAGGATATTGAACAAAGGTGGCAATCTTATTACGCAAGCTTTGAGTTTTACCCGGTGAGTAGTATTCCTTCATGAAAGCCTTCATCAACGTGTTCCAATTTTGCACCGTCTCCGCCGGTTGAGAGTGGAACCATTGCAAAGCCTTCCCGAGTAGTGAAAACGGGAAAAGCCTTGCCCTCATTTGATCTTGAGTCACCCCATCCATGTTGAAAGTCTGACATAGTTGAATGAATGCTTGGAGGTGAAGGTTCGGATCCTCTTTGCCGGTGAAGGGTGAATGTTGCACCATGCGGATTGTTGAGGTCTTGATCTCGAACGGTCTTCCGATCTCGTCGAGGTTCAAGATTGGTAGGTCGATGATGTCTGGGGTGCATAGCTCCCCAATCTTGCGTTCTTCCGGTGGTTGGTCACCCATTGGTGGACGTCGGTTCTCCCGCGGACTTTGAGGTGGTGAATTCTTCGGAGATTCTCGCGATCCTTTGTCTTCCGACTCCGAATCTACAAAATCCGACTTTTTAGCTTGATGTGCTTCGCGTCTCCTTAGCCTTGTAAAGTTTTTCTCGGATCATCCACAAAATTATTGGGTTTGTTGGAGAGGCAGCCGTCCATCTCTCGTTAGGGTTAGCAATAAACAAAGTATGCAAAAGAAACTAGAAAACAAAACAAATCTATAAAGACTAGAGTTAGACAAACTAGATTAGATGTATTTCGGGGATGATCGAAATTTATTAGATGCAAAAATAAAACAAAATCAGTACTGAAAATTACAAAAAAAAAGCAATAAAAAATCAAATCTTGATCACTTGTTCCCCGGCAACGGCGCCAGAAAAAAGGGGCTTGTTGACGGTTAATAATTGTATCAAAGTTCGTTCGTGACTCGCAAGCGTACAAGTCTCCCGTCGTAGTCAAGGGACCCTTCTTCCCTCGAGTGGTGAACCCAAGGTATCGAATCCGTGGAACAAATGTGTGACGCAAGACTTAATCTATTAAAGCCAAGTAATCTTCAATAATCGATAAAAACCTAATGCATCTAAGTTAAAGACACAAAACAGATCTAATCTACTAAAAACCGGAGAAAACGAAGTAAGATTGGGTAGATAAACCGATCTAGAGAGATCGGGGTAAGCCTTTTGTTGAAGTTCCAAGCAAGAGAAGAAGTAGCAAATCGAATCTTAATAAAAGCCTCTTTAAATCGTGGTTTCCCGTCCAAATCCGAAAACATCCGCCTTTCGAGACCCCCGTTCTGTCACAACGTATCCCTATTCATGCGGGGAGTTTAGGGCGAGTCAAAAGACAAGTCGAGATTCTTTCGGAGGATCCGGCGTGTACCTCTAGCCACCGCGGCTACAAGAACACCCTATGTAATCTATCTCGAGAATAGAATTGGAATAAGCAAAGCCGATCGAAAAACGAAATCTTCGAGGAAACACTTGATCGCTGGAAAAAGATTCAACTTGATAATTCAACTATAACAATGATACATACACAAGATCACCACCGGGATCCTTCCTTGATCTTGCTTCTAGCTCGGGAACTCCGACGTGGTCTTCCTTGCAAGGTTCCCACGTCGGCTAGGGAAACCCTAGTCAACTAGCTCGACCCTCTCCTCTCCTAGATGGTGTCCCTCTCTTCTCTCGCTTCTCGGCGGCCGAAGACGAAATCTTCTCTCGCGTGGCTCTCGGTCGGGGGACTATAAATAGCCCGATTGGCGGCTAGGGCAAAGGACGACGCGTTTGGGCCCTAAATGGGCCTCGGGCCGACCGGACCGGGCCGGCCGGCCCGGCCCATTTAGGCCCGGCCCCGCGGGCTCCTTTGCCCGAGGTCGGTTCCCTTGCTTCTCGGATGCTTCCCCCTTCTCGCATACGGGTCCATGTCGTCGGTTTCTCTCCGAATTGGACTCAACTCCTTGTCTTGGAAGATTCGAAGACTTTTCTCGGTCGGGTCCCCGGAGTATGTCGTCTTCTCGGATCAAGTCCCCGGCTTCTTGGAGTTAATTTTACTTCATTGCATGACTTGTTCGGGGCTTCAAAGTCTTGTCATGAGGTGCTTGATGAACTTATCCCGAAAGTCTTGCATTCAACACTAAATCCCCGCATAAACATTAAACTCCAAAAACGACATGCACACGTGAACTTGTTATACCACGGGGGTTAGTACCAATGGATAAAGTATAAAACTCATGCCAACACCGAAGGTAAACTCATGGCTAGGTTGACGGATTTTCACCGTCAACGAAGGCAAGTGGCTTTCCCCCTCTCGCATTATCTTTTTGAACCTATGTCACCGCATGTTAAACAATGTTTACTATTCCCGTTGCTATGCATAAACCCGATGGGCAAACACCTAGTTAAGGACTTGACTAGATACTTTACCACTTTACCTTGATCAACCCCGTTTAACAAATGCTTGGGGTAGATAAATGCTTAGTTTGCTTTACATGAGTTGGTTATGCTTTGTTTATGTTTTACATCTCAGTTTTGCTTATATAATGTGTTTGTGCTTAAAACAAGATAACTTGATTTATAATTGGAACATGGAGAACCACCCAAGACAACAGTACAACCACAGTACACATGGCTCTGGCTTAGCCAAATAATTAGGAGAGTGGGTTAGCTGATAGCTCATTTCCGAGAGGGGCACAGGGGGCTCGGGGTTGCAGGGGTATAGCCCCGGTTCTTTTCGGGTAGCGACCTTGGCTAAGGTGCCGACCACTAGGGAGGGTTATGGTCCGCCCCGGGTCAGAATCGTTGTGAGCCGTTGGTTTCTCTTCTTTCCTTTGTAAAGGCTTCGTAGTGGACCCCTAGCCACTCACCTTGGAAGTGTTTAAGGGTCTAGCTAACCCGGGCAAGATGGGGAACACGAACTGTGGGTAAAGTGTACAACCTCTACAGAGTGTAAAACTGATTGATCAGCCGTGCTCACGGTCAAGAGCGGCTTGGACCCTCACATGATTAATAAACTTGAAGATTAATGCAAATCATGGGTTCGTGGTTTGGTTTGAGGTTTCTTTTATTGATAAGTGGGTTGGTATACACTTACATCTAGTAATTAGGTGCTTGCTAATAAAACTTGACCAACTTATAAAATGCTTACCGCTGTGAACCATAGATTATCCTTGATAGCCTTGCATTGTTTCCCCCACTTGCTGAGCACCAACCATAAGTGTGCTCACCCTTGCTTACCGCTGTTCAGAGGAGAACGTCGGAGGCGAGGACGAGTACTGGAGTGACTACGAGGAGTTCTAGGGCATGCGGATCCCCCGGTCATCATGCCCGTGGAAGTCGAGATGGAGCGCTCGTCGCTTAGTTATCGTTTTGTTCGGACCTTCGAGTCCACCTCTCTGGATGTAATAATGAATATCGTACTGGTTTAACTCTTGAACGATTTATACTGCAATGGTATTACACTCGTTTTGTCTATCATGTGTGTGTAAAATGATCCTGGCGCACACGTGAGATGCATTCGGTTTTCCTTATAAAATCGGGTGTGATAGTACCTACCTTATCTGTATCACCTCTTTGCCCGACGATGAGCAAACGTCTAAGCATGGGGGAGGAGGTAGGTACAATGCAATTTTAGAGTTCAAAGGGGAGCAAATAAAAAAGATGAGTATAAAGAAAAAAAGAAATGTATATGAGAAAAACAGAAAAAATATGAGTAAGTGTAAAAATAAAATAAAATAAAGTGAACTAGGAATTTCAAGGTTTCAAGATTAAAGGATCCATACTCATTTTCCAACCATGTGCAATCCGATAACGAGGACTTCCTTTGTGCCTCGGGATCACTCTTTGCCATTTGCACATGTCCACCTATCTCAAGTTTGTGTATTTTTCTCTCCCCCTCCTTGATATAATATTATTTTCTGATGACCTTTTTGACGAGTCTCAGTAAGACCATGAGAAGATTGTCTTGTTTTAACAACATCTCATTTATAATAACTTGGTAGGACTAAACTTTCCCAAAAAGCTCCATATAAAGCCTACCACATATATATGTTATGAGAGGGAAAGGAGTAGAATAAATAGGCTTGAGAGACAAGATAAGATGAGAGTTCATGAGCAATATGCAAGATGGTTTAAATTTGTGAACTTGGTTTAGCTCTTTTTCATCTCGTTCTTTATTTCAAAATTTCTGAGACCTGTTTAAACTTTGGGAACATGTTAATACTTGTGGAATAAGCTTAATTAATAATCTACCCTCCGTAGGGATGAAGGCCAGTACATTATGAAACTTTAACGAATTAAATTTTTGAGAGCATTATGTTTTCTTGTGTATGATCAAGTGCAAGGTTTAAACAATGAAGGGCAACGATGATATCCATCGAAGGCTTACTTGAGGACGAGCAAGGTTTAAGCATGGGGGAGATGTTGACGGTGAAATTCCGTCAACCTAGCAATGAGTTTACCTTCGATGTTGGCATAACTTTTATATCTTATCCATTGGTACTAACCCCCTTGGTATAATAAGTTCGTTCGTGCATGTCAGTTTTGGAGTTTAGTGTTTATGTAGGATTTTAGTGTTGAAAGCAAGACTTCCGGGATATGTTCATCAAGCACCTCATAACAAGACCTTGAAGCCCGGTACAAGTCAAGCAATGAAGTAAACATGACTCCAAGAAGCACAGGGACCAAACCCGAGAAGATGAAAAACCCCGAGGACCCAGACAGAGAAGTGCTGAATCTTGCGGGACAAGGAGCTTCATCCAATCCGAAGAGAAACTGACGACAAGTGCCCACATGCAGATCAGGAAAGACTCTAGAAGACTCAAAAACCGACACTAGGCAAAGCAGACCGTCGATTGGGCCGAAGTGGGCCCAGGCCGGCCGGCCTAGCTCATTTCAGGGCCCAGTCGACCCCCCCCCCTTTGACCTAGCTGCCATTCAGACTATTTATAGCCCCGAGGCCAAGAGCTACACATCAACTCATTCGTCATCGGCCACCGAGGAGCAGAGAAGAGAGGGACACCATCTCGGAGAGGAGAGGGTCGAGCTAATTGACTAGGTTCTTCCTAGCCGGCGTGGGAACTTTGCAAGGAAGACCACGTCAGAGTTCCCAGAGCTAGAAGCAAGATCGAGGTAGGATCCCAGTGGTGATCTTGATTCATGTATCATGTAATGTTGAATTATCAAGTTGCAATCCGATTTCTAGCGATCAAGTGTTTCTCCTACGTCTTTGATTTCGATCGGCTTTTCGTATCTTATGATCTATTCTCGAGATAGATCACCGAGGATGTTCTTGTAGCCGTGGTGGCTAGAGGTGCATGTCTGACCTTCCGAGAGATTTCAACTTGTCCTTTGACTTGCCCTAGACTAACCTACACGAGTAGGGGTACGTTGTGACAGAACGGTGGCTCCAAAAGGCGGGCATTTTCGGAGTCAGACGGGAAACCATGGTTTAAAGAAGCTTTTTATGAGATTGAACTTGTTTACTTCTTCTTTGTTTGGAACTTCAACAAAGGTTTGATCCAATCTCTCTAGATTGGTTTATCTATCCCCCTCTATCTCTTGCTACCTCCGGCTTTCAATAGATTAGATTCGTTTTTGTGATGTTCTTTAAGATTAGATGCATAGGCTTCACCTCTTGAAGATCAAAGTTTCTCGGCTTTATTAGATCAAATCTTGCATCACACACTTGTTCCACGGATTCGATACCTTGGGTTCATCACTCGAGGGAAGAAGGGTCCCTTGACTACGACAGGGGGATTTGTCTGCTTGCAAGTCCACTTGAACTTTAATACGAATGTATACCATCAACACATGTTGAGAGAATCCTTTAGTGGGATTATCTATAAAGGTTTTATAGATTGGTGTTTCGGCTACTCGTGCCTAACATTTTGATTACACGTGCATCACCTATGGCATACGTTGATGTGAATCAGTTGAGGACTTGCTTGGCTTCTAAATGTTAATGGGTGGTGCTGTCCTTTGAATTTGGCTCTTACCCAAATGGAAGTTTGGGTGCTTCCATTTTGGTGGCTCAGATCGGCCGCGCTAATCACCCCCTAGTGTCGGGCCAGGTTAGGGTGGTGGTTGAGGTTAATGGGGTTATAGTTAGGTTTTCTAGGTTTTGAGTACTACGTGAAAAACAATCTTTGGTAACGGGCATAGATTGCCTTTAGAAATGGGCAAAGCGCCTTTACCGATCAAGTGTTACAAATGAGCGAAGAAAGGTAACGGGCTTATGCCCGTTACTGATAACACAAGTAGCTTCACACACATTCTTCTTGACGTGCATGTTGTCAATCGAATGACACGCATCCAACATCGTCCAATACTCTAACTCCCATAGAATTGATTTCTTGTACCACATTCCTTCTTCTTCTTCTTCTTCACCATCTGGTTTCTTTCTTTTGCCAAGGGTTTTTTCAGTCAGTTTGGGTAACTCCTCGATAGTTTTGACGTCCTTGACTTTCAAGTGGACCAGATCTCCAGTCACATGCAACAGTGCCTCTCAATCCTCCTTTTCCCCATTGAACTGACAATCCATGGCCCGGTATGGATGTTTCTTGCTGAGGAAACGACGGTGCCCAATAAATACGTATTTCTTTGAATGTCTTAGCTACACTGCGCAAGTATCTTCAAGTAGTGTGGGAAAGCTGCACCTTTCCTTTTACTCTGGCCAGAGAGGTTGCGATGAGCCAGGTTGTCGTTGATGGTGGTGAAAAACATGGCGCACATTGTGAACTCCTCACGCTTGAACTCATCCCAAACCTCCTTCACACCAGGCTTCCACAGTATCTTCAAGTCATCAACTAGTGGCCTCAAGTAGACATCAATATGGTCGTCAGGTTGCTTTGGCCCGGAGACCAATATTGTCAGCATCATATATTTCTGTTTCTTGCATAGCCAGGGTGGAAGGTTGTACAACAACAGCACAACAGGACAAGTGCTATGTGTTGAGCTCTGGTTAGAAAATGGGTTCACGCCATCTGTGCTCATAGCAAACCGCATGCTCCTTATGTCTTCGTTAAACCACGGAAATGGTTATTAATATTACCCCATTGTGCTGCATTTGCAGGGTGCCTAAACTTGCCTTCTTCCTTAAGCTTCTTTCGGCCTTCCTCATGCCAACGCAAGAGTTGGCCTCCTTTCGTGTTGCGAACCATCTTCTCAACTGAGAAATGATGCAAAAATACCATGCCACCCTCACAGGAGCCACTCTGTTAGCCTTCTTCTTCTTGCCTCAGATCTCCACGGGCTCGTTCTCGTCATCATCATTATTATCATCTCCACCATCCTTTTTTCTCTCGTACCGATCACAACCACACTTGGGGCACTTGTCAAGGTTTGCATAATCTCCATGGAACAATACACAACTATTCTTGCATGAATAGATTTTTTTTCAACCTCTATTCCTAGAGGACAAATTATCTTCTTCACCTCATAGACAGACTATGTTATTTGGTTTCCTTCAGGTAGCATGTCTCTAAGCACATCCAATAGATGTTTGAAACTTTTGTTGCTCCAAGCATGATCCGCCTTAAGCTGCAGAAGTTTTAGATCACCAGAAAGGCAAGAGTACTTTTAGCAATCAGGATAGAAGGGTTTCTTTGAATCTTCAATGAACTACTTCAGCCTCACTAATTCAGAAGGCGTGTGTACACTCGTTGAAACTCAACATCTCGCAACATTAGATCAGCAATGTGCACACGTTGCAACACCTCACCATCATCGAAGCCCCTAACTTCTTGATCAGTGATATCCTCAGGCCTCATCACATTTGGTGGGAATGGTTCATTTTCTTCAAAAACTCCACCTTCATCAAGGTCAGTAGCATGGTGTCGCACTTCACCTTCATTTAGGCAGCCTGCTTCGAGTTCATTAAGGCCTTTCTCACCATGTTTATTCCAACACGTGTAATTTTTTGTGAAACCACGTGTGACCAAATGATGAAAAATGATTTCCTGTTGTCCAAATTTCTTCTGGTTGAGACAATCTATACAGGGGCAAAGCATTGCCTGAACACCACAGTTTCTCATATTTGCCTCTCCTTGATTTAGAAAACCATTGACCCCGCTTAAGAAATTCTCCCAGTCTTCTTGGGGCTGTCTGTACATCCAAGCCCGAGCAGCAACCGCCATCTGCATTCCATACACCAAATGAGCATAATTCCTTACAAAAAAACCAATAACATAAGAGGATTAGGACAGCTAAAGAATTTCAATAAAAGGGGGTAATTAGTTTCCACCTTGACGAGGACTTTCTACAAGGCGAGCGCGGCCAAGGAGGAGGATCAAAGGTGGCATCACAGCTGTGGTGATAGCGCGGAGGACGACACCGAGCCCCAGAGGGAGGGGACATGGAGGCGTCTTCTATGGATGACGCCGCAGTCGACATTCGTTGGCACCTTTTGCCGTCGCGCACGTGGCCGACCGGCCTACTGCAGCGCCGACTTTCTGACAAAAGAGAGAGAGAGTGCGATCCTCAGTGTGCGCGCACCTGGCGGTGGCGAACAAAGCAGGCCGGCGGGGACTTCTGAGCAGAGATATCGAGCGAGTAACCTTTTGAGGAGAGAGAGCGAGTGTTGTTGTCGAAACGGGAGTGACCTTCTGAGGAGAGCGAGCGAGTGGTGTCGAAACGAGAAGACAGAGATGAGCAATAATAACGCACGTCTCCGATGTGAGAAAAAAGGCGACCTTGGGTGGCAATCAAAGGAGACAAGTCCTAAGAAACTAGCGTATTTATAGCCCATTACCAATACAGTAGTGATCAATAACAGACTTAAACAACTCGTTTCCGATAGGGTATTGATCAGTAACGGACTTTATGAGCCTGTTATAGATAGGTTTAACTTTTGTAACAGACTCAATTTAACATTTATTACAACAAAATCATGTAATAGGCATTTAAGAAGTCTGTTACCAGAAGTCCACATTGGTAACGGGCACAGTAGAGGCAAACCCCAGGGTCGACATGCTGCGCTTATGGGTAACAGGCGCCAAACAACAACCGTTACAGATGTGGATGCATGTAATAGGTGTTAAGGGGCCGTTACAAATGTTGCGTGACCTATTTGAGGTTTTCACATAGTGGAGGTTTCCAATGGCCAACAACCATAGAGGAGGAGGTCTGTGGTGGCACCAGCCCAACAATGATAGTAGTTTGGCCTATAGTGGATTCGGCGTGGGAGCACCACCGGCGGGCTAGGGCCGAACATCAGGTTGTCAGTATGTGGCAGGCGATAGGGGTGTGGAAATTCACTGGATTAGAAAGGAGACAATGGATGGTGGGCAGGCGGCATGACAGTGCGCCAACCGCTAGCCCTGGGTGGCGGAAGAACGGATGTTGAGAATTGGGTGTAGGCACATTGAGGAAGAAAGGGTTGGCACCAAGGAGAAAAGGCAGAGAAGATGGGTCTAATGAAACAAAAGTTGGCTTCTATGCACAATGATGAGACAAGGATTTGAAAGGAGGCTCATTTTTCCTGTTTCCCCTCCTTCTCTCTCTTCTATAGGTGAAGTTCTTGTCGGGGATAGCCATAAGGGTCCCCTAAACAACCAGGGAGAACCCCGCTTGTCGGTGTTTTGGACCGGCAACCTACTAAGGGGAGTACCCGAAGTAGATGAACGTGGCCTCGCCGAGATCGGTAACTCAAAGGAAGAGACACGTGGCACACAATTTAGACAGGTTCGGGCCGCGAGGTGAGTAATACCCTACGTCATGTATGCTGCGTAGCTCTGGATTGATTGGGCACGATTACAAGATGGTGCAATAGTGTGTCGTGGGTTGTATGAGATGAGATGTGTTCCTAGAGAACGATCCCTGCCTCGCCTTATATAGTCCGGGAGGCAGGGTTACAAGTCGGAGTAGGGAGAGAGTACTAGTCGAGTACGTCTAGGAGTCTTCCATACAGTGCGGAACATGTACAGCTTCCTAACCGAGTACTTCTCCTCCTCAATCCTTGTGCTCCACGCCTTCAGGTGCCGTGTAGCGCAAGCCGGGTAGTCCCAGGGGCCCACCGAGTAGTCGGTCCTGGTACCCACCGAGATAGTGGGCCCAGGGAGGTCCATATGACAAGCCCCCGAGTACTTTGTAGTCGAGAAGGATAGCTTCAAGTAGTCTTGACGGCCTCAACGAGTAGTCCTCAAGCGTCCCCGAGTACTACAAGTTGAAAGTCCTCAAGAGTAGTCGATGCATCCCGAGGCTGGAATGTACTCCAGCTAACGTTTGAGCAATCTTGAAGTCTTCTCGAGTAGTCCCAAGTGTCCTCGAGCACTGCCTTCGAAGGTATTTCAAAAAATGCCCGTCTTGTCTTGAAGCTGGAGCTGATATGGAGGTGCGATTGCAAAATCGCACTCCATATGGAGTAGCCCCCGAGCCTTAGGTTGAGCCGTAGGCTCTGGCTAAGGGTCCATCTGAAGTCTTGGCAAGAAAATCCCGAAAAATCCGGAGAGAAAAAACCGAAGGACACGTGGCACGGAGCCCCCGAGCCTTGAGTCGAGTACTTCCTCTCGAATTGAAGGGTCATCTTGAAGAATGTGTCCTGAGATGCTCCTGAGCCTTATCGCTTCCCAGGTAATCGAGTAGAGGTAGCCGAGCCCCCGAGGTGAAGCGCGTCGACTAGTAGAATACGAAGGGTCACGCGCAGCCGCTGAGTCAGCCGCACGCGGACTTATCATTCTGGCCGTTGGAGGACCGGTTTGACTTATAAATAGAAGCCAAAACCCTTAGGGTTTTTCACCCGTTCGAGCTGCAGTCATTTCGATTCCATCTGAGGTAGATCCACTCCCAGTGCACGCTGCCACCGTAGTAGATCCAAGTGCGCCGCCACCCAGAGCTTTTTTAGGGTAGCCCCCGAGCGGATGCGCGTGAAGACGCCCTGTACTTGGAGAATGAAGGCTTCACCGTCCAAGTCTGCAAAAGCCGTCAGGAAGAAGAGGGGCCGCGAAGAGGCCGCCGCGGCTACCACTGGAGCAGCGCCGCCGATGTCTCCACCGCGAGCAGATCCAAGCCGCGAGTGGAAGAAGTCAAAGGTGAAGACCGAAGATCTCTTGGCCCTCCTGAACAGCGGATTTATCCAGGAGAAGGAGGTTGATATGTGGAGGGCCGCCGCCGGAGATCCATATCCGATGGAGAAAGCCGAAGACGAGATTCCAATGTTTGCGCGGTTCGTGGAGCGCGGACTCGCGCTCCCGGCTAGTGATTTCTTCAAGGGCCTCCTCGGGTACTATGGAGTTGAGTACTTGAATCTGAACCCTAACGGTATCTTCCATACTGCGGTCTTCGTGCATTTCTGCGAGGCTTTCCTTGGGATCAAGCCGCACTGGGTCCTCTTCCGGAAGTTTTTCCAGGTAAAGCCGCAGCCAAGCGCCACCAATCCAAGAGTAGTCGGAGGGGCCGGCATCCAGCTGAGACACGACGCCGCGGAGCAGTACCTGGCGTACAAGCTCGTTGACTCCAACACAGATTGAAAGACGAGGTGGTTCTACATCACGAACCACCACCCCGGCCTGCCGAAGCCGAGCGGAAGGCAGCCCAGGCACCGCGAGTGGTGGAACACGGAGCCCACCATGCAGGAAGGGATCCAGCTCCCCGAGCTGCTGGCACACATCAAGGTGCTCAGGGAAGCTGGACTGAGGGCCGAGCATGTGGCCTTCAGTTTCATGAAGCGGAGGGTGCAGCCACTGATGGCCCGCGACACCTTGGGCTTCGAGTACACTGGCGACGACGACACGTCGCGGATGCCCGGAGGCGAGATGGACGATGACGAAATCATCGAGAGGCTGACGTGGATCTTCAAGGATATGCCGCCGTACACGGCGTGCCCTGTCCAGGAGTACTCCACCGCACTCCCGCCGAAGGAGGTGAGTAGTCGTGCTCCCCTAGCCGAGTAGTTCGTGCTTGGATTAGACGTGCTGATGTCTCGTGTCTTTGCAGGATGACTTGAAAAAGTTCGTCTCTGAGCCGCAGTCGCCCCCTCACGGGATCGAGATTCCGAGCGAAGGGATAGCCAAAGCCAAGGGGCGGTGAGAAGTCGGCGAAGGCGATGACACCGTCATCGTGGAGGACACCTCCGACGACGACGACGATGACGACGACGAGACGCTGCAGGACCGCTTCCAGCTGCGGTCGAGGTTTAGCCATCCAGGCTTGCCTCATGTTCCTCTTGTACAAGACCCGCCGACTAGCCTAGAGGCTAGTCTGGCTGCGCCGCCACGAAGGCCGCGCAACCCCGCCCGCAAGCGGGTGACGAAGAAGCTCAAGGTCACGGAGACCACGCCCCAAGAGGTAAGAAGTCTTTGACTAGTGTAGTCGAGTACCCGTCGCACAAGTATGCTTGCGTGACGATTGACCTCCCTTGGCTGCAGGAGGTGCCGCCGACGGAGCCCGTGGAGGAGGGCGACGAAGGCGAGCAGAACACAGTGGGGGAGCCCGCTGGAAGTCGTAGTCTAGCCCCCACTGTTGAAGAGCTATTGGCGCAGTTGGAGCGCCAGCCCCCTGCTCCACAGGGGAGCACGAAGCCCGTAGCCGCCGCCGTTGAAGAGGTGGTGGCTATAGGGGCGCAGGAGGGTGCTGCACCGGCCGCCGTCGCTGCAGAGGAGTGACATCCCTGCGGGGGTGCCAATACAGAAGTCGGCACCAGGCGTGCCGGAGGCTGCCGGAGGAGCCCCCGAGCCCATGGAGGAGGTCGTCAAGGAAGCCGTCGTGGCGGCCGGAGGAGAGGGGGTCACCACGTCGCCAAGGTCGCTCTGGAGGTGGCTATCCGCTCCCCAGAGATCCAGGATGCAGAGCCCATCCGCTCTGCGCCGATGACGGAGGCCGCCACGAGTAGTCGTGGCGGGATAGAGCTGCTCGCGAACGATCTTGTCGACCCGGCAACGGTGGCCAAGCACCTAGAGGCGATCCGCCAGGCCGAGCAGTGGATGAAGGTAAGTAGTTGTAGCTTCTGAGTAGTCAATCCTCTGTCGTTGAGTACTTGTTGACGTGTTGTGTCTGTGCAGGACGTCGCGGAGAGGTCCCGCGAGAAGTCCAACATGCTGCAGGGCTTTGGTGACACGGTGCTCCGGGCTGAGGCACTGGAAGATCAGCTTTTGAAGTCGTGGAAGCACGCGGCCGCCATGCAGTCTAGGCTCGACGCCGCCTTCGCCAAATATCATAATGATGTCCAAGAGTTGCAGGCGAAGGGCGACGACTTGGTGCGGAAGAATAAGAGCCTCCGCAACAGGAACAAAGGTACGCCGCTGGACTTGTCGGGTAGTTGTTGGAGGTCGAGAGGTAGTCTGACCCGCTGTACTGTTGCTGTGTTGCAGAGCTTGAGGGCCAGGTGGAGCAGCTGAAGTCTTCGGAGACGAGCATGAAAAATCTCTTCTACCGGGAGCAAGAAGCCCGCCAGGTACTCGAGCTCGACTACAAAGAACTTGCCTTCGAGTGCGAGAAGCACATGGAGCTCCGGATTGCCTCTGACCGCGATCTCGTCAACTGCTACAAATCATTGCAGAAGTTGAATGAAGACTGCGAGGCGCTGCGGGCCCAACTGAAGGAGCTTGAGGATGCCGCGTTGCCGATCGCAAGGCTCTTGGTGCCGCATCCGGGCGGCCCCAGGATTGCTCCACTGGTGGATCGCCTCAAGGAAGCCCCGAACCGGCTGGCAGCTTATGTGAAGCATATGGCGAGGTCGATCCCAAAGCAGGTCTTGGCCTTCATGAAGTCCTACTTCCCGAAGGCCCCGAAAGGGAAGTAGTCGCCGGGGGTAGCCGCCAACCGCACGATGAGTAGTACTCGGAGGCTGCCGGAGCGATGGCTCCCATCGCGGAGCAAGTAGCTGATAAGCTTAATCTCCAGTAGCCCTGTAATAGGTAGCTAGTAGCCAGGGTTGTACAGAAACAACTGTAATGTAATTGCTTAAGTATTAATGAAAGAAAATTTCCAGCAATGAGTACTCGTAGTCGCGATCTCAGAGTGCGGAGCCCCATCGTGGAGTGGGTGCGAGTAGTCGTACTCGGCGGTAGTCCCGTTGGGGGAAGTAGACAGTAAAGAAGTTGATGAACAATCAAACTTTATTACTGAAGAAGTACACATGGATGGCCTGGGCCGTAGTTATAGAATAGTCGCCTAGACCCGGAGGCCGCTTACAGCTGAGTAGTGCTAGGGCGGGTAGCCGCTTACAGCAGTAGATCCGTAGGTAGCCGTGTAGGCTGGATCGTAGATCCGTAGGTAGCCGTGCAGGCTGGATCTTAGAGTGTGGTCTCTCGCAGACCGCCGCTAGAGTCCTTGACGCTCGTCGTAGCCCGGATCCGTAGGTAGCCGCGCGGGCCGGATCCCGGAGAGGAGTAGTCCGGAGACCGGAGCCGGGACCGGAGGCCGCTTACGGCGGAGGGGTGTTGATGTAGTCGTGTAGACTTGAACCCCGGAGTAGTCGTGTAGACTAGGCGTAGAATCGACAGAGCTGGTCGACGTTCCACGAGTTGTTGATGTCTTCGCCTTCAAGTGTTTGGAGGCGGTAGGAGCCCGGCCCGGTCACCTTTGCAACGGTGAAGGGACCTTCCCAGGGGGAACTGAGCTTGTGTAGTCCTTCCGTGTTCTGGATACGGCGGAGGACGAGATCACCAACGTTGAAGGAGCGTTCCTTGACGTTGCGATCATGGTAGCGTCGGATACCCTCTAGGTACCTTGCTGATTGGACGAGGGCAGCGCAGCGAGCTTCTTCGAGGCTATCGATGTCAACTCGTCTGCTGTCTTCTGAGACGCCTTCGTCGTAGTACTCCACTGCTAGCGAATTCCATATGACGTCGGTAGGGAGGATTGCTTCGGAGCCGTAGACCAGGAAGTAAGGGGATTGCCCTGTTGGCTTGGATGGCTGAGTCCGTAGCCCCCAGAGTGCGTTGGGTAGTTCCTTGATCCACTTGCCCCCTTTGGAGTTAGCAGCGTCGTGTAGCCGCTTTTTAAGAGCGTCGAGCACCATCCCGTTGGCGCGCTCGACTTGTCCGTTGGCCCAAGGATGGGCAACTGAGACGTATTGTACGTCGATCCCACTGTTCTCGCAGTACTCCCAGAACTGGTGATTGTTGAAGTTGGAGCCCAGATCTGTGATGATGCGGTGGGGTAGTCCGTAGCGATGTACGAGTTCTGTCAGCCTTGGGGCATGTGACCGGCTTGACCTCGATCCACTTGGTGAACTTGTCGATAGCCACCAATACCCAGTTGAAGCCGCCTGGCGCCGTTGGCAGTGGCCCAATCATGTCGAGCCCCCAGCAGGCAAAGGGCCAGGTTGGCGGTATGGTGACTAGCTTGTAGGCTGGGACGTGTTGCTGCTTGGCGAAGTACTGGCATCCTTGGCACCTTCTGACGAGTTCTTCGGCATCGCCCAGAGCTGTGGTCCAGTAGAAAGCTCGCCGGAAGGCTTTGCTGACCAGCGTGCGTGAGGACGCATGGTTACCGCAGACGCCCCTGTGGATCTCCTCCAAGATGTCCTTGCCTTCTTCGCGAGGGACGCACTTTATGAGTACTCCGGAAGATGCGCCCCACTTGTAAAGCTTGTCTCCGACGAGAACGTAGGACTTGGCGCGGCGGACGAGCTGCTCAGCCGAGTTCTTGTCTGAGGGAACCTTTTGCTCGCTGAGGTAGTCGATGAAGGGTTGCCTCCAGTCCACGTCGATCATCATGACCTCCTGCCCAGCTGGTGGGTGAGCTGGGACAGTGGTCGGTGGCGCCGGCTCCGGGATGGATGGCGCGTGAAGCTCATGAACGAAGACACCCGCTGGTACTTGAGCGCGGGTGGATCCAAGCTTCGAGAGGACATCCGCTGCAACGTTGTTGTCGCGGACGATGTGGTGCAACTCGAGACCATAGAACTTGTTCTCGATCTTGCGGACTTCTAGGCAGTAGGCGTCCATGTTCTCCTTGTTGCGGTCCCAGGACTTGTTGACTTGGTTGATGACCACTGCGGAGTCGCCGTAGACTAGTAGCCGCTTGATGCCCAGTGAAGCCACGAGGCGGAGCCCGTGTAGGAGAGCTTCGTACTCGGCTTCGTTGTTTGAGACCTTCCAGAAGATCTGCAGGACGTACTTGAGTTGTTCGCCCGTTGGAGAGATCAGGAGTACCCCTGCACCTGCGCCCTCGAGGTTGAGTGAGCCGTCAAAGTACATCACCCAATGCTCTGGTCGCACGGTTGGGGTTGGTAGCTGGTTCTCGCGCCATTCTGCCATGAAGTCGACTAGCGCCTGCGACTTGATGGCTGTGCGCGGCTTGAAGTCGATGGTGAGGGCACCGAGCTCGACTGCCCACTTGGAGATTCTTCCAGTAGCATCTTGGTTCCGCAGGATGTCGCCGAGCGGGTAGTCGGTGACAACGGAGATCGAGTACTCCTAGAAGTAGTGTCGTAGCTTCCGCGAGGTGATGAGTACCGCGTACAAGAGCTTCTGCACAGGCTGATAGCGTGCCTTGGACTCTGATAGAACCTCGCTGACGAAGTAGACTGGGCGCTGGACTGGGTAGGCGTGGCCGTCTTCTTGCCGCTCGACAACGATGGCAGTACTGACCACATGGGTAGTCGCAGCTAGGTAGAGCAGTAGTTGCTCGCCCTTGTGAGGAGCCGTGAGGATCGGCGGCTTCGATAGGAAGTCCTTGAGCTGGGCAAGGGCTTGATCTGCCTCTGGTGTCCACACGAACTTCTCTTGATGCTTGAGTAGTTTGAAGAAGGGGAGTCCCCGTTCTCCGAGCCTCGAGATAAATCTCTTCAGTGCCGCCATGCACCCGGTCAGCTTCTGGACGTCTTTGATGCTCGTGGGAGCTTTCATGCTGGTGATGGCGGAGATCTTCTCGGGGTTGGCTTCGATGCCGCGTTGGCTGATGATGAAGCCGAGTAGTTTGCCCGAAGGTACGCCGAAGACACACTTGTTCGAGTTGAGCTTCCGGCGGTACTCGCGTAGGGATGCGAAAGTCTCTTCAAGGTCGTCGACGAGGGTACTGGAGTCTCTGGTCTTGACGACCACATCATCCATGTAGGCTTCGACGTTCTTGTTGAGTTGCCTCTTGAAGCAGGCCTGGATGGCTCGTTGATAGGTGGCACCAGCGTTCTTCAACCCGAAGGACACGGTCGTGTAGCAATACGCGCCAAACGGGGTGATGAACGTGGTCTTCTCCTGGTCTTCTTCCTTGATCGCAATCTGGTGGTACCCGGAGTAGCAGTCGAGGAAGCAGAGCAGGTCGCAGCCCGCCGTGGAGTCGATGACTTGATCAATCCGCGGCAACCCGAAGGGTTCTTTGGGGCAGTGCTTGTTAAGATCGGTGTAGTCGACGCACATCCTCCACTCGTTCGAGTTCTTCTTGTGGACGAGGACGGGGTTGGCGAGCCACTCAGGATGGAAGACTTCTCTGATGAAGCCAGCCGCGAGTAGTTTGGCGAGTTCCTTCTTGATGGCGTCCCGGCTATCGTCGGAAAAGCGTCGGAGGTGTTGTCGCTTGGGGGTGGCCTTAGGATCGATGTTGAGGCAGTGCTCAATCAGCTCCCTGGGCACTCCTGGCATGTCCGCTGGCTTCCACGCGAAGATGTCGCGGTTAGCCCGAAGGAAGCTGATGAGCGCGTCTTCCTATTTGGGGTCGAGGCCGGCCCCGATGGTGGTGGTCTTGCTGGGATCGCCCGTTCCGAGGTCGATCGTCTTGACGAGTACCTCCTCAGGTGGCTGAGGCTTGTTGGCGCTGTCAGACTTTTCTGGGATGTCGAGTTCACTTGTAGCAAGCTTCTTCGACGCAGCGTAGACCTCCATCATCGCGTTGGGTACTTGGTTCGTAGAGGCGATCTCCACGGCTTCTGTGTCGCAGTCGTGAGAGATCTTCAAGTCCCCTTGAAGGGACAAGACACCGACCGGGCTTGGCATTTTGAGTACCAAGTAGGTGTAGTGGGGCACCGCCATGAACTTGGCGATGGCCGGTCAGCCGAGGATGGCGTGGTAGGAAGTCTCGAAGTCCACGACCTCGAACTTGATGTACTCGGTACGGTAGTTGTCCCGAGATGCCCCGAAGGTAACTGGCAGGACCACTGAGCCCAGTGGAATAGCCGCGTTGCCGGGGACGATGCCGTAGAAGGGCGTGTTGCTCTTGGTGAGCATGTGGGTGATGTCGAGCTTCATTTTCTTCAAGGTTTTGGTGAAGAGGACGTTGAGCCCGCTTCCACCATCGATAAGCACCTTGTTGAGTTTGGAGCCCGCGACCACCGGCTTCAGGACGAGGGGGAACCGTCCTGGTTCGGAGAAGCTGGTCCATTGGTCCACGCGGGAGAAGGTGATGGGTACCTCCGACCACCTGAGAGGGGTCGGGACCGCTGGCTCAATGGACATGACTTCACGACGGGTAGCCTTCTGCTCCCGCCTGCTGGGTAATCCGCCGAAGAGGACGTTGACGGTCTTGTCAGGCTCCTGGAAGTCGTTGTTGTCGCCGTCCTTCTTCTTGCCCTTCTGGTCATGAGGGTGCGGTGGCTCTGGCGTATCCTTGAGTGCATGCCTGAGTTGGTAGCACTGCTCGGTGGTATGGTTGCCGTTTGGATGCCACGGGCACTTCTCCTTCAGCAGGTCTTTGAAACCGCCGGAGTTCTTCTTCGAGTTCCCTTTCGCAGGGCGCTGGATAGCCGCGACAGTGTTGTCTGGCTTGCGCTTGCGGTTGGGACCCGAGTAGTTGTTGTTGTTGTTGTTGCGACTGCCTTGGTTCGCATTGCTGCCGCTGCCGCCGCCCTAGTTCTGCTTGGTATTGCCACGGATGGCGTCATACTTGGCGTTGGCCTTGTCTTCTTCATCCACCCAGGACGTGATCATGTCCTTGAGGTGGGGGATGGACCTGGGGCGGCGACGACCGAAGTCTTCGAAGGTGCGGCGGTGGTAGAGGCCATCTTGGAAGAGGTCGATGACCTCCTTGTCGGTGACGTCGACGACGGTGGCGCGCTTGTCGAAGAAGCGGCGCATGTATTTGCGGAGGGTCTCGCCTTGTTCCTGCTTGATCATGGCCAGGTCCATGCGAGTACCCGATCGGCCCATGGCGCCCGCGAAGTTGCCGGTGAACCGCTCCTTCGCCCGGTCCCACTTGTCGATCGAGTGCTTGTCCGGCGACTCGAGCCATGTGAGTGGTGCTTGGTCCGGGCGAAGGGGAAGTAGAGGCACTTGGTGTCGTTGTTGCCGCCGCCGTTCTCGATGGAGAGGGCGTAGCACCCGAGCCACCGGATGGGATCCGCTTCGCGTCATACTTGGTGATCCCCAAAGGCTTGAACTTGTCGGGGGAGGAGCAAGTTGCGAAGTCGAGGTGAGAAGGCGGGGAAGCCGTCGCCG
Source organism: Cenchrus americanus (assembly GCA_947561735.1). NCBI lineage: Eukaryota > Viridiplantae > Streptophyta > Magnoliopsida > Poales > Poaceae > Cenchrus > Cenchrus americanus. Next base: position 58,419,607 of record OX387240.1, read on the forward strand.
TCGCTCGCGGTCGTCGACTTCTTCCGCCGTAGCTCCTCAATCTTCGGCGGGCATCGTAGCCGCCCCGTGAGGCGCCGGCCGGCGTGGCCGTTCGCGTGGCCTCGGCCGCCGCGACCCCCTCGCCGCCACCGGCTCTCCTATTGGCTCCATGGTTGGAGCTTCCGCCGCCGCCGCCGCCGCCGTCGGGATCGTGGCCGCCGCCGCCGGCCGAGCGCGGTGGGGACGACCTCGCGGTTGCTGTTGTCACGCTGTGGACGTCCGCCGGCGTTGGAGCGGGTGCGGTTGGGTTCGGCTGGGAGGTCAGCTCGAGTACGGTTGGGACCGTTGCCAACGCTGCGACTTGTAGCCTCGTTGTCGCGTTGTCTGGCAGGGGGAGGCTGGTTGACCCTGTTGTCGACTCGCATGAAGTAGGCATCTTCAGCTAACTTGGCGATGACCTCTCCAGCGCGGATGCCCTGAGCCTGACATGCGATCGCTGTGATCGTCATGAGGCATTGCTCAGGGGTAGTGTGTACTCTGCTCTCGACCGCCTCGATAGCTTCCGCAAGGTTGCGGACGAGGAAGTCGTCGCGGAGGCGCCGGCGACGTTCGCTGCGCTTCCGGTTACGCTCGCGTCGAGCGTCTCTGTCTGCAGGGTTCTCGTTCGGTGGAGCATCAGCGGAGAGCTCGTCGGAGGAGATGTCTTCCAGATACTTGTCTTGAGCCTTGCCTGAAGGCCCTGGGGTGTCGCCGGCAGCCATGAAGACTTGGCGATCGGGGGTGCCAAGGTTGGACTCAGAAGGTGCCACCTCAGTTGGTGTGTTTGAGTCAGCCTGGGCGAGTGGCGTTCCCTCCTGGAACGGTAGCGAATCGATGTAGGCGACGTAGTGTGAGTCTCCGCTTATCAGGTCAGCAGGCTTGCGGTCTGGCCAGTAGACGAATCTCACGGTCGGTGTGGATGTTATAACCAGCCCAGAGGCCGGCCCTGGCAAGGGAAGCTCAGTGGAGTTGTCCTCGGACTCAGGCTCCTCAGGGTCCGACCCGAAGTCGAACTCGTAATCGGGGTTCGAGTAGAACTCGGAGAGAGGGTTGGAGTCCGAAGCGTGACCGGGGGCGGTGTAGGAGTCCGAGTTGTACTCGGATACGGGCTCCTTGCCGGCCCGGCGCGAAGAGGGAGCCCCCGTGCGGGCCCTACCGAGGATGCGGGGGGCACGCGTGGAGTGCTCACGAGGTGAGGGGACCGCTCGCGATGGGCGAGCAGCCCGGCTCGCATGCGATGGCCCATGGAGACGTCGAGTTCGAGTTGGAAGCGGACTCGAGCTCGAAGTCAGCGTGGTGGTTGAAGAGCGAAATTTCGCCAAACTTGCCGGCGAGTTCGCCTGTGACAACTTCATGAAGCGTCACGAAGCCGGTCTTCGGGTTGGGCTGCATGGTTAGGCGGCGCTGGAAGGAGCCCGCGCCGTCAGCAGTGCAGACCCAGGCGCCGAACACGAAGGTGTCACCACGGTTGAAGGCGACGGTCGGCTTGAACTAGACGGGAGCCGTCGAGTCCGGCATGTGATCCCGGGCGAGAGCCCCTACCTGGCGCGCCAGCTGTCGGTGTTTTGGACTGGCAACCTACTAAGGGGAGTACCCGAAGTAGATGAACGTGGCCTCGCCGAGATCGGAAACTCGAAGGAAGAGACACGTGGCGCACAATTTAGATAGGTTCGGACCGCGAGGTGCGTAATACCCTACGTCCTGTATGCTGCGTAGCTCTGGATTGATTGGGCACGATTACAAGATGGTGCAATAGTGCGCCGTGGGTTGTATGAGATGAGATGTGTTCCTAGAGAACGATCCCTGCCTCGCCTTATATAGTCCGGGAGGCAGGGTTACAAGTCGGAGTAGGGAGAGAGTACTAGTCGAGTACGTCTAGGAGTCTTCCATACAGTGCGGAACATGTACAGCTTCCTAACCGAGTACTTCTCCTCCTCAGTCCTTGTGCTCCACGCCTTCAGGTGCCGTGTAGCGCAATCCGGGTAGTCCCAGGGGCCCACCGAGTAGTCGGTCCTGGTACCCACCGAGATAGTGGGCCTAGGGAGGTCCATACGACACCGCTTACCTTCGTAAAAAACAAATGCAAACGAACCTAAAAACACGCATGAGATAAAACCCACGGGCCCACGGCCCACCAGACGGTCGGCCTAGCCACCCCCAGGCGGAACTCCGCTTCGCTCAAGGGGCACGGTGCCGCACTGGTAAAACTCCACCTCGCTCGAGGGCTGGTCTCCCCCTCGGGTGAGGTTCCGCCTCGCTCGGGGGCTGGACGCCCCTTCGAGCGGGATTCCGCCTCGCTCGGGGGCTGGACGCCCCCTCGAGCGAGGTCCCGTCTCGATCGAGAGCTGAACGCCCCCTCGAGCGAGGTTCCGCCTCGCTTGAGGACCTCACGGGCCCGCTGCCTCCATACCTGCTCCCCCGGCAGGGGCATTTAATGCACTGACATTTGCAGGCGCCAAGGTCAAAGACGAATCCACGCCATGACGTGCCTGGGAATCACGCCCCGACGTTGTTCCGCCAACTCCCCCGGTGAGGCCATCCCCGCCACTGTGCGGTGCTCTGCAGCATGGCCGTTGTCAGTCCTGTGACACTGTGCCGCCCACTCTCATATGGCCGATGCGCCACGCCCTCGAAAGAGGACGACAGAACCCTCGAAGGGGGGGACAAACGTCTATTCCACGCTTGCCCAGGACCACGCCGTGACGTCAGGCCAGCGGGACCGGTCACCTCCGTCACCATCGGTCACGTGCGGCCATCCCCGTCATCCCAACACCATCCCGGGCACTGCATCACCATCTCCTACACTGTAGGGGGGCGGGGTGATGAGACGTCGCCACGCCGGCTGCTATGCGCCCTGCGGCCTCCCGTCAGTCGCACCCTCGAGCCAATGTACGGACAACAACCAAACGAGAAGTTCGTACGCCGCCACCCTCGAAGCCGTTCCTGGACAGACACAGGACACGCCATGACGTCCCGCTAGAAGCGAGATTCACCAGGACGGCCGTCCACTCCACGGTGTTGTACGCCACACCTCTACACGTAGATAAAACAGTGCGGCACGATTGTAAACTGCCGCCTCCTTTGCCTATAAAAGGAGGGGCAGTCCCCTGGCCGCAGGGGGATGACGGATAGCGCTCACTTGCACGCTTTCCGCCTTCACCACGATACTGGCACTTGCCTCAATCAGTACCTCTAGGACCTAGAGGACCGACCTCCTCTCCCGCCTAGCTTGTAGCGCCCCTCTGCAAGCACCATGGTGTGACGCAATATAGTGCACCGAGCACACCTCTGCTGGACGTACGGCCCCGGCCGGAACCAGGATAAAACCTAGTGCCACTAGTTACTTAGCACCGGCCATCGAGAGATAGATCTCAGCGCTTATACTAGTTAGTGTCGGGACTACTTTCCGCACCGACAATTCTCAGTCGTGTCATCCTTTCTCCTCATCTTGTTTTTTTCTTTTTCATCCTATTCTTCCATCGGTGAACTTTTTTTAGGGTGTGTTTGGAAGGGTGGCTCTGGGGCCCAGTTGCGCCCTCATGGGCTCAAATTCGTGTTTGGCATCAGTTTTAGGTCCCTCAGTCCGGCTCGCACGCTGCTCAAAGCAGCCCACAACCTGGCTCCACTGGTACGCCAAAAGGTGGTGTAGCATTTTGGCATGGTTGAGTGGAGTGCTCGCGGGCTCTCCTGGGCGTTTCTCTTGCCAGGCGAGCGCCACCACATCCTCCCTGGCCTTGCCATGGCTGCGACGGGGAGGATCTCTATGACGCCCCAGGTTTTTAATTACTGTCATTAATGCTAATGACCGATTCAGCCGAGTCAAACCGGTCAAACACCGGTCAAACCTAGGTCAACCTGGGTCATCACCTCGAAAACCTAGCCAATGAACCCCTTGACCAAGCCTACACATACCCGTAATGGACCCTTGGCCAAAGACCCGGTCAAACCGGTTTAACCGTTGACGTGAGCGAATGTCATCCGGAACTTTTGCTGCGTTCTCCAAAATTCACCTAAACACTTCGAAATCTACCTTTATGAAAGTTGTCCATCTTGTTGAGGGACACAACTTTCATGTGGATTGGCATTTCAAATTTTGGGTGAAAATTGGTGAAAAACTTGATCGACTGACAGTACCTCCTGTGCACAGAGACAGGCCGGCATTCAAAGTTGGCACGACGTTCCTACCAAATCTGTTGAGAAAAACACTATATGGCCTTCGTGAAAATTGTAGGGGGTAGTTAGATCTACAACTTTCCTATTCATTGTTTTGTGCACTTGTGTTCAAGTTTTGGGAGAAATTCGTGCTTGAAGTGGCTCAGTCTGAAACATGCAGCGCCAGAGCGAGGCCGTGCAGCGACGTCGCGCCGCGCCGCCGCGCCGCGCGCGCGCGCGCGCTCGCGCCCGCCGCGGGCCGCCGCCGCCCTCGGCGTACGGGCCCATCGGCGTGTGTTCCCGAGGCAGGCCGCGCCTTCCCAAGGCTGCTACGCGCCTCTCGAGACCTTGGACGCCGGGAACGCCTCGCACACCGAACCACCGTACGCGCACGCAAAGGACCAGCGGTCCGTTCTCGTCGTCCGGCCGCGCGCATCCCGAGGCGTCCTCCGCCAGTCCGCGGGACTTTAAGGGGTGCGCCGGTTGCCTTAAAAGGGAGCCACCTCCCCTGGCCGCGGCGCACGCCCACCTCCCCCCCGAACCGAGCCACCGCCGGCGCCGACCGAGCAGCCGCGGCGAGCTCCTTTTCCCGGCCAACCTCGCGCCAATGTGAACCCTCCTCCACCGCCCCTAGCACCCACGCAAGCCGGCCGAGCCGCCCCAACACTTGCTCCGAGCCCCGGCTCGCCGGGAACAACGGCCGCGGCGGCCGCGCGTCCCCGGCCGCCGGCGAGCCGCTCGCCGGAGCCGCTCCACCCCCGTCCGAGTTCCCAAATAGGCCCTTAGTGACCCTGACACTCTCCCCCAGCCTTTCCCCGGCCAGGCCAGCAACGAGCCTCGCCGGAATTGCCCCAGCCGCGCCGGCCGGCCGCCCCCAGGACTACATTGCAAAACCAAGAATCTTTCCGAGGGCCTCCCTGCAAAAGGTTAACTCCAATAGTAAAGTGATTTGGCTGTTTCTTGTAAATTGCGTAGAAAATCGTAGAAAAATCAGAAAATTGCGAAACCAAATTTGTCGGTTTTGTGGTGAAATATCCTACAACTTTTGTTATTCTTGCCTGAGCTAATTCCTGTTAGTTTTTGCATGAAAAATACATTTGTGAAAAAATTAGATCTGCAATATCTCAAAATATATAAATCCTCTGTAGCTAATTTTTGGATATGTTGTGTGTTAGGTCATGACTAGATCCTATGCCAAAAATTGCACAAAGTTATGATTTAAATATTTTTATAAAAATGTTTTTCCCTTTTCTGCAGATCTGCATAAATGATTTTTCTAGGTAAAAATAATTAGGTTTTTGAAACCAACTTTTGCACACTGCCTTTTAATTCCAAAACACACCTCTGGTGAATTAATCACAATTTTATGCTTGTCTTTCTTTGAAAATGCATAACTCGAGTTCCTTAATAGTTCTAGGTGTATGTGCTGCACCGCTAGGCTAGTTTTGAACCATATAACAAGTGTGAGAAAGTTTGGATCATTTTGTTGAGTAATTATTTTTGTGTGCATTTACCTTGTCCATCTAGCAAGCTTGTCTTATTTTCAAAAATAATTAATTTCTAGCTATCCAAAGCTTGCATGTGTGTCCAGTGGCTTGTTATAGGTATATAAAGTGTAATACACCTTTCCAATGAATTTTATTAATTAATTTCATGAATTAAAGCTTTGGAAGTAATTAAGGCTTAACAGGCATTAAATGGGAAAAATCACCAAACCACCCTTACTAAACTTGTGTTTGGTTGCAAATCTTGTTAAAAGGTTAAATGCACCCACCCACTACTGTTTGTGAAATTAAATTAAATTATTTACATATATATGTACACAGTCACCATCAAAAAGAATATCTAATAAAGAATTGCAAATTGTTCCTTTTTGGAAGAGTATGCTAAATGTATTCTTATCTAGGTGAATGTGTCCAACTAATACACCCCATGGATGTCATTTATGGTTTGTGGTTAATTAAATTAAAAATCGCCGAGTAAATCTTGCATTTGCATCTTCGTGTAGATCTTTCCGCCAGTAGACATACGCTCGTGCCGGAAGGAGGAGACGAAGGTGCCGACAAGGAGCTGTCGTACGTGGACGTAGCTCAAGACCTGGACCCAAGTCCAGAAGGGCCCAAGGCCAACCTTGCCAGCGAAGGCAAGCCCCGGATCATTAACCTCGTCTTTTAAAATTGTGCAATTATGTTTGCTACGATTGTGCAATTACGTTTCAGGAGTTGATTTGAAACCCTAGATGCATGATCCTTAGGTACCTATGCTCTATCACTAGTATGCTAGGTCGATAGCTGCTATGCTATAGGACCCGATAGAAGTCGAGTGATGTTCGTCACTCGCGAGAATAGGTTCCTAGATAGGAATCATAAGATATCCTTAAATGGATTGCTCATGTGGTAAGAGCATGGGATTTGGGCTCCAGTCCAGTGGATTTCGTGGGCTAAGCTTTTGAACGTACTAAACATTCGCCGGGTATGGGACCGGTAAGCCTAGTACCTTAATGAGGCGGCGAGGGATCCTACTATTACTACTCTTGAGAAATCTCCTAACCGGCTAGCTACCGGGAAGGGTGGTGTATGGTGACTCCAAGTATCTCGTGGGGTATGCCGGATAGCCTGCACCAAGGACTGTAAGATTCGATCCCAACCTGAGGATTTTTGGAAACGGCCTGGGAAAGTTGTCCTTATGGGGGCAGCCTACCGTGTGTTTGGGTTTACCTTGCAAGGTTTAAATCAATCAATTGTCGGCCTCTCACCGTTATCCGAGACTGCTTAATCAACTGGCCATGATATCCCATAATGATGGAACTCGAGGAATATGGTTGGATGAATTAATTGCTTGTCCAATTCTTGATTGAATTAGATGGCACATTTAGAAATGGTAATAAACTAGAACTTGTGCTAAAAGATTGAAAGTAAGGATCTACTTTTAGTAGCTGTTCAGCAAAAGAAGCTCCACCGGTCAAAAGCCTTTCATGTCTAGAGTTTGGTGATGTAGTTATCACCCGACGGTTAAGTCTTGCTGAGTATTAGTATACTCAGCCTTGCTTTAAAACTGTTGTTGCAGGTGTTGTTGACCGGAAGGGTGACGACAAGTGATGACATCACGGATGGCCTCCTGTGATGTTTACCGTTGCGCTAGTTTAATTTATTTCCGCTGTTTTTCGAACTCTGAACCTTTACTCCATGTCATGAACAATGGTTTGTAATAAAATGTTTAATTCATGTTGTACTCTAGACTCGCCTTCGCGTGAGTTTTAATGCATGTGTCGATCCTCTGTTCGATGTCCAAGTGATTTACCGGGCGTTAACCCGGCAACTAACGACAGGATGATACTCTACTATTGCTAAATGACCAAAGTGGATCGGTCTTAGGCGATACTACGGTATTTTCCTGGGCGGGTTGTCACAGCTGGTATCAGAGCGATTGCGTGCACCAGAGCTTAATTAACAATCTTAATCACATGATTTTTGAATAAAATCTACCAAGATTGTTTGGATTTACAAAACACGTTGGTCCGCTAAGGATAAACTAGACCGAGAGGCCCTAGAGGGAATTTTTTTGGTTTCTTTCAGGTGGCTTATTAATCTATGGTTTATTTTGCTAACTCCTAGCACATTACTTTATGTCAGACTTACTTTCTCGCACAACCAAACTAGATGAGCCACGTGTTTTATACGTGTGCTGTTCCGCATCACGGGAATTGCGAGGGTTGATGGAGTGATCCCTTCCACGGATCCCATCTTCGCGTCTGGTTGTAAGTTGTGTCTCACCACGTGTTTCATACGTGAGCATTCCGCATGTCGAGTATGCGAGGCAAGGATATACTCCATTCAGACGGAGGATGTCCGAGGTTGGACGCTGTCCATGCAGCGGCTTAACGCATGGATGTCGTTTCTATAGTGAACGGTAATGTATGGGAACGCTTTCATGAGTGCTGGCATGAAAGGTTCATTGTGTTCTGTGGTCTTCTGCAGGTACACTAACCTCGTTTCGTAAGTCGTTAAGTAAGCATCGACTAGATCTCGACTAGCTATTATAGGGAGCTACGTGTATGTGCCATGCCACCGGCGCTAACTCCGAGTTTTGGCTGAATGCCTTGTGAGGACGCATAGGACGTCTTGCATCATGCTAAAAGTCGTGAAAGAACCTAAACTGAACTCCCATCTGTTTCCGTGCTCTCTAAGGTAAAATAGTGATAATGTGTTTGTTCCGCCTAGCCTCTCAAGTGTAGATGTGTTGTTGTGCATAAATTTATCAGAATTGTTGCTTAGATTGTTACCCTCATCCAAAAATCTGTTGTCTAGGTGATCTCGACCTAGATCGCTTCAATCTAATCCACTTCTTGCTCGCCAAAGTTCACGATCAGAACCCTGGTCTACTGCAAGTTATGCTCGGTCAGTCAACCCTTGTCTTGCCATCTTCCTAGAACCTTTTGATACCTTGCCTAGATAGCACCTTCCCTAATCTTCTAGCTCAACCTTGCACACCCAACTTGAGTCTCATAACCTTGCTAAGTTTCTACGCAGAGTTGAGAAGTGTTGGACTCTGGTTCAAGTTAGGATGTTCGGTTTTCGATTACCAGAACCTTGTACCATTTGGTATGCCTGCTCGTTCGAGTTCAGCATACGTTGGATCTTAGTATGCATAATTACCCCATACCTTAACCCTACCCATATTCGTGGATCGAGTTACCCTTGTACACTCGCACCCGACTAATTCTCACTTTTGTCGTTATGTCCAGATGGACAACACTGGTTTTACGTCGGCTGATGTGGAATCATGGACTCTCGTGAACTACCTCGAGGAGGGTGGATTTCCTGCACTTTTGTGGGACACCCTGAAGGATTTTCGGTACACCACTTACCCAGAGTACTCGACACGTGAGGTCATGACCACAGGCCAACTCCTCCGATGTGAAGTAAAGGTGAAGATTTCAGTGTGCCCGACCAATCCTGCTTGGGGAGAGTGGGAGTGTATGGCACACGGAAGAAATTTGTCCGACACGGTGCAGAAGGCTGCTCTCGAAGCACTTACAACTTTCTATGGAAAGCACCCTGCCGAGATAGCCAACTCTGCAGCTAAAGTCATTCCGGTACTTGAGCGACACATTGCCCTGGGTGGTGAACGTGAAACTATCCTTCCAGCCCAGAGCAACTCTCACTATAGACCTGATCTTGTCACCTCAGTCCGCTTCTCAGAAGCCATGTACGACACGTACCGACGGATGTTGGGAGAAAGCGTATTCTATAGACACCAAATCTATAGACACAAAGTTAAAGAAATGGAGTGTACAGCTCAAGCGTTGAAGGAAGCCTGAGCAATGATAGCTACTCTCGGGAAGGAAAGACGCAAGGACAAGGCCAAGATACAAGAGTTAACCGAGATCATACATGAGCAGAATTTCGCGTGAATTTTAATGCATGTGTCGATCCTCTGTTCGATGTCCAAGTGATTTACCAGGCGTTAACCCGGCAACTAACAACAGGATGATACTCTACTATTGCTTAATGACCAAAGTGGATCGGTCTTAGGCGATAGTACGGTATTTTCCTGGGCGGGTTGTCACAATCTCCCCTGGCTGGTCCCTCCCAAAATCTGGTCGTGCCGGCTTCCTTCACCGCTGCTATGGTGGTATCCCGCGCCGCCCCTGGCTGGCCTCTCCCCCAAATCCGGCAGTGCCAGCTTCCTCTGCCACTGCTACGGCGGTCCCCTGCGCTGACTTCGCCGTGCAGGCCTGCGCCCGCCCCCTCTTTCTCCTCCGTAACGCAAGGTGCCGGCCACCGCTGCGAGGGCCCCAGCTCCGCACTGGCTACGGGAGGACGTCGCTGGCCTACCGCGTGTTGACGGTTAATAGTTGTATCAAAGTTCGTTTAGACTTGTAAGCGGACAAATCTCCCGTCGTAGTCAAGGGACCCTTCTTCCCTCGAGTGGTGAACCCAAGGTATCGAATCTGTGGAACAAATGTGTGATGCAAAAGATGATCTAGTAATGCCAAGTAACTTCAATCTTCGATAGATAAAACCCTAATGCATCTAATCATAAGAATCAACACAAGAACGAATCTAATCTACTAAAGACCGGAGGTAACAAAGATAGAGGGGGTAGATAAACCGATCTAGAGAGATCGGGTTGAGCCTTTTGTTGAAGTTCCAAGCGAAAGAAGAAGTAGCAAATCAAATCTCATTAGAAGCCTCTTTAAACCGTGGTTTCCCGTCCGACTCCGAAAACGCCCGCCTTTCAGAGCTCCCATTCTGTCACAACGTACTCCTATTCATGCGGGTAGTCTAGGGCGAGTCCAAGGATAAGTCGAGTTCTTTCGGAAGATCAGGCGTGCACCTCTAGCCACCACAGCTACAAGAACACCCTATGTGATCTATCTCGAGAATAGATCTAAAATAAGCAAAGCCGATCAAAAACGAAGACTTCGGAGAAACACTTAGTCGCTAAGAATCGGATTCAACTTGATACATCAACTAGTACAATGATATATGAACAAGATCACCACCGGGATCCTACCTTGATCTTGCTTCTAGCTCCGGGAACTCCGACATGGTCTTCCCTGCAAGGTTCCCACGTCGGCTAGGGAGACCCTAGTCAACTAGCTTGACCCTCTCCTCTCCGGGATGATGTCCCTCTATTCTCTGCTCCTCGGCGGCTGATGACGAATTGATCGATGTGTGGCTCTTGACCCCGGGGCTATAAATAGCCCGAATGGCGGCTAGGTCAAAGGGGGAGGTGACTGGGCCCCGGAATGGGCCGGGCCGACCGGCCTGGGCTGACCCCGGCCCAGTTGCCTGCCTCCTTCGCGTGGAGTCGGTTCCCGAGTCTTCTAGATCCTTCCCCCTCCTGCATGTGGACCCTTGTCGTCAGTTTCTCTCCGAGTTGGACGTAGCTCCTTGTCCCACAAGATTCGTCACTTTTCTGGATAGGTCCTTAGAGTTTGTCATCTTCTCGGGTTTGGTCCCTGGGCTTCTTGGAGTCAAGTTTGCTTCATTGCATGACTTGTACGGGGCTTCAAGGTCTTGTCACAAGGTGCTTGATGAACTTATCTCGAAAGTCTTGCTTTCAACGTCAAAACCCTGCATAAACACTAAACTCCAAAACCGACATGCACGAATGAACTTGTTATACCAAGGGGGTTAGTACCAATGGATAAATTATAAAACTCATGTCAACACCGAAGGTAAACTCATGGCTTGGTTGACGGAATTTCACCGTCAACATCTCCCCCATGCTTAAACCTTGCTCGTCCTCGAGTAAACCTTCAATGGATATCATCATTGCCATTCATTATTTAAACCTTGCACTTGATCATACATGAGAAAACATAATGCTCTCAAAATTATAATTCGTTAAAGTTACATAATGTACTAGCCTTCATCTCTACGGAGGGTAGATTCTTAATTAAGCTTATACCACAAGTATTAACATGCTCCAAAGTTTAAATAGATCTCAGAAATTTTGAAATAAAGAACACGATGAATAAGAGCTTAACCAAGTTCACAAATTTAAATCACCTTGCATATTGCTCATGAACTCTCATCTCACTTTTGTCTCTCTGGCCTATTTATTCTACTCTTTTCCCTCTCATAACATATATATATATATATATGGCAGGCTTTATATGGATATTTTTGGGAAAGTTTGTCCTACCAAGATATTATAAATGAGATGTTGTCAAAACAAGACAAGCTTCTCAAGGTCTTACCGAGACTCGTCAAAAAGGTCATTGGAAAATAATGTTATATCAAGGAGGGGAAAGAGAAAAATACACACACTTGAGATAGGTGGACATGTGCAAATGGCGAAGAGTGATCCCGAGGCACAAAGGAAGTCCTCGTTATCGGATTGCACATTGTTTCAAAATGAGTATGGATCTTTTAATCTTGAAGCCTTGAAATTCCTAATGAACTGTAGAGAACCGGGGAGTTCACTTTCTTTTATTTTTACACAACTCATATTTTTTCTTTTTCTCATATATATATATATATATATATATATATCCTTTTTCTTTCTTTCTCTTTCTCATTTTTTTCTTTTTCTTTCTCATTAAATTTTTTTTATTTGCTCCCCTTGAACTCTAAAATTGCATCGTACCTACCTCCTCCCCCATGCTTAGACGTTGCTCGTCCTCGGGCAAAGAGGTGATAAATAAGGTAGGTACCGGGAATACTTTTCCTTTGGAGAGATACTTGAATTCTTCAATGTTGGCACCGTCTTGCAATCTTCCTTGAATTGATGATCCATCCTCAACGATAGGTTGTGGTCAAGGAGGTAATCACAAAAAATGATATTTGGTTTTAAGGGTGGATATCCGGCGAGGTTTGTGAGATCTCCAATGTGGGGATACACAATGCACGGATAAGAGGCTAGCAATAAGATAGATACGCAAAAACGGAATGACCAGCTTCTTAGTCTCGGGCCAGAGAAATCATGGCCTGCAATAACTCACTCAAAAATAAATCTTGTACACTAAGGTTTATGCACTCAAATATATATAAGGCTTTGGATACGTAGAGCAACACACAAGTGATATTCATGACAAGGTTAGCATTACTTTTAAGAATAAAAACCATCTTTAATCTATCTAAAACTTGAGAGCACATAAAACACTATGGGTCTTTATTTTAATCATAACCTCCGCTAAAGATTAAGCTAGCATTTAGATAAATTCAGATTTGTATTTTAAGAGAGCACTAGCTTTAACATGCATAAATCAATTACAAAGATAAACAAAGCGCAATTATAATCATATATCATCATGACACAAACTTCATAACTTTTCCAAAGGTATAAACAAGGTGGTGTATTTAATAATAATGAAAACTAGTTGAAGTACATGCTGAAAATAAACTAACACACTTGTTGAAATTTAAATAAAAACTGAAAAATACTACGCAAACACAAGCAAAAAAACAAGCTGAAAATTACAGAAAAAGGTAAAAGGATAGAAAACTAAAGCTCCTCCTTCTTCTTAATCCTCCGCTGGTGGTTGGTATTGATGATCTTGGTAGTTGTACCCTTGGTCATAGTAGGTTTGGACATCCCCTCCAACGAATTGTTTCGGCGGTACTAGGTGAAGACACCCAAGCTCATAGGCAATATTTGCATTGCCTTCACCAAGTTGGGCCGCGTTGATTTGGATGGCTGCGACGTTTTGCATGTTTCTCACAGCATACCCTCCAATCATGCCCATGCTTTGTTGTGGTTGGGGGTATTGTGCGTAGGGCTCCGCAAAGGTTACGTTGGGCGCCACATAATTTTGTGGGGGCATGGCTGGACCACTCCCCCATGCATGCATTGTTGGCCCTCCGTAATAATTCGGCGGAGTAGGGATTCCTCTGAATGGTGGCACATAGTTTGGTTGTGCACCACCCGCTAGCGCGGAGGAAGATCCCTCCTCTACAATTCTTCCTCTTTTATTCTTCCTTGCCGGGACAAGGAGTCCCTCCTCCAACCAATGTTCCTTCCCTTGAATGAAAAGCCTAAGTCTTGGGTCTGGAAGGGGTAAGTTCACCTTGGCCACATGAAAGCCTTCTCTCTCATCTCCACTAATATATTTTATTTGCTTCAAATACTCAAATCCGAGAGGGGTCCCACGTAAAAGATGTTCGGGATTCCTTGTAATCTCTGGCCTTAAGGAGATGGCCAACATAGAGAGGTAGCACCCCGAACCAATATCTCCCGATCCCGATGTTGCCTCGCAACACCATCGGTTGATCATAAGGTATGAGGGGTCTATTGGCTGCCTGGCAATTAAAGCCGAGTAGAGCCAATTCAACTCTGTGTTGGTCACCTTTGTCTCCCTCATCCTCCCCATAATCCTCTTGCACATCCAAGAGTGGAATACTTGGATAATGGGGTTGCGGATGGAATTGTGTTGTTGGTGGGCTTCTCCGGAGATTAAATTCCAAAATCCATCTAACATGCCATCCGGCACGTCAACTTTCTCTGGAGCTCCCTTTTGGAACCCAAGTAGCTCCCTAATATACTCGTAGGGAACCACTTGTTGGATTCCCTCCAAACGGAATGATAAACTTTGCACCCCCTCATCAAGGATAGGCGTCATAGTCATCAAGATTTCCAAGGCAAACTCCATTTGGGTGTTTGCCAACACCCCGTTGGAGAATTGCACCCATCTAAGGTGCCCCAACATATAATATATATCTATGCCGAACCCCAATGCGTTCAGAGCTTGGTCATTGAAATCGACATTTGCCACAAGCCTCTTCTCAAGGCGAGAGAGTTTCTTCTCCTCCTCCTCCGACAATATGATGAAGCCATATGTGGAGTACCGCGGAGTGTATGAAGGTGGCACGGATGAACGGGTCGATCGTCGAGGTGGGACGGACGGCTCCTCCGTACGCCCTTGAGGTTCGGTAAACCTCATGGACGTGCTCCTTGTTGCCCTCATGCCACCGAGGAGAAGAGTGTCGTTCCTCCTTGGCGGTGCTATGTCCTCCTCCATGCTCCGAGGAGACTCGGAAACCGAGTGCCTCCTGGAAGATGTCGTCGAAGATGGCTTGGACGACGATGACCCCTTCTTCTTGGTGAAAAGACTTGTGGTTTTCTTCTATATGATTGCAGCACTCTTCTCTCCACTAAAATTCCAGGTTGCAATCAGTAACTAGGCACTTAAAAACTTATTTCAGAATGTGGACTTTGAGTGGATTAAAGGTGTGAATTGTTTGAGCTATCAAGCTTGGGAAGGTTGGCTATGTCTACGGTGGTTCTGGGCACGAAAACTTGACCACACAAATAGAGGAATGAGAGGGATGCTTGCCTGCAGAAAACGGGAGCCGGGGGGGCTCCTTTTATAGGGGAGGCCGGCCGGCCTTGGCCGACCAGCCTGGTTGGCCGCGTGCTCCTCCCTGGCTCGGTTTTTTTCCAGCATGATCATTTCTCCTCCATGACTTCCTTGCCCGCGTGCTCCACGAGTTGCACCGCCCAAACGCTCTCGTCCACTCCTTTTCTTGCATTATTGGTCCTTCCACTTGATGCTTCATGCTTTAAGTCATGTCCATGCTCCCTTGCTCCACTTGCTTCACATGTCACCATGAATTTCCTGCAAAGATATGCTTGCTGCCCACCCATGCTTGTCCTTTGCATGTGGTCTTGATGAAAGTTGTTGGAAGGCATCCAATGGTGCATGCATGATTAACTTTAACTAGATTGCCTCCCTTTAAGTATGTTTAAGGCTAAGCACTCCTCTAATTTCAAAAATTAAAAATATTTCCAGAGCTATGGAAAAGCTCAAGCATAAATTTAGAGAAGTTTTTAAACCATTAAAAACAAATGTAAGTCGAAAATATTTTTCGACTATATTGATATTAGTCTCACCGGCATAGTTTGCCTTCATTGGTTGAGAGCAAACTTTTCCCGACTTGATCATGGGGGCATAGGTTTAGGTTCTAATTTTCGCTAAACGAGAGAGATTTTGAATGAAATAAAATTGAATGAGGCTTAGAAAAATTCTAATCCTAGAGAAACCAAGGATATAAATTTTTAAACCAACCAAAAGTTTAGTTTCTAGGTTCACGCGAGTCCTACCACGTGCTGAAATTTAATTAACACCTAGGTACAAGTCGTGGCTCTACTCGTGTTTTTTTAGCATGAAAATCAAGTCAACCACAACATCATAATGAGTATGAATGGTTGAGTTACGTTCTGAATTTATTTGGTTGTGGTTTCTCGAAAAGAAGCAAATAAACACATAGGAGGGTTCATGTAAAGGGTTTATGATCAAGCAAAATATTCAACCAAGAATTATGTCTCTAATATTGTTCAACCACTTCTAAGTCTAATGTCTTTGCGTAGTAAAATTCAAAACTGAATTAAAAACTCGAAAAACCTGGAATTGGGTTGTCCTCCCGGTAGCTTATTCTTGACTCGACGAAACGGGTTGCCTCCCGCCTAGCACTTCGTTTATAGTCCATGGCTAGACTTCTTCACTTGATTACTTCGGATCAATGCTCTTTGCGGGCGTTACAATCTTGGGTACCCACTTCCACACCATCTTGGGCATGGGCTTGTCTTCCGGCTTAGTCATTTTTTTGGTCTTCACAGGCGGCTTTTCTTCCTTTGTCTTGACGGATGCAACATCTTCCTTGACTTTGTTCATGTCCTTCTTCTTCGGCTCTTTCTTCTTCTTCAGCCCTTCCTTCTTCCTTGGTTCTTCCTTAACAATGCGATGATAAGGTGGAACATTTTTAACTTCAATCATATTGCATACCTCGAGGCGTGGTCGAAACTTGAAGGAACTCCTTTCTCCGTTAATGTCGAACATGATCTCCCCCTTGCCAACATCGATAGTATCTCCCACGGTCTTGAGGAAAGGCCTCCCAAGGATGAGCGGTGGCTTCTCCCTCTCTCCCATCTCGAGCACCACAAAATCGACGGGGATGAAGTGGTGTCCGACCTTCACGGGCACATCGGTAGGCATAGCTTCTCGAACACATCTCTTAGCATGACGCTCACACTTGCTCCAAGGTCGCATAACGCCTTCTCGAACTTGAATGAACCAACGGAACATGGAATTGTCAGGCATCCTAGGTCCTTTTGCTTCTCTAGCCCATTAGCAATAGCGGCACTACATTCCTCGGACATCTTGACATGATCTACCCCGAGTGTTGCTATCTCATATTTATTTGCAAGTATGTCTTTAAAGTAACGAGAATATGTAGGTACTTGAAGGGCATCCAATAATGGCATGTTGATGCTAAGTCTAAGCACAACCTCCACAAACTTCTCAAAGTGATTATCAAGTTTACCTCGGAAGTAGCGTGGCTTGAGTTGTGGTATCCTCGTGTCTTCTTCCGACATCTCAAACTCGGGCTCTTCGGTGACGATCCCCGTAACTTCCTCCTTAGCAAATTCCTCCATCCTAACGGACGGTTTAAGCTTCCTTGCTCCCAGGGAACGTTCTGGATCTTCATTCTCCTTTCCCGAACGTGTTTGAATAGCCTTCGCCGATTCGGGACCTTTAGGTTGTCCCGGAAGCTTCCCTTCATCATTAGTGAGGCGCCCTGTGAGTTGTCCAACTTGCGTCTCGAGCATCTTCATCATGTTGAGCACTTGATGGTTGGAGCTTCCGACCTCCGTCACTTTACTATCGATGTTCTCCAACACCTTGTCTATGGCCTTGAACTTGGTGACGGTGTCCTTGTTGATCTTAGCTTGCTCGTCCATGAAGTCCTTCAATTGTATACGAAGCGGAACCGAATTTGGAATGGACGAGCTTTGTAACACCCTAAAATTCCATCACCAAATTAATATAAGCAACAAGGTGTTTTAGTTTTAACTTTCTAAGGATTAATTAAATTATCAAATAAATTTGGCATTTAAAATATTTAAACATCATTTTAATAATTCAGAAGCAATAAATGCTTGTGCATCATGATTTGAATGCATGAGGTTTTTGTTTGTTGGTGTGAAGCTTTAAAATGTTTTAAAAATCTTGAAAAGTTTGAAAAAAATTCAATTTCAAAATTTTGGGTTTGAAAAGGTTTGAAAAGAAAAGAAAAAGGAGTTTGAAAAAAACCCCAACCCTCTTCCCCCTTCCCCTTTCGGCCCGCGTGGCCCAACCTCACCCCACCGGCCTCTCTCCTTCCGGCCCACCAACCCCCGCGCCGGCCCACTTTCTCCCACCTCCCCTTCCCCTCTCCTCTCGCTGCCAACCCGGGCCCGCCCGTCGCCTCTCCCCCTTCCTCCTCCCGGCCCGCCCTCTCCTCTGTTTCCTAACAGAGCCGCACCGTCGGCCATTCCCACGTCTCCCGCGCCTCCCCCTCCTTCAATTGGGGCAATCAAGAGCTTTGAAGCCCGGCTTCACTCCCCCCCCCCTCTTAATCCCCTTGGGTTTCCCTAATCAAGAGCTCGCTCTTTATTGCCATGAAACCGCCATGGCCATTGATGGCATTTCCCCTCCGGTCGTCAAACCTTCCCCCTCTCCCCGGCCTATAAAGGGAAAGGTAGAGCCTCTGCCTCATCTCCTTTGCTCAATCGCACTCCCACACCCTCTCCTCACCTCCACATGCGCCGTCACCCGCGAATCCCGCCACCGCGCCACTGCCGGCCGCCCGAAGCTCCTCGTCGTCGGTGAGCACCTCCTCGGCCTCCTCGCGTCCCTCCCTCGCCTCCCCGCTCCGCCCGCACGAGGATCCCGTGCCCGTGGCCCCTCCTTCCCCCCGCCGACCAAGGCCGAACCACGCCCTCCGCGCGAGCCCGCGATCCCATCCGCCTGTGGCCGACGCGCGCGAACTCCGCCGTCCCATCGTCGCCAACGAGCCCCTGGTAAGGTCCGCGTCATCCTTCTCTTCCTCCTGGTCCAAACCGCACTCGAAACGGAGCCCTGTAGCTCGAGATCGAGCGAACTCCGGCGATGCTCCGGCGAGCCGCCGCCGTCTCCGGCCGAGCGCCGCCGCCTGCCGCTCGCGGGCC
Source organism: Cenchrus americanus (assembly GCA_947561735.1). NCBI lineage: Eukaryota > Viridiplantae > Streptophyta > Magnoliopsida > Poales > Poaceae > Cenchrus > Cenchrus americanus. The sequence continues at coordinate 58,438,216 of OX387240.1, forward strand.
ACCCCAGCCGTCCATGCGAAACCGACGCCCCAGATTAGATCGGGGTTATCCCCGTTGGCCCCGGTCCATCATGGACCAGTGGACAGAGTCCATCACCCGGTCCACGGCCACGCCCGCCATCCGATCCAGATCTGACGGCCCAGATCAACTCGTGACCCCAAGTCAATCCCATCCATAACGGTCAACCAAGGCGGTTTTGCTAAAAAGCCCCTAGCTTTTCTATTATCATAGCCACACCCTCCCACCTATAGACCATCACAAAGAGGCCCTGTTTTTATTGTTTAAGCCCTTGACTTTTCTATAAAATCCCACCCAAGGTCCAAGCTCTGTTCTTTTACACCAAAACCCTTGAGTTCTTACACATATTTACGTTTAGGTCCCTGATTTCTTACAGTTAAGCCCCTAGAGCCCTGTTTCTTCACAGAAAAGCCCCTGAATCTTGTGTTAGCCATATCTTTCCCGTCTTTTATCCGTTTCAAGCGTTCTTGTTATCCACGCGACCATCTTTTAAAGCCCGACAGTTCTAGAATCTTGTTTTCGCCATATCTTTTGAGTTTTAGCTTCGTTTCCACCGTTTCAAGTTGCGTTAGGATCATATCAACTCAAACAACGTGATAGGACCAATGTTGTACATGTTCTTTGTTTTTATTTTATATTAAATATGATTAAATCCTATTACATATGCTTTTCTAATTACAATCTAATTAGAAGTTTAACACGTGTTTTCATAAGAAAGTTAATATGATTAATATTAAATGAACATTTCTTTTAATTAAAAGTTAAGTAGATGTATACCTCGGTTTTATAATCAAACTTAATTTGATTAATGATTACGCAATTTGCTTTCTACTAAAATGTAACATAGGCTATATCCCGGGTTTTCTTAATTAAATGTTAATTTGATTAAAAGAATATAAATCTGTTTTTAAATTATAATTTGATTAGAATAACTCAAAATATAAAGATAAACGCTTAGATGCTTTTAAATGCTTCTTTTAAAATTAAATGTTTAATTTGCATAAATCATACTTGAATATTTATAAGTAAAAATTGGACTAGGCCTACATCGTATTTTAAATGCAAATATAACTTGCTTAATTATAAATAGGGTATTTCTCTGAAATAACCTATACACATGATTTTACTTAATTAAAAGATACCAAACACGTAGCTAGCTCTTGTATGTGATCATCCAAATCTCCCGATAGTTCTGAGTGTTCCTTGTGTTCGCTTTCTTAGAGCCAAACCTTGTTTTCCCTTTAAGGTTTTCATGCTTGGTGTATTGTTTTGTTTATTGAATGTATTCTTGTGTGCTCGTAGACATCGTGTCAGTTTCAAGCGAGTAACCAGATGAAGTAGATCAAGAGCAAGTGTTTGAAGAAGAAGAACCTTAGTGTTTAAGCAAGGAAGGCAAGTGGTCTTCTCCCCCTGCATGATTCTATTTTATCCTATGTAATTGCATGACAACTAAGTTTATATTTATTATGATATTGCATTAAATTGATGGGAATACACTTTTTAAGGACTTACCTAGACTTTTAACCACAATCCTTGGATCAACCCGGTTTAACAAATGTTTTTGGGTAGAATATGCTAGTTGCTTAACTTGGGTTGGATAAAAATGGTTTTCCAAGATAAAGGCTTGTATGTTTAACAATGATGCTTTTGGTAATACAAGATCATGTGATTTAATCGGAACATGGAGAACCACCCAAGAAAACATGCGCAACCACAGTGTTACATGGCTCTGACCTTAGCCAATTAATTAGGTGTGCGATTATTCTGATGGCCCTTTTCCGAAAGGAGCGAGAGGGGGATCGGGTTGCGGGGGTATAGCCCGGTCCTTTTGGGGTAGCAGCCTTTGCTAAGGTGCTGACCACTAGGGAGGGTTATGGTCCGCCCTGATCTGTAACTATGCGGGTCGTTAGTCTTTTGTATACCTTTGTAAAGGCTTCGTAGCGTCCCTATGCAATCACATCTCAGAAGTGTGGTATGATGCCTGATCAGCATCGCATGGTTGGGTTCAAAGTTCTTCGGAACTTTTATGCGAGTTGTGGGTAAAGTGTGCAAACCTCTGCAGAGTGTAAAACTGATCGATCAGCCGTGCTCACGGTCATGAGCGGCTTGGACCCTCACATGATTAATAAACTTAAAGATGAGAATAAATCGTGGTTCGATGAGTTTTTGTTGTTTTGTTTAAAAGTTTCTTAAGTGGGTTGGAATATACTTACATCTAGTAACTAGGCGTTCTTTAAATAAAAGTTTGACCAACATTAAAAAGCTAACCGCTGCAAAATCATAGCCTATCCTTGGTAGCCTTGCATCTTCCCCCTCTTGTTGAGTACCAACCATAAGTGTACTCAGCCTTGCTTACCGCTGTTCAGAAGAGAACAATGGTGAAGAGTTCTACATCGATTTTGAGGGAGTTCTGAGGCATGCGTCTCCCCCAGTCAAGTGCCTATGGAAGCGGAAGACGAAGACTCGTCGTGTAGTTATCGTTTTCCGATGTTAAAGACCTTCGTGTCTTCCGAATGAGTGTAGTAAGTTGTTAAACCCCTTGTTACGTTTTACTGTCTATGATATTACACTCATTTTGTCTATCATATGTGTGGAACTAGATCCTGGCACACATATGTGATGCATCTGGTTTCTCTCCGGAAATCGGGTGTGACAAGCTTGCATTAAATTGAGGTCTACCTTGCCCGTAATGGAAGTTCGGCAATTCTCCCTTCCTCATGTAGTAGAGCACCTTGGCTTCCTCCGGACAATCTTTGTGGACATGTCCATACTCTCCGCATTCTTCGCATGTGGATCTTGCTTCGGCAGCCTTCAAATCTTGAGCCTCTTTCTTTTCTATCTCCATCTTCTACAACCTCCTCATGAGTAAATCGATCTTGCCTTCAAGTATGTTCTCCTTCTCCACTTGCAAGACTCCTTTGACATTCCCCGTGGATTGAACTGGAAGTATGCGTCCGGATGACGCCCATGTGTCATTATCCGCGACCTTCTTGAATAGAGTGAAAGCTTCAGTCGGCGTAAGCTCGATGATAGATCCTCCCGCTGATCCATCGATGATCGTCCTTGACGCCATGGTGAGTCCTTGATAGAACTTTTGCACGAGGTCTTCCTTCGGGAACTTGTGATGTGGAACCGCCCGAGTGTACTCATTGAAGCGCTCGAATGCCTCCGAGATAGTCTCCGTAGGATATTGAGAAAAAGTGGTAATCTTATTACGCAAGCTTTGAGTTTTACCCGGCGAGTAGTATTCCTTCATGAAAGCCTTCATCAACGCGTTCCAATTTTGCACCGTCTCCGCCGATTGAGAGTGGAACCATTGCAAAGCCTTCCTAAGTAGTGAGAATGGAAAAAGCCTTGCCTTCATTTGGTCTTGAGTCACCCCATCCATGTTGAAAGTCTGACATAGTTGAATGAACGCTTGGAGGTGAAGGTACGGATCCTCTTTACCGGTGAAGGGTGAATGTTGCACCATGCGGATTGTTAAGGTCTTGATCTCGAATGGCCTTCCAATCTCCTCAAGGTTCAAGATTGGTAGGTCGATGATGTCCGGGGTGCATAGCTCCCCGATCTTGCGTTCTTGCGGCGGTTGTTCACCCATTGGTGGAAGTCAATTCTCCCGAGGAATTTGAGGTGGTGGATTCTTCGGAGATTCCTTCGATCCTTTGTCTTCCGACTTCGAATCTACAAAATCCAGCTTTTTAGCTTGATGTGCTTCATGTCTCCTTAGCCTGAAAGTTTTTCTGGATCATCCACAAAATTATTGGGTTTGTTGGAGAGGTAGCCGTCCATCTCCTGTAAGGTTTAGCGATAAACAAAAATATGCAAAAACAAAAGTAAAAACAAATCTAAGAAAACTAGGGTTAGACAAACTAGATTAGATTGATTTTGAGGATGATCAAAAGTTAGTAGATGCAAAGAAGAAAAACTAAAAGAAAACTGAAAATCACAAAAAGAAAACCCAAGGTATCGAATCCGTGGAACAAATGTGTGACGCGAAAGATGATCTAGTAATGCCAAGTAACTTCAATCTTCGATAGATAAAACCCTAATGCATCTAATCATAATAATCAACACAAGAACGAATCTAATCTACTAAAGACCGGAGGATCAGGCGTGCACCTCTAGCCACCGCGGCTACAAGAACACCCTATGTGATCTATCTCGAGAATAGATCTAAAATAAGCAAAGCCGATCGAAAACGAAAACTTCGGAGAAACACTTAGTCGCTAAGAATCGGATTCAACTTGATACATCAACTAGTACAATGATATATGAACAAGATCACCACCGGGATCCTACCTTGATCTTGCTTCTAGCTCCAGGAACTCCGACGTGGTCTTCCCTGCAAGGTTCCCACGTCGACTAGGGAGACCCTAGTCAACTAGCTCGACCCTCTCCTCTCCGGGATGGTGTCCCTCTCTTCTCTGCTCCTCGGCGGCCGATGACGAATTGATCGATGTGTGGCTTTTGACCCCGGGGCTATAAATAGCCCGAATGGCGGCTAGGTCAAAGGGGGAGGCGACTGGGCCCCGGAATGGGCCGGACCGACCGGCCTGGGCACACCCCAGCCCAGTTGCCTGCCTCCTTCGTGTGGAGTCGGTTCCCGAGTCTTCTAGATCCTTCCCCCTTCTGCATGTGGGCCCTTGTTGTCAGTTTCTCTCTGAGTTGGACGTAGCTCCTTGTCCCACAAGATTCGGCACTTTTCTGGATAGGTCCTCAGAGTTTGTCATCTTCTCGGGTTTGGTCCCTGAGCTTCTTGGAGTCTAGTTTGCTTCATTGCATGACTTGTACGGGGCTTCAAGGTCTTGTCACAAGGTGCTTGATGAACTTATCCCGAAAGTCTTGCTTTCAACGTCAAAACCCTACATAAACACTAAACTCCAAAACCGACATGCACGAATGTACTTGTTATACCAAGGGGGTTAGTACCAATGGATAAAGTATAAAACTCATGTCAACACCGAAGGTAAACTCATGGCTAGGTTGACGGAATTTCACCGTCAACACCGCGGCACTCTTACCTTGGTGGGCGTTGTGTTGCTACCGGCTATAGGCGAGCGTGTTGTGTTCGATGAAATGTCGACAAGAGAAAGTTTGGTGGTAGAGCTCCGGATTCCTAACAATAGTCTTTGGAGGGACCAGCTAGATTGGGCAGTGTGCCAAACAAGAACAGGTGGTTTGGTTTCACCAGGCTTTGGCTGGCCAGAGGCAGGCTGACGAGCCAGGCTGGCCAGATGCAGGTGAGCAAACACGCCCTTAGGAGCTCCAACCCCCATGCTTGATATATACCTATCCATGCGCCATACAGGAGCCCTAGAGAAATCAGTTCGCTCTTATATTACCTAATTGAGCATAACAACATCAATGCCTCCTCCTGCACCTCAAAGTGAGTTTGTTAACAAGTATAAATATTTGTCCTATACCTCAAGGTGAGTTTGTTAACTAGTATAAAGATTTGTTTTTTCGAAGCTGCTAGAGCCCGGACGTCCGTTCCGAGCGCTAGCTTCCACACGGTGACATAAGCAACTCGCAACATCTAAAAAACATTAGCTGCAACATCGAAACTCATCATCCGCAACAATAAAAATCGATGTTTGCAACATCAAAAATATGTTAAATTTTTTATAGTCATCCATCGAAAAATAAGGTAAAAACCCGCCACAACATATGTTTCATGTTGATTGAAACACTCAAATCTCTGGATGAAAAATGCAACATTCAGATAACACACTTGCAACGTGTACTTGAAATATGTGCAACATCTTAACATCAGGATCTACCTTTGCAACTTCAACTTGAAAATTTAGAACATTGTTCTTGAACATATGAAAGGCACGCTTGAAGCACGCACCAAAACATTGTAGGAGGAACATCCAACGTACAGTAAAGCACAGGGAGGGGACGGCTTGCCACAGGCCTCGTGCGTCGTCACACGTGCCCAGGCGCTTGCGAAGTTGCTCCTGACACGCTGCCGCCTATGCGTGTCTTGCCGCCGGCCCTGTACGACACCGCCTGGAGCACTTGTGACCGCCCTTGCGCACTGCTGCCTGCTCAAGGCTCACTGCTATCTCGAAGCTCTCGCGGTTGTCGAGAGCCAGCGTGGTTTGTCCATTGCTACATGGGAGCAATGGCCCACACCCTGACGCTCACAGAGGAGCTCCTCCACTGACACGCGCCACTGGTGTTGACCAACACCACATGCTTGATCCGTGGCCACCGTGCCCCAATCCATGTGCTCCCTAGCCAGATCCACGCCGTGAGAAGGGAGAGGAGATGGGTTGGCCGCCGGATCTGCACTAAGGAGATTCACCGGCGGCGCCTATGACTGGGAGGGTTGAGCACGGGAGGGAGAGAATAGGAGCGCAGGGGGACAGAGTGGCGTGCAAAAGGGAAAAATGAGAGGCGGGTCGTGAGGGAAAGGAGGCATGCAGAGTCCGTTTGATGCGTTTGAAGGCATTAACAGTAGCATTACCGTTGTATTTAGATATTCACTTCCTCCTACATCAATGTTTGGTATCGATCAAGGAATGCCACTAACTACTTATCCTTCCATTTTATGATGATTACATCTTCTTTAGTTTTAGTTTTCATTGCATACTAAGTTGAGTTCAACGAGTGTTATCATGTGTTTATGATATTTGTTTATTTATTCAACTAAAATTGAAATAATATTCGATCATTTATGGATCGTAGCTACAAAGCAATGTATAGAAACTATTAGCAAAAAGTGATTGAAATATAATAAACATGGCTGATTAATGTCATTCATGTTTGACAAAAAAATAAAAAATTGCAATAATGACATGACATACTGTGTTTCCTCACAAAATAATATTTGACTAACTGTGACAAAACATTAATATTGAGTTAGGTGCTCACTTGTTGATGTCTCTTGAGCATACAATTGTGAAATATTTAGAGCATATGATACTTTTGCTGGAAACTAAAGCTATATTAAATGTTGATTTTATTGAAACTTGATTAATTTTGAAGGAACCACAATCCACTTAGAAATATTTTGAGATATATACTATTTTTTTGAATCATGAATTACTCCAAATGTATTAAAATATCTCTTCTAATAGAATGAATTAACATTTGCTATTATAGGCTTATGCATCTTTTGATCAATGCCTTCTGAAGTGCAGTGGAACCAGCTCGACCTACATAAAAATGACTTTAAAGAACGGTTCATATTATGATGAAATCTCAAAATAAAAATTAGATAAAGATGTGTTATTAGAAGTTCGACATAAAAAATATGATCTAGAGGATCTTCTCAAAGGTAACACAAGGCAATATATTATATTGAAAAATTGACGACCTTAGCACTAACTTTATAGATGTGGCACCAAAGTATTGTGATACTATGTCTTATGTGGACCCTTACCCACACTATTCCGAGGAGACCTTCACATTGATACCAACATGGGAGACCAACTGTAATGGAAGTCAAACCTTTCTTCACAACTTAACCTAATATGAGACTCACTTTTACTTTTGTGTGGTTATCCTACCACTCTCTACTCATGCCATCCTAGGGCATGTCTTCATGGTGGCTACCTATGCAATCTCCAAGTGGCCTCTACTTGACTCCCTTGGATTTCGTAGCATATTACGGGGAGGGAACCTTTGTACATAGAGAACGCCATGATTCATATGGTGTTGTCAAATGTCCATCTTTTACACATTTCTAGATTTTCCTCATCTTTATCCATTTTTTAGATGAGTCCTACCTGCAAAATATCTAGCTTCTAGAATATTGCACACTTTACCGTGAAGCATGGCTACCAAAATATCTAATTTCTACACTCTTCCTATTTACCATGATTTTATCTTCACGTATGGCAAAGTCAGTCTCTTGTGTAAAGCTGATAATGATTCCAAAACCAAACCAAGTCCACATCAATCTATTTACACTATACTGCACTTCAAAAACCATTCTAAGCAATCCACTGACTCATTCATCCAAATCAATCCGAACCACTTAGTCTTTTCCTCTCAAAACAAACCATCAATTCCCTAAGTTTAGGTCCGCCTTCACACATGGCCAAAAATAGATTAGCTACACCAATTTGCATGAAGTAGCAGACTGTCGTTATGATACATCTCCAGCAAATATATTTGGTTTTGGATGTGGGCTCCACATATAGATTTGGATTTACCGATTTGCATGAAGTATAGGACTGTCATTGTTGATGCTAAAATAGGAAATCACCATCTCAAACAAATTTTGAATTTTAACCAAACTTTATAGTGTGAATGCGAGCTTCTAATTCTAAGGTCCAACTTTGGATGTGGGCCCCACATATGGATTTGGTTTCACTTATTTGCACAAATCCAACAAATTTTAGTAAAATTTACTAAAAGTTTTACGTGTGAAGAACTGAACGTGAGCTTTTAAAACTAAGGTTCAAATGTTAGCCTAACTTACACTTACACATAGTCATTATATTGTTAATTCATTCTAATTCATTATAACTATTAAACCAAACCATTATACATGTCAATGAATTATCCACCAAAACAAGCTAGTCCAAGTAATTTGTTTGGAGAGAAAAATAAACATAATTCTCTCTGCGTGGGAAAAATAACGTCGGCGCGCCAGTGTACTAAAGTACACAACAAAGATAAGGGAACACATTTTTATTCATATTTTAGAAAATGCAAATACAAGTTCACTCCATAGCCTGACGCTGGGCAGATCTAACATAAGTGATGTGGTCTTGTGGTTCCCGATGCCTTGTAAAAGCTCTTGATTAATTGCCTTCGCAAGTCTAGCTTGCAGAACACCTCTGATTAAGTAGTTGTGGTCGTCTAGTTGAGGTAGCTGTCAAACCGATGTTGTGCCAGTCGCCTGAGTTGTCGAGGCAGAGGCAGCTTCCGAGTCGTGATAAGCCCTAGTAGAATGCATCCATGCACATGCATGTGTGGTGCATGACCTCTTGAGACGTCTCCTTGCATTGCTTGCTTCTTGCTGGCCAGTGGCCACAGAATTGCACATGTATGCACACGCACAGGCGTGCATGGTTGCATGACCTCATGAGCATCGTTTTGCCTGCATACGCTAGTGGATCGTCAGTCTTCATGCCTCGGCATGTGAGCGCCTCCGACCATTAGGGCAGCATCATCTTTGTGTTCCACGGCACTGGCACTTTCCTCCAGCGCGGAGGGCAACAAGATGATCTTGCACTGCCAGATTGAAGATGAGGAGAGGGGTCATGGCCTTCTTCCTGTGCACCATCTTTGTTGTGACGACGAACAGTGTAGACATCGAGCGGGTTGATGTGTAGATGTAGCATTGTGGACGCCTAGTGGATGAAGAGGCGGCAGGTCTTGCAATGCCTCGACGAGAGGGGCTGCGGTAGCTCTCTCCTTCCCTCGCGTGTGTGCGTCTCCGGTAGATGGAAGCTGCAGCTCCTAGCCGCGTACCTACAAAAAAAACTTGGGAAAAGATTCCAAAATGGATGCCATGACACAGCTATGTGTCCAACACCATCTTCCCTTCAATATGTCAGGCTTCCTCGCCTTCCAGCTTCGGCGACCGCAAGTCACGACCACCGGCAAGGACCTCGATGGCCACCGTCACCGTCCCCTCGGCAAGTCTGCATGGAGGGGCCTCCATCGAGCTCCCTCGGCAAGTCGCGTCGTGTTGCGCCCGTCACCTCCCCTTGCACCTACACCTGCGAATACGGAGGGGAGAGGCATGCATGGACTTCTTTGCTTGCACTTGATCACCGGTCATCATGGTGTTTGTGCCGTCATCTCTAGCCGCCCGACATCATCATCTTGGCACCGTTCTCGCCTCTGCGCGCAGCCTTATGATCTATACTGTCAAAGATGAACTCCTTGCTTGCTTCTTGCTGGCCAGTGGCCACAGAATTGCACATGTTAGGTGCGGTTTGAGGGTGTCGGATGGGTCAAAGATGGAACATCTTCTTTCCCTTGATGACTCCTGTGATGACGCGGCTTTGTGGCCATGGCCTCCTCTTCATCAACATGTCGGGCTCTTCATCGAATGACACGTCATCATGCTTCAATGGTGGAACGACCTCTCCTGCTCCTTGGTCTTGTTGGTGGAAGGGCTCTTCAATGGTGGAAGGGCACTACGACCGTGGCCTCTGGCCTCATTGCCTCTAGCGGCTCCTCGGAGAGGGAAAAGAATCCACCCAGACGTGAGAGGGGTAGCCTATTTATATAGGCAAGGGTTAAGGTGCGTAGGGCCCAGGAGCTTCGTCTGGCACGGCCAAAGTCTGTTAGCAAAATATGCGCATGTTATTGACTTGTGTTTAATGATCCAGTTGATTAACACTTATCCAAGCCAAACTCTATTTCTGTCCGGTCGGTTCATTTGCATGTACATGACTACCTGGGCATGTACGCGTGAGGGCGGCTCTAGCAAGCTCGCTCCTCGTTCCTGAACCAAAGCAATTTTGTGATCGCCATGGTCATTGGCGTAAGGTCGTATGTTGCCGGTCCGCTCACCGATCTATCTACGCGTGCATGTACTCAGATATGGCTGATGTGGATACATCTACCTTATACTAAGTCCTGGACGCCATTTATATTGGCTGCCCCATGGACTTGTTCTGCTTGTTGGATCATGTTCGGTTCCATCTACCTAAAACTGGAAATCTGTTATCACACTTTCAATTGCGAGCTTATGATCCTGTAAGTGCATGAAACACGTACCCATGCGACTTGCTACCTTCTGTTTCTTTGTCCCTTTCTTGCTTCTTTTTCCTTTTTTGCATGGAGATAACAAATGCAAGCCATATCAAAACATATAGTTCATTTGCTAAATATTTGCACAAAATCTTGTCAAACATAAATATCAATACACTAAATTTTGTTTTGGATCAAACCATTACCAAATTTACTTGTGATCTCCACAATTTTGTAGAATGTTCCAAGTATGCATTGCATATTTAAACATGTTCCCTCTTAGGACTCAATTTTAAGAGTTAAATATACCCTTATGTGCAACTAGCAATTATGACACTTTCTATTGTCATGAACAATTAAACAACGACATCTACATGCTCGTCGAAAGATTTAGAATGTTCGAAATTCTTACAACTATCCAAAAAATATTAAAGAATCATTTGGCTTCCAATCTAGTTAAAGTTGTTGATCTAGGAATGATCAAGGAGAGAAGCATCAACGATCATATTAATGACATCAATAATAGTGCTATGAGGAACTCATTTTTTAAGGTTGGAAGTAGGAGTAGAGATTTTCTTTCCAACATTCTATCTAAAGCTTTTAGATTATTGTTAGCCATGGTTGTTGTAGGTGCACTTGTGATGGGTGAAGATCAATATACTGCATCTGCTTCTTTTGGTGGGCCCAATTTTGTTTATCTAGGATTATTGTCTTTTATTAGTATTTTTAAAGAATGTTGTGAAACATTATAATTGATTGAGATGTATGTATAATCAAATATAGTTTTTGCAATGAATTTTGTTTGCAATTACATTCACAAGGAGTAGTCATGTACTGAAGTTTTGTGGTCACGTTGAGATTACAGTACCTATGTTGTTGAGATGAGTGACTTGCAAATTCTTCTTCAAGTTTCAATTTTCAAATATTTCTTTAGTGTGAAAGATTAAGCTGACTTCCAAATTCTCCATTTAGTTTCACTTTTAGGTGTCTATTTAGTGTGAAAGATTAAGACTATCCACACTCGTCATACTTCATATCCTCCTTTAAGACAGAATATTACTGCTTGGTCATAAAGATTCTCTCCTTTATACCAATTTTTTCCGCACTCGTCATACTTCATATCTCATCCAAATTATCCTAGTCATCAGCATTTTTTACTGAAATTGATCTTACCCACCCCTTATTTAGAGATTGACAAGTGGGACCACCTAATCTTTATCTCCCCCACCCCATCCTCCTCTCCCCCTCCACCAACCACCACCCCCCCCCCCCCCCCTCTCTCTCTCATTCAACACGCGCCGTTTGCATGGACGGAGCTCTAGCAAGGCTGGTAATCACACAATTATTCATTTCATGGTCCTAAGGAGTATAATCAGTTCTATATGACTTCTTGAATTCATTTTTTTACTTCTACCGGATTTCTGCGAACCATGGGGGTTCCACGGCAGCACGATGCCACTGTTGGCCACCCAAGAAGCTCCCGCGAATCCTTATGATCATGTTGTTACTCCGTCTATATCTCATGCAGTAAAAATCAAATCTCATCTACACACACATGCTCTGCATCCAATTTTACATCCCTCGAGCCTTTGACCATCTACCACGGTGGTGCTACGAAGAAACCGTTGTTGATTCCTTGATTTGTCTGCCATCTTTTGTTATGCATGGTAGGCATCGCCGCCATCGATGTTGGCTGTGTTGACAAGCTGCAGTCACCGCATTTATCTTGCTGAGCCATTTCTAATGCTCGTCTCAAGTGAAATACAGTTTCGTCCACGGAATGTTCTAGTAATATGATATTTGCTTCTTTTAGTGATGTTGTGACCGAAAAAATCATGTAGGGTCTTTCCATGGCTATTTTTGATTTGTTGATGATACATCTTGTGCTCCCCGGTCCGGCCAGCGATCTTCAACTGACTGCATGTCCATGGCTGCTTTTAGGCTTTTATGCCTCCAATGCATGGAAGATTGTAACTCTGAATAAAATCAGTGAGTATATTTTTAATTGATTAGAGGATTGCGTACTTTTCAATTGAAGTATTGATTGTAGTAGTATTTTGTATTGACATATAAATGCAAGTTGAAAGAGAGAGATTTTATGTCGTTAAAGACTTGGGAATGCACTAGCTTGCATGTGCGTGATTCTACATTTTAGTGATTAAATTAGGTGTTTTTATACACACGGGTTAGCACGTGTTTGATTTTCGGGGAGAGAGAAATAACTAGCCTTGCATGCACACAAACATTAATTGCAATGTGCAATATTGATGTAGTTAACGCTTACATGTTTGGATAGCTGCCTAGCACGTTTTCGCTGAAACAGAAAACAGAGCGAAATTAACCTTACATGGAACGTCGATCCAGTAGACTTTTACTCCCTTTGTCTACATAAGTATAATTACTCAAATTATTATTTCATAAGATTACTTCTTCCTCCTGTGGCTGACAAATTACTTCAATGGTATAAGTACATTATTGATATTTTATAAGATTATTCAATGTGTCGTCTTGAGCTTCAATGAGCCCTACAAGCAGAAAATTACACCATTTGATCTCCAAGCAGCAATTACTCTATTCGATCTAATGCCAACTATGTTGGATATCTATTTTAGTGTGTTGGATCCGGCACGAGTTACTCGGATATGACTCCACATGATTGTAGCTGATTTGATTAATCATTCTAAGGGTACGTGTTTGACAAGGATTCACGGCCATCCACGGTTGTGGCACATTTGTAGGACCTCTCACGAGCCCATCTTGGTAGCTTACCTACAACCTTTTCATCAAAGGTAGTCAGACCAATTACATCAATAAACAATGGCGGCTACCTCCTCTATTTGACCAACACACTAGTAGTAATAATTCTCGACTTGGATGTGATGACGGTATTTCTACCCAGAGTGTAGGCAAGACACCGCCACGACGTAAAAATCACGCTCTTCTTGATGCCAGAAGACCAACACAAACTTGGTGAGAGAAACGCCATACATACAATTTTTACGGATGCGTAATCGATAAGATCTTACGATTGTAGTCGTCGGAGCTCCGGGCAAAGCACTATTTTTTCAAAATCTTAATACAATATTACTATTGTAAATCATATGAAGTATACGCCAAGATAGAACAAACATTAGCACAAAGGAAGTATACGCCAAGATAGAACAAACATTAGCAAAAAGGAATTCAAATGTACCAGAAAGCAGTAATTTCTAAATTAGATACTAATGTGCATTTATCATGCCTACTCACGTGACCCTTCATTCCCACCGCTGGGCACCACCCACCGGGGGGTCCTGCCCTGCCCGGCCGGCGGCGCTTCCGCACCGCCGAGCTTCCTGCCACCGCCACCGAGCTTCCTGCCACCACCAGTCTCCTCCAAATCTTAAAGCACCAGAAGCCAAGTAACCGACCTGTTCGTTTGGCTGGTGGCTGGTGTTGATTTGTTCTGAGATAAAGGTACTGTTGGCTGTAGGGGTGGACGCCGAGCCAGCTCGGCTTGGCTCGACTCGGCTTGGTCTGGCTCGTTAAGGTAACGAGCCAGCTCAGCTTCGCTTGTTAACAAAACGAGCAAAAAGGAGATAAAGGTACTGTTGGTTGTAGGGGTGGACGCCGAGCCAGCTCGGCTTGGCTCGACTCGGCTTGGTCTGGCTCGTTAAGGTAACGAGCCAGCTCGGCTTCGCTTGTTAACAAAACGAGCAAAAAGGTCGGCTTGGCTCGTTAATAGCTCGAGCTAGCTCGTTAGGCTTGTGAGTTGTAACATGTAAGTAGGGGTGGTAATAGGCCATGGTCTAGATGCATCATTCACAATCCCACTTGGCCCTTTTATTTTTCTAGTTCAAAATTGAATATAAGTATGGTCCGATCCTTTTAGGTTCCGATCCTTAAATTTCTCAGTACAAAATGGAGAGCCCGTTATCACCCCTAGCTGTATGTAAATTTGAAATTAACATCTGAGTATATGTAAAAATTTTAAAAATAATATATAGTTATAAAGTTGTAAAAGATAAAATTAGTCACACATGGAACACGTAGGAAAATTTAGCATATCTTCGATAGCTCGCCTCAACTTTGATAGCTTGGTTTTTTGTGTTGAAATTAGAAATTTCTAACTTGTTTGGCTCGCGAGTAGCTTGCGAGCTGACTGGAGCCAGCTCATTAACAAAATGAGCGAAAATAGTTGCTCGGCTCGTTAAAAAATTGATTGAGCCGAGCTGAGTCGAGCCAAACTATGCACGAGTCGAGCCAACTCACGAGTTTCTGGCTGACGGTCCAGCCCTAGTTGGCTGGCAGTTAGTGACTGATTTATTCCAAGAGAAGTATTACCGGCTGGTAGGCCAAACGAACAGGTTAAACATCTCAGACTTATGGAAGCCAGATAGATTTCCGCCCGCACGGTACACTGAGGAAGGAAATTGTGGGGCAGGCCCGCCAGAACTTTTGTAGCAAGTTCATAAACTTCGGTTTTTATTTTTATTTTATTTTATTTTATACGATTTTGCAAAAGTAGCCGTTCATAGCAAAAATTTACAAAAATAGCAATCAACCGCCAAATGAACAGCGGCAAAGAGTGCCATTTCATTTGGCAGTTTTTTAAAAAAAAATAATAAACCGTCATTTCCTTTGCCCTTTTTCAAGAAGGAAAACTCCTTTCCACCGTTCCATTTGGCGGTTGAGTACTATTTTTGCAAAAAAAAACTATGGATAGCTATTTTTGCATAATCATAAAAAAATAAAAAAATAAATAAATAAATCCATAAACTTCCGATGCTCTTGAACTTTTATAATACGTAACCCGCAAACCTTTTTCATCTCACCATCCAAACAATTTGGAGAGCGCTAAATCATCTATAGAATATGCATGAAAAAATGAAGAACTGAACACAAACACCCTAAATAGAATACAACAAACTATTTGAGAAACAAAGCAATATTTTCTCTGCTATCTGCTGCTCCCCTGTACGAAAGCAGAAGCACCTTACCGAGCTCACCTAGTAGACAGATGAACTGAAGCCACTTTAAAAAAAGCATGATGCCTACCACTTAATCTGTTCTCTCCGTCACTTACTTCCAGGAAAAGCCTCTTTCACCCTGTTCATCCAGGAAGTAGAGTAGTAGACCCAGAATTTGCATTGGATGCTATGCTATCTAGGATCTCGTAGCAACAGTTTTTCGTTGAGTGCCTCGCGCCATCATGAAAAATTCAGAATGAAGCATGCATAGAGCCGCGTGATGCGCCAAAAGAATTCAGTTGGTGCGACGGAAAATGTCTTTCTGGTTTGCGAAAGGCAACTGTCAACTCCTTAGGTAGCTCAGTAGTCACCACTGATATTTTGCAGCAACAATAACTTCCTCATAGAGTTTAGCAGCATTGTCCCAGCTTAGATCTTGCATCATCCCTCTCCTTTGGATGCCTTCCCAACTGTTCCTGTAATTTCTGTATGTGTTCAGGCAGTGCCCCAGAGCGTCGATCATTCTATTTGCCTCTGCTTTCTCAAAAGTCCAACCCACCCCGACCTCCTCATAAGGATTATAATGCTGGACTGTGTCTCGAAGACCTCCAACCGCATGAACAACTGGGACAGTACCATACATCATGGCATATAGCTGGTTCAGCCCACACGGCTCAAATCTTGATGGCATCAATAGTACATCAGCCCCTGCAGTCATACGATGTGCCAACCGGACAGAAAAACCGACCCAGCCCCTAACCCTGTCATAGTGCTGACTCTCAAGTCTCCTCAATGTATCTTCAAGGTCTTGTCTTCCAGTACCCAACATAATTAACTGTACATCTTGGCCAGCAATCCATGGCATTGCTTCTGCTATCAGGTCTACACCTTTCTGATGGTCTAACCGTCCTATGAAAGCAATGACGGGAACATCACCTCGAACTGGGAGGCCAAGCTCTTTCTGCAATGCTTCCTTACATTGTGCTTTACCTGTGTGAACCGTTTCTAGAGAATAGTTGGTGTACCCATCAGACTGTAGGTGGACATCATACCTGGGATTCCAATCGGTTGTATCAATACCATTTACAATACCTTGGAATTTCCAATCATTTTCACTAATGATGCTATGAAGGCCCCAACCACCATCAGGTGTTTTGAGCTCCCATGCATAACCATGGCTGACCGTAAGCAAACGGTCAGCAGCTTTAATCCCAGCGGCAAAAATGTTTAGATGATCACCTCCGAATGGGTCATAGAGTTTGAATTGATCCATATAATGACCTGGCAAATCCAGATAACTGAAGTCATCTATTGGACCACGACCCTGGAAAGAGAAATTGAAATCAACTCATGAACATTTAGCATAATGAGAGACTTTATCTTCATGGATATTATAATCGAACTTATCCGAATGGATAAAACATTTATAGAATAACAACATCAGTGCTAACATAAAAGGGTTATACTATGGGCATGTTTGGAACCTTTGCCATGCACCGTTTTGCTTTGCCTGTCACGGACACGCGTTTGATAGGCACTCAGGACCTTGCCTTTCCCGGAAATCTCACCACCACGAACAAGGAAATCCTTGCTCGCGCAGGAGAGCGGGGCTCTCCTGCGCTGGCAAGGTTGGCCGCTCGACCTCACGATGCCCCGCAGCCAAGTGTAGTGCCACCAAACTCGTGTCTGATCGACGGTCTCCTCCACAAACAGTAGGTCGTTGATTCCAAATCAGACTCCGCAACAGCAAAATCGATCCGCTCCGGCCTGAATCGAGCTAGACACAGTCGAATTGAGCCCAGGAACGCTAAAAATTGAGCAGCAGTTGCAAAAATCCTATTGCTGGTCGAGCTCAGCGGCAGGGAAATTGAGTTCCTCGCCCAAATCGAGTCTTACGGGGGTCAATAATTAACTCCACTGTCCATAGTCGAGCTTGACCCAATTTAACCTGGATCTCGGCTGCAGTGTGCTCTGGATCTGCTTCTTGCTGCTGTTCTTGGGGAAGCTTCTCCTGAGCGAAGAAACCGGGAGCAGAGGAAGGGGAAACATGAGCAAGGCAAGCAAGCAAACTTTTCAAACGATATGGCCTTTCTTGCCTCTCCTACCCTTTGACTGGCAAGGCGAGCTGAGCAAAGATTCCAAACACGCCCTATGTACAACGTTGAGCCAGAATTCAAATACGGATTATGGTAATATAGAGGGAAGTCTGTAAAATATATGAATTTTGACAGCATACAACACTCGTCAGTACTTTCGCATTCCTGTGAAAAGTACTATTTTAGTTTAATATCTATACAACTACAAGTTCCGTTGTGCATGTTTTGCTTTGCTGGAGTTGTGATCATATTTTGTTCAAGCGTTCTAGTATATCCCATTACTGGGTGCAAAACTGCAAATATGCATGGCACTACCTTCCTAGAATCCCTATCCGAGACTATGCTGATCATATATTCATATGGTCTACTTTTTTTACATATTAATGTCTGCCATGATATGATACATACATCAGAAAGATCTAATTGTCATGTGGTTTGCCTATGTAGAAATGAAGTCCACTTGAATATTTCATATGAAGTACAAGAAGTATGTTACCTTACCTCAAACACTCATGGCACAAACAAATGAGGATAAAGGTGCACCGTGTAATTGTGTACCTTACTAAATTATTGTATACAATAGAATATAAGGATATCAAGTTTTGCCCATTTATGCAATTACTCGTGGGTAGATAGTGGAGACGAATATGTTCTTGTTATTATGCCCACAGGCACATTCATGACCTCAAAGTCCTACCTGACAGGTAAACATGGAAATGTTCCACCCCCACCCATGCTCATCACCTATTCATCCATGTATTACCATGACATGTGGATCCAGCCCAATACTTATGAACACTACTCAAGGCAACAAAATTCATAATACAGGCATCATTCCTCTCTTCGCCTCACTACACAGTACACACACATCCAGGCAAGGAGTATCCCACTCTCCTGGAACCAACCATTCACCACCATGAAACCTTCACTGGTTGCCTCTTACCTGCTGCCTTCCAACCAACCAATGCCCCCAACCCTTGGGTCCCAGACTAACATCAAAGAAGCTTCTACACTTTTAGACCTCCCGTTCAGCGAAGTCCCAGATCAAAGATGATTTTCTAGACCAACATTCTAATCAGAGCAGCCACCCTCAAATGTATTTCAGCATCATCACAAGGAGTTGCAGTAGATAGGGACATTTCTACATGATCTATGTTGTTTGTCACTTCACAATAATTTTCCTGGTACTTAATTTTTAAGACTTTTTTGGCCCTCTCTTTCTAATTTGTTCATAGTTTGGATTCTTTTTTAATACGATTCTGAACTTCTTTTCTCTTGATATATTAACTAGTTCTGCTCATGTAACTGACTAAAGCGGGTGCTAGGTGCTTTGCAGCATAGTTGTAATCCGTGCAAATGTAAAATTGTTAAACACCTTCCTTCTGTCTGGGCACTCTTTTAAGACAACATTTGGCATGTGCGCGGTTAAGAGGTATATATAAAGTTACATATGCACCCACATGGCCACATGTGACCAATTAAGCCTATAACGGGATGGCAAATAGCATGCAGGCACATGGGAAATTTCCTAGCAGTTGGCGTGGCTCCATGGGTCACTACTACCTTTTCCTATTGGACCTAACTGACATCCCTGCACCATAGAATGGAGATATAATTTTCAACTAATTATAAAAACAATAAAAAAGCCTTTAGTCCTAAGAAAGTTGGGGAAAGCTATCAAGAAACCCAACAAGATCCACCAATAATGGGGCAAAAGGGTAAAAAAGGCATTAAAGTAAATATTGGTAATAGCAATATTTCCTAATGACAGCTACAAGTAAAATCCATGTAGTATGAACACAAATGGTAATAGTAACGAAAAACAATCTTACCTGATGTGCTATGTTGTGTATCACAAGAACAGAACGGGCATATGTCATGAAACCATTGTCGCGGTAGTATGCCTTCAAATAA
Source organism: Cenchrus americanus (assembly GCA_947561735.1). Lineage (NCBI taxonomy): Eukaryota > Viridiplantae > Streptophyta > Magnoliopsida > Poales > Poaceae > Cenchrus > Cenchrus americanus. The sequence continues at coordinate 58,457,858 of OX387240.1, forward strand.
ACAGGCAGTAGTGCAGTATGCCAATCATTTGCAATGAACACAAGGTTTCCATCACCATAGCAAAAGCCACCACATGGGACATACCATTGAACCTAAGAGATGTTTGCTATAAGCATATCGCAGAAGACAATCATAGAGAAATAAGAAACTTAAGTAAAGGCCACCCATATTTTAAATGGAAATAATTGTATTAAAAAAAGACACTCAGACAGGTCACATGGTAAAGTCATAAAGGAAAGTATCTTGTTTTTGACATAAATATCTGGATGCGTATGAAGGACTACTATATCCCAACTATACAATTCCTTTTTTTAGTTGCAGCAAATTGTTGGCTGTGTAACTAGACATCTTAGATGTAAGGCCCCATTTGAAATGGAGGAAAAACACAGGAAAAATGAAGGTTTCAATTCCGGAGGAAAGGAATGCGAGTGTTGCGTTTGGAATGAAGGAATCTAAGGCAGACTTTCCAGAGGAACGGTGAGGAAGCCTGTACTTTTGGAGGAAAAGGAAAATGTGGTCCAAGCTCATGGAAAATTTTCCTGCAACACTCTTGCTCGCGCAATTGCGCGCTAATCAAACTTACTTGTGTGCTCTTCTTCCTCGTCACACATCCACACAACACAGCCTTCGAGAGGATTCAGCTTCATTTGAGCAACAAAACGAAATAACGAAAAAGACAAAACAAAGATAAAATTAAGCTTCAACTTCAGCCATTGCTTAACTGACCCTTTGAAAAATTATAGGAATCAAACTCCAAATCTAGGGGGGAAGCGAAAAAACACCATCCAAAAAGAGAGCTCCATTTCTAGAGGAAAAGCTAAAAAACACCAAGCTCCATTTCTATGATTGGAGAGTGGAGCTTCCGCCGGCAAAGAGAGCAGCTTCAAGCATGCTTGATGGGGTCGAGCGCTCGCCGGTCGCCACTCGATGCAGGATGACGACCTCCATTCTTGCTCCGTTGACCTTTTAGGCATGGCGAGCTAGTTTGTTCAAGGAGGAAGACAAAAGGTGTGCGTGTGTGTGGATAAGGATGATGTGTGGTGACATGTGAAAATAAACGTAGGACCCACATGTAAGAGGGTCAAGGTAGATAGAATGTCAATTTATTTTTTTTCATGTACGTTAACAAATGTCATTCTGATGGTAATCTTTTTAGTCACTACTCCGTAAAATTCAATCAGTATTTATATAAGCCCAACATCTAGTGATTCCTGAGTTATGGATTCCTGTGTTCCAAACAGACTAAAAGTTACATTCCTGCATTTTGGATTCCTGTAGTTTTTCACTTGTCGGGGACCGCCCTAGGGGTCCCCTCAAACAATGGGGGAACCCTCACTTAAATTCCTGCACCAAAATAAGCTAAGCCTAACCATGCAGGAAAACTAACCATGCAGGACTTGGCCTATGCGGCAGGACTCCGGAGGCCCACCAAGACGGCCCGTCTGGAAGACCCCTCGAGCAGGCTCCGCCTCACCCGAGGGCACGCTCCTCCTCGAACGGGCTCCGCCCCGTTCGAGGGGCAACCCCCTCCTCGAACGAGCTCCGCTCCGTTCGAGGGGCGACCCTTCCCTCGAGCGGTTCCGCCCCGCTCGAGGGCGCGCTCCCCCCTCGAGCGAGCCCCGTCTCGCTCGAGGGTCCGCTCCGCCCTCGGCCGGGGCCCGCCACGCTCACGGGCGCCCCGCACGCGTGCGCCGGCCCCGTACTTGGGCATTTAACGCCCGACGCCGCGGGGACGGCGCCATCATGCGCCGGGGCTCACGCCCCGTGCCGCCGCACCAACTCCCCGGGGAGGAGCCCATCCCCGCCACCGTGGGGTGGACCGTGCGGTACGGCCGGCGTCGGTCCCATGACACCGCGCGCACGCCACCGTACGGCTAACGCGCTCGACCCTCGAAAGGGGGCGGGCGCACCCTCGACTCCACTTTCCCGTGACCCCGCAGGGTTAGGTGAGGGGCGCTAGGCGGTGGGTGGCCATCCCGGCCACCGCGCGACGGCGCGGTCGCCGTACCCACGCGTGCGGGCGCACGCCCGACTCCGCAGGCGCACGCCCGAGCACCGGCAAAGAACCACTCCGCCACCGCGAGCTTATTGGGAAGGAACGCCGTTCGCCCGCTCCCGTGCCCCGTACCGATCATCATCGGCACCTCCCCTCGAAGCCTATCGGGGAACGCCATCGCCATCTGCCGCCTCCTACCCTCGAACCGCCACTGTTCGGGTACGAGGTAGGCCATCATGGCCGGATCGCAGCGAAGATCGACCGGACGGCCGCCCGCTCTACACCGTAGCACGACGTGCTCCCACACGCAGCTAGATAGCGCGGCGTGCATGTAACTCGCCGCCCCCTTGGCCTATAAAAGGGGAGGCGAGCCCCCAGCCGCGGGGGGACGAATCCAGAGGAACACGGCGCACCGTGCACTCACTCTCTCATTCTCCCACGACATCTCCAGCCACTCACCCAGGGACTTGGGAGCCACGCTTCCTCTCCCGCCTTGCTTGTATTTGCCCCACTACAAGCACCCCCGGTGCCGAGCAATATAGTGCCACGAGCACACCACTGTTGGACGTACGGCCCCCTCGGCCGGAACCAGGATAAATCCTTGTGTCATTTGTTGCTTAGCATCGACCATTGAGGGATAGACCTAGGCGTTATCTACTGGTTAGTGTCGGGACCATATTCCGCACCGACAGTTGGCGCCCACCGTGGGGCTCACGAGCGCCTAAGGTCATTTCGCTAACTCCCTCCATGGTGATTCGCACTGAGTACCGTAGCACCCGCTACAACATGGGTAGCTCGGACCCCCTTCCGGCCGGGTTCGAGATCCGCTTCGGGGACTTGAACTTCCAGGCCACGGGGAACGGCTATCTCATGCGCCTCACCAACCGTGAGGAGCTACGCGCGCAGCGTGAGGCCAGGTCCGCTCTGGTCTCCGCCGCACGCACGACACGGCGCGGGCGCCGGCGGTCACGGATGCGCGCAGGCCGTCGACGCCACGACGCCGTCGTCGCTGCGGGCTACGCTCGCGTCGGGGCGCGGTCCGAGCGGCGGCGGCGGGCGCGCGCGTCGCTCAACGCGGTGCGCCCACCGTCACGACGACCGCCACCGCCCCGGCGGGACCGCGTGCGGTCTCGGACCACGCATCCCCATCGGCCGCGTGGCGCCACCACGGCCCACAACGCCAACGTCAACACGACAATGCGCGGGGTTCCGCCCCTCGGTCGGCACGTCTTCGTCGCCGAGGGATCCCGGCACTTCAGCAGCGGACGAGTCGTCCCTGGGCTCCGTCGACACAATGCCACCCGCCAACCGACACGGGTACGCGGAGTGGGGACTTCTCCGGCGTGCGGGACCCGGTCGCGTTCGGGCGTTTCCTCGACGCCACGGACTACGGTTTGGGCGCTCCCGACGACTCCCAGACCGGGAGCTACGACCCCACGCGGGAATGTTGCGCCGTCATCACCAACGACCGGCCAACGCCGCCGGCGCGGCGGCGCGGGAGATGGGGAAGTCACGCCGGCCCCGGGGGTCGCCACGCGCCCGGCCGCGGGGCCAAGCGCACCCTGCCGGGACCGACGTCGACGCGCGGTGGCCCAAGCTCGCGAGCTCGAGGCCAAGGCGCAGGAGTGCCGGACGGTGCGGCTACTCCGCGCCTCGATGGCGGGGGAGGCCTCCGCACGCGGCGAACGTGCGCGGGAGCTAGGCCGACAAGTCCGCGACCGCCTCAACCCCGTCCCCAACGTCGACAACGCGGATACTCGCCGCGGGCGAGCCAAAAGCTCATCGCCGCCGCGACACCGCCGCGCGCCATGCCGCACCCTCGACCCCCGAGGCTCGAGACATGCATCGCGAGGTGCGGACCCTCCTTGAGCAAGCGGCGGGTCCGGCCAGCCGAAAGCTCGGCCTCACGCATCCGCCAACGGGGGGGACGCGCGGGGTGATGATCCGGCACCGGGGGCGAACCCTCGGTGCATGTGGGTCGACCTCGCCGACCGGGGACGCACGCCGCCAAGGAACGGCTCCTCGACACACGCGGACGCCGGATGGCGACGCCCGCAACGTCATCAACGCCGGGCGCACCGGCAAGGCGGACGCGCGAGCGGCCGGGGGGCTACCACCCTCGAAGGGGTGGACGCTACGACGGCGGTGAGGATCGCTCCCCCGACACCGGAGCCCCCGGCACCCGTGTGTTCGGCCGGGAGATCCGCACGGCGGCTTTCCCCCGCGCTTCCGTCGGCCCTCGACGATCGTCAAATACAACGGGGAGACGGACCCTCGTGTTTGGCTCAACGATTACCGCCCTCCCGTCGGTGGGCGGGGGCCACCAACGACGAAGTGATCATCCGCAACTTGCCCCCGCATCCGGGCGACGCGGCCGGACATGGCTCGAGCACTTGCCCCCGGCCCGCATCCATAACCGGGACGATCTAGTCCACACCTTCGTGGGCAATTTCCGGGGCACGTACGTGCGCCCCGGGAACTCCTCGGGATCCGCGCTCCCGCACACGAGAAGCCGGGCGACTCGGCGCGGGACTTCATACGGCGCTTCTCCAAGCGGCGCACGGAGCTCCCCCGGCGTGGCACGGTCGAGAGATAGTGCACGCGTTCCTCGAAGGCACCACGTGCGGGACCTTGTGCGCGAGCCGGGACGCGCCCGCCCACGGACTCGAACGAGCCGTTCGACATTGCCACCGGCTTCGCCTCCGGGAGAGGAGGCCGTGGGGGCAATCTTCGATGGCAAGAAGGGCAAGCGCTCCGAGGACACGCCGCGGAGGGCGGCGGGTCCAAGGAGCCGCGCCGCAACGACAAGCGGGGCAAGAAGGGGGAAGAAGCCGCGCCGCGAGGCGCGCGAGCGGGGCGCAACGGCGGCAACGCCGAGGCCCTCGCCGTTGACCCCGCCCGACGGGCCCTCGACCGGCTCCTCGAGGCCCGGGGTGTTCGACGACATGATGAAGAAGCCATGCCCCTACCACAAGACCCCCGTGAATCACACTCTTGAGCAATGCGACATGCTCAAGAAGTTCTATGGCCGTGCCGCCGCGAAGGAGGCGAGAGGCCAAGAAGGATGGGGGCGACGGCGACGCGGTGGCTTCCCCGCTCGTCGAAAATGTGTTCCTCATTTTTGGGGGACCTACCGTCGACATGTCAACCGGCGGCGCAAGAAGGAGCGGCACGAAGTCCTCGCCGCAGAGAGGGCACCTCCGGCCTTTCTCAACCGGTCGAAGGATGCCATCACCTTTAGCCGGGATGATCACCCAAACCGCATCCCGAACCGGGCCGGTACCCCACGGTGGTCGATCCCATCATTGGGAACGCCCGGTTTCGAAGGTCCTTATGGACGGAGGCGATAGCCTCAATATCCTCTTCGCGCATACATTGCGCCTAATGGGGGTTGGGCTGGACCGAGTGCGGCCCGGCCGCGAAGCCGTTTCACGGCATCGCGCCCGAAAGCAGTTCAACCCCTCGGGCAGATCGATCTGCCCGTCTGGTTCGGGACCCCCAAGAATTTCCGCAAGGAGACCCTCACCTTTGAAGTGGTGGGATTCAAAGGGGCCTACCATGCCATCCTTGGGCGACCATGCTATGCCAAGTTCATGGCGGTTCCCAACTACACATACCTGAAGATGAAGATGCCGGGTCCAAACGGCGTCATCACCGTCGGGTCGTCGATCGAGCATGCATTCGACTGCGATGTCGAGTGCGTGGAACATGCAGAGGCGCTAGCGCTGGATGAAGCGCTGGTGAACACACTGGAGAAGATGGTCAACGATGACCTCAGCTCCGCCGCCAAGCACGTCGGCACGTTCGAAGCCGCCGAGCAAACCAAAGGGGTCCCCCTCGACCCATCGGCTCCCGAGGGCAAGGCATTGAGGGTCAGCTCGACCCTCGATCCTAAATAGGAAGCTGTGCTCGTCGACTTCCTCCGCGCCAACGCCGACGTCTTCGCGTGGAGCCCCTCGGACATGCCAGGCATCCCGAGGGAGGTCGCCGAGCACTCCCTTGATATCCTGCCTAACGCTCGCGGCGTTCGGCGGCCGGCCGCGCCGCTTCGACGAGGAACGGCGACGGGCGATCGGAGCGGAGCCGCGGAAGCTCCTCGAGGCCGGATTCATCAAGGAAGTGTTCCACCCTACATGGTTAGCTAATCCCGTGCTTGTAAAAAAGAAAAATGGGAAGTGGAGGATGTGTATTGACTACACCGGTCTCAATAAAGCATGTCCAAAAGTTCCTTTTCCTTTGCCACGCATAGATCGGATCGTTGATTCCACCGCCGGGTGTGAACTACTCTGTTTCCTTGATGCCTATTCGGGATATCATCAAATAAAAATGAAGGAGTCCGACCAGGCTCGCGACTTCGTTCATCACACCGTTTGGGACGTTCGTTACGTCACGATGCCTTTTGGCCTCGGAAACGCGGGCGCAACATATCGGCGCCGCATGCGGCACGTTTTTGGGGACCATATCGGGCGGACGGTCGAGGCTTACGTAGACGACATCGTCGTCAAAACCAGGAAGGCGGACGACCCGGTCGGGCGATCTTGGCATCGCATTCGGTACCGCTCGCGGCCAACGGGGTCAAGCTCAACCCCGAAAAATGTGTCTTTGGAGTGCCGCGGGGCATGCTCCTAGGATACATCGTCTCCCGACGGGGAATCGAGGCCAACCCCGAAAAGGTCGCGGCCCTCGAGCGAATGGGTCCAATTCGGGACCTCAAAGGGGTACGAAGGTGTTGGGGTGCCTTGCCGCCTTGAGCCGCTTCGTCTCGAGGCTCGGTGAGAAGGGCTGCCCCTCTACCGGCCGCTCAAGAAGCACGAGCGCTTCTCTTGGACCGCCGAGGCCCGGGGAAGCGCTCGACAAGCGAAGGCATCTCTCGACGCACGCCCCAATCCTTACGCCGCCGCGAGACGGCGAACCCCTCCAACTCTACGTGGCCGCAACCACCCGGGTGGTCGGCGCCGTGATCGTTGTGGAGCGCACGGAGGAAGGGCATGCCTTGCCCGTGCGCAGGCCGGTCTACTACATCGGCGAAGTCCTATCGGACACGAAGACGCGCTACCCCCGGTGTCCGTGCCGTTGTATGCGGTAGTCCTCGCGCGGCGCAAGCTCCGCCACTACTTCGAGGCCCACCCGGTTACGGTGGTCTCTTCCTTCCCGTTAGGAGAGATCATTCGCAACCCCCGACGCGGCGGCGGGGGTGCCAAGTGGTCCGTGGAGTTGATGGGCGAGACGCTCGCCTACGCCCCGCGCAAGGCCATCAAATCGCAAATCCTAGCCGATTTCGTCGGCCGAGTGGACGGACACGCAGTGCCGCCCCCTCGGATTCAAGCGAGTGCTTGGACTCCGTTCTTCGACGGCTCGGTGATGAAGACGGGGAGCGGGCGCGGGCACTCGCTCTTCGTATCACCCCTCGGGGAGCACATGCGCTACGCGGTGCGTCTCCACTTCCCCCGCGTCTAACAATATGGCGGAATACGAGGCCCTTCTCTGCGCGGCCTCAAAATCGCCATTGAGTTGGGCATCAAGCGCCTCGATGTGCGAGGGGATTCGCGGCTCGTGATCGACCAAGTCATGAAGAACGCGAGCCGCCACGACGACAAGATGGAGGCCTACCGTAAAGCCGTGCGAGCCCTCGAGGACAAATTTTACGGCATCGAGCTTAATCATGTACCCCGCCGGGTACAACGAGGAAGCGAGACGAGCCGGCAAAGATAGCGTCCGGGCGGATCACCGTTCCCCCCCGAACGTTTCGCGCGCGACATCGCGCGGCCCTCGGTAACCTTCGAGCCCTACCCCTCGAGCGACGGCGGACCCTCGGGGGGCTCCCTCGAATCCGGCGGGTGCGGACCCCATGGAAGAGGACCCCTCGAACGAGGCGTACGTACTCTCCCTTCTCGAGGGGTACGGCTCCCACGAGGCCGTCGCAATGGACATCGAGCGGCTCCCGTCCGGGCGGACCGGCGGGAGAAGTACATCGCCCGGATTGCTCGAGGGGAGCTCCCCGCGACCGGGCCACGGCCGGGCGCATCGCCGGGATGGCCAAGTCATTCACCCTCGTCGACGGCGAGGCGCACAAGCGCGCCGCGTCGGGCATCCTCCGGCGGTGTATACCCATTCCCGAGGGGCGCGAGCTCCTACGGGACATCCACGCGGGGATCTGTGGCCACCACGCCGCGCCGCGCACCCTCGTCGGCAACGCGTTCCGCCAAGGCTTCTATTGGCCTACCGCGGTCGCGGACGCCAACGAAATCGTGCGCACTTGCGAAGGGTGCCAGTTCTACGCCCGCAAGACCAACTTGCCAGCTCAAGCTGCGCAAACAATCCCCCGTAACATGGCCGTTCGCCGTGTGGGGATTAGACATCGTCGGGCCCCTGCGGAAGGCGCCCGGGGGCTTCACCCACCTGCTCGTCGCGATCGACAAGTTCTCCAAGTGGGTGGAGGTGCGCCCCATTACGAATTTGAAGGCCGAGCGGCAATCACGTTCTTCACCGACATCGTCTACCGCTTTGGAGTGCCAAACTCCATCATCACGAACAACGGGTCCCGGTTCACGGGCGGAAATTCTTGGAGTTCTCGCGACAAGTTCCACATCCGAGTGGATTGGGCGGCCGTGGCGCACCCACGGACCAACGGCCAAGTGGAACGTGCCAACGGCATGATCCTACGGGGCCTCAAACCCGGGGTAATTTTTGACCAGCTCAACAAATACGGCGGAAATGGCTCCAAGAACTACCGAGCGGTCGTGTGGAGCCTAAGGACTACCCCAAGCGAGCCACCGGTTCACCCCCGTTTTTCCTAGTTCATGGCGCGGAGGCCGTCCTCCCCACGGATTTGGAATACGGGTCGCCCAAGGTTCGAGGCTACAACGAAGATGCTAACCAGCGAGCCCGCGAGGACTCACTGGACCAGCTAGACGAAGTACGCCTCGTGGCGTTGATGCACTCCGCAAGATATCAACAGTCCCTACGACGCTACCAAGCACGCAAGATACGTCGCAGGGATTTCAGCGAGGGGGATTTGGTCCTAAGGCTACGCCAAGACAATCGAGGGCGCCACAAGCTATCGCCCCCATGGGAGGGACCCTACGTCGTGGTGAAGGTGCTCAAACCGGGCACGTACAAGCTTGCCAACGAGGACGGCGAAGAACTCACCAACGCTTGGAACATCCAACAGCTACGTCGCTTCTACCCTTAGCTAGGATTTCCAAGTATTTTCCGTTGTAAAAACGCACGGCCAACGCCCCAGTTGGTGTCACCTATGTAAATACTCCGAATCTAATAAAAGGGCAACTCGGCTTTCCCCTGAAACCCAAGTTACCCTCGGGGGCTACTGCGGGGGGGCACCCCCCCCCCAAATGGTCCCATTTTTTCACGCAAAAAACGTAATAACACGCGCTAAGTTTGTTTCCTACTTCAACCACGAGCCACGATTCGAATAGGGCGTAGGTGGCACAGTGGAAGGAGCGCGCGAGCCGAGAGAACGGCCTACGCCGCGTGGCTATGGCCCGTCTCTCTCGCCTCCAACCCAGCGGGCCCCTGCGAAAGGCGAACTCCCCCTAACTAGAATCTACTCGGGAAGAAGAAGAAGCAAAAAGCGCAATAAGCAAGCGATTTCATTTACAAACTGACCATGTTCACGAAACGACTTGTTTATTTACAAGAGGCCACGAGGCCGCAGTTCGATACACATAAACAAAAAACGAGCCTAGCGCCCGTGTGCTTTCGGGCGGGTGGAGCGGCGACATCGGCGGCGTCCGGAAGAGGAATTCTTCGAAGGCCTCGGCGAGCGACTCGGCGGCGTCGGCGGCAAGCGCGTCCGCACGCTCCATGGCCACCTCGTCCTCGACGCCCTCGGGCACGATGTAGCCTTCCGCTACCGCCTCGAGGTTGACCTCGTAGTGGGATCGCACCACTCCGAGGGCCTTCCCGCACGCCCGGGTGCAACGCCCGACGCACCCGCCCCGTGACGTGGCCGCCGAGGGCGCGTAGGCGGGCGGCCGGCGAGCCGCCGGCCCGGGCATCGCCTTCCTCGACGACGTGACGGGTCTCGAGGGCCGCGTCCCGCCGGCTCCTCGCGGCTCTCGCTCGGAGGAGTTGTAGGAGGCTGCGCAGGGCCTCGGCCCGCCCAACGGCGTGCCCCAAAGCCGTGCGCGCGGGCACGGAAGCGACAAGATGACAAGAAATCGAAAGGGGGAAACGAACCCTCTAAAGCAAGAACTAACAAGCGGGGTCGGACGGTAGCTTACCCTCGACTTGCCTCTTCTCCGGATCGAGGTCGCGGCGCGCGCGACTCGAGCGCCAACTCGAGATGTCGGACGGTCTCGCCTTGCTCGACGAGGGCCATCTCTTGGGCGGCATTGCGATGCCGAGCGCCAACGCCTCATCCTCAACCTCGGAGAATGCGGCGTTCCGCTCCTTCGGGCCGACCTCTCCGCCGTGTCTCGCGCGCGACGCGCTCCTCGCTCCCGGCGCGGGTCCCGGCGTCGCCAAGGGCGGCCTCGCTCTCGCCGGAGCCGCCCCCTCGGCCCCCGGCGGGCGACGCGCTCTCCGCCGGAGCTGCCCCTCGGCGGCGACGAGAGCCGCGGCCTTGGCGTCGAGGGCGGCCTTCGGGTCATCGGCCTCCTTGGCGCGGCTGCTCCCGGCCCCGCGCGCCCGCTCCCTCGGCCCCGGCGGCCGCCGCGCCCCGCGCTCCCCTCGAGCGACGTGCGGAGCTCCCGGGCCTCGGCGCGAGCGGTGGCCACCTCCGCCTCCCGGTGGCGGCCAACGTCCGCGTCTTGTCCGAGTCCTCGCGCGCGTTCCACGGCGCCTCGTCGCGATCGACGAGGGCCGCGCGGATCCGCTCGAGGCTCGCGTGACGTGCCGGTGCCCCGCCCGAGCTCTCGGGGAGCACGTCGCACCACGCCATCGCCGGTAGACCAGCCACCGTCCGCGTCCCGAGAGCTTCCGCAAGCGCGTCGAAAGCGCTGCATCGCTCCCGGAGCTGGCGGGCCTCGGCGTTCACCTGGTCGAACGCGCTGTACTTCTCATGGGCGCGGCGCTCGAGCTCCTGGCATCCACACATCGAGCCTCGTAAGCGCCAAGTCTTGAATGCAGCACGCGAAAGCGAAAAAAGGAAAGAAGAAGAGCAACCGTGGCTCACCTGGAAGACGATCCAGGCCGGGCCGCCGTGGACCCGCGCCGCCTCGTTCAACGCGCGGTTGAGCGTGGCGCCGGTGGCTCCGGCTCGCCCCGCAGCTCCCGCTCCCTCCGGGCGTCGCAAACGCCGGGGGGTCCTCCACGGCCCCCCCACCCCGGGCGGGGGCGGCCGGCGTGGGAGGACGAGGCCTCGGCGTCGTGCCCTCGGCCCCCCACTATCACGTGACCCTCGTGCCGCCTCACGAGGACCCCCTCCTGGGGCTCGGGGGAGTTCACGGGCCAGCTGGCCCACTGGTTCCACCCAGGCGGCGGGGAGTCATCCGAGAGCTCCACCACCTCCGCCTGGAGACCGCCGGCGGGCGGAGCCGCCCTCGCTCCGCCCCGCCGGCGCCCCCACCGCGCCTCCGCGGCCGCCGGCGCCCGTTGTGGCGCCGTTGCCGCCACCTTCGTCCGTGCCGCCACATCCGCGGGCGCTCCCGCAGTTGCGCCCGCTCCGCCTCCTCCGCGGTGGCCGCCACCGCGGCGGCCACCTCCACCGTAGCCGCCGCCGCGGCTCGCGCCTCCGTGGCGACCGGCGCCGGCCGCCCCCCCGCGACCTCCGGGCCGCGCCGCGGCGGCCGCCGATCCGCCGGCCGGGGCCTCGAAGCCCCGGGGCCGGCCTTGCGCGCTCGTGCCCGCCGCCGCGCCCGTCCCCGGGCGCGACCCCCCTCGACGAACGCCGCCGGTGGGGATCGACGCGTCCGTCCCTCGGCACCTTGGCCGGTGCAAGAGGAGGGACGGTTGGCACCGCCCGCGCAAACACGAACGGAGGGTTAGAGCATCTAATAACCGACAAACTAAAGCCAAACAAAGGAAGAGCGGGTTTCTTACCTCGCGGAGGAAAAGGCCCGCTTCCTTTTCCTCGAGGCCTCCGACGAGGCCGGCGCGAGGGCCGCGCCCCGCCGCGGCACCCCCCGACGGCGCCGCCGCACGCGCGGGCACGCCGCCTCACGCGCGGGCGCGCGCCGATGCCGCCACCACGCGCGGGGGGGCACGCTAGCCCCCGCGCGCGGCGCGCGCCCACCGACGCGCCCCTCGACGAGGACGCCGTGCGCGCGGACGCGCTCCCGCCGCGCGCGGCACGCTTGACGCGCGCGCGCGAGCACGTCCGCCGCGCGCGCCTCCGTGGCGCGCACCGCACCTCCGCGCGCGTGCCGCCCCCGACGATGATTGCACGGCAACGGGCGCCGGTGCGCCCACCCCAGTAAAGCCGCCCCCGACGCCGCGCGGGTTCCGGCGACGGGGGCGGCCGCCACCGTCCGAGGGGCCCTCCCCCTCGGACTCTTCCTCCTCGTCCCGTTCCGAGGACGAGGGCTCCTCGATGTCCGGGAGGAGAGCCCCGGCTCCTCCCGCCGCCGGTACTCCGCGGACCGGTGCGTCGCGGCGCGCTTGGCGCCGCCTTGCGTGCTCCCTCTGCGCGCGCCGCTCGCTCCCCGGCCGCTCCCGCTGCGCCGCCCGGCCGAGCGCACGGGAGTCGGGGGGTGGGTGGAACGGACTTGGCGGCGTTGAACTGCACCAGCTGCGCGCGAGAACAACGATGGCACATCAGGAAACGGAATCAAGAACAAGGACTAAAACAGAATCAAAGAACCACACTCACCAACGGGCCGATGGGGAGCATCTCGATGTCCCACGGGGTCCGACCCGCAGGTGGCGGCGTCCTGGTGTCGACGGCGCTCCGCGCCCGGGGAGCGCGTACGGCCGCTCCAGCGGCGTCGGGAGCATCCGCGACCTCGCCAAGTCGACGGGGTTGGCCGCCTCCGTCATCTCGAAGATGCGAGAGGGGCCTCTCCATCAACGGCACGACCCGCCGGTGGTGGAGGAAGGCGAGGACGCCCATCGCGTTGAGCCCCTCCTTCGCCGGCCGCGCCCGGGCGGCAAGGACGGACCCCCGGCGCGCCCGGTGATTGGCCGTAGGCAAGCCATAGCCCCGAGAGTCCCGGCCTCTTCTTGAATACCCGCCGGTGTAGGGAGGGGAGGCCGGGCTCGGCGTTGCGCGGATAAAACCATCCCCGCTCCCGGCCGGCGTTGTTCGTCGTCATGGTGCGGGGGGATGTAGAACTCCTTGAGCCGCCCCCGCGGGCGAGCGACATCCCGCCGGCGCGCACCGCGCGCGCGGGTCCCTCGGCTCCGACGTGGGGCGCGTGATGAGCTCCCCGCGGAAGAGGTGTACCCGCAGCTCCCGCATGACCGGGATCCCCGGTACCCTTCGCGGACGCCCACGAATGTGGCCGCTGCGAGATCGCATCGGGGGCAAAGTTGTGCGGCTCCACCCCATAGTGGTAGCACAATGCCCGCATGAATGTGCTCGCCGGCGCGTTGAAGCCGCGCTCGTGGTAGCGGAGGAAGCTCACCACGTAACCCTCCGGCGGATTGGGCTCAAGGTGCGACGATGGCGGCACGATCCACTCCGCCGGCGCCCTTCTTCGTTGGCCGACGACCGGTGGCCGGCGGCGACCGGCTCGCCCGGGCGAGCCGGGTCACGGTCGACCTCTCCCATGCGTACGGCTCCAGGACCCTAATCGGAAGCTGAGGCGGCGCCATGAGGGGGGGCGAACGAGTGCGAGAGCGGAGGACAAGGAAACAAGGAAGAAGCTCTAAACAGCGAGCCCGCGCGACGGCAAGAGTGAAGCGAAGGCGAAGGGACGGAGGACTGAAAACGGTGAGGAGCCAAGGTAGAAAACCGCCGTCCCTTCCTCACCGCAGTTTTATAGGCGACGGGCGAGTTCTCCGGAGCGCACGCCCCGCCAACATTAACCGGCAGAATCTTTCCATCGCGTCGACGGGCGGGCCCCACCACGGCTGCGGCGGCTCTAACACCGCAGGCGGGTCATCATTACGGCAAGACCGGCGACGACCGAGGCGAAACCGTCACGTCCGCCGGCCACGTCGCCCACTACGCGCGCGCGCGGCCGCGGCCGCCTAAAAAGGCGCGCCCGCGCCGCAAAACCGCGGCCACGACCGCAAGGCACTTAAATGCCCGGCCCCTTGCCAAGCAAGGAGAGCCCTCGAGCGAGGCGAATCCTCGGCTCGAGACAAAGGCGACCCTCGATGGGATGACGGCGTGAGAAGGTCGCCGGGACTGCTCGGTGTAGAGCGAGGCGGCCGCGGGCACCCATGCCACGTAGAACCCTCGAGCGGCATGACCCTCAACTCGAAACAAGGCGACCCTCGATGGGATATCGGCGTGAGAAGGCCGCCCGGACCTCGCTCGATGTAGAGCGGACCACCGCGGGCACCCATGCCACGTAGGACCCTCGAGCGGCATGACCCCCAACTCGAGACGATGTCAACCCCCTAAAGAAGGCACGCGCGTAAGAGGATCGCCCGAGGTCACGCTTGAAATAGAGCGACACCGAAAGCACTCATACCGCGCCATGCCACCAACCCGGCACTTCGAGGGTCGGCACGCCCGGACCCCTCGACGGCCGCAAACGCGAAAAGACGGGCCGGCCAAGGCACGGCCCCGCACGGCCTTGCGATCGAGGTTCGAAGCCCGACCCTCGACGGGTTCGAACAGCGCCCCGCATCACGCAGTTAGGGACGACGAGGGCACGCGCATTCGAGCCGTTCCTCGAGCCCGTCGGCTCGAGGGTGCCCCACATGTCGTGTTCAAGAGCCGGCGAGGGCGGCTGGCGGGGGGATCCCACCGAGGGAGAGCTTCCGCGCCCTCGGTCCCTAGCGAACGGGACCGAGCCCCACCTAGCAAACCCACGCAAGCGCTTCCATGGACGTGTCTCCGACCGCGCGGCCTACCCTTATCGAACGGGGCATGGACGTCCACTTGAACCACCCGCTAGCGGCTCGAAGAGGAATCCGCGATTCGCGACCCGCTCGATGGGAGTCGTGGAAACCTCACCCTCCGACCCGCGGAGGGACGGCGAGGGCGCGATAAAAAACAAGTCGTCGAGCTCGACCCGATCGCCTCGAACAGGCCAAGGCTCGGGGGCTTGACGCACGGCTACACCTCCTTGGGAGTTGCACCCGCCGGGAGACAAGGACGGGGGAGCGTGCACCCCCGATGCCGGCCGAAACACCGCCGATGCCGGTTGGCATATGTGCCACGCCTTTCGACCGAATTGCTCGCGGTTAACCCCTCGCAGGGAGAACCCACACTCTGCGCAGGCTTCGAGGGGCTAGACCCGCGGGTCGCCGACGCGGCCCCACGGAAAGCGTTCGCAAACAAGGAGGGAAGAACGTCCTATCAGTAGGTTCCAGCATCTGCGGGAGCCTCAATGGCAAACCCGCAGATGCTCGGGGGCTACTGTCGGGGACCGCCCTAGGGGTCCCCTCAAACAATGGGGGAACCCTCACTTAAATTCCTGCATCAAAATAAGCTAAGCCTAACCATGCAGGAAAACTAACCATGCAGGACTTGGCCTATGCGGCAGGACTCCGGAGGCCCACCAAGACGGCCCGTCTGGAAGACCCCTCGAGCAGGCTCCGCCTCGCCCGAGGGCACGCTCCTCCTCGAACGGGCTCCGCCCCGTTCGAGGGGCAACCCCCCTCCTCGAACGAGCTCGCTCCGTTCGAGGGGCGACCCTTCCCTCGAGCGGTTCCGCCCGCCGAGGGCGCGCTCCCCCCTCGAGCGAGCCCCGTCTCGCTCGAGGGTCCGCTCCGCCCTCGGCCGGGGCCCGCCACGCTCACGGGCGCCCCGCACGCGTGCGCCGGCCCCGTACCCGGGCATTTAACGCCCGACGCCGCGGGGACGGCGCCATCATGCGCCCGGGGCTCACGCCCCGGTGCCGCCGCACCAACTCCCCGGGGAGGAGCCCATCCCCGCCACCGTGGGGTGGACCGTGCGTGCGCCGGCGGCGTCGGTCCCATGACACCGCGCGCACGCCACCGTACGGCTAACGCGCTCGACCCTCGAAAGGGGGCCGGCGCACCCTCGACTCCACTTTCCCGTGACCCCGCAGTTGGGTGAGGGGCGCTAGGCGGTGGGTGGCCATCCCGGCCACCGTAACGGCGCGGTCGCCGTACCCACGCGTGCGGGCGCACGCCCGACTCCGCGGCGCACGCCCGAGCACCGGCAGCCAACCACTCCGCCACCGCGAGCTCATTGGGAAGGAACGCCGTTCTGCCCGCTCCTATGCCCCGTACCGATCATCATCAGCACCTCCCTCGAAGCCTATCAGGGAACGCCATCGCCATCTGCCGCCTCCTACCCTCGAACCGCCACTGTTCGGGTACGAGGTAGGCCATCATGGCCGGATCGCAGCGAAGATCGACCGGACGGCCGCCCGCTCTACACCGTAGCACGACGTGCTCCCACACGCAGCTAGATAGCGCGGCGTGCATGTAACTCGCCGCCCCCTTGGCCTATAAAAGGGGAGGCGAGCCCCCGCCCGCGGGGGACGAATCCGGAGGAACACGGCGCACCGTGCACTCACTCTCTCATTCTCCCACGACATCTCCGGCCACTCACCCGGGGACTTGGGAGCCACGCTTCCTCTCCCGCCTTGCTTGTATTTGCCCCACTACAAGCACCCCCGGTGCCGAGCAATATAGTGCCACGAGCACACCACTGCTGGACGTACGGCCCCCTCGGCCGGAACCAGGATAAATCCTTGTGTCATTTGTTGCTTAGCATCGACCATTGAGGGATAGACCTAGGCGTTATCTACTGGTTAGTGTCGGGACCATATTCCGCACCGACATCACTTTTCACTCCATCCCATTCCTGCATTTTTTTCAATTCCTCTGTTTTGCAATCCTTCATTCCAAACAGGGCCTAAGTTTTTTTTTTTTTTGAGCAAATCTTAGATGTAAGTTTGGAACTACAAATGTAACAGCAAAGAGAGATTACCTCTACAGCTGCTTTGCACAACAAAACCATTCGTTTCAAGATGTCCTGAAGATAAATGTTAATCAGCTTAGTACTAGTAAGAAACAACCCAAAGGGGCAAGAAACATCTCATATCAGCTTTTGGTATCAGCAAATAAAGTGGTGGTATACTTACTGTTCGGTTTCCACCATAAATTTCAGTCTCAACATGTTGGAAGATAGGATTGTCGATGAAAACAAAATCCACACCATCTATGTATGCATGATAATACTTTACCTCCATATCCTGTCGAAACAAAGCATTTTTAAGAGGTGCCACACAATATGACCATATGTAAGTTTAATATAACAACACATGATAGCAGAGAAAAATACCTGCCCTGCAACTTGATACCTCCTTGGCTCTCCTATCTCTTTTAATTCCATATAGTCACCATATTTTGGAACTACAACCTATATAACCATAAGAAATGACAAAATATTAGTATTTAAGTACTTCCCCAATGTGGATATTAAAAAATAAATTATATTGCACACAAAAGACTCAGAAACAGACCTACCATCCCATGCTATCTAGGAAATGTTATATCATGCATTTCTGAATTTCATCTATGACACACTTATTTTTCAAACGCAAAGTGCTTGATGTTCTCTCATATAAGGGCACAGGTTTACTTTGGACATCTTGAGTTATTCCCACACCGGGCCCTAACCAAGATTTTACACTACATAACTCTTTTTTAGACAATGTACTATGATTCCTGTTGGCATTGGAAGTTTTTTTTAAGCATTTCTTTCTACTGTTGGACATAATGAAGGGATCTTTTTACATGGCAATGCAAGAGAAGTTAATAGAATTAGTAAAGGTTCATGTAACTAACTAGATTGCAAGTGCAGGCAGCAGACCACAACAGCCAAAAACTGACCATATACTGCAAGTCAGAATACACCATGCATTGCTTAGAATTTAGCTGTGCTATGCATTTACTGATATATTTCAGACCAACAGCATATAAATTCTGATGAAAATATCGCTAGTACATCTTAATCTTTACGTGAGATGATAGAGCAAATAACTACCACCACCGGGTATTCACCATTTCTCCATTCACTCGGGTTTGTTTAGTGGACACAAAATGTCATGGTACCCCAAAACTCTATTGTCGTTCTATTCATTCTGACTATGTAACCTCAGGATTTTACAGCCACCAACTGGATGAATAGGTGATTTTGTGAAATTTACAGCCACCTGTTTATTTCCATGTTTTTCTTAGTACTTCCAACTATTAAGAGCTTAGTTAAATCTCTATACAAAAGCATTGAGATAAGATAGTGCATAGAAATCAAACCATAACACGATGACCTCTCCTAGCCAAAGCCTTGGGCAAAGCTCCAGCAACATCCCCAAGCCCACCTGCAGTAAATTAGTACAATGTTACTGTGCCCTCCGTGAGTAACTGACTAAGTTACTCATTTGATCATTGGGGTAGATATAATGTGCACAGTAAAAATAATGATTAAATTAGGATTTCTGTAATTTGGGTAGATATAATGTGCAAAGTAAAAATAATGATTAAATTAGGATTTCTGTAATTTGGGGGTCATGGTTGACTAGCTATACATGATCATAATCAGTAGCAAATTCATATGGGCACAAGGGGGTCATTAAGAACCCACACCTTTTTTGCAAAAAAAAAAGGACGGTTCTTTAATTGTATATATTTACATTATAGCATCAGGGATGAGACGGAGTCATTAAATCAAATAGGTAGAGCAACAACTAAACCTTTAGTTCCAAGCACATTAACTAGATAAATATACACCCGCAAAAAAAAGACAAATATACAAAGATCAACCTGTTTAATTGTAATTGATCCCACAAGTGAAAACATACGTTAAGCAAGTATACCTTTCTAAATTTGAGTAGGTCACCAAATGTTTTAAGTGGAACATGCAAAGTTCAATCACCTTAACACATTAAACGCAAGATACGATCACAAGAAGGCAAATATGTAAACAGTTGCATGGAGACTCTAGAGCAGCCGCTACATTGCGGAAATGAATCCCGGTCAGCTAGAGAGTTGGATTTCAAAAGTTGGATCCTGATTTGGTCATATTTAGTGAGATAACAACCATTTGGCACTGAACAATTAATGACACCTCAAACATAAGAAAATCAAAATTTGGAGAATTACACTCTTGGGTGAAATGGCTGTTTCACCCTTGTACTGATTTCAAGGTCCATGAAGATAATAGATGGACTCCTCTGCCCTGATAGACTAACTCAAGTTAGAGAATGAAGGGCATTTGCGTCGCTTTGATGCATGTGCAATGGGATATTCCTTATACTGCTATTTCTTAAAGCGCCAGCCTTCGCGAATCTATTTACCAGCTAAGATTCCTTGTCATGTTATAAATTTTCATCTTGTGCACAAGTGCACCCTTTTTATAGCTACCACTACAGTTCCGTGTAATGAGATGTATTAAATCACATATGCGAGCAATCAGAACCGTTCAACCACCTAATCATACACACCAATCGAACCGCCACAGACACCTATTCTTTCCAGCATTTGGTAGGCTGACAGCAACAGCATACAGATAGGATAAATAATGCCCATGATAAGTTTAAACCACACCTTTACAAGAACATAAAAATATAGTTATATAATTTCGTTCTTGCCTGTTTTGGACCAAGGAGCACACTCTGCGGCTACCAATATGACATTCATAACATCAACCCCACCAGAAGTGGAAGAATTGCCATTTGCTCCCTCGTTAAATGACAGGTCCTTTTCGCTTATTTGACTTATTTGTGCCACAAAATGATTATCCATACCATTAGAAGCTTCTGGTTGGTATACACTGGAAGCAGCTCTACCAAAACGGTCATACTGATAATAATTCCCATAGTTGGCCTCACCAAATGATTCACTAAAATCAGTATCTTTGTCTTCTAAACTTTCATAGTATTCACTCTGATCATAGACGGACTCTCCATAAATTGTGTCAAATTCAGATTGCTGTGCATCAGTATCAAGGTACGTCTGACGACCATAGTTAATCTCTTCACCCTCTGATACTGCATTCAAGTGTGAAAAAGAACTATCACTCTGATCATTATTCAGCACTTGTTCATTATGAATGGAACTTTCTGCTAGAACTGAGATGAGCTTCTTCTTTTCCGATATCTGAATAAATTTCCCACATATCATCATTCAAAAAACCATCATATAGTTCAATAAGCAATACAACATAAGCGTACTCTGAATCATAGGCTTAATGCCTGTAATTAGCTAGTAAACACGGATGGTTGAAAGTGAATTGCAAATTGTTCCAGCAAACATATCACAAAACATACCACTGAAAAGAAGCAGGCAATTATTGCGGGCCAAAATGGCAGAAAAACTGAAGTGTGGTGACACTTTCAAATTGTTTGCAGTGTGACAAAACATATTCGATTCCAGTAAGAATATATCAAAGGACACTTTTGTTGGCGGACTCTACAAATCAGCAGTACTTATTTGCTTATATAGAAGGTAGCAGAAACATTCGCTATACCATCATGTTCTTCCTCAAAATGCCCCGGCTTTGCACAAATCCACAAGCGGCAAGGTTGTAATTTGTCAATTAAAAAAAAAGTGGTGTTCCTAATTCAAAGTGCAAGGTCTAACAGCTGCTGCAAGGACAGCAGGAATCTGACGGAGGGTCTAACATTTTTCTGTAAATCGCATCTCAGTGAAATCTCTGTTTAATGCACTCTTCAAATCATATGGAAATGTACATGTACTTAAACTTCATCTACACAAGGCAAATGACAAGTCATGTGATGTGTTACAGCATTCGACTTACTGCAATACAGATAACACCTTTCTAGAATTCAAGTTTTCATGGATTGTAGCAGCACCCATCAACCAGAGAAGGTGTCGTCTAAAAGTGTATGCATTGAGAAGCGATCTGATTCCATCGAGAAAGCATGTATAAATAGTACCTGCTCAAGTATAACCTTGTGCCTTGCCAAGACTTCTTTGCTTTTGCGGATGGTGGCGCGAAGCGCCTCATTGGTGACACGGGCCATATCCTCGTCTTCGTCGTCATCAACTTGACCAGAAGCTTCAGCATCCGTCGCTGCAGCACTTAAACCCTTCTGAAACCTCCGGTCAGCCGATCCCCCGAGCACCACGGGCCACCCGGCACCAACACTGAGGCACAACCTCACCTGGAAGCAGAGAAGGCACAAGCAATCACCAAATCGGCAGCGGGCAGCGGACACACAAGACCGTACGCGGCGATCAACTGACCCAAAAATCAGCGCGGATTCGCGAGCGGGCCACCAGGTCCCCGCCCCAAGCCCCGACACAGCGAAACAGTTTGGCACAGGCCCGCTTGACCCGGGCCGCGAAGCCCGCGACGCAGGGGCACGGGCAACAACGACGGCACCGTGGTAGGAGTGGGATTCGCCCGCTGCTGATTCTAGCGACCAGATCACTAAGCGGGCCCGCATTTCCGGTGGTGGTGGTGAAGGGGGGGGGGGGGGAGGGGCGGGAGGGCGGGGTGGAGGCTCACCGGGTGCGCGGCGCACGGCGGGATGCTGCGGCAGCGGCTCGAGGCCGCGCGAGCCGACGGGCGCGGGACGACGTGGCCCCCGCGCGGAGCGGAGCAGCCGCAGGCCGGGGGAGGAGAGGCGCCGCGGGGGCGCAGCAGCGCGGGGGCGGCGAGGAAGGTGGAGGACGCCATTGGACGGAGCTCGCTGTGAGGTCGGGGCCGGGTCTGCTGGCTCCCGCTCCAGCAGCGGAGCGCTGCTGCTCGTCACCTGCTTTGGTGCTCACTGCTCTGCTGCTGCTGCTGATTCGGACGCGGAGAAGGTGATCTCCGCCCCTCTCCTCTCTCCTCCTGCGAAGGGAACGGAGCGGAGGACACCTCGGTTCGAGCGAGCTAGTAGTGGCCGGCCTCGTGCCGTTGCAAGTTTCTGTTTGCGTTTTTTTGCCTTTTCTGGGAGTCTTTTTCTTCGGTTTCGCTTTGCAAGCTGTGCGGCCACGAGAGGTGGAGGGCGCGGCCTTTTTGTCAAGCTGAAGCCTGAAGGGTAGTGAGGTGGAGGCCCGAGCGAACGTGTGGCTTGCGTCCACCCTGCTCGGCACTTTTCCGCCCGACCTTTTTCTACGAATCCTCGCCAAGCAAATTTTTTCTCAGAACACAAGCAAAGTTGTTTTTTATTATTTTAATTTTATGGAGTTAACAAAAAAATATTCGTAGATATTTTGTTTTCTTTTGCGGTGCATAGTACGACGTGCAGTACCGATTGAAAATGAACTCGTATTAATAGAAAACGATCTATATGTAAGGATCCGACGATTAAGATTGATTATATATTAGCGGGTTTTTTAAGTTATAGTACGGTAGTATTCATATGTCGTATTGGTAATATAAGGGTATTATCTAAAATGTAAAATATCATTGTTGTAATATAGGAAATGAAATATATGAATTAGGTGGGTGGTATTGTGCGGTGTAAAAGACCGCATCCTGTATGAGTATGACAAATTGAATAAAAATGAATCACAAGATATGATCTTTTCACCTCATCCTGTATGAGTATGACAAATTGAATACAAATGAATCAAAAGATATGTTCTTTTTTTCTTTCGACGCTACAGAGATGGTCTCTTCAATGCCATCTCTTTTTAAATTTTCTCCTCACTTGTTTGAATGATAGTAACTAGTACAATATTAGTGTCCAAAGTGATTTTCAGTCACCAAGTCGTGCTTCTGCACCCCCCCCCCCCACCCCCCTTCTACAGATTTTGAGCAAGCAAAAGAATGAAGGAAGAGGGATGGAGGTGCAAGAAGCACAGGAGAGCCCCCTAGGCTGCATCCTGGCTTCGCCACTGATTCGACCTTTGAAAAAAAAAACGATCCATCGGGGTGGTGATGAAACTGAACCCCAAATTCCAAAATGAACGTGAAATGAAGAAATAAGGTGCACCGATGGTTCCTTAAAGTTGTCATGTGATGTCATCCGCTTATAAATTCTTAAAGTTGTCCATATAAATTATAAACTTATCAAGTGTGCCATTTAATATCCAAACTTTACGCGGTCCTTTTCTTTTCGAATTAGTACAACACATACGCTCACAACACACGCTCACACCTATGAACACACGTACGTAAATCTTATCCTTATGAGCACCTCCGAAGGACACCCGACAAATCTAGAGATTTCAGAAGTCACCATTGACGTCTCGTTATCGACATGAACGTTGGTAAATCCTGTGAAATCCCGGAAAAAAGGTGCGAGCACCTGATTTGAACCCACTGTGACAGAACCGCCCAAAATAATTCTGTATTATCGACTAAGACGGTCCACATGGCCATTAAGCAATAATAAAGAATTATTAAGTCGCTTCCGCCGGGTAAAGCCCGGTAAATCACATACAACAGGATCGCCGATATGCGCTAAGCCCACACGAAGGCGGGACCATAGTACAACATTACATTACATAAAAGGTTCACAAGTTCAAGATTATTACAAACCAGATTTTTCGTACATAAAAGTAAACATGCTCAGAGTTTAAACAGCGGAAATAAAACTAGCGCATGATACACACGGGAGGCCATCCATGCATATCACTCCTCATCATCGTTCTCCCATTCAAGCTCCCAACCATTTGGGATAGAACCAGGCCAGATGGGATTACCTGAAAACCACAAATTAAGCAAGGCTGAGTACTAATACTCAGCAAGACTTACCCGACAAAAATAAAGCAAAACTTAGACATGCAAGGCTTTTTGGCTCGTGGGTTGGTTTTGCCAAAAGCGACTAAGAGTGGATCCTTATTTCCAAGTTTTAGCTCATATTCCAGTATGTTAATCAGTCTAGGTGAGCACCTGTACTAAACAAGCATGTTGTGCAAACAATATTAAACAAGTAGCAATGTTAATCCAAAATGTTCCATAAATAAACATGGGGTAGCCAGTGGTCAAACCGACTCAGATAACGGCGAGTGACCGACGATTGATCGATTTATATCCTTGCAAGGTAAACCCAAGATACACGGAAGAATGTAGACCAAGTGCAGTGCCTACCCCAACCAGGCGGTTCCCAACATCCCACAGTTTAGGATCAGACACTACAAACTCTGGTACACGGTTATCCGGAGGGTCTAACCCGACCAGTCCGGACTCACACACTATACCACGGGTAGCTAGCCCGGAGACACATCCCAAGCGGGTAGCTAGAAAGATCCCGCCCCGGTTCAGAAGGTATTAGGCTTACCGATCCCATTCCCGACAAGTACTTGGTACGTTCAATAGCTTAGGACCAGCACCATGCTACTCGGTCGAGACCGAACCCATTGCTCTTACCACATGAGCGAGTCAATTTAACCAACTTATGATTCCAACATAAGCATCCTATATCTCGCGAGCAATGAGTCATTACTCGACTTGTACCGTGTCCTTAAAGCATGGCACTAGCGTTCCTAACATACTAGTATAAGAGCATAGGAGTCCTAAGGATCATGCAACTAGGTTTCAAAACAACTCATGAAACTTAAATGCGCAAAGTAAAGCATAAGTACTGAAAAGTAAAGGATGTGATTTTCATTTATAAAGTGGGTTAGATGAAACTGGTGCTTGCCTTCCTCTGACTCAACACTAACACTAGCCTTGGGCTCTTCTGGACTTTGGTACAGGTCTTGCTGCACGCTCAGCTGATTTACCTCCCCGCTAGCTGCTCCCTCCTCCTCCTGGGTGAGCGTATATGTCCCGTTGGGTAAATCTACACGTATCCATGCATATGCATTAGTTTAAGGTGAAGTTGGGAGAATTACCACAAAACCAACTCTTGTTGTACACATTTATCCAATCATTAACATTTTCTCATATAAATTATTAGGGTGTGTGATGACAAACAAAACACTACTTTGATGGTGATTGTGTGCACATCTAAGCAATTTAAGTTACTTAACTTCACCAAACAGCAAGGGGGTGTTTTTAAATTGATAAAAACAGAAACAAACATGATTTCACAATTTAGCACTTTTAATTTCCATTTATTTCTTTAATTATTCAAAACAAGCCTTTCAACCATCAAACCAAATTAAATCAAAAACACTTCAAAATAGCCTAATCTTTTGCACACAGCAACATATGCTTAATTTAAGCTCTCAAACCAAAATTTGGCTTAAGATCATTTATAAATTAATTTATACGAAAAAGACAAATTTCAGCCTAGTAAATCAACATTAATTCATATAAGACGATTTAAGAAACTTTTTGATCTCAACTTTCTCCTACAGGTCATGTATGCCAAGAATGAGTTTCTGACCAAAGCATGGTTGCAAATTCAAAATATTTTTCAGATTTTGAATTTAAGCTCCTACACAAGATTAAATCCAAAACACCTAGTAAACAATTCCCTAAATTCACATCCACCACACCAGGGGTACTAATCATCATATCAAAGCCCAAGGGTGCACTTGTGCTCAAAGAAAAGTTCATTAAAGAGGCTATAAAAAGCATCAAACTTAATCTAGCATAAAGCTTAAATAAATCATAACTGAAAATATATACATCAAAACCCTGCAAATTTTTGTCACAGATCTAGACATGCCATAAAGAGCAACATATCCAAAATTCAAGTTCATAGCATGTGTATATTTTAAATCACACTAAAAACACTCCAAACTGAGTTTGAATTTTTAATTCAAAAACTATACATAAAAACCCTATATATGTTTTCTAGAAAAGATAGATTTCTTCACCACAAACCCAACAAAATTGGTTTTGCATTTTTATGATTTTTCTACGATTTTTAATGATTTTCCGAAGTCGCTGCTGTAACCCTAGAACTACCTTTACAGTCGGGTCCCTGGAATTTTACATAACTCACCCTGGATATTTCTCAATCCTCGCAATGTGCCCCCTGCCGGCGCGGGGCTCACCGCTGGCGGCCGGAACAGGGGGCGGGCGCGCGGGTGAGCGGCCGGCGAGCCCTAGGGGACCTACTGCGTCGATTGGAGGGGAAGACCCCGGCCGGGGAGCCGCCGGGGAGCCTCTACGGCGGCGCACGGGACGGCGCCGCCGGCCGAGCTCGGCGTTCGGCGCCCGCGGCTATGAATTGATGCGCCGGCGACCGAGGCGGTGCCGGGGGAACCGAGGGAAGGAGAGGAGTGGCCGGGTGGTGCCGGTTTGGCGCGGAGGGCGGGTTTCACGGCGGCCGGCCGCGGTGGTGGCCGGCAGAGGCGCCGTGACGCGTTCGAGGGGACGGGGGCACGGCGGCCTCGATGCCTGCGGCCGCGGGCCTTCGCGCGTGGGCGTGCACGGGGGTAAGAGCGGGCGCCTCGGCCATTAGGCAACCGAGTGTCGCCGCGCATGCGCCGGATGGGCGTCGGGGCGCACTTGAGCACGACGCGTGGCTCGCCCGCGT
The DNA here is from genome assembly GCA_947561735.1 of Cenchrus americanus. NCBI lineage: Eukaryota > Viridiplantae > Streptophyta > Magnoliopsida > Poales > Poaceae > Cenchrus > Cenchrus americanus. Next base: position 58,484,240 of record OX387240.1, read on the forward strand.
TCCCGGCCGGGTGGGCTCGGCGCACGGTGGGAAACGGCGAGGCGGCAACCCCACGGCGCGGACGGTCCACCACGGATACGCCGAGGCGTCCGTACGCCGGCGCGAGGGCGCGCTGACCGGCCCTGCTCGTTCCCATTTACCCTTCTTCGAAATTGCATAACTCCCAAAAGTGACAACTAAGTTGAAAATCTCCAAAAACGAAAGTTGTAGAGGAGCTATAGATCTACAACTTTCCCAAAGGGAGACATATGTTTTGATCAACGGTTTGCCCGCGAACGTCGACCGAAGTTGCAGATTTTCCACAGCTCGAATTACTGTTCACAGCGCAGTCAAACCGATTTTTGGCCAATTTGCACTCAAAATTGGAATGTCCGCCAATTACAAAAAATGTGTTCCCGGAAATAACGAACAACTTTCGTATTGGCCGATTTTGAACTTCTATAGTGAAATTTGGAGAACGCGCAAGAAAACCATTTCAGCCTTAAAGGAGATCTATAGGGTTTGACCGTGGTTTGAGATTTTGACCAAGGTCTTTTGTGCAAATTCATGACAAAACATGCCAAACATGTTTAGGAGCCGATTAAACTTGATTAACACAACTAAATAAGGTATTTATAATTAATAAACACCTGGGGTGTTACACCCACAAGGGTAGCGTCGCACTAAACTGTCTTGCCATTGAACTACAAGCCAATTCACATCGGCAGTCTAGCGAGGAGCTTAAGATGTAATCAACATCGAAGTAATTAACATCGTAAGTATATGAAGCGTCGTGGGATACATATTTCTTCCAAAAATATTTCGCAGAATACTTAGTTTTGACAGATGCAAAAATGTAGACCATCTAGCATTTTTTATGGTATTTGGCTTTTGCATGCGTAAATATTTATACTTCAGTGTTACTGTATAAAACCGTTTATGTCACCTCTGTTTAAACACCGTTTAAACAGTATAAATGATAAACATGTTAAACACCGTATAAACAGTCTAAAATAAATAAAGGACGGCCGACTATTTACCGTTTAGCGTTTAGGATAACATTATATGGAGACATTAATATAGTTGCCAATAAAGGTTTGAAAATAGATGCATTTGGAAATTCAAAACATAGGAAATAAAGCAATCATAGGAATGATGAAAACAACTTTAGTACTTAGTCTATCATGTTTAGTTTTCCTGTGCAATGCAGTTTGAACTATCGAGGCTGTTTACATTTTTTTAACAAAGAAAAGGGTTTTTAAAACCAGGTGTCCCGTGTCCGGGTATATTCATCAGCTTTGAAGGTGAACTTCCATGTTACATTAATTTCTTGCTTTATGCTTGAACGTTTTAAAGCCAAAGTCTTTCGTTTCTTTGTTCGTGTAAGGTTTCGCCATAGCACGACACCTTTTTTCATTTTTGAAAGACAATTAATGGTCATTTCTGAAAAACAATTAATTGTTCAACATTGGTACATTTGGTACATATCCTGTTTGGATGCATCCAACTTAAAACTAAGCTAGAGCTTAGGAGCTTTCTTTTAGCTAACTTGTCTTTTGGCTACCTAAAATTTAACTGGATCCTCTTTAGCTATTTGAAAAGGTATTTATCTATCATATCACTTACACTTTCAATCTAAACTTTTCCGGCACTCAATTACTTTCACTTTGAACAACTTTTCCGGATAAGATGGAGGGATTAGGACTCGTTCGGTTAGTTCGGAATGAGCTCAGAAATCATTCCAACTGATGCAGGATTATACAAATTGAACAACCATTCCGGTCAGGAATTGTTCCACGGATCCGTTCCCAAGGAAGCAAACGAGCCCATCTTTAGCCAGCTAAAATGTAGGTGGATCATGTTTGTGCTTATATCAGCTAAATTTGATTTTTAACGGGATCCGGCTATCCAAACAGGGCCGTGTGAGTTATTGCTTCACGTGGATCTCGTTTTGAAAGGGAAGCTAGTGCAGCGTGAGCGGGGTACACCGTTCTATTTCCGGGACAAAAACCAATTATTGTCAATTTACACACATTTATTTCTTGCATGGTCGATCAAAGATATTCCGCAACATTTACAGTAATCAAGGTGTTCGCCGTGGCGAATCTCTGAATCCATCAACATGACAAGAGTCGCAACAGGGTTGACGGATCATCCATCAGGATTCAGGAACAGCTGCGACGGATCGAGGACTACTGCCGCGGCCTCCGTGCGTGAGCGATTCTCCTGCTTTCCTCCATCCCTCAGGGCCGGCGATCGGCTCGCCGTCTGGTGGCCGGCGTCGGCGTCGCCGCCGTCGCGAGGCGGCTTGACCACCATGATCGGGCAGCTCGCGTGGTGCGCGCAGTAGTCGCTGACGCTCCCCAGGAACGCCCTGCGCCCAGAGACAAAAACGAACGCTACGTCAGCAGCCGCGCGCGTGCATGCATGGACGCGTGCGTCGTCCGAATCGTGTGCGCGCGGGCGCGGCGGGCCACGTCATGTCACGTGCCTCTTGATGGCGCCGAGGCCGCGGCTGCCGACGACGAGCAGGCCGGCGCCCATGTCGGCGGCGGCGCGGCACAGCGCCTCCCGAGGCTCCCCTTCCACCACCACCACCTCCGCGCTCACCTGCAGACGATAGATGATGCACGGGATGTTTAGTAGCCACGGCCAATGCTCTGAACTTAGTTAGTGCACGGTAGAAGCTAGTTACCCCTCGTTGGTGGCAGGTCCGCTTGGCCCTGTCGAGGAGGCCGCGCGCGTTCTCCGCCTGCGTCGCCCGCACCGACTCCATCATCGACGGCGCGCCGTACACCGCCGACCCTGCACGCGCGGCGGCGGCCAAGCTCAGAAAGTGCCCGAAGGTTCGTTCAAAGAAAGTACCCGAAGAAGCAGAACGGTGACCACCGTGGCGTCTCGTGTGTATATATACCTGGCCCGACGGGGTACATGATGTGCCGGAGCGGCTCCAGGGCGTGGACGAGCACCAGCGCGGGGTGGTGGGGCTCCTCCGCCGGCTGATCGGCGGCGGCCGGGACGACCGGGAAGAGGTGGTCGAGCACCCAGGCCAGCGCGTGGCGGCTGAAGTCGCTGTCGTCCACCGCCACCAGCACCTTCATCGCTCCTGCTCTGCTCTGTCTCTCTCTGCTCTCAACACGGACGCGCGCACACCTGGAGCTGCAATTCTGGCGAGTTCGGCGGGCTCGCAATCGCGAGTCGTGACGCGGATCTGAAGCCTGCGCGAGCGGCGTCGCCGTGGCCCGTGGTGATATTCTCCTACGTGCGCGACAGGGCAGAGAACGGATGACTGGATGAGAACGGGGAGGGGCCAGACCCGTTTGCGCGCGTGGCTGCCATGCGTGTTGCCAGAGGGGCTGAAGTGGCGAACGGCCGCGCGCCGCCGCGGTTTCCGGAAACGCGAACCCCGAGCGTGGTGGGCAGTGGGCTCCTGGCGCCGAACCGCACTCGGTTTTGCCTGCGCCGCGCGCTGAGCTGGGCCGCCTGAGCAGAGCAGGCGACAGGCGAGCATGGCGCTAGTGTTTACGGCTCCATCTCCATCCATCAATCCATCCCGTGTCCTCTCGGAAAAAAATCCGTCCGGTGCCGCTTAAAAAACCAGGTGATTCCCCGCGCCAACGCGCGGGATCTGTGAGAGGCTCCCGACAAACTATGAATCGCTATCAGTTCTGATTAATATAAAACAAAAACATCCAAAATTAAACAAATCAGATTTGACATAAGAAGATCAGTGACAAAAAAAATGATCATAGGATGTCACTTACAGTAGTTTACTATGGTTGTTCGGATCTGCATGCAGATCGGTTCATTCGGTTGCCTCATCATATCACAGGTCACCACCGTAATAAGCAAGATAAAAGGCAAACCGATGACATTCACCAAACGGCCATTGATGCCTTGTGAGGTCATTAACTTTGCTACCTCAGGGCTCTCGCAGAGGGGCTTGGACGCCGACGTGCGAAGGGCTTGCATGTTGCTCTCGCACCTGTGGAAGAATGACGATGGAGGTGGCTGTCTTTTATTTGGACTGCACGGAGGCTCTTCATCTACCACCATTTGTGAGCCTATTGAGGTGCTTGTGCTTGAGCCGGTTGAGTTGCCGAGAGTTGCCGTGCTGGGTATTAAAGAAGCTCCTGTGGGTGGATGGCCGGCCGCGGGGGGAGTGGGGAGTAAATGACCGTGTGCATACGTATATGATGTGGATGGAGGAGAGTTGAAAGAATTCCTAGTGGGGACCTTTTATATAGTTTTGTATGATTTGAGGGTCTCCTTTTGTTTCTAAAGTTTTCTCATTGACAATTTTTCAAAAAGAAATTCTCATCGACCCATCACGTGGAATGAACGAAGACGAAAGGTCCCGTTTTGTTTCTAAAATTTTCCCACTGACTCATCACGTGGAATGAACGACGCACACGTACGAAACTCATTCCATAGCCCACCTGAAAATTTGAGACAAATATGATAACAAAATTCATGCATTAAACATGAATTAATAACAAAATCCATTCCATAACCCACCTCAAAACATGAGACGAATATAATAAATCTAATTTGTTTGTTTAAAAATAATAAATCTAATTTGTTTGTTTAAAAATAATAAATCTAATTATGTCATGATTAGACAATATAATACTAATCTAATTATGAATTAAGAAAGTTTAATTGATCCGTCTCGTGATTTTCCATCCGTGTAATTTGTTTTGTAACTTATAATTTATGTTTAATTTTCCTAATAGGTCTTGAAAGGATCGCTACAAATTTTCACCAATCTTTTTAGAACCAAACGGGTCGAAATAATAGTGGTGGAAAATTTATATTACTTCTAATAGGTGTTATTAATTATAGCCGAAAATTGTTTTATCCTGAATAAATGCATGCACATTACAACTAGAGAAATAACATCAATAACTCATTTGATTGACTTTTCACTCCTTTGTATATGTTTTTATTGGTTCTTCGTACACTTTTTTATTACTGTGGTGTTGATTTAATTAGATGAGATTTACTAGAAGGTAAGAAGATTCTCTTAGTGGAATAAATTTTATAGCAACAGCACCTGGACCGGCTTGTCGGTTAGGGATGACAATGGGTAGGGTAGGGTAGGGTAGGGTAAGGTAAGGGTAAAGTATTTACCCGTCCGTTGGCATACTTGTCTATCTCTTTTGTACCCTGACCCGCCAAATGTAACGGGTAAGAATCCTTACCATTACCCGCTGAGTACCCGCAGGGTAAAAGGGTACCCGATGGGTATTAACATAAACATGTCATTAAGTTCATATCTAAGAGTACAATAATCATTTGATAGCTAAATAAGTCTCAAACTTCACAATCACACACTTATTGATACATAAATAAGTAAATAAGAAATTACAACATCCCAACGTAAGAAATAAGATCAAATTGTGATGCATTCTTGCGAGTTAATGAGTCATGGATCAATGATGTCACACTCAACATCATCCTGAGAATACAAAATAATAGTCATTAGATCAATTCAAGTTATACTTTGGAAAGAAAGTGGAACATGTGAAGTCAGTACATACCATTGCCATGGGATATATGGGCCTACTTGGGTCAAAAATTTCTATGCACTTCTTTAGTGGGGGTACCATTGGGTAACCCATGGGTAGAGTTTCATACCCTTACCCTTGCTTGCGGGTAGAATTTTATACCCGTACCTTACCCGCGGGTATAATTCTATACCCTTACCCTTACCCAACAGGGTAGGGTATCCTTACCCGTGGGTAAAATTGCCATCCTTGTTGTCGGTGCGCTTGCATGGTATGCTACCGGCCACGGTTTGAACCCCTTAGAGGTGAAATTGTGGCCGCAAGTTGTGCGTACTTGTGCGTGTTGTAAAAAAAAATCTCATCATCTGTATCATGCCAGAGCACAGATTTAAGACCATCCTTCATCTTACAAGTGCTACTGCCGTCATGTATAGGTAAGGTAGGGGGTCGTCGGGGGATTTTAGTGACCTATGTGAGAATGCCTCCTTCTTATTGCAGCGTCGTCGGAGTGATCTTACTCCCAACAAATTATTATTATTTAAATAGACACTATTTGTGACATGGAAGAAGTATTGAAAAGTTCATGGGGTTGGACGAACTTGAAAGTTTCACATCACAGATCTAGCAAATTTCTCTTAAACACGAATCTTCCCATACCCTTTACCAACACACATGGTATATCTACTCTTTTTTCTCTAGATGTTTTACCATTTTAATTTCAACCTAATGTCGTGTAACTAAAACGTAGAAACACCGACACACCGGTACACGATAGAGGAAGCTGGATTACAACTCCAAACCATAGCGCAATCATTTAACCGATCATATATAAGGTCAGTCTTAATGGATTTCAAGAAGAGTTGTATGAATTAAATTTTGCCGACATGGTGATAAAAGAAAATTAGGGAGTTCCATGTGATGCAAGAACAGTTTTGTTTCCATAAAACTCCACGGACCACGGTTACAATTACGTGGTTTCTAATCTAAATAATCGTACGTTGAAATTGTGCAATGAGCCGACCTAGCACAAAACAGAATTATAGCTCGGGCTGCCTTGAGGACAATTTTTTTAAGGAATTTGGATGTTTTTACATAAGTGGATATTCCTAGCAGTGTGAATGTTGTGATTGCTGACATTGATTAGGGATTCTCAACTTGCTAATTCTTATGGTTAATTTGTTGCAAAAGAAATACAAGTCACTTATGCTGACTTGTATAGTTAATTTGTTGCGAGAGAAAATAATGCCTAAATTGCAGCCGAAGGGTGGACCCACGTCGAGGTCAGCGAGGGTGCACTCAGATCTTGGTGTGCAGTAGAGGTCTGTATTTTCTTACCAGATATATATAGTTGCATACCTTAGGTGATTAAGCATAGTATGCTCTCAGATTTGTCTCTAGGTCCACCTGGACCGCAGAGAAGCCATACGACGGCCATGTAAGGCTATGAATGTTCATTAGGGCACTCACAGTGCAGACTCCGCATAGAATCTAAGAGCATTTATTACCTCGAAGCTAGCATAGACTTGGAGTCTAAATGAGACTTGGAGTCTTGCAGCCTGTTCGTTTGGCTGGTGGTTGATGGCTGGTGCTGACTTGTTCCGAGAGAAAAGTATTGTTGGCTGTTTGCTGGTGGCTGATTTGTTCTGAAAGAAAAGTACTGCTGGCTTGTGGCTGATAAGCCAAACGAACAGGCTGTTGGTTTTTCTCCCTCTATCTTCCATAAATATGCTGCCACATAAGCGCCACATCAGCAAATTGCAATAAATATGAAGATAATTAATAGACTTAGACTCTATGGTAGAGTCTGGGTTGTGAGTGCCCTTAGGCTAATCTTATTGCAAGTTTTCTAGAGGTTTTATGCATATTAATTAGGGTGTCATGTTAGTATTTTTTACGACATGACAGTGAGTTAATGAGAAGAGAGGTGAGAGATGTTCCATCTAAATAAAACCATGTATTCCACACAGTTAGCAACACATATTGTCTTCCACATGTGGTGCATATGAAACTGTACCATTAAATTTTGCATTGGAGAGGGATTTCAAATACAATTTCATCATCATATTGCTTATGTGGCTATCTTAAAACATAAAAAAACTGAAACTATATCCTTACGGAGAATTTCGAAGAATCCTCACAACCTCTCAAAATGGCAATTTCGACATAAATAAAAATAAAGTAAAGCATGTCAATTTGGACATAAATGAAAATAAAGTAAAGCGTGCACTAGATCGACAGTACCAACGGCACAGGACGATCACCTGACTGGGTAATCATTGTTGCAATTGATAACAGGATCTTCCAGAGCCTAAAAAGTTATTCGATCGTTTCGTTAATATATGACATTTAAGATAAACAAATTAATTTAATTTTGAACTAATTAACTTTTTCCTAAACGTCGTATATTTACGAAGAGAGGCAGTAGTAGTCGCAAGTCGCAACCCCTTCCATCAATTGTGTTGGAACACACTGTTTATGATCCCCACTTGCATGAGCTTCGCATCCAAAATTCCAAAAAACATGAGTAGACACACAGCTTCATGGCCGTTCAACAAAAGAAAACATCAATGTAAAAAAAAAGAAAAGAAAACACCCAAAAAGGTTACCGAGCGAAAGAGTGAGGAAAAAAATCGCTGAATTCACTCACAATTCGCACGCGGTACAAGCCGGCGGCGGCGGCGGCGGCCTCCTCCTCCCCAGTCCCCATGCCCCCAACCCCCTCTCTCATAAACCCTAAACCGCCTCATTCCCCACCCAATTTCACCATGGAAGCAGAGGAAGCCTCGCAGCCGCCGCCGTGGGCGCAGAACAAGTCGGCCGCGGCCATCGATTCCTCGTCGGCCCCTCTCGCCGCGGCGGCCGCCCGCCTCTCGGCCCGCTCCCGCGCGCTCCCATCGGCCCGCGACTTCCACTTCTACAACAACTTCGCGGCCTTCAAATCCCCCGTCGCCGCCGCGGCCGCCAAGGCCGACGCCTCCCTCGGCTTGCTGGGCGCCGCCCCGCTCCTCCCTGGGCGGCAGCAGCAGCCGTTCCCGGGGGCCGGCGACCTCGACGACGCGCATGACTGGCTCGTCGCTCTCAACGACGACCTGCTCGAGCGGTTCGGCGCCTCCACGGACGAGTTCAAGGCGCTGAGGGAGGCGGAGGAGGCGTCAGGGCGGAGGGCGGCCCCGGAGGCTGGGGACGGGTTCCAGGTGGTCTATGGGAAGAAGAAGAAGAAGGTGGGCGATGGTGAAGGTGGCGTTGGAAGAGCGGAGGCCTTCGGAGCCTCCAGCTCCGTGAAGATGGCCAATGACAAGGCGGCCGCGCCGGGGACGAAGGCGAAGGTGCCCTTCCACATCCCCACCATCCCACGGCCGCAGGGTGTTTATCACATTGTGGTCGACAACTCGAGCAAGCCTTTTGAGCATGTTTTGCTTGAGCGGAGCGAGGATGGCACCCGACCCGTGCACCCATTGGTTAGTGTTTCTCTACATAAGTTTTGTGAATTTCAAACGGAAGTAATTCCACTTTCTTGATGTCCAATCTCACCTCTGAGGTCACAAAAATGAACCACAGCCTTACTGCCTGTAAGTCGCGATTGATATGATTAATTTAAAGAGACACAAGATGTAGAGAAGTATTTAAAAATACAAGATGTAGAAAAGCAGTATTGTTTGTTTGTTTTGTAGCGCCTACATGGTATGTAGGATCAACAGGTGTTATATGCAGATGATCATGAATTATGCGAAAGGGCACTACATGCATATAGTTTAGTGCCAAAGTAACATTATTCTGAATTGATTACCTTTGGTTTCATTACATTGTGTGTGTGTTTTTTTTTGGGGGGGGGGGGGGGGGTTGAATCACTCAATTCATTCATGTAGACTTGAGGTAATGCAAACCACCGTGCATGCAGAAAATAATAAGGGCAGAAAGCCTCTTAGCTTGGTGTAAGAATATAGTCACATAATGCTGACACATCGAATATGTTTGCATTATGTAATATGCGCTGATGTCCGTATTTTGATGGTTAGAAATATGCTGCTGTCCATATTCTTCATTTTGCATTGTCAAATGTAAAAAACAATTGATTTGCATGTGTATATTCTGTATTTGCAGGAAAAAGTCCCAATTGAACAACTAATTGACAGAAATGTGCCTGATGGTGAGCCTGTAAAGCCACCTGCTTTAGATGATACCCCTTTTACATTTGTTGAAGACCTGAAAACCTTGGAGGTGCTAGCCACAAAGCTTAAGAATGCAACTGAGTTTGCTGTAAGTGTGCTTGTTTCTTGGCGATGCCCACAAGTTTACATGTGACTGCGATGACTGCATGATAAACAGTTTACTTAGACATAATTGTCACTCGATCAGCATGCTTCAGTTCATACTGTTTACGACGAGTATTCAGCAGTCTCTTTGCTTTGGGTGTATCAAGTATCAACTGAGATTAGGAATTTGAAGATTAGTATCGTGTGTCAACATATAAGTTCTGGCTATTGAGCATTAATATCTGTACTGTTGCTACTGTGTACATTGAATTAAGGCCCATTCCGACTCACTAACATGTGAGTATTATGTTCAATGCTTCTATATCAGCCATCAAATTCAAACTATTTTCCTTAATCATCAGGCCTTTGCGATGAATATGGTAGATCCTATTACAGTTATGTCATATTTGCTGTGAATACAAGCCTTACTTTGTTTTAAAAAAATGCGCACAAAGTGGTTAACTTTCTGTTATCTTTCTATGATATATTCATTAGCTGTATGAGTTCTACCTTACTGCTCAAGATGTTTTGGATGATTTTTCCCTTTTATTGATGTATCATGTTTCCTAGAAGCGATTTGTACTCTATATGTTGAACATAATGGTTTTGAATTGTCTGCACTCGATATTTCTGTGTTGCATTGCATTGTTGTAAAATTATTTTTTGGGTTACCGTGCATTATTTATTAACTGAAACATTTTGGTATTTTATCCTACCATTTCAGGTTGATTTGGAACACAACCATTATAGGACATTTCAGGGTCTGACATGCTTGATGCAGATTTCAACAAGAACAGAAGACTTTATTGTGGACACTCTTAAGCTTCGTAGATATCTTGGTGATTACTTAAGAGATTTTTTCAGAGATCCAACCAAGAGAAAGGTATGGTATGCTCTCTTTCTGTACGTTTATATTTTACGATATGTCTGAAATTACAGTTTCTCATCGCTCTTGTGACAAATAGGTAATGCATGGTGCAAGTCGTGATATAATATGGCTTCAACGAGACTTCAGCATATATGTGTGCAACCTTTTCGACACAGGCCAGGTATGGCACACATAGCATGACTACCTGCATGATTCATACATTTTGCTCCTGTTTACTTTAATGTTACATTTTTCGTCGTACTCTCATCATTTTAATGTTTTGTTAACTGAAGCTTGACTCTCACCCAACCTAAAACAGGCTTCAAAGGTCTTACAGATGGACCGCAACAGCCTGGAGCATCTTTTGCACCATTTCTGTGGAGTGACCGCAAATAAAGAGTGTGTGATATTATTTACCTCTTTAATACTTCTAGTTTACCGGTCCATGTCATGGGAGCTGTGAAGTGTGACCAAGACATACATTTTCTTGCAACAGGTACCAGGCTGCAGATTGGAGATTGAGACCCCTTCCTGATGAAATGATCAAGTACTGTGCTTCTATACTCATTGAGATCATTATGTTTTATTTCAATATTTTTTTTATTATTTTTTGATCCCTCTCCGGAGGATAGTTTCCACCAAGTGTGTCTGATAGTGGTTGCTGTGTGTAGATATGCTAGAGAAGATACACACTATCTGCTATATATATATGACCTGATGAAATTGAGACTAGTGAAGGAGTCATCAGCTGACAGTGATATGCTTTTAGAGGTAATAATATATTCTTTAATGCATTTCCCTTCTTCCTTGTGTAATGTTTGATTTAGCTTGACTGCACTGTTTAGTATTCTCTTACGCTGGTCTTCTCCCCTAGATTAACGTAGAGCATGCAGCTTCACAATCAATTGCTGATATTAGTAGGGTGAACATTTCTATTTTATTCTTCTCATGTAAATTTCATTGTTTATTAAATATTAATCTCTGAGACAAGTGTAGTAGGCCCTTCATTGAGTATCTATTAAAATTCATCATTTATCTGAGTTGTTGCCATCCAGGTCCTGGAATGTGTGTTCTTATCTTTTTAACTGATTTAGAACACTGGAGCACATGCATATTTTCTGGTTCTAGTCCTGTTGATTACGTCATACTCTGGTTCTAAACTGATGTTTCTTTCATTGCTTCAGGTTTGCAAGCAGAGCAAGGAAACTTGTTTGCAACTATATGAGAAGGAGCAGCTGACTGATTCATCGTATCTACATTTACATGGGTTTGTAATATCCATGCTTTAAAGCAACTTTGTTCAACAAAAATCTACTTAAGCTTTCATAATCTCAGTTTGCTCAATTACAGGTTGAAAGAAAATGAACTGGATGCAAGACAGCTGTCAGTTCTTTCTGTAAGTTTATAATTCCTCTTTGAGGACTATACTGGAATTTCGACTCTTTGATCAATTTTTTTGCAGTTAAAAGATACCGAACATGTATTGTGTTTGTTAGAAATGATTTCCTAGTTGTCCTGGTTGATGATTTCTTATTTATACCCCACTGTTTGAGGCCATGCCTAGTTTTTATAGATCTTAGATATGCTAACTAAAAGGTCATAGTCTGAGTTTTTGTTAAAGCAATTCCATATTTTCTTCGACATGTCTTTGAATAACTAGGCTCAAAACTGCCAGTTTAAACACTTGCAATAGAATTTAACATGAAATAATTCTATTGCTCCTTATGTAATTTCTTTTCATTTTTCCTTGCAGAGTCTATATCGATGGAGAGATGGCATTGCCCGTGCTGAGGATGAGAGCACTGGCTATATATTACCGAATAAGAGTCTACTTGAGATAGGTTTGTTGCTAATCTCAACTTACTTAGGTGTATGGTTTTGCATTTGCTGGCTAACTTTCTTCATTTTTTTTATTTTAAAGCAAAGGAGATGCCTGTGACAAGTGGGAAGTTAAAAAGAATGGTTAAATCAAAAAACTTTGTGCGCCATCTCAACACTGTCATTAACACTATAAGGGATGCCATATCAGCTTCTGACGCTTTTGAGAGTGTAGCGGAACAGCTAAAGAAGGGAAAGCTGGAAGAGGTTTGTTATCCTGATTTTATTTCAACTTATCTTCCAATTCACTCTTATGGACATCATTTGAAGTGAACATACGGTTTTCTGCAGTTAACAATGGCAAATGTGAAGAACAGCAGTGAAGACGCTGAAATGATCCCTGCTGTTGATGTTGATAACAATGAAGATCTGGGTGATGAATCTGCTGTAGTTTCCACAGTGGTTACAAATGTTGGTACTGCTTCTCCCTGTGTGGGAACTGTTACAAGCGAAGCTTCATTTGGTAATATGCATTTAGAGGACTTCACTCCAGAAAAGAACTTGGGGACTTCGTCTGGGTTTGCTGGACTGACAGATAAGGAAATATTGAGCAATGGCCAGCAGCAAGTAAGGAAAATCATTTACATATGTGCCTTCTGTATTTCTGGCCTTGAATTTAAACATCTTTGAAAAAATTTCAAAAAATTTAAACATCTTCGATGTCCAGGTAGCAAAGGCCACTGTTCAAGTATCAAAGAGGACAGCTTTTGGTGCTCTGTTTGGAAAACCAGCTGCTGGAAGAAAGCCAAATCTTCTCCCAGGGCTTTCAAATGATCAGGTAGTTCCAGTTGCATCTTCTCTATCCGGACTGTAGAATTGAGTACTTACGGTATTTTGCAGTCTTGTATATAGGACGGTGCATTTTCCACAAATGTTTTGAATATGATGAGCAGTCAAACTTGGGGTTAAAAAAGTCAAACGACATATAATTTGGAACGAGGGAGTGCTACTTAATTAAACATAACTCCATCTGTTTCACAATAGTTGTAGCTTTGTCCAAAGTCGAACATTTCTATCTTGGACAACTGATTCCTACAAATTCATTTAGCTTAACATTTAAATTATTAATTATATATTTTGAAAGTAATTGTCATAGTTAATCTATAAACATAAATCTTATAATGTCAAACTATACAGCTTTTTAGAAATTAATGGTCAAAGATACATAAGTTTGACTGAAGGCAAAGCTAGACTGACAACTATTATGAAACATGAAGTATTTGAAGTTCATTGCTAGAGTTTTGACATTAGTATTTTCAATCCTTTGATGAGCATGCATCTGCACAATCAGTGATACACTGGCTTTATGAAATTTATGTCTTGCTATCAAGGTTAGCTTTTCCTGCTAGCTTTCGATATGAACGCTTAGTGGCCACAGAGCTATCCTGACTCTGTTGTACGCGTCACAATTTTCAGGGTAAGAGCAAGGTCGACAAGATAACGTCTTCTGTGGTACTTCCTTTCCATAACTTCTCTGGCGGTGTGAAACCTCCATCAGGCAGCCTTCCACTGAGAGAACAAGTGCATTCTGAACCAGAAAGCATCCAACATAGTGATCCAGCCTGTCAGACGGAAGATGTGATACAGTTGGACACCGGAACAGATGATCCGCAACCACCAGAAAGTCATAATGATGATGAACATCAGGAACCCAAAGACATGGAAATGTCCAAGCCCCCTTCTGATGCCCCCTCTGATACTGAGCCACGGTTCCGGTCACTCAATGAAGAGAGAAACGTTCATCAAACTCAAAAGAAACCTCAAGAACCAGAATTTAGATTCCCAGTGGTGCCATTTGATTATGCTGAAGCCAGAAAGAATCTTGTGTGTGGCGAGCCTAAAGCTAAGACAAAAAAAGACGAAGCAGTTGCCAGGCCCATAAATACAGATTCCGGAGATAAGCGGAGAACTTCAAACAAACCAGGTGCTGGAGAGAACGAGGAGAATTTCCAGAATCCACGAAGACGGCAGGCTTTCCCGCCTTCTGGCAATAGAAATTTTACGTATCACTAGTAGTCAAGATGTATTACTGATCGATTGTGATGTTCCAAGATTATATAGGTAAAAGAGTAAGACAAAGGGAACACACATTGTATGTGGGAATACTGTGTTGGTAGAGACGATTCTTGAATTTAACATTCACGAGACGAGCCTGGTCCTGCGTTGTAGTGCCCTGGTGTTGCTAACCCGAACTTGATGGATGACTTCGATGCCAGTTTTAGGTAATGTGGATTATTATGTTTGGGACATGTGAATTCTCTATTATTTTAGTAGGAATTTCATTGTTTTCTGTAGGATTCTCGCCGTGTTTTACCTGGACAAGAAATTACAAGTATCTAGATCCTAAACTCCTTTTCAAACATCGCGTAATAAAGATTAAAAGTTTGCATAGTTGCATGGGGAGGTTGGTTTGCATCAGATACATTTCCTTTGTAATTAGGTTTGATTTACTTTACATTAGGACAAATCCAACTGCGCTTTCATTTGTGCCTGGCACACTGTCTTGACTCTATAATCGAGGCTTGCATCGGCAAGAATATCGGGGTGCGAACTCTGGAAATTCAAAGAGCAGGTACACGCCGCTTGTCTCCGAAGTCGTAGAAACGTTGGAAAAGAAAACTAGCCGTAAGCGAAAAGTAGCCGGCCGAAGGAAAAAAACCGAGGAAGTCAACGCCGTACTTCCTCATGGGAGGAGGTCAACAACCTTGTTCTTCACGCGAGCGCGATCTCTGATCTTCTTCTCTCCCCACCGCACCAGTTCGCTTCGGCCCGGTGATCAACGGCATGGGAGGCCCCTCCTGGCCGGACTTTAAGTGCCTGGTGCGGCGGAAGCCGGCGGCCGCGAGCTCCACCGGCAGCGCCGAGGACGCCGACGGGGGCGGCGGACAGCGCCTCGCCAAGACTCTCACCATTCCCCACCTCGCCGCAATCGGTACCCGCCCCATTCTCACCTGGCCTTCCCGTGGCTAATTAGGGAGTAGAGTAGCTAATCCCAATCACATTTCATTACATTTTAGCCATCAGTGGAATGCTATTCAATTTCCATTGAGAGGAGCACAATCTGAATGCTGTTAATTTCAATTTGCCACATCATTAGTTAGCTGACTGCTGCCGCCTTTCTTGCAAAGCTACAATTGGGGTAACTGACAAAAGTGTTGCATAATGGTATTGACATCAAACGGCGGTTGCTGTTACAGATCTTGCCATTCGTTTCTGAACAACATGAGACTCTGCAATTTTCAACATGACATGTAATATAGAACTTGCACAAAATTTGGGCTACAGCAGAACTAGCAAGAACGCCAGCATGTTCCTAGTGTCCAGCCCACAACTCTGACTTGTTTTTTGGGTTCAGACTTCAGAGTCCTCCGGTGAATCTACTTTCAGTTCCAGGCATTGCACCATATGCCAATTTTGCTCTCTCGCTTGTGATTAGGTGTTGCTTCGACCATTGGCGCCGGCATCTACGTCTTGGTTGGAACTGTGGCTCGGGAGCACACAGGGCCAGGCCTGACCGTGTCCTTTTTGATAGCCGGCATCGCTGCGGCCCTTTCAGCTTTGTGCTATGCTGAGCTCTCCTGCCGTTTCCCTTCGGCAGGGAGTGCCTACCACTACTCCTACATCTGCATTGGAGAGAGGTATATTACAAATGCACATTCACACCAGGTCCCTATTATTGTCCTCTCTCTGACATGTTTGCCTTACCTAGTTGCTCACCTTTGTTTTGTTCTTTGCCTTCCCAATTGTGGAAAATTATGGCCAGCGTTGCTTGGCTTGTTGGGTGGGCCTTGATCCTTGAGTACACGATCGGGGGATCATCGGTGGCACGTGGCATATCACCAAACTTGGTAATGTTGTCTATTAAGCTCTTTCTCTTTACATAAGCAAACTCTTCATAACCAGGTTTCATTTTTTTTAGGCTCTATTTTTTGGTGGACAAGACAAGCTGCCCTTCTTTCTAGCACAAGTGCGCATCAAAGGGCTTGACACCCCAGTTGACCCTTGTGCTGCTATTCTTGTCTTGATAGTTACTGCATTACTCTGCCTGGGAATTAAAGAGGTACTGGCAGTGAGGCTGCAACTTGTTTCAGAAACTCCATTCTCTTTTATAATTATGAAAATTAATTTCCCCCTTTAATTTGCTTTAGGATATTATAGACTCAATGATGCCGAAAGTTCTTGTATGCTAAAAAGAATTGGTGCGAATTATAGAATCTGCACGGATGCCTTTCTCTTCCATCATTATTTATGTTCTTACGCTTGGTTTTCTGTGTTAAAAAAACTGTGGCTACTTTCAAGATTTATCTTAAAATTTCAGTCTTAACGTATGAGTTATGTCCTGACCAGAGCTCATTTGTGGAAGGCGTCATCACCACTGCAAATATCATAGTCATGCTCTTTGTCATCTGCGTTGGTGGATGGTTGGGATTCAGGAATGGCTGGGCCGGTTATAAAGGTCCAGACGGGTAAAGTCAATTTCTTGCTTCATATAACCGAATTGATGCGTCGACTCCCAATTGGATTCTTGAAACTTGCTTGTTGGCTGGTACACAGTTACTTCCCTAACGGTGTTGGTGGAGTCCTTTCCGGATCAGCAACCCTCTTCTTCGCGTTCATTGGCTTCGATACAGTTGCTAGCACGGCCGAGGAGGTCAGCTTACATTCCTCATGTACAGAATTTTATTTGTGTTCCCCTAAATGTCACTAACGTTTTTGTGCAGTGATATGGTCACCTTTAATTTGGTTTATCAAAGTGATTTCCAGGTGAAGAATCCTCAGCGGGATCTTCCACTTGGGATGGGCCTGACCCTGTCCCTGTGCTGCTTCCTCTACATGATGGTTTCTGCTGTTGTGGTCGGTCTGGTGCCGTATCACGCCATCGATCCTTACACCCCAATTTCTTCTGCTTTCGCACAACACGGGATGCAGTGGGCAGAGTAAGTTCCAGGTTTTCTTCCAGCTGAAATGCTGAACGATCCAGCTGTGATGGAGATTATTTGCACTAGTTCTCAAGTATATGTCAGCTATTTGTCTATTGATCATTTTTACTTCAATGATATTTAGGTATGTTGTTTCCAGTGGGGCTGTTCTTGCCCTGATCGCATCCCTGATAGGCGGTATTCTTCCTCAGGTATGTGTCTGATAGTTGAGAACTTGGGTATTGTTGAGTTATCTTTTCATTTCAGTAATTTCCTACTTCTGTGACTATGAGGAATGGTATGTGACTCAGTGACTTGAGTCTATCAACCCCACGTCCCCACCCACCAAAAAAAAACACTGTTTCAAACCATGTCGGAGTTAAACGTAAATATATTAGGTTCAAAAGGACCCTCTGGAAAAGCACAAATAGAGGGCAAGGCACACGATTTTTTTTTATATTAGAAGAACAGAATAGAAAAGGGCGAAAAAAAGAAAAGAAGGTGCAAGACGCAAGATGATAGCTGCCTTCTCACGAAGAACCATCAGAGCTGAGTAGCAGACAGCCTGCGCCACCCAAAAACTAGTCACCGCCTGCCGCCCTGGCGCCGCCCAGCCGGCCGCCCTCGCTGTTCCGTCCCGCAGTCCTCGCCGTCCCGTCCCACAGTCCTCGCCGTCCAATCAGTCCTAGCCGTAGTCAGTCGCCACCCTGCTAAGCGCTCCGCCGCCTCTGTCGCGTGGGCCCGGTTGAGCGCACCAAGATCGCGCAGGGAGCTGCCAGCCTCGCGGACTGCGGTTGGGAGATAGTGGCACAGTCGCACAGAGGGCGAGCAGTGGGCTGCTTGCCGCTGATTTTCAGTGGATAAGGATGTGGAGAAGGAGCAAGCTCCTGATTTGAAGTGGGGAAAGAGCGGACTGATGATTTGTTGCCGGGTCTAGGTCCGGAAAAGGGGAAGAGGCTAGTGGAGGAGGCCTTATTCGATTGATGCGGCGTTTGTAACTTGGAAGAAAAGGTTCAGTGGTAGTTCTGTACACGGATAAGTTCTGGTTAAGGAAATGGAGGTGACAAAGAAGTCTGAGGAGAAAGCTGAATTGGAGGCAACTGAGCAGAAGCAAATTGTGGCCGGAGGATCCTCGCTGATCACCACAGGTGACTGGAAAAGATTTTTTCAGGAACCACTCAAGACTATGGGTCCTCAGAGTGGAATGGGGTCATTTGAATTGAATTTGGAGCCAATACCAAATGATTTGAGGTTGGAGGGTAGCAAAAGCTATCCTTGTTGGTCCAGGAGAGCAAGGCTATTGCTTAGGATGAAGGGGGTCGAGCACTATCTGGAGGAAACGTGTGTTGAACCTGCTGACAAGTCTAGCATGGAGTGGAGGGTGTGGAACATGACCAATGCTATGGTGATGCTATGGCTGATGAATTCAATGTCAGCATCCATCCACCGGATGGTGGAGCTGACCTCTACTGCTGCAGAGATGTGGAAGAGACTGCACGACACATATATAGGGTTGTGCAATGTGAGGATGGTGGAGACTCAATGGAAGGCGGAGCAGTTGAAACAGGAGGGTAGGACTGTTCAGGAGTATGCTAGTGAGTTGCAGCACCTTTGGGAAGATCTGGATTGCTGCGATCCACTGCAACTGAGCCATCCCGATTGTGTTGTACGTGCCATGGCTTGGTTGGAACGCAGGAGGGTTATTCACTTCTTGAATGGCCTGAACCAGGAGTTTGAGCCTAGGAGGGTTGCCATGCTCTGCCAATCGACCTTGCCAACTATTGAAGAGGCTATCTCAGCCATGGTTCAGGAGGAGAATCGACTGAGAGTGATGAGGGGCAACAATCCTGGGAGGTCAACATATACCATAGCCGGTGGCAGGAAATGCTACAATTGTGGGCAGAAAGGACACTTGAGCTACAACTGTCCTTTCCCACAGAGTAGTGATGGCCGGAGTGGAGCTCGTAGAAGTTCTCATTGTGGTGTTTATGGAGGACAACGTGGCGGTTGTGGTCGTGGAGATCATTGAAGCCATTGTGGAGGTCAAAGTAGTTGCAGGACCAATGTGGCCACTCAGAACTGGTGTCAGAGATGATACGTGGTGCTACACTGGAATAAGAAATCAACAGCTACCATTACAAACAATCCTGTGTGACATGATCTCACCAAATACATTGAGATCGATTTGTTCACCAGAAATGAGATAGCGTGGCATCAAGGTTAGAATATGTAGAGTCTAGCGAACATTTGTCTGAGTGTTTTGCTTAGGGGTTAGACCTGAATGATGGTGGTGAATCAATTTGTAAGAAGGCATATATGATAGATATATCTGCCTATCTTGAGGGGAGTTTTGTTTTAGTATGTGAAATTATTAGGGACCTCCTGGTAAATTCAGTTAAATAAAGAGTGGTATGTGGTCAGAGAAGGCTACTGACAAATTTTCCCAAACAAACTAACACAATAACAATTATGTTTATTTGAGGTAGGACTAGGAACTGGTTATCGTATACTGGCTGATCCTTGTTGTTTACATTATGCTTTTGGTCAGCCAAGGATTATAATGGCGATGGCTAGAGATGGATTGCTTCCGTCACTGTTCTCTTATGTCAATCGACAAACCCAAGTGCCAATCTTGAGCACAATCTTGACTGGGATTTGTGCTGCTATCCTGGCTTTTTTCATGGATGTCTCCCAACTGGCAGGGATGGTAATGTGCTAATTATCATGTAAAAACGTTAGCATTGCTGGATTCAGAGACAGTCCAGGTGATAATAGTTTGTTCCTCTGTTTGTTCAGGTAAGCGTGGGGACCTTATTGGCATTTACTATGGTTGCCATTTCTGTTTTAGTAGTAAGATATGCTCCTCCGTATGAGATGCCAATGGAAGTGGCTCTTGCTGGAACACCTCAGTCGCTAACTTCAGATTCTAGTCACTCAGAACAGGATGAGCAAAATCTGGAAGATCCTTTTGGCAATGGTAACGGGAAGATTAATTTTCCGTGTCAAGTGGAATTACGCTTGCCGTTTTTTAGCTTGCATTCACACTGCAATGAGATGCTGACCGACAACTTGGCTTGCTTTGTTATTTATTTATATTTTGCATATGAAATGCTTGCATGTTATTCTCCAGCAGCTCATCACTTCAGACATCATTTCTAGTTTTATGTTCATGATTACTGAGATGCTCTAATTTCTTTTCTGACTTTTTTCTTTCTATATCTCGAATTGGTTCGAGAAGCAGCATCTGACAGTGAGATAGACGGCAAAGTAAGGCAACAGAAAGCCATAAGAAGCATAGTATTGATATGCCTTGGGGCCATCATCTTCGTTTTTGCGGTTTCTTTCTCCTTTTTGCCGTTGTAAGTGATAGGTCTCCACCACCTGTATCCCAGTAGCCACTCTTTCAAGTATCTGGTTCTATAATGTGCAAACAAAGTAATTGGACACTGTTCCTGGGACAGAAGAGCACAGTTAGAATTGCGTTATTATTATATTATTGTTATTGTTGTTTTGCAAGGAAAAGGTGACATCGTGATCTTGTCTTGCTTTCTGTAGTTATGTGCGAATGGCTGCATGCACCATAGGTGGGATGCTAGTGTTGGGTTCTTCTATTGTGCTTTTGTGCATTGGGCAAGACAAGAGCTCTTTGGAACCAACTGAAGGTACAAGCTAAGGACATGGGCATTTAGCAGTTCCACAAACTTGGTGAAGTTTGAGTAAGAAATCTGGTATTGCAATTCAATACAATCTCAAATGTCCTCTTTGTTTCTCCTAGGTTTCATGTGCCCGTTGGTTCCATTGCTTCCAATTTGTTGCATCATCATCAACGGTTACCTGCTTATGAACCTTGGGTAAGAAATGTGATTTATAATCATCTTTTTTTATTTATTTTTCATGCTTTTGCAATTTGTGCAGCCTGCTATTGTCTGAAGTGCAAATTTCACAAGACAAACAATTTATCAAGCAACAAACATAATTATAAGCTAATGTGCAATTTGATGAAGACAGACAAAACTGAGCTGTTTAGTTTACAGATATGGAGGTATCAGAATGTGTGAATAATGTTGGCCTCATGATTCAACTCAAATGATTGCAGGAGTCAGACATGGATTCGTGTTTCCTTATGGATGGCGGCTGGTGCGCTCATATACTTTTTCTACGGCCTGAAGCATAGTTCACTGGCAGGCATGGCCTACCATCGCATATCACCTTTGTAGGTCAACGTGGGTTTGAGTTCCTTTGCATTTTGATAGGAGAGAAATGAGCCCACATGGTGGCTCCAACAGCCCCCCCACCCCAATGGATGGTTGGGGGTTTCGAAGACGGAACCGGAGAAATTTCTGAAGCCTTAAAAGAGTGACATTCACATGTATGGAAGAGCCACGATAATATGCAGCCTTGTTTTTTCTCTGGCAATTTCAGTTTCACAAACAACTGGAAGTAGTATAGGAGGGAACAAGGGGCAGTCATTACTTGACATGAATACGTTTTACTTATGAAGCTCTTCTCCATGCATAGTATCCCTTGTTTTGTCTCTTTGGATTTCAGCTCTAGCCTACCTTAATTTGGTTGGGCCTAAAGGCTTTATTGTTGTTGTATCAGCTCAAGTTCGTGCATATATTAGTCTTAGGGAGATTGTGCATGTTTTTCCCCACTTTTATTTTTTACTTTTTTATTTAGAGGATTTTTTAGAGGAATTTTAGAGGATTATTTTGGGTAAGAACGAGAGAAAATGGACCGGGTCGTCCTGTGGGCCCAATAGCATAGGTAAGAAATTGGATGGAGGTCCAAAATGGGCCGGGTCGAAAGAAACTTCGTGGGCCCTTGGGTTCGGTTGGCCTGCTTCCTAGTGGACACCCTCTCTCTCTTCTCTCCTTATCCCTCTTGCTTATCCAACGAACCCATTCCATTCCGTCCATCCATCCGCCATGGCGACCGCCACGCTGCTGAGCTCCTCCTTCGCCATGCCCGCCGCCGCCAGGAGGGCCTCCTCTTCGTCCTCCGCCTCCCTCGGCTTCGCCACGTCGCAGCTCTCCGGTCTCTCCCTCTCCGCCGGCGCCGCCACTTCAACCGCCGTGGCCCCGCTCCCCAAGAGGCAGTTCCAGCCCATCGTCGTGCGTACGTCTTCGATTTCTTTGCTTTGTTCCCTTGATCGTTTGTTTCCCCTTCCTACCAACGAATATTTATCTAGCTGGGCGTCTCAATTCTTATCTGCCTATCGATTCAGCTAGTTCTCCAGTGGCATTGCTCAATTGAATGCCTAGCTGCTCCGCCCATTTCAATTTCAATCCTAGTACCAAACAAGTTCACATCCATAAGTAAAGTATTAATCTGCATCTTCCCCACAACAAGCAGGACAATTAAGCTAATTATCGTCTGATTGGAGAGATGATGAAGTTTTGTGTGGTTTTTCTTCATCCAGGCCGGGTGTGCCCCTTCACCGACAAGAAGACGAACCGGGCGAACAAGGTGTCCTTCTCCAACCACAAGACGAAGAAGCAGCAGTTCGTGAACCTGCAGTACAAGAAGCTGTGGTGGGAGGCCGGCAAGCGCTTCGTCAAGCTGCGCCTCTCCACCAAGGCACTCAAGACCATCGAGAAGCACGGCCTCGACGCCGTCGCGCGCAAGGCCGGCATCGACCTCAACAAGAAGTGAGACGAGCTTGAGTAGTCAAGCCAGTGGTGGCCGTATGGTCAAGCCGGCATCGACCTCAACGAGAAGTGTCTGCTGCTGCTGTTCATTCAGTTACACAAAATATTTCCTTTCCTTTCCTTTGTAATTTGATTTGCATCCAACCAATGTAGGCAGGTCGAGGTTGCATATATTTTTCTTCTCATGGAGGGAGTTGAGGTTTCCTCCTCTTGTGTCCTTTTTTGTGATCGATTTGCAGAAAGTTGTCTGATCTGATCTGATGATTTCCCTGCCAATGCACTTGTTTGCAGTCTCACTCGATCCCATCGTGATCCATTTACCTGCTGGCTGCCTCCTGCAAGCAGCAAAGGAGTATGCATGCCATTTGTAGCCTGCTATTGGTTGAGGTAGATGAGAGGCCTTGTGCCCCATATCTAATGGCAGCATGACATTTTATTTTTGTTTTGATCATTTGGTGATATGCCTTTGTTGGACTACCTATTGCAAACCTTACACCATCAGAATTTTAAGAAACTCAAATGGCTGAGAAATTACATCTCCTGGTGGCTAAACCATCGATTTTATGGACGGTTGGGGCATTCTGATTCCAACAGGTTTTCACAGGCAACAGAGAGGAGTCTGAACTATATATAAAAAAAAGATGTCAAGAACTCAGGATAGCCACACAGGAATAGCTATGCGCGCCTTGCTACTGTGCACGGTTTTCCTCATTTGTCGTTACAGTTTTATCAACCGGTTGCACAGCCCTCGCCGGAGCTTTTTTTTTTTTCAGAGAGGGCCCTCGCGGCAGTTTGGCTGGATGGATTGTCTCCGAGCCCAGATGCAAGGAGGGCCATGAGGAGTTGAGGACAAACTTTGAACTGGGCTCCCTCGATTGCGAGAACAGGTGGAGAAAACGTGTGAAGCGGGGCGCGACGGGTGCGATTAGGCTAGCCAACGGGCACAACGAGATTTTTTTTACTTTCATATTTATTTTTTTATGAATTTACAAATATATACATCGCTCTCAATGTTTTGCAAAACCATACCTATGCCGCCATTTGAAACATCAGTACATCTTTAAAAAAACGTAATTTTTTTTTGTACGAACCGGGATAGAGATAAGCTTTATATGAAAACCGTAGATTTCGTTGAGATCTACAACTTTATAGTTCAAACCTTTTTCACTTAAAATCATCTTGAGACTCAAATAATCAATATCTAGATATAAAATTTGGATTTCAAATCTAAATATTGTGTCAATCATTTGAGCACCAATATGAATTCAAATAGACACAATTGAACTACAAAGTTGTAGATGTCGTCGAGATATACAATTTCGGTGTAAAGTTTACCTCGATCTAAGTCGAGTTTTCAAAGATATGTTGCCACTTGAGTTTTTAAAGATATGTTGCCGCAAAAAAATCGTTAAATTTTGGATTTGAATATATAGATGGCCGGGGCTCGGCCAAACGGGTGGCACGAGGCACGACACGATTTGGCCCGAGCCCAAGCACGACACAACCCGCATAAGGATGGGCCGGGCCGGAACGACCTAGTATGACAGGCTAGGCTTGGGCCGCGGACGCGAGTTGGCACATGCGCAACTCGTTTAAGTGGATGGCATGATTTGACCCGCCGTGCCTTTTCTCACACATTAAAAATAGCTATTTTGTGATTGTCCAAACATATTATAACTATATATATATGTCAATATATGGTAACATGATGCGTGTATCATTATATAATGCTAAAACTATCAAAATTCCAAGGATGTGGACATATTATATGTATTTGTGCATGAATTGTCATCAATTTTAGAAATTTTTTTGCTTAGTGGGCTAATGGGCGGCCCGACCCACCTAGCATGTGGGTTGTTGGGTTGGCACGACCCGCATAAGTCATACGCAAGCCGGACATGGGCCTATAAGGTGGCACGATGGGAAGCTAAGACGGGCCCTCGTTAGGGTGTCTGTTTGGCCATCTATATCGAATATGATGTCGATTATTTGAGTATCAAAATATTTTACATGAACAAAGTATGAACTACAAAGTTGTAGCTGTCGACAAAATATACACTTGTTGTATAATTTTTTTATCTCCATCCAAGTTCATATGAATGAAATATGATTTTTTAAAAGATATGTTAATAAGAGAAAAAAATCATGTCGATTATTTGAGTATCAAAATAATTTCAAATGAAAAAAACTGAACTATAAAGTTGTAGATATTGATGAAAGCTAAAATTTTCATATAAAATTTATCTTCATCCGAGTTAATAAAAAAATTTGTGATTTTTTAAGACATATTGAACCCTACCGCCGTTTGAAACAGCCATAAGGACCACTATATTACCCGGCTACGGGCCGACGGTAGAATCCCTACCGCCGTAGTCATTTTAAATGGCAGCATAGGTAGTTTTGCAAAATATACAATTTTTTAAATTCGTAAATAAATAAATAAATAAATCGCCCGACTATCGCTCGACGCCGTGGCGGCAACTTTAAATCAGAGTGGAGTGCACTCCATTTTGGCAACAATGATTGGTTCGGTTGAACATCCATTATTTCAAAGAAAAGATAATAAAAGGTTCTCTCATCCAGAAAAGAAAATTTCGGTTGGTCTATCCCTTTTGCTCCAAAAGATTGGCCACCACACGCATTCTCTTTTCTTGCTCGAGTCAAGATACATCGGTGATGTGCTACAGGCTGTGTAGCAGCTGTGGCCGGCCAAAATGAAGTTCATGCTATGCGCTAGGATGTAATCTTCACAAAATCTGTTTCTATATGGTTGTACTTGCACCAAATGGCCACCTGTGCACCTTCGGTTTGCGGTATAGATGGCCAAACGGGCCGCCCGGCCATAGCACGGCCCTAGCCTCGATTTGGCACCGGCCCGACGCGGCCCGACACTATGCGAGCACGGTGGACTTCCGTGTCGGACCACCGGCCGAGGTGGCGGCCCAAGCACGGCACTAAGGCCCTTTCGGCCCGTCTTTGGCCGGCCGGCGGCCCGACCGGCCCATCGTGCTTAGTGTCGGGCCGGCACGACGGAGGTCGGCCGGCCGACGTGGCCACCGGCCTCTCACGGTGGAGGATGGCCGGCCCCCGCCCCACGTCGCCGCGGACGCCACCCCCCGCACAACGTCGATGCCGCCGTGGATGCCGCCCGCACCATGCGCGCCACGGACCCGCACCACACCACGTCGTCGCGACCGCCACCCGCACCACACCGCCGCGGTCGTCGCCCCGCCCCCACGCCGCGGCGGGTGCCGCCTGCCCCCACGGCGGCGCGCGCCGCCGTGGCCCGTCCGACGCCGTCCGATTGAAGGAGGAGGGAGGGAGGGAGTCGGGGAGAGCCGAGAGGGGCGGTTGCGAGTGGGGATGGGGAGAGCGTCTAGGGTTAGGGTGGGGGTGAGCCGATGGGGATGCTTATATATTCTCGCCTCCAAATGTCGATCCAACGGTCCAAGATCATCTAATCCAACGGGCGAGGAGTAGGAGCGAGGGGATGCTCGGGCCTCTGTCGGGCCGGAGGGGGTTTTCGTGCCGGCCCCTCGTTGGGCCGCCGTGCCGAGGTGGTGGCCCGGGCACGGCCGGCGGTCGTGCCGGGCCGGCCCGAGGCACGGACCCCTCTCTCGCCGGCCGTTCTCGGGCCGGCCCGGCCATCTATAGTTTGCGGCGCGCCGCGCCGCGTCCCCGGAGGACGTGGAGCGACGCGACTACGACGACAACCTTCCGTGAAAACCCTATCCATTCTTTGAACGAGCAATGGTAGCGTTTTCCCTGTCGTGATCTTGGTGAAGGCGTCGTTCCTAAAGAATCGCCTTGGTTCGTAGCGGCCGCATTCGTTTTGACATTACGTTAAGGTTGTGTTTGGCGGCGCTCCGCACACCGCTCTACGCGTCAAAGGAGCCGGAGCTACACAAAACCCTCCCCGCGTGCCGCTTCCGCCGACCCGGACGTGAGGGATGCAATCGTTTTTGTTGAATGTAAAAGGAACAGTAAATGTAAAAGTGAAAGTTATTTTTTATTGATGAACAGTGGATATTTATACAATGGCTAAAGGTGCCAGTTTGGGGAGGCGACGCTCCCACGCGCCCCTTCGTGGGGGAATCTGGTAACTGCAATTAGCAGTTGCTAATTACTCCTTAATTGATCATTAGGAATATTAGAGAATATTCTCAACACTCCCCCTGATCAATTATCTTCTTGATCCTCCATGTTCATCATAATATTTAATCTTGAAAAACCCTGTGGGAAAAAACTTAGATATGCATTGATATATCAGGATAAAACTCCTTAAAAACCCAATGGGAAAATATAGGAGAAAACACCATGATAATCAAGTGTATGCCCGTAAAATATCATCTCCTAAAAAACCCCTGTGGGGAAAAATAAGATGATATAGCATACATAATGCTGATATTGCCTCATTAAAAACTTTATATGAGAAACCATCAAAGTAAAACTCATATAAAGAAAAGAGTACAATACGATGCACAAAAGATTAATTTTTCATATGTACTCCCCCATATTTCTGCAAGTCCCTAAATCTCCTCATACCAATTCCTTCAACATATTTATGGAATAATGAATATGGTAGAGATTTTGTGAATAAATCAGCAAGATTATCACAAGATTTAGTTTGCAGAATCTCAATTTCCCCATTCTTTTGTAACTCATGGGGATAGAATAACTTGGGAGCAATGTGTTTGGTCAAGTTACTTTTGATGTAACCTGATTCCATTTGTGCAACACAAGCAGCATTATCTTCAAAGATAATGGTAGGTGCATCAAGTGAACCGATTTCACATGATTTCAATATATGACCCACCACTCTACGAAGCCACACGCATTCTCGTGATGCTTCATATAATGCAATGATCTCAGAATGGTTAGTGGAAGTGGATATTAACGTCTGCTTGGATGATTTCCAAGAGATAGCAGTTCCACCATTCATAAAGACAAAACCCGTCCGGGATTTACTATTATGGGGATCGGATAGGTAGCCCGCATCCGCATAGCCTAAAAGATTCTGATCTGGATTTCTTTGATAGAACAATCCAAGATCTCTAGTGCCATTAAGATACCTGAATATGGTCTTAACTCCGACCCAATGTCGTTTTGTTGGAGCTGCACTGTGTCTTGCTAGTAGATTCACTGCAAATGCAATGTCCGGTAGGGTACTATTAGCAAGATACATCAATGCTCCAATGGCACTTAGATAAGGAGCTTCAGGTCCCAAAATCTTTTCACCCTCATCCTGTGGTCTGAAAGGATCTTTCTCAAGATCCAAAGATCTCACCACCATAGGAGTCTTACATGGGTAGGCTTTATCCATGTTGAATTTTTCCAACATTTTCTGGACATAGGCACCTTGCTATACAAATATCCCGGACGGTAAATGTTCAAGCTCGTAAGCCTAAACAAAATTTGGTTTGACCCAAATCTTTCATTTCGAACTCCGCCTTCAAATGATGACGTGCCTCATTGATATCTTGTTCATTGCCAATGATGTTTATATCATCAACGTAGACAGATACAATACGAAATCCATTCATAGTTTTCTTGATGAAAACGCATGGACAGTCATCATTATTTACGTATCCCTTATTCTTAAGGAATACACTTAACCGATTGTACCACATTCGGCCCGATTGCTTTAAGCCATATAATGACTTTTGCAACTTAACACAAAACATGTTGCGGTTTGCCTCAGGATCTGGTATACTAATTCCATCAGGAACTTTCATGTATAAATCAGAATCCAGTGACCCATATAAGTATGCGGTCACTACGTCCATCAACTGCATAGATAGACGATTTTGTACTGGCAGGAGATATCAAATATCTAAAAGTTATGCCACTCAAACTGGAGAATAAGTTTCGTTGAAATCAACGCCGGGCCTTTGCGTGAAGCCCCGAGCAACTAGCCTTGCTTTATATCTCACTACTTCATTGTTTTCATTCCGTTTCCGGACAAAAACCCACTTAAATCCAACGAGATTAATCTTGGAAGGTTTCGGTAATACCTCGAGAAAACACTTCCCTTTTAGTGAGCGAGGCTATCTCTGTTTCAATTGCTTCCTTCCATTTGTTCCGGTCCGAGCGCTTCATGCACTCTTGCCATGGACTTTGGATCCGGATCGGGATGAAGGACTTCACAATTTGTTCGAGAGAACAAAATATCGACCTTCGTATTACTACGATCATAAGACTCTCCAGTCTCTATGTAATTAATGGCAATTTCATCAACCCTTGTGAGATCATCATGATTTCCAAATACGATTGATCTCGGGTCATTAGATGTCCCGGCCTCAAAATGCTGTGCACATAAGAGGATGGGTATCAACTCAAATCTCTCCAAGAGATATTGATTACCAACAAAGTTTGCGTCAACAAAGAATTGACCTTCGTTTACCACTTGCTTTTGTTTCTTATCTTGCATATGGTAATTGCCTCTCCCCCTCTTGCTTCCAAGAGGTATTATTTGAGTGGTTTTCTTTGGTACCTCCACTCTTTCGGGCACATTCCTTGCGGGATTAAAGGATTTAACAACTCCTTTGTAATTGGTAAACGCATACGCGATTATTTGCAATATTTTGCAAATCTAATAATCTCCGAACTTGTTGTTCGGTTTCCATAGTGCGTGGATCGAAAAAGGACATGCCTTTAGCATCCCAATTAATTTCTCGGCATTGATCTTTATGGTACATTTCTCCCCCCAATGCCGGAAAATGATCTTCATCGAAGATACTATCGACCGAATCGGGCGAGAAATAGATCACCCGTCATAGGCTCTATGTACTTGATGATCGACGGAGATTTAAATCCCACATAGATCCCCAACTTTCGTGTGGGCCCATTGATGTTCGCCGAGGTGGTGAGATGGGTATGTAAACAAGACACCCAAATTTACGCAAATGGGAAATACTCGGTGGATGTCCACGTACCATTTTCAATGGGGAGTTATCATTATATGCGGTTGGTCGTAGTTGGATCGAGTCGGCGGCGTGCGATCGCATGACCCCAACACGATGTAGGCAACTTGCAATTCATCAACATTGGTCTTGCAATGAGTTTAATTCTCTTTATCAATGACTCTGCTAAGCCATTTTGAGTGTGGAAATATGGTACTGAATCTTCGGACTTGAATTCCCGTTGCCATGCAATAATCATTGAATGCATGGGATGAAAATTCAGCAAAGATTATCCGATCTAATTGATTGGATTCTATGTTCGGGGTAATGTGTCTTCAACCGTATTAGTTGAGACAGTATTTGAGCAAAAGCATGGTTGCGTGTCGACAAAAGAGTCACACTAGACCATCTAGTAGATGCGTCTATCAACACCATGAAATACCTGAATGGTCCACATTCTGGCTGAATCGGCCCACAAATATCATCTTGAATTCTTTCAAGAAATTTGAGTGGTTCAGCCTTGATTTTAAGTGTTGATGGTCTTAAAATCAATTTCCCAAATTTGCACATGCTGTGCAAACATAATCCGAAGATTGTGGGAATTTTGTTTTCTGCAAGTTATGACCAATGGAATTGCTAATAATTTTCCTCATCATGCCAACACCTGGATGACCAAGTCTGTCATGCCAAGTTTGGAATGAATTAACATCTTGGAAAATTACTTTGTATGCAACAAGAGACATTGGTTTTATGTATGTGTAGTACAATCCAGATTCGAAGGAGGGTATTTTCTCGCAAATTTGCTTGCCATATCCTGTAAGTTTGGTGAAGCAAATGAATTCTTCTTTGCCATCTACATGTGTTTCCACATGAAGACCATTCTTACGGATATCTTTATAGCTTAGTAGGGTACGTGTCGATTCCGGATACAACAATGCATCCTCTATCGTCAATTGTGTACCCTTAGGGAGAACAATAGTGGCTCGTCCTGAACCAACTATTAAAGCATCGCTTCCCGCGATGGTCATAACATTTCCTCTTCTTTTTCTAAGAGTCTGGAAATATTTCATCTCCCTTAGTATTGTGTTGGTAGTACCACTATCAACAATACATAATTCCTCCTCCATTGGATTGACATCACATGACATCTATCATAAATAAGAAAGTAATACATAATTAAAAGACTTCTTATTTAGATATGTACTAATATATTACAACATCTAACATTACAATACATAATTACCATCACGATACATCCATCTCACAAATTTGTGTCCCAACACATAGAGTTTTCACAATTATTACAACAATTAATAATCCCACACTATAATTAATTAAATAATAGCTTCGGTTTGAGACGGTCTAATCCAAGTCTCCAAACATGTCGTTTGAGGTGAACTCCACGAGCATGTCATCGGTAGTGGGAAGCTTCTCCTTCATGAGATCTAGGTTGTCATTCTTGTTTGAACAACCCACTTCCTTGTTCGCAGCAGGGGCAAGATTGAAGTGTGCTTCATATCTTGGCTCTTTATCCTTGCTTTGCTTTACATCCTTTAAAGACTTTTGGTAGAGGGCTACCAAGTGCTTTGGAGTATGACAATCTTTAGCAAGGTGATTGAAAGTGCCACATCTATGACATTTGGAGTCATTTTTGGCTCTAGCATCACCACCTCGCTTGCCCTTGTGGTAAGGCTTGTGCTTTTTGTTGAAAGTTTTCTTCTCGGGCTTGTTCTTTGGGTCACCAAAATTGGAGCCCTTGAACTTTCTCTTATTTTTCTTTCCCTTACCCCGCACATTATGAACTTCGGGGAGAGGTGCCGCACCCGTTGGGTGCTTATGATGGTTCTTCATTAGAAGCTCATCATGTTTCTCCGCCTGAGTCAAAGTGTGGATAAGTTGAGAATATTGAGTAAATTTGTTAGCCCGATACTGCTGCTGTAATACTCGATCCGCAGGAAGCATGGTAGAAAGAGTTTTCTCAATCTTATCAGCATCCGTTGGTTCTTTCTCACAAAACTTCAACTTAGAGCAAATTTTATGAACAACATGATTGTAGTCTGCAACGGACTTGAAGTCCTGCAAACGTAAATGGTTCCACTCATGATTAGCCTCCGGCCAAATGAGTTCTTTTTGCCGATCATAACGCTCTTTAAGCGCAAGCCATAACACATGAGGATTCATCTCCATAAGGTACTCTTGTTTGAGATCCTTGTGGATGTGAAACCTCAATAGCATAAGGGCGCCAAACTTCTTTTGTTCATCCAAAACGACACCCGCAGAGGGCTCGCTAAGGTATGGCAAAAGTCCACGGGATGCAAAGTTGATCTTTATATCCGA
The DNA here is from genome assembly GCA_947561735.1 of Cenchrus americanus. Lineage (NCBI taxonomy): Eukaryota > Viridiplantae > Streptophyta > Magnoliopsida > Poales > Poaceae > Cenchrus > Cenchrus americanus. The sequence continues at coordinate 58,516,537 of OX387240.1, forward strand.
AGCCCAAGTGGGGTAATTGTGGCCATCAATGGCGAGTTCATCGAACTCTTTTACCATGGCCATAGCCTACAAAGTAGGACCACATGATTCAATAATTCATAAAAGAAATATAATCAAGTGGCTAAATAATGTTGTAATAAATGCAAATTAATTTAATAACATAACTCTCGAAGGATTAATAAAGGTACAAGGTAAACAAATATCATGTAAACCTTCAAATTTTAATCTCATCAACTCGTATACATGGTTTAGATAGTCTCTAATGCCATCGGACATAGAGTAGATCGAAATGATGGGCAATAATTTGCTGCCATAGCGTGGTCTCAATGCAAATATGCAACCTTTGCTAAGGTCTCCATCACACCATGTATACTCAAGTTAATGATTGAGCACTAAATTTGGTAATCACTAAATAGTGTAAACCAAAATCATCAATGGTAGTCACTTTATTAGTGTAAGCCATTGTGATGTTTTCATAATTAATCCTTGTTTTTGGGAACATTATATAGGTAGTCATCAATCTTCAAGATGAGCATGATGTAGACCTTTAGTGATAGACCGTCAAAATCCATATGCATGGATATGATCTCTATCACCTAATGTTCGAATCCCAAAATTTTAGAGAAATGTATAATTAATTGCAAGAGATCATTAGTAATATTTTACTAATGAAGAAACTCACAGTATTGAGATGATGTATGTGAATAAAATATAGCAATAACGAAATTAAGTATGAAAGTGACAATATATACACAAACATACTAACATTAATATCGAAATTGCAAAGTACATAAGTGATAAAAACACATTTGTACATAAGCATCACATGATAGATCAAGACTTAGTAAAGTCACAAGACTAAACAGTGATAAACAACAGTAATTAACATAGACTAATATCCATGAACTGAAATATAAACTGCTGGAAATGTCTAAACAAAAAAAGGAAATAAAATGAAATAAATAAACACAAATGGGCAACAGGCCCAGCCTGCACGGCCTAATGGTCCGCCCGGCCAGGTCCGCCGCGTGGCCCATCAAGCCCGTGCGGCGCGCGCTCGGCCCGGCGGCCGTTGCGGCGGTTGGCCAAGCCGGCGGCCCGTCGGCTGCGCGGTCGCCCCGGCCCCGGCGGTATTCTTGCCGCGGCCGGCCCGACAAGCGGCCCGTCGGCTGCGTGGTCGCTCGGCCCAACCACGGGCCCAACCGCCGGCATATAATAGGAGCGGTTAGGGTTTCCAACCCTAACCGCCTCCTCCCCCAACCCGCGCGCGCAGGTGCGGAGTCCGGCGGCGCCGCCGGATCCCGCCGCCGCCTCGCCGGTCCAAGGCCGCCGGCCGGTCTTGTCGTCGTAGATCCATCCTTCCTCCATCCATTTCTCCACCGCAGCATGTACTCCGCGTAGATCGAAGTAGGAGCCGCCACCGCCCCGACGCGCGGCTAGCGGCCGGGCATGGCCGCCGGCGCCGGCCGGTTGGGCCGCGCGACTCCGCGTGACTCCTCGCCCCCCCCCCCCGCCGCCGCGCGAGCGCGTGCTCCGGCGGAGATCGAAGATGGGGGCCGCCGGAGCGCCCGACGCGCGCCTAGCGGCCATGCATGGCCGCCGGCGCCGCCGGGCCGTCCGTGCGACCCCCCTCCCCCCGCCGCCCTCGTCGCCGTCCGGAGGACATCCTCCCCTCCGCCGTCCTCCTTGCCACCGAGCGCGAGCTCCGCGCGCCGGGATGGGGGCCGCCGGCGGCTCCCGCACCTCTCGTCACCGTTGACGAGGTCGAGCCGGCCGCTCCCCCCCACCCACGGCGGTGCCGCTCAAGAAGATGGAGGTGCGCGCCTCCCCCGGAAGGAGAAGCACGGTCCCCATCTCGCCCGCCGACGCGTCCGGGCCGCTTTGGGCCCCGAGTTCGGGCTCCCCGCGAGCGAACGACGACGTGCGCAAGTGTTGGCGACGGAGGAGCGGACGGTCCGTGCGGGACGTTGATCCACGTCCTACGGAGCGTGGGGCCGACGGCGGTGAGGACCGAGGTGGTGGCGGCGGGGCTCGCAACGCCGGCTCGACGACGGCGTCGCCGGCGTCCCCGGAGAAGAGCCGCATCGGCGGCATGCCCCTCCGGCAGCCGGGGTCCCCCGAAGCGTGACCATTGGTGAGCGGGCGCCGGCCGCAAGAGGCCGGCCCGTTCACCCTTGGTGCCGAACGGGGAGGTGGCGACGGCGGCGAGGATGGAGATCTGCCGCGGCGGTTGCCTGCTACAGGTGAGGCAGCGCGTATTGCATCCATGTGCACTTCCACTGGTTCACCCGCTGATGCTGCAGGTACGACCCCGGTGACTGGCGGCGTGGACTCGGCCAGAGGCAAGTCACAGAGGACCACCGGCACCTGGAACACGGCCGTCCACCCGTGCGCATCGCAGTAGGCCACATTGGTCACCTAGATGCGAGCGGGTGGAGTCTGGGTCAAGGTTGGGACCGGCGCCGAGGAGACGACGACGTTCGGCGGTTCGACATCGACGCCGCTGTCCCTAAAACGGTCGGGCGGCTCCACGGTGTTCCAGAGGTGATGGGCCTCCTCAACGGCGTCAGGCGACACCATGTAGTTGTAGAGGAGGGTGTGGCGCACATAGTGCTGAGCGAGGACCTCAAGCGAGGAGCACGGCGAGGAAGAGGAAGATGCATGACATCGGCAACAAGTTCGTCGATGGTAGGCATGGTACCTTCTTCGCCGGCGAACTCGCCGGCGAACTGCTCCCGGCCTCTTTCTTTTTCTTCTCAGTGGCTTGAGCGTGCTGATAACGTGTTGAATGTAAAAGGAACAGTAAATGTAAAAGTGAAAGTTATTCTTTATTGATGAACAGTGGATATTTATACAATGGCTAAAGGTGCCGGTTGGGGAGGCGACGCTCCCACGCGCCCCTTCGTGGGGGAATGCGAGGTAACCGCAATTAGCAGTTGCTAATTACTCCTTAATTGATCATTAGGAATATTAGAGAATATTCTCAACGGTTTTGTGGCAAAACAGGCGGAGCTGAAAAACGCCGCTCTGCCTGCTCCAGCTCCGCATGCGCAAGAAGTGTGGCCAAACAGGCCCTTCGTAAAGATATACTGAAGTTATTGATAGAGTTTGCTTAGTGGAGCTAGCTTAATGAAAAAAAGCCCCAACTTGTAAACGGGCAACCCAGCATTTCGATCATTTGTATCCTTATTAAGCTTTATAATATAGTCAGGTGGGTGACTTTGATCCGAAAAATGGTTGTACCAAAGCAACCATGATACTTAACTCCATCTCAGCTTCAAATTTTGGCTAGAAACTCAGAACTTCATAGATGTCAAGCGCTTTATTTGATTGGCTTGTCAACCATAATCATCAATCATTTTCTCTCATACCGAACCAACATCACCAACCAATTAATAATATTTTTCTCTCAAGCAACAAATCAACACCAACCACCAGTGGCTGGTACCAAACAAGAGGCAAAGCAACTAAGCGTGTGACGAAAGTTGAGGAGCGTTGTTGCGACATAAAATACGGCAAAAAAAGGCTGAAACATTGCATGTTTATACCGAGAAATGGGCACTAGTATTTCACCAGGCAGTGAAAGTTTGTTTGCTGACACGAGAGCAAAAAGTACACAAGCTGAATGTTAGCTCTGTCAAACTAATGACCCTTTCATTGCTATTGTAACCAGCCCATACTCTCTCTGTCTCTCTCTACTTCAGAAGAATTTCATGAGTCTTCCTCTCTTCTGAAACCAAAATTGCCTCCTCGAATCGACGAATCCATCATGCCGTTCCTTTCGCTGTACACGACATGTTTGATCAGAATTAGAGACCGCAAAGTGTATAACAGTTATCAGTAACCTCATCTACACTGCTGCTTCCTGAAATTCTTTGGCGCCAGCGCCTTGCGGAGCAACGCCTTGAGCCGGCGCGACCCGGCGCCGGCCTTGACGGCGCCCTCCCTGCCGGGCTCCTGCGGGTTGCCGCACAGCGCCGCGGCGCCGCCCCCCTCGGAGCACCACCCACCGTAGGGGAACTGGCCGGGGTCCCGCCGCCGGAGGATGTCCCGGTCTATCCGGTCCAGCACCGGGTCACCCTCCCGGAACTTGCGCGCGAAGGGCGCGGCGCTCAGCAGCATCCGGCGGTAGTCCTTCGCCGTGAGGTGCAGCGGGTGCTGCTTCGGCGGGTTGTCCCACCGGATGAAGTGCAGGTCGTGGTTCACCGTCGCGTTCCGGAACCGCCGCGAGTTGCAGGCCACCGTCTGGAAGTAGAACTCCGGCGAGGAGATGATGTTGGCGTGGTAGAGCAGGAGGGTCCGGGGCAGGTTGTCCCAGCCCATGGTCACGTACTCCGCGAAGGGACGCGACAGCATCGTCCACGCCGACCCTGCATCGTTGTCCATCAGTTTGGAAACATGTTCTTGGAATCGCAGAACACATTTCTTTGTTTTGTTGAAACGAGGAATCATATAATGCTGAATCGTAGTACTATCTTTACAAGATGTACAGGAATTTCTGGGGCATCCAGCACTATAGTTCATATAATTTTTCTGAAATTTATACTGAAACTACTTGGAGATCCGGCAAGATGGATGTCGGCAAGCAAGGTCTAGCAAAAGGAAACCGAGATGGATCCAGCAGCTTTCGCTTTGCCGTTGCCAAATGCATAAACAAACCAGATCACCGCTGGCTCAGATCTGGCGGGATAACCAAGTGCCATTAGCTACGATCCGTACGCCAACTGAGCACAGCTTCACCAGCTCCATTGACTAGATGCCATTCCAGATAAGATTCTTTTCCCTGGAATTCGTCGGTGCTGCCGATCACAGCTCACGGCCCACATGAACTTGCTAATGACTGATCAACGTGTCGTCATCCGTGACTAAGAGTACAGGTAATGTCTCATCAGACCAGGAGCTACCGGCCGGCGGAGAGTACGGAGCCGTACCGTCCGATCAACAACCGATTTTGACGAAAGATGCTGTCCTAATCGGTCGCTAACACGCAATATCAGTATATCACTGTGTACCACACGGCAGTTCGATGCGCTAGAAGCTTCTTCCTACGGAAACAAGTTCAATTCTCGCAGGTCCCGGCGGCTCGCGAGTAAAGGAAGAGTTTCAAGGCGAAAATGGAGGAGCTAGTTGATGGGTTTGAGTGTGGAAGACGATGGCAGAGGGACGCACCTGTGTAGAGCTTGAAGGCCGTGGGGAACCTCCGGAGGTTGGTGCTGATGTTCTCCGGCCGGAGGAGCTCCGCCCGCCCGTCCTCGTACAACGCCGTGTCCAGGATCACCGGCCGCGCCCGCTTCTTTCTGCAGAGCTACCATCAGTTTAATCCCCCGTCAAACGCTTGCATTCTCCCATTCTTTCCCCCCAAAATGTCTCAAAGGAGGGAATTGCCGATCGAATTGGGGAAAAAAATGAACAGAGGAGGGTCAATTCTTGTTGCTGTTTAACTAGAGTGCTGACGACGATCATTGCAGTCCGCCGAACACAATTCTCTAGTTGGAGAACAGAGTAGCAAATTGCATATGAGTTCTTACATCTTCCAGCCGAGGTGACTAGTGTGCTGGATGAAGTTGAGGTCCCTGGGCAGCCCGGCGAACGCCTCCATCATGTCTGCAGGCGAAAATCCCAAAACGTTTCAACACCAACAGTAATCATTCCCCGTTCAAAAAAAAACAGTAATCATTCCGATTAATCAATCAGCAAGCAATTCGCAAGCAGCAAACTGCAGACGCACGCCATTACCGTCCTGGGTGACGAGCGGGTAGTCGGAGGCGCTGAGGTTGACGAACCAGTCCCAGCGCCGGCGGAGGCGGAGCAGCAGCGCGACGGCGTGCAGCGTGGTGGTGAGCATGGTGGGCCCCCGGTAGGTGACGAGGTTGGGCCTGCCGACGATCCACACGTTGCCCGCTGCCGCGTACACGCCCCGCCCGGACACGAGCTCCGCCAGCCGGCGGTGCTCCTCCGCGGGGGCCTCCCGGTCCAGGTGCAGCAGGTAGGTGTTGGCCGGGTGGTAGAGCGCCGCCAGCAGGCGCGCCGCGCGGCCCGCGTCCCCCGAGGACGCCGAGATGAGGTACGCGAACGAGACCGGGTACCGCGGCGGCTCGCCGTTGCCGTCGCCGGCGGACGGCGACGAGAGGAAAGGCCAGGCCTTGGGGCCCGCGCCCGTGAGGAGGAGCGACGGGAGGAGGAGGATGGAGGCGACGAGGAGCGCCGTGAAGGCGGCGGATACCAGCAGCTCCCGCCGGCCGCCGGCCAGGCCCATCACCCGCGCCCGCAGCGCCATGCACGCATCAAAATCTCCCTGCTTCCAGTCCCCTCGCTCTCCCCCACCTGGTACCAATTAATCCAATCTCTCTCCACTCCCTCGCTTTTCTTCTCTCGATGGAGAGCGGTCAATCTGTGGATTACTCGCGCGGTCAGTCTAGCTTGAAATCAATCAATGGGGACTCGCACAGTGAGTCCGTCCGAGATCTACCACCTGGGAACAGAGCAGAGCACCGGATGAGGAGGAGGATGGAGTGGCGTGCAATGCTGCGATTGGCTCGAGCGTTCGAGAGAAGTAAAGGAAAGGCCGGGGAGTAGGAGTGGGAGGGAGGTCGCTGTCGGGAGGAGGCGGCCGTGACAGGAGGAAGGATTTCTTTCTGCCCGTGAAATTGGAGAGACCATTAATCTTTGTTCTCACCGGTGTAAACCTCTGTCTGTTGGTCATTTGTCACTGTTCCGTGCATTGTCGTGCACGTCCTATGGAGTCTCTTCTGAAATGGTAAAGTGGCATAGATCCTTTTGTGCCAGCCTCAGCCACAAATTAGCCCAAACTAGTCCATCAACCCGTGCCCCGCACGGGCTAGATAGAAATAGCTAATAATTGTAATTATCTATCACAGACTCTCATTCATACAGTACATATTCTAATAATTGTCATAGGTTTAACTAGAAACCTGGTGTTGCTTTGCCGCGCCCTCATTTGAGCGGCCAACCAGTCAACAACAAAATTACAAAATTACTGGAGTATGAAGGTCTTATTCTCTTTCTTTGATGTTGTTTTCGAGGTCGAGATCAGCACTTGGAGGAGTTGTACTTTTTTTTGGAGGAGATGTACTTGCTTTAAGGTTCAACGTACATGAATAGAGTATCTAATACTCCCTCCGGTTTGGTAAATGAAGTCGTTTAGGACAGCGACACGGTCTCCAAAGTACAACTTTGACTTCTTCTTTTTATAAAAATATTTGTTAAAAACTAACATATGTATATTTTTATGAAAGTATTTTGCAAGATGGATCTATTCACGTAGTTTTCACATTTCCAAACTCAATAACTTAAAAGTTATTCATGATTTATATTCCCAATGTTTGACTCAAATCATGTCCAAAACGACTTTGATTTACCAAACCAGAGGGAGTATGTGTATCTTCATGTAGTCATATGTATGCAAGTATACTGCAATCAATTGGAAATATTGGCAGATAAATATTCACTTTTGATATAAGCCAATTACCACCGACAGTTGCTACTTAGCGGGCGGCATACTTTTAGCAATTGGGAAGATCTCCTACGAACAACTTGTAAAGTCATGAACAGTCGAATTCACATGAACCTTCTTGATTCTTGAACCAGCATATTACTCTACTCTGTAACCAAAGCTTCAGAAGAATAATGGGTTACGTGTAATATGATTATATTTTCAATATTTACTATGTGATCAATCAATTGGAGTGCAAATGCACAGTCAGCTACAATCTCTAGCACCACATTTGGAATGTGATGAGGTGGGTCAAGTTGCTTGGCTACATTTTTTCCGCAATCTCTTCATGCATGCATCAGTTTCAGTCGAACTTTGAAATTCAATTGATGCCAGGTGCAGCCCCGGCAGCAAATCCATCCATGGAGTCCTACGGTGTTCGCGGCTGCCACCTGCTCCTGGTGGTGAGAGCCCAGTGCCAGGGTGTTGGCTTGCACGTGTACCTTCATCTTCTCCGGCTGGCGGCTGCCGCCGGAGCTGACCCTGTCCGGTGGCCGCAGCAGACGGACGCGGGCCGCACAACGGCACAAGGTGGGTGCAAAGCCGATGGGAGGAGGTGCAGTGCGTGCAGGCTGCGCAAGGTGGGGGACACCGCGGGACGAGGTGTCGACCGCTGCATGGCTCTCGCGGAAGTACACGCTGTCGGAGACCCGACGAACGTACCGAGGCTCCGGCGCTCCGCATGCCTCGCAGATCTACGAGGACGCGCCGCGGTGAGGACAAAGACGGGGAAGTAGAACAGTTACACTTTCGTTCGCCAGCAAGAAGTGAAGTCGCGAGGAGCATCGAGAAGGCCCGCGCTCACGCTTTCGTTGGACCGTAGATACATGATCCGACGGCTCATGTTCGCACGTGACGTGGCTCAATCCGGTGACTGAGGTCGGACTCAGAATTCGTTATATAGAGATAGAGATTAGTAATAGTTTTTTCACTTAGCATAGCATCTCCATATGTATTTGATTTTTATTTAATTGAACACTTTATTTTAAGTTACGAACAACATAAAAATCGGTATTCTTACGTTTCTCTCATTCATGAATATATTTGTATATGACGACACACATTATGGGAAGTATTTTTATATAAACAATAACATAAATAATATATTTTTGAGAAAACATAAATAATATATGAATAAGTATGAAAATAGTAATTTAAAAATTTATATTGATGCACTTTAAAATTTTAGATTTAGGGTTACTTTAATTTAATAAGCACGTACATGGATAATGTATATGCAATTTTAGGAGGTCATTTGATATTGTTTTTATAGTAGCATAGGTGGGTCATTTACATGAAAATTAAGGGTTAATTTACATTATTTTTAATGGCACATGTGGGTAATTTAGATACATGTTTAGGGTTAGTTAGGTCTATTTTCATAATAGCAGAGGTGGATAATTTATTAGAAAGATAACTGATCCAATGGTTATTACGATTAGAGATGTGAATTGTTGGCCGGATGTTTCTGATGTTTGTGAGAATTTATAAGATTTCTCTATTTTTCTAGACTGTCCACCTAAGATTCTAGGTGGCATCACGTGGAGGCCTCAAAGATTTCAAAATTCGGGTATGAAACTGATTAAACTTCTTGGGAATTTATGAAGCTCGACGAAGTTTGTCATTACCGAAAAGAGGGGTTTCATTGTGAATACTGCTAGGCGTATCTTATAGTCTTATACTTGCGTCATTGCGTGGCAGCGTGGGTGCCGAGTGGCATTATATTCTGTACTGAAAGAAAAAAAATACTGGAGCCGGGTGACGACTTGGATCTGAGGGGCCCGCCGTGGATGGATCGGCTTTCACATCTTGCCGTCACATGATGATAAGGTGCCTGCACTGCACTGAATTTTCTTGTTGTTATTCCATTCAGCGCTGCAAATCATTCGGCCAACGGTGGTGCCGTGGTGGTGGTGGGTTTTTACGCATTCCGCCGCGCTTGAAAAAGTGCGCTCGATCGCTTCCCGCCGATCACCACATTTTGGACCGGATGCTGCCTAGTACCGCACTTCGAATCGCCCTTTATTTGCCCTTTTCGACAAAGTTTGTAGGGCCAGCCCCTGCTGTTAGGATTAATTAGGGGTAATTAGTTAGTGATCAATAGGATAATCCCGTCATTAGCAACTACTAATGACGGTTGGGGGTAGTTTACTTCAGAGGCAAGATACCCCTTCGGTCATGCATATTGGCACGGTATATATTCTGACATTGTATACAATCATGATTAATTGAATCATTCTGTCATTCATTTGCATCTCTCGTTTCTCTCTCGCTCTCAATTCGTAACACGTTATCAGACACGTTGTTCTTCCCTGAGAAGAAGGCCAAGTTTGCTGTTCATCCCTGAGAAATGGATCCGGCGAACTTCTCTCTCGCTATTCCTTCTGTTCTTCTACTCCTTCCCGTCGATGGCCGGCGTGGTCGTTGCTGCTTTTGCGCATGCCATGCACGCCATGGCAGCCGTGGTGGACGTTGTGGTCGCCGTGGACGCAGGGGACACCGTTCCCCATCACCAAACCCTCCACCACGCCAAACCTCGCCGGCGGCGAGCAACAACTGCTCTTCCCTAGCGGCGCAGCGTCTTCCGACGCCCACACCGCAGGAGGAACAGCCCTGCATTCGTCGTCCTGCGAACATTGGAGAAGACGTCAGGATCATTCCCGCCGTGGACTTACCTGTGGCGGCGACAATGGTGATGGTTGACGTCGCCGTCTCCGGTTTTCATGTCGGCTCTCCCGCCGTCACCACCATCACCGCCGACAACTTCTCCTCCGGCCTTGTTGGACCCTCAACGGCGACGCACCCGAGCTTCACGCTTGGGACCATGGCGGCCCGCAGGGGCGCACCGCCGTTCTTCAGGTACATCGGCGGACCTCCATCCGCATCCTCGACGACCAAAGAGGCGGCACCCACTCCGCTGCGCCTCTTCGGCCACGTCGTGGCTGTAGACCGCTGCCTCGGCATCCGTCGTCACACGTGGAGGCCCGCCGCGAGGGGGGCTCCTCCTCTGAGCGTTGAACGCCGGCCACGACCGACGGGCGGCGCGAGCCGGTGCAACAAGGGGCGGTAGACGCGGAGAAAGAGAGGGGAAGGGGCGGAGGAACATCGGCGGGGCACGGATTCATCTCGCCAGCTGATCACCGTCGACCTACGGCTCGGTGGCGCCGACCTCCACAGGTGGCGGCGGCGGCGGTTTCCTGGGGAGGCGGCGGCGGCGGCTAATTTATTTTATGCTAGAACATCAGTTATTTACATGATTGTTGTTGCTTTATACGTGCTGAATATTTTCATTGTATTATTTTGTGGTTTGATTATTTTATAATACACCGGCATTGGTAATTCTATTATAATTTTGGTGTATGTGGTGGGCTCAATCTCCCTTTGCACCACATACATATTACATTTATTATTTTTTGATAAGTTAATTGGCCTATGTCGGTGCAACCAAACCCCCAGTTTTGCACCAACATATAAGTTATATTTGCAAATTTATAATAGAATTGGGTATGTTGGTGCCCTAAACCACAGTTTGCACCACATACAAGTTAAAGTTTCTAGTTGTATTAATTGCAACTTAACAAGGATTTATTGAATAAGAAAATTTTAAACCTGATATAAGTATGAGAGCAAAAGTTGCAATATAATATCTTGGTTTTTGGTTAATTTTCTAATCAAAATAAAAGTTTGGATTGATCTTTCTCATCATATTGTTTTATTATTGTACAAGATAGTAGAGTCATAAATGCACTGGCTGCATTTAATTCTTTGTGAATTATTCTGCCTTGAGACCGTGCTTAGGCAGCAATATATTTGCCTACTATAAAGATCTACTCTTTGTCTTCGACATAGAGACTATCTTGTCTTGTGCATACTAATATTTATGATGATTAGTTTGTATGGTTTACACATTTATGTGATCACCTACTATAGTCCAAAACTATGATAAGATATATAGGTATAATAAAAGTCTAATACATAGCCAAAGAGATAAATTGGATATATAAGTATGACACTAAGGTCATACATGACCATTGTTAATAAATTGCTATTTGTCAACTTCGTATTGGAGTCAGGCAGATTTACACACTACTGGCTTATGATTAACTGCATATCCCCATATGCATTCAGTACGTTGGAATTCATAAGATTTCCTATTTGCGTAAGATTAGGTTACGTTGTATACGTACCAATCTCACCACCGCAGCATACATTGATGGGTCCATACATGAAACTGGGGATCAATCTGAGTTTTCAGTCTCCGTCGATAGTTCAATATCTAGATCTCTATAGAGGATCTACTTACAACCTGTATGCTAGTTTTGAATACATGAGCTTTTCCAGGCATTAGGGGGAGAATAGTAGTACCATATATAATGCCCGGAAAATATTTGTAATGCATAAAGCATTTCAAGCTCAAGATCATGTACTAAATAAACTCAACCAATGGTTTGCCCATATTGTGGATATTGAATTCAGAAGAGTTAGCTGAACTCGTTCTCGATAGTATCAATATCTTACTGGGAAAATGGACATTAACATTGAGTTCAAAGGATGCTTTGCATAGTATTGCAAACAAACTGCCTAAATACTTTCATAGATTATATAGGTGTTACAAAGTCTCTGCACCCTGCAAGGAAAGTGCCAGAAAGAGTGGAATATACCACTCACCCCCATATTAGCCATGTGAGCGGGAGAAGCATTTCCAAGTGGCAAGATACGATTGCTGGCAAGTAAAAAGAAGACTGAAAATGCAACTCAACCTTTGCTTGAAAGACACCTAGAGGACATATAATGTCCTATGGATATTTATAATCCACAAGCCTAGCTCAGAAGTGCACTTAAATACTGAGGCTAGGATATCGGAAAGCCCTGACTCTCATCTTGGGAAATCATGATGAGTCATTAAGGGTATATTTTGAATTTTGATAACCGGAGAATTATATCATATAAAGGCTACACGAGGACTCATACTTCTCTGAATAAATTGTATATTCCAAATTATCCAGATAATAAGACCATGGCAGAGTGCTTTGTCACTCTTTATGGAACTTGATTAGTTATACATACAGAGATAGTCTTGCTCACCAGAAAAGAGGAGTTAGGAGCTGTAAAGCTAACACCTCACGTACCTTTACTGTGGATACAAAGTGTTTTCGTCCTAGGATGGATTGAGAACAAGGTGGTGGTGAGATATAAAGCGGCACTAGTAGCACAATGAGGTTTACGCAAAGCCCAACACATTGTTTACCAATGCAATTATTCTCCATAGTAAGTTAAATTTCCGATACTAACTATGATTAGCAGTACAAAAGCATTTATCTTTGCAGTTGATAGGTGTAGTGATTACATATAATCACTTGATTTGGTATATTTGTGAAACATCCGGGAATGAGTTCACATACCAAACACCAATACATAAAAAGCGCAACATATATTGTGTATTACTTAAATCAATATGTGGCTTAATGTAGTTAAGTCGAATTTGGTACAATCGACCTTGCATGTATTCCTTAAATTGAAGGGATACAAGATTGATTACACGTGGTGCTCATTTTAGAGTCCTTTATTGGATTTCCTATTATTATAAGATTGTCAACAGTCTTGACAACATTGAGAACGAACACTTATTAATAACACGTTGTAATCTAAAGACGGAGTTTAGATATGGGAGATATGGTCTAAACCAAAATTTTATTTTGTGTTTAGGATCCAAGTATCCTATCCCAAGTTTTGTAGTAAAGCTATCTATATCCACATCATATTGAATGGCTCAATATGAAAAGGAATCCTATGGTTGTTCCACCTCAAGATAGAGGAAGATTGTTTTTATACCATAGCAATTGGAATGAGATATTGGGACATGTGGTCCATTCTCTCCATTACCTCTGTGCTATTTATGTGCTAGTATATATATTGCAAAGTTCTCGACTAGATATTATCATTGCAATAATTTGTTATCTAGTAGTAAAGCTATCCTACCAAATGTTGGTAGCTTAAAGTTGAGAATATCTTTGATAGATCAAAATAGCACATGTGATCTTGATACAATCCAAGATCCAATTATATGGATATTATGATTCTGGTTATCTATAAGGTCCCCAAATTCCAGATCATTGAAATAGTATTTACATAAATATAGACATATGAATACTTGCAAACTAAGTATTGTGATAATCTCAGAGAGATATTCACAAAATCTACCATACTACACATTTCTTATGTTTTGAGTACATCAGTATGAAAGGTTTGCAAGTTTCAGGGGGAGAGTCTCTCATCTCTCTAATTAATAACTTGTTGATAACATCATATTGCACTCTTTTCTTTGTATGAGTTTTCCCCTTAGGGTTTCTCATAGAAAGTTTTTTATGAGGCAATATTGACACAAGATTATGTCATATCATCCGTTTTTCCCATAGGGTTTTTGGTGGATGATATTGTGACATATGATACATTGTACTCTTTTCTTTATTTTAGTTTTTCCTTTCGAGGTTTCTTATATAAAGTTTTTGACGAGGCAATGCCTATACAAAGTTATATACCATATCATCAAGTTTTCCCCATCGGGGTTTTTGGAAGATGATATACGAGCATATTGACCATATGGTCAAGGTGTTATTAGACTAAGGCTTTGAGCTTATCTCAAAGGGTCTAACAACATTGGTGATTGTATATCACGGGGTTTCTCCTTATTTTTCCATTAAGTTTCTAAGGAGTTTTACCTGATATACCAATAGCACTTTGGATTTTTCCATTGGGTTTTTTCCAAAGATTCTCCTCACATTTTTCCTAAAAGGTTTTTGTGAGATATTGTCACATTATCTACTTTCCCTACAAGGGGTTTTAAGGATAATACATATGATATATTGATCTTTGATCAAGTTATTTTTATACTATGTCTTTAGGATCACCTAAAGGATCGAGTTGTTCTCCTTATTTTTCCCACTGGGTTTTCAAGGAGCTTTTACCTGGTATATCGATATACTTTGGTTTTTCCCACAGGGTTTTCCAAAGATTCAAGACTATGACTGACGATTATACAACAGGGCCTACGCAAGACTATATGAAGCCTATACAAGATCCATTGATCAAAGGGGAGTGTTAGGATTAATTAGGGGTAATTAATTAGTGATCAATAGGATAATCCCGTCATTAGCAACTACTAATGATGGTTGGGGATTAGGCCCCTTCAGTAGTTTACTTCAGAGGCAGGATACCCCTTCGGTCATGCCTATTAGCACTGTATATATTCTGACAATGTATACAATCATGATTAATTGAATCATTCTGTCATTCATTTGCATCTCTCGTTTCTCTCTTGCTCTCAATTCGTAACACCCGCGACTATGACGCTAGTCCGGGTCTCTCTATGGTACATACACCGGACGGTGACTCCCTCTACACTAGTGAGAGGCCACCGCGGGGGTTTGAACCTGGGTCGCCAGACTGAGACTGAGCTCGCCACGAGAGGATGCCAAACATCGTGGCGATGACCTTAGGCGTCTCGGCGCCAGCACTACTTTCAATTTTTGGATCCCAATTAAAATATGTAAATTCACTTTTTCTTGATTAATAATTATTGTCACGTATTAATTAAGATTCATAGATTCCATTTTGCATGTTGTTGACCATATCTTACATACAATTTTTTCATAAATAATTTAAAAGTGGGCTGAATAACACATTTTTTAGACTTAGATTTTCCAGCTTACCCACAACCTTTATTTCATATTTGAATCTAATTTAAATATGTAAACTCACTTTAATTTTATCTTAAATCAAACTATCTCATGTTATCAAATTTATATAAAAATGTATCAATACTTTTAATGTCTAATAATTTAATTAAATTCATTATGAGTTATATTTTTCATAACATACATATTTTGTGTTATAAATATGATACTCTTTATTACAAATTCATCAAAATTTAAAATAGTTCGACTCGTGACAAAATTAAGTGGACACTCTTTGCGGGAGTGTGACAGTACCTCGTGCTTTTAAATAGTTGAATTATTAAGGACTTCTTTACGAGCATAATATTAGGTTATATATAATTAGTGTTAAGAATTACTAATAAAATATCTTACGGTCAAAATTAATCTTACTATTACTAATTGGAAACTCCTTTTGAAGTCCCTATGTGAAGCCACCTAGGATCCTAGGTGGACAATCTAGAAAAAGAGATAAATCTTACAAATTCTCAAAAAAAGCAAAACACCTAGCCATCAATCGGTAAGCTCAAATCATCATAACCATTAAATCAATTATATTTTCTAAAAACAATACCAATCATACCATTCTGAAAATAGTCTAAAATAACCCCTAAATCGATATCTAAATTACCCACCTAAATCTATATCTAAATAATTGCAACTAAATTACCTACAACTAATACTTAAAAATATGAAATTAACCTGTCACACCCTGAAATTTCTAATTCAAGATGTGAATAGGAAGAAAATTAAAACAACAATTTTGTCATAATTTTAAAATTTTTCCAACATTCATTTTCTTTACAGGAAATATAGTATAAGAAAAATTCATTGTTTAATTTTCTAAATTCAATAAATGGTTGTGAGCGTTGCAGTCATGCTGATGCATCTTGGTGTTTTATGAGTGCAAAAAGGTTTTAAATGCTCTTAGGTGCTTACCAAACCCTCCCGAGATTTTTTTGGAATTGATTCTCATTTTCCCTGAGCTAATTCTATTTATTAGAAGGCTCCAAAATCTTTTTCATAAGCTCCAAATACTTTATTTAGATTGTTCATGTCTCAATCTATCTCTGGGAATTTTTGAGATTT
Organism: Cenchrus americanus; assembly: GCA_947561735.1. Lineage (NCBI taxonomy): Eukaryota > Viridiplantae > Streptophyta > Magnoliopsida > Poales > Poaceae > Cenchrus > Cenchrus americanus. Next base: position 58,532,851 of record OX387240.1, read on the forward strand.
TCTAAGCATTTTTAGTGCTTTAAATGAATTATCTAGAGTTTCTCTGAAATTCTTTTGCACTGAAAAGGAATTTCAGAAACGAAAATCATCCTTTTAGTTTGGGCCAAGCCCGACGGCCCGACCCTACCCGGCCCGCCTTAGCCCGCCTCGGCCCAGCCGCTGGCCCAGCGGAGCCCATCTACTCCGCCGCTTCCTATCGCAAGTTGGTCAGGACGTCAAGCTGCACCTACTCTGCCGCTTCCCTTCGCAAGTTGGCCACTGGAAGCTGCCACCCGTGCGACACCACATCCGGCTGCCGTCCTCCTTGCTCCTCCGCCGCCGGCTGGATTCCACTCGTCTCCCTTTGTCCTTGTACCCGGTGAGCACACTACCTCGACCCTCTCACCCTCCTCTGATTCCGCATCTAGGTCGAACCCGCAAGACCCCCTAGCACAGGTGATTTGAACTGCCCGAGCCTCCCGTCTGCCCATGGACATAGGGAGGAGAAGACCTGGTGTTTTGCTTTTGGACCCCTATGATTTCCTGTAATCTATAGATTAGTTTTTATTCTTGGAGAATCTATGGATAACCCCCTGGATCTAATAGATTCCCTAGATCCAGTCCAATCCGAAGTCTTTGCATGAAAGCCCTCAGGTTTATATACATAATTATATATATGCCCTTGGTTTCTCACAGTAAAGCCCCTAAAAGTTTCTAATCTTTACCAGCAAGTCCCTACACCTTTGATAATCCATATCTTTCACGTTTTAGCTCTGTTTTTATCCATTCAAGGTACACGTTAGTGGTGTGTTTTCATCATGTTCGTTTTCTCAAAATTAATTTGATATTAATTTTGGTTAGTGCTTAGTTAATCATGTCTTTTCTAAATAAAAGCCATATTGTGTTGAACATCATTTTTCAATATCAATATTAATTTGATTAATGTTTATTTCACATGCTTTTGTAAATAAAATCTAATTAGATCTTTACCTCGGTTTTTCGTAAGCCAAATGTTAAATCACTTAAAAATTAATTAACTTTTTAATTATAAAGTTGATTAGGCTTTTCACACCGATTTTTTAAATAAATATTAATTTGAATAATACCAATGTCATGATGTTTTCAATAATAATATGATCTACTCGAATCATAAAGTTACGTTTAGATGATTCATATAGTTTAGTTTTTCGAAGTAAATGTTTAATTGTAATAACTTATATATAAACATTTATAAATAAAATGTGACTTGGTTCTTACTTCGGTCTTTGCAAATAAAATGTATTTTGCATTAATGTCATTACAGGGTATTTTATTTCTGAAAAAATCCTTTACATATTTTTTGCTAATTAAAATAAACCTAGCTCATAGTTTTGTTCTCTCATATATGCTTCTCGCTCGTTAGTTGTTCTTTATCTCAGTACTCTCTTGATCAAGTCTATCTGAAGCTCTAAATCTTTCTAGTGTTAGTGTCGGGGTTCTCTACCGCCTGCAGTAAATTTCTATCGATCGTACGTCGGGCTCGGATGGTTAGCACAGGAGACAACGGGGTTTATACTGGTTCAGGCCTCCGAGGAATAATACCCTACATCTAGTGTGCTGCTGCCGTGTTCCCGAGCCAGGTGTGCTCGTAGTAGGGGTTACAAGCTGGTCGGGAGAGGGAATTCGTTCCCTGATCCCAGGAGATGGTGTTCGCTTCTATGGAGTTCTAACCCTTGTAACCGTTGCCCTCCTCTCCCTTTTATAGTCACAAGGAGAGGGGCACAAGGGGAAGTAAAAAAGAGTTACAATATTTGGCAGCTAGCACGTCCAGTCGTACGCCGTTGTCCATCAGGGTGCGTTAAAGCCAAGTCGCGATGCCTTGTCGGGAGAGCCGCCGCGTGACCGGGTTGGACTGTTCACTCTGGGACGCTTGGCCTTCTTCCTGAGTAGTTTGAGCTCATCTTAGTTCGCCCGAGTGCTTGCCTAGCCTGCCACGCCCGAGCCTAAGTCTAGGCTTGTGCGCGTCGTATAGGGTGCTTGAGTGCCTCGGGCGGAGTCTTGCGTGTGGCAGAGTGGGAGTTGATGGCGATGTGACGGCCGCGCAGCCGGTCAGACCTGCATTAAGGCTCTTGCTGAGGTAGGCCACCTGCATGGCCGCCAACTGTTGTTTCCGCGTGACGTGGAGATTCGTTTCTTCACATGCGTCGGTAGCGACGTCCGGGTCGTGCGTCTGGGCCCACGCACTAGTCGGAGCCGGACTTGTCGTGCGAGGTGGAGACTTCTCGTGCGAGGCGGAGACTTGTTGTGCGAGGCGGAGACTTGTCGTGCGAGGTGGAGACTGGTTCCTCTAGTGGGAAACTTATAAGAGATGCAACCAACTGGCTAAGGACTTGGAGTCCTGCCAGTGAGGGTCTTGACGAAGATCTGCATTCCACCACGCAGGCAGTGCTCCAGGCGAACGGTGGACTCCTTCTAGATGTTGTAGTCAACAATGATATGACCATCCTCAAGTTGCTTGCCAGCAAACAGTGGAATCCACCTCGAGGGTATTGGTCTTGCTGTTTTTAAGGGAGATAATCTTGCCGTCAAAGGGGGCCCTAATCCGGGCCCTCGTCAGTAGCCCCCGAGCCTGAGTGTGAGTCGAGGAGTCGCGCTCAGGCTCAGCCGGTCGATCTTGGTGTTAGTCGTGTTCTCCAAGTTCTCGGTGGGTGCACACGAGCGCATCTGCCGGATGTAGCCCCTGAGCTCGTGAGTGAGTTGAAGACTCGCTCGTGAGCTTTTATTTGTGATTGTAGCCACTGTATCTTGGGGATGTTTTGTCGGAGGAGTTATGGCTGTCGTGGTGACGTGGGCGCAGTTATGGGTGCGGGCATCTCGACCGACGTGACCGCTCCATTATGACTGCGCGCAGACTCTGCAGGTCCTTATTCTGCGGGAACCGAGGCATAGCGCGAGTGGGCGGTTGTTTCATCGGGGCGTGCATGCGTGGGCGAAAGTCTCACTGACACGACGAGCCCGGCTTCAAAGGTGGGGGGGTCAGGCCTGCCCCCTTTAAAACCGCACGTCGAGCACTGGTTCGGGACTTTGCCTCCCCATCTGCTTCTTCTCCTATCGCATTTGCCCCTTGGCGCTCTGAGTTCTTCCGCATCCATAGCACCGCCGCTGCCTGTGCTTCCAGCTCGCCCAGGACCTCGCCGTCGCAATGTCGAACTGGACGCGCTCCAATGTCTCCCACGAGTAGCTCCTCCGTCTGGTCGAGGCGGGCCAGCTTCCTCCCCTCACCGACGCCGTTGAGTGGATCGTCCCCGCCGACGAGTCGTGCCACGCCCTCCCTCAGGGTATGTGGTGTCGTTCGTGACCTTCCATGAGTGCGGCTTCTCCGTCCCCGCCGGCCGGTTCATTCGCGGGGTGCTGTTCGCGTACGGGTTGCAACTCCAGCACCTCAATCCGAACAGTATCCAGCAGATGGCCAGATTCGAAGTGATGTGCGAGGGGTACCTTGGAATCGCCGCCCACTGGCCCCTGTTCCAATACTTCTTCAGGTTCACCAGCCTGAGGGATGGCTCCCGCGCAGCGACGATCGACTGCGCTAACCTCCGGACGAAGCAAGGCCGCAACGACGACTACATCCCGGTGACACTGACCAACTTGAACAGTGGCTGGCACAAGGGGTGGTTCTACTTGCGGAATGACCCCGAGTTGGCGCTCCCGTCGTACACTGGGTGCTACATCACGAAGTCACAGAGGAACTGGTCGGATGGCCCCGCGAAGAAAGAGCAAGAGAAGATGCTCAAGCTTCATTGGGCCATGTTGGGGCACATCCGGAACGCCAGAGTCACCCTGGCGGAAGTGATCGTGCAATACCATGCCTGAGGTGTCGTGCCGCTCCGGAGGCGACTGCTTTGCATTTGCGATATGACGACCAATAGGCCCCCTGGGTGGGGACAGTGACCGCACTGTCACCCCCGTCACCGCTTGAGGTTCAGTGCCGCGTGACGCAGGCGATCGGGAGGTCGTCCTACTCGTGGCCACCGTCGCGGCTGCTTCCGATGCTCCCCTATGCGGGGACAGAAAAATTTGTATGTTGTTTGTCTTCTCGGCATGTTTCTTTCGCCTTCTGTTGCGGTGTTGATCTTCTCGGAGTTTGTCCTCCCCGGTTGACCTTCGTCTTTGTTGTCGTCACAGCTGAAGTGCGCCCACCTTGTCCCGGCCAAGGCGCCTCTATCGGAGGAGGCGATCTTCAACCAGAAGCAGGCCGCGACGGAGAAGAGGTGCGCTGCCCGCAAGGCGCAACACAAGAAACGCTAAATCGCCAAGCACAATTGTAATGATAACCGCAACAAGAGGTGGAAGGCGGGGGAGTTCGGTGTCGCCTCCGATGAGGACCCGTCGCCCGAGCCCTCATGGAGCGAAGATGCCGCCAGTGCGCTGGTCGATTGGAGCAACATGTCGGGGTCGTCCTCGTCATCGCCTCCCCGCGGCACCGAAGTGTCATCGTCGCGCCAGCCACAGGCTACCGGGCGTGAAAAGACCCTAGGCTCAAGCTCGCACCCGGTGGCACACCCCGCACGAGGGGACCAGCAGATGGTCCGTCCCCGTGTGGTGCCCAGCGGGACGGGTACTCCCGAGCCGCAGCGATCTGCGCCCTGTCAAGCCGATCCCCTGAGAAGGTCGGAGGAGCGGCTGGCATCTACCCACCAGCTCTATGACGGCTCCGACCGCCATGACTCTGACTCCCTGCAGAGACGCTGGGCGCGGAAGAGGTCGTCAGACTCGGCGTCGACACCAAGCGCGCCGCCGGTGGTGGAGCCAAGCGCTGCCCCACGACGCTTGCAGTCGTTGCTTATCCAGGGCGCGCGGAGCCCCGGATGTTCATGTGTCCCTTGTTGCCGGCGGGGGCCACGATCCGATCCCGGCCGTCGCGGAGGCTAAGAGGTCAGCCCCCGAGCGAATGGAGGAAAGTGTTGTCGCCGTTGAGGCAGCGGGTCGAAGCGGAGCAGCCCCCGAGACGACGGGTTCGAAGCGCGCAGCCCCCGAGCAGGGCTCGTCGGTCCGCCCGGTGAAGAAAGCCCGGGTGCGCTCCAAGATGTAAGTCTCCGACTTCAGTTTCTCTTTGTCGTGCTTCTTCCGACTTGTTTGCTGACGTTGTCTCCTGTCTTCTCGTAGATATGCCGACACCGGGTGCTCAGCCTGGGGCCTCTGAAGCGCTTGGTGTTGAGCGTGCGGGTGGTTTCTTCTGAGCCTCGTCCCCAGCCCCCGAGCACTGAGTCGGCGCCGCCGCGGGCTAACGAGGAAACAACGATTGTCGCCGAGGCGGGGGCATCGATCGCGCCACTGCCACCAGTCCCTGCCGCCGCTGTCGAGGATGGTGAGGTGGCCACGGAGGCAACCGCCACTCAGGCGGCCCTGGAAACGCCGACCGAGGCCGGCCCGAGCGGTGTGGACGTGGTGGTGGTTTCGGACGAGGACTCGACGCCTCCCACATCGTCGGAGTGTCGCGATGTTGTGATGGCCCTGGCGTCGGAGCCGGCCCAGGTGACAGTGACAGCGGGCCTTCTTCATGCCGTGGAGGTGTCGGAGCCCTCCCCGGCGGTTGGAGTCTCGGGTCCTCCCCTGACCGCGGAGGTGGCGGAGACTTCCTCGGCCCGGGGTGCCCTCACTACCGAGGAGGTGATGGAACTGGCGACATGTCGGTACATTGACTTCCCCAGAGTTGGGGTTATCGATCTCGAAGCACCCAACTTCCGGAGAAGGTGTTCGAGGTGGTGTCAGAGTGGATGTTCAATGAGCCGGCGATCATGGAGACGATCGCGTCGGTCTCGAAGGCACTGCAAGAGTACGAGCGCACCGGCGGCTTCGCCCCAGCCATTGCAGCAGAGGCGGCGGATGCGGCTCTCGAGGCACCCACGGACATGTGGAGCCGACTGCAGATGCGTCTGCGCCGCCGTCAGCCGATGAAAGTCGAGAAGTGTCGCTCCCCCAGTTCACGGAAGCTGCTGAAGCTCTGGCCTCCGTCGCAGAGGCTGGCGCGGTAGAGGCCGTTGTCGGAGAGGAGGGATCATCGCCACCCCGCCCAGTTGCTGCTGACACCGAAGATGTCGAGACTCGTGTGCCTAACGAGTCGGCCGCAGCCGTCCAAGAGCTGCCCGCCTCCGAGACAATGACAAGGGCCGCCTCCCCAGAGATCCAGGAGGTCGAGGAGACAAGGGCTCCCTTGTCGCAGGGTGTGATGGGCGGCGAGGCCGAGACCCTTGAGCTCGCGTGCACTTCGTGGGCGGCCACCTCTGGGCTCGGCATCGACTCCGAGGACGACGAGGAGGTTGCGGCGCGCAACACCTTGGAGCGTGGGTTGACTTGTGCGCGCCACACCTTTGACGAGCTCATCCTCCCCACGACCTCGGTAATTTTCTCATCGAAGATTAAGTTCTCGATTCTGTGGTCTTCTCGAGTCATGCCACTTATCTTTATTTTTTTGGCAGCAGACCCTCGAGTCTTCAGGTCGGAGACGTGCCTGCGAGGTGCGAGAGCTTCGAGCGGAGCAGATTCAGTTGGAGATGCAACTCGTCGTGGCCCGGGTGGCGGCAGCTGGTGCCGTGACGAGCAAGGTGTCCGCACAGACGTCCCTTGAGGCCGCCCGCCAGTCACCGGAAGACCGAGCCATCGCCGTCGAGACTGCCACCGCAACGGTCGCCACCGAGCGGGACTCGCTGGCGTCGAGGCTTGCGCTTGTCGAGACCGAGATCGAAAAGCTCCGAGCAGCCACTGCGTCGGCGGAGGAGGCTACCGAGAGGGCCAAGACCGCTACAGCCACGACCGAGACCGCCACCCGAGATGCCGCCCAGGCCGCCTCTCGTGAGAAGGCGGCACTCGAATCTAGAGTGTCGGAGCTGGAGAGCGGTCCGAGCACGGCCACGACGGACTTGGCGACGACAAGTTGCCAGTTTTCCTGGGTTACGAACTAGCTCCAGGCTGTGACTGAGGAGGAGGCGCAACTTTGGGACTCCAACGCCAAGTTGTCGCAGGATCTCGATGTTAAGCCGGATGGTCCCCCCAGTTCTTGTCTGGTTCGACGCTTGCTCCTTGTCGGGGCCTGACTTGTTGACCTTGGTTGCAGGGGCGCGCGTGATCCGGGCCGGAATGGTGGTGCAGCTTGCGACGGTCAAGCAAGAGCGAAACGCCGCAATCCTCAAAGTCATCAAGAAGGATGGTGCCATCAAGCGCTCGTCAGAGCAACTCCACAGTGTGTATTGAACCTTGGTACTATCCTCCTTCTCTTCTGCTCGAGCCTTTCATGACTCCTCGTTCCTGCTTGTCCTTCAGAGGTCCAGGCTAAGCTGGAGCAGTCTCGAGCTTCTCGGGAGCAAGTTGCAATCGCCCTGAGCCAGCCCCGTGACGCCCGACACAAGTCAGAAGCCATCAGTGAGAAGGCCATCGGGGACATTGCCAAGCTCGGGAGGGCGATGAGTTCGGCCATGGCCGCACTTGGTGTGCCGCTTGGTCCATGAATGCCCGAGACGTTGATCGAGGAGGTCGGGCGCCTTCCCGATGTGGTGCGGAAACTCGAGTTGACGACGACTCGTCGTGTGGTGCACCGAGTCATCAACATGTTCAAGTCACACTACCAAGGGCTGGATTGCATGGCGCTGAGCGGCGGGTGGGCCCCAGGTGCATCCGACGAGCAGTGCGATAGGTTGGAGGAGGACTGCGCTGCCTTCGCTCGCGAGATGGCCGACGCCGCCCTGAAGGATCTGGAGTTGCTGCCAGAAGACAAGTCAGAGGCTCCAGGGGTTCTCGGGCCCCCAAATTAAATATGCCACAAACTATTTGTTGTAATAATTTGAACAAGTCGCCAGACTATCTTGTAACTAGGCACTTTATCTCGTTTTATCCCTCGATCACTCCCGAGCGCCCGAGGATGACTGCAGCAACACACAGTCGAACTTAGAGAACTGAAACAGTTAGGCCGTACTCTGGAGCCGTGGGGGCGTAGGAGTCGTAAGGCCTGGCTCCTTCAATCTGCTAAGCGCAACCGTCTATTCGCAGCCCCCGAGAACTCGAGAGGTTCGCGAGATAACTTAGCTGGGATTTTTCTTGTGAAGATGTCTTTTTGGACCGGGGTCCTGGCGAGCACTCGAACGTTCCTGAAAAGAGGTCGGATGAAAGCCGGAGACTAGAGAAATATTCGCAAGTCTTCATGCCGTAGCCGCGGGGGCGTTAGCACTAGGAGCTTTGAACAAATAGTGACTCCCATCTCACGCAGGCTGTCATCTTTACTTTTCGTGAGTTCAAGTTTCCGTCAAAAAACCTTTTGCTCATGCGATTGGTCTCGACAAAGCTGTCGGAATTTTTTGAAAAATGTCAAAAAAACGAGGAGGCATGAGGGCATTGTGCCCATGGTAGCCTCCGAGCAGGGAGCGTCTTTGCCTTGGTGCAAAGACGTTGTCTGCTCAAGCTTAAACGTTGCCATAAAGAAAATGAACACATCCGAATATAAGTTCAAAACTCGGAGACATGTGAACAAAGGCAAGCATCATGTATTTATTGACACATGAGTTTTGAACATTTACTCAAGGATAAAACGGGCGCAGGTGTTCGATGTTCCATGCGTTGGTGACGACCCTCCCATCCTCGTATTGGATCTTGTACGTGCCTGGTCGGAGCACTTCGTGGATGATGAACCACTCCTCCCAAGGCGGCGACAACTTGTGCCGATCCTTGTTGCCTCGAACTCGTCGGAGAACGAGGTCCCCGACGTGGAAATCGTGCGGGCACATATTGCGCTCGTGGTAACACCGCAACGCCTGCTGGTACTTGGCGCTTCACAGCAGCGCCACGTCACACGCCTCGTCGAGTTGATCGATCGCATCGTCGAGCGCGACTTGGTTTCCTTCTTCGGTGTATGCTCGCACCCGCGGGCTGCCGTAGTCGATGTCGGTAGGCAGGACCGCCTCGGAGCCGTGCACCATGAAGAAAGGCGTGAACCCCGTGGCTCGGCTTGGCATGGTGCACAGACTCCACAGCACGGGCGGCAGCTCGGCTACCCATCTCGCTCGAAACTTGTCGAGCCGCTTGAAGATTCTTGGCTTCAAGCCCTGCAGGATCATACCGTTCACCCTATCGACTTGCCCATTCGTCTTTGGGTGGGCAACAGTAGACCAGTCCACACAAATGTGGTTGTCGTCGCAGAAGTTGAGGAATTTCTTCCCTGTGAACTGGGTGCCGTTGTCGGTGATGATCGTGTTGGGGATGCCGGAGTGATAGATGATGTCAGTGAAGAACGAGACCGCCTCCTCGGAGCGGACGTTGATGATGGGTTGAGCCTCGATCCACTTCGAGAACTTGTCGACCGCTACGAGGAGGTGGGTGAAGCCCCCGGGTGCTTGTCGGAGTGGGCCCACCATGTCGAGGTTCCAGACTGCGAAGGGCCACATGATGGGGATCGTCTGCAATGCTTGTGCCGTTAGATGAGTTTGTCTGGTGTAGAATCGGCATCCTTCGCAGCGTCGCACAATGTTCTTTGAGTCAGCGACCGCCGTGGGCCAGTAGAAACCTTGTCGGAAAGCTTTCCCGACAAGTGTTCTTGGTCCGGCGTGGTGGCCACATGTGCTGACATGTATCTCTTGCAATAGCTCGCGGCCTTGATCCCCGAGGATGCACCGCATGAGTATGTTAGCTGCCCCACGCTTGTAAAGCTCGCCATCGATGAGGACAAAAGCCTTTGCTCGGCGGGCGATGCGCCGTGCTTCTGTCTGGTCGGGGGTAGCTTCCCCTCAACTAGCCACTTGAGGATGGGAAACCGCCAGTCGGGATCTTCAAGGTTCACCTTTGGTGGTTCGTCGATCGCCATCACCTCGGGTTATGGCTCCTCGAACGGCCTCTCGCCTTCTTCTCGCACAGACGGCTGATGTTGGTCGCTTGCGAAAACTCTGTGGGGAACCAGGCTTCGACTGGACGCAGCCTTTGTGAGTACATCAGCCGCCTTGTTGTAGTCGCGCAGCACGTGGTGTAGCTCGAGGCTGTGGAACTTGCCCTCCAGATCTCGCACGGCTTGACAGTACGCTGCCATCTTCGGGTCAACACAGTTTTTGTCCTTCATAACTTGTCCCACGACTAGCTTCGAGTTGCCTATGATCTCGAGACGCTTGATCCCGAGTTCGACAGCGATCCGGAGACCGTTGATCAGGGCTTCGTACTCTGCGGCGTTGTTTGATGCCGGAAAATGTAGTCGTACCATGTACTCCATGCGAATGCCCAGAGGCGAGATGAGGACAAGGCCCACTCCGGCCCCTTCCTTCATGACCGAGCCATCAAAATACATGGTCCACGTCTTGTGCTCGATCGACGCTGGTGGAGTTTGCATCTCTGTCCACTCGGCCACGAAATCCGCGAGTACTTGGGACTTGATCGCGCTGCACGGAGCATACGTGATGTTCTGTCCCATCAACTCGAGTGCCCACTTGGCGATCCTCCCTTCGGCCTCGGGGTTTTGTATGACCTCCCCGAGTTGATACTTGAACACCACGGTGATGGGATGCATGTCAAAGTAATGTCAGAGCTTGCGCTTGGTCATCAAGATCACGTACACAAGTTTTTGCATCTGTGAGTAGCGCGTCTTGGAGTCGGAGCGTACCTCGCTGATGAAGTACACTGGCCGTTGTACCTTTTGGGACCTCTTGGGTTCTTCTCGCTCGACCACCAAAGTCGCGCTGACCACTTGGGTTGTTGCTGAGATGTACAGGAGCATGGGCTCTTCTGTGGTCGGAGCAGCCAATATCGGAGGACTTTTGAGGATGTTCTTGAGCGAGTCGAGTGCCTCTTGCGCCTCGGGGGTCCACGTGAAGTGGTCGGACTTCTTCATCAGCTTGTACAGTGGCAGGATGCACTCTCCGAGTCGTGCTATGAAGCGACTCAGAGCTGCGAGACAGCCTGTGACACGCTGCACGCCCTTCAAGTTTTTAATCGGGCCCATGTCCATGATGGCCGAGATCTTGTCAGGGTTAGCCTCGATGTCGCGTTCCGACATGACAAAGCCGAGGAGCATGCCCCTCGGAACCCTGAAGACGCACTTGTCGAGTTTTAGCTTTACCCCGTGTTGTCGTAGCTTTGCGAAGACGTCAGTGAGGTCGGGGACTAGATCCCCTGTCTTTTTCGACTTGACTACGATTTCATCGACATACGCTTCTATGATGCGGCCTATCAACTCCCCGAAGACGCGTCACATGCATTGTTGGAAAGTACCGCCCGCATTCTTAAGCCCGAAGGGCATCGTTTGATAGCAGTACGCGCCGAATGGAGTAATGAACGAGGTTGCGAGCTGGTCCGCTACGCACATCGCAATCTGGTGGTACCCGGAGTACGCATCGAGAAAACAAAGGGTCTCGCACCCGGCTGTTGAATCGACTACCTGATCTATGCGAGGCAAAGGAAATAGATCCTTGGGACACGCCTTGTTAAGGCTCGTGTAGTCAACACACATTCTCCATTTCTTATTCTTCTTCTGTACAAGTACAGGGTTTGCTAACCACTCGGGGTGGTAGACTTCACAGATGAACCCTGCACTAAGGAGCTTCAAGATCTCCTCGCCGATCGCTTTGCACTTGTCGTCGTTGAAGCGGCGTAGGCGCTGTTTCACCGGCTTCGATCCTGGCTTGATGTTCAGTTTGTGCTCAGCAACCTCCCTCGGGATCTCCTTCATGTCGAAGGGTTTCCATGCAAACACATCGAGGTTCGCTTTGAGGAAGTCGACGAGCTTGCTTTCCTATTTAGGATCGAGCGCCGTCCTGATACGGAGTGTACGATCGTCGTTGGAGACGACCACATCCTTGACATCCTTGGCGGGCTCGAAAGAGCAGGCCGCACGCTTGGACGACTCGGGGACATCCTGGTCCTCGGAGCGAGGCTCGACGTGAAACCTCTCGAACCGGATGGTTGCTTCAGCGAACTGAAAGCACTCAACGTTGCACTCATATGCGCGCTGGTACGTTGGCCCTACTGTGATGATCCCCTTTGGTCCTGGAATCTTCAGTTTCAGGTACGTATAGTTGGGCACGACCATAAACTTCGCGTATGCCGGCTTCCCGAGGATCGCATGGTACGTCCCCGAGAACCCCACCACTTCGAAGGTGAGGGTTTCTGTGCGGAAGTTTCGCACGTCCCCGAATGTGACGGGCAGATCGATCTGCCCTAGGGGGAGCGCCTCGATTCTAGGTACGACCCCAAGGAATGGCGCCGTCGACGGCCTCAGCGCGGACCGCGGGATGCCCATCTCGTCAAGCGTAGACGCATAGAGGACGTTGATCCCACTTCCCCCATCCATTAGGACCTTGTGGATCCTTCAGGATTTGAACAGGGGAGCTACCACTAGTGGGTAGGATCCAGGTTGAGGTGCGTTGTCGAGATGGTCCTTGCGATCAAAGGTTATCGGAACCTCCAACCACTTTAGATAGGACGGCTTCGCGATGTCGGTGTTCATTACTTCACACCGGATGAGCTTCTCGCACTGCCTCGAGGGCCTTGCCAGTGATCCCCCAAAGATTATGTGCACCGCTCCATCTTCACCGGGAAACACAGCCCCCGCGCCATCATCGTTGTCGTGGGAGGGGCCTTGTTTGTCGGGCTGGTCCGCCGTCTTCGGCTTGAGGGTGATCTTGACGTAGTTCTTCATTAGCCAGCACTCCCTGAGCGTAAGCTTGACGGGGACCTCGTAGTGTGGGCACGGTGCATCTAGGAGCTTCTCGAAGTGGTCCCTGGTTGGTGCAGGCTTGCCCGGGTTGCCCTTTGGGCGCGACGCCTTGCGCTCCACCGCCGCGACGAAGTTGTCATCGTGACGGCGCTTGTCGTTCTTCTTCTTCTTTTTAAAGCACGAGGATGTCCCTTCGCCATGGTCCACGACTTGCTTCCCCATGCCCTGAGGGGTGTTGAGCGTCGCGGCCACCGCCTCCTTGCCGTCGGCGTTGTTGCTTGCGATGTCGAGGAGTTCGCGGGTCATACGCGGCATGCAACACCCGAGTTGGTGGATGAGGGAGGTGCATGTCGTGCCGTTCTGAAACACTGAGATGGTGTCGTTGTCGGTCGCGCCGGGGAGCTCGGTGCAGTGCTTGAAGAAGTACCGTATGTACTCGCGAAGACTCTCCCCCGGCTGTTGCTTGCAGTTACGCAGCTCTCACTGCTTGCCGGGGTGCATGTACATGCCCTGGAAGTTGCCGACGAAGACTTGATGCAGGTCGGTCTAGTCGTTGATCTTGTCGTGTGGCAAGTGCTCGGGCCACGTGCGCGCAGAGTCGACGAGGTAGAGTGGCAAGTTCTTGATGACGAAGAGGTCATCGGTTGCTCCCCCGACGTGGCATGCTAGCCGGTAGTCCTCAAGCTATACGCTGGGGTTGGTGTCCCCATCGTATCTTGGCACATTGGTCGGGGCCTGAAAGCGTGAGGGGAACTTCACATCGTGGATGGCCCGGCCAAAAGCCCGTGGACCCCGTTGGTTGGGCGACCAGTTGCGTTCATGGTTGTCATCGCTGTCGTGGCGCCGCCTGCACCCGCGGTCGTCGTTGTGGCGCGAGCGGTTGTCGTAGTTGTTGTCGACGCTCTCAGCCCATCTTCGAGCCTCGATGGTGTTCCGGGCGTCACGGTTTGGCCCGAGCCGACTCCGAACCACGATGCCGTGACCGCGACTCCCTTCCCTTGTCCCTGTTGCCGAGGAGGGGGTGGGTTCGGACCGTGGGCAGATGGCGCTCCAGCTCGCCCGCGCTCTGAGCACTGTCGCGAAGCCGAGCTTTCCGTTTGCTGTGCTACCGCAGCCTCGAGTAGAGCCTTCAACTGCTGGCGCACTCGTCGCTCCTCGGAGGTTGCAGGCTCCGGGCAGCCGCGTAGCAGCATGGCCGCAACGGCAAGGTTCTGGGACGCCCGCTGGAAGGGTGGCGGTGCGTCAACATCGGGGTTGGCATTCGCGCCTCTGTTGGCGTGTCAGTTGTTGTCGAGTTCCAGCATGCGTGTCGTGGCGTAGGTGCGCAGCCACGCGGCTGATCTGCAGCCGGTTGACGCTCACGCCAGTCACCATTCCCTTCGTGGGGCTCGCCCTGCACAGGAACGTACTGCGTTGGGCATCGATCGGCATTCCCATCATGGGCTTGGCCTTGCACCATCACGCCCTGTGTCGGTTGTCGCTCGCGTGGCCTGGCTTCCATGCCGAGCTCTTGGTGTAGAAGGGCCAACTCCTCGTCGAGATGGAGTCTCACCTCCGTGAGCTCATCGAGCCGTGCGCGCCGCTGGTCGTCTGCCCCGCGGTGGCGTGGAGCCGGCTCCGATTCGGAGCTGCTTGACGCAGTGGCCACACATACGTTGCATTCTCGTGTGGGGTCGTGGCGTTGTGCGGTCCGTGCCCTCCGAGTCGCCCTAGACTCAGGGGCAGAGCCGGTCGTGCGGAGGCCGTTGGCGTAAGCCGTCACCGAGTCGTCCGGGAGGCTGGGCTGTCCACGGGGGTACATTGCGGTGTACCGCTCCATGAACTCCCCCCAGCCCAGCAGTCCGTCTCCGCTGGCCTGGAAGGCGAGGTCAGTGAGGTAGTAGGTGGCGAGCCTAAAACGCTCATGCGTTGGGTTTGGCCCCAACATGCCGACGATGACATCATCCGAGAAGCCTCGGACGAAGGCCTCGCGTCCCATAGCCCCCGTGAGGACATTGGGGCGAGGCGACCGGGCGAAGGTGCACCCGACGACGGCCTCCACCGGCCCGGTGTAGACGAAGCTGAGGGAGCCGAAGCGCAGGGTGGTCCCAGGAGTCAGCGCGACCCTGCGACCGTCCATCCGATCCGCTGAGTTTGTCGAGACACATGATGCGCCCCTACCTGGCGTGCGAACTATCGGGGTTCTTTACCGCTAGCAGTAAATTTCTATCGATCGTGCGTTGGGCTCGGATGGTTAGCGCAGGAGACAACGGGGTTTATACTGGTTCGGACCTCTGAGGAGTAATACCCTACGTCCAGTGTGCTGCTGCTGTGTTCCTGAGCCAGGTGTGCTCGTAGTAGGGGTTACAAGCTGGTCGGGAGAGGGAGTTCGTTCCCTGGTCCCAAGAGATGGTGTTCGATTCTATGGAGTTCTAACCCTTGTAACTGTTTCCCTCTTCTCCCTTTTATAGTCACAAGGGGAGGGGCACAAGGGGAACTAATAAAGAGTTACAGTATTTGGCAGCTGGCACGTCCCGTCGTACGTCGTTGTCCGTCAGGGTGCGTTAAAGCCAAGTCGCGATGCCTTGTCGGGAGAGCCGCCGCGTGGCCGGGTTGGACTGTTCACTCCGGGATGCTTGGCCTTCTTCCCGAGTAGTTTGAACTCGTCTTAGTCTGCCCGAGTGCTTGCCTAGCCTGCCACGCCCGAGCCTAAGTCTACGCTTGTGTGCGTCGTAGAGGGTGCTTGAGTGCCTCGAGCAGAGTCTTGCGTGCGGCAGAGTGGGAGTTGATGGCGATGTGATGGCCGCGCAGCCGGTCAGACCTGCATTAAGGCTCTTGCCGGGGCAGGCCGCCTGCATGGCCGCCAGCTGTTGTTTCTGCGTGACGTGGAGATTCGTTTCTCCACACGCGTCGGTGGCGACGTCCATGTCGTGCGTCTGGGCCCACGTATTAGTCGGAGCCGTACTTGTCGTACGAGGCGGAGACTTGTCGTGCGGGGCGGAGACTTGTCGTGCGAGGCGGAGACTTCTTGTGCGAGGCAGAGACTTGTCGTGCGAGGCAGAGATTGGTTCCTCTAGTGGGAAACTGGTTGGAGATGCAACCAACTGGCTAAGGACTGGTAGTCCTGCCAGTGAGGGTCTTGACGAAGATCTGCATTCCACCACGCGGGCGGATCTCCAGGCGAATGGCGGACTCCTTCTAGATGTTGTAGTCAGCAAGGGTATGACCATCCTCAAGCTGCTTGCCAGCAAACAGCGGAATCCACCTCGAAGGTATTGGTCTTGCTGTTTTTAAGGGAGATAATCTTGCCGTCAAAGGGGCCCTAATCCGGGCCCTCGTCAGTTAGCTTAAGCTCAAACCATGTGCACCTAATCAGACCTTCCCTTCCAAGCACGTTTTGTGTGCTTTAGTGATCCATAGAATCGAGCCTATCCTTTAGTGTGTTCTTTTACAAGCTTTTCTTTTGAGTGGTGCATTGTTCTTAGTTTGCTTGCTTGTTTGCTTTGTATGCTTGTACCGATGATTGATGCGAGTAGAATGAATGTGGTTCGAGAAGCTTTGAAGAGCAAGAGGTTGAAGATATATTGAGCAACTATTCTCTGGTTAAAGGCAAGTGTTGTCGTATGGACCTCCCTGGGCCCACTACCTCGGTGGGTACCAGGACCGACTACTCGGTGGGCCGATGGGACTACCCGACTTGCGCTGCATGGCACCTGCTGGCGTGAAGCACAAGGACTACAGAGGATAAGTACTCGGATAGGAAGCTGTACATGTCCCGCACTGTATGGAAGACTCCTAGACGTACTCGACTAGTACTCTTTCCCTGAACCGACTTGTAACCCTGCCTCCCGGACTATATAAGGCAAGGCAGGGACCCCTCTCTCGATCATCTCATCTCATGGCTTAAGATTGCATCATCTTGTAATTGCACCCAATCAATCCAGAGCTACACAGCATACAGGACGTAGGGTATTACGAACCTCGCGGTCCGAACCTATCTAAATTGTGTGCCACGTGTCTCTTCCTTCGAGTTACCGATCTCTCGGCGAGGCCACATTCATCTACTTCGGGTACTCCCCTTAGTAGGTTGCCGGTCTAAAACACCGACAGGCGGCGCGCCGGTTAGGGGATCTCGCCGAGATCACATGGTGAACTCGACGCCTTCGTCTACATCAAGCCAACGGTCGCCTTCAAGCTGCGGCGACACCTTCGTCTTCGGCACACCGGGTCGCACTTGCGCTAACGGCGCCGGGTCCTTCCAACGCCGCCTCACCATGCCACCCAACCCAGAGACCGGCCTCGTGACACTTCCCAAAGTGGTCACGGGCGAACTCGCCGGCAAATTCGGCAAAATTTCGCTTTTCGACCAACACGCTGACTTCGAGCTTGGATCCGCCTCCAACTCGAGCTCGACGTCCCCATGGGCAATCGTATGCGAGCCGGCTACTCAGCCATCACATGTGGACTCCCCACCCCGCGAGCGCTTCACACGTGGCCCCCGCAACGTCAGCAGGGCCCACACAAAGGCTCCCACTACGCGCCAGACCGGCAAGGAGCCCGTACCCGAGTACGAATCGGACTCCGACACCGCACCCCGATGGCATCTAGGCCCCTCATTCGTGTTTTGGTAATTAATGAAAATCATTATGGACTAACAATTTTATTTGAGTTATAAGAATAGGTTAGTCCTAGTGAAACAATGAGATCATGTGGGGTACATGAGAAGGTCTTGGTTGGCTTATGTTGGAAAGGGCTCAAGGCAAAGGTAAAAGATAGGGTTTTGCTTTTACCGGTCATAAGGTGATTAGAGGATGTTATATGACCGGGTTAATAGGATAGATAGCCGTACTATCAAGAGGGATCAATTTCATTGGCTTGACTTTCCATAGTGCCACTTGGATCAAAAATTTGCATGCATTGCATTTAGATGAGTGGCGGTTTCTCTTGGTAAAAGGGTTTCATTGAAAATCAAAAGAAAAACAAGTTTTCTGGCATCTGGCGGACAGTCCGGGCCCTTCGGGCGGACGGTCCGTGGGTTGTTGGTTTTTATTTAATAACTGAGTTTTTGACAAAAGAATTCGAGAAAATGCGTTTCCGGGCGGACGGTCCGCAGGGACCAGGCGGACGGTCCGCAAGGTGCCGCGGACGGTCCGTTATTTGCAACAGAACGAGGTGCTGCTCGGGGTCCGGGGGCGGACGGTCCGCGGCCGGCCCGCGGACGGTCCGCGTGGCCACGGCGGACGGTCCGCCCGCCCAACGCGCGGCCCGCCTCGGCCCGGTGACTCGGCGATTTTACCGTTGGAATTCAAACGCGGACCGTCCGCGAGGGCATCGCGGACGGTCCGCGAGGCACGCGTTTTGTGTCTAACGGCTAGTAGCGGAAAGGGGAGTATTTATACTCCAAGCCCGGGGTTGGAGAGTCTCTCTTGGCACTTTTAAAGGTTCATACTCCCTTGTAGAGCTCTTCCTCCCCTCTCTCTCACTCACTTGACTTAGTGGTGGTATTCTTTGTGAGATTGAGAGTTTCTAGTGCATTGCATCAAGGTTTTGATCTTTGTGGCACTAGGGAATCATCAAGCAAGTGGTTGATTTGTTACTCTTGGAAGTTGCCGCTTCCTAGACGGCTTGGTGGTGGAAGAATCCGTTGAAGCTCGCAAGAAGATTGTGCGTGGCTCCGGATTTCATGTTGTGAGAGGTATTGTGCTCACCTCACCGGAGCGGTAAAGAGCAACTCTAGTGGAATCGAGGTGTGGAGTGGTTCTCTTGTTCTAACCGGCTCAAGATAAAGTGATGTCTTGATAGAGGAGCGGTTGAACATTGAATCCACCTCAACGTGGATTAGGGGTGACCGCAAGTCATCGATACCACGGGATAAAATTCGTCTCTTGTGCTTGGTTATCTCTTTCCTCAATTTCCTTTCAAGCACTTTACTTTGAGCATTCTATTTCTAGAGGTTGTTGTTTATCTTGTCACCCTAGGCCGCAAAACCCCCAACATAGGAATAGAGTAGGTAGAGATTTATTTCTCCTTGTGGTTCTAATTAAATTTCTCTAGTGTTGTGGTTTTAGTTTTTAAACCGCCTATTCACCCCCCTCTAGTCGGTATCCTAGATCCTACACACCCGCCCACGCCTCGGACTCCAACCCCCTCTTCGGCTTCTACTCGGACTCTCCGTACGAGTTCGACTTCGGGTCGGACCCTGAGGAGCCCGAGTCCGAGGACAACTCTACAGAGCAACCCCTGTCAGGTCCAGCTGCCGGCTTGGTTATAACATCTACACCCGCCGGGAGATTCATCTACTGGCCAGACCGCAAGCCCGCAGACTTGACAGGAGGGAACTCGCGCTGCGTCGCCTAACTAGACCCACTTCCCTTCCAGGAGGGAACACCACTTGCTCCAGCTGGGGAGCAAACTCCTACAGAGGTGGCAACCAGCGACTCCAGCCTTGGCTCTCCCGACCGGCAAGTCTTCATGACTACCAACGAGACGCCAGGGCCCTCAGGCACGGTCCCTGACCAGTACCTCGAGGACATCTCCGCGGACGAGTTGTCCGCTGACGCGCCGCCGACGAGACCGCCGCCAACAGAGATGCCAGACATGAACGCAACAGAAAGCGCAACGAACGACGTCGTCATCTCCGCGACTCCCTCCCCATCCGCAACCTTGCGGAAGCACTCGACCAAGTCGAGAGCCGGGTACACACTACCCCAGAGCAATGCCTGATGTCTATCACTACGATACCACGTCAGGCCCAGGGGATGCGCGCGGGACAAGTCATCGCCAAGCTCGCGGAAGATGCCTACTTCAAGCGAGTCAACACCAGGGTTGCTCAACCACCTCCCGTCAGGAACCGCGACAACGAAGCAACAAGTCGCAGTGCAGACATCGGTTGTAACCGTACTCGCGCAACGGTTGGCGGACCCTCCCAAGGTGGCACCAGCGCCGCAGCTACTGGCAGCGATCGTGAGATCGTCCCTCATCGCGACCCTGACGGCGGAGGCAGCGACGGCGAAAGCTCCAACCATGGGTCCAATAGGAGGGCCGGTGGCGGGGGCGATCGCGGCGGCCGAGGCCATGCGAACAACCACGACTCCGAAGCCTCACAGGGCGGCTACGATGCCCGCCAGAAGATCGAGGAACTAAGGCGCAAGAAGGCTTCCACGTCAAGCGACAACGACGGCTTCCCCGCCTTCTCCGCGCGACTTTGTAACCTCCTCCTCCCAGAGAAATTCAAGCCCCTGGGAATCACCAAGTACGACACGAAGCAGGATCCTGTGCAGTGGCTCAGATGCTACACCCTCTCCATCGAGAATGCTGGTGGCAACAATGACACCAAGTGCCTCTACTTCTCCTTCTGTCTGGACCAGGCACCACTTACATGGCTCGAGTCACTCGAGAAGTACTCGATCGATAAGTGGGACCAGCTGAAGGAGCAGTTCACCAGCAACTTCGCGGGCGCAATGGGCCGCTCGGGTACTCGCATGGACCTGGCCATGGTGAAGCAGGAACAAGGCGAGACCCTTCGCAAGTACATAGTAGTCGATGTCTCTGACAAATAAGTCATCGACCTCTTCCAAGACGGTCTCTACCACCGTCGCACCTTCGAAGACTTCGGTCGACGCCGCCCCAGCTCCATCACCCACCTCAAGGACATGATCACATCCTGGGCTGATGGGGAAGACAAGGCCAATGCCAAGTACGACGCCATCCGTGGCAAGAGCAAGCAGAACACGGGCGGCGGCAGCGGAACGACGGGGAACCAAGGCGGTCGCAACAGCAACAACTACTCGGGTCCCAACCGCAAGCACAAGCCGGACAACAGCACGTCGCGGCTATCCAACACCCCGCGAAGGAGAACTCGAAGAAGACCTCCGGCGGCTTCAAAGACTTGCCGAAGGAGAAGTGCCGCGTGGCATCCGGACGGCAACCACACCACCGGCCGGTGCTACCAACTCGGGTGAGCGCTCAAGGATACTCCGAGCCACGGCACCCTCATGACAAGAAAGGCAAGAAGAAGAACGAAGAAGGCAATGGCAACTTCCGAGGAACCCGACAAGACGGTTAACGTCCTCTTCGGCGGACTACCCAGCAGACGGGAACAAAAGGCTACCCATCGAGAAGTCATGAGCATTGAACCAGCGGTCCTGACCCCTCTCAGGTGGTCGGAGGTACCCATCACCTTCTCCCGCGCGGATCAATGGACTAGCTTCTCCGAACTAGGACGGTTCCCACTCGTCCTGAAGCCTGTGGTCGCGAGCTCCAAGCTCAACAAGGTCCTCATCGACGGTGGAAGCGGGCTTAACGTCCTTTTCACCAAGACCTTGAAGAAGATGAAGCTCGACATCACCCACATGCTCACCAAGAGCACCTCGCCTTTCTATAGCATCGTCCCCGGGAACGCGGCTATCCCACTGGGCTCAGTGGTTCTGCCAGTTACCTTCGGGGAATCTCGGGACAACTATCGTACCGAGTACATCAAGTTCGAAGTCGCGGACTTCGAGACGTCCTACCATGCCATCCTCGGCAGACCGGCTATCGCCAAGTTCATGGTGGTACCCCACTACACCTACTTGGTACTCAAGATGCCAAGCCCGGCGGGTGTACTCTCCTTTGCGGGGGGACTTGAGGATATCGCACGACCGCGACACGGAAGCTGTGGAGATCGCCTCCACAAATCAAGTACCCAATGCAATGATGGGGATCTATCTTGCATCGAAGAAGCTTGCCCCAAGCGAACTCGACATCCCAGAGAAGTCGGACAAAGCTAACAAGCCTCGGCCGGGCGAGGAGGTTCTGGTCAAAACAGTTGACCTCGGGACAGGCGACAACAGCAAGACCACCACCATCAGGGCGGGTCTCGACCCCAAATAGGAAGACGCGCTCATCAACTTCCTCCGGGCTAACCGCGACATCTTCGCATGTAAACCTGCGGACATGCCAGAGGTGCCCAGGGAGTTGATTGAGCATTCACTCAACGCCGATCCTAAAGCTACCCCGAAGCGACAACACCTCCGCCGCTTCGCCGACGACAGACGGGAGGCCATCAAGAAGGAACTCGCCAAATTACTCGCGGCTGGCTTCATCAGAGAAGTCTTCCATCCTAAGTGGCTTGCCAACCCCGTCCTCGTCCGCAAGAAGAACTCGAACGAGTGGAGGATGTGCGTCGACTACACCGACCTCAACAAGCACTACCCCAAGGACCCCTTCGGGTTGCCGCGGATTGACCAAGTCATCGACTCCACAACAGGCTGCGACTCGCTCTGCTTCCTCAGTCGCTACTACGGGTACCACCGGATCGCGATCAAGGAAGAAGACCGAGGAGAAGACCGCGTTCATCACCCCATTTGGCGCGTCTTGCTACACGACCATGTCCTTCGGATTGAAGAACGCCGGCGCTACATACCAACGAGCTATCCGGAGCTGCTTCAAGAGGCAACTCAACAAGAACGTCGAAGCCTACGTGGATGACATGGTCGTCAAGACCCGAAACTCCCGGCACGCTCATCGACGACCTTGAAGAGACTTTCGCATCCCCTGCGTGAGTACCGTGGAAGCTCAACCTGAACAAGTGCGTCTTTGGCGTACCATCGGGCAAACTACTCGGCTTCATCATCAGCCATCGTGGCATCGAAGCCAATCCCGAGAAGATCTCCGCCATCACCGGCACGAAAGCTCCCACGTGCATCAAAGACGTCCGAGAAGGCGACCCCGGGTGCATGGCGGCATTGAACGGTTTATCTCGAAGCTTGGAGAGTGGGGCCTTCCCTTCTTCAAACTACTCAAGCACCAAGAGAAGTTCGTGTGGACTCCGGAGGCGGACCAAGCCCTTGCCCGGCTCAAGGACTTCCTATCGAAGCCACCGATCCTCACAACTCCTCGTAAAGGTGTCGGGGACAGCCCTAGGGGTCCCCTCAAACAACGCGGGGAAATCCTCACTTAAATCCCGTGCCGAAACACGTTAAGCCTAAACCATGCGGGTGACTAACCATGCGGGACACGGCCCACGCGCGGGACTCCGACGGCCCACCGAGACGGCCCTCTTAGAAGACCCCTCGAGCGGGCTCCGCCTCGCTCGAGGGCGCCTCCCTCCTCGGGCGGGCTCCGCCCCGTTCGAGGGGCAACTCTTCCCTCGAGTGGTCCCGCCCCGCTCGAGGGCTCCTCCCCTCGGCGGGTCTCGTCCCACTCGAGGGTCCGTCCGCCCTCGGCGGGGCCCGCCACGCTCACGGGCGCCCCGCACGCGTGCGCGGCCTCGTACACGGGCATTTAACGCCACGACGCCGCGGGACGGCGCCATCATGCGCCGGGGCTCGCGCCCGGTGCGCCGCACCAACTCCCCGAGGGGAGGAGCCCATCCCCACCCCTTGTGGGGGATGGACTCGTGCGGTACGGCCGGTGTCGGTCCCGTGACACCGCGTGCCCACTACGGTACGGCTAACGCGCCCCCGACCCTCGAAGGGGGCCGAGGGCGCACCCCTCGATTTCACTTTCCCGTGACCCTACGGGGGGTTAGGTGGAGGCGCTAGGCCGGTGGATGGCCATCCCGGCCCCACGACGGCGCGGCCGCCGTACCCACGCGTGCGGGCGCACGCCCGGCGGCCTGCGGCAACCACTCCACTACCGCGAAGCGCATTGGGAAGGAACGCCGTTCCGCACGCTCCCGTGCCCCGTACCGGCCATCATCAGCACCTCCCTCGAAGCCTATCGAGAGGACGCCACCACCATCGCCGCCCTCCTACCCTCGAACCGCCCCCGTTCGGGTGCGGGTAGGCCATCATGGCCGGATCGGCTCGCGAAGATCGTCGGACGGCCACCCCACTCTACGGCGTAGCACGACGTGCATCCCTCACATAGCCGGGTAGCACGGCGTGCATGTAACCCGCCGCCCCCTTGATCTATAAAAGGGGAGGCGAACCCCCACCGTGGGGGGGGGGGGGGGGGGATTTAGTTGGACACCGGACCACGAACTCATTCTCATTCTCCCACAATATCTTCGACCACCCCACCGGGGACTTGAAGGCTACACTTCCTCTCCCGCCTTGCTTGTATTTGCCCCACTACAAGCACCCCCGTGCTAAGTAATACGGTGCCCCGAGCACGCCCCTGCTGGACGTACGGCCCCCTCGGCCGGAACCAGGATAAACCTCTGTGTCACTTGTTACTTAGCATCGACCATTGAGGGATAGACCACGGCGCTATCTACTGGTTAGTGTCGGGACCATATTCCGCACCGACGCTTTGGCGCCCACGCGTGGGGCAAACGAGTGCCTAAGGTCATTTCGCCAACTCCCTCCATGGTGATTCGTGCGAGTACCGTGGTACCCGCTGCGCATGGGTAGCTCGGACCCCCTCCCGGCCCGGGGTTCGAAATCCGCTTCGGGGGACCCGAACTTTCGGGCCACGGGGAGCGGCTATCTCATGCGCCTCACCAACCGTGAGGACCTTCGCGCGCGCGCGCCGAGCCGGAGTCCGCTCGGTCTCCGCCGCACGCACCGCTACGGCGCGAGCGCCCGCGGGCACGGATGCGCGGGCCCATCGACGCCGCGACGCCGTCACCGCTGCGGGGGTCGCGTTCGCGCCGGGCGCGGTCCGGCGGCGGCAAGCCGAGCGCGTCGCCGCTCGGCGCGACGCGCCCACCGTTACGACCGCCGCCACCACCCCGGCGGGACCGCGCGCGGTCTCGGGACCGCGCATCCCCACTCGGGCCGCGTGGCGCCACGGCGGCCTACAACAACAACGTCAACACCACGATGCGCGGGTCCGCCGGTCGTCATGTCTTCGTCGCCGGGGATTCGGTGCCTCAATGGCCGACGAGTCGTCTCTAGGCTCCATTGACGCGTTGCCACCCGCCAACCGCCACGGGTACGCGAGTGGGACTTCTCCGGCGTGCGGACCCGCTCGCGTTCGGGCGTTTCCTCGACGCCACGGACTGCGGTTTGGTCTGCTCCGACGACTCCCGGCACGGGGAGCTACGACCCCGCGCGGGAGTGTTGCGCCGTCATCACCAATGACCCCGGCCAATGCCGCCGGTGCGGCGAGTGCGGGAGACGGGAAGTCACGCCCCCCCGGGGATCGCTACGCGCCGGCCGCGGGGCCAAGCGCTCTGCGGGGGCCGACGTCGACGCACGGTGGCCCAAGCCCGCGAGCTCGAGGCCAGGCCCGGCGGAGGAATACGGACGCGGCGGGCCGCTCGCGCGCCTCGATGGCGGGGGAGGGCCTCGCGCGCGGCGAACGCGCGCGGGAGGCTGGGCCGACGGTGTCCGTGACCGCATCAACACCGTCCCCAACGTCGACAACGCGGACGCTCCGCCGCGGGCGAGCCAAAAGCTCATCGCCGCCGCGGCCGCCGCGCGCCGCCATGCCGGCACCCTCGACCCCCCGAGGCTCGAGACATGCACCGCGAGGTGCGGACTCTCATCGAGCAAGCGGCCGTCCAACGGGCCGAGAGCTCGGCTTCACGCATCCGCAAACACGGCGACGCGCGGGGCGATGAAGCGGCACCGGGAGGCGAACCCTCGGTACACGCGGGTCAACCCGCTGACCAAGGACGCACGCCGGCCAAGGAACGACTCCTTGACGCGCGCGGGCGGCTGGATGGCGACGCCCGCAACGTCATCAACGCCGGGCGCACGAGCAAAGCGGACGCACGAGCGGCCGGGGCTACCACCCTCGAAGGGGTGGGCGCTACGACAGGCGGGGAGGATCGCTCCCCGACGCCGGAGCCCCCGGCACCGTGTGTTCGGCGGGAGATCCGCACGGCGGCGTTCCCCCGAGCGCTTCCGTCGGCCCTCGACGATCATCAAATACAACGGGGAGACGGACCCCGTGTCCGGCTCAACGACTACCGCTTGGCTTGCCCCCCTGGGCGGGGCCACTAGCGACGAAGTGATCATCCGCAACTTGCCCCCTGCATGCGGGCGACGCGGCTTCGGACATGGCTCCGAGCACTTGCCCACCGGCCCGGATCCATAACTGGGACGATCTAGTCCACACGTTCGTGGGCAACTTCCAGGGCACATACGTGCGCCCTGGAAACTCATGGGACCTGCGCTCCTGCACGCAGAAGCCCGGCGAGTCGTTGCGGGACTTCATACGGCGCTTCTCCAAGCGCTGCACGGAGCTCCCCAGCGTGGCACAGTCCGAGATCGTGCACGCGTTCCTCGAGGGCACCACGTGCCGGGACCTCGTGCGCGGGCGGGGCGCGGCCCCCCCTCGCGGACTCGAACGAGGCCGTTCGACATCGCCACCGAAGCTTCGCCTACGGAGAGGAGGCCGTGGGGGCAATCTTCAACGGCAAGAAGGGCAAGCGCTCAGAGGACACGCCGCGGAGGGCGGCGGGTCCAAGGAGCCGCACGCAGCGACAAGCGGGGCAAGAAGGGGGAAGAAGCCGCGCCGCGGGCGCGCGAGCCGAGGCGCAACGGCGGCAACGCGGCGAGGCCCTCGGCGCTGACCGGCTCGACGGGGCCCTCGGCCGGCCCCTCGAGGCCCGGGGGTGTTTGATGACATCTTCGAAGAAGCCATGTCCCTACCACAAGACTCCCGTGAACCACACCCTTGAGCGATGCGACATGCTCAAGAAATTCTATGGCCGTGCCGCCGTGAAGGGAGGCGAGAGGCCAAGAAGGACGGAGGCGACGGCAACGCGGGTGGCTTCCCCTGCTCGTCGAAAATGTGTTCCTCATCTTTGGGGGACCTACCGTCGACATGTCGACCCGACGAGCGCAAGAAGGAGCGGCACGAAGTCCTCGCCGCGAGAGAGGGCGCCTCCGGCCTTTCTCAATTGGTCGGAGGACGCCATCACCTTTAGCCGGGATGACCACCCAAACCGTATCCCGAACCGGGCCGATGCCGGCGGTGGTCGATCCCATCATTGGGAACGCCGGTTTTCGAAGGTCCTTATGGATGGAGGCGGTAGCCTCAACATCCTCTTTGCGCATACATTGCGCACGATGGGGATCGGGTTGGACCAGTTGCGGCCCAGCACGAAGCCGTTTCACGGCATCGCGCCGGCAAGCGGGTTCAACCCCTCGGGCGGTCGATCGTCTGCCGGTGCAGTTTGGCACCCCCAAGAACTTCCGCAAGGAAACCCTCACCTTCGAGGTGGTGGGGTTCAAAGGGGCCTACCATGCCATACTTGGGCGACCTTGCTATGCCAAATTCATGGCGGTCCCCAACTACACGTACCTGAAGATGAAGATGCCGGGTCCAAACGGCGTCATCACCGTCGGGTCGCCTATCGAGCACGCATTCGGCTTGCGACGTCGAGTGCATGGAACACGCAGAGGCACGCTTGGATGAAGCGGGTGAACACGCTGGAGAAGATGGTCAACGACGACCTCAACTCCGCCACCAAGCACGTCGGCACCTTCGAGGCCGCGGAACAGACGAAAGGGGTCCCCCTCGACCCGTCAGCCCCCGAGGGCAAGGCGTTGAGGGTCAGCTCCACCCTCGACCCTAAATAGGAAGCAGTGCTCGTCGACTTCCTCCGCGCCAACGCCGACATCTTCGCGTGGAGCCCCTCGGACATGCCAGGCATCCCGAGGGAAGTCGCCGAGCACTCCCTCTGACATCCCGCCAAACGCCGCGCCGTGCGGCGGTGGCTGCGCCGCTTCGACGAGGAGCGACGCGGGCAATCGGAGCGGAGGCTGCGGAAGCTTCTCGAGGCCGGATTCATCAAGGAAGTGTTCCACCCTACGTGGCTAGCTAATCCCGTGCTTGTAAAAAAGAAGAATGGGAAGTGGCGGATGTGTATAGACTACACTAGTCTTAATAAAGCATGTCCAAAAGTTCCTTTTCCTTTGCCACGCATAGATCAAATCGTTGATTCAACGGCTCCGGGTGCGAGCGCTTTCTGTTTCCTTGATGCCTATTCGGGATATCACCAAATAAAAATGAAGGAGTCCGACCAGCTCGCGACTTCGTTCATTACACCGTTCGGGACGTTCTGTTACGTCACGATGCCTTTTGGCCTCAGAAACGCAGGTGCAACCTACCAGCGCTGCATGCAGCATGTTTTTGGGGACCACATCGGGCGGACGGTCGAAGCCTACGTGGACGACATCGTCGTCAAGACCAGGAAGGCGGACGACCTGGTTGGCGACCTTGGCGTCGCGTTCAGCTGCCTACGGGCCAACGGGGTCAAGCTAAACCCCGAAAAATGTGTCTTTGGAGTGCCGCGGGGCATGCTCCTAGGATACATCGTCTCCCAGCGGGGAATCGAGGCCAACCCTGAAAAGGTCGCGGCCCTCGAACGAATGGGTCCGATCCGGGACCTCAAAGGGGTGCAGAAGGTGTTGGGGTGCCTCGCCGCCTTAAGCCGCTTCATCTCGCGGCTCGGTGAGAAGGGCTCGCCCCTCTACCGCCTGCTCAAGAAGCACGAGCGCTTCTCTTGGACCACCGAGGCCCGGGACGCGCTCGACAAGGCTGAGAGGCGTCTCGACGCACGCCCCCGATCCTCACGCCGCCACGGGACGGCGAGCCCCGCGCAACTCTACGTGGCCGCAACCACCCGGGTGGTCGGCGCCGTGATCGTCGTGGAGCGCACGCGAGGAAGGGCACGCCTTGCCGTGCGCGAGGCCGGTCTACTACATCGGCGAAGTCTGTCGGACACGAAGACGCGCTACCCCCAGGTCCAGAAGCTGCTGTACGCGGTAGTCCTTGCGCGGCGCAAGCTCCGCCATTACTTCGAGGCCCACCCGGTCACGGTGGTCTCCTCCTTCCCGCTAGGAGAGATCATTCGCAACCCGACGCGGCGAGCGGGGATCGCCAAATGGTCCGTGGAGCCGATGGGCGGAGACGCTCGCCTACGCCCCGCGTAAGGCCATCAAATCGCAAATCCTAGCCGATTTCGTCGGCGGAGTGGACGGACACGCGGCCCCCGCCACCCCCACAAATCCAAGCGAGTCTTGGACTCTCGTTCTTCGACGGCTCGGTGATGAAGACGAGAGCGGGGCGCGGGCCCGCTCTTCGTGTCACCCCTCGGGGAGCACATGCGCTACGCGGTGTGCCTCCACTTCCTCGCGTCCAACAATATGGCGAGATACGAGGCCCTTCTCCGCGGCCTCAAAATCGCCATTGAGTTGGGCGTCAAGCGCCTCGACGTGCGAGGGGACTCGCGGCTCGTGATCGATCAAGTCATGAAGAACGCGAGCTGCCACAACGACAAGATGGAGGCCCTCTTGTAAAGCCGTGCGGGCTGTCGGTGTTTTAGACCGGCAACCTACTACGGGAGTACCCGAAGTAGATGATCGTGACTCGCCGAGATCGGTAACTCGAAGGAAGAGACACGTGGCACACAATTTAGACGAGGTTCGGGCCGCGAGGTGCGTAATACCCTACGTCTGTATCTTTGCGTAGCTCGGATTGATAGGGCACGATTACAAGATGGTGCAATAGTGCGCGCGTGAGTTGTAGGGGATTGAGATTGGATGCTAGAGATCGGTCCTGCCTCGCCTTATATAGTCCGGGAGGCGGGGTTACAAGTCGGAGTAGGGAAGGAGTACTAGTCGAGTACGTCTAGGAGACCTCCATACGGTGCGGAACGTGTACGAGTCCTAACCGAGTACTACTCCTTTCTTGTCCTTGTGCTCCACGCCTTCGGGTGCGCGTGCGGCGCAGCGGGTAGTCCCGGGGGCCCACCGAGTAGTCGGTCTCGGTACCCGCCGATGTGGTGGGCCCGGGGAGGTCCATACGACAAGCCCCCGAGTACTTTGTAGTCGAGAAGGATAGCTTCCAGTAATCTTGACGGCCTTAACGAGTAGTCCCCAAGCGTCCCCGAGGGCCACAAGTCAAAAGTCCTCAAGAGTAGTCGAAGCATCCCGAGGCTGGAATGTACTCCAGCTGATGTTTGAGCAATCTTGAAGTCTTCTCGAGTAGTCCCAAGCGTCCTTGAAATCTGCCTTCGAAGGTCTTCAAGAAATGCCTGTCTTGTCTTGAAGCCGAAGCCGTTGTGGAGATGCGATTTGCAGAACCGCAATCCACATGGAGTAGCCCCCGAGCCTCGAGCCCGGGCTACGGCGAGGATCCATCTGAAGTCTTGGCAAGAAAATCCCGAAAAATCCGGAGAGAAAAAACCAGAAGGACACGTGGCACGGAGCCCCGAGCCTTGAGTCGAGTACTTCCTCTCGAATTGAAGGGGTCTTCTTGGAGAATGTGTCTGAGATGCTCTTGAGACTAGCCGCGTCCCGGGTAGTCGAGTAGAAGTAGCGGAGCCCCCCGAGGTGAGGTGCGTCGACTAGTAGAATACGAAGAGTCACGCACGGCCGGCCGAGTCGGCCGCGCGTGGACTTATCCGGCCGCCGTTGCGGAAGCGTTTTGGCTTATAAATAAGAGCCAAAACCCTTAGGGTTTTTCACCCAAGTGAGCCGCGATCATTCCCGTTTGAATCTTGAGGTAGATCCACTCCGGCCCCCTCGCTGCCGCCATAGTAGATCCGAGCGCATCGCCACCCGAAGGATTTAGGGTAGCCCCCGAGCGGATGCGAGTGAAGACTCCTTGTACTTGGAGAATGAAGCCGTCGCCGTCGAAGACGCGCGAAGGCGGAGGAAAGAAGAGGGGGTCGTACGGAGGCCGCCGCGGCCGCCACCGGTGCGGCGCCGCCCCTGTCTCCACCGCGCGGCGGTCCGAGCCGCGAGTGGAAAAAGTCGAAGGTCAAGACGGAGGACTCGCCGACCTCGTTGAACGAGCGGGTTCATCGGGGAAAAGGAGATCGACATGTGGAGATCCGCCGCGAGAGATCCCTATCCAATGGAGAAAGCGAAGACGAGATCCCAATGTTCTCGCGCTTCGTGGAGCGCGGGCTTGCGCTCCCGGCAAGCGACTTCTTCAAGGGGTTGCTCGGGTACTACGGCATCGAGTACCTCAATCGAACCCTAACGGAATCTTCCATACATGCTGTCTTCGTGCACTTCTGCGAAGCCTTCTTGGGGATCAAGCCGCCTTGGGTGCTCTTCGGAAGTTCTTCCGCGTGAAGCCGCGGCCCGGCGCCTCCAACCCTAGAGTAGTCGGAGGGGGCCGGAATCCGGTGAGGGAGGACGCCGCGGAGCGATGCACGGCATACAAGCTCGTGGACTCCAACACCGGCCGGAAGACGAGATGGTTCTACATCACGAACCACCATCCCGAGCTACCGAAGCCGGCGGGCGGCGGCCAGGGCACCAAGATTGGTGGAACACGGAGCCCACCATGCAGAGGGGATCCGGCTCCCCGAGGGCTGGCCGGCGCGCATCAAGACGCTCGGAGATGCGGGACGGGGGCCGGAGCACGTGGCCTTCGGTTTCATGAAGCGCCGGATCCGGCCGGCGATGGCGCGGGATACGATGGGCTTCGAGTACCGGCGACAACGACACGTCGCGGATGCGGGGGCGGGCGGACGACAACGACATCGTCGAAAGGTTGTCGAGGATCTTCAAGGACATGCCACCGTACACGGCGTGTCGGTCGAGGAGTACTCCGCCGCGCGCCGCGCCCAACGAGGTAAGTAGTCGTACCCCCTCGTCGAGTAGTAAGTACCGTAGTGAAGTTTCGACGCCTTGTTTGTTTGCGCAAGATGATGTGAGGCGGTTTGTTTCCGAGCCGCGGCCTTGCCACCGGCGGAATCGAGATCCCGGCGGTGAAGGTGAGACGACGTCGCGAAGTTGGAGAAGGCGACGACACCGTCATTGTGGAGGATACCTCCGATGACGACGATGAAGACGAAGAGACTCTTCAGGACCGCTTCCCGGTAGCGGTCGAGGTTTAGCCGTCGGGCTTGCCTCACGTGCCACTCATCCAAGACCCTCCGGCTAGCCTGGAGGCTAGCCTTGCTGGCGCCGCCGCGGAAGCCGCGCAACCCCACCAAGAAACGGGTGGCGAAGAAGGCCGAAGGTCTCGGAGACCCTCCTCCGGAGGTGAGTGTTCTTGAACGAGTAGTCGAGTGCCCGGTGATCGAGTACGTTGCGGCGAGTAGTCGTCTATTGTGTGCGGGAGGTGCCGCCGGCGGAGCCGTAGAGGGAGGGCGACGAGGGCACGTGGCCCACGGTGGGGGAACCGGCGGGAAGCCGAAGTCCGGCCCCCCCGCGGCCGAAGAGCCTCGGGCGCGGTGGAGCGCCGGCCCCTGCTCCGGTGGAGAGCGGAGAATACCGCGGCCGCCGCGGCCGGAGAGATGGAAGCCGCGGGGACGCGAGAGACGTCCGCGCGGCCGGCCCCTCCGTGGAGGAGGCGGTGGCCGAAGAGGCGGAAGAAGAGACGCCGCCGAGGGTGGGCGGTTGACATCGCCGGCATCCTCGGTGCTCCGGCCGTGACTATCGTCGGTCGACCTTGTAAGTACCCCGCCTTCATGAGTAGTACTCGTTACGGTAGTCGATGATTGCGACGAACTCCGCGAACACTTATGCGAGAAAATCCACGGATCCGGGCCGGGACGGGGAAGAGCTCGCGCCGGCGGAGGCAACGAGCCGGTGCCGCCGTCGAGGCCGTTCCCGAGGCCCAGGCCGCGGCCGAGCCCCCGGGCTGCCGGCGCCGGCCGGGAGGCGGCCATAGTCGAAGGTGAGTAC
The DNA here is from genome assembly GCA_947561735.1 of Cenchrus americanus. Lineage (NCBI taxonomy): Eukaryota > Viridiplantae > Streptophyta > Magnoliopsida > Poales > Poaceae > Cenchrus > Cenchrus americanus. Next base: position 58,564,999 of record OX387240.1, read on the forward strand.
CCTTCTTGAAGGCTGTAGAACTCCGGGACGAGTAGTCGTAGGCAACGATGCGCATGTTCCTTGTTGACGGGCGGGAAGGGGTGACCTCCCCTGCGGGGAGTACCCATGCGGGGGCGACACCGGGGGCCCCGGAGGCCGCGGAAGGAGCCCCCGAGCCCGAAGGAGAAGTCGTCAAGGAGTCCGCCAAGGGGGAGGCGGCTACCACGTCGCCGGGGATTGCCCTGGAGGTGGCAATCCGATCCCCGAGATCCAAGACGCGGAGCCTATCCGCTCGGCGCCGATGACGGAGGCTACGTCGAGTGGCGTGGCGGAGTTGAGCCGCTAGCCGACGATCTCGTCGAGTCGGCAACGGTGGCTCGACATACGGAGGCGATCCGCGTGGCGAGCGGTGGATGAAGGTACATAGCCGAAGCTTCACGAGTAGTCAATCCTTTCGCGTTGAGTACTGCGGTGACTTGAACTTGTCTTGTGCGGGACGTCGCGGAGCGATCCCCGCGAGAAGTCGAACATCTTTGCGGGGCTACGGCGACACCGTGCTCCGGCCGAGGCCTGGAAGAGCGGCTCGTGAAGTCGCGGAAGCACGCGGCCGCGATGCGGTCGAAGCTCGACGCCGCCTTCGCCAAGTACCACAACGATGTGATGGAGCTGGGGCGAAGGGCGACGACTGGTGCGGAAGAACAAGGGCCTCCGCAACAAGAACAAAGGTATGTCCTTGGACTTGTCGGGTACTTGTTGGGAGCCGTATAGCCTCGACCCATTGTTGTGTTGTATTGCGGAACTCGAAAGCCGAGGTGGAGCGGCGAAAGCCTCGGAGGTCGGCATGAAGAACCTCTTCTACGGGAGCGGGAAGCCCGCGGTACTTGAGCTCGACTACAAGGAGCTCGCCTTCGAGTGCGAGAAGCACATGGAGCTGCGGATTGCATCGGCGGGATCTCGTCCAGCTTGCTACAAATCTTTGCAGAAGTTGAACGAAGATTGCGAGGCGCTCCGGGCCCAGCTGAAGGACCTTGAAGAGGCTGCTCTTCCGATCGCGAGGCTGCTGGTGCCGCACCCGGGAGGCCCCAAGATCGCTCCTCTGGCGGATCGACTTCGTGAAGCGCCAAGCCGGCTGGCCGCCTACGTCAAGCACATGGCGAAGTCGATCCCGAAGCAGGTGCTGGCCTTCATGAAGTCGTACTTCCCGAAGGCTCCAGTGGAGGTGGTCGCCGGCGGGGTAGCCGCCCACTTGCTCGGATGAGCGATGCGCGCGGGGCTGTTGGAGCGAGATGACTCCCATCGCGGAGCGGTAGCCGAAAAGTTGAACCTCCGGTAGCCACCATAGGTAGCTTAGTAGCCACAGTTGTACAAAAGCCACATGTAATGAACTTATTCATGTATTAATGAAATGGAGTTGTTCCATGAATGAGTACTCGTAATGCGATCTCGGAGTGCGGAGCGCCCATCGTGGAGTAGGTGCGAGTAGTAGTACTCGGCTTTAGTAATCCCGTCGTAGGGAATAGGCGGTAAATAAGTTGATGAACGATCAAACTTTATTGCGAAGAAGTACACACGGATGGCCGGGGCCGTAGTTACAAGTAGTCGCCTGGACCGGGAGGCGCTTACGGCTAAGTGGAGGTCGGAGCGGGTAGCCGCTGCAGGTGGTGATCCGTAAGTAGCCGTGTAAAGGCCGGACCGCGAGTCCGTAGGTAGGTTGTGGGGGCGGATCTTGAAGTGTGGTCTCTTGGTAGACGCTAGAGTCCTTGACGCTCGTCGCGGCCCGGGGTCCGTAAGTAGCCGCACGGGCCCGGACTGAGGTAGAGTAGTCGGAGACTTGGAGCCGGGACCGGGGGGTCGCTTGCGGCAAGGGGCGTTGATGTAGTCGTGTAGATTTGGACCCGGAGTAGTCGTGAGACTAGGCGTAGAATCGACGAGTTGGTCGACGTTCCACGAGTTGTTGACCTCTTCGCCTTCAAGTGTTTGGAGGCGGTAGGAGCCGGCCGGTCACCTAGCCACGGTGAAGGGGCCTTCCCACGGGAGCCGAGCTTGTGGAGTCCTTCGTGTTACGTATACGGCGGAGGACAAGATCTCCAACGTTGAAGGAGCGTTCCTTGACGTTGCGATCATGGTAGCGTCGGATACCCTCCAGGTACCTAGGCGGGCGGGACGAGGGCGGCGCGGCGGGCTTCTTCGATGCGTCGATATCAACTCGTCTGCGTTGTCTTCGAGACGCCTTCGTCATAGTGTTCCACTGCCGGTGAGTTCCATATGACGTCGGCAGGGAGGATGGCTTCGGAGCGCGTAGACCGAGGAAGTAGGGGGGATTGCCCCGTCGGCTTGGATGGTTGAGTCCGCGGCCCCCCGAGTGCATTGGGTAGTTCCTTGATCCACTTGCCCCTTTAGAATTGGCGGCGTCATGTGGCCGCTTCTTGAGAGGCGTCGAGCACCATCCGTTGGCGCGCTCGACTTGTCCGTTGGCCGTGGATGGGCGGCGAGGACGTATCGACGTCGATCCCGGCCCATTCTCGCGGTACTCCCCGAGCGGGTGGTTGTTGAAGTTGGACCCCCGAGTGCTGTGTTGATGCGGTGGGGTAGCCCATAGCGGTGTACGAGTTCATCCGGGAAGTCGAGTACTGTGTCGGCCTTGGGACATGTGACCGGCTTGACCTCGATCCACTTGGTGAACTTGTCGATAGCCACCGGCCTGCTGTTGAATCCTCTGGCGCGGTTGGTAGTGGCCCAATCATGTCGAGCCCCCGGCGGGCAAGGGCCGGGTCGGCGGTATGGTGACTAGCTTGTAGGCTGGGACGTGTTCTTTGCTTGGCGAAGAATTGACATCCTTGGCACCTTCGACGAGTTCTTCGGCATCGCTCGGGGCGTAGGCCGGTAGAAAGCTCGCGGGAAGGCCTGGCGACCGGCGTACGTGAGGACGCGTGGTTGCCGCGACCGCCCTTGTGGATCTCCTCCAAGATGTCCTTGCCTTCTTCACGAGGGACGCACTTCATGAGTACTCCCGGAAGATGCGCCCCAGCTTGTAAAGCTTGTCGCCGACGAGGACGTAAGACTTGGCACGGCGGACGAGTTGTTCGGCGCGTTCTTGTCGGAGGGACCTTACGCTCGGCGAGGTAGTCGATGAAGGGTTGCCTCCGGTCCACGTCGATCATCATGACCTCCTGCCCGGTGGTGGATGGGGTGGGCGGTGGTCGGTGGCGGCGCTCGGGATGGATGGCGCGTGAAGCTCATGGACGAAGACGCCGCGGGTACTTGGGCGCGGGTGGATCCAAGCTTCGAGAGGACGTCGCGCCGCAACGTTGTTGTCGCGGACGATGTGATGGAACTCGAGACCGTAGAACTTGTTCTCGAGCTTGCGGACTTCTAGGCGATGGCGTCCATGTTCTCCTTGTTGCGGTCCCGGGACTTGTTGACTTGGTTGATGACCAGCTTTGCGGGTCGCCGTAGACTAGTAGCGCTTGATGCCAAGTGAAGCCGCGAGGTGGAGCCCGTGCGGGGAGGGCTTCGTACTCGGCTTCATTGTTCGAGACCTTCCGGAAGATGCGGGACGTACTTGGGTTGTTCGCTGTTGGAGAGATCGGGGAGTACCCCTACGCTGCGCCCTCGAGGTTGAGTGAGCCGTCAAAGTACATCACCCAATGCTACGGTCGCACGGTGGGAGTAGGTAGGCTCCCCGGTTCTCCCGCCACTCTGCCATGAAGTCGACTAGTGCTGCGACTTGATGGCGGTGCGTGGCTTGAAGTCGATGGTGAGGGCGCGCGAGCTCGACGGCCCACTTGGAGATTCTTCGGTGGCGTCCGGGTTCCTCGGGATGTCGGCGGCGGGTAGTCGGTGACGACGAAAGCCAGAGTACTCACAGGAAGTAGTGTCGTAGCTTCCGCGAGGTGATGAGTAGAGCGTACGAAGCACGCACGGGCTGGTAGCGAGCCTTGGACTGCGATAGAACCTCGCCGACGAAGTAGGCCGGGCGGGGGCCGGATAGGTGTGGCCGTCTTCTGCCGCTCGACAACGATGGCGATGCGGCCACGTGGTAGTCGCGGCAAGGTAGAGCGATGGGCGCTCGCCCTTCTGGGAGCCGTGAGGAGCGGCGGCTTTGACGGGAAGTCCTTGGGGCGGGCAAGGGCTTGATCCGCCTCTGGTGTCCACACGAACTTCTCGTGATGCTTGAGAAGTTTGAAGAAGGGGAGACCCCGTTCTCCTAGCCTCGAGATAAATCTGTTCAGCGCCGCCATACACCCCGTCAGCTTCTGGACGTCCTTGATGCTCGTGGGAGCTTTCATGCTGGTGATGGCGGAGATCTTCTCGGGGTTGGCTTCAATGCCGCGCTGGCTGATGATGAAGCCGAGTAGTTTGCCGAAGGTACGCCAAGACGCACTTGTTCGGGTTGAGCTTCCGGCGGTACTCGCGTAGTGATGCGAAGGTCTCTTCAAGGTCGTCGATGAGGGTCTGGAGTCCACAGGTTTTGACAACCACGTCATCCACGTAGGCCTCGACGTTCTTGTTGAGTTGCCGCTTGAAGCGGGCTGGATGGCCCGTTGGTAGGTGGCGCCGGCGTTCTTCAACCGGAATGACATGGTCGTGTAGCGATACGTGCCAAACGGGGTGATGAACGCGGTCTTCTCCTGGTCTTCCTCCTTGATTGCGATGCGGTGGTGCCGGAGTAGCGATCGAGGAAGCGAGGGCGAGGTCGCGGCCCGCCGGTGGAGTCGATGACTTGATCAATCCGCGGCAACCCGAAGGGGTCCTTGGGCGTGCTTGTTGAGGTCGGTGTAGTCGACGCACATCCTCCACTCGTTCGAGTTCTTCTTGCGGACGAGGACGGGGTTGGCGAGCCACTCGGGATGGAAGACTTCTCGATGAAGCTGCGGCGAGTAGCTTGGCGAGCTCCTTCTTGATGGCGTCCCGTCTATCGTCGGCAAAGCGTCGGAGGTGTTGTCGCTTAGGGGTGGCCTTTGGGTCGACGTTGAGCGCGATGCTCGATCGGCTCCACAGGCACTCTGGCATGTCCCCGTGGCTTCCACGCGAAGATGTCGCGGTTAGCCCGAAGGAAGGCGGTGAGCGCGTCTTCCTATTTGGGGTCGAGGCCGGCCCCGATGGTGGTGGTCTTCTTTGGGGTCGCTGTTCGAGGTCGGCCAGGCTTGGCGAGTACCTCCTCGGGTGGGCGAGGCTTGTTGGCGGCCTCGGACTTCTGCGGGATGTCGAGTTCGCTCATAGCGAGCTTCTTCGACGCGGCGTAGACCTCCATCATTGGGGTGGGTACTTGGTTTGTTGAAGCGATCACCACGGCCTCGTATCGCGGTCGTGGGAGATCTTCAAGTCCCCCTGGAGGGAGAGCACACCGAGTTGGACTTGGCATCTTGAGTACCAAGTAGGTGTAGTGGGGCACCGCCATGAACTTGGCAATGGCCGGTGCTCGAGGATGGCGTGGTAGGAAGTCTCGAAATCCGCAACCTCGAACTTGATGTACTCGGTGCGGTAGTTATCCCGAGACGCCCGAAGGTAGCGCGGTACCAGAGCCCGGTGGGATAGCCGCGTTGCACTGGGACGATGCCGTAGAAGGGCATGCTGCCCTTGTTGAGCATGGGGGTGACGTCGAGTTTCATCTTCTTCAAGGTCTTGGTGAAAAGGACGTTGAGCCCGCTTCCACCGTCGATGAGCACCTTGTTGAGCTTGGAACCCGCCCTTTGTTGGTTTCGGGATGAGAGGGAGCCGTCTGGCTCGGAGAAGCTAGTCCCGCGAGTCCGCGCGGGAGAAGGTGATGGGTACTTCGACCACCGAGAGGGGTCATAACCGGCGGCTCGATGGACATCACTTCGCGACGGGTAGCCTTCGCTCCCGCCTGTGCAGGCGATCTGCCCGAAGAGGACGTTGACGGTCTTCTCGGGTTCTGGAAGTCGTCGTTGTCGCCGTCCTTCTTCTTGCCCTTCGATCGTGAGGGTGCGGTGGCTCCGGCGTGTCCTTGAGTGCGTGCCGAGCCGGTAGCAACTGCTCGGTAGTGTGATTGCCGTTTGGATGCCACGGGCACTTCTCCTTCGGCGGGTCCTTGAACCCGCCGAGTTCTTCTTCGAGTTCCCCTTCGCGGGGCGTTGGATAGCCGCGACGGTGTTGTCGGCTTGCGCTTGCGGTTGGGACCCGAGTAGTTCTTTGTTGTTGTTGTTGTTGTTACCGCGGCCGCCTTGGTTTGCATTCTTTGCCGCCGCCGCCGCCCCAGTTCTCGCTTGGACTTGCCACGGATGGCGTCGTACTTGGCGTTGGCCTTGTCCTCTTCATCCGCCCGGGACGTGATCATGTCCTTGAGGTGGGGAATGGACTTGGGGCGGCGGCGACCGAAGTCCTCGAAGGTGCGGCGATGGTAGAGGCCGTCTGGAAGAGGTCGATGACCTCCTTGTCGGTGACGTCGACGGCGGTAGCGCGCTTGTCGAAGAAACGGCGCATGTACTTGCGGAGGGTCTTGCCTTGTTCTGCTTGATCATGGCAAGGTCCATGCGAGTACCGGCGACCCATGGCGCCGCCCGAAGTTGCTCGTGAGCTTGTTCCTTGGTTGGTCCCACTGTCGATCGAGTGCTTGTCCGGCGACTCGAGCCATGTGAGTGGAGCTTGGTCCGGGCGAGGAAGGGAAAGTAGAGGCACTTGGTGTCGGCCCTGTTGCCGCCCGGCGTTCTCGATGGAGAGGGCGTAGCATCGGAGCCTTTGGATGGGATCTGCTTCGCGTCGTACTTGGTGATCCCCAAAGGCTTGAACTTGTCGGGGAGGAGCGAGGTTGCGGAGCGGGGTGAGAAGGCGGGGAAGCCGTCGCCTTCGGCGGCGGTGGTCGACTTCTTCGCCGCAACTCCTCGATCCTCGGCGAGCAACGTACCCGCCATGAGAGGCGCGGAGGCGTGGCTATGCGCGTGGCCACGGCCGCCGCGGGCTGCCGCCGCCTCCCGGCTTTCTGTTGGCCCGTGGTTGGAGGCTGCCGCCGTCGGCTGCCGCCGCCGTCGGGGGTTGTTGCCGCCGCCACCGGCCGGAGCACGGTGGGGGCCGACTTCTCGGTTGCCTTGCTCTTGTCGTGAAGGTCCGCCGGCGGTGGAGCGGCGACGGTTTGGGTCGGGCGGGATGTCGCCCCGGGTGCGGTTGGGACCGGGGTCGGCGGCGCGACTAGTAGCTTCGTTGTCGCGAGGCTTAGGCGGGAGAGGTTGGGCGACTCTCTTGTCGACCCGCATGAAGTAGGCTTCTTCAGCGAGCTTGGCGATGACCTCTCCAGCGCGTATGCCCCGAGCTTTGTCGTGCGATCGTTGTGATCGACATGAGGCATTGCTCAGGGGTGGTGTGGACTCTGCTCTCGACCGCCTCGAGAGCTTCCGCAAGGTTGCGGATGGGAAGGTTGTCTGCGAGCCGCGGCGCCGTTCGTTGCGCTTCTGTTGCGCTCGCGCGGGCGTCCTCGTTGGCGTCGGTCTCACTGCGGGTGCGTCGGCGAGCCGGCTCGTACGCGGAGATGTCCTCCGGTACTTGTACGCGGCCGGTGCACGAGGTTCCGGGGTGTCGCCGGCAGCCATGAAGACTTGGCGATCGGGGGTGCCGAGGCTGGACTCAGAAGGCGCCACTTCAGTGGGTGTGTTGGAGTCAGCCTGGGCCAGTGGTGTTCCCTCCTGGAACGGTAGTGAGTCGATGTAGGCGACGTAGCGTGAGTCTCCCTTTGCCAGGTCAGCGGGCTTGCGGTCCGGCCAGTAGACGTATCTGCCGGTCGGTGTTGATCTTATAACCAGCCCAGAGGCTGGCCCTGACAAGGGAAGCTCGGTGGAGTCGTCTTCGGACTCGGGCTCCTCGGGGTCCGACCCGAAGTCGAACTCGTAGTCCGGGTTCGAATAGAACTCGGAGAGAGGGTTGGAGCCCGAGACGTGATCGGGGGCGGCGTCGGAGTCCGAGTTGTACTCGGTTACGGGCTCCTTGCCGGCCCGTCGCGGAGTAGGAGCCCCTGTGCGGGCCCGGCTGAGGACGCGGGGGCCACGCGCGGGGCGCTGGCGTGGTGAAGGGGCCGTCTGCGATGGCTGAGCGGCCGGCTCGCAAGCGATGGCCCATGGCGACGTCGGGTTCGAGTTGGCGTCGGACTCGAGCTCGAAGTCGGCATGATGGTTGAAGAGCGAAATTTCGCCGAACTTGCGGCGAGTTCGCTGTGACGACTTCGGGAAGCGTCCACGAGGCTGTCCTCGGGTTGGGGGCATGGTCGGGCGGCGGCGGGAAGGAGCCCGCGCCATCGGCGATGCGGACCCGAGGGCGCCGAAAACGAAGGTGTCGCCGCGGTTGAAAGCGATGGTTGGCTTGATGTGGACGGAAGCCGTCGAGTTCGCCATGTGATCTCGAGCGAGAGCCCCTACCGGCGCGCCGGTGTCGGTGTTTTAGATCGGCAACCTACTACGGGGAGTACCCGAAGTAGATGATCGTGACTCGCCGAGATCGGTAACTCGAAGGAAGAGACACGTGGCACACAATTTAGACGAGGTTCGGGCCGCGAGGTGCGTAATACCCTACGTCTGTATTCCGCGTAGCTACGGATTGATAGGGCACGATTACAAGATGGTGCAATAGTGCGCGTGAGTTGTAGGGGATTGAGATTGGATGCTAGAGATCGGTCCCCGCCTCGCCTTATATAGTCGGGAGGCGGGGTTACAAGTCGGAGTAGGGAAGGAGTACTAGTCGAGTACGTCTAGGAGACCTCCATACGGTGCGGAACGTGTACGAGTCCTAACCGAGTACTACTCCTTTCTTGTCCTTGTGCTCCACGCCTTCGGGTGCCGTGCGGCGCAAGCGGGTAGTCCCGGGGGCCCACCGAGTAGTCGGTCCCGGTACCCGCCGATGTGGTGGGCCCGGGGAGGTCCATACGACGGGGCCCTCGAAGACAAGTTCTACGGCATCGAGCTTAATCATGTACCCCGCCGGTACAACGAGGAAGCGAACGAGCCGGCGAAGATCGCGTCGGGCGGATCACCGTTCCCCCGAACGTTTTTGCGCGTGACATCGCGCAGCCCTCGGTCGCCTTCGAGCCCTACCCCTCGAGCCACGACGGACCCTCGGGGGCTCCCTCGAATCCAACGGGTGCGGAACCCATGGACGAGGACCCCTCGAACGAGGCGTATGTACTCTCCCTCCTCGAGGGGTACGGCTCCCACGGGGCCGATGCGATGGACATAGAACCGGCTCCTGTCCAAGCGGATTGGCGGGAAAAATACATCGCCCGGATCGCTCGAGGGGAACTGCCCGCGGGCCCCGGGCCGCGGCCGGGCGCATCGCCGGGATGGCCAAATCTTTCACCCTCGTCGACGGCGAGCGGCACAAGCGCGCCGCCTCGAGCATCCTACGGCGGTGCGTACCCATTCCCGAGGGGCGCGAGCTCCTACGGGACATCCACGCGGGAATGCCGCGGCCACCACGCCGCGCCGCGCACCCTCGTCGGCAACGCGTTCCGCCGGGGCTTCTATTGACCTACCGCGGTCGCGGACGCCGGCCGAAATCGTACGCACCTGCGAAGGGTGCCAGTTCTACGCCCGCAAGTCCAACTTGCCCGCTCATGCCCTGCAAACGATCCCCGTAACATGGCCGTTCGCCGTGTGGGGGTTGGACATCGTCGGGCCCCTGCGGAAGGCGCCGGGGGGCTTTACCCACCCTGCCGGTCGCAATTGATAAGTTCTCCAAGTGGGTGGAGGTGCGCCCCATCACGAATTTAAGAGCTGAGCAGGCGGTCACGTTCTTCACCGACATCGTCTACCGCTTCGGAGTGCCAAACTCCATCATCACGGACAATGGGTCCCGCGTTCACGGGCCGAAGTTCTTGGAGTTCCCGCGACAAGTTCCACATCCGCGTGGATTGGGCAGCTGTGGCACACCCACAGACCAACGGCCAAGTGGAGCGTGCCAACGGCATGATTCTACGGGGCCTCAAACCCGTAAATTTTCGACCAGCTCAACAAATCCGGGCGAAAATGGCTCCAGAACTACCCGGCGGTTGTGTGGAGCCTAAGGACCACCCCAAGCGAGAGCCACCGGGTTCACCCCGTTTTTCCTAGTCCATGGCGCGGAGGCCGTCCTCCCCACGGACTTAGAATACGGATCGCCCAGGGTTCGAGGCTACAACGAGGATGCTAACCAGCGAGCCCGCGAGGACTCGCTGGACCAGCTAGACGAAGTACGCCTCGTAGCGTTGATGCACTCCGCAAGGTATCAACAGTCCCTACGACGTTACCAAGCACGCAAGATACGTCGAAGGGATTTCAGCGAAGGGGAATGCGGTCCTAAGGCCGCGCCAAGATAACCGAGGGCGCCACAAGCTATCGCCCCCATGGGAGGGACCCTACGTCGTGGTGAAGGTGCTCAAGCCGGCACGTACAAGCCGGCCAACGAGGACGGTGAAGAACTCACCAACGCTTGGAACATCCAACAACTACGTCGCTTCTACCCTTAGCTAGGATTTTTTTTCCAAGTACTTTTCGTTGTAAAATCACGTAGCCAACGCCCCGCTTGGTGTCAACTATATAAACGCTCCAAGTCTAATAAAAGGGCAACTCGGCTTTCCCCCTGAAACCCAAGTTACCCTCGGGGGCTACTACGGGGGGCACCCCCCCCCAAAAATGGTCCCGTTTTTTGCGCAAAAATAAAAAACGACTCACACGCGCTAAGTTTGTTTCCTACTTCAACCTCGAGCCACGATTCGAACAGGGCGCAGGCGGCACAGCGGAAGGAGCGTGCGAGCCAGAGATAGCCTACGCCGCGTGGATATGGCCCTTCTCTCTCGCCTCCAACCCAGCGGGCCCCCTGCGAAAATCGAACTCCCCTAACTAGAATCTACTCAGGAAGAAGGAGAAACAAAAAAGCGTGATAAACAAACGATTTCATTTACAGCAAATGCCCATGTTCATGAAACAACTTGTTTATTTACAAAAGGCCACGAGGCCAGAGTACTGATACACAGCAAAAAACGGGCCTAGCGCCCAAACTGCTTTCAGGCGGGAGGAGCAACAGCGTCCGCGACGTCGGGGAAGAGGAACTCCTCGAAGGCCTCGGCGAGCGATCCGGCGGCGTCGGCAGCGAGCGCGTCTACACGCTCCATGGCCACCTCGTCCTCGACGCCCTCGGGAACGATGTAGCCTTCCGCCAGCGCCTCGAAGTTGACCTCGTAGTGGGATCGCACCACTCCGAGGGCCTTCTGGACGCCTAGGTGCAACGCCCGACGCATCCGCTCCGTGGCGTGGCCGCCGAGGGCGCGCGAGCGGCCGGCCGCCGCCGAGCCGCCGCTTGGACCTCGCCCTCCTCGACGACGCGGCAGGTCTCGAGGGCCGCATCGCGCGCCTCCCGCCGCTCCCGGCTCGGAGGAGTTGTAGGAAGCCCGCAGAGCCTCGCCCGCCCGGCGGCGTGCCCCGGGCGGTGCGCAAGCCCGGAATCGACAAGACGAAAAGAAATCGAAAAGGGGGAAGCGAACCCTCTAAAGCAAAAACCAACAAGCGAGAGTCAAACAAAGGCTCACCCTCGACTTGCTTCCTCTCCAAATCGAAGTCGCGGTGCGCGGACTCGATCGCCAACTCGAGGCGCCGGACGGTTTCGCCTTGCTCGCGGAGGGCCGCCTCCCGGTTGGCGTTGCCGGCGTCGAGCGCGAGCGCCCTCGTCCTCAACCTTGGAGAATGCGGCGTTCCGCTCCTCCCGGCCGACTTCTCTCGCCGCCTCGCGAGCGACGCGCTCCCGCTCCCGGCGCCGTCCGGCGTCGCCAAGGCGGCCCTCGCTCCCCGCCGGGAGCCGCCCCTCGGCCCCCGGCGAGCGATGCGCTCTTGTTGGAGCTATTCCTCGGCCGGCGACGAGGGCCGCGGCCTTGGCATCGAGGGCGGCCCTCGGTCGTCGGCCTCCTTGGCGCGCTCGCTCCAACCCGCGCGCCCGCTCCCCTCGGCCCCGGCTCTATTGCGCCCTGCGCCCCCTCGAGCGACGTGCGGAGCTCCCGGGTTTCGGCGCGAGCGGTGGCCACTTCCGCCTCCCCGCTGGCGGCCGCCGTCCGCGTCTTCTCCGTGTCCGCGCGCGCATTCCACGGCGCCTCGTCGCGATCGACGAGGGCCGCGCGGATCCGCTCGAGGCTCGAGCGACGCGCCGTGTCTTGCCTCGAGCTCTCGGGAGCTCGTCGGGGGCCGTGCCGAGCCCGGCACGCCGCCCCGTCCCGGCGTCCTAAGAGCGTGCGCAAGCGCATCGAAAGCGCCGCATTGCTCCCGTGAGCCGGTGGGCCTCGGCGTTCACCGGTCGAACGCATCGTACTTGTCGTGGGCGCGCGCTCGAGCTCCCGGCATCCACACACCAAATCCCATAAGCACCAAGACTTGGGCGCAATGTACACAAACGAAAAAGAAAAAAGAACGAGCAATTGTGGCTCACCCGGAAGACGAGCCGAGGGCCGGGCCGCCATGGACCCGCGGCCGCCCTCGTTCGGCGTGCGGTTGAGCGTGGCGCCGTGGCTCGGAGCTTGCCCCGCAGTTCTTGCTCCCCCCCCGGCGTCGGCGAACGCAGGGGGATCCTCGACGGCCCCCTCCACCCGGGCGGGGCGGCCGCACGGGAGGACGAGGCCTCGGCACCATGTCCTCGGCCCCCCACCACCATGTGACCCTCGTGCCGCCTCACGAGGGGCCCCCTCTCCGGGGCTCGGGGAGTTCGTGGGCCGGTTGGCCCACCGATTCCACCCGGGCGGCGGGGAGTCATCCGAGAGCTCCACCACCTCCGCCCGAAGATCGCCGGCGGGGCGCGGCCGCTTGCGCCGCCTCCGCCGGCACCTCCACCTCGCGCCTCCGCGGCCACGGGCGCCGTCGTGGCGCCGTGGCCGCCACCTCCCGGCCGTACCGCCGCATCCACGGGCGCTCCCGCAGTTGCGCCCGCTCCACCCTCCTCCGCGGTGGCGGCCACCGCGGCCGCACCTCCATCGTGGCCGCCGCCGCGCCCGTGTCTCCGCGGCGGCCGGCGCGGCCGCCCCCGGCGACCTGCGGCCGCGCGCCGCGGCGGGCCGATCCGCCGGCCGGGCCTCGAGGCCCCGGCCGGGTCTTGCGAGCTCGTGCCCGCCGTCGTGCTTGTCCCCGGCGCGACGCCCTCGACGAGCGCCGCCGGTGGGGATCGATGCGTCCGTCCTCGGCCACCTTGGCCGGTGCAAGCGGAGGAACGGTTGGCACCACCTCGTGCGGTGCACGAACGAAGGGTTAAATCACCCGATCACCGACAAGCCAAACCAAACGAAAAAGGACAGGCTCCTTACCTCGCGAGAGGAAAAGGCCCGTTCCTTTTCCTCGAAGCCTCGGCGGATGAGGCCGGCGCGGTGCGGCGGCCGCCTCCCGACGCGCGCCGCCGCGCGCGACGGCACGCCCGCCCCATGCGCGGGCGCGCCCGACGCCACACCTCCCGAAGGCGCCACCGCGCGCGGGGGCACGCTCGCCCGCGCGCGGGCACGCCCCCGTCGCGCCCCTCGACGATGACGCCGCGCGCGCGCGCGCACGCTCCCCCGCGCACGGGCACGCTTGACGCGCGCGCACGGGCGCGTCCGCCGCGCGTGCCTCCGTGGCGCGCGCGCCGGCACCTCCGCGCGCGCGTGCCGCCCCCGATGTCGATTGCCCGGCGGCGGGCGCCGGCGCCCGCCCCGTGCGAAGCCGCCCTTGACACCGCGCGCGGGTTCGGCGACGGGGCGCAGTCGCCACCGTCGGAGGGGCCCTCCCCCTCGGCCTCTTCCTCCTCGTCCTCCTCCGAGGATGAGGGCTCCTCGATCTCCCGGGAGGAGAGCCCTAGCTCCTCGCGTCGCGGTACTCCGCGGCCCGCCGGCCGCGGCGCGCTTGACGTCGCCTCGCGTGCTCCCTCTTGCGCGCCGCCCGCTCCTCGCCGGCCGCCGCCGCGCCGCCCGGCCGAGCGCACGGGAGTCGAGGGTGGGTGGAACGGACTTGGCGATGTTGAACTCCACCAGCTGCACACAGGAGCATCAATGGCGCATCAGGAAACAAAAGCGAGACCAAGAACTAAAACAAAATCAAGAACCAAACTCACCAGCGGGCCCGTGGGGAGCATCTCAAGGTCCCATGGGGTCCGACCTGCAAGTGGCGGCACCCGGGTGTCGACGGCGCTCCGCGCCCGGGTGAGCGCGTACGGCCGCTCGAGAGGCGTCGGAAGCATTTGCGACCTCGCCGGGTCGACGGGGTTGGCCGCCTCGTCATCTCGAAGATGCGCAGCGGCCTCTCCATCGAAGGCACGACCCGCCGGTGGTGGAGGAAGGCGAGGACGCCCATCGCGTTCGGCCCGTGCTTCGCCGGTCGCGCGCAGCGGCGAGGACGGACTCTCGCCGCGCCCGATCTTGGGCCGTGGACACCCCGTAGCCCCGGGGAGTCCGCCTCTTCTTGAACACCCGACCGGTGTAGGGGGGAAGGCCGGGTTCGGCGTTGCGTAGGTAGAACCATGCCCGCTCCCGTCCGGCGTTGTTCGTCGTCATGGTGCGGGGGGATGTAGAAATCCTTGAGTTGCCCCCGCGGGGGCAAGTGACATCCCGCCGCGCGCACCGCGCGGCGGGTCCTTGGCTCTGTCGTGGGCTGCGTGACGAGCTCCCCGCGGAAAAGGTGAACCCAGAGATCCCAATTGACGGGGATCCCCAGGTACCCTTCGCAGACGCCCACGAATGTGGCCGCCTGCGAGATCGCGTTGGGGGCGAAGTTGTGCAGCTCCACTCCATAGTGGTAGCACATCGCCCGCATGAAGGTGCTCGCCGGCGCGTTGAAACCGCGCTCGTGATAGCGGATGAAGCTCACCACATAGCCCTCCGGCGGGTTGGGCTCGTGGTGCGCCGCCGGCGGCACGATCCACTCCGCCGGACGTCCGTCTTCGTTGGCCGCCACCGGCCGGCGGCGACCGGCTCGCCAAGGGCGAGCCGGGTCACCGTCGACCTCTCCCCGTGCGTACGGCTCCGGGATCCTAAGGGGAAGCTGAGGCGGCGCCATGAGGAAGGACGAAGGAATGCGAGGGCGGAGGACAAGGAAACAGAAGAAAAAGCTCTAACGGTGACACCGCGCGGTGGCAAGAGCGAGACGAAGACGAAGGGGCGGAGGACTGAAAATGGTGAGACACTAAGGTAAAAAACCGCCGTCCCCTCTTCCCCGCAGCTTTATAGGCCGACGGGCGAGCTCTCCGGAGCGGACGCCCCGCTAGCATTAACTGCAGGGGAATCTTTCCATCGCGTCGACGGGTGGGCCCCACCACGACCGCGGCGGCCACAACACCTGCGGGCGGGCCATCATTACGGCAAAGACCGGCGCCGACCGAGGCGAAGCCGTCACGTCCGCCCGCCACGCCGCCCACTACGCGCGCGCGCGCGGCCGCGCCGCCTAAAAGGCGCGCGCCCGCGCTGCAAAACCGCGGCCACGACCGCGAGGCACTTAAATGCCGGGTCCCTTGCCAAGCAAGGAGAACCCTCGAGCGGGGCGAGCCCCGCTCGAAACAAAACACGACCCTCGACGGGATATCAACGTGAGAAGGTCGCCCGGGACCTGCTCGATGTAGAGCAGAGGCACCGCGGGCACCCATGCCGCGTGGAACCCTCGAGCGGCGCGAGCCCCCGGCTCGAAACAAAAACAGCCCTCGACGGGATATCAACGTGAGAAGGTCGCCCGGGACCTGCTCGATGTAGAGCAGAGGCACCGCGGGCACCCATGCCGCGTGGAACCCTCGAGCGGCGCGAGCCCCCGGCTCGAAACAAAAGCGACCCTCGATGGGATATCAGCGTGAGAAGGTCGCCGGGACTCGCTCGATGTAGAGCAGACAACCGCGGGCACCCATGCCACGTAAAAACCCTCGAGCGGCACGAGCCCTCGGCTCAAAATGACGTCAACCCTCGATGGAATATCGACGTGAGGAGGTCGCCCGGGACTCGCTCGATGTAGAGCGGGCACCCGCGGGCACCCATGCCACGCAAAACCCTCGAGCGGCGCGAGCCCCCGCTCGAGACAATGTCAACCCTCTAAAAGAAGGCACACGCGTGGGAGGGGTTGCCCAGGGCCTGCTTGAAGTAAAGCGGGTGCCGCAAGCACCCACGCCGCGCTGTGCTGCCAACCAGCGCCTCGAGGGCTGGCTCGCCCAGACCCCTCGGCGGCCGCAAGCGCGAAAAGACGGGGCTGTCCAGGCACGGCCCCGCACGGCCCTACTGATCAGAGGTTCGAAGCCTGACCCTCGACGGGTTCGAACAGGCGCCTCAGATCGCAGAGTTAGGGACGACGAGGGCACGCGCATTCGAGCCGTTCCTTGAGCCCACCGGCTCGAGGGTGCCCCACATGTCGTGTTCAAGAGCCAGCGAGGGCAGCTAGCAGGGGGATCCCACCGAGGGAGAGCTTCCGCGCCCTGGGTCCCTAGCGAACGGGACCGAGCCCCACCTAGCAAACCCATGCAAGCGCTTCCATGGACGCGTCTCCGACCGCGCAGCCTACCCTTATCGAACGGGACATGGGCGTCCACTTGAACCACCCGCTACCGGCTCGAAGAGGAATCCGCACTTCGCGACCCGCTCGATGGAAGTTGCGAAACCTCACCCTCCGGTCCCGCGGAGGGACGGCGAGGGCGCGTTAAAAAGCAAGTCGTCAGGCTCGACCCGATCGCCTCGAACAGGCCAAGGCTCGGGGGCTTGACGCACGGCTACACCTCCTTGAAACTGCACCCGCCGGAGCCAGTGACAGCGGAGCGTGCACCCCCGAAGCCGGCTGAAATACCGCCGATGCCGGTAGGCATATGTGCCACGCCTCTCTGACCAAATTGCTCGCGGTTAACCCCTGCAGGAGAACCCACACTCCTGCAGGGCTTCGGGGGCTAGACCCGCGGGTCCGCTGACGCGGCCCCACGGAAAGCGTTCGCAAACAAGGAGGGAAGAACGTCCTATCAGTAGGTTCCAGCATCTGCGGGAGCCTCAATGGCGAACCCGCAGATGCTCGGGGGCTACTGTCGGGGACAGCCCTAGGGGTCCCCTCAAACAACGGGGAAATCCTCACTTAAATCCCGGTACCGAAACACGTTAAGCCTAAACCATGCAGGTGACTAACCATGCAGGACACGGCCCACGCCGCGGGACTCCGACGGCCCACCGAGACGGCCCTCTTAGAAGACCCCTCGAGCGTGCTCCGCCTCGCTCGAGGGCGCACTCCCTCCTCGGGCGGGCTCCGCCCCGTTCGAGGGGCAACTCTTCCCCTCGAGTGGTCCCGCCCCGCTCGAGGGCTCCCCCCCCTCGAGCGGGTCTCGTCCCACTCGAGGGTCCGTCCCGCCCTCGGCCGGGGCCCGCCACGCTCACGGGCGCCCCGCACGCGTGCGCCGGCCTCGTACACGGGCATTTAACGCCCCGACGCCGCGGGGACGGCGCCATCATGCGCCGGGGCTCGCGCCCCGTGCCGCCGCACCAACTCCCCGTGGGAGGAGCCCATCCCCACCCCCGTGGGGATGGACCGTGTGGTACGGCCGGTGTCGGTCCCGTGACACCGCGTGCCCACTACAAAGATGCGGCTAACGCGCCCGACCCTCGAAGGGGGCCGGCGCACCCCTCGATTTCACTTTCCCCGTGACCCTACAGGGTTAGGTGGAGGCGCTAGGCCGGTGGATGGCCATCCCCGGCCACCGTAACGGCGCGGCCGCCGTACCCACGCGTGCGGGCGCACGCCCGCGCCGCAGCAACCCACTCCACTACCGCGAAGCGCATTGGGAAGGAACGCCGTTCGCCTCGCTCCCCGTGCCCCGTACCCGGTCCATCATCGCACCGCCCTCGAAGCCTATCGAGGACGCCACCACCATCTGCCGCCCTCCTACCCTCGAACCGCCACTGTTCGGGTACGGGGTAGGCCATCATGGCCAGATCGCCGCGAAGATCGTCCGACGGCCGCCCACTCTACGGCGTAGCACGACGTGCATCCCTCACATAGCCAGGTAGCACGGCGTGCATGTAACCCGCCGCCCCCTTGATCTATAAAAGGGGAGGCGAACCCCGGCCGTGGGGGGGGGGACGGATTTAGTTGGACACCGGACCACGAACTCATTCTCATTCTCCCACAATATCTTCGGCCACCCCACCAGGGACTTGGAGGCTACACTTCCTCTCCCGCCTTGCTTGTATTTGCCCCACTACAAGCACCCCCGTGCTAAGTAATACGGTGCCCCGAGCACGCCCTCGCCGGATGTACGGCCCCCTCGGCGGGAACCGGGATAAACCTCTCGTGTCACTTGTTACTTAGCATCGACCATTGAGGGATAGACCACGGCGCTATATACTGGTTAGTGTCGGGACCATATTCCGCACCGACAAAAGGCGAGCAGCCTCTTGCTCTACCTCGCTGCGACTACTCACGTGGTCGCATCGCCATCATCGTCGAGTGGCGGGAAGATGGCCATGCCTATCCAGTCCAGCGCCCAGTCTACTTCGTCAGCGAGGTCCTATCAGAATCCAAGGCACGCTACCAGCCAGTACAGAAGCTTCTGTACGCAGTGCTCATCACCTCGCGGAAGCTACGACACTACTTCTAGGAGTACTCGATTTCCGTCGTCACCGACTACCCGCTCGACGACATTCTGCGGAACCAAGATGCTACTGGAAGAATCTCCAAGTGGGTAGTCAAACTCGGCGCCCTCAACATCGACTTCAAGCCACGCACAGCAATCAAGTCGCAGGCACTAGTCGACTTCATGGCGGAGTGGAGGGAGAATCAGCTACCTACTCCAACCGAGTGCCCAGAGCACTGGGTGATGTACTTCGACGGCTCACTCAACCTCGAGGGCGCAGGTGCAGGAGTACTCTTGATCTCTCCAACGGGCGAACAACTCAAGTACGTCTTGCAGATCTTCTGGAAGGTCTCAAACAATGAATCCGAGTACGAAGCTCTGCTACACGGGCTCCTCCTCGTGGCTTCACTAGGCATCAAGCGGCTACTAGTCTACGGCGACTCGCAGGGTGGTCATCAACCAAGTCAACAAGTCTTGGGACCGCAACAAGGAGAACATGGACGCCTACTACCTAGAAGTACGCAAGCTCGAGAACAAGTTCTATGGTCTCGAGTTCCACCACGTCGTCCGCGACAACAACGTTGCAGCGGACGTCCTGTCGAAGCTTGGTTCTACTCGCGCTCAAGTACCAGCGGGTGTCTTTGTCCACGAGCTTCACGTGCCATCCATCCCGAGCCGGAGCCACCGACCACCGTCCCCAAGTGCATCCCCTGGCCGGCCGGGAGGTCATGATGATCGACGTGGACCGGAGGCGCCCTTCATCGACTACCTCGGCGAGCGAAGGTTCCCTCGGACAAGAACTTGCCCGAGCAACTCATCCGCCGCGCCAAGTCCTATGTCCTCGTTGGAGACAAGCTCTACAGGCGGGGCGCATCTTCGGAGTACTCATGAAGTGCGTTCCCGGACAAGAAGGCAAGGACATCTTGGAGGAGATCCATAAAGGCGTTCTGCGGCAACCACGCGTCCTCTCGCACGCTGATCAGCAAGGCCTTCCGACGAGCTTTCTATTGGCCCACAGCTCTGGGCGACGCCGAAGAACTCGTCAGAAGGTGCCAAGGGTGCCAATACTTCGCCAAGCAGCAACACGTCCCAGCCTACAAGCTAGTCACCATACCGCCAACCTGGCCTTTCGCCTGCTCGGGGCTCGACATGATTAGGCCACTACCAACTGCGCCAGGTGGATTCAACAAAGTACTGGTGGCTATCGACAAGTTCACCAAGTGGATCGAGGTCAAGCCGGTTACATGCCTCAAGGCTGACAGAGTACTCGACTTCCTGGATGAACTCGTACATCGCTACGGACTACCCCATCGCATCATCACAGACCTGGGTTCCAACTTCAACAATCACCAGTTCTGGGAGTACTGCGAGAACAGCGGGATCAACATCCGATATGTCTCAGTTGCCCATCTTCGGGCCAACGGACAAGTCGAGCGCACCAACGGGATGGTACTTGACGCTCTCAAAAAGCGGCTACACGACGCTGCCAACTCCAAAGGAGGCAAGTGGATCAAGGAACTACCCAACGCTCTCTGGGGGCTATGTACTCAACCCTCCAAGTCAACGGGACACCCCGTACTTCCTGTTCTATGGCTCCGAAGCGATCCTCCCTGCTGATGTCATGTGGGATTCACTAGCAGTGGAGTAATACGACGAAGGCGTATCCGAAGACAGCAGAGGAGTTGACATCGACGGACTCGAAGAAGCTCGCTGTGCCGCCCTCGTCCAGTCAGCAAGGTACCTAGAGGGTATCCGACGCTACCACGATCGCAACGTTAAAGAACGCTCCCTCAACGTTGGTGATCTCGTCCTCCGTCGCATCCAGAACACGGAAGGACTACACAAGCTCAGCTCGCCCTGGGAAGGTCCCTTCACAGTTGCAAAGGTGACCGGACCGGGCTTCTATCGCCTCCAAACGCTTGAAGGCGAAGACGTCAACAACTCGTGGGACATCGACCAACTCTGTCGATTCTACGCCTAGTCTACACGACTACACCGGGGGCTCCAGTCTATACGACTATTCAAGACCCCTCCGCCGTAAGCGGCCTCCGGGTCCAGGCTCCAGTCTCTGGACTACTCCACTCCAAGATCCAGCCCACGCGGCTACTAACGGATCTTGGGCTGCGACGAGCGACAAAAGACTCCAGCAGCGGTCTACTGAGAGACCATGTACTTCCAGATCCAGCCTACACGGCTACTAACGGATCTACTGCTGTAAGCGGCTATACGCCCTAGCACTACTTAGCCGTAGGCAGCCTCCGGGTCCTGGCGACTACTCTGTAACAACAGCCCTGTCCATCCAGGTGTACTTCTTTAGTAATAAAGTTTGATTACCCATCAACTACTTTACTGTCTCCTTCCCTCAACAGGACTACTGGCGAGTACGACTACTCGTGATGACTCCATGATGGGACTCCGCACTCACAGATGGCGATAACGAGTACTCATTCATGGAAGTTTTTCTTTCATTCATACTTAAACAAGTTCATTACAACTGTTTATGTACAACTACTGCTACGAGCTAACTATTACAGTACTACTGGAGATTGAGCTTCTCGGCGACTTGCTCAGCAATGGGCGCCATCTGCTCCAGCAGCTCCGCGTACTGCTCGTCAGTGCAGTTGGCGGCTAGTCCGCCGGCGACTACGTCAACTGGGGCCTTTGGGAAGTACGACTTCATGAAGGCCAGAACCTGGTTGGGGATCGACTTCGCCAAGTGCTTGACGTAGGTCGCCAGGCGGCTGGGGGCTTCCTTCAGCCGGTCCACCAAAGGAGCTATCTTCGCCTCCCCCCCGGGGGTGAGGCACCAACAGCCTCGTGATGGGAAGCGCGGCCTCCTCGAGTTCCTTCAGCTAGGCCCGCAGCTTCTCGCAGTCCTCGTTCAGCTTCTGCAAGAATTTGTAGCAGTTGACGAGGTCACGATCTGATGCGATACGGAGCTCCATGTGCTTGTCGCACTCGTAAGAAAGCTCCTTATAATCATACTCCAGTACCTTGCGGGCCTCTTGCTCCCGGTAGAAGAGGTTCTTCATGTCAGTCTCAGAAGCCTTCAGCTGATCGACGCGGGTCTCAAGCTCTGCAATAAACAAGGCAAAAGCGGGTCAGACTACCTCAAGCTACTATCAACAAGTACCCGACGAGGCGGTCGTGTACCTTTGTTCTTGTTGCGGAGAGATTTGTTCTTCCGCACCAACTCATCGCTCTTCGCCTGCATATCTTGGATGTCGTTATGATACTGGACGAAGGCGGTGTCCAGCTTCGACTGCATTGCGGCGGCGTGCTTCTGGGACTTCACGAGTTGCTCCTCCAAGGCTTCTGCCCGGAGTACTGTGTCGTCGTACCCTTGAAGCATGTCGGACTTCTGCCGGGACCTCTCCGCAACATCCTACAACAGGCAACACATATCAACTGGGTACTCAACACTAAAGGATTGACTACTCAAAGGTATCGACTACTCACCTTCATCCATTGCTCGGCCTGGCGCACCGCCTCCAGGTGACGAGCTGCGTCGGCCGGGTCGACCGGATCCACCAACGGAGGTCGGTCCCGCCACGACTACTCGTCGCGGCTTCGGCCATTGGCGCCGAGCGGATTGGCTCCGCGTCCTGGATCTCCGGCGAGCGGACGACTACCTCCCGCAGTGGGTTCTCGGCGGCGCGTCGTCGTCCTCTCCTCCAGTTGTCGCGGCGGCTTCTCCGACGGCCACCTCCATCGGCTCGGGGGCTCCCCCGGCGGCTCCCTGAGTCTCCGGTGTCACATCTTCAACGGGCACCGCTGCCGGAATATCACTTCCCTCGGCTTCAGCACCTGTCGACAAAAGGACAAGTGTATCGGTCATACCTTGCGACTACGACTACTCTTCGGGGTTACTTGCACTTGAGCAAAGTACTCACCTTCAACGACGCAGGCCTCAGGCAACGTAGCCTCCGCGGCCGGCGCCTCGGATTTTGCCTGAGGGGCGGGAGCAGACTCCTCAGTGGGCGGCGCGGTCTCCTCTTCCACCACTGCTGTGGCGGGTTCATCCCCCTCCCAGGTCAAGTCCGTCGATTTCCTGCAGAGTACACAAGCTGATTGTCAACCTAGTACGACTACCACATCCAATGTACTACTCTGGAAGGATCAACACTTACAAGCTCGACCGGACCACCGTCACGGTTGGGGCGCCGAGGATACTGGCAATGTCGACCGATCCCCGCCTCGGCGAGCATCTCCTCATGCGCCTCGGTGCCGCCGCCTCTTCGGTGGTAGCGAGCGACCGGTTCGTGCTCCTCTCGGCAACGGGGGCCGGCGCGTCATCTGCGCCAAGAGCTCCTCCACGGTGGGGGCTGGGCTACGACTACCCCCAGCTGGCTCCCCACTGTGTCCCAATCGCCTTCGTCACACTGCTCAACGGGGTCGAAAGGCGGCATCTCCTGCAAGCAAGGGAACTTCGTCGTCAACACACAAGATCGAGACATAAGTACTCGACTACTCTATTCAAGACGGCTTACCTCCTGGGACGTGGTCTCCGTGACCTTCAACTTCTTGGCCACGCGCTTGTGGGCCACGTTGCGCGGCTTCCTTGGCGGCGCGGGCAAGCTAGCCTCCAGGCTAGTCGGCTGATCCTGAACGAGAGGAATATGAGGCAATCCAGGGCGGCTGAACCTTGACCTGGAAGCGCTCTTGCAGCTTTTCTTCATCGTCGTCCTCTTCGGATGTGTCTTCAACGACAACTGTGTCGTCTCCTTCACCAACTTCGCGGCGCTCCTTGGCCTTGGCTCTCCCTTCATCTGGGACCTCGACAAGTTGAGGAGGCGACGCTGGCTCGGAGACGAACTTCGCCAAGTCATCCTGCAAGAAGCACAACGCGTCAGCACGACTACTCTCCTATAATGAGTACTCGACAAGACCGAAGGCTACCGACCTCATTTGGTGGGCGCGCGGCGGAGTACTCGGGCACAGGGCACGGCGTGTACGCCGGCATATCTTTGAAGATCCTGCCCAGCCTTTCAACGATGTCATCGTCGTCGACTTCATCACTGGGCATTCGCGACGTGTCATCGTCGCCGGTGTACTGGTACCCTAGGGTGTCGTGAGCCATCAGCGGTTGCACCCTACGCTTCATGAAGCTGAAGGCCACATGTTCGGCCCTCAGCTCGGCTTCTCTCAGCGCCTTGATCTTCGCCAGCAGCTCGGGTAGCTGGACACCCTCCTGCAGCGTTGGCTCCGAGTTCCACCACGGCCGGTGCTTGGGCTGCTTCCCGCTTGGCTTCGGCAGCTCCGGGTGGTGGTTGGTCACGTAGAACCACTTCGCTTTCCAATCCTGGTTGGAATCGATCAGCTTGTACGAGAGGTACTGCTCCACGGCGTCTTCCCTCATCTGGATCCCGGCTCGCCCCACTACTCGGGGATTGTTGGCGGCCTGGGGGCTTCACCCGAAGAACTTCCGAACAAGATCCAATGGGGCTTGATCCCCAAGAAAGCTTCGCAGAAATGTACGAATACTGAGGTGTGGAATATACCGTTGGGGTTGAGGTTGAGGTACTCGATGTCGTAGTACCCCAGCAGCCTCTTGAAGAAGTCGCTGGCCGGTAGATACAGTCCGTGCTCCGCGAACCGGGTGAACATCGGAATCTCATCTGGGTTCTTCTCCATGGGGTACGGATCCCCTGCAGCAGCTCTCCACATGTCCACCTCCTTCTCCTGCAGGAATCCACTATTGAGAAGGGCCAGCAGATCTTCGGTCTTGACCTTGGATTTCTTCCACTCTCGATTTGGATTTGGCCGCGGCGGAGACACCGGCGGCGATGTCCCCGCAGCAGATCCGGCGGCCTCCTCACGAGCCCTCTTCTTCCCACTGGCGGCCTTCGAGGTCTTCGATGGTGAGGGCTTCATTCTCCAAGTGCAAGGTGTCTTCATGCGCATTCGCTCGGGGGCTACGGCGGTGGCTTCCTACGGCGGCGCGCTTGGATCTACAATCTTCTCAACGGCGGCAGCGCGCACTGGCGGTGATTCGTGGCTAGATCTGCAAGTAATGGCTGCGAATGCGTGGGGTGAAAAACCCTAAGGGTTTTGGCTTCTATTTATAAGTCAACAGCGGCCCCTCCAACGGCCGGATGGATAAGTCTGCGCTCGGCTGACTCAGCGGCGGCGCCTGACTCTTCAACTTCTACTAGTCGACGCGCCTCATCTCGGGGGCTCGGCTACTTCTACTCGACTTCCTGGGTAGCGACAAGACTCAAGAGCAACTCAGGACACATTCTACAAGATGACCCTTCAATTCGAGAGGAAGTACTCGACTCAAGGCTCGGGGGCTCCGTGCCACGTGTCCTTCGGTTTTTTCTCCGGATTTTACGGGATATTCTTGTCAAAACTTCAGATGGACCCTCAGCTAGAGTCTACAACTCAACCTAAGGCTCGGGGGCTACTCCATTTGGAGTGCGATTTTGCAATCACACTTCCATATCAGTTTCGGCTTCAAGACAACTCGGGCATTGTTGAAGACCTTCAAGAGCAGCACTCGAGGACGCTTGGGACTACTCGAGAAGACTTCAGGATTGCTCAAACATCAGCTGGAGTACATTCCAGCCTCGGGATGCTTCGACTACTCTTGAGGACTTTTGACTTGTAGTGCTCAGGGACGCTTGAGGACTACTCGTTAAGGCCGTCAAGACTACTCGAAGCTATCCTTCTCGACTACAAAGTACTCGGGGGCTTGTCGTATGGACCTCCCTGGGCCCACTACCTCGGTGGGTACCAGGACCGACTACTCAGTGGGCCCCTGGGACTACCCGACTTGCGCTGCACGGCACCTGCTGGCGTGAAGCACAAGGACTACAGAGGAGAAGTACTCGGATAGGAAGTTGTACATGTCCCGCACTGTATGGAAGACTCCTAGACGTACTCGACTAGTACTCTTTCCCTGAACCGACTTGTAACCCTGCCTCCCGGACTATATAAGGCGAGGCAGGGACCCCTCTCTCGATCATCTCATCTCACGGCTTAAGATTGCATCATCTTGTAATCGCACCCAAACAATCCAGAGCTACGCAGCATACATGACGTAGGGTATTATGCATCGCGGCTTGAACCTGTCTAAATTGTGTGCCACGTGTCTCTTCCTTCGAGTTACCGATCTCGGCGAGGCCACATTCATCAACTTCGGGTGCTCCCCTTAGTAGGTTGCCGGTCTAAAACACCGACAAGTGTGTCCTTGTGCTTTTGTCCTAATAACTATATTTAATCACTGTTGCATATGCTTTGCATTTAATTTGATGGCTTTCTATTAAGGATAATGACTAGTATTCTTTTTACCATTGCCTTGTATAGCTGAGTTGCTTAATTAATTTGATGGTAGATGTTGCTTAGCTTGTTCAACTAGGTTGGTAATAATCAACATGGTTACTCTTTTATGCTCTATGTTTCTTTATGATAATTTTTAATACAAGATCATTATGCTTAATCGGAACATGGAGCGACCACCTAGGAAAATCGTACAACCACAAGACATATGGCTCTGTCTTGGCCAAATAATTAGAAACCTGAAGTGATCTTACCTGAAAGAGTCCAATGGGGAGGCGTTGTTGGGGTATAGACCTGCTCTAGCGGGAGTTGGGTTTGTTCATTTATGGTGGGGTATTGACCTGCTAGGGAGTTTTATGCTCTGCTTCGTCCTGATAGGTTGCTACACATTAGGGAATCTTTGTAAATGCCTCGTAGCGTCCCTATGAAATCACACCTCGGTAGTGTGGTATGATGCCTAGCCAGCATCGCATGGTTGGGTCCGAAGTTCTTCGGGACTTTTAGCGACTTGTGGGTAAAGATGTGCCACCTCTGCGAAGTGTATAAACTGATCGATCAGCCGTGCTCACGGTCAAGAGCGGCATGGACCCTCACATGATAATTGAACTTGAAGATGGACTTAAATTGTGGTTATGGCTATGCTTGCCATATTCTTATGGTGTATCTCTTACCTCTTTACTTAATTGTGGGATGATATATACTTATACTTTATTAGTAATCGGGTGCTAATAAAATTTGACCCACTAAAATTACTTAATGCAATCAACTTGTCAGCCTTTTCTTGCTTAAGCCTTTGCATTCATACTTTCCCCACACTTATTGAGTACAATATGTGCTCACCCTTGCTATAAACAATGTTGCTCAGAAGGAGGAAGCTGCTATGAAGATGTTGCTGGTGCTAGACGTGTGCAACCCCTAGTCGACTGCATGTGATGTTTGGAGCCTTTGTTTCCATGACTAAGCGTAAATCTCTAATAATCTCCCTTTTTCTTACGTGATACTGCATTCACTTATATGTCACTATATGTATGAAAATAGATCTTGACATACATATAGTTATAACTTGGTTTTCTTTGGAAAAACAGGTGTGACATAACCCCTTAAAATTGAATCTATTATTACCCTAAAGAGTTAAATTTGGATGAAAATGTTGTAGAGTGAATTCTAACTAAAATATATCAATTGGATGAAGATAATAAGTATATATTCCATATAAATATTGTGTTCAAATATTTAACAAATGATAGGTAGCTTAAGGTAATAGTTTTATAGCTATGTAGCCTTTTCTTTACATGAGAGACTCCGGAATTACTTCCCACTTCACACAAAACATGGTTGAAAAAATCATAAAAATATCACAAAGATATAATGGTTAAGACTACTCAAAATAATAACCCCGTGCGTAGCACGGGTTGGTGGGCTAGTTGTATACAACTTGAAAATGTATCATAAGAGAAAATAAATGTCATCCTTGTAATAGTCCTTTTACACTATCATAAGGAAAATTTTAAAGTGTGTAATCAATGGGAGTCATCCATCTAGTGAAATATAAGGGTACTACCAGGTGGTACTAGTCTGGTGGAAAACCTGATACTATCCAATTAAATTAGCTAGTGGAACAGTACAAAGGTACCACTATATGATATTATCCAAGCATTGAAACAAAGCTCCTATCATAAAGTCTACAAAATCATTCTACAATTTCACAGCAAGTACAATGCACCAACATGCAACAATCCATGTGATTGTTGTGGTGAGATGGGGTGGCTCCTATAGTCATATATGTCCACTGAAAGATGGATAGAAGTTGAAACTTTCGGCCCAGTCAAAAAATGTTACAATATTTTTTCAATAATATTACATGATTTTTTTAAAAATGATCTAACATTTTTGGAAAAAGTCACACCAACATTTCTACAGAGAAAATGTTGGATCCAAATGTTTCAAAATGGTTGCACCAACATTTTTCATAGAAATGTTCTCGGCTCAGGCGTCGGCGAGACCCGTGGAGGCCAGCGAGCCCTTAGGCTGGTCGGCCGACGGTGGAGCACGGGCGACAACGAAGGTGCGCCCTCGCACGGGGTGGCGATGGCAAGTGGAAGGCGTAGGGAGCGGTGGAGAGGAGGGGTGGGATTAGGGTTTAGGTGTGGGATCCAAGAGTTGTAGTTGTTTACATGAATCTCAAATATTAAAAAGTTGAACTCTATCTTTACTAATGGCGTGTTTGGGAGAGCTCTAGCTCCGCAAAAATAGCTCCGGAGCCGCATCCACGGAGTTCCACCGTGGAGCGGCTCCACCGTGGATCCGAGGTCTAGTAAAGTGTTTGGTACGGCTCCGCATTTCTAATCATGTCTATGACATCCGGGGTCCACATGTCGGGAGAATAAAAAAAGAAAAAACTCCTCTTCCTCCTTCGTGTTTATGTGACGCAAACCGCAGGATGCCGCCGGACGAGCAGGCGACCTCGCCGTCGGCCGGCGCGACGAGCGTAGCGGCCTCGCCGGGGCGGGGCCTCACCGCCGGCGAGCAGCCGACCTTGCGGCACGGCGGACGTGGCGACCTCGTCGGGGTTGGGCCTCACCGCCCGGCGGATAGGCAACCTTTCCGTCGTGGCCTCCGGCCGCGACTCCGCCCGAATCCGGTCGCCGCGCGCCGCCCGAATCCGGCCGCCGGCGCCGCACTCGCCGCGGTTGGGCGGGCGCGCGACCCGGCCGGGGACGGGCGGGCGCGGGCTAGCCCTCGGCGGCCCTCGCCGCGGCGGCGGCGGCACGCGGCCTCGCCGGGGGACGGGCGGGCGCGGGGCGAGCCTCCGCGCGGGGGAGGCGAGCTCGACGCCGTGTGCCGGCGACGGCGAGTCGGGGGGAGGAGAGTCGCGAGAAAAATAGAACGAACCGTTTTTCCGTGTAACGAGTGGCAAAGGTGGGTAATTTCCACCCAACTCCACGAGTGAGTACAAAACATGCCTTCGCGAGTACCCTTTGAGGCACTCCATGAAAACCATGGAGTTGGGGGTCCGCTCCACCTTTTTTTCCGGAGCGAATCCACGATGGAGCCGCCGGAATTGGGTGTGTTTGGCGAGAGAAAATTTGGAGTGGAGCCGTTTTTTATCCGAAGCCGCGTGGAGCTCTCCCAAACACGCCCTAACTTCCGAAGATGTATAGGATTCCCGGCAAGGGTGGAGCCAAGGGGGCTAGGTGTATTGCAGCTAGGGGTGTTAATGGACCCTTCAATTTAGGTGTATTGCAAATTTAAGGATCGGACCATATAAGGGCTGGACCATAATAATGTACAAGTTTGAGATCAAAAGTTAGTGTGGTTTAGTTGGATTGTGAAGAATGCATCCATAGCCCATTACCATCCCCGACTGCAGCCCATGCAAGTTCAAGTAATATTTTGTGTTTTTATCATGAATTTTGTACATGAAACATGATTGTTGTCCTGAATTTTCATCATGAATTCTGTAGATGATCCTCGCAAAAAAAAAAAAGAATTCTGTACATGAGACATGAATTTTGTACAAAATCACAGCAAATACGATGCACCGAAACAGCCCATGGAAGTTGCGAGGGCCACGAAATATCAGCATCACTCATGCATGGACTTGGCCCATCTGAATTTACAGGATTATTCGTGAAAGTCCATATGTTCGCCGGGGCTGCTGTCTGGGACGACATGCTCATCATAGTCTGCCACGTGCGTGTGGAGAGAGTTGTTATCTCCGGCCGTCGCGCTCGCCGGAGTAGTGCCGCAGGGTTTACGGAACCGGTGGGGTCCGGAAACCGTGGGGTCTGGTCCTATCGGTCCGGACCGGTTTCGGTTCCGGCCGGTCCCCAACCGGTCCAAATTTAAAATTTGAATTTAAATTAAAAAATGAAAAAGTCTCACAAAATTCTCAAAAATACTTCAAGGTGTATAGAATCTAATGGTGTCAAAAACTTTCAAATATTCGTTCGTTTCGTATAGTTTCCGTGCATTAGAAGTTCAACTAAAAATGAAAAAGGAGAACAAATTGGCCGGTTGAACTTCTAATACCCCGCAAAAAATACTAAATGCATTAATATTTGAAATGTTTTAACACCATTAGATTCTATGCACCTTGCAATATTTTTAGAAATTTTTCTTTTATTTTTTCAATTTTTAATTCAAATTTGAAAACACGTCAAATTCTACACTAATTCGGTTTTTTTGTTTCAACTACCGGGAACCGGTCGAACCGGTCCGGTATACCGGTTAAACCGGTCGGTATACCGGTCGGATCCGATTGCACTGCGTGGTTTGAATTCAAATTTGAATTCGTCCGGTTTCCGGCCGGTTCCCGACCGAACCGGACCGGTAAACCGTGCACGGACCTCGGCTCGGTTGAAGCGTCCCCTCATCGAGAGGTGACTAAATGTGACACAAATACCGGTCCCGGGAGGCCGGTAACACATTTATTACAACGAGTGGAATCGATCTTTTACATCACGGCGACACAAAGGGCACGGTAGTGCCAACGCTACAAGGAACAACACAAACGCTAGCGATCACACTACAATAGCAAAGGCTTCCATAGCCTCCTCGCAGTACCACAACATGGAAGCTTTCGGTAGGGCCCCGGGTACACGAGCACGGTTGGGTGTAGGGCAATGACCTACTCAACGTCTTCTCGGAATGTAATCGGGATCCTCCTCCGTAAAATAGTTAGTAACACAAGGGTGAGCACATACGTACTCGGCAAATCCAATCCCACCCACGGAGGGGCTTATAAGCGAGAATCATGCATAAGGTATAACAAGGATCGAGTTAAGGTTCATTTTGCAAACTTACACATGCGGGGGTTCATTTCAAAAAGGTTTTCGCAAATCATTTTCATACCCAAAGTGACTCGATTGTTTTAGGAAAAACCCTTTGTGGAACTACCGGACTTCCCGTCCGTCGTAGCCCGTGCACACGGCCACACACTTTTCCCGGAAAACTAACTCACGCCGAAAAACATCCCATCCCCAAACACTAGTTTTTGTGACCACACCGTGACTCGTCCAATACCGTGGACACGGCTATTCGAATAGGTTTGACACTGCGCAGAGGTTGTACATCTTTACCCACAAGTAGGGTACCGTCACACGGACACCTTAGTGCGGTACGGATCCTATCAAAGCCATTACCCACCTTAGGTGACACTACGAGCCACCACGGAAGCACCCAAGGGGTTATACCACATAACCGGGGCGTACCTCACACGGAGCGTACCCCCGCTCCTTGGTCTTCCGCCGCTCACCCGCACACCCGATGGCAAGTAGATTAACTAGTGGGGTTTATGCTAAGCTGTTGCCACATACAACGGTCGAGTGGTTGTACGATGACTTGGTCGGTGAGATGTCACGCAACTCGGTCCTTAACCGACAAGATGGACAACTCCCAACACGCTCAACCACACGGTACGAGCTCACCCATACTCCGACACACACGTCCATCCCGTCTACCCAGGTTCTTTACTCATTTCCCAAACATATCCCCTTTTCCATTTGTAAAGCACTCACACATTTTGAAGACACGCACACATTTTTAAAGAACACATTCAGGCCAAAACAAGGTTAAATCATAGCAATCAAGGGTGGCTATCCTACCATGTTTTGCAGTAAAACAATATGCAATTTATAAAACGGGTATAGGGTATATTTATAAAACTAGGACAGAAACATGCATCAAAGGATGAGGGTGAACTTGCCGTCTTCGTAGTCCTCGGGGAGTGCCGGCTCGACGTTCGGGGCTCCGGGCTCCTGCTCGCAGTAGTCGGCTTCGATCTCCGGCTCGGGGTACCTTCCTCTGTCTACTCCGTCGGCTATGGCGCACACAAGCAAGCAATATTAGCACACACGGTTCCGGCCGAGCTCGGGGAGGGGAAGATGAGCGGAGAGGGGTATATATAGACCCTAGGGAAGGGGTCAGTTCGGCGGGGGGGGTGCGGTAATGTTTGGACTTAACTCGGGAATGAAAGGCGTGTATGAAAGGCTAGGTTAAGGAGGAGTTATAGGTATTAAGGACCTATTGGTAATTTCTACTTATTCAAAAGGGTGTGTTTATGACAATATAATTTGGGTTAGGGTCCGTTTGTAATTTGTTTAGGGCTCAACGGTAATTAATTACTAGCCTTAGGGGCTATTTGGAAGGAATAGGGGAGGAAGTAAATAGGATAGGGGGGGGCTCGGGTTAAGGGGAAAGGCCGGGGGCCTATTGGCAAAACCGGCTTTCTTCTCCCTCCCTCGATACGAACGAGAGAGGAGGGGGGGTGCGGGCATGGCCGGCCGGCGGGGTGCTCGCCGGCGGCTCCAGTCTGCGGCGGCGGCCGGGGACAAGGGGAAAAGGAAGAGGGGGCGAGGGGGTCCTATTCCCGTGCTCACCTCGGACTATCGTGCACGGTGGAGGCGGCTCCACGGGAGAGCAGTGGTGCGGCGGCGGCGCTAGGGGGCGGCGGCGCGGTGGTGCTCGGGGAAGAGGGGAGGAGGTGCTGTGAGACCGTGATGGTGTGGTGCGGCGAGCCGGGGAGGCCGTCGGCCCCTTTTATAGGCGGCGGATGGTGGTTTGGGGAGGAGATATTTCTCCGGCGAGCTTCACTCCGGCGAGCTCGAGGAGCTTCGCGAGGCGGCGACCGGCGACGCGACGGCTCGGCCGGTGCGGGTCAACTTGTGGCGGGGGTTAGGCCGTGGACGAGACCCGGCGTGCGAGCGCGGGGCGGGGCGCGGCCGGCCGGTGGTGGAGTTGACGGCTCGGGCGGGGGGGAGTTAATGGCGGCCGCGGCTCGGTGGCCGGCCGGTCCACCGGCGTGCGCGGGCGGGCGGGGCCGGCGGTGGCGTGCGGCGGCGGGTGGTTTGCCGGCGCGCTTGAGGAGGAAGGGGGCGGCGGCGCGCGCGCGGCCCCGGGTCAACCCCCGTCAGGCGCCGGTCGGGGTGCTGGGTCGGCCGCGCTGGAGGAAAGGGGAGGGGAGGAGAAGAGAAGAAGAAAGGAAGGGAAAAAGAAAAAAGGGGAAAAAGAAAAGGAAAAAGGAAAAAGAAAAGGGAGAAAAAGGAAAAGAAGGGGAGGAAAATTAAGAAGGGAAAAGGAAAAATAGGGAA
The DNA here is from genome assembly GCA_947561735.1 of Cenchrus americanus. Classification (NCBI taxonomy): domain Eukaryota; kingdom Viridiplantae; phylum Streptophyta; class Magnoliopsida; order Poales; family Poaceae; genus Cenchrus; species Cenchrus americanus. Next base: position 58,597,848 of record OX387240.1, read on the forward strand.
AAAGATTTTGGAAAAATCCGGAAATTGTTAGGGGAAAATTGGGAAGGGTTTTGCGGGGTTTGTCCCGGTTTTCGGCGTCCGCGCATTTTCCGGGACGGCGGTGATGGCGAGGCGGACCGGTCGCCGGGACCGCGGCGTGCGCGGGATTCCCGGCGGTGGCCAACCGCGGCGTTGGGAAGGCGCGCAAGGGTGCGGCCGAGGTGCGGTGCGGCGGGATTCGCGGCACGCGCGCCGGGGAGAGAGAGAGAGAAACGGTGGCTAGGGTTTGAATGGTAATTGAGCTCGGCGGGTTGGTTTTTGAAAATACGCATGATTTATTGGGTGATTTATTTAGAGCTAAAAACGCGGGCGTTACAAACCTACCCCACTTAAAATGAATCTCGTCCTCGAGATTCGGCTAAGTTTCAAATAGGTGGGGGAACTCCTTCCTCAGTGCATCCTCTCGTTCCCACGTAGCTTCTTCCACCCCGTGTCTACTCCATTGGACTCTGCACACCCGTACTTCGGTCGTTCTTGTCCGCTTGACCACAGTGTCTAAGATCTTGACGGGCACCTCCTGGTACCTAAGGTCTGGCTGTAGATCAATGGTCTCCACCGGTACTCGCTTTTCTTCCAGAACCTTCAAACATCGGCGTAGCTGGGAGATGTAAAATACTGGGTGTATATCTGTCATTTCCTCGGGTAGCTCCAGCCGATATGCTACTGCTCCGACTCTCTTGAGCACTTTATACGGGCCGATGTACCGAGGGGCCAACTTCCCGTGTACTTGAAATCTCCGAGTCCCCCGGATGGGTGAAACCTTGAGGTAGACGAAGTCTCCCGGATTGAAGCTCGCCTCACGCCTCTTCTTGTCCGCGTAGCTCTTCCGTCGAGACCGAGCGGCTTTCAACTTTTCTCGGATATCAGCTACTCGCTCCTCGGCTTCCTTTATAAGCGCCGGCCCGACCAGGGCACGCTCTCCTACTTCTGACCACATCAGGGGTGTCCTACACTTTCTCCCGTATAGTGCTTCGAATGGCGACATTCCCAGACTTGCCTGGTAGCCGTTGTTGTAGGAAAATTCTGCATATGGCAGGCTCTGCTCCCAATCTTTGCCATAGGTGAGGACGCATGCTCTCAACATATCTTCCAAAATTTGATTTACTCTTTCGGTCTGTCCGTCTGTCTGCGGGTGGTACGCAGAGCTGAAGTCTAGCTTGGTGCCCATGGCTTTGTGTAGGCTTTTCCAGAACCTAGAGGTGAACTGGGTCCCTCTATCTGAGACTATTCTGCTAGGCACTCCATGCAGCTTCACTATGTTTTCTATGTAGAGTTTCGCCAACTTCTCTCCACCATAAGTGGTCCGTACGAGTAGAAAGTGAGCGACTTTAGTGAGTCGGTCCACGATCACCCATATGGAGTCATGTCCCTTCTGAGTCCTTGGCAACCCTACTATGAAGTCCATGCCTATCTCGTCCCACTTCCATACTGGGATTGGTAAAGGTTGCAATAGTCCTGCTGGCTTCTGATGTTCAGCCTTGATCCTCTGACAAGTGTCACAGTGGGCGACGAACCGTGCAATGTCTGCTTTCATCCCATTCCACCAGTACTTCTGCTTTAAGTCCATGTACATCTTGGTGGATCCCGGGTGAATGGAGTATGCTGAGTTGTGTGCCTCATCCATGATGGTCTGTCGGAAATCTCCACCTTCGGGCACGCATATCCTGTTCTTGTACCACGGGTGCCTTGGTCATCTACTCGAAGTCGGGGGCCTTGTTTTCTCCGGTATGCTTGCGGATCTTTATCGATTTTCATCGGTCTCTTGGGCCTTCCGGATCTTTTCCTCTAGGGTAGGTTGAACACTCAGCTGGCGGACGTAGCCTTGGGGGACGATGTGTACGTTGAGCCGTGCCATCTCCTCTTGCAACTGGGCACTCTTGGGTGCTACCTTCTCGTAGGTTTTCCGGCTTAGCGCATCTGCTACTACATTGGCCTTCCCCGGGTGGTAGTGAATCTCTAGATTATAGTCCTTGACTAGCTCTAGCCATCTTCTCTGCCTTAGGTTTAGGTCGGGCTGGGTGAAGATGTACTTTAGACTCTTGTGGTCCGTGTAGATCTCACACTTGTTCCCGATCGGATAGTGTCTCCGCATCTTCGGGGCATGCACTACGGCCGCAAACTCCCGGATCGTGGGTGGGATAGTTCTCGCTCATGGGGTTTGAGCTGACGGGAGGCGTATGCCACTACCTTCCCATCTTGCATGAGAACACATCCCAATCCTTGTCGGGAGGCGTCGCAATACACGACAAAGTCCCGTTGAATGTCTGGCAGGGTTAGCACTGGGGCTGTGGTCAACCTCTTCTTCAACTCTTGGAAACTTCTTTCGCAGGCCTCGGTCCAGTTAAACTTCTTCTCTTTCTTGAGCAGCTCTGTCATGGGCCGGGCGATCTTGGAGAATCCCTCGATAAATCTCCGGTAGTATCCGGCTAAACCTAGAAACTCCCGATCTCACTCACGTTGGTTGGTTGCTGCCAGTTGGAGACTGTCTCAACTTTCCCGGGGTCTACAGCTACTCCTTCTGCAGTCAATATGTGCCCAAGGAAGGATATCTTTTCTAGCCAAAATTCACATTTGCTGAACTTGGCGTATAGCTTGTGTGCCCTCAATTTTCCCAGCACTACTCGAAGGTGTTGTTCATGCTCCTCCACGCTCTTGGAATAAACAAGTATGTCGTCAATGAAGACCACGACAAACTTGTCCAGGCTCTTCCATGAACACCTTATTCATGAGGTTCATGAAGTATCTTTGGTGCATTGGTTAGTCCAAAGGACATCACCGTGAACTCATACGCCCGTAGCGAGTGACAAAGGCGGTCTTGGGGATGTCACTTTCCCTTATCTTGAGCTGGTGGTACCCTGATCTTAGGTCCACCTTCGAGAAATACTTGGCTCCCTTCAGTTGGTCAAACAGGTCATCTATTCGGGAAGAGGATACTTGTTCTTAATAGTAACTTCGTTCGGCGAGCGATAGTCCACACACATCCTCATGCTCTTATCCTTCTTCTCTACGAAAAGCACCGGGGCTCCCCATGGTGATGAGCTTGGTCCGATGAACCCGCTTCGCCGAAGCTCGCTAGCCGCTTCTTCGCTCGCCGGCTCGGGGCCGCCATCCTATAGGGCCTCTTGGCTATGGGAGAGGTTCCGGGGATAAGGTCGATTACGAACTCTATATCCCCGTTCGGTGGCATCCCGGGGAGTTCTTCGGGGAACACATCCGGGTATTCTTGTACTCTTTGGGACATCTTCTATGGACTTGGCTTCTATGTTGAAAACCATTATATCCGCCTGTGTCCCCGGGTGTGGCGGGTCACTTGTATCCCGTCCGAATTGGTCGGGTGTACTACTTTATCGGCACAACTTATGAGGCCATGGTGTTGGCTTAACCGGTCCATACCAAGGATCACATCTATCCCCTTGGATTTCAGTACTACCAGGTCTGCTAAGAACTCTACCCCACTTAAAATGATCCTTACCCGGGGGCATCCCGGCTTGACACTTAATGTCACCTCCGGGCGTTCGAGTTATTAGGGGTGCTTTGAGTAGTACCGTGGGTATGCTATGTTTTTCCACAAAGCTTGAGGATATGAATGAGTGTGATGCTCCCGAATCGAACAGGTATGGTAGCCAAAACGAGCCGACCGAGGAACTCACCGAGTACTACGCCTTGTGCTTCCCGTGCCTCTCGCGCATTGATGTGATTCACCCGGGCGCGTCCATACGACCGCCGGGGGCCGCCTCATCTGCCGGTTGCTTGGTGTTGTTGCCGAAGTTATTGTTGCTGCGCACCGGCATGCGGTTGGCTCTCGAAGCAAGTGGCCTTGGCCCGTTTACCGAGTTGGAGTAGGTGGTGGTGGCCGGCTTTTTAGCATAGGGGCGATTGGCGATGAAGTGCCGGTTTCTCGGCAGTTGAAACACACTCGGGAGCTGTTGTTGTTGTTGGTAGTGATCTGGCTGGTGTTGTTCTGTGGGGGCTTCATGGCACTCTGGTTGTAGGAGGGCTTGAACTGGGCTCTGGGGGCTTGCGAGCTCGTGGCTTGGGATTGGGTTCTGTACTGCATAGGAGCTTGGAACCTGGACATGGGGTGTCCAAAGTTTCTCGGCCTCTGGGACCGCTCTTGCTGCTTGGCCTTGTGTTCCATGAACTTGCGCTTGTTTTCCTTCTTTTCCTCGGCCCTTGCTCTCTCCGTGAGTATTGCCATGTTCATAAGGGTGTTAAAGTCCGGGTAAATCTGAGGAGTCAGCAGTGTCCTCAGTTCCGGAGTCAGCCCCTTCTTGAACATTTCTTGCTTTTTGGAGTCTTTATCCACCTCCTCGGGGGCATAGCGGGCCAGCTCTATGAACTGGTACGTGTACTCCTCCACAGACATGTTGCCTTGGCGGAGTTCGCGGAACTCGTCTGCCTTCCGCTTCAGTGTAGCCTCCGGGATGTGGTAGCGACGGAACTCCTCCACGAATTCATCCCATGTGATGGCGGAGGGATCCTTGGGCGCGGCGCGCATAATTTTCCCACCGAGCTAGGGGTCGTCCCGGTGGTGGTGAGCCGCCGAGAGAACCTTGTCATGGTCCTCGCGGTGGAGGGGCTCCGGTTCCCTCGGGATAGCTCTCGGCCAATCGTCGGCGTCCAAAGGATTCACCGACCCGCTAAAAGTGGGCGGCTTAGTCCCGAGGAACTCGATCGGCTTCTCATTCATGCTCATAGCACGGGGTCTTGGGCGGTTGATGGCATTGAAGATAGCCTCCATCGGGACGATACTGGTTGGCTAAGACTTGGGCCAAGTCAACGGGGAGGGGGTGGCGGTGGCGGGACCACGTTCTCTCCTCCATCTTCATTTTGGTTAACCTCCTCGGTCGTGGAACCGCTCCCTCCGATCGGCTTGCGATCCCTCGCCGTCCGATCGGTGGGTCCCGACAGGCGCCCGGAAACCATCCGTAAAGAAACGGGTTTTCTAAGAGGTCTAGTTTTATGTGATATTTAAGTGGATCATATCGGGTTTCTTTTTGAAAAGGGCGGGGTTTATTCGCCGGTAAGCACACAACAAGCACATAGCAAACAAGCAAGCACAAACAAGTTTTTATTACAAACCGGCGAGGAGGATACATCCCGACTACGCGGACACACTACATGCCTAAGGACTAAGGGCGCGACTTGGACCCGTACGGCTTCATTCCCCGGGTCTTGGGGTACACTACTCGCGAGGGGAGCCGTCTTCCGGGGTCGAGTGTTCTTCCGGCGGAATGAGCAACTCGTCATCATTTCCCGCCCTCGGGGTCTCTCGTTTTCCCGAGGCCGTGCTTGCGGCTTCGGTGGTAGGCGTTGGGGGTTCGGTGAATCGCCGGTGGTGCTTGGTGGGACTTCTATGGTTCCTCCCCATCCTACTATGGGTGTTCCCGGCGGGACTTGAGCTTCTCCAATGGCCGGAACAGTGTTCCGCCGTTGGTCCATTCTTGCATGCATTGGTCTCGGATCCTCCCGAGGCTTTCCTGGGCAACGGCTTCACTGCTTATGGGCTGCTGCAGTCCTTGCTTCGGCTTGAGCCACTCGGACTTGGTGCATCCTCACCGTGACTTCAACTTGCTCGGCCCGACTGATTTGTTCCCTCAAGTGTCCGGCTTGGTAGTCAAAGAGCTTGTCCAGGGAGACGAGGTAGGCGACTACGTGGTAGAGCGGAGTCTTCTTGGTGGCGGCGTCGCTCCAGGTTCCTCATGCGGGCTTGCCAAACTGGGGTTCTGATGGCGGGAGGGAAGTACCTCATCGGGGTGGGGACGAGGTGTTCTTCGTAGATCCAGCACAGGTAGCGGAGGGCTTTTTTGAGGGCCAAAGGATAGGTGTCCCGGTGTCGAAACCCTGTGGCGGTCACGCGCCACGGCTCGATGTTGGTGTGGCGGTTGCTTCTAGCGACGGAGAGGACCACTCTACAGCGAAGAGTGCCGAGTTGCTCGTACTCTCTGCCGTAGTACCTAGGGCGCTCGGTGATACCGAGGCGCTACGGGGAGTTGATGAGCGGCGAGCAAAACCAGGCTCCTCCTGGCACACGCCTTGGGTCCATCCATCTTCCGCCATCTGAAAACAAAGGTAGAGTTGAACAGGTTGTGGTGGGGTACACGAGATGGATAACTTTATTTAGTAGGAAGGTTGGGGTACATCCTTCGGGGTACACTTATTATTGCTAGGACTCGGTTTCTAGCCTACACACCCTAGTCTCATGGTGATTCTTCCTCTAGCCGGATACGGCGCTTCTTCGGTGGAAGATCTTGCTCCGATATCTCATCTTCGGTCCGGGTCCCTTTGTCCCGGTGGGTTTCTTCGGGTTCATCTTCTTCTCGCTCTCGGCTCCTTCATCCCTACTTCTTCGCTCTTTTAGTTCGTCCCATAGGGCTTTATGGGCCAACGGCGTGCGCTCTCTTTCCCCGAGGTATTCTTGCTTTGTGTTGTGTAGTTCAACTTCGCTATGGTTGTCTTCACCCTTTCTAGTTCTATCCTCTCGTTCGCTCTTTCCGCTCTGTCGATCCGCCGCTTCCGCCGGGCTTGCTCCCGATAAAGGTGGTCTAGGCCTCCGAGGTATATGGATAGGTGGGAAAGCGCCTCTTCTAAGTCTTCTTCCTCTCGTTCTAGACCTCTCATGCGATCAATCCACGAGCGTCCTCTTCCTCCGCAGGGTGGAAAGAATCCCATTGGAGTCCTTCGGAGGTGCTTGTCTATAAACCACTCGTAGGCCGACGCGGGCCTTCCGAGCGGCCTTGGGGTAGGTGTCGGCAAAGCGAAAACCGGTGGCGCAGACGAACCATGGCTCTATGTCGGGGTAAAGCGTGCTTCTTCCCACAAAGATCGGCAGCTTACACCGAGGGGTGCCGAAGCGTTCGTACTCCCGTAGACGAACTCGGCGGATCCCTTACTCCGACGCGCTCTAGGCCGAGTAGCAACAAAGTTAGGGAGGCCGAGCCGGACGGGGCAAATTCCTCCGTTCCACTCGGGGTTAGCCATCCGGAAACGGCAAGAATCAAGGTAAGGATTTGGGAAAAGGTGAGCTTAGCAACGGAAAGGTTAGAGAGGGCCGGAGGAGGTCTCGTATCCTAGGGTCATGTCCTACGGCCAACTCCGCGGCTCGATACCACCCGAAGCGTCCCCTCATCGGAGGTGACTAAATGTGACACAAATACCGGTCCCGGAGGCCGGTAACACATTTATTACAACAGGTGGAATCAGTCTTTTACATCACGGCGACACAAAGGGCACGGTAGTGCCAACGCTACAAGGAACAACACAAACGCTAGCGACCACACTACAATAGCAAAGGCTTCCATAGCCTCCTCAGAGTACCACACCATGGAAGCTTTCGGTAGGGCCCTGGGTACACAGGCACGGTTGGGTGTAGGGCAATGACCTACTCAACGTCTTCTGGAATGTAATCGGGATCCTCCTCTGTAAAATAGTTAGTAACACAAGGGTGAGCACATACGTACTCAGCAAATCCAACCCCACCCACGGAGGGGCTTATAAGCAGAATCATGCATAAGGTATAACAAGGATCAGGTTAAGGTTCATTTAGCAAACTTACACATGCAGGGGTTCATTTCAGAAAGGTTTTCGCAAATCATTTTCATACCCAAAGTGACTCGATTGTTTTAGGAAAAACAACCGTGGAACTACCGGACTTCCCGTCCGTCGTAGCCCGAGCACACGGCCACACACTTTTCCCGGAAAACTAACTCACGCCGGAAAACATCCCATCCCCAAACACTAGTTTTTGTGACCACACCGTGACTCGTCCAATACCGTGGACACGGCTATTCGAATAGGTTTGACACTGCGCGAGGTTGTACATCTTTACCCACAAGTAGGGTACCGTCACACGGACACCTCAGTGCCGGTACGGATCCTATCAAAGCCATTACCCACCTTAGCTAACACTACGAGCCACCACGGAAGCACCCAAGGGGTTATACCACATAACCAGGGCGTACCTCACACGCAGCGTACCCCCGCTCCTTGGTCTCCCGCCGCCGACCCGCACACCGGATGGCTAGTAGATTAACTAGTGGGGTTTATGCTAAGCCGTTGCCACATACAACGGTCGAGTGGTTGTACGATGACTTGGTCGGGTGAGATGTCACGCAACTCGGTCCTTAACCGACAAGATGGACAACTCCCAACACGCTCAACCACACAGTACGAGCTCACCCATACTCCCGACACACACGTCCATCCCGTCTACCCGCTCTTTACTCATTTCCCAAACATATCCCCTTTTCCATTTTTAAAGCACTCACACATTTTGAAGACACGCACACATTTTTAAAGAACACATTCAGGCCAAAACAAGGTTAAATCATAGCAATCAAGGGTGGCTATCCTACCATGTTTTGCAGTAAAACAATATGCAATTTATAAAACGGGTATAGGGTATATTTATAAAACTAGGACAGAAACATGCATCAAAGGATGAGGGTGAACTTGCCGTCTTCGTAGTCCTCGGGGAGCGCCGGCTCGACGTTCGGGGCTTCGGGCTCCCCGCTCGCGCTAGTCGGCTTCGATCTCCGGCTCGGGGTACCTTCCTCCGTCTACTCCGTCGGCTATAGCGCACACAAGCAAGCAATATTAGCACACACGGTTCCGGCCGAGCTCGGGGAGGGGAAGGTGAGCGGAGAGGGGGTATATATAGACCCTAGGGAAGGGGTTAGTTCGGCGGGGGGGGGGTGCGGTAATGTTTGGACTTAACCGGAATGAAAGGCGTGTATGAAAGGCTTGGTTAAGGAGGAGTTATAGGTATTAAGGACCTATTGGTAATTTCTACTAATGAAAAAGGGTGTGTTTATGACAATATAATTTGGGTTAGGGCCTGTTTGTAATTTGTTTAGGGCTCAACAGTAATTAATTACTAGCCTTAGGGGCTATTTGGAAGGAATAGGGGAGGAAGTAAATAGGATAGGGGGGCTCAGGTTAAGGGGAAAGGCCAGGGGCCTATTGGCAAAACCGTCTTTCTTCTCCCTCCCTCGATACAGAACAGAGAGGAGGGGGGTGCGGGCATGGCCGGCCGGCGGGGGTGCTCGGCGGCGGCTCCGGGGCCGCGGCGGCGGCCGGGGACAAGGGGAAAAGGAAGAGGGGGCGAGGGGGTCCTATTCCCCGTTCTCACCTCGGGCTATCGTGCACGGTGGAGGCGGCTCCACGGGAGAGCGGTGGTGCGGCGGCGGCGCTAGGGGGCGGCGGCGCGGTGGTGCTCGGGGAAGAGGGGAGGAGGTGCCTTGTGAGACCGTGGTGGTGTGGTGCGGCGAGCGGGGAGGCCGTCGGCCCCTTTTATAGGCGGCGGATGGCGGCTTGGGGAGGAGATATTTCTCCGGCGAGCTTCACTCCGGCGAGCTCGAGGAGCTTCGCGAGGCGGCGGCCGGCGACGCGGCGGCTCGGCCGTGCGGGTCAACTTGTGCCGGGGTTAGGCCGTGGACGAGACCCGGCGTGCGGGCGCGGGGCGGCGCTGCGGCCGGCCGGTGGTGGAGTTGACGGCTCGGGCGGGGGGAGTTAATGGCGGCCGCGGCTCGGTGGCCGGCCGGTCCACCGGCGTGCGCGGGCGGGCGGGGCCGGCGGTGGCGTGCGGCGGCGGGTGGTTTGCGGCGCGCTTGAGGAGGAAGGGGGGCGGCGGCGGCGCGGGCCCCGGGTCAACCCCCGTCGGGCGCCGGTCGGGGGCCGGGGTCGGCCGCGCGGGAGGAAAGGGGAGGGGAGGAGAAGAGAAGAAGAAAGGAAGGGAAAAAGAAAAAGAGGAAAAAGAAAAGGAAAAAGGAAAAAAGAAAAGGGAGAAAAAGGAAAAGAAGGGGAGGAAAATTAAGAAGGGGGAAGGAAAAATAGGGAAAAAGATTTTGGAAAAATCCGGAAATTGTTAGGGAAAATTGGGAAGGGTTTTGCGGGGGTTTGTCCCGGTTTTCGGGCGTCCGCGCATTTTCCCGGACGGCGGTGATGGCGAGGCGGACCGGTCGCCGGGACCGCGGCGTGCGCGGGATTCCCGGCCGGTGGCCGACCGCGGCGTTGGGAAGGCGCGCAAGGGTGCGGCCGAGGTGCGGTGCCGGCGGGATTCGCGGCACGCGCGCGGGGAGAGAGAGAAAAAAACGGTGGCTAGGGTTTGAATGGTAATTGAGCTCGGCGGGTTGGTTTTTGAAAATACGCATGATTTATTGGGTGATTTATTTAGAGCTAAAAACGCGGGCGTTACACCGGTTCGGTCCGGTCGGTCGGGATAAAAAACCGTAAGTGCCGGCCGGTTGCTAGCTGATCTGCACTCTGGAGTTGCAGTGAAAGTCCATAGGTGTTCGTCTGCACTGCTATTTTGTCTTGTACCAGCGAACTCATCTATTTCCGGCTGCTGCTACACAATGCCGATGATGTTTTAATTTGCTTGCCTGGCTGCCGACAATTCGCCGTCGAGCTGCCCGCCGCCGTGCTTCCCAACTGCAATTGCCGCCGGCTGGTTCAGTGTGCTGCGGGGTTTCTTTTTTGCCAACAACCGCAATTTATATCGTGGTTACCGTTCTTACCGCTGTGGAGCGGTAATAAAAACCGTCCGGTAAACTGCAAATACCGACACAGCAAAACCGGTGATCATGGTATACCGCACGGTATTTGCGGTTTACCGCGGCGGTACTTTTGCCTTCGGGTACCGCCTCCCGAGCGGTAGAAAAAAAAGATAGATGGTCTGATGATATAGATGGTCGCTTCGCGGCGGTAGTTCTGGCCTGATGAGATAGATGGTCGCTTCGCGGCCTCGCGGGCCTCGGCGTTCCGGCGCTGGTGATGCTGATTCCGTTTACCAGTCTAGGAGTAAACATACATGCGCCTCGTCGGGACAAAAAAGAACGCTTTTCTACACAAGAAGCATGTATTTTCAAATCTACTCAATAGTTAAGATACAAAAAATGCAGACGCATTCAAACAAATTCATAGTAGCAACAAGATAATGATTCCCAGAAAATTAATTACAACATTCATTAGATTGTTACAGAAAGCATTGCCAATCTAAGTTCTTATAAGCTAGAGCGTATAGTACAACATCAAAGTGAACAATAAGCACATGGACTTCACAATTTATTTGACAACAACTTAACGGAAGCCATGCCAGCGGCCAACCTCATAACTTGGAACACAGCATCCTCGAACCTCGATCTTGAGTCCTCACGCAATTTCGTACGCCGATGGAAGCAACCTGGGCACGGGTTGAACCATCAACGGCGTGGCCCGCTGCAGCAGCAGGGTGAACGCCTCCTCCATATCCAACTTGTCCGGCGTCTGGCCCGCCGGCAACTCCCAGTCGAAGGCGTGCACCAGGGTGGCGCTGGCGAGCGTCACCATCCTTAAGCCCCAGCTGAGTCCCGCGCAGATCCTCCGCCCGGCGCCGAAGGGTATGAGCCCGAAGTCACCCCCCTTGACGTCGACGCCGGCGTGCGACCCGCCGGGGAGGAACCGTGCCGGGCGGAACTCGAGCGGGTCGCCGGGCCCCCACACGGCCGGGTCGCGCGCGATGCCCCACACGTTGACGAGCAGCTCGGCGCCCGCCGGGATGCGGTGGCCGGCGACCTCGCACTCCGCGGCGGCGACGCGCGGCAGCGAGAGCGGCGTCGACGGGTGCAGCCGGAACGTCTCCTTGACGACGGCGGCGAAGAAGGTGAGGCGCGGGAGGTCCGACTCCGCGACCAGCCGGCCCCGGCCGACGACGGCGTCCAGCTCCTCCTGGGCCTGCTTGAGGATGGTCGGGTGGCGGATCAGCTCCGCCAGCGACCACTCCACTATCGTCGACGTCGTGTCCGTCCCCGCCACGAACAGGTTCTGCGCGCCGTTTGTTTTGTTAATTTGTACTATGTCATCAACAATTAAAAAGCATAAAAAAGAACGTTTGGTTATCTTCAGATATCGCAGATGAGATAGTGACGGCAGTGCAGTGTGAGCCATCGTTGTTGGCTAGTACCTAATAATAAAGAAAATGGTTCGCTGGTCACTTGGATTAATGTCAAATTCCTGGCACCTAACAATTTGATCCTTGTACTTTCCGCTACCACTCGTTCTATACATACATCAGTCCGGTAGTCTCATGTGTCATGTAGTAACTGTAACCTCATGAACTTCAATGCCCAGCGAGCTCATTAACCTTTAAACTAGTTGCCCAAAAACGTTAGCCTAAATTAAAGTTTGTATGAATTTCCACATACCCTACACCAAGACGGGAAGCTCATGTATATCTTCTGAAGATAGATAAGCAACTCATCTTTATAATCCATATACAAGTACATGTACGATATCCTTTTACCATCCATTAATATTCTTGTAAAAAGTTTCTGACTTAATTATTATCACCATTTCTTCGTATCGATCGATATTATTTTATATCTACCAATTCTGCTCAGCCGTTTTTTCCGTCACCAATATTTTTTTCGTGGCCGATTTTTTTCCTACATTCACCAACTTTTGTACCCAAAAATGTTGAGTACTCAAAGTAAAAATGTTAATAGTGTGTTGGGCTGTTGTGAGCTACTACTGTCTACTGGGTTGCACCAAATGTTTAATTATCTATCAGAAGATGATAGGCAACATGTTCGATTGGCTGGTGGCTCGTGCTGACTTGTTTTGCGAGAAAAATGCTGATGGCTGGTTGGTTTGTTTTCTGAGAAAAGTACTGGTGGCTGGTGGCTGATAAATCAGACGAACGGACTAAGGATCTACAAATTACATAAGCACAAAAGCAAGCCATTGGTTATGATCACAAATATAGAGTTACCGTTCCAAATTATAATTCGTGTGACATGTTTATTCTAAGTTTGACCGCTCATCTTCTCTCTTTTTTTAATGCAAACTGTACAGTTTTGACAGTGACAGGCCCACGAGCTTCACGTTAAGTTTTTTAACTTTTAATTATTAATTTTTCCGTGTGTCGCCAAACGCTAACCATGCATGACTCGATTACTGGAAACTACTCGTACGCGAATACATCGAATACGACGAGAGACGATACTTACCAAAATAAGTGCCTTGGCGTCGGTTTCGGTGATCCTATCCTCCTCGCCACCGGCTAGGGGTCGCTCGTCCTTCACCATCTCCAGCAGCAACCCCAGCAAGTCCTTGCCTTCCTCTGTCGTAACCCCGGCGGCCTTCCTCCTATCAGCAATGATACCGTTCATCATGCTGTCGAACCGACGGTGGAGCTTCTTCATCTTGGCCACGACGCCCTGCGGGTCCAGCCACCGGAGCGCCGGCACGAAGTCCCCGACGTTGAGCACGCCGCCCACCCGCATCACCTCGAGCACGATCTCCTTGAACTCCCTCGCGCCGCCTTCGTCATCGCCGGAGCCTCCGGCGGCGAACACCCGCCGTCCCACGGCCGCCCGCGAGAGCGCGTTCGTCGTGCAGACGTTCACGGCCTTCCCGAGCGGCACCGCCGCCACCTGCGCCGCCGCGAGGAGCGACCTCACCATGAGCGCGGCCTCCCGCTCCCGGACGGCGCGGAGGTCGTCGAGCGCGCGCGCGGAGAAGAGGTTGACGGCGCACACCTTGCGCATGGCGCGCCACCGGGGCCCGTAGGGGGCGAACACCACGTCCTGGTAGTTGTACGCCATGTGCTCCCCGCCGGAGTTGGGTGGGCGGCAGCTGAAGTTGGCGTCGTGGACGCGGAGGAACTGCTCCGCCACGGCCGCGGAGCCGGCGACCACCACGTCGGAGCTGCCGAAGCGCAGCCGCAGAAGCGGGCCGTAGACCTTGGTCATCTCGTGCAGCGTCTGGTGCGTCTTCCCGCCGAGCTGCGGCAGGTTGCCGAGGACGGGCCAGCCCCTCGGGCCAGGCGGCAGCGGCGCACGCTGCGGCTTCGTCCTGGTTGCCGCCTGCTGCTTCCAGAAGAGGACGTAGCATATGACCAGGGATACTGCCAAGGTGGAGAGCAGCAGAGGGGTTGGGATGTTATCCATGGTTTGCTGCCCGAGCTCCATGGATTTGCCGTGCCTGATGACATGCATCCTGGGAAACATGTGCGTGCGAACCCTATGTATAGGTATACTACCGGAGATAAAAAGAGTTGGTGAATCGGATCGGATGCGACGTCCTTGCCTTACCTACTACAGTAGTACTGCCTTACCTACTACGGAATTGGGTGCATCGGGATTCGGTAAGGCAAAATGCATCCTGTGCATCCGTCCAAAACTCTCTAGATGGCTAGTTCGCTTGCCTCCTGGTAGTGCATTTGTATAGATGACCATATGGCCGTCCATTACTACACGGCACAAGCACGACGCCGGCACGAAGGGCTCTTCGTGTCGTGCCGGGCGGCACTACAGGCCGAGCGCGAAGCACAGCACGAGCATGATGACAACTTTCTGTGCCATGCCAGCATGATGGCTTGGTGATGACCCAGCGTGACATCGTGCTCGTGCCAGCCCGCTCGTCCCGCTTCCCCGACGCGCGGGGCGGATTCTCTAGGCGTGTCGTCTCCTGCCTCCGTATCGAGGTCGGCCGCCCTTGTTGGAGGCGGAGAGGAGAGGGAGGAGTGTACAGAGGTGGACGAGCACGTCGGCAGTCATGAAGTCAAGACCCACTCCGCGTGTGGGCCTCTGCTCCTCCCACTGAGAGGCTATGGAAGGAGGGAGGGTTGCCAATGCCAACGCGGGGAGGCAGGTGCCGGCGCGGGGATGAAAGATAAGACCGGCGTTGTCGCCGTCAGGGCGGAGGAAGCTCTTTCTCACCCCTACTGCCCCGGCTCCATGTGTCGGGAGCAGAGATGGCAATGGGTACAAACTTATTGGGTATTGCCCAACCACACCCATACCCACCGGATAAAATTTTACCCACACCCATACCCACACCCGCTTGCGGGTACAAAAACTCACCCATACCCATACCCGCACGGGTATTTGTACCCAACGGGTAACCCGCACCCGATGTCTACCCACTATGAATCATGAATATATTACTGATAATTAGCAGAAATTAGCAATGATACACTATTAAATAAAGTCTTAACAGATCATTGATCATATTACTCCCATACTAATTCCAAGTCACCACCAGCAAAGTACTGAGTTCATCACATATTACATGTTTGACTCACATAATAAAGCACAAATGTGCATATAGCACAAATCTGAGTACATAGTCTCACCAGGACCACCAATCTACCACAAGTTTTTGAGTTCAACACATATTACATGTTCAAACTCAACCAAAAGATACATGAATACTTCATTCTTCATTGCATATGTATATGGGCCTTCGGGTTTATTTTACCCACGGGTAAGCGGGTGTGGGTAGTACCCAGCCGCACCCATACCCACTTACCCATTGGGTAGATGTTTTTGCCCATTAACGTACCCATGGGTAAAGATATCCTTTCACACCCGCCCCTTTATCGGGTAAAACCCATCGGGTAATCGGGTTTCGGGCTGCCATTGCCATCTCTAGTCGGGAGATACTACGCCGCGCTCCATGTGTCGGGAGATATAGGCCCCGACACTAACGAGTAAGAGCGCTGAGATCTATCGTTCGATGGTCGGTGTTAAGCAACTAGATGACACGAGTTTTATCCTGGTTCTGGCCGGGGCCGTACATCCAGCAGTGGTGTGCTCGGGGCACTATATTACGTTGCACCGTGGTGTTTGCAGAGGGGTGCTACAAGCGAGGCGGGAGAGGAGGCTGGTCCTCCAGGTCCCAGAGGTACTGATTGAGGCAAGTGCCAATATCGTGGTGAAGGCGGAGAGTGTGTGAGTGATCGCTATCCGTCGTCCCCCCTGTGGCTAGAGGACTGCCCCTCCTTTTATATGCCAAGGAGGAAGCAGTTTACAAGCGTGCCACACTATTTCGCCTACGTGTAGAGGTATGGCGTACAGTGCCACGGAGTAGACGGTTGTCCTGGCGAATCTCGCTCCTGCTGGGGCGTCGTGGCGAGTCCTGTGCCCGTACAGGAGCGGCTTCGAGGGTAGTGGCGTAGAGGTTGGCTGTCCGGCCGCCGCCCGCGGGCCGGCTCGAGGGTGGTGTCAACGGGAGACCGTACGAGGTACAGTGGTGGTCGTGACGACGTCCTGTCCCCGTGCGCTTCAACAGTGTCGGGGATGTCGTCACAGTGCTCGGCGTGGTGTTGCAGTGGCGGGGATGACTGCACAGGGCTGATGGCGACGGAGAGGACCGTTCCCGCTGGCCTGACGTCACGGTGTAGTCCTGTGCAGTCATAGAAAAAGCATTTGCCCCCATTCGAGGGTTCCGCCGTCCCCCCTTCGAGGGCTCGTCGTGTTAGCCGTACAAAAGTAGGCGGCGCAGTGTCACGGAGCTGACACTGGCCTCTTCGCACAGTGTTGTACAGCGGCGGGGATGGCCGCGCCACGGGAGTTGGCGGAGCAGTGGCGGGGCGACATTCCCGGGCGCGTCGGGGTCCCGGTGCTGTCCTGCGGTGTCAAAGAATTAAATGCTCGGGCGTGTGAGAAGGAGCGGAGGTGTCGCGTGCGCGGGGGCCCTCGAGCGAGGCAGACCTCGCCCGAGGGGGCGTTCAGCCTTGCGCTGCGGCGGGCCGCGGGGGCCACCAGGGTCGTGATCGTGTCGTGTGTGCGTTTTGGCTTCGTGGATTAGTTTGCGTTTTGCGTTTTTTACGAAATGAGGTGGGTTTTCCCCGGTTGTTTAGGGGACCCCAGTACTGTCCCCGACAGATGGGACGGTGGTGGAGGAGGGGACATGCGAGGGAGAAGAGGGGCGGCGGAGGAGCGAGGGGTGGCGGCGGGTGGGCTACATTTGGAGAGGGGGAAGGAGCGCCGACTTTTATATGACGGTGGCATCGATCCTATTGGGTCACGTGCCAGCCCATCGTGCTACGTCAGGCTGATTGAATTCGTGCTGTGTTGGCCCGACACTCTTCCATGTTGGGCAGACACTATGGGTTGGCGACGTCGCCCAGCGCAAGCACGAGGTGTGAGCTGGGCCGGCATCAGCCCGAAGTCGGTCATGCTGGGTCGTGCTCGTGTCGAGCCAAATCCTCGTGCTATTGGGCTGGCCATTAGCCTCTGGCCAAATGGCCTGGTCACGTACCGGTTGAGCCTGGCTCGTATTTGGGAGTCAGGCTCACATGGGACAGGCTGAGTGCATACACCCTAACGTGTTTGGTTGTATATACCTGTTTAGTCTGGCTGAGGCGAGACGTTGTTTGACTGATTGAAAAAAGACTTTCCGCATGAAATAAAAATATTATAATTTTATGATTAAAATTTTTATTTTGTGCAAATACACTCTTAATGTTCTTATTTTAGATAATTATGCCTTAAATATGTTTAAAACATATTAGTATTATTTAACATTCACTAATTATAGGCTAATACCATCATTAGCGGACTCGCCACACCGAGCAGCGAGCCAGACAAAAAAAACAGACGATTCAGGCATTTTTCTTAAGCCAGGCCGGGAAGGAAATCTTGCATGAGCGCAGGCAGGCTCAAAGGCATATCCAGGCAACCAAACAAGGCCAAACAAACAAAACGCACCCAGTATGAACATGCACGCACTGGATCAACACAACCTGCACAGCCCAAGATGAGAAAAGGGGCCGTGATGGCTTCCTTATTATCGCTCACGCGCTCGCGTCTCCTTCGCGGCTTCGACTTAGACTCCGGGACGCCGGAGCTTGCCGACGGTCGTCGAAGCACCGCCAGGCGCCCGGGCGCGTGCGGCAGCAGCCGATCGTATCGACACGGTCGGGACGAACGTTCCAGAGGCTTGAAAGTTCAACAAGTCCTAGATATGTGCGGCCGGTTAAGATCTTGAGATTAGCGAGAGCGCGCGATCGATCTCGTTTGAGATTTGCCTCGAGAATTAAGAATGAGATCATGATATCTTGTACGTTACGTGGTGTAGGCGCGTGCTCCTCCTCGCTGATGCATATGCAGATGGCTGCACAGGTGGTGTTTGGTAGGTCTTAAATGCATATGCAGATGGCTGCACGCGGGTTGCGGCCATGTGAGAGAGAAAGATCTTGTTGCAGACAGTGGGTTGGTTGTGAGAGGAAAGTACTGCGCAACAAGCTCAACATCAGGTTCCATCAAATTGGACTGCATGTGTTCTCCACGTATCATTGTAGTCATTGAAGAATGCGGTGTCAATAAGCGGTTGCACACATTGTTCCAATCAAATCATGCTGTTGTTAGAGTTGATTCAGTATCTGAAGCCAAACCATCAGCACCTGCCGGAGTGCCGATTCAAATTCGAGAGACTGCAATTGGAGGCACAGCGGCTGAGGTGAAGTCAAAAGGATAAATATATGCATGTCATGATATTTGATACTACTACGTACGGTTTATCTCTTGTCACGCGCAGAAGCAAGCACAAATATGTAATAGGCACTCAATGTACAAAACTCCAAAAACAAAAACAAAAAAAAAACATTGGACAATGATCATCTTCTTTGCCTCTCCTCCTTATGCCCTTTTGTGATGGTTGCTATGATGCATGCTATGGCTGCCGTCTGCAGAACATCGCACACCCCCTACCTATAAATCCTCTCGATGACACCCAAAACAGGTTACATCACAAAAGTATGAAAAATACTTGAAATGGGTACTGATATATTCCAATATTATTGAAATGAACACAAATAAATTAAGAATTACTATTTGTACTTACCTTAATCTATTACCAACAGTGGACAATCTGCTCAACAAAGACAAAAATGTATACCGGGGCCGGTAATCTATTTGGTTAAAGATCATATCTCTGTTTCTTTATTATTTTTTTTGAAAGTAGCCACCTTTCTCTGATTGATGCAAGGAATGAATCCAAAACACACCTCATGCAACGAATGAATCCAATATGTTACCGTTGATTCTTGAGCTGTGAAATGTTAATACATACGAAGCAAAAGTATATCGTCAGGAGCCCAAAGCCCAGCGTCCTGTCCACCCTCATCCCTCTCCTGGGCAGCATCACCAAGGCCCACACGAGCCCAACAACCACGAAGCCCAGCGTCCGGTAAAGCCCGAGATCCCTCGGAATCTTCACGGTCTGCGGGTACCCGGCCCAGCACGACAGTAGCAAGGACAATCCGAGGCCCACGAGGACGTTAAACACCGGGCCGCCGTAGCAGCCGGACACGGCCACCTGCGCGCCGCCGGGGCCGCCGCGGGATGCCACCGCGACGTTCGCGATGAGGTCGCCGAGGGAGTTTCCCCAGGCGAGCACGGTCACCCCCAGCGCCGCCGCGTCCACGGACAGGACAACGCCGGCCGAGACCAGCAGCGACAGGACCTCGTTGGCGATCACGTACGCCCACGCCACGCTCATGGCGAACCCGCCGGCGAGCCACGCCGCGAGGAACCGGGTCGGCGGGGCGGAGGGGTCCGTGGTGAGGAAGGCGAGGACGCCCAGCGCGAAGCCGGCGAGGACGCCGAGGAGGACGGCGGGGAACGGGTTCCCCGTGGCGCGGTGGCTGTAGAGGAAGGCCAGGAAGATGGGGGCGAGCGTGGCCGCGGTCACCGCCGTCGGCTTGCTCCACCGCTCCTTGCTCGCGTCCGGGATCGTCATCCGCCGTGGGAGAATCAGGGGAAGAGCTAGCACGCGCATGACGGTTCGGAACGTGATCTTGTTGCCGCCGCCACCGCTGATATTGTCGCCGGCGTAGTACTGGAGGAGAGGCGCGGCGGTGTCAGCGAGGAGTGGACCTCGAGCCTCCTGGTCGGTGTAGAACTTGGTCTCAATGACGCTGTGAAGCTCCGACGAAGCGGCGGCGGGGGCGTGTTCCTCCTCTTCAAATTCCTGGCGTCTGGTCCAGTGTTCCGGCGTGAACGCGACGGCGAGGACGTAGACGAGGTAGAGCGAGGCGAACGCGACGGCGCCCCAGATGCCGACCTCACCCGCGGTGATGACGACGGCCACGGCGGCGAGCGCCAGGAGGAGGAAGCCCGCGTCCCGGAAGAAGCTGGCGCGGTCGACGGCGACACCCTGGCCGCCGGCGCGGATGGCGACGACGCCGAGCACGGCGGCGGACACGAACATCGCGCCGCCGAGAACGCCACTGAGCCCGACGGCGGCGGCGGCCCCACCTCTTCCGCCTCCGCCGTCCTCGGATTTGAAGGACGCTAGCGCGGAGAGCGCGTCGGGCGCGCCGTTCCCGAGCGAGAGCAGCGTGGCCCCGGCGATTGCCGGCGGCAGGCGGAGCAGGCGCGAGAGGCCCTCGAGGCTGGAGCAGAAGTAGGACGCGGCCGTGTCGGCGAGCAGGTAGAAGAGCACGGCGAGCCACGCGGCCACCGCGGCGCAGCCCAGGACCGGCCGCCGCTCGCCGCCGAGGACGCAGTAGTAGAGGTACAGGTAGTCGACGAACCCGCCGCGCGGGCGCGGGTAGCGGCGGCCTGGGTCAGACCCGGGGGCCGCCGGGTACCGGCACCCGCCCTCCTGGCCCCCGAGCCGCCGCCGCACGCCGCCGCTGGCCAGCTCGGACGAGGCAGCATCGGCGGCGCCGGCCGTGGCGCGAGGCGAGAGGGTGGAGGCGGGGAACAGGAGGAGCGCGACGAGGGCGACGCCGAGGCAGACGGATGCCACCGCTGCCGCTGCCGCCGCCGGTGTAGCGGAAGGCCTCGCCATGCATGGCTCTAGAGGATTATCCGAGCCCGAGCACCCCGTGGCGGCGCAAGAACCCGGGCGTGAACGGCACCGGCGGCATGGACACCAAAAAAATCAGGTGCCCAATTTGGTAAGGTCGCCGTGATTGTGCCGTGCGATCCGCAGACGCGAGCTGAGGCTTGCTTCTCTACCCGACCTTGGATCGTGTAGCGTGTGGAGGCATGTGTGGCCTTTGTCCAAGCAGACGAGCCGGGTCGTGCCGGACGACGAGACGGTGCGTCACGCTCGGCCGCGTCGCGTCCAAGAAGAGGACCTGCCGGCCAGTAGCAGACTGGCAGCAGTGGGTGAGTCGGGAGGGGGTGGCTAGGCCTACCGCCGCCAACGCGCGCGTCACGACACACACGGCCGGGCAACGGCGGAGCATGCGTGAATGAGACGTTCGCGATCAGGTAGTAGGAGTGCAGGACGCAGGAATGACTTGGTTGAAGCACAGCCAGCGGCGTCACTCTCACAGATCCACGTTGTTTTTAATTTTCATTTCGATTTGTCTAGCTTTGAGAAACGCTCATCAATATGACTACAGTGAAGTGGCCAGCCCCCACCATGTTGATGAGCACAGACCACAGAGCAATCAGCAGCACTAGGGACCAAGATCAAGTTCAGGCTTTTTCAGATCCGGGAATGGGCACAGCAGTGTGAGAGAGAAAAGGTCCGTTTTTTTTAAGGACCAGCGTCAGTGACAGTGACCAAACGCTGGCTCTGATACAGGCATACGAGTACATCCACATCCACAATCTTGACAAAGGTCCGAAATCGATTGCCATTGTGGAAAGGACGTTTCCTAAGTAAAGCTGCAAGGCTCAAAACTGATAACCTCAGTGCTTTCTTCGATACCTACATACTTCCTAACTATCTTCTCTCTCAAGAAGTGGGTTTTTAAGAGGATTGACAAAATCAGAAGGAGTTTTTTCTGGAAAGGAACAGAAAATGCTAATGATGGTCATTGTTTGGTGAGATGGGAACGTGTGAAAAAACCCTAAGTGCCTAGGAGGGTCGGGTATTCTTGACCTTGAATGTTTCAGCAGCTCTTCGGCTTAGGTGGTTATGATATGAGTGGGTTGAGCCAGATAGGCCATGGGTGGGCACGGAAGTGCCATGTTCTGAGATTGATCGACAACTTTTCAGAGCAAGCACGGTGGTTACAATTGGAGAGGGCAAAAAGGCAAGTTTCTGGAATTCATCTTGGTTGGATGGGATAGCACCTAGAGATATGGCACCTAATCTGTTTAAGCTAGCTTGGTGCAAAAAGAATTCTGTTGCTGATGATCTGCATAACCAACGGTGGACTAGGGGGCTGTGGCGAATGAATACTGTTGATGAAATGGCTGAATTTGTACTTCTTTGAGATAAGTTGCAGAGCAATGAGTTGACTGAAACACAAGACATTATTGTGTGGCGTTGGACTGCTAATGGAATGTATTCTTCCAAGTCGGCTTACAGAGTTTAGTTTAGAGGATCATATTGCAGTTTCAATTCTAAAGCAATCTGGAGTGCTACCAGCGAGGGAAAGCATAAAATTTTTCTATGGTTGCTCATACAAAACAAAGTTCTGACAGTGGATCGTCTCTTGGTTCGTAACTGGCCCTGTGATCCGATATGCATTCTTTGTGATCAGGCATGGGAGACCGCTGCACACCTTAGTCTACACTGTGTGTATGCAAGAGAAGTATGGTACTTGGTCTCAAATTGGGCAGAGGGGATGATACAGGTGCCACTGCAGGAAGTGTCAACTGAGCAATGGTGGAATGGTTCAGTGCAAGGGAGGCCCAAGCACATCTCACGACGATTGGCGTCCATTCTAATGTGTACGGCGTGGAACATTTGGAAAGAGCGAAACCGGAGAATCTTCCAAGGTCTGTTCACTACGCCAACGCAGATTTTCCGTATGATCAAGGATGAATTGCTTGTCAGAGAGGTAGCATTGGGTGGCAGGAGGAGTGCTGCACCATCTTAATGTTAGTTAGTCTCGAGTGTGTTGAGTTAATTATGCTATGTAATCACAACATTGTAAGACCTCGCTTTCTTCTCCTTCTTAAATGATGCAGCAGCGCTCCTGCCTTTTTGTTAAAAAAACAATCTTGCATCTAGTACGTTGTAGTATACTCCTATGTCGCACGTGTAAGGACACGTATCATCTGCATTCTGATTTCCGCATCAGCAGCAGATCTGTGTTAGACCACCCACACTGGCGCTCCTCCAAATTCTCCTTCATAACAGAATATTCCTGCCTCGTCAGCAAAATCCTCTCCTTTATATTCACTTCTCCCGCACTCATCATCATTTATATCACTCACTCTATCCCAACAATCATATATTCTATTCCACCATCTCCAACTACCCTCCTCTCTTTCTATTTTTTCTTCTCCTCCCTTCACTAGTCTCCTCCCCCGTCCTCTGCTTCTTCTTCTTCCCGAGCCGGGGCCGGCGGCCGCCCCCAAATCCGAGCTCCCGACGGCGGCATCGTGGCGGCGGGTCTCCGCGGGGAAGGTGTGGTGGGGCACGCGGCCGACCTCCTCTCTCGCCGCCGCCTTGCCCCCTCTCCCCGTGCGTGGCCCGATGGCGCCGCTCCCTTCCCTCGCTGCTCTGCCCCCTCCCGCCCTCCTCGTGGTGGCGGCGAGACCCTCGGCCAAGGCCGGCCGACGGGACCCCCCGGGGTCGCCGATTCGGCGCGGCATCGCAGTCAGCGAGCACGCCGGCGGCATCTCCGAGGTTGGTGTGGTGCGCGAGCGCATCGAGCGGAGGGGAGGGAACTCGCCGGCGTCTCGGCGGGGGTGGCGCGCGGCGTGTCGGAGTTGGGCCGGTGCGGCTCCCCGGCGATGGAGTAGGCAACGGAGCAGCAGGGCCCCGACAGCGCTCCCTTCCTCATCGCGGCGGACGCCCTCCGGATCCCCTTCTTCTCCACTGCCGACGCGGGGTGCCCCTACCTCCCCCTCGACACGCCACTGCCAGCGCCGTCTCCCTCCTCCTCAACGCACGCCGGCCGACGGCGGATCTGCAGAGGAGGGGCACGACGGTGATGGAGGAGTGCGGCGGTGACGCGGAGGAGAGGCTTGGCGGACGCCTCAGATGGTGATGGCGGCCCCGCGCTCTCCTCGGCTCCTCTCGCTTCCCCGTCCCGACGTCCTCCTTCGCGCCGGCTCGGCAACGTCGGCGGCGACGGTCGGAGCTCCACGGCGAGGCTACGGCGGTGCGGAGCTCGGGGAGCGGCGGCGCGAGCCGGCAAAGAACGGACCTTTTCTCGCTCCCCTCTCCACCGCGACATCCGCCTCCTCTCCATCGCAAGGCCGTTGCTAGCTCGCGCCACCGAGGACGTGTGGTGGGGCCGCGCCGCTGCACGGGAGGCTCTTGATCCCTCCGGATACGAAGGAATCGGGGACCGACGGCATTTTCCCGAAGGTATCCCGTCGCCCACCGCAGGGTGCATTTCTGGAAAGTACAACGTGGCAGGGATGAAGGAGTGTTTGCCGCCCCGTGCGGGTGGTCTTAAGACCGTCCGCACTCGTCAACCTCCAAATCCAACCTCCAAAAGGAATATTCCCGCCCGGTCATCATAATTTTCCAAATCCCAGGGCCCAATTTCTCTCGCACCCGTCGACCTCCATACCCGGAACTCCATACCAACCACCAACACATGGGACCCACCCATCTCTCTTTTTCTTTCCCCTTTCTTTTTTTCTCTCCACCGATTCCTCTCACCTCATCCACCCGCGCGCCGGCCCTCCTCCGGCGCGGCCCGCTCCCCACCGCGCCGCCCTCTCCCCCCACATCCGGCGTCGCCCCCTCCCCCACCCCCCTCCGGCATGGCTCCGCCGGCAGACGGACCCGGCGGGAGCGAGAGGCGGAGGCGGAGGCCCCGGCTCCCCCCGCGCCATGGCGCCGGAGGCTCCTCGCGGCGCACGGTCCCCGGCGGACCCTCCTCTCCGGCGGGCATGGCGGAGCGCGGCGGGCCCTCCTCTTCCCCACCTTCGGCGGACGAGTTCGACCTCCGGCTCTACCACGGCGAGATCCGGCACTCGTGGCCGGAGCTCCCCGTCCTCCCTCTCCTTCGGCGGAGATCCGGAAGCTCCCTCGCCGCGGTGGCGGCTTTCCCTTGCCGGCGGTGGTGGCTTCGTGTGCTCCCTTGCTCCTTTTCTCTGTGTGCGAGGTCGGCGTCCGGCTTGCGCGAGCGCGGCGACGGCGCGGCGATGGCGGACGGACGCGACGGCGCCCCGCGGCGGCCTCGGGCGGTGGTTGGGATGGCGCGGGAGCGCGTGGGCCCGCCTCCACGTCTGCGCGTCCAGGCCGAACGGGAAGACGCCTGATTTGGCGTCGCCACGGCCGAACGCGACGATGCCGTCGCCTTTACCGGCCCCCGCTGCAGCGAAAAAAACGGTAAATGGCGACGCCATCCGCCACCGTGTCCCGTCGCGGTCCTTTTACAGGCACCAGTGCGGACAGCCTTAGTATTAGTAGATGGATAAAGACTCCTGCTTCCCCGAACATGATTTGCCGAACTGCAAACACTGGAAATCCAACCAACCTTGGATGGGCAGCCATCGCATCATCCCATCATCGACAGTAGTCCTGGATCTTGAGTTCATGCCCTTGTCCTTGTGTGCTGCTCCCCGGCATTCAGCTCACTCATCGGCTCCAGGGCTTTCGGCGGTGTTTCGTCGTCATCCGACTCAAAGGATGCCGCCAGACGGCCAGACAGACAACAGAGGCAAGGGTCACTTCAGGTGGGGCTAAAAATATACTCTCTTCGTCCCAAAATATTTATACCTTTTGACTTCTACGTTTCGCATTTGATCATTCGTCTTATAAAAAAATTTATGAAAATATTATTTATTTTGCTATGACATGTTTACCATCATATATATATATATATTAAGTATATCATAATTATTTTTACATTTTCACAATTTTTTAATAAGACGAATGGTCAAATGTAATATGTAGAAGTCCAAAGGTGCAAATATTTTGAGACGGAGGGTGTATACGCTATGGCTGCAAAATTCCCAACATAAAAAAATATTGATATTAACAACATAGTATTTTGAGACTCACTAAGATTCATAAGTGCAACTTTTAGTAACAGTGTCAAAATGAGCACGGCGCAATACTGAAAATTTTTACTCTTGTTGCATGTATATATAGACATAGTGCCAACAGAAGTAAATGATCCATACAACCTCTAAGTCAGTTCTGAGATTTAGTCGACAACGCAGGTGACCCTCTATATACGATTAAGTTTTCAGTAACCTTTTCCCATCCAATATTTGCTGCTTGCATAAAGATAGAACCTTCCTCTAAGAAACATTAACAAGAAAACCATACTCACACAACATCACTGCACTTGAATAGAAGGCTGCAACCACACACATTTATTTTCACAAACACTTCCAACATTTGATGTTTTTTTTTTGAAATAAAGCAACATTTGATGTTTACAGTAGAACTAGGTATGTGCCCGTGCGTTGCTACGGACAACAAAAAATCTATAGAAAAAATTAATATCTATACATCAATTTAATTTTAGTGGAACATACTTTTAATTTCAATATTTCTCACGGCAAGAACACAATCATTTCCATTTCACAAATAGTATTAAGTTGCAAAAAATGGAATATTTCTCCATTGCTTCGGTGCAAATAAGGGTTCATCAGCTCATTACACAATTATCTACACAAGCACACACAATTAGATGTAGCAAAAGAAGCACCAAATCTGCTATGAATCTATGATAACTGATTTTTTATCATCTCGCCACCAGGCATAATAGCATCAACATATATATGGACCTGGCCAAATTGAACTTTGTCGAGCAGATATCATCCTACTGTACTTGGTGCTGCCCCACCCATCCTCAAGATCTGTATGACATAATGAAATGTGCCCGTTGAAAACAAATTTCTTTCAATTTTCTAATCAACAACAAATTACCATATTGATTAAAAATTGTCTTCTCATTGATGATCCACCACTTGGAGTGTTGGAAAAACGTGAATGTCTGCTTGATTCCAAGTTGCCTTATGGAGCCAATCATTATTTTCATCTTCTTCCATTAGTAAGCAACCATATACAAAATAAAAATATGATGCACTGAAGCCCTCCATGGATATGAAAAATTAAGTAGTACCTCCCCCTAGTTAGCAATTAGCAATTGGTTAAGTTTTGTTTTCCTAGGTTTTAGGATTTTCCATCCTCCTCTCACAGCAACAAATAGAATTTAGTGGCAGTCCACATACACATCAAGGATGGTATGATGACTCCAACAGCCAACTATCATTCATGGATATCTCATCTTGAACATATATCACATACAAAATTATAATTGGATATTCATGCACATTAAGATATGTGCAAGCATGCCTACAGAAACACACGTGTGAGCACATGATCAAAGCTTAAAGCTCATGGTCCATGCTCATATCACTTGAAAAAATAGTATGACTCAAATATAGCAGGGGGCACAATAATTGGGGAACAAAAGACTGAACACCACCTAGCAATCTTCATAAAGTTAAATCAGACACCCACATAGCCTAAACCGATTGCCTCCCAAATTTGCACTTTCCTAGACACAGTCGCATCAATCAATAGACACTGGTAACAATAACTTTTTTGCAATAGATAGGGACTTACAGTGAGTTGTGCACAGTTCGGTAATCTACAGAACAACTGATTAGTTCAAGTGCTCACTGAATTTCTAAATATTCTAGATTTTTGCATAAATTTAAGAGATAAAAGGTTTCATGCTTTCTTTTGTATTGTTAAAAGATCCCTGCAAACTCCAAAAGCCAGAAACCATGGAAGATATTTATCTTCGGAATAACCACAAACGCGTATAGTAGAATTACAGGGATCACATTACCTCATTCATGTCAGAAGATATATGCTAATAATAGGTACTAACCGTGCAGTATCTGGAGCCGCAGGCTCCCTGGTAGATACAAGAAATTACATGCTAATCAGCAATCTGATGAGTAGACAAATATCAGAGAACAAAACATAATTTCAATTGATGTTGCAGGCAAAATTTATGCAAAGAGCCTACCAAGTGTTGCAAAATAGCATCAACAGTACAGACTTCGCCATCAGATTCTTTGCAATCTGCGAACTCTAGTGGTACTCGCCTCAATGCTCGGGTGTTAGTATTGCAGTTCGATCATCACTTTTATTACTCCTCGACAAAGCAGACCAAAGGCAGTGGTCCACTCATCCGGATAACAAAAATATTCGCACAAATCTTTTTTTCTTCCTTGAACTTAAATGAAGCAACATTAATTAATTCATATAGAAAAGAATTGCGCGCCTTGTTCCTGCAATATTGATCGAGGAGCATGGTGGCCAAGTCCTTGTAGTGGTGTTGCTTCTTCCGCAGGGTCCGCAATCAGCACTGTGACGGAGGCGGGCAAAATCGAGATCTAATCGGATAGGAGGATGGGAGCAGGGGAGACCAACCTTGAAGTCCTCGAGGTCGAGGGTGAGGGGTAGCGCTGTGGCGGAGGGGGTTGCAGCTCCATGACGCCCGCCTGGTTCCTGCAAAATAGATCGAGGATCATAGTGACCAACTCTAATCCAGCAAATTTGATTGGGTGACAAGAGTAAGACAGAAAGGAGCAAAATAGATCGGGGAAAAGAGAGTACAGGAGAAAAATGAGGCCGCGAGATTGAGATGCCAGGGGGCGGCGCCCTAGTCACCGGGGAACGGGAACGACCTAGCGTTCCTCGTTCCGGGAACGCCGTTCCGGGGACGGGAACGCGGGAACGTTTTCGTTCCTACAGTGTAAAATTACATCCAAAATGTCGTTCCTCGTTCCTCGATCCGTCGTTCCCGTTCCGTCGTTCCGGGAACAACGGTGACTAGGGGCGGCGCAGAGGAGGACATGGAAACCGCAAGGTCGTCGTGGACCTTACCCACGGCCCATCATGACCGCCCCGGCCTCCACATCCTCGTCTATTCTAGCAAACTTTATTTCAGTCTGCATATAAAACCTAACACTATTCTAGTAGTAGCATCTTAACGCAGCAACGAACTAATGAGTAATGACCAATCTGTGAAAATATTCGATGTGGTTCATATGAAGGGAAATTATTAATCTGATATTATGATTACTCTTACATGAAGTGTAAAAGAAAATCACTATATAATATTTAATAAACATGCACGATGGTGCCTCCAAGATAAAGGAATCCTAAGAGATGTGATGAACTGGTGTGTCTAAGTTACCAGTGATCAAACTAAGAAAAATAAAAATTGGGGATCACGGAGCTCAGAAATATAGTGTGAGACAGACAGCATACATATCAATAAATGGTCCCACTTGATATGTCAAAAGATTTAGCATATCACATTGTATTAACTGGAACAAGTTACCTATTGCGGATGAAAGACTTCAATAAGCACAATATTGTTGATGCAATAATATAGAAAAATTATTGCAATGGAAATAAGACCAGAGTCTTCCCAATCAAAAATACCAAAATAAAGTCTTCTCGTCCTCATTACCAACAAACATACGATGAATAACCTTTCCAAAATAAAAATGATCATATCATAAGACATGATAGCACAATATGTTCTCTAAATTTTGAGTAAAAGTACTCTATGCTTATATCCTACCTAGATTTGACCAAAAACATTCAAATTTAGCCCTGATTACAATAGGATGGAAGAAGACTCACAATGTAATTTTTTCAATCTATCCACACCAATGGCATGTTATCATCAATTTGGATAGAGTGCCATTTGAGCACCTTCATGAGCCAATCACTGATTGTGTAGGGCTGCATAACTACCGCTGCTTACTCATCTTGCCCATTGCCATTTTGAATGTATTGTCTACAGACAAAGAAAACACATATTAGAAAATATGTTTTTCAAATTATAACTTCTACAGTTTTTTTCCAGAGAACTTCCCATGTGACAATTGAATTGTCTAAATCTTCTTGTCTGTATGTTGTAGTATGTCAGATAGTATAAAGAATTTTAACAAGCTAGTATATAGATACCTGCTACAAGCTATCTAATGGAGCTTGCAGCTAGTGACTGGTTTAAGGACACCAAGTGTATGTATGTACAATGTTGGAAAGCAAAAGGAAATGTAGTTCTAAGGTAACCAAAGAGCTGGGCTAATTGCTTACCCTATTCTTCAGTTGACACAAACTGCTTGTTGAATACTTGAATCAATGAAGTTTGGCTTCACAAATGCTCTGGCCATAGTAGCTTCCACAACATACCTGTACAATCTTGCTTCTTGAAACAAAAGAAACACAAAATAGAAAATACAATGTAAAAATCATGAGGTCTGATCTACTGACAATTAAAGCATGTTCTAACAATTGACGATAGATTAAGAACTGTTTCTGGAGGGCCAATAAAGAGAGAGCGGAGTCTTCCAATTAAGAAATGGATCTTATATCCAAATTATTGTACTTATTCAAGTCTATATTTTCCTAAGCAGCAAGAACATTAATAACAAGGTTCCCATATATCCTATACAGATCCAAAATCACATTGTGTTGGAGCATTAGAAGACCAGAGGATGAGAAAATCAGAGGATGAGAAGCTAGGGTTTTTGTTTATCCAAAATCAGTGATCCTACCTCCTCCAATGCTTTGTTTCCAGATGGCGATGGGGGATCGATTCGCGGGGTGGCGGCGGCAGTTCCGGTCGGCGGCGAAAACCCTAGCTTCCCCCCTGCTTTGCGGCGCGCCACCGGAGAGGTCGGGGCGACGGAGCCCCTGCTCGCGACGGCCGTGCCCACGACGGCGGCCGTGCCCGCGCCGCCCACGACGGCGACCCTGCCCGCGGTGGCGCGGAACCGAGGAGCAGCCGGAGGAAAGCCTCGGGACGGAGGGAGCCGAGGAGCAGGCGGCGGCAAGCCTGGCGGAGGCGAGGAGCAGCGGCAGCGAGTAGGGCAGAGGCGCGGCGGTTTTTTTTTACCGAGGAGAGGGGGGCGCGCGGGTGCCACGCGAGGGGAGAGGCGCGGGTGCCACGCGAGGGCAGTGAACGTACGTTCACCGAGGGTGGGAAGTTCGACCAGAAAAAATTCTCCACTTCATACTTTTTAGGAGTAGAGATTTCATAAAAAACTTCAAAAGATGTTCTATTTTTAGGTATCATTTGAACGAACAAAGTTATTGTCTACACTTGAAGATAGTGAGCTACATAAATAGGTAGCGACAAAAAATGCAGTGTCTTAATAGTTCAAAGGAGGTGAGACTTGCCATGGAAATGGAAGACAACTATTTCAAGAAATTAAGACTAATCATAGGAATTAGATGATAAGAAATTAGTTACCTGCTTCGCCTCAATTGGAGCTCCCTCAGCCCATTTAGATGGATTGTTCCTTGATTGAAGAAATATTTTTGACACCACAACCTCTCCCTTGTGCTTCACTATATTCCTGATACGATATTGATGTAATCTGCAATATTTTTCCATGACAACTTATGAAGATATATCACTTACGAATTTCCCATGATTGAGCAAGTTTCAAACTAACAGGTCATCATAAATGACAAAATAAAACAAGAATACATTACAATTGTTACATTCATCTTGAAATCCATCCGTGTAAATCATAAAACGAGCATCATAGTAAATGCATGCATAGTTCACACAACATGACAATCCATCTGATTCGACTTAATCTAGACATTGTTCTAGAAGAATTTGCATGAGCACATTACCTTTACGTGCATGGAGGCCATCAGCTACAATTGAACAGATCAAAAGTGTTTCCTAGTTGTTCAAGAAGGCATTCTTTTCTCATCACTTACAAAGGTATCCCGATGTGGCTCCCCCATGCGAGCAGATATAACAGGAAGCACTGACAGAAACCAACCTCTTATAGCATTTATTTGGTGTGATAAAAAGCACTGATGGACATGTGGAAAATCTGTCAAAAATCTATGTAACAGAAGCTAGATACCTTTTTTTAGGAAATGGATTAATATAATTAGAGATGGACATAGTTATTCGACATCAATCTTGTGTGTGCTTCTCATTTTCTTTGGGAGGAATTACTGTGCTCATAAATTATCATTCGTGTTTGCGCAAAATCCACCTAATATCCTTTCTTCGTTACACAGCTTCTGCTTCCAATCAGTGATGTCTGCACAAATGGCATTAAAAATACATCAATCGCTAATTATGATTATTAATATCGACCCAAATTCTAAAAACTTAAGCTAAAGAAAAGCATTGACTATAAATATAATGCAAATTTTCTTTCAATAAAGAGAAAGGATTAAAAGTTACAAAATGTGGGGAACAAAAGGTTAGATAGTGAAGTCCCGCAGAAGCTATTTTCTTTTCTAGAAGATGGAAAGAACCAGTTACCTAAATATCAATGTGGAATACCTAATAGCCTTATTGTCTTCCATAAAAAAGTTGAATGTACTAAAAGGAACCTCCATTTGGAAGAAAATACTATCCAAATGGACATAGATGCCGGATTATGGCGGATTTGTAATCCTTTTTCTAAAAAAATCTACCTGCGCCACAATGGTTAAGCATTCTCACAAAAGAGTTGATCATACCTCCATACTATATTGATTTGATTGCAAACAATGAACAATTACAGCAAGGTAGTAATGCAATTATCAATCAACCAATGTGTACAAGAACTGACCAATTATTCAAGACTGTAGTGTGAAATTGCTAGAGCCCAAGCAGTAGTGTACAAGAAAAATCTTTCATTGCTACACTGTGTTATCTCCTCTGCATTGCAATAAATGTCTACCGCTCATACTTCCCGACCAAATTATCACCAATTTTTGCTACAAACAGACCGATCCAGAAATGCATAAAATAAGAAATTTGCACTCAACAACACAAGAAATTGAACTGCAAATGAAATTGACCCGCAAAAGAAACCACCACGAACTAAAGAATCACTATGAAATTGATCCGCAAATGAAATCACGTGAACACCACTATGAAATTGAGTCACTGCGCTTGGAGAGGTGGGCAACGATACCCGTCCCAGTGCCTGGAGAGGTGGGCAGCGTGGACGGTTCAGGGTTGGAGGGGGGCGCGACGGCGGCAGCGCGCCCTGGATCAACTCGACGTATGGCGGCGCCGCCCAGGGACGACAACGATGACGGTGGCAGCGTTTAGGGTTGGAGGTCGACGAAAAGGATGGTGGCAGCGGTTTAGGGTTGGAGGCTTGGAGGTTGCGGCGGGAGGCGGACTGCAGTGGGAACGGCATGGGGATTGAGAGGGGGAGGCGGCGTGGGGATCGTGAGGCGGAGTCGAGCGGAGGCTGGAGTTGCGGCGGTGGCGAGGCTGCGGCGTGATGCGGAGTGGAGGAGAGGAAAGCAGAGCGTCGAGGGGAGTTTTTCGGTTTCGCAACGATTGGGCGTGGGGGGCGGTGCGTCGCGGAGGGAGGCAGAACCGCGGACCCGCGCGCGGGGCTGGCAGACGCGCGAGCGGTGAACGTACGTTCACCAGGAAGAAAGATTGAACAGGAAAAATTCTCTACTTCATTCTTTTTAGGAGTAGAGATTTCCATCCGAGGCAAAAATAAAACCAAACACATACAAGTAGCATTGCTACAAACGAACAGTACATTGGTTACCAGCAACTGCAACACAAGTTTGCGCAAACACACTCTAGTCATGATCCATTGGTGAAACATGGTTGGCTAGATACACAAGGGTAGCAGAGTCATAAAGTCCACAAAACATTAAGGGAACATAGTCATATAGTAATGTGCTTAATCACATACAGTTTGCAACCATTTTTTTGTTTAATAAATTGAAAAAAAGATCCAATACAGTACAGGAGTGTGAAAATATGGTGACAACATGCTGCTATGAACAATGTTGTTGTATAGAAAATAGAATCATGCCTACCAGCCGATCAACGCCACTAATCAAGGAAAAATAGACAGATACTTTTGGAGGAACACCTTATCTTCTCATGCTATGCTCGCAGGGGCTAATATCTTCATTGCCCATCAAAGCTTTGGGTGCTATCACAGGCTAGCCACCAAGCCAGATGATCCTAAAAACCATATTAAAGACAGCAGCTGTATTCTGAATATGATCCCTCAAATGCTTAAACACCATGCATAATATGTTGTATAGGCAACATAACAAAATCTAAATTCGATTATTGTTGACAAACAAGAACCATAGCAAATGAATTTTATGTTTCTAACTTTGACTGCTAATGGAGCTTAACTCCCATTAGAAGCTTACAATGTGATATTGAACAGCTGTGCTAAAAAATGCATATGCATTTACAAGCAATGATGATCCCATAATAGTGTCTAATCATAGGTTTTCTATCTATTCAGATAAATATTTCATGAACACATTCATGGTGTTAATTGCCTATGCATTGGCTGATAATATTCTTAAGGTGTACCATGGCAGCCTCAAATAAGTCATAGTAAAGAAACACCAAAGCAAATTTCAGAGCTCACAAATATGATAGTGACCAAGGTAAACAATGTGTTACTTAAATTACCTATGATTTTAGTGATCAAGAAGTTCACCTGAAACACAGTAATTAAAAAATAGATTACTCCAATGAAAATTACTCTAAATAGTCTTTTTGTTCTTGTAGGTCTAACAATGAACCCAGCAATATGATAAAATATTTCAGTAACATGACCAGTACAAAATGCATGGTTAAACAATCCATCAACACGGGGATGGTTAAAATATTGATCATCATGGCACTGACGAGCGATGACTCAGTAACACTAGTTGCAATCGATCATGGCACTGAATGGTTGGTGATTACCTCATGAACATCAATTATAGCAGCTTGTGCTCCTGCCCATGCAAACTTCAGAGAAATGTAATCAAGAACCTCAGGTAAATTTTAGCACTGAAGGGCACTGGATCGCAAAGCATTACAAAAATTTGAGCAATGATGGGCACTGGAGGGCAAGTATTCTCAAACTTGAGCACTGACAAAACTTGTTCATCTATGCACGGGCTGAAAACAGAAGTCATGCAACTATTAGGTAAGTAGTACAAACAACTCATATACCAAGTACACATAGTTTGATTATTTAAAAACTGAAAATAGTTACAGATAGTATGTCAAGAAGTAGCCTTGACGCATCTCAATACATGTAACCAAATAAGTAATCAACACAATAATCTAGACCATCCTCACAAGTCACAACCATGTGCTTACAAAGAAATATGATTCAAAACCCTACAATCACTAATTGTTTTATCTTTGTTGTATGCATTCAGAGAAAGAATTTTAATCTACTTTAAGATGCATTATGGACAATATTAAATTTGGATATAAGTATTTCTAGAACAACATGATGCTTTAAAAACTCAAAATGCAGGTTTGATTGAATGCAAACAACAAATCATATAACTTTCTTCTGCCACAAACCATCAAGTTTGGTTAGTACCTGATACATAGATACATAGAGTTACAACCTGCAGGCAGATCTTGGTCACAGGAGCAAATCCAACTGGAAGCAGTTTACCTTGCCAATACAGGAAAGTGACAGGGATCAACAAATAATGCTTCAGTTCCTGAATTGGAAAATTGTGATGCTTCATGTTGCAATGGATTAGGAAGCAGAGAAGAACTATCGGTGCAAAGAGCCATCCCACTTTATTTGTGCCATAGTGCTGCATGCTAAATAACCCAATCAAGATGACCAGTGCATCAAGCACAACAACTAAAAGAGGCAGAGGAAAGCAAATTTGAAACAGTTTTACTATATCAAATTATGTAAAGGATAGATTCAGATATTGGAATCATTGTAGTGAAAGCAAAAAGGACTGATAAAGTGATAATATTGATTTAACTACATATCTTGAGTTAAAAACAATCAAGCAGTAACAACTTGAATCCTCCAGTTTGGTGCTTAGCTCCACGGCCAAGACCTGCATCATCTAAACGATGCCTGCCTGCCATGCTTTGGTTAAACTTTAGAGCATTTGTTGCTTCAGATAATATTGATTTAACTAAATATCCTGAGTATTTTCATTATCTAAATGTAAAGTAAAAAACAAGCAAGCAGTAACGTGAATCGTCCAGTTTGGTGCTTAGCTCCACGGCCAAGACCTGCATCATCCAAACAATGCATTCCTGTCCTGCTTTAGGCTTCCTCCCATCACACACTAGTTTGATGTCTACCTCCGGTGATACTAAAATTGCAAGATTTACAGGAGGCTCATATGTGGAGACGAATCTATAGAGGCAGTTCAAAGACCAAACTGCATCGCTCTTCAGCCGTAATTCCTCCCACTGTGTTGTCTCTGTGTTTGCTAGTCGCCTGCCATTCCAGTTGCACCTGCCACCTAGTGTTCCTCTGCTCGCATCTCCTCCATCTGGAACGGCATAAAAATGACAAATCTCCAGTGAACTGCTCAACAACACAATTTTTGTTCAGTGCGTGTGCATTCAAAAACAGGAACTGGTGAACCGAAACCCTAACATCTTCTCTAGGCGTGTATGATTGAAGTCAAGAGATAGATGAGGAATAAAGGAGGATGGGGGTGGCATTGGGGGCTGTACCTTGCGCTTCAGGCCATAGAGTAGCGGGCGTCTATTCTTCCCACTCTTTTCATCCACCTGTTTAACTTTCTTTAACCAAAAGATGGTCATCAGACCAGAAAAAAAAAGCACCGAGATATTACTATTGGCCATACAAATCAAAATCTACGAAGAGACTGTTAACTATTATAAAATTAACATTGTACAATGGTATGATTGCCAACCATCTTACAAGGCATAGAAGGGGTTAAATCCTCTTGTAACAATAAAAATGTTGAATTGTTTCCAAGGAACAAAAAAGTAGAACACCATATCATAAATCAGCCTCTTAATGCTGTTCTTTGACAAGCACATAAATTGACCGTGTTGGTGCAAGCCTAGACTATATTCTCATTAAGGTGGATCCAAAGTGAATCTGCCAAATAGTTTGTACAGCACGTTGTTACAAATAAACATGCCTCCCCACCTTGATATTAATCTAACATTGATCATGTCATTTCAATTCCATGACCTCATGATCACACAGTAGTAGGTCTCACCACGTCCATACACTTTCTCCACAGCTCTTAATACAATGCAAAGATCCATGACAAACATATTGTGGCTCGATGTAGCTGATGTGCCATCTATGAAACTAAAAAAAAGGGCGCCAAAAGAGAACCAGTGATGAGTGATGCAAACCTTGCATAGCAATGGAGGCGTATTCAGTGATGATAGATAACTTACCATGTGCAGAAGCATCTATATTGATGTATGAAGGATCCCTTGAAATACTTTTCTGACTTCATTGAAAACCCCATGTTATTGGGAATCTCAATTTAGTTAGAAGCTTGACCTGTGACTGTAAAAACAGAGGTAAAGAGTATTGAAGAAAATATCTGATGAACAATGCAAATTATGACATCTAAAATTATTAAGTGATGTTCTGGTGTGGAGCCATGGGCTGCATGGCCATGGACCAGCCCTCCCTCACATACAGAACAAGTATAATCACTATAAGTACGCACTATGCAGAAATAAAGCAAGTTTGGCATGGCAAGGTGAGATAGGAAAATTAATGAGAATAAGCCAACAACCAACCATTCTAGAAAAAAAAATCATAAAGCATAAAATATCTGTCAAATCAGCATTCAGTAAAAAGCAATTACATCAATAAAATTCAATTGATCCTGAAGTTTATACTTTCTATGATTCGAGTACTGACCACTCCAAGCAGTGAATCTGAAATATAGCAGCAAATAGCTTTTTCCAACTTTATCAAAAGAAAATTAAGAATAAAGTACACTATGAGATGATATAAATAAACCACAAGGATGAGTACCTGTCATATTGGCTTGAGGTTCATCGAGAACAATCATATAGAAAGAGTCATGCATACATTTGTGGAAAAAAACACTGGAAAGTCTCTGTTCAATGTAACAACGTTTGCGACCAAATAATAATGAAGACGTGCATTCATTATGATATAAATATCTAGATAGTGTCCAACTTGAAAAGTTTAACAGTACGAAACAGCACTAATTAATTCATATTTTATGACTGAGACATTTTCGAGTTGGAGCCGATTCAGAATGCTACTCGTTGCCGATCTTCAGAAGTGGTAGGATCTGATTGGTCTTTGGATGCAGTTTCATATTCACCACGGGGACCATTAAATCCTTGCGTACCATAGGATGCCCTGTATCCAGTGCTATAACGATGGTCTGTTTGAGCTCCAAAACGTGGTGGGCCTTCAGAATTGTCATTCCTCGGCTGCCCATATGAACCACCAAACTTGGATGCATCTTCAGCTCTGCCTACAGCAGTCTGCCCATCACGAGCAAAATTTGATTGTTGTTGTACACGAGGAAACCCATTGTTATTTTGGACCTGTGGCATACCAAAATCTGCCTGGTGATGTGGTAAATGAGAAGCATGTTGCAGACCCTGAGCACCGCCATACCCCAGTTGCCCTTGGGGTGATCCATACCCACTCTGGCTCCAATGGGTATTATGTGAAGACTGGCTTTGGGAAGCCGTATACGGAGGTGGTGAATGTGCTACTTGATTTCCAAATCCTACTTGCTCTTGGTGAGGTGCAAAACCATATCCTAACTGAGGCAGCTGCGAACCATACCCCACTTGTGATGTGCTATACCCTGGTACAGCCTGAGAAGCACCAAACTGTGCCCGTGGTGGTTGAGGGGGACCAGCTACAGCCTGTGCAGGCTGGGGTGCGCCATATCCAGGGTGCTGCACTTGAGGAGCACCAAAGCCTGAATGCCATTGCCGAGATGAGTCAAACCCAGGCTGCTGATTTTGAGTGTCTTTAAATGCTGGCTGTTGCGACTGAGAGTAACCAAATCCAGACTGCACCGGTGATTGTCTCCCTTGAGAAACACCAACTGCATTGTGAGGGCGATAATCTGTCCTCGGCTGATTCTCTGTCCTTGGCTGAGGTTTTGGCAAAGGCTTTTCTTCAAAAGCTTTCTCAATTTCTTCCTGACGATCAGACTTCTTGAAAATGTTAATAACAGACTCACGTAACTCTTGAGGAGGCTCAACAGCACCCCTTGCCATGTCCCTCACTAGGTCCCGTGCTCGATCCAAGTCCCCTTCCTTGCATAAGGCTTTGACAAGGATTTCAAAGGTTGCTGCGTTTGGCTTGATCTCCTTGTCAGGCATCCTCCCATACACCTTCAAGGCATCATCAATCCGGCCAGCTTCTGTAAGCCCTTCAAACATGAGGTTGAAGAAACTGATATTAAACTTTGGCCCATGCTCCCTTCCATCTGCCATTTTGTAGAAATACTGCATAGTATCTTCCACACGGGCTTCCTTGAAGCACGAGTCGACAAGGTAAGTGTAGGTGTATACATCTGGAAGGACAGATTTGGTCTCCATCTCTTCAAAGAGCTTCTCTGCCTCAGCAAGCATCCCATTCTCACATAGCTTTCCAATAATGTTGTTGAAGCAACCAACATCCATCTGAACATTCTTCCTGGGCTGGCGGTGAAAGACCTCAATTGCCTCCTCAAACTTGCCCTCCCTGAAGCATTGGTTGACCATGACATTGTAGGATTCAGCGTTGATGCCAATGAAGGTTGGCGGTGTGTGGTTGTCCATCATGGTCTCCCACAATTCGTTGGCCTCCTTGTGCTTACCATGCTTAAAGAGCGTCTCGAGCAGGACGTTGCAGGTAGCCGGTGTCATCTTGAAGCCCCGCTGGAGCAGGGACTGGTAGTTGTCCATGGCCTCCTTGTCCTTACCCTGCTTCCAGTAGCCCTCCATGAAGGTGGTGTGGACCACGCCATCATAGACAACACACCTCTCCGTGAGCTCATTGAAGAGCTCGAAGGCCTTGTCCCAGTCGTCCAGGTCGATGTAGCCGGCGATGAGGTTGTTGTAGACGAGCGAGTCAGCACCAGCCCCGCGGTTGAGCATTTCGCGGAGGAGGTCAAGGGCGTCACGGATTCGCCCGGAAGCGACGAGGCCCTTGGTGAGGTGCCGGAAGGTAACGGCGGAGGGGGAGAAGGGCGCCGATCCGAGCATGTCGCGGTACACCTGCATCGCATCGTCGACGCGGACGGCCTCGCAGTGGGCGAGGATGAGGGTGTTGTAGGAGACGATGTTGGGGATGATGTTGGAGCGGCGGAAGAAGAAGTCGAAGAGGGCGACGGCGTCGTCGTGGCGGCCGGCGCGGACCATGGCCGCGGCGACGGCGTTGCAGGTGAAGACGGTGGGGCGGACGCGGGAGGAGACGGCGGCGCGGGCGGCGACGGAGGCGCCGTCGAGGTCCCCCGAGCGGATGAGGGACTGGACGCGGTTGTGGAGGCTGAGGCGCGGGCCGACGAGGGCGGACGTGGTGTCGGGGAGGCGGGGCAAGTTGGGGTCCCGAGGGGGAGGCGGCCCGCGGCGGATGGCGTTCAGCGGCGGCTCGATGCGGAGGCGGCGCTTGCGGCGGCGGCGCTCGGCGGCGGCCTCCTCGGCGTTGGAGAAGGCGAAGTGGCGGCGGCCCAGGGGGGTGAGGAGCCCCGCGAGGGTAGGTGGTGGTGAGGAGCCGATCGCGGGGGTGGGGAAGGGCGAGGGGTGGAGGCTCGACAGGCGCCGGAGGAGCAGGAGACGGCGGTAGAGCGCCATGTTCCCCCTTCGCGCAGCAAGCCTTCCCTTGGCGGCGGCGGCGGAAAGGAGGATGACGGCGTGGTGTGGGCGGGCGTGCGGCTGCGGCTGCGGCGGCGGCCAGCAAGTAGTAACCAGTAAAACCCTCGCTGGGAGCTGCTGGCACGGGCCACGAGTATTCACGGGCTGGGAAATGGGTCAGTAACGAGTGAAACAATTAGGTGCGGCCCATATACGTATGCCATTTTCCAATTTCAAGGAATAATTCTTCCTCGTCTCACACGCGCGCGCAACGCGGCTCGGTAATAGCGCAGACAAACCCAAATAATTTTTTTAAAAAAAGATCATTTGTGCTCGCATATTACTACAGTTAGATCTACCTTGCATTGCATGATCCTCTGCTTTGTTGAGAAGCGTCCGACGAATTTCCAGAATCCTCTGCTCCTCTGATTCTGAACTCGAGAAATTAACATGCATATACCCCTTTTATTGTTGGTCGCTAGGAAGGTGTGTGATACAGCGTGTGTGTGCGTTACGTTTAACTTTGGTCTCCGAGAGATTTTCCCACGCTCCGTAGACCACGTCCGGCGTCCACGACGCGTACGTCGCGCACGCCGTGCGCGCCCGCACTCCGGCGGTTGCCCGATTGTAATCGCGTACGGTACTTATACCATGGATCAACATGAAATTGTTGTTGGCTCCAATCTCTAATTTTTTACATGGTATCGAGCTGTTCCGGGTTCTTCCACCTCTCCCCGTCGCCGCCGCACGCCCGTGATCGTGCGCGTGCCGTCGCGAGCACCACCGCCGCCTCTTCTCCCTCGCCATGCACACGCACCGAACCCTCTCGTTCCGGGGCGATCTCTCCGACGCGGCCTCCTCCCACTCTTCCTCCGCCTCGTCCGATGACGCCCTCTCCCTCACCGACTCCTTCGTCCGGCCATCTTCCCGCCACCGTCCTCCCGGACCGTCAACATCAAGAACCACATTCCCGTGGAGCTCGACCTCACCGACTCCAATTACACCG
Organism: Cenchrus americanus; assembly: GCA_947561735.1. Lineage (NCBI taxonomy): Eukaryota > Viridiplantae > Streptophyta > Magnoliopsida > Poales > Poaceae > Cenchrus > Cenchrus americanus. The sequence continues at coordinate 58,639,088 of OX387240.1, forward strand.
AGTGGCGGAGTTTCTTCGACACCGTCGTCGGCAAGTTCGGCCTCGCTCCCACCTCACCGTCGCTCCTACCTCCGCCAACCGCCACGACGCCGACTGGGTGATGGTGGACCAGTGCATCCTCAGCTGGCTCTACAACACCATCTCCAAGGACGTCCGCGCCATCGTCCGCGTCCCCAAGGCCACGGCCTACAAGGTCTGGCGGGCGATCCAGCGCGGTTCCGCGACCACGAGCTCCATCGCGCCGTGTACCGGAGGCGGAGCTCCGCGGCCTCGTGCAAGGGGACATGGACATCACAACGTACACCGGCCGCCTCAAGCGCCCCGCCGATGGGCTTCGCGATCTCGGTCGGCCCGTGCGCGAGACATCCCCGTGTGATCAACATGCCGCGCGGTCTCTCCCCAAGTTTCGTGGTGCGGTGCCGGTGATCGCCAACCGCAATCCGCCACACACGTTTCTCTCGGCGCGCTCCTATCTCGCTTCGGAGGAGAAGTATGACGTGGAGAACGCCAAGTCCACCGCGCAAGCACGCCCTTGTCGCCGCCGGTGGCAATCGCCGCTTCAATCCTCCGCCGCCGCACAACGGCAATGGCGCTCACGGCGCTCCACGTGCCGGTCCACCGCCCGCGAACGCCCGCGCCGACAACCGCAACAAGGGCAAGGGGAAGCGCCACGGCGGCAACTCCTCCGGCGGCACCAACACCGCCGGCGGCACCGGCGGGCCATCCTCTCGCGCGCGTCCACGGACTCCATGGGTGCCGGGGTTCAACCCATGGACCGGCATGGTCCAAGCCCGGCCCCCCGCCGTTCCACTCTCCGGCCTCGGCGTTCTCGGGCCACGACCGGCGTCCAACGACGAGCTTACTACGCCGCGCCGCCCGTCGTTCGGCACCAACCATCGCCGCCGCCTCCCACCGGCGATGTCCGGAACCGGCGAGGCGCTACTCGCGGCACTCGCGTCCGCGAGCGTCCCACCCGGCGGACCCCGGGCGTCGGAGTGGTACTTCGGCACCGGCGCCACTTCCCACATGGCGTCCGGCTCGGTAACTTTTCCTCCTCCCGCCGTCTCGTCATCTTCCTCTTCGATCATAGTCGGTAATGGTGCCTCCATGCCCGTCACACACACAAGCAACCTCCACCATTCCCGGCACACCTTTCAACCTCACCAACATACTCATCTCACCCGATCTAGTCAAGAACTTGATCTCTCTTCGTGCTTTCACTAGGGATAACAATGTCTCCGTCGAATTTGATCCCCATGGTTTCTCTCGTCAAGGCTCTTCCGTCCAGGATGGAGATGCTCCGCCGTAACGATGCCGCGCGCTCTACCCGTTCCGCCGCCGACCTCGCAAGCTTTGTCGTCCACCGCTTCCTCCTCGGCGGACCCGTGGCACCGGCGTCTCGGGCATCCCGGCCGCGACACCTTGCGGCGCACCATCCACCGGTTCGAGTTCCACCGTACAAAGTCGAAGCTCATACTTGTCGTTCTTGTCGGCTTGGCAAGCACACTCATTTACCCTTTATCGCCTCGGCGTCGGTTAGCTTCGTTCCTTTCCAACTTGTGCACGGGGATGTATGGACCTCACCTGTTAGTAGTTATTCGGTTTTCGCTATTACCTTGTGTTAGTCGATGCTTGTACCCACTACATTTGGACCTTTCCTTTAAGATCAAAATGTGAAGTGGCTCAATGCTTGCTTTCGTTCCATGCCTATGTTCTTACTCAATTTCGATTTGCCGTTGATTGCTTTTCAATCCGACAATGGCAAGGAGTTTGATAACTCCACCATTCGGCAACACTTCGACAAACATGGCATTGCTTTCCGCTAACTTTGTCCCTACACCTCGGCACAAAATGGCAAAGCGAAAGAATCATCGAACTGCGAATGATTGTGTCCGCGACCTCCTCGTCCATGCCGCATGCCATATGCCCACCGGGCCGAGGCGCTCACCACGGCCACACATCCGATCAACCGTCGACCATGCCATGCGACCGCGCCGGCACTCCATTCGAAGGTCTTCTCGGCGCACCACCCAATTACAACCATCCGCGCGTGTTTGGCCGCCCGTGTTATCCTAATCGGATAGCCACCGCCGCTCACAAGCTCGCCCCGCGTTCGTCGCTCGCGTCCTTCTCGGCTACCCGCCCGATCACCGTGGATACCGGTGCCTCGACCTAGACTCTAGGCGGGTAATCACCTCCCGTCATGTCGTGTTCGATGAAGCGGTGTTCCCCGTTCCGCGCACTGCGCCGACTCCGTCATCTCCGGTGCTCTCTCATGTTCCATGCACCGACGATGACACGCCCCTCCTCTTTGGGCGTTCCACACCACGGCGCCATCCTCCGGTGTCCTCCTCACTAGGCGGGGCTCCGGTCCGTCGCCATCACCCATTCAAGACGCGCACGACGCTCCGACACACACGCCGCCGCGTCCTCGCTCGTCCCCCGTCGGCCGGCGCCGCCGACGCGTCCACATCCACGTCGTGCCCGCCTCGTGGCTCGACGTCGACCGGTCAATCCACGGAGTCACCCTCCACGACCGTTCCTTCGTCGCCACCGGCCGCTCTCGCCCGTCCGGCACCACCGCTCACCACATGGTTACTCGCGCCGGGCCGGGCGTGTTCAAACCCAACCCCCCGTACGCCATGGCCGCGGCCGAGAACATCTCACCAATCCCGTCGTCCGCTCGGGCTGCACTACGGATCCCAACCGGCGTCGCGCCATGGAGGCCGAGTTCCACGCGCTCCCGGGCCAACCGCACGTGGAAGCTCGTCGACAAGCCCCCGTGCGCACACATCATCACGGGGAAATGGGTGTTCAAGCATAAATTCCTTCCCGACGGCACTCTCGAGCGTTACAAAGCTCGGTGGGTGGTTCGCGGCTTCAAGCGACGCCAAGGCATCGATTTCCAAGAAACCTTCACGCCGGTGGTCAAGCCGGCGAGCATCCGCACCGTACTCGCCATTGCGGCCCTCGAAGCGGTGGCCGACACGTCAACTCGACGTCTCGAACGCCTTTCTCCACGGTCGTCTCGACGAACACGTCTTCTCGTCAACAACCGATTGGCTTCGCGGATGTCGCTCGTCCCCAAGGCGTCCGCCTCCTCGACAAGTCGTTGTACGGCCTACGACAAGCACCGCTCGCCCGATTCACCGCTTCGCGACTCATGCCATCAAGCCGGGGTTCACAACCACAAGGTCGGACTCCTCCCTCTTCGTCCCCGCGCCGCGGCCGCGACATCGTCTACCCCGCTCCTCTACGTCGACGACATGGTGCTCACCGCGTCGAGCACCGAACCGCCTGCAACAAATCGTCGACGCCCTACATGCCGAGTTTGCGGTGAAGGACATGGGAGCGCCGAGCTTCTTCCTCGGCATCGACGTTCGGCACTCCCCCGACGGCTCTACCTCTCCCGGGGTCGCTACGCCGAACACATCCTCGAGCGTGCGGCATGGCCAACCGCCGGCCGCTGCGACGCCAATCGCCACCAACGGCAAGCTCGACTCGATGGCCCCCCCGTCTCCGACAAGACGACGTGCGCGGCATCGCGGGCACTCGCGTGCACCCGACGATAACGCGCCCGACCTCGCATTCACCGTGCGGCAAGCGTGCTTGTATATGCACGACCCTCGACGAATCACCGGGTCCAACCGAAGCGGATCCTACGCTACGTTCGAGGCACCACTACTCACGGCCTCTCGCTCCGCGCCTCGTCGTCTCCGGACGTCACGGCATACTCCGACGCGGACCGGGGTGGCCGCCGGAGACGCGCCGCTCGACGTCGGGCTTCGCGCCTTCCTCGGCGACTCGCTCGTGTCGTGGTCTTCGAAGGGACAGCCAACGGTATCTCGCTCCCGGCGCGAGCGGAGTACGGTGGCGTCGCCAACGCCGTCGCCGAATGCATATGGATACGGCGGCCTGCTCGGTGAGCTGCGCTTCCCGGTCTCCAAGGCCACCGTCATCTTCTCGCGACAACGTCTCGGCCGTATACATGTCCAAGAACCCGGTGCACCACAAGCGTACGAAGCACATTGAGCTGGATATCCATTTCGTTCGCGAGCGCGTGCGGATCGGCCGGCTCCGCGTTCTACATGTACCGACCGGCGAGCGATACGCCGATGTCATGACGAAGGGACTCCCTACGCGCACATTCGAAGCCTTCGGGACGGTCTTTGCGTCATCGAGCTCGAAGAGCGCCAAGACTGCGGGGGGGGGGGGGGGATACAACGTGTGTGTGGCGTTACGTTTAACTTTGGTCTCCGTGAGATTTTCCCGCGCTCGCGTAGACCACGTCCGGCGTCCACGACGCGCACGTCGCGCACGCCGTGCGCGCCCGCACTCCGGCGCTTGCCGGCCCCAGTAACCGCGTACGGTACTTATACCATGGATCAACATGAAATTGTTGTTGGCTCCAATCTCTAATTTTTTACGGTGTGCATGCAAGAAGCTCACTTTCCTTAGCGACCAACAAAAAGGATTCACGGGTAGCCGGTGGACGTGGGCGAGGGAGAAATGAGGAGCAAACGCGGGCGTCTCGCGAATCGCAGATGAAAAGCACACGAGTACACTGTTTTGGGGCCCACAAGCGTCGCTGGTGCGCTCCTGTTGGCTGTTGGCTATCCACACTGCCTTCCGCATAGCAGCATTAGATGATGCGAATAAAAAAAGAAACACCCAGCTGAGCTGGTGCTCACTCTCGCCGGCGAGCGGGCAAAACCATTAGCTTTGCTCTGAGTCGAAAGATGCTGTCTCAATTGGCCCTGCAAATTTCCAAAACCCGAAACCGACAGAGAATCAAGGCACCAAACATGTGATGAGCAATTCAATGTGACTGGAGCATTTCATATTTTCGTTCATCGGTAACAAAAACTGATGATAAGTATAGATCATTGTTGCACGGGACCTGTTGAGAAGAAGTAATATCTCATACTATGTGCGGACGTGCCACGATCTCATTCTGCTTGTCACGCACAAACTACTGGATGGTATGTATTACGTATAGGTTACCTATATTGATTTTCGTAGGTGTAATTAATAAATAAAATAGAGTTCGTCCGAGTTGTCAACCTGCTACAAGCTCGCAGCAATTCGCCGATCAGAAGAACGAGTCAGCGTAGCGCTTGCTGGGCTGTCTGGCCCGATGGCCCCTTCCTCGTTGAGTTGCTGCTTCAGAAGCTTCTTCATCCTCGTCTTGCTTTCCGGCGCCGTCATCAGCGGGTGCAGGAGCAGCAGCTTCAGGTTCAGGAGGCTTGCCTTGTTCGGTCACCGATCCCTGCGGCGGTGTGGCGGCCGGCGGGTGGTCTTGGACTTTGTGGTGCGACGGCGGCGGCGGCGAGGGCAGGGACGGGGGTGGAACCTTGGCGAGGTGCCTGTTGTTCACCATCCAGTTACTGAGGACGCGCTTGGGGAGGCCGACCTGGGCGCACAAGGCGTCGACGGCGTCGGCTCCGGCCTTCTGGATGCTCCACCCGAAGCGGTGAGCGAACTCCCACATTCGCCACCTCTGCTCCGCCGTGATCTTGGTCTTGCTCCGCGGCGGTGGCGATGACGGGGGCGGAACCTCGGCGAGGTGCCTGTTGTTCACCATCCAGTTACTGAGGACGCGCTTGGGGAGGCCGACCTGGGCGCACAAGGCGTCGACGGCGTCGGCTCTGACCTTCTGGATGCTCCACCCGAAGCGGTGAGCGAACTCCCACATTCGCCACCTCTGCTCCGCCGTGATCTTGGTCCTGGTGATGATGGGCCGCGTCTTGCTCGGCGACGGATTTGGCAGCATCTCCTCGTCGGCCTTGCCATCGTCGTGCGTGTTGTCCGGCTGACCATTAGCACTGAAATAAGCTGCTGCAGTGCAGAGCACCGACGCAAAAGGTCAGGTAGTTACAAACTTACAATAGGCAAAAAGGAGTCAGTTCAGGTCGCTACAATATGCAACAGGGCCACAGGGGTCAGTGATGAAGACGGCCAAGGACTAACAATGTCCACCTTTCAAATCCATTTTTAGTGGAATTTGATAGACAAAGTTTGCAATGGTAAAAGGATTCAACAAAGTGGATTACCGTCATATGATGCTTCAGAAAGCTTAACAAGTGCATCCAAAAGGTCCTTTTCCTGGACCTGATTCAAGAATAGTACTAAATGTTATCGAAGCACAAAAGAATATTTGGCATGTGGATGCAGTCGAGCATTGCCGTGCTGAGTTTTAAGGTGAATCTCACTTTGAGTATCAACTTTGCTTTCTCTAAATTAGCTGGATCTGGGTTCTCTCTAAGTAGTCTTTCGACCTACAAATAAGAAGATGGATAAGCATCATCAAACAAAGCAGAAGAAGTCCTTGTTACTTCATCTTCTGTGGAATGGAAGTATAATGGGCCAAATGACAGAAGGAATACACAAATGGATGGAGGAAAGAATAGAACCCACTGTAACTAGGAGGAAAGGAGGAAATAAATACAGAAATATATAATTATGGAAAAGGCTATGCATCAAATCTTAATTTCTAAGACATGTCACAGTATAGCACAAAGTTTTTTAACCAAAAAAAAGGTACACCACAATGTCAAAAAAAGGTAGATAAGAACTTTTGAAGGAGTTCTCCTGCAGCCAAATTCTGTCTTTGGATTGCAAGAATGAGTCGTGTACCTTGTCTAGAAGGTTAGCAGTTAAGCAAAGGTTAATTATTTCAGAACCATGTTCCAGATTTAAGTTCTTATTCCTCCAGCTCTGATCATACGTTTCATCCATGACACCCAGACTTTTAGATGCTCTCATCCCAGGCACTTCAGCTTTGCTTTTCCCAGATTCTTGACTATCATGATCAGCACATGAAGGAACTTGACGAGCATTTGATTCATCACTGTGCTTTTCTTGAAAAATAGGAGATGAAGAATTTCCAGACTTCACTTCACAGGATACCGTCTCACTATCAAGTGTTTCGTCAGTGCGACCTTTCTGTCAACAAGTACAATCCACAAAAAGGTCCAGATTAGTAACAGTGGACTATGAACACTACTACCAATTTTTTAAAAGTTATGATTTAACCACTTTGACAACAAAAGTGTACAAACAATTATCACCAAAAATGTTATTAAACTATAAAGGCATAAAACTTTTTTTTCATTATTTACAGTTACACGCAACTAATAAAAAGGCACAGTATGAAGAATAATAGATGATTTCCATCATGGTAGCATGCAAGTCCTGTCCAACATCGTTATGTTTCAGCAGGGAAAAGATAATTACAGAAGAAACACTGAAAATGCAAATCAATAATTCCAAAGTGAATGCAAATATTGATATAAAAGTGAAACATTCCATACCACCATCACAGCAGAAACTGCCACTGGTAGCTGATCAGAAGAGGCACATTTTAAGCATGCTAGGGCATGGCCGTTTACAGATTTAAACCTTTTAGCAGATACAACTGCATGGGGTTCGAAATAAGGTCCTTCTTTGGCCCCATTGGAGCTATCTGATATCCCAATGCCCCTGTTCCGATAGCCATCACAATAAATGAGCATCAACTCGTGTAATTCCGCATTAGATTTTATTTGTGTGAAAACGAACAAACATCAATACCTTGTTGTGGACATGGAGTGCTCTGATATTGGTGACTGCTGCACCAGACTGAGGCAGCTTGTGGATGAAGTGGATACCTGTCCAGTTGAGCCAATCTTGTCATGAACCAAAGCATGCACATCAAAAGAAGGATCGGCCTTTGCAAGGATAGACAAATTTGTCAAACTAAATTTCCTGCCCAATAAGAAGTTTAGGCATGTGAAACTGCAAGAAAAATCTTTTTATAAGCATACACTTCATTCTGAGAAGAAATGACTAGACATGCTCACCTCAAGGACTTGATATTCTCATTTGAACTGACCTTCACAAGAACTTCTTTATGCTCAATGTGTGATATTCTAAGCTCATTTCTCAATTTAGTTAGAAGCGTGACCTGTGACTGTAAAAACAGAGGTAAAGAGTACTGAAGAAAATATTTGATGGGACAATGAAAATTATGGCATCTAAATAATTAATGAGAAGTGATGTTATGATGTGGAGCCATGGGCTGCATGGCCACGGACCACCCCTCCCTCACATAAGACCAAACGAACAGTAACACTATATGTATGCAGAATAAGCAAGTTTGGCATGGCAAGGTGAGACAGGAAAAATACTGAGAACAAGGCAGCAAGCCAACCAACCATTCTAGAAACAAAATACAGCATCAAATGTCATTAAATCAGCATTCTGTAAAATGTTATTACATCAATGAGATTCAACTGATCCAGCAGTTTATATTTTCTATGATTTGAGTACTGGTATTTAGAACTTGTATTAGGAAAAAAAGAGGAATACCAATGAGAGGTGGTTTCTCGAGGCACAGAAAGCTCTTAAAACAGATGCATATGCTGACCGCTCCAAACAGTGAATCTGAAATACAGTATCCCCAGCATCTGGTAATACACATGCAAGATCTGGAGTATACTTCATAACTTCAGCATTGCAAGTGTTTCCTTTGGAGTGAAAGCCAGTACTGTGAAAGGAAATGCAGCAGTTCATAAAAAAAGTGTTGTACGATGTACACACACACACGCGCGCGATGGTGGTCAGTACTTGGGAGAATTTGCATGTGTAAGGGCTAAGCTAAGGATACAGGAACATGGGAAACAGATATATAGGCCATATAGAAACACGAAATGGTGCTAGATACCAACTTAGATCATCAAATTTAAAAAGGTTAGAGATCTTGTACTGTGGAGCATATGAGCTCACAATTCTTTCAATCAGTATATATACATTTTATTCTGAGAAGAAATACTAGATATTTCACCTCAAAGAATTGATTTGCTTATTTGATCTGGCCTTCCCAAGACATTCTCTGTGTTCACTCTCCAATATTTTAAGCTCATTTCTCAGTTCCACAAGACATCCGTGCTTGGCCTGCAAGATATCATATGAAACAGGCATGTAAAACACACATACACAGCTGAAGAAATGCTAATCATGCTATTTAAATCCAATAAAATTCACCCGAACAATGTTATATCTAAACATACTTATCAAAAAGGAGTAATAAACAAAAAATACCCAGAATTTACATAAAAAGTTCAGAATATCTACCATATGATCATGTGATGGTATAGAGCAACAGATCAGCATATTTTTCTAATATGTATTCATAACTGAACTTATAGGAGTTAGAGGAAGTACCCTAGAGAGGAGGTTTGATTGAGCCCAGAACGCTCTCAACACAGCAGCATATGCCGATCGCTGCAAGCAATGAATCTGAAATGCAGTGTCTGCAGCATCTGGTGTTACACACACAACTAGTACAGAATCTCCCATAACTCCAGTTTTACGAATGCTTCCTCTTCAAACCAACACTGCAATATTCACGCACCCCTCAATATCAACTGATATGTAATGCATGATGGCTGACAAGACAGTAAATTTGCATAGCTTGGGACAATGGAAGCAATTCATTGCAATACAGTGATGAAGAATTGAAGATATCACACATATATAAATGGAAAATAAGGTTTATCGGAATTGCTTTTGGACTAAACAACTTCACATTCATGAGAAAAAACAACCACAAATGTACTGAGTTGAACTCGGGACAATTGTTACTACTGAATCCGTAATTTCAACTGCAAGTAGGGCCTTCCAATTGAACTGTGTTATTTCAAGACCTACCAAATCTCAGCACATTTCCAGGAAACCATGTCAACTCTCTGCTCCTCTCGCTATCCCAGATCAGAAATTTTCATGCATATACAACTACACTGTTGCAGTGGACCTATTCGCATCGACTCTCCAACAGGTCATGAACTGAATTGGAGTGATTCGGGGTAGGAATCAACTGGGAGCCGCCTCAATCGTCAGCACCAAGCAACACCACACCAACACTACACTAAGGGCGGCACATGCACGGACTCCGTAAAGCATCACCAAATGAACACGAACAAAGGGAACCCTATCTGAGGAAAAAAAACCATCGGAAGCGGCGCGCGCAGGGAAAGGGGAACAGGAGCGAGCGCCGCCACTACCGCGTAGCAATCACACCGTGCGTGCACCGTTCGCGCCCCGCGATCGAGGCCGTAGCGCGGCGGGAGGAAACGGAGGAGGGGGCCGGGGAGGAGGTTGCTTGCACCTGCCTGCGGGGGCGGAGTCGCGGAGAGAGCGGTGGCGAGGAGGGGGGCTATTCGGCGGGCGGGCGGGCGGTGAGGCCAGCGGGAGGCGGGCGAGGAGGAGAGGAGAGGCCTGAGCCTGACGCTTTCTCTTCTGTTGCTCCGGCCCCGAGGGCGATTTCAAAATTTCGAAATGGCCGCCATCACAGAGACGTGCTCCATTTTTTTTCGTCGTGAGCAATTGAGGATTGAGACGCATCATGCATTTTTCATTTCTTTTTGGACGGGCCTGATGGGCCAGGCAACAATTTGGTTGGGACTGGCCCAGACTCCGATAAAATTGACTGGGATAAAGTTGGAAGTAATTTGTGGAGTGATGAAGAAGGGGACTTTACTCTAGTTGAAAAGAAAAATGATTAGAAAGGGGCGCTACGTAGAAGCAACAGAAATTTGGGGCACAATATGAAGATTCAGGAAAAAGCTGAAGCTTCGAAGAAAAAGTATAATGAAATCTCAGGTAAACCTTCACTTTTTGCTATCCTTAGTACTATTGATCAACATATTCTGGAATCCGTTGCCTTAGCTAGCAACATTAGGTTAGGTGATAATGAGGTTGCTGTTGCAGCTAATATTAGTACCATCCAAGCAAATGAGAATGCTAGAGCGGCTTTACACGAAGCTTCGAAAAGGATTGCTGCTCAATCCAAGAAAACCAACGTAGAGTGTGAACATCAGCAGGAGTCCGTTCGTGTTCAAAATGAGGTCACTTCTCATGGTGCTTGTGCTGTTTCGGAGGATGTGATCACTAACAGACCTCCTGAGAAACCTCCAAGACAATGCTCCAAATCTCAAACTGCTAGAGCGAGTTGCAGTCGTAATAAGAAAAGAAAATGATGAAGATCCTCTTTTGGAATATTAGGGGTTTAGGGGCTAGTGGAAGGCGCAATCAATTGAGGGAGCTACGCAAAGTTCATAGAGTGGATGCGATTTGTCTTCAAGAGACCATCAGATCCGATTTCTCACCTTGGGATCTTAATTTATTAAGCGACGGGGAGTCGTTTGAGTGGGTATGGACAGCAGCCAGTGGTCATTCTGGTGGAACCTTGACTGGTGTGAAGACAGCCTCAGCAATTGTTGTAGCTCAGGATAGAGGGGGTTTTTTCTCTAGCTTAACGTTAACTTCGAGAGCAGATAATTTCCAATGGGAGTTGGTTAATGTTTACAGTCCTGTTCAAAATGACAGAAGGAGGGAGTTCTTGCAGGAATTGACTCAGAAACTTCAGAATACCTCGTGCCCAATTATGGTGGGGGGAGACTTCAATCTGATCAGATATGCTTGGGAAAAATCCTCTGACAACATCAATCAATTTTGGCTAGATTCTTTCAATGGTTTTATTATGGAGAATGGGTTGCTGGAGCTAAATAGAATTGGTAGCAAATACACCTGGACAAATAAACAGGCCAATCCGATTATGTGTGTTCTTGATAGAGTGTTGATTTGTAATGGCTTTAACTCTCATTATGGGCAAGCTACGTGTGAGATTGTCACTAGAGTTGGCTCTGATCACAATCCTTTAATGGTGAATACGGTGGATCACAGGTTCAGACTACAACGCAATTTTCGGTTCGAGTTGTACTGGCTGGAACAGCAGGGGTTCAAAGAAGCAATTTTAAATAAATGGCCAGTCAGGGGAGGATGCCAAATTCAAGATTTCTGGAGAGAGCTCAAGTCAGCCACCAGGAAATTTTGTAGAGGATGGGGAGCTAATAATCAAAGCCAGTTCAAAAAAGATAAAAAATTGCTGCTTGAAAAACTTGAGGAGTTTGACAAAGCAGCTGATTCTAGAGAGGTTACTACCATGCAATGGCAGATTAGATATAATCTAGAGGCAGAGCTTGAAAAGATTTACAGTATAGAGGAGCTACACCTCAGAAGGCAGGGGGGATCAAATAGACCCTCAAGGGTGATGCAAACAATAGCTTTTTCCATGGAATTGCCAGTGGTAGAAGAAGGAGGTCCGCTATCTTCTATTTAGAAGACAATGGTGTAGAAATCAGGAAATTGGATCAAATAAGAAATCATGTTGACCTCTTTTCTAAAGAGCTTTTCTATGCAGAATTGGGTGGAGAGATTATGCCCGGGGACAATTTTTGGGGGTCTGACTTTACACTGTCCCAAGATGAGGCTGATGAGCTTATAAGGCCCTTCACTCTTAAAGAGATTGAGACAGCTCTAAAAGAGATGGATTGTAATTCGGCTCCCGGCCCGGATGGCTTCCCTGTTGGCTTTTATAGAGCTTTTTGGGATGACTTGAAGTATCTTGTCCTCGAAATGTTTAATGGTCTACATAGGGGTGACCTCAACTTGAGAAGGCTGAACTTTGGTATGATTTCCCTTATTCCAAAACTGAAGGACGCTAATAACATTAGGCAGTTCAGGCCAATTTGTGTGTTGAATGTTGATTATAAATGGTTTACCAAGGCACTGACTTTGAGATTGACTCTTTTGGCCAACAAACTGATTAGCAAGAATCAGACAACATTCATTCCTGGGAGGTTCATTTTGGAGGGGGTGATTATTCTCCATGAAATCTTACATGAACTGAGGGTGAGCAAAACTAAAGGGGTGATACTCAAGCTTGATTTTGAAAAAACGTATGATAAGGTCCATTGGAGTTTCTTGTTTGAGGTTCTTAAACAGAAAAATTTCCCTGCCTTGTGGATTGATTGGAACAAAAACTGTATAGAGGGAGGCAAAGTGGGTGTCAACATTAACGGTGTCCATGGCAGTTTCTTCAACACTTTCAAGGGGGTGAGGCAAGGTGATCCGCTGTCACCGTTACTTTTTAACCTGGTGAGTGATGCTTTGGGGACCATGCTTGACAAGGCTAGAATCAGTGGTCAGATTCGGGGTTTAGTTCCACATCTGATTGAGGGCGGTTTAACACACTTACAGTATGCTGATGACACTGTGATCTTTCTGGCTCTAGATGAACAATCAATTATCTTTACAAAATTCCTGTTATACCGCTTTGAAAATATGTCTGGCTTAAAGATTAATTACCAAAAGAGTGAAGTGCTAGTGTTGGTGGATCTGAGGAGGATCAGAACAAAGTGGCTGGGATGTTCAACTGCAACATTGGACATTTACCAATGAAATATCTTGGAGTTTGGGTTAGCAATAGACATATGTCTTGCTCTGATTTGGCATATGTCTATCAAAAAGTTGAGAAAAAATTACCGACTTGGCAAAGCGTTGGGTTATCCTCAGGAGGAAAAGCCGTCCTTATCCAATCCTGCTTGAGCTCTATTCCGAATTATAGTATGGGGGTGTACTTGCTACAAGAGGAGATTCACCAAAAGATGGATTCTGCTAGGTCTAATTTCCTTTGGCACGGGCCTAATCTCAAGAAAAAATACCATATGGCTACCTGGGAGTTACTGGCTTCTCCGAAAAGAGCGGGGGGTTTAGGGTTCACTAATACGAGAGTGATGAACAAATGTTTATTAGCTAAATGGATCTTCAAAGTTGAGAATGATGAAGATAACATGTGCTGTCATCTGTTAAGGAAAAATACTTGGGAGACCGGGGGTTTTTCAGCTGTAGGAAAAGTAATTGCTCTCAATTCTGGAGAAGTCTGTTAGATATCAAAGAAGATTGTAAGAGAGGGTTCAAGTATATTGTGGGTGATGGTAGGAAAATCAGATTCTGGCACGATATTTGGTCGTGTGGGTGTCCTTTAAAAATAGTCTTCCCACATCTTTTTGAGATTTGTAATCAACAGAATTGGTCGCTACATAGAGTGTGCAATCCGGAATTGGGCGACCTTACCTTTAGAAGAAATTTTGGTGTGAGGGAGGCAGTGGAGTTCTCAGATTTGAGAGATTTGATAAACTTTGTTACTCTCAGTGAAACTAGAGATTCGGTCTAGTGGGTGTTTGAGAAGTCCGGTGTCTTCTCAACATCATCTTTATATAATGAACTCACTTTTACTGGTTTTTCGAATAGATGGCTGATGAATGTGTGGAAAACCAAGGTTCCCCTTAAGATTAGGATCTTCCTGTGGCAAGTCATCAATGACAAAATTCAGTCTGCTGAACAGTTAAAGAAAAGGAACTGGCCAGGTTCTGTTGCTTGTAAGATGTGTGGTGTTTTAGAATCCACCGCTCATATTTTTTTCCATTGTGCGCTTGCCAGTTTCTGCTGGTGTATTTGTAGAGATGCCTTGGGGTGGCCTTTTTCTCCCTCTGATGCTGTTGATATTTCTAACTTCTGCTACAATGCATCTAACAAACAAGCCAGACGAGTGTTGTATCTTTTTGGAGCGGTTGCTTGGAGTTTGTGGTTAATTCGTAATGAGTTTGTTTTCCAAAATATTGTCATCCACTCTCCTAATGTGAGGATTTTCCGGGCTATTTCCTTTTTGCAGAAATGGAGGGTGATGAACAAGGAGATGGAACAACTTTGGATCGACACGGTGATTCAAAAGCTGAATCTTCAACTATCATCATTAAGGCCTGAAGAGCAAAGGAGCGATGTTGCTACCCCTGCTGCTATCTGAAGCTCCCCTTAGCTCCTCCTCTGTTAGGCTTTCTGGCGCTCCTTAGTTTGTATCAGGGTACCCTGCTGTTTTGCTTCTTTCTTGGTTGTGGCCTCTGTTTGTTTTAACTTCTCTGACTCGTTCTCTGGCTTGGTTTGGTAGAGTGAGGATCTTAGAGTGAGGTGTTTGAGCCCCTGTCCGGGTGCTTCTTTTGTCTGCTCCTCTTTGTAAAACTGGAATCCCCAGTCTATTTTAGCTTTAATGGGCCTTCCCAGGCCTTTCCAAAAAAAAAAAATGGTATCTAGGAATGAATTCCAAGATGCAAATTTCAGTCAGTTCAACTGAACCGTAGTCAGGGAGGCTCACCCGAATCAGACGAAGCAGACACCTGAATCACAGAAAGGAGACACCTGAATCAGACCAAGCACAAAAGGAAAAGGCTCACAAATGCTCTTCATTCAGAATACAGAACGGGCTCCACGCAACAAATCGAACACCAATTTTTTCATAACCAATATGACATAATATGTTTATTCATGAACACTCATGTGGGGCACTTATTGTTCAAATGGACAACAATATGCTTATGTCGACAATGTACAAAAGAACCTTAATTTAGGGGGGCTACTTTGACAAACAATAGACGATCTGAGAGCAAGCTGTGCACATATACGACGTGGCCGGAAGTATCCGAAAACAATAAAGGGAAACCAAGGGCTCGACGAAGGTGACCGTGTGGCTTCTACTGCACAAGGATGACTAGCTCAGGCATGATGAGCAAGCTTCTTCACTATTGAGGCCATGTACTTGCCCTGGTGCTCTGCGAGGGCAAGCTCTGTGTCGCTGGGTTGTCTGCTGCCGTCGCCTGCGAAGACACCAGCACCATAGGGGCTGCCTCCTCTGATGTCGTCCATGTTGAACATGCCTGCACCAAAGGTGTAGCCAATGGGGACGAAAAGCATTCCATGGTGCACTAGCTGGGTGACTGCCGTCCAACTACAATAAACAACCAAAGCATGATCACTGGTCAGGAATGACTAAGAATGGTGAACACCGACACTTGAGGCAAAAGAATAAGTTAGACATAATTTTTAGACTACTTGCAAACATGTAAGGAGAATAAAACCATGGCACAAGGAGTCAGATTCTTTTAGTTTTTTCTTATGATCACAGGAAAATTATTCCAGGGTGTGTCACAGGAACATTATTCCTGGGTGTGCTCCAAAGATTTATGATTCTAGCCAATTTGTTGGCAAATGGCAACTCTGTACAAAAATAAGTGTCAGTAATGGCTAAGCATGGTCAACAAAGATATTACAGACCAACCTAATATGAAATTACAACTCAGCTAAAAATATATATACAGCTAAAAAAATAATTGCTAATCTAATTGCAAATAAGCAGGGAGAATAAAACCAAGGCACAAAGACTTTGACTATTTTACTTTTTCTCATGACTTGTGGTTCTAGGGCAATAAAGTCACGACTCTGTACAAAAACCAATTGATAGTTTGTATTATTTATTATTTGTGTATTTGTTTACCTTATTTCTTGTCTTAAAAAGACTACTAAAGCAATAAATATGGCTATGCACAAGGAACATTTACCCAACAATAAAACATGTCCAAAACTCACATAGCATGACAAGGGGCAATATTTTGTCTCCACCACACCACTAGTGGAATCTAGATTAGAAAGTGGTACTTTGATTAGCTTACGCTTGGATGCAAGAAATTAAGGGTGCCAAATTTGATTTTTCACAGGAACTCTTCAACAGATTTTGACTTTATTGCCCGTGCTTAGATCTGCACCACACACTGCAGTTTGAACGGCACTACGACAGATATTGATCAGGTACAGGCCTAAAAGTACTCCGTACCATCACATTAACTCAAGCATCCTTTTTGTACAAATCATATCCAATGCCCTTGAATTCATATATGGCCACCAACGCTGTACAACACTTTGATAATCAATAATGGAGAAAATAGTGCAACAGCATCCAAAACTGCTGCGAATATGGTACTTCATTTCCATAGTTTGCAACAGCCAAATCAGTGTTAACATTACCAAGACACCAACATTTTTGCTTGCTTTAGAAGCACTTAATAGCAAGATATGTGAAAATCTCAAAAATGAATATCATGTTCATTTCAGCTTCAATTATGTGATGACAATCACTTTGGTAATTGTTCCTTGTCTTCTACAACAATCTAACATCTCCTGATGCAAACACACATTCAATCAATGTGCACAAGGATGGATAAAATGCAAGCACAAGTCATCAAACATATAATAAATAAACATGTTATTCTGAAAATTGGGGAGAAGGAACGCATCAAGAACAGAACTTCAACAAAGCAGAAAAATAAATGTGGTGTTAATCAAAACTGATAAGCTATGGCTTGATCATCTCACACATGGAGCCTAAACCAAGGGGCAGAAAAACATCACAAATCCAAAGTTTCAGACCAAGTTAACCAACACCCAGAGATAATACATAATAGTGTATGTTTAAATCTTAGTAAAGCAGTTGGAAAAAAGTGATAGTCTGATATAAAACCACAATCTCCGGTTAAACACTTAGCAACAAACTACTAGTAATTCATCTCAAGAAATGTGTACTATTAATAAGTTCACAAAATGGCCTATGAATGGAATACTAAGTGTTGCAATCTTTCCACTTCAAATAATCAATTCTTTTTCTCAAAAACAAAATATTCAATTCTTCCTTCCACTGCATCATAAACGAGCATTACAAGAAAACTGAGAGTACAGAGAAGCTTACGCGGTGGTCTCCTGGCCGCCACCCTGCGTTCCGGTGCTGACGAACAACCCGGCGGGCTTCCCGGCGAGCTTCTGCTCCTCCCAGAGAGAGCCGGTGGAGTCGAAGAACGCTTTCATCTGCGCGGCCATGGCGCCGTACCTCGTCGGGAAGCCGAACAGCACGCCGTCGGCCTCCTGCAGCTCCGCCGCCGACGCGATGACGGGGACCGCGGGGTCCTTGGCCGGCGCCTGCATCTTCTCCAGCACCTCCGGCGGAAGCGTCTCGGGGACCCGCCGCAGCACGGCCTCCACGCCGTCCACAGCGCCGGCACCCGCCGCCGCGCGCTGCGCCAGGGACTCCACGTGGCCGTACATCGAGTAGAAGACGATGTACAGCCGCACCTTCCGCCCGGCACCCGCCGCCGCCGCCGCCGAAGCCACCGCTGCCGCGGCCACCTCCTCCTCTGGCGCCTCGCGTGGCGCCGTGGCTGCGGCGGACGACGACGAGGGCGCGGCGGCCGGCGGCTGGCGCTTCTTGCTGGGGACGCAGCCGCCGCCCTTGCCCATCTCCGGCGGCCGCGCTGGTCAATTGGCGGCCACTCTCCCTCCTATCTCCTCCTCGATCCAATCCAACCCAACCCAACCACCGCCCCGCCCCGGCCGCCGCCGCACGCGGGAAACCTGCGCAAACAAAACCCGCAATTCAGCGACGCCTCCGAGGAAACCGCGGATCTGGGGCAGGAATTCCCGTGTCCCCAGAAGCGCTTTCTGTGATCAAGAACTCAAGAAAATGCGATCTAGGGGACGGCTGGGGAGGCGAGAGGAATGGACCTCGGAATACGGCGGGGCTAGTGGTGGGGTGGAGTGAGGAGGGGGGCGAGAGGAGTGGAGATGCCAGCTCAGGGGAGGGAGGCAGCGCGTTGGAGAAAATGGCTTTGTTTAAGAGGCGGCGTACTCGGCGGGGCTGGTAGAAGGTTGGTCCACACCGGGTTGGATGGGCTAGGTCCATGCAATTTTGTGGTCAAGATCACATAATCATTAAGCAGTAATGACTGTCACCACTTTTGCGTTTTATCGATTTCTTTTATTCAAAGGGCCCATACGACATTCCGATGTCATGATGCCAGGACCAAATTCTAGAACATTGTATGTGACTAATAAAATAAAACATGTATGAATTGGAGTATATAACCCATAGGATAAGGTTAACATGTTGTTGGACTAACCATCATCATCCTATTCGATTGTTTTTGTGCATGCAATAAAACTGTTTGTGTTGTAGTTTTGAAATTTAGGCATTCAAAGTAGGACAATACCACGAATGAGTCATGAATGTTAGGGAAGTCAAAGAAACAAACCCTTTTTTAGAGTTGAAGGGGCACAACTAGTGAAGGATGCTGCTAGATAAGAAAAATGCACTAGAAAATACTGTTGTACCAAGTGCTAGTGAGTAGTGACGGACCTGCAACCCGGGCTGCATCCAAGGCTAAATATATATGTAATGGAAGTTTAGGGAGAAAATAGATAAATAATTTATTTACTCAGCTGGAATTAGCCCTGTCCTAGGCAGTTGAGGTGATTTGTACGTCAAATTTATTCTAAGAGAAATGTATTGTAGATTTATTCTGATAGAAATGTAATGTATGCCGATTTGTACGGTAGATTCCTTCCGAGAGAAAAAAATATTGTGCAAGAAGCGGAAACAAGCAGCCTGTTCGTTTGGCTTTTGGTGATCATGGTAGTCTTTGGTTTGTTACGAGAAAAATCTTCTTGGTGATTCTTGGTGGTAGTTTTGTTCCGAGAGAAAATCGATCTTGTTATGCAGGTGGCAGATAAGCCAAGCGAGTTCTGATTTTTACTCTAAGATCACATCAAAATTTAAACTTGTTCACAAATTAAGTCAACAAGAGTTAACATTTTAAGGATACTATGAGATCAACGGTTGTTTAGGTGTTTTTGTGTTTCTTCACAAAAAGAACCAATAAATGTTTTCTTTTTTGAGAAACAGAACCGAGTGGTATTAACATAGTTGAGCAAATGTTGTCCTAACTAATGCCTAGGTTCTACGGGCCGGTGATATTAACGTAGTGGCGGAGCAAATGTTGTCCTGGTTAAGAAAAGGCGTAAAAGTTATTAGCAACTTTTAGTTTGTTAATTACACCCAAACTAAAAACGTGAAACCATGATCCTTTGTTCCTTTCGTGTTGTACATTGTACTACACTGCTTGTTTTTTGTACACTCGGCTCATACTTGGGATTCTCAAGAACACGAGCAAAGCTTTTTCTACATCCGTCAGAAATCAGAATCGACCCGTTTCATTTTCGAATTTCTTTGAGGTGTACTATAAACGTAACAGAGGCCTCTATACTTTTTTTGCTTTTTGAAATTGAAACTAAACAGAGGTCTCTATCGCTGGGCGTGTGAAACACCATGTAATTTCCCCCCCTTTTTTGCCTGAATTCCGTGCGGCGTTCCTTTAAGCAAGAAAAAGTTTCTTCCAATTTAAAAATATATATGCACGCTGAAAGGACGCATTATAGCGAGCGCACCACGCAGAAACGCTCCACTTCAGCGCTTTTTACATTTGGGACACGCTAGAGGGGGTGTTGGTTGGTGACCGAGTGCTTCTAGAAGCACACCATGTAGCTTGACCAGCAGCCAACCGCTTGCTCTGTCCTGTTCGTTGCGTTTTCTGGCTGCACGCACGCAGCGTACGTGTCCTTGCTCGCTCGATCAATTTCCTGACGGCAGGCGCTTTCTTTGTCGTCACCAACCATTTTTTGGCCCACGCTGAACATGATGCTGGTGCAATTTTTTTTAGAAGATCATTAGATGCATGAGTAGTATATTAGATTAGATTTGTGGTAATAACAAACATCTCCAGGAGGGGACCAAGATATGCTAGTATGAGTATCCTCTCCAGCGACTGGTTCCTTCTGCTTGTCGTTCAGGACACGAGCATGGGCGCATGGTCATGTCTTCTTTCAGAAGCATCTTTTCTCTAAACTCTGTTTGGATCACAGCGATTTAATATAAACCTCATAAACTTCTCTTATGGAAAGATTTATAATAAGCTTCAAAGGATGTTTGGTTGAATAGTGGGCTTATGATATATGATAAGTCTCTTTAGCCACGATCATGGCTGCGCTTCGCCTTGAGGATGACTACTTCACCCTTGATCTTGTCTTTCCCAATCATAATTCAAAAAAAAAAAAATCTTGTCTTTCCCAAGCTGTTCGTGGCCACTTTCCGATCCCTGGAGCTTCAGGAGCGGACTTCGTCGGTGAGTGCTTCTCAGGAGAGGTCATCACTCTCTCCGCTGGTCGGTTGGGGCACTATGAGGCTGTCGCACTAGTGCCGCCTGTGGAGGTACTGCCATCTGACGAGGTGGTGTCGTATGTCGAGGTGCCACCTTCGGTCGAGATTGTGGTGCCGGCGGTGCCGACTGCGGAGGTGCCTCATGTGGAGGTACCACCATCAGTCGAGATGCTCGCCATGGAAGTGCCATTTGTGGGGGTGCCACAGTCGACTGAGTCGGCCTCCGAGGTGGCATCTGGCACGGACAGGGCGTCGGAGGACGGCGGTTCCGCAGCCTTAAAGAACTTTGTCAACAATGTTACGAAGGATATTCCCTCACCTCGTCTGGACAAGCCACCTCCCCGTGCGTCGAGTTGATCCTGTCCTTCACGACACACCTCCTCAGTTGCCTTCGTCAGAGGCTTTTGACCTCAGGCGAAGCCGTCGCCAAGCCTTGGATCCCCTCTTGGCCGTTAAACCGGCAAAGCGAAAAGCAGTGCTACTGATACGGTGGCTCGGTGAGGTTGGCGCGCCAGGCGGAGGAAGTGGTGGACAAACTCTTTCATGATGGGCCTCCGCCGCACTACATGGACGCAATGCAGGATTTAATCCCGTTGTTGAAAAACAAGATCAAGATCTCTCCCCTAAGGGATGGAGCATCAGCTGAGGGCTATGCCTAGAGCTTGTCGTTTAGGTTGTGTGGGATGTGAGTAGTTCATGTTGGAGTTTAGGGTTCGGGTTGTGTTCAGCTAGTTTGCCGACTTGTGTCCGGCTGAAGTCTGTTCTGATTGGGTTGTAACCGAACACTATCCATTTCTTCATAGTCTTAATACAATGATATCTTACTTGCGTATTCGAGAAAAAATAATTAGTCTCTTTAGCAGACAATGATATTATTACCTCTCGTTTATTTGCGGAGGGAGGGTACTGGGTGAAAAAAAGGAGAAGTTAATGCAGCGGGGTTCACGCGAAATAGAAGCATATGGCCTCATAAGCGGCCTCCCATGAGTTCATGGGGTTATGAAGAGCTTATGAAAATAAGTAAATATAATAAGCACCTTGTGTTTGGTTGATAAATATAAATTTTGAAGGTGCTTATTATAATCACTTGGGAACAAACATGGTCTTATTTTTTAGTCTTGATGAAAACGGGTCTAAAACCTTAAATAGAGGGATGTCAAAATTCAGAAGTTCAAGAATAGATACCACCCAAGCTAGACTTGTGTTTTAACAATATAATAGAGTCATAATACGTCTTTGGAAATCTATGGAAATCTAGGACGATTTCAGGTTTTTTTAAAATAAAAGAACATGAGTTCCGGCCTCAACAGTTCAAGGAACTGCATGCAGCCAAACATATACAACTCACACACACAAAACAACACATAGGCTGTACAATTCACACCGACTCGACCATGCACCCTTACAATGCATGACAACAATTAAAGTATGCAGATTACATCACAAAGTAAAACTAGTTTATAATATGCTTAAGAGCATTCCACCCAGACTTATGAAATAACTCCAAAGCTGCAACCTCTAATGCACAACAACCATCCTTCAAAATAGTTCTCCCATCTTGTTTAGAAAGGACAGACCAACTCCTGATCCAGCATGTCCCCTTAAATATTACCTCCAAATAGACATATATTGTGATTTTTGAAAAACCAAATCATTCCTACTGATCCACAAGGCCCAACATAACGCCGCCAAACCGATCAACACAAGGTTCCTTTGCTTACGCGAAAAACTTCTGAGCCAAGGACAAAAAGATGCTCCACTCCCTCCGGGTTTTTAACCCCAAACGTAAAACACACACACTTCCCGTGTAAGTTGAGCTATGTGACAATCAAAAAAGAGGTGTTGAATTGTTTCCTGCTCCGCACAAAAGCAGCATTTTGTACACCCCTTCCAATGTCTTTTAACTAAATTGTCCTTAGTTAACACAACCCCATTTCTAAGATACCAAAGGAAGATTTTAATCTTCAAAGGGATCTTGGCTTTCCATGCCCAACAATTGACCGGAGTTCCTTCTCTCAAAACTATGTCATTGTACATATTTCTCACCGAAAAATTCTTATTGGCTGTGCAAATAAAGGACTCCTTGTGATCATTAAGATTCACCATCAGGACATTCCTCACTAGCTCGAGCCATTTGTCCCAACTGTCCCCCACTAAGTCACGTCTAAAAGATACATTCAATAGGGTAGTACTTAGTACTTGGGCAACCGACATATTTTTCTTTCTCACTATTTTATAGAGACTTAGATATTTTACCATTAAAGGATCTTTTCCTAACCACAGCTCCTCCCAGAATCAAGTTTGGGAGCCATTTTGAACTCTAAACCTACCTCTCTGCAACACAAGATCTTTGACCTCCATTAGACCTACCCAGAAATGAGAGTCCCCCTTCTTTTCACTACCTGTGATAGCGTTCTTCCCTTAAGGTACTTTTTCTTGAGCACTTGCTGCCACACTCCATCCTCATTGAGTAACTTGACAACCCACTTACTCAGCAAGCATTTGTTTTGGGTATCTAGATAGATAATACTGTCGGGGACAACCCTAGCACTACAAGAAACTATTTAATCTGTGACGCTTTCTCCGCGACGTTTTCAGAAAACGTCACGAATGTGCATTGCAGCCCAAAACACTGCGACGATTTCTTTAATTCGTCGCGATTCTACGACGTATTCCTTTTTTCGTCACGGATTTGCATCGAAGCCCAAAACACTACGACGATTTGTTAAATTCGTCGCGATTCTACGACGTATTCCTTTTTTTCGTCACAAACACCGCGACGATTTGTTTAGTTTGTCGCGATTCTACGACGTATTCATATTTTTTCGTCACGGACGTGCATGGATGGATATTGAAGCCCAAAACATCACGACGATTTGTTAAATTCGTCGCAATACGGCCCACAACACCGTGACGTTTTAGCGCATTCGTCGCGATCCGTAAAAAAACGCCACCTCACCGGCACCTAGGACCCACCCACACCGCCACGCGAGCGCCACGTCACCACCACGTGAGCGCCGGGGCCCACCCACATTGCCACGCGGCGCCACCTCACCCAGGCGCCACGTCACCACCACGCGAGCGCCCAGGGCCCACCACACTGCTAGGGCCCACCACACTGCCACGCAGGCGCCACGTCACCCAGGCGCCACGTCACCACCACGCGAGCGCCCAGGGCCCACCACACTGCCACGCAAGCGCCACGTCACCCAGTTGCCACCTCACTGCCACGCAAGCATCTAGGGCCCACCACACTGCCACGCAAGCGCCACGTCACCTAGTTGCCACCTCACTGCCACGCAAGCATCTAGGGCCCACAACACTGCCACGCGAGCGCCACGTCACCCGGCGCCACGTCACGACCACGTAAGCGCCCAGGGCCCACCACACTGCCACGCAAGCGCCACCTCACCCAGATGCCACCTCACTGCCACGCAAGCATCTAGGGCCCACTTCACGCCCACACAAGCGCCGGCTCACCCAAGGCATGAGTTCCTCTAAAAAAAGGAAAACACTCGCGCCCAAGGGGAATCGAACCCCGACCTCACGCCCGACCCGGGCGTGCTTCTACCACCGGGCTACAACGTTGTTTGTGACTTGTATCTAACATTTAAATGTTTTTGAACCTATCTACCCGGAGGAGTAAAAGGATTGAAGTTTCACATCAATCCGGATGCGGACTTCCCTTCCGCCGCCGCCGCCTACCACCGGCGCGCCGCCCGCACCGCCGCCGCCGCCGCCGTCCGTGCCGCCGCCGCCTACCGAACCGACGCCCCCGCACCGCCGCCGCCGCCGCCGTCCGTGTCGCCGCCGCCTACCGAACCGACGCCCCGCACCGCCGCCGTTGCCTACCAAGCCGCCGCCCCGCCAATGCCGCCATCCATGACGCCACCGCCCACCACCCGCATCTCGCCGCTTCGCCCCCGCCAATGCCGCCATCCATGACGCCACCGCCCACCACGCCATCCCGCGCCGCCGCCGTCGCCTTTCCTCCCGCCGCCCCTTCCGCCCGAACTCCCGTCGGTACCACGAGCCGAGGAAAGGTACATTTGTTTCTTGACTTTGTTGTACTTATAGATTTGAATTGGTGCGAGAGGTGTTGATTTGTGTCTTTTGTGTAATGCTTGGTTAGATGGATAGAAGATGGGTTCATGGAAGGTTGTTTTCCTCTCGAACACATTGATGGAGTCGGACAATTTATGAGCTTCGTTGCGGAGAAGTTCGGTGACAATGTTGAGATTTTGTGCCCATGTTCAAGATGCCGAATCACAAGTATCACTTTGTCGACTGTTGTGAAGAAGCACATTTTGATGAATGGTATGGATAGTAGTTATACTCGTTGGTTTCATCATGGAGAGGATGTCAATGTAGATGTTGTTGAGCACCCTATTGATGTGCATGACGGTGGTGATAGGGGAAATGTGGGAGAGGATTGCGGTGTTGATTGTGGGGAAAATGTGGGAGAAGATGGCGATCTTGATCGTTTGGGGAACCTTATAGGAGACCTACATGCTGCGGCGAAGAGAAGGAAGAAAGGATGCGAGAAAATGAGGATGCGAAAAATGAGGATCTTGCTACGGACCCTCATGACTCGCAGTCATTTTTCAAAATAGTCATGAGAGAGGCAAAGCGTCGGCTTTATCCTGGTTGTAGCAAGTTTTCAAGGTTCTCATTTGTGGTTAACCTTCTTCATATGAAGTCCTTGTATAGGATAAGCAATTACGCATTTTCTCGCAATATTGAAGTTGTTGGTCGAAGCATTCCCGGAGGGCAATGCACTCCCCAAATCATACAATGAAGCAAAGAATCTTTTGAAGGAATTAGGTCTTGGGTACGAATCGATACATGCGTGCGGCAATAATTGTGTTTTGTTCAGAAAGAGATATGCCCACCTTGACAAGTGTCCAGTTTGTGGTCTTTCGAGATGGAAGGATGAAGAAAGAAAGAAGATTCCACAGAAGGTGTTGAGGCATTTTCCGCTAGCACCTAAGCTGAAGAGGCTCTTTGCAACCAGAGAAGCATCACTACTAGCACAATGGCACGACCGACAGCGGCAACCCAGTGAGAAGGAAATGAGTCACCCAGCTGATGGTGATGCATGGCAAGATTTCGACAAAGAATATCCGGAATTTGCTAGAGATGCAAGAAACATCAGGCTTGGCCTTGCTACTGACGGGTTCAACCCATTTTTAGAACAGAACACAAGATACAGCATGTGGCCTGTGTTTGTGGTGCCATACAACCTTCCACCTTGGGCATGCATGGAGGAGTCCAACTTTATTATGGCTTTGCTTATACCAGGTCCTAAATCCCTTGGGAAGGATTTTGATGTATTTTTGGAGCCTCTGGTGGAAGATTTGATTGAGCTTTGGAAAGGTGTGCGTGCTTATGATGCCAATACTCGCAAAATGTTTGACCTTCATGCTTTGCGTTTGTGGTGCATCCATGATTACCCTGCTTTGAGCACTCTTTCAGGTCGAACCACAAAAGGTTATTTTGCATGTACTCACTGTGACAAGCACCCTCTTTCCTACGGCCTAAGGTCCAAAATTGGTTATTTTGGACACTACCGTTTCCTTCCAGAGGGACATCCATTGCGGAGAAACAATCCGCTTTGCCGGCCTTCATGAAACCGATGATCCACCAGGTCAATTCACTATGGAAGAGTTGTTAGCCGAACCGGAGAAAGCAATGAATCCACAAGTATGTGGGAAAAGGAAACGTTCAAACTCGAAGGTGCTCATGTGAAAATATGGAGCCGCATGATGTGCTTATGGAAGTTGCCATGCGGCATAAATTGAAGTTAAGGCACAATCTCGATGTCATGCACATCGAGAAAAACATATGTGAGAGCTCGATTGCGACAATTCTCAATATACTTGGGAAGACAAAGGACACGAGTTAAAGCTAGGCTTGATTTGAAAGATCTTGGAATTAGAAAGGAGTTGCAATTTAAAGAGAATGGAGATTCATGTGAGATGCCAAATGCTCGATATACTTTGTCCAAAAAAAAGAAGGCGGCCTTTTGTGATTTTCTAAGAGAGGTAAAGTTTCCAGATGGCTTTGCTTCCAATATCTCAAGATGTATAAATGCTTGATGGAACCAAGGTACAAGGACTCAAAACGCATGATTGTCATATCTTGTTGCAAAGAATATTACCTGCTGCTATGAGAGGTTTTTTGGACAAGGATATATATGAAGCATTAGCGAGAATTAGGGGAAGTTTTTTAGGGAACTCGCAGCAAAACCCTTAACAAGGATGTGTTGGCTGAAATGAAGAAAGAGATCCCTATAATTACGGTGAAACTTGAGAAAATATTCCCCCCCGCTTTCTTTGATGTGATGATACACCTTGCTGTACATTTACACGATGAGGCTTTGCTCGGAGGCCCCGTGCGGTATGGGTGGATGTACCCAATTGAGAGGCGGTTGTATACTTTGAAGCGCTATGTGAGGAACGGGGCTCGACCGAAGGGTCTATAGGCGAGGCATATATTGCCGATGAATGTTTGACATTTTGCTCTAGATACTTGGATGGTGTTGAAACAAGATTTAATCGGGAACCAAGGAACATAGGTTTTTCTAATGAAGAGGCCTATGGTGTTGACGTTTTTGGGCATGGAGTTCATTTTATGTCGGCGCACGAGCTTGTATATGATGAAGATTGCTTTGATCAAATGGTGTGGTATGTGTTGAACAACTCTAGTCAAGCTGAAAAATATGTCACGTAAGTTCTGACCATTAAACTCTTGTATGACAGCTTTGTGTATTCTACATATGCTTAGTTAATTTTTATATATATGCAGAATGTTCAAAGAACAATTAGAGAGACAAGGGGTGGCTAACATTGAAAAAATAGCCCGGCTAGGATTCCAGACTTGGTTCAGGAACCATGTGAGTTTACTCCGATAATATTTTAGATAACCATATTTTGTAGTATAGATTTTGATGGGGTTTGTGTGTTGCATGACGGATCATGAAGTTGAGGAATGATGGTCAAGAAGAGATAGATGCTGATCTATTTACCTTGGCATGTGGTCCCGATTTCGTAGTCAAGAAATACACCTCATGCATAGTGAATGGTGTTCGCTTCAATACCGTTGATCGAGACAAGAAACAAGAAAACACAAAACGGCGGTGTAATGGCACGGGCCTCACATAATAATGAGCTCATTGATTTTTTTGGAACCCCGAAAGAGATAGTGCGGTTAGAATATCCGGAGGATGATAGGTCGGTGGTCTTTGTTTAAATGTGACCGGTATAAAGCGGATGGGAAGAAAACTGAACTTCAATATGATGGTTTTTTTAAAAGCATCAATATTCAAAGTCTATGGTACAAGAATGATTGTTTCATTTTGGCCACTCAGGCTAGGAAAATCTTTTATTTACCAGACACCAAGTTGGGAAAAAATTGGCAAATTGTCCAAACATTTGACCATAGGCATCTTTTCAATGTGAGGGAAATTGAATCTGCACACTATAATGCTCCTGCATATCAAGAGGATGAGTGTTGTGAAGAGGATGGTACACGAGAACCAGTTTCAAGCACTACAACTGATAAGCCCTTGAATAGAGATGATGAACAAGGCCTTATGTTTGAAGTCGCCGATATTGCTCGGTTGATTAAAGATAGAGACGAAGAAGCACAAGTCAGTGGTGGTGAGGAAGAAGAAGATGACACACTTTTGGAGTACTGCAGCGATGAAGAAGCTGGTGCTGCAATGGAGGTTGACAGTGATGATGAATAAATGTAAGTCCATCTTTTCTAGCATTTTGCTATTATGTGACAGAACCAATTTGAATAAATGTGACAGAACCAATTTGATGTGACTGAACCAATTTAGCTGAAAGTCTTTAGTTGTGTGTTTTATTTTCAGTGAGGAGCATCCGTGAAGTTGCTGGGTGAAACAGTTGTTAGCATCCAGGGAGGAGCATCGGTATGTTGTCGGGCGTCCATGGCACATGTCCATGAGAGTTGTAACTTATTTACCTAGTTAATAACCCCGGGAGTTGTAATGCTTGGGTTGTAAGACATGCAGTTCTAAATTATTTGAATGAGAAATTATGCAAGACATGCTGTGTGTAAGACATGTTCATTGTTCATATATATAAGGAATAGATAGCACATGCTGGGAACTGATGAAACAGGCACATGTTCAGTTGTCCAGCAGCCATCACATAACAATCTGGGAATAGATAGCATATATAAGGAATAGATTTCAGCCATCAGATCAACACACAGAAGGATAGATAATAGGACTAATTTTCATTAAGTTCACTACACTTAGCGACAACATGTTTCGATAGCATATATACATGAACCATCATGACACATCACGAAACACGGATCCTTGGTTCTACGGCCGATTGCCCTTGACACATCATGACACATCACAGAACACAGAACCAAAAGCAAAAGAAGCTTCACAACTCCCAGATTGCCCTTGACTTAATTATTTATGCTAAGTACTACGACTTTACTACTTGTTGCCCTTGACTTTCAGCTCAAGCTTGCGGATCTTCTTCCCCATCTCATCTAACTTGTCAGCAACGTTGTCCATGAATTCCTTCAGGTGCTCTTCCATGATTTCATGTGTTCCATCAATGTCCAGCCTCAGGTCCTCAATCTGCTCACGCAAATCATCATAGCGATCCTGCAGCTGCCTAACCTGATGGCGTACGGGAATTTTCTCGCAAAGAAGACAAAACACATAAGTTGTTTGACTTTACAAGCATCAGTAGTAGACAACGCAGCCATACAATGCAGTCCTAGCTCACCTGTCTTTTCGACGGTCCAGCTGCTTCCGATGGCAACGGATTGTTGTTGTTGTCTTGTTCACCATCTGAGTCCGGAATGATGATTCTCACATGCTTGGAACAACCTATCTCACCACTACATGGAAGGAAATTCAAAAATAAACTTGTGAGAAGGAACTGAATGTACCACTGAATTACAAAATTCATCATTAGCATATGACAGCAAAGAATTTAGCCTATGAACTGATTATTAATAAATCTAGCCCATTTAGTAAGAACTTGCAAGTTAGCGATCTTGATGCAAAATTGGTATCCGGTAGCGATACTCTCCAATGACCAAGTGAAGGGCAACCGGCACATTATCAATGCGGAAAAATAATTTAACAATCGAAAAACGACCATTGAATTTTGACAACACATCTTGTACCCCCTGATAACACATCGAAGAAGACAAGCAGTAGAGATACTCAATGGCCATGACAAACTAAAGAAAAGTGAATGATCGAAGCTAACTTGTGAATTTTGATATCAATTTCTTAACCTCAACAATTATACCAATTTAATAGGTATTATTGATTCAAGTCCATAAACAAGAGGTATGATTCTAGCATACAAACTTTTAGTAAATGTGTATATAGAACTGCAGGCAATCTCAACTACAGGCAACATCAACATCAAACATCCATTGAATTTTGATAAAACATCTTGAAGAACACAACCAACTTTAGTAAAACTTTACCTCTGTTCACCATGGCCTCGCTTGCGTCCCACTACCGTGCCTCCTCGACCCGATGGATGCGGCCTTCGGACGACGTGGAGGAGATGACGTGCATCCCGGATGAAGACGAGGACGAGGTTCGGCGCCGCGTGTACGGAGGACAAAGAGGAGGACGACGTCCTCGGTGTGCGGAGGTCCCGCGGCGCCCACCGGAGGAGGACGACGTCGGCGGTGTACTAGCCGTGAAACGGCCGCGCGCATCACGCTTGCGTGGCGGCGGCGTGGAGGCTACCTCCGCCGCGGCCCTTCACTCCCGCCGCGGCCGCGCGCGGCGGATCCATCGGTGCGGGCCCTCCCACCGCCGCGGCCGCGCGCCGAGGATCTCTCGCCGCGGGTCCTCCCTCCGCGACCGCCGCTCACCTGGGTTGCTCGGTGCGGCCCCTCGATCCGCCGCCGGCCCTCGCTGCGGATCCCTCCTCGCTGCGGCCCGCCATCGGGAAGATGGGGAAGATGGGGAAGAGGGGACGGAGACGCCTAGGCTGATCGGGAAGATGGGGAGACGGAGACTAATTAAAGAAAATGGACGGCGCATCTAACTATTTAGATGGGGAGACGGAGGGGACGAAATGGGCCGCCCAACTAACTATTTCCCCCTTGGCGCATCTCGGTGTAGATTTTAGTCCCACCTCGGCGCCGTAGAAGAGAGCAACCCACCTTAAAAGTGCGGCGGTACGGCACTTTCGAATTCCGACATAATATCTATCGGTGCTTGCTTATCTCGCTATGTGGGGATTAGTGGGGCCGCC
Source organism: Cenchrus americanus (assembly GCA_947561735.1). NCBI lineage: Eukaryota > Viridiplantae > Streptophyta > Magnoliopsida > Poales > Poaceae > Cenchrus > Cenchrus americanus. Next base: position 58,670,120 of record OX387240.1, read on the forward strand.
TCGGCCCACTCGAGCTCTGTCGGCCGGGCTTCACGCTCGCCGGTCGAACTCGGGTGGGGGGTCGTGACTCTTCAGCCCCCATAGCACAATTTTTTAAAATTGTCCAAAAATTTAAACCAAAAAATTTGTCCAAAAATTGGGACGAGCCACAACTCGAACTCAAGACCGACGACAACAACTTGAGGAAGTCCCACCACTGCGCCATATGTAAATTCGTTTATAAGTGTTGAAATTAACTTACTCATACAATACACCGTAAGGGCTACCAGGTGTCAGCACCCTATTGGCTCGGCTATCTTGGCAGTGAAGAACACATGGATAGTTGGTATTTATTCTTTTGATCTGGAATTAAATCTTGCAACTAGTATTTCTTCGTCATATATAATCCGATTTCGACGCTTTTTTTTTCCTGAATTTTTCTAAAATCACACTCTTTTCTTTAATGAAGTTTTTTTGTACGGATTCAATTTTGCGAGATCTTATTTATGTCCATTTATCTAGTTCCTCAAAAATACCGATTAGAAAAAGAGTTTGTTTTCAACAAATATTAGTAATGTAACTTCGTATTTTGCAATAATGAACTAAGCACAACCTTACGGTCAAGTTTCAAGTTTATGTGAATTCGAAATTTCGAGAAAGGTATGATGCACTTGAATGTTCAAGTAACATTTCAAGAAAGTGTGCAAGACATGTATCTGTTTACAAACAACGTGTGTTCCGCCATTATTGAAATCATTTGAAATTTTTATGACAAGTTTATGGACCCAAATTATGTTGCCACGTCAATTCGTAGAACCATCGGAGCATTTTGCGATATAATTTGAATTACTACACTGTATATTCGAAGTGTAAGTTTGAATTATCCCTATCAAACTGTTGCCAAACTAATTATTTACATTTGGATTAGCCATAAGTTTGTAGATATGGATGAGTCTTAAAACTTTGGTATTCATCACTTCTTCAACCTAAATCATTCAGGGTTTCAAAACGTGGTCTGAAATCACGACTTTGAAAAACATTTCAATCTTGAATTGTTAAAACTTCATCACAGCTGAAATGACAAAAACAAACACATTATATAGATAGATTTCGATTTTAGAAAATTTTAGAAAAAAGAATCAACCAATTTGGAGTTTTTATGAGGCATAAAAATTAGTTACAAGTTTTAGTCAAAGATTAAAAAGAGAAACCACAACTGTTCATCCCCAGTTCATAGCAAGTGTAAATTTCTGTTTTTAATCTTCGGATAAAACTTGTAAACTGTTTTTCTTCCTCGTACGAAATCCAAATCGGTTGATTCTTTTTTCTAAATTTTTCTAAATTCAATTTCTACAAGTTTCGTTTTAGTTTGTTCTTCATTCAAGTACATTTTAAATGTGGATTTGTTCAAAGTCAAACACCATACCATTCCAATCTCATCTCAAAACTGGGCCCACCTGTCTGTCCCTCTCGGCAGCCCACCCACCCCCGCTCAGCCCACACTTCAGTGCGACATGAAAACCCACACTTCAGTGGCTGACGTGTGGGCCCAACCAAGTTGGGACCCACACGTCATTGACCCAGTGGCAAGTTCGTCAACGTCATTCGCCCACCCACCGCGGGCGCACAGCGCGGGTGCGGGATATGAAATCTCCCAAATCCCTCCCATCCACCCACTCATTCTCCCCCTCTCCTCTCCTCAGCCGCCTTTGAAACCCTAGCCTCAGCCGCGGGTGCCCCGGCCGGGTCCGCCCCTCGACGGCGCACGACGCCCGGCCGGGTCCGCCCCTCGACGGCGCACGACGCCCCCGGCGGGTCCGCAACCCTAGCCCCATTTCCCCATCCCGCAGCCGCATTTCCCCATCCCGCAGCCGCATTTCCCCATCCCGCAGCCGCGGTGTCGCAACCCTAGATCGATGTCTCGCTTCAAGGACTCGTCGGCCGTCCATCTACCACTGGCGTGCGGCGCAGCACCGATGGCAGGCGCGATGGCGCGGGGCCGATGGCCGGCGGGTGGTGCGGCATCGAGGGCCGGCACGGCACCGACGGCCGACGCGGCGGCGCAACACCCACAACCAGCGGTCGGCGCCGCACCGACGGATCCGCTGCGCGCGGGTCTCCACCTACCAGAAGATGGCTCCTACCCCAAGACCTCCACCACGCCAACAACACCACGCCAGATAACAAGTTTGTGCTCCTTCCCCCTACTCCATCGATGTCTTATGTTGCAAGAGCTGCTGTTTGTTTGATGTCATATGCAGTAGAATGTTTGTTAGCTGTTTGTTTGTATGCTGCTATGATCCAGATAAAACCTTGTCCTGATTATGTTTGTTAGCAGATGTTTATGTGTTTTCTCTTGGGAAGGTTTGCTTCTTTGTTATTTAGTAATTGTCTCGAGTACTTGGATAGAAGTAGGTTTAATTGTTCCGAGTACTTGGATAGAATGTAGGATGCAAATCTTGTTGTCGGATAGTATATTGAATCTCGTGTAAGACATGTTAATCCGGATGTAAATAAATTCGGGGTTGATATTTATTAACCTTGATTGTCCGGTTTGCTCACATCGATTATGAGTACTACTATTTCCGTATTCGCATTCAATATGCTTGTGCTATCTTGCTATGATTATTGCCTTAAGTTTATTTGTTGACTAAGTTACACTATTGGATTACCGAAGCGGGTGGTGCGGCATCGAGGGCCGGCGCGGCACCGACGGCCGACGTGGCGGCGCGGCACCCACAACCGGCGGTCGGCGCGCAGACCGATGGCCGCCGCGGCGGTCCGTTCCGCCATATTGTTTTTTATCCGTTACTTTATACTATTTGTGTAGCTTCTGTTGGTTATTTGAGTGAGCCCTTATCCGGAATACATTCGAGGCCTATGATGATACTTGAATTGATGAACTTGAACTTGTGAGGGACCTGGAGCCGTTGGTCGTACGTTCCGTTTTGCCTATGAAGATGTTTATTTTTCTGTTCTATTATTCATGTTCTGTCATCAAACCATGCGACACGTCCATTCCCGAGCAATCTATCATGACCGGGATGGATGTGTCGCATGGTTCCATGCCTCGCCATGACATCCTCTTTATTCTTGCTTTCTATCGTTAAGCTCCAAGTTCAAGTTCAAATGAAATGCAAACATATACGAGGCCAACATTCTCGTGTTCTTCCTTTGCTCCACTTTTGCCTATGATGATGATCGGATGTATATTACCTCTCATGGCACTCATCAAAACGTGTGACACATCCATGCCCATGTTTTTCAAATGCTTGGGCCGGATGTGTCTCACGCTTCCATGGTTGCCATGAACCATTTTATTCTTTTTACTTTTTATATCAAATCATCCGAGGCCAATTTTTTAACCCTGAGGCAATGATGTAAATGATATGATGTCAATGTCATGAAATGTAATTCAATGCTGATATTTGTTCGAATTATTCAATGTTCGAAATTATTCATGTTGTGATGTCAAGTATATTTAATCCGTGTACATGTTAATCGAATGTAAATAAATTCGGGGGCGATATTTTTAACCCGATTGTCCGGTTTTGCTCACATCCGATTATGAGTACTCCTATTTCCGTATTCGCATTCAAAATGCTTCGCTATACTTGCTATGATTATTGCCTTAAGTTTATTTGTGGAGTTTATTTGACTAAGTTACACTAATTGGATTACCAGAAGCGGGTGGTGCGGCGAGCGTACAAGTATCAGAAGATGGCAGCGCGGTCGGTGTACACCTACCACTGGCAAGCTCAAGCTCTTACCCCAAGACGTACTGCACCGACCCCAAGATCTCCGGCGCGAACCAAAAGACCACCAAGCCACGAAGCCCAAGACCTCCACCATGTCGGCGAAGGGTGGTGCGCAAAAGAAGCCACAAGCACCACGTCGGATCACAAGTTTGTGTTCCTTACACGTATCTCCTCCGTATGGTTTAATCTCCTACTTTTATGATGGGATGAGTGCTTAGGGTGCATAGCTATGATTTACCCGTCGGTGTTAATCTCCTACTTTTATGATGGGATGACTTGCCATTGAATACTTGCATTGCAATGATTTACCTCTGTCAGTGTTAGCTTATGTTTATTTCGCGCAGTGATTTGCAAACCTTTGTCAGTGACTTTCTCAATTAGTCATGGAAGAATGTTAGCATATATTACTATGGTCAAATCCATGTTGAAACATATAACGTTTAATTGACAGTCTAAAGCCTTATAGGACTCTGAAAACCTGAAACTGGTCATGCATCTGTACCTTTTGGTGTTATATTACAGCTATGATGGTAGCACTGTCTTTGGTAGCATGGAATATTTAATTCTTGTTGAACCATTTGCAAGCTATGGTAAAGTGTAGTACTGTGTTCTAAAACTATGGTAAAGTGTGAGGTACTGATAATAGATGACTTGCCTTACTTGCACTCTACTTGTCGATCGGTTTCTTTTTTTTGTGTGTGTGTGCATTGTGGTTGTGGTGGTGGCGACCAATGCAATATAATGGATCGGCTTGCTACCCGGCTTCTTCGTATTATTTGCAAGCCATAAATAGACCCAAGAAGACCGGTATATGAAATCATTGGGCGGCATATATAACTAGTAGCAAGCAAAAGCCGGGAGTGGTCCGTCTCGCTCATTCCCTCAAGCGGTCTTCACTGAAAGAAACATCCGGGGAGTGCGGGAGAGAGGAGGTGAGATGGGTATAGCTAGCACTATAAACTATTCACACGAAGTAGATAGCTATTATTTACGGGCATCACAACCATCTTGTGGAGGCCCTAATATGTTCTTGTTTTCTCTTGTCTCTTAGAAACACCGTTGGAGGAGTACGAAGAGCTCGCGTCTCCGAAATTGTATGCAAAACGAGTGCACGGCTAAAGCGGCTAGGAATCGTTGACAACTATCCATACTTTCGAACATCCGCCATTTCTCAAGGAAATAACAATACCAAACGACTAGTGAAAACTCGGAATCTGAATATGATCCTTTACAAGATGATGATGCTGAAGGAGATGCCATCTCATCAAATGGCACTGCAAAGGTGCCAATTCTTCCAACTTCCCAATCCTTTCAATTGTTGTGTGCTTACTAATACATTTTTCCTTCTATGAAAACTCTATTCAGTAATCCATGCTTCTATTTCTACCAGGCCAGTAAGACGAAGAGATGCTACAGCACTAAGAATCAAACTTCAGTTCCTTCTTCGTGTGGTGTTAGATTTGGGTCTCGTAAGAGGGTTTTTGCACATGAACCACCCACTAGACGTAAAAAGTCAAAGGAAAGCAATGCTCAGCCTGCTGAACCAAGTGACCTCCACCTCCACATGCCAGCGGCTGAACCAAGTGACCATGTGGCAGTCCTTTGAACCAAGTGATCACGTGGCAAACTCTTGAACCAAGTGACCACATGGCACCGCTGAACCAAGTGGCCGTGTGGCAGTCGTCCAACCAAGTGATCATGTGCCATTTGTCTTCTTGAACTAAGTGAGCTTCATGTGCCGCTTCTTGCTCATGGTGAGTACCATGGTTCTTCTATCATTCCGTAACATTTGTTTACATGATTAATGCAATCTAACTTGCTACATCTCTTTAGATGATGCAACTGATGCCATTTCTCAGTCTCACAATCTCACTCATATGGCCAGCGAAGGTGGTTCTTTCTAGTTCCATGTGTGTACCACTCATGCTAACCTTTGATTTGTGATGAATGCTAACTTACATCTTCTTACTAGATGATGGAGGCGATGGCATTCCCCGAATGATGGTGACGAGGATAACATTGAAGGTGGTTGTTCATTATTTTTCATGTTACATATCACATTGCTGGTTATGTTGCTGCACGCTAATAGCAATTTCATTGATCATTTATTACAAGGAGTAGAGGTGCCTTGGAATCGAGGAGCTAACATGGGGCATGGCCTCCAGAGGATAAACGAGATCTCGCCGTGGCAAGCTACCCATCATTATACCCGAAGGAAGCATCGGGCCCCTCACACCTATCATTGCTTCGCCAAGTTTGCCACCGAATGCAATATTGCGCTTAGAAACCATGTGCCCGTGTTGTTGCATTGGAAGGAGTACAAGAAAAGACACCGCATTGATTGAAGCTTTTACGGGATGCCTTCATGTAAGTTATTCTCTAAACTTTCCGAATCTGCTACCCAATGTGGTAGGAATCATGACATGACTTTTAGCTTACAACTATGTTAAATTAGTGAAATGGTACTCATTTTGTGGCTGCAACTTATACACAACTTTTGAGTTGTTTCGTTCATGACATGACTTGTTTTTAGACATGATAACGATAAGCCGACGACAATTGTGTACTTGTTTGATATTTATCTTATCTCGAAAACAATTGATAAGCTGAAGTTAAATGTCCCGCAAGCTATTTCTTTTTTCAAATATTATAGTTCTCATACGTGTTCCATCCGGATAGGCCAAGTTTGACATCAACACCGATGATGCTACAATTAGAAAGGGTTGTGTTGAGATGATGAAAACTGCAGTTCGCCAACAACGACATAGGTTGAAGGAAAATTTTTTTGATCCTTTCCCACTTCATTTGGTCACGATGACTTCTCCAATGAACCCGCCGACAAGTGATGATGAGTGGCTTCACCTTGTGGAAGCATGGAAGAAACCTGAAAAAATGGTACAAAAAACCAATTATTGCCTTGTACTTCCTACTTCGGCACTTGTCTAACTTTTGTTCTTTATATGATGTAGGCGAGCTGTCAAAAGAACAAAGACAACCGGGATTTGGTCAAATTCCACGGTACAACCTGGATCATGTAGCTATCCGAGTTTTTGTAGAGAAACCGGTAAGTTAGCCATGGTTATTTGCAACAATTGAAAACCAGTTTTGTTCAAGTTAACATGCTGTTCTGTTAGGTTTTAGCAAATCAATTATGTTTAATTTCATGCTGCACAAATACAAAGTTCGTTGTTGCACACATGAAGTTTCTTGATGCACAAACCTTAAGTTTCTTGCTGCACAAATATGAAGTTTCTTCTTTGCGCACATTCTTTTCGAGCGAGGGAGAATGAGGGTAATGAATTGGATGCATTTGGTTTGTTCAAGCCGACTCACTTCGACAAGAGGAAGAAGGGCTACATGCCTAATGTACAATCCGCCATTGTAAGTTCTTCTATGCATGATGTTTTCGATTGCTTATTTTAAATTGTTCTAAGTTACAAATGTTATTTGCCGATGTCTTGCAAGATTGAAATGGAGAATCGGTTGGCGGCAGCACCAATTGAAGGTGAAGAACCAAGGCCTGCAACTCAGGTTGTAGCTGATGTCCTCAATGAAAAGTGCAAAAACAATACATTCCTTCAGAATGCGGGGATCGTGTCTGGGAAACCAAGATCTAGTGCAAAGAGTGTTCAAGCACGACTAGAAGTGGAGATAAGGGCCAATGGTGACCTTCGATCTGTTGTGAGCGATCGGCATGTCGAAATTAAAGTTTTGTCAAGGCAAGCTGCGGAAATGGAACAGGCAAGGATAAGGGACAAGGAGGATATGGAGAAGAAGCAAGCTGCTTTGGAAGCAAAACTTGAACGTTTGCTTGGTCAGGCATGAGGGTATGTTATATTTTCCTAGAACCAAGAATATGTTGTTTTGCTAGTCGGATTGCCATATGTTGCCCTTTGCTTGTCCTTGTATGGATCTGGATCCTTGTTTTCCTGCACACAGCATGCGAGCATGTTAGCTCTTACTTGTTAGCTTGTTAATACTAACATGATACTTGATGTGGATTTGTGATTTAGATATTTGGGCACATCTGTTCCACCTAGTTTTTCTAATATTTGTGTATTTGTGGTCCAGTGGTTCTATATTGTAGGAATGGTTCTATATGTTTTTTTCTAAACAATCTGGCATGCTAATAGCTACATGATATTGTTTTTGTCTTGTTAGCACTGCAAGTTAACTGTCTTATTCTTTTGGTTTCGAGGTTCACATCCTGGTGACCTGCTGGTGGCTCATGGTGAGAAGTTGGCTCATGGTGTGATGTACAACTGATGCTCCTGGCGACTTGCATGTCTTTTTTGCATGTCTTTTTTGTTGGAAAATGTGGCAGCTATATAGAGTTTTTTGTTGGTTCATACTTCTGTTTGTGGAGCTTCATTTTTGCCGCTGAATAGATGCTGATGAGGACTCGTTGTATAGATCTTTCTTGATGCAAACTTTGCAACGAGATAAAATTATGTAATGCAAAATGAGATCGGAAAAGATACACAAATATGTGATTGTCTTATGGGCTGAATTCTGTGATTGTCTTATGGGCTGAATTCTGTATGAAAATTTTTTGTCTATTATTCTGTTGGATAAATGTGATGGGTACTTCTCATGGGCTGAATTGATTTCAGCAGGCTGAAATTCTGGGCCGAAATGTGGCCCACTGCTAGAATAAGGCCTGTCACACAAGGGTCCTAAAAATTCCACGTCATCACGCCACGTCATTGTCCACGTCATTGCGGTCGTCCAGGTCAGTACCGCCACGTCGGCGGCCATGTGGCAACCGCGTCATTGTCCATGTCATCAAAACCATCCGAGTCAGCAGCCATGTGGCACGCCACGTCAGCTGCCAGGTGGCACGCCACGTCGGCATCCATGTCACATGAGTCCGTAGCAATCCGTGACGATTTTATTTTGTCACGGATAGTGAGCCATGGGTTGGGCTGCATGGGCCTCGGGCTGCTCCGTGACGATTCAGATACGTCACGGATCGCGACGTTTATTAAGGGAACGTCGAGAGATTTAATCAATGACGCTCATTCCACCACAAAAATGTAAATCGTCGCGGATGCTGATTTGCGACGAATTTTATTTAATCCGTGACAGAATGGTTACGTCACGGATTAAATAGTTTCTTGTAGTGTAGGGGTCCCCTAAAACAACTGGGGAAAACCCACCTCATCTCGTAAAAAACGCAAAACGAAAACTAATCCACGAGCCCAAAAACACACACACACAACACGATCACAACCCTGGTGGCCCCCGCGGCCCGCCAGAGCGGCTAGGCTGAGCGCCCCCTCGGGCGAGGTCCGCCTCGCTCGAGGGCTCTCCGCGCACACGTCACCCCGCACCTGCTCGCACGTCCGAGCCATTTAATACTCTGACACCGCAGGACTGCGCCACGACCCCGACGCGCCTGGGAATCACGCCCCGGCGCTGTTCCGCCAACCCCCGGGGGAAGACCATCCCCGCCACTGTACAGCACTGTGCGGAGAGACCGGTGTCAGCTCCATGGCACTGTGCCGCCTACTTTTGTACGGCTAACGCGTCGAGCCCTCGAAGGGGGGGGGGGGGGGGGCGGAACCCTCGAAGGGGGACAAATACTTTTTCGATGTCTACACAGGACTACGCCGTGACGTCAGGCCGGCGGGAACGATCTTCTCCGTCGCTATCAGCCCTATGCGGCCATCCCTGCCACTGCAACGCCACTGTAACGCCACTCCGGGCACTGCGACGACATCCCCGACGCTGTTGAGGCGCACGGGGACAAGACGTCGCCACGCCCGCCACTGTGCCTCGTATGGCCTCCCGTCAACGGCATCCTCGAGCTGGCCCGCGGGCGGCGGCCGGACAAGCAACCTCTACGCCACCACCCTCGAAGCCACGCCTGTACGGGCACAGGACTCGCCACGACGCCCGAACAGGAGCGAGATTCGCCGGGACAGTCGTCAACTCCGCGGCACTGCACGCCGTGCCTTCACACGTAGGAGAATAGTGCGATACGCCTGTAAACTGCCCTCTCCTTGACCTATAAAAGGAGGGGCGGACCCCCAGCCGCAGGGGACAGACACGGAGTTGGACGACGCACACTCACACGCCTTTCGCCTTCACCCCGATATTGGCACTTGCCTCAATCAGTACCTCTGGGACCTGGGGGACCAACCTCCTCTCCCGCCTCGCTTGTAGCACCCCTCTGCAAGCACTACGGTGCAACGCAATACAGTGCCCCGAGCACACCCCTGCTGGACGTACGGCCCCGGCTGGAACCAGGATAAATCTCGTGTCACCTAGTTGCTTAGCACCGACCATCGAGGGATAGATCCCAGCGCTCTTACTAGTTAGTGTCGGACTACTTTCCGCACCGACAGTTGGCGCGCTAGGTAGGGGTCTTCGCGCTAAAGATCAGCTTCCACAAGCCCTCTCGATGGTGATCCGCACCGAGTACAGGGGCTAGAGGTATTCCATGGGCAGCTCTGACCCCCTCCCAGCCGGGTTCGAAATCCGGTTCGGGAGCTTGAACTTTCAGGCCACGGGGAACGACTACCTCATGCGCATTACCAACCGCGACGAGCTTCGCGCACGACGGTCGACCGAGACAGGACTGGTCCCCGTCACATCCGCTGCTGACGCCCCCGCGCCCGCCCGTGTGGACGTCGCGGGCCCTTCGAAGCACCTCAACGCCGACGACGCTCCGGTCATCGCTCTCGACGGGCGCGAACGGAACGACGACGGGCCGCGCGCGTCGCCTTGCAACCCGACGCGATCACCGGCGAGACGGCGCCCCGCTCCGGCGGGGGGGGGGGGGGGGGGTTTCCGGGCCGGCGGTTCCCCCCTCGGCTTGCGCGGCGCCACGACGGCGTACGCCTCATCTGCCAACACCGACGTGGCGGCGCGCAGGGGACGTCTTAGCCGCCACGCCCCGACGGCCAGGAACCCTAGTGCCACCACCAACGACGAGTCCTACCACGGCTCCACCAGTGAGCTGCCACGCGCCACCTCGCACGGGTACGCTGAGTGGGACTTTTCCGGCGTGCCGGATCCGGTGATGTTCCTGCGATTCCTCGACGTCGCGGACTAATGGTTCGGCTATTCCGACGACTCCAGCGCCGGGAGCTACGACCCCGCGTGTGAGTGCTTCGTGGTTGAAGCGTCCCCTCATCAGAGGTGACTAAATGTGACACAAATACCAGTCCCAGGAGGCTGGTCACACATTTATTACAATAGGTGGAATCAGTCTTTTACATCACGGCGACACAGAGGGCACGGTAGTGCCAACGCTACAAGGAACAACACAGACGCTAACGACCACACTACAATAGCAAAGGCTTCCATAGCCTCCTCAGAGTACCACACCATGGAAGCTTTCGGTAGGGGCCCTAGGTACACAGGCACGGTTGGGTGTAGGGCACGACCTACTCAACGTCTTCGGGAATGTAATCGGGATCCTCCTCTGTAAAATAGTTAGTAAAACAAGGGTGAGCACATACGTACTCAGCAAATCCATCCCCACCCACGGAGGGGCTTATAAGCAGAACCATGCATAAGGTATAACAAGGATCAGGTAAAGGTTCATTTTGCAAACTTACACATGCAGGGGTTCATTTCAAAAAGGTTTTCGCAAATCATTTTCATAACCCAAGTAACTCAAATGTTTTAGGAAAAAAACCACTGTGGAACTACCGGACTTCCCGTCCGTCGTAGCCCAGGCACACAAACCCACACACTTCACCCGTAAAAACAACTCACGCCGAAAAACATCCCATCCCAAACACTAGTTTTTGTGACCACACCGTGACTCGTCCAATACCGTGGACACGGCTATTCGAATAGGTTTGACACTCTGCAGAGGTTGTACATCTTTACCCACAAGTAGGGTACCGTCACACGGACACCTTAGTGCCGGTACGGATCCTATCAAAGCCATTACCCACCTTAGCTAACTCTACGAGCCACCACGGAAGCAACCAAGGGGTTATCCCACATAACCAGGGCGTACCTCACATAGAGCGTACCCCTACTCCTTGGTCTCCCGCCGCTCACCCGCACACCAGATGGCAAGTAGATTAACTAGTGGGGTTTATGCTAAGCCGTTGCCACATACAACGGTCGAGTGGTTGTACGATAATTTGGGTCAGGTGAGATGTCACGCAACCCGGTCCTTAACCGACAAGATGGACAACTCCCAACACGCTCAACCACACAGGTACGAGCTCACCCATACTCCTGACACACACGTCCATCCCGTCTACTCAGTTCTTTACTCATTTTCCAAACATAACCCATTTCCATTTTTAAAGCACTCACACATTTTGAAAGCACTCACACATTTTTAAAGCAATCATTTAGGCTAAAACATGGTTCAATCATAGCAATCAAGGGTGGCTATCCTACCATGTTTTTGCAGTAAAACAATATGCAATTTATAAAACGGGTATAGGTTATATTTATAAAACTAGGACAAAAGCATGCATCAAAGGACGAGATTGGACTTGCCGTCTTCGAAGTCTTCGGGGAGTGCCGGCTCGTCGTTCGGGACCTCGGGCTCCCCGCTCGCCGGTAGTCGGCTCCAAACTCCGGCTCGGGGTACCTTCCTTCGTTTACTTCGTCGGCTATAGCACACACACAGGCAAGCAAGCAATCAATAACAGCATACACATTTTCTCCCGGTTCGAGCTCGCGGAAGGTAATTAGATAAAATAGAGAAATAAATATTATGCAATGTTTTTGGGTGACGGATGGGTGATGGTATACCCGGCACGGGCGTGGGAAAGGTTGGGCGCGATTTGGATTAAAATCGCGCATGAAATGACGGGTTAACAGAGGTGTTTAGGGCTAATTAGGGGCCTGTTAGTATTTTATTATAAAAGAAAAGGGCCTAATTATAATATTTAAACCTAGCGGGGGTGTTACTAAATAGTCCAGGGGCATAATTGTAAAGGGACAGGGTTGTTTTTGTGGTTTAATTTAAAGTATAGGGTCTGTTTTGGAAGAAAAGAGTGAGGGAAATAGAGGGGGGTCGGTTTTGGATAAGTGGGAAAAGGGCAGGGGGTTTTGGGCAAAAAGCCCTTCTTCTTCCTCCCTCCCTCACGACACAGAACGCAGGAAGACAGGAGGCCGACCGTGGAAGGGGGGAGGGGCGCCGGCGACCTGGTGCACGGCGACGGCCGGAATTGGGGTGAAACAAAGAGAAGGTCGAGGGCAACCGATTCCGCTTCTTACCTCGGGCTGGGGTGCTCCGGAGAGGCGGATCGACGGCCGGCAGTGGGGCTGTTTGCGGTGGTGACCGAAGCGGCACTGGTGGTGGTGATGGAGGGCTCGGGAAGGAGGGGGAATTGGTCGTGGAGGTGCGGGGCGAGGTGGGGAGCCGGTCCGGCCCTTTTATAGGCGCGGGAAGGTCGGTTTGACGAGGATATTTTGAGCTTCGCGGAGCTTCAATGGCCGGCAATGGAGGTTCGGGAAAAATCCCGGCGTGGACTCCGGCCAGCGGGATTCTCGGTCGTTGCTGTGCGAATTGACCCGTCGTGCAGGCTGCTGTGGCCGTGGAGGGGAGGGAGGCAGCGATGCCGCGCCGCAGTGGAGGTGACTGGTCGGAGTAATGGAGGTCTTCGTTTGTCAGAGCAATGGAAGGGAGGGGAGCTGCTGCCTGCTGTAGGCGCGGGGCCGCCCCTTGGCGTGCTGCCTAGGAGAAGGGGGGCGCCGTCTGGAGGAGGGGGGTGCCGTCCTGCACCAGGGCGCGCAGGGGGAGGTCGCGGCCCTCCTGGTCGCGCACGCGCGAGGGGGAAAGGGGGGCCGCGCGGGGGCCTCGGCCTGAGGAAGAAGGCCGGTGGGGGAAAAAGAGAAGGGAAAAGAAAAAGGAGAAAAGGGAAAAGAAAAAGAAGAAAAGAAAAAGGAAAATAGGAAAAAGGAAAAATCAGGGAAGAGAAATAGAAAAGGGATTTAGAAAATTAGGAGAATTCCTAGAAAAATTAGGAGAAGGAGTTTTGCGGATTTTTCTGGGTTTCTCGGATACCGGCGTCAATTCCGGAATGGCGGTGATGGCGAGGCGGACCGGCCGGCGGGACCGCGGCGTGCGCGGGATTCCCGGCACGGTGGTCGACCGCGGCATTGGGAAGGCGCGCATGGGTGCCGGCCCCGGGTGCGGGCGGTGCCGGCGGGATTCGCGGCACGCGCGCCGGGGTGAGAGGGAGGGACAGTGACTAGGGTTTGAAGGGGGTAGTTGAGCTCGGCTGGACAGTTTTGAAAATACGCATGATTTATTAGGTGATTTATTTGGAGCTAAAAACACGGGCGTTACAAACCTACCCCACTTAAAATGAATCTCGTCCTCGAGATTCGGCTAAGTTTCGAAAAGGTGGGGAAACTCCTTCTTCAGTGCGTCTTCTCGTTCCCACGTAGCTTCTTCCACCCCGTGTCTGCTCCATTGGACTCTGCACACCCGTACTTCGGTCGTCCTTGTCCGCTTGACCACAGTGTCTAAGATCTTGACGGGCACCTCCCGGTACCTAAGGTCCGGTTGTAGGTCGATGGTCTCTCTCGGTACTCGCTTCTCTTCCGGAACCTTCAAACATCGGCGTAGGCCGGGAGATGTGGAACACTGGGTGTATATCTGACATTTCTTCGGGTAGCTCCAACCGGTATGCTACCGCTCCGACTCTCTTTAGCACTTTATACGGTCCGATGTACCGAGGGGCCAACTTCCCGTGTACTTGAAATCTCCGAGTCCCCCGGATGGGTGAAACCTTGAGGTAGACGAAGTCTCTCGGATTGAAGCTCGCTTCACGCCTTTTCTTGTCTGCGTAGCTCTTCTGTCGGGACTGGGCGGCTCTCAACTTTTCTCGGATATCGGCTACTCGCTCCTCGGCTTCCTTTATAAGGGCGGGCCCCACCAGGGCACGCTCTCCTACTTCTGACCACATTAGGGGTGTCCTACATTTTCTCCCGTATAGTGCTTCGAATGGCGACATTCTCGGACTTGCTTGGTAGCCGTTGTTGTAGGAAAATTCCGCATATGGCAGTCGTGCTCCCAATCTTTGCCATAGGTGAGGACGCATGCCCTCAACATATCTTCCAAAATTTGATTCACCCTTTCGGTCTGTCCGTCTGTCTGCGGGTGGTACGCTGAGCTGAAGTCTAGCTTGGTGCCCATGGCTTTGTGCAGGCTTTTCCAGAACCTAGAGGTGAACTGGGTCCCTCTATCTGAGACTATTCTGCTAGGCACTCCATGCAGCTTTACTATATTTTCTATGTAGAGTTTTGCCAACTTCTCTCCACCGTAAGTGGTCCGTACGGGTAGAAAGTGAGCGACTTTAGTGAGTCGGTCCACGATCACCCAAATGGAGTCATGTCCCTTCTGAGTCCTTGGCAACCCTACTACGAAGTCCATACCTATCTCGTCCCACTTCCATACCGAGATTGGTAAAGGTTGCAACAGTCCTGCGGGCTTCTGATGTTCGGCTTTGATCCTCTGACAAGTGTCACAGTGGGCGACGAACCGTGCAATGTCTGCTTTCATCCCATTCCACCAATACTTCTGTTTTAAGTCCATGTACATCTTGCTGGATCCTGGGTGAATGGAGTATGTCGAGTTGTGTGCCTCATCCATGATGGTCCGTCGAAAATCTCCACCTTCGAGCACGCATATCCCGTTTTTGTACCACGGGTGCCTTGGTCATCTACTCGAAGTTAGGGGCCTTGTTCTCTCTCCGTATGCTTGCGGATCTTCATCGATTCTCGTCGGTTTCTTGGGCCTTCCGGATCTTTTCCTCTAGGGTAGGCCGAACACTCGACCGTGGCGGACGTAGCCTTGGGGGACGATGTGTACGTTGAGCCGTGCCATCTCCTCTTGCAACCGGGCATTCTTGGGTGCCGCCTTCTCGTAGGTTTTCCGACTCAAGGCGTACGCTACTACATTGGCCTTCCCCCGGGTGGTAGTGAATCTCTAGGTTATAGTCCTTGACTAGCTCTAGCCACCTTCTTTGCCTTAGGTTCGAGTCGGGCCGGGTGAAGATGTACTTTAGACTCTTGTGGTCCGTGCAGATTTCACACTTGTTCCCGATCAGGTAGTGTCTCCAGATCTTCAGGGCATGCACTACGGCTGCAAACTCCAGATCATGGGTGGGATAATTCTGCTCATGGGGTTTGAGCTGACGGGAGGCATATGCCACTACCTTCCCATCTTGCATGAGAACACATCCCAACCCTTGTCGGGAGGCGTCGCAGTACACGACAAAGTCCCGTTGGATGTCTGGCAGGGTCAACACTGGGGCGGTGGTCAACCTCTTCTTCAATTCTTGGAAACTTCTCTCGCAGGCCTCGGTCCAGTTGAACTTCTTCTCCTTGAGCAGGCTACGTCATAGGCCGGGCGATCTTGGAGAATCCCTCGATAAATCTCCGGTAGTACCGCTAAACCCGGGAAACTCCCCGATCTCGCTCACGTTGGTCGGTTGTCGCCGCTTGGAGACTGTTTCCACTTTCCCGGGGTCTACGGCCTACTCCTTCACGCTCGAATGTGCCCAAGGAAGGATATTTTCTCTAGCCAAAATTCACACTTGCCGAACTTGGCGTATAGCTTGTGTGCCCTCAATTTTCCCGCCACTACTCGAAGATGTTGTTCATGCTCCTCCACGCTCTTGGAGTAAACAAGTATGTCGTCAATGAAGACCACGACAAACTTGTCCGGCTTCTTCCATGAACACCTTATTCATGAGGTTCATGAAGTAGGTCGGTGCATTGGTTAGTCCAAAGGACATCACCGTGAACTCATATTGCCCGTAGCGAGTGACAAAGGCGGTCTTGGGGATGTCACTTTCCCTAATCTTGAGCCGGTGGTACCCCGATCTTAGATCCACCTTCGAGAAATACTTGGCTCCCTTCGCTTGGTCAAACAGGTCATCTATTCCGGGAAGAGGGTACTTGTTTTTAATAGTGACCTCGTTCGGCCGAGCGATAGTCTACGCACATCCTCATGCTCTTATCCTTCTTCTCCACGAAAAGCACCGGGGCTCCCCATGGTGATGAACTTGGTCCGATGAACCCACTTCGCCGGAGTTCTCGCTAACCGCTTCTTCAATTACGCCAATTCGTGGGCTGCCATCCTATAGGGCCTCTTGGCTATGGGAGAGGTTCCAGGGATAAGGTCAATTACGAACTCTATATCCCTGTCTGGTGGCATTCCAGGGAGTTCTTCGGGGAACATCTGGGTATTCTCGTACTACTGGGACGTCCTCTATGGACTTGGCTTCTATGTTGAAAACCATTATATCTGGCCTGTGTCCTCGGGTGTGGCAGGTCACTTGTATCCCGTCTGGGTTGGTCAGGTGCACTACTTTATCGGCGCAACTTATGAGGCCATGGTGTTGGCTTAACCAGTCCATCCCAAGGATCACATCTATCCCTTTGGATTTCAGTACCACTAGGTCTACTAGGAACTCTACCCCACTTAAAATAATCCTTACCCGAGGGCATCCCAATTGACACTTAATGTCACCTCCGGGCGTTCGAGTTATTAGGGGTGCTTTTAGTAGTACTGTGGGTATGCTATGCTTTTCCACAAAGCTTGAGATATGAATGAGTGTGATGCTCCCGAATTGAACAGTATGGTAGCCAAAACTGAGCTGACCAGGAACTCACCGAGTACTACACCTTGTGCTTCCTGTGCCTCTTGCGCATTGATGTGATTGACCCTGGCGCGTCCATACGACTGCTGGGGCTGCCTCATCTGCTGGTTGCTGTTGTTGTTGCCGAAGTTATTGTTGCTGCGCACTGGCATGCGGTTGGCTCCTGACACAAGCGGCATTGGACCGTTCACCGAGTTGGAGTAGGTGGTGGTGGTTGGCTTTTTAGCATAGGGGCAGTTGGCGATGAAGTGCCCGGTTTCTCGGCAGTTGAAACACACTCGGGAGCTGTTGTTGTTGGCAGTGATCTGGCTGGTGTTGTTCTGTGGGGGCTTCATGGCACTCTGGTTGTAGGAGGGCTTGAACTGGGCTCTGGGGGCTTGCGAGCTCGTGGCTTGGGATTGGGTTTTGTACTGCATGGGAGCTTGGAACCTGGACATAGGGTGTCCAAAGTTTCTCGGCCTCTGGGACCGCTCTTGCTGCTTTGCCTTGTGTTCCATGAACTTGCGCTTGTTTTCCTTCTTTTCTTCGGCCCTTGCTCTCTCCGTGAGTATTGCCATGTTCATGAGGGTGTTAAAGTCCGGGTAGATCTGAGGAGTCAGCCGTGTCCTCAGTTCCGGAGTCAGCCCCTTCTTGAACATCTCTTGCTTTTTGGAGTCTTTATCCACTTCCTCGGGGGCATAGCGTGCCAGCTCTATGAACTGGTACGTGTATTCCTCCACAGACATGTTGCCTTGGAGGAGTTCGCGGAACTCGTCTGCCTTCCGCTTCAGGGTGGCCTCCGGGATGTGGTAGCGACGGAACTCCTTCACGAATTCATCCCACGTGATGGCGGAGGGATCCTTGGCTGCGGCGCAGTAATTTTCCCACCACGCTAGGGCTGTCCCGGTGAGCTGGTGAGCTGCCAGGAGAACCTTGTCGCGGTCCTCGCAGTTGAAGGGCTCTAGCTCTCTCAGAATGGCTCTCAACCAATCGTCAGCATCCAAAGGGTTCACCGACCCGCCAAAGGTGGGCGGCTTAGTCCTGAGGAACTCGATCAGCTTCTCGTTCATGCCCAAAACTCGGGGTCTTGGGCGGTTGACGGCGTTGAAGATAGCCTCCATCGGGACGGGCTGTTGGCTAAGACTTGTGCCAAGTCAACGGGGGGGGGGGGGGTGGCGGTGGCAGGGACCACGTTCTCTCCTCCATCTTCATTTTGGTTAACTTCCTGGTCGTGGAGACGCTCCCTCCGATCGGCTTGCGATCCCTCAGCGTCCGATCGGTGGGTCCTGACAGGGCGCCTGGAAACCATCTGTAAAGAAGCGGGTTTCTAAGAGATCTAGTTTTATGTGATGTTTAAGTGGATTATAACGGATTTCTTTTTGAAAAGGCAAGGTTTATTCTGCCGGTAAGCACACAACAAGCACATAGAAAACAAGCAAGCACAAACAAGTTTTTATTACAAACTAGCGAGGAGGATACATCCTGACTACGCGGACACACTACATGACTAAGGACTAAGGGCGCAACTTGGACCAGTACGGCTTCATTCCCTGGCTCAGGGTCACTGGGGCCTGCTACTCGCGAGGAGAGCCATCTTCTGGGGTCGAGTGTTCTTCCAGCGGAATGAGCAACTCGTCATCGTTCCCGCCTTCGGGGTTTCCGTTTTCCTGAGGCTGTGCTGCGGCTTCAGTGGTTGTCGTTGGGGGTTCGGCGACTGCTGGTGGTGCTGGCGGAACTTCGATAGTTCCTCCCCAACCCACAAGGGGTGTTCCCAGCAGGACTTGAGCTTCTCCAATGGCTGGAACGGGTGTTCCGCCGTTGGTCCATTCTTGCATGCGTTGGTCCTGGATTCTCCTGAGGCTTTCCTGGGCAACTGCTTCACTGCTTATGGCGGCTGCGGTGCTTGCTTCAGCTTGAGCCACTCGGACTTGGTGCATCCTCACCTGTGACTTCGGCTTGCTCGGCCGGCCGATTTGTTCCCTCAAGTGCCCGGCTTGGTCATCAAACAAGCTTATCCAGGGGAGACTAGGTAGGCGACTACGTGGTACAGCAGGTCTTCTTGGTGGCGGCGTCGTTCCAGGTTTCTCATGCGGGCCTGCCAAACTGGGGTTCTGATGGCGGGAGGGAAGTACCTCATTGGTGTGGGGACGAGGTGTTCTTCGTAGATTCGGCACAGGTAGCGGAGGGCTTTTCTGAGGGCCAAAGGATATGTGTCTCGGTGTCGAAACCCTGTGGCGGTCACGCGCCACGACTCGATGCTGGTGTGGCGGTTGCTTCTAGCGACGGAGAGGACCACTCTACAGCGAAGAGTGCCGAGTTGCTCGTACTCTCTGCTGTAGTACCTAGGGCGCTCAGTGATACCAAGGCGCTCCAGGGAGTTGATGAGCAGGCGAGCAAAACCAGGCTCCTCCTGGCACACGCCTTGGGTCCATCCATCTTCCGCCATCTGAAAACAAAGGTAGAGTTGAACAGGTTGTGGTGGGGTACAAGAGATGGATAACTTTATTTAGTAGCAGGGTTGGGGTACATCCTTCGGGGTACACTTATTATTGCTAGGACTCGGTTTCTAGCCTAAACACCCTAGTCTTATCCTCATGGTGATTCTTCCTCTAGCTGGATACGACGCTTCTTCAGTGGAAGATCTTGCTCCAGTATCTCATCTTCAGTCTGGGTCCCTTTGTCCCAGTGAGTTTCTTCGGGTTCTTCTTCATCCAAGTCGGCTTCTCCTCTTCTCCTTCTACGTTCCCTGTGGAGCTCATCCCATAGTTGTTTGTGGAACATCTCCGAACGTTCTTTTTCCCTGAGGTAGTCTTGCTCCATGTTGTGTCGTTCAACTTCTGCTATGGTTGTCTTTACCCTCTCCAGTTCTATCCTCTGCTCTACTCTTTTCGCTCCGTCAATTGCTTCGCTTCTGCTTGCCGGGCTTGCTCCCCGATAAAGGTGGTCTAGGCCTCTGAGGTATATGGATAGGTGGGAAACTGCCTCTTCTAAGTCTTCTTCTTCTCGTTCTAGTCCTCTCATGCGATCAATCCACGAGCGTCCTCTTCCTCCGGAGGGTGGAAAGAATCCCATTGGAGTCCTTCGGAGGTGCTGTCTATAAACCACTCGTAGCTGTCGCGGGGCCTTCCGAGCAGCCTTGGGGTAGGTGTCGGCGAAACGAAAACCAGTGGCGGAGACGAACCATGGTTCTATGTCGGGGTAAAGCGTGCTTCTTCCCACAAAGATCAGCAGCTTACACCGAAGGGTGCCGTAGCGTTCGTACTCCCGGTAGACGAACTCTGGCGGATCCCTTACTCCGACGCGCTCTAGGCTGAGTAGCAACAGGTTAGGGAGGCCAGGCTGGACGGGGCAGATTCCTCCGTTCCATCCGGGGTTAGCCATCTGGAAACAGGCAAGAATCAAGGTAAGGATTTGGGAACAGGTGAGCTTAGCAAAGGAAAGGTTAGAGAAGGCCAGAGGAGGTCTCGTATCCTAGGGGTCATGTCCTACGGCCAACCTACGGCTCTGATACCACCTGAAGTGTCCGCTCATCAGAGGTGACTAAATGTGACACAAATACCGATCCCATGAGGCCGGTCACACATTTATTACAACAGTGGAATCGAGTCTTTTACATTACGGCGACACGAGAGGGCACGATAGTGCCGGCGCTACAAGGAACAACACAAACGCTAACGACCACACTACAATAGCAAAGGCTTCCATAGCCTCCTCAGAGTACCACACCATGGAAGCTTTCGGTAGGGGCCCTGGGTACACAGGCACGGTTGGGTGTAGGGCACGACCTACTCAACGTCTTCGGGAATGTAATCGGGATCCTCCTCTGTAAAATAGTTAGTAAAACAAGGGTGAGCACATACGTACTCAGCAAATCCAACCCCACCCACGGAGGGGCTTATAAGCAGAACCATGCATAAGGTATAACAAGGATCAGGTTAAGGTTCATTTTGCAAACTTACACATGCAGGGGTTCATTTCAAAAAGGTTTTCGCAAATCATTTTCATAACCCAAGTAACTCAAATGTTTTAGGAAAAACCACTGTGGAACTACCGGACTTCCCGTCCGTCGTAGCCCAGGCACACAGCCACACACTTCACCCAGAAAACAACTCACACCAGAAAACATCCCATCCCAAACACTAGTTTTTGTGACCACACCGTGACTCGTCCAATACCGTGGACACGGCTATTCGAATAGGTTTGACACTCTGCAGAGGTTGTACATCTTTACCCACAAGTAGGGTACCGTCACACGGACACCTTAGTGCCGGTACGGATCCTATCAAAGCCATTACCCACCTTAGCTAACTCTACGAGCCACCACGGAAGCAACCAAGGGGTTATCCCACATAACCAGGGCGTACCTCACACAGAGCGTACCCCTACTCCTTGGTCTCCCCGCCGCTCACCCGCACACCGATGGCAAGTAGATTAACTAGTGGGGTTTATGCTAAGCCGTTGCCACATACAACGGTCGAGTGGTTGTACGATAATTTGGGTCGGTGAGATGTCACGCAACCCGGTCCTTAACCGACAAGATGGACAACTCCCAACACGCTCAACCACACAGGTACGAGCTCACCCATACTCCTGACACACACGTCCATCCCGTCTACTCAGTTCTTTACTCATTTTCCAAACATAACCCATTTCCATTTTTAAAGCACTCACACATTTTGAAAGCACTCACACATTTTTAAAGCACTCATTTAGGCCAAAACATGGTTCAATCATAGCAATCAAGGGTGGCTATCCTACCATGTTTTTGCAGTAAAACAATATGCAATTTATAAAACGGGTATAGGTTATATTTATAAAACTAGGACAAAAGCATGCATCAAAGGACGAGATTGGACTTGCCGTCTTCGAAGTCTTCGGGGAGTGCCGGCTCGTCGTTCGGGACCTCGGGCTCCTGCTCGCAGTAGTCGGCTCCAAACTCCGGCTCGGGGTACCTTTCTTCGTTTACTTCGTCGGCTACAGCACACACACAGGCAAGCAAGCAATCAATAACAACATACACATTTTCTCCGGCTGAGCTCGCGGAAGGTAATTAGATAAAATAGAGAAATAAATATTATGCAATGTTTTTGGGTGACGGATGGGTGATGGTATACCCGGCACGGGCGTGGGAAAGGTTGGGCGCGATTTGGATTAAAATCGCGCATGAAATGACGGGTTAACAGAGGTGTTTAGGGCTAATTAGGGGCCTGTTAGTATTTTATTATAAAAGAAAAGGGCCTAATTATAATATTTAAACCTAGCGGGGGTGTTACTAAATAGTCCAGGGGCATAATTGTAAAGGGACAGGGTTGTTTTTGTGGTTTAATTTAAAGTATAGGGTCTGTTTTGGAAGAAAAGAGTGAGGGAAATAGAGGGGGGTCGGTTTTGGATAAGTGGGAAAAGGGCAGGGGGTTTTGGGCAAAAAGCCCTTCTTCTTCCTCCCTCCCTCACGACACGAACGCAGAAGACAGGGAGGCCGACCGTGGAAGGGGGGAGGGGCGCCGGCGACCTGGTGCACGGCGACGGCCGGAATTGGGGTG
Organism: Cenchrus americanus; assembly: GCA_947561735.1. Taxonomy (NCBI): domain Eukaryota; kingdom Viridiplantae; phylum Streptophyta; class Magnoliopsida; order Poales; family Poaceae; genus Cenchrus; species Cenchrus americanus. The sequence goes on from OX387240.1 coordinate 58,692,974, forward strand.
AAACAAAGAGAAGGTCGAGGGCAACCGATTCCGCTTCTTACCTCGGGCTGGGGTGCTCCGGAGAGGCGGATCGACGGCGGCGGTGGGGGGTGTTTGCGGTGGTGACCGAAGCGGCACCGGGTGGTGGTGATGGAGGGCTCGGGAAGGAGGGGGGAATTGGTCGTGGAGGTGCGGGGGCGAGGTGGGGGAGCCGGTCCGGCCCTTTTATAGGCGCGGGAAGGTCGGTTTGACGAGGATATTTTGAGCTTCGCGGAGCTTCAATGGCCGGCAATGGAGGTTCGGGAAAAATCCCGGCGTGGACTCCGGCCGCCGGAATTCTCGGTCGGCTGCCGTGCGAATTGACCCGTCGTGCGGTGCCGCCGTGGCCGTGGAGGGGAGGGAGGCGGCGATGCCGCGCCGCGGTGGAGGTGACCGGGCCGAGTAATGGAGGTCTTCGTTTGTCGAGCAATGGAAGGGAGGGGAGCCGCCGTCGCTGTAGGCGCGGGGCACGCGCGCCGGGGGTGAGAGGGAGGGACAGTGACTAGGGTTTGAAGGGGGTAGTTGAGCTCGGCTGGACAGTTTTGAAAATACGCATGATTTATTAGGTGATTTATTTGGAGCTAAAAACGCGGGCGTTACAGTGGTGGTCGCCGACGACCGGGCGAACAGCGCAAACGCGGGGGCCGGCGACGGGGAAGCCCCTCGCCGCCCAGAAACTGGACTACTCTAGGGCGCGGGGCCGAGCGCACCCCCCACTTCGCCAGCGGGGGGCGTCGACATCAACACGCAGCTAGCCCAAGCGCGCGAGCTCGAGGCAAAACTCGCAGAGGAGTACCGTACGGTGTAGCTGCTTCGCGCCTCCATCGCAGGAGAAGCCTCCGCGCGCGGCGAACGCGCGCGTGAGCTAGGCAAGCAGGCCCGCGATCGCATCAACGCCGACTTCGACGTCGACAACCCGAGCACGCCTCCACGAGTGAGCCAAAAGCTCATCGCGGCTGCGACGCTGCTGCGAGTCATGCCCGCTCCATCGACGCCCGAGGCGCGGAACCTGCACCGTGAGGCGCAGGCGCTCGTCGAGCAAGCGGCCGTGCAACAAGCCGAGAGCTCGACGTCCCGCATTCGCCATCAGGGGAGCGCGCAGAACGATGGGGGTGCGCAAGGCCCTGAGGCGTCCGTTCACGTGGATGGTGCGATGGGGCGGCCCGCCAACCAAGGCCGGACACCAGTCAAGGAGCGGATCCTTGACACGCGAGGGCAGGCCAAGGACGGCGATGCTCGCAATGTCATCAACGCCCGGGGACGGGCAACACAAAGGCACGGGCGGCGGCAGGCTACCACCCACGTCAGGCGGGCGCTACGACAACCGTGAGGACCGCTCACCAACGCCGGAGCCCTCGGGGACCCGCGTGTTCAGCCGGGAGATCCGCACGACGAGCTTCCCATAATGCTTCTGCCAGCCCACGTCCATCGACAAGTACACGGGGGAGACGGACCCTCGTGTATGGCTCAACGACTATCGCCTGGCGTGCCAGCTGGGTGGAGGCACCACTGACGAGGTCATCATCCGCAACCTGCCGCTACACCTCGCCGACTCGGCGCGGACGTGGCTCGAGCACCTGCCGCCCAGTCAGATTCACAATTGGGATGACCTGGTCCGCACCTTCGTGGGGAACTTCCAGGGCACGTACGTGCGCCCTGGAAACTCCTGGGATCTGCGCGCATGCACCCAGAATCCCGGCGAGTCGCTTCAGGACTTCATACGAAGCTTCTCCAAGCGCTGCACGGAGCTCCCGAGCGTGGCCCAGTCTGAGATCGTGCACGCCTTCCTCGAGGGCACGAACTGCCGAGACCTCGTGCGTGAGCTCGGGCGCAGCCCGCTCGTTGACTCCGAGCTGTTCGACATCGCCACCAGCTTTGCCTCCGGCGAAGAGACAACGAGAAGAAGGGCAAGCGCGTGGACGACGCGCCCGTGGAGGGCAGCAAGTCCAAGGAGCCCCAGCAAAAGTATAAGCGGGGAAAGAAGGGCAAGAAGCCGCGCCGCGAGGCGCGCGAGCAGGGGCGCGACAACGACGGGGTCAAAGCCCTTGCTGTTGACCCAGCTCGAAGGGGTCCTCGAGCAGCCCCTCGAGGCCCTGGGGTATTCGACGATATGTTGAAGAAACCCTGCCCGTACCACAAGACGTCGGTCAACCACACCTTCGAGCAGTGCGATATGCTCAAAAAGTACTACAGCCGCGCCGCCGCGAAGGAGGGCGAGGCCAAGAAGTACGGAGGTGACGGCGACGCCGGCGGCTTCCCAGCGGTGGAGAATGTCTTCCTCATCTTCGGGGGACCGACCGTGGACAAGTCCAACAGCCAGCGCAAGTGGGAGCGGCACGAGGTCCTCACCGCAGAGAAGGCACCTCCCTCCTTCCTCGACTGGTCGGAGGACGCCATCACCTTCAGCCGCAAGGATCACCCGAATCGCATCCCCAATCCGGGCCAGTACCCGCTGGTTGTCGACCCGGTCATCGGGAACGCGCGGTTCTCCAAGGTGCTGATAGACGGGGGCAGCAGCCTCAACATCCTCTACACACACACCCTGCGCCTGTTGGGGATCGGGTTGGACCAGCTGCGGCCCAGCACGACGCCGTTCCATAGCGTCGCGCCGGGCAAGCACGTCCAGCCCCTCGGGCAGATCGACCTGCCAGTCTGGTTCGGCACGCTGGACAACTTCCACAAGGAGACGCTCACCTTCTAGGTGGTGGGGTTCAGGGGCACGTACCACGCCATCCTCGGGCGGCTGTGCTACGCCAAGTTCATGGCGGTCCCGAACTACACCTACCTCAAGATGAAGATGCCGGGGCCCAAGGGTGTCATCACCGTGGGCTCATCGATCGAGCACGCATTCGACTGCGACGTTGAGTGCGTGGAACACGCTAAGGCACTAGCGCTGGATGAAGCGCTTGTGGCGAGCATGGAGAAGCTGGTCAATGAGGACCTCGACTCCACTGTCAAGCACGCCGACAGCTTCAAGGCTACTGAACAGACCAAGGAGGTGCCCCTCGACCCTACTGCTCCCGAGGGCAAGGCGTTAAGGGTCAGTTCTACCCTCGACCCAAAATAGGAAGTGGTGCTCATCGACTTTCTCCGCGCCAACGCCGACATCTTTGTGTGGAGCCCCTCGGATATGCCAGGCATCCCGAGGGAGGTCGCCGAGCACTCCATTGACATCCTACCTCACTCTCGCACCATGCAGCAACGGCTGCGCCGCTTTGACGAAGAGCGGCACCAGGCGATCGGGGTGGAGCTGCGGAAGTTCCTCGAGGCCGGGTTCATCAAGGAAGTGTTCCACCCTACGTGGCTAGCTAATCCTGTACTAGTTAAGAAAAAGAATGGGAAGTGGCGGATCTGTGTCGATTACACTAGTTTGAATAAAGCATGTCCTAAAGTTCCTTTTCCTTTGCCACGAATCGATCAAATCGTTGACTCAACTGCGGGGTGTGAGCTCTTATGCTTCCTTGATGCCTATTCCGGGTACCACCAAATAAAGATGAAGGAGTCCGACCAGCTCGTGACTTCATTCATCACGCCGTTCGGGATGTATTGCTACGTGACGATGTCGTTCGGCCTCCGAAATGCAGGTGCTACTTACCAGCGATGTATGCAGCATGTCTTCGGAGACCACATCGGGCGAACCGTTGAGGTGTACGTAGACGACATAGTCGTGAAAACCAGGAAGGCGGACGACCTGGTTGACGACCTCCGCATCACGTTCGGCTGCCTACGGGCTAACGGGGTGAAATTGAACCCCCAAAAAATGTGTCTTCGGCGTGCCGCGAGGCATGCTAGGATACATTGTCTCCCAGCGAGGCATCGAGGCCAACCCCGAGAAGGTTGCCACCCTCGAACGAATGGGTCCAATTCAAGACCTGAAGGGGGTCTAGAAGGTGTTGGGGGTGCCTTGCCTCCTTGAGCCGCTTCATTTCGCGGCCCTGACGAAAAGGGCTTACCCCTCTACCGGCTCCTGAAGAAACACGAGCGCTTCTCCTGGACCGTCGAGGCCCAGGAGGCGCTTGACAAGCTGAAGGCGACGCTCGCCCATGATCCAATCTCAACGCCGCCTCGAGGTGACGAGCCTCTGTACCTCTACGTTGCCGCAACCACTCAGGTGGTCAGCGCCGTCATCGTGGTAGAACGTACGGAGGAGGGACACACCCTGCTAGTCCAGCGGCCCGTGTACTACGTCAGCGAGGTGCTGTCCGAAACCAAGGCGCGTTACCCACAGATCTAAAAGCTGCTCTATGCGGTGGTGCTCGCACGACGCAAACCAAGGCGCGCGGATTGGCTGCAGGTGATTGCGTACGCCGCCGACAAGCGGGCCCCACGATGTCGGAACGACGCACGCGCGCGATCATTACAGCACGACAACCGAAGAGCCGCGGCGGGCTGTCACGTCCGCCCGCCCACGTCGCCCACTACGCGCGTGGCTGCGTTGCTTGAAAAGGCGCGCCCGCAGCGCACGACCTCTGCCACAACTGTGGGCATTAAATGGCCCGGTCACTTACCTAGTAAGCGTGACCCTCGAGCGGCCCGAGCCTAGGGCTCGAAAACCAGACCCTCGAAGGGTGCGATTACCGATCAGTGAACTCGAGACCCGCTCGACGAGAGCGGGCGCCACAGATGCCCTCGATCCAGAGGATTATTGATCAGTAGCTCAAGGGCTGGTTCGACCGGGTGCCCTTGAGTCCTGCAGATGCGAAAAAGACGGGAGCACCTAGTTGCCACCCCGCAACGGCCCTACTGATCAGGGGTTCGAAGCCTGACCCTCGAAGGGTTCGAATAGGCGCCCCAGATCAACAGAGTTAAGGACGACGAGGGCGCGCGCATTCGAGCCTATCCTCGAGCCCACCAGCTCGAGGGCGCCCCGCATGTCGTGTTCAAGAGCCAACGAGGGTAGCTAGTCGAGGGATCCCACCGAGGGAGAGCTTCCGCACCCTCGGTCCCCAGCGAACGGGACCGAGCCCTACCTAGCACACCCGTGTAAGTGCTTTCATGGACGAGTCTCCGGACCATGAGTCTACCCTTATCGAACGGGGCATGGGCGTCCACTTGAACCACCCGATAACAGCTCGGAGAGAAACCTGCAATTCGCGACCCGCTCGATGGGAGTTGCAGACACCTCGCCCCCCGTCCCGCGGAGGGACGGTGAGGGGACGTACGGAAAAGTCGGACAACTCATCCCGATCGCCTCGAATGGGCCCAGGCTCAGGGGCTCGACGCGAGGCTACACCTCCTGGATATGCACCGAACGTACGCGAACGTCAACACATGTGCACGGCGCCGCCGAGGCCGGCTGAGATAAATGCCTCGCACAAAGATGACGCTGCGAATAAAACCTTGAAGGAGTGCCACACTCCTCCTAGGCTTCGGGGGCTAGACCTGCGGGTCCACCAGCGCGTCCCCACGGAACAGCACAACAACCAGGGGGAAGAACGTCCCATCTGCCAGCACCAGCATCTACGGGATCCCAACGGATGCCCCGCAGATGCTCGGGGGCTACTGTCGGGGACAGCCCTAGGGGTCCCCTAAAACAACCGGGGAAAACCCACCTCATCTCTTAAAAAACGCAAAATGCAAACTAATCCACGAGCCCAAAAACACACACACAACACGATCACAACCCTGGTGGCCCCTGCGGCCCGCCAGAGCGGCTAGGCTGAGCGCCCCCTCGGGCGAGGTCCGCCTCGCTCGAGGGCTCTCCGCGCACACGTCACCCCGCACCTGCTCGCACGTCCGAGCCATTTAATGCTCTGACACCGCAGGACTGCGCCACGACCCCGACGCGCCTGGGAATCACGCCAACCCCCGGGGGAAGATCATCCCCGCCACTGTACAACACTGTGCAGAGAGACCAGTGTCAGCTCTGTGGCACAGTGCCACCTACTTTTGTACGGCTAACACATCGAGCCCTCGAAGGGGGGGGGGCGGCGGAACCCTCGAAGGGGGGCAAATACTTTTTCTATGTCTACACAGGACTACGCCGTGACGTCGGGCCGGCGGGAACGATCTTCTCCGTCGCTATCAGCCCTGTGCGGCCATCCCCGCCACTGCAACGCCACTGTAACACCACTCCGGGCACTGCGACGACATCCCCGACGCTGTTGAGGCGCACGAGGACAGGACGTCTCCACGCCCGCCACTGTGCCTTGTACGACCTCCCGTCAACGGCACCCTCGAGCCGGCCCGCGGGCGGCGGCCGGACAAGCAACCTCTACGCCACCACCCTCGAAGCCGCTCCTGTACGGGCACAGAACTCGCCACGACGCCCCAACAGGAGCGAGATTCGCCGGGACAGTCGTCAACTCCGCGGCACTGCACGCCGTGCCTTCACACATAGGAGAATAGTGCGCCACGCCTGTAAACTGCCCTCTCCTTGGCCTATAAAAGGAGGGGCAGACCCCCAGCCGCAGGGGACGGACACTGAGTCGGACGGTGCACACTCACACGCCTTTCGCCTTCACCCCGATATTGGCACTTGCCTCAATCAGTACCTCTGGGAGCTGGGGGAGCAGCCTCCTCTCCCGCCTCGCTTGTAGCACCCCTCTGCAAGCACTACAGTGCAACGCAATACAATGCCCAGAGCACACCCCTGCTGGACGTACGGCCTCGGCCGGAATCAGGATAAATCTCGTGTCACCTAGTTTCTTAGCACCGGCCATCGAGGGATAGATCTCAGCGCTCTTACCAGTTAGTGTCGGGACTACTTTCTGCACCGACAAATAGCCATCCCTCCCACACTCTTTGGCTTATGCAGAATGCTCCACTTGGCCAACCGATATTTCTTTTTGTGCTCATCACATTGCCAGAAGAATCTGGATCTATAATAATCTAACTTCTCCAAAACACCTTCAGGTATTCTGAAGAAGGACATCATAAACATTGGTAAGCTTGACAAGACCGAATCAATAAGGACAAACCTCCCTCCCGATGGTAACAGCTTACTCTTCCAACTACTAAGCTTTTTTTGAAATCTCTCTTCAACTGCCCTCCAATCACTATTGAAAAGTCTACTAGGACTCATAGGGATACCTAAGTATCTAAAAGGAAACTCACCCTCTTTGCAACCAAAAAGCCTCACATATTCAGCAACCCTCTCCTTTGTATCCCCAAAGCAGAATAATTCACTTTTATGGAAGTTGATCTTAAGACTAGATAACTTTTCAAAGGCACTTAGTACTAATATCAAGCCCTTGGCCTTCTCTAGATCATCATCCAAAAAAAAGAATTGTATCATTTGCATATTGCAATATTGAGAGACCATCCTCCACTAAGTGAGGAACCAGCCCATCAAATAACCACATTCCTTTTGACCTCTCAATCAACACTGCCAACATATCTGCAACTAAATTGAAAAGAATGGGGGACAAAGGATCGCCCTGCCTTAAATCTTTCTTGGTTTGAAAGAAGTGACCCAAGTCGTCATTCACTTGCACACATACACTTCCCTTTGAAACCACTCTCCATCCATTGACACCACACATTCGGGAAACCCTTCATCCTAAGGACTTGCTGCAAGAAGTCCCAATTAACCTTATTATAGGCCTTCTCGAAATCTAGCTTGTGAATATTGAGAGACCATCCTCCACTAAGTGAGGAACGATTTCAGGTTTAACAATAATAAGTGGTCACTGAGTAGATTAAATCATGAAGTAGTTTCAGACTTAGCTTCTTCATTTTTGTTTGATTCTCACTGTGCCACATTCAAAGATTAATTCATCTATGGTGAGTCCTGCTGCTATACTAATGCCATAAATCAGTCCTCTTCTATCATCATGCATTCTCTTGATCTCATGCGAGGAATTGCCGAAGCAACCAAAGTGGCCATACTTTTGTCTTTTGCTTATGCAGATTCAACTCTTCTACCTGATGGCCAAGGAAGAGGTTCCATATAAGCAGGATTGGGTGTGCTAATTGATCTCGGATCCACAATTTTTTCATGTAGTTTGCATGTTCTAGGCAAGGCCACGGTGGATTCGGTGCTCATTGGTGAATTTGCTGCACTTCTGTTGGCGGCGAGGTCTCTTTCTGTGTTGCATGTTACTGGTGCCATTGGTTCCGACTACCTCTTGGTAGTTAAGCATTTGCATAGTGGGGTTTTGCATTCTCCATGGAAGCTTCGGCTGATAATTTCTCAATTTCAAGGACTTCGTTTCCGGGAGCCTTTGCAAGTTATCAAGATTTTTAAATCTCAAAATCAAGCAGCTCATTTTCCGATCAGAATGCACGAGTTTAGGGTCCTTCGACTCCTGTTCATGTACACTGCTTTTAGTATCTAATCTAATATAATGAAGTTCTTATAACATAACAAACAACTAGACTTGTGTCATATCTTCAGCGTTAAAAATATTCATCCGCCTCCACTACCGATCGCAAACAAAAGGGAACATGATAACCACTACCTCTGATCGTTTATGGCGTAGCTAGTAAAGATCTCTTTCAGCCAATGATCTTCGACCATCATGCTGCAACTAATAATCAACTATATGGTCGGTTAGGTAGGTTTGGTTTTCTTTAATTTTGTCGACTTCTCGTCATGTGAAAACGGAATGTGAGAGCACAAGGTCCCGCGACAGCAACTCCCATTGACCTTGCTAGCTGCCATGCTGCAACGGTGAGTCTCGATCGATCGTAGCTTCCTCTGCTCCCTCGGAACGGTCCAAGTCCAACTACGCTGCGGCGGCGCGTGTGCGGCAAATGTTATATTATGTCGCTTAAGCGACAAAAAGACATCCCATTGCGCCGCGGCCCCACCTGTCAGGTGCTTCTTCTACCTCCAGCCCGCCGGTTGTGCTACGGCCCTGAGCTCCCCGGCCGAGCCGGGTAAGTGTGGCGGTGGGTGGCGGCGGCGGATGCGGCTGCAGACACTGGAGGAGGGCGGCGCGGGGGCTCGCCGCCGACAAGGTTAGGGTTAGGGTTCGGGCTTCGGGGTTTGGGGCTTCGGGGTTCGGGGCTGCTGTCTCCCGTGTCGGCGACCTTAGAAAGGGGGTGGGGGGCCGGAGGGAAGCCCGGCGGTGGAGGTGGGTTGCGGGGCGGGGGCGGTCGGCGGTGGGCACGCCGCCGGCCGGGGTCGGCGGCTTGACAAGGGGGATCAGGGACCGGGGAGCCGCCGGAGACGGGGGAGGAGGGCGGTGCGGGAGAGCGGCGGCCCGACATCTAAGAGCGGCCCGCGTGTCCTCGGTGCCAACGACCACCAGCCACCCGCGCGTCTCGCCCGCCCGCTCGCAGCGCAGCAAATTCTTGGACGCCAAACGCAAGACGTGCCGTGCCGTCGTGTGCGCGTCGCTGCTTAGGATACTGCAAGTGCACTTCTCCGAACCTCGCAACTGATGTTCTCTGACTCACGTACGCGATGCGTTTCAGGCAGAAATTTATGCTTGCATACAGGGAGTTGTGGCGGCAGCTGACAAAGGTATGTACAAAGTTATCCTCGAGACAGGATTCCCTAATACCGAAACAAGCTTTGGAGAGTGAGGCCTACAGATTTGCTGAGACGAGAGGGTACATATACCAACTCAAATCTCTGATCCGTAGCAGTTTTAGTAGTTATCTGTGTAATTTCGTTCTTAGATCATGTAATAAGGTGGCTCGCACCCTTGCTGCGGAGGGGAGTCTATGTAATCACGGTGTTGATGTCTCATGGGATTTCACATCGCCATGTGTAACTGATTTTGTGTCCAGCGACGTTGTTGTGACTTTGACTTAATGGAAGGCTCTTTCGACATGGACGACTCGGATCGGCCGAGCAACGACGATGTTGTAAAGATATCCTTTTATTTAGCAAAAAAAATCATCTCTCGGTTTGTGGATTTTTACAAATGAGCCTCTAAATTTTTGGAAAAATATGTGTGCAGTTCACGATTTTTCGAAAAAATCTCGAGACAAACACATGGAACCTCGCGCTAAACGGATTTTTACCAATGAAAATTAAAAATTTTGGAAAAATATATTTGCAGCCCACAACTTTCCAAAAAAAACTCGAACTTCGCAATAATCCAATTGAAAGATCCAAACTTGAAAAAAAACCTGTGATTTCCCACAAATCACAAAACATCTTAAATTTACTGAAACAACCTTAAACTTTACAACAACCACAACCTAAGACCCTACACTTGGAAAAAGCTAAATCCATAGTGAAAAAAAGATGTTCCATTTACGATTAAGAAATTTCATAGTCCACGATTTTTTACAAAAGGCTCCTAAACTTATGAGAAAACCTATTTCCCATACATTTGTATGAAAATATTCAATATTTCCCAGCAAATACAACTCTCTCATAGTTGAATCTCGCATTCCCTCACAAACTAACCCCTCAACTTCACTGAAATTAATCCATAAGGCACCATTACGAAACCCTCCTTCCAACATCTGCCTTAGCGTGGACGATCCGGACCAACCAAGCAACAACTTTCCTGCAAAAAGACCCTTTTATTTACGGAAAATCGATTCTACATTCTACATACTTTTACATATCGTTCCTTTTTTTGTTTGGAAAAAAGTTGTGCGTCTTCGATTTACCCAAAAGAAACCGCACTCCCAAACAACCGAAACGAAATACTGAGCTTATGTCGACAAGATATCCGGTCTTCCCAAAAACATACACAACCTGAAATTATGAAAAATTCTAAACTTTACGGCAATCACTCCATAGTCCATACATTTCTACCAAATGATCCTATGCTTCCAAACTAACTTCTAAACTTTACACAAAGTAAATGTTGCTGACCATTACGAAAAAATATCCCAAATTACTAACAAATAACTCACAAATCTGAACTATTCTCAACTATCATTCTTTAGCCCATACATTTTATGAAGACCTTGCAACATCTCGTTTAAAAAAAGGCTGAATAAATAAAAGGCACTAGCCTAGGCCGCTGCTGCCTTTCTAGTTATTGATAAGTGAGTGTGGTGTATGCATGTGCCTGCTTGTTTAGTTTAAAAAAATTCACAAACAACCCGTCACATCAATCTTCAAACACTAATTAAGAGTAATAAATGTGAATTAATGACAACTCATTCCATAACCCCTATCTTAATTTTCGTGCTGAATCTAATGAGTTTAATTATGTCATGATTAGACAACGTTGTGCTATAGTAACCAATCTTTAATGACAGATTAATTAGATTTAATGGATTCATCTTGCAATTTCCGGTTCATTCATGTAATTATTTTTGTAACTATTCTACGTTCAATACTCCCAATAGACCTTAAAAGTGGACTAAAAGAATTTCTTTAAAAATTTCAACCTAAAGTGTTTGGATGGGGGTGAAAAAATTCACCCAAGGCATGCATGTAATACTAAATAAAGTTTATTTGCAAAATTTTTTCACGGATGAGTGCAACTTTAATGAGAAGAGCATTTAATATGAGCTAAAAGAACACTCTTTGTGGGACAAATTTTTTAAAGCTATATGAACAGTCTTTGTGGGACGGAGGGAGTAAGCATAATTAATATATGATTTGCTACAATAATACTATGGTAATCATCGTCTACTGATGCGGTCAAAAGCCTCATTAGATTCGTCTCGCGATTTTACCCGGAGTTGTGAAGCTAGTTTTAAAAACTGACTTTGTTTAATACTCATAATTAACAGTCAAAAGTGGAGTAAATTTTTTTCCACCACACCGCAAACAATATGGTACAGATTGGTCTGCCGCGGACTTTCTTTTGACAGGTGTCACGGAGCATGTGAACGAGAATATAGCTTTTATTTATGGAGAAAAAAGTTGATTTGGAACATGGGAAAAAGGAAAAGATCTACATATAGTTAATAATTAATATTATAATAAGTCAATAAATCAGGTCAGGATGGCCGAGTGGTCTAAGGCGGCAGACTCAAGCTCTGCTCCTCTAACGAGGGCGTGGGTTCAAATCCCACTTCTGACATGATTTTTTATATAGAAAATTTTATAGTAGTATTTCACCTTTTCCCTATTTCCTTTTTTTATTCTTTACTAGCATCATGTCTGTGCGTTGCTACGGGCAACAAAACATTAACACTAAAATACACTTTTTTTTATTCTTTACTAGCATCATGCCCGTGCGTTGCTACGGGCAACAAAACATTAACACTAAAATACACTAAGTATTAAATGAGAATATTAATATGAAATAAGGTTGAATCTTAAAAAATCAAGATCGTAGTTATTGAAGTAAACAAAGCTGCATACATACAGTTATATGTAACTTGAGACACATTCCAATTTGTGAAATATGGTCTAATACAGGAGGCAGATGCCAAGTATGTTCAGGCACACCCTTACAAAATAATTACATTCTATTTGTTGGAATAAGAAAAAAGATGTATTTTTCACCAAAACACACCCTTACAAAATAATTACATTCTATTTGTTGGAATAAGAAAAAAGATGTATTTTTTCACCAAAACAGATCTGAGAAATTATGCAAAGCCCTCTACCAAAAGATGGTAATCTTAGGTGGCATTATTTTCATAAGAACTTTCTATGAAAATACCATATATCACCGGTGGCACTCTCCTCTTGTTGCGGCCTGCTTGATTGCTCCTGCAGTCTTTCCTTAGAGCTCACTATATAAACAGGAACAGAATATGTCATTCCTTCTTCTGTGGCCAAAGAAAGATCACCATGTTAGAACCTCGTCCCAAGATCTGCTTCCCGACAAGGACAGTCCATTGACCATTATCAAATTCGCATTTCAGACTAATTTGAGGTTTCAGTCAAACAATGCAAGATTTATTCCTTCTGATATTTGGAAGGAAAAAGTATGGCTAACAGGAAGAATACACCATCTTAAAGCTTTTAAAGCTTTTACTTTGAGATAGGAAAACATAACTGCAAAGTACCATATCTCACACACAGCTATGTAGATATCATTCAAAAGGGGAAAATGCTAATTCACAACATAAGTTCAACATTGCACAGAATCCTTGTGAAACAAATTTTGGCTATATACTGGAAAGCATAGTAGTAGAGAAAATATGGTATAAATTCTAACTGAAGAAATTCTAACAGATGGTAGAAAGGATAGTAAGAACATACTCAGGTGCCATTGCTGGAGAATATCTTGAACGATCAGATCAAATCCAAGGTGTTGGACACTCGAGAGCCTTATCATGTATCACGGAAAAAGATCCAATTTTTTGTTGGAAGCAAGTATATGTAGATAACCATAATCTTTGTTCCAGAATCCAGACCCAACAAACAAATGTTCAATCCAAGTTTCAGTAATGGTTTGTCATTCATGAACTTGCGCAGAATGCAAAGGGGATAGTACAAAGCATAACTATTTTATAAAAAAAGTTAAAAGGGCCTCCAATTACTTAAAAAAAGACAAGTAGCTGAAACAACTATGCATATGTCTAATTTTTTCCCAACAAAACAGAGTAAGAAAAGGAAAACATGATTTGTAACTTCGATTATTAGATAGAGAGAGCGAGTGAATTGTAACCTCCTCAACTTAATTTTCATTCGACTTGAATAGTCCAACAAGATCCATCAAAATCAAGACAATTTGATTTTCATCTCCTCCTCAACAAGCTCAAGTATTTCATAAGTATGAGATAAGGAAAGAAATCATCATTGTTGTCATGTTCTTCCAAGTTCAATTCAAGTTGTAAATTCTGATAACCCATTTCCCATAAAAGTGGTAACAGTCTCTGTACAAAAGTTTGCATACCTACTCTTCTTGATGTTCACATTTGCAAGCCATGTAGTTAAATAAACCTGTAAAAGAAGAAGTAGACAAGATATAACCCTTTGTTCGAAAAGCATGACAGCTTAAGGTAGCAAAATTTTGATCTAATGATCTAATCTTTCCATAAATCCTTTGTTTGCAAGGTGGCAACTTAGTAGTCCATTTCGCAATGTATGTCTTGAGCACTTACTAAGTGTCTAAGTCTACCAAAAAGAAGATATAAGATGCATCAACTAAGAAAAAATTGTATGTATGTAACATGCAGGATCTAGATAAACTGCAAGATTCCTTAAATACCAAATTCAAGTGAGTTTTGCAAACTATGTACCTGTAAAACTTCATGCGAAAGGTGATTGGCAGGTCGCTGACTTCCTGAAATATCGGCGCACCAATTTTCGAGCGGTTAGCGAGTCTCACCCGACCGAAGGCCAATACTCGAAGTTCATCGATTCACCATCATATAGCTCATCACCCCAATTTAATGATGTCTGATCTTCTGCAACTTCCTTAGAAGAAAGTGAGAGAAGTTCCAAGACAAGTAGTCTCTAAAAATGCAAATGATTTCCATTGTCAGGTGACTTCATCCAAAAAAGAGAAAGCAAGCAAGCAAAACAAACCTACAAACAGCACAAGTTAAAAAACAGATGTACTGAAAACTGAATGCAAAGAGGGATGTACCTTCAACTTTAGGTCTGAAACAAACATCCCAACAAGCTCCTCGCAAGACTCTCTAAGATGGTTCACAAAATAAATTTAAATATAAGAATTTTGTTACAGTGGATTAAAAAACATGCCAACATGAACCTGAGCAGCCATCTAAAAAAACCATGACAGTGTCTTTTTTCCCACAAACATGAGAAGCAAGGTATTTAAAGTAAGTTTGTTCAATAAGATAATACAGCATACTGCAGAGAAAAGTGTGTCACAACTAATAGTTGGTCTACTGATACACCAAAACTCATTTAACATTTGAACCATTTCTAAAAGGTGAGGATATAAGATAGGAAATATTGGCATATCCAACAGAGGAAAGGTCACAGCGACTTAGCAAGTTAATCCACATGCATTTATCAAACTCAAAGTGCATGCACCCCCTGCCCCTGGAAACAATCTGATGTGATTCATAAAAGCAGTGAATCATTATAGGTATGTGTTGGCAAGAAAAGAGCAACTCACCAAACTCTGGTATTGAAAACCATTTGAATACAGGGGTGCCTCCACCATCCCCTAAATAATTTAAATCATCTTGTCGTTTAGAAAATTGTGCAACAGAACCATTTGGGGACACTTTGGAAAAACAGCGCATGGAACTGGAAGCTTTAACCAAGCGGCACAAAGCATGGACCTATCAACAGGGTAAAGAAGAAAAGAATATATTATTACTTCAGGAGTTCACATAGACGCATTGCAGGATCCAAACTTAACATCTAACCAGCATAGCCTTGTACAAATAAATTACTATATTCTTGTAGCACGACAGAAGCATGTCACCGTATTGCTCCTGAACCAAACAAGAAGAGACAAAATCAAAGCATTAGCAGTGTAGTGGCAAACTAATTCACGCGATTAAGCAAATCTTACACTGAATTGTCGGCGAAAGTGTTACTACCTCTCTACGCGCAAACTTAACACGGTATATAATTCAAAACATGCCTAGAAAGAGCAGCTTGCAAGAACTCCCAATCGAAGCTGACATGATCGACAAGCTCATTGAGGAATGAAGATAGGGGTCAGCTCGCACGCTTGCTTCCAGAAAAAAGCCAGGAAGAATTTTGGAAGCAGCGAGAATGGGGCATTAACCAGGCTAACACCAGGTACTGTTCCTGGTATCTGCAATTGACAAAAAACATCAATGGATTGACCAGCTAACTACCGAGAATTCGAATTGCACAAAACTGGTGCTGGTGCTTTATGAGACATTGTACAAACTCAGAATCAAGAGGTACGGGAGGGGGGAGGGGGAGGGGGAGGCGGAGCATACATTTGGCGAGGCGGGCTAGCTTCTGTGAGGTTTGGTGGATCCCGAGCCCGATCTTGGACACGCGATTGTTGAACTCGGAGCGCGCCGAAGTGGACGCGATCGAGCCATCGAGGGGCCCAGCGCTGCCGCTCTCGCTGCTGCTGCTCGACGCGATGGCGAAGGAGGAGGAAGGGACGGCGTGGCGGCGCGCGCTCTTGACGGCGGAGCGGAACTCGTTGGTGCGGTCGCGGAACGACACATGCGAGGCCCGCGTCGGGTTCATGGCGGCCGGGCGGGCGGCGGTGGATCTCCGGCCTGGATCTGGATCTCGCCCCTCACCCTCTACCTCAGTGGGTGGGGTGGGAGGGGGGTCGGGGAGGAGCACGCAGACGAGGGAGACGCGGAGGGAGGAGGGGAAGCGCACAGTCGGTCGACAGTTTAGGAACAGCACCGCGGCGGTGGCGGGGACGTTGGAGACGGTGACGGTGGCGGCTCGACGGCAGCGTCGATCCAGCGGCCTGCTCCCTGACCGCCGATGGTTAAGTTTGGGGGCTGGGGGCACAACTGCGGCGGGTCGACGCCAGCTCGGGCGGCCGCCGCCCGACCGCCGATCCGCTCGGCATGTGCGGGGCCGGGGGTGCGGTGAAACCGCCGACGCCGTGGGCGGTGACGGGAGAGGGGGGAAATGTTTGGGGCGGGCGGGGGGGGGCGACGGGGTGAAGGCGCGGGACGGGTGAATGCGCGGAGGTGGAGGGTGAAAGGTGAACCGATGGGATTGTCTTAGTTTCACACTTTTTAGGAGTAGAGACTAGAAATTATGCTCGTGAAGGAAAATTGCTCACCTCGTTGTCGTCCTAATTTTTGCGTCAGTGCCTCCCTAACATCGTCCACACCTTTCGCACCTTATTATCGTCATCCGCTCGACCTCACCTTCCCTGGACCCTAGCCACATCGCCGTTTCCATTGCACTTGCGGTCTTGCGTGCACTGTGAGTAGTAGGGCTAGTAGTGCATACGCCGTTTCCATTGCACTTGCGGTCTTGCTTGCACTGTGAGTAGTAGGGCTAGTAGTGCATATCATTCGATGTTGCCAACATGCCTTCCCAAGACGGCTTACATCGGTTTGGCGGGGGTGTTCGTGTGTCAGCGGTTCAGCGGTGGATTTGTATCCATGCAGTCGGGACCAACTAATGGGATCCATATGGGCTCTGCCGTACTCCTGGGGTCGGGCGAGACCTCTGGTCCCTTGCATGGCAGGGTTGGGTGAGGTGTGGAGACACGTGCTAATAGGCATGGTTGTGTCTGACCCCAACCGGTCGGGGTTGGGCCAAGCGAAGTCCCCTTAAGAGGAATTGTTTTGAAATGGTGGGAATTTTAGGATCATTGATCCATGTCTTTGGATATCTCTAATATTGATAATCTTGACAATATCTATATTGCTTTGTACGCTGACATCTTATCTCACAAGGTGACTAGAGATGGGCACCGACCATCTTGGGGCAGCAGGCGACTCACCCGGTGTGGCCTGGGTTGTCTAGGGCAGAGGCACAACACCAACATCAGCTCCTCGAGGGAGCCAAGGGGACCCTCTGTCGAATGTTGGATTGCATTTGATGTTTCACTATTTATTGCATTTGATTCAGATTGTATTCACACCGCATCAAAAAAATATTTTTCAAAAGCATATGCACATCTTACTACTTAAGCGGCCGGTGCCTAATCACCATTTGACAAGTTATTGTGCCTAAACACCCTTTGAAATGGTGGTTGATGTGTCCCCACCCCAAGTCTCATTGTCCTCTGGCCGTCATTTCAATCAGAATGAAATCGCCATTTGAAACAACAGTTAAATCATCCAGTTGAAACCAGTGGCGGAGTTGGGCCTAAGGCCACTAGGGCCATGGCCCTAGGCGTGGGCCACTTCTCTTATACCCCTTGAAGGAAGTTTCCATGGTCCATAATATCCTTGTTGAGTGTCATCGGCCGGGCCAATTCATCTGTAGCCCAGCAGATCACCAAATGTCCGAATAGGCCAACAAACCACCAAACGTCCGGCCTGCTTCTACCTGAGCGGCGTTCCTACTTCTCTCCCTCGTGATTCGCACTTCTGCTGCTTATTGTTCGTAACCCTAGCGGTGACGACACTGGCCAGCGGCGACCATCTCCCGTTCCCTTAGAGAAACTCCAAGAGACTAGCTATCTTGGCTTAACTAGCTAAAAATGGAAAATTTGTTCAAAAACTCAATCCAATAGACTAGCTAAACTTTCCTTCTCTATCCTCCGCTAGCTAAACCGGGGGCTTCGCTAACCATCTTTGGCTAGCCAGTCCCGCTAGCTATCCCCTCGTACATGAGTATAGAAGGGGGGACCCACTAGCGGTGGAGCATATGGAGAGTTGATTTTAGCTAGTCTGCTGGATTTCATCAACTTTTTACTATCTATTTCATTTTAGCAGCTCCAACGGACTTTGTAAAAACCTTTGACTAGCTAAAATTTTAGAAAAACATCAAAAACTCAGATCCAATAGCCTCTTCATCTTACTCTACTCGGTATCCAGCTCGCTAAACAAGTCTCGTCGCTCGGTATCTATCCCGAGCCATCACCCTCACTATTCCATTTCTCGCGCACATCCATGCCCTCCCCTCCTTTTTCCTGCATCTGTTAGCAGATCAGAGCCTCGCACCGCAACACTGCTAGTCCAGCCCACGCCATCACCCGGCACCGGCCCCGTCGTCGTCTCGTGCCCTACGTCCACCATCGCCCCTTGCTCCGGAGGGCCGAGCATTGCCCGATTGGCGAGGCCGAGCTCCCGTGGTAGCCTAGCAGGAGGGCCGCTGCTGCAGCGCAGGAAGGCCGAGCTCCCGCTGCTACGGCTCGCCCAAGGTGGAGGCGGAGGCGGAGACGCCATCAAGCCCCGCGGTCGCTCTCCCGCGCCATGCATCTATCGTCACCCCTTGAGTCCTTGTGCCCTCGCTCCTGCGGCGGGAGGTGGGAGGTAGAGCTCCACTGCTGCATCTCACCAAAGAAGAAGGTGGAGACGCCAGTGCCGACCGCGGGTGACGGGGGCGGGAGGTGGCAGGCGGAGCTTCGCTGTCGCGGCTCGCCAAAGAAGGAGGTGGAGACGTCGGTGCCTGCCGCGGGCAGCGGCAGCGGGAAGAGGTTGCAGAGCAGCATGAGGCAGGGAGGGTGGGGCCCACACGTCATTGAGTAGGAGAGAGGAAAGGAGAGAGGGACGTTGAATATAAAGAGGAAGATTTTACTAAGCCCACCTTTGAAAAGCTAAGAGAAACTCCAAGGGACTAGCTAAAATGACTTGACTAGCTAAATTTTCGAAAAAAAATCTCAAAAACACTCTTCCAAGAGACTAGCTATCTACCCAACTAGCTATCTTGACTATCTAATTTCGTTGCCCCGCTAGCTATCTTTGGCTAGCGATCTGTGCTTGCTATCTCCCCGGCCCACCCGCGCCCTCCCCCTCCTCTCTCCTCGTCATGCCTCCGCCGATGAGGAGGAGCGCGTCGGTCCTGCCACCTCCCGCCACTCCCACCGCCTCCCACTAGTCCCGCCGCCGGTGGGGCAGCCGCTGGAGGCGCGCGGTTGGGGCAGCAAGCTGGAGAAGAGGCGCGGGGCGGCCGGCCGGAGCGAGTCGCGGGGACGGTGGCCGGAGCGGGGGTGCGGGGTGGCCTGCCAGAGGAGTTCGCGTGATTTGGAAAGAGAAGGGGAGAGAAGGAGGAAATAGGAGTGATAAGTGGGACCCACATGAAGGAGGAGCAAACGGCTAGTCATTTAGACAAATAATACTAGCTAAATGACTAGCTAAATGTGAATTTAGCTTGTCTAATTTGGTGAGTCTTTTGGAGTTGCTCTAAGTGCCTAGCTAAATGACTAGCTAAATAAAGATTTTGCTAGCATGATTTGAAGACCTCTTGGAGATGCTCATGCACAACACGTCAACGAGGATATATAGCATGAGCAGGTTATTTGTTGCGCACTAATTGGTTTGTTGGGATTGAAACTAAAAACCATGGTCAAAACTCGCCTTCTTTTTTTGTTAGAGTTCGTTGGTTTGTCCAAGCATGATTTTAGAGGTTCTTAACTGTGAATTGGCATTTTTAACTGAAAGAAACTGACGTCTAATAACACGTTCCAGATCGAATCTGGTTGCTCGTCGGAAATCTTGACACATGGTGCTTGACATGCTAAGCATGCAACGCAACAACGATGAGCTTCTATATGAAGCCACGGTACGTGTCAACGAACGTTTGCATGCATGGACGCTTCGCCTCACGTCAGTGATGAGGACGAGCAGTCGATCTCACGCGCGTACACAACTCATATCCAAAGTGTTAAACACATCTTAGGCTAGCTATTGCACCAAACTAGCTAAGATCGATTTAATAAACACACTTGTGTAACAAAAACTAACCAAAACTAAACTTAATTTAAGAGTTCCAAAGACTAAATCCACTAATAAGCTGACTACTACTTGATTCCTATCCCTGATTAATTAGGGTGATTCTGCCGGTGGCGTTGCCACTGGCGTTGATGGTGATTCTGGTGCAGGTGTCGTCGACGATTCGGGTGCCGGTGGAGAGGCTGCCGGCGAGTCTTCATCGGAAGGTGGCGCCTCCTCCTCCGGTGGAGAAGCTGTCGGCGAGTCGTCATCGGCTGGTGGCGCATCCTCCGGTGGAGAAGCTGCCGGTGAGTCATCATCGGACGGTGGCGCCTCCGGTGGAGACGCTGCCGGCGAGTCGTCATCGGACGGTGGCGCCTCCTCCGGTGGAGAGGCAGCCGGCGCGTCGTCATCAGACGGTGGCGCATCCTCCGGTGGAGAGGCAGCCGGCGCGTCATCATCAGACGGTGGTGCCTCCTCCGGTGGAGAGGCACCTGGTGCGTCATCCGACGGTGGCGACGCCGCTGGTGCGTCGTCCTCCGGTGGTGAGGCCGGTGCATCATCGTCCGACGGTGGTGCTTCATCAGGTGGCGACGCCGCCGGTGCATCATCATCCGACGGTGGCGCCTCATCAGGTGGCGAGGCCGCGGGCGCATCTTCATCCGACGGTGGCGCCTCATCTGGTGGCGAGGCCGCCGGCGCGTCATCTGACGGTGGTGCATCATCCGGTGGCGATGCCGCTGGGGGAGACGAGGGTGTTGCCGGTGGCGATGCCGCTGGGGGAGTCGAGGGTGACGCCGGCGGTGTTGCATCAGGCGTGGGCGCCGGTGGCGGGTCCATCGGCGGCACATGTCCCCCTGATCAAATCAAAAGTGCACACTGTAGATTAGTTTCAACAATCTACCAAAAACAGGAAAAAATAAAGAATCTTTGGCACGATCGAAGAGTACAAGACTTACTGCACTGCGGGAGGATTGCGCGTGGGAACGGGACGCGGCACATGCGGGGGAGCTGCATCATGCGCAGGCGCAGCATGGGCGCCGGTAGGAGCTTGCCGATGTCGCCGTTGACGACGTGGCAGATGCAGATGGGCGCACCGGTGACGAGGCTCCTGAAGCCGTCGCAGCACGCGGCGGCGGGCGCGAGCACGCCGGCGTTGGTGAGGAAGTCGGCGCGGGGCATCGGCCCCGAGACCGAGGTGTAGCACTCGGCCGGCCGTGGTGGCGGCGCGGGCGGGCGGCGGCCACGGCGGCCGGCCGCACGCCGGGACGCATGGGTACAGCGGTAGATGCGAAGGTTGGTCATTGGCCGCCGACGACTGCGCGGTGGCCACCGCCACCAGGGTGACGGCGGCGAGGAGGAAGGAAATCAAGGTGATTTTGGCCATCCTCGTTGATGTTGAGAATGCTGTTGGTTTGGAAAAGATACGAATGAGGTCTTATATTTATAGAGAAAAAAAGGAGAAGAGATATCTCTAATTCCCTCTTCCAGTTCGTAGACGTCGGAGTAGAGAGATATGCGGCGGAACGTGTGAGTGTTTCGTTAAATCAGACTGTTTTCATGAATCCAAGAGACTCGGTAAAGTTCAGGATCCCAGTCTGAAATGCATGGCCGTGGTTATGTGCGCGCGCTGAGCTTATCCACGCATGCGCATTGGATGCATGCCGAGCTTATCCACGCATGCGCATTGGATGCATGCCGCCATAGGGCCCGCGGTGCATGCGGGATTGCAGGATATAAAATGTATGCGGGACCCACACGCGGTCAAACGAATCTGCCTCACCGGCCGGCATCTGTGGCGCAAAACCAATTCAGCACGCGGGCGCAGGCGCGGTTGCCAGCGATCTTCTTTTGCGGCAGCCGGTGGTGGGGTCCGCAGTCCGCCATACATGCTGCGGCGGTTGTTTCCGTTTCGTTTTCTTTTCATTTTTGTACAAGCAAAATATTATATATATATAGATATATAATTCTAGTTAACATACATTATTTTTTGAAAAACGGTCATGCGCATAAGTTTTCTGATATGAAAACGGCTTTTGCATAAGTTATGCGCACAACTCGTTACAGAGTAAGTTGTGCGCACAACTCGTTGTTAAAAAAAAATATACGCACAAGTTATACTTCCAACAATTTGTGCATACAAGTTGTACACATAAGTTATGTGCATCATCAAACTTATACTTAAAAATTATCTGACAAAAATTTGTAGATCGCAGTATGCGTATAAGTCCCAAAAGTGAAAACATAAAATTTATATTTGAAAAAAGTTACGTGTATAAACTATTTTTCAAAATAAAATATACATACAAGTTATATGCGTATGTTCTGCGCACACAGACTAGTGTCAAAATTGTGCTTAAAACATATCTGATAAAAAGTTATAGCCCAAAGTTATACATCAAAGTTATATGTATAAGTTTTGATATTTTAAAAATGAAAAGTTGTGAGAATTTAAGCTTTTCAAAAAAGAAAACGACGGATGGAAGGATTAAAAAGGGCTGCGGACGTACTACAAGCAAGAAAGTTCTATAGCTGAGTTGGTTAACACTTAGGGCTCGTTCGCTTCCGTGGGATTCAATCGGGCCGGAAAAATAAATGTATGAAGAAAATTATGATAGGGTCTCGGATTTATTCCGGATCAAAAATTAATTTACCAATCATGATAGCTAGAACAAGAGACCGTAGAGCCGGATTGGTTCCACACCTCTTGACTAGTGGATTGATTCCGAGCCTTTTGGTGTACCTATCATGAGCAAATTAGTTTTCGACCCGGAATAAATCCGGATCCTTATAGTTACTATCATGATTTTCTTGTTGTATTTATCCATTCCGATTGGAATTGATCCCGTGGAAATGAATGAGGCCTTAACAGGGTAATTTTCAATGGAGTTGGTTAACAGGGTAATTTACAAGCAAGAAAGTTCTATAGCTGAGTTCGATTCCCCTTGACTTGTGCGGCCAAGCGCTCGGACCATGTGGGACGGTCTGAAACCGATCGCTCACAACGGGCGATCGCTAATTAGCAACTCCCATCGACTCTCTTCTTGGGATGCGGCTGTTCGCGCACGCGCACGCGTGGGCTCGCGCTCGCTCTGGACGTCGTCGGAGGCGCTGCCTCATGTGACGGAGGAGCTCCGGGGTTGTTGTTGAGATGGAGTTCGGTAAGTTGCCGCTGCACGGTGGTGAGGTGTCGACTTGAACGAATCACCAGGCTTGGTCCCTAGTCTAGATCTGAGATTTATGGAGTCTCCGCTGCCGCCGTTTGCCATGCCGAGCGCATGCCCGTGGCCATGGATCTGGTTGGGTAGGTTTAGAGTTTGGGGAAAAAATCCCTCAAGCATTTTCCTATTACTGGTTTGGGGATTTTATTCCCGTCCATCAATTTCATCAGTAAGGTGAAATGCTGAGGGATTTTTTCCTCGTGATTGATTTATTGTTCTTCAACGATACAATCTGTAGTTATGGCATTGTCTAACCACATACTACTTCATGTTAAGTTTGGAGTTTTAAATGATTCTTGTTCTTGTTCTCAGATTTGTTCACTTGCCTCTTTTTAATCGTTTCCAACTTGTTGCTGGCAGCAATATTCGATTTCGATGATGTTGGATGAGTTCTTTCTTTGTGTCGTTTCCATTTTGTTCTGGTTGGATATATACATAGCTTCATCATTCAAAGCAGAGCTTCGTCTCGACCTGTTCAGTTCTACTTATGAACCGCATTGACTAAGTTATTGATGCTTGCATTTCTGGAAGGCAAACTGGGCTTAGCTACGTGACTCTAATATTTGAATCCCTTGTATGCACTTCAAATTGGGCTTAGCTACGTGACTCTAAGTTATTGATGTTTGCATTTCTGGAAGGCAACTGGGCTTAGCGGCGGCGTAGAGAAGGAGCTTTGTGCCTCGCAGCAGTCCCTCGTGGCGGCAGTCAGGCAGGCGAGGGGGCCAGGCAGGCGTCCACGGCGTGGCCGAGGCAAATTTTGGGCCTCGCATGCTTTGACCTGGTGGGACCCATGTACTGTATAAAAATCGGAAGTGGGCAGCATGTCAGCATGCATCGTGGGTCCTACGCCTGCATGCAACCAATGAAAACCCTTCTAGTTGTGGGATTTTCGCTCTGGGATCGCAATCCTCCCTCGCCATCCACCCTCGGCGGCTCGCGACCTTTGGCGAGGCCGTCTGCCTCACAATCCTGGGATTCCCACGCCGATCGAGCCCTCCTGCCCTCCTTCGTCGCGCCAAATCTTTTCCCGCGCCCCACGCAGCTGCATCGTGCCTATTTCCTCCCCCGCGCACCACACATCTCCATGCCTTGCGCAGTCGCCGCCGTCATTCCGCACCGTCCGCCCTCACCGCCGCCGTTCCGCACCGTCCGCCCTAGCCGCCGCCGCCATGTACAGGCCGTCGTGACCTAGTTCTACCGTGGCTGGGGTACGGGGGGTGCCCTTTTCTTCCGTTTGTGCTAGGAAGCTAAAAGAGGAGGCAGTGGGAGATGTGGAGGAGTCACAACGCCGGCGTTCACCAACTGATTTGCTCAATGGTGAGCAATTCCATGGAGACGAGTACACTGGTGAGTTAGTGGATCCTTTTGTGAACAATTTTGTGTTTGTTCATCCTGCCATGTTGTGAATGAAAACGGCAGAGGAGTAGTTGGATGGGGATGCTGTGCGCAATTTATTTTCCACAGGAGGAATGTAGCTCAGACTGTTGATCTATGGGAATATTCGAGAGGAATGTAGCTCTTATTCATTGTTTTAGATCGATTTCAGGGGCTTGATTCAATTGATTCTTTATAGCTATATGATTCATTTACGAGTCTAGTTAGAAAATTTGATTTGGTTTTGTCAGATCAGGTTGAATTGCCTAGTTCTGAAGTTTATAGACAGTGCCATATGGCAGTTTTGGAGTTTGATTTCTGAAGTTCACAAGTATAGCAATTTTTGGGCCATAAATAAACTTGGGATCTCAGGGAGTACGTCAGTTCTATTGTGGACCAAAGGAAATCTAGATTGCATAGTTAAATCTTTGCTCAAATTTCAAATAATTCTTTGCCAATCAGCTGACTGTCGAAACTGAATGGCTTGAGCCATTATTTACTGACAAGCCGTAAAAATTAGCTTGTTTTGATTTAAGATTACCAGGAAATTCACATAAGGAAGTTGGTTGAGATTGTGCAAAATGGGTTGTATGAGCTATGCTTACAAGTTTCGGTAGTTCTTGGGTAAGGAAAAGAATGTTTAATTATTTAAATTTGAGTTCAAAGTTTGAACTCTGCACTGTCGGCTGTGAACTGAAGAAGATCTTCAGTTGAGGATAGTTCGAATTTGTGCATTTCCAATCAGGGCAAGCACCTGCATTATTTTCAGTGTGAGGATCATGCCAAGTTGTGCATTATTTTTTTTTAGCCCGAGGAGAATTTGGCTTTGTCTGAATACGATACAGCCATGTTAGTTGTGATGCAGTACCATCATGTTTGACGGTGCTAATTAAATCAAGATTTGTTGGGCTACCTTATATATATTATTTGAAATTGTGCATTTCCAATAGCTTAATGCTTATTAGCTTGATTGTTCTTATTGCCTGACACTTTTATGTGCCTGTCTATCTTCATGGTTTAGTGATTCTGTTTGTACAGAATCAACATGTATGTTTACTATCTGTAGAAATGGAAGAGGGCATGTCTGCAATTTTTTTGGTTTAGAGACTTTTATCATACAGATCCCCTGAATATATAAAGCATTGGAATATACTAGGAGCATTGTGAAATTCAATTCTAGTTTAGAATCTCCGAAAACTGTAGAAACTTTAGTTCAGAGAAGAGGAGTCAGACTTTTGGTTGAAACTGGAGGAGTATCCATCCTTTTATTTATGAGATTTCAGATAACCAAAGCTGTAGAAGTGTAATCTGTCTGTTGATTACTCAAAAGGACTTGAATACTATACTGCCATGATGGTCCTACCATGATAGTACTATATCTGTCTGATTTTCTGTATGTACAACATTTTTCTATATTGAACATAAACTATATGTTATTTTTTCATGTGGTAGGAGCTATGGATCAAGGGTATTTGATCGGAAGAGAATCAGTTTGATTGGAAAAGAAGCAACAGGGAGAATGGGGGCGTCGTCTATCAGCTTCCGTTGCCGGCAGGCCAGGGCGGCACGATCCTCCTTCGACCGGCGGACGGCGTTGTGTATCGCGTGAAGTAGGTCGCGGGTGGCGACATAGGATCGTCGGCTGCAGCGTAGGGAGTCGCGGCCTTCTGTCTTGTGGGTTTGTAGGGTGCCTTTCAATTTTTAGCTAGGCTGTTGGATTACCCATTAGATTATAGAGTTTTGTATTTTTACAAAGGGTCAAAATCTTCAAATTTAGCTAATAAAAATACAGAGTCTGTTGGAGTTGCTCTTACATACTAATTAGGCGGCGCTGGCCATCTTTCGCTTCCCCCATCTGCTTGAATCCCCAACCCCTATCGGCTAATGCAGGTCAGCTTTTACTTTTTAATCCTCAACTACTGGTTTTTATGAGATTATCTATGCTCCATTTGTAGATGGCTAGGAATCTTGGAGGCAACGA
The DNA here is from genome assembly GCA_947561735.1 of Cenchrus americanus. Classification (NCBI taxonomy): domain Eukaryota; kingdom Viridiplantae; phylum Streptophyta; class Magnoliopsida; order Poales; family Poaceae; genus Cenchrus; species Cenchrus americanus. The sequence goes on from OX387240.1 coordinate 58,719,599, forward strand.
AATCCCGGACCCTGTAGGGCGCGAAGGCTTCTGAAGATGATGTCGTATGTTGGAGTCTCCCGGATGGTCGAAAGTATGTTTATTCTGATTTATTTTCTCTTGCGATGCTTAGCTATTTCCAATCCAAATTAAAAAATTTCCTCTGCAGAGAGCGTGTGGTAAGAGTTCTCAGGGTAGGAGGAATTGATTCAATCTGAACTCTCTTAGGCTTGCAAAAAGGTCCATGGCGGGGAGCGCTTGGCTCGTGTTGTACCACAACCAGGCATGGTGCATGGCTGTGGTAGTTTGGGTGGTATGCATATCGGCGTGCAAAGGCACCAGCTACCTTTCTGGGCTCGCGACGTCGGCGGGCGCGGCTGCAGCGAAGCGAGAGCGGCGGCGCAGCACCTGCATGCAGAAGACCAATAGACCATGGCACGAAGGCCGAACACTGCACAGAGAAAAGGCGGGGCTCACCCCAGGGGCTCCAGCCACGGTGTCGCTTAAGCATTAATTACTATGTCGAACACGTTGAGGGCGCGCGTTGGACGGCAGCAATGGCGTTGTGGTAGTCGAAGAAAGCATGGATGGCTCACCGACGAGCTGCTTGTCGGCGCTCAAGGCGCGGTACAGTAGCCGTTGGCGTCGAGGTGAGCGAGCTCGAGGTCGGCGTCGTCGTAGGTGAAGGCCGCGCCTTTGCTTGCAGCTGCCTGCGTCGATCCCAAGCAGTGCCGTCGTCGTCCTGCCGTCCTCTGGCTCAGCATCGTACTCCGTAGCGGGCTAGCGGCGCGCCGCAGGTCCTGGCGCTCAGCATCCGTTTGGGCCTCCTCATCGTTGCAGCCCCGGCCTCCTCCTCCGGCTTCCTCCCCTCACGGACGGACACCAGCTGGAGCCTGTAGGTAGAGCTCTCCGGCTGTCCGGCAGCGACGTCATGCATGATGGCTTTGCGTCCACGGCGGCGGCCTCCTCTCCTCACGGTGCCGAATTGCCGATCGACAGGAGCAAAGGGAAACCGCGCGTCCCTGCTGTTCTTGCGAGGTAGAGTAGGCCGCAGAGAAGGTAAGTGGCGTGATTGAGCTGCTGGAAAAAGAGAGCAAGGTTGCTCCTTGCAGCTTTTGCTTGTTTATTTTTTTTTTATAGGTAGGTTTTGCTTGTTTATTGCTCGATAGGAAAAATCAGATGGATGTCATGGATGTCGGGGTGGTATCGAGCCCTCCAATTTAGCCTAGCTAATTTAAAAAACGAGTCATACATGTAAGGCTCGGGTCATAATAATATACAATTTTAAACTAAAAGTAGTAGATCTTAGTTAGATGGTGAAGATTGCATTAATGTCATGACCCATTAACACCGCTAGATGGAGTTGGTGCCGTTGGTTGCCTTGGGACAAGAGAAAAGATGAGCTGCTTCGGTGGAGAGAACACGAAGGAATAGCAGCTAGATGATTCGCATTGGAGAAACAGATGCCGGCGCGCGCGGTTATTCGCATTGGATCGCTGAAATTGTCCGTCAAATTCCCGCTGGATGATTTCCGAAGGCTCAAAGTTTGAAAGACGACTTGTCATCTATATCCACATTGAAGGACGCGTCGATCCATTTGGATCTATGGTTGCTAAACTTTAGAGATCAAAAGTTACTCATAGTATACAAAACTGTTATCAAACAAACCAAGCCGGTAAGAATAATGCACCATCAGTATTTTGAAAATATTGTTATAAACTGTTTGAAAAAACTACCTATTATACAAGCTGGTAGAGATGTACATCTTCCCCACCGGGTATGGATATATGGGTGCATTCTCAGAGCATCTCTAAGAGTTTGTCAAATTTTACTTGGAAAATCTTGTGTTTTGCCAACTACTAAAAGGATATGCCAAGTAAAAAAAAGTTCATCTCCAACAGTTTGGCATAATTCACTTGCCAAACTTAGATCTAACTTACATCAGGAATCCTGAGAGAAATAAAGTTATGTTTGTGCCCTTTCCACCACTTGAAAACTTACATCAGGAATCCTTCTCTATTACTTATTTCTTTTTTCACCCTCCCACCTACAGGGAAACAACGATGACACCAACGATCCGCACGTGCATATATACGCGCGCAGAGAGGTGAGTTTTGCCAAGTTTCTATTTTTTCCGAGTTGGTTTGCCAAACTGTTGGAGTCATTTTTTTCTTGTTTTGCCAAAGTTAGATGGATGTCAAGTTGATTTGTCAAACTGTTGGAGTTGCTCTTAGGGGCCTGTAGCACCAATTGATAGCGATGTCCTACCCTGAGGCATGCCGCTTTGGCTATGCTAGATGGGAAACCGGTTTTACAATAGGTAGTAAAGGCTAACTTAGTAGACTAGTAGTACCACGGCCGAGGGTGTGTTTGGCACAAATGTGGTTGTAGTTGTGACAACTCTGGTTGTGGCTGTGCTAGTGTAGCGGATTCTGTGGTGAAGCTGAAATTGTTTTTAAGAAATGATTAAAGCGCTTCATCTAGCTATGTAACATGGATCACAAGATGAAATGTCCATAATATACTTTCTTGTTTTTTTCTTTTTTATTTTATTGTCGTCTTTTTTTGTCTTTCTATTCTTTTTTCTTTTTACTTTCCCTCTTATTCCCTTTCCCCTCTTCCCTTCCCTCCTTATCCATTCATGATGCATCCTTGTCACACCCTGAAATTTCCAATTTCAGGATGTGAATAGAGAGAATAATTAAATAACGATTTTCTCATAATTTTAAAATTTTTCCAACATTTATTTTCTTTACAGGGAATATAGTATAGGAAAAATCCTTTGTTTGATTTTTCTAAATTAAATAAAAAGTTATGTGTGTTGCATTCATGCTGATGCATCTAGTGGTTCTTGATTGCAAAGGGTTACAAAAATGCATTTAGGAGCTGTCCAAACTCTCCTGAGAATTTTCCGGATTTTTCTGGAATTTATTCTCATTTTTCTTGAGCTATTTCTATTTATTAGAAGGCTCTAAAATAGTTTTCATGAGCCCAAATGCTTTATTTGGATTTTTCATGTCTTAATCTATCTTTAGGAATTTTTCTGGAATTTTTGTGATTTTTTGGGTATTTTTCGTGCCTCTAAACATTTTCTGGGCATTTCCTGGATTTGTTTTTGCACTGAAAAATATTTCGAAAAAAAAGAATATCTACCCTACCGAATTGGGCCGAACCAGAGGCCCGACCCAACCTGCTCCGCCGCCGCAGGCCCGCGCTTGGCCCATCTGGGCCCGGCTGCCATGCCTGGCCGTAGTCCGGGCCGCACGCCGCCGCCGCCGCCCCCGGCCCCGGCGCCCCGCGCGCGGCCCCATAAAAGGGGAGGCCGGCCCGCGTGCCGCCCCTAGCCGCCTCCCCGCGCGCCCCCTGCTGCCCTTACGCCGCGCCGCCGTCCTGTGCAGGTGCCCGAGCCGCCGCCTAGAGGCCAACCCGCCGTCGGTTGACCGCGGGATTCCGGCTGCTCCCTCCGTCTTCCACCGAGGTGAGCCACCCATCGTGATCCCCTTCATCTCCTCTTCCGATTCCTGGTTTTACCCGAGCTCCTAGCCACTCCAGTCGCCGGCACCCTAGTCCACCAGAGCCGTCGGCGGGATGCCCTCCTGTCCTGTCTGTTCGGTACTAAGGAAGAAGAAAGGAGTTTTTGCAATAAGCCCCCTGCAAGATCCTAGAATAATTAGATCTTTTCATGTGTCTTTGCATCTTTCTTTGAAAACCCCCTAGATACTTTAGGTTCTTGCAACCAGATCCATCCCAAGAATTTTTTCAGATCTAACCTCGAGTTTTATCATGTTCACGAGCACTGTTTCCTGTGTCTTGGGAATCTTTTCAGCTACTCCCTGAGATCTATGGTTAATCACATCAAGGTCCCTGCAATCTTGTTTTCTTCATATCTTTCTCGTTTTAGCTCCGTTTTAATTCATTCAAGTTGTGTTAGGTTCATAATAATGTTAAGCACACGTTAGTGGTGTGTTTTCACCATGTTTTGTTTTCGAAAATAAAATTAATATTAATTTTGATTAATATACATGCCTTTTATAAATAAAAGCTATATAGATCTATACATCGTTTTTCATAAGCAAATTTAATTCGATTAATGTTTCTATCACATATTTTTGTACATAAAAGTTAATTAGATCTTTATCTCGGTTTTCGTAAATCAAATGTTAATTTGTTTAATAGTTAATTAATCTTTTCTAATTAAAATTTGATTAGGCTTTTACATCGGCTTTTATAATAAATATTAATTTGATTAATGTCAATACCATAATGCTTTTAATAATAATATGATCTACTCGAATTACAAAGTTTCGTTTAGATTGTTCATATAGTTTAGTTTTTCTAAATTAAATGTTTAATCGGTTTAATTCATATATGAATCTTTATTAATAAAACTTGACTAGTTCTTTACACCGGTTTTGTAAATAAAATTTAATATTGCATTAATGTCAACATAGGCTATTTTATTTCTGAAATATCCCTTATATTTGTTTTGTTAATTAAAATGAACCTAGCTCATAGCCTTGCTCTCTCATTTATGCAAAACGTTCGTTAGACGTTCTTTTCTCAGCTCAATCTAAGTGTGATCTTTCCGGTCCTTGCTCAATCTTCCGCAACCATCTCTTTAAAGCAAACCAAGCTTTTCTTCCTCTAAGCACGATTTGTGTGCTTTAGTGATCCATCTAATTGAGTCTATCCTTTAGTGCGTTCTTTTAAAGTTTTCTTTTGATTGGTGTTTTGTTCTTAGTATGTCTGCTTGTTTGTTTGCTTTGTGTATATTTGTGCCCGATGATTGATGCGCTTAGAGTGAACGCCGTTCGAGAGGCTTGGAAGAGCTTGAAATTGTAGATATTCTGAGCAATGACATTACTTTGGTTAAAGGCAAGTGTGTCCTTGATCTTTGTCCCAATAACTATGTGCTTTGCTTGCATTAATTTTGATGGGTTCCTATTAAGGATTACCTAGTCTTTATAATCATCCCTTGTTAACCTGGGTTTACATTTATGTTGGGTAGCTATGCTTAGTTGCTATACCTGGGTTATGGTGGTTTTAATAAACATAAATGATGAATCATGTTATACATTTATGTCATATCTTTGGATGTTTAATACAAGACCATATGTTTAATCGGAACATGGAGAACCACCCAGGACAACAGTGCAACCACAAGGACTATATGGCTCTGGTCTTGGCCGAGTAATTAGGGAAGTCTTTGTGTGGTTATTACCCGCATAGTAGGTTGGGGACGGAGGAATGCTTTTATGGCTCTTCTATTCCGGAGCGGTGTTGGAACGGAAGACTCTATGGCTGACCGTTCGTAATAGAAGTGTGGTACGAAAGATAGCCTCTATGACATACTACTATGATGGACTAATACGCACGGGAGGACTCTTTGTAAAGGCCTCGTAGCGTCCTTATGCAATCACACCTCGGTAGTGTGGTTTGATGCTTGGCCGGCATCGCATGGTTGGGTTTAAAGTTCCTAGAACTTTTACGCGACTTGTGGGTAAAGATGTACAACCTCTGCAGAGTGTAAAACTAATTGATTAGCCGTGCCCACGGTCACGGGCGGCCTGGACCCTCACATGATAATTAAACTTGAAGATGGACTTAAATCGTGCTCTTTCTGGTTATGTTAGCCATATGCTTATGGCGTATCTCTTACCTTATGCTTAATGAGGGTTGGTATAAACTTATACTTTATTAGTAATCAGGTGCTAATAAAACTTGACCAACTAAAATTGCTTGAATGCTTATAGCCCAGTCCACTATAAAGCCTTTGCATTCATTCTTTTTCCCACACTTGCTGAGTACGACAAGTGCTCACCCTTGCTATAAACAATGTTGCTCAGAAAGAGGAAGCTGCTATGAAGATGTGCTGGTGCTAGGCGTACTCAACCCCCAGTCGACCGACTGTGATGTTTGGAGCCTTCGTTTCCAGGATTAAGCGTAAATCTCTGATAATCTTTCTTTTTCTTACGTGATACTGTTTCTGTATTCACTTATATGTCACTATATGCATGAAACTTGATCCTGGCATGCATATAGCTTTGCACTTGGTTTTCTTCGGAAAGTCGGGTGTGACAATCCTCCACCTCCTTCTCGCGGCCCACATCTTGTCACACCGCCTCCTCCTCCGCAGTCGGCAAGACTCGCCAACCACCTTCTCTGCGTCGTCGATCACCACCTCCTCCACCTCCAGGTACCCCCGCTGACGGCCTCCATCTCACCCTCCAACTCCACCACCTCCGGTGGCCTCCATCTCGCCCATCGGCCACCGTCCACCTTCTCTGCGCCACCTTGTCCACCTCCATATATCCCCTCGTCCACCTCCCCTGCGCTACCGCTAGCTACATCCTCCACTCCTCCATTTTCTTCGCCACCACCACCTCCAAATCGCCATGCTCACCTCCAACCCCCGCCTCCGATAGGTGTGCCGCGATGGGGAGGGCCCGTCGATCCCCGCCTCCTACACGCGGGCCCTGTGCCGAGGGCAATGGTGGGGAAGAGGAGGCGGAGCTGCCGGGAGCTGGTTTTTCCAGCTCCCCCTCTCTTTTAGCTCCGGTCAGCGAGAATCGCGTGCAGCTTCTCTGACACAACCATTTTTTTTGCATTTGGCATGGCTTTCGGGCAAAACTGCTCGCGGAGCTGCCTGCAAAGCCCTGCCAAACGCACCCTGAGAGGTTGTCTCTATATCGACAACAAAGCTACTACATTAACGTTGTCCACTCGATCCAACTACACCCGACCATCCATCATTAACGTACCCTTACAACGTTGCATCTCTCCATTCACACGAAAAAAATCTTATGTGCGAAGTATGGTACTCCCTCCGAACTGAAATATTTGTCGCCATTGACTTTGTTTACAACTCTGACCATTTGTCTTTTCAGAAAATGAGGCGGTGCGATTAAGATGGGTACGGCAGCCGGAGCGGAGGGGCATATGCGTCCAAAACATCACCCGCATTCCATAACCATGTTCTTTGCGCAACCAGGCTCAAGTGCTAAAACGTCCTCCTTTACCGATACAGAGGAGTATCATCTATTTTGTTTGCTAGATTCTTTTCTATTGTAGGTATTTTAAACTCGACTTGTACTTTTACATATTTATAATTTTTTAAAATAAGATGAATGTTCAAAATTGTAGAAAAAAACCAACAGAGACAAATATTTCAATACGGTGGGAGTAATTGTTTGGTCCGTCAGCTTTAAATGGTTTCAGCAACTTCACACTGGCGCCATGATGGTGCCTTTGCACCACCGCAACAGCCCAGGTCGCCGTTGCCATCAGACCGTGTGGAAAGCATGGTTATTAGCAATCTTAAACTCATATGCTCGCCGTTGCCATCCAAGAAGATGCTAACATTATTCTGCGATTGTAACATGATGTAAATGTGCCAACAACCAATGAAAAGATGTTTGCAATTTTCTCCTAATAGTTTATGAATAAATTTGGTTTATGATGATTATGTTAATAAGGAACAATCGAAACCACAAGATCCTCATCCAAGGGCAGAGGGGGCAGGGGGTTGTCACATAATTTCATTGGAGATGGGCAGTTATATGTGCGCAAAATAACCTCCCTTCCCTCTACCATTTGATGAGCATCTTGTGACTTTGATTGAAAGTTCTCAAAATTGCACAGGGTGTCTAGTTAGTTTGAACCTGATATGTTCCCATCTTAGATAGTATTTTCTAAGTGCTTAAATGTAACTTACTTTCCAATGACCATCCTAGGTGCACTGAGAAAAATAACTCGTGCATGTCAGCATGTATTATGATATTTATGTGCACAATAATTTTATGTCTTAAATGGTAAAACTAATTTTTGTGTTGCCTCACAAAATCCTTATTAGTGCAGAGATAGAGGTTAATAGTGAATAAAGCATTCTACCGTCAACTCGATTATTGTACTCAATTATTGTCTATAACAACAATGTGACAATCTAATTTGCTATTATTTTATCAACCTCTTAGGCTCTTAGATAGTACCCCTAAATATGCATGTACTTTAACGTACAATCATTAGACATATATTTAAAAAACTAACTCACGGTTTCAAAGGTTAAACAACCGTGAATAGGACTTCCTTAATGGATACCTACCAATGACAATAACATTCTATGCAAATTATGCATACGTCTTTCTCGGATGTGGCCGTGTTCCCCCATGTACCATGCACACAGCACACCACCCTTGCCCAGCCCACCACCAGTCTCCATCGCGAAGGACCGACCGTCCCGTGCATGGTACACTCTCCCCCTCCATATAAGCAGCCTAGCATTCTGCAGCTGCAACACACACCATCTCAGTAGTTGCACCAATTAAGCAAGAAAAAGCACGCCATGGCCTCTGTTCCCAAGCTTTTGCTCCTCGTCTTATGCAGCTATCAAACTTTCGTTACTCACGCAGGAGGTGATGATCACAGTCGGAGCTACAAGGTTGTGTCCATCGGCTCTCTCAAGTCTGGCTCCGTCGTCTGCACAGAGCCTGAAGGTACAGTGCAGTACTGTCCGTGCACGCACTTGGCTTTCGTCCGCTAAGTTGGGACAATCCAACCGAAGAAACTGACGTGATTTCATAACACAAAAAATTATCTATAAAAAATATCTTTCACAGTGAAAGTGTCTTCGATTATTAATAATTGTTTTATCTTTTTATCTCTCAACTCTATCTTCTTCTTCTTCTAATGGAAGCGTGACACGAGTCCCCTGGAAACCAGTGGTTTCTCCCCAATGGCGATTTGTATTAGGTGAAGAGAAAAGACATGATTTCTTTATCAGGCTAATCCCAGTGGAGAGTTTTATTTTTGATGTTTTCAAAATAGCCACATAAGCAACATGAAAATGAAATTATGTTTGAAACTTCCTCTACAATGCAAAACTTGATGGTGCAGTTTTATATGCAAACATGCAGAACAATGGTGGTAAATGTGCATACATGTATGGTTTCATCTAGATGCATCTCTCTTATAGTCTCATCGTTAACTCCCTGTCACATACATCATAAAAAATACTGTCTATGGTAGAGTCTGCATTGTGAGTGCTCTTTAGCTGGCAAGCTATTTAAGATAGAAATTGTCATTAATATTCTTGTTGTCGTAATAATCGTTTCCTCGATCAGCTTTAATTGTTTCGGTGACTTCGAAGTCTACCGGCGTCACGACGGATGGCCAATGCTCGCCGTTGCCATCCAACAAGAAGATGCCAACGTTAGAGGAGATCCTCCGGCGTGACCAGCTCCGAGCTGCCTACATCCAACGGAAGTTCTCCGGCGGTGACCAGGAGCTCCGAGCTGCCTACGACGAGTTCTCCGCCGGTGACGCCAAGGACGGTGCAGGCGTCATCAAGCTGTTGGAGTTGGACGACGGCGTTGCTACGGTGCCGGTCACGCTGGGTTCGTCCGTGGGCACACCGGGGTACGTGATCACCGTCGGCATCGGCTCGCCGGCCGTGAACCAGACCATGCTCATCGACACCGGCAGCGACGTGGCATGGGTGCAGTGCGAGCCGTGCTCGCAGTGCCACCCCCAGGTGGAGCCGCTCTTCGACCCCAGCTCGTCGAGCACATACTCCCCGATCTCTTGCACCTCCGCCACCTGCACGGAGCTCGATAAGGACAAAGCGGGGAATGGATGCTCCAACTCCGAGTGCCAGTACAAAGCCAAGTACGGAGATGGTTCGAGAACTACCGGCACCTACAGCTCGGACACGCTCACGCTGGGCTCCAACACCATCACCGACTTCCAGTTCGGGTGCGGCCACGTGCAGTCGGGCATGCCGGAAAAAGCCGCCGGGCTCATGGCGCTTGGCGGCGGCGTACAATCGCTGGTGTCGCAGACGGCGGGGAGGTTCGGCACGGCCTTCTCCTACTGCCTCCCGCCGACCTCGGGCTCCTCCGGGTTCCTCAAGCTCGGGGCTGGAGCTGGAGAATATGGTTCAGACTTCGCCAAGACGCCGATGATCAGGAGCAGCCCAATCCCCACGTACTATGGCCTGCGCCTTGAGGCCATCAGGGTGGGAGGGAAGCAGCTCGACATACCCTCCTCGGTCTTCGCCTCCGGGTTGGTCGTGGACTCCGGCGGGCTCATCACGCGGCTGCCGCGGACGGCCTACTCGGCGCTGTCGGCGGCGTTCCAGGACGGGATGAGCAAGTACCCGCGGGCGCCGCCGAGCACCAGCGTCCTCAACACGTGCTACGACTTCAGCGGCCACAGCGATGTCGAGATAACCACCATCGCCCTGGTGTTCGCCGGCGGCGCCGCCGTCGACCTTGCACCGGAAGGGATCTTGCTGGAGAAGAAGGGCTACTACTGCCTCGCCTTCGCGGCCAACGGCGACGACAGCTCCTTCGGCGTCATCGGCAACGTGCAGCAAAGGACGATCGAGGTGCTTTACGACATCGGCGGCTCCTCTGTGGGCTTCAGGACTGGGGCGTGCTGATCTCCAGGGCGCGGACACTACGGGGAGGAAGCTATATAGATAGGCTTCTCTCCTTGCGTTTATTTAATTGTGGCTTGCGAGGTAATGAACGACAGACAATGCATGAAGTGTGATCAAAACGTCAACTATGCATACTACTTGTATATCTAATAAGTTTGTGATTGCGACATGATGCGAGTGTGCCAACAGCCAGCTAAAAGATAGTACTCCGTATCTGTTTCAATAAAGTTTAAGAATACTAGTGTAATGCCCGTGCGTTCTTCTGACAAACGGTAAAAGATCATGCACAGAGGCACTTCACATAGGATGTTTACCATTCATAATATAATGTCCATGCTAATGACAAGGTTTTCATCATACATAAGTCTCATGCAAAAGGATTCGAAATTCACTCTTAGAAAAGAATAATCACTTAGAAATAGAAATAGAGAATCATTCTTCTCCTAATTTGATGCTACTGCCCAAATGGGCATCAAACAAGAGAAGCAAAATATGAATTGTACAATAAGATTACGGTGTTAGTATTGACATAGCACTTAGTTGGCTCAGCTTCGCCTTTGCTCGATCATACGAGCCAATCCCTCACACCTTTTGCTGCACAATTTATTCATCCTAATATAAGTGGAGCTGAGAAACAAACTGACAATTGCCTTAATTTCACAAAAGAATAATAATCATATCTCACCTTACGTTGTAATTCACAAGGATTGGCCAAGTGGAGCTCCACCCTATGGCCACCTGCTTCAACAAGTGTTTAATAACATGAGCAAATATAACAACATTAAGATTGGCAAAGCTTTCTTCACCCATATTTCACCTAAAAACAATTATTCCTTCCATCCAAAAAGGATAAACATGCAACCGCATCCTTTTGCTATAATCACATTGGTATCAAACATCACAAATGGGAAATTAAATAAAAAGGAACTTGACTCGAGAAAATGGCCTAGCAAAGATTACTTACAAGACTTATAAGTAATTGCAATACTCCAAGGTAAGAAGGTATTTCATCATAGATGGAGCAAATTCTCAAGACCACGTGAATCAAATAGAATTCATTATTCTAGTAGAAATTATTCGACCACATACTACGATCTGCATTTTTTCAAAAAAAAAAGAACCAAAATACGAAGAAAACAAAAGGAAAAAAACTCTATTAATATAAAACCCACCGATATGAAACCCACCAGGACAAAAATCTCTCCCGATATAAATAAGATCGTTCATATGGTAGCTCACCATTCGAAAAATATAACTCCTTAACGTGTGATGTCTATCCATCCACCACTTTAGATGTGCAAAGTGCATTCCTGTAGAGTTTAAAAATTGAGAGTTTAAGCATTGTCCAGGTGCGAAAAAAGAAACGCCCTATCAACGCTCCAATAAGGGAAAACGGCCTATCAATGCTCCAATAAGGGAAACCGGTCTTTATTTATGCTCCTTGCTGATCATCGAGAACTTAGTAAATTCCAATTAATTGTTCTGGACACAATTCTAATCAATTGGCACCATCACCTGAAGGCCTACATATATTCAGAAGAGTGGTCTGGCTGCTTGCTCCACCTGTATGGCATCCACTGCAAGTAAATATATTTGTTATATGCATATGGCTATCAACAAGAAAAAGGTTAAATTTATTTTGTTTTGACTGGACCTGAGTGGAAGTGTTAAGTTTCTCTAACCGATATTTGGAAACCATGCTACAAACTTGATGCGGCACACTTTGTTATATAAGCTTACGAAATTGGAGCTGATTCATGTACATAGGATTAAGGAAGTAAAGGATAGCATTGGAACACATAGTGCTGGAGTCCAATAATTTAAATGGAGATGATATGTAATGCCTGTGCTAACGCTACGATAGATTAAAAAAAGAACCATAATCTGATAAGCAAGCATAGGGTGAAATAAATTTAAGTCCCATAAAAAAATTTTTAAAAGTGTTACATCTATAAGGGCAGTTACTTCATTAATATAGATTTAGTCATACACAAATACTTGGTTTCTTAGCACAAAGCCAAAAGAATCAAGCTCAATGCAGCTCAAGGAGTATATTCCTGTCAGTTTTATAACCCAAGAAATAGTAAAACAAACCATACAAGCAATCCACAAAGCAATCTTGCTGGTAAAAGAACAAAATTCTCCAATTATCTTGCCTCAACCAGTTGAAATTATTATATCCTTGAGCCTAATAACACTACCATACTAATTTCAACTACGGATAGTTCATGTTTGTTAGGGAAAACTAATGTATTGGAGATGTAAAGAACTAACGAAGGCACTCTGTAATTAGGAACTTGTCATACTTGATATGTTTTTAGCCTCTGCCCTCGATGTAAAAAATCAACTCATCTGCTTGCTTAACCTACCGAACAATGTTGATGGCTCGACTGGTCTTGCGCAAATTGAGCATGAAGGAGCTGGTCTATGAAATCACCCTGGAAGCACAACAATGAACTATGTTAAAAGACCAAGAACCTAGTCATTTAATAGACCGTTAACAGCTTGTTGTGTCAATGTATTTTTTTCATCAAACAAAATATGGAGAAACTGAATTATGATTTCAAAAGCATATTGATAAAGGTGCAAAACAAGAGCATGTGGTTCCATATCTATCAAAAATAGCAAAGAGAGATTAAAGCTTTCGAGTGACCTTAAGAATGTTGGCATAGGTAGATTTCCCGCGGGTGGTGGCACTCATCAAAGATGATGAGCACGATGTTCCTCGGCTCGAAGAAGCGGTACACGGAGGTTGTCAAAGAGGATCTGCGGCAAACATATATCTAAATTCAAATGCTACATAACGAGAAAAACATGTTTACATTATATTTCACTCCTTATGGAAACGAAATTGTATGTCGATACTATATGTCTATATTTGTGCAAGTGATATTCCGGTTATGTGCGAACCGCTTATTATGACATGATACGGCTACATTTTTTTCACTACCGAATTGAAATAACATACCGCTATCGAAGATATCAATTTTGATAAACTCAAGAATTCACTCGACACTCATTAAGTTTAGATATAGTGCCATAAAAAAGTTTCTCAATACTTGTGGCTGCCTTCTTGACCGATCCATCTATTCCTCAAACAACTTGAAATTAGCGAGAGATGAGAATTTACCTATATAATGGCCAAAAGAAGAGCTGTAGATGGGCCTAAGCGATACATACTACATATTGACTTTTCTAAAGCACACTTCCCCGATTGGAAAGGAATTCTCCATAGTGAAGCATAACCACAATTATAACTTATTGCCAATGCAACAATTTTAGAGTACCAAGAATAGTTTGGAACTCTGCAGAGTAGCATGAACAAACAAATATTCTTTATTGTGATCTTCCCCACACTATCCCAATTTTGTTTAATTAAAAGGAAAACAACATCGTATCCCAGCAATCGTCGAGATACAAGCCTCATCCCATAAACACCATTGCGCTCCTCACTCTCATTGCCTCATCCCATAAATAAATCACTGGCATTATATTAGTTCCGCTATTCACAAACTATAGGACTGCTAGGTCCACAATAAGAGATTTACTACTACTATAAAAATCGATCACTAATATAAACCAAAGTCTTTTCTTTCTTTTGAATTATTAACTCTCCTTTCACATGTACATCACATCTTCGTGCGGCCTCCCGAACTCGGCATTTTGGCAAAAATAGTTTATCAATGCATTTCATCAAACACATAGCAAGCATGAGGCATATGGAAGCCGAAGTCCGAAATGAACCGATGAACCAAAAAGGACACGCTAGCTGGGAGAGACGTTGACTTATCCGGAGTGCAAAATACATGAGAAGTAGTGTCGACTACATCATCACGGCGGTCTTGGCCGTGCCAAGAAGAACCATCATCTTCTTTGGATGGGCGAGCGGTAGAAGTTGGTGGAGACGACTTCGAGGAAGATGCGGATGCGGCCTCGTGGAAGACGCGGTAGAAGTTAGCGGAGCTTGCTTTGATCTACTAATCCGAAGATCGAGCCCCTAGCCGGCGATGGCAGTGACAACGACGATAGTCGGGTGTGACTCGAGGATTGGGGCGTGCATCTTGATCGGTCCCTCGGCGCAATGACGCGGTGCGAGTAGAGACGCGCTGACCCGTGATGTAATGGCTTCAGTGTTCGGCGGTTGCTGGGGCTTCAGCGTCCTCCGGCGAGCTGTGGATCCCAGGCATGGGTGGATCGAGGACTGCGCCGGCAGAGAGGACCGGGGACGGCGGCGACGGATCCCAGTCGTGGGTGGACCGAAGATGGCGGCGGCGGTGGAGAGGACCTAGATGGCAGATTCAGCGGCGGCAAATCCTAGCTGCTGGTGAACCGGCGACGGCGGCCCCTTCTCCGTTGTGTGCGGGGTGTCCAGTGGATGGCGTTTTGCGATGGGGAGGAGGCGAGCTGGCGGGGGCGCAAGGCGGAGGAGAAGGCGCGGGCGGCGGGCTCGGATGCGATGCGTTTTCTCGCGGAGCCGCGAGAGGGGAAGGCGCGGTAGTGGAGGGGGGTGCGTGGGCGAACGCGCGAGGGGTGAACGTACGTTCACCGACCGAAAGTTCGACCACAAAAAGTTCTCCACTTCGTACTTTTTAGTAGTAGAGATTATGTCGTTGTTTTTCTTATTACTAGCAATCATGCTCGCGCGTTGCAACGGGAGAAAATATTGTGCAGACGTGATCCTCTCTCCTTGTAACACCATCCTCCAATGTCCCCGTACTTCCAGGTTGCGTAACCCAACCCCTGATCGCCGTCATGCACGCCTTTCCAACCTCACCATCATCTGCCTCGACCTTATTGTCATCTGTCCGGCCTTCTCTTCCTCAGCCCCATCGACGTTCTTGTTTAGGCTTGTGTCACACTAACCTCACTTACTCCCTCCGTCCAAGATTAAATGCAGCTCTAGAGTTTGAAAATTGTCCGCAAAAGAATGCAACTCTATTGTGGGACCCACCAAAAGTGTTTGAGAAAAGAGGAAAAAAACAACCATCGTGCCGAGCTGGAAGCATGAACCATCTAGACTTCTTCCCGCACAACAGAAGCTGGAAGCATGAACCATCCAGACTTCTCCATCGGAGCAAGGCTAAAAAAAATAGCACAATAGTGAAGATGTAGGGGTAAAAGCGTTTGTTTACCTATTTCTTGGTTTCCGTGAGAAAACTAAACCTGCATTTTTTCCTGGACAGAGAGTATGTTTAGCCAAGCACGGGATGTGGACGACAATATGGTAGCAGCCCAGTAGACAGTAATGCTACATATAGATACATAAACATAAAAAATCCTAACTCAATCTCCCTCTCCCAATCTCCCAGGAGCCGCCGCCCCCTCCTCGTCACGCCTCTGTCACCGTCTGTTCCCTCACTCCCCCTCACGTCTAAACTATATGCACTCATACTACTCTATATTTTTACTCTAAAAGAAATATTCTAACCACGTTAGTAAGATTATTTACTCTACATCAGCTTCTTCCACACTCCCGTTACTCTATATGTAACAACCATGTATTTTATTCATCCACTTCCAACAAACATATGTAATTCAAATTTTTAATACCTCTCTAGAGACTAAAGTGCAAGAAATTAGTAGTTCTAAGGGGTTATAGTGTGAGAGATAGAAATTCCAGGGACTTGTATAATGATTAACAAAGAAAAGGAGTAAAACAAAAAATTGGACCTTATCCCTTCCCCACCACACCCTCCCACCCATCACCCCCGAGCCGACCCCTCTTTCTCTCGGTCTTTCCTCCTACGGGCCACCGACAGCCCCACGACAAGGAGCTCCTCCGGCGAGGACGCGTCGACAAGCTTCTTCTTCACCTCCACCTGCCGTTGTCCAGCCCTTGCCGCCCGCCATGGGACCGGGCGGAGGTGGGCGACATCCCTCCCTCCCCTACGACGGCTCTCTTCGGCGGCGCTCTCGGGTGGGTCCTCCCGCATCCTTCCCATCTCCCGCACCGCTTCTCCTCTCTCCCCACGCCCCTCCGATGACGAATCGAGAGCACGATCAGCGAGCTAGCTCGGTGGCGCAGCCAACAGCTCTCCGGCTGGCGCACCATTTCCTTCGGTGAGCTTCGACATCAAGCTTCCTTTGCGCTCCTGCCTCGCCCTCCTACCTATGCCCCTTCTACTCCCCGCGCATGCTACTCAGTGACAGGCTGACTGTCGCCGCTGCAGTGTCACGCCAGTCGTCGACCGTCGCTGCTGCAGGGGTGCGACCTGGACATGCGCCGGTCGTCGTCGGCGCTGGGGTCATCACCAGGCGATGCTTGCCACCCTTGGTTGTCGCATGGGTGCTTCTAGCCTCATCATCAGCTCGTTCTAGGTGGATTCTATCTAATGTATTTGATTTGTGGTCTATTTAATGGACTTTGGCGATTGATGTGAATCTGTGACAAATTTCTTCTTCGATTTCTTTGATTACTTCTTCGATTTCCTTGATTGATGTGAATTGTGCGGATTCCGACCAAAGGCGGACGCTTCCAGATGTGATAATGAGAAGGGTTGAGGAAGGAGACAACCACGGCCGGCCATGGGCACAGTGAGAACCACGACTGCCATGGTCGCTGCGCAGGTGGCGGGGGAGGGAAGGGACCCGGCCGGAGGACGGGAGACGCGCTGCTGCGGGGAAGGAGAGACAGACGGGCTGGACGGGGACAGGAGGCGGATGCACGCGGCGTCGGGGAAAGTCAGAGAGGGAGAGACAACGCCTATGACATGCGGGTCCCACCTGTCAGGACGGACGAAAAATATGGGCAGAAGCAATCCTTGCTTTAATATTTTATAAGTAGAGATTAATTGATGGTTTGGTAGTCAATGTTTTCAAATCGTATAATCGAACATTGTCCAAGGGTACAAATCAGACAATTAATCGTCGATTAAATGATTAGTCGAGGCTAGTTGGTCCTAATGAGCAATCTAGTCGTTTGATATATATTACAATATACCATATAGTATATAGTTTAAAGCTAAGATCCCAATGGGTTCCCTCAAAAAGATCACAATGGGTTGTGCACGGGGGAGCTGGCACTGGGCGAGTGGAAGGGTGCCGGCGGCCGATGGCCAAGTGGAACTGTGCATGTGTATATCTTAACCTAATATGCCCAAATAGTTTTTTGATAAACTATGAATCAAAGTGGTTGTTTAATTGCTCGTATAATTTGAGATCTTTTATGGTACACAAGACCACTCAGCAGTAGTACGGTGGTATTATCAGTTTTTCCGGTTTTTTTGCTAAGGGTAAAATGGTAATTTTCTCAGTGTATATTATTTGGAAAAAATTTCATCCCCCTCGCCTACAAATTTCATATATTTCATGTCATATATTACAACAATACAATTTTGCATTTCTGATAGTACCCGTATACTACCCGTACAAAAAAAACAGTGGTATAGAATTAATCTCAATCATCGTATACTTACATATAGATATTTTTCTATTACATACGAGTCCTTTTCAACCGGTGGTACAAGGTGGTATTGTGTACTGTAAAAAACCTCTCTAGATTGCGTTGCAAACCATGTGAGTAATCTCTTCGATAAAAAGATTGGTGCGCTCACCTGCAGGAAGGTGTCGTCAAGCTCATGCGAAAAATAGGCGCGGATGATGCTTCATCCATGCACACCGACCCCGTTGGCAATCCCCTGCTGTTGCTCCCTCTTCATTCCCATCGCAAAATGTCATCGTCGCTGGCCGCGTCTGACACTACTGGTGCTGTAGGAGGCATATGAGGTTAAATGTATAAATTCCCATTTGTGATGAGGTTGTTCATTAACTTGGTGCACAGGTTTCAATTTGTGAAGAAAACAATCAGGCCAGCATGTGTCTCTTCGTTAGCTTGAAGGCTCTTCATCTACCGTCAGTAATAGCTAGTGATCCTCTTGAGTTGTCATGCTTATGATTAAAGGAGGATAAATTAATGTCATTAGTGCCATTGCATGCTGCTTGGTAATTAAGAGGACATGAAGAGGACGGTAGACTCTTGAAGTGGATGTTGACGTGGATGCTTGAGGTTTGAGAGAATTGTGGTAGTGCTTTGTAGTGGGTACCAAAAACATAGTTGTCTATGATGATACAATATGAGCTCATTTGTTCTTCGGGCCAACAAATTTGTCTTTCTCAAAACTACTCGTCTTTGACTTAATTGGACAACTAATCGTGATAAGCCGATGATTTGTTGGACGACCAGCTAGCTATTAATCAGACGATTTAAAAACACTAGTGGTAGCTACTGGTTTGTCTATATACACAACATCTAAAAATGAAAGGGGAAATGTCATCGTCGTGGATTTCTCAGTCATTCCTTCATTTTTCTCATCTTCCAAGTCTTGGTGGTATCTAGGTGGAGTGTTGGCTTGCCAGGTGAAAGCTTGGACGATTCCTCTTTGGATAGTCAGAAATGGTGGGGTTGGCGTCGCTTTCTTCGTGGAGGCATTCGTCTGCCTCCGCTGGCTCTAGGTTGTTAGGCGATCAGTGATGTGCGTGTGTTCTTGGTGCTCTTGTTTCTTGCAGGTTCTGATCGTTTCTAGTCATGTTTATTATGGTGGTGATGATGGTGTTGTAGGTTCTTTCATATGTTTCGATCGTTTTATATTCTGTTGTGTAGGCTCATAGTTGGTGATGTTCCTTGTATCTTTGCATTTCAGGGGCTCTTCTGAAATCATGTTGATGTACTTCTCTTCTCTTAATGAAATATGTGTTATGTATGTCTTAAAAAATATACGAGGAAGGAGATGACAAGTTGGGACCTTGAAATGGAAAAAAAGAGAATAAGAAATCGGAACCTCTTGCGACGAGCACTTCGGTTAGCACCTCATCTCCGACGAGCTCCAAATCGAGTTAGGGTTCAGGGGCTACAGGGAGGGGGGTTGCTGACCCAGTGGTGGGGTCCCACATGTAAGGTAAGTTCTCGTGAGTGTGGTAGCTTGCGGTACAAAAAAGATCATGCTGCAATCAAAAAATCGTTTACCCACAGTTCGCCGCTTCCCTGATAAGAAAAAAAGGAGAACAGAGAGGTGGCTAGGTCGGATCACTTCGGCTAGGGATAAAATTGGTATGAATATTATCCGTCTGTTTGTTCGACCAAAGAAGTCGGACACTTAAATGGATAGTTCATATCCGAATTCAAGCATTCAATATCGAACTTTATTTGTACTATATTCTTATTCAGGTACTCAAAGTTAGATTTTTATGATTTAAATACAATGAATATGAATATTAGGCACATCAAAACCTGCAAAAGATATGCACAATGGCACGAGCTGAAGTAAAAACAAGATGTCTAGTAACGCTGCTTAATCCAGGCAACTTTGCGAGGGCTGCAACCAAACTAGTAGTGGGTGTCCTTCAGAGATCAAAAGTTGAGACAACAACCTCATGCACTCGTCCAGTGTTGTAGGAAACTCTACGCACGTGTGGGCTCTCATTGGTTCGCGGAAGAGGTAGATGCGCATGAAAGCACATCCTTTAAATTCCTTTTTCTTTAAAGTACATACACATCATTAAATTCTATATGCACATACCAGAGACATAAAAAACCAACGGGAGATAAAAAACCAACAGCGACAAACCCATAAGGTTGCAACTGCACACAAACACACAAAAAAACACAAGCGAACTAGATGGGATCGACTGTATACGTGGGAGACTATAGATGTGGATATACAAAACTATAGATTCCTTATTTTTTAGTGCAGCGCGCCTTAGATTCTATGCATACGACAGATGTCAAGAAGTCATACGAGTGCAACATGTAGCGTACGTAACGTACGGAACTTCAGAGGGTGTCGTTAGTTTCAGGGCATGCATGGAATCCATTGTACACATGGGATACACATCTTTAAAGTCTTTTTTTAATAATACACATATTAGATTGTATATCTACAAGAGATATACAAATTTATGAAAAATGTAACATGCAAGTATTTAAAGTTCCCATATATTTCATTGAAGATAGATAGGATTGGTTGTACACATGAGGAAGATAGATGTGCATGAAAGCATACTATCAAAAACATTTTCCTTAAGAGCATATCTTCAAAAGTATATGTTTAAATTTTATATTTATAGACACGTACGGGAGACACATAAAAAAACCATCGACACAAACTGCTGCTGCTCCATGTGAGCGCAGCGGGCCTGCGGAGCTTCGTCACAATTCACTAGCACAAGCGAAGCGCACACAAAACGGCGGCGTCCATCACCGCGTTTCCATTCCGTCCCTCTGCCTTCTTCCCGGGTCGGATCCTCGCAACTCGCCAACCCGCGTCACCAAAGCCAACCGACCTAGTCCTTCGCGGGCGCGGCAGACCCGGGGACTCCGCTCCCCCGAACTGCGCCTATATATATACCTGAGACCCGGTTGCCCCTTCGCGTATAAAATCCTCTCTCTCCCACCTCGGATCATCCGCCGCCGTGGTCACCGTTCGCCACCACCGCCAGTCTCCCCCCTCCCCCATCGTATATAGCCAGCCGGCCTCGTTCGAAATCCCCCCTCGCTACCACTACCTCACTCTACTTGGGGGGTGTCTGTCGGTGCCAGCATGTCCGCCGCGGCGGTGGATCCGGTGGGGACGAGCGGAGGCGGCGCGGTCGGGTTGGGGATGGGAGCAGGCAGAGGCGGAGGCATCGCCGCCGCCGCCGCCGCGATGGACGCGGCGCGGCCGGTGGACCTCGCCAGGCACCCGTCCGGCATCGTCCCCGCCCTCCAGTGAGTCCTGTCCTTGAACGATCTAAAACTAAGACCTGAATGAGCGGTGGTAGCCCATGAATCTGGCGGGGTTTACGGATCCGGGGTTTGATCGGGCTGCTGATGCTGATCTGATGAAACCTGAATTCGCCGCTCTCGCATCGGACGCGGTAGATGTAATAAAGATCCCTGCAGCCGGTTCTTTAGCACTATATCCCACGGAATTGATAGATTGCAGCCGGTTCTTGCATTCACTGACCTGTTGTGTGGCTTAATTTCGTCGGCCGGGACGGCTTTGATCTGGGTAGGATGGCTCTGATCTGGAAGCTGGGAGGGCGCGTCCGCGCGTGTGTGATTTTCGGAACCAATCGGAGTCAATATTTATTGGGATGTCAAGTTGGGTTTGTATATATGTTTCTTGCCCAAGGGTCTGGACCTAAATATTCCCCCGAGCTTGTATTCCAACATGGTTTTAAATAGCTGGCTAAGTCGTTTAGCAGCAGGACTGCCGTTATGGTATTTAGCGGGATATAACCGGCATTTAGCGGGCTATTGCGGGTTTCAGCGGGCTAAATGCCATAGCTGCTGACCTTTCCAGAAGCTATATCCGGCTATAGCGGCAGCTATAGCGTGCTATTTAGAACCTATTTCCAATAGGGGTCGAATCTTGAGATTGTGTCCTAGTGAACCTACCTTAGTGAAGATACAAAGATATCTGATTCCCGGATACTACTTGAATTCGATTCATGGTGGGGTAATTGATGGAACAATAGAGGAGTTGGTTGCAGATCAACATATTGCAATTTATAAATTATTAAAATTCGTTTATTGCCTTCTCAGTCACCAAAAGGGGAAGATAGCTAATATCTAATGACATTGTCTTCTCATTGTTATGCTGTTGTTTTTGTTTTTGCTTGTGTAATGTTGTTATGGCGAGTGTGACTCATTAAGCCTATATACTAGTATGTATGTACCACGAACCCAAGGTCAGGAAAAAGGAATGCACAGATGGAAAACTCCAAATTACTTACTTTCGTCGTCTTTTCCTTAGGCTTAGGCTTAAACCCTAGCTACGACAGTCTCTTATGCTGCTTATATTTGAGTCCAAGTTTGGGTCTTGACACTACCCAGTATAAATTACTTACTTTCGTCGTGTTCTTCCTTTTTCCTGGGCTTAGGCTTAAACCCTAGCTACGACAGTCTCTTATACTGCTTATATTTGAGTCCCAAGTTTGGGTCTTCACACTACCTAGTAGGATATTAGTAATAAGTGAGTGACAGATGACTAGTGCCTCTTCCCAATTTTAGATGAGATCTGACAAGCCTTTCGAATCCACTACCCAGTAGGATATTAGTAATGAGTGAGTGACAGATGACTAGTGCCTCTTCCCAATTTTAGATGAGATCTGACAAGCCTTTCATTCGATATCAAAGGAACATTGTCTCAACAGTCAATTTGGACTGTCAGTTGGATCTGAAAATGATTGCTCTACAAGCTCGTAACGCGGAGTACAATCCAAAGGTAATTCTTGCTGTCATCTCTTACTATTTCCTATAACCATAAAACATATGTTACTGTTGCATTTAGTTGTTTTCTGAATTCTGACCTTCATCTATTATCAGCGTTTTGCTGCAGTTATCATGAGGATAAGGGAGCCAAAGACAACTGCTCTTGTGTTTGCTTCAGGGAAGATGGTTTGCACCGGAGCAAAGAGCGAAGAACATTCAAAGCTTGCTGCAAGGAAGGTGAAAGCCACTTCCTAGTATTGTTTTGTGTTCCATATGCTTAGCAATGCTGGGCCTTTCCATTATGCAGGCAGACACTGTTGATTGATCCTATTTTCAACATTTTGCTGATTATTTTCTTTTGAACAATTTTCTCTGATGTTATTTTCTAGCGCAGTATGCGCGAATCATCCAGAAGCTTGGGTACCCAGCCAGGTTCAAGGTAATGCCTTGTGCCACTTGGATTAATGTCAGAATCAGGGGCGGAGGGAGGGGGGACTGAGGGGGGCCCCGGCAACCCCCCCCCTCCCCCCAACAAGCTGCTATCTCACATTAGATACTTAATATTCGTTAGTTCATGTCTGCTAATCTCCCATTATCTACTTATTAGTATTCATTAGTTCATGTATTAAAGCTGTCTTTTCAAATTAGAGCTCAACAAGTGCTTGCAATCTGCTTAGAAATTAAGTGTTTCTTTAAATCAGTTAACTAGAATGCTAATATGTGACTATGATTATAAAATCGGTAAACGGTAACCTATGACTCTGCACCCCCTATGGTGGATTTCTGGCTCCGCCCCTGGTCAAAATATACTTGTTTTTCTCACCTTGACATAATGCATTTGCTGACAAGCAGGATTTCAAGATCCAGAATATGGTTGGCTCTTGTGACGTGAAATTTCCAATTCGTTTGGAGGGCTTGGCTTATTCTCATGGTGCCTTTTCTAATGTAAGTTGTATGCACTACTATCTGAAAGCTTGGGTTTCTACTGCCTTGTCTTGAGTTCATCATGTCAGCACTCGGCTATGTAAGACTAAAGGAGGCAAATTTTGAATCTTCTCTTTTAATATCTTCCTTGACACCAAGATGTATTTTGTCAACATGGCTTTGATTTCATCAGCTACATTTGACTACATTTTGTTATTTGCTACATTAGGCCATGGTGAAAAAATGCAGTGCATTACAATTTTATATGATTGTTCTGTTACTAACTTGTCATATTCTTGGCATTGTAGTATGAGCCCGAGCTCTTTCCTGGGCTGATTTACCGTATGAAGCACCCCAAGATTGTGCTTCTCATTTTTGTCTCTGGAAAGATTGTTCTCACTGGAGCCAAGGTGCGTGAAGAGATATACACCGCCTTTGAGAATATCTACCCCGTGCTAACTGAATACAGGAAATGCCAGAAATGGTAAGCCAGGCCACATTGCTTCTTGTTGTGCATATATAGCAGCCTTTTTTAATCTAATGCGAATTACTTCTGTACCAACATAGATAAGGAAATCCATCATCCAAATGGGAAGTCCATCAGCCAAATGTACATGACAGACCTGACTGCCAGATTTTCAGACATGAGCTGCTGCTCGTGTCATATGCTAATTTCCTGTTTGTTCTTGGGAAGTCTGAGATGTGAGAGCAACAGAGGCAACAAAAAAAAAAGTTTCCTTGTGAACAGCTGAGGATGGCTTTGTAACTATATGCTGACTCGAGTTGAACTGTTATCATCTCTTACTCTTTACGAACAGTCTGATGATGTCTTTGCATTTATTCTGAGTTAAACTTTATTCTCTTGTAGCATGTGCATGTTCGTAGGTGACTATTAACTCTTTAGTCATCCTAACGTCACAAAAACATAGTAATTGTGACCCTGCTTTGTCCACATCTTTTATATGCAGCAATCACAATGTGCCCCTTTAGTAACGATGCTCAAATGAGGTGAAATCAGCCAGTGAATTGCATCCATTTGCTGTCATTCGGATACTGATGGTAGCGCATAGTAAGTGTCAGTTAATATAAAGAAAAGGTTAAGAACAGAACACCTACCGCTTGTATATGTAAAACCTCTCTTAATATCAATGATAAATGCTTAAAAATCATCGATGGTTAAATGGAAACAGGCCTTCCACGGTTGAATGGGGACATAATGATAAAATAAATCATCCTAAGGAACTGTAAGTATGCGACATGTTTCTCCCTTTTATAAAGGCGCTCTGGCTAGGCGCGATCAGGGACCTCATAGAGGGGGCCAGTCGAATCGCCATGGCTTTAGTTATGATCTTGGCTACCGCGTGGATTAAGCTTATAGGACGGAAGTCAGAGATACTTTCCGCTCCTTCCTTTTTTGGAATAAGGGCTATGTTGGCTTTGTTGAGCAGATTGAGGTCCCCAGTGCGAAGATCGTGGAAGGAGTTTATTGCTGCCATGACATCACCTCTTATGATGTTCCAGCACTTTTTGAAGAAAGCACCGGTGAAGCCATCGGGCCCTGGCGCACTATCAGACGGTAACTGCGAAATGGCGAGTTTTATCTCGTTCTCATCAAAAGGCTTGTCCAAGTGTGACAAGTCTACTCTGGGCAAGTTGAGAGCAGGCCAATTGATGTCGCACGTGCGTTCACAAGGGGCGGCCATGAAGGCGGTGAAGTGGCTCTGAACGACTGAGCTTTTGTCAAGGTGTGTGACCGCCCAGCCCTCGGCCATTCTCAGTCTCTGAATGAAGTTTTTCCTTCTCCGACCATTGGCCTTTAAGTGGAAGAACCTAGTGTTGGCGTCCCCTTCGCGAAGATTTCTAACACGCGAGCATTGGCGCTTGCGAGCACGTTCGAGAACAGCCCAGCCGAGCAGTCGCCGTTTGAGCTTCGACCTGATGTTAAATTCGGCGTCAGAGAGGGGACGGGCATCTTGCAATAAGTCGAACAGGTGGATAACTGTTTGGGCCATGAAGAACTTGAGCTTGGCGTCGGAAGTTATCGACGCGCTCCAGCTTCTGAGGACCTTGGCCGTGACATGCAGCTTGTGGCCGAGCCTATGGAAAGGTTCAGTGTGATGCGAGGGCTGATTCCAGGCTTGCTGAACAGCTTCATGGAAGCGTGGTAGTTTGAGCCGAAATTTTCGAATTTGAACGGCCGTGGCCGCCTCGGCCCCGACGAGCGGGCTAGGAGCAGGCGGGCGGTGATCGCAGTGGTTGGAGGACAACGCATGAAGGGTGTGGTCGTCGAAGGCGATGTCCCAAGCTTCGTTGCGAAAGAAGCGATCTATTCTCGACCGAGTCGGCCGCGCCGCTCATTGCTCCGGTGAACTTGCGATTTTGCGGGTGGATTTCCTTGAGCTCGCGAGAAGGCCGCAGCGGAGCGAAAACGGCGCATGAGCCGAAGATTGAGTCTCGCGGTTGTTTTTATCTTTCGCTTTGTAGATGAGGTTGAAATCTCCCACAATCGGCCACTTTGCGCTCGTCGCTTGGCCGCAAGCTTCTCAAGTGGTTGAGAAAAGCGTGCTTATGCTCTCGACGAGAGGGGCCGTAGACCGTTGTCAATCGAAGTCGAGCCGCAAGCTTTAATTGTGACATTCGCACTTATGGAGAAGCTTGCAATAACGATGTCCCGGAGAGCAATGTGGTCATGCGCAACATCGCTCGTCGCCTCCATCGCAAGAGGACGCCAACCCTTTTGCTGAAATTGGATATCTCCAAAGCGTTTGATTCTGTCAGGTGGGACTATCTTATCTCGCTCATGCAGCAAAGGGGGTTCCCAACGCGCTGGTGCAACTGGGTATCGGCAATCCTATCCACCTCGTCGTCGCGCGTGTTACTAAACGGGTATCCCCTTCCGCCGATTCAGCATGGTCGTGGCCTCAGACAGGGTGACCCCCTCTCGCCCCTGCTGTTCGTCCTAGCCATTGATCCCCTGCAACAACTGATTGACCAGGCGACACACAGAAAGCTGCTCTCCAAACTGGGTGCCAAGGCGGCCAGATTCCGCGCCTCTCTATATGCAGATGATGCAGCCATCTTCATCAAACCGACACGTAAGGACATCACCAACTTGCCTCCAAAGCTTTGGGGAAGCCACGGCCTTCGTACAAATCTTCAGAAGACTCAACTTGTTCCTATCAGGTGCCAGAATGTTGATCTTGATTGCCTTTTAACCGACCTCCCGGTGGCCAGGACCTCCTTCCCGATGCGCTACCTCGGCCTCCCGCTCTCGATTCGTCGGCTTAACAAAGTGGACTTTCAGCCTCTCATTGACTCTGCAAAGGGAAAGCTGTCCGCATGGTCGGGACGCAACCTGACACAGGCGGGAAGATTGACCCTGACGAAGTCGGTGTTGTCCTCCCAACCGGTGTACTTCCTTTCGGCACTTCGGCCCTGCAAGGACATCCTTGTGTACCTTGACAAGCTACGGAGGCGTTTCCTTTGGGCAGGAGACAAACAGCTGTCCGGCGGAAAATGCAAAGTGAATTGGACGCGGACCTGTTTACCAAAAGAAAGCGGCGGGCTCGGCATACCCGACTTGGAGAAATTTGCGAGGGCGCTGCGACTTAGGTGGCTTTGGCACCATTGGGTCTCTCCGGCAAACCCCGGGTTGGCACCGAAACGCCATGCGATGATGAAGACAAACTCTTGTTCGCGGGTTGCACCACCGTGGTGCTCGGGGACGGCAAGAAAACGAGCTTCGGGACTTAGGTTGGCTCCGGGGTCGTCGGCCAAAGGACATTGCGCCGACCCTCTTCAAGCCTCACGTAAAAAGAAGAGATCGGTCTACGAAGCTCGAGCAACAATACTTGGATTCGCGACCTCCGTTTCAACGGTCGTCTCACTTTTGAACTTCTCGATGCCTTCGTAGAACTTTGGTCCTTGGTTCGGGCAAAGCACCTACGGCCGCAACAGAAGACACCATCATCCGGAAGCTAACCAAAACGGGAACGTACTCGCCGCCTGCGCGCACGGGCGCGGTTCCTAGGTTGCGCCGCAACCCCCGTCCTTCGGCTCCATCCGGAAGTCCCGGGCGCCCCCAAAATGCAAATTCTTTGCTTGGCTTATCACTCGGAACCGTGTTTGGTCCGCCGACGCATTGGCGCAACGTGGCCGGCCGCACAACGACTCTCCGCGTTTTGTGCCGAACAACTCTCGAGACGGCACACCATCCGGTAGCCGGCCGCAGATTTTCGAGGCGTATCCGGGACCTAGTAGCCGCTTGGACGGCGCTCCCGACCTTCGCCCGAACGCCCGGCCGCCGCATGAGGACGTTGAGCATTGGTGGACACATTTCACATCCCCGTCGGATCTCCCCGGAAAAGCGCTTCGAAGTCTCGCCCTCTTGGTCATATGGGAAATTTGGAAAGAACGCAATGCCCGCGTTTTTGATAGACGGGGATCTTCCACGGCCTCGCTCATGGACAAAATTAAAGATGAGGCTTCGGCCTGGATAGCGGCGGGGGCCAAAGACCTAGCGTTGTTCCTTTCGCGAGAATAGCTTTTGGTTGTTGTAACGGGCGTTTTGTTTGCCCTCTGTCTGTAACTTCTCCTCTATCAATGAAATCGGCACTGTCTCGTGCTTGTTCGTTCAAAAAAGTATGCGACATGTGGAGTACTTGATCAGAGAAGGAATGTGCTTAAATAAAAAAATCTAAATTAATCAAGAGAGCTCTCAAATGTTGTTTACAGTGTGTAATGAGATAGGATGTCGGGAGTAACAAAACGAGACAATAAAGTAAGAAATGGAGATACTCCCTCCAGTTACATATTAGAAGTTGTTTAGGACAATGACACAACTACCAAAGACAACTTTAACTTCTGTTTTCTATAAAGATCTTTATTGGAAAGTTATATATGTATATTCTTATGAAAGTATTTTCAAGATAAATCTATTTATATGATTTTCACATTTTCAAACTCAATAACTTCAAAGTTATTCATGATTTATATTCCCAAAGTTTGTCTCAAACCTGGTCCAAAACGACTTCTAATAGGGAACCGGAGGGAGTACCTCCTTATGCGGGTGATCTTTTTCTTTGGTTGGCATCTCCTCTATCCAGTGAATTCCATCTAGGATTTTGGAGATTGAGGTGGTCACAGCACAGCAGTTGGAGGGGTGAGATAGCAATACGGTGGTGGTGCCACAGCGGTGAAGGAAGTCGTTTGGGGAAGATCGGTGGCACGAGCATCGTGGTCAGAGCGGTTGATGGCGTTTTGTTTAATTAATAGCAGAGGGAACATCGAAATTGCTCCTAAAATTGTACATTATTGCTGTATATATGCCTGTATTCATCACTTTCGTCTGGAGCTTGCAAGGCGAAAGGAGATACTAGCATACTCACCTGCACAGGGAATTTGGGAAGGAGTCAACGCAGGGTAAAAATCACATCATGGTATTATTGAAAGCCATTTCCTTTTTTAGGAGACGGTATGATTCAGAGATGCCTCGTGTAAGTGTAACGAGAGTTAGATTGGTGCATTTGTACCATTGCTAGAGGCCAAGTTGGCTGCATAAATCTGCAAGGCTAAGGGAAGGAAACTGCAAGCTCAACCACATAAGCATATGATGTGGTATCCATCAGTAAAACTCTAAGAGAAAACATTCACAATGTAGTAAGTACTGATGTTAACAAGATGCGAGGATAAATGGAATGATGGTAAAATTGGCGCATAAGAGTGTAGAGACAGAGCAGAGATGTCTGACAAACAAGAGAGCTTATCGTTGTCTTCCCGTTGTATACTAATGGAATGGAAGGTTAATATATGCAGTTGTGTGTACTTGTTCTATGACGCAGGCTGCTGTGCAAAGACAATCTCTCCAAAGTTGGAATGAG
Organism: Cenchrus americanus; assembly: GCA_947561735.1. Lineage (NCBI taxonomy): Eukaryota > Viridiplantae > Streptophyta > Magnoliopsida > Poales > Poaceae > Cenchrus > Cenchrus americanus. Next base: position 58,749,009 of record OX387240.1, read on the forward strand.
TGAATGGTTCCTGTAGCTTGTGATGGCAGTTTCTGTAAATAAGCCTATCAAAGTATCAAGTCAACCCTGTAGACTATCGTTTCCTTGAACAGTTTAAATGTTTCCCAATTGCCATCATGTAAACGGTAATAATTCCATATATGCCCTCCTACGCGTCTACTTGTCCTAATAGACAGTAATAGCAAGAACAAACTGTCAGTTAATTCAGGTATATGCCTATTTCCATCAACAAAGAAATATAGTATAGATATCTCTAGTACAACATGCCTTTTGAGGTTTCTCGAAAGGCTAAATATGGAAGCTATGAAGATAACATACTATGAGACATCGTGACTCTGTCATTGAGCCTACATTACCTAATTTGATGAAAATACAACCCAAATAATCATCATTTGTGCTGTGAGCAACGGCACTAATGCTTATAAAGCATCTGATGGAATTAATAACGGGAAAGGATGGTATAGCTCTTGCTTATTTTAAATAAAAAGGTTCTCATAAAGTAAGAACTGGATCAGGCAATGTGCCTCTAAGCTCTGCACTCTGCAGCTCACCTTAGAAAAATGAAAACCCTAACTACAATAAGCATTATTAGTTTTTGCAAGATAAAAAGTTACTCTTTAGTTGCAAGTTGATAATAAACTTTATTTGTATGACACTGTCAGATTTCACACACTTCTCGGTATCTCTGGAGGAAATTTAAAAAAACGACACAAATCTGCTGATGTTGCCAACCATTGACCATATTATGCTGCTATTTTAATACCAAATTGAGAACATTTAAACATGTAGATACCATATAAATTCTCGAGAGCATGACAAAATGATATGATTCTACAAAAATTTTATTTAGCATATTTTTGTCAAAATCATTTTAAGGGACTTCAGACTCCAGAAGGAAAATCTTAACAACAAAGGGAGGATGGAAATTAACATCTAATATATGTAGGTAACAAGGTGAGGCTCCCTGCTGCCTGGAGTTGAAAATTATTTGCTTTCATTTGACCAAAAGTGTGTGCTGAAACCTTCACCTTCACTAGTAATCAGTGTTGATTGAGGATGAACTGTTATATGTAGAGTCAAAATCATAGATTTGTGCAGTGATGTATGACATATGCACTGAATTTGGACTCAGTATGTTGCTCTTTGTGTAAACATAAGTGTCAATTATCAGCTAACCAGTTGGTGCGAACAGTTGGCACCTGCTCCGGCCAGAAAGAAAATTGGCACCAGATGCTCTCTTTGCCAACAATGGTTTTGCTTAACAAACACTCATTTCTAATCAACTAACTGTTCCAGACACTTGTATATTTTATTATATCATGACATATATGTTCTACTGACTCATGGATTAATTCTTATGCCACTGCTGACTGGAATAATAAAATATACATCGACTGATTCTTGAACCAGGCTTGCAGGACCTTTTAACCTACTGTAGAACCATCTCCAAAATTCCTTGGAGATTTATAGTTACCTAAAGAATGCAAAGCACTGATAGCAATAACGCCAGCAAACTACTTTTGTCTGAAACAAAGGCATAGATACATGCTTACAAAGAGATGAGAAACCAAATAAAAAAGGACGAAGGGAGAATAGAGCAACATGGGAACAGAACTTTGTCCGACCAAAAAATCATTGGAATTGCATTCCACATTTCCACACTTCAAAGTGGCTTTCCATGAAGAAACAGGTAACATATGTAAAATAAATAGGACATGTGGGCATTTGTTTATTTGCTCCAGTCTAGTCAAATGTATGGTGAAAGACTAAAAGTTAAGTCTGTACATAAATAACTCTCACAAGCATCTTGGGTAATTTACTAGAATTCACACCATTTGGGGAAAAGATCATACTTCATAAAAATGGAAGCAATTATTCACATATTTTAACTATCAGACACTCAAATTTGACTCTACTGGTCCCCAAGTTCTATACGTAACCAGAAAAGATTTATTCTTACACCTGAACACACACAGGTCTGGCCATTCTAACAAGCAATAGTATCGAATTATGTGTCATTGAGTACAAATGGGTACTCTGGAAGGTAAAAAACAAAAGTTCGACTCTTATGTCAGAGTCAGAAACTTATAGGAGGTCACTAGGTAAGAGCGAACCAAATATTTTATATACTAAAAAGCTTAGCAAAATCTTCCATCTAGTCTCCATGCATAATTTTTTTGGTGAATTCAGGTAATCGTCTTTTCACCCTTTTGAAGTGCCACTAGGAAAAAGGTACTATCTTTAGCATAGTTCAGCATCAGACAACAATGAATGCCAAGTGGAGCCTATTTCTCTGATATCAAGCTAATGAAAAAGGGTATAAATTAAGGATAATTAAATTGCAACCTTTATGCCCCCACCAACAATGCACAATAGCAGCATCATAGTCTGAACTGATGCCAACTGATCACACGGTGACAACTGATGCCTCCACCAAGTGAAACATTACTGTTTAGGTGCGGGATTCTTTTAATTTGTATGTGCAATCTTCCAAAAGGATTTGTAGTTGTTGCAAGTCCCTATCCTAATTAATGGGGTTAAGATATTCTGCGACAGGTAACCTCTACAATAGGCATGACAATGACAGAGGCCCTTTGGATAATTATCAAGTAAAGTGTGTGTGGATGTGCGTGACCTAATAAAGGCAAAACACTAGCCTGCTCCATAAAATTTCCATAAGATGCATCCTACATTCCTACTGCAGAGCATTATTTCCGGTCAACCTTTGTATGCTCTTAGCAGCCAAGGACATCGTTGTCGGTACCTGAAACATGCAGGCTCCAAACGCGAGCCCGGCTTGACCAAGCATGGCAGCTGACATGAACACTGCTTGGGCAGGTAGCAGAACCATGTTGAGCTTTTGTCTTCGTCGATGAAGTTGAATGGTTCCAGACAAGGGCGGGCGAGTCACAGCATTCAGGAACCAGCAGTTCTAGCCTCACAGGCACCCGATCAAACATGCAACGGGCACGTCAGGCTCAAGGTGACTCAGCTCACAGTACCGTTTTGTCAAATATGTGCTAGCATATATCAGCAGACCAGCAGCTTGAGGTAAAATGAGGTCACACTGTCATGGATCAACCTTCCATGTCAGCAAAATATCGTAATCGCTCCTTCACCAGCAGCAATTCATCCCCTTTTCACCACCTAACAATCTTGACAGGGCACGAGAAAGGAAGGTTCCATTGATCTATTCATCCAACTGCACAATATAATCTACCCCTTTCTCTGTCCTTTTGGCAAATTCTATTCCAGTAGGTCATGCCCATGAAGGCGTGATGAACAACTGACAGCCAGCTCCAACAAAGTGCTTGGATCCTAAACCTTGGATTCTTCCATGCCTACGAACTGCAAAACAGATCCAATGGGGTCTCACGTAGGAACGCACGATGGAGCATGTGGTGATTCGAGCGTGTGGAGAAAAAGGAAGGCGGACAGCAGCAAAGCGAAGCTTTCTCGATCCACCGAGATTGGACAAAAGGAAGATCTTTCGTGTTTCCGCAGCGCACCAATGAGGAAGGAAAAAGAGAGAGGTTGGTGGTGGCCTGGCCGGCGACGATGATACATACATTAAGGGCTAGCTAAGACGACCCGGTGCCTGCCTGCCGGTCCAAGTCGCCTTGGGAGGGAGAGGGATCACCGGATCAGAGATGGGGGGACGAACCGAAAGATCCAAGCACGTCGCCATCGGGGGGGCCAGGGCCCAGGGCTCGGCTCTCGCAAGGAATCGCGACAGCCGCCGCCGCTGGCTCGAGTCGTCCACCCTGATCTCGACGCCTTCGCGTCGATCGATCAGACAAGGGGCAGACATGGGTGGGGACGTGGGGTGACCCCGTGAGGTGGAGGTGGGGTGACGTGACCTGATGATGGGTTGCGGCCGCCGGCCGGGCGCCCGGCGCTAGCGCATCAATTTCACGGCGGCAGAGTGCATTCATCCATCATCCGGATGACACGCACGAGCGCGCCTTCGCTGCAAGTACCAAGCACGGAAGCACCAATCCCCTTGTGTGGGGCAGATTGCGGAGCAGCTAGAGTAGGCAGTGAGCCGCTGAGGTGAGGAGATCGGCGACGGCGAGGTCGAAGGTGCCAGACACCAGGGGTCAAGGCAAAAAGGACCTGGGGAGAGACCAAGAGCACACCAATTCAGACTTACGTTGACTTGCACAAGACAAAAGCTTCTTCCGGGATAAAGGTTTCTGCTGTTGCTACACTACGACTACGATCCTTTTGGTTTGTTTGTAAGCTTTTCTGCTTTTGGATCCTTTTGGTTTGTTTAAGCGTCTGCTTTTGGGTTTTTAGCTGGAAATCGATCTTTTCTGGCTTTTAGCTTTTGCAATAATTTTTTATCTTTTCAGCACACCAAAAATCAGAAGAAAAAATTCCAACTTTTAGTTCATTTTCTCATAAGTTAGTTTTTGAGCTTTTCGAAAGCCAGAGAGCTAGACTGTTTGTTTGAATTTTCCACCTTCTGGTAAGCTGGTCCGATAAGCTGAAACAAAGAGGACCACAAAACAGCTCAAGGAGTACAACACAACACCACAAAGAAAACTAGTTTCCACCTAAACACTAAACAGTCATGTATCCTTTAGCTGTTTGCTTCGGGCTAAACGTTCGTTTAAACAGGATAAACGACCAATTAAATGGATATACCTGACCAAGGTGTAGTGTTGAAACGGTTTAAAATGATCGTTTGGCAAAACATTAAACATAGTACTAAACAGTAGGTTGTTTTAAATTCTTACATACTTTAATTTGACTCAACTACCGGTACACATCCATTATGCCTATTGAGTCATTTAGTAAATAAAAAAAATTCCTACTAATCACAAACATTTAGTGAAGAAAAGAAAACAAAATGGGTGCCCATGACCTTTGAATGTGACGATGAAGACAGTAGGGAGATATATAGCGTGGTGCGCATTATGTAAAATACTCAAATTAAAATGATGATAGTACACGTCGTACTTCCTACATCCTTTCCAAATTTTAGGTCGTTTTGAATTTTTTTCTAAATTCAAAGACATTGTTATACATTTATACATATGCACATGGATTAAGATTAAGGTGTATATATCCTTTGTCCTCCCTTAGATGTACGTGATAATTGCGTAGCGTTTAATTACTTGTCATCCAACAGTCATCAAGCACAAAAGCATGAAAGTGGTCAGGTCAGCATGGTGAATAGTGTTCCATGCATTTTTTGGCACATGGAACGCATGCATACATACATACTATCAGTATCTTGCTCGTGCATGTTGACGTGCCTTCTGCTCCTGGTGTTGTAACGGGACGACGGGCCACCAGCAAAGGCGTGCGTTTGCATTGCCTCGCCGGTTGCCGCCTTCTCTTCTCGTAGTGGTCGATCGCATAAAAAAAAAATTGGGCACTGCTGGCGACTGGTGGTGTACGTGATAATTGCGTTGCGTAGCGTTTAATTAGCTCCTTCCTTCCTCCTCCTGTGTTATCTCATGATTAAAGCCCCTCGACATGATGCTGCTGCTGATAAAGCCGGGGAAAGGGATGTTCCACTGGAAAAACGTCCTCCGCCGGCTACCTTCCTCCTCCGTCCGCTCCGTCCGACTCTTCTCCCTCCGGCCGTTGGAGGAGGCTGGACGACCGACGGAATCATTTAGCTGTGGTGCGGGCGAGCAGCAAACCTCCCATCCCTCTCACCCTCCCAGTCTCTCTCTCTCTCTACCTATCTTCTTCCTCCTGACGGCTGCCCGCTCCAGCGTCCTGCTCCTGCGCTCCACCCGCAGCTAGCTCGGCGGTCTTCTTCTTCCTTGGTTGTTGTTCTCGGCTTCGGCCGCCGTGCTTCCCCTGTTTCGCCGCAGCCGCTGTTCTTGGTGCGGCCCGAGAGAGAGAGGGGGAAGAGGTCTTCCGTTCTCGGCGTGTTCTTGGTTGGATTGGATTGGAAGAGAGCTGAGGTGGAGTCGTTTCGATCTCATGGGGAACTGCTTAGTAGGGGGGAGCCCCTACGTCAACAAGGTCTCCTCCAATGCGAAGCCAGGTGAGTCCGCCCGCTGTTGGTTCTTGCCTTCGCTTTGCTTCCCCCGTCCTGTCCTGCCTGATTCGACATGTTCGTTCGTTCGTTCGTGCGGTTGAGCTCCACCAACCCCCGTCCCTTTGCTGTGAAGCAAACTTGCAGCTTGTTGCTTGCTATGCTAGATGCTAGCCTGCTAGGGGGCACTCTGTTTCGGTTTCTCCACCCAACCCAAATCCTGAGCAGAGGATTCAAAATTGCAAAGCTTGTTCAGTCGTAGTCTCAACAAAGGAAACCAGTAAAGTTCACCTTAATCTAGTTCCGTCTTCAAAAGAACTTAGTTAATTAACAGCACAAGGCTAATTTGATTAGGTCCTAATTAATCAGCCAGGTTATAATTTATCTGTTTTTTCCTTTTGGGGATGCTCCTCTTGGCGCGCGCTTCAACAACTCCATCCTCTCTGTTTTTTTCTCGCGGGGGTGCGCAGAGTCTCCTCCCAAGATCCAGAGCCCGTCGGAGCGGGACCGTAGCGAGGACAGCAAGCTGCCATCGAACCCCGGGGAGGTGGAGGCCCTGCGTCGTGGCGCGTCGGCGGCGGCGCGGAACCCGCTCGTGGCCTTCACCTTCGCCGAACTCCGTAAGGTGGCCAGCGACTTCCGCAAGGACGCGCAGATCGGCGGCGGCGGCTTCGGCCGCGTGTACAAGGGCTCCTTCGCGCCCGCCGGGGACGCACCGACGCTCGCGGTCGCCGTCAAGGTCCACGACGGCGACAACAGCTTCCAGGGCCACCGTGAGTGGCTGGCGGAGGTGATCTTCCTGGGCCAGCTCTCCCACCGCAACCTCGTCAAGCTGGTGGGCTACTGCTGCGAGGGCGAGCACCGGGTGCTGGTGTACGAGTACATGCCCCTGGGCAGCGTGGAGTCCCACCTCTTCTCCCGCACGTCGCCGCCGCTTCCCTGGGCGGCGCGGATGCGGATCGCGCTCGGGGCGGCGCGCGGGCTCGCGTTCCTCCACGGCGCCGAGCCCCGCCCGGTGATCTACCGCGACTTCAAGACCTCCAACATCCTCCTCGACGCCGGGTTCAACGCCAAGCTCTCCGACTTCGGGCTCGCCAAGGACGGGCCCGTCGGGGAGCAGTCGCACGTGTCCACGAGGGTCATGGGCACCTACGGGTACGCCGCGCCGGAGTACATGATGACGGGCCACCTCACGGCGTCCAGCGACGTGTACAGCTACGGGGTCGTGCTGCTGGAGCTCATCACGGGGCGCCGGTCGCTGGACCGGTCGCGACCGCCGAGGGAGCAGGCGCTCACCGACTGGGCGCTCCCGTCGCTGCAGCACAAGAAGCGGGTGATGGGGATCGTGGACCCGAGGCTGATGGCGGGCGGGGACGGGGAGGGCGGCGACGGCGCGCCGCCGGCGCGGGCCGTGCAGAAGGCGGCCATGCTCGCGTACCACTGCCTCAATCGCAACCCCAAGGCGCGGCCGCTCATGCGCGACGTCGTGGCGTCGCTGGAGCCGCTGCAGCAGCCGCCCGAGGAGCCCGACGCCGCAACCGCATGGTGAGTCCAGTGCCCAGGACCCAGGCTTAATTTGCTTGTGCAAGGTGAGCTCGACTCGACAGGTGGCCGGCCGGCCGGCCGGCGATGTCCTGTCCCGACCGTGGAAGCGGAGGCGGATCATACGGTCGGTGTAGCTAGCTAGCTCTAGCTCCTGGTGATGGGCGGGCAGGCGGAGACGATGCATGAATGATTGCTTTGATTGTTTCCCAGTTGTTGAGGAGGCCAAGGGACGGGACGGGACGGGACCGAGTTGTACGTGCTCAAGCTCCAGCACAGCTGGTACACCATTGCCTATACACACAATGGATTGGAAGTTGGAACTTTTGCTCCCGTGCCTGATTCCGCCGCGTTTCGCTTGTGTTTTGTCTCCACAGCCGGGGCAACCGGCAATCGTGCGGCGCCTCCTGCTCAAGCATTTTTTCCCACACAATAAGGTTTTTTAAATTACACAGTACAATATATAATGCAGACGCTCACAACAGTATACACACTCACCTATATGAATACACGCATGCAAACTTTACCTCTACGAGCACCTAAGTTTTCTTAGAATTACACAGTGCAACGCAAACGCTCACAATACGCACACATACTCGCCCACATACGCAAAAACTACCCCTATGAGCACCTCTGAATGACTGAACGCCCGACAAATCTGGAGATTCTCGAAGTCACCATTGGCGCCTCGTTGTCAACAATAACGCCGCTTAATACATAACACACAACCCCGGTAAATACTGAAAAAAAATCTTTGAAAAAGGTGCAAGCACCAGAATTTCGACTCCGGTGGGTAGCGTCTCACAGGACCGTCCTACCATTAGACTACAAGTCAATTCACTTTTCCGGATAGTAATTTAAAGTCAATTCACTTTTCCGGATAGTAATTTAAAGTTATATAGAAAATAATGAATGGAGGGGAAAAAATTCATTTTTGACTTCAATCCCCTTCTTTCAACTGTAATCCTCTTTTGTTCAAATAATTAGATGGCAATCAATGATTCGGTGTGCCACGCAAAGCTCATACAACAACGCATACAAGGAAGACCGATACAATGATGATAAGGGCGATTCTTGATCCGCAAACAACAAACATTCCCCCTTTCCTTCTCGTCTAAGCTTCCTCCGCTCCGCCTCCGTTCGAGTCCCTCCCTTCCTCCCCTCCGGCGACCTCGCCGGCAGCGAGAAAGGGTAGGCAACCCCCTCTTTATAGATCTACTATTCCCTAGTTTAGTTGTTAGCCTTATGGCGTTTACCCTTCGTGGTTTGTGCTACCTTGGAGTCGCCGCCGCCGCCGCAGTCGTTGCCATTGGCTCCCTCGTCGTCGCCGATGTCGTCTTCTCTCCGGTATGCTTAAATAAACTAGCTCCCCTTCACCACCTTGCAGATCTCTCCCCCGCTCCTCCATCTCCGCCTCCTCCACTCCACCATCGAGATCTGCAGCGCACCTATCCACCACCACCGACGCCGCCACCCGCCTCGAACCCCCCGATGCGGCCTCCAAGTTTGCAGATCCAAGCTCCTCCCGGGCATCTCGACATCAGGCGTGCGCTTCTCGAGTTCGTCTCCGTCGGGCATACACCCCGGGTACTCATGCAAGGAAGGAGGAAGAGTAGAAGACGGACTCCTACTAGGACTCGCTCCGTGTACTCCTACTAGGACTTCGCCTTGTAACCGACTAGGAACCCGCCCCCCGGACTATATAAAGGAGGGCCGGGTACCTAGCCGCACATCCCAATCCCTCCGGGACAACCCAACACCAAGCGCGGGCGCCATACTTGATCCCCCAAACAGGACGTAGGGTTCGCCACCTTGGCAACCCGAACCTGTATAAATCTTGTGTCCCGTGTCCTTGCGCATACCTTCGAGTTCTCGGTCAACCGATCACGATCCCCACCGCACAATCTACTACCTCGGGTACCCCCTCGGTAGGTTTGCCGGTCTAAAACACCGACACCGGCGCGCCGGGTAGGGGTGATCATTACCACCGGCGACTCGAAGGACCCTCGTCAACAAGATCAATCCTCTCGTCGACTCGCCGAGATCCATTGAAGCAAGTCGCCTTGCTCTTGTCAAAGCGGAATCAATCTTCCTACGCCGCGCTTCCGGTTGCTTCGGCACGTCGCGCGGCTCGTCATGCGGCTCGCCGCGCCGCTCGTCATCGACTACTCCCGGGCTCGTCGTCGACTACTTCGCCTACGCCGCGCGTCCGGGTGCCTCGGCTCGTCGCGCGGCTCGTCACGCGGCTCCTCACGCCGCTCGCCGTCGACTACTCCCGGGCTCGTCGTCGACTACATCGTCTTCGTCGCGCGTCCCGGGTGCCTCGGCTCGTCGCGCGGCTCGTCACGCGGCTCCTCACGCCGCTCGTCGTTGACTACTCCGGGCTCGTCGTCGACTACTTCACCTACGCCGCGCGTCCCGGGGTGCCTCGGCACGTCGCGCGGCTCGTCACGCGGCTTGTCGCGCCGCTCGTCGACTACTTCGCCTCGCGCGGGCTCGTCGTCGTCGACTACTTCGCCTACGCCGCGCGTCCGGGGTGCCTCGGCTCGTTGCGCGGCTCGTCACGCGGCTCCTCACGCCGCTCGTCGTTGACTACTCCCGGGCTCGTCGTCGACTACTCCGGGCTCGTCGTCGACTACTTCACCTACGTCGCGCGTCCGGGTGCCTCGGCACGTCGCGCGGCTCGTCACGCGGCTTGTCGCGCCGCTCGTCGACTACTCCGCCTCGCCCGGGCTCGTCGTCGACTACTTCGTCTTCGCCGCGCGTCCGGGGTGCCTCGGCACGTCGCGCGGCTCGTCATGCGGCTCGTCGCGCCGCTTGTCGTCGTCGACCACTCCGTGCGCCGCAACTTCGTCTCGCGGCCACGGCCGGCTCTACTCCGCCCACGCCGTGCGTGGTGACTACTTGCCTCGCGGCAACACTGGCTCTACTTCGAGCGCGCCGCATGCTACCACGACGTCATCTTCCTCGGTCGCATCGCGTCGACCATTCATCTCGACTAGTTTGGAAAACTAGTCGAGAACGGCAGTCACGCCCCCAGCGATTAGCCGGAATCAACTCTGACTAGTCAACTTCAACAACAACCCTCGTGGCTCCATCGCTGACCGCCACGGCTTCATCAACAAGTACGCCGGGCAAAGCAACGGCTAAGTCATTTATCTAAATGATTACTATTCTCTTGGCTTGTTCTCCTCATCATGTAGGACTACTTGCCGACTACTCATTTGTGTATGCTTCTCGGCGGGTTTTCACGGGAGCTACACTCTGCTGACTACTCTTGGGGCATATCAATCAAGTCGCCACGAGTCTACTTCATCAACTCGGGGGCTATCCCTAGGAGGCGATCTCTAAAGTCCGCTACGCGCGGCAATCTAAAGTCGACTTCTAAAGTCGCATTCTAAAGTCCGCTCCATGCGGCAACTTAAAGTCGACTCCGGTCGCATCTTCGCACCGCTTCGATGGCATACTACGTGTGTAAGCTTCGATGGAACCTAGCTGTAAGCGGCCCTCGGGTCCTGGCGACGATGGAACCTAGCTACACGTGGTCTTCATGCTCTGTACCATGGGTCCAAGTACCCTAAGTACTCCCGCTCTGTACCTTGGGTCTGAAATCCATGGCCCAGGTATGCAAGTCGACTCCGGTCGCACCTTTAAGCCCACTCCGGTGGCACATGCCCGCTCCGGCGGCAACCGTACCTTGGGTCCGAAATCCATGGCTCGTGTACTTAAGCCCACTCCGGTGGCACAAGCCCGCTCCGCGGCAACCGTACCTTGGGTCCGAAATCCATGGCTCGTGTACTTAAGCCCACTCCGGTGGCACAAGCCCGCTCCGGCGGCAACCGTACCTTGGGTCTGAAATCCATGGCTCGGTACTTAAGCCCACTCCGGTGGCACAAGCCCGCTCCGGCGGCAATCGTACCTTGGGTCTGAAATCCATGGCTCGGTACTTAAGCCCACTCCGTGGCACAAGTCGACGCTAACGGTCGCACTCAAGCCCGCTCCGCGGCAACCGTACCTTGGGTCCGAAATCCATGGCTCGGTACTTAAGCCCACTCCGGTGGCACAAGCCCGCTCCGGCGGCAATCGTACCTTGGGTCTGAAATCCATGGCTCGGTACTTAAGCCCACTCCGGTGGCACAAGTCGACGCTAACGGTCGCACTCAAGCCCGCTCCGGCGGCAATTGTACCTTGGGTCTGAAATCCATGGCTCGGTACTCGGGCCCACTCCGGTGGCACAAGCCGACTCGGTCGCAATCTTAAGCCCGCTCCGGCGGCAAAACTACTCCTTTTCTCCCCGATTTTTTATTCGCTTTGGCTTTCCGGAAAGTGCTTTTCGTTTTTTGCATCTTAAGTCCACCCCGCGTGGCACAAAGTCGACTACTGCAGTCGCACCTAAAGTCCGCTCTACGCGGCAACTAAAGTCGACTTCTAAAGTCGCATATCAAAGTCCGCTCCGCGCGGCATCCTAAAGTCGACTTCTAAAGTCGCATATCAAAGTCCGCTCCACGCGGCAATTAAAGTCGACTTCGGATTTCAAGTCGCATCTCAAAGTCCGCTCCGCGCGGCACAAAGTCGACTTCGGTTTTCAAGTCGCATCTCAAAGTCCGCTCCGCGCGGCACAAAGTCGACTTCGGTTTTTAAGTCGCATTCTAAAGTCCGCTCTGCCGGCATCTAAAGTCGACTTCGGTCGCAACTAAAGTCCGCTCTGACGGCACGACTACTTCTCAAGCTCCACGGCTCGACGCCAAACTGCTACTTGGAATCTCTCCCGGCTCGGGGGCTACTTGAAGATAACTTCGACATGCTTCGCTCGCTCTCCAAGCTTGGGGGCTCCTCACCAATCGGTACTCGACGTGGCTCATACGGCTCTCTTATCTCGGGGGCTACACGCCGCAAGAGTATTCGGATGATGGCTTCGCGAACACCGAAGACCCTTGGATTGATTACCTAATCATTTCAAGGCTCGGGGGGCGCTATGCTACACCCATCATTCAAATTTTTTCAAGACCGATGAGTCGGACCACCTTCCGGCCTCGCGGCGGTTCAAGTACTATTGAAGACTTCTCCAAGCGGTACTCGAGGACGCTCAAGAACTACTCGAAGAGGCTTCAAGACTACTCGAACTACTTCTCTCGACTCCAACGTGCTCGGGGGCTTGTCGGGCATACACCCCGGTACTCATGCAAGGAAGGAGGAAGAGTAGAAGACGACTCCTACTAGGACTCGCTCTGTGTACTCCTACTAGGACTCTGCCTTGTAACCGACTAGGAACCCGCCCCCGGACTATATAAAGGAGGGCGGGTACCTAGCCGCACATCCCAATCCCTCCGGGACAACCCAACACCAAGCGCGGGCGCCATACTTGATCCCCCAAACGGGACGTAGGGCTCGCCACCTTGGCAACCCGAACTCTGTATAAATCTTGTGTCCCGTGTCCTTGCGCATACCTTCGAGTTCTCGGTCAACCGATCACGATCCCCACCGCACAATCTACTACCTCGGGTACCCCCCTCGGTAGGTTTGCCGGTCTAAAACACCGACAGCCTCCCCCGGGTCATGGCGTTGGGCTCCCTCAACTACCACCGGCGACGACAACCAAACCATCTTTCGGTCGTCCGGCGTGATCTTCAACAGGCTCCGCCGTCCTTACAACCGACGCTCTATTCGCGGCCTCTCCATCCAGGTGCGCGCGTCTGTGACGCCTCTGCGACCTCCCGCCGACGTGCTCGCCGTCGCCACCGCCTTCTCTGTTGTGATGTTTATCCGGTCAAAGGACCTCTTTGTAATTCGGCCTTCTTTGAAGGTCCGATCTGTAATGTTGCCGCATAATATATAAAGTGGTTGTTGTCCAAAAAAATGATGATAAGGGCATTTGCATTACTACACATCAGAAGTCACGTGGGTCGTTTCACGCAGTACCATGTACTGTTGATTGTGAAGGTGAAAATAGGTTATGCATGTTTCGTGGAACAATCGCCTCATAGGCTAGATTTTGGAACTATGGGAAGACTATCAAGTTGAGGTCGCTATGCACAAATTTAAAAAAATAATTACTATGAAATAAGACAAGTTGAAATAAATGGGCTTAAAAGTTTTGTAAAGTCTGGGCTGAGATGTTAATAGGGCTCTTCCCCGTGTACGTGCGGTCGGTGTGCTCCGCATAGACATGCAATCCACCAAACACAATCTTTGGTTCAACTTCCAAAAACAGGCTACCAAACACATATTCTACTCATGCACTCTATCATGCGGAAGACAACTGTCGGTGCGGAAAGTGGTCCCGACACTAACCAGTAATGAGCGCCGAGGTCTATCCCTCAATGGTCGATGCTGAACAACTAATGACACGAGTTTTATCCTGGTTCCGGCCGAGGGGCCGTACGTCCAGCAGTGGTGTGCTCGAGGCACTATATTGCTCAGCACCGGGGTGCCTGTAGTGGGGCGGCTACAAGCAAGGCGGGAGAGGGAGCGTGGCTCCCAAGTCCCTGGTGAAGTGGCTGAAGATGTTGTGGGAGAATCGGAGAGCAAGCACGTGATAGGCTGTGTCCTCACTTGTCTGTTGTATTCTGTCTCTCCCCCGCGGCAGGGGGGTTCGTCCTCCTTTTATAGACCAAGGAGAGAGCGAATCACATGCATGTCGCGCTATTTAGCTACATGGGGAGGCGTGGTGTGTCGTGCCGTAGAGTAGGCGGCCGCCTGGACGGTCCTTGCCGCGATCCGGCCATCATGGCGTATCTTGTACCCGCACAGGGGTGGCCTCGAGGGTAGGAGTGGAGCGGACGGTCGTGATGTCTTCAGGCGGGTTCGAGGGAGTTGCTGACGTTGGTCCGTACGGAACACAGTGGCAGGTAAGGCGGCGCCCCGTTCCTGCATGCTGCACAGCGCGGAGCCGCGCGCGCACGGCGCCGGCGTGGGTTTGTACGTGCGGGGGCGACGGCCATGCCGTTACAGTGGCAGGGATGGCGCCCCGCCGGCCTAACGCCTCCACCTAATCCTGCAGGGTCACAAGAAAGCAGATCGAGGGTGCAACCGGCCCTCCTTCGAGGGCTCGGCGCGTTAGCCGTACCGGAGCAGGCGACGCGGCATCACGGGACTGGCACCGGCCACGCCGCACAGTCCCCCACAGTGGCGGGGATGGGTTTCCTCCTGGGGAGTTGGTGCGACGACACCGGGGCGCGAGCCCCAGGCGCATGATGGCGCCGCCCCCGCCGTTGTCGGGGCATTTAATGCCCGCGTACGGAACGGCGCGTGCACGTGCGGGCGCCCTCGAGTGAGGCGGAGCCCGCTCGAGGGCGGAGCGAGCCCTCGAGCGAGGCGAAGCTCGCTCGAGGTAAGCGCGCCCCTCGAACCGGGCGGAGCTGCTCGGGGGAGGCGTGCGCCCTCGAGCGAGGCGGAGCTCGCTCGAGGGGAGGCGGTGCGTCCTCGAGCGAGGCGGAGCCTGCTCGAGGGGATCTTTGAGTGGGCCGTCCTGGTGGGCCGTCGGGGCCACCGCGGCGTGGGCCCCGCCTTGTGTGTTTAAGTGAGGTGCGCTTAGCTTTGGCTCGTCGTGGGTTTTAAGCGGGGATTCCCCAGTTGGCTTAAGGGGATCCCTAGGGCTGTCCCCGACAGTAGCCCCCGAGAATATGCGGGTTTGCCATTGAGGCTCCCGCAGATGCTGGAGCCTACTGATAGGACGTTCTTCCCTCCTGGTCTTTCGAACGCTTTCCGTGGGGCCGCGTCAGCGGACCTGCTGGTCTAGCCCCCGAAGCCCCACAGAAGCGTGGGCGCTCCTGTGGGGGTTTTACCGCGAGACCCGGTCAGAGGGCGTGGTGCATGTTTCAACCGGCTTCGGCAATGTCTCAGCCGGCTTCGGTGACGCACGCGCCGCTGGCACTGTCACCGGCGGGTGCGATCCAAGAGGTGTAGCCGTGCGTCGAGCCCCCGAGCCTGGGCCCGTTCAAGGCGATCGGGGAGAGCTCTACGACTTGTTTTTTTATCGCGCCCTCGCCGCCCCTCCGCGGGTCGGAGGGTGAGGTTTCCGCAACCCCCATCGAGCGGGTCGCGGATTGCGGATTCCTCGTTGAGCTGTTAGTGGGCGGTTCGAGTGGACGCCCATGCCCCGTTCGATAAGGGTAGGCTGCGTGGTCCAGAGACACGTCCATTAAAGCGCTTGCGTGGGTTTGCTAGGTGAGGCTCAGTCCCGTTCGCTAGGGACCGAGGGCGCGGAAGCTCTCCCTCGGTGGGATCCCCCGGCTAGGCTGCCCTCGCCGGCTCTCGAGCACGACATGTGGGGCACCCTCGAGCCGGCGGGCTCGAGGAACGGCTCGAATGCGCGTGCCCTCGTCGTCCCCGACTCCGGTGGATGCGGGGCGCCCGTTCGAACCCGTCGAGGGTCGGGCTTCGAACCTCTCGATCGGAGGGCCGTGCGGGGGTGGCGCCTAGGCGGCCCCGTCTTTGCATCCGCGAGACGGCGAGGGGCCCGGCGTGCCGGCCCTCGAGGCGCCGATCGGTAAAGTGGTGCGGGGCGGCGGCTAAGCGCTCCCGGCCTGGCATCTGCGAGCCATCGAGGGGCCCGGGCGAGCCGGCCCTCGAGGCGCTGATCAGTAAAGTGGTGCGGGGTCGGTGCCCGCGGTACCTGTTTTATTTCAAACGTGCTCCGTGGTAACCGTCTGTCACCTGCATCTATTCGAGGGGTAAATTTTCCCGGGCCTGGAGCTCGTGCCGCTCGAGGGCCCTCCTTACTTGGTAAGGGGCCGGACCTTTTAATGCTCCACAGTCGAGGCTGCGGTTTCGCATCACGAGCGCGTCTTTTTAGGCGCCACGACCGCGCGCGTAGTGGGCGGCGTGGGCAGGCGGACGTGACCGCCTGCCACGGCCCTCCCAGTTCTTCGCCGTGATGATGGCCTGTTTGCGGTGGCGTGGCCGTCGCGGCCGTGGTGGGGCCCGCCCGTCAGCGAGAAAAAGATTCCCTGCAGTTAATGCGCGCGGGACGTGCGCCCCGGAGAGCACGCCTACGGCTTATAAATATGAGGAGAGGGAAAAACGACGGTTTTTACCTTAGCATTTCGCCATCCTCGCCCCTTGCGCTCCTGTCCGTGCCCTGTTCGCACCACCGTGCTCTTTTGCCGTCGGAGCCTTTCTTCTCCTTCGCGTCCTTCGTTCTCGGTTCCTTCACTTTTTTCCATGGCGCCCCTTCCGCCCCTCACGATCATTGATCCGTACGCGTGGGAGCGCTCGTCGGTGAAGCGGCTGGCCCTCGGCGACCTTGTGTCTGCCGGCCAGCTGGCGGCGAACGAAGAGGGCTGGTCGGCGGAATGGATCGTGCCGCCGGCGGGGGACCGCGCGTCCAACCCGCCGGACGGCTACGTGGTGAGCTTCGTCCGCTTCCACGAGCGCGGCTTCGCAGCGCCGGCGAGCCGCTTCATGCGGGCGCTCTGCCACCGCTACGGCGTGGAGTTGCACAACTTCGCGCCGAACGCGATTTCGCAGGCGGCCACGTTCGTGGGCGTCTGCGAAGGATATCTAGGGATCCCAGTGAATTGGGATCTCTGGGTACACCTCTTCCGTGCGGAGCTGTTCACGCAGCCGACGACGGAGCAGAGGACCCACCGCGCGGTGCGCGCCGGCGGCATGTCGCTCGCCTTGCGGGCGCAGTACAAGGACGATTACATCCCTTGTACCATGACGACAAACAATGCCGGCTGGGAGCGAGGGTGGTTCTACCTTCGTAACGCCGAGCCCGGCCTCCCCCCTACACCGGTCTGGTGCTCCGGGAGCGGCCCGACTCTTGGAGCTACGGGGTGTCCACGCCCCAGCATCGGAGGCGGCTGGACTCGCTCCTGGCCGCGCTGAGGAACCTGGCGGCGCGCGGGCTGACCGCGGCGACCGTCCTGGCCTTCCTCCACCACCGGCGGGTTGTACCCCTGATGGAGAGGCCGCTCTGCATCTTCGAGATGACGGAGACAGCAGACCCCATCGCGCTGGCGAGGTCGCAGATGCTTCCGAGCTCCCTCCAGCGGGAGTACGCGCTCACCCGGGCACGGAGCGCCGTCGACATCCGGCTGCTGCGCAGCGACCGGTCTCCGTAGGAACTCGAGATGCTCCCCACCGGTCCACTAGTGAGTAGGATTCCCGATTTTGCTTTTGGCCTCGCTGACGCCTCAGGTTGCTGACGCACTTCTGTGTTTTGCTTACAGCTGGTGAGCGTGAGCGCCGCGAAGTCCGTCCCGCCCACTCCTGACTCCCGCGTGGTCGGTCGGGCGTCGCAGCAGCGGGAGCGGGAGCGGGCGGCACGCAAGAAGGAGCGCGCAAGGCGGAACCGCGAGCGCCGCGAGCGGCGGAGCGAGGAGTGCCGGCCGCGCGAGCGGCGGGGGCTCTCCTCTCCGGGGACGAGGGAGTACTCGTCCTCGGAGGGGGATGAGGAGGAAGAGACCGGGGGCGGGGCCCCTCGATAGGTGGGAGCCTCGCGCCCCTGTCGCCGAGCCAACTCCGGCGGCAAGGAAGGGCGGCGTCGCCCGGGGCGGGTGCGGGGGCACCCGCCGCCGGTGCAATCGACGACAGGAGCGACGCGGGTCGCGGAGGTGCCGCGCGCGCGCGCGGCGCGCGCGCGGCAAGCGTGCCTCGCGCGCGGGGCGAGGCCCGCGCGCGCGCGGCCCAGAGGGCGGGAGGCGCGGCGGCGGCCGCGCGCCGGCCGCGCCGGCGTCATCTGCCGATGCCTCGAGGAAGAGGAACCGCGCCTTCTCCTCTTCGAGGTAAGGGGCTTGCCCCTCTGCGGGGTTGCGTTTTTGACAACCAAGGGTTCTGATTATTCGTTTGCGTTCATGCAGGGTGGTGCCGACCGTGCCTCCCCTCGCACCAGCCAAGGTGCTGAGGGCAGACGCGTCCGTTCCCACCCGGCGGCGCTCGTTGAGGGCGCCGCGGGCGGGGCGAGCACGGCGGCCGCGGGCGAGGCGTCGAGGCCTCGCCCATCGGATCGGCCCGTCGTGCCACGGCGGAGGCCGTCGAGGAGCGGCGGGCGCCGGTCGTTGCGGAGGCACGGCCGCGGTGGCGGCCGCGGTGGAGGCGCGGCTGCGGCGCGGTTGTGGCGGAGGCGCGCTCCGCGGCGCCGGTCGCGGTGGAGGCGCGCGCCACGGCGGTGGCCGAAGAGGGCGGCTCGGGCGCCCGTGGTTGCGGGGGCGCGCCCGGAAACGGTGGCCGCGGCGCCGCGGCGGAGCCCGTGGCTACGGAGGCACGGGCGGAGGCGTCAACGGAGGCGACGCGGGGGCCGGCACCCGCCCGGCGGCTCCCGGCGGTGGCGGTGGAGGTCCGGACGACGACTCCCCGCCGCCGGGTGGGACCGGTGGGTGAGCTTTCCCACGCTTTCCCCGCAGTCCCGAGAGGGGGCCCTCGTGAGGCGGCGCGAGGGCCACATGGTGGCGAGAGGCCGAGGGCATGGCGCCGAGGCCTCGTCTTCCCGCGCCGCCACTCCGCCCCGGTGGAGGGGTTCGCCGGCGACCCGCCCGCGTTCGTCGACGCTCAGGGAGAGCAGGAGCTATGGGGGGAGCTCCGCAACCATGGCGCCACGCTCGACCGAGCGTTGAACGAGGCACTGAGGGTCCATGGCGGCCCCGCGTGGCGCGTCTTCCAGGTGGGGCATCGTTGCTCGTTTCTTTCTTTTTCTCGTTTCTGCGCGCGATCCTTGCGTCATGGTGCTTACGGGTTTTGACTTGTGGGTGACAGGAGCTCGAGCGCCGCGCCCGCGACAAGTACGGCGCCTTCGACCAGGTGAACGCTGAGCTCCACCAGCTCCGGGAGCGGTACGACGCCTTCGACGCGCTCGCCGACGCCCTCAGGACCTCAGACGGCTGGTTGTCGTACCGGGCCATGGCCCTGCGCGATCAACTCCATGAGAGCGCAAGGCAGGACTCGGCGCGTCCCTCTAGCCTCGAGCGGGTTTGCACAGCCCTCATCGATCGGGATGAGGCGCTGTGGTAGGCGCGCTCGGACCTGGAGAAGATGCGCACGCTGGCGGCCAACTGGGAGGTGGAGGTGGCCGGCGTCCGCAACGAGAACCGGGAGCTCCGCTCGTCGCTCGAGGGGGCGCAGGCGCAGTAGCGCCAGGCTGAGGAACAGGCGCGCGCGCTCGAGCAAAGGGCCAAGGAGGCCGACAACTTGAAGGCCGCCCTCGACGCCAAGGTCGCGGCGCTCGCCGTCGGCCGAGGACCGGCTCCTCGCGGGAGCGCACCGCCCGCCGGGGGCCGAGGGGCGGCTCTAGCAGAGCGGTCGCCCTCGCCGACGCCCGGTCGGCGCTAGAGCGGGAGTGCGTCGCTCGCGAGGCGGCGCGAGGTCGCCGGAGAACCGAACACCGAGTTCTCCAAGCTCGAGGGCGAGCCGATGGTGCTCGGTATCACCGGCGCGAGCCGGAGCAAGGCGAGACCATCAAGGGCCTTGAGCAAGCGGTCGAGGCCGAGCGCCGCGCCCTCGAGGTGGAGAGGAAGCGAGGTTGAAGGTAAGTCGCCGTTTGACTCTCGTTTTGCTGGTTTTCTCTTAAGGGGTTCGCACCCTTTTCGACTTCTCCTTCGCGGACAACTTCGAGGCTTGCGCACCGCGGCCGGGGCATGCGGGCGAGCGGGCCGAGGCGGCCGCAAACCTCCTACAACTCCTCCGAGCAGAGCCGTTGGAGTTGCGCCCTGCGGCCCTCGAGACCTAGCGGGCCATGGAGGAGGGTGAGGCGCGGCCGGGAGCTCGGCCGGCCGGCCGCCCGCGCGCCCTCGGCGGCCACGTCACCGGCGCGTGCGCCGGCGCCGCATCTTGGCGTCCAGAAGGCCCTCGGGGTGGTGCGATCTCACTACGAGGTCAACTTCGAGGCGCTGGCGGAGGGCTACGTCGTCCCCGAGGGTGTCGAGGACGAGGTGGCGATGGAGCGTGTGGACGCGCTTGCCGCTGACGCCGCCGGGACGCTTGCCGAGGCTTTCGAGGAGTTCCTCTTCCCAGACGCCGCTGATGCCGCCGCTCCTCCCGGCCCCGAAGACGGCCGGCGCTAGGCCCTTTTTTGTTTATGTATCGGTATGTCGGCCGTGTGGCCATGTAAATAGATAAATTACTTTGCTACGAATATTTGATGAAGTGAAATAATGTCCTTTGCTTTATCACGCTTTTTTGTTTCTCCTTCTTCCTGAGTAGATTCTAGTTAGGGGAGTTCGGTTTTCGCGGGTGGCCTGCTGGGTTGGAGGCAAGAGAGAAGGGCCGTATCCTCACGGAGGCGTAGGCTATCTCTGGCTTGCGCGCTCCTTCCGCTAGGCTACCTGCGCCCTGTTCGAACCTTTGCTCGGGGACGAAGTGGAAACATACTTAGCGCGCATAGTTGTTTTATTTTTTCGCGAAAAAATGGGTCCATTTTGGGGGGGGGGATGCCCCCCGTAGTAGCCCCCGAGGGTAACTTGGGTTTCAGGGGAAAGCTGAGTTGCCCTTTTTATTAAACTGATGACGTTTACATGGTTGTCACCAACTGGAGTGCTGGTTATATGATTTTACAACAAAATACTTGGAAATCCTAGGCTAGGGATAGAAGCGACGTAGCTGTTGGATGTTCCAAGCGTTGGTGAGTTCTTCGCCGTCCTCGTTGGCCAGCTTGTAGGTGCCTGGCTTGAGTACTTTCACCACAACGTAGGGTCCCTCCCATGGAGGTGATAGCTTGTGGCGTCCTCGGTTGTCTTGTCGCAGCCTTAGGACCAGATCCCCTTCGCTGAAGTCCCGTCGGCGTATTTTCCGTGCCTGGTAGCACCTGAGGGACTGTTGGTACCTTGCAGAGTGCATCAAGGCCACGACGCGTGCTTCGTCCAGCTGGTCCAGTGAGTCCTCGCGGGCTCGCTGGTTGGCGTCCTCGTCGTAGCCTCGAACCCTGGGCGACCCGTACTCTAGGTCCGTGGGGAGGACGGCCTCCGCGCCATGGACTAGAAAAAACGGGGTGAACCCGGTGGCTCTGCTCGGGGTGGTCCTTAGGCTCCACACGACCGCTGGTAACTCTTGGAGCCATTTTCGACCATATTTATTTAGCTGGTCGAAAATTCTGGGCTTGAGACCTTGTAGGATCATGCCGTTGGCGCGCTCTACTTGGCCGTTGGTCTGCGGGTGTGCCACAGCTGCCCAATCCACACGGATGTGGAATTTGTCGCAGAACTCCAAGAATTTCCTGCCCGTGAACTGGGACCCGTTGTCGGTGATGATGGAGTTTGGCACTCCGAAGCGGTGGATGATATCGGTGAAGAACGTCACCGCTTGCTCCGCCCTGAGGTTCGTGATGGGGCGTACTTCTACCCACTTGGAGAACTTGTCGATTGCTACCAGTAGGTGAGTGAAGCCCCCGGGCGCCTTCCGCAGGGGCCCGACGATGTCCAGCCCCCACACGGCGAACGGCCATGTTATGGGGATGGTCTGCAGGACATGAGCAGGGAGGTTGGACTTGCGGGCGTAGAACTGGCACCCTTCGCAGGTGCGCACGATCTCGCTGGCATCCGCGACCGCGGTAGGCCAGTAAAAGCCTTGGCGGAAAGCGTTGCCAACGAGGGTACGGGGCGCGGCGTGATGGCCGCAGATTCCCGCGTGGATGTCCCGCAGGAGCTCGCGCCCTTCGGGAATGGTGATGTACCGCTGCAAGATGCCGGAGGCGGCGCGCTTGTACAGCTCGCCATCGACGAGGGAAAAGGACTTGGCCATCCTGGCGATGCGCCTGGCCTCGGTTTGGTTCAAGGGGAGTTCCCCTCGAGCCATCCATGCAACATACTTGTCGCGCCAGTCAGCCCTGGCAGGGGCTGGCTCGATCTCCATCACATCGGCCTCGTAAGCGCCATACCCCTCGAGGAGGGAGAGCACGTACGCCTCGTTCGAGGGGTCCTCTTCCATGGGCTCCGCGCCTGTTGGATTCGAGGGAGCCCCCGAGGGTTCCGCGTGGCTCGAGGGGTGAGGCTCGAAGACGACGGAGGGCTGGGCGATGTCACGGGTGAAAACGTTCGGAGGGACGGTGATCCGCCCGGACGCGATCTTAGCCAGCTCGTC
Organism: Cenchrus americanus; assembly: GCA_947561735.1. NCBI lineage: Eukaryota > Viridiplantae > Streptophyta > Magnoliopsida > Poales > Poaceae > Cenchrus > Cenchrus americanus. The sequence goes on from OX387240.1 coordinate 58,771,564, forward strand.
CGCCTCCTCGTTGTACCGGCGGGGCACATGATTGAGCTCGATGCCGTAGAACTTGTCCTCGCGGGCTCGTACGGCCTTGCAATACGCTTCCATCTTGTCATCGTGGCAACTCGCATTCTTCATGACTTGATCAATCACGAGCTGCGAATCCCCCCGCACGTCGAGGCGCTTGACGCCTATCTCGATGGTGTTGACGGTGTATTTTGGTGCACCTAGCATGTTCATTACACTTTGGTTTGGATTTGATTATGGAACTAACCCGCCACTAGGCACACTAATCATATAACAAGTTCATCTTTGTGCATGCATTTGGAAGTGTTGTGTTTATGTAGGAAAACATGGACATAAAGGACGGATTCGCAACAAGTTCAAAGGAGCATTCATGGAGTCTTGTTCGTGTTCATGAGCTTGCTGAAATCACTTCCAATGGTGGCGAGGACCGAAGTGCTACGAGGAACACCCCCGGGGATTGAAGCGTAAAAGATCAAACTTCATGCAAAGAGAGCCTCCATCTTGGACGCGAGGATAACAGCATCAAAATCGTGCAAGTGGAGGGGGCAAAGTACATAAATGCGCGAGGACCCACGGAGCAAAAGGGGCGACCGAACCGGGCCGAATTGGGCCTGGGCCGGCCGGCCCAGGCCGGCCGGCCCACCCACTTCCGGCGCCGGTTCGGTCCCGTTTTCCTTGCCCTCGAAGGATCTTCAACCCTAAAACCCCCGACGCGCCGCCAACACCGAGGGGAGGATTCATTCGCACCAGAAGGCCATCCACAAGCTAGAGAGAGAGGAGGAGGATCTCCGGCGGGAGATCGACCACCTCGAAGGAAGCACCCTCTCGTGGAGAAGAAGGAAGACACCGGCGGAAGGGAAACCATGATCAACGGTGCCATGATCAGCACCTTGATGGGGTAATCTTCTCATTCGTCCATGGGTTGTAATCGATCTTGAGATGTAATCGCACTTTGTCGGATTATCTATCTATCATCTTGTGTTGAATATACTTTAATGCTTAAGGCTTGCAACCGTGCCGTAGAGGGAGTAAGAGCTCCAATGCTTCCTTGGATCCATTCAATGCGCCGTGGCCATCAAAGGTCTAGTCATGAATACCTTCGCGTAGTGACGAAGACGAGAGGAGGGAAAGGGCGAAACCGTGGTCACAACCCCGATAGATTAGATTGGTTTTCATGTCTTTAAGTGATTGCATGCTCTAGTATCGTAGACCCGTGGGCGAGTGTCTTCTATCTTGATCGTTTATCATTCTCTCTAGTGTGTTTAGTTGTTTTCTAGTATAATAGTAGTTAGGGTTTTAGTAGCTAAGTGTGTCATAGTAAATCGAACGCTTGTAATCCCCTTGCTCCGCGGATTGACAAGAACCTTGGGAATCCCGTGGTGAAAAAGGTGTTGGGTCCGTACGCTTGCGGATCGTAGAGGGATACGTCTTTTATCCGTCAACAAGCCCCTTTTTCTGGCGCCGTTGCCGGGGAGCAAGTCAGTTTACATCGTTTGATTTGCATCTAACTTAGTTTTATATTTTAGTTTATCTTTTATTTGCTTTATCTAACATATATTATCCAGAAAAACACTTGTTTCTTTTTTGTTTTTGTTTTTATCTTATTGTCTAGATGGAGTTCGTTAATCAACCCGTGGAAGAACCGGAGAAATCATTAAGGGATTACGCTAGCCCTCGATGTGAAGACATAAAAGTACAAGAGTCGGATTCGAAGCTCGAAGCGACCAAGTATGAAATTAAATCCAAGATCATCAAGATGGTGGCGGAAAACCCATTTGAAGGGATGGTTACGGAGAACCCATATAGACACATAAGGGATTTCACGACAATATGCAACACGGTGCGTCAAGAAGGAGTTCCCGATGAATGGTTCAAATGGAATCTCTTTCCCTACTCACTTGCCGGCAAAGCAAAGACATGGTATTCGGTTGCGTCCTTTGAAGTTGAAGGCAATTGGAACAAGTTGACAAAGAAGTTTTGCGAGAAGTTCTTTCCAATTAGCAAGGTTCAACATCTAAGGGGGCAAGTGATCACTTTCTTGCAAGGAGAAGAGGAAGGGATAGACCAAGCCTGGGATAGGTTTAATGAATTAATCGAACAAGGACCAAAACTCGGCTTCACCGGTGACGTACTCTTGCATACATTTTTCTTTTCCCTAACCCCTAGTTGCATGCGACACGTCGAAATGTGTGCGGTGGGGATCTCATGGAGAAAACACTCACGGAAGCCGCACAACTTCTACAAAAAGTTAGTAAAGCGGCTGCCATGCGAAGAGATTGGGAAACAAGACTTGCGGAAGAGCCGAATTCAATTCAAGGAAGAAAAAGCTTGCTGATTTTTCTAAAGAGGCAACCCCGGAAGTCACAAAAGAGGAGCCAATCATGGAAAAGCTTGAACAAGAACACATCAAGTCAAGAACTACACCAAACGTTGACTTCGCCGCACCAAATGAGACGAACAAGAGAAGCATGTCAAGCGCGAAGCCACTAAGGGAGTTCGAGCCAATGGATTGGGTTCCTATTGATTACGGAGAAGTATTCGACAAGAGAAGACCGTTCCCTAATCAAAAGGGAATGGCAAGAGCATTGGAAGTGGATTTCCCACCGGAGAAGAAAGCTGAAAATTCATACGACCTCGAAACCACCGGTGAAATTTTTGAAAAGCTCTTTGGAGATGACGTGGTGGATCCGGAACATATTGCCGAGGTGAAGAGAATCATGGGGATCAAGCCCGAAGCATCACCATACGCTCGCCTCGCTGAAATTTATTCGATAGGATCCGAAGAAGAAGAGAAGATGACGCCGCACTTGAGTTGCGAGATCAACGGAGTTCAATGCAAGGCTTTATGCGACATCGGAGCCCAAGTAAGTGTTCTATCTTCTAAAATTTACGATAAAGTTCAATACCACAACCTAGACTTAGCTCCAACATCAACGAAATTAATTATGGGAGATGGTAGAACTATCAAACCTCTAGGTATTGCTTGCAACATGAAAGTAAAAATCTCTAGAAACTATATACCGACCGATTTCTTTTTTATTGATGCTTACCATAGTAATTCTAATCATATAATCTTAGGTAGGCCTTTTCTTAAATTGGTTGATGCCGTGTTAGATGCCGGAGAAGGCAAGGTAACAATGAACCTTAATGGAACAAAGTACACATATAACTTTCTTCGTGCTTCTAAACACCTTACACCCTTTCCTCCCGAAGATGAAGAAGTAGAAGAGATAGATAGTCTTTGTTTTGTTGAAACCCTTAGAGACCCGCTGCAAAGAGCGATGGAAAATCAAATTAGTAATCAACAAGATGAAGAACTAGAAGAAGCAACGAAAGGCTTAGAGCCGCATGATGGTAGTGTGGAGGAAGAGAAGTTCGAAGACATAGGAGAAATCAAACCCGAGGAGCCACAAGTGCCCGAGGTAGACCTTAAACCTTTGCCCAAGGGATTAAAATATGATTTTTTGGGCCCGGACAAAACTTATCCGGTCATTGTGAGCGACGAGTTGAGTCCCGAAGAAAATGAAGCGTTGCTGATTTCATTAAAAAAACATAGGAAGGTGATTGGATATTCAATTAACGATCTCGGAGGTATTAGCCCGACCTTTTGCACTCATCGTATACCAATGGAAGACCAATGTAAGCCCGTAGTGGACCACCAAAGGAGGCTAACCCATGCCATGCGAGAGGTAGTAAAGAAAGAGGTTATCAAGTTACTTGATGCCGAATCATCTACCCGGTTCCGCATAGCGAATGGGTGAGCCCGGTACATTGTGTACCGAAGAAGGAGGTTTGACCGTGGTGAAGAAAGAGAAGAACGAATTGATACCGCAAAGAACCGTGACCGGGTGGCGGATGTTTATCGATTATCGTAAGCTTAAAAAAAGCGACGAAGAAAGATCACTTCCCCCTACCGTTCATAGACGAGATGCTCGAGAGGTTAGCAAACCACGCTTATTTTTGCTTTCTCGATGGATACTCGGGGTTCATGCAAATTCCTATTCACCCGGAAGATCAACATAAGACAACGTTTACGTGTCCTTACGGAACGTTTGCATATAGGAGGATGCCCTTCGGCCTATGCAACGCTCCGGCCTCTTTTCAACGTTGCATGATGGCCGTGTTTTCGGAATTCATCGAAGAAATTGTTGAAGTGTTTATGGATGATTTTTCCGTTTACGGGAAGACGTTCATGGATTGCTTAGCAAACTTAGAAAAGGTCCTTACAAGGTGTGCGGAGGTAGATTTGGTTTTAAACTGGGAAAAGTGCCACTTCATGGTTAAGCAAGGCATAGTGCTCGGACATGTTATATCCGAGAGAGGAATCGAAGTAGACAAGGCTAAGGTAGAGACGGTTGAACAACTCCCACCTCCTACGGATGTTAAGTCCTTACGGAGCTTTCTAGGCCATGCCGGATTCTATAGAAGGTTTATAAAGGACTTCTCGAAGATCACCAAGCCTTTAACGCACCTTCTTCAAAAGGATGTGGCTTTCAACTTTGATGAGAAGTGCCTAGCGGCATTCCGGACCTTGAAAAATGCGTTGGTGAGTGCTCCCATCATCCAACCTCCGGATTGGAGCCAACCTTTCGAGATCATGTGTGACGCAAGTGACTACGCCGTAGGCGCGGTCTTGGGACAAAGAAAGGAAGGCCGAGTTCACGCCGTTTACTACGCCGACAAAACTCTTAGTGGGGCACAATTAAATTACGCCACTACGGAAAAAGAGTTGCTAGCGGTGGTATTCGCTTTCGAAAAATTCAGATCTTACGTCGTGAACTCGAAAGTCATTGTTTACACCGATCACGCAGCCATCAAGTATCTCTTGGCTAAGAAGGAAGCTAAACCACGTTTGATTCGTTGGATCCTTCTTCTCCAAGAGTTTGATGTTGAAATTCGTGATAAAAAGGGGGTGGAAAATGTTGTGGCCGATCATTTGTCTAGGATGAATCGTGGACAAGATGATAAAGAGCCCATAGAAGATAAGATGAGAGATGACCACCTCTATAGAGTGCTTGATAAAGACACTTGGATGATCGACATCATTCGAGCAATTCGAAAGATGCCCCTCGATCATCTAGATAAAAACACTCAAAGGAAGATAATCTCTGAAAGTAAGAAATATTTTTGGGATGCACCATACCTCTTCAAACTTGGCAATGATGGAGTGATGAGAAGATGTGTGCCAAGAGAAGAGAGGGTTGAGATTCTAAGGAAGTGCCACTCGGCGGAGTACGGTGGGCACTATAGCCATTTTTGAACCGAAGCAAAAGTATGGTCGAGCGGATTCTATTGGCCGGAGATGCATGAAGATACTAAAAGATATGTTGCGTCATGCCCCGAATGTCAAAGAACCGGAAACATCTCTCAAAGAAATTCTATGCCTTTGAAATACAACTTGCAAATCGACATATTCGATGTATGGGGCATAGACTTCATGGGGCCTTTTAAAAACTCATTTGGATTCGAGTATATACTTGTTATGGTTGATTATGTATCCAAGTGGGTAGAGGCTATACCATGTCGTAAAGCTTCCACGGAGGAGTCCATCACTATGATCAAGAACGTGATTTTTCCCCGTTTCGGTACACCGAGAATCTTGATAAGTGATGGAGGAACTCATTTCACCGGAAGAACTTCAAAAGGTGCTTGTCCAAGTTGGGAATTGAGCATAGAGTCTCCACGGCCTATCACCCACAAACCAACGGACAAGCGGAGACGTCAAATAGGCAATTAAAAAGCATACTCAACAAAACCATAGAGAAGGGAGGCAAGGATTGGTCAAAGAAATTAGACGGAGCTTTATGGGCTTATCGAACGGCGTTTAAAACACCGATAGGTATGACCCCTTATCAATTCGTCTATGGAAAAGCTTGCCACCTTCCAGTTGAGTTGGAACATAAAGCCTATTAGGCGATAAAAGAGATGAACCTTGATCTCGATGCCGCGGTGGTGAAACGAAGGATTCAAATAAGTGAGCTAGAGGAGTTGAGGTTGAAAGCTTATGAAAACGCAAGCATATACAAAGAGAGAATCAAAAGGTGGTATGATAAAAGGTTGAAGAAAAAAGAATTTAAAGAAGGAGATAAGGTCCTCCTCTACAATTCGAGGTTTAAAACCTTCGGAAAGGGGAAATTGCAAAGCAAGTGGGACGGACCTTATGTTGTGCATTCGGTGTTCTCCAACGGAGCGGTAACCATTATGGATATAAACGGCGATCAATTTGTGGTGAATGGTCGGCGGCTTAAGGTTTACTACGAACCCGATGTCGTGCCCCTTTACCATGTTGACGTCTTCACCATGGAGGAAGAGCCCGAACGTCCCGCCTAGGACGAAAAACAAGGCATCAACTTCGTAAATAATTTTTCTTTTAGTTTTCCGGAGTTCTTCGCGAAGATTTACTCGGGCCAACTTTTTCCCATGGGCTAAGGAAGAAAAAATAGGGCGGTGTGCAAAAAAACCGGACCGGCCGGCCCCCGAGGGGGTGGGCCGGCCGGCCCGAGCGGACCGGCCCGGGGGGGCCCGACGCCCGATGACGCCGAATTTCGCCCGAATTGCTCCTTTTTGACTTCCTTGTTTGGTCGGAAAATTTTAAGGGAAGTGTAAAAAAGGAAAATAAGGTTTCCGCAGCTTTCCTCTCGGGACTATTTATTTGGCCGAATTGGGAGCTCGAGAATCAAACCTTTCAAGCAATGTGTTGCACCCTTGTAGCAGCCATTGAGCCTCCAAAAAAGCTTAGAGTTGAAGCTAGAAGCCAAGAAGCCATCGATGGAGGAGGCGATGCGATGCGAGCTCAAGCTACCCGTCAAGAGAACCGCATGTATCCGTTGCGGAGGACGTGTCCCGACCGGAGCTCTTGCATCTCGCAACCCCGTCGAAGGAGAGAAGGTCCCTACACCCGTTCGAAGGTCGGCACGTCTCCAAGGCATCAAGCGTAAAGATTACAAGGAGGTGTCGCCGGAGCCTAAGGATTATGGGGATAGCGACTACTCCGACGATCGTAGCCCGAGCTCGTGGGCGGCCGCCGGTAGAGATGATGATGATTGGGATGAGCAGCCCTATGAAAGGACTCCCGAAGGCCCCAACGGCGACGGCAACGACGGTGGTGAAGGCGACGACAATGGAGGTGGCGACGACGGTGGTGACAACGGTGGAGATTATGGCGACGACGACCCCTTCGGATTGCATCCGGTGTCTTTGTCGAGTTTGCCGTCAATCCATCGCGGATCTCTACACGTCAGCCGACGAATGTCTCCAAGCCATGGAAGCGATGAAGCGGCGTATGGAGGACTTGGAGCGCGTAGTTGAAAATGACTACAAGTTCCTTAACCGCAACGTGCGCAAACTTTTCGGCATGGTTGGAAACATGAGAGGCAAGTGGTGCAAAACTTGCTTGAAGTACCACTAGATCTAGTTTTCCCCTTAGGATTTTTGTAAGATACGACGAGGACGTCGTATGTTTTAAGTGTGGGGGAGTGCTAGCTCGCTAGCCTTAGCTTTTGAACTTCAAATTTAGGTTCGGTTTAATCTTCGTGTGAGAGTCTTAGTGTTTTAATGGGTCTTTAGTTTTCGAGTCTGTTTTAAAATTTTTGCAAGTGTCTTAAATTAGTGTCGAGTCAAGAAAATCAAATAAAAAGAGTCTTTATATATATCTTTGTGTTTTATATTGTTTATCTTTATTTACTTGTTTGTTTAATCTTCGATTCTTGATATATGAACACAAGTATGTGGTTTGAAAATCGTTTACCGTGGTGCTTAGTGGAATCGCTACTACTTAAAGTACCCATACCGCACTTCGATCTTGAGCTTCACATGTTAGTTGTGCTATGTTCGATGCTAAAAATTGGAGGATTTCAGTTCTGAAAATTATTTTAAAACCCTTGTAATAAAGGTTAGCAAAACCTCTTTTTCCAAGTTGAGAGTAAGAAAAAATTCCTATCCAAAGCCAAGTTTATTTTTTTCGCTCCACCATAAGTGTGATTAGCATAATGAGTTAGGCTAGGACCCTTCTCTCTTGGTGAGTTTTAATTTCAAGCAATGATCATGTTCTTGTGCTTATCTTTTGTTGCTAGCCTCGTCATATATTCGGTAACGTGACATTCACAACGAAAGTCACGTATATCGCCGAATTCCATACCCAACCCTATACATCTCTTTTGTACATCGTATTCCTTGAACACAACCTATTTTCAAAGTTTCGTCTCGTCTCTAGCATGGTTTATTTAAAAATTTCAGATTGTATGCATGCGAGGAAAGAGAGAATTGAAAGCTTTGAAAAGTTGTCAAGAGAGAGAAAAATAAAGAGAAAAAGTATGTGTATGGAAAAGAAAGAAAGAAAAAAAGAAAGAAAGAAAAATTGTATGTGAATGAAAGAAGAAAAAGAAAAAGAGAAAAAGATGAGGTAGAAATGAAGATATGAGAGGGATGGATCAAGTGAAAGAAAAGAAAAAAAATAATAAGTGTAAGGAAGGATGTCACGTTGATTGTGAGACGAAACTTTTACTCTATTTCCAACCATGTGCAATCCGACAACGAGGACATCATTGGTGCCTTGAAGTCACAATTTTCTTTTGCCCTTGCACATGTCCATCATTCTAAATCTTCTCATCCTTGATATCCCTACATATGGTTAATTCTCATGATCATTGGCTTTGAAAGGTAGACAACCATTAGAGGAAGTTCTTAGTTTGACAATACTTGTGTTGATTGCGCTAGCCCTACCTACAGCTCCACTTCTACATGATATATGAGAGATTAATGGGAGGTGAGAGTTTTATAAAATTTGGTTAGGATAGCCACATCATATGAGTGACTTGAGAGAACTTGGAGAAAGGTTTTTGTCTAATACTTGTTGCAGGGATTTTTGTTTTGAAAATAATAAAAACCCTCCGATGGAAGCAAAGGAGTAAGCATGGCTGAAATTGAAGACTTCGAGTGAAGAGTTTGAGTTGTGGGGTAAATCTTGACGTGGTAAAAATTCTAAACGCCCACGTTTATGTTTGATTATCATTACTTTGTGTTTATGTATTAAAGATGAAAAGATTGACTAACTTGTGAAGGAGGATTAATGATACACGATTACACACCTTGGACGAAATTCTTTTACGAGTACTTGCTCGAGGACGAGCAAGAGCTAAGTGTGGGGGAGATGTTGATGGTGTATTTTGGTGCACCTAGCATGTTCATTACACTTTGGTTTGGATTTGATTATGGAACTAACCCGCCACTAGGCACACTAATCATATAACAAGTTCATCTTTGTGCATGCATTTGGAAGTGTTGTGTTTATGTAGGAAAACATGGACATAAAGGACGGATTCGCAACAAGTTCAAAGGAGCATTCATGGAGTCTTGTTCGTGTTCATGAGCTTGCTGAAATCACTTCCAATGGTGGCGAGGACCGAAGTGCTACGAGGAACACCCCCGGGGATTGAAGCGTAAAAGATCAAACTTCATGCAAAGAGAGCCTCCATCTTGGACGCGAGGATAACGAAGATCAAAATCGTGCAAGTGGAGGGGCAAAGTACATAAATGCGCGAGGACCCACGGAGCAAAAGGGGCGACCGAACCGGCCGGGTGGGCACTGGGCCGGCCGGCCCAGGCCGGCCGGCCCGGCCCACTTCCGGCGCCGGTTCGGTCCCGTTTTCCTTGCCCTCGAAGGATCTTCAACCCTAAAACCTCCGATGCGCCGCCAACACCGAGGGGAGGATTCATTCGCACCGAAGGCCATCCACAAGCTAGAGAGAGAAGAGGAGGATCTCCGGCGGGAGATCGACCACCTCGAAGGAAGCACCCTCTCGTGGAGAAGAAGGAAGACACCGGCGGAAGGGAAACCATGATCAACGGTGCCATGATCGGCACCTTGATGGGGTAATCTTCTCATTCGTCCATGGGTTGTAATCGATCTTGAGATGTAATCGCACTTTGTCGGATTATCTATCTATCATCTTGTGTTGAATATACTTTAATGCTTAAGGCTTGCAACCGTGCCGTAGAGGGAGTAAGAGCTCCAATGCTTCCTTGGATCCATTCAATGCGCCGTGGCCATCAAAGGTCTAGTCATGAATACCTTCGCGTAGTGACAGTACGAGAGGAGGGAAAGGGCGAAACCGTGGTCACAACCCCGATAGATTAGATTGGTTTTCATGTCTTTAAGTGATTGCATGCTCTAGTATCGTAGACCCGTGGGCGAGTGTCTTCTATCTTGATCGTTTATCATTCTCTCTAGTGTGTTTAGTTGTTTTCTAGTATAATAGTAGTTAGGGTTTTAGTAGCTAAGTGTGTCATAGTAGATCGAACGCTTGTAATCCCCTTGCTCCGCGGATTGACAAGAACCTTAGGAATCCCGTGGTGAAAAAGGTGTTGGGTCCGTACGCTTGCGGATCGTAGAGGGATACGTCTTTTATCCGTCAACGGATGGCGATCTTGAGGCCGCGAGAGGAGGGCCTCGTACTCAGCCATGTTGTTTGACGCGGGGAAGTGGAGGCGCACCGCGTACCGCATGTGTTCCTCGAGTGGTGACACAAAAAGCAGGCCCGCGCCCGCCCCCGTTTTCATCACCGAGCCATCGAAATACAGAGTCCAGCACTCTGCTTGGATCTGCGGCGGTGGTAGCTGCGTATCTGTCCACTCAGCGACGAAATCCGCCAGGATCTGGGACTTGATGGCCTTGCGCGGGGCGTAGGCTAGCGTCTCGCCCATCAGCTCTACTGACCACTTCGCGATCCTGCCCGCCGCGTCTGGATTGCGGATGATCTCCCCCAGCGGGAAGGAGGAGACCACTGTGACGGGGTGGGCCTCGAAGTAGTGGCGGAGCTTGCGCCGCGCAAGGACCACCGCATACAGCAGCTTTTGGACTTGAGGGCAGCGCGTCTTGGTGTCGGACAAGACTTCGCTGATGTAATAGACCGGCCGCTGGACCGGTAGGGCGTGCCCTTCCTTCGTGCGCTCCACCACGATTACGGCGCTGACCACCTGGGTGGTCGCGGCCACGTAAAGTTGCAGGGGTTCGCCGTCTTGTGGCGGCGTGAGGATCGGGGCGCGGGTCAGGGAGGCCTTTAGCTCGTCGAGCGCGTCTTGGGCCTCGGCGGTCCAGGCGAAGCGTTCGTGCTTCTTGAGGAGGCGATAGAGGGGCAGGCCCTTCTCGCCGAGCCGTGAGATAAAGCGGCTCAAGGCGGCAAGGCACCCCAACACCTTTTGCACCCCTTTGAGATCCCGGATCGGGCCCATTCACTCGAGGGCCGAAACCTTCTCGGGGTTGGCCTCGATGCCCCGTTGGGAGACGATGTATCCCAGGAGCATGCCTCGCGGCACTCCGAAGACACATTTTTTGGGGTTTAGCTTGACCCCGTTGGCCCGTAGGCAGCCAAACGCGATGCTGAGATCGCCGACCAGGTCGTCCACCTTCCTGGTCTTCACGACGATGTCGTCTACGTACGCCTCAACCGTTCGCCCGATGTGGTCTCCGAAAACGTGTTGCATGTAGCGCTGATACGTTGCCCCCGCGTTTCGGAGACCGAACGGCATCGTGACGTAACAGAACATCCCGAACGGCGTGATGAACGAAGTCGTGAGCTGGTCGGACTCCTTCATCTTTATCTGGTGATACCCCGAGTAGGCATCAAGGAAGCAAAGCAGCTCACACCCAGCCGTTGAATCAACGATTTGATCAATGCGTGGCAAAGGAAAAGGAACTTTAGGACATGCTTTATTAAGACTAGTGTAGTCTATACACATCCGCCACTTCCCGTTCTTTTTTCTTTACAAGTACAGGGTTTGCTAGCCACGTAGGGTGGAACACTTCCTTGATGAACCCGGCCTCGAGGAGCTTCCGCAGCTCCGCTCCGATCGCCCGCCGCCGCTCCTCGTCGAAACGGCGGAGCCGCTGCTGCACGGCACGGGCATGAGGCAGGATATCAAGGGAGTGCTCGGCGACCTCCCTCGGGATGCCTGGCATATCCGAGGGGCTCCACGCGAAGATGTCTGCGTTGGCGCGGAGGAAGTCGACGAGCACCACTTCCTATTTTGGGTCGAGGGTGGAGCTGACCCTCAACGCCTTGCCCTCGGGGGCAGCAGGGTCGAGGGGTATCTCCTTGGTCTGCTCCGCGGCCTCGAAATTGCCGGCGTGCTTGGCGGTGGAGTCGAGGTCCTCGTTGACCATCTTCTCCAAAGTGGTCACCAGCGCTTCATCCAGCGCCAGTGCTTCTGCATGCTCTACGCACTCGACGTCGCAGTCGAATGTGTGCTCGATGGACGAGCCCACGGTGATGATGCCGTTCGGTCCTGGGATCTTCATCTTCAAGTAGGTGTAGTTGGGGACCGCCATGAACTTGGCGTAGCAGGGCCGCCCAAGTATGGCGTGATAGGCGCCCTTGAACCCCACCACCTCGAAGGTGAGTGTTTCCTTGCAGAAATTCTTCGCAGTGCGAAACCAGACCGGCAGGTCGATCTGCCCGAGGGGCTGGATGCGCTTGCCGGGCGCGACGCCATGGAACGGCGTCGTGCTGGGCTGAAGCTGGTCCAGCCCGATCCCCAACAGGCGCAGCGTGTGCGCGTAGAGGATGTTGAGGCTACTGCCCCCGTCCATCAAGACCTTTGAGAACCGCGCGTTCCCAATGATTGGGTCGACCGCCAGCGGATACTGGCCCGGGTTGGGGATGCGGTTCGGGTGGTCTTCCCGACTGAAGGTGATGGCATCCTCCGACCAATCGAGGAAGGAGGGAGGCGCCCTCTCTGCGGCGAGGACCTCGTGCCACTCCCGCTTGCGCTGGCGGGTCGACATGTCGACGGTGGGTCCCCCGAAGATGAGGAACACGTTCTCTACGGCGGGGAAGCCGCCGCATCGCCATCTCCTCCGTCCTTCTTGGCCTCCGCGGCGGCGCGACCGTAGAACTTCTTGAGCATATCGCATTGCTCAAAGGTGTGGTTTCATCGGGGTCTTGTGGTATGGACATGGCTTTTAGCATGTCGTCAAACACCCCCGGTCCTCGAGGGGCCGGTCGAGGGCCTCTTCGAGCCGGGTCAACGGCAAGGGCCTCGGCATCATCGCCGTTGCGCCCCTGCTCGCGCGTCTCGCGGCGCGGCTTCTTCCCTTTCTTGCCCCGCTTGTCCTTCCGGTGGGGTTCCCTGGACTTGCTGCCCTCCGCGGGCGCGTCGTCCGAGCGCTTGCCCTTCTTGCCGTCAAAGATCGCCCCCACGGCTTCTTCTCCTGAGGCGAAGCTGGTGGCGATGTCGAACAGCTCGTTGGAGTCTGTGGGCGGGCTGCGCCCCAGCTCCCGCACGAGGTCCCGGCACGTGGTGCCCTCGAGGAAGGCGTGCACAATCTCAGGTTGCGCCATGCTTGGGAGTTCTGTGCAGCGCTTGGAGAAGCGCCGTATGAAATCCCGGAGCGACTCGCCGGGCTTCTGGGTGCAGGAGCGCAGATCCCAAGAGTTCCCAGGGCGCACGTATGTGCCCTGGAAGTTGCTTACGAACGTGCGGACCAGATCGTCCCAGTCGTGGATCTGGTCGGTGGGCAGGTGCTCGAGCCACGTCCGGGCTGAATCGCCGAGGTGTAAGAGCAGGTTGCGGATGATGACCTCGTCGCTGGTGGCCCCGCCCCGGCGGCACGCCGTGCGGTAGTGGTTGAGCCACACGCGGGGGTCCGTCTCCCCGTTGTACTTGACGATGGTCGAGGGTTGGCGGAAGCGTTGAGGGAAGGCCGCCGCGCGGATCTCCCGGCTGAACACGCGGGTTCCCGGGGGCTCCGGCGTCGGGGAGTGGTCCTCATCACTGTCGTAGCGCCCGCCCCGTCGAGGGTGGTAGCCTGCCGCCGCCCGCGCATCTGCCTTACTCGTACGCCGGGCGTTGATGACGTTGCGGGCGTCACCGTCCAGCGCCCGCGCGCGTCGAGGAGCCGCTCCTTGGCCGGCGTGCGTCCTAGGTTGACGGGTTGCCCCACCGCCCCACCCGCATGGACCGAGGGTTCGCCCCCCCTGTGCGGCTCCGTCGCCTCGCGCGTCCCCCTATTGGCGAATACGTGATGCCGAGCTCTCGGCCTGCTGGACGGCCGCTTGCTCAATGAGGGCCTGCACCTCGCGGTGCAGGTTCCGCGCCTCAGGGGTCGAGGGGTCCGGCATGGCTCGCAACAGTGTCGCGGCGGCGATAAGCTTCTGGCTCGCCCGCAGAGGTGTGTCTGGGTTGTCGACGTTGAAGTCGGCGTTGATGCGGTCGCGGGCCTGTTTACCCAGCTCCCGCGTGCGTTCGCCGCGCGCGAAGCCTCCCTCGGCCATTGAGGCGCGGAGCAACCGCACCGTACGATACTCCTCCGCCAGCTTGGCCTCGAGCTCGCGAGCTTGGGCTAACTGCGCGTCAACGTCGGCCCCAGCGGGGGTGCTCGGCCCTCGCCGCCCGGCGCGGTGCGATGCCCGGGGCGGGCGTGACCTCCCCATCGCCGGTGCCCACCGCGCCGTGGCGTTTGCGGGGTCGTTGGCGATGACGACGCAAGCATTCGCGCGCGGGGTCGTAGCTCCCGGTCTTGCCGGAATCGTCGGAGCACCCGAACCAGTAGTCCGTGGCGTCGAGAAAGCGCCTGAACATGAATGGGTCCGGTACGCCGGAGAAGTCCCACTCCGCGTACCCGTGGAGGCTGGCGGGTGGCAGCGCGTCAAGGGAGCCTAGAGACGACTCATCACCCGCGGAGGCGCCAGGGTCCCTTGCGACGAAGACGTGACGGCCAGGGGGAACCCGGCGCATCGTCATGTTGGTGTTGGCGTTGTAAGCCGTCGTGGCACCGCGAAGACCGATGGGGAAGCGCGGCCCGGAGACCGTGCACTGCCCCGGGGGCGGTGGTTGTTGTGCTGACGGGTGCGCCGCGTTGAGAGGCGGCGCGTTCGGCTTGCCGCCGCTCGGACCGCGCCCGGCGTGAACGCCGGCCGGAGCGGCGGCGACGTCGTGGTGCCGACGGGCCCGCGACATCCGTGGCCGATGGGCGTCCGCGTCGTGGGCCGTGCGCGCGGCGGGGGCCGGGGCGGTCCCGGCCGGGCGCCGCGTGCGCGGCTCCTCACGGTTGGTGAGGCGCATGAGGTAGCCGTTCCCCGTAGCCTGGAAATTCAGGCCCCCAAACCGGATTTCAAAACCGGCGGGGAGGGGGTCCGAGCCGCCCATGCGTGAACGCATATCGCGATACTCGGCGCGGATCACCATGGAGGGAGTTGATGATGGATTGACCTTAGGCGCTCGATTGCCCCACGTGGGCGCCAACTATCGGTGCGGAAAGTGGTCCCGACACTAACCAGTAATGAGCGCCGAGGTCTATCCCTCAATGGTCGATCTTCGAACAACTAATGACACGAGTTTTATCCCCCGGTTCCCGCCGAGGGGCCGTACGTCCCGGCCGGTGGTGTGCTTGAGGCACTATATTGCTCGAAAGACCGGGGTGCCTGTAGTGGGGCGGCTACAAGCAAGGCGGGAGAGGGAGCGTGGCTCCCAAGTCCCTGGTGAAGTGGCTGAAGATGTTGTGGGAGAATCGGAGAGCAAGCACGTGATAGGCCGTGTCCTCACTTGTCTGTTGTGTTCCCTCTCTCCCCCGCGGCAGGGGGGTTCGTCCTCTTTTCATAGACCAAGGAGAGAGCGAATCACATGCATGCCGTGCTATTTAGCTACGTGGGGAGGCGTGGTGTGTCGTGCCGTAGAGTAGGCGGCCGCCTGGACAGTCCTTGCCACGATCCGGCAATCATGGCGTATCTTGTACCCGCACAGGGGTGGCCTCGAGGGTAGGAGCGGAGCAGACAACCGTGATGTCTTCAGGCGGATTCGAGGGAGTTGCTGACGTCGGTCCGTACGGAACGCGCGTGGCGAGGTGGCGCGCGCCCGTTCTCGCATGCCGCACGGCGCGGAGCCGCGCCACGCGCGCGCCGGCGTGGGTTTGTACGTGCGGAGGCGACGGCCATGCCGTTACAGTGGCAGGGATGGCGCCCCGTCGGCCTAACGCCTCCACCTAATCTGCGGAGGGTCACAAGAAAGCGGATCGAGGGTGCAACCGGCCCCCTTCGAGGGGCTCGGCGCGTTAGCCGTACGGAGCGGGCGGCGCGACGTCACGGGGCCGGCACCGGCCACGCCGCACGGTCCCCCACGGTGGCGGGGATGGGTTTCCTCCTGGGGAGTTGGTGCGACGACACCGGGCGCGAGCCCCGGCGCATGATGGCGCCGCCCCGCCGTTGTCGGGGCATTTAATGCCCGCGTGCGGGAACAGGGCGTGCGCGTGCGGGCGCCCCTCGAGCGAGGCGGAGCCCGCTCGAGGGCGGAGCAGCCCTCAAGCGAGGCGAAGCCTCGCTCGAGGTAAGCGCGCCCCCTCGAACCGGGCGGAGCCCGGCTCGGGGGAGGTGTGCGCCCTCGAGCGAGGCGGAGCCCTGCTCGAGGGGAGGCAGTGCGTCCTCGAGCGAGGCGGAGCCTGCTCGAGGGGATCTTTGAGTGGGCCGTCCTGGTGGGCCGTCGGGGCCACCGCGGCGTGGGCCCTGCCTTGTGTGTTTAAGTGAGGTGCGCTTAGCTTTGGCTCGTCGTGGGTTTTAAGCGGGGATTCCCCAGTTGGCTTAAGGAGACCCCTAGGGCTGTCCCCGTCAACAACCAAATGCGATACACTGCATCTGTCGAGCCTATAGTATTCTAAATGGGTCGGACACGATTGACGGCACGAGACACGACCCTAAAAAGCACGATCCTATCCCCCCATCCGATGCATGATCAATAGTACTTAATGCTGGCCCGGCCCGGCAGACTTTTAGTGCTTGGGCAGCCACCTCCGCCCATAGTGCCGGCTCGAGGCACGACACAAAATTGGCCAGCCCGACCTACAAATCCATCCATCCACATATATATATAAAAACCCTAATTCCTCCACCCTCACTTCTCTATTCTCTCCCTCCCAATCCGCAGTCACGCTCTCCCTCAGCTGCCCCCTCCCTCACACCAACCGCCCCGACCTCAAATCCGGTCGCCGTCGCCACCAAGGGCGCAAGGCGGAGCCACGCCGACCGCCGGCGCCGGCGGGAGCCGCGTAGCTCGCCGTGGCGCCACCTCTGTGGGCACGGCCGCGAGCCACGGTGCCGCCGCCGCCTTGTAACGCATTGACGACCTGCATTGCACCACAGCGCTAGGATCTCATCCCTCTCTCTCCATGCCGCCACCCCGCCGGATCTGCGTGCCGGTCGGTGCCGCCTCCAGGCCGCCGCCGCTTGACGGCTGCCATGGCAGGCGACGAGTCGGCCGAGCCCGATAGGTCGGCACCAACCCGATGGGCCAGTCGGGCCGTCGTGCTAGCCTGATACGAAAAATCGGCCATAGGACTGGGCTTGGGTCACGCCAGTCAGGCACGACGCCCGACATGAAGAATCCATCGGGCCGCATAGTGTCGGGCTAGGGCCAGACAGCCCGTTTGGAGTTCTATAATCGGGTCTGTCCTTCAGCCAGACTAGGTCTAACCAAACACACCATATCTCGAATGTTTTTATATATTTTTTCTCTATTTTGCAAAAATAAATAGTCCGCTAGAATTTTTGCAAAACTATATATTTGCCATCGTGGCCCATGGTGGTAGGGATTCTACCGCCGTGCGGCACGGCAGTAGGGGTCGTGGCCACTGGCAAGGGCACATACCGTCGTGGGCCACGGCGTTAGGGGCCTACCGCCATGCGACACGACGGTAGAAGCCTACCGCCAGGCGGCAGCGTGGCCTCCAGGTAGCGTCGTAGGCCACGACGGTATGTATGGACCTACCATCGTGCCCTACGGTGGTAGGATTTTTTTTGTAAATTTCAATTTTTGAAGCATTGATACTTAACGACGAACCATTAATACTTAACGACGAATTACAGAAACAAGCAATGGCACGTACGACACAAGTACCCTAACTTTGTGCTGCTGCTAGTCCTAACGTGCCTTAGGGAATTTAGATAAACAATTACAACATTTGTAGTCTAGTTGTACGAATAGTACCCAGAGAACTCTAACATCATAGACCCGCCGGAGTGCTGGGAGGGCATGTAGTACCCCGACGGGGGTGGAGTTGGATCAGACAGTGGCGGGGTTGGAGTTGCTGGTCGAGTGTTGTCCTTCTTCTCGTGGCACGGACAACAGCAGAATTCGTCCTCACAATCAGTGTTCGTCTTCACCACCATTGGTCTGGTCACTAGTCCTTTGTCATTGTTGGTAGATGTCGGATCTAGAGAAGCCAATGCCGACGCGAGTTCTTGCCTCAGGTTGAAGATGACAACATCATCGAGGTAGTTGATGTACTATTGATATGGGTCAATAGCTAAGGGATCCACCCATTGCACGAAACCGCAGTTATCTGGTTGGTCGGAGTACTGCAGAAACCGTGATTACATTAGTAAATCATAAAATGATGAAGGACAGAGGTCAAGGAGTTTTGCTTACCCATGCTCGTGAGCAATGCCAGAAGCGTCGACTGGAGTTGTCCCATCCCTGGTAAACCTGCATCACACAGAACTCATCGTGTGCACAACTTGGCAAGTTCACAGTTTGATTTGGTGCGTACTTTCTGACATCACGTATGGATTTGAAATCTCTCTTGTCTAAGACTGGAAAATTGTTGTTGAACTCTGGATCTTGCTGGCTCCACAATGCTAGACCGAGGGAGTCATCATCATCATCCCCAGTCTAGGAACTCATTAGTGCTTGTTGAGTTGTGAAGTGACATTGGAGAAGAGTGCTCACATATATGTAGGCAATAAAGCAGACTGGACGGTGGGCCATTCGATCTGGGGCAAGAAAAACGGGCAGTGACTCGGAGGAAACACACCCTAGTACTAGGTACACTGTTTGATGCAGTGACTCACAGAAAACACACCCTAGTACGAGTTTTACTATTTGCATCTGAAATGCTTCTGAAATCAAGTTCTTAAAGATACAACCCGACTCTACAGAGTGATGAAATGAAATCATAATGTTTTGTGGATACAGTAGCACTCGGCGTCTAGTACTCTACGTCTACTAGGTACAACGGGGGTATTTCCCCTTCCTCATAGAATCCGGCCCAGCTTCCTTAGCCCGACGAGCTCTCTCCCTCTTCCTCTCTCTATCTGCTTCATGGGCCACGACCGCTTTATGTTCTTTGATCTCCCGATGCATGCAAATTTCCTCATGCTGCTCCTTACGTTTTTCTTCTTGTTTTTCTGCCTCAACCATCCTTTGCCACCTCTCACGTACTGAACGACCCGTCGCCTCGATGTAACGCTTGTCTTGTACGGACTGCTCACAATCTAACCCCTGCATAACATCACAGAGAGGAGGTGGAGTCTTTTTTCAAAGACAAGTTAGCACATAATAAAATAGCAATGACATATTATTTATTTAGTAAAGCACTTTGTTCTTACTTTTGGTCTAACATTGCGACATGGTGGGAGGCGGTCATGCTCGTAGTTCACGCACATGAAGAACCTCATCCTGTAGCAGTACCCCAGAACATTGCACTTGACAAGGTTACAATTGTCACCACAGTAGCACATAGGAGTGTGGATCCCCTTTGGCACCGCAACCTTGTCCTTCCTACTGGTGAGCAACTCCAAATCCAACTCAGGACCCAAGGAAGTCATTGAAAGCCTAAAAAAGATGAGAAATATGATAATTCATTACATGTTTCATTTGAAATTAGAGAACAATACATAATAGGATATGATAATAAATTTGACGCAAGAAGAAAACAACAAGCAAATGAAAAGGTAGTTCAATTATTACAACATGATAACATGCATAAGTTCAAATATTACAAGACCTTGCTAAATAAAATGGTTCAAATATGACAAGACGATAACATGCATAAGTATTGCAAATATTACAACATGGTAGCACAAACAAGTACGGTCACTGCATTCCTTCGTTGTAGTGACGGGAATGATGTTCACGTGCACTAGCTGAAGGTGCTGGAGAAGTGGCAGTGGAAAAGTAAGATGCTTCAGTGCATTTCTTGTAGGAGTCTTGTAACACCCTAAAATTCCATCATTAAAATAATGTAGCAACATGGTGTTTTTGTTTTTGTTTTCTAAGGAATAAATCAATTATCAGTTAAATTTGGCTCTAAAATATTTAAATATCACTTTTGAATAATTTTCGAAGCAAGTGTGTGTGCATCATATTTTGTTGCATGGTGTTTATATGTGATGGTGTGAAGTTTTAAAAGTTTTTAAAATGATTTGAAGATTTTCAAAAGGTTGGTAGTGTTTGAAGTTTCAAAAGAATTTAAGTTTTGAAAGGGTTTTAAAAGTTTTGAAAAAAAGAAAACCCAAAACCTTCCCCAACCCATCATTCCTTTCCTTTCGACCCATGCAGCCCAACCAGGCCGCTAGCCCAGCCATCTCTTTCGGCCCGTTAACCTCCGCCGGCCCGCTCTACCTCCCCTCCCCTTCTTTCACTGCCACCCGAGTCCCACCTGTCGGGTCTTCCCCTTTCCTCCAGCCGCCCCTCCTCTGCCTTGCAACAGCCGTGCCCGCCGGCTGTTCTCCCCGCCTTCCCTGCCTTTCCCACCCCTCGCTGCCTTCAAGCCGCCATCAAAGGAGCAATTAAGCCCTGTGCCCCTCCTTTCTTCGGTTTATCCTTCAGTTACTCCTCTCTCCCACTTGATTTCCTTTAAGGCTGCCGGCGCTCGCCATGGCAATTGATGGCCATTGCCCTTCGGCCGCCGCTCCCTCTCCCTCCTTCTCTCTTTTAAAAGCCGACGTAGAGCCCCTGCCTCGCCCTTTTCACCTCGCCTGCACCTCTCCTCCCTCGCGCATGCGCCGCCGCTAGAGAGCTCCGGCCACCGAATTGCATGGCCGCCCGAGCTTTTCCGCCGACGGTGAAGTGCCTCTGCTTCTCTTATTTCTTCTTCTTCGCTTTTGTCACTCACCGAGCCTTCCCCTGTCCCAGGTCTGCTCTCCGTCGCCGGACCGAGCAGCATCATGCGCCGCCCATAGCCGAACCGCATGCCGTCGGACCCGCCATTCTCGATCTTCCTCACCAACGTCCCCTTGTCGCCGGTGTGCACCTCCTCAGGTCCTACTCGTCCTCGCTCGTCGTATGTTCTGCTCACACGAGGATCCGGCGCTCGGAAGCTCCCCTCCTGTCGCTGACTGAGCCAGCCGAAGCTCACCGCCGCTGGAGCGCCTCTGTCGTCAACGATCTCCTCCCCCTCTGCCTCTACATCACCAAGAACTCCCTCTGGAGCTTCGCGTTGAGGTGAGAAACGCACGCCCTTCAAAATCCGACCACTCTCGTGCCCTCTTCCATTCTCGTGCGCTCGCCGGATTTGATTCATCTGCCACGGCTACCGCGATGTCCTCGCCGCCGCTCTAGCCACCTCCACGAGCCCGTGGTTGGGTTCGTCTTCTCCCCCTCTTCGTTTGGAGCCCACCCGAATTGCAATCCAAGCCTCCTAGCTCAATTTCGGGCAACGCCGGCGAACTTCCGGCCGCTTGCCGCCCGATACCGCTGTTTACTGCTGCCCCGCCGCCGCGCACCGCATGCGTGCGTCCGCAGCCGTCCGATCCAGTGGGAACGGATGAGATCGCGTACCCCTTCGCCCTTATATAACCGGTCCACCGTGGACTCGTGAAGGGTGGTCCACCGTCCAGTGCACAGCCGCGCCAGCCGTTCATCATGAAACCAACGGTCCAGATCCGCCCAGCCCCCGAGTCAAAAGGACTCCTTACCGGTCAACAGTGGCCATTTTGTTAAAGAGCCCCTGTTCTTTTCAGATATCCCAAGCCGGTCCTTCTACCTATTAGAATCTTTACACTTAGGTCCTTTCCTTTATATCTAATCCCCTGATCTCTCTGGAAATCCCACCCAAGATCCTAGACTTGATCTTTTGCGCTATAGACATTCGTTTATACGCGTATTTATGTTTTAGCCCCTGGTTTCTTGCAGTTAAGCCCTTGGAAGCCATGTTTCTTCACAGAAAGACCCCTGAACCTTGTTTTGGCCGTATCTTTTGCGTTTTAGCTCCGTTTACACCGTTTCAAGTTGCGTTAGGTTCATATCAACTCAAACTACATGTTAGGACCAATGTTGAACATGTTCTTTGTTTTATAGTTTATTTAAATATTAAATATGATTAATATGTTTACACATGTGTCGAGGACAGCCTTAAGGGTCCCCTAAATAGCCAGGGAAAACCCGCTTAAATTCGCAAAAAACACACGCGCAAAACAAACCCACAGACCCACGGCCCACCAGACAATCGGCCTAGCCAACCTCGGGTGGAACTCCGCTGCGCTCGTGGGGCACGGTGCCGCCCCAGTACAACTTCGCCTCGCTCGTGGGTCGGTCGCCCCCTCGGGTGAGGTTCTGTCTCGCTCGAGGGTCGGACGCCCCCTCGAGCGGGATTCCGCCTCGCTCGGGGCTCGACGCCCCCCTCGCGTGAGGCCCCGTCTTGATCGAGAGCCGAGAGCCCCCTCGAGCGAGTTTCCGTCTCACTCGAGGGCTTCACGGGCCCGCCGCCTCCATACTCGCTCCTCCGACAGGGGCATTTAATGCACTGACATCTGCAGGCGCCCAAGTCAAATGCGGATCCACGCCACTACGCGCCTGGGAATCATGCCCCGGCACTGCTCCGCCAACTCCCGTGGCGAGGCCATCCCCGCCACTGTGCGATGCTGTGCGGCATGGTCAGCAACAACCCCGTGGCACTGTGCCACCCACTCCCGTACGGCTGGCGCGCCGCACCCTCGAGGAAGGACGGCGGAGCCCTCGAAGGGAAGGTGAACAGCTACGCCACGCCAGTGCAAGAACGACGCCGTAATGCCAGGCCGGCGGGATCGGTCACCTCCGTCGCCAGCTGTGACAGAACCGCCCAAAATAATTCCGTATTATCGCCTAAGCCGGTCCACGTGGCCATTAAGCAATAATAAAGAATTATTAAGTCGCTTCCGCCGGGTAAAGCCCGGTAAATCACATACAACAGGATCGCTGATATGCGCTAAGCCCACACGAAGGCGGGACCAGAGTACGACATTATATTACATGAAAGGTTCACAAGTTTTTAAGTACTTAATATTACAAACCAGGTTTTTCGTACATGAAAGTAAAAGTGATTCAGAATTTAAACAGCGGAAATAAAACTATCGCATGATACACACGGGAGGCCATCCATGCATATCACTCCTCATCATCGTTCTCCCATTCAAGCTCCCAACCATCCGGGATAGAACCGGGCCGGATGGGATTACTCGAAAACCACAAATTAAGCAAGGCTGAGTACTAATACTCAGCAAGACTTACCCGACAAAAAGTAAAGTACAGCTAGACATGCAAGGCTTTTTGGCTGCTGGGTTTTTTTTGCCAAAAGCGACTAAGAGTTGATCCTTATTTTCATATTTTAGCTCAAGTTCTAGTATGTTAACCATTCTAGGTGAGCACCTGCACTAAACAAGCATGTTGTGCAAACAATATTAAATAGGTAACAATATTAATCCAAAATGTTTCATAAATAAACATGGGGTAGCCAGTGGTCAAGCCGACTCAGACAACGGCGAGTGACCGACGATCGATCGATTTACATACTTGCAAGGTAAACCCAAGATACACAGCAGAAGTAGACCCCAAGAATTCAAATAAAAGCAAATGCAGGGTCTACCCCGACCAGGCGGTTCCCAACATCCCACAGTTTGGGATCAGACGCTACAAACTCTGGTACACGGTTAACCCGACCAGTCCGGACTCACACACTATACCACGGGTAGCTAGCCCGGAGACACATCCCAAGCGGGTAGCTAGAAAGATCCCGCCCCGATTCAGAAGGTACTAGGCTTACCGGTCCCATTCCCGACAAGCACTTGGTATGTTCAATAGCTTAGGACCAGCACCATGCTACTCGGTCGAGACCGAACCCATTGCTCTTACCACATGAGCGAGTCGATTTAACCAACTTATGATTCCAACATAAGCATCCTATATCTCGCGAGCAATGAGTCATTACTCGACTTCTACCGTATCCTTAGAGCATGGCACTAGCGTTCCTGACATACTAGTAAAAGAGCATAGGAGTCCTAAGGATCATGCATCTAGGTTTCAAAGCAACTCCTGAAACTTAAATGCACAAGTAAAGCATAAATAATGAAAGGTAAAGGACATGATTTTCATTTATAAAATGGGTTAGATGAAACCGGTGCTTGCCTTCCTCAGACTCTACACCCAAACAAGCCTTTGGCTCTTCTGGACTTTGGTCCAGGTCTTGCTGCACACTAGCTTGATTCAACTCTCCACTAGATGCTCCCTCCTCCTCCTGGGTAAGCGTGTACGTCCCGTCGGGAAGATCTACACGTTTACATGCACATGCATTGGATTATGGTGCAGGTGGGAGAATTACCATAAAACCAACTCTTGTTGGGCACATTCATCCAAACATTATTATTTTCTCACAGAAATTATTAGGGTGTGTGATAATAAACAAAACATTACTTCGATGGTGATTGTGTGCACATCTAAGCAATTTAAGTTACTTAACTTCACCAAACAGCAAGGGGGTGTTTTTAAATTGATAAAAACAGAAACAAACATGATTTCACAATTTAGCACT
The DNA here is from genome assembly GCA_947561735.1 of Cenchrus americanus. Taxonomy (NCBI): domain Eukaryota; kingdom Viridiplantae; phylum Streptophyta; class Magnoliopsida; order Poales; family Poaceae; genus Cenchrus; species Cenchrus americanus. The sequence goes on from OX387240.1 coordinate 58,796,123, forward strand.
TTTAATTTCCATTTCTTTCTTTAATTATTCAAAACAAGCCTTTCAACCATCAAACCAAATTAAATCAAAAACACTTCAAAAGAGCCTAATCTTTTGCACACAGCAACATATGCTTAATTTAAGCTCTCAAACCAAAATTTGGCTTAAGATCATTTATAAATTAATTTAAACGAAAAAGGCAAATTTCAGCCTAACAAATCAACATTAATTCATATAAAAAGATTTAATAAACTTTTTCATCTCAACTTTCTCCTACAGGTCATGTATGCCAAGAATGAGTTTCTGACCAAAGCATGGTTGCAGATTCAAATTATTTTTTAGATTTTGAATTTAAACTCCTACACAAGATTAAATCCAAAACATCTATTAAACAATTCCCTAAATTCACATCCATCACACCAGGGGTACTAATCATCAAGCCAAGGTCCTAGGGTGCACATGCGGTTACAGAAAAGTTCATCAAAGGGGTTATAAAAAGCATCAAACTTAATCTAGCATAAAGCTTACAAAAATCATAACTGAAAATATACATATCAAAATCATGCAAACTTTTGCCACTGATCTAGACATGCCATAAAGAGCGACATATTCAAAAATCAAGTTCATAGCATGTGTATATTTTAATCACACTAAAAACACTCCAAACTGAGTTTGAATTTTTAATTCAAAAACTGTACAGAAAAACCCTATACATGTTTTCTAGAAAAGATAGGATTCTTCACCACAAACCCAACAAAATTGGTTTTGCATTTTTCTGATTTTTCTACGATTTTTAACGATTTTTCGAAGTTGCAGCTTAAACACGAAAGGAACTTTATTAAAACTAGGTCCCTGGTTTTTGCATCTGGAACCCTGGAAAGAACTCAGAGCCGCGGCCAGCGACGGGGAAATCCAAAATCCGGCGAGCTCATCGCCGGGATGGACCGGGGAAGTGGTGGGGATTGACAAGGGGCTCACCACGATCTAGTTTTGAGGCTTGGACGGGGTGGAGACGTGGACGGCAGGCGTCGGCGGCGGACGTGCGGCAGGGAGGCCACTGCAGTTCGAATCCCCGTTGAGGCTCGGGCCAGGCCGGGCAACAGGCGACTCGGGGGCTCCTGCGTGTCTTAGGGAAGGGGTGGAGGGTATGGTATGGCAGCTGAATTGAAGCTTGGAGGCGACGACCATGAAGGACGGCGGAACGGACGAGAAGGTCATGCGGCTCGTTGTTCGTTTTTGCCTCGCGAATAAGGAGGGGAATACGAGGAGGTGGCGACCCAAGGAAGGTCCCATTCGCGCGCGGCACCAACCGGCGCGTCCGGTGCCCCGCGCGGCGGCGGCTTAGAAGTGCGGCGACCGGCGCGTGTCACTGGCGGCGCGGACGGTGGCTCTCTGGCGATGGCCACCTGGCCGCATCGAGGTGCGCGGGTCCACATGGCCTAGGTACTGTGCGTGCGCGTGCGCGTGGACCGGCTACTGTGACGGTGTACGGACCAGGCGCGAAAGCCAGGGCTGGATGGCCGCGCGACGCAGAGCACGGTCTGGCGTTCCGGCGCTCCGGCAGTTTTTCATTCCATTTAGCCTGCTTCGAAATTGCATAACTCCAAAAAGTTCCAACTAAGTTGAAAATCTCCAAATACGAAAGTTGTAGAGGAGCTATAGATCTACAACTTTCCTAAAGGGCGACATATGTTTTGATCGAAGGTTTGTCCGGGAACGTCGGCCGAAGTTGCAGTTTTTCCACGGCTCGAGTTACTGTTCACAGCGCAGTCAACTCGATTTCTGGCCAATTTGCACTCAAAATTGGAATGTCCGCCAGTTACGAAAAATGTGTTCCCAGAAATAACGAACAACTTTCACATTGGCCGATTTTGAACTTCTATAGTGAAATTTGGAGAACGCGCAAGAAAACCATTTCAGCCTTAAAGGAGATCTAGGGTTTGACCGTGGTTTGAGATTTTGACCAAGGTCTTTTGTGCAAATTTGTTACAAAACATGTCGAACATGTTTATGAGCCAATTTAAACATGATTAATGCAACTAATTAAGTTAGTTAACTTTAATAAATACCTGGGGTGTTACACTATCGGCCCTGTGCGACCATCCCCGCCGTCCCCGACGCCATCCCGGCCACTACATCGCCATCCCCGACGCTGTAGAAGCGTCCGCGACAGGACACCGCCACGCCAGCTATTGTACCCCCGTACGGCCTCGTGTCAACAGCACCCTCGAGTCCTCACACGGGCGGTCGCCGAACAGGAAACCGCTACACCGCCACCCTGGAAACCGCTCCTGGGCGCGCACAGGACGAGCCATGACGCCCCGCCAGAGGCAAGATTCGTCAGGACGGCCATCTACTCCGCGACGCTGTACACCGTGCCTCTACACGTAGGTGAAATAGTGCGGCACGCTTGTAAACTGCCGCCTCCTTGGCCTATAAAAGGAGGGGCAGTCCCCTAGCCGCGGGGAGACGGGACGACGGACAGCGCACACTTGCACGCTTTCTACCTTCACCACGATATTAGCTATTTCCTCAATCAGTACCTCTGGGACCTGGAGACCCGACCTCCTCTCCAACCTCGCTTGTAGCCCCCCTCTACGAGCACCACAGTGCAACGCAATATAGTGCCCCGAGCACACCCCTGCTGGACGTACGACCCCCGACCGGAACCAGGATAAAACCCAGTGTCATTAGTTGCTGAGCACCGGCCATCGAGAGATAGATCTCAACGCTTCTTACTAGTTAGTTTTGGGACTACTTTCTGCACCGACAGTTGGCGCGCCAGGTAGGGGGTGCGCGCTGAAGATCTGCTCTCACCAGCCATCTCGATGGTGATCCGCACCGAGTACAGGGGCCATAGATACTCTACGGCTACCTCATGCGCATCACCAACCGCGCCGAGCTTCACCCGTGGCGGTCGACCGGGCCAGGGCCGGTTCCCTCCACGCTCGCTGCTGACGCCCCGACGCTCACCGAAGCGGACGCCGCGGGCCCCTCGCCGCCACGATGCCGATGACGCTCCGGCCAGCGCTCTCGACAGGCGCGGATGGAATGACGTCGGGCCGCGCGCGTCGCCTCTCAACACGATGCGACTACTGGCGCGATGGCGACCGCTCCTGCGGGGGAATGCGTGGTTTCCAAACCACAGTTCCCCCACGGCATGCGCAACGCCGCAATGGCGTATGCCTCGTCGGCCAGCGCCAACATGGCGGCGCGCGAGGGCCATCCCGGCCGCCACGTCCCAGCGGCTAGGAACTCACCGCCACCACCGACGACGAGTCGTACCACGACTCCACCAGCGAGCTACCGCCTGCCACTTCGCACGGGTACGCGGAGTGGGCTTCTCCGGCGTACCGGACCCGGTGATGTTCCAGCGGTTCCTCGACGCCACGGACTACTGGTTCGGCTACTCCGACAACTCCAGCGCCGGGAGCTATGACCCCGTGCGGGAGTGCTTCGTCGTGATCGCCAACGTCCAAGCAAACGCCGCGAACGCGGCGAAAGCTGGCGACGGAGAGGTCCCCCTCAACCCCGGAACTAGACCACAACAGGGCGCGGGGCCAAGTGCACCCCCACCTCACCGCCAAGGAGCGCTGACATCAACGCGCAGCTAGCCCAAGTGCGTGAGCTCGAGGCCAAACTTGTGTAGGAGTACCGCGTGGTGCGACTACTACGCGCCTCCATCGCTGGGGAAGCCTCCGCGCGCAGTGAACGCGCGCGCGAGCTGGGCAAGCAAGCCCGCGAGTGCATCAACACCGACTTCGACGTCGACAATCCAAGCACGCCCCCACGAGCGAGCCAGAAGCTCATCGCTGCCGCAACGCTGCTGTGGGCCATGCGCGCTCCTTCAACGCCCGAGGCGTGGAACCTGCACCGCGAGGCGCAGGCACTCATCGAGCAAGCGGCCGTGCAACAGGCCGAGAGCTCGGCGTCCCGCATTCTCCAGTAGGGGTGCGCGGGGGACGACGGGGGGTGCGCAAGGCCCCGAGGCGTCGGTTCACGCGGGCGACACGACGAGGCAGCCCGCATGCCAAGGCCAGACGCCGGTCAGAGAGTAGATCCTTGACACGCGTGGGCAGGCCCAAGACGACGACGCTCGCAACGTCATCAATGCCCGGCGGACGGGCAACGCAGAGGCACGGGCGGCGGCAGGCTACCATCCACGGCGGGGTGGGCGCTACGACAGTCGTGAGGACCGCTCGCCGACGCCGGAGCCCCCCGGAACCCACGTGTTCAGCCGGGAGATCCGCACGGCGAGCTTCCCGCAGCGCTTCCGTAAGCCCACGTTGATCGTCAAGTACACAGGGGAGACGGACCCCCGTGTATGGCTCAACGACTACCGCCTAGCATGCCAGCTGGGTGGAGCCACCACCGACGAGGTGATCATCCGCAACCTGCCGCCACACCTCACCGATTCGGCGCGGACGTGGCTCGAGCATCTGCCGGCCAGCCAAAACCACAACTGAGACGACCTAGTCCGCACCTTCGTGGGGAACTTCTAGGAGACGTACGTGCGCCCTGGGAACTCCTGGGACCTGCGTACGTGCACCCAGAAGCCCAGCGAGTCGCTCCGGGACCTCATACGACGCTTCTCCAAGCGCTGCACGGAGCTCCCGAATGTGGCCCAGTCCGAGATCGTACACGCCTTCCTCGAGGGCACGACCTGCCGGGACCTCGTGCGCAAGCTCGGGCGTAGCCCGCCGGTCGACTCCAACGAGTTGTTCGACATCGCCACCAGCTTCGCCTCAGGCGAGGAGGCGGTGGGGGCCATCTTCGACGGGAAGAAGGACAAGCGCGTGGACGACGCGCCCGCGGAGGGCAGCAAGGGGTCCAAAGAACCCCGGCGAAGCACAAGCGGGGCAAGAAGGGCAAGAAGCCGCGTCGCGAGGCGCGCGCGCGCGGGGCGCGACGACGACGGGGACGAGGCCCTCGCTGTTGACCCAGCTCGAAGGGGCCCTCGAGCGGCCCCTCGAGGCCCCGGTGTCTTCGACGACATGCTGAAGAAGCCCTGTCTGTACCACAAGACGTCGGTCAACTACACCCTCGAGCAGTGCGACCTGCTCAAAAGATACTATAGCCGCGCTGCCGCGAAGGATGGCGAGGCCAAGAAGGATGGGGGTGACGGCGACGTCGGCGGCTTCCCCGCGGTGGAAAACGTCTTCCTCATCTTCGGGGGGGGGCGACTGTGGACATGTCCAACAGCCAGCGCAAGCGGGAGCGGCACGAGGTCCTCGCCGCGGAGAAGGCTCCTCCCTCCTTCCTCGACTGGTCGGAGGATGCCATCACCTTCAGCCGCGAAGATCACCCGAACCGCATCCCCAATCCGGGCCGGTACCCGCTGGTCGTCAACCCAATCATCGGCAATGCGCGCTTCTCCAAAGTGCTGATGGACGGAGGCAGCAGCCTCAACATCCTCTACGCGGACACTCTGCGTCTGCTGGGGATCGGGTTGGACCAGCTGCGGCCCAGCACGACGCCGTTCCATGGCGTCGCGCTGGGCAAGCGCGTCCAGCCCCTCGGGCAGATCGACCTGCCTGTCTTGTTTGACACGCCAGACAACTTCCGCAAGGAGACTCTCACCTTCAAGGTGGTGGGGTTGAGGGGCGCGTACCACGCCATTCTCGGGCGCCCGTGCTACGCCAAATTCATGGCAGTCCCAAACTACACCTACCTCAAGATGAAGATGCCGGGACCCAAAGGCGTCATCATCGTGGGCTCATCGATCGAGCACGAGTTCAACTGCAATGTCGAGTGCGTGGAGCACGCTGAGGCGCTAGCGCTGGATGAAGCGCTCGTGGCGAACCTGGAGAAGCTGGCCAACGAGGACCTCGACTCCCCCGCCAAGCACGCAGGCAGCTTCGAGGCTGCTGAGCAAATCAAAGAGGTGCCCCTCGACCTTGCTGCCCCCGAGGGCAAGGCGTTGAGGTTCAGTTCCACCCTCGACCCGAAATACGAAGTGGTGCTCGTCGACTTTCTCCGCGCCAACGCCGACATCTTTGCGTGGAGCCCCTCGGATAAGCCAGGCATCCCGAGGGAGGTCACCGAGCACTCCCTTGATATCCTACCTCACTCCCGCGCCGTGCAGCAACGGCTGCGCTGCTTTGACGAAGAGCAGCGCTGGGCAATCGGAGTGGAGTTGTGGAAGCTCCTCGAGGCCGGGTTCATCAAGGAAGTGTTCCACCCTAGGTGGCTAGCTAATCCTATACTAGTTAAGAAAAAGAATGGGAAATGGCGGATGTGTGTAGATTATACTAGTTTGAATAAAGCATGTCCTAAGGTTCCTTTTCCTTTGCTACGAATCGATCAAATCGTTGACTCGACAGCAAGGTGCGAACTCTTATGCTTTCTTGATGCATATTATGGGTACCACCAAATAAAGACGAAGGAGTCCGACCAGCTCGTGACTTCATTCATCACTCCCTTCGGGATGTACAGCTACGTAACGATGCCGTTTGGTCTCCGAAACGCGGGCGCTACATACCAGCGATGCATGCAGCATGTTTTCGGAGATCACATCGGGCGAACCATTGAGGCTTACATAGACGATATAGTCGTAAAGACCAGGAAGGCGGACGACCTGGTTAACGACCTCCGCGTGGTATTCGATTGCCTGCGAGCCAATGGCGTAAAGCTGAACCCCGAGAAGTGCGTCTTCGGAGTGCCGCGAGGCATGCTGTTGGGGTACATCGTCTCCCAGCGGGGGATCGAGCCCAACCCCGAGAAGGTCACAACCCTCGAGCGGATGGGCCCGATTCAAGGCCTTAAGGGGGCCCAGAAGGTGCTGGGGTGCCTCGCTGCCTTGAGCCGCTTCATTTCGCGGCTCGGCGAGAAGGGGCTGCCCCTCTACCGACTCTTGAAGAAGCACGAGCGCTTCTCCTGGACCGTCGAGGCCCAAGAGGCGCTTGAAAAGCTCAAGGCGACGCTGGCCTATGCGCTGATCTTAACACCACCCCGGGATGGCGAGCCTCTGTACCTCTACGTCACCGCAACCACCCAGGTGGTCACCGTCGTCATCGTGATGGAACGTACAGAGGAAGGGCATGCCGTACTAGTCCAATGACCCGTTTACTACATCGGCGAGGTGTCGTCTGACACCAAGGTGCGCTACCCACAGATCCAGAAGCTGCTCTACGCGGTGGTGCTCGCGCGGCGCAAGCTTCGCCACTACTTCGAGGCCCATCCGGTCACGGTGGTCTCCTCCTTTCCGTTAGGGGAGATTATCCGAAACTCAGACGCGGCAGGCAGGATTGCCAAGTGGTCGGTGGAGTTAATGGGCGAAACACTCGCCTATGCGCCGCGCAAAGCGATCAAATCCCTGATCCTAGTGGATTTCGTCACCGAATGGACGGACACGCAGCTGCCACCGCCATAAGTTCAGGCTGAGTGCTGGACCCTCTACTTCAATGGGTCGGTGATGAAGACGGGGCAGGAGCGGGCTTGCTCTTCATCTCACCCCTCGGGGAGCACATGAGGTACGCGGTGCGCCTGCACTTCCCAGCGTGAAATAACATGGCGGAGTACGAAACCCATCTCTGCGGCCTCAGAATCGCCATCGATGTTAGGGAGACTCGCAGCTCGTGATCGACTAGGTCATGAAGAACGCGAGCTGTCACAACGACAAGATGGAGGCATACTGCAATGCCGTGTGGGCCCTCGAGGACAAGTTCTATGGCATAGAGCTTAACCACGTGCCCCGCCGGTAAAATGAGGGGGCGGACGAGCTTGGCAAAATCGTGTCGGGGCGAATCACCGTTCCCCCGAACGTTTCTGCGCGATATGTCGCTAGGCCGTTCGTCAACCTCGAGCCGACCCCCTCGAGCCAGGAGGAACCCTCAGGGCTCCCTCGGACCCAACAGGCGCGGAGCCTATGGATGAGGACCCCTCGAACGAGGCGTTCGTACTCTCCCTGCTCGAGCGGTGTGGCGCGGACGAGGCCGAAGCCATGGATACAGAGCCGGTCCCCCGCGCGGAGGACTGGTGAGACAAATATATTGCCTGGATGGACCGAGGTGAGCTTCCCCCGGACCGATCTGAGGCCAGGTGCATTGCCAGGATGGCCAAATCATTCGCCCTCGTCGATGGCGAGCTGTACAAGTGCGCTGCATCAGGCGTCCTGCAGCGATGTGTGCCTATCCCCCAGGGGCGCGAGCTCCTTTGAGACATTCACGCGGGCGTGTGCGGCCACCACGCAGCGCCTCGCACCCTCGTGGGCAACGCGTTCCGCCAGGGCTTCTACTGGCCCACGGCGATCGCTGATGCCAGCGAGATCATATGCACCTGCGAAGGGTGCCAGTTTTACGCCTGCAAGACCAATCTTCGTGCGCACGCCCTCCAGACAATCCCCGTCACATGGCCTTTCACCGTGTGGGGTTGGACATTGTAAGGCCCTTGCGAAAAGCGCCCGGGGGCTACACCCACCTACTGGTTGCTATCGACAAATTCTCCAAGTGGGTCGAGGTGCGCCCGATCACGAATATCAGGGCAGAGCAGACCGTGACGTTCTTCACCAATATCATCTACTGGTTCGGGGTGCCCAACTCCATCATCACCGACAACGGGTCCCAATTCACCGGCAGGAAGTTCTTGGAGTTCTGCGACAAGTTCCACATCCGCGTCGATTGGGCGGCCGTGGCGCATACACGGACCAACGGTCAAGTGGAGCACGCCAACGGCATGATCCTACAAGGTCTCAAGCCCAGGATTTTCGACAGACTGAACAAGTCTGGTCGCAAATGGCTCCAAGATCTACCAGCGGTCGTGTGGAGCCTCAGAACCACCCCGAGCAGAGCCACGGGATTCACCCCGTTTTTCCTTGTCTATGGCGTGGAGGCCGTTCTCCCCACGAACTTGGAATATGGGTCGCCTAGAGTCGGGGGCTACGATGAAGGCACCAACCAGCGAGCCCGCGAGGACTCGCTGGACCAACTGGACGAGGCCCGCACTGTGGCCCTGATGCACTTGGCAAGGTACCAACAGACGCTGAGGTGCTACCAGGCCTGGAAGATACGGCGCCGAGACTTCAACAAAGGGGACGTAGTCCTAAGGCTGCGTCAAGACAACTGAGGCCGCCACATGCTGTAGCCCCCGTGGGAGGGACCCTACGTCGTGGTCAAAGTACTCAAACCCTGCACCTACAAGCTGGCCAACGAGAATGGTGAAGAACTCACCAACGGTTGGAACATCCAACAGCTACGTCGCTTCTACCCTTAGGAAGGATTTCCAAGTTCTTTTTGTCATTTACAAACCCAACACCCCAGTTGGTGGTACGAATGTAAATTTTCACTAAGATGAATAAAGTCAAAGGGCGACTTGGCTTTCCCCAGAAAACCAAGCCACCCTCGGGGGCTACTGAGGGGGCATCCCCCCCAAAAAAATGGTCCAATTTTTTTCGCAAAAAACCATCGCAAATGTACCAAGTACGCCTCGACCCAAGTTCTGGGTGAACCTACGCGGGACGCGAGCGGCTAAAGGGTGAAGAAGCGCGAGTCGGAGATAGCCTACGCCTCCAGCAGGATACGGCCCTTCCCCCTTGCCGCTTCACCTACAAGCTACTCGTGCGAACGGACCTTTCCCAGCTAGGGTTCACCTAAGAAAATTGGAAGGTAGAACGGTGCAATTGCCGGAGTAAAAAGCATTACTTCAATTTACAAACATTCGAATGTTTCAAACAAGTAATTGTTTATTACATGGCCACACGGCCCGAATACTAACACTTAAACAACAAGGGCACGAACGCCCAGTGATCTTCAAGCTTGAGGGCTGCCCGCCGCGGGAGCGTCTGGGAACAAGAAGTCTGTGATGTCCTCCGCGAGCATATCAGCGGCGGTGGCGGCGAGCGCGTCTGCACGGTCCATTGCCACCTCGTCCTCGACACCGACCGGGACGACGTAGCCCGAGGAGACATCCTCGAAGTCAACCTGGTAGTGAGACGCCACCACGCCAAGGGCCTTCTTGACGCCCAGGTGAAGGGCGCGACACTTGAGAGCACGAAGGCGACTCGCCATTGAGCTCCCAGCTTGCACCTCGCCTTCCTCGACCTCCTGGCAAGCCTCGAGTGCGGCGGCCCGCAGCTCCTCCAACTCCTATTGCAAGGAGTTGTAGGCCGTCTGCATAGCCTGAGCCTGGGTCGTCCAGTTCCCAAGGCGACCCGTAGGCCTGAAAGCCACAAACAAGAGACGAAAAATTGGGAGCAGACCCCAAAAAAGAGACGAAACAACCAGTGAGAAGACAAGCGAAAGATAACTCACCTTCGACCTGCTTCTTCTCCACCTCGAGGGCCTGGCGCGCGTCCTCAGCCGCCTGCCGCAAGCTGAGAACCGTGGCCTCTTGCTCCTCGAGGGACTGGCGCAGGTCTTCGTGCGAGACGCTGAGCTGGGTCAGCTCCCCGTTGAGCCTTGAGACCTCGTCATCCCGCTGATTGAGGGTCGCCCGCGCCCCATCAAGTGCGGCGCGCTCTTACTGGAGCTGGCCCTGCGCCTCTTCTCGCCCCAGACGCTCACGATCGAGGGAGGCCCGGGCCTCGGCGAGGGCGGTCCGCTCCTGTTGGAGCTGAGCCTCCGCCTGCTGGCGCGCGACCTGTTCCTGTCGGAGCCGATCCTCTGTCATGGCAAGCGCGGCGGCCTTGTCCGCCAGGCTGGCCCTCAGCCCCTTCGCCTCCTTAGCCCTCTCTTCGGGCCTGGCTATGCCAAGCACACACTCCCTCGAGGGCCGCACGGTCTTGTTGGAGCTGGGCCCGAACAGAGACCACCTGGGCCTCACACTCCGCCGCCAGGGTTCGTGCCCCCACCAGGTCCTTCCGCGCCTTGTGCAGCGCCTCGTCCCGGTCCATGAGCGCTGTCTTCACCCTCTCAACCGCGGAGACGTCCTCCGCAGCCTGGGCGTCCAGTTCTGGGGGCTGATCCTGTAGGGCTTCCGCCCGGTACACCAGCCACCAGTCCGGGGTCCTCAGGGCCTCGACGAGGGCGTCGAGGGCGTTGTACTGCCCCCGGTACCAGCTAAGCTCGGCGTCCAGTCAGTCGAGAGCGCCGACTCTCCAATTCCTGCCGCCGGCGGACAAAGCGAGAGAAGACGGGGATCAGAGGAAACGCAAACGCGGAAGAAACGAAAGCAGAAAGACCACGAAACCCGGTAAGAGGTCACAAAACCAGAAGACGCGCCATGCGGGACCTCCATGGATCCGTAGCGCCTCGTTCAGTGCCCAGTTGAGCGAGGCGCCATGGTCGCGGAATTCTTGCCACAACACCCTTGCTCGGCTCGGGCATCGGGCGAGGACCATGTCCGGTTCGAGGACCGGTGGATGGTCGCTTCCTTGTGTGATGAGTGATTGACAACATTGTGTGGACCGATTCTTGGCTAAGTATTGTAGGTGCGGGTTGTGGCTTGACTCGTGTTGGTGCGGGTGAAGAACAAGCGCGAAAGGTCGTTGCCGGTGAGGCCTCCGGGTGTGGAGAAGACAAGTAGGCTTCGTTCGAGGGACCGGTGGCCGGCGGGGTCAAGTGCGGGCCGCATGGTGGCATGAACGACAAGATGAAGTCGTGGACGGTTTCTTGGTAGAGCCTCAAAACCAAGGTCGAGCCGGGACTACGTGGGAGCCGATTCATGAGTGGAGATTGGCGGAGACTACACCGAGTTCGCGGGGTTTGCGGTGGTTCACCGAGAAAACCACCGGGTTACTCGGTTGAGCCACAAAACCGAGGCCGAAGACTCGACGAGGAGGTGCGGCCACCCGGGCGGGTTCAACCGCCCGGGAGGGGCGGTCGGACCGCCCGGGGCCGGTCGGATCCCCGTGGGCCGGTCTAACCGCCCGGGGGGTGGTCCGACCGCCCGGCCGCCGGCGCCGAGAAGCTTCGAAGCGGAGGACACACGTCGGGATCGCAAGGCTTGCGTCGAGGCTACGCGGGGTGCTTCGTCGCCGGGCATCCGTCCGATGGTGAAGACATCAAGAATTCCAAATCCGCCCTTGAGGGGCATGTATCCCTAGTTATTAGTGAAGGGTAGTTTAGTCTTTTGGGTGCCTCCATATATACTCATTAGAGGGGTGGATGGCGAGAAAAACTCTTGGAACCCTAGCTCATTTAGTTTTTCCATTTTCGTTCTCCATTTTCCTTAGGATTTTAGAAGGCTAGCTTGAGAGCTTCATGTGAGATCTAGAGAGAGGGATGGATGTTTGGGTGGCAAGCTAGACCTTGTACGAACCATTCATGGCATGTATAGAAGGTTTGGCGTTGTTCATCATGGTGGTTTTCCAATCTCTTTGGTGTTGATTTTCGGAGCTCTTTTTGGCGGTGTTTTGAGGACGATTTCTTGGGGTTTTTGGTGGATGTCACGTATGAGGTTCTTGTGCCTCTTTGGTGGTGACTTTGCCCCCAAATCCCCTTTGAATCGGACTCGATTTGGTGGTTTCTCGAGTTGGGCGAGTTCTTGACCTAGAGAAGCGATTTCTTCGATTCCTCTTGATTGTGAGCGTTTCGGGTCGATTCCTTTGAGGTAGAGGTTGCCCGGGAGGTAACCCGGCATTCCCGAAGTTTGGCCGCAATCCGTGGAGTGATTCGGGAGATCGGGCGCGAGGAAGTTGAGGTTTGACCCGCGGGTTCGTTTTACGGAAGGGGGCGGTCTAACCGCCTACGGGGGGCGGTCTAACCGCCCGGGTGTTTCCGGGTCAAAGTTTTGTTTCGCCGGATTTTCCTCTGTGAGTTTGTTCGCCTTGATCGGAGAGGAGTGTCCGGGTGAAATTTGGGGTCGTTCTCGTGCGGTTGCTAGGTGTTCTTGGTTGGAGTTCATTGCTTGGGTACGGAGGTTAGACCGCCCCGGAGTAGGCGGTCTAACCGCCCCTAGGCCCTTGGGTGAAGTTTTGGTTTTCGCCAAGATTTTACGGTAGCTTGCATGGCCTTGACCGAGATCTCTCGTTGGTGAAACCGTGGTGAGTTTTGGTGCTCGGAAGAGGCGTTTCGGAGGATTTCTTGGTTGCCGGGTGGAGGCGGTCTAACCGCCCCCTATACCCGTCTAACCGCCCCCCCTCGGTTAGCGGCTTTCGAGTTGTTTCCGCCGTCGGTCTTGCGTGTGTGTTGTGGTTCTTTGGTAGAGTTTGTTCCTAGGACCGGTAGAACTCCGGTGGCTACGTGGTTTTGGCAAACGGGAGGTAGAAGTGCGGAGCGTGTGATTTCGGGGGTTCGACCGAGCTAGTTCGTCTTGTCGGAGTTTCAATCTCCCTCGAGAAGAATTTTTATCGGCTCCCATTCACCCCCCCCCCTCCTCGGTCGCCTAATCGGTCCTTCAAGTGGTACCGGAGCCGGTTCGGGTCTTTGTTGACTCTAACCGGTCTAAGATCCAAGGATGGCGTACCGGAACGGGGTTCGGGTCCTCCACACTTCGATGGCAAGAACTACCGGATGTGGAGCAAGCGGATGGGTGCGTTCCTCCGCGGAAAGGGTCGGTTGCTTTGGGATGTCACGGTGGACACAGGCTATGTCCAGCGATGGATTTCCTTGCTCCGGGGTCGAGGGACGGATTCGACGCCAACAATAAGGCGGTCGACTACTTGTTTCGTGCTTTGTGTCGGCTCGAGTTCGATCGGGTGCACACCGAGCACTTGGCTTGTAGGATTTGGGCGGTGTTGAAGGAGGCTCATGTTGGGAACTCTAGGTTCGGGAACGGATGTATGCGACCTACGGAGAGAGTACGAGAACTTCACTCATCTCCCCGGTGAGTCCATCGATGCCTTGTTTCAGAGGTTCACGGTGGTGGTGAACAACATGAGGGCCAATGTGGACGTTCTCCCGTACGATGATCATGATAGAGCGGTCAAGCTCTTACACTCTTTGGATCGTACGATATGGGGCGGAAAGTTCGAGGCCATAGTCGAGTCGGAGAGGTATGATACTCTGACGGTGAACGAGCTGTTCTCGAAGCTCAAGTCGGCTGAGGTGGATAGAGGCATGACTGCCAAGCTCGAGGGACCGACTGACTCCCATAGTCTTGCCCTCGTTGGTGGTTCCAAAGGAAAGACTAACTCTAACCCATCCACCAGGATGTTCTCGTTTTCCTCTTTGATGTCTATGCCAGATGAGGAGTTTGATGACCTTGGAGAGGACGGGCCGGCGGCGTTGACGAGGCGGTTCGAGAGGCCGCACGAGAACCGCGTGAACATGAGGAGGAACACGAGGACACGGCTTCCGGTGCGGCAAGCGGGACACTTCGTCGCCGATCGCCGGAGAAGGCCGAGAACAAGGACGGCTACAAGCACAAGCCGAGGATGAACGATGGCAAGTACCGTTCGAGGCGCGACCACAAGAGCAAGCACAAGAACAAGTACAAGGGCGAGCGGCGATCGAGGAAGAAGGAGGGCCGAGGCTAGGCCCGAGCGATGGTTGGAGCGAGCGACGTCGACTCCGGTTCCGTGTACTCCACCTTGAGCTCAAGCGGCAGGTGAAGACGAGGGAGATCGCCGCAAGAACAAGAAGTCGTCCAAGAACACCGAGCGGGCCGAGCCGCTCGCGAGAGATGGCTTCGCACCATGGCGCCGAGCTCCGGCAAAGAAGAGCACACAGAGCGACTCGGATTCGAGTCCGACGACGAGGTGCGTGATGAACTTCCCTTCTTGCGCCGGGAGAATGAGAGGCTTGGCTCTTTGCTTGATAACCGTGATGACATGCTTAGAGAGGCCAAGAAAATGAGGAAAGAGCTTAGGGCTTCACTCGAGGATGCTAGGACTAGAGTGGGCGAGCTAGAGACACGGGTGCTTGATAGCAAGCTTGAGATTGATTCGCTTAAGGCTAGTCCTGTTGTTTCGATGAGAATGATTGTCTTGATTGCTCCATATTCCTTGCCGATCTTGCTTTGTTTAAGGAGAAGCATGCCTCCAAGTGTGAGGAACTAGATGTGCTTAGGGTTGAAGTGGGCGAGCTTAAGTCTAGACCTCGCTTTGCTAGGTGCTTGCACTTCTTGCCCCGTTTTGCATGCTAAGATTGATGAGATGCATGCTTACACTAGTTCGCTCGAAGATAAATTGAAGGAACCCATGCCTACATCTTGCTCTACCCGTGAAATGCATGCATTGAAAAATTTGGAGCTTGCACATTATGTTGATCGTTTGCGGGATGAGAATGATGACTTGAGGAAGTTGATGGGTTGGTTGTCCCAGTCATGAGCCTCGCTTGAGGATGATGATCGAGGCCTTTAAGAGGAAAGATGGTGAGGGGCTTGGGGCAAACAAGGTTGGTGAAGGAAGTGGAGAAAATATCCCAGAGCCACCAAAAACCCACCACAAAAATGATTTCCCTCCAAAACCCAACCATCTTAGGAACCGACTAGACACAACCCCAGCTCCACCTATATTTCCTACTCCCACAAATGATCTCCGAAGGCTCGTCAAGTTTGTGAGCACTTCCGGAAAGTGTTCTTTGGGAAAGTGAGTGAGAAGGCAAGTGAGGAGAAATCGGTGGAGGAGTTGAGTGGAGAGAAACCAAGCGAGCGACCCCAATCCAAGCCTAAACCCAAGCTTGTGAGGTTTCGTTGTGGCCATTGTGGGAAAGAGGGTCACAAGGATGAGTTTTTGCTTCAAGAGGAAGCGGGAAGAGAGGATGGCAAAGGAGTGGGCGAACAAGGATAGGTACAACCCTTCCCATGGTGTACCTAAGCCTCGTATGCCACTACCCGGGGGTAAGGTCGTGGTGAGAAGTGTTCCGACATGGGGAGATGCAAGTTCCCGCGGCCGAGGAGCGGTTCGGAGGGGGGCGGCCGACCCCGGCCCGGCTAGGCGGTCGGGCAGAGGCCCGGCCCAAAGGGGGGCGGTTAGGCCCGGCCCGGCTAGGCGGTTTAACCGGCCCCCTCCGCACTCGGGCGGAGTGGTTTTCGAGGTGGTGAGTCGAGAGGTTTCGGGTCCGGAGGTGGAGTTGCTGGTGGTTGGTCCGGAGAGACAACGGGTGGTCGGAGTTGCTAGGCATTCTCCCCCTCGAGTTCACTACGGGGATGGGAGGAGTCGTAGCTTTGAGAAGGAGAGGAGGGACGTTCCACGGGTTATCTTCCGTGGTTTTGGTCCTCCTCCGTGCGGTGAGGGTGGTTCCCTCGGAGTGGTTCCCGAGGTGGTGTTCGTGGTGGTAGTTATGGTAGGAAAGATGGCTTGATGTGTGCTAACCCCACTTTCGAGCAAATGGCTCGGCACTTGGTTTTCCTCCTTTGGTATTAACCCCGATCTTTGAGTCGTTTGTTCGCTCACGTGCTTGTTTTTGAATTTCAGGTGGGAGACTTGAAGAACATTTGGTTGATTGACTCCGGTTGTTCGAGGCATATGACCTGAGACAGGGGGTGGTTCTCAAGTCTCGTCCCGGTGGTGACGAAGAGGTACATCACCTTTGGGGACAATGGGCGTGGGCGTGTGCTTTCAGAAGGTGAGATAAAAGTGAGTGACAAGATCACTCTGAGGCGTGTTGCTCTTGTTCAATCGTTGGGGTACAATTTGCTTTCTGTGTCTCAGTTGTTGGATGAGGGCTTTGAGGTGTTGTTTCGGCCAGGTGGTTCTCGGATTGTGGACTCTTGAGGGGACCTTGTTTGTATGGTCGTTCCCGAGGGTCAGGTGTTTCGTGCTGATTTTTCTCAGTCTTCGGGTGTGGAGCGTTGTTTCTTGGATGGTTCTTCGAGTGAGTTGTCGAGGTGGCATAGGAAGTTGGGTCACTTGAGGTTTGACCTTTTTTCTCGCTTGAGTAAACTCAATTTGGTCCGAGGATTTCCACGGTTGAGGCTTGAGAAAGAGTTGGTTTGTGCTCCGTGTAGGCATGCCAAGATGGTGGCCTCTTCTCACCTGCCTCTCACCGATGTGATGACTGAGCGTCCATGCGAGCTGCTCCATATGGACCTTGTTGGCCCGTGTCGTGTGCGATCCGCGGGTGGGAAATGGTATGTCCTTGTTGTGGTGGACGACTATTCTCGATATGCATGGGTGTTCTTTCTTGAGGAGAAGGGGGAGACGTTTGGTTTTGTTCGAGATCTAGTCTTGAGGTTGAGGAACGAGAGGCACGGAGATGCCATACGAGCTATCCGCGAGTGATAATGGCTCGGAATTCGGGAACTCTCGGTTTGAAACCTTTTGCCATGACTTGGGTCTTGAGCACCGCCGAGTTCGAGTCCGTATACGCCTCCCCAGAATGGTGTTGTGGAAAGGAAGAACAGGACCTTGTGCGAGATGGCTCGGACGATGCTTGATGAGCATAGGACTCCGAGGAGGTATTGGGCTGAGGCGGTGAATACCGCGTGCTATGTGTCAAACAGGATATACCTCAGAGTGCACAAGAAAAAGACATGCTATGAGTTGATGCATGGTCGCACACCCAAGGTGAGTCACTTCCATGTCTTTGGTTGCAAGTGTTTCATTCGAAGAAGGGCGGGAAGTTGGATAAGTTTGAGGCTAGGTCTCGTCGATGGCATTTTCTTTGGTTATGCATCTCATTCTAGAGCATATCGTGTGCTCAATCTTGAAACTAACTGTCGGGGACAGCCCTAGGGGTCCCCTTAAACAACAGGGAAATCCTCACTTAAAACCCACAACAAGGCCAAAACACAATTCGCTTAACCATGCAGGGAACAGCCCACAAGGACTCCGACGGCCCATCAAGGCGGCCCTCTTAGAGATCCCCTCGAGCGGGCTCCGCCTCGCTCGAGGATGCGCGCTCCCTTTGGGCGGGCTCCGCCTCGCTCGAGGGGCAGCACTTCCCTCGAGCGGGCTCCGCCTCGCTCGAGGGCTCGCTCCCCCTCGAGCAGGTTCCGCCTCGCTCGAGGGTACGCCCCGCCCTCGGCCGGGGTCCGCCACGCTCGAGGGTGCCCCTCACGCGTGCGCCGGCCCCCGTACACGGGCATTTAACGCCACCGACGCCGGCGGGACGGCGCCATCATGCGCCGGGGCTCGCCCCCGTGCCGCCGCACCAACTCCCCAGGGAGGAGCCCATCCCCACCACTGTGGGGAGGGACTGTGCAGCGCGGCCGGTGTCAGTCCCGTGACGCCGTGCGCCTGCTCCAGTACGGCTAACGCGCCGAGCCCTCGAAAGGGGGCCGGACGCACCCTCGATTCACTTTCTCGTGACCCTACAGGGTTAGGTGGAGGCGCTAGGCCGGTGGAACGCCATCCCCGCCACTGTAACAGCGCGGCAGACATCCCCGCGCGTGCAGGCGCACGCCGGACGCTGTAGCAACCACTCCGGCACTGTGGAGCGCGTTGGGAAGGAACGCCGTTCTACCTACTCCTGTACTCCGTACGGGCCAACGTCAGCACC
This sequence comes from Cenchrus americanus, assembly GCA_947561735.1. Taxonomy (NCBI): domain Eukaryota; kingdom Viridiplantae; phylum Streptophyta; class Magnoliopsida; order Poales; family Poaceae; genus Cenchrus; species Cenchrus americanus. Next base: position 58,814,362 of record OX387240.1, read on the forward strand.
TCCCTCGAGCCTATCAGAAGACTTCGCCACCATCCGCCGCCCTTCTACCCTCGAACCGCCACTGTTCGGGTACAAGGTAGGCCATGATGGCCAGATCGCCGCAAGGATCGTCCGGACGGCCGCCCACTCTACGCGTAGCACGTCGCACTCCCCCACGTAGCTAGATAGCGCGGCATGCATGTAATTCGCCTCCCCCCTTGATCTATAAAAGGGGGGGCGAACCCCCCCCGCCGCGAGGGGACGGATTCATTCGGATCGGAACTCACGCGCGCACCACGCACTCATTCTCCAATTCTCCCACAATATCTTCGCCCACTCCACCATGGACTTGGAAGCCACGCTTCCTCTCCCCGCCTTGCTTGTAGCAGCCCCACCACGAGCACCCCGGTGCTTCGAGCAATATAGTGCCTTGAGCACACCACCGCTCGGACGTACGGCCCCCTCGGCGGGAACCGGATAAATCCCGTGTCTCTTATTGCTTAGCATCGACCATTGAGGGATAGACCTCGGCGCTATCTACGGTTAGTGTCGGGACCATATTCCGCACCGACGCTGGCGCCCACCGTGGGGCAATCGAGCGCCTAAGGTCATTCCGTCAACTCCCCTCCATGGTGATCCGCACCGAGTACCGTGCTACACGCTACCGCATGGGTAGCTCGGACCCCCTCCCAGCCCGGGTTCGAAATTCGCTTCGGGGACTCGAACTTTCGGGCCACGGGGAACGGCTATCTCATGCGCCTCACCAACCGTGAGGAGCTCCGCGCGCGGCGCCGGAGCCGGGTCGGCCTTGGCCCCGCCGCGCGCACCACCACGGCGCGCGCGCCCGCAGGGCACGGATGCCGCGGGCCCGTCGGCGCCACGACGCCATCGTCGCTCGGGCGGCGCTCGCGTCGGGCGCGGTCCGAGCGGCGACGGCCGAGCGCGCCGCCGCCCGGCGCGGTGCGCCCGCCATCACGACCGCCACCCGCCCGGCGGGGCAGCGCACGGTCTCGGGCCGCGCATCCCCATCGGCCGCATGGCGCTACGTCGGCCTACAACGCCAACGTCAACACCACGATGCGCGGGTTCCGCCTAGCCGCCACGTCTTCGTCGCCGGGGACCCCGGCGCCTCGGCCAGGGGATGAGTCATCCCCCGGGTTCCGTCGACGCGTTGCCACCCGCCAACCGCCACGGATACGCGGAGTGGGACTTCTCCGCGTGCGGGACCCGATCACGTTCGGCGTTTTCTCGACGCCGCGGACTACTGGTTCGGTTGCTCCGACGACTCCGGCCACGGGAGCTACGATCCCGCGCGGGAGTGCCGCGCCGTCATCACCAACGACCCGGCCAATGCCGCCGGTGCGGTGGGCGCCGGAGACGGGGAAGTCACGCCGCCCCGGGGATCGCCGCGCGCCCCGGCCGCGGGGCCAAGCGCTCTCCCGCCGGGGCCGACGCCGACGCGCGGCCTAGCCCAAGCCCGCGAGCTCGAGGCCAAGCCGGCGGAGGAATGCGAACCGTGCGGGCGCTCCGCGCCTCAATGGCGGGGAAGCCTCCCGCGCGCGGCGAACGCGCGCGGGAGCCGGGGCCGACGGGTCCGCGACCGCATCAACACCGTCCCCAACGTCGACAACGCGGACGCGCCCCCGCGGGCGAGCCGAAGCTCGTCGCCACCGCGACGCCACCGCGGGCCATGCCGGCACCCTCGACCCCCGAGGCTCGAGACATGCACCGCGAGGTGCAAACTCTCATCGAGCAAGCGGCCGTCCAGCAGGCCGAGAGCTCGGCCTCACGCATCCGCCAACAGGGGGATGCGCGGACGATGAAGCCGCGCGGGGGCGAACCCTCGGTGCACGCGGGAAGACTAGCGGAGCGGCCCGCCGACCAAGGGCGCACGCCGGCCAGGGAGCGACTCCTTGACGCACGCGAGGCGCTCGATGGCGACGCCCACAACGTCATCAATGCCGAGCGCACCGGCAAGGCGGACGCACGAGCGACAAGGGGCTACCACCCTCGACGGGGTGGACGCTACGACGGCCGGCGAAGACCGCTCCCCGACGCCGAGCCCCCGTGCACCCGTGTGTTCGGCCCGAGAGATCCGCGCGGCGGCGTTCCCCCAACGCTTCCGCCAACCCTCGACCATCGTCAAGTACAACGGGGAGACGGACCCCCGTGTGTGGCTCAACGACTATCGCTTGGCTTGCCAGCTGGGCGGGGCCACCAGCGACGAGGTCATCATCCGCAACTTGCCCCCGCATCTTGGCGACGCGGCCGGACATGGCTCGAGCACTTGCCCGCCGCCCGCATCCACAACCGAGACGACCTCGGTCCACACGTTCGTGGGCAACTTCCGGGCACATACGTGCACCCCCGGAAATTCATGGGACTCGCGCTCCCCCGCACGCGAAGCCCGGCGAGTCGCCGCGGGACTTCATACGCGCTTCTCCAAGCGCCGCACGGAGCTCCCCGCCGTGGCGCGGTCCGAAATCGTGCACGCCTTCCTCGAGAGCACCACATGCCGGGACCTCGTGCGGGAGGCGGGGACGCAGCCCGCCCGCGGACTCCAACGAGCCGTTCGACATCGCCACCGCCCTCGCCTCCGGGAGGAGGCCGTGGGGGCGATCTTCGACGGCAAGAAGGGCAAGCGCTCGGAGGGACGCGCCCCGCGGAGGGCAGCAAGTCCAAGGAGCCCCACCGCAACGACAAGCGGGGCAAGAAGGGGGAAGAAGCCGCGCCGCGAGGCGCGCGAGCAGGGGCGTGACTGCGGCAACGCCGAGGCCCTTGCTGTTGACCCGGCTCGACGGGGCCCTCGACCGGCCCCTCGAGGCCCGGGGATGTTCGATGACATGCTGAAAAAGCCATGTCCCTACCACAAGACTCCCGTGAATCACACCCTTGAGCAGTGCGATATGCTCAAGAAGTTCTATGGCCGTGCCGCCGCGAAGGAGGCAGAGGCCAAGAAAGACGGAGGCGATGGCGACGCAGGCGGCTTCCCCGCCGTCGAAAATGTGTTCCTCATCTTTGGGGGACCAACTGTCGACATGTCGACACGCCAACGCAAAAAGGAGCGGCACGAGGTTCTCGCCGCGGAGAGGGCGCCTCCGTCCTTCCTCAATTGGTCGGAGGACGCCATCACATTCAGCCGGGAGGACCACCCAAACCGCGTCCCCAACCCGGCCGCACCCGCCGGTGGTCGACCCCATCATCGGGAACGCCCCGGTTCTCGAAGGTCCTCATGGACGGAGGCGCAGCCTCAACATCCTCTACGCGCACACGCCGCGCCCGATGGGGATCGAATTGGACCGCCGCGGCCCGGCACGAAGCCGTTCCATGGCATCGCGCCCGGCAAAGGTGTCCAACCCCTCGCGCGGATCGACCCGCCGGTGTGGTTTGGCACCCCAAAGAATTTTCGCAAGGAAACCCTCACCTTCGAGGTGGTGGGATTTAAGGGGGCCTACCACGCTATACTTGGGCGGCCCCCGTTACGCCAAATTCATGGCGGTCCCCAATTATACCTACCCGAAGATGAAGATGCCCGCCCAAATGGCATCATCACCGTCGGCTCGTCGATCGAGCACGCATTAGACTCGCGATGTCGAGTGCGTGGAGCATGCGAGGCACTAGCGCCGGATGAAGCGCCGGTGAACACTGCCGGAGAAGATGGTCAACGAAGACCTCAACTCCGCCGCCAAGCACGCCGGCACCTTCGAGGCCGCGGAGCGTACCAAGGGGGTCCCCCTCGACCCCTTCGGCCCCCGAGGGCAAGGCGTTGAGGGTCGGCTCCACCCTCGACCCCAAATAGGAAGTGGTGCTCGTCGACTTCCTCCGCGCCAACACCGACATCTTTGCATGGAGCCCCTCGGACATGCCGTGCATCCCGAGGGAAGTCGCCGAGCACTCCCTTGACATCCCCGCCAAACGCCCGCGCCGTGCGGCAACGGCTCCGCCGCTTCGACGAGGAGCGGCGACGGCAATCGGAGCGGAGCCGCGGAAGCTTCTCGAGGCCGGATTCATCAAGGAGGTGTTCCACCCAACGTGGCTAGCAAACCCCGTGCTTGTAAAGAAAAAGAATGGGAAGTGGCGGATGTGTATAGACTACACTAGTCTTAATAAAGCATGTCCTAAAGTTCCTTTTCCTTTGCCACGCATTGATCGGATCGTTGATTCAACAACTAGGTGCGAATTGATCCGTTTCCTTGATGCCTATTCCGGGTACCACCAAATAAAGATGAAAGAGTCCGACCAGCTCGCGACCTCGTTCATCACACCGTTCGGGACGTTCGCTACGTCACGATGCCATTTGGCCTCAGAAACGCGGGTGCAACATACCAACGTTGCATGCAGCACGTTTTTGGGGATCACATCGGGTGGACGGTCGAAGCATACGTGGACGACATCGTCGTAAAGACCAGGAAGGCGGACGACCTGGTTGGCGACCTTGGCGTCGCGTTCAACTGCCTACGGGCCAATGGGGTCAAATTAAACCCCGAAAAGTGCGTCTTTGGAGTGCCGCGAGGCATGCTCCTGGGATACATTGTCTCCCGCCGGGGAATCGAGGCCAACCCCCGAAAAGGTCGCGGCCCTCGAACGGATGGGTTCGATCGGGGACCTCAAAGGGGTGCGAGAAGGTGTTGGGGTGCCTTGCCGCCTTGAGCCGCTTCATCTCGCGGCTCGGTGAGAAGGGCCCGCCCCTACCGCCTACTCAAGAAGCACGAGCGCTTCTCCCGGACCACCGAGGCCCGGGATGCGCTTGACAAGCCGAAGGCGTCTCTAACGCACGCCCCGATCCTCACGCCGCCGCAGACGGCGAGCCCCCCGCAGCTCTACGTGGCCGCAACCACCCGGGTGGTCGCCGCCGTGATCGTCGTGGAACGCATGGAGGAAGGGCATGCCTTGCCTGTGCAGCGGCCGGTCTACTACATCAGCGAGGTCCTCTCGGACACGAAGACGCGCTACCCCCAGGTCCAGAAGCTGCTGTACGCGGTAGTTCTTGCACGGCGCAAACTCCGCCACTACTTCGAAGCCCACCCCGTCACGGTGGTTTCCTCCTTCCCACTAGGAGAAATCATCCGCAACCCCGACGCCGCGGGCAGGATCGCCAAGTGGTCCGTGGAGCTGATGGGCGAGACGCCGCCTACGCCCGCGCAAGGCCGTCAAGTCCCAAATCTTGGCGGATTTCGTCGCCGAATGGACGGACACGCAGGCGCCGCCGCCACGGATCCAAGCGGAGTCCGGACTCCGTTCTTCGACGGCTCGGTGATGAAAACGAGGGGCGGGCGCGGGCCTCGCTCTTCGTGTCACCCCTCGGGGAACACATGCGGTACGCGATGCGCCTCCATTTCCCCGCGTCTAACAACATGGCTGAGTACGAGGCCCTCCTCTGCGGCCTCAAAATTGCCATTGAGTTAGGCGTCAAGCGCCTCGACGTGCGGGGCGACTCGCAGCTCGTGATCGATCAAGTCATGAAGAACGCGAGCTGCCACGACGACAAGATGGAGGCTTACTGCAAGGCCGTGCGAGCCCTCGAGGACAAGTTCTACGGCATCGAGCTCAACCATGTGCCCCGCCGGTACAACGAAGAGGCGGATGAGCTCGCCAAGATCGCGTCCGGCGGATCACCGTCCCCCCCGAACGTTTTCGCACGCGACGTCGCTCAACCCTCGGTCGTCTTCGAGCCCTACCCCCTCGAATCACAACGAACCCTCGGGGGCTCCCTCGACTCGGCGGGTGCGAACCCATGGACGAGGACCCTCGAACGAGGCGTACGTGCTCTCCCTCCTCGAGGGGTATGGCTTGCACGAGGCCGACGTAATGGACATCGAGCCGGCTCTCGTCCAAGCGGACCGGCGGGAAAAATACATTGCCCGGATCGCTCGAGAGGAACTCCCCGCGGACCGGGCCGCGGCCGGCGCATCGCCGGGATGGCCAAGTCTTTCGCCCTCGTCGACGGCGAGCCGTACAAGCGCGCGCCTCCGCATCCTACGGCGGTGCGTGCCCATTCCCGAGGGGCGCGAGCTCCCCGCGGGACATCCACGCAGGATCCGCGGCCACCACGCCGCGCCCCGCACCCTCGTCGGCAACGCGTTCCGCCAGGGCTTTTACTGGCCCACTGCGGTCGCGGACGCCAGCGAGATCGTGCGCACCTGCGAAGGGTGCCAGTTCTACGCCCGCAAGTCCAACTTGCCCGCCCACGCCCTACAGACCATCCCCGTAACATGGCCGTTCGGCCGTGTGGGGGCTAGACATCGTCGGGCCCCTGCGGAAGGCGCCCGGGGGCTTCACCCACTTGTTGGTCGCGATCGACAAGTTCTCCAAGTGGGTGGAGGTGCGCCCCATCACGAATCTAAGGGCTGAGCAGGCGGTAACGTTCTTCACCGACATCATCTACCGCTTTGGAGTGCCAAACTCCATCATCACCGACAATGGGTCCCAGTTCACGGGCAAGAAGTTCTTGGAGTTCTGCGACAAGTTCCACATCCGTGTGGATTGGGCAGCTGTGGCGCACCCACAGACCAACGGCCAAGTAGAACGTGCCAATGGCATGATCTTACAAGGCCTAAAGCCCAGAATTTTCGACAGTTTGAACAAATCTGGGCGGAAATGGCTCCAAGAATTACCAGCGGTTGTGTGGAGCCTAAGGACCACCCCGAGCAGAGCCACTGGGTTCACCCCGTTTTTCCTAGTCCACGGCGCGGAGGCCGTCCTCCCCACGGACTTAGAATACGGTTCGCCCAGGGTTCGAGGCTATGACGAGGATGCCGGCCCGGCGAGCCCGCGAGGACTCGTTGGACCCTTGGACGAAGCACGCCTTGTGGCCCCGATGCATTCCGCGAGGTACCAGCAGTCCCTCAGGCGCTATCAAGCACGCAAGATACACCCCGGGATTTCGGCGAAGGGGATCTGGTCCTAAGGCTACGCCAAGACAACCGAGGGCGCCACAAGCTGTCGCCCCCATGGGAGGGACCCTATGTCGTGGTGAAGGTACTCGAAGCCCGCACGTACAAGCTAGCCAACGAGGACGGTGAAGAGCTCACAAACGCTTGGAACATCCAACGCCTACGTCGTTTCTACCCCTAGCTAGGATTCCCAAGCATTCTTTCTCGTTGTAAAAATCACACGGCCAACGCCCCGCTTGGTGTCAACTATGTAAACGCCTCAAGTTTAATAGAAAGGGCAACTCGGCTTTCCCCCCGAAACCCAAGTTACCCTCGGGGGCTACCGCGGGGGCATCCCCCCCAAAATGGTCCTATTTTTTGCGCAAAAATAAAAACAACTCACACGCGCTAAGTTTGTTTTCTACTTCGACTACGAGCAACGATTCGAACGGGCGCGGGCGGCACAGCGGAAGGAGCGTGCGAGCCAGAGATAGCCTACGCCGCGTGGATACGGCCCTTCTCTCTCGCCTCCAACCCAGCAGGCCCCCTGCGAAAATCGAACTCCCCTAACTAGAATCTACTCAGGAAGAAGGAGAAACAAAAAGCGTGATAAACAAATGACTTCATTACAGCAAATGTTTATGAAACAACTTGTTCATTTACAAAAGGCCACGAGGCCAGAGTACTGATACACATCAAAAACGGGCCTAGCGCCCAACTGCTTTCAGGCGGGAGGAGCGGCAGCGTCAGCGGCGTCCGGGAAGAGGAACTCCTCGAAGGCTTCGGCGAGCGACCCGGCGGCGTCGGCGGCGAGCGCATCCACACGCTCCATGGCCACCTCGTCCTCGACGCCCTCGGGAACGATGTAGCCCTCCGCCGCCCTCGAACTTAACCTCGTAGTGGGACCGCACCACTCCGAGGGCATTCGGACGCCCGGTGCCGCGCCGGCGCATCCGCTCGGTGACATGGCCACCAAGGGCACGCGGGCGGCCGGGAGGCTGGAGCCGCCGGCCGTGCCTCGCCCTCCTCGACGGCGCGACGGGTCTCGAGGGCCGCATCGCGCGGCCATCGCAGCTCTGCTCGGAGGAGTTGTAGGAAGCTGCGCAGCCGCCTCGGCCCGCTCGGTCGCGTGCCCCGGGCGGTGCGCAAGCCCGGAATCGCCAAGACAAGAAAGAAATCGAAAGGGTGATGCGAGCCCTCTAACGAAAAACCAACAAGGCAAGAGTCGAACGGTGGCTCACCTTCGACTTGCTTCCTCTCCATCTCGAGAGCGCGACGCTCGGCCTCGACCGCCGGCTCGAGGCGCTTGACGGCCTCGCTGCGCTCCCGGAGGGGCTATCTCTGGTTTGCGCTCGCAATGCCGAGCACAATGAGCTCGCCCTCGGCCTTGGAGAGCTTAGCGTCCCGATCCGCCAATGACTTCGCGACACCTCATGGGCGGCGCGCTCCTCGCTCCCGGCGCCGCCGGGCGTCGACGAGGGCGGCTCGCTCCTCGCCGGAGCCGCCCCTCGACCCCTTGGCGGGCGGTGCTCTCTTGCGGGAGCCGCTCCTCGGCGGTGACGAGGGCCGCGGCCTTGGCGTCGAGGGCGGCCTTCAAGTCGTCGGCCTCCTTGGCCCGCCGGCTCCAACCCGCGCGCCCGCTCCTCGGCCCGGCGCGGGCGCTCCCCGCGCCCCTTCAAGCGACGAACGAAGCTCCCGGCTCTCGCCGCGGACGTTAGCCACCTCCGCCTCCCGGTTGGCGGCCGGCGTCCGCGTCTTCTCCAAGTCCGAGTGCGCGTACCACGGCGCCTCATCACGATCGATGAGGGGCCGCGCGGACCCGCTCGAGGCTCGAGCGGCGCGCGCCGTGTCCCCGCCTCGAGCTCTCGGGGGTTCGTCGAGCCGGGCCATGGCCCGTGCGCCGGCCCGGTACCGTCCGGGGGACCTCGAGAGCGTCGGCAAGCGTGTCGAAAGCGCGGCACCGCTCCCCGGAGCCGGTGGACCTCGGCGTTCACCCGGTCAAAGGCATCGTACTTGTCGTGGGCGCGGCGCTCGAGCTCCCGGCACCCACACACCAAAATCCGTAAGCGCTACCGCACGGAAAGCGACACACGAAGATGAGAAGAAGAAGAAAACGAGCGACGACGCCCTACCCGGAAGACGCGCCATGCGGGCCGCCATGGACCCTCAACGCCTCGTTCGGCGTGCGGTTGAGCGTGGCGCGGGTGGCTTCGAGGCTCGCCCCGCAGCTCCTGCTCCCCCGGGGCGTCAGCAAACGCCGGGGGATCGTCGATGGCCCCCTCCACCGGGCGGGGGTGGCCGGCGCGGGAGGGACGAGGCCTCGGCACCGTGTCCTCCGGTCCCCCGCCACCATGTGCCCCTCGTGCCGCCTCACGAGGGCCCCCTCCTCCGGGGCTCGGGGGGAACGCGTGGGGAAGCTAGCCCACCGGTCCCACCCGGCGGCGGGGAGTCGTCATCCCGGACCTCCACCACCTCCGCCCGGAACCGCCGGGCGGGCACCGGCCCTTGTGCCACCCTCCACCGGCGCCTCCACTCGCACCTCCGCGGCCGCGGGTGCCCGACGCGGCGCCACGGCCACCACCTGCGGCTGCGCCTCCGCAACCACGGGCGCCGCCTCGAGCCGCGCCCGCCCCGCCTCCCTCTGCGGCCCGGCGCCGCGACCGCGCCTCCGCGACAGCGGCCCTCGCGGTCGCGCCTCCGCCACGACCGCCGCCGCGACCGCGCGCTCCCACGACGGCCGGCGGCCGGTCGCTCCTCGGGGACCGCCGGCCGCGCCACGGCGGGCCGATCCGCCGGCCGAGGCCTCGGGGCCCGCGGCCACGCCCTGCGAGCTCTCGCCCGCCGCCGCCGTGCTTGCCCCCGCTCGCGACGCCCTCGACGAGCGCCGCCGAGTGGGGATGGACGCGTCGGGTCCTCGGCACCTTGGCCGGTGCAAGGGGAGGCACGGTTGGCACCACCCTGCGCAGGCACGAACAGAGGGTTAGAGCGCCTGGTCATCGAAAAATCAAACCAAAGCGAGAAGATCGAGCCCCTTACCTCGAGGAGGAAAAAGGCACACTTCATTTTCCTCGAAGCCTCGGCGGATGAGGCCGGCGCGGCCGCGCGCCCGTCGCCGCGCCTCCCCGATGTCGCGGCCGCGCGTGCGGGCCCCGCCCGCGCGCGCGCGCGCTCGCCGCGCGCACGGGCACGGCGGCGCGCGCGCGCCCCCCGATGTCGATTGCCGGCGACGGGCGCCGTTGCGCCCGCCCCGGGCGACGCCGCCCTTGCCGCGGGAGCGGCTCGGCGGCGGGGGCGATGGCTCCCACCTATCTGAGGGGCCTCCCCCCTCAGCCTCTTCCTCTTCGTCATCCCCCGAGGACGAGGGCTCCTCAGTCCCCGGGGAGGAGAGCCCCAGCTCTTCGCGCCGCCGGTACTCCGCGTTCCGGCGCTCACGGCGCTCGTTGCGCCGCCTCGCACGCTCCCTCTCGCGCGCGCGCCCGCTCCGGCTCCCGGCCGCTACGCCGCCCGACCAAGCGCGCGGGAGTCGGGGGTGGACGGACTTGGAGGCGGTGAAGCTCACCGACCGCATACACGAACACCAAGGACGCGTTAGGTGGCAAAATCAACACAAAGAACTAAAAACGAAATCAAGAACCACACTCACCAATGGGCCGGTGGGGAGCATCTCGAGGTCCCACGGGGGACCGGTCCGGACGCAGCGGCATCCGGGTGTCGACGGCGTTCCGCGCCCGGGTGAGCGCGTACGCCCGCCGGCGGGGTCGGGAGCATCCGCGACCTCGCGGATCGACGGGGTTGGCCGCCTCCGTCATCTCGTAGATGCGGAGCGGCCTCTCCATCGACGGCACGATCCGCCGGTGATGGAGGAACGCGAGGACGCCCAACGCGTTCGGCCCTTGCGCCGTCGGGCTCTTCGGGCGCCCGGACCGAGTCCTCGCCGCCTCCGCATCGGGCCGTGGACACCCCGTAGCCCCACGAGTCGGGCTTCTCCTTGAACACCCGACCGGTGTAGGGGGGAGGCCGGGCTCGGCGTTGCGCAAGTAGAACCATCCCCGCTCCCGGCGGTGTTGTTCGTCGTCATGGTGCGGGGGGATGTAGTCGTTCTTGAATTGCCCCCGCGGGGCAAGCGACATCCCGCCGGCGTGCACCTCGCGGCGGGTCCTCGGCTCCGTCGTGGGGCTGCGTGAAGAGCTCCGCGCGGAAAAGGTGTACCCGAGCTCCCAATTGACCAGGATCCCCGGGTACCCTTCACGCGTACGCCCACGAACGTGGCCGCCGCGAAATCGTGTTGGGCGCGAAGTTGTGCAACTCCACTTCGTAGTAGTGGCACATCGCCCGCATGAAGCGGCTCGCCGGCGCGTTGAAGCCCCGCTCGTGGTAGCGGACAAAGCTCACCACGTAGCCCTCCCGGAGGGTTGGGCTCGCGGTCCCCCGCCGGCGGCACTATCCACTCCGCCGGCGTCCATCTTCATTGGCCGCCGGTGGCGGTGGTGACCGGCTCGCCAAGGGCTAGCCGGGTCACCGTCGACCTCTCCCAGGCGTACGGCTCCAGGATCGTGAGAGGCTGAGGCGGCGCCATGAGGAAGGACGAAGGAAAGCAAGAGCAGATGACGAGAAACGGAAGAAGATCTCTAATGGCGACACCGCGCGACGGCGAAGGCGAGACGAAGACGAAGGCGCAGGGGGCTAAGGTGGCGGAGCGCAAAGGTAAAAAACCGCCGTCTCCCCTTTCCCTCAGATCTATAAGCCGCGGGCGAGCTCTCCGGAGCGGATGTCCCGCGCGCATTAACTGCAGGGAATCTTCCCTTCACGCCAACGAACGGGCCCCACCACGACTGCCGCGGCCACATCACCGAGGGCGGGCAATCATCACGGCGAAGACTAGCAGGGACCGAGGCAAGTGGTCACATCCGCCGCCACGCCGCCCACTACGCGCGCGCGCACGACCGCGACGCCTAGAAAGGCGCGCCCGCGTTGCAGAGCCGCGGCCTCGACTGCAAGGCATTTAATGACCCATTCCCTTGCCAAGCAAGGAGGACCCTCGAGCGGGGCGAACCCCTGACTCGAGACAAAAATAGCCCTCGAAGGGACATCGGCGTGAGAGGGCCGCCCGGGACCTGCTTGAAGTAAAGCAGGCACCACGGGTGCCCATGCCACGTAAAACCCTCGAGCGGAACGAGCCCTTGGCTCAAGACGATTTCAGCCCTCGAAGGGACATCGACGCGAGAAGGCCGCCCGGGCACCGCTTGAAGTAGCGGCACCACGGGTGCCCATGCCGCGCAAAACCCTCGAGCGGTACGAGCCCTTGGCTCAAGACGGTTTTAGCCCTCGAAGGGACATCGACGCGAGAAGGCCGCCCGGGGCCTGCTTGAAGTAAAGCAGGCACCACGGGTGCCCATGCCGCGCAAAACCCTCGAGCGGCGCGAGCCCCTGGCTCGAAACGATATCAGCTCTCTAAAAAAGGAACACGTGCGTGAGAAGGTCGCCCGGCGCCCGCTTGAAGCAAAGCAGGCTCTGCGAGCACCCATGCCACGCAGTGCTACCGACCAGCGCCTCGAGGGCTGGCAAGCCCAGACCCCTCGATGGCCGCAAACGCAAAAGACGGGGCCGCCCAGACGCTGCCCCGCACGGCCCTACTGATCAGGGGTTCGAAGCCTGACCCTCGACGGGTTCGAACAGGCGCCTCAGATCGCAGAGTCAGGGACGACGAGGGCACGCGCATTCGAGCCGTTCCTCGAGCCCGTCGGCTCGAGGGTGCCCCACATGTCGTGTTCGAGAGCCAGCGAGGGCAGCTAGTCGGGGGATCCCACCGAGGGAGAGCTTCCGCGCCCTCGGTCCCTATCGAACGGGACCGAGCCCCACCTAGCAAACCCATGCAAGCGCTTCCATGGACGTGTCTCGGACCACGCGGCCCCTACCCTTATCGAACGAGGCATGGGCGTCCACTTGAACCACCCACTAACGGCTCGAAGAGGAATCCGCAATTCGCGACCCGCTCGATGGGGGTTGCGGAAACCTCACCCTCCGTCCCGCGGAGGGACGGCGAGGGCGCGTCAAAAATAAGTCGTAAAGCTCTACCCGATCGCCTCGAACGGGCCAAGGCTCGGGGGCTTAACGCACGGCTACACCTCCTTGGCTCCGCACCCGCCGGGAGACGGCCGCGCGCGCGGCGCGTGCGTCACCGAAGCCGGCCGAAACACCGCCGATGCCGGTTGAGACATGTGCCACGCCCTCCGACCGGTTCTCGCGGTTAACCCCTCGCAGAGCACCCACACTCTGCCGGGGCTTCGGGGGGCTAGACCCGCGGGTCCGGCCGACGCGGCCCCACGGAAAGCGTTCGCAAAACAAGGAGGGAAGAACGTCCTATCGGTAGATTCCGACCTGCGGGGAGCCTCAATGGCAAACCCGCGATGCTCGGGCCTGCGTCGGGGACAGCCCTAGGGGTCCCCTTAAACAACGGGGAATCCTCACTTAAAACCCACAACAAAGCCAAAACACAACTCGCTTAACCATGCGAGGGAACGGCCCACGGGGACTCGACGACCCATCGAGGCGGCCCGATTAGAGATCCCCTCGAGCGGGCTCCGCCTCGCTCGAGGATGCGCGCTCCCTTCCGGCGGGCTCCGCCCCGTTCGAGGGGCGGCACTTCCCCTCGAGCGGGCTCCGCCTCGCTCGAAAGCTCGCGCCCCCTCGAGCGGGGTTCCGCCTCGCTCGAGGGTACGCCCCGCCCTCGGCGGGGTCCGCCACACTCGAGGGTGCCCCTCACGCGTGCGCCGGCCCCCGTACACGGGCATTTAACGCCACGACGCCGGCGGGGATGGCGCCATCATGCGCCCGGGGCTCGCCCCGGTGCCGCCGCACCAACTCCCCGGGGAGGAGCCCATCCCCACCACCGTGGGGAGGGATCGTGCGGCGCGGCCGGTGTCGCCCCGTGCCGCCGTGCGCCCGGCCAAAGCGGCGGTAACGCGCCGGAGCCCTCGAAAGGGGGCCGGACACACCCTCGATTCACTTTCTCGTGACCCTACGGGGGTTAGGTGGAGGCGCTAGGCGGTGGAACGCCATCCCCGCCACCGCGCGGCGCGGCGGACATCCCCGCGCGTGCGAGCGCACGCCGGACGCCGCAGCAACCACTCCGCACCGTGGAGCGCGTTGGGAAGGAACGCCGTTCGACCTACTCTCGTACTCCGTACGGGCCAACGTCGCACCTCCCTCGAGCCTATCGGGGAGACTTCGCCACCATCCGCCACCCTTCTACCCTCGAACCGCCCTCGTTCGGGTACAAGGTAGGCCATGATGGCCGGATCGCCGCAAGGATCGTCCCGGACGGCCGCCCACTCTACGGCGTAGCACGTCGCACTCCCCCACGTAGCTAGATAGCGCGGCATGCATGTAATTCGCCTCCCCCTTGATCTATAAAAGGGGGGGGGGGGGGCGAACCCCCGCCCGCGGGGGACGGATTCATTCGGATCGGAACTCACGGCGCACCACGCACTCATTCTCCAATTCTCCCACAATATCTTCGGCCACTCCACCGGGGACTTGGAAGCCACGCTTCCTCTCCCGCCTTGCTTGTAGCAGCCCCACCACGAGCACCCGGTCTTGCGAGCAATATAGTGCCTTGAGCACACCACTGCTGTGGACGTACGGCCCCCTCGGCGGGAACCCGGATAAATCCCGTGTCTCTTATTGCTTAGCATCGACCATTGAGGGATAGACCTCGGCGCTATCTGCGGTTAGTGTCGGGACCATATTCCGCACCGACACTAACCAAATCGTGGAGACTTGCGAGGTAACCTTCGACGAGACGAGCCACGTAGTCGGCTTGTCTTTGAGTGTGCGAGGTGATGATGAGCTTGGCGAGGAGATCTTTCGGGAGGAGGAGCATGAACATGGTGATGATGAAGATGGCGGTGCGGTGCCCCCGGTGAACATGTACCCACTACTTCGACTACGATGATGGATGGACCCTCTGCTACACCTACGACGACAAATCAAGAACGAGGAGAAGCCGTGTTGAGGGGGAGGTAGCTTCGAGGCGAGAACCTCCCCGCGAGTTCAAGTGGATCACCCGGCTTCGAGGATCATCGGCGACATGAATGAACGCACTACACGGTCGAGGGTTCGAAATAATTCCCATTTTGCTCATGCTTGCGTTTGTTGCTTCTTTCGAGCCCAAAGACATTGGACACGCACTATCCGATCACAATTGGGTTAATTCGATGCATGAGGAGTTGGAGAACTTTGAGAGGAATCGGTGTGGGAGTTGGTTGACCCCGTCGTATGGACCTCCCCGGGCCCACTACCTCGGTGGGTACCGGGACCGACTACTCGGTGGGCCCCCCGGGACTACCCGACTTGCGCTACACGGCACCCGAAGGCGTGGAGCACAAGGACAACACGGGAGTAGTACTCGGTTAAGGCTCGTACACGTTCCGCACCGTATAGAGGTCTCCTAGACGTACTCGACTAGTACTCTTTCCCTACTCCGACTTGTAACCCCGCCTCCCGACTATATAAGGCGGGGCGGGGACCGATCCCCGGATCACCTCGACCTCATCCAATCTCAACTCACGGCGCACCGTTGCACCATCGTGTAATCGTGCCCTATCAATCCCGAGCTACGCGGCATACGGGACGTAGGGTATTACGCACCTCGCGGCCCGAACTTCGTCTAAATTGTGTGTCGCGTGCCTCTTCCTTCGAGTTACCGATCTCGGCGAGTCACATTCATCTACTTCGGGTACTCCCCGCGAAGTGGGTTGCCGGTCCAAAACACCGACACGGTGGCGCGCCGGGTAGGGGCTCTCGCTCGAGATCACATGGCGAACTCGACGGCTTCGTTCACATCAAGCCAACCGTCGCCTTCAACCGTGGCGACACCTTCGTCTTCGGGGCTTGGGTCCGCACTTGCTGGCCGATGGCGCGGGCTCTTTCCGGCGCCGCTTGATCATGCAACCCGACTCGAGGACAGGCCTTGTGACGCTTCCCGAGAAGTTGTCACGGGCAAGCTCGCCAGGCAAGTTCGGCGAAATTTCGCTCTCCAACCTCCATGCCGACTTCGAGCTCGAGTCCGTCTCCAACTCGAACCCGACGTCGCCATGGGCCATCGCATGCGAGCCGGCTCCTCGCCCATCGCGGGCGGTCCCCTCTCCACGTCGGCCTCTATGCGTGGCCCTCGCGTTCCCGGCCCGGCCCGCACGGAGGCTTCTACGCCACGACGGGCGGCAAGGAGCCCGTAACCGAGTACAACTCGGACTCCGACGCCGTCTCCAACCGCGTCTCGGACTCCCGCCCTCTCTCCGAGTTCTACTCAAACCCGGGACTACGAGTTCGACTTCGGGTCGGACACCGAGGAGCTCCGAGTCCGAAGACAACTCCTCTCCGAGTTCCCCTTGTCGGGGCCGGCCTCCGGCCGGTTATAAGATCGACACCGGCGGGAAGATACGTCTGCGGCCGGACCGCAAACCTGCCGAGGCGACAACAAGGGGGACTCACGCTACGTCGCCTACATCGACTCGCTACCGTTCCGGGAGGGAACACCACTAGCCCAAGCCGACTCTAGCGCACCAGCCGAGGTGGCGCCTTCCGAGCCAAGCTTGGGAACGCACGACCGTCAAGTCTTCATGGTGCCGCGACACCCCCGGAACCTCGGCACGGCCGCGGACAAGTACCGGAGGACATCTCCACGGACGAGCGCGTCCGCCGATGCCCCTGCGGACGAGACCGACGCCGAGCGAGAGACGCCCGACGCGAACGTAACCCGAGAAGCGCAACGAACGACGCCGGCGGCTCGGAGACAACCTCCCCATCCGCAACCTTGCGGAAGCTCTCGCGGTCGAGAGCGAGTTCACACCACTCCCGAGCGATTGCCTCATGTCGATCACGGCGATCGCACGGCGAGCTCGGGGCATACGGCCGGAGAGGTCATCGCCAAGCTCGCCGAGGAAGCTTACTTCATGCGGGTCGACAAGAGAGTCGGCCAACCTCCCCCGGCCAAGCCTCGCGACAACGAGGCTACTAGTCGCGATCCGACCCCGGTCCTAACCGGTACTCGGGGCGACATCCCGGCCGAACCAAACCGTCGACGCTCCACCGCCGGCGGACCCTCACGACAAGACAACGTCAACCGAGAACTCGTCCCCCACCATGCCTCGGCCGGTGGTGGCGGCGACGACCCCCGACCGGCGGCGGCGGCCGCGGCGGCCGGCTCCAACCACGGAGCCAACAAGAAAGGCCGGAGGCGGCGGCGGCGCCGCGGCGGCCGCGGCCACGCGCATAGCCACGCCTCCGGCGCCTCTCACGGCGGGTACGATGCCCGCCGAGAGAATCGAAGAGTTGCGGCGAGAAGAAGTCGACGACCGCCGGCCGAAGGCGACGGCTTCCCCGCCTTCTCACCCCGCTTCGCAACTTTGCTCCTCCCCGACAAATTCAAGCCTTTGGGGATCACCAAATACGACGCGAAGCGAGGATCCCATCCGGTGGCTCCGATGCTACGCTCTCTCCATCGAGAACGGCGGCGGCAACGGCGACACCAAGTGCCTCTACTTCCCCTTCGCCCGGACCAAGCCCCACTCACGTGGCTCGAGTCGGCCCCGGACAAGCACTCAATCGACAAGTGGGACCGCTCGAAGGAGCAATTCACAAGCAACTTCGCGGGCGCCATGGGCCGTTCGGGTACTCGCATGGACCTTGCCATGATCAAGCAGGAACAAGGCGAGACCCTCCGCAAATACATGCGCCGCTTCTTCGACAAGCGCGCTACCGTCGTGGACGTCACCGACAAGGAGGTCATCGACCTCTTCCAGGACGGGCTCTACCATCGCCGCACCTTCGAGGACTTCGGCCGGCGCCGTCCCAAGTCCATTCCCCACCTCAAGGACATGATCACGTCACCGGGCGGATGAAGAGGACAAGGCCAACGCCAAGTACGACGCCATCCGCGCCAAGTCCAAGCGAGAACCAAGGCGGCGGCGGCGGCGGCAACCCAAACCGGGGCGGCCGCAACAACAACAATAACAACAACAACTTCTCGGGTTCCAACCGCAAGCGCAAGCGCAGACAATGCTGTCGCGGCTATCCGGCGCCCTCCGAAAGGGAACTCGAAGAAGAACTCACGGCGGGTTTAAAGACCCGCCGAAGGAGAAGTGCCGTGGCATCCAAACGGCAACCACACCACCAGAGCGGTGCTACCGGCTCGGGCATGCGCTCAAGGATGCGCCGGAGCCACCGCACCCTCACGATCGAGGAAGAACAAGAAGAAGGACGGCGACGACTTCCAAGAACCCGAGAAGACCGTCAACGTCCTCTTCGGCGGACTACCACCCGGCGGGAGCGAGAGGCTACTCGCCGGTGAAGTGATGTCCATTGAACCGGCGGTTATGACCCCTCTCGGGTGGTCGGAGACGCCCATCACCTTCTCCCGCGCGGACCAATGGACCGGCTTCTCCGAACCAGGGACGCTTCCCTCTCGTCCTGCAACCTACAGTGGCGGGCTCTAAGCTCAACAAGGTGCTCATCGACGGCGGAAGCGGGCTCAACGTCCTCTTCACCAAGACTCTCAGGAAGATGAACCTTGACGTCACCCCCATGCTCAACAAGAGCAGCATGCCTTTCTACGGCATTGTCCCGAGCAACGCGGCTATCCCCGGGCTCGGTGGTGCGCGGTTACCTTCGGGGCGTCTCGCGACAACTACCGCACCGAGTACATCAAGTTCGAGGTCGCGGATATCGAGACTTCCTACCATGCCATCCTCGGCGGATCGGCCATCGCCAAGTTCATGGCGGTGCCCCACTACACATACTTGGTACTCAAAATGCCAAGTCCGGCCGGCGTACTCTCCCTCCGGGGGGACTTGAAGATCTCTCACGATCGCGATACGAGAGGCCGTGGTGATTGCTTCGACAAATCAAGTACCCACCCCAATGATGGAGGTCTACGCCGCGTCGAAGAAGCTTGCCATAAGCGAACTCGACGTCCCAGAGAAGTCGGCCGTCGCCCATCTCCGGGGAGAGAAGTCGACAGCGCCAGACAAGCCTCGGCCACCGAGGAGGTGCTCACCAAGACGGTCGACCTCGGAACAGGCGACCCCACCAAGACTACCACCATCGGGGCCGGCCTCGACCCCAAATAGGAAGACGCGCTCATCGGCTTCCTTCGGGCTAGCCGCGACATCTTCGCGTGGAAGCCGACGGACATGCGGGAGTGCCCGGGGAGCCGATCGAGCACGCCTCAACGTCGACCCAAAGGCCACCCCCAAACGACAACACCTCCGACGCTTCGCCGGCCGACGGACGGGACGCCATCAAGAAGGAACTCGCCAAGCTACTCGCCGCTCGGCTTCATCGGAGAAGTCTTCCATCTCGAGTGGCTCGCCAACCCCGTCCTCGTCCGCAAGAAGAACTCGAACGAGTGGAGGATGTGCGTCGACTACCCGAGCCTCAACAAGCACGCGCCCCAAGGACCCCTTCGGGTTGCCGCGGATTGACCAAGTCATCGACTCCACGGCGGTGCGCGACCCGCTCTGCTTCCTCGGCGCTACTCCGGGTACCACCGGATCGCAACCAAGGAGGAAGACCGGGAGAAGACCGCGTTCATCACCCCGTTTGGCGCGTCTTTGCTACACGACCATGTCTTTCGGGTTGAAGAACGCCGGCGCTACTTACCAACGGGCCATCCGGGCCTGCTTCAAGCGGCAACTCAACAAGAACGTCGAGGCCTACGTGGATGACGTGGTTGTCAAAACCGGGGACTCCGGTACCCTCATCGACGACCTTGAAGAGACCTTCGCATCGCTACGCGAGTACCGCCGGAAGCTCAACCCGAACAAGTGCGTCTTCGGCGTACCTTCGGGCAAACTACTCGGCTTCATCATCGGCCAACGCGGCATCGAAGCCAACCCCGAGAAGATCTCCGCCATCACCGGCATGAAAGCTCCCACGAGCATCAAGGACGTCCGGAAGCCGACGGGGTGCATGGCGGCATTGAACGATTCATCTCGAAGCTAGGAGAACGGGGTCTCCCCTTCTTCAAACTACTCAAGCACCACGAGAAGTTCGTGTGGGATCGGCAGAGGCGGACCAAGCCCTTGCCCGGCTCAAGGACTTCCTGTCGAAGCCCCCCCGGTCCTCACGGCTCCCTACAAGGGCGGCGGTGGCCGCTCTACCTCGGCCGCGACTACTCACGTGGTCGATCATGCCATCGTTGTCGAGCGGCGGGGAAGACGGCCACGCCTACCCGGTCCGGCGCCCGGTCTACTTCGTCGGCGGTTCTATCGAGTCCAAGGCTCGCTACCAGCCCGTGCGAAGCTTCGTACGCTCTACTCATCACCTCGCGGAAGCTACGACACTACTTCCGGGAGTACTCGGTCTCCGTCGTCCCCGACTACTACCGCTCGGCGACATCCCGAGGAACCCGGACGCCCCCGGAAGGATCTCCAAATGGGGTACCGTCGAGCTCGGCGCCCTCACCATCGACTTCAAGCCACGCACGGCCATCAAGTCGCAAGCTCTAGTCGACTTCATGGCGAGTGGCGAGAGAACCGGCCTACCTACTCCCTCCGTGCGACCGAGCATTGGGTGATGTACTTCGACGGCTCACTCAACCTCGAGGGCGCGGGCGCGGGGGTACTCCCCGATCTCTCCAACGGGCGAACAACTCAAGTACGTCCTGCAGATCTTCCCGGAAGGTCTCGAACAATGAAGCGAGTACGAAGCCCTCCTACACGGGCTCCGCCTCGCGGCTTCACTTGGCATCAAGCGGCTACTAGTCTACGGCGACTCCGCAGTGGTCATCAACCAAGTCAACAAGTCCTGGGACCGCAACAAGGAGAACATGGACGCCTACTGCCTAGAAGTCCGCAAGCTCGAGAACAAATTCTACGGTCTCGAGTTCCACCACATCGTTCGCGACAACAACGTTGCAGCGGACGTCCTCTCGAAGCTCGGATCCACCCGCGCCCAAGTCCCCGCGGGCGTCTTCGTCCATGAGCTTCACGCGCCATCCATCCCGGAGCCGGCGCCACCGACCCCTTGTCCCGGCTAACCAACCGGCCGGCGGGCGAGGGGGTCATGATGATCGACGTGGACTGGAGGCAACCCTTCATCGACTACCTCGGCGAGCGAGAGGTCCCCTCGGACAAGAACGCAGGCCAGAACAACTCGTCGCCGCGCCAAGTCTTACGTCCTCGTCGGCGACAAGCTTTACAAGCGAGGCGCATCTTCCGGGAGTACTCATGAAATGCGTCCCTCGCGAAGAAGGCAAGGACATCTTGGAGGAGATCCACAAGGGTGTGCGGCAACCACGCGTCCTCCCGCACGGCGGTCGGCAAGGCCTTCGGCGAGCTTTCTGCGGCCCCACGGCCACGGGCGATCTTAGAAGAACTCGTCGGAGTTCTCCGGCCCTCACCCCGAGTGAAGGGAAAAGATGTACATTACATTTGGGGACAATGGGCGGTAGGGTCTTTGTACGAGGGTGTTGTGCATGTGAGTGACAGTGCTTATTTGGAGAGAGTGGCTCTTGTGAAGTCTTTGGGTTTCAATTTGCTTTCGGTTTTCTCGAGTTGCTTGATGAGGGTTTTGAGGGTGCGTTTCAAGTCTTTGGCGAGTCTCGTTTGCTTGATTCTCGAGTGATCTTGTTTGTATGATCATCCCACAGAATTAAATTTTCGAGAACTGATTTCTCTCGTTCTTTGGGTCACCTTTCTGTTGTTTGATGGTGGTCCTTCTTCGATTTGTGGAAATGGCATAGGCGGTTGGGACACTTGAGCTTTGATTTGGTTTCCGCTTGAGTGGTCTTGACCTTGTCGAGGATTCTCGAAGTTGAAGTTTGAGAAGGATTTGGTTTGTGCTCCTTGTAGGCATGGTAAGATGGTAGCCACTCCCCATCCACCCTACGACCGATGTCATGACCGAGCGTCGACGGAGGCTGTTGCATATGGACCTTGTTGGGCCGGCTCGAGTTCGCTCGGTGGGTCAAGAAGTGGTATGTCCTTGTTGTGGTGGACGATTACTCTCGCTATGCTGGGTGTTCTTCTTGGAGGATAAGAGTGAGACTTTTGGCTTTGTTCGAGATGCGATCGTGAGGTTGAAAAGCTTGAGAGGCATGGGAATGCTATTCGAGCTATGCGGTGATAATGGCTCTGAGTTCAAGAACTCTCGTTTTGATGCCTTTTGTCGTGATCTCGGTCTTGAACATCGGTTTCAGAGCCCACTTATGTGCCCCCTCAAAATGGAGTCGTGGAAAGGAAAAAATCGGACTCTTTGTGAGATGGCTAGGATGATGCTCGATGAGCACGGGACTCCTAGGAGGTTTTGGGCGAGGCGGTCAATACGGCTTGCCATGTTTCCAATCGGATTTTATTGAGAGCTTTCAAGAAGAAGACTGTTATGAGCTTATGCATTCGGGCACCCAAGATTTAGTCACTTCCGAGTTTTTGGGCGCAAGTGCTTCATTTTGAAGAAGGGAAAACTTCGACAAGTTTGAGCTAGGTCTAGTGATGGTATTTTCTTTGGTTATGCTAACCATTAAGAGCCTATAGAGATTGTAACCTTGAGACTAACAAAATCATGGAGACTTGCGAGGTGACCTTCGACGAGACAATGCCATGTACCTCTCTTGGCTTTGAATGTGCGAGGTGATGAAGAGACGGCGAGGACCTCTTTGAAGAGGAGAAAGATGAAGGCGTTTGGGGTGTGTGGGGAGAACCATGCGCACGGGCGGGGCATGTACCCACTACTTCCCCTACGACTACTTTGGAGCATGGACCGTCTACTTCATGGACAACGACGGTGTGCAACAAGAGGACCGGGCGAGAGAAGGCGGGATTGAGGGGGTAGTCTCGAGGGCGTGAGGCTCCGTGAAGTTCAGAAGTGCATCCCTTGTCGAAGATCATTGGAGACATCAATGAACGCGCCTACACGGTCGAGGTCGGGAATTCCTCTCATTTTGCTCATCTTGCTTTTGTTGCTACTTGCAGGCCCAAGGACATTGGACATGCTTTATCGATGCAAACTGGGTCAATTCTATGCATGAGGAGTTGGGAAAACTTTGAGAGGAACCAGGTGTGGGAGTTAGTTGAACCACCTCCAAATTGCCATCCCATAGGAACCAAGTGGGCTTGGAAGAACAAAGAGGAGAGAATGGGATGGTTGGCGAACAAGTCAGGACTTGTTGCTCGGGGATTTAGTCGAAGGAGGGGATCGACTATGAGGAGACACTTTGCTCCTGTGGCACTGTCTTGAGGCAATTCGGATCCTTCTAGCCTTTGCGTGGCTAAGGGGTTCAAGTTGTTTCGGATGGACGTGAAGAGTGCTTTTCTGAATGGGGTCATAGAGGAGGAGGTGTATGTGGAAAGCGGCCACGGGTTTTGAGAGGCAGTTGTACCCACACGGGGTATACGGGTTGAAAAGGGCTCTGTGGGTTGAAACGAGGCCGTGCTTGGTATGGGAGATTGAGAGGTTTCTTTTGAGCGAGAGGGTTTGTGATGGGTACCGTGGATAGGACCTTGTTTCTCCTCAAGCATGGAAATGACTTACAACTGATTCGAGATATACGTGGATGATATTGTCTTTGGTGGCTCGTCACATAGCCTTGTTACCAAGTTTGCGATGAGATGAGCGGGGAGTTCGAGATGAGCATGATGGGCGAGTTGCGGTATTTTCTCGGTACAACGGATCAAGCGAGAGTGAAGGACGGTACATTTGTGCACAAACCAAGTACACGGAACATGCGAGGAAGTTCCGGATGCAAGATGTGAAGCGATGTCGACTCCCATGGGGAGTACGGCCACTTTGGATGCGGATGAGGATGGAGAACCGGTGGACCGGCGGGAGTACGGGGCATGATCGGCTCCCTCCTCTACTTGAGCGACGGGCGGACATACGGATTCGGCGTGTGTACATGCGCTCGTTTTCGAGTTCGCCCGAGGACATCACATCGACGAGGCCGTCAAGAAAGATTTTTCGAGTACCTACGGTACGCACTGGTCTTGGCCTTTGGTATTCTTCCTCCTCGGCTACGGTCTCTTCATGGTTTTCGATGCGGATTTTCTTTGGTTGTGGTCGAGAGGAAGTCTCGCAGCACTTGTCGGTTCTTGGTTCTTCGTTGGTCTCATGGTCTTCACTTAAGCGAGTCTAGTGTAGCTCGGTCTACCACCGAGGCGGAGTATGTTGCGCTGCCGCCGAGTTCTTTGTTCCAGTGTTGTTGTGGATTTCCTACACTTTGAGAGACTTTGGTGAGAGTGCACCCGGATCCCACTTCTTTGTGATAGCACTAGTTTTTCTCGGTCTTCGGGTGTGGAGCGTTGTTTCTTGGGCTGGTTCTTCGGTGAGTTGTGGAAGTGGCATAGGAAGTTGGGTCATGAGCTTTGACCTTTTGTCTCGCTTGAGTAAACTCAATTTGGTCCGAGGATTGCCACAGTTGGGGAGCTTCGAGAAAGAGTTGGTTTGTGCTCCGTGTAGGCATGCCAAAGATGGTGGCCTCTTCTCACCACGCCTCTCCGTGTGATAGGCGGCGTCCATGCGGCCCACTCCATATGGACATCGGGCCGGCCCGGCTCGTGTGCGATGCGGGTGGAAGTGGTATGTCCTTGTTGTAGTGAATGACTATTCTCGGTATGCGTGGGTGTTCTTTCTCGAGGATAAGGGGGAGCCGTTTGGTTTTTGTTCGAGATCTAGTCTTGAGGTTGAGGAACGAGAGGCACGGAATGCCATTCGAGCTATGCGGTGATGGCTCGGAATTTAGGAACTCTCGTTTTGAAGGCAACTTTGCCATGACTTGGGTCTTGAGCACCGATTTTCCGAGTCGCCGCCGCCTCCCCGAGAATGGTGTTGTGGAAAGGAAGAACGGGACCTTGTGCCGAGAGATGGCTCGAGCGATGCTTCGGTGAGCATGGACTCCGAGGAGGTATTGGGGTGGCGGTGAATACGCATGCTATGTGTCGAACGGGATATACCTCGAGTGCACAAGAAGAAGACATGCTATTAGTTGATGCATGGTCGCACACCCAAGGTGAGTGCTTCCATGTCTTTGGTTGCAAGTGTTTCATTGCGAAGAAAGGCGAAGGGAAGTTGGATAAGTTTGAGGCTAGGTACGCTCGAGGGCATTTTACGTGAGGTTATGCATCTCTCATTCAGAGCATATCGATGGTAGCAATCTTGAAACTACACAAATCGTGAGACTTGCCGGTAACCTTCGACGAAATAGAGCCACGTAGTCAGCTTGTCTTTGAGTGTGCAGGTGATGATGAGCTTGGCGAGGAGATGTCTTTCGGGGAGGAGGAGCATGAACATGGTGATGATGAGGATGAGCGGTGCGGTGCCCCCCGGTGAACATGTACCCACTACTTCGACTACAGTGATGGATGGACCCTCTGCTACACCTACACGGACAAATCAAGAACGAGGAGAAGGTGATCAGCCCCGAGGGGAGGTAACCGAGCGAGAGGCCTCCCGAGCGAGTTCAAAGTGGATCACTTGACTTCGAGGATCATCGGCGACATGAATGAGCACTTTTCTGCAGTCTCGAGGGTTCGAAACAATTCCCATTTTGCTCATGCTGCTGCGTTTGTTGCTTCTTTCAGAGCCAAAGACATTGGACACGCACTATCCCAGTCACAATTGGGTTAACTCGATGCATGAGGAGTTGGAGGCTGCAGGAGAATCGAGTGTGAAGTTGGTTGACCCTCCCCCGGGGTGTAAACCGATTGGTACCAAGTGGGTGTGGAAAAACAAAGAGGGAGAGAGAGAGGGGTGGGGTTGTGAGGAACAAGTCGAGACTTGTTGCCCAGGGATTCAGTCAGAAGGGAGGATTGACTACGAGGAGACCTTTGCTCCCGTAGCCCGTTTGGAAGGCGATTAGGATCCTTCTAAGCCTTTTGTGGCTAGGGGTTCAAGTTGCACCAAATGGATGTGAAGAGTGCTGCAGATGAGTGTTGGAGGAAAAAGAAGTGTATGTGAGACAGCCTCCGGGGTTTGAGAGTGAGAAGTACCCCCACCGAATTGTACAAGTTGAGGAAGGCGTTGTATGGGAGGTTGAAGCGAGGGCGCCTAGAGCTTGGTATGGCGAGGTTGAGGGGGTTCTTGTTTGAGAAGACTTTGAGATGGGAAGGTCGATGGACCTTGTTTTCTTGAGCGAGTCGGGAGAGATATCCCACGATTGTGCGGTGTACGTGGATGATATTGTCTTTGGTGGCTCGTCTAACTCTCTTGTTGCGAGGTTTTGCGGATGATATGAGCGAGGAGTTTGAGATGAGCATGATGGGTGAGTTCTGGGTCTAAGTCGAGACTTGTCGCTCGGGGGTTCGGTCGGAAGGAGGGGATTGACTACGAGGAGACCTTTGCTCCGTAGCCCGTTTGGAGGCGATTAGGATCCTTCTAGCCTTTTCGGTGGCTAAAGGGTTCAAGTTGCACCAAATGGATGTGAAGAGTGCTTTTCCGAATGGAGTGTTGGAGGAAGAAGTGTATGTGAGACAAATCCTCCGGGGTTTGAGAGTGAGAAGTACCCCCACCGGTGTACAAGTTGAGGAAGGCGTTGTATGGGTTGAAGCAGGCGCCAGAGCTTGGTATGGCAGGTTGAGGGGGTTCTTGTTTGAGAGAGGTTTTGATATGGGGAAGGTCGATCGGACCTTGTTTTTGCCGAGGCGGGCGGGAGATATCCCGATTGTGCGGGTGTACGTGGATGACATTGTCTTTGGTGGCTCATCTAACTCTCTTGTTGCAAGGTTTGCGGATGATATGAGCAGGGAGTTTGAGATGAGCATGATGGGTGAGTTGCAGTTCTTCCTCGGGCTACAAATCAAGCAATCAAAGGAAGGAACATTTGTGCACCAGGCTAAGTACACCAAGGACATTGTGAGGAAGTTCAAGATGGAGGACTCCAAGGCTATGACGACGCCGATGAGTACGACTACAGCTCTTGATGCGGACGAGGAAGGTGAACACGTGGACCAGAAGGAGTACCGGAGCATGATCGGGTCACTCCTCTACTTGACGGCGATGAGGCCGGACATACAGTTCTCGGTGTGTCTGTGCGCTCATTTTCAAGCGTCTCCGAGGACTTCGCATCGGCAAGCGGTGAAGAGAATTTTCAGGTACTTGCGTCACACTCCCGACTTCGGCCTTTGGTACTCCGCGTCCTCTTCTTTGGCGCTTCATGGTTTTTCGCACGCGGATTTTGCCGGGTGTCGGTTGGATAGGAAGTCCACTTCGGGACTTGCCGCTTTTTGGGTTCTTCTTTGGTGTCTTGGTCTTCCCGCAAGCAGTCGAGTGTTGCTCAATCCACGACCGAGGCCGAGTATGTTGCCGCTGCTAGTTTTTGCTCTCAGCTCCTTTGGATCACCTACACCATGAGTGACTTTGGTGAGGAGTATACCCATGTCCCACTTCAATGTGATAGCACCGGTGCTATAAGCGTTGCAAAGAACCCGTGCTCCATTTCAAAACCAAACACATAGAAGTGAGGTATCATTTCTCGAGAGACAACGTAGAGAAAGGGAAGATAGCTTTGATCCATGTACCCACACATGACCAACTAGCCGATATTTTCACCAAACCCCTAGATCAAGCAACTTTCACTCGTTTGCGGGGGGAACTTGGTGTGTGCTTGATTTCTTGAGTTGGGTGTGTGGGAGCTCCTTTGTAGCATATGTATAGCTTTCCTTTGTGCATTTCTTGCATTTGGCATTGCATATGTAACATGATGTATAGGCATCCTTGTATCTTAGATTGCATGCATTTTGTATCATATGCATTGATAGGAAAAGCTTCTCCTATATACTTTGTTCACCATGGGTTGCTATATATGTTCTTGTGAGCTTGTTTGGTATGCTATGGTTAGTTTGGCTTAGCTCTTGATGATCTTGTTGAATGATCCATGGTTGATGGCTAATTTTTTGAAAAATGTCACATACATGCTCTCTCATGTGTAAATGCCTATATATGATCTTGACATGTTTTAGTGGCTTTGCTATGCTTACTTTGTGGTTGGATAGCTAGTTTATTGATCATATGGGGCCAAAGGCTCACTTGCCATCATGAATGTTTAGCCCTCTTGCTTAATCTTGTGGAGGGGCATAAGTTCCTTTTTGTCGCAAAGACATTTCATGTACCAATCATAAATCTGAAAATGAAATGAAAAATGCTTGGAAAATATGCTCCCATGTCATATGTGCTTGAAATTAATTTGCTTTGGGTGCTAAACCGTTGCATGATGCCTACCAATGAGAAGTCTCATACATAGAAGTAGGCACATGGCTCGGTGGCTTTGACATGACATGAGGTGCTTTTGGGTGTTTATGATGGTCTTATGATTAGAATGGTCGTCCTAGCATGAAGTTTGAGTGGCTTTGCCATTTTGATATGTTTTGCTCATGTTTAGGTATTTGCTTGTGAGAGAGTAACTTTTCGCAAAATTACTCAAATCTTTTTTTAGCCTTGTCCAATGGTTGTGAAACTTGGTGATCGCGTAGTTAAGGTCATTACGAACCTGTCGAGTATCTAACTTGCTCATTTGGACTTGTGCAGCTCCTTGTGAAGAATTTTGTATATTCGAGAAGCTATATGTTGAAAGTTTTTGCATTCCCGCCTTGATTCATGCATTGTCAACAAGGGGGAGAAGTTTGTGCATGTTTTGGGCACACGGGAGTGTTTGGAAGGTGTTCCAATTGTTTCGGGCAAATTTTGAGCAAGTTTGGTGCAGGGCCGGTCTCTTGGGGCGGTCTAACCGCCCCCCAGGCGGTCAGATCAGGCACAGCGGTCTAACCGCCCGTACGGGCGGTCCTAACCGCCCCGGGCGTGTGAGCAAGTTTCTCGCTCTTTGTTGCATTCCCGAGTTGCATTGTTGCATGTGTTCGGGGGGGAGTGTGCTGTGGCTCAGGGGGAGCTTGCATATGTGCAGGGGGAGCTCTTTGTGGTGTTCGAGCTTTGCTTTGGTGGTTTGTGCTCTCTCGCTTGAGCCGTGTTTTGTCTCGGATGTGTCGAGCCGTTGCCCTTGCCTAAGGGGTCGAGACTTGTCTTCTTCAAGTGATCTTGCTCTTTGCCTTTCTTTGGCTTTCGATCGCTTGTTGGGGTTTCTTTTTATTTGTTTCTTTTCTTTTCCTTTTCTCTTGTGTTACTTCATGTGAGTGTGTTGTCAATGCACTCATCAAGGGGGAGATTGAGGACCATGTGTGGTTCGAGGACCGATGGATGGTCGCTTCCTTGTGTGATGAGTGATTGACAACGTTGTGTGGACTGATTCTTGGCTAAGTATTGCAGGGTGCGGGTTGCGGCTTGACTCGTGTTGGTGCGGGTGAAGAACAAGCGCGAAAGGTCGTTGCTTGGTGAGGCCTCCGGGGTGTGGAGAAGACAAGTAGGCTTCGTTCGAGGGACCGGTGGCCGGCGGGGGTCAAGTGCGGGCCGCATGGCGGCATGAACAACAAAATGAAGTCGTGGAGGGTTTCTTGGTAGAGCCTCAAAACCAAGGTCGAGCCGGGACTACATGGGAGCCGAGTCATGAGTGGAGATTGGCGGAGGCTACACCGAGTTCGCGGGGTTTGCAGTGGTTCACCAGAAAACCACTGGGTTACTCGGTTGAGCCACAAAACCGAGGCCGAAGACTCGACGAGGAGGTGCGGCCACCCAGGCCGGTTCAACCGCCCAGGAGGGGCGGTCGGATCCCCGGGCCGGTCCTAACCGCCCAAGGGGGGGCGGTCCGACCGCCCGGCCGCCGGCGCCGAGAAGCTTCGAAGCGGAGGACACGCGTCGGGATCGCAAGGCTTGCGTCGAGGCTACGCAGGTGCCGTCGCGGGCATCCGTCCGATGGTGAAGACATCAAGAATTCCAAATCCGCCCTTGAGGGGCATGTATCCCTAGTTATTAGTGAAGGGTAGTTTAGTCTTTTGGGTGCCTCCATATATACTCATTAGAGGGGTGGATGGCGAAAACTCTTGGAACCCTAGCTCATTCGGCTTTTTCCATTTTCGTTCTCCATTTTCCTTAGGATTTTAGAAGGCTAGCTTGAGAGCTTCATGTGAGATCTAGAGAGAGGGATGGATGTTTGGGTGGCAAGCTAGACCTTGTACGAACCATTCATGGCATGTATAGAAGGTTTGGCGTTGTTCATCATGGTGGTTTTCCCATCTCTTTGGTGTTGATTTTCGGAGCTCTTTTTGGCGGTGTTTTGAGGACGATTTCTTGGGGTTTTTGGTGGGTGTCACGTATGAGGTTCTTGTGCCTCTTTGGTCGGTGACTTTGCCCCCAAATCCCCTTTGAATCGACTCGATTTGGTGGTTTCTCGAGTTGGGCGAGTTCTTGACCTAGAGAAGCGATTTCTTCGATTCCTCTTGATTGTGAGCGTTTCGGGTCGATTCCTTTGAGGTAGAGGTTGCCCGGGAGGTAACCCGGCTATTCCCGAAGTTTGGCCGCAATCCGTGGAGTGATTCGGGAGATCGGGCGCGAGGAAGTTGAGGTTTGACCCGCGGGTTCGTTTTACGGAAGGGGCGGTCTAACCGCCTACGGTGGGGGCGGTCTAACCGCCCGGGTGTTTCCGGGTCAAAGTTTTGTTTCGCCGGATTTTCCTCCGTGAGTTTGTTCGCCTTGATCGAGGAGTGTCGGGTGAAATTTGGGGTCGTTCTCGTGCGGTTTGCTAGGTGTTCTTGGTTGGAGTTCATTGCCGGGTACGGGAGGTTAGACCGCCCCGGTAAAGTCGGTCTAACCGCCCCTAGGCCCTTGGGTGAAGTTTTGGTTTTCGCCAAGATTTTCGATAGCTTGCAAGGCCTTGACCAGAGATCTCTCGTTGGTGAAACCATGGTGAGTTTTGGTGCTCGGAAGAGGCGTTTCGGAGGATTTCTTGGTTGCCGAGTGTGGAGGCGGTCTAACCGCCCCCTATACCCGGTCTAACCGCCCCCCTCGGTTAGCCGGCTTTCGAGTTGTTTCCGCCGTCGGTGCTGCGTGTGTGTTGTGGTTGCTGGTAGAGTTTGTTCCTAGGACCAGTAGAACTCCGGTGGCTACGTGGTTTTGGCAAACGGGAGGTAGAAGTGCGGAGCGTGTGATTTCGGGGGTTCAACCGAGCTAGTTCGTCTTGTCGGAGTTTCAATCTCCCTCGAGAAGAATTTTTATCGGCTCCCATTCACTCCCCCCCCCCCTCTCGGTCGCCTAATCGGTCTTTCATCGGCGAAGTGGGCCGGTGGCACGTCGACGCGTTCCCGCTCCCCGCTCCGGGTATGCCGCGGTGCCGTCCGAGCCGGGAAGGGCGGCACGCGACGACGATGCCTCGGTGCTGTCCGCCGGGTGCCCCGACATCACGCAGCCGTCATCCCTCATCACAAGCACCCCCACTGGGGGCTCGGGGCTGGTGCGGGCAGGCTCCCCCACTGGTCCCATCCGGGCGGCGGGGTGTCATCGTCCGGGACACACCACTGCCACCTGACTGCCGCTGACTGGGGCAGGCGCCGGCAAAATCGATGGCGCGGTGACCACCATGGTCGTGACCGCCGTCGTGGCCGCCGTCACCTGCGGCGGCTCCGTAGCTACGGCCACGCTACGCGGGGCTTCGCTCGTTGCCGCTGCCGTACTCCCTGTCACTCGCGGTGCCCTCGATGAGCGCCGCCTCGTGGGGATGGACGCGTCTGCCCTAAGCACCTTGGCGGGCGCAAGGGGGGGGGGACGGTCGGCGCCACCCTGCGAACGCAAAACATAAGGATTAAACTCCCACCTCTCGAAAAAGGGGCGTCTGGAGGAGCGATGGCCTACCTCAGGGTGGAGAAGCCCCGCTTCCTCTTCCTCGAGGGTTCGATGGGCGCTGAGGCCGCGGCCTACGTCGCCATTGTCGCGCTCCCAGACGCCTGCGCGCACGCGCCGCACCCCCCGCGGCATGCGCCGCCTCTTCGTAGACCGCCCGGCGGCGGGCGCTCCCGCGCCCGCCCCGCCCGCGCGCTTGCTTCTCCGCTGCCTCCGCGGCTCTCGGTGAGGGGGCGCAGGCTCCCACCTCTCAGGAGGGGCCTACCCCCCGTCGCTTTCTTCCTCCTCTTCCCCTCCTGACGATGAGTACTCCGACGTCGCCGGGGGAGAAAGTCCCTACTGCTCACGCAGCCGGAATTCCTCGCTCCTTTGTTCCCGGCGCTCCCGCCGCCGGATCCTCCACTCCTTCTTACACGCCGCCCGCTCCTGCTCCCGCCGCCGCGCCGCGCACGCGCTTGGGCTCGGGGCGTGGGCGGGTCGGACCGCGCGACGTTCACGGCCACCCTCTGCTGGGAAGGACGAAATGTCAGAGTCACGGCGGCACGTGGCGGAAGAATAAAGGAAAAGGAGAATAAGGCCACTTACCGACGGGGCGTCGGAAAGCATAACGAACAACCAGAGGTCGTCGTTGCTGTTCTTGACGGCCTTGAGGCTGATGGCGCGCCTCGCCCTCGTGGCCGCGTACTCCGGGGGGAGGCGGTCGTGGACCAACTGCGAGCGCACCAGCGCCATAGGGTTGGCTGTCTCGTCCATCTCGAAGATGCGGAGCTCCCTCTCGATGAGGGGGGTGATCCGCCGGTGGTGGAGGTTCGCGAGAACCGAGGCTGCGGCGAGCCCGGCTTCTTCCAGGCTCTTCAGCGCGAGCAGGGCTGACTCCAGCCGATCCTGGCGCTGAAGGATCGGATGGCGACTAGAGAGGGGGGAGTGAATAGGAGCCGGTAAAAATTCTTTTCAAAGAACCCGGCCTATACCCTAAACAAATCCCGGTCACACACACCAATCGCCAAGACAACAAGGTTGTGGACCAACCTCAAGTCTTAGGAACGATTCCTTGAAGCACACACGGAAGCACGAAAGAAGGAAGGGAGGAATCGAACCAAGGAACAAAGCTTCCAGGCACTGGCGGACTGTCCAACCAGGAGGGGCGGACTGTCCGCAAAAGCCACGCGGACGGTCGCGCCTGTGTACCGCGGACAATCCCGCAAGGGCCACGCGGACCGTCCGGCCAGGTGTCGCGGACAGTCCGTTAAAGCCAACAGAACCACTAGAAACGGAACGAGAAAGACGGACCGTCCGCGAAGACCAGGCAGACCGTCCGCGCGGGATCCGAACCGTCCGCTACTGAAGCTCGGACCGTCCTCAAACCAGCTGCAACGAAAACCCTAAAACAAAACCATATCGAAAACAAATGCGGGCAAGAACACGACGAACACGTGAAGAACTGGGTTGAACAGGCACCTCGCGGACGGTCCGCGGAGAGGGGGCGGACTGTCCGCCAGGTCAAACAGAGCAGAAAAATCCCGAGCTCGAGAAGTCAACTCCACCAACTCATCACCGGAAATCCCAAACGGTTCAAGTTCTTGAGACAAGATTTGGGGGAGATGTTAGGCACCCCTAGGTGAGATTATACCCCAAAAATCTCGTCTCCAAACCCACCAAATCACCGCGAATCGCGGATCACACGAGCTCAAGTTCTACTCACGAGTTCATCCAAAGAATCACGAATCTAGGACGATTTGAGGAGTTTGGGGGCAAGAAATCACTGGGAAAAGAGGCACAAGGCACTCAAGGAAGAATCCCCCAAACAAATCTGAGCCAAAACCGCCTAGAAAACGAGAATCAAGACGAGCATGAAAATAGCACAAAAATGACTCTGAAAAACATCACGGGAACCACAACGCCGAATCTTCTATACAAACCAGGAAAGATTCACAAGGTCTAGCATGCCGCCCTAGCATCCATCCCTCTCAACAAATCTCTCATGAAGCTCTCATGCTAGCCTAGACAAGAAATGGAGAAGAAAATGTCTCGGGAAAATGAGAAATGGGAGGGGGGAAATGAAACCCTAAGTCGCGGAGAGAGGGAGCCATCCACACACACTCATGGCTTATATATCGGGTCCCGCTGGTGTGGTAAATGACTCAACTACCCCTAACTCAACTACTGGCGATACAACCCACACAGGGGCATTTATGTAATGTTTGTGGGTCTTGCCATCGGACGGCCACGCCTTCGCCGCACCCTCGTCCTCCCGACGCAAGCCATGCGATCCCGCCATGTGTCCTCCGCTTCGAAGCTTCCCGACACGCCCGGATCCCGTCTCCGTCGTGTTGGGCCTTTGGACTTGGTTTTGAGGCCCAAACCAAGAAACCGTCCTCCGATGGTTTTGTGGGCAAACCACCAAACCCCGCGTGCTCGGCCCGGCCTCCCGCAAAGCCTCTTGACTCGACCGCCACCGTGCACCGGCTCGATCGGCCCGTAACTTCGTCTTGCTCATCTCGCCACCATGTGGCCCGCACCTAGTCCCGTCGTCCACCGGTCCCTCGAACCGAGCCTACTTGTCTCTCCATCTTCCGGAGGCCCCTCAAGGTCGAAGACCTTTCGCGCCCGTTCTTCACCTGCAACAACACGAACTAGGCCGCAGCCTACACCTGCGCACCGAGCCAAGAGTCAGTCCAACACCCGTTGTCAATCACTCATCACTGAGGAGCGGTCATCCATCGACCACCGGGACACTCCTGGTCCTCAATCTCCCCCTTGATGAGTGCATTGACAACACACAACGCGAAATAAAATTCAGAGAAAGAAAGTAAGGAGAAATAAAACAAAGAAGCTCAACTCATGACCAAAACCAAAGAAAGGCAAAGAAAGGTCACAAGCCGAGCAAAGCACAAACTCCACACTGAAAACAGCAAGAAAGCTCCCCCTGAACAAATGCAAGCTCCCCCTGAACATGTGGATGCAAACATCCAAATTTTAGATGCATTTTTCTGAATTTTTTATTAAGCTCACCTCTTCTCCCCCTTGTCGACAATGTATGAATCAAGGTGAAAATGCAAGAATGTAAGACAAAGCATATAAACATCTACATGAGCTTCTCAAATAGGCCAAATCTAGTGTCAAAGGCTAGAAGTGAGACAAAGAGCACACATATGGGTCATAGCATAGTCAAAGCATTGCCACAAGTAATATATGCGCATATCATCCAGAGATCATACAAGGATATCAAATTCTTAACAAAAGATCATTGCAAACACCCATAAAGCAAAGCATGTCATGTTAAAGCTCATGAGCCATGTGTCCACTTCAGGGAGACTTCTCCACTGGTGAACATCATGCAACATGTTTTGCACCCATGTGTGAAAGATAAGACATTTTAAGCATAAACATGATGGATGGAGCATTTTTCAAGCATACACACTTCTTTTCAAGATTAATTCATTTCATGGTACATGAAGTGCCTTTGCGGCAAAAAGAAGCTTATGCTCCTCCATGAATGCAACATAGGCTAAACATTCACAATGATACTGGCCTTTGACCCAAATGCAAGAAAGAGACATCCAAGCACAATCTAAGCATGAAAAGCACATTTAGACCAAAAAGTGACATGGATACACTACTACACATGAGTGGAGCACATTTCATCAAATTTAGTCAAGATTAGCATTTGATTCAAAAAGGCTATCTCACAACACATATATCTCAAATATTCCAAGAGCATAGCCTCACATAGCCATTTCTCCACACACATGACCAATATCTCACAAGTAGCCAAAGAAACTTAGATAAGGCATATGAAAGAAGCTCATCATCCTAAAATGCAATATGATACAAATGCAACATGATATATAACAAGATGGCTATCCTACCATGGTTTATGCATCAAGCAAAGCATGTATATACATCAAAGGAAACATGGTATGATACATATGGTACAAAAATAAATCCCCCAAGAATCAACTAGAAAGGGCAACAAACCCCAAGTTCCCCCCGCAAGCGCACAAATGTAGCTTGGTCGAGAGGCTTTGTAAAGATATCTGCAAGCTGATCTTGGGTAGAGACATGACTCAACACAACGGTCCCTTTCTCCACATTGTCTCTCAAGAAATGATATCTCACCTCTATGTGTTTGGTTCTGGAATGAAGTACTGGGTTTTTCTCTACGCTTATGGCACTGGTGCTATCACAAAGAAGTGGGATCTGGGTGCACTCCTCACCAAAGTCTCTCAAAGTGTATGAGATCCACAACAGCTGGGAACAACAACTCACGGCTGCAACATACTCCGCCTCGGTGGTAGACTGAGCTACACTAGACTGCTTGCGGGAAGACCACGAAACCAACGAGGACCCAAGAAACTGGCAAGAACCGAAGTAAACTTCCTCTCGACTCGGCAACCAAAAAAATCCGCATCAGAAAAACCATGAAGTGAAAGAGTCGAGGAAGAAGAGTACCAAAGGCCAAGACCAGGGGCAGACTGTAGGTACCTGAAGATCCTCTTGACGGACTGTCGATGTGATGTCCTCGGCGAAGCCTGAAAACGAGCGCACAGACACACACTGAACTGTATGTCTGGCCTCGTCGCCGTCAGGTAGAGGAGGGAGCCGATCATGCTCCGGTACTCTCGCTGGTCCACTGGTTCTCCGTCCTCATCCACGTCCAAAGTAGCCGTACTCCCCATGGGTGTCGACATAGGCTTCACGTCTTGCATCTGGAACTTCCTCAGCATGTCTTTCGTGTACTTGGTCTGATGCACGAATGTTCCGTCCTTCACTTGCTTGATCTGCAACCTGAGAAAGTACTGCAGCTCGCCCATCATGTTCATGTCATCTGCAAACTTGGCAACAAGGTTATGTGACGAGCCACCAAAGACAATATCATCCACGTATATCTGCACACCCAACAAGTCATTCCCATGCTTGAGGAGAAACAAAGTTTTATCCACGGTACCCATCAAGAACCCTCTGCTCAACAGAAAACCTCTCAATTTCCCATACCAAGCCTGGGGCGCCTGTTTCAACCCATACAGAGCCCTTTTCAACATGTACACCCTGTGTGGATACTTCTCACTCTCGAACCCCAATGGCTGCTTCACATACACCTCCTCCTCTATGACCCCATTCAGAAAAGCACTCTTCACATCCATTTGAAACAACTTGAACCCTTTAGCCACGACAAAGGCTAGAAGGATTCGAATTGCCTCAAGATGGGCCACAGGAGCAAAGGTCTCCTCATAGTCGATCCCCTCCTTCTGACTATATCCCTGAGCAACAAGTCTGGACTTGTTCCTCACAACCATCCCATTCTCACCCTCTTTGTTCTTCCAAACCCATTTGGTTCCTATAGGATGGCAATTTGGAGGTGGTTCAACTAACTCCCACACCTGGTTCCTCTCAAAATTTTCCAACTCCTCATGCATAGAATTGACCCAGTTTGCATCAGATAAAGCGTGTCCAATGTCCTTGGGCTCAAAGGAGGCAACAAATGCAGCATGAGCGAAATGAGAGGAATTTCTGGACCTTGACCGCGTGGTACGTTCGTCGATGTCCCCAATGATCTTCGATAGGGGATGCACTTCCTGAATCCGTCGGGGAGCCTCACGCCTTGAGACTACCTCCCCCTCAACTTCAGCTTCTCTCGCCTGGTCCTCTTGTCGCACCGTTGTTGTCCATGAAGTAGATGGTCCACCTTCGTAGTGGTCGTAGGGGAAGTAGTGGGCACACACTCAGCTTCAGGCGCGTGGTTCTCTCCATCATCATCTCCAGCTTCATCCTTCTCCTCTTCAAAGAGGTCCTCAGCCATCTTCTCATCACCTGCACATTCAAAGCCAAGAGAGGTACATGGCATTGTCTCGTCGAAGGTTACCTCGCAAGTCTCCATGATTTTGTTAGTCTCAAGATTAAGCACTCTATAGGCTCTAGAATGGTTAGCATATCCAAAGAAAATCCCATCACTAGACATAGCCTCAAACTTGTCGAGTTTTCCCTTCTTAAGAATAAAGCACTTGCAGCCAAAGACTCGGAAATGACTCACCTTGGGTGCCCGACCATGCATATGCTCATAACAGGTCTTCCTCTTGAAAGCTCGCAATAAAATCTCGTTGGAGACATGACAGACGTATTGACCGCCTCGGCCCAAAACCTCCTAGGAGTCCTGTGCTCATCGAGCATCGTCCTAGCCATCTCACAAAGAGTCCGATTTTTCCTTTCCACGACTCCATTTTGAGGGGGCACATAAGGGGTCGAATACTGATGTTCAAGACCTAGATCACGACAGAAGGCATCAAAACGAGAGTTCTTGAACTCTGAGCCATTATCACTGCGGATAGCTCGAATGGCATTCCCATGCCTATCATTCCTCAACCTCACGATTAGATCTCGAACAAAACCAAATGTCTCACTTTTGTCCTCCAAGAAAAACACCCAGGCATAGCAAGAGTAATCGTCCACCACAACAAGGACATACCACTTCCCACCCACCGAGCGAACTCGAGCTGGCCCAACAAGGTCCATATGCAACAGCTCTGTCGGACGCTCGGTCATGACATCGGTCAGGGGTGGATGGGGAGTGGCTACCATCTTGCCATGCCTACACGGAGCACAAACCAAATCCTTCTCAAACTTCAACCTTGGCAATCCTCGGACAAGGTCAAGACCACTCAAGCGGGAAACCAAATCAAAGCTCAAGTGACCCAACCGCCTATGCCATTTCCACAAATCAGAAGAAGGACCAGCCATCAAACAACGAGCAGGACCCAAAGAACGAGAGAAATCAGCCCTGAAAATCTGACCCTCGGGGATGATCAAACATACAAGATCACCTCGAGAATCCAGCAAACGAGACTCACCAGACTTGAAACGCACTTCAAAGCCCTCATCAAGCAACTGAGAAACCGAAAGCAAATTGAAACCCAAAGAATTCACAAGAGCAACCCTCTTCAACGTTACCTTGTCACTCACATGCACTACACCCTCAGAAATCACCCTTCCTCGTCCATTGTCCCCAAATGTGATGTACATCTTTTCCTTCACTGGGGTGAGGCTGGAGAACCACTTCTTGTCTCCAGTCATGTGTCGGGAACATCCGGAGTCGATCAACCAAATGTTCTCCAAGCCTCCTGCCTGTAGTCAAAAACAAGAACGAGAATGAGCCATCGACTCGACACTGGGGTTAGCACAAAGAAAGTTGAACCAGTGTCGAGCCATCTACTCAAAAGAGGGGTTAGCAAACATCATTCCCTTGCCACCAAATTTCCCATGTCCCATGGAAGTAGTACGAGCACCACGAGGGGGAAAACGTGGTCTGTAGTTCCTCTGGAACCCAAAGCTGTGATCATCTCCCCTAGACCCGTATTGAGGACGAGTAGTGAGACGTCCAGCAAAACCACCACAAGCCCGACCAAACCTCTCACCAGCACGCACACCATCATCTCTCCTATCAAACCTCTCACCACCACCTCTCTGTGGGACCTACCACCGTGAGCTCCAACTCTACCAACACTCCTCACACTTCCCACACCCCGTGGAAGTGGCACTCTAGGCTCAGGAATACCATGAGACTGGCGATACCTGTCCTGGTTTGCTTGCTCCCTAGCAAGCCTCTCATCCCTCTTCCTCTTGTAGCAAAACTCTGCTACATGCCTCTCCTTGCCACAATACTCACACCTGAAGGGGATGGGTATTGGTTTTGACTCTAGCTTCTCTCTAGGTTTCACACCCTTCTCACTCACAAACTTCATCGGTTTCTAGAAGTCGTTTGTTTTAGGTGGGAATTTGGGTGGATCTTGGGTTGTGTCAAGCTTGTTGCAAAGGTGGTTGGGCTTTGGAGTGAAAGAGTTCTTGGGTGCTTT
The DNA here is from genome assembly GCA_947561735.1 of Cenchrus americanus. Taxonomy (NCBI): domain Eukaryota; kingdom Viridiplantae; phylum Streptophyta; class Magnoliopsida; order Poales; family Poaceae; genus Cenchrus; species Cenchrus americanus. Next base: position 58,853,771 of record OX387240.1, read on the forward strand.
TGGAAGTGGAACTTGGATGTCTCCGATCACCTCAAACTCGGGGGTGGACTCAACACACTTCTCATACACATTCTCCCCACTGTTTTCTCCCACTTTCTCACCCAACTTCTCAAAACCCAAACCACGACCATCTGCTCTCTTGAACTCCTCAATCATGATTTTCAATTGAGGTTCCTGCCCAGACAACCAACCCAACACCTTCCTCAAATAATCATTCTCCTCATAGATGACATCCAAACGGGAAGTAAGTTCAAGATTGCGCAAAGTAACTTCATCACGGCTAGTGCATGCATTGACAATAGGAGATTACAAAGAAGCTTCCAAAGTGCTAATGGTAGAACGAGCATCAACAAGCTTAACATGCATAGTAGGACATGATTTACAAGCACCAAGCAAAGTGGGTCTAGCCTTAAGCTCATCATACTCAGTCCTAAGAGCATCTAGTTTAACCAAAGTGGAAACATTCTTCTCATTAAGCAATTTGATCTCATTCAACCATGCATTACATTCAGAATATTAAACATCATCAGAAATGGTAGGAGTAAGTTTCAAAGAGTCATTCTCAAGTTTCAATTCAAGCAACTTAGACTCTAACTCTCCTACTTTCTCACTAGCATTCTCAAGTTTAGCCCTAAGATCTTTCCTCATCTTTTTGGCATCTCTCAGCACACTATCACGGTTGTCAATCAAGCCATTCAACCTAGTGATCTCAACAAGCAAAGAGTCGGGGTCACGGTTTACCTCATCCTCTGAGTCGGAGTCGGTGTCTTCCTTCTCGCTCTTCTTGCTGCTTGAGCTATGGGCCATGCCACAAAAGCCTCCAAGTGCCACACAGCTCAAACCACTGAGGTTCTGTCTTGCATTTTTCTTGCCCTTGTGCCTCCCAGCATCTTCATCCTCACTGCTTGAGCTTGAATGTGCGTCGCTTGAGCTTGTGTCGACGTCGCTTGCACCGGCCACCATGGCTCTTGCCTTGTCCTTCTTGTGGCCGCCCTTGCTCGATCGCCGCTTGTCCTTGTCCTTGCTCCTTGACTTGCTGTAGTTCTTGCCCTTGGACGAGTACTTGTCTTCACGCCTTGGGTGCACCTTGTACTCGCTCATCTTGTACTTGTTCTCCTCCACTTCAGGGCACTCGGCGATGAAGTGTCCACACTTGCCACACTTGTAGCATGTCCCCGAGCTCCGCCTTGCATTCCTCCGGTTCTCATGTAGTCGATCAAACCTCCTTGAGAGCAAGGCCGTTCCTCCTCACTCAAAGACATCGAACTCATCATCCGGAATGGACATGAGAGAAGACAAGGAAAACCGTCGACGGAGAAGGGTTAGTGTTGGCTTTGCCCATTGATCCACCCACAAGAGCAAGACTATGATCGCCGAGCCCTCATGCTTGGATTGCAACTTCCCGTCAACCTCGGTCGACTTGAGCTTAGAAAAGAGATCATCCAACTCAATAGTCAAGTATTGCCCGGACTCCTTGATGGCCTCAACCTTAGCACCCCAAACATTTTGGTCCAATATATGCAAAAGCTTCAAAGCTTGATCATGCTCGGTGTAAGGGAAATCCTCAACATTGGCCTTCATGTTGTTCATGATGGCGGTGAACCTCTGAAACATCGCATCAATGTCCTCACCGGGAAGTTGAGTAAAGTTCTCATATTGCATTTGGTAAGAAACAAAGAGGCGAGCCTTCACATGGTTATCACCCCCGTGAGCAACTAACAACTTCTCCCAAATTTGCCAGGCAAGATTCAAATGGCGAACACGCTCAAACTCAGGATCACACAAGCTTCGGACCAAGTGATCAACGGCTTTTGCATTTGCCTCATACTTGGCCTTAGCACCGGCATCGGTCACCATAAGAGTGTGGATATCCACCGGAATAGCATAGGTCTTGTCAAGCACAATGAAATCCAACAACTTGCCACGAAGAAAGATCATCATTCGGGCCGCCCACTTGTGGTAACCCTTCCCATCGAAGTGCGGCGGACCGCCCCACTCAACGTACGCCATCTTAGGATTCAAGACTTGTCAAAGTTACCACAAATCCGGCACCAAGCTCTGATACCAATTGAAGGATCGGATGGCGACTAGAGAGGGGGAGAGTGAATAGGAGCCAGTAAAAATTCTTTTCAAAGAACCCGGCCTATAGACTAAACAAATCTCGGTCACACACACCAATCGCCAAGACAACAAGGTTATGGATCAACCTCAAGTCTTAGGAATGATTCCTTGAAGCACACGCGGAAGCACGAAAGAAGGAAGGGAGGAATCGAACCAAGGAACAAAGCTCGCCGGTGCGGTGGCGACCGTCCGGCCAGGAGGGGCGGACTGTCCGCAAAGGCCACGCGGACAGTCCGGCCAGGTGCCACGGACAGTCCGCAAGGGCCACGCGGACCGTCCGGTCAGGTGCCGCGGACAGTCCGTTAAAGCCAACAGAACCGCCAGAAACGAACCGAGAAAGACGGACCGCCCGCGAAGTCCAGGCGGACCGTCCGCACGGGATCCGGATCGTCCGCTACTGAAGCTCGGACCGTCCGCAAACCAGCTGCAACAAAAACCTAAAACAAAACCGGATCGAAAACAAATGCGAGCAAGAACACGACGAACACATGAAGAACTGGGCTGAACAGGCACCTCGCGGACGGTCCGCGGAGAGGGGGCGGATTGTCCACCAGGTCAAACAGAGCAGAAAAATCCCGAGCTCGAGAAGTCAACTCCACCAACTCATCACCGGAAATCCCAAACGGTTCAAGTTCTTGAGACAAGATTTGGGGGAGATGTTAGGCACCCCTAGGTGAGATTATACCCCAAAAATCTCATCTCCAAACCCACCAAATCACCGCGAATCGCGGATCACACGAGCTCAAGTTCTACTCACGAGTTCATCCAAAGAATCACGAATCTAGGACGATTTGAGGAGTTTGGGGGCAAGAAATCACTGGGAAAAGAGGCACAAGGCACTCAAGGAAGAATCCCCCAAACAAATCCGAGCCAAAACCGCCTAGAAAATGAGAATCAAGACGAGCACGAATATAGCACAAAAATGACTCCGAAAAACATCACGGGAACCACAACGCCGAATCTTCTATACAAACCAGGAAAGATTCACAAGGTCTAGCATGCCGCCCTAGCATCCATCCCTCTCAACAAATCTCTCATGAAGCTCTCATGCTAGCCTAGACAAGAAATGGAGAAGAAAATGTCTCGGGAAAATGAGAAATGGGAGGGGGGAAATGAAACCCTACGTCGCAGAGAGAGGGAGCCATCCACACACACTCATGGCTTATATATCGGGTTCCACCGGTGTGGTAAATGACTCGACTACCCCTAACTCAACTACTGGCGATACAACCCACACAGGGGCATTTATGTAATGTTTGTGGGTCTTGCCATCGGACGGCCACGCCTTCGCCGCACCCTCGTCCTCCCGACGCAAGCCATGCGATCCCGCCGCGTGTCCTCCGCTTCGAAGCTTCCCGACACCCCGGATCCCGTCTCTGTCGTGTTGGGCCTTTGGACTTGGTTTTGAGGCCCAAACCAAGAAACCGTCCTCCGATGGTTTTGTGGGCAAACCACCAAACCCCGCGTGCTCGGCCCGGCCTCCCGCCAAGCCTCTTGACTCGACCGCCACCGTGCACCGGCTCAATCGTCCACGACTTCGTCTTGCTCGTCTCACCACCATGTGGCCCGCACCCGCACCCGCCGTCCACCGGTCCCTCGAACCGAGCCTACTTGTCTCTCCATCTCCCGGAGGCCCCTCAAGGCTGAAGACCTTTCGCGCCCGTTCTTCACCTGCAACAACACGAACTAGGCCGCAGCCTACACCTGAGCACCGAGCCAAGAGTCAGTCCAACACCCGTTGTCAATCACTCATCACTGAGGAGCGGTCATCCATCGACCACCGGGACGCTCCTGGTCCTCAGGCGCGAAGAGGGGGACAGGCCATGCCACCAGGATTCGACCTTCTCCCTCAAAACCTTTTCGGTGTAGGGGGGGAGGTCGGGCTCATTGTTGCAGAGGTAGAACCACCCCCGCTCCCATTCCGCGTTGTTGGAGGTCATCGTGCAGGAAATGTAAAATTCCCTGCGCGACTCCCGCAACGAAATCAACATCCCGTCGGCGCGCACCGCGCGACGCACCCGCGGCTCAGGCGTGGAGAGCGTGTGCAGCTCCGCGCGGAAGAGGTGGACCCAGAGATCCCAGTTCGCCGGGATCCCCAGGAAGCCCTCGCACACGCCGACGAAGGTGGCCGCCTGTGAGATTGCGTTCGGAGCAAAGTTGTGCAGCTCCACGCCGTAGTGGTGGCACAGCCCGCGCATGAAGCGGCTCGCCGGCGCCGCGAAGCCACGCTCGTGGTGGCGGATGAAACTGACGACGTAGTCGTACAGCGGGTTGGGCTCCCGATCCGCCGCCGGCGGGACGATCCACGACGGGGGTTGCCCGTCCACATTCGGCGCCAGCTGGCCGCCGTTCTCGAGCTCGTGCAGCGCGAACTCCGTCACCGTTGAGCGGTGCCACGACAGCGGGTCCAACACCTGGATCGACTGCGGGGGCGCCATTGTAGTTGGCGGTAGCGAGCGGAAGAGAGACGGGCGGTGAACGCTAGGACAAAACGAAAGGGCGCGCGGTGCTCTAGAGCGGAAGCAAGAAAGACGGGAGCGATGGGCGCTAAGTGTTGAGGTAAAGAACTCGCCCCTCCTTCCCCTTGGATTTATAGATCCATGGGAGCCGCGCTCCCCAAATCGCGCGCTCCGCACGCATTAACTGCAGGTGACGGCACCCGTCACTGACGAGCCCCCCCCCCCCCCCCCCGCGACCGAACGGCCGGGCGCACGCGTGCGTGATCATTACGGCATGGCAACCGAAGAGCCGCGGCGGGCTGTCACGTCCGCCTGCCCACGTAGCCCACTACACGCGCAACTGCGACGCCTGAAAAGGCGCGCCCGCAGCGCATGACTGTGGCCACGACTGTGGGCATTAAATGGCTCGGTCCCTTACCAAGTAAGCGTGACCCTCGAGCGGCCCGAGCCCAGGGCTCAAAAAATTCGACCCTCGAAGGGTGCAGATACCGACCAGTGGTTTCAAAGCCCACTCAGCGAGAGCGAGCGCCACAGGTGCCCTTGATTCAAGAGGAATTACTCATCAGCAACTCGTGGGCTGGTTCGACCGCAAGCCCCCGAGTCTTGCAAATGTAGAAAGACGGGGGCACCCAGCTGCCACCCCGCAGCGGCCCTACTGATCAGGGGTTCGAAGCCTGACCCTCGAAAGGTTCGAACGGGTCCCCCAGATCAACAGAGTCAGAGACGACGAGGGCGCGCGCATTCAAGCCTATCCTCGAGCTCACCAGCTCGAGGGCGCCCCACATGTCATATTCAAGAGCCAACGAGGGCAGCTAGTCAGGGGATCCCATCGAGGGAGAGCTACCGCGCCCTCGGTCCCTAGCGAACGGGACCGAGCCCCACCTAGCAAACAAACGTAAGCGCTTTCATGGACGAGTCTCCGGCCCACGAGCCAACCCTTATCGAACGGGGCATGGGCATCCACTTGAATCACCCGATAACAGCTCAACGAGGAATCCGCAATTCGTGACCCGTTCGATGGGGGTTGCGGAAACCTCTCCCTCCGTCCCGCGGAGGGACGGCGAGGGAGTGTTTAAACAAGTCGAAGAGCTCGTCCCGATCGCCTCGAACAGGCCCAGGCTCGGGGGCTCGACGCACGGCTACACCTCCTAGGACGCACCGAACGCAGACGATGCCAGATACATGCGTGTGGCACTGCCGAGGCCGGCTGGAATATTGCCGATGCCGGTTGAAACTAACACCCCGCACGCCGGTAGATCCTGTGTAAAAATCCTTGCAGGAGCACCCACGCTCCTGCAAGGCTTTGGGGTCTAGACCCGCAGGTCCGCTAGCGTGGCCCCACGGAATAGCACCAGCAACCAGGGGGAAGAACGTCCCATCAGCAAGCGTCAGCATCTGCGGGATCCTAACGGATACACCCACAGATGCTCGGGGGCTACTGTCGGGGACAGCCGTGAGGGTCCCCTAAACAGCTAGGGAAAACCCGCTTAAATTCGTAAAAAAACACATGCGCAAAACAAACCCACGGACCCACGGCCCACCAGACAATCAGCCTAGCCACTCTCGGGCGGAACTCCGCTCCGCTCGAGGGCCATGGCGCCGCCCCGGTACAACTTCGCCTCGCTTGTGGGCTGGTCGCCCCCTCGGGTGAGGTTCCATCTCGCTCGAGGGTCGGACGCCCCCTCGAGCGGGACTCCGCCTCGCTCGGGGGCTGGACGCCCCCCTCGCGCGAGGCCCCGTCTCGATCGAGAGCCGAGCGCCCCCTCGAGCGAGTTTCTGTCTCGCTCGAGGGCATCACGGGCCCGCCGCCTCCATACTCGCTCCTCTGGCAGGGGCATTTAATGCACTGACATCTGCAGGCACCCAAGTCAAAGGCGAATCCACTCCACTACGTGCCTGGGAATCGTGCCCCGGCACTGCTCCGCTAACTCCCGTGGCGAGGCCATCCCCGCCACTGTGCGACGTTGTGCGGCATGTTCAGCAACAACCCCGTGGCAATGTGCCACCCACTCCCGTACGACCGGCGTGCCGCACCCTCAAGGAAGGACGGCGGAGCCCTCGAAGGGAAGGTGAACAGCTACGCCACGCCCGTGCAAGAACGACGCCGTGACGCCAGGCCGGCGGGATCAGTCACCTCCGTCGCCATCAGCCCTATGCGACCATCCCCGCCGTCCCCGACGCCATCCCCGACGCCATCCTGGCCACTACATCGCCATCCCCGACGCTGTAGAAGCATGCGGCAACGGGACGCCGCCACGCCAGCTACTGTACCCCCATACGGCCTCGCGTCAACAGCACCCTCGAGTCCTCACACGGGAGGTCGCCGAACAGGAAACCGCTACACCGCCACCCTGGAAGCCGCTCCTGGACGCGCCATGATGCCCCGCCAGAGGCAAGATTCGTCAGGACGGCCGTCTACTCCGCGACGCTGTACACCGTGCCTCTACACGTAGGCGAAATAGTGCGGCACACTTGTAAACTGCCGCCTCCTTGGCCTATAAAAGGAGGGGTAGTCCCCTAGCCGCGGGGAGACGGGACGACGGACAGCGCACACTTGCACGCTTTCTTCCTTCACCACAATATTGGCATTTGCCTCAATCAATACCTCTGGGACCTAGAGACCCGACCTCCTCTCCCGCCTCGCTTGTAGCCCCCTCTACGGGCACCACGGTGCAACGCAATATAGTGCCCCGAGCACACCCCTGCTGGGCGTATGCCCCCCCGGCCGGAACCAGGATAAACCCAGTGTCATTAGTTGCTGAGCACCGGCCATCGAGAGATAGATCTCAACGCTTCTTACTAGTTAGTGTCGGGACTACTTTCCGCACCGGCAACATGCTTTTCTAATTAAAATCTAATTATAAGTCCAACACGTGTTTTCATAAGAAAGTTAATATGATTAATACTATTTGAATAATTCTTTCAATAAAAGTTAATTAGATGTATACCTTGGTTTTCGTAATCAAACTTAAATTGATTGATGATTATGCAATTTGCTTCCTAAATAAAAGCAGCGTAGGTTATATCCCGAGTTTTCTTAATTAATTGTTAATTTGATTAATATGAATATAAATGTGTCTTTAAATTATAATTTGATTAGTTCAACTCGAAATATAAAGATAAACACCTAGATGCTTTTACATGCTTCTTTTGAATTAAATGTTTAATTTGTATAAATCAAACTTGAATATTTACAAATAAAATTGGACTAAGTTATAAATAGGGTATTTCTTTGAAATAACCTATGCACATCTTTATTAAATTAAAATATACCAAGCACATAGCCTTGTGTGGGATCGTCCAAATCTCCCGATAGTTCCTAGTGCTCTTGTGTTTGCGTTCCTAGAGCCAAACCTTATCCTTTTTATGCTTGGTGTATTGTTTTTATTTATTGTATGTATTTTTGTGTGCTCGTAGACATCATGCCAGTTTCAAGTGAGCAGCCAGTTGGATTGGATCAAGAGCAAGTTTTTGAAGAAGAAAAATCCCAGTGTTTAAGCAAGGAAGGCAAGTGGACTTCTCCCTCTGCATATTCCTCTTTGTCCTAAATAATTGCATGATAACTAAGTTTACATTTATTTGTTGCTATGCATAAATTGATGGGAAAATTACCTTTTTAAGGACATGACTAGAATTTTATCCCTTTTACCTTGGTCAACCCTTTTAAATAAATGTTTTGGGTAGACATGCTTAGCTGTTATAACTTGGGATGGCTCAAATGAATCTTTGCAATATGATGAATGTTGATCATGATAACTTTGGTGAAAGATGATGTTTATGGTTAATAACAAGATCATATGTTATAATCAGAATAATGGAGAACCACTCAGGAAAACAGTGCAACCACAGTCCATATGGCTCTGGCTTAGTCAATTAATTAGGTGTGTGGAATAATCTGACAGCCCTATCTGAAAGGAACACATGGGGCCGATTCTTTTGGGGTAACAGCCTTTGCTAAGGTGCTGACCACTAGGGAGAGTTATGGTCTGCTCCGCTGCTGTAACTGTCGCGGGTTGTTGCTCTTCTGCATATCTTTGTAAAGGCTTCGTAGTGGACCCCAAGCCACCCACCTCGGAAGTGTTTAAGGGTCTGATCAACCCGGGTAACATGGGGAATACGAGCAGTGGTGAAAGTGTACAACCTCTGCAGAGTTAAAACTGATCGATCACGGTCAAGAGCGGCGTGGACCCTCACATGATTAATAAACTTGAAGATGGAATTAAATTGTGGTTTATGTATGGTTTGAGATGGAAAGTTTTCTAAAGTCTTTTTGAGTTGGATGGTATAAACTTATACCTAGTAAATAGGTGCTTGCTAATAAAATTTGATCAACATTAAAATGCTAACCGCTGCAAAACTTTTAGTCTAATCTTGATAGCCTTGCATCTTCTCTCACTTGCTGAGCTCCAACCATAAGTATGCTCACCCTTGCTTACCCGCTGTTCAGAGGAGAACACTGGAGAAGAATACTTTAGCGACTTCGATGAGTTCTGAGGCTTGCGTGTGTGGAAGAGTCGTTTCGTCTGGTTATCGTTTGTTCGGTTTCAAGACCTTCGAGTCTAACGTCTGAGTGTAATAACTCTGGGGAATATTTATTTTTGCAAAATAAGGAAACAAAATTCCCATATCTCCCATAATCCCTATATCGGTGTTGGCCGGCCAGGTATACTCGTCCCGCCGCGCCACCGTGATTAGACGATTCCGACTGCTTCCACCGCTCGCGCCTCACCGTCACCTCCGCTCCCCTCGCCCGTGCTCAGCCTATCAGCTCGCCGACGTAGCGCGTCCCGCTGCTTCCCACCTCCGCTGCCCCCGAAGCTGAGCGGGGATTCTCGGCGCTGCTCACCGCGGTGCTCGATCTCTCGTCAGCGCCGCCTTCCTCGTGTTTTTCGCCGTGCTTTCCTTGCGCATAGCTCCGGGACCGGGCGCGTTGTTATGCATTGGGGGAGGAGGGAGGGATGGCCAACAGCGAGTATGAGTATGTCAAGAGGGAATTCGAGTTCGACTGCCGCCTCCCTCCATCCAACTGCATCGTTGTTCGCATAGACGGTTGCCACTTCCACGGGTACATGACTTGACTTGGCTGAAATAAGAAGTTGATTCACCACAAATTGTTGTTTCCACTAGTGATTGAACCGTCTGTAGCAGTTGGATAGCCTCATTTTGTCTGTTGTTCTTCTTTGGCTTTGATTCCCACTCTGAGTTATGCACTGATTCACTAAGTATGGTTACTATTCCCTCCAGTTTTAAATGGTTCACGACCATTCGTCTTATTTAAATATTTAGAATATTATCAAATATTTTGTTACAATTTGTTTTATCACTAAATAAAGTTGAAACGTAACTTATAATTTTGTATATTTGAACTAATATTTTGAATAATATGAATGGTCAAAGATAATTCAAATCCAGAGGGAGTAGTGTGCAAACGAATCCATAAACCAGGTGGCCATGTCAATCGAATCTCGAGTTTTGCTTTATTCATGTCAATCGACATTGCTTAGAACTTGGAGTAGTTGATCGCTGTATTTCTATCCACTAACTTTAGTTTCTGCTACGTAGATTCTCGAAGATACAAGCCTTTGAGAAACCAAAAGATAAGAATGCTCTAAGATTGATGGAAACTTGTGCCACTGCTATGCTTAAGAAATTCCCTGACATAGTCTTTGCTTATGGTGTTAGTGATGAGTACAGGTATGACATACTCTCGTAACGGTTCCATTATAAGCTTTCATTTATTCAACGTCATCAGTGTCCTGTGAAAAGAATACCTGTTTTGAATTTCTTGGTGTCCAGCCTTTCTTTTCCATATATAATTGAAGCACATTGTTGACTGCTTTAGCTAATTAAACTTTTCAGCATTAAAGCTCTATAATAATAAAATTTCACATTCACCTTTACTTTGCAGTTTTGTTTTCAGAGAGGAGACTGAATTCTATCACAGACGAGAAAGGTATCTCGCTGAATGTTTGCAATGTTCATTTTTGCAAAATTGCACTTGCTTCCGAACCATGAGCGCCTGTTTTTTGGTTCATGCTATTAACTTATTCACTAATCACTGCAGCAAAATTCTCTCGTTATGTGTTTCCTACTTCACTTCTGTGTACGTGATGAAGTGGGAAAAAAGTCTTTCCTAACAAAGAGTTGAAGGAGCCACCATATTTTGATGCGAGAGCTGTATGCTATCCAAATTTGAAGACTATTCATAATTATTTGGCATGGAGACAAGTGGACTGTAAGCTACTGGAACTGCAGTCAGAATTTTCTTGTATAACCAAATGAGGCTTCCTGTTTTGTTAATATTTTTGCACTGATATCCTACAAGAAAATCATGGCTCTCATTATGATCAACAAACTTGTCCAACCTATGAAGCTCAAGCAGCATACTATAAAACTATGTTATAAGATCTATGTATGCTTCAGAACTTGGCAATAACTCAACTAATTGATTCATATACATTACTTATTTTGTGCCTTTCAGGTCATATAAATAATCAGTACAACACCTGCTTCTGGATGTTGGTTAAATCTGGAAAAAGTAAACAGGAGGCCCAACTATCGTTGAAGGTAGTGTAAACTAGAGTTTAGATTCTTTCTTATGTCATTTAGTTATATTTAATTCATCATCTGTTCTTTTAGGGAACATCTTCGAAGGACAAGGATGAGTTTCTTGCTCAGCAATTCCAAATGAACTATAATGATGAACTGGCTATGTTCCGCAAAGGATCCAGTGTTTACAGAGAGAAGGTAATGCTAAAATATATTCAAGCCTACAAAGCAGCTTCTAGCTTCTTCGTTACTAATGTTTTGCTAAAATAAATTTAGGTAGAAACAGTTGTGAAGTATGATTATGGGGACCCCATAAAAAGAACACGACCGATAATTACAGTAGCGCATATTGATATCATAGGGTCTGAGTTTTGGCAGAATCATCAGCACATCCTCCGTGAAGGTTAGTTTCAGTTATTTGGATTTACATTCCTTTCAACTGAGGTCGAGCTATACAGCATTGACCTAACTGGTATATTTGGGAAAAAGGAAAATGTAGGCATGAGTTTATGAAGCAGTTTGACATCAACCACATGCTTCCACCCTGTAATTGGGTTGTTGTTCGCATCAATGCCTGTCAATTTAATCAGTGAGGAACCCCTTTTTTCTGTATATGTATTATATATATAAAGCATCTTGGATTCTCTGTTGGATACCTACTCTGCCTTACTTAACGGACTGAATTCAATTATTTTTCCAGGTCACAAAAATTCATTCATTTGACAAGCCAAATGATGCTGTTACTCTAAGCTTGATGGATGAATCTGCCTCTTTGATGATGGAGCAATATCCTGACATCGCCTTTGGCTATGGTTTTGGCAGCGAGTATAGGTATGTATACCTATTTAAATATGTATTCTTCCAGGGGAGAAAACAAAACCTATGTTTTCTATGACTCTTCCAGTCTTTCCACTCTCATGTACTGAACTTATCTGAAATAAATAAATTTAGTATTGGGCAAGATAAATAAAGATGGGGCAATTGTGTTTTTACCCTCACTCTGAATTATAATTGTGGTTTTACCCTCACTTTTTTAATTTTGTGATTTTACCCTCACCTTTTCAATGCCCCTGCTAGGGGTAAAATCACAAACATTCTTTGTGTACGATCATTCTTGTTTTATTGACATTCAGTGCAAACAATCGTTCTCATTTTATTGTTATTGCTGCAGCTTTGTGTTCCATGAGAAGACTGAGTTATATCGGAGGCAGGAGAGGTAGTTAGCATTTTTATGCATTTGTGTGGTATTTGTGCTTTGGTCGATCTTTTGCATAAATACGATGGTGCCAACTTATTTTGCAGCTTAATCCTTTCTTCCTGTTCGTCATATTTCACTTCTCTTTACATGAAGAAATGGAAAAAGTTCTTTCCCCACAAGGAATTAATGTTACCACCACGTTTTGAGGCAGAAGCTCTGTGTTGTCCAAAGCTAAAAATCCTATGCGAATACTTGTCATGGAGACAAGCGGAATGTAAGTTAATTCTTCTTGCAAACATAATCACAACTTAACTCAGTTAAATCAAGCATGGATATGTCTGATTTCATCTCAAGTATCTTGAATGTATTAAGCTTCAAAGCTTGTATGGCTATAGATTCCACGCCGCTTCATTTTTCTTTCGCAATATCCTACTTCAGACTGGGCTGTTGCCTCACTTAAAATAGCCAAAAAAAGTAAAGACATGAACTTATTGTTGGAAATTTAGCCAATTTAACGAGTAATTTCATCCAGAAAATTGTAAATACAAGTATTTCAGAGGCAGTATTCATGACAATATTTGTTCTACCAAAATGTGTGAATATGTACATAATATGAAAGACATTAAGCAATCGAACGTCTCAGAGGCTCCTACTCTCCCAAGGTTCTGTGCGCGCAAGCCATGGGACCGGAATGTCTGTGTGCAGTTGAAGTGCTTCAGCACTTAATCGCCAGGAGTTGAAGTGCTTCAGCACTTATGGAATCTCTTCGCATTAAAAAGGAAGTGGTAAAACCTTTCCCATTCCGTCCCGCACGCACGCCGCCCGTCCGACCGGCTCGGCACCGCACGCACGCACGCCACGGCCCGGCCCGGCCGCCGCCGCCGGCGGCGCGCGCGCGCGCGTGTGGCATCGTTTTGACCCCTTCTCAACTTCTCAATAGAAATGGTATAATGTCCAGCATATAAGTTGAGTCTGTGCCACGTCAATTGTCATGCTGGTATTATTTGTTTTAAACCAAAGAGATATTAGGATTATTAGTCATTAAATGGGCCAAGCCCAATAATAATCCAACAATCCCCACCTATCTCTAGGGTTTAAGTAAATAATCACAAATATCACAACTTTTGATATACTTAAGTTTCAACGGAGACTGTGAAGTTGAACTTCCGTCTAGAACAATGAATCCATTCACTCACAACTGATCAATGGACTAAGCCATAAATTGAGAGTTTTGCGTGAAGATGAGTTTCAACAAAGTTCATATCATGGTACAAGGCTGCTACAAACATTCCCTTTTTTTTGAAGCATATAAGTCACACTTCTTGAGCCTTTCATGAGTATCTAGAGATTTCCCACATCTCATAGACTGTGACTAGCAGTCGTACTCATATAGGTGTGTCCCTTTGAGGATGTTCTGTAGGACGACATCCCTGCTCTAGTAAGCCACTTGGGTCACATTAAGGACTCATCCAACCTGCCATACAGAATAGAAGAAACAGTGGATCTCTAATAAGTTTGAGCTTGATTAAGGGGTTTCTCCCTCAGCCAACCACTAGCTTGTTTCACCATCCTACTTCACGGCATCTCCGATCACATAGAATAGGTTACCACTATGGTGTGACTTTAAGTGGGTCTTAAGCCCAATTCCCTCGACGCACCTTCTATCACATTGCGTGACAGACCCTTGGTAAATTGATCTACCAGATTTTTGGACGTATTGACATAATCCAATGCTATTACTCCGGAGTTTCTCAATTTTCTCGACGGACTTATCCTTGGAACTGTTCACTTTGACTATCACCTGTTTGATTGTCACAGTTCATGGAAATAGCCGGTATGGGTTTTTCAACCACCGGTAAGTCCATCGGGATCTCACGAAGCCATTCAGCTTCAACTGTGGCAGTATCCAATGTTGTGAGTTCTGCTTCCATTGTTGACCTCGTTAAGATGGTCTACTTGCAAGACTTCCATGAAACAGCACCACCTCCAAGTGAGAAAACATATCCACTTGTGGCATAAATCTCATCAGCATCAGAGATCTAGTTGGCATCACAATACCCTTCAAGTACCCTAGGGTACCCGGTATAGTGAATTCCATAACTCATGGTTCCTTTTAGATAGTGTAATACTCTTTCAAGAGCTTGCCGATGATCCTCTCCTGGGTTTGAAACAAACCGACTCAATTTGCTCACAGCATAGGAGATATCAGACCTCGTTGCGCTAGCTAAATACATAGGTGAACCAATTATTTGAGAATATCTCAATTAATCTCGTGCAATTCTCCGATTCTTTCTCAAAGATACGCTTGGGTCATAAGGAGTTGGAGCAGGTGAGCACTCGCTATAACCAAAGCGACTCAACACCTTTTCCACATAGTGGTTTTGCACAAGAGTAATCCCACCATTTCCTTCTTCTCTATGTAGCTTTATGTTAAGAATAACATCAGCTACACCAAGTCTTTCATCTCAAAATTATTAGACAGAAAATCTTTTACTTCTTTGATCACATTCTCATTATTACCAAAGATTAGAATGTCATCTACATAAGCACAAAATCACACCTCCACCACCAAACCGATGATATACACATTTATCAGCTTCATTCACAACAAAGCCTGTTGATGTTAGTGTTTTATCAAATTTCTCATGCCACTATTTAGGTGCTTGCTTTAGGCATACAAAGATTTTAATAACTTGCACACCTTTCCCTCTTGACCTTTTGCTATAAACCCATCAGGCTGATTCATATAGATCTCTTCCTCAAGCTCTCCATTTAGGAAAGCTGTCATAACATCCATTTGATGAACGAAAAGACCATGTGAGGCAGCCAAGGATAGTAGCACTCGAATGGTCGTAAGACGGGCTACAGGTGAGTAAGTGTCAAATAATCCCCCCTTCTTTCTGAGTATAGCCTTTTGCAACAAGCCTTGCTTTGTACTTCTCAATAGTACCATCAGGCCTGAGTTTTTTGAAAACCCATGTACATCCTACAGGTTTGCACCCATAAGGACGATCAACCACCTCCCAAGTACCATTTGACATTATGGAATCCATTTCACTTTGAACTGCTTCCTTCCATAAGTCCGCATCAGGAGAAGAATAAGCTTCCTCTATGTTTTTGGGGGTGTCATCCACAAGGTATATGATATAGTCATCGCCAAATGATTTTGCAACCCTGCGCCTCTTACTCTTTCGAGTGACTATACCATTATCCTCCTCAGGAATATTCTCATGAGATTCATCAACAATAATATTTTCAGGTTCACGTGTCTCAAAAGATACAGAATCATGACTAGAAGTGCTAGGTACATTTTTCATGGGAAATTCATCTTCAAAAAATGTAGCATCTCTTGATTCCATGATTGTGCCTTCCACCATATCAGGCACTTTGGAATTAATAATTAAAAATCTATAGCCCACGCTGTGAATAGCATAACCGAGAAAGACACAATCAACATTTTTGGGTCCAAGCTTTCGCTTTTCGTTAATTGGCACATTCATCTTTGCCAAACAACCCCATGTCCGTAGATATGAGAGATTTAATCTCCTTTTTTTCTCATTCCTCGAATGGTGTGATTTCTTTGTTCTTTATGGGCACTCGGTTTAGAACATGATGCGCCGTCAATATTGCATCACCCCACCATTCCTTAGATAGTCCCGTTGTCTAACATGGCGTTAACCACATCCGTTAGAGTGTGGTTCTTTCTTTCGGCAACCCATTGACCGTGGAGAGTATGGCGGTGTTCTCTCATGAATTATACCGTGCTCCGCATGAGTAACTCAAAAAAATCATTTGAGAAGTATTCTCCCCCGCGTTCGGAAAATAACCTTTTGATTTTTCTCTCAAGTTGATTTTCTACCTCGGCCTTATAGATTTTAAAGTAACGTAGTGCTTCATCCTTTGATTTTAACAAATATACGTAGCAAAATCTAGTGCAATCATCTATAAATGTCATGAAATATCTTTTGCCACCTTTAGTCAACTCACCATTCATCTCGCACAAATCATAGTGAATTAATTCTAGAGGTGCCAAGTTCCTCACCGCAACAGCCTTGTGAGGCTTGCGAGGTTGTTTTGATTCAACACACACATGGCACTTAGAAATTTTGACTAAATTGAATTTCGGGATTAAATTTAAACCAACTAAGCGAGACATGCAACCAAAATTAATATGACATAACCGCGAATGCCAAATATTCGCCTCATCATGATTATTAACATGGTTCACATACTTAACATTGTTCTCACATAGAGACAAGCGGAATAAGCCTCCGCACTTGAAAGTTCCAAACTTCGATAAAACACATTTATTCGACTCAAAAACAAGTTTATAACCGTCAAAGAAAGTAAAGAGCCACTAATCAAGTTCTTTCTTATTGAGGGGACATGCTACACGTTCTTCACTCGCACGGTCTTTCCCAAAGTAAGCTTCGATCGACCGTACCAACACCACGAACGGAAGCATGAGCTCCGTTTCCCATCAACAAGGAGGCAGCCCGCCCGACTCGATAAGAAGAAAACAAGGATTTATCAAGACATACATGTATATTGGCTCTTGTATCAATCCATCAATCGGTGAATTAAAAACTCGAAAGAACCGTATGGAGTGAATTACCATACCCCGAGGTTCCTCCTTCGACCTCAACCATGTTCACTCGATTTCTTTTGATTTGGCTTCCACTTCACATCCGGGCAATCTCTAGCAAAATGCCCGGTCTTGCCACAAGTGAAGCGGTTGCCTTTCTCTTTGTCCTTCTTCTTCTTCTTGAAAGAAGTAGTGTTCTTTGGTTTCACGGCTTGTCGGATTTTCTTTTGTGGTTTAGGACGATTCTTTTGCACCACATGTGCGCTAGAACCACCCTCTGCAACTTTCTTTCCCTTGACATCTTTTGCCCTTGCCTTATCTTCCACATCAAGAGTCCGATGAGTTGAGAAACATCAAACTCCCGTCTCTTGTGTTTCGGAGAGGTTGCAAATTCTGTTCAAGAAGGTGGCAATTTTGCAATCATGCATCCAGCCACAAACTTGTCAGGGAGTTCACAGTCATGCATCTCGAGATCTTTCACTAGCGCTTGTATCTCCCGATCTTGTTCTACTACCGAACGGTCATCGACCGTCCGATAGTCATGAACCTGCTCCATGATATACAACTCGAGCCGCATCGAAACTCCATAGCGTTGCTCAAGTGCATCTCACATTTCTTTACCGCATTGCGGAGGTACATAGGCATCAACTATGGTGTCACCAAGCACGCTCGTAGTCCCGCTTTGAACCTCACATCGGCATCATGGAACGCATTATCCTCCTAAGGAGTATGCGGACCAACAAACTCTAGGTTCGACCACAAAGAAGCAAGTGCATGAAGGTCATCCATAATATGCACCTCGGCGCCATCTCTTGTAATTTGAGCCATCAAAAACATTGGGTTTCAAAGATGCTCGCAAACTCGGTACTCGTAAAAGGCCTATCACATTTTTGGATTGTTGGAAATTTAGCCAATTTAACGAGTAATTTAATCCAGGAAATTGTAAATACAAGTATTTCAGAGGCAATATTCATGACAATATTTGTTCTACCAAAATGTGTGAATATGTACATAATATGAAAGCTAGTAAGCAATCGAATGAGGTTATACCAAGCGGCATTTAAGCCGGCGCTAGTCGACATAGCACTTGTCGGTGTAGTCATCCCGCTCGATGCAATGCAGAGAGGTAGCAGTGTCGATCTTCCTCCTTTCCGAGACAGTAGCGCCACCCAGGAAGACGATGAAGCAGCGAGTAGTCGTGTCGTAGACACTCCCCAAAAACGTGATCGCCGATCTTCACCCGAGCAGGTGAACTCTCAATCCGACGAACGTCCCGGAGGCTCCTACTCTCCTAAGGTCCTGTGCGCGCAAGCCATGGGACGGGAATGTCTGTGTGCAGCGTGTTGTGTTCATCAACCGAAGGGTGACCAGACGGGGCCACATATAGGGGTTCTCGGGTAAGCCAAGCCAGGAGGGGAAGGGGCGCCGGCGCGCGCTTGAAGTGCTTCAGCACTTAGGGCGTGTTTGGGAGAGCTCCGGCCTCCGCAAAAATAGCTCCGTAGCCGCAGATCCACGGAGTTCCACCGTGGAGCAAGCTCCACCGTGGATCCGAGATCTAGTAAAGTGTTTGGTACGGCTCCGCATTTCTAATAATGTCTATGACATCTAGGGTCCACATGTCGGGAGAATAAAAAAAGAAAAAACTCCTCTTCCTCCTTCGTGTTTATGTGACGCACACCGCAGATGCCGCCGGACGAGCGAGACGACCTCACCGTCGCCGCGCGGCGAGCGCGGCGGCCTCGCCGGGCGGGGCCTCACCGCCGGGCGAGCGGCCGACCTTGCCGCACGGCGGCGACGCGGCGACCTCGTCGGGGCCGGGCCTCACCGCTTGGCGGATAGGCAACCTTGCCGCCGTGGCCTCCGCCGCAACTCCGCCCGAATCCGGCCGCCGGCGTCCGGCCGCCGGCGCCGCACTCGCCGCGGTTGGGCGGGCGCGCGACCTCGCCGGGGACGGGCGGGCGCGCGACCTCGCCGCGGTTGGGCGGGCGCGCGACCTCGCCGGGGACCGGGCGGGCGCGGGCCAGCCCCGGCGCCCCTCGCCGCGGCGGCGGCGCACGCGGCCTCGCCGGGGACGGGCGGGCGCGAGCTAGCCTCCGCGCGGGGGAGGCGAGCTCGACCCCGAGAGGTGACGGCCGCCGCGAGCGGAGCCGGGCGGCGCTCGTGGCGGGCGCGCGGCGGAGCGGGCGCGAGGCCGCGTCCTAGAGGCTCCGCGCGGGGGATACGAGCTCGACCCCGAGAGGCGACACGGGGGAGGTCGCGGCCCCCGACCGTCACGTGGGGGAGCTCCACGCCGGGTGGCACGCCGGCGAGGCCGCGGCCTAGGCCTTCGTGGCCGGGGAGATCCACACCGGGGGCCGCGACGGCGACCCGTGGCCTAGGGACTCCGCGCGGGGAGCCGAGCTCGACCCCGGGAGGCGACGCCGGCGAGGCCGTGGCCTAGGGCCTCCACGCGGAGGAGCGAGGGAGCTCGACGCCGGTGCCGGCGACGGCGAGTCGGGGCCTAGGGCCTCCACGCGGAGGAGCGAGGAGCTCGACGCCGTGTGCCGGCGACGGCGAGTCGGGGGGAGGAGAGTCGCGAGAAAAATAGAACGAACCGTTTTTCCGTGTAACGAGTGGCAAAGGTGGGTAATTTCCACCCAACTCCACGAGTGAGTACAAAACATACCTTCGCGAGTACCCCTTGAGGCACTCCATGAAAACCATGGAGTTGGAGCGATCCACGGTGGAGCCGCCGGAGTTGGGTGTGTTAGGAGTTGAAGTGCTTCAAAGCACTTATGGAATCTCTTCGCATTAAAATCCCATTTCGTCCCGCACGCACGCACGCCGCCTCTCGCCTCGCCTCGCCACGGCGGCGGCGGCGCGAGCGCGTGTGGCATCGTTTTGACCCCTTCTCAACTTCTCAATAGAAATGGTATAATGTCAAACATATAAGTTGAGTTTGTGCCATGTCAATTGTCATGCCGGTATTATTTGTTTTAAACCAAAGAGATATTAGGATTATTAGTCATTAAATGTGCCAAGCCCAATAATAATCCAACTCTTACTCGTTACATCTTACTAAGTTCAGGTCACACTGGCAACACATGCTTTTGGATTTGTTAGTGAAATCTGGAAGAAGTGAAAAGGAAGCTCACGAGACATTGAAGGTTTTTTTTCCTTTTAAATATTTTCTCTTGGATCTGTGCATTAAATATTTTATTTTGGTCTTGTTCACTTCCATGCCTGTCCATGTTCTTTAATGCTTCAATTTTCTCCTCAGGGGACATTATCAAAAGATAAAAACGAGTTGCTTTTTCAGCAATTTCAAATGAATACAACAATGAACCTGCAATGTTTCGAAAGGGCTCATGTGTTTCTGCTGTTTTTTTTTGGGACATTTCACCAGAAATATTGTTTTCATATGCTGTTGCAGTAACGTCAACAATTGACGAACGGAGGTAGTACGTATTTCATAGACTCGGATAATGTGCTGCAATTAAACTTGTCAGCTACGTTCCTGATAAATCTACTGGCCTTGGTAGCTCCAATAAATTGTGTTGGCGCTGCTATTGGGCCAGAAAATTATTTTTGAAGTGCTTTCGCTTCCAGCTTCATTGTCATTCTAAGTAAGCATGCGGCGAATGTGTACAGGTGCATGGCAGCGACAATCGGTGGGATGTGAAAGTGGACCACATTGACATCGGGGCTGGGTTTTGGCGAAAGCACCCGTGGATCCTTGGTGAATGATTAATCCCTCCTCCATATTACAATTAGAAGACGTTTAGGACAATGACACGGTCTCCAAATCATAACTTTGACTTCTATTTTTTTCTAAAAAAATATTTATCGAAAAGTTATGTATTTACATTTTTATGAAAACAATTTTCAAGACAAATCTATTGATATGATTTTAATATTTCCAAACTCAACAACTTAAAAGTTATTAAGATTTATAATCTCAATGTTTGACCCAAACTTTATCCAAAACGTATTCTAATTGCAATAATTGCAATACCGAGGGACTACACCTAAGACCTAACCTGGCATTAATTCTGGGTATCTCTTCAAGAGTTCAACTTTAGCTCATTAGCATTTTAAAAAATGTCATAACAATATCAATTAAAATAAAAAAGGGTAAATTCCCCGAAACAATGTTGATTTTACTCTCACGAAGCTACAAATCTCCAGGAACAAGTGCGCACGTGGAAATGTTCATTCGACAGGAACAATTTGTGCGCTGTGATCGTTAAGCTAATAACAAGCTGATTATTCTTCGCTTAGCATGGAAGCTAGCTAACTAAGCAGCTCACATTCTCCGATCCTGCACGTACTGCACTCGCAATTGTTGCCTTCTTTTGTCAGGGTCCTGTGATGGCCAAGCTAGTGATAGTTTAGATACCACTTTACTTTCCTATTAAGTGCCAGCTGAGCTGTTACTGTTGATATTCTCACTTAATTGCACGCTGATGATGCACTGCGAAGGCCCTGCTAGGTGCTAATAAGCCTGTTGTTAGAGCAACTCCAACAGTTTGGCAACAACTTGGCATCCATATAATTTTGGCAAAAACAAGAAAAATTGGCCTCCAACAGTTTGACAAACCAACTTGGCAAAAATAGAAACTTGGCAAAACTCATCTCCCCACGCGCATATATGCGCGCGCGGATCGTGGTTGCCATTGTTGTTTCCCTCTAGGTGGGAGGGTGAAAAAGAAATAAAGAATAGAGAAGGATTCCTGATGTAAGTTTTTCAAGAGGTGGGAGGGCACATATATAATTTTGTTTCTCTTAGGATTCCTAATGTAAGTTAGATCTGGATTTGGCAAGTGAATTATGCCAAACTGTTGGAGATGAATTCTTTTTTTACTTTGCATAGCTTTTTAGAAGTTGGCAAAACACAAGATTTGCCAAGTAAATTTTGGCAAACTCTGGGAGATGCTCTTACTGTTCCTTTCACAGACAGTACTGTTCCTTGCCAATACACGTGTGGCGTCCTACTATACAGTATCGCTGGTATCACTGCACATATGTTTATCATTCACTGTGCTCTCTCTCACTGTTCCTGAGGTGAGCATTCGATCTTCTGATCGAATATATATCCACTATGAAATCTGATTCGGTCTTGAGAGGAATGTATGAAGGGGGGCCTTTCGCAGCATACCGACGACGCTGCAAGTCTGCAACCAGCTATGTGCTGCTGCTGCCGATCGATCTCGTATGAGCAGCACTCAGCACAGGGCTCTCCCATGGCACGCGGGCCGTGCACCATCGATGTCGGCGCTGACCGCCGCCGCCGCGAGCCGTCGGCAGCCACGATCCCGTGCGCTCCCCCGGGAATGATTCCGCCGTGGAAATCGCAAGGCACTGACGGACCACCGTCAAGAAAGGGAGGGCACTGTTGTTCTCGCCGCCTGGCAGGTGGTGATCGATGATGCACATTGCGTCTTCGTGTCCGCAGCCTCCGTCCGTCGGACACGGGGCTCGTCATGCACCATATACCTGCAGGGGCCATATGCTTTCAGCTGCCAAGACATCAAGGATGCTACTGTGCACTACAGGAGTGATAACCACAACCATTACCATGCCATGCCATTATCGGCATGGTTTCGGTTGCCAGTCGACGTCCGCCTCCCAAACCCAGGTCGAACGCGCATGAGGCAAATTAAAGACGAGCACTTCAGCAGGCTCAGATGGTTACCAGCCGGCGAAGACGCACATATCTGGATTCAATTCAGCATCGCGCGCGGGGCCATCTCGATACTCAAAGCTAGACCTCAACTGCATCGTCTCGAAGTTTCTCTGGTTATTGTTTAATAACGTGCACGACCCTACCTCGATCGAGACCTCAACTGAAACTGCATGCAAATCGTAAATGAGCAACTCAGGACGAGCTAATAAGTCTGCGAAAATCGGCACCTGTGTGGTTTAGCTAGAAACGAAGCAGGCACTCTAGTTCTCGCACGTTTCTATAAGGGGGCTTTATTATTGGGGAAGGCATACCTTGATGAGGTGCCCAAAATTCGATCGATATGGAAAATAGAGTTTAGTGTTGAAATGCAAATATTAAGTGTACTGTCCTTTATCGCATGTTTTATATGTCAAGAAAATCAATCGGCGACCATACTAGGGTAATATAACCCAAACCTTATGAATAGACACATCATCTTAGGAGTAAACAAAATCTTCCATGAACATCACCCATAGCCGTGATAGGGCCTCTGGCCTAGTGGTTAGAGTGCATGAGTAGCACCTGTTAGAGTGATCTCCTCAACGGTGGGCCCAACGGCCCACTGGACTCTTAATCACGCGCCCTGATCGGGGGCGCTCAACCCTAGATTGGTTGGTGGGCCCCTATCACACTGCGCTATATAAAGGAGGTGGGGGCCACAGGCTCGCGATACGAGGTTCGCCGCCAGCCACAACCCCCCACCTACATCCCTAGACCGATCTACAGGGAAGCGCAGGAGTGACGGGAAGCACCGCCGCCGCCGCCACTCCCTCAACTGTCGCTGCCCTCGCGCAGATCTCCTACATGGCTAGCGGTTCCGGCAGCGCCCCTGCCGGAGACGGTACACCCCTCTCCCCTCCTCTCTCTCTCTCTTTGTTGTTCATGCATCACATGTTCGTACATACACAGCAACAGTTTATACCCGCCTAGATCCGCACCTAGTAGATCCTAGAATCTATCAATGGTACCAGAGCTTCGGTTAGGTTGTAGATCTAGCCTCGAGTAGATGAAAAGGAAAAGAACTCGATCTCGAATCGAAGAGTCAAAAGCAAACCAGAAACCCTAACCCTAACCCTAGATCTAAAGATGCAAAGGACGCGGAAGGGGATCTACCGCGTCGGACCCCTACCTCACCGTCACCACCGCCGCCGGTGCCGCCGCGGGCGCGCACCACGCGGACGAGGCACCGCAGGGGCGCAGCCCCACCGCCGCGCGTGTTTGGCACCACCGCCGAGCCGCTCGACGGCGGCGCGCTCACCCGCGAGGGGAGCGCGCGCACCGGCGAGGGGGGCCGGCGGCGGCGCCGCCGCTTCTCCTCCGGCCGCCATGGGCGCCTCCTCTCGGTCCTCACGGTCGTTTGGGGCTAGAGAAACGGGGGAGGAAGAGAGTAGAGGGAAGGACCCGCAAGGGAGCGCCAACGGCCTTGGGCGGGCGGCGGCCGCGCTCGTCGGCCGGCGGAGGCCGGCCGCGGGGCCACCCCGCCGCCGCCTGTCCAGGTCGCGGTGAAAGACAGGGAAGGGAGGAAGAAATGAACTAGGGTTTGAGGGTGCTGCTGGCTTCGGGGTTTTTATACCACCGAAAAGAAAGGGCGGCTGTCGGACCAGATGGACGGTTCAGATCGACCGCGGCCACCACCAGCGAGCTGGGCCGACTTTGGGCCCAGGCGCGGGGAGAGGCGCGCGGCCGCTTCGGCGGCCTCGCCCGTCGGCTATTGGGCCGCTGGCCCAGGTGGGCGCGCGGCAGCGGCCGTGGGCCGAAATTCTGTTTGCGGGCTGGAAAAGGATGCTGTGAACAGTGACTTTTGTCATTTTGTTTTGATATTCTTCAGAAGAAATTATTTGTATTTTCAAACGTATTTGATATCTATTCAAATTTGGACCAACGGGATAATTTGTTTAGAGGGAAAAAGTGAATTTTAACAGATATATTGCTTCTGAACAGAAAGTTTCATGAATTTTATTCATGTTTCCGCTGCGAATTGTTTAAAGTGATGCTTATTTTTTAAATTTAATTGGAACCAACGGGAAAATTAAATTTAAAGAGCATGTTAAAGTAATTTTTCTGGTAATTATGGTGCTGTTATTTACTGACCAACATTGTTAATAACACTATCATGATTAAATGGATGTTTTTGTGCATTTATTTCTATTTTCTGTCCAACGGTGATATAGATTTAATTGCATAAACAGTTGTATGTTTTAATTTTGACCAACGTTGGATTAATGCATGCAATTGTTGTTATGGATCTCACTTATTGTGGTTTTCGGGGAGGGTCCAACTTGATGAGTTTCTCGATCCTCAATGCTGAAAATCCTGGATTAGGCTTTCCAACTTCATATGGTTGCGGATCCGCTCACGAAAGGCTTACCACCCAATGTGTTCCAGAAACACTTAGCCGGCATGGGGTTAAGGGAAAGCCTATAAATCCTGGATTATGAAGTGGCCCAAAGTAAATAGAATTTATTCCAAAACAAAGAAGTATGTTGTGGTTGTTTGAGTCTATCGGGAATTGAGCCGTGACGATGAAACATGCTCTATGTACCAATCTGTGATGGAACGAATAAAGTGGAAAAGATAAAGTTAAAAGTATGTGATGAGATCAAGGGGGAGAATGTTAGAGTGATCTCCTCAACAGTGGGCCCAACGGCCCACTGGACTCTTAATCACGCGCCCTGATCGGGGGTGCTCAACCCTAGATTGGTTGGTGGGCCCCTGTCACACTGCGCTATATAAAGGAGGTGGGGGCCACAGGCTCGCAATACGAGGTTCGCCGCCAGCCACAACCCCCCACCTACATCCCTAGACCGATCTACAGGGAAGCGCAGGAGCGACGGGAAGCACCACCGCCGCCGCCACTCCCTCGACCGTCGCTGCCCTAGCGCAGATCGGGCTTCGCGTCGCTGCCCTCGCGCAGATCTCCTACATGGCTAGCGGTTCGGCGGCGCCCTGCCGGGGAGACGGTACACCCCTCTCCCCTCCTCTCTCTCTCTGTTGTTCATGCATCACATGTTCGTACATACACAGCAACAGTTTATACCCGGCTAGATCCGCACCTAGTAGATCCTAGAATCTATCAGCACCCACCTTCGAATCCCCGTGGAAGCGAGTTAATTAGGCTTCGGAAAAAAAATAAAAAGGTAGAGGCTCCCTTGCTGATGTTTGAAAAAAAACTTCACCCATGGCTACATTGGCCAGATCATATATGAACTCAAGAACTTCAATAACAAATTACCAAACTTAACCACTTTAATAAAAAAATGTATGTAGTTTGGCAGTATAACTCATCACTATGCAAAATATATTTGAATGCCAAGTGTTGAACTTTTCTATCAACATCTTCTTTCTTTGATTATGGAGATTAACAATAAGCTTCCTTCAACCTTTATATCCACCCACATATATCTAATTTTGGAGCAACATAGACTGAAGAATTAATTATAGAAATTGGGTCCTCAGATTGTTTCCCATATCATGGAAAACTACAAAACTTGGACAATCCAGTTTTTCAGATTAACAACATTTGCAATATTTTATGATAATATTGGAAAACTCTTTGCTGAACTTATAATGATTTTTTGGTACCAAATAATTAGTCCTAAATTTTCATTCTAGATATATTATGTATGAAAATTTAATTAAAACAGAATGTCGGGATCAAAGTAAACAGTAACTTGTTCATCAAAATATTAAGGTTCCCTACAAACTTGCTGGTGGCAAGTATTCATTGACTTTATCATAAGTTTGCCTCCCCCGCCCCCCTCCCCAAGTAAATTTCTCTTTATCATTCAACCAACGAATATAGGTAAAAATAGAGTTCTTCGCTGACAACTTTTATATAGATCTTCTCGGTGCTTGAATAGGATATATATACCTATGCCATTTATGAATAATAAAACATAAAAATATTAGCTAATATACCCAAAAAATAAGTGGATTCATCTTTTATCCATATAAATTTATTGTTTTAAAATCATGGTGTAAATAAGCAATGTAAGAATCTACTCCCTTTTGTCACAAATACATGATACTTTGTTTGGAGAAAGTCTTGTTTTTCAAATGTATCGTAAATAATTTTAAGAATGTGTTGTCTAGAAACATGAAAATATTATGTGTGCATTTTGGTGAGATTGAAAATATCCCCTACAGTTCACCCAAAGTTGCAAATATGCCTTGGAAAGGAAAACAGTTGCATTATTTACCACACTTTGCACAATTCTTTCGGCTTCTTTCCTCTCACAATCAATCTGCCGGCTTCTTCTTGCGCAGTATTTTTCTCTCATAATCAATCTGCCGACTTATGCACAATAAGAGAAGCCGAACACAACCTAGCATTCTAATACTATTTACCTTGGTGTGAAGACTGCAGAATCTACCCTTATGTTTCTTACTTTACTCGGTGTCAACATTTATGTTGTTATATAACCTCAAAGTGCACCATGTAAGAAGCTAGCATGGATATATGGGTTGGGTTACCGAAAGTGTTTAACCTAGCAAGAAAATTGTTGGATACTTTTTTTCTAGTTTATTTTTTCAATAAATTAGAAATAATCAGAATGTTGTAAAAATCTATGTGCTTTAACCTCCTCCCTCACTTTTGTAAGCTTATATTACCACAAGTATGTAAAAATGATCACGACCTCCTACATAAGGTAGCGCTAATCTAGTAAAGCCTCACTCTCATAAACCCATTAAGAAAATTGGTTATTACTATTATTTATTTATACAAAGAACAAGAACCATGAAAACACAAACAATAACATCTAGTTTACCTATTTTTTTCTATCACACTTATGAGTTATAACCTCAAGCTCCTTTCTACTCTTCCTACACAATCTTCTCTCACACACAATAGCTATACGCCGACAAACCGCATGTGAGCGCACAAACAATGCAAAGGCTCGGACCATGATGTTGTCCCATGCACCATGCAATGCATCCAACGTGACATCTATCTATCCGCACACCATCTAATTCTACACGTCAGCATCATGCTTCTTCTTGTCATTGAAAATGAATTTTGTTTTTAGAATTTTATATAATAGCCAAGAGTTGTTTCAGTCTAATAAAGATATTTCAACAAAGTTACTCCTTTGTAGTCTCTAATTCTCTGCTAAAACCTGTTGCCTTACTTCATCCATAATCAAAGTAAGAAGATGTTGATAGTCTCTGATTCTCTGCTAAAACTTGCTGCCATTTAAAAAGTTTGTCATGACCTGTGTGCCACTAAAAAGTTCGAGTGCGCCTATGTGCCACTGGCCAAAACGTTTTTGCCCTCCATGCCACTTCCGTCACATTTAGGTCACATTGTGAAGGGAAAATTCCAAATTAAAATACCCTCAAGGTTAAATGTGCTATTATATTTTTTTAGCATTTTAACAACCTCAAATGAAAAACTCAGAACTATAAAGTTGTAGATCCCGATGAGATCTACAACTTTCTAGTTTTAATGGCTTACAAGTTGCATGATTTTTTATTTTATTTTTCTCCATAAAATAGACAAAGTTAGAATGTGTAAGCTATATTTTTTTAAAAATCATGCTCCCCCACTTCTATCACCTTATATAGAATGCTTGAGTTTATTCACATAAAATGTGTTAACAGTGCACCAAGTAAGAACCATGAAGGGAATGAAAAATATAACTTTTTTCTTATGGGGTATAGTATTTCCAACTTACTCTCTCCGTTTCATAATACTTGTTGTTTCGACTTTTCTAGATACATTCATTTTGTTATGCATCTAGATGTATAGTTATGTCTAGATACATAGCAAAAAGGAATGTATCTATAAAAGTAAAAAAAATGACAAGTATTATGAAATGGAGGGAGTATATGGGGTATGCAATTTTCCGAAACTTTCTTGAAGAGTACTTTTCTTAATATCATAAATTCATTTCTTGTAAATATATTTTAGCAGAAAATAGTTGGAAAAGTGTACCTTTTGGAGACCTTGTCATTGTACAAAATGTTAAATATTTATGGTAACAGGCAGTTAACATCTTTTGACACGTTAAAATATGAGTAGAAAGTCAAATAGTGCTATAAATGCAGTTTTGTTTTTCTCCCTAGAGAAACAAATATTTTGAAAGAGCAGTTAGTATATTCTTATAGTAAAGTATAGAAAGACAAGTGCTACTAGTATGAAACCCTGTGAGCAGTAGTGGTCTGCAATTGAGGAGAGCAAACTCACAAACCAATCATTTCTAAACTAGAATGATTTTCTATTGGCACGAGTATATATGTTACAATGGTCACAACCTTCTACATCAGCTACTACCTAGCATTAATCTATGAAATAGCCAGATAGCCTCACTCTCACACACACACATTAAGAAAATAAGCTATCACTATTATTTCTTTTTATATGAAAAAAGGAACAAGAAGCACGCTAGCACAAGTACACAACAAACAGCCGGTTTGCCTGTTTGTTGTCACACTTCCGACCTCAAGCTCCTTTCTACTCTTCCTACACACGATCTATCTCCTCTCACGCCACAGCTACGTGCCGACGATCGAGCAAGAGCGCGAGCACGCCGGCAACGCAAGCCCCGGAACACGACGCCGCCCGATCCCATGCACATGCGCCCGGCGCGCGCGGTATCTACCTGCTGCCTACACGCTCGCCGCGCTATCTGCCTGCACGTCAGCGCTGCGCTTCTCCCCGCCGCCGGAGGTTGCTGCTGCGGTTGGGGCGGCCGCTGTATCATCACCTTGCTTGCCGCCGTCGAGGTCGAGGAGGCACATGAGGTCGGAGAACGCGCCGAGGATGTCCCTGAGCGCGTCGCGCTCGTTGAGCGCGATGTAGCAGAGCAGCAGGTCGTGCAGGCAGGCCAGGTCGGCGTCGCGGCGGCGCGGGTCGAGCCCCAGCGCCTCCACCATCTCCACCATGGACTTGAGGAAGTCGGCGCGGGGCGTCTCCGTGGACAGCGAGACCTTCCGCACCGGCTGCGTGCCGTCGTCGCGGGAGGGCGGCGCCTGCTTGGTGGCGGCCGGCGACGAGGAGGAGGAAGAAGAAGAAGAGGAAGAAGCCGAGGCGGACGCGGAGAACGCGGAGGTGGCCGCGCGGCGCAGAGCGCGGACGTTGCTGGACTCGCTGTCCCGGACAGCGGGGGGTGCGGGCGGGTGCTCGACGGAGTCGACGATGGAGTTGGACCGGCCGGGGGACGCGAGGAAGAAGCGGCGTGCGGCGATGGCGGTGGTCAGCCCGCCCGCGTCCGGCTCGGGCTCGGCGTCGTCCAGGTACAGCGCGTCGTCGTCGTCGAGGAAGGCCGGGGACGACGTGGACGCCGAGGACGTCGGCGGCGAGGCCGACGTCGTCGCCGACGGCGCCGACGCGGACCCCTCCTCGTACGACAGCGACGGCTGCCGCCGGGCGACCTGGAAGCACCCCAGCATTGCGCGCTCCGCGCCCCTCGTCGGCATACCTCTAGTTGGTAAGAGAGACAGAGGGGAGAGGGGAGCGAGAGAGGCGGGGACGGAATTGGAAGGAGACTGGTGACCGCGCGTGTATATAGCGGAGCTAGCTGGGGGAGGCAGAGGCCGGTGTGTGATTAGGGAGGGCGCTTAGCTTAAGAGGAAAAATGACACGGCCTATAATTAGGCGCGATCAGCCTAATCCCCCTTGCTAATTCACAAGGCCGCCATTGTCCTAATTAAGCAAGAAACAGCCATCAATCCGGGTGACGTGCCCTCGCTAATACCTCTCGTACGTACGTGCGAATGCAAAACCGGCGGCACACGGCGGGTCGAATTTGAATTCTGTGCCGTTGGGTGGCCAGCTGCCCGCGCCAAGAATCAATTGCTGTGGATATGGCCATAATTCATAAATCGTGGCTGCACCGTCGCATGGATTTGGATCATCCTTGGGGATTTGCTGGCACGATCAGAGCCGCCGAATTCGAAATCGGCTTGGATTTCGAATTGAAACTGATGACGAGACTTGATGGTGTCATCCTCATGCAGGCGACGAGAGTAGTGGAGATATTGTGAAAAGATATCCTAGGAATGCTGTGAGTGCATAGAGTTTTCGAAAAAAAAATCTCCATTCATTGTATCTTTGGTTGCTGGGCACTGTCTCATTAATTTCAAATCTTTTTACACACGAAAATAATTAATGTACATTGACCCAACAGTTCAAATGAATGGATGGTAGTGCCAATAATATTTATGAGACATTTCATTTCAAGATTTTCTGCTGGTTTGGAAGATTGGATACCGACTCGTTCTTTTCCTAACGGGTATATTTTCAAATATTCATGCAAAGGAATTAATTCTCTATGGATTTTGTAGTTCTACAGAAAATTTCAGACGTATCTTCAAGATCTCTTAACAAAAAAGAGATACACGTCTTAAAAACCACATCTAGAATATGGAATTATGTGACAATTTTCTAAAGAAAAATGCATGGTTTCAGAACTAAACCTTGGTCACGAACACGGTGTCGCGTTGTTTTAACTATTAATTCCTTTTTGCACTAAAGAAAAAGGAGGAAGACATTGTTTGGAAACCGGATCCATGTTACAAACAAGCACCACATGATTTTCTATAGGAGTATAACACTAACTAGCTAGAGTTAAGTTGTAGGTTCTTTGCATCTTATTTGCTATCAAGAAAAATAAAGAAGTAGAGACCAACAAACCTGAGTTCATTTGCCGAATAGAATCCCAAAATTTTGTGTTTGGGAACATGGTTTCAAAACCAAGTCCGGTTTATGGACAATCTATGCATGATTTTATCTAGAAAAAGAGAAAATGAGATGCAAGTTCTTAGCACCGTTATTGCTAACAAAGATTTAAAGAACAAATGGTAGAGACTCGCACACCTGATTTCGATCCGTTGATTAGGGCTAATCTTCTTGAAACTAAGGAACGGTTGGAGGACATGTCGTGTACCAGCAAACCATGAAAATTCTTTGTAGAAGAGTGACCAAAAGGGGACGGCCATGGCTGAGCAAGGAGCGCGGAAGGGAAGTGAGTCTGGTCTAGAAGAAAAAGAGTGCATAGATTCAACGATGGCGTGCAGAGAGGAGGTTAAATAGGTGATATCTGTAACGGTTGCAATGCATGGAAGCCAGATGGCAAGCGGGAAGCAGACAGATGTCAATTGACATAATTTGTGACAACCCATGTGGAGGTAGTACAAAAGGCACGTGTAAGAATCAACGCGCATTATCCCACTAGAAAGAACTCAATGGCTAAGATTGAAGCGCATATAGGATTTATTATTTTCTTTTTTTGGGGTGACAAATGTGAAGTGACAAAATTTGCTGCAACCCATTGAAGCACGTATATGATTTATTTTTTTTTTCTTTTTTTGGGGTGACAAATGTGAAGTGACAAAATTTGCTGCAACCCACATGGAGAATGCAAAAAGGAACTCGTAAGCATTGTCACACATATATCTTTCTAGAAACTATTCAACGGCTAGGATTTAAGCGGATATGTGACTATGCTGGGAGAAGACAAATGTCAAGTGACAAAATTTGTTGCAATCCATGTGAAGGTCGCACAAAGGCACTTGTAAGCATTGTTACGCATAAAATCCTTTTAGAAAATTTTCAACGGTTAGGATTGCAGCATATATGCAACTACATCAAGAGAAGGCAAAAGTGAAGTAGCTCCATTTCTCACGATACATGTGGGGATCACACAAAAGGAACTTTTTCGATACCGGCGTGCATGCATCCACGGGTCCTTTCAGAATTATTCTATGCTAGAGTTCAAGCACATACACCATTGCGCTCAGAGCAAGCACATGTTAAGTGTTACCTTGTAGCACATAAACATGGCCCATTTTGTCATTTGGGTCATCTGAGGAGGTGGGGCATGTGATGGTCTATTTCATTTCTTCAATAATTGGCCCGAAAAATTCACGTATCAACAGAAAGAAAAATCAGATAACAACAGCACAAGGTCCCATTAATTTGAAACCCTACAATGGGCTTAATTTTATTCTTGGTTTTTTTTGCACACTCCTATATAGCTAAGATTATTTAAAAATAACTTTATTATGCATCTTGAGAAAGTGAAAAAAACTACAGTATGTTGAATTGTGTTTTCCTCCATATAAAGGTGTCACAGTTTCACAAAATTCCATATATGATCCTGGTAAAGAAATCTTGATCATGGTAGAAAAATATATATTTGAAGTCTCACTGGCCATCTATAATCACATACTACACAAGTACACAAAGAATCACAACAACCAATAGTAAAATTAAGTCATTATTGCACTACTATCACGGAAAATAAATATTTGAAATTACCCTAAACTTAATGCACCAACAAAACACTATTAAATAGGGAAAGATAAAACTTGATATCTTTGTTCTATTGTATGATCATGAGCACTAAAAACATGACTGAGAGGACTTGGGGATCAAAAAATGAAATGCGCATATATGGGGGGCAAAGTAAAATATTTGTTCATGTTTATGTGTGGTTAAATGGAACACACACTTTTACTATACTAGTCTATTAATCGTTCTTCCACACGAGCTAATATTTATAAAAGTTGTCGTACTTAAAAAATATTTAGAAATTAAAACCAATCTAACAATTAAAATTCTTTACTCACTACACTTTTTCAATACAACATAATACTCATACTAATGTGTACTTGTCTTTCTTCAGTTGCGATTGTTTTAAATTAGTAGTTGTTCTATACACTTTTTTGTCCACATTAACATTTATTTCATTTTTTATCATACTTCCTTGCATTGTGTGTATCTTAAAAATTAATATTTTTATCACTTCCTCACGTATGTGTACAAATCGTCATGGTGACACACAACATGTGCATAAGTTTTTTAGAATATTTTTGGAATTTATATATGATGCACATGAAGATTATTAGACTAAGATTTAGGTGTCTACTTTAGGTTATTTTAATCATGATGACATTTTAAGTTCTGATTTATAATGATATGCATGAGTAAACTGGATGAACATTGGCCTTTAGATTTTTTTATGATGGCATCATAATGATAGTGTTGTGTAACTTATTAGAAATATAGTAGGATAATGACTATGATTATTAGAGTTTACATGATTTATGTTTGATGTTTTTGATTTTAGTGAGACTTTCTAGGATTTGTATTTTTTAGCGTGTTTTGTGAGATCGCTTTCTATTAAAGCTATTACCCTGAGGTATCTCTCATTTGTTAGATATTTGAAAACGATACTTATTATGTTTATCTGAGTGAGTGTCGTACATTTTGTTTAGTAGTCACTCCATAACATTTTCATCCACATTTATAATATTTAACTTTTTACTTTGCATTGCAGGTATGTATTTGAGTTTATTTAATGTACTCCAAATTTGAGCTATAAGTTGAACATGGAAGTCTATTTTCTCACTACTTTTCTCTATAATATATATCTTAGAAATAGCAACACATATTATGTGTATAAACCTTAATTATTATATTATATACCAAATGATTAAAAAATAACTCATGTTATTTCTAATAATGGCATATATGGGTAATATATATATGCAAATTTAAGGGGTTATTGGAAGTTACATGCAAATTTCTAACATCTGGGACGTGTGGTACTGTGGTTCCCCACGGAGCCTAGCGAAGAAAAGGAGGCTATTGGCCGTAAAGTACACACAGGAGGCAACGGAAAGGAGAGGGAACCCGTTCTCGTACAAGCGGGCACTTGTTTCACAGAATCACAGGAAACAGATCGAGCCGGTGCCAGGTTGGGCGGCCATGGCGCCCCGGCCGACCCCGTGCCCCCCCAGCTCCCGCTTTCCTCTGTTCACCGTCTGTCCCGGTCCCCCGCACCGCCGCACGCTCGGCAGTCGGCACGGGTACGCGAGGCCACGTATTGTATCCGCTTCACCAGCCGGCCGCGGGTCCGCAACGGCCAACCAACTCAACTCGACTCGACCCATCAGCCACGCCGGCAGGAACGACGACGCTAAATTACCACCAACGTCGTCGGCTCGGCGCGCGGCGCCCGTAGCTGGGCTAGCTGTAGGTTCGCGGCGTGACCACTGCCACTGCCGGCGGCCGTGATCAGTTGGTGCGTGCGGCATGTGATCGTCGGTTCCCTGCTGCTTGCCACGCGCCGCCTTTCGCTGGCCCGTCTCCATCCCGATGACCGATCCGATCCGAAGCGAAAGTGCGGTGGTGCTCGCTCGCGGTCCCGGCGCGGCGCGGCGCGCGTCCGTGAACGCATGCGGTTGTGCAGGTACCTTTTCCGGCGTTCATGTTTCGCATTATTCCATTTATTTAGTTACTATTGTTTGATTTGTGAGAGCGTATGTACAAGCTACTGGTACTGTATGTAGATCGAGGGCCAAGC
The DNA here is from genome assembly GCA_947561735.1 of Cenchrus americanus. Classification (NCBI taxonomy): domain Eukaryota; kingdom Viridiplantae; phylum Streptophyta; class Magnoliopsida; order Poales; family Poaceae; genus Cenchrus; species Cenchrus americanus. The sequence goes on from OX387240.1 coordinate 58,888,698, forward strand.
CTCATCGAAAAGTAAAGAAAGGAAGAAAGAAAAAAGGGCAGCGTCAAGCCTGCTGCTACTGCCGGCCGCGGTTGAGCCGCGCGGCGGCGGCGATGGACGCGGCCACCCCGCCGGGCCGCGCCGTCGCGCCGGGGTCGCTGCGCACCTCCGCCCCCACCACCAGCGCCGCGTCCTCCCGATCCACATCCTTGTCCGCGCCCAGCACCGACGTCGCGCCCTGATATACATGCGTGCACAAACCATCAGCTCACTTTACCACGCACAAAGTGCCAAACAGGTAGTACGGTGCACACACGAGGAGCACGTGGCGGTTACTCTCCGCCGGCTGCCACGTGATGGGTGGAAGGTAGGGCGCGTGCGTGGCGTACGTACCGCGAGGACGTCGCGCAGCGTGGTCCTGTCGTCCTCGTCGCGCCACGCGGCGGCGTTGGCGTCGGCGGCCGCGCGAGCCCGCGCGGCGAGCCCGTCCGGCGGCGCCTCGCCCGTCCCGCTCGCCCGCGCCTCCGCCGCCGCGATCGCCTCCGCGTCGCTCGGCTCCACCGGCTGGTCGCCCGCCGAGAACGCCGTCGCCTCCAGCGCCTCGCCGATCGTGATCTTCGTCCCGTCGACCACCCTCGCCGCGCCGCCGCCTCCAAGTTCGTCCGCCTCTGCCGCTGCGCCGTTGTCAGCGAGGGTGTCGTCGTCATCCTCCGCCGCCGCAACGTACTGCCCCACAGGCTACACACGCACGATGGGCATAGACACGACAGCAAGTTAATTTGCGCGCGGTCTTTTCAATCAAGTCTCATCTGCCACCAAACAAGTACAACACCACAGCTGTGCACGCCACCTGGTCGGCGACGAACTCGGTGATGACGCGGGCCCCCGGCACGCGCGACTCGGTGACGGCGACGCCGCCCTCGGCGGCGGCGTCGGTGGCCTCGTCGTGCGCCACGACGCCGAGGCGCTCGTTGCGCCTGGCCGCGGACTGCATCGCTGCGGCGGTCCCGCCCCTGGGCGCCCGGCCGAGCACCGCGGTCTCGGCGGCCTGCATCAAGGCCGCGTCCTGCGGCGCGATGGGCGTCCTGGCAAGCTCGCCCTCGACGGCGAACACGTCGCCGTAGCGGACGGCGCCGCCGCCGCCCGACTGGTCCTGGACGTTGGCCTCCGCCGCCGGCTGCCTCCCGAGATGCTCGTCCTGGCTCATCTTGGGATGCGACGATGCTTCGCTGCTGGGTGCGTGTCTGCGTGAACCAAACGTTGTCAGTGCGCACAGTCAAGCTCCGTGCGGATGCGAGCGGTTTATGGGGCGAGCGAGCTGGATGAAAGAGCTTGGGGATGAGGCCGCGAGGGCGGGCACGTAGCGTCGGCGCTTCGACGTGGCGCGTTCGCAGGAGGTGACTGGCACGAGCGTACGGGGTGATGCGACAGCGAGAAAACGGTATGGGCGGGGATAAATGGTTTCGGATGTCTCAAATCCGAATTTTCTAAAAAAATTACACATTACAACGTAGACATTCCTAACATGCACGCACACTCATCTGAACATATGCATGCATACTCTACCCTTTCAACTCTATAAGCACTTTTGAAGGATTGGGTAGCCAACAGATCTGAAGATTCCCGAAGTCACCATTAACGCGGGAACATTGCTTACCACTTAAAACGTCACTAAATTATGAGAAAAAAAATATGCGAGCGCCCCACTCGACCGTCCTACCATGATTTGAATTCTCTATATTTGTATTTGTAAAAAAACAACATTAATTATGATACCCAATATTAATTATGATAATTGTATCTTTCAATATAAATGTAAATTGGATAGATTCAAATCGATTTCAAGTATTTTTTATCTATATAACTATAGATTCGTATTCGACATGAAGTATCCGTATCTGTATAAAATACCGATGAAACCTCTAAAATTTGTTTTATGCCTAATTATAATTAAGTGCAAAATGATATTTATGTTAGTCTAATATTACTAGTCATATCCAATAATAAATTTAATTAATTCAAATATGATTCGTCTTGTTTATTTTAAATACACCATATTTATGAATATATTATATGTATGTATATTACTGAACTTATTTTAAAAATTTAAAGGACTAGTAAAGTGCATGTGCGGCACGCACGTGTTTTGAAGAAATCTTAAGAAACTCTGGAATCTAGATTGATTATTTTGTCATTTGTATATTGCTCCCATTTGATCACTTCACTCCCACAGCTTCCTTCATAATAATCCTGCCCTTCTCAACTCTATGTATGGAACGCTTCACCTGGAAGGAACCGTTCTCTAGGGATGAAAGCAGATCGGATCGGATCGGATCGGATAATACTTTTACCACATCTGCATCCATATTTTTTTTGTCGGATGTGGAGCGGAGCCGATATTACGCAGATGCGGTTACGATTGCGAATTTTTTTTCGAATGTCGGATGTGGTGCGGAGTCGGATCGGTCTCGGAGCGGATGCAGATTAATATAGTCGGATAATACATGCTTATATTCAGTTTCAAATGGTGACAAATGATGATCTACGCATGACTGTGGTTAAGGTTTTCGATGCACGTGCACAGACTATATATATATAGCCAAAATTTGGTGGGCTAAAAAATTATGTATATGTAAAAGATAATAGTGTATGAGGCGTATTGCGTTGTCTTATAGTCGGATAATCCAATTATAGGCCTCCGATCATCCGCATTCAATTATCGGATAATCCATATCCGTCGGATATCACTAACACCATATCATAATCCACATCCGCACACAATCGGATTTGGATCATCCACATCCACATGGATATTAAAAACTCTTCTCCATATCGCATAATTCGGATTCAGATCGAATCGGACACGGAAATTATCTACACCACTTTCATCCCTACCGTTCTCTCTCTCGGCACCGCCACCAGCCGCCTGGGGCCCTCCCTTCCTTTCCTCCGTCGTTCTCGCCGGCGGTGAGAAGGGCAGGGAGCCTGTCGTATGGACCTCCCTGGGCCCACTACCTCGGTGGGTACCAGGACCGAGTACTCGGTGGGCCCCTGGGACTACCCGGCTTGCGCTGCACGGCACCTGATGGCGTGAAGCACAAGGACTACAGAGGAGAAGTACTCGGTTAAGAAGCTATACATGTCCCGCACTGTATGGAAGACTCCTAGATGTACTCGACTAGTACTCTCTCCCTACTCCGACTTGTAACCCTGCCTCCCGGACTATATAAGGCGAGGCAGGGACCCCTGTGACGCCCCAGGTTTTTAATTACCATCATTAACGCTAACGACGCGATTAGCCGGTCAAATGGTCAACCCTAGGTCAACCTGGGCCCTCACCCCTGAAAACTCCCTAACATACCCCTAAGTGACCCTAGTGAATAGTAAAACACTGGTGGGGCCAACCCTTGGTCAAAGGGTGGGTCAAAGCCCCCTTGCCACCCAATGTCCACAGATGTCTGCCGGAACTTTTGTCGCGTTCCCCAAAATTCACCTAAACACTTAAAATTCTACCTTTGGGAAAGTTGTAGATCTTGTTGAGGGACACAACTTTCATGTAGAGTGGCATTGCTGGTTTGGAGGGGAAAATTGTGAAAAAGCACTTACAAGCCAGAATTCTTCGTTGACGGAACCCCGCCGACATTCAAAGTTGGCACCGCCACGGTTTCAAATCTAGGCAACAAAACCCTATACAACCTTTGTAAAAGTTGTAGCCGGTACCTAGATCTACAACTTTGGTATTCATCACTTGGCACGGTTCGTTGAAAAATTTTGAGAAAAATCGAGTCAAAGTTGGTACCGAAGCAACACGGCCCGAGCCGAGCACGCCATGCGCGACGTCGTGCGCGCGCCCGAGCGCCACCGTGCCGCCGCCGCCGGTCTTGCCCCGGCAGCCGTGCCCACGCCGCCCGAGCCCTCGACGTCCGCGCCATGCTGCGTCCCGAGGCACGCGCGCCCCGATGCGCACCGTCCCGAGGCGTCTAGGCGTCCGCGCCGCCGTACGCGCGTGCGCGCCCACGGACCGGCGGTCCCGTCGGCGGCGTCGCCGCCGTACGCGCGCGACCCGACGCGCCGTAGCACGGCGAGCATCTCCCGCCGTCACCAACGCGTCACCCACGGGCCGCCCGAGCCGGGTATAAAGCCTCCCCGCCCCCTCCTCGCGCGCCGCACCGAGCCGCCCGCGCCATCGCCGCCGCCGTCCGCCGCCGCCGGTGATAGCCCCTCCGGCCCGCGCTCGCCGCCGTCCAAGCACACCGCTAGGCTCCTTAGCATCCGGGCTAGCTCACCAGCACGCTTGTTTGCGCCAATTTGATCTCCCCCGCCGCACCGCACCGAGCCCTCCCGAGCGCCGCCGCCGGCCGCCGCCGCGCGCGTCGCCGGAGCCATCTCCGCCCTCGCCACCACCACCAACCCGACCGTGGTGAGCTCAATTTCACCATGGTGTCACTTGTTGTCGTGGATAGGTCCCACATCGCCGCCGGCGAACCCTCCCCGCCGCCGGCAAGGGCACAAATGTGAACCCGGGGGCATATGTGCAAGGATTCCTAACTTAGTTTATTTACGGTTCGAGTCCATGGTCTTAGAAAATCCCTAGAAAATCACAGAAAATTCCAAAAATTCCCAAACAAATTTTGTAGGACTCAGGATGCCAAACCCCATCCATGTGTGGTACACTTGTGGCTAGATTCAAAGTAGCTTTGGCAGAAAAATTACAAATATGTTATGCTTGAATATGTCATATCTTGAAATGTACAGCTCCTCTGTAGTTAGGCTTTGGATATGATGTGTGTTAGAGTAAGACTAGATGTTGTGCCAAAGATTGCACAAAGTTACCATGTGAATGTTTTTATAAAAATGTTTTTCCATCTCTGGCAGTGTTACAGAAATGATTTTTCATGTTAAACATATTAATGTTCTTGAGCCCAACTTGTGCACACTACCTTGAGATGCCAAAAGGCACCTCTTGTGAATTAATCATGAATTTAGGAGTACCAGAACTAATTATTCCTGATTTATGACTATTTTCCTTTGTAAATTAATAAACCAAATTCAGTAGAGGTTCCATGTGAACATGTTAGCTTTTTAGACTTGATTAGGATCAGAGAGCAACCACCAGAAAGTTTGAGTAATTTTGATGCTTATTTATTTTTATTTGCATTTAAGATGAATCACTAGATAACCTTTGTTATTTTCATGAATATTTAATTTTCTAGCATCCAACACTTGCATGTGGGTCCAATGGACCAGGATAGGTGCTAGTAGGCTTAATAAACACTCATTTAATTTTTGGTAATTTAATTGTTTACATAAAGGCTTAAATGCCCTATTAATATTAAAAGGAAATTAATAAAAAGAAATCCTTAATTAAATCCTTTTTCTTTTTGGTAATAGTACTTAATATAAATAAAAGAAATTTAATTAATATTACTGATAAAGAAATTTAATTCTTAAATAAAAGATATTAAGTACACCTTGTTGGTTAAAAATAAAGTGAAATAAAGCTTTCACATGAAATGATAAGCTTAAATAAAACCTTTATTCAAATAAGAAGTAAAAGAGTAATCCATGTACAACCAATACCCTTCCTAAAAGAGAAACCTTAGATAGATGCTTGTTAAGGTGAATATGACCAACTAGAGTTGGATAAGACAACGAACTATCACATCACCTAAAGTGCATTGCATTCCGTGTAGATCTTCCGGACGGAGACTACTCCCTTGTCCCGGAAACCGAGGAAGGAGGAGCGGAAGGATCTCTGCAGTACGTGGACGTACTCGACACCGAGGGCGCCCAAGCTAACCTAGCTGACGAAGGCAAGCTCCGGTGCATCTAACCCAGTTTTAAAAGTTGTTTATTCAATTATCTGTGAATGATTGTGCATTTACGTTCAGGAGTTGAATGAAACCCTAGATGCATGATCCATAGGTACCTTTGTCCCTACTAGTATGATAGGTCGATAGCTGCTAAGCTATAGGACCGTTACAAGTCGAGTGATGACCTCACTCGCGAGAATAGGTTCCTAGATAGGAATCATACTATATCCTTAAATGGATTGCTCACGTGGTAAGAGCATGGGATGCGGGCTCCGGTCCGGTGGTTATGTGGGTTAAGTTATTGAACGTACCAAGCATATGCGGGTATGGGACCGGTAAGCCTAGTACCATAATGAGGCGAGTGAGGGATCTTACTATTACTACTCTTGGGATTCGCTCTCACGGCTAGCTACGGTGGTGTATGGTGACTCCGGGTATCTCGCGGGGGTATGCGGATAGCCCGCACCAAAGATCGTAAGATTCGATCCCAACCCGAGGATTTATGGGGACGGCCGGGGAGTTGTCCTCGCGGGGGCAACCGACCGTGTGTTTGGGTTTACCTTGCAAGGTTTATAATCAATCGATTGTCGGCCTCTCACCGTTATCCGAGACTACTTACTCCACTAGTCATATGATCCCTAATGATGGAAGTTGATGAAGATGATGTTTGAATAATTGTATTGTACAACTTTGTTTGTACTAGTTGGCTAATGTAGTAAAGATTTAACCACTAGAACTTGTGCTAAAATCTTGAAAGTAAGGACATACTCTTTGTTACTTTTTAGCAAAGGCAACCCAGTAGCCAAAAAGCCTTTCATGGTCTAGATTTGGTGAAGTAGTTATCACCGACGGGTAAGACTTGCTGAGTATTAGTATACTCAGCCTTGCATTAATGTGTTGATCCAGGTAATGACTTCAGTGGTGTGTGGCCCGGTGAGATCCCGCCCGGCTGGGAGCTGGAGTGGGTGGAGGACGACTACTAAAGCATCATGGATGGCCTCCCGTGGTGACTTGTTTCCGCTAGTTAATTTCCGCTGTGTCTTTTCGAAACTCTGAACTATTCCATCATGACAAAAACCATGGTTTGTAATAATTAAACCCTTCGGGGTACGAATTTGAATTTGAATGTTGTTGTATCTCTGGACTCGCCTTCGAGTGAGTTTTAATGCATATATTCGATCCTTGTGCTATTCAAGTGATTTACCGGGCGTTGACCCGGCGACTTACGACAGGATGGTACTTTATTATTGCTTAATGACCAAAGTGGATCGGTCTTAGGCGATAGTACGGTACTTTCCTGGGCGAGTTGTCACAACCCCTCTCTGATCATCTCATCTCACGGCGTACAATTGCACCATCTTGTAATCGTACCCAATAAATCTAGAGCTACGCAGCATACAAGACGTAGGGTATTACACACCTCGCGGCCCGAACCTGTCTAAATTGTGTGCCACGTGTCTCTTCCTTCGAGTTACCAATCTCGGCGAGGCCACATTCATCTACTTCGGGTACTCCCCTTAGTAGGTTGCCGGTCTAAAACACCGACAGCTGGCGCGCCAGGTAGGGGATCTCGCCCGAGATCACATGGCGAACTCGACGGCTCCTGTCTACTTCAAGCCAACCGTCGCCTTCAACCGTGGCGACACCTTCGTTTTCGGCGCTTGGGTCTGAACCGCTAACGGCGCGGGATCCTTCCAGCGCCGCCTCACCATGCCGCCCAACCCGGAAACCGGCTTCGTGACGCTTCCCGAAGTGGTCACAGGCGAACTCGCCGGCAAGTTCGGCGAAATTTCGCTCTTCAACCATCACGCTGACTTCGAGCTCGAGTCCGCTTCCAACTCAAACTTGACGTCCCCATGGGCTATCGCATGCGAGCCGGCTGCTCAGCCATCGCATGTGATTCCCCCACCCAGCGAGCGCTCCACGCGTGGCCCACGCAACCCCTGCAGGGCCCGCACGGGGGCTCTCTCTTCACGACGGGCCGGCAAGGAGCCCGTACCCGAGTACAACTCGGACTCCGACACCGCCCCCGGCCACGCTTCGGACTCCAACCCCCTCTTCGGGTTCTACTCGGATTCCGCATACGAGTTCGACTTCGGGTCGGACCCAGAGGATCCCGAGTCCGAGGACAACTCTACTGAGCATCCCTTATCAGGGCCGGCCTCTGGGCTGGTTATAACCTCCATGCCTGCCGGAAGATTCGTCTACTGGCCAGACCGCAAGCCTGCAGACCTGATAAGTGGAGACTCACGCTACGTCGCCTACATCGACTCGCTCCCGTTCCAGGAGGGAACACCACTTGCCCGGGCTGACTCGAACACCCCAACTGAGGTGGCGAGCTCCGAGTCCAGTCTTGGCACCCCTGATCGCCAAGTCTTCATGGCTGCCGGCGATACCCCCGGACCATCTGGGACGGCTACAGACAAGTACCTTGAAGACATCTCCACATACGAGCTGTCTGCTGACGCACCTGCAGACGAGACCGCCGCCAACAGGGACGCTCGACGTGACCGTAACAGGAAGCGCAACGAACGGCGCCGACGGCTCAGAGACAACCTCCCCATCCGCAACCTTGCGGAAGCTCTCGAGGCGGTCGAGAGCAGAGTACACACTAGCCCTGAGCAGTGCCTCATGTCGATCACAGCGATCGCATGCCAGGCTCAGGGTATACGCACTGGAGAAGTCATCGCCAAGCTCGCTGAAGACACCTACTTCATGCGGGTCGACAACAGGGTCAACCAGCCTCCTCCCGCCAGGAACCGCGACAACGAAGCTACAAGTCATAGTGCTGACCTCGGTCGCAACCGTACTCGAGCTAAGCTCCCGACTCAGCCCAACCGTACTCGCGTGAATGCCGGCGGACCCTCACAGGGTGGCAACAGCAACCGCGAGGTCGTCCCTCACCGTGCTCCTACCGGCAGCGGCGGCCGTGACCCTGACGGCGGCGGCAGCGACGACGGAAGCTCCAACCACGGAGCCAACAGGAGGGCCGACGGCGGCGGCAACCGCGGCGGTCGAGACCACGCAAACAGCCACGCCTCTGGTGCCTCACAGGGCGCCTACGACGCCCGCCAGAAGATTGAGGAGCTGCGGTGGAAGAAGTAAGCCACTGCAGGCGACAACGACGGCTTCCCCGCCTTCTCACCTTGACTTCGCAACTTGCTCCTCCCTGAAAAGTTCAAGCCTTTGGGGATCACCAAGTACGACGCGAAGCAGGACCCCATCCAGTGGCTCAGGTGCTACGCCCTCTCCATCGAGAACGCTGGCGGCAACAGCGACACCAAGTGCCTCTACTTCCCCTTCTGCCTGGACCAAGCTCCACTCACATGGCTCGAGTCGCTGGACAAGAACTCGATTGACAAGTGGGACCAGCTGAAGGAGCAGTTCACCAGCAACTTCGCGCCATGGGCCGATCGGGTACTCACATGGACCTGGCCATGGTCAAGCAGGAACAAGGCGAGACCCTCCGCAAGTACATGCGCCGCTTCTTCGACAAGCGCGCTACCGTAGTCGATGTCACCGACAAGGAGGTCATCGACCTCTTCCAAGACGGCCTCTACCACCGCCGCACATTTGAAGACTTCGGTCGTCGCCGCCCCAAGTCCATCCCCCACCTCAAGGACATGATCACGTCCTGGGCGGATGAAGAAGACAAGGCCAACGCCAAGTACGACGCCATCCGTGGCAAGAACAAGCAAAACACGGGCGGCGGCAGCGGCAACAACGGGAACCAAGGCGGTCGCAGCAACAACAACAACTTCTCGGGTCCCAACCGCAAGCGCAAGCCAGACAACACTGTCGCGGCTATCCAGCGCCCTGCGAACTCGAAGAAGAACTCCGGCGGTTTCAAAGACTTGCTAAAGGAGAAGTGCTCGTGGCATCTGAACGGCAACCACACCACCGAGCAGTGCTACCAACTCAGGCATGCACTCGAGAGTACTCCAGAGCCACCGCACCCTCACGACAAGAAAGGCAAGAAGAAGGACGACGGAGACAACAACGACTTCCAGGAACCCGACAAGACTGTCAACGTCCTCTTCGGCGGACTACCCAGCATGCGGGAGCAAAAGGCTACCCGTCGAGAAGTCATGAGCATTGAACCAGCGGTCCCGACCCCTCAGGTGGTCAGAGGTACCCATTATCTTCTCCCGCGCGGATCAATGGACCAGCTTCTTCGAACCAGGACGGTTTCCTCTCGTCCTGAAGCCAGTGGTCGCGGGCTCCAAGCTCAACAAGGTCCTCATCGACGGTGGAAGCGGGCTCAACGTCCTTTTCACCAAAACCTTGAAGAAGATGAAGCTCGCCGACATCACCCACATGCTCACCAAGAGCAACACGCCCTTCTACGGCATCGTCCCCGACAACGCGGCTATCCCACTGGGCTCAGTGGTCCTTCCAGTTACCTTCGGGGAATCTCGGGACAACTACCGTACCGAGTACATCAAGTTCGAGGTCGCGGACTTCGAAACATCCTACCATGCCATCCTCGGCAGACCGGCCATCGCCAAGTTCATGGTGGTGCCCCACTACACCTACTTGGTGCTCAAGATGCCAAGCCCAGCAGGTGTACTCTCTCTCCCAGGGGACTTCAAGATCTCGCACGACTGCGACACCGAAGCCGTGGAGATCGCCTCTACAAATCAAGTACCCAACGCGATGATGGAGGTCTACGCCGCGTCGAAGAAGCTTGCTACAAGTGAACTCGACATCCCTGAGAAGTCTGACAAAGGAAACAAGCCTCAACCAGCTGAGGAGGTTCTAGTCAAGACGATCGACCTCGGGACAGGCGACGCCAGCAAGACCACCACCATCGGGGCCGGCCTCGACCCCAAATAGGAAGACGCGCTCATCAACTTCCTCTGGGCTAACCGCGACATCTTCGCGTGGAAGCCAGCGGACATGCCAGGAGTGCCCAGGGAGTTGATTGAGCACTGCCTCAACGTCGATCCTAAGGCCACCCCCAAGCGACAACACCTCCGATGCTTCGCCGACGACAGACGATATGCCATCAAGAAGGAACTCGCCAAACTACTCGCGACTGGCTTCATCAGAGAAGTCTTCCATCCTGAGTGGCTCGCCAACCCCGTCCTCGTCTGCAAGAAGAACTCGAACGAGTGGAGGATGTGCGTCGACTACACCGACCTCAACAAGCACTGCCCCAAGGACCCCTTCGCGTTGCCACGGATTGATCAAGTCATCGACTCCACGGCGGGCTGCGACCGCTCGGCTTCCTCGACCGCTACTCCGGTACCACCGGATCGCGATCAAGGAAGAAGACCAGGAGAAGACCGCGTTCATCACCCCGTTTGGCGCATACTGCTACACGACCATGTCTTTCGGGTTGAAGAACGCCGGCGCTACCTACCAACGAGCTATCCAGGCCTGCTTTAAGAAGCATCTCAACAAGAACGTCGAAGCCTACGTGGATGACGTGGTCGTCAAGACCAGAAACTCCAGTACCCTCATCGGTGACCTTGAAGAGACTTTCGCATTCCAGCGCGAGTACCGCTGGAAGCTCAACCCGAACAAGTGCGTCTTCAGCGTACCTTCGGGCAAACTACTCGGCTTCATCATCAGCCAGCGCGGCATCGAAGCCAACCCCGAGAAGATCTCCGCCATCACCAGCATGAAAGCTCCCACGTGCATCAAAGACGTCCAGAAGCTGACCGGTGCATGGCGGCCTTGAACAGATTCATCTCGAAGCTTGGAGAACGGGGGGCTCCCCTTCTTCAAACTACTCAAGCACCAAGAGAAGTTCGTGCGGACTCCGAGAGGCGGACCAAGCCCTTGCTCGGCTCAAGGACTTCCTATCAAAGCCACCGGTCCTCACGGCTCCTCGCAAAGGCGAGCGCCATCTTGCTCTACCTCGGCCGCGACTACTCACGTGGTCGATCTGCCATCGTCATCGAGCGGCGAGGAAGACGGCCACGCCTATCCGGTCCGGGGCGCCCCGGTCTACTTCGTCGGCGAGGTCCCGTCGTAGTTCAAGGCACGCTATCGGCCGTGCGAAGCTTCGTACGCAGTACTCATCACCTCGCGGAAGCTACGACACTACTTCCAGGAGTACTCGATCTCCGTCATCACTGACTACCCGCTCGGCGACATCTTGCGAAACCAAGATGCTACTGGAAGGATCTCCAAGTGGGCAGTCGAACTCGGCGCCCTCACTATCGACTTCAAGCCATGCACAGCCATCAAGTCGCAGGTGCTAGTCGACTTCATGGCGGAGTGGCGGGAGAATCAGCTACCTACTCCAACCGTGCGACCAGAGCATTGGGTGATGTACTTCGACGGCTCACTCAACCTCAACGGCGCAGGTGCAGGGGTACTCCTGATCTCTCCAACGGGCGAACAACTCAAGTACGTCCTGCAAATCTTTTGGAAGGTCTCAAACAACGAAGCCGAGTACGAAGCTCTCCTACACGGGCTCCGCCTCGCGGCTTCACTGGGCATCAAGCGGCTACTAGTCTACGGCGACTCCGCAGTGGTCATCAACCAAGTCAACAAGTCCTGGGACCGCAACAAGGAGAACATGGACGCCTACTGTCTAGAAGTACACAAGCTCAAGAACAAGTTCTATGGTCTCGAGTTCCACCACATCGTCCGCGACAACAACTTTGCAGCGGACGTCCTGTCGAAGCTCGACTCTACTCGCGCTCAAGTACCAGCGGGTGTTTTCATCCACGAGCTTCACGCGCCATCCATCCCGGAGCCGGCGCCACCGACCACTGTCCCAGCGCATCCGCCAGCTGGCCAGGAGGTCACGATGATCGACGTGGACTAGAGGCAACCCTTCATCGACTACCTCAGCGAGCAGAAGGTTCCCTCGGACAAGACCTTGGCCGAGCAGCTCATCCGCTGCGCCAAGTCCTACGTCCTCGTCGGAGACAAGCTTTACAAGCGGGGCGCATCTTCTGGAGTACTCATGAAGTGCGTCCCCAGGCAAGAAGGCAAGGACATCTTGGAGGAGATCCACAAGGGCGTCTGTGGCAACCACGCGTCTTCTCGCACGCTGGTCAGCAAGGCCTTCCGGCGAGCTTTCTACTGGCCCTCAGCTCTGGGCGACGCTGAAGAACTCGTCAGAAGGTGTCAAGGATGTCAATACTTCGCCAAGCAGCAACACGTCCCAGCCTACAAGCTAGTCACCATACCGCCAACCTGGCCCTTCGCTTGCTGGGGGCTCGACATGATTGGGCCACTGCCAACTGCGCCGGGTGGTTTCAACAGAGTATTGGTGGCCATCGACAAGTTCACCAAGTGGATCGAGGTCAAGCCGGTCACATGCCCCAAGGCTGACAGAGTACTCGACTTCCTGGATGAACTCGTGCATCGCTACGGACTACCCCACCGCATCATCATAGACCTGGGCTCCAACTTCAACAATCACCAGTTCTGGGAGTACTGCGAGAACAGCGGGATCGACGTCCGATATGTCTCAGTTGCCCACCCTCGGGCCAACGGACAAGTCGAGCGCGCCAATGGGATGGTGCTCGACGCTCTCAAGAAGCGGCTACACGACGCTGCTAATTCCAAAGGAGGCAAGTGGATCAAGGAACTACCCAATGCCCTCTGGGGGCTACGCACTCAGCCTTCCAAGCCAACGGGGCAATCCCCTTACTTCCTGGTCTACGGCTCCGAAGCAATCCTCCCTGCTGATGTCATATGGAACTCACCAGCAGTGGAGCACTACGACGAAGGCGTCTCTGAAGACAGCAGACGAGTTGACATCGATGGACTCGAAGAAGCTCGCTGCGCTGCCCTCGTCCAATTAGCAAGGTACCTGGAGGGTATCCGACGCTACCACGACCGCAACGTCAAGGAACGTTCCTTCAACGTTGGCGATCTCGTCCTCCGTCGTATCCAGAACAAGGAAGGACTACACAAGCTCAGCTCCCCCTGGGAAGGTCCCTTCACCGTGGCAAAGGTGACCGGGCCGGGCTCCTACCGCTTCCAGACACTTGAAGGCAAAGATGTCAACAACTCGTGTAACGTCGACCAGCTCTGTCGGTTCTACGCCTAAGTCTACACGACTACTCCGGTGCTCAAGTCTACACGACTACATCAAGACCCCTCCGCCGTAAGCAGCCTCCGGGTCCTGGCTCCAGTCTCCGGACTACTCCTTCGCTGTAAGCGGCCTCCGGGTCCAGGCACTAGTCTCCGGACTACTCTTCTCCAGAATCCAGCCCATGCGGCTACCTACGGATCCTGGGCTGCGACGAGCAACAAGGACTCTAGCAGCGGTCTACTAAGAGACCATGTACTTCTAGATCCAGCCTATACGGCTACCTACTGATCTACTGTTGTAAGCGGCTACTCGCCCTAGCATCACTTAGCCGTAGGCGACCTCCGGGTCCTGGCGACTACTCTGTAACTACGGCCCTGGCCATCCAGGTGTACTTCTTCAGTAATAAAGTTTGATTGTTCATCAACTTCTTTACTGTCTACTTCCCTCAACAGGACTACTGCCGAGTACGACTACTCGCGACAACTCCACGATGGGACTCCGCACTCTGAGATCGCGACTACGAGTACTCATTGATGGAACTTCTCTGCATTAATACTTAAACAATTTCATTACAATTGTTTTTGTACTTCTATTGCTATGAGCTAACTATTACATGACTACTGGAAATTAAGCTTATCGGCTACTTGCTCCGCAATGGGCGCCATCTGCTCCAGCAGCTCCGCATACTGCTCGTCTGTACAGTTGGCGGCTAGCCCGCCAGCGACTACATCCACGGGCGCCTTCGGGAAGTAGGACTTCATGAAGGCCAGCACCTGGTTCGGGATCGACTTCGCCAGATGCTTCACGTAGGCCGCCAGCCGGCTGGGGGCTTCCTTCAGTCGATCCACGAGCGGTGCTATCTTGGGGCCGCCAGGATGAGGCACCAGGAGTCTTGAGATGGGGAGCGCGGCTTCTTCAAGCTCCTTCAACTGGGCCCGCAGCCCCTCGCAGTCCTCGTTCAGCTTCTGCAACGATTTGTAGCAGTTGACGAGGTCACGATCGGAAGCAATACGAAGCTCCATGTGCTTGTCACACTCGAAGGCAAGCTCCTTATAATCTAGCTCGAGTACCTGGCGGGCCTCCTGCTCCCGGTAGAAGAGGTTCTTCAGATCCTTCTCTGAAGTCTTCAACTGCTCAACCCGGGTCTTAAGCTCTGCAAACAACAAGGCACAGCGGGTTAGACTACCTCTCGACCTCCAACAAGTACCCAACAAGACAAGTGGTGTACCTTTGTTCTTGTTGCGGAGCGACTTGTTCTTCCGCACCAAGTCGTCGCTCTTTGCCTGCATCTCCTGGATGTCGTTGTGATACTTGGCGAAGGCGGTGTCAAGCTTGGACTGCATGGCGGCCGCGTGCTTCCGGAACTTCACAAGTTGGTCCTCCAGCTCCTCCGCCCGAAGCACTGCGTCACCGAAGCCTTGAAGCATGTTGGACTTCTCGCGGGACCTCTCCACGACGTCCTGCACATACAACATACATCAAATGGGTACTCAACGCTTACGGATTGACTACCCAGGAGTTACGACTACTCACCTTCATCCATTGCTCAGCTTGGCGGACCGCCTCCAGATGCCGAGCCACCGTTGCCGGGTCGATCAAGTCATCCGCCAGCAACTCGACCCCGCCGCGACTACTTGTGGCGGCTTCGGTCATCGGCGCAGAGCGGATGGGCTCCGCGTCTTGGATCTCCGGGGAGCGGACGATCACCTCCAAAGCGGGTTCTGGTTGTGCGGCGGCCTCCTCTCCTCCGGTCGCTGCGGTGGCCTCTCCGGCGACCTCCTCCATTAGCTCGGGGGCTCCTCCAGTAGCCTCCTGCACCTCTGGTGTCAACCTCTCCATGGGCACCGCCGCGGGGATCTCGCTCCCTTCAGCCTCACCGCCTGTCAACGAGAAGACAAGTGCATCAGCGTCATCTGACGACTACGACTACTCTTTGGGGGTACTACAACCTCAGCAGAGTACTCACCTTCGACCACGCTGACTTCGGGCAACGTAGCCTCAGCAGCTGGCGCTTCGGGCTCCGCCTGTGGGGCGGGAGCGGACTCCTCGGCGGGCGGCGCGGCTCCTTCTTCCGCCACCGCTGTAGAGGGTTCATCCCCCTCCCAGGACAGATCCGTTGATTTCCTGCAGAGTACACAAGTTGGTTGTCAATCAATTTCGACTACTACATCAACTACTACTCGGGAAGATCCAACACTTACAAGCTTGACCGGACCACTGTCACGGTCGGGGCGCCGAGGATGCTGGCGATGTCCACCAGTCCACCCTCAGCGGGCGCCTCTTCTTGCGCCTCTGTGGCCGCTGCCCCCTGCGGCAACGGCCGGCGGTGCAGCGCTCTCCTGCGCTTCCGCGGCCACCACTTCTTCCGCAGCAGTAGCCGCGGGCTCCGTGCCCCTCTGAGGAGCAGAGGGCTGGCGCTCCATCTGCGCCAGTAGTTCTTCAACAGTGGGGGCTGGGCTACGACTCCCAGCGGGTTCTCCCACCGTGTCCCACTCGCCTTCGTCGCCCTGATCAGCGGGCTCCGTAGGCGGCATCTCCTGCAAGCAAGGAAAGTTCATCGTCAACAAGTGAACTCGAGACAAGAGTACTCGACTACACTACTCAAGACGGCTCACCTCTGGGGACGTGGTCTCGGTGACCTTCAACTTCTTCGACACGCGCTTGCGGGACGCATTGCGCGGCTTCCGCGGCGGCGCGGCCAGGCTAGCCTCTAGGCTAGTCGGTGGATCCTGCACGAGGGGGACATGAGGTAGGCCAGGACGGCTAAACCTCGACCGCAGCTGGAAGCGGTCCTGCAGCGTCTCCTCGTCATCGTCCTCGTCGAACGTATCCTCCACGACAACGGTGTCGTCTCCTTCGCCGACCTCCCGCCGCTCCTTGGCCTTGGTCTTCCCCTCCTCCGAGATCTCGACTTCCTGAGGGGGTGGCGGCGGCTCGGAGACGAACTTCTTCAAGTCGTCCTGCAAGGCACAACTCATCAGCGTGACTACTCACATGAAATGGGTACTCGATGCGGGGTATGGCTACTTACCTCATTCGGCGGGCGCGCGGCGGAGTACTCCGGGACGGGGCACGCCGTGTACGGTGGCATGTCCTTGAAGATCCGCGCCAGGCTGTCAACAATGTCGTCGTCGTCGACTTCATCTCTAGGCATCCACGACGTGTCGTCGTCGCCGGTGTACTCGAATCCTAGGGTGTCGCGAGCCATCAGTGGCTGCACCCTGCGCTTCATGAAGCTGAAGGCCACTTGCTCGACCCTCAGCCCGGCTTCCCTCAGCGCCTTGATCCGCGCCAACAACTCGGGGAGCTGGATCCCCTCCTGCATCGTGGGCTCCGTGTTCCACCACGGGCGGTGCTTGGGCTGCTTCCCGCTTGGCTTCGGCAACCCTGGGTGG
Source organism: Cenchrus americanus (assembly GCA_947561735.1). Classification (NCBI taxonomy): domain Eukaryota; kingdom Viridiplantae; phylum Streptophyta; class Magnoliopsida; order Poales; family Poaceae; genus Cenchrus; species Cenchrus americanus. The sequence continues at coordinate 58,905,890 of OX387240.1, forward strand.
TGGTTCGTGATGTAGAACCACTTCGCCTTCCAATCTTGGTTGGAGTCGATGAGCTTGTACGAGAGGTACTGCTCGGCGGCGTCCTGCCGCATCTGGATTCCCGCTCCTCCAACTACCCGCGGGTTGCTGGCGCTCGGTTGCGGCTTCACCCGGAAGAACTTCCGGAACAAGATCCAGTGGGGCTTGATCCCCAGAAAAGCTTCACAGAAGTGGACGAAGACGGCGGTGTGGAAAATACCGTTGGGGTTGAGGTTGAGGTACTCGACACCGTAGTACCCCATGAGCCCCTTGAAGAAGTTGCTCGCCGGGAGCGTGAGTCCGCGCTCTGCGAAGCGCGCGAACATCGGGATCTCGTCTTCGCTCTTCTCCATCGAGTACGGATCCCAGCGGTGGCCCTCCACATGTCCACCTCCTTCTCCCGGATGAATCCGCTGTTGAGGAGGCACAGCAAGTCTTCGGTCTTCGCCTTCGACTTCTTCCACTCGCGGTTCGGATCTGGCCGCGGTGGAGACATCGGCGGTGCTGCCCTTGTGGCAGATCCGGCGGCCTCGTCGCGGCCCCTCTTCTTCCCGCCGGTGGTCTTCGTGGTCTTGGACGGCGAAGGCTTCATCCTCCAAGTGCACGGCGTCTTCACGCGCATTCGCTCGGGGGCTACTCCGGTGGCTCTGGACAGCGGCGCACTCAGATCTACAGCGGCGGCGGTGTGCGCTGGCAGCGATTCTGGCCAAGATCTATTTGAAATGGCTATAGCTGTGTGGGGTGAAAAATCCTAAGGGTTTTGGCTTTTATTTATAAGTCAACGCGGCCCTCCAACGGCCGGATGGATAAGTTCGCGCTCGGCTGACTCAGCGGCCGCGCGTGACTCTTCAACTTCAACTAGTCGACGCGCCTCACCTCGGTGGCTCGGCTACTTCTACTCGACTACCTGGGAAGCGACAAGACTCAGGAGCATCTCAGGACACATTCTACAAGATGACCCTTCAATTCGAGAGGAAGTACTCGACTCAAGGCTTGGGGGCTCCGTGCCACGTGTCCTTCAGTTTTTTCTCCGGATTTTTCGGGATATTCTTGCCAAAACTTCAGATGGACCCTCAGCCAGAATCTACGACTCAACCTAAGGCTCGGGGGCTACTACATATGGAGTGCGATTTTGCAATCGCACTTCCATATCAGCTTCGGCTTCAAGACAACGTGGGCATTTTTGAAGACCTTCGAGAGCAGCACTCAAGGACGCTTGGGACTACTCGAGAAGACTTCAGGATTGCTCAAACATCAGCTGGAGTACATTCTAGCCTCGGGATGCTTCGACTACTCTTGAGGACTTTTGACTTGTAGTCCTCGGAGACGCTTGAGGACTACTCGTTAAGGCCGTCAAGACTGCTTGAAGCTATCCTTCTCGACTACAAAGTACTCGGGGGCTTGTCGTATGGACCTCCCTCGGCCCACTACCTCAGTGGGTACCAGGACCGACTACTCGGTGGGCCCCTGGGACTACCCGGCTTGCGCTGCACGGCACCTGATGGCGTGAAGCACAAGGACTACAGAGGAGAAGTACTCGGTTAGGAAGCTATACATGTCCCACACTGTATGGAAGACTCCTAGACGTACTCGACTAGTACTCTCTCCCTACTCCGACTTGTAACCCTGCCTCCCGGACTATATAAGGCGAGGCAGGGACCCCTCTCTGATCATCTCATCTCACGGCATATAATTGCACCATCTTGTAATCGTACCCAATCAATCCAGAGCTACGCAGCATACAGGACGTAGGGTATTACGCACCTCGTGGCCCGAACCTGTCTAAATTGTGTGCCACGTGTCTCTTCCTTCGAGTTACCGATCTCAGCGAGGCGCATTCATCTACTTGCCGGGTGCTCGCAAGAGGTTCTCGGTCTGAAACACCGACAGAGCCCCTTTCCTTGTAGATCTACATGCTCTTTAGTTAGTTAGTTGAGTAGTTTGGCTCTTATGGCTCCACCCCTTAGTGGTTCATCCTACTATGGTTGCCTCACCGTCGTCGCCATCGTCGTCGTTCTCGGTGTCGTCGTCGCCGACTCCGTCGGTGCCCACGTATGGTTAAAAAAAGCACCCCCTCTGCCTTGGCTGGATCTCATCTCTGCTTTTTTCGCCTCACCCCTCCTGAATCCCATCTGAGATCCGCCCCCTTCACCTCGCCTCCAGCTGCTACACATCTGATGGTTGTTCCGAAGGATTCACCTCCTGGTGCTGGGATGTGCTTCTTGTCGTTGAACGCATCGATTTCTCGTAGCTGCTGGATTCGCTCCCATCCATCCGCCCTTCCCTCTCCGCTAGACTGGGTGCTTTTGTGTGAATCTGCAGATCCGATTAGCGATTCTTCTTTTCTTTTGGTGGTTGTTCTGAGGATCCAATCCCCTCTCCTTGTGGTGGATGATATGTTGTTGAACGTGTCGAGGACTTGCAATCGCTGGTTCTGTCTTTCCACCGCCGCCCATGTCTCAGTCGCCGCCCACTGCTGTAAGTAGCCTGCTCTCTAGCTGATCCACGGTGCTCCTAAAGCACTTTTTCGTTGGTTGTTTCGGTGCTTTCATATTTCTCAGGGATGTGATCTGGGGGTCAATTTTTATCACGGGTGACAACTCATCTGCAGATTAATGGTCGCCTGGTGTGGATCTCCTTGGCCCCGTCGCCCCGTCTTCAACCGTCGCAATGCGCGGTCTTCCACCAAGGTGCAAGATCCATCGAAGCCTCTGCTACCCCCGCCGATGAACTCGCCGCCATCAAACGCAACGTCATCCTTGTGGATCTTTTCAGGTCTAAGGACCTTGTTGTAATTTGTTTTTACTTCGGGGACCTTTGTGTAATGGTTGCTTAAAGTTTAATATATATGATTGTTGTAAAAAACCCTATGTACCACTCAGGAAAGCAAATATTCCAATCACTTCTGAACTGATAATGACAAATTATCAGCCTATTCATAGCATTTTACTCTAAAATAAGGGATGCACGTTAATGGCTGATGCAAATTTTCAAAGGCAATGGGATGAACCGCATATACAACAACCGAATGGGAGAATATATATTCCATTGTGCAGTTTATTGGCTTCAAGTTGTGATGGTGTGCAAGTGAAGCAACTACACCATGATCAGTTTATATATATTTAGAGGCTATCCTGTACACTGTAACTCAGGAACTTACATCACATTAAATCAATCAATTTAGTATAGCTCCATGATGGCATTGGCTTTGGGAATAGGATAGTCAAAAGAGAAAAGAAACGCATGGCTTACACAAATGAAAATAGCATAAACACCTTTTACTGTTGGAAACAGGAAGCATGTGGAGCAAAGCTATTGACATTAATATGCAGTCACAGCATATGAATAACACCCTTGTCGGTACATCCAGACAAGAGCAATAATAGCATCACATACCACATCCATTTCATATGACCATATTCTTCCCCTAGTTTTATCTTCTGCTCCTTAAGTAGCAAGTCTGATCAGAATTGGATAATAAGTAACCTGGTTCGCCAAACCTCCATGTAGAACAGGGAGAGTGAACCTACAAGAAAACAACAAGGAAACATGAAATGGGTATTGCCAAACCAACTTACATAACTTCATGTGATACCATATAATAAGCAAAATGTAGCAGGCATGTATATTGTATCAAAAGAATAGATAGATAACTTAGGACTACATAATTCAAAATAAATTATGTAGAGGCTCTGGCCATCCGACGGGCCATGATAGTTGAACAGGAAACCAACAAAAATCAACCACACAAGCTATGTACATGGAATAGAATACATTACAATGATGCCATAGAAACAGAATGCGGTACCATGAAGAACCGCACAAGAGTAGAAATTAGAGTGTTGATCACCTTTGCCTTTGTAAATAATTGGTTTGGATTTCTGCAATGAGACCCTTCGTTATCCTAGCATCTTCAGCTTTAGAGCCTCAAAAGGAAAAATATACACCAACTGAGCAATAAAGATGATATGTGCACAGGGAAAGACAGAAGGTTTCACTTGGTGTAGCCATCATACATTCATACTGCTAACTGAATATTTCTGAACTGTAATTATTAGCTAGATTCAATACATGCATACCAATTTCAGTAATGCTAATGATTTGTGCAATTAATTTTGTTCTCTTGGGAGCTAAATTTGTTGTTCATGTCCAACGCATCATACCTGAATATCTGAACTGATTTGAATAAGTTGCATTGATATTCTCTAGGTTTTTGTTTTTGAACATCCCTTGTTGAAACTTGCAGAGTTTAATATTCTTTGTGGCATTGAAATTCTCACCACAACTTCTAATGAATGAAGGAAGATGGTTAAGCCTCCTGCTGCTGCGCTTGTTGGGTGGCAATTCATATGCCGATATTGGATAAGTCACTTTGGATCTTTTTGGATGAATCTTTGTATTTGTGTGTATGTATTGCTTGAAAAACTAATATATGGGGTACCAATTGTTAAGTTTAAAAGGCATATCTGCACATTTAACATAGTAACTGAATTGAAACAACTTACATAACACTGAATTGCTGCCTATGTGTCTAATTCTGAACCATAATATGTAACATGTGCTCTTCTGCAATCTGCAACTGCAAGCCACCATGTCCCTGTCCAGAAGTAAAATTCATTGAAGCATGAACTACAAGAAAGAAATCTATAAAATTTAGCACACATGACTGATGGAAAGCTTAAACAATTTTAGAAGAATATTCATGTTGGCTGAAGTTAGAAAAATATTCTTGCTCTAACAAATAACAAATGTATCATAAACTACAATTTCTCTCCGAATACAGAAAAGGCCAAGTATCATAGCGGTTAGGGACTAATAATTCATAGCATATTAGTCAATGATCACAATTCCAAACCAAAACGTGAAAAATATTTTTAACAGGGTAGTGTTTGGCATAAGTGAACAAAGAATCATGAACAATTGAATATGCACAAGTACTATACATCTATGCATACCTTGCACAGGAGTTTGTCGAAGGCCTCATGGTCCAGTGCCATGCTATTAGCAGGGGAGCCACAGCACCAGCACGCTGAGGGGAAACCACACTGGTTGTTGTACCAATGACGAACGTGTTATAAAAAATTCTGCTTTTGCTGGCCTTCTAATCAACAATAATTTATTTTTTAGCAAAGTTTTGTTGGATTAACATAATAATATTAATATAGTATGTATTTTTAAAAAAGAGCGCAACGTTGCATGACTTGTAATAGAATTATATATAAATTCAAGCATACAAATCCACATTTAGGCTATTCTATTTACAAATCCACTTCCTAGAAAGAAGCATTATTAAACAAATTTAGATTGAAAAAGTGATGCTATAAATATGAGAAATATCCATGTTGAAAAGAAACATTATGACTACTCAAATGCTAGTCTTTAAAAAGCTAAAATAGTGGATACCAAATGGGAAAGAAAATATATAGGAAGAGTTAGAGTGAGTAGTCCAATATTGTGTGAAGAAAACCGCATCTAGCCTTAATTATGAACATTGATCAATATTTTAGAATCACATAGTCAGAATATGAAAAGATGGAAATTCTATCCTACCCCTTAAAATTTCAAACATCAAATCGCCGTAACATCTACAAAACACATCGACCGACGACCACTATCTTCACATTAAAAATATTTACAGCCTTCACATAAACACTAAGTTACCATTTATGCATATAAGAGTTACCATAAATTGATCAGCATTCACACATATTTCTGAACAAACGAATGGGCAAAAACAAGAAGGCATATTTTGACAATGTATATTACGTATTTTCATGTGTCAAACTAAACAATAATGAGCAAAAACACAAGAAGGCATGTTAAAAGTGAAGTATCTGACACTATTCATATCTCTATAAAATACCAATGAAACCTCTAAATTTTATTTTATGACTAATTATAATTACTAAGTACAAAATGATATTATTTTAATATTTTTACTAAAATGATGTTACATCATCTAAATTATTAAAAAATATCTATATGAAATGATATTTATGTTAGTCTAATATTACTATTCATATCCAATAATAAATTTAATTAATTCAAATATGATTCGTCTTGTTTATTTTAAATGCACTATATTTATGAATATATTATATGTATATATATTAATGTACTTATTTTAAATTTTAAAGGATATATTTATGACTAAAATAGTTTTCTATTTATTTTGATATATTTAATCACTTAAATTTTTATTAACAAATATTTATTTTCTATAAGTGATTTTATTTCTAATTTACTTCCCACTACTCATAGCATGATTTTTTACTAACTACAAAATCATCAATAAAACAAATTAAATTGATACTCTTTATGATCTTGGGCCATGATAGATAAGACTCTATAGTAGACTTCCACATGCCTTGACCGTGGTCGTGTCCAGAATGTGTTCAGGCTTGTTTCACCTGCTAGAAGAATAAGCTTGAGAAGCTTCGTTTGAGGGATTCTTGTAGTCCTTAGACCAACTCCAGCAGGTTACTCATCCCCACTCGCACCTTCAAAATGAGAAAGAAATCGGCACTGTAGCACCTCTAGCAGGTTGCGCATCCCCACATGAATTATGCGGGTGCCGCCTTCAGAGCTCTCAAACTTACGTATTCTCTCTCTTTACCTCATCGCTGGGACAACGACTTCCTGCTCTCGTGCCATCCAAGGGAAGGATGAGGGAGGCGAGAAGGGAGTCCCCCTACGGAGGCCACGAGGTGGAGCACTGCAGCAGCCAGCGGCAGGAGGGAGGAGGTGGGGAAGCCAGCGAAGGCGGAGGCCGCGTGGTGGGGGCATCATAACTGCAGCAGCCGGCGAAGCCCGCGTAGGTCGCCCGGGGAGGAGGACCCACCGGACGCTCACCATGGGGACTCGTGCCTCGACCTAGCTTGCCACCAGGGAGGAGGCTGGTGTCGGATCTCACACCCGGGGAGGAAGAGGCGACGGTGGGTGAGATCCTGCGACAATGAGCTCACTGGCCTCCACACTGCCCACGGGCAGGGCGCCACGCTGCCACCTGGGGGAGCAGAGCTTCGCACGACCTCAAGGGAAGTGGCGCGGCACGAGGAACCTGTGCCCAACAGAGCACGAGGGGAGAAGGGTGATGCACGCCGTACCTGCAGTCGTCGGAGCCTGGAGGGGAGGAGAGTGGGCCGACCGTCGGAGCACAAGAGCCGTGGTGCGCCACGACAGCCCCCTTGCTGAAGCCTGCAGTGACGCCCCCTCGTGCGGTAGTTACTGGAGAGGATGCGGGTGCGGGACTCTCTCTCTCTCTCTCTCTCGGTAGATTGTTAGAGTCAGTCAGTTCCATCTTCTGTTTGGGCAGACATTGCGAAGGACTTTGTGGAAGGGTTGTTGGGTGTTAACATCAATTCGTCACTTTCACTATTGTTGATGGGATTTCTAGGTCTGTGCATTTCCTTTCCATAGCACACCCTTGCACGACATCGTTCGTGGCCTGCATGTTCTTTAGCTAGGTATAGTTCATCTCCTTATTTGTGTGCCTAGCTCTATCGTCAGTTATTGCAATTGTCTTCACTAGCAACTTTTGGGGCATGTTGTTTCGATTGGCGGGCGTGCTCCTTAGCATGAGTTCAGTATTTCACATGCGGTCTGATGGTCAGTAAGAGGCCATCAAATAAGATAATTGTCATGTATCTTCGGTGCCCCACGGGCGATCGACCACACCATTTTTTGCAATGGTTTATTTGGGTTGGTGCTGCTACAACACTTCGTTCCAAGCATTGTTGAAAACATCGCCATTTAATGTGGTGTACGGCCACGATTCTCCCTCTCTGCGGGCAACATGTCACTTGTCTGGTACATGGCCCCCTTTCTGAGCTTGACAGGTGTTGGTCACTTGAGATCAGTTTAGGCACTCCATTGTTCACTCCATCTTCTTCTTTGATCGCAGCAGCGGTACCCACGAATAGCAATTGTGACACCCTAAAATTCCATCACTGAAATTACTTAGCAACTTAAATTGTCTTAGGGATTTAAGGAGATTAAATTGCTAAATAAAATTGAGCTCTAAAAATATTAAAGATAATATAATAAACTTAGAAACAACAAGTGTATGTGCATCATCAGTTGGCTTGCATGGTTTTTGGTTGCTTGTGTGGTCTCTAAAAAGTCTATAAAATTTTTGAGAGAAATTTGCAAAAGTTTGATTTGAATTTGAGTTGAAAATGGATTTGAAAATGAAGTTTGAAAAAGAAAAAAAAACAAAACGACCCAGCCACCCTTTCGGCCCCGGACGGCCCGGCCGATTTTTTCCCCGCCGGCCCACTACTCACTCCCCTTCCCCTTTTCTTTTCACGGCGGCGCCGACGGTGGGTCCCCTGTCGGCCCTCCGTTTTCCCCTTCCTTTCTTCCCCCCCCCCCTTCCTTCCTGCGCACGGCGGCGCCGCCGCGGATCCCGTGCGCCCGCCCGCCTTCCCCTTGCTCTCTCTGGCCATCAAGGCATTCAATCAAGCGCCCGTAGCACCAGGGATTAACCCCTCCCTTTATTCCCCGTCAGTTTCCTTTAATTCCGCCCAATTCGCTTGGAAACCGGCCGCCGGCGCGCCCATGGCCGAAGGCTCGGCCGCCGCTTCTTTTCTTTCCCCTTCCCGTCCTCTGGTCCTATATAAGCTCGCTCACGCACTCCTTGGCTCCCCTTTCGCCTCTGCAACGCACACGCACACGAGCCCGAGCTCAATTCCAACAGCGCCGCCGCCTCGGTTTCCGCCGCCGCCGTCGATTCGTCGCCGCCGGTGAAGGGCTAGGCCTCCCGCCCGTTTCTTTTGATCTTTAGGTTCGCAAGGAGCTTGACAAGCACGTGTGCCCGCAGGTTTACGTCCTCGACGCCCGTGGCGCCGCGCCCAGGAGCTCACGGAGCGCCGCCCGAGCCGCCGCCGTCGCCAAGCCGCCCTGTTGCCGCCTCCTCTCCACCCATTGGCCCATCCTCATCTCCCCGTGTGTGGTAAGCAAATATCTCGCGCCGGTTCCCTCCTTATCGCGCCCGGTGGCTTCCCCGTGGGCTCGCCGGAGGCGGCGCGCCGCCCCCTCACGGTGCGGCCGCCGGTGAAGCCTAATCGCGCCCGTAGAGCCCACGAACATGTGCACAAGCTCCCCCACATCATTTTGCGCCAACCCATAGTCAAATTAGTGGCCGGAGCGCCGTAGGAGGCTCACACCGGCGAGCTCCCGCCGCACGCCGCCGCGCCGCCCTCGTTCCGGCGTCATCGCCGCCGCCCGCCGCACGCATTCATCCCGAGCCATTGGATCACGCGCGGACGGCGGGGGATCGCGTACCCCTTCGGTTTTAAGTGGGCCGGTCCACGGTGGACCCATGGACCGCGCCCACGGCCAAGTCCACGGTGCACCCATGCACACGTAGCCGTTAGATCTCGGATCCACGGTGCGGAGTGGCGATTTGATTAAAGAGCCCCGGGTTTTCAAATATTAGCAAGCCGGTCCTTCCACCTTTTTGAATATTCACGGTTAGGTCCTGATTCTTGCAATCTAGCCCCTATCTACCCTGTTTAATTTTGTTTTAAGCCCTTTTCACTTCTTTTTGCACATAGACCCTCTGATTTAATTTATAAAAATGTTTTAGCCCCTGATTTTATTCATAAACAACCCTGTAGACATAGTTTTCTTGCAAATAGGCCCCTGAAAACTGTTTTAATCATATCTTTCTCATTTTAACTCCGTTTTTAGCGTTCTATATACCGAAATGATCGTCTCGACGAGTAGAATCTTTTAAACGGTAAATTTACCAGTTTTACTACTGTTTGGTGTACTGTTTTATTTATTGATTGTTATCCATGTTTGACTCGTAGATATCGTGCCTGTTTCGTCTGAGCTCCCTGTCGGAAGTGATCCGGAAGAACTTGTCTTCGAGGAGGATTTCACCCAGCTTGTAGAGGAAGGCAAGTGGCTTTCCCCCTCTGCATAATCTTTTTGGAACCTATGACACTGCATGCTAAACAATGTTTACTATTTCTGTTGTTATGCATAAATCTGATGGGCAAACACCTAGCTAAGGAGTTGACTAGATGCTTTACCACTTTACCTTGATCAACCCTGTTTAATCTTATGCTTGGGGTAGATAAATGCTTAGTTGCTCAACATAAGTATGGTTATGCTTTGTTTATGTTATACATCTCAGTTTTGTTTATGTATGTGCTTGTGCTTTAAACAAGATAACTTGATATAATCGGAACATGGAGAACCACCCAAGATAACAGTACAACCACAGTCCACATGGCTGCGGCTTAGCCAATTAATTAGGAGAGTGGGGTAGGCGATAGCTCTTTTCCGAGAGGGGCACGGGGGGGTCGGAGTTGAAGGGGTATAGCCCGGTCCTTTTGGGGTAGCGACCTTGGCTAAGGTGTTGACCACTAGGGAGGGTTATGGCCGCTCCGCCTTTATGCTTGTTGCGGGCCGTTGGTTTCTCTTCTTTCCTTTGTAAAGGCTTCGTAGTGGACCCCTAGCCACTCACCTTGGAAGTGTTTAAGGGTCTAGCTAACCGGGCAAGATGGGGAACACGAACCGTGGGTAAAGTGTACGACCTCGCGAGTGTAAAGCGATCGATCAGTCGTGCTCACGGTCATGAGCGGCTTGGACCCTCACATGAGTAATAAACTTGAAGATTAATGTAAATCATGGGTTGGAGGTTTGGTTTGAGGTTTCTTTTAAGGTTAAGTGGGTTGGTATACACTTACATCTAGTAACTAGGTGCTTGCTAATAAAACTTGACCAACTTATAAAATGCTTACCGCTGTGAACCATAGCCTATCCTTGATGGCCTTGCATTGTTTCCCCCACTTGCTGAGCTCCAACCATAAGTGTGCTCACCCTTGCTTACCGCTGTTCAGAGGAGAACGTCGGAGGCGAGGACGAGTACTGGAGTGACTTCGAGGAGTTCTAGGCATGCGGATCCCCCGGTCATCATGCTGTGGATGTCAGCGATGGAGTTGCTCGTCGTCGTTTAGTTATCGTCTTGTTCGGACCTTCGAGTCCACCCTTATGGATGTAATAATGGATATCATACTTTGGTTTAAACTCTTGTACGTTTTATTACAAAGCAATGGTATTACTCTCGTTTTGTCTATCATGTGTGTGTAAATGATCCGGCGCACATATGAGATGCATTTGGTTTTCCTTGTAAAATCGGGTGTGACAAAGTGGTACCGAGCCGTGATGAGCGTAGGTCGCGGCCTTAGTTAGAAATGGACGAAATTAAGGATTCACGTTCTAGAAAGCTTTATCATACTTCAAATCATCTTATTTACGCATTACAAATCTAATTTAATTTTTGTTTATCATTTTAAACTGTCATTTTGATTTATTCTATACTGCGAGATCGGTTTTGCTTTGACGGATGGCCGGGACTTACATGACCCCTCGCAAGAGCAACGGTGGGCGTTTCCCTTCGGGACGGTGGCCCCTCGCCATCGTCTTGAAGATGTTGAGGAGGAACGGGAGGAGTACCGGCCGAGAGGTTGAGGTGGAAGAAGACCCGGAGGAGGTCCGGCCGAGAGGAAGAAGAAGAGGATCCTGAAGAAGTCGAGATGGAGGAGGAGGAGCCGAAGAGCCATTGGAACGGCCCACGGCGTACGATGGCACGGTGCTAGAGGCGGACGCGGATGGTGACATCGTGATCCCACCGCGCTGCGGTCAATGAGGAAGCACCCCCCGCACCCGCCGATCCGTGCCGAAGGTGATCCGGAAGACTCCGGTGATGACGGTGTGGGTGAGGATGATGGTGACAATGCTGTTGGTAACCCGAGAGGATGATGAGGATCCCCGCTACCATGGAGCCGAATACCATAAACATTCTACGGAAGGCGAGAATGGACGGTTCGCATTCCGCTCGTGGAATGTTCCGAGGTATACGGGGTATACCATAAAGCCTCTCTATGTGACCAAGCATTTCGGTGAGCCCGGAATGAGGGATTACTACACATGCGAGTTTACATCGGGGAAGCCTGCGAATGATACCGAAGGATGGAGGTATCGCTCATCTCACCATAGCACGGCTCGGTTCTCTACGGATGACGTTGCGGTGAATGATGCAGCAAGGAGGGCTCTCTGGTCGGTGCCGCCATGCTAACGGGGGTGCGGTTGTTCCAATCGGAGTACCGCCATGTGCCTCGACGTGCAAGTGGCACGAAGTGACCGTGGTGCCGGCGGGGGGCAATGATCGCATTGATGTCTTGGCACGGGTGGCTGCTTTGCTCCGAATGCGGATCCGGAGGGAGCAACTTTGGAGATAAACCCGGTACCATGAAGAACTACGAGTCGCTCGAGGGCAAAGATAGCGCGTCCGGAAGCACGGTGGCGGGACGACGGCGCCTCGGGAAGCCATGCCATATCGGACTACGGCGTCCCCTCCGCGCAAGAGGCTTCGTTACGGCACCGATGAAGCTACCACTCGTCTTGGCTAGGATCCTAGGATGCTCGCCCTTATCATTTACCTTTTCGATAGACCGTTCTCTGCGTGAACGTATTTGCTTGTAATAATGAATGCTTTGTTTGCAAACATGCTTGAGTTGGATATTTGCCCGATTGTGAATTGTATGGTGGAGTGATGGACACTATGCAATCTGAAATTTTAAGTTAATTAAAGTTTGGTTTGGGTTTTATCGGTTGTTATTGCTTAATCTCTCATGCAAGTATGATTGGATCAAATCTGTTTTCGCAGTCATATGACATATCAGTACTGTTTTGCTTATAACTCAAGCTACAGAACTCCAAATGACATGAAACCAGTTGGGTTAGTTCACAAATTTAGAGGATGAATTTTTTTCAAAAATTCAATAGTATACAATACAAATTCTGGGAATTATGCACGAAGTAATGAACAAGTCAGAATCTGTAAATTTCTGCTGATATAGCTGTACTGTTTGAATTATATCTCGAGTTATACATATCCAATTGAGGTGATTCCAGTTGGGATGGTTCCATAATTTTATACACTATAATCTGGTAAAAATTCGTGGTCATTGGGCAATTACACAGAAAGTTACGCATAATTCTTTGAGGTCAACAGAATCTGTCTTAACTGAAGTGCATGCTGTCATTTTATTTTGAGCTATCCTCTTATGCAATGATTCAAGTACAATTATCTGAGATATGATTTTTCTAACGGTCGGATGGTAAACACCAGGTCCGGAGGAGGTCAAGACGTGCCACCCGTGATTCGGGCACATATTGCAAATCAACCAAACCCAAGCACCACCTCCACCGATCAACCAAGCAATGGACCCGAACATGCAAGCAATTCTGGCGGCGCAGATGCAACCGATTCAAAACCTTACCAACACGGTGCAGCAAATGCAAGCTCAACAGAACCGGCCACCACCACCGATTCCTCCACCACCCCCGCCACCAAGGGACGAGCACAAGGAGTTCATGAGCCACCACCCCCCTACATTTTCTCATTCAGGTGATCCACCGGATGCCGATGACCGGTCGAAAACTATCACAAAGCGGTGGAAATCGTGCGGTGCACCGATAGAGAGATGGTTACGTATCTTCTTTGGAAGACTTGTGGGGCGGGCGCGCAGATTGGTGGGATGCGTACTCAATTGCTCATCCTAACGGGCATAACATCACCCTGGGGGAATTTCGTGACAACTTCCGTACTTATCACATTCCTTCGGGGGTTCTCAAGCTTAAGCGAGAGGGAGTTCTTGTCGGCGAGGCAAGGCAATATGTCGGTGATCGAGTATCCGGACAAGTTCACTCACTTGTCACGCTATGCACCGATGAAGTCAACACCGATCCAAAGAGGCGAGGAAAGGTTCCTAGATGGCTTGATTGGTCCTCCGAACTATCTACCGCAGTCACATCTTCCGGACTTTCGTACGCCGGTGAACAAAGCTATTGGGCTGGAAAGCAAGAGAAAGGAGATGGGTGAGCGAGAAACGCAAGTTTCGGTCTCATGGGCGATCTAGCGTAACACCCGTCCCCGTTACGGTTCTCGGCGAGCTCGACTCCATACCGTCTGGTGGACAAGGCCGGGAGGTACCCACGGAACATGCGGCTGCGGCGCTCGTTTCGGCCACGGCGCTTCAATCCTCGGACCCCCGAACTCCTACCCCTCGGGCCCGAGCCGTCCTAGCAACAACTGCGGAGCACTGTCGAAACACCAATCTGTTCGGCCTGGTGGATGCTTCAAGTGTGGAGAGGCCGGGGCATTATGCTAACAAGCTGTCCTAAGAGGGTGATGCGGACTCCGCGGAGAGACATTGGAAACGGGGACCGGGCAGCCATCTTCGCGGACTCGTACTCCACGGACACCCGAGCAAGAGAGGCCGGCGGAGTCATGTGCGTGGCCGAGTCAATCATGTATCGGTGGAGCAAGCTCGGAATGATGCCGGCGTGGTATTGGGTACGTTTTTCGTCAACTCTGTACCGCTACCGTATTATTTGATTCGGGAGCATCACATTCATTCATAACCGATCAATTTGTGGCAAAATATAACTTATCTATGAGTACAATGAAGAACCCACCGATAGTTAGCACTCCCGGGGGAGAAATGAAAACTGGTCATATATGCCCACAAGTAAAGATTAATATCATGGGGGTAGACTTTCTTGCTAATGCGGTAGTTCTAAAATCATGGGGAATAGATGTCATTCTTGGTATGGATTGGTTAAGGAGTTGTGATGGAGTTATTCAGTGTCGGAAGAGGTCAGTACTGTTAACCGGTCCTCAAGGGGAAAGAGTAGAATATGTGAGTGCACCCTCATCTGTCAAAGGAGTTATGAACTCGTTGAAGGCAAGGCCTTGGAGGATATAAGGGTAGTGAATGAATTCCACGATGTGTTCCCGGAGGATTTGCCGGGTATGCCACCCGATCGTGACATTGAATTTAGTATTGAACTTATACCGGTAATCGCTCCCATATCTAAAAGACCATATAGAATGGATGTTAAAGATCTAGTGAATTAAAGAAACAAATTGAAGAATTGCTTAGTAAAGGGTTTATCCGTCCTAGTTCATCACCATGGGGAGCCCCCACACTCTTCGTTGATAAGAAGGATGGATCTAGGAGGTTGTGTATAGACTATCGATCACTTAACGAGGTTACTATCAAGAATAAGTACCCTTTACCTCGGATTGAGGATTTGTTTGATCAGATGAGAGGAGCTAAGGCCTTCTCTAAGATAGATCTTAGATCGAGGTTATCACCGTTAAAAATCCGTGTAGAGGATATACCAAAGACAAGATTCACATCTAGATATGGGTTATATGAGTTCATCGTGATGTCCTTTGGCTCGACCAATGCACCGGCGTACTTTATGTATTTGATGAACAAGGTATTCATGGAGTATCTGGATAAGTTTGTTGTGGTATTCATTGATGATATATTGGTATTCTCTCGGAGTGAGGAAGAACATGAGGAACATCTGAGGCTTGTGTTACAGAAGCTACGGGAACATCACTGTATGCCAAGTTCAGCAAGTGTGCTTTCTGGTTGAAGGAGGTCTCTTTTCTCGGACACATCATCACAGATGGAGGCATAGCAGTCGATCCAAGCAAGGTTCGGGATGTATTGAACTCGGAGTCCGCCTAAGAATGTGCCGGAGATCGAAGTTTCCTTGGACTTGCTTGGATACTATAGGAGGTTCATTGAAGGATTTTCTAAGATAGTGAAGCCACTTACCACTCGCTCGAGAAAGGAAGAGAGTTCAAGTGGGATGAGAAGTGTCGGAGCTAGTTTTGAGGAGTTGAAGAAGAGGCTGACCACAAGGCACTTTGTGTTAATCATGCCGGACATACACAAAGGGTTCGATGTATACTGTGATGCCTCTCGGCAAGGTTTGGGTTGTGTGTTAATGCAAGAAGGAAAGGTAGTAGCTTATGCTTCAAGACAGTTGAGGAAACATGAGCAGAACTATCCTACTCATGATCTTGAGTTAGCTGCGGTTGTTCACGCATTGAAGATCTGGAGACATTACATGATTGGGAACAAGTGCAAGATCTTTACTGACCATAAGAGTCTGAAGTATATCTTTACTCAGAAGGACTTGAATTTGAGACAAAGAAGGTGGTTGGAGTTAATCAAAGATTATGATTTGGATATTCAGTACCATCCTGGAAAAGCGAATGTTGTGGCAGATGCTTTGAGTCGGAAAGGACAGACTAGCATGCTGATAGGACACCTGTTACCACAGGAGCTATGTTGGGAGATGGCACAACTTAACTTGGGAATGGTTGTTTCGAGTGAGACTCGACGTTAGAGATCGAGTCGACCCTTGAGCGAGGATATCGAGAAGGGACGGTTGGATCGATGCCAAGATTGCGAGAATACGAAAGCCGATTAAGTTAGGCAAAGTTCCGGAATTCGAGAGAAGATGAGCAAGGAACGGTGTGGTTTAAGAACGAGAATCCGTGTACCGAGATCAAGGAGTTAAGAGAAGCTATTTTGAAGGAAGCACATGATTCGGCTTACTCTATACACCCCGGTAGTACCAAGATGTATCGGGACTTGAAGCGAGAGAGCGGTGGTATGGGATGAAGAAAGATGTAGCGGCTCATGTAGCCTTGTGTGATGTGTGTCAAAGAGTGAAGGCTGAGTATCAAAGACCGAGCGGGATTGCTACGGCCTGCGAAGGTACCCGAGTGGAAATGGGAGGAAATCGGTATGGATTTTATAGTGGGACTACCTCGTACTCGTGATGGGTATGATTCTATTTGGGTTATTGTGGATAGATTAACCAAGGTAGCGCACTTCATCCCGAGTAAAGACGACCTATACGGGAGTGAAGCTAGCCGAGTTGTACAATTCAAGGATAGTGTGTTTGCACGGGGTACCGAAGAAGATAGTGTCGGATCGAGGCACACGGTTTACTTCACGGTTTTGGCGAAGTTACATGAATCGATGGATACAAAGTTAAACTTCGGCTCGACGCATACCATCCTCGGACGGATGGGCGGACGAGAGAGAACAAATCGGATACTCGAGGATATGTTGAGAGCTTGTGCGTTGAAGAACGATGGCGGTTGGGATAAGAGTTTACCTTATGCAAAGTTTGCGTATAACAACGACTATCGATCCCAAGGCATCAAAATGGCACCTTTTGAAGCTGCGTATGGGAGAAAGTGTAGAACACCGTTGTTTTGGAATCGGACCGGTGAAAGGCAATTCTTTGGACCGGACAAGCATACGAGAAGCGAGAAAAGCAAGTTGAAATCATAAGGGAGAATCTTAAGGCGGCACGGTCAAGACGGAAGAGTTATCTTGATCCTCGGCGAAGAGAGGTGATCTTGGAAGTCGGTGATTAAGCATACCTCGAAGTGTCACCTATTCGCGGGTTACGAAGGTTTAATGTCGGAGGAAAGTTATCACCTCGATTTATCGGACCTTTCAAGATTTTGGAACGGAAAGGAGAAGTAGCATATCGATTAGAGTTACCAGGCACGGTTGTCGGGAGTTCATGACGTGTTTCATGTATCACGGCTAAAGAAATGCACAAGTGAGGTTAGAATAGAACCTAAGTACGGTTAGAGGATATTCAAATGGAGAATGACCTGACATACAAAGAATACCCTGTTAAGATCTTGGATGTGTCAGAAAGAGTTACCAGGAGTAAGATCATCAGAATGTGTAAAGTGCAGTGGAGTCATCACACTGAGGAAGAGGCAACTTGGGAAAGAGAGGATGAACTCAAGGAAGACTTCCCTCGAGTGTTTTTCTCTAAGTCTTCGAATCTCGGGACGAGATTCTCTTTAAGGGGGTAGGATTTGTGACACCCTAAAATTCCATCACTGAAATTACTTAGCAACTTAAATTGTCTTAGGGATTTAAGGAGATTAAATTGCTAAATAAAATTGAGCTCTAAAAATATTAAAGATAATATAATAAACTTAGAAACAACAAGTGTATGTGCATCATCAGTTGGCTTGCATGGTTTTTGGTTGCTTGTGTGGTCTCTAAAAAGTCTATAAAATTTTTGAGAGAAATTTGCAAAAGTTTGATTTGAATTTGAGTTGAAAATGGATTTGAAAATGAAGTTTGAAAAAGAAAAAAAAACAAAACGACCCAGCCACCCTTTCGGCCCAGACGGCCCAGCCCAGTTTTCCCCGCCGGCCCACTACTCACTCCCCTTCCCCTTTTCTTTTCACAGCGGCGCCGACAGGTGGGTCCCACCCGTCGGCCCTCCGTTTTCTCTCCCTTCCTTTCTTCTTCCCCCCCCTTCCTTCCTCTGCACGGCGGCGCCGCCGCGGATCCCGTGCGCCCGCCCGCCTTCCCCTTGCTCTCTCTGGCCATCAAGGCATTCAATCAAGCGCCCGTAGCACCAGGGATTAACCCCTCCCTTTATTCCCCGTCAGTTTCCTTTAATTCCGCCCAATTCGCTTGGAAACCGGCCGCCGCGCGCCCATGGCCGAAGGCTCGGCCGCCGCTTCTTTTCTTTCCCCTTCTCGTCCTGCGGTCCTATATAAGCTCGCTCACGCACTCCTTGGCTCCCCTTTCGCCTCTGCAACGCACACGCACACGAGCCCGAGCTCCAATTCCAACGAGCGCGCCGCCGCCTCGGTTTCCGCCGCCGCCGTCGATTCGTCGCCGCCGGTGAAGGGCTAGGCCTCCCGCCCGTTTCTTTTGATCTTTAGGTTCGCAAGGAGCTTGACAAGCACGTGTGCCCGCAGGTTTACGTCCTCGACGCCCGTGGCAGCCGCGCCCCGAGCTCACGGAGCGCCGCCCGAGCCGCCGCCGTCGCCAAGCCGCCCCGTTGCCGCCTCCTCTCCACCCATTGGCCCATCCTCATCTCCCGTGTGTGGTAAGCAAATCTCTCTCGCCCGGTTCCCTCCTTATCGCGCCCGGTGGCTTCCCCGTGGGCTCGCCGGAGCAGCCGCGCGCCCCCTCACGGTGCCGGCCGCGGGTGAAGCCTAATCGCGCCCGTAGAGCCCACGAACATGTGCACAAGCTCCCCCACATCATTTTGCGCCAACCCATAGTCAAATTAGTGGCCGGAGCGCGCGTAGGAGGCTCACGCCGGCGAGCTCCTGCCGCACGCCGCCGCGCCGCCCTCGTTCCCGGCGTCATCGCCGCCGCCCGCCGCACGCATTCATCCAGAGCCGTTGGATCACACGCGGACGCTGGGGATCGCGTACCCCTTCGGTTTTAAGTGGCTGGTCCACGGTGGACCCATGGACCGCGCCACGGCCAAGTCCACGGTGCACCCATGCACCTGTAGCCGTTAGATCTCAGATCCACGGTGCGGAGTGGCAGATTTGATTAAAGAGCCCTGGGTTTTCAAATATTAGCAAGCCGGTCCTTCCACCTTTTTAATATTCACGGTTAGGTCCTGATTCTTGCAATCTAGCCCCTATCTACCCTGTTTAATTTTGTTTTAAGCCCTTTTCACTTCTTTTTGCACATAGACCCTCTGATTTAATTTATAAAAATGTTTTAGCCCCTGATTTTATTCATAAACAACCCTGTAGACATAGTTTTCTTGCAAATAGGCCCCTGAAAACTGTTTTAATCATATCTTTCTCATTTTAACTCCGTTTTTAGCGTTCTATATACCGAAATGATCGTCTCGATGAGTAGAATCTTTTAAACAGTAAATTTACCAGTTTTACTACCGTTTGGTGTACTGTTTTATTTATTGATTGTTATCCATGTTTGACTCGTAGATATCGTGCCTGTTTCGTCTGAGCTCCCTGTCGGAAGTGATCCGGAAGAACTTGTCTTCGAGGAGGATTTCACCCAGCTTGTAGAGGAAGGCAAGTGGCTTTCCCCCTCTGCATAATCTTTTTGGAACCTATGACACCGCATGCTAAACAATGTTTACTATTTCGTTGTTATGCATAAATGCGATGGGCAAACACCTAGCTAAGGACTTGACTAGATGCTTTACCACTTTACCTTGATCAACCCTGTTTAATCTTATGCTTGGGGTAGATAAATGCTTAGTTGCTCAACATAAGTATGGTTATGCTTTGTTTATGTTATACATCTCGTTTTTTTTATGTATGTGCTTGTGCTTTAAACAAGATAACTTGATATAATCGGAACATGGAGAACCACCCAAGATAACAAGTACAACCACAGTCCACATGGCTCGGCTTAGCCAATTAATTAGGAGAGTGGGGTAGCTGATAGCTCTTTTCCGAGAGGGGCACAGGGGGCCGGAGTTGAAGGGGTATAGCCCGGTCCTTTTGGGGTAGCGACCTTGGCTAAGGTGTTGACCACTAGGGAGGGTTATGGCCGCTCCGCCGTCTGAATCGTTGCGGGTCGTTGGTTTCTCTTCTTTCCTTTGTAAAGGCTTCGTAGTGGACCCCTAGCCACTCACCTTGGAAGTGTTTAAGGGTCTAGCTAACCCGGGCAAGATGGGGAACACGAGCGTGGGTAAAGTGTACGACCTCGCGAGTGTAAAGCGATCGATCAGCCGTGCTCACGGTCATGAGCGGCTTGGACCCTCACATGAGTAGTAAACTTGAAGATTAATGTAAATCATGGGTTGGAGGTTTGGTTTGAGGTTTCTTTTAAGGTTAAGTGGGTTGGTATACACTTACATCTAGTAACTAGGTGCTTGCTAATAAAACTTGACCAACTTATAAAATGCTTACCGCTGTGAACCATAGCCTATCCTTGATGGCCTTGCATTGTTTCCCCCACTTGCTGAGCTCCAACCATAAGTGTGCTCACCCTTGCTTACCGCTGTTCAGAGGAGAACGTCGGAGGCGAGGACGAGTATTGGAGCGACTTCGAGGAGTTCTAGGCATGCGGATCCCCCAGTCATCATGCCTGTGGATGTCAGCGATGGAGTTGCTCGTCGTCGTTTAGTTATCGTCTTGTTCGGACCTTCGAGTCCACCCTTATGGATGTAATAATGGATATCATACTGGTTTAAACTCTTGTACGTTTTATTACAGCAATGGTATTACTCTCGTTTTGTCTATCATGTGTGTGTAAATGATCCTGGCGCACATATGAGATGCATTCGGTTTTCCTTGTAAAATCGGGTGTGACAGCAATGCCATGCTCGTCGATTGCTCAGTGTGTTGACAAGTGATGAAGATCATTGCAATCTGAAGAACCGTTTTGTTATAAACAGCAAAATCATCTCGTGAACTGAAAGAAAAAAATTAACATCCAGGAAAAACACTGCTCTGTACTCACAAGGCAACTGGGCAAAAATTGCTCTACTCACATAAGAAAAGGGTAGGGCAAAACAAATAGATCCAACACATATTTATGTCATACTGCTCTACTGAGGAAGTAAGGAGTGCATTTATCATGTGTTGTTTTTTTAGCAAAATATCCTGTGTTGGTTAACAAACAAAACCAATGCAATGTCAAGATACCTAAATTGTCACTTCACTTCAGGCTACAACTGAAATGGATGAGGAGCAAGCAATCGACGAGCATGGCTCACTCGGTTCTTATGGTGTCGCCCTTGTGGTGGTGATGAAACCATACAGATGAGTACCAATAAAAAACAATTTATAAAATGTTAATATTATGACATTGAGGTTGAGGCAAAATTTACTAGTAGTGGAAAATCTTGTATAAAAGTTTTCAATAATCAGTTAAATAATAATTATTATTTGGAGATTGGAGCGTAATTTGTAATTCTAAAAATATATGTTTTGATTGATTTTAGTACCGATGTTAAAATTTTTGTTTTATTCATATTTATATTGGTGCTCACCGAATACAACGGTGTTTGTACTAATCATCTAAAATACATCATTTGCACTTGAAACATTTATTTCCCAATTTTTTCATGTAATATATTGCATTTGAAACATTTTAGTCTAACTAATTTCTCAAAATGTGACATGTTTTACTTAGAGGATTGGTGGTGAGCCTTAGGTTATTTATTATTTTAGAGCTCATAACTATATAGGTGTTGTGGAACATTTCTAGAATGTTTGTGTTAAAATATCTCTTACATCCTAGCGAGTCCGATTGCACAGGCAAGCACCAAGGACGATATAAGATGGCGCGTGCACATTGATTGTGGGTGATGACGGGCACAAGTAGGGCTGGACACTAAGCTAGAATTTGCGAGCTGGCTCAACTTGGCTCGACCCAGTCAAATTTTTAACGGCCCGTGCAACTAGTTTTGCTTATTTTTGTTAACAAGTTAGCTCGAGCCCTCGCGAGCTGCTCACCACGAGCCAAATATTACAAAAGTTGAGCCAAGTCATCAAAATGGAGCTGAGCTAGCAAAGGTGCTTCATGTTTGGTACATTTTAGTGTTCAGAATTATGTAATTCTTTTGTATACCAACGGAGTCTACAATTCAAAATGGGGTTACATAATTCTTATCTCACGAGATGCTTCATCCATGGACCATCTATTGGTATACAAAATGGTTACTCCCATAACATTTTAGGATGGCAAAATAGCCAAAATGCCCCCCCCCCTAACTTTTCTAAAAGGGTCAAGTTCATTCTTGAATTTTCAGAAGGGTCAATATAGTCCCTCAACTATCATTTTTTAGCCAAATATGTCCTTGTGTTGATGTGGCACTGCATTGTGGCATGAGACAATTGTGAAAAGTCTGTTTTACCCTTGTATCATGCATAATGGTAGCTGGAACCTATATGTTGCAAAAATACTTTATGAACCTTCCAAAATGGAAAAGAATAATATCATAGTGTTGATCGCTGAATCAACCAAGTTAACTTGTTACATTCTCGACTTGGTCGTCGTTAATGCCCGAGTCTCGCGCCACTTAATTGACCCTATGGTTTGCCGGACGGCATCCACTTCAAATATCCAACTGCTGCCCCACAAAGAATAGGAGAGACTTGTCCAGCACAATGTTGTAGTTCAGGGCGAGCTCAGGTCGTGGCAGCCAGTGACATCGTTGTCAGTTTGTCACCACAACCCTATAGTAGCACACGTCATCAGTCCCAGCAGCACTCACGTCTTCGATCCTTCATCCACAGAGACCATTGCTTACATGTGCACTTGTTCTCTCTAATTTTTTCTTCAACCGTATTGCAAATTTTCATGGCTAGAGCAGTACATTCATAATCTATCGCAAAGATCTTGACATATACTAGATCTCACCCGTCATTATATGTGCATGAGACAAGGGCAAAACAGTTTTTTCATATTTGTTTCATGCCACAATGCAGCGTCACATCAGTACAAGGACATATTTGACTCAAAGAGATAGTGGAGGGACTATATTGACCCTTTTGAAAGTTCGAGGACGAACTCGACCGTTTTGGAGAAGTTGGATGACCCTTCTACCTATTTTGCCTTTTAGAATTGTCCTAAGTCAAAAAAATTACAACTTTGACAAATTTTATAGAAAAAGTATGTTTATGATATAAAACAAATATATTATAAAAGCAGATCTATGATGAATTTAATGATATTTATTTTATACCATAAATATATGTAATTGTCTTTGGTGGAAGTTTAAAAAGTTCTGTTTTGATTTTTACTTTTGAACTCGAGCCGCAGTTGTTGGCAAAAGTCCATCCATGACCATGATGCAGCTGCGGCAAATAGACCAATCTGCAACGCCGCGCCTGCATTGGCTGCTCTCGCTACGAAGAACAGGCAGCAAATCGTTATTTTACATTTGCATTACAATGAGAAAGGATTCGACTCATACGCTTTGCAGTGAGTAATACGGGGAAAACTAAAAAAAACACCATTGGGAAATTGAGGAGTAAACAAAAAGCAAGCATAGGAAAACAACGACCAAGATGATGGGACACGTTGTCCTTTGCTGACATCTAGGGTTCCCTTGCTTCGCCTCGAAGCCTCCTCCTCTCTCTTGGTCTCCTCCCCTGGCTCCTCCTTGGGCTCCTCCCTTCCTCCCCGCCACTGGCGAGAGGGGTAGGAGGCCCCCTAAATACTCCCAGTAGCTTGTACATCTACCTAGTTTTATCGTATAGCTTGTGCTCCTCGTGGCTTCTCCTCTCGGATCTGAGCAGTTCTGTCGTGACTCCTCCATCACTCCACCCACCTCCGCGCAAGTTCTGCAGTCGCCTACGCATCTACGACATATCCACGGCAATCAAGCAGCAATATTAGCATGATGACCTCGCCACCACCTTGGATTCGACCTAGAGCTTCTTCTTTAATCGCCGGCGACGGTATTACCCCTACCTTTCAGTCATCCGGTGTGCTTTTCTCCGACTCCGGCGATCCTATGGCAACCGATGCATCACGCGACCTTCCATTCGGGTGCAAGCATCTTCTACGCGTTTGCTGCCCTCGCCGTCTTCAACGACCAAAATGTACTGCTAGTTGTTCTTATCCAGTCTGCGGTCCATGTTGTAATTTCGGTGTCCACAGAGGACTTACATGTAAAAGCGCTGCTTAACTTTTGATACACTCCCTCTGTCCCCAAAAGAATGTCATTCTACAAATTTTAGGACAGATTATTAAGGAGGTGAAATGACCTCAATTGCCCCTATTTATTTGTCATATTAGGTGCTAATTGATTCTTGCATGCCTACATGCATATGCACATATACCAAATTAAGTAAAACGCCATTCTTTTTGGACAAATTTTGAATCCTAAAACATCGTTTTTTTTTTTTTGCGGAGGGAGTATATGCAGTTGTAAAAAAACGACCAGGATGATGTATCAAATCAAGCTTATTATAATCCCAATTTGATCCGATCCGATTATAGCAAAACAGAATATTCGCAGGAGGCCATGTACAGGACCGACCCAACACACACGGACACGAAAGAGAAGCAGCGCGCGGGCGCTCTGTGCTCTGCTCTTTCGGGAGGGGCGCTTCCGGCGACCTCCCTCCCTGATGCTTCTACGAGTACGTTTTTATCACAGACCGGGGCGACGCTCACCGCCGCAGGACAAGCTTGTGCCTCACCGGCGCTTGCGGTCCCTGGAGCGCCGCGAGTGCCGCGGAGGAGGCTGCTCCTCCTGCGCCTCAGCCTCGCGCTCGCGCTCGCGCCGGGATGACGAGGACGGGCGGCGCTTGAAGTGCTGCTCTTCTTCCTCGCTATCCTCCTCGTCCTCGCCGCCGCCGCCGAAGTATTCGGTCGCAGCCGCGGGCCTCCGCTTCTCCTCCTCGTCCGCCGCAGCGGCGTCACGGTGGCCGCGGTGGCCGCGGTGGTGGCGTCCGTCGCCGTCCTCGGTCGCGGCGGCGCCGCCCTTCCTGGACGAGGAAGAGGAGTGCGCGGGGGGCTTGTCGGAGGAGGCCCTGCGGCTGCGCTTAGCGTCGGAGGGGTTGGCGTCGCCGCCGGCGCCGGCGCCGGGGAAGCTGATGCGGGAGAAGACGCTGGCCTTGGACTTGGACGACGCCGCCTGCGCCTTGGCGGGCTCCGGCTCGTGCCGCGACGCGGGCGGCGGCGGCGGGGGAGGCGGCAGCGGGAGGTCGTCGTAGCGGTCGGAGGAGGAGCGCTTCTTGCCCGAGCTGGAGGAGCGGTGCGGGGAGCGCCGCGACGAGTGCCGGAGGTCGGGGCTGGACGGCGGCGGCGGCGGCGCGCGCTCCGACCTGTCTGGCTGGGAATGCGACCGAGCCCTCTGCAAGGAAAACAAACAAAAAGAAAACAAGGCACGGGACCACAAGTCAGTCGGTTAGCTCTTCCGGAATTCGCAATCGTACGGCCCAGAACTTTCGCCGCCCCAAGCTTTGCCACGGCAGCACTACGGCCCACCACACGAGACTACAGCACAGCAGCCTATCTATCGAGTGCAGAGGCTGCGTGGCATTTGAGCATCGCACCGTGTCTTTTTGTCTCTTGCTCTAACGAAAAAAAACGTGGCCATATAGCTGTGCAGGGCCTACTAGCATATCTACCTTAGCTTTCTAGTTCTATCTACTCCAAGCAGATATGAAATGCAAAAGTAAATAAAACTACCAACTAAAGAATAAGAAAATCCGTCCTCCTTCAAAAAAGCAAAAAAAAAAAAACATGAAAGGTAAAGGCAAATGCAAAACGAGGAAAAGCAACCCAGTCCCTAAGGCAAAAAAAAGAAAGCATAAGAGTGTAGGTGTAAACATAGATAAATGTACGTAAAATTCTTTCAGCCGGTGGCATCTCCAAGGGGCAGCGAACCCAGGAAAGCAATCACAACGGCAAAGTGCTCCGGCTGGCCCGACCGCTTCTTGTGACCGGAGCAACAGTGCAGACCAAGCCTTGGCAGGAAACATCAAGCAACAACAAGGCAAGGGCGCTGCCTGATCGTCAGCAGAGCTGAACGGAGTGCCTTTCTCGTTCTGAAAAAACAGAATCAGGCTGGACTCCCGGTGCGCTTCTCTTCCTGCGTCGTCTACTACCGCGGCGATCCATATGTTTACCATGGGACTGACAACAGTACAAAACTTTGCAAGATAAGCGATTGGCAGGAAAAGACATACATCCTTCCGCCTCATCGAGGAACTATCGTTAACTGATGCTGAGGATTCTCTGGCTTCCCTTCGAGACTCCCTGTTGTCCCTGGCTCGCTCCCGTTCTACCTCGCGGTCGCGTTCCCTCGCCCTCTTCTCCCGGGAACGCTCCCGCTCCCTCTCCCTGTGCTCCCTCTCCCTCTCCACAGAACGGTCACGCGGCTCCCGAGAACAGCCACGCTCCCTCTCCCTGCAAGAACACACCTCCACAGATTAGGACTAAAAAACCTCAATGAAATTATGGAGAAGTAAATTCGTTCGATGTGGGCTAGTTCCTTGGTAAGATTCTACTGGCGCCATATTCCACAGCCAAGGGATTACATAAATATGCAAATCAACATAGTACTGGATTATCAGCAAGACCTCGTGAAATGACAATCTTTTCACTAATAGCACTGAACTATCATACAAAGCAAATCATAACATTTTGAATAAAAGCAATCAAGATACGAAGATCAAGCATTACCACAAAGTTTCATTGCAGACTGAAAATAGCACTTAATGCACCCAAATTTGTGCCACTTCTGATTGTTCTAATGTAATCTTAGGAGACCAATACTTGTAAGTATGTTTGTTGCTCCACTTTGTGTCGTAACTGGGGAAGATTTGTTCACTTAGCACCTATACTAACTCGTTTACCAAGTGGTGACCAAGGAGGAATGATGCAAGTGAGGTGATCCAAGTTCATGACATGCCAGATTATCAAGGGTTTGCATAAACATACAAAGCTTAGTGACATTTGGTGCAGTTTACTACTTCAAATGATCCTTATGAATCCTTCAGAGTTTCATCATCAGCCATACAGTTCAAATGGGCACATGAAAATGGGAGACCCGAAAAAATCAACTCCCAAAATTGAGGGGAGACAACAATGTCATGTACAGCATTTCTAGAACAAGTTCTCACCTATCCTAAACTCAAAACACTTAACTACAATTATAACAGTCGATGATCCAAATCAATGTCATACCAAATTAGTTAGTTATGATTTTTGAAGAATGGCATCGAGGAATACACATAAGATGCTAAGACTTTTGTACTATATAAAAAGGAAGAACACAACAGCTGTTCAATTTTTTTTTTGTCAAACATAACATTGGGGGAGGGGGGTGATCGTAAGTGTCTAATCACCTTTCACTGAATCGATCTATTTCACGTCTCCTTCTATGATCAGGTTTTCTGGGATCAAATTCTTCCCTGCTCACAATTGGTGGGCCCATATTTATTCCCATAGGGTTAACTGCTAATTCCGAAAGATCCCTGAAAATGAACAATTCAAGAGATTTAAGAAACAACCATAGCGGTAGCCAATATGTGGAAAGAAAAGCAGCGTGGATGTCAGGCTGTTGGCCAAATATTCTCGAATCCATATAATGCTACACGGACATCAGGCAGTTACTCAAAGAGCCAAGGCATCAACATAATGGTCATATATATATGACCAAATTGAAGAAATACTGACACAGTTTGGAAGTTACACAATAGTCCAAAATTAAAGGGGTACAAAGACAACTGGTGCATATGCCATCAATCATGTTCACATTTCTTTCTAAAAAAACAAATGGTGCTAAAAGATATACCTAGGAACTCCTGGCATCATGTATCCTGGGGGCATAAATGGATCTTGTGGAAGAACACCCCCACCAAAAGGGTCAAATGGAGCTGGTGGATAACCCATGTAAGGCATGGGACCTGGAAATGGTGCACCCATGTAATCCATTGGCAATGGCATTCCTCCACCCCAGTAAGGGTTGAAAGCCCCTGTTGGACCTAAAGGCATTCCCGCAAAATTTTCAGCTCCGAAATCTTGAAAATTTTTCCATTGTTCATCAGCTGCCAATAGAAAAATATTCCATTTATTTAAGCCACTACTTGCACTTGCAACTATATTGTGATCACAAATGACAATGATGAGGGATCAGGACTTACCATTTCCTTGAGCACGCGGCTTCTTCTTTTTCTTCTTCTTTACTGCTAGAGCCACCAAAACAAAATCAGTATCTCAAAGAACAGAAATAGTTGAAAGGTGCACCCTTCAACCAAAGAAAGAGAGAAAATCAAATGTATCACAACTCTACCACATCTCTTTCCTCAGTACCACCAGAAACTAAAAACTGACCCTGAATCTGCCATTATGATCCATCCGTTCTTCTAGTGATATAGCGTATTTATAAAGAAAAGGCTAGGTGACGATAGTCGTGCTATACTCATTATCTCATTTTTCTCGAATACTCCCTCTGGTTTGGTAAAAGAAGTCGTTTAGGACAGCGACGCGGTCTCCAAAGTACAACTTTGACTAATTTTTATAAAAATAATTATTAAAAACTAACATATGTATACTTTTATGAAAGTATTTTACAAGACAAATCTATTCGTGTAGTTTTCACATTTCCAAACTCAATGTCTTAAAAGTTATTCATGATTTATATTCCCAATGTTTGACTCAAACCTTGTCCAAAACGACTTCTTTTACCAAACCGGAGGGAGTATGCAGGAGAGCTGCATATCATTGCATTAACAAGGAGAGTTGGGCCAAAATAACCTTACACCACACACACACACACCAACCCGTACTCATTATCTCATTACACCAATTACCTCCTAAACCACCTACATGTAAAGCTAGCAATCAGCAAACTAAGTGATTTAGTCTAGATCATTATATCATACACTAAATGAGGCAGATTGGTTCTCATCAAACAGATTAGAACATTTTATCTTCTTGAACATCATATACAAAAAAACTTGTACATCTTTAGCAATTAACTTATAAGGGGTACTGCAACACAACAGACAAGGGCTATTAGAAACAAAAACAGGACTGAAGGCTTTTCACCTTGTTCCCCTGCAGGCAACTTTTCTTGAGAATCCTTGGAAACAGGAGGCACTTCTACTGGTCTATCTTCTTTCGTGTTCTTCGACTCCATGGTCCCTTCACCGACATCCGGAATTGTGGTAGCCTTCTTATCTGAAGAACTCACATCGTTGTTCGTAGCTTTTGCTCCATTGAGGCTCTCAGCATCTGGAGACTCTTCTACAGGTGTGGGTGCTTTAGCCTCCTCCTTTGAAGCAGCAGAAACAGCAGGCGATCTAACCTTAGGTTGTACAGGTAGAGCTGACTCCATGTCTACGAAAGATACAGAATCAGTTTGCAGTTGTAATAAAATAAATTATCCGCATGACAAACAAAATATATAAGCATACCCTGTACTTGAACCATGCTTCCCACATTTTCTGTGCTGCTAGTTGGTGGTGCCTCTAATATGCGGCTGATGGTTTCTCTTAGAGTTTTATTGGGGAGAAGATCATCAGCTAATATGCTTGTGGCACCACAGACACACACTGCCTTGTTAATTATGTAGTCCCTGATGCCTGGCAGCAAAATACAAACAACATTTAATTCCTAAACATCACGATTTTTGAAAAGTTACAGGCATTGAGAAAAAGGGAAAGGAAACACTGCAATACAACATATAGCACAATAAGGAACTAAAAAGTCAGCTTACATTTATCACAGAAACTCCTAAAGCAGCATTTACTAGTTAGAACAGCATCTTTCATTACTTCTTTGCACAACGGGCAACGTAGCTCCGGTGGAAGTTCACCAATAGAACGGGTGGTGGGTAGGCCCTCTATCTCCTTCTCAAAAGCAGCTCTAACACACAGCAAAATATAATGTTAAGTCTTTTGACAAAATTGCATATTGCACGTGTGCCGTTATTATTACAAATCGAGCTCAATATGTTTTTGTACTCACTCATTGGGCTTCAAAACAGCACCAGCCCCACTTGGCAGTGCATATGAACCATCTGGAGTTTGCATCAACATTGACTTTGGAATGCCAGTTGGGGGTTTCATCCTTCTCACATCATATCTAGCATCACCATTAGTTGGGCAATGTTGAATGAAATGACCTGCAAAATAAGATCCACTAAGCGAAAGAAGAGCGACTGAAACATAAAATGCTAAGATTTTACAGTGCACCAACATACCAGGAACTTTACATCTGTGACAAACATAACCTGGAGGAGGTGTCTTCCGTTCCAGCCCACGTCCTTCAGAATAATAAAGGAAGATATATTAAGAAATACAGTTTTCTGTTCGGAAAAACAAGGAAAAATTTCAGATTGCATACCAAAGAACATACAATCTATTATCTATGTACCGGTCCTAAGTAACACAATACATATAACAACTTTCACAAATAAGGAAACGAATATCCATGTTGCGAAGGTGGAACTCCCCACAACAGAGATATACTCTGCTTATAAGTTATAAGCTAACCTCTAAATCTTTAATGCTAGAAAAAGGTGGTACAAAGCATTACCAAAGCCACGACCAGCCATCATTCTGCCACCCATCCCCCTACCATAGCCTCTTCCAGAACCATAGCCATCAGGGATTTGGCTGAAAGCATAGGGCATCCAGTTAAATGATTATAAAACTAATATTTTATTAGCATTACACTGCATAGCAAGAACAATAAAAATCAGTTGCCAAACAGATCAAATAGGAGGTGTCTAATCCAGCAGGTTACTCACCTATAGTCAAGCCCGGATGTATCAATAAGTGCTTTTATTTTACTATCTTCATCAATTTTATTTTCAGAAGCATCAACCGCCTGGCTAGCAGGCTGAGGAAGGACTGAATCAGAAACATATAATTCATTGCCAAACTCATCATCCCACTCAGATTCTTCAGGCTGCAGTTTTAATATATTGAATATCAGCTCCCCAAATACAATTCTAGTTAGCCAAACATCCTAATGCAATTTCGACGGCTGATTTCTGCCAGGAGTAAACCAAATAAGAAATTGTCACTCTTACATATCTCATAGATGAATCACCAAGAAAAGCACTAGCAGCAGGCGCGACTTCTACCACATCTTCTGTGACTTTGGACCTGCGGAATCGGATAAACATCTCAACATAAGCTTGCTAATAAGCTACCTCCTGACAACTTTCATTGACATAATCCAGCCAAAGAATCAAATTCAAAGATCCCCTTGCAGATACCCACAAGGTGTTAACTCCGAATGAATCACTAAAAAGAATATGTTGCCTAGTGTTCAAGTATGTAATCAAAGATCAAGACAGTACTCTTCAGGTTCTGTGACAATAGGCTTCCTTGGTCGTCCTGGAATCCGCCGAATCAATACTGACGTGTTCTTTGGTATCATAGTAGCCTCATCAGCATACTCTGAAAGTGAAAATATCACCGGTAACCAATTTAAGAAATACCTTGAAGGCATGAGTCCATCCCAAATCCACAAAAGAAAAGCATGGTACAAACTAAATTCGATTAACAACGATTTGAGTGTTTAGTAGAATATCGTTTTAAACACATCGTCCTATGACACAACATAATCTGACTCCTTGCTTGGAAACATAGAGGCACCATTTGCAATGGGACTAAATTACTATGCATCAATCATCCTATGACACAATATAATCTGACTCCTTGCTTGGAAACATACGAGGAAACATTTGCAATGGGACTAAATTACTATGCATCAAGGCAACACTCGGCTCTTGCTCTCAACATCTCAAACATATTCAAATTTCTAAAGTTCACTAAACTCATTACACAGCTGTATAAACAATGGAACCCTTTAATGTCTGAGCTCAGATTATAGCTAATCCTCCATATCAAATCTGCTTAGCAGGCTCAGTACATAAGGGCTATTTGACATGCTTGGCTTAGGCGAATCAGACTTTGAGTGTATATGCCAAATAGCCCTTGATTAACATACCAAACAAACAGTTCTACAGCGTATCAACTTACCAGGTCTATCAACTTATGTATATCAAATATCAAACTACACAAAAAATCAAACAAAAGGCACCTCACTGAAAAGGAACCAACCTTCATCAGTCTGGGCATTTGAGATCATGAGATCGAAATCTGTGCCCCTGCCAAGATGTTTGGACTCAAAAATTCGCTCCTTCAAGTTGGCAACAGAAATGAATTGCCCCTCGATCGGAATCGAGTCATAGTCTCTAGCACTCTTGAATTTGTAATAAACAGCCATTTTCCTGCCCACTCAATTTTTCCCCTTTCTTTTCTTCTGATTTTATCTTTTTGTTTTTTTATTTTCCTTTTTTTGCCTTTCCACTCTTCTTTCTTCTGTAATAGAGATTATTCGATAGAAACCAGCAACAACCAACAAAAAAAACTGTCTTCGCCCTTAATTTGAGCGGAAAATTGATGCTTTGAACCAGGATAAATCGCAGGAACAAATGAACACATAAACAAGTGTACAAGCAAAGTATTTTTTTTATCTCCACCGCCTCGTCGGCTCGTGAGCTCCACTCCTACACCGTAGCAGAAGAAGCCAAGCCGCCCGCCGCAGGGACAAAGCCGATCAAACGCCCCCGCCCGCCGAAGGCCCGAACCTTTCCGCCTCTGCCAGCAGGAAAGCCTCCGAATTGAGGGCTACCACGGCTGGATCGCCGTGTCCATCGACTTCCCCTCCCAGATCGCAGCGGATCCGGGCTCGGAACACCACGGAACCGCCCGAGGGAAGGCCTCCGGGACCGGGAACCCGCCGAAACGAGGCGCGTCCTCGTGCGCAGCCACGCCCGGCGCCGCTGCCGATGCTGATGCCGTCGAGGAGCGGTGGAGCCCCAGGCCAACGGCTACGGGGGGCGAATCGCAGCCGGGCACCGGAGGAATCGACGGCTCCGGGGCTCGGATTTGGGAGCTAGGGTTTCGAGCTCCCGCGGGATTGCGTCGCGTCCTCGCGTCGTCGAGAGGGAATGGAGAGGAGAGGGGACGCGGATGGGGAAAGGGATCGGATGAGGTCATGGGGCCAAGGGGAAACTCACCAAAACCCGGGGTTTGAGCTGGGCTAATGGGCTTGAGGTTTCTTTGGTCTGAGCTGTTATTATTTGGTCCTTTTGGCATCCCTCAACTATTACCAAAGTTTAACTTTCATCCTTCATCTACAAAGCATGTCTAACGTGTTGGCAAATTAACTTGACATCCATATAATTTTGACAAAACAAAAAAATTGACTTCCAACAGTTTGTCAAACTAACTTAGCAAAAATAGAAATTTATAAATCTTACATCCCACACGGAAGTATACGTGAGCCGATCCCAGTTGGCATCAGCGTGGCCAAGCAAGGTGGGAGGGTGAAAAGGGAAATAAAGAATGGAGAAGGGTATTTAATGCAGGTATGCAAGAGGTGGAAGGACATAAACATAATTTTGTTTCTCTCTCAGGGTTTCTGATGTAAGTTAGATCTGAGTTTGGCAAATGAATTATGTCAAATTATTGGAGATGAACTTTTTTTACTTATCATATCTTTTTAGAAGTTGGCAAAACACAAGATTTATCAGTAAAATTTGGCAAATTTTTGAAGATGCTCTCCAACAGTTTGTCATCTTAGTTCCATTCTTTTAATTTTGGCAAAACATGAAAAATTAGCCTGCAACAGTTTGCTATCTTAGCTTGGCATTCTTTTAATTTCGGCAAAACGTGAAAATTTAGCTACAGTTTCGCAAAAAACAACTTGCCATCAATAACAATTTGACATCCCTCGCCTCGGCGCGCGCGTATTTGCGGCACATCCGTTCTGTAATACAAGAGGTGGGAAGACATAAAAATAATTTTGTCTCTATATTGGGGCAACTGATGTAAGTTTTCAAGAGGTGGAATGTCATAACATAATTTTGTTTCTCTCTCAGGGTTCCAGATGTAAATTAGATCTGGATTTGACAGGTAAATTATGCCAAACTATTAGAGATGAACTATTTTTTACTTGGTATATCTTTTTAGAAGTTGAAAAAACACAAGATTTGTCAAAGTAAAATTTGACAACCTCTTATAGATGCTTAAATAAGTGTATAGTCCGTAGCCATTGTTAGTTTCGGTTTTTTAAGGTCCCATTAGTATTGTTTGCTAGTTGCTATTCTCTCCATATCAAATTAAAAAGTCTCTTTGAAACTTGTTGGAGCCTCACAACAAGGGACGTCCCACAACAAGATGAGTCATCTATCTGCTTCAAGATCTCTCCATTTGTGCTCTTTGTAAGATGCGGGGGAGAGATAGTGTATTAGTGTTTCACAAGAAACGGAAAATAGTAAGAACAAGATGAGTCCTCTATCTGCTTCAAGATCTCTCCATTTATGCTCTTTGTAAGATGCGGGGAGAGATAGTGTTTCACAGGACACAGAAAATAGTAAGAATGGAAGCAAGAGATGCGCCCGATCACATTATTTTCCTACTATGAAACTTTGTGAGAGCTCTAACCTCTTTTAATTATTTCCCTCTGAAACTTAGCTATGAAAACGTAATTCTTAATATTTTGCTTTCTTTTTCGTGCAAGCCAATGGATAGTTTAGGAAACAACTCTTAGGAATCAAATTCCTTCAAAAACCCTTTTCCAATCCTCCAAACCAAACCTAAGGAGTCACCAGAATCATTTGCCCTCCTTTTATCCATCATATAGTTTTCAATACGAATTTTGTTTATGTTTGTATGAAAACTCAATGAATTTTCAATTTCGAATTGGATATTTTGTCATGTCCTTTAGTATTTATTTACTGAAATATGAACCTTATATAAATCTAGGCATCAGTAACAATTTGTCATGCATAACTTAGTGTGACCTCTGAGTCTCAAACCTACTGCGTCTATTGATGCATGGCTTGCAACTAGGTACTATCAATCGGAAAATCGTAATTGCCAATCTACCATATTTTTAGAAGCACCGAAGTATGCGTGCATTACTGAAAACTAGACGCTAACTATG
Organism: Cenchrus americanus; assembly: GCA_947561735.1. NCBI lineage: Eukaryota > Viridiplantae > Streptophyta > Magnoliopsida > Poales > Poaceae > Cenchrus > Cenchrus americanus. The sequence goes on from OX387240.1 coordinate 58,941,004, forward strand.
CATATATCTCTAAATAATACATCTACACCTCAACTAAAAATGATGCTTAATATGTCTTTTACAGGCTAAAATGTCTTAATCTGCATACGCGCAAAGCCTACTCCCGACCGCTAATGTATGATGTTGTTTAGTTCATTTTGAGCTAACCAACGTCATATAATGATGAACAGAGTAAATGCCAATCCCATGTGTCTCAAGATGTTCGCAATGATGGATTGCACAATTTCAAAAGTAGGTAGCACCACACATCATCTGCATTCAAGATCGATATGTTCCTTTGTAGCTACCGCCTACATGTAAAAACGCACCAATTGTGTGTCCACTTATTATTATTAGATCCATCCCGACCATTCCAATAACAATATTTTTTGGCGTTAGCTACCATCTATAATTTTGTGCATACTATTTAGACTATTTGTGGTATAGACTTGCAACTCTTGCACTCTTCATCCTCACACGTGTAGTTGTTTGTACCATACATGATGTAATCTTGTAAACCTGCCGCTACACTCCATCAATCCAATTCAAATGACACAACCTTGTAGTCAAATTCCACCGCCGATTGCAGAATTACGATCATTCATACCTTTATTGTCGAAATATATCTGATAAGCAGCCCTCTCACTTTTTTTTTCATGTTCGTGTGTTGTTCTTTATAACCTCGTATTTTGAGGGCTCTCGTAAGATTGCTTATCTATAATTCTCTTCTTTTTAATGAAAATATGCACATCATAAAAAGTCCTCACTCGGTGCACATAAGAAACTCAAGACTATCCATATGTATAGCTTTTTCGCAGCTATAAGTAGACACTATATTCATTGTGATTGCGAACCACCGTGTGCCTGGCAGCCGAAACAGGTTGAGAGAACCGGCGTTGTCCGGCCATCCTCGGAAGTCGCGCTCCGGCAGCCGCGATAGTGGCAGTTCCGTAACTAAAATTTCCACTGAACTCCTCACTCACTTTTCTAAAACACCCTTTGTTTCCTCGTCTTCTCCGTTCTCCCCCCACCCTTGCCTCCCGGCTCCCGATCACATCACCAAGCGAAGAAGAAAAGGAAAAAAAAAGAACTCGAAGCCCAAACCCTAGCAGGGCTCCAGTGCTCGAGGCGAGCGGGAGCCATGAAGATCCCGTTCGTGTCTAAGCGATCGCACCGGTCGAGCGAGGCCGCGGGGCCGTCGAACCAGCCCCCGGCCGCGCCGCCGTCCCCGGCAAGGTCCGCGGCCGCGTCGGCGTCCTCGTCTCCCCACGAAGCGGCTCCGGGCGCCGCAGAGGAGGACTTCATTTCGCAGGAGGAGGAGTACCAGATGCAGCTGGCGATGGCGCTGTCGGTTTCGGCCTCGGTGTCGGACGGCGGGGGCGCCGGGGACCCCGACGGGGAGCAGATCAGGAAGGCGAAGCTGATGAGCCTCGGCAGGGGAAATCCCGGTGCCGCCGGTGATCAGGGTGGAGAAGAAACCGCGGAGTCGCTCTCACGGCGATACCAGGTAACCTTACTGAATTCTGTTATTTCCCTATGTTTTTTCCCCCGAAAGATGTTGTTTCCCTATGTTTAGTAACTGGTATGCAGAGTTATTATTGCGGATTACATGCCAGAATAAGAAATGCCCCTGCTATTTCGTATTGGAAGAAGCTCCTCGTGCATATTTTGCCACTTAGATACTTTGATGTAGCCTTAGTTTCTAGCATATGATCAAACAACACAGGGGCGCAATGTTTGTATCATCAATGAGTGTAAGGTAGTTCAGCAGATACCTTAGGACAGTTTTAGCGCTTTACTCGATCAATTTCTAACATTTGGAGTGCAAAATTTGGTACAAAACACGTAGCAGTTTTCAAATGCAAAAATCATTTAGATTTTGTCACATGTGAACAATACTATGCATTCATCAAAAGAATTACTCTGTCACTATAGAATTTTGAATTTTGTTACTGTTATTTATAATAGTTATGGAGATTGAGAAAATTGTGCAGTGCCTTATATAGAGACAGGACAATAACTGGCTAGGTCTAAGATTGTAATATTGTAGCCTTTCTAGTGTTTATCATTATTGCTAAAGTTTACAAATGTTCACAAAGTAAGTTTCAGGGATGTATTGGACGTGTTGACAAAAAGACAAACAACTATCATCACATTGTTTCATATATTCAGGGCCTGTTTGGTTGCCTGCTGTCACCTGCCATGTCACAGATGCAGCGGTGCCAAGCTTGTTTAATCAACCAAGCACCAGCCAGCCTTTTGCATTGTTGTGACACCTGTGGCGTGAAACCAAACGCACCCTCGATATAGCCGGAACTGTTTGTACTGCAGCCAAAGGTTGCCACCGTTTTCTTAGTGTTTGGTTGCTGCCACAACTTAGCCTGCCTAACTTCTTAATCATAGAATAACTTGCGTAACTTTGCCCAAGGTTGAGGGTGGTCAATTTGCCTGCCACAAAAGTGTGGCAAGACTAACCCTTAGTAACCTTAGACAGAAATGTGCGGCAAGCTTAGTTCTCAACCAAACATTAACACCACATACATGCATGTTTATTTACTCCTTCATCTGATCTGATGTAGGACAAGTGTGAAAATAATGCATCGCAATTACATCTTGCTCCCTTCATCTAAACAAAACAAAGTAACACAATCCATGACTGTTTCCTTGCATGTAGAGCTCTTTAAATGGTACTGGACCATGCACAGCGAGCCTTATCCTTATAGAATCTAAAAATTAAGTTGAATCAATGACAGCTGGTTTTATATTACTGGGAACTGCCAAGATCACCAATACCTGGCAGAACCTTTCTTGTTCCTGCAAGTTCCTGACATTGTCATATTGAAAGAAGAAAAATGTAGCAAGTCATGTTGTCAGAAAAAGACCATCTGACCACTAAGCATTATGTCAGCTTATGTGGTATCTTGATCAACTTTGCATTCATAGGCTACTTTACGAGCAGATGCTGTTTAGCTCCCATTTCTGTAAATTTTGGTACTGAACCCTTGTTGATGTATCCATGTATTCTAACTTATTTCAGGAATACAACTTTCTTGATTACAATGAGAAAGTTATTGATGGATTCTATGACATATGTGGACTCTCTGTGGAGTCTTCTAGGCAGAAAAAGATCCCATCGCTTTCTGAGCTTCAGATGAGCATTGGGGATCTTGGGTTTGAAGTGATAGTGATTGACCATAAGTTTGATAATGCGTTAAGGGAGATGAAGGAAGTAGCACAGTGCTGCATGTTGGGCTGTAATGATATTTCAGTATCAGTGCGGCGAATAGCTGAAGTTGTTGCAGAACATATGGGTGGTCCTGTGATAGATGCAAATGAAATGTTCACTAGGTGGTTGGGCAAAAGCATTGAGCAGAGGACATCACACCAGACAAGTCTGCTGCCAATTGGCCGCATTGAGATAGGTTTATCCCGTCATCGTGCCCTGCTTTTCAAGGTGGGTTTTGGTTAAAAGATGTTAAGCATGATACTTATTTGATATATGAGACTTTGTTCCACCAACTCTTCACTGATTTGTTTGGCCATAGATTGATGAATATGGAGAGAATTTATAATAGATGTATGTTGGTAAAGAACAAACTGAATTATATGTTGAATAGATTGTCAACTTATCTAAGATGTCTACCTGTATTTTATACACATTTCTTGCAACTATGTTACGTTTTATCAATATGTTTGAACTCGTAAACGATTTTATCTAGTGCCATGTCACCCCTTCAAGCATCTTGTTCTTTCCTACAGTAGTGGATTAATTGCTTTTTCATCAGATATGTTGGAAGTGTACTTATAGTGTTAAGGAGTAATGAATCATGAGGCATCATCCAAATAGATGCACAAAATGAAAATGAGATCACTAAAGCTGCAGAGCTAAAGTATAATTGCACCAGCATAAGTAATGAGCACACTTCCAAATGTCGCTGCTATGAGCACACTTCCAGATGTCACTGCTATGAGCACAGACAGTTTCTAGAAGCATGCTTTCTCGGTCTCGCTGATGCATATTTGCATCCATGCAGATCCTTGCTGATAGTGTTGGTATTCCATGCAAGCTGGTTAAAGGGAGTCATTACACTGGTGTGGAAGATGACGCTATTAGCATCATAAAGATGGATAATGATAGGTACTTTGACTCCAACCATCATTTTCATTATAATAGTTCATCAAACAAACTTTCTTCTTTCAAAATTTAAAAATAGTCCGTTAGTGCATTATTAGTTCATTATTGTTTACACTGCACTTTATTGGCATCTGCTTCTGCTAATTAGTTTTATCCACTTTTGTTTCTTTTGCTGTAGGGAATATTTGGTTGACGTTATGGCAGCACCTGGCACTCTTATTCCAGCAGATGTCTTTAATTCAAAGGGCGCTTCATTCAATTCCAATAAAACTGGTCAGAATCAGGTGACTGATTCAATAACTAACACAGACAATGAAACAGTTGCATTACAATTTGAGTCTAATCACGACCAGTTGCATACGCCGAGCAATAACAATTGGATACCAGATAATCATTCAGGACATGCAAAGACGACTACACAGATGACTGCTGGAGTTAGTAGTGTTCCCTGTGCATTGGTACCTCAGATGCAATCAGATCAACCATCAGCTGCTGGTACGCTTTTAAAGCAGAAACAGGACTTGGCATTACTTCAAAACTCACAAGACAATGAGGAGTCCAAAAGATTATTTTCAGATCTTAATCCTTTGAGGGATATTGGATCTGGCAAAAGTTCAGTGGCATTAAAGAGACCAGACAACAGAAACAATGAATTCCAAAGATGTAGAGAGAATGTAGCTCCAGTCCCTGCAAGATCACAGCAGCCATTGGTGATAAAAAATTGGTCTGCTTTTAATGACATTTCCAACAACAAGCAGTACAACTTTGCTGAGGGGTCAGTTCCTCGCAGAAATGTTATCAACAATGTTGCATCATCATCTCAGCTGGCCTGGTCAGGCGCAAAGCATTACAATTCTAATGCTGCAGAACGCAACAATAGGTCACATGTGGCACCAGTTTGTAACTATGACAATGGAACAATTGGTACCTCAGCCATGACCACAGCCTCTAACCCTGGAGAGTGCCTTGATAAATCAAACATGGGAGTTGCTTCTGATTATGACATGATTGGTACCTCTGCTGCGAACACAGCTTGTGCATATGAAATTGGGAAGGTTGCAGAAAAGGGCCCTTGTGATGATTTGGAAAAAGGTTCCTTGTATTCTACATTTGACAGTCAACTTTCAGTCAACACACAAGGATTTGCTTTACAAGCAAATGAGAACAAAGAAAATTATGGCAAGCATGAACACCAAAAGTTATATCCTGATCTAAGGAAGTCCCCTCCTGACAGATTCATGGGTGCACCAAAGCAACACTCAGGGGCTGTTTCTCCATCCCAAGTTAGTTCAAGCAGGGTTGACATAGTGCTGGAGGACGTATCTGAGTGCGAAATCCTCTGGGAAGATCTTGTGATTGGTGAAAGGATTGGGTTAGGTACACTGATGTTTTTACTCTACTGATTTTTACACTCATTTGAGTTTAGAATAGTTCATGGTTCATTTCTCGTAAAATATTCATCTAGCATCATGAAAAATTGTACTTCAAAGTTCTTGCTCATGTAATTGGTGTCATTAACTCATTATGTTCCACTAGCTTGTATGTTTTTCCATGTGGTAACTAAATGATCTTTTCCTTTCAATGTTTAGGTTCATATGGAGAAGTCTACCATGCTGATTGGAATGGAACTGTAAGTGGTTTTCCATTGCAACTTCAATATGGAACTTACATTAAGCTCAGTACACTAATATGATTTACACTACACGCTATGTAAAATACCGACCAAACAATTCAAATAACAAGTCAAAAGTGTGGCCTGTGTTTGCGACTTCTGATTGAATCTAATCACTATGGCGACAGTCTGATATTCTGCTTATTTGCAGGAAGTAGCTGTAAAGAAATTCTTGGATCAGGATTTCTATGGTGATGCTCTGGATGAGTTCCGTTGCGAAGTAAGTGAAATACTTTATATATGATACCCGCAAGTTTCTTTTTTCTTGAAATGCTACTTGCTTACAACAAATACAGCTCTCTTTCACTAAATTAGACTACATTTTTTAATAGGTGAGGATTATGCGTCGGCTTCGTCATCCAAATATTGTGCTCTTTATGGGTGCTGTAACACGGCCACCAAACTTATCTATTGTATCGGAATATCTTCGAAGGTAAGCTAGTTTCTTCCCTTTAAATGATTTATGAAATAGATATGTCAAAATAGGTGGGATCGAGTAGCTTGATCGGTGTTTTCCAAATGGATGTGCCTTGGCTGATGCAATATGTAGTAGCTAATTAGCTGGAAGACTTCATGCAGGGTTAATACATGAACAGAAAATAACGATGAACATGGTACGTGGAATAAATGTGCTGGTGCTATGGTAGACCTGCTTTACATGATTACTAGTGTGCTAGTTTACATGCTACCATGGGGCTACATAGATGTTCTAAATGTTCTCAACAGAATGGTCTATTAGGCTAAAGTTAAACCTGTTATCATTTGTGTTTTATGACACTGTTTGACTCAGTGCTGGATTAAGTGGTTCTGCTTCAACATGGAATTTTATCTAATTGCTTTTTCAGGGGAAGCTTACATAAGATTATTCATCGTTGTGAAATTGATGAGAAGCGTAGGATCAAGATGGCCCTTGATGTGGTAAGAATGAAATTCAGATGTTGTAGTACCATGTTTATTTTCTTATGTAAGTACATATTCCATAATATGATTATGTTTTCTCTGTAGGCAAGGGGCATGAACTGCCTCCATACAAGTGTACCAACAATTGTTCACCGGGACCTTAAATCACCAAACTTGCTGGTTGACGATAATTGGACTGTTAAGGTATCTAAAGCCATTTGGGACCTAAAGCCTGAACTCTTACTGCTTTACTATTCTCGATTACTGTCGTCTAATAAATTATATATATACAGGTCTGTGATTTTGGACTTTCACGTTTAAAGCACAGTACATTTTTATCTTCCAAATCCACTGCTGGAACTGTAAGTACCCTTAATGTTTACAACTTTTTTTAGTTGTGGTAGAAACAGTAAGTACTTTTCTTATAGAATTTATCATTCACTCTTGTTGTACCAGCCGGAGTGGATGGCACCAGAAGTACTGCGGAATGAACAATCTAACGAGAAGTGAGTGACTGTCCAGTATCTCAAATGCTTTTATTTGTCATCTTAAGCTGAGACAAAATTAAGCCTTTCGCCTAAGTAGTTTTACGGCAAAATTAGAAGATGATCTGTTCTAGAGATGCAAAGTCACTAACTTGAAATGTATGGTTCTATAAGCCTGCCATAGTGGAAATTATTTCTTTTGGAGAGTGATGGTGGATTTCATCTATCTTCCAACATGTTAAATTCATTCAATCAGTGATGACTGGTCATATATTCTTAATCTAAGTTTAATTACATATATGCCATGAAGGTCTTAGATTTTTCAGTTCATCCCTGATCAATTAATATATTCATCTACATAACTGTACCTTACTGGATGGCTGACGCTAAGGGTGGGATGCTTTGTAATGATCTGATTGATCAATTAATATATTCATCTATCGCATGTAGCACATAACTAAAACTAAATGTAAATTACAAAATTTATTGTATTACCTTGTAGAGATAGTAATTTTCATAAGATTTGGTGAACGTTTTTTTCTTTCTTTCTGAGGAGTTGAGCTTTTGTTGCTTGCAGCCCTACAATTTTCTTTGTGTTGGCACATTACAGAGAATATTGGCAGTAATACACATTCATCTCTTGAGTTTTGCAGGTGTGATGTTTACAGCTTTGGTGTCATCTTGTGGGAACTAGCAACACTACGGACCCCATGGCAGGGAATGAACCCTATGCAAGTTGTGGGTGCAGTTGGCTTCCAGGACCGACGGCTTGATATTCCCAAGGAAGTTGATCCTCTAGTGGCAAAGATCATTCGGGACTGCTGGCAGAAGTGAGTTTTTAGATGTATATGCTTATTTTAATTTGGATAGGAAGGTCATGGAAACTTCTTTTCTTGTTCTGTTGATTGAACATCTGTCTTGTTGCATGTGAGCTAATCCATGTTCTGTTTCTTTTGCCATTTTCATTTTGCAGGGACCCAAACTTGCGTCCTTCCTTTGGCCAATTGACGAGCTACTTGAAGACTTTGCAAAGGCTAGTGGTTCCTTCACATCAGGAGATACCGAACCCACATACTCAGCAAGAAATATGGATGAACCACACCCCTTGAGGGTTACCATACACCAATATGAACAAAGAGTATAGTTTTGTTGCTATATATCCGGGTTCACTAGTCTGCAAAGGCATGGCTTGATTGAGAACCCCGTCCCAGATAGCAGTCATCCTTGCTGTTACAAGAAAAGGCTTGGCAGCAGGGTGTGTACAGTGCAGTACAGTATAGGCCCATGAGGTAATAGCCAAATGAAGAGAGAGCAGGTCTGTTTGGATGGGGGTATTTCACTGGAAGGTTTCTGGATGAAACACAACTTTCCAATGAAACACCCCCAATCCAAGCATGCCCTTGCTAGCAATTGTAGTTGCTTCTTATGCCATCTTTCTTTTCCTTTTTGCCCTATTGAGTTGAAGCATGATGGAAGACAGCATGCTCGCGGTGTCTATGGTTTATGGATGGAAATAATAATAATAATGAAGTAAATGCATAACTATGTCTGAGTCACTCAAATTCCAGTTTCTATTTCCTTCACCCTTTCCATAAAAGCGCTGTGAACATACAAATTCGGCACCATTGCAGTACTGGATTTTAGATGTAAATTTCCTAATTTTTAGATTGTCGTCATAGGGGGTCATCTTCAGAACTCAGAATTAAAAGGCTGTCAGAGTCATTACTAGGAATGATGGGTTTGTTACAGGCACATACTGTAGTTTCTGATCCAGTCAAGTCATGTCAACTTACTCTGTTTGATATCCCTTTACAAATTTTCTTTAGCACCTTCCAAAGTTGGTGAGCCCCCAATTGATGTGATCTAACCTACCCAAGAAGAGAGCATTATAACCCGTTGAAGAGGACGTGGTATAGATGTTATCTTTTGCAACTCATTTAAGGAAAAAAAACCGTGTTGCACTCACTCGCATGTTTGGTGATGCTAGCTTATTCTACCTAACAATACTAGCTTGCTGCTGCAAGTGAGATAAGAGATGCCAACATCTCCAAGAATTCTACCACTCCTATGAAGCAAACTCTCCCTTCTCTTAAGGGCAACGTTTTTGTTTCTAGGTCAACTTCAAAACTCGGTATCTTTTGTATCCATTAAAAAGGATGGGTTGCGCTTCAAAAAAAAAAAAGAAGGATGAGTTGGTTCTCTAAACCTGGCCTATATGTACGTACAAAAAGGATGAGTTGGTATCTTTTGTATCCATTAAAAAGGATGAGTTGGTATCTTTTGTATCCATTAAAAAAGGATGAGTTGGTTCTCTAAACCTGGCCTGGCCTATATGTACGTACAATAGTTTCCAGCCCCCTCCAAGTTCTGTACTTCTGTGCATATTGGAACCCCGACCAACCTAGAGAGCAGAGACATGTAAAGCATGTTTTGACAAGCACAGTTTTGCCTTTGCTTTCCAACGGGAAACAGGAGGGGGTGGGGATCGATACTAGGTTCATTTACCAGCAGATATAACGTAGATTGGCGAAGCTCCAACGACTTTTGATGCTGTAGAATGAAATTTGCAAAATCAATACTTTTTAAACATATATCGTCTTTTCATTTGTCGAGTGAATAATGCAAAGATCAAGGCATGCACATGCATGGGTATCTACAACACTGTCAGCACCTGTAGCCCAACGCTCACAGGTATGCTCACACAACATTGTCACAACCTACAATTTTACTTTATTTTTTTTGAAAAAGGGCAACCTACAGATTTTGGCCAGGGCCTTGTTTAGTTTGCTACTTTTCCTCCTTTCCACTCTCTCTCCACCACATATGTTCGGAATACTAAATGTAGATGAAATCAAAAACTAATTACACGGTTTTGATGGTTTTTGCGACACGAATCTTTTGAGCATAGTTAGACCATGGTAGGACAATATTTACCACAAAAAGCCGAAATTTACCTTTTGCTACAGTGTGTTAAAAAGGCATAATACTTCAATTAATCTGCTTGCACGCATGAACATCTTGTTCCAGCAATCTTATTTCCTCACAACAGGAGATTCAAACAAAATGCTAACGTCGATGGTATTCCACAGCATTTCTGACCGAATTCACAATGCAGCAAACTTGTCATCAGCATGGCGTTGATGATGATGATGCCGGTGACTTCTCCTGCGGGCACGTAGCTCACTTCGCTTCAGGACAGTGCGGGTCTTTCCTGACGGATTGTTTCTTTCCACGTCATCTAGAGAACCGAGCATACAAGCAAGCGGATCCTCCTCCATCAGGTCTCCAGATGGTCTCTGCAAGCATAATTTACAGAAAAAAGTGTCATCTTGCAGTGAAATATTCAGAAACTTGAAACAGACAACTGGATCAAGAAAATAAGCAAACTTAGTGGTAAACTAGGTACTCACATTGTCTGCAGTTGTCTCTGTAGAAACTGATCTGGCCTCATCATTGGAGTTGACAGCTTCAATTTCCTTCAATCTTTCTACAAAGGCACTGTCCGTATATGAATGGCGTGGGTGCCACCTGAAAAGTGGTTGATCTTGATGCAGGTCATCGAACAGATGCTCCGCAAAAAAGTGTTTTTTTACAGCTTGGACCAGGAATGCATCATGACTATGCTTAGTAAGTATTCTGTTAGAGAGGCAGTAAAAACAAGTATGACGTTAATGAAACTAGTAATTAGTTGGAACACCTCGTGCCAAAGAGAGAGTTGCTGGTTAAACAAACCACACATGTTAGCTAGCTCCATCTTCATGCGCCCTTCTTCAGTGTCTAAAAGCACTACAGGCAATGGCATGTGCTCCGTGACGCGACTAATACTTGAGTCACACCACATGAAATGACGCGACAAATGTCCACGGTGGCGTTGGAAAAAGTCAGTGGCGGAGGGAGTCACATGAAGTGACGCGACTCGTAAAGGAGTCACATGAAAACAACACAACTTTTCAAGTGACTCCTTCACGAGTCGCGCCAGGTAGCATGGCGTGACTCCTTCCGCCACATCAGATGTGATTTTTTTCCAATGCCACAGTGGACATTAGTCGCGCCACTTCATGTGGCGTGACTCAAATATTAGTCGCGTCACGGAGCTTGACACGACCAAAAGGGCTACTTTTTGGAATTTTAGTTCGAGATGAGTTATTTTTAAAATTTTAAATTAAAAAGGTTAAAATAAAAAATTCGACCGCAACAAGGTGGGCAGTTGTAGGTTCCGTGTGTTCAATGTTTCCGCGATGGAAAAGCGACACCGACGTTGTAAATCGGTTTTTGCGGGAATGAAAATGACGTTGAAATTGAAAAGAGGCGGCATTTCGGTTCAATTCCGTTTGAGTTTTTTTTTTTCGATTTCAGTTTCAAAATTCCCACCTCTGCCCATGGCCCTTGACAACCAAGCATGCTAGTTAGCGGGTTATCTCATCCATGAGGTCTCCTTGTTAGCAATTTGCTTGGAGTTGTTTCAGCAAAGCTGTCATTCTATCTGGAACAGGAACAGTATGACTGCCCTAGGCAACTAGGCTTTTCAACAAGATCATTACATTATTAGATGTTTCTATTAAAGAATGTGCATATCACGTATTTCATTACAAAAGAAAAATGAGCTACAACAAAGGAAATGTTTGGAACAAACAAAACAAAGAACATACAACAACGACCTCTAATGCTTCACGAAAAACCAAAGTTCCTCTGCTCTAATAATTGGTTAGAGGGGCCTAGGTATGATCGTATTGGTAGATAGTTCGATTACTTGTTTGAGCGGATTTACGAGACCGACTTAAAAAAAAAAATCCCCTCACCCACACTATCGGGGTTCGGAGATTTCCTAAACCCCGGCCCAAAGCTTCGCCTTGTTGATAATCGTAGGAGCTAGCCGTGGGTCCCTTCACTCCACTTGGATTAGTTTTCTAACACCTCACGAAAGGAGAACAACTAACCCTACGAAGCCGAAGCTTTGCCTTCTTGATAATGAAACCCTACGAAGCCCAAAGCTTCGCCTTGTGCCCTTGTTGATAACGCCGGGGCCACGGCTCACGCTATCTTTCCGGAGCGACCATGCCACCGGCCCGAGGCTAAGAAATCAAATCTTCTCTGTCCGGATTTTGACACCCGTTTCCTTCCACGAAGCCACCGAAGAAGCAAACTTTTCTTGACTATGGGTGCAACCGTTAGGATGTGAACGATAGTTTTCACCTCTTGTGCACATAGGGTGTATTTGTCCCTGAGGCTATATCGTTGAAGACGGTTGGCCGTCCAGCGAGCCGACCATGCAAGACAAGCCGGCGGAAGAGTTTGCACTTTTTTTTTTTTGGAAAGAGGCATCGAGGTTGGTGAGCCCCAAAAGATGCGACCTACACAAGAAGAGAGCATTATAGCCGTCGAAGAGGGGATAGAGGGTATATTTGCAACTCATTTAAGGGAAAAAAAACCGTGGTGCACTCACTCGCATGTTTGATAATGCTAGCTTATTCTACTTAACAATACTAGCTTGCTGCTGTAGGTGAGATAAGAGATGCCAACATCTCCAAGAATTCTTACCACTCCTATGAAGCAAAATTTCCCTTCTCTTAAGGGCAATTTTTTTGTTTCTAGGTCAACTTCAGAACTCATTAAAAGAATGATGAGTTGGTTCTTGGTTCTCTCCTGGCTTATATGTATACGTACTATAGTTTCCGGTCCCCTCCAAGTCGTGTCATCTAGACGTACTCGTTCGATGTCTTTTGAGTTTGTTTGGCTACAAAGTGATTGGAGTAAAAGGAAAGGGGATTGAGTCTAAATAAACTAATTTCGCTTCCAATCTCTCCCATTCCTCCTCGATCTACGCTATCCAACCAAGTCTTAACGAATTTATACAACCACCTAACCGGGGAGGGGATCACTACAAGTGCCCCGTTGTGTCACACTTATCATCCGGCGATCAATAATACTTTTTCTCTCGAACAAATCAGCACCAACCACCAACCAAACGAACAAAGGTTCGTACTTTTGTGCATATTGGAACCCCCCCAACCCCCGCGACCAACCTACACACTGCAACAAAGCGCCGGAGACATGCGAATCATGTTTTGACAAGCACGGTTTTGCCTTTGCTTTCCAACATCTTAAAAGTGTGTAGGAAACGCGTGCTCGCCAACGGCAAAGGTTGTTGGCGAAAACTCATTCTTGTTGGCAAGAGGCTTTCCCAACGGGGTTTCCGGATGCTTGTTGGGAAAGAGCCGTTGGCGTTTTAAGTGATGGGAAAGAGCTCTTCGCCAACGGGAATTCCGGCCACATTGGGAAAGCTTCGCCAACGGCCATGTGCGCCGTTGGCGAAGAGGGGACGCCGTCGGCTCGGATGCCGTTACCTTCGCCAACGAGGGGAAGCGGCGAGTTTGTTGGCAAAGTCCTGTTGGCAAGGGAATGGCAGCTTTGCCAACAGCTAGCTTGCCAACAGCCTCGAATGGCATTTGTTAGCAAAAACGTGGCTTTGCCTGCGCCGGCCCCAGCCCCGGCTTGTTGGCAAAACTGGCGCGTGCTTTAGGGAAACCTATCTTTGCCAACAGCCTGGCCCAAAGTTTGTTGGCAAAGGCAGAAGAGCTGTTGAGAAGCGGCGCAGCAGCTTTGGCCTATCTTGTTGGCAAAGCTGAGAATCCTTTTCTCTTTTCTAGCATTTAATTCACATATCAAATCCACACATCAACATATGAACAGAATACCACATATATATCAACAATATAGCATATAAACCACATTTCGACATCGGTTTCGATCTCTCAACATGAATCCACACACCAAATCTTCGATACATGTCCATAATACACATAAAGTCATGAAATACGTGCATACATGTCAACATACACCGGGATGTCCAACACACATGTCCAAAATGTCCGACAAGTCCAACATACATGTCCGGGGTCTAACATGCATCGCTACTAGTCCATAGAGGTAGTCACGGGTACACAGCTCGTGGTGTCGTCCCCGGGGGTCCGTGACGTCCCCCCGAGAGGTCCCCGGCGCCCCCACCTTCTTGTGGGCGTACTGCGAGTCACACGACCCCTGGCGGCGGGTCGTAGTGCCCGATGGGGCGGGCGAGGCCCCGGCTGCGTACGCGCCCTCGGCCACGACGAGTAGGTCTGCGGCTTCGGTGGAGCCCACGTGTACGGGTGTGTGGAGTAGGTCGGGTCTTGTGGAGAAAGACTGGTGGGCTAGCACAGGTCGAGGTTCGAACCCGCCGGTGAGCACCACAAAGGACAAGTGATGTAATTAGTACTGCTGAGGATGGCCGCACAGGTAAAGCAAAAGGTAATATGCGGGCGGAGCGTGAACGGGGAGGAGGCCTTTGGGAGTGGTGGTGCAGCAAGGAGGGAGGGAGGAAGCTCCTACTCGTCGGGGAACTTGGACTTGACGAACGACGAGGTCCGCTATGCGACGGGCGGGTGCCCGCCATAACCGCTAAGCTGCGGCGGTGGGCCGCGTGCGGGCCGCCCGGGCGGGCCGACATCGCTCTCTGGAACACGGCTGCAATATTACACCCGCATGAGTATGTGAAGCCAAGGTGTTTGAAATGAGTGCACAACGAATGAAGCAGCACTTACCTCCATCTGGCAGTACGTGGTCGGCCGTCGGGGCGCTATCGGGATGCGGGAGGAGCTCTTGGACCGGCCTTTCGAATCTCCCTCGGCGTGGGAGTAGTGGACGGGCGATGGCGGTAGCCATCCGGTATGAGCGTGCTGCTTCCCTCCTCAACCTCATCACGATCTGGGTGTCTAGGGGCTCCTTGAAGGGGTCCTTGTCTTCTTCGGATGGCTACGGCGAAACGCGGCCATTTGTACTCGACGAGCTTGGGGCACGCACGTTCGCGTTGGTGTACGCGTCACGGCCCCGTCTCACGGTTCCACGGTGGCCGGGTCCTTCGCTTTGCCCTTGTGAGAAGGGCGTACCCCACCACCTCGTTGATCTCCTCCCCACCATGAGATGCCCTGCGAAGAAAACACAAACATGGTTACAAGTAAATAGATTGAGCACTACAGTAAATAGATCTTGATATCATACCCATGCGGTAGTCCATGAGCTGGGAGGGACCGGTTCCCTTGGTGGTGTGCCACCCTTGCAGCCTTGCCCGGCGCTCCCGACGCTCTTTCTTCTCCTGTTAGCACTTGTCCGTCTCACGGCGCACAATGGCCTCGACGTACGGGTCCTTGTCGCACACGTATCCACTAAGAAACATCGTATTTGACATGTCGAGAGAAGATGAATTGAATGTTTCATGGAAGCAAGCGAACGAATGTTCTTGCTTAATTACCGTCAAGTACTCATCCTCGGTGGTCGGTCTCCCTACGGGAGGATGATCTCTGCCGACTCGTTCCTTCTTGATCACCTCGCCAAGACGGTTGCGGTAGTGGTTGATGACGCGGATGCGCGCATCGTGGTACATGTCCCCAGAGACGTGCATGGCAGGCGTTCTCCCAACACGATCGCCGCCTCCGCCTCTTTCCCATCTGCACTTCCGAGTACCCGCACGCACACATCATGTTTCATTTCATTATTTCAAGAACGTCCAACGAATGTGTAGTATTGAGAAATGCGTTGCGATGAAAACACTCACCCAAAACTCCCTCTTGATCTTCTCCGCAAGTGACTCGCGTGCAGGTGAACCTGCAAGATCGCTGCCTTCGGGCTCGAGCGCGGGGACGGTGTGCAGGTGGAAGTGTTCCCACTTCATGGGCGGCTTTCGAACGCCGTCGATGGTGACCAAGCCAGGGTAGTACTCCTTAATCAGCAGGGAGAGGATGCCATTGATATGACGTGCACAGGTACCCCCTTTCGTAAACACCCAGGCCTTGCACGAGTCATTAACAAAAATTATTAGCCTGGGGTCGGTTTTCATCATGCTATGTGAACAATATGAAAAAAGTAGTTCACTTACTCTTTCCGTGGCGCAATCACCTTGCGAGGTGGGCGGCCACGTGGCCAAGGGAGCGTCGAGGGCCCGCGCTCGTAGGGCTTCCTCAAACACGAGGAAGGCACCACGGGCGCCGTGACACTCGTCCTCGTCGTCGTGGCCGCCACCGCCACCGCCACCGCCACCCGGCGTCGTGGCCCTCGTCGTCGTCGTCGTCGCCGCCGCCACCGGCGCACCGTCGCCGTCCCCCACTCATCGTCGTCGTCGTCCTCATCACGAACTCCGGCCTCCTCATCGGAGACGTGTCTAGCTCGCGGGCCGGCTCCTCCGTCGGGCCGGCTCCTCCTCCCTACCGGCTGCTCCTCCGTCTACCTCCTGCTCGCCGCGACCGCCGTAGGCGGGCGAGGTGTCGGCGCGGCCTAGCTGCACACTGACGTCGTCGAGTGCACATGACGAACGCGATTAAAACAATTAGCATTTATAATTGCAAGAATTGAAAATAATAATTGTAAATAGAGAAACATAATTGTAAATGACAATTAGTTGTAAATAAAGAAATATAATTGCAAATGACAAGTAGTTGTATTACGTGGAGGCGACATAATCTCCGCGTATGGCAATACGACTTGTGCGACTTCATCACCACTGTCCTCGTCATCACTATCAATATTGTCGAGCTCTCGATCATCCTCATCGTCATCGCCAGTCATCGTCATCGTCCGGAACGGCTCATCGCGCTTCCTCGCCGCCGCTCAAGGAGTTGTAAGTCCTTAGGATCCCGGCACGTCATCACCCTCCTCCTCATCGATGCGGGTGTCTTCTTCCATGCTCATCGTCATTAGCGTAGAAATGTCTATCTCAAATCGCCCATCTAGCCCCTCGGGTTGATAAAGAACTCATCGTCGTTGGGTCAAAGTTGTAATCATCATCGTTTGGAGAGGTGCTTTCTTGCGCGGCGATACCATGTGCCGCAAGGCTCCAGCCCGCAAGCCTTGGGTCGGTTTGGCACGCCCATGGAAGGTAATAAACTTGCGTGAGCGTCTCGGTTAGCCACAATATAGACATCATCTCCATTATATTTGGAATCTGTCGAATTTCGGTTAGCCCAATCTTAGGGTCTTCTCTCATGACATTAGGATCGAGACGATGGCATTTGAATACCCGCAGCTGAAAGCGCCACCCCTGAATTCGAGCTCGTATATCTCTTCAAGTATGCCGTAATAGTTCTTCTTATCATTGCGGGCGTACAAACACACATTTGCACGTGGTTTACGGTTGGGGCCTCCTCTCTCGTAGCCTCTAGTGCGAAAGCGATAGCCATTGACATCATAAATGTTGAATGACTTGACCTTACGGTTGATGCAGGCCCACCTCTCTCAATTCAGCACTCATTAGCGCATCTTCTACGGAGCTGCCCGAGTTACGACGGTTCGATCGTTAAATTACTCGCTCACAGGAGCAAAGTGGAAACGAGGTTACTCGGATGGTACCTTTGAACAAAACCCGGGGAAACGAAGTTGGGATTGCCATGTCTAAGAAGATGGTCCTCTTGTTCGAGGTAGGAGCGAGTATTGCCTCTCCAATGAATATTAATGAATTCCCTGAAAAACAAGAGAGATGGGGGTTGAATTGCTAGGTAAGAGGTTATAGTGACGGCGTATGAAACAAGCATATTGAGAACACTTCGATAATCCGGGCACTCATCAAGGTTCGGCAACAAGTACATCATGATGCTGGTCCACTCCTCATGGGTCAAGTTCTTGTTGACACCCGCGCTTCCTTTTCGAGATCCCCTTTGAAAAGGCTAAGGGTCGATGAGTTCTCCTCGATGTTGTAACGAGAGGTTGGATTATGCACACTAGGAAGTTTCTCGGTATAGTATGCATGTGAAGGTCGACACCTCCTCAATAACGAATGCCTCAGCCACGGAAGCCTCGATTTTGGCTATTTTTACACACTTTTGCCGAGTAACTTCGGACACCTCTCGATTGGATAGCACCAACGGGCACACGGGACCCGGCGGGTGCCTCGCGGGGTAGGTGCGAGAATCGGATGCTGCATTGATAGGAAGAAGGCCGGGTGGAAATATCATCTCCAATTTGCGGAGGCAACGGAAGTGCGGCCTTCTCCAGGTTCAAGACACACTTCTCGAGATAAACTTGCTTGGCACAAAGCGTCGGAAGAAATAGCTCAACTGCGGGACGCGCCACACGCGGCTCGGGGAGGTATCCACGGGTCATCGCGGGAAGGATAAATTTGAATCCATATGTGGAAGTCGTGACTCTTCATCCCTAGCACTTTCATAGTGTCCACGTTCACTCCTAGGAGCGATTCGCGACGCCCATCGAGAGACCGCCGTCTTTATCCACCTCGGTATGTCCTTCCCTAGCGGCCTTTTGAGGACGTAATCGGCGGGCCCCTTTTCCACCTCTTGCACGGCGCGAGGGTCTTCATCACAAGCTTTGGTCTATCACACATCGTTTCGATGTCCAGTCTAGCCTTAACGTTGTCCTTTGACTTCTTACCGGTGTCCATGAGTGTTGCCCAGAGTGCCTCGGCGACATTCTTTTTTGTGTGCATTACATCGATGTTGTGTGGAAGAAGAAGGTGCTTGAAGTACAGTAGCTTATGCAAGCCCGATATATGAGTCCACATGTGCGTGGTACCATATCCAATAAAACCACCATTCACTTCATCAACTTGGAGAGCCTCTAACTCGGCAAGAACATCCTCGGGGCTCTAGGCTCGGGAATGGGGGTCGATGACTTGAACACCTTTCGTGAAGTGCTTTTCATCTCGCCTCAATTCATGGTCCTCGGCGGTGCCGATGTTTGTCGAAAGAAGAATACTTGCCACCCTTTTCGACGGTGAACATCATACATCTTGCATGTTGGGCAAGGAACTTCCGTGAACACACCACGCGGCGAACAAGCCATACGCCAAGAAGTCATGCAATGAATACTGGTACCACATGCATTGTGAAGTTCCTCTTCGTAGCTCGATCATCGTCAGCACCTCGTCCCAAGCATGTTGCAATTCATCCCACAGGTACATGAACACACCCATATTTTTGCCGGTGTCCGAGGTATTATCGAGCGTTAAAAACACATTCACAGGTTCGAACATGGCAGCGGGGGGGAAGATTGAGGGGGATCACGAACACTTAGGCCAACAAGTGTACGGGGCCGCCATCATTCCAAACGGGTTGAACCCATGTCGCCCGGCGCTACGCGTACATTCGGGCATCCTCTGCCTTGTCGAGATACATGGCAGCAGTACCTCCCATGCATCACCATCCGATGGGTGTACCATCTTGTTAGTGTACCTCTTGCCTTTCTTGTGCCACATCATCATTTTCGCGGTATCCTCTGTCATAAACATCCGTTGGAGCCGATGTGTGAAAGGAAGGTGCCGGATGACCATCTCGGGGATCTTTGACTGTCTCTTGATGCCATCACTGCCTTCTACCTCCACATACCTAGGGCACCGTTGGACGGTGTGTTGCGTCCTCGTGGTCGTCCACGAACAAAGACGCACCCATTCGGACAAGCATGGATCGGCTCGTACGGCATCTTAAGTGCACGGAGAGCCTGCGCGAGCTCGTACGTGTTCTTCGGTAGGATGTGGTCCTCGGAAAACGACCGCCAAGCGACGACACGAGATCGAAGCCGTCTCGACTAATCCCAGACGCGACTTCAACGCTATTAGGCGTGATATGCCATCTAGGCTGTGGAAACCCTTGTTTTCTCGTGAGAAGGAAGCACGTAGAGTCCGGCATGGTGTAGAACGCCTTTGCGGTTTCCTCCCGAGGATCCTCCCTCGCCTCCATTCCTCGAGGGAATGCCCCTTTCTGAAGTCTTCTAACATGTACGCCATCCGGCATCTGCATCCAACTCCTCGAGGAGGGGTCTCACCGACTCTTGCCTAATAACATCGGGTTCCTGTGGTGGACCCGGCGTGTAGTTTCGAACGTATCCATTCTTGAAAAGATCTTGCATAACGATACGCCTTTCTCTCATTTCTTGTTCTTACAACGTTGCACGGACACCGCATCGAATCGACCCTCTAGCATTTGGGCCAAATGCCTGGTCCAAGAAGCGCTTCCCCCTAACCCATTCATTGCTCGTTTCTCCCTTGTCCAACCAAAGGTACATCCACCGACGGTCGCCCATCCTCTGCCATGCGCCAAGGTAAGCGAGCAATAAAACCACCATCCGCATCTACAAGGCGTTCCTACCATCTAATAGGTGAAGGATAGGTCCTAATCCCCACCCGCCGATGCGTAGATGAGGTTAGCTTCCATGCCTCGCGCGCCGTCCGAGACGGAATTCGGCGACACCTCCCCGCTTGTTCTCCCGATACACGTCCGCGGGGGAGAGTGTGCATCCGAAGAACAACGGGGAGGTGTCGCCGAAACTCCGACTATGACGGGGGCGGAACATGGAAGCTAACCCATCTACGCATCCTCGAGCTGTCCAAAAACGTGGACAATCCGAAAGAGATGCGTCGCGAATATGCACCGATCGAGATACCAACGACCGCGTATCACTTTCGGACGGGAGACGCCTAGCTCGGTTACGCAACCTAAGACCATGATACGGATAGGGGTTATACCTAGGGGGCCGGTGAAGCTAGCGAGTCCTTTGGGTCCTCCGAATCCCCTCGGTAGCTCTGCTTTCTGCAAAAGAAGAAAAACAATACTATAAGTAAAATTTTCGGCGAGAACCTCCCCGCACGAGGAGGTTTCCCAAAACACTGCAAGAAAAGTCGACACGAAGGCCGACATCCACAATTCACAGCACGAGAGGCACACACATCCACAAATTTGACAACCATCACATTTTGGAGGTGATATTTCAAAAGGACCAAAAACTATGATTTTCACCTAAAAGGATCCATTCACGACTCTTTGAACTTACAATGTATCAATTCCTCATCATATCACTTCCTTGCACCCTTCTTGAAGCTGCCCAGCAACACCTTAACAAGTACCTAGCATAAGAGAAAATAATCTGAGATAGTGAAATAATTGGCCTTAAGTAACAGATATAGAAGCATGTGATCACTTGATATATATATATATACGCACCCCATTTTCCAAAGAAGCACATACGGCTAGGACTTTATATGGAAAGAACTAATCATTAAGACACATCCATTAGAGCCTATTATGTTCAATTGTAGTGTCTTGTAGTTTACTAGCTTGTCGAAAATCGATTGGATTTTATGCGAAATCGATATTTTGGTGCGAGATTGCAAACAAAGCAAACCCATAGTAGCAATGATAAGCTGCAATGCCTCGCGTAGCCTAATCGATTCATATTGCCGAAATCGGTAGCGAGTCAACAAGATTGCTTAATTCGATATAATAGGTGCACATCACCAACTAATTATATGTGCAAATGTACACACACAATGAGCACAAATGCCCCCAAACCACAACCACTACACTTGCTCGATGGGGTTTGCCGCAGCAACAACGGTCTTGCCAATGCCAAAGACACCGACATAGGCTCACACATATGCGCCACGTAGCATGTTTACTACTACGATAATTGATTTCGTTGCTTGACTTGAGGAAGAACACAAATTGCTGCTTGCTCCAAAATTGCGGTATAATCGTACCTTTACGTATAATCGTACCTTTTACCGCGCCAATCAAGTAGTGCGGGCGGGGGCGGCGGGCGGGGGGCGGCGGGGCGGGGTGGGGCGGCGGGGCGGGGTGGGGCGCGGTGGGGGCGGCGGGGGCGGGGTGGGGTGGCGAGGTGGGGGCGCGGTGGGCGGCGCCGCGGCGGGGCCCGCGCGCGCGCGCGGCGCGCGCGGGGGGCGGCGGCGAGCGGGGCGGGCGCGCGCGGGGCCGGCGGGGGCGGGGTGGCGAGGGTGGGGCGCGGGGGGCCGGCGGGGTCGCCGGGCGGGGCCGGCCGGCGCGCGGATCCGCCGGCCGCGGCGCGGGGGGGTGGGCGGCGGCGCGGGGGGGTGGCGGCGCGCGCGCGAGGGGGTGAGGGAGGGCGAGGGAGGGGCGGGTCGCGTGGGAAGGCCGAGGGAGGGCGGCCTGCTTGTTTTAGGGTTAGGTTCTTTGCCAACGGCCTATAGGTGCGGCTGTTGGCAAAGTCTTTTTTATTTTTTCTTGCGCCATCCTTTTCCAACGAATTTGTGTTATTAATCTGTTGGCGAAGCCACTTTGCCAACGTGCCCACAAAGTCTGTTGGGAAAGAATTTTGCATTTTTGTTTTTTTTCCTTTCAAATTTTTTGTGGGTACTTCCTACTATAACTACATCTCAACTTCAAAACTTGGGGATGTTTTGAGCTATTTAACTATATTTCGTTAATTATTTTCGTTCACTTGAATTTTTCGGTATAATTCAAATTTGAGCTAGCCAGTGCGTGAAATAATGAAACTTAGGCGTTCAAAAAATGATATTCATGTCGTGGAGTGTGTTTTGAGGCCGTGTCCCAAAGCTCACCCGAAAATTCGAAGTCATTGTCCACGTAACACGACGGTTCGGGCGTGGTACAACTATTTTTTAATTATATAAAATCCAAACGAAGTCGAAAAATCACGAAACTTGTCGGGGTGTCTTGTGATCACATGTGGAGAGCTGCGATAAACATTTGAGAAAGTTTGGAGCAAGTTACCAGCGTCGGATGGTCAAAACCTAGACAGCCTCCACATGTGCTCCACAAGTGATCACATGGTAGAGATGTCTAGGTTTTGAGCATTTGACGCGGCAACTTGCTCCAAACTTTCTCAAATGTTTATCGTAGCCTCCACATGCGATAACAATACACCCCGACAAGTTTCGTGATTTTTCGATTTAGTTTGGATTTTATATAATTAAAAAATAGTTGTACCACGCCCGAACCGTCGTGTTACGTGCACAAGGACTTCGAATTTTCGGGTGAGCTTTGGGACACGGCCTCAAAATACCCTCCCGACATGAATATCATTTTTCGAACGCCTAAGTTTCATTATTTCACGCACTGCAGTTCAAATTTGAATTATCTTCGGAAAATTCAAGTGAACGAAAATAATTAACGAAATATAGCTAAATGTTAAAAAATGGGCCCACATTTAACAATGTGCTTCTAAACAATGTAGAAAGGCTACCAAAAAAGTTTGAACTCAAAATTCGAAAAAAATGAAAATTCTTTGCCAACGACTCGCAATCTTCCCCAACGCGCCCTACAAGGTCAGTTGGGAAAGAAGGCTATTCGCCAACTTAGTAGCCCGTTGGCGAAGGGCTGCTCCCTTTGCCAACAGCTAACGGCGAAAGCCGTTGGCGAGCCGACGGCGGCGGCACCGTTTGGTCGCGCGGAGCTTCGCCAACAACTTTTCTTTCCCAACGGGAATGCTGTTGGGAAATAACCCCTTCGCCAACGACGGTCTTTGCCATCGATCATTGGATTTTGGGCTGTTGGCGAAGATTTCTTTCCCAACAGCGGTATTTTCTGTTGGGAAAGAGTTTCTTCGCCAACAGCTCGGGTCTTGGCTGTTGGGAAAGCGTGGGGGCTGTTGGCGAAGCCGCAGGTTTCCTCGTTGTGTAAAAGCACTACGAGCAATGGCATGTGCTCCGTGACGCGACTAATACTTGAGTCACACCATATGAAATGACGCGACAAATGTCCACGGTGGCGTTGGAAAAAGTCGGTGGCGGAGGGAGTCACATGAAGTGACGCGACTCGTAAAGGAGTCACATGAAAACAACACAACTTTTCAAGTGACTCCTTCACGAGTCGCGCCAGGTAGCATGGCGTGACTCCTTCCGCCACATCAGATGTGATTTTTTTCCAATGCCACAGTGGACATTAGTCGCGCCACTTCATGTGGCGTGACTCAAATATTAGTCGCGTCACGGAGCTTGACACGACCAAAAGGGCTACTTTTTGGAATTTTAGTTCGAGATGAGTTATTTTTAAAATTTTAAATTAAAAAGGTTAAAATAAAAAATTCGACCGCAACAAGGTGGGCCGCTGTAGGTTCCGTGTGTTCAATGTTTCCGCGATGGAAAACTGACACCGACATTGTAAATCGGTTTTTGCAGGAATGAAAATGACGTTGAAATTGAAAAGACTGGCATTTCGGTTCAATTCTGTTTGAGTTTTTTTTTTTCGATTTCAGTTTCAAAATTCCCACCTCTGCCCATGGCCCTTGACAACCAAGCATGCTAGTTAGCGGGTTATCTCATCCATGAGGTCTCCTTGTTAGCAATTTGCTTGGAGTTGTTTCAGCAAAGCTGTCATTCTATCTGGAACAGGAACAGTATGACTGCCCTAGGCAACTAGGCTTTTCAACAAGATCATTACATTATTAGATGTTTCTATTAAAGAATGTGCATATCACGTATTTCATTACAAAAGAAAAATGAGCTACAACAAAGGAAATGTTTGGAACAAACAAAACAAAGAACATACAACAACGACCTCTAATGCTTCACGAAAAACCAAAGTTCCTCTGCTCTAATAATTGGTTAGAGGGGCCTAGGTATGATCGTATTGGTAGATAGTTCGATTACTTGTTTGAGCGGATTTACGAGACCGACTTAAAAAAAAAAATCCCCTCACCCACACTATTGGGGTTCGGAGATTTCCTAAACCCAGCCCAAAGCTTCGCCTTGTTGATAATCGTAGGAGCTAGCCCGTGGGTCCCTTCACTCCACTTGGATTAGTTTTCTAACACCTCACAGAAAGGAGAACAACTAACCCTACGAAGCCCGAAGCTTTGCCTTCTTGATAATGAAACCCTACGAAGCCCAAAGCTTCGCCTTGTGCCCTTGTTGATAACAGCCAGGGCCACCGGCTCACGCTATCTTTCCAGAGCGACCATGCCACCAGCCAGGCTAAGAAATCAAATCTTCTCTGTCTGGATTTTGACACCCGTTTCCTTCCACGAAGCCACCGAAGAAGCAAACTTTTCTTGACTATGGGTGCAACCGTTAGGATGTGAACGATAGTTTTCACCTCTTGTGCACATAGGGTGTATTTGTCCCTGAGGCTATATCGTTGAAGACGGTTGGCCGTCCAGCAGCGACCATGCAAGACAAACCGGCAGAAGAGTTTGCACTTTTTTTTTTGGAAAGAGGCATCAGGTTGGTGAGCCCCAAAAGATGCGACCTACACAAGAAGAGAGCATTATAGCCGTCGAAGAGGGGATAGAGGGTATATTTGCAACTCATTTAAGGGAAAAAAAACCGTGGTGCACTCACTCGCATGTTTGATAATGCTAGCTTATTCTACTTAACAATACTAGCTTGCTGCTTGTAGGTGAGATAAGAGATGCCAACATCTCCAAGAATTCTTACCACTCCTATGAAGCAAAATTTCCCTTCTCTTAAGGGCAATTTTTTTGTTTCTAGGTCAACTTCGGAACTCATTAAAAGAATGATGAGTTGGTTCTTGGTTCTCTCCCGGCTTATATGTATACGTACTATAGTTTCCAGTCCCCTCCAAGTCGTGTCATCTAGACGTACTCGTTCGATGTCTTTTGAGTTTGTTTGGCTACAAAGTGATTGGAGTAAAAGGAAAGGGGATTGAGTCTAAATAAACTAATTTCGCTTCCAATCTCTCCCATTCCTCCTCGTCCCATCGCTATCCAACCAAGTCTTAACGAATTTATACAACCACCTAACCGGGGAGGGGATCACTACAAGTGCCCCCGTTGTGTCACACTTATCATCCGGAGATCAATAATACTTTTTCTCTCGGAACAAATCAGCACCAACCACCAACCAAACGAACAAAGGCTCGTACTTTTGTGCATATTGGAACCCCCCCAACCCCCGCGACCAACCTACACACCGCAACAAAGCGCCGAGACATGCGAATCATGTTTTGACAAGCACGGCTTTTGCCTTTGCTTTCCAACATCTTAAAGTGTGTAGGAAACGCGTGCTTCGCCAACGGCTTAAAAAGTTGTTGGCGAAGACTCAAACTTGTTGGCGAAGGCTTTCCCAACGGGGTTTCCGAGTTACTTGTTGGGAAAGAGCCGTTGGCGTTTTAAGTGATGGGAAAGAGCTCTTCGCCAACGGGAATTCCGGCCCTGTTGGGAAAGCTTGCCAACGGCCATGTGCGCCGTTGGCGAAGAGGGGACGCCGTCAGCTCGGATGCCGTTACCTTCGCCAACAGGGAAGCGACGGCTGTTGGCAAAGTCCTGTTGGCAAAGGGAATGGCAGCTTTGCCAACGGCTAGCTTTGCCAACGGCCTCGGTGAAGTCGTTGGCAAAGCCGCCGGCTTTGCCAACGGCTTTGGCCCACTTGTTGGCAAAGCTGGGCGCGTGCTTCAGGGGAAGCCTATCTTTGCCAACACTGGCCCAAAGCTGTTGGCAAAGCCGGGAAGGCCGTTGAGGAAAGCCCGGCTTGCCAACAGGCTTTGGCCTATGCTGTTGGCAAAGCTGGGAATCCCCCCCTTTTTTTCTCTTTTCTAGCATTTAATTCACATATCAAATCCACACATCAACATATGAACCAGAATACCACATATATATCAACAATATAGCATATAAACCACATTTCGACATCGGTTTCGATCTCAACATGAATCCACACACCAAATCTTCGATACATGTCCATAATACACATAAAGTCATGAAACGAGTGCATACATGTCCAACATACACCGAGGATGTCCAACACACATGTCCAAAATGTCCGACAAGTCCAACATACATGTCCAGGGGTCTAACATGCATCGCTACTAGTCCATAAGAGGTAGTCACGGGTACCTAGCTCGTGGTGTCGTCCCCCGGGGGTCCCGCGCCGTCCCCGGAGGTCCCGCCGCCCCCACCTTGCCGTGGCCGTGCCCGAGTCCACCCCGACCCCCGCGGCGGGTCGTAGTGCCGTAGGGGCGGGCGAGGCCCCCCGCCGCGTCCGCGCCCCCGGCCACGACGAGTAGGTCCGCGACGGTGGAGCCCACATGTACGGCCGTGTGGGGTAGGTCGGGTGCCGTGGAGAAAGACCCGGTGGAGGGCTAGCACACGGAGTCGGGTTCGAACCCGCCGACCGAGCCTCGCACAAAGGACAAGTGATGTAATTAGTACTGCAGGATGGCCGCACAAGGTAAAGCAAAAAGGTAATATACCGACCGGGAGCGTGAACGGGGAGGAGGCACCGGGAGTGGTGGTGCAGGCAAGGAGGGAGGGAGGAAGCTCCTGCTCGTCCGGAACTTGGACTTGACGAAGCCGCCCAGTCCGCTATCCGACGCCGGTAGTGCCCCGCCATAACCGCTAAGCTCGCCGGTGGGCCGCGTCCGGGCCGCCGAGCCGGGCCGCATCATTTCCCGGAACCCGGCCTCGCAATATTACACCCGCATGGTATGTGAAGCCAAGGTGTTTGAAATGAGTGCACAACGAATGAAACCGCACTTACCTCCATCTGCTGGTACGTGGTCGGCCGTCGGGGCGCTATCGGGATGCGGGAGGAGCTACTGGACCCGGCCTTTCGAATCTCCCTCGCCGTGGGAGTAGTGGACGAGCTGATGGCGGTGTTGGCCATCCAGTAGGAGCCGTGCTGCTTCCCTCCTCCCAACCTCATCACGATCTCCGTGTCTAGGGGCTCCTTGAAGGGGTCCTTGTCTTCTTCGGATGGCTGCGGCGAAACGCAGCGCCGTACTCGACGAGCTTGGGCCGCACGTTCGCGTTGGTGTACGCGTCCGCCCGTCCTCCGGTTCCACCCGTTGGCCGGGTCCTTCGCTTTGCCCTTGTGAGAAAGGGCGTACCCCACCACCTCGTTGATCTCCTCCCCCACCATGAGATGCCCTCTGCGAAGAAAACACAAACATGGTTACAAGTAAATAGATTGAGCACTACGGTAAATAGATCAACATTATCATACCCATGCGTCCATGAACTCGCGGGAGGGACCGGTTCCCTTGGTGGTGTGCCACCCTTGCGGCCTTTGCCGGCGCTCCCGACGCTCTTTCTTCTCCTCGTAGCACTTGTCCGATCTCCACCGCCGCACAATGGCCTCCCAGACTGCGGGTCCTTGTCGCACCACCCCGTATCCACTAAGAAACATCAAGTATTTGACATGTCGAAGATGAATTGAATGTTTCATGGAAGCAAGCGAACGAATGTTTCACCGCTTAATTACCGTCAAGTACTCATCCTCGGTGAGGTCGGTCTCCCTCTGGAGGATGATCTCCTGCCTGACTCGTTCCTTCTTGATCACCTCGCCAAGACAAGTTGCGGTAGTGGTTGATGACGCACTGGATGCGCGCATCGTGGTACATGTCCCTGAGACGTGCATGGCAGGCGTTCTCCAACACGATCGCCGCCTCCGCCTCTTTCCCATCCGCGCACTTCCGTACCCCCGCACGCACACATCATGTTTCATTTCATTATTTCAAGAATGTCCAACGAATGTGTAGTATTGAGAAATGCGTTGTGATGAAAACACTCACCCAAAACTCCCTCTTGATCTTCTCCGCAAGTGACTCGCGTGCGGGTGAACCCGCAAGATCGCGCCTTCGGGCTCGAGCGCGGGGACGGTGTGCGGGTGGAAGTGTTCCCACTTCATGGGCGGCTTTCGAACGCCGTCGATGGTGACCAAGCCGGGGTAGTACTCCTTAACCGGCGGGGAGAGGATGCCATTGATATGGCGTGCACCGGGAGCCCCCTCCGTAAACACCCGGGCCCCGCACGAGTCATTAACAAAAATTATTAGTCCGAAATTCGGTTTTCATCATGCTATGTGAACAATATGAAAAAAGTAGTTCACTTACTCTTTCCCGACGGGCGCAATCACCTTGCGCCGGGTGGGGGGAGCGGCTTCGTGTAGGGAGCGTCGAGGGCCCGCGCTCGTAGGGCTTCCTCAAACTCGAGGAAGGCACCACGGCGCCGTGACACTCGTCCTCGTCGTCGTGGCCGCCACCGCCACCGCCACCGCCACACCCGCCGTCGTGGCCCTCGTCGTCGTCGTCGTCGCCGCCGCCACCGCCGCCACCGCCGCCACCGTCCCCACTCATCGTCGTCGTCGTCCTCATCACGAACTCCGGCCTCCTCTGTCGGGAGACGTCCGCCGCGGGCCGGCTCCTCCGTCCGGGCCGGCTCCTCCTCCCCTACCGCCTGCTCCTCCACGTCTACCTCCCCGCTCGCCGCGACCGCCGTAGAGCGAGGGGCAGTCCGCTTCGGCGGCCTTCTTCCCCGCCGCCCGGCATTTCGTCGAGTGCCTCGCAATGACAACGATTAAAACAATTAGCATTTATAATTGCAAGGTGAAAATAATAATTGTAAATAGAGAAACATAATTGTAAATGACAATTAGTTGTAAATAAAGAAATATAATTGCAAATGACAAGTAGTTGTATTACGTGGAGGCGACATAATCTCTGCGTATGGCAATACGACTTGTGCGACTTCATCACCACTTGTCCTCGTCATCACTATCAATATTGTCGAGCTCTCGATCATCCTCATCGTCATCGCCGAGTCATCGTCATCGTCCGCAACGGCTCCATCGCGCTTCCTCTCGCCATCGCTCAAGGAGTTGTAAGTCCTTAGGATCCAAAGACGTCATCACCCTCCTCCTCATCGATGCCGTTGTCTTCTTCCATGCTCATCGTCATTAGCGTAGAAATGTCTATCTCAAATCGCCCATCTAGCCCCTCAGGTTGATAGAACTCATCTGTCGTTGGGTCAAAGTTGTAATCATCATCGTTTGGGAGAGGTGCTTTACTGCGCGGCGATACCATGTGCACAAGGCTCCAACCCGCAAGCCTTGGGTCAGTTTGGCACGCCCATGGAAGGTAATAAACTTGCGTGGCGTCTCGGTTAGCCACAATATAGACATCATCTCCATTATATTTGGAATCCTGTCGAATTTCGGTTAGCCCAATCTTAAGGTCTTCTCTCATGACATTAGGATCGAACCAATGGCATTTGAATACCACTGGCTTCAAAGAACTGCCACCCCTGAATTCGAGCTCGTATATCTCTTCAACTATGCCGTAATAGTTCTTCTTATCATTGCCGGCGTACAAACACCGCCGCACGTGGTTTTCTCGTTGGGGCCTCCTCTCCTCGTAGCCTCTAGTGCGAAAGCGATAGCCATTGACATCATAAATGTTGAATGACTTGACCTTACGGTTGATGCCAAGGCCCACCTCTCTCAATTCGGCACTCATTAGCGCATCTTCCGGGCTGCGGGGTTACGACGGTTCGATCGTTAAATTACTCGCTCCTAGGAGCAAAGTGGAAACGAGGTTACTCGGATGGTACCTTTGAACAAAACCGAGAAACGAAGTTGGGATTGCCATGTCTAAGAAGATGGTCCTCTTGTTCCGAGGTAGGAGCAAAGATTGCCTCTCCAATGAATATTAATGAATTCCCCGAAAAACAAGAGAGATGGGGGTTGAATTGCTAGGTAAGAGGTTATAGTGACGGCGTATGAAACAAGCATACTGAGAACTTACTTCTGATAATCCAGGCACTCATCAAGGTTCAACAACAAGTACATCATGATACTGGTCCACTCCTCATGGGTCAAGTTCTTGTTGACACCCGCGCTTCCTTTTCTGAGATCCCCTTTGAAAAGGCTAAGGGTCGATGAGTTCTCCTCGATGTTGTAACGAGAGGTTGGATTATGCACACTAGGAAGTTTCTCGGTATAGTATGCCTGTGTGAAGGTCGACACCTCCTCAATAACGAATGCCTCCGCCACGGAAGCCTCGATTTTGGCTTTATTTTTACACTTTTGCCGAAGTAACTTCAGACACCTCTCGATTGGATAGCACCAACGGGCCTGCACGGGACCCCCGAGCCGTGCCTCGCGGGGTAGGTGCAGAATCAGATGCTGCATTGATAGGAAGAAGCCGGGTGGAAATATCATCTCCAATTTGCAGAGCAACAGAGGTGCAGCCTTCTCCAGTTCAAGACACACTTCTCGAGATAACTGCTTGGCACAAAGCTGTCGGAAGAAATAGCTCAACTCTGCCAGGACGCGCCACACTGGCTCGGGGAGGTATCCACGGGTCATCGCGGGAAGGATCCGCTGAATCCATATGTGGAAGTCGTGACTCTTCATCCCTAGCACTTTCATAGTGTCCACGTTCACTCCCCGAGCCAGATTCGCAGCATACCCATCAGGGAACCACACCGTCTTCATCCACCTCAGTATGTCCTTCCTAACTGGCCTTTTGAGGACGTAATCGGCGGGCCCCTTTTCCACCTCTTGCCTGGCGCAGGGTCTTCATCACAAGCTTTGGTCTATCACACATCGTTTCGATGTCCGGCCTAGCCTTAACGTTGTCCTTCGACTTCTTACCGGTGTCCATGAGTGTTGCCCGCAGTGCCTCGGCGACATTCTTTTCGTGTGCATTACATCGATGTTGTGTGGAAGAAGAAGGTGCTTGAAGTACGGTAGCTTATGCAAGCCCGATATATGAGTCCACATGTGCGTGGTACCATATCCAATAAAACCACCATTCACTTCATCAACTTGGAGAGCCTCTAACTCGGCAAGAACATCCTCGGGGCTCCTAGGCTCAGGAATGGGGTCGGTGACTTGAACACCTTTCGTGAAGTGCTTTTCATCTCGCCTCAATTCATGGTCCTCGGGCGGGGAATTGCCGATGTTTGTCGAAAGAAGAATACTTGCCACCCTTTTTCAGCCAGTGAACATCACATCCGTCTTGCATGTTGGGCAAGGGAACTTCCCGTGAACACACCACGCGCCGAACAAGCCATACGCCAAGAAGTCATGCAATGAATACTGGTACCACACATGCATTGTGAAGTTCCTCTTCGTAGCTCGATCATACGTCCGCACCCCCTCGTCCCAAGCATGTTGCAATTCATCCCACACCGGCCGCATGAACACACCCATATTTTTGCCCGGTGTCCGGGTATTATCGGCGTTAAAAACACATTCCCGGGTTCGAACATGACGCCGGGGGGAAGATTGAGGGGGATCACGAACACCGGCCAACAAGTGTACGGGGCCGCCATCATTCCAAACGGGTTGAACCCATCGTCGCCGGCGCTACGCGTACATTCGGGCATCCTCTCGCCTTGTCGGGATACATGGCATCGAAGTACCTCCATGCATCACCATCCGATGGGTGTACCATCTTGTTAGTGTACCTCTTGCCTTTCTTGTGCCACATCATCATTTTCGCGGTATCCTCCGTCATAAACATCCGTTGGAGCCGATGTGTGAAAGGAAGGTGCCGGATGACCATCTCGGGGATCTTTGATCGTCTCTTGATGCCATCACCGCCTTCTACCTCCACATACCTAGAGACTTTGCACGTTGGACGGTGTGTTGCGTCCTCGTGGTCGTCCCCGAACAAGACGCACCCATTCGGACAAGCATGGATCGGCTCGTACGGCATCTTAAGTGCACGAAGGAGCCTCTCGTGACTCGTACGTGTTCTTCGGTAGGATGTGGTCCTCCGGAAGCGCCCCCGCCAAAAACGCGACAACACGAGATCGAAGCCGTCTCGACTAATCCCAAGTCGCGACTTCAACGCTATTAGGCGTGATATGCCATCTAGCCGTGAAACCCTTGTTTTCTCGTGAAGGGGCTTCGTGCCGAGTCCAAGCATGGTGTAGAACGCCTTTGCGGTTTCCTCCGGATCCTCCTCCGCCTCCATTCCTCGAGGGAATGCCCCTTCCGGAAGTCTTCTAACATGTCCGCCATCCCGCATCCGCATCCAACTCCTCGAGGAGGGGTCTCACCGACTCTTGCCTAATAACATCGGGTTCACCATGGTGGACCCGGCGTGTATAGTTTCGAACGTATCCATTCTTGAAAAGATCTTGCATAACAATACGCCTTTCTCTCCATTTCTTGTTCTTACACCGGCCGCACGGACACCGCATCCGAATCGACCCTCTAGCACTGGGCCAAATGCCCGGTCCAAGAAAGCGCTAGTCCCCCTAACCCATTCATTGCTCGTTTCTCCCTTGTCCAACCGGTGTACATCCACCGACGGTCGGCCATCCTCTCGCCATGCGCCAAGGTAAGCGAGCAATAAAACCACCATCGCATCTACAAGGCGTTCCTACCATCTAATAGGTGAAGGATAGGTCCTAATCCCACCCGACGATGCGTAGATGAGGTTAGCTTCCATGCTCCGCGCCCGTCCGAGACGGAATTTCGAAGCACCTCCCCGCCGTTCTCCCGATACACGTCCCGGCGGGGAGAGTGTGCATCCGAAGAACAACGGGGAGGTGCTTGCCGAAACTCCGACTATGACGGGGGCGGAACATGGAAGCTAACCCATCTACGCATCCTCGGCCGTCCAAAAAACGTGGACAATCCGAAAGAGATATCGTCGCGAATATGCACCGATCGAGGCATACCAACGACCGCGTATCACTTTCGGACGGGAGACGCCTAACTCAGTTACGCAACCTAAGACCATGATACGGATAGAGGGGTTATACCTAGGGGGCCGGTGAAGCTAGCGAGTCCTTTGGGTCCTCCGAATCCCCTCCGGTAGCTCCTGCTCTGCAAAAGAAGAAAAACAATACTATAAGTAAAATTTTCGGCAGAACCTCCCCTGCACGAGGAGGTTTCCCAAAACCTGCAAGAAAAGTCGACACGAAGGCCGACATCCACAATTCACGGCACAGAGGCACACACATCCACAAATTTGACAACCATCACATTTTGGAGGTGATATTTCAAAAGGACCAAAAACTATGATTTTCACCTAAAAGGATCCATTCACGACTCTTTGAACTTACAATGTATCAATTCCTCATCATATCACTTCCTTGCACCCTTCTTGAAGCCGCCCAAACAACACCTTAACAAGTACCTAGCATAAGAGAAAATAATCCGAGATAGTGAAATAATTGGCGTTAAGTAACGGATATAGAAGCATGTGATCACTTGATATATATATATATACGCACCCCATTTTCCAAAGAAGCACATACGGCTAGGACTTTATATGGAAAGGAACTAATCATTAAGACACATCCATTAGAGCCTATTATGTTCAATTGTAGTGTCTTGTAGTTTACTAGCTTGCTGAAAATCGATTGGATTTTATCCGAAATCGATATTTTGGTGCGAGATTGCAAACAAGACAAACCCATAGTAGCAATGATAAGCCTGCGTACCGCGTAGCCTAATCGATTCATATTGCCGAAATCGGTAGCGAGTCAACAAGATTGCTTAATTCGATATAATAGGTGCACATCACCAACTAATTATATGTGCAAATGTACACACACAATGAGCACAAATGCCCCCAAACCACAACCACTACACTCGCTCGATGGGGTTTGCCGCGAGCAACAAGTCTTGCCAATGCCAAAGACACCGACATAGGCTCACACATATGCGCCACCGTAGCATGTTTACTACTACCGATAATTGATTTCGTTGCTTGACTTGAGGAAGAACACAAATTGCGGATCGCTCCAAAATTGCGGTATAATCGTACCTTTACGGTATAATCGTACCTTTCTCGCGCCAATCAAGTAGTGCGGGGCGGGGGCGGCGGGCGGGGGCGGGGGGGCGGGGTGGGGGCGGCGGGGCGGGGGTGGGGGCGCGGTGGGGGCGGCGGGGGCGGGGTGGGGTGGCGAGGTGGGGGCGCGGTGGGCCGGCGGCCGCGGCGGGGTCGGGCGGGCGCGGGGCGGCGGCGGCGGCGCGGGGGCGGGCGGCGGAGCGGGGGCCGGGCGCGCGCGGGGCCGGCGGGGGCGGGGGTGGCGAGGTGGGGGCGCGGTGGGGCCGGCGGGGGTCGTCGGGCGGGGCCGGCCGGCGCGGATCCGCCGGCCGCGCGCGCGGGGGGTGGGCGGCGCGCGCGGGGGTGGGCGGCGCGCGCGCGAGGGGGTGAGGGAGGGCCGAGGGAGGGGCGGGTCGCGTGGGAAGGCCGAGGGAGGGCCGGCTCGCTTGTTTTAGGGTTAAAGTTCTTTGCCAACGCCCTATAGGTGCGGTGTTGGCAAAGTCTTTTTTATTTTTTATCGCGCCATCCTTTTCCAACACCGTGTTATTAATGTCGTTGGCGAAGCCACTTTGCCCAATGACCCCCACAAAGTCGTTGGGAAAGAATTTTTGCATTTTTGTTTTTTTCCTTTCAAATTTTTTGTGGGTACTTCCTACTATAACTACATCTCAACTTCAAAACTTGGGGATGTTTTGAGCTATTTAACTATATTTCGTTAATTATTTTCGTTCACTTGAATTTTCCGTATAATTCAAATTTGAGCTGCAGTGCGTGAAATAATGAAACTTAGGCGTTCAAAAAATGATATTCATGTCGTGGAGTGTGTTTTGAGGCCGTGTCCCAAAGCTCACCCGAAAATTCGAAGTCATTGTCCACGTAACACGACGGTTCAGGCGTGGTACAACTATTTTTTAATTATATAAAATCCAAACGAAGTCGAAAAATCACGAAACTTGTCGGGGTGTCTTGTGATCACATGTGGAGGCTGCGATAAACATTTGAGAAAGTTTGGAGCAAGTTACCGCGTCGGATGGTCAAAACCTAGACAGCTCCACATGTGCTCCACAAGTGATCACATGGTAGAGATGTCTAGGTTTTGAGCATTTGACGCGGCAACTTGCTCCAAACTTTCTCAAATGTTTATCGTAGCCTCCACATGCGATAACAATACACCCCGACAAGTTTCGTGATTTTTCGACTTAGTTTGGATTTTATATAATTAAAAATAGTTGTACCACGCCCGAACCGTCGTGTTACGTGCACAAGGACTTCGAATTTTCGGGTGAGCTTTGGGACACGGCCTCAAAATACCCTCCCCGACATGAATATCATTTTTCGAACGCCTAAGTTTCATTATTTCACGCACTGCGTTAGCTCAAATTTGAATTATGCCTTGAAAATTCAAGTGAACGAAAATAATTAACGAAATATAGCTAAATGTTAAAAAATGGGCCCACATTTAACAATGTGCTTCTAAACAATGTAGAAAGGCTACCAAAAAAGTTTGAACTCAAAATTCGAAAAAAATGAAAATTCTTTGCCAACAAACTCGCAATCTTCCCCAACGACCCCTACAAGGCCGTTGGGAAAGAAGGCTATTCGCCAACGACTTGGTAGCCCCGTTGGCGAAGGGCCGCTCCCTTTGCCAACGCCTAACGGCGAAGCCGTTGGCGAAGCCGACGGCGGCGGCACCGTTTGGTCGCGCGGAGCTTCGCCAACAACTTTTCTTTCCCAACGGGAATGCCGTTGGGAAATAACCCCTTCGCCAACGGCCCGGTCTTTGCCATCGATCATTGGATTTTGGGTCGTTGGCGAAGATTTCTTTCCCAACGGCGGTATTTTCTGTTGGGAAAGAGTTTCTTCGCCAACGGCTCGGGTCTTGGCCGTTGGGAAAGCGTGGGGCCGTTGGCGAAGCCGCGCTTCTTTTTGTTGTGTAAAAGCACTACGAGCAATGGCATGTGCTCCGTGACGCGACTAATACTTGAGTCACACCATATGAAATGACGCGACAAATGTCCACGGTGGCGTTGGAAAAAGTCGGTGGCGGAGGGAGTCACATGAAGTGACGCGACTCGTAAAGGAGTCACATGAAAACAACACAACTTTTCAAGTGACTCCTTCACGAGTCGCGCCGTGTAGCATGGCGTGACTCCTTCCGCCACATCAGATGTGATTTTTTTCCAATGCCACAGTGGACATTAGTCGCGCCACTTCATGTGGCGTGACTCAAATATTAGTCGCGTCACGGAGCTTGACACGACCAAAAGGGCTACTTTTTGGAATTTTAGTTCGAGATGAGTTATTTTTAAAATTTTAAATTAAAAAGGTTAAAATAAAAAATTCGACCGCAACAAGGTGGGCCGCCGTAGGTTCCGTGTGTTCAATGTTTCCGCGATGGAAAATCGACACCGACGTTGTAAATCGGTTTTTGCAGGAATGAAAATGACGTTGAAATTGAAAAGACTGGCATTTCGGTTCAATTTCGTTTGAGTTTTTTTTTTCGATTTCGGTTTCAAAATTCCCACCTCTGCCCATGGCCCTTGACAACCAAGCATGCTAGTTAGCGGGTTATCTCATCCATGAGGTCTCCTTGTTAGCAATTTGCTTGGAGTTGTTTCAGCAAAGCTGTCATTCTATCTGGAACAGGAACAGTATGACTGCCCTAGGCAACTAGGCTTTTCAACAAGATCATTACATTATTAGATGTTTCTATTAAAGAATGTGCATATCACGTATTTCATTACAAAAGAAAAATGAGCTACAACAAAGGAAATGTTTGGAACAAACAAAACAAAGAACATACAACAACGACCTCTAATGCTTCACGAAAAACCAAAGTTCCTCTGCTCTAATAATTGGTTAGAGGGGCCTAGGTATGATCGTATTGGTAGATAGTTCGATTACTTGTTTGAGCGGATTTACGAGACCGACTTAAAAAAAAAAATCCCCTCACCCACACTATCGGGGTTCGGAGATTTCCTAAACCCAGCCCAAAGCTTCGCCTTGTTGATAATCGTAGGAGCTAGCCCGTGGGTCCCTTCACTCCACTTGGATTAGTTTTCTAACACCTCACAGAAAGGAGAACAACTAACCCTACGAAGCCCGAAGCTTTGCCTTCTTGATAATGAAACCCTACGAAGCCCAAAGCTTCGCCTTGTGCCCTTGTTGATAACGCCTAGGGCCCACGGCTCACGCTATCTTTCCGGAGCGACCATGCCACCAGCCAGGCTAAGAAATCAAATCTTCTCTGTCTGGATTTTGACACCCGTTTCCTTCCACGAAGCCACCGAAGAAGCAAACTTTTCTTGACTATGGGTGCAACCGTTAGGATGTGAACGATAGTTTTCACCTCTTGTGCACATAGGGTGTATTTGTCCCTGAGGCTATATCGTTGAAGACGGTTGGCCGTCCAGCAGCGACCATGCAAGACAAACCGGCAGAAGAGTTTGCACTTTTTTTTTTGGAAAGAGGCATCAGGTTGGTGAGCCCCAAAAGATGCGACCTACACAAGAAGAGAGCATTATAGCCGTCGAAGAGGGGATAGAGGGTATATTTGCAACTCATTTAAGGGAAAAAAAACCGTGGTGCACTCACTCGCATGTTTGATAATGCTAGCTTATTCTACTTAACAATACTAGCTTGCTGTCGTAGGTGAGATAAGAGATGCCAACATCTCCAAGAATTCTTACCACTCCTATGAAGCAAAATTTCCCTTCTCTTAAGGGCAATTTTTTTGTTTCTAGGTCAACTTCGGAACTCATTAAAAGAATGATGAGTTGGTTCATTGGTTCTCTCCGGCTTATATGTATACGTACTATAGTTTCCGGTCCCCTCCAAGTCGTGTCATCTAGACGTACTCGTTCGATGTCTTTTGAGTTTGTTTGGCTACAAAGTGATTGGAGTAAAAGGAAAGGGGATTGAGTCTAAATAAACTAATTTCGCTTCCAATCTCTCCCATTCCTCCTCGCTCTCGCTATCCAACCAAGTCTTAACGAATTTATACAACCACCTAACCGGGGAGGGGATCACTACAAGTGCCCCTGTTGTGTCACACTTATCATCCGGCGATCAATAATACTTTTTCTCTCGGAACAAATCAGCACCAACCACCAACCAAACGAACAAAGGCTCGTACTTTTGTGCATATTGGAACCCCCCAACCCCCGCGACCAACCTACACACCGCAACAAAGCGCCGGAGACATGCGAATCATGTTTTGACAAGCACGGCTTTTGCCTTTGCTTTCCAACATCTTAAAGTGTGTAGGAAACGCGTGCTTCGCCAACGGCTTAAAGTCGTTGGCGAAGACTCAAACATTGTTGGCGAAGGCTTTCCCAACAGGGGTTTCCGAGTTCTTGTTGGGAAAGAGCCGTTGGCGTTTTAAGTGATGGGAAAGAGCTCTTCGCCAACGAGAATTCCGGCCCGTTGGGAAAGCTTTGCCAACAGCCATGTGCGCCGTTGGCGAAGAGGGGACGCCGTCGGCTCGGATGCCGTTACCTTCGCCAACAGGGGAAGCGACGGCCGTTGGCAAAGTCCTGTTGGCAAAGGGAATGGCAGCTTTGCCCTGACCTAGCTTTGCCAACGGCCTCGGGTGAAGCCGTTGGCAAAGCCGCCGGCTTTGCCAACGGCTTTGGCCCGGCTTGTTGGCAAAGGCGGGCGCGTGCTTTAGGGGAAGCCTATCTTTGCCAACGGCTGGCCCAAAGCCGTTGGCAAAGCCGGGAAGGCCGTTGAGGAAAGCCCGGCTTGCCAACAGGCTTTGGCCTATGCTGTTGGCAAAGCTGGGAATCCCCCCCCCTTTTTTCTCTTTTCTAGCATTTAATTCACATATCAAATCCACACATCAACATATGAACCAGAATACCACATATATATCAACAATATAGCATATAAACCACATTTCGACATCGGTTTCGATCTCAACATGAATCCACACACCAAATCTTCGATACATGTCCATAATACACATAAAGTCATGAAACGAGTGCATACATGTCCAACATACACCAGGATGTCCAACACACATGTCCAAAATGTCCGACAAGTCCAACATACATGTCCAGGGGTCTAACATGCATCGCTACTAGTCCATAAGAGGTAGTCACAGGTACCTAGCTCGTGGTGTCGTCCCCAGGGGTCCCGGCGCCGTCCCCGGAGGTCCCCGGCGCCCCCACCTTGCCGTGGCCGTGCTCGAGTCCACCCCGACCCCTGCGCGGCGGGTCGTAGTGCCGTAGGGCGGGCGAGGCCCCCCGCGCGTCCGCGCGCCCCGGCCACGACGAGTAGGTCCGCGACGGTGGAGCCCACGTGTACGGCGTGTGTGGGGTAGGTCGGGTCTTGTGGAGAAAGACCCGGTGGAGGGCTAGCACACGGAGTCGGGTTCGAACCCGCCGACCGAGCCTCGCACAAAGGACAAGTGATGTAATTAGTACTGCAGGATGGCCGCACAAGGTAAAGCAAAAAGGTAATATAGCGACCGGAGCGTGAACGGGGAGGAGGCACGCGGGAGTGGTGGTGCAGCAAGGAGGGAGGGAGGAAGCTCCTGCTCGTCCGGGAACTTGGACTTGACGAAGCCGGCCCGGAGTCCGCTATCCGACGCCGGTAGTGCCCCGCCATAACCGCTAAGCTCGCCGGTGGGCCGCGTCCGGGCCGCCGACCGGGCCGCATCATCTCCTGGAACCTGGCCTGCAATATTACACCCGCATGGTATGTGAAGCCAAGGTGTTTGAAATGAGTGCACAACGAATGAAACCGCACTTACCTCCATCTGCTGGTACGTGGTCGGCCGTCGGGGCGCTATCGGGATGCCGGAGGAGCTACTGGACCCGCCTTTCGAATCTCCCTCAGCGTGGGAGTAGTGGACGAGCTGATGGCGCTGTTGGCCATCCAGTAGGAGCCGTGCTGCTTCCCTCCTCCCAACCTCATCACGATCTCCGTGTCTAGGGGCTCCTTGAAGGGGCCCTTGTCTTCTTCGGATGGCTGCGGCGAAACGCAGCGCTGTACTCGACGAGCTTGGGCTGCACGTTCGCGTTGGTGTACGCGTCCGGCCCGTCCTCCGGGTTCCACCTGTTGGCCGGGTCCTTCGCTTTGCCCTTGTGAGAAAGGGCGTACCCCACCACCTCGTTGATCTCCTCCCCACCATGAGATGCCCTCGCGAAGAAAACACAAACATGGTTACAAGTAAATAGATTGAGCACTACGGTAAATAGATCAACATTATCATACCCATGCGTCCATGAAGCTGCGGGAGGGACCGGTTCCCTTGGTGGTGTGCCACCCTTGCGGCCTTTGCCCGGCGCTCCCGACGCTCTTTCTTCTCCTCGTAGCACTTGTCCGATCTCCACCGGCGCACAATGGCCTCCCGACATTCTCGGGTCCTTGTCGCACCACCCCGTATCCACTAAGAAACATCAAGTATTTGACATGTCGGAAGATGAATTGAATGTTTCATGGAAGCAAGCGAACGAATGTTTCTTCGCTTAATTACCGTCAAGTACTCATCCTCGGTGAGGTCGGTCTCCCTCTGGAGGATGATCTCCTGCCTGACTCGTTCCTTCTTGATCACCTCGCCAAGACGAGTTGCGGTAGTGGTTGATGACGCACTGGATGCGCGCATCGTGGTACATGTCCCTGAGACGTGCATGGCAGGCGTTCTCCAACACGATCGCCGCCTCCGCCTCTTTCCCATCCGCGCACTTCCGGTGCCCCCGCACGCACACATCATGTTTCATTTCATTATTTCAAGAACGTCCAACGAATGTGTAGTATTGAGAAATGCGTTGTGATGAAAACACTCACCCAAAACTCCCTCTTGATCTTCTTCGCAAGTGACTCGCATGCAGGTGAACCAGCAAGATCGCTGCCTTCGGGCTCGAGCGCGGGGACGGTGTGCAGGTGGAAGTGTTCCCACTTCATGGGCGGCTTTCGAACGCCGTCGATGGTGACCAAGCCAGGGTAGTACTCCTTAATCAGCAGGGAGAGGATGCCATTGATATGGCGTGCACCGGTACCCCCCTCCGTAAACACCCAGGCCCTGCACGAGTCATTAACAAAAATTATTAGTCTGAAATTCGGTTTTCATCATGCTATGTGAACAATATGAAAAAAGTAGTTCACTTACTCTTTCCCGACGGGCGCAATCACCTTGCGCTGGTGGGGGAGCGGCTTCTGTGTAGGGAGCGTCGAGGGCCCGCGCTCGTAGGGCTTCCTCAAACTCGAGGAAGGCACCACGGCGCCGTGACACTCGTCCTCGTCGTCGTGGCCGCCACCGCCACCGCCACCGCCACACCCGGCGTCGTGGCCCTCGTCGTCGTCGTCGTCGCCGCCGCCACCGCTGCCACCGCTGCCACCGTCCCCACTCATCGTCGTCGTCGTCCTCATCACGAACTCCGGCCCTCCTCTGTCGGAGACGTCTGCTGCGGGCCGGCTCCTCCGTCCGGGCCGGCTCCTCCTCCCTACCGGCCTGCTCCTCCACGTCTACCTCCTGCTCGCCGCGACCGCCGTAGAGCGAGGGGCAGGTCCGCTTCGGCAGCTTCTTCCTGCCGCCTGGCATTTCGTCGAGTGCCTGCAATGACAACGATTAAAACAATTAGCATTTATAATTGCAAGGTGAAAATAATAATTGTAAATAAAGAAACATAATTGTAAATGACAATTAGTTGTAAATAAAGAAATATAATTGCAAATGACAAGTAGTTGTATTACGTGGAGGCGACATAATCTCTGCGTATGGCAATACGACTTGTGCGACTTCATCACCACTGTCCTCGTCATCACTATCAATATTGTCGAGCTCTCGATCATCCTCATCGTCATCGCCAGAGTCATCGTCATCGTCCGGAACAGCTCCATCGCGCTTCCTCTGCCATCGCTCAAGGAGTTGTAAGTCCTTAGGATCCAGCACGTCATCACCCTCCTCCTCATCGATGTCGTTGTCTTCTTCCATGCTCATCGTCATTAGCGTAGAAATGTCTATCTCAAATCGCCCATCTAGCCCCTCAGGTTGATAGAACTCATCTGTCGTTGGGTCAAAGTTGTAATCATCATCGTTTGGGAGAGGTGCTTTACTGCGCGGCGATACCATGTGCACAAGGCTCCAACCCGCAAGCCTTGGGTCAGTTTGGCACGCCCATGGAAGGTAATAAACTTGCGTGGCGTCTCGGTTAGCCACAATATAGACATCATCTCCATTATATTTGGAATCTCGTCGAATTTCGGTTAGCCCAATCTTAAGGTCTTCTCTCATGACATTAGGATCGAACCAATGGCATTTGAATACCACTTGTCTTCAAAGAACTCGCCACCCCCGAATTCGAGCTCGTATATCTCTTCAACTATGCCGTAATAGTTCTTATCATTGCCGGGCGTACAAACACCGCCGCACGTGGTTTTTCGTTGGGGCCTCCTCTCCTCGTAGCCTCTAGTGCGAAAGCGATAGCCATTGACATCATAAATGTTGAATGACTTGACCTTACGGTTGATGCCAAGGCCCACCTCTCTCAATTCGGCACTCATTAGCGCATCTTCCCCGGGCTGCAGGGTTACGACGGTTCGATCGTTAAATTACTCGCTCCTAGGAGCAAAGTGGAAACGAGGTTACTCGGATGGTACCTTTGAACAAAACCAGGAAACGAAGTTGGGATTGCCATGTCTAAGAAGATGGTCCTCTTGTTCCGAGGTAGGAGCAGTATTGCCGCTCCAATGAATATTAATGAATTCCCTGAAAAACAAGAGAGATGGGGGTTGAATTGCTAGGTAAGAGGTTATAGTGACGGCGTATGAAACAAGCATATTGAGAACTTACTTCTGATAATCCAGGCACTCATCAAGGTTCAGCAACAAGTACATCATGATACTGGTCCACTCCTCATGGGTCAAGTTCTTGTTGACACCCGCGCTTCCTTTTCCGAGATCCCCTTTGAAAAGGCTAAGGGTCGATGAGTTCTCCTCGATGTTGTAACGAGAGGTTGGATTATGCACACTAGGAAGTTTCTCAGTATAGTATGCCTGTGTGAAGGTCGACACCTCCTCAATAACGAATGCCTCCGCCACGGAAGCCTCGATTTTGGCTTTATTTTTACACTTTTGCCGAAGTAACTTCAGACACCTCTCGATTGGATAGCACCAACGGGCTCGCACGGGACCCCCGAGCCGTGCCTCGCGGGGTAGGTGCGAATCGATGCCGCATTGATAGGAAGAAGCCGGGTGGAAATATCATCTCCAATTTGCGAGCAACGAGAGGTGCGGCCTTCTCCGGTTCAAGACACACTTCTCGAGATAAGCGCTTGGCACAAAGGCGTCGGAAGAAATAGCTCAACTCTGCCAGGACGCGCCACACTGGCTCGGGGAGGTATCCACGGGTCATCGCGGGAAGGATCCGCTGAATCCATATGTGGAAGTCGTGACTCTTCATCCCTAGCACTTTCATAGTGTCCACGTTCACTCCCCGAGCCAGATTCGCAGCATACCCATCAGGGAACCGCACCGTCTTTATCCACCTCAGTATGTCCTTCCTAACTGGCCTTTTGAGGACGTAATCGGCCGGGCCCCTTTTCCACCTCTTGCCTGGCGCAGGGGTCTTCATCACAAGCTTTGGTCTATCACACATCGTTTCGATATCCGGTCTAGCCTTAACGTTGTCCTTCGACTCCTTACCGGTGTCCATGAGTGTTGCCCAGAGTGCCTCAGCGACATTCTTTTCGTGTGCATTACATCGATGTTGTGTGGAAGAAGAAGGTGCTTGAAGTACGGTAGCTTATGCAAGCCCGATATATGAGTCCACATGTGCGTGGTACCATATCCAATAAAACCACCATTCACTTCATCAACTTGGAGAGCCTCTAACTCGGCAAGAACATCCTCGGGGCTCCTAGGCTCAGGAATGGGGTCGGTGACTTGAACACCTTTCGTGAAGTGCTTTTCATCTCGCCTCAATTCATGGTCCTCGGGGCGAGGAATTGCCGATGTTTGTCGAAAGAAGAATACTTGCCACCCTTTTTCAGCCAGGTGAACATCACATCTGTCTTGCATGTTGGGCAAGGGAACTTCCCGTGAACACACCACGCGCTGAACAAGCCATACGCCAAGAAGTCATGCAATGAATACTGGTACCACACATGCATTGTGAAGTTCCTCTTCGTAGC
The DNA here is from genome assembly GCA_947561735.1 of Cenchrus americanus. Taxonomy (NCBI): domain Eukaryota; kingdom Viridiplantae; phylum Streptophyta; class Magnoliopsida; order Poales; family Poaceae; genus Cenchrus; species Cenchrus americanus. The sequence continues at coordinate 58,985,589 of OX387240.1, forward strand.
TCGATCATACGTCCGCACCCCCTCGTCCCAAGCATGTTGCAATTCATCCCACACTGGCTGCATGAACACACCCATATTTTTGCCGGGTGTCCAGGTATTATCAGCGTTAAGAACACATTCCTGGGTTCGAACATGACGCCGGGGGGAAGATTGAGGGGGATCACGAACACCGGCCAACAAGTGTACGGGGCCGCCATCATTCCAAACGGGTTGAACCCATCCGTCGCCCGGCGCTACGCGTACATTCGGGCATCCTCTCGCCTTGTCGGGATACATGGCATCGAAGTACCTCCATGCATCACCATCCGATGGGTGTACCATCTTGTTAGTGTACCTCTTGCCTTTCTTGTGCCACATCATCATTTTCGCGGTATCCTCTCGTCATAAACATCCGTTGGAGCCGATGTGTGAAAGGAAGGTGCCGGATGACCATCTCGGGGATCTTTGATCGTCTCTTGATGCCATCACCGCCTTCTACCTCCACATACCTAGAGACTTTGCACGTTGGACGGTGTGTTGCGTCCTCGTGGTCGTCCCCGAACAAGACGCACCCATTCGGACAAGCATGGATCGGCTCGTACGGCATCTTAAGTGCACGAAGGAGCCTCGTGACTCGTACGTGTTCTTCGGTAGGATGTGGTCCTCCGGAAGCGGCCCCGCCAAAAACCGACAACACGAGATCGAAGCCGTCTCGACTAATCCCAAGCCGCGACTTCAACGCTATTAGGCGTGATATGCCATCTAGTCGTGAAACCCTTGTTTTCTCGTGAAGGGGCTTCGTGCCGAGTCCAGCATGGTGTAGAACGCCTTTGCGGTTTCCTCCGGATCCTCCTCCGCCTCCATTCCTCGAGGGAATGCCCCTTCTGGAAGTCTTCTAACATGTCTGCCATCCCGGCATCTGCATCCAACTCCTCGAGGAGGGGTCTCACCGACTCTTGCCTAATAACATCGGGCTCACCATGGTGGACCCGGCGTGTATAGTTTCGAACGTATCCATTCTTGAAAAGATCTTGCATAACAATACGCCTTTCTCTCCATTTCTTGTTCTTACACGGGCCGCACGGACACCGCATCCGAATCGACCCTCTAGCAGGTGGGCCAAATGCCGGTCCAAGAAAGCGCTAGTCCCCCTAACCCATTCATTGCTCGTTTCTCCCTTGTCCAACCGGTGTACATCCACCGACGGTCGGCCATCCTCTCGCCATGCGCCAAGGTAAGAGAGCAATAAAACCACCATCCGCATCTACAAGGCGTTCCTACCATCTAATAGGTGAAGGATAGGTCCTAATCCCACCCGACGATGCGTAGATGAGGTTAGCTTCCATGCTCCGCGCCCGTCCGAGACGGAATTTCGGCGAACACCTCCCCGCCGTTCTCCCGATACACGTCCCGGCGGGGGAGAGTGTGCATCCGAAGAACAACGGGGAGGTGTCTGCCGAAACTCCGACTATGACGGGGGCGGAACATGGAAGCTAACCCATCTACGCATCCTCGAGCTGTCCAAAAAACGTGGACAATCCGAAAGAGATGCGTCGCGAATATGCACCGATCGAAGCATACCAACGACCGCGTATCACTTTCGGACGGGAGACGCCTAACTCGGTTACGCAACCTAAGACCATGATACGGATAGAGGGGTTATACCTAGGGGGCCGGTGAAGCTAGCGAGTCCTTTGGGTCCTCCGAATCCCCTCCGTAGCTCCCGCTTTCGCAAAAGAAGAAAAACAATACTATAAGTAAAATTTTCGGCGAGAACCTCCCCGCACGAGGAGGTTTCCCAAAACCTGCAAGAAAAGTCGACACGAAGGCCGACATCCACAATTCACGGCACGAGAGGCACACACATCCACAAATTTGACAACCATCACATTTTGGAGGTGATATTTCAAAAGGACCAAAAACTATGATTTTCACCTAAAAGGATCCATTCACGACTCTTTGAACTTACAATGTATCAATTCCTCATCATATCACTTCCTTGCACCCTTCTTGAAGCTGCCCTGACAACACCTTAACAAGTACCTAGCATAAGAGAAAATAATGCGAGATAGTGAAATAATTGGCGTTAAGTAACGGATATAGAAGCATGTGATCACTTGTATATATATATATATATACGCACCCCATTTTCCAAAGAAGCACATACGGCTAGGACTTTATATGGAAAGGAACTAATCATTAAGACACATCCATTAGAGCCTATTATGTTCAATTGTAGTGTCTTGCGGTTTACTAGCTTGCTCGAAAATCGATTGGATTTTATCTCGAAATCGTATTTTGGTGCGAGATTGCAAACGACAAACCCATAGTAGCAATGATAAGCCCGCAAATACCGCGTAGCCTAATCGATTCATATTGCCGAAATCGGTAGCGAGTCAACAAGATTGCTTAATTCGATATAATAGGTGCACATCACCAACTAATTATATGTGCAAATGTACACAAACAATGAGCACAAATGCCCCCAAACCACAACCACTACACTTGCTCGATGGGGTTTTCTTTGCAGAGCAACAGTCTTGCCAATGCCAAAGACACCGACATAGGCTCACACATATGCGCCACTGCAGCATGTTTACTACTACTGATAATTGATTTCGTTGCTTGACTTGAGGAAGAACACAAATTGCAGTATAATCGTACCTTTACAGTATAATCGTACCTTTACTGCGCCAATCAAGTAGTGCGGGCGGGGGGCGGGCGGGCGGGGCGGGGGCGGCGGGGCGGGGCGGGGCGGGGTGGGGGCGGCGGGGGCGGGGGTGGGGCGCGGTGGGGGCGGCGGGGGCGGGGGTGGGGTGGCGAGGTGGGGGCGCGGTGGGCGGCGGCCGCGGCGGGGTCGGCGGGCGCGGGGCGGCGGCGGCGGCGGCGCGGGGGGCGGCGGCGGAGCGGGGGCGCGCGCGCGGGGCCGGCGGGGGCGGGGGTGGCGAGGTGGGGCGCGGTGGGGCCGGTGGGGTCGTCGGGCGGGGCCGGCCGGCGCGGATCCGCCGGCCGCGGCGCGCGGGGGGTGGGCGCGCGGCGCGCGCGGGGGGGGTGAGGGAGGCTGAGGGAGGGGCGGGTCGCGTGGGAAGGCTGAGGGAGGGCTGGCCTGCTGTGTTTTAGGGTTAAAGTTCTTTGCCAACAGCCTATAGGTGCGGCTGTTGGCAAAGTCTTTTTTATTTTTTACTGCGCCATCCTTTTCCAACAATTTGTGTTATTAATGTTTGTTGGCGAAGCCACTTTGCCATGACCCCACAAAGTCGTTGGGAAAGAATTTTTGCATTTTTGTTTTTTTCCTTTCAAATTTTTTGTGGGTCCTTCCTACTATAACTACATCTCAACTTCAAAACTTGGGGATGTTTTGAGCTATTTAACTATATTTCGTTAATTATTTTCGTTCACTTGAATTTTTCGGCATAATTCAAATTTGAACCGCAGTGTGTGAAATAATGAAACTTAGGCGTTCAAAAAATGATATTCATGTCGTGGAGTGTGTTTTGAGGCCGTGTCCCAAAGCTCACCCGAAAATTCGAAGTCATTGTCCACGTAACACGACGGTTCAGGCGTGGTACAACTATTTTTTAATTATATAAAATCCAAACGAAGTCGAAAAATCACGAAACTTGTCGGGGTGTCTTGTGATCACATGTGGAGGCTGCGATAAACATTTGAGAAAGTTTGGAGCAAGTTACCGCGTCGGATGGTCAAAACCTAGACAGCTCCACATGTGCTCCACAAGTGATCACATGGTAGAGATGTCTAGGTTTTGAGCATTTGACGCGGCAACTTGCTCCAAACTTTCTCAAATGTTTATCGTAGCCTCCACATGCGATAACAATACACCCCGACAAGTTTCGTGATTTTTCGACTTAGTTTGGATTTTATATAATTAAAAAATAGTTGTACCACGCCTGAACCGTCGTGTTACGTGCACAAGGACTTCGAATTTTCGGGTGAGCTTTGGGACACGGCCTCAAAATACCCTCCCCGACATGAATATCATTTTTCGAACGCCTAAGTTTCATTATTTCACGCACCTGCAGTTCAAATTTGAATTATGCCGGAAAATTCAAGTGAACGAAAATAATTAACGAAATATAGCTAAATGTTAAAAAATGGGCCCACATTTAACAATGTGCTTCTAAACAATGTAGAAAGGCTACCAAAAAAGTTTGAACTCAAAATTCGAAAAAAATGAAAATTCTTTGCCAACAGCCGCAATCTTCCCCAACAGCCCCTACAAGGCTGTTGGGAAAGAAGGCTATTCGCCAACGACTTGGTAGCCCCGTTGGCGAAGGGTCGCTCCCTTTGCCAACGGCTAACGGCGAAGCGTTGGCGAAGCCGACGACGGCGGCACCGTTTGGCCGCGCCGAGCTTCGCCAACGGCTTTTCTTTCCCAACGGGAATGCTTTGTTGGGAAATAACCCCTTCGCCAACGGCCGGTCTTTGCCATCGATCATTGGATTTTGGGCCGTTGGCGAAGATTTCTTTCCCAACGGCGGTATTTTCCCGTTGGGAAAGAGTTTCTTCGCCAACGGCTCGAGTCTTGGCCGTTGGGAAAGCGTGGGGCGTTGGCGAAGCCGCAGCTTTTGTTGTGTAAAAGCACTACGAGCAATGGCATGTGCTCCGTGACGCGACTAATACTTGAGTCACACCACATGAAATGACGCGACAAATGTCCACGGTGGCGTTGGAAAAAGTCAGTGGCGGAGGGAGTCACATGAAGTGACGCGACTCGTAAAGGAGTCACATGAAAACAACACAACTTTTCAAGTGACTCCTTCACGAGTCGCGCCGTGTAGCATGGTGTGACTCCTTCCGCCACATCAGATGTGATTTTTTTCCAATGCCACAGTGGACATTAGTCGCGCCACTTCATGTGGCGTGACTCAAATATTAGTCGCGTCACGGAGCTTGACACGACCAAAAGGGCTACTTTTTGGAATTTTAGTTCGAGATGAGTTATTTTTAAAATTTTAAATTAAAAAGGTTAAAATAAAAAATTCGACCGCAACAAGGTGGGCCGCTGTAGGTTCCGTGTGTTCAATGTTTCCGCGATGGAAAACTGACACCGACATTGTAAATCGGTTTTTGCAGGAATGAAAATGACGTTGAAATTGAAAAGACTGGCATTTCGGTTCAATTCTGTTTGAGTTTTTTTTTTTCGATTTCAGTTTCAAAATTCCCACCTCTGCCCATGGCCCTTGACAACCAAGCATGCTAGTTAGCGGGTTATCTCATCCATGAGGTCTCCTTGTTAGCAATTTGCTTGGAGTTGTTTCAGCAAAGCTGTCATTCTATCTGGAACAGGAACAGTATGACTGCCCTAGGCAACTAGGCTTTTCAACAAGATCATTACATTATTAGATGTTTCTATTAAAGAATGTGCATATCACGTATTTCATTACAAAAGAAAAATGAGCTACAACAAAGGAAATGTTTGGAACAAACAAAACAAAGAACATACAACAACGACCTCTAATGCTTCACGAAAAACCAAAGTTCCTCTGCTCTAATAATTGGTTAGAGGGGCCTAGGTATGATCGTATTGGTAGATAGTTCGATTACTTGTTTGAGCGGATTTACGAGACCGACTTAAAAAAATCCCCTCACCCACACTATCGGGGTTCGGAGATTTCCTAAACCCGACCCAAAGCTTCGCCTTGTTGATAATCGTAGGAGCTAGCCCGTGGGTCCCTTCACTCCACTTGGATTAGTTTTCTAACACCTCACGAAAGGAGAACAACTAACCCTACGAAGCCCGAAGCTTTGCCTTCTTGATAATGAAACCCTACGAAGCCCAAAGCTTCGCCTTGTGCCCTTGTTGATAACAGCCAGGGCCACCGGCTCACGCTATCTTTCCAGAGCGACCATGCCACCAGCCAGGCTAAGAAATCAAATCTTCTCTGTCTGGATTTTGACACCCGTTTCCTTCCACGAAGCCACCGAAGAAGCAAACTTTTCTTGACTATGGGTGCAACCGTTAGGATGTGAACGATAGTTTTCACCTCTTGTGCACATAGGGTGTATTTGTCCCCGAGGCTATATCGTTGAAGACGGTTGGCCGTCCGGCAGGCGACCATGCACTACGGGAGAAGCAAAATTCCCCGAGTGCCACGTGCTTCCCCGAGTGCCAAAAATCGGGCACTCGGGGAAGACAATCTTCCCCGAGTGTTGCACTCGGGGAAGAAATGCACTCGGGGAAGATGGCCTTCCCGAGTGCCTAAAAGGGCAAAGCACTCGGGGAAGAAAGGCACTCGGGGAAGGCCATCTTCCCCGAGCGCAACACTCGGGGAAGACAAGCACACGAAAAAGAAAGGCTCAAGCATAGCAGCGAGCGCCGGTAGCACGCTCAGATCTGCTCATGAAAGGCACGCCGGCAGCACTCATCCACCCATCTTTACCCCTTTCTCTCTTCCGTTCGACTCTAATCTTATTCATTTTTTCGTTCGACTGTAATGGTAGGATGTAATTGAGTGATCTTTGAAAATTTCCCTACTGCTTAATGGTAGGATTTAATGGCCTCTTGTTGTTTTCAGTTAAAAAAAGAGAGTATCCTGATTCATGATGGTGTCTGGTGAAATGAATGCATCTGTTGTGTGGGCATCTGAAGGAGTTCCCGAAAGAAATCACATAGGTGAGATGGAAATTCATGTGCCACTTCAGAGAAGTTCTCCATAGTTTAATTTGGCTTTCTGATCAATTATCTTTGTTTACTGACTGCAGAATGATGTTCGGTCACATAAAACGCTAATGATCGTAAAGAGTGCATGTGTATGCGCGGAGGTGGGCGATGGAGGCGGTCTTGGCCAAGCTTGATGATAGTGCACTTAAGGTGAGAGAATGCTATGGGACATTGAGGTGCATTGCAAATTAAGACATGCATGTTCAAGGCCATGGACCGGGGCTTGTCCTACCGGCTCGACTCCTGAAGATGGGTGAGAAAGGTGAGGCTCTAGAAAGATATCTGGAAGCATTTCTCGCCTGAAAATCTCATATGGATATCTTGTTTTGTCATTGTTGACACAAGTAGGTTTGCACTTTACTATCCTACCATGCGACTGATTACATCCACTATTACACTCTTTTGTGATTCATTTTGGTTTTTGTTGATATTTCGCGGTAGTTTAAAATCGATCTTTGGTTGTTTACGCATATATTTGTGATTGCCTCTGTATGCATTGTTCTGGATTAGAAATTTTTTGGGGTTTCCAAAAAATAGCCCCTGGGTGGTGTGGCTCTCCTCTCCCCCTGTGTGCTGATTCCTGTGTGGTGGTTCTCTGTTGCATCAAGTAAAACTGTGGCAACTGATTTTTCTTATGTTGAGTTGAACTCATTTTGTAATGTAGTATTTGGCTTCCACCGTGTCTAGCTGTAGTTTTGACTCTATTTGCTGGTAAACCAAGCAGTCTCATTGGTTTCTATATTTCCTGTTATGTTAGGGGAAAGGGAGTTGGTTGATCAAGAGTTCCTGCTGCTGCCTCTGCTGACAAAAGTTTTCGGAAATGAGTTTGCTAACCTATGTTCATGGGATTTGAATCTTTCTTGGAGCTGGTGTTTATCGAGATGCTTGTGACTGCCTTAGAATGAGACGCATCCATTTGTTTTGTTATTTTTAGAGGTCCGCTCGGTGTGGTTCTTACTTGGGAACCGATGAGCCATTCTATCGATTATAACAATCGTGCCAACATTCAAATAAGTGAATAGAGGCAATAAAATATAAATGAATCATGTTTATCAAATGATAGTATGGTGTTGCACCGCTTGGTGGAGTCTTCCCGACCTCTTAATAATTTATATCCGAAGTTAATTTTGATTTTTGAGACTTTCATGTAGTAAGTGCCATCTGTTCTCTCTCGCTAATGTTCTTTACAATATTGTTTTTAGCGACTAGGATAAAGAAACGGTCATTGTTCTGTAATAAAATACTAACATGGTTATTGTTTTGTATTTCGATGGAGTGCACTTTTGACAGGGCGCGCATCGCGCGCCGGACTGTTCTAGTTACCTAGATGTCAGCTAGTAGCTTGCTTTGCATGATTTATAGTTATCGAATCCAGTGGCAGAGCTTGGCTTGACAATGAGAGGGGAGATTAGCAATTTTTTGCGCTTAAGTGGTAGAATTAAGTACTCCTTAACTAAGCTCCGCTTCTGATTAAGTCTACTAGACTTGCTTTGGATCATGGACTGTTAAAATGAAACATCAAATTGTTTGCTGTAATTATGCTAAGGATTGTCAAGTCGTGCTCATGGTGCCTATTTATTTCATTACATGGCTGCGAGATAAAACTCCATTTTGTTGAAACAATAGTTGAATTTGACGAACCCATTGAATTTGATGAACCTAATGATTAAGCAATCATAGAGAAAAACATAGAATCATATTAATTCCCCACGGTTTAAGTTGGAACATAAACACCTTGTGTGACTACTCGTTCGATTAAAGTATTTCCCGTAAAAGAGAAACAAATCCATGCAACTTAGGACTAAAATTTCACTCTTATGGTTTATGCCGAGTTTTATACTCGGACCATCGATAAGGTGGCTTTCATCTCTCGCTTTGATTGCTGCAATCTAAGGTGGTTTTATTTCGTTCCTATAGCATGTTCTTTGTTCATAGGTAGGAAATGTTGCATATTTAACTCTCCGTCCCATGACCTTATATAGTTTGTGACGTATCCGGAGCGAGTGTTGAAAATTATTGTTATTTGTTGCAGTATACACCGCCTATAGATATATGGAGCATTGGTCGTATATTTGCGGAACTATTAAGCGGGAAAAACCTCTTTGAACTCGGTTGTTGTCTTTTGAACACATAGTTATGATAGAATGATGACTTGTGCATGACATTTCTAATTGCCTATGTAATCCGATTATTTGGTTGTGTATAGTGATGTGAAGCGTGTGATAATTAGCAACGATGATGGTTGTCTAATCCGGTTGCTAATGGCTTTGTATGGTGTTGTATCGTATATTATCCCTGCTCGAAATTTTCTTAACGAGAACCTTGTGATTTATAAATGTGATTTGTGATATATTGTTGTTGATTTGTGGTTTGTGATGTAAATACATATATACGTCTTTGTTGCTTAAACAGAGAAGTAATTTTTTTTAAAAAAAAATTAGAGGCCGCTTCCCCGAGTGTTTGGGCAGTGGCACTCGGGGAAGAGGCATTTTTCTTTTTTTAAAAAAGGGGCTTCCCCGAGTGCAGCCTCCAAGGCACTCGGGGAAGATTTTTTCTTTTTTTTTAAAAAAAAGGGGCTTCCCCGAGTGTTGCACTCGGGGAAGAGGGTTTTTTTTTAAAAAAAATCGAATTTCTTCCCCGAGTGCAACACTCGGGGAAGAGTAAAAAAAAAGTGGACGGCACCGACGGTGTTAAATCTTCCCCGAGTGCTACCGTGGCACTCGGGGAAGACTTCCCCGAGTGTACGATTTTTGGCACTCGGGGAAGAGCCCTTCCCCGTGAGGAGCATCCCCGAAGCTCTTCCCCGAGTGTTGCACTCAGGGAAGGCTTCCCCGAGTGCTTTTGGCTCTTCCCCGAGTGCTTGAGGCACTCGGGGAAGGAGGTGGCTGCTGTAGTGATGCAAGACAAACCGGCGGAAGAGTTTGCACTTTTTTTTTTGGAAAGAGGCATCAGGTTGGTGAGCCCCAAAAGATGCGACCTACACAAGAAGAGAGCATTATAGCCGTCGAAGAGGGGATAGAGGGTATATTTGCAACTCATTTAAGGGAAAAAAAACCGTGGTGCACTCACTCGCATGTTTGATAATGCTAGCTTATTCTACTTAACAATACTAGCTTGCTGCTGTAGGTGAGATAAGAGATGCCAACATCTCCAAGAATTCTTACCACTCCTATGAAGCAAAATTTCCCTTCTCTTAAGGGCAATTTTTTTGTTTCTAGGTCAACTTCAGAACTCATTAAAAGAATGATGAGTTGGTTACTGGTTCTCTCCTGGCTTATATGTATACGTACTATAGTTTCCAGTCCCCTCCAAGTCGTGTCATCTAGACGTACTCTGTTCGATGTCTTTTGAGTTTGTTTGGCTACAGAGTGATTGGAGTAAAAGGAAAGGGGATTGAGTCTAAATAAACTAATTTCGCTTCCAATCTCTCCCATTCCTCCTCAGTCTACTGCTATCCAACCAAGTCTTAACGAATTTATACAACCACCTAACCAGGGAGGGGATCACTACAAGTGCCCCTGTTGTGTCACACTTATCATCCAGCAGTCAATAATACTTTTTCTCTCAGAACAAATCAGCACCAACCACCAACCAAACGAACAAAGGTTCTGTACTTTTGTGCATATTGGAACCCCCCCAACCCCCGCGACCAACCTACACACTGCAACAAAGCGCCAGAGACATGCGAATCATGTTTTGACAAGCACAGTTTTGCCTTTGCTTTCCAACATCTAGGTTCCACAGTACTGAGATTTACCAGCAGATATGACGTCCACGTACCCCATAGATTTGCGAAACTCCAACGACTTAGATGCTGTAGATAGAATGAAATTTGCAAAATCAATACTTTTACATATATGCATGTTCCTACTTGTGCCATCTTTTCATTTGTCGAGTGAAGAATGCAAAGATCAAGGGATACACGCATGGGCATCTACAACGCTGTCAGCACCTGTAGCCCAACCTTCACAAGTATGCTCACACAACAGCGTCCCAACCTACAAATTTTGACCAGGCATAGTACTTCGATTAATCTGCTCGCACCCATGAACATCTTGTTCCAGCAATCTTATTTCCTCACAACAGGAGATTCAAACAAAATGGTAGTGTCGATGATATTCCACAGCATTTCTGATCCAATTCACAATGCAGCAAACTTGTCACCAGCATTGCGTTGATGATGACGATGCCGGTGACTTCTCCTGCGGGCTCGCAGCTCACTTCGCTTCAAGACAGTGCTGGTCTTTCCTGAGGGATTGTTGCTTTCCACATCATCTGGAGAACCTAGTATACAAGCAAGTGAATCCTCCATCATGTCTCCAGATGGTCTCTACAAGCATAATTTACAGAAAAAAAGTGTCATCTTGCAGTGAAATATTCAGAAACCTGAGAGAGACAACTGGATCTAGAAAATAAGTATAGACATGTTTCTGAAAACTGCAGACTTAGTGGTAAACTAGGTGCTCACATTGTCTGCAGTTGTCTCTCTAGAAACTGATTTGGCCTTATCATTGGAGTTGATAGCTCCAATTTCCTTCACTCTTTCTACAAAGGTACTGTCGGTATATGAACGGCGTGGGTGCCACCTGAAAAGTGGTTGATCTTGATGCAGGTCATCGAAGAGATGCTCCGCAAAAAAGTGTTTTTTCACAGCTTTGACCAGGTATGCATCATCACTATGCTTAGTAAGTATGCTGTAAAGAGGTGGTAAAAATAAGTATGAGGTTAATGAAACAAGTCATTAGTTGGAACACCTGATGCCAAAGAGAGAATTGTTGGTTAACAAACCATACATGTTAGCTAGCTCCATCTTCATGCGCCCTTCTTCAGTGTTTAAAAGATTTACAGGACATGCATGCAAGCTTGCACGATACATGGCATTTCCCATCACATAAGCGCCGGCTGAAAAGCAGAGCTTCAATGAATTCACATTTCCAATGAAAACAACGAAAAATTGATTCTTAAACACCACATGAACGTCGAAGGGTGAATCTGTCAAATAATTTATGCCAAATGGTTCTATCTACTGCTATCTTTTTTCCTTTCAACTACAACACAAATATATTTTAACTTCATGAGTGAATGGTGAGAAAAATAGAAGGTACATGATTTTGGAACACAAAACTATCTTACAAATTTCGAATAAGTAACATACGCTTAAATTTTAGTGTGTTCTACAACGACCATTGGGTGCTTTTTAAAATGTATTACTGGATGTTAATAAATCCGTATTCCGCTTTTATAGCAGTATTATACATGGATTCATCTAGGGCCTACCAGCACAGTATTAGTTATAAATTAGAGATGTGAATAATCATTTTCCTTTTTAATTGGGTTGGTTTCATTGTGAATATTTCCTAATCACGTTGATTCGTCCATACAAAAGGCACTTCTTATCAACGAAGTAAAAAATTATTGATTTGTCTTTCTCTGACTATGCTTTTGCATGACATAATTGTACAGGATTACTACCAGGTTCAATAGTCTTGAGATTTACCTGCAGCTAAACAATGCTTCACGAATCCAGGATTAGGTGGAAGCCCAAGCAACTTGTTTCCTGCACAATTTTAAGTATAAGCAGGGCTTTGATACCAACAGTAATCCTCTGTAAGGCAAATTTAAAATGATAGTTTTGAAGATTTTTAGGATAACAACAAAAACAACAACATTCATGGCAGAACATTCAGATGACGCAAGGTTCTTTAAAAAACAAAGTCCTATCTACATACACTTGAACTTTAACATTCAATGGCTTGTCTAGAAACAATCCCCTTGACCTCTTGTATTGTTTGCATGAGTATGATCATTCAATACTACGATTGGAATATTGACACAATGCCGCAATTATGCTGCTGACATGTTTTCAACACAGTCCAGTGCTCCTAAGTCCTAATTATTGACACAAGGTTATGCTTTATTCAGGAATGGCACCCACTACTTCATGGAAGGCATAGTTTTTTTTGGCCTCTTAATGTTTCATTGTTTAACACGAACAATCCAAAACAGCACAGCTAGCATTACCAAATATCAATCGAGAGAGGGAGGGAGGGAGGAACCTAGGCTGGGCATAAACCACCCTACATAGCTGCCCAATCCTCCGAACAAACCGAAGTTCACATATGGAACCAAAATGGCAATCTGAAGCCTGGTGTCCTCTTCTTTGGTCAATCCACCCTACAGCATCAGCCACAGCATCCAACTCAGAAAATCAAGGACGATTTCGATTTTCATTTTCGGGGTTTGCGGGGATGCCATGGAAGGGGGATTCTCGCAGGAGAGTTTACCTTGGTCCGCATGGCGTGCTCCAGATCTTGGATCACCCCCTGCCTCATTACCAACAGACAACCCCATCAAACCCCAGCCCGAGAAGATGCGAAAAAATATTTGGGGGAAAGAAAAAAAGAGAGGAGATTTGAGGAAGTAATACAGAAAAGAGGGATTTTGGGAACGGCAGTGAGGCCGTTTCTGGGAGAGATCCGGCAAACCTTGCCAGGCGGGGGGGCGAAATAAAGGTCCTTCATCAGCTGCACTAGTCCCGCCATCGCTTCCCTAGCTGCTCTGGATGACTGGAGACTGGACTCCGGAGAAGCAGAGAGCAGCGAGGAAAAGGAGGAAGACGACGAAGGGGTGCTGTCGTGTGATTTGGGCCTTTGTTTCCACGGACCATTCGATGTTATTGGGCTCAAGTTCTTCTGTCATTTGACCTCATTTGGGCCTTCCTGGGCCGCGAGATAATAAACCTCATGTTGGGCATGATCTTCAAACCTTTATTAAATAGCCATTTTGTTTTTTTTTTCAAAAAAATAGTAATTTTGTTTTCCTTAGAAATGGCACTCTGTAAAACTAGAAGGATTGTCATTTTGTAATGTAACCCTTTCATCTTAGTACTATACGTCTATACACTATACACCAAAAACCTTCCATCTCAAAAATCCCGTTGCAAGAATACAGGTGCATTTAACAGGGTGACAGCCATTACCGTTCATATATTTGTGTACATGACGGAAGATAAAAACTTCAATTAGTCGCCATCACCGTTCATATATTTGTGTACATGACAGAAGATAAAGACTTCAATTAGCTCGTGCACAGGAGTTACTCACCCCAAGAAAATATATGTCGACAACAAATTGCTCCAGTTGGCACCAAAATGCTAACATCTACAACATCATAATTCATACCACACCTATGATGCAACCATCACGACCAAGCAACTAAATTGTCAGCATTCTGACGGCGGTGACTTCTCTTGCGGTTTCGTGACTCCCTTCTCTTCAGGGAAGCTGTCGTGTTTTCGGAGGGATTGTGGCTTTCCATGTCCCTTATTGGAGAACCAAGCATGAAAGCCAGTGGGTCATCCATGAGGTCTCCAAATTTCTTTTAAGAGTTTATACAAAGAAACAAAGAAGAGTTATGATGCTATAAAGTATTCTGAATTTTGAACAGACAAAATGAATGGAGAAAACATAGCGATACTGGGTGCTGCCAAGATAGCTTCTGAGCAATTGTGAAAATTAGTAAAACTCACGATGTTTGTAGTCTGCCTTGAAGATGGTCCTGTTTCATTGTCAGAGGTGTTAACTTCAGCTTCTGTTTCCTTCAGCCTTTCCACAAAAGCTCTGTCAACATACCATCTGCGTGGATGCCACCTGAAAAGTGGACTATCTTGGCGCAGGTCACTGAACAGATGCACAGCAAAGAATTGCTTTCTTACAGCTTCAACCAGTGGTTTGTCTTCGCTATGCTTAGTAAGTATTCTGTGAATGACCGAGTACAAGCATTGTGTTAATGAAACAAGTAGTTAACCGAGACTCCTTATGCTAAAAGGTGAACCAAATTTTAACAAACCATACATGTTAGCGAGTTCCATCTTCATGCGGTCTTCTGCATCGTAATGTTCCAAAATCACTCGAGCACACACACGCAAGGATAGATAATAAATCAACTTTCCTGTCAGAAAAGCATGACCTGAAATACCATTTCAATAAATTAGCAATCCCAGTGAAAAGATGAAATTTTGCATGAGCACTATATGAACAACAAAGAGTCAATGCCTCGATGCATTCAATTATTTATAAGGTTTCCAAGGTTCTTTTTCCCTTCAATGGTCTTTTATTCCAGATCAGAAGACAAATACTAACTTGTTTAGTTCAAATCTAAAACTTAATTTAGTTAGCTAATATTACCATTCCCTGCATGTACATAACTAGCTATACACTTCCTTCCAATTACAAGGCGAATATTGGACAGGTCTATACCTAGTATAGCTTATGATTGGCTGCAGATATTCTAAGGGGAGAAAGCCAAAGTGCTTCCCTTGAATTTAAATTTTTCTAATATAATACCAAATTTTATGCAATGCTTACAAGTTACAACAGTATTTATTGGACAGAAGAGATGAAAGTTAACAAGATTCCTCATTAATTAGGTTGGTTTCTTTGTCGATATTTATATTCTATGCATCACACAGAGCTTCATATGTTTTAAAATAATTTTTTTAGGGGTCAACTTGAGTTATTTTATTATCAATAATGTTCACACCAAAACTATTGTGACCTAGACAACTGAATTGACAGAGAACTGGACACTTGAATATTAGTCGGGTTCTGAGTTCTGACACCCATATTCAGAGCCAAGCAACACGTCTTGTTTTCCAATTAAAAGTATCTTTTTGATCAAACTATATTTTGCCAATTTGGGTGCTTCAATCCAAGTCAGATTCCAACACCGGTGTCTGTATCCAAGAAACAATGAAACAAACTACCACACATGGAATCCTCGCTGCAGACTTGCATGCTTTATCAATAAAATAAAGGGGATCAGTGCATGTTGAATGGCCATTACATTACCATAAACAACGCCAAACCTTAACAATCGAGGCAAAGGTGGAACTGGAATCCTAAAGATAGGCATTTTATGTCCTGCACAGAAGAACTATGTAAGCACTTGGGAAACTGCTACAAAACAAACGTAACAATGATAGTCTTGAACTTTATTTTGTACGGTATTTGATTGTATGGAAGAAACTACAAATGTGATGACTCCCTGCAGTATCTCTCACAAATAATTGATTGTATCAGAGGTATAACAAATGTGAATGGCTATATGCAACCTCACAAATATACAGATATGCATTTTTTACATCTATTTGGTATTTGCCCCCCAACCTCCCAATATAGTTTCAAGATCCTGGTGACAGGTCAGATTACTATAATAAAGCACTTTGTCATATACTATGACAAAAATGCTCTACATGAATGTATTCAAGGTTGTTGATAATAAATGAGTAACCATCAATTAGGCATGCAAATATCTTTGAGGAATAATAACAAGGCAGAAAATAACACTTCCTGAAGAACACATTTGATACAAAATACATAATCAATGGTGCAATGCATAGTAAAGAGTTTACAATAGAACTTTCCTAATTAGGAGAAAGGGGCAAGGAATTGCCTTCCGTAGACCTACTGTTCATTAGAAGACACAAGGTTTTATAGATGGTGGGAAAGTGATGCTCTTTTCCTCAAATTGCTAATAGAGACTCGTGCCACCATCTGCCAGTATAGTCCGAGCTTGACATATCCTCAAAACGTATTGGTTTTGTGTTATACTGAACTTCACAACATATGACAAAAATGTCTAGTAAGAGTCTGTGATCACACATCATTGTCTAGTAATGTTAAATTTATACTAGTTACCCACACAATTTGGAAGGTACATCCACAAAATCGCAAGTGTAAAAACTAGAGGCTAAATCTGTGAAGAGGTGGGTATATCATGCTTTCTCTTTAACTCCATACAAAATTTTGCTCAATGTCAAAATTCTCCTAATTCTTGCATAGGAAATGCATTAATAGAAGCACCAGTTTTGACAACAAAAAGTTCCATGTTGCAATAGACAAAGAGACATCCAGAGTCTGCAGTTGCTGTAATAGATGTGCTGTCTAGCAGTCTAGCCAGATTGCCAACTCAGTGTGATGCAACTGCAAGTTGCTTCTCAGCACTGCTGGCCTGCTTGGAATAGATAGCTTTAGGCATTGTAAGGTGTTCAGTTAGGTGGAAGGCTTCCACGAGTAAGGTAGACATAAGACCACAACCATTCTGCTGGCATAATAACATGAACTTTAAGCCATCTTACCACTACACACAATCAACATACCCTCTGTACTTATCAACACAGTTGCAGAAACACAGAGCAGGTATGGACCCCAAAAGTATCATAACTGAAATTAACAACATACACAATAGTACAATTCACAAGATGTACCCGACGGCACACTTCATGGTGTCATCAAATAATACCCCACCCCACCTTTTTTTATGAAGAATGTTCCTCATGTACCACAGCGAACCATTGGAGGACCAAACGGAGCCCAAGACACGGCCCAAAAGCAGCCTATCCAATACAGTCACTACACACTGGAAGAAGAACATAAAATCAAGGGTTTATTAGATATATGCCATTACAACTTTCGAGTTTCTGAGAAATGCCATTACAATTCGTCTAATTGGAAATATGCCATTACAATTCGATCTGAGCCTGAAACTTGCCATTTTGTACGCTTGGGACTACGGTTGGCCCACCTGCAGGCGTATGTACACAATTAGACATTTCGTATGGCCGTTTTTACCCCTAGACCCGAGCGGATAAGGCCCGTCGCTCTCCTCTCGTCGCTGTCTCTCGCCTCTCCCTCCCGTCACTCTCTCATCTCTCTCACCTTCTTCCTCGACGAACCCCCAACCCCCTAACCCTAGGGACTAGAGGCGACGGTGGAGCGGACGGCCATGGAGCGCAGGCCGACGAGGGCGGGAAGCAACCCGATGCAGGGTCTGACAGCGTCAAGCTCGACGGCGACTGGCAGCAAAGGTATGGGGCTGCCTCTTGTTGACTGCCCAAGATGTGGCGTCCGTGTGATAATCATCCGCAGCAAGCAACCGGAGACATATGGCGAGCTGTTCTACAAATGCCCCAACAACATTAAGGTGCGATCATTTGGTTCAATTTGGTATTGTCGCCATGAAATTTGTGGTTGCAGATGCTCATAGGGGTGAATGTGGTTGCAGGAAGACCCGCGCACCTGTAAGTTTATCAGATCCCAGGAGCAGTATGACCTGTGGTTGCGTGGGCTAGATGCAGATAAAGCTCTGGAGGCGACGGGTGAAGAAGGTCAGTGTTTTGGAGATGGCAACGCTGAGATGAGGATGCAGTGGTTTGAGTTGAAGCAAGAAGTTGAAATGATGAAGCAACAACTTCATGGGGCTGTAATGGACATTTGCAACCTGAAGATGCAGAGAAGGGAGATGAAGGCCTTTGGCATGGATACTTCAGTTGCAGTAGCTTTATGTGTTGGTGTAGTGATAGGCATGTTAGTGACTGCAATGTGGAAGTCAATGTGAAGTCATATGAGTAGTGATAGGCATGTTAGCTATATCTGTACTGAACTTGGCAATATGAATGAAATTTGGTTGAATTTTGTTGAATTTTTGAAGAATTTGTATAGCCATGTGAGACATGTTTATATACTGACATGTTTAGACACACATCAAACTGACATATGCATGTTAGTTGAATTCTGTACTGAACTGACATAGTTCAGGTGACAGCAAATGATCAGCAAACTGAGACATGTTTCATTGCTGGCAGCAAATGATCAGGTGACAAAATAATAGAGGTGCATTTCATAGATTTCACAGGTACATACATCAAACTGACATAGTTCAAGTGCATTTCATAGATTTCACAGGTGAAACTAACATAGTTGAGGCACATACATCAAACTGACATAATTCAGACACACACATCAAAATGACATAGTTCAGACACACATGAAAGCGACATAGTTCGGACACACACATGAAACTACTAAAATCCCCAAGACATCCATCGGGCTCCTAACAACCATAGGTGGTGGATCACTTGCGGCCTTCTTGAGCTTTTGCTTGACGCGGTGTTTTCTTCTTCTTAGGTGATTTCTTCTTGACGGGTGGCTTCTTTTTCTTGGCTTTCTTGACGGTGGCCGTGATGGACCAAGCAGTGTCTCCATCTTCGGGTCTCTTCCTACAACATAGGCGAGAATATGCAGTTAGGCTAACATGGAAAACAAAAATATGCAATATGCATGACAATAGCATTGTAGGTACCTCTTCTTTATAGTAGTAGTAGCAGTTTCTCCATCTGCTCCTACTTGGGCCATCTTGCATTTTTTGGCGAAGTGGCCAAAACCTCCGCACCTCCTGCATCTGACCTTCTTCTTGGCAGCATTTTGCTCCAAGGTTCCTCTAATCCTCTGTACCCTAGGCCTTCCTGCAGCTCTTTTCGGGGAGAGGTGGCAGCACCTTGAAGCCAAGGTCCACGGCGAGCCACCGGGATCTATCCGGCATAGCTTCAACTCTCCCCGCATATGCGGACTCGAATCCGGCAACCGAGTAGTACTCGTGAACAAAGTCGGATATTTGGAGGCCTCGTTAGACAATATCCATGCCAAGGCATGTACGCAGGGTTTCCCCGTTACTTGCCATTCTCTCGCATGAGCACTTGTGATTGGCCAAGTCCACGGTGTGTCTTACGGTGTTGTTCCATTGATCAATTAGTGTGACCTCGCAAAGTGATCATCACTTACAGACACTTTGACAACTCTTAAGTTCTTGCTAATTGTATTTAGCTCCTTCAAGACATTGGGTAAGATTCCATCTTCCATTTGCTCTCCAATCTTCTTTCTAAGATACCTTTTTTCCATTATCAATTCTCTCAAACCATCAACAAGCTCATGAACTAGTAGGGCCTTGTACTTCTTCACACGGGCATTGAAACTTTCGAGACATTATTTGTTAAGTAGTCACATTTACTTTCCTCTCGAGAACCCACATCCGTACTCGGATCCGCTATGGTAATCTTCCAAGAATTTTATAGCATCTGGAGCTACCTCATGTATCTTCTTCATGTGCCATTTAAATAGGCCCTCAGTGTAAGCTCTAGCCGCAGGTACAAGTGCTCAGTGAACACATCTCCACTGAAATATTTCATGAAGTTGCCATACAAATGCCTCATGCATTCTCTGTACTCGGCATGTGGGAAGACGACCCCAACCGCATTTTCAAGACCTTTACATGCATCCGTGCGAGATCACTAACCCCGGAGGAGACCCAACCGCTTTGTGGAGTTGTGCCATGAACCATGTCCGGTTAGCTTCATCCTCGGCATCAAAAATTGCATAAGCTACATGGTACAACCGGTTGTGGCCATCTACACTAGTGGCCGAAGCCAACCGTCCAATATATTCACCATGCAAACTGCTAGCATCAATTCCTAAAAATGGTCCGCATCCATTTACAAATCCATCTATGCATGGCTTAAGAGCAACAAATATCCTCTTAAAGCGCTTAATCTTTTTTCCATCTAACTCTATCTCTACAATAGACCCGGGGGAACTAATCTCTATCTCGTGCTTTCCGGTTGAACAATAGCTCAAAACTTTCTTCATATGTACCATGAATCCGTTGCAAGGCTAATTTCATACCTGACCAAGCCTTGGAGTAGTTGAGTTTTATTCCAAAATCAACTTCCAATTTCTCTTTAGCATCCTTTGGTCCCTTCCTTGGATTTTTCTTCAACCGATCGGCAAGCTTTGTCAAAGACACCGACCTTGTGATGCCATCTTGCATACCCTCAACTTGGTAGTAGCACAATTGTGTCGTGCGGGAAGCACTTTAATCCGCACAAGCAAAAAAGCATTTACTAAGGATTTCAACAATACGTAGAATCAAAAAATGAGTACGAAATCATACCTCAATTGTCTTCTTATCATGTATGGTAGAAGCATGAATGCGCCATGGACATCTAGGCACAGACAATGGGCAATGAATCGCCCTTGTACGTTTTCTCAAAGCGACAAACTCAAAGCCCTCCTTCACAGCATAATGCCTTATCGCTTTCCTGAAGGCTATAATGTCTGGGAACTGAGAGCCTATGGCTATCTTTGGATTTTCAGGATCATGAATCACCTGAACCTCTTGTGGATCTGCATCATTGACCTCTTCCTCAAAAGGTATATCTCCTTCAGCAGCAAAAGGAACATAATCATCATCAGTTGTTTCAGCATTAGACCATGGTTGTGTATGTGGTACTTGCCCATAAATGTGTTCATCATCAACCCCAACATACTCTTCCTCATTGTCAAACATGTCAGGCACACGATCAGGCTCTGGTGCATCTGCTTCCATAGCTGCCTTGGATGCAGAAGCCCCATCACCTTTGTTATTGGTATTAGGTGGAACAATGACCTCTGTTAACTTCATGGGTTGCAACAGGTGGCACGACACATAGAGGCTCTAGTGAATCAAATTCATGATCATCACAAACTTCGTTGTTAAACACTGAAACAACAACATGGCACCTCATCTCAGACTTATACATTTCAAACAAGTCAACCATTTGGATTTCATTAACTAGTCTGACATCTTCACCAACACTTTTGTCAAAGAACCACACTGTGGCAGACTGATCGTCTGCCCACTTCACCTCATTGCGCAAACTATTCATCAGCAAGTCAAATGTATATGACCCTGGCTCAATATCCCAGTTAATGACTGACCCTCTATAGTATGATTTTCTACCCAGTGAGTCAATCGAGCAGAAGCCTTGAACCTTAATCTCTAGAGAGAAAAAATCGGGCCTACCAAAGAAACACAACCCATTCAATCCTACTGTACACCAAGTGCATTACCCAATCCAAGACTCGAGGGAACATCAAATCGAGAAGTATTGTGTTGCCATACCTCGCCTCGCCACAATCCACCACCAACGCGTCGCCCTCCATCACCGCTGGGTCCCCCTCCATCACCGCTGGGTCCGCCTCCATCTTCTTCAGGCACCCTCCATCCACCACTCCGCTGCCACCAGAGCTGGCGCTAGGGTTAGGGTTCGTCTCGGGGTCGAGCGGCGCTAGGGTTAGGGTTCGTCGCGGGGGTCGAGCTGGGAAGGAGGGTGAGAGGGCGAGTGGGGAAGGAGGGCGAGTGGGAGAGGGCCCGATCTGGTCCAGTCGACGCCGCCTCCCAAGGGTAAAAACGGCCATACGAAATGTCATACGCCTGCAGGTGGGCCAACCGTAGTCCCAAGCGTACAAAATGGCAAGTTTCAGGCTCAGATCGAATTGTAATGGCATATTTCCAATTAGACGAATTGTAATGGCATTTCTCAGAAACTCGAAAGTTGTAATGGCATATATCTAATAAACCCTAAAATCAATTCAGAGAAGAGAAGAGAAAGGAACCGGAGGTCATCTTCCTCCTTCCGATCCCAGAGATCTTATCCCCCTCCGATATCTGCTGCTGATCTGCTCACGCTCCCGGTTGATCTCGCCGGTGTAGCCACGAGTGATTACACAGTATAGAAGAAGGGGAAGGGAGAGGCACCTACTGCCGGTGATGAGCCACGCCATGAAACCATTAACTGCGGCGCCCGTGGCGAATCCCCTTGTTGCAATCCCGCTGAAAACCTGGAGCCTCGCCTCCTCCAATCCCGTAAAGTCTCCCTGCAAGAGCAGAAGCGCACCCCCGAACCAATCAAGAAACCGCCGGCGCCGGAGCCGCCACCACCACCACCACCATCATCATTAGGGGCAAGAAAAAAAAAACAGCAAATTTGGACACGGGGTGATGCGATTCCCCGCGGAAGAGGTTACCTTACTACGCATGGAGTATTCAAGATCTTGCATCACTTCCCCCTGCCACATTAGCAACACAAAGTGACAAAATCAGTCCCATCGGCGAGCCGCGGCGCCGAGAACGGGGGAGAGATAGCTTGGGAAGTCAAGCAACGGTTCTTGTTGACGAGCTACCCGGCGAACCTTGCCAAGTAAGGCGCCGACAGCATACTTCAGGTCCCGTAGCATCGCGACGGCCATCTCTCTCCCCCTTCGTAGGGTTTAGGCGGAAAATCAAGCTGAGCTGCGGGCGGGCTGCGGAGAGGAGACAGCAGACGGGAAGAGGATCAGAGAGGAGTGATGACGATGACGACGAGGGTCTCCCTTTTCCACGGACTGTTTGGGCTCAAACTACTGTATATTGGGAATCTATATTGGCCTTTGTTGGGCTAAGAGCAGGAGTCTCCAGGGCCCACACGCAACGTTTTAAGCCCAAAAAATGTAAGCTTCCACTTCTACAAATGTATAATGGTGTTGTGATCACAGACATCTGTTGGTGGTTAGCTCCCTCTTTCTAAAAAGAAAATTTCAAATAAAAAAGTTCGGGAAGTAAAATGAATCTAATTTATAAAATAAAAGGGATTCCCCCCCCCTTCTGTGTGTGCTACCTGGGAAATGGTGTACTGATATACGTAATCGGCAAAGAAGCGCTTTTTTCACATCTTTAAACCAGAAATGTGTATAATCACTTCTCTATGCGTTGACAGTACTCTGGCAATGGATAAGTGTTGATGCCTTTTCGGAGTTAACAGTGCACGAAGGAGGTCCTTGCCGCACCTCTATGTAGGCACGATCGGTGCGGGTGAGTCAGACCGGTCGTCGAAGAATTCTATGGAAGACCAACGAACGCCTGCCTGCGAGGAACCCCGTCGAGGCAGGCGCATCATGGGTTGTTCTAAAGTCGGTAGACCACCTAAAACGTTCTCAAACGCCATGGAGACGAGAGAAGAACAACATGGTAGGTTGCAAAAGTAAAATAACGGGAAAGAAAGATAAAAATATAAAAGTATAATCGATAGATTTAATTTGATTGTGATATGACCTCTCAATCAACTGTGGCCCTTTATATTTATAAGTTGAGGAGATCTTTCCCCACAAGAAAATCCTTTTACAAGTCTAATCTATCAGGACTCCTTGATTTAACTCGGACATAGGGGGCAACGGTCACACTCGTCAAAGACGATGGTCAGACCGGTCGACCCGACGTGCTGAGCTTCCCGAAGTCACATCACTCTCATCTGAAGTTCGAACCAGAAGTTCTATATGCGCGCGTTTGCGAGGGTGGCTCCAGCCGGCCATGCGCTCGTGGGGTGCAAGCTCCCCTGTTTGCGGTCTTGGCTCGCGAGCGAGCCCGGCTCTCGAGAGCCAAAAATGACGCCACGGCCGGGCTCTGAAGGAACGCCGATTTTCTACGTTTCTTCGGAGCCGAGCTCGCTGCAGCACGTCGTGCGCTCGCGTGGGCTCCCAGGAGTGACTCGCGTCACCTTCCGTCTCCCGCTCCTCCTCCTGCCCCCTCCTCTCCATCGCCACTGCCAGCCATGGACGCCACTGCACCAGGGTTTATCTCGCCGGTGCGTGACGCGAGCTCCTCCGCCGGCGTGCGGGGCGAGTTCCTCTGTCGGGAGAGATCCACCCGAACGCTGGCCGCTGTTCCTCCGCCGCCACCCCGAGGTCTGGTCGCGCACAGCCTCACCGTTGGTTGGAGGACGAGTCGTGCGTCATATCCGCGGCGGCCGTAGACAGGGGAAGTGGCTTGCCGACGGCCATCAACAGGGGAAGCTCGAATGAGGCCATGGCGGATCTTGGGCGGCTCTGCCGACGGGATCTCGGAGGCACCGGCCCTGGCTCGACGCGGAGCTTCGACGAGTTGCGGTGATCTCGGCGGGGAGCGGCGTTGGCTCAATGCTCCAAAAGCAGGAAGCTTCCCCCTCGTCGTCGACGACGACCTTCAGCGGCTGCGAGCCCAGGCCGTCGGTGACGGCGAGCATGATGTGGCGCACCTCGGCGGGCAGCGACATCGGCTCAACGCTCCCGAAGCTGCCGCCGTCGAGGAGGTCGGGGATGGCCAGCGCTCCCGAAACCCCCACATGGCAATCGAGGAGTGGAGTGAAGGTCAGAAATGGGTGACGGTGTCGCGTTCCCCATACGCTCGCCCGCAACATGTTCGATGAAATGGCAATGACAATGTGTGGAGGTAATGTTACCAAGTTCAAAGTGTAGGGTCATTGCATCCACGTCTATAGGCTAGACAAACACAATCTCCATCGAGCTCGGCTCTGTTTGGCCATATTGACAAACACGAACACTTGCACCATTTGAGACGGGCTAGAAGTGGCCAGGCCATGGCTAGCCAGCCAAGCCGGCTAGGTACAAGGTCGCAAACGCGCCCTATATGAATCTTGATCTACTCAATGAGACCCTATCTAATGTTGAAGTCCAAATTGTCTTTCGAGCAACTTGACCACACCGGTCAGACCGGTTTAGGCTACCAGTCTAACCGGCCGATCCAGACCTGCCAAATTCGGGTGCGAACATATGCCTCTTGTTTTCTGGCAAAGCTTGCGTGTCAGAAAACATTTTGAAAGACCAAAATTATCTAAAGACGAATAAATAATGCATCGCTCATATAATGATCTCTAACCTTTATGGATGGTTTTATAGCAGAAACAAAATCCTAGTAAATATAACATGTATAAAATTGCTATTTTAACTTTTGAACATTATATCTAACCACTGAAGTGTTGATATGGTCATTCCGGCCAATTGTAACTCCCTGGTGCATCACAAGCATAATATTGACATAACTGAGTAAGACTAAGGATTATACCAAAATCACGAATTGTAATTGCTTATACCTAAATAACCATTCCATGGCACATGCATTGATGGAATAAACTATGAAGACCAATATGATGATCGTTGATGCTTCTTTGCTTTCGGTGATGAAGAATTCCAATTTCCAACTTTCATCTCCTAGCCGATTGCTTTGCTTTTGCTTAGCTATCTTCTGATATTTTTGTAACAACTCAGCAAAGCTTGGCTTTTTTCCCATCACCTTGATGTCTGGTGTGACACTCTTGACTCTACCAACTTTTTTGGCATGACCGGTTAGACCGGTCGGGTCACCGGTTAGATCGGTTCCTTTGGAACTAGCCACTTTGAGATCAATTTGCCCTCCTTCACTATATTATTTGAGACATGCTTATCATTGGGGACAATTTGATCAGTAGAACTATCTGATTTTTCAAGGCTCGACTTTTCTATGTCTAGTGTCAAATCTGAATTTTTATTTAATCTACTATCTTTTGACACGGTAAACTTGTTTCACCACCTGACACTTATTTCTATGTGTGGACCAATTCTTTTGATCAAAACAGTCATTATGCATAGTTGATGACTCATTAATTACCAGCTCTCTATAAATAATACAATCTGAATACGAATATCTAGGAGGAGACGACATACATGAATTATAATACCATAAAGCACAAAAATAATGCATATTAAAGTAAGTTTTCCATGTCATAGGCATTGATGGTCCATATAGAGAAAACAACATTGATTTGTGAGAGTAGTTGTCGATTCTGGTTATTGAACTTCTCTTTAAGAGAAGATTTTGGGCATTTGGAATTTTTAGACAGACTAGCATCATTGGCATTCTTTTATCTTTGAGACTTAGCCGGAAGTTTTTTATTACACTTCGGCTTTTCTCTTTGATGCTTATAACGGCCTTTGGATTCAACAATTTTCTAAATACCAATCTTGGAATTTTTGGGTTTAATAATGTTTGGTTTTAATTTATTTTGCGAAACTCTAGATGAGGTGATTAGACCGGTTTGGAATCAGCTACAATGCAACTGACACAATTGCCTTTGTTTTGTTGCCCCCACCTCTTAGCGTTGAAGCGCTAGATGCAATTTATAGGTAAACTAGGTTCTTGCTTAGGGATCTTGGGTCAACAATTTCGGCTAGAGACGACCGACTTGTTTCTTGACTAACAACATCACAATTAGACAAAATTTTGCAAGGATCAATAATATCATGTGGCTAGGGTTAGATAGATCAACTATGACAACAAGATCTCGTTCTCTAGCGGAGACAACAATTTGTTGATGCCTTTTCGAAGCCAACAATGCGCGGAGGAGCTCCCCGGGTCACCTCTCCGCAGGCACCGATCAGATTGATGTGCGTCAGTCATTGGTCAGACCGATTGTTGGAGAATCTGACGGTAGACCAACGAATGCCCGCCCAGGAGGCACCCCGTCAGGACAGACGCACCTTGTCCTTGGGTTGTTCTAGGGTCGGCACTCCACCTAGATCGAGTGTCCTGACATGTTCCATCATATCCGAAGAGAATCGCAGAAGTCCAAGCATGCATGCTCCAGCCTATGGCAGCCAGCACAAGGATGCTCGCCGCTCTCGTTGCTTCACTGCGTTGGCATATATTGCCTTTCGCATATCATCTTCAACTTCTTGTGATCGTAAAAATCTGAAAAAAAAATGGGTGCGCACCGGGCGCACCGCAGCCCTGCTGTGCACCCCATCGCATCCGAGTCCGTCCGGCATCCAACGTCGCGCTCGTTCCCTGCTCCGTCCACTATGCTCGTGTTCGTTCGGCTCAGCTGCCCATCCGCGGCTCGCTGGGAGCCTGGGAGTCCGCACGCCGCACGTCGTAGGGATTAGGCACCGCCCAAGCTCTTGTCATCGGCTCCGCGGGCAGGGCGGGACGCTTAAGTCGGCTCGTGTCGAATCGTCAATTAACACCCCAAAACATTTACAAAGTCCCAACTTTGAGCTTCAATTAAAATTAGTGACCATCTTTTACTCTTCCAACCAATCAAATCATGTTGAACATTGACTTTCAAATATTCCATTTTGCTACTGTTCAACTATGGTGTCAATGACAAATATTTTTTAATTTCTTTTCAAATTTGGGTTAACAATGCTGCTTTCAGACTTATCATTTTCAGATCTTAATAGTAATCTCTGGTCATCAACCCAAGATTTAATTGAGGTACGGACTGAGTTTAACTTCCAAATCACTCCCACTAAGTGCTGAATGCTCAAAACCTCATATCCCATATTTTTACAATTTATTCTATTACAAGCATGATTTATAAAGAGTAAAGTGCAATCCGGGTCTACAAACTTTCTATGTTGTGTCATCCCGGTCCATAAACTTTTAAAGCGTGTCATTACTATACTTAAACTTAATTTAGGTCTCTAATCATCCTATTAAAGTGTTACATATTTGCAACTGGAATCCCATCTCCTTTTGTCTATTCATGTTCCATCCTTCCCCAGTAGATTCGGTTTCCCCTAGCACTGCCGCCCTTCCCCTCGCGTCGTCACCCTTCCTCGTGAGGGCCGGCATGAATTGCTGCTCGGAGGTGCTACAAGCTGCACTGAACCCGGCCAGCGGTCACTCACTGCCTTGTACAGAATCCATTCACGTATCAATGACACCTTGCAGCCGTGCCTCACACTCTACTATTGTCCGTTCCGTGGCAGCAATCGTCGTCGCAGGACACCAACCGACCATCGCCTGACGAACTATCGCAAGGAAGGGTGACAGCGCGGAAGGGGAAGGATGGAAAACGAATCGAAAGAAAGAGATTCCAGGTGCAAATATGCAACACCCCTTGAGCTGCCACAGACTCGTTGATAGGCTAATTAGATACCCAAATTGAGTTTAGGTATAGTAATGACACACTTTAAAAGTTTATGGACTAGGATGACACAACATAGAAATTTTATGGACCGGGACTGTACTTTGCGCATCTATAAACACATTCTTGTATTGTGCACAAGATTTTAATGTTGGGGCATCTTCAACCATTAATGTCACAATGCCAGAGTTCAATTTATTTGCAATTCCTTTTGCAATGGCTACTTCATACATAACTGGAGGGTACACAAGACTCTTAATGGGAGTTGATCAAGCTGCTACAACGCAAAATGTTGTTAGGAAGTTATATTTTGATGAATCTGCGTAGACATATTCTCATGAAGAACCATATTGTTTTGAAAACGTGCACTACCGAAAACCGAGCCTTCGTAGAGAGTAAAATTCTTTGGCGAGACGGGCTCTCGGCGAAGAGCTCTTCGCCGAGAGTAAAAAAATTCTCGGAAAAGATCAAAACTCTTGGCGAAGAAATTCTTCGCTGAGCACCAAAACAACTCTCGGCGAAGAAATTCTTCACCAAGAGTATTTTTTGCTCTCGACGTTTTTTTAAAAAAACACTTTTTCACCTTCAACTTTTTTATCATTAACATGCACTTATACAAAGGACATGTTCAAATTTGACGCAATTTTATCTCTGTTTACTATATTTAAAATTTTACTTCATTCTAGGTATTTTTTCGAAGACGTCTGATATGAACCGCAAGTGCATGAAATCATAGAGTAAAGTTGTTGGGAAAATGAGATTAATGTTCATGAGACATCTCTAAGACCATGTACACGAAATGAAACTAAATTTCAATCATTTTGTTCTCTGATCATGATGAAGATCGTGTCGTGGAAAGGTTTTAAAATTGTATAAAATTCAAATGAAGTTTGAAAATCATGAATTTTATCGAGCGCTCATTATATCATATGTCAAGGTTGTGGTAAAAAGTTGAGAACATTTTGAGCACTTTGACAAGTACGTTGTTTAGAAACCGGAACATCTCACGAGAAGGTTTAGAGAATTTGAACTAATGTCACTAGGTTTGGTACATTAGAGAAATTTAAATTTGAGTTTGACCACAACAAATTTTTTATAAGCAATACACAACATATCTAGTGTTATGTTAAGTTTTTGTGAATTTTTGCATTTATTTAGTAATTATAGTAATTTTTTGATTTAAATGAAGCTTTCACCGAGAGCTGGATTTTGGGCTCTCGGCGAAGAACCGCCGGCCGGCCTAGCAGCGGCCCAAGTCAAGCCGGCCCATCATGCCACCTTATAAACCCGTGCCCCACCCCCCTCCCCTAACCCTAACCCGCTCGGTGCCGCCCCACTCTCCCATCCCTTGTCTCTCCTTTGCCGCCCCCACTCTCTTCCCTCCTCTATCTCTCTGGCGCTGCCCACCTCCCTCACCTCTCCCTACTCCTCCCGCAGCCGCTGGCAGTACTCTCGCCGCTCCTCTCCTCCCCCTCCGCTTGCCCCTCACCGGATAGGTGAGGAGGGGTGGTGGGGTGAGGAACGGCGCCGCGTTCCCCATTGGCGGGTGGCCCGTTGTGACGCCCCAGGTTTTTAATTACTGTCATTAACTCTAATGACCGGATCAGCCGAGTCAAACCGGCCGAACATCGGTCAAACCTAGGTCAACCTGGGTCATCACCTCGAAAACCTCGCCAATGAACCCTATTAGGACCCTTGACCAAGTCTACACACACCCGTGGTGGACCCTTGGTCAAAGGCACGGTCAAAACCGGCTTAACCGTTGACGTCGGCGAATGTCGTCCGAAATTTTTGCCGCGTTCTCCAAATTTCACCTAAACACTTCAAAATCTACCTTTATGAAAGTTGTCCATCTTGTTGAGGGACACAACTTTCGTGTAGATTGGCATTGCAAATTCTGAGTGGAAATTGGTGAAAAACTCGATCGACTGGCAGTACCTCCTGTTTACCGGAACATGGCGGCATTCAAAGTTGGCAAGGCGTTCCTGCAAAATCCGTTGAGAAAAACACTAGATGGCCTTTATGAAAGTTGTAGGGGGTAGTTAGATCTACAAATTTCCTATTCATCACTTTGTGCACTTGTATTCAATTTTTTTAGCAAAACTTGGTCAAACACTGCCAGGCCAGCACAGGGAGTCCACCCGGCGCTCCCGCGCGCCCGCCGCCGCGCGCCCGCCGCGCCCGGCGCGCGCGCCCCGAGAGCCCCTTGAAGTCCTCCCCTCCTCGCTCCACGCGCCGGCCGGCCGGCCGGTGTCCAACGGACCGTCGGTCGGGTCCGTGCCCGCACGGCCGCGCGTTCCTACCGAGGCCGGCGTCCGCCCCTAGGCATGTCGCCGTCGGCCCCGCGGTCACAAGCCGTTGACGCAAAAGTGCACTCGGCGCCAATCACACAAGCAAGCCGAAAGCCGGCTTCGCACGCGCGAGAGAGAGAGTGACGTGCCGGTCAATTTTTCCCGAAAATTAACAAAAGATAAAGCGAGCTTAGATACCAAAGCTTGGAACATGCTCGGGTGATACCGACGGTTCCATATTTGCGGCTAAGAAGCCAAACAAGTTGACATGTAGCTATGCAAAGCTACCTATCAAAGAACCATGACCATTCGAGGTAATCGCAAAGGGAAAAAGGACGTTGCCGAATGGATGACATAAGCGTGACGACGATCGGTCTTCGTATAGATAAAGATGTAAGCATGAAGCTATGACCGATCCCCGTGAGGTTTATCCGGAGGTCCCACCGGGCGTGCCAAAAAGTGTGTTGACGCAAAAAGTGCACTCGGCACCAATCACACGGCAAGCCGAAAAAGCCGGCTTCGCACGCGCGAGAGAGAGAGTGACGTGCCGGTCAATTTTTCCCGAAAATTAACAAAAGATAAAGCGCTTAGATACCAAAGCTTGGAACATGTCGGGTGATACCGACAGTTCCATATTTGCGGCTAAGAAGCCAAACAAGTTGACATGTAGCTATGCAAAGCTACCTATCAAAGAACCATGACCATTCGGGTAATCGCAAAGGGAAAAAGGACGTTGCCGAATGGATGACATAAGCGTGACGACGATCGGTCTTCGTATAGATAAAGATGTAAGCATGAAGCTATGACCGATCCCCCGTGAGGTTTATCATTAAATAAAATGAGGTAAAGCACGGACATAATCATGTATTAAATGAGCACGCATAGATCAAAGCACTAGTCTACCGCATGTCTAGGTACTTTAAGATCCGTCGGGTACGATCACAAACAAATCTATCCACCGCATAATACAACTTGCATGAAAAACGTACCACTTTCCGCAAATAGATCTATCCACCGCATGATACAATCTAAATATGGAAAGCTAAAAGCATACATCACTTAAGGCACAAACAATGCACGTGATCTACTCGTGAAAACATAACCGAATACGGCTGAACAGCCGATCCGGGGTCCATGGAGAAGGAACAAACATTACCACGTGAACAAATCTATCAGATTGAATTGGAAATCTAATCCACCGGATGACTAGCTCCAAAGCAACCCAAAAACCTGCATCTACCGCATGATACCCGGTTCTTTCAAGATTTATGCGCACAAAGCAAGCTTGAACCCGCAACACGTGACAACCTAGATCGATTCGGTTTCGACTATCGGAGAGCACAAGACCCACGCGTCGAAGCGCGAAACCTGCTCGTACACAGATCTTAAAAGAAGTATAGCCGATCCAAACCTATCTAGATTGGGCAAAGGTGTGTTACATGAACTAAAACATAAAGTAAAACTCATGATAACACGGGATAACTTGATGAATCTATTAGATCTTGCCAAAATCCAATAGAGCCGATAACTAGCTTCGAGCTAGATCTTAGCCTACCGCATGGCTCATGATCTAACAAGAAACCCTCTTGAACCAAGCTTGAATCTACCGCATGACACGAAGCATGGTAACAAGACTACCGCATCGGATCTAAATCCACCGCATGATACTAGACATGATACAAGGTTGCGGTACTCACGGAGGTCGACGGATCGATTGGCCCTCTCGAAGAACTCGACGACACGACAAGGACTCTAGGGTTTGGCGTAAGGCCGGTGTGTATTGAGGAATGAACGTCTCGTTACATACATCCGGGGATCGTATTTATACCCTGCTCGATTACAATTGCGAATGGATTCATTGCCTAACTAAACTCGATTGCCTACCCATCCATTCGCTTCCTCCGATCGAGCCACGTCACCGTCCAATCCCGCAAAATCAGCTCTCTTGTTCCTTTGCCGAACCGGGAGCGAGATAGCCGACCGCGGATCCTTCGCCGAAAATCTCTCGAAAATATCTTTCCTTCCACCGGACGGACTCTCTTTTGAATCGGACCCACATGTCATACTCCTTACCAAATTTTGGTGTTAACACATGCCCCTTCAATTGTGGGATAAAAGTAAT
This sequence comes from Cenchrus americanus, assembly GCA_947561735.1. Taxonomy (NCBI): domain Eukaryota; kingdom Viridiplantae; phylum Streptophyta; class Magnoliopsida; order Poales; family Poaceae; genus Cenchrus; species Cenchrus americanus. The sequence goes on from OX387240.1 coordinate 59,018,033, forward strand.
TTTGTTCCACAATTGACTCTAGCCACGAATCCTTGAGCCAAACCTGTCAACACCTGTTCTTCGCAATCCGCCGGATTCTTCGTTCAGATCCAACCCTAGATCCCCTTCGTTCCGAGCTCGAATCTCCAATGGCAACTCAGAACCAAGCTGCTCAGGTAAATTCATCCCTCCAAACCTTTGTTCGACATTAGGTTTTCAATTTTACCCGAGATTTTCCTCTTCCGCTCTCCTCCAAGAACCTTCTACTGCTCTTCTGATTCCTATTGAGGCCAATTCGCAGTCTTATTATCTTGGTCCCGAAGGGAATCCTGACCCTCGAGATTTTATTGCCGCTGAATCTCAGAGAATCCCTTTCAAGGTAGCTTTATCTCCACCTCCCCAGTGGCAAGATGCGTTCAAGAACTGGCCTTTGCCCCCAATTGCGAGGGCCGGAAGACTTGGTATCGGAGGATTCTTGCGGATAAGAGTGGATTGACCAATCCGGATGCTCTCCGCATTGCTCAATGTCCGGAGTTATCCGTAGCCGAGACACCTAAGAATGAAGATCTTCGATAGCCGCATGCCACTTCGGTCAAATGGCGTCAATGCCTTCCTTTTTGGGCATGGCCCAATGTCCCCAACCTTGGCCGATGTATACATGATCACCGGCCTTGATGTCACCGGATCTGTCCGGCCCCGGAACTTCAAAAATTCTTCACGCCGGACGGGGGTAAAACCAGGGAATGGCTACAAGCATTATATCCCGAAGCACATGAGAGATAATCCCCTTGGCGAAATTGAATACGAGCCTTTTTGAACATGTGGTTATGCAGATTTGTCTTCGTGGCAAGGCCAACGAACCCACTTTGAATCATATCGCAATGGCGATCCATCTGGCTAGTGGCAATCGCCTTCCTCTGGGAAAATTCCTCTTGGGCAGTGTATACCATATGCTTCATCAGACCGTTACCCAAATGTACACCGACCGAGAGGATAGCATGCGTCAATGGCCCTTGGTGGTTTGTTCAAATTTGGCTGCAGCTTCACATGCATCAGATTGTAGGCGTCGACTTGAACTCCGGGTTCTTCCCCCCGGTCCAATCCCCCCGAAGGAGAGCCTCAAGTTACCGAGAGGATGCCAAAACTATGGAGAAGTAGCTTCAACCGTTATCGTTCGGCCAGACGTCATCCGGCTCTTCGAGTTGTTCTTCAAAGGCTTCTCCAATCCTCTTTGGCTTCCTTATCTAGGCAATGACACTCTGACCTTCCCTGTCGAATTCTCCTTTGAGCCCGGCCATCAAGATGGGAGATTCTTGGAAATCTTTAACATCATAATCCGCCCATGCATATTACCGGCCGAGTTCAATGGAGGGAGGCGAATATCGTACTTATGAGTACTACCGGCCCAATGTAACGGCCGAGGCAACTTGGATGTGGCCGGATGCCCCCAAGATTGTTTCGCATGAATTCCTCAAGCCCGGGGAGGAAATCAAAGAAGCGATGCGATGCGACAGAGTTTTCAACTATGTGTGCAGTCCCACTGTCTACACATGTCCTTTTGTGCCTGCAACCATAGCTCACCCCACCTTCAACTCATGGTGGCAAGAATTCCATGACCACATCTTCAGTGAACCCGTTCATGTGTTTTGTGCAGAATTGGTGCCTGATTTCCTGCCGACTTCAGAGGTAACACAATGAGCCCTTGGATCAAACACTTCTTCTTCATTCATGGTTTTGACCTTCATCTTTTGTCCACAGAACACAGTGCCTGCCCCTCGAGCCAGGGCAATTGCTTACAATGCTGAAGGCCCAATTTCAGCATTAGGGTTCAAGTCTACAACCCTGCATCAATTAATGGCCAGGTATGCCACTACGGACCCCGACCTTTCTAGCCTTGCTGAGACGGGAGGCAAGGCCTGCACCTGATTGCCCCTCCAAGTGCCAAAAGGAGAAGAACTGTCAAAAAGGTGCTTGTTGAGGTAAAACCCTTTACCTTCTTGATTACCAAGTCACTCTGTCCTTGATGGATCATATTCATTGTGCATTTTCAGACCAGAGCCCAACATTCTTCGAACCGAACACTCGCCAATGCTCCACCCACTGGTATGTCCTTTACTGTCCTTTCTCAAGGATGAGCACTGGCACTTACTCTTTTAATTGGACATTTGCAGAAGAAACTGCGGAAGAACAGCTTGTAGATGTTCCAGTGGTTCAACAGGCGAGTCCCTCCAGGGTCGAGTTACCCATCCCGGTGGAGATCTCATCTTCGTCACCTTCGCGAAGCAATACACTCTCCGAGAGATGAATCTCCCCACTCACCGGAGCCGCAAATTCTCCCGGGGTGCCATCACCGTTGATCAAACAGAGACAGCCGATCCACCGAGGCGGCGGACCCAACTCCTCTCCGGCCCGGAAACCCACGAGCTGCTAATGCCCGCATCGGCACCCCTTAGCTCAGAAGTTTCGGCTCTTCCTGGAGCGTCCTCTTCACCGCGATTGCCCCTACTCAAGAAACCAGCCATGAGGTAACCACCCGCACTTAATTCTGGTGCCTTGGTGTTTAGAACCCTTAATTCGGCAATGTTGTTTATCGGGATCAAGTTCTATCATCGCCGATCCCGCCATCACGCAGCAATCCAGCCGCCGAGGTGATGGAAGGAGTTTTCCGGCATTTGCCAAATGAAGTGTTGTCCAAGCTCACAGAAATTGCCGCCTGGCTAGAGAAGGATGCTCAGGATCAGTTCAATGATCTCCATCATTTCGAAGAAATGTTTGAACCCATTAGCCAAGAACTCCCTGAAGACATCAGAGCTTCTCTGTCATCCATCTATGACTTAGAGCCCCTTTATGTACCCTTGAGGCGTGCTTGGAGGAAATTGCGCTCCCGTCCGGCCATCGAGAAAAGGAAAACTGATGCTGAACAAGCCATGAACGGGGCACAAACCCAAGCGAGAGAACCATAAAGATGCATTGGCTGACCCGCAAGCTTCTTATGATCCGAAAGCCGCTAGGAAGGCCGCTCTAGAGGCCGAACTGAGAAGCTTGTCAGCGGAGATGGAGATTGACCAAAAGAAAATAGCCGAACTTCCTGGATTGATGGCAAAGACCCAAGCGGAGGTAGAATCGGCTGTCACCAGAATAAAGCAATGCGATGCGGAGCTCACTGACCTATCTGGTGCCCAACAAGACTGCCAGGAGATGCTGGACAATTCCCGTTTGATAATATCCAATGTTCGTCGTGTACTTGCCAAACTCCTGAATGCCTGAATTCTCATTGATGTACAATTGAACTGGTCGCTCTCGTAATATCTCCTTGTGATTTGCTTCCTTTCTTTTGCGTACTTTTGAGATGTAATGCTGAACGACCCATTCGGCAGTGAAACGCTAACTCCCGAACGATACCCCGAGTTCCTTTAGCCGAACCAAATCGACTTGCGCACGGTCCGGCTTAGAACTCCAAACGACTCGCCGGCGGGGCCGGTCAAGGAAATCTTTCCACCTTCCGATTTTATTGGGACGTGCGCCACGATCCACAGCCACGACTCGAAGCCACGATTCACCCTGCCAGGCCTATAAATGTTACCATAGGTGCCCCTAGCTCTCCACCAGGCCTTCTAGCTCTCGAATCTTTGCCAATCTTTAGCCTTCTCGCAAACAGTACACATCCCAAACCACGATGGTGCGCCGCCTCAACCGCCGCCGTGCTTCCGACGAGGCCGAGGGGAGCAGCGCTAACGCGCGCAGGCGGTGATGACCGTCAACTTCTCCTCTTCGATCCTTCTCTTGATCTTCTTTTGCCTTGACAATCACCTCCCTTTTGCAGGTTGATTCAGTGGAATCCGCCTCGCGCGCCGACCAATCAACCCCTCCCAGATGACTCTTCGAGTCCGATGGCCACTCCCCGTACCGTACGGGGGAAGCGGACGCCATCCGCTACAAGGAGGAGTTAGAGGCGTCCGTCGCGAACCGGAGGACGTCTCCAAGAAAGCGGGCGTGGCCGAGTTAGAATGGGAGGACCGGCGCAAACAACCGCCGGAGGCCGTTGACGGTATGGCCCCGAGATTGATTCTTGGTCCGGCTCGGCCTTTGATGCTAATCCCTTCGTCGTCTTTTGCGGCCCGCGACGCCGAGCTCGACCGGCTAAAGACGCCGGTAGAGCCGTTGGCCGAGAAGGTGAATGCCCACGGCGACACGCCGGCGGAGCGCCTGGCCGCAGTGGAGCGCCGCGTCGACGAGGTGGCCGTTCATGGCGTTCGCCTGGGCACCACCTTGGGCCTGGCTGCGATGGCGACGCATACGGACGTCGACTACTCCACCAGGCCGCGTGGCTTTCAGGGCGGCGCGCCGGAGGATATCGACGAGATCGAGCTCATCCTGGAGCGCCTCGACGGCCACGGCGACGCCATTGCCGAAATTACCCATCCCCAGTCTGTGTTGAACAGGCTCTTTGACTAGATTGTACTAGGGATGTGTAAATGTCGGCAATATATGATGAACTTTTGAATTCTGCATTTGTTCCGTGATGTCTCCCTTCGCATTCGCATCTGTGAATTTTGCCTTCTTTGAATGTATCTGGGAACCTGTCTTTAGCCGAACACGCGCGAACAACCGCCCCCGGCGCAAAATCCACAAAGGATCCCGATTCGGCAATCCGTAAACACCGTTCAAAAGAAAACCCTTCGCACTCGGTGGAAACCCCCGCCGCTTGGTATTCCAACAAGGTGTGTACCGGCCGGATCATCACTCCCAATGCGCCTCCTTGGTCAATAAAATAGCCCGTGGGGTGCTCCGCAAAATCCACTCGCACACTCCTCCATCATTTCTCGTCTCTTCCCCCGCTGCTAGAGGAAAAAACCCCAACGCCATGGACAAGGGTAAACAACCTCGGGGGAGCGGCTCATCAAGGAAGCGTACGATTCGGAAGTGAGTTCTCTCTTGATCTCGCTCCTCGTTCTCCGCTTGATCTTGCGCTTCATGTTTTCTTCTCGTCTTTTTAGCCTTGATTTGCTTCCGAGGAGGTCATCGGGACCGAAGATGTTCCCGAGTACATCTCCTCCGATTCCTCCCCCGAAGCGAGAGGACGCCACGCCCGAGCGAGAGGGCCATTCATCGAGCCGCGCCGCCGTGCCGGCACACGGAGCGTGACCTCGGGGACATGTCCGTCCGTCGCCAAGCCGAGCGCGAGCGTCGTATGGCGCCGGGAAGCGCTAGTAGGGGGTAAATGCTTCGACTCCTTCATGTTTGCATCCGGATTTCTTGCCCCTAACCTTGATTCCTCTCGCTCCGGATGTTTCGACGGGTAAGGCAACCCGAAGGCGGCACGGGATAGCTTGGTAGAGGCCGCCAATCACGGTCATCCTCGTGCGTTCCAAGTCGCCGTCACGGTGGTCCCGGAACAACCGAAGAGGGAGCGAGCGAGTTGAAGAAGCAAAGAAAAGACCGAATCATACTTTCGCTTCTTTCTCCACGCCTTCGCTTCCCACCCCTTGGGGGGACCCGACCCTCGGGGCTCGTTATATGTAATCCCGCAAGAAATAGCTGTAATGTAGTATTTGAGCTAAGGGCAATGCATCCAGGCACTGGCCATCTTCTTTTGTTCATAGATTTTGTTCTAAAGGCGGCCTCACTCTTGAGCGCCGGCTATTTTTGTGTTAGATGCGTGTAATCATCGATCGACCTCAATGCTAGGATAATATTTCTTCAGATATCTCCCATTTATCGCAGCGGAAAATTCTTCTCCTAGCAAAGTTTTCAATATGTATGCATTACCAGGGACGCATCTGACCACACGAAAAGGCCCCTCCCAGTTAGGGGACCATTTGCCGAATTCATCGTATTTAGTTCCAATCGGCAATAGCGCTTCCCAAACTAGATCGCCTTCTCGCGAATTGCTTTGCCTTTACTTTCTTGTTATAGTATTTGGCGACCCGCGGCTTGTTTTTCTCGATGTTCTCCGGGGCCCCGAGACGGATCATATGCAAATCTTCTAACTCATCCATCATTAGGCCACCGTAATCCTTGGAGCTCAAATCGTTTTGCAAGACTACTCTCCTTGACTCGATTGCATTTCCCGGGGCGGGGATCGCATGATGCCCGTAAACCAACTCGTAAGGAGAAGTCTTTGTAGCTCCATGGGGGGCCATTCGGTAAGCCCACAACGCTTCACCGAGTACCGAATGCCACCTCCTTGGCTTCGATCGATCTTCTTCGTATCGGCTTGATCATGATCTTGTTAGAAGCCTCTGCCCGACCATTAGCACTGGGCGTAATATGGAGAAGAATTAAATAACTTGATTCCCATGCTTTCGGCAAAATCTCTAAATTCCAATGACACAAATTGTGCCCCTTGGTCAGTGGTAATCGTCTGAGGGATCCCAAATCGATAGATGATGTGTTCCTTGACGAACTCGATCATGTTCTCTGACGTCACTTTCTTCAGCGGGACCGCCTCGACCCATTTGGTGAAGTAGTCTGTAGCCAAAAGCACGAACTTATGCCCTTTGCTAGACGGCGGATTGATTTGGCCAATCAAGTCTATACCCCGGCCCCCCGAATGGCCATGGCTTGATGATGGGATTCAATGCGATGCGGGGGACTCTTTGAATATTCCCGAACTTCCGGCAATCTTGACACCCCTTGTAATACTCAAAGCGAGTCCTCTAATATCGTCGGCCAAAAGCATCCAGGCTTGCCTAATAACCCATTTCATCCGATAGGCCGATTGGTGCGCTCCACATATCCCATCGTGCACCTCGCTCATCATGTTCTTGGCTTCTTCGGACCCGGGCATCGTAGCAATACCCCATCTAATGATTTATAGAATAGATTATCATCCGGAAGAACGAACTTGATTGCCTTGTACCGAGCTTCCTAGAGACTTTTCGGGACGGATCTCTTAAATAATCAACGATCTCTTTCCTCCAATCATCTTCCATAAGATCCGCTCCTAGTGCACTCACCTCTGCAAGCAAATGCTTCTTGACTCTCTTTATAACCGAGGCGCTCCGAGCCGGCCGTTTGCTTCCTCGTTATGCTCTCTAGGAATGTCTTGTAGGGTTACCGGTGGAAAGCCCTTCAAGATTTCTCTCGCATTCCTCGTAGCAACTCCTCGGCGCCTCGCTCCGCACTCGTATTGGCCGTTCAATTGCTTGATGACCAACTCGAATCTCCATAGATTTCAATCGAAACGGCCCCGGCTTCTTTCAAATATTGAAGCCCTCGAAGCGTGCCTCGTACTCGGCACTGGTTATTTGTGACGGTGGGTTGTATAGGAATGGCGAATTCAAACATCTCACCTGCGGGAGAAATTAGCGGGATCCCTACTCCCCCACCTTTGCCACATGATGACCCATCAAAAAATAAAGCCCAAGGGGTAATTTCAAGCGAGATCAAGCGAAGGGTCACGATGTTCGGTAATAAAATCGGCAATGACCCGACCTTTGATGGCCTTTGCCGATTCGAACTTCAACTCGAATTCGATAAAGCTAAAATCCATTTGCCAATCCGTCCATTCAAAATTGGCATGGATAACATATGTTTTATCACATCAAACTTCGAGTATACGGTGCATTCGGCATTCAACAAGTAGTGCCGAAACTTTGTACACGAGTAGTATACGCAAAGACACGTTTCTCCATAGCCGAATACTCGATTTCAGGATCAAGTAATTTTCGGCTAAGGTAAGCTACTACCCGCTCCTTTCCTTCGAATTCTTGAATAAGGGCCGATCCAATGGTTTGGGTATCGGCCGCCACGTACAACTTGAAAGGCTTGTTTAGCTGAGGAGGAACCAGCACCGGCGGCTCCTTCATGTATCGCTTGATCTCGTCAAAAGCCTTTTGTTGTTCGTCGCCCCATGTGAATTTCGATCTTTCTTTAGCTTCAAGCAATGGAGAGAATGGCAATACTTTTCGCGATAAATTTGAGATGAATCTTCTCACGAAGTTGATCTTGCCGAGCGGTGATTGCAATTCCTTGAGGTTGGTTGGAGGAGCGACCTCATCAATGGCTTTCATGCTCTTTTTGCCAACCTCGATTCCCCCTTCGTGGACCAAAAACCCCAAGAACTCTCCGGTCGACACCCCAAATGCACACTTGTTTGGATTCATCTTTAGGCCATGCTTCCGGTGCATTCCAAGGTCTTCTTCACATCTTCCAGGTGGGTGTCATGACTTAAGGACTTGATCACTACGTCGTCAATGTAGATTTCCACAGTTTTGCCGATCAACTCATGAAAAATGTAATTCATGGCCCGCTGATAGGTTGCACCGGCATTTTTCAGTCCAAATGTCATGACGATCCATTCAAATAGGCCTATATGACCAGGACATCTAAAGGCCGTCTTCGAGATGTCTTCTATTGCCATAAAGATCTGATTGTATCCCGCGTTGCCATCCATGAAGCTAATCACCTTGTGCCCAGCAGCGGCGTCAATCAACAAATCGGCAATAGGCATCGGGTATCCATCCATGGGAGTAGCTCTGTTTAGGTCCCTGAAGTCTATGCAAACTCTCATTTTTCCATTTTTCTTATACACAGGGATGATGTTAGAAATCCACTCCGCATATCTGCAGGGCCGAACGAAGTTTGCGTCAAGTAATCTTTCGATCTCCTTCTTCACATCGGCCAATACCTCATCCTTGTAGATTTTCCGGGGCGGTTGCTTATACGGTTTGAAACCGAGGCTTGATTGGCAACCGTGCTCGACGATGGAACGATCCAATCCAGGCATCTCCGAGTAATCCCAGGCGAAGCAATCTTTATATTCTTTGAGAAGCTCAATTAAGTTCCCCCGAAGTCCGGCCGCAAATTTGCACCGATGAACGTCGGCCTTGGCTTATCACCGTTTCCAATGTCAACTTCCTCCGGCTTATCGGCCGACATGAATCCTCGTCCTAACTTGCCATCGGTGCCATCCACGGGGTTCTCCATTAAAAATTACTATAAGAGCCGACCGCTTGAATCGGCCGTTGGTCACCGCCGACGGGTTCAACGGGACCTTCTCCCCGATCCTTCCCCGAGAAGCAATCGATGCCTTGATACTCCCGAAAGGCCGGTTCCATGTTGGCCACGCTCACGGAGTCATCCGCCCGGACGACCTCGATCTCGTCATCCACCCACCGGATAAGCGCCGATGCATGGTGGATGGGACGCGGCGATTGGCGTGAATCCGGTCCCGCCCAAGCGACGGCCGTAGGCTCCCTTGCCTTCGATGACAAAGAAGGTGGTGAGCGGCGTCTTGGATCCGATCATTAGGTCCACGTGAGCGCATCCTTTAGTATCCGAAGGGTTCCGGCGAAGTCGTTCGGGATGATGCTCGTGGGTGTCGGATCGCTCGGAGTCATGCCAAGTTTCACCGAAGGTGGTGTACGGCATTACGTTGATTGCCGCGCCACCGTCGATGAACATCTTGGTCAATGGCTTGCCATTGACGTACCCCCTCAAGTACGGCGGCCTCATATGGCGATTCTTGGCCGGCTTGTCGAAGACGGCCCGCTTGGCAAGTACCGCCGCGCCATCATCTCCTCGGGGTCGCTCGTCGTCAAAGGAAGCTTCCTCTGCATCACACGGTTAGCGGGAGCCATGAACTCGTTCGGCAGGAAGTATACCATGCATGTAGGGGCCGAACGCTTCGATCCTTCTGGCTGGTCCTTGGGGCGCCACTTCTGCCTCGTCTGGATCCCGGCTTGCTTCATCTCGCGGTTCCTCAAGCGCTGGACCCGCCTCTTCTGGCTCCTGCGTAGGCCGGGCGGGCACCACTGCCCCTTCTGCCAGACGTGGACATCCTCGTCCTCTTCCTGATCAGCCCACCTGAGATCGGCTTGGCGCTTCCTGGGATGATCAATGATTTCAATTTTTTGCCGCCGATCCCCATTCGGGTGGATCCTTCCAAGTCTTTCATGGACGGATCGGCGATTGGCGATTTCTCGCCCGTACTCGCATATCCGTCGCTGCATTCGGGACGGTTCCTTAACGTGGGCGGCTTTAGGCCCTCATTCCGGCGGTGCTCCGAAGAAGGCGCACCCCCGGTGGGCGCGCTCCTGCTCGCGCGTGTCTTTGTTCTTGATTCCATCTCGCGCGCCTCCTCTTCGACCCCGCGCCGCTCCTCCTCGTGACGACGCTTTTGGTAGCGCTCTTTTTCCATCTCGGCGCTGCCATTTGTTGAGGAGAATGCGTGACGTCACCTTGGGTTTAGGCACGGACGATTCCCCAATCTCGATGTGGTTCTTGAGAACGCGGGGGCGTCGCCCGCACTTGTTCTAGGGTCACCGGCGCTCCGGTCAACCGATCCATCTTGCTTGGACTGGGCCGAGGTCGGGACCTTGACTTTCCCCTTCTCTTCGGTCGTTATCGCATTGATAGAAAAGCCGAGCATGTTACGAGGGGAAGGGGTGGCCATCCAGCTTCATCTTGTTATCGAACTTGAGGTGCCCTTCCTGGATAGCCTTCTGGATCCTCATCCTGAAGACCCTGCAATCGTTGATGGAGTGCGAGTCCCTGTCATGGAAACCGCAGTAACGTTTCGCCTTGACTCCATCAGGCCGAAGCATAGAGTGCCCTTCAGGCAGCCTGATTCGGCCCTCCTTTACCAAGAGCTCAAACAACTTATCAGCCTTGGTGATGTCGAAGTCGTAGGCCCCTTTGGTCTGCTTGACCCACCGCTGATTCATTGTCAAGGGTTCTTTACCCCACATGATCTCCGCTGCAGCTATCTCCAGTTCGTCGTCGGAATCTTCGCACAAATCAGCCTTGTCCAAGAATTGGTTGTAGATGTCAGCGATGTCATCTTCGCTTGCCAAACTTGGGGTCCTTCTTGAGGCCATGTGCACGATTGCTCATCAAGGATAACTTCTGCGATAGTTGGCCCAAGTTTTCAAACTCCATCCCAAATAGCTTCTCGCGCACGGCTGGCAACATCCCGGCGACGGCCATATCAGCCAGCTGATCGTCTGGCAAGTTCAATGAGAAGCACATGCCCTTAACTTCTCTGAATCTTCTAAGAAACTCCAGCGGTGTTTCACTGTGCCTTTGCTTCAGGGTGGCGAGATCAATCAATTTCTTCTCAGAACTGCCGCTGAAGTAATGAGCGTGGAATTTACGCTCCAAATCCTTCCACCTGGCCACTGATTCAGGCGGCAAGGACGAGAACCACTGAAAAGCTGGACCCGTCAGCGAGGCGGGGAAGTAGCGAACCCTGAACGTCTCTTCGGCCGAACATTCCCCAAGCTGCATGAGGTAACGAGCGATGTGCTCGACCGTGCTTGTCTCATCCGCCCGAGAGAACTTTGTGAATTCCGTCGGCGGTTTCACCCTCGGTGGCGGGGAGCACGTTATAGTACCACTGCGGGAACGGCGGCCGTAGGTGGGGCCCCGCATCCTTGGCTTGAGGCCGAACTGATTCTGCATCAATTCGGCCATCTTGCGTGCTAGGGCGTCTTCCTCTTGAGCGCCTGCAGCCGGCGCGTACCCTGGGTGCGGGAAGGCATCGAACGCTCCGTAATTTCCCACTTCATGATAACCACCACCGTACAAATTCCTGCGGGAGCCAGTTGGTCGACGGAGCTATCCTTCGACTGGGGTCGAGCGGGGCCCCAGATGAGCCGAACGCTAGGTCTCCGTACGTAGGCTGGTACGGATTCGGCGCCGTTGCACGGGCCGACCCGTGCTTTGCTCCGTGGTGGCGGCGGGGATTGGTTGACCTCCGAAGCTTGCAACGGAGGGCCGGGCCGGCCGCCCCCGGCGCCCTGCGGAGGGGGTTGGAACGTTTGGCTTCCGGAGCTTAGAGGAGGAGGTTGCTGCACCTGGCTCCGTAGCAGCGGCTGAGAGCTTGATTCTCCCAGCTCCATGGTGCTCTTTCCTGCGGACGCCCTCCCGAACGCTTGCCCCGCGCCCGGGCCAAAGAGGGCCACCATCATCTGCTGGAGTGATCCGAGGAAAGCCTGGTTGTGCTTGGTGAGCATGTCGTCTACCGACTCCTGGAACATCCGTGCGCATTCCTCCTTCTCCTGTTGGGTTGAGGCATCGCTCTCTCCCGGCAGCAGCACTCTGGGCAGGTCATTCTTTAGATACGGTACACCACTTCGATTCTTCTTAAACGACATGAGACACTTTTGCTCGAAATTGATTCACGGCGTCTAGGAGCCGCCGATCTTTGCTCCGGAGAAAGCTCTTCGATGTTGACATCCGGGAGGTCCGAGACTTCGGGCATCTTGAACCAATTCGGTCGTATGGTCCCACCGGGCGTGCCAAAAAGTGTGTTGACGCAAAAAGTGCACTCGGCGCCAATCACACGGCAAGCCGAAAAGGCGGCTTCGCACGCGCGAGAGAGAGAGTGACGTGCCGGTCAATTTTTCCCGAAAATTAACAAAAGATAAAGCGAGTTAGATACCAAAGCTTGGAACATGTCGGGTGATACCGGACGGTTCCATATTTGCGGCTAAGAAGCCAAACAAGTTGACATGTAGCTATGCAAAGCTACCTATCAAAGAACCATGACCATTCGGAGAAGCGCAAAGGGAAAAAGGACGTTGCCGAATGGATGACATAAGCGTGACGACGATCGGTCTCCGTATAGATAAAGATGTAAGCATGAAGCTATGACCGATCCCCGTGAGGTTTATCCGGAGGTCCCCCCGGGCGTGCCAAAAAGTGTGTTGACGCAAAAAGTGCACTCGGCGCCAATCACACGGCAAGCCGAAAAGCCGGCTTCGCACGCGCGGAGAGAGAGTGACGTGCCGGTCAATTTTTCCCGAAAATTAACAAAAGATAAAGCGAGTTAGATACCAAAGCTTGGAACATGTCGGGTGATACCGGACGGTTCCATATTTGCGGCTAAGAAGCCAAACAAGTTGACATGTAGCTATGCAAAGCTACCTATCAAAGAACCATGACCATTCGGTAAGCGCAAAGGGAAAAAGGACGTTGCCGAATGGATGACATAAGCGTGACGACGATCGGTCTTCGTATAGATAAAGATGTAAGCATGAAGCTATGACCGATCCCCGTGAGGTTTATCATTAAATAAAATGAGGTAAAGCACGGACATAATCATGTATTAAATGAGCACGCATAGATCAAAGCACTAGTCTACCGCATGTCTAGGTACTTTAAGATCCGTCGGGTACGATCACAAACAAATCTATCCGCCGCATAATACAACTTGCATGAAAAACGTACCACTTTCCGCAAATAGATCTATCCACCGCATGATACAATCTAAATATGGAAAGCTAAAAGCATACATCACTTAAGGCACAAACAATGCACGTGATCTACTCGTGAAAACATAACCGAATACGGTGAACGGCCGATCCGGGTCCATGGAGAAGGAACAAACATTACCACGTGAACAAATCTATCAGACTGAATTGGAAATCTAATCCACCGGATGACTAGCTCCAAAGCAACCCAAAAACTCGCATCTACCGCATGATACCCGGTTCTTTCAAGATTTATGCGCACAAAGCAAGCTTGAACCCGCAACACGTGACAACCTAGATCGATTCGGTTTCGACTATCGGAGAGCACAAGACCCACGCGTCGAAGCGCGAAACCTGCTCGTACACAGATCTTAAAAGAAGTATAGCCGATCCAAACCTATCTAGATTGGGCAAAGGTGTGTTACATGAACTAAAACATAAAGTAAAACTCATGATAACACGGGATAACTTGATGAATATATTAGATCTTGCCAAAATCCAATAGAGCCGATAACTAGCTTCGAGCTAGATCTTAGCCTACCGCATGGCTCATGATCTAACAAGAAACCCTCTTGAACCAAGCTTGAATCTACCGCATGACACGAAGCATGGTAACAAGACTACCCGCATCGGATCTAAATCCACCGCATGATACTAGACATGATACAAGGTTGCGGTACTCACGGAGGTCGACGGATCGATTGGCCCTCTCGAAGAACTCGACGACACGACAAGGACTCTAGGGTTTGGCGTAAGGCCGGTGTGTATTGAGGAATGAACGTCTTTGTTACATACATCCAGGGATCGTATTTATACCCTGCTGATTACAACTGCGAATGGATTCATTGCCTAACTAAACTCGATCGCCTACCCATCCATTCGCTTCCTCTCGATCAAGCCACGTCACCGTCCAATCCCGCAAAATCGGCTCTCTTGTTCCTTTGCCGAACCGGAGCGAGATAGCCGACCGCGGATCCTTCCGCCGAAAATCTCTCGAAAATATCTTTCCTTCCACCGGACGGACTCTCTTTTGAATCGGACCCACATGTCATACTCCTTACCAAATTTTGGTGTTAACACAAGCAAGCGCGCGTGTTGACCTTAAAAGAGGGGCCGCCAGCCAACCTCGCCGCACGAGCCCCCCCCCCCCCCCACTGCGTTGAGCCCGCCGGTACCAACCATGCCCGTGCCGCCACGCCATTGACACCGCCGCCGTCGAGTTCCATTTTCCGCCCGCGGTCGCCACTGCTTGAGCACGCCCACGTGACCATGAGCGCCTACCGAAGCTTCCCCGGCCGCCTTTAGCCCCGACCGCGCCCTCACCTCGCCGGAGCTGAGGCCACCACGGCCGCCGCCGCCCGGCATCGGCAAGCACCGCCGCCTGTTGCCCTTCTGCCCCAACTCCGGCCATAGACGGGCCCTTGGTGAGCTCACACACTTCCCCCACCTTTTCCCCCACACCCCAGCGCCGCCGGTCGCCAGAATTCGGCCGGAGCCCCAGCCGCTGTCGGGCATACACCCCGGGTACCGCAAGGAAGGAAGCAGACAAACTCCTAGTAGAATTCCCCTGTACTCCTACTAGGACTCGTGCCATGTAATCCTACTAGGACTCCTACCTTGTAACCGACTAGGTTCCCACCCCCTGGACTATATAAAGGAGGGCCGGGTACCTAGCCGATCATCCACAATCCCTCCGGGGAACAACACCAGGCGCAGGGCGCAATACTACTCTAAACAAGACGTAGGGTAGCTACTATGGCTACCCGAACCTGTATAAATCTCGTGTCTTGTGTCCTCGCGCAGACCTTCGGGTTCCAGATCATGGCGATCCCCACCTTCTACCTTGCTGCGGGTACCTCCCATGGAGGTCGAGAGGTTAAAACACCGACAGCTGGCGCCCACCGTGGGGCCATTATCACGATCATTGGGCGAATTCGAAGGACATTATCAAGATCAAACAACATCGGCGAGTCCAAGATCGGAGCAAACAAGCGGAATCTGCGGCAATTTCGATTGTTTGTGTCTGTATCCAAGCCGCTTCAGAGCTATGGTGATGTCCCATACATACTATTTCTATGTGCGAGAGGGGAAAAGAATCAATTACGGAGCTACACATGGCACACCAAGGCAATCCAGGATTCATTGAGTCCGTTTCGAAGTCCAACTTCTTGCCGTGTAGTACGCCGAGTTCGGAACGACGTGCGCTAGGAAGCTGTTTTTTCCACCGAAGGCATGCACACACAGATCCAAGCGGAAGCTACAAAATTCAGCTATGATCGCTGCTACACACATACGGAACACGTACACAAGTACGACTACGTCGACATCTGGCTGCATCACACGAGTACGACTACTTGTCACTCAGCCGCACAGGCCCCACGTCAACCTTGTCGTGCGTCGCAAGTACTCGTCTCCCGGCCGCACGGGCTCTACGTCAACCTTGCCGTGCGCCGCGAGTACTCGTCTCTCGGCCGCAGCGGCTCTACATCGACTACGCCGTACGCCGCCGCGACATCGTCTTTTGGGCGTACGACTACTTCGACTACTCACCTCGACTAGTAAACTTGTCGAGGGCGGCTACTACGTAACCAACAACTAGTCGGATCCACCTCCGACTAGTTGACTTCAGCAACAACCGTCGCGGCTCCATCACCGACCGCCACGGCTTCGTCGACTCTCGTCCGCGAATCAAGCTAAGTCACTTATTTCAATAATTATTTTTTCTTCGGCTTGTTTTCCACATACAGGAACCAACGCCGAAGACTACTCGTGTACGCCTCTCAACGGCGACCGCCGACGAGCTACACCGTGCCAACTATTCCTTGGGGACCGTTGACTGACTGTCACAGGCTTGGTACACCTAATTAGGAGGCTCTTGCCACGACGTTTCGTGTACTGAGTGCTGGAGGCGCACAACGGCTGCACCCTGAGGAGGCACTGCGCAATCCTGCTCTCCGCCATGCGGAACAACGAGTAATCGCGCTCTCTCTTGTCGCATGTCGACTACCTTCGTCTACCTCTTAATGGTCTCGCTACAGTAGCACACGCCTTGATCCGCGCAAAGTCTCGGCTCTCCTGTCATGCCTCTACGCCCCCAGCGGCTATGGCTAAACAGGCTCCTTAGAGACCGGGCGCTTAAACCAGCTCTCCTGTCATGCCTTCACGCCCCCAGCGGCTATGTCTAAACAGCGATCACAGAGATTGGGCGCTAAACCGCATCAGGCTAACTACTCGACGCCTAACGACCACAACAAGAGAATGACACATGACATTCACATCTATATTCATATTTGTATTTGTCATTTGTAGATTCAATTTCTACAAAAACGCTACATAATGTACGCATGTCGACTTTCAGGTCAAGCTTCGGCGACGACTTCCAGTACGCTCCGCGTACCTCCACCGGCGCGGCTAGTTCCCAACTCGGGGGCTACGCACCAAATTACTACTCGATGACAACTCGAGTAGTCTCCGCTAGATCTCTAGCTCGGGGGCTCAGCACCAACAACTACTCGACGTGGCTCCTACGGCTCACCTGGCGACGAGCTCGGGGGCTGAACGCTGCAAGAGTACTCGGATGATGGCTTTCGCGAACACTGAAGACCCTTGGATTGATTACCTAATCATTTCAAGGCTCGGGGGCTGCTATGCTACACCCATCATTCAAATTTTTTCAAGACGGAAGCAGAATCAAGATTGACCCTCAGCCGGAGTCTACAACTCAACCTAAGGCTCGGGGGCTACTCCATATGGAGTGCGCTTTTGCAACCGCACTTCCATATAATCTCGACTTCAAGACTGATGAGCTGGACCACCTTCCAGCCTCGCGGCAATTCAAGTACTATTGAAGACTTCTCCAAGCAGTAGTCGAGGACGCTCAAGAACTACTCGAAGAGGCTTCAAGACTACTCGAACTACTACTCTCGTCTTCAACGTGCTCGGGGGCTTGTCGGGCATACACCCCGGGTACCGCAAGGAAGGAAGCAGACAAACTCCTAGTAGAATTCCCCTGTACTCCTACTAGGACTCGTGCCATGTAATCCTACTAGGACTCCTACCTTGTAACCGACTAGGTTCCCACCCCCTGGACTATATAAAGGAGGGCCGGGTACCTAGCCGATCATCCACAATCCCTCCGGGGAACAACACCAGGCGCAGGGCGCAATACTACTCTAAACAGAACGTAGGGTAGCTACTCTGGCTACCCGAACCTGTATAAATCTCGTGTCTTGTATCCTCGCGTAGACCTTCGGGTTCCAGATCATGGCAATCCCCACCTTCTACCTTGCTGCGGGTACCTCCCATGGAGGTCGAGAGGTTAAAACACCGACAACTGCCCCATGCCCGAGGACCTAATTGCAAGGATCGAGTTCTTTCCAGGGACTTTTCGGTGAACCGAGGGCATACTTGTGAACTTTGAAGAAGATCTAGGGGCCTCGGTGTAAAACCACAACTTCAATAGTTTTGCCATTTTGTTGAATCTTGTAAAATCCGTAAAAAATTGTAGAAAAATTGGAAAAATACAAAACCAATTTTGTTGGATTCGTGGTGAAAAATCCCACAACCTTTGTTATTTTTTACTGAGCTAGTTCACGATAGTTTTTGCATGAAAAATAGAAATGGGAAAAACCTAGATCTGCAATATCTCAAAATCTATAAATCCTCTGTAGCTAATTTTTGGATATGTTGTGTGTTAGGTCATCAGTAGCTCCTATGCCAAAAATTGCACAAATTTATGATGTAAATATTTTTATAAAAATGTTTTTCCATTTCTGCAGGATCTGCATAAATGATTTTTCCAGCTAAAAATATTTAGGTTTTTGCAACCAACTTTTGCATACTGCCATTTTATCTCAAAACACACCTCTGGTGAATTAATCACAATTTTATAATTAACAAAAGTATTTATTCTTGATTTATGCTTGGTTTTCTTTGAAAATACATAACTCAAGTTTCACAATAGTTCTAGGTGTATGTGCCGCACCACTAGGCTAGTTTTGAACCATGTAATATGTGTGAGAAAGTTTGGATCATTTGTTAAAGTATTTATTTTTGTGTGCATTTACCTTGTCCATCTAGCTAGCTTTTGTTATTTTCAAAAATAATTAATTTCTAGCTATCCAAAGCATGCATGTGTGTCCAGTGGTTTGTTATAGATGTTTAATGGGCAACACACCCTTCCACTGAATTTTATTAATTAATTTATGAATAAAAGCTAGGGAATCAATTAAAGGCTTAATAATCTTTTAAATGGGAAAAATCACCAACCCATCCTTAACAACCTTGTGTATGGCTGTAAATCATTTTAAAAGGCTAAATATACCCACCCACTACTGTTTGTGAAGTTAAATTAAATTACTTGCATATATATGTACACAGTCACTATCAAAAAGAAGATTTAATAAAGAATTGCAAATTGTTCCTTTTTGGAAGATTATGCTAAATGTATTCTTATCTAGGTGAATGTGTCCAACTAATACACCCCATGGATGTCATTCTTTTTTTAAATGGAATAAATTAAAATCGTCAGATAAATCTTGCATTTGCATCTTCGTGTAGATCTTCCCGACGGTAGATATACGCTTGTGCCGGAAGGAGGAGACGAAGGAGCTGACGAAGAGCTGCATTACGAGGACATAGCTCAAGACCTGAGCCAAAGTCCAGAAGGGCCCAAAGCCAACCTTGCCAGTGAAGGAAAGCCCCGGATCATTAACCCCGTCTTTTTAAATTTATGCAATTATGGTTGCTATGACTGTGCATTTACATTTCAGGATTTGAATTGAAACCCTAGATGCATGATCCCTAGGTACCTATGCTCTATCACTAGTATGCTAGGTCGATAGCTGCTATGCTATAGGACCCGAAGGAGTCGAGTGATGTTGGTCACTCGCGAGAATATGTTCTTATGTTGGAATCATAAGATCTTTATAAATGGATTGCTCATGTGGTAAGGCATGGGATTTGGGCTCCGGTCCAGTGGCTTTCGTGGGCTAAGCTTTTGAACGTACTAAAAATTTGCCGAGAATGGGACCGGTAAGCCTAGTACCTTAATGAGACGGTGCGGGAACTTACTGTTACTACTCTTGAGTAATCACCTACCGCTTTGCAACCGGGAGGTGGGTACATGTGTGAAGCTGGGTGTACTGGGTGGGACATGCCAGATAGCCTTGTACCCGGGACTGTAATCTTTGATCCCAAGCCGAGGACTTTTGGGAACCGCCTGGCCGGTGTCAGCTATGTTGGTGCACCGCTCCCGTGTGTTTAGGTCTACCTTGCAAGGTTTGAATCAATCGATTGTCGGCCTCTCACCGTTATCCGAGACTGCTTAATCAACTGGCCATGATATCCCTTAACGATGGAACTTGGTGAATATTGTGTATGAATTAATTGCTTGTACAATTCTTGATTGAGTTAGTTGTCACACTTAGAAATGATAATCAACTAGAACTTGTGCTAAAATAATGAAAGTAAGGACCTACTCTTTGTTGCTTTTCAGCAAAAGAACTCCACCGGCCAAAAAGCCTCTCATGTCTAGAGTTTGGTGATGTAGTTATCACCCGACGGTTAAGTCTTGCTGAGTATTAGTATACTCAGCCTTGCTTTTAAAATATTGTTGCAGGTGTTGTTTGGCCTGGTAAAATTCTACCCGGCTGGGAGCTGGAATGGGTGGAAGGGGACGAGTGATGACATCACGGATGGCCTCCTGGGATGTGTATCGTCGCGTTAGTTTATTTATTTCCGCTGTTTCCGAACTCCGAACCTTTACTTCCTGTCATGAACAATGGTTTGTAATAATTTGGATTTAATCCGTGTTGTACTCTGGACTCGCCTTCGTGTGAGTTTTAATGCATGTGTCGATCCTCTGTATGATTTCCAAGTGATTTACCGGGCGTTAACCCGGCAACTAACGACAGGATGATACTTTACTATTGCTTATTGACCAAAGTGGATCGGTCTTAGGCGATAGTACAGTATTTTCCTGGGCGGGTTGTCACACCCGTAGCCCTGCCTCCCTCCCTCTCGCGAGCGGATCCCTACCGGTGGGGTGGCCCGCAACCCTGCAGGTGTCGAGCGCGGCGGCAGGACGGGCGCGGCGTCCCCGCCCTCCGGCGAGTGGATGCGGCGGGCGCGGCCTCGGCGGCGGGTAGATTCGCGACGGGCGCGACCTCCTCTTCCTCCGGCGACGGATCCGATCCGGCGGGCGCGGCTTCGACGACGGGGAAGATTTGCGGCGGGCGCGGCCTCGGCGGCGGATCCGACACACCCTCACTCCTTCTCTCACTTTCTCAGATTTGGCGGGTGGTGGTGGTGCTGGCGGTGGCGGAGGGCACTGTGGCTGGCCGGTGGGCTCGCGGTGCCCTGACCATTTCTTTTTTTGTTTTACGAAATTTTCTTCACCGAGAGCCCATATTGACCTCTCGGTGCACATCCATCGAGAGGGGAACTCACAGCTCTCGGCAAAAAGGCCTTCGCCAGTAGCAATGCGCCGAGAGGCCTTTGCTTCGCCGAGAGGAAAAGGCTCTTCGTTGAGAGGAACCTTGCTCTTGGCGA
Source organism: Cenchrus americanus (assembly GCA_947561735.1). Classification (NCBI taxonomy): domain Eukaryota; kingdom Viridiplantae; phylum Streptophyta; class Magnoliopsida; order Poales; family Poaceae; genus Cenchrus; species Cenchrus americanus. The sequence goes on from OX387240.1 coordinate 59,038,762, forward strand.
AGGCCCAGAATCTGGTAGTGATGAATTTATTTTGTTATCATGAGAGCAAACATTTTGGATATATGTTTTGTCAACATTAATTTATTATAACTGTCATATATGTGATTTCGGAAAAAAATATGCAAAATATGAGATATGCAAAATTGCTCATTTGGAACTTAATAGAAGTGCTTTGAAAGTTAAACTCAGTCCCTAAGCACCTCAACTAAATCTTCAAGATTGATGACTAGAGGTTAGTATTCACAACGTGAAAATTCAGAGAATAGTAAAGTCTGAAACAACATCAATTATTTGTTTTTAAAATCTATTTTGAGCAACTTTACATCTAAACTTTAGCTCCACCTTAATATTCAAACTTAGTCACTACGAAACCTTCTCTAGCAGATCCCATATAGCCCCCTTTTTTCTTTATGGGCTAAAAACCCCTCTTCATCCCCTCTATACAGGGACCTCTCCTGCACCCCTATCTGTGGGACCCACTCAAAAATATTGTTCGAGATCCTCGCCGACCGCCTCTCCCCTTCCCCTGCGCCCGAGCTGCTCCTCCTCGACGGCGTTGCCGCCACCAGCGTTGACCTCTGCCGCGTCTCCGACTACGTCACCCAGCGGGATGTGCTCTTCCCGCTGCTGACGGTGTGCGAAACGTTGCTCTTCAGCGCGCGGCTCCACCTTGGCGCCACGCTGCCCGGCAAGGACATGGATGCCGCGTGGACGCGCTCCTGGACGACCTCACCCTGTGTCGCGCCGCCGCCACCAAGATCAAGGACCTCTTCGGTGGGGAGCGGAGGTGCGTCTCCATCAGTGTGGAGGCCGTCCACGACCCCGCGGTGCTCATACTGGACGAGCCCACCTCCGGCCTCAACAACACCTCCGCGCTCGTGGGCCGCACCGTGTTGCTCAACATCCACCAGTCGGGCGCGCGCATCGTCAAGATGTTCGACTCCGTCCTCCTCCTCGCCGTTGGATCCCGTCTTCTTCGGTGCCAGCGAGGAGGGGGGCCTCGGGCGCGAGGTTCATGGAGGTGGAGGCGGAGGTGCCCGGTGGCGCGGACGACGGCTGTGGCGGGGCGGGCGGCCGTGGCTGTCGGAGACGGCGAATGAGAAGGAGGCGGCGACGAGGATGAGGCAGGTCTCGCCGCCGGTCGGCCCTCCGCTCCGGTCTGCTCCTCCCTTGTCCGCGCAAGACGGGCGGCTCTAGCCCCGTCACCCCCATCCTACTCCACGCCGCCGGCTCTGCTAGCAGCCCGCATCGCCTGCCCCTGTCTCACCCCCATCGCCATCAGGGGGAGGAAGCAGAGCGGGGCCATGGAGGTGCCGCGCCCCGTGCATTGGTTGCCTCCGCCTCCTGCTTCCTCATGGAAGAGGTCAACATCTGTGGCATCTCGCACCTGCACTCTGGGCAAGCCACCGACAATGGAACGAGGTAATTTCAGGTGGGACTTCTCTGCAATCCAGCTGCTGGAAGACCAATTCTTCTGGAGCTGAACAAACATGGCTCGGGAGGGACCCAGCAGTGTGACTGCGGTGCCGTGGGGCGGAGGACTGGGGAGCGCGCCGGCTACGTGCCGCGCGATTGCGGCGGCGCCGGGGGCATTTGGATCGGCGCGGGCAGCAAGTTCTGGAACGCAGAGAGGACATGCGTTGATGACAGCTAGAAGCTTTCCAAAGATTGAATAGAGAAGATGATGTGAAATGGTGGGACCCACGATTTGGTAAGGAGAATAAAGAAACTGCCAGAACAAATTGTGTTTTAGGGATGATTTTTTTTTCTCCACCCTATTGGATGACCCATCGGTAGCCCAACTATGAATAGTCGAGACTTTATACTCTCGCCATTGGGGGTGTCGTCTGTGGTGCGGGCCGGGAGTACCCGCGGATTACGAACAGGTGGTACCCGCTGTCCGAGGAGTCGGCGGCGGTGTCCCAGTCGGAACCTGACTCCTTGCCGTCGTCGCCGATGAGAGATACGCCAGCAAACGACATGGAGAAACAGCCGGGCACAGCAGCCGTGTGACTCCGCCGGTGGACCTGTGGATGTGTTTTGCGGGCTGCAGGTATAGTAGCCAGCAGGTACTACATACACAGATCGGTGGTGAGGAAAACAGAACTATGGAAAGGATTGATTTGATTCGAGCTTGGAGATATATGGAAATAATTGATTTGGTCCGATCTTGGAGATATATTTTTTGTCAGAAACTGGAGTACGTGTAAACAGATGGCCCCACATCAGACTTCAAACAAATGTTTGCGTGGCTTCAATTCCTTAGTAATAAGTATACTTTTGGAAAGAGCCCAAAACCCATGAGCTCGATTATCACATTACCAGTCCACTAATAACTGGATCGAACTCGTGAGTGTTCTATGTTTCTTTGACAAGAAAACTTGAGGGTTGGATCTTGCCGGAAAAATTAGACAGAGAGGCACACAAACACTAGGGGAAGCAAATTAATGGAACTGCAATAACAAAAGCGGATGTAGCGTGAGGGCGGGCCCCGAGGCTGCCCATTGGAGCCCCTCTGAAGCTCTTCTAAAAAAGAGAGAGAAAAGAAGGAAGACAAAATCAATCCCCCCTTCTTTCAAATCCTGGATTCGCCACTCTGCACTAACACCTCGTGCATCTTGTTGCTCCACCTTGATCGTCTCCAATATCTTTCATACCTTGCATTTCCCAGTTTCTTGAAACGGAACTATGCACTCCATTGACTGAATGACTCAGTGATATCACTGGTCACGATATCCTCGACGCCTGGGGGCATTTTGTCCCATCAAGAGATGGAATTTAGAGGACTATTACAACCTACGACGCAAGAGTGTGCACCACATGATTACAAGTTATAGGGCAACAAGAAATTGAGCTAGACACAAACAAAGACCGTATCAGCCTTGATTTCAAGCACGGTCCCTCCCGTCACAGCCAACTCAAAATTGTTTGACTCCATTGCCATCTTTAGCATTAGCGAATCCATGTCCCTCCTCTCTAATCCCATGCGTAAAGCCAGGGAGTTGTGTGCAAACCGCCATAGTAAGTGCTTAATTTTCCCAAGGCACTCTAGTTTGCACAAGCTTTTCCACATGTCCCTTTCCACATCAGTTCCATGTGAGGTCGATTGCTCGCCTCTTCTGCTGATATGTTTCTCATACTCCTTCTGCAATTTATATGTCGATCGCACTGAAAACAAGCTCCTATTGTCATAATGCCATGCCACAACATCGTCTAGCTCTAGGTGTACTGGAATAGACAGAATGATCTTGACATCTTCCTCAACAAAAGTTTGTGTAATAAGTTCAACGTCCCATTGACCCATGGTCGGATCTATCAACTCCTCTACTCTTGTAAGTAAATTCCTTCCTCTAAGTGTCAAAGGCCTTCTTGTCCATTCCCTCGGGAGCCAAGGATCTGTTCATATGTTAATATCTTTCCCATTCCCCACTCTCCATATAATCCCATTTTCAGCACTTGTACACTGTAGCGATCTAGGCCCTTTCGCACCTTTGGTAAGGGTGTGTTTCGGTGATAAATGACAACCATATGCTTGTGACTAACCTTTGTTTTGAAGCGGATTTCTAATTGGGTTATTGTCACGAGTATTGAATGGAATGAGACCCCTCAATTTGAATTAATGGGCTCAATTTGGTTGAAGACTATAAGGCTAAGGACTTTGTTAGTTCCAAGTGTCACAAAGGAGATGAAGGACACTTAGATTGCTAGTTTGTATTTTCGACCGTACTATTAAGAGGGGTCTGTACACTAGTAGCTTGACCATGCACTCAAAAGCCATAAAAATATGCACACTTAAGTTCCTTGGTTGTCAACTAGCTCAGAGAGTTCATGGAAGCAAGGTTGAAGCAAAAGAATCGACGGAAAACTCAAAGGCGCTGAATTGGACGAGTTAAAAAGAAGTTCATAGCGTCGGATGAACTGACGCTCCATTATTAACACGCGTCGGATGAGTTCTGCAGCCAACAAATTCAAAATGGACCGTCGGATGAACCGACGGTACAAGCATCGGTTCATCCGACACCTTAGGGTTTGGCTACAGTATGGGTCAAGGCTCAGGGCTTAAGCATCGGACGATCCGACGCATTGACCATCGGTTCATCCGACGGTAGCATTTTAAATCATACAGAAACACGCCAAGACTTCTGCTTCAGCACCAGATGAACCGACACTTTGATGGAAGGAACCATCGGTTCATCCGACGGCTTGATTCAAATTCAACAGAACCGCCCCAAGTGTGGTTCCTTCAGCACCGGATGATCCGATGGGGCGTCGGTGTATAGCGTCGATGTATTGTATGGGTTTCAAGGTTCAACGGCTATATTGGCTCGTATTAGTGACCGGATGATCCGACGCTCAGCAGGGGGAACCATCGGTTCATCCGATGGTACTACTTTTCAGGGAACTTTTTCCAACGGCTAGCCTCCAGTGCTAGGCCTATAAATAAGCCCCCCTGCCTCTCTAGAGCTGCCTTTGTCACTCTGGAGATCCATTGCAACCAAGGAGAGAAGAAGAGTGTGTTCTTGCCAATTGGGATTCTCTTCCTCTTGATTGAGGGCCATCTTTCTTAGTGAGCAAGAGTTTCAAGGTGCATACATGGCTTAGCTGAGTGCTCAGGTCAAGTGAAGGTGTGCGGGCTTGTTACTCTTGGAGTTTGGCGGCTCCTAGACGGTCTCGGTGTTTGGAGGGTTCTTGGTGATCTCTTGGAGATTGTGGGAGCCTACACGGTTCGAGACCCACCGTTCCGGAGATGGAGAATGGGTACTCTTAGTGAGAACTTGTGTCTTTGTGACTCAAGGGGGAGCAATACTCTAAGTGAGTGCTCCAACGTGGACTAGGGGGAAGCGTCAACTTCTCGATACCACGGGAAAAAAATCCGGTCGCCTCTTGTCCCTCTTATTTACTTCTAGCACTTTTTTCAGCACTTTACTTCAGCTCCCAAGTTTCTTTGTCTTTGATCTTTCTTTTAGCTTGTGTGCTTCATATCTTGCCTAGGTTGTTTTCTTGCCTCCTAGTGTGTTAATTGTTAAGGAAACTTGTGTTAGTGTGCTCTAGTAGTAGGGAAGAACCTTTGTAGAATGGGCAACACTAGTTGAATAGGTTAAGGCTTTCGTTTTCAATAGAGCTTGCAAAAGAAGTCCCACATTCAAACCCCCTCTATGTGACTAGGTCCTACATGAACCCTTTAAAATGATTCGCCAAGTATACGACATTCCTTGCCTACTTACTGCGTTCAAAACAGTACCATTCTTAAAATATTTGGCCTTCAGCACATGGGCACAGAGCGATCCCGGGTTCCTGATCAACCTTCAAACTTGCTTGGCTAGCATTGCCAAATTGAAAACATGTATACCCCTGAAACCTAGTCTCCCTTGCCATTTTGGTTGCATCAATAATTCCCACCTTAACCAATGTGCTTTATTCTCCTCAGATTGTTTTAGAAGGGCTGAGAAGCCTTCAACACATAGCAAGAGAACAAGAAGGATGATAACGGATCACCCTGCCTCAGGCCCCTGTCTTCATGAAAGCTTTCTGATAGCACCCTGTTCACCTTTATACGGTAATAGCTTGTTGATACACATTTCACCATAGCATTTATTCATGTTGTGTGAAAACCCAGTTCACCATCATATCGTGCAAGAAACCCCATTCCACCCTATTATATGCTTTGCTCATATCAATCTTAACTGCCCCATAGCCTCCTATCCCCTTTCTTTTATTTCTCATATAATGTGTAAGCTCATACTCAATCAAGATATTATCCAAAATCAGTCTTCCTAGGACAAAATCACTCTGTGCATGCCGGCGAAGTGATCTCTATTTCCTGGGGTTTTTTTTACAGGGAGAAACATATGCTTTTTTGCCCGGTAGGCTGCTTGTGTTGTAAACAAATCAGGGCTTCTTAATTGGGCCTTTTTTTGTCATTCCCAACTTTTTACAAAAATGGCAAAGTTTCATTTTGAACGGGGCTGGTGACAATAGCCGACCCATAAAAGACCTTGGAAATGGAAAAAAAAGAAAAGTGTATTTCTCATCTCTCGAGTATTGCAGAAGTGCAATATTCATCTCTCATATTTTCATTTCAAAAAAAAATCTCTTGTATTTTATTTGGTGCAAATCAACCCTTATAACTAACTAAAATGATACATTGATCGTCCCACCATAGTTCAACAATAGTTTAGTGCCATCTAATGGAAGTTTATGCCCACATAATCATCAGACTAATTACTACCTAATGTAATATGTTGAGTTGAAGATATAAATTATACAAAAAATTCAGTAAATTCACTAAATTTGCTACCTATAAAAAATTCATCTGAACATTTGACAAAGCTAATTCACATCAAACTTTTGATTCAACATTAGACATTACTAAGCAATAATTAATTAGATGATTATATGGTCATAAAAAAGTGATTGAGGGATACGCAAATTTCAAATGATTGATCTAAAGAAGTGCCTCCTATCCGATACTACTATTGTTCCATAAAATGGCATTATAGGATTCAAATTTTATGCAAAAAATAATGGCATATGATGATTTAAATCTTGTGCATGTATAATGCAGCATGTTAATCTAGTGCGTGCATAATTTAATGGAAACAGATCTCTCAACCTTCAACTAAAAACATCTCCAAGATTAACCAAAATAAAGTCCCCCTCACTCGCATGTTTGATCTTCTAGCTCCCCCCGCAGGCAGCAATGTCACACGCCTAGGGACGCATGGGTACTCCCTGCAGTAGACAACGGCGAGCACCCTACGCCAACTTCTATTTCCAAGTCTTCTCTCCTGCCGCCCCATATGCATCTACTGAATGGCCACCTGCTAGCAAAGGATTGTAATCAAAACGTGATATGATCAATGAAGCTTCTCCAAAAAAAAAGACTTCCATTCCTCCATGGGCCATAGGTAAATACCAAGTTATTGATTAATTGATGGTAAGTACTTGAAAAGGAGTTGACATTGAAGTTATTATAGTAGAGAAAAGTGACTGATGAGCCAACCTAAAAAAAAGAAGCATTTGAGGAGGACCAAAAATCTGCTTCTTTTATATATGCCTTTCTAGAAAAATGTATATCTCTAGGAAAGTAGGAACCCAACATATATGATTCATATATATGTACTCGTAATGGAAATTGGCGACGTAAATGTGTAAGCAAATACCAAATATAGAGGCATCGGAATCTATGACTTTTCTTTCTTCCCGCGCGATTTGAGGAAGTCCAAGCATGCATCCTTCAGCCCCTGGCAATCGTGTTGCTCAGCCTGCGCAAGGATGCTCTCCACCGTTGTTGCTTCAATGTATCCGTATAAACTTTGTTCGCATACCAGCTTCAGCTTCTGAAAATCATAAATATCTGCAGCCACGAACAAGTTCTGCCACACTATCATTACATCGTCATCTCTGCTGCCGTGGCCAAATGGTGGCACTGAGTCGCTGTAGATGAAATTAAGAAATAATCCGAACACTTGTGGTTCCATGTCATCTATGCGTATGGAGCCCGCAGTTGTGCCCTCCTTCATGGGACCAAATAGCTCCGCCCTGAAGACACGAGATCGGGCTGCCAGCACGCAGCGATGTGCCATGAACGTCTCGCCGCCGACCTCGAACGTCACGTCGGCACCCTCACCGGACTGGAGGAGACTACCAAGATGCTCTTGAAGACATAGTGGCGGCGGCGACAAGGCAACCGAAGACGAGCGCTGATCGGTGTTGTTTGCATCCGTGATGACGACGATGTCGCACCTTACCGTGAAACTGTCGTTCTTGAGATGTCTCGATCCCTCCAGGATGCTTCTCCGGATGAACATTGGGTAGCCCCAGCCAACTTTAGAGATCTCGCGAGATTTCATTGCGCGGATGCGGGACGGCTCCTGCCTCTCTACCTGGTCGATGAAGCTGAACTCAAACTGGACAGGCACAGGACCAACAATTGGATCGTCATCCTTAGCTGGAGGTAGAAGGTCATGTAGTCTCTATGAGAGCCTTTGTAGCCATTAGGGTAGTACAAGATGCGCCACAGATGCCCTCCGATTCTGAATTGTTGAGATCTTATGCACTCGCCATTGGGGGTTGTGTCTTTGGTGCGGGAGTACCCGCGGACCACGAGCAGGTGGTACCCGCTGTCGGAGGAGTCGGCGGCAGTGTCCCAACCGGAACGCGACGCGTCGCCACGGTCGCCGCCGATGAGAGATACACCAGCAAACGACATGGGGACTGGTGGGTGTTTTCTGCCGGCTGCAACTATCTGATATACCAGGCGAAGAGGAAAATATACAGCTACGCAAGATTTTGTTCCATACTTGAATACTGTAGTTTGTTACTGCTTTATTATCTTAAAAAGAAAGAAATTTCCTGCGTGGAAACATAATTAGTTTGGTACGATCTTGTACCTGGGAGACAGGGGTTGTGCTAATGAGCGACCGGTCGCTACGGGGCTCCTAGCGACCCTTTACCCTTCCCTTGCAAACTTCTTTTTTGGAAAAAAAATTTCTCTCAATTTTTTTAATGCCATAACTTATATATATAACTTTGAAACATACTTCGAGTTATAAAATTTTATCAGATAATTTGTGAGCATAAATTTGATGGTGTGTAGAACTTATATGTGCAATTTGTATGCACAATTATTTGGATAACAACTTGTGTGTATATTTTTTCTCTAACGACGAGTTATATGTATAACTTTTTCTGTAAACGACGAGTTGTGCGCATATCTTTTTCCGTAACAACAAGTTATATACATAATTATGAGCATAAGTTTGATGGCGTGTATAACTTATACGTACAACTTGTATGCACAATTATTTGAAGAATAACTTGTGCGTATACTTTTTACTTTAACGACAAGTTATACGCATAGCTTTTTATGTAAATGATATGTGCACATAACTTATGAAAAAAAAGAAAAAAAGTATTGAATGAAGATAAAGAAAAAAAAGTAAAAAAAGAGAGAACCGGTGGGGTCCGCCCACATGGGGAAGTGCGGGACCCGCTCCCGGTCGGATGCGGCACCGGTCGCTCCGGGTGACCGGTTGCTCGATTGGTTTCGCGGAGACATAGCAGGGGTTCCTCAAGGTTAGTTTGGGTGTCTGGCCAAATATAACACTGAAATTAAAGCAGCAAGAGAGTAAGGTGTCAATTGAACAAGTTTAGCTTTCTCCCTCGAAAAAAAGAACAAGTTTAGCTGGAACCAGGCCGGTGCTTAAACGCAAGAGATACTGAAAAATGAGAAGTTTAAGCACATTACTAGTACCATATAGCTTATCCTTACGGAACACAAGAAACTGGGTACATCCTAAACATGCTAAAATCCCCTGAATTTTGCTTCCTCTGATAATTCCGGCAATGAGCAATCACCTAGTGATTCCGTAGCTTAATCAGCTTGCTGTCCCGTCCTGCACAGGCAACAGGGCAAAGTTAATGATTTCGCTCTGCAAACCCCACTCATAACATTGCATAACAATTTATATAGTTATATATCAGTAGTTCAGTACTACATAGTACATACCAATACGGCTATTTGAATATGATCGAGTCATCAGTTGTTGAGCTTAAGCGATGCAAGCTTGGTAATGAGGTCAATCAGGACAGAAGGGCAGCTGCTCCTCAGATGGTTCAGGCCGCCTGCATCCATCACTTCTTGCAAATTGGCAGGGACGTCGAGGAAATCCATGCATGCCTCCTTCAGCCCTCGGCAATGATGCTGCTCAGCTAGCGCAAGGATGGTCACCACCGTGGTCGTGCTGATGTACCCACACAACTTCTCTTCGCACATCAGCCTCAACCTCTGGATATCATATCTATCTGCCGCCACAAGCAAGTGCTGCCACATGACTTCTGCATCATCGACGGCGCTGTCCTCCTCAAAATCATCACTCCCCTCAATGTCTGGCATCAAGTCGCTGTAAATGAAACTAAGCAGTAACTTGAACACTCTCGCTTCCATGTCATCGATGCGTATGACAATGGCACTGGTGGTTGTGCCCTCCTTCATAGGACCAAAAAGCTGAGCCCTGAAGACTGTAGATCTGGCTGCAAGCACACACCGGTGTGCGGATATCGTCTCACCGCAGACCTCAAACGTCACATCGGTGCCCTCTGCAGACTTGAGGAGCCCTGTGAGATGCCGGTGCATATCAGATGCTGGCACCTCAATGAACGACAAAGCAGCAGCGCCCGCGGCTTCTGTGTTGAGATCAGTGTTGGGTGACACAAGCCTGGCAATGAGCTCTTTGAAGACAGAGGGGCAGCTGCTAGTCAGATGGTCCAAGCCACCAAGCACCATCACTTCCTGAAGATTTGCATGAACCTTGAGGAAGTCCAAGCATGCTTGCTTCAGCCCTTGGCAATGGTACTGATCAGCTAGCGCAAGGACAGTTGCTGCTGAGCTGGTGTTGATGTATGTACACAATTTCTGCTCGCAGATCAGTTTCAGTCTTGGGAGATCGTATCCATCCGCCGCTACGAGCAAGTGCTGCCATGTCACATCGTCTTCCTCCTCCTCCTCCTCCATATCTGGCACTGAGTCGCTGTAAATGAAACCAAGCAAGAGCTTGAACACTCGTGCTTCCAAGTTGTCTATGCGGGTGACACTTGCCATAGACGATCTGTCCTCCTTCATGGGTCCAAGAAATTTGGCCTTGAAGACCGTCGATCTGGAGGCGAGTATGCACCCGTGGGCGGCAAAGATCTCGCCACCGACCTTAAATGTCACATCGGCGCCCTCTCCAGACTGAAGGAGACTGGTTAAGTGCTGCTGCATATCAGATTCTGGAACTACTATGAAGGGCGCAGTGGTGGCGCCGGTATTGACATCCTTGGTGACGATGATGTTGCACTTTATTGTGAGGCTGTCGTCCTTGAGATATGCTGATTTTTCCAGGTCTTCTCTTTTCATGAAACTCTCGCAGACCCATAATTTTAAATTGTCCCTGAACTCGTACACTTCAGTTTCATGGATGTTTGACAGCACTTGCTTCTGAGCCTTGTCAACAAGACTAAAGTCCAATTGCACCTTCACAGTATCGTCTGAACCACTGTCATCATCCATGCAGAGGAAAAGGGATATGTAGTCAGCGAAGTTGGATATTCTGCCATTAGGGTAGTACCCGATACGCCAACGATAGCCAGCGACTCTGAAAGGGCGAGACTCTATGCGCTCGCCGTTGGGGTAGTCCTGTTTGGTGCGCGAGTACCCGTCGACCACGAGCAGGTGGTACCCGCTGTCGGTGACGGTGGTGGTGGTGGACGAGGAGGATCGCGTCGCCGTCGACGACCTGCCATCGCCGACGAAGGATACGCCAGCGAACGCCATTCCGAATCAGCGCTAGCTAACGGTGAGAGAGAGAGATTGGAGTATAGTAAATGGTTTTTGTGGCTGTCACTTGGCAAAGAGTAAGGCCGCGACTTGTAGTAAGCTGGAACGAGAGAACTTAAACGCGATATGCATTCTCACGAACGAACTCCTCGTGTTCGTCCATTGGCATCTTCGTAATACGAGCAAGAGAGGCATTTAAGATTCCACGAGTCCATTTGACTTCATATTTGCGTCCAGGAAAACCGAAGGGCCACCGCACGCCAGGCAACCCCGCGTCCGATGATCCTCCACAAAACAAGAAGTGCAAACGTTTCGACACTCACCCTCCCAACTCAGGCAGTGCAAATGATCATGTTAATTCAGCCTCCCAACAGTTGAGTTCGACTCGAACAGAGAACTAAAATGAGGTTCTCAAAAAAAAAAAAGAGCACTAAAATGAAACTGAATCTGATGAAATGGGATGATACCCAAGATAGGTGATCTCCACACGAGACAACTGATACTAGCTAGCAAGGGAAACGACTCAGGCACCAGATTACCGTGAGTGTTCAACACATTCACAAGCTTCGTCTCCCCTGACATATTGTCCATCGGTAGCTGACCACTGAGAGCAAACGAAACGATCAGTACACAGACGATCGAGGATGTCGCAACTGTCAAAACAGTATACTGGCACTGACCACTGAGAGCAAACAAACAATTACATGATCCTGGGAAAAATCAAGTCAAGGGGTTAAATAAACCAGTCGAGCTCGACTCGAACAGAGCTTTCCAATGAAACTGAATCTGACGAAATGGGATACGCAAGCACCACTAAGCGATTTGCGATCTCCTCCACATACTAGCAGGGAGCCAGGGACAGACTCAGGCACCAGATTACCGTGAGTGTTGAACACACTCACAAGCTTGTCTCCATTGACATTTTGTTCTTCGGTAGCTTATGCATTACTGCATCAGCAATCACTTCCACCTTTGCTCAGGCCCTGCAGAGCCAACAGATAAACAAACTCTTTCTCAAAAAAGAGCTGGAAAACTATATGTATAACAATAACATCTGTCTAGGAGCAACTGTACATGTATGGAGGAAAAGAGAATTTTCCATAGGAAGTAGTAGTCAGTACCTTCAGTATACTATTATCAGTTACCAAGCTTAAGCAACGATGAGAGTTGGGTGATGAGTTCTATGAGGACAGAGGGCCTGCTGCTAGTCAGATTGTGCAAGCCACCAGCCGCCATTACTTCCTGCAGAATTCCCGGGGATTTGAGGAAATCCAAGCATGCATTCTTCAGCCCTTGGCAATGGTGCTGCTCAGCAAGCTCAAGGGTAGTTCCCACTGTATCTGCGTTGATGTATGGGCACAAATTGTGTTCACATATCAGTCTGAGCCTTGGTAGATCATATTTATCTGCCGCCACAAGCAGGTGTTGCCACATAAATTGTTCCTCCTCCTCTTCAAACCCTGGCACCCAATCACAGTATATGTAATCAAGCAACAAACTGAATACTTTTGCTTCCATATCATCAATGTGCACGACGGTGTCAGTTGTTCCCTCCTTCATGGGGCCAAAGAGCTCGGCCTTGAAGACAGCAGACCGGGCTGCAAGCACACACCGGTGTGCAGCAAACTTCTCGCCGCCAACCTGAAATGTCACATCAGTGCCCTCTTGTGACTGCAGGAGATTATAGATGTGGTGTTGCATATCAGGTGGAGGCACCGTAACAAACCTCATGGCAGCAGCCGCATCCCCGATGTTTACATACTTGACAACGGTGACGTTGCACATTATAGTGAAACTGTCATTCCTGAGATGTATTGATTTCTCAAAGTTTTGCCTATTCACGGAACATTCTGGACTTAATGAGTCATCATTGACGAATTTGTGGTTTCCGCTTGCGTTAACGAGCAGCTGCGACGATGACTTTAGCATCTGAAACTGGCCGCCAGGGAAGCTAAATATGTAATACACAGTTACAGGCTCGGCGTTGTTAACCTCATCAAGGACAAGATAGAAGGATATGTTGATGGCATCATCTTCTTCAAAGCCATTGGGGTAGTACTCAATGAACCAGCGATGGCCTCCGACCTTGAAACTCTGAGACCGTATGCACCTGCTGTTGGGGGTATCCTTGGTGCGTGAGTATCCGTTTACTACAAGCATGTGGTACCCACTCACTGTAACTGGGAGCGCAACAGAGGAAGATGGCGATTGATTGCTGTCTCCAACGAAGGATACACCGGCGAATGAAGGCGGCATGGCCCTGATATCAAAGGGGTATTATTGCACACGAGATTGAAACCTCACTGTAAAGAGAGAAACACTAGAACAATGTGAGAGCCTAAATTTCTCCTCTCATGCAATGGTCGATAAATGATCAATTTTAAAGAGTGATCCATATAGGGATGGTGCTGGCAAGAGGGGCGCCCCCGCTGCGGCCACCGCCACCGCCGAAGGGAGAGCTCAGAAGAAACGTGGCGGCCGACCGGCGGACTCGCCCCCATCGCCCAAGAGGACCCGAGTCGTAGATGTCGAGACCGGCCTCGTCAAGGATGTGATTGCTGCCATGCCACCTGCGCTCGGCCGCACCATCGGCTGGGGCTGGTGGAGAAGCCGACGGGCCGCTGCTCGTGCCCCTCAGCCCGAAGGAGAAGGACAGTGATGATGACAGTGATGTCCGCATTGTGTCTTCTGTTGGCGACGCCCCTCGAGGGCACGGCCCAACCGCCTTCGACCCCGAAGCCCCTCGGGATGAAAGCAAGTCTAGCTCCACCTCCACTAGTTCATCCATCTCCTCGTCCGAAGGTACCGAGCAGTCCGCTTCCCCTTCGGCCACGGTCGCCGAAAAGGATGACTTTCTGCTGCTGCGGAGGAAGACGAAGAAGAGGAACCCGACAGCAGCAGCTATCGGGTGACACCGGAGGCGCCCCGAGCCGCCGCTGTCCGCCTTCAGGTTCCCGCCGAAGCCAAGCTGATTGGTGGGAAACAGATTCGCTTCCTGGGCCTGACGAGCGGCAGACACGAGCATAAATTCCTGGAGGAGGCAGGGTCGAGCTTCGTTATTCCTCACGAGGAGGAATACTTCGGGAAGCTTAGCTCCACCGAACTCACCACTGCATGCGGGGATCTGTCCCTAAAAGCCTTCGTCGCATCCCGGTGCCTCGCCCGAAGGCTGGAACAAGAAAGCAAAGAGGCGAAGGAGGCCGTCGGCTGCCACGAATACCTCACTTCAAAATCGGGTGGCGGAGGCCGGAGGGGGTGGTTGGCTGCTGAGCAAGAGCGCAACCGGCAGCTGCTGCAAGCGAAAGAAGATGCAGCAAAATCCTCCGAAGCTGCCCTGGAAGCGCTGTGCCTCGACGTGGAGGCCTTAACCAGCACCAAGGAGGACCTGCACGCTCAGCTCCTCGACAAGGAGGCCAAGTTGGCCGAAGCACAGAAAGAGGCGGGCCAGCTGAGTGACATGCTGGGGCGGTACCGAGCAGATCATATCCGGAGCGCGGAGACCCTTCACACAGATATCTTGGAGTTGCTGGGGCAGTGCAATCTCGGTGCGCCGCCTACCTCGTTCCCCCAGTGCACCGTCGAGGCATTCTACGAGTGGGTGAGTGCCTGCTTCGACCTCATCGCCATGAACACAAAGATCTTCGGAGAGCTAGGGGCCGCGGTAGGGGTTCGCACGCTGGCATACTCCGTATGCTCTCTGGTCCCTGCAGATTGCCCCTCTTCAGAGAAGACAATCAGCAAGGGTGATCTTCGGCGGCTGACGAAGGATAACTTTGAGTGGCCCACCGACGCGGCACTCGACATTACGCAGCTCCCCGTGCTCGCCAACAACCTTGCCAAGAATTTCATGAACACCTTCTTCGCCCAGCGCGGGTTCCGTCTCACACTGGACGAATCAGTTCGCCTAAGCGCTCAAGTTCGCCGAAGCCACTTTTATTTTCGCTTTAAAACTCTACTTGTGGTGTCGACTCGCGCCAATGCTGACGTGTTGCCCTCGGTGCCTCGCAGATAAGGCCTCGGCTGCAAGAGCGCGTTTACGAGCGCCTTCGATCTCGGTTCGGTGGTACTCCTCCCGAGCCTCGGTTCATGATGGAGGGCGACTGTATCGCCATGCTCGGGGTTCCCCTGGTCACCGCCGGAAATCCTGAAGCCGCCGCGGGGGAGGAAGGCAATGGGACCGACGCTCCCGGCGACGGTGCTCGCGCTGCCGAAGAGACGACAGGGCCGACATCTGATGAAGCGCGCGTGGACAGGGCAACAGGGCCTTCAGATGAAGTCGAGCACACCGAGGCAGCCGTGGGAACCGTTTCCCCTGCGCCTGCCTCCCCGGAGCCGCCGCTGTCCCCGAAGTCGATGTTGCACCCGCGCCCGACGAGGTCGCCCCCGTCACCGTCAACACCGAAGAGAACGCCGGAGGCGACACCTCGGAGACCGGCGCACGCCGCGGAGCTCGAGGCCGCGCCGCTAGCCGTCGGCTCTCCCGGCGCGAAGGCCCCACGGAGTCCGCGGCCGCCGCGTCGGCCGAGGCTCCGGTCGTCACCGCCGAGGCCGAGGTCCGAAGGGCACCGGGCCCGATTTTGTAAATAGATGAAACACTTCCTTCGGGAGCCGTGGTTGTGTAAAACACTAATGTAAGGTGTCTCTCGCGCGCGGTCCCTTCGGTGGTGCACGAGCGAGAGCCGAAGGTGCGAGCGACCCGCCCTTGCCTTTGAACTCTTTTTTCGTTGCTCCAAACGTGTGGACTAAATTTAGTATCCGCCACCCGGGCATGTCGTATTTGGAGTTTCTATCGTATCGTGCACGACGTTACCATCTCCGCAACGAGGCCGCTAAGCGTTTCTTTGTGGAGTTCTCGAAGGATCCTTCGCGCCGAGAAGCCGTCCTTAGAGAGCGAGCCGCCCGTAGGGCGGCTAGGAGAAACTTAGTGGACCCCTTCGTGACCGAAGGGGTCGTTCCGAAACCGGAGCCGGTCGAGGAGGGGGTCATCGGACCACCCGAATATGTGTATTTGATTCGTGACACTTCGTCGGGCGATCCTGTGGTTACGAAGGCCGAGCGCAGTGAGCGCCCGCACACCGACTGTGATCCCGTCTTCGGCGCAGGACGGATGCCCACCGACAACGAGCTTCGACAGATGGCGCTGGACATCATAGATACAACGTTTCTTCGTTTAATCGATGAGATCTGCGAAGACGTGCTTAACGAGGATTGATCGCTCGAGGCGCCGACGGTTGTGGCTCGCGTCGCGCCATGTGATGCCGTGAAGACTTGAAGCGATTTACTTCGGAACTCCCCCCCGGAAGTGTTCACGGCATGCGGGCGGCGCGGCTCCAACCGATTTGTATAGTTTGTGCTTGTGAAGAGATGTATTGTGATTGTATTCTTGTGTCAAAGTGTAATACTATATTGTTGTACCGAAACACATTGTATATTCAAAATGTGATAAGAGGAAAACGAGGGTGTCCGTGACCACCATTTGTCCCCTTCGTTCCTGCACTTGCGTTTTGCGTGGTCATCATGAATTTTACGAGGGGTGGCGCTGCCTCCGGCCAGTGACATTACCCTCACGTCTCTTTCGGACAGATCTGTCCCTTAGCCGTGTCAAAACGAAACACCGCCGTGTCGTGCCCTCCGCGTCGCGTCCAACAGACTTTTCCTCTGGTCGCGACTGGACCGATCGCATCACCTCCGACGTGCTTTCACAAAGACCAAATCGAGGCCTTTAGACTTCGGTCGTATCAGGACCGACGCAACGCCCTCGGCGTGCGTTTTCTCAGGCTAAATCGGGGCCCTTACACCGCGTTAAGCGGACTTCATCTTCGGTCATGTCGGGACCGACGCAACGCCCCCAGCGTGCGTTTACTCAGGCCAAATCGGGGCCCTAACGCCGCATCAAGCAGACTTCATCTTCGGTCATGTCAGGACCGACGCAACGCCCCCGGCGTGCGTTTACTTAGGCCAAATCGGGGCCCTTACACAACATCAAGCGGACGTCATCTTTGGTCATATCGGGACCGACGCAACGCCCACGGCGTGCGTTTACTTAGGCCAAATCGGGGCCCTTACGCCGCATCAAGTGGACGTCATCTTCGGTCACGACGATAAGTGACGGAGCTCGGCCCGTGCGCACTCAATGCGGCTCGTGCCCATGCGCGTCACTTACCCCCGCCGAAGGCCACCTCGAAGACTATGCCCCCTCCGAGGGGGTAGCATAGCTTCGACGGCGTTGCGAAAGCATACTCGAAAGAAAAAATCTTGGACGAAGGGTTGGGGGAACAACGACTTATATTACATGTCGAAACATGATACATGGGTCCGCCTCGTTAAAACCTCACACTTCGCGAGTCCGGATGGGAACCACGAAGCCTCCCCCGTGAGGAAAAGAGTACGTCCCCCTACTTACCGTACATATATTACAACCTTCGAACACAACGAAAGAGAAAAAAGAACTACCGAAACTCAAACTACGGCGGCCACTCATGGCGACTTCGGACGAAGTACTTCGAAGCATGTCCACATTCCAAGTGTAAGGCTCTTCTTCGCCGGTCAACCGACGCAACTTGAATCTTTGCTTCGTTCGATGTTGCGGTCACTATAAATGGGCCCTTTCACTTCCGTGCATCTTGCCTTTCGGCTTTCCCTTCGGTACCTTGCGCGGCACCGGATCCCTTGACCAGTATGAGCTTCGGCCCGATCTTCTTGTTTTTCCACCTCTGGGTTTCATCTTGGTAAGACGACGGGTTCGGCTCGTTGCTTTCAAGCGCACCTCCTCAATGTTCTAGACCGAAGCTTTGAGGTCTTCGTCGCTGGAAGGGATGTCCCTCCAAGTGCCCAGACACAGCTCTTCGGGCAACATGGCCTCTTCTCCGTACAAACAACTTGAATGGCGAAAAGCGAGTGGTCCGAACGTAGTGGTGTTGTGGAACCGAGATCACCCTTGGTAGCTCTTCGGCCCACTTGCTCTTTGGCGGATCGGTGATGTTCCTTTTTATACCGGCGAAGATTACTCCATTTGCCCGTTCTACCGCCCCATTGGATGCGGGTGGTGGGCGAAGCGAAACACACGCCTTGGTGCCCGGGTAGGTGCGGAATTCCTTGAAGTCGGTCTTGTCAAATTGTTTGCCATTGTCCACGGTGACTTCGTGTGGAACACCGAAGCGGCACACGATTATCTACCGAAAAACTTCTGTATTGTCGCCGAAGTAATGCTCAACAGTGGCTTTGCTTCTACCCACTTGGAAAAGTACTCCACCGCCACCACAGCGTGGGAGTAATTCCGAGCTGCTTGTCGGTAGCGGACCGACGATGTCAATGCCCCATCGAGCGAAGGGCTATACTGGTGGTATCGGTTGTATCTCATTTGATGCGAACTTGCTGTAAGGCGCGTGGCGCTGACACTCTGGACACTGGCGCACAATGTCGTGTGCATCTGCGACCGCCGAAGGCCAATAGAAACACGGCGAAAAGCCTTCGCACTAAAGCTCTTGTGCCGAGGTGATGTGAGCACATGCCATTGTGGATCTCATGGAGTAGTTGCTTGCCCTCGGTCAGCGATATGCACTTTAGCAATGGGGCCCACACCCCCTTTCGGTACGGAGTTACCGTCAATGATGTGGTAGTTCCTCGCCACGATGACCACTCTCTTATCGGTGACGCCATCTTCGGCCTCATAGTAGCCGCCGACCGCCGCTACTATTGGGGCGCACCGATCCTCGCTCCGTATGGCATTCACAAACTTGGGGGCGCTGCTTCATCGGCGGCGGATCTCATGGTTGTTGTTTCGTAGAACACATCGGCGGCGAGAGGTTCGAGCAAAGGCGTTGCCTTTGCAATAGCATCGGCTTCCTTGTTATAGTGCACGGGAAAACTTCACCTTTGTGATGCCAATGAAAAACTTTTCCATGCTTCGTACGACTCGTAGATATTTCATCATGTACGGTTTCTTTTCCTTGTAAGTTTTCCCAATATGGTTGGCCACGAGCTCGGAGTCCGTCAAGATGACAAGCCTCCTTGCCCCTCTTGCCCTAGCCTTCGGAGCGCAAGCAGCAACCCTTCGTACTCGGCCATGTTGTTTGTGCAGTTGTCACAATTCAACCGCAAGGCGTAACGAAGCTTGATGCCCGAAGGAGACTTGAGGACAACCGCCGCTGCCGACCCCGGATGGGAACATGCGCCATCGCATTGAACCTCCCATGCGGCTCCGTGATTATGGCTTCCCCCCTTCGGTCTCGAAGGCGTCCAATCGGCCATGAAATCAGCGAGGACTTGAGACTTTATTGCACTTTGCGAGCGGCGAAGTTTATGACATGCTCCGCCAACTCTGTGGCCCATTTGCCGATTCTCCCCGTGGATTCCTTGTTCTCAAACATGTCGCGAAGAGGGAAAGCTGTGGGGACTGATACATTGTGGCTCTGGAAATAATGCCGAAGCTTTCTCTTTGCCATCACAACTGCATATGCCATCTTCTCCATTTCAGAGTAGAAGAGTTTCGAGCCGCTCAAAGCTTCGGAGACGTAGTAGATGGGAAAGCGCCGGAGCATCCGCTTCCTTTCGTTCTTCCACAAGCACCGCACCGACCGCCGTGTGTCGGTTGCTTGCAATGTACGACGACGGCTCGGCCTTCGGCGACGGCTTGGTCATGACCGCCGCCTCTTCTAGATATTTCTTGAGATCGTCGAAGGCTTCTTTGTTGCTGCGGGGCCCACCGAAAAGGCGAGTTTGCACGAAGCACCTTGAAGAAGGGTAGGCTTCGCTTAGCGACCTTGGAGATGAAGCGATTTAGCGATGCTATTCTACACCGTGAGCCTTTGGACCTCCTTTCCGTTGCTCGGGGGTTGCATTCTTCGTAGTGCTTCGATCTTTTGGGGGTTTGCTGTATGCCCCGTTTGGAAACCATGCATCCCAACAATTGCCCTTTCCGAATGCCGAAGATGCACTTCTGCGGATTAAGCTTGAGGCCATTCCACCTCATGTTGTCGAAAGTTTCGGTCGAGTCCGCAATGTGATCTTTCTCTTTCTCGCTCATAATGACGATTTCGTCGACATAGGCCGAGGCGTTGCGCCCCGGTGGTTGCCCGAATCGGCTTCATCATGCGGTTGAAAGTTGATCCGGCATTACGAAGGCCTTACGGCATTCGACGAAGCAAAAAATGTCGAAGGGTGTCGTGAACCCGGTCTTAGCTTCGTCCTCCCTCCGCATCCACACACGGTGGTATCTAGAAAAACGATCCGAGGAGACTCGCATGACACATCCAGGTGCCGATCAATGATAACGCCAATCCTTGACAACGGGTAAGGGTCCTTCGGGCACGCCTTATTGAGTTCGTGAAATCGATACACATGCGCATGTTCCCATTCTTCTTCGGCACCATCACCACATTGGCCACCCACACGGGGTACCGCACTTCTCTTATGATTCTTGCATCAAGCGCTTCGCACTTCGGCCTCCGCGGACTTGACCCTGTCATCGACATTGGCCGGCGCCTCTGCGGCTTCGGTTTGACCTTCGGGTCGGTGTTCAAAGCATGCTCTATAACCGACCGGGGTGGACACCCGTCAAATCCGACTTGGACCATGCGAACACATCCTGGTTGTGACGAAGGAACTACGGGGAGTTTGCCTTCGTCCTCCGCACCGACTTCGGTACCTATCATGACGGTTCGCTTGGCACATCCGCACATAGAGGGACTGTCTTCGTGACATCGCTTGCTTTCATGCGCTCGGCTTCGGCCCCTTTCATGGATTGTCTCATTTGGGCCTCGGCCCTCTCGCTCTCTCGCAACCACGGCTTTGTTGCCCTCATCTTCGTTGATAACATGCACCGCTCGTTATGCACGCGACGTGTTGCGCTTGGCCCTTCGGGCCTCCTCCTGTCGCCATACACCAAAATCACCCCGCCGCCGTTGGTACTTTCATCGGCGGTACCCTTGGTGGATGACCGCTGCGAACTTGTTTATGGTGTTACGACCGAAGATGGCATTATACGGGTACATGAAGTCAACAACATCGAAGGTTATGACCTCCGTTCTCATAGTGGCGTCTTGGCCGAAAGTCACATTGACGTCAATCTTGCCCGGGGTTTCGATCCTCTTGTTGCCAAAGCCGTACGGCGGGTGCTCCGCTTTCTTCAAGTCTTCTTTTTTTGAAACCCATGCCGAAGAAGCACTTTGTCGGTCACTATATCCGCCGAGCTGCTCGTTGTCCACTAGGACTCTTCCCACATCATTGCCGAAGTAGTACTTTGTGTTCTTGCCAATGTTTGCTCTTATGACGAGAGGGTCATTGTGAGGGTAGTCTTTGCGTACGAATTTCGTTCAGTGAAAGTTATTGGGATGTGGGACCATGGCAAATGGAAGTACTTCCGGAGCAAATGTGCGACACGCTTCGGTAGTATTCTCCTGCCGCCTCTTTGTTTCGTGCACCGGCTCATTGGATCTGCGGGAGATTGCATTGATGATGTTGACCATGCCCATCATTCCCGGAGTTGCTAGAGTCGGGGGCCTCTTGCTTTGGCGGAGGTGGTGGAGGTGTACGGACGTAGTGCGTTTGGTGGTGGATGGCGGGTTCGGCCACGAAGGCACAAATACGACGGTTGCTTTGCGCGTGCATGGGAGGGGGCGGCGGCGGTGCGGCGCCGAAGGCGTGTACGGCTTGCGGCGGGTGGAACACCGCGTGGGCGCCGAAGGCTGGAAAGGTTGGTGGTGATATGGTGGCGGCGGGGGCCACTGGGCGCCGTGTTGCGGTACTTCATGACGTGATTCACGGCCCGGGCCGGCGCCTTCGCCTTCTCCTTAGCTTCCCATTCCAACTTCATCTTGGACCGCGCAAGGGGCATTGATGGGTGTGATGTTGGGCGTCGATCCCGTGGATCCAACGAGAAAAACCTCTCGGCGCCGCCCCCGGCCGAGGCGGGTTTCTTCTTCTTGCGGCTTCGGCCCTCTCGCCATTTTTGTATCCACCTTTGTGTCCGCCGCATTCCGATTCCGGTTACCGGTCGGGGGCGCGGATACATTGTTGATGCGATGGTTTGCTTGCTTTGGCGGGTGATTTTGCCACGCCTTCGGTTGGTCCCCCTTTGCCCCTGTTGCTTTTGCTTCTTCGCCGCATTTGCTCTGTCCGGCCTTCGGCGGCGGCCTTTATCGGACTTGCAATATTCTTGCATTACTTCAAACGAGTTCTTGCGAGAGACTTCGGCTTGATTACGTCAAGCACATCTGGCGATTTCCAACCCTCAAGCCCCCAACGATGGCGTCGATGATGCTTGCTTTTGGACACCCCGGCGCAAGCGGCTGTCGGCTTCACCACCACTGTGCATATCTTTGTTGTAGTGACTCCCTGTCTCCCTGGACACACATGTTGACGAGGTCATTGGAGTCTAGCTCTTTGACTTGCATGCCCTTGAGCGGACAACGGCTTGTTTCGCGGCTGAAACCGGGATGTTATGTGCCCCTTCGTTATGTTTGCATACCAATGCCGAACCTCTCCCTTGAGGGCCGGCACAAGAGCCTTTGCCTTCGTTGTGGCATCGCCTCCGTTGGACTCCACTACCACTTCGAACTTCATGAGGAACTCTTTGGGGTCGTAGTCCCCGTCGTACTAGGGCGGGGGTGTTGGTGTTGAAACGACGGGGCCACGGCGCGCTCTCGAGCTCGGCGAGAGCGGGGATACCGGGATGACGTTGCGAAGCGGTGCGTCCTCGGGCGCGAAGTGCTCCTGCGCCTGCCCCCTCTCCTGCCGATGGTCGATGCTCTGCCCTTCGGATGCGTCCTTCTGCTGCCTCCATTGATCCCGGTGGGCACCGCATGGCATGCGGGGTGTGCCGAGCATCTTCGCCGAGCCTCCGGCGCGGTGTGCGGCGGGCGTCGGTCTTTGGAGCGATCGGCGTAGGGATGGCTTCTTTGCGGCGGCAACGTGCCGACGATCGACTACGAAGCGAGGGCGAGGTAGCGCTCGGCTTGCACGATGTTGAAGTCGATGGTATGCGGAGCGGCGTGCGGTGCGGCCACGTCTTGCTGCGGGACGGCCGCGCTTGCGACGAAGACGGCCACATCTCTTGCTCTTCTCGGGCCGCTACGGTCTTGCCCGCCATGAGAGCCCGGATCCTTCGGAGAGCCTCGATGTCTTGCGCCGAAGCCCCCGGCCCCTCGAGACTAACCTCAAACATCCACGAGGGCGGTGTGCTCGACCTTCGGAACGCTCGGCCGGCACCGGTCCCCGCCGAAGGCCCGGATGGCCAAAGCGAAGGGTTGACGGGTTCGGTGCAAGCGGAGGGGTTGACGCCCGAGCCGTGGTGGCTTCGGCGCCTGCCGATCGCGTCGTTGCCATGCGGTCTTGGATTCTTCCACGAGGTGGGCGCCAAGCTTGTTGGTGGAAATCGGGCCGAAGGTGGACGGCGACACAACGCCCCCCGATTACTCTTCTTCCCTTCGGAGGAAAGCGGCGGGAGGCCTCCCTCGGAAGCGGGCGAGAGAAAGTAAAGACTCGGCGCTTCCCCGGTCGGTTCTACCCTTCGCCTACCCCTATGATGTTACTTCTACTAACGGGAAACTAGGAAGGAAATAAGGAGACACTTAACGAGCCGAAAGCCGTAAAACTAGCGGGAGCCTTCGGTGCTCTCTTCTCATTACACCATGTTCGTTTCATTACAAGGGGTTCACTATTTATAGGAGACCCCTGGGCATGATCATCTGCCTCAATTACACCTTTTCCATTCCTGACAAACGGCTTTAAACACTTTACAAGGGTATAATGGTAACTCCCCGCGTCGTACGGGCCTCCGGCGTGTCTTCGTACGACCGAAGCACCTTTACACGCGGCGCCCCTTATCTCTCTGCCTCGTACGGTGCCCCCTTTATACGTTTGCGGCGACCACGTATTGCGGCGCACCGCACCTTCGGCGCCGAAACAACCCACGATCTCGCCCGGTCGCGTTGTGCCTTTTGGGACATCTCGCCGGGCCGCCTTCATTCCCGGCGGGGGCGCACCCGACGCGCGACACTTACGGTTCCTCCCAACATTCGGCGGCGAAAGTCAGCCGTACGTGCTTTCGGCATCGAAGGCCGACACCGTTCGGGTGGGTTGCTCTGCACAACAAAAACTCACATAAGCGAGCGGCGTAAGCGTTTCCATTAAACCACCATTGCAAAGCCTCCCTCGGATAGCGCGAAGGCGCACGTGGGCCGAAACCGTCGGCCGGCCGGACGTGGTAAAGGCTTCCGAAGGCCATTTTCCCCAACACCACTGTCACCTAACTTTTGTCATGACGTCGGTCTCATTATGGCCGACGTATGCCTTCTACACGAAGGCTTTTTGCTTTACGACAATGTTTCACCGAGGACGTGTCTTTGAGTACTAGCACTTGATCATAGTGTGTTATATTTCCTCTTCGTCGGTGAGCAAGGGTACGCTATTCATGTTTCTTCGGATTCGTTTTTTCCACTAACATGCGGTGTCGCCAATCAATGTAAGTACTTTGTCGCCTCCATGAACTAACTCTATATACGAAGTACTTATATCTCTTGAATGCGGGGTCAACCACCATATGTAAGTATCATAACCTACATTCCATTTTTAGTGGGACACTCTAACCCTTCGTATATCATGTCTTGTCGCACCTTCATCTCAAATATGCTAAGCACTTGTTCTTAGTTATACTTCGTATCCCATTCATGATGACTAGTTGTATGCGGCTATTATGTTTCGTGTGTGCATTTCGTCACGACTATTGCGAGTTATAGCCTTTGAGTTCTCGGTTTTCACCCGAAGATAGTGACTCTATTATTGATTTGGGAATGACTAGGCCATATCAATTGGTTTCAATGTCTATTGAACTTCATCGGGTGGTTCTTTGGGATTTCCATATGGACTTCGGTGTTATCGGATTTCGGTCATCTCATGGTTTCACCACTCAAGTTGAGAATTTGATCAATGGATGTCCTTTGCATTATTTTGGCTAACCTTTTCATCCTAGCCTTCATGCAAAAGCATACTTTCATGCACGCTTTCATACTTATACATGCATAACACCGAAGTGTGGAGCGGGAGCGCTCGCGCGAAGGCTGAGTTTGGTCGAAGGCTCCCGTTTGCATGAGGCAAACGACCGGTCCCGTGATGACCGGAGTAGAACTTGCAAAGGCAAGTAGTTGGCTCCGTTACAGCCGAGGCTCCGTTTGCATGAGGCAAATGACCGGTCCCGTGATGGCCGGAGTTGAACTTGCAAAGGCAAGTAGTCGGCTCGTTATAGCCGAAGTACCGTTTGCATGAGGCAAACGACCGGTCTGTGATGACGGAGTTGAACTTGCAAAGGCAAGTAGTCGGCTCCGTTATAGCCGAAGTATCGTTTGCATGAGGCAAACAATCGGTCCCGTGATGACCGGAGTAGAACTTGCAAAGGCAAGTATACGCTTCGTTATAGCCGAGGCTCCGTTTGCATGAGGCAAACGACCGGTCCCGTGATGACCGGAGTTGAACTTGCAAAGGCAAGTAGTCGGCTCCGTTATAGCCGAAGTATCGTTTGCATGAGGCAAACGACCGGTCCCGTGATGACCAAAGTTGAACTTGCAAAGGCAAGTATACGGCTCCGTTATAGCCGAGGTTCCGTTTGCGGGAAGCAAACGACCGGTCGTGTGATGACCGGAGTTGGTCGAGACACACCGAAGGCCCGAGAGTGGCTTCGGATGCGAGACACCCCGAAGGCCCAAGAGTGGCTTCGGATTTGTTTGTGTGATGCAAATTGAGATAGATTGTTGCTTGTCTAACAAGTTTTTGAGTTTCTTGAATAACAATGATTCGCCTCAAATGGAGTATTGAACGGGGAAAGCATGGACTTCGTCTATATTGTCTACTTCGTCACCGACGAGGTTCAACTCGGCGAATATCTAGCACGAGGGGCTTCCTCGAGTACTTCATCAACGTTATTCGACTACCTCAACAACTACACCACCACTTTCGTCGTCGACATGGTTCGACATGAGGGGCTTCTTCAACTACCTCTTCGTCAACATGTGCTCGGCTCGAGGGGCTTCCTCGTCTACCTCGGCAACATCAACATCGACTTGGTCGACATCGACTTCCGACTTTGTCTTCGGCATCTATTGCACGACGTCGACGGGACTCGGCTCGTGGAGCTTCTTCGTCTACCTCGTCAACATCGACTTTCAACTTCGTCTTCGACATCTACTACACCGACGTCGGCGGGCTATGGCTCAAGGGGGTTTCATTGTCTACCTCATCGACGTCGACTCCGGCTTCGTTTTCATCAACATGTACTTCGTCGCACGCAATGCACGGGACCGGGGCCTTCGTCACAATCCGGACAAGAGGGGCTAGTGGCATCGGGATGAGAGGCACCACCCCGAAACATGAAGTCTTGCCGGTGATCGTGACCGAAGGGGAAGAGGCGGCTAATCATCATTTGACAACGTTACGAAAGAACAAGAGCGAAAAGATAAATGCATGGAGGCCCGAAGGAAAGACCGAAGCAAATGGAGGAGAAGCATTGAGGATAAAGGCCATCTTAGTGACAACGACGAAGCTGACGTCTTCACCGAAGGCGTCCTTCACCACTGAAGCAAGCCCGAAGACGACCATTAGTAAGGTCGGTGTGCGTGTAAATCCGCTAGGCGTACGTGCTCTTTTCTCCACTCCGAGTTTTTCCCCCTTGGGTTTTTCGGAATGGAGTTTTTAGTGAGGCGTGCGGCCGGGGGTCTTGAGGGCGTCCCTCATGGCCGAAGGTGTAGTAGGGTACGGACCAATCCATATGTATTCGGCTACTCCGCTTCGTTGTGCCGGCCAAACCGAAGTGGGCGAGGGGGCTCTTGTTGGGGGAGTGGCCCGGCCCATGTAAGGGTTAGTGGGCCTTTGTGTTGTCTCAAGGCGCTTCTTGTAAATACCGCGTCCACCGGGGGCTCGGAAGAAAACAACCACTAGGGGCTTGGGGGAAAATTGACATCTACCCCCATCCCTATTTATAGGAGGGTCATTGTAATTGATAGGACGGGTAAGAAATGAGGAGAGAGCTTCGAAGTAGCAACTTACTATTCTACTGCCTATTTCACTTCTGCTTTGTAGTGGTAGTGTAGGTAAAAGGGTTAGTAGAAGTAGAAGTAAAAGTAGCGATAGTAATGGAAGAAGTAGAGTCGTCCTTCGAAGGGGCCTTTCGGTCCTTTGCCCCTTTAGAGGACTAGAATACTTGTGGTGTTGGTGCCCCCTTCGGTACCAATTTACACCGACAACATCTTTAAACCGTGGCCTCCGGTCCGATTCCGAAGATGCACGCCTTTTGGAGCCACCGTTTTGTCACAACGCACCCTTGTTCGTGCGTGTTAGCCTACGGCGAGTTCGATAAGAACAAGTTGAAAACACATGGTCGGTCCGGTATGCACCTCTAGCCACCGCGGCTACAAGAGCACCCTATGCAATCTATCTTAAGTATAGATTGGGGAAAAAGCAAAACCAAGGGAGAACAAAATCATCGAGAAGACACTTGATCGCTAGAAATTGGATTCACTATAAAACTTCACCATGAATGATTACATGAACAAGATCACCACCGGGATCCTACCTCGATCTTGATCCTTGCTCCGGAGCTCCGACGTGGTCTTCCATACAAGGTTCCCACATCGAATAGGGAGACCCTAGACAACTAGCACGACCCTCCTCTCCGAGATGGTGTCCCTCTAGCTTCTCTGCTCCTAGGCGGTGGATGACGAATGAATTCTTGCGTGGCTCTCAGTCAGGGGCTATAAATAGCTCGAGAAACGGCTAGGTCAAAGGGGGTGTGATTGGGCCCCGAAGTGGGCTGGGCCGGCCGACCTGGGCCCACTTCGGCCCAGTCTGCAGCCTCCTTTGCCCAGTGCTGCTTCCCGAGTCTTCTAGAGTCTTTCCCCTTCTGCATGCGGGCCCTTGACGTTAGTTTCTCCGCGGTTTAGATGAAGCTCCTTGTCACGCAAGATTCGGCATTTCCTGTCTGGGTCCTCGGGGTTTTTCATCTTCTCGGGTTTGATCCTTGGGCTTTTTGGAGTCATGTTTACTTCATTGCTTGACTTGTACCGGGCTTCAAGGTCTTGTCATGAGGTGCTTAATGAATTTATCACAGAAGTCTTGCTTTCAACACTAAAATCCTGCATAAATACTAAACTCCAAAACCGACATGCACAAACGAACTTGTTATACCAAGTGGGTTAGTACCAATGGATAAGATATAAAATTCATGCCAACACCAAAGGTAAACTCATGGCTAGGTTGACGGAAATTCACCGTCAACATCTCCCCCATGCTTAAACCTTGCTCGTCTTCGAGTAAGCCTTCGATAGATATCATCGTTGCCCTTCATTGTTTAAACCTTGCACTTGATCATACACGAGAAGACATAATGCTCTCAAATTTTTTAATTCGTTAAAGTTTCATAATGTACTAGCCTTCATCCCTACGGAGGGTAGATTATTAATCAAGCTTATCCTACAAGTATTAACATGCTCCCAAAATTCAAATAGATCTCGGAAATTTTGAAATAAAGAATGGGATGAAAAAGAGCTAAACCAAGTTCAAAAATTTAAACCGCCTTGCATCTTGCTCATGAACTCTCATCTCATCTTGTCTCTCAAACCTATTTATTCTACTTCTTTCTCTCTCATAACATATATATGTGGTAGGCTTTTATATGGAGCTTTTTTTGGAAAAGTTTAGTCCTACCAAAATATTATAAATGAGATGTTGTCAAAACAAGATAAGCTTCTCATGGTCTTACCGAGACTCGTCAAAAATTTCATTGGAAAATAATGTTATATCAAGGAGGGGGTGAGAAAAATACACACACTTTGAGGTAGGTGACATGTGCAAATGGCAAAGAGTGACCCCGAGGCACAAAGGAAGTCCTCGTTATCGGATTGCACATGGTTGGAAAAATGAGTTTGGATCTTTTAATCTTGAAACCTTGAAATTCCTAATGCACTTTAGAGAACCGGGGAGTTCACTTTATTTTATTTTTATATCATACATACTCATATTTTTTCTTTTCTCATTTTTTCTTTCTTTCTTTATACTCACTTTTCTTTTTCTTTCTTTCTTTCCTTTTTTTATTTGCTCCCCTTGAACTCTAAATTGCATTGTACCCACCTCCTCCCCCATGCTTAGACATTTTCTCGTCCTCGAGCAAAGAGGTGATAGAGATAAGGTAGGTACTAGAAATATTTTTCCTTTCGAAAGATATTTTGAAATCTTCAATCTTGGCACCATCTTGCGATCTTCCTCGAATTGACAATCCATACTCAATGGTAGGTTGTGGTCAAAGAGGTAAACACAAAAGATGATATTTTTGTTTTAAGGGTGGATATCCGGCGAGATTTGTGAAATCTCCGATGTGGGGATACACAATGCAATAAGATAGATACGCAAAAACGGAATGACCGGCTTCTTAGTCTCGGGCCGGAGAAATCAAGGCCTGAAATAACTCATCCAAAAATAAACCTTGTAAACTAAGTTTTTGCACTCAAATATATATAGGAAAAAGTCTACATCACCCCCTCAACTATGAGGGGTGGACTACATAACCCCCAACCTATGAAACGATCTATATCATCCCTTGAATTTTTCAAAACTAATCAAATTACCCCCTA
Organism: Cenchrus americanus; assembly: GCA_947561735.1. Classification (NCBI taxonomy): domain Eukaryota; kingdom Viridiplantae; phylum Streptophyta; class Magnoliopsida; order Poales; family Poaceae; genus Cenchrus; species Cenchrus americanus. The sequence goes on from OX387240.1 coordinate 59,068,696, forward strand.
AAGCAATTATGAAAAATCATAGTTTATCACAGATAATTCATAAAATAAAAATCCAATTGTGTTGGACTCCAAATGAGTAGATCTACACAATGAACTTATAATATGATATGCTTTAGTACATTTTTTACAGCTATGAAGAAAATCATAGATCTAAAGCTACATCCAAAAAGATAAACTAAAGCATACCATGTTATATGTTCACTTTGTAGATCTACTCATTTGGAGTCAAACACAACTGTATTTTCCATTTTATGATTTTTCTATGATTTGCTATGATTTTTCAAAAATGCTTCAGGGGTTAATTTGACTGGTTTTGAAAAGTTCAGGGGGTGATTTAGACCGTTTCATAAGTTGTGGGTTATGTAGTCCACACCCCATAGTTGAGGGGGTGATGTGGACTTTTTCCAATATATATATGGCTCTGGATAGGTAGAGCAACATGCAAGTGGTATTTATGACAAGGTTAGCATTACTTTTAAGAACAAAAATAAATCATCTTTAATTCATCTAAAATTTGAGTGCACATAAAACACTATGTGTCTTTATTTTTATCATAACCTTCGTTAAAGATTAAACTAGCATTTAGATAATTTCATATTTGTATTTTAAGAGAGCATTAGCTTAATCATGCATAAAACAAGTACAAAGATAAACAAAGCGGCAACTATCATCATATATCATCATGGCACAAACATTGTATCTTTGCCAAAGGTAAAAACAAGGTGGTGACTTTATTCATGATGAAAATAAAAACTAACACACATGCTGAAAATTTAAACAAAAACTGAAAACACTACGCATACATAGGCGCATACAAGCTGAAAGTTAAGGCAAAGGGGAAAAGGAAAGATAACTAAAGCTCCTCCTCTCTCTAATCTTCCGCCAGTGGTTGATATTGATAGTCTTGGTTGTTGTACCCTTGCTCATAATAGGATTGCACCGCTCCTCCTATGAATTGTCCCGGCAGTGCTAAGTGAAGGCACCCAAGCTCATAAGCGATTTTTGCATTTCCTTCACCCATTTGGTTTGCATTGGTTTGAATGGCTGCAATAATTTGCATGTTTCTTGCAACATATCCTCCAATGATGGCCAGAATTTGTTGTGCTTAAGGAAGGTGTGCATATGGCTCTGCAAAGCCTACGTTGGATACCGCAAAATTTGGTGGGGCATGGCTACACCACTCCCCAATGCTTGTATTGGTACACCACCGTAGTAAAAATTCCTCCAAATGGTGGCACATAATTTTGTTGTGCACCTCCTTCTTGGACCGTGGAAGAACCTTCTCCTATAATCCTTCCTCTTTTATTTTTCTTCACTGGCACAAGAAGTCCTTCCTCTAACCAATCTTCTTTCCCCTCAAGAAAAAGTCTTAATCTTCCATCCGGAAGGGGCAAATTTACTTTGTCCAATTTAAAGCCTCCTTTCCCGTCTCCACTTATATATTTGCCTTTCTTCATATAATCAAATCCTAGGGAAGTCTCGGCTAGGAGATGCTTCGGGTTCCTTATAATACGCGTTCTCAAAGAGATAGCCAACATGGAGAGGCAACACCGCGAACCAATATCTCCCGAACCCAATATTGCTTCACAACACCACCGGTTGATCATAAGGTGAGTGGGATCGATTGGCTACCTGGCAATCAAAGTCGAGCAAAGCCAATTCACCTCCATGTCGGTTATCTTTGTCTCTCTCGTTCTCCCCAAAATCCTCTTGCTCATCCATGGGTGAAACACTTGGATGATGGGGTTCCGGATACTATTTCTTTGCCGGTGAGCTTCTCCCGCGATCATACTCCAAAAATCTTCCAATATGTCTCCATGCACATCCACTTGTTCCGGGGCTCCCTTTTGAAAACCGAGTAATTCCCTAATATACTCATAGGGAACCACTTGTTCAACTCCCTCCAAACGGAATGAGAGACTCGACACTCCTTCATCAAGAATATGCGCCATGGTCATGAGAATTTCCAAGGCGGATTCCTTGTGTGTGTTTACCGACACTCCGTTGGAGAATTGCGCCCAACCTAGATGTCCCAACATGTAATAAATATCCGTATGAAAACCCGACACTTGGAGAGCTTGATCGTCGAAGTCAACGTTTGCCACAAGCCTCTTCTCAAGGCGAGTGTGCTTCTTCTCCTCCTCCTCCGTCGTGATGACAAACCCATTGGAATACCACGGAGCGTGTGGAGGTGGAGCGGATGATCGTGTCGAGCGGTGAGGTCGGACGGGCGGCTCCTCCGTACATCCATGAGGTTCGGTGAACCTTATAGACGAGCTTCATGTGGCCCTCATGCCACCGAGGAGAAGAGTGTCGTTCCTTGTGACAACCCGCCCAGGAAAATACCATACTATTGCCTAAACCAATCCACTTTGGTCATTAAGCAACAATAAAGTATCATCCTGTCGTTAGTCGCCGGGTCAACGCCCGGTAAATCACTTATACAGCAACAAGGATCGACATATATGCATTAAAACTCACGCGAAGGCGAGTCCAGAGATAAACATAATTAACATCCGAAATTTACCCCGAAGGATTAATTATTACAAACCAAAGTTTTTGACATGACCACGTAGTTCAGAGTTTTTAAAACAGCGGAATTCAACTAAGCGGAACGCGGAAACACCACGGAAGGCCAACCATAATGCCTTCATTCATCGTCCTCCACCCACTCCAGCTCCCAGCCGGCGGGATCTCTCCGGGCCACACATCACCAAAGGCATTGCCTGGAACAACAGATTATAGCAAGGCTGAGTATACTAATACTCAGCAAGACTTACCCGTCGGTGAAAACTACTTCACCAACTCTAGACATGATAGGCTTTCTGGCACTGAGGTTTCTTTTGCTGAAAAGTAACAAAGAGTGTGTCCTTACTTTCATGATTTTAGCATAAGTTCTAGTTGATTTCTTCTTTTCTATGTTAGCCATCTATTGCAAGCATAAGTTGTGCAATACAGTTAATCAAGCATAATATTCATCAACTTCCATCATTAGGGATCTAATGGCCAGTGGAGTAAGCAATCTCAGATAACGGTGAGAGGCCGACAATCGATTGGTTTATAACCTTGCAAGGTGGATCTAAACACACGATAGGGTGCCCCCGCGAGGACAACCACTAGGCGGTTCCCAAAAATCCGCGGGTCGGGATAAAAGGCCACGATCTTTGTACCGGTTTTACGGCATACTTCGCAAGGCACCTAGACTCACACGTGCACCACGGTAGCTAGCCGTGAGACGCATCCCAAGAGTAGTGACAATGAAATCCCTCACCGCCTCATTAAGGTACTAGGCTTACCGGTCCCATTCCCGACAAGTGCTTAGTACGTTCAAACACTTAACCCACGAAAGCCATTGGACCGGAGCCCACATTCCATGCTCTTACCACATGAGCAATCCATTTAAGGAGATCTTATGATTCCAACAGAAGAACCTATTCTCGCGAGTGACAAGCATCACTCGACTTGTAACGGTCCTATAGCATAGCAGCTATCGACCTATCATACTAGTAAAGGACAAAGGTACCTAGGGATCATGCATCTAGGGTTTCATATCAACTCCTGAACGTAAATGCACAATCATCCATAGATAGTTGCATAAGAATTTTAAATACTGGGTTAATTGCACCGGGGCTTGCCTTCATCAATAGGGTTAGCCTGAGTACCTCGGTGTCTTCGTTCACCTCCTACTGCAGCTTCGCTTCAGCTCCCCCTTCCTCAGCTTCCGACACAAGTGAGTAGTTACCGTCGGGGAGTTCTACACGGAATGCAATGCAGGTTCAGGTGGTGTGATAGCTTAATTATTTTACCAACTCTTGTTGGCCACATTCACCTAGATAAGCATTTAACTATCAATTCTTTTTCATTAAGGTTATTATAGGCATGGGTTTGTTCTTTTAATAAACACTTAATTAATGTTTTCTTTTTTAATTGTTATTTCATGTGAGGATTTGTTATTCCATCTTTCAATAGCAAAGGGGTGCACAAAAATGCAAGTAATTCCATTTAAATTCTTAAACAGCCAGGGGTGTGTTTTTATATCTTAAATAAGCCATGCAACCATTTGAAAAGGGTCGCAACGACAAAAGGCACATTTCCCTAATTAAAACAATATTAAACTTTTAATTCCCTCTAATGCTTCTATTCATACCATAAATTAAAAAAAATTCAACAGAAGGGTTTATTAAGCATTAAACAACCTATACCAATCCACTGAACACACATACATGCTTGAGATAGCTAGAAAATTAATTATACCGAAAATAACCAAAGCTAGTCACTAAAGCAAGATAAATGCATAAAAAAATAAATAAGCACCTAAATGATCCAAACTTTCTTACACATGTTCTCTGGTCCAAAATCAACCTAGGAATGCAGAATATACATCTAGAACTACCACTGATCTTGGGTTATTAATTTACAAAGAAAATCAAGCATAATTCAATAATAAATACTTCTGATAAATATAAAATTGTGATTAAATCACTAGAGGTGCATTCTGGCATAAAGAGATCATATGCAGAATTTGGGCACAAAAACATAATTATTTTTATCTACAAAAATCATCTAGACAAATTCTGCATAAATGGAAAACAATTCATATAAAAAGATTTACAACATAACTTTGTGCAATTTTTGGTATAGGAGCTAGTCATAACATAACTCATAACATATCCAAAAATCAGCTACAAAGGACTTATAGATTTTGAGATATCACAGATCTAGGTTTTTCACATTTCTATTTTTCATGCAAAAATTATTAGGAAACATCCTAGACAAGTTTAACAGAAGTTGTAGTGCTCTACACCAGGAGTCTAGCAAAATTGAGTTTGTATTTTTCCGATTTTCTACGATTTTCTAGGGATTTTACAAGATTCAGCAAAAGGACTTTACTATTTGAGATTCACTTTCGCAAAGAGGTCCCTGGAAATTTTCTAAGCCTCACAGATATGCCCCTAGTTCACGGTTAGGACCCTGGAAAGATTTGGGGGCTTGCAATTGGGTCCCTAGACCAATTGGGCGGCGCGGCTCATCGGATTTCGCCGGGTCCGGCGGCGCATTCGGCCGGGGAGGTGGCCGTGGGCATCGACCATGTGCTCACCTAGGGCCCTGTGGTGGCCGAAGTTGGGGCGGAGGGGTAGCGGCGAGGGCACCGGCGGTGGCGGCCGCGGTGGACGCGGTTACGGTGAGAGGGGCACAACGCGGCAATTCGTGACACGAGGTTGGTGCGGTGGGTCCCTAGGGAGGTGCTCACACGCGCGGTGGACAAGAGGGAGAGCGAGGTCGGTGGCTTGCTAGGCGGCGGCCATGGGCGGCGCGGTGGAGGGCGGCGGGAGTGGCGGTGGCGGACGCGAGGGGGGGGAACGTGCGGCCTTTAAATAGGGGCGCCTTGCCGGCGACGTCGTGGTGATGGCGGAGATACCGCCATGGTACGGCGGCGGCCTCGGTCGGTGCGCGTACGGGCGGGGCGCGGGACGGACGGGCGGTCCGCCGGTGCGCGGCGCGCGCGCGCGCGTACGGCGAGGGAGGCACGTGTCCCGCGGACTTCAAGGTGCCTTGGTGCACGAGGATCTTGGGAAGGCGCGCGACCTCGGTCGGCTGCGGCTCGGACGCGGGGGCGATGCGGCGCGCGGGCGCGAGACGTCGGCTGCGCGGCGTGGCATTACTGGCCGAAACTATTTCAAACTTGACGACTTTAAGCACATTTATCTCCCAAAAATTGTACTGCAGTGCACAAAGTGATGAATAGGAAAGTTGTAGATCTAACTATCCCCTACAAATTTCACAAAGGCTCTATGGTGTTTTTCTCAATAGTTTTTGCATAAACTGCACCCAAAGTTTGAATGCCAACCTGTGTCAATGAACAGGAGTTGCTGGCAGTTGACCAGGATTTCCAACCTCTTCCACTCAAAATTGGAAATGCCATCCTACATGAAAGTTGTGTCCCTCAACAAACTGGACAACTTTCATATTGGTAGATTTTGAAGTGTTTAGGTGAAATTTGGAAAACGCGGTAAAAGTTCCGGAGGACATTCAAGGGCATTAGGGTTTGGGTAGGGTTTGACTGTGTATTTGACCCAAGTTTGACCACACATGTTTGTTGACTTGATCAAGAAGGTCATTAGGGTTGGTTGGTGAGGTTTTCGAGGTGAGGACCCAGGTTGACCGTGATTTGACCACTGTCAGCAGATTTGACCGACTATTAGGGTTAAATAAAAACCTGGGGCGTCACATTCCTCCTCGGCGGTGCCGTGTCCTCCTCCATGCTCCGAGGAGACTTGAAAACCGAGTGCCTCCTCGAAGGTTGTCGATGATGGCTTGGACGACGATGATCCCCTCTTCTTGGTGAAAAGATTTGTAGTTTTCTTCCACATGGTTGCTACACTCTCCCTCACAAATATATATCTGGGGTTTTCAACCGGTAACAAGATACACAAATATTATTTGGAGTATGGACTTTGAGTGGAATTAGGATGGATTTTGTTGGACGAAATAAACTCGGAGTGGAAGGCTAAGTCTAAGGTAGTTCTGGACTACAAGCTCAAGCACACGAACAAGGAACTGGGCAAGTGACTTACCTAAGGAAGACGGGCACCGGGGGGCTTTCAAAGGGGGTAGCCCGGTCGGCCTGGTCCGACCGGCCTAGGGGCCTCTCTGCTCCTCCTGGCTTGGTTCTTCTCCAGTGCGCTCATGCTTGCTTTGTTGCTTCGTGACCGCGTGCTCCACGGGGTTGCACCTTCCAAACGTTCTCGTCCACTCCTTTGCTTGCATTATTGCTCCTTCCACTTGATGAGTTTGCTTTGAGTCACCTCCATGCTCCCTTGCCTCACATGCCTCCATGATATTCCTGCAAAACAAGGCCTTGGCTGCCCCCATGTTTGTCCTCTGCATGTGGTTTGATAAAAGATGTTGGAGGGGCATCCCGTGATGCATCATGGTGCATGCATGGTTAAGTTAACTAGATTGCCTCCCTCTAAACATGTCTTAATGCTAAGCACTCCTCTAATTTCGAAAATAAAAATAAATTGAAGCTTGCAATGAGTTCAAATATAAATTTAGAGGAGTTTTTAAAGCATTAAAAACAAATGTAAGTCGAAAAATATTTTTCGACTACTTTTATATCGGTCTTACCGGTATTGTTTGCATTCATTAGTTGAGAGCAAGCTTTTCCCGGCTTGATCATGGGGCATAGGTTTAGGTTCTAATTTTGGTTAGATGAGAGAGATTTTGAATGAAATAAAATAAAATGAGGCTTAGAAAAATTTTAACTCTAGAGAAACCAAGGATATGGATTTTTAAACCAACCAAAAGTCAAATTTTCTAGGTTCACGTGAGTCCTACCATGTGCTGAAATTTAAATAACATCTAGGCACAAGGCGTGGCTCTACTCGTGTGTTTTTAGCATGTAAAACAAGTCAACCATAACATCATAAAGAGGATGAAAGGTTGAGATAGGTTCTGAATTTTTTTGGTTTTGGTTTCTCGAAAAGAAGCAAATAACTCATAGGATGGCTCATGTAAAGGGTTTATGATCCAAATAAAATATCCAACCAAGAATTATGTCTCTAATATTGTTCGACCTTTCTAAGTCTAATGTCTTGCGTAGCAAAATTTTAAAACTAACTTACTTGAAAAACTTGAAAAATCTTGAATCGGGTTGTCCTCCCGGTAGCTTATTCTTGACTCGACGAAACGGGTTGCTTCCCGCTTAGCGCTTCGTTTATAGTCCATGGCTAGACTTCTTCACTTGATTACTTTGGATCAATGCTCTTTGCGAGCATTGCAATCTTGGGTACCCACTTTCGCACCATCTTGGGCACGGTCTTATTCTTCGGCTTAGTCATATTTTTGGTCTTCACAGGCTGGCTTTGTCCTTTGGTCTTGACGAGTGCAACAACTTTCTTCATGTAGTGGCTCGGCATCTCAAACTCCGGTCCTTCGGTCGTGATCTTCGTGGTCTCCTTAGTGTGATCCTCCATCTCTCCCGAATGAGTTTGAGTAGCCTTTGCCTTCTCGGGACCTTGGGATTATACCGACAATCTTCCTTTGCTACCCATCGGGCGTCTAGCAAGTTGTCCCACTGCGTCTCTAGCATCTTCATCATGATGAACACTTCACGGATAGAGCTTCCGACCTCCGTCACCTTTCCATCTAAATCATCCAAAATTTTCTCCATAGCCTCGAACTTAGTGATGACGTCCTTGTTGATCTTATCTTGCTCGTCCATGAAGTCCTTCAATTGTGTACAAAGAGGAACCAAATCTTGAATGGACGAACTTGCGTTAAATCGGGTTTTACCTTGGACATGGCCATACTCCTCACACTCCTCACATGTGGATCTTGCTTCAGCAACCTTTAGGTCTTGAGCTTCTCTCTCTATCTCCATCTTCTCCATCCTCCTCTTAAGGAAATCGATATATCACTCAAGGAATTTGGCTCGCATGTATTCATTGAAACGCTCCAAGGCTTCTGCAATTGTCTCCATGGGCAATTGAACAAACATATCAATCTTGTTGCGCAAACTTTGAATCTTGCTCAGCGAATAAAATTCCTTCATAAAGTTCCTCATCAACGCTTCCCAATCTTGTTTTGACTCCGCCGGTAAAGTGTGGAACCAACGCAACGCTTTTCCACGTAGTTAGAACGGAAAAAGCCTTGCCCTCATTTGATCTTGAGTCAGCCCATCCTCATCGAAAATTTGACATAGTTGAACAAATGCTAGGAGGTGAAGGTTCGGATCCACTTTACCGGTGAAAGGCGAGTGTTGCACCATGCGGATAGTTGTCACCTTGATCTTGAACGACCTTCCAGTGTCTTTGAAGGTTTATGATAGGTAGATCAATGATGTCCAGGGTGCATAGCTCGATCCTGCACTCCGGTTGTGGTTGTTCTCCCATGGGTGGCGGTTGATGTTGATCTTCCTTTGGACTTGGAGGTGGTGATTCCCTTGGATATTTCGATGGTCCTCCAACTTTGGCTTTTGGATCTAGGGTTTCCAACCCTTTAGCTTGTGTTGCACGTCTCCTTTGCCTGTAAAGTTTTCCTGGATCATCCACAAAAATATTTGGGTTTCTTGGAGAGGTAGCCAACCATCTCCGATTAGGGTTAGAAAAAACAAAAATCTAACAAAAGAAAAATTAGGGTTAATAAAAAACTAGATTAGATTGATTTTTTTATTTTTGAGGATGATCAAAATTAAGAGATGCAAAAGAAAATCAAAAGAAAAACTAAAAAAAATACTCACAAAAAAATGATACTAGATCGGATCTTGATTGCTTGTTCCCCGGCAACGGCGCCAGAAAAAGGGGCTTGTTGACGGTGTATATTCGTATCAAACTTCATATGGATTTGCGAGCGGACAAATCCCCCATCGTAGTCAAGGGACCCTTCTTCCCTTAAGTGTGAGAACCCAAGGCATCGAATCTGTGGAACAATGTGCAACGCAAGGATTCAATCTAGTAAAGCAAGGAAAGCTATCTTTTGAAGAACCAAGTTGCATCTAATCTAAGAGATCATCAAGAGGACACATCTAATCTAATCTACTAAGAGGTCGCAAGAGAAAGCAAGAGATAACCGATCTAGATATCTAGAGAGTCTAGATCATGCATATGTTGTAGCTCGAAACAAGATAGATGAAGATAGAAAAGTGAATATCATTAAAAGCATCTTTAAACCGTGGCCTCCGGTCTGATTCCGAAGACGCCCGCCTTTTGGAGCCACTGTTCTGTCACAACGCACCCCTATTCATGCGGGTTAGCCTAGGGCGAGTTCGATAAGAACAAGTTGAAAACACTTGGCCGGTCTGGTATGCACCTCTAGCCACTGCGGCTACAAGAGCACCCTATGCAATCTATCTTAAGTATAGATAGAGGAACAACCAAAACCAAGGGAGAACAAAATCATCGAGAAGGCACTTGATCGCTAGAAATCAGATTCACTATAAAACTTCACCATGAATGATTACATGAACAAGATCACCACCGGGATCCTACCTCAATCTTGATCCTTGCTCCGGAGCTCCGGCGTGGTCTTCCATGCAAGGTTCCCACATCGGCTAGGGAGACCCTAGACAACTAGCACGACCCTCCTCTCCAAGATGGTGTCCCTCTAGCTTCTCTGCTCCTCGGCGGCGGACGACGAATGAATTCTTGCGTGGCTCTCGATCAGGGGGCTATAAATAGCCCGAGAGGCAGCTAGGACAAAGGGGGGTGTGATTGGGCCCCAAAGTGGCCTAGGCCGGCCGGCCTGGGCCCACTTCGGCCCGGTCCGTGTCCTCCTTTGCCGGTGTTGCTTCCCGAGTCTTCTAGAGTCTTCCCCCTTCCGCATGTGGGCCCTTTACATCGGTTTCTCGCGGTTTAGATGAAGCTCCTTGTCCCGCAAGATTCGGCATTTTACGTCCGGGTCCTCGGAGTTTTTCATCTTCTCGGGTTTGGTCCTTGGGCTTATTGGAGTCATGTTTACTTCATTGCTTGACTTGTACAGGGCTTCAAGGTCTTGTCATGAGGTGCTTAATGAACTTATCCTAAAAGTCTTGCTTTCAACACTAAAATCCTGCATAAACACTAAACTCCAAAACCGACATGCACAAACGAACTTGTTATACCAAGGGGGTTAGTACCAATGGATAATATATAAAATTCATGCCAACACCGAAGGTAAACTCATGGCTAGGTTGACGGAAATTCACCGTCAACACCCCCTGACATTGAGTTGTTGTCACACAGGCGAAAAAGGCTTGAGCTTTGGTGGGCACTTGTTGGCAGCAGAGGGCGAGGCTATATTGGAGGGAGCTGGTGGGTAAGTTGGGGAAGACTGCAGCACCGAGACGTTGGGAAGTCCAGGTGTCGTTGGTCAGTGGTAAGGACACGACCTGCTGCTTCCATTTGCGTAGTTGGGGACACAACTTGCAGTTGCTTCCATTTAGTAGAGGCAGGGCTACCAATTGAATTCGTCGCCTCCCCCACCCTAGCTCCGCCGAGACATAGCTCATTGAGCGAAGGAGATGCGTGATCGGTGCTTGAGGCTGGCAGGGTGAAGCGTCGCGCCCCATCGCAGCACCTGTGCCCAGCCGCATGCGCCCCCATGGATCTCGAGGTCGTCACGACGAGGACGACGTTGACGGCGACGACGAGCGCGACGCGACATGGATTTGGACCTGCCATGACATCCGCGAGGAGGAGGAGAAGGCATCGCGGCTCTGGGAGGAGGAGGGTCGGTTGGCTGGGCTCCAGCACAATTTGCAACACCCTAGGAGGTCGCTACCCCGCTGGGCCTCCAGAGGAGCTCCGGGAAGGAAGGCCACCGCCGCTCACGTACGCGGGACCAGCGCACTTGGTGAGGAAGAACACCGGCAGAGCAAAGTAGCTTATGTCATACACTAACGCTATGGTGTCGCTATTGGAACAAGTAGATTACATAGACGAAGTTTACAGAACATGCAAGGAGCCAGGCTCTATGATTGTCCTAACATTGAAGGCATCTACACATTTTTTTTACTGTGTGATGTCGTGATCTATAGAAATATAGCACATAAGAAAGTTTGTCTACGTACTCAAAAGAGTTTGTCTACATAGTCTACATAGTCAACAGGGATTGGTTTTTCCCTTATGAGGCCCCAAGTCTGGCTGGGCTAAAAACAAAGCACCTCAAAATTGATCTGAAGTGATTCTCCGATAGCACGTGCCTCCTTAATCTAGTGGAGATGCACGTGCATTCACATGTTTCTTAAAAATTACATACAATATATTTATTGATAAATGTATCTTTAAGAAATTATAATTATTGTTTTGTCAGCTAACAAATTGCTTTAATTTTGTTCACAAACTGAAAGGGAATGTTCTCCTGTACTACATTAATATTGCAATGTCAAAATATTTCATGGGTTCAAGTTCACCAATCAATTCATACAAGTTCATGTTACAACAATAGATATCAGGGTCGTGGCACTGCAATAACCTTGGCATGTCGTGACATAAATAAACGAGTCAGTTCACCTTTTTGTGTTAGCATCTTTTAAATATCTTTGACAACCTTGGCATGTCACAACATAGTGCCACAACTTCATATCTCCATCTCCATATCAAACAAGCCAGTGTTGGGGTCACTATAGACAAACATAGGAAACAAGTCAGTATTTTCACAAATAGTTTGTTTGACTGGAAAAACTTTAGTCTCAAAGCTATAATAAGATTGCCATAATCACACGAGATCCAAGGAAAATACTGTTTATTTCTAGGAACCTTCACATTATCACGTACAAACAACAAGTGGATAAACAAATATGTTCAACCGTGCAAGAACTTCATGCCCAAATCATGAGTCCTATGTTGCATTGAAGAGCTTGAACTAAAAAGAATAAATAACACCATCCAAGTTATCCAACAAAAAGAAACCATTATTTGTATAATTGTCTCCAACAAAATGGTGCTTAACAACACAGATGATTACATAACTATTAATTTATTTTGCTATATTCATGGCATCAAACTCAGCTTATAGGTTTCACAAAATGCATCATGAAAAATTACATTAGACACAAATTGCAACAAGTTTTACCCATAAATTCATGGCATGCCTTTGCAAATAGGAAAAGTCTATTTTTGACCATCCAACTATTGTCTCGGTTTAGTTTTGGCAATCGAACTCCAAACTGGGTATCTTCGACTATCTAACTCTTAAAACCGTTTACAATTGGCCATCGAGCAGTTTTGATGGGTGATTTTAACTTATTTTATTTACAATTTAGTTATTAGATCTTAAAATGATTATTACTTCTTGCCCATACCTTCGATTTAGGTGATTCTTGCGGTCACATGTTCATAACAATGAGATTTATCTTTTAAAATGTTCTTTATACTATTTTATCACAATTTGATATATTATTCTTAGGTTGTTGTGTAAAACAATAATGTAAGAAAAGTAAAATAAACAATTACAAAATACTATGAATGACATTTTAAAAGATAAAACTTATTGTTATGAAAGCCTGATTGCAAGAATCACTTAAATCAGAGATATGAGAGAAAAATAGTAATCATTTTAAGGTTCAAGAAATATTTTGATCATTTTATTTACAATTTAGTCCTTCAATCTTAAAATGATTACTTTTTTCTCTTGTATCTCTATTTAAGTGATTCTTGTGGTCACACATTCATAACAGTGAGCTTCATCTATTAAAATGTTGTTCATAGTATTTTGTAATTGTTTATTTTACTTTTCTTATATTATTGTTTTTACACAACAACATAAGAATAATATAGCAAATAGTGGTAGAATAGTATAAAGAACATTTTAAAAGATAAAGATCACTGCTATAATGTGTGACCGCAAGAATCACCTAAGTCGGAGGTACGGGTAAAAAGTAATAATCATTTTAACATCTAAGGATTAAAGTGTAAATAAAAAAGTTAAAACCACCCATCAAAACCGCTCCATGGCCAATTGTAAACGGTTTTAAGAGTTGGATGGTTAAAGATACCTGTTTTTGGAGTTCGGTGGCCAAAACCAAACTGAGGCAATAGTTGGATGTTCAAAAATGGACTTTTTCCTTGCAGATACATGTTTGTTCTGGGTGTAGCTAATTACACCATCAAATTTAACCTAATATTGAAGGCAAATAAACCTATATATATATCTAGGTAAACAAACTTGCAAATTGTTTCATCTTTAGTATGGCATATGCCACAATCTTTAAAAGAAAAACACCATGATAAAGTATGGTGGCCTAATGGCCCATGAGAAATAGATCATTGTGCTATATTCAAATAAAATGGTGACAATCTTAGCATATCGCCTCTGACACTCGAACTTCCCCATGGTCCATACTACTATTTTTTTCGCATCATCCTTACTATACACAAACATATCTTATAATGACCCCTAAAATAAACCATTAAATATATTACTTGCCAGTCATAACATCCACCATATCTGTGAGATACAGTAGATGACCATCAATTTTGTCATCCCAGCAAGAAAGAGCAAAAACAAACCAGCAAGCAAATCTAACCTAAAGATGTTTTTCCATCGTTGTGAGCCTACCCTCCCTCACTTGACTTTCTATAATGCCTAGATAATCACCTCATGCAGCTGCAAAAAGGATGAGTTAATTCATGAGCAACAATTCTATAAACATCCTATGACATGACCTTTTTGGCAGCAAAATTAGGATCCGATCATCTTTGTAAGAGAACTATTCTCATGTCAGATATGTCACTTAAGAGTAATTATTATAGGATAATTCACACATACATTAGCCTTACACTATGCTACACATAATTATATATTCGTTTGCCCCTAAATTTATCAAATTAAACAAATTTTATCAAAGGTAGCTTTCCTTACAAAGTTCTGGAGGCAGCCTCCCTCTTCCCCTCTAGCATTCATTGATCTGCCATATTCAGTAAGTTGTCCTTCATGAGCTTCTCACATAAAACTATTTGATGATACCATGCACAAATATGAAAAAAATTAAGAGGATAAGAATAATTATTTTCACACAACATTTACTTTGATATCACAAAAACAGACACCACCGTGATGGAAGCAGCCTCATCCTAAAAGAGCCATTATAGACAAACTGGTTATGGTGAGCACAGTCCATGCATTTGTAAATATTAGCAAAACGCCGTGCGTTGCTACGGACAACAAAATATTTATATTACAATAGGCGTTGTATTCACCGGGACAACAATAGTGTGAAACAAGTACATTATAAATATCTCATCGAAGATAGTAGTCTACAAAACAGGTACATGCCCATGCATTGCTATGGGCAACAAAACATTTATGCTAAAATACATTAAGTATTAAATAATATAATAATAATGTGAAAATTAGTTAAATAGGACACACTTCTATATGGAGTGTCAGAATTTAGAAAAATATAAAGGAGGCCGATGCCAAGTAAGTGCATATGTGTTCATGGACACCCTTACGAAATAACTACAATCTATTTGGAATAAGAAAAAATGATGTTGCATTTTTCACTAAATCGTAACTGGGAAATTATGCAAAACCCACCATCAAAAGATGCTAATATGTGGCATTATTTTCATAAAAACCTTCCACCAAATACCAAATATCACCAGTTGATGAACCAGTGGCAATCTCCTCTGGTTGCATGCTGCTTGATTGCAGTTATCCTTTAGAGTTCACTATGGCAACAGGAACAAAATATATGACATTCCTTTGAAAGACACAAGGCAATGGATCCTCCCTATTTAGCCGAAAGAAAGATACTTGTTCCAAGTTTTGTTTCCTGGCAGGAACAGAGCATTAACCAATGTAAAATTCGCAGTGAACAAACTTGAGGTTTCAGTCAAACAATTCAAGATTTCTTTTCTAACATTAGGAAAAAAGTACAGCCTTAAGGAAGAATACACCATAATAAAGCTTTCACTTTAAGATAGGAAAACGTAACCGCAAAGTAGTATATCTCACACAGCCTATGTAGACACCATTCAGAAAGGGAAAATGCTAACTCACAACCGTAGCCTCAACATCACGCAAAATCCTTGTGAAACAAAATTTTGGCTATATACTGGAATTCATAGTATATATCAGAGGAAATATGGTATATGAATTCTAACTGAAGAAATGCATGCACAAAAAACAAAAGGCGGGAACGATGGTAAGAACTTACCCACGCGCCATCGTCTAAGTAGCCTTAGACATCCTCTATGCAGTAGTGAGTCTCAACCTGAAACGAAACAGGAGGTAATAAACAGTGGCAACAATATGTCGACCTCCTACTCAACAAAGTGTGAAACTATGTTACTCCATGATCACAAAAAGTGAAAGAAATAGACAAAGAGCTTTTTTACACTCTACTACACGTGTTTGCTGTCCTGTCCATAATGCACTTGTCAGCACTAATGTTACCCATGTAGTAGCAACTAATGCCACTTTTTAAAAAAACAATGTCCATAATGCCACCAACCTAACTCATGTGGAAAATTAGTAGCAGGCAAATATGACACACAGAAGGGTGCATGCATGCATCTACGTAAGGCATTGAGGCAACTAACATTTAACAATGCCATAAAAGATAAAGTGCATCATTATAATTTCAATTTATGTGGCACTACAACAGAAACAATTTACAAGATATGTTGTGGGAAATCTTTCGGGCCTGCATCTGGACATGACGAGATAAAGGGCATCATTATTCTTCTTCAGCTGAACAAGCTATTGCCAAGTGACACTGCAAGTCTTCGATCCTTCTCATCTGGTGCATCATATGATTTATCTGCAATCCAACAAAAGAAAATGGGAGGATGAGAACAAAATAATATGTACAGTTCATGAGTATGTAGGTACTTGGTTAAATGAAATGTGGATAACTTGAGTGCATCATGGAAGACTAAAATGGATGAGCTCACCTAAATTGAAACAGCCACAAGTACAACATATGACACAAGAGAAAGGATTATAATTTTCAGTACCTCTTCTTTTTCAATCTCAGTGGTAACAATGAGGAATAGAGCACTGAAATACAAATTATCAAAATTGAGAGCAACCAGATACTGATTTTTTCTATAACTGTAGCATGCATCCTCGGAACTAGGAAGATCACTGCTACAATGTGAAACGATGGTAGACAAACAAAACCAATGCATGAAACCCTTGTGGATTCAGAATGTTAGTACCTTTTTCCGATGGACACAAGCCAAAGGCCAATCATAGACTCATGGACACCAGCTTGCCTTCAGTGATGTTCATCCCAGATCTAGCCGCGGCGTTTCCCATGTAATCTACTACCATGACCTTGATCCTGCTGCCCTCCATGGAATTTTCTGCCGCCACTCCTATTCTTTCCATGGGGTCTGTTTGAATGGCCCAACTTCATCTGAAATTGCCTTTAATTGTCAGGGAAGGGATCACAACTAATGTTCAGGAAGCATAAAAGAGGAGTCAAAAGGGATCAAAAGTAATTCTTATTTGGGATAGGAGAAAAAAAGGAGAATAAATAAACAAACCTATTGACAGTGCCTTGCGATGGTGGTCATCTGCCCCAAATCAAGAAATTACCGAAATGGGAAGAAATCCATTTGACAGATCTGGAGTTGTTGTAGTCCCCTGCAATGATACTTCAAGATACAAGGGATGCATTACCTTGTGAACAAGCGGCTGAAATATCCAAACAAAAAAGGACATTGTTTAGTTCTCGCATTCATGTAAGATAGTAATTAGGCAAGCCATGGGCCAGATCACATGCCAAATAGATGCACAAAGCAATCAACAAGCGTTTGATCTCACTATCCTTATCACTAATGGGTCCATCATACTTGTGAACCGCCATGCAAATGTATTATATATAGATGTATGTATCAGTTGCACCCGTCGCATACTAATGTTGTATGCAGCAGCGAGGTTAAAGAGCAGAGGCATGTTATTAGGCGGTGTATATAGCTTACCATATATAGGCGATTGTAGTTTCTATGTATAGCCGATTGCCGATTGATTTGTATTAGGATAGTTTCCTTGTAATACAAGCCTCCTTGGCTATATATATATGAAAGGCTCACCCCCCTAATTGGGTGTGGTGTTCTCCCTATTCCTTCTCTCTACATGGTATCAAGAGTCCGGGTCCTCCCCACCCCCGACCCCTTCCGCCGAAACCCCCTCCCCCCCCCCCTCGCGAGCCCCCCCTCCCCTCGCAACCCCTTCCCCGATCGGCGCCCCCTCCCGCGCGATCTCCCCCCCCGCCGCCGCCAATCCCTGCGGCGGTGCACCCTCCCCCTACTCCCATCTCCTAGCCGCCAACCGCCCTCATGTCTGGCACCAATTCCTCCCTGTCCGCCGACTCCGGGCGCCTCCTCGCCGGCACCCAAGGCGTCTCCTCCTCCGTCGGCCCCCTCCTGGTCCATCCCTTCGCCTCCATCAACGTCAAGCACCATGTGCCGACTACCCTGGAGCTCAAGGGAGGCAACTACGCCCGCTGGTCCTCCCACTTCCTTGCCATGTGCGGCAAGTTCGGCGTTGCTCATCACGTCGACGGCTGCGCGGCGCCCCCCACCGAGGCTCCTCCCCGGCGGGCGGACCGCTGCGTCGGGGAGCCGGATTTTCGGCTCCGTGGCCGAGGCCGTCCTCGACATGGCCACGGACGACTCCACCACCACCCAGACCGCTCGCCAACTCTGGGTCGCCATTGAAGGTCTCTTCCAGGCGAACAAGGCGCAGCGGGCTATTTTCTTGAGTCATGAGTTCCACTCCATGACTCAAGGGGATTCCTCCATCGACGACTATTGCCTCCGCGTCAAGGTCGCCGCCGACAAGCTTCGCGACGTCGGTCACCCCGTCGGGGAGTCGCAGCTCATCCTCAACCTCCTCCGGGGCCTGAACGAGGAGTTCTCCGGCACGGCGGACCACATCGCCGCCACCAACCTCACCCTCACCTACGCCTGAGACCAGCTCTGCCTCAAGGAGCTTCGCCTGGCCAACGCCAAGAAGGTCGCCGCCGGTACCGCCCTCGTCGCCAACCCTACCTCTTCCTGCGGCCCTTCCGGCTGCCGCGGGCAGCCGCACCGGCGGCGCGTCATGCCCGCCCGCCGCGGCGGCGGCGGGGCGGACGGCCGGCGGCGCCACGGCAAGAAGGGCGGGCGGCGCAACTTCGGCAACGGCGGCGGCGGCTCCGGCGGCGGCCGGGTCGCTTCGTCGGGTGGACGGACCCGCCCCTCCCTTCCCCGCCGGGCCGTGGGTGTGCTTCACCCCCGGTGGACGATAGTGGGTCGCGCCGGCGGCTCCCGGCGGTGGCGCGGGGGCCCGGCCTCCTCGGTTCCGCGCCCGGCCCGGGCACACACACGGCCTTTGCGCCGCTCCAGTACTCGCCGGCCTCCTTCGCCGCTCCTCCACCGGCCCAGCAGCAGCAGTCTTGGGACCAGGCCGGGCTCATCGCGGCTCTGCAGCAGATGTCGGTCCAGGGATCCTCTCCCTGGGTCCTGGACTTCGGCGCCTCTTCCCACATGACGTCGTCGGATGGTATACTGCTTCGCCGTACTCCCACCTCTATTTCCTCTATTTTAGTAGGCAATGGCACTAGTATCCCTGTAACTTCACACGGTCACTCCGTCCTACCCACCCCAGCATCCACCTTTGCCCTAAACAACGTCCTTGTCGTTCCATCCATAGTTCAGAATTTACTGTCTGTTCGTCAGTTCACTCGCGATAATCACGTTACCATTGAGTTTGACGCTTTCGGTTTTTCTGTCAAGGAACTTCCGACGGGGCGCGTGATTCTGCGCTGCAATAGCGACGGGGACCTCTACACCGGCGGCCCTCACCACCCACCGCGTCCGCCCTCATCACCGCTTCCCGCTCCCTATGGCATCAGCGTCTCGGTCATCTAGCTCCGCAGCCTTTAGATCATTTACATAAGAACAATCTTTTGTCTTGTAATAAAGCAGGTCGCTCACTTTGCCACTCCTGTCAGCTTGGCAAACATACTCGCCTGCCCTTTGCCCCATCTAGTTCTTCTACTGCTGGACCTTTCTACCTTGTTCACTGTGATGTTTGGACGTCGCCCGTCTCCGGTATTTCGAATTTAATTACTACCTCGTAATTTTGGACGATTACACCCACTTTTGCTGGACATTCCCCCTCAGACGCAAGTCGACGTCCACCGGACCATTCTTAACTTTGCCGCTTACGTTCGCACTCGTTTAGCCTACCCATTAAGTGTTTTCGAGCCGATAATGGCACGAGTTTGTCAACAACGCCACGACCACCTTCCTCGCAAAGCACACGGCACCCTTATGCGCCTCTCGTGTCCTTACACCTCCGCACAAAATGGCAAAGCCGAACGCATTCTTCGCACCCTTAACAACTGCGTGCGGACCACGCTTCTCCACGCGTCCATGCTCGCGACATACGCGGGCCGAGGCCCTTGCGGCCCTTTGTTATCTCCTTAACGGGCGCCCCTCTTCCTCCATCCACAATGAGATCCCCTACACCCGCTTACACCGCGAGCCACCTAGCTATGATCACCTGCGAGTCTTTGGGTGCCTCGCTACCCCAATCTCCAGGCCACTTCCCCACACAAGCTAGCTCCCCGCTCTACCGCCTGTGTTTTCCTCGGGTATCCTTCGGCACACAAAGGGTATCGCTGCCTTGATCTCCACCAAACGCATCATCATCTCACGACATGTCATATTTGACGAGACGGTTTTTCCCTTCGCTACTACTCCACCCGCCTCACCCACTCCCTCCCGGACGGTCCGACCGATGATGATCCCGTGGATCTTTTGCCTTGTTCTACTAACCTGCGCCTCGTCCACGACGGTCGACACCCGCGGTAGCTCGGTTCCTCCCGAACGTTGAGCGGCCCCCCCCCTCCCTCCGCGCCGGCGGGTCCGGGCGGGCTTGGTCTCGTGCCCCCGCCGGGGCTCGGCTCCTCCGGTCGGGTCCGGCACCGCGGTGCCCCCCGCCGGCCCCACCACCGCCGGTCTACTCGCGCCGATGGCATGCCCCCGACGCCCGGCACCGCGGCGCCCGCGCCCGAGGCTCCGCCGCCGCGCCTATGCCCGCCCCCCGTCGCCATGGCTCCCCCGGACCCGTGACTCGTACACAGTCCGGGGCACTCCCACGCGTGCAGTACAGGGGGCTTGCTGCGATCGTCCCGTCGCCACTTCCGTGAACTACCGCGGCGGGCTTGCCGATCCGAATTGGCGGTCGCTATGGCCGACGAGTTGCGAGCTCTCATCGACAACGACACTTGGCGTCTCGTACCACGACCGCCTGGTGCCAATGTCGTCTCCGGGAAGTGGATCTTCAAGCATAAGTACCACACCGACGGTACTCTTGCTCGCCACAAGGCCCGATGGGTCGTCCGCGGCTTCTCTCAGCAGCACGGCATCGACTACGATGAGACGTTCAGCCCGGTGGTCAAACCGGCAACCATCCGGGCTGTTCTCAGCATCGCCGCCTCCCGTACTTGGCCCATCCACCAGCTGGACGTGAAGAATGCCTTCCTTCACGGCCACCTCGACGAGACGGTCTACTGCCAGCAGCCACCCGGCTTCGTCGACCCCGCTCGTCCCGACCACGTCTGCCACCTGCTCAAGTCCTTATACGGACTCAAGCAGGCGCCGCGAGCGTGGTACCAGCGTTTCGCCGCCTTCCTTCGACAGCTCGGGTTCGTCGCCTCAGCCTCCGACGCCTCCCTCTTCGTCCTACGGGACGGTGGCCACCTCGCCTACCTACTCCTCTACGTCGACGACATCATCCTCACCGCCTCCTCCTCGACGCTTCTCCACCAGATCATGGCCAAGCTCGCCTCCGAGTTTGCCATGACCGACCTCGGGGAGCTGCACCACTTCCTCGGCATCTCCGTCACCCGCTCGACAGATGGTTTATTCCTGTCCCAGCGCCAGTACGCCGTGGATCTTCTCCAGCGTGCGGGCATGGCTGAGTGTCACTCCACGGCGACTCCAGTGGACACTCAGGCCAAGCTCTCCACCACGGCCCGGCGATCCGCTGTCATCCTCCGACAGCTCCGACTACAGGAGTCTCGTGGGCGCCCTCCAGTACCTCACGTTGACACGGCCCGACTTAGCGTATCTTTGTTCGGCGAGCGTGCCTCTTTATGCATGCTCCTCGCACTCCTCACCTCGCCTTGGTGAAGCGCATTCTACGCTATGTGAAGGGCACCCTCTCCTCGGTCTCCACATTGGCACCGGCTCCATCGACGGTCTCACCGCTATTCCAACGCCGACCGGGCCGGGCCGCCCGGACACCCAACGCTTCACCTCCTCGCTTCGCGTCTTCCTTGGCGACAACTCGATCTCGTGGTCCTCGAAGTGCCGGACCACGGTGTCCGTGTCCGTCCGCCGAGGGCCGAGTACCGTGCGGTTGCTCATGTTGTCGTCGAGTGCTTCGTTGGATCCGCCGCCTTCCTCGGGAACTTCACGTTCCCCCGACTTCGCCTACTATTGTCTATTGTGACAACGTCGCCGCGGTGTACATGACCGCCAACCCTGTTCACCACCGGCGCACGAAGCACATCGAGCTCGACATTCACTTCGTCCGCGAGAAGATCGCGCTTGGACAGTCCGGGTTCTTCATGTGCCCTCCGCTCACCGGGTTCGCCGACATCATGACCAAGGGTCCGCCTATACAACTCTTCACGGACTTCCGCTCCGTCCGTGCGTTCGTTCCACTCCCGCTACGACCGCGGGCGGGTATTAGGCGTTGTATATAGCTTACCATATATAGGCTTACCATATATAGGCGATTGTAGTTTCTATGTATAGCCGATTGCTGATTGATTTGTATTAGGATAGTTTCCTTGTAATACAAGCCTCCTTGGCTATATATATGAAAGGCTCACCCCCCTAATTGGGTGTGGTGTTCTCCCTATTCCTTCTCTCTACATGCTCTGCGGCAGCGTACGCCGTGGATCTTCTCCGGCGCGCGGGCATGGCCGAGTGTCACTCCACGGCGACTCCGGTGGACACTCGAGCCAAGCTACTCATGTACCTTCTTCATGAGAGGTGTAACATTCTAGTATCATTCATTTCTTCTTATTTTCGAGACAATAGTAGGGTCGAGTCCAAGAAAAATTCTCTTGAAGAATCCACTGACACTACAAAATAAACCATGAAGAATAAACAACTCCTAAAAAGTTGCCTCCTCTTGAGAATTCTGGCCACATAAGCTCAGCCAATGCTCAAGATAGAGGTAACTCAAGCAGTGGAATGTGGATATCCATGCAAGCACACACGTCGATGATGCACTGATGATCTACTCATCTGAATGCAATGTCTTTTGTACCAAGGTGCAAACGATATCCCAGCATATATCCTATGCGATGCTGGCAGGAGAGCATGTGTCCTCTGGTAAATCCCAAAGTAATTGAGGCCTGAGGGTGTGGGGACAGTGGCGCCATAGGCGAGAGTCTGCAGGCAAAACTACCTTAGGTGTCAATTGGCCAGCATCTACTATTTCTAGTAAGGAAAGAACAGATGCTCTGACAAAGATAATTTACAGAAGGATGTAATTAAAAGTGTGGGTACATATAAATAATTATATTGATTTCGGACAATCAATGACGGACATACTTTCGTAAATACCTACCGAGTTTCTTGAAATCCAAATCGCATGATAGTCGCTTAGAGCTCTCAATTAACAAGATGGGTAGGAATATCGTTGGGTTGCCTTACTAAATTCCAAATTAAATCGCATGATACGCCGATTGGAGCTCACAATTAATTCGAACCGTAAACTGAAAGAGTTGAGTGTTTTAACAAAATGAGTATATATCTTGAATTCCTTTAGGTTTAAAAACTATTTGAAAACATAATTAGAGCAAGAACCATGAATTGCATAAATGAAAATGAACCAAGCATAATGGAAATGTTAGAGAGATATGCTCCCAGGTTGAACTGAAATATTGTAAGCATACATTTTCTTACTCACAATATCAGTGACGGAAACTGCAAGGTACTTCCATCCGTCGGAAAAACCCGACGATATGTCGTTGCGTGTGCCTCGAAATAGATAGGAGAAATCCGGCTAGCGAGCAAGAACACAAGGTGACACCGGAAGTGGGTAAAGCAAAGGTAGTGATTGGCGTGAAGATGGCGGTCCACCTCGACAACACGCAATTATTCCTTGTCGGCTGCAAAGATGGAGGAGACACGGAGAAAAAAATCGAGCCACGACTTGGTCACTTCTCTTTCTCCCATAGTAAAGGATCTGATATTTCTCCTAGTGGAAGCTGAGGAGGATTAGGTAAGGGATAGATAAATTTAAAGTGGCTTAGGTAAATTACTCCAGAGAGATAAACCTTCACTATTTGTAGTTTCTTGCGACCAATGCAACTTCAACTTCCTAAGAGTAGTAGATATATTCAGAGGCCAAACTGCGGACGTAATAAAATAGTACTTAAAAACACGAGAGGCCAACTTGCAGAGCCAAGATGAACAAAGACGATTGTCTAATGATTCCCCTCACGAAACGAGAAACTGCTATCCATACTCTTCAAGTCACCATAAACCAGAGAGATCAAATACTACCCAACAGTCTTACACTGGATAATAGAAGATCAAATAATCAGTTCTTTCACATGCCGACAATTGAGCATCAATAAGCCATATGAATTCCCATATGAAAAAATTCTGAAAATAAACCTAATTTTACAAAGTGCTAAAATTCAAATATATTGAAGCATACCATCTACCTTGACAGTGACACCTACAAACCTACTTTCAAGCAAGGTTAAATGTTTGTTGCTAAATTTGACGGTAACACCTACAAACCCACTTTCAAGCAAGGTCATATCATATTCACGAATGATAACATTAGACAGAAATTTGATCTTGTTAGGGGACACTAGTACAGTACTCAACATCAATGACCAAACGGTTTGGTCACGGTACATACAAATTTGGTCACGGAACACTTTTTATGACCAATTTATGACCAAATTGAATTGGTCACAGAAGCTCCGTCACATTTGGTCTGCCATGACCAATCGGTCATTTTGGTCATAGAAGTGGAACTTTTCCATGACCAACACGTTTTTCGTCATAGAAGTGTATTTCTTCTGTGACCAAGCCAAATGGTCACGAAATTGGTCACAGAAGGGGATGCCACGTGGCACGGCCCATGCTGGCGGCTGACGTGGCAAGGCGCGTGCTGACATGGATATGATGACGTGGCTCTTTGACACAGCGCACTGTCACGTGTGATTTGTCCACGTGTCGAGCTCGAAATGGTCCACGTGTCGCACTCAGGTTTGTCCACGTGTCGCGTTGCGGTTTGTCCACGTGTCATTTTTGGTTGGGCCACCTTTTCATTTTTGGTTGGGCCACGCGTTTGATTCAGGTTGCGACACGTGGTTGCTTCTAAATGCACCACGTGTCTCTTTCCAGTTTCACTGTCAATACACATACAATTCACAGGAGACAGGAATTTTTGCATATATAACATATTCATATGACACAAGGCATATAACAGACGACACAAACATGTTTTGGACTCGCAAGACGACCATGTTCATAGACGACAAAACCATGTTCACGGACAACACAATGATGTTCACGAGAAGACACATACGACTAAAGCGGGAACACAAGACAAGTTCGGATCCGACGGCGAAAGACAAGTCTTCAAGTTCCAGCAAAACAAAACTTCCAAGAAGAGGCTGATCCTTCAAAGATTCCATGGCAGCCTGCCATCAGAGTTAGATATCCAAGCAAGAATCCATCAGCACCAGGAAGTTCTTTCCTCTTATAAGGTCAAGGGCCTGCAAAAAAGAAGGGCTAGTGTCAAGGCATTCCTCCAATAAATCAATCAAACACAAAAAACTAGTTAAACTACAGCAGCCAATGTATTATAGTTGGAGAATATGAAAAGGCACACAGAGAGCAGGAAAACTTACATGAATTGGTGGGATGTGCTTTCCACTCAGGAGATCAAGCAAGGCAGTGCCAATACTATGTAAACAATTCCCAGTAGGTGCAATTAAGCTATAAATATCCCCTATGATGGACTTCATAACAAAACACCATGTATAACAATGTAACACACACTTGATATCGTGCATCGTTGCAGACAAGTGAACAGATTCATGACAAGATTCAATTCAATTATTAAGCGCTAGACGAATTAACAAATAGGCGGGCTTGAAACAGATATCCAATCATACACACGGAACTAGAACATCTATCGGAGGACCGTGACCTAGCAAGCAAAGTGAATTGACTACTTCAACTATAAACCGGTGCCTCCGCCAGGAAAAACATGGGTACATGAGTGGAAATAACCCGTGTGGAACCGGGATTATGGTGGTTAGTACTACTATTAAAAACACACTACTATCAAACGAGAGATAAATACAGAGGATGAGATTGGTTCGGTGCTAAAAGGTACCTTGTCAACGAGTTTGGTTCGCACTGCGACAAAGTTTGCGCTCCCAATTTCTCCTGAGGTTAGAACTTGACACCCTCCTTAGTCACCGAGATGACAACTACAATGAGAAACGGCAAGTGTTTAAGCCACAAGAACTAGAACCAACTACGGGCAACACCAACATGTAGCCTTCTACATAAACTAACAAAAACAAATATGTTGTAACAACAACAGGTAGCCAGCTTGAGCAAAAGCTCTTAAAAGGATGTTGTATGTCACAATCGTTGGTTGGCATCTCTCTATACACTTCATCTTCTGAAAATAGCTAAGAGCTTTCGCCAAATACTTACTCTTGTCTCGTGAATGCAGGTGCGCACCGATAAGAGAGTTGTACACAGAAGTGTCAGGTTTGCACCCGTTGTTTCGCATCTGAGAGAACAGCCACATTGCCATACGTATCTGGCCTTTCCTTCCCATTACAGATATCAACTTGGAGTAGATGCCATTGTCAGCAACATACCATCTTTGTTTTTGCATCCATCTGAAAACCTAGCAAAACACGACAACAAAGAATTAGAAGTAAAAAAACTAGAAATCTCCACCTTACATCAATGTGTAGATATGGATATGGCTAAATGATTATGTGATATACTAGTGTTCACAGAGAATCAGTGAAGGGCATAGAAAAGAATGGTACCCATGATATGATTCAGGAGCTACATAGCATGCCGCAGGTGCGAGTCCTTAGTTCCGTGGAAGGATCAAAGCACCGAAATGAACTTCACGAGTAGTAAAGCGGATACTAGCCACATACGGGGATGAGGGAAATAAAACACCGGTTCGTGACCCACGGACCAATTCTAACCCATGGTTCGTAACCCATGGTTTGCGGTACTTCGCTATTTTTTTTGGTATGCCAACACAAAACTTTCGTACGCTGCGGAGCCTTCTCACGTTCGGTCAAACATTCTAAATGGATTCGGTTACATCTCAAAGAATCGAGATGCATACACAGAGATCACCATAACAAGCAAAAGCTAGACCGAATATTAGAACGACTTGAGACAACGGGGTGATACTCGAGACGAATGCCTAGTGTATAAGCTCCCAATCCACGATCCAAACTACGAAATCAAATGGTAGCAGCAATAAATCACGGGACTCACGAAATCCACAACCAATCGAGCGGACGTGCGGCTTACTCAAAGTAGTATTTTCAGCGCGAAGAAAGAGCCACTCACAAGTTGTGTTCTCAAGATAAGCAAACTATCTCATCGTTTTTAAAACGGGGGCATGTGCTTTATTTCCCTTACTAGCCTTTAGTGTGTGGCAATGAGAAGCTGAGAATGTGCAAAATGGGGGCGAGTTGAGGAGCCTCACGGTCTCGGTAAGACGTTGCCGGCATGCCGAACAAGCTCGTATAGATCAACGATGGAGTAGTTGCCCCCGCCGGGTCTCCTCCCCGAAGAACATCTCCGGCTTCCTCATCTCATCAAACGCCCTCATGTCCGCGGCCCGACAAGTGAATATCATTAGACCCCAACCTTATCACACTTTCGAATTCCAAACACCCGGCGGTCGGGATCACGATTACTCATAGAGCTTGTAGTAATTGTGTGGCGATAGCCGCGATGTGTGAATCTCGGAGAGCATCTGTGCCGAGTACTTGAGCGCGTCCTTGAGGTTGTTCGAGTCATGCGCTCAAAGTTGCGGGGGTGGAGCACACACACCGAGGAAGGGAAGCAGCAGTTGGGAGGTGGAGGCGGAGGGGGGGTTAGGGTTGGTTCCGCGGGGTCGGCTTACGAGAGTGCGGTGCATGTAGAAGGCGTTCGCCGGACGCCGGCGATGCCCTCGGCGAGCCACCGCTCCTCGTCGTCGGCGGCGCCGTCGGGGAGCATCCTCGCCGCCGCCGATGCCGCCGCCATGAGCGCCGCCTAGTGAGGTGGATGCGGTCGTCCTTGCCCGCGGCGTCGGGACTCGCTCGGGGGTTGGATCTCGTGTGGGGCCGTCCCCGAGGGGGGGGCGTGCGGCCGCGATGCGCCGCGCGGGGCCCCTCGTCGCCGCCCGACCGCGGAGGTAGAGCTCCGGCGCCTCCCGGTGGCGGCCGCCCCGAGAGAGGTCGTGCGCCCTCTCCACCGCCGCGGCGCCGCGCCCGCCATCGCGGGGAATCCGGTGGTGATTCGGGGGCGGACGGAAGTGGAGGCCGGTTTCGCGGGGGGGAGGAGGAGGAATCGCGAGTAGGGGGGTGAAATCGCGGGGGAGAGTGGGAGCGGGGGCCGCGGATCTAGGGAGGGGGATGGGTGAGGCGGGAGGAGGGACTGCGGGAGGAGGGGGATGGGGTTAGGGTTAGGGTTGGATGCTGCGTTATATACCAAGGAAACACGATGAGAACCATTGGATCGACGATCGATGGCTGCAAATCGTTGGGCTATTTGGGCCGACATGGGCTTCTCTGTTTATTCTTTTTATTTTTATTTTTTCCTTTTTATTGCACCATTGTGAAGTAACACTAAAAAATAATTATGTTATATGTACAAATATATTTTTTATATATAACGGTATGGATACAAGTTTTCATCTAGGAGTTTCAAGATTTTTCGAGTGGATTTGTTATTTTCTATCATTTAAATGAATTTCTACGTGTTTACCTGTCGGTGCGGAATGTGGTCCCGACACTGACCGGTAATAAGCGCCAAGGTCTATCCCTCAATGGTCGATGCTAAGCAATCGAAGACACAAGGTTTATCCTGGTTCCCCGCCGGGGGCCGTACGTCCAGCCGGTGGTGTGCTCGGGGCACTATATTGCTCGGCAGACGGGGTGCTGTAGTGGGGCGACTACAAGCAAGGCGGGAGAGAAGGCGTGGCCTCCAAGTCCCCGGTGAAGTGGGCGAAGATGTTGTGGGAGAATTGGAGAGAGAGTGTGTGTGGTGTCGTATGTTGTACGTTATCCGTTGTCTTGTGTCTTGCCTTGTCCCCTCGCGGCGGGGGAGTTCTCCTTCCTTTTATAGGCCAAGGAGAGGGCGAATTACATGCATACCGCACTATTCGGCTACATGGAGAAGTATGGTGTGCAACGTCGTAGAGTAGGCGGCCGCCTTGATGGTCCTTGCCGCGATCCGGACATCATGGTGTATCTTGTACCCGAACAGGTGGTAGCTTCGAGGGTAGGGGCGCGGTGATTGGCCGTGATGTCCCCACGCGGGCTCGAGGGGGTTGCCGACGATGATCCGTACGGGATACGGTGGCGGGCATGGCGGCGTCCCATTCCCTGCATGCCTCACGGCGCGGAGCCGTACCACGGTGCCGGCGTGGTGTTGTACGCACGGGGGCGGCCGCCTGCAATTAACAGTGGCAGGGATGGCGCCCCGCCGGCCTAGCGTCATGACCGGCCCCCGCAAGGTCACGGGAAAGCATTTCGAGGGTGTGGTCGGCCCCCCTTCGAGGGCTCGGCACGTTAGCCGTACGGGAGTAGGCGGCGCGGCGTCACGGGGCGACACGGACATGTCGCACGGTCCCCCACGGTGGCGGGGATGGGTTCCCCCTAGGGAGTTGGTGCAACAGGGCCGAGGCGTGAGTCCCAGGCGCATGATGGTGCCGCCCCGCCGTTGTCAGAGCATTAAATGCCCGTACCTGCGTGTGGGAACGGGCGTGCGCGTGCGGAGCACCCTCGAGCGAGGCGGAGCCCGCTCGAGGTAGGCGTGCACCCTCGAGCGAGGCGGAGCTCGCTCGAGGTACGCGTGCACCCTCGAGCGAGGCGGAGCCCGCTCAAGGTAGCGTGCACCCTCGAGCGAGGTGGAGCTCGCTCGAGGGGACCTCTGAGTGGGCCGCCTTGGTGGGCGCAGGGGCCACCGCAGCGTGGGCCGTGCCCCGTGTGTGCGCTTAAGCAAGATGCGTTTAGCTTTGGTTTTTTGCAGGTTTTAAGCGGGATTTCCCCAGTTGTTTTAGGGGACCCTCAGGGCTGTCCCCGACAGTAGCCCCCGAGCATCTGCGGGTTCGCCGGCCAGGCTCCCGCAGATGCTGAAGCCTACTGATAGGACGTCCTTCCCCCGGCTTGCAAACGCTTTCCGTGGGGCCGCGTCAGGGGACCCGCGGGTCTAGCCCCCGAAGCCCTGTAGGAGCGTGAGTGCTCCTGCAGGGGTTTTACCGTGGGATTTGGTCAGAGGGCGTGGTACATATTCCAACCGGCGTCGGCGATGTTTCGGCGAGGCTTCGGTGACGCACGCACACCGGCACTATCTCGCGGCCGGTGCAATCCCAGGAGGTGTAGCCGTGCGTCGAGCCCCCGAGCCTGGGCCCGTTCGAGGCGATCGGGTAGAGCTCTACGACTTGTTTTTAACGTGCCCTCGCCGTCCCTCCGCGGGACGGAGGGTGAGGTTTCCGCAACCCCCATCGATCGGGTCGCGGATTGCGGATTCCTCGTTGAGCTGTTAGTGGGTGGTTCGAGTGGACGCCCATGCCCCGTTCGATAAGGGTAGGCTGTGCGGTCCAGAGACACGTCCATTAAAGCGCTTGCGTGGGTTTGCTAGGTGGGGCTCGGTCCCGTTCGCTAGGAACCGAGGGCGCGGAAGCTCTCCCTCGGTGGGATCCCCCGCTGGGGGCGCCCTCGGCCGACTCTCGAACACGACATGTGGGGCACCCTCGGCCGGTGGGCTCGAGGAACGGCTCGAATGCGCGTGCCCTCGTCGTCCCCGACTGCGTGATGCGGGGCGCCCGTTCGAACCCGTCGAGGGTCGGGCTTCGAACCTCGATCGGTAGGGCCGTGCGGGGGTGGCAACTAGGCGCTCCCGTCTTCGCATCCGCGGGTTTAGAGGGTCCACGATCGTGTCGCCCTCGAAACGCCGATCGGAGAGTAGTGCGGGGTGGCAACTAGGCGCTCCCGTCTTCGCATCCGCGGGTTTTGAGGGTCCCCGATCGTGTCGGCCCTCGAAACGCCGATCGCAGAGTAGCGCATCGAGGGTACCCGTGGTGCTGTTTTACTTCAAACAGGGCCCCGAGGTTCTCGGCCGATGTTTGCACCCTTTGAGGGTCGAATTTTTTCGAGCCAGGGGCTCGCGCCACTCGAGGGTCTTCCTTACTTAGTAAGGGACCGGGCCATTTAATGCTCGCGGTCGCGGGCCGTAGATTTCACTTGTCGCGGGCGCGCCTTTTTAGGCACGCGTAACGCGCGCGCGTAGTGGGCGGCGTGGGCAGGCGGATGTGACCGCCTGCCACGGCCCTCCCGTTTCTACGCCGTGATGATGGCCCGCGAGCGGTTGCGTGGCCGCCGCGGTCGTGGTGGGGCCTGTCCGTCAGCGAGGGAATATTCCTCCTGCAGTTAATGCGCGCGGGGCACACGCTCCGGAGAGCACGCCCGCGGCCTATAAATCCGACGAGAGGGGAAAACGGCGGTTTTTTTACCTTAGCATTCGCCATTCTTGCTCCTTGCGCCCCAGCCCCCGAGTCGTTCTTGCCATAGCACCTTTCTTTCTTCGGAGCCCTCCTTATTCCTTGCTCCTTCGCCTGCTCGCATGGTGCCCCAACCGCCTCTCGTCATCATCGACCCATCGGCGTGGGATATTTCAACAGTGACGCGGCTGGCTCTGAACCAGCTGGTGTCCGCCGGCCAGTTGGCGGCGAACGAGGATGGACGACCGGCCGAGTGGCTCGTGCCACTGGCAAGGGACCAAGTGCCCAACCCCCCGAATGGCTACGTGGTCAGCTTCGTCCGCTACCACGAGCGGGGCTTCACGGCGCCGGTGAGCCGTTTTATGCGGGCTCTCTCGCTTCTACTACGGCGTGGAGCTCCACAACTTCGCGCCGAACGCGATCTCGCAGGCGGCCACGTTCATTGGCGTCTGCGAGGGATTTCTAGGGATCCCAGTGAACTGGGATCTCTGGATTCACCTTTTCCGCGCGGAGCTGTTCACGTTGCCGACGACGGAGCAGAGGACCCGCCACGCGGGCGTGTCGGCGGCATGTCGCTCGCCTTGCAGGGTCAGCGCAAGCATGACTACATCCCCTGCACGATGACGACCAACAATGCAGGCTAGGAGCGGGGGTGGTTCTATCTCCGCAACGACGAGCCCGGCCTCCCCCCTTACACCGGCTTGGTGCTCGGGGAGAGGCCCACCTCCCCGGCATCACGGGGTGTCCCCGCCCCGCACGGGACCGGTTGGACTCGCTTACGGCCGCGGCCGAGGGATTTGGCGGGCCGTGGGCTGACCGCGGAGGCCGTCCTCGCCTACCTCCACCATCGGCGGGTCGTCCCCTTGATGGAGAGGCCTCTCCGCATCTTCGAGATGACCGAGACGGTGGACCCCATCGTCTTGGCGAGGTCGCGGATCTTTGCGAGCGCCCCCTCCTGCGGGAGTACGCGGCCACCCGGGCGCGGAACGCCATCGACCCCAAGTCCGCGCGCAAAGACCGGTCCTTGTGGGATCTTGAGATGCTCCCCACCGACCGGCTGGTGAGTGGAGTTCTTGATTCCATTTTCGATTTTGCCAATTCCTCGGGTTGCTGACGCATTTCGATGCTTCGCTTGCAGCTGGTGCGTGTGAGCGCCGCGAAGTCCGACCCGCCCACTCCCCGCTCTCGCGTGCTCGGCCACGCGGGCGCGGCGGGGAGAGCGGGAGCGGGCGAGCACGCAAGAAGGAGCGCGCGACGCGACATCGGGAGCGTCGCGAGCGGAGGAACGAGGAGCTCGGGCCGCGCGAGCGACGGGGGCTCTCCTCACCGGGGACCGAGGAGTACTCGTCCTCGGATGAGGAGGAGGAAGAAGAGGAAGAGGTTGGGGGGCAGGGTCTCCCCGATAGGTGGGAGCCCCGCACCCCGTCGCCGGGAGCCGGCTCCGGCGGGCGGGAGCGCATCGCACGGGGCGAGTGCGGAGGCGCCCCGCCGCGGGGCAATCGACAACGGGGGCGGCGCGGGCCGCGGAGGCGCCGATGCGCGCCCGGGAGGTGCGCGCGGCGGAGTGCGCCCACGCGCGGGCGGGGGCCGCGCGCGGCGGAGATGGCCGGAGGCGCGGCGGTGGACCGGCGCCCGGCCGCGCCGGCGTCGTCGGGCGGGACCTCGAGGAAGAGGAAGCATGCCTTCTCCTCTTCGAGGTGAGAGACTTGTCCTTTCGAGAGGTTGCATGTCCGATAGGCGGGGACCGACGGTTTGCTCGTGCTTGTGCGGGGTGGTGCCAACCGTGCCTCCCCTCGCACCGGCCAAGGTGTTGAGGGCGGACGCGTCCATCCCAACCCGGCGGCGTTCGTCGAGGGCGCCGCGGGCGGGGGCGAGCGCGGCGGCCGCGGCGGGCGAGAGCTCGCAAGGTGCGGCCGAGGCCTCGAGGCCGCGGCGGTGGTTCCGCCCACCGTGCGCGGCCCGGCGGCCGTCGAGGAGCGGCGCGGCGCCGGTTGTGGTGGAGGCGCCGGCGGCGCGCGGTTGCGGTGGCGCCGCCGCGCGGCGTCTGCCGTGGAGGGCCACCCGGCCGCCCGCGGTTATAGAGGCGCGGCGGAAGGCGGTGGCCGCGGCGCCGCGGTGGGAGCTTGCGGTCACGGAGGCGCGAGCAGAGGCGTCGGTGGAGGCGCAGCGAGGGGCTGCACCCGCCGGCGGCTCCCGGCGGTGGTGGTGGAGACTCGGACGACGACTCCCCGCCGCCGGGTGGGACCGGTGGGTGAGCTTCCCCCATGCCGTCCCCCGAGTCCCAGGGGGAGGGGGCTCTTGTGAGGTGGCGGGACGGCCACATGGTGGCGAGGAGGCCGAGGGCACCGGCCCCGAGGCCTCTTCTTCCGCGCGCCGGCCGCTCCGTTCGGGGAGAGGGGCGCGTTGACGGTCCGCCCGCCTTTGCCGACGCCCGGGGAGGAGCAAGGAGGCCGTGGGGGAGCCCGCAACCACGGCGGCGCGCGCTCAACCGAGCATTGAACGAGGCGCCGCGGATTCGTGGCGGCCCCGCGTGGCGTGTCTTCCAGGTGAGGCGCCGTCGTCTACTTTCTTTGATTTCTTCGTCTTAACGCTCAATCCTCGCGGCGCGATGCTCCTTGGTTTCGGTTTGTCGGCGGCGGGAGCTCGAGCACCGCGCCCGTGAGAAATATAGTGCCTTCGATCGGATGAGCGCCGAGCTCCGCCGCTCGGGGAGCGGTGCGACGCCTTCGACGCGCTCGGCCGACGCCTTGGGGACCCCGACGACGGGTCGTCGCAGGGCCGAGGCCCTACGCGACCGCCTCCAAGAGTGCGAGAGGGCAGAGCCGCGGCGCGCCCCTCCACCCTTGAGCGGGTTTGCACGACCCTCATCGATCGGGATGAGGCGCCGCGGCGGCAGCGCGGCGGATCCGGGAGAGGATGCGCACGCCGGGCAACCAAGCGGGAGGCGGAGGTGACCACCGTCCGGCCGAGAACCGAGGAGGTCCACGTGTGGCTCCGGGAGGCGTAGGCCCGGCGAGTTGGGGCGAAGAGAGGGCGCGCGCGGCGAGCGGAGGGCCAAGGAGGCCGACGAGCTAAAGGCCACCCTCGACGCCAAGGTTGTTGCGCTCGCCATCGCGGAGGACCGGCTCCGCAAGAGCGTACCGCCCGCCGTGGGCCGAGGGGCGGCTCCAACGAGAGCGGGCCGCTCTTGTCGTCGCCGGTCGGCGCTCGAGCGGAGCGCACCGCTCGCGAGGCGCGCGCGATGTCGCCGGAGGAGCGGAACGCCGAGTTCTCGAAGCTCGAGGGCGAGCTCGGGTGGTCCTCGGCATCACGAGTGCGAGCCGGGAGCGGCCCCTCAAGGAGCGAGAGCGACACCGTCGTCGCTGCGCAGCGGGCGGTCGAGGCCGAGCGCCGTGCCCTCGAGGGGGGAGAGGAAACGAGGTCGAAGGTAGGTCATCGTTTGTCTTTTGTTTTGCCGATTTTCCCTTAGAGGGTTCGCCTCCCTTTCGATTTCTCTCTTGCCGGCAACGTTCGGGGCCGCGCACCGCGCCGGGGGCACGCGTCCGACCGGGGCGAGGCGCCGCGAGGGCCCTCCTACAACTCCCCCGAGGAGAGCCGCCGGAGCCGCGCTCTGCGTTCCTCGAGACCTGCCAGGCCGTGGAGGAGGGCGAGGCGCAGGCTGGGAGCTCGCCGGCTAGCCGCGCGCGCGCCCTCGGCGGGCACGTCTCCGGCGCATGCACCGGGCTCGCACCTTGGCGTCCGGGGAAGGCCCTCGAAGTGGTGCGATCTCATTACGAGATCAACTTCGAAGCCGTTGCGGAGGGCTACATCGTCCCCGAGGGCGTCGAGGACGAGGTGGCGATGGAGCGCGTGGACGCGTTAGGCGGCCGACGCCGCCGAGGCGCTCGCCGAAGCCTTCGAGGAGTTCCTGTTCCCGACGCCGTCGATGCCGATGCTCCTCGGGCACCGAAGACCGCCGGGGCGCCGGGCCCTTTTTTGTTTGTATGTTAGTGTATGGGCCGCGTGCCCATGTAAATGAACAAATCATTTTGTTTCAAACACTTGTGAAAGCGAAATGGTGTCCTTTACTTTATCGCGCTGTTTTGTTTCTCCTTCTTCCTGAGTAAATTCGAGTTAGGGAAGTTCGATTTTCGCGAGCGCCCGCCGGGGCCGGGGAGGAGGCAAGAGAGAAGGGTCGTATCCTCGTGGAGGCATAGGCTATCTCTCGACTCGCGTGTCCTTTCCGCTAGTCGTCCGCGCGCCCCGTTCGAATTTTGCGGAGGCCGAGGTCGAGCCATACTTAGCGCGCGTGGATTTTTTGCGAAAAAATGGGGCCATTTTTAGGGGGGGATGCCCCCCATAGTAGCCCCCGAGGGTGACTTGGGTTTCAGGGGAAAGCCGAGTTGCCCTTTTTATTGAACTAGTGATGTTTACATGGTCGTTACCAATCGGGGTGTTGGGCACGTGATTTACAACAAAAGACTTGGAAATCCTAGCTAGGGGTAGAAGCGACGTAGGCGTTGGATGTTCCAAGCATTGGTGAGTTCCTCACCGTCCTCGTTGGCTAGCTTGTATGTGCCGGGCTTGAGCACCTTCACCACGACATAGGGTCCCTCCCACGGAGGTGATAGCTTGTGGCGTCCTCGGTTGTCTTGGCGTAGCCTTAGGACCAAACCCCCCCTCGGCGAAGTCCCGCCGCCGCATCTTCCGTGCCCGGTAGCGCCCGAGGGACCGCCGGTATCTTGCGAGAATGCATTAGGGCCACGAGGCGCGCTTCATCCGCCTAGTCTAGTGAATCCTCGCGGCCCGCCGGTTGGCGTCCTCATCATAACCTCGCACCCCGGGTGACCCATACTCTAAGTCCGTGGCGAGGGGACGGCCTCCACGCCGTGGGCTAGAAAGAACAGGGTGAACCCAGTGGCTCTGCTTGGGTGGTCCTTAGGCTCCACACGACCGCAGGCAATTCCTGGAGCCATTTCCGACCAGACTTATTCAGTTGGTCGAAAATTCTGGGCTTGAGGCCTTGTAGGATCATGCCGTTGGCATGTTCTACTTGGCCATTGGTCTGTGGGTGTGCCACAGCTGCCCAATCCACACGGATGTGGAATTTGTCGCAAAACTCCAGGAATTTCCTGCCTGTGAACTGAGACCCGTTGTCGGTGATGATGGAGTTCGGTACTCCAAACCGATGGACGATGTCGGTGAAGAACGTCACCGCTTGCTCCGCCCTGAGGTTCGTGATGGGGCGTACCTCCACCCACTTGGAAAATTTGTCGATTGCGACCAACAAATGGGTGAAGCCCCCGGGCGCCTTTCGCAGGGGCCCGACGATGTCCAGCCCCCCACACGGCGAAAGGCCATGTGATGGGGGTGGTCTCAGGACGTGAGCGGGGAGGTTGGATTTGCGGGCGCAGAACCGGCACCCCTCGCGAGTGCGCACGATCTCGCCGGCGTCCACGACCGCGGTGGGCCAATAAAAGCCTTGGTGGAACGCGCGTTGCCTACGAGGGTGCGGGCGCGGCGTGGTGGCCGCAAACGCCGCGTGAATGTCCGGAGGAGCTCGCGCCCCTCGGGGATGGGCACGCACCGCACGCAGATGCCGAGGCGGCGCGCTTGTACGGCTCGCCGTCGACGAGGGAAAAAGACTTGGCCATCCTGGCGACGCGCGCGGCCTCGGACCGGCCCGCGGGGAGTTCCCCTCAGTCCATCCGGGCGATGTATTTGTCGCGCCGGTCCGCCCCTGCGGGGGCCGGCTCGATGTCCATGACCTCGGCCTCGCCGGCACCGTACCCTTCGAGGAGGGAGAGCACGTACGCCTCGTTCGAGGGGTCCTCGTCCATGGGCTCCGCGCCGCCGGATTCGAGGGAGCCCCCGAGGGTTCCGTATGGCTCGAGGGGGTGCGGCTCGAGGGCGACGGAGGGCCGGGCGATATCTCGGGCGAAAACGTTCGGGGGGACAAGGATCGGCCGGACGCGATCTTCGCGAGCTCGTCGGCCTCCTCGTTGTACCGGCGGGGCACGTGGTTGAGCTCGATGCCGTAGAACTTGTCTTCGAGGGCTCGCACGGCTTTGCGGTATGCTTCCATCTTGTCATCGTGGCGGCTCGCATTTTTCATGACTTGGTCAATCACGAGCCGCGAATCCCCCCGCACATCGAGGCGTTTGACGCCTATCTCGATGGCGATCTTGAGGCCGCGAGAGCGGGGCCTCGTACTCAGCCATGTTGTTTGACACGGGGAAGTGGAGCCGCACCGCGTACCGCATGTGCTCCCCGAGGGGTGACACGAAAAGTAGTCCCTGCGCCGCCCCGGTCTTCATCACCGAGCCGTCGAAATACATAGTCCGGCACTCGCCCGGATCCGGCAGCGGCGGCGATTGCGTGTCCGTCCACTCAGCGACGAAATCCGCCAGGATCTGGGACTTGATGGCCTTGCGCGGGGCGTAGGCGAGTGTCTCGCCCATCACCTCCACCGACCACTTGGCGATTACGCCCACCGCGTCCGGATTGCGGATGATCTCCCCCGGCGGGAAGGAGGAGACCGCCGTGACGGGGGTGGGCCTCGAAGTAGTGGCGAAGCTTGCGCCATGCAAGGACCACCGCGTACGGCAGCTCCGGACTTGAGGGTAGCGCGTCTTGGTGTCGGACAAGACTTCGCCGACGAGTACACCGGCCGGCCGGGACCGGCAGGCGTGCCCTTCCTCCGTGCGCTCTACCACGATCACGGCGGCCGACCACCGGGTGGTCGCGGCCACGTAGAGTTGCGCAGGTTTGCTGTCTTGCGGTGGTGTGAGGATCGAGGCGTGGGTCAAGGACGCCTTCAGCTTGTCGAGCGCATCCTGGACCTCGGCGGTCCAGGAGAAACGCTCGTGCTTCTTGAGGAGGCGGTAGAGGGGCAAGCCTTTTCGCCGAGCCGTGAGATAGAGCGGCTCAAGGCGGCAAGGCACCCCAGCACCTTTTGTACCCCTTTGAGGTCCCGAATCGGACCCATTCGCTCGAGGGCTATAACCTTTTCGGGGTTGGCCTCGATGCCTCGCTGGGAGACTATGTATCCTAGAAGCATGCCCCGCGGCACGCCGAAGACACATTTCTCGGGGTTCAATTTTACCCCCGTTGACCCGCGAGCGGCCGAACGCGATGCCGAGATCGCTAACCAGGTCGTCCGCCTTCCCCGGTCTTCACGACGATGTCATCTACGTACGCCTCGACGGTCCGGCCGATATGGTCTCCGAAAACGTGCTGCATGCACCGTTGGTACGTTGCACCCGCGTTCGGAGGCCGAACGGCATTGTGACGTAGCAAAACATCCCGAACTGCGTGAAAAATGACGTCGCGAGCTGGTCGGACTCCTTCATCTTGATTTGGTGGTACCGGAATAGGCATCAAGGAAGCAAAGTAGCTCACACCGGACGTTGAATCAACAATTTGATTGATACGTGGCAAAGGAAAAGGAACTTTAGGACATGCTTTATTAAGACGGGTGTAGTCTATACACATCCGCCATTTCCCGTTCTTTTTCTTTACTAGTACGGGATTGGCTAGCCACGTAGGGTGGAACACTTCCTTGATGAACCCGACCTCGAGAAGCCCGCGGCTCCGTTCGATCGCCCGCCGCCGCTCCTCGTCGAAGCGGCGGGAGCCGTTGCCGCACGGCGCGCGGGAGTGAGGTAGGATATCAAGGGAGTGCTCGGCGACCTCCCTCGGGATGCCCGGCATGTCCGAGGGGCTCCACGCGAAGATGTCGGCGTTGGCGCGGAGGAAGTCGACGAGCACCACTTCCTATTTCGAGTTGAAGGTAGAACCGACCCTCAACACCTTGCCCTCGGGGGCGGCGAGGTCGAGGGGCACTTCCTTCAGTCGCTCCGCGGCCTC
This sequence comes from Cenchrus americanus, assembly GCA_947561735.1. Taxonomy (NCBI): domain Eukaryota; kingdom Viridiplantae; phylum Streptophyta; class Magnoliopsida; order Poales; family Poaceae; genus Cenchrus; species Cenchrus americanus. Next base: position 59,107,777 of record OX387240.1, read on the forward strand.
GAAGTTGCCGGCGTGCTTGGTGGTGGAGTCGAGGTCCTCGTTGACCATCTTCTCCAAGGTGGTCACCAGCGCTTCATCCAGCGCCAGCGCTTCCGCGTGCTCTACGCATTCGACGTCGCAATCGAAGGCGTGCTCGATGGACGAGCCCACGGTGATGACGCCGTTTGGCCCCGACATCTTCATTTTGAGGTAGGTGTAGTTGGGGACGGCCATGAACTTGGCGTAGGGGGCCGCCCAAGTATGGCATGATAGGGCGCCCGGAACCCCACCACCTCGAAGGTGAGCATCTCCTTGCGGAAATTGCTTGGAGTGTCGAACCAAACGGGCAGGAGTCGATCCGCCCGAGGGGCTGGATGCGCTTGCCGGCGCGACGCCATGGAACAACGTCGTGGCCGAGCCGCAGCCGGTCCAACCCGATCCCCGACAGGCGCAACGTGTGCGCGTAGAGGATGTTGAGGCCGCCGCCTCCTTCCATCGGGACCTTTGAGAACCGCGCGTTCCCAATGACCGGTCGACCACCGGTGGGTACCGGCCGGGTTAGGGATGCGGTTCGGGTGATCTTCCGCGCCGAAGGTGATGGCATCCTCGGACCGGTTGAGGAAGGAGGGAGGGCGCCTTCTCCGCGGCGAGGACCTCGTGCCGCTCCCGCTTGCGCCGGCGGCTCGACATGTCGACGGTCGGCCCCCCGAAGATGAGGAACACGTTCTCCACGACGGGGAAGCCGCCGCGGCCACCATCTCCTCCGTCCTTCTTGGCCTCTCGCATCCTTCGCGGTGGCGCGGCAGTAGAACTTTTTTGAGCATATCGCACCGCGTCGAGGGTGTGGTTCACGGCGTCTTGTGATATGGACATGGCTTCTTCAAGATGTCATCGAACACCCCCGGACCTCGAGGGGCGGTCGAGGGCCCCGTCGAGCGGGTCAGCGGCAAGGGTCTCGGCGTCGTCGCCGTCGCGTCCCTACTCGCGCGCCTCGCGGGCGCGACTTCTTCCCTTTCTTGCCCCGCTTGTCCTTCCCGGTGGGGCTCCCCGGACTTGCCGCCCTCCGCGGGCGCGTCGTCCCAGCGCTTGCCCTTCTTGCCGTCGAAGATCGCCCCCACGGCCTCTTATCCCGAGGCAAAGCCGGGTGGTGATGTCGAACGACTCGTTCGAGTCCGCCGGCGGGCTGCGCCCCAACTCGCGCACGAGGTCCCGCACGTGGTGCCCTCGAGGAAGGCATGCACAATCTCGGATTGTGCCACGCTTGGGAGCTCCGTGCGGCGCTTGGAGAAACGCCGCATGAAGTTCGGAGCGACTCGCCGGGCTTCCGGGTGCGGGGAGCGCAAGTCCCGAGAGTTCCCGAGGCGCATGTACATGCCACGGAAGTTGCCGACGAACGTGCGGACCAAGTCATCCCAATTGTGGATCCGAGCGGCGGCGGGTGCTCGAGCCACGTCCGGCCGAGTCGCCGAGGTGCAGGGGGAGGTTGCGGATGATGACCTCGTCGCTGGTGGCCCCGCCCAGCTGGCATGCTAGGTGGTAGTCATTGAGCCACACGCGGGGGATTCGTCTCCCCGTTGTACTTGACGATGGTCGTGGGGCCGGCGGAAGCGCTGGGGAAGGCCGCCGCGCGGATCTCCCGGTGAACACACGGGTCCCTCGGGGGGTTCCGGCGTCGGCCGAGCGGTCTTCATCGCTGTCGTAGCGTCCACCCCGCCGAGGGTGAGCGCCGGCCGCCGCTCGCGCATCCGCTTTGCTCGTCCGCCGAGCATTGATGACATTGCGGGCGTCGCCGTCCCGTGCTTGCCCGCACGTGTCGAGGAGCCGTTCTTTAGCCGGTGTGCATCCCGGGTTGGCGGGGCGGCCGCGCCGCACCCCTCCCGCGTGCACCGAGGGCTCGGCCCCTCGCGCACCCCCATCGCCCCACGCGTCCCCCCCCGCCGGCGGATGCGGGACGCCGAGCTCTCGGCCCGCTGGACGTCCGCTTGCTCGATGAGCGCCGCTCGCGCCTCACGGTGCGGGTTCCGCGCCACGGGTGTCGAGGGGCCGGCATGGCCCGCGGCGGCGTTGCGGCGACGATGAGCTTCGGCTCACTCGCGGAGGCGTGCGGGTTGTCGACGTTAAAATCGGCGTTGATGCGGTCGCGGGCCTGTATGCCCAGCTCCCGCACGCGCTTGCCGCGCGCGAGAGGCTTCCCCCGCCATAGATGCGCGGAGCAACCGCACCGCCCGATACTCCTCCGCCGGCTTGGCTTCGAGCTCGCGGGCTTGGGCCAACCGCGCGTCGATGTCGGCCCCGGTCGGGGGTGAAGGAGCGAGGGGCGCTCGGTCCCCGCGCCGGGCGCGAAGCGATCCCTAGGGCGGGCGTAACTTCCCCGTCGCCCGGCGCCGGCCGCGCCGGTGGCGTTGTCGGGGTCGTTGGCGATGACGACGCAAAGACTCCCGCGCGGGGTCGTAGCTCCCGTGCCGGAGTCGTCGGAGCAACCGAACTAGTAGTCCGTGGCGTCGAGAAATCGCTTCGAACATTACCGGGTCCGTGCCGCGGAGAAGTCCCACTCCGCGTACCCGTGCGGGTGGCGGGTGGCAACGCGTCGAGAGAGCCTAGGGACGACTCGTCGCCGGTGGAGGCGCTAGGATCCCCGGCGACGTAGACGTGACGGCCGGGGAACTCGCGCATCGTGGTGTTGGCGTTGGCGTTGTAGGCCATCGTGGCGCCGCGCGGACCGAGTGGGGGAAGCGCGGCCGGGAGACCGCGCGCTCCCCGGCGGGGCGGCGGTCGTCGCGCCGACGGGCACGCCACGTTGGGAGGCGGCGCGCTCGCTTGCCGTCGCTCGGACCACGCCTCGGCGTGAGCGCCCGACCGGAGCGGCGGCGACGCCGAGACGCCGACGGGCCCGCGGCGTCCGTGCCGGCGGGCGTTTGCATCGTGGCGACGCGCGCGCGGGCGACCGAGGCGGGCCCGGCTTGGCGTCGCGCACGGAGCTCCTCACGGTTGGTGAGGCGCATCGGGTAGCCGTTCCCCGTAGCACCGAAAGTTCGGGCCCCGAACCGGATTTCAAACCCGGTGGGGAGGGGGGTCCGAGGCTGCCCATAGAGTAGCGCATGCCGCGGTACTCGGCGGCGAATCACCATGGAGGGAGTTGACGGTGGATTGACCTTAGGCGCTCGTCCGCCCCACGGTGGGCGCCAGCGTCGGTGCGGAATGTGGTCCCGACACTAACCAGTAATAAGCGCCAAGATCTATCCCTCACTGGTCGATGCTAAGCAATCGAAGACACAAGGTTTATCCAGGTTCCGGCCGGGGGTCGTACGTCCATCAGTGGTGTGCTCGGGGCACTATATTGCTCAGCACTGGGGTGCCTGTAGTAGGGCGGCTACAAGCAAGGTGGAAGAGAAGGCGTGGCCTCCAAGTCCCTGGTGAAGTGGCTGAAGATGTTGTGGGAGAATTGGAGAGAGTGTGTGTGTGGTGTCGTATGTTGTCTGTTATCCGTTGTCTTCTGTCTTGCCTTGTCCCCTGCGGCGGGGGAGTTCGTCTTCCTTTTATAGGCCAAGGAGAGGGCGAATCACATGCATACCGCACTATTCAGCTACATGGAGAAGTATGGTGTGCAACGCCGTAGAGTAGGCGGCCGCCTTGACGGTCCTTACCGCGATCTGGCCATCATGGCGTATCTTGTACCCGAACAGTGGTAGCTTCGAGGGTAGGGGCACAGTGGTTGGCCGTGATGTCCCCAGGCGGGCTCGAGGGGGTTGCTGACGACGATCCGTACGGGATACAAGGTGGCGGGCGTGGCGGCGTCCCGTTCTGCATGCCTCACGGCGCCGGAGGCGTTACCCCACGGTGCCGGCGTGGTGTTGTACGCACGGGGCGGCCGCCCGCAATACGGTGGCAGGGATGGCGCCCCGCCGGCCTAGCGTCATGACCTGGCCCTGCAAGGTCACGGGAAAGCATTTCGAGGGTGTGGCCGGCCCCCCTTCGAGGGCTCGGCACGTTAGCCGTACGGGAGTAGGCGGCGCGGCGTCACGGGGCTGACACCGGCCATGTCGCACAGTCCCCCACAGTGGCGGGGATGGGTTCCCCCTAGGGAGTTGGTGCAACAGGGCCGGGGCGTGAGTCCCAGGCGCATGATGGCGCCGCCCCGCCGTTGTCAGAGCATTAAATGCCCGTGCCGCGTGCGGGAACGGGCGTGCGCGTGCGGAGCACCCTCGAGCGAGGCGGAGCTGTCGGTGTTTTAGACCAGGCAACCTACTACGGGGAGTACCCGAAGTAGATGATTGTGACTCGCCGAGATCGGTAACTCGAAGGAAGAGACACGTGGCACACAATTTAGACAGGTTCGGGCCGCGAGGTGCGTAATACCCTACGTCCTGTATGCTGCGTAGCTCTGGATTAATTGGGCACGATTACAAGATGGTGCAATGGTGCGCCGTGAGTAGTATGAGAGGAGATTGAATGAGGTGATCGGTCCCTGCCTCGCCTTATATAGTCCGGGAGGCAGGGTTACAAATCGGAGTAGGGAGAGAGTACTAGTCGAGTACGTCTAGGAGTCCTCCATACGGTGCGGAACATGTACGGCTCCCTAACAGAGTACTACTCCCGTGTAGTCCTTGTGCTCCATGCCTTCGGTGTGCCGTGTAGCGCAAGCCGGCAGTCCCGAGAGGCCCACCGAGTAGTCGGTCCTGGTACCCACCAAGGTAGTGGGCCCAGGGAGGTCCATACGACAAGCCCCCGAGTACTTTGTAGTCGAGAAGGATAGCTTCAAATATTCTTGACCGCCTTAACGAGTAGTCCTCAAGCGTCCCTGAGTGCTACAAGTCAAAAGTCCTCAAGAATAGTCGAAGCATCCCGAGGCCGGAATGTACTCCACCGATGGTTGAGCAATCTTGAAGTCTTCTCGAGTAGTCCCAAGCGTCCTCGAAGACCGCCTTCGAAGGTCTTCAAAAGCTGCTGTCTTGTCTTGAAGCCGTAGCCGATATGGAGGTGTGATTGCAAAATCGCACTCCATATGGAGTAGCCCCCGAGCCTTAGGTTGAGCCGCGGGCTGCGGCCGAGGGTCCATCTCGAAGTCTTGGCAAGAAAATCCCGAAAAATCCGGAGAGAAAAACCGAAGGACACGTGGCACGGAGCCCCGAGCCTTGAGTCGAGTACTTCCTCTCGAATTGAAGGGTCTTCTTGAAGAATGTGTCCGAGATGCTCTTGAGACTAGCCGCTTCCTAGGTAGTCGAGTAAAAGTAGCCGAGCCCCCGAGGTGAGGCGCGTCGACTAGTAGAATACGAAGAGTCACGCGTAGCCACCGAGTCGCCCGCGCGTGGACTTATCCGGCCGCCGTTGCGGAGCCGATTTGGCTTATAAATAGAAGCCAAAACCCTTAGGGTTTTTCACCCATTCGTCTTTGCGGCACGGTCCGTTTGCATCTGAAGCGAATCCACTCCCAGCGCTTGTTGCCGCCGTAGTAGATCCAAGTGCGCCACCACCCAAAGCTTTTAGGGTAGCCCCCGAGCGGATGCGAGTGAAGACGCCTTGCACTTGGAGGATGAAGTCGTCACCGTCCAAGACGTCCAAGGCCGCCGGGAAGAAGAGGGGCCGCGAAGAGGCCGCCGCGGCAGCCACCGGAGCAGCGCCGCCCATGTCTCCACCGCAGGGCTGATCCAAGCCGCGAGTGGAAGAAGTCCAAAGTGAAGACGGAGGATGCGCTAACCCTTCGAATAGTGGGTTCATCGGGGAGAAGGAAGTCGACATGTGGAGATCCGCCGCCGGAGATCCGTATCCGATGGAGAAGGGCCGAAGACGAGATCCCGATGTTCTCGCGGTTCGTGGAGCGCGGTCTTGCGCTCCCGCCGGGCGATTTCTTCAAGGGGCTGCTCGGGTACTACGGGATCGAGTACCCGACACCGAACCCCAACGGCATCTTCCACACGGCGGTCTTCGTCCACTTCGCGAAGCCTTCCTCGGGATCAAGCCGCATTGGGTGCTTTTCGGAGGAAGTTCTTCCGCGTCAAGCCGCAACCAAGTGCCACCAACCCCAGGGTAGTCGGAGGAGCCGGCATCCAGCTGAGGGAAGACGCCGTGGAGCAGTATTTGGCGTACAAACTTGTCGACTCCAACACAGATTGGAAGACCAGGTGGTTCTACATCACGAACCACCACCCCGGCCGCGAAGCCGAGCGGACGGCGCCCCGTGCACCGTGATTGGTGGAACACGGAGCCCGCCATGCAAGAAGGAATCCGGCTCCCCGAGGGCTGCTAGCACGCATCAAGGTGCTCGGGGAGGCGGGAGCGAGGGCCGAGCACGTGGCCTTCAGTTTCATGAAGCGCAGGATCCAGCCGTTGATGGCTCGGGAGACCCCGGGCATCGAGTAAGCCGGCGACGACGACGCGTCGCGGATGCGGGGAGGCGAGGCCGGACGACAACGACATCATCGAGAGGTTGTCGCGGATCTTCAAGGACATGCCGCCGTACACGGCGTGCCCTGTCGAGGAGTACTCCGCCGCGCGCCCGCCCAAGGAGGTGAGTAGTCGTACTCCCCCTAGTCGAGTAGTGGTTGCTTGAAGTAGAGTTGCTGACGTCTTGTGTCTTGCGTAGGATGATGTGAAGCGGTTCATCTCCGAGCCGCAGCCACCCCCGAGCGGGATCGAGATCCCAATGGAGGGGAAGGTGAAGGAGCGCCGAGAGGTCGGTGAAGGCCACGACACCGTCGTCGTGGAGGACACCTCCGATGACGACGACCAAGACGGAGAGACGCTGCAGGACCGCTTCCAGCTGCGGTCGAGGTTTAGCCGCCGGGCTTGCCTCATGTTCCGCCGGTACAAGACCCCCCCCCCCGGCTAACACGGAGGCTGGCACGGCTACGGAAGCCGCGCAACCCCCGCCGGGAAGCGGGTGACGAAGAAACCGAAGATCTCGGAGACCACGCCCCAGAAGTAAGTTGTCTTGAGCGAGTAGTCGAGTACCCGTTGTTCGAGTACGTTTGCCGACGAGTAGTCTTCCTTGTATGCGGGGGAGGTGCCGCCCGGCGGAGCCCGTCGAAGAGGGCGACGAGGGCGTGTGGGACACGGTGGGGGAGCCAGGGTGGAAGTCGTAGTCCGGCCCCCCATTGTTGAAGAAATCTCGGCGCAACCGGAGCGCCGGCCCCCCGACTCCACAAGGGAGCACGGGACCGTGGCCGCCGCCGTTGAGGAGGTGGTGGCCTCGAAGCGCGAGAGACCGCCGCACCCGCCGCCGCCGCTATGGAAGAGGCGGTAGCCGCGGGGGCGCGAGGAGGAGGCGTCCGCCGAGGGTGGACCGGTCTATATCGCCAGCATCCTCGGTGCTCCGGCCGTGACCATTGTCCGGTCGAACTTGTAAGTACCATATCCTCACGAGTAGTACTTGCTGCAGTAGTCGATCTTGCCTGACGACCCTCTGTGAATGTTTCTGCAGAAAATCCACGGATCTGACCTGGGATGGGGATGAGCCCTCATCAGCGGTGGCGGAAGAAGTCGCGCCGCCCGCCGAGGAGACCGCTCCCGCTGCCCAAGTCGCGACTGAGCCACCGGCTACCGAAGCGCCGCTGCCGGAGGCCAGTGTAGTCGAAGGTGAGTACCCTTCTTGAAGCCGCGAGTTCCCGGAGGAGTAGTCGTAGACACCGATGTGCTTGTCGTCTTTTTTGACGAGCGCCGAAGGTGGTGACATCCCTGCAGGGGTGCCAATGCAGAGGTTGACACCAGAGGCCCCGAGAGGCTGCGAAGGAGCCCCCAAGCCCATGGCGGAGGTCGTCGAGAAGACCGTCGGGGGAGAGGCGGTCACCATGTTGCCGGAGATTGCTGCGGGAGGTGGCTATCCGCTCCCCCGAGATCCAAGACGCGAGCCCATCCGCTCGCGCCGATGACGGAGGGCCACCGCGAGTAGTCGCGGCGGGATAGAGCGCTTGCGGACGATCTCGTCGAGCCGGCGACGGTAGCCAAGCATCCGGGAGGCGATCCGTCAAGCCGAGCGGTGGATGAAGGTAAGTGGCCGTAGCCTTTTGAGTATTCAATCCTTTTGCCGTTGAGTACTCTTCTTGACTTGAGTTGTCTTGTGCGAGACGTTGCGGAGCGGTCCGCGACAAGTCGAACTCGCTTTGCGGGGCTATGGCGACACCGTGCTCCGAGCCGAGGCGCTAGAGGAGCAACTTATGAAGTCGCGGAAGCACGCGGCTGTCATGCAATCAAAGCTCGACGCCACCTTCGCCAAGTACCACAATGACGTCCAGGAGTTGCAGGCGAAGGGCGACGACTTGGTGCAGAAGAACAAAGGCCTCCACAACAAGAATAAAGGTATATCCCTCGACTTGTCGGGTACTTGTTGGAGGTCGAGAAGCATCTGACCCGCTGTTGCGTTGCTGTGTTGCAGAGCTTGAGGGCCAGGTGGAGCGGCTGAAGGCCTCGGAGACGAGCATGAAGAACCTCTTCTACCGGGAGCAAGAAGCCCGCCAGGTACTCGAGCTCGACTACAAGGAACTCGCCTTCGAGTGCGAGAAGCATATGGAGCCGCGAATTGCTTCGACGAGAGATCTCGTCAACTCGCTACAAATCTTTGCGAAGTTGAATGAAGGCCGCGAGGCATTGCGGGCCCAGTTGAAGGAGTTGGAAGAAGCCGCACTGCCGATCGCAAGGCTCCTGGTGCCGCACCCGGGCGGCCCCAAGATCGCTCCTCTGGTGGATCGCCTCAAGGAAGCGCCAAGCGGCCGGCGGTTACGTGAAGCATATGGCCGGAGTCGATCCCAAGACAAGTCTTGGCCTTCATGAAGTCGTACTTCCCGAAGGCCCCAGTGGAGGTGGTCGCCGGCGGGGTAGCCGCCAACTGCTCCGATGAGCGGTATGCGGGCTGGCCGGGAGCGAGATGGCTCCCATCGCGGAGCAGGTAGCCGAGAAGCTGAACCTCCAGTAGCCCTATAATAAGTAGCTAGTAGCCATAGTTGTACAGGAAAACAATTGTAATGAATTGTTCAAGTATCAATGAAAGAAGATTTTCCAGCAATGAGTACTCGTTGTCGCGATCTCAGAGTGCGGAGCGCCCATCGTGGAGTGGATGCGAGTAGTAGTACTCGACTTTAGTAGTCCCGTTGTAGGGAGTAGGCAGTAAAGAAGTTGATGAAAGATCAATCTTTATTGCGAAGAAGTACACCTGGGTGGCCAGGGCCGTAGTTACAAAGTAGTCGCTTGGACCGGAGGCCGCTTACGGTCGAGTGGCGGCGGAGCGGGTAGCCGCTTACGGCGGGTGATCCGTAGGTAGCCGCGTAGGTGGATCGTAGATCCGTAAGTAGTCGTGCAGGTTGGATCTTGGAGTGTGGTCTCTTGGTAGACCGTCGCTAGAGTCCTTGACGCTCGTCGCGGCCCGGGGGTCCGTAGGTAGCCGCGCGGGCCGGATCTCGGAGAGGAGAAGTCCGGAGAGCGGGGGCCGAGGACCGGAGGGTCGCTTACGGCCGGGGGGGTGTTGATGTAGTTGAGTAGACTTGAACCCCGAGTAGTCGTGTAGACTAGGCGTAGAATCGACAAAGCCGGTCGACGTTCCACGAATTGTTGATGTCTTCGCCTTCAAGTGTTTGGAGGCGATAGGAGCCCGCCGGTCACCTTTGCCACGGTGAAGGGACCTTCCCAGGGGGAGCTGAGCTTGTGAAGTCCTTCCGTGTTCTGGATGCGGCGGAGGACGAGATCTCCAACGTTGAAGGAGCGTTCCTTGACGTTGCGATCATGATAGCGTCGGATACCCCTCCCGGGTACCTTGCCGATTGGACGAGGGCGGCGCAGCGAGCTTCTTCGAGGCTGTCGATGTCAACTCGTCTGCGTTGTCTTACGAGACGCCTTCGTCGTAGTGCTCCACCGCTCGGTGAGTTCCATATGACATCGGCGGGGAGGATGGCTTCGGAGCGCGTAGACCGAGAAGTAGGGGGATTGCCCCGTTGGCTTGGATGGTTGAGTCCGCGGCCCCCGAGTGTCGGTGTTTTAGACCGGCAAACCTACCGAGGGGGTACCCGAGGTAGTAGATTGTGCGGTGGGGATCGTGATCGGGAGACCGAGAACTCGAAGGTATGCGCAAGGACACGGGACACAAGATTTATACGAGGTTCGGGCCGCCAAGGTGGCGAACCCTACGTCTGTTTGGGGGATCAAGTATGGCGCCCGCGCTTGGTGTTGGGTTGTCCCGGAGGGATTGGGGATGTGCGGCTAGGTACCACCGCCCTCCTTTATATAGTCCGGGGGGGCGGGTTCCTAGTCGATTACAAGGCAGGAGTCCTAGTAGGAGTACACAGAGCGAGTCTTAGTAGGAGTACGGGGGGAATTCTACCGGGAGTCCGTCTTCTACTATTCTTCCTTCCTTGCATGAGTACCGGGGTGTATGCCCGACAAGCCCCCGAGCACGTTGGAGTCGAGAGAAGTAGTTCGAGTAGTCTTGAAGCCTCTTCGAGTAGTTCTTGAGCGTCCTCGAGTCGCTTGGAGAAGTCTTCAATAGTACTTGAAGCGCCGCGAGGCCGGAAGGTGGTCCGACTCATCGGTCTTGAAAAAATTTGAATGATGGGTGTAGCATAGCGACCCCGAGCCTTGAAATGATTAGGTAATCAATCCAAGGGTCTTCGGTGTTCGCGAAGCCATCATCCGAGTACTCTTGCGGCGTGTAGCCCCCGAGATAAGAGAGGCTGTATGAGCCACGTCGAGTAGTGATTGGTGAGGAGCCCCCGAGCTTGGGAGCGAGCGAAGCATCTTGAAGTTATCTTCAAGTAGCCCCCGAGCTGGAGAGATTCCAAGTAGCGAGTTTGGCGTCGAGCCGTGGAGCTTGAGAAGTAGTCGTGCGTCGGAGCGGACTTTAGAATGCGACTTAAAAACCGAAGTCGACTTTGTGCCGCGCGGAGCGACGTTGAGATGCGACTTGAAAACCGAAGTCGGCTGTCGCCACCGGCGCGCCGGTGTCGGTGTTTAAACCACTCGACCTCCATGCGTTGGGTAGTTCCTTGATCCACTTGCCCCTTTGGAGTTCGCGGCGTCGTGTAGCCGCTTCTTGAGGGCGTCGAGCACCATCCCATTGGCGCGCTCGACTTGTCCGTTGGCCCGTGGATGGGCAGGCGAGACGTATCGGACATCGATCCCAGTTGTTCTCGCGGTACTCCCCCGAAGCCGGTGGTTGTTGAAGATGGACCCCAGTGTCCGTGATGATGCGGTGGGGTAGCCCATAGCGGTGTACGAGTTCATCCAGGAAGTCGAGTACTCTGTCAGCCTTGGGGCATGTGACCGGCTTGACCTCGATCCACTTGGTGAACTTGTCTATAGCCACCAGTACCCTGTTGAAACCTCCTGGCGCAGTTGGTAGTGGCCCAATCATGTCGAGCCCCCCGGCGGGCAAAGGGCCGGGTTGGCGGTATGGTGACTAGCTTGTAGTCCGGGACGTGTTGCTTGCTTGGCGAAGTATCGACATCCTTGGCACCTTCTAACGAGTTCTTCGGCATCGCCCGGGTCGTGGGCCGATGAGAATGCTCGCCGGAAAGCCTTGCTGACCAGCGTGCGTGAGGACGCGTGGTTGCCGCAGATGCCCTTGTGGATCTCCTCCAAGATGTCCTTGCCTTCTTCACGAGGGACGCACTTCATGAGTACTCCAGAAGATGCACCCCGCTTGTAAAGCTTGTCTCCGACGAGGACGTAGGACTTGGCGCGGCGGACGAGTTGCTCGGCCGCGTTCTGTCCGGAGGGGGACCTTCGCTCACCGAGGTAGTCGATGAAGGGTTGCCTCCAGTCCACGTCGATCATCATGACCTCCTGCCCAGTGGTGGATGGGGCTGGGACAGTGGTCGGTGCCGCCGGCTCCGGGATGGATGGCGCGTGAAGCTCATGGACGAAGACACCCGCTGGGACTTGAGCGCGGGTGGATCCGAGCTTCGAGAGGACGTCCGCTGCAACATTGTTGTCGCGGACGATGTGATGGAACTTGAGACCATAGAATTTGTTCTCGAGCTTGCGGACTTCTAGGCAGTAGGCGTCCATGTTCTCCTTGTTGCGGTCCCAGGACTTGTTGACTTGGTTGATGACCACTGCGGAGTCGCCGTAGACTAGTAGCCGCTTGATGCCCGGTGAAGCCGTGAGGCGGGAGCCGTGTAGGAGAGCTTCGTACTCGGCTTCGTTGTTTGAGACCTTCCGAGAAGATGCGCGGGACGTACTTGAGTTGTTCGCCCGTTGGAGAGATCGGGGTACCCTCGCGCTGCGCCCTCGAGGTTGAGTGAGCCGTCGAAGTACATCACCCAATGCTGCGGTCGCACGGTGGGAGTAGGTAGGCGGTTCTCCCGCCACTCCGCCATGAAGTCGACTAGTGCCTGCGACTTGATGGCTGTGCGTGGCTTGAAGTCGATGGTGAGGGCGCCGAGCTCGACGCACCCCACTTGGAGATTCTTCGGTAGCATCTTGGTTCCGCAGGATGTCGCCAAGCGGGTAGTCGGTGACGACGGAGACCGAGTACTCCTGGAAGTAGTGTCGTAGCTTCCGCGAGGTGATGAGTAGAGCGTACGGGGAGCACGCACGGGCGATAACGAGCCTTGGACTGCGATAGAACCTCGCCGACGAAGTAGACCGGGCGCCGGGCCCAGGGTAGGCGTGGCCGTCTTCCGCCGCTCGACAACGATGGCGATGCGACCACGTGAGTAGTCGCGGCTAGGTACGGCGGTAGGCGCTCGCCCTTGTGAGGAGCCGTGAGGATCGGTGGCTTTGATAGGAAGTCCTTGGGCCGGGCAAGGGCTTGATCCGCCTCTCGGAGTCCACACGAACTTCTCGTGATGCTTGAGTAGTTTGAAGAAGGGGAGGCCCCGTTCTCCTAGCCTCGAGATGAATCTGTTCGGCGCCGCCATGCACCCCCGTTAGCTTACGGACGTCTTTGATGCTCGTGGGAGCATTCATGCTGGTGATGGCGGATATCTTCTCGGGGGTTGGCTTCAATGTCGCGGCGGGCGATGATGAAGCCGAGTAGTTTGCCCGAAGGGACGCCGAAGACGCACTTGTTCGGGTTGAGCTTCCAGCGGTACTCGCGTAGTGATGCGAAGGTCTCTTCAAGGTCGTCGATGAGGGTACTGGAGTCCCTGGTTTTGACAACCACGTCATCCACGTAGGCCTCGACGTTCTTGTTGAGTTGCCGCTTGAAGCGAGCCCGGATGGCCCGTTGGTAGGTGGCGCCGGCGTTCTTTAACCCGAATGACATGGTCGTGTAGCAATACGCGCCAAACGGGGTGATGAACGCGGTCTTCTCTGGTCTTCCTCCTTGATTGCGATGCGGTGGTACCGGAGTAGCGATCGAGGAAGCAGAGCGAGTCGCGGCCCGCCGTGGAGTCGATGACTTGATCAATCCATGGCAACCCGAAGGGGTCCTTGGGGCGAGTGCTTGTTGAGGTCGGTGTAATCGACGCACATCCTCCACTCGTTCGAGTTCTTCTTGCGGACGAGGACGGGGTTGGCGAGCCACTCGGGATGGAAAACTTCTGCGATGAAGCCGGTGCGAGTAGCTTGGCGAGTTCCTTCTTGATGGCGTCCCGCCCGTCGTCGGCAAAGCGTCGGAGGTGTTATCACTTGGGGATGGCCTTTGGATCGACGTTGAGGCGGTGCTCAATCGGCTCCACGGGCACTCCCGGCATGTCCGCTAGCTTCCACGCGAAGATGTCGCGGTTAGCCCGAAGAAAGCCGATGAGCGCATCTTCCTATTTGGGGTCGAGGCCGCCCCCGATGGTGGTGGTCTTCTTTGGGGTCGCCTTGTTCCGAGGTCGACGCGTCTTGACGAGTACCTCCTCGGGTGGCCGAGGCTTGTTGGTGCGTCGGACTTCTGCGGGATGTCGAGTTCACTTGTAGCAAGCTTCTTCGACGCGGCGTAGACCTCCATCATCGCGTTGGGTACTTGGTTTGTAGAGGCGATCTCCACGGCTTCGTGTCGCGGTCGTGGGAGATCTTCAAGTCCCCCCACGGAGGGAGAGTACACCGGTGGGCTTGGCATCTTGAGTATCAAGTAGGTGTAGTGGGGCACCGCCATGAACTTGGCGATGGCCGGTCCGCCGAGGATGGCGTGGTAGGAGGTCTCGAAGTCCGCGACCTCGAACTTGATGTACTCGGTACGGTAGTTGTCCCGAGACGCCTCGAAGGTAGCGGCGGGACCACCGAGCCCGGTGGGATAGCCGCGTTGCGGGGACGATGCCGTAGAAGGGCGTCTTGCTCTTGGTGAGCATGGGGGTGATGTCGAGCTTCATTTTCTTCAAGGTCTTGGTGAAGAGGACGTTGAGCCCACTTCCACCGTCGATAAGCACCTTGTTGAGCTTGGAGCCCGCCACCGTTGGCTTCGGGACGAGGGGGAACCGTCCTGGTTCGGAGAGAAGCCGGTCCATTGATCCGCGCGGGAGAAGGTGATGGGTACCTCCGACCACCCGAGAGGGGTCGGGACCGGCCGGCTCAATGGACATTACTTCGCGACGGGTAGCCTTCGCTCCCGCCCGCCGGGCGTCCGCCGAAGAGGACGTTGACGGTCTTCTCGGGTTCTTGGAAGTCGTTGTTGTCGCCGTCCTTCTTCTTGCCCTTTTGGTCATGAGGGTGCGGTGGCTCCGGCGTATCTTTGAGTGCGTGCTGCTCGAGCCGGTAGCCTTTGCTCGGTATTGTGATTGCCGTTTGGATGCCACGGGCACTTCTCCTTCGGCGGGTCCTTGAAGCCGCCGGAGTTCTTCTTCGAGTTCCCCTTCGCAGCGGCTGGATAGCCGCGACGGTGTTGTACGGCTTGCGCTTGCGGTTGGGACCCGAGTAGTTGGTGTTGTTGTTGTTGTTGCGGCCGCCTTGGTTTGTGTTCTTTGCCGCGCCGCCGCCGCCCGGTTCTCGCTTGGACTTGCCACGGATGGCGTCGTACTTGGCGTTGGCCTTGTCTTCTTCATCCGCCCGGGAAGTGATCATGTCCTTGAGGTGGGGGATGGACTCGGGACGGCGACGACCGAAGTCTTCAAAGGTGTGGCGGTGGTAGAGGCCGTCCGGAAGAGGTCGATGACCTCCTTGTCGGTGACGTCGACGACGGTAGCACGCTTGTCGAAAAAGCGGCGCATGTACTTGCGGAGGGTCTCGCCTTGTTCCTGCTTGATCATGGCCAGGTCCATGCGAGTACCCGATCGGCCCATGGCGCCCGCGAAGTTGCTTGTGAATTGCTCCTTCAGCTGGTCCCACTTGTCGATCGAGTGCTTGTCCAGCGACTCGAGCCATGTGAGTGGTGCTTGGTCCAGGCAGAAGGGGAAGTAGAGGCACTTGGTGTCGCTGTTGCCGCCAGCGTTCTCGATGGAGAGGGCGTAGCATCGGAGCCACTGGATGGGATCCTGCTTCGCATCGTACTTGGTGATCCCCAAAGGCTTGAACTTGTCGGGGAGGAGCAAGTTGCGAAGTCGAGGTGAGAAGGCGGGGAAGGCGTCGCCCTCGGCGGCGGTGGTCGACTTCTTCCGCCGCGGCTCCTCGATCTTCGGCGAGCGTCGTAGCCGCCTGCGAGGCGCCGGGAGGCGTGGCGTTCGCGTGGCCTCGACCGCCGCGACCGCCGCCGCCTCCGGCTCTCTTGTTGGCCCCATGGTTGGAGGCGCCGCCGTCGCCGCCGCCGCCGTCGGGATCGTTGCGCCGCCGCCAGCGGCCGGAGCGCGGTGGGGAATAACTTCTCGGTTGCGTGGTCTTGCGTGAAGGTCCGCCGGCGTTGGAGCGGCGACGGTTTGGCTCGGGCGCGGGGGTCGGCTCGAGTACGGTTGGGACCGGCGTTGGCGGCGCGACTAGTAGCTTCGTTGTCGCGGGGTTTGGCCGGAGGAGGTTGGTTGACTCTGTTGTCGACCCGCATGAAGTAGGCTTCTTCAGCGAGCTTGGCAATGACCTCTCCAGCGCGTATGCCCTGAGCCTGGCGTGCGATCGCTGTGATCGACATGAGGCATTGCTCAGGGGTAGTGTGTACTCTGCTCTCGACCGCCTCGAGAGCTTCCGCAAGGTTGCGGATGGGGAGGTTGTCTCTGAGCCGCCGGCGCCGTTCGTTGCGCTTCCTGTTACGCTCACGTCGAGCGTCCCTGTTGGCGGCGGTCTCGTCTGCAGGTGCGTCAGCAGACAGCTCGTCTGCGGAGATGTCCTCCAGGTACTTGTCCAGAGCCGTGCCTGAGGGCCCTGGGGTGTCGCCGGCAGCCATGAAGACTTGGCGATCGGGGGTGCCAAGGCTGGACTCAGAGGGTGCCACCTCAGTTGGTGTGTTTGAGTCAGCCCGGGCCAGCGGTGTTCCCTCCTGGAACGGTAGCGAGTCGATGTAGGCGACGTAGCGTGAGTCTCCCTTCACCAGGTCAGCAGGCTTGCGGTCTGGCCAGTAGACGTATCTCCCGGCCGGCGTGGATTTTATAACCAGCCCAGAGGCTGGCCCTGACAAGGGAAGCTCGGTGGAGTCGTCTTCGGACTCGGGCTCCTCAGGGGTCCGAGCCCGAAGTCGAACTCGTAGTCCGGGTTCGAGTAGAACTCGGAGAGAGGGCCGGAGTCCGAGACGCGATTGGGGACGGTGTCGGAGTCCGAGTTGTACTTGGGTACGGGCTCCTTGCCGGCCGCGCGCGAAGTGGGAGCCCCCGTGCGGGCCGGCCGAGGATGCGGGGGCCACGCGCGGGAGTGCTCGCGTGGTGAGGGGACCGCCTGCGATGGGCCGAGCGGCCGGCTCGCATGCGACGGCCCATGGCGACGTCGGGTTCGAGTTGGAGACGGACTCGAGCTCGAAGTCGGCGTGGTGGTTGAAGAGCGAAATTTCGCCGAACTTGCGGCGAGTTCGCCCGTGACAACTTCGGGGAAGTGTCACGAAGCCGTCTTCGGGTTGGGCTGCATGGTCGGGCGGCGGCGGAAGGAGCTCGCGCCATCGGCGGTGCGGACCCGGGCGCCGAAGACGAAGGTGTCGCCGCGGTTGAAGGCGACGGTTGGCTTGAAGTGGACGGAAGCCGTCGAGTTCGCCATGTGATCTCGGGCGAGAGCCCCCTACCCGGCGCGCCGGTGTCGGTGTTTTAGACCGGCAACCTACTACGGGGAGTACCGAAGTAGATGATTGTGACTCGCCGAGATCGGTAACTCGAAGGAAGAGACACGTGGCACACAATTTAGACGGGTTCGGGCCGCGAGGTGCGTAATACCCTACGTCTGTATGTTGCGTAGCTACGGGATTAATAGGGCACGATTACAAGATGGTGCAATGGTGTGCCGTGAGTAGTATGAGAGGAGATTGGATGAGGTGATCGGTCCCTGCCTCGCCTTATATAGTCCGGGAGGCAGGGTTACAAGTCGGAGTAGGGAGAGAATACTAGTCGAGTACGTCTAGGAGTCCTCCATACGGTGCGGAACATGTACGGCTCCCTAACCGAGTACTACTCCCTGTGTAGTCCTTGTGCTCCACGCCTTCGGGTGCCGTGTAGCGCAAGCCGGTAGTCCCGCAGAGGCCCACCGAGTAGTCGGTCCGGTACCCACCGAGGTAGTGGGCCCGGGGGAGGTCCATACGACGAGCCCGCTCGAGGTAGGCGTGCACCCTCGAGCGAGGCGGAGCCCGCTCGAGGTACGCGTGCACCCTCGAGCGAGGCGGAGCCTGCTCGAGGGGACCTTTGAGTGGGCCGCCTTGGTGGGCCGCGAGGGCCACCGCAGCGTGGGCCGTGTCCCGTGTGTGCGCTTAAGCAAGATGTGTTTAGCTTTGGTTTTTTGCAGGTTTTAAGCGGGATTTCCCCAGTTGTTTTAGGGGACCCTCGGGTCGTCCCCGACATTACCGAAAGTAATCCAAAATTGACCTATATGTGCATCTAATAAGTTTAAAAAATTCAAAAAAAATTATATTTAGGCGCCTATGGTCCATTCTAGGCCACATCTAGGAGATTGACGAAAAATTCAATTGGCTTGTAGGAAATTTCAAACTTCTACTAGTCACCTTGTTATAAAATAATGATAATAAATAAATAAAACTTATCAAAAAATTATTTAAATT
Organism: Cenchrus americanus; assembly: GCA_947561735.1. Taxonomy (NCBI): domain Eukaryota; kingdom Viridiplantae; phylum Streptophyta; class Magnoliopsida; order Poales; family Poaceae; genus Cenchrus; species Cenchrus americanus. The sequence goes on from OX387240.1 coordinate 59,125,718, forward strand.
GGCACGGGATCATTTTATTAATGTACAAGCTTGACAAAAAAGTTTCATAAGATTTTATGAAAATTGGAGTATACATTGTTCATAAACTAGCTAGATCATCACATTGTTTCACACAACTCAACTTAAACTTCAAAGTTTGTACACACTCAAATACTTTCTTACTCATGGGCACCTTAAATTTGGATGCAACCTTGTGTTGACCATAACATTAGAGAATATTAAGTTATATTAGAAATTATTATGAAATAACATGTTTTTTATATTCTCTTTTTAGTTGCAAAAGATATGTTGTATGAAAAGCAATCAAGAAATAGTAATTAAGGTACAAACAAATGGCACTGAGTAAAACATCTCGGTTTTAGAAAAAATTAGGAAAAAGAATCAACCGATTTGGAGTTCGTATGAGGGAGAAAGACTAGTTACAATTTTTAATCCGAGGAAAAAAAGAGAAATCGGTCCTTCTTCATGAACACGTGACGAACTGGAATGAACTGATCGATTTTTCTTTTTTCCTCGGATTAAAACTTGTAACTAGTCGTTCTCCCTCATACGAACTCGAAATGAGGTGATTCTTCTTCCCAAAAATTTTTAAAATCATGATTTATCAAGTTGTGGTGTTGGATTCAATCATTTCATCATGCAACAAAACATGAGCAATTCAAAATTTAAAATCCAAGTTTGACTCGGTCAAAACTCGGTCAAACGAAACATGAAATGAACTCGGATGAAAATCTTTTGAACACAAAAGTTTCATAACTTGTCGAAACTAACAAACTTGTTATATTTGGACTACATAACACTCAACATTTTTGAAATGACTTGAGATTTTTTTGGTAGTCATTTGTAGTAAAAATACGATCCCTCACAAGAACTTACATTTTTTGGACAATTATTTTAATTTTTATAATTTTTTTCGTGTTGTGTGAGACAATATGGTGAATTATACATTGAAAACTCTATAATTATGCAGCGACCTCCACATGTATTTGTTTCCTAGGACACAAGGGCATGAGAAATGGTACTAAGTAGGAAAAACAATTTGATGTGATTGCTAAGAGTAACATTTTGTCCGCACTATATGTAGGCGTTTTCAATAGAGTTTTTAATTGTGAAAATGCTCATGAGCTATTGTCACACCCTGAAATTTCCAATTTCAGGATGTGAATAGAAAGAATAATTAAATAACGATTTTCTCATAATTTTAAAAAAATTTCCAACATTTATTTTTCTTTACAGGGAATATAGTATAGGAAAAATCCATTGTTTGATTTTCTAAATTGAATAAAAAGTTATGTGTGTTGCATTCATGCCGATGCATCTAGTGGTTCTTGAGTGCAAAAGGTTTAAAAAATGCGTTTAGGAGTCGTCCCGATTTTCCCGAGAATTTTCCGGATTTTTACGGAACTTATTCTTATTTTCCTTGAGCTATTTATATTTATTAGAAGGCTCGAAATCTTTTTCATGAGCTCCAAATGTTTTATTTGGATTGTTCATGTTTTAATCCATCTCTAGGAATTTTCCTGGAATTTTTGTGATTTTTCGAGTATTTTTCGTGCTCTAAAAACATTTTACGGTGTTTTCGGAATTGTTTTCGCATTGAAAAATAAATTCGAAAAAAAACCTATCCTACTCGAACGGGCCGAGCCCGAAGGCCCGACCCGCTCGGGGAACGGGCCGAGCCCGAAGGCCCGACCCGCTCCGCCCGCTCGGCCCGCCCGCCAAGCCCATCGGGGGCCGGCGCATACGACGGATTCGTCTCACCCCTCACTCGTCAAGCGTGACCAAATTCAACAATTCGTCATTGTTGAATTAACTACTATGACCAAATTTGTATATCGTCATAGAAAGGATAATCTTCTATGACCAAATATTTTTTCGTCACCGCAAAGAGAACTTCTATGACCAAACAGAAATCGTCACTAAGTAATGGTCATAGATGATAGCATTTGTACTAGTGGAGATCAAAAGAGAAAAAACATAGCCATATGAATACACTTATTTAAATGTTTATAAACATCAAACACCAAAACTGGGTTCGCGGAATAATGCTACCAATATGCTTTAACATTGCATTTTATAAATAAAAATAATGCTACCAATATGCTTTAACATTACTTTGTTTTATGGGAAAATGAACTAAAAAGTAATCTAACGACTACTGTGGTGGCTGCATCTATCTGTCCTCTTGGAGAGACCTTGGCATTAAACCATTTTCTTATGCATTACAATCATTGATGCATCCATTTCCATTTATCTTTGGAATCATGTTTCAACCAAATAATTTCAATAGTGACACTGGCATAGCATTAAATATTATAAGATCAAAATATTGCAATATTTTTGCCAAGGTATACCTTACCTTGAGATCTTCCTTTACCACACAAAAATTCTTCCTAAGTTCCTTCATGGATTTCTGAAATTCAGAAAAAAATGAACAAAAGGTTCTAGGCATACAACATTGGACTGACTGATTGGAAAGGTTAGTACTTAGTATGTATAATGGATGGAAAGCAGAGAAGAAATGTCAGTATGATATTTTGCATCCTAGCAAATTCTAGAGAGTTGAGATGCTCTTGGGGATATGTTACGGTGATTTCCTTAACAAACAATGTGTGATCTGAATTTCAGCATGAAAATTGTATTTTGAACCAAAACTCCTGAACCTAACAAGTGCAAATTTCGGTACAACATGCTACAAAGATTATATTATAGGTTTGACTGCACATGATGATTTGTCTACAACGGTCCAATTTACGCCCAATAAATGGACAGTCAGTTCTAATTGTAAAATAAATTTCCAATTAATTGAATCCTTTTTACTTGATCCTACCTTCATATTGGAAATTTTGGGAGCATATGATTTACTTTCATTCAGGATTTCAGTAACTAACCTCAAAATATTCTAACCTTGGGCAATCACTTGCTGAAACAGGATGTATCTTTCCCCTCATCTGTTCTTCTTCCTCCTTACGATCGAGAGACCAACAAAATTGAAATAACCTCCCTCTCCAAATCTATCTCGGCCAATCATTTCTACATCTCTAAAGGTCCATTTGGGTAAGAGATGTATGCATGAGAGTGAAACATAAATCTTTGACAAAAATAGGAAGAACACCACTGCTAATAGAAATAAACATTGGCTCTGCTTCAACATTGGGTTTGTAACCCATTTTAATTACGAAACGATCAGAATGTGACAAATGTGTGTGGTTACCTGACCGAGAAGAGGGGAGGAGGAGATCTGGATCTGGAGGAGGCCGTGGAGATAGATGGTGAGGCACAGGGGTCGGAGGGGCCGACGATGACATGATACGCACCATACCCACCACGAGCGAGTGGAGGAGCAACCGAGGTGGCGCCGGCGTAGAGGGCAGGTCGGGCAGGGGCGCGCCTGCATGTAGCGCATGGAGGGGAAACCGGTGGGCGTTGGAGATGATGGCGACGTTGGATGGGTGCCGGAGACGGCGACATCCCTGGTCTGCGTGTTGTACTTGACTGCGGCACCAGGATTGGAGCGGAGGTGATTTGAGCAGCTGGATGTGGCGCTTGTTGTTGCCGCCTCCTTGCGCCACTCGCTGGAGGGCGGGCTGCACAACCGCCTTGTTCCCTCCCCGTGTGGTGATGAAGAGAGCAGATGGCGGAGGGTCATGTCGATCTGAATCGAGAGAGGAGAGTAGATGGCGGTGGCAGCGGATGAGCAAGGGAGGGCGGCGGCAGGCTAGGGTTGGGCGCGAGGAAGGGCGGTGGCGAGGCTAGGGTTGGGCGCGAGGAAGGGCGGCGGCAGCTATTTTGCCCGTGTTGCTGTTTTACGGATGGAACGGCAGGAATGGATCGTTGCGAGGGAGGGTGGGCAGAGCCACGTGCGGGTGAAGCCACGGAGGCGGAAGTTTTTACGTACCAAATTTGTTCTCCACTTCATTCTTTTTAGTAGTAGAGATTAAAAAAAACGTAGAGGCTTTAGGTCCGTGAACATAGGCTTCAGGTCCATATTAATTTTCCCTGATCATGCTACTAAAAATCACAGCAAAATATATTGTTGAAACAAAATAAAAAATAGATAATATCTAAATAGACATTTATAATAATCCACATCATGTTTTCTGCATGATTAGCCAATACTTAAACACAATATCGGTTAAATGCTTTTGCTACCTATATAGTTTAATCTACCTATATATAAATATATATCTGTTAATAGGCCCATCATGCTCTTCAATTTAACATAAGAAATTTCATTTCTTTCCTTTATCCTTTTTGGTTCAGGTAATGCAGCACAACAGTTCTGTACACCCTTTGCATGCAGTGACTTCAATAGGTTTTTTTGAAGTGGACTATCAATAGGACGATGAGACTTCTTTGTAGAGTTAGGTGTTTCATAGGATCTGTTTCCCAATAGAAATTTGACCATGCTGTATATATATAAGTTTATTTTCATCACATTAGAGAAGTTTGCGTTTGGTGGAACATGACCACATGCTCTAGATGTGATTTTCCTTCGTGCATATTATGGTATATCTCATGTTTTTTTTCTTTTGATTAGCTAAGCACTTGACTCTACACGCTTTTAGTAAAAACACGAGAGCTTGCAGATTCATCTATGTCGTCTCTTGTTATGTTGCAAAGGGGAAACAATGGTTATTTACATTCACATGTGCGATTGCACTCAATTTTAATTTTCTTTCATTTTATGACTGGTACGTGATGACATGCCCAATAAAAATTTCATATCATGTGATGACATTCTACATTTGTTTTGCAAGTAAGGATAATTTGTTTTGCCCGTAGCAATGCACGGATACAATCCTAGTCGAATAAAAGATCGTGAGACGAGGAAAATACACGGATAGATCTGCTGTGAAAACAAAATCAGAACTTAAACTCACCTCTTGATGACATGACACCATTTAATCTTTTGAAAAAGTATTTTCTTGGGATTGTTAGAGAAGGTGCCATTTTTTATTCCTAATGTTTTTCCGACAAAATCCCAAAACTAGTTTTGACTTTATTTTTTAAGCATAGTTTTGACTTTATTTTTAGACACTCTTAGAAATGCTTTAAGAGTTTCTTAGACGATCAGATTTTTTTTTAACATCCTCAAGAGTCACGACTCACGACCCCATCTGGCCATCTCTCACGTCTCACCCTCCCGACCCTGTCTCTCTCGCGCGGCGCTCGCGCGGTTCACGCGACGCGGCGCTCGCGCTGGCGATTCGTAGGCTCCCAGCGTCACTCCTTCCTCTACCCTCAGATCCCATCTCCCAGGAGAGGCCCCGCATCCCACGCGAGGTGGATCTCGGGCTCCATGGCGCGACGGCGGATGGAGCAAAAGCCTCATGGCTCGGGTCACCGGAGCTCGGCGACTGGCCATGGCGCGACGCCGGTGGAGGTAGGCAACACGCAGATCTCCTCCTCCTCTCTCTCGGATGAGTTTGGGGTCTCTAGGGGTGGCCGACGTCGTCTAGATTCATCTTTTTGTCCCCAGGACTCAAATCTTGCGATGCGGTTTTGCGGAATTTCATGAGGTTTTTCTTATCGTTGTTCGATACTGGTCAAATTTTTTTCTTTTACAAGAAGAGAAGATCTGGAAAAGGTCGTGGTATGTCTAGTTGGGGAATTTCATGAGGATTTTCTTATGGTTGTTGGAAAGGATGTGGAAAAAAGGTAGATTTCGTTTCTGCAGTAGTCGGTTAAAGGTTTTTTTTCTCGTTTACCTTTGGGAGCAGACAAAAAGCTGGTGTGTCATGATTACTCTTGAGGCGAAAATTTCGAAATGGTAGTACTAGCTTGTTGATTCTGACTTGCATATTTTTGAGGCAGCCTATCAATATAGTGATGAATAATTCACGATATTTTTTTAACATATCTTATGTTGACTGCTATACACTTGCAAAATTTACAACTCCACTTGTGCATAGAGAAACAAAAGAACGAACTATGTTAAGGGGTAAATTGAACCAAATGACATATTTTATAAGGGTAAAATGAACCAATTAATGCTTTAGGGGTTATCCAAACTATGGCTATACTTGAGGGGAATAATTTGGACCTTTTCTATTTGGTTGTATCATCATTTATTAGTATTTCCTTCTCCCTTTGAATTTCTCTTCACATTATATGCAATGCTGAAAATTTGGAAACATACTCATTTTGGATTTTCTTTTCTACAAAGCTGATGCACTATTTCTGTTTTATCCTGTAGGAGAAATCTGCTCCAAAGAAAGACGTTTATCAATTGTTTGCTGAGAAGGTTAGGGATAACAAACAACTGGAATCAAGATGGGCAATCATGCAAGAAACTCGAGTGGAGTATTTTCGTGGAAAAGATTTCACTACCTTCATCAAGAATCATCCAGAAGTCAGGGAAATTTTAGGGCCGGACAAAGATTTGGAAGTGGAGGACATTGTCAACACTTTGTTGACCAAGAATCTTGTGATAAGATGTGACCGAGTTATGAAAACTGTGAGGCCAGGCAAGAAAAAGCTGTCATCATGGCCTGCTCATTTGGAGATACATAATGTAAGTGTTGTATGCTATTTTTATAGAATGCAACAGATATTTATCTTCTGATAATATTGGTTAAGATAACTTTTTAGTACTGCAATTCCACCCGTTCTTTATTCTTAAAGTCTCTTAATGCAGCATTTACATTATACTGCATCATCTCTAAGCTAATCATCATAATCAAACTCCATCAGTAATACTAGAAGGTAGATTTTAGATACTTCAAATATGGTGCAATTAAACGCTCTTTATTTGATGTGATAGATGTTTTCAAACTGTATACGAGTATGCTTTTGCAAGGAAAGCCACCATTTTATGTAAAGGCACACTTTCAAGCACCCTAGCATAAATAGTTTAAGGACATCGATAGGTGGTTACACATCACAGAAGCAACCCACAGTGAATGGGTTAGTGATATACTGTTGACAATGCCCTGAAAGTTCACCTAACCTCTATCAGTAATTCTACTTGAAAGTTGCATGTTTTGCATTCCTCTCTTCACGTCAAGTAAAGGTTTTCTTATCAAGTTATGGTTATGTTCTGCTCTAATAATTATGATATACCTGTTTGCTGCTGTTACTTTCAAATGTGGTAATATGAGACTACATAAAATGTGCAGGAAACAGACTTTATCATCTGTTTTCCATAGTTCTTGTAGTTTCTTAATGGCTGTAGTTACTACAACTTAACAGTAAGAAGTACTTATAATGAGTCAGAATCATTGGGATTTTTCAATATAAGGTGACTAATCGAAAAATCTCAATTTTGATGATGTAGTAAGACCCATCAAATTGGATAATTGCACTATGCCACTATCTATTTTAATTTTTAGTTCTACTCCTTCCCTCCCAAAAAACATGTTATTTTAGAATTTTCCTAAGTCAAACTTTTTTTTAAACTTTGACCAAGCTTATAGAAAAAACTACATACATTTATGGTATGAAATAATTACCATTAGATTTATAATGAAATCTATTTTTATAATATATCTATTTATTGTCATAAACATTAATATTTTTCTCTATAAATTTGGTCGAAGTTGAGAAAGTTTGACTTAGGACAAACCTAAAACGACATGCTTTCTGGGAGACTTTGACGGAGGGAGTAATTAATTTTATCTATTCTGTTATGTTCATCGAAATGAATGGAGATCCGTTCAGAGTTAGTTAATTAGGTTTGACCATGTATCTTTCTTGGGATTGGTGTCAAACTAAAACACTTTTAGAGCTCCAATATTCAAATATTTTACTGAATTCATATGTCCTACATCTCCCAATATTTTCTGATATTTTTTTATAGCTCTTCATTAAAAGGAGGTATTTTCTTTACAAAATGTATCTGTTCGTTATATTCTATATCTTAGGTTTGGTAAATTTGATTAGGCATAATAAGTTACTACAGAATTTGTTGTGTTATATCTTTCTTGGGGTTGTTCTTACGCAAGTGGGTTTGATTTGTACTTACAGGAACAAGTGTTTACTGAAAATGATGGTTTCTTTGCTTGGATGTTTCTCAAAAGGCGGACCTTGTGGCAGACAATTCTTTCATTTGTTTGGCCTCTTTTTGCACTGGCAGTCTGCTTATTTCCAGTTTATCCATACCAATGCAAGATTGTTGTACTTTACTCATGTGCTGGAGCGCTACTTTTCATCGTCTCCATTCTTTTGCGTAAGATCTCCCTCCCTCCTCTAAGGTTCACAACTGTTGTTTAATGATTGACAGTTGTTTACAACACATCCATGGTTAGTTAATGACAGTTGTTTGCATGTGTTACGCATGCACACTGCTAATATCACATAACACTTTGGTCAAAGTAATTCATAATTTTTTTTTGTCTGTGTTATGTATGCCCTTGTCTGATCTGAGGGTCCAACATCACATCCTAGTCATTATACATCTTTGATTATGTTGCTTGCCTGTTGTTTAAGAAAGCAGATATCAAATGTCGGCCTTGACTTCACCAGTGGAAGTTTACAGTCAGTATATATAGATATATTTTCATCTGTTTTAACCTTCCAATTCAAATGCATCCAAACTTCATTTTTCTTGACCAGATGGTTGACCAGTGGTAACTGGCTGGTGATCTATTCTCTTCTTGTGGCTGAGACTTTGTATTTGCTACTATGATTAGTATAGCTGTGAAATGTCTCTTGGAATTCAGTACAATTTATGTTTTGGTTTTGGATGACTGTTCTGAAGCAAGGGGGTAGAAAATTACTACTTTGTGACTTTCCTATGATAGCCATAGTTTTTAGGAAGCCTATGATAAAAGTACATTTTTCCTGCAAGAAACTATTTCCCAAGAGAATCTTGTAATGAAATAGTATGCTGATGTTCTAAAACGGTTTATGCTTCCAGTTTCAATTCATTTCCCATTAAATTTGGTTTTGAGGATTTACCATTGTTTAAGGAAAAACCTATCAAACAACGGGTTGCGCTCCTGAGCTATCTCGTGACGTGTTGTCGTCGTGCTGCCACTGCCGGAGAAGAAGTGGCGCTGGGGGCGGCGGCCCCGACACGGCTGTGGCCCCCAATGGTGTGGTGAGGCGGTGAGGTTGCCTCTTGAGCCGTAGGTTGGTGAGGTTCAGGGAGTGTGGCAGCTGGAGTTGTTAGGGGAAAGTGGGGTCGAGGAGCAGTGGTGGTTGCTGAGGAGCTGCCGGCAGCAGGTGGAGGCTGGGGTTGGGTGATCCCCTTTTCCCTTGATGCGTGAATGGATGTCCATTGCTCAAGTCTTAAGCTAACTTACCTAGAATGAGGTGTCCATTTTTTGGGGGGGGGGGGGTAAAAATCTGGTAATGCGATTTATTTTGAAAATGAATAATTTTGTGTATATCAAGAGACAAGCTTGAAATTCTTCACATTTGTTGTCTTTGTGTATACATGTTGCATTTTTTTATGCCCTAGTACAAAGCAATGAGCGGTGGATTGCCAGTAATTTTATAATCTTACCAGTTGACTTTTTGTTATTTTTGCGCTTTGGGCTTCTTTTTACTTTGTTGCTGATGGTGGGGTTACATGTGATGTGGCCAATCTGCAGCACATAATATATTTGTTACAAACATTTTTTTTGTTTGATGAGCTCATTGCCCCTTATCGTCTAGCATTTTGTTTTGTCCCTAACAATGCTTGTTTTCTATGGATTGCAGTAAGAGCTGCTATCTTCGGCATCCTATGGGTTCTTCTTGGGAAACGTGTGTGGTTCTTCCCCAATATAAATGCAGAGGAGACGACATTTAGAGAACTAGTTCGTTTTTGGCCTGAAAAGGACGAAGGGGAGCGGCCAAAGTGGACGTCAAGACTTTTCTATGCTCTTCTTGCTGTATTAGTGATACTGCTCCTTCGGCACCATGCTCCAGATGAAGCAGCTAGAGCCAGGTAATTTCTTATTTGCAAAGATTTTCTTATTTCATGTTCTGACCCTAAGAGCGACATTAAGTTAGGAGCAGGTACACCAGCAATAGGAGAAATCTTACTTCACTGTTTTCAACCCATTTGGAGTTCTAGTTTTTTATTCTGAGGCAGTGTGTCCACCACTCCACCCTTATTGTCTGATTGGCAGCATAATTTTTTTTAGCTGATTGCTCTATCTTCTTGGAAATGTTCATTCGGCTAAGTTTAATAACTAACTTCCTGCCCATGAAATAGAACTGCACTTCCAATTACATAGGCAAATTAGAAAGCAGTATGTCCAATTAAAAATGTTGCTTTTTACTGTAATGGTATCTTGCTACAGCATGCAATCTAATTCATGGATCTGTCATATAGTTTTAGATGGTAGCAGTAGCACATCTTTCGTGAGCATCTTCAATGATTCTTAGTATGTTGGTCAGGGAATTTGAACTGCCGTGAAAATGCAATGAAGTTCAGTTTTTCACTAACCTTTTCATTGTTTCTTTTTTTGCCCTGTATTTAGGTACCAAAAGAAGGTTTCTAACATAATTGATGATGTTCTGGAGTGGTCTCCAAAGTTGGCGATTTCTGGAATGATTGAGAAGCATACTGGGGCAAATGTGACAGAAGCCAGCAACTACACCAGCACGGTTGGGACTAGTCATGCCCCTTCATCTACAGAAGCAAATCCAGATACCCAGGCAGATGAAGGCCAAGATAGCGAGTATGATGATGATACGATAAGATCAAGCAAAGCTTAAAACGGCTTCAAGTTTATCATGTAGTCCGTTTGTAGTACTCTTCGTTAGTCATTACTGTTCATCTGCACAATTATATAGATAAGTTACTGACAACAAAAAAAAAACAAAGTGCTCGCGTTTTGACCATGTTCCCTTCATATATTGCCAGCAATGGCTGTATTCAGGTTCTCAAGAATGTTTTCTAGTAGAGCATGACCAACTTTCACATAGATGCACCTGTGTTCATGCTTTGAGCTTAATGATTCTTGGTAAGATGTTTTGCGGTAAAAATCATGGGCTGGTCTCAAATTATAAGTTTTTTTTTGCCATTTTGAGGTTTATAGATACTATGCATGTAGACATATACATATCTAGATGCATAGCAAAGGTAATGAATTTGGTCAGAAATTGACATTCTTACCTGCTCCAGTTGAACTTTAGAGTGCGCTTCTATAGGAAGGACATACCAAAGGTGGAATTGTGTCAGGAATTGACGTTCTTGGCTGCTCCAAATGAACTTGAGTGTACCTAAAAAATATGATCAGTGACCAACCAATCAAGAGGGAAACTAAGTAACGTGAAAGACTCCCTCTGTTCTTAAGTATATGACACTACTGACTTTTTTCATGCATTTGACTATTTGACTTTTCTGCAAATATTTTTGTAAATTGATAAAACTACAAGTTGAATTTAAAGTACATGTGACAATAGACATAATGGTATATAATTTACTTTAGTTAACTAACTTGTTCAATAGATATTGGTTGTGAAAGTTGGAATAAAAAGTCAACATCACCATATATTTAAGAACGGAGGGAGTAACAATTTGTCTATGTTTACAGACTGTCTATATTTCTTTTCGAAAACAACTGTGCTGTTGTTCTTTAATGAAGTACCCTGTTTCTTTTTTTCTGAAGCACATACTTGATTGCAAATGCAATAACATGGATAATTTATATTTGCATTGTTATAATATCCTAGCATATTATAAATACACATGAAATAAATGATTCTGTAAATTATCTCTACATATCTTCATACACAAGGCATTACTATAAAACGTGTCTATATTGATACACACCTAGTAAAAATACGCCTACAATATAGGTGTTACTCTTAAACATGTCTGCCACGTCACCTGCCACATCATGCCATGTTGTCACTTACTATACACCAATGCGTCATTATAAAACACACCTATATTAGTAGGCATGTTGAAAATATGTATTTACAACATTGTCTTTATTGTTTAACACATATCAATCTAATGTGCTTACAAAATGTCTCTTTATCCTTTAGACGCTTAAAGAAGCCATCTCTACAAGGTTTGAGTTTGACACAGTCCATATGAAGACGCTCCTAACATGTTTTATGAAAGCGTCCAACAATGATATAGAGATGAAATAAAAATGTGTATAACTCTGTCATGCTTTAACATGGTCAAGATCACGAACACTCTACATGATGACTTCAAATGTTCAAAGGCGTGAGCGAAAGAAAGAGAAGAGGAAAGAAAGGAAAACAGAAAAGAGAGAGAAATCAAATCCATGCTCAAAGGCATGAGAGGAAAAAAGAGAAGAAGAAAGAAAGGTGGACTCATGAAAGTCCATGCAAAATAAATAAATGAATATAGCCCATACCTCAAAAATTAATAAAGAAATAAAGAGAGTCATGCAAAGATAAGTTCCAATAAATCCCACCAAATAAATTCTATACACATGCATGCACATCTTGATCAGATTGTATAACTTGAACCTCTTCGGATCCGCTCTTTGATTTTGCAACATTATGTGATGCAAGTATGTCTCACTTAATCCTACCCAAAACCCTACAAAAAGCCTTATTAGAAGTTTGAGAGGCAATTTCATGCCTTCGTGAGGATTGTACACGTTGAACCATCAAGAACATTATTTGAATAACTTATTTTTCTTTTTAAAGAACTTATCAAAAACTCAAGAAAGAAAGTTGATTGAGGAAACATGAGAATGGTGATTTTATACAACTGTTGTATCTTGCAACCACTCAAGACAAGGAAAATGACAAATCCCTATGGAGAATAAGGTAAAAAAGGGGGGACAATGCGAACGTATTCAATTCGATGAAGAGTACTTTGTTGTACACAATTTACCTGAAAGAAAGGAAGCATAGTAGCAACTTCTGATCAACAACCCAAGTCTATGCTTGGAACGAGTAAAGGGCATGCGGGGGGTTGGAGATTCTTACTGCTCATATATGGTCGTCAATATTACTCACTGCAAAGGAAAACTAGCATTCCTCACTGACATTTGTTGTATTAATAATCTATCTCCTATGTATTACCAAATAAAGTATTTCAGGGATGAGAATATGCATAAGGCGAGAAAACATGCACAAGCACAAGATGAACACAGAGAACAACATGTAGTGCAAAGCACGAGTGTCATCATGTCAATGCATCAAAGGAATCAAGGCCCAAACCGCCCAAGCACAAAGGGGATCAAGCTTGAGACTAGCTATCAGAGGCTCAATAGCCAAAGGCGGTGGCCACATGGGCCAAGCATAGAATACCCCCCATTTAGATACACCAGATTTAGAGTTAGTCATGCTTTAATTCATCTTTATTTACGTGTGGACATGCTTAATGTGTGTTAGAAACATTTCTACAATGTTTTAAGAGTTGCTACGAAAGAAAGAGACATTTTATAGACATGTTAAATGCATATCTACGAATGTTGATACAATTTTATAGACACATGTATAAAACATCTCTGGTGGAACATATTTCTTACATAGTTTAAGTCAATTTGCAGTTAGGATGAATATACATATCATTTTACATCACTGAACTGAAGCTTAACAAGCAAGTAGAGATTATTGCCAATTTGCATAATATAACATCTATGGATTTCAAATCAACATAAGATATCTCTACATAATCTAGATATCAAGTAATACCTGGATAATCATATATACTATATTAATATCAAATGAGTGGTTGACATGTATTATTTAGATATAAATCTGAACAGCAATTCGATCATTATGAAATGCATTTGTGTTAAAAGAAGTATTAATCACAATCTATGATATAATTTCTCATTTAGAATGCATAGCCAAAATTGTCCCTACCGATAATATGACAATTATTTGGTCCCATCCATCATGTACACACAGCTGAAGTGAGATAACTATTTCATATTCCAATGCAAAAAGTGTTTTCCCCTAACTATAGGCATAATAACTATTTCACTTTTTAACTTTGAATGCTTGCAGAGTCAGTAGCTATCTTGAATATTTTCTTGGATCTATGTGTGCGACGTAAAATAAATGAGAAATTTTAGAATGGTTGAAAATAATGAGAGCAATCTACGGAAAGAAAAGAAGTACCTTGAAGTACCTCAAGAGAAGTACCAAGGACTATCAAATTGTTAGGATCAACAACCAAAAATAATGATTAAATTAAAATTTCCATTTTTTCTCATATTAGACAATGGACAAAATACCAACAGTATCAGTACGTAGTGACATGAAAAAAATGTCAGTTGATCATATATGACAAGTTTTATGCTTATTTAATTTTATGGGGAAAATGTATTTTTATCCTTAGTATTGCACAAGTATGATATTATTCAAATAAATTCCTTAGCTAAGTAAACGAGTGCATTTATCATCCTCACTTATTTTAACAATGATTCAATGCCATCTAATGACAGTCTATGGCACACAATTATCTGATTAGTCCTTGCTTAGCGATGTAATATGCTAAGTTAAAGATATATAACCAATAAAAATCAGTAAATTCTCTTAATTTCCTATCATATACAAAATATTATAGTGATTAACTCAACATTAGACGTACCGAGAAACTATCTAATTAGTACTGGAATTATTAGAGAAACTGATTCACACCAAACTATTATAGTGATTAACTCGACATTATATTAGACATTAGACATACTGAGAAATGATTATAAGATAAACATGACCTAAACTGATGTTGTTATATGATACTAAACTACTATCAAACTTAGGTGGAGATGTTAATTTACATCAGGGTTAAGAGGTTGACTTACACCAAGTGAATGAATGTCATACTTTTGCAATACTTAGGTTGAAGCATGGAAAAATATACGTTTTCCTAACCCATCCATCCTAGTATAGTAGAACTGATGAAGTTGAAGAACAGATTACGGTGCTAGAACATTCACCACATTCAGCACTAACAAAGTAACAACTAATTGAGAGTTGCATTGCATCCAGTACTTAAGGTGGCGACCCGGCAATAATCAAGTCCTTGATGAGACACGGGCAGCTCCGACACAGATCCTCAAAGCCGTCGTCGGACACGAACGCCATCCGATTTGCCGCAGAGCCGATAATGTCCAAGCACGCCTTCCGCAGGCCATGGCACTGGTGCTGCTCGGCAAGCGCAAGGACGGTTGATGCCGTGCCCGCGCTGACGCGCTCGCACAATTTCTCCTCGCACATCAACTTGAGCCTCTCCACACCGTAACTGTCGGCCGCCACGAGCAGGTGTTGGTACACGGCATCTTGTTCTTCGTTACGGCGCATCACCTCCGGTAACAGGGCCGGCCCTGAGAATTATTGGGCCCAGTGCGAAACAAAAAATAGGGCCCTCACCTCAGGAGCAGCCAGGCCTGGGAGCAGCGGCAGGACGAGGAGTCGAGGACCTTCTGTGGCGCGTCCTTCCCGTGAGAGGCAAAACGGATGTAGAGGACGGCGATCTAGAGGACTGCGGCGCCAGGCTGCTCATTTATTTGCTCGATCGTAGTCAGGGGACTAGGGGAGTCAGGCGAACGGACACAGAGAAGCCAAGGAAACGAACGAGACGACGAGCCACGGCGGCTGCCTTCTGGTTATTCGATTCGTTGTTCGTTCCCTAATTCTGTTGCAGGTAGTGAACTTATGTTCGTTGTTGGGCTGGGTGCATACGTAGTATCTGCGCTCCTATAGAGATGTAAAAATTTTTGGGCCCCTCAATTTTTTGGGCCCTGTGCGCCCGCACAGCCCGCACAGGCCCAGGGCCGCCCCTGTCCGGCAATGAGTCGGTGTACATGAATGCCATCAAAGTCTCGAACACATGTGGCTCCATGTCATGTACGTGCTTGCCAAGCCGCCGTCGCCGCCCTCCTTAATGGGGCCAAAGAGCTCCGCGCTGAAAACCGAGGACCGAGCCGCGAGCACGCAGCCGTGCGCCGAGAACGTCTCGCCGGCGACGTCGAACACCACGTCGGCGTCCTTCTTGGATTCGAGGAGCCCGGCGAGGTGGCGGTGGTGGTCGGGTGGGGGCACGCGGACCAACGGCGGCGAGGCCTCCACCTCCGGGCGGAACCCGTGGATCACGGTGACGTCGCATCGCACCTGATGGTGAAACAGTCGTTGCGGAGATGGCCGGATTCTTCCAGGACGTCTCTTTCGATGAATTCTGGTTGCCCCCAGATATTACTCCAAGGCCCTGTAAACTTCTTCACGACGGCCTTGCAGGGTTGCAGCGGCGGCGGAGCATCCCCAGACTCGTCGACGACGCTGAACATGAACTGCGCCGTCACCGGCGACTTGTTGAGGCCGGCGGTGTCCTCGATTTTGAGGAAGGCGCTTATGAAGTCAGCGCTGGAGGAGCAGAGGCCGTTGGGGTAGTAGTGGATGCGCCAGCAATGGCCCCCCACGGTGAAAGGGTAGAACTCGAGGCGCTGCCCACTCGCCAGGCCCAAGGTGAGCGAGTAACCGTCGATCCAGCGCAGGTGGTACCCGCTCGTCCTGTCGGCCGCGATGGTGGACAGGTGGAGGCATACCGGCTTGGCGGCGGCGGCCGCGAGAAGCGACGGAGGACGACATGGCCCCCGGTGGCAGACCCGCGATGGTCAGACCGGATGCTTTTCCCTGAACCTGAACTGCCTCCTGCTTGATCGCAGGCCCAACCGCACGCTACGAGTAGCATCGGTTCATTCGACGCTACCTTTTCCAGTGACCGTTAGCCAACGGCTCCTTGGGTGTCTTGGGCTATTTATACCCCTCACTCACCCATTTCACCCATTTGAGGTAGGTGGATTGTGTGGAAGTGCACAGGAGTTCAAGACACCTAGAAGATCATATCCAATCCATCCAAGTGCTTAATTTCTCATCCTTAGACTTGCATATGCTTAGTGTATGTGCTTAGTTCTAGGCTTAGCTTAGAGCTGAGTGAGTGCAAGGTTGTGCCAACCTTCTGAGGTGATTCTTGAGTGAATCAAGTTGTACAAGGTTCACCGGAAGCCTTGGGGCCTAAGTGGCTCACCGGCAATCGTCATCGACCCTCCGGCTTGGTGTGGAGCGGTGATGACACTTTGTGCGGGGGACGTGGAGACCCCCTTCCTTGGTGGAGAAGCTCCTTAGTGGAGGCGGCATCAAGGTGACCAAGGGAGCTTGGCAAGTGCCTAAGTGGCTAGCCTTTGTGGCAAGTCAAGTGGTGCTCTTGGGAGAGATTTGGTGACCGGGAAGCAATACTCTTGTGTGAGTGCTTCAACAACGTGGACTAGGGGTGGCTTAGTGCCTACCATACCACGGGATAAATCGCGTGTCAAGAGTTTGCTTCCTCTCATCCTCTTTACGTTTCCGCATTTACTCTATTGCAATCTTTGCTTGCCTTTACTTTCCTAGAGTAGTATCATGCTAGGATTGGCTATAGGTTGCAAACCTTGTTTTGGGATGAGAATTTCACACTAGAATAACCTTAGTTGCACATCTAGATAGTATGTTTTAGTTTATCTTTGTGTAAAATTAGTAAAGCCATAGGTTAAGGTTTTTAGATTGTCTAATTCACCCCTCCCCCCTCTTAGGCTACGAGCATCCGATTCCAGAGGGAGATTGAAAAGTTCATTTGGAGAATGAGCCTCTTTAGCCTTCTCGTGGTGTCGTCGGCGCGTCGCACGGGGAGAGAGTTTCAAGGCTTGCTGGTTTGTTGGTTGTGAACTTTAATTGGTTGGCCAAAAACCTAATTTCGTACAACGACCAAATCAGTAAGGTAGACGAAAATAGGAGGATTTTGTCTACTGGGGTAGATGAAAATAAAATAGTAAAATTTGGATATGTACCATTACAACATTGCAACTTATATATATTATTGCTATCTCACTTACGTATGGAGTTCATATGGGTCAATGACATGTGACAAAAATGTATCTATCTAACTTTGCAATCTTTCAACGATCCAGATCCAATTATTCTAATAAATAATTTGACAAGTCGACGATTTAGCATGACAAAAACTAATTCCGTTGGGTTGCCTCCAGCTACCAGCAGCCCGCAAATTCAAAAAAAAAGGCATATATCATCCATGTGATTTGGAGGCTCTTCTCATGTAATTTTTTCTTCTTTTCCATCTTTACCCAGCCATCTTCTTCTCCAACTCCGGCGAGGTTAGGATTTCGGGGTTAAGGGTTCGGATTCCGGGGTTGCTGCTCACCGCCGACCATAGAGATAGGGCCGATGGCGGCAAGCCAGGCCGACGGAGGAGACGGGTGGCGGGGCGCGACGATAGGGGCGCTGTCGGTCGGGCGGAGGGGGAAGACGGTTGGGTAGGGTTGGGGATCTAGTGGTGCTAGGCCCGGCAGCAGTTTCTTCGACGGGGTGGCAGTGGGGTCGACGACAACGGACCGGGGGGGGGGGAGACGAGGAGGAAGGGGGCAACGGTGGGAGGGGTGGGTCACATAGGCAGCGGTGGATGGCGGCACGGAGCTATGGAGGAGGAATGGCGGCGGTGGGAGGAGCAGGCCTCGTCGGTGCCTTCCCAACGCTAGTGAGGCAGCAATGGCCGTGGACGGCGGGGGTAGGAAGAAGGAGACATCAATTTTGGATCTATATAGTAAAAAAAATTCATACGAGAGCCTCTATTTCACCTCGTCGAGGAACAGACACTCAAAGAATTGATTTGATCTGATCTTGATGATGTAGTTTTTTTCAAGTAGGCATAGGTATAGGAGTTGTACAGAAACTAGAGTAACAGCCTGTTCGTTGATTCCATCACAAGGAATCTAGAGACTAACAAAGTATTAAACATGGATTAATGACAAAACTCATTTCATAAACTCTGAGTGAAAATGCGAGTCAAATCTAATGAGGCTAAGTGGGTGCTTGGATACCTTTTAGTCCCATACTAACACTATTCAGGCTAAAAGTTGCTAGTCTCACATATGCTCGGATCCAAATCTTAAAGAGACTAAAACGTAGTAAATGAGTATTAATTATCTCCCTCCCTCTCCCGCCAGTAGATGGGGCATGCTACATATTTCTACGAGGTTAAATGAAGAGAGAGCTAAAACAAAGTTTAGTAGGGGTTTCCTTACAAAAAAAGTTTTAGTCTCAAGACTAGTTTTAGCCTCTCTTTAGTCCGAGGTGCTTGGTAGCCTCTCAATTCTCAAATAGACTAAATTTAGTCCCATGGATCCAAGCAACACGTAATTAGGCCATAGACAATGTAGTGCTACCATAAACAATCTCTAATGACGGATTAATTAGACTCAATAGATTTGTCTCGCGATTTTCCGCCGATCCTTGTAATTAGTTTTATAATTAAATCCTGTTTAGTCCTCATAATCTTTGATTTACAAATTGCTACAATATTTTTTTGGCAAGTTTCGCAAGCAACTAATCAAAACCTTAGATTGAGTCATGCCAATAAATTGGGTACCGCTTTTGATACTGTTGGAGCTGTGACTGTTCAGCCCTTGGCAATCGTGTTGTGTTCAGCCTGCGCAGGGATGCTCGCCACTGTCGTTGCTTCAATGTATCGGTGCAAATTTTCTTCGCATACCAGCTTCAGCTTCTGGAGATCATAAATATCTACCGGCGCGAATATGTTCTGACACAGTTCATTACATCGTCATTGTCGTCGTCGTCAAGTTGTGGCACTGAGTCATTAGTAGATGAAGTATGAAACTCAGCAATAATCCGGAACACTTGTGGTTCCATGTCATCTATGTGTACGGCGCCCGCAGTTGTCTCTCCTTCATGGGACCAAATAGGTCTGCCCTGAAGACACGAGACCGCGCAGCCAGCACGCAGCGATGCGCCATGAACGTCTCGCCGCCGATCTCGAACGTCACATCGGCGCCCTCACCGGACTGGAGAAGGCTGCCGAGATTCTATCGAAGACTTAGTGGCGGCGGTGACACCATAACCGGAGACAACCGCTGATGGGAGAAAACGATGTCGCACCTTACCTTGTAACTGTCGTTCTTCAAAATTTCTCTCCTGATGAAGATTGGGTAGCCCCAGGAAACTTCACGTTCACGGGAGATCTTGCAAGATTTTCATTGCGCGGATGCTCGACGACTTCTGCCTCTCTACCTGGTCGATGAAGCTGAACTCGAACTGGAAAGTCACATGCTCAACACCAGGATCGTCGTCGAGCCGGAGGTACAAGAACATAGTCTGTGTCACGGTCTTCGCGGCCATTAGGGTAGTACCTGACGCGCCACTGATACCCTCGGACACTGAATTGTTGAGACCCTATGCACTTGCCATTGGGGGTGTCTTTGGTGCGGGAGTAGGTGGTAGCCGCTGCTGGAACGTGACGCGACGCCGTCGCCATGGTCGCCGCCGATGAGAGATACACCAGCGATCGAGCCGGTGGATCCGTGGATGTTTTCTGCGGGCTGGAACTATCGCATATAGGCAGAGGAAAATTAATATGAGGTTTTTTACGATACACAATATGACTTGTTTTACTATACTATTATACATCAAACAAATTACCATTTTACCCATAGCATACTACTGCTGGGTCGTATTGTGTAGAGTAAAAAAACTCATTAATATACAGCTATGCAACACAAGATTTTGTTCCGTATTTGAATAGTTTGTTTACTACTTTATCTGAAATAAATTTCCTTCGTGAAAACAGAATCGGTTTGGTACGATCTATATCAAGGTTAGTTTGGTGTTTGGCCAAATATCACACTGAAATTAAAGCAGCCAAGAGAGTAAGGGTGTCAATTGAGCAAGTTTAGATGGAATCCAGCCGGTGCTTAACGCGAGAGAGATGAGAAGTTTAAGCACTACTAGTACCATAGCTCATCCTTACAGAACACTGTTTGGGAATTTGGTAAAATCTTGTCATCCTCGAAACGTCGGATTATTGAAATTCACGAAACAGCTTCGCGAAACGGCTGTAGGGGAAAGGTACAGATTTATGAAAAAGGATGAGGAAGAGAGCTCTGTCGAGTTTCGGATGTTTCGCAGATTTGTTGTAGTAAACATGAAGATAATGGCCGAATAAGGCCCATGTATTCGAATTGTCAATTTATTTCAGGATGTACAAATATCGCGGGAGTCTGGAATCAGGAACTCGCGGAAGTCCCGAATCGGGAACTCGCGGAAGTCCGGAATCAGCGAGTCGCGGGAATCAGGAGTCGTGAACTGACGAAGCTTTGGAATCACGGACTTGCAAAATCGTGTGGTCGGATCCCCGAAATTCGGGAGTCATGAATAAAAGTTCGGCTATCAGAAAGAAGCAAGTCAAAGACGTTATCACAAGAAGTCCGGGTTCAACGTGTGTGTCGGTGCGGAATGTAGTCCCGACACTAACTAGTAGTAAGCGCCAAGGTCTGTCCCTCAATGGTCGGTGCTAAGCAACTAAAGACACGGGGTTTATCCTGGTTCCGGCCGTGGCCGTACGTCCAGCAGAGGCGTGCTCGAGGCACTGTATTGCTTTGCACCGGGGTGCCAGTAGTGGGGCGGCTACAAGCAAGGCGGGAGAGGAGGCGTGGCCCCCAAGTCCCTGGTGGAGTGATCGAAGCGAGTTCTGATGCTGTGGGAGAATTGGGGAGCGTGTGTGTTGTTTGATTTTCGATATCCCTTGTCCGATGTCCCCTGCGGTGAGGGGGTTCACCTTCCTTTTATAGACCAAGGAGGGGGTGAATTACAGGCGTGCCGCACTGTTTAGCTACACGGGGAAGTATGGCGTGCAGCGCCACGGAGTTGGCGGCCGTCCTGGCGGTCCTTGCCACGGTCTCGTCGTCATGGCGTGTCCTGTACCCGAACAGTGGCGGCTTCGAGGGTAAGGGCGTAGTGGTTGTCCGTGGCGTCTTCAGACGGGCTCGAGGAAGCCGTTGACGGTGATCCGTACGGGATACAGTGGCAGGCGTGGGGGCGTCCCGTCCCCGTGCGCCCTACAACGTCGGGGTTGTTGTAGCAGTGCCCGGCATGGTGCTGCAGGCACGGGGGCGGCCGCACAGGATCAACAGTGACGTGAATGGCGTCCCGCCGGCCTAACGTCATGGCTTGCCCCTGCAGATTCACGAGAAAGTGGTTCGAGGGTGTAGCTGACCCCCTTTCGAGGGCGCCGCGCATTAGCCGTACGGGAGTAGGCGGCACAGTGCCACGGAGCTGACACTGGCCATGTCGCACAGTCCCCCACAGTGGCGGGGGTGGGTTCCCCCCTAGGGAGTTGGCAGAACAGCACCGGGGCGTGATTCCCAGGCGCATGATGGCACGGCTCTGCTATGTCAGAGCATTAAATGCCCGTTCCCGCGTGCGGGAGCGGGCGTGCTCGTGAGGGGGCCTCGAGCGAGGCGGAGATTAACCCTCGAGCGAGGCGGAGCCCGCTCGAGGGAGACGTGAACCCTCGAGCGAGGCGGAACCCGCTCGAGGGAGGTGTGAGCCCTCGAGCGAGGCGGAGCCTGCTCGAGGGAGCCCTTGACTGGGCCACTCCGGTGGGCCGTGGGGGCCACCGCGGTGTGGGCCGTGACTTGTGTGTGCGCTTAAGTGAGAGGTGTTTCGTTTTGGTTTTTTGGCAGGTTTTAAGCAAGATTCCCCCAGTTGTTTTAGGGGACCCCCTGGGCTGTCCCCGACAGTAGCCCCCGAGCATCTGCGGGCATGCCGGCCAGGCTCCCGCAGGTGCTGAAGCCTACTGATAGGACGTCCTTCCCCCCTGGTTGCTAACGCTTTCCGTGGGGCCGCGTCAGCGGACTCGCGGGTCTAGCCCTCGAGCCCCGGGGAGCGTGAGTGCTCCCGGCAGGGGTTTTACCGCGGGATCTGGTCAGTGGGCGTGGTACATATTCCAACCGGTGTCGGCAATGTTCCAGCCGGCTTCGGTGACGCACGCGGAACTGGCACTATCCGCGGCCGGTGCAACCCGGGGGTGTAGCCGTGCGTCGAGCCTCCGAGCCTGGGCCCGTTTAAGGCGATCGGGGCGAGCTCTTCGTCTTATGTTAAACGCACCCTCGCCATCCCTCCGCGGGACGGAGGGTGAGGTTTCCGCAACCCCCATCGATCAGGTGGCGGATTGCGGATTCCTCATCGAGCTGTTACCGGGTGGTTCAAGTGGACGCCCATGCCCCGTTCGATAAGGGTAGGCTGCGCGGTCCGGAGACTCGTCCATTAAAGCGCTTGCATGGGTTTGCTAGGTGGGGCTCGGTCCCATTCGCTAGGGACCGAGGGTGCGAAAGCTCTCCCTCGGTGGGATCCCCCTGGCTAGCTGCCCTTGCTGGCTCTCGAACACGACATGTGGGGCACCCTCGAGCCGGTGGGCTCGAGGAAAGGCTCGAATGCGCGTGCCCTCGTCGTCCCTGACTCTGGTGATCTGGGGTGCCTGTTTGAACCCGTCGAGGGTCAGGCTTCGAACCTCTGATCAGTAGGGCCGTGCAGGGTAGCAGCTGGGTGCTCCCGTCTTTCGCATCTGCGTGTTTCGAGGGTCTCTGACCATGCCAGTTCTCGAGCTGCTGATTAGTAGTCTTTGTGAATCAAGGGCACCTGTGGAGCCCGTTTATTTCAAACGGGTTTCGAGGCCACTGGTCGATGTTCGCACCCTTCGAGGGTCATATTTATTTGAGCCAGGGGCTCGGGCCGCTCGAGGGTCTTCCTTACTTGGTAAGGGACAGGGCCATTTAATGCCCGCAGTCGCGGCTGCAGTCTCGCGCTGCGGGCGCGCCTTTTCAGGTGCCGTGGCCGCATGCGTAGTGGGCGGAGCGGGCAGGCGGATGTGACCGCCTGCCACGGCCCTCCGGTTACCGCGCCGTGATGATGGCGTGCGTGCGGTTGCGTGGCCGCCGCGGTCGTGGTGGGCCCCGTTCGTCAGCGAGGGAATATTTCACCTGTAGTTAATGCGCGCGGGGCGTACGCTCCGGAGAGCATGCCTTGCGGCCTATAAATCCGATGGGAGGGGAAGGGGCGGTTTTTACCTTTGCGCTTAGCATTTGCCGTTCTTGCTTCTTGCGCTCTAGCCCCCGAGCCACTCTCGCCATTGCGCCTCTGCCCTCAGAGCTCTCCTTGCTTCTTGTTCTCCGCTTCCCCGCCCGCTCGAATGGCTCCCCAGTAGCCTCTCGTCATCATCGACCCGGTGGCGTGGGAGTGCTCGACGGCGACGCCGCTGGCCTTGGGTCAGCTGGTGACCGGCGGCCAGCTAGCTGCGAACGAGGACAGATAACCGGCCGAGTGGATCGTGCCGTCGGAGAGGGAGCGAGCGCCCAATCCTCCATACGGCTACGTCATTAGCTTCATCCGCTTTCACGAGTGCGGCTTCACGGCGCCGGCGAGCCGCTTCATGCAGGCCCTCTGCTACCACTACGGCGTGGAGCTTCACAACTTCGCGCCGAACGCGATCTCGCAGGCAGCCACGTTCGTTGGCGTCTCCGAGGGCTTCCTGGGGATCCCGGTGAACTGGGATCTCTAGGTTCATCTCTTCCGCGCGGAGCTTCACACACTACCGACGTCGGAGCAGAGGACCCGCCACGCGACGCGCGCCGGCGGCATGTCGCTCGCCGTGCAGACCCAGCACAAGGATGAGTACATCCCCAGCACGATGACGACCAACAACGTGGACCGGGAGCGAGGATGGTTCTATCTCCGCAACGCCGAGCCCGGCCTTCCCCCCTACACCTGCAAGGTGCTCCGGACAGAGCCCCCTTCCCCGGTACCACGGGGTGTCCCCGCCCCGGCACCGGCGCGCGGCTGGATTCGCTCGTGGCCGTGTTGAAGGAGCCGGGCGGTCGCGGGCTGACTGCGGGAGTTGTTCTCGCCAACCTCCACCACAGGCGGGTCGTCCCCTATATGGAGAGGCCGCTCCGCATCTACGAGATGACCGAGATCGCGGACCCCGTCGCGTTGGCGAAATCGCGGCTGCTGCGGGACCCCTTCCCGCGGGGTACGCGGCCACCCGGGCGCGGCGCGCCATCGATCCCAAGTCAGGGCGCTGCGACGACAAGGCCCTGTGGGAGTTTGAGATGCTGCCCACCGGCCCACTGGTGAGCGGAGTTCTTGATTTCATTTCCAATTTCGCCAGTTTTTCGAGTTGTTGACGCATTTTAATGCTTTGCTTGCAGATGGTGAGGGTGAGCACCGCGAAGTCCGAGCCGCCCACCCCCCGCTCCCGTGCGCTCGCACGCGCAGTGCTGTAGCGAGAGCGGGAGCGGGTGGCTCGCAGGAGGGAGCGCGCGACGCGACATCGGGAGCGTCACGAGCGGAGGAGCGAGGATTTTTGGCTGCGCGAGCAGCAAGGACTCTCCTCGCCGGGGACGGAGGAGTACTCGTCATCGGAAGAGGAGGAGGAAGAGGAGGAAGAGGTTAGGGGGCGGGTCCTCCCCGATAGGTGGGAGCCTGCACCCCCGTCACCGGAGCCGGCTCCGGTGGTAGGAGTAGCATCGCCTGGGGTGGGCGCGGAGGCGCCCGCCACTAGGCAGTCGACGACAGAGGCGGCGCGGGCCGCGGAGGCGCCGCGCGTGCCTCGGAGGCGTCCGCGCGCGCGGCGGGGCGCCCGCGCGTGGGGGCGGGGACGGCGGAGGTGCGGCGGCGGCCGTGCCGGCCGCGCCCGCATCGTCAGCGGGGACCTCGAGGAAGAGGAAGCGCGCCTTCTCCTCCTCAAGGTAAGGATTTGTCCTTCGAGGGGTTGCGTGCCCGTCAGGCGGGAAATATGACAGTTTGTTTCCATTTCCACAGGGTGGTGTCAACTGTGCCTCCCCTCGCACCGGCCAAGGTGTTGAGAGAGCGGATGCGTCCGTCCCCACCCGGCGGCGTTCGTCAAGGGCGCCGCGGGCGGGGGCAAGCGCGACGGCAACGGCGAGCGAGAGCTCGCAAGGCGCGGTTGAGGCCTCGAGGCCACAACCGGTGGTCTCGCCCGCCGAGCCGCAACCGGCGGTCGCCGAGGAGCGGCGGGGCGCCGGTCATGGTGGGGGCACGGCAGCAGGCGACGACCACGGCGGAGGTGAGGGCGGAGGCGGAGGTACGGCCGGCGGCGCCGGCCGTAGCGGCATTGCGGCGGCGTCGCCGTGGAGGGCCACCCGGCGCCCGCGGCCACCGAGACGCGGGCCGGGGAGACCCGGGAGCCGCGCGCCGCGGCCAGGAGCCCGTGGTCACGGAGGCAGGACCGGAGGTGGTTGTGGAGGCGCGGCCAGAGCCCGCCCTCGCTGGCAGCTCCCAGGCGATGGCGGTGGAAATCCCAGACGATGACGTCCCGCCGCCCGGGTGGGACCAATGGGTGAACCTACCCATGCCATCCCCCGAGCCCCCCGCGGGGGCGCTCGTGAGACGGTGGGACGACCACATGGTGGCCGGGGGCCGAGGGCATGGCGCCGAGGCTTCTTCTTCCTGCGCTGGCCCCTCTGCTACGGGCGAGGGGCGCGTTGACGAGTCGCCCGCCTTCGCTGACGCCCAGGAGGAGCAGCAGCTGTGGGGGAGCTCTGTGATCATGGCCCCGCGCTCAACCGGGTGTTGAACGAGGCGCTGCGAATCCACGGCGGCCTGGCGTGGCGCGTTTTCCAGGTGAGGCGCCGTTTCCTTTTTTTCTTCGGTTTTCGTCGTTTTCGTGCTTGTTCCTCGCGGCGCGATGCTTACTGGTTTTGATGCGGTGGCGGCAGGAGCTCGAGCACCACACCCGCGACAAGTATGGCGCCTTCGACCAGATGAGTGCCGAGCTCCGCCGGCTCCGGGAGGAGCGGCGGACGCCTTCGACGCGCTCGCGGAGGCCTTGAGGACCCAAGACGGCTCGCCGCGTCGTGCGGGGCGGAGGTCCTGCACGACCGGCTCTTGGAGCTCGAGGGTCGGGCCGCGGCGTGTCCCCCCCCGCCCTTGAGCGGATTTGCACGGCCCCTCATCGATCGGGATGAGGCGCGCGCGGCAGCGCGGGGGGATATGGAGAAGGTGCGCACCGTGGCGTCGGACCGGGGAGGCGGAGGTGGGGACCGTCCGGTCCGAGAACCGGGGAGCTCCGCATGTGGCTCCCGGGACGCGCGAGCCCGGCGAGTCGGGCCGAGGAGAGGGCGCGGGCGGCGGCCGAGCGAGAGGCCAAGGAGGCCGACGAGTTAAAGACCGCCCTCGCCGCCAAGGTCGCCGCGCTCGCTACGGCTGAGGATCAGCTCCGGCAAGAGCGTACCGCCCGCCAGGGGGCCGAGGGGCAGCTCCAGCAGGAGCGGACCGCTCTTGCTGATGCCCGGTCGGCGCTCGAGCGGGAGCGCACCGCTCGCGAGACGGCGCAGAAGTCGCTGGCGGAGCGGGACGCCGATGTCTCAAGGCTCGACGGGGAGCTGATAGCCCTCAGCATCGCGAACGCGGATCAGGAGCAGTCCCTCAAGGAGCAGGGTGCTACCGTCGTCAGCCTGCAGCAAGCGGTCGAGGCTGAGCGCCGCGCTCTCGAGGTGGAGAAGAAGCAGGTTGAAGGTAGGTCGCCGTTTCGTTTTTTGTTTTGCTGATCTTTCCTTCGAGGGTTCGTTCCCTTTCGATTTCTTTCGCTGGTGACGTTCGTGCTCGCGCACCGCGCTGGGGCACGTGACCAACCGGGCCGAGACGCTGCAGCCGCCTACAACTCCTCCGAGCGGGAGCTGGTGGAGCGCGTGCCGCGGCCCTCGAGACCTGCCGGGCCGTCGAAGAGGGCGACGCGCAAGCTGGAAGCTCGTTGGCCGGCCCGCCCGCGCGCCCTTGGCGAGTATGTCTCTGGGCGCATGCGCCACGCTCTGCGCCTTGGCGTCCAGAAGGCCCTCGGCGTGGTGCGGTCCCACTACGAGGTCAACTTCGAGGCCGTGGCGGAAGGCTACATCGTCCCGGAGGGCGTCGAGGATGAAGCGGCAATGGAGCACGTGGACGCGCTAGCCGCTGATGCCGCCGAGGCGCTCGCCGAGGCCTTCGAGGAGTTCCTGTTTCCGGATGCCGCTGACGCTGATGCTCCTCAAGCCTGAAGATCGCTGGGCGCCAGGCCCTTTTTTATTTGAATGTTAGTATATGGGCCACGTGGCCATGTAAATAAACAAACATTTTGTTTCAAACACTTGTGGAAGCGAATGGTGTTTGTTATTTTATCGCGCTGTTTTGTTTCTTCCTTTGCCTGAGTAAATTCGAGTTAGGGGAGTTCGATTTTCGCGAGCAGCCTGCTGGGCCGGAGGCAAGAGAGAAGGGCCGTATCCTCGTGGAGGCGTAGGCTATCTCTGGCTCGCGCATCCTTTCCGCTAGGCCATCCGCGCCCTGTCTGAATTTTGCTCGAGGCTAAGGTCGAGCCATACTTAGCGCGCGTGGGTTTTTTGCGAAAAATGGGACCATTTTTTTTGGCGGGGGATGCCCCCCGTAGTAGCCCCCGAGGGTGACTTGGGTTTCAGGGGAAAGCCGAGTTGCCCTTTTTATTGAACTGCTGCTATTTACATTTTCGTTGCCAACTGGGGTGTTGGGCACGTAATTTACAACAAAAGACTTGGAAATCCTAGCTAGGGGTAGAAGCGACGTAGCTGCTGGATGTTCCAAGCGTTGGTGAGTTCTTCGCCGTCCTCGTTGGCTAGCTTGTACGTGCCGGGCTTGAGCACCTTCACCACGACGTAGGGTCCCTCCCACGGAGGTGATAGCTTGTGGCGTCCTCGGTTGTCTTGGCGTAGCCTTAGGACCAAATCCCCTTCGTTGAAGTCCCGCCGGCGCACCTTCCGAGCCTGGTAGCGCCTTAGGGACTGCTGGTATCTTGCGGAGTGCATCAGGGCCACGAGGCGTGCTTCGTCCAGCTGGTCCAGTGAGTCCTCGCGGGCTCGCTGGTTGGTGTCTTCATCATAGCCCCACACCCTTGGTGACCCATATTCTAAATCCGTGGGGAGGACGACCTCCGCGCCATGGACTAGAAAGAACGGGGTGAACCCGGTGGCTCTGCTTGGGGTGGTCCTGAGGCTCCACACGACCGCAGGTAGTTCCTGGAGCCATTTTCGACCAGACTTGTTCAGCTGGTCGAAAATTCTGGGCTTGAGGCCTTGTAGAATCTTGCCGTTGGCACGCTCTACTTGGTCGTTGGTCTGTGGGTGTGCCACAGCTGCCCAGTCCACACGGATGTGGAACTTGTCGCAAAACTCCAGGAATTTCCTGCCCGTGAACTGAGACCCGTTGTCGGTAATGATGGAATTTGGCACTCCAAAGCGATGGACAATGTCCGTGAAAAATGTCACCGCCTGCTCCGCCCTGAGATTTGTAATGGGGCGCACCTCCACCCACTTGGAGAATTTGTCGATCGCGACTAACAGGTGGGTGAAGCCCCCGGCGCCTTCCGCAAGGGCCCGACGATGTCCAGCCCCCACACGGCGAAAGGCCACGTGATGGGGATGGTCCGCATGACATGCGCGGGGAGATTGGTTTTGCGGGCGTAGAAGCGGCACCCTTCGCGGTGCGTACAATCTCGGCCGGCGTCGGCGACCGCGGTGGGCCAATAGAAGCCCTGGCGGAACGCGTTGCCTACGAGGGTGCGGGGGCGCGGCATGGTGGCCGCGGATGCCCGCGTGAATGTCCGGAGGAGCTCGCGCCCCTCGGGGATGGGCACGCATCGGCGCGCAGATGCCTGAGGCGGCGCGCTTGTACAGCTCGCCGTCGACGAGGGCGAAGGATTTGGCCATCCTGGCGATGCGCCTGGCCTCGGACCGGTCCGAGGGGAGTTCCCCTCGGTCCATCCAGGCGATGTATTTGTCGCGCCAGTCCACCCTGCTGGGGGCCGGCTCGACGTCCATGACTTCGGCCTCGCTGGCGCCGTACCCCTCGAGGAGGGAGAGCACGTACGCCTCGTTCGAGGGGTCCTCGTCCATGGGCTCTGCGCCCGCTGGATTCGAGGGAGCCCCCGAGGGTTCCGTGTGGTTCGAGGGGTGCGGCTCGAGGGTGACGGACGGTTGGGCGATATCTCGGGCGAAGACGTTCGGGGGGACAGTGATCCGCCCCGACGCGATCTTGGCGAGTTCGTCCGCCTCCTCATTGTACCGGCAGGGCACGTGATTGAGCTTGATGCCGTAGAACTTGTCCTCGAGAGCCCGCACGGCCTTGCGCACGCCTCCATCTTGTCGTCGTGGCGGCTCGCGTTCTTCATGACCTCGGTCGATCACTAGCCGCGAGTCCCCCCCGCACGCCGAGGCGTTTGACACCTATTTCGATGGCGATCCGGAGGCCGCAAGCGGGGGCCTCGTACTCGGCCATGTTGTTCGACGCGGGGAAGTGAAGGCGCACGGCGTACCGCATGTGCTCCCCGAGGGGTGACACGAAGAGCACGCCGCGCCCGCCCCCGTCTTCATCACCGAGCCGTCGAAGTACAGAGTCCAGCACTCTGCCTGGATTTGTGGCGGCGGCAATTGTGTGTCCGTCCACTCGGTGACAAAATCGCCAAAATCGCGGGACTTAATGGCCTTGCGCGGTGTGTAGGCAAGCGTTTCGCCCATCGGCTCCACCGACCACTTGGCGATCCCCGCTCGTCGCGTCCGGATTGCGGATGATCTCCCCCAATGGAAAGGAGGAAACCACCGTGACAGGGTGGGCCTCGAAGTAGTGGCGAAGCTTGCGCCGCGCGAGAACCACTGCATAAAGCAGCTTCTGGACTTGGGGGTAGCGCGTCTTGGTGTCGGATAAGACTTCGCTGATGTAGTACACCGGCCGTTGGACTGGTAAAGTGTGCCCTTCCTCCGTGCGCTCCACAACGATCACGGCGCTGACCACCTGGGTAGTCGCAACCACGTAGAGGTACAAAGGTTCACAGTCTTGCCGCAGTGTAAGGATTGGGGCGTGGGTCAGGGACGCCTTCAGCTTGTCAAGCGCCTCCTGGGCCTCGGCGGTCCAGGAGAAGCGCTCGTGCTTCTTGAGGAGACGGTAGAGAGGCAAGCCTTTCTCGCCGAGCCGCGAGATGAAGCGACTCAAGGGGGCGAGGCACCCCAGCACCCTTTGCACCCCTTTGAGGTCCCGAATCGGACCCATTCGTTCGAGGGCCGCAACCTTTTCGGGGTTGGCCTCGATGCCTCACTGGGAGACAATGTATCCCAGAAGCATGCCTCGCGGCACGCCAAAGACACATTTTTCGGGGTTCAATTTTACCCCGTTGGCCCGTAGGCGCCCAAACGCGATGCTGAGGTCGCTAACCAGGTCGTCCGCCTTCCTGGTTTTCACGACTATGTCGTCTACGTATGCCTCAACGGTTCGCCCGATGTGGTCTCCGAAAACGTGCTGCATGCACCGCTGGTATGTTGCACCCGCGTTCCGGAGGCCGAACGGCATCGTGATGTAGCAGTACATCCCGAATGGCGTGATGAATGAAGTCGCGAGGTGGTCGGACTCCATTTTTATTTGGTGGTACCCGGAGTAGGCATCAAGGAAACAAAGTAGTTCACACCCGGCGGTCGAATCAACAATTTGATCAATACGTGGCAAATGAAAAGGAACTTTTGGACATGCTTTATTAAGACTGGTGTAGTCTACACACATCCGCCACTTCCCATTCTTTTTCTTTACTAGTACAGGATTGTCCAGCCACGTAGGGTGGAACACTTCCTTGATGAACCCAGCCTCAAGGAGCTTCCGCAGTTCCGCTCTTATCGCCCGCCGCCGCTCCTCGTCGAAGCGGCGGAGCCGTTGCTGCACGGCGCGGGAGTGAGGTAGGATGTCAAGGGAGTGCTCGGCGACCTCCCTCGGGATGCCTGGCATGTCCGAGGGGTTCCACGCGAAGATGTCGGCGTTGGCGCGGAGGAAGTCGACGAACACCACTTCCTATTTCGGGTCGACGGTAGAACTGACCCTCAACGCCTTGCCCTCTGGGGCAGCAGGGTCGAGGGGCACTTCCTTGGTCTGCTCAGCAGCCTCGAAGTTGCCGGCGTGCTTGGCGGTGGAGCTGAGGTCCTCGTTGACCATCTTCTCCATGTTGTCCACCAGCGCTTCGTCCAGCGCCAGTGCTTCCGCGTGCTCCACGCATTCGACATCGCAGTCGAAGGCGTGCTCGAAGGACGAGCCCACGGTGATGACGCCGTTGGGCCCCGGCATCTTCATCTTGAGGTAGGTGTAGTTGGGGACTGCCATGAACTTGGCGTAGCAGGGCCGCCCAAGTATGGCGTGGTACGCGCCCCTAAATCCCACAACCTCGAAGGTGAGCATCTCCTTGCGATAGTTATCTGGCGTGCTGAACCAGACAGGCAGGTCGATCTGCCCAAGGGGCTGGACGCGCTTGCCGGGCGCGACGCCATGGAACGGCGTCGTCGTGCCGGGCCACAATTGGTCCAACCCGATCCCCAACGAGCGCGGCGTGTGCGCGTAGAGGATATTGAGGCCGCCGCCTCCGTCCATCAGGACCTTTGAGAACCGCGCATTCCCGATGACCGGTCCACCACGAGCGGGTACTGGCCCGGGTTGGGGATGCGGTTCGGGTGATCCTCGCGGCTGAAGGTGATGGCATCCTCCGACCAATCGAGGAGGGAAGGAGGCGCTTTCTCCGCGGCGAGAACCTCGTGCCGCTCCCGCTTGCGCTGGCGGCACGACATGTCGACGGTCGGCCCCCCGAAGATGAGGAAAACGTTTTCCACAGCAGGGAAGCCGCCGACGTCGCCATCACCCCATCCTTCTTGGCTTCGTCGCTATTCGCGGTGGCGTGGCTATAAAACCGCTTGAGCATGTCGCATTGCTCGAGGGTGTGGTTAACCGGTGTCTTGTGGTAGGGACATGGCTTCTTCAGCATGTCATCGAAAACTCCCGGACCTCGAGGGGCCGGTCGAGGGCCCCGTCGAGCCAGGTCAACAGCAAGGGCCTCGGCGTCGTCGCCGTCGCGTCCCTGCTCACGCGCCTCGCGGCGTGGCTTCTTCCCCTTCTTGGCCCTCTTGTTCTTCTGGTGGAGCTCCTTGGACTTGCTGCCCTCCGCGGGCGCGTCGTCCGTGCGCTTGCCCTTCTTGCCGTCGAAGATTGCTCCCACCGCCTCTTCGCCCGAGGCAAAGCTGGTGGCGATGTCGAACAGTTCGTTCGAGTCGACTGGCGAGCTGCGCCCCAACTAGCGCACGAGGTCTCGGCACGTGGTGCCCTCGAGGAAGGCGTGCACGATTTCGGATTGCGCCACGCTCGGGAGCTTCGTACAACGCTTGGAGAAGCGCCGTATGAAGTCCCGGAGCGACTCGCCGGGCCTCTGAGTGCAAGAGCGCAGGTCCCAGGAGTTCCCTGGCCGCACGTACGTGCCCTGGAAGTTGCCAACGAACGTGCGGACCAGGTCGTCCCAGTTGTGGATCTGGCTGGCCGGCAGGTGCTCGAGCCACGTCCGCGCCGAGTCGGCGAGGTGCAGGGGGAGGTTGCGGATGATGACTTCGTCGCTGGTGGCTCCGCCCAGCTGGCACGCTAGATGGTAGTCGTTAAGCCACACGCGGGGGTCCGTCTCGCTGTTGTACTTGACGATGGTTGTGGGCTGGCGGAAGCGCTGGGGAAAGGCCGCCGTGCGGATCTCCCGGCTGAACACGCGGGTTCCCGGGGGCTCCGACGTCGGCGAGCGATCCTCATCGCTATCGTAGTGTCCACCCCGTCGAGGGTGGTAGCCTACTGCCGCCTGCGCCTCCTCTTTGCTCGTCTGCCGAGCGTTGATGACGTTGCGGGCATTGCCGTCCCGCGCTTGCCCGCGCGTGTCGAGGAGCCGCTCCTTGGCCGGCGTACGCCTCGGGTTGGCAGGGGACTCGGCCGCACCACCAGCGTGGACCGAGGGCTCGGCACCTTGCGCGCCCCCATTGTTCCGTGCGCTCCCCTGCTGGCGGATGCGAGACGCCGAGCTCTCGGCCTGCTGGACGACCACTTGCTCGACGAGCGCCTGTGCCTCGCGGTGTAGGTTCCGTGCCTCGGGTGTCGAGGGGGCGGGCATGGCCCGCAGCAGTGTCGAGGCGGCGATGAGCTTATGGCTCGCTCGTGGGGGCGTGTCCGGGTTGTCGACGTTGAAGTCGGCGTTGATGCGGTCACGGGCTTGCCTACCCAGTTCACGCGCGCGTTCGCCGCGTGCGGAGGCTTCCCCCGCCATGAAGGCGCGGAGCAACCGCACGGTGCGGTACTCTTCCGCCAGCTTGGCCTCGAGCTCACGTGCTTGGGCCAGTTGTGCATTGATATCGGCCCCGGTCGGTGGTGAGGGAGGAGGGGCGCTCGGCCCCGCGGCCAGGCGCGACCCGATCCCCAAGGCAGGAGGAAGTTCCCCGTCGCCAGTGCCCGTTGCACCGGTGGCGTTTGCTGGGTCGTTGGCGATGATGACACAACATTCCCGCGTGGGGTCGTAGCTCCCCGCGCTAGAGTCGCCGGAGTAGCCGAACCAGTAGTCCGTGGCGTCGAGGAACCGCCTGAACATCACTGGGTCCGGTACGCCGGAGAAATCCCCACTCCGCGTACCCATGCAAGGTGGCGGGTGGCAGCGCGTCGAGAGAGCCGGGGAGGACTCGTCGCCGGTAGAGGCGCTGGGGTCCCTGGCAACCAAGACGTGGCGGCCAGGGGGAACCCTGCGCATCGTCATGTTGGTGCCGGCGTTGGCGGCATAGGACGTCGCCGCGCCGCACGGACCGATGGGGAAGCGTGGTCCGAGACCGAGCGCTCCCTCGTCGGGGCGGGCGTCATCGTGCCGACGGGCGCACCTCGTTGTGAGGCGACGCGCTCGGCATGCCGTCGCTCCGACCGCGCCCGGCGCGAGCGCCGGCCGGAGCGGTGGCGGCGCCGTGGCGCCGATGGGCCCACGGCGTACGTGCCGACGGGCGTTGGCGTCGCGGCGACGCGTGCAGCGACGACCGGGGCGGACCCAGCTTGGCACAGCGTGCGAAGCTCCTCACAGTTAGTGAGGCGCATCAGGTAGCCGTTCCCCGTAGCCTGAAAGTTCAGGCCCCCAAAACAGATTTCGAACCCGGCGGGGAGGGGGTCCGAGTTGCCCATGGAGTAACGCGTACCGCGGTACTCAGTGCAAATCACCATGGAGGGAGCGGATACCGGATTGACCTTCGGCGCTCGTCTGCCCCACGGTGGGCTCCAACTGTCGGTGAGGAATGTAGTCCCGACACTAACTAGTAAGGTCTGTCCCTCAATGGTCGGTGCTAAGCAACTAAAGACATGGGGTTTATCCTGGTTCCGGCCATGGCCGTACGTCCAGCAGAGGCGTGCTCAAGGCACTGTATTGCTTTGCACCGGGGTGCCTGTAGTGGGGCGGCTACAAGCAAGGCGGGAGAGGAGGCGTGGCCCCCAAGTCCCTGGTGGAGTGATAGAAGCGAGTTCTGATGCTGTGGGAGAATTGGGGAGCGTGTGTGCGTGTTGTTCGATATTCGATATCTGATGTCCGATGTCCCCTGCGGCGAGGGGGTTCACCTTCCTTTTATAGACCAAGGAGGGGGTGAATTACAGGCATGCCGCACTGTTTAGCTACACGGGGAAGTATGGCGCGCAACGCCGCGGAGTTGGCGGCCATCCTGGCGGTCCTTGCCACGGTCTCGTCGTCATGGCATGTCCTGTACCCGAACAGTGGCGGCTTCGAGGGTAAGGGCGTAGTGGTTGGCCGTGGCGTCTTCAGACGGGCTCGAGGAAGCCGTTGACGGTGATCCGTACGGGATACAGTGGCAGGCATGGCGGCGTCCCGTCCCCGTGCGCCCTACAGCGCCGGGGTTGTTGTAGCAGTGCCCGGCATGGTGCTGCAGGCACGGGGGCGGCCGCACAGGATCAACAGTGACAGGAATGGCGTCCCGCCAGCCTAACGTCATGGCTTGCCCCTGCAGATTCACGAGAAAGTGGTTCGAGGGTGTGTCCCCCCCCCCCCCTTTCGAGGGCGCGACGCGTTAGCCGTACGGGAGTAGGCAGCACAGTGCCACGGAGCTGACACTGGCCATGTCGCACAGTCCCCCACAGTGGCGGGGATGGGTTCCCCCCCTAGGGAGTTGGCGGAACGGCGCCGGGCGTGATTCCCAGACGCATGATGGCGCTGCACCGCCGTGTCAGAGCATTAAATGCCCGTACCCGTGTGCGGGAGCGGGCGTGCTCGTGAGGGGGCCTCGAGCGAGGCGGAGATGAACCCTCGAGGGAGGCGGGAGCCCTCGAGCGAGGCGGAACCTACTCGAGGGAGGCGTGAGCCCTCGAGCGAGGCGGAACCTGCTCGAGGGAGCCCTTGACTGGGCCACTCCGGTGGGCCGTGGGGGCCACCGCGGTGTGTGCCGTGCCTTGTGTGTGCGCTTAAGTGAGAGGTGTTTCATTTTGGTTTTTTGGCAGGTTTTAAGCAGGATTCCCCCGGTTGTTTTAGGGGACCCCCTGGGCTGTCCCCGACAGTGTGAACTTGTGGCAGACATGTAAATGTGTGAAATCAGCCCACAAATCACGGGATGTAAAAGACATTTATGTACGTGTTCACACTAGGAATATACTCTAGATCAGAGGGTATTTTCGAGATGTAAAAAGTCCCTTCGTCTCCCTATAAAAGGGGGCGCGAGGGCACGTGTAAAAGGATTCACAACTTTTGAGGCGAGTACATGCTTTCAGAGATTCTTTGTCTCCTCTTTCATAACTTGTGCACTCCTGTTCTTGTTCTTGTGTTCGGGACCTCCATCCGATTTTCGGACCCCCCAACATTGGTGCCCATCGTGTTTCAGCCGAAAAACAGCTCACGATGCCACCGCAGAAGAGGTCAAAGAAGAACATTCCCGCTGAGACCAATCAAGAAGACCATCACCAAGACGAAGATAACAAAATCTCTCACATTCCTGAACCTTCAAACATCATAGACCAGGAACGAAGAGCAAAACTTGAGGCTCTCCAAAGAGCAAGAGCCTAGAAGACAACACACATTCTAGAACAACTTCCAGAACAACAAACCCAAGAAAACGATAATGATGATAATGACGAGGCTGTAGACAAAGAACTAGAAATAGTTCAACAAAAAATACAGCAGCTCCAGAAAGAAAAAGAAAAATTTGCGAGCCAACTGCAAGTAAAATGAAAGGCCTCTGAAAAGCTAGAGAAGCTCAATCAGGCAAAAGAGCAAAATGAGGCAATACAAAGAGAGATATATGAAATGAAAGAACAAGAAAACAGTTCACTTTGGCAAGAATCACCACTCCAAAATTCTTGACCAAACAGAAGAACCTCGAAAGAAAATTTCTTCGCGGGTAATGAAATCTCACAGTTCGTGGATCCTGAATTACCACTATCCATAGGGCTGCAAACTGCACCGTGGCCACCGAAGTTCAAACCAGTTTCTCTCCCGAAGTATAATGGCTTCACAAACTCCAGACAATTTCTCATGACATATGAATCAGCCGTGAATTCGGCAGGAGGAGATGATGTTGCACTGGCAAAATCTTTCATCATTGCCTGTGAAGGTCCAGTTCTGAACTGGTATTCTCTGCTACAACCGCACTCAGTCTGCAGCTGGGTCGACCTCAAAACAAAATTCATGCAAGCATTTCAGATGTTCCATGACACAACAACCGAATCATCAGATGTGTACAAGTGCAAGCAGAAAGATAGAGAGCCATTACAGAATTTCATGAGAAGATTCATGCAGCAGAGATCCCAGATTCCTAAGGCGGATGACAAAACAACGATCAAGGCACTGAACAATGGTCTGGCTCTAGGACCAACCGCTTCGCACTTGACATGAAAAAAGCCAAAGACAATTGATGAACTTTTTTATGAACTTGAAGAGTACATCTTGTCTGATGATGATCATCGCAGAAGAGTGGCTGAGCAAAATGAAGCGCGACAAGGCAATAGAGAAATGACTTGGAGACCTCAATCTCAGAATCCGCGAAACATCAACAACGTAGAAAATCCTCAGCCCGACCAAAACAATAGACCAAGCACAAGAGGAGGATTTACTCCTAGGGGAAGGGGAAGAGGAAGAGGACCCCCAAAACTCACGAACCACAATCCAAGAGATCCGTACTTCTACTGGCAGTATCACGGAAGAGGACATAGCACCGAAGGGTGCCCAGAAACCAAAAAGAATATCGCCAGGATTCAGCAAGAGAAAGCAATGATGAGCATCGCCTCCACAATGCCAAACCATCTTCGTCCGAACTTCTGGCAGTCGCACTTTATGAATTCTCAGCCAAATCCAGTTGCAATGCAGCATTTTCAGCAACCACAGCCATTCTGGCAACCTTCTCAACAGTTCTACCCTCAG
This sequence comes from Cenchrus americanus, assembly GCA_947561735.1. Taxonomy (NCBI): domain Eukaryota; kingdom Viridiplantae; phylum Streptophyta; class Magnoliopsida; order Poales; family Poaceae; genus Cenchrus; species Cenchrus americanus. Next base: position 59,163,675 of record OX387240.1, read on the forward strand.
TCGCAGGCAATTCAATCAATCTAGTAACCGCAGCCAATTCGAGAAATATTGCCACCACCACCTGATAGTTCGTCGAGACCAGAATCAAGCTCAAGGCCTCAGAATTCGAAAGCTCTGCCATCCTTTGGAACAATCATGCCAATCACAGGAGGATCTGCCATGGAATTTGAAACCAAGAAGCAAATAAACAATTACTTCAGATCTATGAACACCATCACCAATGACGGTCCAGATGCACGACCAGAATGGGCTAAGGTGCCAATCACTTTCACCGAAGAGGATTTCAGATTGAAATCCACGAACCATAACGATGCCATGGTCATCGAAGTGAATATAGCCGGATGGGTCATCGAAAAAATCTTGGTAGACAATGGAATCTCAGCAGACATCTTATTCTTGAAAACTTTCGAGAAAATGAACATGAGTCAGCACATGTTGCATCCACTAGAGTATCCGTTGCAGGGTTACAGAGGAAAGCCAATCAAACCAGTTGGAAAAGTGTCTCTTCCTGTATATTTCGGACATCTTGACAACGCCAGAACAGATTCTCTCACTTTTGATGTAGTTGACATCTATCACCCATATCTCGCGATTTTTGGCAGAGGTTTCATGAACAAATTTGATGCAGTCATAAGATAGCAGTTCTTGTGTATGAAGATACCAGCACCCAAAGGGGTTATCACTGTTTTTGGCGATCAGCAAGAGGCTCGAAACATAGAAAAAGGCCATACCCCGGGTCAGACCAACGTGTATCAGCTAAAATCAGCCGAAGAAGGGAAAGAACCCTACGTGGAAGCCAAGCGAGATAAAGAAAAAATAGAGACAACGGCTGATGGTGAAACCAAGAAAGTGTACCTGGATGATATGCCTGATAGAGCAGTCACAATTGGGGCTCACCTCAATCCCGAAGAAGAGAAAGAGCTTATAGAATTATGGAACAAGAATAAGGATGTTTTCGCTTGGTCAGCCAAAGATTTGCAAGGCGTCGACAGGGAAATCATCGAACACACCTTGGAGACAGACGAAAAATAGTGCCGAAAAAGCAAAAACTTCGGAAGATGTCTGAGGAAAAGGCAAAAGCAGTTGAAGTTGAAGTGCAAAGGCTACAAGACGCGAAAGTAATCAGAGAAGTGAAATATCCAGTCTGGCTGGCTAACATTGTACCAGTGAAGAAGAAAAATGGAAAATGGAGGATGTGTGTAGACTTTACAGATTTGAACAAGGCATGCAAGAAGGACGATTTTCCCCTAGAAAGGGTAGATAAAATCGTGGATGACGCGACTAACAGTGAAATGCGCTCACTCCTGGACATGTTCTCAGGGTATCACCAAATAAGAGTGTGCAGAGAAGACAAAGAAAAAACAAGCTTCATCACTCCTTTCGGCACATTCTATTTTGTGAGAATGCCAGAAGGACTGAAGAACACGGGATGCACATTCTCGAGAATGAGCAATAGTCCTTCATCCTCAACTGGAGAAAATCCCTGTGTATTTCGCTTCAGAAGCCCTCTTTGGCTCAAAAATCTTTTATTCTGAGCTGGAGAAAATAGCATATGCAGTCATCATGGCTGCGAGAAAGCTAAGAAACTACTTCGAAGGTCACAGAATAAGAGTCGTCACGAATCAACCACTGAACGATTTGTTCGCAAATAGAGAGGCATCCACCCGAATCATCAAATGGGGCACTGAACTCTCAAAATACATTGTTAACTTCGAGAGAAGAAGCGCGATAAAATCACAAGTCCTGGCAGATTTTGTCGTAGATTGGACTTCGCCAACACAAAATCTTGACAAAGAAATACCTACACCTTGGACAGGACAGTGCGATGGAGCTTGGTGTCACAAGGGAGTTGGAATTTCTGCAGTCGTAACATCTCCGACGGGAGTTGTGATAAGATATGCAGCTCGACTCATATTCGTGGATAACGAACATTCCACGAACAACACAACGGAGTATGAAGCTTTGCTTCTAGCACTGTCGGGGACAGCCATAAGGGTCCCCTAAATAACCAGGGGGAAACCTGCTTAAAACCTGCAAAAAACGCAAAACACAAATCAACTTGCACACCTAAAACACATACACAGCACAACCGCGACCCTGGTGGCCCCCACGACCCGCCAGTACAATGCAGTGGACGCCCCTCGAGTGAGGTTCGCCTCGCTCGAGGGATAGGCGCTCCCTCGGGGGGGGGTCCGCCTCGCTCGAGGCCTTCACGCCCCCTCGAGCGGGGTCCGCCTCGCTCGAAGGATCACCCCCGCCCCTCGAGCGAAGTCCGTCTCGCTCGAGGGCTGAGGACCCCCTCGGGCGGGGTCCGCTTCGCTCGAGGGCACCCATGCGCACCTACTCCCGCACGCGCGTACGAGCATTTAATGCTCTGACGCCACAGGGCCGTGCCACTACTCTGACACGCCTGGGAATCACGCCCCGGCGCTGTTCCGCCAACTCCCGGGGGGCATCCCCACCGCTGTTCAGCGCTGTGCGGCAAGGCCGGTGTCAGCTCCGTGACACGGTGCCGCCTACCCCCGTACGGCTAACACGCCACGCCCTCGAAGGGGGGCCGGCGGCACCCTCTAATATCTTCTACGTGCTTATACAGGACCACGCCGTGACGTCAGGCAGGTGGGATCGGTCATCCCTGTCGCTGTCAGCCCTGTGCGGACATCCCCGCCACTGCCGCACCATGCCGGACACTGTGGCAACATCTCAGCGCTATTGGGACGTACAGGGACAAGACATCGCCACAACGGCCACTGTGCCACGTACGACTCTCGTCAACGGCACCGTCGAACCGGCCCACCACGGCGTCAGTCAACCAACCTCTACGCCGCCGCCCTCGAAGCCGCTCCTGTACGGGCACAGGACGCGCCACAACGCTTCAACAGGAGCGGGATTCGCCAGGACGGCCGTCAGCTCCACAACACTGTTCGCCATACCTCTACACGTAGAAAGATAGTGCGGCATGCATGTAATCTGCTCCCTCCTTGGCCTATAAAAGGAGGGGCAGCCCCCCAGCCGCGGGGACACGGGACGACGAACAACAATCACTCACACGCTCTCCGCCTTCCCCACGATATTGGCACTCGCCTCAATCAAACCTCTGGGACTTGGAGGCCACGCCTCCTCTCCTGCCTCGCTTGTAGCCACCCCTCTACGAGCACCACGGTGCGAGCAATACAGTGCCTTGAGCACACCACTGCTAGACGTACGGCCCCGGCTGGAACCAGGATAAACCAAGTGTCCTTATTTGCTTAGCGCCGGCCATCGAGAGGCAGATCTCAGCGCTCATTACTAGTTAGTGTCGGGACTACTTTCCGAACTGACAGTTGGCGCGCCAGGTAGGGGGATCGCGCTGAAGATCGTCTCGTCACCAGCCCTCTCGATGGTGATTCGCACCGAGTACCGCGGCCAGAGGTACTCCATGGGCAGCTCGGACCCCCTCCCGACTAGATTTGAAATCCGGTTCGGGAGCCTGAACTTCCAGGCCACGGGGAACGACTACCTCATGCGCCTCACCAACCGTGAGGAACTCCGTGTGCGGCGCCAAGCCAGGTCCATCCCGGTCGCCGCCGCACGCATGGCCGCGACACCGACACCTGCCAGCACAGACGGTGCAGGTCCTTCGGCGCCACGGCGCCACCGACGCTCCGGCCACCGCTCGCGACGGGGCGCGGTCGGAGCGCCGGCATGCTGCGCGCATCGCCTCGCAACGCGACGCGCTCACCGGCGAGAGAACAGCCACCCCGGCGGGGGAGCGCTCGGTCTCGTGTCCGCACTTCCCCCATCGGTTTGCGCGGAGCTACGACGGCGTACGTCGCCTCGCCAACGCCAACGCAAGCCGACGCGCGGGGGCTCGCGGCGGCCGCCATGTCCCGGCCGCCAGGGATCCCGGCGCCTCTGCCGGCGACGAGTCATCCCGAGGCTCCGCCGGCGAGCTGCCACGAGCCACTTCGCATGGATACGCGGAGTGGGACTTTTCCGGTGTCCCCGACCCAGTAATGTTCCGGCAGTTCCTCGATGCCACGGATGACTGGTTCGGCTACTCCGACGACTACAGCGCCGGGAGCTACGACCCCGCGTGGGAGTGTTGCGTCGTGATCACCAACAACCAGGCGAACGCCGCTAACGTGGCAGAAGCTGGAGACGGAGAGGTTCCCATCGGTCCGGGGACTGGACCGCGCCTGGGTGCGGGGCCAAGCACCCCTCCCTCCTCACCACCGAGGGGGGCCGGCGTCAACGCGCAGTTGGCTCAAGCATGTGAGCTTGAGGCCAAGCTCGCGGAGGAGTACCGCGCGGTGCGGCTGCTTCGGGCCTCCATCATCGGAGAAGCCTCCGCGCGGCGAACGCGCACGCGAGTTGGGCCGACAGGCCCGTGACCGCATCAACGCCGACTTCAACGTTGACGATCCGAGCACGCCCCCGCGAGCGAGCCAGAAGCTCATTGCCGCCGCGACACCGCGCGCGGGCCATGCCCGCCCCCTCAACGCACGAGGTGCGGAACCTGCACCGCGAGGCGCAGGCACTCATCGAACAAGCGGCCGTCCAACGGGCCAAAAGTTCGGCGTCCCGACTCCGCCGGCGGGGAAGTGCGCGAGACGACGGGGGCGCGCAAGGCCCCGAGCCCTCGGTGCACACGGGCGGTGCGGTGGAGCGTCCCGCCAACCGGAGCGCACGCCGGCCAAGGAGCGGCTCCTCGACACGCGCGGGCAAGCCCAAGATGGCGACGCCCGCAACGTCATCAACGCCCGGCGGACGGGCAACACGGAGATGCGCGCAACGGCGGGCTACCACCCTCGACGGGGTGGGCGCTACGACAGTCGGGAGGACCGCTCACCGACGCCGGAGCCACTGGGAACCCGTGTGTTCAGCCGGGAGATCCGCACGACGAGCTGCCCCCAGCGCTTCCGCCAGCCCACGTCGATCGTCAAGTACAACAGGGAGACAGACCCCCGCGTGTGGCTCAACGACTACCTCCTGGCGTGTCAGCTGGGCGGGGCCACCACCGATGAGGTTATCATCCGTAATCTCCCCCTGCACCTCGCCGACTCTGCGCGGACGTGGCTCGAGCACCTGCCGGCCAGCCAGATCCACAATTGGGACGATCTGGTCCGCACCTTCGTGGGGAACTTCCAAGGCACATACGTGCGCTCTGGGAACCCCTGGGATCTGCGCGTGTGCACTCAGAAGCCCGGCGAGTCGCTCCGGGACTTCATAAGGCACTTTTCCAAGCACTGCACGGATCTCCCGAGCGTGGCTCAGTCCGAGATCGTGCACGCCTTCCTCGAGGGCACCACCCGTCAGGACCTCGTGCGCGAGCTCGGGCGCAGCCCACCGGCCAATTTGAACGAGCTGTTCGACATTGCCACCAGCTTTGCTTCAGGCGAAGAGGCAGTGGGGGCAATCTTCGATGGCAAGAAGGGCAAGCGCATGGATGACGCGCCCGCGGAGGGTAGCAAGTCCAAGGAGCCCCACCAGAAGAACAAGCGGGGCAAGAAGGGGAAGAAGCCGCGCCGTGAGGCGCGCGAGCAGGGGTGCGACGACGACGGTGATGAAGCTCTTGCTGTTGACCCAGCTCGACGGGGCCCCCGACTGGCCCCCCCGAGGCCCTGGGGTTTTCGATGACATGCTGAAGAAGCCACGTCCCTACCACAAAACGCCGGTCAACCACACCCTCGAGCAGTGCGACATGCTCAAGCGGTTCTACGGCAGCGCCGCCGCGAAGGACGGTGAGGCCAAGAAGGATGGGGGTGACGGCGACGCCGGTGGTTTCCCCGCCGTGGAAAACGTCTTCCTCATCTTCGGGGGGCTGACCGTCGACATGTCCAGTCGCCAACGCAAGCGGGAGTGGCACGAGGTCCTCACCGCAGAGAAGGCGCCTCCCTCCTTCCTCGACTGGTCGAAGGACACCATTACGTTCAGCCTCGAGGATCACCCGAACCACATCCCCAACCCGGGTTAGTACCCGCTGGTGGTCAACCCGGTCATCGGGAACGCGCGGTTCTCAAAGGTGCTGATGGACGGAAACAGCAGCCTCAACATCCTCTACGCGCACCCACTGCGCCTGCTGGGGATCGGGTTGGACCAGCCGCGGCCCGACGACGACGCCGTTCGCCGGGCAAGCGCATCCAGCCCCTCAGGCAGATCGTCCTATCAGTCTGGTTCGGCATGCCAGACAACTTCCGCAAGGAGACGCTCATCTTCGAGGTGGTGGGGTTCAGGGGTGCATACCACGCCATACTTGGGCGGCCGTGCTACACCAAGTTCATGGTGGTCCCCAACTACACCTACCTCAAGATGAAGATGCCGGGGCCCAATGGTGTCATCACCGTGGGCTCATCCATCGAGCACGCATTCGACTGCGACATCGAGTGCGTGGAGCACACCGAGGCGCTGGCGCTGGATGAAGCGCTCGTGGCCAACCTGGAGAAGCTGGTCAACGAGGACCTCGACTCCGCCGCCAAGCACACCGATAGCTTCGACGCTGCCGAGCAGACCAAAGGGGTGCCCCTCGACCCTGCTGCCCCCGAGGGCAAGGCATTGAGGGTCACTTCCACCCTCGACCCGAAATAGGAAGTGTTGCTCGTCGACTTTCTCCGCGCCAACACTGACATCTTTGCGTGGAGCCCCTCGGATATGCCAGGCATTCCGAGGGAGGTCACCGAGTACTCCCTTGACATCCTACCTCACTCCCGCGCCGTGCAGCAACGGCTGAGCCGCTTCGACGAAGAGCGGCGCCGCGCGATCGGAGAAGAGCTGCGGAAGCTCCTCGAGGCTGGGTTCATCAAGGAAGTGTTCCACCCTACGTGGCTAGCTAACCCTGTGCTAGTAAAGAAAAAGAATGGGAAGTGGCGGATGCGTGTAGACTATACTAGTTTAAATAAAGCACGTCCTAAAGTTCCTTTTCCTTTGCCACGGATCGATCAAATCGTTGATTCGACCGCCGGGTGCCAACTGTTATGTTTCCTTGACGCCTATTCTGGGTACCACCAAATAAAAATGAAGGAGTCCAACCAGCTCGCGACTTCGTTCATCACGCCGTTCGGGGTGTACTGCTACGTAACAATGCCGTTCGGTCTCCGAAACGCGGGCGCAACATACCAACGATGTATGCAGCACGTCTTCGGAGATCACATCGGGCGAACCGTTGAGGCACACGTAGATGATATAGTCGTAAAAACCAGGAAGGCGGACGACCTGGTTAGCGACCTTCCCATCACGTTCGGCTGCCTACGGGCCAACGGGGTGAAATTGAACCCCGAAAAATGTGTCTTTGGCGTGCCGCGGGGCATGCTGCTAGGATACATCGTCTCCCAGCGAGGCATCGAGGTCAACCCCGAAAAGGTTGCAGCCCTCGAACGAATGGGTCTAATTCGGGACCTCAAGGGGGTCCAAAAGGTGTTGGGGTGCCTTGCCGCCTTGAGCCGCTTCATCTCGCGGCTCGGCGAGAAAGGCCTGCCCCTCTACCGGCATTTGAAGAAACATGAGCGGTTCTCCTGGACCGTCGAGGCCCAGGAGGCGCTTGACAAGCTGAAGGCGATCCTCGCCCACGCCCCAATCCTTACATTGCCTCGTCCACTCATAACATTGCGTAACAGAACGAGGATGTGAGTACTACATACCACTGATACCAATACGGCTATTTGAATACGATCACTAGTCATCAGTTGTCAAGCTTAAGTGACTCAAGCTTGGCAATGAGGTCTATCAGGACAGAAGGGCAGCTGCTCCTCAGATGGTTCAGGCCGCCTGCATCCATCACTTCTTGCAAATTGGCAGGGACGTCGAGGAAATCCATGCATGCCTCCTTCAGGCCTCCACAATGATATGCAGCTCAGCTAGCTCAAGGATGGTCGCCACCGTGCTGATTCTGATGTACCCACACAACTTCTCTTCGCACATCAGCCTCAACCTCTGGATATCATATCTATCTGCCGCCACAAGCAAGTGCTGCCACATGACTTCTGCATCATCGACATTGCTGTCCTCCTCACAACCATTCCCCTCCTCAATGTCTGGCATCAAGTCGCTGTAAATGAAATTCAGCAATAGCTTGAACACTTTCGCAGTTTCGCTTCCATGTCGTCAATGTGTCAATGTGAATGACACCGGCGGTTGTGCCCTCCTTCATAGGACCAAAAAGCTGAGCCCTGAAGACTGGGGATCTTGCTGATAGCACACACCGGTGTACGAGTATCGTCTCACCGCTGACCTCAAACATCACATCGGTGCCCTCTGCAGACTTTAGGAGACCTGTGAAATGCAGGTACATATCAGATGCTGGCACCACAACGAAGGGCAGATCTAGAGCAGCAGTGTCGCTGGCGGCTTCTGTGTTGAGATCAGTCATCAGTGCTGGGTGATACAAGCCTGGCAATGAGCTCTTTGAACACAGAGGGGCAGCTGCTAGTCAAATGGTCCAAGCCACCAAGCACCATCACTTCCTGAAGATTTCCATGAACCTTGAGGAAGTCCAAACGTGCTTCCTTCAGCCCTTGGCAATGGTGCTGCTCAGCTAGCGCAAGTACAGCTGCTGAGCTGGTGTTGATGTATGTACACAACTTCTACTCGCAGATCAGTCTCAATCTCCAGAGATCGTATCCATCCGCCACTGCAAGCAAGTGCTGCCACGTCACATCGTCTTCTTCCTCTTCCATCTCGGGCACCGAGTCACTGTAAATGAAACTACCCAAGAGCTTAGCACTCGTGCTTCCATGTTCTCTATGCGGATGACCCTTGCCGTGGAGCCTTCCTTCAAGGGCCCATGAAGCTCTTCCTTCAAGACCGTCGATCTGGAGGCGAGTATCCACCGGTGGGCGGCAAAGATCTCGCCGCCAACCTGAAAGGTCACATCGGCACCCTCTCCAGACTGAAGGAGACTGGTGAAATGCTGGGGCATATCAGATTCTGGAACTTCAACGAAGGGCGCACTGGTGGCGCCGGTATTGACATCCTTGGTGACGATGATGTCACACTTTATTGTGAGTAGGCCTGAGCATTCGGTTTAAACCGACAATTCGGTTCGGTTTTTGAAAATTTCGGGTTTCCAGACTACGGCAGCCGATCGGTTATTCAGAAAATAAATAACCAACATGTTCGGTTTCGGTTGGAGGCAAAGATCTCGCCGCCAACCTTAAAGGTCACATCGGCACCCTCTCCAGAATGAAGGAGACTGGTGAAATGCTGGGGCATATCAGATTCTGGAACTTCAATGAAGGGCGCATTGGTGGCGCCAGTATTGACATCCTTGGTGACGATTATGTCACACTTTATTGTGAGTAGGCCTCGGCATTCGGTTTAAACCGACAATTCGGTTCGATTTTTCGGTTTTTGAAAATTTCGGTTTTCAAGACTACGGCAGCCGATCGGTTATTCAGAAAATCAAAAACCGACATGTTCGGTTTCGGTCTTTTCGGTTCGTTTTTCGGTTTAACCGAAATAACAGAGTAACATATTGGCACATTCGAACAGACATAACAGATTAACATAGGTACAACTCTATTTCAATAGAATAATAGAGTAACAGGGACATAACAGAGTAACAGATTGGCAGTTTCAAGAAAAAATTACATGAGTTCACAAATATATTATTTAAGCATTCCACACTTACATAGCAGCACATGCACATCACAAAGTTCACAAATTTCCACCAGTTCATCACAGTACACAAATACATTAGTCCAAAGTTCAAATCACAAATACAAAAGTCTGCACTATGAAAATAGCAATAGCACTGCAGCAGCAAGCGGGTTTCCAATACTCAGCCCTCAGGTGTCTTGTGTGCTTTCTTTTTCCTTGTCCTTGTCCTTGGAAGAAGAGATGGTCAGACCACGCAGCTCTGCAAAACAATAATAGGACAGCAGATTAAAAATACAAAAGGTAGAACAAAAAATAATGTATTGGAATAAAATAACAAATTGATTTACCTTCTTCAAGCTTGACCAATTGTTCAGTGTCCTCTTCAACACTAACATATTCAGATCGAATCCAATCACTTGCACAAATGAGTTTCTCAACCATTATTGATGTGAGGGAACTTCTGAAGTCATCAAGAATCCGTCCACCTAAACTGAATGCAGACTCTGAGGCAACAGTGGAGATTGGGATAGCTAAGAGATCTCGAGCCATGTGAGATAGAACTGGAAATCTATTTTCATTGTCCTTCCAGTACTTGAGAATGTCAAACCCTTGCTTATCCTCCTCATTTTCTTCTGAGAAGTATTTCTCAATTTCAGACTTGGCTGTGACACTTCCACCACCATTTTCATTCATTTGTTGATCAATAATGGACCTCATCAAGTCTCTGCCCTTTGATACTGATTCTTGAGAATCATTAGGTGCCAGTGCCTTTTCACTTGGAGCATAAATATTTTTGTACTCTTCGAACAACTCGCGAAAAGAAGAGTTGACTGTTGCCCACAATTTCTCTCCTATTTTAGGACCAAACATAACCATAGTAGCCATCTTTATGTAATTTGAAAGTTTATACCTTGGATCAACAACCACACAAAAGAAAATAACGATGTTAAGCAACTGATCTCCCTTGTCTTTCTCACCTCTCTTCTCTCTTTCAGACCTTTTTTCTCCATACTTCTCCCCAAAATACTTGTAATACTTCACTAGCATCCCCTTACCCATTTCTTGACACAATCTATCTTCACTATGACACCAGTTTCGCAGCAAGACCAAAACATCCGCAATCTCATGAAAGAAGTTGTGAGATGTCGGATGCTTTGTCGCTGAGACACGGAGAGTAAGTCAGCCATCTTCCTAACTCTGTGAGACATGGGTACCCCTGGGTCCCCACCGACCAGGCTCACGGCCGTCCCCGACAAGTGGGTCCGGCCTACTAGAAGACTTGCCGACCTTTCAGTGGGCCAAACCGACCTAGTTGGCGGCCCACGCGACCTCCTGAAGACCTTCCAGAAGATTCCCCAGACGACCTCATTTGGCACGACCTCAAGACTCGGCGTACAAGACAAGACCTCGGTGGATTACGACTAAAGAAGATCGACGGAATATGGCAAGATGTGTAACATAGACTTAGGTCTCCTGGTCGTAATCGACCAAGAGTCTGGGAACCGACCTCATCTGCTAGCCAATATAAGGCAGATGAGGCGACCCCTTGTAAAGATACGGAATCTTCAAGCAATCTACACCAACAACTGGACGTAGGGTATTACTCTCCGGAGGCCCGAACCAGTATAAACTCACCGTGTTCTCTGTGTTCCGCGTACTCATGTGCGACCTTCAAGTTCTTAGCCTTAGACTCCTTCCCGCCGAACAACTAAACCATAGGGATTAACACCCCTGTGGGTTGTCCAGATCTCACCATCTAACAGTTGGCGTGCCAGGTAGGGGCTGAGTCAAGGTTCTTCGTGCAACTCGATGGCTTCGACCAACGGCGTCATCTTTTCGGAGAGCATGGCGGACATCCTCGCCAACCCCGTCAACATCTGCTTTGGCTCGATGCCAGCGACATCCACCGCTCCAGCCGCCTGCCTCGTCATCGAAGGCAACGCGGTCACCACCGACCAACGGATTGAAACAGATCTTTCATCAGAAACCCACCCACCCACTCCTAGCGACCTGATCGCTGGGATTCATCGTGTCGAGGGCATGCTCTCTGACACGATCGAAATCTATGAGCGCATTAAACGCACTCGCACGATCTCATCAACCTCCAGCATGCCTCTCGGCTTGCGCAACACTGCTCACGTAGCATCACGCTTCATGAAGCGCAAGATCCAGATTGAATCTGGACCCAAGACCCAACATCATGGAAGCTGCAGGAATCACTTCGATGAACCTTGCCCTATTCACGAGAAGTCCAAGCACACCGCACGCTAGTGCCGTGTCCTCAAGAAGCTTTGCCGACCCCTCACCATGGCTCATCGCCGTCGGAAGAACCAAGAAACATCTCCGGACCGCCTTGCGTTCCAGGTCGCCCATACAACGATCTCCCCGAACTATCCGGGGTAAGAGTTCGAGACCCCAGATCGCCAGATCTTGGTCGTCTCTGCGGACGTGCCACCAAAAGATGGAGAAACATATGAGCAATGACAAGAGCGTGAAAACGCCAATGCCGCCAGAGCCGTCCGGTGACAACAAGAGCTCGCTATTGCTGCCTCAGGTGCAGGCCAACCACCGGCTAACGCCGGTCAAGTCAACACCAACGTCGGGCAACAAGCACCTGCTGCACCAGCTACCCCACAGCAGTGATGCCAAGATAATCTACCTCGTGCCAACAGACTGCGCGCGTGAGACCTCCTCAGGGACTTCGAGTGTGATGGACTCGAAGTTTATAATTCCCCGGTACGGGTGTGAGGAAGTTTGGGCGCGATTTGGATTAAAATCGCGCATGAAATGACGGGTTAAAGGAGGTGTCTAGGGTTAATTAGGGGCCTGTTAGTATTTTATTATAAAAGAAAAGGACCTAATTATAATATTTAAACCTAGCAGGGGTTTAATTATAATAGTCTAGGGTTTTAATTAAAAAGGACAGGGTTGTTTTTGTGGTTTAATTTAAAGCATAGGGTCTGATTTGAAAGAAAGGAAGGAGAGAATAGAGGGGGGGTCGGTTTTGGAGAAGCGGAAAAAGGGCAGAGGGGGGTATGGGTAAAACAACCATCTTCTTCCTCCCTCCCTCATGATACAAAGGCGCGAGAAGACGGGGAGGCCGACCGTGGAAGGGGGGGGAGGGGCGCGGCGACTCGGTGCACGGCGACGGCCGGGAAGTGGGGCAAAACGAAGAGGAGGTCGAGGGCAACTCATTCCACTCCTCACCTTGGTCGGGGACGGACTATGGAGGGAGATCGACGGCGGTGGGCGGTCTGCAACCCGGAACGGCACGGGCGACGCTGGTGGTGGCGATGGAGAGCTCGGGGAGGGGAGGGGGGGATTGGTCGTGGAGGTGCGGGACGAGGTGGGGAGCCGGTCCGACCGTTTTATAGGCGCGGAGAGGCGGTTCGGGCGAAGAGTTTTGAGCTGCGGGAGCTTCGATGGTCGTCAATGGTGGTGGGGAAAAAATATCATGGCATTGACCTCGGGCCGGCGAGCTTCCGGGCGGCGAGGCGCCGTGGGGACGTGACCCTTCGTGCGGGGGGCGGCCGTTGTGGCCGTGGGAAGGAGACCGGCCGATGCGGTGGCGTGTACGGGTGAGCACACCTTAATGGCGGTCGTCGGTTTGCCGGTGGGGGCGGCCGCCGGCCTTTGCCTGCGGTCGTGGGCTAGCACCGGCGTGCCGTCCGGGCGGTGTAGGAGAGGGGAAGGGGGGGGGGGGGGGGGGCGGTGTTGTCTGCGAGAGGAGGGGCGCGCGGGGGGTGCCGCGCGAGGGGCGGTCGCGGCCCCCTAGGCCGCGCGCGCGAGGGGGGGGCGTCGCGGCACGGGGGTCGCGGCCCCGGCCGCGGGAGGGAAGAAGGGGGAGAAAGAAAGGAAGAAAAGAAAAGAAGAAAAGAAAAGAAAAAGGAGAAAAGGGAGGAAAAGAAAAGAAAACGAGAAATAGGAAGAGAAAAGAAATAGAAAAACAGGAAAAGAAATAGGAAAGAGTTTTTGAAAAATTAGGAGAATTTCTCGGGATATTAGAGGAAGGGTTTTTGTGGGGTTTCCGTTTTTTCGGGCGTCGGCGTGATTTTCGGGACGGCGGTGATGGCGAGGCGGACCGGCCAGCGGGACCGCGGCATGCGCGGGATTCTCGGTGTGGTGGCCGACTGCGGTGCTGGGGTGACACGCGACGGGCGACGGCCCGAGCGCGGCGGTGCTGGCGGGGATTCGCGGCACGCGCGCCGAAGGGAAAAGAATTGACCGGGGTTTCGGAAGGGGTAAATGAGCTCAGCGGAAAAGTTTTGAAAATGCGCGTAGTTTATTAGGTGATTTATTAGAAGCTAAAAACGCGGGCGTTACAAACCTACCACACTTAAAATGAATCTCGCCCTCGAGATTCGGCTAGGTTTCGAATAGGTGGGGAAATTTTTTCTTCAACGCGTCCTCTCGTTCCCACGTGGCTTCTTCTACTCCGTGTATGCTCCATTGAACTCTGCACACCCGTACTTCGATGTTATTGTTCTTTTGACCACCGTGTCCAAAATCTTGACGGGCACTTCCTGGTACCTAAGGTCTGGCTGTAGATCAATGGTCTCTACCGGTACTCGCTTCTCTTCGAGGACCTTCAAACATCTTCGCAAGCGGGAGACATGAAACACTGGGTGTATGTCTGACATCTCTTCTGGTAGCTCCAACCGGTATGCTACTGCTCCGACCCTCTTCAGCACCTTATACGTTCCAATGTACCGAGGGGCCAACTTTCCGTGCACCTGAAATCTCCGAGTCCCTCGGATAGGTGAAACCTTGAGGTAAGCGAAATCTCCAGGATTGAAGATTACTTCACGCCTCTTCCTGTCCGCGTAGCTCTTCGCCGGGATTGGGTGGCTTTCAACTTCTCTCGGATGTCGGCTACTCGCTCTTCGGCTTCCTTTATAAGTGCGGGCCCAACCGGGGCACGTTCTCCCACTTCCGACCACATCGGGGGTGTCCTATATTTCCTCCCGTATAAAGCTTCAAACGACGACATTCCTAGGCTTGCTTGGTAGCCGTTGTTGTAGGAGAATTCCGCATATGGTAGGCTCGTTCCCGGTCTTTGCCATAGGTGAGGACACATGCTCTCAACATGTCTTCCAAAATTTGATTTACTCTCTCGGTCCGTCCGTCCGTACGTACGCGGGTGGTATGCGAGCTGAAATCCAGTTTGGTACCCATGGCTTTATGCGAGCTTTTCCAAAACCTAGAGGTAAATCGGGTCCCTCTATCCGAGACTATCCTCGCTAGGCACTCCATGCGGTTTCACTATGTTCTCTATGTAGAGTTTTGCTAACTTCTCTCCTCCATAAGTGGTCCGTACGGGTAGAAAGTGAGCGACCTTAGTGAGTCGGTCCACTATTACCCATATGGAATCATGTCCCTTCTGAGTCTTTGGCAAACCTACTACAAAGTCCATGCCTATTTCGTCCCATTTCCACACCGGGATCGGTAAGGGCTGCAACGATCTGCGGGTTTACGGTGCTCGCTTTAATCCTCGACAAGTATCACGGTGGGCGATGAACCGGGCAATGTCTGCTTTCATTCCTTTCCACCAATACTTCGTTTTAAATCCATATAC
Organism: Cenchrus americanus; assembly: GCA_947561735.1. NCBI lineage: Eukaryota > Viridiplantae > Streptophyta > Magnoliopsida > Poales > Poaceae > Cenchrus > Cenchrus americanus. The sequence continues at coordinate 59,178,823 of OX387240.1, forward strand.
ATCTTTGTGGATCTCGGGTGAATGGAGTATGCTTTGAGTTGTGGGCCTCATCCATGATGGTCCGTCGGAAATCTCCGCCTTCGGGCACGCATAACCTATTATTATACCACAATGTGCCTTGATCATCCACTCTAAAGTCCGGGGCCTTATTCTCTCCCGTATGCTTGCGGATCTTCATCGATTCTCATCGGTCTCCCGGGCCTTCCCGATCTTTTCCTCTAGGGTAGGCTAAACACTCGGTTGGTGGACGTAGCCTTGGGGAACAATGTGCACGTTGAGCCGCGCCATTTCTTCTTGCAACCGGGTACTCTTGGGTGCCGCCTTCTCGTAGGATTTCCGACTTAGGGCATCCGTGCTACTACATTGGCTTTCCCTGGGTGGTAGTGGATTTCTAGGTTATAATCTTTGACTAACTCTAACCACCTTCTTTGCCTTAGGTTTAGGTCGGGCTGGGTGAAGGTGTACTTTAGGCTCTTGTGGTCGGTATAGATCTCGCATTTATTCCCGATCAGGTAATGTCTCCAAATCTTAAGGGCATGCACTCGGCTGCAAACTCCAAATCATGGGTGGGATAATTCTGCTCGTGGGGTTTGAGCTGGCGGGAAGCATACGCCACTACTTTCCCATCTTGCATAAGAACACATTCCAACCCTTGTCGGGACGCGTCGCGATATATGACAAAATCCCGTGGAATGTCCGGCAAGGTCAAGACCGGGGTTGTGGTCAATCTTTTCTTCAACTCCGGAAACTTCTCTCACACGACTCGGCCTAGTTGAACTTCTTCTCCTTCTTGAGTAATTCCGTCATGGGTCGGGAAATCTTCGAAAATCCTTCAATAAACCTCCGATAGTACCCTGCTAAACCAAGAAAGCTTCTGATCTCGCTCACATTGGTCGGTTGTTGCCGGTTGGAGATCGTTTCGACTTTCCGGGGTCTACTGCTACTCCTTCCGCGCGGTCGAATATGCCCAAGGAAAGATATTTTCTCCGACCGTAACTCACACTTGCCGAACTTAGCGTACAACTTGTGTGCCCTCAATTTCCCCAAAGACTACTCGAAGATGCTGCTCATGTTCTTCCACACTCTTGGAGTAAACAAGTATGTCGTCAATGAAGACTACGACAAACTTGTCCACTCTTCCATGAACACCTTATTCATGAGGTTCATAAAATATCTTTGGTGCGTTGGTGAGTCCAAAGGACATCACGGTGAACTCATACCGCCCGTAATGGGTGACAAAGGCGGTCTTAGGGATGTCACTTTCCCTAATTTTGAGTTGGTGGTTGTGACAACCCGCCCAGGAAAATACCGTACTATCACCTAAGACCGATCCACTTTGGTCATTAAGCCATAGTAAAGCATCATCCTGTCGTTGGTCGCCGGTTAACGCCCGTAAATCACTTGAACATTGGACGAGAGGATCGACACATGCATTAAAACTCACGCGAAGGCGAGTCTAGAGTACAACATGGATTAACATTTGATTACAAACCATGGTTAATGGCATAAGATAAAGATTCGTAGTTCGAAAATACGGCGGAAATAAAATAAACTATCCAACGGTAGACATCACGGGGGGCATCCGTGATGTCGGCACATGTCGTCACCCTTCCGATCAATCACACCCGCAACAACAGTTTTAAAGCAAGGCCGAGTATACTAATACTCGGCAAGACTTAACCGTCGGGTGATAACTACATCACCAACCTCTAGACATGAAAGGCTTTTGGTCGGTGGAGTTCTTTTTTTGGAAAGCCACTAAGAGTGGATCCTTACTTTCAATCTTTTAGCACAAGTTCTAGTTGATTACCATTTCTAATTGTGCCAACTAATTCAATCAAAAATTGGACAAGCAATTAATTCATCCAACATATTCCTCGAGTTCCATCATTATGGGATAACATGGCCGTAGAATAAGCGAGTCTCGGATAACGGTGAGAGGCCGACAATCGATTGATTTAAACCTTGCAAGGTAAACCCAAACACACGGTCGGTTGCCCCCGCGAGGACAACTCCCCTGTGCCGTCCCCGAAATCTTCGGGTTGGGATCGAATCTTACGGTCCCCGGTGCAGGCTATCCGCATACCCCGCGAGATACCCGGAGTCACCATACACCATCCTTTCCGTAGCTAGCCGGTAAGGAGAATTGCTCAAGAGTAGTAATAGTAAGATCCCGTGCCGCCTCATTAAGGTACTAGGCTTACCGGTCCCATTCCCGCATATGCTTGGTACGTTCAAAAGCTTAGCCCACATGCCCACCGGACCGGAGCCCAATCCCATGCTCTTACCACATGAGCAATCCATTTAAGGATATCTCGGTGATTCCTAACTAGGAACCTATTCTCGCGAGTGACGAACATCACTCGACTTCTATCGGTCCTATAGCATGGCAGCTATCGACCTAGCATACTAGTGATAGAGCATCGGTGCCTACGGATTATGCATCTAGGGTTTCAATTCAATTCCCGAAACGTAAATGCACAAACATAGCAAACATAATTGCCTAATTTTAAAAGGCGGGGTTAATGATCCGGGGCTTGCCTTCGCTGGCAAGGTTGGCCTTGGGCCCTTCTGGACTTGGGTCCGGGTCTTGAGCTACGTTCACGCACGGCGAGCTCTTCGTTAGCACCTTCGTCTCCTCCTTCCGCACGCGCGTACGTCTGCGGCGGAAAGATCTACACGAAGATGCAAATGCAAGATTTATTCAACGGTTTTCGCTTTAATCAATTATAAACCATTTTGACAATCAAGGGGTGTACTTGTTGGGCACATTCACCTAGATAAGAACACATTCAAGCATACTCTTCCGTAAAGGAACAAGATGCAGCTCCTTATTAATTATTCTTTTTGATGGTGACTGTGTACATATATACGTAAATAATTTAATTTAATTTCATCAACAGTAGTGGGTAGGTATATTTAACCTCTTTAACACGATTTACAACCACACTCATGTTACATGGGTGGTTGGGTGATTTCTCTTTATTGCACAATTTAATAAAGGTTTCTTTATTCTTGTCATTTCATGTGAAAGCTTTTAATCATTTTCCTTTCACAAGCAAGATACAAATAATACTTTTATCCTTGAATTAATTTCTTATCAGCATCTAGAATTAATTATTTATTTTAATTGAATTAGATAATATTTTCCAAAAAGGAAAAAGAATTAAATAAGGGCTTTTCTTTATTTAATTTCCCTTAATAGAAAAAGGGCTTTTAAGCCTTTTATTAACCAATTAAATTACCAAAAATTAATGGGGTGTTTCTTAAGCCTACTAGCACCTGTACTGGTCCATTGGACCCACATGTAAAGGTTGGAGGCTAGGAAATTAAATATTATGGAAAATGGCAAGGGTTATCTCGGTGATTCAATTTAAATGCATCTAAAAATAATTAGGCATCAAAATGATCCAAACTTTCTTGTGCATGCTCTCTGGTCCTAAACAAGCTTAGAAAACCAACATGTTCACATGGAACCTCTACTGATCTTGTTTTATTAATTTTCAAAGGAAAACATGCATAATTCAAGAATAATTATTTCTGTTAATCCAAAATTCATGATTAATTCACAAGATGTGTATTTTGGTATTAAAAGACAGTGTGCACCAGCTGGGGTTAAAAACATAAATATATTTAACATGAAAAATCATTTATGCAGATCTGCCAGAGATAGAAAAACATTTTTAGAAAAAGATTTACATGATAACTTTGTGCAATTTTTGGCATAGGAGCTGGTCATTACCTAATACACAACATACCCAAAAATTAGCTACAGAGGTTCTATTTTTTTTGAGATATTGCAGATATAGGGTTTTCACATTTGTATTTTTCATGCAAAAACAAAAAGGAATCAGCTCAGGCTAGAATAACAAAAGTTGTAGCACAATTCACCACGGATCCAACAAAATTGGCTTCGCAATTTTCTGAATTTTCTGTGATTTTCTACGCAATTTACAAGAATCAGCAATTCAATTTAACTATTGGAGTTTACCTTTTGCGAAAAGGACCCCGGAAAGAAACGAAGGCTTGCAATGCGGCCCCTATGGCGGCCGGCCGGCACGGGCTGCCAAATTCCGGTAAGGCCGGCGACTCTCTTGCCCGGGGAAGGGGTGGAGGAGGGTCTAGGGGGTGCTAGGGTTCGATTTGCACCGGATTTGAGGGTGAAAGCGACCCAGAACGGTGGGGTGCTCGGCGGTCGCCGGCGGTGGCCGCCGCCGGAGCAGCGGTTCCGGTGCGGTGGGGCGGCTCGCGGGAGGGGCGGCGCGTGCGGGGGATGTCGCAAGTGCCAAGGATCGTAGGGGAAAGTTGGTTTGGTGCCTAGCCGGCCCGGCCGGGGAGCTCGCCGCGGCGACACCGGCGTGCGCGTCGGCGGAGCGAGGGGAGCGGAGGGCGCGGCGGCGGGGGCTCGGTGCCGGGGGGGGGGGAAGAGTGGTCCCGCGAGCGCGGAAAGCCGTGGCGGCTCTTAAAGCGATGCGCGAGCGGGGTAGCGGAGCACGGGCGGCACGGCGTACGGCGGCGGGTAGTACCCGTACCACGGCGGGCGGGGGGAGGGGTACGGCGGCGCGGATTCCGCGGCGTTCCCCGCCGTTCGAGGCACCTCGGGGGCACGGGGCGGCCCGGGGAACATGCGAGGAGCCTTGGGAACGTGCGCCGGGGGGCCGAAGCCGAGGCACCGGCACCGGTGCGGGGCAGGCGCGGCGGCGCGCGCGCGCGCGCGCGCGCGCGCGCGGCGCGCGCGCGCGGCGACGCGGCTCGGCGCGCAGAGCGCCTGAGTTTATTCAAACTGGTCCGGTTCAAAATAGATTTTCTCCAAAAATTTGAATAAAAGTGCTCCAAGCAATGAATAGGAAAGTTGTAGATCTAGCTACCCTCTACAACTTTCAAAAAGGTCCTATGGCGTTTTTCTCAACGGATTTTGCAGGAACGTCGTGCCAACTTTGAATGTCGACACGTTACGGAAAACGAGAAAATCTGTTTTGCAAGGGGGTTTTCACAATTTTCCTCTCCAAATTTGAAATGCCAATCTACATGAAAGTTGTGTCCCTCAACAAGATCTACAACTTTCATAAAGGTAGATTTTGAAGTGTTTAGGTGAATTTTGGGGAACGCGGCAAAGTTCCGGACGACATTCGCTGACGTCAACGGTCAAGCGGGGTTTGGCCGTGTCTTTGACCAAGGGTTGACTACGGGTGTGTGTGGGCTTGGTCAAGGGGTTCATCGGGGTTCATTGACGAGGTTTTCGGGTGATGTACCAGGTTGACCTCGGTTTGACCGGGGTTTGACTGGGTTTGACCCGGCCGATCCGGTCATTAGCGTTAATGACGGTAATTAAAAACCTGGGGCGTCACAGTCTACCCCCCCTTAAGAAGAATCTCGTCCCGAGATTCGAAATTACAAGGGGAGGTGAAGAATGGTTCGGGGTTAAGGTGTTACCCATGAAACTCGGTTGGCTCGCTCCACTTGCGGTGCTTGGCTTGTTGTTGTCGATAGCGAGGTCGGGGTTCTCGCTCTCGCCGTTGGGGCTTTCGCCGTCCGGGTTTCGGGCACTTATTGGCGAAATGCCCGGCCGTCCACAATTGTAGCACAACCGGGGAGGAAGATCTTTGGGTTTGGAGATCGGTTGCTGGGCTTCCTGGATAAGGCGGAGCCTCCTTCTCTCCTTTTTCCTTGCCTTCTTCGAGATTCGCGCAGGTGTTGCAATGGCGGTGCGTTGAGTGGTCTTGCTGGGGTTACAGCTTCGCTTGCCTTCACGTGGACAAGTCTCTGTGCAGGTAATTTTCCACTCACTTACATCTATTTCAGATAATACTCGTTTGTTGCCTCGTATTGCCTCCTCTTCTCGCCCGAGATCCATTGGTAGCCGAGAAGGTGGTAATATGGAGTCGGAGGATTGGGGCTGGTCTTGATTAGCATACTCCTCCAACAGATTGAACAAACGGGCTTGTTCGACCATAGAGGCAGATAAGGACTGAGAGAGACTGTCTGCCAAACTATTCTGATATGGTTTCCCATAACGTCCTTGGATGATATCGTACACCACTTGATTCAAGATGCACTCGCCCTTCTAACGGTTGGGTTAAGCCGACAATGGTGTTGATGTCCCTCTGGGTGGGTACTTCGGTGAACGGGGCTTGGAAGGTTGAAGCTTCGATTGCATCGGTGGCATTTGTTGTAGTCGTTGAGCCATTTGTCGTTGTGTCCGGCAGGAGTTGACACAACACTTCGGTATGGGCTGCTATGAAAGCTTCGGTCAACATTGTGGGCGGCGGTTGCGTACGATCGCCACTACCCGATGCTTCAAAATCATTGTGATTATTCCATGCTGGTCGGAACATCTGAAATTTGAGTTCCTAATTAGCGCATGGTCGGAATCTCACCCACGCTTATAATTCGGACATATTGTACGAAACTCATTCTCGGTAAGCAATGCAAACCGGACATCCAAGAGTTACAAACTCGACTCGGCAAGGCCGGGTCCACACACCTCGTGATCGAGAAATGCAGATGGAACAAAAGGTACAAGGTGTGTCCTTCCACTACCTCATCGCCGTTCATGAGGAAGCGGACGATGAATGTGCACATGCACAGCTAATAGTAGACACAATCCTCCTACTATACAGAGGTACATCCCTAACAATGTCCAACGAACGACTCGAGCTCTTCCGACGACGGAGTCATGGGTGGCGACTTGGGTTGGTTTCTCGCCTTCGGTCTACTTCGAGCTTCTTCTTGACGTCGGAAATGAAGACGGGAGAACGATTCGCTCGGGAAGATTGAAGTATCCGGGAGGGGTACTCTAGTGACAAGCGGCCAAGGCTAGCTAGAAGAAGAACAAGAACAAGTGTTACCGCCGAGCTCGATGGAAATGGAGCTTTCGTTTCGGCGGTTCCGGTAAAAGGTTTCATTTTATAGCCGATGCGGGGCTGTAACGGTCAGTTGACCCAGTTGGTTATCTGGTGTATACAACACGGAGCTCGACAAGGTCAGCTCACGCGATCAGGACGTCGTGAATACGGTTGCAGAAATCAAGGGTTGAGTGACGTCACGGCGTCGTATGGTCGTGACACTGGTGACGATGGGCTCAACGGTCTAAATAATCGACCGTGAGGGGGAGCAAAACGAGAAAGGCTTGGTGTACTACGCTTCACGCTGGTGATAGCGACACCGAGGAGCGTAGCAACAAGCTTCGATCGATCCTGGGCGTACTTCCTTGTTTGATTTTTGAGAATTTGAAAGTTAAGAGCACGGACCAAGAACGAATGCACGATGGATAACTTTTCCATGTCGACTATTCGAGAACCTTGACTGCTCAAGAGAAAAGTTTCTACTTCTGCTGTTTTCCACTTGGCTAGCGGAAAAAGGAATCGATGCTGCAAGATCGTCGAGATTCACGGCAGGGGACCAATTGGTCGGGGATTCCCAATAGATCATTACAACGAAATGGGAGGCTAAAGACAGAGTTCCATAATCCCTTATACACGAAAGACGACTTCAAGTGGGAACTTCAAGGAATAATCTTGCTCACACCTTTACTTGTTTCGCAAATTTTGAGGTTTTGACAACTCGTTGTTTTGAAAGTGTAACACTTTTCAAATTTGACGCGATGCATATGCTTGTGCAGTATGGGCTCATGATGCACGTTAGAATGACTTGGTTACCCATATGCATTGATGATTGGAAATGCAATCAATAGTAGGGAGGGGATCGTGCGACGAGTTGCTATCTCACAACCAAGATACCTAGCGCGCTCCTAGTGGCGGTCGTGTGGCTGCAGGCACACACGATACCCTAGGTTCCGTCGCGGCACCTTTGACTATGAGGTAACGACATCACCCAACAAGAGAGGTAGGGTAAGGGTACGGAGTTTCATGCGGATGCACTTTAGTGTACCCATGCTTCCCAAATGCATATGCTATGCAGCGCATGCTCAAAAGCCAAATTTTTAATTTAAATCACAGGGTTTGAGCAAGACCGAAAAGAACAAGTTCAGGATTAAGAATCGATCGGATCTTGGATTGGCACAATAATTTGTGGAGTACAGATCTTGATTGATCACAACTTAACATAATTAACGTCGTACGAACATCATTGCTGAATGGGATGTTTAATCAAGGCAGTACATCAATTGAGAGTTTTCAGAATTACCAACAACATTTAGGATTACAAAGCAAACTAGCTGCGATGACAAGGTTTCTAGTTCAACTGACAGTGATAGCTGACCAAAGTGGTCATGGTACACTAGGATTCTCACAACACCGGATTCGATGACTCGAACTTCATTCCCAATGGACCAACTTCCGAAGGTGGGATCTTCCATGCTGAAATACTACGGTGACTCGAGTCCGGACTCGATTCCGGATTCACCCCGGATATCTTCAACATCTTCTTCTTGTGCTTGGTCCAGGAATGACAGGTTCTGGGGGTGGAACGGCTAGAGCTTCCAGTTGATTCTCTAGTTCAAGCATATACTGATCGTTATGCTGCAACAAGAAATTCTGCTCATGGATGATCTCCGTTAACTCTTGTATCTTTGCCTTGTCCTTGCGTCTTTCCTTCCTGAGAGTAGCGATCATTGCTCGGGCTTCTTTCAACGCCTGAGCTGAACACTCTACTTCCTTGACCTTGTATCTATAGATTTGGTGTCTATAGCATACGCTTTCTCCCACCATTCGCAGATAGGTGTCGTACATAGCTTCCGAGAAGCGGAGCGAGGTGACAAGGTCGGGACTATTGTGCGAGTTGTTACGGGGCCGGGAGGATAGTTTCTCGTTCACCACCGGTGCAATGTGTCGCTCGGGTACCGGAATGACTTTAGCCGCGCAGAGTTGGCTATCTCGGTCGGGTGCTTTCCACAAAAAGTGGTGAGTGCTTCGAGAGCAGCCTTATGTCTTGCGTCGGACAAGTTTCTTCCATGTGCCGTACACTCCCACTCATCCCAAGCAGGATTGGTCGGGCACGTTGAAATCTTCACCTTCACTTCACAACGAAGGAGTTGACCTGTGGTCATGATCTCACGTGTCGAGTACTCTGGATAAGTGGTGTACCCAAAGTTCCTTAGGGTGTCCCACAAAAGTGCAGGAAAACCACCCTCCTCGAGGTAGTTCACGAGAGTCCATGCTTCCACATCGGTCGATGTAGAGCCAACGTTGTCCATCTGGACATAATGACAAAAGTGAGAATCAGGCGGGTGCGAGTATACAAAGGTAACTCGATCCATGAATACGGTAGGGTCAAGGTATGGGTAACCATGCATACTTAAATACCATCGTATGCTGAGCTCGAACGAGCAGGCATACCAATGATACATAGTCTGACAATCGGGAACCGAACATCCTACTCAAACCAGAGTTCAACACTTCTCCACTTGGCGTAGCAACTTAGCAAGGTTATGAAACTGAAGTTGGGTACTCAAGGTTGAGTTAGGGAACTAGAAAAGTGTTGAACCAAGCAAAGTTTCAAAAGGTTCTAAGGAGATAGCAACAAGGGTTGCCTAACCGAGCATAACTTGCGGTAGACCAAGGTGTGATCACGAACTGGGGCTAGCAGAACGGAATTAGATTGGAGCAACCTAGGTTAGAATCACCTAGACGAAAGATTCGGGAACAAGAACAGCCATCTAAGCAACACTTTTGTTAAATTTAAGCTCGACAGCACTTCTACACCTAAGAAGCGAAACGAACAAAACACGCTACAACTATTTTACCTGCGAGAGCACGGAAAACGGACGTGAGTTCGGTTTAGATTCTTTCACGATTTTTAGCATGATGCAAGACGTCCTATTCGTCCTCACCGGGCAATCAAGCCAAAATTCGGAGTTAGCGCGGTGGCATGGCTCATACACGTATCTCCCTATAATAACTAGTCGAGATCTAGTCGATGCTTGCTTAGCGAGCTTACGAAACGGGGTTAGTGTACCGCGAGAAGATCACGAGAACACAACGAACCTTTCATGCCGGCACTCATGAAAGTGTCCACATACATTACCGTTCACTATAGAAACGGCACCCATGCGTTAAGCCGCCGCATGGACGGCGTCCAACCTCGGACATGCTCCGTTGGAATGGAGTATATCCTTGCCTCGCATGAGCGACATGCGGAAAGCTCACGTATGAAACATGTGGCAAGACACAACTCATAACCGGACGCGAAGATGGGATCCGTGGAATGGATCACTCCATCAACCCTCGCAATTCCCGTGATGCGGAACGGCACACGTATAAAACACGTGGCTCATCCGGTTTGGTTGTGCGAGAAAGTAAGTCCGACATAAAGTAATGTGCCGGAAGTTAGCAAAATAGACCATAAATTAATAAGCCACCTTAAAGAAACCAAAAATTCCCTCTAGGGCCTCTTGGTCTAGTTTATCCTTAACGGAGCAACGTATTTTGCAAACAAACAATCTTGGCAAATTTTATTCGAAAATCATGTGATTAGAGTTGTTAATTAAACTCTGGTGCATGCAGTCGCTCTGATACCAGCTGTGACAACCCGCCTAGGAAAATACCGTACTATCACCTAAGACCGATCCACTTTGGTCATTAAGCCATAGTAAAGTATCATCCTGTCGTTGGTCGCCGGGTTAACGCCCCGGTAAATCACTTGAACATTGGACGAGAGGATCGACACATGCATTAAAACTCAAGCGAAGGCGAGTCCGGAGTACAACATGGATTAACATTTGATTACAAACCATGGTTAATGGCATAAGATAAAGATTCGAGTTCGAAAATACAACGGAAATAAAATAAACTATCCAACGGTAGACATCACAGGGGGCCATCCGTGATGTCGGCACATGTCGTCACCCTTCGATCAATCACACCGCAACAACGAGTTTTAAAGCAAGGCTGAGTATACTAATACTCAGCAAGACTTAACCGTCGGGTGATAACTACATCACCAACCTCTAGACATGAAAGGCTTTTGGCCGGTGGAGTTCTTTTGCTGGAAAGCCACTAAGAGTGGATCCTTACTTTCAATCTTTTAGCACAGGTTCTAGTTGATTACCATTTCTAATTGTGCCAACTAATTCAATCAAGAATTGGACAAGCAATTAATTCATCCAACATATTCCTCGAGTTCCATCATTATGGGATAACATGGCCGTAGAATAAGCGATCTCGGATAACGGTGAGAGGCCGACAATCGATTGATTTAAACCTTGCAAGGTAAACCCAAACACACGGTCGGTTGCCCCCGCGAGGACAACTCCCCAGCCGTCCCCGAAATCTTCGGGTTGGGATCGAATCTTACGGTCCCCGGTGCGAGCTATCCGCATACCCCGCGAGATACCGGAGTCACCATACACCATCCTTTCCGGTAGCTAGCCGGTAAGGAGAATTGCTCAAGAGTAGTAATAGTAAGATCCCGTGCCGCCTCATTAAGGTACTAGGCTTACCGGTCCCATTCCCGCATATGCTTGGTACGTTCAAAAGCTTAGCCCACATGCCCACCGGACCGGAGCCCAATCCCATGCTCTTACCACATGAGCAATCCATTTAAGGATATCTCGGTGATTCCTAACTAGGAACCTATTCTCGCGAGTGACGAACATCACTCGACTTCTATCGGTCCTATAGCATAGCAGCTATCGACCTAGCATACTAGTGATAGAGCATAGGTACCTAAGGATTATGCATCTAGGGTTTCAATTCAATTCCTGAAACGTAAATGCACAATCATAGCAAACATAATTGCATAATTTTAAAAGGCGGGGTTAATGATCCGGGGCTTGCCTTCGCTGGCAAGGTTGGCCTTGGGCCCTTCTGGACTGGGGTCCAGGTCTTGAGCTACGTTCACGCACGGCAGCTCTTCGTTAGCACCTTCGTCTCCTTCCTGTACGAGCGTACGTCTACTGGCGGGAAGATCTACACGAAGATGCAAATGCAAGATTTATTCAACGGTTTTCGCTTTAATCAATTATAAACCATTTTGGCAATCAAGGGGTGTATTTGTTAGGCACATTCACCTAGATAAGAACACATTCAGCATACTCTTCCGTAAAAGAACAATATGCAACTCTTTATTATTTATTCTTTTTGATGGTGACTGTGTACATATATACGTAAATAATTTAATTTAATTTCATCAACAGTAGTGGGTAGGTATATTTAACCTCTTTAACATGATTTACAACCACACTCAAGTTACATGGGTGGTTGGGTGATTTCTCTTTATTGCACAACTGAATAAAGGTTTCTTTATACTTATCATTTCATGTGAAGCTTTTAATCATTTTCCTTTCACAAGCAAGATATAATTAATACTTTTATCCTTGAATTAATTTCTTATCAGCATCTAGAATTAATTATCTTTTAATTGGATTAGATAATATTTTCCAAAAAGGAAAAAGAATTAAATAAGGGCTTTTCTTTATTTAATTTCCCTTAATAGAAAAAGGGCTTTTAAGCCTTTTATTAACCAATTAAATTACCAAAAATTAATGGGATGTTTCTTAAGCCTACTAGCACCTGTACTAGTCCATTGGACCCACATGTAAAGGTTGGAGACTAGGAAATTAAATATTATGGAAAATGGCAAGGGTTATCCGGTGATTCAATTTAAATGCATCTAAAAATAATTAGGCATCAAAATGATCCAAAATTTCTTGTGCATGCTCTCTGGTCCTAAACAAGCTTAGAAAACCAACATGTTTGCATGGAACCTTTACTGATCTTGTTTTATTAATTTTCAAAAGAAAACATGCATAAATATAGAATAATTATTTCGGTTAATCCAAAATTCATGATTAATTCACAAGATGTGTATTTTGGTATTATAAGACAGTGTGCACAAGTTGGGGTTAAAAATATAAATATATTTAACATGAAAAATCATTTATGCAGTTCTGCCAGAAATGGAAAAAGCATTTTTATAAAAAGATTTACATGATAACTTTGTGCAAGTTTTGGCATAGGAGCTAGACCTGACCTAATACAAAGCATATCCAAAAATTAGCTACAGAGGTTCTATGGTTTTTGAGATATTGCAGATCTAGGGTTTTCACATTTGTATTTTTCATGCAAAAACAAAAAGGAATCAGCTCAGTCTAGAATAACAAAAGTTGTAGCATAATTAACCACGGATCCAACAAAATTGGCTTCACAATTTTTTGAATTTTCTGTGATTTTCTACGCAATTTACAAGAATCAGCAATTCAATTTAACTATTGGAGTTTACCTTTTGCAAAAAGGACCCCGGAAAGAAACGAAGGCTTGCAATGCGGCCCCTATGGCGGCCGGCCGGCACGGGCTGCCAAATTCCGGCGAGGCCGGCGGCTCTCTTGCCCGGGGAAGGGGTGGAGGAGGGTCTAGGGGGTGCTAGGGTTCGATTTGCACCGGATTTGAGGGTGAAAGCGACCGACGGTGGGGTGCTCGGCGGTCGCCGGCGGTGGCCGCCGCCGGAGCAGCGGTTCCGGTGCGGTGGGGCGGCTCGCGGAGGGGGCGGCGCGTGCGGGGGATGTCGCAAGTGCCAAGGATCGTAGGGGAAAGTTGGTTTGGTGCCTAGCCGGCCCGGCCGGGGAGCTCGCGCGGCGCGCGGCGTGCGCGTCGGTGGAGCGAGGGGAGCGGAGGGAGCGGCGGCGGGGCTCGGTGGCGGGGGGGAAATAGGGGGTCCCGCGTGCGCGGGAAAGCCGTGGCGGCTCTTAAAGCGATGCGCGGGCGGGGGTAGCGGGCACGGGCGGCGCGGCGTACGGCGGCGGGCGATGCCGTACCACGGTGGGCGAGGGGGAGGGGTACGGCGGCGCGGATTCCGCGGCGTTCCCGCCGTTCGAGGCACCTCGGGGCACGGGGCGGCACGGGGAACATGCGAGGAGCCTTGGGAACGTGCGCCGGTGGGCCGGAAGCCGAGGCACGGGCACCGTGCGGGCGGGCGCGGCGGCGGCGCGGCCGGCGCGCGGCAACGCGGCTCGGCGCGCAGAGCACCTGAGTTTATTCAAACTGGTCCGGTTCCAAATAGATTTTCTCCAAAATTTTGAATAAAAGTACTCCAAGCAATGAATAGGAAAGTTGTAGATCTAGATACCCTCTACAACTTTCAAAATGGTCCTATAGTGTTTTTCTCAACGGATTTTGCAGGAACGTCGTGCCAACTTTGAATGTCGACACGTTATGGAAAACAGAAAATCTGTTTTGCAAGGGGGTTTTCACAATTTTCCTCTCCAAATTTGAAATGCCAATCTACATGAAAGTTGTGTCCCTCAACAAGACCTACAACTTTCATAAAGGTAGATTTTGAAGTGTTTAGGTGAATTTTGGGGAACGCGGCAAAGTTCGGACGACATTCGGCGACGTCAACGGTCAAGCGGGGTTTGACCGTGTCTTTGACCAAGGGTTGACTACGGGTGTGTGTGGGCTTGGTCAAGGGGTTCATCGGGGTTCATTGACGAGGTTTCCGGGTGATGACCCGGGTTGACCTAGGTTTGACCGGGGGTTTGAGCGGGTTTGACTCGGCCGATCCGGTCATTAGCGTTAATGACGGTAATTAAAAACCCGGGGCGTCACGGTGGTACCATGACCTCGGATCAACTTTTGAAAAATACTTGGCTCCTTTCAGCTGGTCTAATAGATCATCTATTATGGGGAGAGGGTACTTGTTTTGATAGTAACCTCGTTCGGCGAGTGGTAGTCCACGCACATCCTCATTATCTTATCATTCTTTTCCACGAAAAGCACCGAAGCTCCCCATGGTGATGAGCTTGGTCGATGAACCCACTTCGCTGGAGTTCTTCTAGCTGCTTCTTGAACTCTGCCAACTCAGGGGCTGCCATCCTATAGGGTCTCTTGGCTATGGGAGAGGTTCCGGGAATAAGGTCGATAACGAACTCTATATCCCCATCCGGTGGCATTCGGGGAGTTCTTCGGGGAACACATCCGGGTACTCTCGCACTACTTGGGACATCCTCTATGGACTTGGCTTCCATGTTGAAAACCATTAAGTCCGGCATGTGTCCTCGGGTGTGGCGAGTCACTTGTACCCCGTCCGGGTTGGTTAGGTGCACTACTTTATCGGCGCAACTTATAAGGCCATGGTGTTGGCTTAGCCAATCCATCCCAAGGATCACATCTATTCCCTTGGACTTCAGTACTACCAGCTCTGCTAGGAAGTCTACCCCACTTAAAATGATCCTTACCCGGGGGCATCCTAGTTGACACTTAATGTCACCTCCGGGTGTTCGAGTTAATAGGGGTGCTTTTAGTAGTACTATGAGTATGCTATGCTTTTCCACAAAACTTGAGGATATGAATGAGTGCGATGCTCCTGAATCAAATAATATGGTTGCCAAGGCGAGCCGACCGGGGAACTCACCGAGCACTACGCTTTGTGCTTCTTGCGCCTCCTGTGCATTGATGTGGTTGACGCGGGCTCGTCCATAAGACTGCTGGGGCTGCCTCATCTGCTGGTTGCTGTTGTTGTTGCCGAAGTTGTTGTTGCTGCGCACCGGCATGCGGTTGGCTCCAGACACGAGTGGCCTTGGCCCATTCACCGAGTTGGAGTAGGTGGAAGCGGTTGGCTTCTTGGCATATGGGCAGTTGGCAATGAAGTGTCCGGTCTCGCGGCAGTTGAAACACACCCGGGAGTTGTTGTTGTTGTTGGCGGTGACCTGGCTGGTGTTGCTCTGTGGGGGCTTCATGGTGTTCTGGTTGTTGTAGGGCTTGAACTGGGTTCTGGGGCCTTGCGAGCCCGTGGCTTGGGACTGGGTTCTGTACTGCATGGGAGCTTGGAATCTGGACACGGGGTGTCCGAAGCTTCTCTGCCTCTGGGATCGCTCTTGCTGTTTGGCCTTGTGCTCCATGAACTTGCGCTTGTTCTCCTTCTTCTCTTCTGCCCTCGCTCTCTCTGTGAGTATGGCCATGTTCATGAGGGTGTTGAAATCCGGGTAGATCTGAGGGGTAAGCAGGGTCCTCAGCTCCGGAGTCAATCCCTTCTTGAACATCTCCTGTTTCTTGGAGTCCTTGTCCACCTCTTTCGGGGAATAATGAGCCGGCTCTATGAAGCGGTAAGTGTACTCCTCCACGGACATGTTGCGGCGGCGAGTTCACGGAACTCATCCGCCTTTCGCTTCGAGTGGCTTACGGGATGTGGTAGCGGTGAAACTCTTCCACGAACTCATCCCGGGGTGATGGCGAGAGGGATCCTTGGCCGCCGCACGGTAGTTCTCCCACCGAGGCTAGGGCCGTCCCGGTGAGCCGGTGAGTTGCTAGGAGAACCTTGTTTCGGTCCTCACAGTTGAAGGGCTCTAGTTCCCTTAGAATGGCTCTCGGCCGTCATCGGCATCCAAGGGATTCACCAACCCGCCAAAAGTGGGCGGCTTCGTCCCGAGGAACTCTATCGGCTTCTCATTCATGCCTAGAACTCGGGTTCTTGGGCGTTTGATGGTGTTGAAAATGGCCTCCATCGGTACGGTACCGATTGGCCAAAACTTGTGCCGAGTTCAATGGGAGGGGGTGGCGGTGGCGGGACAACATTCTCTCCTCCATCTTCGCCTTGGTTTACTTCCCGATCGTTAAGACGCTCCCTTCGATCGGCTTGCGATCCTTCGGCGTCGACCCGACCGGAGCCTTGGTGGGTCCTAACGGGGTGCCCGGAAACCGTAACGACCCGCCTCCCCGAGGCCGGGCCCTCCGACACCCGGCGGCTCTCTAGGATCCCAAGAATATCCCCACGGACCAACACATGTCTTTCCCGCGCACTTTGTCCTCACTCATGCGCACCGGGAAGGACTTCCGGTCGGTCACCCATCGCTCCATGCCAAGCACGCTTAACTTTGGAGTTTTTAGTGACGGGCTTCCGAAAAGAAGTTGCAACTTGTTTGTATGAGTATCCTTATCAATCCTATTAAGCCTTGGGCCGGGATGTCACATACACCCCCCTTAGAAGATCGACGTCCTCGTCGATCAACCCCAAGCCAGGAACATCCTCTCTTGGCCACGTCCGTGGGTCCAGTGTCAGCGCATGTGCCATGCTGTGTGACCACTCAGGGCCCACACCAGCCATGCACACCATGCCTGCGCAACTGCAACCACACGCGCCCGTGAAACCACGAGAGTCGGCTCTGATACCAATTGTAACGACCCGCCTTCCCGAGGCCGGGCCCGCCAACACTGGCGGCTCTCTAGGACCCCAAGAATATCCCCACGGGACCAACACATGTCTTTCCCGCGCACTTTGTCCTCACTCATGCGCACCGGGAAGGACTTCCGGTCGGTCACCCATCGCTCCATGCCAAGCACGCTTAACTTTGGAGTTTTTAGTGACGGGCTTCCGGAAAAGAAGTTGCAACTTGTTTGTATGAGTATCCTCATCGATCCTATTAAGCCTTGGGCCGGTATGTCACGAAACCATCCGTAAAGGGCAGGTTTTCTAAGGGTTCTAGCTTTTATGTGATGTTTAAGTGGATTACATCGGATTTCTTTTTGAAAAAGGCGGGGTCTACTCCCTGCCGGCAAGCACACAACAAGCACATAGCAAAGAAACAAGCACAAACAAGTTTTTGTTACAAACAAGTGAGGAGGATACATCTCGACTACGCGACCGACACTACACGGACACACTACACGGCTCGGTAAGACAAGAGCTAAGGGTACGACTCTAAACTCGGACCGATCACGGTTTCAAACCCCGGGTCAAGGCAACGGGGGTATGCTACTCGCGGGGAGAGCCTTCTTCGGGGGTTGAGTGCACTTCCCGGCGGAATGAGCGACTCGTCATTGTCCTCGCCTTTGGGGTTTCCATTCCCTTGGGGTCGTGCCGCAACTTCCGCGGTCGGCTCGCCGGTTGTTCGGTGACTACCGGTGGTGCCGGCGAGGCTTCAATAGTTCCTCCCCATCCTACAAGGGGTGTTCCCGGCGGGACTTGAGCTTCTCCAATGGCTGGACGGGTGTTCCGCTATTGGTCCATTCTTGCATGTCTTTGGTCTTGGATCCGCCCGAGGCTTTCATGGGCAACGGCTTCACTGGCGATGGCGGATGCGGTCCTTGCATCGGCTTGAGCCACTCGGACTTGGTGCATCCTTACTCGTGACTTCCGCTTGCTCGGTCTAACCGATTTGCTCCCTCAAGAGCTTGGCTTGGTCATCGAAGAGTTTGTCCGGGGAGACGAGGTAGGCAACTATGTGGTACGGCAGGTCTTCTTGGTGGCGGCGTCATTCCGGGTTTCTCATGCGGGCACGCTTGGCGGGGTTCGATGGCGGGAGGAAAATACCTCATCGGTGTGGGGACGAAGTGTTCCTCGTAGATCCGACACGGGTAGCGGAAGGCTTTTTCGAGGGCCAAAGGATAGGTGTCTCGGTGTCGAAACCCTGTGGCGGTCACGCGCCACGGCTCGATGTTGGTGTGGCGGTTGCTTCTAGCGACGGAGAGGACCACCCTACAGCGAAGAGTGTCAAGTTGCTCGTACTCTCTGTTGTAGTACCTAGGGTGCTTAGTGATACCGAGGCGCTCCAGGGAGTTGATGAGAAGGCGAGCAAAACCGGGCTCCTCCCGGCACACGCCTTGGGTCCATCCATCTTCCGCCATCCGAAAACAAGGGTAGAGTTGAGCGAGGTTGTGGTAGGTTACAAAAGGTAGATAGCTTTATTTAGCAACAAGGTTGGGGTACACTCCTCGGTTCCACTCCGAGTTAGCCATCCGGAATCGAGGCAAGGATCCGGGTAAGGATTTAGGAAAAGATGAGCTCGGCAAAGGAAAGGTTAGAGAGGGGCCGAGAGGAGGTCTCGTATCCTAGGGGTCACGTCCTACGGCCAACCTACGACTGCGATACCACCGAAGCGTCCCCTCATCGAGAGGTGACTAAATGTGACACAAATACCGGTCCCGGGAGGCCGGTAGCACATTTATTACAACGGGTGGATCAGTCATTTACATCACGGCAACACGGAGGGCACGGAAGTGCCAATGCTACAAGGAACAACACAAATGCTAACGACCACACTACGATAGCAAAGGCTACCAAAACCTCATCGAGTACCACACCATGTAAGCTCTCTGTGGAGGCCCTAGGTACACAAGCACGGTTGGGTGTAGGGCGACGACCTACTCGACGTCTTCGGGAAAGAAATCGGGATCCTCCTCTCGAAAAACAGTTAGTAAAACAAGGGTGAGCACAACGTACTCAACAAGTTCAACCCCACCCACGGAGGGGCTTATAAGCGAGATCATGCACATGATATATATAACAAGGAACGAGGTTAAGGTTTATTTGCAAACTCGTTTACTCATGCGGGGGTTCATTTTCGAAAAGGTTTTCGCAAACCGGTTTATAACCAAAGTGACTCGGTTGTTTTAGGAAAACCACGTGGAATTACCGGACTCCCCGTCCGCGGTAGCCCGAGCACACGGCCACACATTTAACCCGAAAGACAACTCACGCCAAGAAACTTCCCAACCCAAACACTAGTTTTTGTGACCACACCGTGACTCGTCCAATACCGTGGACACGGCTATTCGAATAGGTTTGACACTCTGCGAGAGGTTGTACATCTTTACCCACAAGTAGGGTACGCGTCACACGGACACCTTAGTGCCGGTGCGGATCCTATCAAAGCCATTACCCACCTTAGCTAACCTTACGAGCCATCACATAAGCAACCAAGGGGTTATCTCACATAACCGGGCGTACCTCACACAGAGCGTACCCCTACTCCTTGGTCTCCCGCCGCTCACCAAAGCACACTAGACGGCAAGTAGATTAACTAGTGGGGTTTATGCTAAGTCGTTGCCACATACAACGGTCGAGTGGTTGTACGATGATTTGGGTCGGGTGAGATGTCACGTAACCCGGTCCTTAACCGACAAGATGGACAACTCCCAACATGCTCAACCACACGGTACGAGCTCATCCATACTCCCCGACACACGCGTCCATCCCGTCCACCCAGTTCTTTACTCATTTTCCGAACATACCCCATTTCCATTTTTAAAACACTCACACCTTTTTAAAGCACACACACATTTTTAAAGCAATCATTTAGGCCATACCAAGGTTCAATCATAGCAATCAAGGGTGGCTATCCTACCATGTTTTTGCAGTAAAACAAGATGCAATTTATAAAATGGGTTTAGGGTTGTATTTATAAAACTGGGACCAAAGCATGCATCAAAGGATGAGATTGAACTTGCCGTCTTCGAAGTCTTCGGGGAGTTCCGGCTCGACGTTCGGGATCTCGGGCTCCTGCTCGTAGTAGTCGGCTCCAAACTCCGGCTCGGGGTACCTTCCTTCATTTACTTCATCGGCTATAGCGCACACACAGGCAAGCATGCAATCAATATAAGCACACACAATTTATCCGGCTGAGCTCGAGGAAGGAAATTAGATAAAACAGGGGAATAAATATTATGTAGGGGGTTTTGTGTGAAGGATGGGTGGCGGTATACCCGTACGGGTGTGAGGAAGTTTGGGCGCGATTTGGATTAAAATCGCGCATGAAATGACGGGTTAAAGGAGGTGTCTATGGTGTTAATTAGGGGCCGTTAGTATTTTATTATAAAAGAAAAGAACCTAATTATAATATTTAAACCTAGCAGGGGTTTAATTATAATAGTCTAGGGTTTTAATTAAAAAGGACAGGGTTGTTTTTGTGGTTTAATTTAAAGCATAGGGTCTGATTTGAAAGAAAGGAAGGAGAGAATAGAGGGGGGGTCGGTTTTGGAGAAGCGGAAAAAGGGCAGAGGGGGGTATGGGTAAAACAACCATCTTCTTCCTCCCTCCCTCACGATACAGAGGCGCAGAAGACAGGGAGGCCGACCGTGGAAGGGGGGAGGGGCGTCGGCGACCTGGTGCACGACGACGGCCGGGAAGTGGGGCAAAACGAAGAGGAGGTCGAGGGCAACTCATTCCGCTCCTCACCTTGGTCGGGGACGGACTGTTGAGGGATATCGACGGCGGCGGGCGGTCTGCAACCCGGAACGGCACGGGCGGCGCTGGTGGTGGCGACGGAGAGCTCGCGGAGGTGGGGGATTGGTCGTGGAGGTGCGGGACAAGGTGAGGAGCCGGTCCGGCCGTTTTATAGGCACGGAGAGGCGGTTTGGGCGAAGATTTTTGAGCTCTGGGAGCTTCGATGGCCGTCAATGGTGGTGGGGAAAAATTTCATGGCATTGACCTCGGGCTGGCGAGCTTCCAGGCAGCGAGGCGCTGTGGGATGTGACCCTTCGTGCAGGCGACTGTCGTGGCTGTGGGAAGGAGACCGGCTAGTCCGGTGGCGTGTACGGGCGAGCACACCTTAATGGCGGTCGCCGGTTTGCCAGTGGGGGCGCTGCCGGCCTTTGCTGCAGTCGTGGGCTAGCACTGTCTGAGCGGTGCACGAGAGGGAAGGCAGCGAGGGGGTTGGTGCTATCCTGCGAGGAGGGGGGCGCGCGGGGGGGGGTGCCGCGCGAGGGGGAGGTCGCGGCCCTTGGGTCGCGCGCGCGAGGGGGGGCATCGCGGCCTGGCCGCGGGAGGAAGAAGGGGAGAAAAAAGAAAGGAAGAAAAGAAAAGAAGAAAAGAAAAAGGAGAAAAAGGAAGAAAAGAAAAGAAAAAAAGAAATTGGAAGAGAAAAGAAATAGAAAAATGGGAGAGGAAATAGGAAAGAGTTTTAGAAAAAATAGGAGAATTTCTCAGGAAATTAGAGGAAGGGTTTTTGTGGGGTTTTCCGGTTTTTCGGGCGTCAGCGTGATTTTCGGGACGGCGGTGATGGCGAGGCGGACCGGCCGGCGGGACCGCGGCGTGCGCGGGATTCCCGGCGTGGTGGCCGACCGCGGCCGGGGCGACACGCGACGGGCGACGGCCCGAGCGCGAGCGTGCCGGCGGGATTTGCGGCACGCGCGCCGAAGGGAAAAGAATTGACCGGGGTTTCGGAAGGGGTAAATGAGCTCAGCGGAAAAGTTTTGAAAACGCGCGTAGTTTATTAGGTGATTTATAAGAAGCTAAAAACGCGGGCGTTACATCATGGTTACGGAAATCTACAGGATACATCAGTTAGTGACCTCCTCTTCGAAGGGATCATTAATACAAAAAAATTGACCTACCAGTAGCCACGATATTAAATTGCGGGGTGGCCTCCACGGCCTTGCGCTTCTCCTCGGCGAGCTCGTCCTCGAGCCTTTTCTTTTCGTCGGCTGCCGCCTCACGGACCTCTTGAGCTCTTGCTCAAGGTCGACGATCCGCTGTTCCTTCTCCGTCACGTTCTTTAGCAGGTCGGCCCGGCCTTTGGCCTCCACGGCCTTTGGCTTGGAGAGTAAGAGAGCGACGGGAGCGAAAGCGACTACGACGGAGGAAGACGAAGGGGAATGGGGTCAACCCCACCCCGGGTCACCCTTTTTATAGGGGAGTCCACTGAATCTATCCGTTGCGATTTTTTCCACCGTACAATGAGCCTCAACGGCTCTATTCTGAAAAGTTCACGAGAAGATTAAGGCGGAATTTTCGCTAAGCAAGTCATAGCTACGACCTAAATCTGAGTTTAGATCGTTAGCCAAAAAGACAACATCAGGTCATCCTGATGGCAAATCATTTTGCAAGCCCCCAAGTCACATTAATATAGGTCTTTAGCAAATCATTTTGCCAAATCGACCAAGTACATGACAGAAGAGAGTGAGTATTACATGGATTACCCCAGGGTACATGGCCGCCTATGACCTCATTGGATCTAGAATCCGAAGGTACACAAGTCGCCTGCGACCTCACCGGATCCAGAACCTGATACACAAAGCAAATATACTACAAGGCCTGGGCTATCCAGAGCAGTTACCACGATCTACTTTGCCGGAGTAGAGTACATCGCGAGACTTCTCCTAGCACCAGGACCTTGATGGCGGCCTTGAGGGAGCAAACTGCAGGACAACACGTAATCTAAGGCACGCTCGACTCCAACTATTGGAATGGAGACTCGAGCTTGCTCTTCGGCGTTGAAAACCAAGCCCTAGTGAGCTCTCGGTGCTCACCAGAGACGTCCTGCTATAGCTCCAGCTCGAACAGCAGCACCTCCAAACTCTGCCTGATACTACGCAGAGGCTGGGCTTAGAGGATGGAGATGTTGCCTACACTTCGCAAGAATTCTCCTAGCTCCAAGCATCTACAAGAACAAAGCTCTACAATCTGGTGGACGAACACATGCCCATGGCATGGTGAGAATATTACACTGCGGCTTCATAGCTCAACGACGCTCGGAGCTTGCTTCCCTTGAGTCCAAAGCGTGCAATTTATAGCCAACGTCGCGCCCCGGGTAGCTGCCGAGGTAATGACACTGTCACCACGTGATAACGGGACCTGTAGCCTGTGCATCATTAAAGGCGATGATATTACTTTCTCTGACTCACGACGTCTTTGTCGTTTGCGCATCAATGATGCCTGAGCCCCACCGCAGAGGTCACAAGGCTACAGTAACCCCCTCGATCAATGGGCAGTTTGTCATTTTCTGGGTGGCAAGAGAATCTCCGACCACTATTGACCTGTCACCCTGCAGTCTATGCTACACGACAAGACCTGACCCCGTGTCAGATGGCTCCACGCCTAATTTAGCCCCCTTACAACGACGAGTTTACGACCTTCCTCTACGACCTGATGATCCTTATTTGCACCCGCTAGGCTCTACGTCCTGGTGCACCCGCTATGGCTCTGTACGTAAACGAACCTATTCCAATCAACCTATATTTCTGTTTCCTGAGCAGAATGGTTGTAGGTTTGATTGAAGACCTTCCGAGGTAGGCGTGCCTCACTGCCCTACCAGATCCTTCTGGGCGCCTGGAGGTCAACAGAACCATGAAGATCAGAAGCATCACAA
This sequence comes from Cenchrus americanus, assembly GCA_947561735.1. Taxonomy (NCBI): domain Eukaryota; kingdom Viridiplantae; phylum Streptophyta; class Magnoliopsida; order Poales; family Poaceae; genus Cenchrus; species Cenchrus americanus. The sequence continues at coordinate 59,202,578 of OX387240.1, forward strand.
AGATCTACAATTCTTTTTTTGGGCCCCCGTGGTCGGTGTGCCTACGACTAAGGTCGCCAATACCTTAGTATCATGGCTCAGCTGGATGGCTGGCAGCTATGTTGGTCGTCTGGGCACCAAAAACGACCTCCCTGAGGTCGGCGCGCCTTGGATACCCAAGTCTTCCAACACCTTGGTATGTCTACAGGTCTGCCAACCTAGTTGAGCACCCCGAATGCATGACCTCTCGTGGTCGGTGTGCTTTTGTAGCCCTGTCAGCCTGTTCTGGACACCAAGGATTTTATGTTGGGAATGAAGGCCTTCCTGGGGTGCGTGCCTAATGGCCCTGCCAAGTACTTCCGGGTGCTTGGGCGCTATTGACTTGAGACCTTCCTGAGGTCGGCATGCCTTGGGTGGCTCTGCCGGACTCCTTGCAGCTATGCTAGGATATCTGGGTGTCTCTACACTCCATACGTTCGAGATTAACATCACTTTGCCAAACTTCATCGTTGACAACTTCTTCATGCGATGCACCTTTCAAGATCTTGTTGGGTATCCTCGGATACTGGACATCATCGACTTAAGGCCGCTTTGAGGTCGGCACGCCTACTAGGCCTCCTTGAGGTCAGCCCTGCCAGACACCTTGGAGCTATGCTAGGAGATCTGGGTGTCTCTACACTTCGTTCGATCAAGACCATGACTCAGTTTTCTTCTCTTCTTTGAGCATTAAAACAGCCATGCTGCCTACTTCAATGCTCGGGGACTACTCTACGAGTGCGTCTTCGATGCCCTCTTGTTTTCCTCATCGTACCGACCTGTTGGGAAACCTGTTTCTCATCACGTCGTTACTCGACCTACGTTTTCTTCTCTTCTTTTTTTGGATCATCATACCGACCATCCTGCACGCCACGATGCTCGGATAATACTCATGAGTGCATCTATGATGCCCTCTGAAATTTTTTCATCGTCGTTTCGATCTACTGGAAGCCTGCTTCCTATAGGTTGTCACTCGACCTCCCTTTGGTTCGGCAAGACTTCAAACAGGTCGGCTGCCAAGCTAATTTGTTCTCTTCTTTTTGGACTGACGTGCATGCTATTCGACCTGTCGATAGCTCTACAACTTCGTCATGACCTTTCTAAGGTCGCTGCGCATACACCTCGCTCAGGGCTTGTGAGACATGGGTAAGCCTGGGTCCCCACCGACCAGGCTCACGGTCGTCCCCGACAAGTGGGTCCGGCCTACTAGAAGACCCGCTGACCTTTTAGTGGGCCCAACCGACCTAGTTGGCGGCCCACGCGACCTCCTGAAGACCTTCCAGAAGATTCCCCAGACGACCTCATTCGGCACGACCTCAAGACTCAGCGTACAAGACAAGACCTCGGTGGATTACGACCAAAGCAGATCGACGGGATATGGCAAGATGTGTAACGTAGACTTAGGTCTCCTGGTCGTAACCGACCAGAAGTCTGGGAACCGACCTCGTCTGCTAGCCAATATAAGGTGGATGAGGCGACCCCTTGTAAAGATACGCAATCTTCAAGCAATCTACACCAACAACTGGGCGTAGGGTATTACTCTCCGGATAGTATAAACTCGCCGTGTTCTCTATGTTCCACGTACTCGTGTGCGACCTTCGAGTTCTTAGCCTTAGACTCCTCCCCGCCGAACAACTAAACCATAGGGATTAACACCCCTGGGGGCTGTTCAGATCTCACCATCTCACACTCTCCCGATCTGATTTTTCAGGAACTCCAACACCATCCTTTTCTAATTCTAGCTTATAGTATGGGTCCTCATCATAGTACCATTGAAATGCCTTTTCATACTTTTCTGCAACACTTAACATAAGGTACGTTGAGTTCCAACGAGTGCAAACATCTAGGTTTAAAAAAGCTTTGGACTGAACCTTTGCTGATTCAGCACATTTCTTGAAATTAACTAACCTAGATGTCCCACTTTTGATGTACTTGACAGCAGCACTGACACAAGAAATAGATGTGCCAATTTCCTTTAGACCCTCAGTGACAGTCAAGTTGATAATATGTGCGACACATCTCATATGTAAATATTCCCCTTTAGCAAAGGTGCCCTTGGACTCATTCAGTACCCTTCTCATGTAATTTATTGCATTATTATTTGCACTTGCATTGCAGCTATAGTGAACACTTTATCAATCCCCCAAGAAGCTAAGCAACTCTCTAATTGCTTTCCAATGTCATCCCCCGCATGTCCCTTTGAGGGGAAAACCCAATGATTTTCTTATGCAGGTTCCAGTTTTTATCAATAAAATGTGCAGTGACACACATGTAGTTTTGCTTGGTGTTAGTTGTCCATGTATCAGTTGTGAGGCTAACTCTTTCACCGTGTTCTTTCAAAAAACTCTGCAGCTTTTCTTTATGGGCATCATACACTTTCACACAATTTCTAGTTGCAGTTCTTCTAGAGGGCACAACAAATTTTGGACATGCTTTAGCCAAAAACTTTCTAAGACTAGAGCGTTCAACAGCAGCAAATGGCAGCTCATCTTCAATTAACATCTCAGAAAAACTAATTTTCAGTTCATCAAGATCAAATTTCCATGTAGATATAGTACCAAGACTACTATTTCCAGGACTAGCTATCAGTTGCAAAGTGCCTTGTTTATCAACTACTTCCTTGTTAGGATTCTTTCTGCAGATTTTTATATGGGCACCCAAAGAGGACGTACCATTTTTCTTTGAGTGGCATGCATATAGTTGTCCACAGTACTTGCACTTGGCCTTCTCCTCCCCAGACTCATTCTTGACCTTGGTAAAGTGGTTCCAGACATCTGATCTTGGAGCCATGGGTTTCCTTTTCTTGATTTTTTGCTATTCTTCTACTGCATCTGGTTGTTCCTTGTCCACATCTATCACTTCTTTTTTTACCACTTGATTTGCCATTGTTTCTTCAGTGTCCCCCATCTACAAATTACAGATAGCAATTGATTCAATTCAAATGAGAAGAATGGAGACAGCCATTCAGTAATCAATCAGAGTATTGAGTGTCTGGATGTTCATATGCATTGATTGAAAAAAATAGGACACAATCACACAACATACGTTGGAGGACTCCGTTGTAGTTGCTGCCGTTGTACCGGTTAGAGATGTCGCTGTGGGTGGTGCTGCCGCCCGCTGGCTCGCCGCGGTGTCGCTCGGAACTGGCCTCCTCTTGGTTTGCTCGCCGGTGTGCCATGCAGGCCTGGCCACCTAGGCGCTTGACGGCCTACGGTAGCCCTGGTGGAGGGTGGAGGCGCCATGTGGAGGCCAGCCTAGTGCCTAGAGGAGGCTGGAGCGGTGGAGCCTGGAGGGGAGGGACGGTGGGTGGAGCTGTTGAGGGCCTACCGCCGCCGCCGCCTGCCACCTGGTTGGGAATGGCCGAATGGGGATCGAATAGATTAGGGATTTAGGGTTGGCCAGTTGGGGTTGGGGCGCCAGCAGTCAGAAGAAGGAAGGGGGGCGCGGTGGGCAGTGGGCTTGTGTGGGCTGCTATTTGTCGGGGACAGCCCTGAAGGTCCCCTAAAACAACCAGGGGAATCCTGCTTAAAACCTGCAAAAAACCAAAATGAAACACCTCTCACTTAAGAGCACACACAAGGCACGGCCCACACCCGCGGTGGCTCCCACGGCCCACCAGAGTGGCCCAGTCAAAGGCTCCCTCGAGCGGGTTCCGCCTCGCTCGAGGGCTCACGCCTCCCTCGAGCGGGTTCCGCCTCGCTCGAGGGCTCACGCCTCCCTCGAGCGGGTTCCGCCTCACTCGAGGGTTCACGCATCCCTCGAGCGAGTTCTGCCTCGCTCGAGGGTTCACGTCTCCCTCGAGCGGGCTCCGCCTCGCTTGAGGGTTCATCTCCGCTTCGCTCGAGGCCCCCTCACGAGCACACCTACTCCCACACGCGGGTACAGGCATTTAATGCTCTGACACAACAGAGCCGTGCCATCATGCGCATGGGAATCCGCCCCGGCGCTGTTCTGCTAACTCCCTAGGGGGAACCCATCCCCTCCACTGTGGGGGACTGTGCGACATGGCCAGTGTCAGCTCCGTGGCACTGTGCCGCCCACTTCCGTACGGCTAACGCGCCGCGCCCTCGAAGGAGGGCCGGCCACACCCTCGAACCACTTTCTCGTGAATCCGCAGGGTCAAACCATGACGTTAGGCCAGCGGGACGCCATCCCCGCCACTGTTGGTCCTGTGTGGCCGCCCCCGTACCTGCAGCACCACACCGGGCACTGCTACAATAACTCCGGCGACGCGTTGGGCACGCGGGGACGGGACGCCGCCACGCCTGCCGCTGTATCCCGAATCGATCACCGTCAACGACTTCCTCGAGCCTGTTTGAAGACGCCACGGCCGACCACTACACCGTCACCCTCGAAGCCGCCCCTGCTCAAGTACGGGATGCGCCGTGGCGACAAGACCGGAGCAAGGACCGCCAGGACGGCCGCCAACTCCGCGGTGTTGCACGCCATACCCCCACCTGTAGCTAAATAGTGCGGCAGGACTGTAACTCACCCTCTCCTTGGTCTATAAAAGGAAGGTGAGCCCCCTGGTCGCAGGGGGGAGAACAATAGAGAACAACACACACACGCTCCTCAATTCTCCCACAACATCAGGACTCGCTTTGATCACTCCGCCAGGGACTTGGAGGCCACGCCTCCTCTCCCGCCTTGCTTGTAGCCGCCCCACTACAGGCACCCCGGTGCGAAGCAATATAGTGCCTCGAGCACACCACTGCTGGACGTACGGCCTCGGCCGGAACCAGGATAAACCCCGTGTCTCTAGTTGCTTAGCACCGACCATCGAGGGACAGACCACAGCGCTTACTACTAGTTAGTTTCGGGACTACATGCCGCACCGACACTATTGTTATTTGGGCCAAGGGATAGGCAGGCACATATGTTGGCTTGCATATATTTCGGTTATTTCGGTTGTTCGGTTCGGTTGGGGGTGAAAACCGAAGCCGAAGACCAAAGTTCACAGAATTGAAAACCGAATCCGAACCGAAAAATCGAAAAAACCGACACTTCGGTTCGGTTCGGTTCGGTATTCGATGAAAAAATGCCCACCCCTAATTGTGAGACTGTCGTCCTCGAGATGTGTTGACTCCAGGTCTTCTCTTCCCATGAAACGGCCGTAGCCCCACGAGTATCGCTGCTTACTGAAGTTGGACACTTCACATGCATGGATATTTGATGGCACTTGTTTCTGAACCTTGTCAACCAAACTGAATCGGAATTGCACCTTCACAGTTTCTGTACCACAGTCATCATCCATCGCGAGACAAAGGGATATGTAGTCAGCGTAGTTTATTCTGCCATTAGGATAGTACCAAATATGCCAACGATAGCCAGCGACTCTGAAAGGGCAAGACTCTATGCGCTCGCCGTTAGGGTAGTCCTGTTTGGTGCGCGAGTACCCGTCGACTACGATCAGGTGGTACCCGCTGTCGGTGACGGTGGTGGTGGCCGAGGCGGGTCGCGTTGCCGTCGACGACCTGCCCTCACCGATGAAGGATACACCAGCGAAAGCCATTGCAGATCAGGAGATCAATCTTGACGTTGCGATCATAGATAAGAGATTGGATTATGATTTGTTTTTGTTGCTGACACTTGGCAATTACAAGAGGTCACGACTTGTATGTACACACACACACATACTAGGGCGTGTTGGGTAGGCCGCATGGCTCGCGTGGTGCAAATAGGCCCGTGGCATGGACGGCCCACGGAGCCTCAGCGGGAAGCTCCAAAAGCACGTGAGGAAACGGCGCGGGAGGGGGATCATTTTTCGCGGGCCAGGCCGGCGCGGGTGTGTGAGGCCGCACGTGGAGGGAAGCGCGGGAGACGGCCCGCTGCTGGCGCCAGTTTTTGACTCGCTATGGTTACCGCCTCCCCACCGCGCCGCGGTATAAGATGGGAGCTCCCCCGCCGTGCCGCCGCCTCCTCCATTTCAGTCGCCTCTCCAATTTCAATCTCGAGTCCTCTCCTCTCCTCTCTCCTATGAACCCGGCGACTTAGGAGGCGACAACGCGTGTGGTGGTGGTGCGGCTGTTGAGGAGGCAGTCGTGGTCGGTGGCGGAGGCGTTCCCACTCGCTGGTGCGTGTGGGGTCTTCATCAAGCCAGAGCAGTGGATTTGGTCTTCTTCTTAGTCACCGTGTAGATCGCTTCCTCCTCTTCACCAGCGAGTTGATGAACATCTTCTTCCCCGACATCATGTTGTTGTCCCTCGTCGTCCTCCTTCTGCGGTCGAGCCTCAGTTCCCCCAGCACGCGGTACCTCCTTCTCTTCCCCACAACGGTCGGCTTCGTCTTCACTGAGGTAAGTCTTGGATCCACCCCTTCTTGCATCTATCCATGATCGATCTCGTTGATTGCGATAGGGAAGGTTCATGTATGTGGTGTTTTTGTTGATTTGTTTCTGGTTCGTTGAGGTAATGGTTGTTTGTGCATGATATTCTTGCGGATCTACGCTATTTATGCATGATATTCTTCTGGATTTGCACTGTTTGCGCATGATATTATTCTGGATCTACACTGTTGGTGCATGATATTCTTCTCGATCTACACGGTTAGTGTATGATATTTGTGCGGATCTACACTGTTGTTGCATGAAATGGTATTTCATATTTTATCTTACATGATTAGTTGGGTGGAATCTTAGGGTTAGGGTTCCCAATTTACTTATTGTTTGGTTAGTGGGAGATCCTCGCCGGATCCGCATGTTTGTTTGCTTAATCACAATTGGTTAGTATCACTATTGTTGTTCACAGTCCATCCACAGTCCACTTATGCTTCGGTCATTTGTTTTCTGGGAGATCCTCGCTGGATCTGCATGTTTGTTGCTTGTTCTTGACATAATGATGGTTGAACCATGTAAGTAAGGCCAACAAAAATACACCAGAGTGGTATGGCATGGGCGATTTCCTCCATATCGCTTGTGCCATGTAATGCCCGGTGTGGTGGCACTACATGGGTAAATCTATCATCAAGGCAACTTCTTCATTTTTGACTCTTAATTTTGATTTTCCTCTTGTTGTTGCATGTGCACACATGGGCGTTCTCAGGTAGGAGCCTTTGGTCGATGTCACACCCGATTTTATAAATAAAATCAAATGCACATCACATATATGCCAGGATCTATTTATACATATATGTGACATTTACAAGAGTGGATATCATAGCAATGTGATTACTAAATGATAAACATAAATACAAAATGATCCGAGGTCTGAAAGAAAATCACACATATCAAGTCTTCAGCGGAACAAACTCCATCTCCACAGGAAGCATACCAGGGATACACTAGCTTAGAACAGACGGTTGAAGTTGTCATCTTTAGGAGCTCGACATCATTTGGGTGGGTGGGGGTGGGGGGATACCAGGGGACAAAGGAGGGGTGAGGCTTAATGAAGAGTCCCCTCATCAGAGGTGACTAAATGTGACACAAATACCAGTCCCAGGAGGCCGGCAACACATTTATTAGAACAGGTGGTTTAGTCCCTTACATCACGGCGGCATAGTGGGCACGGAAGCGCCAATGCCACGAGAAATAACACGAAGGCTAAAGACCAAACTACAATAGCGAAGGCTTCCAAAGCCTCATCAGAGTACCACACCATGGAAGCTCTCTGCGGAGACCTTGAGTACACAGGCACGGTTGGGTGTAGGGCAGCGACCTACTCGACGTCTTCGGGAACGAAGTCGGGATCCTTCTCTGAAAAATAGTTAGTTAAGAAAGGGTGAGCACATACGTACTCAACAAGTTCAACCCCTCCCACGGAGGGGCTTATAAGCAGATTATGCACATGATATATCATGGATCAGGTTAAGGTTTATTTGTAAAAACATTTACTCATGCAGGGGTTCATTTCTGAAAAGTTTTTTGCAAACAATTTTATAACCCAAGTAACTCAGTTGCTTTGAGAAAACCAATTGGGAACTACCGGACTCCCCGTCCGCAGTAGCCCAGGCACACACCACACACTATTCCAGAAAACCACTCACGCCATGAAAACATCCTAGACCCAAACACTAGTTTTGTGACCACACCGTGACTCATCCAATACAGTGGACATGGCTATTCGAATAGGTTTGACACTCTGCAGAGGTTGTACATCTTTCCCCACAAGTAGGGTACCGCCACACGAACACCTCGGTGCAGGCGCGGATCCTATCAAAGCCATTACCCACCTTAGCTAACCCTACGAGCCACCACGGGAGCAACCAAGGGGTTATCACACATAACCAGGGCGTACCTCACACAGAGCGTACCCCTACTCTTTGGTCTCCCGCCGCTCACCCGCACACCAGATGGCAAGTAGGTTAACTAGTGGGGTGTATGCTAAGCCGCTGCCACATACATGAGTGGTTGTACGATAATTTGGGTCAGGTGAGATGTCACGCAACCCGGTCCTTAACGACAAGATGGACAACTCCCCACATGCCCAACCACACAAGTACGAGCTCACCCATACTCCTGACACACACATCCATCCCGTCTACCCAGTTCTTTACTCATTTTCTGAAATATCCCATTCCCATTTTTAAAGCACTTACACATTTTTAAAGAAATCATTTAGGTCAAATAAAGGTCAATCATAGCAATCAAGGGTGGCTATCCTACCATGTTTTTGCAGTAAAACAATATGCAATTTATAAAACGGGTATAGGGTTATGTTTATAAAACTAGGACCAAAGCATGCATCAAAGGATGAGATTGAACTTGCTGTCTTCGAAGTCCTCGGGAAGTTCCGGCTCGGTGTTCGGGATCTCGGGCTCCTGCTCCGAGTACTCGGCTCCAAGCTCTGGCTCGTGGTACCCTCCTTCGTTCACTCCGTTGGCTATAACGCACACACAAGCAAGCAATCAATACAAGCACACACAATTTTCTGGCTGAGCTCAAGGAAAAGTAGGTAGATAAAATGGAGGAATAAATGTTATGCAGGGGGTTTGGATAATGGATCGGTGGAGGTATACCCGGGACGGGTGTGATGAATTTTGGGCGCGATTTGAATTAAAGGTGCACATGAAATGATGGGTAAAAGGGGTGTTTAGGACTAATTATGAAGTTAATATCCTAATAGTAATTAAGTTTGAAGGGCCTAATTATAGTATTTAGATAAGGTGAGGGTTTACTTTTAATAGCCCAAGGGCCTATTTGTAATGGGTAGGATTGTTTTGGTGGTATGGTTTAAAGGTTGGGGCTTATCCGGAATGAGGCGGATCGGGGGAAGATATTTGTGCTCACCGGTGCTCCGGCGAGGTCGTGGTGGCCGGCCGGAATCCCGGTTGCCGGTGACGGGATGGCTCGCGCAGAGCGACGGGACGGCTCAGACGGCGATGGGATGGCTCGGGCAGAGGTCGTGGAGGGGGGAAAATATCTCCCCGTCGGCCGGCGGCGGCTCGGCGGGGGGGGGGGCCGCGGCGACCGGTCCCAGGTGATGTGACGGCTCGCCGGCGGAGTAATAGAGACCCCGGTCGCGTCGCGGGGCTGTGCCACGCTATGTAGGGCAGGGGGCCGGCGTGGTGTGTAGAGGAGGAGGAGGAGCAGGCGCTGTCGGGCGCAGGCCGAGGCAGGGGAGCCAGCCGAAGGAAGAAGAAGGGAGAGGAAAAGAAGGAGGGGAAAAAGAAAAGAAGAAAAGGCAAAGGAAAAAGAGAGAAAAGGAAATAGGAAAAAGAAAAATAAGGAAAGAAAAATAGAAAAGGGATTTAGAAAATTAGGAGAAATCCTAGGAAAATTAGGAGAGGGGAAGAAGGATTTTTGCGGATTTTTCTGGGTTTCTCAGATACCGGCGTTAATTCCGGGACGGTGGTGATAGCGAGGCGGTCCGGCCGGCGGGACCGCGGCGGGGCGCGGGATTCCCGGCGTGGTGGCCGGCCGGCGGCGGGGGGCGGCACGCGGTGGGCGACGGCCCGCGTGCGGGCAGTGCCGGCGGGATTCGTGGCACGCGCGCCGAGAGGGAAGACGACCGGGGTCTCGAAGGGGGAATAAATGAGCTCAGCGGGATAGTTTTGAAAACACGCGTGATTTAGTAGGTGATTTATTAGGAGCTAAAAACGCGGGCGTTACACTTAAATAGGAGGGCTTTATAATGTTGACATGTGCTTAAGTAACAATCATAATTGTTATCCTAAGTGCTTAGCACATATTTACTAGATGTGAAACCACCAACTCAATCTAAACCAACCCATCAGAAATCCATTCGATCACCACTAATCATGAAGAAATGCAAGCCGCTCTTGACCCTGCCAATGATCTGTCACATTGCCAACGAAGGATACACCAACGAACGCCATTCCGGATCAGCAAAGCTCAACGTGATGCCCCATGCTGCAGATGAGAGATTGGAGTATAATTTGTCTTTGTGGCTGCCTCCAATGAAGGATACACCTGCAAGGCTGCAAATGAATGCGACATGGCGCTGATATCACAGGGGCATTATTGCACTTGATATTTATACCTCACTTCATAGAGAGAGAACAATAGGAGAGCCTAAATTTATCTACTCTCATGCAATGTTCGATAAATGATAAATTTTAAAGAGTTGTCCATAGGTTTCATGCATGCCCATTACGTATACTATGTTGCAAATATAAACATGAATGAATAATCAATAATGATGAATAATTGAATAGTGACTCACATTAGTAATATTTAGAAATTCACAAAAGCAGTTAAGAGAAAATGACAACTGACGTATTAACTATTAACTATCTATAACTTTGCACCTTTCTTCCTGTGAACGGGTGAAGGGATCAAAGGTGATGGATCAGGTCAGCAAGGCGCCGATGATCGACAACTTATTATTATAGCCGGAACAATTTGTATGTCAACTCAAATAAACAAAATAAAATATCCGAACAAATGAGAACAACAGTTAGAACAAGATCATATTATAGTCATAACAAGTTTGTATGTCATCTTAAACAAATAAATAGAGTGTCACAATAAATAAACTAAGGAGAGAAAAAGAAAAAACAAAAACTAGAAAGAGATAAAAGAAAAGGACGAAAAACAACTTAAAATGGTCTGTAACTATATGTAGTAATGAAGTATTGTGTGGTACAATGGTTACTAAATAACTTGTTTAGTTGAAGGTCAGAGGTTCAAAACTTGTGATTGATGATATTTTTTTTTCTAATTTAACTTCCCATATGATAGAGAACGGAAAAAACAAGAAGCAAAAAAAAAAGCATCACCTAAGAAAAGGGAAGAAAAAACAAAAAAGAAGAAAAAAAGAAAAGAAACCAAACAAGAAAAACAAAAAAAAGGCGTCACGTAAGAAAAGAAACGAAAACAACAAAAAAAGAAGGAAAACCACAAAAAAAGAAACAGAAAAAGGAAGAAAAAAGAAAAAGGAAAAGAAACCAAACAAGAAAAACAAAAAAAAGATCTCACGTAAGAAAAGAAACAAAAACAACAACAAGAGAAGGAAAACCACAAAAAGAAACAGAAACGACAAAACGTACGGAGAAAGGAAAAAACCGACGAACGGAGAAAGGGAAAAAACGCGTGCTCAAGCGGAACAGAAAAAGAAAGAAAAAACAAAAAAGTAGAAAAAAAGGAAAAGAAACCAAACAAGAAAAATAAAAAAGACCCCACATAAGAAAAGAAAAGAAACCAAACAAGAAAAACAAAAAAAAGACGTCACATAAGAAAAGAAACGGAAACACCAAAAAGAAAAGGAAAACCCAAAAAAAGAACGGAAACAACAAAACGTACGAGAAAGGAAAGAAAACAAGAAAAAGAGAAGGAAAACAAAACGAGAAACGGAAACAACCGACGAACAGAGAAAGGGAAAAAACCACAGGCTCAAGCGGAACAAACAAAACTAAGAAAAAGGAAGAAAAAACAAAAAAAGAAAAAAAGGAAAAGAAACCAAACAAGAAAAACAAAAAAAAGACGTCATGTAAGAAAAGAAACCGAAACAAAAAACAGAAGGAAAACCAAAAAAGAAACGGAAACAACAAAACGTACCGGAAAGGAAAGGAAACAACAAACAGAGAAGGAAAACCAAAAAAGAAACGTAAATAACAAAATCTAGGGAGAAATGGAAAAAACCGCGGGATCAAGTGGAACGAAAAAAACGGAAACGAGTAAAAAGAGAAAAAAACCGACGAACGATAAGCTCAAGTGGAACACAAGGAAGAAAAAAGAATAAAGAAAAGAAACCAAACAAAAAAACAAAAAAAACCTCACATAAGAAAAGAAAAAAAACAACAAAAAGAGAAGGAAAACCAAAAAAGAAATAGAAACAACAAAATGTACGGAGAAAGGAAAAACCGACAAAGGGAGAAAGGGAAAAGAACGCGGGCTCAAGCGGAACAGAAAAACTAAGAAAAAGGAAAAAAACAAAAAAGAAGAAAAAAATAAAAAGAAACCAAACAAGAAAAGAAGGCGTCACATAAGAAAAGAAACCAAACAAGAAAAAAAATGTCACATAAGAAAAGAAACGGAAACAACAAAACGTACGAGAAAGGAAAGAAAACAAGAAAAAGAGAAGGAAAACAAAAACGAGAAACGGAAACAACCGACGAACGGAGAAAGAGAAAAAGACCACAGGCTCAAGCGGAACAGAAAAACTAAGAAAAAGGAAGAAAAAAAAGAAAAAAAGGAAAAGAAACAAAACAAGAAAAACAAAAAAAGCGCCACATAAGAATGAAATGGAAACAACAAAAACAGAAGAAAAACCACAAAAAAGAAACGGAAACAACAAAACGTACGGGAAAGGAAAGGAAACAACAAAAAGAGAAGGAAAACCAAAAAAAGAAACGGAAACAACAAAATGTACAGAGAAAAGAAAAAACCGACGAATGAAGAAAGGGAAAAAACCGCGGGCTCAAGCGAAATAGAAAAAACGGAAACAACAAAAAGAGAAGGAAAACCATAAAGAAACAGAAAAGAAATGGAAACAACAAAAAAAGAGAAGAAAACCAGAAAACGTACGGAGAAAGGAAAAAACCGACGAACGAAGAAAGGAAAAACCGTGGGCTCAAGCGGAACAGAAAAAACTGGAAACAACAAAAAGAGAAGGAAAGCTAGAAAACAAACGGAGAAAGGAAAAAACCGCGGGCTCGTTCGACGCGACGAGAAAGGGGAAAACACGTGAAGGATCAGATGGCGACTAGAGAGTGGGGAGTGAATAGGAGCCGGTAAAAATTCTTCTCAAAGAACTCGTCCTATACCCTAGTCAAATCTCAGTCACACACAAGCGATGGATCGAATCACACACCAATCGCCAAGACAACGAGGTTATGGATCAACCTCCAGTATTAGGAACGATTCCTTGAAGCACACGCGGAAGCACGAGAAAGAAAGGGAGGAATCGAACCAAGAAGCAAATCACTCAGCCTGCGGCGGACCGTCCGCCGGGCGGGGCGGACCGTCCGCGATGGGCCGCGCGGACCGTCCGGCGGGTTACAACGGACCGTCCGCACCCTTGCCGCGGACCGTCGGGCTCGAGCCACGGATCGTCCGTTAAAGCGAACGGACCCTCCGGTAGCGAACCTCGAAAAACGCACCGTCCGCGGGGAGCACGCGGACCGTCCGCCAGGCACCCGCGGACTGTCCGCCGGTACACGCGGACCGTCCGAAACTTCGTCCAACCAAAACTCAAAGCCACGACGGATCGAAACGAAAGGCGAACAAGAACACGAAGAACACCCGACGAACGACACCGCGCGGACCGTCCGCCGACACCACGCGGACCGTCCGCCCCTCGCGGACGAACGAAAAAACGCCCGACCTCGAAGGTCAACTCCCCCAAATCATCATCGGATTTCCCAAACGGTTGAAGCCGTGGAGACAAGGGTTTGGGGACTTGAAAAGCGTCACACAAGGATGCTATAGCCCAAAAATCTTGCCTCCTAACTCCATAAATCACCGGGAATCGCGAATCCTTTGAGCACCACCAAAAACTAGAGCACCGAACGAAAATCCTCGAATCGAAGTGGTTTCCTGGCGTTTGAGGGCACAAGATCAATCACAAAGATGCACGAGACATCCATCCATGTTTCCCTCAAAGAAATCCGGGGAGAAACCCACTCAAATCCGCGGAATCACGCCAAGAACAAAGGCACGAAAACAAGCACAAAAAGACCACGAAAAACACAACTCTGAATCTTCTATACAAACCAGGAAAGATTCACAAGGTCTAGCATGCCGCCCTAGCATCCATCCCTCTCAACAAATCTCACATGAAGCTCTCATACTAGCCTAGAGAAATGGAGAATAAAAAAGCTACGAAAATGAGAAATGGGAGGGGGGAAATGAAACCCTAAGTCGCGGAGAGAGGGAGCCATCCACACACACTCATGGCTTATATATCAAGTCCCGCCAGAGTGGTAAATGACTCGACTACCCCTAACTTAACTACTGGCGATACAACCCACGTAGGGGCATTTAGGTAATGTTTGTGGGTCTTGCCATCGGACGGCCACGCCTTTGCCGCACCCCGCGTCCTCCCGACGCAAGCCATGCGATCCCGCCGCGTGTCCTCCGCTTCGAAGCTTCCCGACACGTCCGGATCCCGTCTCCGTCGTGTTGGGCCCTCGGACTTGGTTTTGAGGCCCAAACCAAGAAACCGTCATCCGATGGTTTTGTGGGCAAACCACCAAACCCCGCGTGCTCGGTCCGGCCTCTGCCAAACCACTTGACTCGACCGCCACCGTGCACCGGCTCGATTGTCCATGACTTCATCTTGCTCGTATCGCCACCATGTGGCCCGCACCTAGTCCCGCCATCCACCGGGTCCCTCGAACCGAGCCTACTTGTCTCTCCATCTCCCGGAGGCCCCTCAAGGCTGAAGACCTTTCGCGCCCGTTCTTCACCTGCAACAACACGAACTAGGCCGCAGCCTAAACCTGTGCACTGAGCCAAGAGTCAGTCCAACACCCGTTGTCAATCACTCATCACTGAGAAGCGGTCATCCATCAACCACCGGGACGCTCCTGGTCCTCAACACGGAGGTGCGATATATTGCCAAATTATCGCTGAAGCGACATATAACATTTACCGCCGAAGCTAAGGCCGACACTGTTGTGTGGGCTGGGCTGCATCGTAAAACAAGGAAATACGTCTCCGTCCACGGATCAGATTCTCTTCTATTTATTTGTTCGCCGATGCTCTGTGGAGACGTCTGGTGTGGTATCCGTATCCGACAGACCAACACGTAACGGATACGTGTCATGTTACCTCATGCACGTATCAGAGGCAACCGTAGATTGCTGCAATGTGCAAGAAAGAAAACAAACCGTTTTTTCATGAACATTTCCCGTTCTACCAAACTACCTATGAACCATTCATAGACACTAGAACAATCCGGCGCGCGATGCGCACCCTATCCAAAGTGCACTCCATAGGAATCAAAGCTAACATAATATCTAAATGAAGAATTGCATATACATGTGATTTTTTGTAGGCTACTTCACATGTGTTCAGTAAACCAGAATCCCTCTACAATCAGAACTGCCAATTGATAGGTCACCTTTCTCAATACCTATTTTAGAATCTAAACTTTGTTTAGTCTCAAGATGCATCATTAATATATGGCCAGAAGACATGAAAACATCAATATACAAGTGATAAATTAATGGTCATTGTCAGGTGCAATATATCAATATATCAGCTAAACAGGCCAAGCAATGAGCAATAGGCTTTGAACAAGCCTTATACTATATGATTTGGTTTGCTAGTAATTCGTCCTTAACGAATTTTGTTTTGCGGCCTCAACGAGTCAACGGCTCTATCACCGCAACATAAACAGTAAGAGATAAAGTAAAAAGGAACAAATAGAGCTATGTCGCAATGGCATCTTTTCCTCACTACACCATGCAACAACTTGTCCTACTATGTTTTCTGTAAGTTCTGCACCAGTACTCTCATCTGAATGACCTTGGAGACATGATCATCCAGGATGCTTGATCTCAATTCAATAACGGCTAAAAAGACATGTTTAATTACCGATGCAAGCAATAGTGCAATAGTTTGATAAATCATGTTCAAAAGACCAATCTAGCTACCTTATATATAACTGAACTAATTAGAAATCGAAATATCCTTCACAATAGTGGCAAAGATTGTTGTTGGGGGTACCCGAACAATTCGGATAACTACCCTAACACGAGTAAGAATCTTCAACACGTTTTAGTACGAGTTAGAGCGCAAAGAGATCGTGATTCTCTCCGCAAGTAGCACAAGTTCCAAAAAAGTCTGAATCCGTTTACACGTGCCCTCGCGCCCCCTTTTATAGGGAGACGAAGGGACTTTTACATGCCGACATCACCCTCGAGCTCAGGGAATATTCCTAGTGTGAGCATGTACAAGAATGTCTTTTTCCACCTAACATATTTACAAACCCGCCACTAATTCACACTCTAAACCCGGACTTTTTGGGACGACAACTTTGACTTTGCTTCTCCCTTGGTTCGTGAACGTTTTCCCATCTAACTCCCGAACTAGATCTCCGGCAGATCCCCGAATTGGTCCTTTCTCCCTCGCCGGTTCATGGATGTCCACACGCCCGATCCCCGAACAGGGGTCTTCATCGATTCCCGAATCGGCATTTCTCCGAAGTTCGGGCCATCGCCAGTTGAGATTCCGGGCTTTCGCACGCTTGTGATTCCACTTCTTTGCCGAATCAAGATTCCCGAACTCAGCACATTCACGAATTCGAGACTTCGTAGGTTCCACGCTTCCGAGGTTCGCGAATTCCCTGCTCCTGAAAAACATACTTCGAGAACTTTGTTAAACTTAACGTTTCAAGGGTGACGGGTTTTCCTGAATTCCCCAACACTAGCCCCTCGGGGAAGCGGGTTGACTCCGACGATCCGATTCCATGAACCATTCGGAAATTTAGTAAAAAACGTCACCCTCGGAACATCGGAGGGGACACGCGTCGCCCGGGGAGCCAAAGGCGGTTAAATCGAGGCGCACTTCGCGGAACTACCCCTCCCCCGACCCTATAAATAGCGGGTCGCTCGTTAAAAAATTTTTCTTCGCTCTCGAGCTTTTCACGATTCACGCATCTCTCTTTCTTCGCGGGATGCGGTTTTTCGCTAGAAAACTTACGAACTCCGAGGTCTTGTTCACGCTCCTCTAAGGTATTCCTTTATCTTTGCTTTTGTCGATTCGTTAGCTCGTTAAACTTTGGTGTAATCGTTGTCGCGATTTCGCGAACTTTATTCTCGATCATTACTATTACCGTCCGAGAGTTCGTAATTTTTGGTTAGGTGGCTCGCGTTAAAAGTACAGCTAGGCCTATGACTACCGAAGAGCTCATTGCTGCCGGTCTCCCACTTGACCCAGCTGCCGAAAGCGCGGACCGCGCTGTACCAGCCGAAGATTCTGGTTCGCCCAGCGGCTCCCGAAGTCGCGAAGATGGGGAGGTTGAGTCTGACGGCGGCGAAGAAGTCGGGGATGTAGACGCCGGTGTCGACGATCTCATCATGTTAAGGACCTCCGGCCCACTGCCGCCTTCGCTCGCCTTCGGAGAATCGAAGGTCACAAGCAACATGGTTCGCGAGTACGAGAAGGCCGGATTCTTCTCCCCTGGCGCTGGGCGCGCCCCTCTTGATGAGCTGATTCCCACTCCCAAGGAGGGAGAGATTGTGGTGTTTCGGGACTTTTTCATCTGTGGACTGAGGTTCCCTTGCGATCCCGTCCCGGCCGGCCGATTCTTGATGCTTTTTCGGTGAAGATCCACCGGCTCACTCCGACATCCTTCCTCGAAGTGTCGAAGTTTATCCGAATCTTGAAGACCTTCGGCTGCAATCCTATCGTTGACAGTTTCACTCGGTTCTACGAGCTGGTGATTATCCCCGAGGTTGTCAAGGGCGACGATGGGCAGTTCTACCATAGTCAGCACGCATGCTGCACCTTCAACACGCGACGCCAGAACACCCGACAGGGAATCACTCGAATCCAGATCGCTCCTTGCTGCAAGACCAACCTTACGGACGATTGGAGATCTTATTGGTTTTACTTGAAGGTTGATGAGCCGAAGATGTCGAGCCCGATCGCACCTCTCGCCGCGGTGAATGTAGGGAGATACACCGGCGGGCCTTAGGAATCGAAGGCTGCGAGAGTGCATTTCACCTGGCCAGCACGATACTTGGAGGCCGTGATATTATCGAAGAATTCGTCGCCGCGCGAATCTGGCCTATCTCGAACGGTTGGTCCCCTGTTGAACTTGTGTACTACATGTCAATTGGGCGGACCAGAAGGTTCCTTTCCCGAAGTTCGGGATTAAACTTCGCGAAGGCCAGAGCGCCGCAGACTTCATGGATGAAGTAGAGAAAAGGGTGAACGTCATGTTAGGCGAATATACCATGAACGAGTACAAGGCATACAAGGCCCTGGTGAAGCATAAGAAGAAGATCAATCGCGTCTTTTCGGAAATCAGCGGTGATAAATTTTTCAGTTCTCGAGGCCCTGGTCCCAAGTTGAAACTTCCCGTCGTCGCCGTGGCCAGCTGCTCGGCCGCCCCCATCAACGCTCCCCGAATCAGGTCGTCGAAGCAAAGCTCGTCGCCTGCCATCGAGGGAACTTCTTCGGGAGTGAAGCCTTCAAGGACCAGATCGCTTGAGTCGTCGAAGCGGAAACGAAATACCTCCAAACCTCGGACCTCGGAAGGGCCGAACTCCGGTCGCTTTAGGGCTTGCCCGGATGAGCCGCAAGAAATTGAAGAAAGCCGTGAAGAAGGTTTCTTCCACCGGAGTTCGAGCGGGTCCCATCCGCCTTTCGACGACGATACCCTCACGAAGACGAGATAGCCTTAAAGGTGTTTTCCTGCGGCCACTATTTAACTTTCGAGACAAGTTGTCCTGCGGTTCCGAAAATGAATTCATGGATATTGATTCCTTTTCAGATGTTGCTCCCGAAGTCCGAAGGGAGACATCTCCTGCTGTTGCTGAGAAGTCCGTTATTGCTGCTGAAGTTGTTGCTCGTACTGAGTCCCCTGCTGCTGCCGAAACCCCTGTTGCTGAGGTCCCTGCCGCTGACCAAGTCTCCTCCGAATTCACCCAGGACCTTGAGCGCACTATTCAAAGGGGGGGCCATCCTATCGAGAATGTTCCTTTGGTCGAAGTTCGGGAGATCGTCCCCGAAGACCAGGCGCGCTCTCCTTCCTTAGCCACTTTTAACAAAAGCTTTGGTACGCCTCATCGCGGCAAGCTATTGCGTGTTGGTTTCGAGACAAGTGGCGTCGGGGCCAAGACGTCCAAGTTTTTAACTCTGTGGAAATCGTCCGCAATTGTTGATGAAACAGGAGAAGAGGTGTCGGAACAACCCGAAGAAGCCGCTCAAGGCTCCGAGAAAAGGCCTCTCTCTATCTCCGAAACTACTCCTTCGCCTCAGGGTAAGACCTCTTCGGGTTCGACTAAACAAGTCACCATGCAGCATTTTAGCAAGCAAGGTTCGTTCATCCTCGCTGCCTCTTTCATGTTATTCACGATTGTTGAATCTTTGTCTGAGATTTATTCCTGGATTTTTCAGAATTCAAGAATCTGTTGCATTCTTACTCTCCCTCCAAGCTTGCACGCTTCCACGAAGATTATACCCTCAAGCATTCTATGCTTGGAAAAGTTGCCATAGAACGGCTCTCTAAACAGGAGAAGATTAACGAACAACTTGCTCAGAAGTCCAAGGAGCTGGAGCGTAACTTTTCTCTAGCGCAATCCACGAACCTGGAACTCGAGAGGAAGGTGGCTAAGCTGGCGGAGGCTTTTAAAAAGGAGTCACGATGAGAAGAAAGTCGCGGAGGCCGCGCTCGAGGAATCCAAGAAAGAACTTGAGAAAGTTCAGAAATCTCACGAAGATGATCTGAGCGTGATCGAAAAGCTTCGGCAAAAACAAGAGCGAGCTACGAAAATCGCCGAGGATCTTCGCATCAATAACGCCAGCCTCGCCAAGTCATTTAGCACAAAGGATCGGAAGATTGTGGATCTTGAGAAGGCGCTGGCAGAACAAAGTGAAGCTTCGATGAAAAACACTTCGGAAATCCTAGGAAAGTTGAAATTGCTCTATCCGAGTACCGAAATCCTTGAATGAGTATGGTGTTCGTCCGGCCCCTCTCCGGATGATATTAATATTCCCGATTTCATGGATTGGGCCGGAGGATGAATTCAAGGCTCTTACCGAAGTGATCTCTGGTGCCAGCGACTTCGCCGTTGCTTTCTCTGTAGAGAGTATCCTGAAGATCCTTCACGATTACGATTGTGTGGACTTGGCGAAGTTTCGCGCGAACCTTTCTCAGTTCTCAAGCGTTACCAGCGACGCGATACTTCGAGCAAACCCCGACGTTGTGGCTATCAAGGCGAAATTCGCGAAGGAGTTTTGGGCGGGTCGGCGGGGCGGATACCGTTAAGACTATTGCGCGGGCAAAGCTTGCCGAGGTAGTTTCTTTTGCTCGATTTCGTGACTTATGTTCATCGCGGGTGTTCCGGTTTCTTTAACCTTCCTCACTCTTTTCTTCCTTTCGCAGTCGAGGGAAAAAGAGAACCAAGAAGGAGCCGCCACGTCTCCCGAAGGATCGACTTCCGGCGGGAGTTCGAGTGGGTCCGGCGAAGACGGCTCGGGCGGCGAAGCAGTAGCAGCAGCAGCGATGGTGGCAACGACGGTGAACAAGTCCCCGAACGAGGGGAGGATTCACCGAAGGTGGATATTACGAACCGAGCGATATGTCCGGACTTTTTTGGGTGAATTCGAGATTGGTCGTACATTCATGTAGATTCATCAAACTTTTCTGAACAGATGTTTTGTAAATTTTAACCTGCGCAGGTCCTGCAAGCTGGGCCTGCGCAGGACGTGCTACCACTTCGGATTCGTCGGGATAATATGTTCGTTAGTGGTGAAGCGTGGCGCCTGTTCAAGCGAGCGCATCCCGAACAAGATTTTTCCGATTTTTGGCTTGAGGCCTCGCTTAAGTTTTCTATAGGTTGTTTTGATCTCTCCTCGTTTTTCTTACTTCGTGAGAATGTTCGTTCCGCGCCGTCTACTCCTCCGTCCGCGAAGGTTCCCAAGATGGAGCCCCTTAGCCCCTTAGCCGATGCATCTGACTTCGCCTATGCCAGCGATACGGTCGAGGACAATGTTTGTAAACCGGGACATGTTGTTGAGCTTTCGTTTTGAATTTTACGCCAAGTGTTGTAATTATCGAAGAGTCTGTTCGGAAGTTTTTATGCGAATAAGGCAATGAATTGTTTTTTCTTTGAAAAAACGTCACCCTCCCCCCACCTTGCCGTTTCGCATGAAAACTAGATTGCGGTGTTCACGAATCTTACTATTCACGATCTTCTTAGCGCATCTTTAGCGAAGTCTTCGTCAATTTTTGAAAATTTCGACCGTCGTTGTGCAAGTCGACAAAATTTGTTTTTCGAATTTTGTGGACTTGCCCCGATCGGAGACTTGCCTCGGTTGAAATTGCAACCCTCGCTTGCTTCAACCAAGATTTTTCCCGCGAACGTCCGATGGAGCCCCTTGCCCTTTTCTTATAATGATGATACCTGAAAAAATTTTCAACAATCTGAACTGAGTGAGAATATATAGGCGAACCCTTAGACATTCGTTTTCTCGAAATTATCATGCGAACTTTACGGTGGGAATCCCTTCGTGGATGGGATTTTTCTAGGCCACAACTTGTTGTTGTCTCGGGCCTTTTCGGTGGGAATCCCTCGATGGATGGGATTTTTCTAGGCCACAACTTGTTGTTGTCTCGGGCCTTTTTGGTGGGAATCCCTCGATGGATGGGATTTTTCTAGGCCACAACTTGTTGTTGTCTCAGGCCTCTTTTTCATTGACGGAATTCTGGCTATCGCAAAGCCTTTCTCACAAACTTTTTCTTTTTTAGCGATGAGATTTCGGCTATCAGGAAGCCCTTTCTCACGATTTTTTTCTTTTTTCACGATGGAATTTCGGCTATCACGGAGCCTTTCTCACGAATTCTTTCTTTTTTCACGATGGAATTTCGGCTATCACGGAGCCTTTCTCACGAATTCTTTCTTTTTTCACGATGGAATTTCGGCTAACACGGAGCCTTTCTCATGAATTCTTTCTTTTTTCACGATGGAACTTCGGCTATCACGGAGCCTTTCTCATGAACTCTTTCTTTTTTCACGATGGGATTTCGGCTATCACGGAGCCTTTCTCATGAACTCTTTCTTTTTTCACGATGGGATTTCGGCTATCACGGAGCCTTTCTCACGAACTCTTTCTTTTTTCACGATGGGATTTCGGCTATCACGAAGCCTTTCTCATGAACTCTTTCGTTTTTCACGATGGGATTTCGGCTATCACGGAACCTTTCTCATGAACTCTTTCTTTTTTCACGATGGAACTTCGGCTATCACGGAGCCTTTCTCACGAACTCTTTCTTTTTTCACGATGGAATTCTCGAGACACGAAATACGAAACACGCAATTTGGGGGAAGACTCTTTTCATATATATATATATCGAAAGAGTATTTACATGGGATCCGCCTCGTTAAAAACCTTGCCTCTTGATTTAGAGCCCCCTTTGCAAGGAAAAGAGTACGGTCCTTCTTATTCTAGTACGACGACTAAGAAATAAAACTAGTTTTTTCTCCGAAATCACTTATAGACACGTGATTCGGGCTTTTATCTTGCTAAAGTGTAAACTTACGAAAATTGAAAAACTGCTACCCACTACATCTATCTACAACTAGGGTTTTCATGGATAATACCTCTTTAGGCTATCGGCATTCCACGAATACGGCAACTCTTCGCCAGTCTGCTCCATCAGGCGAAAAGCCCCTGGCATATCTGTTTCCCTGGCTATGTAAGGCCCTTCCCATGACTCATGAAGTTTTCTTGGGTTCTCCCAATTTTTCTTTCTTTTCAAGACAAGATCACCGGCTTTAATGTCCTTTCGGACCACCTTTTTGTCTCTCCATGCCCTTGTCTCTCTCTCGGTACTTCTCAATGTTTTCTCGTCGCCTCAAGGATTGTCATCGTATCATGTCTTTCTCCACCTTCTTATCAATTTCCTCTATCTCTTTTCCTTTCAAGACTCTCATGCTTTCATTCTTGATCTCCTCCGGTGTCATAGCCTCGATCCCGAAGAGTAGGCGAAAAGGCGTGAAACCTGTTGCCCTTGAAACCGTGGTGTTGTGGAGACCGCATCACCTTCGGAAGTTCATCCACCCACTTTCCCTTTTTCGATCAAATAAACATTTCTTGATTCTCGAAAAAATCAAACCATTGGCTCTTTCGATTGCACCGTTGGACCGTGGATGATATACCGATGAAAATTTCGCTTGTGTGCCTAAGGTTACGCGGTATTCTTTGAAGGTGTAACGGTCAAACCGTTTGCCATTGTCAATCGTCGGTTCTCTAGGAACTCCGAACCCGGACTATGTTACGCCAAAAGAATTTCGAACCGTTGCCGCTGTGATATTCGCGAGTGGTTTTGCCTCTACCCACTTCGTGAAATAGTCGGCCCGCTACGGCCCGCAAATCGGCAATTACCCCGAGCCGCCGGCAACGGGCCTACTAGATCCATTCCCCATCTTTGCGAGAGGCCGAGTTGGAGGAATTAAGTGAAGCGGCATTGAAGGCGAGTTCGCCGATTTCTGTCTTCCGGCATGCTTCACATTGCCGAACCAACATCTTGGCGTCGATGTTTATGGTGGGCCAAGTAGAATCCTCGCTTTATTGCCTTGCCGGCCAAAGCCCCGGTGCCTATGTGTGCCCCACAAAATCCACCGTGAATTTCTTTCGAAGTTCGCGACCTTTTCGGAGGTGGTGCGGCGTAGCCAAGGCTCGGTGACTCCCGATTTGTACAATTCTCCATTTACCACCGTATAGCCCCGAGCCCTTTGCTTCAACCTTTTCTCCTCCAACTCATCTTGTGGTTCGTAATGCCCCCTCGGATAGGCCATTATTTCGCTCTCCGATCCGGAATTTCCACCATATTCACGATTTGAGTTCTTGAATCTTTGATGGAGGGTTCTCTCGATGATTTCAAAGAACACGTCCGGTGGTAGCTCCCGATTTCCGGCTGCTTGCCTTCACCGTTTATCCGCCTCATTGTTATCATCCCTTGGGATATCTTTGGACTCGAATACCCTTTGAAGTGTCTTTCCATTTCTCGACTTTTTCAAGATATTTCATGAGAAGCTGGATTCCGGCCTCGCTTTCCTTCTCGATATGTTCCTGGATCACTTTCGAATCCGTTCGATTATGAAGGTCTGTCGCCCCAAGGCTTTCATTTTTCTCAATGCCAGCGAAGAGAGCTTCATACTCCGTTGTGTTGTTCGTGGAGTGTTCATTATTCGCGAATACGAGCCGCGCTGCATATCTTATTACCACGCCCGTCGGGGACGTTACAACAGCCGAAATTTCGACCCCCTTGTAACACCATGCTCCATCACACTGCACTATCCAAGGTTCGGGCATATTTTCCTCAAGATTCTGAGTAGGTGAGGTCCAGGCTACGACAAAATCTGCTAGAACTTGCGATTTTATTGCACTTCTTCTCTCGAAATCCACCACATACTCGGAGAGTTCAGCACCCCACTTGATGATTCGTGTGGATGCCTCCCTATTTGCGAACAAGTCACTTAACGGTTGGTTGGTGATAACTCTTATTCTGTGGCCCTCGAAGTAGTGTCTTAGCTTTCTTGCTGCCATGATGACCGCATACGCGATTTTCTCCAGTTCGGAATAGAAAACCTTGGAACCAGACAATGCTTCAGAGGCGAAGTATACAGGAATTTGCCTGAGCTTTCCTTCTTCTTCCTTTTCCTGTACCAGCACTGCACTTACTGCCGAATTTGATGCAGACACATACAGCAGAAGCGGCAATTTTGGCTCGGGAGGACAGAGCTTGGTCATGTTGGACAAGTAGTCCTTCAGTTCGCGAAAGGCCTGCTTCTGAGGTTCGGACCACTGGAATTTCTTGGCACTTCTGAGAACTTGGAAGAATGGCAAACTTCTTTCGCGGCTCTGGGGATGAATCTGTTGAGGGCAGCCACTCTCCCTGTCAACTTCTGAACATCTTTCACTGAGATTGGCTCTTGCATTTCCATCAGAGCCTTTATCTTGTCAGGGTTTGCTTCAATGCCTTTCGTTGAAACTAGGCATCCAAGAACTTTCCCCTTGTGAATGCCGAACACGCATTTTTCTGGATTTAGCTTCAAGTTTGCTGCCCTCATGTTCGCGAATGTTTCTGCCAAATCACTGATATGGTCTCTTCTCTGAACACTTTTGACAACTATGTCATCCACATATGCCAAAATGTTTCTCTGAATCTGCTGGTGCAGCACTATTGCTATCATTCTTGAAAATGTGCATCCTGCATTCTTCGCCCTACGGCATTCTTACGAAACAAAATGTTCCGAAAGGAGTGATGAAACTTGTCTTCTCTTCGTCCTCTTTGCGAACTCGATCTAATGATACCCAGAGAACATGTCCGGGAGCGAAAGCATCTCACTGTTGGCTGCATCATCCACGATTTTGTCTACCCTTTCCAAGGGGAAATCGTCCTTCTTGCGAGCCTTGTTCAAATCGGTGAAATCCACACACATTCTCCATTTGCCATTTTTCTTCTTGGCGGCACGGTGTTGGCTAACCGGACCGGGTACTTGACCTCTCCGATCACTTGGGCATCCTGTAACCTCCGAACTTCGCTTCCCCTTGCCTTGACCTTTTCGTCGGACATTTTCCGAAGTTTTTGCTTCTTGGGTGGTATCTTGTCATCCGTTTCAAGGGAATGTTCGATTATGTCTCTGTCAACACCTCGCAAGTCCTTAGGCGACCATGCGAAAACATCCTTGTTTCGTTCGGGAAGCGTGTGAGTTCATCATCCTCTTCGGCGCTGAGATTCGCCCCTATTATGACCGCTTCTGTCGGGCATGTCATCCAAATACACTCTCTTTGTTTCATCTTCTCGCGGCTATGTTATTTTTCTCTTTGTCCCGCTTAGGCTCTTCATAGGTTTCCTTCCTCTCTTCGGTTGCTTTCAGTGGTACACATTCGTTTGGCCGGGCGTGTGGCCCTTTTCTATGTTCCCGGCCTCCTGGCCGATTGCCGAATACCGTGATAACCCCTTTGGGCGCGGGCATCTTCATGCATAGGAATTGTTGCCTTATGACAACATCAAACTTGTTCATGAAACCTCTGCCGAAGATCACAAGGTACGGGTGATATATGTCAACTACATCAAAGGTGAGGTTCTCCGTTACGGCATTCTCAAGATCTCCGAAAGAAACCGGGAGTGATATTTTTCCTACTCGCTTGATGGGCTTTCCTCCGAACCCCCGCAATGGGTACTCGGTGGATCCAACATGTCTTTGGCCGGCTCGGATTCATTTTCTCGAATGTTTTCGGGATGTTGACGGTGTATTTTGGTGCACCTAGCATGTTCATTACACTTTGGTTTGGATTTGATTATGGAACTAACCCGCCACTAGGCACACTAATCATATAACAAGTTCATCTTTGTGCATGCATTTGGAAGTGTTGTGTTTATGTAGGAAATCATGGACATAAAGGACGGATTCGCAATAAGTTCAAAGGAGCATTCATGGAGTCTTGTTCGTGTCCATGAGCTCGCTGAAATTACTTCCAATGGTGGTGAGGACCGAAGTGCTACGAGGAACACCCCGGGGATTGAAGCGTAAAAGATCAAACTTCATGCAAAGAGAGCCTCCATCTTGATCGCGAGGATAACGGCGTCAAAATCATCCAAGTGGAGGGGGCAAAGTAGATAAGTGCACGAGGACCCACGGAGCAAAAAGGGCGACCGAACCGGGCCGAAACCGGGCACTGGGCCGGCCGGCCCGGGCGGGCCGGCCCGGCCCACTTCGGCACCGGTTCGGTCCCGTCTTCCTTGCCCTCGAAGGATCTTCGACCCTAAAACCCCCGACACGCCGCCAACACGAGAGAGGAGGAGTTATTCGCACGAGAAGGCCATCCAAAGCTAGAGAGAGAGGAGGAAGATCTCGGTGGAGATCAACCACCTCGAAGGAAGCACCCTCTCGTGGAGAAGGAGGAAGACACCGGCGGAAGGGAAACCATGATCAACGGTGCCATGATCAGCACCTTGATGGGGTAATCTTCTCATTCGTCCATGGGTTCTAATCGATATTGAGATGTAATCACACTTTGTCGGATTATCTGTCTATCATCTTGTGTTGAATATACTTTAATGCTTAAGGCTTGCAACCGTGCCGTAGAGGGAGTACGAGCTCCAATGCTTCCTTGGATCCATTCAATACGCCGTGGCCATCAAAGGTCTAGTCATGAATACCTTCGCGTAGTGACAAGTACGAGAGGAGGGAAAGGGCGAAACCGTGGTCACATCCCCGATAGATTAGATTGGTTTTCATGTCTTTAAGCGATTGCATGCTCTAGTATCGTAGACCCGTGGGCGAGTGTCTTCTATCTTGATCGTTTATCATTCTCTCTAGTGTAGTTTAGTGTTTTCTAGTATAATAGTAGTTAGGGTTTTAGTAGCTAGTGTGTCGTTGTTGATCGAACGCTTGTAATCCCCTTGCTCCGCGGATTGACAAGAACCTTGGGAATCCCGTGGTGAAAAAGGTGTGGGGTCCGTACGCTTGCGGATCGTAGAGGGATACGTCTTTTATCCGTCAACAAGCCCCTTTTTCTGGCGCCGTTGCCGGGGAGCAAGTTAGTTTACATCGTTTGATTTGCATCTAACTTAGTTTTATATTTTAGTTTATCTTTTATTTGCTATATCTAACATATATTTTCCAGAAAAACACTTGTTTCTTTTTTTTTGTTTTTGTTTTTATCTTATTGTCTAGATGGAGTTCGTTAATCAACCCGTGGAAGAACCGGAGAAATCATTAAGGGATTACGCTAGCCCTCGATGTGAAGACATAAAGGTACAAGAGTCGGATTCGAAGCTCGAAGCGACCAAGTATGAAATTAAATCCAAGATCATGAAGATGGTGGCGGAAAACCCATTTGAAGGGATGGTTACGGAGAACCCATATAGACACATAAGGGATTTCACGACAATATGCAACACGGTGCGTCAAGAAGGAGTTCCCGATGAATGGTTCAAATGGAATCTCTTTCCCTACTCACTTGCTTAGGCAAAGCAAAGACATGGTATTCGGTTGCGTCCTTTGAAGTTGAAGGCAATTGGAACAAGTTGACAAAGAAGTTTTGCGAGAAGTTCTTTCCAATGAGCAAGGTTCAACATCTAAGGAGGCAAGTGATCAATTTCATGCAAGGAGAAGAGGAAGGGATAGACCAAGCCTGGGATAGGTTTAATGAATTAATCGAACAAGGACCAAAACTCGGCTTCACCGGTGACGTACTCTTGCATACATTTTTCTTTTCCCTAACCCCTAGTTGCATGCGAAACGTCGAAATGTGTGCGGGTGGGGATCTCATGGAGAAAACACTCACGGAAGCCGCCCAACTTCTACAAAAAGTTAGTAAAGCTACTGCCATGCGAAGAGATTGGGAAACAAGACTTGCGGAAGAGCCGGAATTCAATTCAAGGAAGAAAAAGCTTGCTGATTTTTCTAAAGAGGCAACCCCGGAAGTCACAAAAGAGGAGACAATCATGGAAAAGCTTGAACAAGAACACATTAAGTCAAGAACTACACCAGACGTCGACTTCGCCGCACCAAATGAGACGAACAAGAGAAGCATGTCAAGCGCGAAGCCACTAAGGGAGTTCGAGCCAATGGATTGGGTTCCTATTGATTACGGAGAAGTATTCGACAAGAGAAGACCGTTCCCTAATCAAAAGGGGATGGCAAGAGCATTGGAAGTCGATTTCCCACCGGAGAAGAAAGCTGAAAATTCATACGACCTCGAAACCACCGGTGAGATTTTTGAAAAGCTCTTTGGAGATGACGTGGTGGATCCGGAACATATTGCCGAGGTGAAGAGGATCATGGGGATCAAGCCCGAAGCATCACCATACGCTCGCCTTGCTGAAATTTATTCGATCGGATCCGAAGAAGAAGAGAAGATGACGCCGCACTTGAGTTGCGAGATCAACGGAGTTCAATGCAAAGCCTTATGCGACATCGGAGCCCAAGTAAGTGTTCTATCTTCTAAAATTTACGATAAAGTTCAATACCACAACCTAGACTTAGCTCCAACATCAACGAAATTAAATATGGGAGATGGTAGAACTATCAAACCTCTAGGTATTGCTTGCAACATGAAAATAAAAATCTCTAGAAACTACATACCAACCGATTTCTTTGTTATTGATGCTTACCATAGTAATTCGATCATATAATCTTAGGTAGGCCTTTTCTTAAGTTGGTTGATGCCGTGTTAGATGCCGGAGAAGGCAAAGTAACAATGAACCTTAATGGAACAAAGTACACATATAACTTTCTTCGTGCTTCTAAACACCTTACTCCTTTTCCTCCCGAAGATGAAGAAATAGAAGAGATAGATAGTCTTTGTTTTGTTGAAACCCTTAGAGACCCGCTGCAAAGAGCGATGGAAAATCAAATTAGTAATCAACAAGATGAAGAACTAGAGGAAGCAACAAAAGGCTTAGAGCCGCATGATGGTAGTGTGGAGGAAGAGAAGTTCGAAGACACAGGAGAAATCAAACCCGAGGAGCCGCAAGTGCCCGAAGTAGACCTTAAACCTTTGCCCAAGGGATTAAAATATGAATTTTTGGGCCCGGACAAAACTTATCCAGTCATTGTGAGCGACGAGTTGAGCCCCGAAGAAAATGAAGCGTTGCTGATTTTATTAAAAAAACATAGGAAGGTGATTGGATATTCAATTAATGATCTCAAAGGTATTAGCCCGGCCTTTTGTACTCATCGTATACCAATGGAAGACCAATGTAAGCCTGTAGTGGACCATCAAAGGAGGCTAACCCATGCCATGCGAGAGGTAGTAAAGAAAGAGGTTATCAAGTTACTTGATGCCGGAATCATCTACCCGGTTCCACATAGCGAATGGGTGAGCCCGGTACATTGTGTACCGAAGAAAGGAGGTTTGACCGTGGTGAAGAATGAGAAGAACGAATTGATACCGCAAAGAACCGTGACCGGGTGGCGGATGTGTATTGATTACCGTAAGCTTAACAAAGCGACGAAGAAAGATCACTTCCCCCTACCGTTCATAGACGAGATGCTCGAGAGGTTAGCAAACCACGCTTATTTTTGCTTTCTCGATGGATACTCGGGGTTTATGCAAATTCCTATTCACCTGGAAGATCAATATAAGACAACGTTTACGTGTCCTTACGGAACGTTTGCATATAGGAGGATGCCCTTCGGCCTATGCAACGCTCCGGCCTCTTTTCAACGTTGCATGATGGCCGTGTTTTCGGAATTCATCGAAGAAATTGTTGAAGTGTTTATGGATGATTTTTCCGTTTACGGGAAGACGTTCATGGATTGCTTAGCAAACTTAGAAAAGGTCCTTACAAGGTGTGCGGAGGTAGATTTGGTTTTAAATTGGGAAAAGTGCCACTTCATGGTTAAGCAAGGCATAGTGCTCGGACATGTTATATCCGAGAGAGGAATTGAAGTGGACAAGGCTAAGGTAGAGACGGTTGAGCAACTCCCACCTCCTACGGATGTTAAGTCCTTAAGGAGCTTTCTAGGCCATGCCGGATTCTATAGAAGATTTATAAAGGACTTCTCGAAGATCACTAAGCCTTTAACACACCTTCTTCAAAAGGATGTGGCTTTCGACTTTGATGAGAAGTGTCTAGCGGCATTCCGGACCTTGAAAAATGCGTTGGTGAGTGCTCCCATCATCCAACCTCCGGATTGGAGCCAACCTTTCGAGATCATGTGTGACGCAAGTGACTACGCCGTAGGCGCGGTCTTGGGACAAAGAAAGGAAGGCCGAGTTCACGCCGTTTACTACGCTAGCAAAACTCTTAGTGGGGCACAATTAAATTACGCTACTACGGAAAAAGAATTGCTAGCGGTGGTATTCGCTTTCGAAAAATTCAGATCTTACATCGTGAACTCGAAAGTCATTGTTTACACCGATCACGCAGCCATAAAGTATCTCTTGGCTAAGAAGGAAGCTAAACCACGTTTGATTCGTTGGATCCTTCTTCTCCAAGAGTTCGATGTTGAAATTCGTGATAAAAAGGGGGTGGAAAATGTTGTGGCCGATCATTTGTCTAGGATGAATCGTGGGCAAGATGATAAAGAGCCCATAGAAGATAAGATGAGAGATGACCACCTCTATAGAGTGCTTGATAAAGATACTTGGATGATCGACATCATTCGAGCAATTCGAAAGATGCCCCTCGATCATCTAGACAAAAACACCCAAAGGAAGATAATTTCGAAAGTAAGAAATATTTTTGGGATGCACCATACCTCTTCAAGCTTGGCAATGATGGAGTGATGAGAAGATGTGTGCCAAGAGAAGAGAGGCTTGAGATTCTAAGGAAGTGCCACTCGGCGGAGTACGGTGGGCATTATAGCCATTTTCGAACCGAAGCCAAAGTATGGTCGAGCGGATTCTATTGGCCGGAGATGCATGAAGATACTAAAAGATATGTTGCGTCATGCCCCGAATGCCAAAGAACCGGAAACATCTCTCAAAGAAATTCTATGCCTTTGAAATACAACTTGCAAATCGACATATTCGATGTATGGGGCATAGACTTCATGGGGCCTTTTAAAAACTCATTTGGATTCGAGTATATACTTGTTATGGTCGATTATGTATCCAAGTGGGTAGAGGCTATACCATGTCGTAAAGCTTCCACGGAGGAGTCCATCACTATGATCAAGAACGTGATTTTTCCCCGTTTCGGTACCCCGAGAATCTTGATAAGTGATGGAGGAACTCATTTCACCGGGAAGAACTTCAAAAAGTGCTTGTCCAAGTTGGGAATTGAGCATAGGGTCTCCACGGCCTATCACCCACAAACCAACGGACAAGCGGAGACGTCAAATAGGCAATTAAAAAGCATACTTAACAAAACCATAGAGAAGGGAGGCAAGGATTGGTCAAAGAAATTAGACGGAGCTTTATGGGCTTATCGAACGGCATTTAAAACACCGATAGGTATGACCCCTTATCAATTCGTCTATGGAAAAGCTTGCCACCTCCCGGTTGAGTTAGAACATAAAGCCTATTGGGCGATTAAAGAGATGAACCTTGATCTCGATGCCGCGGTGGTGAAACGGAGAATTCAAATAAGCGAGCTAGAGGAGTTGAGGTTGAAAGCTTATGAAAACGCAAGCATATACAAGGAGAGAATCAAAAGGTGGTATGATAAAAGATTGAAGAAAAAAAGAATTTAAAGAAGGAGATAAGGTCCTCCTCTACAATTCGAGGTTTAAAACCTTCGGAAAGGGGAAATTGCAAAGCAAGTGGGACGGGCCTTATGTTGTGCATTCGGTGTTCTCCAACGGAGCGGTAACCATTATGGATATAAACGGCGATCAATTTGTGGTGAATGGACAGCGGCTTAAGGTTTACTACGAACCCGACGTCGTGCCCATTCATCATGTTGACGTCTTTACCATGGAGGAAGAGCCCGAACGTCCCGCCTAGGACGAAAAACAAGGCACCAACTTCGTAAATAATTTTTCTTTTAGCTTTCGGGAGTTTTTCGCGAAGATTAACCGGGCCAACTTTTTCCCCGTGGGCCGAGGAAGAAAAAATAGGGCGGTGTACAAAAAAAAACCGGACCGGCCCGCCCCCGAGGGGTGGGCCGGCCGGCCCAGTCGGATCGGCCCGGGGGTGGCCCGATGCCCGATGTCCCCGAATTTCGCCCGAATTGCTCCTTTTTGACTTCCTTGTTTGGTCGGAAAATTTTAAGGGAAGTGTAAAAAAGGAAAATAAGGTTCCCGGGGCTTTTCTCTCGAGACTATATATTTGGCCGAATTGGGAGCTCGAGAATCAAACCTTTCAAGCAATGTGTTGCACCCTTGTAGCAGCCATTGAGCCTCCAAAAAGCTTAGAGTTGAAGGTAGAAGCCAAGAAGCCATCGATGGAGGAGGCGATGCGATGCGAGGTCAAGCTACCCGTCAAGAGGACCGCACGTATCCGTTGCGGAGGACGTGTCCCGACCGGAGCTCTTGCATATCGCAACCCCGTCAAAGGAGAGAAGGTCCCTACACCCGTTCGAAGGTCGGCATGCCTCCAAGGCATCAAGCGCAAAGATTACAAGGAGGTGTCGGCGGAGCCTAAGGATTATGGGGATAGCGACTACTCCGACGATCGTAGCCCGAGCTCGTGGGCGGCCGCCGGTAGAGACGATGACGATTGGGGCGAGCGGCCCTATGAAAGGACTCCCGAGGGCCCCAATGGCGACGGCAACGGCGGTGGCGAAGGCGACAACAATGGAGGTGGCGACGACGGTGGTGACAACGGTGGAGATTATGGCGACGATGACCCCTTCGGATTGCATCCGGTGTCTCGTCGAGTTTGCCGTCAATCCATCGCGGATCTCTACACGTCGGCCGACGAATGTTTCTAAGCCATGGAAGCGATGAAGCAGCGTATGGAGGACTTGGAGCGCGTAGTTGAAGATGATTACAAGTTCCTTAACCGTAACGTGCGCAAACTTTTCGGCATGGTTGGAAACATGAGAGGCAAGTGGTGCAAAGCTTGCTCGAAGTACCATTAGATCTAGTTTTCCCCTTTGGTTTTTGTAAGATACGACGAGGACGTCGTATGTTTTAAGTGTGGGGGAGAGCTAGCTCGCTAGCCTTAGCTTTTGAACTTCAAGTTTAGGTTCGGTTTAATCTTCGTGTGAGAGTCTTAGTGTTTTAATGAGTCTTTAGTTTTTGAGTCGTTTTAAAATTTTCGCAAGTGTCTTGAATTAGTGTTGAGTCAAGAAAACCAAATAAAAAGAGTCTTTATATATATCTTTGTGTTTTATGTATTGTTTATCTTTATTTACTTGTTTGTTTAATCTTCGATTCTTGATATATGAACACAAGTATGTGGTTTGAAAAACGTTTACCGTGGTGCTTAGTGGAATCGCTACTACTCAAAGTACCCATACCGCACTTCGATCTTGAGCTTCACATGTTAGTTGTGCTATGTTCGATGCTAAAAATTGGAGGATTTCAGTTCTGAAAATTATATTAAAACCCTTGTAATAAAGGTTAGCAAAACCTCTTTTTCCAAGTTGAGAGTCGAAAAAAAAAATCCTATCCAAAGCCAAGTTTATTTTTTTCACTCCACCATAAGTGTGATTAGCACGATGAGTTAGGCCGGGACCCTTCTCTCTTGGTGAGTTTTAATTTCGAGCAATGATCATGTCCTTGTGCTTATCTTTTGTTGCTAGCCTCGTCATATACTCGGTCCATGACTTTCACAACGAAAGTCATGAATACCGCCGGATTCCATACCCAACCCTATACATCTCTTTTGTACATCGTATTCCTTGAACACAACCTATTTTCAAAGTTTCGTCTCGTCTCTAGCATGATTTATTTAAAAATTTCAGATTGTATGCATGCGAGGAAAGAGAGAATTGAAAGCTTTGAAAAGTTGTCAAGAGAGAGAAAAACAAAGAGAAAAAGTATGTGTATGGAAAAGAAAGAAAGAAAGAAAGAAAAATCATATGTGAATGAAAGAAGAAAAGAAAAAGAGAGAAAGATGAGTTAGCAATGAAGATATGAGAGGGATGGATCAAGTGAAAGAAAAAAAATAATAAAGTGTAAGGAAGGATGTCACGTTGATTGTGAGACGAAACTTTTACTCTATTTCCAACCATGTGCAATCCGACAACGAGGACATCATTGGTGCCTTGAAGTCACAATTTTCTTTTGCCCTTGCACATGTCCACCATTCTAAATCTTCTCATCCTTGATATCCCTACATATGGTTAATTCTCATGATCATTGGCTTTGAAAGGTAGACAACCATTAGAGGAAGTTCTTAGTTTGACAATACTTGTGTTGATTGCGCTAGCCCTACCTATAGCTCCACTTTACATGATATATGAGAGATTAATGGGAGGTGAGAGTTTTATAAAATTTGGTTAGGATAGACACTTCATATGAGTGACTTGAGAGAGCTTGGAGAAAGGTTTTTGTCTAATACTTGTTGCAGGAATTTTTGTTTTGAAAACCATAAAAACCCTCCGATGGAAGCAAAGAAGTAAGTATGGCTGAAATTGAAAGCTTCGAGTGAAGAGTTTGAGTTGTGGGGTAAATCTTGACGTGGTAAAAATTCTAAACGCCCATGTTTATGTTTGATTATCATTACTTTGTGTTTATGTATTAAAGATGAAGGGATTGACTAACTTGTGAAGAAGGATAAGTGATACACAATTACATACCTTGGACGAAATTCTTTTACGAGTACTTGCTCGAGGACGAGCAAGAGCTAAGTGTGGGGGAGATGTTGACGGTGTATTTTGGTGCACCTAGCATGTTCATTACACTTTGGTTTGGATTTGATTATGGAACTAACCCGCCACTAGGCACACTAATCATATAACAAGTTCATCTTTGTGCATGCATTTGGAAGTGTTGTGTTTATGTAGGAAATCATGGACATAAAGGATGGATTCGCAATAAGTTCAAAGGAGCATTCATGGAGTCTTGTTCGTGTCCATGAGCTCGCTGAAATTACTTCCAATGGTGGTGAGGACCGAAGTGCTACGAGGAACACCCCCGGGGATTGAAGCGTAAAAGATCAAACTTCATGCAAAGAGAGCCTCCATCTTGATCGCGAGGATAACGGCGTCAAAATCATCCAAGTGGAGGGGGCAAAGTAGATAAATGCACGAGGACCCACGGAGCAAAAAGGGCGACCAAACCGGCCGAAAGCGGGCTCCGGGCCGGCCGGCCCGGGCGGGCCGCCCCGGCCCACTTCGGGCACCGGTTCGGTCCCGTCTTCCTTGCCCTCGAAGGATCTTCGACCCTAAAACCCCCGACGCGCCGCCAACACGAGAGAGGAGGAGTTATTCGCACCGAAGGCCATCCAAAGCTAGAGAGAGAGGAGGAAGATCTCCGGTGGAGATCAACCACCTCGAAGGAAGCACCCTCTCGTGGAGAAGGAGGAAGACACCGGCGGAAGGGAAACCATGATCAACGGTGCCATGATCAGCACCTTGATGGGGTAATCTTCTCATTCGTCCATGGGTTGTAATCGATATTGAGATGTAATCGCACTTTGTCGATTATCCGTCTATCATCTTGTGTTGAATATACTTTAATGCTTAAGGCTTGCAACCGTGCCGTAGAGGGAGTACGAGCTCCAATGCTTCCTTGGATCCATTCAATACGCCGTGGCCATCAAAGGTCTAGTCATGAATACCTTCGCGTAGTGACGGTACGAGAGGAGGGAAAGGGCGAAACCGTGGTCACATCCCCGATAGATTAGATTGGTTTTCATGTCTTTAAGCGATTGCATGCTCTAGTATCGTAGACCCGTGGGCGAGTGTCTTCTATCTTGATCGTTTATCATTCTCTCTAGTGTAGTTTAGTGTTTTCTAGTATAATAGTAGTTAGGGTTTTAGTAGCTAGTGTGTCGTTGTTGATCGAACGCTTGTAATCCCCTTGCTCCGCGGATTGACAAGAACCTTGGGAATCCCGTGGTGAAAAAGGTGTGGGGTCCGTACGCTTGCGGATCGTAGAGGGATACGTCTTTTATCCGTCAACACGGGAACGGGATGTCCGCCGAACTCCCGTTGTCCACCAAGATTTTTCCTATGACCCATCCAAGCAATATTGACTTCGATCACCATGGCGTCATTATGAATCGCGGATTTCAACCTCGAAATCTTCTTCGTAAAGGTAATTGGCACCTTCGCCCACTCGGGCGGGCGGTGGGCCATCATTGATGATGGTATTCACGGATCCGAAGTAATTGTTTCACCGCTTGTTTGTTTCGAATTCCATAGCGGATCCGCCCGTGATTGGCATGATAGTCCCGAACGATGGCAATGCTTTGGAGTTTCGAGGTCCCGAACTTGACCGAGGCCTTGATGAGCTTTCCGGAGGCGGTGGCAAGATTTCCCGAATGGGCCGTGGTTGCTGGATCGACTGTATCGCTTGCGACTGAGGGAAGAATTGCTGTGATGGCTGCCATGTCGATTGCGATTGTGGAAATTGTCGAACCGGTACGAGAGGTTGGATCGCGGACTCGCGAACCGCGGTTGCCGAAGTTCGGCCGAAACTGGGTTGGCATCGAGGATGCAATGCTCATCAGTGCTTTCTCTTGTTGGATTCGTGCCATGTTCTTCTTTGTCTCTGGGCACCCTTCGGTGCTATGGCCTCTTCCATGATGCGGCGTAGAAGTGGGGATCTCTTGGTTTGTGGTTCGGGAGGCTTGGGGTTCCTCTTCCTCTCCCCCTTCCTCTGGGACTGAATCCTCCTCTGGCACTTGGCCTGCTATCTTGTTGCGGCTGAGAATTTCCAACATTGTTTACGTTTCGTGGATGCTTGGGGTGGTGCCCGCTAGGTCATATCTCTGCCGCCCTGTCTTGCCTCGTTTCGTTCGGCTACTCTCTTGCGGTGGTCATCATCGGACGAATGTAATCCTCCAATTCCCGAAATAGTTCTTCAAGCTGTCTCGGGCTTCTTTCTTGTGAGGTGGGAAGCCGTTGGCCCCGGGGTGAGACCTTTGATCGGTGCCTTGATCGTTGTCTTGTCATCGGCGTCGGGGATCCGAGACCTCTGTTCCATGAACCTTCTCACGAAGTTCCGCGGTGGTTCCCCTGTCCTTCGCTTGCGGTTGTACGGATCCGAGGCTTCGGCCGTTGTGTCATGGAACATCTGAAACGCTTGCATGAATTTTGTTTTGAGATCTACCCACTCGTAGATCGAGTGTGGAGGCGTAGTGAGTACCAATTCGATGCGGTCCTTCGCAAGCTATGATGAAGGATTTGGCGAGTGCAACATCATCTCCTCCTGCCGAATTCACACCGACTCGTATCTCATGAAAAAGCGCCCGGAGTTTCCGAAGCCGTTGTACTTGGGAAGAGACGACAGGCTTGAACTTCGGCGGCCAAGGTGTTGTTTGCGGCCCTATTGACGACGGCGATTCGTAATCCACGAAGTGTGAGACTCCGTTTCCCGCGAAAAAGTTTTCTTTCGGGGATTCTCTTACGGGCGCGGGGGTTCGCCGTGGTGTTTCTTGCCACGGGGAGCCGTTCTCTTATTCTTTCATTTCGTCAATTTCTCTCTCGTATTGCTTGTATCTCGCTCTTTTACTTTGTTCGACTGCTCTAGTTTTTCGAGAGATTTTTCTCTTCGCCACCGCAACTGAGCCGCGAACTTTTCTTTGTCTTTCTGTAGCTGTTGTATCTTTTGGTGGACCATGGCTAGCTCTCTGTCTATGGAATCATCGTCAGCATCAACATTCTCGTGCTCTTGCTGTTCAGCAGGTTGTTCTTGGATGTGAGCTGTCTTTTCTGCTCTTGCCTTCATGAGGGCCTCAAGCTTCTCTCTTCGTTGTTGGTCTGTTACGTTCGAGGACTCAGGAACAAACGAGTTTTCATTCCCCTGGGTGAGATGGCGATCTTCCCGGTCGCGCTGCTCTGTTTGGAGCGATCTTCTTTGACTTCTTCGAGGTGGCATCGTGGGTTTCTTTTCGGGCCGGGACACGGTGGGCGCCAATGTTGGGGGTACCCGAACAATTCGGATAACTACCCTAACACGAGTAAGAATCTTCAACACGTTTTAGTACGAGTTAGAGCGCAAAGAGACTGTGATTCTCTCCGCAAGTAGCACAAGTTCCAAAAAAGTCTGAATCCGTTTACACGTGCCCTCGCGCCCCCTTTTATAGGGAGACGAAGGGACTTTTACATGCCGACATCACCCTCGAGCTCAGGGAATATTCCTAGTGTGAGCATGTACAAGAACGTCTTTTTCCACCTAACATATTTACAAACCTGCCACTAGTTCACACTCTAAACCCGGACTTTTTGGGACGACAACTTTGACTTTGCCTCTCCCCTGGTTCGCGAATGTTTTCCCATCAAACTCCCGAACTAGATCTTCAGCAGATCCCCGAATTGGTCCTTTCTCCCCCGCTGGTTCGTGGATGTCCACGCGCCTGATCCCCGAACAGGGTCTTCATCAGATTCCCGAATCGGCATTTCTCCGAAGTTCGGGCCATCGCCAGTTGAGATTCCGGGCTTTCGCACGCTTGTGATTCCACTTCTTTGCCGAATCAAGATTCCTGAACTCAGCACATTCGCGAATTCGAGACTTCGTAGGTTCCACGCTTCCGAGGTTCGCGAATTCCCTGCTCCTGAAAAACATACTTCGAGAACTTTGTTAAACTTAACGTTTCGAGGGTGACGGGTTTTCCCGAATTCCCCAACAATTGTACAAAAGAAAACCGTCGATTATTGCGGGAGAGGCAAACCGCATCAACAACCTACATGAAAATGCTCTATAACAACAGATTAGTTCGTTGGCGATTTGGTTTCTAAGCCCTCAAGGGAAAGAAGCACAAGGAGTGAAAAACTCAATTTGTTCCATCAGGCGTGCTGGATCGAAGTCGTCCTCCTTGGATTTAGTCTACACTCCTCTTTGACAACTGGTCTACTATAAGTCAATACAAACAAAAGAGACAAATTAATCAGATTAACTGGTAAGAAGCACATAGATAAATGCATTATTTTGGAGGACCGATGAAATCAGTCTACCAAAATGATGTGCTCAGGCAAAATAAAATGGAGGTAGCTGCAATCTTTGAGAAGCGCAGTCCAAACGCTTTAACTGACCAGATTTGCTTTTCTTCGATGTGCGTGCCTACCTCTCCGAGCAGCTGGTCCTCCATTCATCACCATGCCCACTCCTTCCTAAACCACTAAGCAAATTTAGACAAATAAACAAATGCAGAAGACGCAAAGAAGCCACCGGTTTGAGTCCATTAGAGCAGAGCAGACAAAGGCTATAATCTCATAAATGAAACTGAAAACTTACACAGGTAAGCATGCCATGAGTTGAAAACATACAAAAATATTCATGTAGCAATAGAAAAAAAACATCTGCATCAGTTGGGAAAGTTGTCTTTTTCCGTCCCTTCTAAGGACCAATACCAGGAACAAAGACTTTATGGTAGCCAAATCAAATCTACGTTGTCCGAATGTATGGGCTAAAGAAATTAGCAAATGTGCAGACAATAAAGATGTAAGATCACAAGTACAGACTATCAATGGTTGCAGATCAGTATCATAGAAACTTATCAATCCTAACAATGATTGTTGAGATATTCAGAAAGCAATAGTAGCACACTTCATAGGATGATGATGATCTTCGGCATGCCTGTATTGCATGCAACGGATGACAAGAAACTGACAAGCAACGGATAGGTAGCATAAAAAGAGAAAAGGGATAACAGACACCTTGGTATAGAGGGATGGGTCCGAAGCATCTGCCGAACAGGTCAGATGATGAAGAGCACCACAGCTCTCAATCGCTCCTCTCTCAGTTTCCAGCACCGCCTCTGCCTTCCTTTGCCTGGCCTTGTCGTCGGCTCGTCGTTGTCTTCTTTCGTGAATGCATTGCCTTTTCTCACCATCTCACTCTGTGGTTAGGATCTGATTCAGACATAGTGGACAGTGGAGAAGAAAGATGAAAAAGGGATGGAAGAGATAGAAGGGTGAACCAAATGGGCATAGAGAACCACTCACATCTCTGAATGAGCATGAGTCTATGCGCCCTCAGAGCCTGTCGTCGACGAGCAGATTCAGAGTGCTGGCCCTTGCTCACTAGTGTGCTCGAGCTCGAGTTCAGCTCTAGCACCGTGCTAGCAGTATGCTCCCAGGGCGTGCTCTGCCCCTGCCTTCGGCGGCGCCAAGCCTAGGCGGAGCGGCACCCACCTCCGGCAGCACCAGGACAGAGCAAGCGAGGCGAGCTGGCTGAGGATGACAAGACGGGGCCACGGGTCGTCGCAGTCACTGTGATGAGGCTGGCCCCGCTGGGCCACGCGCTACCGTTGACCAAGCAGAATAGGGAGGGGGAGCGGAGAGGTAGAAGGGGAGGAGAGACGGCAGCAAAGAGTAACACGCGCCCCTCCCATCGAGCCGCACCCCACACCGGATCTAGATCCTGCGGGAACGGGCGGCGGCAGAGAGGAGTAGGAAGGCGCGACGGTGGGTTGGGGCGCCGGAGAAGCAGGGGGCAGCGACGGAGAGGGAGAAAGGGAGGGAAGGCGGCGGCGGCGAGGAGGAGGGAGGGAGAGAGGGCGGTCGCGGGGGAGGAGAGTGGAGGGTAGGGTTCGGGAGTGGGGGGAGGGGGGCGTTGTTGTTGGCCGGTTGGGACTGGGGTGGTGGGAGGGGTGCTTGAAAATTGCCACGGGGGATTGTTGTAAATAACGATTTTTTCCTTCTTTGTGTAGAATAAAATTTTAGTAGGAGGGTTTAAATACAAATATGCGAATGTACTTGGCGTGCGTTCCCGACGAGCTGGACTGAGTTGCGATTATGAGAAAGCTAGAGGGTGTTTTTGCAAAATGGCCATAAAGCTCGGGAAGGACAGGAAGGGCGACGTGGCGAGCAGCGCAAGGGCCACCGATGCTCAAATTGCTATGGTGCCGAGAATCGGCATGAGCTTTTCATATCTCTGATGCTTGAAAACATTAGACATCGCAAGGACCATGGTCAAATTCACTTGTCGATGTGCGCACACGGATGTACCCGCACAATTTGTGCAGATCAATATTCCTCACCAAGATATATGGAACTTCAACTGCGGTGTTTGAGAACAAATTAAGCTGCAGACGTAAAACCTGTCAGTCATACATGGACCATGGTAGTAGTAGAAATCAAGGGGCTCCAGTTGGAGCTGGATTAAAGCACATAGAAATGAAACAGAACCGATTCTGAAACCTGACCCAATCACCACTCATTCAATCAGCAAACTCGTCCATACCAAGCCTAAGAAATTAAATTGACACTCTAACGAGCAACACTGACTAATCAACCACCAGGTTACTTAGAATGCTTAACATTTTGTTTCATGATCTTCGTTTGGTTCATATTTTGCTTCTCTTCAATAGCTTCTACATCAGCAGTCACTTGCTCTGGTCCTGCAGTACCAACACAAACATTAACTGATAACTTCAGAACCAGTTACGCAAGAATTTGACATATCAGACTCCTCCCGAGCGCTCACCAAGGGCGACTCGGGAGGCACCACTGTGCCCGCGCCGCCGCCCCGCTCCTAGAGGCCCCGTCGGCCGTTGTCGTCGCTGGTGGGCGGCGGCGGCGGCCCCTCCCCCGCCCTCCCTCCTCCCTTATTTCCCTACCTCCTCTCCGCTCAACCCTTGCCACCTCAGCCCATCGTCGGCGTCTTCTTCCTTGCCGATGTCGGCCTTCACGCCGGCCGTGTCACACCTGATTTTCCGAAGAAAACCAAATGTATCTCATATGTGCGCCAGGATCAAGTTTACACACATATGATAGACGTTATGAGCGAAATATCAATAAACAGCAATAAAAATGTACAAGAGTTAAACCATTATATTATCTCTTTATTACACTCAGACGATAGACTCGAAGGTCTTTACAATGATCAAACGATAACTATGAAGACGCAACTCCATCTTCATCTTCCACAGGCACATGACTGGGGGCACGCAAGCCTTAGAACTCCACGTAGTCGTTGAAGTACTCTTCTCCAGTGTTCTCCTCTGAACAGCGGTAAGCAAGGGTGAGCACTCTTATGGTTGGAGCTCAGCAAGTGGGGGAAAATGCAAGGGCTATCAAGGATAGGCTAATAGTTTGTT
Source organism: Cenchrus americanus (assembly GCA_947561735.1). Classification (NCBI taxonomy): domain Eukaryota; kingdom Viridiplantae; phylum Streptophyta; class Magnoliopsida; order Poales; family Poaceae; genus Cenchrus; species Cenchrus americanus. The sequence goes on from OX387240.1 coordinate 59,245,227, forward strand.
GCGGTTAGCATTTTTAATGTTGGTCAAATTTTATAAGCAAGCACCTAATTGCTAGATGTAAGTTTATACCAACCCAGTTAGGCATTTAGGAAAGCATATCCTCTCAAAAACCACAAGAAACCACAATTTAATTTCATCTTTATGTTTGATTATCATGTGAGGGTCCAGGCCGCTCTTGACTGTGAGCACGGCTAATCGATCAGTTTTACACTCTGCAGAGGTTGTACACTTTCACCACAGCTCGCGTAAAAGTTCCGAAGAACTTTAAACCCAACCACGCATGTGTTGATCAGACACAATACCACACTACTGAGGTGCGGCTGCATAGGGACGCTACGAAGCCTTTACAAAGATATGCAAAAGACCAACAACCCACGACAGTTACAGCTCAGGGCGGACCATAACCCTCCCTAGTGGTCAACACCTTAGCAAAAGTTGCTATCCCAAAAGAACCGGGCTATACCCCTGCAACCCCGAGCCCCCTGTGTTCCTTTCGAATAAGGTCACCAGTACAATCACACACCTAATTAATTGGCTATGCCAGAGCCATATGGACTGTGGTTGCACTGTTTTCCTGTGTGGTTCTCCATATTCCGATTAAACCATATGATCTTGTTATTAACCATAAGAACACACATATATCACCAAAGTTATCATGATCAACATTCATTATTGCAAAAGATTCATTTGAACCAACCCAAGTTATAGCAAACTAAGCATTTCTACCCAAAACATTTATTTAAAAGGGTTGTCCAAGGTAATAGGGATAAAAACTAGTCATGTCCTTAAAAAAGTAATTTCCCATCAAGTTTATGCATACCAACATTTAAATGTAAACTTAGTTATCATGCAATTGTTTAGGACAAAGAAGAATATGCAGAGGGAGAAGTCCACTGGCTTTCCTTGCTTAAACACTAGGGGTTCTTCCTCTTCAAACACTTGCTATTGATCCACTTCAACTGGTTGCTCACTTGAAACTGGCACGATGTCTACGAGCACACAAGAATACATACAATAAATAAAACAACACACCAAGCATGAAAAGCTTAAAGAGAGAACAAGGGTTGGCTTAGGAACGCGAACACAAAAGCACTAGGAACTATCGGGAGCTTTGTATGATCACAAACACGAGCTAGCTATGTGCTTGATATATTTTAATTAAGTAAAGTTGTGTGCATAGGTTATTTCAAAGAAATACCCTATTTATAATTAAGGAAGTTATTTTATATTTAAATGACGGTATAAGCCTAGTTCAATTTTATTTATAAATATTTAAGTATGATTTATGCAATTTAAACATTTAATTTAAAAGAAGCACGTGAAAGCATCTAGGCGTTTATTTTTATATTCCGAGTTATTCTAATCATATTATAATTTAAAACACATTTATATTCATATTAGTCAAATTAACATTTAATTAATAAAACTCAAGATATAACCTATGTTGCTTTTATTTAGGAAGCAAATTGAATAAATATTAACCAATTTAATATTTATATTATGAAAATCGGAAAGGTAGCTCTAATTACATTTTATTTAGAAAACATTATTAATCAAGATTAGTCAATTTAACATTATCTATGAAAACTGTTATATAGACCCTAATAAAATGTTATTAAGAAAAGGCATTCTAATAGGCATTAATCAAATTAATTTAGGATAAATTAATAAAAACATTTTATGTTGAACATCATGTCTAGCGCATGAGCCGAGACTAATGCAACAAGAACGACACTAAACGGAGCTAAAACGTATAAACTAGGCACTAAACAAGGTTGTAGGGGTCTAAACACGATTATCCGAAGGTGGCAGGGGCCAGCAAGGAAGTTTTACAAGACACAACAAGTAGTGCTTGCAAAACAGCCAAAGGACAGGGGGCTACCGGGAAAAAGAGACGGTGGGATTTCTGTGTGAAAGGTGGGATAATTTTAGGGGGGTACGGGTAAGAGTTGCAAGACACATGCTAAAAGACTTCAGTTTAGAGATTCCATGAGGACTAGAAGGCAAAACTACCATGCCTTATCTCATTAGACGATGGCTGTTCGTGGCTGTTCGTGGACAGCCATGGCCGACGGACAAAGGGCCTCTGGCCGGTCAAAATTTCGGTGGCTGAGAGAGCTAGAGGTTTCGGTGTGCAGCATAACGAAAAGGGGAAGATGAAGAGGGCTCATGGATGCGCTCACCGGCAACGAGGACGTGGTGCAGCAGCCGGATTTTGAAGCTGCAGCAGAGAAGACGTGGTTGGCTTGGGTCCCCACGGACAGCGATGTCCTGGCGACGAGCGGACGACGACGAGCAGCAACGGATGTGTAGCGAGAGAGGCTGTTGACGGATAAAAGACGTATCCCTCTACGATCCGCAAGCGTACGGACCCCACGCCTTTTTCACCACGGGATTCCCAAGGTTCTTGTCAATCCGCGGAGCAAGGGGATTACAAGCGTTTAATCTACCTCTACACACTAGCTACTCAAACCCTAACTATGATTAAACTAGAAAACAACTAAACTACACTAGAGAGAACGATTAAGATATCAAGATAAAAGACACTCGCCCACGGGTCTACGATACTAGAGCATGCAATCGCTTAAAGACATGAAAACCAATCTAATCTATCGGGGTTGTGACCACAGTTTCGCCCTTTCCCTCCTCTCGTACTTTCACTATGCGGAGGTATTCATGACTAGACCTATGATGGACACGGCATATTGAATGGATCCAACGAAGCATTGGAGCTCTTACTCCTTTTACGGCATGGTAGCTAACCTTAAGCATTAAAGTATATTCAACACAAGATGATAGATAGATAATCTGACAAAGTTCGATTACATCTCAAGATCGATTACAACCCATGGACGAATAAGGAGATTACCCCATCAAAGTGCTGGACATAGCACCGTTGATCATGGTTTCCCTTCCGACGGTGTCTTCCTTCTTCTCCATGAGAGGGTGCTTCCTTCGAGGTGGACGATCTCCCTCCGGAGATCTCCCTCCTCTCTCTCTAGCTTGTGGATGGCCTCCTGGTGCGAATAGCTCTCCTCCCGTCGAATGGCGGCGCCTCCAAGGTTTTAGGGTTGAAAATCCTTCTGGTGCAAGGAAAGGGGGGCCGAACCGGCCACCGGAGTGGGCTAGGCTGGCCGGCCTGGGCCGACCGGCCCAGGCCCATCTCGGCCCCGTTCGGTCGCCCCTTCGCTCCCGTGGGTCCTCGGATGATTATGCACTTTGCCCCCTCACTTGCATGATTTTGACGATGCCATCCTCGCGTCCAAGATGGAGGTTCTCTTCGCATTAAGTTCGGTCTTTTACGCTTCAATCCCCGGGGGTGTTCCCCGTAGCACTTCGGTCCTCACCACCATTGGAAGTGATTTCATCAAGCTCATGAACACGAACAAGACTCCGTAAATGCTCCTTTGAACTTGTTGCGAATCCATCCTTTATGTCCATGTTTTCCTACATAAACATAACACTTCCAAATGCATGCACATAGATGAACTTGTTATATGATTAGTGTGCCTAGTGGCGGTTAAGTTCCATAATCAAATCCAAACCAAAGTGTAATGAACATGCTAGGTACACCAAAATACACCGTCAACAGAGGCGAAACTTCTAGTGGTGCTCCCTTGCTTCGATGTGCAGCGCTTGCGACGAATCGACCAACCGACGACGATGTTCTATTTCCGGTGGCGGCGCACGGTCTTCTCGTCACAGTGGCGCTCCGGCTGGTCTTGGCGACGAGGAAGAAGTGGAACAGGTGCAGCTCTACGTCGTGGTACCCGTGGTGGTGCTGGCTTGCTCTGAGATGCCCCCTGGCCAGCGAATCGAGTGGCGGCCTGCACTCTGCTTTGGCTTGGGCGATGACGGCACTGAGCGAGAAGAGTAGCAAGGGGTCGCAGGCGGCGGACTATGCAGCAAGGCGCGCGAGGGGCCTTAGGTGCTTAGCTTTATAGCAGGAAGAGATGGAGGGAGGAGAAGGGGGTGCGGCATGGCCGGCCATCAATAGCCAGCAGTGTCCATCCGTTACTAGAGGGAATGAAGGATGGGAAACGGAAGAGAAACTGAGGGGATGAAAGGAGAGAGTAAAGGTGGGAAGGGCACCGGTGCTGCTCTTGATTGCCCCGATTGAAGGCTGGGTGCGGTGGATGCGGAGAAACGGCCGGAGGTCGCGGCTGTAGCGGAGCAGGGGAGGGGCTGGAGGTAGAAGGCAAACGTGATGTGTGGGGTCGGCCTGGCAGCGAGAGGGGAGAGGGAGAAGGGAAATTGGGCCGGCGGTGGTGTTGGTGGGCTAAAAGAGAAGGTGGGTCACCCGGGGAAAAAGAAAGGAGGGAGGAAGGGAGGTGGGCCACGCATTGCTGCTGGGCCGCAGGGGTTGCTGGGCTGCGGGCTAGAAAAGAAAGAAGGGAGGGAGAGAAGAGAGAGAGGGGTTTGGGAAGTTTTCTTCTTTTTTTCAAACCTTTTCAAACTCATTTTTCAAACTTTTGAAATTGAACTCTTTTTCAAACTTTAAATTCAAACTTATTTTGAAACTTTTCAAAACAACACACTATCAAACAAAAACCATGCATTTCAAATCATGATGCACAAACACTTATTGCTTCTAAAATTATTACAATGATATTTAAATATTTTAGAGACAAATTTATTTTATAATTTATTATTCCTTAGTAAATAAAATCTAAACACCATGTTGCTTACATTATTTTAATGATGGAATTTTAGGGTGTTACAGGCCGTCGGAGGGCTGCCTCCCCCCGCCCGGGGCTGGATCTGCTCGTCCACCTATTGGATCTGCACTTCCCGGGCAGGGTTGCGCCCACCTCTGGGTATGCCGCCATGGGGGCGGGGGGCTGCGTCGTCCTTCTTCAGTGGCTGTCGGGCTCCTCGCCGGCCGCCGGAGAGTAGATCCGCGGTGCTCCTGGCCGGTTCTACCTATCCTCCTGCTGGATCTGCTCTCCCCCAGCCGGTGTGCACCTGCCTGGTGGTGCCACCTTGCGGGGTCCCACCGCGTGACACCGCCACCGGTCCGCTGCGTGGGGGGCGCCGTCTGGCACCTCCGCCCGCGCTCATCGTCTGGTTCGTCCTCGGGCCAACGGTCCCTGGCCTTGCTGGCGGGCGCCCTTGGGTGATGGTAGAGGGGTTGCAGGCGAAAGCCGTTGGCCCGCTGGTGGCCGGATGACAGCGACGCCTGAGGGCGTCGTGCACCTTCTTGAAGGCGTCATTGATTCCTCCTCTTCCATCCACCTCGGCTGAAGCTTTCCGGGCGAGAGCCTAGACCATGTGTCGGACAACGATGGCATCGTTGGTGTCTCCCCCTCCCTAGAGGCGTTGTCTTGGAAGCTCTGTTTCGGCACGGGGTTCTTGGTGTCGTTGGGTCCCGGCTTGGCGGCGGCGGCGGCGACAGCGATCTCTCCTTGGAAGAAGATGCTCTTGCTGAACCTGCCTACGTTTATTGTTGCATACAATCATCCTGGTTGCTTGGGTCCACTACAAGGTTTTTATCAAATTCAACGCCACTGTATTGCAACGCCAAAAATTTGGTTGGTATAGATGGATGTATTGCAACCATTCTTAAAAATCGTAGCGATACGTGTTTTTAATACAACGGTTTTGAAGGTGTTGCAAAGCTTTGTTGCATTTGGGTGACGATATTGCAATGGTGTCAAAGGGTTGCACTAGAATTGATTTTGGTTGCAATTGTGTGGTAGTACGGCAACCACATTTGTGTTAGTTGCATTTAGTTGTGACTATTGCTTCTCTTGTGTGGTGTTGCATAAATTATCAGAAGCGTTGCAAATTATTGAAGCTTAATGCAACAAGAACTCTTGGAGGCGAAGCAAAAGGGAGGTTGAATTGCAACATATATTTACGGTTGCAATATACTTTGATATTGTTGCAAATGCTAAATTTTATTGCAACAAGATCTTTTGCTTCGAAGAAAAAATTGTGTTCAAGTGCAACACCTAATTTTTGTTGCGATATATACTTTGAGTGTTGCAACGAGAACTAATGAGCCAAGGCTGATTTGGGTTGGGCCTTGTAGTGTGTATGATATACTATGAAAAAAAATATAATTCATAGTCAAAAATAGAACTTGGCTAATTTTGAATTTAGATTTTTTTCTAATTATTAATTTTAACAAAGAAGTTTGAATTGGTAGGAAAACAATATGTCATTAGTGACAAAATAGAAAAAACACCATGCTGTGGAATTGAACCAAGGACCTCAATACTACACTTGTATATGACTTACCACTACACCATAACAATGTTTTTGTTAGCTAGCATAGTTCAAGCATTTTTCACGTTTCTATGTTGTCGACTTATAGTAACCTTATAGCTATTAAAATAGATGTGGACCACGTGGTCCCCCTTCAGCCTTCCCTCTTTGTTTAAGTGTAGGGTTTGTGATAAAAAATTCATAATCATTGGACATGTTATTAGTGAGTTATCAATTATCTTGCAAAAAATGCAAAAAAAAACACGCTTCATAATGGGTTTGAACTACAGACCAACAACATCATACCAATTTGCCTTACCATTGAGCTACAACACCTTTTGCAATATTATTAGCACTTTAACAAGTAATGTACTTTAACAACATTTGAAGTAGCAAATGGTTTAAAATGGAAAACACATAAACATAGAAGTTGTAGAACTCATCAACATCTACACTTTGTATTATGATCATTTTTTGCATTTAACGGATTTTGAACGATTCAAATTTTGAATTTCAAAAATTTACAAAGATAAACTAGTTTTTAAAATCCTACATGGTTTTAAATTAAAAAGTCATTAATACCAAGTTTGTATAAGTTCTCAAGATCTACACTTCGTGTTCTAATCATTTTTGCATTTGACGGACATGGAAAAAATATGTGGCTATACAACATATTTTGACTCCATTAGAGCATTTTATGATATTATTTGAATTATGATAGAGTAAATTCGAGATGTAAGTTTGAATTACCCCTAATAAACTGCTGTCGAAATCAATTTTTCATTCGTTAAAGTTGTAGATCTTGGTAGAGAATGATTTTAGAAAATTTTAGAAAAAAGAATCATCGAATTTGGAGTTAGTATGAGGCAGAAAAACTAGTTACAAGTTTTAGTCAAAGATTAAAAAGAGAAAACACACGTGTTCATCTCAGTTGATAGCAATTGCAATTTCTGTTTTTAATCTTCGGATAAAACTTGTAAACTGTTTTTCTTCCTCATACGAACACCAAATCAGTTGATTTTTTTCCCTAATTTTTTCTAAAATCGAGATGTTTTACTCAGTGCCATTTGTTTGTATCTTAATTACTATTTCTTGATTGCTTTTCATACAACAAAACTTTTCCAACTAAAAAGAGAATATAAAAAACATGTTTTTTCATAATAATTGCTAATATAACTTAATAATTTCTCTAATGTTATGGTCAACATGAGATGGTGTCAAAAATTGAGGTGCATACAAGTTCGGTCACGTTATTAGTTGTTCAAATCTCAAAGTTTGTTTTCAATTGTAGGAAACTATGTGAGTCTTGTGTCCTATTTGTGAACAACTATAATCTCACTTTATCAAAACCATATACGCTTAAAATATGGTTTCATGTCAATTTGTAGAATGTTTTTGAACAAAATTAAGTATTGTTATTATTATTTTACAACAAGATGAATAGTACAAGTTTGAGTTTTTCATATAAGTAAATCGATTTTTTGTCAATCTCCAAGATGTGTGCTAGAATGGACCATAGGTAACTCTATCTAACATTTTTTGAAAAGTATGATACACTTCAATGTTCAAGTAGGGTTTTATGAAACTATGTGAGACATGTATCCATTTCTAAACAACGTAGGTTCCACCGTTACCGGAATCATTTGAAATTTTTATCACAAGTTTATGGACGCAAATTATGTTACCATGTCAATTTGTAGAACCATCTGACCATTTTATGTTATTATTTGAATTATTATATTGTAAATTCGAGATGTAAGTTTGAATTACCCCTAATAAACTGCTGTCCAAATCATTTTGAATTTGTTAAAGTTGTAGATCTTGGTAGAGAACGATTTTAGAAAATTTTAGAAAAAAGAATCATCCAATTTGGAGTTAGTATGAGGTAGAAAAACTAGTTGCAAGGTTTAGTCAAAGATTAAAAAGAGAAAACACACTTGTTCATCTCAGTTCATAGCAGTTGCAGTTTGTGTTTTTAATCTTCGGATAAAACTTGTAAACTGTTTTTCTTCCTCATACAAACTCCAAATCGGTTGATTCTTTTTTCTAATTTTTTATAAAATCGAGATGTTTTACTCAGTGCCATTTTTTATATTAATTACTATTTCTTGATTGCTTTTCATACAACATATTTTTTCCAACTAAAAAGAGAATATAAAAAACATGTTTTTTCATAATAATTGCTGATATAACTTAATATTCTCTAATGTTATGGTCAACATGAGATGGTGTCAAACATTGAGGTGCATACAAGTTCGGTCATGTTATTAGTTGTTCAAATCTCAAAGTTTGTTTTCAATTGTAGGAGCTGAGGCTGATTTGGATTGGGCCTTGTAGCGTGTATGATATATTATTGAAAAATACAATTCATAGTAAAAATAGAACTTGGCTAATTTTGAATTTAGATTTTATTCTAATTATTAATTTTGAGAAATAAGTTTGAATTTAGATTTTATTCTAATTATTTGACATAAAATTTATAGAACTCATCAAGATCTGCACTTTGTATTATGATCATTTTTTTGCATTTAACTGATTTTGAATGATTCAAATTTTGAATTACAAAAAATTACAAAGATAAACTATTTTTTAAAATCCTAGATGGTTTCAAATTTAAAAGTCATAAATACCAAAATAGTTTAACTTCTCAAGATCTACACTTTGTATTATGATCATTTTTGCATTTGACAGATTTTGAATGATTCAAATTTTGAATTTCAAAAATTTACAAAGATAAACTATTTTTTAAAATCCTAGATGGTTTCCAATTGAAAAGTCACGAATACCAAGTTTGTTTAACTTCTCAAGATCTACACATTGTATTATGATCATTTTTGCATTTTACTTAATGCAACACCGAAAAACTATTGCAATAGGCCTAAAATGGTTGCAATAGACACAATTTCGGGAAACCAAACAATTTTAAATTGTCATCGATCGTGATTGCCATGTCACCCGGTCCCACCTTAAGGATGTGTCGATGCAGTCCCACCTTGAGGATGTGGTGATGCGGACCTACCAGCGCCCCCCTCAAAAAATAGTAATTAAATATGTTTGGGTGGGCAAAAAAAATTAAAAAAATAAAAATTGTGTGGATTACGGTTTGAACTATGCACCTCCTACTTCAACAAAAGCACTCTTACCACTACACTACATAACATTTTGTGTTTTTGCATTACATTTAACATTTTTGTACTTGGTTTTGCCACCGCCCAAGCTGCGGTCGCGCTCGGCCGAGCCCCCGACCGGTCGTGCGATCCCCCGCCGGCTACGCCACGGCCTTAGTCGGCCGCGGCCCGGCCTCTAGCCTCCCGCGCCACGGCCCCGGCCCGCCGCGGCCTCCCACGCCACGCGGCGGCAAGCCTCGGCCGGCCGCGGCCCGGCCACGCCACGACCCCGGTCGACTGCGCCCCGCCGCTCCCCGGCCGCACCAAGGCCGTGGTTGGCCACCGGCGGCCGCAACGAGACCATGGCTGGTCGTGCCCTACTACCCTAGCTACACCAAGGTCGTGGCTTGTTCATCCGACAAAATGGTAATACCATTGTTCACAAAAATTACATGTCGGTTATACTTATGAAACCATATGAGTGAGATGTAAAATATTTGTTTTTACGTCCAATGCAACACTAGAAAAGTGTTACAATAGTCCTAAAATGATTTCAATATACACAATGTCAAGAATTTAGTTGGCAAAAACATGCATGCTTGGGATCGAACTTGAGACCTTTGGAACAAAAGTGACTCGTGCAAACCACTAAGATAAGCATTTGTTTATATTGTACTAAAGTGTTTTGTTTCTTTTAATTAATTGAAATGCAATAAAAATTTTAAAACAAAGTTAAAAAAATATGTGGCTATACAACACACCTTGGCTCCGTAACCATCCCATAAAAGTTTCAAACGATTTCGACAAAGTGATACTATACATCTTTCGCAATTAGGGACATATCTCACTTAGTTACATAGAATTATATGAGCTATATATGTCTTTGTTAGGGAATTCAACAACTCTTTATCGGAATCATTTGAATTTTTTATGTAACGCTCATACACCAAAATCACATGGCTACATAACTTTTTAAGTTTTTGTAGTTACTTTATGATATTTTCACATTTATTCCTTAGTAATGAAATAAATAATTACGGTAATATCAAAAGTTGATCGAAAATTCCATAGATTCACATAACAACGTAGTTTGGCTCCATAACCATCTCATAAAAGTTGCAAACTATTTTAATAAAGTGATACTATACATCTTTCACAACTACGGACATATCTCACTTAGTTATATAGTATTACGTCGACCATATATGCTTTTGTGAGGGATATTCAACAACTCTTCATCGAAATCACTTGATTTTTTTATGTGACGTTCATGAACCAAAATCATGTGGCTACATAACTTTTTAGATTTTCTAGCCAATTTATTATATTTTCACATTTATTCCTTAGTAATTTAATAAATAAGTACAAGAATAGCAAAACTTGATCGAGAAAATTCCATAGACTCACATAACAACATATTTTGGCTCCATAACTATCTCACAAAAGTTGCAAACTATTTTAATAAAGCGATATTATACATCTTTCACGAAACTGCGAACATATCTCACTTGGCAATATAGTATTACGTGAGCCATATATGCTTTTGTGAGGGATACTCAACAACTCTTTATCGAAATCACTTAAATTTTTTATGTGACGCTCATAAACCAAAATCATGTGGCTACATAACTTTATTATATTTTTTTATATTCAGTAAAAATATGTTTCTCGAAAAGCGAAAATGACAATCAATTTCGGATGGACGGAGTATACACTAACATCATGAGGTTATGCAATTTATTAGATTTTTCTAATCACGTTAAGCAAACTAGGCTTATGTAAAAACATTTCAGCCCAAATGGCCCAATAATTAATTACCGTTCATCTTTGGTTCCATGGCTCAGATCGCGTTTGCAGCTCAAACCCTAGCTCCTCTTTGCCCTACTCCCCCAGCGGCTCAGCCTCAACCGCCGCCTCCGCCTCCTCCCATCCTGTCCCCATGCCCCTCCCGTCCCTCCCCACGCCCTCCCCTTGTCCGCCCTCCTCTCCTCGCACGTCCCTCCCCGTCCGTCATGGCGACGAGCACCTGGAGCCGCCACCAGCGAGTAGCCTAGCCCTTCTTCGGGCGCCCGCCCGGCCCGGCGCCTCCTCCTCGAGCGAGCCCAACCGGTGGCGCTCATCCCGGAGCCCCGCGGCATGCCCGGCCGGCGGCGCCGGATCCGAGCACGACGCCGCGGTGCCGGCCTCCATCGCATCTCCCTCCTCTTCCTCCGTGGCCGGCAGTGACGCGAAGCTGCCTCATTTGCAGGCCTCCAGTCTTACGGTGGCAACTCGTGGCAGCGACCTGGCAGTTCCTTTATATGGGAGAAAAGGCAAGCAAGGAGCTGTCAGTCAGCTTTTTGGTATTGGAAATTACCAAGTCAGTCATATTCCTTGTCAACTAATTTCAAGTTGTGTACAGATTGGAATTTGGAAGCTAATAATTTTGCTACCGCCGTTTATGGGGAAAAATTTTGCAAGGTGCGGACGGACAAGGCTTCCATGCTTGATGATGGCATTGAGTATCCGAAGCACCTTAAGTGCGGTGTGACCAAACCCGAGATTTGCTTCTAATTTTGCACTCAAGATCTACGGGTTGAGTGATATTTTGGTGATGGAAATGATGTTGGATTTGTATTATCCATAGTTGATGGCGACTCTTATTCTAAGCGAGAGGAGACCATGTTGATGATTCCTTCTACTTAATCTAGCACCTCTTATTTTGCCAAAAATTTCAAGTTTTGCATAATTAAAATTAGATTATCGGTTTCCGGCACTGGAGATCATATTATTTTCGGTAGTTGATCATTCTTCATATAAAGGAATAATCTATAGTAAATATCCTGAATTTGTCATTGAAATTTGTTAGTGTAAGAATAGTACCGCAAGAGTTAATGATATTGTTGTAGCACTTGCATTTGGTATTAATTTTTTATTTATCTCTAATTCACCTCACAAGTCATCCTATAGTGTACATGCAATAGCCAGCTACAAGGACAATGGTTAGAGTTGGAAGGGTTTCAATTACCCGACCATGATTGGTTACGGAATAATTAGGTATAGCTAGCTTCGGGATCATGATGTTAAAATTTTATTTTCACCTCTATGGTCGAATTTACTTTGTGTGGTGTCGGATTTCTCACCACATCCTTTTGCCGGTGAGAAAGAAAGGATCACATCTCTTTATTGTTGATAGTACGATTTATGCAAGTTGAACTCTACTATTGTTGACTTGCCGATCCGCGGAAATTATGCGTTAAGATAAATATTTCTATTTTTTAAGTTTATTATATATTTCTTGCTACGACATGTAACACACCCGATTGCTAATTGGGCTTTATACTACTATTTCAAGGTTCCTTCATTCCAAGATGATAAAGCAATTCATTCCCGGATGATATAGCGGCGACACTTCCGGAAGAAGAGCTTGGTCAACCTTGGAAAACAATCTACTCGAGTTACCCCCCTCCCCGATTCTTTGCGCAGTAGCTATACTAAAGAACTATGCATCCTATTTGTACTGCACTAACTCGCCGTTCGTACGATAAACTTGTCTTATGCATCGTATTGCGGCATCTTTGGGGCAATGTATGATGTAGCATACGAGCTTTAATGTTTTAGGGTTAGTATTTCTGTCTCGACAAGGCGGTGGTAAGGTAGATGTCACCGATCGCTCATCGAGCATTTCGCATGTATTAGACTTGTGAAACGAGTTTTATTTCGACATCATCGGTTTGTTGTCTCTTCCCGGAAATCATATACAAATATAGAGTGGCTCTCACTCTCGTTTATTGTGTTCATTGGGAAAGCGTACGTAATTGCTTTCTCCCCGGCACTTCTCTTCCAAAAAGGGGCATTTTGACAAGAAAAGTGTTCAAGCATATGCTTCTTTCTAATTCCACCTTTTTTACGTTGTACAACACCGCAAATCAATACCGAGTTACAAAACTGATTTTCATTGTACAGTTCTTTAAGCATGCACTATCGTCAATCAAGTTATATCATGGTGGCAATGTCGAGGCTACAAACAAGGATGGTGACGATGTCGGGCTACGGTACCGCGCGAGACTCAAATCAGCCAACACCGGGCAAGTGCTACTTGAATCCTAAGTATTCCTCATTGCTTTAATCATGTCAAAGTCATCTTGGGTTCTCATGATATCCGGCATAGCATTATTAGTTCTATTATTCAACATCACACCGTGGTTCTATGGGTTGAACACAAGAGATAATTTATGTTTAGTATATTTATTTAGTTGTTCAAACACTCCACGGTTTAACTATTGCTCGTATAAGATCTTTCCATCTAGCATTTACCCGTGTGAATTCTTAAGGCCGATCGTGGTGTGACTTCCCTCAACCCGATATGGTGGTGTGACTTCCCCGAACCCGATATGGTGGTGTGACCTCCTTGAACTCGAACATAATATGGTGGTTGTCTCTTACGATTGTGAGGGAACCTTTGCAACGATTCCTAAAATATTAATATATCCGAGAATTGTTGCCTTGTTGGACAAACTGGTTGTATTTTATAACAATTGGATTTTCTAAGCCTATTTTATGTTGAATTTTTTGGACTCGAGTAGCTAGGTATTTGAAGGATGCAAAGTTTAATTCGAGAAATTGACATTGGACCCATGCGTCGGCCCTCTTTGAACTTCTAAAACCTTTCAAAAAAATCAAAACTACCGATGGATGATCAAGGCACACACCTGGTGGACTGCAGATGAGCAATTGCATGAAAAGTAGTATCACTGCAGCCCCTAACAAGCAGCTTAAAATTAAAAGAGACCTCATATGCTATGCCGCACCGCTAGTGATGATAGATTAGCAAAATGTGTGTGATCAGTTTGATGTGAATGTGATTCGAATTAAATTATATATGCGATGCTACCATTTGTGAGCCGGAAAAGAGCATCCAAAAAGAATGCACAGTACTATGTCAAACCTTTTATCTCTCTTTGCATTGACAAGGAACATGTACTCCTTTTCGACAAGGTTCATATTTGCCTTTTGAATGTCAATGAATTTTATTTCTACAACTTTTGTTTAACTAATGCATGTCAATGATTTTTTCAGGAGGAATCTTGAGCTTCAGAAGGAGCATGCGAATGTTGGGAAGATGGCCATCGATGGAACCTTCGCTGCTACAACATTAGTCTTTTCAGTACAATAAGTTCAAAAAATTGTGTGTGGTGGCCGCATTATTATGTGTTAAGCTACGTACTTGTGTTCTCAATGATCTTGACACTCAGTGTCTTTGGTTTCATTCTGTATGAACAAATTTTATTTGGGTTTAATGGATGTTGATGCCTCATTCATTACATATTTCTCGATTTGTGATTCTATTCAATAATTAAAACAATGCACTTAATTATTCATATATATGAATCTGGTGTCGCAATATACGTTTGAAATCAACCAAAATTCCGTTCCAATAGACTCACATATAACAACTACATTTAAATGTGGCAATAGGTACAACTATCGTGGCAAATTAAAACATATACATTCTCTTGCAACTACAAAAAGGCGACGGTGGCAATATAGCAACCATTCAGGTATCATGGCAATAGATGACCTAACTGTAGCAACCAATCTAAGTACTGTGGCAATAGCATATGTCTCCTATAGCAACCATTCGGAAACGTGGCAATAGAGGACCTATCTATAGCAACGAACCTCCCAAAATGTTGCAATATCCTAAGCCAACTATAGCAACCATTTAGTTGATGTGGTAATAGAGACACTTTATTGCAATGATTTCTACGCGTAGCAAAACAGTCTATTGCAACACCTATGTTCAGTTGCCACTGCATTGTGTTGCTACACAACTAACGTGTCGCAATACGTGTCACTAGCAACGTCTCGTTCGTTGCGATTGGTACCATTGCAACACCCATAGTGGTTGCAATGGCCTATGTTACAACGCTCACCAAGTGTTGCAAAAGAGTCAAAATTGTTGCAATAGATGGGTACTGTATCGCTACTAAAACGTAAACTGTTGCATTAAGCTATTGCTACGGTTACAAGTGCAACGACTTTTAACCAAAATAATATGGTAGCGAAAGTACTATTACTACCATTTTTCGGCCTATTGCAACACTTTTTCGGTGTTGATTTTGATACAAATCCTTGTAGTGGTCGCTACATTTTGGCGGATGCTTTGCCGCCTTGCTGGTTCTCGTTCAGCGGATTCTTTGCCGCTGGGTCGTTCTACTTAGGTGGATGCTTTGCCACCTGTTTCTTGGCTCGGGAGAATGCTTTGCCGCCGCGATGTGCTTGCTCTGGACGAATGCTTTGCCGTCCAGGTTGTGGTTGGTAGGTGGATGCTTTGCCACCTATCTATTCCGACGGATGCTTGGCCATCGTGCTCTTGCCGTACAGTGGATGCTTCGCCATCGTCTTCCATTCATCCTTGGTGATGGTGTGTCCTCTTTGCAGGTTCAGCCTCAGGTGGCCCTTGGTGTGGCAGTGTTGGGTGTCCCCCTCCCCCTTCTTGCTGTTGTTTCTTATGTTCTTGTGTGTTGGGTTGTAATCTTTTTTCAGTGTTTCTTTGTTTTTTCTCCTTTGTGCTCTTGGTTGGTCAAGGTCTGTTTGGCTATACCAAGGATTGGTTGTAACTGCTTTCTTCTTAATGAAATACATGCTAAGACACGTTCACAAAAAAAATTGAAAACTTCATAGCAATAACAACATTTCTAAACGGCTGAATAATGCAGAGAACTATATTGTAACATACCAGAAATTTGAATGATTTACCATGTGTGAATTTTCGCAAAAAATTAAAACTTTTTGTTTGAACTTGTGTGCTACCGATATTGATCCTGTTTTGCTAGCCTCTTACCTTAAATTCCATATAAAATAAAACCATATATAAATTATTTTCAAATTACAGTTTAATTGTGAGTTGGATTTTACAAATGGATCTTATTTGGATTTTGAAGTTGTGTGGAGTTTGAATTTGAACTATATCCAAATTCCAACTAAATATAAAATTATTTTGTTTAAAAGCTAAACCTTGTTTAACTAACACTAACTTTGCAACCGAGCTAACACTAGCCAATTAGCTCGGCTTGATCTGCTAACATCTACCTCGGCTCGATCTGCTAATCTCTAAGCTCACAACCTTTTTTCGAGCCTTCCGAAGTGCTATGGAATTTATTAAGTGAATTATATAATATTTTCCGACCTTTTCAATTAATCTTTTGAAATTGGTTCGATCTCGGAAAATAGGCTAATTCATTTGGATTAAATTCCTCGGAGCTCATTTTGAATTATGACAATGTTTTCCGGCTTCTCGAATTAATAGTTCGCTACTTAATTCGTTCCCGGAAAATTAGTCTAATTCTTTTGTTTCGATTCTCGCGGGCTTAAGTTGTTTCGGCCCAAATCCTAACCCATCCAAACCCATATGTCATAACCCTACCTTCTTTTCTTAAATACCTCTCACTTCTCATCTCTTTCCTTCCTCCTCTCCCAAGCCGCGGCTGGCCTTGCCGCATCCCTCTGAACCCGCAGCTCGATCCCCTTTTGAATTTCTTCATCGAGCAAGCAAATCAGCAGCCGCACACCACCCTGCTCTCCTCTGTTCTGTGTTTCCACCGGTCAAAGCAACAAGGCGCAGCAAGCACACCCTCTGATTTTTTCCATCCATCGAATCCAAGCCCTGGCCTTGCCTCATTCTTGTTGGTTCACGCAGGAATATTTAACCGGTTGCGATTATGTGGGGGTGAGTGGCAACAGATTTGCCACCCATAGGAGAGGAGTGAATGTGAGAGGGATTAATTGACTATAGCTAAAAGTGGTAAATAGTTAAATATCTCGTTCACGCAAGGCAAGATGCAAATCAAATTAGCAGCCACTGAGCTCGTTTGATTCTTTCAATCGAGCAACCAACAGCTGTTATTTCCTCTCTGGAACACACGCTGCAGCCTCGGCAAGGCAAGGGGAAGGAGGATTTGGGAGCACCGGTGATGTCGACCACGAGCCGAAGCTGTCACATGCCCACGCGTGTAAGAAGCCACACGCACCGATCACGACAGCAACCTCACCAAGTTGCGCCCTCGCCGCCGGGCGCGATGACGCCCACGACATCGCTGACGCCGACACCGACAACTGCAAGCACGTGGAAGCCTAGCTGCAGGAGCAGAAGGGGAACATCAAGATGGAGAAGTTGCTGCACCGTCGGCCACGACGACACCCTGATGCCGCCCAAGAGCTGTGGCATCTTCGCCGGTGGCAACAACACAGACCACACTGTCCACGCCATCGAGCTGCTGCTACCTCTCCATCAAGCCGCAGTTGCAGGATACGTTGCTGGTGAAGCCCGAACCACAATCGTAGCCGGCCTCCACCTCACCCACAACCTGTTCGACTGTTTGTGCAAGAGCCCAACCATCCCTGGTAAGCCGCACGTGCATGCTCTTCTTTCCTTTTTCTCTTGCTTGCTGCCCACCGTTGGCCATGTACCTTGCTACTCGATCCTTTTCCAGCCAAGCTGATACGTTGCTTGTTTGTGTGATGCTGCCCACGACGACTGCACATCCATGGAGGCCAAGCCGGCGGAGCTGATGTTGCTGCCATCGCCCGTCGTCCACCAGGAGCCCAAGAAGCTGAAGATGGCGATTCTGTGTACAACACCTGGCTGCAAGATGAACCTTGACCACCAGCCGGTCTATCACCATCAGCCTCATCTCTCTGCGCTGACCTTCTTGTCCTTGATCCCATCGGTGAGCAGCACAATCCAAAGCCACATCCTTTTATCCCGTTTTACCTGCCTGTGACATCCGGCAATCGTGCTGTGCATGCTTTTGTTTCCTCCGGTACACGAGTGACCATGGAGGGCCTGCCTTTTGTTGCCGCCATGGCATGCCCACCACCTGCTCGATGCTTTGCCTAAATGAAATCTTGAGCATCTAAGTGACCGAAGCTTTCACCTTTTGTTGGGTCTGTGTGAGCCGGCCTCCGTGCCGAGGATCTGTGCAGCATGCGTTGCTCATGTCGCTGTTGCCCGCCAGTCCGGCCTTCATGCCGTGAGCGAGTCCTTGCAAGTGCCTTGCTGGAGCCGTGCATCGCTTTCTTGCCTCAACACCGCCTTAGTTGTTGTGGCACTCACCTTCGCGCCCGTGTTCTTGGAGTAGAACTTGTGTCCGCTGCTTCACCACTGTGCCAATGTGGGTCTGGGACGCCGGAGCCCCGCAACTAGCCACTGGTGGGCCGCAGACAAGAATTCTTCCCCAAGACGCGTTCGCATCGCTTCCCTTGCTTGCACCGCTTTGTGCCGCAAGCCGCATAACCCGCTCCTGCTCTGCGTTGCTACGTGCTGTGAAGCGTGCCATGCCATGTGCTTGTAATTGGGATGCCGCGCGTGATGGACGGTCGTGCCGTGAGCAGAGGCCTCTGCTTCACGCTTGGCAACCCCGCGTTGCAACCTAGCTACTTCGCCATGGTCAACACTGCATCACCAGTACATGCCTCGTAGCGCCCTTTAGCACACCTTACCTCATCGCCGCCCGATATTGGTCACAAGTTGATCTTTTCATCTCCTCTGAGCGATCGCCGCATATCTTGGCATTGGAAATGCCTTCTCGCCATGCTATCATCTTCATGTGCTCTACCGCTTTAACCATCCGGGAGCTAGTACCTTGCAAGTGCTTGATCTCAGCCTCTCCGCTTCTCGATGCGGACAAGTTGACCTATGGATCTTAACCTTGAGACCTTTAACCCGGCCATGAACTAACCCTGGTTCCAACCCTGTTCTCTAGTATAGAAAACTAACTTGTTTAAACTGCCTTTGTTATAAAACCAATTGCTCTATTTTCCATTAATTAAACCAGTGCTGCTTGTATTTACTCTGGATTTTATTTGGATCTTCAAAATTGGTTCTTATCGGTGTTTTTGCATTAGATGAATGCTCGTTATTTATTTCCGCGTCGCATCTCGTGTAGGCTTGTGTTCTGGTTTGAAGACCCGAGCTGCGACGACCGAGAAGACCTTCTACCTCAACATTGACCGAGAGGACGCTCAACCTCTACTACTCTACGTCGACTACCGCGCAGGTGTCATGTCACTCCCAACCATGTAGAACCCATGCATGCTATTAGTTGCTAGTGCTATATTTATGTTACTTGACTTGATGGATTGCATAGCCATTTGTTTAGCCATGCCTTGATATTTGATATATCCTGTTTCCTTGCCTTACCTACCTCGGGACTAGCTACAGACCCCTAGCTAGTCCCATATACACACTATCCATACTTTTGTTGCTTCATTATGGATGGTGCTCAGGGCTTGGACTGAGATGCGGGAGATCTCAGTGTGTTCTAGCGTGGGTTCTGGGTGTATTCTTCCTTGACGTGTTTCTGGCGGGAGCGAGCCATTTGGTTATTTGTGAACGCCTGCCTCGGGAAGATGCGATCTGCCCTCTTACCCGAGCGGCGTGCCGGACAGGATGGAGATGGGGAGTGCTCACTCTCGGCCCCTAAGGACCGAGTCGACTTACCACCAGATGCAGTATCTACTTTCGTACAAACCGCCAGCCTTGTTATGGGCGGGGGTGCGGGGTGAGACTCGTAGTGGATAGAACCCTACCTGTAGGCGGATCGGTGTGATCGTGATGGGAGACGGCATTCCTCCTTAGAAGACTTCGCCCCGGCGAGGTCGGGGAAGGGTTCCACAGCTTCGAGGGACCTCTCGCTGGCAGTACGAGCTCTACAGCGGAGGCTGCGCCAGACTCGGAGACGCAGGAGGGTACTATCCACTTACTTGGACTCCAACCGTATGGTTGGGTTTTGGGCGGTTCGCTACCGTCCGAGCTCTATTCGGGCGGGTACAGTTGTACAACTTCTGCAGAGTGTTTAAACATATAGCTATAGTCTGTGTCCACTGGTTATGACCAATACTGCTATCTACCGCTATTTCCGACTAGACTCTTTTCTTGTGCTTCTTCTCTCCCCCGAGTGAGTGAGCCCGGCCTGAGGCCGTTGAGATGTGAGGATAGGAGCAGGTGGGCCCCACATCGCAGATGAGAGTTGGGAGCTGGATCATGGTGGTGATTCAGTGCTTTGGTGTGGACTTCCTTGTTGAGGGGTGTGGACCCGGAGGTGTGGACCTCAGAGGTGCAGACCTCCCGGAGTTGTGGGCCTCAGAGGTGTGGACCTCGCTGCTTATTCTGCATACCTTGATTGTTGTTTTCGCGCTGCTGCATGCATAACTTTCTACAACCCAATATAGGTTTTATCCATGCATATTAGATTCAACCACTGCTTTTGCTCTTTGTTGGGAAGCTGACATGACCTACCCGCTTATCGGGTAGATGCTGGCGTTTCAGACTTCAACCGTCTATGACTACAACTACAATGACAAAGGTGTGAAGACTAGAGCTGGTCCTATGCTCGAGTTTGCCTGTGGAGCTGGAGACGCTTCGCTTCGATAGATCCGTTGCGTAGATGTTTTACCTTTCTTGATTCAGTCCTGTTGGACTTGTACCCGGCTTGTGTCAAAGAGTTGTACTCTGATGTTGTAATAATATTATGTAATTCTTCTTTTATTCCCGTGTTGTATGGATTTGTACCACTTGAGACAAGGATTGCACGTGATAGCCTCTTCCTGGGACTATCACGGAGGTGCAGAGAGTCGGGTTTCCGTTCGCGGAAATTCGGTTCGTTTCATATATTTGGGTAACAAAGCATGCGCTGCTTTGTCATTGTAGAGAGGGAAAAAGATTCTGTTTTCGTGCACAATATCTTCCAGTATCCAGTTACTTATCAGGTATCAAACTTAAGCAGCACAAGTTTGCTGATGAACTCTTTAAGGGCAGAGGGGCTGCTGCTAATCATATGGTCCAAGCTGCCAGTTGCCGCTACTTCCTGCTGATTTTCAGGGGAGGTAAGGAAGTCAAAGCATGCATCCTTGAGTCCTTGGCAATGGTGCTTCTCCGCAGACTCAAGAATAGTTGACACCGTGGCAGAGGTGATGTATTTGCACAGATTTTGTTCGCAGATCAGTCTTAGCCTCGGGAGGTCATATTTATCTGCCGCCACAAGCAGGTGCTGCCACATGAATTCTTCTTCATCCTCTTCAATGTTTGGCACTGAATCGCTGTACATGAAACCGAGCAACAACGTGAACACTTTTGGTTCCATATCTTTGACGCTTACGACGGTGTCCGTTGCTCCCTCCTTCATGGGTCCAAAGAGCTCAGCCTTGAAGACAATAGACCGGGCTGCGAGCACGCATCGGTGCGCCATGAACTACTCACCACCAACCTCAAACGTCACATCAGTACCCTCCTGTGACTGGAGGAGACTACTAAGATGATGTTGAATATTAGGTGGAGGCACGCAACAAACTTTGTGGCAGCAATACTGAGGTCCCCAATGTTGATGTCCTTTGTGATGACAATATTGCACCTAGGGGCGAATCGAGCCCTCTTTACCGGGGTCAGCTGACCCCGAAGAATTTTTTAAATCCTTCACTAAATCACTATGAAAATAGAGAAAAAACTCTATCACATACTGAGTTTGACCCTAATGACCCCGGTGAAGTTCTCATCTAGATTCGCCCCTATGCACCTTACCAGGAAACTGTCATTCTCGAGATATTTTGATCTCTCAGAGTCTTTTCTTTTCATGTAACAGCCGGTACTGCAAGCATCACGAGTACAGAATCTGATAGTTCCTCTTGTTGTGTGGTGGAGCAATGATGTAAGAGTCTGACTGCTGAAACTGATCAACCAAGCTAAACTTATACTGGACAATCACAGGCTCAACGTTGTTATCTTCGTCAAGGACCAGATAAAATGATATGATGTCATCATCTCGTTCAAGTACAGAGCCATTGGGGTAGTACTTAATAACCCAGCGATGGCCTCCAACCTTTACATGACGAGATTCTAAGCACTTTCCATGAGGCGTGTCTTCTTTGGTGCGGAATACCCATGGATCACAAGCAGGTGGTACCCACTGAACGTGACAGCGGTGGTAACCGAGGCCGCAGATGCCGAGAGAGTGCTCTCTCCGAGGAAGGATACACCAGCGAATGACGTGGTGGCGAATGATGATGACATGGCCCTGATTTCATATATAAGATGTTTTTTCGAGAA
Source organism: Cenchrus americanus (assembly GCA_947561735.1). NCBI lineage: Eukaryota > Viridiplantae > Streptophyta > Magnoliopsida > Poales > Poaceae > Cenchrus > Cenchrus americanus. The sequence continues at coordinate 59,267,628 of OX387240.1, forward strand.
CGTGCAACAAACGTATTTCATTAAGAGAAGAGAACGCGACCCACGAAACTGTTGCAAAGTTTTTCAGAGACCTATAGTCGCCGAGTACAGGTTCGCGACGAGCAAAACACAGAGAAGGAAACTAAAACGGAAAGCTACTCCCAGGCCGACCAAGGACCAAAGCGTCCTTGCACCGTCGCAAACAGTAAGGAATCGGATGCTTGTAGACTAAGCGGGGGAGGGGGTGAATTAGTCAAACTAAAAACCTTAGACTATGACTTCACTACTTTTTCTCAAAGTAAACTAGAACATACATCTAGATGTGCAACTAGGGTTGTTCTAGAGTGAAACTCACATCCCAAAACAAGGTTTGCAACCTATAGTCAAATCCTAGCATGATTCTACTCTGGAAAGTAAAGGCAAGCAAAGATTGCGATAGAGTAAATGCGGAAACGTAAAGAGGATGAGAGAAAGCAAACTCTTGACACGCGATTTATCCCGTGGTATCGGTAGGCACTAAGTCACCCCTAGTCCACGTTGTTGAAGCACTCACACAAGAGTATTGCTTCTCGGTCACCAAGTCTATCCCAAGAGCACCACTTGACTCGCCACAAATGCTAGCCACTTAGGCACTTGTCAAGCTCCTTTGGTCACCTTGATGCCGCCTCCACTAAGGAGCTTCTCCACCAAGGAGGGGGTCTCCACGTCCCCCGCACAAAGTGTCCTCGCCGCTCCACACCAAGCCAGAGGGTCGATGACGATTGCCGGTGAGCCACTTAGGCCCCAAGGCTTCCGGCGAACCTTGTACACCTTGATTCACTCAAGAATCACCTCACAAGGTTGGCACAACCTTGCACTCACTCAGCTGTAAGTTAAGCCTAGCACTAAGCACATACACTAATCATATGCAAGTCTATGGATGAGCACTTAAGCACTTGGATGGATTGGATATGATCTTCTAAGTGTCTTGCACTCTCCCGCACTTCCACACAATCCAGCAATATCAAATGGATGAGTGGAGGGGGTATAAATTGAAGGACCGCAATGGCGAAGCAGAGAGGGGGGGGGCTGAATGAGAGCCGATAAAAAATCTTCTCGAATGAGATAGAAGCTCCAACAAGATGATCACGGCTTCCAACACACATCTCCGGCTCAACTACCCAAGTTGGTCAAGGCCACATAGCCACTGGTTTGCTAATGATCCTAGGAACCAACAAACAACCTTCCGAGCCAAAACTCACCAACACACACAGCAGAAACTTGCACGACTTACTGCCTGTGCTACACCGGTCAGACCGATGGCCTGCGCCGGTCAGACCGGTGACACCGGTCAGACCGGTGGACAGAGCCGGTCAGGCTGGTGGCTACAACAGCTGCACAACAAATGTTCCAAAGAGCCTCAATGACTTCTCTAGGCCCTGGAACAAAAACACCCCAAAACACAACCTGCACGGAGGAAAAATCCTACACAAAGCCTAGGAAAACAACTCCAAAGTGACCAAGAACTGACCAGCAGCAACACAACCCAAAGACACATGGAACAACCAACTCACCCGAGGCAAATCCCACAAAAGGCTCACACCAGTCAGATCGGTCACTAGCACCGGTCAGACTGGTCATGCCTGGGCAGCCCAGGATGAACAGCACCCGCGGGTCAACTCCTCCAAATCCAACTCCCGATCTCCTGATTCGCTCCACGGATCCGAACAAGACTTTGGGGATAGTAAGAACACCTCATGGGCACTCCATAGCCAAGTTATGGTCCACTAAAACTCGTTGAATCAAGAGGAATCGAAGGATTTCCACCAAGAACACCACAAACCCTAGGACAACGAAAATCCCAAAATCGAGCCCCTTTTATCACGGATTTGGGAGGGGAATCAAAGGGAAAAGACCCACAAAGGGTTCATGCATACATCCCCCAACAAATTCCCAAGAGAACGGCCTCGAAATCTCTCCAAGAAAATCGCCAAGAAAAGGCTCCGAAAATCACAAAAAGGGAAAACTGGGAAGAACTCAAACAAACCTTGAGGAACCACGCCGAATCATCTATACATACCATGAAGATTCATACAAGGTCTAGCTTCCGCCCGATCATCCTACCCTCTCACAAGATCTCACCATGAAGCTCTCAAGCTAGTCCTAGAATTTCCAAGGGAAAAGAAGAGGACAATAGCAAAACAAAATGAGCTACGGTTCCAAGAGATGGCTGCCATCCTCTCACCACTTGGGTTATATGGAGGCAACCGAAAGTCTAAAATGCCCTTACTAGCTAACTAGGGATACATGCCCCTCAAGGACGAAATCGGAAGTCTTTGTCATCGCTCCATCGACGGATGCCCAGCAACCGCAAACTTGCTTAGCCTCGACGCAAGTCTTGCGATCCCGACGCGTGTCCCCCGCTTTGAAGTCTCCGGACTGCCTCGTCGCACACCGGTCAGATCGGTGCTCCTCACAAGTCAGACCGGTCCGATGCTGCTGCACCTTCGTCTTCGGTTCGTTAGTCTTGGCTTTGTGGATCAACCAAGAAACCCAGTGGTTTTCTGGTGAACCAATGGAAACCCCGCGAACTCGGTGTAGCTTCCGCCAATCGCCACTCATGACTCGGCTCCCACGTAGTCCCAGCTCGACCTTGGTTTTGAGGCTCAACCAAGAAATCGTCCATGACTTTATCTTGCCATTCTTGCCACCATGCGGCCCGCACTTGACTCCGCTGTACACCGGGTCCCTCGAACGAAGCCTACTTGTCTTCTCCACACCTAGAGGCCTCACCGGCAATGACCTTTCGCGCTTGTTCTTCACCTGCACCAACACCAGTCAAGCCGCAACCTGCACCTGCAATACTTAGCCAAGAATCAGTCCACACAACGTTGTCAATCACTCATCACACCAGGAAGCGACCATCCGCCGGTCCTCGAACCACACATGGTCCTCATAAATAGCCCAAGGCATCCAAATATTCGTTGGCTAACGGCCACCAAAAAGGTAGCATCGGATGAACCGATGCTATGCTTTTTCGAGGCGTCGGTTCATCCGGTGCCCTCCACGTCACTTAGCTGTTGAAGATCTGCTGACACAACTGCTCCGACGCATTACACCGACGGTGCGTCGGTTCATCCGGTGCTGAAGACCCCGCATCCAAAACGTCTCTGGTAGCTTCCACGTGACTGTCGGATAGACCAACGCTTCCCCTTGACCAAGGCGTTGGTTCATCCGATGCTGAAGACTTCGCCTTGGCGCGTCTCTGTCTTGATTCAAACTGAGCATCGGATAGACCGACGGTGTCCTCACTCAAACCGTTAGATCATCTGGTGCTACTGTCTTCGCTGCTCCTCTGCAATTCATCCGGCGCATCTAGAAATTGGACCGTCGGTTCATCCGATGGTGTCAACTTCGTTTGACCTGCTGCGCAGTGTACCAACTACACCGGCGCTATGCACCGATGGTACCGTCGATTCATCCGACGGTGTGTTTTCTTTTCCTTTCTTTACTCGGTTTTGACCCTAGAATAATAGACTATCTTCTCAATTTGGCATGTGATATTTTTGCACCCTTGGGACCTAGTAGTGTCTACAAAGACATGCTAAACAATATGGTTAGTCCCATTGATCATGTTGTCATGAATCACCAAAATCAAACTCGAACTAATGGCAAATGAGGCCATGTTCGCTACACAAACACACACTGGCCCTTCTCAGATTTGCAAGGTGCTATTCATCCAGGACGTGGGCGACCAGGCCGGCACTGCACCACACAAGGAGCGCCTCACAGATGCTGTCAGACAGCTGATGCGGAAGCGTGGTCACTGATTGGAAGACTCTTCCATTCCTTTCGAGCCAGAGTCACCAGGAAACTAAGCCGAAGATGCTGTCAAACTTTGATCTTACCGGCTTAGGAATTCTCTTGATGTCAGCCACTAGTCAATGGTCGACGCATGGACGTCTAGGGTATAAGCCTGCCATCCGTAGGGGCGTAGCACTCTGAGACAAACTTATCGACTATAAACACAGCGCATCAGTAGGTGATCCAAAGTCTCCGGCTCCTGAGCGCAGAGGGCGCAGGCATCATCATCGTGCAGCCCATGCCGGTGACGCTGCTCCAAGGTCCAGCACCTGTCGTGTAACACCAACGAAAGGAAGAAACGACATTTGCTTGGCGCTTTAATCTTCCAAAGTTGTCTCGCTCCCTGCTGCTTGGTCTACCCGAGGAAGAATGCATGGTAAGTCGAGGAAGACGAGTAGCGACCTGAGGCATCCCACCTCCATCTGAAAACGTCAGGTTGATCGTTGAGATGTGTAGACACCAAGCGATCCCACAACCTGAGATAGTCGAGCAGCGCCTGAACCGAGAGACCTGCAGAGAAATGTCCACAACATTATTATGAATCGTTGTTCAATAGAAGTTATATTCATAATTCTTATTAAATGAATTTCTCTTGGAAGCGGAAAAAGTCTACTTCACCCCCAACCTATGAGGGTTGGAACACATCACCCCCCAACATATGAAAATGAATTTTTTACCCCCTGAACTTTCTAAAACAGGACAAATCACCCCCTGTAGCAGTTTTGAAAAATCATAGTAAATCACATAAAAACCATAAAATGAAAAATCAAATTGTGTTGGACTTCAAATTAGCAGTTAAATGCTTTAGTACATATTTTTTGTTATAACTTTAGATATATGCTTTTCTCCATAATTGTAAAAAATGTAGTAAATATACCATATATATGTTCATTGTGTAGATGTACTCATTTAGAATCTAACATAGTTGGATTTTCCATTTTATGATGTTTATGTGATTTATTATAATTTTTTAAAACTGTTTTAGGGGGTGATTTGTCCTGTTTTAGAAAGTTCAGGGGGTAAAAAATCCATTTTCATAGGTTGGGGGTGATGTGTTCTAACCCTCATAGGTTGAGGGGTGAAGTAGACTTTTTCCATTGGAAGCTTTGGTTGAATCGCTTTGCCCCCACATTCATCTTTGATGAACACAAGGTCTTCCACACAAGGAGAGGATGTGTTAAAAAATGACTTTTACGGTAGACCATTAGGTGGTGGTATGCAGTACATATATTTACTTGTGACTTTCAATCATATGATTCCATTTGGCCACAAATTTTTACTTGCACACAACTATGGGTCATGGACATTCTTGAGCAATCCTTACCATATATCATGTTTTTCACTCTGTGAGTATGAATATTTTTTCATTCATCACAAGAATCATGCTCATTGTAAGGAATCGGATGCTCGTAGCCTAAGAGGGGGAAGGTGGTGAATTAGGCAATCTAAAAACCTTAACCTATTTCTTCACTACTGTTTCTCAAAGTAAACTAGAGCATACTATCTAGATGTGCAACTAAGGTTGTTCTAGTGTGAAACTCCCATCCAAAATAAGGTTTGCAACCTATAGCCAATCCTAGCAAGATACTACTCTAGGAAAGTAAATACAATCAAAGATTGAAATAGAGTAATTGCGGAAACGTAAAGGGATGAGAGGAAGCAAACTCTTGACACGTGATTTACCCTGTGGTATCGGTAGGCACTAAGCCACCCCTAGTCCATGTTGTTGAAGCACTCACACAAGAGTATTACTTCTCGGTCACCAAGTCTCTCCCAAGAGCACCACTTGACTCGCCACAAAGGCTAGCCACTTAGGCACTTGCCAAGCTGCCTTGTCACCTTGATGTCGCCTCCTCTAAGGAGCTTCTCCACCAAGGAAGGGGGTCTCCACATCCCCCGCACAAAGTGTCCTCGCCGCTCCACACCAAGCTGGAGGGTCGATGACGATTACCGGTGAGCCACTTAGGCCCCATGGCTTCCGGCGAACCTTGTACACCTTGATTCACTCAAGAATCACCTCACAAGGTTGGCACAACCTTGCACTCACTCAGCTCTAAGCTAAGCCTAGCACTAAGCACATACACTAAGCATATGCAAGTCTATGGATGAGCAATTAAGCACTTGGATGGATTGGATATGATCTTCTAGGTGTGTTGCACTCTCTTGCACTTCCACACAATCCAGCCACCTAAAATGGGTGAGTGGAGTGGGTATAAATAGCCCAATGCATCCAAAGAGCCATTGGCTAATGACCAATGAAAAAGGTAGCGTCGGATGAACCGATGCTATGCTTTGTCTAGGTGTCGGTTCATCCGGTGCCCTCCACGTCGCTTAGCCGTTGAAGATCTGCTGACACAACTGCTCCGACGCTATGCTCCGACGCATCGTGAGATCATCAGGTGCTGATGACCCCGCGGACAAAACCTCTCTGGTAGCTTCCACGCAACCGTCGGATGAACCGCTGCACACGCGTCGGTTCATCCGGTGCTTAAGGCTTTGTTTTGGCGCGTCTCTGTGTTATTCAAATGTGTTCATTGGATAGACCAACGGCTCCCTCCAATGGACCGTCGATTCATCTGACGCTGTTGTTCTTCGCAACTTCTTTCTGCAATTCGTCCGAAGCTACTAAAAACTGGACCGTCAGTTCATCTGACGGTGCTTTGGTTTTCACCCAGTGTACCAACTCGTTTGATCATTGCACCGACGCTTGTTATCTAGGTATCGTCGGTTCATCCGATGATGTCTTTTCTTTTTTCTTTCCTTTCTCCTTTTTGGCCCTTTTCTTTTTTTCTTTCTTTTCTCGTTTTTGACCCTTGAAAATAAATGGTTGTTTGTTGTTCAACTTTATTATAATTTTTCAAATCTATTGTTTGGTCTATGACACTGACCTTGCAACTTGAACTTAAATAATAAATCAATACATGGTGGTGAACTGGAAACTACACCACCATGGGTCATTGGGGCTCTAGAAGAAAGTAACTGATTTGTATAGGGAGTAAAGAGTTTTTTTACTCCTGTTTTTTTCGAAATACACAGTACATCTGAGACACTCACAATGCACGCACCCTCATCCCTATGACACACGCGCATAAACCCTACCCTTAGGAGCATCTTCGAAGACTGGGCCAGTAAATCCTCAAAATTGACGAAGTCACCACAGGCGCCTCGCAGTTGATGAGAACATCGCTACCACTGAAAGCACAAATGCCGTTAAATCCTGAGAAATTCACTACGGCGGGGAGTCGAACTCACGTACTTGAGGTGCTACTGGGGCTCTTGTAACCGGTTACACGCCCTTTCGCTTGTGGTTGTTAATATCAACCGGAACTAAAGAACCACGTCGGTGGTGGTCGTTTGATCTCATTTAGTCTCGGGTCCTGAAACAATTGAGATATTTGTAGCTGGATCGAGAGTCGTTTCTCTATTAATGCAAAATCAGAACTCAGAATGTCGAACTTCATAATTGTCTTTGTATTTAGATGCCCATTGTTGGGGTGATTCGGAATCAATTCGTTCGCACATTGAATCTGTTGACAGTCGATTTTGGTACACCTAGCTATGAGTTTACCGTCAACATTTGCACGTATTTGATATTCTAACCAATGGTACTAACCCCCCTGGACGTATCAAGTTCACTCCCGCATGTCGATTTTGGAGTTTGTTGTTTACGCAGGAAATTAACGTTAAAGAGGAGACTTTTGGATAAGTTCATTAAGCACTTCAAGAGAAGATCATGAAGCCCGACACAAGTCAAGACACCTCATGAACATGACTCCAAAGAGCCCAGGGACCAAAGTATGAAGCCGGAAAACTCCAGGGACCTGGACAGAAGATGCTGAAGCTTGCGCGACAAGGAGCTCGTCTAAACCCTGGACAAGATGACGTCAAGGGCCCACATGCATAAGGGAGCAAGTCAACAATTGACCAAGAAGTGTCGGGGAGTGAGACGGGGCCAAACCGGGCCAAAATGGGCCTGGGCCGGTCAGCCCAGGCCGGCCGGCCCAGCCTGTTCCGAGCCCGGTTCGCGCCCCCCTTTTGCCCTAGGTGCTTGTTTATTTATTGTCTCTGCCTCCGCCGGCCGCCACATCCATCCATTCATCAGAGAGTCACCGAGACGAAGGAGAAGCACCGGGAGGAAGCCGACGGCCGCCGCGAGTCCTCGAGTTGCTTAGGAGATGGCCTAGGTCGTGCCCTAGCCGCCATGGCTGGCCCTGCATGGTGAAGCCATGGTGGAGTTCCGGAGCCGCGACTTGAATTCGTCAAATCGCTTGTACCTTCAACATTCGGTGATGTAACCATATCTTGTCATACTTTGATCTACTACGAGTTATGCTTTTTCATATGTGTAGCTACCATATGCCTTTAGTAGGACTAGACCGAATCATGATGATTAGTCTTGTCTTGCGGATACACTGTAGTAGTGCACGGACCTAGGTTGTTGCTCGGTGATGAATATCCTTGCATAGTGACAGTACGGTGGAGGAGAAAGCGGCGAGTGAACGTGCATCGGACCACTCCATATCGGGTTACTCCATATCGAGTGTAATTCTTATCATAGTATAGGTTTAGATTAGTTTATCACCTTGGCCGGAACAGCAACAAGAAGACGATTGGCTAGGTTTACCTTTCTTTTGCTTACCTTTATGGCTAGGTGGATGTGATCCATACATCCCTTCGTGTTTGCATGATTACCTTTATGCAATCAACACTTCACATAGTGTTAGACCGGTAGGTTAGATAGAGAACCTTAGTGGTTTGCTTCCGATCCTTGGATTGACAAATCTAGGGAGGACCCTCCTTGGTGAAAAAGGCACCAAGTCACCCGTAGGCTTGCGGTGAACTTGAGCACGGTTTTGAACCGTCAACAAGCCCCTTTTTCTGGCGGTGTTGCCGGGGATCGGCAACTCGAACCCTAGGGTGATCCATCTATCTCTTTGACTAACCCTAATTTCTATTATTGCATACATGCTTTCTTTCTTGTTTGTGTCCTTGAAAGTAGGTGAAAAGCTAGACACAAGACGTTCGAGAAATTCACAATCCACTTAGACAAGATGATGACTACATCAAGATTCACTTTTTAGTGGTAGGTGCTAACTTTTGTTAGTGTCCCATCATCCGCTATTGAGTCCACACCCTACATGAGTGATGATAAACAAGGTATGCCAATGTGTCAATTAAAGTTTTAAGACTAATGTTTCGTGGAGGTTTGTTTATCCAAGAAATAGGTGTTGGAAGCAATAACGTTGCGAAAGAAGCACCCGTCACTTTGGCTAAAGCAAAATCATGAAGAAGGCGCACTATTTCCATCATTCTACTCGCTGGTCCAGCAATGGTGACGACTTAAAGTCAAAGGAGATGCGATGTAACGCCCCGAAGACCATAACATCAAGGTCGTCAACATATTCGGATCAATTCACAAGAAGTTTCTGTTCACATCAATATCTGCACAACCTCAAGGGAGAACAACAGGATATCTATGGATATTCATAAGCCCCATGAGTTATGCTTTCAACGAATCAAGAATCAAGTCAATCGGAGGTTCCTACAAGCGGGTATGGCCGAATTACCGAAGGTTGCGCGTTCTGAAATTTTCTGGACAGCATGCAAGAGCAGAAACAAAACGGCCATAACTCCCTCATTTGGGCTCCGATTAAGATGAATGAGTACCCGTTGGAAAGGTAATTTTATAAAGTTTTCAATGGAACAATATTTTTGTATATGTTCTGTTATGTACAAAGGGGAAAATCTACGAAAAAGAGGCAGCAGCACACGATGAGAACAAGATACTGGAGACGAGGACGACGACAACGAAGAGAATCTTGGGCAATGCTTCCATTCGACCACACGAGATGAAATTCAGAAGTTTGGAACAAAACAAAGACTCCAAGAGCATTGGCAAAAGAAGGCACAAGTTGGCAACGTCCGACACTAGGAGATGTTAGAAGCAAATCACGATGGATTACACACAATGGCATCCAATGGCGCGGATACTCTGGGCTCTCACACGAAGGATTATAGAGTTACATGAAGATATTTGAGACACGTGTGAAGTCCCACAAATGAATAAGAAGAGTGAGTCCACACAAGGCAACCTTGATGATGTGTGGCACGAACGAAGGCGAAAAGACGATACAAGCCACCGATCATTGAAGATTGTTTGCTTTCAACTCCGAGAGACCACTCACGATGAAAAGCTCGAAGGCCAAGGTATAAATTCACCTCTCAAGATACTTTTGGAGCTAATAATATTCCTTTGATATATATATGATTCATATCCAATAGTGAGGTTGATTCAATTCTATGCCTTGTTCTTATGATAATCATGATAGGCTAGAATTTCTTGAGAGTGATAAAGAGGCTTTGTTGTGCTTAAAATTTGTTACATGCCTAATGAACCTTTGACTAATGAGAGCTTAGTGCTGAGCAAGAAAACTTATGCTATAATTAATCACAACTTACTTTGTCATAAATTGTGGTTATGGATGCGTTTGTTTGCAATATGATTTGTAAATCTTGGACTTGCTTTGTGCTCGGTCAAGCTAGTGACCTTAAAAGAGCAAATTATCGGAGAAATCCCAAGTTTCACTAACCATGCAGGGCATTAAACATAAATAAAGAGGAGAGAATTCATACCTAAAGGAATTGCAAACCCGTGCGTCACCGTCACCAAACCTCAAAAACGGGCGTCGCTGTTTTCATCAATTTTGAGGACCTGGTCCGACATGTTCAAGGAAGAAAATGTTGAAGATCAGAAGCTCCATCAAGTGCCAGTTCCAACGCATCCAAGATCGATGAAGACCCGTACAAGGAGATATGGCAAAAACATTGAGCGATGTGCAGTCTGAAATCAACTTTGGACATATTCAGAGCCGGAGTAGAACGGGCATAACTCACTCGATCGGAGTCCGTTGGGGGTGAATAAATACTTGATGGAAAGAAAATTTCATGCACCACGCATGGAAGGTATTGTTTTCTACATGGTCTGATCTGGACAGAGAGGAAAATTTGTGAAAGAAGAGGCAGTGATAAAGTGCGATGGAGAAGGTGATGATGATGCAATGAGACGTTTGGGCAAGCCTCTCATCGAGCATAAGTGATCGTGCAATGAGAGTGGATCAATGCTGAATGAACACCTTCAAATCTTGCATGAAGGATCATGGCTCCGCAACAATAAGAAGGTATGTGAGAACGTCGAGCTCTATGACTTTAAATGTAGCACTTTGCGGGAGGCAACCCGGTTTCTATTTATATATATTGTACTCTTTAATCGAACCATCAAGTAACATTGTACCATTTCTCTAATAAAAACCACAACACCATGCTGTATGATCTAATTGCAATTGAGGGAGCACTTTGTTATTTGATCTAAAAACCTTGTAGACCTTTTTGTGTGCCTATTAGAGTTTAGAGTCTTTTTCTTTCGTGTCTTTTTAGAGAGACATGTGAAGTTGGCACCATTTTTTGATTCTAAACTTGTGTCTAGTTAATTTAGGCTAACTTTTGTTTTTGCTTTAGACAACCTCCATATCATGTTGTTTTGTTCATCCATGTTATGTTGCATTGCATGTTTGATTTGATCTAACTTTTTGTCCAACCAACCTAAGCCTTCCTATAACCCCCACCAAAAACCATAGCCAATAGAGGTAGGATTGATTGTGTTGACCGTTTGCCGTCCGGATTGAACAAGTCTATCTCTTTCCTCTCTTCTAACTAAAAACTTTGACTAGCCTCCCCATAAAATCCTTAGGAAAACCTTTCACACCTTTTGACATCCTAAAACCATAGGTTTGTAGAAAGACCCTAGCACTACCTTAGTTAGAATTTCTATACTTGACTTCCTCTCTTCAAAATCCTCGTTTGAGCCAAAAATATAGGATACCCGTAACCTACCCTTAAACCTTGTTAGTTTGGTTGATTGATTCTTTTTGATGGGTTACTCGTCGACAATGCTTACCTCGTATGAAGTGTGAGATCAAGCTTTGTCTATTAATTATTATAGACCACATCAAAAGTGTTTTTAAAACCTTGCTAATGTTTGCTTGTGCTAACATCTTGCATTTTCATTTTGCATCCATCTCTTTGTCATCATCCACTTTATGGTAGCTTGGGATCTTTTGTGAAGCTTTATGATGAATGCTTTCGTATCTATGTTAATGCTTCATTGACGATATGGGCATTTTTCTTTTTGTAATCTTGCGTAAACATGGTGTTTAGGCATGATTGGAGACTCACATCATTCAGTTTTATATACCTTGCTATCATATTGCATTGGATTGTTTACAAACTTTGCAATGCGCCCTACTTATCTTACACCATGAAAAGTTGTTAATCTTGGGATAAGCATGGTGTTTTGATCATGGTTAATAAATCTTTATGGTGAGGGAGAAGTTTGGCATCCACTTTGTAAGCATGGAGCTTAGAATTTGGCATAAACATTGTTTTGTTTTTATACCATCCTCTCATTTGCATACACACTTGCACTCGTGTACAGCCATTAGTATTTTCGCTAGATTAACTATGCCACAAGTGAAGATCGTAGGGATGTCATGGTTTGTTGGCATAGGGTGAGTATTCCTGACCGTCACCTCGGGGGTACTTTGTGCATTATAGTTATTTTGCAGGCATGGTGAATCACTCCCATGAGTTCGTAATAAAAGCCGAAATCAAGATCATCAACACTTCCAAAATCTTGAAAGGAGCATTGCTGTTTTCATCAAGATTAAGCACATGTTCAGAGTTATAAAAAACGTAAAAAATTGGATATTCAAGTGCTCCATTAAGTCTACTTTCCAATGCATCAAGAATCACCATTTTTGGAGACCTGCGCAAGAAGTTACAACCAAATCTTTGGGCGTCACACATTCTGAAATCAGCCTAGGACAGCTTGCACCAACAAAGTAAAGAGGACGTAACTCTCTTGTTCGGAGTCCAATCGGGATGAATGACCACTCATTGGAAAGATAATTTCAAGCACTTTGCAATGGAGCTATTATTCAGTACATACTCAGTCCTGGAAGTAGAAGAAAAACTCGTGGAGGATGAACCAGTGGTAAGGGACAACATGGAAGGAGGAGAAGATGGGATGAGAAACAATTGGGATCAAGGCTCGTGGCATAGGGCGAACATTGAAGGATGAACAAAGGCAACAATGTGATGATTCAAGGATCACGGTTGCTACGGATGCCGATCTTCCTTCTTCCATGCTAGGCACAATGCTTAAGCATGGGGGAGGGCGCACTACACCACAAGCATAAAAGGACGGTAACAATTCCTCAACCCTCTCTTTGTCCTTGTCTTTCTAAATGCTTGTATATATGTATATGCATTCAACAACCTTAGATGCAATTTTTGTATGTCTCTCTCATTAAATAACATGGCTTCTAGGAGTACAACCTAGTTTTAGTTTTTGTTTATTGTCATCACCTTGTGCTCACCATGATGAAATAATTTTGGCTTGATCTTGCTCGTTGATATATGATGACCGTTGCCACTTTGTTTAAACTTTGTGCTTGTTTATGTATGATTAAGCTATTGCTCTCTCTAATACAAATCTAAAATTAATTAAATGTTAGCTTAATCTTTTGTGGAGGTCATGATAAAAATAAAGACCCATGGTTTCTTTTATGCTCTCAACTTTGGATGGGTCGAAGGACATATTACTTTTTGCTTTTAAAAGTCATGCTAACCTTGTCATTAATACCTCTTATTTTGCTCTACCTATCCAAGACCTTATATAATGAGTGCAACCATAGATTACAAGAGTTATTGTTGGGTGAATTGATTCAAGGCTCGATTCTTTGGCTCGTGACTAAGAAGCTGGTCATTCCGTGTTTTACGTAACTTATCTTTTGCTAACCTATTCTATCCGTGCATTGTGAGCTCCCACATTGGAAGCTTTGCAAATCTCGCCGAATATCCACCTTTAAACCAACATCATATTTTGTGTTAGCCTCCTTGACCTACCTACCTATCACTTGAGTATGGAGACGACACGTCACAAGAAGGTGCTTCAAAGGGAAGATTCAAGTTCCCTCTCATCAAGACATCCGGTACCTACCTTAACACCACTTCCTCTTTGCTCGGGGACGAGCAAACGTCTAAGCATGGGGGAGGAGGTAGGTACTATGCAAATTAGATTTCTAGGGAAGATAAAAAATGAATAAAATGAGAGGAGAAGAAATAAAAAAATCCAAGTACCTCACATGTCAAACAGAAAAAAAGAAAAAAAGGAAGAAAACAAGAAAAGAAAAAACAGAGTAATAATAATCTCCCCAGGTTCTCTAGTTGCTTAAGGATTTTCCAAGGACTTCAAGATCAAGACCCATACTCATTTTTCCAACCATGTGCAATCCGACAACGAGGACTTCGTTGGGGCCTCGGGATCATTCTTTGCCATTTGCACATGTCCACCTATCTAAAAGTGTGAGTTCTTTCTCTTCCCCCTTCTTGTGAACATTATTTTTCCAATGACCTTTTTGACAAGTCATGATAAGTCCATGAGAAGCTTGCCTTGTTTTGATAATAGTCTCAACTTTAGCATCTTGGTAGGATAAAATTTTTCCTATGAGCTCCAAATAAAACCCTTCCACCTACAAACATGAGAGGGAAAGGATATAGATCAAGTAGGCTTGAGAGTGTTGTGAGATGAGAGAGTTCATGAGAAAGATGCAAGAAGATTTAAATTTTTGTACTTGGTTTAACTCTTTTATTCACCTCGTTCTTCACTTCAAAAGTTTCTAAGACCTATTTGAATTTTGTGGAGCATGATTGATTACTTGTGGAAAGAGCTTAAATTGTATCTACCCTCCATAGAGATGAAAGCTAGTTACATTATGGAATTTTAACAAATATAAACTTGGAGAGCATTATGCTTTCTCATGTGTGATCAAGTGCAGGGTATGAACAATGAAACACAATGCTGATATCCATTGAAAACTTACTCAAGGACGAGCAAGGTTTAAGCATGAGGGAGATGTTGACGGTTGATTTTGGTACACCTATCTATGAGTTTACCATCAACATTTGCAAGTATTTGATATTCTAACCAATGGTACTAACCCCCGGAGGTATAAAGTTCACTCCCACATGTCGATTTTGGAGTTTGTTGTTTACGCGGGAAATTAACGTTAAAGAGGAGACTTTCGGGATAAGTTCATCAAGCACTTCAAGAGAAGATCATGAAGCCCGACACAAGTCAAGACACCTCATGAACATGAATCCAAATGGCCTAGGGACTAAAGTATGAAGCCGGAAAACTACAGGCACCTGGACAGAAGATACTGAAGCTTGCGCGATAAGGAGCTCTGTCTAAACCGTGGAGAAGACGACGTCAAGGGCCCACATTCATAAGGGAGCAAGTCAACAATTGACCAAGAAGCGTCGGGGAGTGAGACGGGGCCGAACCGGGCCAAAATGGGCTGGGCTAATCGGCCCGGGCCACCGACCGGCACCGTTTCGAGCCTGGTTCGCACTCCCCTTTTGCCCTAGGTGCTTGTCTTATTATTGCCTCTGCGTCCGTCGGCCGCCACATCCATCCATTCATCAGAGAGTCGCCGAGACGAAGGAGAAGCACCGGGAGGAAGCTGACGGCCACCGCAAGTCCTCAAGTTGCTTAGGAGATGGCCTAGGCCATGCCCTAGCCGCCATGGCTAGCCCTGCGTGGTGAAGCCATGGTGGAGTTCCGGAGCCGCGACTTGAATTCGTCAAATTGCTTGTACCTTCAACATTTGGTGATGTAACCATATCTTGTCATACTTTGATCTACTAAGAGTTATGCTTATTCATATGTGTAGCTACCATATGCCTTTAGTAGGACTAGATCGAATCATGGTGATTAGTCTTGTCTTGTGGATACACCATTGTAGTGCACGGACCTAGGTTGTTGCTCGGTGATGAATATCCTTGCGTAGTGATAGTACGATGGAGGAGAAAGCGGCGAGTGAACGTGCATCGACCACTCCATATCGTGTTACTCCATATCGAGTGTAATCCTTATCATAGTATAGGTTTAGATTGGTTTATCACCTTGGCCGGAACAGCAACAAGAAGACGATTGGCTAGGTTTACCTTTGGTTTGCTTACCTTTATGGCTAGGTGGATGTGATCCATACATCCCTTCATGTT
Source organism: Cenchrus americanus (assembly GCA_947561735.1). Classification (NCBI taxonomy): domain Eukaryota; kingdom Viridiplantae; phylum Streptophyta; class Magnoliopsida; order Poales; family Poaceae; genus Cenchrus; species Cenchrus americanus. The sequence goes on from OX387240.1 coordinate 59,283,573, forward strand.
TGTATGATTACCTTTATGCAATCAACACTTCACATAGGGTTAGACCGGTAGGTTAGATAGAGAACCTTAGTGGTTTGCTTCCGATCATTGGATTGAAAAATCTAGGAAGGACCCTCCTTGGTGAAAAAGGCACCAAGTCACCCGTAGGCTTGCAGTGAACTTGAGCACGGTTTTGAACCGTCAACAGAATCGCGAGACTATTTCAGTTAGTCAAGTTCGATTCAAATGGCTTAACCACGAAACCCCTGGAGCCATTAGCTCCCTTTGTACTTTTCAGGTTACACTTTTCGACCGGTACCTTTCGTCACTGGCAGAGTTATCGAATAGGTCCAATGGTTCAAAGTATTAGAGTCATGATCTGGCGGCTTGGTTTTCCTTGCGACGAAACCCCGAGGGCGAGTTTTACCTACCCAACTAGTTACAGCCTGGGTTCCGCCCAAGGGGTTTTGTCGCCCTTAATGTCTAATGCATTTAAATTCAGTTTGGCATGTGTTTCAGGTAAAGAAATGCGCTGGGCGAAAGGAGGTCTCCAAAAAGCTGAGGGTCTCCCCCCTACAAGCACACATGATGACGCCGGGAAAAGCGCCATGATTTGCGGCGTGACGTCACGGAGCGCTGATTACGTGAAGACCTGATTGGAGACTTCCCAAAATTAGCCTAGCATATTCTGTTTTGATCCCTTTTACATGTGGGTAATCTTGGTATGTAAAAAATCTGCTCGCCTCCCTATAAAAGGAGACAGACCGACACTCGTAAAGGGGATCGACTTTTGAGAAATTCACTGTTGAGAAAGAGTTTTTGGTTTCCTTCTGTTTGTTTGAGTCTGAGTTTTGGTTTTAGTTCTCGAGTTCTTAGTTTCCTTTCATTATTTGTGAAAGGTAGCTTCACTACCCCCACAAGAATTGGCGCCCACCATTTGTGTTTGGCTCGAGTAAGAAACCCAGAATGGCCACAAGAAAGAAAACAACTACCGCTAACTCCACTAGGGGGCTTCGTCGTCCCTCGATGAGGAGTTGAACCCGTCCACCTTACTCACCTAGGGAGAGGAGCTACCGGAGCCTAGCGCTGCGACGGCTAAGGCTACGTACGAGGCTGAATTGGCCAAATTGCGCAAGGAGGCTGAAGAGCTGGCCAAGGCCAAAAAGAGGTTGCTGGCAGTGCAACAAGAGGCTGAGGCAGCCAAAGAAATTCAGAGGCAAAAGGCAGAGATTGCCAAGATGCAGGAAGAACCGCGTTCCATAAAATCAAAACAATCTCTGAGTTTCAATCAGCCCTCGCCCGAGTACACTGTGCCCAACCAATCTATATTCACAGAAGGCAACAGGCTCTTCACCCAGCCCCCTCCGCACACCACCTTCAGTCGTAACCCCTTCGTAAACCCTTTTGAGTCCGGTCCTTCAAACCATGACGTTCACACTATACGCACAAGGTCTTGGGATCCCAAGTCACCTCTATCTCAAGAATTTCAGATCACTCCTTGGCCACAATCCTACAGGCTAGTTCCACTCCCCAGATTCTCGAGTCAATCCGACCCTAGACAATTCTTAATGAGCTACGAAGCCTCTATTCTTTCAGCCAGCGGTGACGATTCTGTGCTGGTAAAATCTTTCATCATCACTGCAGATGAAGTGGCAGCGCAATGGTATTCACTCCTGAGTCCTGGTGTGATTCACGGATGGGACGACTTGAAGCAGCGGATCCTCTCCAATTTCCAGGGTTTCCAACGTCCGGAGCTTACAAAGAGCGATCTTTTCTCATGTAAGCAAAAGGACAATGAACCTCTTCATAATTACTTCAGGAGATTCATTCATCTCAGGGCCCAAGCACCAAATGTGTTGGACGCCGTCGCCATCAATGCTGCAATTGTGGGCCTAAGAGCCGGCCAGTTTCGCTCGCACCTCATGCGCGAAAGGCCTAAAACAATCCAGCGCCTATACGAAGAGTTTGAGAAGTATTGTCGCTCAGACAATGACTTCATGATGTGCATGGAAGAACAATCATTCCAAAAAGAAGTCTTCAAAAGCTAATCAGTCCATCGAAAGGGAATGGCCCAATCCTAGAAACGCCTTGCACGCCAACCCCCAAAATGTTTTCGGCCTTGACGGCGAAAACACCCAAGAAATTCCCAACCCGCAGGGTGATTCTCAAAATCAAACACGTAGTCCACCCAACCCTCCGTACTCAAACAAGGGGGGCAGACGTAGGGGTGGAAGGGGCGGCAGCAGAGGTAAAGGTCGCGGCAGGGGCCGAGGCCACCACGAGAAAAGAAATTGGTATTGCATCTTCCACAAGGAGAATGACGATCACAACTCAAACTATTGCCCAGACAAGAAAAGATTCTAAGCTATCCTCGAGGAGGAAAGGAAGGAGAAGGAAAGGGCCAGTACCGTAAACCATTTCGCCCCCGCTTGACAAACCCTAGTTTCGGGAGAAATTCTTTCGCTAACCCTTTTTCACCCACCTCAATTCCAGCCACCTGTCCCAACCTATACTCAACCTCCACCTTGGCAATCCCATACCTTTCAAGCTCAGAACATTGAGCGCAGACCTATCGAGCAACACCCCATCGCTCCCCTCCCCCTCCATTCAAAGGCCCAACAGCTCCGCCCATGCCAGCAAAGCTAGACGGCCAAAACAATCCCTTACCTTCCGTCGGAACCATAATGCCAATCTCCGGAGGCTCCGCGTTGGAGTTCGAAACCAAGAAGGAACGAAAACACTACTTCCGTGAGGTATGAAACATTTGTGTGGAGGGGAGAGTCGAAAGGACAAGATGGTCCCACATCCCAATCACCTTTTCAGAAGAGGATGTAAAATTGCAAGGATTTCCTCACAACAATGCCTTGGTGATAGAAGCAAACATAGCAAGTTGGACTTTGGGGAAGCTTTTGGTTGACAATGGTTCATCGACAAATATTATCTTCGCTGATGCTTTCAACAAGATGGGATTGAGCAAAGACTTATTGCAACCTCCCGACACGCCGTTGTACGGATTCGGGGGGGGGGAGTTATCCACACACTTGGCAAAGTAGTCCTTCCGGTATCTTTCAGAACCGTCCAGAATGCCAGGACCAAATACTTATCTTTCGACGTAGTGGAGATGTATTACCCCTACAATAGCATCTTGGGAAGAGGATTCCTCAACAAGTTCGAAGTCTTTATTCATCAAGCCTACCTATGTGTGAAGATTCAGTGACGCAGGGAGTCATCACAATCTAGGGTCACCAGAATGATGGTCGTAACTTGGAAAGAGGCCGCACCCCAAGACAAAGAAATGTCCATGCTCTCGACGAAGTGGTCAAAATCAAAGAGGTGGAGAAACAGTCGAAAGTAGATAGAGAAAAAGTCAATATGCAGCCAGATTATGACACCAAGAAGGTCCTATTAGACGTAATGGTTTTGGATAAGACCGTCATCATCGGGTCAGACCTTTCGCCAGACGAAGAGGCGAGGCTAGTTCAGTTCCTCCAAAAGAACAAAGATGTGTTCGCTTGGTCCGCCAAAGATCTCACATGTGTGGATTAAAATTTCATAGAGCACCGATTGAACATCGACGCTTCAGTCAAGCCACGAAGGCAGAAGTTAATATAGATGTTTGATGACAAAGTGGTAGTAGTCAAGTCTAAGGTTTAGAGATTGCAGGATGCCTGTGTCATCCACGAAGTCATGTATCCCAAATGGCTAGCGAATACTGTGCCCGTCAAGAAGAAGAATGAGAAGTGGAGGATGTGCATCGACTTCACAGACCTCAACAAGGCCACACCAAAAGATAATTATCCACTGCCAAGGATGGATCAGGTCATCGATTCAGCGGCCAGCGCGGCCATTATGTCTCTCCTGGATTGTTTTTCCGGCTACCATCAGTGTTGGATGGTGAAAGAGGATGAGAAAAAACTAGCTTCATCACCACTTTTGGAACCTTCTGTTTCGTGCGAATGACATTACGAAGTTTGTCTCCAACCCAGCTCCCCCTCCTCGACTTGTAGATATTCCAGAGGAGGGTAAGGGCAAGGCAAAAGAAGATCGTGAAGTCGGCGAAGGTGACGACACTGTCACCATTGAAGATACGGCCGACGAGGAGGATGGGGAAACGCTCCAGGAGCGGTTTCCGCTGCGTTCCAGCTTCAGCCGACCTGGGCTGCCCCACATCCCCCTCATTGAAGATCCACCGACTAGCCTGGATGCTAGTCTCCCTGCGCCGCTGAGGAGGCCGCGCAATGTGGCGCGCAAACGTGTTTCCAAGAAGTTGAAAGTGACCGAGACTACGTCCCAAGAGGTGAGTCCCTTGAGTAAAGTAGTCGAGTACTTGTCTTGATGTATGTGTATGCTGACAATTGAATTCTGGGTTGTCACAGGAGATTCCATCGTCTGACCCTGTGGATCAGGGGGAAGAAGATGAATGGGACACGGTGGGCAAGCCGACTGAAAGAAGCCGCAGTCCAGCTCCCACCATGAAAGAGCCTGTGCCACACATGGCACAGCAGGCGACTAGTACTGCCGAGCCGCAGGTGTCGGCAGAAGAAAGCAGGCTAGAGCCTAGCTCGGCTACTGGAGCCGGAGAACCAGTAGCAGCCCAGGCTGAAGAGAAGCACCCGCGGAAACCGGGCTCGCCGATATCGCTAGCATACTTGGTGCTCCGACCGTGACTGTTGTCCGGTCTAGCTTGTAAGTGAAAACCATTCCCGAGTAGTACTTGTAACTTGGTAATCATACTTGATTGACCACCAATTTTGTACTATGCAGGAAGTCGACTGATCTATCCTGGGATGGAGAAGAACCCAGCACGGCGGCTACAGAGGAAAATCCATCGCCGTCTGTCGAGGAATCCGCTCCCCTCCCCAGGGCGAGACCGTGGCGCCGGGCGCTGAAGCTACGCCGCCGGAGGCCACTATAGTATAAGGTACGTAGACTGCGGCGATGCCGCCTGCCCCAAGTAGTAGTCGTAGCCCCCAGTAGTAGTCGTAGCCCCCGAGAGGTACTTGAGTATGAATATAAGCAGCTGTCTTATGAGTGCGTCAAGCACATGGAGCTTCGAGAAGCCTCAAACCGTGACCTTGTCAACTGCTATAAATCTCTGCAGAAGCTCAACGAAGACTGTGAGAAGCTATGGGGCCAGCTCAAGGAACTTGAAGAAGCCGCACTTCCCATCGCAAGGCTGTTGGTGCCACACCCGGGCGGGCTAAAGATAGCTCCGTTGGTTGATCGGCTGAAGGAAGCCCCCGGACGTCTGGCAACTTATGTCAAACATTTGGCGAAGTCCATCCCAAACCAAGTCTTGGCGTACATGAAGTCATACTCCCCCAAGTCTTCGGTCGATGTAGTCGCGGGAGGACTAGCCACCAATTGCACAGATGAGCAGTACAAGGAGCTTCTGGAGCAGATGGCGCCAATCGCGGAACAAGTCGCGGAGAAGCTGAACCTCCAGTAGTTGTCCTGTAGGGTTAGATTTTGGCAGTAGTTGTATTATAAACAAAGTTGTAAAGAACTTGTTTGAAGTTTGAATGAAAAGATCTTCCATAAATGAGTACTCATTGTCGCAGTATTTATGTGTGGAGTGCCCATCATGGAGTTGTTGCGAGTAGTAGTACTCGGCAGTAGACCCGTTGAGGGTGACACAGTAAATGAGTTGATCGATAATCAAACTTTATTACTGAAAAAATACACGTAGATGGCCAGGGCCGTTTACAAGTGTAGTCGCCAGGACCCGGAGGCCGCCTACGGCTGGAGTAGTGCTAGGGCGCGTGGCCGCTTACAGCTAAAGATTTGTTAGTAGCCGTATAAGCTGGATCTAGAAGTACATGGTCTCTTGATAGACCACTGCTAGAGTCCTTGACGCCCTAAGTAGCCCGAGATCCGTTAGTAGCCGTTACCGCTGGATCTTGGAGTAGAGTAGTCCGGAGACTAGTGCCTGGACCTGGAGGCCGCTTACGGCGAAGGGCCCTGGAGTAGACGTGCAGACTTGAGCCCCCAGAGTAGTCGAGAGACTATGCGTAGAATCGACAGAGGTGGTCGATGTTCCACGAGTTGCTGACGTCATCGCCTTCAAGTGTCTGGAGGCGATACGAGCCTGGTCCGGTCACCTTTGCAACTGTGAAGGCACCTTCCCATGGCGAGCTGAGCTTGTGTAGTCCTTCCGTGTTCTGGATGCGGCGGAGGACTAGATCACCAACGTTGAAGGAGCGTTCCTTGACGTTGCGATCGTGGTAGCGTCGGATACCCTCGAGGTACTTTGCTGATTGGACGAGGGCGGCACAGCGAGCTTCTTCGAGTCCGTCGATGTCAACTCACCTGCTGTCTTCAGATATGCCCTCGTTGTATTCCTCTACTGTCGGTGAGTCCCACATGACGTCGGCAGGTGGGATAGTTTCGGAGCCGTATACCAGGAAATAGGGTGACTGTCCCGTCGGCTTGGTGGGTTGAGTACGTAGCCCCCAGAGTGCATTGGGCAGTTTCTTGATCCACTTGCCTCCTTTTGTGTTAGCAACATCATGCAATCGCTTCTTGAGGGCGTCGAGTACCATCCCATTGGCGCGCTCGACTTGTCCTTTGGCCCGTGGATGGGCGACTGAGACATACCAGATGTCAATCCCGTTGTTCTCACATTACTCCCAGAACTGGTGATTGTTGAAGTTGGAACCCAGGTCTGTAATGATGCGGTGGGGTAGTCCGTAGCGGTGCACGAGTTCATCCAAGAAGTCGAGTACTCTATCGGCCTTGGGGCAGGTGACCGGCTTGACTTCGATCCACTTGGTGAACTTGTGGATGGCCACCAGAACTCTGTTGAATCCTCCTAGCGCAGTCAGGAGAGGCCCCATCATGTCGAGCCCCCAGCAGGTGAAAGGCCAGGTTGGTGGTATAGTGACTAGCTTGTAGGCCGGGACGTGCTATTGCTTGGTGAAGTACTGGCACCATTGGCACCTTCTGACGAGTTCCTCGGCATCGCCCAAAGCTGTGGGCCAGTAGAAACCTCATCGGAAGGCCTTGCTGACCAGTGTGTGTGAAGACGCGTGGTTGCCGCAGACGCCTTTGTGGATCTCCTCCAAGATGTTCTTGCCTTCTTCTCGGGGAACACACTTCATGGGTACTCCAGAAGTGGCGCCCCGCCTGTAGAGATTGTCCCCGACTAGTACATAGGACTTGGCCCGGCGGATGACTTGATCGGCCAAGTTTTTGTCCGTGGGAACCTTCTGCTCGCGGCTGTAGTCGATGAAGGGTTGTCGCCAGTCCACATCTATCATCATGACCTCCTGGCCAGCTGGGGAAGATGATGGGTCAGTGGTTGTGGGCACCGGCTCCGGGATGGATGGCGTGTGAAGCTCGTGGACGAAGACACCCGCTGGTACTTGAGCGCGAGTAGAACCAAGCTTCGAAAAGACGTCTGCTGCAACGTTGTTGTCGCGGACGACGTGATGGAACTCGTGAACGTAGAATTTGTTCTCGAGCTTGCGGACTTCTAGGCAGTAGGCATCCATGTTCTCCTTGTTGCGATCCAAAGACTTGTTGACTTGGTTGATGACCACTGCGGAGTCGCCGTAGACTAGTAGTCGCTTGATGCCCAGAGATGCTGCGATGCGGAGCCCATGTAGCAGGGCTTCGTACTTGGCTTCATTGTTTGAGACCTTCCAGAAGATATGCAGGACGTACTTGAGTTGTTCACCCATTGGATAAATCAAGAGTACCGCTGCACCCGCGCCTTCGAGCTTGAGCGAGCCGTCGAAGTACATCACCCAATGCTCTGGTCGCTCGATTGGAATTGGTACCTGATTTTCCCGCCACTCTGCCATGAAGTCGACTAGTGCTTGCAACTTGATGGCTGTTCGTGGCTTGAAGTAGATGTTGAGGGCGCCGAGTTCGACTGCCCATTTGGAGATTCTTCTAGTAGCATCTTGGTTCCGCAGAATGTCACCGAGCGGGTAGTCAGTGACGACGGAGATCGAGTACTCCTGGAAGTAGTGTCGTAGCTTCCGCGAGGTGATGAGCACTGCATATAGTAGCTTCTGTACTAGTTGGTAGCGTGCCTTAGATTCCGACATGACCTTGCTGACGAAGTAGACTGGTCGCTGGACTGGGTAGGCGTGGCCGTCTTCCTGCCGCTCGACAACGATGGCAGTACTGACCACGTGAGTAGTCGCAGCGAGGTAGAGCAGTAGCTGCTCCTTTTGCGAGGAGCCGTGAGGACTGGTGGCTTCGATAAGAAATCCTTGAGCTGAGCGAGAGCTTGATCTGCCTCTGGGATCCACACGAACTTCTCTTGGTGCTTAAGTAATTTGAAGAAGGGTAGCCCCCATTCTCCAAGTTTCGAGATGAATCTGTTCAAGGTCGCCATGCACCCGGGGAGCTTCTGGACGTCTCTGATGCAGGTGGGAGCTTTCATCTTGGTGATGGCGGAGATCTTCTCGGGGTTGGCTTCGATGCCGCGATGGCTGATGATGAAGCCGAGTAGTTTTCCCAAAGGTACGTCGAAGACGCACTTGTTCGGGTTGAGCTTCCGTTGGTACTCCCACAGAGCTGCGAAAGTCTCTTCAAGATCGGCGATGAGCGCATAGGAATTTCGGGTCTTGACGACCACGTCATCCACGTAGGCCTCGACGTTCTTGTTGAGTTGTTTATTGAAACACTTCTGGATAACTCGCTGATAGGTAGCGCCGGCATTCTTAAACCCGAACAACATTGTCGTGTAGTAGTAGGCGCCGAACAGGGTGATGAACGCGGTCTTCTCCTGGTCTTCTTCCTTGATTGCAATCTAGTGGTACCCGGAGTAGCAGCTGAGGAAGCAGAGCAGGTCGCAGCCCGCCGTGGAGTCGATGACTTGATCTATCCACGGCAACCCGAAGGGGTCCTTGGGGAAGTGCTTGTTGAGGTCGGTGTAGTCGATGCACATCCTCCACTCGTTTGTGTTCTTCTTGCAGACGAGGACGGGGTTGGCAAGCCACTCAGGATGGAAGACTTCTATGATGAAGCCGGCCGCGAGTAGTTTGGCGAGTTCCTTCTTGATGGCGTCCCGTCTGTCGTCACAAAATGGCGGAGGTGTTGTTGCTTTGGGGTAGCTTTAGGGTCGACGTTGAGAGAGTGCTCGATCAGCCTCCTGGGCACCCTGGCATGTCCGCTGGCTTCCAAGCGAAGATGTCTTGATTAGCCTGGAGGAAGCTGACGAGCGTGTCTTCCTATTTCGTGTCAAGGCCCGCCCCGATCATGGTAGTCTTGCTATTGTCGCAGGTCCCAAGGTTGATCGCCTTGACTTGCACTTCCTCCGATGGCTGAGGCTTGTTGGCTATGTCCGACTTCTCTAGTATGTCAAGCTCACTTGGGGCAAGCTTCTTAGATGCAGCATAGATCTCCATCATGGCGTTGGGTACTTGATTAGTGGCTGCGAGTTCCACAGTTTCTGTGTCGCAGTCGAAGGATATCTTCAAGTCCCCTTGTAGTGAGAGTACACCGTCAGGACTTGGCATTTTGTGTACGAAGTACGTGTAGTGGGGTACCGCCATGAACTTAGCGATAGCTGGTCTGACGAGAATGGCATGGTAGGAAGTCTTGAAGTCCGCGACTTCGAACTTGATGTACTCGGTGCGGTAGTTTTCTCTGGTTTCCCCGAAGGTAACTGGCAGGACCACTGAGCCTAGTGGGATAGCCGCGTTCCCGGGGACGATGCCGTAGAAGGGCGATGTGCTCTTGGCGAGCATGTGAGTGATGTCGAGCTTCATCTTCATCAAGGTCTTGGTGAAAAGGACATTGAGCCCGCTCCCACCGTCGATGAGTACCTTGTTGAGTCTGGAGCCCGCGACTACCGGTTTCAGGACGAGTGGGAACTGCCCTGGTTCAGAGAAGCTTGTACATTGATTGGCGCGGAAGAAGGTTATGGGTACCTCCGACCACCTGAGAGGGGTCGGAACCGCTGGTTCAATGTTCAAGACTTCCCGTCTAGTGGCCTTCTGAGACCGTCTGGTGGGTAGTCCGCCGAAGAGGACGTTCACCGTCTTGTCGAGTTCTTAGAAGTCACCATTGCCTTCGCCAGCTTTTTTCTTGCCCTTGTTGTCGTGAGGAGGCCGTGGGTCTGGAGAGTCCTTGAGTGCTCGCCGGAGTTGGTAGCACTGCTCGGTGGTGTGGTTGCCCTCCAGGTGCCACTGGCACTTCTCTTTCAGCAAGTCTTTGAAGCCGCCGGAGGTCTTCTTCGAGTTGTCTTTCGCGGAGTGCCAGATAGCCGCGACAGTGTTGTCTGTCTTGCGCTTGCGGTTAGGACCTGAGTAATTGTTGTTGCGACCCCCTTGATCCTTGTTGTTGTTGTTGCTGCCGCCCGGGTTTTGTTGTTTCTTGCTGAGAATGGCGTCGTACTTGGCGTTCGCCTTGTCTTCTTCGTCGGCCCATGAAGTGATCATGTCCTTGAGGTTGGTGATGGAACTCGGACGGTGGCGACCGAAGTCTTCGAAGGTGCGACGGTGGTAGAGACCGTCTTGGAAGAGGTCGATGACCTCTTTGTCGGTGACATCGACTACAGTGGCGCGCTTGTCGAAGAAGTGTCGCATGTACTTGCGTAGGGTCTCGTCCTGTTCCTGCTTCACCATTGTCAGGTCCATGCGAGTACCCGAGCGACCCATAGCGCCCGCGAAGTTACTGGTGAACTGGTCCTTGAGCTGGTCCTACTTGTCAATCGAGTACTTCTCGAGTGACTCGAGCCATGTAAGTGGAGCTTGGTCCAGGCAGAAGGGAAAGTAGAGACACTTTGTATCATTGTTGCCGCTAGCATTTTCGATGGAGAGGGCGTAGCATCTGAGCCACTGGATTGGGTCTTGCTTCGCATAATACTTGGTGATCCCCAGGGGTTTGAATTTTTCCGGGAGAAGCAGATTGCGAAGCCGAGCAGAAAGGCGGGGAAGACATCGTTGTCGCCTACCGTGGAGGACTTCTTGCGTCGTATTTCTTCAATTCTACGGCGGGCATCGTAGCCGCCGCGTGAGGCACTGGTGACGTGGCTGTCTGCGTGGCCTCGGCCTCCGCGATCGCCTCCGCCAGCGGCTCTCCTGCCAGCCCCGTGTGAGGAGCTTCCGCCGCCACTGCCTCCGCCACCAGCATCACCATGAGCAGCAGCGCCGCGGTTACCGCTGACGCCGCCGGCACTGTTGCCGCCCTGAGAAGGTCCACCAGCTGATGCCCTAGTACAGTTGGGGTTCTACGGTAGTTCTCCTCAAGTGTGGTTGCGTCCATTGTCCGCTGGACTGCGACTTGTGGCTTCATGATTGTCGGGTTCACGAGTTCTGAGGGGAGGCACTTGAGTGACTCTATTGTCGACTCTCATGAAGTAAGCGTCCTCCGCAAGCTTGGCGATGACTTCACCCGCGCGCATCCCCTGAGCCTGACGTGCTATCGTGGTGATAGACACGAGGCACTGTTCTGGGGTAGTGTGCACCCGGTTTTCGACTTGGTCAAGGGCCTCTGTGAGATTCCGTATGGGTAGGGTCTCACCGAGACGTCGACGCCGTTTGTTCCGCTTCTCGTTGCGCTCACGTCGGGCGTTCTTGTCGTCGTTGGTTTCATCTGTGGGTGCATTGGCAGACAACTCGTCTGCTGAGATATCTTCAAAGTACTGGTCGCCACGAGTCCCTGAAGGTCCTGGGGTCTCGCCAGCAGCCATGAAGACTTGGCGATCAGGGGTGCCGAGACCGGAGTTGGTAGTCGCCACCTCTTTTGGAGTTTGCTCCTCTGCTGGAGCTAGTGGTGTTCCCTCCTGGAAGGGAAGCGAGTCGAGGTAGGCGACACAGCATGAGTTCCCGTTTGTCAGGTCTACAGGCTTGCGGTCTGGCCAGTAGACGAATCTCCCGGCGGGTGTAGCTGGTCCTGACAGTGGTTGCGCGGTCGTGGGGTTCTCGGGCTCGGGTTCGTCAGGGTCCGATCCAAAGTTGAACTCGTAGGAGGAGTCCGAGTAGTAGCCAGAGGCGGGGTTGGAGTCCGAAGTGTAGTCGGAAATGATCTCCTTGCCGGCCCGGCACGCAGTGAGAGCCTCCGCATGGGTCCTGCTAGCGTTGCAGAGACCTTATGGGAAGTGCTCATGGAGTGGGATGTCCGCACACGATGGCTCAGTAGCCGGCTCGCATGCGATGGCCCACGGGGATGTCGGGTTCGAGTTGGAGGCGGATCCGAACTCGAAGTCGGTGTGTTGGTTGTAGAGTGAAATTTCGCCGAATTTTCCGGCGAGGTCGCCCGCGGTTATTTCGGGAAGTGTCATGAGTTCAGTGCTCGGGTTGGGAGCCATGGTGAGGCGACATTGGAAGGATCCGGCGCCGTCAGCGGTGCAAACCCAAGACCCGAAGGCGAAGGTGTCACCGCGATTGAAGGCGACGGATGGCTTGATGGAGATTGAAGCCGTCAAGTTCGCCATGAGATCTTCGGCGAGAGCCCCTACCTAGCGCGCCAGCTGTCGGTGTTTTAGATCGGCAACCTACCAAGGGGAGTACCCGAGGTAGATGAATGTGGCCTCGCCGAGATCGGTAACTCGAAGAAAGAGACACGTGGCACACAATTTAGACAGGTTCAGGCCGCAAGGTGCGTAATACCCTACGTCCTGTATGCTGCGTAGCTCTGGATTGATTGGGTGTGTTTACAAGATGATGCGTATGAGAGAGATAGGGGTCCCTGCCTCGCCTTATATAGCCCGGGAGGTAGGGTTACAAGTCGGTTTGAGAAGAGAGTACTAGTCGGGTACGTCTAGGAGTTCTCTACATAGTACAGGACATGCACAGCTTCCTACCCGAGTACTTCTCCACCGTAGTCCTTGCACCCCACACCATCAGGTGTCGTGTGGCACAAGCCGAGTAGTCCCAGGGGCCCACCGAGTAGTCGGTCCTGGTACCCACCGAGGTAGTGGGCCCAGGGAGGTCCATACGACACCAGGGCCTGCTTCGCGTAGCCAAAATAAAACTGTGAGAAAGGGAAGACCCTGCACATCAGAACGAGGAATGTATAAGCCTAGTAAGAATCATGGAAGAAAGGCGAGGGATCTAACCTTAGTCAAGCGATCAACGACCTTTTTCCTAGCATGCTCTCGGCCACTCTTAGCCCAAAAGTTACAAAGAATTATTTTCGTAATTGAGTCAACAGTCTTGCTCACGGCGGGCATATCTTCGGAGGAGGGGAATTCGAAGGCCCGGCTCCCAAAGGTCTTGAAATGCTCGCAACCTTGTTGCTCCAAAAGGTGCGGCATGGTTTGAGAGCACGTCGCCGCCCCATAGTCTCTAACTTTTGATATAATGTCGAGCAAGAGATTAAGCTCATTGTTCAGCCATTCGACAAAACTCCCAATGTTGTTTGTGATCTTAAATTCTTGACCCTCGGCACCAAACCGCTCAAGGATGCGACGGTGCGCCGTTGCCAAATGTGCCCCCCACTGATAGCAGTAGGCCTCATTCTTCTCCAAAGTATCCTCTAGCTCGCCTTTCAGCGCCTTCAATTCGGCAATGAGATTCGCATCAGCTTGTATTTGAATCTTCTGGGCGTCGTACTGAGTGACCATGTCCTTCAATTCAGTGCGACATTCTTCGTAGCATTGCAAGCTCTTTTCTAATTCTCACTTTAGGGCGTCGATAGTAGTTTTCTGCTTTGCACTCTGGTCCTTCAGCTGACGAGACTGGTTTTCAATCTCTCGTTTTTCTCCTGCAATTTGCGATTCTCGTCTTCTAAAAGCTTCTTTTCTTCAAGGGACGCATTCGCCTCATTAGCAACTCATTCGAAGCCTTTTTGGCAAGCGGCAACGCCCTTCGAAAGAAAAGATTGCATCATCTGCACCAATTCATCCGCCTTCAAGTTCTCCAAGGATTGAACAAAGTCTGAAAACACAAAACAACACGGGGACGTGACACATAGGAAAAGCAATGCGAATTCGTAAGGTTTTCAAAATTGAAACAGTGATCGACAATTTCTCGAGCAAGTCGGGTAATGCAGTTGCGTACCAGGTTCTAGCATCGAAGAGCCAATGCCCAATCCGAGCGACGAAAGGCTAGTTTCAGGTCCAAGTGAATCTTTCTCCTTACCGCTCAGTGTGACCAAAGTTGTAACCGCTGAAAGTTAATGCGGAGCCAAAAGGCGTCAGTCGATAACAACCAAGATTCATAAGGAAAACGAAAAAACTTGACGACAAGTCAAGAAAACAGACCTGCTTTTCAAGCTGAATTGTCTTCTTTGATGAGTGGGGCCGCGTCCTCTCTAGTAGCCTCCACAGCTGACTTATCGGCGCCTCCCAGCACCGGCGGCGGTGAACGAGACTGACCCACCGCGGATTTCTCGGTTTCTGAGGTATCCAAGTCAATCGGGTCATGCGGCTTCAGGCCTGAGCTTTCGCCTAGACCCATCGCGGACTCAATTTGATCATCAAAAACTTTCAAAGGAGAGCGCTCTTTCTTCACGGCCTCTGCAGGGGCGTCGTCGTCGATATAGCACAACTCTTCAGATTCATCAGTCACATCCACGAGACCAGCGATGTGTTCTGTGGGGGGCGAGCTGGCCATTGCGATTTGATTTTGTATCATCTCGGCCACGCATTTGCCCTGCCCTCTCGCTCCTCCAATTCTTCGGACTGGTCGAAGAGGCAACAGGCAATTCTTCGACCGCTTTCAATGCTTTCCCTTTTGGGGGATAACGCGTTGAGGGTTCAATCCAGGGAGTTGACAAGATATCAATGTCTTCATCTGTCTCTGCGACCGGATCAATCCGTGCTTGACAAGGGCCCGGATTAGGACCCCTTCAACGGTAAGATTATCCCTCTCCAAAACAACAAAACCGTAACCCTTAAAGAAGGAGTTTCCAGTCAGTTGGCGAGCAGCTTGCGGATGGCCGTACCCTTGCTGACTGCAACATCCAGAAGGAGAGCACACTTCACCTAGAGTTGCGTCTCAGGGAAGGCATGCAGATCTTCGTCAAGACCCTCACTGGCAAAACACCCAGTCCTTGGCCGGATGGCTGCATTTCCGACAAGTCTCCGCCTCGCACGACAAGTCTGGCTCCGACTAGTGCGTGGGGCCCAGACGCACGACTCGGGCGTCACCACCCCCGAAGGGGCGAATCTCCACGTCATGCGGAAACAACAGGTGGCAGCCATGCAGGTAACCTGCCCTGGCAAGAGCCTTAATGCAGGTCTGACTAGCCGCACAACCATCACATCGCCATCACCTTCTACTCTGCCACACGCAAGACTCAACCCGAGGCACTCAAGCACCCTCTACGACGCGCACCAGCCTAGACTTAGGCTCGGGCGTGGCAAGCTAGGCAAGCACTCGGGAAGACTAAGACAAGCCCAAACTACTCGGGGAGAAGGCCAAGCGTCCCGGAGGGAACAGTCCAACCCGGCCACGTGCCGGCCTCCCCGACAAGACATCGCGACTCGGCTTCAATGCACCCCGACGTGCGACGGGACGTGCCAACTGCCGAACACTGTAACTCTTTTTTTACTCCCCCTTGTGCCCTTCCCCTTGAGACTATAAAAGGGAGACGAGGGCAACTGTCACAAGGGTTAGACTTTCATAAGACCTTACTCCATCACTCGGGACCTAGGATCGAACTCCCTCTCCCGACTAGTTTGTAACCCCTACTACGAACACACCTGGCTCAGGAACACGGCAGCAACACACTGGACGTAGGGTATTACTCCTCGGAGGCCCGAACTATAAGGAATTGAGTGCCCATTAGCCTAAGAGGGGGAGGGGGTGAATTAGGCAACTAAAAACCTTAACCTATGGCTTCACTATTTTTACACAAAGATAAACTAGAACATACTATCTAGATGTGCAACTAGGGTTGTTCTAGTGTGAAACTCCCATCCCAAAACAAGGTTTGCAACCTATAGCCAATCCTAGCATGATACTACTCTAGGAAAGTAAAGGCAAGCAAAGATTGCAATAGAGTAAATGCGGAAATGTAAAGGGGATGAGAGGAAGCAAACTCTTGACACACGATTTATCCCGTGGTATCGGTAGGCACTAAGCCATCCCTAGTCCATGTTGTTGAAGCACTCACACAAGAGTATTGCTTCCCGGTCACCAAGTCCCTCCCAAGAGCACCACTTGACTCGCCACAAAGGCTAGCCACTTAGGCACTTGCCAAGCTCCCTTGTTCACCTTGATGCCACCTCCACTAAGGAGCTTCTCCACCGAGGAAGGGGGTCTCCACGTCCCCCGCACAAAGTGTCCTCGCCACTCCACACCAAGCCGGAGGGTCGATGACGATTGTCGGTGAGCCACTTAGGCCCCAAGGCTTCCAACGAACCTTGTACAACTTGATTCACTCAAGAATCACCTCACAAGGTTGGCACAACCTTGCACTCACTCAGCTCTATGTTAAGCCTAGCACTAAGCACATACACTAAGCATATGCAAGTCTAAGGATGAGCAATTAAGCACTTGGATGGATTGGATATGATCTTCAAGGTGTCTTGCACTATCCTGCACTTCCACACAATCCAGCAACCTCAAATGGGTGAGTGGAGGGGGTATAAATAGCCCAAGGAATCCAAAGAGCCGTTGGCTAACGGTCAGTGAAAAAGGTAGCATCGGATGAATCGATGCTATGCTTTTCCAGGGCGTCGGTTCATCCGGTGCCCTCCACGTCACTTAGCCGTTGTAGCTCTGCTGACACAACTGCTCCGACGCTATACACCGACGGTGCGTCGGATCATCCGGTGCTGAAGACTTCTCACTCGGGGCGGCACTGTATGTTTCAAATATAACCGTCGGATAGACCGACGCTTCCCCTTGACCAACGCGCCGGATCATCCGGTGCTGAAGGCTTCGTCTTGGCGCGTCTCTGTCTTGATTCAACTGAGCGTTGGAGAGACCGATGGTGTCCCCACTCTGACCGTCGGATCATCCGGTGCTTCTGTCTTCGCTGCTCCTCCTCTGCAATTCATCCAGTGCATCTAGGAATTCGACCGTCGGATCATCCGACGGTGACGACTTCATTTTGCCTTCTGCTCAGTGTACCAATTACACCGACGCTTGCACCGACGCTTCTTCTTATGTACCATCGGTTCATCCGACAGTGTGTTTTCTTTTCCTTTCTTGCTCGTTTTTGACCCTAGAAAAATAGACTATCTTCTCAATTTGGCATGTGGTATTTTGGCATCCTTGGGACCTAGAGATGTCTACAAAGACATGCTAAACAATATGGTTAGTCCCATTGATCATGTTATCATGAATCACCAAAATCAAGCTCGAACTAATGGCATATGAGGTCATGTTCACTACACGAACCAGTATAAATCTCGTTGTCTCCTGCTCTAACCATCCGAGCCCGACGCACGATCGATAGAAACTTACTGCCGGCGGTAAAGAACCCCGACAACGCCCTTTTCCTAGCGAGCTCCTCGTTGTCAGGGCGCGTTTCTTCAGCAACAACATGCTTTTCCTCCTTCAAAGTACTGACAACCCTTTTCTTTGAGATTGTTTTCTTCTCAAGATCAATCATTGGGGAAGGATCGTGAATTTTCTTCTTTTCCCTTTCGGCGGCAGCCACCTTTACTGCCTCGGTCTTACGCCGAATCAAGTTCTCATTAACCTTCAACAACTTGGAAGACTTTTCAACAAGTGGGGGCAGGGTAGTTTTTGCAGCTTCTGCCTTTCGCTTGGCCAAGACATATTGGGCTTCCGCGCTTTTTGAAGCACCCTCTGTCGTACCAGCCGCCTTGTTCGTTTTGCCCTTCTTTGAGGTCTCGACGGGCTCTGATCCAATATTGCCTGGTGGCTGCACCTTTTTGCCGGCCGTCGATGGTTTCGGTCGTGGCGGATACAAAACTTTCATCTCGTCAAAGACTCGATTGACGCGGCCTTGGTGCTTCAAGATTTTTTGGGCACACTTCCACTCTTTACACTCTTTGTGAGTGTAGTTACCAATCATCTGAACAACTTTTTTCTCAACTTCAGCAACGATTTCTTCATCTGTCTTCCCATCAGGACGCTTCACATTGAATTTGGGGCTTCGGACTTCATAATCTAGCCCAGGCAGCATTTGGGTCCTGAACGCCCATGAGCCCCATCGAGGCTGGCATGGCCAAATATCAACAACCACAAATTCTTCAAGAGCGTCCCGAGTTGTGATCACATGGGAAGCTTAAAAGAAGGCACTGGTGCTAGCAGACGAGCAGCTAGCCTTCGTCAGTTCAGGAGACAGATCAATGTCCAAATCAACCATGTGACTTGCCAAGTCATAAGTTAAGTTGTTACCTCCTCCCAATTTGCTTTCCTGCCAATCACTGGAATATGGGCGTAAAACCAATAGGATGTCCATCAATTAGCCCATTTATTCTTGTATGCAAGGGCTAGCTCTACTGGGGCTTGATTCTTGCTAATGCGTCGCGCCGGAAAGGTGCAACATCCATATTGAGCCTCTTTCTCTTCATCCTCAACGCTTATCACCCTCTTCGCCCAATGAATCTCAAAGTGGCGAACGAAGGTCTCCACATCATTGTCCCCAGTGAAGGTGCGACAAACCCATAAGAATTTCATAATCTGAGGAATTGAATTGGGCGTCAGCTGATGAATCTGCACGTTGTAAGCAGCCAATATCTCAGAAAACCTCCTGGGCGCTGACAACCGAAGCCCCGCCGTGAAAAAGTCCCGGAACACGACACTTTCATTCTTCCGGGGTTTCGGCGTGGTTTCTCTCCCAAGTAGCCAGCAGACACCAGGTTCGAAACAACCTTCCAGCCGCAACGCATCCAGGTCGGCTTGAGTCATCAAAGACCGACCCATAAAACAAGTCTTCTACTTAACCAAATCTTGGGGATCAGCTTTCACTCCTGTTAAACTTTCCCCAGAATCCTCCGCAGCAGCTGCGTCGCTCTCCTCTCCAATCTCGCTCTCCTCCACGTCGGCGGCACGCATTTTCGCATTTGTGTCACTCAACATTATTTTGACATACCCTCCACTACCCGAATCATTACTTTCATCGCTACTAGAGGTGGATGAGGTGTTGTCGCTCTCGCGAGAGCTAGCGGACCAATCCAAGCTAGAAATCTTAACAGACTCCGAGCTGGATGACGCAGAGGAAGACGTCGCGGCAGTTTCCGCAGCTTCTAGC
Organism: Cenchrus americanus; assembly: GCA_947561735.1. Classification (NCBI taxonomy): domain Eukaryota; kingdom Viridiplantae; phylum Streptophyta; class Magnoliopsida; order Poales; family Poaceae; genus Cenchrus; species Cenchrus americanus. The sequence continues at coordinate 59,302,629 of OX387240.1, forward strand.
GGAGCGGCCTGGTCTTCGCGATTCGACGGAGACCCTTCGCCTTCCATTGCCTTAGCAGTGTGCCTTCAGATGATTGGCGAATGTTGTTCTTTTTGTTCAACCCTGTCTAAAACCCGCATTAGGCCTAATCCCCTAGCACATACTATGCTATATATGCCGCTGCCAAACTCATCTCGGCACAGTTGCTTCTTACTATGCTATATATGCCGCTGCCAAACTCATCTCGGCACAGTTGCTTCTTGAGGAGTTGGTAGTAGGTTCACCTCAATAATGGAGCGTGACAATGTTGGCGCAACCTACCTAATACCGCCAATCCCGACATTCACACGCAAGAGCCAGTTATACCAAGGTGGACTTCTAAGAACTAATTTTGAAAGCAGTTTTTATGAAATTAGGAGTTTGAAAGCAGTTCATTAGCTCAGCGCTAACAGCTCGCCAGTATTCACACTACAAGATCCTTCGCTTCAGATTGAGGTTAGCAGTTTTAAATACACTAGGTGATACCCCGTGCGTTGCTGCGAGAATTTTTTAAACAAAATTTTAAGGTGAAATGTGAAAGTAGTGACACCAAAGATATTACATGGCAATATTCGTTTGTAAACTCATTATATATGAAAGCATGATATTTTGTTGAGAGTAAATCATTCTAAAATTGTCAGCAGGAATTTTGTGGTGTGATATACATGCTATAAGCCACAAAAAATCGATTTAAGACATAAATATGTGATTTGGTGGATGATGACATGGCGTATAGTGGATGGTGACATGCGCACAAGAGTGGATGATGACGTGAAATGCTTGCATGTTGAGAGAAATCCAACTATAGCTTGTAGTGGGTCTCACTTGTATAAGTTTTATAGATGGCAGTCAAACAAGAGCACCATTTGGAGGACGGTAGATGGGAATGGGACCATAAGGATTTTAGTGGTTCAATTTGAAGCAACGAAAATAATACTCCATCTGGTTTGGTAAAAGAAGTTATTTATGATTTATATAAAAATATTTATTAAAAAGTTATATATGTATATTTTTTATGAAGATGTTTTTCAAAAAAATCTATTGATAAAATTTTCACATTTCTAAACTCAACAACTTAAAAATTATTCATCATTTATATTCTCAATATTTAACTCAAATCTTATCGAAACGACTTCTTTTACCAAACCGGAGAGAGTAAAAATGTAAAATCTATACTACTACACAAGTCCATCGATAACTCCAAGGTTCAGCGGCGCACCATCCGGTAAACCCGGTACATTTTCTACACCACTTGTTAATAGTATATCTGCTCATGCATCAGATATTCAGACCGATGATAATGACGCCACGGATATTGCAAAAGGATGGTGGCTTTGCCACGACAAGACGATATTGTTTGTTAGGTGAGTGGCGTGCTGAGTGGAGCTCAGCTAGCTAGTAGAAGGCTAGAACCACGGATGGAAACATCCGTGAAAACGACATTTCGCTATATATGGCTGCAGAGCATCAAATTAATCCAAATACAAACAACTTAACATTTACATCAGATATCGTACGTTTTCCCGTATCCACCACCTAAAACTCGTAGAAAAATCTCCAAATAACGTAACTATTCCCCTGTACGTTTCTAGTAAGCATTAATTTTAATTCAGTGGATGCCAAGAGCCTGGAATCTCCTAACCAAGGCAAGATTAGCAGCGTTGCTCCTCAGCCAGTCCTCGGCGCTCTCCTTCTCCCCGTAGTGCTCAAACTTGTCCAACACCTCGTCATTGCCGTCCAGAATGCTGACGATCTTCCTCATGCTCGGCCGCGCTGCCGGGTCTGACCGGGTGCACGCGATGCCGAGCTTAGCCAACCGCACGAGCTCCTTGCGGTCAAACTTGCCATCCAGCCGCCTGTCCACCAGGGCCTCCACCGGTCGGTTCAGCTGCCGAAAGAGCTCAACTTTCCTGACGAGGAGAACCTGTGGCAACCTCCCGTCGACGGCCATCATGCCGGTCACCACCTCCAGCACCAGAACGCCGAAGCTGTAGACATCGGCCATGGTGGTCGCCTCACCGGTGTCCATGTACTCCGGCGACATGTAGCCGAAGATGCCCCGCGCCGAGCTGGTAGTAGACACCACGACATGGTGTCCGCCGCCGTGGTGCTCGTTGCTCCTCGAGAGGAACTCGGCGAGCGCGAAGCTCCCGAGGCGCGGGTTCATGTCGGGGTCCAGGAACACCGCCGAGGACGTGATGTTGCGGTGGATGACCTGTTCGTCCCACTCCTCGTGCAGGTAAAGGATGGCCGACGCGAGGGCCTTGACGATGCTGTACCGCTGGCGCCATGGGAGGACTGCCGCCTCGTCGTCGCCGCCGCCGCCGCTGCGGCGGATCATCAGGTAGTGGCTCAGGAGGCTCCTCCCCGGGGAGTAGTCGTAGACGACGAGCATCTCGCCGTGATCCGTGCACCACCCGCGCAGCTGCACGAGGTTCCTGTGCCGGAGCCTTGCCAGGTTGCAGAGCTCCCTGGCGAACCGGACCCGCAGCGCCGGGCACGTCTTCATTCCGAGGCGCTTGACTAGGACATGGACGCGGCAGCCGTGGCCGGTGTCCAGGAAGCCCTCGTACCCTGTCCCGAAGTCCAGCTCCGCAACCACCTGAGACTCGGAGAAGTCGTTGGTGATGGCGACGATCTCATTGTAGGATATCTCACGCGGCATGTCCACGTTCGGGATCGCCACCGGTCGCCGGCTGATGCTGCTGTTTCCACCTGCTGCAGAGTCGACAGCGCTGGATCTTCCGTCTTCTGCAGTGTGGTATATGGTGTCTGTTGCAGCGGTGGCGTATACGACGACGGGCTTGGACTTGGACGACGGAGTTGTGGCCGTGCTCTCGGAGGTGCTGACGCAGGTTGTCGTGCCAGAGTCAGAGGATGAAGAAGTGAGGGAGATGTACTTTGGAAGAGCCACAAACGACGGGAGTCGCGGGAGGTCGCCCATGGAGCCGTCGTCGGACAGGTTCTCGACGACCCACTTCATGGTCGGACGAGCCCTCGGGTCGTGCAGCGAGCAGAGGAGGCCGAGATGTATGAGCCGGTTGATGTCGAACAGAGAATAGGCGCCTTCCGGTTCCGGCAGCAGCTTACCGTCTGCAGCATTGAGTAGCTTCCCCTCGTCAGACAGCCGGCGCACCCAGTCCAGCATGAAGATTTCGTCGTCGGGGTACGCCAAGTCGACCGCACGCCGCCCCGTCGCAACCTCCAGGAGCACAATCCCAAAGCTGAAGACGTCGGATTTGGCGGTGCCGCCGGTGGCCCGGCGCTGGAAGCTCTCCGGCGGCAGGTACCCCATAGTTCCTCCGATCCGGCTTGTGTCCATCAGCCGGAACTGATAGTTCGCCGAGGCAGAGGACGACAAGCCCAGGGATGGCGGCGACGGTGACACCTCTAGGTGTGGGTGTGGGTGTGGCTGCTGTCCCGCCTCCGCGTCGTCGTCGGCGCACACCACCGCGTGCTCGAGCCACCGGGCGAGGCCAAAGTCTCCGAGCCGGGCGTTGTACTCGGCGTCGAGCATGACGTTGCTGGTCTTGACGTCCCGGTGGATGATCTGCGTGTCGAGCTGCTCGTGCAGGTAGAAGAGCGCGGCGGCCAGCCCGGCGACGATGCGCCGCCGCCGGTCCCAGCTCAGCACGGGAGCCTTGGCGAAGATGAGGCGGTCCAGGCTGCGGTTGGGCATGTAGTCGTACACCAGCAGCAGCTCGCCCCCGCCGCCGTCGCCGCCGTGGACGCACCACCCGCGGAGCCGCACGAGGTTGCGGTGCCGGAGCCTCGCCACCGCCGCGAGCTCCGCCAGGAAGGACTTCTCGAACCGGTCGCCGTGGCTGGCGATGCACTTGACGGCTACCGTCGTGCCGTCGCTGGGCAGCACGGCGCGGTACACCCTGCCGAACCCTCCACTTCCGAGAACCTCCTTGTCGCTGAACCCGTTTGTCCCGATGTACAGCTCGGTGTAGCTGAATATCCTCGGACTGCCGCCGGAGCCAGCAGCGAGCTTCCTGCCTTCCTTCTCATCCACGCCGGCGATATCCTCGAACGCCATCCCTGACGAGTCACGGCAGCGGTCGGCGCCGCCGCCGCATGACCGGCAGCGGAGGCACGACAGCACGCGACCGACAGTGCAGCGGACGTAGGATCCGACTGTCTTGTTGTTGCCAGCCGTCACCCGGCAGCGCGGCACATCCGCCGCCAGGACGGCCTCGTCGGCGTCCATCGGCAGCACGAAGCACAGGCGGCGCAACGACGACATGGGGGAAGGCAAGCGATTAGTAAGTGGAACGCCCACGCATGCTAATCGGGGCACTTTGTGCGCGTGAGGGTGAGAATGAAATTAGTGCGGGCGGTGAAAGCGCCCATTAGTGTGGGAAATGGGGATGGATATGAAGGTGGTTGGGGCAGGTGGGGATTGGGGAAGATGGGGGTCGGTGTATGGTTTTGGCAGTAACGTCTGGACGTGTTGATGCGGCTGGCTGGTGTGGGTGGCTCGCTAGGTTGACTTGGATGGCGACTGAGGGACCACTCGATCGGGTCGGGATGGGAATACAGGATTTCGTTGCACCGGTGCCGCTCTGAAAAAATATATTGTTGGTTGGTTGCTGTATGATGCCGAGTCATAATAACTTTCCTATCAGCAGCGGCAATGACCAGCAACCTTACTAACCATCGATCTGTCACACCCTCTTCCGAACTATTTTTTAAACTTTTACCTCCGTAAGGTTTCTATTTTTAAACTATCGTAACTTATACTTACACGTAACTTTTTTTGACATATAGTTTTGAACTAAACTTTTTATCAAATAATTGTTGAATAAAAGTCTAAAGTACTCCAGGACTCCACTAAGTATAACCAAAGTCTAGATAACTTCATAAAATATGTTTTCGATTAAGTACCCTCAAAATTATGTTACTCGATTCAGTTTATAATAAAACAATTTGTTCTTCATGCACAAGTGGAATTTTAAGTTCAAATTTTTACAAGGCAATACAAGACAACATATAAACATGGTAAATATATATCATGAATTTTCCACCACTATTTTTGATAGGGTGGAACATTTAAATATATCTTGAATTTCTCACCGCTATCTTGAATCTTGATAGGGTAGAACGTTTAATAATGATTTTTGTCATTTGACACACAAAATTATATAAAAAATAATGAAAGAATTCTAAAATATTTCATTAATATATATTACGGTGTCTACTACTGACCTGCAAAGTTTTAAATTAAATTTCAACTTGGACAAACAAAATTGACTAATTGCATTGTGGGATAAGTTGAACCAAATATCATAGTTTATGATGTAAATTGAACCAAAACAAACTTTAGGGACTTATTTGGACTTTCTTTATACTTGAAATGAGTAATTTGGACTTTTCTATTTTTAAGCACAACTTCAATGGTGTGTGGAACTTATGCGTTTAACTTTTACATGCAATTTATTTTAAGGATAACTTATAAGTAGACCATCCGGTTGAATGATATTTTGAAACAATATTTTGGTGGCGTGCGGAATTTAATTATGCGCACAACTTGTATGCATTTTTTAAAGAATGACAGATAAGTAGAATATCAACTTACATTATATTTTTAAGCACGACTTAATGTTGCTTGGAACTTATATTTACAATTTGTATGTACAATTTGTTTTAAAAAATAACCTACACACATAACCTCTTTTGAACCTCGACTTACATGATAATTTTTAAAACATATGTATTAATTTTTATACATAACAAAGTACAGAAAAAAGTTTGAAAACACGTGAAACCCACCAGATCGCAGCAATTTGATCAGTGGGCGGGCGCTGCGGGTGGTGGGCCCGGCCAACAGCGTGACAACGTGCGCATGCCCACTTGGCAACATATCATGTACAAATCAACCTCTCAGTGCAACCAAGCAAACTTTAATCTAGGCCACATGATGTTGATCCAAGTGGATGCGTGGAGATTATGTAATGTTACACTAAACCACCCACCCTAATTACACTTTTGCAATTCTCCCCTCCCACTCCCCCATGTGCCTCTTTGGATTAACACTTGTGGTCCATATTAAAAGTTCGCACGTTTGTAAGGAGAGATCGCCTTGCACCTGATATATTCCCGACCAATTTAACTTTGTATGGGTAGGGATCTTTCCTTCCATCCATACAATTCTTCGAGGTTCGTATACTAGACAAACCTATACAGATGCACCTCACTAAGAGTCTAATTCTATCTCTCAACATGCAAACTATCCACTTTATCTAAGAACCTACTACATCATACGCCATGTCATCATCCACTAATATCATTTATTTATGACTTTCATCGATTTCTGTTTACTCATAGAACTCATGCATACAATTTATTAGTCATTACGAGCATCACACTACAAATTTCATGGTAGAAATATATGCAAGGATCAATCATTCAAGAGTCATCCTATCTCACCAAATAAATATATATATTTTCATGTATAATGTTGTTTGCAAAAGAAGGCTATTAGGAAACAGCGAAGCTAAGTCAGAGATTTAGTTGGGGGCAGATTTAACATGCACTTATGGCAGATGCACTCAGTCGGGCCACACATCCACGCCAACATCGGCACAGCTGCCAACTCGCCCCTAGGCCGCGCCATCAACGGCACAGCCGCACATGCACTGTTGACAGCCGCCAACAGAGAACCGCTGAGATACGGTGTGCGTGACAGCAGGAAGGAGCTGACATCAGCTGACAGTTTTTTAGCACAATCAGGAGCTCTGCTGGACTGCCGAGCAATTGGATGCATGCATGCATGGATGGGCTGGCCGGTAGTATATTTGATGACTCGGCCCATTAGGAAGCCCAATTATGAAATATCGATTGGCTACCACCACCCCAGTTTTCTTCCTCCTGCCCGTCCGAGATCCATCCTATCTACTAGCTTCCAGATTTTTTTTTATTTATATGGTTTTAGGATTTGAGATTCGTGCAAACAATAACATTCCTTGAATCCTCATCCCAACCCTAGGTTTCCTCCATAGCCGCCGCCTACCCTGTGCACGACACCGCACCCGCGCCGGCCCCGACGTCGCCCCTGCGCTGACTCGACGTCGTCGGTGCGCCGCCTTCGCCGTTCGCGGCCGCGTGCGAGTCCGCGGGTCGTGCCGCGCAAGGGCTTCACTTATCCCGTTCCTCCTGAGGAAGAAGATGATGAAATATTGTTGTTGCCAAAATGTTGAATCTTTACTTGGTCAAAATGTGGAAATAGATGGTGAAAAATATTGAATTGTGCCATAAATGGTGAATGTCGAATTTAATTGGACCTATTAGTTGGAATGGGCTTTAAATCAATGTTGTTTATCCAACATATAAAAGTTATATAGGACCTCCTGCTGCGGCTGCTTGTTTGATGTTTCTCAACTTGACATCCATGGCGGACGTGGGTACACGGGTGGCGCGCGGCGTGGCGTACGTGGTGGCACCCGACAGCAGGTTGTAGCGAACATGCAGTCTGTTCGTTTGGCTGGTGGCTGATGGCTGGTGTTGGTTTGTTATGAGAGAAAAGTACTGCTGGCTGGTTGCTGGTGGCTGATTTGTTCTGAGAGAAAAGTACTATTGGCTGGTGGCTGATAAGCCACACGAACAGGGCCATGACCGACATAGCCATTTGTTCAAGTATGATTTTGGTGTTTCATACAACACAATCATGGGACTAACCAAAATGATTGAGCATATCCTTGTAGGCATTCTAGGTTCCATGGATGCAACCGTACACAATGCAAAGCATGACAAAAGAAAAAATATGAAGCCGGGACAAAGAGAGGAATGAATTGGACTTATCCTATGAATAAATATTCTTAGATCAATCAAATGGTGCGAAATGCTACAGAATCATGAAGATTATTCCACAAGCTTTCCATAGAGTCCAAGATCATCAAAATCGGAATCCAGAGTGAATAGTTATGCCCAAATTAAGATGTGCTGAAAATAGGGCATAGGATGATCCGACGGTCCCATTTTTTGAGCGTCGGATGAACCGATGATAGCGTCGGTTCATCCGGTGCTAGCCATTTCTGCGCGAATACCTCTCTGTATGTTTCTACAACGTCCACTTGAGAGAAGGGCGTCATCATCAACACATCAAGTTCACCAAGATCGAGCACAAGCCCAAGAAGAAGGTGGTCAAGGAGAGGAGACCAAGGCAAGAAGCAACTATCACCGTCCGAGAGTGGACAAGTGGTGGAGAATCAAGTTCTTCTAGCTCAAGTGATGAATCAAGAAAGAACTTCACCACCCGTTTCATGCAAGGTCCATCATCATCACTACACATGTGCCTTATGGCCAAAGGTATGGAGAGCAATGTAAGTGGCGATGAATCCGACACCATCTCTCTCGATGAACTTGTTGAGCTAGTCCATGAGCAAAAAGGAATGCTTAAGAAACAAGCTAATGAAATTAAAGAACTCAATGCTCTCAATGATCTTAGTGCAACCCTTACTACAAATTATGAACATTTGTTGTGCAAATTCAAATTGCTTAGCAAGGAGTGTGATGATCTAAAATCTAAGCTTGAGAGCAATGGGACTAAAACAAGTAATTCCTTTGAGCTTGATGAATCATCTATCCCTTGTGCAATTCCTATCTCCAAGGTAGATGCTTCAACTTCTTACATTGATTTAATGGATGAATCTTGCTCACCATCTTGCAATGAGAATGTTGTTGTAGAATCATGTGATTGTCTCATAGGCAAGAAAAATGATGAGCTCAAGCAAGAAGTGAAAATGGCTCCAAGAGAGGTTGGCAAACTTGATGGGCAAGGGCAAGAACAATGAGGAACAAGTGGACATCTCTCAAGACATGAGGAGCAAAGTCCAACCTTCTCAAGATAACCGTGATCCCATGGTGAAGAAGCTTGAGAAGGGTGCAACCGTGACTTGCTACAAGTGTCATGGAGAAGGGCAAAAGTTCTACAAATGCCCTCAATTTTTCAAGAAGATGGACAAGGGCGCAAAGAAGAAGTTGAACCCCCCATCAAGAGCTCCCTCATATACACCAAGCCCAACCGCAAGAACAAGACCAAGAGCAACACCTATGTCATCAAGAAGAAGGCTAATGGCAAAGTGGTTGCACACAAGGTCGGGAAGATGAAGGAGGAGCGAGGTTGGAACCAACCCATTTGGGTGCCTAAGGAAGTCATCACAAACATGAAGGGGCCTCAAATGGTATGGGTTCCAAAGGCCACTTGAAGGCCATATGGGCGGGGACTTGGGAGGCTTGGTAAAATGAAGATGAAAAGATTCAAGCCTAAAAGCAAAGCTTGCAAGTTGGACATGTGTTGCCCAAGTTCCTCGGTTGAGGTAATGGAAACTAGAACCCATCTCATGTATCTTTGTAGCTCCATTGCCTTGTTTAAGTTTCATTTGTTGCAATATTTTCATATGGTAGGTTGCTTCTGTCATGTGCTAACCCATGAGCAACTTACATGGTTTGATTAGTGTGTAGGAAAGCCACACTTATTCTTTCATGGTGCATGTTCTCATATATATTTCTTTGCATCATGAGCAAGGTATAGGGTTAGCTTCCCTTTTGTTGTCATAAACAATGTGCATACATTTGGTTGGTGATTCAAAAACTAAATGCACACATTTAGGGGGAGCTCATCCTATGGTTTGGTTATGGGACTAACATTGTTTCAAGCTTATCTTATGTAGTCCCTTGGTGACGCGTTCCGGTGCGGTACTTCATTCTAAAAGAATGCTATTTCACTCTCAATGTGATCTAACATCTCTAAAAGAGTGAATATAGCAATATGAGCTTCATGCTATTGAGTCATGTCCTTGCGAGCTTATGTCTCTATATAAGTTCGAAAGCAATGTACTCATACATTACTAATCCTTGTGGTACCCCGAGTGTCTTCTTTTCAAGCTTCTTTCAAGTGGTGTCGCCTCAAGTGATATCATTTCCAAGTGGCTCATCTGAATGTGGTGCCAACAAGGTAAAGAGGATCATCCCCCGGAGGTATGCAATGATCAAAAGACTACAAGTGATATCTACAAGTGGTAATGTAACAAGAACCCATTTGTCTTATCTCTTGTCCTTTAAGCTACCTCCTCGCATGATATGCTCTAAGCTTCCTTGCCTTACAAGTTTGTAGTTGTGCACTTGATTTCCACACTATCATTGTTGACGGATAAAAGACGTATCCCTCTACGATCCGCAAGCGTACGGACCCCACACCTTTTTCACCACGGGATTCCCAAGGTTCTTGTCAATCCGCGGATCAAGAGGATTACAAGCGTTCAATTTACTTCTAAGCACTAGCTACTAAAACCCTAACTACTATTATACTAGAAAACAACTAAACTACACTAGAGAGAACGATAAGTGATCAAAGTAGGAGACACTCGCCCATGGGTCTACGATCATGCAATCAATTAAAGACATTAAACCAATCTAATCTATCGGGGGTTGTGACCACGGTTTCGCCCTTTCCCTCCTCTCGTACTGTCACTACGCGAAGGTATTCATGACTAGACCTATGATGGACACGGCGTATTGAATGGATCCAAGGAAGCATTGGAGCTCTACTCCCTTTACGGCATGGTAGCTAACCTTAAGCATTGAAGTATATTCAACACAAGATGATAGATAGATAATCTGACAAAGTATGATTACATCTCAAGATCGATTACAATCCATGGACGAATAAGGAGATTACCCCATCAAGGTGCTGGACATAGCACCGTTGATCATGGTTTCCCTTCAACGGTGTCTTCCTTCTTCTCCACGAGAGGGTGCTTCCTTCGAGGTGGTTGATCTCCCTCCGGAGATCCTCCTCCTCTCTCTCTAGCTTGTGGACGACCTCCTGGTGCGAATGGCTCTCTCCCTGTCGATTGGCGGCACCTCCAGGCTTTTAGGGTTAAAGATCCTTCGGGTGCAAGGAAAGGGGGGTCGAACCGGCCACCGGAGTGGGCTGGGCCGGCCCCTCTCGGCCCGGCTCGGTCGCCCCTTTGTTGTCGTGGGTCCTCAGGTGATTATGAACTTTGCCCCCTCCACTTGCATGATTTTGATGATGTCATCCTCGCGTCGAAGATGGAGGTTCTCTTCGCGTGAAGTTCGGTCTTTTACACTTCAATCCCCGGGGGTGTTCCTCGTAGCACTTCGGTCCTTGCCACCATTGGAAGTGATTTCATCAAGCTCATGAACACGAACAAGACTCTGTAAATGCTCCTTTGAACTTGTTGTGAATCCATCCTTTATGTCCATGTTTTCCTACATAAACACAACACTTCCAAATGCATGCACATAGATGAACTTGTCATATGATTAGTGTGCCTAGTGGCGGGTTAGTTCCATAATCAAATCCAAACCAAAGTGTAATGAACATGCTAGGTGTACCAAAATACACCGTCAACATCTCCCCCACGCTTAGCTCTTGCTCGTCCTCGAGCAAGTACTCGTAAAAGAACTTCGTCCAAGGTGTTGTAATCATGAACCACTTATCCTTCTTCATAAGTTAGTCAATCCTTTCATCTTTAATACATAAACACAAAGTAATGATCATCAAACATAAACATGGGCGTTTAGAATTTTTACCACGTCAAGATTTACCCCACAGCTCAAATCTTCACTTGAAACCTTCAATTTCAGCCATGCTTACTTTTTTGCTTCCATCGGAGGATTTTCCTGCAACAAGTATTAGACAAAAACCTTTCTCCAAGCTCTCGCAAGTCACTCATATGAGTGGCTATCCTAAACCAATTTTATAAAACTCTCACCTCCCATAAGTCTCGCATATAACATGTAAAGTGGAGCTATAGGTAGGGCTAGTGCAACCAACACAAGTATTGTCAAACTAAGAACTTCCTCTAATGGTTGTTTACCTTTCAAAGCCAATGATCATGAGAATTAACCATATGTAGGGATATCAAGGATGAGAAGATTTAGAATGGTGGACATGTGCAAGGGCAAAAGAAAATTATGACTACGAGGCACCGATGATGTCCTCGTTGTCGGATTGCACATGGTTGGAAAAGAATGAAAGTTTCGTCTCTCAACAACGTGACATCCTTCCTTACACTTTTAATTTTTCTTTTCTTTCACTTGATTCATCCCTCTCATATCTTTATTGCTACCTCCTCTTTTCTCTTTTTCTTTTTTCTTCATTCATTCTCATATATTTTTTCTTTCACATATTTTTTCTTTCTTTCTTTTCTTTCTTTTCCATACTCATACTTTTTCTCTTTATTTTTCTCTCTCTTGACAACTTTTCAAAGCTCTCAACTCCCCTCTTTCTCGCATGCATACAATCTGAAATTTTAATTAAACCATGCTAGAGACGAGACGAAACATTGAGAATAGGTTGTGTTCAAGGAATGCGATGTACAAAAGAGATGTATAGGGTTGGGTATGGAATTCGGCGATGTACGGGACTTCCAATGTGAAAGTCACGTTACCGAATATATGACGAGGCTAGCAACAAAAGATAAGCACAAGAACATGATCATTGCTTGAAATTAAAACTTCCAAGAGAGAAGGATCCTAGCTTAACTCATCGTGCTAATCACACTTATGGTGGAGCAAAAAAATAAATTGGCTTTGTATAGTATTTTTTTTCTTATTCTCAACTTGGAAAAAGAGGTTTTGCTAACCTTTATTACAAGGGTTTTAAGATAATTTTCAGAACTGAAATCCTCCAACTTTTAGCATTGAACATAGCACAACTAACATGTGAAGCTCAAGATCGAAGTGTGGTATGGATACTTTAAGTAGTAGCAATTCCACTAAGCACCACGGTAAACGTTTTTCAAACCACACACTTATGTTCATATATCAAGAATCAAAGATAAACAAACAAGTGAATAAAGATAAGCATCACACAAGACACAAAAAATATATAAAGACTTTTTTATTTGATTTTCTTTGACTCAACACTAATTTAAGACACTTTCAAACTTGCAAAAATTTAAAAACACACTCGAAAACTAAGACTCATTAAACTCTAAGACTCTCGCTCGAAGATTAAACCAAACCTAAACTTGAAACTCAAAAGCTAAGGCTAGCTAGCTAGCTCCCCCCACGCTAAAAACATACGACGTCCTCGTCGTATCTTACAAAAATCCTAAGGGGAAAACTAGACCTAGTGGTACTTTAAGCAAGTATTGCACCACTTGCCTCTCATGTTTCCAACCATGCCAAAAAGTTTGCGCACGTTGCGGTTAAGGAACTTGTAGTCGTCTTCGACTATGCGCTCCAAGTCCTCCATACGCTGCTTCATCGCTTCCATGGCTTGGAGACATTCGTCGACCGACGCGTAGAGATCCGCGATGGATTGACGACAAGCTCGACAACACATCGGATGCAATCCGAAGGGGTCGTCATCACCATTGTCTCCACCGTCGTCGCCACCGTCGTCTCCACCACCATTGCCGTCACCGCCACCATTGTCGCACCCGCCGTTAGGGCCTTCGGAAGTCTTCTCCTTGGGCACCTCATCCCAAATGCAGAGGTCGTTATCATCTCTTCCGGCGGCCGCCCACGAGCTCGGGCTACGATCGTCGAAGTAGTCGCTACCCCCATAATCCTTAGGCTCGAGCGACACCTCCTTGTAGTCTTTCCACTTCATGCCTTGGATGTGTGCCGACCTTCGAACGGGCGTAGGGACCTTCTCTCCTTCGACGGGGTTGCGAGATGCAATAGCTCCGGTCGGGACACGCCCTCCGCAACGGATGCGGACGGTCCTCTTGATCTCGATAGGTAGCTTGAGCTCGCATCGCTTCGCCTCCTCCATCGATGGCTCCTTGGCTTCTAGCTTCAACTCTAAGCTTCTTGGGGACACAATGGATGCTGCAAGGGTGCAAAATATTGCTTGAAGGGGTTAATTCCCGAGCTTCCAATTCGGCTAAATAAATAGTCCGGAGAGGGAAGCCCTGGGGACCTCATTTTCCTTTTTTAAACTTCCCTTAAAAATTTTCGACCAAAGAAGGAAGTCGAAAAGGAGCAATTCGGGCAAAAATCGGGGACGCCGGCCGCCGGGACCCTACTAGGCCGGTCGGACCGGGCGGGCCGGCCCACCCCGCTCGGGGGCCGGCCGGTCCGGTTTTTCGCGCACCGCCCTTTTTTTTACCTCCTTAGCCCATGGGAAAAAGTTGGCCCGTAAATCTTTGCGAGAAACTCCGAGAAAATCAAAAGAAAAACTATTTACGAAATTCTCGCCTTGTTTTTCGTCCTAGGCGGGACGTTCGGGCTCTTCTTCCATGGTGAAGACATCAACATGGTGAAGGGGCACAACGTCGGGTTCGTAGTAAACCTTAAGCCGTTGACAATTCACCATAAATTGATCGCCTTTTATATCCATAATGGTTACCGCTCCGTTGGAGAGCACCGAATGCACAACATAAGGTCCGTCCCACTTGCTTTGCAATTTCCCCTTTCCGAAGGTTTTAAACCTCGAATTGTAGAGGAGGACCTTATCTCCTTTAAATTCTTTCTTTTTCAATCTTTTATCATACCACCTTTTGATTCTCTCTTTGTATATGCTTGCATTTTCATATGCTTTCAACCTCATCTCCTCTAGCTCGCTTATTTGGATCCTTCGTTTCACCACCGCGGTATCGAGATCGAGGTTCATCTCTTTAATCACACAATAGTCTTTATGTTCCAACTCAACCGGAAGGTGGCAAGCTTTTCCATAGACGAATTGATAAGGGGTCATACCTATCGGTGTCTTGAACGCCGTTCAATAAACCCATAAAGCTCCGTCTAATTTCTTTGACCAATCTTTGCCTCCCTTCTCTACGGTTTTATTGAGGATGCTTTTTAATTGCCTATTTGACGTTTCCGCTTGTCCGTTGGTTTGTGGGTGATAGGCCGTTGAGACCCTATGTTCAATCCCCAACTTGGACAAGCACCTTTTGAAATTCTTCCCGGTGAAGTGAGTTCCTCCATCACTTATCAAGATTCTCGGTGTACCGAAACGAGGAAAAATCACGTTCTTGATCATAGTAATGGACTCCTCCGTGGAAGCTTTACGACATGGCATAGCCTCTACCCATTTGGATACATAATCAACCATGACTAGAATATGTTCATATCCGCATGAGTTTTTGAAAGGCGCCATGAAGTCTATACCCCATACATCGAATATATCGATTTGTAAGTTGTATTTCAAAGGCATAGAATTTCTCTGAGAGATGTTTCCGGTTCTTTGGCATTCGGGGCATGATGCAACATATCTTTTAGTATCTTCATGCATCTCCGGCCAAAAGAATCCGCTCGACCATACTTTTGCTTGGGTTCGAAAATGGCTATAGTGCCCACCGTACTCCGCCGAGTGGCACTTCCTTAGAATTTCTACCCTCTCTTCTCTTGGCACACATCTTCTCATCACTCCATCATTGCCAAGTTTGAAGAGGTATGGTGCATCCCAAAAGTATTTCCTACTTTCGGAGATTATCTTCTTTTGAGAGTTTTTGTCTAGATGATCGAGAGGCATCTTTCGAATCGCTCGAATGATATCGATCATCCAAGTATCTTTATCAAGCACTCTATAGAGGTGATCATCTCTCATCTTATCTTCAATGAGCTCTTTATCATCTTGTCCATGATTCATCCTAGACAAATGATCGGCCACAACATTTTCCACCCCCTTTTTATCACGAATTTCAACATAAAATTCTTGGAGAAGAAGGATCCAACGAATCAAACGTGGTTTAGCTTCCTTCTTAGCCAAGAGATACTTGATGGCTGCGTGATCGGTGTAAACAATGACCTTCGAGTTCACGATGTAAGATCTGAATTTTTCGAAAGCGAATACTACCGCTAACAACTCCTTTTCTGTAGTGGCATAATTTAATTGCGGCCCACTAAGAGTTTTGCTAGCATAGTAAACGGCGTGAACTCGGCCTTCCTTTCTTTGACCCAAAACCGTGCCTACAGCGTAGTCACTTGCGTCACACATGATCTCGAAAGGTTGGCTCCAATCCGGAGGTTGAATGATGGGAGCACTCACCAACACACTTTTCAAGGTCTGGAATGCCACTAGGCACTTCTCATCAAAGTGTAAAGCCACATCCTTTTGAAGAAGATGCGTTAAAGGCTTAGTGATCTTTGAGAAGTCCTTAATAAATCTTCTATAGAATTCGGCATGGCCTAGAAAGCTCCTTAAGGACTTAACATCCGTCGGAGGTGGGAGTTTCTCAACCGTCTCTACCTTAGCCTTGTCCACTTCAATGCCTCTCTCGGATATAACATGTCCGAGCACTATGCCTTGCTTAACCATGAAGTGGCACTTTTCCCAATTTAACACCAAGTCTACCTCCGCACACCTCGTGAGGACCTTTTCCAAGTTTGCCAAGCAATCCATGAACGTCTTCCCATAAATGGAAAAATCATCCATGAACACCTCGACAATTTCTTCGATGAATTCCGAAAATACGGCCATCATGCAACGTTGAAAAGAGGTCGGAGCGTTGCATAGACCGAAGGGCATCCTTCTATATGCAAACGTTCCATAAGGGCATGTAAACGTTGTTTTCTGTTGATCGTCTGGGTTAATGGGAATTTGCATGAACCCCGAGTACCCATCGAGAAAGCAAAAATAAGCGTGGTTTGCTAATCTCTTGAGCATCTCGTCGATGAACGGTAGGGGGAAGTGATGCTTTTTCGTCGCTTTGTTAAGCTTACGATAATCAATACACATCCGCCACCCGGTCACGGTTCTTTGCAGTATCAATTCGTTTTTCTCATTCTTCACCACAGTCAAACCTCCTTTCTTTGGTACACAATGTACCGGGCTCACCCATTCGCTATGCGGAACCGGGTAGATGATTCCGGCATCAAGTATCTTGATAACCTCTTTCTTTATTACCTCTCGCATGGCATGAGTTAGCCTCCTTTGGTGGTCCACTACGGGCTTACATTGGTCTTCCATTGGTATACGATGAGTGCAAAAGGCTGGGCTAATACCTTTGAGATCATTAATCGAATATCCAATCACCTTCCTATGTTTTTTTAATAAAATCAGCAACTTTTCATTTTCTTCGGGAATCAACTCGTCGCTCACGATGACCGAATAGGTCTTGTCTCGGGCCCAAAAATTCATACTTTAATCCTTTGGGCAAAGGTTTAAGGTCTACCTCGGGCGCTTGTGGCTCCTCGGGTTTTATTTCTCCTATGTCTTCGAATTTTCCTTCCTCCACGCTTCCATCATGTGGCTCCAAGCCTTTCGTTGCTTCTTCTAGTTCTTCATCTTGTTGATTACTAATTTGATTTTCCATCGCTCTTTGCAGCGGGTCTCTAAGGGTTTCAACAAAACAAAGGCTATCTATCTCTTCTACTTCTTCATCTTCGGGAGGAAAGGGTGTAAGGTGTTTAGAAGCACGAAGAAAGTTATATGTGTACTTTGTTCCATTAAGGTTCATTGTTACTTTGCCTTCTCCGGCATCTAACACGGCATCAACCAACTTAAGAAAGGGTCTACCTAAGATTATGTGATCATGATCACTATGGTAAGCATCAATAACAAAGAAATCGGTTGGTATACAATTTCTAGAGATTTTTACTTTCATGTTGCAAGCAATACCTAGAGGTTTAATAGTTCTACCATCTCCCATAAGTAATTTCGTTGATGTTGGAGCTAAGTCTAGGTTGTGGTCTTGAACTTTATCATAAATTTTAGAAGATAGAACACTTACTTCTGCTTTGATGTCGCATAAAGGTTTGCATTGAACTCCGTTGATCTTGCAACTCAAGTGTGGTGTCATCTTCTCTTCTTCTTCGGATCCTATCGCGTAGATTTCGGCGAGGCGAGCGTATGGTGATGCTTCGGGCTTGATCCCCATGATTCTCTTCACCTCGGCTATGTGTTCCGGATCCACTATGTCATCTCCAAAGAGCTTTTGAAAGATCTCACCGGTGATTTCAAGGTCGTACGGATTTTCCGCTTTCTTCTCCGGTGGGAAATCCACTTCCAATGCTCTTACCATTCCCTTTTGATTAGGGAACGGTCTTCTCTTGTTGAATACTTCTCCGTAATCGATAGGAACCCAATCTATTGGTTCGAACTCCCTTAGTGGCTTCGTGCTTGACATGCTTCTCTTTTTTGGCTCATTCGGTACGGCGAAGTCAACGCTCGGGGTAGTTCTTGACTTGATGTGTTCCTCTTCAAGCTTTTCCGTGATTGGTTCCTCTTTTGTGACTTCCGGGGCTGCCTCTTTAGAAAATTCAGCACATTTCTTCTTCCTTGAATTATATTCCGGCTTTTCCGCAAGTCTTGTTTCCCAATCTCTTCGCATGGCAGCCGCTTTACTAATTTTTTGTAGAAGTTGAGCGGCTTCCTGAGTGTTTTCTCCATGAGATCCCCACCTGCACACATTTCGACGTGTTGCATGCAACTAGGGGTTAGGGAAAAGAAAAATGTATGCAAAAGTACGTCACCGGAGAAGCCGAGTCCTGGTCCTTGTTCGATCAACCCATTAAACCTATCCCAGGCTTGGTCTATCCCTTCCTCTTCTCCTTGCATGAAATTGATCACTTGCCTCCTTAGATGTTGGACCTTGCTAATTGGAAAGAACTTCTCGCAAAACTTCTTTGTCAACTTGTTCCAATTGCCTTCAACTTCAAATGACGCAAACGAATACCATGTCTTTGCATTACCGGCAAGTGTAGGGAAAGAGATTCCATTTGAGCCATTCATCGGGGACTCCTTCTTGGCGCACCGTGTTGCATATCGTCGTGAAATTCCTTATATGTCTATATGGGTTCTCCGTAACCATCCCTTCAAATGGGTTTGCCGCCACCATCTCGATGATCTTGGATTTAATCTCATACTAGGTCGCTTCGAGCTTCGAATCCGACTCTTGTACTTTTATGTCTTCACATCGAGGGCTAGCGTAATCCCTTAGTGATTTCTCCGGTTCTTCCACGGGTTGATTGATGAACACCATCTAGACAATAAGATAAAAACAAAAACAAAAACGAAACGAGTGGTTTTCTAGATAATATATATTAGATAAAGCAAATAAAAGATAAACTAAAATATAAAACTAAGTTAAATGCAAATCAAACGATGTAAACTAGCTTGCTCCCAGGCAACGACGCCAGAAAAAGGGGCTTGTTGACGGATAAAAGACGTATCCCTCTACGATCCGCAAGCGTACGGACCCCACACCTTTTTCACCACGGGATTCCCAAGGTTCTTGTCAATCCGTGGAGCAAGGGGATTACAAGCGTTCAATTTACTTCTAAGCACTAGCTACTAAAACCCTAACTACTATTATACTAGAAAACAACTAAACTACACTAGAGAGAACGATAAGTGATCAAAGTAGGAGACACTCGCCCATGGGTCTACGATCATGCAATCAATTAAAGACATTAAACCAATCTAATCTATCGGGGGTTGTGACCACGGTTTCACCCTTTTCCCTCCTCTCGTACTGTCACTACGCGAAGGTATTCATGACTAGACCTATGATGGACACGGCGTATTGAATGGATCCAAGGAAGCATCGGAGCTCTACTCCCTTTACGGCATGGTAGCTAACCTTAAGCATTAAAATATATTCAACACGAGATGATAGATAGATAATCCGACAAAGTATGATTACATCTCAAGATCGATTACAACCCATGGACGAATAAGGAGATTACCCCATCAAAGTGCTGGACATAGCATCGTTGATCATGGTTTCCCTTCCGACGGTGTCTTCCTTCTTCTCCACGAGAGGGTGCTTCCTTCGAGGTGGTTGATCTCCCTCCGGAGATCCTCCTCCTCTCTCTCCCTAGCTTGTGGACGGCCCCCTGGTGCGAATGGCACTCTCCCTGTCGATTGGCGGCGCCTCCAAGCTTTTAGGGTTAAAGATCCTTCGGGTGCAAAAAAGGGGGGTCGAACCGGCCACCGGAGTGGGCTGGGCCGGCCGGCCTGGGCCGACCGGCCCAGGCCCCTCTCGGCCCGGCTCGGTCGCCCCTTTGTTCCCGTGGGTCCTCAGGTGATTATGCACTTTGCCCCCTCCACTTGCATGATTTTGACGATGTCATCCTCGCGTCCAAGATGGAGGTTCTCTTTGCGTGAAGTTCGGTCTTTTACACTTCAATCCCCGGGGGTGTTCCTCGTAGCACTTCAGTCCTTGCCACCATTGGAAGTGATTTCATCAAGCTCATGAACACGAACAAGACTCCGTAAATGCTCCTTTGAACTTGTTGCGAATACGTCCTTTATGTCCATATTTTCCTACATAAACACAACACTTCCAAATGCATGCACATAGATGATCTTGTCATATGATTAGTGTGCCTAGTAGCGGGTTAGTTCCGTAATCAAATCCAAACCAAAGTGTAATGAACATGCTAGGTGTACCAAAATACACCGTCAACAATCATATTGTGCACACACTTAGGGGGAGCTTAGGTTGTATTATGCTAGTCTCATGAGCTTGTGATCCACCTTAGTTATTCTCACATGTGGTATCTTCATTGGTATCATACATATGGATCATGATTCATGCGGCTTTCTCCCTTGTATTTAACATTTCTCTTTGAGCTATGTTTGTTAGGACTTTCTAGTTTTCTTGGAGACATTTTGTTTTGGGATCATTTTGGAGATTTTATTCCAAAGGGGGATAATGTGGAACCAAAGCAAGCTAGTGTTTCCAAAGTGGAAGAGGCAAGCTATGTGTGAACATAGGAAGAGAATATCAAAAAAAGGGGGAAGTTTGATCTAGGGGGAGTTTGGATGATGGTAAGCATCCAAGCAAGTGTAAGTGGTTCAATTTTGCCAATTTTTGCAAATTTATGCTTGCTTTGATTGTGTTGTCATAAATCACAAAAAGGGGGAGATTGTAGCGAATATGGCCGCCATAGCCATTTGTTCAAGTATGATTTTGGTGATTCATACACAACACAATCATGGGACTAACAAAAATGATTGAGCATGTCCTTGTAGGCATTCTAGGTTCCATGGATGCAACCACACAATGCAAAGCATGACAAAAGAAAAAAATATGAAGCCGGAATAAAGAGAGGAATGGATTGGACTTGTCCTATGAATAAATTATTCTTACATCAATTAAATGGTATGAAATGCTACAGAATCATGAAGATTATTCCACAAGCTTTCCATAGAGTCCAAGATCATCAAAATCGGAATCCGGAGTGAAAAGTTATACCCAAATTAAGATGTCTTGAAAATAGGGTTTAGGATGATCCGACGGTCCCATTTTTGTGAGCATCGGATGAACTCCCGAGAAGAAGAAAACAAGTGTATAAGCATCGGATGATCTGGTGGTACCATCGGATGATTGCGTCGGTTCATCCTATGCTTTTTCGGGAAACATACATACGGGTATTCGCGCGAGAAATGGCTAGCACCGGATGAACCGACGCTATCATCGGTTCATCCGACGCTCAAAAAATGCTCAAATGCTCGGGATTTTTCGGAATATTGTAGAGAATTTCATAATCTTTCCATCAAGTACAAGATCGCCCAAAACGGAGTTCGGAGCGGAGAGTTATGGCCAAAATAACGAAGGGCGGCGACGTGGGTGACGGGATGAACCTCTCGGTATCGTCGATGCAACTTCAATAATCCGACACTCAAAAATTGGTCAAATACTCGGGATTTTTCCGGAATCTTGTGTAGAATTTCATAAGCTTTCCAACGAGTCACTACGGGAGCCGCCCCCTTCCCCGAGTGTCAAATGCACTCGGGGAAAACCCCAAAACACTCGGGGAAGGCTTCCCCGAGTGCAACACTCGGGGAAGGGCTACCGGGGAAGCCGTTCACGGGGAAGAGGCCTTCCCCGAGTGCCAAATCTCGTGCACTCGGGGAAGCCTTGCCCGAGTGTCATTCTAGCACTCGGGGAAGATTTGACGCCGTCGGTGTCATCCGCCGTTTTTTTAAAAAAAAGCCCTCTTCCCCGAGTGCAACACTCGGGGAAGAAATTTGATTTTTTTAAAAAAAAAATCTCTTCCCCGAGTGCAACACTCGGGGAAGGCATTTCATTTTTTTTAAAAAAAACTCTTCCCCGAGTGCTTGTTCTAGGCACTTGGGGAAGAATGGTGACATTATTTTTTAAAAAACCCTCTCCCCCAAGTGCCGCGCCCAGGGCACTCGGGGAAGCCACCTCTTTCTTTTAAAAAAAATTCCTTTTCCATGTGAACAACGAAATAATTAAAGTGCAACATATATTGAATTCAACGGGATAATAAAAATATGAAAACAATTATTAAAAATGTGGATTACATGTATCATTAAAATTGTAGTTACGCACTTATTTCATATACAAAGAATACAATAAAGAAGATGAATTGTGCAAGGATTATTAGCTCATCGGGGAAGTATGTTGTTTTTTCTCGGTAAAAGAAAATAACTACTATGGAATATTAGTAGCACTGTGCCGAGAAAACACTATGCCTCAATACCCTGGTTTTCATCACTATAACTACTATGGAAGCTCGTAGCTCTACATCCAGCTAGATACCTCCAAGCCGCATGACTAACAAACAACCATTGCATGACAAAGAAGAGAACAAACACAATAGGTACACAATAATACCACACGAGAGAATAAGGCTAGTATTGAATCCACTACACCGTAGAACATCTTTTCTAGCCAAAAACAACTATATTCCGTAACATCCGGTGTTAGCAGTCTAGATTTGTCTTGTTATAACGGAAGAAGATATCGCAAACAGTTAAAAAGTCAAGTCCCTTTCTTCCTCATCATCTAAAAAATTACCACACGAAGGGTAAGCACAAAGGCAAAAAAAGACAAAATAAGAAGAGGGATTGCATCATCGGGGCATAATTATAGTGCAAATAAGCAAGTGAAGCAATGAACATACCGAAACGACCGAAGATCGTCTTCTTGGATTGGCGGTGGTCGGCTACTCGGGTAATGGTTATCGGCGGTGGCGGCAGCCGTGTCGGTCCATCCATGCCAAGGCCACGGCTCCATCGGTCACCAAGAACACTGTCACTACCTCGCACAACATGCAACAGTCAATGGTTCAAGCATAGGTAGTGGAATGAAATTACCCCCATGTACTTGCTAACATATGCAACGGTCGATTTATCGTCTATTCATTTTAAAGCACCCGCAATGCATTAGATTCGTAAGTGGTAAAATACAAAAATGAGAATAAATAATGCGCATTCTTCAAATAATGGTTGTCGAAAGTAAACTTAAAACCAAAGGTACTCCCAATGAAAAGCTTTACATTTCACATCATATAAGATAATAAAAAATATCACAACAAAGAAGCTTTACGGTTCACATCGGATAAGCTTTGATATGACAAAGTCATGCTAGAATCGAATACTTTAAGTCTAAGAGTTTAATTGAAAACGAGTCCCATGTTTGCAAATCTTTCGGTAACATGTCTTTTTCGGGGCACATCGATTCACAAGCCGATAAGAGGTTGAGAGAAGAATAAAATAAAGTTCATGCTTCCAATTTATTTATCGATCGTTGAATTCCAGTAGACCCTAATTTCTAAACAAATTGAGTCATCTGCTCGAATGATGTGGTCATGATACAATCGGATCACCGGCTTTACTTTAGTTAGCTTTTCAAAAAAATAATAAAAGGAATTAGTGACCCACAAAACTCCCCGCACTACAAATACTACAAGGCTCACCGGCAACGGTATCTTCGTTTTGCTGCATTCTTTCTAGGTCTAGCATCAATCCATCATGGTCTGTGGTGCTCATGCGATATAAATATTAGGTGATGCACTTCAACACACGATACTATGTACATGCCCGATTAATCCACACGAGCCTTGTAGTTACCTAAGGATGGGAGGTGGTTGTGATGCATTCGAATTTCGGGTTCAAGCATTAGGATTTGCAATAGTGCAAATGACTAAATGAGCCTAAACCGAGTTATGTACCCAATTTTTCATCCAAGGAAATAAGGTTGCTCTGCTCCTTGCTTGCAATGGTTATGTTCCTTAGCTTTTGTTTGCTTTGGATATTCATAATTGATAAGAATGCTTTGGATTGTCTTCGGGAATGGCATCATCAAATCTCAAAGGAGGAAAATGATAATAATTGAGCGGTCTAAGCTGCGGGAAGGAAAATTCGGGCTACTTCAAGTCCGCAACTATAGATTGTCTAGTAGCACGCACGGTAGATTAAGTAAAAAGTGAATATGCTCTCTCAATTTCGCGGATGGAGCAACCGGACTACTAAAAATCCCGTAGAGATTTCGGTGCATACGACGACAAGATTTCAAAATGCACTAGCTCGATTCCATGGCTTGGGAAGGCACGAAATGAAGAAGATAAAATTGATCCCCAAGCTCGCTAGTATTGCTTGCGCCCAAATGATCTACATGAACGGCGAGGGGATCCTCGCCTCCCCCCCCAACCACCACCGAAGGCAACGGGGCATCCCGTGCACGGAGCTAGGGTTAGCACACGGGAAGCCGAGTAAAGGGGATTGGATGGGGGAAGAATAGACCCGAGCGGCGGGGGCGATGCCTCGGCTTCCGGGACCGAAGCAACGAAGCCGGAGGGGTCGGTGACGCGGTGGCCGCGCGCCGATCGGGCCGCGGCGGATGCAACATCACGGAGGAGTCGTGCCGCCATGCCGCCGCCGCCGCCGCAAGCTGTTTTCCCTTCGCCCTTCTACCTGTTCGGCCACGGCGGCCTCTCCCACTTCGGCGGGGGCGGGGACGGGAACGAGGGCCGGGCGCGCCGCTGGCGGGGCTCACCGGGCCGCCGGCCGCCGGAGATCTAGCCGTCCGCGGGGGGACCTCGCGGCCGCGGCGGGGCTCGCCGGTCGGGCCGTAGTGGCGGGGCACGCCTGCGGGGGTGGAGCGGCGAGGGCGTGGGTGGGGCGCACCGGCGGCGGCGTTGACCGAGCAGGTGCGCTCGGGCGGGTGGGGCACTCGGGGAAGCATTTGGCACTCGGGGAATTTTGCTTCTCCCGTAGTGAGTATAAGCTCGTCGAAAATGGAGTTCGAGCAAAGAGATACGGGCAAAATATGGAAGAGCATATGGCAGCACGGGATGATCCGACGCTACATAAAATGACACCGTCGGTTTATCCGATGGTATATCTTAAGTAGCCGTTAGAGCAACGACTATATTGGTGTGTTGGCCTATTTATACCCCTTCAACTCTCCCATTTGAAGGTCTTTGGGGTGTGTGGAAGTGCGGATGAGTGCAAAACACTTAGAAGATCATATCCAAGCCATCCAAGTGCTAAATTTACTCATCCATAAACTTGCACATGCTTTGTGTATGTGCTTAGTGCTAGGCTTAGCTTAGAGCCGAGTGAGTGCAAGGGTTGTGCCAACCTTGTGAGGTGATTCTTGAGTGAATCAAGGTGTACAAGGTTCACCGGAAGCCTTGGGGCCTAAGTGGCTCACCGGCAATCATCATCGACCCTCCGGCTTGGTGTGGAGCGGCGATGACACTATGTGCGGGGGGCGTGGAGACCCCCTTCCTTGGTGGAGAAGCTCCTTAGTGGAGGCGACATCCGTGACAACTTGTTGGGGAATTCGGGAAAACCCGTCACCCTTGAAACGTTAAGCTTAACAAAGTTCTCAAAGCATGTTTTTCGGGAAGCGGGGAATTCGCGATTCTCGGAAGCCCGGAGCTCGTGAAGTCACGATTCGCGAGTGTGCGGAATTCGGGGAATCTTGATTCGGCGAAGAGGCGGAGTCACGAACATGCGGGAGCCCGGAATCTCAAGCGTTGATGGTCCGAACTTCGGAGAACCGCCGACTCGGGAATCGATGAAGACTGCGTTCGGGACTCGGGCGCGCGGACATGCACGAACTCGTTAGGAAGCAAGAGCCACTTCGGGGAATGCTCGTTGAAGACCTAGTTCGGGAATTTCGGGCGAAGACATTCACGAACCACGGGAGAAGCAAAGTCAAAGTTGTAGTCCCAAAAAGTCCGGGTTTAGAGTGTGAACTAGTGGCAGATTTGTAAATATGTTAGATAAAAAAGACAATCATGTATGCGTTCACACTAGGTATATTCTCTGAGGCAAGGGGTGTTATCGGTATGTGAAAGTCCCTTCGTCTCCCTATAAAAGGGGGCGCAAGGGCACGTGTAAACGGATTCAGACTTTTTTGGAACTTGTGCTGCTGGCAGAGAGAATCACAGTCTCTTTGCGCCCTAACCTTGTGCTTGAACGTGTTGAGAACTCTTACTCGTGTTAGGGTAGTTATCCGAATTTTTCGGGTACCCCCCAACATTGGCGCCCACCGTGTTCCAGCCGAAAAGAAACTCACGATGCCACCTCGAAGAAGTCAAAGAAAAGCTGCTCCAACCCGGGCCAATCGGGAAGATTGCCATCTCACCCGGGGGAATGAAAACTCGTTTGTTCCCGAGTCCTCGAACGTAACGGACCAACAACAAAGAGAGAAGCTCGAGGCCCTCATGAAGGCAAGAGCGAGAAAAGACAACTCACATCCAAGAACAACTCCGCCGAACAAAGCAAGAGCACGAGAATGTTGATGCCGACGATGATTCCATAGACGAGAGAGCTAGCCATGGTCCACCAAAAGATACAATAGCTACGTAAAAGACAAAGAAAAGTTCGCGGCTCGGTTGCGGTGCGAAGAGAAAAATCTCTGAAAAGCTAGAGCAGGTGAACAAAGCAAAAGAGCAGATACAAGCAATACAGAGAGAAATTGACGAAATGAAAGAACAAGAGAATAGCTCCCTGTGGCAAGAAACACCGCAGCAGAACCCTGCGCCTGCAAGAGAATCCCTGAAAGAAAACTTTTTCGCGGGAAACGGAGTCTCACACTTCGTGGATTACGAATCGCCGTCGTCAATAGGGCCGCAAACAAGCACCTTGGCCGCCGAAGTTCAAGCTCGTCTCTCTTCCCAAATACAATGGCTTCGGAAACTCTAGGCAGTTTCTCATGAGATACGAGTCACTGTGAACTCGGCGGGGAGGAGATGATGTTGCACTCGCTAAATCCTTCATCATAACTTGCGAAGGACCGCATGCGAATTGGTACTCACCTTGCTGCCCCCACACTCGATCTACGGCCGGGTAGATCTCAAAACAAAGTTCATGCAAGCATTTCGGATGTTCCATGACACAACGGCCGAAGCTTCGGACTCCGTACAAGCGCAAGCGGAAGGACGGGGAACCACCGCGGAACTTCGTGAGAAGGTTCATGCAACGGAGATCTCGGATCCCCGACGTTGATGACAAGACAACGATCAAGGCACTGATCAAAGGTCTCACCCCAGGGCCAACGGCTTCCCACCTCACAAGAAAGAAGCCTCGAGACGGTCGAAGAACAATTTCGGGAATTGGAGGATTACATTCCGTCCGATGATGACCACCGCAAGAGAGTAGCCGAACGAAACGAGGCAAGACAGGGCGGCAGAGATATGACCTGGCGGGCGCCACCCCAACATCCGCGAAACGTAAACGGTGTTGGAAATTCTCGGCCCGCAACAAGACAAAGAGGCCAAGTGCCGGGGGGAGGATTCAGTCCCAGAGGAAGGGGGAGAGGAAGAGGAACCCCAAGACTCCCGAACCACAACCCAAGAGATCCCCACTTCTACTGCCAGTATCATGGAAGAGGCCACAGCACCGAAGGGTGCCCAGAAACGAAGAAGAACATGGCACGAATCCAACAAGAGAAAGCACTGATGAGCATTGCATCCTCGATGCCAACCCGGTTCGGCGGAACTTCCGGCAACCGCGAGTTCGCGAGTCCGCGGTCAAGCTCCGTACCGGGTTCGGCAATTTCCACAACCGCAATTAGCATGGCAGCCATCACAACAATTCTTCCCTCGGTCGCAAGCGATACGGCCGATCCGGCGGCCACGGCCCATTCCGAAAATCTTGCCACCGCCTCCAGAAAGCTCATCAAGGCCTCAGTCAAGTTCGGGACCTCAGAACTCCAAAGCATTGCCATCATTCGGGACTATCATGCCAATCACGGGCGGGTCCGCTATGGAATTCGAAACAAAGAAGCAGCGAAACAATTACTTCAGATCTGTGAATACCATCATCAATGATGGCCCAGCTGCCCGCCCGGAGTGGGCGAAGGTGCCAATTACCTTTACGAAGAAGATTTCGGGTTGAAATCCGCGATCCACAATGACGCCATGGTGATTGAAGTCAATATTCTTGGGTGGGTCATAGGAAAAATCTTGGTGGACAACGGGAGTTCGGCGGACATCCTGTTCTTGAAAACATTCGAGAAAATGAATCTGAGCCAGCACATGTTGGATCCACCAGAGTACCCATTGCAGGGGTTCGGAGGAAAGCCCATCAAGCCGGTGGGAAAAATATCACTCCCAGTTTCTTTCGGAGATCTTGAGAATGCCAGAACGGAGAACCTCACCTTTGATGTAGTTGACATATATCACCCGTACCTTGCGATCTTCGGCAGAGGTTTCATGAACAAGTTTGATGCTGTCATAAGGCAACAGTTCCTATGCATGAAGATGCCTGCGCCCAAAGGGGTTATCACGGTATTCGGCAATCAGCAGGAGGCCAGGAACATAGAAAAGGGCCACACGCCTGGCCAAATGAATGTGTACCAGCTAAAAGCAGCTGAAGAGAGGAAGGAAACCTATGAAGAGCCCAAGCGGGACAAAGAGAAAAATAACATAGCCGCAGAAGATGAAACAAAGAGAGTGTATTTGGATGACATGCCCGACAGAGCAGTCATAATAGGGGCGAACCTCAGCGCCGAAGAGGATGATGAACTCATACGCTTCCTGAACAGAAACAAGGATGTTTTCGCATGGTCAGCTAAAGATTTGCAAGGCGTTGACAGGGACATAATCGAACATGCCCTCGAAACGGACGACAAGATACCACCCAAGAAGCAAAAACTTCGGAAAATGTCTGACGAAAAGGTCAAGGCAGTGGAAGCAGAAGTTCAGAGGTTACAGGATGCCCAAGTGATCAGAGAGGTCAAGTACCCAGTCTGGTTAGCCAACACTGTGCCAGTCAAGAAGAAAAATGGCAAATGGAGAATGTGTGTGGATTTCACCGATTTGAACAAGGCATGCAAGAAGGACGATTTTCCCTTGGAAAGGGTAGACAAAATCATGGATGATGCGGCCAACGGTGAGATGCTTTCGCTCCCGGACATGTTCTGCGGGTATCATCGGATCGAGTTCGCAAAGAGGACGAAGAGAAGACAAGTTTCATCACTCCTTTCGGAACATTTTGTTTCGTAAGAATGCCGTAGGGGTCGAAGAATGCGGGATGCACGTTTTCAAGAATGATAGCAATAGTCTTTGCACCAGCAAGATTCGGAGAAACATTTTGGCATACGTGGATGACATAGTTGTCAAAAGTGTTCGAGAGGAGAGACCATATCGGTGATTTGGCGAAACATTCGCGAACTTGAGGACAAAGCAAACTTGAAGCTAAATCCGAGAAAATGTGTGTTCGGCATTCACAAGGGGAAAGTTCTTGGATGCCTAGTTTCAACGAAAGGCATTGAAGCAAACCACGACAAGATAAAGGCTCGATGGAAATGCAAGAGCCAATCTCGTGAAAGATGTTCGAAGTTGACGGGAAGAGTGGCTGCCCTCAACGAGATTCATCCCCGAGCCACGAAAGAAGTTTGCCATTCTTCCAAGTTCTCGGAAGTGCCAAGAAATTCCGGTGGTCCGAACCTCGAAGCGGGCCTTTCGCGAACCGAAGGACTACTTGTCCAACATGACCAAGCTCTTTCCTCCCGAGCCAAAATCGTCGCTTCGCCGTATGTGTCTACATCAAATTCGGCGATAGCGCGGTCTTTGGTACGGAGGAAAAGGAAGAAGAGGGAAAGCTCAGGCAAACTCCCGTATACTTCGCCTCTGAAGCATTGTCTGGTTCCAAGATTTTCTATTCCGAACTGGAGAAGATCGCGTATGTGGTCATCATGGCAGCAAGAAAGCTAAGACACTACTTCGAGGGCCACAGAATAAGAGTTATCACCAACCAACCGTTAAGTGACTTGTTCGCAAATAGGGAAGCATCCACCCGAATCATCAAGTGGGGTGCTGAACTCTCCGAGTATGTGGTGGATTTCGAGAGAAGAAGTGCAATAAAATCGCAAGTTCTGGCAGATTTTGTCGTGGACTGGACCTCACCTACTCAGAATCTTGAGGAAAATATGCCCGAACCGTGGATAGTGCAGTGTGATGGAGCATGGTGTTACAAGGGGGTCGGAATTTCGGCTGTTGTAACGTCCCCAACGGGCGTGGTCATAAGATATGCGGCGCGACTCGTATTCACGAACAATGAACATTCCACGAACAACACAACGGAATACGAAGCTTTACTCGCGGCATTGAGAAAAATGAAAGCCTTGGGGCAGCAGACCTTCATAATCGAACGGATTCGAAAGTGATCCGGGAACATATCGAGAAGGAAAGCGAGGCCGGGAATCCGAGTTCTCATGAAATATCTTGAAAAAGTCCGAGAAATGGAAAGACACTTCAAAGGCTATTCGGTCCAAAGATATCCCAAGGGATGATAACAATGAGGCGGATAAGCGGCGAAGGCGGCGGCCGGAAATCGGGAGCTACCACCGGACGTGTTCTTTGAAATCATCGAGAGAACCCTCCATCAAAGATTCAAGAACTCAAATCGTGAATATGGTGGAAATTCCAGATTGGAGAGCAGAAATAATGGCCTATCTGAGGGGACATTACGAACCACAAGATGAATTGGAGGAGAAAAGATTGAAGCAAAGGGCTCGGGGCTATACAGTGGTCAACGGAGAATTATACAAATCAGGAGTCACCGAGCCTTGGGCCGCGCCGCATCACCTCCGAAAAAGGTCGCGAACTTCCGAAAGAAATTCACGGTGGATTTTGTGGGGCACACATAGGCACCGGGGCTTTGGGCGGCAAGGCGATAAAGCGAGGGATTCTATTGGCCCACCATAAACATCGACGCTAAGATGTTGGTTCGGCAATGTGAAGCATGCCGGAAGACGGGAAATCGGCGGGAATCCGCCTTCAATGCCGGTTCATTTAATTCCTCCAACTCCGGCCTCTCGCAAAGATGGGGCATGGACCTAGTAGGCCCGTTGCCAACGGCTCGGGGGTAATTGCCGATTTGTGGGCGTAGCGGTCGACTATTTCACGAAGTGGGTAGAAGCAAAACCACTCGCGAATATCACGGCGGCAATAGTTCGAAATTCTTTTGGCGGAACATAGTCGCGGGTTCGGAGTTCCTAGAGAACCGACGGTTGACAATGGCAAACGGTTTGACTGCTACACCTTCAAAGAATCGCGGGAACCTTAGGCACACAAGCGAAATTTTCATCAGTATATCATCCACAGTCCAATGGTGCAGTCGAAAGAGCCAATGGTTTGATTTTTTTCGGGAATCAAGAAATGTTTATTTGATCAGAAAAAGGGAAAGTGGGTGGATGAACTTCCGAAGGTGATCTGGTCTCACAACACCACAGTTTCAAGGGCAACAGGTTTCACGCCTTTTCGCCTACTCTTCGGGACTGAGGCTATGACACCAGAGGAGATCAAGAATGAAAGCATGAGAGTCTTGAAAGGAAAAGAAATAGAGGAAATTGATAAGAAGGTAGAGAAAGACATGATAGAGCTGACAATCCTTGAAGCGGCAGAAAACATTGAGAAGTACCAGAGAGAGACAAGGGCATGGAGAGACAAAAAGGTGGTCCGAAAGGACATCAAAACCGGTGATCTTGTCTTGAAAAGAAAGAAAAATTGGGAGAACCCGGGGAAAACTTCATGAGTCATGGGAAGGGCCTTACATAGCCGGGGAAACGGATATGCCAGGGGCTTTTCGCCTGATGGAGCAGACTGGCGAAGAGTTGCCGTATTCATGGAATGCCGATAGCCTAAAGAGGTATTATCCATGAAAACCCTAGTCGTAGATAGACGTAGTGGGTAGTACTTTTTCAATTTTCGTAAGTTTACACTCTAGGAAGATAAAAGCCCGAACCACGTGTCTATAAGTGGCTTCGGAGAAAAAAACTAGTTTTATTTCTTAATCGTCGTGCTAGAATAAGAAGGACCGTACTCTTTTCCTTGCAAAGGGGGCTCTAAATCAAGAGGCAAGGTTTTTAACGAGGCGGATCCCATGTAAATACTCTTTTCGATATAAATATGAAAAGAGTCTTCCCCCAAACCGCATGTTTCGTATTTTGTGTCTCGAGAATTCCATCGTGAAAAAAAAAGAAAAAGTTCGTGAGAAAGGCTCCGTGATAGCCGAAATTCCATCGTGAAAAAAGAAAAAGTTTGTGAGAAAGGCTCCGTGATAGCCGAAATTCCATCGTGAAAAAAGAAAAAGTTCGTGAGAAAGGCTCCGTGATAGCCGAAATTCCATCGTGAAAAAAGAAAAAGTTCGTGAGAAAGGCTCCGTGATAGCCGAAATTCCATCGTGAAAAAAGAAAAAGTTCGTGAGAAAGGCTCCGTGATAGCCGAAATCCCATCGCGAAAAAAGAAAAAGTTTGTGAGAAAGGCTTTGCGATAGCCAGAATTCCGTCAATGAAAAAGAGGCCTGAGACAACAACAAGTTGTGGCCTAGAAAAATCACACCCATCGAGGGATTCCCACCAATAAGGCCCGAGACAACAACAAGTTGTGGCCTAGAAAAATCCCATCCATCGAGGGATTCCCACCGAAAAGGCCCGAGACAACAACAAGTTGTGGCCTAGAAAAATCCCATCCACGAAGGGATTTCCACCAGAAAGTTCGCATGATGAGTTCGAGAAAACGAATGTCTAAGGGTTCGCCTGTGTATTCTCACTCAGTTCAGATTGTTGAAAATTTTTTCAGGTATCACCATTGTAAGAAAGGGGCAAGGGGCTTCATCAGACGTTCGCATAAAAATCTTGGTTGAAGCAACTGAGGGTTGCAATTTCAACCGCGGCAAGTCCGCCGATCGGAGCAAGTCCACAAAATTCGAAAAACAAATTTTGTCGACTTGCACAACGACGGTCGAAATTTTGAAAAATTGACGAAGACTTCTCCCAAAGATGTGCTAAGAAGTTCGTGAATAGTAAGACTTGTGAACCCGCAATTTAGTTTTCATGCGAAACGGCAAGGTGGGGGAGGGTGACGTTTTTTCAAAGAAAAAACATATTCATTGCCTTATTCGCATCAAAACTTCCGAACAGTTCCTCGATAATTACAAAACTTGGTGCAAAATTCAAAACGAAAGCTCAACAACATGTCCGGTTTACAAACATTGTCTTCGGTACCGTATCGCTAGCATAGGCGAAATCGGATGCATCGGCTAAGGGGCTAAGGGACTCCGCTTTAGGAACCTTCGCGGACGGAGGAGTAGACGGCGCGGAACGAACCTTTTTACGAAGTAAGAAAAACGAGGAGAGATCAAAACAACCTATAGAAAACTTAAGCGAGGCCTCAAGCCAAAAATCGGAAAAATCTTGTTCGGGATGCGCTCGCTTGAACGGGCGCCACGCTTCACCACTAATGAACATATTATCCCGACGAATCCGAAGTGGTAGCACGTCTGCGCGAGGCCCGGCTTGCGGGACTGCGCGAGGTTAAAATTTACAAAACATCCGTTCGGAAAAGTTTAATGAATCTACGGCCGGTCTCGAATTCACCCAAAAAAGTTCGGACATATCGCTCGGTTCGTAATATCCACCTTCGGCGAATCCTCCTCTCGTTCGGGGATTTGTTCACCGTCGTTGCCACCATCGGCCGCTGGTGGCCGCTACCGCCGCCGCCGCCCGAGCCGTCTTCGCCGGACCCACTCGAACTCTCGCCGGAAGTCGATCCTTCGGGAGACGTGGCGACACCTTCTTGGTTCTCTTTTTCCCTCACCGCGAAAGAGTGAGGAAGGTTTAAGAAACTGGAACACCTGCGACGAACATAAGTCACGAAATCGAACAAAAGAAACTACCTCGGCAAGCTTTGCCTGTGCAATAGTCTTAACGATATCCGCCCCGCCAGCCAGCCAGAACTCCTTCGCGAACTTCGCCTTGATAGCCACAACATCGGGGTTTGCTCGAAGTATCGCGTCGCTGGTAACGCTGGGGAATTAAGAAAGGTTCGCGCGAAACTTTGCCAAGTCCACACAGTCGTAATCGTGAAGGATCTTCAGGATACTCTCCACAGAGAAAGCAACGGCGAAGTCGCTGGCACCAGAGATCACTTCGGTAAGAGCCTTGAATTCATCCTCCAGCCAATCCATGAAATCGGGAATATTAATGTCATCCGGGAGAGGGGCCGGACGAACACCGTACTCATTCGGGGATTTACGGTACTCGACGCATAGAGCAATTTCAGCTTTCCCGGGAATTTCCGAAGTGTTTTTCTTCGAAGCTTCACCTTGTTCTCGCCGGCGCCTTCTCAAGATCTATGATCTTCCGATCCTTTGTGCTCGGTGACTTGGCGAGGGCCGGCATTATTGATGCGAAGATCTTCGGCGATTTTCGCGGCTCGCTCTTGCTTTTGTCGAAGTTTTTCAATCATGCTCGGATCATCTTCATGAGATTTTTGAACCTTCTCAAGCTCTTTCTTGGATTCCTCGAGCGCGGCCTCTGCGACTTTCTTCTCATCGTGACTCCTTTTCGAGCCTCCGCCCTTGCCTCGGACACCTTCCTCTCGAGTTCTAGGTTCATGGATTGCGCGAGGCTAAAGTTACGCTCTAGTTCCTTGGACTTCGGAGAAAGTTCTTCATTAATCTTCTCTCGCTTAGAAAGCCGCTCTATGGCAACCTTCCCAAGCATAGAGTACTTGAGAGTATAATCCTCATGAAAGCGTGCAAGTTTTGAAGGAGAGTAAGAATGCCACGAGATTCTTGAATTCGAAAAATCCAGGAGTAAATCTCGGACAAAGATTCAACAATCGTGAATGACACGAAGAGGCGGCGAGAATGAACGAACCTTGCTTGCTAAAATGCTTCATGGTGACTTGTTTAGTCGAACCCGAAGAGGCCTTCCCCCGAGATGAAGGAGTAGTTTTGGAGATAGAGAGAGACCTTTTTCGGAGCCTTGAGCGGCTTCTTCGAGTCGTTCCTACGCCTCCTCTCCGTTTCATCAACAATTGTGGACGATTTCCATAGAGTTAAAAACTTGGACGTCTTGCCCCCGACGCCACTTGTCTCGAAACCAACACGCAATAGTTTGCCGCGATGAGACGTACCAAAGCTTTTGTTAAAAGCGGCCAAGGAAGGAGAGGGCGCCTGGTCTTCGGGGACGACCTCCCGAACTTCGACCAAAGGAACATTTTCGGCGGGGATGGCCCTCCCTTTGAATGGTGCGCTCAAGGTCCGGGCGAGTCGAAGGAAACTTGATCGGCGGCGGTGACCTCGGCAACGGGGGTTTTGGTAGCGAGCGGGGGACTCGGTGTGAACAACAACTTCGGCGGCAATAACGGACTTCTCGGCAACAACGAGGAGATGGCTCCCTTCGGACTTCGGGAGCAACATCCGAAAAGGAATCAATATCCACGAATTCATTTTCGGAACCAGCGGGACTCTTGTCTCGAAAGTTAAATAATGGCCGAGAGGAAAACACCTTTAAGGCTATCTGTCTTCGTGAGGGTGTCTTCGTCGAAGGCGGATGGGACCCGCCGAACTCCGGTGGAAGAAACTTTCTTCACAGCTTTCTTCAATTTCTTGCGGCTCATCTGGGCAAGCCCCGAAGCAGCCTGGAGTTCAGCTTCCGAAGTCCGAGGTTCGGAGGTTTTTCGTTTCCGCTTCGACGATTCAAGCGATCTGGTCCTTGAAGGCTTCACCCCCGAAGAGGTTCCCTCAGTGGCAGGCGACGAGCTTCGCTTCGACGATCTGATACGGGGAGCGTTGATGGGGGCGGTTGAGCAGCTGGCCACGGCAACGGCGGGAACTTTCAATTTGGGACCAGGACCTCGAGAGTCGAAAAATTTATCACCGCTGATTTCCGAAA
Source organism: Cenchrus americanus (assembly GCA_947561735.1). NCBI lineage: Eukaryota > Viridiplantae > Streptophyta > Magnoliopsida > Poales > Poaceae > Cenchrus > Cenchrus americanus. The sequence continues at coordinate 59,338,472 of OX387240.1, forward strand.
AGACGTGATTGATCTTCTTCTTGTGCTTCACCAGGGCCTTGTACGCCTTGTACTCGTTCATGGTATATTCGCCTACCATGACATTGACCCTTTTTTCCACTTCGTCCATGAAGTCCTTGGTGCTACGGCCCTCGCGAAGTTTGATCCCGAACTTCGGGAAAGGCACCTTCTGATCTGCCCAGTTGACATTGTAGTATACGAGTTCGGCGAGGGGACCAACCGTTCGAAATAGGCCAGATTCGCGCGGCGACAAATTCTTCGATAATGTCACGGCCGCCAAGTATCGTGCTGGCCAGATGAAATGCACTCTCGCAACTTCTGATTCCTAAGGCCCGCTGGTTGTATCTCCCTACATTCACTGCGGCGAGGGGTGCGATCGGGCTCGACATCTTCGGCTCATCAACCTTCAAGTAAAACCAATAAGATCTCCAATCGTCTGTGAGGTTGGTCTTGCAGCAAGGAGCGATCTGAATTCGAGTGATTCCCTGTCGGGTGTTCTGGCATCGCGTGTTGAAGGTGCAGCACGCGTGATGACTATGGTAGAACTGCCCATTGTCACCCTTGATAACTTCGGGGATGACCACCAGCTCGTAGAACCGAGTGAAACCGTCGACAATAGGATTGCAGCCAAAGGTCTTCAAGATCCAGATAAACTTCGACACTTCGAGGAAGGATGTCGGAGTGAGCCGATGGATCTTCACCGAAAAAGCGTCAAGAATCGCCGGGGACGGGATCACAAGGGAACCTTAGTCCACGGATGAAGAAGTCCCGAAACACCACAATCTCTCCCTCTTTGGGAGTGGGAATCGATTCATCGAGAGGGGCGCGCCCGGGCGCCGGGGGAGAAGAACCCGGCCTTCTCGTACTCGCGAACCATGTTGCTTGTGACCTTTGATTCTGCGAAGGCGAGCGAAGGCGGCAACGGGCCGGAGGTCCTTAGCATGACAAGATCGTCGACACCGGCGTCTACATCCCCGACTTCTTCGCCGACGTCAGACCCAACCTCCCCATCTTCACGACTTCGGGAGCCGCTGGGCGAACCAGAATCTTCGGCTGGGCGATCCGCGCTTTCGGCAGCTGGGTCAAGTGGGAGGCCGGCGGCGATGAGCTCTTCGGTAGTCATAGGCCTAGGCCGTACTTTTAACGCGAGCCACCTAACCAAAAATTACGAACATTCGGACGAGTAATAGTAATGTTCAAGAATAAAACTCGCGAAATCGCGATGTCACTACACCAAAGTTTAACGAACTAACGAATCGACGAAGCATAGATAAAGGAATACCTTAGAGGAGCGCGAACAAGGCACTGGAGTTCGTAAGTTTTCAAGCAGAAAACCAGATTCCGCGAAGAGAGAGAGATGCGCGAATCGTGAGAAGCTCGAGAGCGGTAAAAATTTTTTTTAACAGCAGCAGCCCGCTATTTATAGGGCCGGGGAGGGGGTAGTTCCGCGAAGTGCGCCTCGATTTAACCGCCTTTGGCTCCCCGGCGACGCGTGTCCCCTCCGATGTTCCGAGGGTGACATTTTTTACTAAATTTCCGAAAGGTTCGTGGAATCGGATCGTCGGAGTCAACCCGCTTCCCCGAGGGGCTAGTGTTGGGGAATTCGGGAAAACCCGTCACCCTCGAAACGTTAAGCTTAACAAACTTCTCAAAGCATGTTTTTCGGGAGCAGGAATTCGCGATTCTCGGAAGCCCGGAGCTCGTGAAGTCACGAATTCGCGAGTGTGCGGGGTCGGGAATCTTGATTCGGCGAAGAGGCGGAGTCACGAACATGCGGGAGCCGGAATCTCAAGCGTTGATGGTCCGAACTTCGGAGAACCGCCGACTCGGGAATCGATGAAGACTGCGTTCGGGACTCGGGCGCGCGGACATGCACGAACTCGTTAGGAAGCAAGAGCCACTTCGGGAATCGGTTGAAGACCTAGTTCGGGAATTTCGGGCGAAGACATTCACGAACCACGGGAGAAGCAAAGTCAAAGTTGTAGTCCCAAAAAGTCCGGGTTTAGAGTGTGAACTAGTGGCGGATTTGTAAATATGTTAGATAAAAAAGACAATCATGTATGCGTTCACACTAGGTATATTCTACGAGGCAAGGGGTATTATCGGTATGTGAAAGTCCCCTCGTCTCCCTATAAAAGGGGGCGCAAGGGCACGTGTAAATGGATTCGGACTTTTTTGGAACTTGTCTTTGTGGCGAGAGGGAATCACGATCTCTTTGCGCCCTAACCTTGTGCTTGAACGTGTTGAGAACTCTTACTCGTGTTAGGGTAGTTATCCGAATTTTTCGGGTACCCCCAACACAACCCGCCCATGAAAATACCGTACTTGTCGGTGCGGAATGTAGTCCCGACACTAACTAGTAGTAAGCGCCGTGGTCCGTCCCTCGATGGTCGGTGCTAAGCAACTAAAGACACTTGGTTTATCCTGGTTCCCGGCGGGGCCGTACGTCCAGCAGGGGCGTGCTCGAGGCACTATATTGCTTTGCACCGGGGTGCCTGTAGTGGGGCGGCTACAAGCACGGCGGGAGAGGAGGCGTGGCCTCCAAGTCCCAAGTGAGTGATTGAGGCGAGTGCCAATATCGTGGAAGGGTTGAGGAGCGTGTGTGTTGTTCTCCCCCCGCGGCGAGGGGGTTCACCTTCCTTTTATAGACCAAGGAGGGGGTGAATTACAAGCATGCCACCTTTGTTTAGCTACATGTGGAGGTATGGCGTGCGGCGTCGCGGAGTTGGCGGCCATCCGGCGGTCCTTGCTCGGTCTTGTCGTCGTGGCGTGTCCCGTACTCAAACGGTGGCGGCTTCGAGGGTGAAGGCGTAGTGGTTGGCCGGGGCGTCTTCAAACGGGCTCGAGGAAGCCGTTGACGGTGATCCGTACGGGGTACAGTGGCGGGCGTGGCGGCGTCCCGTCCCCGCGTGCCCAACGGCGGCCGGAGTTGTTGTAGTAGTGCTCGGCATGGCGGCGCGGGCACGGGGGGCGGCCGCACGGGACCAACGGTGGCGGGGATGGCGCTCCCGCCGGCCCGACGTCATGGTTTGGCCCCGCGATTCACGAGGGAAGGGTTCGAGGGTACGGCCGGCCCCCTTCGAGTGCGCGGTGCGTTAGCCGTACGGGAGTGGGCGGCACGGTGCCACGGGGGCGACGCGGCCATACCGCCCGGCTCCCTGCGGTGGCGGGGATGGGCTTCCCCTAGGGAGTTGGCAGAACAGCGCCGGGGCGCGATTCCCAGGCGCATGATGGCGCGGCTCTGTTGTGTCAGAGCATTAAATGCCCGTACCCATGTGCGGGGGCAAGCGTGCTTGTGAGGGAGCCTCGAGCGAGGTGGAGATGAGCCCTCCAGCGTGGCGGAGCCCGCTCGAGGGAGGCGTGAGCCCTCGAGCGAGGCGGAACCCGCTCGAGGGAGGCGTGAACCCTCGAGCGAGGTGGAACCTGCTCTAGGGGGCCTTTGGCGGGCCGCTTCGGTGGGCCACGGGGGCCACCGCGGCGTGGGCCGTGCCCTGTGTGTGCGTTTAAGTAAGAGGTGTGTTTTGCTTTGTTTTTTGCAGGTTTTAAGTAGGATGCCCCCGGTTGTTTAGGGGACCCTCAGGGCTGTCCCCGACAAGTAACCCCCGAGCATGCGGGTATGCGGCCGGGCTCCCGAAGATGCTGAAGCCTACTGATAGGACATCCTTCCCCCCCGGTTGCCAATGTCTTCCATGGGGCCGCGTCGGCGGACCCGCGGGTGTAGCCCCGAAGCCCTGCGGGGGGATTTACCGCGGAAGTCGGTCGGCGGGCGTGGTACATGTTTCAACCGACGTCGGCAATGTTTCGGCCGGCTTCGGTGACGCACGCGCGACCGGCACTTGTTCGCGACCGGTGCATCCCGGGGGGGTGTAGCCATGTGTCGAGCCCCCGAGCCCGGGCCCGTTCAAGGCGATCGGGGCGAGCTCTTCTTCTTGTTATAAACACGCCCTCGCCGTCCCTCCGCGGGACGGAGGGTGAGGTTTCCGCAACCCCCATCGATCGGGTAGCGGATTCCTCATCGAGCCGTTAGCGGGTGGTTCAAGTGGACGCCCATGCCCCATTCGATAAGGGTAGGCTATGTGGTCCGGAGACTCGTCCATCAAAGCGCTCGGATGAGTTTGCTAGGTGGGGCTCGGTTCCATTCGCTAGGGACCGAGGGCGCGGAAGCTCTCCCTCGGTGGGATCCCCTCGGCTAGGCGCCCTCGCTAGCTCTTGAACACGACATGTGGGGCACCCTCGGCGGTGGGCTCGAGGAGAGGCTCGAATGCGCGCGCCCTCGTTGTCCCCGACTGCGGTGATATGGGGCACTGTTCGAACCCGTCGAGGGTCGGGTTTCGAATCCCTGATCAGTAGGGCCGTGCGGGGTAGCAGCCAAGTGCTCCCGTCTTTCGCATCTGCAGGTTTCGAGGGTCCTTGGCCGTGCCAGTTCTCGAGCCGCTGATCAGTAGTTTCTGTGAATCGAGGGCACCTGTGGCGCCCGTTTATTTCAAACGGGCTTCGAGGCCACTGGTCGGTGTTCGCACCCTTCGAGGGTGAGGACCGGGAGCGTCCCGGTGGTCGATGGATGACCGCTCCTCGGTGATGAGTGATTGACAACGGGTGTTGGACCGACTCTTGGCTTAGTGCGCGGGTGTAGGGCCGCGGCCTAGTTCGTCTTTGTTGCGGGTGAAGAACGGACGCGAAAGGTCTTCGGCCTTGAGGGGCCTCCGGGAGATGGAGAGACAAGTAGGCTCGGTTCGAGGGACCCGGTGGACGGCGGGGCCGGGTGCGGGCCACATGGTGGCGACACGAGCAAGACGAAGTCATGGACAATCGAGCCGATGCACGGTGGCGGTCGAGTCAAGTGGTTTGGCGGGGAGGCCGGACCGAGCACGCGGGGTTTGGTGGTTTGGCCACAAAACCATCGGCGGACGGTTTCTTGGTTTGGGCACGAAAACCAAGTCCGAGGGCCCAACACAACGGAGACGGGATCCGGGCGTGTCGGGAAGCTTTGAGGCGGAGGACACGCGGCGGGATCGCATGGCTTGCGTCGGGAGGACGCGGGGGTGCGGCAAAGGCGTGGTCGTCCGATGGCAAGACCCACAAACATTACCTAAATGCCCCTACGTGGGTTGTATCGCCGGTAGATATATAAGCCATGAGTGTGTGTGGATGGCTCTCTCTCTCCGCGACTTAGGGTTTCATTTGCTCCCTCCTCTTTCTCATTTTGGTAGCTATTTTTCCTTCCATTTTATTTAGGCTAGCATGAGAGCTTCATGAGAGATTTGTTGAGAGGGATGGATGCTAGGGCGGCATGCTAGACCTTGTGAATCTTTCCTGGTTTGTATAGAAGATTCGAGGTTGTTTTTCGTGGCTTTTCGTGCTTGTTTTTGTGCCTTTGTTCCCGGTGTGATTCCGCGGATTTCAGTGGGTTTCTCCCCGAGATTTCTTTGAGGGAAACATGGATAGATGTCTTGTGCATCTTTGTGCTTGATCTTGTGCCCTCAAACGCGGAAACCACTTCGATTCGTGAGTTTTCGTTCGGTGCTCTAGTTTTTGGTGGTGCTCAAAGGATTCGCGATTCCCTGTGATTTAGGGAGTTAGGAGGCAAGATTTTTGGGCTATAGCATCCTTGTGTGACGCTTTTCAAGTACCCAAACCCTTGTTTCTACGGCTTCAACCGTTTGGGAAATCCGATGATGATTTGGGGGAGTTGACTTTCGGGGTCGGGCGTTTTCGGCTCGTCCGCACCGGCGGACGGTCCGCGAGGACCGGGCGGACGGTCCGCGCGGCTAGGGTTCGTCCGTGTTCTTCGTGTTCTTGCTCGTCTTTCGTTTCGATCCGTCGCGATTTTGGTTTTCGGTTGGACGGAGTTTCGGACGGTCCGCGCGAGAGGGCGGACGGTCGCGCGGGTGCTGGCGGACGGTCCGCGTGCTCCCCACGGACGGTCCGTGGTTTGTGGGTTGCTTCGGTTGGTTCGTGTGATTTAACGGACGGTCCGCGGCTCGGGCGGACGGTCCGTGGCTCGGGTGCGGACGGTCCGCGATACCCCGGCCGGACGGTCCGCGCGGCCCTTTGCGGACGGTCCGCCTGTCCGGCCGGACGGTCCGCCCGAGGCCGAGCGCTTTGCTTCTTGGTTCGATTCCTTCCCCCCTTCTTTCATGCTTCCGCGTGTGATTCAAGGAATCGTTCCTAGGACTAGAGGTGGATCCATAACCTCGTGGTCTTGGCGATCGGTGCGTGATTCGATCCATCGCTTGTGTGTGACCAGGGATTTGAGTAGGGCATAGGCCGGGTTCTTTGGGAAGAATTTTTACCGGCTTCTATTCACTCCCCCCCTCTCTAGTCGCCATCTGATCCTTCAATTGGTATCAGAGCTTGGTGCCGGATTCTTTGCGACTTTGACAAGTCCCGAATCCTAAGATGGCGTACGTTGAGCGGGGCGGTCCGCCGCACTTCGATGGCAAGGGTTACCACAAGTGGGCGGCTCGTATGATGATTTTTCTTCGTGGAAAATTTGTTGGATTTTATTGTGCTTGACAAGACCTATGCTATTCCGGTCAACATCCATACTCTTATGGTGACCGATGCCGTGCTAAGGCCAAGTATGAGGCTAATGCAAAAGCCGTTGATCACTTGGTCCGGAGCTTGTGTGATCCGAGTTTGAGCGTGTTCGCCATTTGAATCTTGCTTGGCAAATTTGGGAAAAGTTGTTGGTTGCTCACGGTGGTGATAACCATGTGAAGGCTCGCCTCTTTGTCTCTTACCGGATGCAATATGAGAATTTCACTCCACTTCCGGTGAGGACATTGATGCGATGTTTCAGAGGTTCACCGCCATCGTGAACAACATGAAGGCTAATGTTGAGGATTTTCCGTACACCGAGCATGATCAGGCTTTGAAGCTCTTGCATGTCTTGGACCCAAATGTTTGGGGTGCTAAGGTTGAGGCCATCAAGGAGTCTGGACATTATTTGACTATTGAGTTGGATGACCTCTTTTCTAAGCTCAAGTCGGCTGAGGTTGACAGGAAGTTGCAATCCAAGCATGAGGGCTCGACTGACCATAGTCTTGCTCTTGTGGGAGGATCAAAGGGCAAATCTAACCCTTCCTGTCGACGAGTTTTCTTTGTCCTCTCTTATGTCCATTCCGGATGAGGAGTTTGATGTGTGCCGGGCGAGGAGGAGGCGGCCTTGCTCTCAAGAAGGTTTGAACGACTACATGAGAGTCGGAGGAATGCAAGGCGGAGCTCGGGGACGTGCTACAAGTGTGGCAAGCGTGGCCACTTCATCGCCGAGTGCCGGAAGCGGAGGAGAACAAGTACAAGGTGAACGAGTACAAGACGCACCCGAGGTGTGAAGACAAGTACTCCTCCAAGGGCAAGCACTTCAACAAGTCCAAGAGCAAGGACAAGGACAAGCGGCGACCGAGCAAGAGCGGCTACAAGAAGAACAAGGCGAGAGCGATGGTGGCCGGTGCGAGCGACGTTGACTCAAGCTCAAGCGAGGAGCGGTCAAGCTCAAGCGGCCGAAGAAGAAGACGCCGGGAGGCGCAATGGCAAGAAGAGTGCAAGCGGAACCTCGGCGGGCCGGGCCGTGTGGCGCTTGAGGGCTTTTGTGGCATGGCCCATAGCTCAAGCGAGGCAAGAAGAGTGAGAAGGAAGACGGCGACTCCGACTCGGAGGATGAGGTAAACCGTGACCCCGACTCTTTGCTTGCTGAGATTGCTAGGTTGAATGGTTTGCTTGATAATCGTGATAGTGTCTTTGAGAGATGCCAAAAAGATGAGGAAAGATCTTAGGGCTCAGCTTGAGAATGCTAGCGAGAAAGTAGGAGAGTTAGAGTCAAAATTGCTTGAATTGAAACTTGAGAATGACTCTTTGAAACTTGCTCCTACTCCTCCCGATGATGTTGAATGTGTTGAATGTGATGCTTGGTTGAATGAGATCAAGCGCTTAATGAGAAGAATGCTTCGATTTTGGCTCAACTAGATGCTCTTAGGATCGAACATGATGAGCTTAAGGCTAGACCTACTTTGCTTGGTGCTTGCAAATCATGTCCTACTATGCATGCTAAGCTTGTTGATGCTCGTTCTACCATTAGTTCTTTGGAAGCATCTTTGAAATCTCCTGTTGTCAATGCATGCACTAGCTGTGATGAAGTTACTTTGCGCAATCTTGAACTTACTTCTCGTTTGGATGTCATCTATGAGGAGAATGACTATTTGAGGAAGGTGTTGGGTTGGTTGTACGGGGCGGGAACCTCAATTGAAAATCATGATTGAGGAGTTCAAGAGAGCCGATGGTCGTGGTTTGGGGTTTGAGAAGTTGGGTGAGAAAGTGGGAGAGAACGAGTGGGGAGAGTGTGTACGAGAAGTGTGTTGAGTCTAACCCCGAGTTTGAGGTGATCGGAGAGATCCAAGTCCCACTCCCAAAAGCACCCAAGAACTCTTTCACACCAAAGCCCAACCACCTTTGCAACAAGCTTGACACAACCCAAGATCCACCCAAATTCCCACCTAAGACAAATGATTTCCGAAACTAGTGAAGTTTGTGGGTGAGAAGGGTGAGAAGCCTAGAGAGAAGCCGAGCCAAAACAAAAACCCATTCCCTTCGGGTGTGAGTATTGTGGCAAGGAGAGGCATCTTGCGAGTTTTGCTACAAGAGGAAGAGGGATGAGAGGCTTGCTAGGGAGCAAGCAAACCGGGACGAGTATCGCCGGCCTCATGGTATTCCCGAGCCTAGAGTGCCACTTCCACGGGGTGTGGGAAGTGTGAGGAGTGTTGGCGGGGTTCCCACGGAGAGGTGGTGGTGAGAGGTTTGTCGGGAGAGATGATGGTGTGCGTCTTTGGTGAGAGGTTTGGTCGGGCTCGTGGTGGTTTCTTTGGACGTCCTCCTACTCGTCCTCAATACGGGTTCGGGGGAGATGATCGCAGCTTTGGGTTCCGGAGGAACTACGGACCACGTTTTCCTCCTCGTGGTGCTCGTACTCCTCCCATGGGACATGGGAAGTTTGGTGGCAAGGGAGTGATGTTTGCTAACCCCTCTTTTGAGCGGATGGCTCGACAACCGGTTTAACTTTCTTTGTGCTAACCACGGTGTCGAGTCGCTAGCTCACTCTCGTTCTTGTTTCGATTTGCGGGCGGGAGGCTTGGAGGACATTTGGTTGATCGACTCCGGGTGTTCTCGACACATGACCGGAGATAAGAAGTGGTTCTCCAGCCTCACCCCAGTGAAGGAAAAGATGTACATCACATTTGGGGACAATGGACGAGGTAGGGTGCTTTCGGAGGGTGTTGTGCATGTGAGTGACAAGGTAACGTTGAAGAGAGTGGCTCTTGTGAAGTCTTTGGGTTTTAATTTGCTTTCGGTTTCTCAGTTGCTTGATGAGGGTTTTGAGGTGCGTTTCAAGTCTGGCGAGTCTCGTTTGCTTGATTCTCGAGGTGATCTTGTTTGTATGATCATCCCCGAGGGTCGATTATCGGGGCGATTTCTCTCGTTCTTTGGGTCTGCTTTCATTTGTTTGATGGCCGGTCCTTCTTCGATTTGTGGAAATGGCATAGGCGGTTGGGACACTTGAGCTTTGATTTGGTTTCCCACTTGAGTGGTCTTGACCTTGTTCGAGGATTGCCGAAGTTGAAGCTTGAGAAGGATTTGGTTTGTGCTCCTTGTAGGCATGGTAAGATGGTAGCCACTCCCCATCCACCCCTGACCGATGTCATGACCGAGCGTCCGACAGAGCTGTTGCATATGGATGGGCCGGCTCGAGTTCGCTCGGTGGGTGGGAAGTGGTATGTCCTTGTTGTGGTGGACGATTACTCTCGCTATGCACGGGTGTTCTTCTTGGAGAATAAGAGTGAGACATTTGGTTTTGTTCGAGATCCGATCGTGAGGTTGAAAAACGAGAGGCATGGGAATGCTATTCGAGCTATCCGCGGTGATAATGGTTCGAGTTCAAGAACTCTCGTTTTGATGCCTTTTGTCGTGATCTAGGTCTTGAACATCGGTATTCGACCCCTTATGTGCCCCCTCAAAATGGAGTCGTGGAAAGGAAAAATCGGACTCTTTGTGAGATGGCTAGGACGATGCTCGATGAGCACGAGAACTCCTAGGAGGTATTGGGCCGAGGCGGTCAATACGGCTTGTCATGTTTCCAACGGGATTTTATTGCGAGCTTTTAAGAAGAAGACTGTTATGAGCTTATGCATGGTCGGGCACCCAAGGTGAGTCACTTCCGAGTTTTTGGCTGCAAGTGCTTTATTTTGAAGAAGGGAAAACTCAACAAGTTTGAGGCTAGGTCTAGTGATGGTATTTTCTTTGGATATGCTAACCATTCTAGAGCCTATAGGGTGCTTAACCTTGAGACTAACAAAATCATGGAGACTTGCGAGGTGACCTTCGACGAGACAATGCCATGTACCTCTCTTGGCTTTGAATGTGCGGGTGATGAAGAGATGGCCGAGGACCTCTTTGAGGAGGAGAAAGATGAAGTCGGAGATGATGATGGGGAGAACCATGCGCCGAAGGCCGAGCATGTACCCACTACTTCCCCTACGACCACTTTGGAGCATGGACCGTCTACATCATGGACAACGACGGTGCAACAAGAGGACCGGGCGAGAGAAAGCTGAAGTTGAGGGGGAGGTAATCTCGAGGCGTGAGGCTCCCCGGCGGATTCAAGAAGTGCATCCCCTGTCGAAGATCATTGGGAACATCGATGAACGCACTACACGGTCGAGGTCCAGAAATTCCTCTCATTTTGCTCATCTTGCTTTTGTTGCTACTTTTGAGCCCAAGGACATTGGACATGCTTTATCCGATGCAAACCGGGTCAATTCTATGAATGAGGAGTTGGAAAATTTTGAGAGGAACCGGGTGTGGGAGTTAGTTGAACCACCTCCAAATTGCCATCCCATAGGAACCAAGTGGGTTTGGAAGAACAAAGAGGGAGAGAATGGGATGGTTGTGAGGAACAAGTCCGGACTTGTTGCTCGGGGGTTTAGTCGGAAGGAGGGGATCGACTATGAGGAGACCTTTGCTCCCGTGGCCCGTCTTGAGGCAATTCGAATCCTTCTAGCCTTTGCCGTGGCTAAAGGGTTCAAGTTTGTCGGGGACGACCCTAGGGGTCCCCTTAAGCAACGGGGGAAATCCTCACTTAATCCCGCAACCGCATCGAAACACGCTAAGCCTAACCGTGCGGGTGACTAACCATGCGGGACACGGCCCACGTCGGGACCCCGACGGCCCACCAGACGGCCCTCTTAGAAGTCCCCTCGAGCGAGGCCCCGCCTCGCTCGAGGGTGCGCCCCCCCTCGGGCGGGTTCCGCCCCGTTCGAGGGGGCAACTCCCCCCTCGAGCGGGGCTCGTCCCGCTCGAGGGTCCGCTCCGCCCTCGGGCGGGGCCCGCCACGCTCACGGGCGCCCCGCACGCGTGCGCCGGCCCCGTACTTGGGCATTTAACGCCCCGACGCCGCGGGGACGGCGCCATCATGCGCCGGGGCTCACGCCCGTGCCGCCGCACCAACTCCCCGGGGAGGAGCCCATCCCCGCCCGCGTGGGGATGGACCGTGCGTACGGCCGGTGTCGGTCCCGTGGCACCGCGCGCCCACTACGATGCGACTAACGCGCCCGACCCTCGAAGGGGGCCGGGCGCACCCTCGATTTCACTTTCCCGTGACCCTACGGGTTAGGTGAAGGGCGCTAGGCCGGTGGGTGGCCATCCCGGTCACCGCAACGGCGCGGACGCCGTACCCACGCGTGCGGGCGCACGCCCGGCGCTGCGGGCGCACGCCCGGCACGCTGCGGCAAGAACCACTCCGCTACCACGGAGCGCATTGGGAAGGAACGCCATTCTCGCCCGCTCCCGTGCCCCGTGCCGGCCATCATCGGCACCTCCCTCGAAGCCTATCGAGAGGACACCACCGCCATCCGCCGCCCTCCTACCCTCGAACCGCCACTGTTCGGGTACGGGGTAGGCCATCATGGCCGGATCGCAGCGAAGATCGTCCGGACGGCCGCCCACTCTACACCGTAGCGCGACGTGCTCCCTCACGTAGCTAGGTAGCGCGGCGTGCATGTAACCCGCCGCCCCCTTGGCCTATAAAAGGGGAGGCGAGCCCCCAGCCGCGAGGAGGAGGACAAGCACAGTCGAACACAACACACCGTGCACTCACTCTCTTATTCTCCCACAACATCTTCAGCCACTCTCCCAGGGACTTGGAAGCCACGCTTCCTCTCCCGCCTTGCTTGTACTTGCCCCACTACAAGCACCCCCGGTGCTGAGCAATATAGTGCCACGAGCACGCCCCTGCTGGACGTACGGCCCCCTCGGCCGGAACCAGGATAAAACCTTGTGTCATTTGTTGCTTGGCATCGACCATTGAGGGATAGACCTAGGCGCTATCTACTGGTTAGTGTCGGGACCATATTCCGCACCGACAGTTGGCGCCCACCGTGGGGCACACGAGCGCCTAAGGTCATTTCGCCAACTCCCTCCATGGTGATTCGCACCGAGTACCGTGGTACGCGCTACAACATGGGTAGCTCGGACCCCCTCCCGGCCGGGTTCGAGATCCGCTTCGGGGATCTGAACTTCCAGGCCACGGGGAACGGCTATCTCATGCGCCTCACCAATCGTGAGGAGCTTCGCGCGCAGCGCGAGGCCAGGTCCGCCTTGGTCTCCGCCGCACGCACGACACCGGCGCAGGCGCCCGCAGGCACGGATGCCGCGGGCCCATCGACGCCGCGACGCCGTCGTCGCTCGGGCTGCGCTCGCGCCGGGCGCGGTCCGGCGGCGGCAAGCCGAGCTCGCCGCCGCTCAACGCGGTGCGCCCACCGTCACGACTGCCGCCACCGCCCCAGCGGGACCGCGTGCGGTCTCTGGACCGCGCATCCCCATCGGGCTGCGTGGCGCCACTACGGCCTACAACGCCAACGTCAACACGACGATGCGCAGGGTTCCACCTGGCCGCCACGTCTTCGTCGCCAGGGATCCCGGCACCTCCGCAGCAGACGAGTCGTCCCTGGGCTCCGTCGACACGATGCCACCCGCCAACCGCCACGGGTACGCGGAGTGGGATTTCTCCGGCGTGCGGACCCGGCCGCGTTCAAGCGCTTCCTCGACGCCACGGACTGCCGGTTTGGCCGCTCCGACGACTCCGGCCCGGGAGCTACGACCTGCGCGCGGGAGTGCTGCGCCGTCATCACCAACGACCCGGCCAACGCCGCGCCGGTGCGGCAGGTGCGGAGACGGGGAAGTCACGCCGCCCCGGGGGATCGCCACGCGCCGGCCGCGGGGCCAAGCGCTCCGCCGGGGGCCGACGTCGACGCGCGGTGGCCCAAGCTCGCGAGCTCGAGGCCAAGGCGGCGGAGGAATGCGGACGGTGCGGGCTCGCTCCGCGCCTCGATCGCGGGGGAGGCCTCCGCGCGCGGCGAACGCGCGCGGGAGGCCGGGCCGACGGGTCCGTGACCGCCTCAACCCCGCCCCCAACGTCGACAACGCGGACACTCCGCCGCGGGCGAGCCAAAAGCTCATCGCCGCCGCGACACGCGCTACGCGCCACGCCGGCACCCTCGACCCCCGAGGCTCGAGACATGCACCGCGAGGTGCGGACTCTTATCGAGCAAGCGGCCGTCCGGCGGGCCGAGAGCTCGGCCTCACGCATCCGCCAACGGGGGGGACGCGCGGGGTGATGATCCCGCACCGGGAGGCGAACCCTCGGTGCACGCGGGTCAACCCTGGCCGACCGGGGACGCACGCCGGCCAAGGAGCGGCTCCTTGACGCGCGCGGGCGCCGGATGGCGATGCCCGCAACGTCATCAACGCCGGGCGCACCGGCAAGGCGGACGCACGAGCGGCTAGGGGCTACCACCCTCGAAGGGGTGGACACTACGACGGCGGTGAGGATCGCTCCCTAACGCCGGAGCCCCCGGGCACCCGTGTGTTCGCCCGAGAGATCCGCACGGCGGCGTTCCCCCGGCCGCTTCCGCCAGCCCTCGACGATCGTCAAGTACAACGGGGAGACGGACCCCCGCGTCTGGCTCAATGACTACCGCCTAGCCTGTCAGGCGGGCGGGGCCACCAACGACGAAGTGATCATCCGCAACTTACCCCCCGCATCTTGGCGACGCGGCCGGACATGGCTCGAGCACTTGCCCGCCGGCCCGGATCCATAACTGGGACGATTTAGTCCACACCTTCGTGGGCAACTTCCAGGGCACATACGTGCGCCACGGGGAACTCTCGGGATCCGCGCTCATGCACGCAGAAGCCGGGCGAATCGCTGCGGGACTTCATACGGCGCTTCTCCAAGCGGCGCACGGAGCTCCCCGGCGTGGCACGGTCCGAGATCGTGCACGCGTTCCTCGAGGGCACCACGTGCGGGACCTTGTGCGCGAGCCGGGACGCGGCCCCGCCTACGGACTCGAACGAGGCCGTTCGACATTGCCACCGGCTTCGCCTCGGAGAGGAGGCCGTGGGGGCAATCTTCGACGGCAAGAAGGGCAAGCGCTCCGAGGACACGCCGCGGAGGGCGGCGGGTCCAAGGAGCCGCCCCGCAACGATAAGCGGGGCAAGAAGGGGGAAAGAAGCCGCGCCGCGGGCGCGCGAGCGAGGGCGCAACGGCGGCAACGCCGAAGCCCTCGGCGGTGACCCGGCCCGACGGGGCCCTCGGCCGGCTCCTCGAGGCCCGGGGGTGTTCGACGACATGATGAAGAAGCCATGCCCCTACCACAAGACCCCCGTGAACCACACTCTTGAGCAGTGCGACATGCTCAAGAAGTTCTATGGCCGTGCCGCCGCGAAGGAGGCAGAGGCCAAGAAAGATGGGGGCGATGGCGACGCGGGTGGCTTCCCCGCTGTCGAAAATGTGTTCCTCATCTTTGGGGGACCTACCGTCGACATGTCGACCCGGCAGCGCAAGAAGGAGCGGCACGAAGTCCTCGCCGCAGAGAGGGCACCTCCGGCCTTCCTCAACTGGTCGAAGGATGCCATCACCTTTAGCCGGGAGGACCACCCAAACCGCATCCCGAACCGGGCCGATGCCGGCGGTGGTCGATCCCATCATTGGGAACGCCGGTTTTCGAAGGTCCTTATGGACGGAGCGGCGAGCCTCAATATCCTCTTCGCGCATACATTGCGCCCCCGATGGGGATTGGGCTGGACCGAGTGCGGCCCGGCACGAAGCCGTTTCACGGCATCGCGCCGGCAAGCGGGGTTCAACCCCTCGGGCAGATCGATCTGCCGGTCTGGTTTGGGACCCCCAAGAATTTCCGCAAGGAAACCCTCACCTTGAGGTGGTGGGATTCAAAGGGGCTTACCATGCCATACTTGGGCGACCGTGCTACGCCAAGTTCATGGCGGTCCCCAACTACACGTACCTGAAGATGAAGATGTCGGGTCCAAACGGCGTCATCACCGTCGGGTCGTCGATCGAGCACGCATTCGGACCGCGACGTCGAGTGCGTGGAGCATGCGGAGGCACTAGCGGCCGGACGAAGCGCCGGTGAACACGCCGGAGAAGATGGTCAACGACGACCTCAGCTCCGCCGCCAAGCACGTCGGCACCTTCGAGGCCGCCGAGCAAACCAAAGGGGTCCCCCTCGACCCGTCGGCCCCCGAGGGCAAGGCGTTGAGGGTCAGCTCGACCCTCGACCCTAAATAGGAAGCAGTGCTCGTCGACTTCCTCCGCGCCAACGCCGACGTCTTCGCGTGGAGCCCCTCGGACATGCCAGGCATCCCGAGGGAGGTCGCCGAGCACTCCCTTGATATCCTGCCAAACGCCCGCGCTGTGCAGCAGCGGCTGCGCCGCTTCGACGAGGAGCGGCGACGGGCGATCGGAGCGGAGCTGCGGAAGCTCCTCGAGGCCGGATTCATCAAGGAAGTGTTCCACCCTACGTGGCTAGCTAATCCTGTGCTTGTAAAAAAGAAAAATGGGAAGTGGAGGATGTGTATAGACTACACCAGTCTCAATAAAGCATGTCCGAAAGTTCCTTTTCCTTTGCCGCGCATAGATCAAATCGTTTATTCGACAGCTGGGTGCGAACTGCTCTGTTTCCTTGATGCCTATTCGGGATATCACCAAATAAAGATGAAGGAGTCCGACCAGCTCGCGACTTCGTTCATCACACCGTTCGGGACGTTCTGTTACGTCACGATGCCTTTTGGCCTCGAAATGCGTGCGCAACATATCGGCGGCGCATGCGGCACGTTTTTGGGGACCACATCGGGCGGACGGTCGAGGCCTACGTGGACGACATTGTCGTCAAGACCAGGAAGGCGGACGACCTGGTTGGCGACCTTGGCGTCGCGTTCAGCTGCCTACGGGCCAACGGGGTCAAGCTAAACCCCGAAAAATGTGTCTTTGGAGTGCCGCGGGGCATGCTCCTAGGATACATCGTCTCCCAGCGGGGAATCGAGGCCAACCCTGAAAAGGTCGCGGCCCTCGAACGAATGGGTCCGATTCGGGACCTCAAAGGGGTGCGAAGGTGCCGGGGTGCCTCGCCGCCTCAAGCCGCTTCATCTCGAGGCTCGGTGAGAAGGGGCCCTGCGCCCTCTACCGCTGCTCAAGAAGCACGAGCGCTTCTCTTGGACCGCCGAGGCCCGGGGACGCGCTCGACAAGCCGAAGGCGTCTGCGACGCACGCCCCAATCCTCACGCCGCCGCGAGATGGCGAACCCCTACGGCTCTACGTAGCCGCGACCACCCGGGTGGTCGGCGGCGTGATCGTCGTGGAGCGCACGAGAGGAAGGGCACGCCTTGCCCGTGCGAGAGGCCGATCTACTACATCGGCGAGGTCTGTCGGACACGAAGACGCGCTACCCCCCGAGTCCGAGAAGGCCGTTGTACGCGGCGGTCCTTGCACGGCGCAAGCTCCGCCACTACTTCGAGGCCCACCCGGTCACGGTGGTCTCCTCCTTCCCGCTAGGAGAGATCATTCGTAACCACGACGCGGCGGGCGGGATTGCCAAATGGTCCGTGGAGCCGATGGGCGAAACGCTCGCCTACGCCCCGCGCAAGGCCATCAAATCGCAAATCCTAGGCGATTTCGTCGGCCGAGTGGACGGACACGCGAGCTGCCGCCCCCACAAATCCAAGCGAGTCTTGCCGGACTGCGTTCTTCGATGGCTCGGTGATGAAGACGGGGAGCGGGCGCGGGCTCGCTCTTCATGTCACCCCTCGGGGAGCACATGCGCTACGCGATGACGCCTCCATTTCCCCGCGTCCAACAATATGGCGGAATACGAGGCCCTTCTCTCGCGGCCTCAAAATCGCCGTTGAGTTGGGCATCAAGCGCCTCGACGTGCGAGGGGACTCGCAGCTCGTGATCGATCAAGTCATGAAGAGCGCGAGCTGCCACGACGACAAGATGGAGGCCTACTGTAAAGCCGTGCGGGCCCTCGAAGACAAGTTCTACGGCCTCGAGCTTAACCATGTACCCCGCCGGTACAACGAGGAAGCAGACGAGCTGGCGAAGATTGCGTCCGGGAGGATCACCGTTCCCCCGAACGTTTTCGCGCGCGACATCGCGCAGCCCTCAGTCGCCTTCGAGCCCTACCCCTCGAGCGACGGCGGACCCTCGGGGGCTCCCTCGAATCCAGCGGGTGCGGAGCCCATGGATGAGGACCCCTCGAACGAGGCGTACGTGCTCTCCCTTCTCGAGGGGTACGGCTCCCACGAGGTCGATGCGATGGACATAGAGCCGGCTCCTGTCCAAACGGATTGGCGGGAGAAATACATCGCCTGGATCGCTCGAGGGGAACTCCCCGCGGATCGAGCCGCAGCCAGGCGCATCGCCAGGATGGCCAAATCCTTCACCCTCGTCGACGGCGAGCTGTACAAGCGCGCCGCGTCAGGCATCCTCCAGCGATGTATACCCATTCCCGAGGGGCGCGAGCTCCTACGGGACATCCACGCAGGGATTTGTGGCCACCACGCCGCGCCGCGCACCCTCGTCAGCAACGCGTTCCGCCAGGGCTTCTATTGTCCTACCGCGGTCGCGGACACCAGCGAAATTGTACGCACCTGCGAAGGGTGCCAGTTCTACGCCCGCAAGTCCAACTTGCCTGCTCATGCCCTGCAAACGATCCCCGTGACGTGGCCGTTCGCCGTGTGGGGGTTGGACATCGTCGGGCCCCTGCGGAAGGCGCCCGGGGGCTTCACCCACCTACTGGTCGCAATTGACAAGTTCTCCAAGTGGGTAGAGGTGCGCCCCATCACGAATTTGAGGGCCGAGCAGGCGGTCACATTCTTCACCGACATCGTCTACCGCTTTGGAGTGCCAAACTCCATCATCACAGACAATGGGTCCCAGTTCACGGGCCGGAAGTTCTTGGAGTTCTGCGATAAGTTCCACATCCGCGTGGATTGGGCGGCCGTGGCACACCCACGGACTAACGGCCAAGTGGAGCGTGCCAACGGCATGATCTGCGAGGGCCTCAAGCCCGGAATTTTCGACCGGCTCAACAAATGCGGCCGAAAATGGCTCCAAGAACTACCGAGCGGTCGTGTGGAGCCTAAGGACCACCCCAAGCGAGCCACCGGGTTCACCCCGTTTTTCCTAGTTCATGGCGCGGAGGCCGTCCTCCCCACGGATGCGGAATACGGGTCGCCCAAGGTTCGAGGCTACGACGAGGATGCTAACCGGCGAGCCCGCGAGGACTCGCCGGGACCGGCCTAGGACGAGGTACGCCTCGTGGCGTTGATGCACTCCGCAAGGTATCAACGGTCCCTACGACGTTACCAAGCACGCAAGATACGTCGGAGGGATTTCGGCGAGGGGGATGCGGTTCTAAGGCTACGCCAAGACAACCGAGGGCGCCACAAGCTATCGCCCCCATGGGAGGGACCCTACGTCGTGGTGAAGGTGCTCAAGCGGGCACGTACAAGGCGGCCAACGAGGACGGCGAAGAACTCACCAACGCTTGGAACATCCAACAGCTACGTCGCTTCTACCCTTAGCTAGGATTTCCAAGTACTTTCTGTTGTAAAATCACATGGCCAACGCCCCAGTTGGTGTCAACTATGTAAACATCCCAAGTCTAATAAAAGGGCAACTCGGCTTTCCCCTGAAACCCAAGTTACCCTCGGGGGCTACTACGGGGGGCATCCCCCCCCCCCCCAAAATGGTCCCATTTTTCGCGCAAAAATAAAAAACGACTCACACGCGCTAAGTTTGTTTCGTACTTCAACCTCGGGCCACGATTCGAACAGGGCGCAGGTGGCACAGCGGAAGGAGCGTGCGAGCCAGAGATAGCCTACGCCGCGTGGCTATGGCCCTTCTCTCTCGCCTCCTACCCAGCGGGCCCCCTGCGAAAATCGAACTCCCCTAACTAGAATCTACTCAGGAAGAAGGAGAAACAAAAAGCGTAATAAACAAACGATTTCATTTACATCAAACGCCCATGTTCATGAAACGACTTGTTTATTTACAAAAGGCCACGAGGCCAGAGTACTGATACACGTAAAAAACGGGCCTAGCGCCCAGACTACTTTCAGGCGGGAGGAGCAGCAGCGTCCGCGACGTCGGGGAAGAGGAACTCCTCGAAGGCCTCGGCAAGCGATCCGGCGGCGTCGGCAGCAAGCGCGTCTGCGCTCTCCATGGCCACCTCGTCCTCGACGCCCTCGGGAACGATGTAGCCCTCCGCCAGCGCCTCGAGGTTGACCTCGTAGTGGGATCGCACCACTCCGAGGGCCTTCCGGACGCCTAGATGCAACGCCCGGCGCATCCGCTCCGTGACGTGACCGCCGAGGGCGCGCAGGCGGGCGGCCGGCGAGCGCCGGCCTGGGCCTCGCCCTCCTCGATGACGCGGCAGGTCTCGAGGGCCGCATCACGCAGCTCCCGCAGCTCCTGCTCGGAGGAGTTGTAGGAAACCTGCAGGGCCTCAGCCCGCCCAGCGGCGTGCCCCAAGGCGGTGCGCAAGCCTAGAATCAACAAGACGAAAAGAAATCAGAAAGGGGGAAACGAACCCTCTAGAGCAAAAAACCAACAAGCAGAGCCAAACAGTGGCTCACCCTCGACTTGCTTCCTCTCCAAATCGAAGTCGCGGCGCGCGGCCTCTATCGCCAACTGGAGGCGCTGGACGGTCTCGCCTTGCTCGCGGAGGGCCAGCTCCTGGTTGGCGTTGCGTGCGAGCGCGAGCGCCTCGTCCTCAACACGGGAGAAGGCGGCGTTCCGCTCCTCCCGGCGACTTCTCCGCGGCCTCGCGCGCGACGCGCTCCCGCTCCGGTGCCGTTCGGGCATCGCCGAGGGCGGCTCGCTCCTGCCGGAGCCGCCCCTCGGCCCCCACGGCGGGCGATGCGCTCTCGCCGGAGGCGTTCCTCGGTGGCGACGAGGGTCGCGGCCTTGGCGTCAAGGGCGGCCCTCGGATCGTCGGCCTCCTTGGCGCGGCTGCTCCAACCCGCGCGCCCGCTCCTCGGCGGCGGCGCCGCGCTCGCGCCCCCTCGAGCGACGTGCGGAGCTCCCGGGTTTCGGCGCGAGCGGTGGCCACCTCCGCCTCCCAGTTGGCGGCCAGCGTCCGCGTCTTCTCCAGATCCGCGCGCGCGTTCCATAGCGCCTCGTCGCGATCGGTGAGGGCCGCGCGGATCCGCTCGAGGCTCGAGCGACGCGCCGTGTCTGCCTCGAGCTCTCGGGGAGCTCGTCGCACCACGCCATCGCCGGGGACGCCGGCCACCGTGCCGGCGTCCTAAGAGCGTCCGCAAGCGCGTCGAAAGCGCTGCACCGCTCCCGGAGCTGGCGGGCCTCGGCGTTCACCTGGTCGAACGCGTCGTACTTATCGTGGGCGCGGCGCTCGAGCTCCTGGCATCCACACGCCGAATCCCGTAAGTGCCAAGGCTTGAATGCAGCACACGAAAACGAAAAAGGAAGAGGGGCGAGTAACCACGGCTCACCTGGAAGACGAGCCAGGCCGGGCCACCGTGAACTTGCAGCGCCTCGTTCAGCGCGCGGTTGAGCGTGGCGCCGTGGCTCCGAAGCTCGCCCCAGAGCTCCTGCTCCCCCCGGGCGTCAGCAAACGCCGGGGGATCACCGACGGCCCCCTCCACCTGGGCGGGACGGCCGGCGTGGGAGGACGAGGCCTCGGCGCCATGTCCTCTCGCCCCCACCACCATGTGACCCTCGTGCGCCTCACGAGGGCCCCTCCTGGGGCTCGGGGGGAGTTCGTGGGCCCCCGGCCCACCGATTCCACCAGGGGCGGCGGGGAGTCATCCGAGAGCTCCACCACCTCCGCCCGAAGATCGCCGGCGGGCGCGGCCGCTTGCGCCGCTTCCACCGGCACCTCCACCCGCGCCTCCGCGGTCACGGGCGCCCGACGTGGCGCCGTGGCCACCACCTCCGGCCGTACCTCCCGCGGCCACGGGCGCACCCGCGGTTGCGCCCGCACCACCTCCTCCGCGGTGGCCGCCACCGTGGGCGCACCTCCACCGTGGCCGCCGCCGCGCCCGCGTCTCCGCGGCGGCCGGCGCCGCCCGCCCCCGGCGACCTGCGGCCGCGCCGCGGCGGGGATGATCCGCCGGCCGGGCCCCGAGGGCCCCGGCCGGGGCCTTGCGAGCTCGTGCCCGCCGCCGGCGCTTGTACCCGAGCGCGACCCCCTCGACGAGCGCCGCCGGGTGGGGATCGATGCGTCCGTCCTCAGCACCTTGGCCGGTGCAAGAGGAGGAACGGTTGGCACCGCCCTGCGCAGGCACGAACGGAGGGTTAGAGCACTTAATCATCGACGAACCAAACCAAGCGAAGAAGGACAGGCTCCTTACCTCGCAGAGGAAAAGGCCCGCTTCCTTTTCCTCGAAGCCTCCGCGGATGAGGCCTGCGCAGTGCGCCGCGCCCGCGGCGGCGCCTCCCCGACGGCGCCGCCGCGCGCACGGGCACGCCCGCCCCCCTTGCGCGGGCGCGCCCGCCGTCGCACCTCTCGCGGGCGCCACCGCGCGCGGGCACGCTCGCCCGCGCGCGGCGCGCGCCCGCCGGCCCGCGCCCCTCGGTGATGCCGCGCGCGCGGGCACGCTCCCTCCGCGCGCGGGCACGCTGCGGAGGCGCGCGCGGGGCGCGTGCGCGCGCGTGCCTCCGCGGCACGCGCCGGCACCCCGCGGCGCGTGCCGCTCCCCGATGACGATTGCCCGGCGGCGGGCGCCGGTGCGCCCGCCCCGGGCGAAGCCGCCCTTGACGCCGGCGCGGGTTCCCGGCGACGGGGGCGCGGGGGCCGCCACCGTCGGAGGGGCCCCTCCCCCTCGGCCTCTTCCTCCTCGTCCTCGTCCGAAGACGAGGGCTCCTCGATATCCGGGGAGGAGAGCCCCGGCTCCTCGCGCCGCCGGTACTCCGCGGACCGCCGGTCGCGGCGCACTTGGCGTCGCCTCGCGTGCTCCCTCTTGCGCGCCGCCCGCTCCTGCTTTGCTCCCGCCGCGCCGCCCGGCCGAGCGCACGGGGAATCGGGGGTGGGTGGAACGGACTTGGCGGCGTTGAACTCCACCCACCGCGCACAAGAGCGACAATGGCGTATCGGGGAAACAAAATCAAGACCAAGAACTGAAACAAAATCAGGAACCCAACTCACCAGCGGGCCCGTGGGGAGCATCTCAAGGTCCCATGGGGTCCGAACCGCAGGCGCCGGCGTCCGGGTGTCGACGGCGTTCCGCGCCCGAGTGAGCGCATACGGCCGCTCAAGGGGCGTCGGGAGCATCCGCGACCTCGCCAGGTCGACGGGGTTGGCCGCCTCGGTCATCTCGAAGATGCAGAGCGGCCTCTGCATCAGAGGCACGACCCGCCGGTGGTGGAGGAAGGCGAGGACGCCCATCGCGTTCGGCCCATGCTTCGCCGGTCGGCGCGGGGCGGCGAGGACGGACTCTTGCCGCGCCGTCTGTTGGGCCGTAGACACCCCGTAGCCCCGGGGAGTCCGGCCTCTTCTTGAACACCCGGCCGGTGTAGGGAGGAAGGCCGGGCTCGGCGTTGCGCAGGTAGAACCATCCCCGCTCCCGGCCGGCGTTGTTCGTCGTCATGGTGCGGGGGGATGTAGAAATCCTTGAGGGCGCCCCCGCGGGGCAAGCGACATCCCGCCGGCGCGCACCGCGCGGCGAGTCCTCGGCTCCGACGTGGGGCGCGTGATGAGCTCCCCGCGGAAAAGGTGA
Organism: Cenchrus americanus; assembly: GCA_947561735.1. Classification (NCBI taxonomy): domain Eukaryota; kingdom Viridiplantae; phylum Streptophyta; class Magnoliopsida; order Poales; family Poaceae; genus Cenchrus; species Cenchrus americanus. Next base: position 59,361,557 of record OX387240.1, read on the forward strand.
ACCCGAGAGATCCCGGTTGGGCGGGATCCCCCGGTACCCTTCGCGGACGCCCACGAACGTGGCCGCGCGCGAGATCGCGTTGGGGGGCGAAGTTGTGCGGCTCCACCCCGTAGTAGTAGCACATCGCCCGCATGAAGGTGCTCGCCGGCGCGTTGAAGCCACGCTCGTGGTAGCGGACGAAGCTCACCACGTAGCCCTCTCGGCGGGTTGGGCTCGTGGTGCGTCGCCGGCGGCACAATCCACTCCGCCGGCGCCCCTCTTCGTTAGCCGCCGGCGGCGACCGGCGGCGACCGGCTCGCCAAGCGCGAGCCGGGGTCACCGTCGACCTCTCCCATGCGTACGGCTCCGGGACCCGAAGGGGAAGGCGAGGCGGCGCCATGAGAAAGGATGAAAGAATGCGAAGACGGAAGACAAGGAAGCGAAGGAAAAGCTCTAGCGGCGACACCGCGCGGTGGCAAGAGTAAGACGAAGGCGAAGGGACGGGGGACTGAAAATGGTGAGATGCCAAGGTAAAAAACCGCCGTCCCCTCCTCCCCGCGGTTTTATAGGCCGACGGGCGAGCTCTCGGAGCGGACGCCCCGCCGGCACTAGCTTGCGAGGAATCTTTCCATCACGTCGACGGATGGGCCCCACCACGACCGCGGCGACTATAACACCGCGGGCGGGTCATCATTACGGCGAGGACCGGCGGCGACCGAGGCAAAACCGTCACGTCCGCCCGTCGCGCCGCCCACTACGCGCGCGCGCGGCTGCAGCGCCTAAAAAGGCGCGCCCGCGCTGCAAAACCGCGGCCACGACCGCAAGGCACTTAAATGCCCGGGTCCCTTGCCAAGCAAGGAGAACCCTCGAGCGGGGCGGACCCCCGGCTCGAAACAGAGGCGACCCTCGATGGGATATCAGCGTGAGAAGGTCGCCCGGGACCTGCTCGATGTAGAGCAGGCACCCGCGGGCACCCATGCCACGTGAAACCCTCGAGCGGCATGACCCTCGGCCCAAAATGACGTCGACCCTCGATGGGATATCAGCGTGAGAAGGTCGCCCGGGACCTGCTCGATGTAGAGCGGGCACCCGCGGGCACCCATGCCACGCAAAACCCTCGAGCGGCCCGAGCCCCGGGCTCGAGACAATGTCAACCCTCTAAAAGAAGGCACGCGCGCGAGAGGATCGCCCAGGTCACGCTTGAAATAGAGTGGCACCGAAAGCACTCATGCCGCGCCGTGCTGCCAACAAGCGCCTCGAGGGCTGGCTCGCCCAGACCCCTCGACGGCCGCAAACGCGAAAAGACGGGGCTGTCCAGGCACGGCCCCGCACGGCCTTGCGATCGGGGGTTCGAAGCCGACCCTCGACGGGTTCGAACGGGCGCCTCGGATCACGAGTTAGGGACGACGAGGGCACGCGCATTCGAGCCGTTCCTCGAGCCCGTCGGCTCGAGGGTGCCCCACATGTCGTGTTCGAGAGCCGGCGAGGGCGGCTAGCCGGGGGGATCCCACCGAGGGAGAGCTTCCGCGCCCTCGGTCCCTAGCGAACGGGACCGAGCCCCACCTAGCAAACCCACGCAAGCGCTTCCATGGACGTGTCTCCGGACCGCGCGGCCTACCCTTATCGAACGGGGCATGGACGTCCACTTGAACTACCCGCTAGCGGCTCGAAGAGGAATCCGCAATTCGCGACCCGCTCGATGGGAGTTGCGAAACCTCACCCTCCGTCCCGCGGAGGGACGGCGAGGGCGCGTTAAGAAACAAGTCGTCGGGCTCGACCCGATCGCCTCGAACGGGCCAAGGCTCGGGGGCTTGACGCACGGCTACACCTCCTTGAAATTGCACCCGCCGGGAGACACGGTGACGGGGGAGCGTGCACCCCCGAAGCCGGGCTGAAACACCGCCGATGCCGGTTGGCATATGTGCCACGCCTTTCTGACCAAAGTTCTCACGGTTAACCCCTACGGGGAGAACCCACACTCTGCGGGGCTTCGGGGGGCTAGACCCGCGGGTCCGCTGACGCGGCCCCACGGAAAGCGTTCGCAAACAAGGAGGGAAGAACGTCCTATCGGTAGGTTCCGGCATCCGCGGGAGCCTCAATGGCAAGCCCGCGGATGCTCGGGGGCTGCGTCGGGGGACGGCCCTAGGGGTCCCCTTAAGCAACGGGGAAATCCTCACTTAATCCCGCAACCGCATCGAAACACGCTAAGCCTAACCGTGCGAGGTGACTAACCATGCGGGACACGGCCCACGCGGGACCCCCGACGGCCCACCGGGACGGCCCTCTTAGAAGTCCCCTCGAGCGAGGCCCCGCCTCGCTCGAGGGCGCGCCCCCCCCCTCGGGCGGGTTCCGCCCCGTTCGAGGGGCAACTCCCCCCTCGAGCGGGGGCTCGTCCCGCTCGAGGGTCCGCTCCGCCCTCGGGCCGGGGCCCGCCACGCTCACGGGCGCCCCGCACGCGTGCGCCGGCCCCGTACCTGGGCATTTAACGCCCGACGCCGCGGGGACGGCGCCATCATGCGCCGGGGCTCACGCCCGGTGCCCGCCGCACCAACTCCCCGGGGAGGAGCCCATCCCCGCCCGCGTGGGGATGGACCGTGCGTACGGCCGGTGTCGGTCCCGTGGCACCGCGCGCCCACTACGATGCGACTAACGCGCCCGACCCTCGAAGGGGGCCGGGCGCACCCTCGATTTCACTTTCCCGTGACCCTACGGGGTTGGGTGAAGGGCGCTAGGCCGGTGGGTGGCCATCCCGGTCCGCGCAACGGCGCGGCCGCCGTACCCACGCGTGCAGGCGCACGCCCGGCGCTGCAGGCGCACGCCCGGGCACTGCAGCAACCACTCCGCTACCGCGGAGCGCATTGGGAAGGAACGCCGTTCTGCCTGCTCCTGTGCCCCGTACCAGCCATCATCAGCACCTCCCTCGAAGCCTATCAGAGGACGCCACCGCCATCTGCCGCCCTCCTACCCTCGAACCGCCACTGTTCGGGTACGGGGTAGGCCATCATGGCCGGATCGCAGCGAAGATCGTCCGGCGGCCGCCCACTCTACACCGTAGCGCGACGTGCTCCCTCACGTAGCTAGGTAGCGCGGCGTGCATGTAACTCGCCGCCCCCTTGGCCTATAAAAGGGGAGGCGAGCCCCCAGCCGCGGGGGGATGAACAAGCACAGTCGAACACAACACACCATGCACTCACTCTCTTATTCTCCCACAACATCTTCAGCCACTCTCCCAGGGACTTGGAAGCCACGCTTCCTCTCCCGCCTTGCTTGTACTTGCCCCACTACAAGCACCCCCGGTGCTGAGCAATATAGTGCCACGAGCACGCCCCTGTGGACGTACGGCCCCCTCGGCGGGAACCGGGATAAAACCTTGTGTCATTTGTTGCTTGGCATCGACCATTGAGGGATAGACCTAGGCGCTATCTACTGGTTAGTGTCGGGACCATATTCCGCACCGACAAAGTTGTTTCGGATGTACGTGAAGAGTGCTTTTCCGAATGGGGTCATAGAGGAGGAGGTGTATGTGAAGCGACCACACGGGTTTGAGAGCGAGTTGTACCCACACGGGGTATACGGGTTGAAAAGGGCTGCGTATGGGTTGAAACGGGCGCCCGTGCTTGGTATGGGAGATTGAGAGGTTTTCTGTTGAGCAGAGGGTTTGTGATGGGTACCGTGGATAGAACCTTGTTTCTCCTCAAGCATGGAAATGACTTGCTGATTGTTCAGATATACGTGGATGATATTGTCTTTGGTGGCTCGTCACATAACCTTGTTGCCAAGTTTGCAGATGAGATGAGCAGGGAGTTCGAGATGAGCATAATGGGCGAGTTGCAATATTTTCTCGGGCTGCAGATTAAGCAAGTGAAGGACGGTACATTTGTGCACCAAACCAAGTACACGAAAGACATGCTGAGGAAGTTCCAGATGCAAGATGTGAAGCCGATGTCGACTCCCATGGGGAGTACGGCCACTTTGGATGCGGATGAGGACGGAGAACCAGTGGACCAGCGGGAGTACGGGAGCATGATCGGCTCCCTCCTCTACTTGACGGCGACGAGGCCGGACATACGGTTCGGCGTGTGTCCGTGCGCTCGTTTTCGAGCTTCGCCGAGGACATCACATCGACGAGCCGTCAAGAGGATTTTCGGTACCTACAATCCGCCCTTGGTCTTGGCCTTTGGTATTCTTCCTCCTCGACTCTTTCTCTTCATGGTTTTTCGATGCGGATTTTCTTTGGTTGTCGAGTCGAGAGGAAGTCTACTTCGGTACTTGCCGAGTTTCTTGGGTCTTCGTTGGTCTCATGGTCTTCCCGCAAGTAGTCTAGCGTAGCTCGGTCTACCACGGAGGCGAGTATGTTGCCGCCGCGAGTTGTTGCTCCCGGTTGTTGTGGATTTCATACACTTTGAGAGACTTTGGTGAGGAGTGCACCCGGATCCCACTTCTTTGTGATAGCACCGGTGCCATAAGCGTAGCCAAAAACCCGGTGCTTCACTCCGGAACCAAACATATAGAAGTGAGGTATCATTTCTTGAGGGACAATGTGGAGAAAGGAACCATTGTGTTGAGCCATGTCCCTACCCAAGATCAGCTAGCCGACATTTTCACAAAGCCTCTCGACCAAGCTACATTTGTGCGCTTGCGAGGGGAACTTGGGGTTTGTTGCCCTTTCTAGTTGATTCTTGGGGGATTTCCTTTCTGTATCATATGTATCATACCATGTTCACTTTGATGTATATACATGCTTTGCTTGATGTACAAACCATGGTAGGATAGCCATCTTGTCATATATCATGTTGCATTTGTATCATATTGCATTTTAGGATGATGAGCTTCTTTCATATGCCATATTTGAGTCTCTTTGGCTACTTGTGAGATATTGGTCATATGTGTGGAGAAATGGTGATGTGAGGCTATGCTCTTGGAATATTTGAAATATATGTGTGGTGAGATAGCCCTTTTTGAAATAAATGCTACACTTGACTAATTTTTGATGAAATATGCTCTACTCGTGTGTAGTTGTGTATCCATGTCACAGTTGGGTCTAAATGTGCTTTTCATGCTTAGATTGTGCTTGGATGCCTTGTTCTTGCATTTGGGCCAAAGGCCGTATATCATTGTGAATGTTTAGCCTATGTTGCATTCATGGGGGAGCATAAGCTTCTTTTTGCCGCAAAGGCACTTCATGTACCATGAAATGAACTAATCTTGAAAAGAAGTGTGAATGCTTGAAAAATGCTCCATCCATCATGTCTATGCTTAAAATGTATTATCTTTCACATATGGGTGCTAAACATGTTGCATGATGTTCACCAGTGGAGAAGTCTCCCCGAAGTGGACACATGGCTCATGAGCTTTGACATGACATGCTTTGCTTTATGGGTGTTTGCCATGATCTTTTGCTGAGAATTTGATATCCTTGTATGATCTTTGAATGGTATGCATGTTTGTGGCTCAAGTGTGACATGGATAGGCTTTTACATGTGAAGCGAGCCTTCTTTTGGTAAAACTGCTTAAATCTGGAAATTTTGCTTTGTCACATGCTTGTATTTTCATATATTACTTGTGGCAATGCTTTGACTATGCTATGATTCATATGTGTGATCTTTGTCTCATTTTTAGCCTTTGACACTAGATTTGGCCTATTTGAGAAGCTCATGTAGATGTTTATATGCTTTGTTTTGCATTTCTGCATTTTCACCTTGATTCATACATTGTCAACAAGGGGGAGATGAGGTGAGCTTAATGAAAATTCAGAAGAGGTGAGCTGAAATTTGGAAGTTTGCATCCACATGTTCAGGGGGAGCTTGCATTTGTTCGGGGGGGAGCTTTCTTCTTGTTTTCGATGTGGAGTTTGTGCTTTGCTTGGCTTGTGACCTTTCTTCGCCTTTCTTTGGTTTTGGTCATGAGTTGAGCTTCTTTGTTTTTCTTTCTTCTTTCTTTCTCTTTTTCTCTGAATTTCATTTCGCGTTGTGTGTTGTCAATGCACTCATCAAGGGGGAGATTGAGGACCGGGAGCGTCCCGGTGGTCGATGGATGACCGCTCCTCGGTGATGAGTGATTGACAACGGGTGTTGGACCGACTCTTGGCTTAGTGCGCGGGTGTGAGGCCGCGGCCTAGTTCGTCTTTGTTGCGGGGTGAAGAACGGGCGCGAAAGGTCTTCGGCCTTGAGGGGCCTCCGGGAGATGGAGAGACAAGTAGGCTCGGTTCGAGGGACCCGGTGGACGGCGGGGCCGGGTGCGGGCCACATGGTGGCGACACGAGCAAGACGAAGTCATGGACAATCGGCCCGGTGCACGGTGGCGGTCGAGTCAAGTGGTTTGGCGGGAGGCCGGACCGAGCACGCGGGGTTTGGTGGTTTGCCCACAAAACCATCGGCGGACGGTTTCTTGGTTTGGGCACGAAAACCAAGTCCGAGGGCCCAACACGACGGAGACGGGATCCGGGCGTGTCGGGAAGCTTCGAGGCGGAGGACACGCGGCGGGATCGCATGGCTTGCGTCGGGAGGACGCGGGGGTGCGGCAAAGGCGTGGCCGTCCGATGGCAAGACCCACAAACATTACCTAAATGCCCCTACGTGGGTTGTATCACCAGTAGTTAAGTTAGGGGTAGTCGAGTCATTTACCACTGCGGCGGGACCGATATATAAGCCATGAGTGTGTGTGGATGGCTCTCTCTCTCCGCGACTTAGGGTTTCATTTCCTCCCTCCTCTTTCTCATTTTCGTAGCTATTTTTCCTTCCATCTTCTCTAGGCTAGCATGAGAGCTTCATGAGAGATTTGTTGAGAGGGATGGATGCTAGGGCGGCATGCTAGACCTTGTGAATCTTTCCTGGTTTGTATAGAAGATTCGAGGTTGTTTTTCGTGGCTTTTCGTGCTTGTTTTCGTGCCTTTGTTCCCGGTGTGATTCCGCGGATTTGAGTGGGTTTCTCCCCGGATTTCTTTGAGGGAAACATGGATAGATGTCTTGTGCATCTTTGTTCTTGATCTTGTGCCCCTCAAACGCGGGAAACCACTTCGATTCGTGAGTTTTCGTTCGGTGCTCTAGTTTTTGGTGGTGCTCAAAGGATTCACGATTCCCGGTGATTTAGGGAGTTAGGAGGCAAGATTTTTGGGCTATAGCATCCTTGTGTGACGCTTTTCAAGTACCCAAACCCTTGTTTCTACGGCTTCAACCGTTTGGGAAATCCGATGATGATTTGGGGGAGTTGACTTTCGGGGTCGGGCGTTTTCGGCTACCGTCCGCACCGGCGGACGGTCCGCGAGGACCGGGCGGACGGTCCGCGCGGCTAGGGTTCGTCCCGTGTTCTTCGTGTTCTTGCTCGTCTTTCGTTTCGATCCGTCGCGATTTTGGTTTTCGGTTGGACGGAGTTTCGGACGGTCCGCGGCGAGAGGGCGGACGGTCCGCGGGTGCACTGGCGGACGGTCCGCGTGCTCCCCGCGGACGGTCCGTGGTTCGTGGGTTGCTTCGTTGGTTCCGTGTGTGATTTAACGGACGGTCCGCGGCTCGGGCCGGACGGTCCGCGGCTCGGGTGCGGACGGTCCGCGATACCCGGCCGGACGGTCCGCGCGGCCCTTTGCGGACGGTCCGCCTGTCCGGCCGGACGGTCCGCCTGAGGCTGAGCGCTTTGCTTCTTGGTTCGATTCCTTCCCCCCTTCTTTCGTGCTCCCGCGTGTGATTCAAGGAATCGTTCCTAGGACTAGAGGTTGATCCATAACCTCGTGGTCTTGGTGATTGGTGCGTGATTCGATCCATCGCTTGTGTGTGACCGGGATTTGAGTAGGGCATAGGCCGGGTTCTTTGGGAAGAATTTTCTCGGCTCCTATTCACTCCCCCCCCTCTCTAAACGCCATCCGATCCTTCGGAGGGTCGCACTTATTTGAGCCTAGGGCTCGGGCCGCTCGAGGGTCTCTCTTACTTGGTAAGGGACAAGGTCATTTAATGCCCGCATGTCACACCCTGAAATTTCCAATTTCAGGATGTGAATAGAAAGAATAATTAATAACGATTTTCTCATAATTTTAAAAAATTCTCAACATTTATTTTGTTTACAGGAAAGCTATTATAGGAAAAGAAAAACCTTTGTTTGATTTTCTGAAATAAATAAATTGGTTCAATGTGTGTTGCATTCATGTCGATGCATCTTGGCTTTTCATGCGTGCAAAAGACTTTTAAAATACGTTTAGGTGCTGATCAAATCCTTCGAGAATTTTCCGACTTCTTCGGAATATACTCTCCTTCTTCTTAGATGTAAATCCATCTCTTGGAATGTTTTACAATCTTGCACGATGTGATCTCGCACCGAGTCCCATTGTCTCAAGAAGACTCGACATGTCATCACCCAAGGTATAATAAAATAGAAGCAACTTCGATAAATGCGATTCTTTGATCTAAAGCAAGTCTTCATGCCTCTGTCGAGAAACGGTGGCACCGATAGGCTCAGCAGCATGCATCTTCTCTGTCTTTTTCTTCCATCGAAGGTGGTCTCTTTGTTTAATTCTTTTGCCACATTATCGTTACCCTTGTGATGTCATGGCTACATCATATTTGAGCATTGATTCTTTCTTTCTATTCACCTTGCTTGATCCTATCCCGTATCTGTTCCAGCACAGCCATGCAAGCCTTCATGCATGTAAACATCAAGCACTTGTATGGTACGTGCATACTTGATGGAGCTACACACTACCAAGGCTACCAATGTTTGTTTCTCCATGCAGCCCAAACAAGTTGCTTAGCCGGTTTGTATAAGCAACGCACCTAAAGAATTAATCAAGCCCAACGAATCTTGTGCCTTGCACGGCCGCCACTTTCATCCGAGATGGGCACGTACACCTCTTGGCTTTATCCCGCCCACGGGTACGTGTGTGTATACATCCCTTTGCCTCGGCACCGAAGCCACCTTACGTACGCTTGCAGCCATGCCGTCGTTAGCCATCATGGTCAAAGCACAAGCTAGGGAGGTCTGGACACTAAGATGGTAACCTTGTAAAGGTACTTACGTTCTTGTACAGAAGCAACCAAGCCATGTATCTCATTCATACTTGCTCTTGCCGGTGATGACATCATGGTGACATCATGCTTATGTGGTAATTATGACTTCTCTTTTAATAAAATATAATCAACACTTCTCCTTCACTTCTTTTCGGTTGTCTTCATTGATCATCATTAGGCCTTGAAAATCTTTGATCTATAGAATCATAATTTATTTACCTGAAAAATCCTTGCTCACCGTCATCCAATCTATCTCTGGGATTTTCGGAATGGTTTTGGTGCGCAAAACATTTTCTAGATTTTTTTCTGAATTTGTTTTGCACTGAAAATTAATTTTCGGAAAATAATAAAACCTATCCTATCAGTTTGGGCCCAGCCCGTGTCCGTGAGCTCGACCCTGTCCTCTCCAACCCAGCCGCAGGCCAGGCCCATTTGGCCAGCGGCCATGGCAGGCCGAGCACGCGGCGCCGCCGTTTCCGCCCTTTCTTGGCGTGCGCGTCAGGGGAACCTCGCATCCCACGCCTATAAAACCCGAGCCCCGCGTCCGTGCGTACCCTAGCCGTCTCCCTATCCTGCTTTGTGCCGCGCCGCACTAGCAGTACTGCCGTCGCTGCCATCCGGTTCAAACCGAGGCCGGAGTCCGTCCGCCCCATAATCTCTGGATCCATCTCCGTCCGCTGGTCCTCGTGGTATTGCTGTCGGAAGAATGCGTGCGTCTGTTGCAGGAACACCTACATCCAAGCTGCGGGTCGAACTCCAACTATCGATATCCTAGCTTTGTCAAGATTGATCCGATTGCCATGGTGAGAACTCCGGCGGGTCCCAATCTCCTTGTTTTAATTTGTTTTGGATGTTACCCTCTTGTAGTGTGTCCCGATGCGAAGCTTTGCCATAACCCATCTAGTCCTACTCGTCGCCGCAAGCCACCACCGTAGCTCGCGATGCAAGGCGAGACTCTTACGTGTGGCGTCACCACCATCTTGACACCGAGGCGAGGCAACGATCGAGCTGGCCGCCGTCTTCGTCGTTTGCCTTCGGTTCCGACCGGTGAGTACATCATCGTCGTGGGTAGCACTCCATCGTTTTCAATTCCCAACTCTTCCTTGTATGTTTTGTGTTTCCGTCAAACCATGCCTGCGATGTTTCCCCGTGCCGTGTCCGATGTATATAGTTGTCCTATGTTACGTACTGCATTATCATGAAAGTCCCTTCGTGTGTCGTGGGCATTTGCCGCTCTCTTCTTGCTTCCATCTGCGCATCGAGTTGCTTGCCAGACTTTTCTTTCCAGAGCTAAGCCAGCTACGTATAAGCATGGTGAGCAATAGCTTTTCCACCATTGATTCTTTCGCTGCATGAGTTACGTATGGTCATGCATGTCCATACGCAAGGTAGTCACACTCAATTCCTTCACCAGGTTATTTTATTGTCTAAGTGGCTTGATGACATCGTGCTTACCTCATACTTTGAGCAATAATGATTCAATTTATCTCAAATTGCATTCACGTATGTGCAACTTTGATTAGTATTTTACTTTGTTCTTTTTCCTTCTAGCCATGCAATGTATGCCCCATCACCATCATGTTTAATAGTTATTCGTTTATTCTCAAAATTCATATCTTATTCCATTCAATTCCGATCTCAGTAATTCTTTCACTGACATGTTCCTCCTAACCAGTTTTGTACCGTTATAGTATGTTTGTGCCGTTGTATAGTTCATTTCACCATAACTTGTGCGTTAGCATGTGTATCACCTGTTACTTATTTTAAAACTAAAGTTGCATGATTAATTTTGACAAATACTTATTCCATAGTTTTTTTTAAATAAAAGTGATTAGGATATACCCCGGTTTTCTTGAAATAATATGTAACTTGTTTAATTCTTATTTATAACTAGTTTTTGTTAAATAAAAGATGCTTAGTGTTGTCCATCGGTTTTCATAATAAAGTTAATATGCCTAATGACATCATAAATGTCTTTTCAATATTAAATATGTTTAGTTGAACACGTGACATAAAGTTACTCATCTAGGTATCTTATACTTGCTTTGTCTTTCTAAAGTAATTGTTAATTTGACATAACTTCTACTCGAATGTTATAAATAAAATATGATTAGGTTTATCATGATTTCTTTAATTAAATGTAACTTGTTTAGTGGTAACATAGAGTATTTCTCTGAAATATTCTTTTACATGATTTCTTAATTAAAATATTCCAAGCGTAGTCTCTTGTTGTTTGATAATGATCTCACGATAGTTTCAAGCTTAGTTTTGTTTTCAGCGTTCCTTGTGCTTGCGTAACCAATAAATTCGAGCTCTATCTCAATGTGATCTTTCCGGTCCTTGCTCAATCTTTCGCAACCATCTCTTTAAAGCTAACCAAGCCTTTCCCTTCCAAGCACACTTTGTGTTCTTTAGTGATCCATCTAATCGAGCTTATCCTTTAGTGCATTCTTTTAAAGTTTTCTTTTGATTGGTGCTTTGTTCTTAGTATACTTGTTTGTTTGCTTTATGTATGTTTGCGCCCGATGATTGATGCGTTTAGAGTGAACGTTGTCCGAGAAGCTTTGAAGAGCACGAAGTGAAGACACTGTGAGCAACAACATTACTCTCTGGTTAAAGGCAAGTGTGTCCTTGATCTTTGTCCCAATAACTATGATTAATCACTTTGCATTGCTTTGCATTAATATTGATGGGTCCTATTAAGGTTTGCCTAGTCTTTGTCATCATTCCTTGTCAACCTGGGTTTATGTTTATGTTGGGTAGCTATGCTTAGATGCTATACCTGGGTTATGGTGGTTTTAATGAACAACAATGATGAATCCTGTTATACCTTTATGTTATATCTTTGGATGCTTAATACAAGATCATATGATTAATCGGAACATGGAGCGACCACCCAGGAAAACAGTGCTACCACAAGACATATGGCTCTGTCTTGGCTTATTAATTAGTGAACTGGGTGTTAAGTATGCTTTACCTGATAAGGGTTGGGGGCTGGCGGGTAGTGGCGTATGGACCTGCTCGGGCGTAGGTGTGGGCTTGGCTAAGACACGGTACTCGTCCGGGAGCTTTATACGTTGCACTGACCAGGTAACCTAACGGGCGACCTACATCTAGGGATCTTTGTAACGGCCTCGTAGCGTCCCTATGCAATCACACCTCGGCGGTGTGGTATGATGCACGATCGGCATCGCATGGTTGGGTTTAAAGTTCTTCGGGACTTTTACGCGACTTGTGGGTAAAGATGTACGACCTGCGCGAGTGTAAAACTAATCGATTAGCCGTGCTCACGGTCAAGAGCGGCTCGGACCCTCACATGATAATTGAACTTGAAGATGGACTTAAATCGCTCTCTCTCTGGTTATGCTTGCCATGTGCTTATGGCGTACCTCTTATCTTATGCTTAATGTGGGTTGGTATAAACTTATACTTTATTAGTAATCAGGTGCTAATAAAACTTGACCAACTAAAATTGCTTAAATGCTTATAGCCCAGTCCACTATAAAGCCTTTGCATTCATATCTTTTTCCACACTTGCTGAGTACGACAAGTGCTCACCCTTGCTATAAACATTGTTGCTCAGAAGGAGGAAGCTATTTTGAAGTCTTGTGAAGATGTTGCTGGTGCTAGGCGTACGCAACCCCCAGTCGACTGCCTGTGATGTTTGGAGCCTTCGTTTCCAGGATTAAGCGTAAATCTCTGATAATCTTTCTTTTTCTTACGTGATACTATTTCTGTATTCACTTATATGTCACTATATGCATGAAACTTGATCCTGGCATGCATATAGGTATGCACTTGGTTTCCTTCGGAAAACCGGGTGTGACAGAGTGGTATCAGAGCTGTATCGACTGTAGGACGTAAGCCTAGCTAGTATTGGTCGTTTCCCAATGCCTCTTTTGTTCTACAATCCCTCCTTACCTTATCCTTGACCTCTCTGATGAATGATCTCACATCTTAACCATCTTCTTATCTCCATACCATGAATTCTTATATATTTATCTTCACTCTTCTTGAACATTTCTTCGATCTCATCTGTCCATTCTTTCAAGCAATAACACCCCCTTGATTCATTGGTAGAACCGTTACCCTTAATATTCTATACGTTCGCGCGGCTCTCCGACACATCGTGCTGTTTCAATTTTATCTTGAGCTACGGAACTCGACATGAAACCAGTTGGGTTAGTTCCTAAATTTCATAAATGAATTTCTATCAAAAATTCAGCCCTATCCAGTGCATGTTCCAGGAGCTATGCCCGAAACATTTGAGCTATCGGAATCTATAAACTCTGCTGACCTAGTTACCTTCAATATTCTATATCTTGGGCTATAGACCTCCGATTGAGGTAAATCCAATTGGAGTAGTTCAGGAATTGCATCAGCTTGACTCTGTCCAAAATTCAGTAGTATTCGTTTTGTATCCACGGAGATACATACGAATTAGTGGAGCATTCAGAATCTGCCAACACTGCTGACATAGCCATCTTGTTTAATTCCTATCTCGAGTTCTAAACCTCCGATTGAGGTGATTCCAGTTGGGTTGAACTCATAATTTCGTACTCCTTGATCTGGGAAAAATCCATTATTTATGGAGGTTCCTGCTGGGAGCTACATCTGATCTATTAGGAGGATACCCCTTGACTATATTAACAACGTGTAGTATCGTTCCCTTAGCTATGCCTTGATTGGTGGAATTCAGTGTTTGCATGATGATGCTTGGTTTTATGAAATTGATTGATTCGCTTCTTTGATGTGAGTGTTGGTGTATTGTGGGTCTTATATCTGCAATAGCATCAGTTGCCTAGTTGGGTTTCTCTTTTGTACCTTCCACATCCTTGTTGTCTTTCTTTCTCTCCACTTGGATCAAATGAAGTACTTCAGAAGAAGAAATTAAAGCTCACACCAATACCAACAAGTAAATGCTACTGCTACCGTCATCATTTAGAAGTGAGCAAGTTGAAGAAAAGAAGACATCACTCTACCTTCCTTCCCACATTGTGCTTGCTTTTGTCCCACCTAGCTCATTATGATGAAGACTCCAACAATCATCGAAAAAAAGATTGAAGGTTTCACACCGATCAACAAAAGAGGATGACAGCCTACCTACTTCGATCACAATGTTCTTGTTTATCTCCCTCCTCCTTGCTTCTTCTTTCTTCGAATCTCGGGACGAGATTCCGTTTAAGGGGGGTAGATTTGTCACACCCTGAAATTTCCAATTTCAGGATGTGAATAGAAAGAATAATTAATAACGATTTTCTCATAATTTTAAAAAATTCTCAACATTTATTTTGTTTACAGGAAAGCTAGTATAGGAAAAGAAAAACCTTGGTTTGATTTTCGAAATAAATAAATTGGTTCAATGTGTGTTGCATTCATGTCGATGCATCTTGGCTTTTCATGCGTGCAAAAGACTTTTAAAATACGTTTAGGTGCTGATCAAATCCTTCTGAGAATTTTCCAGCTTCTTCTGGAATATACTCTCCTTCTTCTTAGATGTAAATCCATCTCTTGGAATGTTTTACAATCTTGCACGATGTGATCTCGCACCAGAGTCCCATTGTCTCAAGAAGACTCGACATGTCATCACCCAAGGTATAATAAAATAGAAGCAGCTTCTGATAAATCTGATTCTTTGATCTAAAGCAAGTCTTCATGCCTCTGTCGAGAAACGGTGGCACCGATAGGCTCAGCAGCATGCATCTTCTCTGTCTTTTTCTTCCATCGAAGGTGGTCTACTGTTTAATTCTTTTGCCACATTATCGTTACCCTTGTGATGTCATGGCTACATCATATTTGAGCATTGATTCTTTCTTTCTATTCACCTTGCTTGATCCTATCCCGTATACGTTCCAGCCACGGCCATGCAAGCCTTCATGCATGTAAACATCAAGCACTTGTATGGTACGTGCATACTTGATGGAGCTACACACTACCAAGGCTACCAATGTTTGTTTCTCCATGCAGCCCAAACAAGTTGCTTAGCCGGTTTGTATAAGCAACGCACCTAAAGAATTAATCAAGCCCAACAGATATTGTGCCTTGCACGGCCGCCACTTTCATCCGAGATGGGCACGTACACCTCTTGGCTTTATCCCGCCCACGGGTACGTGTGTGTATACATCCTTGCTGCCTCGGCACCGAAGCCACCTTCGTCCGCTGCGCCATGCCGTCGTTAGCCATCATGGTCAAAGCACAAGCTAGGGAGGTCTCGGACACTAAGATGGTAACCTTGTAAAGGTACTTACGTTCTTGTACAGAAGCAACCAAGCCATGTATCTCATTCATACTTGCTCTTGCCGGTGATGACATCATGGTGACATCATGCTTATGTGGTAATTATGACTTCTCTTTTAATAAAATATAATCAACACTTCTCCTTCACTTCTTTTCGGTTGTCTTCATTGATCATCATTAGGCCTTGAAAATCTTTGATCTATAGAATCATAATTTATTTACCTGAAAAATCCTTGCTCACCGTCATCCAATCTATCTCTCGGGATTTTCGGAATGGTTTTGGTGCGCAAAACATTTTCTAGATTTTTTTCGAATTTGTTTTGCACTGAAAATTAATTTTCGGAAAATAATAAAACCTATCCTATCAGTTTGGGCCCAGCCCGTGTCCGTGAGCTCGACCCTGTCCTCTCCAACCCAGCCGCAGGCCAGGCCCATTTGGCCAGCGGCCATGGCAGGCCGAGCACGCGGCGCCGCCGTTTCCGCCCTTTCTTGGCGTGCGCGTCAGGGGAACCTCGCATCCCACGCCTATAAAACCCGAGCCCCGCGTCCGTGCGTACCCTAGCCGTCTCCCTATCCTGCTTTGTGCCGCGCCGCACTAGCACTACTGCCGTCGCTGCCATCCGGTTCAAACCAGCCGGAGTCCGTCCGCCCCATAATCTCTGGATCCATCTCCGTCCGCTAGTCCTCGTGGTATTCTTTGTCGGAAGAATGCGTGCGTACGTTGCGGGAACACCTACATCCAAGCTGCAGGTCGAACTCCAACTATCGATATCCTAGCCTCGTCAAGATTGATCCGATTGCCATGGTGAGAACTCCGGCGGAGTCCCAATCTCCTTGTTTTAATTTGTTTTGGATGTTACCCTCTTGTAGTGTGTCCCGATGCGAAGCTTTGCCATAACCCATCTAGTCCTACTCGTCGCGCAAGCCACCACCGTAGCGCGCGATGCAAGCCGAGACTCTTACGTGTGGCGTCACCACCATCTTGACACCGAGGCGAGGCAACGATCGAGCCGGCCGCCGTCTTCGTCGTTTGCCTTCGGTTCGCCGGTGAGTACATCATCGTCGTGGGTAGCACTCCATCGTTTTCAATTCCCAACTCTTCCTTGTATGTTTTGTGTTTCCGTCAAACCATGCCTCTGATGTTTTCCCGTGCCGTGTCCTGATGTATATAGTTGTCCTATGTTTCGTACTGCAGCATTATCATGAAAGTCCCTTCGTGTGTCGTGGGCATTTGCCGCTCTCTTCTTGCTTCCATCCGCGCATCGAGTTGCTTGCCGGACTTTTCTTTCCGAGCTAAGCCGGCTACGTATAAGCATGGTGAGCAATAGCTTTTCCACCATTGATTGCTTTGCATGAGTTACGTATGGTCATGCATGTCCATACGCAAGGTAGTCACACTCAATTCCTTCACCGAGGTTATTTTATTGTCTAAGTGGCTTGATGACATCATGCTTACCTCATACTTTGAGCAATAATGATTCAATTTATCTCAAATTGCATTCACGTATGTGCAACTTTGATTAGTATTTTCTCTTTCGTTCTTTTTCCTTCTAGCCATGCAATGTATGCCCCATCACCATCATGTTTAATAGTTATTCGTTTATTCTCAAAATTCATATCTTATTCCATTCAATTCCGATCTCGGTAATTCTTTCATCGACATGTTCCTCCTAACCAGTTTTGTACCGTTATAGTATGTTTGTGCCGTTGTATAGTTCATTTCACCATAACTTGTGCGTTAGCATGTGTATCACCTGTTACTTATTTTAAAACTAAAGTTGCATGATTAATTTTGACAAATACTTATTCCATAGTTTTTTTTAAATAAAAGTGATTAGGATATACCCCGGTTTTCTTGAAATAATATGTAACTTGTTTAATTCTTATTTATAACTAGTTTTTGTTAAATAAAAGATGCTTAGTGTTGTCCATCGGTTTTCATAATAAAGTTAATATGCCTAATGACATCATAAATGTCTTTTCAATATTAAATATGTTTAGTTGAACACGTGACATAAAGTTACTCATCTAGGTATCTTATACTTGCTTTGTCTTTCTAAAGTAATTGTTAATTTGACATAACTTCTACTCGAATGTTATAAATAAAATATGATTAGGTTTATCATGATTTCTTTAATTAAATGTAACTTGTTTAGTGGTAACATAGAGTATTTCTCTGAAATATTCTTTTACATGATTTCTTAATTAAAATATTCCAAGCGTAGTCTCTTGTTGTTTGATAATGATCTCACGATAGTTTCAAGCTTAGTTTTGTTTTCAGCGTTCCTTGTGCTTGCGTAACCAATAAATTCGAGCTCTATCTCAATGTGATCTTTCCGGTCCTTGCTCAATCTTTCGCAACCATCTCTTTAAAGCTAACCAAGCCTTTCCCTTCCAAGCACACTTTGTGTTCTTTAGTGATCCATCTAATCGAGCTTATCCTTTAGTGCATTCTTTTAAAGTTTTCTTTTGATTGGTGCTTTGTTCTTAGTATACTTGTTTGTTTGCTTTATGTATGTTTGCGCCCGATGATTGATGCGTTTAGAGTGAACGTTGTCCGAGAAGCTTTGAAGAGCACGAAGTGAAGACACTCTGAGCAACAACATTACTCTCTGGTTAAAGGCAAGTGTGTCCTTGATCTTTGTCCCAATAACTATGATTAATCACTTTGCATTGCTTTGCATTAATATTGATGGGTCCTATTAAGGTTTGCCTAGTCTTTGTCATCATTCCTTGTCAACCTGGGTTTATGTTTATGTTGGGTAGCTATGCTTAGATGCTATACCTGGGTTATGGTGGTTTTAATGAACAACAATGATGAATCCTGTTATACCTTTATGTTATATCTTTGGATGCTTAATACAAGATCATATGATTAATCGGAACATGGAGCGACCACCCAGGAAAACAGTGCTACCACAAGACATATGGCTCGTCTTGGCTTATTAATTAGTGAGCGGGTGTTAAGTATGCTTTTACGATAAGGGTTGGGGGGCGGCGGGTAGTGGCGTATGGACCTGCTCGGGCGTAGGTGTGGGCTTGGCTAAGACACGGTACTCGTCGGGAGCTTTATACGTTGCACCGACCGGGTAACCTAACGGGCGACCTACATCTAGGGATCTTTGTAACGGCCTCGTAGCGTCCCTATGCAATCACACCTCGGCGGTGTGGTATGATGCCCGATCGCATCGCATGGTTGGGTTTAAAGTTCTTCGGGACTTTTACGCGACTTGTGGGTAAAGATGTACGACCTGCGAGTGTAAAACTAATCGATTAGCCGTGCTCACGGTCAAGAGCGGCCTGGACCCTCACATGATAATTGAACTTGAAGATGGACTTAAATCGCTCTCTCTCTGGTTATGCTTGCCATGTGCTTATGGCGTACCTCTTATCTTATGCTTAATGTGGGTTGGTATAAACTTATACTTTATTAGTAATCAGGTGCTAATAAAACTTGACCAACTAAAATTGCTTAAATGCTTATAGCCCAGTCCACTATAAAGCCTTTGCATTCATATCTTTTTCCACACTTGCTGAGTACGACAAGTGCTCACCCTTGCTATAAACATTGTTGCTCGGAAGGAGGAAGCTATTTTGAAGTCTTGTGAAGATGTTCTTTGGTGCTAGGCGTACGCAACCCCCGATCGGCCGCCTGTGATGTTTGGAGCCTTCGTTTCCAGGATTAAGCGTAAATCTCTGATAATCTTTCTTTTTCTTACGTGATACTATTTCTGTATTCACTTATATGTCACTATATGCATGAAACTTGATCCTGGCATGCATATAGGTATGCACTTGGTTTCCTTCGGAAAACCGGGTGTGACACCGCGATCGCGGCTACGATCTTGCGCCGCGGGCACGCCTTTTCGGGCGCCGCGGCCGCGTGCGTAGTGGGCGGAGTGGGCGGGCGGACGTGACCACCGCCACGGCCCTCCGGTTACCGCGCCGTGATGATGGCGCGCGTGCGGTTATGTGGCCGCCGCGGTCGTGGTGGGCCCCGCTTGTCAGTGAGCGAGCGCTTCTGCCGGTTAATGCGCGCGGGGCGTGCGCTCCGGAGGGCACACCTCGCGCCCTATAAATCTGATAGGCGGGGAAGGGGCGGTTTTTTACCTTTGCGCTTAGCGTTCGCTGTTCTTGCCTCTTGCGCTCCAGCTCCCGAGCCGTTCTCGCCATTGCGCCTCTGCTCTTAGAGCTGTTCTTGCTTCCGGTTCTCCGCTCCCCTGCTCGTTCGCATGGCTCCCCCGGCGGCCCCTCGTCATCATCGACCCGCCGGCGTGGGAGCGCTCGACGGTGACGACGCTGGCCCTGGGTCAGCTGGTGGCCGGCGGCGAACGAGGATGGGCGGCCGGCCGAGTGGATCGTCTTTGTCGAGAGAGGGAGTGAGTTCCCAACCCTCCGTACGGCTATGTCGTCAGCTTCATACGCTTCCACGAGCACGGCTTCACGGCGCCGGCAAGCCGCTTCATGCGGGCCCTCTGCTACCACTACGGCGTGGAGCTTCAAAACTTTGCGCTGAACGCGATTTCGCAGGCGGTCACGTTCGTCGGCGTCTGCGAGGGCTTCCTGGGGATCCCCGTGAACTGGGATCTCTGGGTCCACCTCTTCCGGGCGGAGCTACACACGCTGCCGACGTCGGAGCCGAGGACTCACCGCGCGGCGCACGCCGGCGGCTTGTCACTCGCCGTGCGGACCTCGCGCAAGGAGGAGTACATCCCCCCGCACGATGACCACCAACAACTCGGACCGGGAGCGAGGGTGGTTCTACCTTCGCAATGCCGAGCCCCGGCCTCCCCCCTACACCGGCAAGGTGCTCCGGGAGAAGGCTGCCTCCTGGTACCACGGGGTGTCCCCGCCCCAGCATCGGGCGCGGGCCGGACTCGCTCGTGGCCGCGGCTGCGAGCCGGCGGACGGCGGGCGGCGACCGCGGGGTGTGTCCTCGCCAACCTCCACCACCGGCGGGTCGTCCCCTTGATGGAGAGGCAGCTTCGCATCTTCGAGATGACTGAGATTGCGGACCCTGTCGCGTTGGCGAGATCGCGGTTGCTGCCAGATCCCTTCCCGCGGGCGTTCGCAGCCACCCAGGCGTGGTGCGCCATCAACCTCAGGTCGAGACTTTGCGGCGACGATGTCCTGTGGGCGTTCGAGATGCTCCCCACCGGCCAACTGGTGAGCAGAGTTCTTGACTTCGTTTCTGACTTAGCTAGTTTTTTGAGTTGTCGACGCATTTTAAGGCTTCGCCTGACCCCTGCAGATGGTGAGGGTGAGCGCCGCGAAGTCCGACCTGCCCACGCCCCGGTCCCGCGCGCTCGCGCGCGCGTCGCAGCAACGAGAACGGGAGCGAGTGGCCCGCAGGAGGGAGCGTGACGCGCGACACCGGGAGCGTCGCGAGCGGAGGAGCGAGGAGTTCCGGTTGCGCGAGCAGCAGGGGCTCTTCTCGCCGGGGACCGAGGAGTACTCGTCATCGCACGAGGAGGAGGAAGAAGAGGAGGAGGAAGTTAGGGAGCAGGTCCTCCCCGACGGGTGGGAGCCTGCACCCCCGTCACCGGAGCCGGTTCCGGTGGCAGGAGTACCATCGCCTGGGGCGGGCGCGGAGGCGCCCGCCACCGGCCGATCGGCGACGGAGGCGGCGCGGGCCACGGAGGCGCCCGCGCGTGAGGCGGAGATGGTTGGAGGCGCGACGGCGGCCGTGCCGGCCGCGCCCGCAACGTCGGCGGGGACCTCGAGGAAGAGGAAGCACGCCTTCTCCTCCTTGAGGTAAGGAATTGTCTTTCGAGGGGTCGCGTGCCCGACAGGCGGGAACCTGACGGTTTGTTTCCATGTTCGCAGGGCGGCGCCAACCGTGCCCCCTCGCGCCGGCCAAGGTGCTGAGGGCGGATGCGTCCATCCCGACCGGGTGGCGCTCGTCGAGGGCGCCGCGGGCGGGCACCGGCGCGGTGACGGTGGCGGCGGGGGCTCGCAAGGCGCGGCCGAGGCCTCGAGGCCACGACCGGTGACACCGCCCACCGGGCCGCGGCCGGCGGTTGCGGAGGCACGGCGAGCGCCGGCCGTGGTGGAAGCGCGGCAAGTGATGGCTGCGGCGGAGGCGCGGCCGGGAGGCGGAGGTACGGCCGGCGGTGCCGGTTGTAGTGGCATTGCCGGCGGCGTCGCGTGGAGGGCCGTTCGGCGCCCGCGGCCACCGAGACGCGGCCGGAGGGCGGCGGCCGCGGTGCCGCGGCGGGGAGCCCGCGGCCACGGAGGCGCGGTCGGAAGTGGTCGTGGAGGCGCGGCAGGAGCCCGTCCTCGCCGGCAGCTCCCAGGCGACGGCGGTGGAAATCCCGGACGACGACGTCCCGCCGCCCGGGTGGGACCAGTGGGCAAGCCTGCCCACGCCAGCCCCCGAGCCCCAGGCGGGGCGCTTGTTAGACGGTGGGACGGCCACATGGTGGCGGGGGCGGGGGCGCGGCGCCGAGGCTTCCTCTTCCCGCGCCGCCCCCCCGCCGGGCGAGGAGCGCGTCGACGAGCCGCCCTCCCACTTTGCCGACGCCCAGGAGGAGCAGCAACTATGGGAGGAGCTCCGCGATCATGGCGCCTCGCTCAACCGAGCGCTGAACGAGGCGCTACGCATCCACGGCGGCCCATCGTGGCGTGTTTTCTAGGTAAGATGTTGTTGCTTTTTTTCGATTTCGTCGTTTCCGTGCTTATTTCTCGTGGCGCGGCGCTTACTGGTTTCGGTCTGTTGGCGGCAGAAGCTCGAGCACCGTGCCCGCGACAAGTACGGCGCCCTCGACCAGATGAGTGCCGAGCTCCACCAGCTCTGGGAGCAGCGTGACGCCCTCGACGCGCTCGCGGAGGCCCTGAGGACCCAGGACGGCTGGTTGTCATACCGGGCGAAGGCCCTGCGCGACCAGCTCTTGGAGCACGAGGGGCAGGCTGCGGCGTGTCCCCCCGCCATCGAGTGGATTTGCACAGCCCTCATCGATCGGGATGAGGCGCTGCAGCAGGCGAGGGGGGATCTGGAGAAGGTGCGCACCGTGGCGTCCGATTGGGAGGCGGAGGCGTCGTATGTCCGGACCCAGAACCAGGAGGTCCACACGTGGCTCCTGGAGGCGCAGTCTCAGCAAAGCCGGGCCGAGAAGAGGACGCGGGAGGCCGAGCAGAGGGCCAAGGAGGCTGAGCAAAGGGCCAAGGAGGCCGAGGAATTGAAGGCCGCCCTCGCCGCCAAGGTCGCCGCGCTCGCCACAGCGGAGGAACAACTCCGGCAGGAGCGTGCCGCCCGCCAGGAGGCCGAGGGTCAGCTCCAGCAGGAGTGGGCCGCCCTTGCTGACGCCCGGTCGGTGCTCGAGCGGGAGCGCACCGCTCGCGAGAGGGCGCAGAAGTCGCTGGAGGAGCGGGACGCCGAGGTCTCGAGGCTCGACGGGGAGCTGATAGCCCTCAGCATCTCGAACACGGATCAACAACGGTCCCTCGAGGAGCAGGGCGCCATGGTCGTCAGCTTGCTGCAGGCGGTCGAGGCTGAGCGCCGCGCTCTCGAGGTGGAGAAGAAGCAGGTTGAAGGTGAGTCGCAACTTCGTTTCTTGTTTTGTTGATCTTCCCCTCGGGGGTCCGTTCCCCTTTTGATTTCTTTTGCTCGCATCGTCTAGCCCTGCGCACCACGCTGGGGCATGCGACCAGTCGGGCCGAGACGCTGCAGGCCGCCTACAACTCCTCCGAGCAGGAGTTGGTGGGGCTGCGCACCGCGACCCTCGAGGCCTGTCAGGCGATCGAGGAGGGCGAGGCACAGGCCGGAAGTTCGCTGGCGAGCCGCCTGCGCGCCCTCGGCGGGCATGTCTCCAGGCGGATGCGTCACGCGCTCCACCTGGGCGTCCAGAAGGCCCTCGGCGTGGTGTGATCCCACTATGAGGTGAACCTCGAGGCCGTGGCGTCGGGCTATGTTGTCCCGAAAGGCGTCGAGGACGAGGCGGTGATGGAGCAAGCGGACGCACTTGCCGCTGATGCTGCTGAGGCGCTCACCACTGAGGCCTTCACGAAGTTTCTGTTCCCGGACACCGACGAGCCCCAGGCCTGAAGATCGCTGGGCACTAGGCCCATTTTTGTCTAGATGTTAGTATGTTGGCCATGTGGCCGTGTAAATAAACAAGTGAAAACTTATGGAGTGCTTGAACACTTGTAAATTTAAGTGATGTCTTTTATTTGTCGCGCCTTTCTGTTTTTTCCCTTTGCTCGTGCAGATTCGGGTTGGGAGAGTTCGATTTTGTGAGCGGTCCGCTGGGCCGGAGGCAAGAGAGAAGGGTCGTATCCTCGTGGAGGTGTAGGCTATCTCTGACTCGCGCGTCCTTTCCGCATGACCATCCACACCCAGCCTTGATTCGCTCGAGACTTCGGTCGAAACATACTTTAGCGCGCTTGCAAGTTGAATTTAGTAGCCCCCGAGGGTGACTTGTGTTTTAGGGGAAAGCCGAGTTGCCCTTTGACTTTATTGACTTGTTGCTATTTACATTTTCATTGCCAACTGGGGTGTTGGGTGTGTAATTTACAACAAAAGACTTGGAAATCCTAGCTAAGGGTAGAAGCAACGTAGCTGCTGGATGTTCCAAGCGTTGATGAGTTCCTCGCCGTCCTCGTTGGCTAGTTTGTATGTGCCGGGCTTGAGCACCTTCACCACGACGTAGGGTCCCTCCCATGGGGGTGATAACTTGTGGCGTCCTCGGTTGTCTTGGCGTAGCCTTAGGACCAAGTCCCCTTCGCTGAAGTCCCGCCGGCGCACCTTTCGAACCTGGTAGCGCCTTAGGGATTGTTGATATCTTGCGGAGTGCATCAGAGCCACGAGGCGCGCTTCATCCAACTGGTCCAGTGAGTCCTCGCGGGCTCGATGGTTGGCGTCCTCGCCGTAGCCCCTCACTCTGGGCGACCCATATTCCAGGTCCGTGGGGAGGACGGCCTCCGCGCCATGGACCAGAAAAAACGGGGTGAACCCAGTGGCCCTACTTGGCGTGGTCCTGAGGCTCCATACGACCGCCGGCAGCTCCTGGAGCCATTTCCGGCCAGACTTGTTCAGCCGATCGAAAATTCTGGGCTTGAGGCCTTGTAGAATCATGCTATTGGCACGCTCCACTTGGCCGTTGGTCTGTGGGTGTGCCACGACTGCCCAGTCCACACGGATGTGGAACTTATCGCAAAACTCCAAAAATTTCCTGCCCGTGAATTGGGACCCATTGTCGGTGATGATGGAGTTCGGCACTCCAAACCGATAGACGATGTCGGTGAAGAAAGTCACCGCTTGCTCAGCCCTGAGATTTGTAATGGGGCGCACCTCCACCCACTTGGAGAATTTGTCAATTGCGATCAGTAGGTGGGTGTAGCCCCCGGGCGCCTTTCGCAAGGGCCCGACGATGTCCAGCCCCCATACGGCGAAAGGCCATGTGATGAGGATGGTCTGCAGGATGTGCGCAGGGAGGTTGGATTTGCGGGCGTATAACTGGCACCCTTCGCAGGTGCGCACAATCTCGCTGGCATTAGCGACCGCGGTGGGCCAGTAAAAGCCCTGGCGGAACGCATTGCCCACGAGGGTGCGGGGCGCAGCGTGGTGGCCGCAGACACCCGCGTGTATGTCCCGGAGGAGCTCGCGCCCCTCGGGGATGGGAACACATTGCTGCAAGATGCCGAAGGCGGCGCACGTGTGCAGCTCGCCGTCGACGAGGGCGAAGGATTTGGCCATCCTGGCGATGCGTCTGGCCTCGGACCGGTCCGAGGGGAGTTCCCCTCGATCCATCCAGGCGATGTACTTGTCACGCCAATCCGCCCCGCTGGGAGCTGGCTCGACGTCCATGGCTTCGGCCTCGTCGGCGCCGTACCCCTCGAGGAGGGAGAGCACGAACGCCTCGTTTGAGGGGTCCTTGTCCATGGGCTCTGCGCCTGCTGGATTCGAGGGAGCCCCCGAGAGTTCTGTGCAATTCGAGGGGTGCGGCTCGAGGGCGACGGACGGTTGGGCGACATCTCGAGCGAAGACGTTCAGGGGGACAGTGATCCGCCCCGACGCGATCTTGGCGAGTTCGTCCGCCTCCTCGTTGTACCACCGGGGCACGTGGTTGAGCTCAATGCCGTAAAACTTGTCCTCGAGGGCCCGCACAGCCTTGCAGTACGCCTCCATCTTGTCGTCGTGGCAGCTCGCGTTTTTCATGACTTGGTCAATCACGAGCTGCGAATCCCCCCTCACGTCGAGGCGCTTGACGCCTATCTAGATGGAGATCTTGAGACCACAAAGCAGGGCCTCGTACTCAGCCATATTGTTCGACGTGGGGAAGTGAAGGCGCACAGCGTACCGCATGTGCTCCCCGAGGGGTGACACGAAGAGCAGGCCCGCGCCCGCCCCTGTCTTCATCACCGAGCCGTCGAAGTACAGAGTCCAGCACTCCACCTGGATCTGTGGCGGCGGCAATTGCGTGTCCGTCCACTTGGCGACGAAATCCGCCAAGATTTGGGACTTGATGGCCTTGCGCGGGGCGTAGGCGAGCGTTTCTC
Source organism: Cenchrus americanus (assembly GCA_947561735.1). Taxonomy (NCBI): domain Eukaryota; kingdom Viridiplantae; phylum Streptophyta; class Magnoliopsida; order Poales; family Poaceae; genus Cenchrus; species Cenchrus americanus. The sequence continues at coordinate 59,387,260 of OX387240.1, forward strand.
CCATCAGCTCCACCGACCACTTGGCGATCCTGCCTGCTGCATCCGGATTACGGATGATCTCCCCTAATGGAAAGGAGGAGACCACCGTGACAGGATGGGCCTCGAAGTAGTGGCGAAGCTTGCGTCGTGCGAGAACCACTGCGTAGAGCAGCTTCTGGACTTGTGGGTAGCGCGTCTTGGTGTCGGACAGGACCTCACTGATGTAGTACACCGGCCGCTGGATCGGCAAGGTGTGGCCTTCCTCCGTGCGTTCTACCACGATCATGGCGCTGACCACCTGGGTGGTTGCAGCCACGTAGAGGTACAGAGGCTCGCCGTCTTGCGGCGGTGTGAGGATCGGGGCGTGAGGGACGCCTTTAGCTTATCAAGCGCCTCCTGGGCCTCGACGGTCCAGGAGAAGCGCTCGTGCTTTTTGAGGAGTCGGTAGAGGGGCAAGCCTTTTTCGTCGAGCCGCGAGATGAAGCGGCTCAAGGCAGCGAGACACCCCAGCACCCTTTGCACCCCTTTGAGGTCCCGAATCGGACCCATCCGCTTGAGGGCGACAACCTTTTCGGGGTTGGCCTCGATGCCTCGCTAGGAGACTATGTAACCTAGAAGCATGCCCCGCGGCACGCCAAAGACACATTTTTCGGGGTTCAATTTTACCCCGTTGGATCGTAGGCAGCCGAACGCGAAGTTGAGGTCGCTAACCAGGTCGTCCACCTTCCTGGTTTTCACGACTATGTCATCCACATATGCCTCAACGGTTCGCCCGATGTGGTCTCCGAAGACGTGTTGCATACATCGCTGGTATGTTGCACCCACGTTTCGGAGGCCGAACGGCATCGTGACGTAGTAGTACATCCCGAACGGCGTGATGAATGAAGTCGCGAGCTGGTCGGACTCCTTCATTTTTATTTGGTGGTACCCAGAATAGGCATCAAGGAAACAGAGCAGTTCACACCCTGCGGTCGAATCAACGATCTGATCAATGTGTGGCAAAGGAAAAGGAACTTTAGGACATGCTTTATTAAGACTAGTGTAGTCTACACACATCCGCCACTTCCCATTCTTTTTATTCACTAGTACAGGGTTAGCTAGCCACGTAGGGTGGAACACTTCCTTGATGAACCCAGCCTCGAGGAGCTTTTGCAGCTCCGCTCCGATCGCTCGCCGCCGCTCCTCGTCGAAGCGGTGGAGCCGTTGCTGCACGGCGCGGGAGTGAGGTAGGATGTCAAGGGAGTGCTCGGCGACCTCCCTCGGGATGCCTGGCATGTCCGAGGGGCTCCACGCGAAGATATCAGCGTTGGCGCGGAGGAAGTCGACGAGCACCACTTCCTATTTCGGGTCGAGGGTGGAGCGACCCTCAACGCCTTGCCCTCGGGGGCGGCGGGGTCGAGGGCACTTCCTTGGTCCGCTCGGCGGCCCTCGAAGCTGCCGGCATGCTTGGCGGTGGAGCTGAGGTCCTCGTTGACCAACTTCTCCATGTTGGCTACCAGCGCTTCGTCTAGCGCTAGAGCCTCTGCGTGCTCCACGCACTCGACGTCGCAGTCAAAGGCGTGCTCGATGGATGAGCCCACGGTGATGACGCCGTTGGGCCCCGACATCTTCATCTTGAGGTAGGTGTAGGCCCTGTTTGGGACCGTGGATCCTTGCCACGCGGCTCTTATACACGGTAAGCGAGCTAGGGGCCGCTTCTGCGATTACCACACGCGCAGTGCAATCCTTCGCATTTTGCGTTGCCGGCGGCCGGTGCGACGCCATGGAACGGCGTCGTGCTGGGCCGCAGCTGGTCCAACCCGATCCCCAACAGGCGCAGCGTGTGCGCGTAGAGGATGTTGAGGCTGCTGCCTCCGTCCATCAGGACCTTCGAGAACCGCGTGTTCCCGGTGACTGGGTCGACCACCAGCGGGTACTGGCCCGGGTTGGGGATACGGTTCGGGTGATCCTCACGGCTGAAGGTGATGGCGTCCTCCGACCAGTCGAGGAAGGAAGGAGGCGCTTTCTCCGTGGCGAGAACCTCGTGCCACTCCCGCTTGCGCTGGCGGCTGGACATGTCGATGGTCGGCCCCCCGAAGATGAGGAAGACGTTCTCCACGGCGGGGAAGCCGCCGGCGTCACCATCACCCCCGTCCTTCTTGGCTTCGTCGTCCTTCGCGGCAGCGCAGCCATAGAACCGCTTGAGCATATCGCACTGCTCGAGGGTGTGGTTGACCGGTGTCTTGTGGTAGGGACATGGCTTCTTCAGCATGTCGTCGAAAACCCCCGAACCTCGAGGGGCCGCTCGAGGGGCCCGTCGAGCCGGGTCAACAGCAAGAGCTTCGCCGTCGTCATCGTCGTCGTGCCCCTGCTCGCGCGCCTCGCGGCGCGGCTTCTTTCCCTTCTTGCCCCGCTTGTTCTTCTGGCGGAGCTCCTTGGACTTGCTGCCCTCCGCGGGCGCGTCGTCCGCGCGCTTGCCCTTCTTGCCGTCGAAGATCGCCCCCACTGCCTCTTCGCCCGAGGCAAAGCTGGTGGCGATGTCGAACAGCTCGTTGGAGTCGACCGGCGGGCTGCTCCCGAGCTCGTGCACGGGGTCCCGGCATGTGGTGCCCTCAAGGAAGGCGTGCACGATCTCAGACTGCGCCACGGTGGGGAGCTCTGTACAGCGCTTGGAGAAGCGTTGTATGAAGTCCTGAAGCGATTCGCCGGGCTTCTGGGTACAAGAGCGCAGGTCCCAGGAGTTACCAGGGCGCACGTACGTGCCCGGAAGTTGCCAACGAATGTGCGGACCGGGTCGTCCAAGTTGTGGATCCGACCGGCGGCGGTGTTCGAGCCATGTCCGCGCCGAGTCGGCGAGGTACGGGGGGAGGTTGCGGATGATAGCTTCGTCGGCGGGTGGCTCCGCCCACCGACATGCCAAGCGGTAGTCGTTGAGCCACACACGGGGGTCCGTCTCCCCGTTGTACTTGACGATTGTCATGGGGCGGCGGAAGCGGCGGGGGAAAGGTCGCCATGCGGATCTCCCCGCCGAACACACGGGTTCCGGGGGGCTCCGGCGTTGGCGAGGGATCTTCATCGCTATTGTAGCGTCCACCCCCCCCGGGGGTGGTAGCCGCTGCCGCCCGCGCCTGCGCTTTGCTCGTCCGTCGAGCTTTGATGACGTTGCGGGCGTCGCCGTCTCGCGCTTGCCCGCGCGTGTCAACGAGCCGGTCTTTGGCCGGCGTGCGCCCGGGTTGGCGGGGCGTTCCGCCGCTCCACCCGCGTGTACCGAGGGTTCGGGGCCTTGCGCGCCCCCATCGCCCCGCGCGCTCCCTGTTGGCGGATGCGGGACGCCGAGCACTCGGCTCGTTGGACGGCCGCTTGCTCAATGAGCGCCCTGCGCCTCGCGGTGCGGTTCCGCGCCTCGGGTGTCGAAGGGGCGGGCATGGCCCGCGCAGCGGTGTCGCGGTGGCGATGAGCTTCGACTCGCTCGCGGGGGCGTGTCCGGGTTGTCGACGTTGAAGTCGGCATTGATGCGGTCGTGTTGACGGTGAAAATCCGTCAACCTAGCCATGAGTTTACCTTCGGTGTTGGCATGAGTTTTATACCTTATCCATTGGTACTAACCCCCGTGGTATAACAAGTTCACGTGTGCATGTCGGTTTTGGAGTTTAATGTTTATGCAGGGTTTTAGTGTTGAATGCAAGACTTTTGGGATAAGTTCATCAAGCACCTCATGACAAGACCTTGAAGCCCCGTACAAGTCATGCAACGAAGCAAACTTAACTCCAAGAAGCCAGGGACTTGATCCGAGAAGACGACAGACTCCGAGGACACGACCGAAAAGTCTTGCCGAATCTTGCAAGACAAGGAGTTGGTCCAATTCGGAGAGAAACCGACGACATGGACCTACATGCGAAGGGGGAAACATCAAGGAAGCAAGGGAACCGACGTGGGGCAAAGGAGCCCTCGGGGCCGGGGCCTAGATGGGCCCGGGCCGGCCGGCCCGTGCCGGTCGGCCCGAGCCCATCCGGGGCCCAATTGCCCCCTCTTTTGCCCTAGCCACCAATCGGGCTATTTATAGCCCCCCGACCGAGAGCCTCGGAGAGAAGAATTCGTCATCGGCCGCCGAGGAGCGAGAGAAGAGAGGGACACCATCTCGGAGAGGAGAGGGTCGAGCTAGTTGACTAGGGTTTCCCTAGCCGACGTGGGAACCTTGCACGGAAGACCACGACGGAGTTCCGGAGCTAGAAGCAAGATCAAGGAAGGATCCCGGTGGTGATCTTGTGTATGTATCATTGTTATAGTTGAATTATCAAGTTGAATCTTTTCCTAGCGATCAAGTGTTTCCTCGAAGATTTCGTTTTTCGATCGGCTTTGCTTATTCTAATTCTATTCTCGAGATAGATTACATAGGGTGTTCTTGTAGCCGCGGTGGCTAGAGGTACACGCCGGATCTCCCGAAAGAATCTTGACTTGTCTTTTGACTCGCCCTAAGCTCCCCGCATGAATAGGGATACGTTGTGACGAACGGGGGTTCCAAAAGGCGGATGTTTTCGGATTTGGACGGGAAACCACAATTTAATGAGGCTTCTATTAAGATTCGATTTGCTACTTCTTCTCTTGCTTGGAACTTCAACAAAAGGCTTACCCCGATCCCTCTAGATCGGTTTATCTACCCAATCTTACTTTGTTTTCTCCGGTCTTTAGTAGATTAGATTCGTTTCGTGTCTTTTACTTAGATGCATTAGGGTTTCTTTTATCGAAGATTGAAGTTACTTGGCTTTATTAGATTAAGTTTTGTGTCACACATTTGTTCCACGGATTCGATACCTTGGGTTCACCACTCGAGGGAAGAAGGGTCCCTTGACTACGACGGGAGACTTGTACGCTTGCAAGTCACAAACGAACTTTGATACAATTATTAACCGTCAACAAGCCCCTTTTTACGGCGCCGTTCTTGGGAACAAGTGATCAATATTTGATTTTTTATTGCCTTTTTGTAATTTTCAGTTTTCTTTTTGTTTTTATTTTTGCATCTACTAAATTTTGATCATCCTCGAATTACATCTAATCTAGTTTGTCTAACCCTAGTTTTTATAGATTTGTTTTTACTCTCTAGTTTTTGCATACTTTGTTTATTGCTAACCCTAACGAGGAGATGGACGGCTACCTCTCCAACAAACCCAATAATTTTGTGGATGATCCGAAAAAACTTTACGGACTAAGGAGACGCGAAGCACATCAAGCTAAAAAGTTGGATTTTGTAGATTCGGAGTCGGAAGACAAAGGATCGCGAGGAATCTCCGAAGAATTCACCACCTCAAAGTCCTCGGGAGAATCGACTTCCACCGATGGGTGACCAACCACCGCAAGAACGCAAGATTGGGGAGCTATGCACCCCGGACATCATCGACCTACCAATCTTGAACCTTGAGGAGATCGGAAGACCGTTCGAGATCAAGACCTCAACAATCCGCATGGTGCAACATTCACCCTTCACCGGTAAAGAGGATCCGAACCTTCACCTCCAAGCATTCATTCAACTATGTCAGACTTTCAACATGGATGGGGTGACTCAAGACCAAATGAGGGCAAGGCTTTTTTTGTTTTCACTACTCGGGAAGGCTTTGCAATGGTTCCACTCTCAACCGGCGGAGACGGTGCAAAATTGGAACACGTTGATGAAGGCTTTCATGAAGGAATACTACTCACCGGGTAAAACTCAAAGCTTGCGTAATAAGATTGCCACCTTTGTTCAATATCCTACGAAACTATCTCGGAGGCATTCGAGTGCTTCAACGAGTACACTCGGGCGGTTCCACATCACAAGTTCCCGAAAGAAGACCTCGTGCAAAAGTTCTACCAAGGACTCACCATGGCGTCAAGGATGATCATCGATGCATCGGCGGGAGGATCCATCATCGAACTTACACCGACGGAAGCTTTCACTCTATTCAAGAAGGTCGCGGATAATGACACGTGGGCGTCGTCCGGCGCCTACATCCGGTTCAACCCACGGGGAACGTCAAAGGAGTCTTGCAAGTGGAGAAGGAGAACATACTTGAAGGCAATATCGACTCGCTCATGAGGAGGTTGGAAAAGATGGGGATGGAAAAGAAAGAGGCTCAAGACTTGAAGGCCGCCGAAGCAAGGTTCACATGCGAAGAATGTGGAGAGTATGGCCATGTCCGCAAAGATTGTCCGGAGGAAGCCAAAGTGCTCGACTACATGAGGAAGGGAGAATTGCCGAACTTCCGCTATGGGCAAGGTAGGCCTCAATTTAATGCAAGCTCATCTATTCCTAACGTGGTTCCGCTTCGTATACAATTGAAGGAGTTCATGGATGAGCAAGCTAAGATCAACAAGGACAACGTCACCAAGTTCAAGACCATAGACAAGGTGTTGGAGAACATCGATAGCAAAGTGACGGGGGTCGGAAGTTCCAATCATCAAGTGCTCAACATGATGAAGATGCTCGAGACGCAAGTTGGACAACTTGCGGGGCGCCTCACTAATGATGAAGGGAAGCTTCCGGGACAACCCAAATGTCCCGAATCGGCGAAGGCCATTCAAACACGTTCGGGGAAGGAGACTGAAGATCCGGAATGTTCCGCGGGAGCAAGGAAGCTTAAACCATCCACCGAGGTGGAAGGAGTTGCTAAAGAGAAGGTTACGGGGATCGTCACCGAGGAACCCGAATTTGAGATGCCGGAGGAAGACACGAGGATACCGCAACTCAAGCCACGCTACTTCCGAGGTAAACTTGACAACCACTTTGAGAAGTTTGTGGAAGTTGTGCGTAGACTTAGCATCAACATGCCATTACTAGATGCCCTACAAGTACCTACATATTCTCATTACTTTAAAGACATACTTGCAAATAAATATGAGATAGCAACACTCGGGGTAGATCATGTCAAGATGTCCGAGGAGTGTAGTGCCGCTATTGTTAATGGGCTAGAGAAGCAAAAAGACCCGGGTGCCCTACAATTCCATGTTCGGTTGGTTCTTTCAACTTCGAGAAGGCGCTATGCGACCTTGGAGCTAGTGTGAGCGTCATGCCGAGGGATGTGTTCGAGAAGCTACGCCTACCAATGGAGCCTACGGGAATATGTTTGGAGTTGGGTGACAACTCCATTCGCTATCCCTTGCGCATTGCTTGAAGATGTACCCGTGAAGATTGGACACCACTTCATCCCCGTCGACTTCGTTGTGCTCGAGATGGGAGAGAGGGAGAAGCCGCCGCTCATCCTAGGGAGGCCGTTCCTCAAGACCGTGGGAGCTACTATTGATGTTGGCAAGGGGGAGATCATGTTCGATATCAACGGAGAAAAGAGTTCCTTCAAGTTCCGTCCAAGAATCGAGGCATGCAACATGATTGGAGTGAAGGGAGAACCAAAACAAACGGAGGGGCTGAAAAAGAAGAAGGAGCCGAAAAAAATGAACGTAAAGAAAATCAAAGAAGGTGTTGCATCCGTCAAGACAAGAGGAAGAGAAGCCGCCGTGAAGACCAAAAAAATGACTAAGCCGACTAAGCCGGAAGACAAGCCCGCGCCCAAGATGGTGCGGAAGTGGGTACCCAAGATTGCAACGCCCGCAAAGAGCGTTGATCCGGAGTAATCAAGTGAAGAAGTCTAGCTATAGACTATAAACGAAGCGCTAGGCGGGGAGGCAACCCGTTTCGTCGAGTCAAGAATAAGCTACGGGAGGACAACCCGATTCCAGGTTTTTAAAGTATTTTTAATAATTTAGTTTTTGAGTCTTATTACGCAAAGACATTAGACTTAGAAGTGGTTGAACAATATTAGAGACATAATTCTTGATTGAATGTTTGCTTTATCATAGACCCTTTGCATGAACCCTCCTATATGCTTGTTTGTTCTTTTCTTTTCGAGAAACCTCAACCAAATAATTTCAGAACCTAACTCAATCTTTCACCCTCATTATGGTGCTGAGGTTGACTTATTTTTCATGCTAAAATCACACTAGTAGAGCCACGATTTATATTTAGGTGTTAATAAAATTCAGCACGTGGTAGAACTCGCGTGAACCTAGAAATCAAAACTTTTGGTTGGTTTTAAAATCTTTATCCTTGGTTTCTCTAGGATTAGAATTTTTCTAAGCCTATTCTAATTTTGTTTTATTCAAAATCTTTCTTATTTAGCCAAAATTAGAACCTAAACCTATGCTCCCATGATCAAGCCGGGAAATGTTTGCTCTCAACCGATGAAGGCAAACTATACCGGTGAGACCGAAATCGACGTAGTCGAAAAATATTTTTGACTTACATTTGTTTTTAATGGTTTAAAAACTTCTCTAAAATTATGTTTGAGCTCTTGCATGGCTCTGAAAAATATTTTAAATTTCGAATTAGGGGAGTGCTTAACCTTAAACACACCTTAATGGAGGCAATCTAGTTTGAATTAATCATGCATGCACCATTGGATTCCCCTTTATCGACTTTCACCAATTCCACATGCAAAGGACAAGCATGGTGGGCAGCAAGCATCAACTTTGCAGGAATTTCATGGTGGCATGTGAAGCAAGTGGAGCTAGGGAGCATGGACATGACCCAAAGCATGGAGCATCAAGTGGGAGGACCAATAATGCAAGAAAAGGAGTGGACGAGAGCGTTTGGGCGGTGCAACTCGTGGAGCACGCGGGCGGGGAAAGTTGTAGAGGCGAAATGATCGTCTTTGGAAGAAAGACGAGGCGGGGAGGAGCCGGGAGGACCCCGGGCCGGCCGGCCCGGGCCGGCCGGCCTCACCGCTAAGGAGCCCCCCGGCTCCCGTTTTCTGCAGGCAAGCTTCCCTCTCCTTCCTTTGCTTGTGTGTTCAAGTTTGTGTGCTCAAAACCTCCGTAGACATAGCCAACCTTCCCAAGCTTGATAGCTCAAGAAAAAAATCCACATCCTTAATCCACTCAAAGTCCACATCCGAAGCAAAGAGTTTAAGTGCCTAGTTACCGGTTGCAACCCGGAGTTTTAGTTGAAGAAAAGAGTGCAGCAACCATGTGGAAGAAGACCACAAGTCTCTTCTCCAAGAAGAAGAGTTCGTCGTCGTCCAAGCCGTCATCAACCACGTCTTCGAGGAGGCACTCGGTTTCGAGTCTCCCGGAGCATGGAGACGGATACGGCACCACCGAGGAGGAACGATGCTCTCCTCCTTGGTGGTATGAGGGCTGCAAGAAGCACTTCCATGAGGTTTACCGAACCTCGTGGGCACACGGAGGAGCAGCCCGCGCCACCACGACGATCGACCCGTTCAACCGCGCCACCTCCTTACACCCCGACATACTCTTCGTACGGCTTCATCATCTTGTCGGCGGAGGAGGAGGAGAGGCTCTCTAACCTTGAGAAGAGGCTTGTGCCCAATGTCGAGTTCGACGACCAAGCACTCTACACACGGGGGTTTTGGCACCGACATATACTATATGTTGGGGCACCTTGGATGGGTGCGGTTCTCCAACGGAGTATCGGTGGACACCCACTTGGGGTTCGCCTTGGAAATTTTGATGACTATTGCACCCATCATTGATGATGATGGGGTGCAAAGCTTGTCATTCCGTTTGGAGGGAGTCCAACAAGTGGTTCCCTACGAGCACGTTAGGGAGCTGCTTGGATTCCACAAGGGAGCTCCGGAGAAAGTTGACGTGCCACCCGGCATGTTAGCGGGGTTTTGGAATATGATCTCCGGAGAAGCCCATCAACAACACAATTGCATCCGCAACCCCATTATCCGGATATTTCACTCTTGGATGTGCAAGAGGGTATTGGGGAGGATGAAGGAGACAAAGGTGACCGACACGGAGTTGAATTGGCTATACTCGGCTTTAATTGCCAGGCAGCCAATAGACCCTTCTTACCTTATGATCAACCGTTGGTGTTGTGAAGCAACATCGGGGGCGGGTAATATTGGTTCGGGGTGCTACCTCTCCATGTTGGCCTTCTCCTTGCGGCCGGGGATCGCAAGAAACCCCTACCACCTTTTGCGTGGTACCTCTCTCGGCATTGAGAAGGCAAATACATTAGTGGAGATGAGAGAGGGGGCTATCGGTTGGCCATAGTGAACCTACCCCTTCCCAATGAGAGGCTTAGGCTTTTCACCGAAGGGAGAGAAGATTGGTTGGAAGAGGGACTACTTGTCCCTGCAAGGAAGAACAAAAGAGGAAGAATCGTAGAGGAGGGAACATCCTCCGCACAAGCGAGTGGAGCACAACCCAATGTGCAACCATTCGGCGGGATCCCTCCTCCGCCAAGTTATTACGGAGGGCCACAAGAGCAAGCATGGGGGGGTGGTGCACCGGTACCCCCACCAAATTATGTTGTGCCCAACGCTAACTTCGCGGAGTCCTACGCTCATCATCCCCAACCACAACAAAGCATGGCCATAATTGGAGGGTATGCTGCAAGAAACGCCCAAAACATCGCAGCCATCCAAGCTAACGCAGCTCAACTTGGTGAAGGAAATGCAAATATTGCCTTCGAGCTCGGACGCCTTCACCTTCCGGAGCCAAATCAATTCGTCGGAGGAAATGTCCAATCATATTATGAGCAAGGGTATTATTATCAAGATCATCAACATCAACCACCGGCGGAGGACTAGAAGATTTAGGAACTTTAGTTTTCTTTTCTTTTCTTTTTCTCTGTAGTTTTCAGCTTTTGCTTATGTGTGTTTGCGTAGTATTTTCTGTTTTTATTTAAATTTCAGCAAGCATGTTTGTTTATTTTCAGTTTGTATTTCAACTTGATGTCATCATTAATAAAGACACCACCTTGATTATATCATTGGAAAAGTTACAAAATTCGTGCCATGATGATATATGATTATAATTGCAGCTTTGTTTATCTTTGTAATTGATCTATGCATGTTTAAGCTAGTGCTCTCTTAAAAATACAAATCTGAATTTATTTAAATGCTAGCTTAATTTTCAGCGGACGTTATGATTAAAATAAAGACCCATAGTGTTTTTATGTGCTCTCAAGTTATGAATAGATTAAAGATGTCTTTTATGCTAAAAAATATCGCTAACCTTGTCACAAATATCACTTGTGTGTTGCTCAACCTATCCAAAGCCTTATATATATTTGAGTGCATAAACCTTAGTGTAGAAGATTTATTTTTGAGTGAGTTATTGCAGGCCATGATTTCTCTGGCCCGAGACTAAGAAGCTGGTCATTCCATTTTTGCGTATCTATCTTTTTGCTAGCCTTTTATCCGTGCATTGTGTATCCCCGCATCGGAGATCTCACAAACTTCGCCGGATATCCACCCTTAAACCAAATATCATCTTTTGTGATTACCTCCTTGACCACAACCTATCGTTGAGAATGGATCATCAATTCAAGGAAGATCGCAAGACGGTGCCGACATAGAAGATTTCAAGTATCTCTCCAAGGAAAATTATTTTCGGTACCTACCTTATTTTTTGCCTCTTTGCTCGAGGACGAGCAACGTCTAAGCATGGGGGAGGAGGTAGGTACGGTGCAGTTTTAGAGTTAAAAGGGGAATATTTTAAAAAAAAAGGGATGAAAGAAAAAATTCGGCGACGATCGTGACTTTCAAAGAAAGAAGAAAGAAAAAAATATATATAATGAATGAAAGAAAGAAAGAAAGAAAAGAATGAGAAATATGAGAAAGAGAAAAAACTATATGCGTAAAGTGAACTCCCCGGTTCTCTAAGAGTGCATTCAAGGCTTCAAGTTAAAAAGATCCATTCTCATTTTCCAACCATGTGCAATCCGATAACGAGGACTTCCTTTGTGCCTCGGGATCACTCTTTGCCATTTGCACATGTCCACTCATCTAAAAGTGTGTGTATTTTTCTCTTTCCCCTCCTTGATTTAACATTATTTTCCAATGACCTTTTTGACGAGTCTCGGTAAGACCATGAGAAGCTTGTCTTGTTTTGACAACACCTCATTTATAAAATTTTGTTAGGACTAAACTTTCCCAAAGCTCCATATAAAGCCTACCACATATATATGAGAGGGAAAGGAGTAGAATATATAGGCTTGAGAGACAAGTGAGATGAGAGTTCATGAGCAATATACAAGATGATTTAAATTTGTGAACTTGGTTTAGCTTTTCTTTATCTCGTTCTTTATTTCAAAAATTCTGAGATCTATTTAAAACTTTGTGAGCATGTTAATACTTGTGGGATAAGCTTAATAAGAATCTACCCTCCGTAGAGATGAAGGCTAGCACATTATGGAACTTTAATGAATTAAAATTTTGAGAGCATTATGTTTTCTCATGTATGATCAAGTGCAAGGTTTAAACATTGTTTGGCAATGATGATATCCATCGAAGGCTTACTCGAGGACGAGCAAGGTTTAAGCATGGGGGAGATGTTGACGGTGAAAATCCGTCAACCTAGCCATGAGTTTACCTTCGGTGTTGGCATGAGTTTTATACCTTATCCATTGGTACTAACCCCCGTGGTATAACAAGTTCACGTGTGCATGTCGGTTTTGGAGTTTAATGTTTATGCGGGGTTTTAGTGTTGAATGCAAGACTTTCGGGATAAGTTCATCAAGCACCTCATGACAAGACCTTGAAGCCCCGTACAAGTCATGCAACGAAGCAAACTTAACTCCAAGAAGCCGGGGACTTGATCCGAGAAGACGACGGACTCGAGGACCGACCGCGAAAAGTCTTTGAATCTTGCAAGACAAGGAGTTGAGTCCAATTCGGAGAGAAAGCGACGACATGGACCTACATGCGAAGGGGGAAACATCCGGGAAGCAAGGGAACCGACGTGGGGCAAAGGAGCCCTCGGGGCCGGGCCTAGATGGGCCCGGGCCGGCCGGCCCGGTCCGGTCGGCCCGGAGCCCATCCATGGCCCAATTGCCCCCTCCTTTGCCCTAGCCGCCAATCGGGCTATTTATAGCCCCACGACCGAGAGCCTCGGAGAGAAGAATTCGTCATCGGCCGCCGAGGGAGCGAGAGAGAAGAGAGGGACACCATCTCGGAGAGGAGAGGGTCGAGCTAGTTGACTAGGGTTTCCCTAGCCGACGTGGGAACCTTGCACGGAAGACCACGTCGGAGTTCCGGAGCTAGAAGCAAGATCAAGGAAGGATCCCGGTGGTGATCTTGTGTATGTATCATTGTTATAGTTGAATTATCAAGTTGAATCTTTTCCTAGCGATCAAGTGTTTCCTCGAAGATTTCGTTTTTCGATCGGCTTTGCTTATTCTAATTCTATTCTCGAGATAGATTACATAGGGTGTTCTTGTAGCCGCGGTGGCTAGAGGTACACGCCGGATCTTCCGAAAGAATCTCGACTTGTCTTTTGACTCGCCCTAAGCTCCCCGCATGAATAGGGATACGTTGTGACAGAACGGGGGTTCCGAAAGGCGGATGTTTTCGGATTTGGACGGGAAACCACGATTTAAAGAGGCTTCTATTAAGATTCGATTTGCTACTTCTTCTCTTGCTTGGAACTTCAACAAAAGGCTTACCCCGATCCCTCTAGATCGGTTTATCTACCCAATCTTACTTTGTTTTCTCCGGTCTTTAGTAGATTAGATTCGTTTCGTGTCTTTTACTTAGATGCATTAGGGTTTCTTTTATCGAAGATTGAAGTTACTTGGCTTTATTAGATTAAATTTTGCGTCACACATTTGTTCCACGGATTCGATACCTTGGGTTCACCACTCGAGGGAAGAAGGGTCCCTTGACTACAACGGGAGACTTGTACGCTTGCAAGTCACAAACGAACTTTGATACAATTATTAACCGTCAACGGGTCGCGGGCTTGTCCGCCGGCTCGCGCGCGCGCGTTCGCGGCGCGCGGAGGCTTCCCCCGCCATCGAGGCGCGAAGTAACCGCACGGTGCGGTACTCTTCCGCCAACTTGGCCTCGAGCTCACGTGCTTGGGCCAGCTGCGCATTGATATCGGCCCTGTCGGTGGTGAGGGAGGAGGGGCGCTTGGCCCCGCAGCCAGGCGCGAAGTAGTCCCTAGAGCGGGAGGAGCCTCTCCATCGCCGACGCCCGCTGCGCCGGTGGCGTTTGCTGGGTCGTTGGCGATGACGACGCAGCACTCCCGCGCGGGGTCATAGCTCCCAGCGCTAGAGTCGTCGGAGTAGCCGAACCAGTAGTCCGTGGCGTCGAGGAACCGCCTGAACATCACTGGGTCCGGCACGCCGGAGAAGTCCCACTCCGCGTATCCATGCGAGGAGGCGGGTGGCAGCGCGTCGACGGAGCCTAGGGATGACTCGTCGCCGGCGAGAGGCGCTAGGGTCCCCGGCAACCAAGACGTGGCGACCGGGGGGGACCCCCGCGCATCGTGGCGGCGTTGGTGTTGGCGGCGTAGGCCTCCGTAGCACCGCGCGGACCAATGGGGAAGCGCGGTCGGAGACCGAGCGCTCCCCCGCCGGGGCGGCCGTCGTCGTGGCCGACGGGCGCGTCGTGTTGTGAGGCGACGCGCTCGGCATGCCGTCGCTCCGACCGCGCCCCCGGCGCGAGCGCCGACCGGAGCGGCGGCGGCGCCGCGGCGGCGACGGTCCCCGCGGCGTCCGTGCCGGCGGGTGTCGGCGTTGCGGCGACGCGTGTAGCGGCGGCCGGGGGCGGACCCAGTTTGGCGCCGCGCGCGGAGTTCCTCACGGTTGGTGAGGCGCATCAGGTAGCCGTTCCCCGTGGCCTGAAAATTCAGGCCCCCGAACCGGATTTCGAACCCAGCGGGGAGGGGGTCCGAGCTGCCCATGGAGTACCGCGTACCGCGGTACTCGGTGCGAATCACCATTGAGGGAGCTGATGATGGGTTGACCTTCAGCGCACGTGAGCCCCACGGTGGGCGCCAACTATCGGTGCGGAATGTAGTCCCGACACTAACTAGTAGTAAGCACTGTGGTCTGTCCCTCGATGGTCGGTGCTAAGCAACTAAAGACACTTGGTTTATCCTGGTTCTGGCCGGGGCCGTACGTCCAGCAGGGGCGTGCTCGAGGCACTATATTGCTTTGCACCGGGGTGCCTGTAGTGGGGCGGCTACAAGCACGGCGGGAGAGGAGGCGTGGCCTCCAAGTCCCAAGTGAGTGATTGAGGCGAGTGCCAATATCGTGGAAGGGTTGAGGAGCGTGTGTGTTGTTCTCACCCCGCGGCGAGGGGGTTCACCTTCCTTTTATAGACCAAGGAGGGGGTGAATTACAAGCATGCCGCACTGTTTAGCTACGTGTGGAGGTATGGTGTGCAGCGCCGCGGAGTTGGCGGCCGTCCTGGCGGTCCTTGCTCCGGTCTTATCGTTGTGGCGTGTCCTGTACTCGAACAGTGGCGGCTTCGAGGGTGAAGGCGTAGTGGTTGGCCGGGGCGTCTTCAAACGGGCTCGAGGAAGCCGTTGACGGTGATCCGTACGGGGTACAATGGCAGGTGTGGCGGCGTCTGTCCTCGCGTGCCCAACGGCCGGGAGTTGTTGTAGCGGTGCCGGCGTGGCCTTGCGGGCACGGGGGCGGCCGCACGGGACCAACGGTGGCGGGGATGGCGCTCCCGCCGGCCCGACGTCATGGTTTGGCCTGCGGATTCACGAGGGAAGGGTTCGAGGGGTGCGGCCGGCCCCCTTCGAGGGGCGCGACGCGTTGGCCGTGCGGGAGTGGGCGGCACGGTGCCACGGGGCGACACTAGCCATACCGCACGGCTCACTGCGGTGGCGGGGATGGGCTTCCCCTAGGGAGTTGGCGGAACAGCGCCGGGGCGTGATTCCCAGGCGCATGATGGCGCGGCTCTGCTGTGTCAGAGCATTAAATGCCCGTACCCGCGTGCGGGAGCAGGTGTGCTTGTGAGGGAGCCTCGAGCGAGGCGGAGATGAGCCCTCGAGCGAGGCGGAACCCGCTCGAGGGAGGCGTGAGCCCTCGAGCGAGGCGGAACCCGCTCGAGGGAGGCGTGAGCCCTCGAGCGAGGCCGAACCCGCTCGAGGGGGCCTTTGACTGGGCCGCTTCGGTGGGCCACGGGGGCCACCGCAGCGTGGGCCGTGCCCTGTGTGTGCGTTTAAGTAAGAGGTGTGTTTTGCTTTGTTTTTTGCAGGTTTTAAGTAGGATGCCCCCGGTTGTTTAGGGGACCCTCAGGGCTGTCCTCGACAGTACTATCGCCTAAGCCAATCCACTTTGGTCATTAAGCGATAATAAGATATCATCCTGTCGTTAGTTGTCGGGTTAACGCCCGGTAAATCACTTGAAAAGCAACAAGGATCGAAAATATGCATTAAAACTCACTCGAAGGCGAGTCCAGAGATACAACAACATTAATATCCAAATTCGTACCCCGAGAGGTTTATTTATTACAAACCATAGTTTTTGCCATGATGAAATAGTTCAGAGTTTTCGAAAACAGCGGAAATAACTAGCGGAAGCGAAGACACCACGGGAGGCCATCCATGATGCTTTCAGTAGTCGTCCTCCACCCACTCCAGCTCCCAGCCGGGCGGGATCTCTCCAGGACACACATCACTGAATGCATTACCTGGATCAACACATTATAGCAAGGCTGAGTATACTAATACTCAGCAAGACTTACCCGTCGGTGATAGCTACTTCACCAAAACTAGACCATGAAAGGCTTTTTGGCTGCTGGGGTGCTTTTGCTAAAAAGTAACAAAGAGTAGGTCCTTACTTCCAAGATTTTAGCACAAGTTATAGTAGGTTTAATCTTTACTACATTAGCCAACTAGTACAAACAAAGTTGTACAATACAATTAATCAAGCATAATATTCATCAACTTCCATCATTAGGATCTCATGACTATTGGAGTAAGTAGTCTCAGATAACGGTGAGAGGCCGACAATCGATTGATTTAAAACCTTGCAAGGTAGACCCAAACACACGGCGAGTCGCCCCCGAAAGGACAACTTTCCCGGTGTTGTTTCCAAAAATCCTCGGGTCGGGATGAAAGGCCACGATCTTCGGTGCGGGCTATCAGGAATACCCCGCAAGATACCCGGAATCACCATACACCACCGGTAGCTAGCCGTGAGAGCGAATCCCAAGAGTAGTGACAGTTCCATCCCTAGCCGTCTCATTAAGGTACTAGGCTTACCGGTCCCATACCCGATATGTGCTTAGTACGTTCAAACACTTAACCCACATAACCACTGGACCGGAGCCTAGATCCCATGCTCTTACCACGTGAGCAATCCATTTAAGGATATATTATGATTCCTATCTAGGAACCTAGTCTCGCGAGTGAGGTCATCACTCGACTTATAACGGTCCTATAGCTTAGCAGTTATCGACCTATCATACTAGTAGGGGCAAGGTACCTATGGATCATGCCTCTAGGGTTTCATTCAACTCCTGAACGTAAATGCACAATCATCCATAGATAATTAAATAATGAATTCGAAAACTAGGTTAGATGCACCGGAGCTTGCCTTCGTCAGCTAGGTTAGCCTGGGCACCCTCAGTGTCGAGCACTTCCACGTACTGCAGCGAAGCTTCCGCTCCTCCTTCCTCGGTTTCCGGGACAAGCGAGTAATCACCGTCCGGAAGATGTGCTAGTTTGTTGTCTTATCCAACTCTTGTTAGTCATATTCACCTTAACAAGCATATAGCTAGTGTTTCTCTTTTAGGAAGGTTAGCAGTTGTACATAGGCCATTCTTTATCGTGCATTTGAATAAAGATTTTTATTATACTTGTTATTCCATGTGGAGGCTTTAATCCTTTTCCTTTCACAAGCAAAGATATAAATAATATTTTTATCCATGAATTAATTTCTTATCAGTAATGATAATTAATTATCTTTTAATTATATTAAATAATACTTTCAAAAAGGAAAGAGAATTAAATAGGGGCTTTTCCTTAATTTAATTTTTCTCTAATATTAAAAGGGCTTTTAAGCTTTTTATTAAGCAATTAATTTACCAAAAATTAAAGAAGTGTTTCTTAACCATATTAGCACCTATCCTGGTCCATTGGGCCCACACGTAAGTGTTGGATGCTAGGAAATTAAATACTATTAAAAATAACAAGGGCTAGCTAGTGATTCAAATTAAATGCATGCAAAAATAAATAAGCATCAAAATGATCCAAACTTTCTCATGCATGCTCTCTGGTCCTAAACAAGCCTATAGAACATTCACCTAGAAGCTCAACTGATCTCAGGTTATTAATTTACAAAGGAAAACATGCATAAATCAAGAATAAATATTTATGGCAAGCCAAAAATCATGATTAATTCACAAGATGTGCATTTTGGTATTACAAGACAGTGTGCACAAGTTGCGCTCAAAAACATAAATATATTTAGCAAGAAAAATCATCTAGGCAGTTTCTGCAGGAAAGGAAAACAATTTATTTAACAAGATCCACTGCATAACTTTGTGCAATTTTTGGCACAGCAGCTAGTCATGACCTAACACACAACATATCCAAAATTGGGATACAGAGAAGTTATGGATTTAAAGTTATGCCAGATCTAGGTTTTTCACATTTGTATTTTTCATGCAAAAACTATTTAGAATCAAGCCATGTGAGAATAACAAAAGTGGTGGGATTTCTCTTCCTGAACCCAAAAAAATTGGTTTGGTAATTTTCTGATTTTCTAGAAATTTTCTAATTCGCTGGACTGATTTGTAAGAAAACCTAGATAGAGATCTTTACACCTAGGCCCTGAATTTTACGCGAGGCACCCTAGAAACATTTCGATCAATGCAATCGGGCCCTTGGCCGGGTCGGGCGGCGCGGGCACGGCCAACACCGGCGGGCGGCGGCGGCGCCGGCCGGGCAAGCGGCCTTGCTCGACCATAAGCTCACCTAGGGGCCGTGGGGTGCGGGGTTGGGGGCGGAGAGGTGGCCGGCGACGGGTCTCGGCGGTGGCCGGCGGCGGTGGCCGCGGCGGCTCGGGGAAAACCGGCGAGGAGGCGGGATGTTGGGCAATTGGTGAGCGCGCGAGCTACACTCGAGTCTAGAGGAGCTACCGGAGTGGTTGGCCGGCGGCGAGCATGGGCGATGAGCTCTAGCACCGGGCGGCGGCGGCAATGGCGGGGGAAGCACGCGGTGGCGCGCGGAGGGGGAGCAAGCGGCTTTTATACGCGGCTCGGTGCGTCCGTGGGTGACGGGGGGATGACGGCGGAGATGCTCGACGTACTACGGCGGCTCGGGGCTCGCGCGTACGGCGGCGACGTCTCCAACGGACCGCCGGTCCGTGGCGCGCGCGCGCGCGTGCGGCGGCGCTCCGGCGCGGACTCGGCGCACCTAGGGGCGGGGAGACGCGTTGGGGCGCGGGTTGGCTCGGGCGGCGCGCGCCTTGGGCGGGCGCGGCCTCGGGAGGCGTGGGCGCGGAAGCCGGGGCCGGCGACGGGCGGCGCGCGGGGCGCGCGACATCGCGGCACGCGGCGCTCTGGCCCAAAGTGTTTCACTGGTGCTGTCTTTGAAATGAAATTGCTCTAGATTTTTGTATAGAAGTCGACCAAGTGATGAATACCAAAGTTGTAGATCTAGCTACCCTTAACAAATTCTACAAAGCTATATAGGGTTTTTCTCCACAGAATTGGATTTATTTGAATGGCAAAAGTGAATGTCAGCCAGTCTCGACAAATAGTAAAATCTGCCTTGCAACCCATTTTCCAAGCTTTTCCCCTCAAAATTTGAAATGCCAATCTACATGAAAGTTGTGTCCCTCATCAAGATGGACAACTTTCATAAAGGTAGAATTTTAAGTGTTTAGGTGAATTTTGGAGAACGCGGCAAAAGTTCCGGCAGACACCTGTGGACACTGGGGTGGCAAGGGGTTTGACCAAGCCTTTGACCATGGGTTGGCCCCACAAGTGTGTTTACTAGTCAAATGGGGTCACTATGGTGGGTTAGTGAGTTTTTCGAGGTGAGGGCCCAGGTTGACCGTGGTTTGACCACTGTTGACAATTTGACCGGCTATTAAGGCTAATTAAAAACCTGGGGCGTCACAACATCAAGGTGACCAAGGGAGCTTGACAAGTGCCTAAGTGGCTAGCCTTTGTGGCGAGTCAAGTGGTGCTCTTCGGAGAGACTTGGTGACCGGGAAGCAATACTCTTGTGTGAGTGCTTCAACAACGTGGATTAGGGGTGGCTTAGTGCCTACCGATACCACGGGATAAATCGCGTGTCAAGAGTTTGCTTCCTCTCATCCCCTTTACGTTTCCGCATTTACTATATTGCAATCTTTGTTTGCCTTTACTTTCTTAGAGTAGTATCATGCTAGGATTGGCTATAGGTTGCAAACCTTGTTTTGGGATAGGAGTTTCACACTAGAACAACCCTAGTTGCACATATAGATAGTATGTTCTAGTTAATCTTTGTGTAAAAATAGTGAAGTCATATGTTAGGGTTTTTAGTTGCCTAATTCACCCACTCCCCTCTTAGACTAACGAGCATTCGATTCCTTACACCGTTACAGTATCTTGCACGCACGCACGCCCTGCACGTGAGCGGCGCGACACCGCCTCATGGGCTAGCTCGATCGACGCCATACGTCCTCCGGACAAACACGCCCACATGTGTCGTCCCATATGGTCCTCCCACGGTGGCCGTCGCGTCTGGGCAGACGACGGAGCCGGATGATGCATGCAAACGTTGGTTGGTTCCGGGTCAAGCTCATCGACATGCGTCTCGATCCAGCCCTGGAACGGAATTCAACTCTTGCTTGCTTTGCTTCTCACGTGCTGCCTTTCCATGCACGACGATGATGCGGTGATTAATTGTTTGGAGCAGCCTCATGGCCGGACCGCGCGCGCACACTTGGTGGACTTGCTTAATTTGGGTCACCGGAGTGCAAAGAATAAAGGGGCCACTGCACGTTATCCGTGTGGGCATGCATGTACGGAATGCGCGCACAGCACAATTGCTGGTTAAACAACATCAATACGCAATTTCTCGCCTCACCCTCACCTCAGTAATCTCCTCACTCTCCATCCCTACCACGATACCCTTATCACGAGAGGCGCGGGCAGCCCCATCTTTGTGGTGCTCTACAGGGAAGGTAGTGGTACGCACGCCGCACCAGCATTAGGCCCATCACCACCACGCCGCGCCACCGGTGGCCTCTCACGCTCTGACCTGAAGCGTACTGCAATTACCATAGCCGTGCTCGTACCACTTATGCTGGCGCTACCTCCGTCCGATGGCTGACTCCACCTCACGAGGCGGGAGCACGTGATGCAGGTGATGGATGAGTTCCTTCACTACCATGGTATAGGCATGTGTTACTCGTTATGACGATGCCGATCGGGAGCTCCGGTGGGTGCGCGACGAGGGTGGCCTCGCCAAGCTGGAATCTGTGGCGGCATGACTTGAATAGCACTAGCGTCGTTCTTGCTAATTCTTCTCCTCAAGACACCGAACTAGTTGTGAAGAAAACGACGCAAGAGTATATAAGCAAACGAAGGTATAAAGGAGCAGAGATAAGAACATGGAATTTAGCTGACAACAAGATTAGATTCTGTACGTTCTGCTCGGAGAGAAGGAAATTGCAGAGGGGACGTAAAGCGCTGCTGGGCTCCAAACGAAGGAATGTCAAGTTCACTCACATACTTTGACATAGCTGGTCAATATTGCAGAAGTATTAGACTCGAGAGCTTACAAGAACTACATAATTCTAGCAGAAATAAACATAGATGAATAATGATCTGTTCAACGAAACTTGATACTCCTTGCCTTCTTCTTTAATTTCTCCACCTCAAATTAGGTGTCATTTTGGCTTTTATAAATTTATAAATTTTACTATGAACTTAGATATACAATAATTCTATAATAAAAATTAGGAACCGCGAGAGAGTATATCAAATTCGGATGCCCAGATGGGAGCCTGGAAACCTAATTAACTTCCTCATGTGATTTAGCTTTGTACTATGCACACATTCGGCCGCATGCAATCACTCGTGGGTATGACTCGGAGAGGGGCGGGAGCTACTTTAGTACCATGAACTCGTGACATCAATGAAGAATGAAATAATATGAAGTTGCATGAACTCAGCTCGTGGCATCAATGAAGCACAAGAATCTCAATGAAAGGAAAAAACAAAGCAGTCGATACGATAAAGAAATATATTTTCTTGGTCAATGAGTTTGTTATCCTGAGAGATTTTAATAAAAGAACTAATTATCTGCATGATTAAATAAAATATTTGATTATTATAGTTTTGAAAAATACATCCACAAACAAATTATAATGTAATTCATTTAAAATATTTTTAAAACAACTTATATACTATAAGGAGCGAAAATAATTGAAAATAATTCTCACCCAATTATATTCAGGCCCGCCTTACCGCTCACGTCGAACCCACCCGTCACATAATTGGAGGACAAAATGTAAAACAACCATAAAAATTGCAATTTGGGAGAGCGTTTCTGCCAAAAACATAATATTTAACCTCACATTACCCACGTGTTGTACCCGCCACCCTTTCCTGCTGAGAGTCCATACGCTTGCCGCGAAAACTCCGTACCTCCCAACCTTCCCACATCCGCGCACAGCTCCCTCCCATGCATCATATCGGCAGCGCCGCGTTGACGATCGACACAGAAAGAAAAAAAGGAGTTAGAGAGAGCTAGCAGCTACATGTTGACGCCACCGAGCTCCAATCGCTTTATCTCCTTGGTGAACGTGCGCCAGCTGCTGGCCCTGCTAGCCCCCGCCGCCGGTGGCTAGATTGCCCGTGCGGCCGTGCCGCTTCCCGCAAGTTAGCTTACAGGACCGCCGTCCACCGGCTAGCTCGCTCGTGGCGAGGCCGCTGTAGACAAACACGCTTGTGGCCCTCCCACGTGCGTGATCAGGCCGAACGGCCGCCGCTTCCCCCTGCTATCGAAATCCTTGCCACGGAATGGAGCTCCAAGTCCCACGCCTCACCCAAATCGAGCATTCTGTTGCTGAGCTAAGCTCGAGCCCCCAACCGAGCTTCCTGCTATTAAGCATGGCTATGCAGCGCTAGAATACTTTTCTTTAAAAAAAACAATATCCTCCTTCCCTAAACAACGCAAGTCATGACTAGATCGGAGGGGCTGCAACTTTTCAGTAATATTGCTAGGAACACACATCTGATTTTGATCGCCAACGTTCCATGGATGCATTGTTTTGATTTTTTAGAAAGGAGCTAGAGACTGGATTGCATAGATTTTTTTTTAGAAAGAGGGGCTTGAGACAGGAGCAGTCCTTTGTATCATTTAAATTTAATGAGGTCGGATGTCCGGTACCAGAGTTCAAGCCCCTACCAGACCATCTTCTACTCTAGCGAAGATGCACTCTATGAGAATCAAAATTGAGTTGCCAAACTCCACTCTAACTGATCTACCCAACCTGGATCAACCCTCGCAACCCATGCTCCTTCAATCACTATGGTTTATTCTTCTTATCCAGATTAATTAATGACTTTTCAAGCCTAGAGAGGAGAAGCGATGGAAATTGGGAAAACTAAATTATTCTTATACAAAGGAGAGGTAAATCTTTGTTTCTCCGTTGGATTCACCAACCAGAAGTAAAATTGTTGACATTTCATATGGTTGAGTAAAATAAGATTATCAAATAAAATTTATTCTTTTATGCACCTTGGAAGTTGCAACTACTAGAGACATGCTGAGCTTGGTCTACTTGACCAAGCAGAATAGCTTGCCAAGCCGTAAATCATGTGTCAATATCGCTGTATATAAACTTTTCCCTTCATTTGTGACTATGAATATAAGTTTGGTTTGTTCCATTTCCGGTCATCACATTTCTATAAGTTACTTTATGAACACCTGTGACACACGTGTGTGTCGCGCGTGCACGTTACTAGTAAAAAAGAATAAGAATACTATTACCGAGACATACTGGACTCTCCGCCCTTTGGGTGCGGCCATGTGGGTTCCATGGATAAGTAAATTATTACCGATCTTTGCTAGCCGGCTTAAGTGATGCACGAGAAAAAGATTTATTTTCAAAATAACATACAAATTCAGCACTATAAACTTCACTCTCATCGTTCAAATTGTTAGACCATAATCAACCACATGAATATCAGACCGATGAGACTCAAGTTTTTCTTTTTCTTTATTCAATTTCAATTCTTGTGCCATGCCTCTCACAAGAACAGAATCTAGCGAATAAAAATCTGCACCTTCTAATCTTTCTCTAAGAGAAGATTTTAAACCTTTAGCAGAAAGATTAGCTAGGTCGGAATCAGAAAGCGACAAATTAAAATAACAATTTTTAACCTCTTTAAAATGCTTAAGGTAATTAGAGACTGTTTTGTCTTTACCTCGCTTAACCATGTCAAATATGTCAATTTTAGTTGATAGTCTACTAAAGAAGTGATCATGAAATTTTTATTCTAATTGATTCCAAGAATCAATAGAATTGGGGGCTAAAGATGAAAACCAAGTAAAGGTGGTACCCGTTAAAGATAAAGAGAATAATCATACTTTAAAAGAAACATGGCCACTTGCTTCACCTAGTTAAGCAATGTATTGGCTTATGTGCTCCCAAGTTCTACGATGATCCTCACCACTAAACTTAATAAAATCAGGTATGCGCGAACCTGGGGATAAGCCATAAGATCAAAATCGGCTTTATAAGGTTTTTGGTATAACCTAGAATTACCCATATCAACACCGAATTTATTTTTTAACATGCTAGCTACTTCTTTCTTAATTTAGAAAATTCACTCGTAGCAGCTAGTAGGGATTGCCTTTGTAGCTGATAAATCAACTCTATTCACAAGAGGTGTGTTTCCTGAAACACCCATCATCTGGCCAAACGAGGCGGTCTGACCGGGGTCGGCTCCAACAATGATGATTGTCCTGGATAAAAACCAGTCGACATGCCATACACATGTGTCTCAATTAAGGTTCCTGACGCTACCGTCAAATTTGTTTGCAACACCCCCTGTGAATCTAATTGAGGGATATCATTAGGATATCATTAGCGAGTAATCATACTAGAAACTTGAATATGCTGATTACTAAAAGCACACTCAAATTTATCAGATAATTCAGTAAGCTTTGTAGATAGATCAGTTTCAGGCTTGCTTACAGTGGTGATTATCTCAATCTTGTCGTTGTTGACCTTAGTCGCCGGCAACTCGAATTCTTAAGCTATCGTCACCTTGCCTGAGCGATCTTTCCTTGCGCCAGAGAGGAACTGCTACTTGATGTACTCTTGAAACTCAATGTACTTCCTCTGGTCTTGTTTGCTAAGTTCTTCGATGTTAATCATGATGATATTTGACAAATCGGTTGTAAAACAAGATCTAACCCCAACGGAGTCACCAAAAGTTTGTTGACGCCTTTTCCAATCGAACACGAGTGCGCTAGATCGCGTGGTTGTCGAAAATCACCTCATCAAGGTTCCCAACACGGGCTGGTCTAACCGCCTGGGGGGGTCTAACCACCTTGGACAGGAATGTCGCCGAAAACCTAAGATCGCTACCCCGGGAGGGACCCCGTCAGGGACAATGCACTTAGGGTTATTCTAGGTCGGCAGGCCACTTAGAACACCCTAAATCGCTGTAGAGATGAAGAAGAAAGGAAAGGGGTTGGAAAAGTAGGATTTGGAGATAAAAAGTAAGATAATTGTGTTTCGATTGGGTGATCCCCTCAATCGGCTACGGCCCTTTATATTTATAGGGCGGGGAGGTCTTGCCCCTGTTGGAGTCGAAACCCTAACAAATCTCATGCTAAAATATAACTCCAACTCGGTTTACAAAGTCCAGACCCGGTCGAACCTCCTAGACCATGCGGTGTAACCGCCCGCGTGACTGCAGATCTTCCAGAAGCCATATCTCCTTCATCTGGAGTTCGAATTGTACGTTCTATATATGGATCTTGGTCTACTCGATGAGAGCTATCCAATGTAGAAGTCCAAATTACCTTTGAGGACTTTGTCTAGGGCGGTCTAACTGGGTTGATAGACCGGTCTAACCGATTTTACCCGGACCTGCCAATTTTAGGTGTCAACACCCTTTTTTTAATTTAACACCAAAACTATAACATTTGGTTAACTCTACACTTGTAAAAATTGACATTTTTAGTTCTCTATACACAAGTTAGATTAATTTTAAATTTTGCACAGTGGTATTGAACATTACAATATATATCAAGAAATACATAACAAATTTTTCATCATTATGGGGTATAATTTTGTATCATAAGGCTCAATGTATTATTAAATATCGTCCTCTATTATATTATGGAATAAAAAATGGTGATGTATTTTTCGAACATGTATATATTATGATGACTAGCTCCTATCATCTCGTAAAATTGAACTTAAAATTTCAGTACTTAGTGAAATAAAAAGGAAAATTTGTATTAAGGGACAAATTGAACCAAACGACAAGTTTAGGGGGTAAACTAAATCAAGAGTATGTTATCCAGATTTTGTCTATACTGGAGAAAAGTAATTTGATTTTCTCTCTATATATTTTAATGTATGTTAAAGGATATTTCAGTGCTTGTTTATTCCTTCCTATGGCTGCGTTTAGGAAACGTTGAGTTTGGAAGTTAGTACTATGACTAAGAATGTGCTCGTACGTTGCTACGGACAATACACAGTTCCTTCGTGATAATCAGAAAGTAAATGCCACTCGAACATGTTTGCAAACATGTTTCCATCCATAACGATTCAGGTAACACAAGTAATTATTTGATTCAAGTAACATAACTTCGACTTCTACTTGCTCAACAAACACATACTTATCCTAAAATATTATGAAATGATTGCTCAGAAAATTACTTGATTGTCATTCCTTCTTTTGTGTAAGCAGTTCCCGTGAGTCCGGGATAAAATTTTACCACCAATAAATTTAGGAAAATGGCGAGTTAGTGTTTCACAATTAAATACTGTGCGGGATAATGATTTGGGCCATAGAAAGAAACATATGTGGCTCTAACAATCTATACCAATATATTAAGCACGGTGGTGTCGTTCACCCCCTCCACCCTAAACCCGTCGCTGCCGACGTCATGTACAACGCGTCTTTTACAAAAGGCCCCCCTCGCAAGCCTGCAGACGGCCCTCCCGTCTCGCGAGGCGATGCTTCCCGTTCTCCGAGGCGGGGCAGACGGTCGCGGCTGGGTTGTATGGTGTTGTCTCCTCCACGTGACGCCCGCTTGGATCCTGTGCGGGGCGCGCATCCAGCCCCGTCGGCATGTTCTCCGCTCCCTCCTCGACAGAGCTCACTAGCGCTCGAGGCACTGAGCAGAGCAGTGGCGAATCCGCGCAGAGGAGGAGGACGACGGACGGCGAGGGGAATCTCAGGGCTGAGGGAGACGACGCCGGGCGGCCACGGACGACAACACGAAGGAGGCCGTGCGGCCACGGACGACAACACGAGGAGGCCGGGCAGCCGCAGACGGTGACACCGAGGAGGTTGGGCAGCTGCCGGACGGCGCGGCTGAGCTCCCCTGGCAGCCGCAGTTCCGGGATGGCGGAGCGCGTCGCATCCGAGGCGCAGGATGGAGGGGGCGAGTTCCCATGGAACGGCGCAGCCAGGGCACGAGCCCAGCGGCGAGCTCCCCCAGGCGGAGCGGACCGTGGCCACCTGCTGGAGAGGGGTAGATGGCCGAAAGGGACGAGAGCCACGAGCTGGTTCTGGCCAAGGGATAGGATTTTTTTCACTACGGCGTCGTCGTCTTTTCAACAGTTTCCCTTTGCCATTCTAAAAAAACAGTTTCCCTTTGCCTTGTTTGCACACCTACCGCTCTACCAGCCAACGAGAAGAATGATTTTTATAAAATATTGCAATCATGTGGTTATTAAAATTGCCACAAAGATCAAATTAAGTGTCAAAATAGCTTCAAAGATTAAAATGACCACACAATGATATACACAAATGCATTTGGAGTTGATCTAAGCTCCATGGAAAGCATTAAAAAATTTACAGACAACCTTTCGGTCTATAGGTTGTATGAGATGTCTGTATATCTGTCTATATACACAGTTTGAGGTTTTACAGACGACTTGCTGTCTATGTTGTACATGCCCTTACGCTGGGCGTGGCGTACCTCGGTGACGACGACCTGCTGGCTTCTCCACCCGCCCACGAACTCCCAGATGGACCCCTTGGCAGCATCGGCGTTCCGGCGGAACTTGGCCATGTCGCTGTCGTCCTCCTTCTCCAGCGACTCCCGGAGTGTGCGCACCACCTTCCTGGCGCCCTTGAGGTACACCTTGGGGAGCACTTTTCCGGCCTTTGTCTTCTCGTTCGGGGCGAAGATGGACTTCATGTCGCCGAGGACGCCCTCCTCGCTGCCACCGTTGCTCTCATCGTCCGCCTTGGCCGGCATTGGCGCCGCCACCGCGAAGCCCGCGAGGCCGAGGAGAAGGGAGGTGGCGTGGGATCTCCTGGTGATCGGCAGCCTCGCTGCTCTGCCGCCTGCTCTGTTTCGCGACAGCACACGAGAATCAATCAAATGCGAGAGCCATATAAAGTTACAGGATTGAATTATATTTGTAAACCTATTGTATAGTAGTATGCATGTAAATTGGTTCAAGAAAAAAATAACATGATACTGTCCGATAAAGTTGGAACCTCTCTTTTGTCATAAGAAAAAGATATTGGTTAATTGGTTTTGGAGTTTCACTTTTTTTATGTCGCAAGTGAGGGTAATCAGTGTTTGGATCAATTTGTATTTTCATGCATACCGTTTAGATTTGATATCTTCTTTTATAAATGTCATTTTTATTGACTTATACAACTCTTATTATTCAATTGAACGTTTTTATATCGTTAGCAATGTATGAGTAGCCATCTATTCATCTATAATTCTTTGTACGCCCGTCGCAACGCACGAGCATTGACCTAGTTAAATATTATTTCCGCACTTGCAAGTATAATAAGTTTTAGTCTATTAGTGCAGTATGGTGGTAAATACTTGGCTCAGTACAAGAAGATTCCAAACTATATACCGTTTTCATTCGTCTGAGTACATCACGGCTAATCATCCACAAGACTGAGAAAGAACTTATATTTTTATGGAACAATAAGCAACACTACATGAAGAAAATCACATCCAAATACTACATGAAAGTCCAGTCCTTCACAAAGAGAGTGAATTGTGGCATCATCCTAGTTTCTCATGGTTTATTGTACTCACATCTCTGAATGGCATTTCCAAATGGTCTGATGAGTAATCTATGGAGTTTCATCCCCCGTAACCAATCAAATATGTAAATTTAGGAAAATGCAAAAATCAAGGAAAATCATATTGCAGATAAAAAACAATTATAATATTTTAGTAGTTACCTGAAAGGCTAAAACTAGTTAGGAACTACAATGAGGCATATAATATTCAGCTCGGGTACTCAATTGCATATTGGAATGTAGTATGTCCACTTTCAGAATTACCATTACGAGAATGTAATATACTAAATTACTAATATGTCTCCAAGGTTTACTTACACTTGAAAGTTCAATCTCTAGCTCTCCCTGGAAAAAAAGATATGTCAGTATTAGATATATCCTGAACTTATATGGTTCCTTTTCAATGTTAGAAAGATAATTAAAAAATGAAGATTAAGGTGTTCCTAGTAACTGAAATCCTTAAAAGAATAATTGTTTGGATTCAAACTATCTCGAGTGCCACAAATGTTTGAGAAAAACATTGAGCGTGTGACAGACGCAAACTGAGAAACAATGCTCTAGCTAGAAACTAAAAAGGGCCCTCGACCACAAGAAGAAAAGAATAGAAATAACACTAATCGTTGCAAGAACTCAAATTCCTCTGGAATAGGAATTTGACCTCTGGAACAGTAATGGTTGTGGAGGAGCAACTCAGGTGACTTGTAATTTGACCTCTTCTATCTTATTCCCTGCTTCCTTTGTAACCTGTGAAGCCAGTAGCACAAAAATCAATGCCAAAGTTCTGTTACAGATGCACAAGTCAATTTAGGGACAGAAGTACAGACTGCTCATGCAATCCATAGACAAAGAGGGAGTCTGTTTAATGCTTTGCATCTAGCTTAAAATCAACTAAAATGTATTTGGGTATACCATTGTGTGACTATTTTTTGATAATTAGAAAACATAATAATAGAAACATGATTAGAAATGGACGACAGGACTGCATTCCTGATGGCATTCAGAATTCAGATACCAAACATAATACTCCTGATGGCATTCACATTTAGACAGTAATGGACAGCAAGATTGCATTCACACTTACGTGAGTACACAAACGAAATTTGCTTTATCATTCACCAGTTCAGTCCAATCAATGTTGTCTTTAGTACCATTGCTGTGAGCCTGTGATCAGAACCAGAGGCGCCATTTCCAGCATAGAATAACTTTGCACCCTACAAGGAGGTAGAACTCAAATGGGTTACTTGGTTAAAACAAGGTAAGGAGGCAGCACAGTACTATGTTATTGTTATATTTTCGTCTGATCTACTTCTTCCACTATAATATAGATTTTTGCAGCCTGACTTTTAGGAATTATCCACAATCATGGCTGCTTCAGGCCTTCAGTGCCGTATTTGTTTCTCTTGAACCTGAATAGAATTTGCAATGGGCATGGAAAAATCTAAAGCAAATTGCAAAGAGTGCAATGTACTCACTCCTCAACAAGGACTGAAAAGCTTCTGAAAATGAGGCCAGGTGCATAGGCCATACTGCAAATCAGGAGAAAAATTAGAGGTCTACCATATGCAGCAAAACAAATTGTCTATTGCGATTTTAATACACATGCATATGTAATTACTTAAATTGCTAATGCATTATTTTAAATAATACAGTCTGCATAATTCAATGTCAGGAAGAGAGGTTAGCATTCTACAAGCCAAAAAAATTGCGTAGCTGGGAAAACAATAAATCAACTATTCTGAAATATCTCCAGAAGACAAGGGCATGAATGCATGATGTCATTGTTGTAGCATTTGCAGCACATATACTGTAATTTTTAGATCAACTTTGTGGGTTGGGTCCAGGCATCTACCACAAGCAATCCACTAATCCATGATCACTTCAGGTGCAATATTTGATAATGACCTCGGGTCTAAAACTCCTTATCCCTAAAAAGGCAAAATAACAGCACCAACCTCGCAACAACGGGAGGACCGACGGAAGCAAGCGGGTCGAATTGAACTGACACATGCAAAAACAATAGAGTGAACAGAATAACAGAGGAATGCAGACCTTCACGGAGGCACGGCCCTACGCCGAATGGTTGGTGGTGCGGCGCCACGGTCTCCGCGACTGAGGAAGACCTGATGCTGGGCTTCACATTGCCACCGTCATGTGCGGTATAGGAGGAGAGGGACGACCGGATCTGCCGTCACCGTGAGGGCTTGGATCTTGCGCCATACGCCGCGAGGGGACGCCCTCTAGCTGGGACGCTCCAACGCCAGGGGGCAACCGCCAGGTTGGGAGTTGGGAAACGCTTGCGCCTGCGGAGGCGGTCAAGGGTGGGGAGAATCGGTAAAACGACACTCGTAAGTGCGCGCATCCGGAAAACGGCATTACTAAGCGGCTACATCAGGAAAACGGCACTCCTAAACGTGTTTTCTCCTCCAAATAGCATTTTTCCTCTCCAGCCTTTGTTTTTATTTTCTTTTAGACTAAAAAGCTATGAGAAAAGACTGGACTGCCCTTAGCTCTTAACAGGCCCATCAACTAATCTTTAGTTGCCGTGACGCACGGTCCCTGGAGTCCGTTCTGGGCACGTTTATGGCACATTTTCGTGCACGTACTCGTACGCTACTCCTCTTTAACTCATAACCAAAATTCAAATTTGAAAATTTATAGAACCAAAGCAAGTAATTTAAGCGATTTTCTCAAAATTTAAAATTCAAAATTCAAACTGTACTCATGTATGTAAGTTCCAATTTGTCACGAACCATATTACATGAAGACCACCATAGCTGAAGTGACCACCAAAATGCAAAATACACAGAATGTATAGAACAAAATTTCAGTACCATATTGCCAAGATCATAACATGCTTCAAGTAGCGTACATATTATTCTAGTTTGAACCAAAATCATAACCCAGTAGCATAAATGATTCCAGCATCACATTGCCAAACATAACCGAAATATCCAAACAGTACTAGAGCAAAAACATTCCACAACATAGAAGTAAAATCACATTCCTCAGGAAGCACCAACAGACGCTTAGCCGAAATTTTAGAGGTAGATGCACCATCTTCACCATCACCATGCACCAAGTTTACAAGTCTGCGAGTGATCGAGGCTGGTGAAATGGTTTCGGCTGGTATTGTCTTAGACCTTTTTGCATTCCTTTTTTCTTGCGGTTTCCTCTTGCTACACGAAAATGAAGAAATAAGCAGCCATACATAGCAAACTGTCATGGTCTTGTACATAATAAAAAACAATTATGAAATATTAAAAAAATAGATTGAATTAACCTTTTTTTTGATTCATTCAAAGGGCAATTTCCATGTTCTCGATGTCCATATCCTTTACATTTCTGACACCTTTGTTGTTTCCTAGCACCTGGTTCATGGCTAGCCTTGTACCTATTCTTCTTCTGCCTTCCACTCCCTCTTTTCAATGGAGGAGGTAGCAATTTAAAACCCAAGTGTACTTGAGGCCACTGTGATCTATCCGACATAAGAGGAATAGAGGCACTATAGGCAACCTTAAACCTTTCCACACTATAGTACTCATGGACATATGCTGCCATATCAGCATCTTGAAACATCTGAACAAAAGCCAAAGCATGACCACATGGTTTTCTCGTTACCTGCCACTCACCACAAGTACAAGTATGAGTTTTCAAATCTACAATATGCCTCCACGGTGTCATATCACGACGGATTCCATATACTTCTGCACTATCCAGCCCTTTAGAGACCTTCATTTGTCCCAATGCTCTTGTTTTAGCTTTAAGTTGTTTAATGACTGTTGGGAGAATACGACCAGATAGCTTGCTTGCAATCCTCCTCCTTTTGTCCCGCAACTCCAACACCTTTTGCGTCAACATATCAAATAATTCAACAATAGGCAAGTCTTTTATGGGCTTAATCCAACTGTTGAAACTCTCAGCAAGATTATTGTTAATGTAATCACATTTGATGTTATGAGAGAACATTGATCTACTCCATAGGTGGTTGTGATGTTGGTTCAAATATGGGACAACTTCAGGAGATTCAGCAATGATTTTGTTGAAATATAAGTGGAATTTTTCAAGTCTATAAGCTCTAGCTGCTGGCCACATGTTCTTGTCATACACTTCTCCACGAAAATATTTCTTGAAATTAGTCCACAAATGTCTCATACATTCCCTGTGTTCGACGTTAGGGAATACTCCCTTCACAGCAGCATCCAAACCCTTACATGCATCTGTCGATATTGCTAAATGTTGTGGATGACCGATTGCCTTTTCTAATTGTCTCATGAACCAAGTCCAACTCTCAGTAGTTTTGGACTCAAATATAGCCCATGCCACAGGATACATCCAATTGTTTCCATCAACGGCTATAGCAGATGCCAACTGGCCTTTAAACTTACCATTCAATGATGTTGCGTCAATCCCAAGGTAAGGGCGACACCTTGAATGAATCCATCAACACAAGGCTTCATAGTAACAAAGACCTTATCAAACATCACACCACCATCTTCAGTTGGCTTTGTTGCAATTTCAAAGATGGAGCCTGGGGACCTATGCATGAGTTCAACCCCAAAAGTGAATAAACTCTCAAAGCTATCTTCCCAAGCCCCATAAATCAAATCCATTGCTTTCTTCCTCCCTTCCCAAATAGTATTATAGGCAACCTCTACACCATACTTTTCTAGCAACTTGTCTTGTAGATCAGCTGCTCCTAATGATGATCTCTTTCTCAGCCATGCAACAAATCTCTCTGAAACCCAATGCGCAGATGCCATTTTGTTGACCAAGTTACCTATGCTCATATACTCATGCTCATGAGGAATCAACGAAATCTGAAAAAAAAATGTAACATTTAGATAGCTAAAACAATTATATGGCAAAGAAATATATTTCGGGACAAGATACATACCTCTACAGTTGGCTGGCCCACAAGTCTGTTTGCAACAATCCTCCAAGGACAACCATTTGCCTTGCATTGAGCCTTGTATCTCTTCTTGTTAGTTACAACTTTGTGCACTGCAAACTGGTTTAGGATGGCATAGTGTTTTAAAGCCATCCTAAATTCCTTCATGCATGGAAAGGTCTCACCCTTCCTGATTTTAGGATTTTCCTTGTCGATTGCAAACTTGGGCTCATTTTCAGCTTCATCATCAACTGTAATTTCAGCATCTGTTGCATCTTCGAAACCATCATCCTTGGCCCTCAATCTTGTTGCCTCATCCTCAGCCCTCAATCCTAACGATACAAATACATCATGGTCCTCCATGAATATGTCCTCATCATCCATCCAAGAAGGGTCGACATTTTCTTCATGTCGATCATTTTCCTCACCACTTTCCTCACCACTATCCTCAGAACTCTCAGCATCAGATTCTTGTGCTAGGTTCGACTTCCTTCTAATGGGCAACTTTTCCAACTTAGCATCTAGTGTGGCACTACTCTTATATGCAGGTTTTAGTACAAACTCCACCACAAATGCTATTAAATTTTGGGACTGACATTTCTGTAAACATGAGTACAATTCACTGTCTTGTTGGGGAATTCAGGAAAAACCTGTCACCCTCGTAACGTCGAATTTGACGAGATCCCTGAAATGAGTTTTTAGGACGATTAAACATTACGAAGATCTGGAATCTTGGACCTGCGAAGCTCTGAAGTCGCGAACCTGCGAAGATCGGGAACCTTGAACCTGCGAAGCTCTGAAGTTGCGAACTTGCGAAGATCTGGAATCTTGAACCTGTGAAGCTCTGAAGTCGTGAACCTGCGAAGATCTGGAACCTTGAACGTGCGAAGCTTCGAAGTCGCGAATCTGTGAAGATCCGGAATCCTGAACCTGCAAAGTCCCGAAGTCGCAATCTGGAATCGGAATATGTGAAAATCGGAAATCTACTGAAGATCAAGTTCGGAGGTTATAGCGCGTGAAGGTTCCTATGAATAAAAGATTCACGAATAGTAAGAAGCCAAGTCCAAGACGTTGCCTCAAAAGTCCGGGTTTGACGTGTGAACTAGTGGCAGGCTTGTAAATGTATGAGATGTAAAAGACATTCATGTATGTGTTCACATTAGGAATATTCTTTTGATTCGAGGGTATTTTCGAAATGTAAAAGTCCCTTCGTCTCCCTATAAAAGGGGGCGCGAGGGCACGTGTAAAAGGACTCACAACTTTTGAGGCTTGAGCATTCTTTAGAAGATTCTTTGTCTCCTCTTGCGTCATCAGTGTACTTGAATGTGTTTGTATTCCTTTCTCTTGTGTTCGGGGGTCTCACCCAGAATTTCGGATACCCCCAACATTGGCGTGTTCGGGGGTCTCACCCGGAATTTCGGATACCCCCAACATTGGTGCCCACCGTGTTTCAGCCGAAAAACAACTCACGATGCCACCACAGAAGAGGTCGAAGAAGAACATTCCAGCTGAGACAGACTAAGAAGAGCACCATCATGTTGAAGGTAATCAAATCTCTTTCGCTCCTGAGCCTTCAAACATCACACACCGCAAGAAATCCTTTGATTTATATCGAACTTCTCATGACGATCTCAGATTTCGTCATAGATCACACTGCATCCATGACAAACGGTCTGTTTTCGTCATAAATTCACAGTGTTGGATATGAAGCCCGATAAGAAGTCCAAACACTATGACGATGTGTCAATTTCGTCACAGATCACAATGCATCCATGACAACAATCAGATTTCGTCATAGATAATGTGGGAAAATAAATAGAGTGAGTGTATGAAATAAAAGATTTCGTCATAGATAATGTGTGAAAATAAATAGAGTGAGTGTATGAAATAAAATAGAGAAAAATGGAAATAAAAAACTGCAAAGATTTTGATTAACCATGGACCTCATGGTTCCCTAGAGCCACCCTTTGCCACTATGCTACGGACCATTAGTTGATTTTTGGTTGCATCCATCTATTTTGTAATAACACGGGCGCCCCCCGCGCCACGTCGGTACCGGCCCGAAACAAGTCAACAAGAGAATAAAGAGCAGCACTGTGAACGAAATTCCTTGTGTAGCGCAGTGGTTTGTCTTAACGGGCTGCAAGTAGGAGACCCTGGGTTCGATACCCAGTGGCCTCATCTTTTTTTCCAAAGCATACCTTTTTTTCCACAGCATACCATTTCCCACAAATATTATATTCTTAATTAACCTTATACATACAAATATATTTTTTATATTCAATATCCCGCATATAAGTTATACGGTACAACTTTCAAGAATTTTTGAATCTATTTACTATGTTAAGCTGATTAAATGAATTCCTGCAATTAATGCAACCATCTCGAAATTAATTGCAATTTAAACTACATGTGTCTCAATTAATGCATAAAAAATTCCTAAAAAATAGTTTCGATAACATCTATTCATTAAGATCACATATCTTGAAAATATATTGAAATTTCAAATGTTTGGTAGCGGAAATTTGTACTTCTACTTCCATCTTTATTAAAAATTAATGGTAATAATATCTAAATGTTCTCCAAAAATTTTGGAAATTGGAATATAGTCATTGTAGGGGTGTTGAAGATTGAGAATAAAGTTTCATAACATTTCGACAAAAATAACTATACAAACTTCAAAGTTTAAGTTGAGTTGTATCAAACATTGTAAGAGATCTATATAGTTTGTGAACAATGTATACTCCAATTTTCACAAAATCTTATGAAACTTTTTATTTGTTAAAGTTGTATATCTTGGTAGAGAATGATTTTAGAAAATTTTAGAAAACGAGAATCATCCAATTTGGAGTTAGTATGAGGCGAGAAAAACTAGTTACGAGTTTTAGACAAAGATTAAAAAGAGAAAACCCACTTGTTCATCTCAGTTCATAGCAAGTGCAATTTCTGTTTTAATCTTCGGATAAAACTTGTAAACTCGTTTTTCTTCCTCATACGAACTCCAAATCGGTTGATTCTTTTTCCTATTTTTTTCTAAAATCACATTCTTCAATATTAATTCATTTGTTTGTATGTTAATTATTGTTAATAGTATAATCTTCATAGGGCTTGTTTCCTTCTATTAAAGCATATAACATAAATACATGTTTTTTGCAAGCCAATTAGTAATTAAACTTCATAATTGTTAAAGTCAAGGTCGACTTATGTTTGGGTACAAATTTTAGATGTAATGGAGTTTGAAAACGTTATGAGGTGTTCAAATATCAAAGTTCATGCTCACATGTATGAAACAATACGGGGGATCCATTCATTTTGTGAGCAATGTACACTTCTTTTTTGCAAAATCCAATGAAACTTTTATGTCAAGTTTAAACATCAATACAATGATTTCATGGCAATTTTTAGAAGTTTTTAAGAAGTTTTAGATTTTATTATCATTATTTTACGGTAAATATGCATGTAGAAGTTTGAATTATGACAAGAAACATTTGAAACTTTCATATATTTTCGGAATACGAGTTATAGTAGATCGAAGTACTTAAAATATAATTTTGATAATTTTTTTAAATTTTATTTGAGATACATATAGTTCAAATTGGAATTGTTCCATATTGCAAAAAAATGGAAAAAGAAAAAGAAAAATGTTAAGCGAGTAGGAATGTAACAAGCCCATTATGGCCCAAAAAGCCCACATAACTCTAGTCATTGGTGGCCATTGATCTTACGATCCGACGGTCAAAAATAGACACAACAAACATATATAGACCACCCCAAACCCTATCCCTCCCTCCCTCCCTCTCTTATCCCCTCGCACCGGCTCCCCCCCACCTTGCTATCCACTCGCTCCTCACCTCGCCTTGCCCAAGGGAGGGAAAGCACTCCGCCTCCGCAAGAGCCCGAACCCTAGCCATGGCGAATGGGGCCTCCTCCGCGTCGCCCTCGTCGCTCCGATGGCGGTCCTCGCCGCGGCGGTGGTCGTCACCGCCTTCTTCATCGTGCCGAGCCCCGCGCGCATCCTCATCTCCATCGCCGGTGCGGAGAGCCACATGACCGCCGGCAACCGAAGCGTGGAGGCGGCCCCGACCCTCTCCGTGAACAACACCGGCACGCGCGCCCGTGTGGAGTACGACCGACATCTACATCGACGTGGGCAACTCACCCTCCCCCACCTCACCTCGCCACTCCGCCTCCCTCCTCCCCACTCCTCGGATCCGCGCGCCGGCTCCCGTCCCCTCTCGCGTGGTCATCTTCTCCCTCCTCCCCTTGTCCCTCAAGCACGCCTCCCCCCGCCTCGCCCACACCCGGCCCTAGCCGCCGCCCTCGCGCCGCCCGGCTCGGCGCCGGGGGGGAGGATGTCGTTCCACTACCCGGACCACGCGGCGGCGATGGACCCCGGCGGCGGCGGCGGGGTCGGGGTCGGGGCGGCGGTGAACCCTTTAGTATGTTTGTGTGAAGTCGTTAGCTTGCCCTTTAATAATTGTTGATATTGTTCATGTCGTACCTATGGATCTCGTTTCTTTTTTGCCATATGCATGCTTCGGAGAATTGAATTTCATAATTGAAGTTTAGTGTTAGTTTGCTTCGAGCTGATTTGGACCGGGTTACTCATCTATTCGGTACTTGTACTTCTCTGTTCAACATATAATTTCGATTTCCATATGGTGTTAGCATCCATTTTATATTGGTACCTTGGCATTACATTGAATTACCTCCTTTGCATGTTCATTAAGATTTTTGCACACAAGTTGATAGAAAATGTGCCTTGCAGAAAATATACATGGTACATGTAAATGCACACTGAGAAAATAGCTATCATATAGTTAGATTGTTTGTGGTTTTCCTATGTGGAACTGAAGGAATCAAATTAGTAGCCTTATGAGATTGGAATAAAATACTAACATATGTGCCGCCAATTGCAAGTTTTTGAAATTATCTTTTTATTTTCAATAGTCGCTTGGTAGCTATCACTATTTTGCATAACAATGCAACAATTTTATGTATAAGATTTGGTTGATTCACCAATTATTTCGAGTTCAAGTGTTGCTCATAAGATCTGTACGTCATGTCCATAAAAGTTCTTTTGTATGCTTTGGGAAATGTCTGCTTCATTTTTGAATAGACTTACCTTATCGTTTCGTGAGCCGCAATCAATTTACGGTAGCCGGGAAGTAGTTTGTTTTTATCTCCAAGTCATTATATAGCTGTTGAGCAACCACATTATAATAGCACCGAATTTGTCTCTAGTAGCTGATCCACTAAGTATTGTTCCTTTTCACTTAGGTGTACCATTTTTCAATTTTGATAATTCTGGAATTTTAAGCATTTTGGATGAGAGTAGTGTTTCAGGGAACTAAAACTCTAAAAGCAAGTAATGTCCTTTGCCTTTTACCTGCTCATGTCAATTATGATATTTTTATTTTTATGTGCTTGCACCAATCTACGAATCGACTCATGCATCTTTCAAGTGGAGAGGAGAAAAATGCTGAGTTGGCGGCAAAAAATTGATGATCTTTCAAGTCATGCAACCGAGTCGGTCGAAGCAAGCTAAGTTGGAGGCAACATTGGACCTTTTGCTTGAGTCAAAATCAAGGTAATTAAGCAACAAACTTTACGAGAAACTTCACCTTTTTGGTGGAAACTTTACAGAGCCAAACGTGCGGCGGTTGTGGTAGTTTTGATGTAGTCCGGTGATATATGGTGATACATGTTGGGGTTTTGATCCGTTTATGGTTGTGGTGATATATGTTGTATACATATAAAAAATATTCGATGATATCTGTTGATTTGGTGATCTCGGTTGATCTGGGTTTATATGGTAATTTGGCGATCTTTTTAGCTATTGTGTTGGGCTGAAATGTATATGGGCTGAAATGTATATATGCTGAAATGTATATGGGCTGAAATGAATATGGGCTGAAATTAGACCTGGTTACAAAGTGTCACATCATCTGCCACGTCAGCGACACGTGGACGCCAAGTTAGAGACACCTGGCAGCCACATGGCAGCCACGTCAGCGCCACGTGGACGCCATTTCAGCACCACTTGGCGGCCACTAAGCTCCACGTGGCAGCCACAACAGCGCCACATGGCTGCCATGTCAGCACTGCGTCATCTTCCTAGTGCCCGCCACGTCAGTGCCTCGTCATCTGCCACGTCAGCAGCCACCTCATCTCTATAAGTGATGTGGCAAGTTAATCTATGACAATCACCTTTCCTCATAGATTTTGGGCTTCAAGTTTGGGTTCAATGGGTTTACACCAATCTATGACGACTTTAGAACGTCATAGATCACGCTAATCTATGACGAAAATCTTAGTTCGTCACAAGGCTTAATCTATGACGCTCAATACATGATGAAATGAAATTTCGTCATAAAAGCCGTTTTATGACGATTTTTCACTGATCCATGACAAAAAATCACCGTCATAGATCGCCACATTTTTTGTAGTGACGGATCAAGAATGGAGAGCAAAACTTGAAGCTCTGATGAAAGCAAGAGCTGAGAAAATAGCACACATTCAAGAACAACCTACTGAACAGTAAACACATGAAAACGGTGATGATGATGACGAGACCATAGACAGAGAACTAGAAAGCGTTCAGCAGAAGATACAACAGCTGCAGAAAGAGAAAGAAAAATTCACAAGCCAATTGCAACCAAAAGGAAAGGCTTCTGAAAAGTAGAGAAACTCAACCAAGCAAAAGAACAAATTGAAGCAATTCAAAGAGAGATAGATGAAATGAAA
Source organism: Cenchrus americanus (assembly GCA_947561735.1). Taxonomy (NCBI): domain Eukaryota; kingdom Viridiplantae; phylum Streptophyta; class Magnoliopsida; order Poales; family Poaceae; genus Cenchrus; species Cenchrus americanus. The sequence continues at coordinate 59,427,853 of OX387240.1, forward strand.
GAACAAGAAAACAGTTCACTTTGGCAAGAATCACCACTTCACAACTCTGGACCAAACAGGAGAACTCCGAAACAAAAAATTTTCGTGGGAAATGGAATTTCACAGTTCGTGGATTCTGAGTCACCTCTATCCATAGGGCTGCAAACGGCACCATGGCCACCAAAGTTCAAACCGGTCTCTCTTCCGAAATATAACGACTTCGGAAACTCCAGGCAGTTCCTCATGAGGTATGAATCGGCCGTAACTTCAGCGGGGAGGAGACGATGTTGCCCGGCCAAATCCTTCATCATTGCCTGCGAAGGACCAGTCCTGAATTGGTATTCTTTGTTGCCACCGCATTCAGTTTGCAGCTGGGTAGACCTCAAGACAAAATTCATGCAAGTGTTTTAGATGTTCCATGACACAACAGCTGAGTCATCAAATCTGTATAACTGCAAGCAGAAAGACAGAGATCCATTACGGAACTTCGTGAGAAGGTTCATGCAGCAGAGATCGCAGATCCTTGAAGCCGATGACAAAACAACGATCAAGGCACTAATCAAAGGTCTGACTCCAAGACCAACAGCTTCGCATCTGACGCGAAAGAAACCCAAAACAGTTGAAGAACTTTTCATGAACTAGAAGAATACATCTTGTCCGATGATGATCATCGCAAAAGAGTGGCCGAACAAAATGAAGCACGACAAAGCAACAAAGAAATGACTTGAAGACCACAATCCCAGAATCCATGAAACATCAACAATGTGGAAAATCCTCAGTCTGACCAGAACAGCAGACCAAGCACAAGAGGAGGATTCACACCCAGGGGAAGGGGAAGAGGAAGAGGACCCCCGAGACTCACGAATCACAACCCAAGAGACCCGTATTTCTATTGTCAGTATCATGGAAGAGGACATAGCACTGAAGGGTGCCCAGAAACCAAGAAGAACATCGCAAGAATTCAGCAAGAGAAAGCTTTGATGAGCATCGCATCCTCAATGCCAAACCAACTTCGCCCGAATTTCTGGCAGCCATAGTTCATGAACTCTCAACCAAGTCCAGTCGCAATGCAGCAATTTCAACAACCACAACCATCATGGCAACCCTCTCAGCAATTTTTCCCGCAGTCGCAGGCAATTCAGTCAATCCAGCAACCACATCCAATTTGAGAAATCTTGCCACCACCACCACCTAATAGTTCGTCAAGACCAGAATCAAGTTCGAGACCCCAGAACTCGAAAGCCTTGCCATCTTTCGGGACCATCATGCCAATTTCAGGAGGGTCAGCCATGGAATTCGAAACTAAGAAGCAAAGAAACAATTATTTCAAGTCTGTGAACACCATCATCAACGACGGTCCGGTACCGCGCGACGGAGTAATGGGCCAAGGTGCTTGTTGACGGTGTATTTTGGTGCACCTAGCATGTTCATTACACTTTGGTTTGGATTTGATTATGGAACTAACCCGCCACTAGGCACACTAATCATATAACAAGTTCATCTTTGTGCATGCATTTGGAAGTGTTATGTTTATGTAGGAAAACATGGACATAAAGGACGGATTCGCAACAAGTTCAAAGGAGCATTCATGGAGTCTTGTTTGTGTTCATGAGCTTGCTGAAATCACTTCCAATGGTGGCGAGGACCGAAGTGCTACGAGGAACACCCCGGGGATTGAAGCGTAAAAGATCAAACTTCATGCAAAGAGAGCCTCCATCTTGATCGTGAGGATAACGGCGTCAAAATCATGCAAGTGGAGGGGGCAAAGTAGATAAGTGCGCGAGGACCCACGGAGCAAAAAGGGCGACCGAACCGGGCCGAAATTGGGCCGGCCTAGCCCACTTCGGCACCGGTTCGGTCCCGTCTTCCTTGCCCTCGAAGGATCTTCGACCCTAAAACCCCCGACACGCCGCCAACACGAGAAGAGAGGAGTTATTCGCACCGAAGGCCATCCACAAGCTAGAGAGAGAGGAGGAGGATCTCCGGCGGGAGATCAACCACCTCGAAGGAAGCACCCTCTCGTGGAGAAGAAGGAAGACACGGCGGAAGGGAAACCATGATCAACGGTGCCATGATCAGCACCTTGATGGGGTAATCTTCTCATTCGTCCATGGGTTGTAATCGATCTTGAGATGTAATCGCACTTTGTTGGATTATCTATCTATCATCTTGTGTTGAATATACTTTAATGCTTAAGGCTTGCAACCGTGCCGTAGAGGGAGTAGAGCTCCAATGCTTCCTTGGATCCATTCAATACGCCGTGGCCATCAAAGGTCTAGTCATGAATACCTTCGCGTAGTGACAGTACGAGAGGAGGGAAAGGGCGAAACCGTGGTCACATCCCCGATAGATTAGATTGGTTTTCATGTCTTTAAGCGATTGCATGATCTAGTATCGTAGACCCGTGGGCGAGTGTCTTCTATCTTGATCGTTTATCATTCTCTCTAGTGTAGTTTAGTGTTTTCTAGTATAATAGTAGTTAGGGTTTTAGTAGCTAGTGTGTCGTTGTTAATCGAACGCTTGTAATCCCCTTGCTCCGCGGATTGACAAGAACCTTGGGAATCCCGTGGTGAAAAAGGTGTGGGGTCCGTACGCTTGCGGATCGTAGAGGGATACGTCTTTTATCCGTCAACAAGCCCCTTTTTTACGGCGCCATTGCCGGGGAGCAAGTTAGTTTACATCGTTTGATTTGCATCTAACTTAGTTTTATATTTTAGTTTATCTTTTATTTGCTATATCTAACATATATTTTCCGGAAAAACACTTGTTTCTTTTTTGTTTTTGTTTTTATCTTATTGTCTAGATGGAGTTCGTTAATCAACCCGTGGAAGAACCGGAGAAATCATTAAGGGATTACGCTAGCCCTCGATGTGAAGACATAAAAGTACAAGAGTCGGATTCGAAGCTCGAAGCGACCAAGTATGAAATTAAATCCAAGATCATCAAGATGGTGGCGGAAAACCCATTTGAAGGGATGGTTACGGAGAACCCATATAGACACATAAGGGATTTCACGACAATATGCAACACGGTGCGTCAAGAAGGAGTTCCCGATGAATGGTTCAAATGGAACCTCTTTCCCTACTCACTTGCCGGCAAAGCAAAGACATGGTATTCGGTTGCGTCCTTTGAAGTTGAAGGCAATTGGAACAAGTTGACAAAGAAGTTTTGCGAGAAGTTCTTTCCAATTAGCAAGGTTCAACATCTAAGGAGGCAAGTGATCACTTTCATGCAAGGAGAAGAGGAAGGGATAGACCAAGCCTGGGATAGGTTTAATGAATTAATCGAACAAGGACCAAAACTCGGCTTCACCGGTGACGTACTCTTGCATACATTTTTCTTTTCCCTAACCCCTAGTTGCATGCGACACGTCGAAATGTGTGTAGGTGGGGATCTCATGGAGAAAACACTCACGGAAGCCGCCCAACTTCTACAAAAAGTTAGCAAAGCGGCTGCCATGCGAAGAGATTGGGAAACAAGACTTGCGGAAGAGCCGGAATTCAATTCAAGGAAGAAAAAGCTTGCTGATTTTTCTAAAGAGGCAACCCGGAAGTCACAAAAGAGGAGCCAATCATGGAAAAGCTTGAACAAGAGCACATCAAGTCAAGAACTACACCGAACGTCGACTTCGCCGCACCAAATGAGACGAACAAGAGAAGCATGTCAAGCGCGAAGCCACTAAGGGAGTTCGAACCAATGGATTGGGTTCCTATTGATTACGGAGAAGTATTCGACAAGAGAAGACCGTTCCCTAATCAAAAGGGAATGGCAAGAGCATTAGAAGTGGATTTCCCACCGGAGAAGAAAGCTGAAAATTCATACGACCTCGAAACCACCGGTGAGATTTTTGAAAAGCTCTTTGGAGATGACGTGGTGGATCCGGAACATATTGCCGAGGTGAAGAGAATCATGGGGATCAAGCCCGAAGCATCACCATACGCTCGCCTTGCTGAAATTAATTCGATAGGATCCGAAGAAGAAGAGAAGATGATGCCGCACTTGAGTTGCGAGATCAACGGAGTTCAATGCAAAGCTTTATGCGACATCGGAGCCCAAGTAAGTGTTCTATCTTCTAAAATTTACGATAAAGTTCAATACCACAACCTAGACTTAGCTCCAACATCAACGAAATTAATTATGGGAGATGGTAGAACTATCAAACCTCTAGGTATTGCTTGCAACATGAAAGTAAAAATTTCTAGAAACTATATACCAACCGATTTCTTTGTTATTGATGCTTACCATAGTAATTCTGATCATATAATCTTAGGTAGGCCTTTTCTTAAGTTGGTTGATGCCGTGTTAGATGCGGAGAAGGCAAAGTAACAATGAACCTTAATGGAACAAAGTACACATATAACTTTCTTCGTGCTTCTAAACACCTTACACCTTTTCCTCCCGAAGATGAAGAAATAGAAGAGATAGATAGTCTTTGTTTTGTTGAAACCTTTAGAGACCCGCTGCAAAGAGCGATGGAAAATCAAATTAGTAATCAACAAGATGAAGAACTAGAGGAAGCGACAAAAGGCTTAGAGCCGCATGACGGTAGCGTGGAGGAAGAGAAGTTCGAAGACATAGGAGAAATCAAACCCGAGGAGCCGCAAGTGCCCGAAGTAGACCTCAAACCTTTGCCCAAGGGATTAAAATATGAATTTTTGGGCCCAGACAAAACTTATCCAGTCATTGTGAGTGACGAGTTGAGCCCCGAAGAAAATGAAGCGTTGCTGATTTTATTAAAAAAACATAGGAAGGTGATTGGATATTCAATTAATGATCTCAAAGGTATTAGCCCAACCTTTTGCACTCATCGTATACCAATGGAAGACCAATGTAAGCCTGTAGTGGACCATCAAAGGAGGCTAACCCATGCCATGCGAGAGGTAGTGAAGAAAGAGGTTATCAAGTTACTTGATGCCGGAATCATCTACCCGGTTCCGCATAGCGAATGGGTGAGCCCGGTACATTGTGTACCGAAGAAAGGAGGTTTGACCGTGGTGAAGAATGAGAAGAACGAATTGATACCGCAAAGAACCGTGACCGGGTGGCGGATGTGTATCGATTACCGTAAGCTTAACAAAGCGACGAAGAAAGATCACTTCCCCCTACCGTTCATAGACGAGATGCTCGAGAGGTTAGCAAACCACGCTTATTTTTGCTTTCTCGACGGATACTCGGGGTTCATGCAAATTCCTATTCACCGGAAGATCAACATAAGACAACTTTTACGTGTCCTTACGGAACGTTTGCATATAGGAGGATGCCCTTCGGCCTATGCAACGCTCGGCCTCTTTTCAACGTTGCATGATGGCCGTGTTCTCGGAATTCATCGAAGAAATTGTTGAAGTGTTTATGGATGATTTTTCCGTTTACGGGAAGACGTTCATGGATTGCTTAGCAAACTTAGAAAAGGTCCTTACAAGGTGTGCGGAGGTAGATTTGGTTTTAAATTGGGAAAAGTGCCACTTCATGGTTAAGCAAGGCATAGTGCTCGGACATGTTATATCCGAGAGAGGAATTGAAGTGGACAAGGCTAAGGTAGAGACGGTTGAGCAACTCCCACCTCCTACGGATGTTAAGTCCTTAAGGAGCTTTCTAGGCCATGCCGGATTCTATAGAAGATTTATAAAGGACTTCTCGAAGATCACTAAGCCTTTAACGCACCTTCTTCAAAAGGATGTGGCTTTCGACTTTGATGAGAAGTGTCTAGCGGCATTTCGGACCTTGAATAATGCGTTGGTTAGTGCTCCCATCATCCAACCTCCGGATTGGAGCCAACCTTTCGAGATCATGTGTGATGCAAGTGACTACGCCGTAGGCGCGGTCTTGGGACAAAGAAAGGAAGGCCGAGTTCATGCCGTTTACTACGCTAGCAAAACTCTTAGTGGGGCACAATTAAATTACGCCACTACGGAAAAAGAGTTGCTAGCGGTAGTATTCGCTTTCGAAAAATTCAGATCTTACATCGTGAACTCGAAGGTCATTGTTTACACCGATCACGCAGCTATCAAGTATCTCTTGGCTAAGAAGGAAGCTAAACCACGTTTGATTCGTTGGATCCTTCTTCTCCAAGAGTTAGATGTTGAAATTCGTGATAAAAAGGGGGTGGAAAATGTTGTGGCCGATCATTTGTCTAGGATGAATCGTGGACAAGATGATAAAGAGCCCATAGAAGATAAGATGAGAGATGACCACCTCTATAGAGTGCTTGATAAAGATACTTGGATGATCGACATCATTCGAGCAATTCGAAAGATGCCCCTCAACCATCTAGACAAAAACACTCAAAGGAAGATAATTTCTGAAAGTAAGAAATATTTTTGGGATGCGCCATACCTCTTCAAGCTTGGCAATGATGGAGTGATGAGAAGATGTGTGCCAAGAGAAGAGAGGCTTGAGATTCTAAGGAAGTGCCACTCGGCGGAGTACGGTGGACACTATAGCCATTTTCGAACCGAAGCCAAAGTATGGTCGAGCGGATTCTATTGGCCGGAGATGCATGAAGATACTAAAAGATATGTTGCGTCATGCCCCGAATGCCAAAGAACCGGAAACATCTCTCAAAGAAATTCTATGCCTTTGAAATACAACTTGCAAATCGACATATTTGATGTATGGGGCATAGACTTCATGGGGCCTTGTAAAAACTCATTTGGATTCGAGTATATACTTGTTATGGTTGATTATGTATCCAAGTGGGTAGAGGCTATACCATGTCGTAAAGCTTCCACGGAGGAGTCCATCACTATGATCAAGAACGTGATTTTTCCCCGTTTCAAGACACCGAGAATCTTGATAAGTGATGGAGGAACTCATTTCACCGGGAAGAACTTCAAAAGGTGCTTGTCCAAGTTGGGAATTGAGCATAGGGTCTCCACGGCCTATCACCCACAAACCAACGGACAAGCAGAGACGTCAAATAGGCAATTAAAAAGCATACTCAACAAGACCATTGAGAAGGGAGGCAAGGATTGGTCAAAGAAATTAGACGGAGCTTTATGGGCTTATCGAACGGCGTTTAAAACACCGATAGGTATGACCCCTTATCAATTTGTCTATGGAAAAGCTTGCCACCTTCCGGTTGAGTTGGAACATAAAGCCTATTGGGCGATTAAAGAGATGAACCTTGATCTCGATGCCGCGGTAGTGAAACGAAGAATTCAAATAAGCGAGCTAGAGGAGTTGAGGTTGAAAGCATATGAAAACGCAAGCATATACAAGGAGAGAATCAAAAGGTGGTATGATAAAAGATTGAAGAAAAAAGAATTTAAAGAAGGAGATAAGGTCCTCCTCTACAATTCGATGTTTAAAACCTTCGGAAAGGGGAAATTGCAAAGCAAGTGGGACGGACCTTATGTTGTGCATTCGGTGTTCTCCAACAGAGCGGTAACCATTATGGATATAAACGGCGATCAATTTGTGGTGAATGGACAGCGGCTAAAGGTTTACTACGAACCCGATGTCGTGCCCATTCATCATGTTGACGTCTTTACCATGGAGGAAGAGCCCCAACGTCCCGCCTAGGACGAAAAACAAGGCATCAACTTCGTAAATAATTTTTCTTTTAGCTTTCGGAGTTTTTCGCGAAGATTTACTAGGCCAACTTTTTCCCATGGGCCGAGGAAGAAAAAAAATAGGGCGGTGTGCAAAAAACCGGACCGGCCCGGCCCCCGAGGCGGTGGGCCGGCCGGCCCGTGCGGACCGGCCCAGGGGTGGCCCGACGCCCGATGACCCCGAATTTCACCCGAATTGCTCCTTTTTGACTTCCTTGTTTGGTCGAAAATTTTAAGGGAAGTGTAAAAAAGGAAAATAAGGTTCCCGTGGCTTTTCTCTCGAGACTATATATTTGGCCGAATTGGGAGCTCGAGAATCAAACCTTTCAAGCAATGTGTTGCACCCTTGTAGCAGCCATTGAGCCTCCAAAAAGCTTAGAGTTGAAGCTAGAAGCCAAGAAGCCATCGATGGAGGAGGCGATGCGATGCGAGCTCAAGCTACCCGTCAAGAGGACCGCACGTATCCGTTGCGGAGGACGTGTCCCGACCGGAGCTCTTGCATCTCGCAACCCCGTCGAAGGAGAGAAGGTCCCTACACCCGTTCGAAGGTCGGCACGCCTCCAAGGCATCAAGCGCAAGGATTACAAGGAGGTGTCGCCGGAGCCTAAGGATTATGGGGATAGCGACTACTCCGACGATCGTAGCCCGAGCTCGTGGGCGGCTGCCGGTAGAGACGATGACGATTGGGATGAACATCCCAATGAATGGACTCCCGAAGGCCCCAACGGCAACGGCAACGGCGGTGGCAAAGGCAACGACAATGGTGTCGGGGACCGCCCTAGGGGTCCCCATAAACAATGGGGGAACCCTCACCTAAATCCCTGCATCGAAATGAGCCGAGCCTAACCATGCGAGAAAACTAACCATGCGAGACTTGGCCTATGCGGCAGACTCCGGAGGCCCACCAAGACGGCCCGTCCGGAAGACCCTCGAGCGAGCTCCGCCTCGCCCGAGGGCACGCTCCTCCTCGAACGGGTTCCGCCCCGTTCGAGGGGCAACCCCCTCCTCGAACGAGCTCCGCTCCGATTCGAGGGGCAACCCTTCCCTCGAGCGGTTCCGCCCGCTCGAGGGCGCGCCCCCCCTCGAGCGAGTCCCGTCTCGCTCGAGGGTCCGCTCCGCCCTCGGCCGGGGCCCGCCACGCTCACGGGCGCCCCGCACGCGTGCGCCGGCCCCGTACTTGGGCATTTAACGCCCCGACGCCGCGGGCGGCGCCATCATGCGCCGGGGCTCACGCCCGTGCCGCCGCACCAACTCCCCGGGGAGGAGCCCATCCCCGCCACCGTGGGATGGACCGTGCGGTACGGCCGGTGTCGGTCCCGTGACACCGCGCGCACGCTACCGTACGGCTAACGCGCCCGACCCTCGAAAGGGGGCCGGGCGCACCCTCGACTCCACTTTCCCGTGATCCCGCAGTTAGGTGAGGGGCGCTTGGCCGGTGGGTGGCCATCCCCGCCACCGTAACGACGCGGCCGCCGTACCCACGCGTGCGGGCGCACGCCCGACTCCGCGAGCGCACGCCCGAACACCTGCAGGCAACCACTCCACCACCGCAAAGCTCATTGGGAAGGAACGCCGTTCGCCCGCTCCCCGTACCCCGTACCGGCCCATCATCGCACCTCCCTCGAAGCCTATCGGGGGACGCCATCGCCATCCGCCGCCTCCTACCCCTCGAACCGCCACCGTTCGGGTACGAGGTAGGCCATCATGGCCGGATCACAGCGAAGATCGACCGGACGGCCGCCCGCTCTACACCGTAGCACGACGTGCTCCCACACGTAGCTAGGTAGCGCGGCGTGCATGTAACTCGCCGCCCCCCTTGGCCTATAAAAGGGGAGGCGAGCCCCCAGCCGCGGGGGGACGAATTCGGAGGAACACAGGGCACCGTGCACTCACTCTCTTATTCTCCCACAACATCTTCAGCCACTCACCAGGGACTTGGAAGCCACGCTTCCTCTCCCGCCTTGCTTGTATTTTCCCCACTACAAGCACCCCCGTGCTGAGCAATATAGTGCCACGAGCACGCCCCTGCTGGACGTACGGCCCCCTCGGCCGGAACCAGGATAAAGTCTTGTGTCATTTGTTGCTTAGCATCGACCATTGAGGGATAGACCTAGGCGTTATCTACTGGTTAGTGTCGGGACCATATTCCGCACCGACAGTTGGCGCCCACCGTGGGGCAAACGAGCGCCTAAGGTCATTTCGCTAACTCCCTCTCGTGGTGATACGTACTGAGTACCGTAGCACCCGCTACAACATGGGTAGCTCGGACCCTCTTCCGGCCGGGTTCGAGATCCGCTTCGGGGACTTGAACTTCCAGGCCACGGGGAACGGCTATCTCATGCGCCTCACCAACCGTGAGGAGCTCCGCGCGCGGCGCGAGGAGCCAGTCCGCTCCGGTCACCGCCGCACGCACGACACCGGCGCGGGGCACTGCAGCACGGATGCTGCGGGCCCGTCGACGCCGCGACGCCGTCGTCGCTCCGGGCTACGCTCGCGTCGGGCGCGGTCCGAGCGGCGGCGGGCGAGCGCGCGCGCCGCCCAACACGGTGCACCCACCGTCACGACGGCCGCCACCGCCCCGGCGGGACCGCGTGCGGTCTCCGACCACGCATCCCCATCGGGCCGCGTGGCGCCACTACGGCCCACAACGCCAACGTCAACACGACAATGCGCGGGGTTCCGCCCGGTCGGCACGTCTTCGTCGCCGGGGATCCCGGCACTTCGGCGACGGACGAGTCGTCCCCGGGCTCCGTCGACACGATGCCACCCGCCAACCGACACGGGTACGCGGAGTGGGACTTCTCGACGTGCGGGACCCGGTCGCGTTCGGGCGCTTCCTCGACGCCACGGACTGCGGGTTTGGTCGCTCCGACGACTCCGGCACGGGAGCTACGACCCCACGCGGGAGTGCCGCGCCGTCATCACCAACGACCGGCCAACGCCGCCGGTGCGGCGGCGCGGAGACGGGGGAAGTCACGCCCGCCCCTGGGGGGTCGCCACGCGCCGGCCGCGGGGCCGAGCGCTCTCGCCGGGGTCGACGTCGACGCGCACCGGCCCAAGCTCGCGAGCTCGAGGCCAAGCCGCGCGAGGAGTACCGAACAAGGCGGCTACTCCGCGCCTCGATGGCGGGGGAGGCCCCCGCGCGCGGCGAACGCGCGCGGAGCCGGGCCGACGGAGTCCGTGACCGCCTCAACCCCGTCCCCAACGTCGACAACGCGGATACGCCACCAAGGGCGAGCCAAAAGCTCATCGCCGCCGCGACGTTGCTACGCGCCATGCCGGCACCATCAACCCCCGAGGCTCGAGACATGCACCGCGAGGTGCAGACTCTCCTTGAGCAAGCGGCCGTCCAGCAGGCCGAGAGCTCAGCCTCACGCATCCGCCAACAAGCGGGGGACGCACGAGGAGATGATCCCCGCACCGGGAGGCGAACCCTCGGTGCACGTAGGTCAACCCGCCGACCGTGGACGCACGCCGGCCAAGGAACGGCTCCTTGACACGCGCAGGCGCCGGATGGCGATGCCCGCAACGTCATCAACGCCGGGCGCACCGGCCAGAAGGCGGACGCGCGGGCGGCTAGGGGCTACCACCCTCGAAGGGGTGGGCGCTACGACGGCGGTGAGGATCGCTCCCCGACGCCGGAGCCCCCCGGCACCCGCGTGTTCGGCCGGGAGATCCGCACGGCGGCGTTCCCCGGCGCTTCCGTCAACCCTCGACGATCGTCAAATACAACGGGGAGACGGACCCTCGTGTCCGGCTCAACGATTATCGCCGGCCTTCGTCGCGTGGGCGGGGCCACCAACGACGAAGTAATCATCCGCAACTTGCCCCCGCATCCGGGCGACGCGGCCCGACATGGCTCGAGCACTTGCCCGCCGGCCGCATCCATAGTTGGGACGATCCGGTCCACACCTTCGTGGGCAACTTCCGGGGCACGTACGTGCGCCCACGGGAACTCCCGGGATCCGCGCTCCCCGCACGCGAGCCGGCGAGTCGCCGCGGGACTTCATACGGCGCTTCTCCAAGCGCCGCACGAGCTCCCCGCCGTGGCACAATCCGAGATCGTGCACGCGTTCCTCGAGGGCACCACGTGCGGGACCTTGTGCGCGAGCTGGGACGCAGCCCGCCCACGGACTCGAACGAGCTGTTCGACATTGCCACTAGCTTCGCCTCCGGAGAGGAGGCCGTGGGGGCAATCTTCGACGGCAAGAAGGGCAAGGGCTCCGAGGACACGCCCCGCGGAGGGCGGCGGGTCCAAGGAGCCGCGCCGCAACGACAAGCGGGGCAAGAAGGGGAAGAAGCCGCGCCGCGAGGCGCGCGAGCGAGGGCGCAACGGCGGCAACGCCGAGGCCCTCGGCGTTGACCCGCCCGACGGGGCCCTCGACCGGCTCCTCGAGGCCCGGGGGTGTTCGACGACATGATGAAGAAGCCATGCCCCTACCACAAGACCCCCGTAAACCACACTCTTGAGCAAGTGCGACATGCTCAAGAAGTTCTATGGCCGTGCCGCCGCGAAGGAGGCGAGAGGCCAAGAAGGATGGGGGCGATGGCGACGCGGGTGGTTTTCCCGCCGTCGAAAATGTGTTCCTCATCTTTGGGGGACCCATCGTCGACATGTCGACCCGGCGGCGCAAGAAGGAGCGGCACGAAGTCCTCGCCGCGAGAGGGCACCTCCGGCCTTTCTCAATCGGTCGAAGGATGCCATCACCTTTAGCCGGGATGATCACCCAAATCGCATCCCGAACCCGGCCGTGCCCACCGGTGGTCGATCCCATCATTGGCAACGCCCGGTTTTCGAAGGTTCTTATGGACGGAGGCGCGTAGCCTCAATATCCTCTTCGCGCATACATTGCGCCCGATGGGGATTGGGCCGGACCGGTCGCGGCCCGGCACGAAGCCGTTTCACGGCATCGCGCCCGCAAACGGGTTCAACCCCTCGGGCATCGATCCGCCCGTCCGGTTCGGGACCCCCAAGAATTTCCGCAAGGAAACCCTCACCTTCGAGGTGGTGGGATTCAAAGGGGCCTACCATGCCATCCTTGGGCGACCATGCTATGCCAAGTTCATGGCGGTCCCCAACTACACGTACTCGAAGATGAAGATGCCGAGGTCCAAACGGCGTCATCACCGTCGGGTCATCGATTGAGCATGCATTCGAGTGCGATGTCGAATGCGTGGAACATGCAGAGGCGCTAGCGCTGGATGAAGCGCTGGTGAACACACTGGAGAAGATGGTCAACGACGACCTCGGCCTCCGCCGCCAAACACATCGGCACCTTCGAGGCCGCCGAGCAAACCAAAGGGGTCCCCCTCGACCCGACAGCCCCCGAGGGCAAGGTGTTGAGGGTCAGCTCGACCCTCGATCCTAAATAGGAAGCGGTGCTCGTCAACTTCCTCCGCGCCAACGCCGACGTCTTCGCGTGGAGCCCCTCGGACATGCCGTGCATCCCGAGGGAGGTCGCCGAGCACTCCCTTGATATCTCCCGCCTAACGCTCGCGCCGTTCGGCGGCGGGCCGCGCCGCTTCGACGAGGAACGGCGACGGGCGATCGGAGCGGAGCCGGCGGAAGCTCCTCGAGGCCGGATTCATCAAGGAAGTGTTCCACCCTACATGGCTAGCTAATCCGTGCTTGTAAAAAAGAAAAATGGGAAGTGGAGGATGTGTATAGACTACACCGGCCTCAATAAAGCATGTCCAAAAGTTCCTTTTCCTTTGCCACGCATAGATCGGATCGTTGATTCCACCGCCGGGTGTGAACTACTCGTTTCCTTGATGCCTATTCGGGATATCATCAAATAAAAATGAAGGAGTCCGACCAGCTCGCGACTTCGTTCATCACACCGTTCGGGACGTTCGTTACGTCACGATGCCTTTTGGCCTCGAAACGCGGGCGCAACATATCGCGCCGCATGCGGCACGTTTTTGGGGACCATATCGGGCGGACGGTCGAGGCTTACGTGGACGACATCGTCGTCAAGACCGAGAAGGCGGACGACCTGGTTGGCGATCTCGGCATCGCGTTTAGCCGCCCGCGGGCCAATCGGGGGTCAAGCTCAACCCCGAAAAATGTGTCTTCGGAGTGCCGCGGGGCATGCTCCTAGGATACATCGTCTCCCGGGCCGGGGAATCGAGGCCAACCCCAAAAAGGTCGCGGCCCTCGAGCGAATGGGTCCAATTCGGGACCTCAAAGGGGTGCGAAGGTGTTGGGGTGCCTTGCCGCCTTGAGCCGCTTCGTCTCGAGGCTCGGTGAGAAGGGTTTGCCCCTCTACCGGCTGCTCAAGAAGCACGAACGCTTCTCTTGGACCGCCGAGGCCCAGGAAGCGCTCGACAAGCTGAAGGCGTCTCTGACACACGCCCCAATCCTTACGCCGCCGCGAGACGGCGAACCCCTCCAACTCTACGTGGCCGCAACCACCCAGGTGGTCAGCGCCGTGATCGTTGTGGAGCGCACGGAGGAAGGGCATGCCTTGCCCGTGCAGAGGCCGGTCTACTACATCAGCGAAGTCCTGTCGGACACGAAGACGCGCTACCCCCAGGTCCAGAAGCTGTTGTATGCGGTAGTCCTCGCGCGGCGCAAGCTCCGCCACTACTTCGAGGCCCACCCCCGTTACGGTGGTCTCTTCCTTCCCGTTAGGAGAGATCATTCGCAACCCCCGACGCGGCGAGCGGAATTGCCAAGTGGTCCGTGGAGTTGATGGGCGAGACGCTCGCCTACGCCTCCGCGCAAGGCCATCAAATCGCAAATCCTAGCCGATTTCGTCGCCGAGTGGACGGACACGCAACCGCCGCCCCCTCGCATCCAAGCAGAGTGCCGGACTGCGTTCTTCGACGGCTCGGTGATGAAGACGAGAGCGGGCGCGGGCCTCGCTCTTCGTGTCACCCCTCGGGGGAGCACATGCGCTACGCAGGGCGTCTCCACTTCCCCGCGTCTAACAATATGGCGGAATACGAGGCCCTTCTCTCGCGGCCTCAAAATCGCCATTGAGTTGGGCATCAAGCGCCTCGACGTGCGAGGGGATTCGCAGCTCGTGATCGATCAAGTCATGAAGAACGCGAGCCGCCACGACGACAAGATGGAGGCCTACTGCAAAGCCGTGCGGGCCCTCGAGGACAAATTCTACGGCATCGAGCTTAATCATGTACCCCGCCGGTACAACGAGGAAGCGTACGAGCCTGGCAAAAATAGCGTCCGGGCGGATCACCGTTCCCCCGAACGTTTTCGCGCGCGACATCGCGCAGCCCTCGGTCACCTTCGAGCCTTACCCCTCGAGCGACGGCGGACCCTCGGGGGCTCCCTCGAACCCATCGGGTGCGGAACCCATGGAAGAGGATCCCTCGAACGAGGCGTACGTGCTCTCCCTTCTCGAGGGGTACGGCTCCCACGAGGCTGTCGCAATGGACATCGAGCCGGCTCCCGTCCACGCGGACTGGCGGGAGAAGTACATGGCCTGGATTGCTCGAGGGGAACTCCCCACGGCAGGGCCACGGCCCGGGCGCATCGCCAGGATGGCCAAGTCATTCACCCTCGTCGACGGCGAGCTGTACAAGCGCGCCGCGTCAGGCATCCTCCGGGCCGATGTATACCCATTCCCGAGGGGCGCGAGCTCCTACGGGACATCCACGCGGGGATCCGCGGCCACCACGCCGCGCCACGCACCCTCATTGGCAACGCGTTACGCCGGTGGCTTCTATTGGCCTACCGCGGTCGCGGACGCCAATGAAATCGTGCGCACCGCGAAGGGTGCCGGTTCTACACCCGCAAGACCAACTTGCCGCCTCATGCTCGCAAACGATCCCCGTAACATGGCCGTTCGGCCGTGTGGGGGTTGGACATCGTCGGGCCCCCGCGAAAGGCGCTCGGGGGGCTTCACCCACCGCTTGTCGCGATCGACAAGTTCTCCAAGTGGGTGGAGGTGCGCCCCATTACGAATTTGAGGGCCGAGCAAGGGCGGTCACGTTCTTCACGGACATCGTCTACCGCTTTGGAGTGCCAAACTCCATCATCACGGACAACGGGTCCCGGTTCACGGCCGGAAGTTCTTGGAGTTCTCGCGACAAGTTCCACATCCGAGTGGATTGGGACACGTGGCGCACCCGCAGACCAACGGCCAAGTGGAACGTGCCAACGGCATGATTCTACGGGGCCTCAAGCCCGAGATTTTCGACCGGCTCAACAAATCGGCCGAAAATGGCTCCAAGAAGCGCCGGCAGTCGTGTGGAGCCTAAGGACCACCCCAAGCAGAGCCACCGGGTTCACCCCGTTTTTCCTAGTCCATGGCGCGGAGGCCGTCCTCCCCACGGATCTGGAATACGGGTCACCCAAGGTTCGAGGCTACAACGAGGATGCTAACCGCCGAGCCCGCGAGGACTCGCTGGATCAGCCTGGATGAAGTACGCCTCGTGGCGTTGATGCACTCCGCAAGGTATCAACAGTCCCTACGACGCTACCAAGCACGCAAGATACGTCGGAGGGGATTTCGGCGAGGGGGACTTGGTCCTAAGGCTACGCCAAGACAATCGAGGGCGCCACAAGCTATCGCCCCCATGGGAGGGACCCTACGTCGTGGTGAAGGTGCTCAACCCGGCACGTACAAGGCCGGCCAACGAGGACGGCGAAGAACTCACCAACGCTTGGAACATCCAACGCCTACGTCGCTTCTACCCTTAGCTAGGATTTCCAAGTATTTTTTGTTGTAAAAACACACGGCCAACGCCCCAGTTGGTGTCACCTATGTAAATACTCCAAGTATAATAAAAGGGCAACTCGGCTTTCCCCTGAAACCCAAGTTACCCTCGGGGGCTACTGCGGGGGGGCACCCCCCCCAAATAGTCCCATTTTTTCGCGCAAAAAAACGTAACAACACGCGCTAAGTTTGTTTCCCACTTCAACCTCGAGCCATGATTCGAACAGGGCGCGAGCGGCACGGCGGAAGGAGTGCGCGAGCCGAGACGACCTACGCCGCGTGGCTATGGCCCGTCTCTCTCGTCTCCAACCCGGCGGGCCCCCGCAAAAAGCGAACTCCCCTAACTAGAATCTACTCGGGGAAGAAGAAGAAGCAAAAAGCGCAATGAGCAAACGATTTCATTTACAAACAACCGCCCATGTTCATGAAACGACTTGTTTATTTACAAGAGGCCACGAGGCCGAGTTCGATACACATAAACAAAAAACGGGCCTAGCGCCCGTGTGCTTTCGGGCGGGTGGAGCGAGAAAGCATCGGCGGCGTCCGGAAGAGGAATTCTTCGAAGGCCTCGGCGAGCGACCCGGCGGCGTCAGCAACAAGCGCGTCCGCACGCTCCATGGCCACCTCATCCTCGACGCCCTCGGGAACGATGTAGCCCTCCGCCACCGCCTCGAGGTTGACCTCGTAGTGGGATCGCACCACTCCGAGGGCCTTCTGCACGCCTAGGTGCAACGCCCGGCGCATCCGCTCCGTGACATGGCCGCCGAGGGCGCGTAGGCGACTGGCCGGCGAGCCGCCGCCCGGGCTTCACCTTCCTCGACGACGCGGCGGGTCTCGAGGGCCGCGTCACGCAGCTCTCCCGCAGCCTCCCGCTCGGAGGAGTTGTAGGAAGCTCGCAGGGCCTCGGCCCGCCCGGCCGCGCGTGCCCCGGGCGGTGCACAAACCCGGAACCAACAAGACGACAAGAAATCGAAAGGGGGGGAACTAACCCTCTAAAGCAAGAATTAACAAGCGGGGTCAAATAGCAACTTACCCTCGACTTGTCTCCTCCCCGCATCGAGGTCGCGGCGCGCGGACTCCGGCGCGCCTCGAGGCGCCGGATGGTCTCGCCTTGCTCGACGAGGGCCATCTCCCCGACCGGCACGCGCCGATGCCGAGCGCCGGCGCCTCGTCCTCAACCTCGGAGAACGCGGCGTTCCGCTCCTCCGGCCGACCTCTCCGCCGCCTCGCGCGCGACGCGCTCCCGCTCCCGGCGCCGCTCGGGCGTCGCCAAGGGCGCGCTCTCTCCGGAGCCGCTCCTCGGCCCACGGCGGGCGGTGCGCTCCCCGCCGAAGCCGCCCCTCGGTGGCGACGAGGGCCGCGGCCTTGGCGTCGAGGGCGGCCCTCGGGTCGTCGGCCTCCTTGGCGCGGTCGCTCCAACCCGCGCGCCCGCTCCTCGCCCCCGGCGCCGCCGCGCCCGCGCACCCTCCGTGACGTGCGGAGTTCCGGGTCTCGGCGCGAGCGGTGGCCACCTCCGCCTCCCGGGTGGCGGCCGGCGTCCGCGTCTTGTCCGTGTCCTCACGCGCGTTCCACGGCCGCCTCGTCGCGATCGACGAGGGCCGCGCGGATCCGCTCGAGGCTCGCGTGACGCGCGCGTGCCCCCGCCCGAGCTCTCGGGGAGCACGTCGCACCACGCCATCGCCCGCACACCGCCCACCGTCCGGCGTCCCGAGAGCTTCCGCAAGCGCGTCGAAAGCGCCGCATCGCTCCCCGAGGCCGGCGGGCCTCGCCGTTCACCTGGTCGAACGCGCTGTACTTCTCATGGGCGCGGCGCTCGAGCTCCTGGCATCCACACATCGAGCCTCGTAAGCGCCAAGTCTTGAATGCAGCACGCGAAAATGAAGAAAGGAAGGGAGAAGAGCAACCGTGGCTCACCTGGAAGACGATCCAGGCCGGCCGCCGTGGACCCGCGCCGCCTCGTTCAACGCGCGGTTGAGCGTGGCGCCGTGGCTCCGGAGCTCGCCCCGAGCCTCTGCTCCCCCCCGGCGTCGCAAACGCGAGGGGGATCCTCCACGGCCCCCCCCCCCCACCGGGCGGGGGCGGCCGGCGTGGGAGGACGAGGCCTCGCACCGCGCCCTTGACCCCCCACCGTCGGGGTGACCCTCGCGCCGCCTCACGAGGGCCCCCTCCCGAGGCTCGGGGGGAGTTCGCGGGCCGCCGGCCCACCGGTTCCACCCGGGCGGCGGGGAGTCATCCGAGAGCTCCACCACCTCCGCCCGAAGACCGCCGGCGGGAGGAGCCGCCCGCTCCGCCTCCGCCGGCGCCTCCACCTCGCACCTCCGCGGCCACGGGCGCCCGTCGTGGCGCCGTTGCCGCCACCTCCGCCCGTGCCGCCGCATCCGCGGACGCCCCCGCAGGTTGCGCCCGCTCCGCCTCCTCCGCAAGGGGTCGCCACCGCGGCGGCACCTCCACCGTGGCCACCGCCGCGGCCCGCGCCTCCGTGGCGATCGGCGCCGGTCGCCCCCGGCGACCTCCGGCCGCGCCGCGGCGGCCGATCCGCCGGCCGGGGCCTCGAGGCCCCGCCCGGGCCTTGCAAGCTCGTGCCCGCCGCCGCGCCCGTCCCCGGGCGCGACCCCCTCGACGAACGCCGCCGGGTGGGGATCGACGCGTCCGTCCTCAGCACCTTGGCCGGTGCAAGAGGAGGGACGGTTGGCACCGCCCTGCGCGAGCACGAATGGAGGGTTAGAGCATCTAATAACCAGCAAACTAAAGCCAAGCAAAGGAAGAACAGGTTCCTTACCTCGCGGAGGAAAAGGCCCGCTTCCTTTTCCTCGAGGCCTCTGACGAGGCCGGCGCAGGGGTCGCGCCTGCCGCGGCGCGTCCCGGCGGCGCCACCGCGCGCGCGGGCACGCTCGCCCCCACGCGCGGGCGCGCCCGCCGACGCGCCCCTTGACGAGGACGCCGCGCGCGCGGACGCGCCTCCCCGCCGCGCGCGGGCACGCTGGCGCGCGCGCGCGCACATCCGCCGCGCGCGCCTCCGTGGCGCGCGCCGGCCCACCCGCGCGCGCGCGCGCCCCCGACGATGACCGGCCGGCGACGGGCGCGGTGCGCCCGCCCCCAGTGCAAAGCCCCCCGACGCCGCGCGCGGGTTCCGGCGACGGGGGGCGCAGGCGCCACCTGTCCGAGGGGCCCTCCCCCTCGGACCTCTTCCTCCTCGTCCTGCTCCGAGGACGAGGGCTCCCTCGATGTCCGGGGAGGAGAGCCCCGGCTCCTCCCGCCGCCGGTACTCCACGGACCGTGCGTCGCGGCGCGCTTGGCGACGCCCCGGCGTGCTCCCTCTTGCGCGCCGCTCGCTCCCCGTCGCTCCCGCCGCGCCGCCGGCCGAGCGCACGGGAGTCGGGGGTGGGTGGAACGGACTTGGCGGCGTTGAACCGCACCGACTGCGCGCGAGAGCAACGATGGCGCATCGGGGAGACGGAAGCAAGAACAAGGACTAAAACAGAATCAAAAAACCACACTCACCAACGGGCCGACGGGGAGCATCTCGATGACCCACGGGGTCCGACCCGCAGTGGCGGCGTCCGGTGTCGACGGCGCTCCGCGCCCGGGGTGAGCGCGTACGGCCGCTCCGGCGGCGTCGGGAGCATCCGCGACCTCGCCACGTCGACGGGGTTGGCCGCCTCCGTCATCTCGAAGATGCGAGAGGGGCCTCTCCATCGCCGGCACGATTCGCCGGTGATGAAGGAAGGCGAGGACGCCCATCGCATTGAGCCCCTTCCCTCGCCGGCCGTCGCGGGGCGGCGAGGACGGACTCTTGCCGCGCCCGATGATTGGCCGTAGGCAACCCGTAGCCCCGGGGAGTCCGGCCTCTTCTTGAACACCGGCCGGTGTAGGGAGGGAGGCCGGGCTCGGCGTTGCGCAAATAAAACCATCCCCGCTCCCGGCCCGGCGTTGTTCGTCGTCATGGTGCGGGGGATGTAGAAATCCTTGAGCCGCCCCCGCGAGCGAGCGACATCCCGCCGGCGCGCACCGCGCGGCGGGTCCTCGGCTCCGACGTGGGCTGCGTGATGAGCTCCGCGCGGAAGAGGTGTACCCAGAGCTCCCAGTTGACTGGGATCCCCAGGTACCCTTCGCAGACGCCCACAAATGTGGCCGCCTGCGAGATCGCATTGGGGGCAAAGTTGTGCAGCTCCACCCCATAGTGGTAGCACAATGCCCGCATGAATGTGCTCGCCGGCGCGTTGAAGCCGCGCTCATGATAGCGGAGGAAGCTCACCACGTAACCCTCCGGCGGATTGGGCTCAAGGTGCGACGACGGCGGCACGATCCACTCCGCCGGGCGCCCTTCTTCGTTGGCCGACGGTGGCGGCGGCGACCAACTCGCCCGGGCGAGCCGGTCACGGCCGACCTCTCCCGTGCGTACGGCTCCAGGACCCTAATCGGAAGCTGAGGCGGCGCCATGGGGGGGGGACGAACGAGTGCAAAGGCGGAGGACAAGGAAGCGAGGAAGAAGCTCTAGCGGCGAGCCCGCGCGACGGCAAGAGTGAGGCGAAGGCGAAGGGACGGAGGACTGAAAACGGTGAGGAGCCAAGGTAAAAAACCGCCGTCCCTTCCTCACCGCAGCTTTATAGGCAACGGGCGAGTTCTCGGAGCGGACGCCCCGCCGCCGTGCTTGCAGGAATCTTTCCGTCGCGTCGACGAGTGGGCCCCACCACGGCCGCGGCGGCTCTAACACCGCGGGCGGGTCATCATTGCGGCAAGACCGGCGGCGACCGAGGCAAAACCGTCACGTCCGCCGCCACGCCGCCCACTACGCGCGCGCGCGCGCGCGCGCCTAAAAAGGCGCGCCCGCGCTGCAAAACCGCGGCCACGACCGCAAGGCAATTAAATGCCCGGGCCCCTTGCCAAGCAAGGAGAGCCCTCGAGCGAGGCGAATCCTCGGCTCGAGACAAAGGCGACCCTCGATGGGATGACGCCGTGAGAAGGTCGCCCCGGGACCTCGCTCGATGTAGAGCGAGAGGCGGCCGCGGCACCCATGCCACGTGAGGCCCTCGAGTGGCGTGACCCTCGGCTCGAAACAGAGGCGACCCTCGACGGGATATCACCGTGAGAAGGTCGTCCGGGACCTCGCTCGACGTAGAGCGGACCACCACGGGCACCCATGCCACGTAGGACCCTCGAGCGGCATGACCCCCAACTCGAGACGATGTCAACCCTCTAAAAGAAGGCACGCGCGTAAGAGGATCGCCCGAGGTCACGCTTGAAATAGAGCGACACCGAAAGCACTCGTACCGCGCCATGCCACCAACCAGCACCTTGAGGGCCGGCGCGTCCGAGCCCCTCGACGGTCGCAAACGAGAAAAGACGGGCCGGCCAAGGCACGGCCCCGCACGGCCTTACCGATCGAGGTTCGAAGCCCGACCCTCGACGGGTTCGAACAGCGCCCCGCATCACGCAGTTAGGGACGACGAGGGTACGCGCATTCGAGCCGTTCCTCGAGCCCGTCGGCTCGAGGGTACCCCACATGTCGTGTTCGAGAGCCGCCGAGGGCGCCTAGCCGGGGGGATCCCACCGAGGGAGAGCTTCCGCGCCCTCGGTCCCTAGCGAACGGGACCGAGCCCCACCTAGCAAACCCACGCAAGCGCTTCCATGGACGTGTCCCCGGACCGCGCAGCCTACCCTTATCGAACGGGGCATGGACGTCCACTTGAACCACCCGCTAGCAGCTCGAAGAGGAATCCGCGATTCGCGACCCGCTCGATGGGAGTCGTGGAAACCTCACCCTCCGACCCGCGGAGGGACGGCGAGGGCGCGATAAAAAACAAGTCGTCAGGCTCGACCCGATCGCCTCGAACGAGCCAAGGCTCGGGGGCTTGACGCACGGCTACACCTCCTTGAAATTGCACCCGCCGGGAGACAAGGACGGGGGAGCGTGCACCCCCGATGCCGGGCTGAAACACCGCCGATGCCGGTTGGCCTATGTGCCACGCCTTTCTGACCGAATTGCTCGCGGTTAACCCCTGCAGGAGAACACACACCTCCGCAGGGGCTTCGGGGCTAGACCCGCGGGTCCGCTGACGCGGCCCCACGGAAAGCGTTCGCAAACAAGGAGGGAAGAACGTCCTATCGGTAGGTTCCGACATCCGCGGGAGCCTCAATGGCAAACCCGCGGATGCTCGGGGGCTACCGTCGGGGACCGCCCTAGGGGTCCCCTTAAACAATGGGGGAACCCTCACTTAAATCCCCGCATCGAAATGAGCCGAGCCTAACCATGCAGAAAACTAACCATGCGGGACTTGGCCTATGCGGCGGGACTCCGGAGGCCCACCAAGACGGCCCGTCTGGAAGACCCCTCGAGCAGGCTCCGCCTCGCCCGAGGGCACGCTCCTCCTCGAACGGGTTCCGCCCCGTTCGAGGGGCAACCCCCTCCTCGAACGAGCTCCGCTCCGTTCGAGGGGCAACCCTTCCCTCGAGCGGTTCCGCCCCGCTCGAGGGCGCGCTCCCCCTCGAGCGAGTCCCGTCTCGCTCGAGGGTCCGCTCCGCCCTCGGCCGGGGCCCGCCACGCTCACGGGCGCCCCGCATGCGTGCGCCGGCCCCGTACCCGGGCATTTAACGCCCCGACGCCGCAGGGCGGCGCCATCATGCGCCCGGGGCTCACGCCCGTGCCGCCGCACCAACTCCCCGGGGAGGAGCCCATCCCCGCTACCGTGGGATGGACCGTGCGGTACGGCCGGTGTCGTCCCGTGACACCGCGCGCACGCTACTGTACGGCTAACGCGCCCGACCCTCGAAAGGGGGCCGGCGCACCCTCGACTCCACTTTCCCGTGATCCCGCAGGTTAGGTGAGGGCGCTTGGCCGGTGGGTGGCCATCCCGGCCACCGTAACGACGCGGCCGCCGTACCCACGCGTGCGGGCGCACGCCCGACTCCGCGGCGCACGCCCGAACACCGCAAGCAACCACTCCACCACCGCAGCTCATTGGGAAGGAACGCCGTTCGCCCGCTCCCGTACCCCGTACCGCCCATCATCGCACCTCCCTCGAAGCCTATCAGGGGACGCCATCGCCATCTGCCGCCTCCTACCCTCGAACCGCCACTGTTCGGGTACGAGGTAGGCCATCATGGCCGGATCACAGCGAAGATCGACCGGACGGCCGCCCACTCTACATCGTAGCACGACGTGCTCCCACACGTAGCTAGGTAGCGCGGCGTGCATGTAACTCGCCGCCCCCTTGGCCTATAAAAGGGGAGGCGAGCCCCCAGCCGCGGGGGGACGAATTCAGAGGAACACAGCGCACCGTGCACTCACTCTCTTATTCTCCCACAACATCTCCAACCACTCACCCAGGGACTTGGAAGCCACGATTCCTCTCCCGCCTTGCTTGTATTTGCCCCACTACAAGCACCCCCGGTGCTGAGCAATATAGTGCCACGAGCACGCCCCTGCTGGACGTACGGCCCCCTCGGCGGAACCGGGATAAAGTCTTGTGTCATTTGTTGCTTAGCATCGACCATTGAGGGATAGACCTAGGCGTTATCTACCGGTTAGTGTCGGGACCATATTCCGCACCGACACGAAGGCAACGACAATGGAGGTGGCGACGACGGTGGTGACAACGGTGGAGATTAGGGCGACGACGACCCCTTCGGATTGCATCCGGTGTGCCGTCGAGTTTGCCGTCAATCCATCGCGGATCTCTACACGTCGGCCGACGAATGTCTCCAAGCCATGGAAGCGATGAAGTAGCGTATGGAGGACTTGGAGCGCATAGTTGAAGATGACTACAAGTTCCTTAACCGTAACGTGCGCAAACTTTTCGGCATGGTTGGAAACATGAGAGGCAAGTGGTGCAAAACTTGCTTGAAGTACCACTAGATCTAGTTTTCCCCTCGGGATTTTTGTAAGATACGACGAGGACGTCGTATGTTTTAAGTGTGGGGGAGAGCTAGCTCGCTAGCCTTAGCTTTTGAACTTCAAGTTTAGGTTCGGTTTAATCTTCGTGTGAGAGTCTTAGTGTTTTAATGAGTCTTTAGTTTTTGAGTGTGTTTTAAAATTTTTGCAAGTATCTTAAATTAGTGTTGAGTCAAGAAAATCAAATAAAAAGAGTCTTTATATATATCTTTGTGTTTTATGTATTGTTTATCTTTATTTACTTGTTTGTTTAATCTTCGATTCTTAATATATGAACACAAGTATGTGGTTTGAAAAACGTTTACCGTGGTGCTTAGTGGAATCGCTACTACTTAAAGTACCCATACCGCACTTCGATCTTGAGCTTCACATGTTAGTTGTGCTATGTTCGATGCTAAAAATTGGAGGATTTCAGTTCTGAAAATTATTTTAAAACCCTTGTAATAAAGGTTAGCAAAACCTCTTTTTCCAAGTTGAGAGTAAGAAAAAAAAATTCCTATCCAAAGCCAAGTTTATTTTTTTCGCTCCACCATAAGTGTGATTAGCACGATGAGTTAGGCTAGGACCCTTCTCTCTTGGTGAGTTTTAATTTCGAGCAATGATCATGTCCTTGTGCTTATCTTTTGTTGCTAGCCTCGTCATATATTCAGTCCATGACTTTCACAACGAAAGTCATGAGTATCGCTGGATTCCATACCCAACCCTATACATCTCTTTTGTACATCGTATTCCTTGAACACAACCTATTTTCAAAGTTTCGTCTCGTCTCTAGCATGATTTATTTAAAAATTTCAGATTGTATGCATGCGAGGAAAGAGAGAATTGAAAGCTTTGAAAAGTTGTCAAGAGAGAGAAAAATAAAGAGAAAAAGTATGTGTATGGAAAAGAAAGAAAGAAAGAAAGAAAAATCATATATGAATGAAAGAGAAAAAAGAAAAAAAGAGAAAGATGAGTTAGCAATAAAGGTATGAGAGGGATGGATCAAGTGAAAGAAAAGAAAAAATGAAGTGTAAGGAAGGATGTCACGTTGATTGTGAGACGAAACTTTTACTCTATTTCCAACCATGTGCAATCCGACAACGAGGACATCATCGGTGCCTTGTAGTCACAATTTTCTTTTGCCCTTGCACATGTCCACCATTCTAAATCTTCTCATCCTTGATATCCCTACATATGGTTAATTCTCATGATCATTGGCTTTGAAAGGTAGACAACCATTAGAGGAAGTTCTTAGTTTGACAATACTTGTGTTGATTGCGCTAGCCCTACCTATAGCTCCACTTTTACATGATATATGAGAGATTAATGGGAGGTGAGAGTTTTATAAAATTTGGTTAGGATATCCACTTCATATGAGTGACTTGAGAGAGCTTGGAGAAAGGTTTTTGTCTAATACTTGTTGCAGGAATTTTTGTTTTGAAAATCATAAAAACCCTCCGTTGGAAGCAAAGGAGTAAGCATGGCTGAAATTGAAGACTTCAAGTGAAGGGTTTGAGTTGTGGGGTGAATCTTGACGTGGTAAAAATTCTAAACGCCCATGTTTATGTTTGATTATCATTACTTTGTGTTTATGTATTAAAGATGAAGGAATTGACTAACTTGTGAAGAAGGATAAGTGGTACACGATTACACTCCTTGGACGAAATTCTTTTACGAGTACTTGCTCGAGGACGAGCAAGAGCTAAGTGTGGGGGAGATGTTGACGGTGTATTTTGGTGCACCTAGCATGTTCATTACACTTTGGTTTGGATTTGATTATGGAACTAACCCGCCACTAGGCACACTAATCATATAACAAGTTCATCTTTGTGCATGCATTTGGAAGTGTTATGTTTATGTAGGAAAACATGGACATAAAGGACGGATTCGCAACAAGTTCAAAGGAGCATTCATGGAGTCTTGTTCGTGTTCATGAGCTTGCTGAAATCACTTCCAATGGTGGCGAGGACCGAAGTGCTACGAGGAACACCCCCGGGGATTGAAGCGTAAAAGATCAAACTTCATGCAAAGAGAGCCTCCATCTTGATCGTGAGGATAACGGCGTCAAAATCATGCAAGTGGAGGGGGCAAAGTAGATAAGTGCGCGAGGACCCACGGAGCAAAAAGGGCGACCGAACCGGGCCGAAATTGGGCTCGGGCCGGCCGGCCCGGGCGGGCCGGCCTAGCCCACTTCGGCACCGGTTCGGTCCCGTCTTCCTTGCCCTCGAAGGATCTTCGACCCTAAAACCCCCGACGCGCCGCCAACACGAGAAGAGAGGAGTTATTCGCACCGAAGGCCATCCACAAGCTAGAGAGAGAGGAGGAGGATCTCCGGCGGGAGATCAACCACCTCGAAGGAAGCACCCTCTCGTGGAGAAGAAGGAAGACACCGGCGGAAGGGAAACCATGATCAACAGTGCCATGATCAGCACCTTGATGGGGTAATCTTCTCATTCGTCCATGGGTTGTAATCGATCTTGAGATGTAATCGCGCTTTGTTGGATTATCTATCTATCATCTTGTGTTGAATATACTTTAATGCTTAAGGCTTGCAACCGTGCCGTAGAGGGAGTAGAGCTCCAATGCTTCCTTGGATCCATTCAATACGCCGTGGCCATCAAAGGTCTAGTCATGAATACCTTCGCGTAGTGACAAGAGCGAGAGGAGGGAAAGGGCGAAACCGTGGTCACATCCCCGATAGATTAGATTGGTTTTCATGTCTTTAAGCGATTGCATGATCTAGTATCGTAGACCCGTGGGCGAGTGTCTTCTATCTTGATCGTTTATCATTCTCTCTAGTGTAGTTTAGTGTTTTCTAGTATAATAGTAGTTAGGGTTTTAGTAGCTAGTGTGTCGTTGTTAATCGAACGCTTGTAATCCCCTTGCTCCGCGGATTGACAAGAACCTTGGGAATCCCGTGGTGAAAAAGGTGTGGGGTCCGTACGCTTGCGGATCGTAGAGGGATACGTCTTTTATCCGTCAACAGGTGCCAATCACTTTCACCGAAGAGGATTTCAAACCGCAATCCGCGATTCATAATGATGACATGGTCATCGAGGTAAACATAGTTGGGTGGATCATTGGAAAAGTCCTAGTAGACAATGGAAGTTCGGCAAACATTTTATTCTTGAAAACTTTTGAGAAAATGAACTCGAGTCAACACATGTTGCACCCGCCGAATACCCGTTGCAAGGTTTCGGAGGAAAACCAATCAAGCCGCTTGGAAAGATATCGCTTCCGTATCCTTCGAGAGATCTTGACAATGCCGTAAAGAGACTCTCATCTTTGATGTGGCCAACATTTATCACCCGTACCTTGCGATTTACGACCGAGGCTTCATGAACAAATTCGACACGGTCATAAGGCAGCAGTTCTTGTGTATGAAGATACTTGCACCTAAAGGGGTTATCACGGTATTCGGTGATCAATAAGAGGACGAAACATAGAAAAAGGCCATACTCCGGAGCCAGGCAAATGTGTATCAGTTGAAAACAACTGAAGAAAGAAGAGAACCTTACAAAGAGGCCAAGCGAGACAAGGAAAAGATCGAGATAGCAGCCGATGGTGAAACCAAGAAAGTATACCTGGATGATATGCCCGATAGGGCGTCATTATCGAGGCTTACCTCAATCCCGAAGAGGAAAAAGAACTCATACGGTTCTTGAACAAGAACAAGGATGTTTTGCCCGGTCGCCCAAAGATTTGCAAGGTGTCGACAGGGACATTATCGAACATGCCCGGAAACAGATGAAAGAATAGCGCCAAAAAAGCAGAAATTTCGGAAAATGTCTGAAGAAAAAGTGAAAGCAGTTGAAGCTGAAGTTCAAAGGCTGCAAGACGTGAAAGTGATCAGAGAGGTGAAGTATCCGGTCCGGCTTGCCAACACCGTACCAGTGAAGAAGAAGAATGGAAAGTGGAGAATGTGTGTAGACTTCACAGATTTGAACAAGGCATGCAAGAAGGACGATTTTCCCTTGGAAAGGGTGGATAAAATCGTAGATGATGCAGCCAATAGCGAGATACTTTCACTCCTGGACATGTTTTCAGGATATCATCAGATCAGAGTTCGTAAGGAAGACGAAGAAAAGACAAGCTTCATCACACCCTTCGGAACGTTTTGTTTTGTGAGAATGACAAAGGGGCTGAAGAATGCAGGATGCACATTTTCAAGAATGATAGCAATAGTCCTCCATCCTCAAATTCGGAGAAACATTTTAGCATATGTGGATGACATAGTCGTCACAAGTGTCCAGAGAAGAGATCATATTAGTGATCTGGCAGAGACATTCGAGAACTTGAGAGCAGCGAATCTGAAGATGAATCCTAAGAAGTGTGTTTTCGGCATTCACAAAGGGAAAGTTCTCGGATGCCTAGTCTCAAGAAAGGGCATAGAGGACAATCCCGACAAAATCAAGGCACTAGTAGAAATGCAAGATCTAGTTTCCGTGAAGGATGTGCAGAAATTGACAGGAAGAGTGGCCGCGCTCAACAGGTTCATTCCTAGAGCTGCAGAAAGAAGCTTACCATTTTTTCAAGTTCTCAGAAGTACTAAGAATTTTCAGTGGTCCGAAACTCAGAAGCAAGCTTTCCAAGAACTAAAAGACTACCTGTCTAACATGACCAAGTTGTGCCCTCCTGAACCAAGATCGCCACTTCTCCTATATGTGTCTGCATCGAATTCGGCAGTGAGCGCCGTGTTAGTGCAAGAAAAGGAAGAAGAAGGAAAGCTCAAGTAGATTCCAGTATATTTCGCTTCAGAAGCCCTTTCTGGCTCAAAAATCTTCTATTCTGAGTTGGAAAAGATTGCATACGCAGTCATCATGGCTGCAAGAAAGCTGAGACACTACTTCGAGGGTCACAGGATAAGGGTCATCACCAATCAACCACTGAGTGACTTGTTCTCAAATAGAGAGGCATCTAACCGAATAATCAAGTGGGGCACTGAACTCTCAGAATACATCGTGGACTTCGAGAGAAGAAGCGCGATAAAATCGCAAGTCCTAGCAGACTTTGTTGTGGATTGGACTTCACCAACTCAAAATCTTGATGAAGAAATACCTACGCCTTGGATAGTGCAATGCGATGGAGCTTGGTGTCACAAAGGAGTAGGAATTTCAGCAGTTGTAACATCTCCGGTGGGAGTTGTGATAAGATATGCAGCTCGACTCATATTCGCGAATAACGAGCATTCCACGAACAATACAACAGAGTATGAAGCCTTGCTCTTAGCACTGAGGAAGATGAAAGCCTTGGGATAGCAGACCTTCATAATCAGAACGGATTCAAAAGTTATTCAAGAACATATTGAAAAGGAAAGTGAAGCAAGGAATCCTATTTTGATGA
Source organism: Cenchrus americanus (assembly GCA_947561735.1). Lineage (NCBI taxonomy): Eukaryota > Viridiplantae > Streptophyta > Magnoliopsida > Poales > Poaceae > Cenchrus > Cenchrus americanus. Next base: position 59,457,279 of record OX387240.1, read on the forward strand.
AGTACCTGGAAAAGGTCAGAGAAATGAAAGGCATTTCAAAGGTTATTCAGTGCAACATATTCCAAGAGATGACAACAATGAAGCAGACAAACTGGTGAAAGCGGCAGCCAGAAATCAAAAGTTACCTCCCGATGTGTTCTTCAAAATCATCAAAGAACCATCTATCAAGGAATCAAGGCCGAAAATCGTGAATGTTGTGGAAACTCCCGATTGGAGAGCAGAAATCATGGCTTATCTAAGAGGCCACTATGAACCACAAGATGAGTTGCAAGAAAAAAAGGTTAAAACAAAGGGCAAGGGGCTATGCGGTGGTAAATGGAGAACTGTACAAATCGGGAGTCACTGAACCTTGGCTAAGGTGCATCACCTCTGAAAAAGGCCTTGAACTCCTCAGAGAAATCCACAGTGGATTCTGCAGTGCACACATAGGCACCAGGGCTCTAGCAGGGAAGGCAATAAAGCAGGGATTCTATTGGCCTACTATAAACATAGACGCGAAAGCACTGGTTTGGCAATGTGAAGCATGCCAGAAAACGGCGAATCACAAAATCTACCTTCCATGTCAGTTCACCTGATTCCACCATCATGGCCACTGCAAAGGTGGGGAATGGATCTAGTCGGACCATTGCCAACGGCTCAAGAAAATTGCAGATTCGCAGCTGTTGCTGTGGATTACTTCACGAAGTGGGTAGAAGCAAAACCACTTGCGAACATCAAGGCACCAACAATTCAGAAGTTCTTCTGGCAGAACATAATCTGCAGATTTGGAGTTCCAAGAGAACTGACTGTTGACAATGGGAAACAGTTCGACTGTTACACTTTCAAAGAGTATTGCACGTCCTTGGGCACTCATGCGAAGTTCTCATCAGTGTATCATCCGCAGTCTAACGGAGCAGTTGAAAGGGCAAATGGGCTGATATTTTCGGGAATCAAGAAATGCTTGTTCGATCAAAAGAAGGGTAAATGGGTTGATGAATTACCGAAAGTGATTTGGTCCCACAACACTACTGTGTCAAGAGTAACAAGTTTCACACCGTTTCGCCTACTCTTTGGCACCAAAGAAATGACACCAGAGGAAATCAAGAATGAAAGCATGAGAGTGCTGAAAGCAAAAGAAATCGAAGAAGTCGACCAGAAAGTAGAAAAAGACATGATTGAGCTGACAATCCTTGAAGCTGTTGAGAACATTGAGAAGTACCAGAAAGAGACCAAGGCATGGAAAGACAAGAAAGTGGTTAGAAAAGACATCAAAACTGGTGATTTGGTGTTGAAAAGAAAGAAGAACCGGGAAAACCTGTGGAAACTTCATGAATCATGGGAAGGACCATACAAAGCAAGAGAAACAGATATGCCAGGGGCTTTTCGTTTGCTAGAACAGAATGGCGAAGAATTGCCATATTCGTGGATGCCGATAGCCTGAAAAGGTACTACCTTTGAGAGTTCTAGAATTAGGTAGATTTAACTTAGAGTATTTTTCCTTTTTTCATAAGTTTACATTCCAGAAAACCTAAAAGCCGAATCACGAGTCTATAAGTGATTTCGGAGAAAAAATTAGCTTTGTTTTTCGCAATTACATTAGAATAAGGAGGACCGTACTCTTTTCCTTGCAAAGGGGGCTCTAAATCAAGAGGCAAGGTTTTTAACGAGGCGGATCCTATGTAAATACTCTTTGTGATATATATGAAAAGAGTCTTCGCCCAAATCGTGCATTTTTTAGATTACATCATGTGAAAGAAAAACTTGTGAAAAGGCTCCCTGATAGCTGAGATTCCATCATGTGAAAGGAAAATTCGTGAAAAGGCTCCGTGATAGCCAAGATTCCGTCATGAGAAAAAAAAATTCGTGAAAAGGCTCCGTGATAGCCGAGATTCCGTCTGAGAAAGAAAAACTCGTGAAAAGACTTCCTGATAGCCAGAATTCTGTCGTGAAAAAAGAAAAAGGTTCGTGTGAAAGGCTTCCTGATAGCTAGAATTCCATCATGAAAAAAGAAAGAGATCATCGTGAAAAAAGAAAAATTTCGTGTGGAAGGCTTCGTGATAGCCATAATCCTATCGTGAAAAGAGGAAGAGTTTGTGAAAAGGCTTCGTGATAGCCTGAGGCTCCGTGAAAGCCTAAATCCCACCGTCAAAGGGATTCCCACAGAAAGCCCTGAGACAACAACAAGTTGTGGCCTAAATCCCACCGTCAAAGGGATTCCCACCGAAAGGCCCGAGACAACAACAAGTTGTGGCCTAAATCCCACCGTCAAAGGGATTCCCACCGAAAAGGCTCGAGACAACAATAAGTTGTAGTGGTAATTGCAGCTAAGCGAATGTATATGTCATTGTTTAAGAATTTTTTTGGCAGAGATTCATGAAAATTTTTCGCGATGAATATGTTCCGTTGAAGAGGCAAGGGGCTCGAATGAGGATTCGTAGAAAATCGTGGTTGAAGCAACAGAGGGTTGCAATATCAACCAGGGCAAGTGTGCCAAGCGGGTCAAGTCCACAAAATTCGCAAACAAATTTTGTCGACTTGCTTCATAGTATTTGCAATTTCAAAACTGTGAGACATGGGTACCCCTGGGTCCCCACGGACCGGGCTCACGGCCGTCCCCGACAAGTAGGTCCGGCCTACCAGAAAACTCGCCGACCTGTCAGTGGGCCCAACCGACCTAGTTGGCAGCCCACACGACCTCCTGAAGACCTTCTAGAAGATTCCCCAGACGACCTAATCCAACACGACCTCAAAACTTGGCGTACAAGACAAGACAAGACAAGACCTAGGTGGACTTTGCCTAAGGCAGATCGACGGGATATGGCAAGATGTGTAACGTAGACTTAGGTCTCCTGGTTGTAACCGACCAGGAGTCTGGGAACCGACCTCATCCGCTGGCCAATATAAGGCGGACGAGGCGATCCCCTTATAAGACCACCTCGACCAATTCTCAAGTAATCTACACCGACAACTAGACGTAGGGTATTACTCTCCGGAGGCCCGAACCAGTATAAACACGCCGTGTTCTCTGTGTTCCGCGTACTCATGTGAGACCTTCGAGTTCTTAGCCTTAGACTCCTCCCTGCTGAACAAATAAACCGTAGGGATTAACACCCCCGTGGGCTGTCCAGATCTCACCATCTGACAAAAACTCGTGAAAATTTCTCAAAAGTACATATAATCAAGACGACCGCATAACACTAAAGTTTCCTTAACTTGCCTCGAGATTTTCATGCAAAACGGCAAGGTGGGGAAGGGTGACGTTTTTTCTCAAGAAAACGTTTTTATTGCCTTATTTGCATAAAAATCTTGATCTAGTATCATCACGATTACATCGAGAATTACAATCTCTAGAATGAAAGTTGAACAACATGCCCTGGTTCGCGGCTACTATTTTCTTCAAGTCCAGTAGTGATGGGGCTAAGGGGCTCCGTCTTCACGAGCTTCGAAGAGCTTGAATTCGTAGAATTCGAGCTCTCGTCTTCGCGAAGAAGGAAAACGAAGAAAGATCGAAGCAATCCATGGAAAATTTAAGTGAAACTTCAAGCCAAAAATCCGAGAAATCTTGCTCTGGATGAGCTTCTTTGAAAAAACGCCATGCTTCACCACTAACAAACATGTTCCCACGATGAATTCTTAGCGGCATCACATCCTGTGCAGGCCCAACTTGCAGGACCTGCGCAGGTTAAAGTTTACAAGACAACTTGTTCAGACAAAATATTATAGCCTAATGAATTTACATATGTACACAAATCACCACGAAGGGCAAATGTCTCGGCGATGTTCAGCCAGTGATATCAACCTACGGGGAACTTTCTTCATGTTCAGAACCTTCTTCAGCATCGCCACTGCTACCGCCGTCGTCGCCGAAATTCCCCCCGTCCGACTCGCTGGCATCATCTTCGTCATCTTTGTAAGAGGATTCCGGAGATGCAGCACCATTTCTCGCTTCTCCTCTTCAATCACCTAAAGGAAGCAATGAAAGAAATGTTAGAAAAACCAAAATATGGGATTTCGTGAATCGGCAAAAGCAAGCAGCATTTTTCAGAGATTAACCTGGTCGAGCTTAGCACGAGCGATCTTGTTGACAGACTCTTTTCCGCTAGCAATCCAAAATTCTCTTGCGAACTTCATCCTGATAGCTAGGACGTCTTCATTTGGAAGCCGTGAAGTGCTTGAAGCATCAGGAAATTGCGGAAGTTTCTCGCGAAACTTCACAAGATCCACACAGTCAAATTCGTGAAGCAGCTTCAATATGCTTTCAACAGAGAACACAACAGCGAAGTCACTTGCACCAGAAATAACTTCAGGGAGTGCTTTAAACTCGGTGTCGATCCACTCCATGAAATCAGAAATCCCTAAGTTGGCAGGAAGGGGAGCAGGGCGAACACCAAAGTTCTTCAGAGATTTCTCATATTCTCCGAACAAAAGCCTCAGCTTGTTGAGGATCTCAGAAATATTTCTCCCTGAAGTTTCCCTTTGATCAGCAAGTGCTTTCTCAAGGTCTTGGATCTACTGTTCTTTGTTACTCAAAGTCTTCGCAAGATCAGCATTGTTAGTACGAAGATCTTCGGCAGCCTTTGAGGACTTGTCGTGATCCTTGCGAAGATTTTCAATCAATCTCAAGTCCTCATCGTGTGTTTTCTGAAGTTTTTCGAGATCTCTTCTCGAACTCTCGGCAGCCTCCTCAGCGGCCTTCTTTTCGTCCTGGCATTTCTTGAGGGCCACAGCCAGCTCAGACACCTTTTCTCTAGATCAGAGTTCGCCGCTCGAGATAACTTGAAGTCGCGACTCAGTTTCTTGCGATCCTCTATCAATTTCTTGTTTGTCTTCTCCTGCTCGATCAAGCGTTCGCAGGCAATCCTTCCAGATATGGAGGCTTTCGCCGCATAATCCCTACGCTAAACGGCGAACTCGGATGCGGAGAACGAATGAAGAAGATCTTCAAACTCTGGAAAATTGCAAAATGAAGTCATAAATAGAAAATCGAGAGATCTAAAGTGAAAAGAGTTGTAAAAGTGGCGCAGCTTTCTTATCTTTGGTGAAAAGCGCCTGTTCCAAACTTGTAGAAGTTCTCTTCGAGGAAGTGCAAGGTTTTTCTAGAATCCCGAGCGGTCTCTCCAGGCAAGCGAGACGTTTGTTCCGAGGCTCCTTCTCCTGTTTCATTAACAAGTGTAGACGATTTCCAGTGTGTTAAAATCTTTGATGTGCCACCTCTGGTACCAGCCGCCTCGCAACCAACACTTAGTAGTTCACCACGGTAGGACGTACCAAAGCTCTTGTTAAAGGCAGCCATGGAAGGAGAGGGAGTGTGGCCTTCGAGGGAGTTCTTCACGAATTTTGACCAAGGGAGCATCTTGGACGGAATTTTCACCCCTGTGAATGGTAAGCTCAAGCTCCTTGGTGAATTCAGGAGATGCTTCATCTTGAGGATGGATAGGCTGAGAAACGATAGTATCAATAGCAGCAGCAGGGGGCTCAACAGCAGCAGCGGAAACGACTTCCTTCTGAACTTCGGGTGCAGCATCTGAAAACGAATCAATATCCACGAACTCATTTTTAGAACCCGATGGGCAATGTTCATGAAAATTCAATCTCGACAAAGGCCAAAAGAAAAAACCTTTTTGGCTAGACTCCACGAAGAGGTCATGATCGAAAGCAGAGGGGACCCACCGAACTTCAAAAGAGACAATCTTTTTAACAGCCTTCTTAGCTTTCTTGCGGCTCATCTGAGCAAGGCTGGAGGCCGCTTGGTGTTCAGCGTCTGAAACTTGTTCGGAAGATTTGCGCTTGCGTTTCGACGACTCGAGAGACTTTGTTTTTGAGGGTTGAACACTAGAGGACGTAGTTTCGTCGGCAATCGAAAGGCTGCTCTTGGAGGATCTGCTTCTCAGAGCTTTCAGGGGCGCAGCTGAACAGCTGGCAACAGCAACGGCAGGCATCATGAACTTACGACCTGGGCGTCAGGAGCGGAAAGACTTGTCTCCGCAGACTTCAGAGAATACCCGATTTATCCTCTTCTTATGCTTCACCAAGTTCTTATATGTCTTGTACTCATTCATGGTATATTCACCAATCATCAGATTCACTCTCCTTTCAATTTCAAGCATAAAGTCGTCTGCACTCTGGCCGTCTCTCAGTTGAAAGCCGAACTTCGGGAAGGGAATTTCTTGCATTGCCCAGTTGACATTAAAGTTCACGATTTCGGTCGGGGCCCAACCATAAGAAATCGGCCAAATTTGGGCAGCAGTGAATTCTTCAATAATATCACGACAACCAAGGATAGTGCTCGCAAGGTGGAATGCATTTTTGCAACTCTTGATCCCAGCTACCCGATGATTGTAGGCCGTAGTGGACACAACAGTTAACGCCTCAATAGGCCAGGAGAGAGGATGAGCTGGTCCTTCGTAGCTAGGAATTGCAGACATGTCAACTTTGACGTAAAACCAATACGAGCTCCAATCTTCTATGAAATTTGTTTTGCAGCAGGGCGCGATCTAATTTCGTGTGATCCCTTTTCGCGTATTCTACCGACGAGTGTTGAAAGTGTCGCATGTATAGTGAGCCTCGTAGAAGTGACCATCGTCAACCTTAATGACATCTGGCACGATAACTAGCTCGAAAAATCGGGCGAAAGCATCAGCCCCAAAGTTGCAGCCGAAAGTCTTCATGATCCAGATAAACTTAGATACTTCCAAGGAAGAGTTCGGCGAAAGCTGATGAATCTTCACAGAAAAAGCATCTAGAATCGCAGGAAGAATAGGATCGCAGGGGAACCTTAGCCCGCAGGTGAAGAAATCTCGAAACACAACAACTTCACCATCCTCAGGAGTAGGAGTTTGTTCGACTAGTGGAGCACGTCCGGTGCCCGCGAGAAAAAATACAGCAGCCTCGTAATCTCTGATCATGTTGGTTGTGACCTTGGATTCTCCGAAAACAAAGGACGGAGGAAGAGGCCCCGACTGCTTGGCTGCGATTAGATCTGTGACATCAGCGTGAATATCTCCGACTTCTTCATCTTCCGATTCAATCTCCCCGTCTTCGTGAGTCCTAGACCCGCTAGCAGCAGGAGAGGAGTGCCCTTCTAGGAGCTGTGCGGTCTCAGGATTCTGAACTTCTGGCTCGGCCGGAAGGCCAGCTGCAGCCAACTCCTCGGTCGTCATAGGTCTGGCGGTGCTTTTAACTCGGGCCACCCAATTGAGAAGCTTAAGACGGTTTTCGTAAATGAAATTCACGAAACAAAGAGTGCGAATGTGAACGTTGAAAAGTGAAGACGATAACTAAGTAACAAAGAAGTAAATACCTTTGAAAACTTGAGGAAGTCCTGAAGCTACGAACACTTTATCGCGCAGTGGTTATCTGCGAAAGCACAAGGTAAAATTCGGAAGAAAGCCAGAAAGCGGTGAAAATTTTATACAGCGACAACTCTCTATTTATAGGGGTGAGGGGGGGCAGATTCAAGAACTCGTCTCGATCCGACCGTTGCGAGATATCCGGAGGACGCGTGTCCACTCCGACGTTCCGAGGGTGACGTTTTTTTACTGAATTTCAAAAATCTTCGTGGAATTGGATCGTCGGAGTCAACCCGCTTCCCCGAGGGGCTAGTGTTGGGGAATTCAAGAAAAACCTGTGACCCTCGTAACGTCGAATTTGACGAGATCCGTGAAATGAGTTTTCAGGATGATTAAACATTACGAAGATCTAGAATCTTGGACCTACGAAGCTCTGAAGTAACCTGCGAAGATCGGGAACCTTGAACCTGCGAAGCTCTGAAGTTGCGAACTTGCGAAGATCTGGAATCTTGAACCTGTGAAGCTCTGAAGTCGTGAACCTGCGAAGATCTGGAACCTTGAACGTGCGAAGCTTCGAAGTCGCGAATCTGCAAAGATCAGGAATCCTGAACCTGCAAAGTCCCGAAGTCGCAATCTGGAATCGGAATATGTGAAAATCGGAAATCTACTGAAGATCAAGTTCGGAGGTTATAGCGCGTGAAGGTTCCTATGAATAAAAGATTCACGAATAGTAAGAAGCCAAGTCCAAGACGTTGCCTCAAAAGTCCGGGTTTGACGTGTGTTGACGGTGAAAATCCGTCACCCTAGCCATGAGTTTACCTTCGGTGTTGGCATAAGTTTTATACCTTATCCATTGGTACTAACCCCCGTGGTATAACAAGTTCACGTGTGCATGTCGGCTTTGGAGTTTAGTGTTTATGCGGGGTTTTTTTTGAGACTCAACCCATGTATTTCATTACGTCGCCAGACGCTAGCATTTCTAGCCACTCGGGAATACAATCTCGCCAAATAAAAAAACGTTCGATGCAGCTGAAACAAGATTTGCACAATGATCGGCTACAACGTTTGCCTCTCTCCCCACCCAGGCAATTTTAAAGCCCTTGAAACTCTTGCACGCCTCTCCAATATCAACGCAAAGACCCCCAATGGAAGACCTCGCATTTGAAGGATCCCGAAGAAGGAGGAATCGCTGTCCGCAATCGATTTCGAGCACGACATACTCATAACCGATCTCGACGGCTAGCTCCAATCCCTCCTTTGCCGAAATAGCCTCGGCCATCAAAGCATCTTGGACATCGTCAAGCCATCTAGCGAAAGCGGGCTGTGACCTTGCCATTATTGTCACGGATGACCACTCTCGCCCGACCCGCATTCTCCAAGGCTACAAATCCTCCATCGGTATTGACCTTAACCCACCCTACCTCCGGTTTGTCCCATCGCATTAGCCTTCGAGGCTTTGCAACCGGTGTAGGGATCTTGAGTGTCGCTAGTTCCTCAATCAAGGACGCAATATACCTCGCCATTGCACCCGGCTTCCAAGTTTTTCGATCATGGTTTCTGTTATTCCGCCCCGTCCAGAGGACCCAAGCACCACAGATGACCGCTTCGGCCGTCGTTCCCGCCGAACACACCTCCGGCGAAGGATATCCGTTGCCCAAGAGCATGGGTGCGGTTGTGGCGCCTAACCCCCAACAAATTTGTTTGATTACATCCCAAAAACTCCTAGCCACCGAGCACTCGGTTACCACATGGAATACCGATTCGTTGGATCTCCACGGACCTCGCAATAGCTTTCTTTTCCCACATGTCTTCGTTTCAATTCAAGTTTTGACGGCAGCGAATTATGTAATACCTGCCACCAAAACACACGTACCTTTGGACGAATATTTAAACTCCATGTCTTCTTCCAAAAAATAATTACCATCAGAGCTTCTAGATTCCCCCGTAGTAGCCATTGCCATGGCCATTTGATCCTCTTTCAACAGCCTTATATGCCAACTTTACCGAATAAGAACCGTGACGTTCGTAAGCCCATGCAAGCACGTCCTGGTCCAGCCTCATACTCGATTTAACTTTCACAATATCCGCCACGTCCCGAGCCGGAAAAGACGTACGCGGTTGGTGCATGTCCCGGCTTCTTGTCCCGGGATAAAGAGATCGGACACCCTTTCCGCCGTTGCCTCTTCCAATCGAGTGACCGGTCGAAGCGGACGCGATCCCGGGATCCAATTATCATCCCAAACATTCACCTCACCGGGCCCGATTCGATATATCGGCCCTCGCTTTAGCACTTCACGCCCGAACAAAATCGCCTTCCACGTCGCCGAACCGCGCCTCTTCTTGGTCGCCGAGAGGAAATCACACAAATGAAAATACTTCCCCTTCAAGACCCTTGCACATAGCGAGTCCGGTCTCGTCATTAATCTCCATCCTTGTTTGCCCAAGCATGGCTTTGTTGAACAAAGTTAAAATCCCCGAACCCCATTCCTCCTTGCTCCTTAGATCTGGTTAGCTTCTCCCAACTTTGCCAGTGAATTTTGTGATTGTCCAAGGAGCTGCCCCACCAGTAGTTAGAAACCGCCGTGGTGAGCTTACGGCAAGCTACCGAGGGCAGTTTGAAGCACGACATTGCATAAGTAGGAACAGCCTGGGCATTGGACTTGATTAGCACCTCCCTAGCCGCACAACTTAAATTTTTCTCTTCCCAACCTGATATAAACCCTCTCACACGGTTTGAAACATAATTTAAAATGTTTGCTGACCCCCTTTCCGCAGCAGTAGGGAGGCCCAAATATTTCTCACCTAGTGCCTCATTCGGTATATGCAAACATTCAAGCACCTCTCGCTTGCGCCCCTCCTCACAATCCCCGACCGAAAAACACCGCAGACTTATTCTTGTTAACAAGCTGACCCGAACCTTTATTGTAATCCTCAAGGATAGATGTGATTCGATCAGCCCCCCTCTTCGAAGCTTGTGTAAATATCAAGCAATCATCAACAAACAACAGATGGGAGACCCACGGCGCATGTCTCCCAACTCTCACCCCTCTTGACACATAAGCCGGCCCAATGCTCTTCACCATACTTGAAAGTCCTTCAGCGCAAAGCAGAAATAAGTACGGTGACATAGGGTCCCCGTGTCCGATGCCTCTCGTTGGTTTGAAAGACTCGGAGAAAACTCCATTGACCCTCACCGAAGAGATGCACTTCATCACAAGAGAGCACTAAGATTCGGAAAACCCAAGGCAGGGTTTTAGCGTCGAAAGCAAGACTTTCGGGATAAGTTCATCAAGCACCTTATGACAAGACCTTGAAGCCCCGTACAAGTCATGCAACGAAGCAAACTTAACTCCAAGAAGTCAGGGACTTGATCCGAGAAGACGACAAGCTCCGAGGACCTAACTTGAAAAGTGTTGAATCTTGCAAGACAAGGAGTTATGCCCAATTCGAGAGAAACCGACGACATGGACCTACATGCGAAGGGGGAAACATCCGGGAAGCAAGGGAACCGACGTAGAGCAAAGGAGGCCGCGGGCCGGGCCTCGGATGGGCCCGGGCCGGTCGGCCCGGCCCTATCCGGGGCCCGGTGATGCCCTCCTTTGCCCTAGCCGCCATTCGGGCTATTTATAGCCCCCCGACTAAGAGCCACGGATACAATTCGTCATCGGCCGCCGAGGAGCGAGAGAAGAGAGGGACACCATCTCGGGGAGGAGAGGGTCGAGCTAGTTGACTAGGGTTTCCCTAGCCGACGTGGGAACCTTGCACGGAAGACCACGTCGGAGTTCCCGAGCTAGAAGCAAGATCAAGGAAGGATCCCAATGGTGATCTTGTGTATGTATCATTGTTATAGTTGAATTATCAAGTTAAATCTTTTCCTAGCGATCAAGTGTTTCCTTGAAGATTTCGTTTTTCGATCGGCTTTGCTTATTCCAATTCTATTCTCGAGATAGATTACATAGGGTGTTCTTGTAGCCGCGGTGGCTAGAGGTACATGCCGGATCTTCCGAAAGAATCTCGACTTGTCTTTTGACTCGCTCTAGACTCCCCGCATGAGTAGGGATACATTGTGACGAACGGGGTTCCGAAAGGCGGATGTTTTCGTATTTGGACGGGAAACCACGGTTTAAAGAGGCTTCTTATAAGATTCGATTTACTACTTCTTCTCTTGCTTGGAACTTCAACAAAAGACTTATCCCGATCTCTCTAGATCGGTTTATCTACCCAATCTTACTTCGTTTTCTCCGGTCTTTAGTAGATTAGATTAGTTTCGTGTCTTTTACCTAGATGCATTAGGGTTTCTCTTTTACCGAAGATTGAAGTTACTTGGCTTTACTAGATCAACTTTTGCGTCACACATTTGTTCCACGGATTCGATACCTTGGGTTCACCACTCGAGGGAAGAAGGGTCCCTTGACTACGACGGGAGACTTGTCCGCTTGCAAGTCTAAACGAAATTTTATACAACTATTAACCGTCAACAAGCCCCTTTTTCTGGCGTCGTTGCCGGGGAACAAGTGATCAAGATTTGATTTTTTATTGCCTTTTTGTAATTTTCGGTTTTCTTTTTGTTTTTCTTTTTGCATCTACTAAACTTTGATCACCCTCAAAATACATTTAATCTAGTTTGTCTAACCCTAGTTTTTATAGATTTGTTTTTACTTTCTAGTTTTTGCATACTTTGTTTATTGCTAACCCTAACGGGAGATGGACGGCTACCTCTCCAACAAACCCGATAGTTTTGTGGATGATCCAGAAAAATTTTACGGTGCTAAGGAGACGCGAAGCACATCAAGCTAAAAAGTTGGATTTTGTAGATTCGGAGTCGGAAGACAAAGGATCGAAGGAATCTCCGAAAAATTCACCACCTCAAAGTCCTTGGGAGAATCGACTTCCACCAATGGGTGACCAATCACCGCAAGAATGCAAGATTGGGGAGCTATGCAGCCGGACATCATCGACCTACCAATCTTGAACCTCGAGGAGATCGGAAGACCATTCGAGATCAAGACCTCAACAATCCGCATGGTGCAACATTCACCCTTCACCGGTAAAGAGGATCCGAACCTTCACCTTCAGTTATTTATTCAACTATGTCAGACTTTCAACATGGATGGGGTGACTCAAGATTAAATGAGGGCAAGGCTTTTTCCGTTCCCACTTCTCGGGAAGGCTTTACAATGGTTCCACTCTCAACCGGCGGAGACGGTGCAAAATTGGAACACGTTGATGAAGGCTTTCATGAAGGAATACTACTCGCCGGTAAAACTCGGCCCGCGTAATAAGATTGACACCTTTGTTCAATATCCTACGGAAACTATCTCCGAGGCATTCGAGCGCTTCAACGAATACACTCGGGCGGTTCCACATCACAAGTTCCCGAAGGAAGACCTCGTGCAAAAGTTCTATCAAGGACTCACCATGGCGTCAAGGATGATCATCGATGCATCGGTGGGAGGATCCATCATCGAGCTTACACCGACGGAAGCTTTCACTCTATTCAAGAAGGTCGCGGATAATGACACATGGGCGTCGTCCGGCGCCTACATCCGGCTCAACCCACGGGGAATGTCAAAGGAGTCTTGCAAGTGGAGAAGGAGAACATACTTGAAGGCAAGATCGACTCGCTCATGAGGAGGTTGGAGAAGATGGAGATAGAAAAGAAAGAGGCTCAAGACTTGAAGGCTGCCGAAGCAAGGTCCACATGCGAAGAATTTGGAGAGTATGGCCATGTCCGCAAAGATTGTTCGGAGGAAGCCAAAACGCTCGACTACATGAGGAAGGGAGAATTGCCGAACTTCCGCTACGGACAAGGTAGACCTCAATTTAATGCAAGCTCATGTATTCCTAACGCGGTTCCTCTTCGTATACAATTGAAGGAATTTATGGACGAGCAAGCTAAGATCAACAAGGACACCGTCACCAAGTTCAAGACAATAGACAAGGTGTTGGAGAACATCGATAGCAAAGTGACGGAGGTCGGAAGTTCCAATCATCAAGTGCTCAACATGATGAAGATGCTCGAGACGCAAGTTGGACAACTTGCGGGGCGCCTCACTAATGATGAAGGGAAGCTTCCGGGACAACCCAAAAGTCCCGAATCGGCGAAGGCCATTCAAACACGTTCGGGGAAGGAGACCGAAGATCCGGAACGTTCCGCGGGAGCAAGGAAGCTTAAACCATCCACCGAGGTGGAAGGAGTTGCTAAAGAGAAGGTTACGGGGATTGTCATCGAAGAGCCCGAATTTTAGATGCTGGAGGAAGACACGAGGATACCGCAACTCAAGCCACGCTACTTCGGAGGTAAACTTGACAACAACTTTGAGAAGTTTGTGGAAGTTGTGCGTAGACTTAGCATCAACATGCCATTACTAGATGCCCTACAAGTACCTACATATTCTCGTTACTTTAAAGACATACTTGCAAATAAATATGAGATAGCAACACTCGGGGTAGATCATGTCAAGATGTCCGAGGAGTGTAGTGCCGCTATTGCTAATGGGCTAGAGAAGCAAAAGGACCCCGGGTGCCCTACAATACCTTGTTCCGTTGGTTCTTTCAACTTCGAGAAGGCGTTATGCGGCCTTGGAGCAAGTGTGAGCATCATGCCGAGGGATGTGTTCGAGAAGCTACGCCTACCAATGGCGCCTACGGGTATATGTTTGGAGTTGGGAGATAACTCCATTCGCTATTCCTTGGGCATTGCCGAAGATGTACCCGTGAAGGTCGGACACCACTTCATCCCCGTCGACTTCGTTGTGCTCGAGATGGGAGAGAGGAAGAAGTCACCGCTCATCCTTGGGAGGCCCTTCCTCAAGACCGTAGGAGCTACTATTGATGTTGGCAAGGGGGAGATCATGTTCGATATCAACGGAGAAAGGAGTTCCTTCAAGTTCCGTCCAAGAATCAAGGCATGCAACATGATTGGAGTGAAGGGAGAACCAAAGCAAAAGGAGGGGCTGAAAAAGAAGAAGGAGCCGAAAAAATGAACGTAAAGAAAATCAAAGAAGGTGTTGCATCCGTCAAGACAAAGGAAGAGAAGCCGCCTGTGAAGACCAAAAAATGACTAAGCCGGAAGACAAACCCGTGCCCAAGATGGTGCGGAAGTGGGCACCCAAGATTGCAACGCCCGCAAAGAGCGTTGATTCGGAATAATCAAGTGAAGAAGTCTAGCTATAGACTATAAACGAAGCGCTAGGCGGGAGGCAACCCGTTTCGTCGAGTCAAGAATAAGCTACCGGGAGGACAACCCGATTCCAGGTTTTTCGAGTCTTTTTAATAATTTAGTTTTGAGTTTTATTACACAAAGACATTAGACTTAGAAGTGGTTGAACAATATTAGAGACATAATTCTTGATTGAATATTTTGCTTTATCATAAACCCTTTGCATGAACCCTCCTATGTGGTTGTGTGTTCTTTTCTTTTCGAGAAACCACAACCAAATAATTTCAGAACCTAACTCAACCTTTCACCCTCATTATGGTGCTGAGGTTGACTTATCTTTCATGCTAAAAACACACGAGTAGAGCCACGACTTATATCTAGGTGTTAATTAAATTTCAGCACCTAGAAACTAAACTTTTGGTTGGTTTTAAAAATCTATATCCTTGGTTTCTCTAAGATTAGAATTTTTCTAAGCCTTATTTAATTTTGTTTTATTCAAAATCTCTCTTATTTAGCCAAAATTAGAACCTAAACCTATGCCCCCATGATCAAGCCGGGAAAAAGTTCGCTCTCAACCGATGAAGGCAAACTATACCGGTGAGACCGATATAAACGTAGTCGGAAAATATTTTCGACTTACATTTGTTTTTAATGGTTTAAAAACTTCTCTAAATTTATGCTTGAACTCTTGCATGGCTCTGAAAAATATTTTTAATTTCGAATTAGAGGAGTGCTTAACCTTAACACTACAAGGTTTTCCCCCTATTGCAACAAATCCCTTAGGCAACACCACTATTTCGGTTGCAATAGGGGGGTACTATTGCACCGAAACGGTGATTTGGTTGCAATTTGTGTGTCTATTGCAACACAAAATTTGAGTTGCATTATCTATTTGTTCGGTTGCAACATGTTGACGCTAATGCGCCCTTTTTTAGGATTTCCGTTGCATTTGGTTGGAACTAATGCCACCCCAATTTTGTGTTGCATTAGCATTCCTTACGTTGCAACAGAAAGTTGCTATAGCCACCATACTAGGGATGGTTGCGTTTGAACAAGTATGTCGCAACGTAGAATTTTGGTTGCAAATATATCTTTGCGATGTTGCAACAAGTTGGCGCTAATGCACCCATTATTCGGAATTGTGTTGCATTTGGTGGGAAATATTGCTACCCTACTTCGCGTTGCACTAGAAATTCGGGTGTTGCAATATAAACTTGCTATGGCTACCATACTAGGGTTGGTTGCGTTTGAACGGCCTTACGCAACGTCTTATTTGGGTTGCAAATATCTCTTTGCGTTGTTGCAATACAAGGAAGGCTACTTTCGCTTCGTTTCTAGCCTCAAGGAGGAATATTGTGTACGTATTGCCACAAAATTTGTTTAGATGAAAAAAATCTGCTATGGGGTTATAGCGAAATTTAAAATGCGATTTAATAAATAAATTTTATTATGAAAAAAAGAGAGGAAAAAAAATTGTGTTCTATGGGGATGTGGGCTAAGCCAGACCACAATAGGCTCAACCGGCGAGCGTAAAGCCCAGCGAGCGGGAGCCCGAGTGGACCGGCCAGCCCATTAAGCCCCAGAGCGCAAGTAGCAAGCATTAGTTGATGATGGTAATACGGAGTTCGAAAGCGCAGGCACGCCTCTTTTTTTAAGCTGGGATACCCCCTTCTCAGTTTACGGGGTGGCACTAAAGGTACTGGAGACTAGGATGTGAAAATGTCAAATGGGCCGATGAGAGTACTAATAAAAACAAGGATATGCCGGCCCAAATCGTCTATAACTTACAGCTCCCCCACCCCCAATACACTGTTGCTCCCAACCATCCCCCTCGTCGGCTCTGACCGTCGCGTCCACATCGAGATGCCCCGCATCGCGGTTTCCCCTGCGGCAAGCGGCGACAGCGGCCGGAGTGGCCGCATCGAGCCTTCCCAGACCAGTGGCGGGCGCGGACGGGGGGGCCGCGCCGCCGTAACACGGCCGAGCGCCCGCCACGGCGGGCGGGGCCGCATCGAGGGGATCCCGGAGAGCGGCGGCGGCGGACGGCGGGGCCGCACCGAGGGTTTTCGGGCGAGCGGCGGCGGCGTACGGAGGTGCCACTACTCCACCACGCGAAGCGCGATGCACGCGGGCGGTTCAAGTGTTCCACACCACCTACCTCGTCGTCCTCCGCATGTTCGGCGGCACCCCAACCCCCGTCGTCCTCGGGTACGGACGACACCGCCACCTCGTCGTCGTCGTCGACGGCCCGCATCGCCAAGTCGATCCATCCGTAAGGGTAAGCGAGGCCCTAGTCGGATGCAAGCGTTCCGAGAAGAGAAGTGAGGTACACCGCCCTACCCTCTTTGATTTTCCGGGAATCGTGTGACTCCTTTTGCAATTAGAAAAATGTTAGTAGTTCATAGTAATCAAAATTTCATACTAGATAATGGTAATTGTGTTTTTTGTGTGCATCCATCTCACCCCATACTAGATAATGATGATGATAATTGGCTTGATTTCTTGCCATCTTTTGCCGTGAATCGACTCGTGTACATTTGATCACAATCCGAAAACAAAGCCGCCCAAATGAACGCAGTTGTCCCATTTAGTAGGTTAGGCCTTTTCTCGAGGGTAGTCGGGGGATCACGGGTAAATTGGTATACATTATGAGTCAAGAGATTGAATAGGCTGTTTAAACTCGAAAAACAGCAAATTGTTTTGTTTGCTCGTGCTAGTGAACATCGCTAATCGGTGAGGATCATCATTCCGGACTCGGATCTTTGAGCGAGACAATAGCAAGAAACCGTCTCCATCAAAAGCTTCGGGATCATCGAAAAGAAAGGTCCATTTTTTTGACTAATTTGCTGCATTGGCCACATTTCGTTGTAACACATTTCATGTTAGTAACTTGTGTTTTTTGTCCGCCATAGCAAATGCCCTTGCGCCAAATGGTTCAACAGGTGAAGGAGCGTTATGATGATTTGCGGGAGCGATTGAGAACCTAAGCTTCGACATTGCTTGGAACGCAGGAAGACATGGAGATGACCCTGAAGGAATTCATGGAGACTGTTGCTGACAAGTTAGAAGTGATGGCGAAGAAGATCCGCAAGCTTCAGGATAAAGTCAATCGCAAGTAGTAGTAATCTAGCTTAGTACGTAACATAACCAGGTCCTAGGTGAATGTTATGCGATCTTTGGTGAATGGTCTAAGAATGGATGTGTATGTGGCAACATCTAAGTAATAACTTTGAACATTTATACATGCATCTTCGTATGTCTATGTGTTTGGATCCGGACGAGCCCTTGCAAAATATTTGAACTCATGAGTGACACAAATTGAAATCCGTTGGGTCCCGTCATGCATATTTGGACTAACCATCCGTCCGTTTTCGTAATTGCGTCATGCTATTGTTTATGCTATTCATGTGAATGTTCACAAAGCATTGTGATCAACAATTTGGAGACTCTTCACTAGAACTCCCGAATTTTGTGTATTATTGTTAGCCTCTATAGTAGCCGATCGTAAAAGAAAAATAATGAATTACGCATATGTTGAAAACCCTGAGAAAGGTCATACTACGTACAACCTCAGAAATATTGAAACCATGTATTCCTTGGTTGTACTAAAATTTTGTCTATCGTGTATGTATTGCCACGATCAGATAGGGGCTCTTCCGATCTGGACCATTCCAAAATTCCGTCTTCGACAACCTCGGTTATTGTTGCGGAGATATCCACGAGGGCCTCTAGGGGATCGATCTCCACGACGATCTCCACGTGATTATTGTTGCGGAGATCTAAGCGGCGCTACGGCCACGGCCGGTACGTACCGATGTCTTGATCTCGTATATATATCCAATCGTTCGCTCGCATATATATGCATATTGGTATATGTATCGTGATCAAGGTCGATTGAAATTAAACATGAACAATGCGGATTAACTAATGGCATCAGACGAAGATCGAAGTTGGATGCGCTTGCCTCGACACTCGGCGGATTGGCGAACAATTTTCGAATTTTTTTTGCAAAAATTTACGGCCTCATCAGCGCGAGGTGGATCTATTGCGTGTCCATGTAAATTGTGTCAATGCATGATCAGACATTCCACCGTGGGTCGCATTCAAATTCATTTACTCAATAGAGGGTTTGCTGATTGTTTCATCGATGCTGGTAACATTCAAGACCAAACTAATACTTCTTCTCAGGGTCCTGTGAATCAAGATGTTACTGCTGATCTCAATAATCATGATGCACTACCTACGGTGATGATACAACACATTTATTTGTAGAAGACGATGAAGAAGATGGTTTGGATGATAACCCTGCTGCCACCAATACTCGATTAGAAACATTATCGGTGGCACTATACATCATGGACAAACCGGAGATGAGGAAGAGGCGATAAGCGAGCGAGAGATCTTTTTGAAACTATTAGAGCGAGGCAAAGAAGGAATTGTATCCGGGATGCAAAAATGCAACGAAGGTCTCTTTTATCGTGGAGCTTTTTCGGATAAAGTGCATGTATGGCTTAAGTAACGCGTCATTGGAGGCCATACTTAAGCTCTTTGGAAAGGTTCTCCCCGACCGGCATTGTATTCCCGACTCCTTGGATAAAGTGCAAAGGGTGATTCGAGACCCGGGCTTGGACTATGTCAAGATACACGCATGCCAAAATGATTGTGTGTTATTTTTTGATAAATACGCAAATCGGGAAACATGTCCCATTTGTAAGGAGTCAAGGTGGAAAGTTGTAGATAAAACCTCTCGATAATAATTGCGGTGCGGTGGGTGCTACTTCGTTAAGAAGCGGTTACCGATTAAGATCCTACGCTACTTTCCTCTTATTCCTCGGCTTCAAAGAATGTATATGTCAAAGCAAATGTCAAAGGATATGCGGTGGCACAAGAATGAATTGGTGAATGATGCGAAAATGCGTCACCCCGCCGACTCAAAGGCATGGAAGCACGTGGATTCGAGTTTACATGGTTTTCGAAGGAGGAGGTCGTAACGTTAGGCCGGGTCTTGCTTCGATGGGTTCAATCCCTTTGGCATGCAAAGTCTTACGTATTCCATTTGGCCCGTCATCCCGGTTCCTTACAATTTGCCTCCATGGATGTGTCGAAACAATCTAACCGGATTTTGTCAATGTTGATTCCTGGTCCAAAATCTCCCGGAATGGATATTGATGTATACTTGAGGCCCTCGATACCGGAGCTCAAGGAGCTTTGGAATAATGGTGTTAAAACAAGAGATGCGGGGACTAAGGAGAATTTTAGATTGCGTGCTATACTTCTTTGGACAATTAATGACTTCCCGGCCTATGCTATGTTGTCCGGTTGGAGCACTAAAGGAAAGTTTGCATGTCCATACCGCCACAAACATACCGAGTATTTGTGGTTGAAACATGGGCGGAAGCACCGCTACATGGCACATCGACGTTTTTTGGCCCCCGACCATCCATGGCGCAACAATGCGGTCGGCTTCAACAACAAGGTCGAAACCGGGGAGGCACCGGAACCACTATCCGGTGCACAGGGTACTTGAGCGTATTCTACTTTTGAACAAGTAGAATTTGGAAAGACATTGTTATCAAAAAAAAAGAAAGCGTGACGAAGACAACGGATGGCACAACCGGAGGAAGAAGAGTATTTTTTTTGAGCTCCCTTCTTGGTCTTCTTTGCTCATCGGGCATAATTTGGACGTGATGCACATTGAGAAAAATATATGCGAGAGCATACTAGGCACTCGCTTAAGTTGGATGGCAAATGTAAGGACGGGGAGAATGCTCGGCTTGACATGGAGCATCTACGGATACGACCGAGATCAGCACCCCGTGATTAAAGATGATAAGTATACCTTGCCATCGGCCTTGTACGAGTTAGATAAGGATGCCGGGGAAAGTTTGTGTGAATTTCTATATGGAGTGAAGATGCCGATGGGGTTTCCTCGAATATAAGAAGATGTGTTGATGTAAAGTCACGTAAGGTGTCGGGCTTGAAAACGCATGACTACCATCTAATTCTACGAAACTTTTACCCTTAGTGGTGCGTAGGATTTTGCCGTGTCGTTGTCATTGGATTGATTCAGCTTAGTAATTTCTTCGATGCACTATGTTCAAAGGAGTTGGTGGAATCGTAATTGGACAAGCTCACTGTTCAATTAGGGAGGTCGTTTGTCGACTTGAGATGATATTCCCACCGCATTTTTTGATATCATGATCCATTTGCTCGTTCATCTAGCCGAAGAAGCTAAACTTGGGGGGCCAGGTGTGTTACGGATGGATGTACCCGGTGGAACGGTACCTACGCACCGTGAAAGGATATGTGAGGAACAAGGCTCACCCCGAAGGTTCAATTGCTTCGAGGGATACATACTCGAGGAGTGCCTTACATTCTCGCTCAAGATTCTTGGACGTGGACACCAAAGACAATCGTGTTGATCGACATGAAACGCTTCTTGTTAATGAGCCACCATCCGGTTTGAGCATTTTTTCGAAATGGATTACAAGAGGAGAGGACGGACGGTTGAAGAAATACCACCAAATGAGTTTCGGAAGATGAGGCACTACATAATTTGCAATTGTGATGAAGCTAGACCATATGTCGAGTAAGATGCACTACCGAACATCATTATTGCTTTTAATTTTAAATATCAAACTAACGGTAATATTCTTTTGTGTGCAGCGAGCATTTGGAAGAACCGAGGGCACATGGATCCGTAAATCTTGATAAGCGACATGAGGCTCAACTCGTAAGATGGTTTGAAAGCAAGATCACGAGTTTACATGCTAGAGGGGAAGTAAGTTCGTATTTGTTTGCACTTGCTCGGGGACCGGATCCCCCGACCTCGTACATTGAATAGTCATATCAACAATTGGATGTTTCGTACCGTTAACATCGAGAGAACCCTAGTGACACAAAACAGTGGTGTGCTTGTCAAGGGTGAGGCGAGAAGGCACAAATTGGTATGGGGTGATTAAAAGAATGATCTCACCGGAATTCCCTGGACAAAAAGAAGTTATTCGTTCCAAGGTGTGGGTTTGATGTGCCTCTTGTCACAAGTACCAACGAGAGGCGAGAGGATACAAGTAAAGATAAATATGGGGTCATTGACATCGATACTACTCGACACAAGTTTAGCAATGAACCCTATATTCCGGCAACACGAGCGAAGCGGTGTTTTATGTGAATCGGTGAACAAACCGGGCCGGAGCAAAGTGTTATTTCAATGAAACCAAGGAACTTGTTTGCCATGCTCGAATTAGATCTCGAGGACTCACTTGCTTGTGGGTATCGAAGGTATTAATTTGCTCGGTGAACACCGAGGTTTTGACAAATTGGTCTAGATCGGACAAGGAAGGCACAACCGGCGATGTCTCGTTATTAATCGGGTTCGGGCCGAGGCGATTGACGAACCGTACGACGAAGTATTTGATGTTGATGATGAACATGATGCAGATGACACGTACATTGATGATGGAATTGTTGCACCAATAGTTCAAGATGCCCAAGATGATGAGTTTTTCAATTGATACTTACTCGACCGTAGTCATGACTTCTATGTTGCCATTATTTACTACTTCTGGAAGACTTTTGCATAAATCTTAATATTTAAAATATGAATCTATAAATTGGTATGACAAACAAAAATAGGGGGCTGTAGGGCAGGCCAGGTCACCAACAGGCTCTACCGGCGAGCGTGAAGCCCAGCGAGCGGGAGCCCGATGGGCCGGCAAGCCCAACAAGCCGGAGGTTAGTAGAGAGGAAGCAGTGTTCAGAGGAGTTCGGGATGGCAAGCACGCCTCGCCTTTTAAGTTGTGGTGCGCCCGCTTGAGGTAGCGGTGTGGCACTAAAGATTATGCTCGATGTCTGCTTTGTGCGCGCTTCGCACACACCGGGAAGTAATAAGGACAAATGGGCCGGCCCAATCTCGGACTGCAATCCTTTTCTAACAAAAGGGCACATTGATAATTTGCAAATGTCTTGTTGCTTTTAATATGTTGATATAGAAAATAAAAAATTGACTAACAAATGATACAAATTAATCTTTAGTAAATCAACAAATAATTAGAGTAATATGGAAGTTATCTGTCAAAATTGCCCAAATAAACAAGGCCTCCTAGTTTCAATCCATCAACCGAATTACTACTAATATGTACACATATACTTGTTCCGAAAACCAAGAAATTCTACTTGCTACTTTTGGTTAGTACATTATTTACATGATTCTACAAATGAGCATCTGGCAGAAATCGGTAACCATGCTTGATCTCAAGCTGATTAGCAATCTCAAAAGACAGAAATGCATCCTTGGCGGCGTATTGCACCTGCCATTCGTGCAACACCCTCAAACCCCAAAGCCTCGTGGTTCACATTTCGTCCTTGTACGGAGGTAGCTCCGTACTCGATTTCCAATCTTCTCCAGGTGACGACCGTAACCATTTCGGTACGGATGGCTATACTTCTCATCAACGTCGGCAACAATCGGTTGAAGGTCTTTCCAATTAGAAATCTTGACGCCGCGGTCCTCCCGTAGGCGTTCGGCATCGTTGGTGATATGCGCTCCCACAAAGATGTGGCCTTCCTCGCCGAGAAACTTGCTCGGGACATCGGGAAGCTTGTAGCCGGCATGGTGCACCCGGTAAATAAGGCGGCTCGAACCGACACACAATTGCGGCAATGCGAGCTTGTACCCGCCACCGCGAAGCCGAATCCACTCGGTGTCCAATCCGACGAGCAAACGTTCGGGAGGTGGGCTACCTTTGATTTCGTCGATGTACTCCGCCACTACTCCGGCGTCGCAAGTGACGATGGTCTTGAGTGCCGGCGGGACGGGCGCTCCTTGAAGAATTCAACCTCGTGCATGGTAGTTGGGGGCGGTCTCTCGCTCCTCCGAAAGTCGTGGACGGACGACGGCGGGGCGCCATTCGTCCCAGCCGCTCCGATCTCGAACGTCGGCTGGATCAACGGCGGCCTCCCACGGGTTGAGGGCGACACGCTTGCCACCTGCCGGTCCCAAACCAAGAAAGCAAAGTTCCAAATCGTCGTCGAGGGACAAATCCACGACTAGCTAGCAATCGTTTGTGCCTTGCGGGACTAACCCGCTTCGAAGCGACGCTCGGCGCCGACGACGCGGCCGGGATTGCTCCGCCCGCATCACCGGCTGGTTGTACGAGCCGGCGGCGGTGGCCTCTACGGCATCCCCCTTCATTTGTGGGGCGCCGCCGTCACCCGATGCGTCTCTTCGGGTCATCGCCGCCGTATCGAGGTCGCTTGCGATGGCGGTTGCGCAGATTGCAAGCTTTGGGGGGTCGCCGGCAATGGCGGCGAGCAAGAAAACCCCTTCTCCTTCGATGCGAGACGGTGGGAGCGAGTGGGTGGG
Organism: Cenchrus americanus; assembly: GCA_947561735.1. Lineage (NCBI taxonomy): Eukaryota > Viridiplantae > Streptophyta > Magnoliopsida > Poales > Poaceae > Cenchrus > Cenchrus americanus. The sequence goes on from OX387240.1 coordinate 59,481,073, forward strand.
GCGGGGGTAGGGAAGAGGGCTAAACTAGTATATTCTATGCTCGTCGTTTCGGCTTCATATACGGAGTCAAATCGACGTGTTGGTTGCCGAAGCAATGGGCATGGCAAGATTTGAAGACAACCGGCAAGACGAAGGGGCGGCGGTTCCTAATGTAATCGCTACACGCACGCGCGCCTGGGGAGTCGTGGTCTGGCCGCAACGCTTCATCTGCACCGGATAGTTGCATGCAAAATCACACTAAGGGTTTGATGTATGAAAAGGTTTGCGTAAAGCTCTGTATCGCAAAGTAGATCCAAATTATTTATGTAGTTTTAGATTTCATCTACATTTACTACTCCATGGAGGTGCACCATTAATTACAAGTATTATAGTAAGTTATTTTCAAAACTACTTTCAAAATCGTAGCTAAATACCGGATTAAGTAGGTTCATTAGATTCGTCACACAAAGTTACGCCGACACGTGAAAAGGTTTTACAAATAAATTATATTTAGTGTTCCATTTATGAAAGATTCTTGGGGCTAATTTTATTTAGATGCGAACGGAAGAAGAAACGCAGGCCGCGCCGCGCCTCGCGATCTCCCACGCGTTCGGTCCTACGTACTCTACTCGAGTGCCCCGGACACCGTTCAACGAAGCTCCTAGCCTCCTACGCCGCAGCCGGCGCCGTGACGGTTGACAAGACGGCACGGGGGGGCGGAGTAGTTTGCTTCGTACACCCGACCACGCCCCCCCCCCCCCCCGCAGGCGGTGAACAAAAATCGCAATGGCACAAACAGGGAACAATGCGAAGTTCGATTTCCTCGGCCACGAGGGGCCGATACGGATTAATCTTAGAAAGGTGAGTTACAAGCCGCCAATGTCGGCGGCGGCACCGTCGCGAAGCACGCCGTCGATGTCAACCCCCGCGGCGGCGGCATCGGCCACAATGGGGAAGTGCGGCGCGTAGTGCGGTGCTGCTCCGGCGGGAACGGCCACTCCGCCGCGGATCGGGCCCAAGGGAAAGTCGACTTGCGCGTCCGCCGTCACGAGCGCGCGGGCGGCTCCCCCGGCGCGCACCGCACGCACCGCCTCCTTGACACGCCTTGGGAGCGCGCGAAGACGGTCGGGGCGCGCAGCCGGAGCCCCGGGCCGACCACCGTGACGGCGACCTCCGCCGCGCGCGTAAGTTCATCGTGGCGATCCTCCGGATCGTTCGGGCGGCGGCGCGGCTCCTCCGCCCGCTCGCGGCGGAAAGACGCCTCCGCCTCCTCGGCCGAGACAAGAAGGGGTACGATCACGTAGAACAAAAATGACATGTCTCCGACCAAGTTTCTTAAACAATGAGAGTGAACCTAGGATTAACTAACAATGTGTAGGACCACTTCTTCAAATGAGAATCCAACCAATATAAAGATTGTTCATCTCGACGAGCTATGAAACTTTGGTATTCATCTCATTTCAAATTGACGTCGTCTACCGATTGAAAATCTTGAATCTAGTTATGAAATGTTCTATTTTCAAATTATTATTGCTCGTACGCTTGTGACACGATATGGAGTGGACACCATGATCTAGATTATGTTGTCATAAGAATGTAGGAAAAAAATTTCCCGATTTGGACGTCATTTGACAAATATAAACAACTTTGAAGTTATGATTAAACGATACAAATGATCAAGTTCATTATGAACATGAACAACTCAAGAACACATCCCAATGCGGGTGCCGACGAGGTGGGGCCCACAACTCTCGTCCAATGGGGAAATCTCTCGCGGGTTCGAGCCGAGACGGTTTGGCGCAACAATCCTACCGACAGGTGGGTCCCGCAACTCCGTCCACATATGGGGTCAAATTTCCGTACAGACTGATTTGTGGGCCAACTAGTGCCTGGGTACACCCGTCATTGACCCTGTGATTCCGTGTCCTCCCCATGAAAGCGCAGTTTCCTTAAAACCCAATGAACCCCCGCGACCCCCCAAATTCAATCTACAACATGATCTGGAGGCGGCGGTTCTTTTCCATCTCCCCTCATCCTCGCCGGGGATAACAGCGTCGCACATCCAATTACCCACCGTGCGTGACGAACTGCAACCACTCCATGGAAAAGATCTCCGTGGCTCGCTACGAGGCGTCGTCGAGGCTGCTGGAACTGCCGACGGAGCTGACGATTGATATCGTCTCCCGCGTCGCTGCGCAGTCAGAGGATGCCATTGTGGATCTCCGCAACCTGCGCGCAACATGCAAGGCAATGTGCGTGGTGGGCGGCGCCGCCACGGTCGGACGACGCCTAGCCCTGAAACGCGTCCTGCGGCGTCGATTCTACCTCGGCCACGAGTATCGCACGGCGCTCGTCAACACACTGGCCAACGTCGGCAACCCGGAGGCCTTGTTCCCGGAGGCGGCTTGCGCCGCGCAAGATCTGGGGAACACACGTGGCGTCATCACGCCGTGCCTCGACCGGCCTACGCGCGCGCGCGGAGGCGGGTCACAAGGAATCGATGTACGCCCTCTCCCTCTTCCTCTACGGACCCAACGGCGGCGAGGCCGACGACGACGAGGCCGGGCGGCTCCGCGCTTGGTCGAGGCACCCCAAGAGGGGGCGACGGTGCTTCCTTGGATAAATTTGACTTGCACAAAACGCCGCTCCAGGATCATTGCGTCGACGTGGCACTACCGCTTGCGGATGCGAATGCGATTGCCGTGTCGCCGGTGCCGGCGCCCGTACCTCGCCACGACGATTTGCGGTGTGCGGGTCGCGGGTGTGGCGACCACGCGAGGATGGCATGCTTGGTACTCGTGGCGTAGGTTCGCGGCGAGGAGTGTAGGATCCGAAACGAGTGTGATTGGTTCTTCTACACACTCAAGGAAGCGTTAATGATCTGAAGGAAGGTATAAAAGTTGTGATTGCTGATATTTCTTGATAAATTAGTTCCACACATGATGCACCCTAAAAGACATTCTGGATTTCAGTGTACATGTTTGCGTTCTTTCTTGTGTTTTACAAGTTCGGTCGATTGCTAAACATTGTTTAAGTGCACAAGATTTGAGTTATCATTTGTTCGACGAGTTCGTTTAATGCTTTCTTCATGTTCGGGAAATTTATCCGCAAGTGACGAGGGACCTTGCGAGAGAGGCTCGGCGTCATTTCGGTCACATCTTTGAAGAAATCCGGCTAATAAACACAAAGCATGTCTCTCAAGTTGTGTCTTTCGATTATGTATGTGTCTTTACAATTTGTGTCCTTGTAGAGCATGTTTTTGATGATCCTTAGTTGGTGTGGTGTCAACGTGACTCGGGTAGCTAGCCTGTGAAAACTCAGTTGTCATAAATCTTACCGATTGCTACCCGATCTTTATGTTTGTTACACATATTTGTGTGATGCATTTTACTACGGTACAAATCGATAAAGGGTTTATGGTAGTCTGCTAAAGTTTATACAAATATGACATTCGTAAATTTACTGCGACCACATCAAAAAATGTGTAACCAATATACAATAACTTTGTGGTAAACAAGAAGTAAACTTTGTGGGACCCACCCGTCGGTGGCCACACCAAAATGCATCCCTCAAATACGCCAAACGTTCGTAAAAAATGGGTAGCCGGCGATTTGGAATGTGGCGCCGCTTTTTTCCCATCCGAATTATTTAACTTTCGCCCAAACTACCGCGCAACCATGAGCGGGGCCACCACGCCGGGTTACAAGAGTAAAAAGTCGCGCGTCTTTACTTTCCCTCCCGAATCCCCTCGCAAAACAAATCTAGAACTCGGTCGGTTAGGGGTCGGGTAGACGATACGACTACCGCCGCCGCCGCCGCCAAGCCGCTTCTCGCCGCGCGTACACGAGGATGCCGTCGTCGAGGGAGCGGCAAGGGTGACCCCTACGACCTGCGAAGCGCGGCGCACACCGTCGTCGGCCATGCTACCTAGAATGTTCACAACCCCCGGTGCGGCGATTGGTGAACCTACCGCCACCATGGCCCCTAGGCCTAGGGCGACGGGGGCTCTCTTTGGGTCATCATCACCTTCGGGCGACGATGAAGCACGCGTCGACGTGGACATAGGTGCGGACACGATGTTTTACCTTCATCTCGGGACGAGACGACCGAGGCCGGTACGCCGTATCGTGGTTCCATCTTTCCCCTCGTTCGTACCGCATCCAACATCTCATGCATCCGTGCACGCACCGGTACCCTAGATTTCATGCATTTGATCACGCGATTTGCACACCAAATTTCTTCACATGTTATTGATATGACATCGAAATGAATGCGCGGATCATTAGATGATCGATCTTGGACCGTATATATGATTGAGAAGGGTATAGATGGGGAGCCGGATACAACACATACTTGTCACCCTCGTGGTTCACAAATCACCCTACAAACCATAAACAACCTGAAACAAAAACTGGGGTACAGGATGAGGGACATTGTTTACTACAAGACTAGAATTCCTGACTCTACTGCGGAAGCAACACTCACTGAGATCGACTACGACGTCGACGTAGAAAGAATGAAACAGATTCACGAGGAGGAGATGGTGATCAGATTAGTTGTCTCCAGAGAGCCAATACCTAGAAACCATACCATGGCCATAACACCTTTGAAATCCAAAAGTGCTTACATAAATGCTGATGATGAAGAAGAAGTAGAAGAATGTGACTTAGATGAATACAAACTTTGGCTAGCTGATTTGCATCAAGAGAAGAAAGCCTTGGGTAAGATATGCTTCAGCCAAATATTTGTGTACTTATACTCCGGAATTTGCATGTTCGGTCACATGAATGAAATTAATTATGGATTATATTTCGGAACTAAAAGACATTTTCGGGGATGACACAATCGATACATACAGAGAATACCCGAATGTTGCGGGGACCGCTTGAAGACATCGGTAATATCCCTCTCCTAATTTGCAAGCAAATTACCATTTTTTGTCATACTACAAAATATGATCGGTCATCATATGCCACTAAATTCTGCAGAACGGTACGTGGACCCCACCTTCATTTTGCAACACGGGAATGAAATGAACCCAACACTGCGGTGCAGCCTCCATATCATGCTCGGCGTTGGAAACAACACGAGCAAGGATGTGGTAACATGTGTTCCATAGAAATTACCTGTCTGTGCATACAGTTATTTTGTGGGTATTATCACATGCATGTTGTTCGCATGGAATAGGCTCCCAAAAAGTTAAGAAAAGAGGACGCGGTCCCGTAAGAGCATTGACGGTAATCGCCAAGAGAATCAAGGCGGGCAAGCAGCAGTTAGACATTCAATTCTCTAAACATGGAGGACCGGTAGGTGATAACTACCGCTCATTCGTTGATGAAGTGGTCATGTATACAAGGAAAAGGGCTCCTATCATTGGAGTGAAATCATGGAAAAATGTTAGGGAAGAAGTCAAAAACGCAATAGCAACCGATGTATTGGTAATAATAGACTTTGCTTTTCAAGTACAATTCAAATAAAAACTAACATATAAACTCACACAATATTTGAATGCTATTGTGATTATATAACGAGCAAAGTGGGACATGGAGGATAATGCTTTGAATCAAGGGAAAAGATATGGGCCATTGCTAGGGAGCGTTACAAAGGATGGCGTTCAACTTTCGGTGCTACGACCAAGACATACAACAGCTACCACCGAGAGAATGTTACATAAGCCTACGAGAATTAGATATTGTTGAATGGCACTATCCGTTGAAGTATTTCGACTTGCTAAATTCAAGGTTTGTTCCACATTGTTAATTACGATTTCTGACCACTACATTTTTCATTCAAATGGCGATGTCTGAGTCTTTAAGATTTTTGTTCATAACTTTTCATTGTATAGGAAAGGAGCACACAAAATTCTGCGATTCGATGCCAACAAATGACAAGACATTTGTCAGGCGCTAAGCCTTATTCTCAGCGCAGCTATGAGAAGGTAATAACTGGACAAGCACATCTCCAATCTGTCTTGCGGGATGAAGAACATTAATTTGTTATTTTCTTGGCATAACAGAGAGACCCAGAAACTGGTGAAGAGCCCGATGATATGGAACTTTGGTGGATAACTCACACTAACCGGGGGTCTTGGACGGACGAACAATCTAAAAATGTCTATGTGAGTTCTCAATGAATTAGTACATACATTACTATACATAGGCTTATGCAACTATAGAATGCAACCAATCTCTTGTTCAACTAACTCCTCCACCTGTGCCTTGCAAATGTTAGGACACCGCAAGCAGCGTTATTGCTGAGGCGGAATCAAATGCAGACAACAACTTTGTTTCCCAAAAGGAAAAAAACGAGATGTTCCAAAAAGCCTACAAAGAAGTCACGAAGTGCAAATCAACCAAGTTGCATGGAAACGGGTACCTGGCAAAAAACCCAACTAGAAGGCAGCTGCTCAATGCGGAGTGCGAGGAACAAATTCGTAGGGAAGAGCTACAGCATGAGGAACACGTCGAGCTCATGGACGCATTTGGGCAGCTACAAGAAAAAATGTCAGGATGGGAAGAAGAAAGGGAAGCAGAAAGGAGAGAACATGCACGCCAACTTGAAGAAAGTGAAAAGAGAAGGCGAGGCGGAACTACAACGACTTAGGCAAGAGTTCCTATCAATGCCGCAAGCATCAAATGGACGATCACAAGTTCCACAGTGCGGGTCAAGCTATTTGCATGAATGCGTTTCTTTCCTTGGGTTCTATATATGAATGTTTGTATCCTTTGGTAGGTTGACCAGCCAATATCCGTACAACCATGCCCAAGCAACAATGTCACCGAATCCGCCGACGAAGCGGCGGTTGCATCAATCACCCGGCAAAACAACCTTGTCGCCGAATCCCGCGGACAACGTGGCGGCGGAACCATCAATTCCTACATCCGGGAATGTACAACCGGACTCCGGGAATGTGCTCTCGTGTACTCGGGTTGTTCTCGAATTCACAACTTTTTACTAGTACATATCATCGATTCTTCGATGAAATTACGCCTAATCTTGTCCTTCCAAATGATTGGTTCATAGGAGAAGGAATGCGAAGAAGCTCGAAAACAAGTATTTCGCAAAACCGAAGCACTAAAGGTGGTGTTAACAATCCCGAAACTCAATCCACCGTTAGACAAATTTCTTCTCAACAGACTACGGTACAAGTTGCACAAAGGAGACGACAAAGCACCAAAAAGACAAGAGGTGAAGCTTTTTTCAACAACTCTTACTGCTGTGAATGTAATTAATGTTTCATTTGTCAAAGTGTGTTTATGGTTGTGGTAATTATTTGATGTCATTATGCTATTTTTATGAATCACAATCAATCTTTGGTTTGCTATATGTTGTTGTTTCACAAATTCCAATATTAGAGATTAATTGATGCTAGCTTAAAAATTTTGTTGATTCTTTACAGGTGATGACACCTCCTTGCATTGAATCCCCCTTTGTTGATCAAGTGTTGGGATCATCTCCAAGTAACAATTGGCTGACCAAGTTCTTCATGTCCTAGCAAATTTGTCTACTATGTGTTGAAACAATGTCCTGTGCCAAACTTTTCAGTATTTAAGTACTTCATGAGTCATGTAATTAACTCAGTGGATGGTTCAATGTTGGTTAATTAACTATAGATGCATTGTTATATTTATCTGCTGATGTTAATTAATGCTGCAATTACTGCTGCTACATAAATGAGCGTGGCAGAATACATCAGTGTTTTTCGTTGCCAAAAGTAGCGTGGCAATAGTAAGGTGCACTTGTAGCACCCCTAATACGAACGTGGTAATAAGAAATTCAACTTGTAGCAACACAAAGGGAACGTGGCAATAGTATGGTGTACTTGAAGCAACCCTAAATAGGAACGTGGTAATAAGAAGTTCAACTTGTAGCAACACAAAATGAGCGTGGCAATAGATAGTGCACTTGTAGCAACCCTAATAGAAACGTTGTAATAAAGACTTTAACTTATGGCAACCAACCAAATGTCGAAGCAATAATAGAGGACCACATATTACAACCAATCAAATTACGTGGCAATAGATAGTGCACTTGTAGCAACCCTAATAGAAACGTTGTAATAAAGACTTTAACTTATGGCAACCAACCAAATGTCGAAGCAATAATAGAGGACCACATATTACAACCAATCAAATTACGTGGCAATAGAGGATACCACCTAAAGCAACGTAACCAATATCGTGGCATCGACAATGCTACCTATCACATCGAAATCAACTTTTGTGGCAATAGAGGAGACCACCTATAGCAACTAACCAATTTCGTGGCATCGGACAATACTACATATTCCAACCAAATTACTTTCGTGGTAATAGACGAGGTTCAACCAATAGCAACCAAAGACAAGTGCGTAGCAATACTATAACTTGCAACGAAACGAAACGTTGCAATTGCACCTTTGGCAACACCGCGTATGTGTCGCAATAGTACACTTTGCAACCAAAACAAGTGTTGTAAAAAAACCTAATTGCAACGTTGCGTTACGTTGCAACAAAAAAACTTTGGCAACCACTAGATGGACAACGACGCAATACCCTAATGCAACGCGGCCTTTCGCATCCCATGTCCCACGGAACAATTTGGTTGCAATTGTGTCTATTGCAACCAAATATGGCATATTGCAACACATTTTGTGCGTTGCATTAGGGGGGAATCTAGTAGTGTAAACACACCTAAAGGGAGGCAATCTAGTTTGAGTTAAACATGCATGCACCATTGGATACTCTTTCATCAACTTTCACCAAGTCCACATGCAAAGGACAAGCATGGTGGGCAGCAAGCATCAACTTTGCAGAAATTTCATGGTGGCATGTGAAGCAAGTGGAGCTAGGGAGCATGGACATGACCCAAAACATGAAGCATCAAGTGGAAGGACCAATAATGCAAGAAAAGGAGTGGACGAGAGCGTTTGGGCGGTGCAACTCGTGGAACACGCGAGCGGGGAAAGTTGCGAGAGGAGAAATGATCGTGCTGGAAGAAAGCGAGAGGTGTGGAGGAGCCGAAGCCACCCGAGCCGGTCGGCCCAGCCGGCCGGCCTCCCCTACTTAAGGAGCCCCCCGGCTCCCGTTTTCTGCAGCAAGCTTCCCTCTCCTTCCTTAGTTTGTGTGTTCAAGTTTGTGTTCCCAAAACCTCCGTAGACATAGCCAACCTTCCCAAGCTTGATAGCTCAAAAAAAATCCACCACCTTAATCCACTCAAAGTCCACATCCGAAGTAAGATTTTATGTGCCTAGTTACCGGTTGCAACCCGGAGTTTTAGTGGAGAGAAGAGTGCAGCAACCATGTGGAAGAAAACCACAAGTCTCTTCTCCAAGAAGAAGGGTTTGTCGTCATCCAAGGCATCGTCGACGACGTCTTCGAGGAGGCACTCGGTTTCCGAGTCTCCCCGGAGCATGGAGACGGATACGGCACCACCAAGGAGGAACGATGCTCTCCTCCTTGGTGGTATGAGGGCTGCAAGGAGCACGTCCATGAGGTTTACCGAACCTCAAGGGCACACGGAGGAGCCGCCCGTGCCACCACGACGATCGACCCGTTCGACCGCGCCACCTCCATACACTCCGATATATTCCTCGTATGGCTTCATCATTTTGTCGGAGGAGGAGGAGGAGAGGCTCTCTCGTCTTGAGAAGAGGCTTGTGCCCAACGTCGAGTTCGACGACCAAGCACTCTACAACTTGGGTTTCGGCACCGACATATACTACATGTTGGGGCACCTTGGATGGGTGCAATTCTCCAACGGAGTATCGGCGGACACCCACAAGGAGTTCGCCTTGGAAATCTTGATGACCATTGCACCTATCCTTGATGATGGGGTGCAAAGCTTATCATTCCGTTTGGAGAGAGTCCAACAAGTGGTTCCCTACGAGCACGTTAGGGAGCTACTTGGATTCCATAAGGGAGCTCCGGAGAAAGTTGATGTGCCACCCGCATGTTAGATGGATTTTGGAATTTGATCTCCGGAGAAGCCCACCAACAACGCAATTGCATCCGCAACCCCATTATCCGGATATTTCACTCTTGGATGTGCAAGAGGGTATTGGGGAGGATGAGGGAGACGAAGGTGACCGACACGGAGTTGAATTGGCTTTACTCGGCCTTAATTGCCAAGCAGACAATAGACCCCTCATACCTTATGATCAACCGTTGGTGTTGCGAGGCAACATCGGGGGCGGGACATATTGGTTCGGGGTGCTACCTCTCTATGTTGGCCTTCTCCCTACGACCGGGGATCACAAGAAACCCCGACCATCTTTTGCGTGGTACCTCTCTCGGTATTGAATATTTGCGACGAGGCAAATACATTAGTGGAGATGAGAGAGGAGGTTTTCGTTTGGCCACGGTAAACCTACCCCTTCCGAATGCAAGGCTTAGGCTTTTCATCGAAGGGAGGGAAGATTGGTTGGAAGAGGGACTCCTTGTCCCGGCAAGGAAAAACAAAAGAGGAAGAATTGTAGAGGAGGGAACATCCTCCCCACAAGCGAGTGGTGCACAACCCAATGTGCCACCATTCGGCGGGATCCCTCCTCCGCCAAGTTATTACGGAGGGCCACAAGAGCAAGCATGGGGGTGGTGCACCGGTACCCCCACCAAATTATGTGGTGCCCAACGCTAACTTCGCGGCGCCCTACGCACAATATTCCCAACCACAATAAAGCATGGTCATAGTTGGAGGGTATGTTGCAAGAAACGCCCAAAACGTCACAGCCATCCAAGCCAACGCGGCTCAACTTGGTGAGGGCAATGCAAATATTGCCTATGAGCTTGGACGCCTTCACCTAGTGGAGCCGAATCAATTCGTCGGAGGCAATGTCCAACCCTACTACGAGCAAGGGTATTACTATCAAGATCATCAACACCAACCACCGGCGGAGGACTAGGAAGATTAAGCAACTTTAGTTTTCTTTTCTTTTCCCTTTCTCTCGTAATTCTCGGCTTTTGTTTGTGTGTGTTTGCGTAATATTTTCTGTTTTTATTTAAATTTCAGCAAGTGTGTTTGTTTATTTTCAGTTTGTATTTCAGCTTGATTTCATCATTAATAAAGACACCACCTTGATTATATCATTGGAGAAGTTACAAAAATTTGTGCCATAATGATATATGATTATAATTGCCGCTTTGTTTACCTTTGTAATTGATTTATGCATGTTAAAGCTAGTGCTCTCTTAAAATACGAATCTGAATTTATTTAAATGCTAGCTTAATCTTTAGCGGGGGTTATGATTAAAATAAAGACCCATAGTGTTTTATGTGCTCTCAAGTTATGAATAGATTGAAGATGTATTTTATGCTCAAAAATATCGCTAACCTTGTCATAAATATCACTTGTGTGTTGCTCAACCTATCCGAGCCTAATATATATTTGAGTGCATAAACCTTAGTGTACAAGATTTATTTTTGAGTGAGTTATTGCAGGCCATGATTTCTGCGGCCCGAGACTAAGAAGCTGGTCATTCCGTTTTTGCGTATCTATCTTTTTGCTAGCCTATTATCCGTGCATTGTGTATCCCCGCATCGAGAGATCTCACAAACCTCGCCGGATATCCACCCTTAAAACCAAATGTCATCTTTTGTGTTTACCTCCTTGACCACAACCTATCGTTGAGAATGGGTCATCAATTCAAGGAAGATCGCAAGACGGTGCCAACATTGAAGAATTCAAGTATCTCTCCAAGGAAAAATATTTCCGGTACCTACCTTATTTATCGCCTCTTTGCTCGAGGACGAGCAACGTCTAAGCATGGGGGAGGAGGTAGGTACGATGCAATTTTTAGAGTTCAAAGGGGAGTAATTAAAAAAAGAAGAAGGAGAGAAAGTTCAAAAGGGGTGCAAATAAAAAAATCAAAACTCCGATGTGAAAGTCTCGTGACCGAATGTATGACAAGAAAAAAATGAATGAATGAGAAAAAAGAAAGATAGAAAGAAAGAAAAGAAGGAGAAATATGAGAAAGAGAAAAAAATATGAGTATGCGTAAAGTGAACTCCCCGGTTCTCTAAAGTGCATTAGGAAATTCAAGGCTTCAAGATTAAAAGATCCATTCTCATTTTCCAACCATGTGCAATCCGATAACGAGGACTTCATTTGTGCCTCGGGATCACTCTTTGCCATTTGCACATGTCCACTCATCTCAAGTGTGTGTATTTTTCCCTTTCCCCTCCTTGATATGACATCATTTTCCAATGACCTTTTTGACGAGTCTCGGTAAGACCATGAGAAGCTTGTCTTGTTTTGACAACACCTCATTTATAATATCTTGGTAGGACTAAACTTTCCCAAAGCTCCATATAAAGCCTACCACACATATATGTTATGAGAGGAAAAGGAGTAGAATATATAGGCTTGAGAGACAAGCGAGTTGAGAGTTCATTAGCAGCATACAAGATGATTTAAATTTGTGAACTTGGTTTAGCTTTTCTTTATCTCGTTCTTTATTTCAAAAAATTTGAGATCTATTTAAACTTTGTGAGCATGTTAATACTTGTGGGATAAGCTTAACTAAGAATCTACCCTCCGTAGAGATGAAGGCTAGTACATTATGGAACTTTAATGAATTAAAATTTTGAGAGCATTATGTTTTCTCATGTATGATCAAGTGCAAGGTTTAAACATTGTTTGGCAACGATGATATCCATCGAAGGCTTACTCGAGGACGAGCAAGGTTTAAGCATGGGGGACATGTTGACGGTGAAAATCCGTCACCCTAGCCATGAGTTTACCTTCGGTGTTGGCATAACTTTTATACCTTATCCATTGGTACTAACCCCCGTGGTATAACAAGTTCACGTGTGCATGTCGGTTTTGGAGTTTAGTGTTTATGCAGGGTTTTAGCGTCGAAAGCAAGACTTTCGGGATAAGTTCATCAAGAATCTTATGACAAGACCTTGAAGCCCCGTACAAGTCATGCAATGAAGCAAACTTAACTCCAAGAAGTCAGGGACTTGATCCGAGAAGACGACAAACTCCGAGGACCTAACTCGAAAAGTGCGCGAATCTTGCAAGACAAGGAGTTATGCCCAATTCGGAGAGAAACCGACGACATGGACCTACATGCGGAAGGGGGAAACATCCGGGAAGCAAGGGAACCGACATAGAGCAAAGGCGGCCGCGGGGCCGGGCCTCGGATGGGCCTAGGCCGGTCGGCCCGGCCCGTCCGGGGGCCCGGTGATGCCCTCCTTTGCCCTAGCCGCCATTCGGGCTATTTATAGCCCCCCGACCGAGAGCCACGGATACAATTCGTCATCGGCCGCCGAGGAGCGAGAGAAGAGAGGGACACCATCTCGGAGAGGAGAGGGTCGAGCTAGTTGACTAGGGTTTCCCTAGCCGACGTGGGAACCTTGCACGGAAGACCACGTCGGAGTTCCCGAGCTAGAAGCAAGATCAAGGAAGGATCCCGGTGGTGATCTTGTGTATGTATCATTGTTATAGTTGAATTATCAAGTTGAATCTTTTCCTAGCGATAAAGTGTTTCCTCGAAGATTTCGTTTTTCGATCGGCTTTGCTTATTCCAATTCTATTCTCGAGATAGATTACATAGGGTGTTCTTGTAGCCGCGGTGGCTAGAGGTACACGCCGGATCTTCCGAAAGAATCTCGACTTGTCTTTTGACTCGCCCTAGACTCCCCGCATGAGTAGGGATACGTTGTGACAGAACGGGGGTTCCGAAAGGCGGATGTTTTCGGATTTGGACGGGAAACCACGGTTTAAAGAGGCTTCTTATAAGATTCGATTTGCTATTTCTTGTCTTGCTTGGAACTTCAACAAAAGGCTTGTCCCGATCTCTTTAGATCGGTTTATCTACCCAATCTTACTTTGTTTTCTCCGGTCTTTAGTAGATTAGATTAGTTTCGTGTCTTTTACCTAGATGCATTAGGGTTTCTCTTTTACCGAAGATTGAAGTTACTTGGCTTTACTAGATCAACTTTTGCGTCACACATTTGTTCCACGGATTCGATACCTTGGGTTCACCACTTGAGGGAAGAAGGGTCCCTTGACTACGACGGGAGACTTGTCCGCTTGCAAGTATAAACGAAATTCGATACAACTATTAACCGTCAACAACGTGTGAACTAGTGGCAGGCTTGTAAATGTATGAGATGTAAAAGACATTCATGTATATGTTCACATTAGGAATATTCTTTTGATTCGAGGGTATTTTCGAAATGTAAAAGTCCCTTCGTCTCCTCCTCCTGTCCGGCGAAGGTACAGACGTGACCTTCGAGGTGAAGGGCGAGACGTTCGCCGCTCACCGGTGCGTGCTCGCCGCCCGGTCTTCCGTCTTCAAGGCTGAGCTCTTTGGGCCCATGGTGGAAGGCACGACCAGCAACGCCATCCGCGTAGATGACATCAAAGCGCAGGTGTTCAAATTACTGCTCACGTTCATTTACAGTGACTCGGTGCCTGACGAGATCGAGAAGGAAGACGAACAAGTTTTGATTTGGCCGCACTTGCTTGTGGCGGCAGACAGATATGATCTCCCGATGCTGAGGCTGTTGTGCGAAGTGAAGCTGTGCAGGTACATCAACGCTGCCACGGTGGCGCCTATGGTTGTGCTAGCTGAGCGACACTACTGTCGAGGGCTGAAGGAGGCATGCTTGGACTTCATCTGCTATCCTAGTAACCTGCAGGAACTGATGGTGGCCGGTGCCCCTCTGTCCTGAAAGAGCTCGTTGTGAAAGCTTGCATCACTGAAGCTTGATGTCAATATTGTTTTGGACACCGGTGCAGCCGATATGCCGTTTCTTGCGGTGCCAGAATCTGATTTGCACCAACATCTCTCTTGGCTCCTTCAGTCCGAGGAGGGAACGGACGTGACATTTGTGGTTGGTGGTGAGATGTTCTCTGCACACCGGTGTGTGCTCGCTGCAAGATCTTCAGTCTTCAAGGCTCAGCTCTTCGGCCAGATGGAGGAGGATTCAAATTCAACCACTGGTGTCATAGCATAGATGACATTGAAGCAGAAGCGTTCAGATTGTTGCTTAATTTCATTTACAGTGATTCTGTGCCGAACATGAAGGATGGAGAGACAGAACAGTTGGAGAAAAATGACGACGATGCTGATGTGACCTGGCAGCACTTGCTCATTGCAGCAAGCAGATATGGTCTCCAAAGGCTTGCGATGATATGCGAAGTGAACTTGTGCAGATACATCAACGCAACCACGGTGACTGCGATCCTTGTGCTAGCTGAGCAGCACAATTGCGGGTGTCTGAAAGAGGCATGCTTGGACTTCCTTTACATTCCTGCTAATCTTCAAGAAGTGATGGCGGCCGGCGGCTTGGATCACCTCAGCAGCAACTGCCCCTCTGTCCTGATAGATGTCATCGCCAAACTTGCGTCGCTTAAGAGTGACAACTGATAGGTGAGTGATTTTATGGTATGTAGTATATACTAGTATGTATGACAAAATTCTTATGTCTACAATGATGATTGACGAACCAAAGTGTATATGCATGTCATCAGGTCTAGTTCTCTGCATACAGTACTCATTGGATTTCAGAGAACGCCGTCCTGCTATGCATTTTGTTGCCTTCAGTTCATTTTTAGCTGTAACTGATGATTTTTCTGCTGTTTGTGCAGGACCCAAGTAATGTTTGATGGAGGTGGGTACGCGATTGCTAATGGCTGATCAAGCTATATCAGAGAGGACGGAAAATAGTGCGGAATGAATTATTTTTTGATCCCCTTGAACTTTACTAATTTGCTTTCTCAATGACTGTGCCTGAGGTTTTTTTGCTGATTGGCTCGCTAGTTTGATGGTTTCAGATACTCAGTTTTTCATTTTTTTCATATTTTACATGTAATAAGGATTAAGTATCCTTGTAGTACCTATTTTAAGTACTATCTGCTGTGCTCAAGCGCTCTCTGTTCTTGGTCAGCCTGGCTTGTTTCACTGATTTACTCACTCTGTTTTGCTTTAGCTTTGTACTGTTTTGCCTTCTTTCAATGTTGTATATCCATAAGCACGTGATAAAATGTTGTGAAGCTTATCTGTTTGAATTAGAAGAAATGGAGTAGTTTTAAATTCATTCTTCCCATAAGGCCATAATTTGCTGAAGAAAATATCCTCCAAATACTAGGGGTTGCTAGGAAGAATTAACATCAACTAGAGCAGGATATAGGGCATGTTTGGATGGGGGTGTTAGTGTTAGTTTAAAGTAAACTAACACCAAAACTAACATTTTTCATCCAAACACATGTGTTAGTTTGGTGTTAGTTGGAACTAACACCCCTCAAAAAACTAACACCTCCAAGAGGTGGTAATTGGTGTTAGTTTGGTGGACCCCACCCCTTTTCTCTCTCCCTCTCCTTTCTCAAATGGTAGGAAAAGTTACTTTAAATGCAAACTAACACCTCCATCCAAACATCTAAGGTGTTAGTTTTTTTTTGTGTTAATTTGGAGGTGTTAAAAATTACTACTACCACTAACACTACCAAAACCATCCAAACATGGCCATAGTAATATTAAGAGACATACCTATTAAAAGCACATGGTTAAATGTGAATAAGAAATATACTTCCTTTTTTTGGAACCCCTGCTCCTGACAGAGCCTATTCTTCCTCATTCCTTTTTCAGAAGTTCTTTATTAATCTATCAATAAAATTTGCACCTTCTTCATTCATACAAAGGCGGCAACATGCAGATGAAAAAGATCTCCATATGGCCAGCCCAGTGGAGACATAGTGAACTACATCCATCCCCAATTACTTGTCGTTTTGACTTTTTGTAAATACATTCATTTTGGTGTGTGTATATATATAACAAAAAAAAATGTATTTATAAAAACCAAAGTGATATGTAATTTGGAACGGCGGGAGTACTAACAATGTTTATTCTGATGATAGATTTCTCTTGGATCCAAAAAAAGCACTACAGCAAAAAATTTGCAGACTTAGTTTTCTCTTTATACTTTTTTTTTGCCTTCTTTCAGTTTTATACAACATAAAAAAAGGCTGCTCTTTCCTTCAATTGCCTTTTGATAAAATAGATAAAGCACAAGTTCCGAGCAGAAAAAAGTAAAATGAGTTGTCGTAAATACCAATTCAGATACGGTCTCCAGAGGCTGAGTGTAGTGGATAGTTGATCAACACCCAGTCCTAGTCACCCACCACCACTGCCAACGAGCTGAGAGTTCCTCAAGCTAGGTGCTGATCGGGTTATTGGCAATCCATTCATCCCAATAGCTTTGCAATTACCTCCTTGAGAACAGAGGGGCAGGTTCTTGTCAGAAACTGCAAGCCCCCTGACGCCATTACTTGCTGCATATTTTCAGGGGATCTGAGGAAGTCCAAGCATGCTTCCTTGAGCCCTCGGCAACAGTGCTGTTCAGCTAGTGCAAGGGTTCTTGCCACCGTGCTCGCGTTGATGTATCCTGATAGCTTCTCCTCGCACATGAGCCGCAGCCTCTCGAGACGGTATCTACTTGCCGCCGCGAGCAAGTTCTGCCATGCCTCGTCCTGCTTTTCCCCTTCTTCTTCTTCCTCAACCTCCGGCACCGAATCACTATAGATGAAATCTAGCAATAGCCTGAACACCTGTGCATTCATACCTTGGATGCATATGGCACCGGAGGTTGTCGTGCTTCCCTCTTCCATGGGGTCGAGTAGCTCGGCCGCGAAGACTGAGGATCTGGCTGCGAGCACGAGACGGTGCGCGGCGATTGTCTCGCCGCCGACCTCGAAGGTCACGTCGGTACCCTTTCCGGACCTGAGAAGGCTAAGGAGGTGCTGTTGAATATCAGGCGGTGGGACAGCAACTGACAACGGTGGCGGTGCCCCAGAGGCGGCGTTGCCGTTCTTGGTGATGACGATGTCACACCTGATGGTGAAACTGTCCCCCATGAGGTGTTTCGACTGCTCGAAGGCCTCCCTTGTCATGAAAGCTTTCGAGACCCAGCGAGGGTTGTGGCTAGTGAACTCACGAACTTCCCTTGCGAGGACGCGCGAGGAGACGTGCTTCTCAACCTGATCGAGGAAGCTGAACAAGTACCTCACCTTCAAAGGCTCTATTGTGACGATGTCGCCTTCATCAAGCACGAGGCTCAAGGATATGTTGCCAGCATTCTCTCGATTGGAGCCATTAGGGTAGAACCCGATGCGCCAGCGGTAGCCTCCGACTATGAAAGGGTGAGACAGTACGCTCTTGCCGTTTGGGATGCTTCCTTTGATGGCCGAGTACCCGTCGACAGCAAGCAGGTGGTACCCGCTAGACGTGATATCGGCGATGGCTGAGACGACGGCGGCGGCAGGACGCGACGCCATGTCATCTCCTGCGGCGAGTGACATGATTCCGCCGCCTGTGTATAGACGTGAAGTAGCTAGAGTTTTCCTTGTGGGCTGTAAACTTACTCGGAAGAGAGGAATAGACTTCGACTATATATACTCTGATCGTTCAATGCTTTATTTCCAAACGCTTCGTAAAAGATGACGCGCGCGTTCTCCGGATCGGAGGAACTCCTCGTCTCCTTCAGTGCTTCGTAGCACTGATGGAGGAATTCATGTAGTAGAACGATCGTCCTCCTCCTCGATCGACAGCTGAAACGCTTCGTGTCCCGGGCCAGGAATTGATGACACAAACGCCGTTTCGGCGCACTGCATGATGCCGTTTCGCTAGGAATTGATGGTCCAGAGTGTTGGAAGAATACATCATGCACCACGTCACGTGGAATAATATATTAAGAGTGAATGCGTGAATGAACAATATTGTTATTGACTTCTTTCAGTTTTGCATTAGTATCGTTCGCTCCACTAGGTCATGTTGGATCAGGGTGACTAAAATTAGTATGACTAATATTAATTTTTTAAACTAAACTTCCAAACATGTGAGTTTGAAGAGGAACTAAAATTAGTCTTGAGGCTAAAATTTACTTGTAGGGATGGAGTAGCTAAGGGCAGCCCCAATGGAAGAAATCACTACAGTTTCTATCGTCTAGGATATTGTACACTACCGGAATCCGAGGCTTTGCCTAGAGTCCGTTTCTGTGCCGAGAGCAAAATAAACAACTCTCGGCAAAGAAGGCTTTGCCGAGAGCCAAATAAAAAACTCTCGGCACGAGAATAACACTCGGCACGAGGCTTCTTTGCCGAGAGCCAAATAAAAACACATGGTAAAGATTTCTTTGCCAAGAGCAAATTTTTTGGCTCTCGGCAAAGAAATTTTTAAAAATCACTTTTTACCTCTAATTTTTTTCTATCCTCAACATACACTTGTATAAAACTTATGCTCGAATTTGGCACAATTTTAACTTTGTTTGCCATATTTATCAATTTTACTTCTTTCTAGGTATTTTTCGCATACGTTCGATATGAACTGTAAGTGCATTAAATTATATAGTAAAGTTGGTGAAAACATTATATTTTTGTTCTTGAGACATCTCTAAGACCATGTACATGAAATCAAGCCAAATTTCCAGCATTTGGTTCTCTAATCATGATGCAGATCATGAGGTAGAAAGGATTTAAAATTGTATAAAATTCAAATGAAGTTTGAAAATCATGAATTTTGGCAAGTGATCATGATATCATATGTGTTGGTTGTGGAAAAAATTGAGAACGTTTTGAACACTTCGACACATACGTTGTTTGCAAACCGGAACATCTCACGAGAAGTTTCTAAGAATTTGAACTAATATCAGTAGGTTTGGAGTCTAAGTAAAATTCAAATTTGAGTTTGATCAAAAAAAACTTTTTTATAAGTAACATACAACCTTATTGGTGTCATGTTAAAATTTGGTATTTTTTCACATCTATTTGCTATTTTAATATTTTTTTAGAAAAAATTTACGTGCCGAGAGCCAGACTCTCGGCAAAGAGGGCTCTCTGCCGAGAGCTAGGCTGACGTGGCTCTCGGCAAAGATCTGCAGCCGGCCCACCACCTAAAGCTTCCGTAGACCCACGATCATAAACCCAACAGGCCCACCAACACCCCCACTAGCCCACCAGCCCAACCCAGCATTATATAAACCCAACCCATCCCCTAACCCTCCAAACCCTAACCCTCACCCCCTCTTCCTCCCGCCGGCGTCGCCAGGGCCACTTCCTCCCGCGCCGCCACTCCCTCCCGTAGGCTCTCTTCCTCCTCTCCGGAGGTCGACACCCCTTCTCCTCCCCCAACCCTAGCCCTCTCCGCAGCTCCCTCCGGCGGCGGCGAGCCACGCCGCCCCGCGCCTCCCCCCTCCGCTCGCCCATCACCTCATGGCGAGGAGCGAGCGGTGGGGGCGAGGCTTGGTGGCGGCGGATGCAGCGCCCGCGCGCCTCACTCCCTCCTCCGAGGCTCGAGGTTCGACGGCGACCGGCAGATCTACGTCGACAATGACCTCTATCCTTGCGCGGCGGACAGATCTACGACGGCGCGGCGCCGGATCTACGTCGGTGCGGTGGGCGGGTCTTCGTCGGCGGCGGATCCGTGGCCGGGCGAGGCGCGGTGGTGGTGGTGGCGAGCGGGTGGTTCCGGTGGTGGGCGGCGGCGGTGGTGGTGGTGGTGGGGCGTGGTGGCGGTGGCGGGTGGCGGCGATGGATGTGGTGGGCCGTGGTGGCGGCGGGCGGCGGCGGCGGTTGTTGTGGTGGTTACGGTGGTGGTGGTTGGTGGCGGTGGTGGGGCTAGGGCGGCCGGCCGGTGGGCCCGCCGCCTTGGATTTTCTTTTTTTTTGTTTTATGAAAATTGCACCGCCGAGAGAAATATCTCCTCTCGGCACACGTGTAACGAGAGCATATGACGTGGCTCTCGGCAAAGAGCTCTTCGCCGGTCCCGGCGGTACCGAGAGCTGCGTGCCGAGAGCTTCCTCTCGGCACATCCCGTGCCGAGAGCAAAGAGCTCTCGCCGAGAGGAAGCACCTCTCGGCGAGCCCGCGATTCCGTAGTGGTACCAAGAAACTATTCTTTCCAATGCAACTTTAATTGTATAACGTCTAGATGCAATATCTGCTAATTATTTGCTCTGCCATATTCGGATCCTCTGCGGCACGAACCGAGCGTGCGGGCATGTTTGGATCCTTTACTCAGCTCTCCTCTTAAGCGCTGCAAAGTAACTATCTAGAGGAAATAGATGGATTGCGCAGGTCCGTCTTAGCTTCTCTGACCGCAGCAAAGCTTTGATTTCTGCTAATGGGTCTTTGATTCAACTGCCTGTGACTCGATTTTGGGTTGCCTAAGGACAATTCACACCACCCGGGCTTCTGGGTGCCACAACCAGAGCAGAGCGTAATAATGACCCATGTGATGAGAGAGGAGAGGAGGTCACCAGAATTGCGAGAGGGGAAGATCATGAAAAAGACACCTCCAAGAAGGTCTGCAGCGCCCAAGAGTGTCGCCGTCATTCACCAAACATCTTGGGCATGGCTTTCGCCTGATCTCCTCACAAACCGCAGCTGTTGTCACCGACTCATCCACACACTGCCTCAAAAGA
The DNA here is from genome assembly GCA_947561735.1 of Cenchrus americanus. Lineage (NCBI taxonomy): Eukaryota > Viridiplantae > Streptophyta > Magnoliopsida > Poales > Poaceae > Cenchrus > Cenchrus americanus. The sequence continues at coordinate 59,502,452 of OX387240.1, forward strand.
ACTTGGTTTTGGGGTGCTACGGCGATGCCTTCAAGAAGGATTGTGAAGCCAAAGAACATCACCACCGCTGGCAAGCATTACACCGGGTAGAGTTTTCACCCAGCACCCAAGAGCACCAAGATCTCATCAAGAGCAACCAGATGGATAGAGCAACCAGAGCCCTACCGAGCACCCTTGAGCCACCGAGCCACGAGTCCATACCGGAGCGACTCCGCCACGGAGGGAGCCCCCGGCCCGGTCGGTTGCTGCACTACCGCTGCTGCTAATGCGTGAGCTCAGCGGCGTGGTACTTGCCCACCGACCTCTGGGGAGGTGTCACTGAGGGCCTGACCACGATCAAATCTGGGGCCCCAGATGCCCGTCGTCGCCACCACCACCAGTGTGTAGGTGAATGACAGCCGCAGGGTGGTCACCGAAGATGTGAGGGGCGGCAGCGGCAGGCAGAGGGCGGGGGCTTAGGTCCGCGGAGTTGGACCCAGCGCGCGACGCATGTGGCGCCAGAGGTGGGGCTTAGGTCCGCGGAGCTGGACCCAGCGCGTGACGCAGGTGGTGCCAGAGGTGGGGCAATGCGGTAGACACCGAAGGTGAAGGTGGCGATGGATCTAGGGTTTGCCTTGGTGGGGGAAAGGAGAGGAGAGAGAGCATGGTCTACATAAGTGCCCCGCCGCCGCCTTCTTGGCAGCCAGCCGGACTTCAGCTGGTGGCCGCTCGGGTGACGACGAGGTGGTCGGCTGGCGTGGAGTGGGCGGCGCTAGGGGCACGTGTGCTCTGCCTGAGTCACCCCTGGGGGAGCGAAATGGGGAGGGGGGATCAAGCCCATTTATTTTGGGGGAGTAGATTTAACTGTATGCACAATTATAATTAACTAGTCTATCAACCCGTGCCACCGCACGGGCTAGAAATAGCTAATAATTATAATTATCTATCTCATGCTCTCATTCATCTATTACATATTCTAATAATTGTAATAGGTCTAGTTAGTAACAATTTTTCCCTTAGCATAGCACCTCCGTATGTGTTTGATTTGTATCTAATTGAACACTATATTTTAAGCTATGAACAACAGAAAATTTGGTATTCTTACCTGTCTCTCATTCATGAATATATGAGTATATGATTACACACATTATGGGAAGTATTTTTTATATAAATAATAACATTAATAATATATTTTTGAGAAAAATCATAAATAATATATTAATAATTATAGAAGTAATTTAAAATTTTATATTGATGCACTTTAAGATTTTATAACTATATGATTTAGATTCAGGTTTAGAGGTTACTTTAAATTTAATAAACACATAACTGGATCATTAAGTATTTTTTATATGCATAATAACATTAATAATATATTTTTGATAAAAATCATAAATAATATATTAATAATTATAGAAGTAATTAAAAATTTATATTGATGCACTTTAATATCTTATTATAACTATATGATTTAGATTCAGATTTAGAGGTTACTTTAAATTTAATAAGCACATAACTGGATAATTTATATGAAAATTTAGGGGGTTATTTGATATTGTTTTTATAATAGTATAAGTGGGTAATTTACATGAAAATTAAGGATTAATTTACATTATTTGTTATAATGGCATATGTGGGTAATTTAGATACATATTTAGGGGTTACCTTGGTCTATTTTCATAATGGTAGAGGTGGGTAATTTATTAGAAAGATAACAGATCCAATGACTATTATGATTAGAGATGTTGAATTGATGGCCGTATGTTTCTGATTTTTGTGAGAATTTTAAGGATTTCTCTATTTTTTTAGGCTATCCACCTAGGATCCTAGATGGCATCACCTGGAGGCTTCAAAAGGAGCCTCCAATTAGTAATAGTAAGATTACCTACAGTCTAAATTGACGATTTGTTCTTTCCCATGATGTGTTTTACCTTTCCAAGATAAATGCATGTTAATTAAATGATTTAATTAGGGCATACTCCAAAAAAAACTTATTAGGGTACTCTTTGTAGCATAGAGGGAGTAGCAAATATCACAGGGCCTAACTGTAGTTGTGACTTTCCCTCGGAGTGATTTCCACCCAACTATACTGCACGCATGTTGTGCAAAAAATCGTTACTTGAGTGCTAAATTAATCGTTAAATATCGTTTTGGGTTTCTTTTGCCACCTAGTAAATGTTCAGATTGCTGAAAACCGAATTTAATCACCGGCAGGGGTCTAGACACGGGCTCTAGCCCACATGTATAAATGGTTTTTCATCAGGAGTGAAATGCTTAAAGATCATAGCAGTGGAGACTGATTATGCATAGGGAATATACTGCGTATGGGACACTATGTTCAGTTATCAGATAATCCGTGCAATCAACAAATGAGCAGAAAATTTTCCTTAACATACTGATCCATGACCAGTTTCAATTACAAAAGCAAGACATAGTGATTACAGCATCTCCAATATATGGATCCATCAAACACAATCGTAGAGTGCTGATCACTGACCATCAGTAGCATCCTTATGACATAAATTGATTATAAAACAAACTGGGCAACGAGCTCTTTCAAAACGGAGGGACATGCCGTAGTAAGATGGTCTATGCCACCAGCTGACATTACCTTCTGCAAATTTGAATGAGATCTAAGGAAGTCCAAGCATGCCCCTTTCAACCCGTTGCAATGGTGATTCACAGCAATCACAAGAAGGTTAACCGCCGTGCTTGCATCAATGTATGCGCACAATTTCTCTTCACATATTAAACTTAAGCTCGGGATATTGTATCTACCTGCGGCCACTAGTAAGTGCTGCCACATTAGTTTTTTCTCCTCAACATCCTTCCCATGGTTGTCATCATCTTGTTCCATTCCCTCCCCTTCTTCCTCTGAATCCTCTTCCTCATCCTCTGAGTCCTCTTCCTCATCCTCTGAGTCCTCTTCCTCATGGATCCCAGTAGAATCAGTATAAATGAATGTAAGCAAAGCCTTGAAAACTTTTGCTTCCATGTCATCTATGTGTATGGTGCTTGCTATCTTCCCATCCTTCATGGGTTCTAAGCGCTGTTCCCTCTCAATAATCCGCGACCGAGCAGTGAGAACACATCGGTGCGCGGTGAACGTCTCACCACCGACCACAAATTCCACGTCCGCGCCATCTTTGGTTCTGAGAAGACAGCCAAAGTCCTCACGCATGTCAGATCGTGGCCCCGTGACGAACGGTGCAGCACCAGCGTCTTGAGTGCTCAGTTCCTTGGTGAAAACCATGTCACACCGAACGGTAAAGCAATCATCTTTGAGGTGCTTGGATTGCTCCAAGGCCTCTCTTTTTATGAATCCATGCCTTCCCCATTGTAAACCGCAACCGAAGTCACAACCTTGAGTTGCAAGGACGGATGGTAGCAACTGATCTTGCATCTCCACCTGGTCGACGAAACTGAATTTAAAATGCACTTTTACACCTTTTTGAAAACTGCAATCAGCATCCATCAGGTTGAGAAAGAGGGATATGGAGTCGGCATCCTCGGGGTCGCAGCCGTTTGGGAAGTACTCGATGGTCCAGTTGTACCCTCCGAGCCTGAAGGGGCGAGACTCTATGAACTGACCGTTGGGGCAGTCTTGTTTGGTGCGCGAGTACCCGTCGACCACGAGCAGGTGGTACCCGCTGGCCACGACGCCGCCATTGATCGCCGAGGCGGAACGCGACGCGCGACCGCCGTCGCCGATGAATGAGACGCCGGTGAACGACATGGGTGGCAGGCTGGCAGGGAACCAAATGCGATTGATTTGTTGATTGAGAGGGAGGTATATGATTTGCTTGTGGCTGGCACTTGCAAAGATGAAGCAGTCTCGGTCCTATATAGTATAGTATGCGGTTTCACAGTTCACACGAACGAACGCTTGGCCTTTGCCAATTCACATTTTTTGGAATACGAATAGGACAGGTCATCCATGCGTTCATCAGGAATACGAGCAGTCATATCCGTCTCTTCGAGAGGCAGCCCAAATCGTAACTGCTTCAAGTTACGAGGCCACGAATTCTACAGTAAATCGTTTCCACCTTGCGCTTGCACCGCTCCTGCGCAGCCAATGCAACATAAAAAAGTGAATGCTAAGTTAAAAATTGAAATGAAGATAATATATGCACGTACTCCCTCCGGTTTGGTAAATGAAGAGGCCCTTTGGCAGCGCTTTTCCAAGTGCTTCTCCACTCGGCCTGCCAAACCCTTAAAAAAACGGCTTCCAAGCTGAAGCCATGGAGAAGCCATTTTGCAATTTGTACTACGGAGGTGAAGCCAAAAATAGTGGCTTCCCGCGGCTTCTTCCCCACATGTGACATAGAAGCCACAACCACAGCCATTTTGCCAAACACTTTACAAAATGGCTTCAGCTTCACCAAAGAAGCCATTTTAGTAGAGTAGCCACAGCCACAGCCGTTTTAACCACAGCCGAAGCCTCGCCAAAGGGGCCCGAAGTCGTTCGAACGGCGACACGATCTCCAAAGTACAACTTTGACTTCTTCTTTTTATAAAAATATTTGTTAAAAACTAACATATGTATACTTTTATGAAAGTATTGTGCAAGACAAATCTATTCATGTAGTTTTCACATTTCCAACCCCAATGACTTAAAAGTTATCCATGATTTATATTCCCAATGTTTGACTCGAATCATGTCCAAAACGACTTCATTTACCAAACCGGAGGGAGTACAACAGTTTAGGTGACCGAAAAGTTTTTTTACCCGAGCACTTGAGTGACAATGGCCTGCTCGTTTGAGCTGGTTGCTGGTATTGATTTGTTGTGAGAGAAAAATACCACTGGTCAGGTGGTGGCTGGTGCTAATTTGGTGTGAAGAAAAAAAGAACTGTTGGGGCGAAGTCGTGCCAGCATCCTTTTTATATCTACTTATTTGTAAGACTGTATGCATTCTAGGGATTTTGTCTTATTATCTATGTTTGTTACCCAATTTCGATTTATTGATCTAAGTTAGGTTAACCTTGTACATTTGATCTTTGTAGCTATTTTGGTGCGTAATCAATATGTTAAACCATTTAGAAATTTCTATATTGTTTACTGCACAAACCAAGTTCCAACTTAACCATGCATATTGTACTCCATACTTATCTCTCATCTCAATGTCTAGTGAAAATAGAGGGGGAGTATTAAAAAGTAGATGAAAAAGGAAAAGATAGGGCTGCCCCTTAGGCCAGTCTCAGTGCACAATTTCATTGCACGGGTACCTAGATTGGGAACTAGGTATTGTGACAGGAGTTTCATGCTGATGAAACTCATCTCACATATGATGAAACTCTCTCTTCTCTCTCATCATAAATGCTTTGCCACATACTCTCTCTGTTCTCTATTAGAAGTCGTTTTGGACAAAGTTTGAGTCAAACATTGGGAATATAAATCATGAATAACTTTTAAGTTGTTGAGTTTGAAAATGTGAAAATCATATAAATAGATTTGTCTTTAAAATTACTTTCGTAAGAATATACATATATAATTTTTCAATAAATATTTTTATAAAAAAGAAAAGTCAAAGTTGTGTTTTTGTGACCGTGTCGCTGTCCTAAACGACTTCTAATAGGGAACCGGAGGGAGTAAGAAAAATTTGTGATGTGGCATGATAATTAATGCTCATGAAATTCTTCATGAAACTCCCACTAAGACTGACCTTGTATTTTCCTCTCAATCTCTTGTGAGGCTCTTCTCTTTCATGACCTCCCTCTCACGATGGTAGGCCATTCACCTTAGCAAAGTTGCAAAGACTCGTCCAACACGGGGAGGGCCAACGAGCCGATGGGGAGGTCAGCCTGATGCAGTACCGCGAGGGGTGGCACTTTGGCCCCACACATTGACCTTTTTCTTCCATTTGCATGCACAGGAGAGAACATTCGCACGTGATCATAGAGAGCCAGTGTCAATGGGGAACAACTGAAGAAGCACGAACCACAATCGCCCCAATCATCGTACATATGCATGATGCAAAGCATCTTGTGGTGAAACTAGGGCCACATATTATTGCGGTTGTCATAAGGCCTAAAACATTGTGGCGCAAGGAATGTCTGACATTCCTCCAAAAGGAATTATTGATCTAACAGAGGATCTACTCCATTGGGCCAAACGAATTTGGCCATGTGATGGTAGGGAGAGAAGCCCCTCCTTGGCCCCTCCCACAACCTTTGCCGCGATGCCGCGACTTCTCCCTGCTGGTGTAGCCATTAATTGTTCATGGTGCTTTGTTGAGTGGTTATGGTGTTAGTAAAAGTGGAAGAGGTAAGACGATATATAAAGAATCTTGTGGTAGAAGAATTGAATCATAGAAGGGTGGAAAGTGTTGGGTAGGCTTTGCTATACACATTCTAGTTAGGCTAGTGTAGTCCCTTCATTTTGAAAAGACTACAAACACTACTGCACGGTAGAATGGACCTTTCATCCCATGCCAACACAAAGTACCGGTTACTTTTTGAACATTAGTATTGGGATGAATGGATAGTCCCCCGAAAAGACTTTCAGAGCCTAATTTAGTACTAGGTGCTAAAGGTTCACCTTTTAGTACTGTGTGGAGGCTTCACTCGGTACTAAAAGGTGAACCTTAGTACCAAGTGATCCTACACCATGTACCAACACTCCACTTGATATTTGTTACCTCCTCTCCCTCCCTCCCTCCCTCCCTCTCCCTCCCTCTCTCTCTCTCTATGTTTATTTCATCCCGGCCATAGACTCCTTAACCTCTGCTATTCCTCTTCTCCACCACAACCATTCATCTCTACCTCCCTCCTCAGTCCTTCCTACCTCCACCACCACAATGCGAGCCATGGAGGTTGGCTAGCTCAGGGGTCCTCCCGACTGGAGAGGCCATAGTCGTTTTGGGTGGGGGTGCAACGCGCGTGGGGTGCGGCGAGGGAGACCTCTCATTCGCTAAGGTCGCCAACATTGAGTGTGGCGTGCGCGGGCCATGGAGGGTGGAGCAGCAAGGGACTCTGGGATGTGGATGCTGCCAGCGTGTGCATGGGGCCTCCTGACCGCAAAGACCGCTGGTGTGCAAGCAAGCCATGGATTTCGGTGGCATGTGACCAGTGTGGGAGGTTGATATGTATCTTCAATCATGGTTCTTTTCTCATTTTGTTAGGCTCTTTTTCTTGTACTTGCGATATGTATGTTTCTGATTCTTGTGAGATTGTGATTGTGAGGAGATGTTTTTTCATGTGATTGTATTGTTGTGAGATGTATTTGTGTGATTTTTATGCCTGAATGCATGTGATTGCGATATGTATATATGATTTGCATTCTAGATTTTGATTGAGATGATAAGAAAAGATAAAAAAGAAGAAAATGATTGAGAAAAAAGAGAGAAAAGGGGGTTGGACACGTGATGTGGGAGGGAAATTAGTAATCAATACTGAAATTTATCCTTTAGTTTCGGTTGTATGACCTAGTACTAAAGGGAAATCCATTAGTATTGATTGCACAATCGGTACTGAAGGAGGGTTACGACCCAGTAATAAAGGCATATTCCCTAGTAGTGAGAGAGATCAGTACGTGGAAAGCAAACATGTGGAACCACATAGGGTGTGATTGGCAGGGTGCATAAGTTTGGAGCCTGGCTACCATAAGTCCATGGCCAGTCTAAGTCTGGCTAGACCAACCATTTTGGTCGGTGTTTGGTAGAGTGCATAAGGAGTTTTTTTAGGAATAGTGCATAAGGAGTTTTGGTCTATGCAAACATGTGATTGGTAGGGTGCATATGTGGGTGGCCTCACCAATTGCATAGCCCAGGTTAGTTTACCATCTCCTATCCTCTTCCCGGTCTTCTCTCGTCACCACTCACCACCGCTCACCATCAATCCTTTCGGGCTTCTCCGCAGGGTTGCCGCTGTAGACCGTGCATGTGAGCTTCATCGTGTGGCAGCCGCCGCCGACCGTGCGAGCTAGCTCTGCTGCAGGGCCGCCTCCGCCAAGGTCGCTGTCCGCCATGCGGGGCAAGGTCCACCGTGTGGGGTTGTGGCCGGCATCCAGGCGAGGGTCGTCACACAAGATTGCTGCTACACGAGCTGTGCAGGAACCTCCGCGACCGGAGTGGGTCGCCAGCTGCGGTGCTCTACTCTGCCCCTGTGCATCCTCTCGGTGGAGGCACCACCTCCACAATAACGTCTCCCATGCACCCACTGGTGGTGCGGTCCAAGGCTCTTGATTGAGCGCCACATAGCTGAAATTGACAGTAGGCAAAGTTCGGTTTTGTGGCACCAGAGCTCAAATCAATGGTGGCAGAGCTCGATTTGGCAACTCCAGAGCTCAAATAAAAGACAATAGAGTTCGATTTTGTGTTGTTGAAGACCAATCCGCCGCCGACCGTCCAGGCGAGATTGTCACGCGGGGCCGTCGCGCTGGATGTGCGGGGCGAGGTCCGCCGTGAGGGGCCGCACGGACTACGGGCAAGCTCCATCGTGACCCACCGCCGGCATCCATGCGGATGAGGTTGGTTGGCGGGGTCGCGACCGGAGTACGGAGCGAGCTCACCGCGAGGCCGCCACCGTTGGCCATGCAAGTGAGCTCGGTGGTAGATGAAGAAGAAGGCAAAGGGAAGCACACGGCCGCTTATGCAAGCCCGCACAAGCGTAAACGGGGATGAAATGTATTTCCCACTATGCAGGTTGGAGCTCTCTTTTTTCTATACCCAAAACCTAGCTAAACATCTATGTAACCTACCAATCGCCAGTGAGCTGCATTACACAAGCCTGGATAGGGGTTGTGCACAGGCTTGTGCACCCTACCAATCACCCCATAGCCATCAAGGTTGAGTTCAACTAGAGTGAAGAGTCTATACAATAGACTTTTTAGTGATGGCTCACATCATGTCAAGCGGAAACACATAAGAATCTAAGGACAAACAATAGTACAATAGCATGTGAGGTGCCCAACATGACAAACCTAAAGGGAATCGTTCCTAGGATAACATGCCTTAAGTAAATAAATAGGTGGATCACAAATTCACAATGCATGTAATGTTCTATTAGCCGAACCTCGGTAATTTCCCTGTTCTCGATTTTTGTAGGAACTTTGTCCATCATGTTTCCTAGGTTTTGCAGCATATAAGGGTGATTCCTCACTATGGAAGCTACCTAATGGAGCTCATTTTTGGGTTTGAATGCATCCACATAAAATTTGCATCCAGCTTGTCATGCGCTTGATATTGTATTTTGTTGGGCTAGAATTCTTAACCCACATCTTCCTCGGTGACATCACCGCCCACCATGAAAGTGTCCTTCAATTCTTGTTTGTTTGGAAATAGTTGATTCACATCAATCATGTTGCGGCTATATCGTAACCGAGACTTGTGCATGTCCATAGATTCCATACTCGATGCGGGGCTAGTCCATTCTTGCTCATCATCGTCATCATCTTCCTCATCTTCATGATTCAAATTTTCCTCCTCCTCCATGGTGTTGCGATCAACAATCTCTTACTCTATAATAATATCTTGGACATATTCATGCCATCGACCACACCTTCAACATCAAGCACCCCTTCCCGGCAGCGCGTTCCTCCCCGATATCCAACCCATCCAGTGACACGTCACCCCCAATGTTGTTCTCCATCTCGGGTGCATGGGATGAGCTTGCCTCTTCAACAACATCTTTCGGACATGGTTGCGGTAGAATGGTTAACAAAAATTTACACTTTGTCACAACGATCCACCCATGTCTTTCATTGACATGTTCGGTTAGCAGTTTAAGCTCATACATCATTGGATTCACTCTCCTTACATAGAAGCATTTCATTGTGACAGAATAAACGCAAGCATCCAAATGAAATAATGCTACGAACCATTCTTTCGAGATGGTTATATTAGTACCTTTCAGATATGGATGATCAACTGATTTCAGGGAAATAACTCAAATGAAATCCACACCCGTTGGGCCATGAATGATCTCTCTGTAACCGTAGAAGATCCTAATTTGATCTCCGCTCGACATTGCTACCACTTGATATAAATTTCAAATATCAATTATACTTTCCAAGTTACTTTCAACTATCAATTACAAGTACTCAACATGGAAATTAGTATTAATTATTTATCTAATTTTGAACTACACCGTATATTAACATTCCTAAAATTTTAACTTTATTTACTAAATCTACACGTAAATCCTAAAATGATAATAACTACACATTTCCTAGCTATCAACATTCCTAAATTTTAACAACATTTATTGTATGTTATCATTCCTAAATTTAAACTACATTTATTATTGTAAATAAAATTTCTATTTCCTATATAATTTTTGCAAAACATATATGTTCGACGAAAACTTGTTTTCGACGATCCGGTGATGAAATCTCATATTTTCGTCGACAGTAGGATGAAATTAAGATTTCATCTAACCAAAGAAAGATTGTGGCACAATTTTTTAATTTCTTAAGTACGAGGTACGATCGATTTTGTAAATTTTGAAAAAAATTGCATTAAAACATTTTGTGAACTTGTGTGGAGTCGAGGCCTAGAACACATGACTATATATCAAGTCGTGTGAGGAAATTTCACTCCACCCCGGATACTGGCGGAACGTTGTTTAATTAAACAATGTCATCTCAACATTTATTTAGAGCCAAGGAAATTCATGTATACAAAAAAAAATTTGCAAGCTGCGGATAGCTGTTCTTATTTGGGAAGGACTTAAGCTATATGATTGTTAAAGGGCTCTTTTACGGTGAACTAGTGGGTGGTATGCGGAATATGACTATTTTTGGGAAGTAATTTTTACAATCTTTTAATAAATTTGGTAACATCGGGCTGACAAAAAATTGTTTATGCCACAAGGAAAATTTGAAATGAAAAAATTTCGTTTTTGAAATTTGAATTGAAAATTTTTGTTTTTGAATTTTGAATTTTGAATTGAAATTTGAATTTGAATTGAAATTTGAATTGTGGAGGCACCACCTCCACAATAACGTCTCCCATGCACCCACCGGTGGTGCGGTCCAAGGCTCTTGATTGAGCGCCACATAGCTGAAATTGACGAGTAGGCAAAGTCCGGTTTTGTGGCACCGAGCTCAAATCAATGGTGGCGAGCTCGATTTGGCAACTCCGGAGCTCAAATAAAAGACAACAGAGTTCGATTTGGTGTTGTTGAAGACCAATCCGCCGCCGACCGTCCGGGCGAGACCGTCACGCGGTGCCGTCGCGCCGGATGTGCGGGCGAGGTCCGCCGTGAGGGGCCGCACGGACTACGGGCAAGCTCCGTCGCGACCCACCGCCGGCATACATGCGGGTGAGGTTGGTTGGCGGGGTCGCGACCGGAGTACAGGCGAGCTCGCCGCGAGGCTGCCACCGTTGGCCATGCAAGTGAGCTCGGTGGTAGATGAAGAAGAAGGCAAAGGGAAGCACGTGGCTGCTTATGCAAGCCTGCACAAGCAGAAATAGGGATGAAATGTATTTCCCACTATGCAGGTTGGAGCTCTCTTTTTTCTATACCCAAAACCTAGCTAAACATCTATGTAACCTACCAATCGCCAAGGTGAGCTACATTACACAAGCCTGGATAGGGGTTGTGCACGGCATGTGCACCCTACCAATCACCCCATAGCCATCAAGGTTGAGTTCAAGCTGGAGTGAAGAGTCTATACAATAGACTTTTTAGTAATGGCTCACATCATGTCAATCGGAAACACATAAGAATCTAAGGACAAACAATAGTACAATAGCATGTGAGGTGCCCAACATGACAAACCTAAAGGGAATCGTTCCTAGGATAACATGCCTTAAGTAAATAAATAGGTGGATCACAAATTCACAATGCATGTAATGTTCTATTAGCCTGAACCTCGGTAATTTCCCCGTTCTCGATATTTGTAGGAACTTTATCCATCATGTTTCCTAGGTTTTGAAGCATATAAGTGTGATTCCTCACTATGGAAGCTACCTAATGGAGTTCATTTTTGGGTTTGAATGCATCCGCATAAAATTTGCATCCAGTTGTCATGCGCTTGATATTGTATTTTGTTGGGCTAGAATTCTTAACCCACATCTCCCTCGGTGACATCACTGCTCACCATGAAAGTGTCCTTCAATTCTTGTTTGTTTGGAAATAGTTGATTCACATCAATCATGTTGCGGCTATATCGTAACCGAGACTTGTGCATGTCCATAGATTCCATACTCGATGCGGGGCTAGTCCATTCTTGCTCATCATCTTCATCATCTTCCTCATCTTCACAATTCAAATTTGCCTCCTCCTCCATGGTGTTGCAGTCAACAATCTCTTACTCTATAATAATATCTTGGACATCTTCATGCCATCAGCCACACCTTCAACATCAAGCACCCCTTCCCAGCAGCGTGTTCCTCCTCGATATCCAACCCATCCAGTGACACATCACCCCCAATGTTGTTCTCCATCTCGGGTGCATGGGATGAGCTTGCCTCTTCAACAACATCTTTCAGACATGGTTGCAGTAGAATGGTTAACAAAAATTTACACTGTCACAATGATCCACCCATGTCTTTCATTGACATGTTCGGTTAGCAGTTTAAGCTCATACATCATTGGATTCACTCTCCTTACATAGAAGCATTTCATTGTGACAGAATAAACGCAAGCATCCAAATGAAATAATGCTACGAACCATTCTTTCGAGATGGTTATATTAGTACCTTTCAGATATGGATGATCAACTGATTTCAGGGAAATAACTCAAATGAAATCCACACCCGTTGGGCCATGAATGATCTCTCTGTAACCGTAGAAGATCCTAATTTGATCTCCGCTCGACATTGCTACCACTTGATATAAATTTCAAATATCAAATATACTTTCCAAGTTACTTTCAACTATCAATTACAAGTACTCAACATGGAAATTAGTATTAATTATTTATCTAATTTTGAACTACACCGTATATTAACATTCCTAAAATTTTAACTTTATTTACTAAATCTACAGGAAATCCTAAAATGATAATAACTACACATTTCCTAGCTATCAACATTCCTAAATTTTAACAACATTTATTGTATGTTATCATTCCTAAATTTAAACTACATTTATTATTGTAAATAAAATTTCTATTTCCTATATAATTTTTGCAAAACATATATGTTCGACGAAAACTTGTTTTCGACGATCCAGGTGATGAAATCTCATATTTTCGTCTGACGGTAGGATGAAATTAAGATTTCATCTAACCAATAAAGATTGTGGCACAATTTTTTAATTTCGTAAGTACGAGGTACGATTTTGTAAATTTTGAAAAAAAATTGCATTAAAACATTTTGTGAACTTGTGTGGAGTCGAGGCCTAGAACACATGACTATATATCAAGTCATGTGAGGAAATTTCAGTCCACCCGGATATCGACGGAACATTGTTTAATTAAACAATGTCATCCCAACATTTATTTAGAGCCAAGGAAATTCATGTACACCAAAAAAAATTGCAAGTGCGGATAGTTTGTTCTTATTTGGGAAGGACTTAAGCTATATGATTGTTAAAGGGCTCTTTTACGGTGAACTAGTGGGTGGTATGCGGAATATGACTATTTTTGGTAAGTGTAAATAGATAATTTTTACAATCTTTTAATAAATTTGGTAACATCGGTCTAAAAAAAATTGTTTATGCTACAAGGAAATTTTGAAATGAAAAAATTGAAAAACTTTCGTTTCGAAATTTGAATTGAAATTTTTTGTTTTTGAATTTTGAATTTTGAATTGAAATTTGAATTTGAATTGAAATTTGAATTGTGGAGGCACCACCTCCACAATAACGTCTCCCATGCACCCACCGGTGGTGCGGTCCAAGGCTCTTGATTGAGCGCCACATAGCTGAAATTGACAGTAGGCAAAGTTCGGTTTTGTGGCACCAGAGCTCAAATCAATGGTGGCGAGCTCGATTTGGCAACTCCAGAGCTCAAATAAAAGACAATAGAGTTCGATTTTGTGTTGTTGAAGACCAATCCGCCGCCGACCGTCCGGGCGAGACCGTCACGCGGTGCCGTCGCGCCGGATGTGCGGGCGAGGTCCGCCGTGAGGGGCCGCACCGGACTACGGGCAAGCTCCATCGCGACCCACCGCCGGCATCCATGCGGATGAGGTTGGTTGGCGGGGGTCGCGACCGGAGTACGCGGGCGAGCTCGCCGCGAGGCTGCCACCGTTGGCCATGCAAGTGAGCTCGGTGGTAGATGAAGAAGAAGGCAAAGGGAAGCACGTGGCTGCTTATGCAAGCCTGCACAAGCAGAAATAGGGATGAAATGTATTTCCCACTATGCAGGTTGGAGCTCTCTTTTTTCTATACCCAAAACCTAGCTAAACATCTATGTAACCTACCAATCGCCAGTGAGCTGCATTACACAAGCCTGGATAGGGGTTGTGCACAGGCTTGTGCACCCTACCAATCACCCCATAGCCATCAAGGTTGAGTTCAACTAGAGTGAAGAGTCTATACAATAGACTTTTTAGTGATGGCTCACATCATGTCAACTGGAAACACATAATAATCTAAGGACAAACAATAGTACAATAGCATGTGAGGTGCCCAACATGACAAACCTAAAGGGCACCATTCCTAGGGTGACATGCCTTAAGTAAATAAACAGGCAGATCACAAATTCACAATGCATGTAATATTCTATTAGTTGAACCTCGGTAATTTCCCCGTTCTCGATATTTGTAGGAACTTTATCCATCATGTTTCCTAGGTTTTGAAGCATATAAGTGTGATTCCTCACTATGGAAGCTACCTAATGGAGTTCATTTTTGGGTTTGAATGCATCCGCATAAAATTTGCATCCAGTTGTCATGCGCTTGATATTGTATTTTGTTGGGCTAGAATTCTTAACCCACATCTCCCTCGGTGACATCACTGCTCACCATGAAAGTGTCCTTCAATTCTTGTTTGTTTGGAAACAGTTGATTCACATCAATCATGTTGCAGCTATATCAGAACCGAGACTTGTGCATGTCCATAGATTCCATACTCGATGCAGGGCTAGTCCATTCTTGCTCATCATCTTCATCATCTTCCTCATCTTCACAATTCAAATTTGCCTCCTCCTCCATGGTGTTGCAGTCAACAATCTCTTACTCTATAATAATATCTTGGACATCTTCATGCCATCAGCCACACCTTCAACATCAAGCACCCCTTCCCGGCGAGCGCGTTCCTCCTCGATATCCAACCCATCCAGTGACACATCACCCCCAATGTTGTTCTCCATCTCGGGTGCATGGGATGAGCTTGCCTCTTCAACAACATCTTTCAGACATGGTTGCAGTAGAATGGTTAACAAAAATTTACACTGTCACAATGATCCACCCATGTCTTTCATTGACATGTTCGGTTAGCAGTTTAAGCTCATACATCATTGGATTCACTCTCCTTACATAGAAGCATTTCATTGTGACAGAATAAACGCAAGCATCCAAATGAAATAATGCTACGAACCATTCTTTCGAGATGGTTATATTAGTACCTTTCAGATATGGATGATCAACTGATTTCAGGGAAATAACTCAAATGAAATCCACACCCGTTGGGCCATGAATGATCTCTCTGTAACCGTAGAAGATCCTAATTTGATCTCCGCTCGACATTGCTACCACTTGATATAAATTTCAAATATCAATTATACTTTCCAAGTTACTTTCAACTATCAATTACAAGTACTCAACATGGAAATTAGTATTCATTATTTATCTAATTTTTAACTACACTGTATATTAACATTCCTAAAATGTTAACTTTATTTACTAAATCTACACAGAAATCCTAAAATGATAATAACTACACATTTCCTAGCTATCAACATTCCTAAATTTTAACAACATTTATTGTATGTTATCATTCCTAAATTTAAACTACATTTATTATTGTAAATAAAATTTCTATTTCCTATATAATTTTTGCAAAACATATATGTTCGACGAAAACTTGTTTTCGACGATCCAGGTGATGAAATCTCATATTTTCGTCTGACGGTAGGATGAAATTAAGATTTCATCTAACCAATAAAGATTGTGGCACAATTTTTTAATTTCGTAAGTACGAGGTACGATTTTGTAAATTTTGAAAAAAAATTGCATTAAAACATTTTGTGAACTTGTGTGGAGTCGAGGCCTAGAACACATGACTATATATCAAGTCGTGTGAGGAAATTTCACTCCACCCCGGATACTGGCGGAACGTTGTTTAATTAAACAATGTCATCTCAACATTTATTTAGAGCCAAGGAAATTCATGTATACAAAAAAAAATTGCAAGTCATGCGGATAGTCTGTTCTTATTTGGGAAGGACTTAAGCTATATGATTGTTAAAGGGCTCTTTTACGGTGAACTAGTGGGTGGTATGCGGAATATGACTATTTTTGGGAAGTAATTTTTACAATCTTTTAATAAATTTGGTAACATCGGGCTGACAAAAAATTGTTTATGCCACAAGGAAATTTTGAAATGAAAAAATTTCGTTTCTGAAATTTGAATTGAAAATTTTAGTTTCTGAATTTTGAAAAAAATTGGTCATACCACCATAGGGAAATGAAAAAATTGAAAAAATCGGTTTTGAAATTTGAAAAAATTTGACCATACCACAAGAGGGGAATGAAAAAAATTGAAATATGCCACAAAAATTTGAAATGAAATAATTTGAAAATTTTCATCTTTGAAATTTGAAATTAGAAAACATTGTCCATATCACCAAAGGGAAATGAAAAAAATTAAATGAAGAAATCATATATTTCATTTATGCCACCGAGATAAAACTTTCAATAATACCCCTATACCACCATATACCAAAGGTGTAAGTTGTGGTGGTATACAATTAATCTCAACCGTTAGATCCTTTCACACTGGTTCTTTTCAACAGTGGTACATGGTGGTATGCTCCATCGTAAAAGAGCCCTTGTTAAATTATGACCCCATCCATTTTTTCTACATGCACAAGCAACACCCATTTCAAATTCCCCGCACAGTGCAGGAGCCTACGCTGTGTACGTCCTTTATAGTTTTATTGACTTAAAATTAAATAAAAGTTTTTTTGACAATTACTTCCCCTGAACATGTTATTAGTCCTCTGTTCTAGCTAATTTCCTGTTATTATCAATGCTGCAAATTTGCAGGGGAGCGGAAGAAGTCCAAGCACGCCTCCTTCAGCACCTGGCAGTTGTGGTGCTGTTGGGTTGTGTTAAATACATGGGCCTAGTGCCATTTATTGTAATAATAAAAGAATTAAAAGCCCATGTGTTTGATGCTAAAGGAAAGAGGGAAATACCGTATGGGTATTGAAGGAGTCTACCATCCAACTTATTAGGTAACCTTTCGGTACAACTCTTGTGAAGTTGAATAAAGGAGACAAACGTGCCAAGGGCGTGGGCGTGCCGAGCGGGACGGATGTGTTGCGGGGCATCTTTTTGCTGTTGATGACTCCTTAATGGTGAACGTTACTGTTGGCTCACGGGGCAGGAGCATCTTTTTGCTGTTGATGACTCCTTAATGGTGAACGTTACTGTTGGCTGTCCAGTAGCCCTTAAACCGCGACAATAACTCAGAGCCTTAACCGTGACCGTTACTACTTGAAGCGCATTAACCGTGACGTTCAGGTTCATCCCCTCGCACTCGCTACTCGCCTATATAAGGCGCCCTCCTCCTCTCCCTCATGTCACCAATTCACAGACAAGGTACTCCTGTTTAGGAGACCTCTCTCTTCTCCCTCTGTTTGTCGCTTTTCATCTCCATCGCCTGCACCGCGCGCACGGTACCGGCGAGAGCAGAGCCTCCGGAACCGTGCCTTGCTGCTGAGATCCTGCTCGGGATAGGCGGGCGATAAGGTTTTTGGCGAGCGTCTTCACACGACTGCTCGCTCCTGAACCACTACTTCCTCTACGTCGACGACAAGCGAACGAACGACTACTTCCTCTACGTCAACTACGAACTACTTCAACTACGGCGGGTTTGCACTTGCGATCCCCTGCCTGCATCGACTGTGTACGGCTACACTGATTGAGGTCACTCACAATGGGTGATAACGGAAATTCAGGTGACGCCGTCACCCAAACTTCCACAAGGTACTTTCTTAACCAAATGTTCATGTTTATTAGTTGTATAATCATGAATATTGTTATGTTTAATTGTGATTTAAACATACACACTTGCACATGGATTGTTTCACTCACTATAATATTGAAATATCTAAAAAATTATGGAATTAAAATATGCCAAAATGTTGCCTATCATCTAACAATCCAAAAATCTTATTATGTTGATAGGACTATGCTTGGTGCAACTAGCTTTGCAAATGCAATTAAACCAAAGCCTTTTGATGGTTCCAACTTTAAGAGGTGGCGTGAGTTGGCCATCTTGTGGCTCACTTGCCATGAACGTGATGTATGTTACCACCGGAAAAGCCCCCGAGGGTGTCTCGGAGGAGAAATTCAATGCGGATGATAACTTTGTTTCGGGGTGCCATCATTAGTGTTCTAGTTGACAACTTGGTGCATACCTATCTTCGGAGGAAGACGGGAAAGGATGTTTGGGAGGCTCTTGAGGCTCGGTACGGAGCTTCGACACCGGCGGTGAGTTGTATGTTATGGAACGGTTCCTAGACTACGGGATGGTTGAAGACCGTTCGTAGTGAAACGAGCCCATGAAGTACGGTGCGGCGGCTAAAGAGCTTGAGAACTATAGCAATGAGGCCCCATGTGTGTTACCCAACAAGTTTGTGGCGGGAGCGATTATCACAAAGCTGCCACACTCTTGGAGGGATTTTGCTACCTCTCTAAAACATAAGACAAAGGAATTCACTTTTGATGACCTTATTGTGACTCTTGATGTTGAAGAGAAGGCGAGAGCGAAAGACACACGTGGAAAGGCAACGGACCGGTCCCTCGCAAAATTTGTGCGGAGGGGCAATCCCAAGTTCAACCATAATCGAACAAGAGGAAGAAGCCTTCAAAAAACCCGCCCAAGGCTAAGGAAGTCGACGAACCTAATAAGAAGAAGAGAAAGCCGGGGGATGCTTGCTATACTTGTGGCAGTCCGGATCACTTTGCTACGAAGTGCCCGGATCGTAAAGATCGCAAGGCTCCAAAGACAGCGAACATGGTTGTTAGCGAGGGCGGAGGAACAACGAGGTATGGTAATTTTTTACCTACAGTTCTTTCAGTGTGTTCTTCACTAGAGTGGTGGATAGAAACTGGTGCTAATATTCATGTATGTGCTGACATTTCTATGTTTTCTTCTTACCAGGTCGGGGCGACTACCTCCTTGTTGATGGGGAACGGTGCCCATGCGCGTGTTCTTGGTGCTGGTACGGTCACTCTGAAGTTCACTTCGGGGAAGACCATACAATTGAAGAACGTGCAAGCATGTACCTACCATCAAGAAGAATCTAGTCAACGAGTCTCTACTATGTAGAGATTGCTTTAAATTAGTCTTTGAGTCAAATAAATGTATCATTTCTAAGTTTGGTACTTTTGTAGGAAAAGGCTATGATAGCGGAGGCTTGTTCCTCTTTTCTTTATCGTTCGATAATAATGTTGTGAACCATGTGATGAATGATGAATCGGATGTTTGGCATTCGAGGCTTTGTCATGTTAATTTTGGTTGTATGATGCGCTTAGCTAGTTTGAGTTTAATTCCAAAGTTTACCTCTGTCAAAAAATTTAAGTGTCATGTATGCGTTGAATCGAAACAAACTCGCAAGCCACATAAGGCTCGCGGAGGTGAGAAATCGGCACCTCTAGATTTAGTTCATTCGATCCGAGTGAAATGAACGGTGTGTTGACAAAGGGTGGTAAAAGATATTTCATGACATTGATAGACGATAGCACTAGATTTTGTTACATCTACTTGTTAAAATCAAAAGATGAAGCATTACATTACTTTAACATCTATAAAGCTGAAGTAGAAAATCCACTTGAGAGAAAAATCAAACACCTAAGGTCGGATCGAGGTGGTGAATATTTCTCTAATACTTTTGATATATTCGTGAGGAACACAGTATTGTTCATGAGAGGACACCACCTTATTCACCCCAATCCAATGGGATTGCCAAAAGAAAGAACCGCACGCCGAGCGACTTGGTGAATGTCATGTTAGAAACCGCGGGACTATCTAAGGAATGGTGGGGTGAGGCGATGCGACAGACTTGTCATGTCCCGAACCGTGTGCCAATGTAGAATAAGGAAGTAACATCATTCGAGGAATGGGAGAAGAAGAGGCTAACTCTTTCATATTTACGCACTTGGGGTTGCTTGGCCAAAGTCAGTGTGTCAATCAACAAGAAACATAAACTTGGACCAAAGACGGTGGACTATGTTTTTCTGGGGTATGCTTTTCACAGTGTCGGATATAGGTTCTTGGTAGTAAGATCTGGGGTGCCTGACTTGCTTGTCGGCACAATTATGGAGTCCAGAGACGCTACATTCTTTGAGAATATTTTTCCAATGAGAGATGAAACAAGTTCATCTAGGCAAGAGTCTGTCGAGAAGGACGACTCCACCAAGTCGATGGAACTCAATGAGACTACATTTATTGAGCATCATGAGGAGGACAATGATGAGGCTCCTAGGAGGAGCAAGAGACAAAGGACATAGAAATCCTTTGGAGATGATTTCATCATATACCTCGTGGATGACACTCCTAAGACCATTGCAGAGGCATACTCTTCACCTGATGCTGACTATTGGAAGGAAGCAGTGAGGAGTGAGATGGACGCTATTATGTCAAATGGTACTTGGGAGGTTGTTGAACGTCCTTACGGGTGGAAACCCGTGGGATGTAAATGGGTGCTCAAAAAGAAGCTTAGGCCTGATGGTACTATTGATAAGTACAAGGCTAGACTTGTGGCCAAGGATTGTGTGACAGAACCGCCCAAAATAGTTCCGTATTATCGCCTAAGCCGGTCCACGTGGCCATTAAGCAATAATAAAGAACTATTCTGTCGCTTCCGCCGGGTAAAGCCCGGTAAATCACATACAACAGGATCGCTGATATGCGCTAAGCCCACACGAAGGCGGGACCAGAGTACAACATTACATTACATTAAAGTTCACAAGTTCAACATTATTACAAACCAGGTTTTTCATACATAAAAGTAAAGGTGATCAGAGTTTAAACAACGGAAATAAAACTAGCGGAAGATACACATGGGAGGCCATCCATAGAGTATCACTCATCGTCAACCTGCTCCCACTCAAGCTCCCAACCATCTGGAATAGAGCCAGGCCAGATGGGGTTACCTGAAAACCACAAATTAAGCAAGGCTGAGTATACTAATACTCAGCAAGACTTAACCGACAAAAATAAAGTAAGACTAGACATGCAAGGCTTTTTGGCTGCTGGGTTTGTTTTGCCAAAAGCGACTAAGAGTTGATCCTTATTTTCAGATTTTAGCTCAAATTCTAGTATGTTAACCATTCTAGGTGAGCACCCGCACTAAACAAGCATGTTGTGCAAACAATATTAAACGAGCAACAATATTAATCCAAAGTGTTCCATAAATAAACATGGGGTAGCCGGTGGTCAAGCCGACT
The DNA here is from genome assembly GCA_947561735.1 of Cenchrus americanus. Taxonomy (NCBI): domain Eukaryota; kingdom Viridiplantae; phylum Streptophyta; class Magnoliopsida; order Poales; family Poaceae; genus Cenchrus; species Cenchrus americanus. The sequence continues at coordinate 59,523,945 of OX387240.1, forward strand.
CGGATAACGGCGAGTGACCGACGATCGATGGATTTATATCCTTGCAAGGTAAACCCAAGATATACGGAAGAAGTAGACCCCAAGAATTCAAATAAAAGCAAATGCGGGGTCTACCCCGACCGAGCGGTTCCCAACATCCCACGGTTTGGGATCAGACGCTACAAACTCGGTACACGGTTATCCGGAGGGTCTAACCCGACCGGTCCAGGACTCACACACTATACCACGAGTAGCTATCCCGGAGACGCATCCCAAGCGGGTAGCTAGAAAGATCCCGCCCCGGTTCAGAAGGTACTAGGCTTACCGGTTCCATTCCCGACAAGCACTTGGTACGTTCAATAGCTTAGGACCAGCACCATGCTAATCGGTCGAGACCGAACCCATTGCTCTTACCACATGAGCGAGTCAATTTAACCAACTTATGGTTCCAACAAGAATAACCTATATCTCGCGAGCAATGAGTCATTACTCGACTTGTACCGTGTCCTTAAAGCATGGCACTAGCGTTCCTAACATACTAGTAAAAGAGCATAGGAGTCCTAAGGATCATGCAACTAGGTTTCAAAACAACTCCTGAAACTTAAATGCACAAGTAAAGCAATAAAGTGCTGGAAAGGTAAAGGACATGATTTTCATTTATAAAAATGGGTTAGATGAAACCGGTGCTTGCCTTCCTCAGACTCAACACCAACACAAGCCTTGGGCTCTTCTGGACTTTGGTCCAGGTCTTGCTACACACTAGCTTGATTCAACTCTCCACTAGTTGCTCCCTCCTCCTCCTGGGTGAGCGTGTATGTCCCGTCGGGAAGATCTACACATTTACATGCACATGCATTAGATTATGGTGAAGGTGGGAGAATTACCACAAAACCAACTCTTGTTGGACACATTCACCCAAATATTAATATTTTCTCATATAAATTATTAGGGTGTGTGATAATAAACAAAACACTACTTTAAAGGTGATTGTGTGCACATCTAAGCAATTTAAGTTACTTAACTTCACCAAACAGCAAGGGGGTGTGTTTAAATTAATAGAAATAGAAACAACATGATTTCATAATTTAGCACTTTTAATTTCCGTTTCTTTCTTTCATTACTTAAAACAAGCCTTTCAACCATAATTCCAAATTAAATCAAAAACACTTCCAAAGAGCCTAATCTTTTGCACACAAGCAACACATGCTTAATTTAAGCTCTCAAACCAAAATTTGGCTTAAGATCATTTATAATTTAGTTTATACGAAAAAGACAAATTTCAGCCTAGTAAATCAACATTAATTCATATAAAAAGATTTAATAAACTTTTGATCTCAACCATGGCGGAGCCAAGTGTTGGCCCACAGGGGCCGCGCCCCCCCCTTGCTATGTGCTAATTAATGAGGACCCAGGTATGTGATGTCAAGACCATTGATCAAACCAAAAAAAAAAACATTCAACTCCTGTGAATGCGTGAGGGCTTTTCTTTAGCCAAATGCACAAAAGAAAGCTTATGATGGAAAATTAACACCTATATAAGCCTACATTCATGTTAATTTCATTAGCCCTCTATCTTATCGGATTAACTGGTAATCTGGCCCCTCCTTCCTCTTAGTTCTGGCTCCGCCACTGATCTCAACTTTCTCCTGCAGGTCATGTATGCCAAAAATGAGCTTCGACCAAAGCATGGTTGCGATTCCAATTATTTTTTAGATTTTGATTTTAAATGCCTACACATGATTAAATCCAAATCACCTAGTAAACAATTCCCTAAAATCAAATCCATCACACCAGAGGTGCTAATCAACAAGGCAAAGCCCTAGGGTGCCCTTGTGCTCAAAGAAAAGTTCATTAAAGGGGCTATAAAAAGCATCAAACTTAATCTAGCATAAAGCGTAAATAAATCATAACTGAAAATATATACATCAAAATCATGCAAACTTTTGCCACAGATCTAGACATGCTATAAAGAGCAACATATCCAAAATTCAAGTTCATAGCATGTGTATTTTTCAAACTACACTAAAAACACACCAAACTGAGTTTGAATTTTGAATTCAAAAACTACACAGAAAAACCCTATACATGTTTTCTAGAAAAGATAGGTTTCTTCACCAGGAACCCTAAAAAATTGGATTAGCATTTTCTTGATTTTTCTACGATTTTTAATGAATTTTTGAAGTTACAGCCGAAACCCTAAAGAACCTGATTGCAACCCGAACCCTGGATATTGCAGATAGGCCCTCGGAAATTACAAATAGGTCCCTGATGCCATGGGAGGGTAGTGGAGAAGCTTCCAATGGAGGAGAAAGGAGGGGAAAACCATTAGAGAACCTCACCTAGGTTGGGGGAAGACGATTCCGAAACTCTAAAGTTGAGGGAACTCAACAATGGAGGAGATCGGGCTTGAGTTTCTCTTCCGGAGTTAAAGAAAACCCCGTGAAAAACAGTCGACCTTCGGGAGATGAAAGGAATCATGGAGAGGAGAAAGATGAGAATGAGGGGCTCACCCTTGATGGCCACCGGGGCCTAGCCGGCCGCACCTGCTCCGGCGACGAGCGGCGTGAGCGGGGGGGCGGTCGGGGCGGAGTTGGTCACGGGAGAAAGAAACGAGGGAGGAAGAAGGAACTGAAGAGAGAGGTTTCGGTGGCCTGCCCATATAAACACTCTTTTGCAAAATGAAAACAAAACCTATCTAGGGATCATTAAAAATCGTGAAACTTTTTAGGTAGATTCTATAAATCATAAGTAACCCATTTTGCTTGGATCTGGCATCATAGCTATTGTAGATTTGAGATGAAAATTCTTCCCGAAATGATACTTTGGAGATTTCGAGTAAGCTGTTTGGCATCAAGATGCTCTCTAAACATTCAAAAGAAGATACCTAAATTCATGTTGTAAGAAGTACTAATTGATCAAGTGTTGAGATTTTGACTAAGGATTCTTTGCAAGGTTGATCAAAACTAAGCTAAGTATGCTTTGGGACTAACTACACTTGATTAACATAACTAATTATGGTACTTAGCTTAACTAAACATCCGGGATGTTACGGATTGCACCCAAAAGGAAAGAGAATACTTCTTTGATACTTACTCACCGGTCGCTCGATTGACTACCATAAGAGTACTACTTTCCCTGGCAGCCTCTCATGGTCTTCTTGTTCATCAGATGGACGTTAAGACAGCTTTCCTAAATGGAGAGTTGGAAGAGATCTATATGGATCAACCGGAAGGGTTTGTAGTAAAGGGTCAAGAAGGAATGGTGTGTAAGTTAGTGAAGTCTCTCTATGGCCTCAAGCAAGCACCTAAGCAATGGCATGATAAGTTCGACGAACTTTGACATCCGTTGGTTTTGTTACAAACAAAGCCGACAAATGTGTGTATTATCGCTATCTTTGGGGGCGAAGGAGTGATTTTGTGTCCGTATTCTATAAATCATAAGTAACCCATTTTTCTAGGATCTGGCATCATAGCTATTGTAGATTTGAGATGAAAATTCTTCCCGAAATGATACTTTGGAGATTTCGAGTAAGCTGTTTGGCATCAAGATGCTCTCTAAACATTCAAAAGAAGATACCTAAATTCATGTTGTAAGAAGTACTAATTGATCAAGTGTTGAGATTTTGACTAAGGATTCTTTGCAAGGTTGATCAAAACTAAGCTAAGTATGCTTTGGGACTAACTACACTTGATTAACATAACTAATTATGGTACTTAGCTTAACTAAACATCCGGGATGTTACGGATTGCACCCAAAAGGAAAGAGAAGACTTCTTTGATACTTACTCACCGGTCGCTCGATTGACTACCATAAGAGTACTACTTTCCCTGGCAACCTCTCATGGTCTTCTTGTTCATCAGATGGACATTAAGACAGCTTTCCTAAATGGAGAGTTGGAAGAGATCTATATGGATCAGCCGGAAGGGTTTGTAGTAAAGGGTCAAGAAGGAATGGTGTGTAAGTTAGTGAAGTCTCTCTATGGCCTCAAGCAAGCACCTAAGCAATGGCATTATAAGTTCGACAGAACTTTGACATCTGTTGGTTTTGTTACAAACGAAGCTGACAAATGTGTGTATTATCGCTATCTTTGGGGGCAAAGGAGTGATTCTGTGTCTGTATGTAGATGACATACTTATCTTTGGCACGAGCCTTGAATTGATCAAGGAGGTCAAAGACTTTCTTTCTCAAAAGTTTGAGATGAAAGATTTGGGAGAAGCTGATGTTATCCTGAACATAAAGCTGATAAAGGGAGAAAATGGTGGGGTGACTCTGTCACAGACTCACTATATTGAGAAGATGCTAAGTCGGTTTGGCTACAGCAATTCTAAAACTGCACCAACTCCTTATGATGCCAGCTTGGTTCTGAGGAAGAACCTGAGGATAATGGTGGATCAGCTGAGGTACTCCCAGATCATTGGTTCATTAATGTATCTGGCTAGCGCCACGAGACCTGACATTGCATATGCAGTTAGTAAACTGAGCCGATTTGTTTCAAATCCGGGCGGTGAACACCGGTGTGCTCTCGAGCGGGTAATGCGCTATATAGTGGGTACTATGAACTATGACATTCACTATTCGGGAGATCCCAAAGTCTTGGAGGGTTATAGTGATGCAAACTGGATCTCGATGCCGATGAGTTAAAAGCCACAAGTGGATATGTGTTCACACTTGGAGGTGGCGCTCGTTTCCGGAAGTCTTGCAAGCGGACCATTTTAACCGGGTCAACAATGGAAGCAGAACTCGCGGCATTGGACACTACCACCGTAGAGGCCGAGTAGCTTCGTGAACTCCTAATGGACCTACCGATAGTTGAAAAACCGATACCGCAATCCTAATGAACTGTGATAATCAAACGGTGATTGTCAAGGTGAACAGTTCAAAGGATAACATGAAGTCATCCAGGCATGTTAAGAGGCGGTTGAAATCTGTCAGGAAATTGAGAAACACCGGTGTCATAGCTTTGGATTACATCCATACGTCTAAGAACCTGGCAGATCAATTTACAAAGGGTTTATCACGTATTGTGATAGATCATGCATCTATGGAACTGGGCTTGAGACCCACGTGAGTCTTTCCATAGTGGTAACCTGTCTTATGTGATCGGAGATCCCGTGAATTAAGATGGTGAAACAAGCTATGGTTTGACTGAGAGAAGAGAACCTTTGAGAAGGCTCAGTTCATGGAAAAGATGCATTTCTCTTCAAACCTGTATGGCAGGCTGGTATTTATACCTTAATGTGGTCCAAGTGGCTTTCATGAAACAAGGAAGTTGTTTCTTTGAAGCAAAGACATAGTCCTACAGTATGTCTTGAAGGAACACACCTATATGAGTATCGACTACTGGTCATAGTCTATGAGAGTTGGGTGATCTCTAGAAAACTCATGAAGAGGCACGGAGTGTGACCCATAAGCTCCAACCCGCGGGGATGCTATGTGCAGCCAAATATCAGTAAAGGGTTCTAGCCAAGCTTAGATGCACAAAACCGTCAATTCAAGGCATAGTCCATTGTTCCGTTGCAAATAAGTGTAACTAGAGTTCCTGGTGGATGTTCAACTTAACAGTCTCCATCGTAGTACCGGTATATCAAAAACAAACTGAGAGCATTTCCAATGTGGCTTGAAATTCTTGGTGGGGATTGTTAAATAAATGGGCTTAGGGCCATTTATTGTAATAATAAAAGAATTAAAAGCCCATGTGTTTAATGCTAAAGGAAAGAGAGAAATACCATATGGGTATAGGAGGAGTCTACCATCCAACTTATTAGGTAACCTTTCGGTACACCTCTTTTGAAGTTGAATAAAGGAGACAGGCGTGCCACACGCGCGCGCTCGCTCGCCTTGCCTTGCCTCGGCCGAGGGCGAGGGCGTGGGCGTGCCGAGCGGGATGGGACGGGACGGACGTGAGGTGTTGCGGGGGCGGGAGCATCGTTTTGCCGTTGATGACTCCTTAATGGTGAACGTTACCGTTGGTCGTCCCGGTTGCCCTTAAACCGCGACAATAACTCAGAGCCTTAACCGTGACCGTTACTACTTGAAGCGCATTAACCGTGACGTTCAGGTTCATCCCCTGCGCCTGCTGCTCGCCTATATAAGGCGCCCTCGGCCCTCCTCCTCTCCCTCAAGTCACCAATTCACAGACAAGGTACTCATGTTTAGGAGACCTCTCTCTTCTCCCTCTGTTTGCTGCTTTCTTTTGCATCTCCATCGCTTGCACCGCGTGCACGGTACTGCGAGAGCGAGCCTCCGGAACCGCGCGTTGCCGCTGAGATCCTGCTCGGGATAGGCGGGCGATAAGGTTTTTAGGGATCGTTTTCACGCGACTGCTCGCTCCCGAACCACTACTTCCTCTACGTCAACGACAAACGAACGAACCACTACTTCCTCTACGTCAACTACGAGCGAACGACTACTTCACCTACAGCGGGTCTGCACTGCGATCCCCTACTTGCATCGACTGTGTACGGCTACACCGATTGAGGTCACTCACAATGGGTGATAACGGAAATTCGGGTGACGCCGTCAGCCAAACTTCCACTGGGTACTTTCTTAACCAAATGTTCATGTTTATTAGTTGTATAATCATGAATATTGTTATGTTTAATTGTGATTTAAACATACACACTAGCACATGGATTGTTTCACTCACTATAATATTGAAATATCTAATAAATTATGGAATTAAAATATGCCAAAATGTTGACTATCGTCTAACAAGTTGGGCTAGCACAAGCTAGGATTGTATCCACCGTCGTCGTCACATACTCACGTCGATGCATCCGCGCAACTTTTCATCGCAGACCAGCTTCTTCAGCCTCTGCAGATCGTATCCATCCGCCGCCACGATCCATCGCCATCACCGTCGATCTCCGGCACCGAGTCGCTGTATATTAGTATATAGATGACAGCGAGCAGCAGGCTGAACACTCGTGCTTCCACGCCGTCGTCGATGCTGGAAGCGCGCGTGCTTCCGTGTGGTGACGGCATACCAGGCGGCAAGCACGCACCAGTAAACGAAACGAAGCAGGCTGTGAACGCCTGTGCTCGAATCGTCACGTCGGCGCCCTCCTCGGACATGAAGAGGCCGCTAACGTGCTGGTGCATGTCAGATGGAGAAGCCGGCCTCAACTTCAATACTATATTACTACTAGACTACTAGGATCGTGCCCGTGCCTTTGCTACGGGCAATTCAATTATAGATAAATAGCATTCTATCTTATTAGAAAGAAACCAATCCATTAGATACTTTATAAATAGGTAAATATTGAATAAAGAACACATTTATGAAAGCTAAAAAACAAAAACAAATGTTGTAGGTAACATGATTGTCATTCTTAACCAAGTACCCCGTAAAGAAAAACATATTTGGGGATACATGCTCATGAGCACATTATTTTCCCATTCTACCGGTACTTGCACCTTAATTGTGCTAGCGGACAAATGGTACCAACCGAACTCCTTAATAAAAAGGAGCATACATCTAAGTGACACTATTGGCAAAGCTGCAGGAATATGCTCTTCTCAACCACCTTGAGACTCCAAAAAATGTCTTATCATACCAAATCACTAACAATCCTGAAAAAACATACAAAAATGATTTAACTGTGAGTGAAGGAACAAGTTTGTAGAATTGTTCAGCAACCACAACAAACCTCTTACTATTCATTTTTAGCAATAAATCCATGTTGCAAGTTGCATTAAAAATGGTAAATCCATGTTGCAAGTAGCAGTAAAAAGACTCATGAAATATTTCTGGTAGTTCATGGCTGCATGATTTTGCCATTCATTTCTCATCTTTTTCTTATGCTAATTGACTGGTTAAAAATATGCCTTCAGAAGCAGATTAATCAAACAGTACTGCTAGATGAAGGTCTCGTCTCATTCTTGATTTTGTAACAATCTCAAAGTTGCTAGTCAGACATGAATTCAGAAATATCATAGCACCATATACTTCAGGTATGTGTTAACAGGCTAGAGTATCTGAAAACTTAATAATAACAAACAATGTTATCAACAGAAAGGTGCTATATATATTGCTTTATCAGTTGCTCCTTCATCGCCAGAACATGGATGTCACCCAGTTCTCTTCATAGAAGTCTTATATGGCTGGACAATGTAGATTAGTAGCTGAAGAAAACAATAAGCACAAAGTTTTAATTCATGACTCGTCGCATCCTTATATTTATAATTAACACACAATCTATTAAAGAAGACATCCATGAGGTAAAGACTGTATCCGCCAACACTGTCATGACTCATGAGCATTACTGTTTAGATAAGGCCATATAGAACTTACCGTGCTTGAACCGAGAGTATCTCATGAACAATTGCATTGTAATTTGTAATCATGCATAGTTGCCTCTCGTAGCCATACCGACATAGCACCAAGCTTATGCCAAACATTCTTGCCATATTGAGGTCAAATCGATACCTGTTAAATTGAACTATCTTTTCAAAATCAACAAGCATAGGAAGAAGTCAACAATAGTAGTATGAGGCAAATAAAAGAGTGGATATATTAGTTATAGTACTTGTTAATTCGAAACAAAAACTCCAAAAGGCCCATTTTTCACACCGAGAATTATCAAGACCTTTGCAGCGAGAGGATAAAAATACACCGAATTGAAACAACATTGTATACGAGATTCCATCTTCGTTAATGCAAAGACAAATGGATACTATGTCACAACGAGAATGGTATCATCTTTGATCGACGTATGATGTCCATCTTCTTATGAATGTACTAAAGAGAAGCCTCGGTGCAAAGGGTAAAGTCATCAAGCACCAACATATCCATGTGTATCGTTGGACATGAGTTCCAAATTAACCTCGGAAAGTAGACATTTCGAAAATAGAAATTTCAGAAACTACATAATTTTTAAAGTCAAGCAATGAAACTAAACCGTAAAGCATCGTCCGATAAGTGAGAGATGAGAATTTCTAATGGGACGAATTAAATCTCCTAGCAACTCGGAACATGGAAAGCAACTAAGAGATAAGCTCAAACCGAATTAAAGTCTATCCAACTTGGAACCATGCTTTCACCACGACCATCCTGGCTGCATAGCGCACGGGGTGCGAGCTCGATTAAAATCATTTTTAGCCTCTCGAAAGTGAAGTGGACGATCTTTGAAATGTTTTTAAAATTTGTAGCCTATTTGAATTGCATTACTTGACAACTAAAGGATGTGCCAGTGTGTGTGTCTCACTTTATCAAATTGAGATGGACAATAATAAGTATCAAATAGAACAGATGCCCACTTTCCAAGAAAGAGAGCAAGTTAGCACCAAAAAAGTGGTTTCTACTCACAAGCAAAAACTGCCACATCATAACCATGTGTAAGTTCCTCTCTTATTTTCTTGAAGGTGCTCCTTGTCACATTGGACACACAAAACTCTGGTAGGGTACAGGGGATCACTATGGGCGTGAGATACCACTCCGAAAGCAGGCAATTTTGCACATCATGCAGATTTACTGGAACTTGCCAAGGCTAACAAACCACTGACACTGGCATTTGGATCACTAAATTAATATGATTTTTTAAAAGAGTATTAGTCTAAAGTTAGTCTTAAGGAATACTGACTATACATCTATTAGCAGTGCATATGATATGATAATATGATCAACTTGTCTGAAGAGTATAGGACTGACATCTTACATACAAAATCATGAATTGAGCTCAAAGTGTCTGAATTCTGAGATGTTCAGAAAACATCAAGCTTCTAATGCTTCTCAAAGCTAATTGACCCATCTCAAGATCCCAACATGTTCGAGAAGCCGCAATTGACACTTGCGGCATTGCAATAAAAAATTTGCAAATACGAAAGTCAAATGGTGGCACTAAATTCTATTCTTAATAGTGCAAGTTTGATAACCTAATATCAACTCACAAGTTTTTCCATTTGTATTCTAAATACTGCGACCAACAATAAGGTGTTGCGGGTTTCATCATAAGAGCCCGAGTTTTCACCAAGCACCACATTAGTAAAAAATCAACATGGCCTATAACTATCAACAAAATATTGATTTTTTTGACCAATTAGTATCTATGAGCATCTGTAGCCAAATTGGAGACCACCTTAGTAGCAAGGACCAAGAATTTGTGAATTGTACAGCCACTCATTTGAGGCACAAAATTTAAGGTTTGATTTCTCGGGGACACACTAACACACTAACACTAACACAGGGTCTATAACAAAACCGTTACCAACAATGAAGCATAGCTCTAATCAACTATCAACACTCACTATTCCTTTACCTTTTTTCCTACAAAGCAAAACAAAAGGTCCAAAAACTATTAAATCAAAAGGTCCAACTTACCAGAAATCTGTCAAGTTAGAAGTCAGGATCTGAAAGTTCCAAAACCCTCCAATGGGTCTAAGCATGTTGGTCAGCAACTCCTTGTAAAATGGGCCACATAAGTTATAAATTAAAAAAAAGTAGTCAACATCGAAAGGAAGTAGAAATATTAGGTTTCGAACCAAATAAGTATCGAAACATCAACACTTACATAGGGAATGGGCTATAAGAATCAATAGGTTATACCATTCTTATTTATTCATTGAAGAAGTTTAGATCATGTACCAAGAGTCAAAACAAATGAGAACAAGAAATCATCAGGAGCTAGTCAATTTGATGGAATCCTTATGCTAAGCTTCCCAATTCATCCTGCATAGAAGCAGAACATAACTTAAATTTTGCAACTACGCAATGGTTAACATACATGACTACACTACAATTGCATCAAGAAATCAATACCATCATTGTGTGTGAATGGCGGTATCCGCGGGATTTACCGCAAAGACCAATAGGATTTTTGAATAATCCACACTATGCTACATGATTTGACCGAAAAATGAAAGGAACAGCTTGAAAAAAATATTAGCTATTAAGCTTCTATTAGAGATATGAAAAAGATCGATTATATTGACAATGTATGAAGACTAACCGATGAAAGCACCAAAAAGGATTTAAACTAATAGTTGCCAGACAAGCATATTATATAAGTAAAACATCATTTCTTTTGCATACTTTAGGCTTTCAAAGATTGTAGCCCCGCAGACTTTATTCCATTTCTTACAGGACCATTAAATTTCATAGGGAAGATACATTATGTTCAACCAAGATAGGGTATGTGCATGCCATGTACAAAATAGGAACAATTCCAATTGAAAGTAGTAAAAATAAATAAATATGTGCTTGCAAATTAATAATTTCCAAAGCGCTGCTCCTCCACCTTCTTCTATTACTTCCAGGAGCATGTAATAAAATAGCATCAGGATTATAGTGTACATCAAGATCTCACCTCCCAAAATAGCACATTCTCTTCATTGGAGCACTCATTATTCTTGCACTCGGAGTTTAAATAATTGTACAATCTGCAACACAGCACCACAGTAAAATTTTCTTCAGAGATCAATCAACAATAGTGAAGAAAATCTTGGCACATTAAAATTATCTTAGTTATAGTCTCTTAACTGTGGTGGCATCACTGATAAAGTAATTATCCATCAAAATAATGACGTTAAGATAGTGAAGACTTAGCCGGTAATGTGTCAATAGTTTGGTGCTGCTATCTCTATACAATTTTACCGGGGAATAAGGGTGTAAATTTTTTCAAGAAGAGATCGAAAATTCAAAACCATATGCACATTGTACCCGGATTAACAGAGTAATCTGTCGGGGACCGCCCTAGGGGTCCCCTTAAACAATGGGGGAACCCTCACTTAAATCCCCGCATCGAAATGAGCCGAGCCTAACCATGCGAGAAAACTAACCATGCGGGACTTGGCCTATGCGGCGGGACTCGGAGGCCCACCAAGACGGCCCGTCCGGAAGACCCCTCGAGCGAGGCTCCGCCCCCGCCCGAGGGCACGCTCCTCCTCGAACGGGTTCCGCCCCGTTCGAGGGGCAACCCCCTCCTCGAACGAGCTCCGCTCCGTTCGAGGGGCAACCCTTCCCTCGAGCGGTTCCGCCCGCTCGAGGGCGCGCTCCCCCTCGAGCGAGTCCCGTCTCGCTCGAGGGTCCGCTCCGCCCTCGGCCGGGGCCCGCCACGCTCACGGGCGCCCCGCACGCGTGCGCCGGCCCCGTACTTGGGCATTTAACGCCCGACGCCGCGAGACGGCGCCATCATGCGCCGGGGCTCACGCCCGGTGCCGCCGCACCAACTCCCCGGGGGAGGAGCCCATCCCCGCTACCGTGGGATGGACCGTGCGGTACGGCCGGTGTCGGGCCCCGTGACACCGCGCGCACGCTACCGTACGACTAACGCGCCCGACCCTCGAAAGGGGGCCGGGCGCACCCTCGACTCCACTTTCCCGTGATCCCGCGGGTTAGGTGAGGGGCGCTTGGCCGGTGGGTGGCCATCCCGGCCACCGCGCGCGCGCGCGGCCGCCGTACCCACGCGTGCGGGCGCACGCCCGACTCCGCGAGCGCACGCCCGAACACCGCAGCAACCACTCCACCACCGCGAGCTCCTTGGGAAGGAACGCCGTTCGCCCCGCTCCCCGTACCCCGTGCCGCCCATCATCGGCACCTCCCTCGAAGCCTATCGGGGGACGCCATCGCCATCCGCCGCCTCCCACCCTCGAACCGCCACCTTGTTCGGGTACGAGGTAGGCCATCATGGCCGGATCACGGCGAAGATCGACCGGACGGCCGCCCACTCTACACCGTAGCACGACGTGCTCCCACACGTAGCTAGGCAGCGCGGCGTGCATGTAACTCGCCGCCCCCTTGGCCTATAAAAGGGGAGGCGAGCCCCCAGCCGCGGGGGACGAATTCGAGAGGAAGACGGCGCACCGTGCTCTCACTCTCTTATTCTCCCACAACATCTCCAATCACTCACCCGGGGACTTGGAAGCCACGATTCCTCTCCCGCCTTGCTTGTATTTGCCCCACTACAAGCACCCCCGTGCCGAGCAATATAGTGCCACGAGCACGCCCCTGTGGACGTACGGCCCCCTCGGCCGGAACCAGGATAAAATCTTGTGTCATTTGTTGCTTAGCATCGACCATTGAGGGATAGACCTAGGCGTTATCTACTGGTTAGTGTCGGGACCATATTCCGCACCGACAGTTGGCGCCCACCGTGGGGCCAACGAGCGCCTAAGGTCATCTCGCTAACTCCCTCTATGGTGATACGTACTGAGTACCGTAGCACCCGCTACAACATGGGTAGCTCGGACCCTCTTCCGGCCGGGTTCGAGATCCGCTTCGGGGACTTGAACTTCCGGTGCCACGGGGGAACGGCTATCTCATGCGCCTCACCAACCGTGAGGAGCTCCGCGCGCAGCGCGAGGCCAGGTCCGCTCTGGTCACCGCCGCACGCACGACACCGGCGCGGGCACCTGCGAGCACGGATGCGCGGGCCCGTCGACGCCGCGACGCCGTCGTCGCTCGCGGGTTACGCTCGCGTCGGTCGCGGTCCGAGCGGCGGCGGCCGAGCGCGCGCGCCGCCCAACGCGGTGCACCCACCGTCACGACGGCCGCCACCGCCCCCCGGCGGGACCGCGTGCGGTCTCCGACCACGCATCCCCATCGGGCTGCGTGGCGCTACTACGGCCCACAACGCCAACGTCAACACGACAATGCGCGGGGGTTCCGCCCGGTCGGCACGTCTTCGTCGCCGGGGATCCCGGCACTTCGGCCGACGGACGAGTCGTCCCCGGGCTCCGTCGACACGATGCCACCCGCCAACCGACACGGGTACGCGGAGTGGGACTTCTCCGGCGTGCCGGACCCGGCCGCGTTCGGGCGCTTCCTCGACGCCACGGACTACCGGGTTTGGTCGCTCCGACGACTCCCGGCACCGGGAGCTACGACCCCACGCGGGAGTGCCGCGCCGTCATCACCAACGACCCGGCCAACGCCGCCGGTGCGGCGGCGCCGGAGACGGGGAAGTCACGCCCGCCCCGTGGGGATCGCCACGCGCCCGGCCGCGGGGCCGAGCGCTCCCGCCGGGGCCGACGTCGACGCGCGCCGGCCCAAGCTCGCGAGCTCGAGGCCAAGCCGGCGAGAGGAGTACGGACAAGGCGGCTACTCCGCGCCTCGATGGCGGGGAGAGGCCTCCGCGCGCGGCGAACGCGCGCGGGAGCTGGGCCGACAAGTCCGTGACCGCCTCAACCCCGTCCCCAACGTCGACAACGCGGATACGCCACCAAGGGCGAGCCAAAAGCTCATCGCCGCCGCGACGTTGCTACGCGCCATGCCGGCACCATCAACCCCCGAGGCTCGAGACATGCACCGCGAGGTGCAGACTCTCCTTGAGCAAGCGGCCGTCCAGCAGGCCGAGAGCTCAGCCTCACGCATCCGCCAACAGGGGGACGCACGAGGCGATGATCCTGCACCGGGAGGCGAACCCTCGGTGCACGTAGGTCAACCTACTGACCAGGGACGCACGCCGGCCAAGGAACGGCTCCTTGACACGCGCAGGGCGCTGGATGGCGATGCCCGCAACGTCATCAACGCCAGGCGCACCAGCAAGGCGGACGCGCGGGCGGCTAGGGGCTACCACCCTCGAAGGGGTGGGCGCTACGACGGCCGGTGAGGATCGCTCCCCGACGCCGGAGCCCCCGGGCACCCGCGTGTTCAGCCGGGAGATCCGCACGGCAGCGTTCCCCCAGCGCTTCCGTCAACCCTCGACGATCGTCAAATACAACGGGGAGACGGACCCTCGTGTCTGGCTCAACGATTATCGCCTGGCCTGTCAGCTGGGTGGGGCCACCAACGACGAAGTAATCATCCGCAACTTGCCCCTGCATCTGGGCGACGCGGCCCGGACATGGCTCGAGCACTTGCCCGCCAGCCAGATCCATAGTTGGGACGATCTGGTCCACACCTTCGTGGGCAACTTCCAGGGCACGTACGTGCGCCCTGGGAACTCCTGGGATCTGCGCTCCTGCACGCAGAAGCCAGGCGAGTCGCCGGCGGGACTTCATACGGCGCTTCTCCAAGCGCCGCACGTAGCTCCCCAGCGTGGCACAATCCGAGATCGTGCACGCGTTCCTCGAGGGCACCACGTGCCGGGACCTTGTGCGCGAGCTGGGACGCAGCCCGCCCACGGACTCGAACGAGCTGTTCGACATTGCCACCAGCTTCGCCTCGGAGAGGAGGCCGTGGGGGCAATCTTCGACGGCAAGAAGGGCAAGCGCTCCGAGGACACGCCCGCGGAGGGCAGCGGGTCCAAGGAGCCGCGCCGCAACGACAAGCGGGGCAAGAAGGGGGAAGAAGCCGCGCCGCGAGGCGCGCGAGCGGGGGCGCAACGGCGGTAACGCCGAGGCCCTCGGCCGTTGACCCGGCCCGACGGGGCCCTCGACCGGCTCCTCGAGGCCCGGGGGTGTTCGACGACATGATGAAGAAGCCATGCCCCTACCACAAGACCCCCGTAAACCACACTCTTGAGCAAGTGCGACATGCTCAAGAAGTTCTATGGCCGTGCCGCCGCGAAGGAGGCGAGAGGCCAAGAAGGATGGGGGCGATGGCGACGCGGGTGGTTTTCCCGCCGTCGAAAATGTGTTCCTCATCTTTGGGGGACCTACGTCGACATGTCGACCCGGCGGCGCAAGAAGGAGCGGCACGAAGTCCTCGCCGCGAGAGAGGGCACCTCCGGCCTTTCTCAACCGGTCGAAGGATGCCATCACCTTCAGCCGGGACGATCACCCAAATCGCATCCCGAACCGGGCCGCACCCACCGGTGGTCGATCCCATCATTGGCAACGCCGGTTTTCGAAGGTCCTTATGGACCGGAGGAGTAGCCTCAATATCCTCTTCGCGCATACATTGCGCCTGATGGGGATTGGGCTGGACCAGCTGCGGCCCAGCACGAAGCCGTTTCACGGCATCGCGCCCGGCAAACAGGTTCAACCCCTCGGGCAGATCGATCTGCCCGTCTGGTTCGGGACCCCCAAGAATTTCCGCAAGGAAACCCTCACCTTCGAGGTGGTGGGATTCAAAGGGGCCTACCATGCCATCCTTGGGCGACCATGCTATGCCAAGTTCATGGCGGTCCCCAACTACACGTACCTGAAGATGAAGATGCCAGGTCCAAACGGCGTCATCACCGTCGGGTCATCGATTGAGCATGCATTCGACCGCGATGTCGAATGCGTGGAACATGCGAGAGGCGCTAGCGCCGGATGAAGCGCCGGTGAACACACCGGAGAAGATGGTCAACGACGACCTCAGCTCCGCCGCCAAACACATCGGCACCTTCGAGGCCGCCGAGCAAACCAAAGGGGTCCCCCTCGACCCGACAGCCCCCGAGGGCAAGGTGCCGAGGGTCGGCCCCGACCCTCGATCCTAAATAGGAAGCGGTGCTCGTCGACTTCCTCCGCGCCAACGCCGACGTCTTCGCGTGGAGCCCCTCGGACATGCCGGGCATCCCGAGGGAGGTCGCCGAGCACTCCCTTGATATCTCGCCTAACGCTCGCGGCTGTTCGGCGGCGGCCGCGCCGCTTCGACGAGGAACGGCGACGGGCGATCGGAGCGGAGCCGCGGAAGCTCCTCGAGGCCGGATTCATCAAGGAAGTGTTCCACCCTACATGGCTAGCTAATCCCGTGCTTGTAAAAAAGAAAAATGGGAAGTGGAGGATGTGTATTGACTACACCGGCCTCAATAAAGCATGTCCAAAAGTTCCTTTTCCTTTGCCACGCATAGATCGGATCGTTGATTCCACCGCCGGGTGTGAACTACTCGTTTCCTTGATGCCTATTCGGGATATCATCAAATAAAAATGAAGGAGTCCGACCAGCTCGCGACTTCGTTCATCACACCGTTCGGGACGTTCGTTACGTCACGATGCCTTTTGGCCTCAGAAACGCGGGCACAACATATCAGCGCTGCATGCAGCACGTTTTTGGGGACCATATCGGGCGGACGGTCGAGGCTTACGTGGACGACACCGTCGTCAAGACCGAGAAGGCGGACGACCCGGTTGGCGATCTCGGCATCGCGTTCCGGCGCCGCGGCCAACGGGGTCAAGCTCAACCCCGAAAAATGTGTCTTCGGAGTGTCGCGGGGGCATGCTCCTAGGATACATCGTCTCCCGGCGGGGAATCGAGGCCAACCCCCGAAAAGGTCGCGGCCCTCGAGCGAATGGGTCCATTCGGGACCTCAAAGGGGTGCGGAAGGTGTTGGGGTGCCTTGCCGCCTTGAGCCGCTTCGTCTCGAGGCTCGGTGAGAAGGGTCCCGCCCCTCTACCGCCGCTCAAGAAGCACGAACGCTTCTCTTGGACCGCCGAGGCCCGGAAGCGCTCGACAAGCTGAAGGCGTCTCTAACACACGCCCCAATCCTTACGCCGCCGCGAGACGGCGAACCCCTCCAACTCTACGTGGCCGCGACCACCCGGGGTGGTCGCCGCCGTGATCGTTGTGGAGCGCACGGAGGAAGGGCATGCCTTGCCCGTGCAGAGGCC
Source organism: Cenchrus americanus (assembly GCA_947561735.1). Lineage (NCBI taxonomy): Eukaryota > Viridiplantae > Streptophyta > Magnoliopsida > Poales > Poaceae > Cenchrus > Cenchrus americanus. The sequence goes on from OX387240.1 coordinate 59,541,336, forward strand.
GGTCTACTACATCAGCGAAGTCCTGTCGGACACGAAGACGCGCTACCCCCGTGTCCGAAGGCCGTTGTATGCGGCAGGTCCTCGCGCGGCGCAAGCTCCGCCACTACTTCGAGGCCCACCCAGTTACGGTGGTCTCTTCCTTCCCGTTAGGGGAGATCATTCGCAACCCCGACGCGGCGGTGCGGAACTGCCAAGTGGTCCGTGGAGTTGATGGGCGAGACGCTCGCCTACGCTCCGCGCAAGGCCATCAAATCGCAAATCCTAGCCGATTTCGTCGCTGAGTGGACGGACACGCAGCTGCCGCCCCCTCGCATTCAAGCGCAGTGTTGGACTCGTTCTTCGACGGCTCGGTGATGAAGACGGAGAGCGGGCGCGGGCCTCGCTCTTCGTGTCACCCCTCGGGGAGCACATGCGCTACGCAAAGTGCGTCTCCACTTCCCCGCGTCTAACAATATGGCGGAATACGAGGCCCTTCTCTCGCGGCCTCAAAATCGCCATTGAGTTGGGCATCAAGCGCCTCGACGTGCGAGGGGGATTCGCGGCTCGTGATCGATCAAGTCATGAAGAACGCGAGCCGCCACGACGACAAGATGGAGGCCTACCGCAAAGCCGTGCGGGCCCTCGAAGACAAATTCTACGGCATCGAGCTTAATCATGTACCCCGCCGGTACAACGAGGAAGCGGACGAGCTGGCAAAAATAGCGTCCGGGCGGATCACCGTTCCCCCGAACGTTTTCGCGCGCGACATCGCGCAGCCCTCGGTCACCTTCGAGCCTTACCCCTCGAGCGACGGCGGACCCTCGGGGGCTCCCTCGAACCCATCGGGTGCGGAACCCATGGAAGAGGATCCCTCGAACGAGGCGTACGTGCTCTCCCTTCTCGAGGGGTACGGCTCCCACGAGGTCGTCGCAATGGACATCGAGCCGGCTCCTGTCCAAGCGGATTGGCGTGAAAAGTACACCGCCTGGATTGCTCGAGGGGAACTCCCCACCGACCGGGCCACAGCCAGGCGCATCGCCAGGATGGCCAAGTCATTCACCCTCGTCGACGGCGAGCTGTACAAGCGCGCCGCGTCAGGCATCCTCCAGCGGTGTATACCCATTCCCGAGGGGCGCGAGCTCCTACGGGACATCCACGCGGGGATCTGCGGCCACCACGCCGCGCCACGCACCCTCGTTGGCAACGCGTTTCGCCGGGGCTTCTATTGGCCTACCGCGGTCGCGGACGCCAACGAAATCGTGCGCACCCGCAAAGGGTGCCGGTTCTACGCCCGCAAGACCAACTTGCCGGCTCAAGCTCGCAAACGATCCCCGTAACATGGCCGTTCGCCGTCCGGGGATTGGACATCGTCGGGCCCCTGCGGAAGGCGCCCGGGGGCTTCACCCACCTGCTCGTCGCGATCGACAAGTTCTCCAAGTGGGTGGAGGTGCGCCCCATTACGAATTTGAGGGCCGAGCGGCGGTCACGTTCTTCACCGACATCGTCTACCGCTTTGGAGTGCCAAACTCCATCATCACAGACAACGGGTCCCAGTTCACGGGCCGGAAGTTCTTGGAGTTCTGCGACAAGTTCCACATCCGAGTGGATTGGGCAGCTGTGGCGCACCCGCAGACCAACGGCCAAGTGGAACGTGCTAACGGCATGATTCTACAGGGCCTCAAGCCCAGGATTTTCGACCAGCTCAACAAATCTGGCCGAAAATGGCTCCAAGAACTGCCAGCAGTCGTGTGGAGCCTAAGGACCACCCCAAGCGAGCCACGGGTTCACCCCGTTTTTCCTAGTCCATGGCGCGGAGGCCGTCCTCCCCACGGATCCGGGAATACGGGTCACCCAAGGTTCGAGGCTACAACGAGGATGCTAACCGGCCGAGCCCGCGAGGACTCGCTGGATCAGCCGGATGAAGTACGCCTCGTGGCGTTGATGCACTCCGCAAGGTATCAACAGTCCCTACGACGCTACCAAGCACGCAAGATACGTCGGAGGGATTTCAGCGAGGGGGACTTGGTCCTAAGGCTACGCCAAGACAATCGAGGGCGCCACAAGCTATCGCCCCCATGGGAGGGACCCTACGTCGTGGTGAAGGTGCTCAAACCAGGCACGTACAAGCTGGCCAACGAGGACGGCGAGGAACTCACCAACGCTTGGAACATCCAACAGCTACGTCGCTTCTACCCTTAGCTAGGATTTCCAAGTATTTTTTGTTGTAAAAACACACGGCCAACGCCCCAGTTGGTGTCACCTATGTAAATACTCCAAGTATAATAAAAGGGCAACTCGGCTTTCCCCCGAAACCCAAGTTACCCTCGGGGAGCACGCGGGGGGGCACCCCCCCCCCCCCAAATGGTCCCATTTTTTCGCGCAAAAAAACGTAACAACACGCGCTAAGTTTGTTTGCCACTTCAACCTCGAGCCATGATTCGAACAGGCGCGGGCGGCACGGCGGAAGGAGTGCGCGAGCCGAGACGACCTACGCCGCGTGGCTATGGCCCGTCTCTCTCGTCTCCAACCCGGCGGGCCCTCGCGAAAAGCGAACTCCCCTAACTAGAATCTACTCAGGAAGAAGAAGAAGCAAAAAGCGCAATAAGCAAACGATTTCATTTACAAACAACTGCCCATGTTCATGAAACGACTTGTTTATTTACAAGAGGCCACGAGGCCAGAGTTCTGATACACAAAAAAAAATGGGCCTAGCGCCCAGACACTTTCAGGCGGGTGGAGCAAAGAAAGCATCGGCGGCGTCCGGAAGAGGAATTCTTCGAAGGCCTCGGCGAGCGACCCGGCGGCGTCAGCAACAAGCGCGTCCGCACGCTCCATGGCCACCTCATCCTCGACGCCCTCGGGCACGATGTAGCCCTCCGCCACCGCCTCGAGGTTGACCTCGTAGTGGGATCGCACCACTCCGAGGGCCTTCTGCACGCCTAGGTGCAACGCCCGGCGCATCCGCTCCGTGACATGGCCGCCGAGGGCGCGTAGGCGACCGGCCGGCCGAGCCGCCGCCCGGGCTTCGCCTTCCTCGACGACGCGGCAGGTCTCGAGGGCCGCGTCACGCGGCTCCCCGCAGCCTCCTCGCTCGGAGGAGTTGTAGGAAGCTGCGGGGCCTCGGCCCGCCCGGCCAGCCGTGCCCCAAGGCAGTGCGCAAGCCTGGAACCAACAAGACGACAAGAAATCAGAAAGGGGGGAACTAACCCTCTAAAGCAAGAATTAACAAGCAGGGTCAAATAGCAACTTACCCTCGACTTGTCTCCTCCCCGCATCGAGGTCGCGGCGCGCGGACTCCAGCGCCGCCTCGAGGCGCTGGATGGTCTCGCCTTGCTCGACGAGGGCCATCTCCCCGACCGGCACCGCCGATGCCGAGCGCCGCCGCCTCGTCCTCAACCTCGGAGAACGCGGCATCCCGCTCCTCCGGCCGACCTCTCCGCTGCCCTCGCGCGCGACGCGCTCCCGCTCCGGGCGCCGCTCGGGCGTCGCCAAGGGCGGCCGCTCTCGCCGGAGCCGCTCCTCGCCCCACGGCGGGCGATGCGCTCCTCGCCGAAGCCGCTCCTCGGCGACGACGAGGGCCGCAGCCTTGGCATCGAGGGCGGCCTTCGGGTCATCGGCCTCCTTGGCGCGTCGCTCCGGCCCGCGCGCCCGCCTCCTCGGCCGGCGCCGGCCGCGCCCCGCCCCCTCCGGCCGACGTGCGGAGCTCCCGGTCTCGGCGCGAGCGGTGGCCACCTCCGCTTCCCGGGTGGCGGCCGCCGTCCGCGTCTTGTCCGAGTCCTCACGCGCGTTCCACGGCGCCTCGTCGCGATCGACGAGGGCCGCGCGGATCCACTCGAGGCTCGCGTGACGCGCCGTGCCCCCGCCCGAGCTCTCGGGGAGCACGTCGCACCACGCCATCGCCCGCACACCGGCCCACCGTCCGGCGTCCTGAGAGCTTCCGCAAGCGCGTCGAAAGCGCTGCATCGCTCCCGGAGCTGGCGGGCCTCAGCGTTCACCTGGTCGAACGCGCTGTACTTCTCATGGGCGCGGCGCTCGAGCTCCTGGCATCCACACATCGAGCCTCGTAAGCGCCAAGTCTTGAATGCAGCACGCGAAAATGAAGAAAGGAAGGGAGAAGAGCAACCGTGGCTCACCTGGAAGACGATCCAGGCCGGGCCGCCGTGGACCCGCAGCGCCTCGTTCAACGCGCGGTTGAGCGTGGCGCCGTGGCTCCGGAGCTCGCCCCAGAGCTCCTGCTCCCCCCGGCGTCGCGCAAACGCGGGGGGGATCCTCCACGGCCCCCCCCCCCCACCCGGGCGGGGCGGCCGGCGTGGGAGGATGAGGCCTCGGCACCGCGCCCTTGACCCCCCACCGTCGAGGGTGACCCTCGCGCCGCCTCACGAGGGCCCCCTCCCGGGGCTCGGGGGAGGTCGTGGGCCCGGCCCACGCGGTTCCACCCGGGCGGCGGGGAGTCATCCGAGAGCTCCACCACCTCCGCCCGGAGACCGCCGGCGGGAGGAGCCGCCCGCTCCGCCTCCGCCGGCGCCTCCACTCGCGCCTCCGCGGCCACGGCGCGCCGTCGTGGCGCCGTTGCCGCCACCTCCGCCCGTGCCGCCGCATCCGCGGGCGCCCCCGCAGGTTGCGCCCGCTCCGCCTCCTCCGCGGGGGCCGCCACCGCGGGCGGCACCTCCACCGTAGCCACCGCCGCGGCCCGCGCCTCCTTGGCGACCGGCGCCGGCCGCCCCCGGCGACCTCCGACCGCGCCGCGGCGGCCGATCCGCCGGCCGGGCCTCGAGGCCCCGGCCCGGCCTTGCGAGCTCGTGCCCGCCGCCGCGCCCGTCCCCCGGGCGCGACCCCCTCGAGGAACGCCGCCGGGTGGGGATCGACGCGTCCGCCCTCGGCACCTTGGCCGGTGCAAGAGGAGGGACGGTTGGCACCGCCCCGCGCGAACACGAATGGAGGGTTAGAGCATCTAATAACCAGCAAACTAAAGCCAAACAAAGGAAGAACAATTTCCTTACCTCGCGGAGGAAAAGGCCCGCTTCCTTTTCCTCGAGACCTCCGACGAGGCCGGCGCGGGGGTCGCGCCGCCGCGGCGCCCCCCCGACGGCGCCGCCGCACGCACGGGCATGCCCGCCTCACGCGTGGGCGCGCCCGACGCCGCACCCCCCCGATGACGCCACCGCGCGCGGGGGCACACTAGCCCCGCGCGCGCGCGCGCCCGCCGACGCGCCCCTTCGACGAGGACGCCGCGCGCGCGGACGCGCTCCCGCCGCGCGCGCGGCACGCTTGACGCGCGCGGTGCACGCCCGCCGCGCGCGCCTCCGTGGCGCGCGCCGGCACCTCCGCGGCGCGTGCCGCCCCCGACGATGACCGCGCGGCGGCGGCGGCCGGTGCGCCCGCCCCGTGCAAAGCGCCCCCGACGCCGGCGCGGGTTCCGGCGACGGGGGCGCAGTCGCCACCTATCTGAGGGGCCCTCCCCCTCAGACTCTTCCTCCTCGTCCTGCTCCGAGGACGAGGGCTCCTCGATGTCCGGGGAGGAGAGCCCCAGCTCCTCCCGCCGCCGGTACTCCGCGGACCGTGCGTCGCGGCGCGCTTGGCGACGCCTGGCGTGCTCCCTCTTGCGCGCCGCTCGCTCCCCGCTGCTCCCGCCGCGCCGCCCGGCCAAGCGCACGGGAGTCGGGGGTGGGCGGAACGGACTTGGCGATGTTGAACTCCACCACCGCGCACAAGAGTGACAATGGCGGATCGAGAGACGAAAGCAAGACCAAGAACCGAAACGAGATCGGGGACCCAATTCACCCGCGGGCCGAAGGGGGAGCATCTCGACGTCCCACGGAGTCCGGCCCTCGGGGGGCGGCGACGTCCGGGTGTCGACGGCACTCCGCGCCCGGTGAGCGCATACGGCCGCTCAAGGAGCGTCGGGAGCATCCGCGACCTCGCCGGTCGATGGGGTTGGCCGCCTCCGTCATCTCGAAGATGCGGAGCGGCCTCTCCATCGGGGGCATGACCCGCCGATGGTGAAGGAAGGCGAGGACGCCCATCGCGGTCACCCCGTGCTTCCTCGGCCCGCTCCCGGTGCGCCCAAAGACCGACTCCTGCCGCGCCGGTGCCGGGGCGTGGACACCCCGTAGCCCCGGGGAGCTAGGCCTCTCCTTGAACACCCGGCCGGTGTAGGGGGGAAGGCCGGGCTCGGCGTTGCGCGGATAAAACCATCCCCGCTCCCGGCCCGGTGTTGTTCGTCGTCATGGTGCAAGGGATGTAGACGTTCTTGAATTGCCCCCGCGGGGCAAGCGACATCCCGCCGGCGCGCACCGCGCGCGCGGGTCCTTGGCTCCGTCGTAGGCTGCGTAAAGAGCTCCCCGCGGAAGAGGTGTACCCGCAGTTCCCGCTGACCGGGATCCCCAGGTACCCTTCGCAGACGCCCACGAACGTGGCCGCCTGCGAGATTGCATTGGGGGCGAAGTTGTGCAACTCCACCCCGTAGTAGTGGCACATTGCCCGCATGAATGTGCTCGCCGGCGCGTTGAAGCCACGCTCGTGGTAGCGGAGGAAGCTCACCACGTAGCCCTCCGGCGGGTTGGGCTCGCGGTCCGCAGCCGGCGGCACGATCCATTCCGCCGGGCGCCCATCTTCGTTGGCCGCCAACAGGCCGGCAGCGACCAGCTCGCCCAAGGCGAGCTGGGTCACCGTAGACCTCTCCCAGGCGTACGGCTCCAGGACCCTAATCGGAAGCTGAGGCGGCGCCATGGGGGGGGACGAACGAGTGCAAAGGCGGAGGACAAGGAAGCGAGGAAAAAGCTCTAAGCAGCGAGCCCGCGCGACGGCAAGAGTGAGGCGAAGGCGAAGGGACGGAGGACTGAAAACGGTGAGGAGCCAAGGTAAAAAACCGCCATCCCTTCCTCACCGCAGTTTTATAGGCAACGGGCGAGTTCTCCGGAGCGGACGCCCCGCCAGCATTAACTGCAGGAATCTTTCCATCGCATCGACGGGCGGACCCCACCACGACCGCAGCGGCTCTAACACTGCAGGCGGGTCATCATTACGGCGAAGAACGGCTGCGACCGAGGCAAAACCGTCACATCCGCCTGCCGCGCCGCCCACTACGCGCCCGCGCTGCAAGACCGCGGCCACGACCGCAAGGCAATTAAATGCCCGGGCCCCTTGCCAAGCAAGGAGAGCCCTCGAGCGAGGCGAATCCTCGGCTCGAGACAAAGGCGACCCTCGATGGGATGACAGCGTGAGAAGGTCGCCCGGGACCTGCTCGATGTAGAGCAGGCAGCCGCGGGCACCCATGCCACGTGAGGCCCTCGAGCGGCATGACCCTCGGCTCGAAACAGAGGCGACCCTCGACGGGATATCAGCGTGAGAAGGTCGTCCGGGACCTGCTCGACGTAGAGCAGACCACCACGGGCACCCATGCCACGTAGGACCCTCGAGCGGCATGACCCCCAACTCGAAACGACGTCAACCCTCTAAAAGAAGGCACGCGCGTAAGAGGATCGCCCAGGTCACGCTTGAAATAGAGCGACACCGAAAGCACTCATACCGCGCCATGCCACCAACCAGCACCTCGAGGGCTGGCACGTCCAGGCCCCTCGACGGCCGCAAACGAGAAAAGACGGGGCTGGCCAAGGCACGGCCCCGCACGGCCTTACTGATCAGAGGTTCGAAGCCTGACCCTCGACGGGTTCGAACAGGCGCCCCAGATCACAGAGTTAGGGACGACGAGGGTACGCGCATTCGAGCCGTTCCTCGAGCCCGTCGGCTCGAGGGTGCCCCACATGTCGTGTTCGAGAGCCGCCGAGGGCGGCCTAGCCGGGGGGATCCCACCGAGGGAGAGCTTCCGCGCCCTCGGTCCCTAGCGAACGGGACCGAGCCCCACCTAGCAAACCCACGCAAGCGCTTCCATGGACGTGTCCCCGGACCGCGCAGCCTACCCTTATCGAACGGGGCATGGACGTCCACTTGAACCACCCGCTAGCAGCTCGAAGAGGAATCCGCGATTCGCGACCCGCTCGATGGGAGTCGTGGAAACCTCACCCTCCGACCCGCGGAGGGACGGCGAGGGCGCGATAAAAAACAAGTCGTCAGGCTCGACCCGATCGCCTCGAACAGGCCAAGGCTCGGGGGCTTGACGCACGGCTACACCTCCTTGAAATTGCACCCGCCGGGAGACGACGACGGGGGAGCGTGCACCCCCGATGCCGGCTGAAACACCGCCGATGCCGGTTGGCCTATGTGCCACGCCTTTCTGACCGAATTGCTCGCGGTTAACCCCTGCAGGAGAACACACACTCCTGCAGGGCTTCGGGGGCTAGACCCGCGGGTCCGCTGACGCGGCCCCACGGAAAGCGTTCGCAAACAAGGAGGGAAGAACGTCCTATCGGTAGGTTCCGGCATCCGCGGGAGCCTCAATGGCAAACCCGCGGATGCTCGGGGGCTGCGTCGGGGACCGCCCTAGGGGTCCCCTTAAACAATGGGGGAACCCTCACTTAAATCCCCGCATCGAAATGAGCCGAGCCTAACCATGCGGGGAAAACTAACCATGCGGGACTTGGCCTATGCGGCAGACTCCGGAGGCCCACCAAGACGGCCCGTCCGGAAGACCCCTCGAGCGGTGGCTCCGCCCCGCCCGAGGGCACGCTCCTCCTCGAACGGGTTCCGCCCCCGTTCGAGGGGCAACCCCCCTCCTCGAACGAGCTCCGCTCCGTTCGAGGGGCAACCCTTCCCTCGAGCGGTTCCGCCCCGCTCGAGGGCGCGCTCCCCTCGAGCGAGTCCCGTCTCGCTCGAGGGTCCGCTCCGCCCTCGGCCGGGGCCCGCCACGCTCACGGGCGCCCCGCACGCGTGCGCCGGCCCCGTACTTGGGCATTTAACGCCCGACGCCGCGGGACGGCGCCATCATGCGCCGGGGCTCACGCCCGGTGCCGCCGCACCAACTCCCCGGGGAGGAGCCCATCCCCGCCTCGTGGGATGGACCGTGCGTACGGCCGGTGTCGGCCCCGTGACACCGCGCGCACGCTACCGTACGACTAACGCGCCCGACCCTCGAAAGGGGCCGGGCGCACCCTCGACTCCACTTTCCCGTGATCCTGCGGAGTTAGGTGAGGGGCGCTTGGCCGGTGGGTGGCCATCCCGGCCACCGCGCGGCGCGGCCGCCGTACCCACGCGTGCGGGCGCACGCCTGACTCCGCAGGCGCACGCCCGAACACTGCAGCAACCACTCCACCACCGCGAGCTCCTTGGGAAGGAACGCCGTTCGCCCGCTCCCCGTACCCCCGTACCGGCCATCATCGCACCTCCCTCGAAGCCTATCGGGGGACGCCATCGCCATCCGCCGCCTCCCACCCTCGAATCGCCACCCTGTTCGGGTACGAGGTAGGCCATCATGGCCGGATCACAGCGAAGATCGACCGGACGGCCGCCCACTCTACACCGTAGCACGACGTGCTCCCACACGTAGCTAGGTAGCGCGGCGTGCATGTAACTCGCCGCCCCCCTTGGCCTATAAAAGGGGAGGCGAGCCCCCAGCCGCGGGGGGACGAATTCAGAGGAACACAGCGCACCGTGCACTCACTCTCTTATTCTCCCACAACATCTCCAATCACTCACCCGGGGACTTGGAAGCCACGATTCCTCTCCCGCCTTGCTTGTATTTGCCCCACTACAAGCACCCCCGGTCTCGAGCAATATAGTGCCACGAGCACGCCCCTGTCGGGACGTACGGCCCCCTCGGCCGGGAACCGGGATAAAATCTTGTGTCATTTGTTGCTTAGCATCGACCATTGAGGGATAGACCTAGGCGTTATCTACCGGTTAGTGTCGGGACCATATTCCGCACCGACAAGTACGTCGTAACAAATGGCCGGCAGCTGAACACAAACTTAGATTATTATTGTTGTGATGCACAATATCTACTATAGAAAATATAGGAAAATTGATCCATATGCTGCAAGCATATGTGCAGAAATGGATAGATGTCATGGAATCATAAAAAAAGGCATGGTGGGAATTAATAAGCAAGCAAATGAATGTAATAAATGAAGTACGAAAGAGATCAATGGGTCAGCCACATGATAAGATGAAGTATGCTGCTCTGAACAAGCATTAGATCCGGCCAGTAGTGATCTGCAGGTTATTGTGAAATAGGACGAGGTGAATTATATCGAGCGCAACCGGATATTAAGCCGTAATCATGCATGCTTCAACAATAATATGTATTTGGAAGAAATTTCATCACACACACATATATATATATATACACACTAATAAACAACAATTTGTCTGCCTGCAACTCAAAAAGCCTAATGTCTGCACAAAGAACCTGAAGCAAGCTAAAGTGCTGCAACTTAATATCAGTCGGACATAGCAAAAGCAATGCGCTTGCAAATATCTCAAATTACTTGGCTTTTAGCTGCAAAGTACTCAAATGATTTATTACCAAATAAATGTGGCATGATAACTACGCAAGGTTTATGCCCTATTATCAGGACCTTCTCAAACTTCTTAATATTCCACAAATCTGAGAAATCATTCATCTGAGTTACTTCGAAACTTCCAAACAAAAATAAAAGTTATTTGGAACTGAGTTACTCCTAAACAGATTATAGAAGGAGGGGGTCTCTTTTATGTGTACAGCACAAATGCACACACGATACTGGACAAATACACACACAATCCTGCACAAATGCACACATGTCACATCAGAAGATATAATGAAAAACAAGAACAGAGAGTACCTAATCGACAATGAACCCCGCCTAATTTGAGATGAAACAACATTAGCATTTAGCACACAAGAAAAGCGACGGCACATTAACACGTACCGGAGCCCGGAGGTAGCAATCGGTGGGGTCTACGTTAATGTCTAGATCTTCGTCCGTCCTCATCGCCGGATCCGCCTAATTGCCGCCCGCCACCTCCTCTCCGTTTTCATTGTCCTCTCCGCCGGCATTACCTAGCACGTGCTCCAATTGGACAAACAAAGATGGGGGCTGATATGACCATGCCAAGGCATTCAACATTCACTATTTGCTCTAAGAATTCATTCGAGGTGAAAGCTAAACTTGACTTCAAATTATTTATGTTTCCACCTACAAGGCTACTACTTGGTCTGTATGATTATAGATTGAAACACCTTGCTGTGTTGGAGGACAAAGATTACGTTGTTGTCACAAGTACAAGTCCTTTGCCTAGCACAACTCTTTGGAATACAAGAGTTAGAGTCGAGGACGACTCCTTTTCAAGGAAGGGAGGATGATATGCACACACCAACGTCATCGACCACTCCAACCACTTTGCCGACGTCATCGACCACTCCAACCACTTTGCCGACCTCATCGACTACATTGCCGACCTCTACACCAACACCTACGGGACCAATCACACGTAGCCGAGCTAAAAGGATCCAACAAGAGGTGCACGCGCTACATTATGAGTTTCAACTCGATTCCAATGATAACTTTATGCTACCTAAGTCTTGTATGTTGATACTACTTAGGTACGTTGAAGAGAATCATCAATACGAAGGTCACGAAGCTAGAATCGGCAAAGTTCTCGTCATTCAGCAAGGCCGTTCAGCAATTTCCAGCATTCGGCAATCCATTCGGCAATCCATTCGGCAGTTTCTCGAAGCATAAGTTCGAGCATTAAACTGTACCAATCTACGAAGTTTCACATAGCATGCTATACACCGTTGGAAAGATAATCGAGTTAACTTTCCAACGCATCTAGTCCCACATCATTTGAAGATTCCTAGAAGAAGTTATGATCGAAACATTGAAGACTGCGCAGCAGTCAAACAGTCACGCGGAAACAACTCAAAAGGTCATATCGGGAGATCCTTTCACATTGACGACATATTCAGTTTGTTTTCGTGTTTCCACCCATCTAGAAGGGTTGTTCCTAGTATAAATACCCCCCCATATGTAAGCTAAAAACAACTTTTGATGATTTGAGATTAATCTAGTGATATTGCAGCCGAGCTGCCCGAGTGCTTACTCAACCCTTGTTCTTCCTTGTTCTTCTTGGACTTGTGAAGAGATTCCTCCGGGATCCACTAGTTCGTGCTCCGAGAGTCCCGGTACGGCTGCCTCTCTTTGTGTGGATTAGCTCCGGTTGTGGTTCGTGGTCGTTCGGAGATCGAGTCGAAGTCTTCGCGGTTTCGGTGCCTCTCTCCCCGTCGCTTGGTCGCATCCAACCTTGGCCGGGTATAAAGCTAGTTACCCGCTGCTTTGCAGCAAGTTATCTTGATCCGCTATTACTTTACATCTATTATCTTGTTCGTGACCTACTTCCGTGAAGATCGGGCCATCCCTTGTGCTAATCCTAGATTAGTACTCATCATCCGGTATCGTAGCTTTCGTTGACACGGTAGGTCTTACCATCGTCATATATTTATCCCTTTGATCATTTGTCACATATATTTTGATTTGTCCTATAGTCCAAAGCCAAAAAAATACCTATAACCCTTTGGCGGTATTGTGTTGCCTTGTGTTTGTGTGTGCATCTAGTTCATAGTCACCACCGTCTCTATATTGTGTTTGTTTCGTTTCCATCTATTATCCGCACCCTCGTTCGTGTTATATAAAAAACAAAAGATTAAAAAAAAAGAGAGAGAAGGAAAAGAAAGAAAAGAGTGAGAAAAAAATAGTCAAAAAAAAAGAAAGAGAAGTGTAAAGAATTTGAAGGGAATTGTGTTGCGGTGTATTGCTGAAATTTTCAGTTCATATATCTTAGTGGTGGTGTTCTTGATAGCAAGTGTTTCAGATCTTTAGCACACATCAATCCACTTGGTGAGCAAGACCGTAGCCCTCCTTGTTAGCCACCTATAACTCCACCTTAAAACCTGAACCGGGACTTTCGATTCGTAATCCTTACGACCTCTCTACCACCTCCGTTGAGGCTGCCACATCAGCACCATCACGGTCCTTGAGATCAATTAAGAACTTGGGTAAGTAAGAGGTGAGATTGTTTGTTTCCACATAATATTTCCACCTTGTCTTGTTGCCCCTAACATGGCAGGACCAACTTCAAGTGTTCGTGGTGGACATAGAGGAAAAGAATCACCAATCACGCGATCTGAGCTACATCAATTTGGAAACTCATTTGTGGAGGCCATGGAGAGGATGTTAGATGAACGTCTATCTACACCACGCCATCGTGCTCTACAACGACATAGCCCAACCAACTCTCATGGTGGTCTCTTTGGTCATAGCAGACGGCATCGGGAAGGTGCTCATGAGATTTTAAAGAATGATCCGAAAACAAGACAACGAGAGAGTGAGAAACACTTTCGAGTGACCCACAAACATATTGAGAGAGAGTTTCCACATCCAAAGAAAACCCCACAGCCGCAAAATACCCAAAAACCGAGAAAAGAGGGATTAGTAATGATGGCTAGGAGAGGGGATTCAAAAGAATTGAGTGAACCCATTGTCAAAATGAGTGAAAAAGAAGAGGATTCATGTGAGGAATTATTTAATACTAACATCATAACACCTTCTTCTAGTTTTGTTTCATTTGTGATGCGGGTTCATGAAAAAAAATCAAGAAGTTAATTATGATCAGCCCCCAAGATTGATGAAGAAGATCAAGTGATTGCCATGGATAGTGATGCTGAAATTTCATTGTCGACAAGCGACATAATGTTCGGATTGATGGCAATACAAATTCAGAAGCTTCTCCTTCATGTGATGCAAGTTTAGTAGCATTTGAGGGTGCTTCGGCTCTTGATTCTTTTGCAACAATCGCTGCCCCAATGCCATTGAAGAATATGACGAAGTATGACACATATAAATATGTTGTTCCATTGGACACCGAAGTAATTGTGCATCAAAACCCATGTGAAATTGAGAGCCACATAACCAAACTGAAAGAGAGTGAATACAAAAGAGAGTTGTGCGATTCCACCCTCCATGATATTGAGAGTACCACTAATGAGAGCGTGAGGGATACACCACCGAAAAACAGAGAGATAGAATGCAAGACATGTGAGGATATTTTTGAAACTAACACGCTCATCTCTACTTTTAGAGTTGTCTTTTCACATGTGCAGGTTTGCAATGGGAATGAGGAAAAGATGGCTGCTCATGACAGCTCCATACTTGTTGTGAGAGATGAGAAGGTTTCCATTCAGCCGAACCAATTCTTTGCTTCCCAAAACATGAACCATGACGAGAGAAGTGGTAATATTTCAGAAATGTCATGCATGGTTGTTGGACCACCACAAATTCATGAAGGTAATGAAAATAATTCAGATTTGGATTTGCAAAGTCTAGTGGTGAGTAATTCGATAAAGCACATGTTTCTAATGAAATTGACCATGATAGCTGTGCTGATTTTGTAGTGTCACATGACCATACCTTTGCTGAAATTTTTCAAGTTGATAAGCAATGTTCAGTCATATATGATTTTTTCTATGCTTTGATGTGGTTCATTTATATAATACTTTGCACTCATATATCCGATACTATATATGTAAATAAATTTGATAACAAAGAAATGAATACTCATGATAATAATGTTTCAGCCATAGAACATAATCAAAACCTTTGTGCTGATTTAATTGGATCTCATGTTGAAACAAGTAATGAATTTTACTTTGATAAGAGTCTCTCGTGCTTTGAATGATCCTTCCAACACCTCATATCTTACCGACATGCTTCATCTTGTTCGGTTGGTTACATGTCTTGCTTTGATTGCAAGGATATATCTTACCGATTGTTTGTGTATGCTTGACATGCCTATCCTTATTGATAAAATACTTGAGAAAATTTTTGTGATGACATCCTTGAGTGATTTGACTACCGCTCATAGTTGCAAGTTTACTTTTATTTTAATTGGAGATCATGTTGTAAATATCTTCCAAGTTCATGCAATTTGTGTAACATATGACATGCTTGCTGGTTTAGAGTCAAAACCATTGAGTGAAAAACACATTGATAAGTTTCTTGAGATACAACTATCACTTGATGCTTGTGATTTTAAACAATTAATGCTACCATCATGTGCATTCCATCCATGGAAAGAAAGAAAACATGTGCAAAGCATGGATCATGCACACAAAAGTTTCTCGCCCACTTGCGAAGCATTAAGGTTGACGAGTATGCTTCTAAACTCATGAATCATTTAAGCCATAATAATTTTTGGAATACCATGAATGCTCAACATCGATTTGATGAAAAGTTTGACAAATACATCATCGAATCATGCAATGAGAATGTTAAGAATGCTTCTTCCGCGTCTCTTGGTATATTCGATCTTGCAAAGATGAAATATGATAACATGAATCAATTAATTGGATTACAAGAAATTCTTGTGCTTCCAACTTCTAAGCTATTTGTAGCTTTCCCAAGGGTGAGAGAATATTTCATACATGGAAAAGCTAATATTGTGAAATTGAATCATAATGGAGCAAGTAAACGGAACAAAGAAAAGGATTATTGGAATCATGATGTGCATCCACCCTCGCTTTGTCTAGATTATTTTCGGGTAAACAAAAGTCGCGGACGACTTTTCTTCAAGGGAGGGAGGATGATATGACCATGCCAAGGCATTCAACATTCACTATTTGCTCGAGAATCCATTCGAGGTGAAAGCTAAACTTGACTTCAAATTATTTATGTTTCCACCTACAAGGCTACTACTTGGTCCGTATGATTATAGATTGAAACACCTTGCTGTGTTGGAGGACAAAGATTACGTTGTTGTCGCGGTACAAGTCCTTTGCCTAGCACAACTCTTTGGAATACAAGAGTTAGAGTCGAGGACGACTCCTTTTCAAGGAAGGGAGGATGATATGCACACGCCAGCGTCATCGACCACTCCAACCACTTTGCCGACGTCATCGACCACTCCAACCACTTTGCCGACCTCATCGACTACATTGCCGACCTCTACACCAACACCTACAGGACCAATCACACGTAGCCGAGCTAAAAAGATACAACAAGAGGTGCACGCGCTACTTTATGAGTTTCAACTCAATTCCAATGATAACTTTATGCTACCTAAGTCTTGTATGTTGATACTACTTAGGTACGTTGAAGAAAATCATCAAGACGAAGGTCACGAAGCTAGAATCGGCAAAGTTCTCGTCATTGAGCAAGGCCATTCGGCAATTTCCAGCTTTCGGCAATCCATTCGGCAATCCATTCGGCAATTTCCTGAAGCATAAGTTCGGGCATTAAACTGTACCAATCTTCGAAGTTTCACATAGCATGCTATACACCGTTGGAAAGATAATCGAGTTAACTTTCCAACGCATCTAGTCCCACATCATTTGAAGATTCCTAGGAGAAGTTATGATCGAAACGAGTCACGCGGAAACAACTCGAAGGTCATCTCGGGAGATCCTTTCACATTGACGACGTATTCGGTTTGTTTTCGTGTTTCCACCCATCTAGGAGGGTTGTTCCTAGTATAAATACCCCCCATATGTAAGCTAAACACAACTTTGAATGATTTGAGATTAATCCGGTGAGATTGCGGCCGAGCCGCCGCAGTGCTTACTCAACCCTTGTTCTTCCTTGTTCTTCTTGGACTTGTGAAGAGATTCCTCGGGACTTGTTCTTCTTGTCACGAACTAGTGGATCCCGGAGGAATCTCTTCACAAGTCCAAGAAGAACAAGGAAGAACAAGGGTTGAGTAAGCACTCTGCAGCTTGGCCGCAATCTCACCGGATTAATCTCAAATCATTCAAAGTTGTGTTTAGCTTACATATGGGGGGTATTTATACTAGGAACAACCCTCCTAGATGGGTGGAAACACGAAAACAAACTGAATACGTCGTCAATGTGAAAGGATCTCCCGATATGACCTTCTGAGTTGTTTCCGCGTGACTGTTTGACTGCTGCGCAGTCTTCAATGTTTCGATCATAACTTCTTCTTGGAATCTTCAAATGACGTGGGACTAGATGCGTTGGAAAGTTAACTCGATTATCTTTCCAACGGTGTATAGCATGCTATGTGAAACTTCGTAGATTGGTACAGTTTAATGCCCAAACTTATGCTTCAGAAACTCGCCGAATGGATTGCCGAAAGCTGGAAATTGCCGAATGGCCTTGCCGAATGATGAGAACTTTGCCGATTCTAGCTTCGTGACCTTCATATTGATGATTCTCTTCAACGTACCTAAGTAGTATCAACATACAAGACTTATCTAGCATAAAGTTATCATTGGAATTGAGTTGAAACTCATAAAGTAGCGCGTGCACCTCTTGTTGTATTTTTTTAGCTCGGCTATGTGTGATTGGTCCTGTAGGTGTTGGTGTAGAGGTCGGCAATGTAGTCGATGAGGTCGGCAAAGTGGTTGGAGTGGTCGATGACGTCGGCAAAGTGGTTGGAGTGGTCGATGACGCCGGCATGTGCATATCGGGGCACGGGGTAGGGCTACATGGTGAAGCTGCGATTGGTGAAGCTACCATTGGGGAAGCCGACCACAACCATCTCGTCCCCTGGGGACTGCATCATGTCACACGCCTTTCGTGCCACCACCGCATCATGGGAGGAGGGAGCAGACCCGGTGCTAGGTTTTGGGTGGAGAATTGGATGCGACGAGCGCGAGGGTGGTGGGAACGAATGGAGGCCGCCACCGCCGTACCGGTCATGTCCCTGCCAAACAAAGCTAGACGGCCGCGGGGGTTGGAGATCGCCGACGTGGGTGGCGGAGTGGGCGGCGAGGGTGGGGTGGATTGATGGAAGCGGATCGGAGCGAGCAAACAAAAGACGAGGGCGGGCGGAGAGAGCGAGAGGAAGGGGACAAAGGACCGAGACGAACTTGGTGTCGTCGTCGATCCAGAAACGCCAGAGGTGTGTGGTGGCGTACGTGCTATGAGGTGGAGGAAGAGATGGTAGGAAAACAGGAAGGTTGGAGGTGGCGGCGGCGACACGCGGGCGGATCCCGGGCGCGGGTGGACCGAGGATGGCGGCGGCGGCCGAGGACCGGGATGGCGGTGGCGGCGGATCCCGGTGTGCCGGTGAACCGGTGATGGGGCGGGTTTGCGGCGGGGCACCGGGAGAGGTCGGGGCGACGGAGCCCCCGCTCGCGACGGCCTTGCCCGCGGCCGCGCCGCCGCGACGGGCGCCCCGCCGCGCGCCGCGCCGCCCGCAACGACGACCCCGCCCGCGGTGGCGCGGAACCGAGGTTCAGGCGGAGGAAAGCCTCAGGGCGGAGGGAGCCGAGGAGCAGGCGGCGGCTAGCCTGGCGGAGGCGAGGAGCAGCAGCGGCGTGCAGGGCAGAGGGGCGGTTTTTTTACGGAGGAAAGGGGGGCGTGCGGGTGCCACGCGAGGGGAGAGGCGCAGGTGCCACGCGAGGGCAGTGAACGTACGTTCACCGGGGGTAAGAAGTTCGACCGGAAAAAATTCTCCACTTCGTACTTTTTAGGAGTAGAGCGGCTAATAAGTACTACCTCGTTTAGCCTCGTAGGTACCTCGTTTTGAAGGGAGCTACAAGCAGTAAAGACTAGGTTAAAGGAACCCTAGTTATCGGCCGGCAGCCTGAAGAAGGCTAAATATGTTTGGTTTTTCTCGGTTCTGGAACATTTTGAAGGTTTCGAAACACTTTGAAGCAACACTACACCCAACTGATCGGATCATAAAAACATCCTCACTGATCTCACCTTTGGTTCGCCGTCTCAAAACAGCGCCGAACTTGGCATCATTCCTGCGATCGTAGCTAGATGCGTTTCCTAGGCTCTTCTACACGGTGGACTATACCACCAGGTGGTTGTATGCAGTATATGACTTTTTTTAAGGGTAAATAGGTAATTTCTGCAGTCTTTTAATAAATTAGACAACGTCGAGTCGAGAAAAAAATTCATTTATGTCACAGCGAAAATTTGAAATGAATTGAAATTTTGTGTTTTGAAAAAAATAGCCAACCACCTGAGGGAAATGGGAAAATTTTGAAAAAAATCGATTTTAAAATTTGAAAATAATTGGCCATACCACCAGAGGGAAATGAAAAAATTGAAATATACCACAAAATTTGAAATAAAAAATGTGAAAATTTCATTTTTGAAATTACAAATGAAAATTTTTGAAAATTTTCATTTTTGAAATTTGAAATAAAAATTTCCGTTTGAAATTTGACAATAACAGAAATTGAAAATTCCAATATTAAATACGGTAAGGGTCGGAAACGATACCACTTATACGAAGATCCCAATCGCATGCTACAGTATAAGAGATTTTCATTTTCCGGTTACATTTGCATCCCTACTTAATTGGAGCTATCCGCGCTACTGGTAGATGCATGCTGGTAGATCACATAACACTGACTGAAAGCAGCCAAAACAGTACGTGAAGGGGAAATCAAGAGAGTAAAATCAAAACGGTTCGGGCTGAAAGCCTGAAACAGAGACTGTTTAAACGCAACAGATACTGAAAACGAGAACCTTAAACCTTACAAGAGATTGCATAGCTAAAATTATCCCATGAAATAGTTCCAGTTAACTAAATCCTTAAAGGCCCATTTCTTCGAAAAAAATCCTTAAAAGGCCCCGGTATAACAAAAGGACCAAAACATGCTTCACTCTGGAGCATCTCGGTGTTCCTCACTGTTAGCCTTCATAAAACATCAGCTCGATCCATCTTACTTCTATATCCTGCAACGCCCAAACAAAAAAAAACTAATCCCGCTGAAAATAAAACCATAACATGACATCAAACAGTTTCTATGATTATTAGTAATTTTTCCATACGCAGTAGCACATACCAGTGGGCAAAGGCACTTGTCACTTACGTAGTATCATGCTTAAGTGACGCAAGCTTGGCAATGAGATCTATCAGAACAGAAGGGCAGCTGCTCCTCAGATGTTCCAAGCCACCAGCTGTCATCACATCCTGCAGATTAGCAGGGGAGTCAAGAAAGTCCAAACATTCCTTCTTCAGCTCTTGGCAATGGTGCTCCTCAGCTAGCGCAAGGATGGCAGCCACGGTAGTCGCGTTGATGTATCTGCACAACGCCAATTGGCACATAAGCCTCAGCCTCTGGAGACTGTACCTATTTGCTGCAACAAGCAACTGCTGCCATATCGCACCAGCATCAGATTCATCACCATCACCATTCTCCTCTGCTTCGTTCAACTTTGGCATAGAGTCATCGTAAATGAAGGTAAGCACGCAGTAGCCTGAATACTTTGGCTTCCATGCCATCTATGCGTATGACTCCAGTGGTTGCATCCTTCGTCGGGCCAAAAAGCTCAGCCCTGAAGACAGCCGATCTAGCAGCAAGCACACACCGGTGTGCGTGGTATGTCTCACCACCGACCTCAAATATCACATCCGTTCTCTCTTTGGATTCAAGGAGACGAGAGAAATCTTGGGAAATATCAGATTCTGGCACCTCAAGCAACGCCGGAGCAGCTGCGCCGGTGTCCTCAGTGTTGACATCAAACTCCAGTGATGCAAGCTTCGCAATGAGCTCTTTCAGAACAGAGGGGCATCTTCTTATCACATGGTCCAGGTCGTCGACCACCATTACTTCCTTTAAATTTGCAGGAGTGCTGAGGAAATTGAGGCACGTCTCCTTCAACCCTCGGCAGTGGTGCTGGTCTGCAAGCGCAAGGATACTTGCCACTGTACTCGTGTTGATGTAGTATGCACACAACGTTGTTTCGCAGATCAGTTTCAGCCTCGGGAGATCATATCTGTCTGCGGCTACAAGCAAGTGCTGCCACATAATGCCGTCTTCCTCTGTTTCCACTCTTAGATCTGTCACTCCATCACTGTAGACGAAGTCAAGTAAAACCTGAAACACCCGTTCCTCCATGTCACTTACAGGTATAACACTGTTGGTAGTTGTTCCCTCCTTCATGGGGCCAAAAAGCTGAGCCTTGAAGACTGCAGACCGGGCTGCGAGCACGCAGCGGTGTGCGGCGAACGTCTCGCCGCCGACCTGGAACGTCACGTCGGCTCCCAAACCGGACAGGAGGAGGCCAGCAAGATGCTGTTCAATAACATCTGGAGCCTGCAACATAGAGTTCCCCGGAACAACTGCATCGGCGTCCGTGACGGTAACATCCTTTGTGATGACGATGTCGCACCTTATGGTGAAGCTGTCTTTCTTGAGATATTTCGACTTCTCGAAGATTCTTCTCATGGTCATTAAACAGGGGAAACTATACGCATCACGACTAGAGAATTTGCAAGTTTCCTTTGCGTGAGTGAGCAATGACGAGTCGCTGCTCTTACTCTGAGTCTGAGCCTGATCAACGACGAAGCTAAACCCATACTGAACTGTCACAGGATCGACAACGTTACCTTGATCAAGAACGAGATAAAAGGATATGTTGCCATCATGGTCTGCTTCGTAGCCATTGGGGTAGCACTGGATAATCCAGCGGTAGCCCCCGACTCTGAAATGGCGAGATGTTATGCACTCGCCATTGGGGATGTTCTTGATGCGAGAGTACCCATTGACCACTAGCAGGTGGTACCCGCTGTAGGTGACGGCGGTGGTGGCCGAGGGAGGTTGCGGCGGACTGCCGACTCCGACGACAGATACGCCGGCGAAAGACACGGCCAAGTTTTCCATCTAGCCTACAGAGAGAAACTGCGACTGTGTGGCAGAGCACTAGCTCATGATGGAGTAAAGACCTACGGGTTGAGATCTGAAAAGAGAAGGCAGGAGGACCGCAGGAGTGCTACCCGGCCTCCGCCTCTTCGAGACCTGAAGCTCTGAAAACTGCTTGGAGTCTTCGAGGTCACCGAATTGATGGCGCACGCGTGTCCATACTAATTACTAATCACAACTCACAAGCCGGTGCATTGGTATTCTGGATTTCTGGTCCACCGAAAACGAGCAGTCACTTCAGCAAGTTTGTTTGTTTGTTCTTTTTTTCGGAGGAAATACTCGTTTGTGTTTGTTCTTCTTATAACATCTCACGGCCCACGAGCCCACGAGTCATACTACAGCCCAGGTAGATAGATCCAGTTCCTGATTTGAGAGCTATCAAGGGCCACCTTATCGTCCAGTTTTGCAAGCTTGAGGCCACCCCCTTGATTTTACTAGCAATCTTTCCATCTCCACCCACTGCATCATCCCATGCCGTTTCTACTACCTCCCGACATCTTTCCTCCTGCAGCCATGACGCCTCAAAATGAAAATGTTTCGGTCCTCCCTGTCCTCCGTTCTCCTCCTTCTCCGTCGTGATAATCACCGGGCGATGATCCGAATGGAACGGATCACCATTCCATACATGGAACAATGGGAACCTACACCTCCATTCATCATTTGCCACCGCTCTGTCCAATCGTTCCCGGATATAATCCTCCTCCCTGGATTGTTTGTTTCTCCAAGTAAAAACATCACCCACAAACCCCGGATCATGCAATTCACAGTCCTCCAACGCAGCCTTAAATCTATCCATACACGCCCGGGGTCTTGGGCATCCTCCCTCCTTCTCATGTTGATGCGGTACTTCATTAAAATCTCCTGCGCAAATCCAAGGTAGCTTGCGCTGTGCATGAAGATCCCGCATCAATGCCCAAGTAAGATGTTTCGGTTCCGTCTTGGATTTTCCATAAATTCCAAGAAAGCGCCACGAGAATCCATCCTCCTCTTGCACATCCATATCAATGTGGTTTTTCGACTTGTTTCTAACCACCACATTGACTCCTCTCCTCCACAACACACAATTCCCCCCCCCCCCCCCTTTTCCTTCCGAGTCCACCGCCACCATGTTTCCCATTCCTAACTTGAGCTTCATTTTCTCCATTCGCCTCTCATCCATTTTAGTTTCGGACAAGAAGAGAATATCCGCATCTACGGACTTCGGCGGCGCGAAGCCCCCTCACCGCCGGGGAATTGCCTAATCCCCGGCGGTTCCATGCCATAAGTTTCATTGCTTCCGCGCAGACCGGTTCGCCACCCCCGCTTCCTTGGTTTGGGTAGACTCTACCTTCTTCTCCACCTTCGCTTCTTACTACTCACTACATCATGCACCTCCATCTCCACCACTACATCATCCGCACCCCTTTTACCCCCACTCACCGCCTTCTCCTCCTTCCCTGTGCCATCCCGCCGCACACGGTTTTGGCGTTTAAAACCCCGACCGGCGGGTTTGTTCGGCGCCCCTCCCTTCTCGCTCCTTTTCGCCCTCTCCAATTCCCCCACCGAGCCGCATGGCACCGTTCCCCATCACCTTATTACTTTCATCCTTCTTACTCTCATCCTGTCGCTTCGGGTCCGCCTCTCCCCGCCCTCCGTCCACTCCATTCTTCTCCTCGGTCACCTTCGTCACAAAGCGCGGTCTGCTTCTTCGTGGAGTACGCAGGACCAACCAAAGAGGGATGGGTGTCCTGTTTTGCTTGCTTCGGCGGGCTTGTGACTTCCTCGCTCATCCTCCTTCCCTCCTTTCCTCGATCATTCTTCCTCCGGTTAGGCCCATCACTTCCCGAACGACCACTCCCACTCCGCTTTTACTACCCGAGCCTCCCGATCTCCAAGGCAACATCGATCCGCCTTGGTTTGCTCGATCATACGAGTCATCACTAAACTTCTTCTTTTCGGCACGACCCTCGCCTTGCTGCTGTATGGTTTAATTCCTCCTTTCACCATTGGTTGAGTGCGGCTTCGCTCCACATGACCGATGATCCCACGGTTGTAGCGAGAAATCCGGTAGGAATTCATAAGCAAAAGGGCACCAAATCTCCTTCTCCTCCTCCTTCACCTCTACTCCCACCGTAATTCCACGCATCAAAGGTTTGGTGATATCCATCCTAACCTTGATCCGTAAGCACTTGTCCTACCGCTAGCCCCCCGTCCTCTCGCATCCATCTCCATGAATTCACCAATAAGCTTCCCTATCTCTTCCCCATACTCCTTGGTCATCAACCCCGGCGGCGGTTTCATTACACGAACCCGGATCGGGATGGTTGTAAAATCCATCTCCTCCACCCTTTTGGATCCATCAAAATCGGCAACCACAACCGAGATCCTTCCCAAAATTCCAAGGGCCATCTTCCGGCGCCCTTCTCTTCCCCGATGCCCGAAAGAACGTGAAGAGAAAATGATTCTCCCCCAAGTCCTTGCATCCGGTCCCACGGATTGGGCACCGGACCCTCCCAAGAGCATTCTCCGGCGCATCCGCACGAACCGGCTTCTCCGAAAAGATCTTCCCCACCGCCCGTGGTTCGGTTGTGAGACTCTTCTCCGCCTTGATCTTCCCCACCTTCAACCCTCCCCTTTCCTTGTCCGTTAACCGCATGTTCTTCAAGCAAACCCTCCATGTCCTCCATCTCCACGCGATCTCACACGACCCTCGACCGGAGTCGCGAATCGCGGAAACCCTAACTACTTGGCCGGGCAACTAAGGATGGCTAGCGGATGGGTGATGGCTCCGGGGAACCGGAGAATTTGATGTGGACTTGCGGTCGTGATCACCGATTACCCCCGATCGGATTAGAGGCACCGAACGGAGAGCGATTGAGAGGAAGGAATCGGGGAAGGAATGGTGGTGAACCCTAGTCGCCCGAAACCCTACTCGAGTCGCTCGTTATCCGGCGCCGAGACCGTTTGGCGCAAGATACTTGGTGGTATTGACTTGTTGAAGAAAGGCATTATTTGGCGAGTGGGAGATGGGACTAGTATAAATGTTTGGCAAGATCCGTGGCTACCGAAGGAGCCTTCGAGGAGGCCGAGTACACCAAGAGGTCGAGCTGTGATCATACTAGTTGCAGACTTAATAAACCCAATCACAGGGAGTTGGGATGAAGAGTTGGTAAAGGAGATATTCTGGGAGCAGGATGCAAAGGTGATTCTTGCGATCACCGTGCATGAAGGCAGACCGGATAATCTCGCGTGGCATTATGAAAGGAAGGGACAATTCACTGTCAAAAGTGCATACAAAGTGTTTCGACAACATGAGATGCAAGCTCGGGTTCGGCAGGAAGGGAACTCATCGAGTGGGATGGAATCAGAGGAGGAGAAAATGTGGAAATCGATATGGCAACTGCAAATGCCAGGGAAACTGAAACACTTCTTATGGAGATGCAGCCACAACAGCCATGCATTGAGGGTGAACCTGGCAAATAAAGGTATGAAAATTAATACAAAGTGTGTGATGTGCAATAGAGCTCATGAAGATGGAGGCCACCTCTATTTCAGATGCAAGAATGTCAAAGCAATATGGAGAGGTCTATTTATGGAGCAACAGCGTCAAGACTTAACTGACATAAATACGGCAATAGATATAATGCAGTATATTCTGGCTGCAACAAAGGAGAATCGGCTGAAGATAGTTATCTTGATGTGGACTTGGTGGTGTGAGAGGAACCGAGTTAGGGAAGGAGATACACCTCAATCAGTGCAGCAAATAATTCATGGTATCCATGTGTACAAAGCAATGAAATTCGAAGTTATATGCAAAGGAGGGCACGGGGCGAGGTCGCCGACAAAAACGATGGCAAAAGCCACCGGGAGAAACTGCGAAACTCAACCGTGATGGCTCTTTCAATCATGAAGGGAAGCATGGTGGATGGGGCTTTATAATTCGAGATGAAGATGGAGATGTGGTGTCGGCATCCGTGGTAGGCCGGATCATGTACTTGAGCCCCTTCAAACGGAACTAGTTGCTTGCACCGCAAGGCGTCCAAGCCGCTTCCGGATTTGGGAATTGGCGGGTTGATAATTGAAACCGATGCACCGATGGCGGTTCGGGCGTGTACGTCCACGGCCTATGATATGTCTTCGGTTGGCTATCTAGCTCAAGAAGCGAGGAGCATGGTAGATAGTAATTTCCAGTTTTTCAAGTTTGCTTATGTTCCAAGAGAATGTAATAGGGTAGCGGATGCTTTAGCGAGAACAAGGTGTTGGGTGTGTTATGGGAGCTGTCTCACTCATGGGCGGTCTTCCGGCTTGTATTCGGACTTTGGTTGCCGATGATTTGGCAATGGTTGAGTAATAGAACGTATGTTCGGGTCAAAAAAAAGGGCCACCTTATCGTCAAAAGGGCCTCTAGCCTACTCCTCGGTCCCTCAAAGATTGCAATCCCGTTATTTGAAAAAAAAATCTCACAAAGAATAAATTCTAAAAAAATAGATCTAATTACATATCTAATTAAGTAAACATCTGATCTGCTTGTCAAAACTTACCGCAAGTGCTTACAAAATAAGGGTACTAGAGTCTTTTCTCGCCATCACTAATATGTTCCGAAAAAACCAGAATTGCACTTTTTATGGGACGAGAGGGAGTAGTGGTTAGAGCACCCGAGTAGGACACAACAACCTCAAATTTGACTCCCCGTAGAAGCGAATCAAAAAAGCTAGAATAGGTGGGGGTTTCCGCTAACATCGGTAAAAAAGGCCACATTGTCATTGTCCCCCACCGTCATCCGCCGCTCACCAACTCTAATCCACCGCCGAGTGACGTGGGTTTCTCGGGCCTTGGAGGGTGCACGAGCCGATGCCCCCGCAAAGCACAAATAAGGAGGCGGCCGTAGAGCGGCGATGGAAGGGACGCTTGAGCTCGGGCCCCGGAGGGTGCTCGAGCTCATGCCACCGGCAATAGGTGCTCGATTTGACTCCCCGTAGAAGCGAATCGAAAAAGCTAGAATAGGTGGGGGTTTCCGCTAACATCGGTAAAAAAAGGCCACATTGTCATTGTCCCCACCGTCATCCACCCTCACCGGCTCTAATCCACCGCCGAGTGACGTGGGTTTCTCGGGCCTTGGAGGGTGCTCGAGCCGATGCCCCCTGCGGCACGGATAAGGAGGCGGCCGTAGAGCGGCGATGGAAGGGACGCTTGAGCTCGGGCCCGGAGGGTGCTCGAGCTCATGCCACCAAGCAATAGGTGCTCGGATTTGACTCCCCGTAGAAGCGAATCGAAAAAGCTAGAATAGGTGGGGGTTTCCCCGCTAACATCGGTAAAAAAAAGGCCACATTGTCATTGTCCCCACCGTCATCCACCCTCACCGGCTCTAATCCACCGCCGAGTGACGTGGGTTTCTCGGGCCTTGGAGGGTGCTCGAGCCGATGCCCCCCGCGGCACGGATAAGGAGGCGGCCGTAGAGCGACGATGGAAGGGACGCTTGAGCTCGGGCCCGGAGGGTGCTCGAGCTCATGCCCCCAACAATAGGTGCTCATATTTGACTCCCGTAGAAGCGAATCGTAAAAGCTATAATAGGTGGGGGTTTCCCCGCCGACATCGGTAAAAAAGGCCACATTGTCATTGTCCCCCACCATCATCCACCCTCACCCGCTCTAATCCACCGCCGGGTGACGTGGGTTTCTTGGGCCTTGGAGGGTGCTCGAGATGATGCCCCCCGCAACACGGATAAGGAGGCGGCCGTAGAGCGGCGGTGGAAGGGACGCTTGAGCTCGGGCCCCGAGAGGGTGCTCGAGCTCATGCCTTCAAGAATACAAATAAGGAGGCAATAGAGCTCGTCCTTCTCGACGGTGACGAGAAGGGCCATTGGATCTCGGACGCCCCCGCCAGCGGCGGAAGGGGAAACTCCTCTCGTGTTTGTCACCGCACAACGGTGGGCTACACCAATAGCCGGGAAGTGTCCCTAGAGCTCGTCCTTCTCGACGACGACGGAAGGGGCACCGGATCTCGGACCCCCCCAAAGGAGCTCGTGTCCCCGGCAAAGACACATATAAGGTGTCTCTCAAGCTTGTCCCCCCATAGCACCGTAAGTGGCAACTCCTCTATGTCCGCCAGCGGCTCATCATCGAAAAGAGGCACCTCGGCCCGGCTCTATGACGGCGTCCTAGGCCTTCCTATCCACCTTCGCTAGGAGAGAAGAGGAGGGGGATGACTTTGTCGTCCGGCCTAGCGGTCACCCCCCGCCAACCAACGGGAGAGAGGAGGTAGACGTTACGTGGGCCTAGCATGTGGGTCCCACATGTAAGTCCACATCAAAACCGGGGTCAAAACCGGGGAGGGATGATGTTTGTGCTGGTTTGACGAGTTTGGGGAGGAAGGATATCTGATTTTGTAGATGGGTGGAGGAGAAGTTGATTGCTGTGATAGATGAGAGAGGCAAAATGAACTTTTACCTCTTTTTTAAGAAACAATCTACAACGGATGTGCCCGGCGAGGGAGCGGGAGGTTCGGCTCCGGCGGGCTACGAGCCCGCCGATGCGTCGAAGCCGGCAGTCGGTGCTGGTGGCCATCCTTTGCCGCTGCTCGCCCACGAGAGGAAAGATAAAGGGGATGGAAAGGAAAGAGAAAGGGGAGGGAGAGAGCAATTAAATGCTAGAGCTTTAATGTTGACTACTTACGGGGGTCCGACCGAAAACTTTTAGTCTACTAATTTTAGTCATTGGACTAAAAGTGGATCCAAACACCCCGTAAAAAACCAAGTCTAAGTTAGACACGAAGTCTATGCGCAAAACGAGGCCTATGCGGATCCCGTGTGGTTGCCCGCATGCTCGACATGTGGGTAGAGTTTGGATTGGGATTGCCTCACAATACTCTAATGTGAGCGTCAATGGAAATAAATAAGGAAGCAAAACAATTTAGAGAGAAAACAGTTTTGTTTCCTACTGTGAAGTTGGAAAAGGATGCCACATGTGCACTCATCTCGCGGAGCCTTGTCTAGGAAGGTATGACAGTTTCCAATTTGAGAGCAACCAGATCAATAATTTATTTCTAGTTGAGAGCAATCAACGCTAAACTTACGGATCAATTGTGGAAGGTGTAATCTTGAATTGATTTTTATTTACCTTTTGCAATTTATTGACTTTTGAGACCATAACTTATCTCTCTCATCACTCGTCTACTCCTTCGTTCTCAAATATAAGACATCTAATCTAAGGATTTAAAATTTATCTCCAAATACAAGGTATCTCAAGTTCTAGTGAGTACTCAATCAACTCAATTAATTAAAAAATTGCTAAATATTTCTCTTTTGATCGAAAAACTTATATTATAAGGGTATATGGGATATTTGCCCACTGCTAAAAATTATAAGATGCCTTATCTTTTGAGATGGAAGGAGTATATAAGAGAGGACGTGATTTATCCCAAATACACACTTGTTGGATTAATTGGGCCTTGGGCCATTTAGTCTCAATTAATCCTAAGAATTAAAAGGTCCACAAAATAAATGCTAGGGATTCAATCCCGCATTGAAAGCCAATGAGAATCTTAACTAACTTAAAGGGTGGACCAACGGTGGACCACTTGTGAAAGTTGGAAAAAGGAGAAGGGCGTGCCACACGCGCGCGCGCTCGCTCGCCTCGCCGGGCCATGGCGAGGCGTGGTGTGTCGAGTCCGTGAGGCGTATGCACTGTTTTTGTCATTCATGTCGGTCATTCATGTCAATCATAATCTTATGTATTAAAACGACCGTTACTGGTAACTGATGACGTTGAATACAGCAGTTACTGGTAACTGTCGTTTAATGGGAATTATGGTGGTCAGCAGCGTCCAGGTTCATTCCCTTCTCCTCTCCTCTGCGCCTATATAAGACGACGGGAATTATGTCAACGGCGTCCGGGTTCATTCCCTTCTCCTCTCCTCTCGCGCCTATATAAGAGGACTCCATCATCCGGCACGGACACACATTTCTCACACCCGGTACTCCCGCTTAGGAGACCTCTCTCTTCTCCCTCGTGTTCTTCGCTCTCTCGCCATTCCCAACGCAAGCTTTGCGCGCACACTGCTTGCGTGAGCAGTTGCCTCCGAACCTCGTCCGCCTAGCGATCCTGCTCGGGATAGGCGGGCGATAAGGTTTTTGGGGAGCGTACCCGTACGCGCCCGCTTGTTCTCCGAGACGACTACGTCCTCCACGTGAACGACTACTTCCAGAACGACTACATCTGCGTGAACGACTACTTCCAGTACGACTACATCCGCGTGAACGACTACTTCCCGAAGGTCGTTCGTGGGACTTCACCGCAACGACTCGTCACCGCATCGACTGCGAACGGCTACACCAAACAAGGTCCCTCCACAATTAGCATGTCTAATCCAAGGGATAACGACGCACCGGTTCACTCCGTCAACCGTCCCGCCTTTGGGTACATACTAAACCTCTTCGTGTAATTTTGTTCGAGTTTTATTTGAGATTTAACTTTAACACATGCACATGCTTTGTTCTCACGGGATCACTTATATTTGTCATGAATTTGTTAATAATTTCTGGAATTAAAATGTACCGAAAATTGCCTAATTGTCTAACAATCCAAAAACCTTATGTTGTTGATAGGCTTTCGGTAACTAGTTTCGCTGCAACGCTCAAACCAAATGTTTTCGATGCTTCAAATTACAAGCGTTGGAAGCAAAGGGTTACGTATTGGTTGACAGCGATGAGCATCATGCATGTCATACAGGGGAAGCTCGAACAATTTTCTCCAGAGGAGGAGAAGGCTTTCGAGACAGCCAATAACCTGTTTCGTGGTGCCATCTTGAGTGTTCTCACTGAAAACCTTGTGGACACGTACCTTCTGCTGCCAAGTGGCAAAGATATTTGGGATGCACCTGAGGCTAAATTTGGGGTTTCGATCTTGCCGGTGGTGAGTCGTATGTCATGGAACGACTCTATGACTACAAAATGGTTGAAGACCGTTCGTGGTAGAGCAGGCCCATGAGATTCGGGCGCTAGCTAGAGATCTTGAGAACTATAGCAAGGATGCACCATGTAAGTTGTCCGACAAGTTTGTGGGCGGAGGTATTATCTCTAAGTTACCACCTTCTTGGAAGGACTTTGGAACCTCTCTAAAACACAAGAGGCAAGAGTTTGCTGTTGTCGATCTTATCGACACTCTTGATGTTGAAGAGAAGGCGAGAGCAAAGGATAAGACACATGGTAAAGGGATTGTCGGGTCTTCTAGTGCTAACTTGGTGCAGAAGAACAACAACAATGCATTCAAAAAGAAGAACAAGCCGCATCAAAACCAATCAAAGGCTAAGCAGACGGCTCGGTTCAAGCGAGAAAAAGGCGCCAACCGGAAAGTGCTACCGCTCGTGGTAGCATGGAACACTTCGCCGCAAAGTGTCCGGATCGCAAGGATAAGAAAGATGGCAAGAGTGCCAACATGGTTATTAGTGAGACCGGTGGAACGTCGGGGTACGATAATCTTTTACCTACGGTTCTTTCAAGTATGTCGACCACCGATTGGTGGATTGATACGGGTGCTAATATTCATGTTTGTGCCGACATTTCCTTGTTTTCCTCTTACCGGGCGGGCGGAATTTCCTCCTTGTTGATGGGAAACGGATCACATGCGCGTGTTCTTGGTGTTGGTTCGGTCGATCCGAAGCTTCGGTAAAGATCGTTCGATTGAAGAACGTGCAGACATGTCCCTACTATCAAGAAGAACTTAGTCAGCGGGTCTCTACTATGTAGAGACGGTTTTAAATTAGTCTTTGAATCCAATAAATGTGTAATTTCTAAGTTTGGAAGTTTTATTGGAAAAGGTTATGATAGCGGAGGTTTGTTCCGCTTTTCTTTGTCATATGATTGTAATAAAGTTGTGAACCATGTTTCGAATGTTAATGATGAGTCTAATGTTTGGCATTCGCGACTTTGTCATGTTAATTTTGGTTGTATGATGCGTCTTGCAAACTTGAGTTTAATTCCGAAATTTACCTTAGTCAAAAATTCTAAGTGCCATGTGTGCGTTGAATCAAAACAACCTCGTAAGCCTCATTTTTCTGCTGAGGCGAGAGACTTGGCACCTCTAGAACTAATTCATTCGACCTATGCGAGATGAATGGTGTGTTGACGAAAGGTGGTAAAAAGTTTTTCATGACTCTGATAGACGATTGTACTAGATTTTGCTATATCTATTTGTTGAAGTCTAAAGATGAAGCGTTACAATATTTTAAAATCTATAAAGCTGAAGTAGAAAACCAACTTGAGAGAAAGATCAAAAGAATTAGGTCTGATCGTGGTGGAGAGTATTTTTCTAATGTTTTCACTGCGTTCTGTGAGGAACACAGAATAATTCATGAGAGGACGCCTCCCTATTCACCTCAATCAAACGGGGTAGCCGAAAGAAAGAACCGCACTCTAACCGATTTCATTAACGCCATGTTAGACACGGCGGGACTTTCCAAGGAATGGTGGGGTGAGGCTATATTGATCGCATGTCATGTCCCGAATCGTGTTCCTATAAAGAACAAAGAGATAACACCATTCGAGGAATGGGAAAAGAAAAGGCTAACTCTTTCATACTTACGGACTTGGGGATGTTTGGCCAAAGTGAATGTGCCTATAACCAAGAAACGTAAACTAGGACCTAAAAGCTCGTCGATTGTATCTTTCTTGGTTATGCTCTACATAGTGTGGGTTATAGGTTTCTAATAGTGAAGTCCGGAATACCCGATATGCATGTTGGCACCATCATGGAATCCAGAGACGCTACATTTTTTTAGGACATTTTTCCTATGAAAGAGGTAGATAGCACATTTAGTCATGAATTGTCTATTAATAATGAACCCAAAGAACTCGCCGTTTTGATAGAACACAATGAGCAACCACATGAGGAAAATCCCGAGGAGGATGGCAATGAAGCTCTTAGAAAGAGCAAGAGACAAGAGGATTGCAAAGTCCTTTGGTGATGATTTCATTGTGTACCTCGTGGATGACACTTCTAGAACCATTGAAGAGGCATATTCCTCTCCTGGGATGCCGACTATTGGAAGGAAGCGGTTCGGAGTGAGATGGACTCTATTATGTCTAATGGTACTTGGGAGGTTGTGGAGCGTCCCTATGGGTGCAAACCGTAGGATGCAAGTGGGTGTTCAAGAAAAAGCTTAGGCTCGATGGTACTATTGATAAGTACAAGGCAAGGAATTTGGTGGCTAAAGGCTATACTCAGAAAGAAGGAGAAGATTTTTTCGATACTTACTCACCAGTTGCCCGATTGACCACTATCCGAGTACTACTTTCCTTGGCAGCTTCCCATGGTCTTATCGTTCACCAGATGGACGTTAAGACAACTTTCCTAAATGGAGAGTTGGAGGAGGAGATCTATATGGATCGGCCGGATGGATTCGTAGTAAAAGGTCAAGAAGGGATGGTGTGTAAATTGGTAAAATCTTTGTATGGTCTTAAGCAAGCTCCTAATCAATGGCATGAGAAGTTTGACAAAACTTTAATGTCGATTGGCTTTGTTGTGAATGAAGCCGACAAATGTGTGTACTATCGCTATGGTGGGGGCGAAGGAGTGATCCTATGTTTGTATGTAGATGACATACTGATATTTGGGACAAGCCTTAATGCGATTAAGGAAGTGAAAGAATTCTTGTCTCAAAGCTTCAAGATGAAAGATTTGGGGGAGGCCGATGTGATTCTAAACATTAAACTAGTGAGAGAAGGTGATGGTGGGGTTCTTCTTACACAATCTCATTATGTGGAGAAAATCTTGAGTCGTTTTGGTTATAACGACTGCAAGCCAGCTCCAACACCTTATGATGATAGTAAAATGTTAAGGAAAAACAAAAGAATAATGAGAGATCAGCTGAGATACTCCCAAATCATTGGTTCACTAATGTACCTAGCTAGCGCTACTAGACCTGATATCGCATATGCTGTAAGAAAACTGAGTCGGTTCGTGTCTAACCCGGGAGATGCTCATTGGGAAGCTCTTGAACGGGTAATGCGCTATCTGAAAGGAACAGTGGACTACGTGATTCACTATACTGGGTATCCTAGGGTACTAGAGGGTTATAGTGATTCGAATTGGATCTCTGATGCAGATGAGATTAAAGCCACAAGTGGATATGTGTTTACACTTGGAGGTGGCGTTGTCTCCTGGAAGTCTTGCAAGCAGACCATCTTAACGAGGTCAACTATGGAGGCAGAACTCACTGCATTAGACACCGCCACAGTTGAGGCTGAATGGCTTCGTGAACTCCTTATGGATTTACCGGTAGTTGAAAAACCGATACCGACAGTCCTCATGAAGCGTGATAATCAAACGGTGATTGTCAAGGTGAATAGTTCAAAGGACAACATGAAGTCATCTAGGCATGTAAAGAGGCGGCTGAAATCGTCGAGAAAATGAGAAACTCCGGAGTGATAGCCTTGGACTACATCCAAACGGCTAAGAATCGCGCATCAATTCACAAAGGGTCTTTCACGTAATGTGATAGACAATGCATCCAGGAATTGGGCTTGAGACCCGTCGGCGTTATTCAGGAGTGGTAACTCGTCCTATGTGATCGGAGATCCCGTGAATTAGGATAGTGAAACAAACTACCGTTTAACAAAGAGAAGAGAACCTTTGTAAAGGGCTCATTTCAGGAGAGATGCATTTCTCTTCTAAAATCCGTATGGGTGGTTGGTGAAAAAACTTAATGTGATCCGAGTGGCTCAAAGAGGAGCAAAGATGTTGGCCTACGGAACATCTTAAAGGATTGCACCTATATGGGTCCGATTGCTAGTCACAATCTATGAGATAGGGTGATCTCTAGACACCCATGAAAGGCACGGAGTATGACTTATACGCTCCAACCCGAGGGGATGCTTATAGCGACCTAGTACCGGCAAGGGGCTCTAGTCAAACTTGTTTGCACGAAACCGCCAATTCAAGGCATAGTCCATTGGTCGGTTGTGAATGAGTGTAGCTTTTGTCTCGTGTGGATGTTCAACTTAACAGTCTCCACCATAAAGTCAGGATATCAAAACAAGAGTTGAGAAGAGGACATTTCTTTGTGTACCTTGAAATTCTTGGTGGGGATTGTTGGATTAATTGGACCTTGGGCATTTAGTCTCAATTAATCCTAAGAATTAAAAGGTCCACAAAATAAATGCTAGGGATTCAATCCCGCATTGAAAGCCAATGAGAATCTTAACTAACTTAAAGGGTGGACCAACGGTGGACCACTTGTGAAGTTGGTAAAAGGAGAAGGGCGTGCCACACACGAGCGCGCGCGCTCGCTCGCCCGCCGCGCCGGCCGTGGCCGTGGCCGAGGCGAGGCGTGGCGTGGCGTGGCGTGGCGTGTCGTGTCGTGTCGAGTCGAGTCGAGACCGAGACCGAGACCGAGACCGAGACCGTGACCGTGACCGTGACCGTGCCGTTACCGGTAACCGATGACGTTGAATACAACGATTCATCGGTAACTGTCGTTTAATGGGAATTATGGTGGTCAGCAGCGTCCAGGTTCATTCCCTTCTCCTCTCCTCTGCGCCTATATAAGAGGACTCCATCCTCTGGCACAGACACACATTCTCACACCCAGGTACTCCTGCTTAGGAGACCTCTCTCTTCTCCCTCTGTGTTGCTGCTCTCTGCCATTCTTTGCGCGCACACTGCTTGCGTGAGCAGTTGCCTCCGAACCTCGTCCGCCTAGCGATCCTGCTCGGGATAGGCAGGCGATAAGGTTTTTGGGGAGCGTACCCGTACGCGCCTGCTCGCTCTCAAGTACGACTACATCCTCCACGTGAACGACTACTTCCAGTACGACTACATCTGCGTGAATGACTACTTCCAGTACGACTACATCCGCGTGAACGACTAATTCCCGAAGGCTGTTCGTGGGACTTCACTGCAACGACTCGTCACTGCATCGACTCTGAACGGCTACACCAAACAAGGTCCCTCCACGATTAGCATGTCTAATCCAAGGGATAACAGCGCACCGGTTGACTCCGTCAACCGTCCCGCCTTTGGGTACATACTAAACCTCTTCCGTGTAATTTTGTTCGAGTTTGAGATTTAACTTGAACACATGCACATGCTTTGTTCTCACGGGATCACTTATATTTGTCATGAATTTGTTAATAATTTCTGGAATTAAAATGTATCGAAAATTGCCTAATTGTCTAACACACACCTCATCCTTCTGAATTCTCCTATATATATGCTCTAGTTTTTTCAACATCTCCATCTTCCAGCGACATAGTGTGCGTGCACAGGCGTTGAGAGAGCAGCCTCCTAAACCTCCCTTCCCGTGACCACCCTACCCGGAAAAGAGGAAGAAATCGGTTTTGGGTAACTCACTGCTACCCAGAAGATGCACTGCACTGTGTCAACTTCATCGTTTCACCAAGTTTGATCGACTACAATAAAAAAAAATGTCTCAACACAATGACTTGTGGTGAAGATAACAGATTACCAGTGCATCCACTTTTTCCGGCAGTGGCCCCATCTCAAGGTATATTGCTACATCCATTTTCATTATAAACACTGATATACTCGCAAATGTGACAGTTTTGTCTAAATTGTTTATGTCAAAGCATGTTCATTACCTTGGCACAGTTTGTAATTTGTTTGTCGTGATTTATACATAATAAATTATGGAGATACAATGAAGAGGGGAAAATAGACATCATATCTACTTGCCATTATATGTATGGTATATAGTACGACACTGGCATATGTTGCGCAATAGCTAGCTAAGGTTTTGTTTTCATCTTTCTCCCTCTTATTCGATGATAGTAATTGCGCTTAACATTGGCAGATTGGGACATCCATTCCTGATAACAGCATGAGCCTAAAAGGGAAGGGACATAATTAGATAAACTTAAAACCTTAAATCTAAGATTACTACGATTTTCAACTTTATAAAAAATGGATCATGCTATGTCTAGATGTTCAACTAGTCTTGATCAAGTGTGAACATTCGTCGTCCCAAAGAGTTTTGCAACTTATAACCAATTTTATCAAGAACCTGTACTTTAGGAAGTAACTACACAAGATGCAAGTATGAAATGCGGAAACATAAAGAAGGGGATAAGGGGAAGCAAACTCTTGACACAAGATTTATCCTATGGTACCGGTAAGCATAAAGCCAACACTAGTCCATACTATTGAAGCACTCAAATAGCCAAAAAGCCACCAAGACACCTGTTCTACACTTGATTTACTCGAGAACATGTTCACTGGATTGACACATCTTTCATTCACTCTTCTTTAGGCCTATCCTAGCATTGATCACTCTCACAAAGCATGTGCTAATCATTTGATAGATGAATCACTTAAGCACTTTGGTGACTTGAATGTGTTCTTGATTCTATATTTCCACTACTTGATCTAATCATATATAGTATATCACAGTACCACTAACTACCGTGTACGGTAACGTACGTATGGCGCGCACACATCCGGGCATAGGGGTGGACGTTCGATCTATTCGGTCATTTCGGTTCGGTCTATTCGGTGTTTGGAAATTTCGGGTTTTGGAAAAGTGAGGACCGAAGTTTTAAAAGAATAATAGGAACCGAACTGAATAGACCGATTATTTCGGTCGGTCTATTCGGTCCACCGAATTACCCGAATTTTCATAGGTATCCTTGTCACCTCTCAAAACTCTATGGTAGAAATTCAAATTCCCAGCTCATTTCAAGTCTATGAATTTAAGGACTACTCAGCTAAAGCATGTAATAAATAACAAGTTCGTGAAAAAAATTTAAACAATAGTTTAAAGCACAAAGTTGTAACATCATAGTTTGAATCAAAATACACAACTATATTGAATTTCAGGTTATAGACCACAAGAACCAAAACCGAACTCAGAATTATAAATTTATCTGGACCGAACTTGAATCTCCAAACCCGAATAGATCGACAATTCAAGTTATTTGGGTTCGGTTCAGTTCGGTTTTCGGGTTCAAAGTGCCCACCCCTGCCCGGGCAGCACAGCACGCGGAGGTGGATGCAGGGGAGGAGCAGTGCTGCACGTGTGAAGGAAACTGCGTGCCGGGGTCTTGTTCCTTGGCCGTGTCGTGCGTGCGTGCCTACACCCAGCTTGCTTGCTTCCCTTTCCAGAGGCCCGGCCGAGATCTGCACATGCTCTCGTTCGTGCCTGTGCAAATCACTCGCCCGCATCGATCGAGTCAGCTAGGACGTAGGGGGATCGGAGTAGCTAGCTTCGTTCTTTCACTAGCCGGAGGTAGCACGGCACGTGGCCACAATCAAAGGGAGGAGCGCCTGCATGCCACGGATCGGTTGTGGAGTAGTATACTGGTAAAATGTTAATTAATTGCACATTTTTTTACTGATGATGATTAGTTGGTCTTTGTATACAGGGGGAAAAATTGGCGCCACAACAATTGCCATCGTACGTGTGTCAATTAACAAATGGTTGGCATTGTTGTTGTCAGCAGGCTAGCTCACATGATCGATGTAGTCACAACCAAGATGACAGTAGAGGACCAGATGCGAACGCGTCGCGGTCCTAGTACTTCGCTTTGGCCCTGCACTAGTGCCCAACACCAACCAGCTGGACACGTACAAGCTTCCCTGGATTTTGGTCGTCCTAGAGACCTAGACTCTGGTCGCCTTTTTGAAGTGGAGAGAGCACACAAAGCAAGTTCACTCCAACAGTCCAACTACGACCCATCGAAGCTACTACAGTACTATACGGGCCCGGTTAGTTCCTGGAAGTTTCGCCCACCGATCGAGACTGCTGACCAGTGTGGTTTATAGCCCTATAAATACTGGTGGGTGGGTCGGTCGATCGCCCTTGCTAGCTCTGGTCAAGTACTAAGCAACATCGCCTCGCTCTCGCGCGTCGCCGCATCCCCGCGTCTCCCGATCGAGGCGGCAGCGGCTCTCGGCATCGGCTTGCTTGATCGATCGAGAGCGGCCGGCCGGACGTCGTCGATCGCCTTGGCAAAGTTCGTTCAGTTCTTCTCCGATCCACAACGCGATGCCGTGCACCGTCGTCGCCTCCGCCTAGCTCATCAGTACGCTGCCTGCCGTTCCAGACTGCTGCTTCCTTATCTCCGTGCGATCGAGCGCGTAGAACGAAGACGACCCAAGGAACCCGCCAGAGCTAGCTGCTGATCGAATCAACTGGCA
The DNA here is from genome assembly GCA_947561735.1 of Cenchrus americanus. Taxonomy (NCBI): domain Eukaryota; kingdom Viridiplantae; phylum Streptophyta; class Magnoliopsida; order Poales; family Poaceae; genus Cenchrus; species Cenchrus americanus. The sequence goes on from OX387240.1 coordinate 59,579,997, forward strand.
AGGGTACGCGCTTCGTTCTCTGGTCATGCAGTTCAGTTACCATCTCCGCCGGCCTAGCTCTCCATGCGTGTCCATGTGTAGAGCGCATTCAGTTAACAGTTCTCAGTTAATTTAACTCGCTCGCTAAAGCTTGGATTCAAAAAGAGAACCAATGAAAAGGACACCATCACTACGGAGCATCGATCATGGCAATGTGAGTGCTAACTAGCTGTGATGCAGGTCTATGTATTCCGTGTGTCTTGTTATGTCTGTTCTCCCATTTCCCGTTTTGGGAACGAATTGAAGGACGACTTAGCTAGCACTGTTCCATGGAAACTAGTAATAGTGTGTGTAGTTCTGGATATGATCCAAAGAGTTAAGCACCAATCAAAAAAAAAATCTCGAAAGTGGTGTGGTACGTATTTTTACTCTATGAGAAGCAGGTTCACTCTGGCGTCTGCTTGTACACACATATATTTGCCACTAAAGTGGTATAGCGTCGGTAGCTAGGTTTCCTGATAAGATATGATCGGAGAAGTACGTATCATCAGTTTCACCATCTGAAAGCACTCATCATTAGAAGATTATGCATAAAACAAGCTATAATTAATTCATCTCATCAGGATCATATGCTTAATTATTTTTCTTGTATGCAGGTGTGCATTGATTTCCTTTACATGGCAGAAGAAGAGATACAACTTCTAGTGACAGGACCCGCGAACGAGGCAGATCTGCACCATGTTTTGGGAGGTAAATACCTTGTCAATTCCATTGATGTTCATTTACTTGCTGCACTTTGTTCAGTTCAATTAATTAGCTTCAAACTAATTAAGCTATTTCGTCTGTGACATGCTCACATGCAGGTACACTGAGCAATGATACTCTTTTGGTATGTGTTATTACTTTATAAGCTAATAAGAATATTCCACATTTCGCAAACTCCTACCTGGAATAATTTTTTCCGTCTTTGTGTGCGTATCAAGCAGAGAAACTTTTGTCAGACAAACGGGGATGGCGAATCAGCAGTACAAAGTATACATGCTGACCACCATGAAACGGATGATTACGTCGAGCCTAGCATGCTAGGTATATTGTTGCTACCACTGCCTCTGTTATATATAGCGTTATGTTTTTTCATCTGCAGCTATCCTTTTTCTTTTGTCCTTAGATATGCAAGTTAATTTGATCATCACTATTTTTTATGAACAGAACATATCGGTATTATTAGTAGTAATAATAAAAGAATTTGCAAAGGCGAATTAGTACACATCAAAATGATCAACTTTTGAAATTTAGTTGCGTGAATTTGAAATGTCTAATAGAGAAAGAACTGTTGTTCCAGAGTTTAAAGAAGAATAGGTGGTAGTAAATTTTACCAGATTGATTTAGGATTGAACCCCTGCATGTGCATGTTCTGGATGCATGCAGGATTCTCTGTGGAGCGCCCAGTAGTACTCATGTTTGCTGGTCCTTTGGTCCTATATGCCTTATGAATAATGTATTTCATATTTCAATATAGATGTTTGGTTCAATATAATGAATATAAATAAAATGTTAGTAAACAGTGTACCATGTGATGACCAGTTTACTTAAAAATACAATATCTTAAAAAACATGTGTTATATACCCCCAGGTTGTTTCTTAGCACCTTGGAGACGCGGCGGGAGAGGAACTCGCTTGCGAAGCAGATCATGGAGGGTAAGCACAATTTATAATTAATAATCATGCAAATGTCTGATTCCATATAACAACAATGTGGTAAAAGGATAGCAAACACCTGACCAATTTTTGGAATCTCTTTATTTGCTCAACAGATTAACCGAACCCATGAAGTTTTCCTATATGTCAAACTAATTTGTCTCTGTTAAACCGCGAAATGAATGCCATTCTTTTACGATCGGTTGTGCATATTCTTTTGCTCAATATAGTTAAGATATATCCTTTGAAATCGTAATACATGAATGATATAATTTGTATGTTTCTTTAATTTTTCAGGTAGACGTCAGACAGTTATTTGGCCCACGATATCCTTGCACAAGTGGGGATGGGAAATGTAAAAGTAGTAGTAAAAATAATGAACATTGGACAGAGGATGAAATGATTAAACTCGTGTACGGTGTCTCCAAGAAAGGGCTTGGAAACTGGAGGAAGACCAAGGACAAGTATTTCTCAACATCGATTCGGACAGCTGTGCACCTCAAGGTATATACGAACACACATTGGTCAATTGGTGTTAATGTGTTCGTTCCATGAGATGATTATTAGATTATATGTTCTTATATATATAATTCAGCTGCTTGTTACTCCCAGGATAAATGGCGGAACTTGGTGAAAGCTTGCAAGGCCAAAAGTACATCAAAGAAGGTACTATATATCTATAGTAAACTATCTGGCAATTTGGAATTCCTGCATGATTTTGCAGCACAGTTGATTTAATAATCTCCTTATGGTTAATTCTTACACCCATTTCAGGTTAACGTACAGAAGGCTACGGAGTTGGTTGTACAAAGATTCAGACACCGCATACTAGCCATAGAAGACAATCGTCTTGTTGGCAAGAAAAAAATAAATGCAAGATCAGCGAAACGAGCTAATTGTACTAATTAAATTAATACTAGTAGCAAGTATAGCAGCCATGTTAGAAGTATATAGTACGTTATCAGTAATAGTGAGATTAATTAATTACAAAACCTGATGAGTGGTAGTGTATAGTATATACCCCCTCCATCACAGAATATAGTTTCGATTGGACTTTTTCAAAGTCAAACTTTTCAACTTTGATCATCTATAACTCTTAAAATATACTTTTTTTTGAAATTGAGAAGATTAAATATTTTGATAGTTGGTTTCAAGATAAATCTATTAATATCATTTTTATGTTATTAGTATTTATGATTACTTCGTTATACATGGTTAAAGTTGACAATTTTTTACTTTGAAAAGGTCAAAATGAAACTATATTCCGAGACGGAGGGAGTATATATACTCACTCTTCTAAATTATTTAAAATTTATGCAAAAAAACACATCTTGCTTTTAATTAAAAAAATCTTCAAACATATATAATTTAAATTTGCATCCAAATGTCTCTCTACATTCCCTGGGATTGGGACTTTGGTGCGCCATTATTTGCGCATTTGGGACGATAGACTTCAGTGCTGCAGTTGGATGCTGCCAGCAGGAATTTAATCGTCCCGCGCCTTCCCGTTTGGGCAAGCCTCGCCGGTGCTCGAGTGCTGCTAGATCCGATCCAGAGCCTCCCCAATAAGTGCTCTGTCACCGTCAGGCCTCAGTGACAGCGCAATGTAGGCAGCAAGCCACTACTGTTGATCAGGAATAATCGCTGGTGCTAGTCTTCAACGTAACCTTTGTACTACTACTACTATTGCTTTTGCCGCTCACATTTCCAAAGCGTAAATGCGTATACAATTTTGTCAACACAGTATCACAGCTAGTGTGTAGTAGTTTTTCTGTTTGCACAGCTTCCAGCACAGCCTGCTTTTAGAGAATTTTATAGAGCATTTGCATTGCATATACTCCATCTGTCCAAATTTTGGAGTAAATATATATCTAGGAGCATAGCTAAAATAATTAAGCACCTAAATATGCATTTATGTTTAAATCTGTAATAAATGCTATTAATCTAAAATTCAAAATGACATGTAATTTGACAGAATATTGGGATATAATTGTATATTCGTAGTATATAATGCGATACTTACTGGGATATTTTATTTATAAGGTGAGAAAAAATTACTATAAATATATACTGGTTAGCATATACTCCATCCGTATCGAAATATTTGTCGTTGTGCAACTTTTTCTTTCAACTTTCACCATTTGTCTTATTCAAAAAATTATTTCAAATATGTAAAAGAGTAACTCAAGCTTAAAATACCCACAATAGTAGAGCATGTAGCAAATAAAATAGATGATACTTACATAATTTTTTGAATAAGATGAACGGTTAAAGTTGTAGAAAAAAGTCAATGACGACAAGTATTTTGATACGGAGGGAGTACTCCGTATATGCATGTGACACGGCCAGGAGGCGTACAGCTAACTTCTGGTCCTTTTCTAATTCATTCACTAAGACGCGTGCAGATATTTTTGGTTGATTGAGACATCTGAGATCAGTATAGGAGTAGCAAGCATAATTTGACCACACCTTTGACTTAAAACATGTAATACAGTGATAGCCCACTACCGGAATCCGCGCCCGTGCCGAGAGCGTGATCCTCTCGGCACGAGCCTCGATTGCTCTCGGCGCGGCTCGTGCCGAGAGGGAGCTCTCGGCAGAGCGCTCCCGGCACCGCTGGGCCGGCAAAGGCCGCTCTGCCGTGAGCCAGGGCCCAAACTCTCGGCACAGCTGTGCCGAGAGCCCACTTAGCTCTCGGCAGAGCTATTTTTATAAAACAAAAAAAAGAAAATCCAAGGCAGCGGGGCCCACCGGCCGGCTGCCCTGGCCCCACCACCGCCACCCACCACCACCACCAGACCCGCCACAACCACCGCCGCCGCCCGCCACCGCCGCCACAGCCCACCACCACCACCACCAAAACCGCCCACCACCACCGCCACGGCCCCACCACCGAACCGCCCACCACCACCGCCGCCCACCATCACCACCACCACCGCGCGCGCCGCCCACCACCATCGCGCCTCGCCCGGCCCGCGGATCCGCCTGCCGCCGTCCGAGCCCGCTGATGAAGATCCGCCCACCGCGCCGACGTATATCCGCCGCCGCGCCATGTAAATTCGCCCGCCGTCGAACCTCGAGCTTCGCCCCCGCGGATTCTGCAACAGGGAGGAGGGAGTGAGGCGCGCGGGCGCTGGATCCGCCGCCACCAAGCCTCACCCCCCGCCGCTGCTCCTCGCCATGAGGTGAGGGGCGAGCTGAGGGGGAAGGCGCGGGGCGGTGTGGCTCGCCGGCGGTGGAGGGAGCGCGGAGAGGGCTAGGGTTGGGGGAGGAGAAGGGGTGTCGACGAGCCGGAGAGGGAGGAAGAGAGCCGGCGGGGAGGGAGTGGCGGCGCGGGGAGAGAGAGGGCCCGGCGGCGGCGGCGGTGGGAGGAAGAGGGGGTGGGGGTTAGGGTTTGGAGGGGAGGGGATGGGTTGGGTTTATATAATGTCGGGTTGGGCCGGTTGGGCCGACGAGAGTTTTAGGTGGTGGCCGGCTGCGGATCTTTGCCGAGAGCCACATCAGCCTGGCTCTCGGCAGAGAGCCCTCTTCGCCGAGAGTCTGGCTCTCGGCACAGAAATTTTTTCTAAAAGAATATTAAAATAGCAAATAGATGTGAAAAATACCAAATTTTAACATGACACCAACAAGGTTGTATGTTACTTATAAAAAAGGTTTTTTTGATCAAACTCAAATTTGAATTTTACTTAGACTCCAAACCTACCGATATTAGTTCAAATTCTTAGAAACTTCTCGTGAGATGTTCCGGTTTGCAAACAACGTTCGTGTCGATGTGTTCAAAACATTCTCAATTTTTTTCCACAACCAACACATATGATATCATGACCACTTGCCAAAATTCATGATTTTCAAACTTCATTTGAATTTTATACAATTTTAAAACGTTTCTACCTAGCGATCCGCATCATGATTAGAGAACCAAATGCCGGAATTGTGGCTTGATTTCATGTACATGGTCTTAGAGATGTCTTATGAACATGAATATCATTTTTCACTAACTTTACTATATAATTTAATGCACTTGCAGTTCATATCGAACGTATGCGAAAAAACCTAGAAAGAAGTAAAATTGTTAAATATAGTAAACAAAGTTAAAATTGTGCCAAATTCGAGCATAAGTTTTGTACAAGTGTATGTTGAGGATAGAAAAAAAAATTGGAGGTAGAAAAATGATTTTTAAAATTTCTTTGCCGAGAGCCAAAAAAATTTGCTCTGGGCAAAGAAATCTTTGCCAAGTGTTTTTTTCTTTCCCGAGAGTTTTTTATTTGGCTCTCGGCAAAGAAGCCTCCGTGCCGTGCCGGGAGTTTTTTATTTCGCTCGCTCTCGGCAAAGCCTTCTTTGCCGAGAGTTTTTTGTTTTGCTCTCGGCACGGAAACGAACTCTAGGCAAAGCCTCGGATTCCGGTAGTGGCCTCCACACATAAAAAGACTGCATCTAGGCATCTAGCCTCCCTCCATCATCGCCGGCTAAAGGAGATGCAACGAGAGAGATAGAGAGTGAGAGGGAGGGAGGGGGAGGGAAAGCAGAGGGCAATAACTTGCATTGTAGAGACACAGGACCTTCCCTGGCTGACTGACGACGACTGACTTTGGTGCGAGCGCGTTGCGACTTTCGTTGCTGCAGTTGGATGGAAATTGCACCGGATGCCCCGTCTTCCGACGCATCGACGTCGAACCGCACGGCCAGCAATATGCACCTGATCGTTGCGCCCGTGATAGTGTCATCGCGTGTGTTGGATGGAGCCGACGAACACGACTGGGCAAGGATCGTGTGTGGATCGTGTCTCGGCCTAGCTAGCCTCCTTATAGCAAGTACGTGCTCTATCGACCCGTCAGCGCAACGCGCAATTAAGCAACTAGTATTGACCCGGAATCTTTTAGTCTTCAACACGTAATCATATACATACTCCTCCCGTTCTTTAATATATGACGTTTAGAACAAGCAAATTAATTTATGAATTAAACTTACATATCTAAGAATAGATGTAGTACTAGCTAGTACACTACTGCTTGCCAGCAAGACACCGTACCATATAGCTGATGCTTCTATTTCTCTCACATTTCCAATGTGTACATGATTCTCAACACACGTACTGTCGGTGCCACAAGCCCATCGTGTTATACTAGTACTCCATCCATATCGAAATACTTGTCGTCATTGATTTGTTTCAACAACTTTGACAATTCATCTTATTCAAAAAGTTATGCAAGTACCATCTACTTTGTTTGCTACATGCATGCTTTATTATTGTGGGCATTTTAAGTTTGACTTACCCTTTTATGTATTTGCAATAATGTTTTGAATAAGATGAATAGTTAAAGTTGCAAGAAAAGACAACAGTGACAAATATATCGATACAGAGGGAGTACGCAGTAGCACTTCTGTTTCGCACAGCTTCCTGCACGGCCTTATAGAAAGTCCAAAGTTTCTTTTTAGAAAGTTCAAAGAATAACTTCTGCAAAATCCATTTAAAATGGATAACGTGTATGTAGAAAAGCTATTAAATTGTAGATTCTAGATTAGTTCTTCCTCCGTTATTAAGTGGGATTATGCAAAAACTATGGTAGACTCTAGATTCGTTCTTCATCTGTTCCAACAGTAGATCTTAGCGGTTTAGGTTTATACATATTATTATCCATCTAGATATAATGTATGTTTTAGGTGCATATGTAATAATATATATGAATCTAGAAGGTCAAAACGACCAACAATTTAGAATTTAGAACGGAATGATTAATAAATATATCATACTTTTTAGAATTTGAAGTGAGATAAAATTGACTGCATATATAACACATTGTGCATCGTTTCTCCAGGCTATGAAATTGTTGCCTCTGCTAATAAAATTACTTTGGTATGAAATTAGATTTTTATGTTATTGAATATGGCTGTGTACATTCATTTGTAAAAATATTATTATTTATTTATTATGGGTTTTAGATATGTGTGTGCACGTGCACTTTCTATATAATTTTAATTATGTGATTTTTTGACATGTGTGTGCCGTATAGGCATTTTACTACCATAGTCTAAAAAAGAAAAAAATTATTTATGATTTGCCCTAGCTAGGCCCTGTAGAAATAAAATTTAAACCAAAGCACACAGAATTCTGAGTCGAACGTCGCCGTCATATTCTCTCTTTCCAACTACTACTAACCTTCTGGCCTGGTTGGCGTGTCGTCCCCACCAATGTCCGAGGGCCAACTAGATCTTGACACCTATTTAAGTCAAGTCTGCCCTTGGTCTTTCCCATTTTTTTCTGGCCCTCCAACTTCCACTCCTGCTATCCTGATGCTGTCTAGAGGCGGTTAAACTGCAACCTGCTGCTTCCCGTTCGTGCCCAAGCTGCTGCCTGCCCTCATGTTCTTCGGCGCCCAGCAAGCAAGCTCCATTGATCGCCGCTCGCCGACTGGCCGTTCTCGGCCATGGGCTACCGGCCGGCCACCGGCGTTGATCGAGCCCCATCGTTGTCTTCTCCGCCAATTCTTCTTCCCCTCCGTCCTCCGGGCACCTTTCAGCCACGAGTGCTCCTGTGCTCCGTCGCTTCCACCAAGCAGCTAGCTCCTGGTGGAAGGCAAGCTTGATTATATATTGGCTACCTCCTGCTGCTGCTACAGTGCTGTTGTCGCCTTGTCAACCGTCAAGGGTGCGTGTCACCTTTTCTCATCATCTGTGCATGATGCATGCTTCTGTTGTCGATTTCATTTTTTTCATTCGTACAACACACTAAAGTTTCACACTGATTGTCAACGGGGATTAGCATTTCGTTTTTTTTTTGAATTTTTTAGATCCTGATGAAACCACTGAATTTCGTGAAATTCATGAAATTCCTGCCGAAATTTTTTGTACCCTGGCTGTGAAGAAGTATGCATGCCAGTTACGGGGCTTCTTATTTTATGGAGTGTATATATGATTGCTGAAATTTTTCCTTTAGTATATGTGATTATTACGCATGTGTACTTGGTCTGGGATATAATATATTCACGGAAAACCCTTTAAGATAATCGTTTGTCTGCTGATATATGAACCAAGGACTTAATAGAGAACAGTCAATTAAAAAAAATATTAATCTTTTTCTACGTACCATATATTTCCAAAAAAAAGAGTTTACTTTGGTCGCCACTTATCATCATCAGACATATTGCACCGCACCATGCATGGAGCATGATGAGAACCCCCTACTTTTTTCTAAAATGCCTTATTAGCATGGTATATGAGTCTCTGGCTCGGCCTCACCTCAAAAATCTAATCAAGTTTTTCTTTGCCAATGATCCAAATTGGAGAAGATTGTCACTGTCTTCTTTCTTCTTAACTAATTAAGTGATGGATTATCTCCTGATGACATGGGCTATGACCGGATCCCTGCAGCAAACGTACTGACATGGGCGAACGCGAGGCAAATCTATATGAACTTTTGGAAGGTACATTTTCAAAAAAAATTGCTGTTTGCCCTGCCGTGTATTTGTTCAACTCAACCGGCTTGAAATAAATGAAGCTATATTTCTATTATAGGTACATTTGACCACAATGCGCATAAGGTAGGACTCCCTAAACTTGTGTTATTTCACAAAACAGCTTGACTGCTCTCATTTTGCATTGTTTAGGTAGAGATAATTTGGCAGAATTAGTAAATGAAATATGCTCTCGCAAGCAATAATATATGGACATGAAAGCTACCTTTGACACTTCTGTAGTTTTGTTTTCTTTACAATAGATGGGCCGGGTATGAACCGGATCCAATGAAAAATGAGGATGGTGCAAAGGCACGAGAAAAAGTACTTACTGACCATGGAATGGAGGATTATCTCAAGCCACGCATGCTAGGTACATTTTTAATATAACTACCTCTATTGTCTTTTTTCTGTCCACATTGATAGCCATGTTAATTTGCTCGCACTTTCTATCGAACGAAACATATCAACATATAGTAATAATAAAAAAACTAAAAACTTCTACGAAGGCATTTGTAAAGACGAATAAGCAGAAATGTCAGTGAAAATTTCTGAAATTTGATAATATGGATTTTGCATGCTAAATAAACAATTGTTTCACTAAGAAGAGTTGGTAGTGCTAGTAGTTATTACCAAATTCACTGGGATGGAGAATTTCCAAATGGAAATGCATAATAGGTGTATTCATGATGCACATGATTCAGTTCATTTTTAGTTTTATTATACCCTATGATGATCATTTATTACTTACTACTACAAAGATTGAATGCCTCACTAGTGAATTGCAAAGATATATACATTTAATATGTTACTTATGAAGGAGTCATATGCACACATACTAAATGCTTCCAGCCTTCCAGGTTGCTTCTCAGCCCCTTGGATATGTGGCCGGAGAGGTACTCGCATGAGAAGAAGATCACCATGGAGGGTAAGCATATTTTTAAGTATGCATCAAGTGCATAGTTTCTAATTCAATACAACAATAATGTAGCAAAAGGATAGGGAGTTAACAAATTGGTATCTGATGTGGTCATTAGGAATATATTTGGTTAATGACATTTCAACATACCAATTGAGTCATGAAGCTTTTTTGTTTATGTCAAATTAAGTGTATGTTTTATCATCATTAATGTCATTCATTCGTGTGAATTGAATGGATAGTCTTGGATACAAGATAATACATGTAGTCTTTACAATCATATATACTCAATGGATATTAAGTTATCAATTTGTTTAATCTTTCAGGTGGAAGTAAACAAATTATTTGGTTCACAATATCCTTGTGGAGGTGAAAAATGGAGAAGTAGGAAGAATAATGACCATTGGACAAAGGTGAAATGATTGAACTTATAGATAGTGTTTCCAAAAGAGGGATTGGGAAATAATGGAGCATGGTGAAGGAAGATTACTTCTCAACATCAATTTGTACAACCGTTCATCTCAAGGTACAGTACCACAATTGATGGCAACATGTTCCACCATGGAGTGTATATATATATTCTAATAAGGTAATGCTGCCTCATGCTCTCAGGATAAATGGAGGAACTTGGTGAGAGCTTGCAAGGCTAAAAATTCTAGCACAGCCAAAAGTACATCGAAAAAGAAGGTGTCATAGTCTCTAATAGTCTCTCTTACAGTTTTGGATATCAGATATATATCTAGTCGATTTAACTGTCTAGCTTCTAATTTGCCAACTCCAGGTGAGCATGTAGAAGCCTACAAAGTTGATTGTGAACAGATTGGGGCACTGGATCTAGCTATAGAAGCAAAAGTATCTTGCTCAGAAAAAATAAATGAATCCGCGGATCAGCAAATCGTGCTCATTTTTTCAATTCCAACGTTCACCAAAATTTACAGTAGGCATATGGCAGCCAGACGCTGTTGTTCATGATCACTGAAGTTAATCAATTGCCAAACCGTACTATAATATAATTACCAGCCTGGAGCAAATAATTAGTGCACGTAGTTGATGTTTTCGATATATCTTGAAGAGACGAATGAGACTAACTAGCTAGACTGTAGAGAATAATATACAACCGAAGAACTAGCTAGGGAGCAGAGAGCCCCGAACGACTCCGGTCCGCAGACCATACAACTAAGCCCTTCGGTGGATTGGATTGGGACCTCAACTCACACCGTACAACTCAACAACTCGTCGGTCGGATTGGGACATCGACACGAACAACTCAAGCAACTTCCAAAGATCCGGTCCAGTCGGATTGGGACATCGAACCGGGTCTCCACTACACTGTTCCGTCATCGACTCGAGCCATCACACACTACCAAGAGCCAAAGCCTCTCTTCTCCCCCGCTCAAAGGAGATTCTATTACCTACTTTTTTGTTGTTTTTTGTTTTTCCTATACACATACCACAAAGGAAAAGAGAGAAAGGAAACAAATAAAGAGAGGGTGCTCTCACGAGAGCGGACCACGCCGAAGCACCTCGCCGGAGAAGCCCGCTCGCCGCCGTCAACCCCAGGCCGGAGGAGACCGAAGAGGGAAATGCTCGGCGTCGCCTTTAGGAAGGACATGGCATTAGTCACGCCAACGACGTCGTCTCCAGAGGGGAAGGGTTTTCACCCACAACAGAGATAGGTTCGGGCAACCAGTTATGCCTCCATGGCGTCTCTGGTGCGCCGATCCAAGGCCGTCGCCAGCAACACCACCATAGCGCCGCTCGCACACACCCAAGGGGGCCACTGCCGGCCGCGCTACCATGACGCCACCAGCACATCTCCATCCCCAACAGGCCAACCTCCCAGCTTCGTGCCGGCCACGGGAGCAACCACCCGCCGCCGAGGCCATGTAGCGGTCGCCGAGGAAGACACACCGCCGGCACCAGCGACGCTCCACCACACCGGCCGCGTGTAGCGAACATGGTCTCATATGCCATTTGTTCGGGTTTTGATTTTGGTGATTCATGACAATATGATCATTGGGACTAACCCTATTGCTTTAGCATGTCCTTGTAGACACTTCTAGGTCCCAAGGATGCAAGAAAACCATATGCCAAATTGAGAAGATAGTCTATTTTTCAAGGGTCAAAACCGAGCAAGAAAAGGAAAAGAGAAGACACCGTCGGATGAACCGATGGTCCCTCATATACTAGCGTTGGTGCAATCATCGGACGAGTTGATGCTCAGGGTCAAACCCTAGGTACCGTCGGATGAACCGACGGTCCGTTATTTAGTAGCGTCGGACGAGTTGCAGAGGAAGAGCAAGGAAGACAGTAGCACCGGATGATCCGACGGTCTGAGTGAGGACCCCGTCGGTCTATCCGACGCTTAGTTTGAATTCATACAGAGACGCGCCAAGACAGAGCCTTCAGCACCGGATGATCCGACGCCCAGGTCAAGGTGAAGCATCGGTCTATCCGACGGTCAGTTGGAAGCTAACAGTAACGACTTGGACGCGAGGCCTTCGAAGATCGGATGATCCGACGAGGCGTCGGAGCAGCTTGTGTCGAGAGAACCTCAACGGCTACGTGACGTGGGAGGGGCACCGGATGAACCGACGCCCGGAAAAGCATAGCGTCGGATCATCCGACGGTGCCTTTTTCGGTGGAAGTTAGCCAACGGCTAGTTTGATGCCTTGGGCTATTTATACCCCCTCCACTCACTCATTTGATGTAGCCGGATTGTGTGGAAGTGCGAGAGGCGTTCAAGACACATTCAAGATCATATCCAATCCATCCAAGTGCTTAATTGCTCATCCTTAGACTTGCATATGCTTTGTGTATGTGCTTAGTGCTAGGCTTAGCTTAGAGCTGAGTGAGTGCAAGGTTGTGCCAACCTTGTGAGGTGATTCTTGAGTGAATCCTGTTGTACAAGGTTCGCCGGAAGCCTTGGGGCCTAAGTGACTCACCGGCAATCGTCATCGACCCTCTGGCTTGGTGTGGAGTGGCGAGGACACTTTGTGCGGGGGACGTGGAGACCCCCTTCCTTGGTGGAGAAGCTCCTTAGTGGAGGCGGCATCAAGGTGACCAAGGGAGCTTGACAAGTGCCTAAGTGTCTAGCCTTTGTGGCGAGTCAAGTGGTGATCTTGGGAGAGACTTGGTGACCGGGAAGCAATACTCTTGTGTGAGTGCTTCAACAACGTGGACTAGGGGTGGCTTAGTGCCTACCGATACCACGGGATAAATCGCGTGTCAAGAGTTTGCTTCCTCTCATCCCCTTTACGTTTCCGCGTTTACTCTATTGCAATCTCTGTTTGCCTCTACTTTCCTAGAGTAGTATCATGCTAGGATTGGCTATAGGTTGCAAACCTTCTTTTGGGATGGGAGTTTCACACTAGAACCACCGTAGTTGCACATCTAGATAGTATGTTCTAGTTTACCTTTGCGCAAAATTAGTGAAGCCATAGGTTAAGGTTTTTAGTTGCCTAATTCACCCCCTCCCCCTCTTAGGCTAACGAGCATCCGATTCCTTACAAGTGGTATCAGAGCCGGGACTCACTTCCTTCACAAGGATACGCCAATTCGATTGGTAAATTGTGAAAACCGGCTCATTGGAACGGTTAGGCTTCACCGCCTAGTGAGTTGCTCTATAGAGGAATGAAAGGGGTGGATACCTTAGGTTTGGCTCCACATTTCGATGGCACGGGCTATCCTCGGTGGAAGGTTCTCATGGAGGCCTATCTCCAAGCAAGGGACCTTGATGTTTGGAGAGTCACCGATGAGGGCATGAAAAATGGTACTAGAAAGGAAAAGCAATTTGATGTGATTGCTAAGAGTATCATTTTGTCCTCACTAGATGTAGGCGTTTTCAATAGAGTTTTTACTTGTGAAAATGCTCATGAACTATGGAAAACCATCAAGGAGCAAAATGAGGGTTCAAAAGAAGTTGCTAATGAACGCTACGGTTGTCTCCTTGAGGAATTCAATAGCTTCAAGCAACTTGCTAATGAAAATGCCGAATCTATGTACTCACGCCTAAATGTGCTTGTCAATGAGATTAATGCCTTATGTGTGAAGGACATCACGGACTTGAACATCAACCGCAAGATGCTTCAAAGTCTCCGAAAGCCCGACTATGACTTGGTGAAAGCAATCATCTACGAGAAGAAGCTCCAAGATTTGAAGCCATCGCATATCTTGAGCAAGATCATGGCACATGAGCTTCAACTAATGCCCAAGTCAAAGAAGGCGCCCCAAGAAAAGCCCCAAGAACCATCTTCTCCAACCACAAGCCATGCTCTCTCAAGCCGGCAAGAGAAAATGTTGAGTAGGATGGCTACTCATGGAAGCTCAAGCGAAGATTATGGTGATGTGGTGATAATGAAGATTCCTCAAGTGATGAAGAGGTTGAATCTATGGTGGCCGAGTACGTGAAGAAGATCTTCAAGTATGTGAAGAAAGTCAACATGTACGGCTACAACATCCACTTGAGAGAAGGGCGCCATCATCAACACATCAAGTTCACCAAGATTGAGCACAAGCCCAAAAAGAAGGTGGTCAAGGAGAGAAGACCAAGGCAAGAAGCAACTTTCGCCGTTCGCGAGTGGACAAGTGGTGGATCAAGTTCTTCTAGCTCAAGCGATGAATCAAGAAAGAACTTCACTACCCGCTTCATGCAAGGTCCTTCATCATCACACTTGTGCCTTATGGCTAAAGGTATGGAAAGCAATGTAAGTGATGACGAATCCGACACCACCTCTCTCAATGATCTTGTTGAGCTAATCCATGAGCAAAAAGGAATGCTTGAACAACAAGCTAATGAAATCAAAGAACTCAATGCTCTCAATGATCTTAGTGACACCCTTGCTACAAATTATGAACATTTGTTGTGCAAATTCAAATTGCTTAGCAAGGAGTGTGATGAGCTAAAATCTAAGCTTGAGAGCAATGAGACTAAAACAAGTAATTCCTTTGAGCTTGATGAAACATCTATCCCTTGTGCAATTCCTATCTCCAAGGTAGATGCTTCAACTTCTTGCATTGATTTAATTGATGAATCTTGCTCACCATCTTGCCATGAGAATGTTGTTGTAGAATCATGTGATTATCTCATAGGCAAGGAAAATGATGAGCTCAAGCAAGAAGTGAAATGGCTCCGAGAGAGGTTGGCAAACTTGATGGGCAAGGGCAAGAATGACGAAGAACAAGTGGACATCTCTCAAGACATGAAGAGCCAAGTCCAACCTTCTCAAGATAACCGTGATCACATGGTGAAGGAGCTTGAGAAGGGTGCAACCGTGACTTGCTACAAGTGTCATGAGGAAGGGCACAAGTTCTACAAATGCCCCCAATTTGACAAGAAGATGGACAAGGGCGCAAAGAAGAAATTGAAGCCCACCATCAAGAGCTCCCTCATCTACACCAAGCCCAACCGCAAGAACAAGACCAAGAGCAACACCTACGTCATCAAGAAGAAGGCAAATGGCAAGGTGGTTGCACACAAGGTTGGGAAGATGAAGGAAGAGCGGGGTTGGAACCAACCTACTTGGGTGCCCAAGGAAGTCATCACCAACATGAAGGGGCCTCAAATGGTTTGGGTTCCAAAGGCCACTTGAAGGCCTTAAGAGCGGGGACTTGGGAGTCTTGGCATAATCAAGATGATAAGATTCAAGCCTATAAGCCAAGCTTGCGAATTGGAAATGTGTTGCCCAAGTTCCCCGATTAAGGTAATGGAAACTAGAACCCATCTCTTGTATCATTGTAGCTCCATTGCCTTGTTTAGGTTGCATTTGTTGCAATGTTTACATATGGTAGGTTGCTTGTGTCATGTGCTAACCCATGAGCAATCTACATGGTTTGATTAGTGTGTAGGAAAGCTACACTTGTTCTTTCATGATGCATGTTTTCATATATATCTCTTTGCATCATGAGCAAGCTATAGGGTTAGCTTCCCTTTTGTTTTCATAAACAATGTGCATACATTTGGTTGGTGATTCAAACACTAAATGCACACATTTAGGGGGAGCTCATCCTATGGTTTGGTTATGGGACTAACATTGTTTCAAGCTTTTATTATGTAGTCCCTTAGCGACGCGTTCCGGTGCGGTGTTTCATTCTAAGAGAATGCTATTTCACTCTCAATGTGATCTAACATCTCTAAAAGAGTGAATATAGCAATATGAGCTTCATGCTATTGGGTCATGTCCTTGCGAGCTTATGTCTCCATATAAGTTCAAAGGCACTGTACTCATACATTCCTAATCCTTGTGGTACCCTAAGTGTCTTCTATACAAGCTTCTTTCAAGTGGTGTCACCTAGTGATATCATTTCCAAGTGGCTCATCTCAATGTGGTGCCAACGAGGTAGAGAGGATCAATCCCCCGGAGGTATGCAATGATCAAAAGACTACAAGTGGCATCTACAAGTGGTAATGTAACAAGAACCCATTTGTCTTATCTCTTGTCCCTTAAGCTACCTCCTTGCATGATATGCTCTTAGCTTCCTTGTCTTTCAAGTTTGTAGTTGTGCACTTGTTTCTCACTACCCTTGTCTTGCAAGTGGTATTCTTTTTATGCACACACTTAGGGCGAGCTTAGTTTGTATCATGTTAGTCTCATGAGCTTGTGATCCACCTTAGTTATTCACACATGTGGTATCTTCATGATATCATACTTATGGATCATGATTCATGCGGCTTTCTCCCTTGCATTTAACATCTCTCCTTGAGCTATGGTTGCTAGATCTTGCTAGTTTCCTTGGACCCGTTTGCTTTGGACTTTTTGGAGATTTTATTCCAAAGGGGGAGAATGTGAGACCAAAGCAAGCGTGTGGCGTAAGCTTACAAGTGGGCTCAACGTGTGGCGTAAGCTTACAAGTGGGCTCAAGGATGCTTACAAGTGATTTCAAGGATTTGAGACCAAAGGGGGAGAAT
The DNA here is from genome assembly GCA_947561735.1 of Cenchrus americanus. Classification (NCBI taxonomy): domain Eukaryota; kingdom Viridiplantae; phylum Streptophyta; class Magnoliopsida; order Poales; family Poaceae; genus Cenchrus; species Cenchrus americanus. Next base: position 59,596,951 of record OX387240.1, read on the forward strand.
GTGAACATAAGAGCAAAAAGGGGGAAGTTTGATCTAGGGGGAGTTTGGATGATGGTAAGCATCCAAGCAAGTGTAAGTGGTTCTAATTCTGTCAATTCTAGCAAACGTATGCTTGCTTTGGTTGTGTTGTCATAAATCACCAAAAAGGGGGAGATTGTAGCGAACATGGCCTCATATGCCATTTGTTCGGGTTTTGATTTTGGTGATTCATGACAATATGATCATTGGGACTAACCCTATTGCTTTAGCATGTCCTTGTAGACACTTCTAGGTCCCAAGGATGCAAGAAAACCATATGCCAAATTGAGAAGATAGTCTATTTTTCAAGGGTCAAAACCGAGCAAGAAAAGGAAAAGAGAAGACACCGTCGGATGAACCGACGGTCCCTCATATACTAGCGTCGGTGCAATCATCGGACGAGTTGATGCTCAGGGTCAAACCCTAGGTACCGTCGGATGAACCGACGGTCCGTTATTTAGTAGAGTCGGACGAGTTGCAGAGGAAGAGCAAGGAAGACAGTAGCACCGGATGATCCGACGGTCTGAGTGAGGACCCCGTCGGTCTATCTGACGCTTAGTTTGAATTCATACAGAGACGCGCCAAGACAGAGCCTTCGAAGACCGGATGATCCGACGCCCGGGTCAAGGTGAAGCATCGGTCTATCCGACGGTTAGTTGGAAGCTAACAGTAACGACTTGGACGCGAGGCCTTCAGCACCGGATGATCCGACGAGGCGTCGGAGCAGTTGTGTCAGAGAACCTCAACGGCTACGTGACGTGGGAGGGGCACCGGATGAACCGACGCCCTGGAAAAGCATAGCGTCGGATCATCCGACGGTGCCTTTTTCAGTGGACGTTAGCCAACGGCTAGTTTGATGCCTTGGGCTATTTATACCCCCTCCACTCACTCATTTGATGTAGCTGGATTGTGTGGAAGTGCAGAGGCGTTCAAGACACATTCAAGATCATATCCAATCCATCCAAGTGCTTAATTGCTCATCCTTAGACTTGCATATGCTTTGTGTATGTGCTTAGTGCTAGGCTTAGCTTAGAGCTGAGTGAGTGCAAGGTTGTGCCAACCTTGTGAGGTGATTCTTGAGTGAATCCTGTTGTACAAGGTTCGCCGGAAGCCTTGGGGCCTAAGTGGCTCACCGGCAATCGTCATCGACCCTCCGGCTTGGTGTGGAGTGGCGAGGACACTTTGTGCGGGGGGCGTGGAGACCCCCTTCCTTGGTGGAGAAGCTCCTTAGTGGAGGCGGCATCAAGGTGACCAAGGGAGCTTGACAAGTGCCTAAGTGGCTAGCCTTTGTGGCGAGTCAAGTGGTGCTCTTGGGAGAGACTTGGTGACCGGGAAGCAATACTCTTGTGTGAGTGCTTCAACAACGTGGACTAGGGGTGGCTTAGTGCCTACCGATACCACGGGATAAATCGCGTGTCAAGAGTTTGCTTCCTCTCATCCCCTTTACGTTTCCGCGTTTACTCTATTGCAATCTCTGTTTGCCTCTACTTTCCTAGAGTAGTATCATGCTAGGATTGGCTATAGGTTGCAAACCTTCTTTTGGGATGGGAGTTTCACACTAGAACGACCGTAGTTGCACATCTAGATAGTATGTTCTAGTTTGCCTTTGCGCAAAATTAGTGAAGCCATAGGTTAAGGTTTTTAGTTGCCTAATTCACCCCCTCCCCCTCTTAGGCTAACGAGCATCCGATTCCTTACACCGCGGTCGTCAAACCGTCGCCGCCGAGGTGCCCCGCCACCGGAACTGGGGGCGCCGTCCCCGCCGAGGCAGAACGGAGGGGGCGCACCCATCACGGTCGCAGGGGGATGGCATCGCCGCGGACCGCGGCGCCCCGCACGCAAACCGCGGTCGTCTCCGATGACGAGGCGCACCCACCGCTCGCCTCTAGCACCACCGGGTCCCGGGGGGGCAATCCGGCGGCCTAGCCCGCGGATCCGACAAGGCCCAGGGCGGATCCAGCCACCGGACTTGAGAACGCCACCGCCGCGCTCACCACGAAGAAACACCTGGAGGAGAGGGAGAAGGGAGGAGAGGGAGGGGGCGGCGGTGCCCTGCCGCTGCCTTCCTTGCGACCACGTGGACAACCTATAAACCTTCGGTTCTAATAACTACGTACTCCCTTTGTCCTGTAAAGACTATTCATTTAGCTCCCAGTAAAAATTATCTAATCAAAGCAACACTCACACCCAGGCAAAAAAAAGCATATTGACAAATCATAGCCAATGAAATTAGGCCTGGGCATTTAGGTTACCCGATTTTTTCGAGTCGTATAATTCAGGAAATGAAAATAGCTACCTGATATGTCAAAAAATTAGTACCCGAAATTTCGGGTACTCGATAATTCGGGTTCGGGTATACCCGATCTACCCGAATTTACAAAAACAACAAAATACACAAATTTTAGTGCCAATTTTTTACATAATTTCATCAATAATTTGTGTAGAATTTCAACAGCAATTTGTGGAGAATAATATATTATAGTCACTTGTACAGACCGAGATAATTATATTCTAATAAAGTGACAATTTCAAGTGTTTGATTAACAACATGTGATAAAATACAAAGATGATGAGTCGTATAATTCAGGTAATGAAAATAGCTACCTGTTATGTCAAAAAATTAGTACCCGAAATTTCGGGTACTCGATAATTCGGGTTCGGGTATACCCGATCTACCTGAATTTACAAAAACAACAAAATACACAAATTTTAGTGCCAATTTTTTACATAATTTCATCAATTATTTGTGTAGAATTTCAACAGCAATTTGTGGAGAATAATGTATTATAGTCAGTTGTACAGACCGAGATAATTATATTCTAATAAAGTGACAATTTCAAGTGTTTGATTAACAACACGTGATAAAATACAAAGATGATGACAAACTTCGGATATATCAGGTAGTTTGGGTACCGGAGTGTATTACACCCAAACTAATTTAAGGCCATATTTACTGCACGTCTGCACACACAACGCCATCCGAGAGTCCATACTACTCCCTCAGTCTCGTAAAGAATGCAATGCTAGCAGTGCAATCTAAAAAGTAGATCTAATTACCTGCCTAATTAAGTAATCAGATTTGATTCGGGTGGTATTACCACTCAAGACTAAAACGGTTCCGAAAAAAGGCAGCACCGCCGGCTTTAGTTTCACTGCACTCAGTGCCAGCTCTAACTCAACAAAAACAAGTTTAATTCCACCACAAGAATCAATTTGCACAAGTCTTTACATAACCACCTGATGTACATCAACCATTTTTTCACAAGACACGAGTCAGAACCTATGTTCGATTTAATTCGCATCACACGAAACATTCCCAACGAAAATCACTAACAATTCACATAAAAGAAATCGCTAACAACTCAAGCAGCTCGCCTGGGCTTGGTCACCGGCGCCGTCGAGTCCGCGCCTGCACCTGCGTTGGGACATCGCGCCCGCTCCTCTGCCCAACCGCGCAGAGCGCCGCGCCGTCACGCCCGCGTTGAAGCCGGAGCGCTCCGCTGCCGCGCCCGTGCTGGAGCCGGAGCTGGAGCTCCGCGCCCGCACCTCTGCACCGTGCCCACCGGGGACTCGCGTCCGCGCCCTGCCTGGGCCTTCTCGCCGGCGCCGTGTACACAGGAGCTCGCGCCGGCCTCCTCCTGAGCCGCACCCCTCGATGAGGATGAGATAAGAAGAAAAGACAGAGGGCATGAATATGTAGTTGGTGTTAGTGTTAGTTTTAGTGGTAGTCTTTTGCACTCCAAACTAACACCTAACAAACTAACACCTTAGATGCATGGATACATGTGTTACTTTTACATATAGTGCTACTTTTGCAATCATTGGAGGATCTAGAAGGAGAGAAAAAATAAAAGGTGTGGGGTCCACTAGAACTGACACCAATTACCACCTCTTAGAGGTGTTAGTTTTTTTTGTGTTAGTCCAAACTAACACCAAAATAACACCTATGCATGGATCTTTTGTGTTAGTTGTGTTAGTTTGCCCCAAACTAACACTAACACATGGATCTATTCATGGCTAGAGTGAAGAAGGTGAATGAGTGACTCACTGGGAGAGGAAAGAATAAAGAGACGAGGAGAGAGAGGGCTGGCAGCGGGGACAGACTGTTCCCGTCGTCCAGGACTGGATCCAGTCGATGGCATTTTAAGTGGAGAGAGCAGAGCACAAAAAGCAAGCAAGTTCACTGTCCAATTAGGGCTCTCCCAACCCAGACTCTATGGTAGAGTCTATAGTCATTAAATACACTACTATGTAGGCAATTTGCTGATGTGGTAAGCAATTTAATGAAGAAAGAGAGTTGAAAACATAAAAACCAAGTCTAAGTTAGACTTCAAGTCTATGCACAAAACGAGACCCGTGCGCGCGGATCTCGTGTGACTGGCCACATGTTTGATGTGTCCGCTTACACTACGGGAAAGCTGGGGTTTGTCGTGCGCCTCGAACGCACGGCAATGGCTAGAAAACGCACGGCAAAGCCTTTGCCGTGCGTTTTTTGTCGAGGCGCACGGCAAAGGGCACACGGTACCTTATTGCACGGTAAAGTAGCATTGTCGTGCGCCTACTCTAACCCCGCACGGTGAAAAATCTTTGCCGTGCGTTTCTACTAACGCACGGAAAAGAAAAGGTAACGGCCGCACGCTCACAGCCGCTCACGGCAGGCGCGTTCACGGTAGGCACGTTAGGTCCGGATTGCCGTGCGCCTTATTCACACGCACGGCAAACATTTCTCAAAAAAAAAAAAAAAAAAGCGAGAGGCCGCCGCCGCATTCACCACCGGGCCGCCGCCGCCGCCGGTTCGCCACCGAGGCCGCCGCCGCTGGGTTCGCCACCAGGACATGCCACCACCCCAACACGCAACAGCAGGACATGCCGCGCCGGTCGTTGAGGGAGGCACCACCGCACCGGCCGTCGAGGGAGGCACCACCGCGCCGGCCGTCGAGGGAGAGGAAGAGAGGCCGTCCACCGTGAGGGAGGAGAAGGAAGGTCGGCCCGCCACGACGCCATCACCAAGTGCGCATCCGGCCGGGGAAGAAGGGAGGGTGCAACCGGAGTCGAAGAGAGGTCCAGGGGTGGCCGCATCTCGCCCCACCGGACACCGGATCCGCGAGCGCCGCCGGATGCGCCGTGGGTCAACGAGCACCACCGGATCCACGAGCACCGCCGGATCCACGAGCTCCTCCAGATCTCACCGAAGATGAAGGCCGCCACGCGCCGGCCACAAGCAACATCGCCGCCGGCCACCGGCAACGCCACCGTCGCCGCCTCGAGCTCAAGTTCGCCGCCCCCGCGCGCCGGATGCGGAGAGGGAGGGAGGACCGGCGGCCGGCCCCCGCTCATCGGATTTGGAGAGGGAGGGAGAGGGGGAGGAGGCGGGGGGGGGGGGGGGCGGGCGGCGGGGGCCGTGCGCCCGCGCCCGGTGAGGGTGGATGGGCGGCGGGATAGGGGGCGCCGGGTGGGAGGGGGGCCAGGTGTGTCGGGTTTGGGGGGAGGGAGGGTATTTATATAAATTCCACAGTGAGTTGTGATCGTTCGATCGCGAGATCAACGGTCCACAGAGGATGGGGTTATTTTGGGCCGGACGGAGAAAGTGGGTCGATCGCTGGTTGAGGGATTTGTTTGGGCCGTTAGAATATGGGTCGGCTGGGTGGGTCTTTGCCGTGCGTTGGGAATTTTGGCGCACGGCAATGATCCTCTTTGCCGTGCGTCGTAGACTAAAGCGCACGGCAAAGGCCTTTTTCATTTTTCTTCATTTCAATCTCATAATAAGGGTTATTTTATTAAAATTATCAAATGGATCCGAAAATTTACCCTAAATTAAATGAGGCAATATATGGTGTATATTGCCAAAATAAAAAACTTTGAATTCAAATTAAAATTTGAATTTTACTACGGCTACAAAATGAATCAAGTGGCTCTCAACACTCTCAAACTTCTAGCGAGATTTTCGATTTCTAAACACCATCCATGACAACTTGCCCAAAACACTCTATATGATTTATCATAAGCTTCACATAGGATACCATGAGCCCTCGACGAATCTCATGATTTTAAAACTTTATTTGCATTTTATACAAATAAAAAACATTGCAACCGCATGTGGGTTTTCATGATTCGCGAACAACATGTTCAAAATTTCATCCAATTTCATGAGTAAGGTCTTAAAAATGATTCAATTACATGGATATGATATTTCCACAAACTTTACTACTTTATTTTATGGACTTGCAGTTCAAATTTGACATATACGACAAAAATTCTTTAAGTGACACATAATTGTTAAAAATAGTAAATTAATCGAGACATGCATATGATTGAAATGTATAGAACAAAATAATGTTTTTGAGGTGGAGAAATTAAAAGATGTACAAAAAACAATTTTTTGAAAATACTTTGCCGTGCGCTGTGGTAAAACGCACGGCAAACATATATCTTTGTCGTGCGTTTTCCTTTGACGCACGGCAAACATATATCTTTGCCGTGCGTTTTCCTTTGACGCACGGCAAAGGCCTTTTCCATTTATTTTCATTTCAACCTCATAATTAGTGTTAATGTACTAAAATTATCAAATGGGCTTTGAAAAATTACCATAAATTAAAATGTGACAATATAAGTTGTATATTACCTAAATAAAAAATTTTGAATTCAAATTCAAATTTGAATTTTATTATGGCTACAAACTAAATCAAGTGTGTCACAAGACTCTGAAACTTCTAGCGAGATACTTCGGTTTCTAAGCACCATCTATAACAACTTGCTCAAAACACTCTATATGATTTATCACAAGCTTCACATAGGATACCATGAGCCCTCGACGAATCTCATGATTCTCAAACTTTATTTGCATTTTATACAATTAAAAAACAATACAACCGCATGTGGGTTTTCATGATTCGCGAACAAAATGATCAAAATTTCATCCAATTTCATGGTTAATGTCTTAAAAATGATCCAATTACATGAATATGATTTTTCCACAAACTTTACTACATTACTTTATGCACTTGCAGTTCAAATTTGACTTATACGACAAAAATTCTTTAAGTGACACATAATTTTTAAAATTAGTAAATTAATCGAGACATGTATAAATTTGGAATATAAAGTACAAAATAGTGTTTTTGTAGTGGAGAAATTAAAAAAAGTACAAAAAACAAATTTTTTAGAAATACTTTGCCATGCGCTGTGTGAAAACGCACGGCAAACGTATATGCTTTGCTGTGCGTCTTACCCTAACGCACGGCAAAGACGATGAACAACCTAACGGGGTTAACGTTGCACTAGGAAAAAAATGTTTGCCATGCGCCACAATGAAAACGCACAGCAAACTATTTGTTTGCCGTGCGCCAACATAAAAACGCACGGCAAACTATTTTTTTGCCGGGCGTTTTTTATTACCGTGCGCCGTGGAAAATGCGCACGGCAAAGCTCCTCTTTGCCGTGTGCCCGAAAATATGCGCACGGCAAAGATTGAAACGCACGGCAATCATCGTTTTTCCCGTAGTGTTATTTAATAAAACGGGAGCGGAAGATCCGAGTGATGTATAGTTTCTTGTGATGAAATCTTCGACATATACTCTCTACGGGTAGAGTCGTTGCGAGTGCCCTTACGACCGAAGGAACGTGGAAACTTCGCCGGCGGCCGGGCCGACCGAGACTGCTGACCACTTGACCAGACCAGTGTTGGTTCCCCTATACATATACGGCCGGGCCGGCGGGGTCGGTCGGTCGCTCTTGCTCTGGTCAACACAAGTACTAAGCCGCATCGCCTCGCGTACGTGTCGCCGCATCCCCCACCTCCGCCCTCCTGGCTCGCTTCTTCATCGAGAGAGACGAGAGCGGACGCCGTCGTCGTCTTCGCCAAGTTCGCTCAGTTCTTCTTCCCATCCGGCAACAACGTAACAGCGCTGTCCGCCGGCTGCGTCGTCGTCGTCGAGTCACTTGTTGGGGGGACTCGAAATCGAGTCTTCGCATACCCAAAAAATAAAGAGCGGTTATGCGAAGGATGCCGATAGCAAAACCTCCAGAAGCAGCAAATCCTATTTCCTTTCTCTGGGCATTGCGTTTTCATCAGACACCCTTCGCTGCTACGAAAGCCATCTGTGCGAACCCTCTAGGACGATTCCACGACGAAACCTCAAGGGCGAATGCTATTCACCCGGCAGGTTTCGGCTTGGGATTCGAGCAAAGGGTTTCGGCGTTTCTAACACTTAACGGATCCAAACTTGAGTATGGTTTTGTTTCAGGTGGTGAAGAACGCTAGGCGAAAGGGGGGGATCTCCAGAAAGGCCCGAAGGCTTTCTCTCCGACAGGCGCACGTGATGGAGGCTGGAAAGACGCCGCGATTTGCGGCATGACGTCACGGAGCGCCGATTACGTGGAGAGCTAATTGGAGATCACCCGAAGATAGCCTAGCACATTCCATTCTGATTCGTTTTACACGAGGGTATACTCGGAATGTAAAAAGTCCGCCCGCCTCCCTATAAAAGGAGACGGACCGGCGCATGTAAAGGGGATCGACTTTTGAGAAATCAACTGTTGAGTAAAGAACTTTTGGTTGTCCTTTGTCCTTTGTCCTGAGTTTTGGTTTTGATTCTTGAGCTTTTGTTCTCCCTCATTGTTCGTGTACGAGAGCTGAGGCTTTCGCCACAACATCACTCACTCAGCTCCTCCACACCACAACGATGCCGTTGCCGTGCGTCGTCGTCGTCGCCGCCGCCGCCGCCGCCGTCTAGGTCAATCGGTACTCTGCAGGTGGCGCATGGTTGTTCCAGTCTTCTTCCTCTCGCTCCCTGCGATCGAGCTCGATCGTCGACGATCGACCCAAGGAACCAACCCAGCGCTAGCTGCTGAGTCGACCGGGAACAAGAAGGGTATGTACGCGCTTCGTTCGTTCTCTGCTGGTCATGCGCGCGAGCTTCATCTGTTCGATCGATCAGTTACCACGCGCGCGCGCGTCCATGTGTAGATAGTGCAATGAACACGCTAAAGCAGTTTGGATGAGAGAACCAATCAAAGGACGACACACACACACCATCCATCACACTACTATATATACGGTGTGGTTGGAGAACATCCATCATGGAAATGAGTGCGCTAGACTGGTAGCTGCTGCTGGGTGGTCGTCTATGTATTCCGTGTGTAGATAGAGGTCTTGTTATGACTCTTGCATTGTCCCTTTTTCCATTTTGGAAAGGATCGGTGCTCGTGCTCGTACTAGCTAGCAGCCTAGCACTGTTCCATGGAAAACTGCTAGTAGATATCTATCTGGAGTTCTGGATATATATGATCCAAATTAAATTAAAGAAGCACCAATCCTAAATAAAAATATCTCGAAAGTGGTATTAATTTTCATACTAGACTATCTAGTGTTAGTTCGATCTCTTCACCGTTACGGCCCAAAGGCCGTAACGGGCTGGATACCGCGCCCTGGTCGGGGGCGCCCAACCAATCCATGGTTGGTGGGCCCCCGTCGCACAGTGCTATAAAGAGAGGGTGGGGACCACGGCTCGCAGTACGAGGTTCACCGCGCCGCCGCACACACCCGACCCCACAAACCCTAACCGACCGAGGGAGCACTGGAGTGGCGGGAAGCTCCGCCACCGCCGCCGCCACGCCCCTCTTCGTGGATCCGGCGCACCCGGTGTCACCGTCCGACCCTCGACCGCATCGTGAGAGATCCCGTCGTCCCCGAGCCGGCACTGCAACCTCTACGTCAAGCCGCCGCCGCCCCTGCGACCCGGACGCAAGAGATGGCCTCCGACTCCGCGCTCCCGTCAAACCCCGATGGTCTGCGGCTCAGCTATCCCCTCTGTTTTCCCTTAGTAGTTGTTTTAGGTTTAGTAGATCTAGATCTAGGAGTTCATGTTACCTATCTGTAATCATTAAGTACCTACCCAAATAGATTAGCTACTGGTGTTTTGTGTTTAGTTAAGTACTTAAGTTCTAACAATGGTATCAGTTAGTCAGGCCAGTTAGCAAACTTATTTCGGGGTCTGATTTTCACATTCAGTGTAGCAAGTAGAAGGAGATGACCCCAAATCTTTTAGATCTGGGGGAGAGAACACTGGATTCGACATAAAAACGTTGGAAAACGAATAAAGGTTGAAACCCTAACCCTAGATCTTGCTCGGGTTAGGGGAAGGAAAAACAAATCCGCATCAAAAGAGGCTACCCTAACCCTAGATCTACTCGGGTTAGGGGAAGAAATGAAGAAAACCGATGCGAATCAAGTCCAAATCCCAAACCCTAGATCCAAATTTTTCCCCAAGACTGAACCGGCTACCTACCACCGCCCATGTGCGGGTTGACCCGCCGCCGTGCGGGGCATGAAGAGCCGGAGGCTCGCCGCCGCGTCGTCGGCGTGCGGGTCATGCGAAATGGGCGCCGCCACCGAGCCGCTCGACGGCCGCGCGTTCACCGTGGTGGTGGACGCGCGCGCCGGCGAGGGGGCCGGCAGCAGCGCCGCCGCCCTACACCGAGCCACCATGGGTGGTTCCTTCTCTGTTGCTTGCGGTTCTAAAGGTTTTTGGTGGAGAAATAGGGGAAGAAAGTAAAGGAATGGTGGCTGTTGGTTTTGGGGTGTGACCGGGAGCGCTCCTCACCGCCGTTGGCAGGACGCCGGCCGCGGGCGAGATGGCCGCTCACCGCCGGCGGCGGGGCTGCCGGCCGCGGGGCAGGAGATGGCCGCCACTGCTGGTGTGCTGCGCAGCCCAGGGGAGGAAGAAATGAATGGTCTAGGGTTTTCCAGGGCTCCTTGGGCTTATATACCCCACCGATTTCAGTGGATGGATTTCTGTCCGTTGATCTGAAATGAACGGCTGAGATGACACAGCGGCCGCGCGGGCTGAAAACAGCCCAAGAGGGAGGCAGCGCTGGGCCGTTTGGCCGGCCCAGCCATTGGCTGCCGGGCCAAAAGCCCGCGCGCGCGCTCTAAGCGAGGCCACGGGCCGGATTTCGCAGCCGGGCCGTTCCGGTCGGCTGTGAACAGTAAAGTTTTTGATTTAAGTATTTAATTTCAGAAGTCTTTTGTATTGTTTTTCTTGTTTTATTTGCTGTTTTAATTTAAGTTAATATCTCTGTTTAATTTTTTTTAATAAATTCATGAAATTTTACAGAGAGTTGAATGCTTCTGAAATTAAAGTTTTCCTCTGTTAATTTGTTTGTTTTTCCGCTTCGTTGATTTATCTTCTCTAGTTAAATTGAACCAAAGGGATATTTAATTAGAGAAGGTTTTTTCCTTTAAGAATATGTTATGATATTGTTATTTTTCTAGCCAAAGCTGATAATTACAATATTATAACCTGAGACACTAAAGTTTTATGCATTAGTTCTATTTTTCTGCCCAAAGGTGATATAGAATTAATGTAGTAGCATGTTGCATGTATTAATTTTGACCAAAGTTAAATTGATGCATGCAATATTTATTGTTAAATGTTCTCACACTTTATTAGAATTTTATTTTCAGCTCAAGCTGGTTATGTTGGTCAGATCCCTGAGTTGACTGGCAACAACTACACGGCTTGGCGCAAGTTGGTGAAACTGACATTTTTAATGCTGGGTATGGAGTATGTGCTGACCTCAGAGCGTCCCTGCCGAGCTCGAGGCACCGCCGAGAGGCAAATGAGACTGATGATGCATGGAAATTAAGGGAAGACGCCCATATCAAGGCGGAAAGTGAGCATCAACTTGCTAAAGCGAGGTGGGATCTAGACAACAAGAGATGTCTAGCGATCATTCGGACTAAGATGACGAGAGGCAATTAAGGCGTCCATTCCCGAAAAGGATAAGGACGGGAAGTTACTCACCGCCTCCGAGTATTTGGAGATAGTGGATAAGCAAGCACTCTCATCACACTAAGACTTATGCCAGTACTACTATTGGCAGTTTGGTTGCAATGAAGTACACTGGTGGTGGTATAAGGGACCGCATACTTAAGATGAGCAACATGAACGGCAAGCTTGCCGAGATGGGCATGGTCCTTCCCAATGAGTTTGTCATTCATTTGATTTTTAAGTCCCTGCCTCCTGAGTTTTCTGCTTTTGAGGTTAACTACAACACCATACCAGATAAGTGGGATGTGCATAAGCTGATTGCCATGTCAGTCCAGGAGGAGGAAAGGTTGAAGGCTCAGAATGGTGGTCTTGTTAACTATGTAAACCATGGTAAGAAGCCACAGAAGAGAAGCTTTCCACATAAGCATTTTCAAGCTAAGAATCAAGCGGAAAGTGGACCTTCCAATGCACCTCCTCAGGGACAGATGAAGCCAAATGGAAAAGCTCCCATGCAGAATGATCAGCCTCCGAAACCTCAGAAACCGCCTCAGCAGATGGAGTTTGCACCAAACCAGTGTCACTGGTGCAAGAAGACTAGGCATTGGAAGAAACAGTGTCCTAAGTGGTTGCACTTCATGTGGTCAAAGGGTGAGGACATTATTACATTTGTAGATGAATCCCTGTACTTAAGTTATAGTAAATCTACTTGGTGGATTGATTCAGGTGCAACAATTCATGTTGCTAATTCTATGCAGGGTATGACTACAACTTAATCCTAACAAGAGGAGCAAGAACAATTAAGGTTGCGAACGGCGTCGAAGCTGCGAGTTGAAGCCATCGGTGATCTCCCCATCAAGTTTAAGGACGGCTTCACGCTTCAGCTCCATGACGTTCTTTATGTTCCATCTTTAAGTCGCAACTTAATTTCGGTGTCATGTTTAGCGGACAATGGTTTTGAGTGTCGGTTTACCTCACAACATTGTTCTATTAAGTTAAATAATGTGGTTGTGGGTCTTGCCATCCGACAAGACAAACTATACATGTTGGCTATTCATGATGATTGCTGCGAATGTGTTGATTCCGTATGTGAAAATGCGAATGTTGAATCATCTACGAATGTAAGCAAGAAGCGGAAGCGAATTGATAACGTATCATCGAAATTATGGCATCGTCGCTTAGGCCATATTTTGAGGGGAAGGATGGAACGCTTAGTTAAGGAATCAATTCTTCTGCTCGTTAGAATTTAATGACTTAGAACAATGCATAGATTGCATTAAAGGCAAGTTTATTAAACAAATTAAGAAAGGCGCAAAGCGAAGCACAGGAGTGTTGGAGATAATCCACACAGACATTTGTGGTCCATTCCCTGTGGCGTCTGTGGATGGTTTTGATTCGTTCATTACATTCACAGATGACTATTCTCGATATGGGTACATTTATCCAATTAAGGAGAAGTCAGAAGCGCTAGACAAGTTTAAGATATTTAAGGCTGAAGTTGAAAATCAGCACAACTTAAAGATTAAGGTGGTGAGGTCCGACCGAGGTGGGGAGTACTACGGTCGACACACCCCGTATGGCCAAGTTCCTGGACCTTTTGCAAGGTTTCTACAGGAAAATGGCATAGTTGCCCAGTATAGTACACCGGGTGAACCTCAACAGAATGGAGTAGCTGAAAGAAGGAACCGTACCTTGATGGATATGGTTAGAAGTATGTTAAGCTACTCAACATTACCGATTAGTTTGTGGATGGAGGCATTAAAAACCGCCACTCACATTCTAAATAAAGTACCTAGTAAGTCAGTACCTACTACACCATATGAGTTATGGACGGGTAGGGAACCCTCCTTGAATTATATGCGTGTGTGGGGATGTCCAGCAGAGGCTAAAGTTTTTAACCCAAATATTGGGAAGTTAGACCCCAAGACAGTAAGTTGCCATTTCATTGGCTACACGGAAAAATCTAAAGGATATCGTTTCTACTGTCCTACCGGGCATACAAAGTTTGTGGAAACGAGACACGCTGTTTTCCTAGAGGATGAAATGATCAGAGGGAGCAAGGCAGTTCGAAAGATTGATCTTGAAGAAAAGCGGGTGTGCGCACCCACTCCTATGGTTGAAGAACCGTATTTTGAGCTGCCTGTTGTTCCGATAGCTACAGTGCAACCCACTGTGGTGCCGGAACCTGTTGCTAGTACGCCTGTGCCATCAGTGGAAGAAAATGAGGAAACTGTTCAACAGAATCCTACAAGTACAACTGATGCACCGGAAGAAACACAACAGCCCCAAGTGCAGGAAGAGCCAGTTGCAGAGGCTCCGAGGAGGTCATCAAGAGTCAGAAAGTCAGCTATCCCTGACGATTATGAAGTTTATGAATGTGAAGAAATTCACATAGAAGGTGATCCTACCGTCGGTGCGGAATATGGTCCCGACACTAACCAAGTAGATAGCGCCTAGGTCTATCCCTCAATGGTCGATGCCAAGCAACAAATGACACAAGGTTTTATCCTGGTTCCGGCCGAGGGGGCCGTACGTCCAGCAGGGGCGTGCTCGTGGCACTATATTGCTCAGCACCGGGGGTGCTTGTAGTGGGGCAAGTACAAGCAAGGCGGGAGAGGAAGCGTGGCTTCCAGGTCCCTGGGAGAGTGGCTGAAGATGTTGTGGGAGAATAAGAGAGTGAGTGCACGGTGTGTTGTGTTGTGCTGGACTCGTTCGTCCCCCCGCGGCTGGGGGCTCGCCTCCCCCTTTTATAGGCCAAGGGGGCGGCGGGTTACATGCACGCCGCGCTATCTAGCTACGTGGGGGTGCACGTCGCGCTACGCCGTAGAGTGGGCGGCCGTCCGGACGATCTTCGCCGCGATCCGGCCATGATGGCCTACCCCCGTACCCGAACGGTGGCGGTTCGAGGGTAGGAGGGCGGCAGATGGCGGTGGCGTCCTCCGATAGGCTTCGAGGGAGGTGCCGATGATGGCCGGTACGGGGCACGGGGAGCGAGGGCGAACGGCGTTCCTTCCCAACGCGCTCCGCGGTAGCGGAGTGGTTGCTACGCGCCGTCCGGGCGTGCGCCCGCGGTGCCGGGCGTGCGCCCGCACGCGTGGGTACGGCGGCCGCGCGCGTTACGCGTTGACCGGGATGGCCATCCACCGGCCTAGCGCCCCCTACCTAACCCGTAGAGTCACGGGAAAGTGAAATCGAGGGTGCGCCCGTAACATCCCGTAAATTTGAATGATTTACCATGTGTGAATTTTCGCAAAAATTTAAAACTTTTTGTTTGAACTTGTGTGTCCCCAAAATTTTATCCCACATTGCTAGCTCTCAACTCAAATTCCAAATTAGATAAAACCGTATAAACTATTTTCAAATTACGGTAAAAACTTGAGTTGGATCTTTTGTGAATTTTATTTGATGGCTTCAAATTGTATGTTGTTTGAATTTGAATATAAGTCAAATTCTTAAACTCAAACTATATGCAAAACTATTTGAAAAAGGGCTAATAGCTAGCTTGGGCTGCTTCCTCTCGCTGAAAGTCTACCGAAGGCCCTTGATCTCTAAGTGAGTGGACCGCGAAACCCAAAATCAGCCAGCCTCGCAGCCCATCAGGCCCAGCCGGCACCCCTTCTCTTTTCCTCCTTATCTCTATGGTCAGCGGGACCCATCTGTCAGCCAGGGGACTATTCCCCTTTCCTCTCCCCGTGACCGTGCACACCCACGCAACTAGCAGAGGCCGGCGGCGCATCTCCTGCCCCGCATCGCGCCCTACCCGCCGGATGCACGCCGCGTGGCCACGGGCACGGATGCCGATGATCATCGCCGTCCGTGGCCTCACCCAACCCTAGTTAGCCTGTATAAAAGCCCGCGCCGCGCCCCTACACCCTGTGTCCGCCGCCGCCAGGGGGAAACCCCAGTTTCCCGCCGCCTGTGCTGAGGAAGAGAGGAGGAGGAGAGGGAAGCGCCGGGAAAGAGGATGGAACCCGAGCCGGCCACGTCTTCACCGCCTACACCGTTGCTTGCTGCTGTCGTCCGCGAGGAGTCTTGGACACCGACGCCGTCGCCCGGAGCTCTGCACTGTGCTGGAGCACAGGAGCGCGCCGAGCCGACGCCTAGTCGTCGGGCACGTCGATACCCATGAAGACCGCGCGCCCGTGGAGGCCACCGTCAGGAACACCTGCTCGGAGGATGTCCAGAGCAGAGCCGAGCAAGACGCCTCCGTGCACCTCACCAGGCTCCTGGCTTCCACCTTGCCCACCACCTGCTCGACGATATGCCAGGACGCCAAGCCGCCTTGATTTTGCATCCCCTTCACCGAGCGAGGCACAACCACGATCAACGGCTTGCCTGCACTACACCGAGCCACCACAGCCTCGCGCTCGCCCTGCCTTGCCTTGAACACCGACGAGTCCATGGTGAGCACAACCCTACTGTTTTTCTCTTGTCTTGGGCACAGCAAGCCGTTGGCAGAGTTGCTACCCTTGTTCTGTCTCTGAAGCCGGCCTTCGTGCCGTGTTCGTCACCCTGCGGGGGTCCGAACCGGTGGCATGATCGTTGCCAAGCCGCGCCTCCTTGGTCGGGCGCATGCACACAAGGTGTTCGACAGAATGTGCCAACCGGCCGCCGACCACCGGCCATTCTCCACCTCGCCCGCAACGTGCTCGATGATTTGCTCGAAGGGTGAGAGCCGCACACATCGAACCTCGTTTTCCCCTTCCTTTCGTTTGCTGCTGTCCAATCCTTTCCTACCCAAACTAACACCCTGTTTGCCGGTATGAAACCATCGGCGTCGAGGAGAAGGGTCGAAGGAAGCCGGAAGCCGCCCACACCGAGGACGCCGTGACCACCGATCCACGACGTCGTCGGCGGGAACGTCTACGCCAAGAGAACCGCGGGCTTGCAGCGAGGACAAGCTGCTGCCCCTCTTTCTTCCCCAACACGACATCCGTCCACCTCGCCCACAACGTGTTCGACAGAATGGCATGAGTGTCAACGAGCCCGTTGGTGAGCCATCCGACCAAGCCAACTCCTTCTAACCCTCCGATGCATGCCCGTGACGCCAACCTTCGTGTTGCGCCGCTCCCTGTGAACATTAGTGACTTGGGTGCATTTTTCGTAACCTCACCGTGGCATGCCCACCACGTGTTCGATGTTTTGCACAAATGAGTGCAGCACACGCATCTCCCTCTTTCTTGCACCGACCCTTGTCCGGCCTTCGCGCCGCCGTTTTCCCGCGGGATCCCGTCTCGTTCCGCCGTCGTGCACCCCGGCACGCGTCGGCGAGCCGCGAGCCACTACCTCACCCGAACCCGATCCGCCGCTCTCTCGCTACGCACCACCACTCACGCCGGCACCGTGACCGGCCGTCGACGTTGAGCTCGCACGTGCCGTCAATCCGTGGCTCGGCCCTCCTCGCCGTGATGTTCTCTCCCTTCGGGTGCCCGCGCGGCCACGACGCCCAAATCCCGACGCCGGCGGGCCCTTGCCGCGCCACGCCCCGTCCGGCATTTTGCCGAGCACTTTGGGCGGGACCCCCTTCCTCCTCGATCTTGAGTGGTGCCACGCCCGGAGCACATGCGCGCGGGGATCATTAGAGACACAAAGGATCCCGCGGTCGCCGGGACGAGCGAACCCCGGACGAGTTCGGGGAGCGGATTCGGACTTCATCATAACCACCGAGGCACCTGTTTGGGCTATGACCCAACGAGCCCGTCTTGGTCCAAAGACTAACCAGCCGAAGCAAACGTAGTCCGAGGACTTTTTCCGACTTTGGAACCTTGGGCCAGCCGGGTCGGCCCATTGGACCACTAACCCTTTGGACCCAATTTCGGCCCACCATCCGTGACGATGACGTCATGATGATGTCATGCCGATGCCATCCCTATTCTCAAACTAAAAATCCTTTTCTCTTTTATAAATAATTCTGGAAATTAATTTATAAAACCTTTTATCTTTGGAAATTCTTAACTAATTATCCGAGCTCCGAAAATTATGAAACCACTTGCGTTGGATTCATAATTTTGAGACGCTCACTGCTACCCTATCCTTACCCGCTCTTTCCCTTGAGCCGAGCCCCTTTTCGCCCCGCGTTCTAGGAGTAGAATTCGTGGCCGCTGCCCGCCACTGTACTAATGTGGGTCTGAGACGCCGGAGCCCCGCAACTAACCATTGGCGTACCGCGGTCAGGAATCCTACCATATTATCTCATCGTCGACCTTCTCTACACCTTTGCCTTCCCTCTTTCTTCGCTTCGCGCATATCCGCTCTTGCTCCGCTTGGCTTCATGCTGCGATATGCGTGCCATGCCATGTGCTTGTAATTGAATGCCGCGCGCGATGGACGGCAGTGCCGTGAGCAGAGGCCTCTGCTTCACGCTCGGCAACCCCGCGTTGCAACCTAGCTACTTCGCCATGGACAACACCGTATCGCCAACACATACCTCTCTCGCGCTCCGAGCATGTCTTGTCACATCACCCTTTTTTTTTCAATCACTAGTCGATCCTTTCATCCCTTCCGCGCTACCGCCGCATATCCCGGCATGGTAATGCCTTTTCTAGATTATCTTTGACTCGCTCTTCTATCATCGTCCTTTGCACTACCGTCCCGATCATCCGAGAGCTAAAACCCGGCAAGTGCTTGATCTCGGCCTCTCCGCTTTCCCGCTTGCGGTGCTTGGTTACCTAAGATCTTAGCCGTCCGACCCGAAAGCTAACTCGGATCTTACCATGTTTGCTAGTATAGAAAACTAGTTGCTTAAACTACTTTTGTATTAAAACCAATTGCTCTATTTCAATTAATTAAACCAAAGGTCTTCGCTTGCTTTTACTCCGGAGTTTATTTGGATCTTCTAAATTGGTTCTTATTGATGTTTTTGCATTAGATGAATGCTCGTTATTTATTTCCATGTCGCATCTCGTGTAGGCTTGTGTTCTTGTTGAAGACCCGAGCTGCGACGTCTGAGGAGACGCGACTACCCCGACTTTGCCCGAGAGGACGCTCAACCTCTACTACTCTACGACGACTACCGCGCAGGTGTCATGTCACTCCCAACCATGTAGAACCCATGCATGCTATTAGTTGCTAGTGCTATATTTATGTTACTTGATTTGATGGATTGCATAGCCATTTGATTAGCCTTGCCTTGTTATTCGATATATCCTGATTCCTTGCTTTACCTACCTCGGGACTAGCTACAGACCCCTAGCTAGTCCCATTTACCAACTATCCATACTTTTGTTGCTTGATTATGGATGGTACTGCGGCTTGACCGAGATGTGGGAGATCTCGGTGTGTTCTAGCGTGAGTTCTGGGTGTGTTCTTCCTTGATGTGTTTCTGGCGGGAGCGAGCCGTTTGGTTACTTGTGAACGCCTACCTCGGGGAGATGCGATCTGGCCTCTCGCCCGAGCGGCGTGTCGGACGGGATGGAGATGGTGAGTGCTTGCTCTCGGCCCTTAAGGACCGATCGTCAGTTGACCTTGCTTCAGTGGACTTTTACCGTACAAACCGCCCGCCTTGTATTGGGCGGGGGTGCGGGGTGAGACTCGTAGTGGATAGCATCCCTCCTGTAGGCGGATCGGTGTGATCGTGTCGGGAGACGGCTTTCCTCCTTAGAAGACTTCGCCCCGGCCGAGGCCGGGGGAAGGGTTCCACGGCTTCGAGGGACCTCTCGCGGCGCATGAGCTCTACGGCGGAGGCCGCGCCGGACTCGGAGACGCGAGGAGGGTACTATCCACTTACTTGGGCTCCGGCCGTATGGTAGGGTTTGGGACGGCGGCCACCGTTTCCGGCTCTACTCGGGCGGGTACGGTTGTACAACCTCTCGCGAGTGTTAAACCTATAGCTATAGTCCGTGTCCACCGGTTATGGACGGTCCTCCGATCTCTCACCCGGCTAGACTCTTTTCTTGTGCTTCTTCTCTCCCCCGAGTGAGTGAGCCCGCCTGAGGCCGTTGAGATGTGGGGATAGGAGCAGGTGGGCCCCACATCGCAGATGAGAGTTGGGAGCCGGATCGTGGCCGTGATTCAGTGCTTTGGTGTGGACATCCTTGTTGAGGGGTGCGGACCCCGGAGGTGTGGACCTCAGAGGTGTGGACCTCGAGGGTGTGGACCTCCCGGAGGTGTGGACCTCGCTGCATATTCTGCAAACCTTGATTGTTGCTACCGCATTGCTGCATGCATAACTTTCTACAGCCCAATATAGGTTT
The DNA here is from genome assembly GCA_947561735.1 of Cenchrus americanus. Lineage (NCBI taxonomy): Eukaryota > Viridiplantae > Streptophyta > Magnoliopsida > Poales > Poaceae > Cenchrus > Cenchrus americanus. Next base: position 59,616,929 of record OX387240.1, read on the forward strand.
TATCCATGCATACTAGATTCAACCACCGCTTTTGCTCTTTGTTGGGAAGCTGACATGACCTACCCGCTTATCGGGTAGATGCTGGCCTTTCAGACTCGGTGACCGTCTACGACTACAACTTCTGGGACGAAGGTGTGAAGACTAGAGCTGGTCCTATGCTCGAGTTTGCCTGTGGAGCTGGAGACGCTTCGCTTCGATAGATCCGCCGCGTAGGTGTTTTGCCCTTCTTGATTCGGTCCCGTTGGACTTGTACCGGCTCGTGCCGAAGAGTTGTACTCGATGTTGTAATAATACTATGTAATTCTACTTTTATTCCCGTGTTGTATGGATTTGTACCACTTGAGACAGGGATTGCACGTGATAGCCTCTTCCTGGGACTATCACGGAGGTGCAGAGAGTCGGGTTTCCGTTCGCGGAAATTCGGGTCGTTTCAGGTGGTATCAGAGCCGTACTTGACCGTAGGACGAGCCCTAGCAATGGTCGATAGATTAGGGCAGCCTGAATATCCTTGATTGAGTATATACTCCTTAACATTTATATAAACCCCCTTGAAATCTGCTATTACCCCCTTGAATTCTCACTAATCGACTCACTAACAACCCCTCTACACGATTGGTGGCCTAAGGAGAACAACCGATGTCACATGCTCGCAACTCGAGGAACGGTGTCTGATACAAGGGAAGGACAACTACGACAGTGACAACTAGGAAGATGGAGTACGGGGACAAGATGAAGCTGAATCTACAGGATTCATTTGGATTATCCCTACTAACTCATCAGTGTCATGTTATGTCAACACGGTTGTCTCTACTTTGGAACTAAATCCACCGGGGAATGATTAGATTGCCCCGTGATACATGAAGTCTGCATACAGATGAATCTACAACAGACAGGCTGCACCCTTCCACCTTTTGCTCGGAACAGAGCTTGGATAACCCAAGATGCCCAACTCCGAGGACAATGAGGAGTTAAGACTTTAAGTTTTAGTGTGCCAACCTACATAAATTGGATGCACTATATGGAACTAGCACACATAAGCTTGGATGCAGGAGTCGAAGATTCCTGATATGCCTGTAGCTCAGCAGTTGGATGAAGACCCAAAGGCTCGAAGCTATACGGATAGCCGAGTCACGAAGGATTAAGATATCAAAATGAGTTGTAGCTAGGTGAGGCGACCAATGGATTGAACAGTCAAGATAGCACCACCTTACAAGCAAGCATCACACATACTCGGAGTAACAGCTGGATAATTGACCCCGTGGACTTTCTCCTCGGTAAGCAATATGAAACTTGGATGCTCTGCCAGGGTTGACGACCGGAATAAGATGAATGAATGAGGAACAAGGGGCATGGATACAAGAATAAATATAGAGTACCCTTTCCTCCAAGGACAAAGCCATGTGAGCCAGCATGAAGAAGAATTCCACCAACTCACTTCGGAAAGATTAGTGCCGAAACACCGGATGGCATGCGTTCTTTCAAGTGCTGTATAACTAACATTAGGAAAAAAATCCCTCAAGTGCCCACGATATACTAGTATGCTTACGTTGGTGTAACCTCGAAGGTCTTAGGAGTCGGCCTCGAGGTACACATTTGTTTTGGTGCATTGCTTGAGTGATTGGATCTTCTCGGATTTTATGGTTGTTATGTCTCTACATGATTGTGTGAACCGTAGTGAGTGCTTATGCTTGCTAGATCTTTAGATGACTCCTTTAGAGGCCTTAGCTACCCATCCTACAAGATCAAGCTAGCAAAAAAATGAAGATCGACGTGCTCAAGCCAACTTAACTAGGTCAAACTTCAGAAGACATGAAGGATTTCTTGCAACCTCGGCCAATTAGACCAGGACTTTGGATGAGATATCCTAAGAACATTGGACTCAAGTTCGTAAATCAGAAAATGAGTACCTCAAGAATTTGCAACCTTTGAAGCTCGGGACTGCAAGTACCATTACGGATGCATACATTGGATAAGCTCAATTGAGTACCCTAGGAGGTCAGCAACACATGTTGGATAATTTCAGTCGGGACTCGATTATCGGATAAAGATGAAGTACTCCATATGGAACAACAATCAATACGAGAAGTTTTATTCGAGTACTTTAGCTTCCGTAAGGTACCTTATGAACGTCCGCCTTTGGAATTTGCTAACGGAATACGTAGTTTGCCGATAAGGTTCTTCGCCTAACCGCGGATTGACCCAAGTGGAGACTCGAAGGAACATGGTAACCTCATATCCCGGAAATGGATTTATCGGTGAGAGTGGTTAACATAACACAAGACAACCCAAGATACCGAGAGAGTGGATATAAGCGCATCGAACTCTCCACGGATGGACAATCACGCATATTTTATGGAGTTGCGCCCCGACCATGTATTCAGAGGTAATGAATCCATGAATAATCATCCCTAAGTAGACAATACCTCGACCAGGAAGGTATTGTGGAGGTTTTGGATTTGATTTGGATGACTAGACTCAAAGGATATAAGGTTTGCACTACACGAGAAGTCATCCCAGAGTCATTTTATTTGGATTAATTCATCTTACACCCCTACGCAGCTTGTTTTGGAGACTCGTTGTGTAAGCAATAAACTACCGTGCACCACAAGATGTGCTTCGTAATAAGGAGTCCGGAGAGTATGTAAAGGGATTACGAGGCCGACTTTTGGAGTAAGATATGGAGTTCGGTCGAACCCACCTTTGGAATAAGCAATTAATAAAGACGCTCTACCGGACACCGTATATTGAACTAATGGAAAAGAGAATAACTCCGACAACTACCGGACGTAAGTTACTCGTTCGACCTCGCAACCGGGACCTACCACCCCGTTGGAAAATAGGTAATAAGAGGTTGTGAGCAAAAGTGAGGAAATTTGCTCACCTAAACGGGTGACATTATTTGGAATTGTTGAATAAGCAAGGCAAAGCCATAAAGACATGCATATTTCCGGGGTGCCTAAAGGTGAGAATACCATCAAGAGGAATAACTAGAAGGAATGGTAAAGGATCAAGGTTTACATTAAGGCCGCACCGGTGAACCGATCCCTCCGCCGAGGTTATGATAACTACAGACGTTCTGAGGAATTAATGATGCTTTGATGATATCCCGAGAGTCTTATGGATGCTACCGACAGAGGGCATATAATACCATTCGGCATTGGAGGCCCCGTCGGGAAGCTAGATATGTTGAGACTAAGTACCCGTGGAACCTTGGAATAAACACGTTGTCAAGTCATCAACATTGGGAAACTGAACTTAAAGCAGAAACAGAAGGCATATTGAAGTGAAGACCCTCACCACACCTGGTATAAGCTTAATCTCGAGGACGAGATTCTCGTGAGGGGGGTAGAATGTAACATCCCAGAAATTTGAATGATTTACCATGTGTGAATTTTCGCAAAAATTTAAAACTTTTTGTTTGAACTTGTGTGTCCCCAAAATTTTATCCCACATTGCTAGCTCTCAACTCAAATTCCAAATTAAATAAAACCGTATAAACTATTTTCAAATTACGGTAAAAACTTGAGTTGGATCTTTTATGAATTTTATTTGATGGCTTCAAATTGTATGCTGTTTGGATTTGAATATAAGTCAAATTCTTAAACTCAAACTATATGCAAAACTATTTGAAAAAGGGCTAATAGCTAGCTTGGGCTGCTTCCTCTCGCTGAAAGTCTACCGAAGGCCCTTGATCTCTAAGTGAGTGGACCGCGAAACCCAAAATCAGCCAGCCTCGCAGCCCATCAGGCCCAGCCGGCACCCCTTCTCTTTTCCTCCTTATCTCTATGGTCAGCGGGACCCATCTGTCAGCCAGGGGACTATTCCCCTTTCCTCTCCCCGTGACCGTGCACACCCACGCAACTAGCAGAGGCCGGCGGCGCATCTCCTGCCCCGCATCGCGCCCTACCCGCCGGATGCACGCCGCGTGGCCACGGGCACGGATGCCGATGATCATCGCCGTCCGTGGCCTCACCCAACCCTAGTTAGCCCGTATAAAAGCCCGCGCCGCGCCCCCTACACCCCCGTGTCCGCCGCCGCCGGGGGGGAAACCCCGCTTGCCGCCGCCGTGCCGAGGAAGAGAGGAGGAGGAGAGGGAAGCGCCGGGAGAGAGGATGGAACCCGAGCCGGCCACGTCTTCACCGCCTTCACCGTTGCTTGCTGCTGTCTGCGAGGGGTCTAGGACACCGACGCCGTCGCCCCGGAGCTCGCACCGTGGCCGGAGCACGGGGAGCGCGCCGAGCCGACGCCTAGTCGTCGGGCACGTCGATACCCATGAGGACCGCGCGCCCGTGGAGGCCACCGTCGGGAACACCCGCTCGGAGGATGTCCGGAGGCGAGCCGAGCAAGACGCCTCCGTGCACCTCACCGGGCTCCCGGCTTCCACCTTGCCCACCACCTCGCTCGACGATATGCCGGGACGCCGAGCCGCCTTGGTTTTGCATCCCCTTCACCGAGCGAGGCACAACCACGATCAACGACTTGCCCGCACTACACCGAGCCACCACGGCCTCGCGCTCGCCCCCGCCTTGCCTTGAACACCGACGAGTCCATGGTGAGCACGACCCTACCGTTTTTCTCTTGTCTTGGGCACGGCAAGCCGTTGGCGCGCAGTTGCCGCCCTTGTTCCGTCTCTCCGAAGTCGGCCTTCGTGCCGTGTTCGTCACCTGCAGGGGTCCGAACCGGTGGCATGATCGTTGCCAAGCCGCGCCTCCTTGGTCGGGCGCATGCACACAAGGTGTTCGACGAGAATGTGCCAACCGGGCCGCCGACCACCCGGCCATTCTCCACCTCGCTCGCAACGTGCTCGATGATTTGCCCGAAGGGTGAGAGCCGCACACATCGAACCTCGTTTTCCCCTTCCTTTCGTTTGCTTTCGCCGTCCAATCCTTTCCTACCCAAACTAACACCCCGTTTGCCGGTATGAAACCATCGGCGTCGAGGAGAAGGGTCGAAGGAAGCCGAAGCCGCCCACACCGAGGACGCCGTGACCACCGATCCACGACGTCGTCGGCGGGAACATCTACGCCAAGAGAACCGCGGGCTTGCGGCGAGGACAAGCCGCCGCCCCTCTTTCTTCCCCAACACGACATCCGTCCACCTCGCCCACAACGTGTTCGACGAATGGCATGAGTGTCAACGAGCCCGTTGGTGAGCCATCCGACCAAGCCAACTCCTTCTAACCCTCCGATGCATGCCCGTGACGCCAACCTTCGTGTTGCGCCTCGCTCCCCGTGAACATTAGTGACTTGGGTGCATTTTCTCGTAACCTCACCGTGGCATGCCCACCACGTGTTCGATGTTTTGCACAAATGAGTGCAGCACACGCATCTCCCTCTTTCTTGCACCGACCCTTGTCCGGCCTTCGCGCCGCTGTTTTCTGCGGGGATCCCGTCTCTCGTTCCGCCGTCGTGCACCCCGAAGCACGCGTCGGCGGGCCGCGAGCCACTACCTCACCCGAACCCGATCCGCCGCTCTCTCGCTACGCACCACCACTCACGCCGGCACTGTGACCGGGCTGTCGACGTTGAGCTCGCACGTGCCGTCAATCTGTGGCTCAGCCTCCTCGCCGTGATGTTCTCTCCCTGCAGTGCCCGCGCGGCCACGACGGCCCAAATCCCGACGCCGGCGAGCCCTTGCCGCGCCACGCCCCCGTCCGGCATTTTGCCGAGCACTTTGGGCGGGACCCCCTTTCCTCTCGATCTTGAGTGGTGCCACGCCCGGAGCACATGCGCGCGGGATCATTAGAGACACAAAGGATCCCGCGGTCGCCGGGACGAGCGAACCCCGGACGAGTTCGGGGAGCGGATTCGGACTTCATCATAACCACCGGGCACCGTTTGGGCTATGACCCAACGAGCCCATCTTGGTCCAAAGACTAACCGGAGCCGAAGCAAACGTAGTCCGAGGACTTTTTCCGACTTTGGAACCTTGGGCCGAGCCGGGTCGGCCCATTGGACCACTAACCCTTTGGACCCAATTTCGGCCCACCATCCGTGACGATGACGTCATGATGATGTCATGCCGATGCCATCCCTATTCTCAAACTAAAAATCCTTTTCTCTTTTATAAATAATTCGGGAAATTAATTTATAAAACCTTTTATCTTTGGAAATTCTTAACTAATTATCCGAGCTCCGAAAATTATGAAACCACTTGCGTTGGATTCATAATTTTGGGACGCTCATCGCTACCCTATCCTTACCCGCTCTTTCCCTTGAGCCGAGCCCCTTTTCGCCCCGCGTTCTAGGAGTAGAATTCGTGGCCGCCGCCCGCCACCGTGCTAATGTGGGTCCGAGACGCCGAGCACCGCAACTAACCATTGGCGTACCGCGGTCGGGAATCCTACCCCATTATCTCATCGTCGACCTTCTCTACACCTTTGCCTTCCCTCTTTCTTCGCTTCGCGCATATCCGCTCTTGCTCCGCTTGGCTTCATGCCGCGATATGCGTGCCATGCCATGTGCTTGTAATTGAATGCCGCGCGCGATGGACGGCCGTGCCGTGAGCGAGAGGCCTCTCGCTTCACGCTCGGCAACCCCGCGTTGCAACCTAGCTACTTCGCCATGGACAACACCGTATCGCCAACACATACCTCTCTCGCGCTCCGAGCATGTCTTGTCACATCACCCTTTTTTTTTCAATCACTAGTCGATCCTTTCATCCCTTCCGCGCTACCACCGCATATCCCGGCATGGTAATGCCTTTTCTAGATTATCTTTGACTCGCTCTTCTATCATCGTCCTTTGCACTACCGTCCCGATCATCCGAGAGCTAAAACCCGGCAAGTGCTTGATCTCGGCCCTCTCCGCTTTCCCCGCTTGCGGGCTTGGTTACCTAAGATCTTAGCCGTCCGACCCGAAAGCTAACTCGGATCTTACCATGTTTGCTAGTATAGAAAACTAGTTGCTTAAACTACTTTTGTATTAAAACCAATTGCTCTATTTCAATTAATTAAACCAAAGGTCTTTGCTTGCTTTTACTCCGGAGTTTATTTGGATCTTCTAAATTGGTTCTTATTGATGTTTTTGCATTAGACGAATGCTCGTTATTTATTTCCATGTCGCATCTCGTGTAGGCTTGTGTTCTTGTTGAAGACCCGAGCCGCGACGTCCGAGGAGACGCGACTACCCCGACTTTGCCCGAGAGGACGCTCAACCTCTACTACTCTACGACGACTACCGCGCAGTGTGTCATGTCACTCCCAACCATGTAGAACCCATGCATGCTATTAGTCGCTAGTGCTATATTTATGTTACTTGATTTGATGGATTGCATAGCCATTTGATTAGCCTTGCCTTGTTATTCGATATATCCTGATTCCTTGCTTTACCTACCTCGGGACTAGCTACAGACCCCTAGCTAGTCCCATTTACCAACTATCCATACTTTTGTTGCTTGATTATGGATGGTACTGCGGCTTGGACCGAGATGTGGGAGATCTCGGTGTGTTCTAGCGTGAGTTCGGGTGTGTTCTTCCTTGATGTGTTGCGGCGGGAGCGAGCCGTTTGGTTACTTGTGAACGCCTACCTCGGGGAGATGCGATGCGGCCTCTCGCCCGAGCGGCGTGTCGGACGGGATGGAGATGGTGAGTGCTTGCTCTCGGCCCTTAAGGACCGATCGTCGGCTGACCTTGCTTCGGTGGACTTTTACCGTACAAACCGCCCGCCTTGTATTGGGCGGGGGTGCGGGGTGAGACTCGTAGTGGATAGCATCCCTCCTGTAGGCGGATCGGTGTGATCGTGTCGGGAGACGGCTTTCCTCCTTAGAAGACTTCGCCCCGGCGAGGCCGGGGAAGGGTTCCACAGCTTCGAGGGACCTCTCGCTGGCAGTATGAGCTCTACAGCGGAGGCTGCGCCAGACTCGGAGACGCAGGAGGGTACTATCCACTTACTTGGGCTCCAGCCGTATGGTAGGGTTTGGGACGGCGGCCACCGTTTCCGACTCTACTCGGGCGGGTACAGTTGTACAACCTCTGCAGAGTGTTAAACCTATAGCTATAGTCCGTGTCCACCGGTTATGGACGGTCCTCGATCTCTCACCCGGCTAGACTCTTTTCTTGTGCTTCTTCTCTCCCCCGAGTGAGTGAGCCCGCCCGAGGCCGTTGAGATGTGGGGATAGGAGCGAGGTGGGCCCCACATCGCGGATGAGAGTTGGGAGCCGGATCGTGGCCGTGATTCGGTGCTTTGGTGTGGACATCCTTGTTGAGGGGTGCGGACCCCGGAGGTGTGGACCTCGGAGGTGTGGACCTCGAGGGTGTGGACCTCCCGGAGGTGTGGACCTCGCCGCATATTCTCGCAAACCTTGATTGTTGCTACCGCATTGCCGCATGCATAACTTTCTACGACCCAATATAGGTTTTATCCATGCATAGTAGATTCAACCACCGCTTTTGCTCTTTGTTGGGAAGCTGACATGACCTACCCGCTTATCGGGTAGATGCTGGCCTTTCAGACTCGGTGACCGTCTACGACTACAACTCTCGGGACGAAGGTGTGAAGACTAGAGCCGGTCCTATGCTCGAGTTTGCCTCGTGGAGCCGGAGACGCTTCGCTTCGATAGATCCGCTGCGTAGGTGTTTTGCCCTTCTTGATTCAGTCTCGTTGGACTTGTACCGCTCGTGCCGAAGAGTTGTACTCGATGTTGTAATAATACTATGTAATTCTACTTTTATTCCCGTGTTGTATGGATTTGTACCACTTGAGACAGGGGATTGCACGTGATAGCCTCTTCCCGGGACTATCACGGAGGTGCAGAGAGTCGGGTTTCCGTTCGCGGAAATTCGGGTCGTTTCGGGTGGTATCGTAGCCGTACTTGACCGTAGGACGAGCCCTAGCAATGGTCGATAGATTAGGGCAGCTTTCGAATATCCTTGATTGAGTATATACTCCTTAACATTTATATAAACCCCCTTGAAATCTGCTATTACCTCCTTGAATTCTCACTAACTGACTCACTAACAACCCCTCTACACGATTGGTGGCCTAAGGAGAACAACTGATATCACATGCTCGCAACTCTGAGGAACGGTGTCTGATACAAGGGAAGGACAACTACGACAGTGACAACTAGGAAGATGGAGTACGGGGACAAGATGAAGCTGAATCTACAGGATTCATTTGGATTATCCCTACTAACTCATCAGTGTCATGTTATGTCAACACGGTTGTCTCTACTTTGGAACTAAATCCACCGGGGAATGATTAGATTGCCCCGTGATACATGAAGTCTGCATACAGATGAATCTACAACAGACAGGCTGCACCCTTCCACCTTTTGCTCGGAACAGAGCTTGGATAACCCAAGATGCCCAACTCCGAGGACAATGAGGAGTTAAGACTTTAAGTTTTAGTGTGCCAATCTACATAAATTGGATGCACTATATGGAACTAGCACACATAAGCTTGGATGCAGGAGTCGAAGATTCCTGATATGCCCGTAGCTCGGCGAGCTTGGATGAAGACCCAAAGGCTCGAAGCTATACGGATAGCCGAGTCATGAAGGATTAAGATATCAAAATGAGTTGTAGCTAGGTGAGGCGACCAATGGATTGAACAGTCAAGATAGCACCACCTTACAAGCAAGCATCACACATACTCGGAGTAACAGCTGGATAATTGACCCCGTGGACTTTCTCCTCGGTAAGCAGTATGAAACTTGGATGCTCTGCCAGGGTTGACGACCGGAATAAGATGAATGAATGAGGAGCAAGGGGCATGGATACAAGAATAAATATAGAGTACCCTTTCCTCCAAGGACAAAGCCATGTGAGCCAGCATGAAGAAGAATTCCACCAACTCACTTCTGAAAGATTAGTGCCGAAACACCAGATGGCATGCGTTCTTTCAAGTGCTGTATAACTAACATTAGGAAAAATCCCTCAAGTGCCCACGATATACTAGTATGCTTACGTTGGTGTAACCTCGAAGGTCTTAGGAGTCAGCCTCGAGGTACACATTTGTTTTGGTGCATTGCTTGAGTGATTGGATCTTCTCGGATTTTATGGTTGTTATGCCTCTTAATGATTGAGTGAAATTGTATTGAGTGCTTATGCTTGCTAGATCTTTAGATGACTCCTTTAGAGGCCTTAGCTACCCATCCTACAAGATCAAGCTAGCAAAAAAAATGAAGATCGACGTGCTCAAGCCAACTTAACTAGGTCAAACTTCAGAAGACAGGAAGGATTTCTTGCAACCTCGGCCAATTAGACCAGGACTTTGGATGAGATATCCTAAGAACATTGGACTCAAGTTCGTAAATCAGAAAATGAGTACCTCAAGAATTTGCAACCTTTGAAGCTCGGGACTGCAAGTACCATTACGGATGCATACATTGGATAAGCTCAATTGAGTACCCTAGGAGGTCGACAACACATGTTGGATAATTTCAGGTCGGGACTCGATTATCGGATAGAGGTGAAGTACTCCATATGGGACAACAATCAATATAAGAAGTTTTATTCGGGTACTTTAGCTTCCGTAAGGTACCTTATGAACGTCCGCCTTTGGAATTTGCTAACGGAATACGAGTTTGCCGATAAGGTTCTTCGCCTAACCGCGGATTGACCCAAGTGGAGACTCGAAGGAACATGGTAACCTCATATCCCGGAAATGGATTTATCGGTGAGAGTGGTTAACATAACACAAGACAACCCAAGATATCGAGAGAGTGGATATAAGCGCATCGAACTCTCCCCGGATGGACAATCACGCATATTTTATGGAGTTGTGCCCCGACCATGTATTCAGAGGTAATGAATCCATGAATAATCATCCCTAAGTAGACAATACCTCGACCAGGAAGGTATTGTGGAGGTTTTGGATTTGATTTGGATGACTAGACTCAAAGGATATAAGGTTTGCACTACACGAGAAGTCATCCCAGAGTCATTTTATTTGGATTAATTCATCTTACACCCCTACGCAGTTGTTTTGGAAACTGTTGTGTAAGCAATAAAATGTACCGTGCACCACAAGATGTGCTTCCGTAATAAGGAGTCCGGAGAGTATGTAAAGGGATTACGAGGCCGACTTTTGGAGTAAGATATGGAGTTCGTCGAACCCACCTTTGGAATAAGCAATTAATAAAGACGCTCTACTCGGACACCGTATATTGAACTAATGGAAAAGAGAATAACTCCGACAACTACCGGACGTAAGTTACTCGTTCGACCTCGCAAGCGGGACCTACCACCCCGTTGGAAAATAGGTAATAAGAGGTTGTGAGCAAAAGTGAGGAAATTTGCTCACCTAAACGGGTGACATTATTTGGAATTGTTGAATAAGCAAGGCAAAGCCATAAAGACATGCATATTTCCGGGGTGCCTAAAGGTGAGAATACCATCAAGAGGAATAACTAGAAGGAATGGTAAAGGATCAAGGTTTACATTAAGGCTGCACCAGTGAACCGATCCCTCCGCCAGGTTATGATAACTACAGACGTTCTGAGGAATTAATGATGCTTTGATGATATCCCGAGAGTCTTATGGATGCTACCGACAGAGGGCATATAATACCATTCGGCATTGGAGGCCCCGTCGGGAAGCTAGATATGTTGAGACTAAGTACCCGTGGAACCTTGGAATAAACACGTTGTCAAGTCATCAACATTGGGAAGCCGAACTTAAAGCAGAAACGAAGGCATATTGAAGTGAAGACCCTCACCACACACGGTATAAGCTTAATCTCGAGGACGAGATTCTCGTGAGGGGGGTAGAATGTAACATCCCGTAAATTTGAATGATTTACCATGTGTCGACGCGATGGGAAGATTCCCTGCAGTTAATGCTAGTCGGGGCGTCCGCTCCGGAGAGCTCGCCCGTCGGCCTATAAAACTGCGGGGAGGAAGGGACGGCGGTTTTTTACCTTAGCTTCTCACCGTTTTCAGTCCCCCGCCCCTTCGCCTTCGTCTTGCTCTTGCCACCGCGCGGGCTCGCTGTTAAAGCTTTTTCCTCCGCTCCTTGTCCTCCGCCTCTGCTCGCTTTTCGTCCTCTTCATGGCGCCGCCCGAGCCTCCTCTCAGGATCTTGGAGCCGTACGCCTGGGAGAGGTCGACGGTGACCCAGCTCGCCCGGGCGAACCGTCGCCGCCGCCGCCCGCCGGCGGCCAACGAAGACGGGCGCCCGGCCGAGTGGATCATGCCGCCGGCGGCGCACCACGAGCCCGCCCCCGCCGGAGGGCTACGTGGTGAGCTTCATCCGCTACCACGAGCGGGGCTTCACCGCGCCGGCAAGCACCTTCATGCGGGCGATGTGCTACCGCTACGGGGGTGGAGCCGCACAATTTCGCCCCCCAACGCGATCTCGCGGACGGCCACATTCGTGGGCGTCCGCGAAGGGTACCCGGGGGATCCCGCCAATTGGGAGCTCGGGTACACCTTTTCCGCGCGGAGCTCATCACGCAGCCCCACGACGGAAGCCAAGGACCCGCCTCGCGATGCGCGCCGGCGGGATGTCGCTTGCCCCGCGGGGGCAATTTAAGAACGCCTACATCCCCCCGTACCATGACGACGAACAACGCCGGCCGGGACCGGGGATGGTTTTATCCGCGCAACGCCGAGCCCGGCCTTCCCCCCCTACACCGCCGGGTGTTCAAGGAGAGGCCTCGCCTCCCGGGGCTACGGGGTGTCCCCACCCCAGCATCGGAGGCGGCAGGAGTCGGTCCTGGCCGCGCCGCAGCCGCGCCGGCGAAGATGGGGCTGAGCGCGATGGGCGTCCTCGCCTTCCTTCATCACCGGCGGATCGTGCCGTTGATGGAGAGGCCGCTCCGCATCTTCTAGATGACAGAGGCGGCCAACCCCGTCGACCGGCGAGGTCGCGGATGCTCCCCGACGCCCCTCGAGCGGCCGTACGCGCTCACCCGGCGCGGAGCGCCGTCGACACCGGTGCCGCCGGCCGCGGGTCGGACCCCGTGGGACATCGAGATGCTCCCCACCGGCCCGTTGGTGAGTGTGGTTCCCGATTTTGTTTTGGTTTTTTAGCGTTGCCTTTGCCTCCCGACACACCTTTGTTGCTCCCGTGTGCGGTGGTGAAGTTCAACATCGCCAAGTCCGTTCCGCCCACCCCCGACTCCCGTGCGCTCGGCCGGGCGGCGCAGCCGGGGAGCAAGCAGGAGCGGGCGGCGCGCAAGAGGGAGCACGCCAGGCGCCGCCAAGCGCGCCGCGACCGGCGGGCCGCGGAGTACGGCGGCGCGAGGAGCCGGGGCTCTCCTCCACGGATATCGAGGAGCCCTCGTCTTCGGAGGAGGACGAGGAGGAAGAGGCCGAGGGGGGAGGGCCTTTCGACGGGTGGCGCCCGCGTCCCCATCGCCGAACCCGCGCCGGCGTCGGGGCGGCTGCGCCGGGGCGGGCGCACCGGCGCCCGCCGCCGGCAATCGTCATCGGGGGCGGCACGCGCGCGGAGGTGCCGGCGCGCGCCACGGGGGCACGCGCGGCGGACGCGCCCGTGCGCGCGTCAAGCGTGCCCCCGCGCGCGGGGGGAGCGTGCCCGCGCGCGCGGCGTCATCGTCAAGGGGCGCGACGGCGGCGTGCCCCCGCGCGCGCGGCGAGCGTGCCTCCGCGCGCGGTGGCGCCTTCGGGAGGTGCGGCGTCGGGCGCGCCCGCGCATGGGGCGGGCGTGCTCGCGCGCGCGGTGGCGCCGTCGGGAGGCGCCACGGCGCGCGGCGGCAGCCGCACCGGCTTCGTGCAGAGAGAGGCCTCGAGGAAAAGGAAGCGGGCCTTTTCCTCTGCGAGGTAAGGAGCCTGTCCTTCTTCGTTTGGTTTGGCTCGTTGATGACTAAGTGCTCTGACCCTCCGTTCGTGCCTGCGCAGGGCGGTGCCAACCGTTCCTCCTCTTGCACCAGCCAAGGTGCTGAGGACGGACGCATCGATCCCCACCCGGCGGCGCTCGTCGAGGGGGGTCGCGCCCGGGGACAAGTACGGCGGCGGGCGCAAGCTCGCAAGACCCGGGCCCGGGGCCTCGAGGCCCCGGCCGGCGGATCGCCCGCCGCGGCGCGGCCGCAGGCCGCCGGGGGACGGCGGCGCCGGTCGTCACGGAGACGCGGGCCGCGGCGGCGGCGGCGGTGGAGGTGCGCCCGCGGTGGCCGCCGCCGGCGGAGGAGGTGGAGCGGGCGCAACCTGCGGGAGCGCCCGCGGATGTGGCGGCACGGCCGGAAGTGGCGGCCACGGCGGCACGACGGGCGCCGCGGCCGCGGGGAGGCGCGGGTGGAGGTGCCGGCGGAGGCGGCGCGGGCACCGCGCCCGCCGGCGATTTGCAGGGCGGAGGTGGTGGAGCTCTCGGATGACTCCCCGCCGCCCGGGTGGAATCGGTGGGCCGGCCCGGCCCGCGAACTCCCCCCGAGCCCCAGGAGGGGGCCCTCGTGAGGCGGCACGAGGGTCACATGGTGGTGGGGGGCCGAGGACATGGTGCCGAGGCCTCGTCCTCCCACGCCGGCCGCCCTGCCCGGTGGAGGGGGGCCGTCGATGATCCCCCGGCGTTTGCTGACGCCCGGGGGGAGCAGGAGCTCTGGGGCGAGCTCCGGAACCACGGCGCCACGCTCAACCGCGCGTTGAACGAGGCGCTGCAAGTCCACGGCGGCCCGGCCTGGCTCGTCTTCCAGGTGAGCCATGGTTGCTCGTCCCTCTTCCCTTTTCGTTTTCGTATGTTGCATTCAAGTCTTGGCGCTTACGGGATTTGACGTGTGGATGCCAGGAGCTCGAGCGCCGCGCCCACGACAAATACGACGCGTTCGACCGGTGAACGCCGAAGCCCAGCGGCTCCGGGAGCAATGCAGCGCTTTCGACGCGCTTGCAGACGCTCTTAGGACGCCGGACAGCTGGTTGGCGTACCGGGCCCTGGCCTGGCCCGACGAGCTCCCCGAGAGCTCGAGGGAGACGCGGCGCGTCGCTCGAGCCTCGAGCGGGTCCGGCAGCGGCTCTCTTCGATCGCGACGAGGCGCCGTGGAACGCGCGCGCGGATCCGGAGAAGACGCGGACGCCGGGCCGCCAAGCGGGAGGCGGGGGTGGCCACCGCTCGCGCCGAAGCCCGGGAGCTCCGCACGTCGCTCGAGGGGGCGCAGGCGCAACGCCGCCGGCCGAGGAGCGGGCGCGCGGGTTGGAGCAGCCGCGCCAAGGAGGCCGACGATCCGAGGGCCGCCCTCGACGCCAAGGCCGCGGCCCTCGTCGCCGCCGAGGAGCACCGCAGCGAGAGCGCATCGCCCGCCGGGGGCCGAGGGGCGGCTCCGGCGAGAGCGAGGGGCGCCCTCGGCGACGCCCGAACGGCGCTGGAGCGGGAGCGCGTCGCGCGCGAGGCGGCGGAGAAGTCGCTGGAGGAGCGGAACGCCGCATTCTCCGAGGTTGAGGACGAGGCGCTTGCGCTCAGCATCAGTCACGCCAACCAGGAGCTGGCCCTCCGCGAGCAAGGCGAAACCGTCCAGCGCCTCGAGTTGGCGATCGAGTCCGCGCGCCGCGACTTCGATTTGGAGAGGAAGCAAGTCGAGGGTGAGCCACTGTTTGACTCTGCTTGTTGGTTTTTGCTTTAGAGGGTCCGCTTCCCCCTTTCTGATTTCTTTTCGTCTCGTCGATTCCAGGCTTGCGCACCGCCCGGGGCACGCCGCCGGGCGGGCCGAGGCTCGCAGCCTCCCACAACTCCTCCGAGCGAAGGCCGCGGGAGGCTGCGCGATGCGGCCCTCGAGACCTCGCCGTGTCGTTGAGGAGGGCGAGGCCCAAGCCGGCGGCTCGGCGGCCGGCCGTCTGCGCGCCCTCGGCGGCCACGTCACGGAGCGGATGCGCCGGGCGTTGCACCTAGGCGTCCAGAAGGCCCTCGGAGTGGTGCGGTCCCACTACGAGGTAAACTTCGAGGCGCTGGCGGAAGGCTACGTCGTACCCGAGGGCGTCGAGGACGAGGTGGCCATGGAGCGTATGGATGCGCTCGCTGCTGATGCCGCCGGGTTGCTCGCCGAGGCCTTCGAGGAGTTCCTCTTCCCCGACGTCGCGGACGCTGCTGCTTCTCCCGCCTGAAAGTGGTCTGGGCGCTAGGCCCGTTTTTTCTGTGTATCAGTACTCTGGCCTCGTGGCCTTTTGTAAACAAACAGGTTGTCTTGTGAACATGAGCAGTTGTTGTAAATGAAATCATTTGTTTATCACGCTTTTTTGTTTCTCCTTCTTCCTGAGTAGATTCTAGTTTTGGGAGTTCGATTTTCGCAGGGGGCCCGCTGGGTTGGAGGCAAGAGAGAGAAGGGCCATAGCCACGCGGCGTAGGCTATCTCTGGCTCGCACGCTCCTTCCGCTGTGCCACCTGCGCCCTGTTCGAATCGTGGCTCGAGGTTGAAGTAGGAAACAAACTTAGCGCGTGTGAGTTGTTTTTTACTTTTGCGCGAAAAATGGGACCATTTTGGGGGGGGGGTGCCCCCCGCAGTAGCCCCCGAGGGTAACTTGGGTTTCAGGGGAAAGCCGAGTTGCCCTTTTATTAGACTTGGAGTATTTACATAGTTGACACCAACTGGGGCGTTGGCCATGTGATTTTACAACAGAAAGTACTTGGAAATCCTAGCTAAGGGTAGAAGCGACGTAGCTGTTGGATGTTCCAAGCGTTGGTGAGTTCTTCGCCGTCCTCGTTGGCCGCCTTGTACGTGCCGGCTTGAGCACCTTCACCATGACGTAGGGTCCCTCCCATGGGGGCGATAGCTTGTGGCGTCCTCGGTTGTCTTGGCGTAGCCTTAGGACCCGGATCCCCTTCGTCGAAATCCCTCCGACGTATCTTGCGTGCTTGGTAACGTCGTAGGGATCGTTGATACCTTGCGGAGTGCATCAACGCCACGAGGCGTACTTCGTCTAGGTCGGGTCCGGCGAGTCCTCGCGGGCTCGCCGGTTAGCATCCTCGTCGTAGCCTCGAACCCCGGGCGACCCATATTCCAGGTCCGTGGGGAGGACGGCCTCCGCGCCATGGACTAGGAAAAACGGGGTGAACCCGGTGGCTCTGCTTGGGGTTGTCCTTAGGCTCCACACGACTGCTGGTAGTTCTTGGAGCCATTTTCGGCCAGATTTGTTGAGCTGGTCGAAAATTCTGGGCTTGAGGCCCTGTAGAATCATGCCGTTGGCACGCTCCACTTGGCCGTTGGTCTGTGGGTGTGCCACAGCTGCCCAATCCACGCGGATGTGGAACTTGTCGCAGAACTCCAAGAACTTCCGGCCCGTGAACTGGGACCCATTGTCCGTGATGATGGAGTTTGGCACTCCAAAGCGGTATACGATGTCGGTGAAGAACGTGACCGCTCGCTCCGCCCTTAAATTCGTGATGGGACGCACCTCCACCCACTTGGAGAATTTGTCGATCGCGACAAGCGGATGGGTGAAGCCTTCGGGCGCCTTCCGCGGGGGCCTCGACGATGTCCAACCCCCACACGGCGAACGGCCATGTCACGGGGATCGTTTGCAGGGCATGAGCGGGCAAGTTGGACTTGCGGGCGTAGAACCGGCACCCTTCGCGGTGCGTACGACTTCGTTAGCGTCCGCGACCGCGGTAGGCCAATAGAAGCCCCGGCGGAATGCGTTGCCGACAAGGGCGCGCGGCGCAGCGTGGTGGCCACAGACCCCTGCGTGGATGTCCCGCAGGAGCTCGCGCCCCTCGGGAATGGGTATACACCGCTGGAGGATGCCTGACGCGGCGCGCTTGTGCGGCCTCGCCGTCGACGAGGGTGAAAGATTTGGCCATCCTGGCGATGCGCCTGGCTGCGGCCCGGTCCACGGGGAGTTCCCCTCGATCGATCCAGGCGATGTATTTTTCCCGCCAATCCGCTTGGACAAGAGCCGGCTCTATGTCCATCGCATCGACCTCGATGGAGCCGTACCCCTCGAGAAGGGAGAGCACGTACGCCTCGTTCGAGGGGTCCTCATCCATGGGTTCCGCACCCGCTGGATTCGAGGGAGCCCCCGAGGGTCCACCGTCGCTCGAGGGGTAGGGCTCGAGGGCGACCGAGGGCTGCGCGATGTCGCGCGCGAAAACGTTCGGGGGAACGGTGATCTGCCCGGACGCGATCTTCGCCAGCTCGTCTGCTTCTTCGTTGTACCGGCGGGGTACGTGATTAAGCTCGATGCCGTAGAACTTGTCTTCGAGGGCCCGCACGGCTTTACAGTAGGCCCCCATCTTGTCGTCGTGGCAGCTCGCGTTCTTCATGACTTGATCGATCACGAGCTGCGAGTCCCCTCGCACGTCGAGGCGCTTGACGCCCAACTCAATGGCGATTTTGAGGCCGCAGAGGAGGGCCTCGTATTCTGCCATATTGTTGGATGCGGGGAAGTGGAGGCGCACTGCGTAGCGCATGTGCTCTCCGAGGGGTGACACGAAGAGCAGGCCCGCGCCCGCTCCTGTTTTCATCACCGAGCCGTCGAAGAACAGAGTCCAGCACTCTGCTTGGATTTGTGGGGGCGGCAGCTGCGTGTCTGTCCACTCAGCGACGAAATCGGCTAAGATTTGCGATTTGATGGCCTTGCGCGGGGCGTAGGCGAGCGTCTCGCCCATCAGCTCCACGGACCATTTGGCAATCCTGCCCGCCGCGTCAGGGTTGCGAATGATCTCTCCTAGCGGGAAGGAGGAGACCACCGTGACCGGGTGGGCCTCGAAGTA
Organism: Cenchrus americanus; assembly: GCA_947561735.1. Taxonomy (NCBI): domain Eukaryota; kingdom Viridiplantae; phylum Streptophyta; class Magnoliopsida; order Poales; family Poaceae; genus Cenchrus; species Cenchrus americanus. The sequence goes on from OX387240.1 coordinate 59,635,523, forward strand.
GTGGCGGAGCTTGCGCCGCGCCAGGACTACCGCATACAGCAGCTTCTGGACCTGGGGGTAGCGCGTCTTCGTATCCGACAAGACTTCGCTGATGTAGTAGACCGGCCTCTGTACGGGCAAGGCGTGTCCTTCCTCCGTGCGCTCCACGACGATCACGGCGCTGACCACCTGGGTGGTTGCGGCCACGTAGAGCTGCAGGGGTTCGCCGTCTCGCGGCGGCGTGAGGATTGGAGCGTGCGTCAGAGACGCCTTCAGCTTGTCAAGCGCGTCCTGGGCCTCGGTGGTCCAGGAGAAGCGCTCGTGCTTCTTGAGCAGCCGGTAGAGGGGCAGGCCCTTCTCACCGAGCCTCGAGATGAAGCGGCTTAAGGCGGCGAGGCACCCCAACACCTTCTGCACCCCTTTGAGGTCCCGAATTGGACCCATTCGCTCGAGGGCCGCGACCTTTTCCGGGTTGGCCTCGATTCCCCGTCGGGAGACGATGTATCCTAGGAGCATGCCCCGCGGCACTCCAAAGACACATTTTTCGGGGTTTAGCTTGACCCCGTTGGCCCGTAGGCGCCGAACGCGACGGCAAGGTCGCTAACCGGGTCGTCGCGCCTTCCGGTCTTGACGACGATGTCGTCCACGTAGGCTTCGACCGTCCGCCCGATGTGATCCCCAAAAACGTGCTGCATGCAGCGATATGTTGCGCCCGCGTTTCGAGGCCAAAAGGCATCGTGACGTAACAGAACGTCCCGAACGGTGTGATGAACGAAGTCGCGAGCTGGTCGGACTCCTTCATTTTTATTTGGTGATATCCCGAGTAGGCATCAAGGAAACAGAGTAGTTCACACCCGGCTGTTGAATCAACGATTTGATCTATACGTGGCAAAGGAAAAGGAACTTTTGGACATGCTTTATTGAGACTAGTGTAGTCTATACACATCCTCCACTTCCCATTTTTCTTTTTTTACAAGCACAGGATTAGCTAGCCACGTAGGGTGGAACACTTCCTTGATGAACCCGGCCTCGAGGAGCTTCCGCAGCTCCGCTCCGATCGCCCGTCGCCGCTCCTCGTCGAAGCGGCGCGGCCCGCCGCCGCACGGCGCGGCGTTTGGCGGGGATATCAAGGGAGTGCTCGGCGACCTCCCTCGGGATGCCTGCATGTCCGAGGGGCTCCACGCGAAGACGTCGGCGTTGGCGCGGAGGAAGTCGACGAGCACTGCTTCCTATTTAGGGTCGAGGGTCGAGCTGACCCTCAACGCCTTGCCCTCGGGGGCCGACGGGTCGAGGGGGACCCCTTTGGTTTGCTCGGCGGCCTCGAAGGTGCCGACGTGCTTGGCGGCGGAGCCGAGGTCGTCGTTGACCATCTTCTCCGCCGTGTTCACCGGCGCTTCATCGGCGCTAGTGCCTCCGCATGTTCCACGCACTCGACGTCGCGCCGAATGCGTGCTCGATCGACGACCCGACGGTGATGACGCCGTTAGGACCCGGCATCTTCATCTTCAGGTACGTGTAGTTGGGGACTGCCATAAATTTGGCATAGCAAGGTCGCCCAAGTATGGCATGGTAGGCCCCTTTGAACCCCACCACCTCGAAGGTGAGGGTTTCCTTGCGGAAATTCTTGGGGGTCCCAAACCAGACCGGCAGATCGATCTGCCCGAGTGGTTGAACCTGCTTGCCGGGCGCGATGCCGTGAAACGGCTTCGTGCTGGGCCGCAGCTGGTCCAGCCCGATCCCCATCAGGCGCAAAGTATGCGCGAAGAGGATATTGAGGCTACTGCCTCCGTCCATAAGGACCTTCGAAAACCGGGCGTTCCCAATGATGGGATCGACCACCGGCGGCACCGGCCGGGTTCGGGATGCGGTTTGGGTGGTCGTCCCGCTAAAGGTGATGGCATCCTTCGACCGTTGAGGAAGGCGGAGGGCGCCCTCTCTGCGGCGAGGACTTCGTGCCGCTCCTTCTTGCGCTGCCAGGTCGACATGTCGACAGTAGGTCCCCCGAAGATGAGGAACACATTTTCGACAGCGGGGAAGCCACCCGCGTTGCCATCGCCCCCGTCCTTCTTGGCCTCTGCCTCCTTCGCGGCGGCACGGCCATAGAACTTCTTGAGCATGTCGCACTGCTCAAGAGTGTGGTTCACGGGAGTCTTGTGGTAGGGGCATGGCTTCTTCATCATGTTGTCAAACACCCCCGGGCCTCGAGGAGCCGGTCGAGGGCCCCGTCGAGCCGGGTCGACGGCGAGGGCCTTGGCGTTGCCGCCGTTGCGTCCCGCTCGCGCGCCTCGCGGCGCGGCTTCTTCCCCCTTCTTGCCCCGCTTGTCGTTGCGGTGCGGCTCCTTGGACCCGCCGCCCTCCGCGGGCGTGTCCTCGGAGCGTTTGCTCCTTTTTGCCGTCGAAGATCGCCCCCCACGGCCTCCTCTCCGGAGGCGAAGCCGGTGGCGATGTCGAACGGCTCATTTGAGTCCGCGGGCGGGGCCGCGTCCCGGCTCCCGCACGAGGTCCCGCACGTGGTGCCCTCGAGGAACGCGTGCACGATCTCGGACCGAGCCACGCCGGGGAGCTCCGTGCGGCGCTTGGAGAAGCGCCGTATGAAGTCCCGCGGCGACCCGCCGGCTTCTCGCGTGCGGGGAGCGCGAGTCCCGAGGAGTTCCCGGGCGCACGTACGTGCCCCGGAAGTTGCCCACGAACGTGTGGACTAGATCGTCCCGGGTATGAATGCGGCCGGCGGGCAAGTGCTCGAGCCATGTCCGGGCCGCGTCGCCCAGATGCAGGGGCAAGTTGCGGATGATCACTTCGTCGTTGGTGGCCCCGCCCACCGGGCGGGGCTAGGCGGTAATCGTTGAGCCGGACGCGGGGGTCCGTCTCCCCGTTGTATTTGACGATCGTCGAGGGCCGACGGAAGCGCTCGGGGGAACGCCGCCGTGCGGATCTCCCCGCCGAACACACGGGTGCCGGGGGGCTCCGGCGTTGGGGGAGCGGTCCTCGCGCGCGCCGTAGCGTCCACCCCTTCGAGGGTGGTAGCCCCCGGCCGCTCGTGCGTGAGGCCGAACTTTCGGCTGCCCGCCGGACGGCCGCTTGCTCGATGAGAGTTTGCACCTCGCGGTGCATATCTCGAGCCTCGGGGGTCGAGGGTGCGGCATAGCCCGTAGCGGCGTCGCGGCGGCGACGAGCCTCGGCTCGCTCGCGGCGGGACGTCCGCGTTGTCCGCGTTGGGGGTGGTGTTGAGGCGGTCGCGGACTTGTCGGCTCGGCTCCCGCGCGCGTTCGCCACGTGCGGAGGCCTCCCCTACCATCGAGGCGCGGAGTAGCCGCACCGTCCGTACTCTTCCGCCGCCTTGGCCTCGAGCTCGCGGGCTTGGGCCGCCTGTGCGTCGACGTCGGCCCCGGCGAGAGCGCTTGGCCCCGCGGCCGGGCGCGTAGCGATCCCCGGGGCGGGCGTGACTTCCCCGTCTCCCGGCGCTCGCCGCACCGGCGGCGTTAGCCGGTCGTTGGTGATGACGGCGCAACACTCCCGCGTGGGGTCGTAGCTCCCGGTGGCCGGAGTCGTCGGAGCGACCAAACCCGCAGTCCGTGGCGTCGAGGAAGCGCCCGAACGCGCCCCGGGTCCCGGCACGCCGGGGAGAAGTCCCCACTCCGCGTACCCATGGCGGTTGGCGGGTGGCATCGTGTCGACGGAGCCAGGGGATGACTCATCCGCCGCCGAGGTGCCGGGTCCCCGGCGACGAAGACGTGGCGGCCGGGCGGAACCCTCGCGCATCGTCGTGTTGACGTTGGCGTTGTAGGCCATCGTGGCGCCACGCGCCCCGATGGGGACGCGTGGTCCCGAGACCGCACGTGGTCCCGCCGGGCGGTGGCGGCCGTCGTGACGGAGGGCGCACCACGTTGGGCGGCGGCGCGCTCGGCCCGCCGCCGCTCGGATCGCGCCCCGACGCGAGCGTAGCCCGCAGCGACGGCGGCGCCGCGGCGTCGACGGGGTCCGCGGCATCCGTGCTCGCGGACGTCCGCGCCGTGTCGTGCGTGCGGCGGAGACCGGGGCGGACCCGGCCCGCGCGCGCGCGCGGAGCTCCTCGCGGTTGGTGAGGCGCATGAGATAGCCGTTCCCCGTAGCCCGGAAGTTCGGTGTCCCCGAAGCGGATCTCGAACCCCGCAAGGAGAGGGTCCGAGCTACCCATGTTGTAGCGCGTAGCACGGTACTCGGTGCGGATTACCATGGAGGGAGTTGGCGAAATGACCTCGGGCGCTCGTTTGCCCCACGGTGGGCGCCAGCGTCGGTGCGGAATATGGTCCCGACACTAACCAAGTAGATAGCGCCTAGGTCTATCCCTCAATGGTCGATGCCAAGCAACAAATGACACAAGGTTTTATCCCGGTTCCCGCCGAGGGGGCCGTACGTCCACAGGGGCGTGCTCGTGGCACTATATTGCTCGGAAGACGGGGTGCTTGTAGTGGGGCAAGTACAAGCAAGGCGGGAGAGGAAGCGTGGCTTCCGTGTCCCCGGGAGTGTGGTCGAAGATGTTGTGGGAGAATAAGAGAGTGAGTGCACGGTGTGTTGTGTTGTGGCCGGACTCGTTCCTCTCCCCGCGGGCGGGGGCTCGCCTCCCCCTTTTATAGGCCAAGGGGGCGGCGGGTTACATGCACGCCGCGCTATCTAGCTACGTGGGGGTGCACGTCGTGCTACGCCGTAGAGTGGGCGGCCGTCCGACGATCTTCGCCGCGATCCGGCCATGATGGCCTACCCCGTACCCGAACAAAGTGGCGGTTCGAGGGTAGGAGGGCGGCAGATGGCGGTGGCGTCCTCCGATAGGCTTCGAGGGAGGTGCTGATGATGGCTGGTACGGGGCACGGGAGCGGGCGACCCGGCGTTCCTTCCCAACGCGCTCCGCGGTAGCGGAGTGGTTGCTGCGACGTCCGGCGTGCGCCCGCACGCGTGGGTACGGCGGCCGCGCGTTACGGTGACCGGGATGGCCATCCACCGGCCTAGCGCCCCCTACCTAACCCGTAGAGTCACGGGAAAGTGAAATCGAGGGTGCGCCGCCCCCCTTCGAGGGTCGGGCGCGTTAGCCGTACCGTAGTGGGCGCGCGGTGTCACGGGACCGACACCGGCCGTGCGCACGGTCCATCTCCACGGTGGCGGGGATGGGCTCCTCCCCGGGGAGTTGGTGCGGCGGCACGGGGTGCGAGCCCCGGCGCATGATGGCGCCGTCCCGCGGCGTCGGGCGTTAATGCCCGTGTACGGGACCCGCGCACGCGTGCGGGGCGCCCGTGAGCGTGGCGGGCCCCGCCGAGGGCGGGGGCAAACCCTCGAGCGAGACGAGACCCGCTCGAGGGGGAGCGAGCCCTCGAGCGGGCGGGACCGCTCGAGGGAAGAGTTGCCCCTCGAACGGGGCGGAACCCGCTCGAGGAGGAGCGCGCCCTCGAGCGAGGCGGAGCTCGCTCGAGGGGTCTTCTAAGCGGGCCGTCTTGGTGGGCCGCCGGAGTCCCGCCGCTTAGGCCATGTCCTCGCACGGTTAGTTACCCGCATGGTTAGGCTTGGCGTGTTTCGATGCGGGATTTAAGTGAGGGTTTCCCCCGTTGCTTAAGGGAACCCCTAGGGTCGTCCCCGACACCTACTTCTTATGAAGAAGCTATGAGTCGTCCTGATGCATCCAAGTGGCAAGAAGCCATGGAAGATGAAATGAAGTCAATGAGTACCAACAGAGTTTGGGACTTAGAGGAAGTTCCTAAAGGAGCCAAAACAGTAGGCTGCAAATGGGTCTACAAGATAAAATATGACTCCAAAGGGAATATAGAGAAGTATAAAGGACGGCTTGTGGCCAAGGGATACACGCAAAGAGAAGGGATAGATTACAATGAGACGTTCTCTCCAGTCTCATGTAAGGATTCTTTTAGAATCATAATGGCTTTGGTGGCGCACTATGATTTGGAATTACACCAGATGGATGTTAAGACGACATTTCTGAATGGAGATTTATATGAAGATGTATACATGACTCAACCCAAAGGTTTTGTTGTGAAAGGGAAGGAACATTTAGGATGTCGTTTAAGAAAATCCATTTATGGTTTAAAGCAAGCCTCTAGACAGTGGAATCTAAAGTTTGATGAGACCATCACAAAATTTGGTTTTAAGGCAAATGTTGAGGACAACTCGCGTTTATGCAAAGTTTAAGAATGGGAAATTCATTTTCCTAATACTGTATGTGGATGACATTCTACTAGCTAGTAGTGATGTTAGACTACTGCAGGAAACGAAAAAGTTCTTGTCTTCAAAATTTGATATGAAAGATCTTGGTGAAGCCTCATATGTTTTAGGCATTGAGATTCATCGAGATAGAAAGAAGGGGGTCTTAGGATTATCGCAAAAAGCATATCTGGAAAAGGTACTAAAGAAATATAATATGCATGCGAGTAGAGCCACACCTGCTCCTATAGTGAAGGGCGATAAGTTTGGACTTCACCAATGTCCAAGGAACCAATATGAGATCGATCAAATGAAAATGGTTCCATATGCTTCAACGATCGGTAGCTTACAGTATGCACAAGTGTGCACTCGCCCTGATTTAGCATTTGTTACAGGAGTACTTGGTAGATATCAAAGTAATCCAGGAAAAGAGCACTGGATGATGGTAAAGAAGGCTTTTCGATATCTACAAGACACGAAAGATTTAATGCTAACGTATAGAAGATCTGATTCCCTAGAGATAAAAGGGTACTCAGATGCTGATTATGCGGGAGATAGGGATGATAGAAAATCCACGTCAGGATACATATTCACTCTCGCAGGGAGGAGCTATTTCGTGGAGAAGCTCAAAACAAGAACTAGTTGCAACATCTACGATGTATGCAGAGTTCATTGCCTGTTATGAGGCAACAGGACAGGTGATGTGGCTAAAGAAGTTTATACCTGACTTAAGAGTAGTGGATTGTATTCACAAACCACTACAGTTGTACTGCGATAACAAACCAGCAGTATTCTATGCTCACAACAACAAGTTAAGTAATGCTACCAAACCGATAGAAATAAAATTCTATGCGGTGAAAGACAGAGTCCGGGATAAAACTATAAGTCTGGAGCATTTAGGCACTAAAGAAATGTTAGCGGATCCGCTCACAAAAGGCTTACCACCCAATGTGTTCGGAGAACACTTAGCCGGTATGGGTTTAAGGGAAAGCCTATGATTCCTGACCGTGCCCATGTTAAGATCCTATCAAAATGGATAAGTGTATTGTGGCTGGTTAATCTGGTTGTGATTACAATTTAGATGACCCATGCTCAATATGTTTATTTGTGATGAGATGGATGTCAAGTAAAGAACTCGAGATTAAGTGAATGGTGTAGAAGAGATCAAGAGGGAGAATGTTAGTTCGATCTCTTCACCGTTACGGCCCAAAGGCCGTAACGGGCTGGATACCGCGCCCTGGTCGGGGGCGCCCAACCAATCCATGGTTGGTGGGCCCCCGTCGCACAGTGCTATAAAGAGAGGGTGGGGACCACGGCTCGCAGTACGAGGTTCACCGCGCCGCCGCACACACCCCACCCCACAAACCCTAACCGACCGAGGGAGCACTGGAGCGGCGGGAAGCTCCGCCACCGCCGCCGCCGCGCCCCTCTTCGTGGATCCGGCGCACCCGGTGTCACCGTCCGACCCTCGACCGCATCGTGAGAGATCCCGTCGTCCCCGAGCCGGCACTGCAACCTCTACGTCAAGCCGCCGCCGCCCCTGCGACCCCGATGCAAGAGATGGACTCCGACTCCGCGCTCCCGTCAAACCCCGATGGTCTGCGGCTCAGCTATCCCCTCTGTTTTCCCTTAGTAGTTGTTTTAGGTTTAGTAGATCTAGATCTAGGAGTTCATGTTACCTATCTGTAATCATTAAGTACCTACCCGAATAGATTAGCTACTGGTGTTTTGTGTTTAGTTAAGTACTTAAGTTCTAACATCTAGTACAATAATATATATAGGTTTAGGTAACGCAAGCTCTCAAGCAAATTCGTAACTTCGTATTTTAATTTACTCCATGAGGAGGTTCACTGGCGACCTCTGGTTTATTGACTGTGCGCATGTATGCAGGTGTGCAGTGTTTTCCTCCGCATATGTCACAGACTGATGAAGACGATGATGCATTGCAACTTGTATGGACAGGACCCGCGGACGAGGCAGACCTGCACCATGTTTTGGGAGGTACACACGTTCACCTTGTCAATTTCACTGATGCGCATTATTTACTTGTTGTACTTTGTTCAATTATTCTAGTATTAATTAAACTAATTAAGCTAAATCGTCTGTACGACATACAGGAGGTACACGCAGTGACGACGATACTCTTTTGGTATGTGTCCCTTAATTTGGCAATGGTTCCTAGCTAGCTATATACAGATATGGGGATCGATATTTCACAAACTCCTACCTAGAATAATTTTTTTCTTCCGTCTTTGCATTGTGCGTATCAAGCAGACAAACGCGGATGGCGAATCAGCAGTACAAAGTGTACTTACTGACCACCATGAAATGGATGATTACCTTGAGCCTAGCATGCTAGGTAATTATAAGTAGTATATTGTTGACACCACTACCTCTTTTATACCGTTATTTTTTTACATCTGGTGCAGTTATCCTTTTATTGTGTCATTTGATATGCAGGTTAATGTGATCCCTATATTTATGAACAGACCATATTGCATTGGTATTTTAGAAATAATACTACGCTAAAAGCATTAATTAGTAGACATATCAATGATCATGTTTTGAAATTTAGTTGTATGAATTTGAAATGTCTAATAGAAAAGAACTCTAGTTCCAAAGTTTAAAGGAGTACAAAGAAGAGTAGGTGGTAGTGGTACTAGTAGATTTTACCAGATTTGGGATTGGATGTGAACCCTCTGCATGCGCATGTGCATGTTCTGGGATGTAGGATTCTCTGTGGAGCGCACTAATAGTAGTGTACTCGTGCTGCTGGTCCTTCGGTTCCATATATGCCCTTGATTAATGTATTTCATATTTCAATATAGCTGTTTGGTTCAATATAAGGAATATACATTAAAGGTTACTAGATAGTTTTACCATGTGATATCGATGATCACTTTACTCGAATATACATTATCTTAAAAAACATGTTAAATATTCCCAGGTTGTTTCTTAGCTCCTTGGAGACGCGGCCAAAGAGGAACTCGCATGAGAAGCAAATCCTGGAGGGTAAGCACAATTTATAATTGAGAGTTAATCATGGGCATATGTCTGGTTCGATATAACAATGTGTGGTAAATTAAGGAAAGTAAGGAGTTAACCAGTTTGGACAACAGACTAATTAAGATACACTCAACAGACTAATAAATGACCATATATATGAAGATTTTCTTTATGTCAAACTTATGCCATTCTTTCATATGAATAGCTTGTGCATACTTTTTTGTTCAAGATAATTAAGATACACTCTTTACAATCATAGTACATGATATATATAATTATAATTTAAGTTTGTTTCTTTAATTTTCAGGTAGCAGACAGACAATTATTTGGTCCACAATATCCTTGCACAAGTGGCCATAGGAAATGTAAAAGTAGTAGAAAAAATAATGAACATTGGACAGAGGATGAAATGGTTAAACTCGTGTATGGTGTCTCCAAGAAAGGACTTGGAAACTGGAGGAAGACCAAGGACAAGTATTTCTCAACATCGATTCGGACAGCTGTGCACCTCAAGGTATAGTACGAACACACACGCTGGTCAATTGGTGCTAATGTGTTCGTGCCATGAGATGATTATTAAATTATATATGTTCTTACATACTCCCAGGATAAATGGCGGAACTTGGTGAAAGCTTGCAAGGCCAAAAGTACATCTAAATTCAAGGTGCTATATATCTACAGTCTTACAATTTTGGAATTCATGCATGATATAGGTAGCACTAGCTGGCAGCATAGTTGATTGAATTGCCTTATGGTTAACTCTTACACCCATTGCAGGTTAACGTACAGAAGGCTACACAGTTGGTTGTACAAAGATTCAGACACCGCATACTAGCCATAGAAGAGAAACGTCTTAGCAAGAAAAAGAAATGAACCCAGATCAGCGAAGAAACGAGCTCTTCGTAGTAAATATTAGCACTAGTAACTATAGCAGCCATGTTAGGAGTATATAAATACGTTATCATTAATGACACTGATGCTAACTAATTACAAAATTAACCTGACGAGTGGTAGTATATATAGTATGTAGTTCCTGTAGCCTAGGATGCATAATTTCAAAATTGATCAAATTTACAAAAGAAAGTATCAATATTTACGTCTCCAAATAGATTTAGTATGAAAATATATTAAATGATTAATATGTTGATATTTATTTTGTATCACAAATTTTAGTTGTTCTGTATAAACTTGATCCAATTTGGAATTGGTTGACTTCTTGAAAAGTATATTGATTATCGAATGATGTGTAAGTGTAATAACCATCCAAAGTGGTCTGTACTGTACTGGTGAACAGCACCCCGGGCCCCCGGCTAGCACGTGAAGGATCGATACAGGGGCACTCTGATCGTGTGAGCAAGCTGTAGCGATCTAGGCCCTTTCACACCTTTGGTAAGGGTGTGTTTCGGTGATAAATGACAACCATATGCTTGTGACTAACCTTTGTTTTGAAGCGGATTTCTATTTGGGTTATTGTCACGAGTATTGAATGGAATGAGACCCCTCAATTTGAATTTATGGGCTCAATCTGGTCGAAGACTGCAAGGCTAAGGACTTTGTTAGTTCCAAGTGTCTCAAAGGAGATGAAGGACACTTGGATTACTAGTTTGTAGTTTCGACCGTACTATTAAGAGGGGTTCGTACACTAGTAGCTTGACCATGCACTCGAAAGCCATAATTTATGCACACTCATGTTCCTTGGATCCTATCTAGCTCAGAGAGTTCATGGAAGCAAGGTTGAAGCAAAAGAATCGACGGAAAACTCAAAGGCGCCGAATTGGATGAGTTGAAATCAACTTCATAGCGTCGGATGATCCGACGCCCTATATTTAACACGCGCCGGATGAGTTCGCAGCCACCGGTTCAAAATGGACCGTCGGATGAACCGACGGTACAGCACCGGTTCATCCGACGCCTTAGGGTTTGGCTACAGTTCTGGTCAAGGGTCTGGGCTCAAGCATCGGACGATCCGACGCCTTGACCATCAGTTCATCCGACGGTTGCATTTAAATCCAACAGAGACGCGCCAAGAATTCTGCTTCAGCACCGGATGATCCGACGCTTGGTTAGTGCTCACAGCGGTTCATCCGACGGTTTGTTTCAAATCACACAGTACCGCCCCGGGCGGGGTGCCTTCAGCACCGGATGATCCGACGTGGCGTCGGTGTATAGCGTCGGTGTATTGTCTGGGTTTCAAGGTTCAACGGCTATATTGGGCGCTGTGAGTGACCGGATGATCCGATGCTTTTGTGGGGGGCACCATCGGGTCATCCGACGGTACAACTTTTTCGGGGGACTTTTCCAACGGCTAGCCACCTTTGCTAGGCCTATATATAAGCCCCCCCTCGCCTCTCTAGAGCTGCCTTTGCCACTCGAAGATCTACTACGGCCCTAGGAGAGAAGGAGAGTGTGTTCTTTCTTATTGGAATTTCTCTTCCTCTTCATTGAGGTGTTCTTTCTTAGTGAGCAAGAGTTTCAAGGTGCATCCATGGCTTAGCCGAGTGCTCGGGTCAAGTGAAGGTTTGCGGGCTTGTTACTCTTGGAGTTTGACGGCTCCTAGACGGTCTAGGTGACTTGGGGGTTCTTGGTGAGCTCTTGGAGATTGTGGGAGCCTCAAGACAAGCTTGGTGTACACGGTTCGAGACCCACCGTTCCGAGATGGAGAACGGGTACTCTTAGTGAGCACTTGTGTCTTAGTGACTCAAGGGGGAGCGATACTCTAAGTGAGTGCTCCAACGTGGACTAGGGGGAAGCGTCAACTTCTCGATACCACGGGAAAAAATTCGATCGCCTCTTGTCCATCTTATTTACTTCTAGCACTTACTTTCAGCATTTCAATTCCGCTCTCAAGTTTCTTGTCTTTGTTCTAGCTTGTTTCGCTTGTGTGCTTCATATCTTGCCTAGGTTGTCTTATTGCCTCCTAGTGTGTTATTTGTTAAGGAAACTTGTGTTAGTGTGCTCTAGAAGTAGAGAAGAACCATTTTAGTGTGGGCAACACTAGTTGATAGGTTAAGGTTTTCGTTTTTCCTTTAGAGCTTGCAAACAAGTCCCATATTCAACCCCCCTTTCTATGTGACTAGATCCTACAAGTGGTATCAGAGCTAGGCTCCCTTTTGCTTGGCTTAACCGCCTAGGGAGATGGGGAAAGGAAGCGGCAATGGCCCCCCAAGGTTGGCGGGGAAGCGCTTCACCTTTTGGGCGTATAGAATGGCTAGATATCTTCAAGCTCAACATCATGATGCGTGGTGCACTACCTTGTATCCTTTGCCTTCGGTTCCCACCGAGAGTGAGGCTAAGTGGAATGCACGTGCTAGGAATCACATCTTTGAGGCGCTAGATGAGGAGTTGTTTGATCGGGTCTTTGCTAAGCCCACCGCCCATGAGGTGTGGATGGAACTCAAAGAAATTCATGTGGGTAACAAAATGATTCGTGAGGAAAAATATGAGTTGCTCAAGGTGGAACTCAATGAGTTCAAAATGAAAGATGATGAGAGGGTAGAGCAAATGTACTCTAGGATGGGGGTTCTTATTCAAAGTATCAATGCTCTCGATGTTGCTAACCTTTCCGAGCAGAAATCATCCGAAAAATCCTTCAAACGCTTCCCAAGCCAAAATACAACATCGTCAAGGCACTTCTCTTTGAGAAGGACTTCACCACCCTCACCATCACCGAGGTTGTGAGCAAGATTCGCTCCCACGAGATGTTCATGATGGAAGACATGGAATCATCTACCTCACACTCAAGCGCCAAGAAAGATCTTGCACTCAAGGCTAGTGAAAAAGGGAAGTCCAAGAAGATCAAGGAAAAAGCTCCTTCTTCCTCAAGTGAAAGTGATGATCCAAGTGACTCAAGTGAAGCGGAGAGCGATGATGCTAAGCTTGCTCTTCTCATGAGGAAGACCACAAGAATGCTCTCCAAGATTGGCAAGAAGGGCTACAACTATGATCCTAAGAAGCAAAAGTTCCGGTCATCAAGAAGAAGTGGTGAGGGAAGCAATCGGAAGTGCTACAATTGTGGTAACTATGATCATCTCTCATATGATTGCCCCAAGCCCGACAAGAGAGTGTCAAACTCAAGCAAGAAGAATGATGAAGATGACAAGGATGCCAAGTACTACAAGAAGAACTCATCCAAGAAAAGTCATCAACCAAGCCCTACCACAAGAAGAAGGGTGAACATCGTTCTCTCTTGGTCAATGAATGGGTGACCGGGGGTGAGACATCAGGACAAGAACAAGAAGATCGTCGGTATTGCTATCATGGATGATGAGCCTCCACTTCCACCTCCACCTATGTGCTTCATGGCAAAGAACTCCAAGGTGAACTACAAGGCCAGAGGGAGTCATTGGATACTTGATAGTGGTTGCACTCAACACATAACCGGCCAAGTAAAAATGTTCACCTCACTAGTGAATGATGCGGGAGATCATGAACAAGTTTCATTTGGTGATAACTCTAAAGGAAGGATCTCTGGATTGGGTGAAATCTCTCTAACAAATGACTTATCCCTTTCCAATGTTCTCTTTGTGGATTCTTGTAGTTATAACTTGCTTTCCATTGCACAATTTTGTGATCTTGGTCTTTCATGCACATTTGATGATGAAGGGGTCAGAATTACTAACAAGAAAACTAATGAAGTTGTTTTCAAGGGATTCCGCTATGGCAATCTTTATCTTGTAGATTTTACATCCCGTGAAGCAAACTTGACTACTTGCCTCGTCTCGACTACATCCAAGGGTTGGCTATGGCATCGTCGCATTGCACACATAGGCATGAGCCAACTCAAGAAAGCTTTCAAGAAAGGCATGGTCCTTGGTGTGAAGGATGTTACATTTGAGAAGGACAAGTTGTGTAGTGCATGTCAAGCCGGCAAGCAAGTTGCAAGTCATCATCCCATGAAGGCTTATGTATCTACCACAAGACCATTGGAGCTCATTCACATGGACCTCTTCGGACCAACTACATACAAGAGTCTTGGTGGTAATCTCTATTGTCTTGTCATTGTTGATGATTTCTCACGCTATACTTGGACTTTCTTTTTGGAGGACAAGGGCAAGACATTTGATATCTTCAAGAAGTTTGCTACTAGAGCCCAAAATGAATTTGGGTCATCCATGGTGAAGATAAGAAGTGACAATGGGTCGGAATTCCGCAACACCAAGGTGGAAGAGTATTGTGATGGTGAAGGCATCAAGCATGAATTCTCCTCAACCTATACACCCCAACAAAATGGTGTGGTTGAGAGGAAGAACAAGACACTCATCACTCTTGCTAGAGCTATGTTGGATGACTATGGAGTTTCGCAAAGGTTTTGGGCGGAAGCTATCAACACGGCATGTCATGCTTCAAATAGAGTGTATCTCCACCGACTCATGATGAAGACACCATATGAGCTACTCATTGGGAGAAAGCCCAACATCTCCTACTTCCGGGTGTTTGGTTGTAAGTGTTTCATTTTCAAGAAGAAGAAGCATCTAGGGAAGTTTGAGAGTAGAGTAGATGAGGGCATATTTGTTGGTTATGCATCTAACTCCAAAGCATATAGAGTATTCAATAACTCTACACGAGTGATTGAAGAAACATGTGATGTGGAGTTTGATGAATCTAATGGCTCCCAAGGAGATGGTTTTTGTTGTGATGATGTAGGAAAAGAACCTCTTCGAGAAGCAATGAAGAAGATGGCCATTGGTGACATCAAGCCAAGGGAGGATGATGACCCTCACTCCATTCTTGAAGACTCATCCTCCGATGATGATAATGATAATGATCCACCAAGGCATCCACCTACATCACCCACAAGAAATATAGTCCATCTTCCTCACAAGAACCACCTCCTATCTCACAAGACACTCAAGATCAAGTAGAGGACACGGGCGAAGTTCAATCTCAAGATGACCCTACCTCTACAATATTTGGAAGACGCACAAGAACTTCAACAAATCATCCAATTGATCTTGTGTTGGGTGATCCTCAAGGGGGTACAAGGACTCGCCGCAAGCAATATGCCTCATTTTGCAAACATCATGCTTTTGTCTCTTTTGTAGAACCCACAACTATAGATGAAGCTCTTAGGGATTCGGATTGGATCTTGGCTATGCAAGACGAGCTCAACAACTTCACAAGAAATCAAGTGTGGGAGTTGGTCGAGCGCCCCAAGAACAAGAATGTGATTGGCACCAAGTGGGTCTACCGGAACAAGCAAGATGAACATGGCATTGTGGTGAAGAACAAGGCAAGACTTGTCGCCAAAGGGTACTCTCAAGTAGAAGGCTTGGACTATGGAGAGACCTTCGCTCCGTGGCACGCCTTGAAGCTATACGTATCCTCCTTGCATATGCATCTAGCCATAAAATGAAATTATTTCAAATGGATGTAAAGAGTGCTTTCTTGAATGGCTTCATCAATGAAGAAGTCTATGTGGAGCAACCTCCCGGTTTTGAAGATATTACATATCCTAACCATGTCTATAGGTTGCACAAGGCGTTGTATGGACTCAAGCAAGCTCCTAGGGCATGGTATGAGAGGCTCCGGGATTTTCTTATTGAAGCCGGATTCAAGATTGGTAGAGTGGACAACACACTTTTCACAAAGATAATCAACAAAAGAACTCTTCATTTGTCAAATTTATGTTGATGATATTATATTTGGCTCTACTAATCTCAAAGTGTGCAAGGATTTTAGTGAACTCATGACTAGGGAATTCGAGATGTCAATGATCGGAGAGCTCAACTTCTTCCTTGGGTTTCAAATCAAGCAATTGAAGGAAGGGACTTTCATTCATCAAGAGAAGTACACTAATGATATTCTCAAGAAGTTCGAGATGGATGATTGTAAGCCGATCAAGACCCCAATGCCTACTAATGGACATCTCGACCTAGATGAGGGAGGTAAATCGGTTGACCAAAAGCTTTACCGCTCTATGATCGGTTCTCTTCTTTATCTTACCGCATCTAGGCCCGATATCATGTTTAGTGTTTGCATGTGTGCTCGGTTTCAAGCCAACCCTAAAGAATCTCACCTAAGTGCTTTAAAAAGGATCCTTAGATATTTAAAATACACACCTAGCATTGGCTTGTGGTACCCCCACGGTGCTTGTTTTGAGCTCTTGGGTTATTCGGATTCGGACTTTGCCGGATGTCGAGTAGACCGTAAGAGTACTTCGGGTGGGTGCCATTTGCTAGGTCGCTCTTTGGTTGCTTGGTCCTCTAAGAAGCAAAACTCCGTGGCCTTATCCACCGCGGAGGCGGAATACATTTCCGCGGGGGCTTGTTGTGCTCAAATCCTCTATATGAAGCAAAGCCTCTTGGATTATGGTGTGGTTCTAGATAGGGTTCCCCTCCTTTGTGACAATGAGAGTGCCGTAAAAATTGCTAACAACCCGGTTCAACACTCTCGCACCAAGCACATTGATATCCGTCATCACTTCTTGCGCGACCACGTTGCTAAAGGGGACATTGTCCTTTGTGGTGTTCGCTCCGAGGAGCAATTGGCGGATATATTCACCAAGCCTCTTGATGAAAACACCTTTTGTAGGCTTCGGAGTGAATTAAATGTGCTTGATGCGTCCAAGCATCATGTAATGCTTGTCATATAGTTTGCATTTGCATATGTACATGTTAGGGGCTTGTCTAACCTTGATGAGATAGTGATGAGTACGGGTTTTGCTTGAGCCGGTGGTTCTCTTGTTTCGCTCAAGGCATGAAGAAAGGCTCATTATGAATAAGCTCATTAAGGGTTCAAACTTGGCAAGATAGTTTACCTTCTCGCTTTGCATGTCATGTAGATGCACTCATATTTATTTTCATGCATTTGTTCTTGCATAGCATTGCGTGAGAGAAGTCACAAAGGAAACTCACACTATGAGAAAGTTGCTTAGCGCTCAATGCAAATCAACAACTCTTGAGGTGTGATGAGACAAATGATTGTGCTTAATGCCTATTGAGTTAAGTCCTAGCGAGCTTATGGTGTCAATCTCTAAGTTCAAAAGCAATTAACTCATACATTCCCTTTTTGGAGCTCCCTCCCTCCTTTGGTTCTTATTTTGCCTATTTTTATCTATGGTTTATCCCTTTCTAGGGAGTTAATTGTGTATTATAAGTATTTTGCAAAGGAGTGCTTGAGGGGTGAGGTTGTCACTCGAGATTGATCCAAAGATGTGCTTGTGTTGGCTTGTGTGTGACATTCGACGGATCAAAAATGAGAAATAGTTCAACAAAATCGAATTGTCACCGTCGGATGAACCGACGCCCGTAGGTTCCGGCGTCGAACATCCCGTGAAGGGGTCCGGGCGCTCGGTTGCTTATCGTTAGAAATTTTCGCACCGTCGGATGAACCGACGCCTCGCGTCTTTTGACCATCGGTTCATCCGGTGTCGAAGATTTTCGCCCCTCTTCCCGTACCCGCGCACAACCGCTCCGACGCGTTGTATTTTTCGGCCGTCGGACCATCCGATGGTTGCTTTCACCTAGGAGCACAAGTGCACCGACGGTTCGACCGACGCTCCTATTTTTGCACCGTCGGTTCATCCGACGCTATACAAAAGCGTGGGTCCCACCCGTCATAACGGTTCGGCACCCATCTTGTCCGTACTAACCCTAAGTCGTTCGCCACCCGCGCCCGAGCTCCAATCGCCCCCGCCGCCGCCGTCTAGCTCAACTCCGGCGACTCTCCTCGCGTGCGGGCGCCCGTGCCTCACTCCTCCGTCCCTCGCACTCGCCGCCGGCCGCCGCGCCGCTCCCCCGAGCGCAGATCTCGCGCGCGCCGCCGCTGCCCCGCACTAGGGTTGGGCCGTCTTCCTCAATTCCGGCCAGGCGCCGCCGTCTTGGCTCGCCGGCGACCACAGGAGTGTGCGCAAGGGTCCCATCTTCTACCACAGCAGCATCTCGTCATCCATCTCATAGATCTTCTTCGCTGTGGTGAGGATTTCACCTTTTTCCCCTCCTGTGTGCACTGTTCCGGCCTGATTAAGTTTTATTTGAACCTAGCTGCACTGTTTCTTGCACATATAGGGCACATTTGTGTATTGTAGGTCTTCTTTGAGCTAATATTGCATTTGTGCCTTGCTCATAAAGTTTTTGAACTCAAATCAAACTTGTGCTATACTTTCATGAGCAGCTCCATCAAGATTATCCCTGTTTATCCACACACACTTGCACATCTTGCTCACCTAAGGACTTCATTAGCATTTTCCTTTTTCGTGGCAGCAATTCTCCTAGAATTTTCAGAATTAGGCTCATATCTGCTCAAATGCTATGCTTAAGGACCCTTACCTCTAGTTATTTATCTCGTTTATTCGTCTCTAGCCATTCTATAATTATCTACCGTTTTCTCTTACAGATGGCGGGCGATAAGCGGAAGGGTAAGGCAGTTGCTGAGCCGAAGAAGAAGAAGAGCAAGCAGCAGAAGGAGTGGGAGCGTGTGCTAGCAGTGCCCGACACTCAGGGACAGCCTCAGAGGGGCATTCGTATTTCAGAGGGCACACAGAGTCAGGGGGAGCAGCCCCAGGGTGAGCAGCAGCAAGCAGCGGCAGGGCAGGTAGCGGCGGACTCGGCAGCGGCGGCGCCCACGTAGGTCAGGCAGAGGGCACCAGACCACAGAGCAGTCAGAGACACCACCCTCATTGGCCAGGTCCGGACCTCGGACTCGTGGTGGTCACACACAGCCACAGCCGACACCGCGGCAGAGGCGAGCTGCAGCAGAGGAGCTCACAGAGAGAGAGCGAGCGGAGCTCTAGACCCCCCGGCTCCCCGCAGGTCCTCGAGCGAGAGGCTTTCGGAGTTTATCTCCGTGACCTCCGTCACTTGCCGGGGCCGAAGATCCGGTGTTTGAGGAGCGTACCGGAGGACCGGTGGTTCCCCGGGGCCGCAGAGGAGTGTGACCCCCGGTTTCGGACGATTCTCCGAGAGAGCTTCTACGCCTCCTACACTCACGAGAGGGTCTCGGCTCGGCCAAAGACCGTATGCTACGGTTCACGGCTTTGAGGGCGCGGCTACGCGGGAGAGGCGATACTACCCTTCTTCGACTACCGGCCGAGGACCGGTGGACTTAGTGACTCGGAGGTCACGTTACGTCCCCGACCGGGTCGGGGTTTTCTACGCCACCGTCTACATCGACGCCGACCGGGTCGCTATCGGGTTTATGTTCATGGGTCGGCCAGCCAGCGGCTTACTCGAGAGGGGATAGCGAGCTACTTCGGGGTGGACCTACACGACGACTCTATTCACTACCTCGGCGTACCCCGACGTCGACCCTCCTCGTCGTGCACACTCCCCGGTCTCTACCTTCCGACGAGGAGATCGCCTTTTTCGTTCCGCCCACCGTTCCTCCCCGCACACCCGGGACACCGACCGTCTGATCCGTGAGGCGTACATCGTTCACTACGCTCTCAGGAGGTATGTGCTATATAGGATGGGGAACACAGAGTCTTTGATAGGGGTGCAGCAGTGGCTCTTGATGTACGTGATGGCGAAACGCCCCTTTGACCTCGTGGATATCATGCTAGTAGAGATCGAGGACGCCATTATGGATGGCATGGGGATGACACGACAGCAGCCTTTCGCCCACTGGATCAGTTGGCTGCTGTCCCGGCTCGAGGCTCAGAGGTACGTTGGGATGCTTGAGGCATCGAAGTTCGTGTTCCCGACCTACCGGCCTCCGATGCCGGTGACGGGAGGAGAGGCCCGAGAGGCATGAGGAGAGCCGAGGAGACACTTCGAGCTAGGGGCAGCAGCGAGAGGCGGCCCATGGACGAGGCAGCACGACGAGATGCCACCCTTGCCGCGGCCGAGGCCCCTCTCCCCCGCACCTCGCCACCGACGACGAGTCCTCCCGAGGACGACGAGGACTTCACCGGCCTGCTCCGGGCGGCGAGCCGCTTTTCGAGTCCGTCGGTCCCACGACGACGAGGCAGAGGCTCCACCTTGCCGGTGCCGCCGAGAGGGCCGAGTCACCGGTTCCCCACGATCTCCTTGCTCGGGTGACCCGGCCCGGACCGCATCACTTCGCCGCTCACGGCTATGGTCGCTCGTACTC
Source organism: Cenchrus americanus (assembly GCA_947561735.1). Taxonomy (NCBI): domain Eukaryota; kingdom Viridiplantae; phylum Streptophyta; class Magnoliopsida; order Poales; family Poaceae; genus Cenchrus; species Cenchrus americanus. The sequence goes on from OX387240.1 coordinate 59,655,716, forward strand.
GGGCGACCCTCCGTGTACGACAGCGGATGCGGTGCTCGGTTCCGGCGGTACCGGGAGTCACGGCGGGTGATTCTCGAGGGGATCCGACAACAGCAGGAGGCTCGAGGCGGCGGATGCTACGGCACCGCATGTTGACTTCACGGATGTTCACGTTCATGTTTGGTTGCCTTGGTCGGCTCTTCCGGCGGTCGGGACTTCGAGCCACCTCGCCCACCTACCACCGCCGAGCTTCGGCCGACCCGACAGCCTCCTCTTCCTCCGGCGGGCGGGTTCGTGAACGTTCCCCCCGGCGACTTTCCCTCGGTCACCACTACTTCGGACAGGGGCGTTCGTGGTACCTCGACGACGACACCACCGGCCGCGGTCACTTCCTCCTTCCCCGGCTCGGCTACGGATGACCCCGCCTACGACGTCACGGCCCGGTGTCTCCGCTTACCACGAGAGCACTCGTCTTCGAGACACCGGCTCGCACCACTCGCCTAGCCCACCGGCGTCTACACCTCTTCCGACGTTCTCTACGCCGAGGGCGAGAGGGTTTGGGACAAAGCGGACCATTACCTTCGCGCGATCATGGAGTAGATCTCGGCAAAGCACTTGCCTCCGACACCGTTCCTCCCCGCTCCCGAGGCTACTACGGCTCCCGCGTCTACTCCGACTCCGACTTCGTGCACCGGGACGACTACGGCTCCTCCAAACCACCACCTCCTCCGGCTCCGTGCTCTACCTCTCCGGCTTGGTCTCTTCTCAACGAGGAGGACGACGACGATGACGCTTCCGGCTTCTCTGTGCGACCTTCGCGAGTCGTCTCCACTTCACCGCCGATCCTTCCTCTCCGCCTCAGGCTTAGTATCCTTTTTGGTGCTTGTTGCCAAAGGGGGAGATAGATAGGGGGAGTAGAGATAGGGGGAGTTAGGGGAGAGTGCAGGTTTTGGAGTTTTTGTAGCCTCTCTCTCGCTTTTGTGGCTCTTCGTGATGAGACATGTATTTGGATCTTGTTTATGTCGATGGCTTACATGTCTTCTCATGCTTGTGTTCTTACTTAATGCATGTGTGTTTACCGCTTATTCTTTTTCATGCATTAGAAGTAGAGTTTATATGTTTTTAATTCAAATTTTCGTATATCTCTACTCGTGTTGTCATCTATCACCAAAAAGGGGGAGATTGTAGCGATCTAGGCCCTTTCGCACCTTTGGTAAGGGTGTGTTTCGGTGATAAATGACAACCATATGCTTGTGACTAACTTTTGTTTTGAAGCGGATTTCTATTTGGGTTATTGTCACGAGTATTGAATGGAATGAGACCCCTCAATTTGAATTTATGGGCTCAATGCGGTCGAAGATCGCAAGGCTAAGGACTTTGTTAGTTCCAAGTGTCTCAAAGGAGATGAAGGACACTTGGATTACTAGTTTGTAGTTTCGACCGTACTATTAAGAGGGGTTCGTACACTAGTAGCTTGACCATGCACTCTAAAGCCATAATTTATGCACACTCATGTTACTTGGATCCTATCTAGCTCAGAGAGTTCATGGAAGCAAGGTTGAAGCAAAAGAATCGACGGAAAACTCAAAGGCGCTCGAATTGGATGAGTTGAAATCAACTTCATAGCGTCGGATGATCCGACGCCCTATATTTAACACGCGCCGGATGAGTTCGCGTAGCCCACTGGTTCAAAATGGACCGTCGGATGAACCGACGGTACAGGCACCGGTTCATCCGACGCCTTAGGGTTTGGCTACAGTTCTGGTCAAGGGTCTGGGCTCAAGCATCGGACGATCCGACGCCTTGACCATCAGTTCATCCGACGGTTGCATTTAAATCCAACAGAGACGCGCCAAGAATTCTCGCTCAAAGACCGGGATGATCCGACGCTTGGTTAGTGCTCGCGCCGGTTCATCCGACGGTTTGTTTCAAATCACACGCACCGCCGGCGGGGTGCCTTCGGCATCGGATGATCCGACGTGGCGTCGGTGTATAGCGTCGGTGTATTGTCTGGGTTTCAAGGTTCAACGGCTATATTGGGCGCCGTGAGTGACCGGATGATCCGACGCTTTGCGGGTGGGGGCACCATCGGGTCATCCGACGGTACAACTTTTTCGGGGGACTTTTCCAACGGCTAGCCACCTTTGCTAGGCCTATATATAAGCCCCCCGCCTCTCTAGAGCCGCCTTTGCCACTCGAAGATCTACCTGCAGCCTAGGAGAGAAGGAGAGTGTGTTCTTTCTTATTGGAATTTCTCTTCCTCTTCATTGAGGTGTTCTTTCTTAGTGAGCAAGAGTTTCAAGGTGCATCCATGGCTTAGCTGAGTGCTCAGGTCAAGTGAAGGTTTGCGGGCTTGTTACTCTTGGAGTTTGACGGCTCCTAGACGGTCTAGGTGACTTGGGGGTTCTTGGTGAGCTCTTGGAGATTGTGGGAGCCTCAAGACAAGCTTGGTGTACACGGTTCGAGACCCACCGTTCCGGAGATGGAGAACGGGTACTCTTAGTGAGCACTTGTGTCTTAGTGACTCAAGGGGGAGCGATACTCTAAGTGAGTGCTCCAACGTGGACTAGGGGGAAGCGTTAACTTCTCGATACCGCGGGAAAAAATTCGATCGCCTCTTGTCCATCTTATTTACTTCTAGCACTTACTTTCAAGCATTTCAATTCCTCTCTCAAGTTTCTTGTCTTTGTTCTAGCTTGTTTCGCTTGTGTGCTTCATATCTTGCCTAGGTTGTCTTATTGCATCCTAGTGTGTTATTTGCTAAGGAAACTTGTGTTAGTGTGCTCTAGAAGTAGAGAAGAACCGTTTTAGTGTGGGCAACACTAGTTGATAGGTTAAAGTTTTCGTTTTTTCCTTTAGAGCTTGAAAACAAGTCCCATATTCAACCCCCCTTCTATGTGACTAGATCCTACACAAGCGCAGCAGCTTCGCTCTCGTCGGCGATGCAGGGCAACCACGTGATCCGTGTTGATGATCTAGCTACATATATATTCTCTATCGTCATGATTGATGATCTGTGTTGCAACTCACATAATACAATATACTAGTATATATGTTTTGGCTAATGACAAAAATCGAAATGTATCACGGGTCAGAGCTAGGAGGGCATCGATCACTAGCAGGAAAATCCAGGTACTTAGGTGCTAATAAACTGCTAATGCGTATGTTCACTAGGAACAAAGTTCAATCGGCCGAGATGACCCTAAAATTTCTCTAATTAATTATATGACAGTGTCAAGGTGATTGCATGTTAGCAAAATCTTACCTTAAGTGGTGGTCTTTCTCAACTTAAGTGGCACACACATTGTCTGATGATTGATTGGACTGGGACGTCCCAATCTGAGAGAGTACATGGACCACATCTTTTTGATTCACTGGTTGGGAATAAAGAAAAAAACAGTCAAAGCCTCAAAGGTCAGGGCCGGGGTGTCGCATCAAGAACTCAAAAGTAGATGTTGATATTGGTGTGTGTTAGTGGCAGGAGAAGGTATTATTGGAAAATTTGGCTTAGTCAAAGAGTGAAAAACACCGTGCGTGGAAAAACGGTGTTCAAGATAAAAAAAATCACAGTACCCAAAATAACAAAATTTTCATAATGAGAGTTGACCGATTGAGGGCATTCCATCAATAAAAAAACTTATCTTTTATCTTTTCAACCTTTTCCCTTTGCTCCAGCTTTCGAATCTATTAATTGTTGTCCCTTCTTTCTCCGTACGTCAATCTAGAGCGTTCGATGTCTTACCTATCTTAGGACAATTCTGCGTGCATCTCCCGACGGGATCATGCCTCGATGAGCGTTTGAAGGTCTTCCGTCGGTTCACCCTGACTTTCACATCACTTACGCCTGTGATCATGGAAGAGGTGAGATTGTGGGCTCTATCCTAAACGACCTCTAAAACTGATTAAGTAATAATTATATAGAGAGTGAGTATATAATTATCTAATGATTGATTGGACCGGGACATCTGAAGAAGACAGGTTAGCTACATAGACCCCATCTTTTAATTTTGATTAATTGGTAGGAATAAGGAATTAACCGGACAAATGCCAAGGGGATTTTATGTCACATCATGAACTCAAAATAGATGTTGACATATGGCCACCTTGATAAAAGGTGATGCCCTGTTGATCTTAATTAGCTAGCAGATGAACTGCATTATTTTTCATGAGAACCAAAAATCCTCTAGCCTAGGTTAGAATGAGAGGAGGAATTGTCGCAATTAGGAGATCCGGATTTGATTTCTTATTTGAGCGAATTTATGAGACTGGTTTTAAAAGTCCTCTCGCCAGGGAAGTCAGAGTTCAAGATTTTCTAAGCCGGGATTAGATTCTTTTTCTTAATGAAAACCTCGGTTTATTTTTATGGGAAAACTGGTCTCTACATACATGGACAAATAACAAAGTACTTCATATCTGGGGTGGTTGTTTAATTTGTCAATTGTTTACTCAGTTTGAACAGGGATCGAAGACACTGCACGTATCGTCACAAATTTGCTGGCTGTGTTGTTTTATTACATGGCCATATGCCAAATTAACTCAAAAAAATAATCGAAGAAAAAGCAAAGCCTCGTCGTAGTATAAATAAGAGGAATTATTGGATCTATAGACTACTACCGTACCCGTCCACGATGCATATAGAGCCTTTTGAACGGCAAAACATCTTTAAAGAGATTGCTGATGCAATAATGTTTCATCAGAGAGTTGTTCTATCTACTTTATTACCCGCTCTCTTTTCTGGTTTTTGCAGAAATTACTCCATTAAGCCCAACACATGAAGCCTATAAGTGTGTCCAGGGGCGGAGCTAGGAATCGAGAGCACCGGGGTCAACTGCATTAGGAGATGGGGTCATCAGTGCTAATGACAGTAATGAATAGTGATTTCGGGTCAGCTGACCCCGATGGCATAGGCTGGATCCGCCCCTGAGCATGTCTTCTCTCCGATAATCATGCACGAGGCATATATATAAAACGCACGGCATATTAATAAGAGTCCATCTTAAGTAATCTAACTGTAATTTTCAAGAAAAAAAATCAAAGATTAGGTCGTGTTAATGGAGTCATCACTCAGGGAAAACCTATTTTGCCATTCGCCCGAAATTTTGGTGTGCATATTTTATCACGCGCACGGCAAATGGCTCTTTTCCCGTGTGCCATGCGTTTTTTATAGGACACACGGTGAAGAAAAAACGCACAACAAATTCATTTTTTGTTGTGAACTTTTTTTGGCGCATGGCGAACTCATTCTTTGTCGTGCACTTGCGATGTCCGACAAACTAAAGAGTTAAGTTGCCATGTGTTTTTTAATTTACGCACGACAAAGTTTTCTCAGGGTCCTCCTCCACCTAAAATATAGTTGCTCAAAAAATTAAAAACTTTGCCATGCACCTCAACCTTTGACGCACTAAGTGCGCTTTCTTTTGACACATGGCAAAGACTTTACTTTGTCGCGCACTTTTTATTTGCACACAAAGTTTTTTTCCATGACTCTCCTCCGCCCTAAAATATTGTTGCTCCAAAGACAATTTAAAACTTTGCCATGCACCTTAACCTTTTCACGCAATGTAAAGATTTTTTCCATGGCCCTCCTCCACCTCGGATATAGGCTCTAAAAGAAATTAAAAATTTGTCGTGCACCTCAACTTTTGACGCACATGCGCTTCCTTTGACGCACGACAAAGTAATTTTTCCTTAGATATATGCTCCTAAGTGCCAAATCTAATTTCCCTCTCAAAAAAATTCTCCTCACCTTGAAATTTTTTCTACTCTATACATACAACATATAATACATCATGTTAAAATCTGGTACATTTCTTCACTTGTTTGGTATATTAACTTATTAATTACTATACATTTCAAGTAATTTTTTGAATCAAATCAAAATTGAACTAAAAGTGATTCAAATAATAGAATAAAATGAGTGTATCATTCATGTTATTTAGCCTAATTTAAGACCTTTTCCACGAAATCAAAAGAAATTTCGAACATCTTGAGCAGGAAACACGACCATGATTGTGAGTCTAATTAATTTAAAAAAATTTAAAAATGCAAATGAAGTTTGAAAATTATGAGATTTGTCAATATCTCAAGATATCATATGTGAAGTCTATAGTAAAATTTTGAATAAGTTTTGAACATTTTGTCATGTACGATGCTTACAAATCGAAACATCTCCGAAAAATTTTCATAGAGTATAGAGGTATGCGGTACGATTTATAGGCACAATGTTGTTCAAATTGAACTTTGACTTCAAAACGATTTGTATAGTCATTATAAATTACTTGTTGCTAATTTTTAATATTTTTTAGAATTAAGTTGATAGTTTTAATTAACTGATTAATCACTATTATTGAATTTATTAGTTTGTCACGCGCCATGTTAGAATGCACGGCAAAGATAACTCTTTGCTTGTGCGTTAGGATGGGTGCACGGCAAAGAAACTATTTGTCGTGCGCCCTAGAAGCAACTCACGTCAAACGGGCACACCCCCGACCCCACCTCCCAATGCACCCTAGCCTTTTCCATACCCCATGACCTCCTCCTCACCAACTCTTTGGCCTATCCTCCTCTTCCTCTCTCTACACCGCAACGACGACCCTCACTCTCTCATTGGTGATGGCAAACGGCGGTGGGCGTGGCGACGCAGGCCGGCGGTAGGCGGGTGTGGTGCACACCTCCTCTCTCTCTCCCCCCTCAAATCCCCTCGTCCTCTCCGCGCGCTATCGCATCCAACGACGAGGCCCGAGCTGCGGGCTCCCGGTGATCACGACGGAGGAGGCGGCGGCGGACGTGGCGTGGCGCGCCGAGGACCATCTCGTGGTTCGAGGACCGGTGGATGGTCGCTTCCTTGTGTGATGAGTGATTGACAACGTTGTGTGGACTGATTCTTGGCTAAGTATTGCAAGTGCAGGTTGCGGCTTGACTGGTGTTGGTGCAGGTGAAGAACAAGCGCAAAAGGTCGTCGCCGGTGAGGCCTCTAGGTGTGGAGAAGAAAAGTAGGCTTCGTTCGAGGGACCCGGTGGCCGGCCGGGGTCAAGTGCGAGCCGCATGGTGCCATGAACAACAAGATGAAGTCATGGATGGTTTCTTGGTAGAGCCTCAAAACCAAGGTCGAGCCGGGACTATGTGGGAGCCGAGTCATGAGTGGCGATTGGCGGAGGCCGCACCGAGTTCACGGGGTTTCCGGTGGTTCACCAGAAAACCACTGGGTTCCTTGGTTGATCCACAAAGCCAAGACCGGAGAACCGAAGACGGTGCTTTGCGGCGGCTCCGCACCGGTCCGACCGGTGGGTGCCGGTCGACCGGTGAGGAGCACCGGTCTGACCGGTGTGCGACGACGCAGTCCGAATCTTCGAAGCGGAGGACACGCGTCGGGATCGCAAGGCTTGCGTCGAGGCTAAGCAGTGTGCGGTCGCCGGGCATCCGTCCGATGGAGAAAATCTGAAGACTTCCAAAACCGCCCTTGAGAGGCTTGTATCCCTAGTTATTAAGTAAGGGTATTTTAGACTTTCGCTTCCTCCATATAACCCATGAGGTGAGAGGATGGCGTCATCTCTTGGAACTCTAGTTCATTTTGCTTTCCCATTTTCCCTTCCTATTTTTCTTAGGATTTCCATAGGACTAGCTTGAGAGCTTCATGGTGAGATTTTGTGAGAGGGTTGGATGATCGGGCGGCAAGCTAGACCTTGTATGAACCTCCTTGGTATGTATAGATGATTCGGCGTGGTTCCTTAAGGTTTTGTTGTGTTGTTCCGGTTATTCTTGGTGGTGATTTTCGTAGCCCTCTTTTGGTGGTTTTCTTGGTGTGTTTTCGTGACCTTGCTCTTGGGGATTTGATGGGGGAAATATGTGGGAACTCTTCATGGTTCTTTTGTCTTTGATTCCCCCCCCCCCCCCAAATCGTGAGTTAAGGGGCTAGATTTTGGGGTTTTCGGTGTTCTAGTAGAGGAGTTCTTGGCGGGATTTTGTTGATTCCTCTTGATTTGGCAAGTTTTGGTGGACAAAATCGTGGCTATGGACTCCTCATGAGGTGTTCCTATTATCCCCACAGTCTTGTTCAAGTCCGTGGAGCGATTCGGGAGATTGAAGTTTGGATTTGGAGGAGTTGACCCACGGGTGCTGTTCATCCCGAGCTGCGTAGTCTACACCGGTCCGACCAAGTGTGAGTCACTTGTGGGATTTGCCTCGGGTGAACCGCTTGACTCGTGTGTCTTTGGGTATTGGTGCTTGCTAGTCGGTTCTTGGTCCGTTTGGAGTTGGTTTGTTAGGTCTTGTGTAGGGTTTTCCTTCTCGTGCGAGGTTGTGTTTTGGGGGTGTTTTTGTTCCGGGGCCTAGAGAAGTCACCGAGGTTTTATGGAACGCTTGTTGTGCGGCCGCCGTAGCCACCGGCCTGACCGGCTCTGTCCACCGGTCTGACCGGCGCAGCCATCGGTCTGACCGGTGCAGCACAGGCAGCAAGCCATGCAAGTTTCCGCTGTGCGTGTTGGTGTGTTTTGCCTCGGGAGGTTGTTTGTTGGTTCCTAGGTCCGGTAGCACTTCAGTGGCTGCGTGGGCTTGACCAACTTGGGTAGTGAGTCGGAGACGTGTGTTGGAAGCCGTGTTCGTCTTGTTGGAGTCTTCATCTCCTTCGAAAAGAATTTTTATCGGCTCCCATCCACTCCCCCCCTCTCGGTTTGCCGTTTCGGTCCTTCACGCGCCCCTCCCCTCCCCCCTCAACTCCCCCGCAACGCACCAAATTGCCCCACTAGATCCGGTGGCCGCGGCGGTGGCAGTGGCGTGTGGTGGTGTTGGTGGCGTCGACAATGGGGGCGACAAGGTGGATGTGGTGGCAGTTGGCACGACGGTGGCGGTCGATGTGGTGGTGGGCCGGTCAGCGGCAGCGGCGGTGGATTGGATGGTGGGCCGAACGGCGATGGCGGATGGGGTGGCGGAGATTTTTCTTAATTATTATGTAAAATGTTTGTCGCGAGTTGAAACGCATAGTGAAGAGAATTTTTTTTTAAATGTTTCGAAAAATGTTAGATGTGTGTCGGTTTTAGCGCACGGTAAAGGTTCGTCATACATCCGATAAACGGCGCGGCAAAATTCCCTTTGCCATTTGAATAACTGGCACGTGCGGCCTTTGTCGTGCACACCGGTGGAAAATGCACGGTAAGGATACCACAACGTGTTTTGGCCTACCGGCCGGGGCGGAGTCGTTCTTGGACGACGCGCGGAGGCACACGGAAGATTGCCTTCATCATCGCCGGCGAAAGGAGATGTGCAACGCGCGAAAGCCTGTGCATGTGGCTGACCAACGATGACTGACTTCGGTGCGCGCGCGTTCCAACTCCGTTGGTGCAGCGGTTGGATGCAAAAGGCCGGGAAGAAGCACCGGATGGCGCCCCGTCATCTGACGCATCGACGACGAGCCCCAGTGCCCCACGTACACAACCGCAGGGCCAGCAACAAAGCACCTGATCGTTGCGCCCGCGGACGAGGAACACGACCGGACAAGGACGCGTCGTCTCGGCCACAGGGCGTACTTGCATGCTGAATGCAGCTAGTCTCTCCCTAAAGCAAGTGCTCAGTTGACCCGTCAGACCTCAGTGCAATGCAATTAAGCAAGCCAATGTTGACCCGGAATCGTTTAGTATTAGTAGTCTTCAACACGTAACCGTTAGTACGTACTGCTACTGCCACCTACTACCTAGCTACCATAGCTGATGAGTGTATTCCAAAGAGTCTTGAGTAGCAATATCAACATAGCAAGCATATTTGGACTACACCTTCAGACTCCTTGGTAGGGAAAAATATACTAGTGTAAAATTATAGCTTGTCACTACCAAAGAAAGGAGTTTTTTATCGGATTCAAACCCCCTTTAGTACTTGGTATTGAATCGGTATACCCACGTCGGTGCTAATGTGAAGAGTCATATTAGTACCGGGTGGTTCACCCAGTGCTCAAATGTCTCCGCCACTGTCCGTCGTTGTCTGACCCCTCCCCATTTTTTTGTTTTTCTTTTTCTTTTCCATTTTCTTATTTCAGTTCGTCTCTTTTCCTTGTTTTCTTATGCTCTTCTTTATCATTCACACAACAATATTCATACATCACACCAAAATCATTCACAACACGTTACAAAATTAATTTGATTCAACCACATCATTCTCACAGGATTCATAAGGTACAACATCAATTTCATACAACGAATCAAACATCACACTAGAATAGAATCTCAAGAACACACGAATCCATTCTAGATTTTACAAGAACCAAGAACAAGAATCACATGACCTGCCGCCAACTGCCGGCTTCGCTCGCCGGCCCTGCCTGCTGGCCGCGTGCCCTCCTGGCTTGGTCATGAACGCCGGGAGGTCACGCCGGCCGTCGGGGCCACCTCCACCCAGGCCGTGCCACCCCACCACCACCAGGGTGGCTGTGCTCCTGGATCCAGATCCACCCGTCCCTTGGAGAGAAAGAGATTGAGAGAGTTAGGCGCGTGGAAAGAAAAAGGAGGAGATAGAGATGAGTGGTGGGAGAGAGTGAGAAGAGATAAACACTAGGCCAAAAACAATTTGTACCGACACATAAAAATTAGGGTGCCGGCGGGTGTAATTGGCACCCGCCGCACTATGGTGAAAGGGGCGTCGGCTTTACACCCGCCAGGCAATAAAGGTCTAGTGCCGGGCGGGCAACTTAAGTCACCCGCCAAGACAAATGGTCCAATTTGTGCTGGCGGGTGACTTATGTCGCCCGGCCAGTGAATGCACAATGCCGGCGGGGCGACATAAGCCACCCGCAAAGCACAAATGGTCCTATTTGTGCCGGCGGTTGGCTTATGCCGCCCGCCAAAGCACGTAGATGGATACTGCCCACTTGAAAAATTCGAATTTTTCAAATGGTTTCAAATGAAGAAACTATTAAGATGAAAGTTGTAGATCCTAATAAGTTATGAAACTTCGTAGTTTACACTTTTTTATTTGAAATCATATTGTAAATGAAAATTAAATTTGAATCTCCCAAATTTTAAATTCAAATTTCGTAAATGACCTCAAATGGAAAAACTCCCAACACGAAAGTTGTAGATCTAAGGAAGTTAAGAAACTTTGTAGTCTCTAAAAACCGACTTACACTCGGTGTTGTATAGTATGAGTAGAACCAAAACTGCATATGGACGCATATGAGTGTGTGGTGTGGTGGTAGAGGAGGCTTCGCGCAAGGTAGAGGTCACGGGCTCGAACCACGGCAACCGCGGAGCGTCGCGACTTGACGCGAAAAAATGCGCGGCTTGGTGACGGGGACGGGTGGGTGGCCGGCCGTGGGGTCTCTCCCCGTAAAAAAAGTTTTTTTCTCGTTTATTTTCGGTTTTTACGTGCTGACCCGGAAAATCTCAGTGCTGGCGGGTGACTTAAGCGCCCGCCAGCACTAGGTCTCTATGCTGGCGGGCGGACAACCGCCAACACTGAGACGATTTGTGCTGGCACAAGGTCGCTGGGCGGCGCTCCACCCGCCAGCAAAGACCCCTTTTACCCGCCAAAGACAAATCGTTTGCGGCCTAGTGAAATAAAGGGCTAGCTGCGCAGTCAATGCAGAGAGAGTCGGGGGCAGATGAGATTTTTTTGAGGCAGATAAGTGATAGTCGGAGGCAGGAGCGAGGAATACATTAGTACAGGGGCTTCTCATTAGTATTGAGCCGACTCCTTGCCCAATACTAGGGCGTATTTGTCACACCCGCCCAATTTGGATGGCCCATGAGTGGCCCATGAGCGCGAGTGCGCATGTTTAGTGCCACATTGCTATTAGAGCAAGGGTGGAGCCAACTTATAAGCCTCTGTCCACCAGCCATACCACCCTCGGGTTAACCATTTTACACGAAGCGAGGACGAAAGTGTAAGCAGGGTGCTATGTGTACGCGTGCTCGCCCCTACGGAAGGGCTGGGCGGTGCGGCTTTGGTGGGCGGGGTGTTACAAATGGTATCAGAGCTGACCCTCGCGGTTGCGCGTACGGGTCAGTGTGCGGACATAGGGCGCATGGCGCGTGTGGGCCTGAGATGGGACACACGGCATGGCATATGGGTCGACACTGGACGTACGGTCGTGCGCTAAGAGGGAAGGTTCCTGGACATTTGCTCGGGTCAGTGTGCGGACATATGCATGTGCGTGTGGGCCTGGGATGGGGCACACGACATGGCGTATGGGTCGGCACTGGACGGGTGAGTTGGACCGACGAGGACGTCGGGTTCTTTGAGGGGGGGTGAATGTCACACCCGGCCCAATTTGGATGGCCCATGAGTGGCCCATGAGCGCAGGTGCGCATGTTTAGTGCCACATTGCTATTAGAGCAAGGGTGGAGCCAACTTATAAGCCTCTGTCCACCAGCCATACCACCCTCGGGTTAACCATTTTACACGAAGCGAGGACGAAAGTGTAAGTTGGGGTGCTATGTGTACGCGTGCTCGCCCCTACGGAAGGGGCCGGGCGGTGCGGCTTTGGTGGGCGGGGTGTTACAGCATCGCACATTAGTACCAGGCGTAGCCACCACCCGATACTAATGCAACACATTAGTGCTGGTGCTAAGCCCCACCCGGTACTAATGATCCCTCATGGGGGGCACGTCGCGAGCCTCCCTCCCTACCTAGTACTAATGCGCCCATTAGCACCCGGTGAAGAAAACCCTGGTACTAATGGGAATTGCTGCTCATGATATAAAGTTGTTTCTCTATTAGTGTGTATACTACACCAATAGACATTTAATCCTCAGCAAAAATATCAGCATGAATTGGACCAGGGACTTAGGCATTGGTCCCGGGTCTACATTTCGTAGTCCACCAAGCACTATTAATTGTATGTGATCCATTACCTTTCCGTTTAAGTTATAAACCTGGATTAAAGCCCGACCCTGCCCCTTGCTAGTGGGTATGGATGATTGGGTCCACCGCTACCACTGCACCAGGGTCAAGAAGACAAGGACCAAGAACAAAAAGACACATGCACATTACTATTCGTGTTGGCATCTATTGTTATTATTTTGTTACACATGCATCCATCCCATGGCATTGATATGTCACACATTAAGAGTCTGATTGATTAGTTGCTAAAATTTTAGCATGCTAAAGTTTTGGCAAACCATTTGTTCCACTATTTGAGTTACTATCAAAATTTGCTAACATTTTCTATTTATTTTATCAAAATATTGACATGTTTTTTGCTCAACTTTAACATCGTTATCCAGCAAATAATACAGGGATGAAAGCTTCACTAAAAAGGCTACCTAACCCAATCTAAAATATATCTAGCGAGCTACAGACATCTGCTCACTGACCAGCAGTGTGCAACATCCCTTTCAAGCATCATGTCGATCAAATGCGACGCCCACTTCCTAATGGATGATCGTGCAAAATGACTTGTCTACTGCTCATGATCGAGCACATGATATGCTCTTTCGATGCCATCATCATATAAAGGTGACTTGAAGTGAAACTATACTCCCTCAATACCCATATAACAAGTCGTTTAAGACAACGACACGGTCTTCAATGTAGAACTTTGACTCCTTGTTTTTATAAAAATATTTATTAAAAACTAATATATGTATACTTTTATGAAAGTATTTTGCAAGACAAATATATTTATGTAGTTTTCCCATTTTCAAACTCAACAAATTAAAATTTATTCATTATTTATATTCTCAATGTTTGACTGAAATCTTGTCCAAAATGACTTGATTAATGGGTACGGATGAAGTATATTGTTACCATAAAAAATGAAACTATCGTGTTGATTTTGAGCTAATATCATACAAACTACCAAATTTTTTACAGTGATACATGGTGCGCCCACTGATGTCCTTTGTGGCAAAAGTTGACATGCAGTCATTTTGTAAAAAAAACATAGAAAGTCAAAAAACCTAGTGTATGTACACTACTAGACAAAATTCTAGGCAATTTTTTTCTTATGGTTCACATTGACATGGAATATATTTGTCATTTTAATGGTCGATGCACTTAGAATTCTGTCTTTTAATTTAGTGCATCTTGCAAGTAAAGTTTTCTTTGAATTAGTTAATCCTGCAAGATTATTGGTGATCAGACCCAATCCTCTGCGTGCAAACACAAGTTCATTTATTACTCGTATGATGTTTCTTCCTAGGTAAAGAACATTTACAATGTGAACAAAAAGAAAGATCTTCATGAGGCAGATCGCAATATATCTCTACTACTAAAAAGAATGAAAAGGAGAACAAACTTGGTACGTATTCTTCCGTGGCTTCACCCTTCCGTGGCTCTGCCTCCGCCGGCTTCCCCGTGGCTTTGCTTACCGAACCGCGCGGTCCATTCCTGTCGTTCGATCATGCCAAATCGCATCGCCTTTTCCTCCATCGTCGATTTTCTCGCAGCTCCCTCTCGAGCCTCGCCTACCCCGTCGCGGCACCGCCCTCTCCCTTTCGTTCCACCTCCCCTGTTCTCCATCTAAACCCTAACCTTGTGTCTGCCTTTCTCTCCACCGCGCGCTCGCCGCCGTCGCTGTTGCACGCATGCCTCGCTCGCCTACCCGCGTTCCTCAGCTGTGCACCTCCCCCGTCCGCCACCACCGCCCCTTCTCCTCCTCTCCTGCTGCTTATCACCGCCCACAAATCGTCTCCTCCCTCATTCTTCTCCGGGCAGCACCTCCTCTGGTCGTGCCTCCTGCGTCTGGCGGTTGGCTGGATTCATTGCCGACCAAGGCCGTCGCCCTGTTGCGGCGGTCGGATTTGTGGCCGAGCAATGTCGTGGCCTTGCCGCGGTGACGGATGCACACACGGCACAGGCCGCCCGCCGCCGGATCCATCTTCCTCCTCCCTAAATTGCTTCCACATTGCTCACACCCGTCGTCCGCTGGAAGCCACCGGACGCCGTTCGCCACCACCTCTGCCCCCGTCCTCCGTCCTTATCGGCACATCACCACGCCAACAACCGCCGTCACAAGGATTTTCCCTACCTCCATCACCTTCACAACTCCGCCGCCGCCGCCATCTAGGGTTTCATACCCTCCTTCTGCCACCGCCGTCGTCCAGGGTTCTCCATTCTGCACCCCTGTCTACCTCCCATCGCCACGCTGATGCTGCCACCATCCACGGCCGACACTTCCAATGAACATCCAATCCAGGTACGGGCCATTTAAAATAGCAGATCCAATTTAGTGAGTATCAAAGTTTGTCTACAAATGCCTCCCCATTATTATAGGGTTCTCCCTCCCCAATCTAATCTAATCGATATCAATCTCGATATTAATCTTGCATTTCTTTCCCCTTCTGTCAGGTTGGTGTTGAAGACAACAAGAACATCAAAGGGGAGCTCCATGCCCCCACATGCTACGCTAGAGTACAGGTGAGATCCTGCATTGCTTATTTCTGTTTTGAAATGATCGATTGAAATGTCTTTTAAGGCTTCCAAAATCTCTACAAAACTATTTCTATACATTGCGGTGAAAATTGAATTTGATTATTTTGTTCTGAATGTTGTATTGAGGTTGTCCACACATGCGCACTAGATATTTGTTGAAATGCTTCTGGGCGTATTGCAATATGTGACGTCCGGGTATGCATGATACATTTGAGCTACAACATAATTTGGTGTCTGTATGTATTTTGTAGAAATATTGTGCTCGTCATTCAATTCAGTGAGGAACCATGTCGGTGACGGTGACGGTGGCGGTGGTGGCTTTGTAGGGTGCTGATAAGTTGCCTTCAGGCAATTAGGGTTATTTGTTAATGCATAAACATATCAATGATCCAACCACAATGGAGATTCTGGCATACTAATCGATTGATGTGTATTTTCCATGTTTATTTTTCCCGGAACATGAGCGTTGTGTTGTCACTACAAACCAAAGGATGGCCTGCATCACAAAGCTGGTTTTAGAGGATTTGATATTGCAATTGTACCATACTAAGAAGCTCTTGGTTTAAAATTGGATCATGAACATAGGAAATATTTAAGATCGAAATGAGGATTTGTGCAGAATAGTGTGGAATAATCCTTTGTGATAAAAGAATACCCAAATAATTTTTCTATTACATTACACATCTGTTTTACTAAATTTGAACTCGTCAGCTGAGAGCTTGTACTAGGAATTACACTGTATAATTTTTCTAATCTTGTTGGTGTTTGGTATTTGGCAGATTACACACTTCAATTAGAGACCAGTTTGCCCACCGCTCGATCTTCCTCATCATCGACCACCTAGCATACTTTGGCCTGTCTACCACCATGCCCAACAAGAAAGTAAAGTTTGAATTTACTCTGGAATATCTACTGCCTCAAGTTCACAACCTTCTGTTCCTATCTTCCTCTCGCTATCTGAGCTACGCCAGTACCATCAATTGTCATCTAAATGTGCTTGCCGACTCTTTGTTGTGCTGGAATCCATGTTTTGGAGGCAGGTCACTCTCCTCAGAGGCCACGAGCAGGTACTGATTTCCTTCACGCACAGGCACTTGATGATGCTATGTTGCAGAGTGAAATTTCTGTAGTATCAAAGATATCCATCCTTCAACCACTGAAAGCATGAGCACTTACTTTGTGCCACACAACACTTTGTTTTCCTTTCTGTCATAAATTGATTTACTCCTTGAATGTGGTCATCAATTCCAGTTGATTGTTTTTCTTATTCAGATAACCATTTGCAAATTACGGCAGTATGGTGTCAAGTTGGAGAGACTTTCAAATTGCCAAAGTATGGGTCTCTTTTCAGAATACATGTTAAATGCCACAACACAATGGGTTTTTTGGGTTATAGGCTATTGGCCCAAGTTAGCCTTTTAATTCCAGATCGACAGTGTACCAGATGTTAAATGCATGATTACTACTGTTTTCCTGAAAATTGGATGAGCAGCATGAGCCTATACTATATGTTTCTGTGATACAATCTTATGACTTTATAGTGACCTGCTGACCTGTAGTAGTATGATGTTCATTCGTACCCAATCCATTCATTTTTTTGCCTGATATTCTATTATATTTCAGTTTTTCCTCTTATAACTGTACTGTGAATGATTGTATTTGATTTATGTCACAGGTTTCCCTTTGGGATGAAATTATACCGGCAAAGGTGGATGCCAAGTTTTTGATCCATACCACAAACAAGTACAGATTTATTGACCAGGCAAGCGCATCACAGAAATTGAATGCTAATTTAATGTATTGTATAAAAGTTTATTACTCCGTCTAGGTGATTCATTTTGGGATGATTATTCTGAAATTTGAATGCATGAAAATCCTTTACATGGCTGAGTCTTTATTCAAGAGAATTTACCTAAACTATGCACTATTTACATGGCTCAGTCTTTATTCAAGAGAAATAACCTAAACTGTGCACTATTTACATGGCTCTGTCTTTATTCAATAGAAATTATGAATCTTCGTAAATTCTGGTAGAACAGTAGTTGGTCTTGAACCCACTCCCATTTCTATCTGACCATCTTTCTGGCTTTGACATTAATCTTAGATAGCTATATCAGTACAGAATCACTTTGCGGTGTACTTTGACATCCAATCTTTTGCTTGATATCAGTTTCCTTTATTTAATTTTTGGATAGGCCGTAGTATGCTCTATGTCATGTTTGATTACTTCAATGTGTATGTATTGTACACTGCAACTACCAGCCCAATTATTTTATACTGTAACACATGATTCTTTAGAGTTTGCATTTAATGGTTGATTAATGCCTGCTTTTTTCTATCAGGAAGTAACCTCAAGGGCAAGGAATTCAACTTGACAATGCACTGGCACATTATGCCAAAGACGGGCAAGATGTTTGCCGATAAGATTGTTATGACAGGTTATCAGCTCCCTGAGTAGTATAGATAGTTTGGTAGATCCTGAACAGCTAAGACCTGTTAGCAGAGACATGCAAGAAGTTTTAGTAAGTGGCATAGCTAATACTGAGCCTTTTTGTTTCTAATCTAAGCTGAACGGGCTTGTACTCCAGCTGAAACCAGGTGAAACAAAGTTGTACTTTGGGGGTATATGTATTTTCCAGCTTTGCTTGGTCTATCAAAGTTGATTATGAACCTATTGATGCCTTGATGGCTATGCGTTGATCAGAATCCACGGGTTGCGATCTGCAGAGAACTGAGGCGCTCCAGTGTGGTCTGCCAATATTATGGTGTTGAGAAACGGTAGCAGCGCTGGTTGCAGATCAGCAACCGGAAGCCAGTGGTAGTGACTTCCAGTCACTGAGTCACAACGTGTGGTGCCGGCGACCGAGCACGGGCTGTGTTGGCATGCGTTCAGGTAGTTTCCCTGAATGGTGACTGTGGAGAGTGCTGTGTGTGACATGATTATATACTCAGCTTTGAGTTAATGCAATTCTTCTTTGATCTAAAAATAAAAGGTGACCGAGCCATGCCTTCATGGCATCCCTTTGTTTGGTATAGACACATTCGGTGGGTGAAGTAAATATGTTAATTACTAGCTGATTGCAAATGTGCGTTCGATCACAGTACCGCAGTGCAAGGAGGAGTGGAGGACAATGTTGATTGTTGTTCCTCTTGTAGCTTGAAGCATTACTACCTTTTTTCCATAATTGTTCTCTTGCCGTGTGTTAAACCACTCTTACCACAGATGATACCTGATGGTGTACGTTTGAGAGGCGCTTGCTTGGTGATCCATCCACATCAAAATAATAGAAAAGTAACTTTTGATGTTCTTGTAGAAGTCAGTTTGCTGGAAACTAATTTGACAATAAAACGCATATATTGATAACTTATACGTTGGAATCATGTGAATTTGAGCTCAAATACAGTTTTAGCAGTTCAAAGTATTGTATATGTGTGAACTTATACATTGGCTTGATCATTTGAGTTTTGACCTTTTCAATATGAAGTCATGCTAATGGAAATATTTTATCGCCATTTAGATCCTTCTTGGAGCTTTAACCATTTAGTCCTTCATCTAAGTGTCACTATAATCCTTCAACTTCTTTCATCTCTCCTAACACATGCTTTTTTTTCAATTTATGTGCATGACAGTATGGAACATGATAATATTTTGTGTTGCCCGTAGCAACGCACGGGCATGCACCTAGTAAATGCTGAAATCTCAAATGGTAAATATATAGGCCCAGGAATTTTGTCTCAACTTCTCTGTAACCGAGACTTTGTACGTGTCACGGTTGCAAAATAGTGACCAATGGGAGTTACAAACCGTGGGTCACAAATTCATACGAAAAAGGTGTATAGGGTTAACATTAAAAAAATAAAAAACATTGGAAACCATTTTCTACCATTAATTTGTCTTAGAATACATTATCAATGGTTGAAAAATCAGTATCATAATTAAAATATGCTACGTTCATGAATATACCAGAACAGCATATACACTCTAAACCATATATAATTCAATTACTGTTAATTAAGTTGGTAAAAGTTTAACTTTTTCAAATGTCAAATTCCCATCACAAATAATTAAAAAGAGGCAGTATGCAGCCCTACTAGCTAAGTTCTTAGGATAACTATAGTCATAATATTGTATATATAAAATGCTCAAACAATTGTAACAAAAATAAACAAGTACTGCAAAAGCTAAGAGAAAAAGAAATACAACTGCACTTAGGTGCCAAGCTCGGCAATCAACTCCATCATAAGGGAGGGGTAGTTTCTACTCATCTGCTTGAAGCTGTCAGTTGCAAGAGATGCCTCCAGATCTTCCGGAGTCCTCAGGAACTCAAAGCACGCGTTCTTCAACCGATGGCAACGGTACTGCTCAGCTAACTCCAAGAGGAACACCACTCCTCTAAGCTTCCTCCTCTCCGTCTCCATCCGGGTCCCTCCCTTCCTCCCCTCCGGTGACCTCGCCAGCGACGAGAAAGGGTAGGGAACCCCCTCTTTATAGATCTACTAATACCTAGTTTAGTTGTTAGTCTTATGGCGTTTACCCTTAGTGGTTTGTGCTACCTTGGAGTCGCCGCCGTCGCCGCCCTTGGCTCCCTCGTCGTTGCCGGTGTCGTCTTCTCTCAGGTATGCTTAAATAAACTAGCTCCCCTTCACCACCCTGCAGATCTCTCCCCCACTCCTCCATCTCCTCCACCTCCACTCCACCAACGAGATCTGCAGCGCCCCTATCCACCACCACCGACGCCGCCACCCGCCTCGAACCCCCCGATGCGGCCTCCAAGTTTGTAGATCCAAGCTCTTCCCGGGCATCTCGACATCAGGCGTGAGCTTCTCGAGTTCGTCTCCCCCTGGGTCATGGCGTTGGGCTCCCTCAACTACCACCGGCGATGACAACCAAACCATCTTTCGGTCGTCTGGCGTGATCTTCAACAGGCTCCGCCGCCCTTGCAACCGGACGCTCTATGCGCGGCCTCTCCATCCAGGTGCACGCGTCTGTGACGCCTCTGCGACCTCAAGCCGACGTGCTCGCCGTCGCCACCGCCTTCTCTGTTGTGATGTTTATCCGGTCAATGGACCTCTTTGTAATTCGGCCTTCTTTGAAGGTCCGATCTATAATGTTGCCGCATAATATATTAAGTGGTTGTTGTCAAAAAAAAAGAGGAACACCACATTATATTGCTCGGCTCCATGCGCTGGGACATACTATTGTGCTCACTTAATGATTTCAACCTCTCCAAGTTGTACTTGTCGGAAGCGACGAGCAGGTGCTGGGACATGACAAACTCCTCTTCCTCGTTTGTCTCCGGCAACAGGTCGGTGTAGATGAAGTGAAGCAAAGCCTTGAACACCGGTGCTTCCATGTCATCTACCACGACGACACCGGTGCTGCCCTCCATGGTGCTGAAGAGCTCCGCGTTGAACACCGGCGACAGGACCGCGAGCATCCACCGGTGCGCCTCTAGCGTCTCCCCGCCGACCTGGAACACCACGTCGGCGCCTTGCTGAGTCTCGAGGAGATCCCTGAGGTGCGCCTGCAGGTTGGACACGGGGGCACAGGTACGGCAGCGGAGGTCGTGGCCTCGTCTGGTTCTGCACTACGGGAGAAGCAATATTCCCCGAGTGCCACGTGCTTCCCCGAGTGCCAAAAATCGGGCACTCGGGGAAGATGGCCTTCCCCGAGTGCCTATAACGGCAAAGCACTCGGGGAAGAAAGGCACTCGGGGAAGGCCATCTTCCCCGAGCGCAACACTCGGGGAAGAAAGGCACACGAAAAAGAAAAGTTGCATTTGACGGCGCAAATAGACGGAGCCGTTTAAAAAAAATTGGAAAAGCTCTTCCCCGAGTGCCTAGACCTAGCACTCGGGGAAGGCTACCTCTTCCCCGAGTGCCTGGTCCCCGGCACTCGGGGAAGAGCCTCTTCCCCGAGTGCCTTTTCACTGGCACTCGGGGAAATAGTTTTGTTTTTTTCGTTTTTTTGCCCCAATTTTTTTGTGAGGCCTTCAAACTTTATTTAAAACTCCTTGCCCAAATTTGACTTACTTTTGAATTTTTTTGTTATATTTCGTTAGTTTTTCCTTTTTCTTGAATTTTTAGGCAAACTTCAAACTTGAACTACAGGTACATGAAATCATATAATTTGGTGATTCGAAAAATGATATTCATGATATTTGGTGTATATTGAGGCCTTATCCAACCACTCACATGAAATATCGAGCATCTTGTTGTCGTGACATGACTAACAACATACGGGAAAAATGTTTATGAATTACAGAAAATCCGGACGAAGTCCGAAAAACACGTAACTTGTCGGGACACCGTGTTATCACATGTAGAGGTTGTGTGCAACAGTTGAGAAGATTTCGAGCAAGTTGCGATGTGTGATGCCTGAAACCCAGACATCTCCACACGTGATCCATGTGATAACACACCGGGAGATGTGTGAGTTGTAGGCATCTAACGTCGCAGACTTGCTCAAAATCTTCTCTAGTCTTGCACACAACCTATACATGTGATAACACAACTCCCCGACAAGTTTCGTGATTTTCGGACTTCGTCCGGATTCTTTGTAAATTAGAAACACTTTTTCCGTATGTTGTTAGTCATGTCACGACAACAAGATGCCCGCTATTTCATGTGAGTTGGTGGATAAGGCCTCAATATACACCAAATATTATCAATATCATTTTTTGAATCGCTAAATTATATGATTTCATGTACATGTAGTTTAAATTTGAGCTTTTCCAAAAAAATTCAAGAAAAAGAAAAAACTAACGAAATATAACAAATAAATTCAAAAGTAAGCCAAATTTGGTCTAAGAGTTTTAAATTATGTGGGAAGGGCTCACAAAAAAATTGGTGAAAAAAAACAAAAAAAAATATTTCCTCGAGTGCCATGTTTGAGGCACTCGGGGAAGGCTACCTCTTCCCCGAGTGCCTGGTCCCCGGCACTCGGGGAAGAGCCTCTTCCCCGAGTGCCTTGTCACTGGCACTCGGGGAAATAATTTTGTTTTTTTTGTATTTTTGCCCCAATTTTTTTGTGAGGCCTTCAAACTTTATTTAAAACTCCTTGCCCAAATTTGACTTACTTTTGAATTTTTTTGTTATATTTCGTTAGTTTTTCCTTTTTCTTGAATTTTTAGGCAAACTTCAAACTTGAACTACAGGTACATGAAATCATATAATTTGGTGATTCAAAAAATGATATTCATGATATTTGGTGTATATTGAGGCCTTATCCAACCACTCACATGAAATATCGAGCATCTTGTTATCGTGACATGACTAACAACATACGGGAAAAGTGTTTATGAATTACAGAAAATCCGGACGAAGTCCGAAAAACATGTAACTTGTCGGGACATCGTGTTATCACATGTAGAGGTTGTGTGCAACAATTGAGAAGATTTCGAGCAAGTTGCGATGTGTGATGCCTGAAACCCGTACATCTCCGCATGTGATCCATGTGATAACACACCGGGAGATGTGTGAGTTGTAGGCATCAAACGTCGCAGACTTGCTCAAAATCTTCTCTAGTCTGCACACAACCTATACATGTGATAACACAACTCCCCGACAAGTTTCGTGATTTTCTGACTTCGTCCGGATTTTTTGTAATTTAGAAACACGTTTTCCGTATGTTGTTAGTCATGTTAGGACAACAAGATGCTCGATATTTCATGTGAGTTGGTGGATAAGGCCTCAATATACACCAAATATCATGAATATCATTTTTTGAATCGCCAAATTATATGATTTCATGTACCTGTAGTTCAAATTCGAAGTGTGTCTAAAAATTCGAGAAAAAGAAAAAAACTAATGAAATATAACAAAAAAAATCAAAAGTAAGCCAAATTTGGGCAAGGAGTTTTAAATTATGTTTGAAGGTCTCACAAAAAAATTGGGGCAAAAAAACAAAAAAATAAAAAATACTTCCCCGAGTGCCTTTGGTGACACTCGGGGAAGAGGTCCTTCCCCGAGTGCCAGGGACGAGGCACTCGGGGAAGAGACCTCTTCCCCGAGTGCTAGTTGAACGGCTCCCGGGAAGCCTCGCAGCCCGGTTACCCGCCGGCCCGGTTACTAAACCTAACCCATCCTAACCCCCACCCCCCCCCACCCACCCACGCACCACCGTCGACGCGCCGCCGCCCCGCACCCACGCTCTCCCTCCTCTCCCTCGGCCCCCGCAACGCCGCCGCCGCCCCCGCAACGCCGCCGCCGGCGCATCCCGCCACCGCCGCCGCCGGCGCATCCCGCTCCCGTCCCCTCCTCCACGCCCCGCTCCGCCGCCGCGCGCCCCGCCCCGGCCCCTCCTCGACGCTCGGGCCCGCCGCCGGTGCGGCGCGCCCCCGCCCCGCCGCCGGCCCCTACGCGCGCGGCCGGCCGGCGGATCCGCCCCGCCCCCGCCCCGCCGCCGGCCCCTACGCGCGCGGCCGGGCCGGCGGATCCGCCCCCGCCCGGCCTCTACGGCGCGCGGCCGGCCGGGCGGATCCGCCCCCGCCCCCGCCCCCGCCGGACGCCCCGCCCCGCCCCGGCCCCTACTCTCGATGAGGTGTGCTAATCTGGTAGAAAAGGTGAGCTGTTTAATGGAGTTACTTTTGATCCATCTAACCTAGCTAGGGTGACCACAGACATGGAAAAGGAATCTTCTAATTGATCACTAGCTAGGCTAATCGTTGCTTGATGATGGTGCTATATGTCATCAGTAAAAAATAGCTAGTGCCCAGAGCAATAGAGCATCAGATAACACTTGCATAAAGTTTTTTTTTCAATAAATATATTCAGGTTCATCCTATGTGAACTTAGCAGTGTCAAATCGATAACACTTGCATGAGAGTAGATTACTTTGTGTGCAATAGTAGTCTGACTATGACTTGCCAAGTAAATCCGTAATCCCAACTATTTTGTGGCCGGGAGTTGATGGTTATATACCTTTTTAATTATTATTGTGGTGTTTATATAAAAGGTTCCCGCATCTCATTGACTAGCCCGGTGGTATAGATTAAAAGTGCATCTTAAGTTGTGGTATGGAAGCAAATGCCCCATCTGCTTCATTTATTGTGGCTTTATGAGCAATTTAGCATGCATCTCAACTTAGGTTTTCTTTGTTCATGCGCATTGTGAACCGGAGAAGTCACTTGAAATTCCCCCGAAGAGGCAAAGCTTTCCCCCGAAGCTAAGGATCTCATCGGCAAGCTTTTGTGTAATGTCGAGCGAGAGACTAGGCACAAAAGGAGCCCATGAGATAAAAGTGTGTCATGTTTTATGCATAAGCTCGCATTACTCTCAATTACCCAACTAATTTCATTTTACTTTCCACTTTAGGCACATCCATGGTTTAGAGGCGTTCAATGGGATAAGTTGTATCGATGAAAGCCGCCTTCATACGAGAAGTTAATGGCGAGTTAGATACTCGAACTTTGAGAAATTTGAGGAGGTAATATTCTCTTTGTTCTACTTTCCCGGTTGGTCTAATTCTGCAGATTATCGCATTAATAAGTTTTACCTACCGTATAAAACTCGGGTGGTTGTCAATGCCACATAACATCCATTGCTTAGTATGGTGTGAAATTGGTATGGTGTCGTGACCCTATTTTCCTGCTAGCACCGGCGCAAAGCCGCAAACAGATAGAGATCGAGTGATATTTATTTTCCGGGTGAATATTCACCATCGATATTTCCTCCGTTAGGAACTATGTAGCCTGTACTTCTAATCAAGTGGTCCGTGTTGGTTCCCTGTGCATTTTAAGCCGACTTTCTTGTAGTGTATATTCAAAAACTTTCCAGGTCGGATCTCTAGTAGTACCAATCAATGGATTCGGTGATCTAATCGAGTCTATCTGCTACCTAATCGATTTTTTGGATTATTCTATTGTAATACTCTGTTCTTTCATCGTTTCCATGATAGCATGTTTGTTGTTGACATGGTGAAACTTGAATTATGACTGCATCGATGATTTTACTAAACCATTGTGAAAACTTGTACTGTTTACTCATTTAATTTCCTTTTCCACTATTTCGCAGACTGGAGCTCAAATGCAAAGTTCATCCAAGTCTGGTCCATGGAGAAAGGTATGCATGAGTTTTCCATGGAAAGTTTCTTGGTAGTGGCAGGACAGATCTTGCTCTAGACAATTCCATTCCTTACGCTGCAAGTGTTATCTAATTGCCTATGTAATCTGATTATTTGGTTGTGTATAGTGATGTGAACTGTGTGATAATTAGCAACGATGATGGTTGTCTAATCCAGTTGCTAATGGCTTTGTATGGTGTTGTACTGTATATTATCACTGCCTGAAATTTTCTTAACGAGAACCTTGTGATTTATAAATGTGATTTGTGATATATTGTTGTTGATTTGTGGTTTGTGATGTAAATACATATATACGTCTTTGTTGCTTAAACAGAGAAGTAATTTTTTTTAAAAAAAATTAGAGGTCGCTTCCCCGAGTGTTTGGGCAGTGGCACTCGGGGAAGAGGCATTTTTCTTTTTTTAAAAAAGGGGCTTCCCCGAGTGCAGCCTCCAAGGCACTCGGGGAAGATTTTTTCTTTTTTTTAAAAAAAGGGGGCTTCCCGAGTGTTGCACTCGGGGGAAGAGGGGTTTTTTTTAAAAAAATCGAATTTCTTCCCGAGTGCAACACTCGAGGAAGAGTAAAAAAAAGTGGACGGCACCGACGGTGTTAAATCTTCCCCGAGTGCTACCGTGGCACTCGGGGAAGCCTTCCCCGAGTGTACGATTTTTGGCACTCGGGGAAGACCTCTTCCCCGTGAACCACTTCCCCGGAAGCTCTTCCCCGAGTGTTGCACTCGGGGAAGGCTTCCCCGAGTGTTTTGGGCTCTTCCCCGAGTGCTTTAGGCACTCGGGGAAGCGGGTAACTCCTGTAGTGCTGGTCGGAACTTGACGACGATCATGTCGCACCGGATTGTGAAAATGTGAAGGCGTCGTCCTTGAGATACTCGGACCTCTCAAACCCACTCCTCCAGATGAACTTGGGATAACCATCGCAATCGTGGCTACAGTCGTAGCTGGCCGACACGAGCTCCTCATCTTCCTCCTCGGCTTCATCGTCGGTGAAGTTGAACTCGTACTGCACCCTCACCGGCTCGTCGACGAAGCTGTCCTTGAGAGCAAGGAAGAGCGAGATGTAACTCGCCGTGTCTTTGTTGTTCCCGTTGGGGAAGTAGCGGATGCACCATCTGTGACCGCCCACCGTGAAGGGAACGGACTCGAGGAACTTCCCGTTGGGGAACGAGGCCTTGGTGTGGTCGTAGCCGTCGATCTTGAGGAGGTGCGACGCGCGCTTGGGGTCGGCGACGATGGCGGAGGTGAACAGAAGCGACGGCTTGGGCTTCGAGCCGTCGGCGTCCGACATGGCGAAGAACCTAACGAACCGACGATGGTGTTCCCCGCCAGTGGCGGAGCTGGAGCATTTTTACGCCTAGGGCCACTCGTCTAGCCATTGGAACTACCCAGATCAGCAACAACCACAAATTCACAATAGTGATACCCATATAAGCACACAAAATGCATTATTTAGACTATATATCTCCATTTTAGGTTAATTGTACAACAACCTTGATAAAGAACTTACCATTGAAGAAATGTACCATAAATAATGTTGTGCCCTCTGGAGAGTAGGAGCGACCCGAGCAGGTTAGAGGAGGCTGGAGCCAATTGCGACCGCCGACCCCTGGATGCCATGAGCCGCGACCCTATCCTGTCTCCATGAAAGAGATTATTCCTCCTCCCCGTCTCCGTGCACGCAACTAATCCCCTTTCGGTCACCATCCCCGCGAAGCCATAAGGTAAAATTGGAGGGGTAAAAATTAAACCAATCACTAGTCCTCATCTAAATAAAAGAAATATAGAGAAGAGAAACAAGAAACAGAAAAGGAATAGAATGAAAAAGGTTTGCTGGCCACGAATGAAAGTTAACAAATCGCTTTCTGCTTAACATCTTGTCCGGGCCATATGCATCACGGACTTTGACCTTGGAAACTCCCGGAGAGGAGCACGTCGGGGGTAGGCCGGGGTCCTGGCATGTGGGCAGGCCGGCAGTCACGAGGCAAGAGATGGAGCTTGCGCCGTCGCTAATCAAGATTGGGCAAGCCCATAACACACGCTATAGGGTCAGTCACTTTAGCTTTTGGGCCATAGGAAAATACAAGAGGTATAAAGGGGGTTATTTGGGCCACGCCTAGGGCCATGGCCCGGGTGGCCCTAGGCCCATCTCCGCCCCTGTTCCCCACCGGCCGTGCGCCCGTGCCTTGCCGCTCGCGATCACGAGAAAAACTTGGGTTTTGCACGGGCGGCACTGAACGGGAAAAGAAGACGCGAAGTTCAAAACGTAGGAGTATCCGAGTCGGTAGCTGGCTTCACTACCGGAATCACGCTCGCACACGGCAAAGGGACGAAAACGCACGGCACCGCCTTTGCCGTGCGCCTTTTCCCAAAGCGCACGGCAAAGGGCACCCGACTCATTTTTACCCGGTAAAGATCTTTGTCGTGCGGTTTGGGAAAAGGCAACGCACGGCACAGTTGGTTGCAGTGCGTAATAGGAGACGCACGGCAATGAAAAGGTGTTGACGGCCGTCCGCGGGGAGACGGCGTCACACCCTCTCTGCCGTGCGCCGCTTAGCACGCACGGGAATGGTAGTGCTCTTTGTCGTGCGCCATGTGACAAGGCGCACGGCAAAGAGTGGTCAAGGCGCAAGGTTGACCCTGGCCTTTGCCGTGCGCCGTGCTACGTGGCGCACGGCAACGATTGGTCCAGGCGCACGGTGGACTGCTCCCTTTGCCGTGCGCCACGTGGCCAGACGCACGACAAAGGTTGGTCCAGGCGCCCGGTGCACCATACCCTGTGCCGTGCGTCTGATGGCTTGGCGCACGGCAAAGAATGTTCAATGTGCCGTGCGCCGCCACAGGCGCACAACAAAGGGACCGTTCTGGCAGCCCTTTTTGGTCGATTTGCCGTGCGCCTGCCCCACGGCGCACGACAAATTGACCAAATTTTTTTTTCTGTTTTTCACGTCAAAAAATTCCCAAAAACCATATACATGACATATATATCACAATATCCATCACAGACATCATATATATCACAACATGCATCATATATGTCACAATATCCATCACAGGCATCATATATAATAATATACATCACAAATCCACACCGAAGTCCGAAGTTCATCGATAAGTGCACACAAAAGTCCACAATTCATCGACAGTGCACATAGTTCATCACAGTTCATAGACAAGTCCACAATGCAAATAAAAAGGTGCGGCTCACTGAGGCGGTGGCGTACTGCGGAACTCCGGTGGAAACAAGCGCCAGTTGGATCACCGGTGACAAGGCTGGGGACCCATGCAGAGTATTCGATGCCGCCGATATGTTCTTTGAAAAAAAATAGTAAAAGGCATGTGAGGCAAAGAAAGTTGTCCAAGTTATAATCTAAATTGTCTAAGTCTCTACTTTGTCTAGGTTTCAAAGTGAGTATAAATCTCTACGTTCTCTAAGTCTCTAATGTTCGAAATGAAAGAAGAAAGATGTCAAGTAACTCACAGCAGGAGAACCGGCCGTAGGGGGAGGGAGCACCATCGGCGTGGGCATCGGGGGCATCACAGGCGGCAGGGGCATCGGTAGACCACTCTGAAAAGCTTGCATGCATGCTTGCATGTGTGCGGTCATCTGCGACTGCTGCATCGCCGCCCACTGCTGCATCGCCGCCTGGTGTGTGGCCATCGCCTGGGCCACCTGCTGGGCCACCTGATCGGCCACCTGCTACTGCTGCTGCTGCCCCTGCTGTTCTTCCACACGCTGCTCGACCGCGGTTAAGGCCGCCTGCAATTGTTCATCCCAATGTTACAACGAAAAGTGAAGATATGTAGAAATTCGGTAACTTGCCATAAATCAGAAATAACCTTGAGTCGCTCCATCTCGGCCAGTGCCGCCGACGGCCGTGGGCGTATGGGAGGGGCATTCCCGCTGTCCTTTGCCTTTACCGCCGCGAGAGTGGGAGTACTGGCCGTGTCCAAAAGGCTGTCGCCCATGTAGTAATGGTCGTGCTTCTTCCCCCCACCAATCCTCATGACCGTCTCTCCATCAAACGGCGCGCGGATGGGATCCCACTCTGGCCCATGGATCTGCCTTCCCGTCTCCGCATATGTAGTGAAGCGGGAGTGGATGGAGGGATTGGTGTACGCCTCCGGCGGGTCGTCGGGGTTGTAGGTGGTCTCGGACGCGGTCGCCTTGCCCTTGTGGGCCAACATGTATGCCATCACGTCGGTGCACTCAGCGTCTCCATGTGCCCGGGACTGACAAAAATCAAGTTGATTAGAAATTAGATAGAATTGAGCTTTACAACAAAGAAATGGATCTTTTCATACCCATCTTTTCTTGTACTGTGCAGCCGTGAGGTTTCCTTGATGGTGTGTTGGGTACGTCATCAACAAACGCTTCTGCCGGCCAGCGTCGTGCTTCTCAATCCACTCCGGGCTGAACCACCTCGCCACTATGCGTTTCCAGCAGTCAGCATCGTTAACGCACCACCACGCAGGCGTCTACACGTGATCAAGTGAACGAGCTGTAAGAATATCATATTAAGTGATGTCCGAAAAGCTGAAATGCAACTTTACCTCCTCGTATTGCTTCTGGGTCAGCCTATAGGTCCGCGCTTCTGCTTTGGTCATCTTCTTTCCCCACTTTGCAGCGGAGTAGTTTATGACGCACTGAATTTGCGCGTCGTAGTGCATGTCCAGCACAAGCTTTTTGCACACTGTCTCCTGCACCTGCTCTGCCTTCTCCTCAAATCCACCAACCAACCTATAGAAGTCCTGCATATAAAGCAGCAATGGATCCACAATCAATATTGCAAAAATGCCCGATAGAATACGATGAATTGAGAAAGACTTACCCACAACTCGACCTTCACTCGCTCTCCTTACAGCTCGGCCTTCACTCACATAGTAGTTTCATCTAAATGTGATAGAGGTTGAGGGAGTGCTCACCGAGAGGATGGCGTATGTGTCGAGACGGCGTGGTGTGAGATCACGGCCGGAGAGCACCACCCATCCTCCTTCTCCCTCTCCTCCTTCCCCTTCTTCCCTTCCTTCCCTTCCCCCTTCTTCCTTTCCTGCAGTGGTGGCCGGCCGGGGGCGCCGCCGTCGGAGCAGGGAGGCGGGAGGCGCAGCTCGGGGCGCCCCACCGGCCGGAGCATGCGGGCGGGGGCCGGGGGCGAGGCCGGGGGCGGGCGGGGGGAGCGTCGGGGTCGGGGGCGGGGGCACACCGTGGCGGGGGGGTGACGCCTCCGGCGGCGGGGGGAGGGGGGCGGGGGCGGTGGCGGTGGCGGGGCGCGGGCGGCGCCGGCGGCGAGCCGGGGGCGGGGCGGGGCGAGCCGGGGGGCGGGGCCGGAGGCGGCGGGGGCGGGGCGAGGCCGGGGCGGAGGCGCGGCGGAGGCGGATCGGCGGCGGCGGTAGATCGGCGGCGGCGGGTTGAAGAAGTTGGGATGTTGGATTGTGGGGGAAGAAACGGGGCTGGGAGGTAGGATCAACCCGAGTCTTTGCCGTGCGCCGCGAGGGTCTGGCGCACGGCAAAGACGGGCCCACCTTCCAGCCTTGGTGCCCTGGTGCCCAACAGTGCCTTTGCCGTGCGCCACGGGGGCCTGGCGCAAGGCACAGGTGGGCGCACCTGCCTGCCTTGGTGCCCTGGTGCCCAACAGTGCTTTTGCCGTGCGCCACGGGGGCACGGCGCACGGCACGGGCGGGCCCACCTGCCCGGCCTTGGTGCCCGGTGCCCAACGGTGCCTTTGTCGTGCGCCACGGGGGCACGGCGCACGGCACGGGGAGGGCCCACCGCGACCCTTGGTGCCCTGGTGCCCAACAGTGCCTTTGCCGTGCGCCACGGGGGCTTGGCGCACGGCACAGGCGGGCCCACATGCCAGTCAAAGTGACCAAGTTCCTGACTGCATGTGGGCCCGCAGCCTTTGTCGTGCGCCTCTTTGGTATAGCGCACGACAAAGAGGCTACATTGAATTTTAATTTTTTGTAAATATTATGCATAAATGTTTAAATGGATGTAAAAATTATCATAAACTAACATGAGACAATTGCATGTTGTATGTTCACTAGAGAAAACGTTTTGAAGTCAAAAACAAAATCAAATTTTACTAAGTTTACAAACCAAAGGAGATCACTCTAAACACTTTAGAACTTCTAGTGAGATGCTTCAGTTTGTAAACACTATGCGTGACAAAATATTCAAAACCTTCCCTACTCTTTATCACAACTTTCCCATGCCATATCATGACGTCTCGATGAATCTCATGATTTTCTAACTTCGTTTGCATTTTTTACAATTAAAAAACTTTACCAATGAACATCGATTCTCATCCTTCGTGAATCAAATGTACATAATTTCAACCAATGTGGTCAGTAAGGTCTTAAAAAGGACTCAATTACACGAATATCATTTTTTCCACGAACTTTACCTTATCATTTCATGTACTTGCAGTTCATTTTGATTTATGTGAAGAAAATCCTTTTAAGGAAAGAAATTCATAAAAAATACCAAATAAATCGAGATGAGTACCAATTTGAGATACTGAGTACAAAGTAATGCATTTGTAGTGGACAAATCAAAAGAAATCAAAAAAACAAAGTTTTAAAATAATCTTTGCCGTGCGCCGCTGGAAACGCACGGCAAAGATACATCTCTGTCGTGCGTTCATGCGGGGCGCACGGCAAAGATACATCTGTGCCGTGCGTTCATGTGGGGCGCACAGCAAAGGCTAACGACCGTTAGCGTCTGCCCCCGCCGTCCGCCGTGTCACGGGCGGCGCACGTGCCTAGGCCTCTTTGCCATGCGCTATGGTCCGACGCACGACACATGCCGCTCTTTGCCGTGCGCCTTGGGAGAGACGCACGGCAGAGAGATCTGCACCGTGCGTTTATCGGAGCCGTGTGGCATGGCGTAGGCGCACGACAAAGAGTAGCCTTTGCCGTGCGCCCGATAGAAAGCGCCCGGCAAAACTTTTGGCGCACGGCAAAGGCCGTCTTTCCGGTAGTGCTTCCTTCTTAATTTCGAGTTTGCTACTTCCCCAAGAAAAACCCTACGAAATTTGCGATAGTTTCCCTGGCAAAAGCAAAAGAAGGTAAAAGCCCAACCAAATGCAAATCAATCTTGTTGGGGCGTCGAAAATGCTTTGTGCAGGCACAACTTTTTTTTTAATAAATGAAAGGTTATGGTAAAATCTTGCCGACCCGTCAGAATCTTGGTGGACAACAAAAGATTGGATTACAGTTTCAGAACGATGGGCGACGTGGTGTTGATGGGCTGCAGGCCTGCGCCTGGTCTCTTTGGCTTCACCAACCCATCCATCTTCCCCAATTCCAGCGATTGGGTTTGTAGTCCAATGCTAGGATGGTCTAGTCGGACGCTACCCACCAGGGTTCAAATCCTGGTGCTCACACCTTTTCCTGGATTTATTTCGGGATTTTCCGGCGTTATACGTTAAGTGGTAAGCGACGTTCCCGTCGACGACGAGGCGCCAGTGGTGACTTCGAGAATCTCCAGATCTGTCGGTGCTCAGTCCTTCGGAGGTGCTCATAGGGGTAGGGTTTGCGTACGTGTATTCATAGGGGTGAGTGTGTGTGCGTGTTGCGAGTGTCTGCGTTGTACTGTGTCAATCTCAAAAAAAATCTTCCCCTATTCCATGGCGGTTCGTGGTAGAAGAACAGCATGACACCAGATAGACTCGTCCCACAATATCCTCGTCGTACACCACCGCTAGCGGAGGCGTCCCATCGCGAACTTAACTACGTCTGCCATCGTCGCCAACACCGCGAGCAGGCAAAACATCCTCAAGATCGATGGCAACTCATGCACCCTTGGCAGTTGGCACCCCACCGGGCGAGTGCATTGTCTCCCGCCCATTCACCATCGGCGGACACAACTGGCGCGTCAAGTATTACCCAAACTCCGTTCACTACAGTGGTGGCGAACACATATCCCTCTACCTCGTCCTCGACAACAACATGGACAAACCGGTGAAGGTTCAGTTTCTGTTCAATCTGGTGGTCTCTCTATGGTGTGGAGATGACGACGACGCAACCCCCGTCGTGGATGTTGTTACGGGCATCTGTATGCCTTTTTGCTAGCCAAGGGGTCTAGAGGCTAGCGAAGTTCGTCACGAGGAAAGACCTGAGGACGATTCTCAGAGACTATTCTTTTGCCGTCCGATGTGACGTCGCCGTCATCAACAAGCTCCGCGCCGAGGACTCACCGCCAGCGATCGTCAACCTTCCGACCTTTATGTCTGTCCCCCGTCCAACCTGCACAAGCAACTCGGCGAGCTCCTCAAGAGCGAGAAGGTGCTGACGTGGTCTTTAAGGAGATGAGCAAGCTAACAAATGAAGTTCGAGACACTAATCATACAATTGAGGTTTTGGAGAAGCGAGTATCCACAATGACCACAAGGATTCAACAGCCTGAACTGAACCTTCCCAAGACTGAGGATAAAGAAGAGGAATCTTTTGATGATGCTGACCATCCTGAGGATACTATTTACATTCATGATGGTACGATTGACCACAAGATGACAAGCGAAAATCATGTGCATCGCACTCTTGCACGGAATAGAAAAGGTATGGGAGGTAACAAAACTAGACACAATTATGTTAAGAATGACCCTTATGCTAAAGTTAAATTTACCATACCTTATTTTTATGGGAGATATGATGCTAAGGAATACCTAGATTGAGAGATGACTAGAACAAAAATTTTCTTTCCACTTTGTTCCTGATCGGCATAAGGTTAGACAAACCACTAGTGAATTTAAAGATTTGGCTATAATATGGTGGCAAGAGTGTGCTTTAAACATGCAACCTGATACTTGGGATGAGCTTAAACATGCAATGTGTGATCAATTTGTTCCTGCATCTTATAAGTGTAATTTACATAAGAAATTGCAAAATTTAGAGAAAGGAGATATGTTTATTCATGAAAGTTATGCTGAGCTACAAAAAGAGTATGGTTTCTTGTGGGGTAGTAGATGATCCTAAGGATAAGGTGTCATTTTTATGGAGGTCTGAGACGTGAAATTCAAGATATTATTAACTATAAAGACTTTACTACCACCAACTAGTTGTTCCAACTTTCTATGCTTGCAGAAAAGGAATTCCAGGGACGAAGTAGGAGCACCTACACGCCCAAGGCCTTCACGACAACAACTTCTAGGTCGTTGGGTGCCTCTCCTCCAGCACCACTGGAGAGTACACACTCATCACCACCAGCTCCTATGTTCTCTTATGAGGTACGCAATGTGTCTGATGTGCAGGCCCAACAAACCAAGACACTGTCCCTGTTGCCAAGAGTTTTTTGAGTAAATCTACCAACATCGTGTCCACCGCTGCAAGGGCATGGGACATGTGATGAAGGATTGTCCAAGTGCTCGTGCTTTCATTATTGCACCGAACGGTAACGGATATGTATGTTGCAGGTTCGGAGGAGAACGAGGTATAAGCACCATTTACTCCATCGCTGCCTCCGTGGGTTTTTCTTGCCTTCTTGTGTAGCATTCCTTAATTGGACAGGAGGATCATGAGGACGCGACAAAAGCCCAGTGCAAAAACTTGTTCCACAGGTTTCTCGTCGTGGTTTTCCCACTCGTCCACTACACTATCCATACCACATTGAACGGTTCAATAATATTGATAGGGTAAAGATAACTACAATCGCATGTATACACTTTTTTAGTTAGCTCTTATCAAGACTCTACTGATTTTGATGTTGTACCTATGCAATCAAGCTCGCTTTTGTTAGCCCGCCCATGAGAATATGGTAAGGATGTTGCACATCATGGTAGAATTAATACATATACTTTCATGCATAAGGACAAGAACTTTGCTTTGCTTCCTTTATCGTCTGTTAATATTAGGAAACATTTTCGTGATCTTGCTAACAATGCTAAAAATAACGCTGCAACTAGTGACTCCTCTAATGTTAATAAACATGATGCAATTTTCTAAAGGGAGGTGCTTTTCTTGCTACTACATCTGTTGTTGCTGAACTTTGTGATAATCCTGATGCGCCTTGCTATACTATGCTTTGTCGTGATGTGCTTTTTACTAATGATCCTCTGTCTTCTACTTTGCATCATGTTGCACCTAACTTTTTGCAGGAACTTGATAAAGTTGGGAGGGAGTCGAAGATGACTCCAATACAAGAAGGGAGGATGACTCCAATACAAAAAGGGAGGATGAGGAGGACATTGACATGATGGACACACACACACACACACACACACGTTGTACTTTGTTCTCAACTTATCTGCCACGTCCAACTTGGAATTAGCCTACACCCCACACGGTTGTGACGATATCTCCATCATACAACGCCGAAACTAGGCGTATCAGGATGCATTGGAAGGGGACGATGACGTCGTGGATTTGGTTCTTGTCCTACCTCCAGACCATTCGTGGATCATGCTGTGTGACCATGAAAAGGTGCTGCATCACCTAGTTTTGGGCCAACTTTGCCTTATATCAAGTCGGGCCCGTGGCCCATGTTGTGGGTGCCCCCCTGTGCACCCTCAACCCTAGGTCGACCCCCTAGTCATTAAACCCCTATAGCCACCACCAATTAGACTTGGATTTTTCCTACAGTTTTCTATATTTGAACAATCACCGTTGTTGGTCTGTGATGAAACCCCAACTTCGTGAGATTAAACCATTCATATGTAGATCGTCACTACTTTGAGAGTTGTGTTCTTTTTGAGGTCTTACTTGTGTTCTTCGTTTTGTAGGCAAGGATTAGCCTTTGTGGTGAGGTCAACTAGATTGTGACAGGTTGATAACTAGAGCAGTCGTGGTGCAAAGATTGCGGGGATTCGGGTCTTTGGATCTGAAGTCGGATCGGTGTGTCGTGCTCCACCCAAAATGAGTTATCCTTTATGTAATGGAAGATCGAGCACCCCCGTCCCCATCACTCCCTCCCCCACTTTCTCCAGCATGAGGTAGGAATGCGCTAGTGAGGCGAGGCAGGGGCTACCATGGTTCGCAGTGGGCCTCCTCACAACCACGCCAGCGAGGTGAGGTAGGGAGCTCCTCGCTGCACAACGTCGACGATACTCTTTCCTCCCTGGTCGTTCCATCCCCTCCCGTGTCATCTGCCTGACGCTGCTACCTATCTCTTCGGTCGCCCATCCTCCCGTGCTGCACCTCCCGTTGTGTCCACCCCCCATCGGTCGCCAAGGACCACCAGTGCCATCGGGAACCCACTGCCACCCCAACCTTCCGCGATGCGCTTTCCTATAGCGCCCCTGCCTCCACGGCCATGCCTCCCTTTGGTGGCCCCATCATCCCGCTACCCGCTGCGCCTCCATCCGGTAGCCCTACCTTAGCGATTGTGCCTTCTTTGGCGCCCCTATCTCTGCGCTACCTCTAGGGCCAGTGCCTCGAGGGTCGACGTGGCCTGGGCAGCTATGGGCAGATCAGCTCACTACAAGCTGTAGGGAGGCGGTTCCAGCCAACGGTGCCTGGAATAAGGGCACTGTGATGGTGGTCATCATGGCCATCGTCACAGGCGCCCGAGTGAGGACCATGTGTGGTTCGAGGACCGATGGATGGTCGCTTCCTGGTGTGATGAGTGATTGACAATGTTGTGTGGACTAATTCTTGGCTAAGTATTGTAGGTGTAGGTTGCGGCTTGACTCGTGTTGGTGCAGGTGAAGAACAAGCGCGAAAGGTCATTGCAGGTGAGGCCTCCAGGTGTGGAGAAGACAAGTAGGCTTCGTTCGATGGACGCGGTGGCTAGCGGAGTCAAGTGCGGGCTGCATGGTGGCAAGAACAACAAGATGAAGTCAGTGGAAAGTTTCTTGGTTGAGCCACAAAACCAAGGTCGAGCCGGGAGTTCGTGGGAGCCAAGTCATGAGTGGTGATTGGCGGAGGCTACATCAAGTTCGCGGGGTTTGCGGTGGTTCACCAGAAAATCACTGGGTTACTCGGCTGAGCCACAAAGCCGAGGCCGAAGACCGAGCGTGGATGTCTGGCTGAAACCGACCTAACCCGTTTGGAGAACCGGTCTGACCGGTTTGGGGTCGCAGGGCGCCGGAAGCTTCGAAGCGGAGGACACGCGTCGGGATCACAAGGCTTGCGTCGAGGCTACGCGAAGTGCGGTCGCCGGGCATCCGTCCGATGGGGCTACGAAGACAAATTCCCAAATTGCCCTTGGTGGGCGTGTATCCTAGTTTAGGCTTTAGGGGTATTTTAGTCTTTCGGCTTGCCTCCATATAACCCAAGGGGTGAGAGGATGGCAGCCAACTCATGGAACCCTAGCTCATTTGTTTTCCTATTTTCTTAGGATTTCCATAGGACTAGCTTGAGAGCTTCATGGTGAGATCTTGTGAGAGGGTTGGATGATCGGGCAGCAAGCTAGACCTTGTATGAACCTCCTTGGTATGTATAGATGATTCGGCGTGGTTCATCAAGGCTTTGTTGTGTTGTTCCCGGTTGTTTTTGGTGGTGATTTTCGGAGTCCTCTCTTGGTGTTTTCTCGGTGTGTTTTCAGGACCTTGCTCTTGGTGATTTGATGGGGGAAATTCATGTGAACCCTTTGTGGCTCTTTTGCCTTTGATTCCCCTCCCAAATCCGCGAGTTAAGGGGCTCGATTTTGGTGTTTTCAGAGTTTTAGGGTTAGAGGTGTTCTTGAGGGTTGACTTTCGATTCCTCTTGATTGAGTGGGTTTTGGGGACCGAGCTTCTAGCCAAGGGTAGCCCACGAGGTACCCCAACTATCCCCAAAGTCTCACTTTGATCTGTGGAATGAATCGGGAGATCGATTGGTGGAAGGTTTGAGTTTTTCCCGCAGGCTGTGTTCTTCCCGACTGTCCAGACCAAAACCGGCCTGACTGGTTTCCCAAACCGGTCTGACCGGTTTCGCCCTGTGGGTTGTCGAGAAGGGTTTTTGAGCAAGGAAGTCTCTATTGCGCTATGGCTTCTTTTGTTCATATGTGGAAAGGCTCTTGAGGTGTTTTGGGTCTTTAGGGAGTTTCTAGACAAAGTCGGTCTAACCGGTGTGCCAAACCGGTCTGACCGGTTTCCCCTGCCTGCGTGAGGCTAAGTCCAACAGAAGCGGTCTGACCGGTTTCAGAAACCGTCCTGACCGGTTTGGGCTGCCAGCAGCTGTGTCGTGTGTGTTTCCGTTGCGTGTGTGCTGTGGCTGTTGGTTGGGTCTTGCTCCTAGGTTCAGTAGCACTTCAGTGGTTGCTGAACTTGGCAAGAGAAGCTTGTGGAGGTGCACGAGTGAAATCGGGTTCATAGGCCAAATTCTTGAATAGAATTTTTATCGGCTCCCATTCACTCCCCCCTCTCTGGTTCGCCGTTTCGGTCCTTCAAGTGGTATCAAGCCGGTTCGGGTCTTTATTGTCTCTAACTAGTCTAAGATCCAAGGATGGTGTACCAGGAACGCGGTTCGGGTCCTCCACACTTCGATGGAAAAAACTACCAGATGTGGAGTAAGCGGATGGCAGCGTTCCTCCGCGGAAAGGGTCAGATCCTTTGGGATGTCACGGTGGACAACAGCTATGTCCAGCTGATGAACTTCCTCGCTCCTGGATCGAGAGACATGTTCGACGCCAACAATAAGGCGGTCGACTACTTGTTTCGTGCTTTGTGTCAGCCTGAGTTCGATCGGGTGCACATCGAACACTTGGCTTGTAGAATCTGGTCGGTGTTGAAGGAAGCTCATGTTGGGAATGCTCAGGTTCAGGCTCGGATGTATGCAACCTACCGGAGAGAGTACGAGAACTTCACTCATTTCCCCAGTGAGTCCATCGATGCCTTGTTTCAGAGGTTCACAGTGGTTGTGAACAACATGAGGGACAATGTGGATGTGCTCCTGTACGATGATCATGATAGAGCTGTCAAGCTCTTATACTCTTTGGATCGTACGATTTGGGGAGGGGGAAAGTTCGAGGCCATTGTGGAGTCGGAGAAGTATGACACTCTGACGGTGAACGAGTTGTTCTCTAAGCTCAAGTCGGCTGAGGAGGATAGGGGCATGACAACCAAGCTCGAGGGCCCGACTGACTCTCATAGTCTTGCCCTCGTCGGTGGTTCGAAAGGAAAGGCTAACACTAACCCATCCACCAGGATGTTCTCTTTGTCCTCTTTGATGTCTATGCCAGATGAGTAGTTCGACGTGCTTGGAGAGGACAAGCTGGCGTTGCTGACGAGAAGATTCGAGAGGCTGCACGAGAACCGGGTGAACATGAGGAGGAACACGAGGACATGCTTCCAGTGCGGCAAGCCAGGACACTTCGTCGCCGACTGCCTGGAGAAGGTCGAGAACAAGGATGTCTACAAGCACAAGTCAAGAACGGATGGCAAGTACCGGTCGAGGCGTAATCACAAGAGCAAGCACAAGAACAAGCACAAGGACGAGCGACGATCGAGGAAGAAGGAGAGCCGAGGCAAGGCCCGAGCGATGGTTGGAGCGAGTGACGTCGACTCCAGTTTCACGTACTCCACCTCGAGCTCAAGCAGCAGTGAAGATGAAGGTGATCATCGCAAGAGCAGGAAGTCATCCAAGAACCTGAGCGGGCTGAGCTGCTTCACTAGAGACGGCTTCTGCACCATGGCGCTGAGCTCCGGCAGCAAGAAGAGCACACAGAGCGACTCGGACTTTGACTCCGACGACGAGGTGCATGATGAACTCCCCTTCTTGCGTCAGGAGAATGAACGGCTTGGCTTGTTGTTTGATAATCGTGATGACATGCTTAAAGAGGCTAAGAAAATGAGGAAAGAGCTTAGGGCTTCACTCGAGGATGCTAGGACTAGAGTGGATGAGCTAGAAACACAGAATTTGGATGCTAAGCTGGAAATTGATTCTCTGAAAGCTTCACCTGTTGTTTCTGATGAAGTTGAATGTGCTGATTGCTCTATTTTCCTTGCTGATCTTGCCTTGTTTAAAGAAAAGCATGCCTCCAAGTGTGAGGAACTAGATGTGCTTAGGGTTGAAGTGGCTGAGCTTAAGTCTAGATCTGCTTTGCTAGGTGCTTGAACTTCTTGCCCTGTTTTGCATGAGAAAATTGATGAGATGCATGCTTATACTATTTCTCTTGAGACTAAATTGAAAGAACCAATTCCTACATCTTGCTCTACCTGTGAATTGCATGCTTTGAAGAATTTGGAACTTGCACATTATGTTGATCATTTGCAGGATGAGAATGATGAGTTGAGAAAGTTGATGGGTTGGTTGTCTGGTCATGAGCCTCAGTTGAGGATAATGATTGAGACATTCAAGAGGCAGAATGGTGAGGGACTTGGGGAAAACAAGGTTGGTGAGGGAAGTGGAGAAAACATTCCAGAGCCACAAAAAAACCCACCACAAAAATGATTTCCCTCTTAAACCTAACCATCTCAGGAATCGACTAGACACAACCCCAGCTCCACCCTTGTTTCCTCCACAAACAAATGATTTCCAAAAGCCTATCAAGTTTGTGAGCACTTCGGGAAAAGTGTTCTTTGGGAAAGAGAGAGAGAGAAGGCTGGTGAGGAGAAACCGGTTGAGAAGCCGAGTTTAGAGAAACCAAGTGATCAGCCCCAACCCAAGCCTAAACCCAAGCTTGTGAGGTTTCATTGTGTCTATTGTGGGAGAGATGGACATAAGGATGAGTTTTGCTTCAAGAGGAAGCAAGAGGAGAGAATGGCAAAGGAGTGGGCTAACAAGGACAAGTACCACCCCTCCAGTGGTGTACTTGAGCCTCGTGTGCAGATGCCCAGAGCTAAGGCGAGTGTAAGAACAGTTCCGGCTTGGGGAGGGCGAAAGGCTGCATGAAGTGCTGCTGGAGGTGTGAAACCGGTCAGACCAGTTTTGAAACCGGTCAGACCGGTTTGGGGTCTGCAGGGAGGCAAATTTGGTTTTCGTGCTCGTGAGGAGTCTCGGTTTGTCTCAGGTGGTCGTGGTTCTGGTGGTTGGTCTGGAGAGTCTACAGGTGGTCAGTTTGCTAGGCGTTCTCCCCCTTGTGCTCAATACGGGGATGGGAGGAGTCGTAGCTTTGAGATGGAGAGGAGGGACGATCCACGGTTCTCCTTTCGTGGTTTTGGTCCTCCTCCAGGCAGAGAGGGTTGGTATCCTCAGAGTTGTTACCGGGGTGGTGTTTGTGGAGGTAGCTTTGATAGGAGAGATGCTTTGGAGTGTGCTAACCCCACTTTCGAGCAAATGGCTCGGCACTGGTTTTACTCTTTTGGTACTAACCCCAGTGTTGAGTCGTTTGTTCGCTCACGTGCTCGTTTTTGAATTTCAGGTGGGAGACTTGAAGAACATTTGGTTGATTGACTCCGGTTGCTCGAGGCATATGACTGGAGACAAGGGGTGGTTCTCAAGTCTCGTCCCGGTGGTGACAAAGAGGTACATCACCTTTGGGGACATTGGGCGTGGGCGTGTGCTTTCAGAAGGTGAGATTAAGGTGAGTGACAAGATCACTCTCAGGCGTGTTGCTCTTGTTCAATCGCTTGGATACAATTTTCTTTACGTGTCCCGAGTTTGTTGGATGAGGGTTTTGAGGTGTTGTTTCGACCTGGTGGTTCTCGGATTTTGGACTCTCGAGGGGACCTTGTCTGTATGGTCGTTCCTGAGGGTCAGGTGTTTCGAGCTGATTTTTCTCAGTCTTCTGGTGTTGAGTGTTGTTTCTTGGCCGGTTGTTGGAGTGAGTTGTGGAAGTGGCATAGGAAGTTGAGTCACTTGAGCTTTGACCTTTTGTCTTGCTTGACTAAACTCAATTTGGTCCGAGGATTGCCACGGTTGAGGCTTGAGAAAGAGTTGGTTTGTGCGCTGTGTAGGCATGCCAAGATGGTAGCCTCTTCTCACCCGCCTCTCACCGATGTGATGACTGAGCGTCCATGCGAGCCGCTCCATATGGACCTTGTTGGCCCAGCTCGTGTGCGATCCGCGGGTGGGAAGTGGTATGTCCTTGTTGTGGTGGATGACTATTCTCGGTATGTGTGGGTGTTCTTTCTTGAGGATAAGGGGGAGACGTTTGGTTTTGTTCGACATCTTGTCTTGAGGTTGAGGAAGGAGAAGCACGGAGATGCCCTACGAGCATTCCGCAGTGATAATGGCTCAGAATTCAGAAACTCTCGTTTCGAAACCTTTTGCCATGACTTGGGTCTTGAACACCAGTTTTCGAGTCCGTATACGCCTCCCCATAATGGTGTTGTGGAAAGGAAAACATGACCTTGTGTGAGATGGCTTGGACGATGCTTGATGAGCATAGTACTCCGAGAAGGTTCTAGGCTGAGGCGGTGAATACCGCGTGGTATGTGTCGAACAGGATCTACCTCAGAGTGCATAAGAAGAAAACCTGCTACGAATTGATGCACAGTCGCACACCCAAGGTGAGTCACTTCCATGTCTTTAGATGCAAGTGCTTTATTCTGAAAAAAGGGAAGAAGTTGGATAAGTTTGAGGCTAGGTCGGTCGATGGTATTTTCTTTGGTTATGCATCTCATTCTAGAGCATATCGTGTGCTCAATCTTGAAACTAACCAAATCGTGGAGACTTGCGAGGTAACCTTCGACGACACACAACTACATAGTCAGCTTATCTTTGAGTGTGCAGGTGATGATGAACTTGGCGAGGAGATCTTTCAGGAGGAGGAGCATGAACTTGGAGATGATGAAGATCGCGGTATGGTACCCGCGGCTGAACAGTTTCCTACTACTTCGACTACAGTGGTGGACGACCCCTCTCCTACACCTACGACGACAAATCAAGATCAAGGAGAAGCTATTGTTGAGGGGGAGGTAGCATCAAGGCGAGAACTTCCCTGGCGAGTACAAGTGGATCACCCAGCTTCAAATATCATCGGCGACATGAATGAACATACTACACGGTCGAGGGATCGAAACAATTCTCATTTCGCTCATGCTGCATTTGTTGCCACCTTTGAGCCCAAAGACATTGGACACGCACTATCTGGTCATAATTGGGTTAATTCGATGCATGAGGAGTTGGAGAACTTTGAGAGGAATCAGGTTTGGGAATTGGTTGACCCTCCCCCAGGGTGTAAGCCGATTGGTACAAAGTGGGTGTGGAAGAACAAAGTGGGAGAGAAAGGTGAAGTGGTGAGAAATAAGTCAAGACTTGTTGCTCAGGGGTTCAGTCAGAAGGAGGGGATCGACTACGAGGAGACTTTTGCTCCCGTATCCTGTTTGGAGGCAATAAGGATCCTTCTAGCCTTTTTCGTGGCTAAAGGGTTCGAGTTGCACCAAATGGATGTGAAGATTGCTTTCCTGAATGGTGTGTTGGAGGAAGAAGTGTATGTGAGGCAATCACCTGAGTTTGAGAGTGAGAAGTACCCCCACCGGGTGTACAAGTTGAGGAAGGCGCTTTATGGGTTGAAGCAGGCGCCTAGAGCTTGGTATGGTAGGTTGAGGGGGGGTTTTCTTTGAGAGAGGTTTTGAGATGGGGAAAGTTGATCAGACCTTGTTTCTACTTAGGCAGGGCAGAGATATCCTGATTGTGCAGGTGTACGTGGATGATATTGTCTTTGGTGGCTCGTCTAACTCTCTTGTTGCAAGGTTTGCAGAGGATATGAGTAGGGAATTTGAGATGAGCATGCTGGGCGAGTTGCAGTTCTTCCTCGTGTCGTATGGACCTCCCTGGGCCCACTGCCTCGGTGGGTACCA
Organism: Cenchrus americanus; assembly: GCA_947561735.1. NCBI lineage: Eukaryota > Viridiplantae > Streptophyta > Magnoliopsida > Poales > Poaceae > Cenchrus > Cenchrus americanus. The sequence continues at coordinate 59,699,726 of OX387240.1, forward strand.
GGACCGACTACTCGGTGGGCCCCTGGGACTACCCGACTTGCGCTGCACGGCACCTGATGGCGTGAAGCACAAGGACTAACGGGGGAGAAGTACTCGGATAGGAAGGCCGTACATGTCCCGCATTTGTATAGAGGACTCCCTAGACGTACTCGACTAGTACTCTCTCCACGAACCGACTTGTAACCCTGCCTCCCGGACTATATAAGGCGAGGCAGGGACCCCTCTCTAGATCATCTCATCTCACGGCGTAAGATTGCATCGTCTTGTAATCATACCCAATCAATCCAGAGCTACGCAGCATACAGGACGTAGGGTATTACGCACCTCGCGGCCCGAACCTGTCTAAATTGTGTGCCACGTGTCTCTTCCTTCGAGTTACCGATCTCGACGAGGCCACATTCATCTACTTCGGGTACTCCCCTTAGTAGGTTGCCGGTCTAAAAAAACCGACAGCTGGTGCGCCAGGTAGGGGCTCTCGCCCGAGATCACATGGCGAACTCGACGACTCCCTTCTACATCAAGCCAACCGTCGCCTTCAACCGTGGCGACACCTTCGTCTTCGGCGCCTGGGTCTGCACTGCTGAGGGCATTGGATCTTTCCAACGCCACCTCACCATGCCACCCAACCCGGAGACCGGCCTCGTGACACTTCCCGAAGTAGTCAAAGGCGAACTCGCCGGCAAGTTCGGCGAAATTTCGCTTTTCGACCTGCACGCCGACTTCGAGCTTGGATCCGCCTCCAACTCGAACTCGACGTCCCCGTGGGCCACTGTGTGCGAGCCGGCTGCACAGGCATCGCATGCGGGCAGCCCACCTCATGAGCACTTCGCTCGTGGTCCCCGCAACCTCAGCAGGGCCCGCACGGAGGCTCCCCCTCCACGCTGGGCCGGCAAGGAGCCCGTACCCGAGTACAACTCGGACTCCGACACCGCTCCCGACCATGCCTCGGACTCCAACCCCCTCTTTGGCTTCGGGTCGGACCCTGAGGATCCCGAGTCCGAGGACAATTCCACTGAGCAACCCTTATCAGGGCCGGCTTCTGGGCTGGTTATAACATCCACACCCGCCGGCAGATTCGTCTACTGGCCAGACCATAAGCCCGCCGACCTGATAGACAGGAACTCACGCTACGTCGTCTACCTCGACTCGCTTCCCTTCCAGTAGGGAACACCGCTCTCCTGAACTGAGGAGTACTCTCCAACTGAGGTGGCGAGTTCTGACTCCAGTCTTGGCAACCCCGATCGCCAAGTCTTCATGGATGCCGGCGACACGCCAGGAACTTCAGGGGCACAGGACCAGTACCTTGAAGACATCTCCGCAGACGAGCTGTCTGCTAAAGCACCCGCGGATGAGACTGACGCCAACAGGGACGCTCGACGTGAGCGTAACAGAAAGCGGAACGAATGGCGCCGGCGTCTCCGAGACAACCTCCCCATCCGCAACCTCGCAGAAGCCCTCGAACAAGTCGAGAGCGGGGTACACACCACCCCGGAGCAATGCCTCATGTCGATCACAGCGATCGCATGCCAAGCTCAGGGGATACGCGTTGGAGAAGTCATCGCTAGGATTGCAGACGACGCTTACTTCATGCGAGTTGACAACAAGGTCGCCCAGCCGCCCCCGCCAGGAACCGCGACAACGAAGCTACAAGTCGCAGCGCCGACCTCGGCCACAACCGTACTCGAGCCGAGCTGCCGGCCCAGCCCAACCGTACTCGTGCAAACACCGGCGGACCCTCTCAAGCTGGCAACAGCGCCGCAGCTGCTGACGGCGATCGTGAGATCGTCCCCCACCGCGAGCCTGGCGGCGGAGGCAGCGACGGCAGAAGCTCCAACCATGGGGCCAACAGGAGGGCCGGTGGTGGAGGCAATCGCGGCGGCCGAGGCCACGCGAACAGCCATGGCTCCGGAGCCTCGCAAGGCGACTACGATGCCCGCCAGAAGATCGAAGAGTTGCGGCGGAAGAAGTCCGCCACCGCAGGCGACAACGACGGCTTCCCCGCCTTCTCTCCTCGGCTTCGCAACTTACTTCTCCCGGACAAGTTCAAGCCTTTGGGAATCACCAAGTACGACGCGAAGCAGGATCCCATCCAGTGGCTCAGATGCTATGCCCTCTCCATCGAGAACGCTGGTGGCAACAATGACACCAAGTGCCTCTGCTTCCCCTTCTGCCTGGACCAAGCCCCGCTCACATGGCTTGAGTCGCTGGACAAGCACTCGATCGACAAGTGGGACCAGCTGAAGGAGCAGTTCACCAGCAACTTCGCGGGCGCTATGGGCCGATCGGGTACTCGCATGGACCTGGCTATGGTGAAGTAGGAACAAGGCGAGACCCTTCGCAAGTACATGCGGCGCTTCTTCGACAAGCGTGCCATCGTAGTCGACGTCACCGACAAGGAGGTCATCGACCTCTTCCAAGACGGTCTCTACCACCGTCCCACCTTCGAAGACTTCGGTCGACGCCGCCCCAAGTCCATCCCCCATCTCAAGGACATGATCACGTCCTGGGCAGATGAAGAAGACAAAGCTAACGCCAAGTACGAGGCCATCCGTGGTAAGAGCAAACAGAACACGGGTGGTGGCAGCAGCAACAAAGGGAACCAAGGCGGTTGCAACAACAACAACTACTCGGGTCCCAACCGCAAGCGCAAGCCAGACAACACTGTCGCGGCTATCCAGCGCCCTGCGAAGGAGAACCCGAAGAAGACCTCTAGCGGCTTCAAAGACTTGCTAAAAGAGAAGTGCTCGTGGCATCTGGACGGCAACCACACCACCGAGCAGTGCTACCAACTCAGGCGAGCACTCAAGAGTACTCCAGAGCCACCGCACCCTCATGACAAGAAAGGCAAGAAGAAGAACGACAGAGGCAATGACGACTTCCAGGAACCGGACAAGACAGTCAACGTCCTCTTCGGTGGATTACCTAGCAGACAGGAACAAAAGGCTACCCGTCGAGAAGTCATGAGCATTGAACCAGCGGTCCCGACCCCTCTCAGGTGGTCGGAGGTACCCATTACCTTCTCCCGCGCGGATCAATGGACAAGCTTCTCTGAACCAGGACGGTTCCCACTAGTCCTGAAACCTGTGGTCGCGGGCTCCAAGCTTAACAAGGTCATCATCGATGGTGGAAGCGGGCTCAACGTCCTTTTCGCCAAGACCTTAAAGAAGATGGGGCTCGACATCACCCACATGCTCACCAAGAGCACCTCGCCCTTCTACGGCATCGTCCCCGGCAACGCGGCCATCCCACTGGGCTCAGTGGTCCTGCCAGTTACCTTTGGGGAATCTCGGGACAACTACCGTACCGAGTACATCAAGTTCGAAGTCGCGGACTTCGAGACTTCCTACCATGCCATCCTCGGCAGACCGGCTATCGCCAAGTTCATGGTGGTACCCCACTACACCTACTTGGTACTCAAGATGCCAAGTCCAGCAGGTGTACTCTCACTGCAAGGGGACTTGAAGATCTCGCACGACTGCGACACGGAAGCCGTGGAGATTGCCTCCACAAATCAAGTACCCAACGCTATGATGGAGATCTACGCTACGTCGAAGAAGCTTGCCCCAAGTGAACTCGACATCCCTGAGAAGTTGGACAAAGCCAACAAGCCTCAGCCACCTGAGGAGGTTCTGGTCAAAACAATCGACCTCGGGACAGGCGACAGCAGCAAGATCACCACCATCGGGGCCGGCCTCGACCCCAAATAGGAAGACGCGCTCATCAACTTCCTCCGGGCTAACTGCGACATCTTCGCGTGGAAGCCAGCAGACATGCCAGGGGTGCCCAGGGAGTTGATCGAGCATTCCCTCAACGTCGATCCTAAAGCTACCCCCAAGCGACAACACCTCCGCCGTTTCGCCGACGACAGACGAGACGCCATCAAGAAGGAACTCGCCAAACTACTCGTGGCTGGCTTCATCAGAGAAGTCTTCCATCCTGAGTGGCTCGCTAACCCTGTCCTCGTTCGCAAGAAGAACTCGAACGCGTGGAGGATGTGCGTCGACTACACCGACCTCAACAAGCACTGCCCCAAGGACCCTTTCGAGTTGCCGCGGATTGACCAAGTCATCGACTCCACGGTGGGCTGCGACTGCTGCGCTTCGGCGGGCGCTACTCCGGGTACCACCAGATCGCGATCAAGGAAGAAGACCAGGAGAAGGCCGCGTTCATCACCCCGTTTGGCGCGTACTGCTACACGACCATGTCCTTCGGGTTGAAGAACGCCGGCGCCACATACCAACGAGCTATCCAGGCCTGCTTCAAGAGGCAACTCAACAAGAACGTCGAAGCCTATGTGGATGACGTGGTTGTCAAAACCAGAAACTCCAGCACACTCATCGACAATCTTGAGGAGACTTTCGCATCCCTGCGCGAGTACCGCTGGAAGCTCAACCCGAACAAGTGCGTCTTCAGCGTACCTTCGGGCAAACTACTCGTCTTCATCATCAGCCATCGCAGCATCAAAGCCAACCCCGAGAAGATCTCCTCCATCACCAACATGAAAGCTCCCACGTGCATCAAAGACGTCCAGAAGCTGACCGGGTGCATGGTGGCCCTGAACAGATTCATCTCGAAGCTTGGAGAACGGGGGCTCCCCTTCTTCAAATTACTCAAGCACCAAGAGAAGTTCGTGTGGACCACAGAGGCGGACCAAGCCCTTGCTCAGCTCAAGGACTTCCTATCGAAGCCGCCAATCCTCACGGCTCCTCGCAAAGGCGAGCAGCTACTGCTCTACCTCGCTGCGACTACTCATGTGGTCAGTACTGCCATCATCGTCGAGCGGCAGGGAGACGACCACGCCTATCCAGTCCAACACCCAGTCTACTTCATCAGCGAGGTCCTGTCAGAGTCTAAGGCACGCTACCAACTTGTACAGAAGCTTCTGTACGCAGTGCTCATCACCTCGCGGAAGCTACGACACTACTTCCAGGAGTACTCGATCTTCGTCGTCATCGACTATCCGCTCGGCGACATCCTGCGAAACCAAGATGCTACTGGAAGAATCTCTAAGTGGGCAGTCGAACTCTGCACCCTCAACATCGACTTCAAGCCACGCACAGCCATCAAGTCGCAGGCACTAGTCGACTTCATGGCGGAGTGGCGGAAGAATCAGCTACCTACTCCAACCGAGCGACCAGAGCACTGGGTGATGTACTTTGACGGCTCACTCAACCTCGAGGGCGCAGGTGCAGGGGTACTCTTGATCTCTCTGACGGGCGAACAACTCAAGTACATCCTGCAGATCTTCTTGAAGGTCTCAAACAACGAAGCCAAGTACGAAGCCCTGCTACACGGGCTCCGCCTCGCGGCTTCACTGGGCATCAAGCGGCTACTAGTCTACAGCGACTCCGCAGTGGTCATCAACCAAGTCAACAAGTCCTGGGACCGCAACAAGGAGAACATGGACGCCTACTGCCTAGAAGTCCGCAAGCTCAAGAACAAGTTCTATGGTCTCGAGTTCCACCACGTCGTCCGCGACAACAATGTTGCAGCGGAAGTCCTGTCAAAGCTTGGTTCTACTCGCGCTAAAGTACCAGCAGGTGTCTTCGTCCACGAGCTCCACGCGCCATCCATCCCGAAGCCAGCGCCACCGACCACTGTCCCAGCGCACCACCCGGCTGGCCAGGAGGTCATGATGATCGACGTGGACTGGAGGCAGCCCTTCATCGACTACCTCAGCGAACAGAAGGTTCCCTCAGACAAGAACTTGGCTGAGCAGCTCATCCGCCGTGCCAAGTCCTACGTCTTCGTCGGAGACAAGCTCTACAGGCGGGGTGCATCTTCAGGAGTACTCATGAAGTGCGTACCCAGACAAGAAGGCAAAGACATCTTGAGGAGGAGATCCACAAAGGCGTCTGCAGCAACCACGCGTCCTCTCGCACACTGGTCAGCAAGGCCTTTCGACGAGCCTTCTACTGGCCCACAGCTCTGGGCGACGCCGAAGAACTCGTTAGAAGGTGCCAAGGGTGCCAATACTTCGCCAAGCAGCAACATGTCCCAACCTACAAGCTAGTCACCATACCGCCAACCTGGCCCTTCGCCTGCTGGGGGCTCGACATGATTGGGCCACTCCCAAGCGCGCCGGGGTGGATTCAACGAATCTCGGTGGCCATCGACAAGTTCACCAAGTGGATCGAGGTCAAGCCGGTTACATGCCCAAAGGCTGACAGAGTACTCGACTTCCTGGATGAACTCGTGCATCGCTACGGACTACCCCATCGCTACGGACTACCCCATCGCATCATCACAGACCTGGGCTCCAACTTCATCAATCACCAGTTCTGGGAGTACTGCGAGAACAGCGGGATCGACGTCCGATACGTCTCAGTCGCCCATCCTCGGGCCAACGGACAAGTGGAGCGCGCCAACAGGATGGTGCTCGACGCTCTTAAGAAGTGGCTACACGACGTTGCTAACTCTAAAAGAGGCAAGTGGATCAAGGAACTACCCAATGCTCTCTGGGGGCTACGTACTCAGCCCTCTAAGACAACGGGACAATCCCCGTACTTCCTGGTCTACAGCTCCGAAGCAATCCTCCCTGCTGATGTCATGTGGGACTCACCAGCAGTGGAGCACTACGACGAAGGCGTCTCTGAAGACAGCAGACGAGTTGACATCAACGGACTCGAAGAAGCTCGCTGCGCCGCCCTCGTCCAATCAGCAAGGTACCTAGAGGGTATCCGACGCTACCATGATCGCAACGTCAAGGAACGCTCCTTCAATGTTGGTGATCTTGTCCTCCGTCGCATCCAGAACACGGAAGGACTACACAAGCTCAGCTCGCCCTAGGAAGGTCCCTTCACAGTTGCAAAGGTGACCGGACCGGGCTCCTACTGCCTCCAGACGCTTGAAGGCGAAGATGTCAACAACTTGTGGAACATCAACCAACTCTGTCGGTTCTACGCCTAGTCTACACGACTACCCTGGGGGCTCAAGTCTACACGACTACATCAAGACCCCTTCGCTGTAAGCGGCCTCAGGGTTCAGGCACCAGTCTCCGGACTACTCCTCTCAAGAATCCAGCCCATGCGGCTACCTACGGATCCTGGACTGCGACGAATGGCAAAGGACTCTAGTAGCGGGCTACTGAGAGACCACATACTTCTAGATCCAGCCTACACGGCTACTAACGGACCTACTACTGTAAGTGGCTCTACGCCCTAGCACTACTTAGCTGTAAGCGGCCTCCGGGTCCTGGCGACACTCTGTAACCACGGCCCTGGCCATCCAGGTGTGCTTCTTCAGTAAAAAGTTTGATTATCTATCAACTTCTTTACTGTCTCCTTCCCTCAACGGGATTACTGCCGAGTACTACTACTCGCAACGGCTTCATGATGGGACTCCGCACTCAGAGATCGCGATAACGAGTACTTATTCATGGAAGTTTCTTTCATTCACACTTAAACAATTTCATTACAATTGTTTATGTACAACTACTGCTATGAGCTAACATTACAGGACTACTGGAGATTGAGCTTCTCGGCGACTTGTTCAGCAATGGGCGCCATCTGCTCCAGCAGTTCCGCGTACTGCTCGTCCGTGCAGTTGGCAGCTAGCCCGCCGGCGACTACGTCCACGGGGGCCTTCGGGAAGTACGACTTCATGAAGGCCAGCACCTGGTTCGGGATTGACTTCGCCAAGTGCTTGATGTAGGCCGCCAAGCGGCTGGGGGCTTCCTTCAGCCAGTCCACCAGTGGAGCTATCTTCGGACCGCTAGGGTGAGGCACCAGCAGCCTCGCGATGGGGAGCGCGGCTTCCTCGAGTTTCTTGAGCTGAGCCCGCGGCCTCTCGCGGTCTTCGTTCAACTTCTGCAATGATTTGTAGCAGTTGACGAGATCACGATCTGATGCAATACGGAGCTCCATGTGCTTGTCGCACTCGTAAGCAAGCTCCTTATAATCGTACTCCAGTACCTGGCGGGCCTCCTGCTCTCGGTAGAAGAGGTTCTTCAGATCAGTCTCTGAAGCCTTCAGCTGATCAACCTTGGTCTCAAGCTCTGCAAGTCAACAAGCGCAAAGTGGATCAGACTACCTCAAGCTACCATCAACAAGTACTCAGCAAGACAATGGCGTACCCTTGTTCTTGTTGCGGAGAGACTTGTTCTTCCGCACCAACTTGTCGCTCTTCGCCTGCATGTCCTAGATATCATTGTGATACTTGGCGAAGGCGGTGTCCAGCTTCGATTGCATCGCGACAGCGTGCTTCCGGGACTTCACGAGTTGGTCTTCCAAGGCTTCCGCCCGGAGTACTGTGTCGCCGAAGCCTTGAATCATGTTGGACTTCTCCCGGGACCTCTCCGCGACGTCCTGCAACACATAAAACATGTCAAATGGGTACTCAACATTAAAGGATTGACTACTCAAGGGTGTCGACTACTCACCTTCATCCATCGCTCGGCCTGGCGCACTGCCTCCAGGTGCCGAGCCACCGTCGCCGGGTCGACGAGATCATCCGCCAACAATTTGATCCCGCCACGACTACTCGTCGCGGCTTCGGTCATCGGCGCCGAGCGGATAGGCTCTGCGTCCTGGATCTCCGGCGAGCACACGACTACCTCCAGAGCGGGTTCTGGCAGCATGTCGTCGCCCTCTCCTCCAGCCGTCGCGGCGGCTTCTTCGACGGCCTCCTTCATTGGCCCGGGGGCTCCTCCGACAGCTCCTTGGGTCTCCGGTGCCACGTCTTCAACGGGTACCACTTCCGGGATATCACTCCCTCGGCTTCAGCACATGTCGACAAGTGGACAAGTGTATTGTTGGGGGGTTACCCAAAAAATTCGGATGATTCCCCAAACACGAGAGAGAGAGTTCTTGGCACGTTCAAGCACAAAGTTAGAGTATAGAGAGACTGTAATTCCCTCTGCAGATTGCACAAGTCCCAAAAAGTCTGAATCCGTTTACACATGCCCTCGCGCCCCCTTTTATAGGGAGATGAAGGGACTTTTACATACCGACAACACCCTCAGGCTCAGGGAATATTCCTAGTGTGAACGCATACTAGAATGTCTTTTTCGTCTTACATATTTACAAATCTGCCACTAGTTCACACTCAAAACCCAGACTTTTTGGGACAACAACTTTGACTTTGCTTCTCCGTTGGTTCGTGAATGTCTCCACGTGTGACTCCCGAACTGGGTCCCTGACAGATTCCCGACTTCGGCTTTCGCTTCTCCGTTGGTTCGTGAATGCCTTCGCGCGTGACTCCCGAACTGGGTCCCCGACAGATTCCCGAATCAGCCATCTTCCGAAGTTCGTGGCATTGCCAGCTCGAGGTTCCGGGCTTCCGCATGTTCGTGACTCCACCTCTTCACCGAACCACGATCCCCGAATTTTACGCATTCGCGAATCTGAGGCTTCACAAGTCCCAGGCTTCCGAAAATCGTGAGTTTCCTGTCCCTGAAAAACATGTCTCAAGAACTTTGTCAAACTTAACGTTTCGAGGGTGACGGGTTTTCCTGAATTCCCCAACATGTATCAGTCATACCTGGCAACTACGACTACTCTACGGGCTACCTCCACCTCAGCAGAGTACTCACCTTCAACGACGCTAGCCTTAGGCAACGTAGCCTCAGTGGCCGGCGCCTCGGACTCCGCCTGAGGGGCGAGAGCAGACTCTTCAGCGGGCGGCGCGGCTTCCTCTTCCGCCACCGCTGTAGCGGGTTCATCACCCTCCCAGGACAGGTCCGTCGATTTCCTGCAGAGTATACAAACTGGTGGTCAAACGAGTACGACTACCACATCCAATGTACTACTCAGGAAGGATCAATACTTACAAGCTCGACCGGACCACTGTCACGGTTGGGGTGCCGAGGATACTGGCGATGTCGACCAGTCCCGCCTCGGCAGGCGCCTCTTCTTGCGCCTCAGTAGCCACTACCTCTTCAGTAGAAGCAGCGGCGGGTTCTGTGCTCCCCTGAGCAACAGGGGCCTGAGCAACAGGGGGTTGGCGCTCCATCTGCGCCAAGAGCTCCTCTACGGTGGGGGCTGGGCTACAACTACCTCCAGCTGCCTCCCCCACGGTGTCCCAATCGCCTTCGACGCCATGCTCAACGGGGTCGAAAGGCGGCATCTCCTGCAATCAAGGGTATTTCATCGTCAACACACAAAATCGAGACATGAGTACTCGATTACCCTAGTGAAGATGGCTTACCTCCTGGGACGTGGTCTCAGTGACCTTCAACTTCTTGACCACGCGCTTGCGGGCCACATTGCGCGGCTTCCTTGGCGGCGCGGGCAGACTAGCCTCTAGGCTAGCCGGCGGATCCTGAACGAGAGGAACGTGCGGCAATCCAGGGCGGCTAAACCTTGATCGCAGCTGGAAGCGCTCCTGCAGCGTCTCTTCATCATCGTCCTCCTCGGACGTGTCTTCGACAACAACTGTGTCGTCTCCTTCTCCAACCTCGCGCCGCTCCTTGGTCTTGGCTCTCCCTTCCTCTGGGACCTCGACAAGCTGTGGAGGCGAGGCCAGCTCGGAAACGAACTTCGCCAAGTCATCCTGCAAGATGCTCAACTCGTCAGTACGACTACTCTTACGTAATGAGTACTCGACAATGGATGCGGCTACTAACCTCTTTTGGTGGGCGCGAGGCGGAGTACTCTGGCACTGGGCACGGTGTGTACGTCGGCATATCTTTTAAGATCCTGGCCAGCCTATCAACAATGTCGTCGTCGTCGACTTCATCTCCAGGCATCCGCGACGTATCGTCGCCACCGGTGTACTCGTACCCTAGGTATCGCGGGCCATTAGCGGCTGCACCCTTCGCTTCATGAAGCTGAAGGCCACATGTTCGGCCCTCAGCCCGGCTTCCCTCAGCGCCTTGATCTTCGCCAGCAACTCGAGCAACTGAAGACCCTCTTGCATCGTCGGCTCCGAGTTCCACCACGGCCGGTGCTTAGGCTGCTTCCCGCTTGGCTTCGGCAGCTCGGGGTGGTGGTTGGTCACATAGAACCACTTCGCCTTCCAATCCTGGCTGGAATCTATCAGCTTGTAGGAGAGGTACTGCTCGGCGGCGTCCTCCCTCATATGGATCCTCGCGGATTGCTGGCGCTGGGCTGAGGCTTAACCCAGAAGAACTTCCAGAACAAGATCCAATGGGGCTTGATCCCCAAGAAGGCCTCACATAAGTGTACAAAGACTGAGGTGTGAAAGATATCGTTGGGATTGAGGTTGAGGTACTCGATGCCATAGTACCGCAGCAGCCCCTTGAAGAAGTCGCTGGCCGAAAGAGACAGTCCGCGCTCTGCGAACCGGGTGAACATTGGGATCTCGTCTGGGTTCTTCTCCATGGGGTACGGATCCCCTGCTGCGGCTCTCCACATGTCCACCTCCTTCTCTCGGATGAATCCGCTGTTGAGAAGGGCTAGCAGATCCTCGGTCTTGGCCTTGGACTTCTTCCACTCGCGGTTTGCATCTGGTCGCGGTGGGGACACCGGCGGTGGTGTTCCCGCAGCAGATCCGGCAGCCTCCTCACGGGCCCTCTTCTTCCCACCAGCGGCCTTCGCGGTCTTCGATGGTGAAGGCTTCATTCTCCAAGTGCAAGGTGTCTTCACGCGCATTTGCTCGAGGCTATAGCGGTGGCTTCCTACGGTGGCGTGCTCGGATCTACGCTCCTCTTACTGGCGGCAGCGCGCACTGATGGGGATTCCTGGCTAGATCTGCTAGGAATGGCTGCAACTGTGTAGGGTGAAAAACCCTAAGGGTTTTTGGCTTCTATTTATAAGTCAACAGCGGCCCGTCCAACGGCCGGACGGATAAGTCCGCGCTCGGCTGACTCAGCGGCGGCGCATGACTCTTCAACTTCTACTAGTCGACGCGTCTCATCTCGGGGGCTCGGCTACTTCTACTCGACTTCCTGGGTAGCGACAAGACTCAAGAGCAACTCAGGACACATTCTACGAGATGACCCTTCAATTCGAGAGGAAGTACTCGACTCAAGGCTTGGGGGCTCCGTGCCACGTGTCCTTCGGTTTTTTCTCCGGATTTTTCGGGATATTCTTGCCAAAACTTCAGATGGACCCTCAGCCAGAGTCTACAACTCAACCTAAGGCTCGGGGGCTACTCCATATGGAGTGCGATTTTGCAATCGCACTTCCATATCAGTTTCGGCTTCAAGACAACACGGGCATTGTTGAAGACCTTTAAGAGCAGCACTCGAGGACGCTTGGGACTACTCGAGAAGACTTCAGGATTGTTCAAATGTCAGCTGGAGTACATTCCAGCCTCGGGATTCTTCGACTACTCTTGAGGACTTTTGACTTGTAGAACTCGGGGATGCTTGAGGACTACTCGTTAAGGCCGTTAAGACTACTAGAAGCTATCCTTCTCGACTACAAAGTACTCGGGGGCTTGTCATATGGACCTCCCTGGGCCCACTGCCTCGGTGGGTACCAGGACTGACTACTCGGTGGGCCCCTGGGACTACCCGACTTGCGCTGCACGGCACCTGATGGCGTGAAGCACAAGGACTGCAGGGGAGAAGTACTCGGATAGGAAGCTGTACATGTCCCGCACTGTATAGAGGACTCCTAGACGTACTCGACTAGTACTCTCTCCCTGAACCGACTTGTAACCCTGCCTCCCGGACTATATAAGGCGAGGCAGGGACCCTCTCTAGATCATCTCATCTCACGGCATAAGATTGCATCATCTTGTAATCATACCCAATCAATCCAGAGCTACGCAGCATACAGGACATAGGGTATTACGCACCTCGCGGCCCGAACCTGTCTAAATTGTGTGCCACGTGTCTCTTCCTTCAAGTTACCGATCTCGGCGAGGCCACATTCATCTACTTCGGGTACTCCCCTTAGTAGGTTGCCGGTCTAAAACACCGACACCTCGGGCTACAAATCAAGCAATCAAAGGAAGGAACATTTGTGCACCAAGCTAAGTACACCAAGGACATTGTGTGGAAGTTCAAGATGGAGGATTCCAAGGCTATGACGATGCCAATGAGTACAACTACAGCTCTTGATGCGGACGAGGAAGGTGAACACGTGGACCAGAAGGAGTACTGGAACATGATCGGGTCACTCCTCTACTTGACGGCGACGAGGCCGGACATCCAATTCTCGGTATGTCTGTGCGCTCGTTTTCAAGTGTCTCCGAGGACTTCGCATCGGCAAGCGGTGAAGCGAATTTTCAAGTACTTGCGTCACACTTCCGACTTTGTCCTTTGGTACTCCGCGTCCTCTTCTTTAGCTCTTCAAGGTTTTTCGGATGCGGATTTTGCCGGGTGTCGGTTGGATAGGAAGTCCACTTCTGGGACTTGCCAGTTTTGGGATCTTCTTTGGTGTCTTAGTCTTCCCGCAAACAGTCGAGTGTTTCTCAATCCACTACCAAGGCAGAGTACGTTGTCGCTGCTAGTTGTTGCTCTCAGCTCCTTTGGATCACATACACCATGAGTGACTTTGGTGAGGAGTATACCCATGTCCCACTTCAATGTGACAGCACCAGTGCCATAAGCATTGCAAAGAACCAAGTGCTCCATTCCAAAACCAAGCACATAGAAGTAAGGTATCATTTTCTGAGAGACAATGTTGAGAAAGGGAAGATAGCTTTGATCCATGTACCCACACATGACCAACTAGCCGATATTTTCACCAAACCCCTAGATCATGCAACTTTCACTCGTTTGCAGGGGGAGCTTGGTGTGTGTTTGATTTCTTGAGTTGGGTGTGTGGGAGCTCCTTTGTAGCATATGTATAACTTTCCTTTGTGCATTTCTTGCATTTGGCATGACATTTGTAACATGATGTATAGGCATCCTTGTATCTTAGATTGCATGCATTTTGTATCATATGCATTTTGTAGGAAAAGCTTCTCTCATATACATTGTTCACCATGATGTGCTATATATGATCTTGTGAGCTAGTTTGGTATGCTATGGTTAGTTTGGCTTAGCTCTTGATGATCTTGATTTATATCCATGGTTGATGGCTATGTTTTTGACAAATGTCACGTATATGCTCTCTCATGTGTAAATGCCTTTATATGATCTTGACATGTTTTAGTGGCTTGGTTATGCTTAATTTGTGGTTGGATAGCTAGTTTAGTGATCATATGGGGCCAAAGGCTCATTTGCCATCATGAATGTTTAGCCCTCTTGCTTTATCTTGTGGAGGGGCATAAGTTCCTTTTTGTCACAAAGACATTTCATGTACCAAATTTGAATCTGAAAATGAAATGTAAAATGCTTGAAAATGTGCTCCCATGTCATATGTGCTAAATTTAATTTTCGTTGGGTGCTAAACCGTTGCATGATGCCTACTAATGAGAAGTCTCATACATAGAAGTAGGCACATGGCTCGGTGGCTTTGACATGACATGAGGTGCTTGTGGGTGTTTGTGATGGTCTTATGATTAGAATGGTTGTCCTAGCATGAAGTTGTGTGTCTTTGCCATTTTGACATGTTTTTCTCATGTTTAGGACTTTGCTCATGAGAGGGTAACTTTTCGCAAAATTGCTCAATTCTATCTTAGCTTCGTCCAATGGTTGTGAAACTTGGTAGTCATGAAGCTGATGTCATTACAAAGCTGTAGAGTATCTAACTTGCTCATTTGGACATGTGTAGCATCTTGTGATGAATTTTGTATACTTGAGAAGCTCTTGGTTGCATGTTTTCAAACTAGAGCCTTGATTCATGCATTGGCAACAAGGGGGAGAAAGAAAGGTGGAGAAAAGTTGCATTGCATCCCTAGAACCTATCCCAAGAGTCAAGGAGGAGCTTGTGCATTTATTTTGCATTTTTGGCTTTTGGGGGGTGTGGTGTGCTGTACGAAATCGGACTGACCGGTTTGGGGAACCGGTCTGACCGGTTTTGGTGGAACCGATCTGACCGGTTTTGGGAACCGGCCTGACTGGTTTGTTCCATGGTTTGGCACTTGTTCAGGGGGAGCATGCATATGTGCAGGGGGAGCTCTTGTATGCTTTGGTGGTTTGTGCTCTTTGCTTGAGCATGGTTTTGTCTCGGATGTGTCGAGCCGTTTCCCTTGCCTAAGGGGTCCGAGACTTGTCTTCTTCAAGTGATATTGCTCTTTGCCTTTTCTCGGCTTTCGATCGCTTGTTGGAGTTTCTTCTTTTTGTTTGTTTCTTTTATTTTTTCCTTTTCTCTAATTACCAAATGTGTGTGTTGTCAATGCACTCATCAAGGGGGAGATTGAGGGCCATGTGTGGTTCGAGAACCGGTGGATGGTTGTCACACCCTGAAATTTCCAATTTCAGGATGTGAATAGAGAGAATAATAAAACAACAATTTTCTCATAATTTTAAAAGTTTTCCAACATTTATTTTCTTTACAGGGAATATAGTATAGGAAAAATCCTTTGTTTGATTTTCTAAATCAAATAAAAAGTTGTGAGTGTTGCATTCATGCCAATGCATCTTGGTGCTTCTTAAGGGCAAAAGGTTTAAAAAATGCGTTTAGGTGTTGTCCAAACTCTTCCGAGAATTTTCTAGATTTTTTAGGAATTTATTCTCACTTTCCTCGAGCTATTTCTGTTTATTAGAAGTCTCTCAAATCTTTTTTTTATTAGCACAAAATATTTTATTTGGATTATTCGAGTCCCAATGTATCTCTGGGAATTTTCCTAGAATTTTTGGGATTTTCATAATATTTTCGTGGCTTTACTGGATTATCTAGCTATTTCTTCTTTTCACGAAAATATTTTCTGAAAAATAATAAGAAATCCTTTTCTTTATCCCTCCCTCCTTCCTCAATTTTGGCCTGTAAGTGCTTCAAAACCCAGTTGCCGAAGTCCTGCGATGTCCCATCATCTCTTCTGCCCGGCCACCGCGACACCCTCAGCTCCCGCAGCCCAACACAACTTTTGGCCTAGTACAGCCCGACCTGTCTCCCTCCTCTCACGGTCACTGACAAGCGGGTCCCGGCTGTCATCCCTGAGCTTCAGCCATGGCCAACCCAAACTCAGAGTCCGCCGCCTCTGCATCCTCCTCCGTCTTGGCCTGCACGCCAAGAAGGTCTCCCTTGGCCTATTTAAAGCGGGACACCTCATCTCGCGTGCCCTAGCCACAGCCTCGCCCTACCTCGCATATTCGCGCGAAGCCGCTGCCGCACTTTGTTCGCACTGAGCTCCGCCTGCCACCGGTGATTGCCTGGCTCGATTCGTCGCTCTGAAGCACTTCTAGACTGAGCCGTGATCACCAGGAGCTGCAGGACGTCAAGCCGCGCACCCACCGTTTCCTCCCATGGTCAGATGGCCACCAAGGCACTGTCGTGGCCTGAGCTGAGCTGCTGGCCGCCGTCACCGTTCGTCGTTGAATCCGGCTGCTCCTCTTCGTCTCTTCCCGTGGTGAGCACCCCATCGAGTTTCCCTTGTTCTCATCTCTCCGTTCTGCGCTTCACCCGAATCTCTCACGGTTTAGAGCGTCGCTGATTTGGCCGGCCAGGAGCGAGCTGTCCGCCGGCCATGTCGTTCCTGAAGCGTCTTCGTCTTCTGTCCGTGCAGATAAGGTAAGGTCGTTTTGCTCTTAGATCCCCAAGAAATCTTCAACCAAGTTCTATGCTTGTGTCTTGTAAAGTTCGCCCATGACCCCCTAGATCTCTTAGATTCTTTCATCTAGACCCAAAGCAAGGCTCTTTTTCAGATCCAACCTCACCCTTTTATCTTCTTACGAGCACTATTTGTTGTGTCTCAGGATTCTTGTTTGCTAGCCCCTGAAAGCTATAGATAATCGTGACTAGGTCCTTGAATCTTGTTTTATCCAGAGAATCTTTTTGTAGCTCCGTTTTAATCCGTTCAAGTTGCGTTAGGTCCATAATAACATAAAGCACGCTTTAGTGGTGACTTTTCATCATGATTGTTTTCTGAAAATAAATTTAATATTAATTTTGATTAATGCCTAGATAAATATGCCTTTTCTAAATATAAGCTATATAGTTCTATACACCGCTTTTCATAATCAAATTTAATTTGATTAACGTTTCTCTCACATGCTTATGTAAATAAAATCTAAATTAGATGTTTTACCCGGTTTTCCATAAGTCAAATATTAATTTGCTTAATGATTAATTAATCTTTTGTAATTAAAAGTTGATTAGGCATTTACATCGGCTTTTATAATAAATATTAATTTGATTAATGCCAATACCATAATGTTTTTGATAATAATATGACCTACCCGAATTACAAAGTTTCGTTTAGATTGTTCATATAGTTTAGTTTTTCTAAATTAAATGTTTGTTTGGTTAATTCATATACGAATCTTTATAAATAAAACTTGACTAGTTCTTTACACTGGTTTTGTAAATAAAGTTTAATTTGCTTTAATTCCAACATGGGGTATTTTATTTATGAAATATCCTTACATATATTTTGTTAACTGAAATAAATCTAGCTCATAGCCTTGTTCTCTTATATGTGCAAATCAATCGTTAGACGTTCTTTACCTCAGTGTCTCTTTTGATCAAGGCTATCTGAAGTTCTAAATCTTTCCGGTGTTAACTCAATCTCACACCATGTGCGTCTAATCAGACTTTTCCCTTCTAAGCACGGTTTGTGTGCTTTGGTGATCCTAGTAGATATCTTAGAGTTTCTGTTCTGCATTTCTTGAATCCTACCATGATTATTTCATGTTTCTCTTAGAATCTCGTTCATCGATATCTAGTTCATGTCTATCCTATCTCAGTTAGGTTGTCTCTTCATGAATCAGTTGTGTTCTTGTGTCTAGTCTTCCGCAACTATCTTCTTTTAGAGCCAAGCTTGTTATCTCTTCTCTACCAGCATCAGTTCATCTTACCTTTGTTCTGTTGTCCTTCCGGTCAAGTTTGTAGATTAGTTTTCCTAAGCATACCTTAAGGTTTGTGTGTGCGTTATAGTTCGCTTCTACCGTTCTGGTTCGTTCCATCTTAACTTGTACGCTAGCGTGTGTATCACCTGTTACTTGGTTTAACACTAAAATTTGCATGTTAATTTTGATTAATTCTTATTTCATTACTTTCCAAATAAAAGTGACTAGGTTCTATCTCAGTTTTCATAAGCTAAGATTTAATTTGGTTAATTCCTATTTATAACTAGTTTTTTAAAATAATAAAAGATGTTTAGTGTTAAACATCGGTTTTCATAATAAAGTTAATAAAACTAATGACATCATAAAAGCCTTTTCAATATTAAATATGTTTAGTTGAACACGTGACATAAAGTTGCTCGCCTAGATATCTTATATTTGCTTTATCTTTCTAAAGTAATTGTTAACTTGACCTAACTTCTACTCGAATGTTAGAAATAAAACATGATTAGGTTTATCGTGATTTCTTTAATTAAATGTAACTTGTTTAATGGTAATATAGAGTATTTCTTCGAAATATTCTTTCACATGATTTCCTAATTAAAATATGCCAAGCGTAGTGTCTTGTTGTTTGATAATGATCTCACGATAGTTTCGAGCTTAGTTTTGTTTTTAGCGTTTCTTGCGCTTGCGTAACCAATAGAATCAAGCTCTATCTCAATGTGATCTTTCCGATCCTTGCTCAATCTTCCGCAATCATCTCTTCAAAGTTAACCAAGCCTTTCCCTTCCAAGTATACTTTGTGTTCTTTAGTGATCCTTAGAATCGATCTTTATCTTTTAGTGCACTCTTTTAAAAGCTTTGATTTGATTGATGTATTGTTCTTAGTTGTACTCGTGTGTTTGCTTTGCATGCTTGTGCCCGATGATTGATGCGCTTAGAGTGAACGTCGTTCGAGAAGTTTGGAAGAGTGTGAAGATGAAGATTCTGAGCAACATCACTACTTTGGTTAAAGGCAAGTGTGTCCTTGTTCTTTTGTCCTAAGAATTATATTTAATCACTCATTGCATTGCTTGCATTAATTTTGATGGATTCCTATTAAGGATGACTAGCCTCTTTTTACCATTATCTTGAGCCCGGTTTTAATTAATTCTGATGGTAGATGTTGCTTAGTGTGCTCAACTGGGTTGGTAATAAACAACATGGATACTCTTTTACTCTATGTTCCAATGTGATATGTGATGTTTAATATACAAGACCATATGTTTAACCGGAACATGGAGAACCACCCAGGAAAACAGTACAACCACAAGAACTAAACGGGCACTGGTCTTGGCTGAATAATTAGGAACTTTAGCTTGGGTGATCTTACCTGATAAGGACAAGGGATCGGCGGTACTGCGGGGTATGGACTCGCTCTAGCAGGGGGTTGGGTGAGTTATTCCTTTTTATGGTGGGGTATCGACCTGCTAGGGGACTTTATACCTTGCTAACTGATCCGGACCTTGTGGGTCACTACTTGTTGGAGAACCTTTGTAAAGGCCTTGTAGCGTCCCTATGCAACCACACCTCGGTAGTGTGGTATGGTTCCTAGCTAGCATCGCATGGTTGGGTTCAAAGTTCGTCGGAGCTTTTACGCTGCTTGTGGTGAAAGTGTATAACCTCTGCAGAGTGTAAAACTAATCGATTAGCCGTGCTCACGGTCAAGAGCGGCCTGGACCCTCACATGATAACTGAACTTGAAGATGGACTTAAATCGTGCTCTCTGGTTATTCTGGCCATATTCTTATGGTGTATCTTATCTTTATGCTTAATGTGGGTTGGTATAAACTAGTACTTTTATTAGTAATCAGGTGCTAATAAAATTTGACCAACTAAAATGCTAAATGCTTTGAGCCAGTCCACTATAAAGCCTTTGCATTCATTCTTTCCTCACACTTGCTGAGTACGACAAGTGCTCACCCTTGCTATAAATAATGTTGCTCAGAAGGAGGAAGCTGCTCTGAAGTCTTGTGAAGGTGTTGCTGGTGCTAGGCGTACGCAACCCCCAGTCGACTGCCTGTGATGTTTGGTGTCTTCGTTTCCAGGATAAAGCATAAAACTCTGATAATCTCCCTTTTTCTTACGTGATATTGTTTTTGTTATTCACTTATGTCAATATATGCATGAAAATTGATCCTGGCATGCATATAGGTTTGCACTTGGTTTTCTTTGGAAAAACAGGTGTGACAATGGTCGCTTCCTGGTGTGATGAGTGATTGACAACGTTGTGTGGACTAATTCTTGGCTAAGTATTGTAGGTGCAGGTTGCGGCTTGACTCGTGTTGGTGCAGGTGAAGAACAAGCGCGAAAGGTCGTTGCAGGTGAGGCCTCCAGGTGTGGAGAAGACAAGTAGGCTTCGTTCGATGGACCCGTTGGCTAGCGGGGTCAAGTGCGGGCCGCATGGTGGCAAGAACAGCAAGATGAAGTCGGTGGACGGTTTCTTGGTTGAGCCACAAAACCAAGGTCGAGCCAGGACTTCGTGGGAGCCAAGTCATGAGTGGTGATTGGCGGAGGCTGCATCAAGTTCGCGGAGTTTGCGGTGGTTCACCAGAAAATCACCAGGTTACTCGGCTGAGCCACAAAGCCGAGGCCGAAGGCCGGGAGTGGCTGTCTGGCCGAAACCGGCCTGACCCGTTTGGAGAACCGGTCTGACCGGTTTGGGGTCGCAGGACGCCGGAAGCTTCGAAGCGAAGGACACGCGTCGGGATCGCAAGGCTTGTGTCGAGGCTAGCAACTCTGCCATCGCGTCAAGCCGCAACTCACCACCATCCATCGTCCATAGGTTAACCACCACGAGGAGCTTTGCCAAGGAGTTTTCTAACTGCTCCATCAGTTGTCGTCATCCTCTCGTCGTCGAAACACCGCCGGCCGCGGGGACCTGAGTCGAGTCACCATCCGCCGAGAGCCGCCGTGCCTTGGATCACTCGAGTAGAGGCACCGGGACGTCACCGGGCCGTCATCCATCTACTCCATCATGAGTTCATGACCTGCTGCACCGACTCGCCTGCCGTGGTAGCATCTGTTCCCCTCTCTCTCGTTTCTCCATGATCGCTGCTGCCGCTGTTCAATCTTTTGCCGCTATAGGCTACAACACATGGTTGTTGTCGCATGCTTTTATAAGTTCCACCGGCCACTGCTATTCTCTGTCGTTTCTGGCTTTGCTTGACTCTAATCTGTTGTCTCATCTCTGTCAGTTAATCGAAGCCTCGCCAACAATTTATCAGCTGCAAGCTAATAGTACCATGCATATATGCATATGTGACAAGCAAGCCATCGTACGTACACAAGAAGCCTTCCGCCCATGCAAACATAAGGATGACCATCATGGTGACATCATGCTTATGTGGTAATTAGGACTTTTCCTTTAACAAAATATATAATCAGCACTTCTCCTCCACTTCTTTTCGGTAATGTTTTCATTAATCCTCATTAGGCCTTGAAAATCTTTGATCTATAGAATAATAATTTATTTACCTGAAAATCCTTGCTCACCGTCATCCAATCTATCAATCACTTAATTTCTTTTCTTGATTATTTCTCATGGAGACATCATCTTTATGTTATATTTAATCGGTTATCTTTTTCTTGTTATTAAAGTTCATATCTTATTCTATTCAATTCCGATCTCAGTAAATCTTTCACTGACACGTTCCTCCTAACGCATATATTAGTTTTGTACCATTATAGTTTGTTTGTGCCGTTGTATAGTTCGTTTCACCATAACTTGTGCGTTAGCATGTGTATCACCTGTTACTTATTTTACATCAAAGTTGCATGTTAATCTTGACTAATATTTATTCAAATACCTTTGCAAATAAAAGTGATTAGATTCTATCTCGATTTTCGTAAGCTAAGAATTAATTGGTTAATTCTTATTTATAACTAGCTTTTATAAGTAAGACATGCTTAGTGTATACATCGGTTTTCATACTAAATTTAATGTGCTTAATGGTATTATAATTATCTTTTTAAATTTAATATTGCTTAGTTGAACAAGCAATGTAAAGTTATTCGACTAAGATATCTTATGCATGCTTTATCTTTTAATGTTAATTGTTAATTGGATATAACTTGTACTTAAATATCTGCTAATAAAATATAGTTAAGTTTATCGTGTTTTCTTAATTAAACATAACCTGCTTTGTAACATTCTTGCCACATTATTTCTAATTAAAACATATGAAGCACGTAGTCTCTTCTTGTTGTTTGATAATAATCTTTCGATAGCTTCGACCTTAGTTTTTGTTTTCAACGTTCTTTCGTCGTTGCGTAAACATAGAATCGATGCTATCCTTTAGTGCGTTCTTTTAAATTTTTCTTTTGATTGGTGCTTTGTTCTTAGTATGCTTGTTTGTTTGCTTTATGTATGTTTGCGCCTGATGATCGATGCGCTTAGAGTGAACGCCGTTCGAGAAGTTTGGAAGAGCTTGAAGTTGAAGATTCTGAGCAACTACTCTTTGGTTAAAGGCAAGTATGTCCTTGATCTTTTGTCCTAAGAATTATACTTAATCACTCATTGCATTGCTTTGCATTAATTTTGATGGGTTCCTATTAAGGATTACCTAGTCTTTGATTGTCATTCCTTGTTAACCTGGGTTTACATTTATGTTGGGTAGCTATGCTTAGTTGCTATACCTGGGTTATGGTGGTTTTAATGAACGATAATGATGAATCATGTTATACCTTTATGCTATATCTTTGGACGTTTAATTCAAGATCATATGATTAATCGGAACATGGAGAACCACCCAGGAAAACGATACTACCACAAGACATATGGCTCTGTCTTGGCTTATTAATTAGTGAACTAGGTGTTAGGTATGCTTTACCCGATAAGAGTTGGGGGGCGGGCGGGTAGTGGCGTATGGACTGCTCGGGCGTAGGTGTGGGCTTAGCTAAGACACGGTACTCGTCCGGGAGCTTTATACGTTGCACTGACCAGGTAACCTAGCGGGCAGCCTACATCTGGGGATCTTTGTAACGGCCTCGTAGCGTCCCTATGCAATCACACCTCGGTAGTGTGGTATGATGCCTAGCTAGCATCGCATGGTTCGGTCTAAAGTTATTCGGGACTTTTACGCGACTTGTGGGTAAAGATGTACGACCTCTGCAGAGTGTAAAACTGACTAGTTAGCTGTGCCCACGGTCACGAGCGGCCTGGACCCTCACATGATAACTGAACTTGAAGATGGACTTAAATCATGCTCTCTGGTTATGCTGGCCATATGCTTATGGCGTATCTCTTACCCTTATGCTTAATTGTGGGTTGGTGTAAACTTATACATTATTAGTAAGCAGGTGCTAATAAAATTTGACCAACTAAAATTGCTTAAATGCTTATAGCCCAGTCCACTATAAAGCCTTTGCATTCATATCTTTTTCCACACTTGCTGAGTACGACAAGTGCTCACCCTTGCTATAAACATTGTTGCTCAGAAAAAGGATGCTACTATGAAGTCTTGTGAAGATGTTGCTGGTGCTAGGCGTACGCAACCCCCAGTCAACTGCATGTGATGTTTGGAGCCTTCATTTCCACGATTAAGCGTAAATCTCTGATAATCTTTCTTTTTCTTACATGATACTGTTTCTGCATTCACTTTTATGTCACTATATGCATGAAACTTGATCCTGACATGCATATAGGTATGCACTTGGTTTCCTTCGGAAAATCGGGTGTGACATGATGAGACCCCAAGCGCAAGCCGCAGCTGCGCCACCGCTGCCATCAATCGAGCTTCATTGCGAGCTCGACACCTCAATGGCGCCGCCACTGTCAAGCGCGAGCTCCGTTGCGAGCTCGGCGGCTGAAGGGCACGCTAGTGTCGGGGAACACAACCTTGAGGTGGACATGCTATAGCAGGCAGCCCTGTCCCCTGTGGCCACCCCAAGCACACTTGCAACCATCCATAGCTCGTCTCCGCTCCTCCAGCTTGTGATGCACAATACGTGCCTGATGGAATGCCAGTAAGGTTTGTTCTTGTTTCCTTCTCACTAATTGCTACGTTTTTGTGCTATGATTTGGAGGCCAGTACGTCCACTATTGTGTTATTTTTTTTAATTTGATGTGTTTGGGAGCAACATTAGTTTGACATGTATACCCGATTTTTATTAAATGGGCGAACAAGATTTTAGGCTCTATGGTAGGGATCACATGCTGATAATATGATTACATTTTGTTTCTAAGTTTTTCATTAGAAAGACTGATTCTGCGAAACAGTATGATATGTTTTTATCCTTCTGTATTGTCACTGTCATTCATCTCAAAGATTTTATTTACCAGAAACATAGTGAATAGTAAATAATTGGTCCAAAGTTCCTAACAATGGGTGATTCATACTCCCTCCGCTCTGAAAAACCTGACGTTTAGAATAAGGTTTGGGTCAAACATTGGGAATTTAAATCATCAATAACTTTTAAGCTGTTGAGTTAGCAGATGTGAAAACTATACGAATAGATTTGTCTTGAAAAATACTTTCACAAAAGTATAAATATATCACTCTTTGATAAATAGTTTTATAATGACAAGAGGTCAAAGTTGTGTTTTGGAGACCGTGTCGCTGTACTAAACGTCAGGTTTTTCAGAACGGGGGGAGTATGAACCACAGGCAAGTAGGATCCATGCAGCACTATGAGGTAATTTTAGAAGCCAAAATTGTGTAATTTCTTCCTGTTGCCTGGCTACTTTATTTCTGATAGCTTATTTTTGTTATGGCAGATTATTGGAGGCAGTAATTTCTTTAGAAAAGCAGCTTCTCTTGGATGTTAACCTCTCTATATGATGGGTTGTTCTTTGTTGGAAAATTGTCGTTTCAAATAATGAAAGGCCTTGGGGATATGTGTGTTTCTCAAGCAACTTTTGCGATATCCTTGGTTAGATTAAGTAACATCCAGTCTTCAAAACATGCTTCTCACCATTTAACCCGTGAACCCGTCCAGCTTGCGGGCACTGACGAGATGCCCATTATGAGGCTTCTGCATAACGAGATGCCCATTACGAGGCTTCTGCATAACGAGATGCCCATTATGAGGCTTCTGCATAACGAGATGCCCATTATGAGGCTTCTGCATAACGGATGTTGTGAAGTAAGACACCACCTCCAGATTTAATAATCTACTCCCTCCGTCCCTGAATATAAGCATTTCTAGCATTCAAACTCAAGAAATAACGGAGCTGATAAAAGACATCTATACCCCTCATTTTACATATTCCACCAACTCTCCACCCACCCACCAACTTCTTTATTTTTGTCCTTATCCATATGAATGCTTATATTGTGAGCAAAATTTTGAACTCTAGAAATGCTAACATTAAGGGACGGAGGTAGTAGCTTTTTGATGATAATAATCTTGTTTCCCTATTTTTGGATCATCCTGTGAACCATGTTTTTTCCTGTGTTGGTTTGATGGGATTAGATTGGATTGCAGCGGCACAATCAGTACCTGGAGGAGTTGTTGCAAGGGTTGCATTGCGTGGTGTTGCTGCTCTTGTTCGTCAGTGATGATTCTTGAGCGGTCTTGAGCGGTTTTAGACACTCTAATGTAGTAACGCTGATTACTAGCTTCAAAAACATGCAGATTTAGATTTTGCCTTGTAAAGTTCTGAAGCTAATTTACATGGACAGCAGATAGGTCTTCTCTCACATTGACAAGCAATAATTTAGTGTAAGATTTGCTTAATCATGTGGTTTGCTTTTCAATGCTAATCTTTTAAATTTGTTGTTCCTTGCTTCAGGAGCAATTCCAGGACATCACATGCTTCTGTCGTTCTACAATACTCCCTCCATACCCAGATTAGTTGACGTTCTGGGCCAACACCCCATTTTCGAAATAGGTGACGTCCTGGCTTGTTTCGATGCGCCGGCAACTGCTTTGGACGAGATTGCCCTTGCCGGGCCAGAAGTCCAGAACTCGTTTGCCAGTCGAATGACTCGCAAAATCGACGGAAAAATCGGCGCTAAAATCGCCAGGCAAACGACGCACGCGGCGAGAAAAACACGAGCGGCCAAAACACACCCATGCAAACGAAGCAACTAGAAAAAAATAATTCTGGATACCAGGATTCGAACCCAGGCACACACAAGCCACTCTTCGCTACACAAGCCAACCGAACTATTGTAGTTTCTTGACTTGAACGCACTAACAACTATTTAATGGGCAGGCAGGGAAAAATACCCCACACTTAATGACTCCTTGGTTACCGCAATCCTGTCTTAAACGTCACGTATTTCGGGTATGGAGGGAGTATATGGTAACTTTCCTTATGCGGGGCTATGCTGGTTCAATGCTTAGAGTTAAGATTGTCTCACAGATTATAGTGTGAATTGTCCCTATGTAGGTCAGTCAATCCGGTAATACATGAGTACAGATTTTGGTTTTTGAATGAGAAAATGGGCACAAAGTTACCATTAAAAGGGTATGTTGGTGGTGAAAACTGAAATTACAGAAGAACATCAGAAAGGGAAGAAGGGTAAGAGGTTCGGCAAGGAAGGCATCATCCTTTAGCACTCGGTAGAATTTATTAAGTTATCAGTGTTGTGTAATTTGTTACCGAAGAAGAGTAGCTCCCGCAAGTATCAAGGCTCTTTTGTTTTAGCATGTGAAGCAGCCAGAATTTTTTTAAAAATAAATTAATTGACTTCCTTGTGTTTTATTTTGCACACATAGTGGTGCTATGCCACTTAATACAACGTTTCATTCTCACAATTTTAGTTAACTTAATAAATTTAGTGTAAAGATAAAGCTATAAAACTAGATGATCAACACTCGGATGATGACTAAGCATTTGTTGATTTCTCCTCACGCAAACGTTGTTGTTTCAGCCTTGGTTTTTAGACATGTACCACACTATAAAAATAGTTGTTTTTGTTATTGTGATTTTTTTAGATACGTACGTGTAGTGGTGGTAATGAGTCATGGCCCTAATGCATCCTTCACCATCCAACTAGGCCATTTTATTTTTTAGTTCAAAATTGAATAGAATTACGATCTGATTCTTATAGACTCCAATCCTTAAATTTCTTAGTACAAAATGAAGGGCCCATTACAACCCCTACGTGCGTGCCGCATCTACATTTTGCTAGTTTCTTAAAAATGTTGAAACATTTTTGAAAAATATTGAAATAAGAAAAATAAATTTTGATTACAAAAATGTTAGTGCAAAAAAAGTGTTGCAATATTTTGTAAAATATTGACGAAAAATTAGTAGAAATGTTGAAGAAACAATGTTGTAACATTTTTAATTTATAATCATGAAGTAGGCTGATGGAAAAATAAAAAACATCATTTAGATGAACTTTGATAGGTTGGAAGTTCACATGCTTATCAATCTTCCGGAAGCTATATAGGAGCCCCCGATTAAGGGCATGTTTGGGATGACTCCAACTGCAGGTGGAGATGCTTCACTCCAAGACTCTAGGTGGAGCTGACTCCACTTAAAATCTCCAAACTCAAATTGAGGTGTTTGGCTACCAGCTCCATCCTATTCTGTAGGTCCCACCAGTTAGTCTCGGTTTCTTCTTCACGCTCCCCACTCCAATCCATTGCAATGGCGACCAGCGCGGTCGAGGGGGCGGTGGCGGGAGCCTCGGCCATGTGGGCCGGCTAGTGCGTAGCTAGCGGCGGCCTACCCCGACGCGCTCCCGTGTGCTCCTCCACTGGGGGACTCCCCAGCGTCTGCACCTGCAGCCAATCAGGCACAGAGGAAGGCTTGGTGGCGGCAGGGGACGGGGGGCGCAGCGCACGGCCGTAGGGCCAGAGAGCGGCTGCAAGGGTAGGCATGGATGGAGGAGCCAACGATGCAGAGGGTCCGGCGTCCTGCCGGTCAATCGGCGACACAAACAAGAAAGACCTGGTGGCGGCGGGGATGAAGGTCCTGGCGTCGACGAGAATGGAGTTCCCGGCGGCGGCTGGATCCTGTGGTCACGGCGCACAACCGTCGAGCGGCCGCGGTGGCGGGGCGGGCGGGCGCGGCACATGGCCGACCGTGGGAGATGCCGCGCCGGCGGGAAGCCGAAGGGGTTGCTCGGGTGAGAGAGTTGGGTCGCGGGGAGGGAGCAAAATTAGAAAACGAAATGTTTTTTCCACTTATCGGTGGCATTGGTGGGTAATTTCCTACCAACTCCACGAGTAGGTTACTAAAGCAAAGTTTGGACTGCTTCATAGATTTTTGGAGTCGGGGTGTTTGGCTAGCTCCACCTAGCTCTGGCATGGAGTTCGGCTAGGGAGGCATACCAAACACGCCCTAAACTTCGGGTCATCTACAAGGACCGGGATAACCCGCGACCAATCGCGCTATAATGAATCGCGCGACCCATTGTGCTACTGACGCGTGTCCCGAAAAGAGTTACCAGATAGCGCGCGATGCAAGAAGACGTTGCATGCATGCTGTTTTACGGTGACGTCATGCAGGTGCGTGAGTTTAAAAAAAATCCGTAACTTTTGAATAGAGTGTCCGCTTCTGATTTTGTTTTCATAATTGTGTTCTACGCGTCGAGACAAACAAAACTAGATCTCAGTTGCATATGTTTTGACGACTTTTTATTTGTAGCAACTTATGTGTAAACGTATGGTTGAAAATTATCAAAGACATTATTACATTATCAAAGAAGTTGCTACAATGTATACACTAAAGTTGTTATCATAGGAATATACTAAAGTTGTCACACCATATCCATACAACTTACGATATATATTTAGCAGCAACTTGTGCAGAAATAGATAACAACTTATTGTGTATAGACTCAATAGCAACTCATGTGGAGATAAGTAACAATTTATGTTAAAAATTGTATAGCAACTTGTGTGCAGAAGTATGACAATTTATATAGCAAGTGTTAATATGTAACTAAATATAAGTTGTCATAATATTAAAAATATTTCAGAATATATCCAACATAGGTCTTGTTTCGTAGATCTCTTCGCAAAAATTACAATGGTGCAAACAGAATTGAAATTGGACGCTTCGAATGAAAATTATCACATTATTTAATTGAAGAGAAGAAGTAAAAGAGTGGGTCCAGCAGTTTCACCAGCCTCCGTTAAGTGTTGCAAAAGGTCACGCGTTGTACGCTCGTTGTGGTAAAAAATTAAGACTACATGTGGGCCGTAGGCTATAGCTGCGCAACTTGCACGAACGCGGGCCGGACCAGTCGCGCGCTTGCATTGGAGAGCGATCGGTCGCCCAGTAGCTTTTCCCCATCTACAATTTATATTGATGATGGGCTACGTCTGCTGAGCCTGCCTACAGAAAACACTGTTCCATGGCCCATCAGAAGCCCAAGCGACTTTCATGTACGAAGACCCAGTCAGCAGTCAAAAGCATATTCCGCGAAAGTGCAAGAGATAGCTTCTTCTCCTACCTTTCCCCGTTCCTCCGCCGCCGTCGCTGTTCTTGCAAAACCCAACACGACGACCCGTAATCGAGCCGTGCCGTCGCGAGAAGCTACCGTTTCCCGATTCACCAGGCTTGCCATGTCATCCTCCAAAGCCGGCGGCAGCGGCGAGCCGTCGCGGTCCTCCTCCGCCATCGTCGCGCACACCGCGCGGGGATGCCACATCTTCAAGATCGACGGCTACTCCCTCACCAAGAATCTCCCTACCGGTGAGTACATCAAGTCCACCCCATTCATCGTAGGTGGCTACCGCTGGTGCCTCACATATTACCCCAACGGCAAAGCCGCGAGGACCGCAGATTATATAGCTATTTATCTTGAACTCGACGACATGGTCCCCAAGGCAGTGAAGGCGCAGTACCAGTTCCGTTTTGCCGATGAGGTAGAGGAGGATCCCGTGGAATTGGAAGAGGTTGACAGTTTCGACAGCAGAAGTGGTTGGGGGTACACAATGTTCGTCACGAGGGAAGAGTTGGAGGCGTCGGAGCATCTCAAGGACGATTCGTTTTCTATCCGGTGCGACATAATCCTCGTCAACGAGTTCCGGGTCGAGGAAACCTCTCCGGCCATCGTCGAGGTCCCCCCATCTGACATGCACCGGCACCTTGCCGACCTCCTCCAGGCTGGAAGGGGCGCCGACGTGGTGTTCAATGTGGGTGGCGTGACGTTCCCAGCGCACAGGTGGATGCTTGCAGCCCGATCTCCGGTCTTCAATGCGGAGCTGTTTGGCATGATGAAAGAAAGTGACACCGGAAGTGTGGTGCGCATACATGACATGGAGCCTCGGGTGTTCAAGGCTCTACTGTATTTTGTATACACGGACTTGTTTCCAGATATGACTGGAGAGGAAGATGTTGATGCCATGGTTCAGCATCTGCTTGTTGCAGCCGATAGGTATGGCATGGAGAGGCTGAAGTTGATATGCGAAGAGAAACTGTGCAAATGCATTGATTTGGGCTCAGTGGCAATCATACTGACTCTAGCCGATCAGCACAATTGCTGTGGTCTCAAGAAGTCATGCTTTGATTTTCTCAGCTCACAGGGAAATCTAAAGGCGTTTGTTGCCAGTGACAGCTTCCAGCATCTGAATACAAGCTGCCCCTCTATTATCAAGGAGTTGATTCTCAGGTGATAATACTACATAATGATGTATTTTAGTAGTGGTTGTTTAAACTTGTGAAGTTATGCCATCATGTAGTTTTAGCAATGGTACGTCCTGTTTTCTACTCTGCAGCTTTCAGAGGTAGGCTATTCTATCCTGGTCAGTGTGTTTTGTCAGCTGATTTCATCTCTACAACTCAACAATCAGTTGAGAATAGCTCTGTTATCAGCAAGAATGGTTAAAGAGATTGCAAATTCGCTGGTTGGCATCTTTCTTGGCAATGTGGATCTGTCATATTTTCTTGGCAAAAAAGCGAGTACTGACCTTTTGCTTTACTTATTTGCTTGTGAAATATCAGATTTTTGTTACCTAGCTAGATCTCTGCTTCCAGACTTGTTAACATAGATTCAGAGCATACTCTGTTTTCATATACTTTGATTGTACTGGAGAAGCCAACGTTTTTTGGGGGTATTCTGATAGGTGCAACTTGCTGGACTGTCTGCTCAATAGGAATGATCTTGCATTAAAAATATGATTATTGCTGATGTAGGCTCGGTAGCAACCATATTGATGCTAGCTGAGCAGCACCACTGCAATGGGCATAAAAAAGCATGCCTCCATTCTCACCCAGAAAATCGAAGGGTATTTGTGGCCAGTGATGGCTTTGGGCATCTCAGCGCAAGCTGTCCCTCTATCACAAAGGAGTTGATTCTTCAGTGATGCTGATACTTGGTGGTTGATGATGTTTGTGGACTAATCATCAGGTGGTTTTGTTATCATAGTTCCTATTTTCGACACCTTAGAAGATGATAAAGCAGTCTCTCAGTTGTCTGTGTCTTAGGTTAGTTGATTGCAGCTAGAATGGTTAATAGACTTCAATTTGTTAGTCGGCATCTTTTATTGGGAAAATGGCTGTATGTGAATCTCTTATCTTGGAAAAAAGATCAGTGATGCCTGTGCTTTATCTATTTGCTAATAACGGCATACAGGAATTTGTTTTGGTTTGTTTGATTTTGATATTAGCTAGATAGATCGCTGCTTCTGTATGGACGTACCTCGTTAACCCAGGTCCAGTGCATGCTATTTCACACTTCCACATCTTCACACTTTGATGCCAGCCAAATCAAGGGCACATTTTGTCATCACGTATCATGGGACAAAGAAAATAAAATAAGATATCCTAGTATCACTTGTGACTTGTGTAGGTTCATGTTTCAAATCAGATAGTTTGTGCAATATCAAATTGAAGAAAACGTGGGGATATCTTGCACTATAGTCTATAGGTTTATCCGTTTATGTTTAGGTCTGCCCCAGTGGAAACCTCCGTAGGTTCAGAAACATCAAGCCCTCAGATTGAACCATTTGCATCAGTTACCTTGCAGCAGCTTATTCACAAGCTCCACTTTGTATGAACATCTAAACATTCTCATGTGTGATAGATTTAAGTTAAGAGTACAATCCGCAGAACAATTACTGAAGAGAAACTGACTGGAGAGGAATGGTACAAAAAGTTTGCGAAGCTACTGGAAGAGCATCATACCAGGTTTGTTTGTACATCTAGCAGCCTGTTCGTTTGGCTGGTGGCTGATGTCTGGTGCTGGTTTGTTCTGACAGAAAAGTACTGCTGGCTGGTTGCTGATGGCTGGTTTGTTCTGAGATAAAAGTACTGCTGACTGGTAGTAGCTGATAAGCCAAGCGAACAGGCTCTAGATTTCTGTGGATTATGTTTTAATGTTGGATCAAGTCTTCTCCATTTAAAACATTTAGTCTAGAACCCGAGAACAAATTCCAAAATCAAATACCAGAATTGTGATGAAAGAAAAGGTTCTAAATTTTGGATGGATGGCTTAAAAGGAGGGCGACTAAATACACAAAATCATTCCTCAATTAAATGCAGCTTTTTGCCAAGAAAACACGTTGCCAAATAAAAACAGAGAACTTGTAAATCAGGGATGTGATTATCCCTATGAAATCATCAGGTAGCATAGCAAACTTGTAAATCAGGGTTGAAATCAAAATAACAAGTAGAAAAGCGACAAATTCTAGGAAACATATAAAAAACAGCTATACTACATCATCCAAAGATAACAAGCACCAAAACCTCTCTAGGGAAATTCAAAGCTTTCTGATTAAAAACCATTACCATCTCAGCACATCATAAGACATTATTTACAACAGTGCACAGTGTAGGTCTTAAACAATTAAATAGAACGGTTGAGCCCTACCATTTTGAATAAGAATAGTCCTAATTATTCGCAAAGGAGTGGAGGTTAAGCAACCCAGGGAGATGCCTTCCAATTTCATATTGACCAGGCCAAGAACAAAGTGATTCAACAAGTCTACCAATAGATACGATGTTGATACATACTCAATTTAGTAAACAGAGTAGACACAGGCAAAGATGTTTTACTTATATAGGTCTAGAGATATCAGCTAAGAAAAAAAAAGAGAGAATCAGACTTTCATTTTGTTGGTATCTCCTTAAGATAAATGTGGTTATATAACTGGTAGCACAACACTGAGAAACAGAGACAACCATTAGTAAACCAATCCGATGACATAAGTTAGAAGAACAGCAACAAGACAACAACCAAATTAAAAAACAGACAACACTTGTACTGCCTTACTGCCACTTCTCACAGCCATTTGCCTGACTCCAAAGCTCTGTTTCAAGATCTGATAGCAGAGTATGGTATAGATTTACATATACACCAGCAGTGAACTGACATCAAACAATCTGATAACATAGTATACTGGATTAGCAGCTAGCAGCAGTGAAAGAGATAAAGCAACTCCTTGACAAGAAAGACACCAACTAACAAACTGACACTTTCAGACTTTTAGTGAAATTTCAGTTAGCCAAGCTTACTGATAGAAGTACTACTTCTGAATAATCTATAGAGTCATACAGATGCAATCAACTAGCAAAACCAGAGACAGATGAGATTGAGTATTATCCAGTCGTACAGATGCAATCTAAAGTCGTACGGTCGCAGGGGTTAGGGTAATGTAGTCTAAAAACAGGATCTTCCATTGCTAGAGAACTACTGACACATATGACAAAATCAACATCCATGGTGAAACTACTACGCATCACTGAACTAATTTGCCAAGCATGACAATCAACTCCTCCATAACAGAGGGACAGCTTCTGCTTAGATGCTTAAAGCCATCACCTGCCGCAACTGCCATCAGATTTGCAGGGGAGCTAAGAAAATCAAAGCAAGCCTTCTTCAGCCCCGGGCAGTGGTGCAGCTCGGCTAACGTCAGTATGGTTGCCACCGTGCCCACATTAATGTACTTGCATAGCCTCTCTTCACACATCAATTTCAACCTCTCCAAGTTGTACCTGTCCGCTGCCACTAGCAGATGCTGGGACATGACATCTTCCTCTTCGTCTCCTTTCCCTGGCTCCGGAAACAAGTCAGTGTACACGAAATAGAGCAAAGCCTTGAACACCTGAGCCTCCATTTCGTCTATTTGGATAACACCCGCAGTGCCACCCTCCTTCATTGTGCCAAAGAGCTCCGCACAGAAAACTGGCGATCGGGTTGCAAGCACACACCGGTGCGCTGCGAACGTCGCACCCCCAACATCAAACACCACGTCGGCGCCCTTCTCTGTCAGAAGGAGGTCGCCAAGATGCTGGTGCAGATTGGATGATGGCACAGTGACATAGGCCGGGGTGGCAGGATTGGCTGTCCCCTCGGTGCGGAACTCGTTGGTGACGACGATGTCGCACCGCACGGTGAAAGAATCGTCCCTGAGATGCTTCGATGTCTCCAACTCTTGTCTTTTGATGAAATTTAAGTTCCCCCAACCAGAGCCAGAGGCGCCCTCGAAGCTGCGCACTTCTGCCAATGTCAAAGACGGCACCTCCTCCTCCACCTCAATGTCTTCGTCGACGAAACGGAATTGTTGCTGCGCCTTCACCTCCTTGGTAACAGTTCCGTCAAGAGCGAGGAAAAGGGATATATAATCCGCGTACTGCGACGAGACGCCGTTGGGGTAGTAGCGGATGCACCAGCGATGCCCGCCCACAAAGAATGGGCGGGATACGAGGCGCTCCCCGGTGGGGAGGCCCTTGGTGCGGGAGTAGCCGTCGATCCTGAGGATGTGGTACCCGCTCGAGGTGTCGGCGACGATGGCGGAGGAGGACCGCGACGGCTTGCCACCGCCGGCAGCGGGCGTAGATGAGGGCATGGAAGACCTAATCTATCTAGAACTCTCCTTGGCTACGGACTTCTCTCCTCGGGGCGGCTTCCGTAGGCTGAAGCAGTAGGGTTTTGCTCGAACGCCGCCGCCGCGGACTGGGGAAGACTGGACGAGGACGAGGACGGGGAAATGGGGAATGAGAAAGATAGAGGGGAAGAGGAAGGAGGCTTTTACCTGTATGCCATTATAAAAATTAAAAAATGGTGTCAACCCGTGTGCCACTAAAAAGATCGCTCGCACCTGTGTGCAATCGACTCAAACTTCTTTCCCCGTACGCCGTTAAGTCACCTGACATGTGGGCCCACCCATCTCTTGTCTCTGAAATACCCCTGCTTCAGTGGACGCACGCGCCACCGCCGCGCCCCGCATCATGGCCACGCCGGTCGAGCTCCCACCGCGGCGCCCACTCCACGGACGCCAGCGCACGCTCAGGCTCCCCGACGCCGCCCTCCGCCCAGCACCGAGCTCTTCTTCACGATGTCGTTCCGCAACCGCGAGCAAGCGCGCGGGCGAGCCGTGAGCCGCCGCCGCGCGAGCACGGGTGCGGGCGAGCTCTGCCCACGCCGCCGCGGCCGGCGCGCGCGGCGCGACCAGACGTGGACGTCTGAGGTCGAGGCAGTCAGATGACGTGACGGGTGTGGTGCTGGGAACTCGGCCGGCGCGGCCATGTCGACGGGCGCGGCGGCGGGAGCTTGGCCAGCTCGACGCGCGGCCATGACCGGCGCGTACCTCCAACCTCACGAGCGCTGCAGTGCAGCTTTGTTTGTCTTCTTTTCTCGGTGATTAGGTTGCTTGATTGCACCTAGCAATCTGCAATTCGTATGGATTAGTATTGCTTCGATAAACGACAAGTAGTTGGGCATCGCATCTCCCATTGATCCAAATTGCAGCACAAGTGTCAAATTGATCCAACCGGCGGACAGAGCCAGACACCGCGGTGGGGGTAGAAGTTGTCCGCGCGCGCCTCATGTGGCTGACGCAGATCTCACCTGCGTCACGCCCATGGCGGCGGGTGCAGAGCTCGCGCGCGCGGGGGCGAGGCAGAGCTCCCCCACGCAGCTCCCGCGACGGCCCCGTGCAGAGCTCGCCAAGTCCCCGCTCGCGCCAGGCAGGGCTCCCCTGTGTCGGAGGCCGCGGCTGGAACGCAGTGCTCGCGCGCCGCGGGCGAGCTCCACCCCGCGCGCGCGGCCGCGGGCACGCACGCCGCTGCGGACGTGTGGGCGACCGAGCTCCGTGGGCGTGCCGTCGCGGGCGAGCTCTGCCCCGGCCGCTGCAGCCACGTGGTCGGGCGAGCTGCTGAGCACACCACCGTGGTCGTTCATCTTGGACTTGGGGTTGGGGAGTGTGTCGGCGGTGTCGAGGTAAAAAAACTGTAACAGAGGAGAGAGGGGAGGATGAAGAGGGGCATTTTGGACTTCTTAACTGGCCGGGTCCACATGTCAAGTGACTTAACGGTGAAAAGTGGATGGAGTTGGAACGGAATGGCGTAGATGGCAAATAAGTTTAGGTCGATGGCATATAGGTGCGAGCGATCTTTTTAATGCCACACAGGTCGGCATCATCTTTTTTAATGGCATACAGGTAAAATGCCCTATAGGAAATGGCTTTTCCTTCTGGTGGGCCTATTCGAAACACTTGCTTTCGTGAGTGATTTTTTTTCTAATTTTGCAAAAATAATTACTCCTATAACTAAAATTTCCAAACATAGCACTCACTCAATCACCGAACGAAATGGCGGCAGCTTCAAACCGTCGTTTCATCTGGCGGTTGAGTGTGTAAATTAAAAGATTAAAAAATCCCGATTTGTTCAAGGCTTTCCTTTAGCAACTTGAATAATCAACTGTCTGAAAACAATTCGATTCAGATTGACTTCATCTATATCCAACGGTACACCTTTTAATTTTTTTTCCTCTCCTTAATCTTTTTACAAAGCATCGAGAGCCCGTTCGGCTGGCCTATCTCAACTTATTTCGGCTTCGTATACGTCATGCCGATACAATCCTAAGCCAATCGAATGGGGCTCTTGCACAAACACAAATCGCAGTATAGAGAGGTGACCGGCAAAGATAACAGAGACAGGGGTGGCTTTTGTTTTCTGATCGTTTACCACCTCCTCAGGATAGGAAACGTATTACTTGAAAACAGAAACAAACACGATGACAGAACCAGCAACAAGCCAATCACCATTGGTAGAGCTTCAGTAAAGTGTAAACTCGGGTGGCTTCATTGCAGTCAGCTCCTTCATCAGAAGCATTCTATGCTGACTGCTGAGTAGGGCACTAACCACAGATGCCTTCCTAACTCCACTTCACTTATTTTGATGGTGATCTTTGGCTGAGCTATGTCATCCTGGATCAAAATAGAAGTTGCAGAGAAGCAATCAATAAAGCAGGCACTCCAATCAGCAAGCACATACAGAAATTGAGAAACTCATTTGAGCGTCCCGCAAGTGTCATACTGAGCAGCAGCACAGTGGTGCAGTCCGCAGCAGCATCACACAAAACAACACAAAATAGCAAACCATCTTGTTCCTCCAAAGCATTATGTGCAATGAAACTAAATAACAGAAGATCGCATAGTTGTTACGGAGTATTTAATTATATAACATAACAGGGTCAAGAACCAAGATGAGATTACTCGTGCACTTCACAAAGCTGTGCACTGCAGTGCCAGGCTTTCACTGCCAATTAGCATTGTGGCCATCATCACCAGTTCACCACCATATCCTTGGTGCTGATTAAAATGTCAACATAGCTGAATTTATAAGTTTATAACCAAGATTCTTAAAGTCAGAGAGGCCCAATTTCAAATTTTTAGGATGCTATAGTGCTTCTTCCTTCGCTAGAGGTCCATGCTTAGCTATGCATCACAACTTGCAAACAAATAGCACTTCTTAGCATCCATGAAAGAATTCTTATAAAGTTTCTTGACCACAAAAGGACAAAACTCAACCAGTTGATGCTGAAATTGCCTCCTGAATGTGTAGTTGATTCTGTAATCATCCCTCACATTTTCCTAACTATTTAAACATAACCGTAATATTCCTTGCACTGCACCATTATTAATTTCTTATAACTGATTCTAGTAGAGCATAATGTTAGTATCCAGCTCCACAATAATATGCCAAGGCATTTGGATTATGTGAAGTTCTGAACCGTAGACTGTAAAGAGTCAATGCCAAGTTCTGTTTGTGGATTTCCCTATCACAATTAGTTGAGGGCAAACAAAAAATAGATTCTGTTGCAGGATATTGTCAACTATGTAGATTAGCCTCATGGATATGTTAAAAAAATATCTCATGATTCTGTCGTTGAACTATTTTGTCTTTCTTTATAAAAACAAATATTATGAATTCCTACATAAAGCAGTAGGAAAAGATAATATTACATTCATATCCCATATATTTTTTAAGAGTCAGCTGCAACATCATTTATAATCAATAACATAGGGATGCACCACCAAAAGATAAAGAAAAGGTACACCATACTAAGATATATAACAAAGAATTTTGGCATGTCATACTTGCTGTCTCCAGTTTAACCAAGTTAAACATGTATCGAAAAAGCAGCAAGGAAGCTGGTGATGGCGCAGTTGAGATATGTGTTGAGGCAGCTAGCCCCTAGTCCCCTACGCTCCAGGAATAACATTAGACTAAAGCTGCCACCAGATAGAAACAACACCAGTGTAAGGATGATCGCATGACCCTTGTTCCCACCAATATACAAGTCCAAAGAGAGACAATATCAACATCAAGGACTCTCAAATAAAGGTACATTAGACTAAAGCTGCCACCAGATAGAAACAACACCAGTGTAAGGATGATCGCATGACCCTTGTTCCCACCAATATACAAGTCCAAAGAGAGACAATATCAACATCAAGGACTCTCAAATAAAGGGTATGGGGCTTGTTTCTGCCTCCAAAATGGGAACCGTTCAGCAGTTGTATGAAACCTTTCTGCAACACAAATATTGCAGGCAAATAAACAGAATTTTGTTCATTTTGTGAAACATATCTGATTAGATGTGCAAATCATCCAGTTATTGACATGCAGATCACCACTATGACTTGGATTATACAAAA
Organism: Cenchrus americanus; assembly: GCA_947561735.1. Taxonomy (NCBI): domain Eukaryota; kingdom Viridiplantae; phylum Streptophyta; class Magnoliopsida; order Poales; family Poaceae; genus Cenchrus; species Cenchrus americanus. The sequence continues at coordinate 59,738,301 of OX387240.1, forward strand.
ATCTTAATCCACCAAGCGTAAGTACTACTAATAGCAGAGTAGTAGACAAGAAGCTTAAACTTAAACAATTCAATGCCAATTGTCAGCATATCATTTGAACTGCCAATGACTAGAATTAAATGAGTTTGGAATATCCCCTCACAACAAATGTGTTTGGGATATATGAATTACATAATAGGATGGTGATAAGATTCAACTTTCAAAAGAAATAAAAGAACCAAAATTTGTGCATGCATATATTTATTAAGCTAAGCTATGAATAATTCACTCTGTTGTATGCAACTGTGCATGAATAGAAGCTGTGCTATCAACAAATAGGAAGATCCCTTATTGTTAGCCCACAATTGAAGGTTTAAGTCCTTCCTATAGGAAAATGCTATAGACGGCGAAGTTCTCCAACTGATGCAACGACCTATTAAACTCATCAAAAGAATGCTAAGCACCTGTATTAGCTAAACAAATTTTGACATGGGAATGTCACAGTAGGATGCTGGTATGATTCAAAATTTTCTGCTTGGATAAGTTTTTAAAGCTAATAAATGCCATAAATTTCATTCTATTGGCCAAATTCATAACTAAATCTATGCATATATTAGGGTCCACCAAAACAATCTAGCTTGCATTGTTATTGTAGTTGCAGTTTGTGATTATGAATAAATCAAGCCAATAACATAAGCATTCCTTTTTAAGTAGTGTAGAGATGCAATCAACTAAACAAGAAAAGATGGAACAAGACCACTTTTACTGGTTTTAATCTTCCTACGATAGATGTAGTCATTGTCATATATCCAGCAGCACAAGCCTAGCTCCTAGCTGATTGGTAATGACAAATGTTCAGAGAACAGAAGCAATATACATGGACAGGAAATTTATTTATCAATGTTAAATTCAAATCAAATAAATCTATTAGCTGCATCAAGTATTGATCATATTATAGTTCAGATACACCAAAATTAAATTGACCCAAGAAGCGGAGGTTATGGCAATAATATGTCTTCAGTTCTAACTTGACAGAATAATGCATGATGGACGACCTAAAGGTCTGGTGGAGATGCAATTAACAGCCATCAACATCTGAGAAAAAGTATGTCTGGGATTAACAGATAGAAGAACAATGAAGTGACACCACACTGTGATATCAAAGTATGCCCTGAGGATTAACAATTAGAGTAACAATGAACTAGCTAGGTAAACATCAAACAAATATAGTTCTTGCATTAGCTTTAGCACAGCGACAAAGTACAATTCTTTGCCAAGAGAAGACATTAACCAGCGAGTTTAGGGTTTTAGTGGAGAATCAATTAACCATCCAGCTGATTGCGAAGTCATTTCTAAAAGATTGTTAGAGTTGCAAGAAATCAATCAACTAACTGCAGAGCAGACAAGTAAGACTTGATTTAGCATCTCCTTCAGAATTAGGATAGATGTAGTCTACCTCTGAGCAAAAGTATGTCTTGCATTAACAGATAAAAGAACAATAAGGTGACACCACACGCCCTGGGGATTAATAATTAGACAAACAATGAACTAGCTAGGTAACATAAAAAATAGTTTCTTGCACTTCCTTTAGCACATAGACAAAGTACAAACTTTTGCCTAGAGAAGACATTAACCATCAAATTTGGGGTTTCAGTGGAGAATCAATTAACCACCAGCTGATAGCGAAGTCATTCCCAAAAGATTGCTGGAGTTGCAAAAATACAACCAACCGAAGAGCAGACAAGTAAGACTACTTTAGCCATCGGAATTAGGATAGATGTAGTCTACCTCAAAGCTGAAATGTAGAAAACAGAACCAGCTATTGCTAACAAACTACCTGATGATAGAAGTCCAGAGAACATCAACAACCATTGCTAAAACACTAAGTATCAGAATCACTGAACCAAATTTCCAAGCATGGCAATCAACTCCTCCATAATAGCAGGGCAGCTTCTACTTAGATGTTTGAAACCGTCAGTGGCCACGACTGCTCTCAGATTTGTGGGAGAGCTGAGAAAGTCAAAGCAAACCTTCTTCAATCCATGGCAATGGTGCTGTTCTGCTAGCGTCAGGATGGTAGCCACTGTGCCCACGTCGATGTACTTGCACAGCTTGTCTTCACAAATCAATTTCAGCCTCTCCAAGTTGTATTTGTCCGCCGCGACAAGCAAGTGCTGGGACATGACATCGTCCTCTTCCTCTTCTTTTTTGACTTCAGGCAATGAGTCAGTGTACATGAAATAGAGCAGAGCCTTGAACACCCGAGCCTCCATGTTGTCTATGCGAACGACACCTGTTGTAACACTCTCCTTCATTGCACCTAAGAGCTCCGCCTTGAAGACTGGAGATCGGGCCGCCATCACACACCGATGTGCAGCAAATGTCTGGCTGCCAACCTCAAACACCACGTCAGCACCATTTTCGCTCAGAAGCAAATCGCCAAGGTGCGCGCCCAGATCTGAGGGGGGCACAGAGACAAAGGCTGGCATAGTGGCCTCGGCTATCTCCTTGGCATAGACATTGTTGGTGATGATGATGTCACACCGCACGGCGAAAGAATCGTCCTTGAGATGCACTGATTTCTCCAAATCCTCCCTCTTGATGAAATCTGCATACCTCCAATCTGTATAGTTATTACTGAAGGTGATCACTTCCTCAGATAGCAAGGGGGTCTCTCCGCCTGATCGGCAAAACGTATTCGGTACTGCATCTTCACCTCCTTGGCGACACATTGGTTAAGAACAAGAAAAAAGGATATGTAATCTTTGGGCACCCAAATGCAGCCGTTGGGATAGTAGCGGATTAACCATTGGTGACCGCCGACGGTGAAAGTGTGGGATTGGTGGCACTCGCCCCATGGCGTACCCTTAGTGCCGGAGTAGCCATCTATCTTGAGGATGTGATACCCGCTCGTGGTGTCGGCGACGATGGCGGAGGAGGAAGAATTCGACGGCTTGCCGCCGCCGGCGGACGTAGAAGCGGACATGACGCACCTAATTAGATCTACCGGGGGCCCCCGCCGTCGCCCTTTCCCTCTCCTAGTGTGATTTCCCCCCCGGCGGCCGGCGCGGCGAGCTGTAGTAGGGTTTTGCGCGAAACACTGCGAAAATGGGGAAGACGGATGAGGACGGGGTAGGGGGAGGGAGAAGACCGGTCGCTGACTCATTGGCTTCCTTTGGAAGGCTCGGCTTTTCCGTTATTCTTTCTTCTGTTAGAAACTGAGAATGGGCCATAGTAAAATATGTCTTGGGCCGGGACCATTCAGTTTACAATTTTTATTTTTATTTGCTTACGGTTTTTAAACATAATTATGTGTAAAGAAATTTTGCAAAAATAGTGCTCAACCGTCAGTCGGATGAACAGGTTAGTACTGTAGCACAGGTTGCTATATCAAGGTATAGTCGTTTGAAACAACGGTAACTCCTCATTCTATTTCAAAAAATCATAAATCATAAATATGAACTCCGAAGGAGATAAACTAAATAAAAAATTTAGATCTACAACTTTTTATATATAGTTCAAACATTTTTCATTCAGAAACATTTTCATCCACAATGTTCAGCAAATGAATTTTTTAAAAAATTGCACAGGAGTACCCCACGATACGAATGGTGTCACACGCAGGATGTGAATCATCCGCAGTCAGTGTCCTTTACCACTCCAACTGTGAGCTTCTTGACTGTTCAGCTAATGAATTGTCTCTAGATAATAGATTTTTTTAATAAACCATAGCTATTTCATAGTAACTCAGATGAATATAATTTTAGAAAAAAAATTGTAGATCTCGAGATCTACAACTTGGTAATTTAATATATTTTTCATTTGAAATCATCTACGCACACAAATAATTGACATAGATACTTTATGTCGATTATTAAGCATGAAGATGACTCCAAATGGGAAATATTTGAACTACAAAGTTGTAGTCTCATAAAGGTTATAATTTTTGTATCATCCAAATTTTTCAGAAGTTGTTATAATTCTTTTAAATATGCTAGGAGTTACGTTTGGAACTGCGGTACTTGCTACAATGCTACTATATGTGGAGGATGACCTTTAGTTTATTCCCATTTGGATCCTTGGAATTGAATTCCATTCTAATAATCATACTTTAGACACCAATAAATTAAGCTAATATAGTTGTGCGTGGAACATATTTCCTTATTATTATTGGTCATGTGGGAGAAATACTTATTTGTTGTACTTCTACTATAGGGAAGCTGGTTGAAAAGCTTCCTGTAAGTTGCTAATTAGAAACATAACATAAGGATCTGAAGAATCAATTCTAGGTCCCACCCCTATGTGAATTTTAGGTAGGCTTATATGTATACTTTGGAAAGTTGTAGAATGACACATTCTAAGACAAATAGCATACTTTATTAAGTAGGCTTTGGTTTGGGTGCGGGCACATGTTCTCATATACGAACATTGTTTCTGATTCAAGTCACATGTGCGCGGGAGATAAGGAAAACCTCACACATGCATGTTCTCCTTATTCACCTAGGCTTTGGTTTGGGTGCGGGCACACGAGCATATGTGTGAATGATCTAGCAAAATCTTTAAACCCTCACCTTATGTGTGAATGATCTACCAAAATCTTTAAACCCTCACCTTTGCAAATTCTAGACCGGGCGAGAGGGTGAATAAGTCTTTTTGGAGGCATTTGGTGCGGCCCGGGGTGGCTGATGAGCCAAATAGGCTTGATTATGGCTTTACTCCAGATGCATGCACATAGTTTGGCTCGACTCTTTAAGATTAGCTTAGTTCATTAGCAAAGGTAAAATCATCCGATTAACTCACAATGAGTATTGTTCAACATTAATGTTAAGATCAAATGAAATATTAACCAGTCATAATTGTTTAATTATGTTTATTATATATAAAAGTATTTCTCATGGAAATAAGTAAAACAAGTCAACAAATTACAATGACATAGACGTTTGGGGATTCAAAGTAGACTTAAGCAGTACCATATTTAACTTAAAATTTGATTAACATGTTTTTTAGCTAAATAATATAAATATCATTGTATTAGTAAAATTAAAAATTTGATATTTTTATAATTATAGAGCATAATGAGTCAACCAAACATCTCAAGAGCAGTTCACGAGGGGCTCATTAGAAAAAGAGCTGAAATAAAAGTTTGTCTCTGTTTGTTTAAGACGTTGAGGGAGCTAAACCAAATTTATCAATGAGTTAAGTTGGGTTGCAAGCCTGCTAACCCTAGGCGTGACTGAATTAGTTGGGCAAAAAAAATTAGCATTGATTTACTAATGTGCTGTCGAGAGCATCAATCTCATTGAATTTGTAGACAAAAAAAAAAGCAGGTCAATAGCCACTGAAATAATTAAGGACAATCCAGACACGTCCAGTCACCTATAGGCTATAGTGCTATACGATAAAATGCAACCAGCAAAGAGATTTTTCAACTGTCTTTGCATCTGTGCTCGGCAGGTGAAGAAGGAGACAGTTGACCCTATTCTCGATCCTCTGCATAACTATTTGCACCTAGGAAAATATATGTCACTTCTGCTAATTCATCATGAACAAAAAAACACTGCATCAAATCTTTTGGCCCTAAACAATGCACTGAAGAGATCACAGGAAACCATTCAAACGTATAAGTCACAGATTCCCTAAAAAGTTACGGAAATAAATATACTGTATTGGTTTTGTAAAAAAAAAATCTAAGAAATTCAACATTTTTACCTAGTAAGTTACCGGCGAGCAGATACTGATTCTGCCTTTTATACCACATTGTGCAGGGTTTTATCAAAATCTTGAAGAGCTATATTTATTTTCCAGTACATCCGGATCGGTCAACTATTGGCAAGATCATTAATCTATAAAACTTATATAGGTGAGACCCACTACAAGTCATGGTTGGATTTCTCTCAACATGCAAGCACTTCACGTCATCATTCACTATGCGCCATGTCACCATCCACCAAATCACATATCTATGTTTTCAATCGATTTTCTGTGGCTTATAGCATGTATATCACACCACAAAATTCCTGTTGACGATTTTAGAATGATTCACTCTCAACAAAATAACATGCTTTCATATATAATGAGTTTACAAACGAATATTGCAATATAATATATTTGGTGTTACTACTTTCACATTTCACCTTAAAATTTTGTTTAAAAAATTCTCGCAGCAACGTGCGGAGTATCACCTAGTTGATATATATAGTTTAGCACTTTAGCTCCACGTAAGGCATGTGTATGCACCCACCTTAACCAATCCGCCGTATGCACATTTCTTCTATCTTATCTAATTATAGCACTAAATTTATTTGCTATATGGCATTACAATTGTAACTCTATCTAGTTGAATAAAGCTCTATTTTTAGTGAAAAAATAGCTCCACCTATTAAAAGATATTTTAGCAGGCAAGCAACTCTAGAGTCACAAAGTGGAATGTTCGTAACTGGGTTGTACATCTTGGTAAATTCCACCTTTGGTTAGAACTAATGTTAGACCCCGTTGGTAAACAAATTTTATCAGTCTTACCCATATGACTAATCCTACAACATGCCAAAATTATAAATTACAACATGATAAACATCCTACAAAATAGATAAGAGAGAAACTATAAAGCAACAATACTGACTGGAATCCTCTGCAGCAGAAATAGGAGAAAACATGTACACATATTTCTTGTAGTCCCTGCTGGCTTCCTTGCTCAGATCATGTTATATTACAAACATATTTAAGACATGTACTACCTATGGCCCCTTCAGGGAAAACAGCATGAGAAGAAAACAATCTTACAGTTTGAGTTGCTGGCAGTTTTAATATCCAGAGGTAGAAACAATCTTACAGTTTGAGAGAAAACTAACTGCTGCAAAAATTCGTTCAAATGAAAATATAGAATTAGCAAGTAGGAATGATTTTCTGATCTAGGATTCGCCCAACGGATCAGTACCATCTGAATCTGAATCGCACTCGCAGGAAGTCTATGGAGAAAAGAGCCCAAAAATAAACAGGGGCCGGCCTTCTAGTAACATTTGATTCATATAAGTATATAACTAAACTAAGTGTTCATAAAATTGGCTCCCATATATGTTTCTTGTTCAGAAATCAGAACTAAGGACAATGTGGGCTTATGGCAACCAAACAAGAAAGACTAAAGTACACGTACTGCATCCTTCACTCAATGAGAAACGACCTTGGACATTAGCTCCTTCAGAGCGCAAGGGAAGTTCCTGGTTAAATACTCAAAGCCTTCCGTCTGCATGAATGCATTCAGAGTCGTGGATGTGCTTAGGAACTTGAAGCACGCCTCCTTAAGCCCACGGCAGTTATGCTGCTCTGCTATTGCCAAGATGGTCGCTGCAGAGGCTACATCAATGTGCCTGGATAGTCTATCCTCACAGATCAACTTCAACCTCTCCAAGTTGTACCTGTCCGCAGCGACAAGCAGATGTTGAGCCATCACGACTTCCTCCTTCTTCATCTCCGGTAACGCGTCAGTGTACACAAACTCAAGCAGCAAGCCGAACACTTTCGGCTCCATATCATATATGGATATGGCGTTGGTGGTGGTGCCCTCTTTCGGCTTTGTTCGGTTCTGAGGTATTTAACCCACCTAGGGAACCAACCCACGCAGGGGTTGGGTGGATCCCTCTCCTATCACCCAAACCTCTTGGGGATGAATCCCCTTCACCCCCTCATCCCTTTCTTTGCATTCGGTTGATACAAGGGATACTGCCCCCTTTCCATTAGACATCACATCTCCTATCCAATTTCACACACCATTTGGAATTTCAAGCAAATAAGTACAGAAAATTAAACAAATGACTACATCATCTTCATCTTTTAGCTACACCTATCCATCATGTTGACTTGCCGATAGTACAAAAGTTAAAGCAAATGAGTAAAATGTTTTTGAACTAAACGAGCAGTACATAAATTGATGTACGACGATGAATATCACTCTGGCATTTCCAACTGCAGCTGGAGAACAAAATCTAACTTCTTGCAAAGCTGCCCGTCACTCGTCAGTAAATACCACTTGCAAGGAGCAATCTACACTCTGCACTAGCAACCACAGTTGACTTATAAATCACCGCACCATAGTTGAGCCTGCACAAACAGGATGTGCATACATATCATGTTGCAATATTGAACTAGAACAATCCACATAACTACCTATATAACTTTGACATATATTCTGCTAGAAATCACTGCCTTTGTACATTTGTACTAACAACATTATAAAAACTGTCATCAAACAGAGAGAAAATAGAGGTGTCAGTTCAACTCTTGTCTATCAACCCTCTGCAAGAAGAGGAGGGTTGTAGCAAGCAACCTGTCCTCTAGCCTTCCAATTACAAAAGAAAAGGAAGTTAAAAAATCTACTCTATAAAATTACACATGACATATTCAGTAAAAGTCATTGTATTCAAATAGTCAAAAGCAAAATTGGCACAGACAGGCCATGGGTGGGGACTGATGTGCTGTGTAACGATGTTGATAAGCAACTGTTCAGAGCCAGTACAGAGGTGACCTTAGGTAATGGGCGAAAGGCGAAGTTCTGGGACTCGGCATGGATATTGGACAGGCACCGAGGGATATTGCACCCAATCTTTTCAAGTTAGCATGGAGGAAAAATCAAACGGTGGCTGAAGATCTAGAGAACAGCAACTGGACTAGCTGTCGGTGTTTTAGACCGGCAACCTACTAAGGGGAGTACCCGAAGTAGATGAATGTGGCCTCGCCGAGATCGGTAACTCGAAGGAAGAGACACGTGGCACACAATTTAGACAGGTTCGGACCGCGAGATGCGTAATACCCTACGTCCTGTATGCTGCGTAGCTCTGGATTGATTGGGTACGATTACAAGATGATGCAATCTTACACCGTGAGATGAGATCTGGGATAGAGGGGTCCCTGCCTCGCCTTATATAGCTCGGGAGGCAGGGTTACAAGTCGGTTCAGGGAGAGAGTACTAGTCGAGTACGTCTAGGAGTCCTCCATACAGTGCGGGACATGTACAGCTTCCTAACCGAGTACTTCTCCTCTGTAGTCCTTGTGCTTCACGCCATCAGGTGCCGTGCAGCGCAAGTCGGGTAGTCCCAGGGGCCCACCGAGTAGTCGGTCCTGGTACCCACCGAGGTAGTGGGCCCAGGGAGGTCCATACGACAAGCCCCCGAGTACTTTGTAGTCGAGAAGGATAGCTTCGAGTAGTCTTGACGGCCTTAACGAGTAGTCCTCAAGCGTCCCCGAGTGCTACAAGCCAAAAGTCCTAAAGAGTAGTCGAAGCATCCCGAGGCTGGAATGTACTTCAGCTGATGTTTGAGCAATCCTGAAGACTTCTCGAGTAGTCCCAAGCGTCCTCGAGTGCTGCCCTTGAAGGTCTTCAACAATGCCCGTGTTTTCTTGAAGCCGAAACTGATATGGAAGTGCGATTGCAAAATCGCACTCCATATGGAGTAGCCCCCGAGCCTTATGTTGAGTTGTAGACTCTAGCTGAGGGTCCATCTGAAGTTTTGGCAAGAATATCCCGAAAAATTCGGAGAAAAAACCAAAGGACACGTGGCACGGAGCCCCCGAGCCTTGAGTCGAGTACTTCCTCTCGAATTGAAGGGTCATCTTGTAGAATGTGTCCTAAGATGCTCTTGAGTATTGCTCCCCAGGAAGTCGAGTTGGAGTAGCCGAGCCCACGAAGTGAGGTGGGTCGACTAGTGGAAGTTGAAAGGTCACGCGCCGCCGCTGAGTCAGCCTAGTGAAGACTTATCCATCCGGTCGTTGGGGGGCCGCGTTGACGTATAAATAGAAACCAAAACCCTTAGGTTTTTTCCCCATACGCAGTCGCAGCCATTCCAGCGGATCTAGCCAGAAACCAGTGCACACTACCGCCGCTGAGAGGATTGTAGATCCGAGCGCGCCGCCGTAGGAAGCCACCGTAGTAGCCCCCGAGCGAATGCGCGTGAAGACACCGTGCACCTGGAGAATGAAGCCTTGACCAGCGAAGACCACGAAGGCCGCCGGTGGAAAAAAGAGGGCCCGTGAAGAGGCCGCCGGATCTGCTGCGGGGACGCCGCCGGTGTCTCCGCCGCGGCCAGATCCGAATCACGAGTGGAAGAAATCCAAGGCGAAGACCGAAGACCTATTGGCCCTTCTCAATAGTGGGTTCTTGCGGGAGAAGGAGGTGGATATGTGGAGAGCCGCTGCCGGGGATCCGTACCCCATGGAGAAGAATCCGGATGAAATCCCGATGTTCGCCCGGTTCGCGGAGCGCGGACTGTCCCTCCCTGCCAGCGACTTCTTCAAAGGGTTGCTGGGGTACTACGGCATCGAGTACCTCAACCTCAACCCCAACGGTATCTTACACACCGCCGTCTTTGTACATTTTTGTGAAGCCTTCTTGGGGATCAAGCCCCATTGGATCTTGTTCCGGAAGTTCTTCCGGGTGAAGCCTCAACCCAGTGCCAGCAATCCCCAAGTAGTCGGAGGAGCGGGGATCCAGATGAGGGAGGATGCGGCAGAGCAGTACCTCTCCTACAAGTTGATAGATTCCAATCAAGACTGGAAGGCGAAATGGTTCTACGTCACGAACCACCACCCGGAGCTGCCATAGCCCAGCGGGAAGCAGCCCAAGCACCGGCCATGGTGGAACTCGGAGCCGACAATGCAAGAAGGACTCCAGTTGCCCGAGCTGTTGGCGAGGATCAAGACGCCGAGGGAAGCCGGGCTGAGGGCCGAACATGTGGCCTTCAGCTTCATGAAGCGAAGGGTGCAGCCGCTGATGGCCCGCGACACCCTGGGGTACGAGTACACCGGCGACGATGACACGTCGCGGATGCTTGGAGATGAAGTCGATAACGACGACATTGTTGATAGGCTGGGCAGAATCTTCAAAGATATACCGGCGTACACACCGTGCCCAGTACCGGAATTTTCCGCCGCGCGCCCACCGAATCAGGTTAGTAGCCGCATCCATAATCGAGTACTCATTACATAAGAGTAGTCGCACTGATGAGTTGTGCTTCTTGCAGGATGACTTGACGAAGTTCGTCTCCGAGCCGGCGTCGCCTCCTCAGCTGGTCGAGGTCCCAGAAGAAGGGAAGGCCAAGGCCAAGGAGCGGTGCGAAGTTAGCGAGGGAGACGACACAGTTGTCGTTGAAGACACGTCCGATGAGGAGGACGATGAGGAGACGCTCCAAGAGCGTTTCCAACTGCGGTCGAGGTTCAGCCGTCCTGGCTTGCTTCATATCCCTCTCGTTCAGGATCCGCCGGCTAGCCTAGAGGCTAGTCTGCCCGCGCCGCCAAGGAAGCCGCGCAATGTGGCCCGCAAGCGCGTGGCCAAGAAGTTGAAGGTCACAGAGACCACATCCCGAGAGGTAAGTCATCTTGAATAAGGTAGTCGAGTACTGATGTCTCGAGTTTGTGTGGTGACGATGAAGTTTCCTTGCTTGCAGGAGATGCCACCTTCCGAGCCTGTTGAGCAGGGCGACGAAGGCGACTGGGACACCGTGGGGGAGATAGCTGGGGGTAGTTGTAGCCCAGCCCCGACCGTAGAAGAGCTTTTGGCGCAGATGGAGCGCCAGCCCCCTGTTGCTCAGGGGAGCACAGAACCCGCCGCTGCTGCTACTGAAGAGGCAGCGGCTATAGAGGCGCAAGAGGAGGCGCCTGCCGAGGCGGGACTGGTCGATATCGCCAGTATCCTCGGTGTCCCAACCGTGACGGTGGTCCAGTCGAGCTTGTAAGTATTGATCCTTCCCGAGTAGTACTTGGATGTGGTAGTCGTACTTGATTGACAACCGGCTTGTGTACTCTGCAGGAAATCGACGGACTTGTCCTGGGAGGGGGATGAACCCGCCACAGCGGTGGCGGAAGAGGAAGTCGCGCCGCCCGCTAAGGAGTCCGCTCCCGCTCCTCAGGCAGAACCCGAGGCGCCAGCCGCTGAGGCTACGTTGCCTGAGGCCAGCGTCGTTGAAGGTGAGTACTCTCTCAGGTGTGAATAGCCCAGAAGAGTAGTCGTAGTTGCCAGGTTTGACTGATACACTTGTCCTCTTGTTGACAGGTGATGAGGCCGAGGGAAGCAATATCCCGTCGACGGTGCCCGTTGAGGATGTGGCACCAAAAACTCAGGAGGCTGCCGGAGAAGCCCCCGAGCCGATGGAGGTGGCCGCGGAGAAGCCGCTGTCGGTGTTTTGGACCGGCAACCTACTACGGGGAGTACCCGAAGTAGATGAATGTGACTCGCCGAGATCGGTAACTCGAAGGAAGAGACACGTGGCACACAATTTAGACGAGGTTCGGGCCGCGAGGTGCGTAATACCCTACGTCCCGTGTGCCTTTGCGTAGCTACGGGATTGATAGGGCACGATTACGGGATGGTGCAATAGTGCGCCGTGAGTTGAGATTGGATGAGGTGATCCCGAGATCGGTCCCCTGCCTCGCCTTATATAGTCGGGAGGCGGGGTTACAAGTCGGAGTAGGGGAAGGAGTACTAGCCGAGTACGTCTAGGGAGACCTCTACACGGTGCGGAACGTGTACGAGTCCTAACCGAGTACTACTCTTGTGTTGCCCTTGTGCTCCACGCCTTCGGTGCCGTGTAGCGCAAGCCGGTAGTCCCGGGGGCCCACCGAGTAGTCGGTCCCGGTACCCACCGAGGTAGTGGGCCCGGGGAGGTCCATACGACAAGCCCACGAGTACTTTGTAGTCGAGAAGGATAGCTTCAAGTAGTCTTGAAGGCCTTAACAAGTAGTCCTCAAGCGTCCCCGAGTGCTACAAGTCAAAAGTCCTCAAGAGCGGTCGAAGCATCCCGAGGCCGGAATGTACTCCGGTCGATGTTTGAGCAATCTTGAAGTCTTCTCGAGTAGTCCCAAGCGTCCTTGAAATCTGCCTTCGAAGGTCTTCAAAAATGCCTGCCTTGCCTTGAAGCCGGAGCCGTCAAGAAGATGCGATTTGCGAACCGCCATCTACGCGGAGTAGCCCCCGAGCCTCGAGCCGCGGGCTCTGGCTGAGGATCTATCCGAAGTCTTGGCGAGAAAATCCCGAAAAATCCGGAGAGAAAAAACCGAAGGACACGTGGCACGGAGCCCCCGAGCCTTGAGTCGAGTACTTCCTCTCGAATTGAAGGGTCTTCTTGGAGAATGTGTCCGAGATGCTCTTGAGACTAGCCGCGTCCCAGGTAGTTGAGTAGAACTAGCCGAGCCCCCGAGATGAGGCGCGTCGACTAGTAGAATACGAAGAGTCACGCGCGCCCGCCGAGTCGGCCGCGCGTGGACTAATCCGGCCGCCCGTTACGGAGGCGGTTTGGCTTATAAATACAAGCCGAAACCCTTAGGGTTTTTCACCCAAGTGAGCCGCAGTCATTCGCCACTTGAATCTTGAAGTAGATCTACTCCAGCGAGCACTGCCGCCGTAGTAGATCCGGGCGCATCGCCACCCGAAAGCTGTAGGGTAGCCCCCGAGCGGATGCGAGTGAAGACTCCCTGTTCTTGGAGGATGAAGCCGTCCCCGTCGAAGACGTCGAAGGCCGGCGGGAAGAAGAGGAGCCATGCAGAGGCTGCCGCAGCCGACGCCGGAGCAGCGCCGCCCACGTCTCCACCGCGCGGCCGACCCAAGCCGCGAGTGGAAAAAATCGAAGGTGAAGACCGAAGACTTGCGACCCCCGTTGAACGGCGGGTTCATCGGGGAGAAGCGGATCGACATGTGGAGATCCGCCGCGGAGATCCCTATCCAATGGAGAAGGCACAAGACGAGATCCCGATGTTCTCGCGCTTCGTGGAGCGCGGTCTTGCGCTCCCGGCCGAGTGACTTCTTCAAGGGGCTTCTCGGGTACTATGGCATCGAGTACCTCAACTTGAACCCCAACGGTATCTTCCACACTTCCGTCTTCGTCCACTTCTGCGAAGCTTTCTTGGGAATCAAACCGCACTGGATTCTCTTCGGAAGTTTTTCCGCGTGAAGCCGCAGCCCAGCGCCTCCAACCCCAGAGTAGTCGGAGGGGCGGGATCCCGGCTGAGGGAGGATGCCGCCGAGCAGTACCTGGCGTACAAGCTCGTGGACTCCAACACCGATCGGAAGACGAGGTGGTTCTACGTCACGAACCACCATCCCGAGCTACCGAAGCCGAGCGGGCGGCAGCCCAGGCACCAAGAGTGGTGGAACACGGAACCCACAATGCGGGAGGGGCTCCAGCTCCCGGAGTTGCTAGCACGCATCAAGACTCTGCGGGATGCGGGACTGAGGGCCGAACACGTGGCCTTCAGCTTCATGAAGCGCCGGATCCAGCCGCTGATGGCGAGGGATACGATGGGCTTCGAGTACACGGCGACGACGACACGTCGCGGATGCCGGGGGGCGAAATTGAGGACAACGACATCATCGAGAGGTTGTCGAGGATCTTCAAGGACATGCCGGAGTACACGGCGTGCCTGTCGAGGAGTACTCCGCCGCGCGCCCGCCCAACGAGGTAAGTAGCCGTACCCCCCTCGTCGAGTAGTAGGCACTTGTAGCAGAGTTGCTGACGCTTTTGTGTCTTTTGCGCAGGATGATGTGAAGCGGTTTGTCTCCGAGCCGCGGCCACCACCGAGCGGAATTGAGGTCCCAACGGTGGAGAAGGTGAAGGAGCGCCGAGTAGTCGGAGGCGACGACGATCCCGTCATCGTGGAGGATACCTCCGATGACGAAGAAGACGAGGAGACGGCGCGGGACCGCTTCCGGTTGCGGTCGAGGTTTAGCCGTCCGGGCTTGCCTCATGTACCTCTCATCCAAGACCCTCCGCTAGCACGGGGAGGCTAGCCTTGCTGCGCCGCCGAGGAAGCCGCGCAACCCCGCCAAGAAGCGGGTAGCCAAGAAGATGAAGGTCTCAGAGACCACGCCTCCAGAGGTAAGTCATCTTGAGCGAAGTAATCGAGTACCCAGTGATCGAGTACGGTGCTGACGAGTAGTCGTCCTTGTGTGCAGGAGAGGCCGCCAGCGGAGCCCGTGGAGGAAGGCGATGAGGGCATGTGGCCCACGGTGGGGGAACCGGGGCCGGGAAGCCGAAGTACGGCCCCCACCGTCGAAGAACTCGGCGCGGTGGAGCGCCGGCCCCCCGCCCCGAGAAGGGAGCGAGTACCCGCGACCGCCGCCGTTGAAGAGGTGGAAGCCGCGGGGGCGCGAAAACCTGCGCGGGCCGCCGCCGCCGTGGAGGAGGCGGTAGTCGAGAGGCGGAGGAAGAAACGCCCGCCGAGGGTGGACGGTTGACATCACCGGCCTCCTCGGTGCTCCGGCCGTGACTATCGTCCGGTCGAACTTGTAAGTACCACGCCTTCATGAGTAGTACTCATTGTAGTAGTCGATTTTTATCCGACGACCCTCTCGTGGATACTTGTACGAGAAAATCCACGGACTTGAGCCGGGACGGAGAGGAGCCCACGGCGGCGAGAAGCGAGAAAAGGCCGCGCCGCCCGTCGAGGAGCCCGCTCCGAAGCCCAAGCCGCGACCGAGCCCCCGGCCGCCGAAGCGCCGGCGCGCAGGCGGTCGTAGTCGAAGGTGAGTACTCCTCCCGAAGCTATAGAGCCCCAAAAAGAGTAGTCGTAGATAGCGATGCGCGTGTTCCTTGGTGACGGGCGCCGAAGGAGGTGACATCCTGCCTGGGGGGTGCCCATGCGAGGAGTTGACACCAGAAGCCCCAGAGGCTGCAGTTGGAGCCCCCGAGCCCATGGGGGAAACCGTCGAGAAGTCCGCCGAGGGGGAGGCGGCTACCACGTCGCCAGGGGTTGCCCTGGAGGTGGCGATCCGATCCCCGGAGATCCAAGACGCGGAGCCTATCCGCTCGGCGCCAATGACGGAGGCTACAACGAGTAGCCGTGGCGGGATCGAGCTGCTTGCCGACGATCTCGTCGAACCGGCGGTGTTGGCGCAGCACTTGGAGGCGATGCGGCGAGCCGAACAGTGGATGAAGGTACGTAGCCGTTGCCTCCCGAGTAGTCAATCCTTTCGTTGAGTACTCTGCTTGACTTGAACTTGTCTTGTGCAGGACGTCGCGGAGCGATCCCGCGAGAAGTCGAATCTGCTGCAAGGCTACGGCGACACGGTACTGCGAGCTGAAGCCCTGGAGGAGCAGCTCATGAAGTCGAGGAAGCACGCGGCCGCCATGCAGTCGAAGCTTGACGCCGCCTTCGCCAAGTACCACAACGATGTGATGGACTTGCAGGCGAAGGGTGACGGCTGGTGCGGAAGAACAAAGGCCTCCGCAACAAGAATAAAGGTATGGCTCTTGACTTGTTGGGTACTTGTTGGGAGTCATCAAGCTCGACCCGTTGTTGTGTTCGGTGTTGCGGAACTCGAAGGCCGGGTGGAGCGGCGAAGGGCTCGGAGATCGGCATGAAGAATCTCTTCTACGGGAGCAAGAAGCCCGCCGGGTACTTGAACTCGACTACAAGGAGGCGGCCTTCGAGTGCGAGAAGCACATGGAGTTGCGAATTGCATCCGATAGAGACCTCGTCAACTGCTACAAATCTTTGCGAAGTTGAACGAAGCTCGCGAGGCGCTCCGGCCCGGGTCGAAAGACCTTGAAGAGGCCGCCCTCCCGATCGCGAGGCTCACGGTGCCGCACCGGGGGCGGCCCCAAGATCGCTCCGTTGGCGGATCGACTTCGTGAGGCGCCAAGCCGGGCCGGCCGCCTACGTGAAGCACGTGGCCAAGTCAATCCCGAAGCGAGTGGCCGGCCTTCATGAAGTCGTACTTCCCGAAGGCCCCGGTGGAGGTAGTCGCCGGCGGGGTAGCCGCCAACCGCTCGGATGAGTAGTACGCGAGTTCTTTGGAGCGAGATGGCTCCCATCGCGGAGCGGGTGTAGCCGATAAGTTGAACCTCCGGTAGCCCCGCATAGATAGCTAGTAGCCGTAGTTGTATAGGAAACAGTTGTAATGAACTTTTTCATATATCAATGAAATGTGATGTTCCATCAATGAGTACTCGTAACCGCGATCTCAGAGTGCGGAGCGCCCATCGTGGAGTAGGTGCGAGTAGTAGTACTCGTTTTAGTGGTCCCGTCGCAGGGAGTAGACAGTAAAGAAGTTGATGAACAATCAAACTTTATTACTGAAGAAGTACACCTGGGTGGCCAGGGCCGTAGTTACAAGTAGTCGCCGGACCGGAGGCCGCTTACGGTCGAGTAGTCTTTGGAGCGGGTAGCCGCTTGCAGCGAGTGATCCGTAGGTAGCCGTGTAGGCTGGATCGCAGATCCGTAGGTAGCCGTGCGGGGCTGGATCTTGGAGTGTGGTCTCTTGGTAGACCGCTGCTAGAGTCCTTGATGCTCGTTGCAGCCCAGGGTCCGTAGGTAGCCGCACGGGGCCGGACTCGGAGGAGAGTAGTCGGAGACTTGAAGCCAGGACCCGGAGGGTCGCCTGCGGCAAGGGGGTGTTGATGTAGTCGCGTGGACTTGAACCCCGGAGTAGTCGTTTAGACTAGGCGTAGAATCGACAGAGTTGGTCGACGTTCCACGAGTTGTTGACTTCTTCGCCTTCAAGTGTTTGGAGGCGGTAGGAGCCTGGCCGGTCACCTTAGCCACGGTGAAGGGGCCTTCCCAGGGGGAGCTGAGCTTGTGAAGTCCTTCCGTGTTCTGGATACGGCGGAGGACAAGATCTCCAACGTTGAAAGAGCGTTCCTTGACGTTGCGATCGTGGTAGCGTCGGATACCCTCCGAGGTACCTTGCCGATTGGACGAGGGCGGCACGGCGAGTTTCTTCGAGGGCTGTCGATATCAACTCGTCCGTCGTCCTCCGAGACGCCTTCGTCGTAGTGCTCCACCGTTGGCGAGTTCCATATGACGTCGGCGGGGAGGATGGCTTCGAGCCATAGACCGAGAAGTAGGGGGATTGCCCTGTTGGCTTGGATGGTTGAGTTCGCGGCCCCCGAGTGCGTTGGGTAGTTCCTTGATCCACTTGCCCCCCTTTTGAGTTAGCGGCGTCGTGTAGCCGCTTCTTGAGGGCGTCGAGCACCATCCCATTGGCGCGCTCGACTTGTCCGTTGGCCCGTGGGTGGGCGACGGAGACGTATCCGACGTCGATCCCGTTCGTTCTCGCGGTACTCCCCGAACCGGTGGTTGTTGAAGTTGGACCCCGTGTCCGTGATGATGCGGTGGGGTAGCCCGTAGCGGTGTACGAGTTCATCCGGAAGTCGAGTACTCGTCGGCTTTGGGGCATGTGACCGGCTTGACCTCGATCCACTTGGTGAACTTGTCGATAGCCACCGGTACCCTGTTGAATCCTCCCGGCGCGGTTGGCGGTGGCCCAATCATGTCGAGCCCCCGGCGAGGCAAAGGGCCAGGTTGGCGGTATGGTGACTAGCTTGTAGGCGGGGACGTGTTCTTTCGCTTGGCGAAGAACTGACATCCTTGGCACCTTCTGACGAGTTCTTCGGCATCGCCCAGGGCTGTGGGCCAGTAGAAGGCTCGCCGGAAGGCCTTGCTGACCAGCGTGCGGGAGGACGCGTGGTTGCCGCAGACACCCTTGTGGATCTCCTCCAAGATGTCCTTGCCTTCTTCGCGAGGAACGCACTTCATGAGTACTCCAGACGACGCGCCTCGCTTGTAAAGCTTGTCGCCGACGAGGACGTAAGACTTGGCGCGGCGGACGAGTTGTTCGGCTGCGTTCTTGTCGGAGGGGACCTTCGCTCGCCGAGGTAGTCGATGAAGGGTTGCCTCCGGTCCACGTCGATCATCATGACCTCCTGCCCGGTGGTTGGTGGGCCGGGGGCGGTGGTCGGTGGCGCCGGCTCCGGGATGGATGGCGCGTGAAGCTCATGGACGAAGACGCCCGCGGGTACTTGGGCGCGGGTGGATCCGAGCTTCGAGAGGACGTCCGCCGCAACGTTGTTGTCGCGGACGATGTGATGGAACTCGAGACCATAGAATTTGTTCTCGAGCTTGCGGACTTCTAGGCGATAGGCGTCCATGTTCTCCTTGTTGCGGTCCCGGGACTTGTTGACTTGGTTGATGACCCCTGCGGAGTCGCCGTAGACTAGTAGCCGCTTGATGCCAAGTGAAGCCGCGAGGCGGGAGCCCGTGTAGGAGAGCTTCGTACTCGGCTTCATTGTTCGAGACCTTCCGGAAGATGCGGGACGTACTTTAGTTGTTCGCCCGTTGGAGAGATCGAAGCACTCTCGCGCTGCGCCCTCGAGGTTGAGTGAGCCGTCAAAGTACATCACCCAATGCTCCGGTCGCACGGTGGGAGCGGTAGGCGGTTCTCCCGCCACTGCGCCATGAAGTCGACTAGAGCTTGCGACTTGATGGCCGTGCGTGGCTTGAAGTCGATGGTGAGGGCGCCGAGCTCGACGGCCCATTTGGAGATCCTTCCGGTGGCGTCCGGGTTCCTCCGGATGTCGCCGAGCGGGTAGTCGGTGACGACGGAGACCGAGTACTCCCGGGAAGTAGTGTCGTAGCTTCCGCGAGGTGATGAGTAGAGCGTACAGAAGCTTCTGCACGGGCTGGTAGCGAGCCTTGGACTGCGATAGAACCTCGCCGACGAAGTAGGCGGGCGCCGGACCGGGGTAGGCGTGGCCGTCTTCCCCGCCGCTCGACGACGATGGCGATGCGACCACGTGAGTAGTCGCGGCAAGGTAGAGCGAAGGCGCTCGCCCTTGTAGGGAGCCGTGAGGACTGGCGGCTTCGACAGGAAGTCCTTGAGCTGGGCAAGGGCTTGGTCCGCCTCTGCAGTCCACACGAACTTCTCGTGGTGCTTGAGTAGTTTGAAGAAGGGGAGGCCCCGTTCTCCTAGCCTCGAGATGAATCCGTTCAATGCCGACATGCACCCCGTCGGCTTACGGAGCGTCCTTGATGCTCGTGGGAGCTTTCATGCTTGTGATGGCGGAGATCTTCTCGGGGTTGGCTTCAATGCCGCGTTGGGCGATGATGAAGCCGAGTAGTTTTCCCGAAGGAACGCCGAAGACGCACTTGTTCGGGTTAAGCTTCCGGCGGTACTCGCGTAGCGATGCGAAGGTCTCTTCAAGGTCGTTGATGAGGGTACTCGGAGTTCCTGGTTTTGACAACCACGTCATCCACGTAGGCCTCGACGTTCTTGTTGAGTTGCCGCTTGAAGCGTGCCTGGATGGCCCGTTGATATGTGGCGCCGGCGTTCTTCGGCCCGAATGACATGGTCGTGTAGCGATGACGCGCCAAACGGGGTGATGAACGCGGTCTTCTCTGGTCTTCCTCCTTGATTGCGATCCGGTGGTACCGGAGTAGCGGTCGAGGAAGCGAGCAGGTCGCGGCCGCCGTGGAGTCGATGACTTGGTCAATCCGCGGCAACCCGAAGGGGTCCTTGGGGCGTGCTTGTTGAGATCGGTGTAGTCGACACACATCCTCCACTCGTTCGAGTTCTTCTTGCGGACGAGGACGGGGGTTGGCGAGCCACTCGGGATGGAAGACCTCTCTCGATGAAGCCGGCGGCGAGTAGCTTGGCGAGCTCCTTCTTGATGGCGTCCCGTCCGTCGTCGGCAAAGCGTCGGAGGTGTTGTCGCTTGGGGGTGGCCTTTGGGTCGACGTTGAGGCGGTGCTCAATCGGCTCCCCGGGCACTCCTGGCATGTCCGTCGGCTTCCACGCGAAGATGTCGCGGTTAGCCCGAAGGAAGGCGATGAGCGCGTCTTCCTATTTGGGGTCGAGGCCGGCCCCGATGGTGGTGGTCTTGGTGGGGTCGCTCGTTCCGAGGTCGACCAGACTTGACGAGCACCTCCTCGGGTGGCCGAGGCTTGTTGGCGGCCGTCGGACTTCTGCGGGATGTCGAGTTCGCTTGTGGCAAGCTTCTTCGACGCGGCGTAGACCTCCATCATTGGGGTGGGTACTTGATTTGTTGAAGCGATCACCACGGCCTCGTATCGCGATCGTGAGAGATCTTCAAGTCCCCTTGGAGGGAGAGTACGCCAGGTGGACTTGGCATTTTGAGTACCAAGTATGTGTAGTGGGGCACCGCCATGAACTTGGCGATGGCCGGTCCGCCGAGGATGGCATGGTAGGAAGTCTCGATATCCGCGACCTCGAACTTGATGTACTCGGTGCGGTAGTTGTCGCGAGACGCCCCGAAGGTAGCGGCGGTACCACCGAGCCTAGTGGGATAGCCGCGTTGCACGGGACGATGCCGTAGAAAGGCATCTTGCTCTTGTCGAGCATGGGGGCGACGTCAAGGTTCATCTTCTTCGAGTCTTGGTGAAGAGGACGTTGAGCCCGCTTCCGCCGTCGATGAGCACCTTGTTGAGCTTAGAGCCCGCCCGTTGGTTTCAAGACGAGAGGGAAACGTCCTGGTTCGGAGAAGGCTGGTCCATTGGTCGCGCGCGGGAGAAGGTGATGGGTGTCTCGACCACCCGAGAGGGGTCATAACCGCCGGTTCAATGGACATCACTTCACGGCGAGTAGCCTTCGCTCCCGCCCGCTGGGTAGTCCGCCGAAGAGGACGTTGACGGTCTTCTCGGGTTCTTGGAAGTCGTCGCCGTCCTTCTTCTTGTTCTTCGATCGTGAGGGTGCGGTGGCTCGGCGTATCCTTGAGTGCATGCCCGAGCCGGTAGCACTTGCTCGGTAGTGTGGTTGCCGTTCGGGTGCCACGGGCACTTCTCCTTCGGCGGGTCTTTGAACCCGCCGGAATTCTTCTTCGAGTTCCCTTTCGGAGGGCGCCGGATAGCCGCGACGGTGTTGTCGGCTTCCGCTTGCGGTTGGAACCCGAGAAGTTGTTGTTGTTGTTGTTGTTGCGGCCGCCTTGGTTTGGATTCTTTTGCGCCGCCGCCGCCCGGTTACGCTTGGACTTGCCGCGGATGGCGTCGTACTTGGCGTTGGCCTTGTCCTCTTCATCCGCCCAGGACGTGATCATGTCCTTGAGGTGGGGAATGGACCGGGGGCGGCGACGACCAAAGTCTTCAAAGGTGCGGCGATGGTAGAGGCCGTCCTGGAAGAGGTCGATGACCTCCTTGTCGGTGACGTCCACGACGGTAGCGCGCTTGTCGAAAAAGCGGCGCATGTACTTGCGGAGGGTCTCGCCTTGCTCTCGCTTGATCATGGCGAGGTCCATGCGAGTACCCGAACGGCCCATGGCGCCCGCGAAGTTGCTTGTGAAGCTGTTCCTTCGACTGGTCCCACTTGTCGATTGAGTGCTTGTCCGGCGACTCGAGCCACGTAAGTGGGGCTTGGTCCGAGCGAGAAGGGGAAGTAGAGGCACTTGGTGTCGTTGTTGCCGCCGCCGTTCTCGATGGAGAGAGCGTAGCATCGGAGCCACCGGATAGGATCCGCTCGCGTCGTACTTGGTGATCCCCAAAGGCTTGAACTTGTCGGGGAGGAGCGAGGTTGCGAAGCCGGGGTGAGAAAGCGGGGAAGCCGTCGCCTTCGGCGGCGGTCGTCGACTTCTTTTGCCGTAATTCCTCGATTCTGCGGCGAGCATCGTACCCGCCACGAGAGGCGCCGGAGGCGTGGCCGTGCGCGTGGCCGCGGCCGCCGCGGCCGCCGCCGCCTCCGGCTTTCTTGTTGGCCCCGTGGTTGGAGGCCGCCGCCGTCGCCGCCACCGCCGTCGGGGTCGTTGCCGCCGCCACCGGCCGGGGCACGGTGGGGGACGACTTCCCGGTTGCCGTTGTCTTGCCATGAAGGTCCGCCGGCGGTGGAGCGTCGACGGTTTGGGTCGGCGGGGATGTCGCCCCGAGTACGGTTAGGACCGGGGTCAACACCGCGACTAGTAGCTTCGTTGTCGCGAGGCTTAGCCGGGAGAGGTTGGGCGACTCTCTTGTCTACCCGCATGAAGTAGGCTTCTTCGGCGAGCTTGGCGATGACCTCCCCGGCTCGTATGCCCCGAGCTCCGGCGTGCGATCGTTGTGATCGACATGAGGCATTGCTCGGGAGTGGTGTGGACTCTGCTCTCAAGCGCCGAGAGCTTCCGCAAGGTTGCGGATGGGAAGGTTGTCTGCGAGCCGCCGGCGTCGTTCGTTGCGCTTCCTCTTACGTTCGCGCCGGGCGTCCCTGTTGGCGTCGGTCTCGTCCGCGGGGGCATCGACGGACGGCTCGTACGCGGAGATGTCCTCCAAGTACTTGTCTGCGGCCGTGCCTGAGGTTCCCGGGGTGTCGCCGGCAGCCATGAAGACTTGACGATCAGGCGTACCCAAGCTTGGCTCAGAAGGTGCCACCTCAGTTGGTGTGTTTGAGTCGGCCCCGGGCCAGTGGTGTTCCCTCCTGGAACGGTAGCGAGTCGATGTAGGCGACGTAGCGTGAGTCCTCCTTTGTCAGCTCAGCGGGCTTGCGGTACGGCCGCAGACGTATCTTCCGGCCGGCGTCGATCTTATAACCGGCCCGAGGGCGGCCCCGACAAGGGGAAGCTCGGAGGAGTCATCTTCGGACTCGGGCTCCTCGGGGTCCGACCCGAAGTCGAACTCGTAGTCCGGGTTCGAGTAGAACTCGGGAGAGAGGGGTCGGGAGTCCGAGACGCGGCCGGGGACGGCGTCGGAGTCCGAGTTGTACTCGGTTACGGGCTCCTTGCCGGCCCGGCGTGGTGTAGAAGCCCTCCGTGCGGGCCCGCCGGGGAACGCGAGGGCCACGCGCGGAGCGCCGGCGTGGAGAGGGGACCGCCCGCAATGGCCGAGGAGCCGGCTCGCATGCGATGGCCCATGGCGACGTCGGGTTCGAGTTGGAGACGGACTCGAGCTCGAAGTCAGCGTGGAGGTTGGAAAGCGAAATTTCGCCGAACTTGCCGGCCGAGCTTGCCCGTGACAACTTCGGGAAGCGTCACAAGGCTGTCCTTGAGTCGGGTTGCATGATCAGGCGGCGCTGGAAGGAGCCCGCGCCATCAGCAGTGCAGACCCAGGCGCCGAAGACGAAGGTGTCGCCGCGGTTGAAGGCGACGGTTGGCTTGATGTGAACGGAAGCCGTCGAGTTCGCCATGTGATCTCGAGCGAGAGCCCCTACCTGGCGCGCCAGCTGTCGGTGTTTTGGACCGGCAACCTACTACGGGGAGTACCCGAAGTAGATGAATGTGACTCGCCGAGATCGGTAACTCGAAGGAAGAGACACGTGGCACACAATTTAGACGGGTTCGGGCCGCGAGGTGCGTAATACCCTACGTCCTGTATGCTTTGCGTAGCTCGGATTGATAGGGCACGATTACGGGGATGGTGCAATAGTGCGCCGTGAGTTGAGATTGGATGAGGTGATCTTGAGATCGGTCCCCCGCCTCGCCTTATATAGTCCGGGAGGCGGGGTTACAAGTCGGAGTAGGGAAGGAGTACTAGCCGAGTACGTCTAGGGAGACCTCTACACGGTGCGGAACGTGTACGAGTCCTAACCGAGTACTACTTCCTGTGTTGCCCTTGTGCTCCACGCCTTCGGGTGCCGTGTAGCGCAAGCCGGTAGTCCTAGGGGCCCACCGAGTAGTCGGTCCCGGTACCCACCGAGGTAGTGGGCCCGGGGAGGTCCATACGACGGGCCGCCGCGGCGACTGGAGGAGAAGGTGATGACGCGCTGCCAGAACCCGCTCTGGAGGTGGTCGTCCGCTCGCCAGAGATCCAGGATGCAGAGCCAATCCGCTCGGCGCCAATGTCCGAAGCCGCGACGAGTAGTCGTGGCGGGCTCGAGTTGTTGGTGGACAATCTGGTCGACCCGGCGACGGTGGCTCGGCACTTGGAGGCGGTGCGCCAGGCCGAGCAATGGATGAAGGTGAGTAGTCGACACCCTTGAGTAATCAATCCTTTAGTGTTGAGTACCCATTTGACATGTGTTGTCTGTGTAGGACATCGCGGAGAGGTCCCGCCAGAAGTCCGAGATGCTTCAAGGATACGGCGACGCAGCGCTCCGGGCCGAGACATTGGAGGAGCAACTCGTGAAGTCCCGGAAGCACGCCGTCGCAATGCAGTCGAAGCTGGACACCGCCTTCGCCAAGTATCACAATGACGTCCAAGAGATGCTGGCGAAGAGCGACGATCTGGTGCGGAAGAACAAGTCTCTCCGCAACAAGAACAAAGGTACACCATTGTCTTGTTGAGTACATATTGGAAGTACCTTGAAGTAGTCTGACCCGCTGTGCCTTGTTGATTGCAGAGCTTGAGACTCGAGTAGATCAGCTGAAGGCTTCGGAAACTGATCTGAAGAACCTCTTCTACCGGGATCAAGAGGCCCGCTAGGTACTGGAGCATGATTATAAGGAGCTTGCTTACGAGTGCGACAGGCACATGGAGCTCCGTATTGCATCAGATCGTGACCTCGTCAACTGCTACAAATCCTTGCAGAAGCTGAACGAGGACTGCGAGAAGCTGCGGGCCCAGCTCAAGGAACTTGAGGAAGTCGCGCTCCCCATCGCGAGGCTGCTGGTGCCTCACCCTGGCAGTCCGAAGATAGCACCACTGGTGGACCGGTTGAAGGAAGCCCCCAGCCGCCTGGCGACCTACGTGAAGCACTTGGCGAAGTCGATCCCGAACCAGGTGCTGGCCTTCATGAAGTCGTACTTCCCAAAAGCTCCCGTGGATGTAGTCGCCGACGGGCTAGCCGCCAATTGCACTGACGAGCGACGCGGAGCCGGGGCGGAGCAGATGGCGCCTATTGCAGAACAAGTCGCCGAGAAACTCAATCTCCAGTAGTCCTGTAATAGTTAGCTCATAGCAATGGTTGTACAAAAACAATTGTAATGAAATTGTTTAAGTATGAGTGAAGAAAAACTTCCATGAGTGAGTACTCGTTATCGCGATCTTTGAGTGCAGAGTCCCATCGTGGAGTTGTCGCGAGTAGTCGTACTCGCCAGTAGTCCCATTGAGGGAGTAAGATAGTAAAATAGTTGATGGATAATCAAACTTTATTACTGAAGAAGTACACCTGGATGGCCAGGGCCGTAGTTACAGAGTAGTCGCTAGGACCCGGAGGCTGCCTACGGCTAAGTAGTGCTAGGGCGTGTAGCCGCTTACAGCAGTAGATCCGTAAGTAGCCGTATAGGCTGGATCTAGGAGTACATGGTCTCTCAGTAGACCGCTGCTAGAGTCCTTTGTCGCTCGTCGCAGCCCAGGATCCGTAGGTAGCCGCATGGGCTGGATTTTGGAGAGGAGTAGTCCGGAGACTGGTGCCTGGACCCGGAGGCCGCTTAAAGCGAAGGGGTCTTGAAGTAGTCGTGTAGACTTGAGCCCCCAGGGTAGTCGTGTAGACTAGGCGTAGAACCGACAGAGTTGGTCGACGTTCCACGAGTTGTTGACGTCTTCGCCTTCAAGCATCTGGAGGCGGTAGGAGCCCGATCCGGTCACCTTTGCAACTGTGAAGGGACCTTCCCAGGGCGAGCTAAGCTTGTGTAGTCCTTCCGTGTTCTGAATGCGACGGAGGACAAGATCACCAACGTTGAAGGAGCGTTCCTTGAAGTTGCGATCATGGTAGCGTCGGATACCCTCCAAGTACCTTGCTGATTGGACGAGGGTGGCGCAACGGGCTTCTTCGAGTCCGTCGATGTCAACCCGTCTGCTGTCTTCGGAGATGCCTTCGTCGTAATGCTCCACTGCTGGTGAATCCCACATGACATCAGCAGGGAGGATTGCTTCGGAGCCGTAGACCAGGAAATAAGGGGATTGCCCCGTTGGCTTGGAGGGTTCAGTACGTAGCCCTAGAGTGCATTGGGTAGTTCCTTGATCCACTTGCCTCCTTTGGAGTTGGCAGCGTCGTGTAGCCGCTTTTTGAGAGCGTCGAACACCATCCCGTTGGCGCGCTCGACTTGTCCGTTGGCCCGAGGATGGGCAACTGAGACATATCGGACGTCGATCCCGCTGTTCTCGCAGTACTCCCAGAACTGGTGGTTGTTGAAGTTGGAGCCCAGGTCTGTGATGATGCGATGGGGTAGTCCGTAGCGGTGTACCAGTTCATCCAGGGAGTCGAGTACTCTGTCAGCCTTGGGGCATGTGACCGGCTTGACCTTGATCCACTTGGTGAACTTGTCGATGGCCACCAGTACTCTGTTGAATCCACACGGCGCAGGTTGGTAGTGGCCCAATCATGTTGAGCCCCCCGGCGGGCGAAGGGCCAGGTTGGCGGTATGGTGACTAGCTTGTAGGCTGGGACGTGTTGCTGCTTGGCGAAGTATTGGCACCCTTGGCACCTTCTGACGAGTTCTTCGGCGTCGCCCAGAGCTGTGGGCCAATAGAAAGCTCATCGGAAGGCCTTGTTGACCAACGTGCGAGAGGACGCATGGTTGCCTTTGTGTATCTCCTCCAAGATGTCCTTGCCTTCTTGTCTGGGAACGCACTTCATGAGTACTCCGAAAGATGCGCCCCGCCTATAGAGCTTGTCTCCGACGAGGACGTAGGACTTGGCGCGGTGGATGAGCTGCTCGGCCAAGTTCTTGTCCGAGGGAACCTTCTGCTCGCTGAGGTAGTAGATGAAGGGCTGCCTCCAGTCCACGTCGATCATCATGACCTCCTGGCCAGCCGGGGGGTGCGCTGGGACAGTGGTCGGTGGCGCCGACTCTGGGATGGATGGCGCGTGAAGCTCGTGGACGAAGACACCCGCTGGTACTTGAGCACGAGTGGAGCCAAGCTTTGACAAGACGTCCGCTGCAACGTTGTCGACGTGGTGGAACTCGAGACCGTAGAACTTGTTCTTGAGCTTGCGGACTTCTAGGCAGTAGGCGTCCATGTTCTCCTTGTTTCGATCCCAGGACTTGTTGACTTGGTTGATGACCACTGCGGAGTCGCCGTAGACTAGTAGCCGCTTGTTGCCCAATGAAGCCGCGAGGCGGAGCCCGTGTAGCAGAGCTTCGTACTCGG
Source organism: Cenchrus americanus (assembly GCA_947561735.1). Classification (NCBI taxonomy): domain Eukaryota; kingdom Viridiplantae; phylum Streptophyta; class Magnoliopsida; order Poales; family Poaceae; genus Cenchrus; species Cenchrus americanus. The sequence continues at coordinate 59,765,982 of OX387240.1, forward strand.
CTTCGTTGTTTGAGACCTTCCAGAAGATCTGCAGGACGTACTTGAGTTGTTCGCCTGTTGGAGAGATCAAGAGTACCCCTGCGCCTGCGCCCTCGAGGTTGAGTGAGCCGTCGAAGTACATCACCCAGTGCTCTGGGCGCTCGGTTGGAGTAGGTAGCTGATTCTCCCGCCACTCCGCCATGAAGTCGACTAGTGCCTGCGATTTGATGGCTGTGCGTGGCTTGAAGTCGATGTTGAGGGCGCCGAGTTCGACTGCCCACTTGGAGATTCTTCCAGTAGCATCTTGGTTCCGCAGGATGTCGCCGAGTGGGTAGTCGGTGACGACAGAGATCGAGTACTCCTGGAAGTAGTGTCGTAGCTTCCGCGAGGTGATGAGCACTGCGTACAAAGCTTCGTACAAGCCGGTAGCATGCCTTGGATTACGACAAGACCTCGCCGACGAAGTAGGCTCGGTCACTTCGGACCAGGATAGGCGTGGTCGTCTTCCCTGCCGCTCGACGATGATGGCGACAGCGACCACGTGAGTAGTCGCGGTGAGGTAGAGCAAGAGGGCGCTCGCCTTTGCAAGGAGCCGTGAGGACCGGTGGCTTTGATAGGAAGTCCTTGAGGCCGGGAAAGGGCTTGGTCCGCCTCCGGAGTCCACACGAACTTCTCTTGGTGCTTGAGTAGTTTGAAGAAGGGGAGCCCCCGTTCTCCAAGCTTCGAGATAAATCTGTTCAAGGCCGCCATGCACTCGGTCAGCTTCTGGACGTCTTTGATGCACGTGGGAGCTTTCATGCTGGTGATGGCAGAGATCTTCTTGGGATTGGCTTCGATGCCACAGTGGCTGATGATGAAGTCGAGTAGTTTGCCCGAAGGTACGCCGAAGACGCACTTGTTCGGGTTGAGCTTCCAGCGGTACTCGCGCAGGGATGCGAAAGTCAATTCGAGATCGTCGATGAGGGTACTGGAGTTTCTGGTCTTGACGACCACATCATCCACGTAGGCTTCGACGTTCTTGTTGAGTTGCCTCTTGAAGCAGGCCTGGATAGCTCATTGGTATGTAGCGCCGGCGTTCTTCAACCCGAAGAACATGGTCGTGTAGCAGTACGCGCCAAACGGGGTGACGAACGCAGTCTTCTCCTAGTCTTCTTCCTTGATCGCAATCTGGTGGTACCCGGAGTAGAAGTCGAGGAAGCAGAGCAGGTCGCAGCCCGCCGTGGAGTCGATGACTTGGTCAATCCGCGGCAACTCGAAAGGGTCCTTGGGGCAGTGCTTGTTGAGGTCGGTGTAGTCGACGCACATCCTCCACTCGTTCGAGTTCTTCTTGCGGATGAGGACGGGGTTGGCAAGCCACTCAGGGTGGAAGACTTCTTTGATGAAGCCGGCCGCGAGTAGTTTGGCGAGTTCCTTCTTGATGGCGTCCCGTCTGTCGTCAGTGAAGCGGCGGAGGTGTTGTCACTTCGGGGTAGCTTTAGGATCGACATTGAGGGAATGCTCGATCAACTCCCTGGGCACCCCTGGCATGTCCGCTGGCTTCCACGCGAAGATGTCGCGGTTAGCCCGGAGGAAGTTGATGAGCGCGTCTTCCTATTTGGGGTCGAGACCCGCCCCGATGTAGTAGTCTTGCCGCTCGTCGCTCGTCCCGAGGTCAATTGTTTTGACCGAACCTCCTCGGTGGGCCGAGGCTTGTTAGCTTTGTCCGACTTCTCTGGGATGTCGAGTTCACTTAGGGCAAGCTTCTTCGACGCAGCGTAGATCTCCATCATTGCATTGGGTACTTGATTTGTAAAGGCGATCTCCACAGCTTCCGTGTCGCTGTCGTGCGAGATCTTCAAGTCCCCTTGCAGTGAGAGTACACCTGCTGGACTTGGCATCTTGAGTACCAAGTAGGTGTAGTGGGGTACCACCATGAATTTGGCGATAGCCGGTCTGCCGAGGATGGCATGGTAGGACGTCTCGAAGTCCGCGACCTCGAACTTGATGTACTCGGTACGATAGTTGTCCCGAGATTCCCCAAAGGTAACTGGCAGGACCACTGAGCCCAGTGGGATGGCCGCGTTCCCGGGGACGATGCCGTAGAAGGGCGAGGTTCTCTTGGTGAGCATGTGGGTGATGTCGAGCTTCATCTTCTTCAAGGTCTTGGTGAAAAGGACGTTGAGCCCGCTTCCACCATCGATGAGGACCTTGTTGAGCCTGGAGCCCGCGACTACCGGCTTCAGGACGAGAGGGAACCGCCCTGGTTCGGAGAAGCTAGTCCACTGATCCGCGCGGGAGAAGGTAATGGGTACCTCTGACCACCTGAGAGGGGTCGGAACTGCTGGTTCAATGCTCATGACTTCTCGACGGGTAGCCTTTTGTTCCCGTTTGCTGGGTAGTCCACCGAAGAGGACGTTGACCGTCCTGTCGGGTTCCTGGAAGTCGCCGTTGCCGTCGTCGTGCTTCTTCTTGCCTATTGACGGTTAATAGTTGTATCGAATTTCGTTTATGACTTGCAAGCGGACAAGTCTCAAGTCGTAGTCAAGGGACCCTTCTTCCCTCGAGTGGTGAACCCAAGGTATCGAATCCGTGGAACAAATGTGTGACGCAAAAGTTGATCAAGTAAAGCCAAGTAACTTCAATCTTCGGTAAAAGAGAAACCCTAATGCATCTAGGTAAAAGACACAAAACTAATCTAATCTACTAAAGACCGGAGATAACAAAGTAAGATTGGGTAGATAAACCGATCTAGAGAGATCAGGGTAAGCCTTTTGTTGAAGTTCCAAGCAAGAGAAGAAGTAGCAAATCGAATCTTAAAAGAAGCCTCTTTAAATCGTGGTCTCCCGTCCAAATCCGAAAACATTCGCCTTTCGGAACCCCCGTTCTGTCAAAACGTATCCCTACTCATGCGGGGAGCTTAGGGCGAGTCAAAAGACAAGTCGAGATTCTTTCGGAAGATGCGGCGTGTACCTCTAGCCACCGCGGCTACAAGAACACCCTATGTAATCTATCTCGAGAATAGAATTGGAATAAGCAAAGCCGATCGAAAAACGAAATCTTCGAGGAAACACTTGATCGCTAGGAAAAGATTCAACTTGATAATTCAACTATAACAATGATACATACACAAGATCACCACGGGATCCTTCCTTGATCTTGCTTCTAGCTCTGGGAACTTCGACGTGGTCTTCCGTGCAAGGTTCCCACGTCGGCTAGGGAAACCCTAGTCAACTAGCTCGACTCTCTCCTCTCCGAGATGGTGTCCCTCTCTTCTCTGCTCCTCGGCGGCCGATGACGAATTGTATGATGCGTGACTCTCGGTCAGGGGACTATAAATAGCCCGAATGGCGGCTAGGGCAAAGGAGGGGGCAAACGGGCCCTGGACAGGGCTGGGCCGACCGGCCTAGGCCGGCCGGCCTGGGCCCATCCAGGCCCAGCCCGAGGCCTCCTTTGCTCTACGTCGGTTCCCTTACTTCCTGGATGTTTCCCCATTCTGCATGTAGGTCCATGTCGTCAGTTTCTCTCCGAATTGGGCATAACTCCTTGTCTTGCAAGATTCAGCACTTTTCTGGTTAGGTCCTCGGAGTTTGTCATCTTCTCGGATCAAGTCCCTGACTTCTTGGAGTTAAGTTTGCTTCATTGCATGACTTGTACGGGGCTTCAAGGTCTTATCATAAGGTGCTTGATGAACTTATCTCGAAAGTCTTGCTTTCAACGCTAAAACCCTGCATAAACACTAAACTCCAAAACCGACATGCACACGTGAACTTGTTATACCACGGGGGTTAGTACCAATGGATAAGGTATAAAACTCATGCCAACACCGAAGGTAAACTCATGGCTAGGTTGACGGATTTTCACCGTCAACATCTCCCCCATGCTTAAACCTTGCTCATCCTCGAGTAAGCCTTCGATGGATATCATCATTGCCAGACAATGTTTAAACTTTGCACTTGATCATACATGAGAAAACATAATGCTCTCAAAATTTTAATTCATTAAAGTTCAATAATGTACTAGCCTTCATCTCTACGGAGGGTAGATTCTTAATTAAGCTTATCCCACAAGTATTAACATGCTCACAAAGTTTAAATAGATCTCAGAATTTTTGAAATAAAGAACGAGATAAAGAAAAGCTAAACCAAGTTCACAAATTTAAATCATCTTGTATATTGCTCATGAACTCTCAACTCGCTTGTCTCTCAAGCCTATATATTCTACTCCATTCCCTCTCATAACATATATGTGTGGTAGGCTTTATATAGAGCTTTTTGGGAAAGTTTAGTCCTAACGAGATTTTATAAATGAGGTGTTGTCAAAACAAGACAAGCTTCTTATGGTCTTACCGAGACTCGTCAAAAAGGTCATTGGAAAATAATGTTAAATCAAGGAGGGGAAAGAGAAAATACACACACTTGAGATGAGTGGACATGTGCAAAGGGCAAAGGGTGATCCCGAGGCACAAAGGAAGTCCTCGTTATAGGATTGCACATGGTTGGAAAATGAGAATGGATCTTTTAATCTTGAAGCCTTGAATTTCCTAATGCACTTTAGAGAACCGGGGAGTTCACTTTACGCATACTCATATTTTTTCTTTCTTCTCTTCTTTCTTTCTTTCTTTCTTTCATTCTTTTTCTCATTCATTCATTTTTTTTCTTTCTCTTACTTCTTGTCATACATTCGGTCACGAGACTTTCACATCAGAGTTTTGATTTTTTTTATTTGCACCCCTTTTGAACTTTCTTTTTTTAATTGCTCCCCTTTGAACTCTAAAAATTGCATCGTACCTACCTCCTCCCCCATGCTTAGACATTGCTCGTCCTCGAGCAAAGAGGCGATAAATAAGGTAGGTATCGGAAATATTTTTCCTTGGAGAGATACTTGAATTCTTCAATGTTGGCACCGTCTTGCGATCTTCCTTGAATTGATGATCCATTCTCAACGATAGGTTGTGGTCAAGGAGGTAATCACAAAAGATGATATTTGGTTTTAAGGGTGGATATCCGGCGAGGTTTGTGAGATCTCCGATGCGGGGATACACAATGCACGGATAAAAGGCTAGCAAAAAGATAGATACGCAAAAACGGAATGACCAACTTCTTAGTCTCGGGCCAGAGAAATCATGGCCTGCAATAACTCACTCAAAAATAAATCTTGTACACTAAGGTTTATGCACTCAAATATATATTAGGCTTTGTATAGGTTGAGCAACACACAAGTGATATTTATGACAAGGTTAGCAATATTTTTGAACATAAAAATCATCTTTAATCTATTCATAACTTGAGAGCACATAAAACACTATGTGTCTTTATTTTAATCATAACCTCCGCTAAAGATCAAGCTAGTATTTAAATAAATTCATATTCGTATTTTAAGAGAGCACTAGCTTTAACATGCATAAATCAATTACAAAGATAAACAAAGCGGCAATTATAATCATATATCATCATGGCACAAATTTTTGTAACTTTTCCAATGATATAAACAAGGTGGTGTCTTTATTAATGATGAAATCAAGTTGAAATATAAACTGAAAATAAACAAACACACTTGCTGAAATTTAAATAAAAACAGAAAATATTACGCAAACACACACAAACAAAAGCTGAAAATTAGAGAGAAAGAGAAAAGAAAAGAAAACTAAAGTTCCTTAATCTTCCTAGTCCTCCGCCGGTGGTTGGTGTTGATGATCTTGATAGTAATACCCTTGCTCATAGGCAATATTTGCATTGCCCTCACCAAGTTGAGCCGCGTTGGCTTGGATGGCTGCGACGTTTTGGGCGTTTCTCGCAACATACCCTCCAATTATGGCCATGCTTTGTTGTGGTTGGGGATATTGTGCGTAGGGCTCCGTGAAGTTTGCGTTGGGCACCACATAATTTGGTGGGGGTACCGGTGCACCACCCCCCATGCTTGCTCTTGTGGCCCTCCGTAATAACTTGGCGGAGGAGGGATCCCGCCGAATGGTGGCACATTGGGTTGTGCACCACTCACTTGTGTGGAGGATGTTCCCTCCTCTACGGTTCTTCCTCTTTTGTTTTTCCTTGCCGGGACAAGGAGTCCCTCTTCCAACCAATCTTCCCTCCCTCCGATGAAAAGCCTAAGCCTTGCATCCGGAAGGGGTAGGTTCACCATGGCCAAACGAAAATCTCCTCTCTCATCTCCACTAATGTATTTTTCTTGTCGCAAATATTCAATGCCGAGAGAGGTACCATGCAAAAGATGGTCGGGGTTTCTTGTGATCCCCAGCCGTAGGGAGAAGGCCAACATAGAGAGGTAGCACCCCGAACCAATATGTCCCGCCCCCGATGTTGCCTCGCAACACCAACGGTTGATCATAAGGTATGAGGGGTCTATTGGCTGCTTGGCAATTAAAGCCGAGTAGAGCCAATTCAACTCCGTGTCGGTCACCTTCGTCTCCCTCATCCTCCCCAATACCCTCTTGCACATCCAAGAGTGAAATATCTGGATAATGGGGTTACGGATGCAATTGCGTTGTTGGTGGCGGCTTCTCGCTTCTCCGAGATCAAATTCCAAAATCCATCTAACATGCCGGGTGGCACGTCAACTTTCTCCGGAGCTCCCTTATGGAATCCAAGTAGCTCCCTAACATGCTCATAGGGAACCACTTGTTGGACTCCCTCCAAACGGAATGATAAGCTTTGCACCCCATCATCAAGGATATGTGCAATGGTCATCAAGATTTCCAAGGCGAACTCCTTGTGGGTGTCCGCCGATACTCCGTTGGAGAATTGCACCCATCCAAGGTGCCCCAACATGTAGTATATGTCGGTGCCGAAACCCAAGCTGAACAGTGCTTGGTCGTCGAACTCGACGTTGGACACAAGCCTCTTCTCAAGACGAGAGAGCCTTTCCTCCTCCTCCGATGACAAAATGATGAAGCCGTACGAGGAATATATCGGAGTGTACGGAGGTGGCGCGGTCGAACGGATCGATCGTCGTGGTGGCACGGGCGGCTCCTCCGTGTGCCCTTGAGGTTTGGTAAACCTCATGGACGTGCTGCTTGCAGCCCTCATACCACCAAGGAGGAGAGCATCGTTCCTCCTTGGTGGTGCCGGATCCGTCTCCATGCTTCGGGGAGACTCGGAAACCGAGTGCCTCCTCGAAGACGTCGTTGATGACGGCTTGGATGACGATGAACCCTTCTTCTTGGAGAAGAGACTTGTGGTTTTCTTCCACATGGTTGCTGCACTCTTTTCTCTACTAAAACTCCGGGTTGCAACCGGTAACTAGGCACTTAAAATCTTACTTCGGGATGTGGACTTTGAGTGGATTAAGGTGGTGGATTTTTTTTGAGCTATCAAGCTTGGGAAGGTTGGCTATGTCTACGGAGGTTCTGGGCACACAAACTTGAACACACAAACTAAGGAAGGAGAGGGAAGCTTGCCTGCAGAAAACGGGAGCCGGGGGCTCCTTAAGTAGGGGAGGCCGGCCGGCCTGGGTGGCCTGGTGCTCCTCCCCGCCTCGGCTTTCTTCCAGCATGATCATTTCTCCTCTGCAACTTTCCTGCCCGCGTGCTCCACGAGTTGCACCGCCCAAACGCTCTTGTCCACTCCTTTTCTTGCATTATTGGTCCTTCCACTTGATGCTTCATGCTTTGGGTCATGTCCATGCTCCCTAGCTCCACTTGCTTCACATGCCACCATTAAATTCCTGCAAAGTTGATGCTTGCTGCCCACCATGCTTGTCCTTTGCATGTGGTCTTGATGAAAGTTGATGAAATGGTATCCAATGGTGCATGTATGATTAATTCAAACTAGATTGCCTCCCTTTAGGTGTGTTTAAGGTTAAGCACTCCTCTAATTTGAAATTTAAAAATATTTTTCAGAGCCATGCAAGAGCTCACGCATAAATTTAGAGAAGTTTTTAAACCATTAAAAACAAATGTAAGTCGAAAATATTTTCCGACTACATTGATATCGGTCTCACCGGTATAGTTTGCCTTCATCGGTTGAGAGGAAACTTTTCCCGGCTTGATCATGGGGGCATAGGTTTAGGTTCTAATTTTGGCTAAATGAGAGAGATTTTGAATAAAAAAAATTAGATGAGGCTTAGAAAAATTCTAATCCTAGAGAAACCAAGGATATAGATTTTTAAATCAACCAAAAGTTTTAATATCTAAGTTCACGCGAGTCCTACCACGCGCTGAAATTTAAATAACACCTAGGTATAAGTTGTGGCTCTACTCGTGTGGTTTTATCATGAAAAATAATTCAACCTCAGAACCATAATGAGGGTGAAAGGTTGATTTAGGTTCTGAAATTATTTGGTTGAGGTTTCTCGAAAGGAAAAGAACAAACAAGCACATAGGAGGGTTCATGCAAAGGTTTTATGATAAAGTAAAATATCCAATCAAGAATTATGTCTCTAATATTGTTCAAAGTCTAATGTCTTTGCGTAATAAAACTCAAAACTAAATTATTAAAAAGACTCGAAAAACCTGGAATCGGGTTGTCCTCCCGGTAGCTTATTCTTGACTCGACGAAACGGGTTGCCTTCCGCCTAGCGCTTCGTTTATAGTCTATAGCTAGACTTCTTCACTTGATTACTTCGGATCAACGCTCTTTGCGGGCGTTGCAATCTTGGGTACCCACTTCCGCACCATCTTGGGCACGGGCTTATCTTCCGGCTTAGTCATTTTTTGGTCTTCACAGGCGGCTTCTCTTCCTTTGTCTTGACGGATGCAACACCTTCTTTGATTTTCTTTACGTTCATTTTTTTCGGCTCCTTCTTCTTTTTCAACCCCTCCTTTTTCTTCGGTTCTCCCTTTACTCCAATCATGTTGCATGCCTCGATTCTTGGACGGAACTTGAAGGAACTCCTTTCTCCGTTGATATCGAACATGATCTCCCCCTTGCCAACATCAATAGTAGCTCCTACGGTCTTGAGGAAAGGCCTCCCAAGGATGAGCGGCGGCTTCTCCCTCTCTCCCATCTCGAGCACAACGAAGTCGACGGGGATGAAGTGGTGTCCGACCTTCACGGGTACATCTTCGGCAATGCCCAAGGGATAGCGAATGGAGTTATCTCCCAACTCCAAACATATACCCGTAGGCTCCATTGGTAGGCGTAGCTTCTCGAACACATCCCTCGGCATGACGCTCACACTTGCTCCAAGGTCGCATAACGCCTTCTCGAAGTTGAAAGAACCAACGGAACAAGGTATTGTAGGGCACCCGGGGTCCTTTTGCTTCTCTAGCCCATTAGCAATAGCGGCACTACACTCCTCGGACATCTTAACATGATCTACCCCGAGTGTTGCTATCTCATATTTATTTGCAAGTATGTCTTTAAAGTAACGAGAATATGTAGGTACTTGTATGGAATCTAGTAATGGCATGCTGATGCTAAGTCTACGCACAACCTCCACAAACTTCTCAAAGCGGTTGTCAAGTTTACCTCGGAAGTAGCGTGGCTTGAGTTGTGGTATCCTCGTGTCTTCCTCCGGCATCTCAAATTCAGGTTCTTCGGTGACGATCCCCGTAACCTTCTCTTTAGCAACTCCTTCCACCTCGGTGGATGGTTTAAGCTTCCTTGCTCCCGCGGAACGTTCCGGATCTTCGGTCTCCTTCCCCGAACGTGTTTGAATGGCCATCGTCGATTCGGGACTTTTAGGTTGTCCCGGAAGCTTCCCTTCATCATTAGAGAGGCGCCCCACAAGTTGTCCAACTTGCGTCTCGAGCATCTTCATCATGTTGAGCACTTGATGATTGGAACTTCCGACCTCCGTCACTTTGCTATTGATGTTCTCCAACACCTTGTCTATGGTCTTGAACTTGGTGACGGTGTCCTTGTTGATCTTAGCTTGCTCGTCCATGAACTCCTTCAATTGTATACGAAGCAGAACCGCATTAGGAATAGATGAGCTTGCATTAAATTGAGGTCTACCTTGCCCGTAGCGGAAGTTCGGCAATTCTCCCTTCCTCATGTAGTCGAGCGTTTTGGCTTCCTCCGGACAATCTTTGCGGACATGGCCATACTCTCCACATTCTTTGCATGTGGACCTTGCTTCGGCAGCCTTCAAGTCTTGAGCCTCTTTCTTTTCCATCTCCATCTTCTCCAACCCCCTCATGAGCGAGTCGATCTTGCCTTCAAGTATGTCCTCCTTTTCCACTTGCAAGACTCCTTTGACGTTCCCTGTGGGTTGAACCGGATGTAGGCGCCCAGATGACGCCCATGTGTCATTATCCGTGACCTTCTTGAATAGAGTGAAAGCTTCCGTCGGTGTAAGTTCGATGATGGATCCTCCCGCCGATGCATCGATGATCTTCCTTGACGCCATGGTGAGTCCTTGATAGAACTTTTGCACGAGGTCTTCCTTCGGGAACTTGTGATGTGGAACCGCCCGAGTGTACTCGTTGAAGCGCTCGAATGCTCCGAGATAGTTTCCGTAGGATATTGAACAAAGGTGGCAATCTTATTACGCAAGCTTTGAGTTTTACCCGGCGAGTAGTATTCCTTCATGAAAGCCTTCATCAACGTGTTCCAGTTTTGCACCGTCTCCGCCGGTTGAGAGTGGAACCATTGCAAAGCCTTCCCGAGTAGTGAGAACGGAAAAATTCTTACCCTCATTTGATCTTGAGTCACCCCATCCATGTTGAAAGTCTGACAAAGTTGAATGAATGCTTGGAGGTGAAGGTTCGGATCCTCTTTACCGGTGAAGGGTGAATGTTGCACCATGCGGATTGTTGAGGTCTTGATCTCGAACGGTCTTCCGATCTCCTCGAGGTTCAATATTGGTAGGTCGATGATGTCAGGGGTGCATAGCTCCCCGATCTTGCGTTCTTGCGGTGGTTGGTCACCCATCGGTGGAAGTCGATTCTCCCGAGGACTTTGAGGTGGTGAATTCTTTGGAGATTCCTTCGATCTTTTGTCTTCCGACTCCGAATCTACAAAATCCAGCTCTTTAGCTTGATGTGCTTCGCGTCACCTTAGCGTGTAAAGTTTTTCTGGATCATCCACAAAATTATCTGGTTTGTTGGAGAGGTAGCCGTCCATCTCCTGTTAGGGTTAGCAATAAACAAAGTATGCAAAAACTAGAAAGTAAAAACAAATCTATAAAAACTAGGGTTAGACAAACTAGATTAGATGTATTTTGAGGATGATCAAAGTTTAGTAGATGCAAAAAGAAAAACAAAAAGAAAACTGAAAATTACAAAAAGGCAATAAAAAAATCAAATCTTGATCACTTGTTCCCCGGCAACGGCGCCAGAAAAAGGGGCTTGTTGTCGGTTAATAGTTGTATCGAATTTCGTTTATGACTTGCAAGCGGACAAGTCTCCCGTCGTACTCAAGGGACCCTTCTTCCCTCGAGTGGTGAACCCAAGGTATCGAATTCGTGGAACAAATGTGTGATGCAAAAGTTGATCAAGTAAAGCCAAGTAACTTCAATCTTCGGTAAAAGAGAAACCCTAATGCATCTAGGTAAAAGACACGAAACTAATCTAATCTACTAAAGACCGGAGATAACAAAGTAAGATTGGGTAGATAAACCGATCTAGAGAGATCGGGGTAAGACTTTTGTTGAAGTTCCAAGCAAGAGAAGAAGTAGCAAATCGAATCTTAAAAGAAGCCTCTTTAAATCGTGGTTTCCCGTCCAAATCTGAAAACATCCACCTTTCGGAACCCCCGTTCTGTCACAACGTATCCCTACTCATGCGGGGAGCTTAGGGCGAGTCAAAAGACAAGTCGAGATTCTTTCGGAAGATGCGGCGTGTACCTCTAGCCACCGCGGCTACAAGAACACCCTATGTAATCTATCTCGAGAATAGAATTGGAATAAGCAAAGCCGATCGAAAAATGAAATCTTCGAGGAAACACTTGATCGCTAGGAAAAGATTCAACTTGATAATTCAACTATAACAATGATACATACACAAGATCACCACCGGGATCCTTCCTTGATCTTGCTTCTAGCTCTGGGAACTTCGACGTGGTCTTCCGTGCAAGGTTCCCACGTCGGCTAGGGAAACCCTAGTCAACTAGCTCGACCCTCTCCTCTCCGGGATGGTGTCCCTCTCTTCTCTGCTCCTCGGCGGCCGATGACGAATTGTATGATGCGTGGCTCTCGGTCAGGGGACTATAAATAGCCCGAATGGCGGCTAGGGCAAAGGAGGGGGCAAACGGGCCCTGGACAGGGCTGGGCCAACCGGCCTAGGCCGGCCGGCCTGGGCCCATCCAGGCCCAGCCCGAGGCCTCCTTTGCTCTACGTCGGTTCCCTTGCTTCTGGATGTTTCCCCCTTCGCATGTAGGTCCATGTCGTCAGTTTCTCTCCGAATTGGGCATAACTCCTTGTCTTGCAAGATTCAGCACTTTTCTGGTTAGGTCCTCGGAGTTTGTCATCTTCTCGGATCAAGTCCCTGACTTCTTGGAGTTAAGTTTGCTTCATTGCATGACTTGTACGGGGCTTCAAGGTCTTATCATAAGGTGCTTGATGAACTTATTCCGAAAGTCTTGCTTTCAACGCTAAAACCCTGCATAAACACTAAACTCCAAAACCGACATGCATACGTGAACTTGTTATACCACGGGGGTTAGTACTAATGGATAAGGTATAAAACTCATGCCAACACCGAAGGTAAACTCATGGCTAGGTTGACGGATTTTCACCGTCAACATTGCCTTTCTTGTCATGAGGGTGCGGTGGTTCTGGAGTACTCTTGAGTGCTCGCCTGAGTTGGTAGCACTGCTCGGTGGTGTGGTTGCCGTCCAGATGCCACGGGCACTTATTTTTCAGCAAGTCTTCGAAGCCGCTAGAGGTCTTCTTTGAGTTCTCCTTCGCAGGGCACTGGATAGCCGCGACAGTGTTGTCTGGCTTGCGCTTACGGTTGGGACCCTAGTAGTTGTTGTTGTTGCGACCGCCTTGGTTCCCGTTGTTGCTGCTGCCACCGCCCGTGTTCTGTTTGCTCTTGCCACGGATGGCATCGTACTTGGCGTTGGCTTTGTCTTCTTCATCCGCCCAGGAGGTGATCATATCCTTGAGATGAGTGATGGACCTGGGGCGGCGTCGACCGAAGTCTTCGAAGGTGCGACGGTGGTAGAGACCGTCTTGGAAGAGGTCAATGACCTCCTTGTTGGTGACGTCGACTACAGTGGCGTGCTTGTCGAAGAAGCGCTGCATGTACTTGCGAAGGGTCTGACCCTGTTCCTGCTTCACCATAGCCAGGTCCATGCGAGTACCCGAGCGGCCCATGGCGCCCGCGAAGTTTCTGGTGAACTACTCCTTCAGCTGGTCCCACTTGTCGATCGAGTGCTTGTCCAGCGACTCGAGCCATGTGAGCGGAGCTTGGTCCAGGCAGAAGGGGAAGTAGAGGCATTTGGTGTCGTTGTTGCCGCCAGCGTTCTCGATGGAGAGGGTGTAGCACCTGAGCCACTGGATGGGATCCCGCTTCGCGTCGTACTTGGTGATTCCTAGAGGCTTGAATTTCTCTGGGAAGAGGAGGTTACGAAATCGCGCAGAGAAGGCAGGGAAGCCGTCGTTGTCGCTTGACGTAGAAGCCTTCTTGCGCCGTAGTTCCTCAATCTTTTGGCGGGCGTCGTAGCCGCCCTGTGAGGCTCCGGAGGCGTGGCTGTTCGCGTGGCCTCGACCACCCCGACCGCCTCCGCCACCGGCCCTCCTGTTGGCCCCATTGTTGGAGCTTCCGCCGTCGCTGCCGCCGCCGCCAGGGTCGCGGTGAGGAATGACCTCACGATTGCCGCCAGCAGCTGCAGCGCTGTTGCCAGCCTGAGAGGGTCCGCCGGCGTTGGCACGAGTACGGTTGGGCTGAGCCAACAGCTCGGCTCGAGTACGATTATGGCCGAGGTCCGCGCTGCGACTTGTAGCCTCGTTGTCGCGGTTCCAGGCGGGGGGCAGCTGGGTGACCCTGTTGTCGACTCGCATGAAGTAAGCGTCTTCTGCGAGCTTGGTGATGACTTCTCTAGCACGTATCCCTTGAGCTTGGCGTGCGATCGCTGTGATCGACATGAGGCATTGCTCCGGGGTGGTGTGTACCCTGCTCTCGACGGCTTCGAGGGCTTCTGCAAGGTTGCGGATGGGGAGGTTGTCTCGGAGACGTTGGCGCCGTTCGTTCCGCTTTTTGTTTCGCTCACGTCGAGCGTTCCTGTTGGCATCGGTCTCATCCGCGGGTGCTTCAGCAGACAGCTCGTCTGCGGAGATGTCTTCAAGGTACTGGTCCTCTGCCGTCCCTGAAGGTCCTGGTGTGTCGCCGGCAGCCATGAAGACTTGGCGATCAGGGTTGCCAAGACTGGAGTCAGAGTTCGCCACCTCAGTTGGAGTGCACTCCTCAGCTCGAGCGAGTGGTGTTCCCTCCTGGAAGGGGAAGCGAGTCGAGGTAGGCGACGTAACGTGAGTCCCCGCTTATCAGGTCGACGGGCTTGCGATCTGGCCAGTAGACGAATCTCCCGGCGGGTGTGGACGTTATAACTAGCCCAGAAGCCGACCCTGATAAGGGTTGCTCAGTAGAGTTGTCCTCGGACTCGGGGTCCTCAGGGTCCGACCCGAAGTCGAACTCGTACGCGGAGTCCGAGTAGAAGCCGGAGAGGAGGTTGGAGTCCGAGGCGTGGCCGGGGGCGGTGTCGGAGTCCGAGTTGTACTCGGGTACGGGTTCCTTGCCGGCCCGGCGTGTAGAGGGAGCCTCCGTGCGGGCCCTGCTGAGGTTGCGGGGGCCACGCGTGGAGCGCTCGCGGGGTGGTGAAACCACATGCGATGGCTGAGTAGTCGGCTCGCATGTGATAGCCCACGGGGACGTCGAGTTCGAGTTGGAAGCGGATCCGATCTCGAAGTCGGCGTGCTTCTCTAAAAGCAAATTTTCGCCGAACTTGCCGGCGAGTTCGCTCGTGACTACTTCGGGAAGCGTCACGAAGCCGGTATCCGGGTTGGGCGGCATGGTGAGGCGGCGTTGGAAAGACCCAGTGCCGTCAGCAGTGCAGACCTAGGCGCCAAAGACGAAGGTGTCGCCGCGGTTGAAGGCGACGGTTGGCTTGATGTAGACAAGAGCCGTCGAGTTCGCCATGTGATCTCGGGCGAGAGCCCCTACCTGGCGTGCCAGCTGTCGGTGTTTTAGACCAGCAACCTACTAAGGGGAGTACCCGAAGTAGATGAATGTGGCCTCGCCGAGATCGGTAACTCGAAGGAAGAGACACGTGGCACACAATTTAGACAAGTTCGGGCCGTGAGATGCGTAATACCCTACGTCCTGTATGTTGTGTAGCTCTGGATTGATTGGGTACGATTACAAGATGACGCAATCTTACGCCGTGAGATGAGATCTGGGATAGAGGGGTCCCTGCCTCGCCTTATATAGCTCGGGAGGCAGGGTTACAAGTCGGTTCAGGGAGAGAGTACTAGTCGAGTACGTCTAGGAGTCCTCCATACAGTGCGGGACATGTACAGCTTCCTAACTGAGTACTTCTCCTCTGTAGTCCTTGTGCTTCACACCATCAGATGCCGTGCAGCGCAAGTCGGGTAGTCCGAGGGGCCCACCGAGTAGTCGGTCCTGGTACCCACCGAGGTAGTGGGCCCAGGGAGGTCCATACGACACTAGGGGCTTGTGGCGGATGTCTACTGCTACGGCAATTGCAGAATTGATCTCGTTGTGGGAGGCGATCAGTGAGGTGCAACTGACAGAAAATGAGGATTCCATCCGTTGGAAGTGGACAGCAAGCGGTCAATACTCATCTCGATCAGCATATAGAGCACAATTGGTCGGTTCTTACTGCTCGTTTGATGCTTTGGCAATCTGGAAGGCCAAAGTCGAAAGTAAATATCGATTCTTCGCCTGGATGCTTGTTCAAAGAAAGATCCTAACTGCAGATAAACTTTTGGCGAGGAATTGGCCTTGCAATCCGATGTGTCCTCTATGCGACCAGGAAAATGAAACGACAGATCATCTTTGCTTGCACTGTGTTTTTGCGCAGGAAGTGTGGGTTTTGGTTGCAGAGTGGTCTGACGGTGCAGTGCATGTTCCTGGGCGTGAACAATTGTTGTTGCAATGGTGGAATTTTGGGTTGGATGGGGATTCAACTGCGTCCAAAAGCAGGCAGGCAACAATCTGAATCTATACGGCTTGGAACATTTGGAAAGAGAGGAATAGGAGAATTTTTGAATCTACCACGTCTACGCCTCGACGAGTGCTACAGCTGATCAAGGATGAAATGGCCTTAAGGTCTAGCGCTTGTGTTTTGGAAGTGCATCTAGTAGTTCCCTGATGTTACACCTTTTTATGAGCTTCGAGTTTTCTATGTTATATGTAATACAAACTGTAACACAACGCTTGCTTCCTCCTCCTCAATGACATAGCAGTGCTCCTGCTTTTACTTTCAAAAAAAATTGGCACAGACAAAATCCACATGCAGATGAAAATAAAGGTCTCGCTAACCATCAACTAATCATCAGAAAATTGATGGAAAATTCAGAGTGTAGTGATGATTACCCCAACAGGAAGTTGCATATTTACTTTTGGTAACATATCTTGGCAACAAAGTGGCTCTAGTATAATTCCTGTTGATGCTTTTCTAGTATACATCAAATTAGTAATATTCAATGTCACAAGGTGCCTCATTGCAAGTTCTAGGATTTACAGAATTGTATCACTCAGTCTTTTTAACAAAAATGATGACTCACAAGGACATCAGTTAGCAAATGGATATTTGCCCAACTTAGTATAAAGGTCAGTATGCAATTATAGATGTAAAACAGAACTACCTCAAGTAGTAAGTAGGCAAAATCCAATGCCACTCCGCCTAATTCCAGTTGAATGAACCATTGAATAGCTATCATCAGTTAGCAAATAGAAGCAATGAACCGTCTTATGTAAATGGCCAGGACAACAACAAGCAGTAAGTTATGTTGGCTAGGTGCTCTTGCCCAAGAAAAACACATGTGTGTTGCCCAAAAGCACATCAAGCACGACAAGATAAGAACCCTGCCAACTTTGCGTGGAATGTTACAGTGTTGACAAGATAAGTACCCTGTCAATTTTAAATGCTCCACAGTTTGCTAAAAGGTAAAAGGATCATCTCACAAGCAGGACAATGTTTAAAATGCTTCATGTATTTAAGTTAATCCATCCAAAGCAGATTCACATGGCACCCTGAATTTAATCAAATTAACTGAACTGAACAAACCATAGAAATATTATTGAATTTCAACAAGTTAATCCATCCAAAGCAGATTCACATGGTACTCTGAATTTAATCAAATTATTAGTTTTTCCTCCATGCTTCAAGTGACAATTTTGCACCTGACTGCTGCAACGACTATAATGTAACTGATAAGCCGATCTAGTGCCAAGGTACCACAAAGTACAAGTGAAGTGAGCATATACGGGCCTAGAATGGGTAATAATGCAACAGTTAAAAGTAGAGCTACTGCTAACGCAAGTAGTAAAAAATGAGCCACTAAAAAGGTTAGCAGAACACATGGAAAAATGACTCGAGCTGAAGCAGGCGGCATGTCACAGCACTCTCCTTCCTCTAGGAGAGGTGGGCGTGTGCACTGGACTAAGTACAGAGCATTACAGACTCGAGATCTTGCGAATCAAGAACCCCTACGGCGAATCAAGAACCATATCTAGATCCGGTCATGAAGAACCCTAGCCCGTATTAGAGAAGAGGTGAAGGGGCGATAATGGGTGGCTCACCGCAGAGAAGGTGACCGCCGGAAGGGACGAGCTATTCAGGGGAGAAGGACGCTCCAGCCGTCCACCGCTGACCTATTGTATGACTTGAAACTATCCACTGCCGCTGCCAGGAGGAGATGACAGCGGGAGGGAATGCTTTTGGTAGGGTCTCCGCCGGGAGGGGTCGCCGTAGATGCCTCCCGTCCGTCCTCCTCCTTATCCACTCCACCGCCGCTGCCTGCCTGCCGCCCGCACAGCTTCGCGCCTCTCCTCTTGCGAAGATGACACCGAGACGCCGCGCGGGGTATGTTCCACACGACTCGGGAGGAGATGTTTCATTCCCGGGCCGGAGTACGAGCCACGAGTGGGTTTGGGTCGGTATGGGATCATAGGAAGGGGTTAAACGAACGACGACTTTTTTGAGGGGGCAGCATTGATCCCCCGGGCGGGGTGTCCCTGTGGATTGGGCCGCATTCCCGGCCAGGAAGGGGCCAAACGAACAAGGCCTTCATGGGGCCAAGGAGCCCCTTCTTGAAGACCGGCGACCGCGCTGCGAGCACCGAACGGTGCGCGTGGAATGTCATCCTGCGGACTCTGAACTTGACATCTGCACCCTCTTTGCTCGACAGGAGGTCGCCAAAGTGGCGGTGCATGTCGGAAGGCGGCACCACGACCAGTGGTGTTTGCTCCACGATGGCTTGCGTCATTACAGTCACCTTGAGCCTGACGGTGAAAGAATCGTCCTTGAGGTGCTCTGATTTCTCCAAAACTTGCCTTTTGATGAACCTTCCGAAGCCCACACACTTGTTCTCGGTCAGGTGACCGATGTTGGTGGTATGGCTGTAGGCTGGCACTGGTTCCCCATCTTGGTCAAGCAAGCTGATATTGGCCTGTGTCTTCACGGCCTCGGCGACCGTGTCAGCAAGAACAAGATAGTACTCTCTGTCCTCCGATTTCCAACCGTTGGGGTTGTACTGCACATGCCAGTTGCGGCCTGCCGCGGAGAACCTGCAAGACCTGAAGCTCTGGCCATTGGCAACACTCTGCTTGGAGCGCGAGTAGGCGAGGGGAAGACATTGTGACGCCCAAGGTGTAAGGAACCGCCCAAATTACCTAGACTAAACCGAGTTATCATCCAATGATCCACCCGGCTTAATCGAGATAACCACGGTAGTCCCCGGTACGCGTCTCAAGTATTCCCAGGAACAACACATACCGTATTTACATCATGGCAACCATCACAAGGATACACGTGAGAGAAAATTTTAAACTTTAGTTTACAAGTCTTGATCATATTACAAAAATTTCAGAAATTATAACTATACAATATAAGCACCTAGAATATCCGAGTTTCATTGTTTGTAAGAAAATAATTAACCATCCTAGATGTAACCTGAGTCTAGGTGGATATCCTAACATATTTTTCCTAGGTTGAGAGTTAAATCGCAATGGAAATATATAAAGATATAATATGCAACAATGATGTCCTTGCCCATAAGACACCACCTGCACTAGTTTGGAGCGACCTCCAACATTCACCCACATTGCCAGCTCCGGCGGGATGAATATGACAAACACTCACAAGAAGGAAACCTGCAAAACAACTTACGGGCAGCACCGTAAGTACATTGCATACTTGCAGGACTTATCCACAATACTATATATTTGGTGGATGCATGAGGCTTGTCAAGTTTTATCATTTGATAACAAAATGCAAGCATAATTTATCAAGTGAATAAGCAAAAGACATAGCATTCTAAAATCTCTAAGTCAAACATCAAGTAACTGCAATAAGTGCTCCTTGACCCGGGAGCGAGGCTATTGCAATAGATTAATACCCTGCAGGGGTGTACAACTTTTCCCACACGAGGCGCAAGACCAACGACCATACCCTTGGGCCTAGGATAAGTGTTAATTCATGCCCTCGACCTTTCACATACCCGCACCCTACTATGAGCGAACGGCCGGAAGTGTATAGATGTACCGGACACGGCCGATCACATCTCATCCCACCCCGCGCCGAATCCGGTCAAGGTACGGTGCGACTTATGCTACTTAGCTTACCGACCCATTATGAGCATGTGGTCTGTACGAAATAGTGCTCAAGAACTCAACTTCCGAGACTCGGGCCTTAATCGACTCAAGCAAGACTAAGTCAAGTGAGCTCCAATCTCCACATGACCCTACCATCCTTGCTCAAGTCTCATATCATCATTCAAGGAGTTCAAATTTTTAATCCATTCATGGCTACTCAAGTGTTGATTAAGAAAGCATACTATAGCTCGCGAGTGGTGGTGACCTTGCCACCTCTCGACTTCTACCGGCAACTAAACATAACTAAGCAATTATAACGATATTTCTAACATACATACTTTCACTAAATAAGTTGAGCTAATTCCAAGAGTTGATATGTCTAATAGGTTCTACACATTGCATATGTCTAAGTAGAGCTAAGCCCATGCACAACCATTAATAAGTAGTAGCAATTCACATTCAGAAAATAGAGTGAGATATATCGGTGCCTGCCTGAGATCGGTGCTCCAAGAACGCAACACTCCGGAACATCATCTATGAGATTAGATGAATGCATGAATTACAAAGGATGACATGAATGTATTCATATGTGATGCAAAGACTTATGACAGATGAAGGATAACATGCTCCAAGGTCATTGTGCAAGCAATCAAAGATTTGGAATTAATGTGCACAAGTAATTGCATAGGGTAAAAATGTGCAAACAATTATTCACACAAGTGCACATAACATTCTAAGTCAAATTATAACATGAGAAGGCTATACACATTAGTTGTCCTATTTTAGTTTCATATGAGGCATCACTAATTAGATTGTTATAACATAAAGCCTTAACCATGAGAGTTATATCATGATCAATGGAAGCTAATAAGTTAGATTCATAATTTTAGAAGCACATATGAAGACATTATACATCTACTAATTAATTAGGTTCAAAGATATCTTAAACTGTACTAATCTATACATAATTCATGCAAGAAAGTACTTACATTAGATCATACACACCATAAGTGAACTAGAAAAATTGGTTTCATACTTTTTGGACCAATAGAGAATTAACTATGCAATTAACAAGATAAACACTCACATAATTAATTCAGATAATTAATTATTTAATTTGGAGTTAAACTCATTTTTAATAGGTTCTTAACATCATTAGAAAACCAACAAAATTTATTTCACATTTTTCTGAGCTATATACAATTTTATATGAATTATACAAGATGGTATACAAGAGATGAATAGTAACCGCGGACCGTCCGCGATGAAATGGCGGACCGTTCGCCCGGAGGTTCCGGACTGTCCGAACTGAAGGGATGGACTGTCCGCGAGACCTCGAAGAACCAACAACGTTTCTGTATGTTTTGACTTTTATTACGGACTGTCCGACATGGACATTCGGACTATCCGCGACTGAGCCGTGGCTCACCGTCGAGCTCGCCGGCGGCGGCTCCGGCCTCGGTTTTGGATGGGGTTTGTTTCTATGGGTTCCTGAGAGTGTATAGAGTGGATTCCAAGTGATATATTTGACATGCATAAGGTATTTTGAGCTCTAGGTCATCAATGGTGATTAAACTCAAAAGGGATCCATGGATAGGCTACAGAGTTGCACAAGGGCGAAAGGGAGATGGTGAGGGCGAGGGAAGCTCACCGGTGATGAGTAGAGCACGAGCAATAGGCCGCTTGTTGGTGTAGGGCGGAATTGGAGTAAATCGGGTCGATTTCATCCATGGTGCTTGGGGAAGAAGATGAAGAAGCTTAGAGATGGCCTTCTCCTTGGTCTCCGGCGAGGAAGAGGTAGATGGGGTAGTGGAGAAGCTCGTCGGCGACGTCCCCCGGTGATCCTCCGGCGAACTCCGGTAAGGGTGGTGGATTTGATGGAGATGTAGGAGTTCCTTCCTCCATGGCTTGGGTGGAGGAGAAAACAAGAGAGGGAGGGGCTCCTAGAGTGCCTGAGGAGAGGAAGGAGAGGGGGAGGGCGCTGGGTGAGGTGGAGGGGTCGGTGGGACCCAACGGGGGCGCGTGGCGCAGCTTCTCTGCGCGCACGACACGCAGGCAGCGGCACGCACATACCGTCCGCGAGGGAGGTACGGACCGTCCGTCCGTTCCAGACAGAAACATCTTTCCTTTCTCTAAATTCCAAACTTGATCTTCCAAGCATCCAAAAATTCCACAAAAATTTGTGTTAATAGAAGAGATCATGGGTAACCCATTTTTCTTGAATCGAGAAGAAAAACTATGGTAGATTTGAAAGGAAAATTCTTCCCGGAACGCTATTTTTAGATTTTTGACTGAGATGTTTGGCATCAAGATGGAGTCCTAAAATCCGGGAAAAACACCTAAAATTATATTTTTTGAAGGAGTATTTTACCATGATAAAAGATGACATGTGTCTTATAGAGAAAAAGAAAGTTTCTTCACAAGACATGTGCTTATACTATGTTCAAAATTATTTTTAAATTGCAAATGCACTTCAAACAAATGCAAGAATTTTATCTTAGCAAATCATGATGCTCATGATCAATTCCTAACAAGGTTATTAGATTTTGGGATGTTACACCAGGTTTTTAATTAACCCTAATCATCGGTCAACTCTGCTGACAGTGGTCAAATCATGGTCAACTTGGGTCCTCACCCCGAAAACCTCACCAACCAACCATAATGACACCATTAATCAAGTGGACACACATGTGGGTCAACCCATGGTCAAAGTCTTGGTCAAACCCAACATAAACCCTAGTGACCCTAGATGTCTTCCGGAACTTTTGCCGCGTTCTCCAAATTTCACCTAAACACTTGAAAATCTACCTTTATGAGAGTTGTCCAGATTGTTGAGGGACACAACTTTCATGTAGATTGGCATTTCAAATTTTGAGTGGAAGAAGGTGAAAAACTTGTCCAAAGGACAGTACCTCCTGTTCACTGAAAGTGAGTGGCATTCAAAGTTGACAAGCTTGTTGTGCAAAATCTAATGAGGAAAACCCCATATGGCCTTTGTGAAAGTTGTAGGTGGTATCGAGATCTACAACTTTCGTATTCAAAATTTTATGCAATTTTATACAAAATTTTGGAGTTTTTCAATTTTGAACAATGGATCAGCAACACGTTTAGGCCTGAACGCCGCCACACCGCGACGTCGCACGCGCCCGCACGCTGCGTGTCGTGCCTGCGCGTCGGCCGGCCTCGGCGTCCCCGCCACGCGCCGCCCAAGGCCACACGCCGGCCGAGGCATGCCCCTTCGCCGGGCGCCGCACCCCGAGACTCCGCGGAGTCCTCGCGGGCCTCGCGCGCGCGCGCCGCGCCGTACGGTCCGGGGCTCGCCGCGGACCGTCGATCCGTCGGCGGCACCCCACCGTACGCGCGCCGGCCGAGGAGGCCGTGCTATGGCGGCATCTCCGTCGTCATGGCGATGTCACCGGGGAGGCCTCGCCTATAAAAATCGAGCGCCGTCACCGCCCTCCGCGCGCCACACCGAGCCGCCGGCCACCATTGCCGCCACTCCGCCGAGCTCGCCTGCTCGCTCGCATTCCCGGTCGGCTAGCCATCTTGACCTGCTCCCTAGGACCCCTAGAGGCGTGTGCCGTCACTTCTTTGCTCGGCATCGCGCACTGTCGCCGGAGCCACCGCACACTGCGGCCGCCGCCGCCGGCCACCGCCGTGCGCCGCCGTCGGTGCCTCTCCGCCCGAACTTCGAGCATCCACGGGCCCTAGGTGAGCTCCTGCTCCCCTCAGACCCCTTCCCCTGCCATGAGCGCCGCCAGCCTCGCCGGAATCGGCCCAGCCGCCCCCCTCCCCATGGCCAAGGGTGGGATTGCAAGCCCCCAAATCTTCCCAGGGTCCTTTCTGTAAACTAAGGGTATAGTTGTGACGATTTAGATCTTTACAGGGTCCCTGGTGCAAAAGGACATCTTAAATAGTAAAAGGATTATGCTGAAATTTGTAAAATCTCTAGAAAATCGTAGAAAATTCAAAAACTTTCAAGCTCAATTTTGCTAGATTTCTAGTGAGGAGCACTACAACTTTTGTTATACTCACCTAGGCTGTTTCTTGATATTTGTAGCATGAAAAATAGAAATGTGAAAAACCTAGATCTGTGATATCTCAAAATTCATAGGTCCTTTGTATCTAATTTTTGGATATGTTGTGTGTGATGTTATGGCTAGCTCCTGTATCAAAAATTGCACAAAGTTATGTTGTAAATATATTTATATAAATTATTTTCCATTTATGCAGAATCTGTCTAGATGATTTGTGTAGCTAAAAATAAATATGTTTTTGTGCCCAACTTCTGCATGTGGTTCTTTTATGTCAAGATACACCTATGGTGAAGTAATCACAATTTTTGCATCATTAGATGTATTTATTCTTAATATATGTATGTTTTCCTTTGTAATTCAATAATGCAAGATCAGTAGTAGTTCTAGGTGTACTTGCTGCCTTCCTAGGATGGTTTAGAACCAGAGAACATGTGTGAGGAAGTTTGGAGCATTTGGATGCTTATTTATTTTTGTATGCATTTAACTTGTTTTGCTAGCTAACTTTTGTTATTTTCAAAATAATTAATTTTCGAGCTTTCCAAGCCTTGCATGTGTGTCCAGTGGCTTAGTATAGATGTCATGATGCTTAAGAAACCCTCCACTGAATTTTTAATGATTTGTTGTTTAATAAAAGCTTTGGAGGCCTTTTATAGATTAATGTTTTGATTAAATTAGGAAAATGCCTTTTTAATTCTTTTACCCTTTTGTGAAATGTTGCAAACTTACTTAAGATATAAGAATGCACCCTTGCTGTTTAAAGAATTAAATGTGACTAATTATCTTTTGTACACACCTTTACTAGTGAAAGGTGAAGTATTAAATCTTCACATGAAATAACAATTAAAAGGGAAACATTAATTAAAATGTTTAACTAAAAGAATAAAACACATATCAATAATAACCTTCATAAAAAGGAAATTAATAATTAATTATTTGTAAGGTGAATATGGCCAACAAGAGTTGGATAAGATAAATAATCTATCACGTCACCTGAACCCTGCATTGCATTCCGTGTAGATCTTCCTGACGGTGACTACTCGCTCGTCCCGTAAGCTGAGGAAGGAGAAGCGGAAGCTGCACTGTAGTACGTGGAAGTACTCGACGACACCGAGGGTGCTCAAGCTAACCTTGCTGACGAAGGCAAGCCCCGGTGAATATAACCCAGTTTTTTTTTCAAATTGATATATCAATATCTATGGATGCTTGTGCATTTAAGTTCAGGAGTTGTATGGAACCTTAGATGCATGATCCCTAGGTACCTGTGTTCTTACTAGTATATTAGGTCGATAGCTGCTAAGCTATAAGAACGTTACAAGTCGGGTGATGATGTCACTCGCGAGAATAGGTTCCTAGATAGGAATCATAAGATCTCCTTAAATGGCTTGCTCATGTGGTAAGAGCATGGGATGTGGGCTCCGGTCCAATGGCTATTGTGGGTTAAGTGTTTGAATGTACTAAGCACTTGTCGGGAATGGGACCGGTAAGCCTAGTACCTTAATGAGGCGGCGAGGGATCTTACTATTACTCATCTTGGGATGCGTCTCACGGCTAGCTATCGGTGGTGTATGGTGAGTCTGGGTGCCTCACAGGGTATGCCGGATAGCCTACACCAAAGACTGTAAGATTTGATCCCGACCCGAAGAGTTTTGGGAACCGCTTGGTCGTTGTCCTCGCAGGGGCATCCCACCGTGTGTTTAGGTCTACCTTGCAAGGTTTGAATCAATCGATTGTCGGCCTCTCACCGTTATCCGAGACTACTTACTCCACTAGCCATGAGATCCCTAATGATGGAAGTTGATGAATATGATGCTTGATTAATTGTATGGTACAACCTTCTCTGTACTAGATGGCTAATTTAGAAAAGAATAAACCCACTAGAACTTATGCTAAAATCTTGAAAGTAAGGACATACTCTTTGTTACTTTTCAGCAAAAGAAACCCAGTGGCCAAAAGTCTTTCATGTCTAGAGTTGGTGAAGTAGTTATCACCGACGGGTAAGTCTTGTTGAGTATTAGTATACTCAGCCTTGCTATAATCTGTTGCTCCAGGTAATGCCTTTGGTGATGTGTGGCCCGGAGAGATCCCGTCCGACTGGGAGCTGGAGTGGGTGGAGGATGACGACTGAAGGCATCACGGCTGGCCTCCCGTGGTGTTCTCGCCTTCTGCTTAGTTTAATTCCGCTGATTCGAAAACTCTGAACTACGTTGTTATGCCAAAAACTTCGGTTTGTAATAATTAAACCCCTCGGGGCAAATTTCGGATGTTGATTATGTTGTATCTCTGGACTCGCCTTCGAGTGAGTTTTAATGCATATATGTCGATCCTTGTTACTATATAAGTGATTTACCGGGCGTTAACCCGACAACTAACGATAGGATGATACTTTATTACTGCTTAATGACCAAAGTGGATTGGTTTAGGCGGTAGTACGGTATTTTCCTGGGCGGGTTGTCACAGACATGGCGGCAGTGGAGGAGACAGATCTCGAAGATGGGGTTGACAAGGCGAGGCAGTGCAAGCGAGGATGAGATCTGCCAGGGGGTGATTTTATTTAAACTCACCTCGAAACAGTCGGCTTCGAAGGTGAAGTGGCCGCGGCAGAGCACCACGACAATGGCGAAGGCGACGAAGTACCCCGGGGAGGACGCCATACGACCTTTACTACAAAGAGCTTTGACTACTACTAGCTAGATCTACACCTACTGGAAGCTGGGATGCCCCTCTCCCTACCCGCTGCGGCGAGGCAAGCTCGCCGGAGCCGGAAGGGAGGGGGCCGGGAGGAGGCGGAAGAGGGAGGACGCTCAGAGGCTTCGAGGCGAAGCGACCCCGGGAAAGAAGACTTCGATGGGCTGTGTGGTTGAGTTGGGAGCCGACTTGAGTTTTGTAAACAGGTACTTTAGCGCTTGCAACTTTATACCAAAGCCCTCTAGTCCTAGTTGGTTAGTGAAGCTGAGGTGAGCGAATTATGGAGGTTCGGTGAAACCGAGGTTCGGGGGTTTTCTAAGTCGGAATAATGTTTCTTCTTCTTAATGAAAACCGTGGGGGCGGTCTTACCCCCACCGGTTTAGTTTTTTTTGCGCTTGCAACTTTATATCAAATGGTGGTAGGAGTCAGTTCATTTTCAAAAAATTTAACTTTTTTTAAGAACTTGGATGGAGGTAAACTTTATATGAAATTTGTAGCTTTCGACGAGATTTACAACTTTGTAGTTAATTTTTTTTATTTAAAGTCGTCTTCGAACTCAAATAATCCATATACTATCCAGATTTAGATACTGAAAACTGAGATCTACGTACTGTCCACTTATTTGCGTAAGGACAAAAGTTATAGTACGAAATGGATACAATCTCATTTTTTATCTAAAGCAATACCGACAGGAAAGTCATGTTTGCATACATAACACAAGAAATTTATTCAGAAAAATCAAAACAAATAATATTTTTTTATGCGGTAGTGGTGCACCTGCGCACTTCATGCAGATACCATGGTTACCCAATTTAGAATCTTCAGCAGCTATTGACATCACATATTCACATTATTCATTGCGGGTGCACGTGAGATGTTTATTAGTCGTTATTTTCCTGATCTAGGATTCACCTAACAGATCAGTAATATTTGAATCTTAATCGCAAACTCCATGGAGGAAGATAGATAGGCCGGCCTTCTAGTAACCAAATGTTCATCAAATTGGCTCATATGTTTCTTCTTCGGAAATAAGGATATATGGCCTGGCAACCAAACAAGAAAGACTAAAGTACACTGCATCCACCTAAGCTACATACTCCCTCAGGCGACCTAGTGTCCTTTTTTTAAAAAAAAACTGCTTTCATTCATTCACTGATATGATCTCAGTCATCGTGCAAGATTTGCACTAGAAAGCTAGGTGGGTCAAAGCTCATACATCAAACTCACTAGAAGCAGCAGCCTTAGCGCACGCATGAGCCGCATTGTTAGTTGTGCGTTTGGCATGCACTATAGAGAAGGATGAGAACGAGGCAGAGAGCTCTTGGATGTCATGGAGGATTGGTGTGAGCTCCGATGGCTGTGTGGGCGTGGCTCTCTTTTTCCACAGACTGACTATCTCCAGGCAACCAGTTTCCAGAACCACAGGGCCTGTTGTCACCGGGTGCACCAAGCGTACTCCTTCCCGCAATGTTTTAGCCTCCGCTGCAAGGGCAGATGGCACTGTCAGCAGCTTTCTGGACATTGCCATCAGGAAATTGCCATCAGAGTCTCTCGCCACCGCCCCAGCAGCCCCTGAGTTATCCTCTGCTGTGAAAGCTCCATCAACACTGACCTTCAGCACGTTCACCACTGGTCGTTGCCAGCGCTAAGCTCTCCTCGGTCCCTTGTGATCTCCCACATTCTCCTTCACTGACAACAGGTTGAAGCATGCACACATCTAAGTTCCCAATTGATCGCTACTCGCATGTGTGACGCCCCAGGTTTTAAATGAGCGTCATTAGCGCTAATGGCTGAATCAGCTGAGTCAAACCGACCGACATTGGTCAAACCTAGGTCAACCTGAGTCATCACCTCGAAAACCGAGCCGATAACCCCTATTGACCCTCTTGATCAAGTCAACACACACTCGTGGTCAACCGTTGGTCAAAGGCACGGTCAAACCCCATCGAAACCCTAATGTCTTTGAATGTCCTCCGGAACTTTTGCCACGTTCTCCAAATTTCACCTAAACACTTCAAAATCTACCAATATGAAAGTTGTCTAGTTTTTTGAGGAACACAACTTTCATGTTGATTGGCATTTCAAATTTTGAGTGGAAAAACTTGGTCAACTGCCAGCAGCTCCTGTTCACCGAAACATAGTGGCATTCAAAGTTTGCCTGCAATTTATGCAAAATCCGTTGAGAAAAACACCCTAGAACCTTTGTAAAAGTTGTAGAGGGTAGTGAGATCTACAACTTTCCTATTCACCACTTTGTGCACTTTTATTCGAATTTTTGGAGATTTTCGCGTTCAAACAGGGGTACTGTGAAACATTTTCGAGCCAACCGCGCTCCACGCCGCGACGTCGTGCGCGCCGCGCCGCGCGCGCCGGTGCCGCGCCGTCTCGGCGTCCGCGCCGCGCGCCATCCAAGGTCGTGCCTTCCTCGGGCCACCCGCGCCCCGAGACGCCTTGAGCTCTGCGCCGCGCCACGCGCCATTTCCCGTACGCGCCGCGCCGGACCACCGGTCCGCCTGCTGTCTCACCACGCACGCCTACCGAAGCCGTCGTACCATGGCGCGTCTCCCTCCCTTAATCCCGAAGCAAGCAGGTCGCCGCCTATAAAAAGGCCAGGGCTGCCTCGCCCCCTGCGCGTGCGAGCCCCCTCCACTCCGCCTTGCTCCGCCGCCGAGCCTCCATGGCCGCCTCCGCGGTGAGCTGCCGGACCCGAGCTACCACCAGCCGTGTGAGCCTACCACCACCATCGTGAACACCTACCGCAACTCCCAGAGCCGCTTGTTGCCTTGCCGGCATTGCAACCTCGCCGGTGCCGAGCTCCAGGTGGTCGCCGCCCAGCTGTGACAACCCGCCCAGGAAAATACCGTACTATCGCCTAAACCAATCCACTTTGGTCATTAAGCGATAATAAAGTATCATCCTGCCGTTAGTTGCCGGGTTAACGCCCGGTAAATCACTTGAAAAGCAACAAGGATCGAATATATGCATTAAAACTCACTCGAAGGCGAGTCCGGAGATACAACAACATTAATATCCAAATTCATACCCCGAGGGGGTTTAATTATTACAAACCATAGTTTTTGTCATACCGAGATAGTTCGAGTTTTCGAAAAGCGAGAGGAAATAAACTAACGGAAGCGAAGACACCACGGGAGGCCATCCATGATGCTTTCGGTAGTCCTCCACCCACCCGGCTCCCGGTCGGGCGGGATCTCTCCGGCCACACATCACCGAAGGCATTACCCGGATCAACACATTATAGCAAGGCTAAGTATACTAATACTCAGGCAAGTCTTACCCGTGGGTGATAACTACTTCACCAATTCTAGACCATGAAAGGCTTTTTGGCTATCGGGTTGCTTTGCTAAAAATTAACAAAGAGTATGTCCTTATTTTCAAGATTTTAGCACAAGTTCTAGTGGTTTAGTCTTTACTACATTAGCCAACTAGTACAAACAAAGTTGTACAATACAATTAATCAAACATAATATTCATCAACTTCCATCATTAGGGATCTCATGACTAGTGGAGTAAGTAGTCTCGGATAACGGTGAGAGGCCGACAATCGATTGATTTAAACCTTGCAAGGTAGACCCAAACACACGGTAGGTCGCCCACGGAGGGACAACTTTCCCGGAGCCGTCCCCAAAAATCCTCGGGTCGGGATCGAATCTTACAGTCTTTGGTGCAGGCTATCTGGCATGTCCCACCCATTACACCCAGAGTCACCATACACCACCGGTGGCGAGCCGTGAGAGCGAATCCCAAGAGTAGTAATGGCAGGATCCCTTGCCGCCTCATTAAGGTACTAGGCTTACCGGTCCCATACCCGACATGTGCTTAGTACGTTCAAAGACTTAACCCACTTAACCCACATAACCACTGGACCGGAGCCTAGATCCCATGCTCTTACCACGTGAGCAATCCATTTAAGGACATATTGTGATTCCTATCTAGGAACCTATTCTCGCGAGTGAGGTCATCATTCGACTTGTAACGGTCCTATAGCTTAGCAGCTATCGACCTATCATACTAGTAGGGACCAAAGGTACCTAGGAATCATGCATCTAGGGTTTCATTCAACTCTTGAACGTAAATGCACAATCATTCATAGGTAACTGAGTAAAGAATTTTAAAACTGGGTTAGATGCACCGGAGCTTGCCTTCGTTAGCTAGGTTAGCCTGGGCACCCTCGGTGTCGAGCACTTCCACGTACTGCAGCGACGCTTCCGCTCCTCCTTCCTCGGTTTCCGGGACAAGGGAGTAATCCCTGTCCGGAAGATCTACACGGAATGCAATGCAAGTTCAGGTGATGTGATAGTTTGTTGTCTTATCCAATTCTTGGTTGGTCATATTCACCTTAACAAGCATCTGTATAGTGTTTCTCTTTTAGGAAGGTTACTAGTTGTACATGGGTTATTCTTTTATTGAACATTTGAATAAAGGTTTTTATTATACTTGTCATTTCATGTGAAAGCTTTAATTCCTTTTATCTTCACAAACAAAGGTGTAATTAATATTTTTATTTATGAATTAATTTCTTATCAGCGATGATATTTAATTATCTTGTAATTAAATTAGGAAATACTTTCAAAAAGGAAAAAGAATTAAATAAGGGCTTTTCTTTATTTAATTGCTCTTTATCATTAAAAGGGCTTTTAGGCTTTTTATTAAGCAATTAAACTACCAAAAATTAAATAAGTGTTTCTTAGGCATATGAGCACCCATCCTGGTCCATTGGACTCACATGTAAGTGTTGGATGCTAGGAAATTAAATATTATGGAAAATAAAAAAGGCTAGCTAGTGATTCCATTTAAATGCATTCAAAAAAAATAAGCATCAAATTGATCCAAAATTTCTTGTGCATGCCCTATGGTCCTAAACAAGCCTAAAGAACCAGCATGTACATCTAGGAACTTTAATGATCTTGGTTTATTAATTTACAAAGGAAAACATGCATAATTAGAGGATAAATATTTCTGGTAAGCCAAAAATCATGATTAATTCACAAGATGTGTATTTAGGTATTACAAGACAGTGTGCAAAAGTTGAGCTCAGAAACATAAATATATTTAGCAAGAAAAATCATTTATGCAGATTCTGCAGAAATGGAAAAACATTTTTATAAAAAGATTTACAACATAACTTTGTGCAATTTTTGGCATATGAGCTAGCATGACCCAACACACAACATATCCAAAAATTAGCTACAGAGGATTTATGATTTTTGATATATTGCAGATCTAGGGTTTTCACATTTGTATTTTTCATGCAAAAACTATCAGGAATTAGTTCAGGCCAGAATAACAAAAGTTGTAGAATAATTCACCACGAATCCAACAAAATTGTCCTCACATTTTTCTGATTTTTCTGTGATTTTCTATGCAATTTACAAGAATCAGCCAAAGGGTTTTACTATTTGAGTTGACCTTTTGCAGCAGGGACCCTGGAAAGAATCTGAGTTTCGCAATGTAGTCCCTGGGCGGCCGGGCAGCGGCGGTCCGGCCAAATTCCGGCCAACCGCCGGCTGGGGCCGACCGGGCACGGGCAGGGGAGGGACCTTGGGTTGCTAGGGGTCGATTTGGGGCGTAGTTGGTGGAGAGGGGGCCGCCGGCGGGGGCGCTCCGCGGCTCCCGGCGGCGGCCGCCGCCGGAGCGGCCGGTCCGGCGCGGTGAGCGGCTCGCGGGAGTGGCGGTGCGTCCGGGAGTTTTGGTAGATGCCAAGGGCGGTGGGGAAGGGCTCGGTTTAGTGCATAGCCGGCCCGGCCCGGAGCTCGCCGCGACGGCCGATAATGGCGCCGGCGGCGGCTCGGCCGCGGCTCGGCCGGGACAGGAGGGCGGCGCCCCTTTTATGGGCGGCCAGGGAGCCTGCAAGTGACCACATGAGACCCACGGCGACATCTAGGAACACGAGCTAGCCTCGGGAGGAGCGAACAACAGGAGACAGCACTGAACGGACCGGCAGTCCGTTGGGGCGTTCGCCAGTCTGTCGGCGCGCGGCGCGAGGAGGAGGGGGTGACTTCGAGGCGGCCTTGGGACGGGCGTGACCTCGAGGAACGAGCCTCGGGAAGGCACGAGGGGCTCGGACGCCGAGGTGGCGGGCGCCGGCGCGCGGCGGCGCGGGCGGGGGGCGCGCGGCGGGAGCGCGGGCGACGTCGCGTCGGCCTGGAATTGTTTCGGACTGGCCCTGTTCAAGCGAGGTTTTCTCCAAAACTTTGAATAAAAGTTGACTAAGCTTTGAATACGAAAGTTGTAGATCTAGTCACCCTCTACAACTTTCAAAAAGGCTATAGGGTGTTTTTCTCAACGGATTTTGCAGGAACGTCGTGCCAACTTTGAATGTCGGCCTGTTCTAGAAAACAGGAGGTACTGTCAGTCGATCAAGTTTTTCGCTAATTTCCACTCAAAATTTGAAATGCCACTCTACATGAAAGTTGTGTCCCTCAACAATATGGACAACTTTCATAAAGGTAGATTTTGAAGTGTTTAGGTGAATTTAGGAGAACGCGGCAAAAGTTCCGGACGACATTCGCTGACGTCAAAGGTTAAGCCGGTTTTGACCGTGTCTTTGGCCAAGGGTTGACTACGGGTGTGTGTAGGCTTGGTCAAGGGGTTCATTGGGGTTCATTGGCGAGGTTTTCGAGGTGATGACCCAGGTTGACCTAGGTTTGACCGATGTTTGACCGGTTTGACTCGGCTGATTCGATCATTAGCGTTAATGACGGTAATTAAAAACCTGGGGCGTCACAGTCTACCCCCCCTTAAGAAGAATCTCGTCCCGAGATTCGAAATTGCAAGGACAGATAGAGAAATAGAGGAGTGGTCCTCTCGGATGTTCTGAAATTACTCTGAGGGAGCAAACACGATGGGATTATCAGGCAATAAGTATAACCACCATCGGTTCAAGATTAGCCCGTAAGAGTAGTCAAAGACGACAAGAAATGGAAAGCTTTCGCATGGAGCTTACTTGCGGATGCAAGCGGAAAGTATGGAAGGATAAATGGGTACATGATCTTCCGAACGATCTTGCTCACGCGTTATTTTGTTTGCAACCTTATGTGGCATGGCCATGCCACTACGATGCAATGCTTTTCAAAAAGTGATGTGATGCACATGTTTATGGAGACACGATGCATATGCTCATGTAGTAGGTGCCTATGATGCATGTTAGCAGGACTCGGTTACCCACGAAACAAGTTAGTGGTTGAGAAGACAATCACAGGTTGAGAAGGGGTGTGCGTGGCGAGTCACAATTCACAACCAAGATACCTAGTGCGCCCCTAGTGGCAATCATGTGGCTGCAGCGCACATGACGCCCTAGGTTCCGTCATGGCACCTTTAGTTATGGGATGACAACGTCACCAAACACAAAGGATAGAGTGGGAGATATTGAAACACTCCAAGCGTATGCACGTTAGTTCACCCAAGGTTCCAAAATGCACATGCCATGCAAATGCATGCTCAAGAAGAGACATAATTATTTATTTATTTTTCAAAAGGTTGTGAGCAAGACCACGGGAATAAGCTCATGATTGCATGTTCGAAGTAACCAGGACAAGGATATCAATACGAAGAATATCCTAGTGCTCCAACATGTCTGAGGACAAGGGGTTGAAGTGAAATACAAGTCGACGGAAATGACATGTCGATAGGAGAATCACTATGGAAGATTGAATTCTAAGATCAAGACATTCCCACGGCCTGGTAGAATGGCAAAAATTCTCTTTTCTTATGTTGGGTAATACTGGGTAGTCATGTGCACAAGGGCACGATTGCATGTTAGAACTCGAAGCGAGCACACATACATAATGACTTGAAGTTCTGGCAGTTGTGAACAAAAATTCATAACCAAAAATCCAGAACACCCTCAAATCTTTCCCTAGTTTTCCCGGTTCAAAAATAAATTCTGTACACCTATTTAATTTTAAGGTTGAGCATCGAACAAGGAACAAGGTAGACGATCAGAACCTAGATGTGCCTCGGAAAGTGAAAACCAACCCAAAAGAACTAGGATAGAGACTTGCTATTACAAGATAGCTAGTTGAGGAGCAATTATTTTTAACAAATTGGTTTAATTAACCCGGCACAAGGTAACAACCTTTTCAAAATTTCGGCAGCATGACAGCTTAGAATGAGAGGTACTTCTAATTTATAAAAAGCACACACTAGCATAATCTTCCTTGGAGAGCATATGGGAATTTAGTTTTCGGGTCCATTTTAGTTGTTTTGATTTTTAACATGCATGCAAGACGTCCTATTCGACCTCACATGGCAATTAAGCCAAAAATCGAAGTTAGTGCCGGTGGCAAGGCTTTTATTCGTCTCTCCCTATAATATCTAGTCGAGAGCTATACGGTACTCGCTTAACGACTAACGAAGCGCTGTTATGTACCTGCAGAAAACGAACCTTTCGTGCCAGCACGTCACGAAAGCGTCCACATACATTACCGTTCACTATAGAAACGGTATCCATGCGTTAAGCCGCTGCATGGACAGCGTCCAACCTCGGACACCCTCCGTTTGAATGGAGTGTATCCTTGCCTCACATGAACGACATGCGGAATGCACACGTATGAAACACGTGGCAACACACAACTCATAAATAGACGCGAAGATGGGATCCGTGGAATGGATCACTCCATCAACCCTCGCAATTCCCGTGATGCGGAACAGCACACGTATAAAACACGTGGCTCCTAGTTTGGTTGTGCATTAAAGTAAGTCCGACAGAAAGTAATGTGCTGGAAGTTAGCAAAATAAACCATAGGTTAATAAGCCACCTGAAACAACCCAAAAATTCCCTCTAGGGCCTCTCGGTCTAGTTTATCCTTAGCGGACCAACGTATTTTAGGAAAATCAGACAATCTTGGCATATTTTATTTAAAAACTAGTGATTAAGGTTTAATTAATTAATCTCTGGTGCATATAAGCTCTGATGCCAACTGTGACAACCCACCCAGAAAAATACCGTACTATCTCCTAAACCAATCCACTTTGGTCATTAAGCGATAATAAAGTATCATCCTGCCGTTAGTTGCCGGGTTAACGCCCGGTAAATCACTTGAAAAGCAACAAGGATCGAATATATGCATTAAAACTCACTCGAAGGCGATTCCAGAGATACAACAACATTAATATCCAAATTCGTACCCCGAGGGGTTTAATTATTACAAACCATAGTTTTTGTCATACTAAGATAGTTCAGAGTTTTCGAAAAGCAGCGGAAATAAACTACCGGAAGCGAAGACACCACGGGAGGCCATCCATGATGCTTTCAGTAGTCGTCCTCCACCCACTCCAGCTCCCAGCCAGGCGGGATCTCTCCGGGCCACACATCACTGAAGGCATTACCTGGATCAACACATTATAGCAAGGCTGAGTATACTAATACTCAGCAAGTCTTACCCGTCGGTGATAATTACTTCACCAATTCTAGACCATGAAAGGCTTTTTGGCTACTGGGTTGCTTTGCTAAAAAGTAACAAAGAGTATGTCCTTATTTTCAAGATTTTAGCACAAGTTCTAGTGGTTTAGTCTTTACTACATTAGCCAACTAGTACAAACAAAGTTGTACAATACAATTAATCAAACATAATATTCATCAACTTCCATCATTAGGGATCTCATGACTAGTGGAGTAAGTAGTCTCGGATAACGGTGAGAGGCCGACAATCGATTGATTTAAACCTTGCAAGGTAGACCCAAACACACGGTAGGTCGCCAACGGAGGAACAACTTTCCCGTGCCGTCCCCAAAAATCCTCGGGTCGGGATCGAATCTTACGATCTTTGGTGCAGAGCTATCCGGCATGTCCCACCCGAGCACACCCGTAGTCACCATACACCACCGGTGGTGAGCCGTGAGAGCGAATCCCAAGAGTAGTAATGGTAGGATCCCTTGCCGCCTCATTAAGGTACTAGGCTTACCGGTCCCATACCCGACATGTGCTTAGTACGTTCAAAGACTTAACCCACATAACCACTGGACCGGAGCTCAGATCCCATGCTCTTACCACGTGAGCAATCCATTTAAGGACATATTGTGATTCCTATCTAGGAACCTATTCTCGCGAGTGAGGTCATCACTCGACTTGTAACGGTCCTATAGCTTAGCAGCTATCGACCTATCATACTAGCAGGGACCAAAGGTAGCTAGGAATCATGCATCTAGGGTTTCATTCAACTCCTGAACGTAAATGCACAATCATCCATAGGTAATTGAGTAAAGAATTTTAAAACTGGGTTAGATGCACCGGAGCTTGCCTTTGTCAGCTAGGTTAGCCTGGGCACCCTCGGTGTCGAGCACTTCCACGTCTTTGCGGCCGACGCTTCCGCTCCTCCTTCCTCGGTTTCCGGACAAGGGAGTAATCCCCGTCCGGAAGATCTACACGAAATGCAATGCAAGTTCGGGGTGATGTGATAGTTTGTTGTCTTATCCAATTCTTGGTTGGTCATATTCACCTTAACAAGCATCTCGTATAGTGTTTCTCTTTTAGGAAGGTTACTAGTTGTACATGGGTTATTCTTTTATTGAACATTTGAATAAAGGTTTTTATTATACTTGTCATTTCATGTGAAAGCTTTAATTCCTTTTATCTTCACAAGCAAAGGTGTAATTAATATTTTTATTTATGAATTAATTTCTTATCAGCGATGATATTTAATTATCTTTTAATTAAATTAGGAAATACTTTCAAAAAGGAAAAAGAATTAAATAAGGGTTTTTCTTTATTTAATTGCTCTTTATCAATTAAAGGGCTTTTAGGCTTTTTATTAAGCAATTAAATTACCAAAAATTAAATAAGTGTTTCTTAGGCATATGAGCACCCATCCTGGTCCATTGGACCCACATGTAAGTGTTGGATGCTAGGAAATTAAATATTATGGAAAATAACAAAGGCTAGCTAGTGATTCCATTTAAATGCATTCAAAAATAAATAAGCATCAAATTGATCCAAACTTTCTTGTGCATGCCCTATGGTCCTAAACAAGCCTAAAGAACCAGCATGTACATCTAGGAACTTTAATGATCTTGGTTTATTAATTTACAAAGGAAAACATGCATAATTATAGGATAAATATTTCTGGTTAGCCAAAAATCATGATTCATTCACAAGATGTGTATTTAGGTATTACAAGATAGTGTGCACAAGTTGAGCTCAGAAACAAAAAAATATTTAGCAAGAAAAATCATTTATGCAGATTCTACAGAAATGGAAACACATTTTTATAAAAAGATTTACAAAATAACTTTGTGCAATTTTTGGCATATGAGCTAGTCATGACCCAAAACACAACATATCCAAAAATTAGCTATAGAGGATTTATGGTTTTTGAGATATTGCAGATCTAGGGTTTTCACATTTGTATTTTTCATGCAAAAACTATCAGGAATTAGTTCAGGCCAGAATAACAAAAGTTGTAGAATAATTCACCACGAATCCAACAAAATTGACATTGCATTTTTCTAATTTTTCTGTGATTTTCTACGTAATTTACAAGAATCAGCCAAAGGGTTTTACTATTTGAGTTGACCTTTTGCAGCAGGGACCCTGGAAAGAATCTGAGTTTCGCAATGTAGTCCCTGGGCGGCCAGGCAGCGGTGGTCCGGCCAAATTCCGGCCAACCGCCGGCCGGGGCCGGCCGGGCACGGGCGGGGGAGGGACCTTGGGTTGCTAGGGGTCGATTTGGGGCGTAGTTGGTGGAGAAGGGGCGGCGGGGGGGGGCGCTCCGCGGCTCCCGGCGGCGGCCGCCGCTGGAGCGGCTGGTCTGGTGCGGTGAGCGGCTCTGCGGGAGTGGCGGCGCGTCTGGGAGTTTTGGTAGATGCCAAGGGCGGTGGGGAAGGGCTCGGTTTAGTGCATAGCCGGCGGCGGCTCGGCCGGGACAGGAGGGCGGCGCCCCTTTTATGGGCGGCCAGGGAGCCTGCAAGTGACCACACAGTACCCACAGCGACATCTAGGAACACGAGCTGGCCTAGGGAGGAGCGAACAATAGGGGACGGCATGGAACGGACCGGCGGTCCGTTGGGGCGTTCGCCGGCCGGTCGGCGCGCGGCGCGAGGAGGAGGGGGGGGGTGACTTCGAGGCGGCCTTGGGACCGGGCGTGGCCTCGAGGAATGAGCCTCGGGAAGGCGCGAGGGGCTCGGACGCCGAGGTGGCGGGCGCCGGCGCGCGGCGGCGGGCGGGGGGAGCGCTGGAGCGTGGGCGACGTCGCGTCGGCCTGGAATTGTTTTGGACTAGCCATGTTCAAGCGAGGTATTCTCCAAAAATTTGAATAAAAGTTGACTAAGCTTTGAATACGAAAGTTGTAGATCTAGTCACCCTCTACAACTTTCAAAAAGGCTATAGGGTGTTTTTCTCAACGGATTTTGCAGGAACGTCGTGCCAACTTTGAATGCCGGCCTATTCTAGAAAACAGGAGGTACTGTCAGTCGATCAAGTTTTTCGCTAATTTCCACTCAAAATTTGAAATGCCACTCTACATGAAAGTTGTGTCCCTCAACAAGATGGACAACTTTCATAAAGGTAGATTTTGAAGTGTTTAGGTGAATTTAGGAGAACGCGGCAAAAGTTCCGGACGATATTCGCTGACGTCAACGGTTAAGCCGGTTTTGACCGTGTCTTTGGCCAAGGGTTGACTACGGGTGTGTGTAGGCTTGGTCAAGGGGTTCATTGGGGTTCATTGGCGAGGTTTTCGAGGTGATGACCCAGGTTGACCTAGGTTTGACCGATGTTTGACCGGTTTGACTCGGCTGATCCGGTCATGTGCGTTAATGACGGTAATTAAAAACCTGGGGCGTCACACCAGCTGCGCCGCTGCACGCCCTCGCCGGCGCAACCTCGACCCCATCTCCAGCCCCAAACCGAGCCTAGGTGAGCACTCCACAGCCTTTCGCCTATTCCCGGTCGATTCCGGTCACCGGACCGCCGGAATTCCGGCGAGCCGCGCCGGTGAGCCCCCCGAGGACCACATTGCGAAGCCCCTTTTGTTTCCAGGGTCCTTTGTGAGAAGTAGGGGCATATCTGTAAGGAATCAAAAGTTTCTAGGGACCCAAGCGAAAAACTAGATCACAAATAGTGAATCCTTTTGGTTGATTCTTGAAAAATTTGTAAACAATTGTAGAAAAATCAGAAAAATGCAAACTCAATTTTGTTGGATTCCTGGTGAATAACACTACAACTTTTGTAAATCTTGCCTATGCTTTTTCCTGATAATTTTTGCATGAAAAATAGAATTATGAAATACCTATATCTGTTGTATCTCAAAATCTACAAGTTGTCTGTAGCTAATTTTTGGATATGTTGAGGGTTATGTTATGGCTAGCTCCTGTACCAAAAATTGCACAAAGGTATGTTATAAATACTTTATTATAAATTGTTTTCCTTTATGCAGAATATGTCCAAATGATTTTTGTAGCTAAAAATAATTAGATTTTTGTGACCAACTTCTGCATGTTGTCTTTTTATGTCAAAATGCACCTATGGTGAATTAATCACAATTTTATAATTGTCAGAAATAGTTATTCTTGAAATATTCTTGTTTTTATTAGTAATTGCATAAATCAAGATTCATAATAGTTCTAGGTGTATATGATGCATTCCTATGTTAGTTTTGGACCATATAACATGTGTGAGAAAGATTGAATCATTTGGATGCTTTTTTATTTTTATGTGCATTTACCTTGCTTTACTAGCTAGCTTTTGTTATTTTCGATATAATTAAATTTGAAACTCTCCTAAGTGTGCATGTGTGTGCAGTGACCTTGTTTTGATTCTTAGTGCTTAATGACACACCTCACTGAATTTTATTAATTAATTTCATGAATAAAAGCTATGGAAGTCATTTAAGGCCTAATAGTCAATAAAAAGGGAAAATCACCAACTCACCTTTAATGACCTTGTGTGTGTGTGTGTAAATATTATTAAAAAGCTAGATGTTACCAACCCATTGCTATTTGTGAATTTAAATTAAATTATTTCCATATATATGTACACAGTCACTATCAAAAGAATAATTAATAAAGAGCTGCATATTGTTTCTTTTTGGAAGAGTATGCTGAATGTATTTCTTATCTAGGTAAATGTGGTCGACCATGCACCCCATGGTTGTAATTTATTGATTGTAGTAGGTTAAGTTAAAAATTGTCAAATAAATCTTGCATTTGCATCTTCGTGTAGATCTTCCCGATGGTAGATGTACGCTCGTGCCGGAAGGAGGAGACGAAGGTGCTAGCGAAGAGCTGCAGCATGTGTTCGTAGCGTGCTAGCGAAGAGCTGCAGCATGTGTTCGTAGCTCAAGGCCTTGACCAAAGTCCAGAAGGGCCCAAGGCCAACCTTGCCAGTGAAGGCAAGCCCCGGTGCAATTAACCCAGTAATTCAAAATTATTATGCAACTATCTATAGATGATTATGCATTTACGTTCAAGAGTTGATTTGAAACCCTAGATGCATGATCCCTAGGTACCTTTGTCCTTTACTAGTATGATAGGTCGATAGCCGCTCTGCTATAGGACCCGTTAGAAGTCGAGTGATGTTCGTCACTCGCGAGAATAGGTTCTTATGTTGGAATCATAAGATCTTTTAAAATGGATTGCTCATGTGGTAAGAGCATGGGATTTAGGCTCCGGTCCAGTGGCTTTCGTGGGGTAAGCTTTTGAACGTGCTAAGAACTTGTCGGGAATGGGACCGGTAAGCCTAGTACCTTAATGAGACGGTGTGGGAACTTTTCCTTGCTACTCTTGAGTATTCACCTAACCGGCTAGCTACCGGAAGGGGGTGCATGTGTGAGACTGGGTGCCTCGCGAGGTATGCCAGCTAACCTTGTACCCAGGACTGTAAGCTCTGTTCCCAATCCGAGGACTTTTGGGAACCGCCTGGATGGTTGCCCTCGCGGGGGCACCCTACCGTGTGTTTAGGTTTACCTTGCAAGGTTTAAATCAATCGAGTGTCGGCCTCTCACTGTTATCTGAGACTACTTAATCAACTGGCCATGATATCCTGTAATGATGGAACTTGGTGAATATTATTGTATGAAATAATTGCTTGTCCAATTCTTGATTGAATTAGTTGGCACACTTGGAAATGGTAATCAACTAGAACTTGTGCTAAAATATTGAAAGTAAGGACATACTCTTGTTGCGTTTCAGCAAAAGAAACTCCACCGGCCAAAATCCTCTCATGTCTAGAGTTTGGTCATGTAGTTATCACCCGACGGTTAAGTCTTGCTGAGTATTAGTATACTCAGCCTTGCTTTAAAATAGTTGTGCAGGTGTTGTTGACCGGGGGAAGGACGACAAGTGAAGACATCACGGATGGCCTCCTGTGATGTTTACCGTTTCGCTAGTTTATTTTATTTCTGCTGTTTTCAACCTCTGAACCTTTACTAATTGTCTCGAACAATGGTTTGTAATAATTTAACCCTCAGGGATAATTTGGACTTAAATTGATGTTAGAACTCTGGACTCGCCTTCGCGTGAGTTTTAATGCATACGTCGATCCTCTGTTTGAAATTACAAGTGATTTACCGGGCGTTAACCCGGCAACTAACGACATGATGATACTTTACTATTGCTTAATGACCAAAGTGAATTGATTTTAGGCAATAGTACGGTGTTTTCCTAGGCGGGTTGTCACAACATGTCAATAGGAGCTTTGTCGTGCTGCCGGTCGTTCCTGGATCTCCAAACCGACCACATTCCACATAAGATTATCAGTTTGTCCTACTCTCCACAAGTTCTATCTTCCAGCAGTGCTGATGACCACGAGTCCGGTGTTAGGACAGGGAGTTTGACACCAGTAAGCTCTCGAAGCCGACTCCAGAACTCCTTGCATATGTACATTCCAGAAGAGCATGGAAGGTTGTTTCATCATCAGCCCCACATGTATCACATATACTGAGCGGTCAATGTGCCATCGATGTAGGTTGGCCCTGGTATGTACTCGTTGAGGATGTGCCACCAGAAAACTCGGATTTTTGGGGGCACCTTACTTTTCCAAAGTTTCTGCCATAACGGGTCATTTAAATGGTTGGAATGGGCCGCCTTGCTCTGTACATAAGAATGGTGTTGAGCTGAAGCTGATGCAAGCAGATGGTATCTGGATTTGACCGTATAGAGGCCGTGTCGTTCCCCGGACCAGGCCCAGATATCCTGCGATGGGCGGCCAAGTGGAATGCGTACTGCTGCAGCATCCAATGGAGTCAAGTATTGATTCAAAGCATTTTCATCCCATGAACGCCCATCCGGACTCAGCAGGTCACAAACTTGCTTTGCCGTTGCCCCCTCCATACGCCTCACTGGTTTCATGGCAATCCCTCCTGGAATCCATTGATCTTTCCATATATTAGTTGATTGCCCATCACCAATGCATTTGATACAGCCCATCCGAAGGACCTTTCTCCCTTCCAGACTACAGGCGTTCTTCTTTTTGGTGGCTGTCATAAAATCCTTAGAGTGGTAATATTTGCCTTTAAGCACACGTGCACAAAGTGACTCCGGGTTAACCATAAGCCTCCAGCCTTGCTTCCCTAGCATCGCAATGTTGAACAGCTTAGTATCCCAAAATCCTAGCCCTCCTTCAGCCTTTGGGACACACATGTCTAGCCAATTCCTCCAATGCAAGCCTCGCTTGTCTACCCCACTGCTCCACCAGTAGTTAGATGTAGCGGTCTTGATTTTCTGGCAGGTTGCGAGGGCAAGAATAACAACTCATAGAATAGGTAGGTATAGCCTGTGCCACCGATTTAATCAAAGTTTCCCTAGCAGCACAATTTAGTTGCTTCTCCCCCCATCCATTCATGAGACCACATATTTTTGTTGGGATAGCCTCAAAACATTCCTTTGTACTCCTTCCAACTGCCGTGGGCAATCCCAGTTCTCACAAAAGGCTTCATTTTGAATGTCAATCACATTCTTCATCCTCTCTTTCTCAGTGTCCCCACAATTCCTGCTGAAAAAATTGTTGACTTAGTCATATTAACAAGCTGACCGAGCCCCTTTGATATTGGAGTAGGATCTCCATCAGTGGCTGTCCGCCCCGCTCCAAGGTCTGTGTGGATATTAAGCAATCATCAGCAAAAAGAAGGTGGGAAACCCAAGAGGTATGAACTCCCACCCGAACTCCTCTGGATAAAAACTGTGGGCCGACATTCTTCAGTATGCATGAGAGTCCTTCTGCGCACAACAGGAAGAGGTAGGGTGATAGTGGATCTCCTTGACGAATACCCTGAGTCGGCGTAAAAATCTCTGAGAGTTTCCCATTCACCAGTACACGAAATGATACTGACATCACACATTTCATGATAAG
This sequence comes from Cenchrus americanus, assembly GCA_947561735.1. NCBI lineage: Eukaryota > Viridiplantae > Streptophyta > Magnoliopsida > Poales > Poaceae > Cenchrus > Cenchrus americanus. The sequence goes on from OX387240.1 coordinate 59,809,636, forward strand.
TTGCACAAAACTTTCGTGGAAGCCCATCTTGATTAGTACAACTTGAAGATAGCTCCATTCAACTTTGTCATAAGCTTTAACCATGTCCAATTTCACCACACAAGCCCCCACCTTTCCTTTCTTTTGCTTCAAATAGTGAATGCACTCATATGCCACTAGGACATTATCCGGCAACCTAGCGTTGAGTGTCATCTTTATAGCTAACTGCCTTCACAGAATCACAGTTGCAAAGTATATTAGTGAAGACTTGAAGCCTTCAGTCTCCATAACTGCATTCAGAGTTGTCGATATGCTTAGGAACTTGAAGCATGCATCCTTAAGCCCACGTCAAGTTTTGGTGCTCTGCTAGTGCCAAGATGGTCTATGCAGAGGCTACACCAACACAATTTGGATACTATTGCGACTTTGCAAGTACACTATTATTGGTTGGTTCACTTGTAAATCTTTACATGGGCCAATGTGCAAAAAGTCTTCATTAACATGCTGAAAAAGGTGGGGACATCATCAAATCTCAAGGATAATATGATAAGTATTGACAAACTACGGACTCACAATTCATTGTACCATGCTGATTATTGCTGAGAGACGGTATCCATGATTCGAAACTACACCTTGAAATTGAATACCAATTGGACAAAATAAGCTACTGTTAATCAAAGTTAAGTGTCACCAGGTTTTGGGAAGATTTTTATGCAGCAGTAGGTCTACAATCTGTTATTAGCATAATGAGATTGTTAATCACACCTTTTGGATTTACCACCAGAATAAGGAAATCATCGCAGTAGCCAGTGCCAGAAATTTCATGTATGTATGCCACTCAATTTGAGAAAGCAAACAGCCCCAAAGAAAATGACAGTACAATATTCTAAATCATTCATCCTAACAACAAAATATTTCCTTTGTTTCCTTTACTTTTATTTGTATCGCAGATTTTCAACAATTATTAACAGCATGATGGTGCTTAACTAGAGCACGGTAGCATAGTACAGCCATTTGCTGGACATCTTCTGACAAGCAAACATAATAAACAATTAAACACATTCTGTTAAGAGAGTAACAACCAACACTGTTTGAGAAGTGGCTGCTGTAAACAATATATATCAAAAGGTTGGGGTTTATTTCTGCCTAGCCCAGGGATATTATGAAATTCCAGAATTTGGCTCGTGTCAAATAATAAGTAATGACAGGTTCAAGGTTCTCATGGAAACTATCGACATAGAAAACAGTGGCATACCATGCAATTATTTGCTAGAGAAAATTAGTGATGCATCAGCACAAGAAAAGACGTCAGGTGCTAGAATTGTAGAGAAATCCAACTTTCACATGTATAACCCTCACTTCAAGATGCAAGTCAGCAAGTGTGAATAACTTTCTGAAACTTCCATTTCGTAGGTAAGTCCACTGTCTGAAAGGAATCCTCATTACTGATATTTCCGATATCTTAAATTATATAGCATCTGAAACTGCATGAATGGATGAACCTTACTACTGAACTGAAAATGCATTCAAGTAGCTAAAGATGAAGCTAAACTCAGTGCAACCTGACATTGAACAGGTTGCCAGAATCATATAATAACAATTGATGTTAATGTGCATGCTATGCCTAAACTAACTGCATGCAGCATGACAACAATTGTTACTTGCAACATGGTTGGAAGATGGGCACAAAGGGTATGACTACCAAACAAAAGGAAAAAAGCAGAGGTACATCACATACTTTTGCAGCGAGAATGCACATACATGTTTATATTGGCAAAAGCCAATATTCATCCATCACATCAAAACCTGTCACATCGAGTCACATATCTCTCTATGCACGTCACCCAAGGCGGTAATTTTCCATTCGAAAGCACTATTCATACGCGCAAATTTTTCAATCTAAACAGGTAGATTTAATAACTTAGGCTTCTGACACTAATTTATTTCAAGATATTCACAATCATTATTACTGAAATCTTAAGCTCGTCTCATTGACTTAATTTTCTCCTCTTGCATGAACAGGTAGACAGCCTGGACAGTAACTCCTTCACTAGAGCAGGGCAGCTTTTAGTCAGATGCTCGAAGCCATCGGTTTCCATGACTGTTTGAAGTGCCTCAGGAGATTTGAGAAATTCAATGCAAGCCTCCTTCAGTCCCTGGCAGTTGTGTTGTTCAGCCAACACCAATGTGGTTGCAGCAGTGCTCGCATCTAGGTGCCTGCATAGTTTGTCCTCACAAATCAGCTTTAGCCTCTGCATGTCATACCTATCTGCAGCTTCCAACAAATGCTGAGACATCACGGCCTCTTCTTTCTCCTCCATCTCCGGCAGCAAGTCAGTGTATGCAAAATGTAGCAAGTTATTGAACACTTCGGGTAACATATCATCAATCCGGATGCAATCACCTGGGGCGGTGCTCTCCTTCATCCCACCTGACAGCTCTGCCTTGAAGACAAGTGATCGCGCTGCAAGAAGAAACCTATGCGCCCTGATTGTTTCACCAGCAACTTGGAACGTGACGTCAGCGCCATCTTTGGTCCTGAAGAGATTGCCAAGATGCTGGTTCAGATCAGACGGCGGCACCACCACGGGCGGGGATGGGGATGGGGACGGGGCAATCGTGTCCTCTGTGCGGAGCTTCTGGTAAATAGTGACGGCGCAGCTGATCTTGACGCAGTCGTCCAAGAGATACTCAGACTTCTCTAGCCAATCTCTCTTGACGAAATTGCCAATGCCGCACCCATGGCCACCGGAGGAATACTCGCGTGCTGGTAAGGTTTTCGTATAACCAGGCACCAGATTGCCCGCCGGATCGAGTAAGCTGATCTTGGCTTGCGCCTTGAAGACCGCAGCGACACTCGCGTCTAGCTTAAGGGCGATGGACATGAACTCAGCACAATCAGATGATATGCCATTGGGGTAGTAGAGGAGGAACCAGTTGCCATCTCCGGCTCTGAAGGGGCGAGACTTGATGGATTTGCCGGTGGGGAGATCCTCTTTGGTGCGCGAGTAGCCGTCGATGTGGAGCAGGTGCTGTCCGGTCACGGTCTCCCCGACGATGGCCGAGGCGGAACGCGGCCAGCGGGCGCCTCCGGTGGCGGATTCGGGCGACGGCATGGCTGCTGAACGGGATCCGGCAGGTGGGGCGTCCGGCGGCGAGGGTTTTGCCACCTGCTTGGGGATTTTGGGGAAAACAGGGAGGCGGAACGGAAGGGCGCTCGCTACACGCGAAGGATTCGGATATTTAATGTTTTGCCACCCTTATAGTGGTCGCTCTTGGGGACTTGTAGTTTGACTTCTACACATTTGCCATTCTAGTTCGCATGAGACAACAAATTTGCCACTTTTGCTGACGTGGCACGACATCTCACCTATACCAGCGTGGATTGGGATGAGAAAAGATCATAATACCCCTGCCTTATCCCTCTTAACTACCATTTTCTGTTCTTTCCACAACTGACATATGGGGAAAAAATTGTCATCTTCAACCTCACCTCACTCTCCTCTCTCTACCGGGCACTGGCCATCGCCAATCCGCCGCCACCTCCCCCTTAAGGGCGTGTTTCGCAGAGCTCCAACTCTGAAAAACCAGCTCCGGAGATTCAAGAAATTCCACAGTGGAGCAGCTCCACCGTGGATCTGAGATCCGGTAAAACATTTGGTACAGCTCCAGATTTTCTACCATCACAATGGCATATGTGACCCCCATGTTAGAAGAATTTTTTTTTAAAAAAAAACTCCACTTCTTCCTCGTCACCCTCACGGCACGGGCAACATCAAGCACCATGAGCCTCGCCGGGGCCGAGCGGGCCCGCAGCCTTGCCGGGGCGGGCACGGCCTCACCGCGGGCGGGCGCAACCTCGCCGGGGCCGAGCGGGCGCGGCCTCACCGCGGGCGGGCGCGGCCTCACCGGGACGGGCGGGCACACGGCCTCCTCGCGGCGGACGGGTGGGGGGCGGCCTCGTCTGCGGGCGCGCGCGCGGCGGCCGCCGGCATCGTGTGGGGTGGCGGTGCTGGACACCGACATCAATGACGACGCACTCCTGGAGCGGCTCTTCGCCGCGGCGCCCTTCACGCACGGCACGGGAGAGGGAGGGGCGCCGGTGCGGGAGAGGGAGGGGCGCCAGCGGGAGAGAAGAATAGAGGAGTGCTGCGGGATGGGGAAGGGATGCGCCGCGGTGAGGAAAAAAAATAGAACGAACCGGTCATTGTCCACTAATCAGTGGCATTGGTGGGTAATTTTACCCCAACTCCAGGAAACTTGGATTTGGTGGAGTACCTCTTGAGGTACTCCATAAAAACCATGGAGTTGGGGGTCTGCTCCACATTTTTTATGGAGCAGATCCACGGTGGAGCTGCTAGAGTTGTGTGTGTTTGGCTGAGAAAATTTGGAGTGGAGTTATTTTTTAATCTGGAGCCGCGTGGAGTTCTCCCAAACACGCCCTAAGGATTATGACTGACTAAGTTAGAGTCTGTCAGCAATTGAACTTCACGCAGTAGTCAAATTCCCACTTTTGCATTTTTCGCAATCTGAAATCTGCTCTGCTCGTGGTGTTTCGTAACACATCTCAGGACGTGCAGTGATCACAGCAACCATTTCTGTTATTTCACCTCGAGAATGTATGCTAATCTGAAAGCGGAAACAAAATTCAAACCTCCAGCAATATATAAGACCCAATAAAGTCTCCAGGGATTTATTCATAAATCAAAACATCACTGTTGTGATCACTCAATATATATAATTTCATTGCATATCACCTCTCCTGGGGGCAATTAACTCATTTGCGAATTTCAAATGGGCCACTTATTCAAGAACTCAGATCCTGACGGATTAGCAAAGCATCACAGCTGAAATTCTGTCCAATGATGCAGAAAGCTGAAGAAAAGTTTCAAGCATCCTCTTCATTAAAGTGTTCAGCATTTTCCAACAGATTTTCAGGGTTGGAAGACTAGCTTTCATGGTGATGTTAAACAGCAATTACACAACATCAAAGCACCATAAGAATCGTTTAAATTTATTAGTTTCATTCTTTGTATACCACCTTCTTTTGTTAGCCCTTGGTCTCCTTACTGTGGTGAAGTTTGTTCTTACATTTTTTTTGAGTTTACAAATGTATCTAATTACCAGGACTACTATGCGATAAATTGATATCTTAGAAATTAATCCCTTGGTAGCTCAAATTTTAGGATCATGTCCATGACTTTCTTCTATTGTGCAAACATTTAGAAAGATTTGTCAATAACACCATGACAAGAGCATGATAACTTCTAGACAGAGGCTCAAAGCCAATACCACTCAATTCAAAAACTAAACAACTATGAATAACACCAGAGCAAATAACGGATATAACACTCTGAATCAAATAGTAAAAAAACACATGATTCAAATATTGTTTGTTGGGGAAGTTGGTCTTCGGAAGCATCGCCCCCGTCCGCCCGCGCTGGCACCCTCGGTCTGCTTACGGCTTCGGTCTGGCGGGACGACCCTTCGCTGCACAGGGCACTAATGAAACACTAACGCCGCTTATGGCTCATGAGTCTCGTTATGCGGGAATGACCCCTCGTGGCGGCGCCGCCTTCGGCGCCGAAGGTGCTGACGGCCGTGCTCCGGTGACGAAGGCCCGGGAGGGCCGGGAGCGGTGAGCGCCGGCCGAGGATACCGCGTCGGGGCCGGCGGCGGCGCGGACGAAGCGTATGCGGGGGCTCGACGCCCCGATCCCGGGCCGCCGCTTCGTCACCGAAGGTGCGACGGCCCCGGACACGTGGCCACCGCCAACGTGTAAAGTGGGCTCCGGACAAGCCGGAGACAAGGGCGGCCGCGTGTAAAGGTGTTTCGGCCGTACGAAGACACGCCGGAGGCCCGTACGACGCGGGGACTTCATCGTTATACCCTTGTAAAGTGTTTAAAGCGGTTTGTCGAGAACGGAAAAGGTGTAATTGAGGCAAATGACTATACCCGGGGGTCTCCTATAAATAGTGAACCCCTTGTAATGAAACGGACACACCGTAATGAGAAGAGAGCACCGAAGGTTTCCGCGAGTCGAGCGGTCTTCGGTCCGTTGAGCATTCTCTTGTTTCTTTTACTCGTTCGTTAAGGTTAGCGTTATCACTCCTCGCATAAGTAGAAGTAGTAGCCTAGCGAAGTAGTCGAAGGGAGGGAGAGAACTCAGGGGGCTGTTGTGTCGGCGTCCACCCTTCGGGCCCGATTTCCACCAACAGTTTGGCGCCCACCTCGTGGAAGAATTCAAGACCACATGGCTAGAACACGTTCGGCAGGCGTCGAAGCCACGGCGGCTCGGCATCCATCCCTCCACTCGCATCGAGCCCGCCAACCCATCTGCTTCGGCCGTCCAGCCTTCGGCGGGGACTGGCGCCGGGCCGAGCGCCCCGGAGGTAGAGCATACGGCTTCGGGGATGTTCGAGGTCAGCCTTGAGGGGCTGGGGGCTTCGGCGCAAGACATCGAGGCCCTCCGAAGGATCCGGGCCCTCATCGCTGGCAAGTCCGTGCCGGCTCAGCCTGAGCAGGAGACGCGTCCATCCTCGTCGCAGGTGCAGCCATCCCAGCACCAGGATGCGGCTCCGCCCCACACCGCCTCCGACGCCATCGACTTCAACATCAGGCAGGCTGAGCGCTACCTCGCCATGCTGCAAAGCCAGATCGCCGGCGCGACGCCGCCACAGCAAGCCGCTCCGGCGTCGCCCCGCACCGACAACGACGCCCGCCGCGCATGCCGCGCCGGCGGCCCGACGAAGATGCCCGGCTCACCCCGCAGCCATGCGGTGCTCGGGGCCGGATCAATGGAGGCTGCAGAAGGATGCCTCCGAAGGACAAAGCATAGGGCATCGCCAAGACAGGGGGCAGGTGCACGAGCACTTCGCTCCCGACGACGCTCCACTCCGCAACGTGGTCCCGTGTCCCCGCTCTCGGTCGAGCTTGAGAGCGCGCCGTGGCCTCGTCGATTCAACGCCAACACCCCGCCCCGCATGACGGGAGACTACGATCCCAAGGAGTTCCCGATGAAGTTCGAAGCGCGGTTGAGTCTAACGGAGGTGACGCCACCACAAAGGCGAAGGCCCTCGTACTCGCGCTCAAGGGCGAAGTCCGTATTGGTATGCTAACATACCGAAGGGGCACATAACATCTTGGTTCCGGCTACGGAACAAGTCGCTCTCCGGCTTCAAAGGCATGCGGGTCGAAGAGCTAGACTCCAATGACCTCGTCAACATGTGTGTCCGGGGGGACCGCGAGTCGCTACAAGAGTACATGCACGGGGTTGTCAAATTGACAGCACGTGCGCCCACGGTGTCCGAAAGCAAGCATCATTGACGCCATCGTTGGGGGCCCGAGGGTTGGAAATCGCCAAGATGTGCTCGACGGGGTCAAGCCGAAGTCTCTCGCAAGAGTTATTTGAAGTCATGCAAGAATACCGCAAGTCCGACAAGGGCCGCCGCCGAAGGATCGACCGAGCGAACGCAAAGAAAGAAGCGAAGCAACAAGGGCAAGGTGGGACCAACCGAAGGGGTGGAATAACCGGCCGCCGAAGCAAGTGAACCGTCGGATCAACAACGTGTCCGCGCCCCCCGATCGGCACCGGGAACAAGGGCGGCGGGCACAAGGGTGGATACAAGCATAACGAGGGGGCCGAAGCCACGGCAACATAGCCGGCCCGCGGCGGGCCGGCGGTGAGCGGTTTTTCGCCGGCTCCACGAGATCGATGCCCGGCACCACACGCACCGGTGCCCTTCGGCGGTCAAGATGAAGATGGAGTGGGAGGCGGAGGAGAAGGCAAAGGCGGCGGGCATGACCGTGAACCATGTCATGAAGTACCAAAATGCGGGCCGGTTTAGGGCCCTACCTCCACCATACCATCACCGGCCCTACCAACCTTCGGCACCTCGCACACGCTTTCCACCCACCACAGCCTTACGCATCCCCCGCGCCGCAGTTGCTCCCACCTCCTCCACCGCTCACGCAACGCCTTCGGTCTTCGTGCCTTCGTGGCCGAATCCGGCCTACCCACCACCAAACACACTACACCCACAACCAACCCCCACCCCCACCCCCACCAAAGCAAGAGATCCCCGACTCCGGCGGCTCGGGGATGACCGGCATGCTCAACATCATCAATGCGATCTCCGGCGGATCCAATGAGCCGACCCACGAGACAAAGAGGCAAGCACCAAGATTACTACCGAAGCGTGTCGCATATTTGCTCCGGCAAGTATTTTCACCCGCCATGGTCCCATGTCCCCATAACCTTCACGACGGTCGACATCCGGGCCGCAAAGACTACCCTCACAACGATCCGCTCGTCATAAGGGCCAACATCGGCAAAAACACAAAGTACTACTTCGGCAACGACGTGGGGAGGATCCTCGTTGATAACGGCGGCTCGGCGGACATCCCGACACGGCAATGTTTCACCAAAGCATGGGTTTCAAAAAGGAAGACCGAAGAAGGCGAGCACCCGCCGTACGGCTTCGGCAACAAAAAAATCGAAGCCCGGGCAAAATTGATGTCAATGTATCCTTCGGCCAAGACGCCACCATGAGAACCGAGGTCATAACATTTGATGTTGTGGACTTCGCGTACCCGTACAACGCCATCTTCGGCCGCAACACCATAAACAAGTTCGCGGCGGTTATCCACCAAGGGTACCTGCTAATGAAGATACCGACGGCGGCAGGAGTAATATCAGTCTACGGCAGCCAGGAGGAGGCCCGAAGAGCCGAGCGCAACACTTCGGTCCACAACAGACAAGTCCATGTCATCAATGAAGACGAGAGCAACGAAGCTGCAGCGGTCGAAGAGCACAAGGCCGAAGCCCAAATGAGGCAGTCCATGAAGGGGGCCGAAGCCGAACGCATGAAGGTCGTCGACGTCACAAAGACAGTTCCCTTATGCGCGGACGTGCCTGCGTAACCGTGATGATAGGCGCTGAGATCAGCACAGAAGACGAAGGCCGACTCTTGCAGTTCCTTCGTAACAACCAAGATGTCTTCGCATGGTCCAAGTCCGACTTGACAGGCGTTCATCGCTCGGTCATAGAGCACGCACTCAACACTGACCCAAGAGTTAAACCGAAGTTGCAGAGACAGCGGCCCATGTCGGCGGATAGAGTCAAGTCTGCGGAGGCCGAAGTGCAAAAGTTGCTCGACGCAAGAATCATCGAGAGGTCCAATACCCCATATGGGTGGCAAACGTGGTCATGGTACCGAAGAAGAATGGAAACATGAGAATGTGTATTGACTTCACCGAACTCAACAAGGCATGCCCGAAGGACCCCTTTCCACCGCCAAGGATCGACGTCATTATTGACCGGGCCGCGGGCCGTGACATGTTGAGCCTCCTAGATCGCTTCTCCGGCTATCACCGGTGTGGATGCGAAGGGAGGACGAAGCAAAAACCGGATTTACAACCCCCTTCGGTGTCTTCTCGCTTCGTCGAATGCCCGAAGGCTTGCGCAACGCCGGTCCACCTTCAACCGCATGATGAAGCCGATCCCGGGCGCCACGCGGGGCGCAACGCTTCGACGTACGTCGACGACATCGTCATCATGAGCGAGAAAGAGCAAGATCACATTGCGGATCTAACCGAGACCTTCGACAACATGAGGCAAAATGGCCTCAAGCTTAACCCGTAGAAATGTATCTTCGGCATCCGGAAAGGGCAACCGTTGGGCTGCATGGTTTCTAAGCGGGGCATCCGGGCGAACCCCCCAAAAATCGAGGCCCTACGAAGGATGCGCCCCCCACCACCCGAAAGGAAGTCCAAAGGCTTGCGGCGGGAATCGCCTCGCCGAACCGATTTATCTCAAGAGCCGCAGAGCGAAGCCTGCCCTTTTTCAAGGTCCTCCGAGCAAACTCAGCCTTCCAATGGGGCCCAGAGCAGCAGCAAGCCTTCGATGAACTCAAGAAATACCTTGAAGATGCTGCAATCATGACCAAGCCGTCACCGAAGGCCGACCTGCTGTTGTACATTGCGGCAACCGACACAGCAGTTAGTGCAGTGCTCGTGGAAGAGCGCAGGGAGGCAGATGTCCTGAGGCAATTTCCGATATACTATGTCTCCGAAGCTCTGAGCGGCTCAAAGCTGCTCTACTCCGAAATGGAAAAGATGGCATATGCGGTTGTAATGGCAAAAGGGAAGCTTCGGCATTACTTCCCGAGCCACAACGTCTCGGTACCCACGGCTTTCCCCCTTCGGGACATGTTCGAGAATAAGGAGTCAACGGGCAGAATGGGCAAGTGGGCCTCGGAATTGGCGGAGCATGTCATAAGCTTCGTCGCTCGCAGCGCAATAAAATCTCAGGTCCTTGCTGACTTCGTAGCTGATTGGACGCCTTCGGCACCGAAGGGGGAAGCAGTAGTCATAGAGCCAATATGGGAAGTCCAGTGTGATGGCGCATACTGCCACCTTGGTTCGGCGGCAGCAGTGGTCTTAAAGTCCCCTTCGGGCATCAAACTCCGATATGCCTTGCGGCTGAATTACGATAACTGCACAAACAACGTGGCGAATACGAAGGACCGCTACTCGCGCTTCGGAAAGCCGTGGCCGTAGGCGCAAGGAGGCTCGTCATCCCGACGGACTCCGAACTCGTCGCCGCCACATTGCAAAAACCTACAAGGCAAAGAACCCGGACATGATGAAGTACCGCAGGCCGTCCGCAAAGCATGGAAAAGTTCTTCATCGGCATCACAATGAGAAGCTTTCCAAGGAACCACAACAAGGAGGCCGATGCCATCGCGAAGGCAACCGCACTACTCGAGCCCCTCGCCACCGGATGTCTTTTATGAAACAATCACATCGAGGTCCGCGGTACCGACGAAGAGCACCCCCCAAATTCGTGAACGCCATACAGAGCGAGGACTGGCGCGCCCCAATAGTTGCAGCGCTCAAAGGGTACTATGAGGCCGAAGATGGGGTCATCGCCAAGCGAGTGGCCATCAGGGCGAGGAACTATCACCTCGTCGACGGCAACCTGTACCGAAGAGGGGTGTGTGCCCCAATGTTAAGGTGCATTTCGGTCGCCGAGGGAAAACAACTGCTCCACGAAATCCATAGTGGCATGTGCTCACATCACCTCGGCACCAGGGCTTTGGTACAGAAAGCCTTCCGCCAGGGTTTCTACTGGCCTTCGGCGGTCGCAAATGCCCATGACATTGTGCGCCATTGTCCGGAGTGCCAACGCCACGCGCCCCTACAGCAAGTTCGCCTCCAATGAGATACAGTTGTTGCCGCCGGTCTGGCCCTTCGCCCGGTGGGGTATCGACATCGTCGGCCCGCTGCCCACGGCGCCTGGAAACTACACTAACGCGGTGGTGGCGGTTGAATATTTCTCCAAGTGGGTCGAAGCGAAGCCGTTGTTGAGCATCACTTCGGCAACAATTCGGAAGTTATTTTGGCGAATATAGTATGCCGCTTTGGTGTCCCCCACGAGGTCACAGGTGGATAACGGCAAGCGAGTTTGACGGCGCGGAGTTCAAGGAATTCGCGCGTACTTGGGAACAAAGTTGTGCTTCGCTTCGGTCTACCACCCTCGGTCCAACGGGGCGGTGGAGCGGGCCAATGGGATCATCTTCACCGGCATCAAGAGGAACATCACTGACTTACCCAAGAGCAAATGGGCCGAGGAGCTACCGAGGGTAGTCTGGTCCCACAACACTACCACTTCCCGAACTACACGGTTCTCCCCCTTCAAATTGCTATACGGGGAGGAGGCCATGCTGCCCGAAGAGCTGTGTCTGGGCACCTGGAGGAGCACACCCTCCGGAGACGAAGATCTTAAGGCTTCGGTTCGTAACATCGAGGAAGTCCGCTTACGGGCGGCCGTAAACCTTTCGTACTACCAAGACGAGACCCGAAGGTGGAAAAACAAAAAGATCGACCGAAGCTCATACGGTCGGGGACCCGGTTCTACGCAAGGTGCCGAAGGGCAAACTGAAGGGCAAGATGCATGGGAAATGGGAAGGCCCGTTCATAGCAACGACGACCGCAAACGAAGCGCCTTCAAGGCCGCGCCGGGCCGACGGGCGACGAAGAGCCATACACCTGGAATGTGGACATGCTTCAGAAGTACTTCGTCTGAAGCGGCCGCGAGTTCTTAGTATAGTCTTTGAGTTTCAATAGTTACTCTTTCTTTTAAGTCAAGACACCGACTTTGTATCCTATGTACATTAAAGTAGTGGGGGACGTACTCTTTTCCTCACGGGGGAGACTTCGTGGTTCCCCTCCGGATCCGCGAAGTGTGAGGTTTTTAACGAGGCGGTCCCTTGTATCCCTTCGACTTCGACATGTAATATAAGTCGTTGTTCCCCCATACCTTCGTATTGCAGTTTACTTTCTTTACAAAGAATGCTTTCGCCACCCTTTCGAAGCTAGGCCACCGCCTTCAAGGGGGGCCTAGTCTTCGAGGAGGCCTTCGGAGCAGTAAGTGACAGCCTAGGCACGGTTCGCCTTAGGAGCGCGCGCACCAAGCCTGTGACTTATTGTTTTGACCGAAGAGGCAAACCGCTTGACGCGGTGCGGGGCCACGATTGGGCTGGAGTAAGCTCACGCCTGGAGCGATGCGTCGGTCACGATTTGACCGAAGAGGCAAACCGCTTGACGCGGTGCCGGGGCCACGATTGGGCCGGAGTAAACGCACGCCTGGAGCGATGCGTTGGTCACGATTTGACCGAAGAGGAAAACCGCTTGACGCGGTGCGGGGCCACGATTGGGCCGGAGTAAACGCACGCCTGGAGCGATGCGTTGGTCACGATTTGACCGAAGAGGAAAACCGCTTGACGCGGTGCGGGGCCACGATTGGGCCGGAGTAAACGCACGCCTGGAGCGATGCGTTGGTCACGATTTGACCGAAGAGGAAAACCGCTTGACGCGGTGCGGGGCCACGATTGGGCCGGAGTCAGCGCGCGCCTGGAGTGACGCGTCGGTCACGATTTGACCGAAGGGGAAAATTGCTTAACGCGATGCAAGTGCTGCCGTCCCGATCCGACCGAAGGGAAGCCTACTTCGCGTTTAATAAATCCTCGTCCCGGTTCGAGTCGGCACGTCTTAAACATAGAGGCGTTTTTTCTAAGCCCGGTGGGCGACCCGTTCGTAAGTCTACTTCGAAGGGGAAGCGCGGTGCCGCTTCATACCAAGTGCACTCGGGATAATCTTGTCAAAGCAAACAAAACACCGCAAAGACGCAAAAAGTCGGGCTCTAGCACTCCTCGTTTATTCTCGCCTCTTCACTATGTCAATGTACAACATCCTTCGTAAAAATAGTATGACTTTACAAGGGAAAAACAACACAAGTACAAAGTAGGCTCCGGCATGCCGCGAACACTTCCGGGGGGGGGGGAGTTCCGAAGTCCTATGCTTCAAGTCTTCGCGCCGGCCCCGTAGCCGTACTCAACAATCAATCTTCGTTCAGCACGTCTTCGCAGATCTCGTCAATCAACCGAAGATATGCCATGTCCATAATCTCCAGTGCCATCTCCCGAAGTTCGCTGTCGGTAGGCATCCGTCCTGCGCCGAAGACGGGGTTAGAGTCCTTGTGGAGGCGACTATTCCGTCTCCACCTTCACTGCCGCAAAGCTCTCCGACGAAGTGTCAGGAATCAAATACACATACTCGGGCATCCCAAGAACCCCCTCTTCGATCGGCTCTACCTTTGGAACGACCCCTTCGGCCACGAAGGGGTCAGCTAAGTTACGCTTAGCCGCCCTACGGGCGGCCCGCTCTCTAAGAATCGCATCCCGGCGCGCGGGGTCCTTCGAAAACTCCGCAAAGAAACGCTTAGCCGCTTCATTGTGAAGACGGTAACGCTCCGCACGATACGACAAAAACTCGGCATACGAAACATCGGGATGGCGAATGCTAAACTTCGTCCAAACGTTTGGCGCGACCAAAAGAGAGTCAAGGGGCGGAGTTGCGTTGCTCGCACCTTCGGATCTCTCGCGCAGGGACCACCGAAGGAACCCGCGCAGACACCGTGCATCGCTTACGTTACAAAAATTTTCATCCCTTTAAGGGGAGATTACAAGTCCATCGCAAGTCCCACACCGAAGCGTTTCACACCTCGGCACCTTCGGTGACGACGGGGGCCTCGTCCAACACGGCGCTAGCTTCGGTGGCCCCTACCGACGCAACGAGCCGCAGTGGACCGTCGCTTCCGCGGGTTCCTCGCCGCCGGGAGAGCCGGCGCCCAGCGAGCGCCTTCAAGTTCGCCGCGTGCGCCGCGTCCGAAGCATCCGCCGCAGATGTTCTCTTCTCGTAGGGGCCACGGCCGCCGCGGCTTCAACGAGAGCAAGTGTGACCTCTTCCTCGGTGGCGGAAGCCGCCGAGGCCGGCGGCGCGCGGAGGGGCGGGCCCCGCGTCCGCTTCGGCCTCGCTCCTCTTCGGCCGCGGCCCCCGCGCGTCGCCGCGAGGCCCCTCTTCGGTGGTGCGTGCCGTGATGTCCTCGGCGCCGCGAGCTTCGTCCTCGGGAACGCCGGCGGCTTCGCCTCCTTGCGGTGCCGCGGCTACGGAGCCCTCGGCGGTGATAAGAGGGACGCCGGCATGGCGATCCACTCCCCCTCCGTCATGAAGCGGGGCAAGGGCGGAGTGCCGCCAAACCGAACCCGGAGACGGTCGTACACATGATCCTCGGTTAGCCGAGGCTTTATCCGCAAAACAATGTGGGCGGTATGCCAAGTTAGTTACGAAAGGGCACTTTTAATGCAATCATAAGCATAAGGAGGAAGTAGCTTCGGCACACCCGGGCACTAAGGCGAGCGGACTCGTCCAAAGTGAGTTGGTACCCGCGCCGGGCGAAGAAGGTGTTCATGAAATTTTTTGCGAGATTCTTGGGGGAGCACCGGGAGTTGACTAACGTCCAAGTCCGCGTCGCCGGGCCATGAAAAGTTGTCCTTCGTAACACGACGAAGATCCCCCTTGCTAATCGTCTTCTCCGTAGATGGGCGATCCGAGGCACCCGCCGAGCACACCGAATAGGCCGCCGTGCGAACCCCCACTGCAGCCGCGAGCTCCCCGAAGATCTTTGTGTTCATCGTGATCAGATCGAAACACGCGTTCACCCACTCGTAGAATGACTCAACGGTGCACCGGGGGAATCGGACAGGTGGCGCTTCCAGGTTACACTGCTCCAGCACCTGCAGTATGTCATTGCGAAGGGCCTCCGCGCTCCGAAGGTGATCTGTGCGATATCGCTCCAGCGTCCCACTCGCCCGCCGGCCTTCTCCTCGCGCTTCGGCCAACTTTTCCTCCCCGTCGGCCGAGCCGAGACCGCAAGTCTTCCTTAGCGCCGCCCGTGGTCTCAACGTCGTGGCGCGGCTTGCCGAGGGCGGCTTCGGACTTTTTCGCCGAATTTTCTTTCTCCTCCCCGCAGCCTTCGGGAGCGCTCTTGCTCCGCGCCCCGACCGACCCTCCGGCTCGTCACTCGGTTTTCGAGCAAGGAGACAACAACCACCGATCTCTCCTTGGCCTCCTTGCTCTCCCCGCTCCAACCTTCGGGCGAGGCATCGCGACGCAATAAAAGCCTTCGGGCCGACAGTCCCCGCACGCCGTCGTCGGCCCCGCCCGCGGTCGCTTCCCGTAGTATTCCTCTTCATGAGGGATGGAGAAGCTTGCTCCGGCTTCTTCCAGAACCGGCGCTCATGCCCACCACTCGTCAACCCCGAAAGCGGATTGTCTTCCCGCCAATCGCCTTGGCTTCGGCGGGAACGTGAAGACGAACGGCGGCGGCCGGGGGCTCCTCGGGCGTCACCCGATAGCTGCTGCTTTCGGGCCCTTCGTCCTCCTCTTCCTCCGCTTCGGGAACGATGTCGTTTCTCTCGGAGGCGGGGCTGAAGGGGAGGCCGACTGCTCGGTGCCTTCGGAGGAGGTGTCAGACGAGCTGCTGGAGGTGGAGCTGGAGTCATCTTTCTCTTGGGGGGCTTCGGCGCCGACGACGGCGGGGCTCAGCTTGCGCGGCGCGTCCCCAACGGAAGACACTATGCGGACATCGCTGTCTTCATCACTATCTTTTTCTTGCGGACTGAGGGGAACCAGCAGCGGCCCGGCAGCCCCCCCGCCCCGCCGTCGCCGAAGGCATGTCCGAAGGCGCGGCCGCGCGCGGGGCACGACGGCTATAACATCTTCGACGACGCTTGTCTCCACGTCGACGACGCGAGTTCTCTTGGGAGACGGGGGCGAGTCCGCCGGCCGCCCGCCCCCGTTTCTTCCGGGCCTTCCCTTCGGTGGCCGCAGTGGCGGCACCAGGCGCGCTCCTCCTGTTGGTCTTTTGTGGAGCAGCGCGTGGCGAAGTCGCCGTCTCCTCCACGTCCGCTTCGGCGGCTGCGACCGCCGCGGCCTTCTTCTCGGCTGCCTCGCGGTGCTTGGCAAAACCGACGCGCTCGGGCGGCGCGATCTTGAAAAACTCGAACACACGGTTGGTCCGGGACCCGTTCAGCTCCGCGACGGTGTCCTTGTACTCCTTCGGTGAGACGGGGCCGAGGATGAAGTCCCCGTGCGCCTCCACTTTCCTTCTCCTCAACACCGGCAGAAGACGGCCAAGTTCGTCAGCACTGTGCTTACTAAGGACGTGGCAAAAGACAACTATCCGAAGGGTGCAGAGCAACTTACAATCGGCCGTAAAGCCGAAGACCCTTGTCCGGTCGGGGGCGGGGGGATGCCACCGATGTCCTCCGCCCACTCGTCTTCGGCCACGGACCAGCCGTCGACCAGCGGGCACACGGGAATGCTGCGGTACTCTTCCACAATGTCGCGAGTACCGTACTTCCGCGCGAACCGACGCAGCATCATCACGAATTCGTCCCCCTCCGGACACGAAGGGTTCTTCGCGTAGGACTCGTGCAGGGGCGGGAGTTCCTTCGTCGCTAGCGGGTGGGTGCCTCCGGAAGAAGGGGGGCTCAAGGTGTAGTAGAACCAGTGCTGCTGCCAGTCCGAAGGCCACTTGTTCCTGTATGCGGTGACCGGGCTCACCACACCTGTCTTGTATGAGAAATTGAGACAGCCGAACTGGCAGTCCTTCTCCACGGACTGGTCCCCTTCTTCCTCGAAGACCGTCCGCCGCTGGTGGTGCACCTGATGCGCCGAAGCGAAGCCTTCGGCGGAGGGCTTGATCTTCGTTGTCCGGCATATCCACATGTATACCGACAAGCCCGGATGATGGCGTTAGGGGTGAGCCGATGAAGGTAGATGTCGAAGTACCGAAGTATGTCGACGACAGCGGGGTGCGGCGGGAACCGAAGCCCCGCGTACGTAAGATCTCGGAAGATGACGACCTCGTTGTCCCGTGGCCGCGGCACAGTCTCCCGTCCGGGGGCTCGGCCGGCCCCGACCATGCGGTTCTTCACCAACGCCTCCACGTCGGTCTTGTCGATTTGGCTTCGACCGAACGTGTAGGTCTTCGCGATCTCCCTCGCGACAGCATCGCGTCTACGCTTCGGCGCCATCAATACTAACTACGCACGAAGCGAAAGCAGAAGCAAGGGGGCTGGAGCAAGTCTTACAGTAGGCCTTCGGAGCTCTCGCGCGTCGTAAGCTCTGGGCTGCAGCCGCTGGGTGGGGTAACCCAAAGGACGGCCCCCCTTTATATAGTAATGAGTTCCGATAATCGCGCCGGCGACGACCAAAATTACCTTTTTACCCACTGACGGCCCCTCTCAACGGTAAATTTGGCAGAGGGCAGCGCGCGTCTTTTTTCGGATCACCGTGTCAGCGTGGGCCGTCCGGGGGAGTTCCGAAGACCGTCCTTCACCCGGCTAAAGTTGATCGTAAGTTCGGCCCTTCGCGCGATTCGGGGACGGCCCTCACCGACGAGGGGCTACCGTTGGGGAAGTTGGTCTTCGGAAGCATCGCCCCCGTCCGCCCGCGCCGGCACCCTCGGTCCGCTTACGGTTTCGGTCCGGCGGGACGACCCTTCGCCGCACGAGGCACTAATGAAACACTAACGCCGCTTATGCCTCATGAGTCTCGTTATGCGGGAATGACCCCTCGTGGCGGCGCCGCCTTCGGCGCCGAAGGTGCCGACGGTCGTGCTCGGTGACGAAGGCCCGGGAGGGCCGGGAGCGGTGAGCGCCGGCCGAGGATACCGCGTCCGGGGCCGGCGGCGGCGCGGACGAAGCGTATGCGGGGGCTCGACGCCCCGATCCCGGGCCGCCGCTTTGTCACCGAAGGTGCGACGGCCCTGGACACGTGGCCACCGCCAACGTGTAAAGTGGGCTCCGGACAAGCCAGAGACAAGGGCGGCCGCGTGTAAAGGTGTTTCGGCCGTACGAAGACACGCTGGAGGCCTGTACGACGCGGGGACTTACTGTTATACCCTTGTAAAGTGTTTAAAGCGGTTTGTCAGGAACGGAAAAGGTGTAATTGAGGCAAATGACTATACCCAGGGGTCTCCTATAAATAGTGAACCCCTTGTAATGAAACGGACACACTGTAATGAGAAGAGAGCACCGAAGGTTTCCGCAGGTCGAGCGGTCTTCGGTCTGTTGAGCATTCTCTTGTTTCTTTTACTGTTCTGTTAAGATTAGCGTTATCACTCCTCGCATAAGTAGAAGTAGTAGCCTAGCGAAGTAGTCGAAGGGAGGGAGAGAACTCGGGGGACCGTTGTGTCGGCGTCCACCCTTCGGGCCCGATTTCCACCAACATTGTTATCAAGCATTTGCAAGAATTTTTAAACTGTGCTGTTTACTTAGGGTAGGGTAGCAGAGTAAGCTCATTGCAGGACATCTTGTGACAAGAAAATAAAAAAAATTAACACTTTTGTGAAGGGAAGGGAGTGGCCAAAAAAAAACCTACTGCTGAGATGTGGGCCTATAAAATGTTAAAACACCAACATGACATGTATATATTTATTTGCTAGAAAAAAATAATAGTATATCAGGACATGAACAAGTCTGAGTTGCTAGGATACAGAGAAGATCCAACTTACCAGTGTATAACCGTCAATTCAAGTGTGAACAATTTCCCAAATCTTTCATACATAAACCATCAGAAGTGTGCAGTGAATGAAGTTCTGCTCCCTGAAACTGCATGAACATTTGCACTACTGAACAGAAGATGCCTTAAAGAGCTAAAAGTATAATTAGCCTCAATGTAACATGAAACTGAATTGGTAGCAAGCATCTTTCAAACGAATGATTACAAAGAACTTCGATGTTGCTGTGTAGGCTCTGCATATGGCATTACAACAATTCCTCATTGCATCATTGTTAGAAGTATTTGATACTACTAACGAGCAAAAACAGCAAAGGTACATCGCAAATTTTGAGGCACAACTACTAAAACTAATACTTTTTTTGAGAATTACTAAAACTAATACTTGGCAACTTAGGTATAGCCAGTATAGTTTCCTTTCTGGATAGCTGTAATTTTCTTCACTAAAACCTTGTCTTCATGTCTCTAATTTTCTTCTCTTGTATCCAGGGGTGGCAAGCTTGGACATTAACTCCTTGACAAGAGCAGGGCTGGTTTTCGTTAGATGGTCAAAGCCATCGGTCTCCATGACATCTTCCTGTATGCCAGGAGATTTCAGAAACTCAATGCAAGCGTCCTTTAGTCCCTGGCAGTTGTGTTGTTCAGCCAGCACCATTGTGGCTGCAACCATGCTCACTTCTAGGTAGTTGCACAACTTCTCCTCGCAAATCAGCTTAAGCCTCGTCATGTCATACCTGTCCGCTGCTTCCAGCAAATGCTGAGCCATCACAACCACCTCTTGCACCTCCATCTCCGGCAATGAGTCATTGTACACGAAATGAAGCAGGATCTCGAACACCTCAGGCAACAAATCATCAATATGGATGCAATTCCCCATTGTGGTGCCCTCTCTCATGGCACCAAGGAGTTCTGCTTTGAAAACCGGTGATCGCGCTGTAAGAATATGTCTGTGCGCCCTGAATGTCTTGCCCCCAACTTGGAACGTGACGTCGACGCCATCTTTGGCCTTGAGGAAGTCACCTAAGTGTTTGTGCATGTCAGATGGTGGCACCACAACGAATGGAGATGCGGTCACCCTTTCCTCCTTGCGTAGCTCTCCAGGAATAGTGATATCACACAAGATCTTGAAGCAATCGTCTTTGAGATGCTCAGAGGCCTCCAGGAACTCCTTGGCGATGAATTTATGCAAGCCCGCTGCTTTCCCTTGGACGGCAAACTCGTATAGTACTGCGGATACCGTGTGCGACGGCACCGGCTCGTCGTCCTGATCCATCAGGCTGAACTTGATTCGCGCCTTCACTGGCCCGGTAGCACTCTCCACAAGGAAGATAAATATGTCTATGAAATCGGTGTCCTCGGAGCTCTGGCCATTGGGGTAGTACCAGATGCTCCAGGAGCTACCTCCAACTCTGAAAGGGCAAGACTTGATGCACTTGCCATTGGGAGTGTCATCCTTGATGCGGGAGTATCCCTCGATGTGGAGCAGGTGGTGCCCCGTCAACGTGCCCGCGACGATGGCCGAGGCGGAGCGGGGCACGTCGACGTCAGCCGCTGCGGATCCCGGCGCCGGCATGATGCAGGAGGTGGAACGGCGGCCGGCGGCGAGGGTTTCGCAGCAGCCTGTGGTTTCGGGTAATTTGGGGTCAACAATTGGGCCGGGGGATATAATATAAGGGAAGTAAAAATCAAAATAAGTCCAAATCAATCCATTATATCATATACTATACTCCATTACTCCATTCGGTTCCATATTAGAAGTCGTTTAGGACAGCGACATAATCACCGAAGCACAACTTTGTCTTTTCTATAAAAATTTTTATTTGAAAGTTATATATGTATATTCTTATGAAAGTAATTTTCGAGACAAAATTTATTTATATGATTTTCACATTTTCAAACTCAACGACTTAAAAATATTCAGAATTTATATTCCCAGTGTTTGACTCAAATCTTGTCCAAAACAATTTCAAATAGGAATCGGAGGGATTAAGAGCAACTCCAAGAGCTCTCGTATATTACCTATGTTTGGTAAAAAAACCGGGTAAAAAATACGATCCAACAAAATCGCCACTTACCCCATCTTTTATCCTAGCTCGTTATTCATCTGCCTGCCCTCGTCAAATATAGCTCGTGCCGCGCACTCACCAACTCCATCCTTTCGTGAATCGCGCCCTCCCATGCTGGGCCCGACCAATCAAGAGTACCAGCAAACGAGGAACGCTCAACCGTGGCGTCGAGCAACCTCTGCCGACGTTGAGGAGCCTCTGCCTCCCCTCCTCAGATCGCGCCGACAACAGGGTGCGGGCGCCCTAGGCCACCGGTACCCGCGCCCTAGCCTTCAGGTCCACGTCGTAGAGCCGGGCCTTTGGGACCTAGTTGCCGCGCCGTCGGCCTCCCACCGGGCCGCGCCCGCCAGCCTGGAGAAGAAGCAAGACAAAATATGCGAGAGAGGGGGAAGAGGAGTGCCGCTGTCCCGGGCCAAGGAAGCAGCTCGGGGCACGCGAGGAGGAGCTCGACAGCGCGCCAAGGGGAGCTCTCCGCTGCGCGCAGAGGAGCTCGCCTTGCCTGATTCAGCGCTGCCCACACCACCTCCTCCACTCGTCCTACCTCCCCAGCTGCATGTCGCCGCCCTTGTCGCTTCCAGATGCGCCTGCGCTGCCGCTGCCCGACCTCGCTATCAGCCTCCTCTGGTCACCCATTCGTCGATCTTAGGTGAGGAATGGGTTCCCCTCACCTTGAGGATACTCAACGACCTCTTCTTTGTCATCGAAACCTCGCCGCCGACGAGGAATCGACCAGTCATGGGAGCGGCTGGCTGATTTTGACTTGCTCTGTTGGTGGGGTTCGCTTGTCTGTGGCGTTTTTGTTGCTGATATGGACCTCATTTGAATTAGGGACATCACGATTTGAAAAGGTTGTTTTTATATTTTACAAAGGAAGAAAAACTCTATATTCAGATATCATTTTACATAAGTTGTTGGAGTTGCTCTAAAGAGTGACGTATTTTGAAAACAATTCTCACCCAAATTGGGCTCGCTTTACCTCTCACGCTGGACCCACCTGTCAACTAATTGAGGAGTGGATATGGTGGAAGACCCATAAAATCGCAATTTCGAGAGTGTTTCTGCCAAAAGCGAATTTTTCTAACTTAGCGCAGTCTTACCCGCTCGATGTATCCGATAGGCCCACTTTCTCTTCTCAATCCCCTTCCCCACGCTGTGAACTCGAATTGAAAATAAATCCCTCCCCATCACACTGGCGGGAGTCGCAGAAGGCCAGCGCGGGCTCTATTTCCCGCCGGCGGAGCTCGACTGCGCGTAAGTGTAGCAGCAACACCCCCGCTGAAGAAGAGGAGGAAGAGTAGGGAAGGGGTTGCACGCACTGGAGGAGCAGGGGAGCTGCTGTCATCGCCTTCGAAGTACCCATTCGCCATAGGGTCAGCCTCCGAGATCTCTGCCACCCCTTCGACGCTGTCACACCTATTTTTCCGAAGAAAACCGAATGCATCTCATATGTGTGCCAAGATCAGAATTTCACACATATGATAGAAAAATGATTGTAATATCACAAGACATTGCTCAAAACGTACAAAAAAGGTTTATTAACTTTTATTATACTCACGAGGTTAGGCTCAAAGGTATTTACACGGTCAACGATAACTATGACGATGCGACTCCATCTTCATCTTCTACAGGCATCTGACTGGTGGATCGCATGCCTCAGAACTCCTTGTAATCGCTGAAGTACTCCTCTCCAGGGTTCTCCTTTGAACAGCGTAAGCAAGGGTGAGTACACTTATGGTTGGTACTCAGCAAGGTCACAGAAATAAACAGAAGCAATTTTAAATCCATCTTTAAGCTTATTAATCATGTGAGGGTCCAGGTCGCTCTTGACTATGAGCACAGCTGATCGATCAGTTTTACACTCTGCAGAGGTTGCACACTTTCACCACAGTTTGTGTAAAAGTTCCAAAGAACTTTGAATCCAACCATGCATGTTCTGATCAGGCACAATACCACACTTTCGAGGTGTGATTGCATAGGGACGCTATGAAGCCTTTACAAAGATATGCAAAAGCACCAACAACCCACGACAGTTACAGCTCAGGGCGGACCATAACCCTCCCTAGTGGTCAGCACCTTAGGAAAGGCTGCTACCCCAAAAGAACCAGGCTATACCCCTGCAACCCAGAGCCCCTTGTGTTCCTTTCAGATAAGGTCATCAGTACAATTGCACACCTAATTAATTGGCTAAGCCAGAGCCATGTGGACTGTGGTTGCACTGTTTTCCTGGGTGGTTCTCCATGTTCCGATTAATTTATAGTATTCTTGTATTAAAGCTTAGGTAGAAGTGTGGTTAGGGTCACTTGCCTTTCTCCAACGATAAGCTACTCTCTATTCCAAACTTTTGCACTTGTTCTTCCTCGAATGGCGTGTTATTTACGATCATGTAAGAAAACATACAATAAATAAAACAATACATCAAACATTACTAAAAGACTAAAACACACTTCTAAAACTAACATGCTTGCTGAGACGATCGCGTGGACACCAAGAACGCTTAAAACGGAGCTAGGACGGAAAAGATATGGGTTAAACAAGGTTCAGGGGCTATATTGTAGGAAAACTTGGCTTCCAAGGGCTTAGCTGCAAGAAACAAAGGACTTAAATCTAAGTATGTATAAAAAGAAGAGTTCTAACATGTAAAAGATCAAGGGTGGACCTCAGCTAGAAAAACCTAAGAAGTTTAGGGTTCTAAACGAGAAAACAAGGACTTATATGTAAGGATTCTTTATAGATGGGAGGTCCGACCTCTGATATTAGAAACTACAGGGCCTTTTTTGTAAAGTGGCAGCGGAGAACCTGGGTTGACCAGTTTGTTGTTTGTTTGACTCAGGGGCGGACATATCTGGGCTGCAGATCTCGCTGTGGACGGCTGGTGGCAGCTGCTAACGGCAGATACACCGGAGACCGGCGGCGCGCAGCGGCGGGGCTTGCCGGCGGTGCTCCAAATTGAGCATCCGGCCTCAGATTGCAACGCGGAAAGGCTCAGGAGAGAGCTGGAGAGCTTGCGAACTAAACTAGGGGCTCGCAAAGGTGGCTAGGTGTTAACACCATTTTTTGGAAAACAAGTCAAAAGGGATAAGGAAGAGTAGCCGATGAAAACAGAGTGTAATCGACCGACTGAGGAAAGAGAAGAACGGTCAGCAAGATCCACCGATAGTCAGAGACCCTGACAGTGGGTCAACAAGATAGAGCGATTGGCTGATGGTTACCAGAGGATCGGCCGATAGAGAGGAAGAAGGCGGTGATCAAAGAGATACGTCGAAAGGAAGCATGGTGGAGGCGGGTCAATCTACAATTGGCAACGCGTCAAAGAGTTAGTTTTTAGGAAGTTTTGACTCCCACGAGAGTCGATGTAATTAAACATTACCATGATTGGCTAGGAGTCGGGGTTGTCCTCAGGACATAAATTGCGACCCTGCATGGTCGGAAAATCTGCACACACCAATATCAAACAAACCGTCTCCGGGCAAACCCTTTACTTTACTGCATCTACTTTACTGTATCTACCTTTACAACATCTAATTTTCGACGACTTTGCCATTGCGATTTTCTCTTTTCTACAACGCCGTGCTTTGAGTTCATCAAGCTGCATCACTGACCTCCGGCAAGCTTGTGAGTACCGTTTTACCGAATAATCCTAGGCTTTAACCTCCGGGCGTATCGTTGAGGTTTCGTCTAGTTCTTTATTCACCCCTTACCAATATTAGCTAGATCTGCAAGTCTTCGTGCCAATTCTTGTGGTTTTTAGCTATTATCTTTATCATCTACTCGATCTAGATCCTATCGGCTTCTAACACCGCATCCGATTCCGACCTACTCGAGTGCTGGCGTCATGATCGGACGATCCAGCCGATCCATCTACCCACACACCTACACTTCGGTCGCTCTCAAGCCGGTCGATCCCGCTTTTACCTGTATCGGCCGGTTGGCTGATACACGTGTCGCTACAAGGCCATCGGTTGTCTAGCCAATCCCTAATATTTTCCATTGTCAATCAACACGTCTGATTGGCTAGCACGCCTCGCTATAGACAGGGGAGTCACATATGCTACGCGGGGAGGTGACATCCTATTTTTGCGTCAACACACTTTTGGCACGCCCGGTGGGACATGAAAAAGTCAACAATGACAAAGCCTACAAAGGCCGGTCCTTCTGAGGTTGATCTAGAGAACGTCCAAACAATCACCAAAGATCAGCTGAACGATACAGACAAAGCTGAGTTCAAAGCTTACATGAAGCATTATGAAGAGCTTTGCCTGGCATCATACGGTCAGACTAAAGGTGGAGTCTTCAAGAAGAATCCTTTACAAACACCTAAGCAAGTCACCTTCTCAGCCGATCCCGAAGGGCTTCAAGACATGATGACCAAGGCGATGCATCAAATAATAACGGATCAATCTAAGGTTTTCACAAATACTATTCAAAATGCCATAATTGATGCACTCAAGAAAGGAGCAGAAGGAGGATACCTGGGGCCTGCATATTTTCAACAAAACCGAACTCCTCTAATGTTCCAGCATAACAAATCGGCTTCCCCATCGATTAATGATCCAACAGTAGGGATCTCACCTTCTCCACAGGTCAATACAGTCGCTCCTGGTTCTTCATCGGACTCTCAGCCGATTCAGAATCAAGGTGTAGGAGAAAAAGCCAAAGATCCTGCTGTTACCACACCTGTGGTTCAAACACATGAAGTACAGTTCAATGCCCAAGATTAGGCCTTGCTAATGCAAAATCAAAAGTATCCCCCCATAAGGAATCAAGATGGGAAGCTTGCAGGATGGGGCTTACCTCATGATCACTTTGAGACTAACATCTCATATTTCTTTGAGCCTCAGCCTGAGGAAGTTCCAGAGGTAAAGTACCCACAGTCGTATCAAGCCTTGTTTAGGGGGTACTCTAGGGACTGTGCACATGAATGGGAATGGAGTAGAGTTCGTCAACTTTAATAATGGGAGCAAAGCTTTCAAAAGAGTCAAGATCAGTCCAACTCATGCTCATATAGTTATACCAACAGAGAAAAGGACTCTCGTTCCACCTCAGAGGCCAACTCCTGTTCTACCTCAGAGATCATCTCAACAACTGATACTTGGGATGCCCGTGCCAACTGCTCCATTACAGCAGCCAACATTGGGGATGCCTATGCAGACTGCCCCGTTACAACAGTCAGGATCAATGCAGCCTATCGTAACCCCAACCAACACAGGGCTCATACAAGATCATCACCTCAGCAGCCGATCAACCAAGGGGTAACAGGGCAGCCAATAATTCCACAAGTGGATTATGCACAACTACTGCAAACACTTCTAAATCAATTGGCTATCTCAGGCCAATCGAATTTGTAGCAACCAACTCCATCAGCTGGGCAGCCGATCGGGCAGACTCCACCTATTTCAAATGTGCAAGGCTCTTCTGGGACAAGGGCATCAACGGTACCAAATCCATAGCCAAGAATCTTAGAAGAATGGCCTCCAAAAACTCCAGCTGAGATACAAGCAATTGAATAAGCATCTGCTGAATTGAAGTCGCACATGAAGCAGGAGTTGATCGACCACTTCTCGGAGGTGCTGTAGAAGCAATATGGGATGAAACCCAAATAGCAGTTCTGCATGTACAGGACATCATATCCATCTGGGTATGACCAGATATCATTCCCTCCAAAATTCAAGGTGCCAGACTTCACCAAATTCTCTGGGTAAGATGAAACATCCACTATGGAGCACATCACTCGATTCATCATCCAATGTGGAGAAGCAGGGAACGTTGATGCACTCAGAATATGCTTGTTCTCTTCATCTCTATCAGGGTTTGGAACAGTAGTTCCATAACTACTTCTTCTCTGGCATCCATGAGATGAAAATCACTAATCTGACCAGGCTAAAGCAAAGGAATGATGAAATAGTTGTTGGATTCATTCAGATATTCAGAAAGGTTAAAAAACAAGTGCTATAGCCTGAATCTGGGAGACAAACAATTGGTTGAGCTAGCTTTCCAAGATCTCTTGCCAACCTTGAGGGAGAAATATGCATCGCATGACTTCGAGAGTCTCAGCCAGTTGGTCAGTCGGATGAAAAGAAACTTTCAGAAGAAGGTGTCCTATGTGGATTACTCTGATTCAGAAAATGAAGATAATATGATATGGCTTGCAAAATGGGTCAAAGGCAAGAAGACAGTGTCCTGTCCCTTTAGCAAGAAAGAACCAGAGAAATTCGGCTTTGATATCACTAAGGCCGATAAGATATTTGATCTATTACTTCAGCAAGGGTAGATTAAGCTCCCTCAGTTCCATACCATGCCATCTGCAGAGGAGCTGAAGAGGATGAAGTGTTGCAAGTGGCACAATGCAACTTCGCACGACACTAATGATTGCAAGATCTTTAGACAACAGATCCAAATCAACTATTGAGCAAGGAAGGCTTAAATTTGAAATTCATACCAAAGCTGAAAAGCCGATGAAGATTGATCAGCACCCCTTCCCAACTAACAAAGTTGAGGTGTCTAGCAAAGGCACTCACAAGTTAAGTTGTTGACATCTGATTCGGCTCAAAATAAAGGAGCTGTCGATCCCAAAGTACAAGTAACCGCTGCCGATGTCAGATAAAAAGGGTTACTACTTGAAGAGGGAGACTTAAAGCCACGTCAACCTGTCACGTCCCAGATGCTGATCAACAAATTCCAGCGTTGACAAGAGAAAGCAAGGGGAAGAAGGGATCAAGCTACCTGTTGGGGGGATTCAGAATCAAGCCTTCCGTATACCTAAAAAATAGAGAGCGGCCATGCGAAGGGTGCCGGCAGCAAAACCCCAGAAACAGCGGATTCCATCTCCACCCTCCAGGCGTTGCGCTTTGGCTGGCACCCTTCGTCGCCAACGAAGCCATCCAACGAATCCAGCATGGCACAGGGTGTCGAAGTCTCGTTTGACAGCTCATTCCGAGACGAAACCTCCGGGGCGAATATTGTTCACTCCGGGAGCCTCGGCCTGGTTTTCGCACGGGGGGTTTCGTCGTTCCTAACACTTAACCGCGTTTAAACTTGAGTATTGTTTTCGTTTCGGGTAACGAAGAGGGCTAGGCAAAAGGGGGATCTCCAAAGGGCTCGAGGGGTTATTTCCACCCCCGACAAGCGCACGTGATAAGAGCCGGAAAGGCGCCGCGATTTGCGGCGTGACATCATGAAGCGCCGATTACGTGGAGACCCAATTGGAGATTACCCGAAGATAGCCTAGCACATTCTCGTTTTGATTCGTTTTACACGAGGGTGTTCTCGGAAATGTAAAAGTCCGCCCCGCCTCCCTATAAAAGGAGACGGACCAAGGCACTTGTAAAGGGGATCGACTTTTGAGAAATCAACTGTTGAGTAAAGAGCTTTTGGTTGTCCTTTGTCCTGAGTTTTGGTTTTGGTTCTTGAGCTTAAGTTTTCTCTCATTGCTTGTGCGCGGTAGCTTCGGCTATCACCACAACAATTGGCGCCCACCGTTTGTGTTTGGCTCGAGTATCAAACCCAGAATGTCCACAAGGAAGAAGACAACCACCGTCAATTCCGCCAAAGGGGCGTCGTCCTCTTTGGACGAGGAGCCTAATCTCTCAGCTATGCTCACCCAGGGAGAGGCGCTCCCAGACCCCAACCCCACGCAAGAGGCGGAGCTGGCCAAACTGCGCAAGGAGGCTGAGGAATTGGCCAGAACCAAGAAACGGCTCCTGGCAATACAGCACGAAGCAGAGATCCAAAAACAGAAAGCAGAAATCGCTAGCTTAAAGGAAGAACTGCGCGCTCTAAAAGCAAAGCAATCCTTAAGCTTCACCCAACCTTCACCCGAATACACAGTTCCTAGCCAACCCAATTTCAATGAGCGCACCGAGTTTTTCACCCAGCCCCCTCCGCACACCACCTTCAGCCGCAACCCCTTCGCGAGCCCTTTTGAATCTGGTCCCTCGCACCAAGACATTCACACCATTCGCACGAGACCGTGGGACCCCAAATCCCCCTTGTCTCAAGAGATTCAAATCACTCCATGGCCGCAAACTTACAGGCCAGTTCCACTGCCCAGATTCTCGGGCCAGTCCGACCCAAGGCAGTTTCTAATGAGCTACGAAGCCTCCATTCTTTCGGCCGGCGGTGACGACTCCGTACTGGTGAAATCCTTCATCATCGCCGCTGATGACGCGGCAGCACAGTGGTATTCTCTGTTAAGCCTAGGCGTGATTCACGGATGGGATGATCTGAAACAGTGAATCCTCTCAAACTTCCAAGGTTTCCAGCGTCCAGAACTTACAGAGAGTGACCTTTTCTCCTGTAAGCAGAAGGACAAGGAACCCCTTCAAAACTACTTTAGAAGATTTGTGCACTTAAGAGCCCAGGCACCAAACGTCTTGGACGCTGTCGCCATCAACGCCGCCATCGTGGGTTTAAGAGCCGGTCAATTTTGCTCACATCTCATGCGCGAAAGGCCCAAAACTATCCAGCGCCTCTACGAAGTATTCGAGAAGTATTGTCGCTCGTACAATGACTTCGGAATGTGCATGTAAGAGCAATCCCAGCAGAAAAAGTCTGCGAAAGCCAATCAACCCAGTGAGAGGGAGTGGCCCAATCCCAGAAACACCTCTCATACCAATCCTCGGAGCGTTTTCGGCCTGGATGGCGAAAACACCCAAGAAAATCCCTGCCCGCAGGTTGATTCACAGAGCCTGGTCCCAAGCCCACCTAGTCCCCCTCACTCCAATCAGGGAGGAGGCCGCAGGGGCGGAAGAGGCGGAGGCAGGGGTAGAGGTCGAGGCAGAGGCCGAGGCCATAACGAGAAAAGAAAATGGTATTGCATTTTCCACAAGGAAAACGATGACCATAGCTCAAACTACTGCCCAGACAAGAAAAGGTTCGAAGCTATCCTCGAAGAAGAGAGGAAGGAAAAGGAGAGAGCGAGTGCTGTAAACCATTCTGCTCCGGCCTGGCAAAATCCTAGCTTTGGGAGAAACTCTTTCGCAAACCCATTCCAACCACCTCAATATCAACCGTCGCCTCCCAGCTACCCCCAGCTTCCGCCTTGGCAATCACAAACTTTCCAAGCTCAAAACATCGAGCGCAGGCCCGTCGAGCAACATCCTATCCCCCCACCCCTCCTTACAAAGGTCCCTCAGCTCCGCCGCTCCCAGCCAAGCTCGAGGGGCCGCAGCGACCCCTTGCCATCTGTCGGTACCATAATGCCTATTTCAGGGGGCTCCGCCCTGGAATTCGAAACCAAGAAGGAACGGAAACACTACTTTCGTGAGGTGCGAAACATCTGTGTGGAGGGGAGAGTTGAAAAAACAAGGTGGTCTCACATTCCGATCACCTTCTCGGAGGAGGACGTGAGGTTGCAAGGTTTCCCTCACAACGACGCTCTTGTGATAGAAGCCAATATAGCGAGCTGGACTCTGGGAAAGCTGTTGGTGGACAATGGTTCATCAGCAGACATCATTTTTGCCGATGCCTTTGACAAGATGGGGCTCAATAGAGATTTGCCGCAACCACCGGCACACACCTCTGTATGGCTTCGGAGGGCGTGTCATTCATGCATTGGGAAAGGTGGTCCTCCCCGTATCTTTCGGCACAGTCCAAAACGCCGTAACCGAGTATTTATCCTTCGACGTTGTGGAAATGTACTATCCATACAATGGCATCTTAGGCAGAGGGTTCCTCAACAAGTTTGAGGCAGTCATCCACCAAGCATTTCTATGCATCAAAATCCCGGCGACGCTGGGGGTCATCACAATATGGGGTCATCAAAACGATGGCCGCAACCTAGAAAGAGGCCGTACCCCAGGGCAGCGAAACGTGCACGCCCTCGACGAAGCAGTCGAACGCAACGAGGTAGAAAAGCAGCCGAAGGCAGACAGAGAAAAAATCAACATCCAGCCAGATTGCGAAACCAAGCGAGTTCCTTTGGACGCGATGGTCCTCGATCAGGCCGTCGTCATCGGCTCGGATCTCTCGGCTGATGAGGAAGCAAGTCTAGTTCTTTTCCTCCAGAAGAACAAGGATGTGTTCGCATGGTCCGCCAAAGATCTCACAGGCGTTGATCGAAGCTTCATTGAGCACAAATTGAACATCGACCCATCGGTCAAGCCACGCAAACAGAAGTTGAGAAAGATGTCTGACGACAAGGTGGTGGCCGTCAAGTCAGAGGTCCAAAGGCTGCTTGACGCCACCGTCATCCGCGAAGTCATGTACCCCAAATGGCTGGCCAACACGGTGCCGGTCAAGAAAAAGAACGGCAAATGGCGCATGTGCATCGATTTCACCGATCTCAACAAAGCAACGCCAAAAGATAACTATCCATTGCCTCGAATGGATCAGGTGGTGGACTGCGCAGCCAACGCCGCAATCATGTCCCTGTTGGATTGCTTCTCCGGTTACCATCAGTGTTGGATGGCGAAAGAGGACGAGGAGAAAACCAGTTTCATCACACCCTTCGGAACCTTTTGCTTCGTTCGCATGCCAGAGGGGTTGAAAAATGCTGGCTCAACGTTCACCAGAATGACTGGGACAGTATTCAAGCCGCAGATCGGCAAAAACATTCAGGCCTATGTCGATGACCTCATCGTCAAGAGCTCCGATAGGGCTAACCACGTAAATGATCTGGCCGAAACCTTCGCCAACATGAGGAGGCCTGGCTTGAAGTTAAACCTGGACAAATGTGTATTCGGGGTCACAAAAGGAAAGATTCTAGGATGTCTCATCTCTGCTAAAAGAATTGAAGCCAACCCTGACAAGATTAAAGCAATCAGGGAAATGGAGGAGCCTAAAACGAAGAAAGACATCCAGAAATTGAACGGCCGAGTGGCAGCCTTGAACAGATTCATTTCAAGGTCCGCAGAGCGAAGCCTTCCCTTCTTCAAGGCACTGAAAGGCAAAGGCGCAATCGAATGGGGCCCCGAGCAAAGCAAGGCTTTCGCTGAGCTCAAGGACTACATAGAAAAGATGACAACCTTGTCCCCACCTTCGCCCTCGGAGCCGCTACTCCTTTACGTAGCCGCTTCAAGGGCCGCAGTCAGCACTGCTCTGGTCCGAGAGGTCAAAACTGAAAAAGGCAAACTCCAATCCCCGGTCTATTTTGTCTCCGAAGCCCGGCGTGGTCAAAACTGCACTACTCAGAGCTAGAGAAAATTGCTTACACCGTAATCATGACCACGCGAAAGCTCGAGCATTATTTCGAGGCTCACACGATCACAGTGCTCACAGATCAACCTCTGAACGATTTGTTCATCAACAAGGAGGCTTCGTCCAGAATT
Organism: Cenchrus americanus; assembly: GCA_947561735.1. Classification (NCBI taxonomy): domain Eukaryota; kingdom Viridiplantae; phylum Streptophyta; class Magnoliopsida; order Poales; family Poaceae; genus Cenchrus; species Cenchrus americanus. The sequence goes on from OX387240.1 coordinate 59,841,872, forward strand.
GCCAAATGGGCAACCGAGTTATCAGAATACACAATTGATTTCGGAAAGAGGTCGGCAATCAAATCCCAAGTCCTAGCAGACTTCATCGTAGATTGGACCTCACCTAGCAACGTCACTGCTGACGAAGAGCTAGTGCCAATTTGGGAAATCAGATGTGACGGAGCCTGGGGGCGCAAGGGTGCTGGCATTGCAGCCATCATCACCTCTCCGACGGGAATCAAGCTAAGATACGCCGCCAGGTTAGACTACAAGGACCCATCAGACAGATGCACCAACAACACCACCGAATACGAAGCCTTGCTGCTAGGCCTTCGCAAAGTAAGAGCCCTGGGGGCCAGTAACTTCCTAGTCAAGTGCAATGCCAAGGTCATCAAAGACCATGTGGAAAAGGAAAGTGAGGCCAAGGAGCCGGAGCTGGTCAAGTACCTAGCGGAGGTGCGCAAAATGGAAAGGCACTTTCGGGGATTCACCATCGAGCATCTGCCCAGAAAACACAATGGCAAAGCCGACGAGCTTGCAAAGAAAGCCGCAAGGGGGGAGGCGATGCCCCCAGACATATTTTTCGAAGTCTTAACCGCTCCGTCCACAAAGCCAGACAAGCAGCTGCTCAGCACCATCAACGCAATCGCAAGCCTAGACTGGAGAGCCCCCATAATTGTCTTCCTTCGCGGGCACTATGAACCCGTCGAAACCCACGACCTCAAAAGAATGCAGGCAAGGGCCAAGGGTTATATCCTTAGGGACGATGTCTTGTTCAAGCTGGGCGTATGTGCACCACTGCTCAAGTGCATTTCTCAAGATCAAGGCATCGAGCTCATGAGAGAAATCCATGGAGGGATGTGCGGCTCGCACATTGCAGCGAGAGCATTGGCTGGAAAAGCTTTCAGGCAAGGTTTCTATTGGCCAATGGCCATAAAAGACGCGGAACACATCGTCAAAACCTGCAAGGCATGCCAGTCCGCGGCAAAGCACCAGCGAAGGCCTGGCGCGCCATCGCAGCTCATCACACCTACCTGGCCATTGCAGCGCTGGGGAATGGACATCGTCGGTCCGCTTCCCACTGCCCAGGGCAACTTCAAATTCGCAGTGGTAGCAGTCGAGTACTTCACGAAATGGATCGAGGCAAGGCCTCTCGCTACCATCACCTCAGCCACTATCAGGAAATTCTTCTGGCAGCAAATCATTTGCAGATTTAGGGTACCCAAAGAGCTCACTGTCGACAATGGAAAGCAATTCGATTGTCAAGATTTCAGGGAATACTGTCGTTCAATTGGGACGAAGCTATGCTTCTCATCCGTATACCATCCCCAATCCAACGGCGCTGTGGAAAGGGCCAACGGGCAAATTTTCTCTGCCATCAAAAAATGCCTCTTTGAGCAGAAGAAAGGGAAATGGGCGGATGAGCTTTCGAGAGTCATCTGGTCGCATAACACTACGGAATCGAGAACAACCAAGTTCACGCCATTCAGACTGTTGTATGGGGCAGAAGCGATGTGCCCCGAAGAACTCACCAATGAAAGCGCCAGAGTTTTGGCCGGTAGCTCTCGCGAGAGTGAAGAGGCCGATAAAGATCTAGTGGAAATCGACAGGCTTGATGCAGTTCAGAACCTGTTGAAGTACCAAGAGGAAACCAGGAGATGGAGGAACAAGAAAGTATCCCTCAAAAACATCAAAGTGGGAGACTTCGTCCTGAAAAGAAAGAAGAATGCCGACGCCGTAGGTAAATTCCAGTTCGCTTGGGAGGGACCCTACGTAGTTTCAAGCTCGGTTCGAGATGGGGCCTTTCGTCTCAAAGACGAAGCAGGTGTGGAGTTGCCTCATTCGTGGAATGTGGACAACTTGTGTAAGTTCTTTCCGTAGTTTACCTTTAGTAGGAGCCTTTCGCACGGAACTATAAGTGCGGAGGATTCATCTTAGTTTTACATCTTTCTAGTCTTTATTTTCGCACTTTAAATTCAATAACAAGGCGGGTACTCTTTTCCTCACATAGGGAGGACTCCACTCTGGAGCGTGAGGTTTTTAACGAGGCAGCCTTGATGTAAAATTTATTTCCTAGTCAATGAAATACTTCCTCCCTGAAATTTTGTTGTGTTCCTTTCGCATAATTTAAAGTGCTATCTCAAGATAGCCCATCCCAAAAGAGGATGAATTGAAGTGCTATTCCAAAATAGCCCTCTCCGAAAGCGAGAGCATGAAAGTGCTACCCATTAGTAGCCCACCCACAAGTGGTGCAGTCGAAACGATTCACAAGAATCAATTTCTTAAAGAGCTGTCCTCTCGACAGCCCGTCCATGAGGGACGTTCTAAAGCGATTCAGTCCTGAATCGAAACAACCTGGTAGCTACGATTTCCAAGGACGAACATGTTCCGAAAACGCGAGTGAACGCCTCGTCAAAAAACAGCTTGAAAGCTGTAAAATTTGACAAATTCAAATCAGCCCCTAGTCCTTCGACACGTTCCACGCCTAGGCGTCACGTCGCAGGCTAGTTTTATTCACTCCTAACGAAAAGCCATAAGGGACAAACGGGAAAAATTCAACACGTAGCATCGCGCAACGTCCAACAGACCAAGAAGTCCAAAACTTCGATAATGTAACAATCCTAAGCAAAATGGGCGAGCTGAAGTTATCCCCGCTTACGAAGGGGGGAAGACGTTTTCTTCCGAAAGCCATAACTCGAAAGCGGCAATAACTTCAGCCCTAAACGTTCGGGAACCTTAGTACGACAAAAATCACGAGTGACGTTTACAGCACCACATCGTCGTATACAAGTTTACATTTCAAATGTCAAATGTTCAAGTGGCCGGCACGCCACTCCTAGTTTTCATCCAAAAGCACTAACTCGCCAATTCAGAGCCGTAGGGGAGCCAATGCCTCTCCGGTAACAGGATCCACCTGAACGCTTTCGTCTTGAGGTGCTTCGCGAACAGGGGCTCCGGGGACTGTCTGCTCAGGGGCATCGTCATTTGCTTTAGGTGGCCAATCCCTAGGGGGTCCGTAAGGCCCCAAAGTTACCTCAGGACCGTGGGTCGCGCGATGCTCTCGAAGCTCCAAAGCTTGTTTTGCCTGCCCAAAATGGAGCTGTGAGAAGGAGGAAAGCATTAACAATCTTCGTAAGCAATCGTTTAGCAAAGACGGTCATAGTCGAAATAAACCAAAAAGGCCTACCTTTGCCAAGCGATCCACAGCCTTCTTTCGAGCGTGCGCTCGCCCGCTTTTGGCCCAAAAGTTGCGAAGGATGATCTTATTTATCAGATCAACCGTCTTACTTGGGGCTGGAGCGTCGTCGGGTGAAGGAAACGCGAAGCCTCGGCTTCCAAAAGCTTTGAAGTGTTCACAACCCTGTCGCTCGAGAAGATTCAGCAGCATCTCAGAGCAGGTAGCTGCCCCGTAGTCCCCAATCTTGCTCATGGTATCGGGCAGAAGCTTCAATTCGCTATGTAACCACTCTACAAAACTCGAGATGTTGTCGGTAATCTTGAAATCCTAGGCCTCGACACCGAAACTTTCCAAAGCTCGACGATACTCAGTGGCTAGATACGCGCCCCATTGGTGGCAGTAAGCCTCGTTTTTCTCTAGAGTATCCTCAAGCTCGCCTTTCACCTTCTTCAACTCTGCAATGAGGTCGGCATAGACCGTAAACTCCGACACGCTCATCGCCAATCTTGAAGAGACTTTCGCATCCTTGCGAGAGCAGCTCGCCGGAAGCTCAACCCCCTGGAATAAGTGTGTCTTCGGCGTACCGTCGGTAAACTACCTTGGCTCATCATCGCCCACGCGCATCGAAGCCAATCCCCGAGAAGATCTCCGCCATCACCAACATGAAAGCTCCCACGTCCATCAAAGACGGCGTAAGGTCACTCTGATGTACGACGGCCCCGAACAGATTCATCTCAAAGCTTGGAGAATGGGGGCTCCCTTTTTCAAGTTACTCAAGCACCAAGAGAAGTTCGTGTGGACTCCAATGTGCACCAAGCCCTTGCTCACCTCAAGGACTTCTTATCCAGCCACTGGCCCTCACGCTCCTCGCAAAAAGCGGGAGTAGCTATCGCTCTACCTCACCGCGACTACTCACGTGGTCAAGACTGCCATTGTCGCCAAGCGTGTGAATACGGCCACGCCTACCCAAATTCGGGCCGACCGCCTACTTGCCGGGGCCGAGGTCCCGTTCTAATCTAAGGCACACTATCAACCAGTTACGTGCTTACCGTATGCAAGGCTCATTACCTCACGAAGCCGCGACATTACTCAGAGTACTCGATCTCCGTTGTCACCGACTACCCGCTCGGCGACATCCTCATGGAACCAAGATACCACCGGAAGAATCTCTGCGGGCGGGCCGAACCTCTCGCCGCCCTCAACACCGACTTCAAGCCACGAATGTGCCCACCAAGCTCAGGTACTAGTCACTTCATGGCAGAGTGGCGTGAAAATCGGGCCTACCTACCGTAACCGAGCGCCTGCAGCATTGGGTGATGTACTTCGACGGCTCGTTCGTTTGACAGGCAGTGTGCAGGGGTACTCTTGATTTCCCTAATGGGTGAACAAACTCGGGTACATCCGGCTGCATCTTCCGGAAGGTCTCAAACAACAAAGCCGAGTAAGGAAGCTCTTATTACTGGGGCTCCACCTCGGCGGCTTCACCGGCATCAAGCGGCTACTAGTCTACGGCGACCCGCAAAGGGTCATCAAACTGTCAACAAGTCCCGGGACCAAAACAAGGAGAACATGGACGCCATCGCCTAGAAGTCCGCAAGCTCGAGAACAAGTTCTACAAATTTCGAAGCCCTGACACACCGTCCGCGACAAACAATGCTGCAGCCGACGTCCCGTCGAAGCTTGGTTCTACCGCGCTCTTGGCACCAGCAGTGTGTCTTCGTCCATGAGCTCCACGCACCATCCATCACGGAGCCGGCGCCGGCGACCACTGACCCAGCACCCTTCCCAGCTAGCCAGGAGGTCATGATGATAGACGTGGACTGGCGACAACCCTTCATCGACTACATCCGCGAGCAGAAGGTTCCCACGGACAAGAACTCGGCCGAGCAACTCATCCGCCGCGCCAAGTCCTACGTCCTAGTCAGAGACAAGCTCTACAGAGTGGCGCATCTTCCTGGAGTACTCATGAAGTGCGTCCCCCGAGAAGAAGGCAAGGGCATCTTGGAGGAGATCCATAAAGGCGTCTGCGGCAACCACGCGTCTTCATGCACGCCTGCTAGCAAGGCTTTCCGACGAGCTTTCTACCGGCCCACGTTCTCCGATGGCGTCGAAGAACCCGTCGTAAGGTTCCAAGGGTGCCATTATCCACCAAGAAACAACATGTCCCGACCTACAAGCTAGTCACGATACCACCGACCCGGACCCCCGCGCCGTTGGGGCTCGACATGATTGGGTCTCTTCCAACTACGCCGTAAGGATTCAAGAGAGCCTTGGTGGCCACCGACAAGTTCACTGCGGATCGAAGTCGCTTCTGGCCACATGCCTCAAGGCCGCCGCAGTACTAGACTTCTTGGATGAACTCGTGCATCGCGACGACTACCCCATCGCATCATCACAGACCTCGGGCTCCAATTTCAACAATCACCGCCCGGGAGTACCGCAAAACAATGGGATCGACGTCCGGCTACGTCCCGCCGCCCATCCATGGGCCAATGGACAAGTCGCAGCGCGGCCAACTAGATGGTACTCGACGCTCTCAAGAAGCGACTGCACGATGTTGCTAACACAAGGAGGCAAGTGGATCAAGGAACTACCCAATGCACTCTAGGGGCTGCATACTCAACCCTCCAAGCTGACGGGACAGTCGCTATATTTCCTGATCTATGGCTCCGAGGCTATTCTACCTGCCGACGTCGCGGGACTCCGCCGGCGTAGAGCAATACGACGAAGGCATATCTGAAGATAGCAGGGGAGTTGACATCGACGGATCAAGAAGCTCGCCGTGCCGCCCTCGCTCCAAATACCAGGGTACCTTGAGGGCATCCGACGCTACCACGATCGCAACGTCAAGGAACGCTCCTTCAACGCCGCGCGATCTCGTCCCCCGCCGCATCCAACACGAAGGACTACACAAGCTCTCGCCCTCGCTATGGGGAGGTCCCCACAATTGCAAAGGTGACCGGACCAGCCCTACCACCTCCCGTACACTTGGAAGGCGAAGACACGCAACTCGTGGAACGTTGACCACTTCTCCGTTTCGTTCTACGCGTAGTCTCCCAACTACTCCGGCTCAAGTCTACACGACTACCTCAAGACCCCTTCGCCGTAAGCGGCCCTCCAGTCCGTGCACTAGTCTCTCGACTACCCTACTCCAAGATCCAAGCAGCACCCGCTACTAACGGATTCCTGCTGCTCGAGCATCGAGGATTCCCAGGCAGCCGGTCTATCAAGAGACCATGTACTTTTAGATCCTGAACATACGGCTACTAACGATCTCTCCACTGTAGCGCCATATCACTTCTAGCACTACTTAGCCGAGGCGGCCTCTCTCGGGTCCTCGGCGACTACACTTGTAAACGGCTCGCCATCCGTGTGTGTACATTTTCAGTAATAAAGTTTGATTATCAATCAACTCATTTACCGTGTCTCTCTCAACGAGTCTATCACCGAGTACTACTACTCACACAACTCCACAACATGGGCACTCCGCATACATATCTCACGACAACGAGTACTCATTTATGGAAGTTTTCTCACTCATATTCAAACAAGTTCATTACAACTTTGTTTATATACAACTATTGCTACAAGCTAACCCTACAGGACTACATCGGAGATTTAGCTTCTCGGCGACTTGTTCAAACCTATTGGCGCCATCTTCTCCAGAGCTCCGCGTATTGTTCATCAATACAATTGGCGCCTAGTCCACCCGCGACCAGGCCCACCGGGAGCTCCTTGGGGAAGTACGACTTCATGTATTCCAAGACTTGGTTGGGGATGGACTTCACCAGATGCTTGACATATGTCGGCAGACGACCGAGAGCTTCTCTCAACCGGTCAACCAACAGAGCAATCTTCGGCCCGCCCGGATGAGGCACCAACAGCCTTGCAATGGGAAGTGCGGCTTCTTCAAGTTCTTTGAGCTGTCCCTCACCCTCGCAATCTTCGTTCAGCTTCTGCAGAGATTTGTAGTAGTTGACAAGATCACGATCCGAGGCAATCCGAAGCTCCATGTGCTTATCGCACTCATGAACCAACTGCTTATAATCATACTCAAGTACCTCGCGGGCCTCTTTCTCCCGGTAGAAGAGATTCTTCATGTCGGTCTCTGGCGCCTTGAGCTGCCCAACTCAAGCCCCAAGCTCGCAAACAGCAAAGGAGGCGATGACGTACTACTACAGGTATTTTCAATAAGTACTCACAAGTTAGCGCATACCTTGTTCTTATTGCGGAGCGACTTGCGCACTGCCCTCATCGCTCTTCGCCCGCATATCTTGGACTTCATTGTATTGGGCGAAGGCACCATCAAGCTTTGATCGGAGCATGGCGAGTGCTTCGGCCTTGGCGAGTTCTTTTCTCCAAAGGACTCGCCCTATAACCGCATCGCCATATCCTTGGAGCATTTCGTACTTCGTCGGGATCTCTCCACGACATCCTGGCGCGTACAACACTCGTTACTCCTGGGTTACTCGGAAGACTCATTGCGCATCGGCTATTCAAGCGGGTACCGACAATTTACCTTCATCCATTGCTCGGCCCGTGACGCTCCAAGTTGCGCGCCACCGCCGCCGGGTCGCCGTACCGCCTCCATAGAAGCCCGATTCCACCACGACTACTCGTGGCGGCCTCGATATCACGCTCGAACGAATCGGCTCGCATCCCGAATCTCCGTGAACGGACGACTACCTCCGTGCTCGACTCCGCGCACATCGTCGCGCACCTCTTCTCGCTCACCCCGGGGCTTCTCCGCCGTCATCTCCCACGGCCGATTGCTCGCTCCGCGGCTTGGGTCTCTCGCATCACGCTCAACAGCACAGCCCCTGGGATGGTGCTTCCCTCGACTTCGGCCCCCGTCAACGTAAGACACACTCGGGATTAGTTTCTGGGAGCGCAGGACTACTTCTCGAGGAAGGCCGTGTCCGTGCGCATACTTACCTTCTACATTATCGTCTCCCATAGCGTGTAGCCTCTACTACGGCCGCGCCTCCTACGGGAGGGGAGCGGACTCCCCAAGAAGAGGCGTTGAATCTCTTCAGCTTACCGCCGCACCGGGGTTCATCTCCCTCCTAGGACAAGTCCTCTGTTGATTTCCCGCAAAGTACATCACTAGTGGTCAAATCGGGCAAGATTACTCCGCTACGTGCTACGGAAAGATCTTCACTTACAAGCTCGACCGACAAGCCGCCACGGCTGCGCCAAGTATGTCAGTAATGCTGGACAAGCCCTCGGCTTCGGCGGCGCCTCTTCTTCTGGCTGAGTTACCGCCGGTTCTTCTCGCCAGCAGTGGTCGCGCCCGCTCCGTCTTGCTTTTGACGACTGGCGCCTGCGGCTCGACTACCGTAGTCGACCGCTGTGTCAATTGTGACATGAGCTCTTCTACGGTGGGGGCTGGGCCGCGGGGCTCTTCGCGCCGGCTTCTCCCACCGTCTCCCGGGGCCGCTCTTCGTCCCTCTCGATCTACCGGGCTTCCGTGTTGACGGTTAATAGTTATATCAAAGTTCGTTTGTGACTTGCAAGCGGACAAGTCTCCCGTCGTAGTCAAGGGACCCTTCTTCCCTCGAGTGGTGAACCCAAGGTATCGAATCCGTGGAACAAATGTGTGACGCAAAACTTAATCTAATAAAGCCAAGTAACTTCAATCTTCGATAAAAGAAACCCTAATGCATCTAGGTAAAAGACACGAAACTAATCTAATCTACTAAAGACCGGAGAAAAACAAAGTAAGATTGGTAGATAAACCGATCTAGAGGGATCTAGGTGTTTCCTTTTGTTGAAGTTCCAAGTAAGAGAAGAAGTAGCAAATTGAATCTTATTAAGCCCTTTAAATCGTGGTTTCCCGTCCAAAATCCAAAAACATCCGCCTTCGAACCCCCGTTCGTCACAACGTATCCCTACTCATGCGGGGAGCTTAGGGCGAGTCAAAAGACAAGTCGAGATTCTTTCGGAAGATCCGGCGTGTACCTCTAGCCACCGCGCTACAAGAACACCCTATGTAATCTATCTCGAGAATAGAATTGGAATAAGCAAAGCCGATCGAAAAACGAAATCTTCGAGGAAACACTTGATCGCTAGGAAAAGATTCAACTTGATAATTCAACTATAACAATGATACATACACAAGATCACCACCGGGATCCTTCCTTGATCTTGCTTCTAGCTCCGGAACTCCGACGGGTCTTCCGTGCAAGGTTCCCACATCGGCTAGGGAAACCCTAGTCAACTAGCTCGACCCTCTCTCTCCGAGATGGTGTCCCTCTCGCCGCTCCCGCGGCCGACGACGAATTCTCTCTCCCATGGCTCTCGGCCGTGGGGCTATAACAGCTCGATTGGCGTCTAGGGCAAAGGAGGGGGCAATGGGCTCGGAATGGGCCGGGCCGACCGGCTCGGGGCCGGCCGGCTCGGGCCCATTCGGTGCCCGGGGCCTCTCGAGGCCTCCTTGCTCTACGCTTGCCCCTTGCTTCCCGGATACCTCTTCGCATGTAGGTGTCCATGTCGCCGCTTCTCCGAATTGGACACAACTCCTTGTCTTTGCAAGATCTAACACTTTTTCGGTCGGGGTCCCTGAGTTCCGTCGTCTTCTGGATCAAGTCCCCGGCTTCTCGGAGTTAAGTTTGCTTCATTGCATGACTTGTACTAGGCTTCAAGGTCTTGTCATGAGGTGCTTGATGAACTTATTCCGAAAAGTCTTGCATTCAACACTAAAACCCCGCATAAACATTAAACTCCAAAACCGACATGCACACGTGAACTTGTTATACTACTCGGGGTTAGTACCAATGGATAAGGTATAAAACTTATGCCAACACCGAAGGTAAACTCATGGCTAAAGTTGATCGATTTTCACCGTCAACATCTCCCCCATGCTTAAACCTTGCTCTCTCGTCCTTGAGTAAGCCTTCGATGGATATCATCATTGCCAAACAATGTTAAACCTTGCACTTGATCATACATGAAAAAACATAATGCTCTCAAATTTTAATTCGTTAAAGTTCCATAATGTACTAGCCTTCATCTCTACTAGAGGGTAGATCCTTATTAAGTTTATCCCACAAGTATTAACATGCTCACAAAGTTTAAATAGATCTCGTAATTTTTGAAATAAAGAACGAGATAAAGAAAAGTTAAACCAAGTTCACAAATTTAAATCATCTTGTGTATTGCTCATGAACTCTCAACTCGCTTGTCTCTCAAGCCTATATATTCTACTCCTTTCCTCTCATAACATATATGTGTGGTAGGCTTTATATGGAGCTTTGGGAAAGCTTAGTCCTAACAAGATTTTATAAATGAGGTGTTGTCAAAACAAGACAAGCTTCTCATGGTCTTACCGCACTCGTCAAAAAGGTCATTGAAAATAATGTTAAATCAAGGAGGGGAAAGAGAAAATACACACACTTTAGATGAGTGGACATGCAAATGGCAAAGAGTGATCCCGAGGCACAAGGAAGTCCTCGTTATCGGATTGCACATGGTTGGAAAATGAGAATGGATCTTTTAAACTTGAAGCCTTGAATACACTCTTAGAGAACCGAGTTCACGTTACGCATATATATTTTTTTTCTTTCTCATTTTTCTCATTCTTTTCTTTCTTTCTTTCTTTCTTTCTTTCTTTCTTTCACTCATTATATATATATATTTTTTTCTTGTGAGACTTTCACCTCGAAGTCACGTATATCACCCGATTTTTTTCATTCATCATTTTTTTTTAAAATACTCCTCTTTGAACTCTAAACCGCACCGTACCTACCTCCTCCCCATGCTTAGACGTTGCTCGTCCTAGCAAAGAGGCGAAAAATAAGGTAGGTACCGGAAATATTTTTCCTTGGAGAGATACTGAAATCTTCAATGTTGCACCGTCTTTACATCTTCCTTGAATTGATGATCCATTCTCAACGATAGGTTGTGGTCAAGGAGGTAATCACAAAAAGATGATATTTGGTTTAAGGGTGGATATCCGGCGAGGTTTGTGAGATCTCCGCGCGGGGATACACAATGCACGGATAAAAGGCTAGCAAAAAGATAGATACGCAAAAACGAATGACCAAATTTTCTTAGTCTCGGCCGCAGAAATCATGGCCTGCAATAACTCAGTCAAAAATAAATCTTGTACACTAAGGTTTATGCACTCAAATATATATAAGGCTTTGGATAGGTTGAGCAACACACAAGTGATATTTATGACAAGGTTAGTGATATTTTTGAGCATAAAAGACATCTTTATTCTATTCACAACTTGAGAGCACATAAAACACTATGGGTCTTTATTTTAATCATAACCTCCGCTGAAGATTAAGCTAGCATTTAAATAAATTCAGATTTGTATTTTAAGAGAGCACTAGCTTAAACATGCATAGATCACCTCATAAAGATGAACAAAGCTGCAATTATAATCATATATCATCATGGCACAATTTTTTGTAACTTTTCCAATGATATAATCAAGGTGGTGTCTTTATTAATGATGATATCAAGTTGAAATACAAACTGAAAATAAAACAAAACAAGCTTGCTGAAATTTAAATAAAAACAGAAAATACTACGCAAACACACATAAGCAAAAGCTGAAAATTACAGAGAAAAAGAAGAGAAAAGAAAACTAAAGTTCATAAATCTTCTAGTCCTCCGCCGGTGGTTGGTGTTGATGATCTTGATAATACCCTTGCTCATAATATGATCGGACATTCCCTCCGACGAATTGATTTGGCTCCACAAGGTGAAGGCGTCCAAGTTCAAAGGCAATATTCGCGTTGCCTTCACCGTTGAGCTGCGTTAGCTTGGATGGCTGCGATGTTTTGGGTGTTTCTTGCAGCATACCCTCCAATTATGGCCATGCTTTGTTGTGGTTGGGGGTGATGTGCGTAGGGCTCCACGAAGTTAGCGTTGGGCACTACATAATTTGGTGGGGGTACCGGTGCACCCCCCATGCTTGCTCTTGTGGCCCTCCGTAATAACTTGGCGGAGGAGGGATCCCGCCGAATGGTTGCACATTGGGTTGTGCTCCACTCGCCAGAGGATGTTCCCTCCTCTACGATTCTTCCTCTTTGTTCTTCCTTGCAAGGACAAGGAGTCCCCTTCCAACCAATCTTCTCTCCCTTCGATGAAAAGCCTAAGCCTATCATTCGGAAGGGGAGAAGCCATTGGTAATAACCGTAATCCGCTCTCTCATCTCCACTAATGTATTTGCCTTTGCTGCAATAATCAATGCCGAGAGAGGTACCACGCAAAAGATGGTCGGGGTTCCTTGCGATCCCCGGCCGTAAGGAGAAGGCCAATGGGCGGGGAGAGGTAGCACCCCGACCAATATTTCCCCGCCCCGATGTCACAACACCAACAACGCTGATCATAAGGTAAGAGGGCTCATTGGCCGTTCGAAGTACCAAAGCGAGAGCCAATTCAACTCCGTGTCGGTCACCTTCTGCCTCTTCGTCCTCCCCAATACCCTCTTGCACATCCAAGAGTGAAATATCCGGATAATGGGGCTGCGTATGCAATTGCGTTGTTGATGGGCTTCTCCGGAGATCATATTCCAAAATCCCGCTAACATGCCGGTGACACGTCAACTTTCTCCGAGCTCCCTTTTCGTGGAATCCAAGTAGCTCCCTAACGTGCTCGTAGGGAACCACTTGTTGGACTCCCTCCAAACGGAATGACAAGCTTTGCACTCCCATCAACAAGGATAGGTGCAATAGTCATTAAAATTTCCAAGGCGAACCCCATGTGGGTGTCCGCCCATACTCCGTTGGAGAATTGCACCCATCCTAGGTGCCCCAACATGTAGTATATGTCAGTGCCAAAACCCAAGGTGTAGAGCGCTTGGTCGTCGAATTCGACGTTGGGCACAACCCTCTTGTCAAGTTGAGAAAGCCTCTCCTCCTCCTCCGACGACAAGATGATGAAGCCGTACGAAGAATATATCGGAGTGTAAGGAGGTGGCGCTACGAACGGGTTGATCGTCGTGGTGGCGCGGGCTGCTCCTCCGTGTGCCCTCGAGGTTCGGTGAACCTCATGGACGTGCTCCTTGCAGCCCTCATACCACCAAGGAGGAGAGCATCGTTCCTCCTCGGTGGTGCCGTGTCCGCCTCCATACTCCGGGGAGACTCGGAAACCGAGTGCCTCCTCGAAGACATGGTTGATGACGGCTTGGACGACAACGAACTCTTCTTCTTGGAGAAGAGACTTGTGGCCTTCTTCCACATGGTTGCCGCACTCTTTTCTTTCAACTAAAACTCCCAAGTTGCAACCGGTAACTTGACACTTAAACTTTATCATGATGTGGACTTTGGAGTGGATTAAGGATGTGGATTTTTTTGAGCTATCAAGCTTAAAGGTTGGCTATGTCTACTTGAGGTTTTGGGCACACAAAATCCCGAACACACAAACAAAGGAAGGAGAGTGGAAGCTTGCCTGCGTAAAACGGGAGCCGGGGAGCTCCTTATGTAGGGGAGGCCGGCCGGCCCGGGGCCGACCGGCTCCGGGGGCCCCCCGTGCACCTCCCCGCCTTGTTCTCTTCCAAAGACGATCATTTCGCCCGCAACTTTCCGCCCGCGTGCTCCACGAGTTGCACCGCCCAAACGCTCTCGTCCACTCCTTTTGCATTATTGGTCCTTCCACTTGATGCTTCATGCTTTGGGTCATGTCCATGCTCCCTAGCTCCACTTGCTTCACATGCCACCATGAAATTCCGTAAAGTTGATGCTTGCCGCCCACCATGCTTGTCCTTTGCATGTGGAATTAGTGAAAGTTGATAAAAGGGAATCCAATGGTGCATGCATGATTAATTCCAAACTAGATTGCTCATTTAGGTGTGTTTAAGGTTGAACCCTCTTAATTCGAAATTTAAAATATTTTTCGCAGCCATGCAAGAGCTCAAACATAATTTTAGAGAAGTTTTTAAACCATTAAAAAACAAATGTAAGTCGAAAATATTTTTCGACTACGTTGATTTCGTCTCACCGTATAGTTTGCCTTCATCTAAGGAGAGCAAACTTTTCCCTAGCTTGATCATGGGGGCAGGTTTGTAGTTCTAATTTTGGCTAAATAAGAAAGATTTTGAATAAAACAAAATTAGATGAGGCTTAGAAAAAATTCTAATCCTAGAGAAACCAAGGATATAGATTTTTAAAACCAACCAAAAGTTTTGATTTCTAGGTTCACGCGAGTCCTACCACGTGCTGAATTTTTTATTAACACATAGATATAAATCGTGGCTCTACTCATGTGGTTTTAGCATGAAAATTAAGTCAACCTCAGCACCATAATGAGGGTGAAAGGTTGAGTTAGGTTCTGAAATTATTTGGTTGTGGTTTCTCGAAAAGAAAAGAACAAACAAGCACATAGGAGGGTTCATGCAAAGGGTTTATGATAAAGCAAAACATTCAATCAAGAATTATGTCTCTAATATTGTTCAACCACTTCTAAGTCTAATGTCTTTGCGTAATAAAACTCAAAACTAAATTATTAAAAGACTCGAAAAACCCGGATTCGGGTTGTCCTCCCAAAGAGCTATTTGACTCGACGAAACGGGCCTCCGCCTAGCGCTTCGAAGCGTAGCCCATAGCTAGACTTCTTCACTTGATTACTCCGGATCAACGCTCTTGCGTTGCAATCTTGGGTACCCACTTCCGCACCATCTTGGGCACGGGTTTGTCTTCCGCTTAGTCATTTTTTTGGTCTTCACAGTCGCTTTCTCTTCCTTTGTCTTGACGGATGCAACACCTTTCTTTAATTTTCTTTACGTTCATTTTTTTGGCTCCTTCTTCTTTTTCGGCCCCTCCGTTCGCTGTCTTCCTTTACTCCAATCATGTTGCATGCCTCGATTCTGGATTCGAACTTGAAGGAACTCCTTTCTCCGTTGATATCGAACATGATCTCCCCTTGCCAACATCAATAGTAGCTCCCACGGTCTTGAGGAAAGGCCTCCCAAGGATGAGCGGTGGCCCTCTAATGGATGGAACCACAATGCCCCGCGGGGGGGAGAACCTCATGAAGAAATCGAGGAGTTCACCCGCCCGAAGGCCCCACCATCGCCTACTCGGACAAGCCGCTCGATGCCGATGATCGGTTGGGGGTAATCGAGACCAAGCTCGACCCCGCCGTCTACACCGGAGAGGAGTGTGTTGCCAACGCCGCGCACCCTGGTGGATGGTTCGCCCAAGTCCGGGGTGGGACAATTACGCCTCTAGCCACCCGAACCCGGGGCCATCACTTGATTGGAGTTCGCAAGGCGTTCTTCGCGCACACCGCCGCCGAGCGGGTGGTCCAAATGACTCAAGAGTTCCGCACCATGCCACGGGGGTGCGATGAGAGTGGAGGAGTACGAGCGCCACTTCATAAAAATGATGCGCTACGCTCCCGAGAACACCAACCTCGAACGAGAAGAAGCGCTCTCGGTTCCCCGCGAGGCCTTCACCACGGCCGTCGCCGAGGACCAAAGGCAGGTGAGCACAACTCTCTACGCCACCTCGTGATCCGCGCCATCACACTCAAGGATGAGAGGAGTCATGAAGACCGCATGAAGAACAATAAGAGGATGGGAGATCGGGACCACTTCGACCGATCATCCAGAAGTCGAGAGATGGGTCAAGCAACATGAAGAGAGGGAATTTCCGCTCAGGGATTAACCAGCATAGGAGCAACTTCGGAGGAGGCAACAACTACTACTCAGGAGGAGGGAGTTTCGACTACCAGCCGCAAAATGGAGGATATAATCGCCCGTAGCCGAGCACTCCAAGACCCAACATCAGAGAGTTCACCCCGACTTGCTTCGCCTGTGGCAAGCTTGGGCAAGATCTTCCAGTGCCTCGACAAGAAGACCACAGCTATGCCCGCAAAAGCACCGACTCCAGGAGGAGGACATCCCCAGCCTACTCTTCAGCAATCTGCAAGCCGTGGAAGGTTTACCCATATAAAGAAAGGAAAAGCTACCAACGCTTCGCCACCGCGACCGGAGGGTTTTAAGTTGGATCGCATCGCTCTAACTCTTTTTTGATGCCGGAGCAACTCTTTTCTTCTCGTTTTCTCATCTATTCAAAAAAAAAACCGGGAGTCGCCTCTTAATCTCGGGGACGAGATTCTTGTGAGGGGGGGAGTCCTGTAACATCCTGGAATTTTTCCTGGAGTGTTAGCAATGCGAAAATGTGGATTTCAAAATTTCGATTTGAAATTGAGTGCATGATTAGAATATAAGGCTGTCTTCTTCGATCCTTCCCTAATTTCTTAGATTTAATTTGAGCTAAATCATAAAAATTAGGAATTATAAAAATGCTAGTGTGAGAACCTTGGATTTTATGGGATTTATTTTGCATCTTAATTGTGTGGGATTCAAATTTGAATTCAAATTCAAATTCGAATCAAAGTTTAAATAGGAGCTAAGGTTTAAAGAAATTAGGAAAGGAGCCTCTGCACCTTGGGCCTCAACTCAGTTCACCAAGTCCTCTAGACCACCCCGAACCTTTCCTCTGGTTCGCCTACGCCGCAGCCCGCCTAGCCCTGTCGGCCCAACACGCCCAGCCAGCCCACTTAACACCGCCACACCCCCGCAGCCACTTACGTGTGGGCCCCGGCCCGTCAGCCCCATCCTTATCTCTCTTTTTCCCTTCCCCCGTACCTCTTCCCCACCGTGACGCAGGGGGCTTGCGTCGCGGCCGGCCGACCGGCGCGCCCGCGCCCGGCTCGCCCGCGACCCCCCGATGCCGCCGCGTGGTCGGGGGCGCGAACGCCGAGGGATCCCGGCCGCCCACTCGCGCCATCCAAACCCTAGGCAGCCGCCCTTAAAGCCGCCCCCCAACCGGATCCCACCGTACCGAGCCGCCGCCCCCATGGAGGGTGTCCCCCCCGTCCACCGCAAGAAGGAGAAGAAGAGGGGGGAGAAGGAGAAGCCGGGAGGAGCGGAAGAAGGAGGGAGAGGGGGGAGGCCGGGGCCGCCGCCCCGCGCCGAGCCCCGGCGGCGTGGGCGGGGGGTGAGGCGCACCCCGCAGCGCCGTGCCCCCGCCCGAGCCTCGTTCGGGAAGAAAAAAAAAGGAGAGGAGGGGCCGGAAGGAGGAGCGCCGGAGGCCGCCCGTGGAGGAGCCGAGGCCGCCGCGCTACCGGACCGCCGCGTCGCCGCCCGGCCCGCACCGCGACGCCACCGACCCGCCGCGCCTCTCGGGCGGGTGAGCTCGTCCCCCTCGCCCGGTGGATGTTGTGGTGGTCTTCGAACCACGGGTGCACCGACAATGTCTAATCTTGTGCCTCGCGGCTTTGATTCCATTGCCGTTCGCTCCGGGAGCCGAGCCGCCGGGGAAGGAAGAAGCCGTCCGTGGTCAAGTCCCCACCACGGAGTAGGAGCCGGACCCGCCGGGAGACGCGCGTCGTGCCGCTATGCTTCTCCGCGGCAAGCCGAGCCCCGGTCTTCTTCCGGCCGTTCGTCGCCGCGCCGCCGCCCGCCGCCGTGTCCGGAACGCGAGGTGAGCACCGAACCCTTCACCTTGATGTGGACCCGGCCATCGAGTCGAGGGCCGGACCGAGCCTTGTGAGCTCGCCGATTGTGTGATGACCGCCGTCCCGCATCGCGCCGCGCGCGCGTACCCGCCGTCGCTTGAGAGCCGGTCATCGAGCCGAGCCGGTCGTTTTGCAGGTGCCGCTGCCGTCGTCGCCGCGCGCGCTCCCTTGCCTTGCAATGGTGTCGTACCTTTGTTCCGACGAACGCACGCCGAGTTCCGGCTCGCCGTCGGCACCCACACACTGAGCACGCCACCGTCGAGCGAAGGCCCTGCCTTTTTGGGCCAGGAGTTGTGCGAGCACAGACCCTCGTCGTGCGCACTTCCCCGCTCGCCGGCCGCCCGTTTATGTCCCTGGTTGTGCACATGTTGTTGGCGTTGTGCCATCGCCACGGCTGTGCCGCCGACCTTTACCAGCACAAGCCAACACCGGGTCGAGGCCCCGTCCTTCCCGACCGAACCCGTGCACGCGCACTCACGCACACGCGAGGTCGTTCGCCGCCGGCGTATGTCCCCAACCAACGCCGCCGGCCGTTCCTCGCCGTTTTCCCGTTCTCTCGTTCCCCTTGCCTAGTGCACACCATCAAATTCGTGTCGCCGCCATGGCCGTGTCGTCGGCGTTCGGCACGCACACAAACACTTGCAACCGAGGGGCCGAGCCCCCGCTTCACCTATCCGTGACCGTGTTCGACGTTCCGCCGTGCCGTCGCCGCGAACCCCAACGCACGGCGCACGTGTGTCCGTCAAGCCATCGACCCCAAGTTCGGGCCTTTCGGCCACTTCGACCCCGAACACCGCCTCGCCTAAATCTGCTCGTGGAGCACTCGTCTCCGTGTCGTCGTCGTGCACGTGCCGTCGGTTTTGTGTCGCCCCCATGGCCACGCCGGCCGGCGTTCGCACAAATGCAAACATGTACACCCGAGGAGTCGAACCCCTCGCTCTCCTTGTCCAACCAATGTATGCACGCCCGCGCCGTGAGACTCGGCCTTCCTAGCCGAACGAGTGCACACTCCCGCACGCACACGCGAGAAAGCGAGCACGCCAAGCATGGACACCCTAGTCCTTGTCGTCGTGACGCTCCACTTCACCGCGCTACACCTAGTCTCACGGCCGCACAACGCGCGTGTCACCCGTACCACGCCCTTGTGCTTGTCGGGCGAGCCGTTGATGTTTTGTTCGCATGCCGGCACGCACACCTCTCGTACCGCCGACTCGCCGGGCGCTTTGTTCGCCGCCGGGGATCTCTCGCTTCCCGTCGGACCCGCGACCCCGTCGCCGTGGGTTGACGCCGGCCATGACCGCTCTTCTCTCTACCCTATCAGTGCCATAACATCTCTTCTCATGCTCCGTGTCTTGCTTTGTCCAACCACGGGCACACCCACGCCCGTGTGGGGGGGACGTCGACACCGCACGAGGAACCGCGCCGCCGAGCCGTCTTCGTCGCACGGGGGCTTTGCCCTTGTCGCGACGCGCGTCACCGTCCTTCTTGCTCTCGCCGTCGTGGCCGAGCCACCGGCACTCACACGCGCCAACCCGGTTGCGCCTTCCACACCTCGAGCGAAACCGAAGCACCAAGATCGCGACCACCTCGTCGCTCCGTTTCACGTCACCGCCGAGGACGTCCTTCCGCCCGGACGCACGAGCGTCGGGGCCAAGTAAGTGCACGTGTTCGTCCGCACGTACGCACGCAGGCGAACACCCCGGCGTGCCACCGCGGAGCTCGCCGCCGTGGCCAAGCCACCTTCTTGCCTGCGCGCTCAGGTGAGGACATGGATGCCGCCTTTGGCCGGCCAATGCTCACCACCGCACACGCTTCTTCTCCGCATTCAAGCGAAGCCAAGACGCGACCTAGCACGTGTTGTGGTGTTCGCGCCTCCCTTATCAAACCTCGCCGCTCGACCTTGTCCGCGCCGGGCCGTTCTCTTTCACCGCCGGCGTTCGCTCACATACACCCGCAACCGCGGGAGTTGAGCCCCCGCTCTTCTGTCCAAACGGTGCACGCGCATGTTCGCGCGCACGCATACCCTCGCAAGCGAGCTGCCACGCCGCCGGGGACACCCCGGGCCGCGACGCCGCGGAGCTCGAGCCGCACCGAGCCGTTTACCTTCGCGCCGCCGTGCTCGTCCGGGAGCTTCATCTCACGGACGCACGCTCGTGCATGAGCTCGACCAAGCTATCGCCTTGGCTCTCCTTGCTCGAGTCGGTGAACACGCTCACGCGTGTGAGCCGAACCTAACCGCCGCCCATCCCGTCGCGACCGAACCCCGTCGTCAAGAGCATCATTTCCACCGAGGGCGCGCGAGCGCCGAACCAACTCGTGTACGCGTTTGCTCTCGGGCACGCGAGCGCATACAACCTCATCGACGCCGACCACCCGAATCTCGTCGCCGAAACCTTCGCTTTGCACCGCACGCCAAGCCGCTCTCCGTCACCGTCGTGCCGAGTTTCCGACCAAGGCAACCCTTTTCTTTGCCTAGATGAATCCCTAGGTGTACCCGAGCCGCGTCGAGTTGCGTAAGGTCGAGTCACCGACCCACCTCGCCGCCGATGAGCCCCTTTCCCCCGTCGCTCCTCCGGGACTTACCATCGAGCACTCGGCGCCCACGCCGCAGTCCCGTAGGGGATAGTTGCACACACGCGCCCACACACCTTTGTTACCGTAGTGGATCCCCGCCGGATCTAGTGCGGTCGACCAACCACAAAAGCACCACACCTCTGCCGCTCACCGCGAGCCGCAAAGCAGATCCGACCAAGATTGTTTGTGGGCAGCCACATGTGCATGGGTCGGCTTATAGCTACCTATGTGGCAGCCATGTGAGCTCGAAGAGCTAGCTTGCAGCCGGCCCGTAGATAGCTTAGAGTCCTTTTGAGCCCTGCCAGTAGTTAGCTTATAGTTAAGTGTATTGTGTACGCGTATTTTAATTTCAGAAATCTATTTTATCTTTGGAAAATCCTAGAAAACTCATTTCAACTCCGAAAATTGTGAAACCTTTTCCAAAGCTCTTCTAAAATTATAAACTCCGTGTTAGGCTAGTGTTCGCTCTCTTTTGGCTCTTATTTGTTGTTCATTTGGAGTTAATTGCAATAGGACCCGCCTTTATTTTAATTGCGCATTAATAGGAACAGCTGGAGCCGGGGAGCTGAGCTCGGAGATTGACTACAACGACGACTACGTCACCGACGACTACTCGCACGCAGTGTTCACGCCCGACCGATTCGAAATACCTAATAGGCATTGCTATGTAGTATGCTAGCGCTTTACTTTAAATGCATGATGATGATGAACCTTGCATCGCCTACTTTTATTATCCTCGTCCTTGATTGTCCTACTACTATATATGTGTATATAAGCGTGTATATGCGCCGAGCTTCGCGATGCATGTGTTTGGGATGGGAGTAGTGGTTCTTGGCGTGAGTGGGGTAAAAACGCGAGAGAGAAGGCGTTTTGGGTACTTTGGCGGGGGTGAGCTCGAGACAACCGATCCGGGATCGGGGATAGGGATGCACTCCTCGGTGTATCCCCGCTTTGACGGTTTTCGGAGCCTAGGTGTTGGGGTTTTACTTGCGGATGGAGGACATGAGCTTGCCCCGGTCCGAAAACGAGTGGATCAACCTTGTCGATAGGACTTTCGTACACACCACCTCGCCGAGAGTGGGGATAGGGCCGAGTTGAGCTCGGCAAGTGCGGAACCATACCCGCTTAGGAAGGATAGAGGGTATCCGTGGGGGAGCGGTGGAGGTGAGACCACCCTCTCGGAGCGTCTCCCGTGTGGCCACACGGGAGCATTTCACGGTTCGGTGCGATTCCTTCCGAGGGGGGGATTCGTTTTGAGGGCCGGATGCGAGGATGGGATCGTAACTACCGAGAGTTCGCACGGTAGGATGGGCTCGGTTGGTGATCACCGTCGGGTACCATCCCGAGTTGGGTACGGGTGTACACGCTCCGCGAGTTGTTTGATCTATACGTATAGCCGCGTCCTCGGTCATGGACAAACCTTGAAGACATGTTCGTTCCTCATGTTTTGGGATTACTACCTCCCCCCCGTAGTTGAGAGTGAGGTGAGCCGTGGTTGCGTCGGCTAGAGGAGAGTGGCTCCCTCTACCTCGTCGATCCGATTGCAATCATTGAGGTGCGAGGAGAGGAAGTTCTCGCATCGACCCTAGATGGAGATAGGTTGTGGAGACGGGACCCCGGGGTACCGGGTGGCTCCGAACCGTGCCTCGAGAGATTGGTTTGGGACCCATATGGAGATGATTTCGCCTATGCTTTGCCGCCGTCGCATAGGAAACCTGAGCTTCTACCTTGCCTCTTTTCTTACCCTTTAGAAGATAGGCCACTTAAAGCTGCATACAGTCGGTGACGTGAACCTATCCCACTCCTTGGGGATAGACTTTGAGTGTGCAGGTTGCGAGTTCGACTTCGACATCAACATTGACGGATGGTACGACTGAGGGATACGTCGCTTCGCTCAAGGATGCCTGTGGGCGTGAAGAACAGAAGATGGAGACCCTTCCGAGATGCTAGCTACCGCCGCGTAGAATTTTACTCTGATTCAGCCTTGAGGCTTGTAATGTTGTACTCCATTATGGACATGTGATAAATTATGTACTAATATTTGTGTGATGCGATGTACGGTTGTGATTTACCTACTGTGATGAGATCTGTACGCGATAGCTACTGATCCCGGGACTATCGCAAAGGTACAGGGACTCGGATTTTCCTCCCGAAAATCCGGGGTCGTTTCAGGTGGTATCAAAGCCGTACTTGACCGTAGCACGTATCCCTAGAAATGGCCGATAGTAAATAAGGATTCTATACGCTTCCTTCCTTTATATAAACCCCTTGGATTATTTTATAAAAGCTTTCCCCCTCTTTGAAAAGCTTCTCTCTTACCTACGAGCTGCAACTATTCTCACGAGGACACGACCTTTGGTCGAGAACTTGTCCTGAACACGATGAAGTGGAGCGAGTGTTGAAACACCATACTAGGCACAACCCCTCGGAGACCTTTGGACGATAGACTAGATCGTTGATGTGCTCGCGACCTGCGAGGCTTGAGTCACCCTCGAAGAAGCTTATATGTGTATCTATCATGTTTGCCGAGTGTTTGGCTCTTAATGGAGTTTATTGAGTTTTGATGCATCTTCTCTTTGAGTGATAGGATATATAATTAGTGATATTTTCATGTTTGTGTCGACTCATTGGTTGGTGAGCGACGATGTCTAGAGTTTTTCTTCCCCGGTCATGTTTTCCAAAGGATATCAATCCGAAGGTCGGGTCGCTCGCCGGCACGCTTTGAAGAAGCTACCAAGGAAGAGAAAGCTCCACGGGGTCGTGGCCGTGCCGCCGCCACCGCCGCCCGAGGACCCCGAAGCCGATGACGAAGAGGAGGAAGTTGAGCCCGAACCGGAGTAAGGCTAGCCCGAGACGGAGCGAGGCGCCACCGCCACCACCCAACTTGGTGGACGTGATGGCCCTACAGACTCAGCTGATGCAGAGGATGGCAGAAGCCATGGAGTACCGAGGCAATGGAGGGAACCACAATGCCCCGCCGGGGGAGGACCTCATGAAGAAATCGAGGAGTTCATCCGCCTGAAGGCCCCACCATCGCCTACTCGGACAAGCCGCTCGATGCCGATGATCGGTTGGGGGTAATCGAGACCAAGCTCGACCCCGCCGTCTACACCGGAGAGGAGTGTGTTGCCAACGCCGCGCACCATTTCGGATGGTTCGACCAAGTCCGGGTGGGACAATTACGCCTCTAGCCACCCGAACCCGAGTTTTCATCACTTGACCGGGAGTTACGCAAGGCGTTCTTCAGCGCGATGCACTCGCCGGCCGAGAGGTGGTCCAAATGACTCAAGAGTTCTACACCATGCCACGGGGTGCGATGAGAGTGGAGGAGTACGAGCGCCACTTCATAAAAATGATGCGCTACGCTCCCGAGAACACCAACCTCGAACGAAGAAGCGAGTTCGGTTCCTGCGAGGCCTTCACCACGGCCATCGCCGAGGACCGAAGGCGGTGAGCACAACTCTCTACGCCACCTCGTGATCCGCGCCATCACACTCAAGGACGAGAGGAGTCATGAAGACCGCAAGAAGAACAGGAAGAGGATGGGAGATCGGGACCACTTCGACCGATCATCCCGAAGTCGAGAGATGGGTCAAGCAACATGAAGAGAGGGAATTTCCGCTCGGAGATTAACCAAAGATAGGAGCAACTTCGGAGGAGGCAACAACTACTACTCAGGAGGAGGGAGTTTCGACTACCAGCCGCAAAATGGAGGATATAATCGCCCGTAGCCGAGCACTCCAAGACCCAACATCAGAGAGTTCACCCCGACTTGCTTCGCCTGTGGCAAGCTTGGGCAAGATCTTCCAGTGCCCCGACAAGAAGACCACAGCTATGCCCGCAAAAGCACCGACTCCAGGAGGAGGACATCCTCAGTCTACTCTTCAACGATCTGCAAGCCGTGGAAGGTTTACCCATATAAAGAAAGGAAAA
This sequence comes from Cenchrus americanus, assembly GCA_947561735.1. Lineage (NCBI taxonomy): Eukaryota > Viridiplantae > Streptophyta > Magnoliopsida > Poales > Poaceae > Cenchrus > Cenchrus americanus. Next base: position 59,866,014 of record OX387240.1, read on the forward strand.
GCTACCAACGCTTCTGCCACCGCGATCGGAGAGTTTTAAGTTGGATCGCATCGCCTCTAACTCTTTTTGATGCCGGAGCAACTCTTTTCTTCGTTTTCTCATCTATTCAAAAAAAAAAAACCGGGAGTCGGCTCTTAATCTCGGGGACGAGATTCTTGTGAGGGGGGGGGAGTCCCGTAACATCCGGAATTTTTCCCGAATGTTAGCAATGCGAAAATGTGGATTTCAAAATTTCGCTTTGAAATTGAGTGCATGATTAAAATATAAGGTTGTCTTCTTCGATCCTTCCCTAATTTCTTAGATTTAATTTGAGCTAAATCATAAAAATTAGGAATTATAAAAATGCTAGTGTGAGAACCTTGGATTTTATGGGATTCATTTTGCACCTTAATTGTGTGGGATTCAAATTTGAATTCAAATTCAAATTCGAATCAAAGTTTAAATAGGAGCTAGGGTTTAAAGAAATTAGGAAAGGAGCCTCTGCACCTTGGGCCTCAACTCAATGCTCTAAGTCCTTTAGACCACCCCGAACCTTTCCTCTGGTTCGCCTACGCTGCAGCCCGCCTAGCCCTTTCGGCCCAACGCGCCCAGCCAGCCCACTTAACACCGCCACACCCCCGCAGCCACTTACGTGTGGGCCCCAACCGTCAGCCCCATCCTCATCTCTTTTTCCCTTCCCCTGTACCTCTTCCCCCACCGTGACGCAGGGGGCTTGCGTCGCGACAGCGACCGGCGCGCCCCGCGCCTGGCTCGCCCGCGACCCCCCGATGCCGCCGCGTGGTCGGGGGCGCGAACGCCGAGGGATCCCGGAGCCGCCCACTCGCGCCATCCAAACCCTAGGCGGCCGCCCCCCCAACCGGATCCCACCGCATCGCGCCGCCGCCCCATGGAGGGTGTCCCCCCCGTCCACCGCAAGAAGGAGAAGAAGAGGGGGAGAAGGAGAAGCCGGAGGAGCGGAAGAAGGAGGGAGAGGGGGAGGCCGGGCCGCCGCCCCGCGCCGAGCCCCCGGCGGCCGGCGGGGGGTGAGGGCGCACCCCGCAGCGCCGTGCCCCGCCCGAGCCTCCGTTCGGGGAAGAAAAAAAAAGAGAGGAGGGGCCGGAAGGAGGAGCGCCGGAGGCCGCCGGTGGAGGAGCCGAGGCCGCCGCGCATCGGACCGCCGCGTCGCCGCCCGGCCCGCACCGCGACGCCACCGACCCGCCGCCGCCTCTCGAAGCGGGTGAGCTCGTCCCCCTCGCCCGGTGGATGTTGTGGTGGTCTTCGAACCACGGGTGCACCGACAATGTCTAATCTTGTGCTCGCGGCTTTGATTCCATTGCCGTTCGCTGCGGAGCCGAGCCGCCGGGGAAGGAAGAAGCCGTCCGTGGTCAAGTCGCCACCACGGAGTAGGAGCCGGACCCGCCGGGAGACGGCGTCGTGCTGCTATGCTTCTCCCCGCAGCAAGCCGAGCCCCGGTCTTCTTCCGCCGTTCGTCGCCGCGCCGCCTCGCCGCCGTGTCCGAACGCGAGGTGAGCACCGAACCCTTCACCTTGATGTGGACCCGGCCATCGAGCCGAGGGCCGGACCGAGCCTTGTGAGCTCGCCGATTGTGTGATGACCGCCGTCCCGCATCGCGCCGCCGCGCGGACCCGCCGTCGCTTGAGAGCCGACCATCGAGCCGAGCCGGTCGTTTTGCGAGGTGCCGCCGCCATCGTCGCCGCGCGCGCTCCCTTGCCTTGCAATGGTGTCGTACCTTTGTTCCGACGAATGCACGCCGAGTTCCGCTCGCCGTCGGCACCCACACACTGAGCACGCCACCGTCGAGCGAAGGCCCTGCCTTTTTGGGCCAGGAGTTGTGCGAGCACAGACCCTCGTCGTGCGCACTTCCCCGCTCGCCGTCGCCCTGTTTATGTCCCTGGTTGTGCACATGTTGTTGGCGTTGTGCCATCGCCACGGCTGTGCCGCCGACCTTTACCAAAGACAAGCCAACACCGGTCGAGGCCCTGTCCTTCCTGACCGAACCTGTGCACGCGCACTCACGCACACGCGAGGTCGTTCGCCGGCGTATGTCCCCAACCAACGCCGCCGGCCGTTCCTCGCCGTTTTCCCTTTCTCTGTTCCCTTGCCTAGTGCACGCCGTCAATTTTGTGTCGCTGCCATGGCTGTGCCATCGGCGTTCGGCACGCACACAAACACTTGCAACCGAGGGCCGAGCCCCCGCTTCACCTATCTGTGACCGTGTTCGACGTTCCGCCGTGCCGTCGCCGCGAACCCCAACGCACCGGCGCACGTGTGTCCGTCGAGCCATCGACCCCAAGGTCGAACCTTTCGGCCACTTCGACCCTGAACACCGCCTCGCCTAAATCTGCTCGTGGAGCACTCATCTCTCCGTGTCGTCGTCGTGCACGTGCCGTCGGTTTTGTGTCGCCCCCCGTGGCCACGCCGCCGGCGTTCGCACAAATGCAAACATGTACACCCGAGGAGTCGAACCCCTCTCGCTCTCCTTGTCCAACCAATGTATGCACGCCCGCCGCCGTGAGACTCGGCCTTCCTAGCCGAACGAGTGCACACTCCCGCACGCACACGCGAGAAAGCGAGCACGCCAGGCATGGACACCCTAGTCCTTGTCGTCGTGGCGCTCCACTTCACCGCGCTACACCTAGTCTCACGGCCGCACAACGCGCGTGTCACCCGTACCACACCCTTGTGCTTGTCGGGCGAGCCGTTGATGTTTTGTTCGCATGCCGGCACGCACACCTCTCGTACCGCCGACTCGTGAGGACCATGTGTGGTTCGAGGACCGGTGGATGGTCGCTTCCTTGTGTGATGAGTGATTGACAACGTTGTGTGGACCGATTCTTGGCTAAGTATTGCGAGGTGCGAGGTTGCGGCTTGACTCGTGTTGGTGCGTGGTGAAGAACAAGCGCGAAAGGTCGTTGCGGTGAGGCCTCCAGTGTGGAGAAGACAAGTAGGCTTCGTTCGAGGGACCCGGTGGCCGGCGGGGGTCAAGTGCGGGCCGCATGGTGGCATGAACGACAAGATGAAGTCGTGGACGGTTTCTTGGTAGAGCCTCAAAACCAAGGGCGAGCCGGGACTACGTGGGAGCCGAGTCATGAGTGGAGATTGGCGGAGGCTACACCGAGTTCGCGGGGTTTGCAAGGTGGTTCACCGAAAACCCACCGGGTTACTCGGTTGAGCCACAAAACCGAGGCCGACGACTCGACGAGGAGGTGCGGCCACCCGGGCCGGTTCAACCGCCCGGGAGGGGCGGTCGGACCGCCCGGGGGCCGGTCGGATCCACCGGGCCGGTCTAACCGCCCGTGGGGGGCGGTCCGACCGCCCGGCCGCCGGCGCCGAGAAGCTTCGAAGCGGAGGACACGCGTCGGGATCGCAAGGCGTGCGTCGAGGCTACGCAGGGTGCGGTCGCCGGCATCCGTCCGATGGTGAAGACATCAAGAATTCCAAATCCGTCCTTGAGGGGCATGTATCCCTAGTTAGTAGAGAGGGGCATTTTAGACATTCGGTTGCCGCCTATATAACCCAAGAGGTGAGAGGTTGGCAACCAACTCTTGGAACCCTAGCTCATTTCGTTTTTCCATTTTCGTTCTCTATTTTCTCTAGGTTTTTAGAAGGCTAGTTTGAGAGCTTCATGTGAGATCTAGAGAGAGGGATGGATGTTTGGGTGGCAAACTAGACCTTGTACGAACCATTCATGGCATGTATAGAAGGTTCGGCGTGGTTCTTGATGGTGGTTTTCCCGTCTCTTTGATGTTGATTTTCGGAGCTCTTTTTGGCGGTGTTTTGAGAACGATTTCTTGGGGTTTTTGGTGGGTGTCACGTATGAGGTTCTTGTGCCTCTTTGGCTGGTGACTTTGCCCCCAAATCCCCTTTGAATCGAACTCGATTTGGTGGTTTTTCGAGTTGGGCGAGTTCTTGACCTAGAGAAGCGATTTCTTCGATTCCTCTTGATTGTGAGCGTTTCGGGTCGATTCCTTTGAGGTAGAGGTTGCCCAGGAGGTAACCCGCCTATCCCCGAAGTTTGGCCGCAATCCGTGGAGTGATTCGGGAGATTGAGCGCAAGGAAGTTGAGGTTTGACCCGCGGGTTCCTGTTCGGGAAGGGGCGGTCTAACCGCCTACGGGGGCGGTCTAACCGCCCGGGGTGTTTCCGGGTCAAAGTTTTGTTTCGCCGGATTTTCCTCCGTGAGTTCGTTCGCCTTGATCGGAGGAGTGTCCGGGTGAAATTTGGAGCCGTTCTCGCGCGGTTTGCTAGGTGTTCTTGGTTGGAGTTCGTTGGCCGGGTACGGGAGGTTAGACCGCCCCGGTGTAGCCGGCCTAACCGCCCCTAGGCCCTTGGGTGAAGGTTTGGTTTTCGCCAAGATTTTACGGTAGCTAGCATGGTCTTGACCGAGAGATCTCTCCGTTGGTGAAACCGTGGTGTGTTTTGGTGCTCGGAAGAGGCGTTTCGGAGGATCTCTTGGTTGCCGGGTGAAGGCGGTCTAACCGCCCCCTATACCCGGTCTAACCGCCCCCTCCGGTTAGCCGGCTTTCGAGTTGTTTCCGTCGGTGCTGCCGCATGTGTGTTGTGGTTCTTTGGTAGAGTTTGTTCCTAGGACCGGTAGCACTCCGGTGGCTACATGGTTTTGGCAAACGGGGAGGTAGAAGTGCGGAGCGTGTGATTTCGGGGGTTCGACCGAGCTAGTTCGTCTTGTCGGAGTTTCAATCTCCCTCGAGAAGAATTTTTATCGGCTCCCATTCACTCCCCCCCCTCTCTCGGTCGCCTTATCGGTCCTTCAAGTGGTATCGAGCCGGTTCGGGTCTTTGTTGACTCTAACCGGTCTAAGATCCAAGGATGGCGTACCGGGAACGGGGTTCGGGTCCTCCACACTTCGATGGAAAGAACTACCGGATGTGGAGCAAGCGGATGGGTGCGTTCCTCCGCGGAAAGGGTCGATACTGTGGGATGTCACGGTGGACACGGGATATGTCCGGCCGATGGATTTCCTTGCTCCGGGGTCGAGGGGACGGATTCGACGCCAACAATAAGGCGGTCGACTACTTGTTTCGTGCTTTGTGTCGACCGAGTTCGATCGGGTGCACACCGAGCACTTGGCTTGTAGGATTTGGGCGGTGTTGAAGGAGGCTCATGTTGGGAACGCCTGTGTTCGAGCACGGTTGTATGCGACCTACCGGAGAGAGTACAAGAACTTCACTCATCTCCCCGGTGAGTCCATCGATGCCTTGTTCCAGAGGTTCATGGTGGTTGTGAACAACATGAGGGCCAATGTGGACGTGCTCCCGTACGATGATCATGATAGAGCGGTCAAGCTCTTACACTCTTTGGATCGTACGATATGGGGCGGGAAGTTCGAGGCCATAGTCGAGTCGGAGAGGTACGACACTCGACGGTGAACGAGCCGTTCTCGAAGCTCAAGTCGGGCCGAGGTGGATAGGGGCATGACCGCCAAGCTCGAGGGACCGACCGACTCCCATAGTCTTGCCCTCGTTGGTGGTTCCAAAGGAAAGACTAACTCTAACCCATCCACCGGGATGTTTTCGTTTTCCTCTTTGATGTCTATGCCGGATGAGGAGTTTGATGACCTTGGAGAGGACGAGCCGGCGCCGTTGACGAGGCGGTTCGAGAGGCCGCACGAGAACCGCGTGAACATGAGGAGGAACACGAGGACCCCGCTTCCGTGCGGCAAGCGGGACACTTCGTCGCCGACTGCCCGGAGAAGGCTGAGAACAAGGACGGCTACAAGCACAAGCCGAGGAAGAACGACGACAAGTACCGTTCGAGGCGCGACCACAAGAGCAAGCACAAGAACAAGTACAAGGACGAGCGACGATCGAGGAAGAAGGAGGGCCGAGGCAAGGCCCGAGCGATGGTGGGAGCAAGCGACGTCGACTCCAGTTCCGCGTACTCCACCTCGAGCTCGAGCCGCTAGCCGATGACGAGGGAGATCGTCGCAAGAACAAGAGGTCGTCCAAGAACCTCGGCGGGGGCCGAGGCCGCTTCGCGAGAGACGGCTTCGTACCATGGCGCCGAGCTCCGGCAGCAAGAAGAGTACACGGAGCGACTCGGACTGCGAGTCCGACGACGAGGTGCGTGATGAACTTCCCTTCTTGCGCCGGGAGAATGAGAGGCTTGGCTCTTTGCTTGATAACCGTGATGACATGCTTAGAGAGGCCAAGAAAATGAGGAAAGAGCTTAGGGCTTCACTCGAGGATGCTAGGACTAGAGTGGGCTGAGCTAGAGACACAGGTGCTTGATAGCAAGCTTGAGATTGATTCGCTTAAGGCTAGCCCTATTGTTGCTGATGAAAATGATTGTGCTGATTGCTCCATATTCCTTGCTGATCTTGCTTTGTTTAAGGAGAAGCATGCCTCCAAGTGTGAGGAACTAGATGTGCTTAGGGTTGAAGTGGGCCGAGCTTAAGTCTAGACCTCGCTTTGCTAGGTGCTTGCACTTCTTGCCCCGTTTTGCATGCTAAGATTGATGAGTTGCATGCTTACACTAGTTCGCTCGAGGCTAAATTGAAGGAACCCATGCCTACATCCTGTTCTACTTGTGAAATGCATGCATTGAAAAATTTGGAGCTTGCACATTATGTTGATCGCTTGCGGGATGAGAATGATGACTTGAGGAAGTTGATGGGTTGGTTGTCGGTCATGAGCCTCGGTTGAGGATGATGATCGAGGCCTTTAAGAGGCAAGATGGTGAGGGGCTTGGGGCAAACAAGGTTGGTGAAGGAAGTGGAGAGAATATCCCGGAGCCACCAAAAACCCACCACAAAAATGATTTCCCTCCAAAACCCAACCATCTTAGGAACCGACTAGACACAACCCCGCCTCCACCTATATTTCCTACACCCACAAATGATCTCCAAAAGCCCATCAAGTTTGTGAGCACTTCGGGGAAAGTGTTCTTTGGGAAAGTGAGAGAGAAGGCAAGTGAGGAGAAATCGGTGGAGGAGTTGAGTGGAGAGAAACCAAGCGAGCAGCCCCCAATCCAAGCCAAAACCTAAGCTTGTGAGGTTCCGTTGTGGCCATTGTGGGAAGGAGGGTCACAAGGATGAGTTTTGCTTCAAGAGGAAGCGGGAAGAGAGGATGGCAAAGGAGTGGGCGAACAAGGATAGGTACAACCCTTCCCATGGTGTACCTAAGCCTCGTATGCCACCGCCGGGGGGTAAGGGCGTGGTGAGAAGTATTCCGGCATGGGGAGATGCGAGTTCCCGCGGCCGAGGAGCCGTTCTGGAGGGGGCGGTCGGACCGGCCCGGCTAGGCGGTCGGAGCCGGCCCGGCCCGAGGGGGGGCGGTTAGGACCGGCCCGGCTAGGCGGTTTAACCGGCCCCCCCCCCACTCGGGGCGGAGTGGTTTTCGAGGTGGTGAGTCGAGAGGTTTCGGGTCCGGGAGGTGGAGTTGCTGGTGGTTGGTCCGGAGAGACAAGCGGGTGGTCGGTTGCTAGGCATTCTCCCCCTCGAGGTCACTACGGGGATGGGAGGAGTCGTAGCTTTGAGAAGGAGAGGAGGGACGTTCCACGGGTGGTCTTCCGTGGTTTTGGTCCTCCTCCGGGCGATGAGGGGTGGTTCCCTCGAAGTGGTTACCGAGGTGGTGTTCGTGGAGGTAGTTTTGGTAGGAGAGATGCTTTGGTTGGTGCTAACCCCACTTTCGAGCAAATGGCTCCGGACTCGGTTTTCCTCTTTTGGTACTAACCCCGGTCTTCGAGTCGTTTGTTCGCTCACGTGCTTGTTTTTGAATTTCGGGTGGGAGACTTGAAGAACATTTGGTTGATTGACTCCGGTTGTTCGAGGCATATGACCGGAGACGAGGGGGTGGTTCTCAAGTCTCGTCCGGTGGTGACGAAGAGGTACATCACCTTTGGGGACAATGGGCGTGGGCGTGTGCTTTCGAAGGTGAGATAAAAGTGAGTGACAAGATCACTGCGAGGCGTGTTGCTCTTGTTCAATCGGCCGGGGTACAATTTGCTTTTCGTGTCTCGGTTGTTGGATGAGGGCTTTGAGGTGTTGTTTCGGCCGGGTGGTTCTCGGATTGTGGACTCTCGAGGGGACCTTGTTTGTATGGTCGTTCCCGAGGGTCGGGTGTTTCGTGCTGATTTTTCTCGGTCTTCGGGTGTTGAGCGTTGTTTCTTGGACCGGTTCTTCGAGTGAGTTGTGGAGGTGGCATAGGAAGTTGGGTCACTTGAGTTTTGACCTTTTGTCTCGCTTGAGTAAACTCAATTTGGTCCGAGGATTGCCACGTTTGAGGCTTGAGAAAGAGTTGGTTTGTGCTCCGTGTAGGCATGCCAAGATGGTGGCCTCTTCTCACCCGCCTCTCACCGATGTGATGACCGAGCGTCCATGCGAGCCGCTCCATATGGACCTTGTTGGCCCGGCTCGTGTGCGATCCGCGGGTGGGAAGTGGTATGTCCTTGTTGTGGTGGACGACTTTTCTCGGTATGCGTGGGTGTTCTTTCTTGAGGAGAAGGGGGAGACGTTTGGTTTTGTTCGAGATCTAGTCTTGAGGTTGAGGAACGAGAGGCACGGAGATGCCATACGAGCTATCCGCAAGTGATAATGGCTCGGAATTCAGGAACTCTCGTTTTGAAACTTTTTGTCATGACTTGGGTCTTGAGCACCAGTTTTCGAGTCCGTATACGCCTCCCCGAATGGTGTTGTGGAAAGGAAGAACGGGACCTTGTGCGAGATGGCTCGGACGATGCTTGATGAGCATAGGACTCCGAGGAGGTATTGGGCCGAGGCGGTGAATACCGCGTGCTATGTTTCGAACGAGAATATATCTCGAGTGCACAAGAAGAAGACATGCTATGAGTTGATGCATGGTCGCACACCCAAAGTGAGTCACTTCCATGTCTTTGGTTGCAAGTGTTTCATTCTCAAGAAAGGCGGGAAGTTGGATAAGTTTGAGGCTAGGTCCGTCGATGGCATTTTCTTTGGTTATGCATCTCATTCTAGAGCATATCGTGTGCTCAATCTTGAAACTAACCAAATCGTGGAGACTTGCGAGGTAACCTTCGACGAGACAGAGCCACGTAGTCGGCTTGTCTTTGAGTGTGCGGGTGATGATGAGCTTGGCGAGGAGATCTTTCGGGAGGAGGAGCATGAACATGGTGATGATGAAGATGGCGGTGCGGTGCCCCCGGCCGGACATGTACCCACTACTTCGACTACGATGATGGATGGACCCTCTCCGCTACACCTACGACGACAAATCAAGAACGAGGAGAAGCCGATGTTGAGGGGGGAGGTAGCTTCGAGGCGAGAACCTCCCCGACGAGTTCAAGTGGATCACCCGGCTTCGAGGATCATCGGCGACATGAATGAACGCACTACACGGTCGAGGGTTCGAAACAATTCCCATTTTGCTCATGCGGCGTTTGTTGCTTCTTTTGAGCCCAAAGACATTGGACACACACTATCCGATCACAATTGGGTTAACTCGATGCATGAGGAGTTGGAGAACTTTGAGAGGAATCGGGTGTGGGAGTTGGTTGACCCCTCCCCCGGGGGTGTAAGCCGATTGGTACAAAGTGGGTGTGGAAAAACAAAGAGGGAGAGAAGGGTGAGGTTGTGAGGAACAAGTCGAGACTTGTTGCTCGGGGGGTTCGGTCGTAAGGAGGGGATCGACTACGAGGAGACCTTTGCTCCCGTAGCCCGTTTGGAGGCGATTAGGATCCTTCTAGCCTTTTCCGTGGCTAAAGGGTTCAAGTTGCACCAAATGGATGTGAAGAGTGCTTTTCCGAATGGAGTGTTGGAGGAAGAAGTGTATGTGAGACGACCTCCGGGGTTTGAGAGTGAGAAGTACCCCCACCGGGTGTACAAGTTGAGGAAGGCGCCGTATGGGTTGAAGCGGGGCGCCTAGAGCTTGGTATGGCGAGGTTGAGGGGGTTCTTGTTTGAGAGAGGTTTTGAGATGGGGAAGGTCGATCGGACCTTGTTTTTGCGAGAGGCGGGGCGGGAGATATTCGATTGTGCGGGTGTACGTGGATGATATTGTCTTTGGTGGCTCGTCTAACTCTCTTGTTGCGAGGTTTGCGAGATGATATGAGCGGGGAGTTCGAGATGAGCATGATGGGTGAGTTGCAGTTCTTCCTTGGGCTACAAATCAAGCAATCAAAGGAAGGAACATTTGTGCACCGGGCTAAGTACACCAAGGACATTGTGAGGAAATTCAAGATGGAGGACTCCAAGGCTATGACGACGCCGATGAGTACGACTACGGCTCTTGATGCGGACGAGGAAGGTGAACACGTGGACCGGAAGGAGTACGGAGCATGATCGGGTCACTCCTCTACTTGACGGCGACGAGGCCGGACATACGGTTCTCGGTGTGTCCGTGCGCTCGTTTTCAAGCGTCTCCGAGGACTTCGCATCGGCAAGCGGTGAAGCGAATTTTCGGTACTTGCGTCACACTCCCGACTTCGGCCTTTGGTACTCCGCGTCCTCTTCTTTGGCGCTTCATGGCTTTTCAGACGCGGATTTTGCCGGGTGTCGGTTGGATAGGAAGTCTACTTCTGGGACTTGCCAGTTTTTGGGTTCTTCGTTGGTGTCTTGGTCTTCTCGTAAGCGGCCGAGTGTTGCTCAATCCACGACCGAAGCCGAGTATGTTGCCGCCGCTAGTTGTTGCTCTCGGCTCCTTTGGATCACCTACACCATGAGTGACTTTGGTGAGGAGTATACCCATGTCCCACTTCAATGTGATAGCACCGGTGCCATAAGCGTTGCAAAGAACCCAGTGCTCCATTCCAAAACCAAACACATAGAAGTGAGGTATCATTTCCTGAGAGACAACGTAGAGAAAGGGAAGATAGCCTTGATCCATGTACCCACACATGACCAACTAGCCGATATTTTCACCAAACCCCTAGATCAAGCAACTTTCACTCGTTTGCGGGGGGAACTTGGTGTATGTTTAATTTCTTGAGTTGGGTGTGTGGGGGCTTTCTTTTGCCGGTGGTGTCGAGCCCGTTTTGCCTCCCCTCGAGGAGCCGGTTTGTAGCATATGTATAGCTTTCCTTTGTGCATTTCTTGCATTTGGCATGGCATATGTAACATGATGTATAGGCATCCTTGTATCTTAGATTGCATGCATTTTGTATCATATGCATTGGATAGGAAAAGCTTCTCCTATATACATTGTTTACCATGGGTTGTTATATATGTTCTTGTGAGCTTGTTTGGTATGCTATGGTTAGTTTGGCTTAGCTCTTGATGATCTTGTTGAATGATCCATGGTTGATGGCTAATTTTTGAGAAATGTCATATACATGCTCTCTCATGCGTAAATGCCTATATATGATCTTGACATGTTTTAGTGGCTTTGCTATGCTTACTTTGTGGTTGGATAGCTAGTTTATTGATCATATGGAGCCAAAGGCTCGCTTGCCATCATGAATGTTTAGCCCTCTTGCTTAATCTTTTGGAGGGGCATAAGTTCCTTTTTGTCGCAAAGACATTTCATGTACCATTTACAAATCTGAAAATGAAATGAAAAATGCTTGGAAAATATGTTCCCATGTCATATGTGCTGAAATTAATTTGCTTTGGGTGCTAAACCGTTGCATGATGCCTACCAATGAGAAGTCTCATACATAGAAGTAGGCACATGGCTCGGTGGCTTTGACATGACATGAGGTGCTTTTGGGTGTTTATGATGGTCTTATGATTAGAATGGCTGTCCTAGCATGAAGTTTGAGTGGCTTTGCCATTTTGATATGTGTTGCTCATGTTTAGGTATTTGCTTGTGAGGGAGTAACTTTTCGCAAAATTACTAAAATCCTTTTTAGCCTTGTCCAATGGTTGTGAAACTTGGTGATCACGTAGTTAAGGTCCTTACGAAACTGTCGAGTATCTAACTTGCTCATTTGGACTTGTGTAGCTCCTTGTGATGAATTTTGTATATTCGAGAAGCTATATGTTGCAAGTTTTCGCATTTTGCCTTGATTCATGCATTGTCAACAAGGGGGAGAAGTTTGTGCATGTTTTGGGCACCTGGGAGTGTTTGGAAGGTGTTCCAATTGTTTCGGGCAGTTTTTGAGCAAGTTTGGTGCGGGGTCGGTTTCTTCGGGCGGTCTAACCGCCCCCCGTGCGGTCCGTTCGGGCAGAGGCGGTCTAACCGCCCCGGGCGGCGGTCTAACCGCCCGGGCGGTGTGAGCAAGTTTTTGCTCTTTGTTGCATTCCCGAGTTGCATTGATGCATGTGTTCGGGGGGGGAGTGTCTTGTGGCTCGTGGGGAGCTTGCATTTGTGCGGGGGGAGCTCTTTGTAGTGTTCGAGTTTTGCTTTGGTGGTTTGCGCTCTTTGCTTGAGCCGCGTTTTGTCTCGGATGTGTCGAGCCGTTGCCCTTGCCTAAGGGGTCCGAGACTTGTCTTCTTCAAGTGATCTTGCTCTTTGCCTTTCTTTGGCTTTCGATCGCTTGTTGGGGTTTCTTTTTATTTGTTTCTTTTCTTTTCCTTTTCTCTTATGTTACTTCATGTGAGTGTGTTGTCAATGCACTCATCAAGGGGGAGATTGAGGACCATGTGTGGTTCGAGGACCGGTGGATGGTCGCTTCCTTGTGTGATGAGTGATTGACAACGTTGTGTGGACCGATTCTTGGCTAAGTATTGCGGGTGCGGGTTGCGGCTTGACTCGTGTTGGTGCGGGTGAAGAACAAGCGCGAAAGGTCGTTGCCGGTGAGGCCTCCGGGTGTGGAGAAGACAAGTAGGCTTCGTTCGAGGGACCGGTGGCCGGCGGGGGTCAAGTGCGGGCCGCATGGTGGCATGAACAAGCAAGATGAAGTCGTGGACGGTTTCTTGGTAGAGCCTCAAAACCAAGGGCGAGCCGGGACTACGTGGGAGCCGAGTCATGAGTGGAGATTGGCGGAGGCTACACCGAGTTCGCGGGGGTTTGCGGTGGTTCACCGTAAAACCACCGGGTTACTCGGTTGAGCCACAAAACCGAGGCCGAAGACTCGACGAGGGAGGTGCGGCCACCCGGGCCGGTTCAACCGCCCGGGAGGGGCGGTCGGACCGCCCGGGGCCGGTCGGATCCACCGGGCCGGCCTAACCGCCCGGGGGGGCGGTCCGACCGCCCGGCCGCCGGCGCCGAGAAGCTTCGAAGCGGAGGACACGCGTCGGGATCGCAAGGCGTGCGTCGAGGCTACGCGAGGTGCGGTCGCCGGGCATCCGTCCGATGGTGAAGACATCAAGAATTCCAAATCCGTCCTTGAGGGGCATGTATCCCTAGTTAGTAGAGAGGGGCATTTTAGACATTCGGTTGCCGCCTATATAACCCAAGAGGTGAGAGGTTGGCAGCCAACTCTTGGAACCCTAGCTCATTTCGTTTTTCCATTTTCGTTCTCTATTTTCTCTAGGTTTTTAGAAGGCTAGTTTGAGAGCTTCATGTGAGATCTAGAGAGAGGGATGGATGTTTGGGTGGCAAACTAGACCTTGTACGAACCATTCATGGCATGTATAGAAGGTTCGGCGTGGTTCTTGATGGTGGTTTTCCCGTCTCTTTGATGTTGATTTTCGGAGCTCTTTTTGGCGGTGTTTTGAGAACGATTTCTTGGGGTTTTTGGTGGGTGTCACGTATGAGGTTCTTGTGCCTCTTTGGCTGGTGACTTTGCCCCCAAATCCCCTTTGAATCGAACTCGATTTGGTGGTTTTTCGAGTTGGGCGAGTTCTTGACCTAGAGAAGCGATTTCTTCGATTCCTCTTGATTGTGAGCGTTTCGGGTCGATTCCTTTGAGGTAGAGGTTGCCCGGGGAGGTAACCCGGACTATCCCCGAAGTTTGGCCGCAATCCGTGGAGTGATTCGGGAGATTGAGCGCAAGGAAGTTGAGGTTTGACCCGCGGGTTCCCTGTTTCGGGAAGGGGCGGTCTAACCGCCTGCGAGGGGGCGGTCTAACCGCCGGGGTGTTTCCGGGTCAAAGTTTTGTTTCGCCGGATTTTCCTCCGTGAGTTCGTTCGCCTTGATCGGAGGAGTGTCCGGGTGAAATTTGGAGCCGTTCTCGCGCGGTTTGCTAGGTGTTCTTGGTTGGAGTTCGTTGCTTGGGTACGGGAGGTTAGACCGCCCCGGGGTAGCCGGTCTAACCGCCCCTAGGCCCTTGGGTGAAGGTTTGGTTTTCGCCAAGATTTTTCGGTAGCTAGCATGGTCTTGACCGAGAGATCTCTCGTTGGTGAAACCGTGGTGTGTTTTGGTGCTCGGAAGAGGCGTTTCGGAGGATCTCTTGGTTGCCGGGTGAAGGCGGTCTAACCGCCCCCTATACCCGGTCTAACCGCCCCCTGCGGTTAGCCGGCTTTCGAGTTGTTTCGCCGTCGGTGCCGCATGTGTGTTGTGGTTGCTGGTAGAGTTTGTTCCTAGGACCGGTAGCACTCCGGTGGCTACGTGGTTTTGGCAAACGGGAGGTAGAAGTGCGGAGCGTGTGATTTCGGGGGTTCGACCGAGCTAGTTCGTCTTGTCGGAGTTTCAATCTCCCTCGAGAAGAATTTTTATCGGCTCCCATTCACTCCCCCCCTCTCTCGGTCGCCTTATCGGTCCTTCAACTCGCCGGCGCTTTGTTCGCCGCCGGGGATCTCTGCTCCCGTCGGACCCGCGACCCCGTCGCCGTGGGTTGACGCCGGCCATGACCGCTCTTCTCTCTACGCTATCGGTGCCATAGCATCTCTTCTCATGCTCCGTGTCTTGCTTTGTCCAACCACGGGCACACCCACGCCCGTGTGGGGGGGACGTCGACACCGCACGAGGAACCGCGCCGCCGAGCCGTCTTCGTCGCCGGGGCTTTGCCCTTGTCGCGAGCGCCGTCGCCGTCCTTCTTGCTCTCGCCGCGTCGTGGCCGAGCCACCGGCGCACTCACACGCGCCAACCCGGCCGCCGCCTTCCACACCTCGGGGCGAAACCGAAGCACCCGGATCGCGACCACCTCGTCGCTCTCCGTTTCACGTCACCGCCGAGGACGTCCTTCCGCCCGGACGCACGAGCATCGGGCCAAGTAAGTGCACGTGTTCGTCCGCACGTACGCACGCGAGCGAACACCCCGGCGTGCCACCGGGGAGCTCGCCGCCGTGGCCAAGCCACCTTCTTGCTCGCGCGCTCGGTGAGGACATGGATGCCGCCTTTGGCCGGCCAATGCTCACCACCTCACACGCTTCTTCTCCGCATTCAAGCGAAGCCAAGACGCGACCTAGCACGTGTTGTGGTGTTCGCGCCTCCCTTATCAAACCTCGCCGCTCGACCTTGTCCGCGCGCGGCCGTTCTCTTTCACCGCCGGCGTTTCGCTCACATACACCCGCAACCGCGGGAGTTGAGCCCCGCTTCTTCTCGTCCAAACGGTGCACGCGCATGTTCGCGCGCACGCACACCCTCGCAAGCGAGCCGCCACGCCGCGGGGACACCCCGGTCGCGATGCCGCGGAGCTCGAGCCGCACCGAGCCGTTTACCTTCGCGCCGCCGTGCTCGTCCTCGGGGAGCTTCATCTCACGGACGCACGCTCGTGCATGAGCTCGACCAAGCTATCGCCTTGGCTCTCCTTGCTCGAGTCCGGTGAACACGCTCACGCGTGTGAGCCGAACCTAACCGCCGCCCACCCCCTGTCGCGAGGCCGGAACCCCGTCGTCAAGAGCATCATTTCCACCGAGGCGCGCGAGCGCCGAACCAACTCGTGTACGCGTTTGCTCTCGGGGCACGCGAGCGCATACAACCTCATCGACGCCGACCACCCGAATCTCGTCGCCGAAACCCCCCTCGCTTTGCACCCGCACCCCCCGCACCGCTCTCCGTCACCGTCGTCCCCGATTTTCCGGACCAAGGCAACCCTTTTCTTTGCCTAGATGAATCCCTAGGTGTACCCGAGCCGCGTCGAGTTGCGTGAGGTCGAGTCACCGACCCACCTCGCCGCCGACGAGCCCCTTTCCACCTCGTCGCTCCTGCCCGGGACTTACCATCGAGCACCTGGCGCCCACGCCAGAGTCCCGTAGGGGATAGTTGCACACACGCGCCCACACACCTTTGTTACCGTAGTGGATCCTGCCGGATCTAGTGCGGTCGACCAACCACAAAAGCACCACACCTCTGCGCGCTCGGTACCGCGAGCCGCAAAGATCCGACCAAGATTGTTTGTGGGCAGCCACATGTGCATGGGTCGACGCTTATAGCTACCTATGTGGCAGCCATGTGAGCTCGAAGAGCTAGCTTGCCAGCCCACACTTGTAGATAGCTTAGAGTCCTTTTGAGCACATGCGGTAGGAGTTAGCTTATAGTTAAGTGTATTGTGTAGGCGTATTTTAATTTCAGAAATCTATTTTATCTTTGGAAAATCCCAGAAAACTCATTTCAACTCCGAAAATTGTGAAACCTTTTCCAAAGCTCTTCTAAAATTATAAACTCCGTGTTAGGCTAGTGTTCGCTCTCTTTTGGCTCTTATTTGTTGTTCATTTGGAGTTAATTGCAATAGGACCCGCCTTTATTTTAATTGCGCATTAATAGGAAACAGGTCGGAGTCGGGGAGCTTGGAGCTCGGAGATCGACTACAACGACGACTACGTCACCGACGACTACTCGCACGCGGTGTTCACGCCCGACCGATTCTGAAATAGGCCTAATAGGCATTGCTATGTAGTATGCTAGCGCTTTACTTTAAATGCATGATGATGATGAACCTTGCATTACCGCCTACTTTTATTATCCTGTCCTTGATTGTCCTACTACTATATATGTGTATATAAGCGTGTATATGCGCCGGGAGCTTCGCGATGCATGTGTTTGGGATGGGAGTAGTGGTTCTTGGCGTGAGTGGGGTAAAAACCGGCAGGAGAAGGCGTTTTGGGTACTTTGGCGGGGGTGAGCTCGAGACAACCGATCCGGGATCGGGGATAGGGATGCACTCCTCGGTGTATCCCCGCTCCCCGACGGGTTTTCGGAGCCTAGGTGTTGGGGTTTTACTTGCGGATGGAGGACATGAGCTTGCCCCGGTGCGAAAACGAGTGGATCAACCTTGTCGATAGGACTTTCGTACACACCACCTCGCCGAGAGTGGGGATAGGGCCGAGTTGAGCTCGGCAAGTGCGGAACCATCACCCCGCTTAGGAAGGATAGAGGGTATCCGTGGGGGAGCGGTGGAGGTGAGACCACCCTCTCAGAGCGTCTCCCGTGTGGCCACACGGGAGCATTTCACAGCTCCGGTGCGATTCCTTCCGAGGGGGGGATTCGTTTTGAGGGCCCGGATGCGGGATGGGATCGTAAATACCGAGAGTTCGCACGGTAGGATGGGCTCGGTTGGCTGATCACCGTCGCCGGTACCATCCCGAGGTTGGGTATGTGTGTACACCGCTCCGCGAGTTGTTTGATCTATACGTATAGCCGCGTCCTCGGTCATGGACAAACCTTGAAGACATGTTCGTTCCTCATGTTTTGGGATTACTACCTCCCCCCGTAGTTGAGAGTGAGGTGAGCCGTGGTTGCGATCACGGTTGACGGTTAATAGTTGTATCAAAGTTCGTTTGTGACTTGCAAGCGGACAAGTCTCCCGTCGTAGTCAAGGGACCCTTCTTCCCTCGAGTGGTGAACCCAAGGTATCGAATCCGTGGAACAATGTGCAACGCAAGGATTCAATCTAGTAAAGCAAGGTAAAGCTATCTAATGAAGACAAGTTGCATCTAATCTACTAACTCATAAAGAAAACACATCTAATCTAATCTACTAAAGAGGTAGCAAGAGAAAGCAAAAGATAACCAATCTAGAGAATCTAGATCATGCTTATGTTGTAGCTCCAAACAAGATAGATGAAGATAGCAAAGCGAATCTCATTAAAAGCATCTTTAAATCGTGGCCTTCCCATCCGACTCCGAAAACATCCGCCTTTCGAGACCCCCGTTCGTCACAACGTATCCCTATTCATGCGGGGAGCTTAGGGCGAGTTCGATAGAACAAGTTGAAATCACTTGGCCGGTCCGGTATGCACCTCTAGCCACCGCGGCTACAAGAGCACCCTATGTAATCTATCTTAAGTATAGATCGTAGAAGAAGCAAAACCAAGAAGAAATCAAAATCATCGAGAAGGCACTTGATCGCTAGAAATCGAATTCACTTACAAACTTCACCATGAATGATTACATGAACAAGATCACCACCGGGGCCCTCCCTCGATCTTGATCCTCGCTCCGAGCTCCGACGTGGTCTTCCATGCAAGGTTCCCACGTCGGCCGGGGAAACCCTAGACAACTAGCACGACCCTCATCTTCAAGTTGGTGTCCCTCAAGCTTCTCTCGCTCCTCGGCGGCGGAATACAACTTCCTCTCTGCGTGGCTCTCGGTCGGGGGGCTATTTATAGCCCGAGAAGCAATTAGGTCAAAGGAGAGGCCGATTGGGCCCCCCGGATTGGGCCGGGCCGGCCGGCCGGGCCGACCGGCCCGGGCCCAAGTCGGCCCATCTCGTGGCTCGCTTCGCCGGTGTTGCTTCCCACGTCTTCTAGATGTTCTCCCCTTTTGCATGTGGGCCCTTGACGTCGGTTTCTCTCCGAATTGGACTCAACTCCTTGTCTTGCAAGATTCAAGCACTTTTTCGGTTCGGTCCTCGGAGTTTATCATCTTCTCGGGCTTGGTCCTTGGGCTCTTGGAGTCATGTTCACTTCATTGCTTGACTTGTATCGGGCTTCAAGGTCTTGTCATGAGGTGCTTAATGAACTTATCCCGGAAGTCTTGCTTTCAACGTTAAAACCCCGCGTAAACACATAACTCCAAAACCGACATGCACAAGTGAACTTGTTATACCACGGGGGTTAGTACCGATGAATAAGATACAAAAGTTATGCCAACATAGAAGGGAAACTCATGGCTAGGTTGACGGATTTTCACCGTCAACATCTCCCCCATGCTTAAACCTTGCTCGTCCTCGAGTAAGCCTTCGATGGATATCATCATTGCCAAACAATGTTTAAACCTTGCACTTGATCATACATGAAAAAAAACATAATGCTCTCAAAAGTTTAATTCGTTAAAGTTCCATAAAGTACTAGCCTTCACCTCTACGGAGGGTAGATTCTTATTAAGCTTATCCCACAAGTATTATCATGCTCACCAAGTTTAAATATACCTCGAATTTTTGAAATAAAGAACGAGATAAAGAAAAGCTAAACCAAGTTCACAAATTTAAATCATCTTGTATATTGCTCATGAACTCTCATCTCACTTGTCTCTCAAGCCTATATATTCTACTCCTTTCCCTCTCATATATATGTGGTAGGCTTTATATGGAGCTTTGGGAAAGTTTAGTCCTAACAAGATTTTATAAATGAGGTGTTGTCAAAACAAGACAAGCTTCTCATGGTCTTACCGAGACTCGTCAAAAAGGTCATTGGAAAATAATGTTGAATCAATGAGGGGAAAGAGAAAAATACACACACTTTTAGATAAGTGGACATGTGCAAATGGCAAAGAGTGATCCCGAGGCACAAAGGAAGTCCTCGTTATCGGATTGCACATGGTTGGAAGATGAGAATGGATCTTTTTAACTTGAAGCCTTGAATGCACTTTTAGAGAGCCGGGGAGTTCACTTTACGCACATATATTTTTTTTCTCTTTCTCATATTTCTCATTCTTTTCTTTCTTTCATTCATTCATTTTTTTCTTGTCATATATTCAGTCCATGACTTTCACAACGAAGTTTTGATTTTTTATACCTTGAAAGTCATGAATATCACTGGATTTTTTTTTACCCAACCCTATACATCTCTTTCATCATTTTTTTTAAAATACTCCCTTTTGAACTCTAAAACTGCACCGTACCTACCTCCTCCCCCATGCTTAGACGTTGCTCGTCCTCGAGCAAAGAGGCGAAAAATAAGGTAGGTACCGGAGATATTTTTCCTTGGAGAGATACTTGAAATCTTTAACGTTGGCACCGTCTTGCGATCTTCCTTGAATTGATGATCCATTCTCAACTATAGGTTGTGGTCAAGGAGGTAATCACAAAAAGATGATATTTGGTTTAAGGGTGGATATCCGGCGAAGTTTGCGAGATCACCGATGCGGGGATACACAATGCACGGATAAAAGGCTAGCAAAAAAAGATAGATACGCAAAAACGGAATGACCAGCTTCTTAGTCTCGGGCCGGAGAAATCATGGCCTGCAATAACGCACTCAAAAATAAATCTTGTACACTAAGGTTTATGCACTCAAATATATATAAGGCTTTGGATAGGTTGAGCAACACACAAGTGATATTTGTGACAAGGTTAGCAATATTTTTGAGCATAAAAGACATCTTTAATCTATTCATAACTTGAGAGCACATAAAACACTATGGGTCTTTATTTTAATCATAACCTCCGCTGAAGATTAAGCTAGCATTTAAATAAATTCAGATTTGTATTTTTAAGAGAGCACTAGTTCAAACATGCATAAATCAATTACAAAGATAAACAAAGCGGCAATTATAATCATATATCATCATGGCACAAACTTTGTAACTTTACCAAAGGTAAAAACTTGGTGGTGACATTATTCATGATGAAAATAAAAACTAAGACACACGCTGAAAATTAAACTAAAAACTGAAAATTAAAGCAAAGCTGAAAATACTACGCAAACATAGGTGCAAACAAGCTGAAAATTAAAGAAAAGGGGGGAAAAGGAAAGATAACTAAAGCTCCTCCTCTCTCTAATCTTTCGCCGGTGGTTGATATTGATAGTCTTGGTTGTTGTACCCTTACTTGTAATAGGAATGCACCACTCCTCCTATGAATTGTCTGACGGTGCTAGGTGAAGGTGTCCAAGCACATAAGCGACGTTTGCATTTCCTTCACCCATTTAGTTGGCATTGGTTTGGATGGCTGCAATAATTTGCATGTTCCTTGCAGCGTATCCTCCAATGGTGGCTCCATTTTGTTGTGGTTGAGGAAGGTGTGCAAATGGCTCCGCAAAGGCTACGTTGGGCACCGCAAAAATGGTGGGGGTATGGCTGCACCACTCCCCCATGCTTGCATTGGTACACCACCGTAGTAATTCGACGGCGCCGGGGTTTCTCCCAATGGTGGGACATAATTTTGTTGTGCACCTCCTTCTTGGGTCGTGGAAGATCCTTCTCTTATAATTCTTCTCCTTTATTTTTCTTCGCCGGCACAAGAAGTCCTTCCTCTAACCGATCTTCTTCCCCTCAAGAAAAGTCTTAATCTTCAATCCGGAAGGGGCAAATTCACCTAGGCCACTTGTAAGCCTCCTCTCTCATCTTCACTCTTTTATTTTCCTTTCTTCATACATTCCTAGGGAAGTCCGGGTAGGAGATGATTCGGGTTCCTTGTAATACCCGGTTTTAAAGAGATAGTCAACATGGAGAGGCAACACCCCGAACCAATATCTCCCGAACTCGATGTTGCTTAACAACACCACCGGTTGATCATAGGTGAGTGGGGTCTATTGGCCACTTGGCAATCAAAGCCAAGTAAAGCCAATTCAACTCCGTGTTGGTTGTCTTTGTCTCTCTTGTTCTCCCAAAAATCCACTTGCACAAAAGTGACACACTTGGATAATGGGTTCGGATAGTATTTTTTTTCGTTGATGGTCTCTTCCCGTGATCATACTCCAAAAGCCTTCCCATGTGCCTTCATGCACATACTTGTTCCGGAGCTCCCTTTTGAAAATAGGAGACACTCGCCCATGGGTCTACGATACTAGGCATGCAATCGTGTCGAACATGAAAACCAATCTAGTCTATCGGGGATTGTGTTGAATGGATCCAAGGAAGCATTGGAGCCCTACTCCCTTTATGGCATGGTTGCTAGCCTTAAGCATTAAAGTATTTTCAACACAAGATGATAGATAGATAATCCAACAAAGTGTGATTACATCTCAAGATCGAGTACAACCCATGGATGAAAGGAGATTACCCCATCAAAGTGCTAGAAATAGCATCGTTGATCAAGGTTACCCTTCTGACGGTGTCTTCCTTCTTCTCCACTTGTGGGCTCCCTCCAACGGAATGAGAGACTCAGCACTCCTTCATCAAGGTTATGCGCCATGGTCATGAAAATTTCCTAGGCGAATTCCTTGTGGGTGTTTGCTGGCACTCCGCTAGAGAATTGCACCGGTGTCCCGTGTGAAACCCAATATGTGGAGAGCTTGGTCGTCGATGTCGACGTTCGCTACAAGCCTCTACTTAAGGCGAGCGAGCTTCTTCTCCTCCTCCGTCATGATGACATACCCCTCGGAATACCGCGGAGCATAAGGAGGTGGAGCGGATGATCGTGTCAAGTGGCGAGGTTGGGCAGGCCGCTCCTCCATATGTTATTGAAGTTTGGTGCACCTCATAAACGAGTTTCGTGTGGCTCTCATGCCACCAAGGAGAAGAGTGTGGTTCCTCCTCGGCGGTGCCGTGTCCTCCTCCATACTCCGAGGAAACTCGGAAACCGAGTGCCTCCTCGAAGGGGTTGTCGATGATGGCTTAGACGACGATGATCCCTTCTTCTTTGGTGAAAAGACTTGTAGTTTTCTTCCTTGATTGCAGCACTCTCCCTCACAAATATATATCCGGGGTTTTCACCCGGTAACAAGGTACACAAATATTATTTTGGAGTCCGGACTTTGAGTGGATTAAGGATGTGATTTGTTGCACGAAACAAACGCGGTGGATGGCTAAGTCTAAGGTGATTCCGGCCTACAAACTAGAGCACACGAACAAAGAGTTGGATGAAAGACTTACCTCTCTCCTCCTCTTGGCTCGGTTCTTCTCTAGTGCATTCATGTTGCTTCGTGATCGCGTACACCTTCCAAACGTTCCCATCCACTCCTTCGCTTGCTTTATTGCTCCTTCCACTTGTTGTTTTCACATTGACTCACTTCCATACTCCCTTTCCTCACATGCATCCATGATATTCCTACAAAATAAAGCCTTGGCTGCCCCCCCCATGCTTGTACTTTGCATGTGGTTTAAATATGTTGGAGGGGCATCCCGTGATGTATCATGGTGCATGCATGGTTAGGTTAACTAGATTGCCTCCCTTTAAGGCTAAGCACTCCTCTAGTTTCGAAATTTAAAAATATTTTTCAGAGCCATGCAAGAGCTCGAACATAATTTTAGAGAAGTTTTTAAACCATTAGAAACAAATGCAAGTCGAAAATATTTTATTTTTACGTCGATTTCGGTCTCACCGGTATAGTTTGCCTTCATTGGTTGAGAGCAAACATTTCCCGGCTTGATCATGGGGGCATAGGTTTAGGTCCTAATTTCGATTAGATGAGAGAGATTTTGAATGAAATAAAATTAAGTGAGGCTTAGAAAAATTCTAATCTTAGAGAAACCAAGGATATGGATTTTTAAACCAACCAAAAATCAAGATTCTAGGTCCACGCGAGTCCTACCACATGCTGAAATTTAAATAACATCTAGATACAAGTCGTGGCTCTACTCGTGTGGTTTTAGCATGAAAAATAAGTCAACCTCAGCACCATAATGAGGGTGAAAGGTTGAGTTAAGGTTCTGAAATTATTTGGTTGAGGGTTTCTCGAAAAGAAAAGAATCAAACAAGCACATAGGATGGTTCATGTAAAGGGTTTATGATCAAGCAAAATATTCAACCAAGAATTATGTCTCTAATATTGTTCAACCATTCTAAGTCTAAGGTTTTGCGTATTAAAATTCAGAACTGAATTAAATTTAAAAAGACTTGAAAAACCCGGAATCGGGTTGTCCTCCCGTAGCTTATTCTTGACTCGACGAAACGGGTTGCCTCCCGCCTAGCGCTCCGTTTATAGTCCATGGCTAGACTTCTTCACTTGATTACTCCGGATCAACGCTCTTTGCGGGCGTTGCAATCTTGGGTACCCACTTTGGCTTAGTCAATTTTTTTTTTTGGTCTTCACGAGCCGGCTTTGTCCTTTGGTCTTGACGGATGCAACATCTTCCTTGTGGCTCGGCATCTCGAACTCCGGTCCTTCGGTCGTGATCTTCATGGTCTCTAGTGTGATCCTTCATCTCTCCCGAATGAGCTTGAGTAGCCTTCGCCGTCTTGGGACCTTGGAGTTGTCTCGGATATTCTTCTTTGTTGCCCATCGGGCGCCGGCAAGTTGTCCCACTTGCGTCTAGCATCTTCATCATGATGAACACTTCGCATGTGGATCTTGCCTTGGCGGCCTTTAGGTGTTGAGCTTCTTTCTCCATCTCCATCTTCTCCATCCTCCTCTTAAGTAAACCGATATGCCACTCAAGGAATCCGGCTCGTATGCATTCAGCTCTCGCAATCGTCATGCGGATAGTTGAGACCTTGATCTTGAACGGCCTCCCGGCGTCTTGAAGGTTTATGATAGGTAGATCAACGATGTCCGGGGTGCGTAGCACTCCGGTGGTTGAGGTTGATCTTCCTTTGGACTTGGAGGTGGTGATTCCCTTGGAGATTTTGACGGTCCTTCGACTTCAACTTTTGAATCTAGGGTTTCCACCCTTTTAGCTTGTGTTGCATGTCACCTTTGCCCCGTAAAGTTTTCCTGGATCATCCACAAAAAAGTTTGGGTTTCTTGGAGAGGTAGCCAACCATCTCCGGTTAGGGTTAGTAATAAAACAAAAATCTAAACATAAAAACTAGGGTTAATCAAAACTAGATTAGATTGACTCTTTTTTTTTCTTTTTGGGGATGATCAAACATAAGAGATGCAAAAGAAAATCAAAAGAAAAACTGAAAGATAAGCGATACTAGATCGGATCTTGATTGCTTGTTCCCCGGCAACGGCGCCCAGAAAAAGGGGCTTGTTGACGGTTAATAGTTGTATCAAAGTTCGTTTGTGACTTGCAAGCGGACAAGTCTCCCGTCGTAGTCAAGGGACCCTTCTTCCCTCGAGTGGTGAACCCAAGGTATCGAATCCGTGGAACAATGTGCAACGCAAGGATTCAATCTAGTAAAGCAAGGTAAAGCTATCTAATGAAGACAAGTTGCATCTAATCTACTAACTCATAAAGAAAACACATCTAATCTAATCTACTAAAGAGGTAGCAAGAGAAAGCAAAAGATAACCAATCTAGAGAATCTAGATCATGCTTATGTTGTAGCTCCAAACAAGATAGATGAAGATAGCAAAGCGAATCTCATTAAAAGCATCTTTAAATCGTGGCCTTCCCATCCGACTCCGAAAACATCCGCCTTTCGAGACCCCCGTTCGTCACAACGTATCCCTATTCATGCGGGGAGCTTAGGGCGAGTTCGATAGAACAAGTTGAAATCACTTGGCCGGTCCGTATGCACCTCTAGCCACCGCGGCTACAAGAGCACCCTATGTAATCTATCTTAAGTATAGATCGTAGAAGAAGCAAAACCAAGAAGAAATCAAAATCATCGAGAAGGCACTTGATCGCTAGAAATCGAATTCACTTACAAACTTCACCATGAATGATTACATGAACAAGATCACCACCGGGGCCCTCCCTCGATCTTGATCCTCGCTCCGGAGCTCCGACGTGGTCTTCCATGCAAGGTTCCCACGTCGGCCAGGGAAACCCTAGACAACTAGCACGACCCTCATCTTCAAGTTGGTGTCCCTCAAGCTTCTCTCGCTCCTCGGCGGCGGAATACAACTTCCTCTCTGCGTGGCTCTCGGTCGGGGGGCTATTTATAGCCCGAGAAGCAATTAGGTCAAAGGAGAGGCCGATTGGGCCCCGAGTTGGGCCGGGCCGGCCGGCCCGGGCCGACCGGCCCGGGCCCATTCGGCCCATCTCGTGGCTGCTTCGCCGGTGTTGCTTCCCACGTCTTCTAGATGTTCTCCCCTTTTGCATGTGGGCCCTTGACGTCGGTTTCTCTCCGAATTGGACTCAACTCCTTGTCTTGCAAGATTCAGCACTTTTTTGGTTCAGTCCTCGGAGTTTATCATCTTCTCGGGCTTGGTCCTTGGGCTCTTGGAGTCATGTTCACTTCATTGCTTGACTTGTATCGGGCTTCAAGGTCTTGTCATGAGGTGCTTAATGAACTTATCCCGGAAGTCTTGCTTTCAACGTTAAAACCCTGCGTAAACACATAACTCCAAAACCGACATGCACAAGTGAACTTGTTATACCACGGGGGTTAGTACCGATGAATAAGATACAAAAGTTATGCCAACATAGAAGGTAAACTCATGGCTAGGTTGACGGATTTTCACCGTCAACACGGTCGGCTAGAGGAGAGTGGCTCCCTCTACCTCGTCGATCCGATTGCAATCATTGAGGTGCGAGGAGAGGAAGTTCTCGCATCGACCCTAGATGGAGATAGGTTGTGGAGACGGGACCCCCGGGGTACCGGGTGGCTCCAAAGCGTGCCCGAGAGATTGGTTTGGGACCCATATGGAGATGATTTGTCTATGCTTTGCTTCGCTGTCGCATAGGAAACCCGAGCTTCTACCTTGCCTCTTTTCTTACCCTTTAGAAGATAGGCCACTTAAAGCCGCATACGGTCGGTGACGTGAACCTATCCCACTCCTTGGGGATAGACTTTGAGTGTGCGGGTTGCGAGTTCGACTTCGACATCAACATTGACGGATGGTACGAGCGAGGAATACGTCGCTTCGCTCAAGGATGCTCGTGGGCGTGAAGAACGAGAAGATGGAGACCCATCTGAGATGCTAGCTACCGCCGCGTAGAATTTTACTCTGATTCAGCCTTGAGGCTTGTAATGTTGTACTCCATTCTGGATATGTAATAAAATATGTACTAATATTTGTGTGATGCGATGTACGGATGTGATTTACCTACTGTGATGCGATCTGTACGCGATAGCTACTGATCCCGGGACTATCGCAAAGGTACAGGGACTCGGGTTTTCCTCACCGAAAATCCGGGGTCGTTTCAGGTGGTATCATAGCCGTACTTGACCGTAGCACGTATCCCTAGAAATGGCCGATAGTAAATAAGGATTCTATACGCTTCCTTCCTTTATATAAACCCCTTGGATTATTTTATAAAAGCTTTCCCCCTTTGAAAAGCTTCTTTCTTACCTACGAGCTTCAACTATTCTCACGAGGACACGACCTTTGGTCGAGAACTTGTCCTGAACACGATGAAATGGAGCAGTGTTGAAACACCATACTAGGCACAACCCCTCGGAGACCTTTGGACGATAGACTAGATCGTTGATGTGCTCGCGACCTCTGAGGCCTGGAGTCACCCTCGAGGAAGCTTATATGTGTATCTATCAAGTTTGCTGAGTGTTTGGCTCTTAATGGAGTTTATTGAGTTTTGTTGCATCTTCCCTTTGAGTGATAGGATATATAATTAGTGATATTTTCATGGTTGTGTCTGACTCATTGGTTGGTGAGCGATGATGTCTAGAGTTTTTCTTCCCTGGTCATGTTTTCCAAAGGATATCAATCCGAAGGTCGGGTCGCCTGCTGGCACGCTTTGAAGAAGCTGCCAAGGAAGAGAAAGCTCCACGGGGTCGTGGCCGTGCCGCCGCCACCGCCGCCCGAGGACCCCGAAGCCGATGACGAAGAGGAGGAAGCTGAGCCCGAACCAGAGTAAGACCAGCCTGAGACGGAGCAGCTGCCACCGCCACCACCCAACTTGGTGGACGTGATGGCCCTACAGACTCAGCTGATGCAGAGGATGGCAGAAGCCATGGAGTACCGAGGCAATGGAGGGAACCACAATGCCCCGCCGGGGGAGGACCTCATGAAGAAATCGAGGAGTTCATCCGCCTGAAGGCCCCACCATCGCCTACTCGGACAAGCCGCTCGATGCTGATGACTGGTTGGGGGTAAACGAGACCAAGCTCGACCCCGCTGTCTACACCGGAGAGGAGTGTGTTGCCAACGCCGCGCACCGGCCCGGATGGTTCGGCCAAGTCCGGGTGGGACAATTACGCCTCTAGCCACCCGAACCCGGTTTT
Organism: Cenchrus americanus; assembly: GCA_947561735.1. NCBI lineage: Eukaryota > Viridiplantae > Streptophyta > Magnoliopsida > Poales > Poaceae > Cenchrus > Cenchrus americanus. Next base: position 59,893,824 of record OX387240.1, read on the forward strand.
CATCACTTGACCGGAGTTCCGCAAGGCGTTCGCAAGCGCACCGCCCGGCCGAGCGAGGTGGTCCAAATGACTCAAGAGTTCCGCACCATGCCACGGGGTGCGATGAGAGTGGAGGAGTACGAGCGCCACGTCATGAAAATGATGCCCTACGCTCCCGAGAACACCAACCTCGAACAGAAGAAGTAGTTCTGGTACCTGCGAGGCCTTCACCACGGCCGTCGCCGAGGACCAAAGGCAGGTGAGCACAACTCTCTACGCCACCTCGTGATCCGCGCCATCACACTCAAGGATGAGAGGAGTCATGAAGACCGCATGAAGAACAATAAGAGGATGGGAGATCAGGACCACATCGACCGATCATCCCGAAGTCGAGAGATGGGTCAAGCAACATGAAGAGAGGGAATTTCCGCTCGGAGATTAACCAAAGCATAGGAGCAACTTCGGAGGAGGCAACAACTACTACTCGGGAGAGGAGGGAGTTTCGACTACCGCCCGCAAAATGGAGGATATAATCGCCGTAGCCGAGCACTCCAAGACCCAACATCGAGAGTTCACCCCGACTTGCTTCGCCCGTGGCGAGCTTGGGCAAGATCTTCCAGTGCCCCGACAAGAAGACCACAGCTATGCCCGCAAAAGCACCGACTCCGGGAGGAGGACATCCTCAGTCTACTCTTCAACGATCTGCAAGCCGTGGAAGGTTTACCCATATAAAGAAAGGAAAAGCTACCAACGCTTCGCCACCGCGACCGGAGGGTTTTAAGTTGGATCGCATCGGCTCTAACTCTTTTTGATGCCGGAGCAACTCTTTTCTTTCGTTTTCTCATCTATTCAAAAAAAAAAAAACCGGGAGTCAGCTCTTAATCTCGGGGACGAGATTCTTGTGAGGGGGGGAGTCCGTAACATCCTGGAATTTTTCCCGGAATGTTAGCAATGCGAAAATGTGGATTTCAAAATTTCAATTTGAAATTGAGTGCATGATTAAAATATAAGGCTGTCTTCTTCGATCCTTCCCTAATTTCTTAGATTTAATTTGAGGTAAATCATAAAATTTAGGAATTATAAAAATGCTAGTGTGAGAACCTAGGATTTTATGGGATTTATTTTGCATCTTAATTGTGTGGGATTCAAATTTGAATTCTAAATTCAAATTCGAATCGTAGTTTAAATAGGAGCTAAGGTTTAAAGAAATTAGGAAAGGAGCCTGCGCACCTTGGGCCTCAACTCGGTTCACCAAGTTCTCCGGCGCGGCGGCCTCCGTAGGTTTCGCTCACGCCGGTCAAAATCCCGTGACACGGGTGGAGGTGAACGAGATGTGTGTGCCGCCGAAGCTTCAACTTCCAAAGCATCCGTGTCAATCGGATTTTGAGCTTTCGCACCGCAGCCCTTGTTCAAATTCATCGCGCCTTCACATTGGGGCTGCGGCAGCGACACATCTGGTCCTTTTTCTGATCGAATGGTGTCGTCATCAATATAGCAAAGTGATTCCGACTCATCCACGACATCCACAAGTCCGGCCACACGCTCTTTCAGAGCCGCCTCGGCCATGGCAATATCCTTTTGGATTAGCTCAGCCACGCGCCTGCCTCTCGCCTCACGCACCTCCAACTTTTCCGCACCAGCCAGACCCACTTGCGAAGGCCCCTCAGCCAATTTCCGCGCTGATCCTTTCGGAGGGTACTTGGTACAAGGTTGAATTTGAGGTGTCGTCAAAATATCGACATCCTCGTCAGTTTCGCTCAAAGAATTGGATCAAGTCGCGCTCTCTTAGCGGAAGCCTCGGCATCTTCAGGCTCTTTCTCTTTAACCGCAAGCTGCTTCACCTTTTCAACGGCGTCCAGCGGTCTCTTCCTCAAGACTAATCCCTTGTCTGCCTCTCCGGGGACGGTGGGGTCTTGCGTCTTTTTCTTCTCTCTCTCGGCCGCGGCCACTTTCGCCGCCTCAACCTTGCGACGGGCCAGGGTCTCATTAACCTTCGACAACTTCGTAGACTTTTCTGCAAGCGGTGGCAGGGTTGCTTTTGCAGCGTCCGCCTTCCGCTTGGCCAAGACATCTTGGCCTTTACTACTCTTCACGGCATTTTCAACAACTAAGCTGGTCTTGCCTAACTTGGCTTTTCGTGAGGTCTCGACGGCCTCAGACCCAACATTGCCTGGAGGCTGCATTTTCTTGCCGGCCGTCGGAGGCACCGGACGAGGGGAATGCGTCACGCCCATCTCATCAAAAACTCGATTAACACGGCCCTGATGCTTCAAAATCCTCTGGGCGCATTCCCATTCCTTGTGGGTAAAATTCCCTATCATTTGTACAACTTTCCTCTCCACTTCAGCAACGATTTCTTCGTCGGTCACATCCTTCGGTCGTTTGACATTGAAGATGGGGCTTCGTACATCATCATCAAGCCCGGGCAGCCATTGCATCTTGAATGCCCACGACCCCCATCGGGGCTGGCACGGCCAGACATCGGCAGCCACAAATTCTTCCAGGGCATCGCGCGTAGTGATCACACGCGTCGCCTGATAAAATGCCATTGTACTTGCTGAGGACCGGCTGGCCTTCGTCAACTCCGGCGACAGTTCAACCTCTAGATCGACCATGCGGCTAGCCAAATCGTATGTTGTCACCTCTTCTTGCTTCGAATTCCGACCAATCACTTCAATGGGAACATAAAACCAATACGAAGTCCATCGGTTAGCCCATTTGTTCTTGTATGCCGGAGCCGGTTCACCGGAGCCCGATTCTTGGCCGGGCGACGGGTCTGAAAGGTACAGCAGCCATATTGAGCTTCTTTGTCCTCGTCATCAACCTTCACAAGCCTTCTGGCCCAATGAATCTCAAAATGTCGAACGAAGGTTTCGACATCATTATCCCCGGCGAAGGTCCGGCATGCCCACAAAAACTTCAGTACTTGAGGGATAGAATTGGGCGTCAGTTGATGAATTTGAACACTATAGGCCGCCAAAATATCCGCAAACTTCTTGGATACCGGCAACCGAAGGCCCGCAGTGAAAAAATCCCGAAACACCACACTTTCATTTTTCCGGGGTTTCGGCGTGGTTTCTTTTCCAGGCAACCGACACACCCCGGGCTCGAAGCATCCCTCTAACCGCAAGGCATCCAAATCAGCCTGAGTCATCAAGGATCGACCAATATAACAAGTCCGGGCTTTCGCCCCAGCCGGGTTCCCTTCAGACTCTTCCATAGCTGCATCAGTCTCCACTCCTATTTCGCCCTCCTCCACGTCCACAAGCACACGTTTTCCAACATCTGTGTCGCTAGGCATTATTTCGACGTAACTCCCATCCGAACCACTATTTTCATCGCTACTAGAAGAAGATGAGGTACTACCACTCTCACGAGAGCTGGCACACCAATCCAAACCAGAAATCTTACCAGACTCCGAGCTAGACGACGAGGTGGAGGAGGTCGCGGCAGCCTCCGCAACTTCCGGCGCAATCTGTTTTCCACGATTCGACGACGATCCTTCGTCCTCCATGTTTTCGCAAGAACGCCTGACACAAACAACTAAGTTTCCTAAAAAACATAGACTCAAGCGCGCAGTGCCGGAAACCGAAGAACGAAAGTGCGTGTGAAAAGCGGAAGCAGAACTAACCTCACAAATTGGACTGGGGCTTCCGCTGAAGCGATTCGCCGGAAGCAGAGGCGAAAACAGCAAACAGAAGCCGCGAGGGAAAAATGAGGCTGGGAACGCAGGCGGGGTTGCACCGGCGGCGGCCCCCGACTATTTATAGGCGGTAAAACCCAACGGTCGAAAATTTCAAACTCAACGTTGAAAAACAGCAGTCTGAGGGCAGTTTAGGTATTTCCAGTGAGACCCTTGGGAACCGCCGCCTAGGAAGACGTTTTCTTCCACCTCGATTCTCGATCCCCGGGTTTCGCTGGCTCAGGTTTGCAATCAAGGCAAGCGCTTCGCCATCGAGGGGCTTCTGTTGGGGGGATTCGGAATCAAGCCTTCCGTATACTTAAAAAATAGAGAGCGGCCATGCGAAGGGTGCGGCGGCAAGAAACCCCAAAAACGGTCGATTCCATCTCCACCCTCCAGGCGTTGCGCTTTGGCTGGCACCCTTCGTCGCCAACGAAGCCATCCAACGAATCCAGCATGGCACAGGGTGTCGAAGTCTCGTTTGACAGCTCATTCCGAGACGAAACCTCCGGGGCGAATATTGCTCATTCCGGGAGCCTCGGCCTGGTTTTCGCACAGGGGGTTTCGTCGTTCCTAACACTTAACCAGTTTAAACTTGAGTATTGTTTTCATTTCAGGTAACGAAGAGGGCTAGGCGAAAGGGGGATCTCCAAAGGGCTCGGGGGGTTATTTCACCCCGACAAGCGCACGTGATAAGAGCTGGAAAGGCGCCGCGATTTGCGGCGTGACATCATGAAGCGCCGATTACGTGGAGACCCAATTGGAGATTACCCGAAGATAGCCTAGCACATTCCGTTTTGATTCGTTTTACACGAGGGTGTTCTCGGAAATGTAAAAGTCCGCCCGCCTCACTATAAAAGGAGACGGACCAGCACTTGTAAAGGGCATCGACTTTTGAGAAATCAACTGTTGAGTAAAGAGCTTTTGGTTGTCCTTTGTCCTGAGTTTTGGTTTTGGTTCTTGAGCTTAAGTTTTCTCTCATTGCTTGTGCGCGGTAGCTTTGGCTATCACCGCAACACTACCAACGACAGAAAACTGTCCAGAGTGCAACGGGGCTTACAATAATAGCAACTCATCCAAAAGGGCTTGCTTTAATGACGGAAGACCTGCAGCCAGAGATCATCGTGAATTCAACAATGAACAAGTCTGAATCCACGATCGGCTGGGGGGCAAGACCAGTATTCATGATCAGTTGGGAGGCCGAGTCAATAAAGAGTCAAATCATCAGCTGGAAGAGATGGCCGATTCTCTGGTCCCTGATGAAGATGTCATGTGCCGAGCTCCTGAACGTCGACGCACGCTACAACTAGACGATGAAGGGTCAAACCAAACACGTAAGAAGCCCAATCCGTAGTGGTGTCCAGATGGCTTGACCAAGTCCCAGAAGAGGAGAGTCCAGCACCTACATCAGCTAGAACAAAATGAAGAAGCAGAGAGACATATGCTGGACAAGAAGAAGGTTCGGTCCAAAGTTTGGCGCCCAAAGCCTAAAGTCGATGAAGCAAAGAATGACAAACCACACGCTAATATAAATATGGTTGTCTTGCTACCAAATGAGTTCATGGCTCCAATTGATTCGGATCTGTCTGATGAAGAACTTGGCATGGCTCAGCTAACACTAGAACCTAGACAAGCCATCTTTGAGAAACCAGAAGATGAGAAGAGACAACACTTGAAGGCTTTGTTTTAAAGGGATTTGTCAACGGGAAACCAATCACCAGGATGCTATTAGATGGAGGAGCAGCAATCAACCTGATGTCATACACTATGTTGCACAAGATTGGGAAATCTGATGAAGATTTGACCCAAACCGATGTGATGTTGGTGGACTTCGAAGGCAACGTCTCTCCAGCTCAAGGAGCGATCTGTGTGGAGCTCACCATCAGCAGTAAGACCCTTCCAACCGCCTTCTTTGTCATTAAGAGGAGGAGATCTTATAATCTACTGCTGGGTCGGGATTGGATACATGCCAATTGTTGCATACCATCTATAATGCATCAACGCATCATCCAATGGATCGGAGATTCAGTGGAGGTGGTCCAAGGAGAAACTTCCTTGATAGTAGCAGCTACAGAAGCACAAGGATGGACTTACAATCAATTGAGCTGCATATCTGGAAAAGCCTTTGGTGAACATGCATAGGACAGAGTGATGAAAGGAAAGAAAAAAGCCAAAAGCCACACTCAAGCACAAAACAAATCTCGCTGTAAGACCGAGGTTATTTTATGGTCCCTTCTTACATATTTGGTACTGCATTAACTTGTCATTTTGGTACCTCGATGCAGTGTGCTCAGCAGCCATGGGGGTCCTCTTTGTGTGGATTCCATGTGGCATTCCATATGTTAAGACTACTCGATGACATACCTGACATCAAGAAGGCTGCTGTAAGTAGATAATAATGCTCAACCTTGTCTCTACTCATATTATCCATCTGATTTTAGAAATTGATTTCTACTTGTATTCTCATAAATGATTGTATTTTGCAAGATTTCAAATCTCCTATAGATGTTTCCACAGGAGATCTAAAGCGTGTTCGGGAGATGCTCTGCGAGTACATTTTTAAGGAGACCATCGACCGAAAGGACAACTTCTACAGTGGTGCACTGTGAGTTTATTGTAGCCAGAAACTTGAAACTCATTCAATCTTCTTTAGTCAGGTGTTGTTTCCTGAGAAACCTGCTTGGCTTACTTGGTTGGGGTTAGATACTTCCTGGTTCAGGTAGTTTTCTCATGACTCCATCCAAACAAGCCCTGATGAGAGTAACTTGAAACTTGATGTGATCCTAGCTTGTCTATAAATGTGATCTTGTTTGTCTATAAATGTGATCTTGCTTTGCCTATATCTGTGGTGTGAGAATGTGTTTGTGATGTCTCCTTGCTGTGGTGGCTGCCATATCCTAGCTGGTTCCAGGATGCGGCCCCTGATGGCTGCCAAATCCTGGCTGGTTCCAGGATGTCGCCGGCAAGCAGGCAGGTTACTATAGGGGTGGCCTACGTATATGTAACAGACGTTAATTAAAACTCGTTACAAACACTAATCAGTGAGTAACGGGCTTCATTCGGAAAGCCCATTACAAACATGCCCACAATGTAACGGGCACTGTAAAAGCCCGTTACTAGTCCTGGCCGGTGGGCCCCAGGACCTAGCCCGTTCATCGAGATATAGGAGACGCAGGTTGAAAACAAGCGTCTCCTTTAATAGAGAGAAAGCAGACGTGCGTAGAAATAGATGCGTCTCATTTCGTCGAGACAGAGGAGACGCAGGTTCACGGAACACGTCTCTGATGTTAATTTCACAATAACAGGCTCTGTTTTCATGCCCGTTACCAAAGTTCCCTGCGGGCCCAGAGAAACAACCATTTCACATGACCGGTGACTAGTTGTGGTAACAGTCATTGTTTGATGCCCGTTACAAATCCTATATGTGTTGAGACACGCATGAAATAGACGCACCTCAGTTTGTCAAGATAGTGGAGACGCAGGTGCGCAGCAGGCGCCTCCGATATTGAGCTACTATAACGGGCTTTGCTTTGGTGCCCATTACGAAAGTTCCCTGTGCGCCCAGAGAAACAGCCATTTCATGTGATCGGTGGCTAGTTGTGGTAACGGTCTTTGTTTGATGCCCGTTACGAATATGTGTTATCAGTAATAGGCTTTGCTTTGGTGCCCGTTACGAAAGTTCCCTATGGCCCCAGAGAAACAGCAATTTCACGTGACCGGTGGCTAGTTGTCGTAACGGTCGTTGTTTAATGCCCGTTATGAATATGTCTTATCAGGTACGAGCATCTACCCGTTACCTTTCTTGGCTTATTTGTAACACTTGATCGGTAACGGACGCACTGCCCGTTACCAAAGGCAATCTATGCCCATTGCCAAAGGCAATCTATGCCCGTTACCAAAGTGAGTTTTTCACGTAGTGCAAGATGCAACATCAAGATATTCCCAAAGACCAAGATGAAAAGACCAAAGTTGATGCAACAAGACCCCTTATCTTGATCGTGGGGATATCGACGTCAAAAGCCCACATGCATTCAGACCAAAACTTCAAAAGGACAAGAAGTTGCCACATGAAAGATGGGCCCGAACCAACCCAAAAAGAGCCTATTCTGGTCGGCCATGGCCCATGTGCCGACCGGCCCACCCCCTTTTGGTGGTGGTTTGGCCCCTTCATACTAGGGTTTGTTTGGTCAATAAATAGTTCCTAGCTTCGACTACCGCCGCATCCATTGACCATAAATCAACACGAAGAGGGAGACACACTGAAGGGAGCCGACGGTCGCTGCAAGTCCTCAAGTTGCCTAGGAGATGACTGCCTAGCCGCCATGGTTGGCCCTATGTGGTGAAGCCATGTCGGAGTTCCGGAGCCATGCCTTAAATTCATCAAAGCATTTGTACATTCAACATTGTCATAAGGAAGAACAAGAATAGTAGAGTTGGCCTTAATCGACTTATAGATTCAATTTTTATGCATCTTCCAGAAGATATAAATAGGAACACCCGATTTGCTGGTAAGTGGCCCTTCATCAACTGGACCGAGTCAATGTCAATCCAATGAGCTCCTCATGATACAAATTATCTATATAACCTATATAGATGCACCCCACTAAGAGTCATTTATTCTATTTCTCTTAATATACAAGCTATCCACATTACCATCCACTAAGGCCATCAAATTATGTCTTCCATCGATTTTTTGTGACTAAACACATGAAGGATTAATCTTTTACCAGAAGATGTTCTCTCCACTACAAAAAATGTTGGAGTCTATGACGTGCCACTTTCGTCATGGATCATTGAAAATTCGTCATAAAACAGCATCTATGACGAAATTTGAGAAGGTCATGTATTGAGCATCACGGATCCCTTCTCGTGACATCCTTAAGTTTTCGTCATAGATTAACGTGATCCATGACGTTATGAAGCCGTCATAGAATTGTCTAAAGCCCACTAAACCCGGCCCAAAGTCCAAAATCTATGACGAAAATGAACGTCATGGATTAGATTGCCACATCACTCATGGATGACTTGAACGATGAGTTGGCTGCTGACGTGGATGATAACATGGCCACTGATGTGGCAATTGATGATGTGGCAAACGATGACAAGCTGACAGATGGCAGTGGAGGTGGCGATGACGACGTCACCACATGCCATTCGATAATGGTCCCAATTCAAACATGGGCCAAAAATAGGCCAGCTATTCGATTTAATTTTCAGCTCATTCAGAAAACAACCCATATAAATTTCAACCCACCATATTTGTACAGATTCAAAACAGTCCAGTATTAACAGTAAGCAATTTCAACATGTAACAACATCACATAAGCTCACATTCAGAATTACATTTACAAAAATAGATTACATGCATTTGTTAATCCAACATAGCAAATCAGGCATCCTCTATGTCCTTTTAACTACTTGTTCTTGGATGCGATCATGCAGGTGATCCCCTTTTGATTGGCTTGCTCCTTGCTGATTCTAATCGCCAACCCGAAAGAGAACAAATTCTACCGCTCGCCATGGCTTGCTCCTTGCTGCATCTAATCATCAACTCGAAAAAGAACAAATTCTTCACCTTAAATGAGGTCCAAAGATTAGAAATTAGCATATCTGAAATGTAAATGGAGACACTAGTATCGGGCACTTTAAATAAGAAATGCATGGAGACACTAGTCATTCGAAACCGCATATATATGCACTAGTCATCAGGTTGCTCTCGAACTTCAAAAGTGCCATCATGTAACCGAGAAATAGGTAACCCAAGAGCTAAGTAACGGATGCTTACCAGCTCCTTACGTTAATAAAAAGCTGCTTTTGTTTGACGAACTGCAAAGGAACCAAGTAGCCAAGCTGCTATTGTTACACTGAAAGTAAAGGCCAAAACATCAAGTAAAGGTCAAGCTTGCAGATTCAAAAATAGGAGCTGGACAAGACTCGAGTTGCACCGCAAAATCGATCTAAGAAAGAAAGCAAGTTGCTGCAACGGCGCACAAACAATACTAGATGTTTGCACAAGCAATTAGATCCGGTTAATTTATATGCCGGGAAAATACGGTTGGCCAATTTATATACAACAGATTGGGGGTGAGATTACCCGGCCTTTAGCTACCACAAGAAACAAAAAAAAGAGCTAAGCTAAAAAGCGCTCTTAAGGATACCGACATGCTTATTCACTAAAGTGCGCACTCGCATATAAGGACATTAGTTGAGCTTGCAAGTAGATGGGGATTACTCGTCTTGCAAAAGGACACACACAACTATGGCATCAAACAATTGCGAGAGACATTGTTAAGCAGAACGCATGTGCGTCTTAATCAACTCACTGACATAAAGTAAAAGCAAAAAAGAATTGCAGAGACACCGTTAAGCAGAAAGTCTCTGAAAGATAAGCAAGTACATAAATGCATCTTAATTTTAGAAACACAAGTTAAGACATTGTTCAGACACAAGTTCAGGCATAATCGAAAACCGGAACACAGGGCAACGACATGTAGCGTGGTGGCGCAGCAGCTCAGCTCCTTGGCACTCAGCTCAAAGAAAATTAATATTCTAATCTTGTTCAAAAAAGGAAGGAATACTTACAGGAAGATTTGCAGGTCTTAATCAAAATGGTATAGTCGGAATGCATCTAGTCCACGGAATTGCAGACACGTTTTATCAAAACATAAAGGATCTGCGGTATTAAAATTAGAAATAGTGATTCATGTCAGTTACCTGCACTCTAGCAAGGGGCCCCTCCTGTGCCTGCATGCAAACAACTCCAGCACATGTGCAACCTCCCGGCCGAGTCTGTCCTCATGGCCTCATGCACAAAATATAAGCATGAAGCATGATTGCTTAGCTGATGTGTACTAATTTCTATTGGTTACTCTTACTGCTATGTGCATGAAGGAGACGAGGCTAGTCTCTTCGCAAAGATAACCGACATGTAACAATATAGACAAGTATACTAAGTACACCAAAACTGTTGGAGCAAATAAGAATATGTATATAGGTACTTGTTCGTGGCAAATCCAATCTGTTGCCAAAATGGTATTGTTCGGCTTCTAGCCAAAAAAACATGCATATTTTGTCGAGCATCTTCACAAATACTATCACACTTTGGAGAACCTCGATTGTTTGGATATGCTTTCCACACGGTTAGCAATTAATTTAAGCTTATAAGATGTCATGCATGACGGGATGAGCATCTTTGATTGTATGTCGCATCTAAAATATTAAAGTAGTGCACTAATGTAACTAGCACATAAGAACTATGTTGCTATAGTCATACCATCTTCGAAGATACATCTATCACCGACTACCGACTACATACAGATTAAAATTACTAATATAAACGAAGCATGGAACCTATGCCGAAAGATTCGAACATGTATCTGTCATATTTGTTCGCATCGTAAACAAGTAGATCAAGGACCTTTCTATCGCTACTAACAGTCATGTCACAATTTCCATCTACAAGACTATACCATTTCAATGTCAGAATGCTAAGTGTTCGTCGTGCTAAGAGTCTGGGAAGATGGAGACTTGAGGAAGATGCCGAGGTTGAGGTGTTGGGAGAATCAAAATTGCAATGTGGTACCTCAGATCTCGTAGTTGCTGCCACACCCATGGGCCACACACCAGATGTCGTCCACGGCGGAAGCGGCTGTCGAGGTAGACGTACGCGACGACGTAGCACGCGGGGCTGCATTGGGCGAACCATACTGCACCGGGCAAGAGCTCCGCGGTCGCCGCCGCGTCGTTGGGCTCCGCGACGCGCTGCAGGATGCCTCTATCGGCTGCCTCATCATCCCTGCCTGCTCTACCACCGGCGACATCGCTCTCCGGCACTGGATTTGGAGAAGGGAGGAGCCGAGGAGGGGTGTACTGGATCTGAGAGGGGCGGAGGTGGGGAGGAGTCACCTTCCACCGGATCTGAGAGGGACGGGGGAGGAGAGGAGTCAGGTAGCTGACAAGGCAGTGGATTTGAGGGAGGTGGGAAGGATCTGGGTGGCCACCGAGGATGGGGAGGCGTAGCGAGGCATCGCGCTTGGAGGTGGCGGCGGCATGGTAGTGTGAGGGAGGGAAGAGGGGAGGAGCCGGGTGGATGCGAGGGAGACGAGATGGTGGCGGGCGGATGTGAGGGAGGAGGTGAAGAGGAATAGTGTGGCTCTAGGGTTCCAGTAGGGAGGGCTAGACATTTATATGTAGTATGAAACATCTTGACCATTCAATTGGATTCAACGGTTAGGATGTGTGTTTCGTTTTGGGTCAAGAAGTAGATGGGTGGTTGTACCTAAACTTTACTGTGGTTACCATTTTTCTTTTTCTTTTTCATTTTATTTAGTAATGTGAAGTAACACATAAAAATAATAATCCTATATGCACCAATATAATCATTTTATGGATGCACAAGCCTGACAAAAAAGTTTCATAAGATTTTACGAAAACGGAGTATACATGTTCACAAACTATATAGGTATCTTACATTTTTCATACAACTCAACTTCAACTTTGAAATTGCATACAACTAAAGTCTTGTACAGCTCATATACACCTAAAATTCATACACAATTTCACATTTACCCTCGTATAAACATTTGTGGGTTTCATTGTCACTTGTTGTGCAAAAAAATTGATTTTCTATTTTAAATACCTAAGTAAGACACCTTTATGAAGTAACTAGAAAATAAATATCTTATATACCCTCCAAAGACATTTTTCAGATGTAAACGAACACATATAAGTTGTATAGGTATATTTATATATTGAATATATAATATTATATGCTTTATAAAAAATAAATTTAAATTTTTAAATTATTATTGTGATTATCTCTAATTATTTTCACATATTATATGATTTTTTAAAATTTATTGATCATGAGGAAATGTTGAAATGCAATGTGGCTCGGATTATGACGAAATTCGTGCAACGTCATAGTGTTTGGACTTCATATCGGGCTTCATATCCAACACTGCTAATCCATGACGAAATTTGATGGTTGTCATGGATGCAGTACGATCTGTGACGAAATTTATGACGAAATTAGTGCAACGTCATAGTGTTTGGACTTCATATCGGGCTTCATATCCAGCACTACAAATCTATGACGAAATTTGACTGTTTGTCATGGATGCAGTGTGATCTATGACGAAATCAAAAAACGTCATGAGAATTTCATCATGGATCAAAGGATTTCTTGTAGTGCTCTCAACATAATAAACATATGTTTCAATGTACAATGTTGTTTGCCAAAGAGTGTTGTCATGCAATCATCTTAGTGTTCACCTAAAAGTAAAAAAATTCTTGCAGCAAAAAGACGTGTATCACCTAGTTTTGGTCATTCCTCGGACCAAAACTTTAATAATCTATCCATATTATAAACACTTAAAACCTTTTGTCACTTGGATCGGGATCACTATATCCCTCATGTCGCATCCACCGATCATGTATTTAGAAAAAAAAGAATAGAATGGAAATCCATAAAAATCAGAAGATAGAAATGTTTTTTTGCAAAAAATATAATTGTTTTCTTGTTGTGCCATGTTTCTACTAGCTTGCTTACCCGCCGTGCCTCCCTTTACCCACCCGCCATCCATGCACACAAGTCACAGAGCGAGTGTCCGTACTCTCTTAGTTGGTGGACTCCCTCTTGGAAAGAGGGTCCATGCAGCCTGTGACCCTGTGAGGAGGACGCGCCCGTGATGCCAGCAGTGGTCCTCCACCTACACCTCTGTGCCAAGACAACAACTCTGTGACAGCCACGCTCCATGCGGGAGTCTTGTGTAGGACAGGGCTGCGTCGAGGTAGATTACCCATTTACCCTGTTCGGCTTATTCACCCAAGCCCGCAGCCCATTTACCTTGTTCGGATTATTCACCATGGCTCGGCGATCTCATAGAAAAAGCTATTCACCTAAAAAAGTATGCACATATAGTTAGGGACAGATGAAGTAGCATGTTTTAATATTGTCCTATATACTAATCACTAGGAGCATGTCCGTGCGTTGCTACGAGCAAACAAATCCAAGCGCATAAACCATTTGAATATAATTCAATAAAATATTAGATAGGCAAGTTAGGATCTTTGAACAACCCACACCGTCCTACTACTAATCATTGGAAAACAGCATTGATTGGAAGAAAATCATAAAAAATAATTTGGTTTTCTTTGTAGTGGATACTTCATTATAGAAGGTAATAGTCACGACATTCCTATGATATTACAAACTTTGACAAGTCTCCAAGCTCAATCCCAAAACAATAACCTGAGTTACCGACTCGCCTCGCCTCGACAAAAGATGGACGAAATTTACAATAACAAGAGTTATCTCATTCACCACAATTTGTTGTCAGCGTGCTGGTTCTTCTATTGTGTACAAACATCCTTTTGGTACTTATGCTCACAAATATGCGTCTTGTACTAATCAGATTCTAGATATATTAGGAACTAAAAAATTAACAGTATAGTAGAAGAGAAGATACACTAATCATGATACCTCCAACCTTAGCAAGGTACTTTCGAACTGTACAATAGTTTTTATCTTCCAAAAGTTCACCCTCCAATTGAAGCAAGCATGCGAAATTAACTCTTGGTGGTTATAGTTTACACCAAACAGGTTGAAACAAGCATGTGAAAATTAAAATATCAAGAGTGGTAATGAGTAGCCTTACAACCTTGCCCTTCATGATGGAGTCTAGTATGACACTGCCACTGCAGATGTTTTTATGCGACAATTACATAGTAGGCTGAACAATATTAAATTTCAAAAGATTGATATGTAGCAGAAAAGGGTATCTAAGAAAAAGAAGTGTTAGCCATATCTCTTGTCAAGCACAGTAGCATCATCACAAAATAATAGTAAGGATAAAAGAGAGTTAAATAATTTTGTATCACAATGGCATACCGAAGGCAACCCAACATATGTGCAGCTTTTGCAGATATATCTCCCCGAGGTACCTGCACATTAGAGCTTTTAAACGCATAGTAATCATAATATCTTATGATAGGATCTACAGAAGTTCCTTCATGGAGAATAGAAACGGTACAACTTATGAGCAGATCGATATGAACTAACTAAAGTTGCATGCAACATCAAGTAGCCAAAGAAAGTTACCTGCATATAGAATGTATTTGAAATCGTTGTATCCATCCCAGACAAGAAAGTAAAACAAAAAATATAGTATTAGCACCAAGATATAATGTATAATTTTGCATATCATTTTCTAAGATTGATTGTTCTCTAAAATTTTCACATATCAAGCATGCTCCTACTTGTTGTATAACTGCAGATTCACTTGAACTACAAGTAGAAGACTTTATCATCATTTATCATCAAATAGTCAAGTGACAGAAAACCTCATTTTCAGGCCTTTCAAATATTTGTCTATTCCAAATGTGAAGCCTGAAAACTTATGCTTGGTTAGCAAAAAATAAATAAAATCTGACACTCGTCCAACATAGAAATCATGCATCCTCTACGAGGGAACAATTAGACACCACAAGACACCATTCTAACTATTTTGTGTAAGATAAAAGAAAAGGCGAAAGATGATTAGACTCTGTACCTACAAACTGGCAGCACACACTCTATACCTATGTTCACATATAAGCAGTTGCTATAGTTAGTTAATCGCTGATCTTCACATATAAGCAGTTGCTATAGTTAGTCACTGGTTTCTTGATATACCTACAAGCAATTCAATAGTCTCTTGGTAGGCAGCCCAAAATAGTATAAGGAAATACATCAATGGTTATATAATGGAGTAAAGCAACATAGAATGGTAATCATAAACATACTTCTTCAGAAGGAATATACTTGCCATATTTACTTTTGTACTGAACTCTGTAGATCTCACAAATGTTTGTTGCCTAGTAAGAAGATATCAAGGTAAACAGATAAGGGTGAGGTTCGAGGTTACAGGCACTCAAGTAAATATAAAAATTGAACAGATTTGATCATGTGTCCACTGAAATAGATAAGCATACATGAACAATATTGTTTGAATTGAATGCCAACTGAGGACCTGACCATTACCTCATTTCTGATAGCTTGAACTGAGTGCAAACCAAGGAGCTAATAAGTTTCTGATCATACACTTGTTGAGGCTGCACCAGCCTTGTGTCCTGAATCAATAGTAAGTACAGGCAGTGGTTAAAGTGAATAAAGATGACATTTTTCACTGGTATAAGATCAGGATTAGCTAGCATAACAATTTCTAGATTTGCACATGGACAGTGAAAGGAATACTAAAGTAGATATCAATTAGAGGATCTAAAAAGTAGTTATATAGATTATTGACAATACTACATGTTGTCCATAAATAATGTCAGCAAAAAAACTCAGACAATTTTTTTGAACAATTGTGACTCACCTTTGGTACGCAGTAGCAAAAAATTGAAGCTCGAGGCTGCAGCTTTGGAAAGTCACAAGATTTGCAACTGCTAGTTTTAATTTTGCAATTGTGAGTTATTCTGAATGGGTAATCTATTGGGCAAGGTTGACAACTAAAGGTAGAGCCTTATTCAATTTTCGTTGTTTGCTGGTTTACTAACATGGGTTGGCGGGTTGGCTATCAGAGCTCCATTAACATTCCTGCACATAGGGTTTCCATAAAGCCTGCTAAAAACAAAAGTGGTGATCATTATCTATTGCATGAGAAGTTATTAGTCATAAAGGTCATTAAAATATTGATATAATCTATAGTTGATAGACAAAAGTGGGAGATAAATAATTTCGATAACTTGTGAAGCAATCAGTACAATCAAAATAGAAATTTATATACGGTGATTACTAAGATTTTATTAGGTACAAACTTGGGAACCCAAACAAAATAACACTCTAAGAGGTTATATATATTTGGAATCTACACAACACATTCTAGTAGGCCTTGTTCTAGTTTTAGCTGGTAACAACATAAGCTGAAGAGTGAATACTGAATCAGGACAAATGTAATACATCAATCTTGCATACAAGCAACTCAATCTGTAATGGGGATTCAGAGTGACTAACCTCCATCCCATGGAGTATCTCAGGGCTTTAAAAGAAACCAACATATACAAAGACATTGCCAAATTGTGGTCCAAACTCCAAACTAATAAAAGGAGAAACTAGCAGTAGGTTGTTATCCCTCAATCAACTAATTCCTCGCAGGAGTCGACATGCTCAGTGTCTCTGCACAAATACAAATACCTAAGTGAGCCAAAGGATCAAATTCACCATGTATTCAACCCTACCTCGCCCCATCCCATATGAAAATAATGTGGGAGATTAAACAACCCAAATGAAAAATGGGGGAAAAACCCTACGGCTGCTAGCACCCCACCGTACAAGAAAACAGCCTGCAAACAAAATTGATAGATCGTAGGAAAGAACAGATCCTACGGAGCTTACTTGGGAAAGATGATTAATCAATCTAGATCGATCTCACCCGTGCAGCCCAGGAATCTTCATTAGCACGACGATGTCGGTGTGTTCGTCCCTACTCCCTAGTCCTCCCACACAACTAGAGAGGCGTCCAAAGCACATAGATCAGCGAGCAGCCCAAGAGACCGATCTTGTTTCCATGGAGCTGCACGATGGGCCCCGAGTGGGAGGAGTTGCGGCGTGGCACAACAAACCATGAGTGCCCAGTGTGAGCCAGCGAGAGTGTGGTGGACGGAGGAGGGGAGGCCGTCTGGGGCGGAGTGATCTGTTGGTGGAGCGGCATTGAGGCGATCCGTTTTTACCGATGAGATGCATGTGATGGAAGGGGTAGGGTTGGTGCTTCCGTAGGAAGGAGGCGGGGTGGGGTCGAGAGGCGCGAGCGGAGGAGGAGCGATAGGGCCGCGCAGCGGCGCAGGAGGAAGTGCGGCTGGGCGACAGGGGCTGTTGGTGCGGCCATGGGGAGGCAACGCGCGAGCGGAGGAGGATTGGCGGGAGGATGGGGGGCGGCGGCCGACGCGGGAGGAGGTGCGGCGGCCGGCAGGGGGGTGGGGGCGGTGGCGGAGAGAGAGGACGGGGGCGTGTGGCAGCAACTCCCGAATCCACCAAGAAAGGGAGGAAGGGAGCAATCCGTGACAAAGAAACAGATATCATCCAAAAACTAATTCAGGCAGAGCAACGCGCGGTGGAGATCCATGGAGGTGTGCAAGGGCGTGCTCCGAAGGGAGGAGGTGCATACGCAGACCAGAGGAAGGCGGCGCAAGCGCCGGAGAGGTGGTCGTGGCCGGCGGCATGCTGCGTTGGGGCTATGGGGATATGGCCATGCGAGTGCGAGATGGATAAGGCGGGCCGATGGAGCAGAGGTGTTGGGTTGGCTGAACCTGACCGCCTGAGGATGCAACCGTGCGAATGGAATAAGGTTTGCAAACATGGTGCAGAAGAGATAATAAAAGATCATTAAAGGAAAGGAAGGAAAATAAGGAAGAAAAACGAGAAACATGAAGAAAAGATGGAAAAGTGGAAGAAAAATAATGAAGGGCATTGTGGAAAATAAGGAGAACGCAAGAAAGAGAAAGCAATAGATGATAGAGAAAAGAAAATTAATAGGAAGAGAAGAAGGGAAAATAAAAATAAGATAAGAGCATTGTTGCCATTTGACATTTTCTATCCACTTAAGAGCAATGAGAAGGTGTTTTGTCACACATTCTTTCAACTAGGTCAAGGACAATTGGAAAAAAGACATACCCCCTCCATATCACAATTAGAAGACCTTTTGGATAATGTTTAGATCAAACAATGAGAATATAAAGTATGAATAACTTTTAGGTTGTTGAGATTGAAAATCTCAAAATCATATCAATAGATTGTGTGAAATTTTCATAAAAATATACATATATAATTATCTAATAAACATTTTCATAGAAAAGAGATGTCAAAATTGTGCTTTGGATACCGTATCACTGTCCTAAACGTCTTCTAATTGTGATACAAAAGAAGTCCCACAGAAGTCACAGCCGAAGTCGTTTCAGCCACAACTTTGAAAAACACCCTTAATGTTGGTGAATGAGAAACGAGTTTGACCAGCGTTTGTTTTGTATGTTGACAAAGCAGGGATACTCGTGTGGTTCCCATGCGTAATCGCATGCGTTGTTGTGAGAGACATTTTTTCCACCAACGAAGCGAAGATGACGTGCACTTGACTTATACAAGACATAAGAGAGTAGAAGGAGTACGCCAACGACGGTGCATGGCTATTCCTTCTTAAAAATTGACTCAAAATTGCCACTCATACTTCTTGCAAGCAACAAGAAATAAGACAACTACAACAATATTGAACCAATTAGAAATTTCACTAAAAAAATTGAAAATGCATCCTATAGCATGCTCTAACCGGTAAAAAGCTAAGCTAAAATATGTCATAAGACGAGACTCCAACAGTGAAAACATGATATTGATCTGCCAAAAAAAATGCTAAAGACACGTACTACAATGTAATAAGACTCCTATAAAAAAAGCCCCACCACTGGCCATCCGCGGCAACGCCGCGAGGCTTTCTAGTAGCTAATTAAAATTGAAGTTTCGCTATAGTTGAAGGTAGTAAACTAGTTAACGTGAGTTTGCACCTGAAGGTAACGTTTCAGAGATTTCTAAAGGTCACCTGAGTTTGCACTTGACTTGTAACGTGACTTTTATTTGGGTTGCTTTTTTTGAACCGAGTAATAAGTGTTACTTCAATTCCTTTCTGCTTCAGCTCGTGAAAATAACACAAACATGAAGGAGGCAAGCGCAGTAAAGATATTCTATCGACAATACCAGAAACAGCAGTTTGGGTGAACTAGACAGAGGTATCATTATTAAACTTCACTTTGAATTTTCCATGGACAGACCTCAGTTCTATCAGTTTATGTTTCAACAGTAATTTTGGTAAGTATAATTCCTCCAAATATCCCCTCATCCTCCACTCGAATTTCCAACAAGCAATGTACTTATCCCACGACAAAAATTTAGTTCGTCCTCCAGATCACAACCGTGTTTTACTAAAAAATCTTTCACAATCTATACTTACAAAAATCAGCTTCCACCTCTCATGTTATAACTCTTTGGCTGCAGACAGTGATGATGTTAGGAAACAGACATTATACAATCACATATGTTTGCATATCCTCGTGGGCCAACTGACCATAACTATAGCTGACAAGCTTGATGCACACAAGATGAAGAAACTATGATGATCAGCAAAGAAAAATAACACAGCTTGGTTCAATCTTATATTCAGCTCCAATACAGCGGAAAGCTGGTGTGTAAGTCGAAGTCAATCCATGCATCAGAACTGGAATACAATTTCTTACAAAACTAATCAACATTTGAGATTAGCGCATTACAACTGCTGGTATTATCGCGGGTAAAAAATCAGATTGGTAAGAAACAAAATGTTGTTGAATCAAAGATGATGACAAATGGAAATATTGTTAATAAATCAAAGATCGCCATGTCTTGTACATACAGTCTTAAGCTAAACTGTGGTGTGAAATAAACACATATAAGCAGATGACACTAAAAATGATATTGTACTAAATATAAAAAAGTATCTCATGACTCGCTGGGGAAAGTTTTCCTTTAGAAACAATGACACAAGAGTGCCTTTAGTTGGCAAAACAATGACACAAGAGTGCCTTTAGTTGGCAATTCAATAACATGTAGCAACTGATTTTTGGAAACAACGGGCCTACAAATTAAAGAACGACCTGCTATGCATCAATTAACTGGAGAATATTATTTTATCTGAACGAAAATGGCAGTAGATCTCTGCCTCTCAATTAAAAAGGAGAGACATGTACGCAAGGCCCTCATGCCTCAGCAGAAAAATACCAGCAACCAAAGCAGGAACCAAGCGAGCAGAAGAACAATCATTACTAAGTGATCGTGGTGTGTTCCCTTTTGTACTGTCTCAAACATTTTTTGTTCTAGAGAAAATTAGTGATACATCACAACAAGAATTACTACTAGTACTACAATTGCTGAAAATGTTCGCTCAGCTGTATACATATCTTCTTTAGTAGCAAGAATAAGCATTGCAATTCTTCTATACATAAGCCTTTTGCCTGCTTACCTTGCATGACACATTGTACTGAACAAAAGACTCCCCACATAGCAAAATAAAAGTTAAACATTATAGAAACATGAAATCAATGTGCAGGTTTTTAAATGAACTAATTCACATTATGTCTCTTGCATTGTAGTTAGAACTTCTCCCACAAAGCAATGTAACACGTGGTGTTGGAGAGAAGCCAAAAGAACAAAAAAAAGGAAATTGTATTCAAGAAAAAAATATATCTAGAGGAAAATTAGGTTCATATCTTCTTAGTACAGTCCTAATTTTGGCTCATCTCAATCTGATCTATTGACAATATAAGACATGTCCATACAAAACTCTCTCAGGTCTCAACGCAGGAAAATAATATGAAAATGACTACATAATTATCAAGGATTCATGGAAACTAAGTTGTTGAGAAATTTCATTCACATTAATACTACATACTACATAATCATCACTTCCAGATGAAATCATGGAGAACTTCTAGGTATTTTCGTCAGCAGATATTACTGCTGTCTTCAATTGTGCCCCAAGCAAACTAGCATTATAAAGTTTTGTACTATATATACAAAATAAAGATGTATCCAACTATATCCAAGAAGCTAAAAATAAAGCTAGTGTCAATGCAACCTGAAAAACAGAATGTTTACAGGCATCAAAAGAAATATGAAATGGCTATAAGGAACTTGTAAGTGAATGAATTTCTCATGGCGTCCGCAATTTTTTTTCTTGCATCATAGTTACTAGTTACCCACAAAAGATACTACGACTACCACACACAAAAAAAAGGCATATGACCATAGGTACATTGGATATTTTTTTTGAGGAAGTACTAGAACTAGAACTAGTAATTGATAGCGAGGCCACTAATTTTACATTCAGTATGGTTGCAGTTGCCATTACTGCAAATACCAAGCTCGCTACCAGAATTTGCTTCACAGTATCTAACGGCACCTGGCAGCAAGCTTGGATATTATCTCCTTCACAAGAGTAGGGCAACTTTTAGTCAGATGCTCAAATTCGTCTCTTGCCATGACCTCCTCCAGCACCTGACGAGATAGGAGGAACTCAATGCAAGCATCCTTGAGACCATGGCAGTTGTGCTGTTCAGCCAACACTAATGTGGTTGCGGCGGAGCTCACGTCTAGGTGCCTGCACAACTTGTCCTCACAAATCAGCTTGAGCCTCTGCATGTCGTACCTGTCCGCGGCTACCAGAAGATGCTGAGCCATCATGGCCTCCTCTTGTTCCTCCATCTGCGGCAGCGAGTCGGTGTAGATGAAATGGAGCAAGGCCTTGAACACCTGAGGTAACATATCATCAATCTGGATGCAACCCCCTGTGTCAGTGCTCTCTTTCATCGCACCGCACAGCTCTGCATTGAAGACCGGCGACCGGGCCGCGAGGATAACTCTGTGCGCGCTGACTAACTCGCCGGCGACTTGGAATGTGACGTCCGCGCCCTTTTCGCCCACGAGGAGATTGTTCAGATGCTGACCCAGGTCACACTACCGGAAACGCGGCCTCTACCGAGAGCTCGCCTCTGTGCCGAGAGCCAGATCCCAAGCTCTCGGCACAGAGACGATTTGCCGAGAGCAAAGGGCTCAGCTCTCGGCACAGAAAGAACCCGCGGTACAGAGTTCCTGTGCCGAGAGGGAACAGTGCCGCCTCTCGGCACAGGCGCCCACTCACGGCACAGAGGATGCGTGCCGAGAGCTACGAGCGGGCTCTCGGCACGGCCCGCCACCTCACGGCGCAACGTAACGGCCGTCACGGCCGTTTGCCCAGCCGTCAGATGTGCCGAGAGCCCGCTTCTGGCTCTCGGCACAGAGCACCTGTGCCGAGAGCCTGCCAAAGGCTCTCGGCAAAGAATTAAAAAAAAAAATCAAATTCACACATTCAAACCTTTTCTTCATCAACCTACACCCCTACAGGCTAGTTTGTATTTAATAGATATTTATTTTGTATTTAATAATTTTATTTCGTTCTAGCTAGCTAGTTTTTCACCGTAGAGTAGAGCTCCGATATGAACTCGAGGTGCATGAAATCATGATGTAAAGTTAGTGAAAAATGATATTCATGTTCATGAGGCATCTTCAAGACCAATTACATGACCAAATCTGCAATTGAACAAAATCCAAGAGACAAGAATACGCAAGCGGTCATCTTTCACTAGCTAGGGGCCGTGCATGGGCCAGCTGCCTCCTCTTGAACCTCTCCTTGAAGCACATCTGCCTGAGCTCCTTCGTCCTCTCATCCAACACCATATTAGGCCTCTCCTCTATCATCTATTTGTCGTGCTTCAGGCTTTCCACCACCATCCTCGTTAGATTTCCGTCCTCTTGCTCGGTCAGCTTCCCGAGGTCCTTCTCATAGTCGTCGTCCTTGCTCTTGCGGCGCGCTTCCTCCTCCCAAAAAACTCGCGAAGTCGACCTCAAAGAGGCGACCAAGCTCGTCGCATTTACATGAGAAAGTAACCGAGAACATGAATTAATTCCCGAAATTTTTGTATTAGTAGGGAAAGATATCTCACGGTACCTTGAGAGGAGCTTCTCTTTGAACATGAAATGGCAGGGAAACACCGAGCTTAGAACCACGCTTCCTCTTTGAGCTGGTAGTGAGAGAGCTAGATCGAGTGCGAAAGAAACCGGAAGTACATGAAATCATGAAGTAAAGTTAGTGAAAAATGATATTCATGTTCATGAGGCATCTTCAATACCAATTACATGAAATGACGCTAAATTTTCGACATTTGACTCTCTCATCACGATGAACATCGTGAGCTAGAATAATTTAAAAATTTTATAGAATTTAAATAAATGAAACCGTCAAATTGCTTCTAACGAGAAAACAAGTTTGGCAACAAAAGTCTTTACGGACACGAATCGAGAGCATCAAAATGGGCCATGCATGGGCCATGATCGACCGCCTCCTCTTGAACCTCTCCTTGAAGCACATCCGCCCGAGCTCCTTCATCCTCTCATCCAACACCATATTAGGCCTCTCCTCTATCAACACCAACCAAACGAACCGCCTCCACGGCGACGTTTTGGTGTCGATCGGCCAATGGCCGGCGCGCCTCGGTTCGTTCGACCGCGCGCCGTGGATTCTCGGACCCCCGGCGTTCGACGGCCGATGCCTACGGCGGCCAAGGGATGCTCCCGGTCCCGGCGGCCTCCGCCTCGGGCTATGGACATGGACGGAGCGAGGGGAGGAAGCACGCGCCGTGCAAGACACATGAGGTTGAGGCCACGGTCTAGTCGCGAAGCGAGGATGCGATGTTGTGCTCGCTGCGGCGCTCGCTCCACCGGGCAACGGGGACGGAGGAGACGGGCATTTGCGGTGCCGGGGGAGAAAGATCGAGAGATGGCGTCGTGGCGATAGGGACATGATGGACTAAGTCTTTCGATTGAAGCGATGCAGACAAAGCAAAGGACGGGGCGCCGAGTTTCGCCCGCCCCGGCCTCATCACATCCCATTATTAATGGCAAGTCACTCCCGTCGAGTTGTGTACTCCGGCGGGGGCGTGAGCTGCGGGCCCCACCTCTGTGCCGAGAGCCGCCCACGGGCTCTCGGCGAGAGCTCTTCCGTGCCGTGAGCTTTCGCGTGGCTCTCGGCACGGGGAGTGGGGCCCGCAGTTCCACGCCGCCGCGCTGCGGACGGGGGCCGTGACGAGAGCTAAATGGGCCCTCGGCACGCGCGCTCGTGCCGAGAGTTTGGCCCGTGGCTCTCGGCGAGCCGCCTGTGCCGGCCCGGCGGTGCCGGGAGCGCTCGCCGAGAGCTCCCCTCTCGGCACGGGGGCGTGCCGAGAGCAAACAGCCCTGTGCCGAGAGGATCGCGCTCTCGGCAGAGGCGCGGATTCCGGTAGTGTCGGATGGTGGCACAGCGAGCGAAACAAGCAATGATGAGGCAATCCTATCCTCCGTGCGGAGCTCGTCGCTAATAATAATGACGTCGCAGCTGATCGTGAAGCAGTCGTTGAAGAGGTGCTCCGACTTCTCCAGGAATTCCCTTCTCAAGAAATTCTGCAAGCCGTACCCTGAGCCACCGGGTGAGAAATAAAATTCTGTAGTTCGGCATACCGACGGAACCGGTTTCCCAGCCCGATCGAGCAAACTGAACTTGGCTCCCGCCTTCACAGGCTCTCCGGAGCTCTCGCTGAGGTGGAGGTAGACGGATATGAAATCGGCGACCTCAGAGGTCTGGCCGTTGGGGTAGTAGTGGATGCACCAGCTGCGACCCGCCGCAGCGAAAGGGCGAGACTTGGTGGATTTGCCAGTGGGGAGCTTATCCTTGGTGCGCGAGTAGCCGTCGATGTGGAGAAGGTGGTGCCCCTTGACCACGGCGCCGCCCCCGACGATGGCCGAGGCGGAGCAGCGCTCGTCACCACCAAGCGCGACAGATCCCGGCGCTGGCATGGCGGCGGGGATGCGGAACGGCGGCCGGCGAGGGTATTGCCGCTTGGGCTGGTTTTGTGTTTGGGATACGAATCACTTTTATACGGCGAAGGTCTTTAAGACGGGCCGCGTACCTGTTGGGCCGGGCAGCCCTAATCTAGGCAATTCCGCCAGCCCACCATAGTCTGACAGATTTCTCTGAGATTTTCGAGATTTATGATCAACGAGTGGTCAGTATTTAAAGTCCTACAAAATGGGGTACAGCTTGTATGATGTCTCACTTTGAGCGATACAGCCGATACAGTTCTTCGATCCATCAAGAAATTTAGGTTCCCTTTGTTTTTCTGGTATGCATCCCTCCGACCAGGCTCCCTCCGTCCAGGCTGAGCATGCAGAGTGTCATTGTTTGATTGCTAGGACATCCAGAGCGATGCTAGAGAGAGCAGACGTTTGATTGCTTGTATGAGATAACTCGCATGAGATAGGAAAAATATTAAAAATTATGATTATAATTTTTATTTTGCACAAATACAGTTTTCAAGGACTTATTTTATCTAACCATGTCTTGATTATCCATAAAATACATTAATATCACTTGATATTTACTAATTATACACTAATACATCATTAGTGGGAGAAATAGCTGCATGAGTCGATCCTGACTGCAAAAACGGTCGTTTCTGGCGTTTCTGGGGATGCATGCAAGAGGGGGGAAATGCATCTGGAGAGCTCTGGGGGCGGTGCAGGCAATCGAACGCCGCTCGCCTGCACCCCGTGGGCCTGGTTGGTGCAGACACAGCGAACCAAACGCACCCTTGGAGAATTTGCCACTTCTTTCTTATACAAAGAGCTCACATTCCAAAGGGTTGCTAATAGATGGGTGCTTAATATATGGAGGGAAAGGATATCAATAAAAATCAAAATCTTTCTCTAGCAAGTTTGTAATCACATGATTCAATCAACAGATCAACTTATTAAAAAATGAAATTGGCCTGGACTTATTGAATGCAAATTATGTGGAGAAATAGAGAGTACTATATTATCTGTCAATGTGTAGTAGCACAATTCTGTTGGTGTATCATCAGAGATATATTAGAGTGGCCTATGCAACCAACTCATGTAGAAGATCGTTATGAAAAAAATGCTTGAGGGATCAAACGGGTCCAATAGAAACTTTGCTTTTTTATTTTTGGTTGTGTAGCTTGGAGCCTGTGGCTCATTTAGTCTTTAAGGATATAGTTGTCTTATTGTGTCCTCCCCTAACATTGGTGTATATGTGTAATCTCTATTATGCAGAAATGGAAGACCTTGAACAGAGAGAAGGAACAACTCTGGATAGACTCGGGGATTCTTAAGCTCAGACTCCTATTGTCATCATTGAGATCTGATTCTGACCTTAAGATGCATGAAGGATAAACTTCAAAATTTCCTAGGCTGTCTATTTCTATCTTTTGTGTGACTTTTGTCTAGAGAGAGTTGAAAGTTGGAGTGGTCTGGTTTCAAGTATTTGTGATGTGATCTTCATGTAACGGCTTGTAAAACCAAATGCGGTGCGAACTAAGTCGGGCCAAATGGCCTTTTATCTAAAAAAGTATGACAGATTCGGTTTGGCTTGTTTGGCTAGCTGGTGGCAAACTAGTGTTGATTTGTTATGAGAGAAAAGTACATGATGGGTTAGCCTACCCTAATCTAGGCCATTCTGGCAGCCCAAACCATACATATTCCTGCAGCTGATATCATTCGTCCAATCTTGAGTAAGTTTGTTCATCTGGCTGGTGCTGATTTATTATGAGATAAAAATACCACTGCCTAGCTGACTGGTGCAGTTTATAACTAATATATATTATCTTGCTTGTCCAAAACTTATAAATAAAAATTGAGAAACAGATTAGCACTTAAAAGCAATTTGTCTCATCTTGCAGTCCACATTGATTTTTCTCATCTTGAGCAAGTCTGCATGTTAAGATGCGAAAATAGGTGTTGGATGGAGAGCTGAATGATCATGGCATGACCCCATATTGGTGTTAATGACAAAAAGAATAAGATGATATTCACATGTTTCCACCAATTTGGGTGTAAATGTTATAAGAACAACCTACTCCCTCCGCCCCGCAATATTTGTCGTTGGCGTTACAGGCTTTTGTCCCGTAATATGAGTCGTCGCCTACAGCTCAAGTAGCTGTACAACTACCGCACCAGCACCTGTCCTCATATTTCTCTCACGCAGCTGCACTTTGCAAAACAACACTCATGGTAACTTTAGGGGTATCTGGGTCTTTGGGTGCTCACCTTGATTCTTAGTCCACCTCCCCAACGACACTTAAATGGGGACAGAGGCAGTAGCTCTTAAACTATAGCTAATCAAATTCTTTTGTTACTATTCACAATCTCTGTTTTTTTCAATTTATTTTTGGAATTAATCAAATCTGATCTGCATGTCAAAACTTACTCCATGTGGTTAAAAAATAGGTGTACTAGAGTCTTTTCGTGCCACCATTAATCTGTCCTAGAAAAACTAGAATTACACTTTTCATGAGACGGAGGGAGTACATAGTAATTCTAATATTGCTATTTTAATAATAAACGGTGATATGATTTTTGTGTCCATTATATTAAAAAGTGAAACATGTAGATATTAGTGCATACTAAAATACATACAATCTAGATTTACAGGAAGACGTTGGTTTTAAGAAATTATCATAGCCATTGCCCTCCTCTATATTGAGAGCAGGCCACACTGCAACTGACAGGTCAGGACTCAATTCTAGACAATTTGATGCATTTTATATGTCTCCTCAAACTCAAAGTTACAATTTGTGGAATAGAAATGGGATTTTGAGAAATTTCAGGCCATTCTCTACGTGAAGTTCATTACATGAGTAAAGGGTGGTTAACATAGATTTTAGAGGGCCGCGGGGAAATCAAGATGGACATGGATCTCTATCTTCTAAATTGAATTAACCAATTAGAGGTGAATGAATATGGTTACATTTCAAATGGTGGGGTGCAAGAGTTACAAATGAGGTCTGAATTTAGGATTATTCAGTATAATGGCTGCCAAAAGACCCTGGTTTTGTACTTTTGTTTTTATGCACATGCAACGGGTAGACATGCAAAGGTTGCTAATTCATTACGCAAAGAATGTGTTGGTGGCTTTATACATTGGATATAAGTTTTATTTATTTCTTTTGCATTCCACCACATTTCAATATATCACTTTACAAACACTTGCGTGTCGCACGAGCACCTTACTAGTTAAGCATAAAGGAGCCACCAGTAGTAAAAAACCAAGAAACCATGATTAAGTTCAAATTATCATGTGAAGGTTCAAGTCGTTCTTGACCGTGAGCATGATTGCTATATTAGTTTTACACTCAGGTTATACACTTTCACCATGGGCTCGTGTTCCTCGTATCGTCCAGGTTTGCAAACTTCTTAAACAGTTCCTTTGGTGAGTGGCTAGAAGAAGTTCAGTACAAAGCCATTACATATTATGCCTTTGGTAAATGCCTGTTCACTGCCTGTTTAAAAAGGGGTGCAATAAAGGAAAAGAAATGCATCTACTCTGCAACAAGAAGCTTGACAAACTGGCAAACTGCCAAGACCCACCAGCTTGTCTGAAGAACACACTAATTCTTATCAAAACCACACAAGCAATTTCAGAAACAGCTTATTTGGTCAATCTTATACTCAAAATTTTCCTTTTGTAAAGACAAATCTGCCAATCTGAATTATAATGCATAGTAGTAGCTTTCGATTGTTGGCCATCGATCTCAATGTGCAATCTACTATATGTTCTGAAAAAATGTTCCACAGGTAGAGCTGAGACTTGGGCCGTGCTATTTATGGGCCGCACGAAGCACGACATTTTGGCACGACCCGAAGCACGACACGACACGATAAATTTTGAGTCGTGCCAGCACGACACGAACGCGAGGGCCGTATCGTGCCTAGGATCTCGGCACGATGAGCGGCACGGCACGACACGTATTTTGGGTCGTGCTTGGGCCGGCACGGCACGAAAATGGCCAATTTGCAAATCTGTAAGTTATTCCTTCCTGATAGCATGTGTTATATGCATTATATAGCCTAATATAACTAATAACATAAAAATAGATCACAAAATCTACCTTACATGTATGAAATTGTGTTAATCATCATTCATATCATAATAAGATTGTGTTCTCGTGTGGTCAGAAGTAGTCACATCACGAGGGCCGTGCTTGGGCCGGCAAAGCACGAAGACGTGCCGCTGTACCACGGACCGTGCTTAGGCCTAGTAAAAAATTTGTCGTGCCATGCCGGCACGGCACGATGTTGGGGAATTCAGGAAAACCCGTCACCCTCGAAACGTTGAGTTTAACAAAGTTCTCGAAACATGTTTTTCAGGGGGCAGGTAATTCACGATTTTCAGAAGCCTGGAACCTGTGAAGCCTCGAATTCGCGAATGTGCGAAGTTCGGGGATCTTGATTCGGTGAAGAAATGGGGTGACGAACATGCGGAAGCCTGGAGTCTCGAGCTATCGATGGCCCGAATTTCGGAGGACGGCCGATTCGGGAATCTATCAAGGGCTAAGTTCGGAAGTTGCGCGCGAGGGCATGCGCGAACCAGCGGAGAAGTGAAGGCCAATTCGGGAATCTATTGAAGACCCAATTCGGGAGTTTCACGCGAAGACATTCACGAACCGGGAGAGAAGCAAAGTCAAAGTTGTTGTCCCAAAAAGTCCGGTTTAGAGTGTGAACTAGTGGCAGATTTGTAAATGTGATAGATGAAAAAGACATTCCTGTATGCGTTCACACTAGGAATATTCTCTAAGGCTGAGGGTGTTATCGGTATGTAAAAGTCCCTTCGTCTCCCTATAAAAGGGGGCGCAAGGGCACGTGTAAACGGATTCAGACTTTTTGGAACTTGTGCTATTTGCAGAGGGAATCATAGTCTCTTTGCGCTCTCACTTTGTACTTGAACGTGTTAAGAACTCTCTCGTGTGTTGGAGTAGTCATCCGAATTTTTCGGGTAACCCCCCAATATTGGCGCCCACCGTGTTCCAGCCGAAAAGAAACTCACGATGCCACCTCAGAAGAAATCCAAGAAGAACGTTCCAAAGACGAGCAAACCGAGACGATCGCCATCCTACCCAAGGGAATGAAACCTCGTTCGTTCCTGAATCTTCGAACACAACAGACCAAGAACGAAGACAAAAGCTCGAAGCTCTCATGAAGGCAAGAGCGAGAAAAGACGACTCACACCCAAGAACAACCTCGCCGAACAAAGCAAGAGTTTGAGAATGTGGATGATGATGATGACACCATAGATAGAGAGCTAGCGATGGTTCAACAAAAGATACAAAGCAGTACAACGAGAAAGACAAAGAGAAGTTCGCAACTCGGTTGCAAACGAAGAGAAAAATCTTCGAAAAGCTAGAGCGACTCAACAAAGCAAAAGAGCAAATCGAAGCAATACAGAGAGAAATTGATGAAATGAAAGAACAAGAGAACAGTTCCCTGTGGCAGGAATCACCGCACCAGAACTCTGGGCCAGCAAGAGAACCCCCGAAAGAAAACTTCTTCGCGGGAAACGGAGTCTCACATTTCGTGGATTCTGAATCACCACTGTCTGTTGGGCTGCAAACAGCACCTTGGCCGCCGAAGTTCAAGCCTGTCTCTCTCCCCAAATACAACGGCTTCGGAAACTCCAGGCAATTCCTCATGAGATACGAATCAGCTGTGAATTCGGCAGGAGGGGATGATGTTGCACTGGCCAAATCATTCATCATCGCTTGTGAAGGGCAGTCGAATTGGTACTCACTGCCTGCCTCCACACTCGTCCACACCGGGTAGACCTCAAGACAAAGTTCATGCAAGCATTTCAGATGTTCCATGACACAACAGCGGAAGCGTCAGATCTGTATAACTGCAAGCAGAAAGACAGAGCCACTGCGAAACTTCGTGAGAAGGTTCATGCAATAGAGGTCTCAAATCCCCGAAGCTGATGACAAAACAACAATCAAGGCACTGATCAAAGGTCTCACCCCAGGGCCAACAGCTTCCCATCTCACGAGAAAGAAACCCAAGACGGTTGAGGAACTTTTTCGCGAATTGGAGGAGTACATTTTGTCTGATGACGACCACCGCAAGAGGGTAGCTGAGCGAAACGAGGCAAGACAGGGCAACAGAGACATGACATGGCGGTCACCATCCCAACATCCGCGAAACGTCAACAACGTCGGAAACTCACAACCAGAACAAGGCAACAGGCCAAGAACCAGGGGAGGATTCAATCCCAGAGGAAGGGGGAGAGGCAGAGGACCCCCAGGACTCACGAACCACAACCCAAAAGATCCTCACTTCTATTGCCAGTATCATGGGAGGGGCCACAGCACCGAAGGGTGCCCAGAAACAATGAAGAACATGGCAAGAATTCAGCAAGAGAAGGTGCTAATGAGCATCGCATCCTCAATGCCAGGCCAGTTTCGTCCGAATTTCTGGCAGCCGCAATTCGCGAGTCCACAGTCGAGTTCTGTCTCAGTTCAGCAATTCCCGCAACCACAGTCAGCATGGCAGCCGTCGCAGCAATTTTTCCCTCAGTCGCAAGCGATCCGATCAATCCAAAGAACCACAACCCATTCGGGAAATCTTGCCACCACCTCCAGAAAGTTCGTCAAGACCTCAGTCAGGTTCGGGACCTCAGAACTCTAAGGCATTGCCATCGTTCGGGACTATCATGCCAATCACGGGCGGATCCGCTATGGAATTCAAAACCAAGAAGCAGAGAAGCAATTACTTCGGATCTGTGAACACTATCATCAATGACGGCCCAGCTGCACGCCCGGAGTGGGCAAAGGTGCCAATCACCTTCACAGAAGAAGATTTCAGGCTGAAATCCGCGATTCACAATGACGCCATGGTCATTGAGGTGAATATTGCTGGTTGGGTCATAGGAAAAGTCCTAGTTGACAATGGGAGTTCGGCGGATATCCTGTTCCTGAAAACTTTCGAAAAGATGAATCTGAGCCAGCACATGTTAGACCCCCCAGAGTACCCACTGCAAGGGTTCGGAGGAAAGCCCATCAAGCCGGTCGGAAAAATATCACTCCCAGTTTCTTTCGGAGATCTTGAGAATGCCAGAACGGAGAGTCTCACCTTCGATGTAGTTGACATTTACCACCCATACCTCGCGATTTTCGGCAGAGGTTTCATGAACAAGTTTGACGCTGTCATAAGGCAGCAGTTCTTATGCATGAAGACGCCCGCGCCCAAAGGGGTCATCACGGTGTTCGGCAATCAGCAAGAGGCCAGAAATATAGAAAAAGGCCACACGCCCGGCCAAACAAATGTGTACCAGCTGAAAGCAGCTGATGAGAGAAAGGAAACCTACGAAGAACCCAAGCGGGACAAAGAAAAAAATGAGATAACCGCAGAGGATGAAACAAAGAAAGTGTATCTAGATGACATGCCCGACAGAGCAGTCATAATAGGGGCATACCTCAGCGCCGAAGAGGACAGGGAACTCATACGATTTCTGAACAGAAACAAGGATGTTTTCGCATGGTCAGCTAAGGACCTGCAAGGTGTTGACAGGGATATCATTGAACATGCCCTGGAAACAGACGAAAAAATACAACCCAAGAAGCAAAAACTTCGGAAAATGTCTGAGGAAAAAGTCAAGGCAGTCGAAGCAGAAGTTCAGAGGTTGCAAGATGCCCAAGTAATCAGAGAAGTCAAGTATCCAGTCTGGCTAGCCAACACTGTGCCAGTCAAGAAAAAAAATGGAAAATGGAGAATGTGTGTGGACTTCACCGATTTGAACAAGGCATGCAAGAAGGACGATTTTCCCTTGGAAAGGGTAGACAAAATCGTGGATGATGCAGCCAACAGTGAAATGCTCTCGCTCCTGGACATGTTCTCTGGGTATCATCAGATCAGGGTTCGCAGAGAGGACGAGGAGAAAACAAGTTTCATCACTCCCTTCGGAACATTTTGCTTCGTAAGAATGCCAGAGGGGCTGAAGAACGCGGGATGTACGTTTTCGAGGATGATAGCAATAGTAATGCACCAGCAGATTCGGAGAAACATCTTGGCATATGTGGATGACATAGTTGTTAAAAGTGTTCAGAGGAAAGACCATATTAGTGACCTGGCGGAAACATTTGCGAACATGAGGGAAGCAAATTTAAAGCTAAATCCGGAAAAATGTGTGTTCGGCATTCACATGGGGAAAGTTCTTGGATGCCTAGTTTCAACAAAAGGCATAGAAGCAAATCCTGACAAAATTAAGGCTCTGGTGGAAATGCAAGATCCAGTCTCAGTGAAAGATGTTCAGAAGCTGACAGGGAGAGTAGCTGCCCTCAACAGATTCATTCCCAGAGCCGCAGAAAGAAGCTTACCGTTCTTCCAAGTCCTCAGAAGTGCTAAGAATTTCCAGTGGTCCGAACCTCAGAAGCGGGATTTTCGCGAACTGAAGGATTACTTGTCCACCATGACCAAACTTTGTCCTCCTGAACCAAAATCGCCACTTCTGCTATATGTGTCTGCATCAAATTCGGCAGTAAGTGCAGTGCTAGTGCAGGAGAAAGAGGAAGAAGGAAAGCTCAGACAAATTCCCGTATACTTCGCCTCTGAAGCATTGTCTGGTTCCAAGATCTTCTATTCCGAGCTGGAAAAAATCGCGTATGCGGTCATCATGGCAGCAAGGAAACTAAGGCATTACTTTGAGGGACACAGAATAAGAGTCATCACCAACCAGCCACTGAATGACTTGTTCGCAAATAGAGAGGCATCCACCCGAATCATCAAGTGGGGTGCGGAGCTTTCTGAGTATGTGGTAGACTTCGAGAGAAGAAGTGCAATAAAATCGCAAGTTCTGGCAGATTTTGTCGTGGACTGGACTTCACCCACTCAAAACCTTGAGGAAGATACACTCGAACCTTGGATAGTGCAGTGTGACGGGGCCTGGTGTCACAAGGGAGTTGGAATTTCGGCTGTTGTAACATCCCCGACGGGCGTGGTCATAAGATACGCAGCGCGGTTCGTATTCGCAAACAATGAGAATTCCACGAACAACACAACGGAGTACGAAGCTGTTCTGTTGGCATTAAGAAAAATGAAAGCCTTGGGGCAGCAAACCTTCATAATCAGAACAGATTCGAAAGTGATCCAAGAACATATCGAGAAAGAAAGCGAGGCCAGGAATCCGGTTCTCATGAAATATCTCGAAAAATTCAGAGAAATGGAAAAACACTTCAAAGGGTATTCAGTCCAGCATATCCCGAGGGATGACAATAGTGAGGCAGATAAACTGGCAAAAGCGGCAGCTAGAAATCAAGAGCTACCCCCAGATGTGTTCTTCGAAATCATCAGGGAACCGTCCATCAAGGATTCGAGAGCAAAAATCGTGAATGTAGTGGAAACTCCAGACTGGAGAGCAGAAATAATGGCCTATCTGAGAGGACATTACGAACCAAAAGATGAGTTGGAGGAAAAAAGATTGAAGCAAAGAGCTCGGGGCTATACAGTAGTGAATGGAGAATTATACAAATCAGGAGTCACTGAGCCTTGGCTGCGTTGCATCACCTCCGAAAAAGGTCGGGAACTTCTGAAGGAAATTCACGGCGGGTTACGTGGGGCACACATAGGCACCGAGCTTTGGCGGAAAGGCGATAAAGCGAGGGATTCTATTGGCCCACCTTAAACATAGATGCCAAGATGTTAGTTCGGCAATGTGAAGCATGCCAGAAAACGGGAAATCAACAGAATCTGCCTTCGATGCCAGTTCACCTAATTCCACCAACTTGGCCTCTGCAAAGGTGGGGAATGGATCTAGTGGGCCCGTTGCCAACGGCTCAAGGCAACTGCCGATTCGCAGCTATTGCGGTCGATTATTTCACGAAGTGGGTGGAGGCAAAGCCACTCGCGAATATCACAGCAGCAACAGTTCAAAAATTCTTTTGGCAGAACATAGTATGCAGGTTTGGGGTTCCTAGAGAACTAACGGTCGACAATGGCAAACAGTTTGACTGCTACACCTTTAAAGAATACTGCAGAACCTTAGGCACACAGGCGAAATTTTCGTCGGTATATCATCCACAGTCTAATGGTGCAGTCGAAAGAGCCAATGGCTTGATTTTTCAGGGATCAAGAGATGTTTGTTCGATCAGAAAAAGGGAAAATGGGTGGATGAACTTCCGAAGGTAATCTGGTCTCACAACACCACAGTATCAAGGGCAACAGGTTTCACGCCTTTCCGCCTACTTTTCGGGACTGAGGCTATGACACCGGAGGAAATCAAGAACGAAAGCATGAGGGTCCTGAAAGGAAAAGAGATAGAGGAAATTGACAACAGGGTGGAGAAGGACATGATCGAGCTGACAATCCTTGAAGCAGCGGACAACATTGAAAAATACCAGAAAGAGACAAGGACATGGAGGGACAAAAAGGTGGTCCGAAAGGACATAAAAACTGGTGATCTTGTCTTGAAAAGAAAGAAAAATTGGGAGAACCCAGGAAAACTTCATGAGTCATGGGAAGGGCCTTACATTGCCAGGGAAACAGACATGCCAGGAGCTTTTCGCCTGATGGAACTAACTGGCGAAGAGTTGCCATATTCATGGAATGCCGACAGTCTAAAAAGGTATTATCCATGAAATCCTTAGTTGTAAATAGATGTAACATTTAGTAATTTTTCGATTTTTGTAAGTTTGTACTTTAGAAAAGTAAAAAATCCGAATCACGTGTCTATAAGTGATTTCGGGACAAAAACTAGTTTTACTTCTTCTAGTCGCATTAGAATAAGAAGGACCGTACTCTTTTCCTTGCAAAGGGGATCTAAATCAAGAGGCAAGGTTTTTAACGAGGCGGATCCTATGTAAATACTCTTTGTGATATATATATATGAAAAGAGTCTTCCCCCAAATTGCGTATCTCGAGAATTCCATCATGAAAAAAGTTCGTGAAAAAGGCTTCGTGATAGCCAGAATTCCATCGTGAAAAAAGAAAAAAGTTCGTGAAAAAGGCTTCATGATAGCCAGAATTCCATCGTGAAAACAGTTCGTGAAAAAGGCTTCGTGATAGCCAGAATTCCATCATGAAAAAAGTTCGTGAAAAAGGCTTCGTGATAGCAAGAATTCCATCGTGAAAAAAGAAAAAGTCCGTGAGAAAGGCTTCGTGATAGCCAGAATTCCATCGTGAAAAAAGTTCGTGAAAAAGGCTTCGTGATAGCCAGAATTCCATCGTGAAAAAAGAAAAAGTCCGTGAGAAAGGCTTCGTGATAGCCAGAATTCCATCGTGAAAAAAAGAAAAAAGTTCGTGAGAAAGGCTTCGTGATAGCCAGAGTTCAATCGAGAAAAAAGAGGCCTGAGACAACAACAAGTTGTGGCCTAGAAAATCCCATCCACTGAGGGATTCCCACCCAAAGAGGCCTGAGACAACAACAAGTTGTGGCCTAGAAAATCCCATCCACTGAGGGATTCCCACCCAAAGAGGCCTGAGACAACAACAAGTTGTGGCCTAGAAAATCCCACCCATTGAGGGATTCCCACCCAAAAAGAGGTCCGGAACAGCAGCGAGCTGTGGCCCAGAAAGTCTTCGCGATAACGTCGAAAGGGCAAGGGGCTCGTGTGAAAAATCATAGAAAAGTCCTGGTTGAAGCAACTGAAGGTTGCAATATCAACCGGGGCAAGTTTGCCACAAAGATCAAGTCCACAAAATTCGAAAACAAATTTTGTCGACTTGCGCGACAATGGTTTAAAGTGTACTCGATCGAAATACACGAACAACAAGTTTTCTAAGCATGCCTTCAAGTTTTCATGCAAAACGGCAAGGTGGGGAGGGTGACGTTTTTTCAAGAAAAAAACGTATTCGTTGCCTTATTCGCATAAAAACTTCCGAATAGTTCCTCGATAATTACAACAGTCAGTGTCGAATTTAAAATGAAAGCTCTACAACATGTCCTGGTTTACAAACGTTGTTTTCAGCCATATCGCTAGCATAGGCGAAGTCAGACGCACCGGCTAAGGGGCTAAGGGGCTCCGTCTTCGGAATTTTCGCGGATCGCGAAGTAGAGGATGCAGAACGACTCTTCTTACGAAACAAGAAAAATGAAGAGAGATCAAAACAGCCTATAGAAAATTTAAGCGAGGCCTCAAGCCAAAAATCGGAAAAGTCTTGTTCGGGATGTGCTCGCTTGAACAGACGCCACGCTTCACCACTAACGAACATCCTATCCCGATGAATTCGTAGTGGCAACACGTCCTGCGCAGGCCCAGCTTCCAGGACCTGCGCAGGTTAAAGTATACAAAACATTTGTTCAGGCAAGTTTAGTGAATCTACATAAATGTACAGGCAATCTTCAATACACCCAAGGTTCGGACATAGCGTCTAGTTTGTAACATCCACCTTCGGAGAATCATCCTCTTGTTCGGGGGCTTGCTCGCCGTCGTTGCCTCCATCGCTGCTGCTGCTACTGCTGCTGCTATCGCCTGAGTCGCTCGAACCTTCGCCGGAAGCCAACCCTTCGGGAGACGCGGCGATGTCCTCACGGTCCTCCTCCTCGTTCAGCTGAGAAAGAAAAGTAAATGTGAAGAAGGTTCGAGAGACTGAAACATCTGCGGCAGACACAAGTCACGAAATAGAACAAAGAAACTACCTCAGCAAGCTTAGCGCAAGCAATGAGCTTAACAGTCTCCTTCCCGCTAGTCAGCCAGAACTCCCTTGTGAACTTGATCTTGATAGCCTGAACATCGGCGTTGGCTCGAAGTATCGCAGTACTAGTAGCGCTGGGGAATTGAGAGAGATTTGCGCGAAATTTCTCCAAGTCAACGCAGTCGAAGTTATGAAGAATCTTTAAAATGCTCTCCACGGAGAAGGCGGCCGCGAAGTCACTGGCGCCGGAGATCACCTCGGTAAGGGCCTTGAACTCGGTCTCCATCCAATCCATGAATTCGGGAATCTCAATGTCATCCGGAAGAGGAGCTGGACGAACGCCAAATTCGTTCAAGGACTTCTTGTATTCCTCATAGAGCAGTTTCAGCTTCTCTAGAATCTCGGAAGTATTTTTCTTCGAGGCTTCACTCTGCTCCGCCAGCGCCTTTTTGAGATCCAGAATTTTGCAATCTTTCACGCTTAGAGACTTTGCGAGGCTGGCGTTGTTAATGCGGAGGTCTTCGGCAATCTTCATGGCCCTCTCATGCTTCTCCCGAAGATTCTCAATCACGCTAAGGTCATCTTCGTGAGGCTTCCGAACTTTTTCAAGTTCCTTCTTGGATTGTTCAAGAGCCGATTCCACGAGCCCCTTTGCATCCTGGCTTGCCTTCAGAGCCTCCGCCAACTCGGCTACCTTCTTCTCGAGTTCCACGTTCGCGGATTGGGCAAGGGCGAAGCTGCGCTTGAGTTCTTTAGATTTCACGGGACGTTGCTTGTTCATCTTCTCTTGTTCAACGAGCCGCTCTACAGCAACTTTCCCCAGCATAGAATGTTTAAGCGCATAATCCTTCTGAAAGCGCGCTAGCTTCGAGGGAGGGTAAGAGTGCAAGAGATCTTTGAATTCTGAAAAATTCAAGATTAAAGCCTAAGATCAAAATTCAAGAATCGGGGAAAAAGCACAAAAGAGTACTGAGAGATGACGAACCTTGCTTACTGAACTGCTGCATGGTGACCTGTTTAGCCGAACCGGAGGAAGCCCTACCCTGAGGCGAAGGGGTGCCTTTGGGAGAAGGGTGAGGCCCTTTCTCAGAACCAGCAACAGCTCCATCAGGTTGTCCCGAACTCTCCCCTCCTGATTCATCAATGGTCACAGATGATTGCCACAGTGTTAAAAACTTAGAAGTCTTGCTCCCAGTCCCAGTGGTCTTGAAGCCAACACTTAGTAATTTGCCACGATGAGACATACCGAAGCTATTGTTGAAAGCGGCCAAAGAGGGAGAGGGAGTTTGATCTTCGGGAACAACCTCCCGAACTTCCACCAGGGGAGCGTGTTCGGTAGGATTCCCCGCTTTGTACAGTGAGCTCGAGCTCTTTAGCGAATTCGGGGGAGGCTTCATCCCGAGGGAGAGCGGGTTGAGAGACATCGGCAGCAGAGGCTTCAGCAGCAACGGGGGCCTCAGGGGGGGGGCAGCAACGTCAGCAGCGATAGTGGACTCAGTCTCCTTGTGAACTTCGGGAGCAGCATCTGAAAAGGAATCAACATCCACGAATTCATTCTCGGAACCAGATGGATAGTTGTCTCGAAAGTTAAACAGTGGCCAGAGGAAAACACCTTTGAGGCTGTCTGTTTCCACGAAGGCGTCGTCGTCGAAGGCGGATGGGACTCGCCGAACGCCGACGGAAGAAACTTTCTTCACCGCCTTCTTCAATCTCTTGCGGCTCATCTGGGCAAGGCCCGAAGCAGCCTGGAGCTCCGCCTCCGAAGTTCGTTCAGAAGTCTTTCGCTTCCGTTTCGACGATTCCAGGGATTTTGTCCTGGAAGGCTTGACCCCCGAAGAAGTGCCCTCGCTGGCAGGTGATGAGACTCGCTTCGATGACCTTATTCGGGGAGCATTGATCGGGGCAGCTGAGCAACTGGCCACAGCAACGGCAGGAAGCTTCAATTTGGGACCTGGGCCTCGAGAACTGAAAAATTTGTCACCACAAACTTTCGAAAAAACGTGGTTGATCCTCTTCTTATGCTTTACCAGGGCCTTGTAAGCCTTATACTCATTCATGGTATATTCGCCTACCATGACGTTCACCCTCTTTTCCACTTCTTCCATGAAGGCCTTAGCACTCTGGTCTTCGCGAAGTTTAATCCCGAACTTCGGGAAAGGAACCTTCTGATCTGCCCAGTTAACGTTGAAGTATAAAAGCTCAGTAGGGGACCAACCACTCGAAATAGGCCAGACACGGGCAGCGACGAATTCTTCAATGATGTCACGGCCGCCAAGTATGGTGCTGGCCAGGTGAAATGCATTCTCACAACTTCTGATTCCCAAGGCCCGCTGGTTGAATTTGGCAACGTTCACCGCGGCCAGAGGTGCAATCGGGCAAGACAACTTCGGCATATCGGCCTTCAGATAAAACCAATGAGACCTCCAATCATCGGTGAGGTTAGACTTGCAACAGGGGCAATCTGGATTCGGGTAATTCCTTGTCGGGTATTCTGACGTCGCGTGTTGAAAGTGCAACATGCATGCTGACTGTGGTAGAACTGCCCGTCATCACCTTTGACGACCTTAGGTATGATCACCAATTCGTAGAATCTGGCGAAGGCACCAACACTGGGATTGCAGCCGAAGGTCTTCAAAATCCAGATGAACTTCGACACTTCAAGGAAAGATGTCGGCGAAAGCTGGTTGTCGGGGACAGCCCTAGGGGTCCCCTCTAACGACCGGGAAATCCCCACTTAAAACCTGCAACGAAACCAAACATGCTTTGCCTAACCATGCAGGACACGGCCTACGCTGCAAAGGACCCCAACGGCCCACCAAGGCGACCCTCTTGGGCAGGCTTCGCCTCGCTCGAGGGTGCACGCCTCCCTCGAGCAGGCTCCGTCCCGGTCGAGGGGGTACGTTTCCCTCGGGCGGGCTCCGCCCCGCTCGAGGGTGCGCTCCCCTCGAGCGGGCTCCGCCTCGCTCGAGGGTCCTCCCCCACCCTCGACCAAGGCCCGCCTCGATCGAGGGCGCCCGCACGCGTGCGCCCGCCCCCGTACACGGGCATTTAACGCCCTGACACAGGCGGGACAGTGCCATCATGCGCCCGGGGCTCGCGCCCCGGTGCCGCCGCACCAACTCCCCCGGAGGGAGCCCATCCTCATCACTGTGGGGACGGACTGTGCAACACGGCCGGTGTCAGTCCCGTGACGCCGTGCGCCTGCTCCAGTACGGCTAACGTGCCGAGCCCTCGAAGGGGGGCCGGCTTTACCCTCAATTCGCTTTCTTGTGACCCTACAGGGTTAGGTGGAGACGCTAGGCGGGAGGGACGCCATCCCCCCCGCCCGTTACGGCATGGCGGCCGCCCCCGCGCGTGCGGGGCGCACGCGCCCGGCCTCGTGGCAACGACTCCAGTACGGCGGAGCGCATTGGAACGGGACGCTGTTTTACCTACTCCTGTACTCCGTACGGGCCAACGTCAGCAACTCCCTCGAGCCCATCAGAAGACACCACCGCCGTCTGCCGCTCCTCTACCCTCGAACCGCCACTGTTCGGGTACAAGATAGGCCATGATGGCCGAATCGCTGCAAGGATCGTCCGGACGGCCGCCCACTCTACAGCTTAGCACGCCATACCCCTTCACGTAGCTAAGTAGCGCGGCGTGCATGTGATTCGTTCCCTCCTTGATCTATAAAAGGGGGACGAACTCCCCTGCCGCGGGGGACGAGGGGACAGGGAGGTGAACACAGACACTCACTCTCCAATTCTCCCACAACGTCTTCAACCATCACACCAGGGACTTGGAAGCCAGGCTTCCTCTCCCGCCTTGCTTGTAGCAGCCCCACTACAGGCACCCCCGGTGCTAAGTAATATAGTGCCTTGAGCACGCCCGCACTGGCCGGGACGTACGGCCCCCTCGGCGGGAACCGGGATAAAAACTGCGTGTCGCTTGTTACTTAGTATCGACCATTGAGGGATAGACCGCGGCGCTTACTACCGGTTAGTGTCGGGACCACATTCCGCACCGACAGTTGGCGCCCACCGTGGGGCAATCTGAGCGCCTAAGGTCAATCCGTCAACTCCCTCCATGGTGATCCGCACTGAGTACCGTGGTACATGCTACAACATGGGCAGCTCGGACCCCCTCCTCGCCGGGTTAGAAATCCGGTTTGGGGGCTCGAACTTTCGGGCCACGGGGGAATGGCTACCTCATGCGCCTCACCAATCGTGAGGAGCTCCGCGCGCGGAGCCGGGCCGGGTCCGCCCCGGTCCCCGCCGCACGCACCACCACGGCGCGGACGCCCGCCGGCACGGACGCCGCGGGCCTGTCGACGCCACGTCGCCGCCGCCGCTGCGGGGCTGCGTTCGCGCCGGGCGCGGTCGGAGCGACGGCAAGCCGAGCGCGCCGCCTCTCGGCACGGTGCGCCCACCGCCACGACGACCGCCACCGCCCCAGCGGGACAGCGCGCGGTCTCCGGCCCGCGCATTCCCATTGGGTTGCGTGGTGCTACGTCGGCTTACAACAACAACGTCAGCACCACGATGCGCAGGGTCCCGCCTGGCCGTCACGTCCTCGTCGCCAGGGATCCCGGCGCCTCAGTGGCTGACGAGTCGTCCCTGGGCTCCCTCGACGCGTTGCCACCCGCCAACCGCCACGGCTATGCAGAATGGGACTTCTCCGGCGTGCCGGACCCAGTCATGTTCAGGCGTTTCCTTGACGCTACGGACTACTGGTTCGGCTGCTCCGACGACTCCAGCACCGGGAGCTACGACCCCGCGCGGGAGTGCTACGCCGTCATCACCAACGACCCAGCCAATGCCGCTGGCGCGGTGGGCGCCGGAGACGGGGAGGTCACGCCTGCCCCAGGGATCGCCGCGCGCCTAGCTGCGGGGCCAAGCGCTCCCGCCGGGGGCCGACGCCGACGCACGGCCGGCCCAAGCCCGTGAGCTCGAGGCCAAGGCCGGCGGAGGAGTACGGACGGTGCGGCGCTCCGCGCCTCGATGGCCGGAGAAGCCTCCGCTCGCGGCGAACGCGTGCGGGGGGCCGGCGAGACGGCCCGTGACCGCATCAACGCCGACAACCCCGACATGCGCCGCGGGCAGAGTCGAAGCTCGTTGCCGCCGCAACGGCCGCTGCGGCCATGCCGGCACCCTCGACTCCCGAGGCACGAGACCCGCACCGCGAGGTACGGACTCTCATCGAGCAAGCGGCCGTCCGGCGGGCCGAGAGCTCGGCCTCGCGCATCCGCCAACAAGGGGATGCGCGGGGGTGACGGGGGCCGCGCAAGGGGGCGAACCCTCGGTCCACGCGGGAGGAGCGGCGGAGCGTCCCGCCAACTCGGGCGCGCACCGGCCAAGGAACGGCTCCTCGACACGCGCGAGCCCTCGACGGTGACGCTCGCAACGTCATCAACGCCCCGCCGCACGAGCAAGGCGGACGCGCGGCGGCGGTGGGTTACCACCCTCGACGGGGCGGGCGCTACGACGGCGGTGAGGACCGCTCCCCGACGCCGGAACCCCGGGGACACGTGTGTTCGGCCGGGAGATCCGCACGGCGGCCTTCCCCCAGCGCTTCCGCCAGCCCTCGACCATTGTCAAGTATAACGGGGAGACGGATCCCCGCGTGTGGCTCAACGACTACCGCTTGGCTTGCCAGCTGGGCGGGGCGACCAGCGACGAAGTCATCATCCGCAACTTGCCCCTGCACCTCGGCGATGCGGCCGGACATGGCTCGAGCACGCCCCGCCGGACCAAATCCACAATTGGGACGATCTGGTCCGCACATTC
The DNA here is from genome assembly GCA_947561735.1 of Cenchrus americanus. NCBI lineage: Eukaryota > Viridiplantae > Streptophyta > Magnoliopsida > Poales > Poaceae > Cenchrus > Cenchrus americanus. The sequence continues at coordinate 59,937,289 of OX387240.1, forward strand.
GTGGGCAACTTCTAGGGCACGTACGTGCGCCCGGGGAATTCCTGGGACCTGCGCTCCTGCACGCAGAAGCCCGGCGAGTCGCCGCGGGACTTCATACGGCACTTCTCCAAGCGCTGCACGGAGCTCCCCAGCGTGGCGCAGTCCGAGATCGTGCACGCCTTCCTCGAGGGCACCACGTGCCGGGACCTCGTGCGGGAGCCGGGGACGCGGCCCACCCGCGGACTCCAACGAGCCGTTCATCGCCACCATCTTCGCCTCGGGAGAGGAGGCCGTGGGGGCGATCTTCGACGGCAAGAAAGGCAAGCGCCGGAGGACGCGCCGCGGAGGGCAGCAAGTCCGGGGAGCCCCACCGCAACGACAAGCGGGGCAAGAAGGGAAAGAAGCCGCGCCGCGCGGCGCGCGAGCGAGGGGCACGACGGCGGTAATGCCGAGGCCCTCGCCGTTGACCGGCTCGACGGGGCCCTCGACCGGCTCCTCGAGGCCGGGGGTGTTTGACGACATGCTCGAAAAAGCCATGTCCTTATCACAAGACCCCGTAAACCACACCCTTGAGCAAGTGCGACATGCTCAAGAAGTTCTATGGCCGCGCCGCCGCGAAGGAGGCGGGGAGGCCAAGAAAGACGGAGGAGATGGCGACGCCGGCGGCTTCCCCGCCGTGGAAAACATGTTCCTCATCTTTGGGGGGCCCACGGTCGACATGTCGACCCGCCAGCGCAAGAAGGAGCGGCACGAGGTCCTCGCCGCGGAGAAGGCGCCTCCCTCCCTCCTCAATTGGTCGGAGGACGCCATCACCTTCGGCGGGAGGACCATCCGAACCGCGTCCCCAACACGGGGCCGGTGCCGCCGGTGGTCGACCCCATCATCGGGAACGTGCGGTTCTCGAAGGTCATGATGGATGGGGGCAGCAGCCTCAACATCCTCTACGCGCATACGGCCGCGCCCGATGGGGATCGGTGTGGACCGGGGAGCGTCCCGGTGGTCGGTGGATGACCGCTCCTTAGTGATGATGGTCCCAGTAGCGGGTGTTGGGTGACTCTTGGCTTAGTGCGCGGGTGTAGGGCGCGGCCTAGTTCGTGTTGTTGCGGGTGAAGAACGGGCGCGAAAGGTCTTCGGCCTTGAGGGGGCCTCGGGAGATGGAGAGACAAGTAGGCTCGGTTCGAGGGACCCGGTGGACAGCGGGCCAGGTGCGGGCCACATGGTGGCGACACAAGCAAGACGAAGTCATGGAAAAGTGAGCCGGTGCACGGTGGCGGTCAAGTCAAGTGGTTTGGCGGGAGGCCGGACCGGAGCACGCGGGGTTTGGTGGTTTGCCCACAAAACCACCGGCGGACGGTTTCTTGGTTTGGGCCTCAAAACCAAGTCCGAGGGCCCAACACGACGGAGACGGGATCCGGGCGTGTCGGGAAGCTTCGAAACGGAGGACACGCGGCGGGATCGCATGGCTTGCGTCGGGAGGGACGCGGGGTGCGGCGAAGGCGTGGCCGTCCGATGGCAAGACCCACAAACATTACCAAAATGCCCCTACGTGGGTTGTATCGCCGGTGGTGTAGTTAGGGGTAGTCGAGTCATTTACCACTCGGCGGGACCCGATATATAAGCACTGGAGTGTGTGTTGATGGCTCTCTGGCTCCGCGACTTAGGGTTTCATTTCCCCCTTCTCTTTCTCATTTTCGTAGCTATTTTCCTTCCTATTTTCTCTAGGCTAGCATGAGAGCTTCATGAGAGATTTGTTGAGAGGGATGGATGCTAGGGCGGCATGCTAGACCTTGTGAATCTTTCCTGGTTTGTATAGAAGATTCGGGGTTGTTTTTCGTGCCTTTTTGTGCTTATTTTCGTGCCTTTGTTCTCGGTGTGTTTCCGCGGATTTGAGTGAGTTTCTTCCGGATTTCTTTGGGGGAAACATGGATAGATGCCTTGTGCATCTTTGTGCTTGATCTTGTGCCCTCAAACGCCGGAAATCACTTCGATTCGTGAGTTTTCGTTCGGTGCTCTAGTTTTTGGAGGTGCTCAAAGGATTCGCGATTCCGGTGATTTAGGGAGTTAGGAGGCAAGATTTTTGGGCTATAGCATCCTTGTGTGACGCTTTTCAAGTCCCCAAACCCTTGTCTCTACAGCTTCAACCGTTTGGGGAAATCCGATGATGACTTTGGGGGAGTTGACTTTCGGGGTCGGGCTATTTTTACGTTCCCGCCGCACGGCGGACGGTCCCGCGAGGACGCGAGCGGACGGTCGCGCGGCTCCGATTCATCCCGTGTTCTTCGTGTTCTTGCTCGTCCTTTGTTTCGATCCGTTGTGATTTTGATTTTTGGTTGGACGAAGTTTCGGACGGTCCGCGGTGTCGGGCGGACGGTCCGCGGGTGCTAGGCGGACGGTCGCGTGCTCCCCGCGGACGGTCCGTGGCACGGGGGTGTCTTTGGGTCGTTGTGTGAATTAACGGACGGTCCGCGGCTAAGGCCGGACGCGTCGCGGCCGGGTGCGGACGGTCCGCGATGCCGGCCGGACGGTCGCGCGGCTCTTGCGGACGGTCCGTCTTCCCTCTGCGCGGACGGTCCGCGTAGCTTTGTGTGCTTTGCTTCTTGGTTCGATTCCTTCCTCCCTTTCTAGTGCTTCGCGTGTGCTTTGAGGAATCGTTCCTAAGGCTAGAGGTTGATCCATAACCTCGTGGTCTTGAGCGATTGGTGCGTGATTCGATCCATCGCTTGTGTGTGACCGGATTTGAGTAGGACATAGGCCGGGTTCTTTGGGAAGAATTTTCCGGCTCCTATTCACTCCCCCCTCTCTAGTCGCCATCCGATCCTTCAATTGGTATCGTAGCTTGGTGCGCGGATTCTTTGCGACTTTGACAAGTCTCGAATCCTAAGATGGCGTACGTTGAGCGGGGGCGGTCCGCCGCACTTCGATGGCAAGGGTTACCACAAGTGGGCGGCTCGTATGAGGATTTTTCTTCGAGGAAAGTCATTTGGAGTTTATTGTGCTTGACAAGACATATGCTATTCCGGTCAACATCCATACTCTTATGGTGACCGATGCCGATGCCAAGGCCAAGTATGAGGCTAATGCAAAAGCCGTTGATCACTTGTGCGGAGCTTGTGTGATCCAGAGTTTGATCGTGTTCGCCATTTGGATCTTGCTTGGCAAATTTGGGATAAGTTGTTGGTTGCTCACGGTGGTGATAACCATGTGAAGGCTCGCCTCTTTGTCTCTTACCGGATGCAATATGAGAATTTTTCTCCACTTCCCGGTGAGGACATTGATGCGATGTTTCGAGGTTCATCGCCATCGTGAACAACATGAAGGCTAATGTTGAGGATTTTCCGGTACTCCGAGCATGATCGAGCTTTGAAGCTCTTGCATGTCTTGGATCCAAATGTTTGGGGTGCTAAGGTTGAGGCCATCAAGGAGTACGGGAATTATTTGACTATTGAGTTGGATGACCTCTTTTCTAAGCTCAAGTCGGCTGAGGTTGACGGAAGATGCTATCCAAGCATGAGGGCTCGACCGACCATAGTCTTGCTCTTGTGGGAGGATCAAAGGGCAAATCTAACCCTTCTGTCGACGCGTTTTCTTTGTCCTCTCTTATGTCCATTCCGGATGAGGAGTTTGATGTGCGGGCGAGGAGGAGCCGGCCTTGCTCTCAAGAAGATTTGAACGACTACACGAGAGTCGGAGGAACGCAAGGCGGAGCTCTGGGGACGTGCTACAAGTGTGGCAAGCGTGGCCACTTCATCGCCGAGTGCCCGGATGCGAGAGGAGAACAAGTACAAGGTGAACGAGTACAAGGCGCACCCGAGGCGTGAAGACAAGTACTCCTCCAAGGGCAAGCACTTCAACAAGTCCAAGAGCAAGGACAAGGACAAGCGGCGACCGAGCAAGAGCACCTACAAGAAGAACAAGGCAAGAGCGATGGTGGCCGGTGCGAGCGACGTCGACTCAAGCTCAAGCGAGGAGCAGTCAAGCTCAAGCAGCGAAGATGAAGACGCCGGGAGGCGCAGTGGCAAGAAGAGTGCAAGCCGGAACCTCAGTGGGCTGAGCTGTGTGGCGCTCGAGGGCTTTTGTGGCATGGCCCATAGCTCGAGCAGAGAAGAAGAGTGTGAAGGAAGACAGCGACTCCGACTCCGGAGGATGAGGTAAACCGTGATCCCGACTCTTTGCTTGCCGAGATTGCTAGGTTGAATGGTTTGCTTGATAAGCGTGATAGTGTGCGAGAGATGCCAAAAAGATGAGAAAAGATCTTAGGGCTCGGCTTGAGAATGCTAGCGAGAAAGTAGGAGAGTTAGAGTCAAAAGCGCTTGAATTGAAACTTGAGAATGACTCTTTGAAACTTGCTCCTACTTCTCCCGATGATGTTGAATGTGTTGAATGTGATGCTTGGTTGAATGAGATCAAATCGCTTAATGAGAAGAATGCTTCTATTTTGGCTCAACTAGATGTTCTTAGGATCGAACATGATGAGCTTAAGGCTAGACCTACTTTGCTTGGTGCTTGCAAATCATGTCCTACTATGCATGCTAAGCTTGTCGATGCTCGTTCTACCATTAGTTCTTTGGAAGCATCTTTGAAATCTCCTGTTGCAAATGCATGTTCTAGCCGTGATGAAGTCACTTTGCGTAATCTTGAACTTACTTCCCGTTTGGATGTCATTTATGAGGAGAATGACTATTTGAGGAAGGTGTTGGGTTGGTTGTACGGCGGGGAACCTCAATTGAAAATCATGATTGAGGAGTTCAAGAGAGTCGATGGTCGTGGTTTGGGTTTTGAGAAGTTGGGTGAGAAAGTGGGAGAGAACGAGGGGGGAGAGTGTGTACGAGAAGTGTGTTGAGTCTAACCCGGGTTTGAGGTGATCGGAGAGATCCAAGTTCCACTCCCAAAAGCACCCAAGAACTCTTTCACACCAAAGCCCAACCACCTTTGCAACAAGCTTGACACAACCCAAGATCCACCCAAATTCCCACCTAAGACAAATGATTTCCGGAAACCGATGAAGTTTGTGGGTGAGAAGGGTGAGAAGCCTAGAGAGAAGCTAGAGCCAAAACCAAAACCCATCCCTTTCGGTGTGAGTATTGTGGCAAGGAGAGGCATCTTGCGAGTTTTTGCTACAAGAGGAAGAGGGATGAGAGGCTTGCTAGGGAGCAAGCAAACCGGGCATGGGTATCGCCGGCCTCGCGGTATTCCCGAGCCTAGAGTGCCACTTCCACGGGGGTGTGGGAAGTGTGAGGAGTGTTAGCGAGGGTTCCCACGGAGAGGTGATGGTGTGCGTGCCGGTGAGAGGTTTGGTCGGGCTCGTGGTGGTTTTGCTGGACGTCCTCCTACTCGTCCTCGGCACGGGTATAGGGGAGATGATCGCAGCTTTGGGTTCCGGAGGAACTACGGACCACGTTTTCCCCCTCGTGGTGCTCGTACTCCTCCCATGGGACATGGGAAGTTTGGTGGCAAGGGAGTGATGTTTGCTAACCCCCTCTTTTGAGCAGGATGGCTCGACAACGGTTTAACTTTTCTCGTGCTAACCCCGGTGTCGAGTTGCTAGCTCATTCTCGTTCTTGTTTCCGATGGGGGCAGGGGAGGCTTGGAGAACATTTGGTTGATCGACTCCGGTGTTCTCGACACATGACCTAGAGATAAGAAGTGGTTCTCCGCCCTCACCCCGGTGAAGGAAAAGAAGACATCACATTTGGGGACAATGGACGAGGTAGGGTGCTTTCGAGGGTGTTGTGCATGTGAGTGACAAGGTAACGTTGAAGAGAGTGGCTCTTGTGAAGTCTTTGGGTTTCAATTTGCTTTCGGTTTCTCGGTTGCTTGATGAGGGTTTTGAGGTGCGTTTCAAGTCCGGCGAGTCTCGTTTGCTTGATTCTCGAGGTGATCTTGTCCCGTATGATCATCCCCGAGGGTCGATTTTCGGGGCCGATTTCTCTCGCTCTTTGGGTCCCCGCTCGCCGTTGTTTGATGGCCGGGTCCGTCTTTCGATTTGTGGAAATGGCATAGGCGGTTGGGACACTTGAGCTTTGATTTGGTTTCCCGTTTGAGTGGTCTTGACCTTGTCCGAGGATTGCCGAAGTTGAAGTTTGAGAAGGATTTGGTTTGTGCTCCTTGTAGGCATGGTAAGATGGTAGCCACTCCCCATCCACCCCTGACCGATGTCATGACCGAGCGTCCGACGTAGCCGTTGCATATGGACCTTGTTGGGCCGGCTCGAGTTCGCTCGGTGGGTGGGAAGTGGTATGTCCTTGTTGTGGTGGACGATTACTCTCGCTATGCCACGGGTGTTCTTCTTGGAGGATAAGAGTGAGACTTTTGGTTTTGTTCGAGATCCGATCGTGAGGTTGAAAAACGAGAGGCATGGGAATGCTATTCGAGCTATCCGCGATGATAATGGCTGCGAGTTTAAGAACTCTCGTTTTGATGCCTTTTGTCGTGATCTAGGTCTTGAACATCGCATTCGACCCCTTATGTGCCCCCTCAAAATGGAGTCGTGGAAAGGAAAAATCGGACTCTTTGTGAAATGGCTAGGACGATGCTCGATGAGCACGGGACTCCTAGGAGGTTTTGGGTCGAGGCGGTCAACACTGACTTGTCATGTTTCCAATCGGATTTTATTGAGAGCTTTCAAGAAGAAGACCCGTTATGAGCTTATGCATGGTCGGGCACCCAAAGTGAGTCATTTCCGAGTTTTTGGTTGCAAGTGCTTTATTTTGAAAAAGGGAAAACTCGACAAGTTTGAGGCTAGGTCTAGTGATGGTATTTTCTTTGGATATGCTAACCACTCTAGAGCCTATAGGGTGCTTAACCTTGAGACTAACAAAATCATGGAGACTTGCGAGGTGACCTTCGACGAGACAATGCCTTGTACTTCTCTTGGCTTTGAATGTGCGAGTGATGAAGAGATGGCCGAGGACCTCTTTGAAGAGGAGAAAGATGAAGTGGAGATGATGATGGGGAGAACCATGCGCCCGAAGGCGAGCATGTACCCACTACTTCCCCTACGACTACTTTGGAGCATGGACCGTCTACTTCATGGACAACGACGGTGCAACAAGAGGACCGAGGCAAGAGAAGCTGAAGTTGAGGGGGAAGTGGTCTCGAGGCGTGAGGCTCCCCGGCGGATTCAAGAAGTGCATCCCATGTCGAAGATCATTGGAGACATCAATGAACGCACTACACGGTCGAGGTCCAGGAATTCCTCTCATTTTGCTCATGCTGCTTTTGTTGCTACTTTTGAGCCCAAGGACATTGGACATGCTTTATCTGATGCAAACTGGGTCAATTCTATGCATGAGGAGTTGGAAAACTTTGAGAGGAACCGGGGTGTGGGAGTTAGTTGAACCACCTCCAAATTGCCATCCCATAGGAACCAAGTGGGTTTGGAAGAACAAAGAGGGAGAGAATGGGATGGTTGTGAGGAACAAGTCCAGACTTGTTGCTCAGGGGTTTAGTCAGAAGGAGGGGATCAACTATGAGGAGACCTTTGCTCCTGTGGCCCGTCTTGAGGCAATTCGGATTCTTCTAGCCTTTGCCGTGGCTAAAGGGTTCAAGTTGTTTCAGATGGACGTGAAGAGTGCTTTTCTGAATGGGGTCATAGAGGAGGAGGTGTATGTGAAGCAGCCACCTGGGTTTGAGAGCGAGTTGTACCCACACGGGGTATACGGGTTGAAAAGGGCTGCGTATGGGTTGAAACAGAGCGCCCGTGCTTGGTATGGGAGATTGAGAGGTTTTCTTTTGAGCGAGAGGGTTTGTGATGGGTACCGTGGATAGAACCTTGTTTCTCCTCAAGCATGGAAATGACTTGTTGATTGTGCAGATATACGTGGATGATATTGTTTTTGGTGGCTCGTCACATAACCTTGTTGCCAAGTTTGCAGATGAGATGAGCAGGGAGTTCGAGATGAGCATGATGGGCGAGTTGCGGTATTTTCTCGGGGGCAACGAGATCAAGCAAGTGAAGGATGGTACATTTGTGCACCAAACCAAGTACACGAAAGACATGCCGAGAAAGTTCCGGATGCAAGATGTGAAGCCGATGTCGACTCCCATGGGGAGTACGGCCACTTTGGATGCGGATGAGGACGGAGAACCGGTGGACCGGCGGGAGTACGGGAGCATGATCGGCTCCCTCCTCTACTTGACCGGCGACGAGGCCGGACATACGGTTCGGCGTGTGTCCGTGCGCTCGTTTTCGAGCTTCGCCGAGGACATCACATCGACGGGCCGTCAAGAGGATTTTCGGTACCTACGGTCCGCTCGGTCTTGGCCTTTGGTATTCTTCCTCCTCGACTTTGTCTCTTCATGGTTTTTCCGATGCGGATTTTGGCTTTGGTTGTCGAGTCGAGAGGAAGTCTACTTCCGGCACTTGTCGGTTTCTTGGTTCTTCGTTGGTCTCATGGTCTTCCCGAAAGCGAGTCTAGTGTAGCTCGGTCTACCACGGAGGCGGAGTATGTTGCCGCCGCGAGTTGTTGTTCCCGAGTTCGCCGTGGATTTCATACACTTTGAGAGACTTTGGTGAGGAGTGCACCCCGATCCCACTTCTTTGTGATAGCACCGGTGCCATAAGCGTAGCCAAAAATCCGGTGCTTCACTCCCGGAACCAAACATATAGAAGTGAGGTATCATTTTACGAGGGACAATGTGGAGAAAGGAACCATTGTTTTGAGCCATGTCCCTACCCAAGATCAGCTAGCCGAGCATTTTTACAAAGCCTCTCGACCAAGCTACATTTGTGCGCTTGCGGGGGGAACTTGGGGTTTGTTGCCCTTTCTAGTTGATTCTTGGGGGTTTCCTTTTGTACCATTTGTATCATATCATGTTTTTACTTTGATGTACATACATACGTTGCTTGATGTATAAACCATGGTAGGATAGCCATCTTGTCATATATCATGTTGCATTTGTGTCATATTGCATTTTAGGATGATGAGCTTCTTTCATATGCCATATGTGAGTCTCTTTGGCTATTTGTGAGATTTTGGTTATATGTGTGGAGAAATGGTGATGTGAGGCTATGCTCTTGGAATATTTGAGATATATGTGTGGTGAGATAGCCCCTTTTGAGATAAATGCTTAACTTGACTAATTTTTGATGAAATATGCTCCACTCGTGTGTAGTTGTGTATCCATGTCACAAGTTTGGTCTAAATGTGCTTTTCATGCTTAGATTGTGCTTGGATGCCTTGTTCTTGCATTTGGGCCAAAGGCCGGATATCATTGTGAATGTTTAGCCTATGTTGCATTCATGGGGGAGCATAAGCTTCTTTTTGCCGCAAAGGCACTTCATGTACCATGAAATGAATTAATCTTGAAAAGAAGTGCATAATGCTTGAAAAATGCTCCATCCATCATGTCTATGTTTACAATGTCTTATCTTTCACATATGGGTGCAAAACATGTTGCATGATGTTCACCGGTGGAGAAGTCTCCCCGAAGTGGACACATGGCTCATGAGCTTTGACATGACATGCTTTGCTTTATGGGTGTTTGCCATGATCTTTTGCTGAGAATTTGATATCCTTGTATGATCTTTGAGTAATATGCATGTTTGTGGCTCAAGTGTGACATGGATAGGCTTTTACATGTGAAGCGAGTCTTCTTTTGGTAAAAGCGCTTAAATCCGCAAATTTTGCTTTGTCACATGCTTGTATTTTCATATATTACTTGTGGCAATGCTTTGACTATGCTATGATTCATGTGTGTGATCTTTGTCTCATTTTTAGCCTTTGACACTAGATTTGGCCTATTTGAGAAGCTCATGTAGTTGTCTATATGCTTTGCATTTCGCATTTTCACCTTGATTCATACATTGTCAACAAGGGGGAGAAAAGGTGAGCTTAATGAAAATTCAGAAGAGGTGAGCTGAAATTTGGAAATTTGCATTCACATGTTCAGGGGGAGCTTGCATTTGTTCAGGGGGAGCTTTCTTGCTGTTTTCGGTGTGGATTTTGTGCTTTGCTTGGCTTGTGACCTTTCTTCGCCTTTCTTCGGTTTTGGTCATGAGTTGAGCTTCCTTGTTTTTCTTTCTTCTTTCTTTCTCTTTTACTCGAATTTCATTTCGCGTTGTGTGTTGTCAATGCACTCATCAAGGGGGGAGATTGTGGACCGGGAGCGTCCCGGTGGTCGGTGGATGACCGCTCCTTAGTGATGAGTGATTGACAACGGGTGTTGAACCGACTCTTGGCTTAGTGCGCGAGTGTGTGTAGGCCGCGGCCTAGTTCGTGTTGTTGCGGGTGAAGAACGGGCGCGAAAGGTCTTCGGCCTTGAGGGGCCTCCCGGGAGATGGAGAGACAAGTAGGCTCGGTTCGAGGGACCCGGTGGACAGCGGGACTGGGTGCGGGCCACATGGTGGCGACACAAGCAAGACGAAGTCATGGAAAAGTGAGCCGGTGCACGGTGGCGGTCAAGTCAAGTGGTTTGGCGGGAGGCCGGACCGGGCACGCGGGGTTTGGTGGTTTGCCCACAAAACCACCGGCGGACGGTTTCTTGGTTTGGGCCTCAAAACCAAGTCCGAGGGCCCAACACGACGGAGACGGGATCCGGGCGTGTCGGGAAGCTTCGAAGCGGAGGACACGCGGCGGGATCGCATGGCTTGCGTCGGGAGGACGCGGGGTGCGGCGAAGGCGTGGCCGTCCGATGGCAAGACCCACAAACATTACCAAAATGCCCCTATGTGGGTTGTATCGCCAGTAGTGTAGTTAGGGGTAGTCGAGTCATTTACCACTCCGGCGGGACCTGATATATAAGCCTGGAGTGTGTGTTGATGGCCCCCTGGCTCCGCGACTTAGGGTTTCATTTCCCCCCTTCTCTTTCTCATTTTCGTAGCTATTTTCCTTCCTATTTTCTCTAGGCTAGCATGAGAGCTTCATGAGAGATTTGTTGAGAGGGATGGATGCTAGGGCGGCATGCTAGACCTTGTGAATCTTTCCTGGTTTGTATAGAAGATTCGGGGTTGTTTTTCGTGCCTTTTTGTGCTTATTTTCGTGCCTTTGTTCTCGGTGTGTTTCCGCGGATTTGAGTGAGTTTCTTCCGGATTTCTTTGAGGGAAACATGGATAGATGCCTTGTGCATCTTTGTGCTTGATCTTGTGCCCTCAAACGCCGGAAATCACTTCGATTCGTGAGTTTTCGTTCGGTGCTCTAGTTTTTGGAGGTGCTCAAAGGATTCGCGATTCCGGTGATTTAGGGAGTTAGGAGGCAAGATTTTTGGGCTATAGCATCCTTGTGTGACGCTTTTCAAGTCCCCAAACCCTTGTCTCTACGGCTTCAACCGTTTGGGAAATCCGATGATGACTTGGGGGAGTTGACTTTCGGGGTCGGGCTATTTTACGTTCGTCCGCACTCGGCGGACGGTCCGCGAGGACCGAGCGGACGGTCCGCGCGGCTCCGGTTCATCCCGTGTTCTTCGTGTTCTTGCTCGTCCTTTGTTTCGATCCGTTGTGATTTTGATTTTTGGTTGGACGAAGTTTCGGACGGTCCGCGGTGTCGGGCGGACGGTCCGCGGGTGCTAGGCGGACGGTCCGCGTGCTCCCCCGCGGACGGTCCGTGGCACGGGGGGTGTCTTTGGGTCGTTCGTGTAAATTAACGGACGGTCCGCGGCTAAGGCCGGACGGTCCGCGGCCGGGTGCGCGGACGGTCCGCGATACCCGGCCGGACGGTCCGCGCGGCTCTTGCGGACGGTCCGCCCCCCTCCGCGCGGACGGTCCGCCGCAGCCCGTGTGCTTTGCTTCTTGGTTCGATTCCTTCCTCCCTTTCTAGTGCTTCCGCGTGTGCTTTGAGGAATCGTTCCTAAGGCTAGAGGTTGATCCATAACCTCGTGGTCTTGGCGATTGGTGCGTGATTCGATCCATCGCTTGTGTGTGACCGGGATTTGAGTAGGACATAGGCCGGGTTCTTTGGGAAGAATTTTTACCGCTCCTATTCACTCCCCCCCCCTCTCTAGTCGCCATCCGATCCTTCAATCGGCGGGACCGGGGCCGCGGCCCGGAACACGAAGCCGTTCCATGGCATCGCGCCGGCAAGGTGTCCATCCCCTCGGGCATCGACCGCCGGTTTGGTTTGGCACCGCGGAGAATTTCCGCAAGGAGATCCTCACCTTCGAGGTAGTGGGGTTCAAGGGAGCCTACCACGCTATACTTGGGCGACCCTGTTACGCCAAATTCATGGCGGTCCCCAACTATACTTACTTGAAGATGAAGATGCCAGGACCGAACGGCGTCATCACCGTCGGCTCGTCCATCGAGCACGCATTCGACTGCGACGTCGAGTGCGTAGAACACGCAGAGGCGCTAGCGCTGGACGAAGCGCTGGTGACCACCTTGGAGAAGATGGTCAACGACGACCTCGACTCCGCCGCCAAGCACACCGGCACGTTCGAGGCCGCGGAGCAGACCAAGGAGGTCCCCCTCGATCCTTCTGTCCACGAGGGCAAGGCGTTGAGGGTCAGCTCCACCCTCGACCCCAAATAGGAATTGGTGCTCGTCGACTTCCTCCGCGCCAACGCCGACATCTTCGCGTGGAGCCCCTCGGATATGCCGGGGCATCCCGAGGGAGGTCGCCGAGCACTCCCTTGACATCCTGCCTCACGCCCGCGCCGTGCAACAACGGCTCCGCCGCTTCGACGAGGAGCGGTGACGGGCAATCGGAGCGGAGCTGCGGAAGCTTCTCGAGGCCGGGTTCATCAAGGAGGTGTTCCACCAACGTGGCTAGCAAATCTCGTGCTTGTAAAGAAAAAGAATGGGAAATTGCGGATGTGTATAGACTACACCAGTCTTAATAAAGCATGTCCTAAAGTTCCTTTTCCTTTGCAGTGCATTGATCAAATCGTTGATTCAACGGCTGGGTGTGAATTGCTTTGCTTCCTTGATGCTTACTCCGGATACCATCAAATAAAGATGAAGGAGTCCGACCAGCTCGCAACTTCATTCATCACGCTGTTCGGGATATTCTGCTACGTCACGATGCCATTTGGCCTCCGAAACGCGGGAGCGACATACCAGCGCTGCATGCAGCACGTTTTTGGAGACCATATCGGGCGGACGGTCGAGGCGTATGTGGATGACATCGTCGTAAAAACCAGGAAGGCGGACGACCTGGTTGGCGACCTTGGCATCGCGTTCGGTTGCCTACGGGCCAATGGGGTCAAATTAAACCCCGAAAAGTGTGTCTTTGGAGTGCCGCGAGGCATGCTCCTGGAATACATTGTCTCCCAACGAGGAATCGAGGCCAACCCCGAAAAGGTTGCGGCCCTCGAGCGAATGGGTCCAATTCGGGACCTCAAAGGGGTGCAAAAGGTGCTGGGGTGCCTTGCCGCCTTGAGCCGCTTCATCTCGAGGCTCGGCGAGAAGGGCCTTCCCTTCTATCGCCTCCTCAAGAAACATGAACGCTTCTCCTGGACCGACGAGGCCCAGGACGCGCTCGACAAGCTAAAGGCGTCCTTAGCGCACGCCCCTATTCTCACGCCGCCGCAGGACGGCGAGCCCTTGCAGCTCTACGTTGCCGCGACCACCCAGGTGGTCAGCGTTGTGATCGTCGTGGAGCGCACGGAGGAAGGGCATGCTTTACCTGTGCAGCGTCCCGTCTATTACATCAGCGAGGTCCTGTCAGACACGAAGACACGCTACCCCCAAGTCCAGAAGTTGCTGTACGCGGTGGTCCTTGCGCGGCGCAAGCTCCGCCACTACTTCGAGGCCCACCCCGTTACGGTGGTCTCCTCTTTCCCGCTGGGGGAGATCATCCGCAACCCCGACGCCGCAGGCAGGATTGCCAAGTGGTCTGTAGAGCTGATGGGTGAGACGCTTGCCTATGCCCCGTGCAAGGCCATCAAGTCGAAAATCCTGGCGGATTTCGTCGCTGAGTGGACGAATACACAGCTGCTGCCCCCACAGATCCAAGCAGAGTGCTGGACTCTGTTCTTCGACGGCTCGGTGATGAAAACAGGGGCGGGCGCGGGCCTGCTCTTCCTGTCACCCCTAGGGGAGCACATGCGCTACGCAGTGCGCCTCCACTTCCCTGCGTCCAACATTATGGCTGAATACGAGGCCCTCCTCTGTGGCCTCAAAATCGCCATTGAGTTAGGCGTCAAGCGCCTCGACGTGCGGGGAGACTCGTAGCTTGTAATCGATCAAGTCATGAAGAACGCGAGCTGCCATGACGACAAGATGGAGGCCTACTGCAAGGCCGTGCAGGCCCTCGAAGACAAGTTCTATGGCATCGAGCTCAACCATGTGCCCCGCCGGTACAACGAGGAGGCGGATGAGCTGGCCAAGATTGCGTCCGGGCGGATCACCGTTCCCCCGAACGTTTTCGCGCGCGACGTCACTCAACCCTCGGTCGTCTTCGAGCCCCACCCCTCGAGTCGCGCTGAACCCTCGGGGGCTCCCTCGAACCCAACGGGTGAAGAACCCATGGACGAGGACCCCTCGAACGAGGCGTACGTGCTCTCCCTCCTCGAGGGGTATGGTGCCTACGGGGATGACGTGATGGACATCGAGCCAGCTCCTGTCAAAACGGAGTGGCGTGATAAATACATTCCCTGGATGGCTCGAGGGGAACTCCCCGCGGACCGGGCCGCGGCTAGGCGCATCGCCAGGATGGCCAAGTCCTTCGCCCTCATCGAAGGCGAGCTGTACAAGCGCGCCGCCTCTGGCATCCTGCAGCGGTGCGTGCCCATCCCTGAAGGGCGCGAACTCCTGCGGGACATCCACGCCGGGATCTGCGGCCATCACGCAGCGCCTCGTACCCTCGTCGGCAATGCATTCCGCCAAGGCTTTTACTGGCCTACCGCGGTTGCGGACGCCAGCGAAATCGTACGCACCTGCGAAGGGTGCCAGTTCTACGCCCGCAAGTCCAACCTACCCGCCCATGCCCTACAGACCATCCCCGTAACATGGCCATTTGCCGTGTGGGGGCTAGATATCGTTGGGCCTCTGCGGAAGGCGCCCGGGGGCTTCACCCACTTGCTGGTCGCAATTGACAAATTCTCCAAGTGGGTGGAGGTGCGCCCCATCACGAATCTAAGGGCAGAGCAGGCGGTAACATTCTTCACCGACATCGTCTACCGCTTTGGAGTGCCAAACTCCATCATCACAGACAATGGGTCCCGGTTCACGGGCGGGGAAGTTTTTGGAGTTCTCGCGACAAATTCCACATCCGTGTGGATTGGGCGGCTGTGGCACACCCACAGACCAACGGCCAAGTAGAGCGTGCCAACGGCATGATCCTACAGGGCCTTAAGCCCAGAATTTTCGACCAGCTCAACAAATCTGGGCGAAAATGGCTCCAAGAACTACCAGCGGTTGTGTGGAGCCTAAGGACCACCCCGAGTAGAGCCACCGGGTTCACCCCGTTTTACCTAGTCCATGGCGCGGAGGCCATCCTCCCCACGGACTTAGAATACGGATCGCCCAGGGTTCGAGGCTATGACGAGGATGCTAACCAGCGAGCCCGCGAGGACTCGCTGGATCGACCGCGGACGAGGCACGCCTCGTAGCCTTAATGCATTCCGCAAGGTACCAACAGTCCCTAAGACGCTACCAAGCACGCAAGATACGTCGACGGGACTTCAGTGAAGGGGACTTGGTCCTAAGGCTACGCCAAGACAACCGAGGGCGCCACAAGCTGTCGCCCCCATGGGAGGGACCCTACGTCGTGGTGAAGGTACTCAAGCCCGACACGTACAAGCTGGCCAACGAGGACGGTGAAGAGCTCACCAACGCTTGGAACATCCAACAGCTACGTCGCTTCTACCCTTAGCTAGGATTTCCAAGTATTTTTATTGTAAAAACCGTATGACCAACGCCCTAGTTGGTAACAACTATGTAAATACTTCAAGTCCAATAAAAAGGGCAACTCGGCTTTCCCCTGAAACCCAAGTTACCCTCGGGGGCTACTGCGGGGGGGCATCCCCCCCCCCCAAAATGGTCCCATTTTTCGCAAAAAATGAAACAACTCACGCGCGCTAAGTTTGTTTTCTACTTCAACTACGAGAAACGATTCGAACAGGGCGCAGGCGGCCCAGCGGAAGGAGCGTGCGAGCCAGAGATAGCCTACGCCGCGTGGATATGGCCCTTCTCTCTCGCCTCCGACCCAGCAGGCCCCCCGCGAAAATCGAACTCCCCTAACTAGAATCTACTCAGGAAGAAGGAGAAACAAAAAGCGTGATAAACAAATGACTTCATTACAACAGACGTTTATTTCAAAAATAACTTGTTCATTTACAAAAGGCCACGAGGCCAGAATACTGATACACATAAAAATGGGCCAAGTGCCCGACCGTCTTCGGGCGGGGAGGAGCGGCGGCGTCAGCGGCGTCGGGAAGAGGAATTCTTCGAAGGCTTCGGCCGAGCGACCGGCGGCATCAGCGGCGAGCGCGTCCACACGCTCCATCGCCACTTCGTCCTCGACACCCTCGGGGACGACGTAGCCTTCCGCCGCCTCGAAGTTGACCTCGTAGTGGGATCGTACCACTCCGAGGGCCTTCTGGACGCCAAGACGCAGCGCTCGGCGCATCCGCTCGGTGACGTGGCCGCCAAGGGCGCGCAGGCGGCTGGCCAACGAGCTGCCAGCCTGAACCTCGCCCTCCTCCACGGCTTGGCAGGTCTCGAGGGCCGCATCACGCAGCCTCCTACGCGCTCCCGCTCGGAGGAGTTATAGGAAGCCCTCGCAGCCGCCTCGGCCGCTCGGCCACCGCGTGCCCCCAGAGCGGTGCACAAGCCTGGAGTCACCAAGACAAGAGAAAAATCAGAAAAGGGAGTGCGAATTCCCAAACGAAAAACTGACCAAACAAAAGCCAAGCAGCAGCTCACCTTCGACTTGCTTCCTCTCCGTCTCGAAGTCGCGGCGCACGGCCTCGACCGTCAGCTCGAGGCACTTGACGGTCTCACCTTGCTCCTGGAGGGCCAGCTCATTGTTTGCATTTGTGATGCTGAGCACAATGAGCTCACCCTCGGCCTTGGAGAACGCGGTGTTCCGCTCCTCCAGCCGACCTCGCGCCGCCTCACGAGCGACGAGCTCTCGCTCCCGGCGCCGACGGGCGTCCACGAGGGCGGCTTGCTCTCGCCGGGAGCCGCCCCTCGGCCCCTTGGCGGGCGGTGTGCTCTGCCGAAGCCGCTCCTCGGCGACGGCGAGCGCCGCAACCTTAGCGTCGAGGGCGGCCTTCAAATCGTCGGCCTCCTTGGCCCGCTGCTCCAGCCCGCGCGCCCGCTCCTCGGCCGGCGCCGCCGCGCTTGCGCCCCTCGAGCGATGAGCGGAGCCCCCGGTTCTCGCCGCGGACGTTGGCCACCTCCGCCTCCCAATTGGTTGCCGCCGTCCGCATCTTCTCCAAGTCCGAGCGCGCCGCCACGGCGCCTCATCACGATCGATGAGGGCCGTGCGGACCCGCTCGAGGCTCGAGCGGCGCGGCGGGTTCCGCCTCGAGCTCTCGGGGGAGTTCGTCGCGCCGAGCCATGGCCCGCACGCCGGCCACCGTCCGGGGGGTCCTGAGGGCGTCGGCAAGCGCGTCGAAAGCGCTGCACCGCTCCCGGAGCTGGTGGACCTCGGCGTTCACCCGGTCGAAGGCGTCGTACTTGTCGTGGGCGCGGCACTCGAGCTCCTGGGCACCCGCAAATCAAAACCCGTAAGCGCTACGACACAGAGGCAGCACACCAAAACGAGAGATAGAAGAAAACGAGCAACCACGCCCTACCTGGAAGACGCGCCATGCAGGGCCGCCATGGACCCACAGCGCCTCGTTCAGCGCGCGGTTGAGCGTGGCGCCGTGGCTCCGGAGCTCGCCCTAGAGCTCCTACTCCCCCTGGCATCGGCAAACGCAGGGGGATCGCCAACGGCCCCCTCCACCTGGGCGGGGTGGCCGCCGCGGGAGGGCGAGGCCTCGGCGCGCGTGTCCTCGGTCCCCCGCCACCATGTGACCCTCGTGCCGCCTCACGAGGGCCCCCTCCTGGGGCTCGGGGGAGCGTGTGGGGAAGCTAGCCCACTGGTCCCACCCGGGCGGCGGGGAGTCGTCATCCGGGACCTCCACCACCTCCGCCGGGGAACCGCCGGCGGGCGCCGGCCCTTGCGCCGCCTCCACCAGCGCCTCCACTTGCGCCTCCGCGGCCGCGGCGCCGACGCGGCGCCGCGGCCACCACCTCCGGCCGTGCCGCCGCGACCACGGGCGCGCGCCGCGGGTTGCGCCCGCTCCGCCTCCTCTGCGGCCGGCGCCACGGACCGCGCCTCCGTAGCGCCAGCCTCTCCGCGGCCGCGCCTCCGCCACGGCCGCCGCCGCGGCTCGCGTCCCCGCAATGGCCGCGCCGGCCGCTCCTCGGCGACCGCCGGGCCGCGCCGCGGCCGGGGCGATCCGCCGGCCGAGGCCTCGAAGCCTCGGCCCGGGCTTTGCGAGCTCTCGCCCGCCGCCGCGCTTGCCCCCGCCCACGACGCCCTCGACGTACGCCGCCGGGTGGGGACGGACGCGTCCGCCCTCAGCACCTTGGCCGGTGCGAGGGGAGGCACAGTTGGCACCACCCTGCGGAGGCACAAACAAAAGGTTAGAATGCCTGATCATCACAAACCCAAATCAAGCGAAAAAGAAAAGCCCCTTACCTTGAAGAGGAAAAGGCACGTTTCCTTTTCCTCGAAGCCTCAGCAGATGAGGCCGGCGCGGCCGGCGCGCCCGTCGCCGCGCCTCCCGGACGACGCCACCGCGCGCACGGGCCCCGCCCCGCGCGCGGACACGCTTGCCTCGCGTGCGGGCACGCTTGCCGCGCGGGCGGGCGCGCTTGTCATGCGCGCCTCCGCGGCACGCGCGCGGCACCTCCGCGGCGCGCGCGCGCCCTTGTTGTCGATTGCCGGCGGCGGGCGCTATTGCGCCCGCCCCGGCGATGCCGCCCTTGCCGCCGCGCCGGCTCCGGCGACGGGGGCGCAGCTCCCACCTATCGGAGGGGCCCTCCCCCTCGGCCTCTTCCTCTTCGTCCTCCTCCGAGGACGAGTACTCCCGGTCCCGGGGAGGAGAGCCCCGGTTCTTCGCGCCGCCGGCCTCCGCATTCCGCCGGTCGCGGCGCTCTTGGTGTCGCCTCGCGCGCTCCCTCTCGCGTGCCGCCCGCTCCTGCTCCCGCTGCTGCGCCGCCCGGCCGAGCGCGCGGGAGTCGGGGGTGGGCGGAACGGACTTCGCGGCGGTGAAGTTCACCAGCTGCGTGAGAGAACATCAATGGCGCGTCAGAAGGCATGGGCGACACCAAAAACTAAAACGGAATCAAGAATCATGCTCACCAGCGGGCCGGTGGGAAGCATCTCGAGGTCCCACGGGGTCCGGTCCGGGTGCGCCGGCATCCGGGTGTCGACGGCGCTCCGCGCCCGGGTGAGCGCATACGGCCGCCCGAGGGGGGTTGGGAGCATCCGCGACCTCGCCAACGCGATGGGGTCCGCCTCCTCTGTCATCTCAAAGATGCAGAGCGGCCTCTCCATCAGGGGCACAACCCGCCGGTGATGGAGGAAGGCGAGGACGCCCATCGCGGTCAGCCCCTGCTCCGACAGGCTCCTCAGGGCGGCCAGGACCGAGTCCTGCCGCCTCCGATGCTGGGCCGTGGACACCCCGTAGCCCCAGGAGCTGGGTTTCTCCTTGAACACCCGACCAAAGGTAGGGGGAAGACCGGGCTCGGCGTTGCGCGGGTAGAACCATCCCCGCTCCCGGCCCGGCGTTGTTCGTCGTCATGGTGCGGGGGATGTAGTGGTCCTTGAAGCGCCCCCGCAGGCGAGCGACATCCCGGGGCGGCGCGCACCGCGCGGCGGGTCCTCGGCTCCGTTGTGGGCTGCGTGAAGAGCTCCGCACGGAAGAGGTGCACCCGCAGCTCCCGGTTCGGGATCGGGATCCCCAGGTACCCCTCGCAGACGCCCACAAACGTGGCCGCCTGCGAGATCGCGTTGGGCGCGAAGTTGTGCAACTCCACGCCGTAGTAGTGGCACAGCGCCCGCATGAAGCGGCTCGCCGGTGTGTTGAAGCCTCGCTCGTGGAAGCGCACGAAGCTCACTACATAGCCTTCGGCGGGTTGGGTGCGCGGTCCCCGCCGGCGTGGCACTATCCACTCGGCGCGGGCGGCCATCCTCATTGGCCGCCAATCGGCGGCGGCGGTGACCGGCTCGCCAAGGGCCGGCCGGGTCACCGTCGACCGCTCCCAGGCGTACGGCTCAAGGATCGTGAGAGGCTGAGGCGGCGCCATGGGGAAGGGCAAAGGATGCGGAGAACGAAGGACAGGAAGAGGAGAAAAGGCTCTAATGGCGAAGCCGCACGGAGGCAAAGGCAAAGCAGGGAAGAAAGCACGGAGGGCTAAAAATGGCGGGGCGCTAAGGTAAAAAACCGCTGTTTCCCCTTCTCCTCAGATTTATAAGCCGCGGGCGAGCTCTCCGGAGCGGATGTCCCGCGCGCGTTAACTGCAGGGAATCTTTTCTTCTCGCTGGCAAACGGACCCCACCACGACCGCGGCGGCCACGTCATCGAAAACGGGCCATCATCACGGTGAAGAGCGGCGGGGCCGTGGCAGGCGGTCACATCCGCCTGACCATGCCGCCCACTACGCGCGCGCGCGGCCGCAACGCCTAAAAAGGCGCGCCCGCGATGCGAAAACCGCAGCCTCTACTGTGGAGCATTTAATGCCCCGGTCCCTTGTGAAACAAGGAGAACCCTCGAGCGGCACGGACTCCTGGCTCGGGATAAATTCAGCCCTCGAGCAGGTGCAAGCGTGAGAAGGTCGCCACGAGGCCCGCCTGAAACAAAGCGGGCATCGCGAGCACCCATGCCACGCAAAACCCTCGAGCGGTACGAGCCCCTGGCTCTAGACGATGTCAACCCTCTAAGGGACATTGGCGTGAGAAGGTCGCCACGAGGCCCGCCTGAAACAAAGCGGGCATCGCGAGCACCCATGCCACGCAAAACCCTCGAGCGGTACGAGCCCCTGGCTCTAGACAATATAAACCTTCCAAAGGGGCACAAGCGTGAGAAGGTCGCCCCGAGGCCCGCCTGGAACAAGGCAGGCATCGCGAGCACCCATGCCATGTAGTGCTACTGACCAACGCCTCGAGGGCTGGCACGCCCAGACCCCTCGATGGCCGCGAATGCAAAGACGGGGCTGGCCAGGCGCCGCCCCGCACGGCCCTACTGATCAGAGGTTCGAAGCCTGACCCTCGACGGGTTCGAACAGGCGCCACAGATCGCAGAGTCAGGGACGACGAGGGCACGCGCATTCGAGCCGTTCCACGAGCCCATCGGCTCGAGGGTGCCCCACATGTCGTGTTCGAGAGCCAGCGAGGGCAGCTAGCCGGGGGATCCCACCGAGGGAGAGCTTCCGCGCCCTCGGTCCCTATCGAACGGGACCGAGCCCCACCTAGCAAACCCACGCAAGCGCTTCAATGGACGTGTCTCCGGACCACGCAGCCTACCCTTATCGAACGGGGCACGGGCGTCCACTCGAACCACCCGCTAGCAGCTCGACGAGGAATCCGCAATTCGCGACCCGCTCGATGGGGGTTGCGGAAACCTCACCCTCCGTCCCGCGGAGGGACGGCGAGGGCGCGTTAAAAAACAAGTCGTAAAGCTCTACCCGATCGCCTCGAACGGGCCCAGGCTCGGGGGCTTGACGCACGGCTACACCTCCTTGAATTGCACCCGCCGAAGACAGCGCCAGCAGCGCGTGCGTCACTGAAGCCAGCTGAGATATTGCCGATGCCGGTTGAAACATGTGCCACGCCCTCTGACCAGTTCTCACGGTTAACCCCTGCAGGAACATCCATGCTCCTGCAGGGCTTCGGGGGCTAGACCCGCGGGTCCGCTGATGCGGCCCCACGGAAAGCGTTCGCGAGACAAGGAGGGAAGAACGTCCTATCAGTAGGTTCCAGCATCTGCGGGAGCCTCAATGGCAAACCCACAGATGCTCGGGGGCTACTGTCGGGGACAGCCCTAGGGGTCCCCTCTAACGACCGGGGAATCCCCACTTAAAACCTGCAACGAAACCAAACATGCTTTGCCTAACCATGCAGGACACGGCCTACGCTGCAAAGGACCCCAACGGCCCACCAAGGCGACCCTCTTGGGCAGGCTTCGCCTCGCTCGAGGGTGCACGCCTCCCTCGAGTAGGCTCCGTCCCGGTCGAGGGGGTACGTTTCCCTCGGGCGGGCTCCGCCCCGCTCGAGGGTGCGCTCCCCTCGAGCGGGCTCCGCCTCGCTCGAGGGTCCGCGCCACCCTCGACCAAGGCCCGCCTCGATCGAGGGCGCCCCGCACGCGTGCGCCCGCCCCCGTACACGGGCATTTAACGCCCGACACGGGCGGGACAGGTGCCATCATGCGCCCGGGGCTCGCGCCCGTGCCGCCGCACCAACTCCCCGGGAGGGAGCCCATCCTCATCACTGTGGGGACGGACTGTGCAACACGGCCGGTGTCAGTCCCGTGACGCCGTGCGCCTGCTCCAGTACGGCTAACGTGCCGAGCCCTCGAAGGGGGGCCGGCTTTACCCTCAATTCGCTTTCTTGTGACCCTACAGGGTTAGGTGGAGACGCTAGGCGGGAGGGACGCCATCCCTGCCACTGTTACGGCATGGCAGCCGCCCCCGCGCGTGCAGGCGCACGCCCGGCACTGTGGCAACGACTCCAGTACGGCGGAGCGCATTGGAACGGGACGCTGTTTTACCTACTCCTGTACTCCGTACGGGCCAACGTCAGCAACTCCCTCGAGCCCATCAGAAGACACCACCGCCGTCTGCCGCTCCTCTACCCTCGAACCGCCACTGTTCGGGTACAAGATAGGCCATGATGGCCGAATCGCTGCAAGGATCGTCTGGACGGCCGCCCACTCTACAGCTTAGCACGCCATACCCCTTCACGTAGCTAAGTAGCACGGCGTGCATGTGATTCGTTCCCTCCTTGATCTATAAAAGGGGGACGAACTCCCCTGCCGCGGGGGACGAGGGGACAGGGAGGTGAACACAAACACTCACTCTCCAATTCTCCCACAACGTCTTCAACCATCACACCGGGGACTTGGAAGCCGGGCTTCCTCTCCCGCCTTGCTTGTAGCGGCCCCACTACGAGCACCCCGGTGCTAAGTAATATAGTGCCTTGAGCACGCCCGCTGCCGGGACGTACGGCCCCCTCGGCGGAACCCGGGATAAAAACTCTGTGTCTCTTGTTACTTAGCATCGACCATTGAGGGATAGACCGCGGCGCTTACTACTGGTTAGTGTCGGGACCACATTCCGCACCGACACTGGTGGATTTTCACCGAAAATGCATCAAGAATAGCCGGTAGGACTGGGTCGCAGGGGAACCTCAGCCCGCAGATAAAGAAATCCCGAAAGACAACAACTTCTCCGTCCCTAGGGGTAGGGATCTGCTCATCAAGCGGGGCTCGCCCAGCGCCCGGAGAGAAGAACCCGGCCTTCTCGTATTCCCGAATCGTGTTAGCTGTCACCTTCGACTCTCCGAAGACGAGTGAAGGTGGCAGCGGGCCGGAAGTCCTTGCTTTAACCAGGTCACTAACGCCGGCATCCACATCTCCGATGTCTTCGCCATTATCGGACTGAACCTCCCCGTCTTCGCGACTCCTGGAGCCACTGGGAGAACCAGAATCCTCGGTTGGAGCAGCATGCTCAGCACCTTCGACGACTGGGTCGACCGGAAGACCAGCCGCAATGAGCTCTTCGGTAGTCATGTGTCTAGCTGTGCTTTTAACTCGGGCCACCTAACCAACAGATACGAACATACGAACAGTTAGGAATAACATTCAAGAATAAAGCTCACGAAATCGTGATACCGCGGCACCAAAGTATAACAAGTAAGAATTGATAAAGAGAGATGAAAGAATACCTTAGACAAATGCGAAGAGAACCAGAAGTTCGTGAGCTTTTCAGCAGAAGATCAAGTTCCACGAACACAATAGATGCACGAACCGCAAGAAAGCAGAGAGGCCGTAAAAATTTTTAACAGCGGCAGCTATGACGCCCCAGGTTTTTAATTACCGTCTTTAACGTTAATGACCGGATTAGCTGGTCGAATAATCAACCCTAGGTCAACCTGGGCCCTCACCCATGAAAACTCCCTAACACACCCCTAGTGACCCTTAGTGAATAGTTAAAACACTTGTGGGGCCAACCCATGGTCAAAGGGTGGGTCAAACCCCCTTGCCATCCAGTGTCCACAGGTGTCTGCCGGAACTTTTGCCGCGTTCTCCAAAATTCCCCTAAACACTTAAAATTCTACCTTTAGGAAAGTTGTAGGTCTTGTTGAGGGACACAACTTTCATGTAGATTGGCATTGCAAATTTGGAGGGGAAAATTGTGAAAAACCCCTTGCAAGCCATATTTTATTGTTGCCAGAAACAGGCTGACATTCAAAGTTGGCTTTCAAATAGATTCAAATCTAGAGAGAAAAACCCTATACAGCCTTTGTGAAAACTGTAGCTGGTACTTAGATCTACAACTTTGGTATTCATTGCTTGGTCAAGTTCTATTCAAAACTTTGAAGAAAACGTGAGTCAAACAGTGTGTCAGCAAAATGGTTGGGCAGGAGCGCCGGCGCGCCGCGACGTCGTGCGCCCGCGCGCGCGCGTCGCCGGCCGCCGCCGGCCGCCCTCCGGCGTCCGCGCCCGCGCGCCTTCCGACGCCGCGCCGCCCGAGGATGACCGCGCCCGTGCCGAGGCGACCCGCGCCCCGCGACGCGCCGGGGTCGGCGCCGCGCCACGCGCCGACGCGCCGTGCACGCCGTGCGGTGGCCGGACGCCCCCCTTTGGACCGGCGGTCCGTCCACGCCCCCCCCCCGCCCGCGTGCACCGTACTACGGCCAGGAATCACGCCGCCGTCATCGCCGGGCCCCCGGGGGGTATTTAAGCGCCGTCCACACGCCCCCCCTCCGCGCGCCACCGAGCTCCACCGCGCCATTGCCGCCGCCGCCGCTGCCGGAGCTCGCAGCTCGCCCTCCCCACTGGCCAACCGCACCACGAGCCTCCCTAGACCCCACTACATCTCCCAGGGTCACGTGTTGGCCGAGCCCGCACTCTCCTCACCCAACGCCGAGCCGCCGCGGACGTGCCCGCCGGCCGCCGCCGAGCGCCGCCGTGCGGGGTTTCCCCACCCCAACCGCGCCTACCCATCCACCCTAGGTGAGCACGTGGTCCTCCACGGCCGCTTGCCGGCCGGGATCGCCGCCGGCTCGCCGGAATCGGCCATGCCCGCGCCGCCGGCCTGGCCAGGGACCCAATTGCAGGGATTCAATTCTTGTTAGGGTGTTTTGAGTAAAAAGCAGGACTAGTTTGTGAAGGGCCCTATCTAACTTTTCTTACAGTTTAGTCCAAGGTCTTAGAAAATTCCTAGAAATTCACAGAAAAATTAGAAAATTCCCAAACCAATTTTGTAGGGTTCAAGATGCTAAACCCCACCTCCTTGTTGTATACTCATGGCTAGATTCAAAATAGTTTTGGCAGGAAAATTTTAAATGTGTTATACTTGGATCTGCCATAACATGAAAAATATAACTCTTCTGTAGCCAAATTTTGGATATGTTGTGAGTTAGGATATGACTAGATGCTGTGCCAAAATTTGCACAAAGTTATGTAGTAGATCTTGCTAGACAAATTCTTTTCCATTCCCGTCAGAATCGCCTAGATGATTTTACATGTTAAAAATATTTATGTTCCCTGAGCCCAACTTGTGCACACTGTCTTGTAATACCAAAAGGCACATCTTGTGATTTAATCATGAATTTTGGGTTAACGAAATAATTATTCTTAATTTGTGCATGTGTTCCTTTGTAAATTAATAAACCAAGTTCAGTAGAGTTTCCATGTGAACATGCTGGTTCTTTAGGCTTGTTAGGGCCAGAGAGCAGGCACAAGAAAGTTTGGATCATTTTGATGCTTAATTATTTTTATATGCATTTAAGTTGAATCACTAGCTAGCCTTTGTTATTTTCAATCATATTTAATTTCCTAGCATCCAACACTTACCTGTGGGTCCAACGGACCAGGATAGGTGCTAGTAGGCTTAAGAAACACTCATTTAATTTTTGGTAATTTAATTGATTAATAAAAGGCTTAAATGCCCTTTTAATATTAAAGGGAAATTAAATAAAAGAAAAAACTTAATTAAATCTTTTTCCTTTTTGAAAGCATTATTTAATATAAATAAAAGAAATTTAATTATCAGCTCTGATAAGGATTTAATTAATAAATAAAAATATTAATTCCACCCTTGTTGGTAAAGATAAAATGAAATGAAGCTTTCACATGAAATGATAAACTTAATAAAAACCTTTAATCAAATGTGGAATAAAAGAGTAACCCATGTACAACCAATGACTTCCTAAAATAGAAACCTTAGATGAATGCTTGTTAAGGTGAATATGACCAACTAGAGTTGGATAGGACAACAAACTATCACATCACCTAAAGTGCATTGCATTCCGTGTAGATCTTCCGGACGGAGATTACTCCCTGATCCCGGAAACCGAGGAAGGCGGAGCGGAAGGTTCTCTGCAGTACGTGGACGTACTCGACACCGAGGGTGCCCAAGCTAACCTAGTCGACGAAGGCAAGCTCCGGTGCATCTAACCTAGTTTTAAAATTCTTTATTCAATTATCTATGAATGATTGTGCATTTATGTTCAGGAGTTGAATGAAACCCTAGATGCATGATCCCTAGGTACCTTTGTCCCTACTAGTATGATAGGTCGATAGCTGCTAAGCTATAGGACCGTTACAAGTCGGGTGATGACCTCACTCGCGAGAATAGGTTCCTAGAAAGGAATCATACTATATCCTTAAATGGATTGCTCACGTGGTAAGAGCATGGGATGCGGGCTCCGGTCCGGTGGTTATGTGGGTTAAGTTTTTGAACGTACTAAGCACATGCCGGTATGGGACCGGTAAGCCTAGTACCATAATGAGGCGGCGAGGGATCCTACTATTACTAATCTTGGGATTCGCTCTCACGGCTAGCTACCGGTGGTGTATGGTGACTCCGGGTATCTCGCGGGGTATGCCGGATAGCCTGCACCAAAGACTGTAAGATTCGATCCCAACTCGAGGATTTATGGGGACGGCCTGGGGAGTTGTCCTCGCGGGGCAGCCGACCGTGTGTTTGGGTCTACCTTGCAAGGTTTAAATCAATCGATTGTCGGCCTCTCACCGTTATCCGAGACTACTTACTCCACTAGTCATGTGATCCCTCATGATGGAAGTTGATGAAGATGATGTTTGATTAATTGTATTGTACAACTTTGTTTGTACTAGTTGGCTGATGTAGTAAAGATTAAACCTACTAGAACTTGTGCTAAAATCTTGAAAGTAAGGACCTACTCTTTGTTACTTTTTAGCAAAAGCAACCCAGTAGCCAAAAAGCCTTTCATGGTCTAGATGTGGTGAAGTAGATATCACCTACGGGTAAGACTTGCTGAGTATTAGTATACTCAGCCTTGCTATAATTTGTTGATCCAGGTAATGCCTTCAGTGATGTGTGGCCCGGTGAGATCCCGCCCGGCTGGGAGCTGGAGTGGGTGGAGGACGACTACTGAAAGCATCATGGATGGCCTCCCGTGGTGACTTCGCTGCCACTAGTTAATTTCTGCTGCTTTTCAAAACTCTGAACTATTTCGTCATGACAAAAACTATGGTTTGTAATAATTAAACCCCTCGGGGTACGCATTTGGTTTTGAATGATGTTGTATCTCTGGACTCGCCTTCGAGTGAGTTTTAATGCATATATTCGATCCTTGTGCTCTCAAATGATTTACCGGCGTTAACCCGACGCCTTACGACAGGATGGTACTTTATTATTGCTTAATGACCAAAGTGGATCGGTCTTAGGCGATAGTATGGTACTTTCCGGGCGGGTTGTCACGATTGGCATCAGAGCTTATATGCACCAGAGATTAATTAATAAACCTTAATCAATGGTTTTTGAATAAAATATGCCAAGATTTTCTGATTTTCCAAAATACGTTGGTCCGCTAAGGATAAACTAGACCGAGAGGCCCTAGAGGGAATTGTGGGTTCTTTCAGGTGGCTTAAATAACTTATGGTTTATTTTGCTAACTTCCAGCACATTACTTTATGTCAGATTTACATTCTCGCACAACCATACTAGTTCATCACGTTTTGCCATACGTGGTGGTACCACAGGAAAGTCCTGTGAGGGACTAGTGGGACCTATTCCAATGGGTGTCACGTCGCGTTTGAGTCTCGTCACGTTTTGCCATACGTGATGGTACCACGGGAAAGTTCGTGAGGGATGAGTGAGGCCTATTCCAATGGGCACTCACGTCGCGTCAGAGTCTTAAATAGGACGCTGTCCATGCAGCGGCTTAACGCATGGATACCATTTCTATAAGTGAACGGTAATGAATGTGGACGCTTTCGTGACGTGCTGGCACGAAAGGTTCGTTTTCTGCAGGTACATAACAGCACTTCGTTAGTCGTTAAGCGGGTACCGTATAGCTCTCGACTAGATATTATAGGGAGAGACGAATAAGAGCCTTGCCACCGGCACTAACTTCGAATTTTGGCTTGATTGCCATGTGAGGTCGAATAGGACGTCTTGCATGCATGTTAAAAATCGAAACAACTAAAATGGACCCAAAAAAATCAGAATTCCATATGTTCTCTGAGGAAGTTTATGCTAGTGTGTGCTTTTTATAACTTAGAGTACCTCTCATACCTAGCCGTCATGCTGCTGAAATTTTGTGAAAAAGTTGTTTACATTGTGATAGGTTAATTAAATCAAATTGTTAAAAATAATTGCTCCTCAACTAGCTGTCTTGTAATAGCAAATCTCAATCCTAGTTTCGATGGGTTGGTTCACATTCCCTAGGCAAATCCAGGTTAAGGACCATTCATCTTGTTCCTCGATCGATGCTCAACCTTAAAAAGCTTAATTAAAAGTATTAAAGGTTTAATTTAAAACTTGGGAAATTTTTGAGGTTTCTGGATTTTTAGTTATGAAATTATTTCACAGCTGCCAGAACTTCACCATTTGACATGCCGTTCTCTTTGAGAGCTGACATGAGTTACATTTGTGTACATATGGATTTCCCCATGTTCCACCAGTTCGACGCTGACGGTACGATCCGTACCAACGGGTTGCACCGGGGAGGGTTTTCCGCGCTTGGTGTGGGAAGCACTCTCGTCGCCGCAGCTACCTTACCCCACCGACGTACGAGGTGAAGGAGTTTGAGCGCTTTGGTGTTCCTCGGCCGCAGGGTGATCGTTACCGTGTCGCCGCACCCGCACCACGCCGACCGGTTTGACCCGAGTTTTATTTACCGGGGATTTATCATGCACGAGTCCGTGGAGTCGCCCGCCCTCGAGTGCCGACGGACTTTTGTGACCACAACCCTCCGCGGTAGCTCTTTCCCCGTTTGGACCGTTTCCGGCCGTGAGTCCTCACGACCCGGCCTTGGTTGGACCGTATGGACCATCTACGGGAGCTACCGACTCGGCGCAGCCGTTGGATGTTACCCGGACACCGGCCCGTTGTCCGAACGTGGTCTTCACACTCCGGGGGCCGCGTTTTAACACCGCAGCGATCATTGCACGGCCGCTTGGAGGCATCTAGGCGCGATTGGGGAGCAGCTTTCGGCAGCGCACCGGCAGACTCGAACTTCACGCTTACCCAGGTGCAGCAGGAGAATGACAGGCTGCGTGCTAGGAGGTTCCAGCTGGAGCTTGAGAGAGGTGACCGCCTACAGAGGATCATGGACCTAGAGGCGGAGAACCATGCACTGGAGGAGGATGCCGACGCACACGAGATAGAGAGGCTGACACTGCTGCAGAACATCGCTGAGATGCAGGAGCACGTACAGGAGGCCGACGTACAGGTGGCCGCCTTACAGGCTATAGTGGCCTTACAGCCACTGCCCCCGCACGAGCACACCGGAGGAGCGAGCAGGGCCGTGTCCGGGCCTCCGGATCGACGAGCCAGGCGGGACCACCGCTACCGACTCCCCCAGCTTCGCCTTCGTACAGTGGTGCTTCAGTGGGCAACTAGGTTGCCGATAGCAGGGAGCAGCAGGATATCGATCTTACCGAGTTGTCTTCGAGATGTTAGAGTAGTTGGCTTGACAGCACGTCTTCGTGCCAAGCAACTATTGTATCGTGTTTTGTCATGGGGTTTCGAAATCGAGTTGTAATGTCGTTGAACCTTGTTCTATCATGTTGTAATAAGAATGCTTAAGCTTGTATGCTTTAAGTCAATCTTGTTGTCTTCCAAATTGAAAATTTCTTGTGTTGAACACCAGATCCTTGGATAATTCGTTGCGAATGATCACGCTTGTCAAAGATTGCATTGTTTTTCTCCTAAAAGCATAGGTAAAACAAAGCACCTTTACAAACATCACTCGTTGCCAGCAAATAAGTGCTGATTCGCATACCACCTTCCTTGGTATTCGGAATAACGACGATCGTTCGAAAGTGATTATGAGCCGCGCAAATGATTAAGCACCGTCCTAACCATGTTGAGAGAAACGATTCTATGAATCTTGGTGGCTATAGAATGTTGCTGCTTGTTACTGTCCTCATTATTTAAATACTAATGAGATGTGATAATGCATGATCGTGCTTGTCATCATTTGGAGTAAGCTTTCGGTTATCTCACTAATAACGCTCACTTTTCAGATGGTGGGAACCATGCGCAGCTCTCCCAACGGTTTTGGAGCGAGTGGTAGTGGTGACTTGCCACCACCCCCGCCCATGACACCGACGGAGGCCTTCATGGCCACCCAAACCGAGGTGCTGCGCCAGATCCTGCAGACGCAGCAGTAGATTGCCCAGCAGATGAACCGAGGGCCGCCACATGGGGCCAACCACGAGGGGCCTAACCAGGTCACCACGTACGCCAGTTCATCGCCATGAAGCCGCCAACTTTCGCGAAAGCAGAAGATCCTCTGGAAGCTGAGGCTTGGGTCAAGGCCATAGAGGCGAAATTCTCTGCCTTTGTGCTGCCTTGCTCCGAGGAGAACAAAGCGAACTTCGCAGCACTGCAACTGTGAGGGGAAGCTTTGATGTGGTGGGACCACTTCAAGTCCATGCAGCGAGACCACACCGTGACTTGGGAAGAGTTCAAGCAGGCTTTCAAAAGCCACCACATCCCTAAGGGTCTGATGGACAGGAAGATGAGGGAGCTGTTAGCCCTCTGTCAAGGATCCGACTTCGTGTACCGCTATGCTCAGAAGTTCAATAGCTTATGCCAGTACGGTGGGCATCATGTTGATACTGATGCCAAGAAGATGGAGCGGTTCCGCGACGGGCTTGATGGCAAGCTGTGTGAGCGCCTGAATCTACTCGAGCCCGCAAACTTCCATGAGCTCGTGAATAAAGCTATCTCACAAGAGGATGCTATGAAGAAAGCCCATGGGGACAACAAGAGGATGTCCGGTTTCACCCCAGGCAGCAGAACAAACAAGAAGTTTCGCTTTGTGAAGAAGGAAGCTCCAGGCCCATCCCAAAGAATCTTCAATTGGGCGCCGGACGATGAAGCCATTCCGGGGCAAACCCGCCGGAAATTCCGGTTCCGCCGTGCCCGGCCAGCCAGGCTCCAAAGCCTAATGCACCCCCTCGTGATGTTGGAGATCGTCGTTGCTACAACTGTGGCCAGCCAGGGCACTACATTAATGAGTGTCCTAAGCCCAGGCAGATCAAGCCCAACCCGCAGAACCAGAGCACGGGAAACAAGCCTGCCACTCCGGCCAAGAAGCCGATAGTGCAAGTGCGCCAGGGCAAGCTGAACTTCACTACCATGAGTGACATTCCCGCAGGAGCTCCAGTACTCACGGGTACATTCTCTATCAATAACACTCCTGTTAAGGTCTTATTTGATTCGGGAGCCACCCATAGTTTCATAAATGAGAGTCTACTAGACAAAATGGGTCTAAGAGGAGTACCAACCAAATCTGCTTATAAAATTACCACACCCGGTGGAAACATCACGTCTCAGTTAGTGACTTTTGGAGTTCCCCTAAGACTAGGAAGTCGGGTTATTCAATCTAATCTGATAGTCATCAAATTAGGAAGCATGGATGTTATTTTGGGTATGGAATGGATGAATCAGCATAAGGTAGTTCTAGATACATCTGATAAGGTCATAGAGATCAACTCCCCTACGGTCGGGCACACTACCTTGTACCTGCCTTTCCGGGACAGTACTGACTCTTGTGCCTATGCGACCATTATCTCCTCCCTTGATGAAATTCCAGTAGTGTGTGAGTACCCGGATGTATTTGGAATGGATGAATCAGCATAAGGTAGTTCTAGATACATCAGATAGGGTCGTAGAGATCAACTCCCCTACGGTCGGGCACACTACCTTGTACCTGCCTTTCCGGGACGGTACCGACTCTTGTGCCTATGCGACCATTATCTCCTCCCTTGATGAAATTCCAGTAGTGTGTGAGTACCCGGATGTATTTCCTGACGAGTTGCCTGGTATGCCACCAGACAGAGATGTCGAGTTTGTGATCGAACTCCAGCCCGGTACCGCACCCATTTCCAAAAGACCTTATCGCATGCCACCCAAAGAGTTAGCTGAACTAAAAACCCAACTCCAAGAATTGTTAGATAAGGGTTACATTCGCCCGAGCTCTTCTCCTTGGGGTTGCCCTGCCCTCTTTGTCAAAAAGAAAGATGGTAGCTTGAGAATGTGCGTAGATTACCGACCACTCAATGCAGTCACCATCAAAAACAAATACCCACTTCCTCGAATTGATGTTCTGTTTGATCAATTGGCTGGTGCCAAAGTCTTCTCTAAGATCGACCTTCGTTCTGGCTACCACCAAATCAAGATTCGACCATGCGACATTCCTAAAACCGCCTTTTCCACTCGTTATGGTCTTTACGAGTTCTTGGTCATGTCCTTCGGACTCACTAATGCACCTGCCTACTTCATGTACCTCATGAACTCCGTGTTCATGACGGAGCTCGATAAATTTGTCATGGTCTTTATCGATGATATCCTCATCTATTCTAAGAGCGAGGAAGAACACGCCAAAGATCTCCGAGTTGTCCTTCAGCGTTTGTGCGATCACAAGCTTTATGCTAAGTTCTCCAAATGCGAATTCTGGTTGAAAAGTGTCAAATTCTTAGGGCACACCATTTCCCACGATGGTATCTCCGTAGATCCTAGCAAAGTTCAAGAGGTGATGGATTGGAAACCACCCAAATCCGTACATCAAATCCGCAGTTTCCTAGGATTGGCGGGATATTACCGTCGATTCATTCCTGACTTTTCTAGAATCGCAAAGCCCATGACCGAATTGCTCAAGAAGGGAGTGAAATTCGTGTGGAGTGAAGCATGTGAGAAAGCTTTTCACACCCTCAGGCAACATCTAACTTCAGCTCCAGTGCTAGCTCAACCCGATAATTCCAAACCGTTTGAAGTCTTCTGTGACGCGTAAGGCACCGGTCTTGGCTGTGTCCTTATGCAAGAAGGCCGAGTCATTGCCTATGCTTCACGGGCCCTTCGACCCCATGAGCTCAACTATCCTACCCATGATCATGTGTTAGCTGCCGTTGTTCATGCCCTCAAGATATGGAGACATTATCTAATGGGCAATCATTGCAATATCTTCACTGATCACAAGAGCCTTAAATATATCTTCACCCAGTCAAAATTGAATATGAGGCAGAGAAGATGGCTTGAGTTGATCAAGGATTATGATGTAGAAGTGCACTATCATCCCGGTAAAGCAAATGTTGTTGCGGATGCTCTTAGCCGCAAGGATCATTGCAACCACCTAGAGTTGGAGCTAGTCAGTGAACCCTTGTGTGAAGAAATGAGAAGGCTCAACTTAGAAGTGGTACCGCAGGGAATTATTTATGCCTTGACGGCAGAGTCAAGCCTTTATGACAGGATTGTCACCGCCGCCGCAATGATGCGGATATTCAAACCATCGAGCAGAAACTAGTGGAAGGAGACCCAAAGTATACTTGTTTTCAGAAAGATCACCAAGATGTGGTCTGGTTCGGAAAGCGTCTAGTGGTCCCCGTTGACCCAGAAATCAAGAAAATCATTCTAGATGAAGCTCACAAGTCCAAGTTCTCTATTCATCCCGGTAGTACCAAGATGTACCAAGATCTAAAGCAGAACTTTTGGTGGTCCAATATGAAGGTGGATGTAGCCAAGTATGTAGCTGAGTGCGATACTTGCCACCGGATGAAAGCAAGTCATTTGAAATCGGCAGGAGTACTCCAACCCCTGTTGATACCTATGTGGAAATGGGACGACATTAGTATGGATTTTATTGTGGGCTTACCCCTGACCCCTAGAAAGAAGGACTCTATTTGGGTAATCATGGATAGGCTCACCAAGACCGCCCACTTCATTGCCGTGCATACCACTTACTCCGTGCAACAATATGCAGAGTTGTATGTAGACCACATAGTTCGTCTACATGGAATCCCAAAGACTATAATCTCGGATAGAGGGACTCAATTTGCAGCCCGTTTTTGGGAGCAGTTGCATAAGTGTTTGGGAACTCAGTTACTCCGAAGTTCCAGTTATCATCTACAGACCGATGGTCAGGCGGAGAGGATAAATCAGATCCTAGAAGACATGTTGAGAGCAAGCATCTTGCACTTTGACAAGAGTTGGGACAAGTGTTTGTCCTTGGCAGAGTTCTCCTACAATAACAGCTATCAGGCCAGCTTGAAAATGGCACCGTTCGATGCTCTATACGGACGCAGATGCCGCACCCCGCTGAATTGGTTAGAGACCGGAGAAAGGACACTCTTTGGACCAGAGTTAGTTAAGGAGGCCGAAGAAAGGGTGCAAGTGATAAGAGAGAATTTGAAGATGGTCCAGATGAGACAAAAGAGTTACCATGATAAGGGAACAGCACCTCGACACTTTGACGTAGGAGATCATGTGTATTTGAAAGTATCCCCCACCAAAGGTGTGCAAAGGTTCGGAGTCAAGGGAAAGTTAGCCCCACGCTACATTGGACCCTATGAAGTAATAGAAGTATGTGGACCCGTGGCTTACCGTATCCGATTGCTAGAACGGTTTTCCGCGGTTCACAATGTGTTCCATGTAACTCAGTTGAAGAAGGGACTGCCTGTTCCGGAGAAGGAGATCATCGCAGAAGCTAATGCTTGGATCGAGCCGGATTTCTCGCTCGTCGAACATCCCTTGAAGATACTAGACCAAAAAGAGCGAAAGACCCGGAGGCAGACCGTGCGAATGTATAAGATCCAATGGAGCCATCACACGGAAGAAGAAGCCACGTGGGAGATGGAGGACTATCTTAACACCAAGTATCCGGGCTTCCTCCACTCCCGAAACAGTGAGTCTTTTTCCCATCTCTTCGTTGTCAAATCGAATCTCGGGACGAGATTCCGTTTAAGGGGGGTAGGCTGTGACGCCCCAGGTTTTTAATTACCGTCTTTAACGTTAATGACCGGATTAGCTGGTCGAATGATCAACCCTAGGTCAACCTGGGCCCTCACCCATGAAAACTCCCTAACACACCCCTAGTGACCCTTAGTGAATAGTTAAAACACTTGTGGGGCCAACCCATGGTCAAAGGGTGGGTCAAACCCCCTTGCCATCTAGTGTCCACAGGTGTCTGCCGGAACTTTTGCCGCGTTCTCCAAAATTCCCCTAAACACTTAAAATTCTACCTTTAGGAAAGTTGTAGGTCTTGTTGAGGGACACAACTTTCATGTAGAGTGGCATTGCAAATTTGGAGAGAAAATTGTGAAAAACCCCTTGCAAGCCAGATTTTACTGTTGCCAGAAACAGGCTGACATTCAAAGTTGGCTTTCAAATAGATTCAAATCTAGGGAGAAAACCCCTATATAGCCTTTGTGAAAACTGTAGCTGGTACTTAGATCTACAACTTTGGTATTCATTGCTTGGTCAAGTTCTATTCAAAATTTTGAAGGAAACGTGAGTCAAACAGTGTGTCAGCAAAATGGTTGGGCAGGAGCACCGGCGTGCCGCGACGTCGTGCGCCCGCGCGCCGCGCGTCGCCGGCCGCCGCCGCCCGCGCTCCGGCGTCCGCGCCCGCGCGCCTCCCGACGCCGCGCCGCCCGAGGACGACCGCGCCCCTAGGCCGCGCCCGTGCCGAGGCGACCCGCGCCCCGCGATGCACCGGGGTCGCCGCCGTGCCACGCGCGCCGTGCGGTGGCCGGACGCCCCCCCTTTGGACCGGCGGTCCGTCCACGCCGCCCCCCCCCCCCCCCGCCCGCGTGCGCCGTACTACGGCCGGGGGATCACGCCGCCGTCATCGCCGGGCCCCCGGGGGTATTTAAGTGCCGTCCACACGCCCCCCCCTCGCGCGCGCCACCGAGCTCCACCGCGCCATTGCCGCCGCCGCCGCCGCCGGAGCTCGCGGCTCGCCCTCCCCACCGGCCAACCGCACCACAAGCCTCCCTAGACCCCACTACATCTCCCGGGGTCACGTGTTGGCCGAGCCCGCACTCTCCTCGCCCAACGCCGAGCCGCCGCGGACGTGCCCGCCGACCGCCGCCGAGCGCCGCCGTGCGGTGGTTTCCCCGCCCCAACCGCGCCTACCCATCCACCCTAGGTGAGCACGTGGTCCTCCACGGCCGCTTGCCGGCCAGATCGCCGCCGGCTCGCCGGAATCGGCCATGCCCGCGCCGCCGGCCTGGCCAGGGACCCAATTGCAGGGATTCAATTCTTGTTAGGGTGTTTTGAGTAAAAAGCAGGACTAGTTTGTGAAGGGCCCTATCTAACTTTTCTTACAGTTTAGTCCAAGGTCTTAGAAAATTCCTAGAAATTCACAGAAAAATCAGAAAATTCCCAAACCAATTTTGTAGGGTTCAGGATGCTAAACCCCACCTCCTTGTTGTATACTCATGGCTAGATTCAAAATAGTTTTGGCAGGAAAATTTCAAATGTGTTATACTTGGATCTGTCATAACTTGAAAAATATAACTCCTCTGTAGCCAAATTTTGGATATGTTGTGAGTTAGGATATGACTAGATGCTTGCCAAAATTTGCACAAAGTTATGTAGTAGATCTTGCTAGACAAATTCTTTTCCATTCCTGCAGTAACTGCCTAGATGATTTTACATGTTAAAAATATTTATGTTCCTGAGCCCAACTTGTGCACACTGTCTTGTAATACCAAAAGGCACATCTTGTGATTTAATCATCAATTTTGGGTTAACAGAAATAATTATTCTTAATTTGTGCATGTGTTCCTTTGTAAATTAATAAACCAAGTTCAGTAGAGTTTCCATGTGAACATGCTGGTTCTTTAGGCTTGTTAGGGCCAGAGAGCAGGCACAAGAAAGTTTGGATCATTTTGATGCTTAATTATTTTTATATGCATTTAAGTTGAATCACTAGCTAGCCTTTGTTATTTTCAATAATATTTAATTTCCTAGCATCCAACACTTACCTGTGGGTCCAACGAACCAGGATAGGTGCTAGTAGCCTTAAGAAACACTCATTTAATTTTTGGTAATTTAATTGATTAATAAAAGGCATAAATGCCCTTTTAATATTAAAGGGAAATTAAATAAAAGAAAATCCTTAATTAAATCTTTTTCCTTTTTGAAAGCATTATTTAATATAAATAAAAGAAATTTAATTATCAGCTCTGATAAGGAGTTAATTCATAAATAAAAATATTAATTCCACCCATGTTGGTAAAGATAAAATGAAATGAAGCTTTCACATGAAATGATAAACTTAATAAAAACCTTTAATCAAATGTGGAATAAAAGAGTAACCCATGTACAACCAATGACTTCCTAAAATAGAAAGCTTAGATGAATGCTTGTTAAGGTGAATATGACCAACTAGAGTTGGATGGGACAACAAACTATCACATTACCTAAAGTGCATTGCATTCCGTGTAGATCTTCCGGACGGAGATTACTCCCTGATCCCGGAAACCGAGGAAGGCGGAGCGGAAGGTTCTCTGCAGTACGTGGACGTACTCGACACCGAGGGTGCCCAAGCTAACCTAGTCGACGAAGGCAAGCTCCGGTGCATCTAACCTAGTTTTAAAATTCTTTATTCAATTATCTATGAATGATTGTGCATTTACGTTCAGGAGTTGAATGAAACCCTAGATGCATGATCCCTAGGTACCTTTGTCCCTACTAGTATGATAGGTCGATAGCTGCTAAGCTATAGGACCGTTACAAGTCGGGTGATGACCTCACTCGCGAGAATAGGTTCCTAGAAAGGAATCATACTATATCCTTAAATGGATTGCTCACGTGGTAAGAGCATGGGATCTGGGCTCCGGTCCAGTGGTTATGTGGGTTAAGTTTTTGAACGTACTAAGCACATGCCGAGTATGGGACTGGTAAGCCTAGTACCATAATGAGGCGGCGAGGGATCCTACTATTACTACTCTTGGGATTCGCTCTCACGGCTAGCTACCGGTGGTGTATGGTGACTCCGGGTATCTCGCGGGGTATGCCGGATAGCCTGCACCAAAGATTGTAAGATTCGATCCCAACCCGAGGATTTATGGGGACGGCCTGGGGAGTTGTCCTCGCGGGGGCAGCCGACCGTGTGTTTGGGTCTACCTTGCAAGGTTTAAATCAATCGATTGTCGGCCTCTCACCGTTATCCGAGACTACTTACTCCACTAGTCATGTAATCCCTCATGATGGAAGTTGATGAAGATGATGTTTGATTAATTGTATTGTACAACTTTGTTTGTACTAGTTGGCTGATGTAGTAAAGATTAAACCTACTAGAACTTGTGCTAAAATCTTGAAAGTAAGGACCTACTCTTTGTTACTTTTTAGCAAAAGCAACCCAGTAGCCAAAAAGCCTTTCATGGTCTAGATGTGGTGAAGTAGATATCACCTACGGGTAAGACTTGCTGAGTATTAGTATACTCAGCCTTGCTATAATGTGTTGATCCAGGTAATGCCTTCAGTGATGTGTGGCCCGGTGAGATCCCGCCCGGCTGGGAGCTGGAGTGGGTGGAGGACGACTACTGAAAGCATCATGGATGGCCTCCCGTGGTGACTTCGCTGCCGCTAGTTAATTTCCGCTGCTTTTCAAAACTCTGAACTATTTCGTCGTGACAAAAACTATGGTTTGTAATAATTAAACCCCTCGGGGTACGCATTTGGTTTTGAATGATGTTGTATCTCTGGACTCGCCTTCGAGTGAGTTTTAATGCATATATTCGATCCTTGTGCTCTCAAATGATTTACCGGGCGTTAACCCGGCAGCTTACGACAGGATGGTACTTTATTATTGCTTAATGACCAAAGTGGATCGGTCTTAGGCGATAGTACGGTACTTTCCTGGGCGGGTTGTCACAGCAGCCCGCTATTTATAGGGCCGGGGAGGGGTAGTTCCGCGAAACCCGCCTTGATCTAACCGTCCTTGATTTCCCGGGCGACGCGTGTCCCCTCCGACGTTCCGAGGGTGACGTTTTTTACTAAATTTCCGAAGGATTCGTGGAATCGGATCGTCGGAGTCAACCCGCTTCCCCGATGGGCTAGTGTTGGGGAATTCAGGAAAACCCGTCACCCTCGAAACGTTGAGTTTAACAAAGTTCTCGAAACATGTTTTTCGGAAGAGGGGGAATTCACGATTTTCGGAAGCCTGGAACCTGTGAAGCCTCAAATTCGCGAATGTGCGAAGTTCGGGGATCTTGATTCGGTGAAGAAATGGGGTGACGAACATGCGGAAGCCCGGAGTCTCGAGCTGTCGATGGCCCGAATTTCGGAGGACGGCCGATTCGGGAATCTGTCAAGGGCTAAGTTCGGAAGTTGCGCGCGAGGGCATGCGCGAACCAGCGGAGAAGTGAAGGCCAATTCGGGAATCTATTGAAGACCCAATTCGGGGGTTTCACGCGAAGACATTCACGAACCGGGAGAGAAGCAAAGTCAAAGTTGTTGTCCCAAAAAGTTCGGGTTTAGAGTGTGAACTAGTGGCAGATTTGTAAATGTGATAGATGAAAAGACATTCCTGTATGCGTTCACACTAGAAATATTCTCTATGGCTGAGGGTGTTATCGGTATGTAAAAGTCCTTTCGTCTCCCTATAAAAGGGGGTGCAAGGCACGTGTAAACGGATTCAAACTTTTTGAAACTTGTGCTATTTGCAGAGGGAATCACAGTCTCTTTGCGCTCTCACTTTGTACTCGAACGTGTTAAGAACTCTCTCTTGTGTTGGAGTAGTCATCCGAATTTTTCGGATAACCCCCCAACGCACGAGGCGGCACGAGGCACGAGAGTGACGGGCCGGGCCGGCACGGCAAGGCCCGCAGGTTTTTCGCCAAGCGCGCAAAGACCGTGCCAAACGCCCTGAACACAGGGAGGTGGAGGAGATGCGCAGGCCAACCGAGAGAGCAATGACGTCACGGGATGGTAATAAATCTCGCTCTCATTTAATTCGTTCGGAAAAAAGAAATTGACGCGTCATGGCGCAAATTCAAACGTGCAAAGTCTCGCTAAGGACAAGCAGCCTGTTCGCTTGGCTTATCAGCCACCAACCAGCAGTACTTTTCTCTCAGAAAAAATCAGCCACCAGCAACCAGCCAATAGTACTTTTCTCTCAGCACAAATCAGCACCAGCCATCAGCCACCAACCAAACGAAGGACGTTTTAGGCGCCTGCCCAAAGGACACCGTGAGGCCCTAATCTGATCTTAGCGACAGTGTTAATTTGGTTGCTTCTGTGTAGCAAAAATCAGTCAGAAATAAATACTCCCTCCGTTCTTAAATACATGACACCGTTGACTTTTTACTACAACTTTGACCACTAATATATATTGAACAAATTAGTTAACTAAAGTAAAATTTATACTTAAATTATATCTATTATCTGATGTACTTTTGATTTAATTTGTTGGTTTATCGATTTAATAAAAACTGTAGAAAAGACGAATCGTCAAACGAACGACAAAAGTCAATGGCGTCGACGTCATATATTTAAGAATAGAGGTAATAACATTTCTCATTTTTTAAAATGGTTGCGCATAAAAAAGAAAGAGAAATCGTGTAGAGCCAATACCAATAATTTTTCTTTTGTTCTTCTTCCTCGTCCCAATCGGCCTGCCTAATATAAAAGAATAGAAGGCCACACGGGCTGCCGCCCATTTCAAAACTTGTGTCCAAAGGACTTTTATAGAAATCGAGTTCGGCTGAAATTTCCAATGACAGACAGTCGTCGATCTGGCTGATCAGTTCATCTGTATCCAGGCAAAATTAATGCCCACCTTCGCCAACCACACCTTCGCCGACCACCATTTAACAAATCGATCATTTCTCTCACCATCAATGTCCGGGTCAAATTCGCTAAATAAGAAAGGTTAATAGATCCAACAATTAATACAAGTGTGCGTGCATGATTTATTTAGAATGAACATGTATTGATTTTAGCGCATTACATCGTTCTGTTTACAAATAGGACCCGAAAGAAAAAGGAAAATTACAGAGAAGTTCAAAACTCCTGTTCATCTTCCTCGAAGTCTTTAGCGATCTGTTCGTCACCACCGTCGAAGTCGCTTCCCAATCGTCGCCGGGCACAAGAGCCAAACTCCACAAAGTGGAGGCCACAAAGGAGGGCTTACTGCTAGGCGAATCAGCCCAGTACGCTGCCTCCTGGGCGCATCAGCCAACTCCAGTACCCACGACGCATCATTCGTTCCCATCGACGGCAACCTGAATAATGCTCAGATTTCTTCCAAAGATCATATTCCTTGAGATTAACAGGATCTACAACATCATCACATGAAAAAGACGACGATGTGCCAACCCTCGACTCCTGAACAGGTCTCCACAACCTCTCCGTTGACGTCGGAGTAGATCGCCATCGGAGAACGGAAGAAGCTGGGGAGATTATTCCCCTGTAACGTCGTCGTTTCCGCATCGCCGACGCCACCAGGAAAACCAAGCCACAGAGAAGCCACGCTCCTCCGGCAAAACCTAACTCCACCGCCAAGCATCAACGGCGAGCAAACCTTAAACCTAGATAGACTCGATGAGGACTTGACCTACTGAAAGGATGGACCCCGCTCCCCTTGCCACCGGCTAGAAGGCCGGAGACAAGGAACGGGGGCCAAGGCTGGCGGCGGCCGAGGTGGCAGCCGCTGCCACACAGGGCGGATCCGCCCGTGTCGCCTGGGAGGTGACACGGGGACGCAGGAACCTGGTGGTCATGCATGATTATTTCTACTCAGTAAAACATCCAATTAAGAAAGTTATTAGAGTACTTCGGACTTTTAAGATTGATAGTATTTGTCTAGAATCTTCTAAACGAACCACCTTTGTGGGATCAAACTCGCCCAATGATGCAACAGGCAAGGCACCATAGAGGCTCAGAAGCTGTTCACGTACTAAAACTAGACCCAATTGGGGGTGAAGAAGGGCATCACAAAGGCTTAGGAGCCATACAAGTACTAAAACTAGATCTCATTGGGTGAATAGCTCTATGATTTTTTATTAAGAAGAAGTAGCATTCTCCGAGTCTAGAAAATCTTCGAACCTCAGCTATGATGGTGAAGATTTTTTTTAAACGACCACATAAATTCACTCCAAATGAATTGGATTTGAATATACCGTGCGACTATGCCTCAGCCTCTTGTACAAGCTGGGCCGTGCAAGTTAGCCGAGGATGATGTGCGTGCAGTGAGCGCAGGGGGAGAAGAATGAACCTATTCCGTTTGGCGATATCTGGTTGCTATATAAGAAAAACGGTTAGTTCGATCTCTTCACCGATACGGCCCAAAAGCCGTAACGGGCTGGATACCGCGCCCTGGTCGGGGGCGCCCAACCAATCCATGGTTGGTGGGCCCCCGTCGCACAGTGCTATAAAGAGTGGGTGGGGGCCACGGCTCGCTGTACGAGGTTCACCGCGCCGCCGCATACACCCCACCCCACAAACCCTAACCGACCGAGGGAGCACTGGAGCGGCGGGAAGCTCCGCCACCGCCGCTGCCGCGCCCCTCTTCGTGGATCCGGCGCACCCGGTGTCACCGTCCGACCCTCGACCGCATCGTGAGAGATCCCGTCGTCCCCGAGCCGGCACTGCAACCTCTACGTCAAACCGCGGCCGCCCCTGCGACCCCGACGCAAGAGATGGCCTCCGACTCCGCGCTCCCGTCAAACCCCGATGGTCTGCGCCCCCATCGTCTTCCCTCTGTTTTACCTTAGTAGTTGTTTAGGTGTAGTAGATCCAGATCTAGGTGGTCGCGTTGCTTATCTGTAATTATTAAGTACCTACCCGAATGATTAGCTACTGGTGTTTTGTGTTTGGTTAAGTGCTTAAGATCTAACAATGGTATCAGTTAGTCAGGCCAGTTAGCAAAATTTTTTTTCGGGGTTAGATCTTTATTCATTCAGTGTAGCAAGTAGAAGGAGATGACCCCAAATCTTTTAGATCTGGGGGAGAGAACACTGGATTCGACGTAAAATCGTTGAAAAACGAATAAAGGATGAAACCCTAACCCTAGATCTTGCTCGGGTTAGGGGAAGGAAACACACAAACATGCATCCAGAGGCTACCCTAACCCTAGATCTACTCGGGTTAGGGGAAGAAATGAAGAAAACCGATGCAAACTCAAGTCAAAAATCCCAAACCCTAGATCCAGTTTTTTCCCCAAGTTTAAACCGGCGACCTACCACCGCCTCAGTGCGGGTTGACCCGCCGCCGTGCGGGGCTTGATGAGCAGAAGCTCGCCGCCGCGACGGCGTGCAGGAAGTGAAGTTTGGGCGCCACTACGGGCCGCTCGACGGCCGTGCGCTCACCCATGGGGTGGACGCGCGCGCCGGCGAGGGGGCGGCGCGCCGCCGCCGCTCTGCACCGAACCACCATGGGTGGTTTTTTCCCTGTTGCCTGCGGTTCTAAAGGTTTTTGGTGCAAGTTTTGAGGGGCAAGCAGGGGCAAAGGAACAGGGGGGCTACTCCAGTTGGTCACCGGGCGACGCAGTCCCCTACCGCCGCCGGCGAGGGCGCCGGCCACGGGGAAGAATACCCGCCGCCGCTCTGTTCTACAGGGTACTGCGCTGGAGGAAGGATAAGGAATGAAGGAGGCTGCCACAGTTTTGGCCGGGCGGCGCCTCTCACCGCCGCCGGCGAGGCCGCCGGCCGTGGGGAAGAAAAGGGCCGGCCGCCGCCGGACCCTGTGCAAGTG
Source organism: Cenchrus americanus (assembly GCA_947561735.1). NCBI lineage: Eukaryota > Viridiplantae > Streptophyta > Magnoliopsida > Poales > Poaceae > Cenchrus > Cenchrus americanus. The sequence continues at coordinate 59,981,345 of OX387240.1, forward strand.
CTGCGGGTGGAAAAATGAAGGGGAGTTAGGGTTTTTAGGGTTCATCTGCCTTATATACACCAGCGAAATTGGTGGAGTGATTCTCAACCGTTGATCTGAGATCGACGGCTGCGGTGCGTCTGGCAGCCGGCTGGGCTACTTTGAGCCCAGGCGGGTTGAGTAGTTGGGCCACTTGGCCGGCCCAGCCACTGGCTGCCGGGCCAAAAGCCCACATGGGCGAGCACAGGCAGGCCGCGAGTTGTATTTCAATTCTGGGCCGGTGCGGTTGCTTGTGAACAGTATCGTTTTGCAATTAAGAATTTAATTTCAGAAGCCTTTTGTATTGTTTTTTTTTGCTGTTTTAATTTAAGTTAATACCTCTGTTTAATTTTTGATAAATTCATGAAATTTTACAGAGAGTTGAATGCTTCTAAAATTAAAGTTTTTCTCTGTTAATTTGTTTGTTTTTCCGCTGCGTTGATTTATTGTCTCTAGTTAAATTGAACCAAAGGGATATTTAATTAGAGAAGGTTTCCTTTTTAAGAATATGTTATGATATTGTTATTTTTCTGACCAAAGCTGATAATTACAATATTATAACCTGATATACTAAAGTTTTATGCATTAGTTCTATTTTTCTGCCCAAAGGTGATATAGAATTAATGTAGTAGCATGTTGTATGTATTAATTTTGACCAAAGTTAAATTGATGCATGCAATAATTATTGTTAAATGTTCTCACACTTTTTCTAAATTTTATTTTCAGCTCAAGCTGGTTATGTTGGTCAGATCCCTGAGTTGACTGGCAACAACTACACGGCTTGGCGCAAGTTGCTGAAACTAGCATTTTTAATGCTGGGTATGGAGTATGTGCTGACCATAGAGCGTCCTGCTGAGCCTGAGGCACCTGTCAGAGAGGCAAATGAGACTGATGCTGCATGGAAATTAAGGGAAGACGCCCATATTAAGGCGGAAAGTGAGCATCAACTCGCCAAAGCGAGGTGGGATCTAGACAACAAGAGGTGTCTAGCGATCATTCAGACTAAGATGACAGAGGCAATTAAGGTGTCCATTCCTGAAAAGGATAAGGACGGAAAGTTACTCACTGCCTCCGAGTATTTGGAGATAGTGGATAAGCAGCACTCTCATCACACTAAGACTTATGCCAGTACTACTATTGGCAGTTTGGTTGCAATGAAGTACACTGGTGGTGGTATAAGGGACCACATACTTAAGATGAGCAACATGAACGGCAAGCTTGCTGAGATGGGCATGGTCCTTCCCAATGAGTTTGTCATTCATTTGATTTTTAAGTCCCTGCCTCCTGAGTTTTCTGCTTTTGAGGTTAACTACAACACCATACCAGATAAGTGGGATGTGCATAAGTTAATTGCCATGTCCGTCCAGGAGGAGGAAAGGTTGAAGGCACAGAATGGTGGTCTTGTTAACTATGTAAACCATGGTAAGAAGCCACAGAAGAGAAGCTTTCCACATAAGCATTTTCAAGCTAAGAATCAAGCGGAAAGCGGACCTTCCAATGCACCTCCTTAGGGACAGATGAAGCCAAATGGAAAAGCTCCCATGCAGAATGATCAGCCTCCGAAACCTCAGAAACCGTCTCAGCAGATGGAGTTTGCATCAAACCAGTGTCACTGGTGCAAGAAGACTGGGCATTGGAAGAAGCAGTGTCCTAAGTGGTTGCACTTCATGTGGTCAAAGGGTGAGGACATTATTACATTTGTAGATGAATCCCTGTACTTAAGTTATAGTAAATCTACTTGGTGGATTGATTCAGGTGCAACAATTCATGTTGCTAATTCTATGCAGGGTATGACTACAACCAGAATCCTAACAAGAGGAGCAAGAACAATTAAGGTTGCGAACGGCGTCGAAGCTGCAGTTGAAGCCATCGGTGATCTCCCCATCAAGTTGAAGGAAGGCTTCATGCTTCAGCTCCATGACGTCCTTTATGTTCCATCTTTAAGTCGCAACTTAATTTCAGTGTCATATTTAGCAGACAATGGTTTTGAGTGTCAGTTTAGTGCACAACATTGTTCTATTAAGTTAAATAATGTGGTTGTGGGTCTTGCCATCCGACAAGACAAACTATACATGTTGGCTATTCATGATGATTGCTCTGAATGTGTTGATTCTGTGTGTGAAAATGCGAATGTTGAATCATCTACGAATGTAAGCAAGAAGCGGAAGCGAATTGATAACGTATCATCGAAATTATGGCACTGTCGCTTAGGCCATATTTCGAGGGGAAGGATGGAACGCTTAGTTAAGGAATCAATTCTTCCGCCGTTAGAATTCAATGACTTAGAACAATGCATAGATTGCATTAAAGGCAAGTTTATTAAACAAATTAAGAAAGGCGCAAAGCGAAGCACAGGAGTGTTGGAGATAATCCACACAGACATTTGTGGTCCATTCCCTGTGGCATCTGTGGATGGTTTTGATTCGTTCATTACATTCACAGATGACTATTCTCGATACGGGTACATTTATCCAATTAAGGAGAAGTCAGAAGCGCTAGACAAATTTAAGATATTTAAGGCTGAAGTTGAAAATCAGCACAACTTAAAGATTAAGGTGGTGAGGTCCGACCGAGGTGGGGAGTACTACGGTCGACACACCCCGTATGGCCAAGTTCCTGGTCCTTTTGCAAGGTTTCTACAGGAAAATGGCATAGTTGCCCAGTATAGTACACCGGGTGAACCTCAACAGAATGGAGTAGCTGAAAGAAGGAACCGTACCTTGATGGATATGGTTAGAAGTATGTTAAGCTACTCAACATTACCGATTAGTTTGTGGATGGAGGCATTAAAAACCGCCACTCACATTCTAAATAAAGTACCTAGTAAGTCAGTACCTACTACACCATATGAGTTATGGACGGGTAGGGAACCCTCCTTGAATTATATGCGTGTGTGGGGATGTCCAGCAGAGGCTAAAGTTTTTAACCCAAATATTGGGAAGTTAGACCCCAAGACGAGAAGTCGCCATTTCATTGGCTACACGGAAAAATCTAAAGGATATCGTTTCTACTGTCCTACCGGGCATACAAAGTTTGTGGAAACGAGACACGCTGTTTTCCTAGAGGATGAAATGATCAGAGGGAGCAAGGCAGTTCGAAAGATTGAGCTTGAAGAAAAGCGGGTGTGCGCACCCACTCCTATGGTTGAAGAACCGTATTTTGAGCTGCCTGTTGTTCCGATAGCTACAGTGCAACCCACTGTGGTGCCGGAACCTGTTGCTAGTACGGCTGTGCCATCAGTGGAAGAAAATGAGGAAACTGTTCAACAGAATCCTACAAGTACAACTGATGCACCGGAAGAAACACAACAGCCCCAAGTGCAGGAAGAGCCAGTTGCAGAGGCTTCGAGGAGGTCATCAAGAGTCAGAAAGTCAGCTATCCCTGACGATTATGAAGTTTATGAGTGTGAAGAAATTCACATAGAAGGTGATCCTACTTCTTATGAAGAAGCTATGAGTCGTCCTGATGCATCCAAGTGGCAAGAAGCCATGGAAGATGAAATGAAGTCAATGAGTACCAACAGAGTTTGTGACTTAGAGGAAATTCCTAAAGGAGCCAAAACAGTAGGCTGCAAATGGGTCTACAAGATAAAATATGACTCCAAAGGGAATATAGAAAAGTATAAAGGACGGCTTGTGGCCAAGGGATACACGCAAAGAGAAGGGATAGATTACAATGAGACGTTTTCACCAGTCTCGTGTAAGGATTCTTTTAGGATCATAATGGCTTTGGTGGCGCACTATGATTTGGAATTACACCAGATGGATGTTAAGACGGCATTTCTGAATGTAGATTTATATGAAGATGTATACATGACTCAACCCAAAGGTTTTGTTGTGAAAGGGAAGGAACATTTAGGATGTCGTTTAAGAAAATCCATTTATGGTTTAAAGCAAGCCTCTAGGCAGTGGAATCTAAAGTTTGATGAGACCATCACAAAATTTGGTTTTAAGGCAAATATTGAGGACAACTGTGTTTATGCAAAGTTTAAGAATGGGAAATTCATTTTCCTAATACTGTATGTGGATGACATTCTACTAGCTAGTAGTGATGTTAGACTACTGCAGGAAACAAAAAAGTTCTTGTCTTCAAAATTTGATATGAAGGATATTGGTGAAGCCTCATATGTTTTAGGCATTGAGATTCATCGAGGTAGAAAGAAGGGGGTCTTAGGATTATCGCAAAAAGCATATCTGGAAAAGGTACTAAAGTAATATAATATGCATGCGAGTAGAGCCACACCTGCTCCTATAGTGAAGGGCGATAAGTTTGGACTTCACCAATGTCCAAGGAACCAATATGAGATCGATCAAATGAAAATGGTTCCATATGCTTCAGCAGTCGGTAGCTTACAGTATGCACAAGTGTGCACTCGCCCTGATTTAGCATTTGTTACAGGAGTACTTGGTAGATATCAAAGTAATCCAGGAAAAGAGCACTGGATGATGGTAAAGAAGGCTTTTCGATATCTACAAGGCACGAAAGATTTAATGCTAACGTATAGAAGATCTGATTCCCTAGAGATAAAAGGGTACTCAGATGCTGATTATGCGGGAGATAAGCCTGCCACTGGGGAGGGTATGGACAAATCCACTCTTATTCATACCCAAATCCAAATAATTATTATCCACTTCTTACCCTCTCCATTCCCACCCATACCCAATGGATAACTAGTTTTGTACTAGATTCTATACATACCCAATCGATTATTTGCACCCTCCCCACACCCTACCCTCCCCATTTCTTCAATGGATAATTATTTTCTACCCATACCCTCCCCATTTAAGGTGGGTGTGGATTTGAATATGGACAATGGATAAAAACAACAGGCATAGCGGGAGATAGGGATGATAGAAAATCCACGTCAGGATATATATTCACTCTCGCAGGAGGAGCTATTTCGTGGAGAAGCTCAAAACAAGAACTAGTTGCAACATCTACGATGTATGCAGAGTTCATTGCGCGTTATGAGGCAACGGGACGGTGTGATGTGGCTAAAGAAGTTTATACCTCGACTTAAGAGTAGTGGATTGTATTCACAAACCACTACGGTTGTACTCGCGATAATAAACCAAAGTATTCTATGCTCACAACAACAAGTTAAGTAATGCTACCAAACCGATAGAAATAAAATTCTATGCGGTGAAAGACAGAGTCCGGGATAAAACTATAAGTCTGGAGCATTTAGGCACTAAAGAAATGTTAGCGGATCCGCTCACAAAAGGCTTACCACCCAATGTGTTCGGAGAACACTTAGCCGGTATGGGTTTAAGGGAAAGCCTATGATTCTCAGACTGGGCCCATGTTAAGATCCTATCAAAATGGATAAGTGTATTGTGGCTGGTTAATCTAGTTGTGATTACAATTTAGATGACCCATGCTCAATATGTTTATTTGTGATGAGATGGATGTCAAGTAAAGAACTCGAGATTAAGTGAATGTTGTAGAAGAGATCGAGAGGGAGAATGTTAGTTCGATCTCTTCACCGATACGGCCCAAAGGCCGTAACGGGCTGGATACCGCGCCCTGGTCGGGGGCGCCCAACCAATCCATGGTTGGTGGGCCCCCGTCGCACAGTGCTATAAAGAGTGGGTGGGGGCCACGGCTCGCTGTACGAGGTTTACCGCGCCGCCGCATACACCCCACCCCACAAAACCTAACCGACCGAGGGAGCACTGGAGCGGCGGGAAGCTCCGCCACCGCCGCCGCCGCGCCCCTCTTCGTGGATCCGGCGCACCCGGTGTCACCGTCCGACCCTCGACCGCATCGTGAGAGATCCCGTCGTCCCCGAGCCGGCACTGCAACCTCTACGTCAAACCGCGGCCGCCCCTGCGACCCCGACGCAAGAGATGGCCTCCGACTCCGCGCTCCCGTCAAACCCCGATGGTCTGCGCCCCCCTCGTCTTCCCTCTGTTTTACCTTAGTAGTTGTTTAGGTGTAGTAGATCCAGATCTAGGTGGTCGCGTTGCTTATCTGTAATTATTAAGTACCTACCCGAATGATTAGCTACTGGTGTTTTGTGTTTGGTTAAGTGCTTAAGATCTAACAAAAACCAGTCAATAATGAGGACTTCAAATTTTGTTTTTCAATACTTCGGAGCTGACGAGCAAGCAGTCACGCTTGGCTAGCTGCTGCAGACAAGATCACAAGAACATGAAAATTGTCTATTGTCTTATACTTTTTCCTTGTTCGAGCAATTTTATACGTTTTCCTTTGATCTAGACTTGTAGAATCTATCGATGTCACCGATACTACTTATCTTGTAGCACCGTACATTTTTCTCTCTCTCTTTGACTCGCTGATGGGAGGCATGAGGCCGCCGCACGGCAAGGTTGTCTGCGTGCGGCTCCGGCGTGTCCACCTGTATATTAAGGGGCGTCGTGGGGGCACCTCAGGCACCAGCCAACCAGTACGAGGCGCCGCGACCGCCGAGCTGAACAAATCGCCAAGGAAGGGAAGGGGAGAGCGGCGGCCAGTGCACGCGCGCGGGCAGGGTCGGCGAGGAAGCGCCAGGCATGGGTGGCGCTCCGCGACTACCGGCGCTGATGGCGGCGGCGGCGGCGGCCGTGCCATCTTCGCTCCTTTTGTTCGCCTTGCTCTTCGGTGAGTCACTCTGCCAGCAGCCTCTGCAGGTTCCGGTGCATCAGCCGCCCAGCCGGATTTCACCATGCCCTGCCCCCCTGTGTTTTCCTCGTTTGCTTAATGGATTTGTGGCGTGTGTTATGCTGCCTCGTATCTGCGGCGCGCGAAGTGGGCCTGGCGGCGGCGGCGTACGGCGACGGCCCGACGGCGTTGCAGATGCACGCGGCCTTCTTCGACCGCGACGGCGACGGCGTCGTCACCTTCTCGGAGACGTACGGCGGTGAGAGCTCTTTGTCCCCTGCTTTAACTACGAGCGGCCTCCGCTCATGCTGCGCCTCTACATGTGATTCGCGCCGCCCTCAAGTGTTGTTCGTTGCATCGGCAGCGTTCCGGGCTCTCGGATTTGGATTCAGCGAGTCCAGCTCCAGCGCGACCTTCATCAATGGCGCCCTCGGCCCCAAGTGCAGACCTGTAAGACCCCAACCCGACCCTCTCGTGTCTCATCTTTGTCATGTAATCTTGATGTTGTCTGCAGAGCAAACTAAAAATGTTCAATACTTCTTAGTGTATCCTACGTTTCGCCCTTTTAGTATTCCAGGGTTTAAGGCCTCCATGCAGCGTAGTGTGTAGCTGCTGACTTGAGTACAAGCCGGGACTCGACAAATAAAGAAAATTATAGTGTATCTACGTTCTTGCTAAGAGGACCGCAAGGTCCTTCGCTCCCGTGGCAATCCAAGCATTTGCTTCGCTCTTGATCTTGGCCACTATAGAAAGTGTCGACGCTTTGTTGTGATCGAAAACTCTAGCATTTTGCTCCTTCCAAATCTCCCAAACCTTCAGGAGCATGACGGAGCGTGTTGCCTTCCTTGGGATGCCCAGTATGATTGTGATGTTCTTCCACCAGGTGTAGCGCCGACTCGTTGTGTGGCCACTCAGTCGGCTTAATTAAGCTCACTCGGACCGATCCAATCTGCCACTAGGCTCCATACCCCACCAGTTGCAGGTTGTTGTTGTTTTGTTGGCTTAAACACTCATGCAAATGATTAATCGACTTGATTAATTAGCTAGCTACCTGGCCACCTGCATTATGGACAACACAGCCTTTATGAACTCTTATTTTTCCATACTGCTAGTACTTACCTCGTGAAGAAAGAAAATATAAAAATGGTGTTGAATCTCTGTGAACAAATGCAGGCAAACGCAACGTCGTCGAAGATGGACATCTACATAGACTACATCCAGAACGGGAAGCATGGAAGTGACACAGGCTCGTATGACACTGAAGGGAGGTAGTAAAGCCAGCCATTGCCGGTCCCGTTTCTGAACAATAAATCGAATAAGTTCCTTGTATGTTCGCTTATTACTGATCAGTTACACTGTAATAATTTGCAGGTTTGTTCCGGAGAAGTTCGAAGAGATATTCTCCAATCACGCCAAGACCGTCCCTGACGCCCTGACATCGGACGAGATCAACCAGCTGCTCCAAGCGGACAGACAGCCAGGGGATCTCTCAGGATGGTAACAACTTGCCACTCCAAAGTTCACATTCTCTCGGCGCAGCTAGTCCTGACAGTGCGTGTTCCTGACTGTAACTGACGAGCGATGAACAATGAAATGCAGGGCTGCAGCAGAAGGGGAGTGGAAGCTCCTGTACACCCTCGGCAAGGACCAGGACGGCCTCCTCCACAAGGACGTCGCCCGGAGCGTCTACAACGGCAGTCTCTTCCACAGGCTCGCGCCCAACTGGAACTGAGCCGTGAGAACCCTCGAGTTGCCTGCGTGCCCGTACGGGCAACCCAGATTAAGATAAGGGGCTCTGGACTCTGAACACTCTGTCAAGCAACATGTACTAGCAGTGTGAACAGGTGTGTGGTCAGTTGTTTGTTCGTATCCTGTGATTGCAACAATGATTCTGTAGTCTACACATGCGAGGTGCCTGCCAATGGATTTGCATGCTTGACATGTGCCGTGGTGCCTGTTTCTACCTTCGACTCTCCTTATTTCAAATCCAAGGTCGTTGCAAACCTATTTTTAGTTCGCTGGACGCCGGCCAGATAGGCCCGTAGCTTGGTAGCATTATTTTTGCCTGTCTGCTGATGAGGGATCTTCTTCCCACGAGCTCCAGATCGTTACTGTTCAATTCAGCCTGTTCAGATGGCATCTCTGGCTCACAATCACCTGTGACGATTGCATTTGGAGGTATTAGCTGGGCTTCTACACACCGTAGTTGTTTAATCAGCAGCGTGGTTATTCTCGGGTTCTCTTCTGTCTGCTGCCGATGATCACTACTGAGAGTATAAATTATTTATCATCATTAAGGCGTGATGGCTAGGATAAAGCTTTGCGCCTCGTCTGGAAGTTGGAAGATTTTGGATGAAGTCATCTGTCTTCTTTCTCTAGGTGTTTTTGGAAGTCTGTTAATCTTTGTGGTGTGTCTTTCGGCCTTCCTTTCTCTGTTGCTGCTCTTTAAGTACTGGCTTTTAGCTGTTTCTCTTCGTGGGCCTTTCCAGTTGGTTTAGTTTGAGTGGGGATGTTGCTAGAGGGTTTTAGAGTGAGTCAGTAATCCCTGTCCCGGGTTAGCCAAACTTTTCTATATGCAAAACTGGTAACCCCAGTATCTATCTATTATCTTTATACTTGAGTGTTAAAAGAAGCCACCACGTTCGTCGAGAGGGTCTAGAAATTCTCACGTTAATACAAAAAAGAGAAGAATATACACCGTTGGATTTTATGAAGATCTGAAGGTCTAAATTAATCAAAGAATACATAAATTCGGAATTAAAACAAGGAAATCTAAAGAGTCCATGTTCAATACAAATACAATTAATAAATACATAAATTCGGAATTAAAAATAAGAAAAATAGTAGTTGATTAAAAAAGAGAAGAGTTTGGAGCATTGAATTTTATGAAGATCTAACGATTCATATTATTATGAGTCCATATTCAATACAAATACAATTAATAAATACATAAATCCGGAATTAAAAATAAGAAAAATAGTAGTTGATTAAAAAAGAGAAGAGTTTGGAGCATTGCATTTTATGAAGATCTAACGATTCATATTATTATGAAAAAAAAGAATTCTCACGTTAATCTAAATGAGAGAAGAGTTTGAACCATTGGATTTTATGAAGATCTAACAATTTATATCATTCTAAAATTGAAATATTTTTTATCCATGATTTTCTTTCCTTATGGCACCCGTACTTGAATACACATGCAATATTATTGCCTAACATTAGATGCCGGATTTGAATACCAACTTGAATCGCATGGATTTCTTTTAATTTCCTAACAAACTTTTGTAAGCTTTTTGAGACTTCCCCTTAATGGATCATGGAGTATGTCACGTACTTGAAATTAATAGAGGGATATAGATTAATACGTCTACAAATTACATGAAAGCAAGTTTTTTAAACACATGGTATAGGCGCGATGCTCACATACAACACATACTCGCCCCTCCCTCTATGAGCACTTTCGAATGAGTGAGGCCGACAAATCCTCGAGATAGATGAAGTCATCACGAAGTCCGACGGTCTAGATCAATCCAAGGAATCCATATCTAATATAACTAATAAATATATATACAAATCCAAGATTTTAAAAAACAAGAAAATTAGAAGCAAATCTCTATACATATTGAGAAGAGAAATAGCTAAATAAAATAGTCCATACTAAATACAATTAATAAATAACTAAAATTATAAAAAATAAGGAAAGTTAATATTGTGCTTATAAATAATATGCTTGACTGCAAGTATTTGATATGTCCTTAATTCCTTCTGTACCTTTAATATGTTGTGATTTTACGAGCCTATATTGGAACATTCATTTAATAAACATCTCATTTACAATATGAATACAATAATATAATATATTTTGATAGAAGAAGATAAATAGTCAAATCCAATTAGCGAGTTATTTGCAATCGGACCAACAACACCCAACACACGAGAGGATCGTAGCTAGCAAGCGGCATTGCCGCGAGGTACGACAAGCCCGCCGAGAGGTGTTGGATCCTCGCGATAGGAGGTGGAGTGCCGAGACCTACACAATGTCAACGCCGAAGACTCAGAAGTCGTGGAATCAAGGTGAGAGAGTTCACCTGACAAAAGTAAGGGAAAAACTGTGTGTGTGTGAGATAGAGAGAGAGGTCATGTGCCATCGCTACATGAGTCTGTCCCGATATCAAGATGAACATTCAAGATTGCCTATCCTAGCAACTGTCATCGCCACCTGGTACGACGAATTGGCCCAGAGGAGTTAGACACAAGATTAACATCTGAGTTGGACTCAAAAGCCGCGAAATCAGAGAGGCATAGTTCGCCCAACAAAAATAGGGGAGAAACTAAGGAGGTGTTGTCGAAAGATGAGGGGGATCGGAGGGACCTATGCAACTATTGCATGAGCCAGTACCTAGATTAAGAGGAACCTTCAAAGTTGCCTATGCCAACAACTGGCATCGTAGCTATGTACAACGAGCTCGACAGAAGGAGTTGAATCCACACGCTGAGAGGTGAAGCATTGAAACTCTACACAAGAAAAATGATTGAGTCAGACTCGAAAGTCGCAGAATTAGAGAAGTAGAGTTTGCACGACAAAAGTAAGGGAGAAAGAGGCATTGTCAGGGTGGATAGTGTTTGTGTGTGCGTGCGCGCGCAAAGAGAGAGGGGATGAAGGGACCTGTGCCACCGCTACACTAACATATCCCTAGATCGAGAGAAACCTTCAAGATCGCCTACGCCAGTAATTGACATCACTGCCAGGTACGACGAAGTAGCTAAAAGAAGTTAGATCCACACATTGAGAGGTGGAGCATCGAGACTCTACACAAGGTCAATGCCTAAGTCGGACTCAGAAGCCACATTATCAGAAAGGCATAGTTCACTCGACAAAAATAAGGAAGGGAATAGGCATAGAGAGAGATTCGCGGAGGGACCGAGAGATGCCAGAGAGGGTGATTTACGATTTCAATCCAATATACAAAGCTGCAGAGCTTGCAATGTATGCGAGGGTGCAGTGAAGCATTGATTGTGTCATTCGCTATTGGATTTCCATCCACCAATCCAATACCACCCAAGCAACAAAATTTGGGTGTGCCGATACTAATTTCAAAATCGAGGCACCAATATCTACATGAAGGTTGTGTTAATGATTTCAAAAGGATGAATAACGAGTCATATATAAGGATAACTTTATCAAATCTAGCTGCGCTATTAGCGCGGGCCAACGTGCTAGTTATCCGAATCCCCCAACAGAAGCCCCTTGATGGCGAAGCATTTGCCTTGGCGCAAACCTGAGCCAGCGAAACCCGGGGATCGAGAATCGAGGCACAAGAAAACGTCTTCCCAGGCGTCGGTTCCCAAGGGCCTCACTTGAAATACCTCAAATACCCTTGGGGCGCTGCGTTTTACCGTTAGGTTCAAAATTTTTCGACCGTTGAGTTTTACCCCCTATAAATAGATGGGGCCGACGCCGTTGTAAGCCCACTGTCACTTTCATTCTCACTCTTCTCTTTTGATTTTTTGCCTGCTCCTCTTGCCTTTGCGCCCTGCGAGTCGCTTCGGCGGGAGGCCTCGGTCGACTCAAGAGGTTAGTTTTCTTTCTGGCTTGAATGTATGTTCTCATTCTTTAGTCGTCGGTGTTACATGCTCGAATCCATCTCCCTAACAAATTTAAACGGCTCGCAACAGGCGCCCTGATACAATCATGGAGGACGAAGGGTCATCATCGAATCGTGGGAAGCAGGAGGCACCGCCGGAAGCTACGGAGGCCAACGCAACATCTTCTACCTCGTCGTCTAGCTCGGAGTCTGGTAAGATCTCTGGCCTGGATTGATCTGCCAGCTCTCGCGAGAGTGGCAGTACCTCATCCACCTCTAGTAGCGATGAAAATAGCAGTTCAGGTGGTGGGAGTTATGTCAAAATAATGCTGAACGACACAGATGCTGGGAAACGTGATGCCGACGTGGAGGAGGGCGAGATAGGAGAGGATGCTGATGCAGCTGTTGAAGAGGCTGCGGAGGGGTCCGAGGAGAAAACTGATGTCCATGACTTAGTGAAGGCCCGAACTTGTTATATTGGTCGATCTTTGATGACCCAGGCAGATTTGGATGCGCTTCGGTTGGATGGCTGCTTTGAGCCCGGAACCTGCTGGTTACCTGGGAAGGAAACCACGCCGAAGCCCCGAAAGAATGAGAGCGTGGTCTTTCGGGATTTCTTTACTGCGGGGCTTTGTCTGCCAGTGTCCAAGAAGTTTGCAGATATCTTGGCGGCTTACAATGTTCAGATTCACCAACTGACACCCAATTCCAATCCGCAAGTGTTGAAGTTTCTGTGGGCCTGTCGGACTTTTGCCGGTGACAACGATGTGGATACTTTTGTCCGCCATTTTGAGATTCACTGGGCGAGGAAACTTATAACTGTTGACGACGAAGAAAAAGAGGCTCAGTATGGCTGCTGCACCTTTCAGACGCGTCGTCTAGGCAAGAACCAAGCTCCGGTGGAATTAGCCCCAACGTACAAGAACAAGTGGGCTAACCGTGGACCTCTTCGGTTTTATGCTCCTATCGCGGTGGTGGGGCGAAATTCGAAGCAAGAACAAGTGATAACATTTGACTTGGCGAGCCACATGGTAGATTTGGAAGTCGAGCTGTCACCGGAGTTGACGAAAGCTAGCCGCTCATCAGCCAGCACCGGTGCATTTTACCAGGCGACCCGCGTGATCACTACACGAGACTCCCTTGAGGAATTTGTAGCTGCTGACATATGGCCGTGCCAGTCCCAATGGGGATCGTGGGCATTTAAGACACAATGGCTGCCCGGGCTGGATGAAAACGTGCGAAGCCCCATATTCAATGTGAAGCGACCCGTAGACAAGACCGATGACGAGATTGTGGCTGAGGTCGAGAAGAAAGTTGTCCAGATGATTGGAAACTTCACCCACAAAGAGTGGGAGTGTGCCCAAAGGATTTTGAAACATCAGGGCCGTGTCAACCGAGTGTTTGACGAAATGGGTGTTACATATTCCCCTCGGCCAGTGCCCCCGACAGCCAGCAAGAAAATGCAGCCGCCAGGCAACATTGGATCTGAGCCTGTCGAGACCTCGCGAAAGACTAAGTCAAGCAAGACTGCTGTGACCGTGGATATTGCTGCAAAAAATACCAAAGCCCAAGACATCTTGGCCAAGCGAAAGGCGGATGTCGCTAAAGCCACCTTGCCTCCGCTTGCGTAAAAATCTACTAAGTTATTGAAAGTTAGTGAGACCTTGGCTCGTCGCAAGGCCGAGGTGGCGAAGGTGGCCGCGGCCGAAAGAGAAAAGAAGAAAATTCAAGACCCTTCCCCGCCGGTGATGCGGATAAGAGACTAGCTTCATAGAAGAGGCCTTTGGAAGCGACAAAGAGGGGGAAACGGGTTACGATCAAGGAAAAGGGGCCGACGAGGATGAGCCCTGCGGGAAAAGGGCGCGGGCTAATCCGGTCGTGGAGACCGATGAGGATGTTGACATCATGTTGACACCTCGGATCCAACCCCGCACTAAATATCCCCCCGAAGGCCAAGCCAATCCTAAGGAGTTAGAGGTGCGCGAGGCCAGGGGTAAGCGTGTGGCGGAGTTGATTCAAAAAGAAATTTCTATGGCCGACGCAGCCCCGAAGGAGCGTGTGACCGGCCTTGTGGATGTCGTGGATGAATCTTAGGATCTGTGCTATATTGACGACGACGCCGCTCTAGTAGTGAAGAGTTCAGATGCTCCCCCTCCGCAGCCCCAAGGCGATTCAGTGGTTGTTGCTATGAATCTGGGCAAAGGTTCGGGTGCGAAGGCCCAGGATCCAATCGACCTGGATGCTCCGGAAGTTGGGGAGTCCGCGGCGCACGCGTCTCGATCGCCGCCACCGGTGTCAGATGATCTTGACCTGGCTGCGGCGAGAGCTGCTGATGACATTATGCCGGAGCCGGCGGCGACACCCAATGTTCTTCACTTGAAGACGCCGTACGATGTTTTTACTCGAGAGATGATTTTTCGTGTCCTTCCTATAAACCATGCGTTCCATTTACTTACGCCTTTCGTTTTCGTGCTAATTTTAGTGGCCAATACTCTAGTCACCTTGAGCGCCAAGGACCGGTATAGGAAGGCTCCTCAAGTTGAAGCAAACCCCTCCGCATCAACAGCAAGCCTCGCATCTGTGCTGGGAGAACCTGGTATGAAACAGTGCCTATCGCTTCATTTATAGTGTTTCAACTTAGTGCCCTCGCTATGTTGGTTGTACGAAGGGGTAATGGGCGAATGACATGATTGCTAACTTTTTGCAGATTTTGAGTGCACCCTGGAAGACTTAAGCGCTGACGATTTGATGAAGATTGTGCGCGCTTATCTTTCGAGGGGCATTGTCGCTTGTCAGAAAGGCTTTGAGAGGGCGGCTACGGAAGCCAGGACCTCTCTTAATAGACAAAGATTTTTAGAAGACGAGAACCGGCGCCTAATAGAAGAAAATGAGAAGATGAAACAAGAGTCTCGTCTACAGGCGGACCAGCGCGCTAAGCAACAGAAAGCCATGAATGCTTTGAAGAAGGAGCTAGAGGCCGAGCTTAAAATGCTAAGAAGAATGCTTTCGTGGAGAATTAAAAGACATGGTTACCCAAAGACGATGCACGAACATCCTTTTGAAGGCCAACGCCGACCTTATCGCGGAATTGAAGAAATTGAAAGCCGAGCTTGAGGATACTCTGGAGAAGAATGAAGCGTATTGCCATCAATGGGGGGAATATATGGCGACAGAGTATCGTCGGGCTTTGGAAAGTTTTGGAGCCGAAGCCCAGGACTTCAAAATTACCAACAATATCTCAAGCTTCGTGGAGTGGTTACATAGTGAGCTAAAGCTCCTGTCAGACACCATGAGTAAGATTGGTGATTACGGGGCGGCGACTTGTTCGGAAATGCTGCTTTACCTTCTCGAGCGACAGGGTTGCGACCATTTTAAGGCTTTCGGGAGTCGAGGCTTTGTATTCCCTTCACCCGAAGAAGTGCCAGCCCCAAGCAAGACGGTGGAGTTGATCAATAAAATCATTCTCCGCAACTTTTGGGCTAAGAGTGGGCGAGCGCACGCTCGAAAGAAAGCCGTGGATCGGTTCGCAAAGGTAAGCCTTTTCGGTTCGCTTTGACTTCGATCATTTTTGTTGAGCGATCATTTGCGCCGACGTTTAATGCTTTCTTCCTTCTCACAGTTCTATTTTGGGCAGGCGAAACAGGCTTTGGAGCTTCGTGAGCATCGCGCGACGCATGGACCCGACGCAACTCGGGGCCGTATGGACCCTTTAGAGATTTGCCGCCGAAGACAAGCAATGATGCCGTTGATCAAGGAGTCCCCGGAGCCCCCGTCCGCGAAGCCCCTAGGGTCGAAGGCGGCCGGTGGATCCCGTGATTGGCGAAGCTCGGCTCCCCTTCGCCACGAAGGATTGCCCCGGGACCCCGCTTCGATCCGACAAGTAGTGCTAGGCTAAAACCGAATTGGCATGTTAGCCGCCGAAACTTTTGACAATTGTAATGTAAATTTATGTGTGTCATGTTTGACAAACGGGACACGAGAGCGTAGCACCGATCGTGGTGCTCAAAACTCTTTACCGCACCAAGACTTTTGGTTGTTTTGAACTAAGGTTTTCGCCGCTTTCGACTTTCTGTTTTCGAAAGAAAACGTCTTCTCCCCTTCGGAAGCGGGGAGAACCAGAGTTTATTCGTTTTGCTTATAATTGTCGAATTAGTGAGGTTTCGATTTTGCTGGCCTACTAAACTTTGTGTGACTCAGTGTGTTGAATTTACTCACTTTTCCCTTGCAGTCTTTCGCTAGAAGCGACACTAGCCTGCGATGCGACGCCCAGGCGTGAAACGCATTGCAGGACTAGAGGCTGCCTACCCTTGTCAAATTTTACAGCTTTTAAGCTGTTTTTTGACAATGCCCGCTCTTTTTCGGCTTAGAATAGGTTTATCCTTGTGGCGCTAAGCGTCGCTTGCGACGACGTCTTTACAAAAATCAACGATTGTGGTGCTTTTGTTTAGGGTTCCTCGATTCGAAGTTGAATCGCTTTCGTACGTCCTTCTGGACAGGCTGCTGAGGGAGCAGCTCTTTAAAGGATTGATTCTTGTGAATCATCTTGATTGCACCACTTGTGGGTGGGCTACCCGTGGGTAGCACTTTGATGCTCTCACTTTCGGAGAGGGCTATTCGAAGATAGCACTTTAATTCATCCTCTTTTGGGATGGGCTATCTTAAGATAGAACTTTGAATCATGCGAAAGAAACACAGCAAAACTTAGGGAGGAAGTATTTCATTCATTGGGAAAGAAATTTTACATCAAGGCTGCCTCGTTAAAAACCTCACGCTCCAGGGTGGAGTCCTCCCTATGTGAGGAAAAGAGTACCCGCCTCGTTATTGAATTTAAAATGCACGAAAGTAAAGACTGGAAAATGTAAAACTAGGTGAATCCTCCGCACTTATAGCTCCGTGCAACGGACTCCTACTGAAACAAACTACGGGAAAAATTTACACAAGTTGTCCACATTCCACAAATGTGGCAACTCCATCCCTGCCTGATCTTTGAGATGAAAGGCACCGTCTTGAACAGAGCTTGAGACCATGTATGGTCCCTCCCAAGCAAATTGGAACTTGCCTACAACGTCGGCATTCTTTTTTTTAGGACAAAGTCTCCTACCTTAATGTCTTTGAGGGATACTTTCTTGTTTCTCCACCTCCTTGTTTCTTCTTGATACTTCAACGGGTTCTGAACTACATCCAGCCTGTCGATTTCCACGAGGCCCTTGTCGGCTTTTTCGTTCTCACGAGAGCTTCCAGCCAAAACTCTGGCACTTTCGTTGGCGAGCTCCTCAGGGCACATTGCTTCGGCCCCGTAGAACAGCCTGAATGGGGTGAATTTTGTGGTTCTCGATTCAGTGGTGTTATGCGACCAAATAACTCTCGATAGCTCATCCACCCATTTCCCTTTCTTCTGCTCAAAGAGGCACTTCTTTATGGTTGAGAAGATTTGCCCATTGGCTCTTTCTCCGCGCCGTTGGACGGGGGGTGGTACACGGACGCGGAACAAAGCTTCGTTCCAATTAATCGACGAGTACTCCCCGAAATCTTGGCGGTCGAATTGCTTCCCGTTGTCAACAAAGTGAGCTCTTTGGGCACTCCGAATCTACATATAATTTGCTACCGAAGAATTTTCGATGGTTGCCGAGGTGATGGTAGCGAGAGGTCTTGCCTCAATCCACTTGGCGAAATACTCGGCGCTACAATCGCAAACTTGAAGTTGCCTTGGGCCGTGGGAAGCGGCCCAACAATGTCCATTCCCCAAAGCCTTTGCGGCGGCCGGGAGGAGTAATAAGCTACGATGGCGCGCCGTGCCTTCGCCGATGCTTTGCTTTGCGAATTGGCAAGCTTTGCAAGTTCCGATGATGTGCTCCACATCCTTTATCACTATTGGCCAATAGAAATCCCCGCCCGAAAGCTTTTCCCGCCGAGCTCTCGCTGCTATGTGCGAACCGCACATTCCTCCGTGAATTTCCCTCATGAGCTCAATGCCTTGATCCTGGGAGGTGCATTTGAGTAATGGTGCACACACTCCCAGCTTGAACAGGATGTTGTCCTTGAGGATGTAGCCCTTGGCCCGCGCCTGCATCCTTATGTGGTCATGGGTTTCGACCGGCTCATAATGTCTGCGGAGGAAAGCAATTATGGGAGCTCTCCAATCCAAGCTAGCGATTGCGTTGACTGTGCTGAGCGGCTGCTTGTCAGATCTTGTAGACGGGGCAGTCAAGACTTCAAAGAATACGTCTGGGGGCATCGCCTCCCCCCTTGTAGCTTTCTTCGCGAGCTCGTCGGCTTTGCTGTTGTTTTTTCTAGGCAAGTGCTCGACGGTGAATCCCCGGAAATGCCTTTCCATTTTCGCACCTCCGCGAGGTACTTGACCAGCTCTGGTTCCCTGGCCTCACTTTCTTTCTCCACATGGTCTTTGATGACCTTGGCGTCGCACTTGACCAGGAAGTTGCTAGCCCCCCGGGGCTTTCACCTTGCGGAGGCCCGGCGAAGTAAAGCCTCGTACTCGGTGGTATTGTTGGTGCACATGTCGATGGGTCTTTGTAGTCTAGCCTTGCGGCGTATCTTAGCTTGATGCCCGTCGGAGAGGTAACGATGGTCGCGATGCCGCACCTTTGCGCCCCCGTGCTCCGTCACATCCGATCTCCCAAATTGGCACCGGCTCTTCGTCGGCGGTGACACTGCTTGGGGAAGTCCAATCTACGATGAAGTCCACTAGGACTTGGGACTTGATTGCCGACCTCTTCCCAAAATCTATTGTATGCTCGGACAACTCGGTTGCCCACTTAGCGATTCCGGACGAGGCCTCCTTGTTAATGAACGGATCATTTAAGGGTTGGTCCGTAAGCACGGTGACTTTGTGTGCCTCAAAATAATGCCCGAGCTTTCACGTGGCCATGATCACTTGCGTAGGCGATTTTCTCTAGCTCGAGTATAGCGGCTTTGAGCCTCGCCGGGGCTTCGAAGACGAAATAAACCGGACATTGAAGCTTGCCTTTTTTTAGTTTCGACCTCTCCGACCGCAGCGGTGCCGACCACGGCTTTTGAGGCGACCACATATAGGAGAAGTGGCTCCGATGGCGAAGGTGGGGATAGTATTGCCATTTTCTCAATGTAGTCCTTGAGCTTGGCGAAAGCCTTGCTTTGCTCAGGACCCCACTCAATCGCGCCCTTGCCCTTTAGTGCCTTGAAGAACGGGAGGCTTCGCTCAGCAGATCTTGAGATGAATCTATTTAAGGCTGCCACCCGACCATTCAGTTTCTGAATGTCCTTCTTCGTCCTGGGCTCCTCCATTTCTCTGATTTCTCTTATCTTTTCGGGGTTGGCTTCGATTCTTTTGGCGGAGGTGAGGCATCCCGAAATTTTTCCTTTTGTGACCCTGAACATGCATTTCTCCGGGTTTAGTTTCAAACCGGCCCGCCTCATGTTGGCGAAGGTTTCGCCCAAATCACTTACATGGTTGGCCCGGCTGGAGCTCTTGATGATGAGGTCGTCGACATAGGCTCGAATGTTCTTGCCGATCCGCGGCTTAAACACCGTCCGGTCATTCGGTGAATGTTGAGCCGGCATTTTTCAAACCTTCTGGCATTCGGACGAAGCAGAGAGTTCCAAATGGTGTAATGAAACTGGTTTTTTCCTCATCCTCCTTCGCCATCCAACATTGGTGATATCCAGAAAAGCAATCCAACAGAGACATGATCACGGTGTTGGCCACAGAATCCACAACCTGATCCATTCGTGGCAATGGATAATTGTCTTTTGGTGTGGCCTTGTTGAGATCGGTGAAGTCGATACACATTCGCCATTTGCCATTCTTTTTCTTGATAGGCACCGTGTTGGCCAGCCATTTAGGGTACATGACCTCGCGAAATGACGGTGGCGTTAAGCAGCCTTTAAACCTCTGACTTGACAGCTACTACATTGTCATCGGACATCTTTCTTAGCTTCTTCTTTCGTGGCTTGACCGAAGGGTCGATGTTCAGCTTATGCTCGATGAAGCTTCGATCGACGCCAGTAAGATCCTTGGCGGACCAGGCAAATACATCTTTGTTCTTCTGGAGGAATTGAACTAAGTTTGCTTCCTCGTCAGTCGAAAGGTCGGAGCCAATGGTGACGGTCTGATCCAGAACCATCGCATCTAGCAAGACCCGTTTGGTTTCGCAGTCCGGCTGCATGATGATTTTCTCTCTATCTGCTTTCAGCTGCTTTTCCACCTCGTTGCTCTCAATTGCTTCGTCGAGGGCATGCACGTTTCGCGGCCGGGGGTGTGGCCTCTTTCTAGGTTGCGGCCGTCGTTTTGATGACCCCGCATTGTGATGACCCCTAGCGTCGCCGGGATTTTGATGCGAGAGGTAAGCCTGGTGAATAAGCGCCTCAAACTTGTTGAGGAATCCTCTCGCCCAAGATGCCATTGTAGGGATAGTACATTTCCACAACGTCGAAGGATAGGTATTCCGTTCCGGCGTTTTGGACCGCGCCGAAAGATACGGGGAGAACTACTTTGCCCAACGCATGAATGACACGCCCTCCGAAACCATACAAGGGTGTGTCCGGCGGCCGCAACAAATCTCTCGTTAAGCCCCATTTTGTCGAAGGCATCAACGAAGATAATGTCGACTGATGAACCATTGTCCACCAAGAGCTTCCCCAGAGTCCAACTTGCTATGTTCGCTTCTGTCACTAGAGCGTCGTTGTGAGGGAAGCCTTGCAACCTCACGTCCTCTTCTGAGAAGGTGATTGGGATATGAGACAATCTTGTTTTCTCGACTCTCCCCTCCACACAGATGTTTCGCACCTCGCGAAAGTAATGCTTCCGTTCTTTCTTGGTTTCGAACTCCAATGCGGAGCCCCCTGAGATAGGCATTATGGTTCCGATGGATGGCAGGGGATCGCTCTGGCCCTCGAGCTTGGCTGGCAATGGCGGAACTGAGGGGCCTTTGTAAGGAGGAGGTGGAGGAGCAATGGGATGTTGCTCGACGGGTCTGCACTCAATGTTCTGAGCTTGGAAAGTTTGCGATTGCCAGGGCGGAGGCTGGGGATAATTGGAAGGTGGTGGGCGGAACCGAGGTGGCTAGCAAGGGTTTGCGAAAGAGTTTCTCCCAAAACTAGGATTTTGCCATGCGGAGCGAGTGGTTTACGACACTCGCTCTCTCCTTTTCCTTTCTTTCCTCCTCAAGGATGGCTTCGAATCTTTTCTTGTCCGGGTAGTAATTTGAGTCGTGGTCATCATTTTCCTTGTGGAAAATACAATACCATTTTCTTTTCTCGTTGTGGCCTCGGCCCTCGCCTCGACCCCTACCTCTCGCCTCCGCCTCTTCCGCCCCTCGCGGCCTCCCCCCCCCGATTGGAGTGAGGGGGACTAGGCGGGTTAGGGACTAGGCTGCGTGAATCGGCCCGCGGATTGGGGTTTTCCGGGTGTTTTCGCTTGTCCGTACCGAAAACACCCCGAGGATTGGCATGTGAGGCATTTACGGGATTGTGCCATTCCTTCTCGCCGGGTTGATTAGCTTTCGCGGGAATTTTTCTCGCCGGGATTGTTCTTCCATACACATCCTGAAGTCATTGTCTGAGCGACAATACTTCTCGAACTCTTCGTATAGGTGCTGGATAGTTTTGGGCCTTTCGCGCATGAGGTGCGAGCGAAACTAGCCGGCTCTCAGACCCACGATTGCAGCGTTGGTGGCGACGGCGTCCAAAACATTTGGCGCCTGGGCTCCGAGATGTACGAATCTTCTTGAAATAATTTTGGAGAGGTTCCTTGTCCTTCGTTTGCACGAAAAGAGGTCGCTCTCTATGAGTTCTGGACGTTGGAAACCTTGGAAGTTTGAGAGAATCCGCTGCTTGAGATCATCCCATCCGTGAATTACCCCTGGGCTTAGCAGAGAGTACCATTGCGCTGCCGCCTCGTCAGCAGCGATGATGAAAGAATTCACCAGTATGGAGTCGTCTCCACCAGCCGAAAGAATGGCAACTTCATAGCTCATTAGGAATTGCCTTGGGTCTGATTGGCCCGAGAATCTGGGTAGTGGAACTGGCCTGTATGTTTGTGGCCATGGAGTGATCTGAATCTCCGGAGACAATGGGGATTCGGGGTTCCACGGTCTCGTGCGAATGGTATGAACATCCTGGTGTGAAGGACCTGACTCGAAAGGGCTCACAAAAGGGTTGTGACTGAAGGTGGTGTGCGGAGGGGGCTGGGTGAAAAACTCAGTGCGCTCATTGAAGTTAGACTGGTTGGGAACAGTGTACTCGGGTGAGGGTTGGTTGAAGCTTAAGGATTGCTTTGCTTTTAGAGCGCGCAGTTCTTCCTTCAAGCTAGCGATCTCTGCTTTTTGTTTTTTTCACAGCTTCGTGCTGTATTGCTAGGAGCCTCTTCTTGGCTCTAGCCAATTCTTCAGCCTCTTTACGCAGCTTGGCCAGCTCCGCCTCGTGCGCTGCGCCAGGTTTTGGGAGCACCTCCCCCTGAGTGAGCAAGGTAGAAAGGTTCAGTTCTTCGTCCATGGATGATGACGCCCCCTTTGGTAGAGTTGGCAGTAGTTCTCTTCTTCCTTGTAGACATTCTGGGTTTGTTACTCGAGCCAAACACAAACGGTGGGCGCCAATTGTTGTGGTGATAGCCGAGGCTACCGCGCACAAACAATGAGGGAAAACTAAAGCTCAAGAACCGAACCGAACCAAAACACAAAAGAAAGGACAACCAAAATCTCTTTTCTCAATAGTAGATTTATCAAAAGCCGATCCCCTTTACAAGTCTCGATCTGTCTCCTTTTATAGGGAGGCGGACGGACTTTTTACATTCCGAGAATACCCTTGTGTGAAACGGATCAAAACGAGAATATGCTAGGCTACTTCGGGAAATCTCCAATTAGGTCTCCACGTAATCGACGCTTCATGATGTCATGCCGCAAATCGCGGCGCCTTTCTTGTTGTCATCACGTGCGCCCGTCGGGAGAAGACCTTCAATATTTTGAGACCCCCCTTTCGCCGGCACCTTTCATCACCTAAAACATGGAATCACACTCAAACTTGAAAACGTTAGGTGTTAGAGACGACGAAACTCACCAAGCGAATCCTAGGCCGAAATTGCCGGATGGGCAAGATTCGCTCCGGGGTTTCGTCGCGGGAGAAAAACAATCGACACGATCGAATCCTTAACGCACTTCGGGTTATCCCGAGCCCATTTGATGGCTCGCTTGGCGACGAAGGGTATGAGCCGAAAGATGAGTTACGAAAGACAAAAAGGATTCAAGGGCTCCCGGGGTTTCGCTGCTGGGTCTTTCGCACGGGAACTTGGGCGGCGAAACACACTCTTTTATTTTTGGTATACGAAAGGCTTGATTCCGAATCCCCCAACAATCATCATTAAGGCGTGATGGCTAGGATAAAGCTTTGCGCCTCGTCCGGAAGTTGGAAGATTTTGGATGAAGTCATCTGTCTTCTTTCTCTAGGTGTTTTTGGAAGTCCGTTAATCCTTGTGGTGTGTCTTTCAGCCTTCCTTTCTCTGTTGCTGCTCTTTAAGTACTAGCTTTTAGCTGTTTCTCTTCGTGGGCCTTTCCAGTTGGCTTAGTTTGAGTGGGGATGTTGCTAGAGGGTTTTAGAGTGAGTCAGTAATCCCTGTCCCGGGTTAGCCAAACCTTTCTATATGCAAAACTGGTAACCCCGTATCTATCTATTATCCTTATACTTGAGTGTTAAAAGAAGCCACCACGTTCACCGAGAGGGTCTAGAAATCCCACGTTAATCCAAAAAAGAGAAGAATATACACCGTTGAATTTTATGAAGATCTGAAGGTCTAAATTAATCAAAGAATACATAAATTCAGAATTAAAATAAGGAAATCTAAAGAGTCCATATTCAATACAAATACAATTAATAAATACATAAATTCGGAATTTAAAATAAGAAAAATAGTAGTTGATTAAAAAAGAGAAGAGTATGGAGCATTGAATTTTATGAAGATCTAACGATTCATATTATTATGAGTCCATATTCAATACAAATACAATTAATCAATACATAAATCTGGAATTAAAAATAAGAAAAATAGTAGTTGATTAAAAAAGAGAAGGGTTTGGAGCATTGCATTTTATGAAGATCTAACGATTCATATTATTATGAAAAAAAAGAATTCTCACGTTAATCTAAATGAGAGAAGAGTTTGAACCATTGGATTTTATGAAGATCTAACAATTTATATCATTCTAAAATTGAAATATTTTTTATCCATGATTTTCTTTCCTTATGGCACCCGTACTTGAATACACATGCAATATTATTGCCTAACATTAGATGCCGGATTTGAATACCAACTTGAATCCGCATGGATTTCTTTTAATTTCCTAACAAACTTTTGTAAGCTTTTTGAGACTTCCCCTTAATGGATCATGGAGTATGTCACGTACTTGAAATTAATAGAGGGATATAGATTAATACGTCTACAAATTACATGAAAGCAAGTTTTTTAAACACATGGTATAGGCGCGATGCTCACATACAACACATACTCGCCCCTCCCTCTATGAGCACTTTCGAATGAGTGAGCTGACAAATCCTCGAGATAGATGAAGTCATCACAGGTCTGACGGTCTAGATCAATCCAAGGAATCCATATCTAATATAACTAATAAATATATATACAAATCCAAGATTTTAAAAAACAAGAAAATTAGAAGCAAATCTCTATACATATTGAGAAGAGAAATAGCTAAATAAAATAGTCCATACTAAATACAATTAATAAATAACTAAAATTATAAAAATAAGGAAAGTTAATATTGTGCTTATAAATAATATGCTTGACCACCACAAATCGATTGCAAGTATTTGATATGTCCTTAATTCCTTCTGTACCTTTAATATGTTGTGATTTTACGAGCCTATATTGGAACATTCATTTAATAAACATCTTATTTACAATATGAATACAATAATATAATATATTTTGATAAAAAAGATAAATAGTCAAATCCAATTAGCAGTTATTTGCAATCAGACCAACAACACCCAACACACGAGAGGATCAGAGCTAGCAACTGGCATTGCCGCGAGGTACGACAAGCCCGCCGAGAGGTGTTGGATCCTCGCGATAGGAGGTGGAGTACCGAGACCTACACAATGTCAACGCCGAAGACTCAGAAGTCGTGGAATCAAGGTGAGAGAGTTCACCTAAAAAAGTAAGGGAAAAAGCGTGTGTGTGTGAGATAGAGAGAGAGGTCATGTGCCATCGCTACATGAGTCTGTCCCGATATCAAGATGAACATTCAAGATTGCCTATCCTAGCAACTGTCATCGCCACCTGGTACGACGAATTGGCCCAGAGGAGTTAGACACAAGATTAACATCTGAGTTGGACTCAAAAGCCGCGAAATCAGAGAGGCATAGTTCGCCCAACAAAAATAGGGGAGAAACTAAGGAGGTGTTGTCGAAAGATGAGGGGGATCGGAGGGACCTATGCAACTATTGCATGAGCCAGTACCTAGATTAAGAGGAACCTTCAAAGTTGCCTACGCCAACAAGCGGCATCGTAGCTATGTACAACGAGCTCGACGAAGGAGTTGAATCCACACGCCGAGAGGTGAAGCATTGAAACTCTACACAATAAGAATGCTTGGGTAAGACTCGAAAGTCGCAAAATTAGAGAAGTAGAGTTTGCACGACAAAAGTAAGGGAGAAAGAGGCATTGTCGGGGTGGATAGTGTACGTGTGTGCGTGCGAGCGCAAAGAGAGAGGGGGTGAAGGGACCTGTGCCACCGCTACACTAACATATCCCTAGATCGAGAGAAACCTTCAAGATCGCCTATGCCGGTGATTGACATCACTGCCAGGTACGACAAAGTAGCTAAGAAAAGTTAGATCCACACATTGAGAGGTGGAGCATTGAGACTCTACACAAGGTCAATGCCTAAGTCGGACTCAGAAGCCACAGTATCAGAAAGGCATAGTTCACTCGACAAAAATAAGAAAGAGAATAGGCATAGAGAGAGATTCACGGAGGGACTGAGAGATGTCAGAGAGGGTGATTTACGATTTCAATCCAATATACAAAGCCGAGCTTGCAATGTATGCGAGGGTGCAGTGAAGCATTGATTGTGTCATTCGCTATTGGATTTCCATCCACCAATCCAATACCACCCAAGCAACAAAATTTGGGTGTGCCGATACTAATTTCAAAATCGAGGCACCAATATCTACATGAAGGTTGTGTTAATGATTTCAAAAGGATGAATAACGAGTCATATATAAGGATAACTTTATCAAATCTAGCCGCGCTATTAGCGCGGGCCAACGTGATAGTTATTCTAACTTTAATCAAAGATGTGCCTTTCGTTTTTTTAAAAAAAGAGTATACATTATTACTATGCATCAACATTTTTATAAGTCATCTCATTTAGTGATGTGAAGGAGAGAGTGAAACAATAACCGCCTTATAAGACAACTCAATAATCATGGTATGAGGTTTTGTATACAACTTATAATATTCTTTTTTTTCATATGTACAAATTAAAAAATTATATAGATCTACCCAATAACGTAAAAGATAATTTATTGTAACGTTGTTTGTTTAATCATCTCAAGATTACGTGTTAATGCATGAAAGAACCTACCAAATGACACTAATGTACCTGCCTAACGAGAAAGAAAGCGAAAAGTGCCTCGGGGGCAACCAGATTCATGTCAGTTATTCAGTATACCTAATTTTATGAATGTAGGATATGTACCAGTTCATTCATTTGAGCACACTGAACAAACAAGGAGAAACGAAATCACAGATACCGGCCTATAACACACCAAAACCATTTGAGCACATTTCTTGAATGTACCATTTCATCCATTTGAGCAGACTGAATTGACTGAATTGAAACGGGAGGAGAAACGAAATCACTACAAAAACAGGGTGCAACATTGTTGCGCCATGGAAAAAATGAAAGTAATACAGGATTTAATAATGTAACAAGACGAGGCAATATGTATGTATTTTGATGCATAATAATATGTAAATACAGCATGGGTGCCAATTTATTTTTTTGAAAGAAACCATGGGTGCCAATTTATTGATACACAATTTACATAAAAGGTCTTAGTACCCTCACATATATTCATGCATACATCTTGGCTACATAGCATATTGAACAAAATTTAAGCAAAAATCAGTATATAGTATCTGTATTGAGAATCTTCAAGACATTAGGCACATGTAGTCCATCCTTCAATCAGGAAAGCACCCTGTTGCTCCACATGTCAGATCTTAGCCTATCTCTTCCTTTTATCCACTCACGCACAGCCCAACATGTTTCTCCTGCTCTGCTTTATTCCCCGCTTCCTTTGCTCTGCAGACTTGCAACAAGCAGCCGTCAAATCCAACTCTAGCAATGGACACTCTACCATTTCCCAATTCCCTATGCCTACACCTAGCCAACCTCCACCATATGTGCCCTGGTCTGTAGCCATGGCCCCAATCGCCATGTATTGAAGCTCCCGCCGATTGTCGTCGTCTGCCACCTCAACGTCGACGCCCAACTAACTTCCTGCCTCCCCATCACCAATAGACCATTAAAACCAAGCTGTGGTGAGCTCCTGATCATGATGCACACGGCGGGATATGTGGACAAATGAGAAAATGACCTGTGGACAAACAAAAATCTGGCATGTGGACTGACAGAAAGGTAACACATGTCTATACGAGAAGGCAACACATGTCTATATGAGTAGGCGGCACATGTCTATACGAGAAGAATGTCACCGAGCGGCACATGTCTATATGAGTAGGCGGCACATGTCTATACGTCGTAGACCAGTAGCCGCTTAATGCCCAATGAGATTACGAGGCGGAGCCCATGTAATAAAGCTTTGTACTCGACTTTATTGTTTAAGACTTTCCAGAAGATCTGTAGGACGCACTTTAGTTGTTCGCCCTTTGGAGAAATCAAGAGTACCCCTGCACCTGCGCCCTCGAGCTTGAGTGAGCCATTGAAGTACGTCACCCAATGCTCTGGCCGTTCGGTTGGAGTTGGCAGCTGATTCTCCCGCCATTCTACCATGAAGTCGACTAGTGCTTGAGACTTGATGGTTGTGCGTGGCTTGAAGTCGATGTTGAGGGTGTCGAGTTCGACTGGCCATTTGGAGATTTTTCCAGTAGATCTTGATTGCGTAGAATGTCACCAAGCAGGTAGTCAGTGATGACGATGATCGAGTACTCCTGGAAGTAATGCCGTACCTTCCGCGATGTGATGAGCACCGCATAGAGTAGATTCTGTGCGGCCGGTAGCGTTCCTTGGATTCACGAGAGGACCTCGGCCGGCGAAGTAGAGTGGTCGCCGGACCGGGTAGGCGTGGCCGTCTTCCCCGCCGCTCGACAACGATGGCGATGCCGACCACGTGAGTAGTCGCGGCGAGGTAGAGCGAAGAGTCGCTCCTTTTTGCGAGGAGCCGTGAGGACCGGTGGCTTGGACGAGAAGTCTTTGAGCTGCGCCAAAGCTTGATCGGCTTCGCGGTCCACACGAACTTCTCTTGGTGCTTGAGTAGTTTGAAGAAGGGTAGCCCCGGTTCTCCAAGATTAGAGATGAATCTGTTCGGGGCCGCCATGCACCCGGTCGGCTTCTCGCACATCCTTGATGCGGTGGGATCTTTCATGCTCGGTGATGGCGGAGATTTTCTCGGGGTTGGCTTTGATGCCGCGATGGCCGATGATGAAGCCGAGTAGTTTCCCCCGAGGATACACCAAAGACACACTTGTTGGGGTTGAGCTTCCACCGGTACTCTCGCGGGGATGCGAAAGTCTCTTCAAGATCGGCGACGAGCGTGTCGAATTTCGGGTTTTGAGGACCACGTCATCTACGTGGGCTTCGACATTCTTGTTGACCTACTTTTTGAAGCGAGGCATGGATAGCTCGCCGGTAGGTGGCGCCGGCATTCTTCAACCCGAACGACATCGTCGTGCAGCGATGGCGCCCAACAGGGGTGATGAACGCGGTCTTTTCCGGTCTTCTTCCTTGATAGCGATCCGGTGGTACCCGCAGTAGCGATCGAGGAAGCAGAGCGAGTCGCGGCCCCGTCGTGGAGTTGATGAATTGGTCAATCCATGGCAACCCGAAAGGGTCCTTGTGGAAGTGGGTATTGAGGTCGGTGTAGTCGACGCACATCCTCCACTCGTTCATGTTCTTCTTGCGAACGAGGACGGGGTTGGCGAGCCACTCAGAATGGAATACTTCACGGATGAAGCCAACCGCAAGCAGTTTGGCGAGTTCCTTCTTGATGGCATCCTGTCGGTCGTCAGCGAAGCAGCATAGGTGTTGTCGCTTGGGGGTAGCTTTAGGGTCGACGTTGAGTGAGTGCTCGACCAGCCTCCTGGGCACCCCCCGACATGTCCGTTGGTGCCCACACGAAGATGTCTCGGTTAGCCCGAAGGAAGCCGACGAGCGCGTCTTTGTATTTCGGGTCGAGACCCGCCCCGATCATGGTAGTCTTGCTTCTCGTCACCCGTCTCGAGGTCGATGGCCTTCACTTGAACTTCCTCGATAGCCGAGGCTTGTTAGTTCGTCGGTCTTCTCCGGGATCTCGAGTTCGGTTGGAGCGAGCTTCTTGGATACAGCGAAGATTTCCATCATTGCATTGGGTACTTGATTGGTCGCTTCGAGTTCCACGGCTTCGGTGTTGCGGTTGAAGGATATCTTCAAGTCCCCTTGTAGTGTGAGTACTCCGGTGGGACTTGGCATCTTGAGTACCAAGTAGGTGTAGTGGGGGTACCACCATGAATTTGGCAATAGGCGGTCCGCCGAGGATGGCATGGTAGGAGGTTTCGAAGTCCGCAACCTCGAACTTGATGTACTCCGTGCGTAGTTCTCCCTTATCTCCCCAAAGGTAACTTGTAGGACCACCGAGCCTAGTGAGATAGCCGTGTTACGGGGACAATGCCGTAGAAGGGCGACGCGCTCCTAGTGAGCATGTCGGTGATGTCGAGCTTCATCTTTTTCAAGGTCTTGGTGAAAAGGACGTTGAGCCCGCTTCCACCATCGATGAGTACCTTGTTGAGTCCGGAGTCCGCGACTACCGGTTTCGGGACAAGTGGAAAACGTTTTGGTTCGAGAAGCTTGTCCATTGATCCACGCGAGGAGAAGGTGATGGGTACCTCCGACCACCTTAGAGGTGTCGGCACCGCCGGTTCAATGTTCAAGACTTCCCATCGGGTGGCCTTCGAGCCTGTCTAGTGGATAGTTCGCCGAAGAGGACATTCACCGTTTTGTCGAGTTCCGGAAGTCGTCATTGCCTTCATCGACTTTCTTCTTGCCCTTCTTGTCATGAGGAGGCCGAGGGTCTAGTGTATCTTTGAGTGCTCGCCGCAGTTGGTAGCACTGCTCCGTGGTGTGGTTGCCCTCCAAATGCCACAGGCACTTCTCTTTGAGCAAGTCTTTGAAGCCGCCAGCGGTCTTTTTCAAGTTGTCCTTCGTAGTATGTTGTATAGCTGTGACTGTGTTGTCTGGCTTGCGCTTGCGGTTAGGACCCAAGTAGTAGTTGTTGTTGCGACCCCCTGGTCCTTGTTGTTGTTGTTGCTGTTGACGCCCGTGTTATGCTTGCTCTTGTCGCGAATGGTGTCGTACTTGGTGTTCACCTTGTCCTCTTCGTCATCCCATGACGTGATCATGTCCTTGAGCTTGGTGATGGAACTCGGGCGGCGACGACCGAAGTCTTCAAAGTTACGACGGTGGTAGAGTCCGTCTTGGAAGAGGTCGCCGACCTCCTTGTCGATGACGTCGACTACGGTCGTGTACTTGTCGAAGAAGCACCACATGTACTAGCATAGCATCTCGCCTTGTTCTTGTTTAACCATTGCTAGATCCATGCGGGTACCGAGCGCCCCATGGCGCCCACGAATTTGTCGGGTGAATTGAGCCTTGAGCTGGTCCCATTCATCGATTGAGTTCTTGCCAAGTGACTCGAGCCAGGTGAGTGGGGCTTGGTCCAGGTAGAAGGGAAAGTATAGGCACTTCGTATCGTTGTTGCCACCAGTGTTTTCAATGGATAGGGCGTAGCACCTAAGCCACTGAACTGGGTCTTGCTTCGCGTCGTACTTGGTGATCCCGAGAGGCTTGAATTTCTCAGGGAGGGGTAGATCGCGAAGTCGAGCAGAGCAAGCGGAGAAGCTGTCACTGTGGCTTGCTTCGGTAGCCTTTTTGCGACGAATCTCCTCAATCCTGTGGTGGGCATCGTAGTCGCCACGTGAGTTGCCGGTGACGTGGCTGTTCGCGTGGCCTCGGCCCCCGTGATCGCCGCCGCCGCCGGCTCTTTTGCCGGCGTCGTGTGATGAGCTTTCGCCGGCGCTACCACCGCCACCGCCACCGCCACCGCCGTCACCGCTCCGGTCGTTGCCGGTTTGGGAGGGTCCTCCACCGAGGCCCTAGAGCGGTTGGGGTTTGGTGGTTGTTCCCCATGGCCGCGGTTGCGTCCGCCGTCTACCGGGCTACGACTAGTTGCTTTGTGTTGTCCGGCTTCATGGGTTCGACGGGGGGTACTTGGGTGACCCCGTTGTCAACCCTCATGAAGTAGGCGTCTTCGGCCGAGCTTGGTGATGAGCTCACCCGCACGGATTGTCGATGCGGAAAGTAGTCCCGACACTAACTAGTAATGAGCGCCGAGATCCGCCTCTCGATGGCCGGTGCTAAGCAACTAAGGACACTTGGTTTATCCGGTTCCCGGCCGGGGCCGTACGTCCAGCAGTGGTGTGCTCGGGGCACTGTATTGCTTGCACCGTGGTGCTCGTAGAGGGGTGGCTACAAGCGAGGCGGGAGAGAAGGCATGGCCTCCAAGTCCCAGAGTGTTGATTGAGGCAAGTGCCGATATCGTGGAGAAGGCGGAGAACGTGTGAGTGATCGCTATCCGTCGTCCCGTGTCCCCGCGGCTGGGGGGCTGCCCCTCCTTTTATAGGCCAAGGAGTGAGCAGTTTACATGCATGCCGCACTATTTCTCTACGTGTAGAGGTATGGCGAACGATCTTTGCGGAGCCGACGGCCGTCCCGACGAATCCCGCTCCCGTTGAGGCGTCGTGGTGCGTTCCTGTGCTCGTACGGGGAGCGTCTTCGAGGGTGGCGGTGTAGCGGTTGGTTGACCGGCTGCCGTGGTGGGTCGGTTCGAGGGTGCCGTTGACGGGGGGCCCGTACGAGGCACGGTGGCCGTTGTGGCGATGTCTTGTTCCCGTACGTCCCAACAGTGCTGGGATGTCTCCACAGTGTCCGGCGTGGTGCGGCAGTGGCGGGGATGGCCGCACGGGGCCGGCGGCCGATGGGGATGACCGATCCCGCCGGCCTGACGTCACGGCGTGGCCCTGAATAAGCACATAGAAGATATTCGAGGGTGCCACCGGCACCCCTTCGAGGGTGCGGCGTGTTAGCCGTACGGGGGCAGGCGGCATAGTGTCACCGAGCTAACACCGGCCTTGCCGCACAGTCTGAATAGCGGCGGGGATGGCCTCTCCCCGGGAGTTGGCGGAACAGCCGCCGGGCGTGATTCCCAGGCGTGTCAGAGTAGGGGCGCGACCCTGTGGCGTCAGAGCATTAAATGCTCGTACGCGCGTGCGGGAACAGGTGCGCGCGGGAGCGTGGAAAATGTGCGCGTGGGTGCCCTCGAGCGAAGCGGACCGCCCGAGGGGGCGCTCGGGGGTGGGGTTGATCCCTCGAGCGTGGCGGACCCCCGCCCGAGGGGGGCGTAAAGGACTCGAGCGAGGCGGACCCCCGCTCGGGGGAGCGTCTATCCCTCGAGCGAGGCGGACCTCACTCGAGGGGCGTCCGCTGTGTTGCACTGGCGGGCCGCGGGGGCCACCAGGGTCGTGGTTGTGCTGTGTATGTGTTTTAGGTGTGCGAGTTGATTTGTGTTTTGCATTTTTTGCAGGTTTTAAGTGGGTTTCCCCCCGATTATTTAGGGGACCCTTATGGCCGTCCCCGACAATAGACCATGAGCATCCGTGGGTGTACTTGTCGGGTTTCCGCGGATGCCGGAGCCTGCCGATAGGACGTTCTTCCCTCCCGTTTGCTAATGCCTTTCCGTGGGGCCACGTCGGCGGACCCGCGGGTCTAGCCCCCCGAAGCCCTACGGGGAGCGTGAGTGCTCCCGTATGGGTTTTCTCGCGATTTTTTACCGGTGGCGTGGTGTTTGTTTCAACCGGCATCGGCGATGTTTCAGCCGGCTTCGATCACGCGCGCACGCGACCGGTACCTCTCGCGTTTGGTGCACCCCGGGAGGTGTAGCCGTGCGTCGAGCCCCCGAGCCCGGGCCCATTAGAGGCGATTGAGGCGAGCTCTCCGTCTTGCTCTAAACGCGCCCTCGCCGTCCCTTCGTGGGACGGAGGGTGAGGTTTCCATAACCCCCATCGATTGTGTAGCGGATTGCGGATTCCTCGTCGAGGCGCTAGCGGGTGGTTCAAGTGGACGCCCATGCCCCGTTCGAAAAGGGTATGCTCGTGGTCCGGAGACTCGTCCATTAAAGCGCTTGCGTGGGTTTGCTAGGTGGGGCTCGGTCCCGTTCGCTAGGGACCGTGGGCGCGGAAGCTCTCCCTCGGTGGGACCCCCCCCCCCCGACTAGCTTCCCTCGGCCGGCTCTCGAACACGACATGTGGGGCGCCCTCGGCGGTGGGCTTGAGGAAAGGCTCGAATGCACGCGCCCTCGTCGTCCCTGACTCTGGTGATCTGGTGCACCTGTTGGAACCCTTCGAGGGTCAAGTTTCGAACCCCTGATCAGTAGGGCCGTTGCGTGGTGGCAGCTGAGTGCCCCCGTCTTTTCGCATCTGCAGGTTTCAAGGGTTCTCGGCCGGGCCGGCCCTTGAACCGCTGATCAGTAATTTTCTGTAGACCGAGGGCACCTGTGGCGCTGGTTCGCGCTGAGCGGGCTTCGAGGCCACCGGTCGGTAATCGCACTCTTCGAGAGTCGGGTTTTCGAGCCTAGGGCTCGGGCCGCTCGAGGGTCATCCTTACTTGGTAAGGGACCGGGCCATTTAATGCGCGGTGAACCGGGATCTCCGGGTTCATCTCTTACGCGCGGAGCCGCACACGCCGACTACACCGGAGCCGAAGATCCGCCGCGCGGTGCGCGCCGGCGGCATGACGATCGCGTTGCGAAACACGCATAGGGAGCTCCACATCCCCCGCATGATGACTTCCAACAACGCGGAGTGGGAGTGGGGGTGGTTCTACCTCCGCAACGACAAGCACCGTCCTTCCCCCCCTACTCCGCAAGGTGCGATGGAGAGGGCCGACTCCCGGCACCACGGGGTGTCCCCGTCTTCGCACCGACGCGTCCGGATTCGCTCCCGTTGACGGTGAATTTCCGTCAACCTAGAGTACTTGTTATACATTGGTTTCGATTATGATTTGCAACTAACCCACCACTAGGCATACTAATGATGTAACAAGTTCACACTTGCATGTCGATTTTGGAGTTTGTTGTTTACGCAGGAAATCTACGCTAATGAGGAGACTTTCGGGATAAGTTCACCAAGCACTTTGGAAGAAGATCATGAAGCCCGACAAGAGTCAAGACACGCGATGAACATGACTCCAAATGACCCAAGGACCGAAGCGTCAACGTGCAAGTCTTCAGGGACTCAACCAGAAAACAGCGAAGCTTGCATAGCAAGGATTCAAGCCTTAACCGTGAAGGAAACGACGTCAAAGGCCCACATGCAAGTGCACACGAATAAGGGATCACGCGAGAAGCAACCGGGGAGGAAACCGGGGCCGAACCGGGCCGAAGTGGGCACGGGCCGGCCGGCTGGGCCGACCGGCCCCGGCCCACTCGGGGTCGGTTCGGTCCCCCCCTTTGCCCTAGGTGTTCGTCTATTTATTCCCTCCGCCGCCGTCGACCGACCCATCGAACAAATCATCCTACCGACGCCAATCACCGAAAACCGCCGCCGCAAGATGAGGGAGAGAGTTAGATGAGCTCGTCGCAAGGATCAACGCCGGCCGAGAGAAGGAAGCAAGAGGAGGACTCCAAGCCGTTGGCCTAGGGGTGTTCCCAAGCTCCATCGCCGCCATCTTCATCGACGACGTTCTCCGAGTCTCCATCACCCCTATGTGCTTCAATCCGTGTAAGATGATGGGGTAATATCTCCGTTCATCCCTAGGATTAGATGGATACATGCTATGTGATCGCTACTCGATTTGTAGTTTCAATCTATTGTTTTCATGTTGATGATGCTTTGATGATTAAGGTTAGCTACCATGTTTTTTGGGCGTATGATATCCGCTACTCCCATAGATTCCATCAACATACCGTGTCCATCATAGGTCCGGTCACGAATACCTTCGCGTAGTGACAGGACGAGAGGAGGGAAAGGGCGAAACCGTGGTCACAACCCCGTAGATTGGTTTACCGCTTTCTGTAGTAGATGCATACCATGTTATCCTAGATCCTAGGGAGGGAACGCTTATCTTTCTTAATCACTCTCTTGTGCTCACCCCTTTATCATCTAGTTTAACCCTCGATTTGTTTGATCAACTTAACTTAGATTAACTTAGGTAGATTGTCTTTACTTTTAGTTTAATACTCTCTTTAAAGGTTTCCTTAGTCAACTAGATTAGTACTTGGTTATGCGCTAGTAATCCCCTTGCTCCGCGGATTGACAAGAACCTTGGGAATCCCGTGGTGAAAAAGGTGTAGGTCCGTACGCTTGCGGATCGTAGGTGGATACGAGTTTTATCCGTCAACAAGCCCCTTTTTCTGGCGCCGTTGCCGGGGAGCAAGCCAGTTTGCTACGTTTAATCTAGTATTAATTTTGTTGATTACTAACACCTAACCCTTATTTTCTAAAAAAAAAGAAAAAAAATCTTTTCTGTTTTTCTTTCTACTTTTCTTGTGCCTAGATGGATTTGTTCACCTCACCATTGGAAGACGAAGAGATGTCGCTAAGGGAGCTAGCAATGCCGTCAATGGAAGACATTGAGATGCAAAAATCAGATTTGACGTTTGCTACAACCCACTATGAAGTGAAGCCTGGAATCATCGAGTTAGTGGCGACAAAACCATTTAGAGGATTGGAGGATGACAACCCATATAGACACATTAAGGAATTCACGATGTTATGCAACACGGTGGAACAAAAAGGAGTTCCCGCCGCTTGGTTCAAGTGGAATCTTTTTCCATTCTCTCTCAAAGATGAAGCGCGAAGATGGTACACACTTGCGTCCGTTGAAGCGAAAGGAAATTGGGATGAGCTAGTGAAGAAGTTTCTTTTGAAGTTCTTTCCCATAAGCAAGGTCCAAGACTTAAGGAGGCAAGTGCTCACTTTCAAACAAGGAGAGGATGAAGGAATTGATGATGCATGGGACCATTTTAATGAACTACTTGAGCGAGGCCCGAACTTGGGATTTTCCGGTGACTTGATGTTGCATACCTTTTATTTTTCACTAACCCCTAACTCGTCTCGTTTTGTAAGCATGTGTGCAGGCGGTGATATAATGGATAAAACAATTAGTGAAGCCGCACAAATCTTACAAAGGATAAGCAATGGACAAAGAACAATACGAGATTGGCAAAGATGTTGTCGAGAGGAGAAAAATGACAAAAGAAAGCCCAAGGTGCTTGCTGAAATTTCGAAAAAGATGAACCGAAGGTCAAGGAAGATGAACCGACCATACAAGAAATTGAAGATCCACTTCCCAAGGTAAGAGAAGTCATTTCGGATGTTAAAAATGTTGAAACTAACATGAATGTAGGCCGAAGTATGTGGAATGCTAGACCATTGGCGGAGTTCAAGCAATCCGGTTGGGTTCAAGTTGATTTCGCCCCACTAATCAACTACCGAAGGAAGGAGGAACGCCGACACGTTGCCAAACTAATTGAAGATATATTTGATCAAGAGATGAGTGGAGAGTCGATCCAAAAGATGTTTGAAGAAGAAAGAGAAGAAGGAGATGAAGGATGGATCGACCGGTTTGACAACTCAAAGATTTATGATGAAGGAAGAGAAGAGTACAACCGTGATGAGCCTAGTGACTCAAAGGATAAATGGGAGGAGATAGGACTCAAACTAGATGATAGCTTGTGTGCTATTGAAGATTACACATCAGCAAATCAAGACATGGAAGTACTCAAGGATGAAGGAAAGAGTGAATCAACAATGAGCGATCTTGACGACATGTGGTACATGGAAGATAAAGAAAGCAACATACAAGTCTTTGAAGATGAAGATCTGGTTGATAAAGAAGACTTCAAAGAAGAGATGAATGCGTACATAGTTGAAGGATTACATGTTCCACATGATGAGTTGAAGAAATTGCAAGATGGTGATGAAGAGGCAACTACACTTGTTGAGATCGATTCGCCTTCAACACCGCTTGATGAACCAAATATCACTCTTGTTGAAAAATCTCTAAGGCCAAGGTATGTGCTGAAATCTCAAGATATTATTGGTATTGATGTTGATAAATTCAAATACTTATGCTCGACCAATAGTATGAATGATAGTTTAATGTATGCCTTGTTCCAATAGTGATCATGTTGATAGGCTAGATTTTCTTGAGAATGAAGAAGAGGAAACATTTAAGTTTGATCCAATTAATCTCACACCTAAACAACCTTTGCCTAATGATGAGCTAAGTGCTATGCATGAAACATATGCTTCTTTTATTTACACCTTGACTTGTTGCTACAATTCACATGTGGTGTTAATTATGGACGCGTATGTTTACAATAAGTTTTGTAAATCTCGATCATGATTTGCGCTTGGTCAAGCTAATGACCTTAAAGAATCATATGTCGGGAAAGGCCTGATTTTCACTAACCATGTAGACAAGGCTTGAATAATGAAAAAAAAAGAAGTCATGCCTAAAAGAGTTGCAAGATAAATCATCAACCTCTCCGAATCCCGCGATGGATGCTGCTGTCTTCATCAATTTGAGAGCTTGTTCAGAGGTGTACAAATAAAGAAAATGAGATATACAGAAGCTCCACCAAATTACCATTCCAACGCATCAAGAACCAACAAGTTTGAAGACCCGTGCAAGGAGTTATGGAGGAAACATTGAGCGTTGCGCGTTCTGAAATTTCTGGACAGATTTCATCGCCGAAGTAAAACGGACGTAACTCTCTTGTCCGGAGTCCGATTTGAGCAAATGAAGACTCGTTGGAAAGGAAATTTTGTGCACTGTGCAATGGAGTAGAGATTGAGTATACTCTCTGTTCTGAAAAAAAATTCATGGAGTGAAGGCAGCACCGAAGGATGATAAGAAGGAGATAACG
This sequence comes from Cenchrus americanus, assembly GCA_947561735.1. Lineage (NCBI taxonomy): Eukaryota > Viridiplantae > Streptophyta > Magnoliopsida > Poales > Poaceae > Cenchrus > Cenchrus americanus. Next base: position 60,019,762 of record OX387240.1, read on the forward strand.
ATGAAACAAAAGGATGCTTTGGGCAAGTCTTCTATAAGTGATCAAGCACAACATGGGAAGTAAATTCAAGCTGCATTGGTTCCTTTTCTTTTTGCATGAAGGGCCATGGCTATGCAACGAAAAGAAGGTATGTGAGAAAGTCGAGCTCTATGACTTTAAATGAAGCGCTTTTCGGGAGGCAACCCGTTTCTTTATATTTTTACTACTTTCTTAGAGAAAATAAAAAATGGAACTATCTTATGATGATCAACTTGTGGTTATTAATCTAAGTTTAGATTTCCTTTTTAGAACCACCATCATGTCCATGATCATATTTAAAGTCATAGAGCTCGACTTTCTCACATACCTTCTTAACATGGAAAATGGAACTATCTTATGATGATCAACTTGTGGTTATTAATCTAAGTTTAGTTTTCCTTTATTTGCATGCATTGCATTTTGTTATCAATGTGATGTTTCTTTGTGTATATATGTTTTGTACATAGTTGGCTTGGTTGTTATATACTTAATGATGTATGCTTCATTTTCCATGTTAATACTTCATAAGGCCTTATGAGTATTTTTCTTTTGTGATCTTGTGTAAACGTGGTGTTTAAACATGATTGCGGACCATCATCATTAAGTTCGATAAACCTTGCTAGCTTTTCATATGTTTTCATGTTGCATTGGTTAGTTTATAAGCTATGCATTGCGCTTAATTTTTCTTGTGCTATAAGAGTTATTGATTTAGGGATAGACATGGTGTTTTAACCCTTGATAAATAAACCTTTGTGGCTATGGAGAATTTCGGCAACCTAGTTGTAAACATGGTGTTTAGAACTAGGTGAAAACATTGTCTTTGTTTATATGCTTTCCTATCATGTGCATACACACCTTGCACCACGTACACTCATTAGTTTTTTATTCCTTATTAAAATAATTATGCCACAAGTTAAGAATCTTAGGAGACATTGTTGGATTGTTGGCAATTCTATCTACTCCCAACCGTCACCTTGGGGGTAGAATGTGCGTTTAAAACGTCTTACAGGCAAGATAAAGACTCTCACTACAAGGAAATTGAAGGATGGCTAAGAAGTGCTTTGTTTTCTTCTTCCATGACTAGAAAAATGCTAAGCATGGGGGAGACCCTGAATCTTCAACACGGAAGTGCAACATGACACTCTAGAAGATAGAATGATAAAGGTCGTTGACATCTCCGGATCAATGCGCAAGAAGCCACCAATCTCATCAAAATTCTGCATGGTCTCGAAGGGAAAACACTGGGTATTTTTGGATATTTAGAAGCTCCATGAAGTTACAATTCCAACAAATCAAGAATCAAGATAATTGGAGATTCCTACAAGCGGTTATGCCCGAATCACGGAGTGCAACACGTCCTGAAATCAGTTTTGGACAGCACGCAGCGCTGAAGTAAAACGGACATAGCTCACTTGTTTGAACTCCGTTTTCGACGAATGACCACACGTTGGAAAGGTAATTTCATAAACTTTTCAATAGAGCTATATTTCGATATATGTTCTGTTCTGGACAGGGGGAAATCCATGAAAAAGAGACAGCAAGGAGATGATGAGAACAAGAAAGAGGAGATGGTGGTGACAACATTGAAGAGAAGGGTGACCAATGACTCCATTAAGCATACAAGATCAAATTTAGAAGTTTAGGAGCATGAATAAATCAAGACAAAAGCAAAAGCCACATCGATACATGGAGATGTCGGAAGAAGGCAACGAAGAATTACAAAGGATGGTAACATCTCCATGGACCTTCTCTTTTCCAAACACAAATGCTTGTAAGTATGCCTTCAACATCAACTAGGTGCAACCTTTTGTTTTTCTCTTCAAAAAATAAAATGGCTACTAGGAGGACAACCTAGGTTTCTTTTTACTTTCAATAGATAAGCATGACCATGTGTTCACCTCGATGTTCTATATTGCCTATGCTTACAGAAAGATGATGAAAGTTGCCGCTTTGTTTTACCTACATGAAGTTATTCATGTCGTGGCTAATTGCTCCCTATAATATGATCTGAAATTAATTTAAATACCGGCTCTTTTATTTGTGGAGGTGAAATGACTATGCTCTAGACCCACATACATATCTTTGCTCTTTGATTTAAGTTTATGGATAGCCGGATAACTTGTTGTTTTTATGAAAACTTAACTTTTATGCTATCTACATATTTGTGATGCTCTTGCAAAGTTCTACCTACCAAAGCCATATACATATATGTTGTATGATAACAAAACCCGTAGATTGCAAACATATGTTTTGATGAGTTGGATTAGGATTGATTTCTATGGTTCGAGACTAAGAAGCTGGTCATTCCTTTGTGTAACGTTTTCATGCTAGCCTTTTTGTCCAAGCATTGTGGGTTTTCACATCGAAAATTTCACAAACTTCGCTGGGCATCCACCCTAAACCAAAAACATCTTTTTGTGATCACCTCCTTGTCCACAACCCAATTTGAGTATGGAGTAAAATTCTCGATGTAGATTCAAATATTCCGCAAGATTATGGAATTTATACTTACTTTAGCGGTCATTTCCCCTCTCTTTTATGCTCGAGGACGAGCATCGTTCAAGCATGGGGGAGGAGTCATTCTCTGACACAAATGCTATGTAAGTATTATGTTGCAAAAAGTTTTGAGGAGCAAAAGAAAAAAAAGAATAAAAATGAAAAATGAAAAAAATATGATAAGAAGAAAAGAAAAGTAAGAAAAATAGGAAGAATAAAGTGAAAAAAAAGAAAGAGAGAAAAATGAGAAGGAAATAGAATAAAGAAAAAAATAAAGATGCTCCTCGGTTCTTTTTGCTTCATAAGTTCTCAAGTGCCTTGATGACAAATCCATACTCAAATCTTCCAACCATGTGCAATCCGATAACGAGGACTTCACTCGTGCCTCGGGATCATCCATTTGCCACTTGCACATGTCCACTTATCTAAATGTGTGTGTTTCATCCCTCTCTCTCTTTCTAACATTTATTTTCCATGGCCTTTTTGACGAGTCTCGGTAATTCCAATAGATCTCTCTCTTAATTTGACAATATTTCGGATGTATGTTTTGCTAGGATTGTTTTTTTAACCTTCCAAGCTCCACATAAGCCTTCCACTATCACATATCAGTAGAGTAGGTTGAAAATAATCTAGTATAGGCTTGAGTGACTTGATGAGATGAGTGTTCCATGAGCTCTTGCAAGAGATTTTCACTTATGTTGGATATGCATCTTTTTGAAAATCTTCCATGTGACAAGGTAATGGTTTGAAGTTCACTTAAGTTTGAGAGCATCGTGTTTATTAAATGTGGCTTGTTCCTTATTGTTAGTCTATCTTCCATAATGAAAAAGAAGCCGGTCACAACTTGAACTTTAAAATAAATTCTTAAGAGAGAGCAATTCGCCTCGTCATGAATGACTAAGTGCAGGGACAACATTGGAAGGCAACATTGATTTCCCTTTTAAGCAAGGATTACTTACTCGAGGACGAGCAAGGTTTAAGCATGGGGGAGATGTTGACGGTGAATTTCCGTCAACCTAGAGTGCTTGTTATACATTGGTTTCGATTATGATTTGCAACTAACCCGCCACTAGGCATACTAATGATGTAACAAGTTCACACTTGCATGTCGATTTTGGAGTTTGTTGTTTACGCGAGAAATCTACGCTAATGAGGAGACTTTCGGGATAAGTTCACCAAGCACTTTGGAAGAAGATCATGAAGCCCGACAAGAGTCAAGACACGCGATGAACATGACTCCAAATGACCCAAGGACCGAAGCGTCAACGTGCAAGTCTTCGTGGACTCAACCGTAAAACGGCGAAGCTTGCATAGCAAGGATTCAAGCCTTAACCGTGAAGAAAACGACGTCAAAGGCCCACATGCAAGTGCACACGAATAAGGGATCACGCGAGAAGCAACCGGGAGGAAACCGGGGCCGAACCGGGCCGAAGTGGGCACGGGCCGGCCGGCCCGGGCCGACCGGCCCAGCCCCACTCGGGTCGGTTCGGTCCCCCCTTTGCCCTAGGTGTTCGTCTATTTATTCCCTCCGCCGCCGTCGACCGACCCATCGAACAAATCATCCTACCGACGCCAATCACCGAAAACCGCCGCCGCAAGATGAGGGAGAGAGTTAGATGAGCTCGTCGCAAGGATCAACGCCGGCGGAGAGAAGGAAGCAAGAGGAGGACTCCAAGCCGTTGGCCTAGGGGTGTTCCCAAGCTCCATCGCCACCATCTTCATCGACGACGTTCTCCCGAGTCTCCATCACCCCTATGTGCTTCAATCGTGTAAGATGATGGGGTAATGTCTCCGTTCATCCCTAGGATTAGATGGATACATGCTATGTGATCGCTACTCGATTTGTAGTTTCAATCTATTGTTTTCATGTTGATGATGCTTTGATGATTAAGGTTAGCTACCATGTTTTTCGGGCGTATGATATCCGCTACTCCCATAGATTCCATCAACATACCGTGTCCATCATAGGTCTAGTCACGAATACCTTCGTGTAGTGACAGTACGAGAGGAGGGAAAGGGCGAAACCGTGGTCACAACCCCCGGTAGATTGGTTTACCGCTTTCGTGTAGTAGATGCATACCATGTTATCCTAGATCCTAGGGAGGGAACGCTTATCTTTCTTAATCACTCTCTTGTGCTCACCCCTTTATCATCTAGTTTAACCCTCGATTTGTTTGATCAACTTAACTTAGATTAACTTAGGTAGATTGTCTTTACTTTTAGTTTAATACTCTCTTTAAAGGTTTCCTTAGTCAACTAGATTAGTACTTGGTTATGCGCTAGTAATCCCCTTGCTCCGCGGATTGACAAGAACCTTGGGAATCCCGTGGTGAAAAAGGTGTAGGTCCGTACGCTTGTGGATCGTAGGTGGATACGAGTTTTATCCGTCAACGCCTCCCGGCTGCGTTGAAGGCCCCGGCGGACGACGGCTGACCGCGGGGTGTGTCCTCGCAAATCTCCATCACGGGCGGATCGTCCCCCCGATGGAGAGGCCGCTCCGCTTCTACGAGATGCACGAGGACGCGGACCCCGTCGCGCCGGCGCGAGTCACGGTTGATGCCGACCTCTTCCCGCGGGAGTACACGGCCACACGGGCGCGACGCGCCATCGACCTCGGGGACCGGCCGAACGACGACGCGGCCCTTTGGGCGTTCACCATGCTCCCCGTCGGCCCGTTGGTGAGTGGACTTCCGCCTCCCCTTATTCCGCCGGTTCGTGGGACGTCGGCGATCTCGTAGTTTTGCTTGTTCCTTGCGATAAGGGCCGTGAACGTCGCGTGGTCCGACCCGCCCACGCCCCGAGCCCAAGCGCGCGCGCGCGCGGCGAGGCAGCGAGAAGGGGGAGCGGGCGGGGCGCAAGAGGGACCGGAGCGTCCGGCGACGGGAGCGCCGGAACGGAGGGAGTGAGGAGTCTCCACCGCGCGAGCAGCAGGGGCTCTCCTCACTTGGGACCGAGGAGTACTCGTTGTCAGGCGAGGAGGAGGAGGAGGAAAGCGATGGGGGCCGGGTTCCACCCGAGAGGTGGGAGCCTTCACCCCCCTCGCCCAGAGCCGCGGAGGCGGCGGAAGAGACGACGCCCGGGGCGTGCGCGGGGAGCGCCCGCCACCAAGCAACCTACGATGGAGGCGACGCGCGCCGCGGAGGCGCCGTCGCGCACCGCGAAGATGGCGCGGGGGTGCGGCGGCGGCCACACGGCGTGGCGGCGACAACGTCCGCCGAGCCCCCGAGGAAAAGGAAGCGAGGGTTTTCCACCCCGAGGTAGGCGATTGCTTCCCCTCCACCGCGGTTTTAGACCGGCCGGGTCTAAGTTTCTTGCCTTTGTGTTTGCGGTGGTGGCGCCCACCGTGCCTCCTCTCACGCTTGCCAAGGTGTTGAGGACGGACACGACCATCCCCACTAGGCGGCGCTCGTCGAGGGCGTCGCGGGCGGCCACGAGCACGGCGACGGCAGCGAGTGGCGGCTCACACGGCGCGGCCGAGGCCACGGAGCCGCGGCCGGCGGCAATGACCACGGAACCGCTGCCGGTAGCCGCGGAGGCGCAGCGCGCAGCGACGGCCGCGGAGCCGCAACAGCGGCGTTAGTGGTGGAGCCACCTCCGCAGCCGTCAACGACGGCGGCGACCACCGCCTTGGCGGTCGCCGCGCCGCCAACTTTGTCGGTGCCCGCCGCAACCGGCAGCCCCGGGGGCGGCGGTGGTGGAGATCCCCGACGACGACGACGACGTCCCACCACCGGTCCGGGGACCGGTGGGCGAGCGCGCCCGTGTCGCCCCCGAGGGCTCGACGGGGGCTCTCGTGGCCCGAGGTGACGTCGGCGCGACGCCGGGGCGCCCGCCGGATGACGCCGGGGCCTCGTCTTCGCGCGCTAGACTCGTGGCGCGCCCGGGAGCAGAGCGGGAGCACGACGATGCCCCGCCGGCCCACTTCATCGAGGCTCGGGCGGAGCAAGGGCTGCGGCGAGAGCTTCGCGACCACGGCGCCTCGCTCAACCGGCGCTAAACGAGGTGTTGCGGATCCACGGCCGGTCGGCGTGGCGCGTTTTCCGGGTTAGCCGGGTTTCGTGGGGTTTCAAGATTCCTTCTCTCGCTTTTTCTGCGTTCGTGTTTTTTCTGATGCTCGCTCTTCTCGCCTCGCTTGTTGGTGGCGGAGAGCCGCGGCCGCCGGCTCGCGAGCGATACGATGCCCTCGACCACCTCGATGCCGACCTTCAATGGTACCGGGGCGCACGAGGCCCTGGACGCCCTCGTCGAGGCTGCGAGGTCACCTGACCGGTGGCTGGCGTATAGGGCCGAGGCCCCCGCCGGACCTCGCCTTTGGAGCAGGCGCCCGTGCCGCGGAAGGTGGCTCGCGGCCGTGAGGGTGCGGACGGCGTTGCCGGGAGCGGGGACGCCGCGCCGCGCCGGGCTCGCGAGGACCCGGAGGGGGCACGCTCCCTCGCGTCGATGTGGGAGGCGGAAGTCGCCACCGTCCGCGTCCGGCTCCAACAGGCCGTGCGGCCCTCGACGAGACCGAGGGGCCGAAGACGCCCTTGGTAGACAAGGCCGCCGTGCTCACCGCGGCAGAGGAGCAGCCTCCGACAGAGCGAGCCGCCCGCCAAGAGGCGGACGGCCGCCTTCGGCGGGGAGCGGGCCGCACTCGTCGAGGCTCGGGCCGCGCTCGAGCGCAGGCGCCCGGCACGTGAGGAAGTGCCGGGGCCAACTCCCGACGGGAGCGTGCCGCGCTCGAGGAGGCGCAGGCCACGCTCAAGAAGCAGGAGGAGGAGGTGTCGCGTCTCAACGGGGAGGCCGGTGCGCATCAACATCTCGCACGAGGACCGGCCGCTTTTCCCTCGAGGAGCAGGGGGCCTCGTACCTCAAGGTGCGGCGTGAGGGCCGAGGGGACGCGCCGGCCCCTCGAGGTGGAGAAGAAGCAGGTTGAAGGTAAGTTTGCTTTCGTCCGGTTTTTGTTTGTTGATTCGTTCTCTCGTTTTGTTGATCTTCCCTTCGGGGATTCGCTCCCATCTTGATCTTCCTTGTTTATGGTTTCCAGCCGCGGACCGCCCCGGGGCATGCGACCACCCGTGCCGAGACCGTGAGCGTGGCCTACAACTCCGCGGAACAGGAGTTGGGGGAGCTGCGGGCCGCCGCTCTCGAGACCAGACCAGGGCGGTCGAGGAAGGCGAAGCGCAAGCGGGAGCTCGCCGGCAAGTCGCCCGCATGCCCTGGGGGGCATGTCTCGAGGCGCATGTGCCGCGCCCTTCGCTTGGGCGTCCGTAAGGCCCTCGGCATGGTGGGGTCCCATTACCCGGTGGACTTCGAGGCCGTAGCGTCGGGCTACGTCGTCAAAGTCGGCATTGAAGACGAAGTGTGGCGATGGAGCGCGCGGACGCACTTGCCGCCGCCGCCGCCGAGACGCTTGCCGAAGACTTCGTGGACTTCTTGTTCCCCGACGCTCCTAACGCCGGCGAGCCCCAAGCCTAAAGACCACTGGGCGTCGAGCCCTTTTTTGTTTGAGTGTTAGAATGCGGGCCGTGTGGCCATGTAAATAAACAAGTATTCTTTTGAGATGTTTAAACACTTGTAAATGTAAGTGATGTTTCTTATTTCGCTTGTCACGTTGTTCTTTTTTTCCTTTGCCTGGGTGAATTCGGGTCGGGGAAGTTCGTTTTCACGGGTAGCCCGCTGGCCAGAGACGAGAGAGAAGGGTCGTATCCTCGCGGAGGCGTAGGCTATCTCCCGACTCGCGCGTCCTTCCCGCTTGGCCGCCCGTGCCCCCCCCCGAATCCACTCGAGGCTCGGTCGAGTCGTACTTAGCGCACTTGCGGTTTTTTTTTTTGCGAAAAAATGGGACCATTTTTTTGGGGGGGGGATGCCCCCCGCAAAGGTAGCCCCCGAGGGTGACTTGGTTTTCTAGGGAAAGACGAGTTGCCCTTTAACTTTATTGACTTGTTGGTTTTTACATCTAGGCTGCCAACTGGGGTGTTGGGCATGTAATTTACAACAAAAAACTTGGAAATCCTCGCTAAGGGTAGAAGCGACATAGCCGCCGGATGTTCCAAGCATTAGTGAGTTCCTCGCCGTCCTCGTTGGCCGCCTTGTACGTGCCGGGCTTGAGCACCTTCACCATGATGTAGGGTCCCTCCCACGGGGGCGACGCCTTGTGGCGGCCTCGATTGTCTTAGCGTAGCCTTAGGACCGGGTCCCCCTCGCTGAAGTCTCGTCGCCGCACCTTCCGGGCTTGGTAGCGCCTTAGAGCCTGCTAATATCTTGCAGAGTGCATCGTGGCCACGACTCGGGCCTCGGCTCCGGCTGGTCCGACGAGTCCTCGCGGCTCGCCGGTTGGCGCCCTCATCGTAGCCTCGAACTCGGGCGATCCGTATTCTAGAGTTGTAGGGAGGATAGCCTCGGCACCGTAGACCGAGAAGAACGAGGTGAACCCAATGGTCTCCGCTTGGGGTGGTCTTGAGACTCCACACGACCGCCGGGAGATCTTGAAGCCATTTTCGACGGACTTGTTCGCCGGCCGAAAATCCCGGGCTTGAGGCCTTGTAGGATCATGCCGTTGGCACGCTCCACTTGGCCATTGGTCCGTGGATGTGCCACGGCCGCCCGCTCCACGCGGATGTGGAACTTGTTGCGGAATTCTAGGAATTTCTTGCCCGTAAATTGGGACCCGTTGTCGATGATGATGGAGTTGGGCACTGCGAAGCGGTTGTCGGGCATACACCCCGTGTACTCATGCAAGGAAGGAGGAAGACTAGAAGACGGACTCCTAGTAGAATTCCCCCGTACTCCTACTAGGACTCGCTCCATGTAATCCTACTAGGACTCCTACCCCGTAACCGACTAGGCACCCGCCCCCCGGACTATATAAAGGAGGGCCGGGGTACCTAGCCGCACATCCCCAATCCCTCCGGGGAACAACCCAAGCGCAGGGCGCAATACTACTCCAAACAGACGTAGGGTAGCTACTCCGGCTACCCGAACCCGTATAAATCTTGTGTCTTGTGTCCTCGCGCGTACCTTCGGGGTCCGCATCATGGCGATCCCCACCTTCTACCTTTGCCGCGGTACCTCCCATGGAGGTCGAGAGGTTTAAACACCGACAGCTGGCGCCCACCGTGGGGCCATCGACATGATCATTGGGCGAATTCGAAGGACCAATTGTCAAGATCAATCTACTCAGCTTGTTGCGCTGGCTTTCCGTTCAAGATTAATCAACATGATCAGCGTGCACTCGCATCAAGTTCAAGCATGCACTCTGGCAATTGAAGACGTCTCGCTACGACACGTCGACTCAGCGGGAGTTGAGCTAAATTTTTTATTCGACGGCTATTAGCCATACATCCGCAACTCACCGAATCAGCAATTCTCGATTTCCATGATTCAACAAGCGGGAAGACCATCACACCAGGTCGGCAGGTTGCTGTCCCAGTCGGTTCCGTCTAGGACCTCTATCCGAGTCAAATTCGAGCTGCTATTTGCTCCTGTTGACACACGTGAAGATCACAACACCCTTCTCCGATTTGAAGTCAAGCTGGCCTGGCTGATCTAGTGCAGAACGCCTCTCCAATTCAAGTCAAGCTGCTACCTCTTGCGGTTCAAATAAATCAATTCTTGACTGTCTATTCTTGCTGAGTAGCGCATGGCATCAAAATTAAGGCAATGTGCTGCAGCCGTACAAGCAAACAAGAAGCACCTACAATATTACAAGCACAACATGAGCTCTACGTCGACCTCGCCGTGCGCAACGACTACTCGTCTCCGGCCGCACGCGCTCTACGTCGACCTCGCTACTCGTCTCCGGCCGCACGCGCTCTACGTCGACCTCGCCGTTCGCCGCGACTACTCGTCTCCGGCAGCACGCGCTCTACGTCGACCTCGCCGTGCGCCGCGACTACTCGTCTCCGGCCGCACTCGCTCTACGTCGACCTCGCCGTGCACCGCGACTACTCATCTCCTCGGCCGCACGCGCTCTACGTCAACCTCGTCGTGCACCGCGAGTACTCGTCTCCACTCTCACGGCTGCAGCGATCTACCTCGACTACGCCGCGCGTCCGGTGCCTCGGCACGTCGCGCGGCTCGTCACGCGGCTCGTCGCGCCGCTCATCGTCGGCTACTCCGGCTCGTCGTCGACTACTTCTCCTACTCCGCGCGTCCGGTGCCTCGGCACGTCGCGCGGCTTGTCACACGTCTCCTCACGCCGCTCGTCGTCTACTACTTCTCGCGCGCGCGCGCGTCCGGTGCCTCGGCACGTCGCGCGGCTCATCACGCGGCTCCTCGCGCCGCTTGTCGTCGACTACTCCGGGCTCTTTGTCGACTACTTCTCCTACGCCGCGCGTCCGGTGCCTCGGCACGTCGCGCGGCTCGCCACGCGGCTCCCCGCGCCGCTCGTCGTCGACTACTTCTCCTACGCGCGCGTCCGGGTGCCTCGGCACGTCGCGCGGCTCGTCACGCGGCTCCCCGCGCCGCTCGTCGTCGACTACTCCGGCTCGTCGTCGACTACTTCTCCTACGTCGCGCGTCCGGGTGCCTCGGCACGCCGCGCGGCTCGTCACGCGGCTCCGCGCGCCGCTCGTCGTCGACTACTCCGGCTCGTCGTCGACTACTTCTCCTACGCCGCGCGTCCGGTGCCCGGGCACGCCGCGCGGTTCGTCACACGGCTCGTCGTGCCGCTCGTCGTCGACTACTCCGCCCGCCCGGGCTCGTCGTCGACTACTCCGTGTGCCGCGACTTCGTCTTGCGGCCACGCCGGCTTTACTTCATCCACGTCGTGCGTCGTGACTACTTGTCTCGCGGCAACACCGGCTCTACTTCATGTATGCCGCGCGCCGCCACGACGTCGTCTTCCGGCCGCATCGCGTCGACCATTCATCTTGACTAGTTTTCCAAACTAGTCGAGAACGGCAATCACGCCCCCAACAACTAGTCGAATCAACTCGACTAGTCAACTCTAACAACAACCGTCGCGGCTCCATCCCCGACCGCCACGGCTTGATCACCTCGGTCAGCAAAGAATGCACTAAGTCATTTATTTAAATGATTACTGTTCTCTTGGCTTGTTCTCCTCATCATGTAGGACTACTTGCCGACTACTCATTTGTGTATGCTTCTCGGCGGGTTTTCACGGGAGCTACACTCTGCTGACTACTCTTGGGGCATATCAATCAAGTCACCACGAGTCTACTTCATCAACTCGGGGGCTATCCCTAGGAGGCAGTTTCTAAAGTCCGCTACGCGCGGCAATCTAAAGTCGACTTCTAAAGTCGCATTCTAAAGTCCGCTCCGTGCGGCAACTTAAAGTCGACTCCGGTCGCATCTTCGCCTGCTTCGATGGCATACTACGTGTGTAAGCTTCGATGGAACCTAGCTGTAAGCGGCCCTCGGGTCCTGGCGACGATGGAACCTAGCTGCACGTGGTCTTCACACTCTGTACCATGGGTCCAAGTACCCTAAGTACTCGTGCTCCGTACCTTGGGTCTGAAATCCATGGCTCAGGTACTCAAGCCCACTCCAGTGGCACAAGCCGACTCCAGTCGCACCTTCAAGTCCACTCCGGTGGCAACCATACTTGGGTCTGAAATCCATGGCCTAGGTACACAAGCCGACTCCGGTCGCACCCTCAAGCCCGCTCTGGCGGCAACTGTACCTTGGGTCCGAAATCCATGGCTCGTGTACTCAAGACCACTCCGGTGGCACAAGTCGACGCTAACGGCCGCACCCAAGCCCACTCCGTGGCACAAGTCGACGCTAACGGTCGCATCCAAGCCCACTCCGTGGCTCAAGCCCGCTCCGGCGGCAATCGTACCTTGGGTCCGAAATCCATGGCTCGTGTACTCAAGCCCACTCCGGTGGCACAAGCCGACTTCGGCCGCAATCTTAAGCCCGCCTCCGGCGGCAAAACTACTCGTTTTCTCCGATTTTTCATTCGCTTTGGCTTTCCGGAAAGTGCTTTTTGTTTTTTGCATCTTAAGTCCACCCCGCGTGGCACAAAGTCGACTACCGTCAGCCGCATCTAAAGTCCGCTTTACGCGGCAACCTAAAGTCGACTTCCAAAGTCGCATTTCAAAAGTCCGCTCCGCGCGGCACAAAGTCGACTATTGTATTCGCATCTCAAAGTCCGCTCTCGCGCGGCACAAAGTCGACTATTCTAGTCGCATCCCAAAGTCCACTCCGCGCGGCATCTTAAAGTCGACTTCTAAAGTCGCATATCAAAGTCCGCTCCACGCGGCATCACAAAGTCGACTTTGGTTTTTAAGTCGCATCTCAAAGTCCGCTCCGCGCGGCACAAAGTCGACTTCGGTTTTCAAGTCGCATTCTAAAGTCCGCTCCGCCGCATCTAAAGTCGACTTCGGTTGCATCTAAAGTCCGCTCCGACGGCATGACTACTTCTCAAGCTCCATGGCTCGACGCCAAACTAGTACTTGGAATCTCTCCAAAGCTCGGGGGCTACTTGAAGATAACTTCAAAGATGCTTCGCTCGCTCTCAAGCTCGGGGGCTCCTCACCAATAACTACTCGACGTGGCTCATACGGCTCTCTTATCTCGGGGGCTACATGCCGCAAGAGTACTCGGATGATGGCTTTCGCGAACACCGAAGACCCTTGGATTGATTACCTAATCATTTCAAGGCTCGGGGGCTACTATGCTACACCCATCGTTCAATGTTTTCAAGACAAGATTCGGAATCAAGATTGACCCTCGACCGCAGTTTGCAACTCAACCTAAGGATCGGGGGCTACTCCATATGGAGTGCGATTTTGCAACCGCACTTCCATATAAATCTCGACTTCAAGATAAATGAGCCGGACCACCTTCCGGCCTCGCGTAGTTCAAGTACTATTGAAGACTTCTCCAAGCAAGTACTCGAGGACGCTCAAGAACTACTCGAAGAGGCTTCAAGACTACTCGAACTACTTCTCTCGACTCCAACGTGCTCGGGGGCTTGTCGGGCATACACCCCGGGTACTCATGCAAGGAAGGAGGAAGACTAGAAGACGGACTCCTAGTAGAATTCCCCTGTACTCCTACTAGGACTCGCTCCATGTAATCCTACTAGGACTCCTACCTTGTAACCGACTAGGCACCCGCCCCCTAGACTATATAAAGGAGGGCCGGGTACCTAGCCGCACATCTCCAATCCCTCCGGGGAACAACCCAAGCGCAGGGCGCAATACTACTCCAAACAGGACGTAGGGTAGCTACTCCGGCTACCCGAACCTGTATAAATCTTGTGTCTTGTGTCCTCGCGCGTACCTTCGGGTTCCAGATCATGGCGATCCCCACCTTCTACCTTGTCGGGGTACCTCCCATGGAGGTCGAGAGGTTTAAACACCAACAGGCGGTAGACGATGTCGGTGAAGAACGTGACCGCTCGCTCCGCCCTGAGATTTGTGATGGGGCGCACCTCCACCCACTTGGAGAACTTGTCGATAGTGACCAAAAGGTGGGTGTAGCCCCCAGGCACCTTTCGCAAGGGCCCGATGATGTGCAGTCCCCACACGGCGAAAGGCCACATGACGGGGATGGTTTGTAGGACGTGCGTAGGGAGATTGGACTTGCGGGCGTAAAACTGGCACCCTTCGCAGGTGCGCACGATCTCGCTGGCGTCGGCGACCGCGGTGGGCCAGTAGAAGCCCTGGCAGAACGCATTGCCCACGAGGGTGTGTGGTGCTGCGTGATGGCCGCACACGCCCGCATGTATATCCCGGAGGAGCTCGCGCCCCTGAGGGATGGGCACGCATCGCCGCAGATGTCGGACGCGGCGCGCTTGTACGGCTCGCCGTCGACGAGAGCGAATGACTTGGCCATCCCGTCGATGCGCCTAGCTTCGGATCGGTCCGAGGGGAGTTCCCCTCGATCCATCCAGTGCGATATACTTGTCGCGCCGGGCCCCCTCGTTGGGGGCCGGCTCTATGTCCATGGCCTCGGCCTCGTCGGCGCCGTACCCCTCGAGCGAGGATAGCACGTACGCCTCGTTTGAGGGGTCCTCGTCCATGGGCTCCACACCGTTGGACTCGAGAGAGCCCCCGACGGTTCTTCGCGGTTCGAGGGGCATGGCTCGAGGTTGACGGATGGCTGGGCGATGTCTCGCGCAAAAACGTTCGGGGGAACAGTGTTTCGCCCCGACGCGATTTTAGTGAGCTCATCCGCCTCCTCGTTGTACCGGCGAGGCACGTGGTTAAGTTCTATGCCATAGAACTTGTTCTCGAGGGCTCGCACAGCCTTGCAGTACGCCTCCATCTTGTCGTCGTGACAGCTCGCATTCTTCATAACCTGGTCGATCACGAGTTGTGAGTCTCCCCTCACGTCGAGGCGCTTGATGCCTATCTCAATGGCGATTTTGAGGCCGCAAAGGAGGGCCTCGTATTCGGCCATGTTGTTCGACGCGGGGAAGTGGAGACGCACGACGTATCTCATGTGCTCCCCGAGGGTGAGACGAAAAGCAGGCCCGCGCCCGCGCCTGTCTTCATCACCGACCCGTCGAAGTACGCAGTCCAAAGACTCGCCCGGATCTATGGCGGCGGCAATCGCGTGTCCGTCCACTCGGCGACGAAATCCGCCAAGATCTAGGACTTGATGGCCTTGCGCGGCGCGTAGGCGAGTGTTTCGCCCATCAGCTCCACCGACCACTTGGCAATCGTGCCTGCTGCATCCGGGTTCCGGATGATTTCTCCTAACGGAAAGGAGGAAACCACCGTGACCGAGTGAGCCTCGAAGTAGTAGCGGACATTGCGCCACGCGAGGACCACTGCGTAAAGCAGCTTCTGGACTTGTGGGTAGCGCGCCTTGGTCTCGGACAAGACTTCGCTGATGTAGTACACCGGCCGCTGGACCGGCAGGGCGTGCCCCTCCTCCGCGCGCTCTACTACGATGACGGCGCTAACCACCGACGGCTACGTAAAGGTACGAGAGGTTCGCCGTCCCGAGCGGTGTAAGGATTGGAGCGTGGGCGAGGGTCGCCTTCAGCTTGTCAAGCGCCTCTTGGGCCTCGACGTTCCGGAGAACCGCTCGTGCTTCTTCGGGAGCCGGTAGAGGGGCGGTGCCTTTCTCACCGAGCTGCGAGATGAAGTGGCTCAAGGCGGCAAGGCACCCCAACACCATTTGGACCCCCTTGAGGTCCCGAATCGGACCCATTCGTTCGAGGGCTGCAACCTTTTCGGGGTTGGCCTCGATGCCTCGCTGGGAGACGATGTATCCTAGCAAAGATGCCCGCCGGTACGCCAAAGACACATTTTTCCGGGGTTTAATTTTACCCCATTGGCCCGTAGGCGACCGAACGCGATGCGAAGGTCGTTAACCGGGTCGTCCGCCTTCCCCGGTTTTCATGACTATATCATCTACGTATGTGTTGACGGTGAAAATCCGTCAACCTAGCCATGAGTTTACCTTCGGTGTTGGCATGACTTTTGTATCTTATTCATTGGTACTAACCCCCGTGGTATAACAAGTTCACTTGTGCATGTCGGTTTTGGAGTTGTGTGTTTACGCGGGGTTTTAACGTTGAAAGCAAGACTTCCGGGATAAGTTCATTAAGCACCTCATGACAAGACCTTGAAGCCCGATACAAGTCAAGCAATGAAGTGAACATGACTCCAAGAGCCCAAGGACCAAGCCCGAGAAGACGATAAATTCCGAGGACCGAACCGAAAAGTGCGTCGAATCTTGCAAGACAAGGAATTGAGTCCAATTCGGAGAGAAACCGACGTCAAGGGCCCACATGCAAAAGGGGAGAACATCTAGAAGACGTGGGAAACAACACCGGCGAAGCAGGCCGCGGGATGGGCCGAATTGGGCCTAGGCCGGCCGGCCCGGCCCCACTCGGGGCCCAATCGGCCTTCTCTTTGACCTAATTGCTTCTCGGGCTATAAATAGCCCCCCGACCGAGAGCCACGCGGAACCGAAGTCGTAATCCGCCGCCGAGGAGCGAGAGAAGCTTGAGGGACACCATCTCGGAGATGAGGGTCGTGCTAGTTGTCTAGGGTTTCCCTAGCCGACGTGGGAACCTTGCATGGAAGACCACGTCGGAGCTCGGAGCGAGGATCAAGATCGAGGGAGGGCCCCGGTGGTGATCTTGTTCATGTAATCATTCATGGTGAAGTTTGTAAGTGAATTCGATTTCTAGCGATCAAGTGCCTTCTCGATGATTTTGTTTTCTTCTTGGTTTTGCTTCTTCTACGATCTAGTTTGCGGCTAGATTACATAGGGTGCTCTTGTAGCCACGGTGGCTAGAGGTGCATACCGGACCGGCCAAGTGATTTCAACTTGTTCTATCGAACTCGCCCTAGACTACCCGCATGAATAGGAATACGTTGTGACAGAACGGGGGTTCCGAAAGGCGGGCGTTTTCGGAGTCGGATGGGAAGGCCACGATTTAAAGATGCTTTTAATGAGATTCACTTTACTATCTTCATCTATCTTGTTTGGAGCTACAACATAAGCATGATCTAGATTCTCTAGATTGGTTATCTCTTGCTTTCTCTTGCTACCTCTTTAGTAGATTAGATTAGATTCGTTTTCTTTATGAGTTAGTAGATTAGATGCAACTTACCTTCATAAGATAGCTTACCTTGCTTTACTAGATTGAATCCTTGCGTTGCACATTGTTCCACGGATTCGATACCTTGGGTTCACCACTCGAGGGAAGAAGGGTCCCTTGACTACGACGGGAGACTTGTCCGCTTGCAAGTCACAAACGAACTTTGATACAAATATTAACCGTCAACAAGCCCCTTTTTCTGGCGCCGTTGCCGGGGAACAAGCAATCAAGATCCGATCCAGTATCGCTTATCTTTCAGTTTTTCTTTTGATTTTCTTCTGCATCTCTTAAGTTTGATCATCCTCAAAAAGAAAAAAAAAATTCAATCTAATCTAGTTTTGATTAACCCTAATTTTTCTTTTCTTTTTAGATTTTTGTTTTATCACTAACCCTAACCGGAGATGGTTGGCTACCTCTCCAAGAAACCCAAACTTTTTTGTGGATGATCCAGGAAAACTTTACAGGCAAAGGTGACGTGCAACACAAGCTAAAGGATTGGAAACCCTAGATCCAAAGTCGAAGGACCGTCAAAATCTCCAAGGGAATCACCACCTCCAAGTCCAAAGGAAGATCAACCTCAACCACCGGAGCGCTACACACCCCGGACATTGTTGTCTACCTATCATAAACCTTCAAGACGCCGGGAGGCCGTTCAAGATCAAGGTCTCAACTATCCGCATGACGATTGCGAGAGCTGAATGCATACGAGCCGATTCCTTGAGTGGCATATCGGTTCACTTAAGAGGAGGATGGAGAAGATGGAGATGGAGAAAGAAGCTCAACACCTAAAGGCTGCCAAGGCAAGATCCACATGCGAAGTGTTCATCATGATGAAGATGCTAGAGACGCAAGTGGGACAACTTGTCGGGCGCCCGATGGGTAACAAAGAAGAATTTCGGAGACAACTCCAAGGTCCCAAGACGGCGAAAGGCTACTCAAACTCACTCGGGAGAGATGAAGATCACAACCGAAGACCGGGGTTCGAGATGCCGAGCCACAAGGAAGTTGTTGCATCCGTCAAGACCAAAGGACAAAGCCACCGTGAAGACCAAAAAAAATGACTAAGCCAAAGTGGGTACCCAAGATTGCAACGCCCGCAAAGAGCGTTGATCCAGAGTAATCAAGTGAAGAAGTCCAGCCATGGACTATAAACGAAGCGCTAGGCGGGAGGCAACCCGTTTCGTCGAGTCAAGAATAAGCTACCGGGAGGACAACCCGATTCCAGGTTTTTCAAGTCTTTTTAAATATAATTCAGTTTTGAATTTTACTACGCAAAACCTTAGACTTAGAATGGTTGAACAATATTAGAGACATAATTCTTGGTTCAATATATTGCTTGATCATAAACCCTTTACATGAACCATCCTATGTGATTGTTTGCTTCTTTTTCGAGAAACCACAACCAAAAAAAATTCAGAACCTAACTCAACCCTTCACCCTCATTATGGTGCTGTGGTTGACTTGTTTTTCATGCTAAAAACACACGAGTAGAGCCGCGACTTATATCTAGATGTTATTTAAATTTCAGCATGTGGTAGGACTCGCGTGAACCTAGAAACTTGATTTTTGGTTGGTTTAAAAATCCATATCCTCGGTTTCTCTAAGATTAGAATTTTTCTAAGCCTCACTTAATTTTATTTCATTCAAAATCTCTCTCATCTAATCAAAATTAGGACCTAAACCTATGCCCCCATGATCAAGCCGGGAAAAACTTGCTCTCAACTAATGAAGGCAAACTATACCGGTGAGACCGAAATCGACGTAGTCGAAAAATATTTTCGACTTACATTTGTTTTTAATGGGTTAAAAACTTCTCTAAATTTATGCTTGAGCTCTTGCATGGCTCTGAAAAATATTTTTAAATTTCGAAATAAGAGGAGTGCTTAGCCTTAAACACACTTAAAGGGAGGCAATCTAGTTAACCTAACCATGCATGCACCATGATACATCACGGGATGCCCCTCCAACATATTTAAACCACATGCAAATTACAAGCATGGGGGGGCAGCCAAGGCCTTGTTTTGTAGGAATATCATGGATGCATGTGAGGCAAGGGAGTATGGAAGTGAGTCAAAGCGAAAACATCAAGTGGAAGGAGCAATATTGCAAGCGAAGGAGTGGACGGGAACATTTGGAAGGTGTACGCGATCACGAAGCAACATGAATGCACTAGAGAAGAACCGAGCCAAGAGGAGGAGAGAGGTAAGTCTTTCATCCAACTCTTTGTTCGTGTGCTCTAGTTTGTAGGCCGGAACCACCTTAGACTTAGCCATCCACCGCGTTTGTTTCGTGCAACAAATCACATCCTTAATCCACTCAAAGTCCAGACTCCAAAATAATATTTGTGTACCTTGTTACCGGGTGAAAACCCCGGATATATATTTGTGAGGGAGAGTGCTGCAATCATGGAGGAAAACTACAAGCCTTTTCACCGAAGAAGGGATCATCGTCGTTTAAGCCATCAACCTCTTCGAGGAGGCACTCGGTTTTCCGAGTTTCCTCGGAGTATGGAGGAGGACACGGCACCGCCGAGGAGGAACCACTCTTCTCCTTGGTGGCATGAGGGCCACACGAAACTCGTTTATGAGATTCACCAAACTTCAATAACATATGGAGGAGCCGCCCGTCCAACCTCACCACTTGACACGATCATCCGCTCCACCTCCATATGCTCCGCGGTATTCCGAGGGGTATGTCATCATGACGGAGGAGGAGAAGAAGCTCGCTCGCCTTAAGTAGAGGCTTGTAGCGAACGTCGACATCGACGACCAAGCTCTCCACATATTGGGTTTCACACAGGACACCGGTGCAATTCTCTAACGGAGTGTCAGCAAACACCCACAAGGAATTCGCCTAGGAAATTTTTATGACCATGGCGCATACCCTTGATGAAGGAGTGCTGAGTATCTCATTCCGTTGGAGGGAGCCCACAAGTGGAGAAGAAGGAAGACACCGTCGGAAGGGGTAACCTTGATCAATGATGCTATTTCTAGCACCTTGATGGGGTAATCTCCTTTCATCCATGGGTTGCAATCGATTTTGAAATGTAATCACACTTTGTTGGATTATCTATCTATCATCTTGTGTTGAAAGTACTTTAATGCTTAAGGCTAGCAACCATGCCATAAAGGGAGTATAGGCCTCAATGCTTCCTTGGATCCATTCAACACAATCCCCGATAGATTAGATTGGTTTTCATGATTCGAAATGATTGCATGTTCTAGTATCGTAGACCCATGGGCGTGTGTCTCCTATTTTCAAAAGGGAGCTCCGAAACAAGTGGATGTGCATGAAGGCACATGGGAAGGTTTTTGGAGTATGATCACGGGAAGAGACCATCAACAAAGAAATACTATCCGGAACCCCATCATCCAAGTGTGTCACTTTTGTGCAAGTGGATTTTTGGGAGAACAAGAGAGACAAAGATAACCAACACGGAGTTGAATTGGCTTTACTTGGCTTTGATTGCCAAGTGGCCAATAGACCCCACTCACCTATGATCAACCGGTGGTGTTGTTAAGCAACATCGAGTTCGGAAGATATTGGTTCGGGGTGTTACCTCTCCATATTGGCTATCTCTTTAAAACCGGGTATTACAAGGAACCCAAATCATCTCCTACCCGGGACTTCCCTAGGAATATATGAAGAAAGGAAAATATAAGAGTGAAGATGAGAGAGGAGGCTTCCGAGTGGCCTAGGTGAATTTGCCCCTTCCGGATTGAAGATTAAGACTTTTCTTGAGGGGAAGAAGATCGGTTAGAGGAAGGACTTCTTGTGCCGGCAAAGAAAAAAATAATAAAAGAAAAGAATTATAGGAGAAGGATCTTCTATAGCCCAACAAGGAGGTGCACAATAAAATTATGTTCCACCATTCGGAGAAATTCCGGCATCGCCAAATTACTACGGTGGTGTACCAATGCAAGCATGGGGGAGTGGTGCAGCCATACCCCCACCATTTTTGCGGTGCCCAATGTAGCCTTTGCGGAGCCATTTGCACACCTTCCTCAACCACAACAAAATGTGGCCACCATTGGAGGATACGCTGCAAGAAACATGCAAAATATTGCAGCCATCCAAACCAATGCAAACCAAATGGGTAAAGGTAATGCAACATTCGCTTATGAGCTTTGACACCTTCACCTAGCACCGTCGGACAATTCATATGAGGAGTGGTGCATTATGAGTAAGGGTACAACAACCAAGACTATCAATATCAACCACCGGCGGAAGATTAGAGAGAGGAGGAGCTTTAGCTATCTTTCCTTTACCCCCTTTTCTTTAATTTTCAGCTTGTTTGCACCTATGTTTGCGTAGTATTTTCAGCTTTGCTTTAATTTTCAGTTTTTAGTTTAATTTTCAGTGTGTGTGTGTTAGTGTTTATTTTCATCATGAATAATGTCACCACCAAGTTTTTACCTTTGGTAAAGTTACAAAGTTTGTGCCATGATGATATATGATTATAATTGCCGCTTTGTTTATCTTTGTAATTGATTTATGCATGTTTGAACTAGTGCTCTCTTAAAAATACAAATCTGAAATTATTTAAATGCTAGCTCAATCTTCAGCGGAGGTTATGATTAAAATAAAGACCCATAGTGTTTTATGTGCTCTCAAGTTATGAATAGATTAAAGATGTCTTTTGTGCTCAAAAATATTGCTAACCTTTTCACAAATATCACTTGTGTGATGCTCAACCTATCCGGAGCCTTATATATATTTGAGTGCATAAACCTTAGTGTACAAGACTTATTTTTGAGTGAGTTATTGCAGGCCATGATTTCTCCGGCCCGAGACTAAGAAGCCTGGTCATTCCGTTTTTGCGTATCTATCTTTTTGCTAGCCTTTTATCCGTGCATTGTGTATCCCCGCATCGGAGATCTCATAAACCTTGCCGGATATCCACCCTTAAACCAAATATCATCTTTTGTGTTTACCTCCTTGACCACAACCTATCGTTGAGAATGGATCATCAATTCAAGGAAGATCGCAAGACGGTGCCGACATTGAAGATTTCAAGTATCTCTCCAAGGAAAAATACTCCGGTACCTACCTTATTTTTCGCCTCTTTGCTCGAGGACGAGCAATGTCTAAGCATGGGGGAGGAGGTAGGTACAAGGTGCGGTTTTAGAGTTAAAAGGGGAATATTTTTAAAAAAATGATGATGAAAGAAAAAAAATCCAGCGATACTCATGACTTTCAAGGTAAAGAAAAAAAAAATATAATGAATGAAAGAAAGAAAGAAAGAAAGAAAGAAAAGAATGAGAAATATGAGAAAGAGAAAAAAAGTATGAGCATAAAGTAAACTCCCCGGTTCTCTAAGAGTGCAATCAAGGCTTCAAGTTTAAAAGATCCATTCTCATTTTCCAACCATGTGCAATCCGATAACGAGGACTTCCTTTGTGCCTCGGGATCACTCTTTGCCATTTGCACATGTCCACTCATCTAAAAGCGTGTGTATTTTTCTCTTTCCCCTCCTTGACTTAACATTATTTTCCAATGACCTTTTTGACGAGTCTCGGTAAGACCATGAGAAGCTTGTCTTGTTTTGACAACACCTCATTTATAAAATCTTGTTAGGACTAAACTTTCCCAAAGCTCCATATAAAGCCTACCACACATATATGTTATGAGAGGGAAAGGAGTAGAATATATAGGCTTGAGAGACAAGTGAGATGAGAGTTCATGAGCAATATACAAGATGATTTAAATTTGTGAACTTGGTTTAGCTTTTCTTTATCTCGTTCTTTATTTCAAAAATTCGAGATCTATTTAAACTTTGTGAGCATATTAATACTTGTGGGATAAGCTTAATAAGAATCTACCCTCCGTAGAGGTGAAGGCTAGTACATTATGGAACTTCAACGAATTAAACTTTTGAGAGCATTATGTTTTTTTTCATGTATGATCAAGTGCAAGGTTTAAACATTGTTTGGCAATGATGATATCCATCGAAGGCTTACTCGAGGACGAGCAAGGTTTAAGCATGGGGGAGATGTTGACGGTGAAAATCCGTCAACCTAGCCATGAGTTTACCTTCGGTGTTGGCATGACTTTTGTATCTTATTCATTGGTACTAACCCCCGTGGTATAACAAGTTCACTTGTGCATGTCGGTTTTGGAGTTGTGTGTTTACGCAGGGGGTTTTAACGTTGAAAGCAAGACTTCCGGGATAAGTTCATTAAGCACCTCATGACAAGACCTTGAAGCCCGATACAAGTCAAGCAATGAAGTGAACATGACTCCAAGAGCCCAAGGACCAAGCCCGAGAAGACGATAAACTCCGAGGACCGAACCGGTAAAAGTGCTGAATCTTGCAAGACAAGGAATTGAGTCCAATTCGGAGAGAAACCGACGTCAAGGGCCCACATGCAAAAGGGGAGAACATCTAGAAGATGTGGGAAGCAACACCGGGCGAAGCAGGCCGCGGGATGGGCCGAATTGGGCCCAGGCCGGCCGGCCCAGCCCAATTCGGGGCCCAATCGGCCTCCCCTTTGACCTAATTGCTTCTCAGGCTATAAATAGCCCCCTGACCGAGAGCCACGCAGAACCGAAGTCGTAATCCGCCGCCGAGGAGCAGAGAAGCTTGAGGGACACCATCTCGGAGATGATGGTCGTGCTAGTTGTCTAGGGTTTCCCTAGCCGACGTGGGAACCTTGCATGGAAGACCACGTCGGAGCTCGGGAGCAAGGATCAAGATCGAGGGAGGGCCCCGATGGTGATCTTGTTCATGTAATCATTCATGGTGAAGTTTGTAAGTGAATTCGATTTCTAGCGATCAAGTGCCTTCTCGATGATTTTGTTTTCTTCTTGGTTTTGCTTCTTCTACGATCTAGTTTGCAGCTAGATTACATAGGGTGCTCTTGTAGCCACGGTGGCTAGAGGTGCATACCGGGACCGGCCAAGTGATTTCAACTTGTTCTATCGAACTCGCCCTAGACTACCCGCATGAATAGGAATACGTTGTGACAGAACGGGGGGTTCCGAAAGGCGGGCGTTTTCGGAGTCGGATGGGAAGGCCACGATTTAAAGATGCTTTTAATGAGATTCGCTTTACTATCTTCATCTATCTTGTTTGGAGCTACAACATAAGCATGATCTAGATTCTCTAGATTGGTTATCTCTTGCTTTCTCTTGCTACCTCTTTAGTAGATTAGATTAGATTCGTTTTCTTTATGAGTTAGTAGATTAGATGCAACTTACCTTCATAAGATAGCTTACCTTG
Organism: Cenchrus americanus; assembly: GCA_947561735.1. NCBI lineage: Eukaryota > Viridiplantae > Streptophyta > Magnoliopsida > Poales > Poaceae > Cenchrus > Cenchrus americanus. Next base: position 60,044,012 of record OX387240.1, read on the forward strand.
CTTTACTAGATTGAATCCTTGCGTTGCACATTGTTCCACGGATTCGATACCTTGGGTTCACCACTCGAGGGAAAAAGGGTCCCTTGACTACGACGGGAGACTTGTCCGCTTGCAAGTCACAAACGAACTTTGATACAACTATTAACCGTCAACAGTATGCCTCAACGGTTCGCCCGATGTGATCTCCGAAAACGTGCCGCATACATCGCTAGTATGTAGCGCTCGCGTTTCGGAGACCGAATGGCGTGATGAATGAAGTCGCGAGCTGGTCGGAATCCTTTATTTTTATTTGGTGGTACCCGGAATAGGCGTCAAGGAAACATAAAAGTTCACACCGGCGGTCGAATCAATGATTTGATCGATTCATGGCAAAGGAAAAGGAACTTTAGGACATGCTCTATTCAAACTGGTATAGTTTACACACATACGCCACTTCCCATTCTTTTTCTTAACTAAGACAGGGTTAGCTAGCCACATAGGGTGGAACTCTTCCTTAATGAATCTAGCCTCGAGGAGCTTTCGCAGCTCTACTCCGATCGTCCGGTGCCGCTCCTCGTCGAAGCGGCGCAGCCATTGCTGTACGGCGTGAGAGTGAGGTAGGATGTCAAGGGAGTGCTCGGCGACCTCCCTCGGAATGCCTGGCATATCCGAGGGGCTCCACGCGAAGATGTCGGCGTTGGCGCGGAGAAAGTCGACGAGCACCACTTCCTATTTCGGGTCGAGGGTGGAACTGACCCTCAACGCCTTGCCCTCGGGGGCAGCAGGGTCGAGGGGCACCTCTTTGGTCTGCTCGGCAGCCTCGAAGCTGCCGGCGTGCTTGGCGGCGGAGTCGAGGTCCTCGTTGACCAGCTTCTCCAAGTTCGCCACGAGCGCTTCATCCAGCGCTAGAGCCTCCGCGTGCTCCACGCACTCGACGTCGCAGTCGAACGCGTGCTCGATCGACGAGCCGACAGTGATGACACCCTTCGGCCCTAGCATCTTCATCTTGAGGTAGGTGTAATTGGGGACCGCCATGAACTTGGTGTAGCATGGCCGCCAAAGGATGGCGTGGTACGTGCCCCGGAATCCCACCACCTCGAAGGTGAGCGTTTCCTTGCTGAAATTGCCTCGGTGTACCAAACCGGACCGGTAGGTCGATCCGCCCGAGGGGTTGGACGCGCTTGCCGGAGCGACGCCATGGAACGGCGTCGTGCCGGGCCGCACTCGGTCCAACCCGATCCCCAACGGGCGCAAGGTGTGCGCGTAAAGGATGTTGAGGCCGCCGCCTCCGTCCATCGCACCTTCGAGAACCACGCGTTCCCGATGACCGGTCGACCACCGCTGAGGAAGGTGGGAGGCGCCTTCTCCGCGGCCGAGGATCTCGTGCCGCTCCCGCTTGCGTTGGCGGCTGGACATGTCGACGGTTGCCCCCCGGAGATGAGGAAGACGTTTTCCACGGCGGGGAAGCCACCGACATCGCCGTCACCCCCATCCTTGTTGGCCTCGCCGTCCTTCGCGGCAGCACGGCCATAGAATCGCTTGAGCATGTCGCACTGCTCGAGGGTGTGGTTGACCGGTGTCTTGTGGTAGGGACATGGCTTCTTCGGCATGTCGTCGAAAACCTCGGGGCCTCGAGGGGCCGGTCGAGGGCCCCGTCCACCGGGTCAACAAAGAAGAGCTTCGTCGCCGTCGTCGCCGCGCCCGCTCGCGCGCCGCGCGGCGCGGCTTCTTTCCCTTCTTGCCCCGCTTGTTCTTCTCGGTGGGGTTCCTTGGACTTGTCGCCCTCGCGCGGCGCGTCGTCCACGCGCTTGCCCTTCTTGCCATCGAAGATTGCCCCCACCGCCTCTTCGCCCGAGGCAAAGCCGGTGGCGATATCGAACGGCTTGTTTGAATCGGCCGGTGGGCTGCGCCCCGGTTCGCGCACGAGGTTCGGCGAGGCAGTGGTTCCCTCGAGGAAGGCGTGCACGATTTCGCATCGGGCCACGCTCGGGAGCTCCGTGCGGCGCTTGGAGAAGCGCCGTATGAAGTCCCGGGGCGACTCGCCGGGGCTTCCGGGTGCATGCGCGCAGCATCTTAGGAGTTTCTAGGGCGTACGTACGTGCCCCCGGAAGTTCCCCACGAAGGTGTGGACTAGATCGTCCCGGTTGTGGATCCGGGCCGGCCGGCAGGTGCTCGAGCCACGTCCGCGCCGAGTCGGCGAGGTGCGGGGGAAGGTTATGGATGATAACCTCGTCGGTGGTGGCCGCGCCCGACCGACACGACGAGCGGTAGTCGTTGAGCCATACGCGGGGGTCCGTCTCCCCGTTGTATTTGTCAATCGACGTGGGCCGGCGGAAGCGCCGGGGGAAGCTCGCCGTGCGACCCCTCCGGTCGAACACGTGGGTTCCCGGTGGCTCCGGCGTCGGTGAGCGGTCCTCCCGGCCGTCGTAGCGCCCACCACGTCGAGGGTGTTAACCCGGCCGTTGCCCGCGTCCCCATGTTGCCCGTCCGTCGGGCATTGATGATGTTGCGGGCATCGCCATCTTGGGCTTGCCCGCGCGTGTCGAGGAGCCGCTCCTTGGCCGGCGTGCCCCCCGGTTGGTGGGGCGCTCCGCCGCGCCACCCGTGTGCACCGAGGGCTGCGGGGCCTTGCGCACCCTCGTCGTCCTACGCGCTTCCCCTACCGGTGGATGCGGGACGCCGAGCTTTTAGCCCGTTGGATGGTCGCTTGCTCGATAAGCGCCGCGCCTCGCGGTGCAAGTTCCGCACCTCGGGCGTCGAGGGGGCGGGCATGGCCCGTAACGGCGTCGTAGCGGCAATGAGCTTCTGGCTTGCTCGCGGGGGCGTGCTCGGATCGTCGACGTTGAAATCGGCGTTGATGCGATCGGAGGCCTGTCGGCCCAGCTCCCGTGCGTGTTCGCCACGCGCGGAGGCTTCTTCGGCGATGGAGGCTCGAAGCAGCCGCACCGCGCGGTACTCCTCCGCGAGCTTGGCTTCAAGCTCTCGCGCTTGAGCCAACTGCACGTTGACGTCGCCCCCCCTCGGTGGTGAGGGGGGAGGGGCGCTTGGCCCCGCAGCCAGGCGTGGTCCAGTTCCCAGACCGGGGGGAACCTCTCCATTACCAGCTTCTGCCGCATTAGCGGCGTTCGCCTGATCGTTGGTGATCCTGACGCAACACTCCCGCGCGGGGTCGTAGCTCCCGGCGCTGAAGTCATAGGAGTAGCCGAACCGCAGTCCGTGGCGTCAAGGAACCGCCGGAACATCACTGGGTCGGGTACACCGGAGAAATCCCACTCCGCATATCCGTGCGAAGTGGCGGGTGGCGCTTGCGGGCGGAGCCTTGGGACGACTCGTCGCCGGCGGAGGCGCCTGGGATCCCTGGCGGCCGGGACATGGCGGCCGGGGCGAACCCCCGCGTGTTGTCGCGTTGGTGTTGGCGGAGGCGACGTACGCCGTCGTAGAGCCACGCAGACCGATGGGGAAGCGCGGTCCCGAGACCGAGCGCTCCCCCGCCGGTGCGGCGTCGTCTCGCCAGAGGGCGCGTCGCATTGCGAGGCGACGCACGTAGCATGTTGGCACTCCGTCCGAGCCTCGTCGCGAGCGCCGGGCCGGAGCGTCGGCGGCACCGTGGCACCGAGGGGCCCGCAGCATCCGTGCTTTGGCGGGCGTTGGCGTCGCGGCGACGCGTGCGGCGGCGACCGGGACCGACCCCGGCTTGGCGCCGCGCACGGAGTTCCTCACGGTTGATGAGGCGCATGAGGTAGTCGTTCCCCGTAGCCTGGAAGTTCAGGCTCCGAACCGGATTTCGAATCCAGCGGGAAGGGGGTCCGAGCCGCCCATGGAATACCTCCGGCCGCGGTACTCGGTGCAAATCACCACCGAGAGGGCCGGTGACGAGCCGATCTTCGCCGCGATTCCCCTACTCGGTGCGCCAAGCGTCGGTGCGGAAAGTAGTCCCGACACTAACTAGTAATGAGCGCCGAGATCCGCCTCTCGATGGCCGGTGCTAAGCAACTAAGGACACTTGGTTTATCCCGGTTCCGGCGGGGCCGTACGTCCCGGCGGTGGTGTGCTCGGGGCACCGTATTGCTTGCACCGTGGTGCTCGTAGAGGGGTGGCTACAAGCGAGGCGGGAGAGAAGGCGTGGCCTCCAAGTCCCAGAGGTGTTGATTGAGGCAAGTGCCAATATTGTGGAGAAGTCGGAGAGCATGTGAGTGATCGCTATCCGTCGCCCCGTCTCCCCACGGCTGGGGGGCTACCCCTCCTTTTATAGGCCAAGGAGGGAGCAGTTTACATGCATACCGCACTATTTCTCTACTTGTAGAGGTATGGCGAACCGTGTTGAGGAGCCGACGGCCGTCCTGGCGAATCCCGCTCCCGTTGAGGCGTCGTGGTGCGTTCCCGTGCTCGTACAGGAGCGGCTTCGAGGGTGGCGGTGTAGCGGTTGGTTGACCGGCCGCCGTGGTGGGCCGGTTCGAGGGTGCCGTTGACGGGGGCCCGTACGTGGCACAGTGGCCGTTGTGGCGACGTCTTGTCCCCGTATGTCCCAACGGCGCTGGGATGTTGCCACAGTGTCCCGCGTGGTGAGGGCGGTGGCGGGGATGGCCGCACGGGGCGGCGGCCGACGAGGATGACCGATCCCGCCGGCCTGACGTCACGGCGTGGCCCTGTATAAGCACATAGAAGATATTCGAGGGTGCCGCCGGTCCCCCTTCGAGGGCGCGGCGTGTTAACCGTATGGGGGTAGGCGGCACGGTGTCACGGAGCTGACACCGGCCTTGCCGCACGCACGCGTCGAACAACGGCGGGGATGGCCTCCCCCGGGGAGTTGGCGGAACAGCCGCCGGGGGCGTGATTCCCGGGCGTGTCGAGTAGGGGCGCGGCCCCGTGGCGTCGAGCATTACATGCTCGTACGCGCGTGCGGGAACGGTGCGCGTGGGTGCCCTCGAGCGAAGAGGACCCCCGCCCGAGGGGGCGCTCGGCCCTCGAGCGAGGCGGACCTCGCTCGAGGGGCGGGGTTGATCCCTCGAGCGAGGCGGACCCCACCCGAGGGGGCGTAAAGGCCTCGAGCGAAGCGGACCCCGCCCGAGGGAGCGTCTACCCTCGAGCGAGGTGAACCTCACTCGAGGGGCGTCCGCCGTGTTGCACCGGCGGGCCGCGGGGGCCACCGGGGGTCGTGGTTGTGCTCGTGTATGTGTTTTAGGTGTGAGAGTTGATTTGTGTTTTGCGTTTTTTGCGGGTTTTAAGTGGGTTTCCCCCCCTGGTTATGGCTGTCCCCGACACGGATGGCCCGAGCTTGCCGTGCTATTGTGGTGATAGACATGAGGCACTCGCTCGGGGAGTGGTGTGCACCCGCTTGGCGACTTGATCTAGAGCCTCAATGAGGTTCCGGATGGGGAGAGCTTCTTGGAAACGTCCGCGCCGTTCGTTCCACTTCCTGCTGCGGTCACGCCGGGCATTCTTGTCGTTAGTGGTCTCATCAAGGGGTGCTTTGGTGGACACTTCGTCTTCTGAGATGTCATCAAGGTATCGGTCGGGTCGAGTCTCTGAAGGCCCTGTGTCGCCAGCAGCCATGAAGACTTGGTGGTCGGGAGTGCAGAGACCAGAGTTAGTAGTCGCCACCTCAGTTGAGGTCTGCTCCTCATTTGGGGCCAGTGGGGTCCCCCTCCCGGGAAGGGGAGTGTGTTGAGGTAGGCGACGTAGCGTGAGTTGCCATCCGTCGGTCCGCGAGCTTGCGATCGGACCCGTAGACGAATCTTCGGAAGGAGTAGATGTAATGACCAAGCCGGTAGCGAGGGCCCGACAGCGGTTCCTCGGTCGTGTTTGTCTCGGACTCGGGCTCGGTAGGGTTCGACCCGAAGTCGAAATCGTATGAAGAGTCCGAGTAGTAGCCGGAGGCGGGGTTGGAGTCCGAGGAGTAGTCGGAGGTGATCTCCTTGCCCCGCCCGGCGTGCAGCAAGAGCTTTCGCATGGGCCCCTGCTAGTGTTGCGAGAGGCCATATGTGTAAGGAAACGGATGCCCGTTAGACTAAGAGGGGGAGGGGGTGAATTAGGCAACTTAATACCTTAACCTACGGCTTCACTAATTTTGCGCAAAGGTAAACTAGAACATACTATCTATATGTGCAACTAGGTTGTTATAGTGTGAAACTCCCATCCCAAAAGAAGGTTTGCAACCTATAGCCAATCCTAGCATGATACTACTCTAAAAAAGTAGAGGCAAACAAAGATTGCAATAGAGTAAATGCGGAAATGTAAAGGGGATGAGAGGAAGCAAACTCTTGACACGCGATTTATCCCATGGTATCGGTAGGCACTAAGGCACCCCTAGTCCACGTTGTTGAAGCACTCACACAAGAGTATTGCTTCACGGTCACCAAGTCTCTCCCGAGAGCACCACTTGACTCGCCACAAAGTCTAGCCACTTAGGCACTTGCCAAGCTCTCTTGGTCACCTTGATGCCGCCTACACTAATGAGCTTCTCCACTTAGGAAGGGGGTCTCCACGTCCCCCGCACAAAGTGTCCTCGCCGCTCCACACCAAGCTGGAGGGTCGATGACGATTGCCGGTGAGCCACTTAGGCCCCAAGGCTTCCGGCGAACCTTGTACAACTGGATTCACTCAATAATCACCTCACAAGGTTGGCACAACCTTGCACTCACTCAGCTCTAAGCTAAGCCTAGCACTAAGCACATACACAAAGCATATGCAAGTCTAAGGATGAGCAATTAAGCACTTGGATGGATTGGATATGATCTTCAATGTGTCTTGAACTCCCTCTCGCACTTCCACACAATCCAAAGCATCCTCAAATGGGTGAGTGGAGGGGGTATAAATAGCCCGAGGCATCAAACTAGCCGTTGGCTAACGTCCACCGAAAAGGTACCGTCGGATGATCCGACGCTATTTTTTCCGGGCGTCGTTCATCCGGTGCCCCTCCCACGTCACTTAGGCGTTGAGGTTCTCTAACACAAGCTGCTCCGACGCTATGCACCGACGGTTCGTCGGATCATCCGTGCTTGAAGACCTTGCGTCCAAGTCACCTCTCGTTAGCTTCCAATCGACCGTCAGATAGACCGACGCTTCACCTTGACCAAGGTGTCGGATCATCCGGTGCTGAAGGCTTCGTCTTGGCGCGTCTCTGTATGAATTCAAACTGAGCGTCGGATAGATCGACGGTGTCCCCACTCAGACTGTCGGATCATCCGGTGCTACTGTCTTCGCTGCTCTTCCTCTGCAACTCGTCCAACGCTACTAAATAATGGACCGTCGGTTCATCCTACGGTACCTAGGGTTTGACCCTGTGCACCAACTCGTCCGACGATTGCACCGATGCTTGTTACTGAGAGACCGTCGGTTCATCAGACGGTGTCTTGTCTTTTCCTTTTCTTGCTCGGTTTTGACCCTTGTTTTTCTCATTTTTGCACGTAGTTTTCTTGCATCCTTGGGACCTAGAATTGTCTACAAAGACATGCTAAAACAATAAGGTTAGTCCCAATGATCATGTTGTCATGAATCACCAAAATCAAACTCGAACTAATGGCATATGAGGCCATGTTCGCTACAATCTCCCCCTTTTTGATGATTTATGACAACACAACCAAAGCAAGCATAAATTTTGTAAGAATTGACAAAATTAGAACAACTTACACTTGCTTGGATGCCTACCATCATCCAAACTCCCCCTAGATCAAACTTCCCCCTTTTTGATCTTCATGTTCACATTCTCCCCCTTTGGTCTCATATCCTTTAAACCACTTTGTAAGTATCCTTGAAACCACTTGTAAGCTTAAGCCACAAGCTTGCTTTGGTCCCACATTATCCCCCTTTGGAATAAAATCTCCAAAAAGTCCCAAAGCAAAAGGGTCCAAGGAAACTAGCAAGTCCTATCAAGCATAGCTCGAGAGAGAAATGTTAAATGCAAGAAAGAAAGTCGCATGAACCATGATCCATAAGTATGATATCAATGAAGATACCACATGTGTGAATAACTAAGGTGGATCACAAGCTCATGAGACTAGCATGATACAACCTAAGCTCCCCCTAAGTGTGTGCACAAAAAGGGTACCACTTGTAAGACAAGGGTAGTGAGAAACAAGTGCACAACTACAAACTTGTAAGACATGGAAGCTTAGAGCATATCATGCAAGGAGGTAGCTTAAAGGACAAGAGATAAGACAAATGGGTTCTTGTTACATTACCACTTGTAGATATCACTTGTAGTCTTTTGATCATTGCATACCTCCAGGGGATGATCCTTTCTACCTTGTTGGCACCACATTGAGATGAGCCACTTTGAAATGATATCACTAGGTGACACCACTTGAAAAGAAGCTTGCATAGAAGACACTTGGGGTACCACAAGGATTAAGAATGTATGAGTACATCGCCTTTGAACTTATATAGACATAAGCTCGCAAGGACACGACTCAATAGCATGAAGCTCATATTGCTATATTCACTCTTTTAGAGATGTTATATCACATTGAGAGTTAAATAGCATTCTCTTAGAATGAAGTACCGCACCGGAACGTGTCACCAAGGGACTACAAAAGATAAACTTGAAACAATGTTAGTCCCATAACCAAACCATAGGATGAGATCCCCCTAAATGTGTGCATTTAGAGTTTGAATCACCAACTGATTGTATGCACATTGTTTATGACAACAAAGGGAAGCTAACCCCATAGCTTGCTCATGATGCAAAGAGATATGTATGAAAACATGCACCATGAAAGAACAAGTGTAGCTTTCCTGCACACTAATCAATCCATGTAAGTTGCTCATGGGTTAGCACATGACACAAGCAACCTACCATATGTAAATATTGCAACAAATGCAACCTAAACAAGGCAATGGAGCTACAATGATACAAGAGATGAGTTATGGTTTCCATTACCTCAATCGGGGAACTTGGGCAACACATGTCCAATTTGCAAGCTTGGCTTATAGGCTTGAATCTTCTCATCTTGATTGTGCTAAGCATCCCAAGTCCCCGAACTCAAGGCCTTCAAGTGTCCTTTGGAACCCAAACCATTTGAGGCCCCTTCATGTTGATGATGACTTCCTTGGGCACCCAAATGGGTTGGTTCCAACCCCGCTCTTCCTTCATCTTTCCAACCTTGTGTGCAACCACCTTGCCATTAGCCTTCTTCTTGATGACGAAGGTGTTGCTCTCGGTCTTGTTCTTGCGGTTGGGCTTGGTGTAGATGAGGGAGCTCTTGATGGTGGGGTTCAACTTCTTCTTTGCGCCCTTGTCCATCTTCTTGACAAATTGAGGGCATTTGTAGAACTTGTGCCCTTCTCCATGACACTTGTAGCACGTCACGGTTGCACCCTTCTCAAGCTTCTTCACCATGGGATCACGGTTATTTTGGGAAGGTTGGGCTTTGCTCTTCATGTCTTGAGAGATGTCCACTTGTTCTTCATCGTTCTTGCCCTTGCCCATTAAGTTTGCCAACCTCTCTCGGAGCCATTTCACTTCTCGCTTGAGCTCATCATTTTCATTGCCTATGAGATAATCACATGTTTCTACAACAACATTCTCATGGCAAGATGGTGAGCAAGATTCATCAATTAAATCAATGCAAGAAGTTGAAGCATCTACCTTGGAGATAGGAATTACACAAGGGATAGATATTTCATCAAGCTCAAAGGAATTACTTGTTTTAGTCTCATTGCCCTCAAGCTTAGCTTTTAGCTCATCACACTCCTTGCTAAGCAATTTGAATTTGCATAACAAATGTTCATAATTTGTAGCAAGGGTGGCACTAAGATCCTTGAGAGCATTGAGTTCTTTAATTTCATTAGCTTGTTTATCAAGCATTCCTTTTTGCTCATGGACTAGCTCAACAAGATCATTAAGAGAGGTGGTGTCGTATTCGTCATTACTTACATTGCTTTCCATACCTTTGGCCATAAGGCACATGTGTGATGATGAAGGACCTTGCATGAAGCGAGGTGGTGAAGTTATTTCTTGATTCATCGCTTGAGCTAGAAGAACTTGATCCACCATTTGTCCACTCACGGATGGCAATAGTTGCTTCTTGCCTTGGTCTCCTCTCCTTGACCACCTTCTTCTTGGGCGTGTGCTCGATCTTGGTGAACTTGATGTGTTGATGATGACGCCCTTCTCTCAAGTGGATGTTCTAGCCGTACATGTTGACTTTCTTCACATACTTGAAGATCTTCTTCACGTACTCGGCCACCATAGATTCAACCTCTTCATCACTTGAGGAATCTTCATTGTCACCATCATCACCATCATCCTCACTTGAGCTTCCATGAGTAGCCATTCTACTCAACACCTTCTCTTGTTGGCTTGAGAGAGCATGGCTTGTGGTTGGAGAAGATGGTTCTTGGGGCTTTTCTTGGGGCGCCTTCTTTGACTTGGGCATTAGTTCAAGCTCATGTGCCATAATCTTGCTCAAGATATGTGATGGCTTCAAATCTTCGAGCTTCTTCTCGTAGATGATTGCCTTCACCAAGTCATAATCGGGCTTCCAGAGACTTTGAAGGATCTTGCGGTTGATGTTCAAGTCTGTGATATCCTTCACACCTAAAGCATTGATCTCATTGACAAGCACATTTAGGCGTGAGTACATAGATTCGGCATTTTCATTAGCAAGTTGCTTAAAGCTTTTGAATTCCTCAAGGAGACAACCGTAGCGTTCATTAGCAACTTCTTTTGAACTCTCATTTTGCTCCTTGATGGTTTTCCATAGCTCATGACCATTTTCACAAGTAAAAACTCTATTGAAAACGCCTACATCTAGTGAGGACAAAATGATACTCTTAGCAATTACATCAAATTGCTTTTCCTTTCTAGTACCATTTTTCATGCCCTCATCGGTGACTCTCCAAACATCAAGGTCCTTTGCTTGGAGATAGGCCTCCATGAGAACCTTCCTCCGAGGATAGCCCGTGCCATCGAAATGTGGAGCCAAACCAATGGTATCCACCCCTTTCATTCCTCTATAGAGCAACTCACTAGGCGGTGAAGCCTAACCGTTCCAATGAGTCGATTTTCACAATTTACCAATCGAATTGGCGTATCCTTGTGAAGGAAGTGAGTCCCGGCTCTGATACCACTTGTAAGGAATCGGATGCCTGTTAGCCTAAGAGGGGGAGGGGGTGAATTAGGCAACTTAATACCTTAACCTATGGCTTCACTAATTTTGCGCAAAGGTAAACTAGAACATACTATCTATATGTGCAACTAGGTTGTTCTAGTGTGAAACTCCCATCCCAAAAGAAGGTTTGCAACCTACAGCCAATCCTAGCATGATACTACTGCGAAAGTAGAGGCAAACAAAGATTGCAATAGAGTAAATGCGGAAACGTAAAGGGGATGAGAGGAAGCAAACTCTTGACACGCGACTTATCCCGTGGTATCGGTAGGCACTAAGCCACCCTTAGTCCACGTTGTTGAAGCACTCACACAAGAGTATTGCTTCCCGGTCACCAAGTCTCTCCCAAGAGCACCACTTGACTCGCCACAAAGGCTAGCCACTTAGGCACTTGCCAAGCTCTCTTGGTCACCTTGATGTCGCCTCCACTAAGGAGCTTCTCCACTTAGGAAGGGGGTCTCCATGTCCCCCGCACAAAGTGTCCTCACCGCTCCACAACAAGCCGGAGGGTCGATGACGATTGCCGGTGAGCCACTTAGGCCCCAAGGCTTCCGGCGAACCTTGTTGAGGACCATGTGTGGTTCGAGGACCGGTGGATGGTCGCTTCCTTGTGTGATGAGTGATTGACAACGTTGTGTGGACCGATTCTTGGCTAAGTATTGCGGGTGCAGGGTTGCGGCTTGACCGGTGTTGGTGCGGGTGAAGAACAAGCGCGAAAGGTCGTCGCGGTGAGGCCTCCGGGTGTGGAGAAGACAAGTAGGCTTCGTTCGAGGGACCCGGTGGCCGGCGGGGGTCAAGTGCGGGCCGCATGGTGGCATGAACGGCAAGATGAAGTCGTGGACGGTTTCTTGGTTGAGCCTCATGTTGACGGTTAATAGTTGTATCAAAGTTCGTTTGTGACTTGCAAGCGGACAAGTCTCCCGTCGTAGTCAAGGGACCCTTCTTCCCTCGAGTGGTGAACCCAAGGTATCGAATCCGTGGAACAATGTGCAACGCAAGGATTCAATCTAGTAAAGCAAGGTAAAGCTATCTAATGAAGACAAGATGCATCTAATCTACTAACTCATAAAGAAAACGAATCTAATCTAATATACTAAAGAGGTAGCAAGAGAAAGCAAAAGATAACCAATCTAGAGAATCTAGATCATGCTTATGTTGTAGCTCCAAACAAGATAGATGAAGATAGCAAAGCGAATCTCATTAAAAGCATCTTTAAATTGTGGCCTTCCCATCCGACTCCGAAAACATCCGCCTTTCGAGACCCCCGTTCTGTCACAACGTATCCCTATTCATGCGGGGAGCTTAGGGCGAGTTCGATAGAACAAGTTGAAATAACTTGGCGGTCCGGTATGCACCTCTAGCCACCGCGGCTACAAGAGCACCCTATGTAATCTAGCTGCAAACTAGATCGTAGAAGAAGCAAAACCAAGAAGAAAATAAAATCATCGAGAAGGCACTTGATCGCTAGAAATCGAATTCACTTACAAACTTCACCATGAATGATTACATGAACAAGATCACCACCGGGGCCCTCCCTCGATCTTGATCCTCGCTCCGGAGCTCCGACGTGGTCTTCCATGCAAGGTTCCCACGTCGGCTAGGGAAACCCTAGACAACTAGCACGACCCTCATCTTCAAGTTGGTGTCCCTCAAGCTTCTCTGCTCCTCGGCGGCGGATTACGACTTCCGTTCTGCGTGGCTCTCGGTCAGGGGGCTATTTATAGCCTGAGAAGCAATTAGGTCAAAGGAGAGGCCGATTGGGCCCCGGGTGGGGCTGGGCCGGCCGGCCTGGGCCGGCCGGCCTGGGCCCAATTCGGCCCATCCCGCGGCTGCTTCACCGGTGTTGCTTCCCACGTCTTCTAGATGTTCTCCCCTTTTGCATGTGGGCCCTTGACGTCGGTTTCTCTCCGAATTGGACTCAATTCCTTGTCTTGCAAGATCCGAGGCACTTTTCCGGTTCGGTCCTCGGAGTTTATCATCTTCTCGGGCTTGGTCCTTGGGCTCTTGGAGTCATGTTCACTTCATTGCTTGACTTGTATCGGGCTTCAAGGTCTTGTCATGAGGTGCTTAATGAACTTATCCCGGAAGTCTTGCTTTCAACGTTAAAACCCGCATAAACACATAACTCCAAAACCGACATGCACAAGTGAACTTGTTATACCACGGGGGTTAGTACCAATGAATAAGATACAAAAGTCATGCCAACACCGAAGGTAAACTCATGGCTAGGTTGACGGATTTTCACCGTCAACATCTCCCCCATGCTTAAACCTTGCTCGTCCTCGAGTAAGCCTTCGATGGATATCATCATTGCCAAACAATGTTTAAACCTTGCACTTGATCATACATGAAAAAAACATAATGCTCTCAAAAGTTTAATTCGTTAAAGTTCCATAAAGTACTAGCCTTCACCTCCACGGAGGGTAGATTCTTATTAAGCTTATCCCACAAGTATTAACATGCTCACAAAGTTTAAATAGACCTCAGAATTTTTGAAATAAAGAACGAGATAAAGAAAAGCTAAACCAAGTTCACAAATTTAAATCATCTTGTATATTGCTCATGAACTCATCTCACTTGTCTCTCAAGCCTATATATTCTACTCCTTTCCCTCTCATAACATATATGTGTGGTAGGCTTTATATGGAGCTTTGGGAAAGTTTAGTCCTAACAAGATTTTATAAATGAGGTGTTGTCAAAACAAGACAAGCTTCTCATGGTCTTACCGAGACTCGTCAAAAAGGTCATTGGAAAATAATGTTAAATCAAGGAGGGGAAAGAGAAAAATACACACACTTTAGATGAGTGGACATGTGCAAATGGCAAAGAGTGATCCCGAGGCACAAAGGAAGTCCTCGTTATCGGATTGCACATGGTTGGAAAATGAGAATGGATCTTTTAAACTTGAAGCCTTGATTGCACTCTTAGAGAACCGGGGAGTTCACTTTACGCACATATTTTTTTTTCTCTTTCATATTTATCATTCTTTTCTTTTTTTTCTTTCTTTCTTTCTTTCTTTCATTATATATTTCTTTTTCTTTACCTTGAAAGTCATGATTATCACTTTGGATTTTTATATATATATATATATATATATATATATATATATATTTTTAAAAATACTCCCTTTTTGAACTCTAAAACTGCACCGTACCTACCTCCTCCCCCATGCTTAGACGTTGCTCGTCCTCGAGCAAAGAGGCGAAAAATAAGGTAGGTACCGGAATATTTTTCCTTGGAGAGATACTTGAAATCTTCAATGTTGGCACCGTCTTGCGATCTTCCTTGAATTGATGATCCATTCTCAACAATAGGTTGTGGTCAAGGAGGTAATCACAAAAGATGATATTTGGTTTAAGGGTGGATATCCGGCGAGGTTTGTGAGATCTCCGGTGCGGGGATACACAATGCCCGGATAAAAGGCTAGCAAAAAGATAGATACGCAAAAACGGAATGACCAGCTTCTTAGTCTCGGGCCAGAGAAATCATGGCCTGCAATAACTCACTCAAAAATAAATCTTGTACACTAAGGTTTATGCACTCAAATATATATAAGGCTCTGGATAGGTTGAGCGACACACAAGTGATATTTGTGACAAGGTTAGCGATATTTACGAGCATAAAAGACATCTTTAATCTATTCATAACTTGAGAGCACATAAAACACTATGGGTCTTTATTTTAATCATAACCTCCGCTGAAGATTAAGCTAGCATTTAGATAATTTCAGATTGGTATTTTTAAGAGAGCACTAGGTCAAACATGCATAAATCAATTACAAAGATAAACAAGCGGCAATTATAATCATATATCATCATGGCACAAACTTTGTAACTTTACCAAAGGTAAAAACTTGGTGGTGACATTATTCATGATGAAAATAAAAAAATAAAAAACTAAAACACACGCTGAAAATTAAACTAAAAACTGAAAATTAAAGCAAAGCTGAAAATACTACGCAAACATAGGCACATCCAAGCTGAAAATTAAAGAAAAGGGGGTAAAGGAAAGATAACTAAAGCTCCTCCTCTCTCTAATCTTCCGCCGGTGGTTGATATTGATAGTCTTGGTTGTTGTACCCTTACTTGTAATAGGAATGCACCACTACTCCTATGAATTGTCCGACGGTGCTAGGTGAAGGTGTCCAAGCATATAAGCGACGTTTGCATTTCCTTCACCATTGGGTTGGCATTGGTTTGGATGGCTGCAATAATTTGCATGTTCCTTGCAGCGTATCCTCCAATGGTGGCTCCATTTTGTTGTGGTTGAGGAAGGTGTGCAAATGGCTCCGCAAAGGCTACGTTGGGCACCGCAAAAATGGTGGGGGTATGGCTGCACCACTCCCCCATGCTTGCATTGGTACACCACCGTAGTAATTTGGCGATGCCGGAATTTCTCCGAATGGTGGAACATAATTTTGTTGTGCACCTCCTTCTTGGGCCATAGAAGATCCTTCTCCTATAATTCTTTTCTTTTATTATTTTTTTTCTTCGCCGGCACAAGAAGTCCTTCCTCTAACCGATCTTCTTCCCCTCAAGAAAAGTCTTAATCTTCAATCCGGAAGGGCAAATTCACCTAGGCCACTTGTAAGCCTCCTCTCTCATCTTCACTCTTATATTTTCCTTTCTTCATATATTCCTAGGGAAGTCTCGGGTAGGAGATGATTTGGGTTCCTTGTAATACCCGGCTTTTTAAAGAGATAGCCAATATGGAGAGGTAACACCCCGAACCAATATCTTCCGAACTCGATGTTGCAACAACACCACCCGTTGATCATAGGTGAGTGGGGTCTATTGGCCACTTGGCAATCAAAGCCGAGTAAAGCCAATTCAATTCCGTGTTGGTTATCTTTGTCTCTCTTGTTCTCCCAAAAATCCACTTGCACAAAAGTGACACACTTGGATAATGGGTTCGGATAGTATTTTTTTCGTTGATGGCCTCTTCCCGTGATCATACTCCAAAAGCCTTCCCATGTGCCTTCATGCACATACTTGTTCCGGAGCTCCCTTTTGAAAGTAGGAGACACTCGCCCATGGGTCTACGATACTAGACATGCAATCGTTTCGAACATGAAAACCAATCGATCTATCGGGGATTGTGTTGAATGGATCCAAGGAAGCATTGAGGCCTATACTCCCTTTGCGGCATGGTTGCTAGCCTTAAGCATTAAAGTATTTTCAACACAAGATGATAGATAGATAATCCAACAAAGTGTGATTACATCTCAAGATCGATTGCAACCCATGGATGAAAGGAGATTACCCCATCAAGGTGCTATAAATAGCATCATTGATCAAGGTTACCCTTCCGACGGTGTCTTCCTTCTTCTCCACTTGTGGGCTCCCTCCAACGGAATGAGAGACTCGGCACTCCTTCATCAAGGGCATGCGCCATGGTCACGAAAATTTCCTAGGCGAATTCCTTGTGGGTGTTTGCCGACACTCCATTAGAGAATTGCACCGGTGTCCCGTGTGAAACCCAATATGTGGAGAGCTTGGTCGTCGATGTCGACGTTCGCTACAAGCCTCTACTTAAGGCGAGCGAGCTTCTTCTCCTCCTCTGTCATGATGACATACCCCTCGGAATACCGCAGAGCATATGGAGGTGGAGCGGATGATCGTGTCAAGTGGTGAGGTTGGACAGGCGGCTCCTCCATATGTTATTGAAGTTTGGTAAACCTAATAAACGAGTTTTGTGTGGCCCTCATGCCACCAAGGAGAAGAGTGTGATTCCTCCTCGGTGGTGCCGTGTCCTCCTCCATACCCCGAGGAAACTCGGAAACCGAGTGCCTCCTCGAAGAGGTTGTCGATGATGGCTTAGACGACGATGATCCCTTCTTCTTTGGTGAAAAGGCTTGTAGTTTTCTTCCATGATTGCAGCACTCTCCCTCACAAATATATATATCCGGGGTTTTCACCCGGTAACAAGGTACACAAATATTATTTTGGAGTCTGGACTTTGAGTGGATTAAGGATGTGATTTGTTGCACGAAACAAACGCGGTGGATGGCTAAGTCTAAGGTGATTCCGGCCTACAAACTAGAGCACACGAACAAAGAGTTGGATGAAAGACTTACCTCTCTCCTCCTCTTGGATCGGTTCTTCTCTAGTGCATCATGTTGCTTCGTGACCGCGTACACCTTCCAAACGTTCCCGTCCACTCCTTCGCTTGCATTATTGCTCCTTCCACTTGATGTTTTCGCTTGATTCGCTTCCATACTCCATTGCCTCACATGCATCCATGATATTCCTACAATACAAAGCCTTGGCTGCCCCCCCCCATGCTTGTACTTTGCATGTGGTTTAAATATGTTGGAGGGGCATCCGGTGATGTATCATGGTGCATGCATGGTTAGGTTAACTAGATTGCCTCCCTTTAAGGCTAAGCACTCCTCTAATTTCGAAATTTAAAAATATTTTTCAGAGCCATGCAAGAGCTCAAGCACAAATTTAGAGAAGTTTTTAAACCATTAAAAACAAATGTAAGTCGAAAATATTTTTCGACTACGTCGATTTCGGTCTCACCGGTATAGTTTGCCTTCATTAGTTGAGAGCAAACTTTTCCCGGCTTGATCATGGGGGCATAGGTTTAGGTCCTAATTTTGATTAGATGAGAGAGATTTTGAATGAAATAAAATTAAGTGAGGCTTAGAAAAATTCTAATCTTAGAGAAACCAAGGATATGGATTTTTAAACCAACCAAAAATCAAGTTTCTAGGTTCACGCGAGTCCTACCACATGCTGAAATTTAAATAACTAGATACAAGTCGTGGCTCTACTCGAGTGTTTTTAGCATGAAAAACAAGTCAACCACAGCACCATAATGAGGGTGAAGGGTTGAGTTAGGTTCTGAATTTTTTTTTGGTTGTGGTTTCTCGAAAAATAAGCAAACAATCACATAGGATGGTTCATGTAAAGGGTTTATGATCAAGCAAAATATTCAACCAAGAATTATGTCTCTAATATTGTTCAACCAATCTAAGTCTAAGGTTTTGCGTAGTAAAATTCAAAACTGAATTGTATTTAAAAAGACTTGAAAAACCTGGAATCGGGTTGTCCTCCCGGTAGCTTATTCTTGACTCGACGAAACGGGTTGCCTCCCGCCTAGCGCTTCGTTTATAGTCCATGGCTAGACTTCTTCACTTGATTACTCGGATCAACGCTCTTTGCGGGCGTTGCAATCTTGGGTACCCACTTTGGCTTAGTCAATTTTTTTGGTCTTCACGGTGGCTTTGTCCTTTGGTCTTGACGGATGCAACATCTTCCTTGTGGCTCGGCATCTCGAACTCCGGTCCTTCGGTCGTGATCTTCATGGTCTCTAGTGTGATCCTTCATCTCTCCCGAATGAGCTTGAGTAGCCTTCGCCGTCTTGGGACCTTGGAGTTGTCTCGGATATTCTTCTTTGTTGCCCATCGGGCGCCGGCAAGTTGTCCCACTTGCGTCTCTAGCATCTTCATCATGATGAACACTTCGCATGTGGATCTTGCCTTGGCGGCCTTTAGGTGTTGAGCTTCTTTCTCCATCTCCATCTTCTCCATCCTCCTCTTGATCTTGAATGGCCTTCGGCGTCTTGACTTGGAGGTGGTGATTCCCTTGGAGATTTCGACGGTCCTTCGACTTCAACTTTTGAATCTAGGGTTTCCACCCTTTTAGCTTGTGTTGCATGTCACCTTTGCCTGTAAAGTTTTCTGGATCATCCACAAAAAAGTTTTGGGTTTCTTGGAGAGGTAGCCAACCATCTCCGGTTAGGGTTAGCGATAAAACAAAAATCTAACAAAAGAAAAATTAGGGTTCATCAAAACTAGATTAGATTGACTCTTTTTTTTTCTTTTCGGGGATGATCAAACATAAGAGATGCAAAAGAAAATCAAAAGAAAAACTGAAAGATAAGCGATACTAGATCGGATCTAGATTGCTTGTTCCCCGGCAACGGCGCCAGAAAAAGGGGCTTGTTGACGGTTAATAGTTGTATCAAAGTTCGTTTGTGACTTGCAAGCGGACAAGTCTCCCGTCGTAGTCAAGGGACCCTTCTTCCCTCGAGTGGTGAACCCAAGGTATCGAATCCGTGGAACAATGTGCAACACAAGGATTCAATCTAGTAAAGCAAGGTAAAGCTATCTAATGAAGACAAGATGCATCTAATCTACTAACTCATAAAGAAAACGAATCTAATCTAATATACTAAAGAGGTAGCAAGAGAAAGCAAAAGATAACCAATCTAGAGAATCTAGATCATGCTTATGTTGTAGCTCCAAACAAGATAGATGAAGATAGCAAAGCGAATCTCATTAAAAGCATCTTTAAATCGTGGCCTTCCCATCCGACTCCGAAAACATCCGCCTTTCGAGACCCCCGTTCTGTCACAACGTATCCCTATTCATGCGGGGAGCTTAGGGCGAGTTCAATAGAACAAGTTGAAATCACTTGGCCGGTCCGGTATGCACCTCTAGCCACCGCGGCTACAAGAGCACCCTATGTAATCTAGCTGCAAACTAGATCGTAGAAGAAGCAAAACCAAGAAGAAAACAAAATCATCGAGAAGCCACTTAATCGCTAGAAATCGGATTCACTTACAAACTTCACCATGAATGATTACATGAACAAGATCACCACCGGGGCCCTCCCTCGATCTTGATCCTCGCTTCGGAGCTCCGACGTGGTCTTCCTTGCATGGTTCCCACGTCGGCCAGGGAAACCCTAGACAACTAGCACGACCCTCATCTTCAAGTTGGTGTCCCTCAAGCTTCTCTGCTCCTCGGCGGCGGATTACGACTTCCGTTCTGCGTGGCTCTCGGTCAGGGGGCTATTTATAGCCTGAGAAGCAATTAGGTCAAAGGAGAGGCCGATTGGGCCCCGAATTGGGGCGGGCCGGCCGGCCTGGGCCCAGTCGGCCCATCCCGCGGCTGCTTCGCCGGTGTTGCTTCCCACGTCTTCTAGATGTTCTCCCCTTTTGCATGTGGGCCCTTGACGTCGGTTTCTCTCCGAATTGGACTCAATTCCTTGTCTTGCAAGATTCGGCACTTTTACGGTTCGGTCCTCGGAGTTTATCATCTTCTCGGGCTTGGTCCTTGGGCTCTTGGAGTCATGTTCACTTCATTGCTTGACTTGTATCGGGCTTCAAGGTCTTGTCATGAGGTGCTTAATGAACTTATCCGGAAGTCTTGCTTTCAACGTTAAAACCCCGTATAAACACATAACTCCAAAACCGACATGCACAAGTGAACTTGTTATACCACGGGGGTTAGTACCAATGAATAAGATACAAAAGTCATGCCAACACCGAAGGTAAACTCATGGCTAGGTTGACGGATTTTCACCGTCAACACCTCAAAACCAAGGTCGAGCGGGACTACGTGGGAGCCAAGTCATGAGTGGAGATTGGCGGAGGCTACACCGAGTTCACGGGGGTTTCGGTGGTTCACCGGAAAACCACCGGGTTCCTTGGTTGATCCACAAAGCCAAGACCGGAGAACCGAAGACGGAGGTGCGGCGGCACGGACCGGTCCGGCCGGGTGGGTCGACCGGCGGCCGACCGGTGGGGACCGGTCGGCCGGTGAGGAGCGCCCCGGTCGACCGGTGTGCGACGACGCGATCCGGAATCTTCGAAGCGGAGGACACGCGTCGGGATCGCATGGCTTGCGTCGAGGCTACGCGGGGTGCGGTCGCGGGGCATCCGTCCGATGGTGAAGACATCAAGAATTCCAAATCCGCCCTTGAGGGGCTTGTATCCCTAGTTAGTAGAGAAGGGCATTTTAGACATTCGGTTGCCTCCATATAACCCAAGAGGTGAGAGGATGGCAGCCAACTCTTGGAACCCTAGCTCATTAGTTTTCCTATTTTCCACCTATTTTCCTTAGGTTTTCCTTAGGACTAGCAAGAGAGCTTCACGGAGAGATCTTGTTGAGAGGGATGGATGATCGGGCGGCTTGCTAGACCTTGTACGAACCTTTGTTTCATGTATAGATGATTCGGCGTGGTTCCTCAAGGTTTGGATGTGTTTTCCCTAGGTTGTTCTTGGTGGTGATTTTCGGAGCCCTCTCTCGGTGATTTCTTTGGGTTGTTTTCGGGACTTTTCTCTTGGGGATTTGATGGGGGAAATTTTTGGGAACCCTTCGTGGTTCTTTGGGCTATGATTCCCCTCCCAAATCCGTGAGAAAAAGTGCTCGATTTTGGGGTTTTTTGAGTTCTTGGGTTGGAGGTGCTTTCGGCGGGATTTCTTCGATTCCTCCTTTTTGGACGAGTTTTGGTGGGATTAAACTTGGCTATGGACTCCTCATGAGGTGTTCATAATATCCCCAAAGTCTAGTTCAAGTCCGTGGAGCGATTCGGGAGATCGAGATTTGGATTTGGGGGAGTTGACCCGCGGGTGCTGTTCATCCCGAGCTGCCTAGGCTACACCGGTCTGACCGGTGCTCTTGACCGGTCGACCGGTGCGAGCCCTTGTGGGTTTTTGCTCGGGTGAACGTCTTGGTGTGTTCGTTGTTGTCCCGAGTTCTTGTTGTTTCGAGTTTGGGTCGGTTGGTGGTCGGTTGGCTTTGTTTGGTGCCTTGGGGGCTTTCGGCCGCCATCGGTCCGACCGGTGTGTCTCACCGGTCCGACCGGTGTAGAGCCACCTAGTGGAAGTTGCTCGGTTTCACCGGCGGGGACCGGTCTGACCGGTGGTGCTCACCGGTCCGCCGGTGTAGGTCTGTAGACTCGAGGTTTGGTTTTTCCGCTGCGTTTCTCGGGTCGGAAGGTGGTGTGTTGGTTCCTAGGTCCAGTGGCACTCCAGTGGCTACGTGGGCTTGACCAACCTTGGTAGTGAGTCGGAGACGTGTGTTGGAAGCTGTGTTCATCTTGTTGGAGTTTCCATCTCCTTCGAGAAGATTTTTATCGGCTCCCATTCACTCCCCCCCCTCTGGTTCGCCGTATCGGTCCTTCAAGTGGTATCAGAGCCGGTTCGGGTCTTTGTTGACTCTAACCGGTCTAAGATCCAAGGATGGTGTACCGGGGAACGGGGTTCGGGTCCTCCACACTTCGATGGCAAAAACTACCGGATGTGGAGCAAGCGGATGGGTGCGTTCCTCCACGGAAAGGGTCGGCTTCTTTGGGATGTCACGGTGGACACGAGGCTATGTCCGGCCGATGGATTTCCTTGCTCCGGGGCCGAGGGACGGATTCGACGCCAACAATAAGGCGGTCGACTACTTGTTTCGTGCTTTGTGTCGGCCGAGTTCGATCGGGTGCACACCGAGCACTTGGCTTGTAGGATTTGGGCGGTGTTGAAGGAGGCTCATGTTGGGAACGCCCCGAGTTCGAGGCACGGATGTATGCGACCTATTGGAGAGAGTACGAGAACTTCACTCATCTCCCCGGTGAGTCCATCGATGCCTTGTTTCAGAGGTTCACTGTGGTTGTGAACAACATGAGGGCCAATGTGGACGTTCTCCCGTACGATGATCATGATAGAGCGGTCAAGCTCTTACACTCTTTGGATCGTACGATATGGGGCGGAAAGTTCGAGGCCATAGTCGAGTCGGAGAGGTATGATACTCGACGGTGAACGAGCCGTTCTCGAAGCTCAAGTCGGCCGAGGTGGATAGGGGCATGATCGCCAAGCTCGAGGGACCGACCGATTCCCATAGTCTTGCCCTCGTTGGTGGTTCCAAAGGAAAGACTAACTCTAACCCATCCACCGGGATGTTCTCGTTTTCCTCTTTGATGTCTATGCCAGATGAGGAGTTTGATGACCTTAGAGAGGATGAGCTGGCGCCGTTGACGAGGCGGTTCGAGAGGCCGCACGAGAACCGCGTGAACATGAGGAGGAACACGAGGACTTGCTTCCGGTGCGGCAAGCGGGACACTTCGTCGCCGACCGCCCGAGAAGGCCGAGAACAAGGACGACTACAAGCACAAGCCGAGGATGAACGATGGCAAGTACCGTTCGAGGCGCGACCACAAGAGCAAGCACAAGAACAAGTACAAGGACGAGCGACGATCGAGGAAGAAGGAGAGCCGAGGCAAGGCCCGAGCGATGGTTGGAGCGAGCGACGTCGACTCCGGTTCCGCGTACTCCACCTCGAGCTCGAGCGGCCGGTGAAGATGAGGGTGATCGTCGCAAGAACAAGAAGTCGTCCAAGAACCCGAGCGGGGCCGAGGGCCGCTTCGCGAGAGATGGCTTCGCACCATGGCGGCGAGTTCGGTAGCAAGAAGAGCACACGGAGCGACTCGGACTGCGAGTCCGACGACGAGGTGCGTGATGAACTTCCCTTCTTGCGCCGAGGAGAATGAGAGGCTTGGCTCTTTGCTTGATAACCGTGATGACATGCTTAGAGAGGCCAAGAAAATGAGGAAAGAGCTTAGGGCCTCACTCGAGGATGCTAGGACCGAGTGGGCGAGCTAGAGACACGGGTGCTTGATAGCAAGCTTGAGATTGATTCGCTTAAGGCTAGCCCTGTTGTTTCCGATGAGAATGATTGTCTTGATTGCTCCATATTCCTTGCTGATCTTGCTTTGTTTAAGGAGAAGCATGCCTCCAAGTGTGAGGAACTAGATGTGCTTAGGGTTGAAGTGGCTGAGCTTAAGTCTAGATGCGCTTTGCTAGGTGCTTGCACTTCTTGCCCTTGTTTTGCATGCTAAGATTGATGAGATGCATGCCTACACTAGTTCGCTCGAGGCTAAATTGAAGGAACCCATGCCTACATCTTGCTCTACCTGTGAATTGCATGCATTGAAAAATTTGGAGCTTGCACATTATGTTGATCGTTTGCAGGATGAGAATGATGACTTGAGGAAGTTGATGGGTTGGTTGTCCGGTCATGAGCCTCAGTTGAGGATGATGATCGAGGCCTTTAAGAGGCAAGATGGTGAGGGGCTTGGGGCAAACAAGGTTGGTGAAGGAAGTGGAGAGAATATCCGGAGCCACCAAAAACCCACCACAAAAATGATTTCCCACCAAAACCTAACCATCTAAGGAACCGACTAGACACAACCCCGGCTCCACCCGTGTTTCCTACACCCACAAATGACCTACAAAAGCCTATCAAGTTTGTGAGCACTTCGGGGAAAGTGTTCTTTGGGAAGGAGAGTGAGAAGGCTAGTGGTGAGAAACCGGTGGAGGGCTTGAGTGGAGAGAATCCAAGTGAGCGGCCACATCCCAAGCCTAAGCCTAAGCTTGTGAGGTTCCATTGTGGCTATTGTGGGAGAGATGGCCATAAGGAGGAGTTTTGCTTCAAGAGGAAGCGAGAGGAGAGAATGGCAAAGGAGTGGGCTAACAAGGACAAGTACCACCCTTCCGATGGTGTACTTGAGCCTCGTATGCGGATGCCCGGGGGCAAGGCGAGTGTGAGGACAGTTCGGGCTTGGGGAGAGAAGAAGGTTGCAGGTGGTGCTTTGTGCCCGGTCACACCGGTCGGACCGGTGTGGGGCACGGTCGGACCGGTGCGGGGCACAGACGGACGGTTTGTTCGGGTTTCGAGCTCGTACGGAGTGCGAGGGTTGTTTCTGGTGGTCGTGGTTCTGGTCGTTGGGCTAGAAAGGGTGCAGGTGGTCAGTTTGCTAGGCGTTCTCCTCCTCGTGCTCAATACGGGGATTGGAGGAGTCGTGGCTTTGAGTTGGAGAGGAAGGACGTTCCACGGGCTTTCTTGCGTGGATTTGGTCCTCCTCCAGGCAGAGAGGGGTGGTTCCCTCGGGGTGGTTACCGTGGTGGTGTTCGTGGAGGTAGTTTTGGTAGGAGAGATGCTTTGGTTGGTGCTAACCCCACTTTCGAGCAAATGGCTCGGCCTTTGGTTTTCCTCCTTTGGTACTAACCCCGATCTTTGAGTCGTTTGTTCACTCACGTGCTTATTTTTGAATTTCAGGTGGGAGACTTGAAGAACATTTGGTTGATTGACTCCGGTTGCTCGAGGCATATGACCGGAGACGGGGGGTGGTTCTCAAGTCTCGTCCCGTGGTGACGAAGAGGTACATCACCTTTGGGGATAATGGGCGTGGGCGTGTGCTTTCGAAGGTGAGATAAAAGTGAGTGACAAGATCACTGCGAGGCGTGTTGCTCTTGTTCAATCGGCGGGGTACAATTTGCTTTACGTGTCCCCGGTTGTTGGATGAGGGCTTTGAGGTGTTGTTTCGGCGAGGTGGTTCTCGGATTGTGGACTCTCGAGGGGACCTTGTCCGTATGGTCGTTCCCGAGGGTCAAGTGTTTCGTGCTGATTTTTCTCAGTCTTCGGGTGTGGAGCGTTGTTTCTTGGCGGTTCTTCGAGTGAGTTGTGGAAGTGGCATAGGAAGTTGGGTCACTTGAGCTTTGACCTTTTGTCTCGCTTGAGTAAACTCAATTTGGTCCGAGGATTGCCATGGTTGAGGCTTGAGAAAGAGTTGGTTTGTGCTCCGTGTAGGCATGCCAAGATGGTGGCCTCTTCTCACCCGCCTCTCACCGATGTGATGAGCGAGCGTTCATGCGAGCCGCTCCATATGGACCTTGTTGGCCCGGCTCGTGTGCGATGCGGGTGGTAAGTGGTATGTCCTTATTGTGGTGGACGACTATTCTCGGTATGCGTGGGTATTCTTTCTCGAGGAGAAGGGGGAGACGTTTCGTTTTGTTCGAGATCTAGTCTTGAGGTTGAGGAACGAGAGGCACGGAGATGCCATACGAGCTATCCGTAGTGATAATGGCTCGGAATTCGGGAATTCTTGTTTTGAAACCTTTTGCCATGACTTGGGTCTTGAGCACCGGTTTTCGAGTCCGTATACGCCTCCCCGAATGGTGTTGTGGAAAGGAAGAACGGGACCTTGTGCGAGATGGCTCGGACGATGCTTGATGAGCATAGGACTCCGAGGAGGTATTGGGGCGAGGCGGTGAATACCGCGTGCTATGTGTCGAACGGGATATACCTCGAGTGCACAAGAAGAAGACATGCTATGAGCTGATGCATGGTCGCACACCTAAGGTGAGTCACTTCCATGTCTTTGGTTGCAAGTGTTTCATTCGAAGAAGGGCGAGGAAGTTGGATAAGTTTGAGGCTAGGTCGTCGATGGCATTTTCTTTGGTTATGCATCTCATTCTAGAGCATATCGTGTGCTCAATCTTGAAACTAACCAAATCGTGGAGACTTGCGAGGTAACCTTCGACGAGACGAGCCACGTAGTCGGCTTGTCTATGAGTGTGCGGGTGATGATGAGCTTGGCGAGGAGATCTTTCAGGAGGAGGAGCATGAACATGGTGATGATGAAGATGGCGGTGTGGTGCCCCCGGCTGAACATGTACCCACTATTTCGACTACGATGATGGATGGACCCTCTGCTACACCTACGACGACAAATCAAGAACGAAGAGAAGCTGATGTTGAGGGGGAGGTAGTGTTGATGTTTTAGACCGGCAACCTACTACGGGGAGTACCGAAGTAGATGATTGTGACTCGCCGAGATCGGTAACTCGAAGGAAGAGACACGTGGCACACAATTTAGACAGGGTTCGGGCCGCGAGGTGCGTAATACCCTACGTCCCGTATGCCGCGTAGCTCGGATTGATAGGGCACGATTACAAGATGGTGCAATGGTGCGCGCGTGAGTCGTATGAGAGGAGATTGGATGAGGTGATCCTGAGATCGGTCCCTGCCTCGCCTTATATAGTCCGGGAGGCAGGGTTACAAGTCGGAGTAGGGAGAGAGTACTAGTCGAGTACGTCTAGGAGTCCTCTATACAGTGCGGAACATGTACAGCTCCCTAACCGAGTACTATTCATGTGTAGTCCTTGTGCTCCACGCCTTCAGGTGCCGTGTAGCGCAAGCCGGGTAGTCCCAGGGGCCCACCGAGTAGTCGGTCCTGGTACCCACCGAGGTAGTGGGCCCAGGGAGGTCCATACGACAAGCCCCCGAGTACTTTGTAGTCGAGAAGGATAGCTTCAAGTAGTCTTGACGGCCTTAACGAGTAGTCCTCAAGCGTCCCCGAGTGCTACAAGTCAAAAGTCCTCAAGAGTAGTCGAAGTATCCCGAGGCCGGAATGTACTCCGTACCGATGTTTGAGCGATCTTGAAGTCTTCTCGAGTAGTCCCAAGCGTCCTTGAAAAGCTCGCTGCGAAGGTCTTCAAAAAATGCCCGTCTTGTCTTGAAGCCGGAGCCGACATGGAGGTGCGATTTGCAAAACCGCACTCCACATGGAGTAGCCCCCGAGCCTCGAGCCGCGGGCTCGGGCCGAGGGTCCATCCGAAATCTTGACAAGAAAACCCCGAAGAATCGGAGAGAAAAACCGAAGGACACGTGGCACGGAGCCCCCGAGCCTTGAGTCGAGTACTTCCTCTCGATTTGAAGGGTCTTCTTGGAGAATGTGTCCCGAGATGCTCTTGAGACTAGCCGCTTCCCCGGGTAGTCGAGTAGAAGTAGCCGAGCCCCCGAGGTGAGGCGCGTCGACTAGTAGAATACGAAGAGTCACGCGCGCCCGCCGAGTCAGCCGCGCGTGGACTTATCCGGCCGCCCGTTGCGGAGCCGATTTGGCTTATAAATAGAAGCCAAAAACCCTTAGGGTTTTTCACCCATTTGAGCCGCAGCCATTCCATTTGAATCTTGAAGTGAATCCACTCCTAGCGCTGTTTGCCGCCGCCGTAGTAGATCCAAGCGCGCCACCACCCGAAGCCTTTAGGGTAGCCCCCGAGCGGATGCGAGTGAAGACGCCTTGCACTTGGAGGATGAAGCCGTCGCCGTCCAAGACGTCTAAGGCCACCGGGAAGAAGAGGGGCCGCAAAGAGGCCGCCGCGACTACCACGGAGCGGCGCCGCCCATGTCTCCACCGCGAGCCGATCCGAGCCACGAGTGGAAGAAATCCAAAGTGAAGACGGAGGACCCGCCGACCCTCCCGAACGGTGGCTTCATCGGGGAGAAGGAAGTCGATATGTGGAGATCCGCCGCCGGAGACCCATATCCGATGGAGAAGGGCGAAGATGAGATCCCGATGTTCTCGCGGTTCGTGGAGCGCGGTCTTGCGCTCCCGGCCGGCCGACTTCTTCAAGGGGCGCTCGGGTACTACGGGATCGAGTACACGAACTCCGAACCCCAACGGCATCTTCCACACGTCGGTCTTTGTCCACTTCGCGAAGCCTTCCTCGGAATCAAGCCGCACCGGGTGCTCTTCGGGAAGTTCTTCCGCGTCAAGCCGCGGCCCGGTGCCTCAAACCCCGGGGTAGTCGGAGGAGCCGCATCCGGGCGAGGGAGGATGCCGCGGAGCGTACTTTGCGTACAAACTTGTCGACTCCAACGCGGATTGGAAGACCGGGTGGTTCTACATCACGAACCACCACCCCGGCCCTCGCCGAAGCCGAGCGGACGGCGGCCCGGTGCACCGTGAGTGGTGGAACACGGAGCCCACCATGCAAGAAGGAATCCGGCTCCCCGAGGCGCTAGCACGCATCAAAGTGCTCGGGGAGGCGGGAGCCGAGGGCCGAGCACGTGGCCTTCGTTTCATGAAGCGCAGGATCCAGCCGCTGATGGCTCGGGAGACACTGGGCTTCGAGTACACCGGCGACGACGACTCGTCGCGGATGCGGGAGGCGGGCCGGGCCGACAACGACATCGTCGAGAGGTTGTCGCGGATCTTCAAGGACATGCCGCCATACACGGCGTGCCCAGTCGAGGAGTACTCCGCCGCGCGCCCGCCCAAGGAGGTGAGTAGTCGTACTCCCTCGGTCGAGTAGTGATTATTTGTAGTAGAGTTGCTAACGCCCCATGTCTTGCGCGGGATGATGTGAAGAGGTTCATCTCCGAGCCGTAGCCGCCACGGAGCGGGATTGAGATCCCGGTGGAGGGGAAGGTGAAGGAGCGCCGCGAAGTCGGTGAAGGCGTCGACACCGTCGTCGTGGAAGATACCTCCGACGACGACGACGAAGACGAAGAGACGGCGCGGGGACCGCTTCCGGCCGCGGTCGAGGTTTAGCCGCCGGGCTTGCCTCATGTTCCGCCGGTACGGGACTCTCCGGCCTAGCACGGAGGCTAGCCTTGCCGCGCCGCCACGGAAGCCGCGCAACCCCGCCGGGGAAGCGGGTGACGAAGAAACGAGAAAGTCTCGGAGACCACGCCTCGGGAGGTAAGTTGTCTTGGGCAAAGTAGTCGAGTACCCGTTGTTCGAGTACGTTGTCGACGAGTAGTCTTCCTTTGTATGCGGGAGGTGCCGCCGGCGGGAGCCCGTCGAAGAGGGCGACGAGGGGCGTGTGGGATACGGTGGGGGAACCGGCTAGAAGTCGTAGTCCGGCCCCCCCGTTGAAGAACTCCGGCGCAAGCGGGAGCGCCGGCCCCCGCTCCCGAGAAGAGAGCACGGGACCCGTGGCCGCCACCGTTGGAGAGGTGGTGGCCTCAAGACGCGCAGGAGACATCGCGCGCGGCCGCCGCCACCGTGGAGGAGGCGGTGGCCGCGAGGGGCGGAGGAAGAGGCGCCCGCCGAGGGTGGACTGGTTGATATTGCCAGCATCCTCGGTGCTCCGGCCGTGACCATTGTCCGGTCGAACTTGTAAGTACCATATCCTCACGTGTAGTACTTGCTGCAGTAGTCGATCTTGTCTGACGATCCTCCGTGAATATTTCTGCAGAAAATCCACGGATCTGACCTGGGATGGGGACGAGCCCTCATCAGCGGTGGCGGAAGAAGTTGCGCCGCCCACCGAAGAGACCACTCCCGCCGCCCAAGCCATGAGCGAGCCACCGGCTACGGAGCGCCGGCCGCCGGAGGCCGGTGTAGTCGAAGGTGAGTACCCTTCGTGAAGGCTGCGGAGCTCCATGAGTAGTAGTCGTAGGCACCGATGCACATGTAGTTTTGCGACGGGCGGCCGAAGGTGGTGACATCCCTGCGGGGGTGCCGATGCGAGAGGTTGACACCGAGAGGCCCCGGAGGGCTGCGGAGGGAGCCCCCCGAGCCTATGGCGGAGGTCGTCGAGAAGACCGCCGGGGGAGAGGCGGTCACCACGTCGCCAAAGATTGCTCTGGAGGTGGCTGTCCGCTCCCTGAGATCCAAGACGCAGAGCCCATCCGTTCTGCACCAATGACGGTGGCCACTTCGAGTAGCCGCGGCGGGATAGAGCTTCTTGCAGACAATCTCGTCGAGCCGGCGACGGTAGACAAGCATCTGGAGGCGATCCGTCGAGCCGAGCAATGGATGAAGGTAAGTAGCCGTAGCCTTTCGAGTAGTCAATCCTTTTGCCGTTGAGTACTCTTCGTGACTTGAGTTGTCTTGTGCAGGATGTCGCGGAGCGGTCCCGCGACAAGTCGAACTTGCGGGGGTTATGGGGACACCGTGCTCCGAGCGAGAGGCGCCGGAGGAGCAACTTGTGAAGTCGCGGAAGCACGCGGGCCGCCATGCAATCAAAGCTCGACGCCGCCTTCGCCAAGTACCACAACGACGTCACGGAGTTGCGGGCGAAGGGCGACGACTTGGTGCGGAAGAACAAAGGCCTCCGCAACAAGAATAAAGGTATATCCTTCGACTTGTCGAGTACTTGTTGGAAGTCAAGAAGCATCGACCCGTTGTTGCATTCTTTGTGTTGCGAGCTTGAGGGCCAGGTGGAGCAGCTGAAGGCCTCGGAGACGAGCATGAAGAACCTCTTCTACCGGGAGTAAGAAGCCCGCCATGTACTCGAGCTCGACTACGGGGAACTCGCCTTCGAGTGCGAGAAGCATATGGAGCCGCGGATTGCCTCTCGATAGGGATCTCGTCAACCGCTACAAATCTTTGCGAGAAATTGAACGAGGACCGCGAGGCATTGCGGGCCCGGTTGAAGGAGTTGGAGGAGGCCGCTGCGCCGATCGCAAGGCTCCCGGTGCCGCACCCGGCGGCCCCACGATCGCTCCTGCGGTGGATCGCCTTCGTGAAGCTCCAAGCCGGCCGGCCGCCTACGTCAAGCATATGGCCGGGTCGATCCCAAGACAAGTCTTGGCCTTCATGAAGTCGTACTTCCCCGAAGGCTCCGGTGGAGGTGGTCGCCGGCGGGGTAGCCGCCAACCGCTCGGATGAGCGGTATGCGAGCCGCTTTGGAGCAGATGGCTCCCATCGCGGAGCGAGGTAGCCGAGAAGCCGAACCTCCGGTAGCCCGTAATAGGTAGCTAGTAGCCATAGTTGTACGAGAAAAACAATAGTAATGAATCGTTCAAGTATCAATGAAAGAGAATTTTCCGGCAATGAGTACTCGTAGTCGCGATCTCGGAGTGCGGAGCGCCCATCGTGGAGTAGGTGCGAGTAGTAGTACTCGGCTTTGGTAGTCCCGTTGTAGGGAGTAGGCGATAAAGAAGTTGATGAAAGATCAATCTTTATTAGCGAAGAAGTACACACGGGTGGCCGGGGCCGTAGTTACAAAGTAGTCGCACGGACCGAAGGCCGCTTACGACCGAGTAGCGGCCGGAGCGGGTGGCCGCTTGCCGCGGTTGATCCGTAGGTAGCCGTGTAGGCCGGATCGTAGATCCGTAGGTAGCCGCGCGGCCGGATCTTGGAGTGTGGTCTCTTGGTAGACCGCTACTAGAGTCCTTGACGCTCGTCGCGGCCCGGGGGTCCGTAGGTAGCCGCACGGGGCCGGACCCCGGAGAAGAGTAGTCCGGAGATCGGAGCCGGGACCGGAGGGTCGCTTACGGCCGGGGGCGTTGATGTAGTCGGTTAGACTTGAACCCCGGAGTAGTCGTGCGGACTAGGCGTAGAATCGACAGAGTTGGTCGACGTTCCACGAGTTGTTGACGTCTTCGCCTTCAAGTGTTTGGAGGCGATAGGAGCCCGCCCCGGTCACCTTAGCCACGGTGAAGGGGCCTTCCCGGAGGGGAGCCGAGCTTGTGAAGTCCTTCCGTGTTCGGGATACGGCGGAGGACAAGATCTCCAACATTGAAGGAGCGTTCCTTGACGTTGCGGTCATGGTAGCGTCGGATACCCTCCGGGTACCTAGCCGATTGGACGAGGGCGGCGCGGCCGAGCTTCTTCGAGGTCGTCGATGTCAACTCGTCTGTCGTCTTCCGAGACGCCTTCGTCGTAGTGCTCCACCGCCGGCGAGTTCCATATGACGTCGGCGGGGAGGATGGCTTCGGAGGCCGTAGACCGAGAAGTAGGGGGATTGCCCCGTTGGCTTGGATGGTTGAGTCCGCGGCCCCCGCAGTGCGTTGGGTAGTTCCTTGATCCACTTGCCCCCTTTGGAGTTAGCGCGTCGTGTAGCCGCTTCTTGAGGGCGTCGAGCACCATCCCATTGGCGCGCTCGACTTGTCCGTTGGCCCGTGGATGGGCGACCGAGACGTATCGGACGTCAATCCCGCCTGTTCTCGCGGTACTCCCGGAACTCGGTGGTTGTTGAAATTGGACCCCCGTGTCCGTGATGATGCGGTGGGGTAGCCCATAGCGGTGTACGAGTTCATCCGGGAAGTCGAGTACTGTCGGCCTTGGGGCATGTGACCGGCTTGACCTCGATCCACTTGGTGAACTTGTCGATAGCCACCGGTACCTGTTGAATCCTCCTGGCGCGGTTGGCGGTGGCCCAATCATGTCGAGCCCCCGGCGAGGCAAAGGGCCGGGTTTGCGGTATGGTGACTAGCTTGTAGGCCGGGACGTGTTTTTGCTTGGCGAAGTACCGACATCCTTGGCACCTTCGACGAGTTCTTCGGCATCGCCCGGTGGCCGTGGGCCGGTAGAAAGCTCGCGGAAGGCCTTGGCGACCGGCGTACGTGAAGACGCGTGGTTTCCGTAGACGCCCTTGTGGATCTCCTCCGAGATGTCCTTGCCTTCTTCACGAGGGACGCACTTCATGAGTACTCCGAGAAGATGCGCCCCGCTTGTAAAGCTTGTCTCCCGACGAGGACGTAAGACTTGGCGCGGCGAACGAGTTGTTCGAGCTGCGTTCTTGTCGGAGGGGACCTTCGCTCGGCCGAGGTAGTCGATGAAGGGTTGCCTCCGGTCCACGTCGATCATCATGACATCCCGCCCAGTGGTGGATGGGGCGGGACAAGGTGGTCGGTGGCGCCGGCTCCGGGATGGATGGCGCGTGAAGCTCATGGACGAAGACGCCCCGCCGGTACTTGAGCGCGGGTGGATCCAAGCTTCGAGAGGACGTCCGCCGCAACGTTGTTGTCGCGGACGATGTGATGGAACTCGAGACCATAGAATTTGTTCTCGAGCTTGCGGACTTCTAGGCGAGGCGTCCATGTTCTCCTTGTTGCGGTCCCGGGACTTGTTGACTTGGTTGATGACCACCTGCGGAGTCGCGGTAGACTAGTAGCCGCTTGATTCCCGGTGAAGCCGCGAGGCCGAGCCCGTGTAGGAGGGCTTCGTACTCGGCTTCATTGTTTGAGACCTTCCGGAAGATGCGGGATGTACTTGAGTTGTTCGCCCGTTGGAGAGATCGGGGAGCACCCCCGCACGCTCGCGCCCTCGAGGTTGAGTGAGCCGTCGAAGTACATCACCCAATGCTCGGTCGCACGGTGGGAGTAGGTAGTCGGTTCTCCTGCCATTCCGCCATGAAGTCAACTAGTGCTGCGACTTGATGGCCGTGCGTGGCTTGAAGTCGATGCTCGAGGGCGCCGAGCTCGACGGCCCACTTGGAGATTCTTCCGGTGGCGTCTTGGTTCCTCGGGATGTCGCCGAGCGGGTAGTCGGTGACGACGGAGACCGAGTACTCCCGGAAGTAGTGTCGTAGCTTCCGCGAGGTGATGAGTAGAGCGTACGGGGAGCTTACGCACGGGCTGGTAGCGAGCCTTGGACTACGATAAAACCTCGGCGACGAAGTAGGCGGGGCGGCCGGACCGGGTAGGCGTGGCCGTCTTCCCGTCGCTCGACAACGATGGCGATGCCGACCACGTGAGTAGTCGCGGCTAGGTAGAGCAATAGGTGCTCGCCCTTGTGAGGAGCCGTGAGGATTGGTGGCTTTGACGGAAGTCCTTGAGCCCGGGCAAGGGCTTGATCCACCTACGGAGTCCACACGAACTTCTCGTGATGCTTGAGTAGTTTGAAGAAGGGGAGGCCCCGTTCTCCTAGCCTCGAGATGAATCGTTCAATGCCGCCATGCACCCGTCGGCTTACGGACGTCTTTGATGCTCGTGGGAGCTTTCATGCTGGTGATGGCGGAGATTTTCTCGGGGGTTGGCTTCAATGCCGCGGCGGGGCGATGATGAAGCCGAGTAGTTTGCCCGAAGGGACGCCGAAGACGCACTTGTTCGGTTTGAGCTTCCGGCGGTACTCGCGTAGCGATGCGAAGGTCTCTTCAAGGTCGTCGATGAGGGTACTGCGGGAGTCCCCGGTCTTGACAACTACGTCATCCACGTGGCCTCGACGTTCTTGTTGAGTTGCCGCTTGAAGCGAGCCTGGATGGCCCGTTGATAGGTAGCGCGGCGTTCTTCAACCCGAATGACATGGTCGTGTAGCAATACGCGCCAAACGGGGTGATGAACGCGGTCTTTTCCCGGTCTTCCTCCTTGATTGCGATCCGGTGGTACCGGAGTAGCGGTCGAGGAAGCAAAGCGAGGTCGCGGCCGCCGTGGAGTCGATGACTTGATCAATCCGCGGCAACCCGAAGGGGTCCTTGGGGCAGTGCTTGTTGAGGTCGGTGTAGTCGACGC
Source organism: Cenchrus americanus (assembly GCA_947561735.1). NCBI lineage: Eukaryota > Viridiplantae > Streptophyta > Magnoliopsida > Poales > Poaceae > Cenchrus > Cenchrus americanus. The sequence continues at coordinate 60,078,626 of OX387240.1, forward strand.
ACATCCTCCACTCGTTCGAGTTCTTCTTGCGGACGAGGATGGGGTTGGCGAGCCACTCAGGATGAAAGACTTCTCTGATGAAGCCAGCTGCGAGTAGCTCGGCGAGCTCCTTCTTGATGGCGTCCTGTCTGTCGTCGGCAAAACGTCGAAGGTGTTGTCGCTTAGGGGTGGCCTTTGGATCGACATTAAGGCAATGCTCAATCAGCTCCCTGGGCACTCCTGGCATGTCCGCTGGCTTCCACGCGAAGATGTCGCGGTTAGCTCGAAGAAAGCTGATGAGCGCGTCTTCCTATTTGGGGTCAAGGCCGGCCCCGATGGTGGTGGTCTTGCTAGGGTCGCCCGTTCCGAGGTCGGACCGTCGCGACGAGTACCTCCTCGGGTGGGCGGGGCTTGTTGGCGCTGTCCGACTTCTGCGGGATGTCGAGTTCGCTCGTAGCGAGCTTCTTCGACGCGGCGTAGACCTCCATCATCGCGTTGGGTACTTGGTTTGTGGAAGCGATCACCACGGCCTCTCGTGTCGCGGTCGTGGGAGATCTTCCAAGTCCCCACGGAGGGAGAGTACACCGGTCGGACTTGGCATCTTGAGTACCAAGTAGGTGTAGTGGGGCACCGCGATGAACTTGGCGATGGCCGGGCCTGCCGAGGATGGCGTGGTAAGAGGTCTCGAAATCCGCGACCTCGAATTTGATGTACTCGGTGCGGTAGTTGTCCCGAGACGCCCGAAGGTAAGCGGCGGGACCACCGAGCCCGGTGGGATAGCCGCGTTGCACGGGACGATGCCGTAGAAGGGCGTGTTGCTCTTGGTGAGCATGGGGGTGACGTCGAGCTCCATTTTCTTCAAGGTTTTGGTGAAGAGGACGTTGAGCCCGCTCCCGCCGTCGATGAGCACCTTGTTGAGCTTGGAGCCCGCCACCGTTGGCTTCGGGACGAGGGGGAAGCGTCCGGTTCGGAGAAGCCGGTCCATTGGTCCGCGCGGGAGAAGGTGATGGGTACCTCCGACCACCCGAGAGGGGTCGGGACCGCCGGCTCAATGGACATCACTTCTCGACGGGTAGTCTGCTCCCGCCTTCGGGCGATCGCCGAAGAGGATGTTGACGGTCTTCTCGGGTTCTTGGAAGTCACTTTTGTCGCCGTCCTTCTTCTTGCCCTTTTGGTCGTGAGGATGCGGTGGCTCCGGGTATCCTTGAGTGCATGCACGAGTTGGTAGCACCTTGCTCGGTAGTGTGGTTGCCGTTTGGATGCCACGGGCACTTCTCCTTCGGCGGGTCTTTGAAACCGCCGGAGTTCTTCTTCGAGTTCCCTTTCGCGGGCGGCCGGATAGCCGCGACGGTGTTGTACGGCTTGCGCTTGCGGTTGGGACCCGAGTAGTTCTTGTTGTTGTTGTTGTTGTTGTTGCGGCCGCCTTGGTTTGCATTGCCGCCGCCGCCGCCCCCCGGTTCTCGCTTGGACTTGCCGCGGATGGCGTCGTACTTGGCGTTGGCCTTGTCCTCTTCATCCGCCCAGGACGTGATCATGTCCTTGAGGTGGGGGATGGACCTGGGGCGGCGACGACCAGAAGTCCTCGAAAGTGCGGCGATGGTAGAGGCCGTCTGGAAGAGGTCGATGACCTCCTTGTCGGTGACGTCGACGACGGTAGCGAGCTTGTCGAAAAGCGGCGCATGTACTTGCGGAGGGTCTCGCCCCGTTCCTCGCTTGATCATGGCCGGGTCCATGCGAGTACCCGAACGGCCCATGGCGCCGCAAAGTTGCTCGTGAGCTTGCTCCTTGAGCCGGTCCCACTTGTCGATCGAGTGCTTGTCGAGCGACTCGAGCCAAGTGAGTGGTGCTTGGTCCGGACGAAGGGGAAGTAGAGGCATTTGGTGTCGCCGTTGCCGCCGCCGTTCTCGATGGAGAGGGCGTAGCATCGGAGCCACTGGATAGGATCCTGCTTCACGTCGTACTTGGTGATCCCCAAAGGCTTGGGGAGGAGTAAGTTGCGAAGTCGAGGTGAGAAGGCGGGGAAGCCGTCGCCCCTTGGCGGCGGGGGTCGACTTCTTCCGCCGCAGCTCCTCAATCTTCCGGCGAGCGTCGTACCCGCCGTGCGAGGCACCGGAGGCGTGGCTGTTTGCGTGGCCTTGGCCGCCGCGGCCCGCCGCCGCCTCCCGGCTCTCTGTTGGCCCCATGGTTGGAGCTACCGCCGTCGCCGCCGCCGCCGGTCGGGGTCGTTGCCGCCGCCACCGGCGGAGCGCGGTGGGGGAACAACTTCTCGGTTGCCTTGGTCTTCTTTGTGAAGGTCCGCCGCGTTGGAGCGGCGGTGGTTTGGATCGGCCGGAAGGTCGCTCGAGTATGGTTGGGGCCGGCGTTGGCACCGCGACTAGTGGCTTCGTTGTCGCGGGGTTTAGGCTGGAGGAGGAGTTGGTTGACTCGTTGTCGACCCGCATGAAGTAGGCTTCTTCGGCCGAGCTTGGCGATGACCTCTCCGGCGCGTATACCCCGAGCTCCGGCGTGCGATCGTACTTGGTTCCTATGGGATGACAATTTGGAGGTGGTTCAGCTAACTCCCACACTGGTTTCCTCTCAAAATTTTTCCAACTCCTCATGCAGTTGACCCGGTTGCATCGGATAAAGCATGTCCAATGTCCTTGGGCTCAAAAGTAGCAACAAAAGCAGCATGAGCAAAATGAGAGGAATTCTGGACCTCGACCGTGTAGTGCGTTCATTGATGTCTCCAATGATCTTCGACGGGGATGCACTTCTTGAATCCGACGGGAGCCTCACGCCTCGAGACTACCTCCCCCTCAACCCGGCTTCTCGTTGGTCCTCTTGTTGCACCGTCGTTGTCCATGAAGTAGACGGTCCATGCTCCAAAGTGGTCGTAGGGGAAGTAGTGGGTACATGCTCGGCTTGGTAGCATGGTTCTCCCCATCATCATCTCCATCTTCATCTTTCTCCTCCTCAAAGAGGTCCTCGGCCATCTCTTCATCACCTGCACATTCAAAACCAAGAGAGGTACATGGCATTGTCTCGTCGAAGGTCACCTCGCAAGTCTCCATGATTTTGTTAGTCTCAAGGTTAAGCACCCTATAGGCTCTAGAGTGGTTAGCATATCCAAAGAAAATACCATCACTAGACCTAGCCTCAAACTTGTCGAGTTTTCCCTTCTTCAAAATAAAGCACTTGCAGCCAAAAACTCGGAAGTGACTCACCTTGGGTGCCCGACCATGCATAAGCTCATAACAAGTCTTCTTCTTGAAAGCTCTCAATAAAATCCGGTTGGAAACATGGCAAGGCGCTGATGACCGCCTCGGCCCAAAACCTCCTAGGAGTCCTGTGCTCATCGAGCATCGTCCTAGCCATCTCACAAAGAGTCCGATTTTTCCTTTCCACGACTCCATTTTGAGGGGGCACATAAGGGTCGAATGCGATGTTCAAGACCTAGATCACGACAAAAGGCATCAAAACGAGAGTTCTTGAACTTCCAGGCCATTATCCTTAACGGATAGCTCGAATAGCATTCCCATGCCTCTCGTTTTTCAACCTCACGATCGGATCTCGAACAAAACCAAATGTCTCACTCTTATCCTCCAAGAAGAACACCCGAGGCATAGCGAGAGTAATCGTCCACCACAACAAGGACATACCACTTCCCACCCAGAAGCGAACTCGGCGGCCCAACAAGGTCCATATGCAACGGCTACGGCTCGGACGCTCGGTCATGACATCGGTCGGGGGTGGATGGGGAGTGGCTACCATCTTACCATGCCTACAAGGAGCACAAACCAAATCCTTCTCAAGCTTCAACCTCGGCAATCCTCGGACAAGGTCAAGACCACTCAAGCGGAAACCAAATCAAAGCTCAAGTGTCCCAACCGCCTATGCCATTTCCACAAATCGAGAAGAAGGACCGGCCATCAAACGGCGAGCGAGGACCCAAAGAACGAGAGAAATCGGCCACGAAAATCGACCCTCGGGGGATGATCATACAGACAAGATCACCTCGAGAATCAAGCAAACGAGACTCGCGGACTTCAGAGAAACGCACCTCAAAACCCTCATCAAGCGATCGAGAACGTAATTAAACAGACTTCACAAGAGCCACTCTCTTCAACGTTACCTTGTCACTCACATGCACAACACCCTCTGAGAAAGCACCCTACCTCGTCCATTGTCCCCAAATGTGATGTCTTGCTTTTCCTTCAGGGGTGAGGTGGAGAACCACTTCTTATCTCTAGGTCATGTGTCGAGAACACCGGAGTCGATCAACCAAATGTTCTCCAAGCCTCCGCTGCGATCGAAACAAGAACGAGAATGAAGCTAGCGACTCGACAACGGGGTTAGCACAAAGAAAGTTAAACCGAGTGTCGAGCCATCTGCTCAAAGAGGGGTTAGCAAACATCACTCCCTTGCCACCAAACTTCCCATGTCCCATGGGAGGAGTACGAGCACCACGAGGGGAAACGTGGTCCGTAGTTCCTCTTTCGGAACCCAAAGTTTGCGACCATCTCCCCTAAACCCATGCGAGGACGAGTAGGAGGACGTCCGGCAAAACCACCACAGGCAGAGGCCAAACCTCTCACCGGCCCGCACCATCATCTCTCTGACAAACCTCTCATAGCCACCACCTCTCTGTGGGAACACCTTAACCTCCTCACACTTCCCACACCCGTGGAAGTGGCACTCTAGGCTCGGGGAATACCGCAGGGAGCGCGTACTTTGTCTGGTTTGCTTGCTCCCTAGCAAGCCTCTCATCCCTCTTCCTCTTGTAGCAAAACTGCGCAAGATGCCTCTCCTTGCCCTGATACTCACACTGAAGGGGATGGGTTTTGGTTTTGGCTACGGCTTCTCTCTAGGCTTCTCACCCTACTCACCCACAAACTTCAACGGTTTCTGGAAATCATTTGTCTTAGGTGGGAATTTGGGTGGATCTTAGGTTGTGAAAGCTTTGTTGCAAAGGTGGTTGGGCTTTGGTGTGAAAGAGTTCTTGGGTGCTTTTGGAGTGGGACTTGGATCTATAGATCACCTCAAACTACAGGGTTAGACTCAACACACTTCTCATACACACTCTCCCCACTGTTCTCTCCCTTTCTCACCCAACTTCTCAAAACCCAAACCACGACCATCGGCTCTCTTGAACTCCTCAATCATGATTTTCAGCGAGTTTCTGCCCGAACGACCAACCCAACACCTTCCTCAAATAGTCATTCTCCTCATAGATGACATCCAAACGGGAAGTAAGTTCAGAGTTACGCAAAGTGACTTCATCACGGCTAGAACATGCATTTGCAACGGGAGATTTCAAAGAATTGACTTCAAAGAACTAATGGTAGAACGAGCATCGACAAGCTTAGCATGCATAGTAGGACATGATTTGCAAGCACCAAGCAGAATCTGGGTCTAGCCTTAAGCTCATCATGTTCAGTCCCTAAGAGCATCTAGTTGAGCCAAAATAGAAGCATTCTTCTCATTAAGCGATTTGATCTCATTCAACCAAGCATCACATTCAACACATTCAACATCATCGGGAGAAGTAGAGGCAAGTTTCAGGAACTCATTTCTCAAGTTTCAATTCAAGCAATTTTGACTCTAATTCTCCTACTTTCTCGCTAGCATTCTCAGAAATTTCGAGCCCTAAGATCTTTCCCTCTGTCTTTTTTTTGGCATCTCTCGGCCTTTCTCACGGTTATCAAGCAAACCATTCAACCTACTTTCAATCTCTGACAAGCAAAGAGTCAGGTCCGTTTTACCTCATCCTCCGAGTCGGAGTCGGCGATCCTCCTTCACACTCTTCTTGCTGCTCGAGCTACTGGAGGCCATGCCACAAAAGCCCTCGGCGCCACACGGCGGCCGTCGAGGTTCCGGCTTGCACTCTTCTTGCCCTTTGCGCCTCCCGGCGTCTTCATCTTCGCTGCTCGAGCTTGACTGCTCCTCGCTTGAGCTTGAGTCGACGTCGCTCGCACCAGCCACCATCGCTCTTGCCTTGTTCTTCTTGTAGGTGCTCTTGCTCGGTCGCCGCTTGTCCTTGTCCTTGCTCTTGGACTTGTTGAAGTGCTTTCCCTTGGAGGAGTACTTGTCTTCACGCCTCGGGTGCGCCTTGTACTCGTTCACCTTGTACTTGTTCTCCTCTGCTTCCGGGCACTCGGCGATGAAGTGGCCACGCTTGCCACACTTGGCAGCACGTCACGAGAGCTCAGCCTTGCGTTCACTCCCAGACTCTCGTGTAGTCGTTCAAACCTTCTTGAGAGCAAGGCCGGCTCCTCCTCGCCCGGCCACATCAAACTCCTCATCTGGAATGGACATAAGAGAGGACAAGGAAAACTGTCGACGGGAAGGGTTAGATTTGCCCTTTGATCCTCCCACAAGAGCAAGACTATGGTCAGTCGAGCCCTCATGCTTGGATAGCAACTTCTGTCAACCTCGGCCGACTTGAGCTTAGAAAAGAGGTCATCCAACTCAATAGTCAATAATTCACGACTCCTTGATGGCCTCAGCCTTAGCACCCCAAACATTTGGGTCCAAGACATGCAAGAGCTTCAAAGCACGATCATGCTCGGAATACGGAAAATCCTCAACATTAGCCTTCATGTTGTTCACGATGGCGGTGAACCTCGAAACATCGCATCAATGTCCTCACTTAGGAAGTGGAGTGAAATTCTCATATTGCATCCGGTAAGAGACAAAGAGGCGAGCCTTCACATGGTTATCACCACCGTGAGCAACCAACAACTTATCCCAAATTTGCCAAGCAAGATTCAAATGGCGAACACGCTCAAACTCTGGATCACACAAGCTCCAGCACAAGTGATCAACGGCTTTTGCATTAGCCTCATACTTGGCCTTGGCATCGGCATCGGTCACCATAAGAGTATGGATGTTGACCGGAATAGCATAGGTCTTGTCAAGCACAATAAAATCCAACAGCTTTCCTCGAAGAAAAATCATCATACGAGCCGCCCACTTGTGGTAACCCTTGCCATCCCGAAGTGCGGCGGACCGCCCCCCGCTCAGATACGCCATCTTAGGATTCGAGACTTGTCAAAGTCGCAAAGTCCGGCACCAAGCTCCCCCGATACCAATTGAAGGATCGAAACGGCGAACCGGAGAGGGGGGGGGAGTGAATGGGAGCGATAAAATTCTTTCTCAAAGAATTCGGCCTATATCCCAATCGCAACTCCGAGTCACACACAAACAAGCGGAAGCACACACAAACCTCTCTCGATACCTTAGGAACAAGGCTTGAAAGGCTAGGAAGCAAAGCGGAAGCAAGCACGAAAGAACTTGAGCAACAACTAAGAAGAGTGAGACCTACGGTCAACGGCACAAGTGGCCAAGGTCACCACGAACCTTACGAGCCGCACCGGGTCACCCCAGGAGCACAAGTGACCAGGTCAACCTACCTTCAACGGGTCACCCGGCACGAGGTGGCCCAGGATCACCCGAGACTGACCCCGGAAAGCGCATGAAATCGCCCCCAAACTTTAGATCAAAGGATCTCCCAAACCACTTGGAGTCTTCAGACGAAATTTTGGGGAGATGATGAACACCCCAAGGAGAGGTTATGCCCCAAAAATTATGGTCTCAAACTCCCTACAACTCCCGGAATCACAAATCCTTGCCAAGAACACAAATACCTAGGGTTCATCCAAAAGTCAACGAATCGAAGGCCAAATCCCGGCGTTTGAGGGTCAAGATCATCACCAAAGGTGCGCAAGGCATCCATCCATGTTTCCCTCAAAGAAATCCGGGGAGAAACCAACTCAAATTCGCGGAATCACACCGGGAACAAAGGCACGAAAACAAGCACAAAAAGCCACGAAAAACAACCCTAGAATCTTCTATACAAACCGGGAAAGATTCACAAGGTCTAACATCTTAGCCCTAGCATCCATCCCTCTCAACAAATCTCTCATGAAGCTCTCATGCTAGCCTAGAGAAAATAGAAGGAAAAATAGCTACGAAAATGAGAAAGAGGAGGGAGCAAATGAAACCACAGAGTCACACTGAGAGAGAGCCATCAACACACACTCGAGGCTTATACTCCCGAGGTCCCGCCGGAGTGGTAAATGACTCGACTACCCCTAACACACCCCTGCGACGATACAACCCACGTAGGGGCATTTTGGTAATGTATGTGGGTCTTGCCATCGGACGGCCACGCCTTTGCCGCACCAAGCGTCCTCGACGCAAGCCATGCGATCCCCGCCGCGTGTCCTCCGCTTCGAAGCTTCTAGACACGCCGGATCCCGTCTGCGTCGTGTTGGGCCCTCGGACTTGGTTTGAGGCCCAAACCAAGAAACCGTCCGTCGATGGTTTTGTGGGCAAACCACCAAACCCCCGGTGCCGTGCGACCTCGCGCCAAGCCACTTGACTTGACCTCCACCGTGCACGGCTCATCTGTCCATGACTTCGTCTTGCTTGTGTCGCCACCATGTGACCCGCACCCCGGTCCGGCGTCCACCGGGTCCCTCGGAGCCGGAGCCTTTCTGTCTCTCCATCTCCCGGAGGCCCCTCGAAGACCTTTCGCGCCGTTCTTCACGTGCAACAACACGAACTAGGCGCGGCCTACACTGGCGCACTAAGCCAAGAGTCAGTCCAACACCCGTTGTCAATCACTCATCACTAAGGAGCGGTCATCCACCGACCACTGGGACGCTCCTGGTCCACACCCCGCTTGTAAAGCTTGTCTCCGACGAGGACATAAGACTTGGCGCGGCGGACGAGTTGTTCGGCCGCGTTCTTGTCGGAGGGACCTTACGCTTCGGCGAGGTAGTCGATGAAGGGTTGCCTCCGTCCACGTCGATCATCATGACATCCTCGCCCACTGGTGGATGGGGCCGGGACGATGGTCGGTGGCGCCGGCTCCGGGATGGATGGCGCGTGAAGCTCATGGACGAAGACGCCCGCCGGTACTTGGAGCGCGGGTGGATCCAAGCTTCGAGAGGACGTCCGCCGCAACGTTGTTGTCGCGGACGATGTGATGGAACTCGAGACCATAGAATTTGTTCTCGAGCTTGCGGACTTCTAGGCGATGAGGCGTCCATGTTCTCCTTGTTGCGGTCCCGTGGACTTGTTGACTTGGTTGATGACCACCGCGGAGTCGCGGTAGACTAGTAGCCGCTTGATTCCCGGTGAAGCCGCGAGGCCGAGCCCGTGTAGGGAGGGCTTCGTACTCGGCTTCATTGTTTGAGACCTTCCGTAAGATCCGGGATGTACTTGAGTTGTTCGCCCGTTGGAGAGATCGGGGAGCACCCCCCGCACCGCGCCCTCGAGGTTGAGTGAGCCGTCGAAGTACATCACCCAATGCTCGGTCGCACGGTGGGAGTAGGTAGTCGGTTCTCCGCCATTCCGCCATGAAGTCAACTAGTGCTCGCGACTTGATGGCCGTGCGTGGCTTGAAGTCGATGCGCGAGGGCGCCGAGCTCGACCGGCCCCACTTGGAGATTCTTCCGCGTGGCGTCTTGGTTCCTCGGGATGTCGCCGAGCGGGTAGTCGGTGACGACGGAGACCGAGTACTCCCTGGAAGTAGTGTCGTAGCTTCCGCGAGGTGATGAGTAGAGCGGACGGGAGCTTCCGCACGGCCGGTAGCGAGCCTTGGACTCGATAAAACCTCGCCGACGAAGTAGGCCGGGCGCCGGACCGGCAGGCGTGGCCGTCTTCCCCGTCGCTCGACAACGATGGCGATGCATCGACCACGTGAGTAGTCGCGACTAGGCAGAGCAATAGGCCGCTCGCCCTTGTGAGGAGCCGTGAGGATTGGTGGCTTTGACAGAAGTCCTTGAGCCGGGCAAGGGCTTGATCCACCTCTCGAGTCCACACGAACTTCTCGTGATGCTTGAGTAGTTTGAAGAAGGGGGAGGCCCCGTTCTCCTAGCCTCGAGATGAATTCGCTCAATGCCGCCATGCACCCCGTCGCCTTTCGGACGTCTTTGATGCTCGTGGGAGCTTTCATGCTGGTGATGGCGGAGATTTTCTCGGGGTTGGCTTCAATGCCGCGCCGGGCCGATGATGAAGCCGAGTAGTTTGCCCGAAGGGACGCCGAAGACGCACTTGTTCGGTTTGAGCTTCCGGCGGTACTCGCGTAGCGATGCGAAGGTCTCTTCAAGGTCGTCGATGAGGGTACCGGAGTCCTCGGTCTTGACAACTACGTCATCCACGTGGCCTCGACGTTCTTGTTGAGTTGCCGCTTGAAGCGGCGCCCGGATGGCCCGTTGATAGGTAGCGCCGGCGTTCTTCAACCCGAATGACATGGTCGTGTAGCAATACGCGCCAAACGGGGTGATGAACGCGGTCTTTTCCTCGGTCTTCCTCCTTGATTGCGATCCGGTGGTACCCGAGTAGCGATCGAGGAAGCAAAGCGAGTCGCAGCCCCGCCGTGGAGTCGATGACTTGATCAATCCGCGGCAACCCGAAGGGGTCCTTGGGGCGGCTTGTTGAGGTCGGTGTAGTCGACACACATCCTCCACTCGTTCGAGTTCTTGTTGCGGACGAGGACGGGGTTGGCGAGCCACTCAGATGAAAGACTTCTCCGATGAAGCCACCGCGAGTAGCTTGGCGAGCTCCTTCTTGATGGCGTCCCGTCCGTCGTCGGCAAAACGTCGAAGGTGTTGTCGCTTAGGGGTGGCCTTTGGATCGACGTTAAGGCAATGCTCAATCGGCTCCCCGGGCACTCCCGGCATGTCCGTCGGCTTCCACGCGAAGATGTCGCGGTTAGCCCGAAGAAAGCTGATGAGCGCGTCTTCCTATTTGGGGTCGAGGCCGGCCCCGATGGTGGTGGTCTTGCTGGGGTCGCCTGTTCCGAGGGACCGTCCTGACGAGTACCTCCTCAGGTGGCTGAGGCTTGTTGGCGCTGTCCGACTTCTCTGGGATGTCGAGTTCGCTCGTAGCGAGCTTCTTCGACGCGGTGTAGACCTCCATCATCGCGTTGGGTACTTGGTTTGTGGAAGCGATCACCACGGCCTCTGTGTCGCAGTCGTGGGAGATCTTCAAGTCCCCCCCGGAGGGAGAGTACACCGGCCGGACTTGGCATCTTGAGTACCAAGTAGGTGTAGTGGGGCACCGCGATGAACTTGGCGATGGCCGCCCCGCCGAGGATGGCGTGGTAAGAGGTCTCGAAATCCGCGACCTCGAATTTGATGTACTCGGTGCGGTAGTTGTCCCGAGACGCCCCGAAGGTAATCGCGCACCACCGAGCCCGGTGGGATAGCCGCGTTGCCTGGGACGATGCCGTAGAAGGGCGTGTTGCTCTTGGTGAGCATGGGGGTGACGTCGAGCTCCATTTTCTTCAAGGTTTTGGTGAAGAGGACGTTGAGCCCGCTCCCGCCGTCGATGAGCACCTTGTTGAGCTTGGAGCCCGCCACCGTTGGCTTCGTGACGAGGGGGAACTGTCCGGTTCGGAGAAGCCGGTCCATTGGTCCGCGCGGGAGAAGGTGATGGGGTACCTCCGACCACCCGAGAGGGGTCGGGACCGCCGGCTCAATGGACATCACTTCTCGACGGGTAGTCCGCTCCCGCCCGCCGGGCGCCGCCGAAGAGGATGTTGACGGTCTTCTCGGGTTCTTGGAAGTCACTTTTGTCGCCGTCCTTCTTCTTGCCCTTTTGGTCGTGAGGATGCGGTGGCTCCGGGTATCCTTGAGTGCATGCCCGAGTTGGTAGCACCGCTCGGTAGTGTGGTTGCCGTTTGGATGCCACGGGCACTTCTCCTTCGGCGGGTCTTTGAAACCGCCGTAGTTCTTCTTCGAGTTCCCTTTCGCAGGCGCCGGATAGCCGCGACGGTGTTGTCCGGCTTGCGCTTGCGGTTGGGACCCGAGTAGTTATCGTTGTTGTTGTTGTTGTTGTTGCGGCCGCCTTGGTTTGCATTGCCGCGCCGCCGCCGCCCCGGTTCTCGCTTGGACTTGCCGCGGATGGCGTCGTACTTGGCGTTGGCCTTGTCCTCTTCATCCGCCCAGACGTGATCATGTCCTTGAGGTGGGGGATGGACTCGGGGGCGGCGACGACCGAAGTCCTCGAAAGTGCGGCGATGGTAGAGGCCGTCCCGGAAGAGGTCGATGACCTCCTTGTCGGTGACGTCGACGACGGTAGCGAGCTTGTCGAAAAGCGGCGCATGTACTTGCGGAGGGTCTCGCCCTCGTTCCTCGCTGATCATGGCCGTGTCCATGCGAGTACCCGAACGGCCCATGGCGCCCGCAAAGTTGCTCGTGAACTCGCTCCTTGAGCCGGTCCCACTTGTCGATCGAGTGCTTGTCGAGCGACTCGAGCCAAGTGAGTGGTGCTTGGTCCGGACGAAGGGGAAGTAGAGGCATTTGGTGTCGCCGTTGCCGCCGCCGTTCTCGATGGAGAGGGCGTAGCATCGGAGCCACCGGATAGGATCCTGCTTCACGTCGTACTTGGTGATCCCCAAAGGCTTGGGGAGGAGTAAGTTGCGAAGTCGAGGTGAGAAGGCGGGGAAGCCGTCGCCCTTAGCGGCGGTGGTCGACTTCTTCCGCCGCAGCTCCTCAATCTTCCGGCGAGCGTCGTACCCGCCGTGCGAGGCACCCGGAGGCGTGGCCGTTTGCGTGGCCTTGGCCGCCGCGACCGCCGCCGCCTCCCGGCTCTCCCGTTGGCCCCATGGTTGGAGCTACCGCCGTCGGCCGCCGCCGCCGTCGGGGGTCGTTGCCGCCGCCACCGGCCGGAGCGCGGTGGGGAACAACTTCTCGGTTGCCTTGGTCTTCTTTGTGAAGGTCCGCCCGGCGTTGGAGCGGCGGTGGTTTGGATCGGCCGGAAGGTCGGCTCGAGTATGGTTGGGGCCGCGTTGGCACCGCGACTAGTGGCTTCGTTGTCGCGGGGTTTAGCCGGGAGGAGGTTGGTTGACTCGTTGTCGACCCGCATGAAGTAGGCTTCTTCGCCGAGCTTGGCGATGACCTCTCCGACGCGTATACCCCGAGCCCCGGCGTGCGATCGTTGTGATCGACATGAGGCACCGCTCGGGGGGTGGTGTGTACCTCGCTCTCGACCGCCTCGAGAGCTTCCGCAAGGTTGCGGATGGGGAGGTTGTCTCCCCGAGTCGCCGGCGTCGTTCGCCGCGCTTCCCCGTTGCGTTCGCGTCGGGCGCCCCCGTTGGCGACGGTCTCATCCGCAGGTGCATTGGCGAGACGCCTCGTCCGCGGAGATGTCCTCCGGTATCCGTCCTCGGCCCGTGCCTCGAAGGTCCCGGGGTGTCGCCGGCAGCCATGAAGACTTGGCGATCGGGGGTACCCAGGCTGGACTCAGAGGGTGCCACCTCAGTTGGTGTATTCGAGTTAGCCCGGGTTAGTGGCGTTCCCTCTTGGAACGGTAGCGAGTCGATGTAGGCGACGTAGCGTGAGTCTCCCTTTGCCAGGTCAGCGGGCTTGCGGTCTGGCCAGTAGACGTATCTCCCAGCCGGCGTTGATTTTATGACCAGCCCCGAGGTTGGCCCCGACAAGGGAAGCTCAATGGAGTCGTCTTCGGACTCGGGCTCCTCAGGGTCCGACCCGAAGTCGAACTCGTAGTCCGGGTTCGAGTAGAACTCGGAGAGAGGGCTGGAGTCCGAAGCGCAATCGGGGACGGCGTCGGAGTCCGAGTTGTACTCGGGCACGGGCTCCTTGCCGGCCCGCGCGGGGCGGGAGCGCTCGTGCGGGCCTCGGCTGAGGATGCGTGGGCCACGCGCGGAGCGCCCGCGTGGTGAGGGGGCCGCCTGCGATGGCTGAGCAGCCGGCTCGCATGCGATGGCCCATGGTGACGTCGGGTTCGAGTTGGAGACGGACTCGAGCTCGAAGTCAGCGTGGTGGTTGAAGAGCGAAATTTCGCCGAACTTGCCGGCGAGTTCGCCTGTGACAACTTCAGGAAGTGCCACGAGGCCTGTCCTCGGGTTGGGCTGCACGGTCGCGGCGCCGGAAAGAGCCCGCGCCATCGGCGGTGCGGACTCGGCGCCGAAGACGAAGGTGTCGCCGCGGTTGAAGGCGACAGCTTGGCTTGAAGTGGACGGAAGCCGTCGAGTTCGCCATGTGATCTCGAGCGAGAGCCCCTACCCGGCGCGCCACCGTCGGTGTTTTAGACCGGCAACCTACTACGGGGAGTACCCGAAGTAGATGATTGTGACTCGCCGAGATCGGTAACTCGAAGGAAGAGACACGTGGCACACAATTTAGACAGGTTCGGGCCGCGAGGTGCGTAATACCCTACGTCCTGTATGCTGCGTAGCTCTGGATTGATAGGGCACGATTACAAGACGGTGCAATGGTGCGCCGTGAGTCGTATGAGAGGAGATTGGATGAGGTGATCCTGAGATCGGTCCCTGCCTCGCCTTATATAGTCCGGGAGGCAGGGTTACAAGTCGGAGTAGGGAGAGAGTACTAGTCGAGTACGTCTAGGAGTCCTCTATACAGTGCGGAACATGTACAGCTCCCTAACCGAGTACTATTCATGTGTAGTCCTTGTGCTCCACGCCTTCGGTGCCGTGTAGCGCAAGCCGGTAGTCCCGTGGGCCCACCGAGTAGTCGGTCCCGGTACCCACCGAGGTAGTGGGCCCGGGGAGGTCCATACGACGAGCAGCTTCGAGGCGAGAACCTCCCCGGCGAGTACAAGTGGATCACCCAGCTTCGAGGATCATCGGCGACATGAATGAACGCACTACACGGTCGAGGGTTCAAAACAATTCCCATTTCGCTCATGTTGCGTTTGTTTCTTCTTTTGAGCCCAAAGACATTGGACACGCACTATCTGATCACAATTGGGTTAACTCGATGCATGAGGAGTTGGAGAACTTTGAGAGGAATCAGGTGTGGGAGTTGGTTGACCCCTCCCCCGTGGGTGTAAGCCAATTGGTACAAAGTGGGTGTGGAAAAACAAAGAGGGAGAGAAGGGTGAGGTTGTGAGGAACAAGTCAAGACTTGTTGCTCGGGGTTCGATCAAAAGGAGGGGATCGACTACGAGGAGACCTTTGCTCCCGTAGCCCGTTTGGAGGCGATTAGGATCCTTCTAGCCTTTTCTCGTGGCTAAAGGGTTCAAGTTGCACCAAATGGATGTGAAGAGTGCTTTTCCGAATGGTGTGCCTGGAGGAAGAAGTGTATGTAAGGCGACCTCCGGGTTTGAGAGTGAGAAGTACCCCCACCGGTGTACAAGTTGAGGAAGGCGCCGTATGGGTTGAAGCAGCGCCAGAGCTTGGTATGGCGAGGTTGAGGGGGTTCTTGTTTGAGAGAGGTTTTGAGATGGGGAAGGTCGATCGAGACCTTGTTTTTGCCGAGGCAGGGCAGATATCCCGATTGTGCGTGTGTACGTGGATGATATTGTCTTTGGTGGCTCGTCTAACTCTCTTGTTGCGAGGTTTGCGGATGATATGAGCGAGGAGTTTGAGATGAGCATGATGGGCGAGTTGCGCTTCTTCCTCGGCCACAAATCAAGCAATCAAAGGAAGGAACATTTGTGCACCAGGCTAAGTACACCAAGGACATTGTGAGGAAGTTCAAGATGGAGGACTCCAAGGCTATGACGACGCCGATGAGTACGACTACAGCTCTTGATGCGGACGAGGAAGGTGAACACGTGGACCAGAAGGAGTACCGGAGCATGATCGGGTCACTCCTCTACTTGACGGCGACGAGGCCGGACATACAGTTCTCAGTGTGTCTGTGCGCTCGTTTTCAAGCGTCTCCGAGGACTTCGCATCGGCAAGCGGTGAAGCGAATTTTCAGGTACTTGCGTCACACTCCCGACTTCGGCCTTTGGTACTCCGCGTCCTCTTCTTTGGCGCTTCATGGCTTTTCAGACGCGGATTTTGCCGGTGTCGGTTGGATAGGAAGTCCACTTCGGGACTTGCCGCTTTTGGGTTCTTCTTTGGTGTCTTGGTCTTCCCGCAAGCGGTCGAGTGTTGCTCAATCCACGACCGAGGCCGAGTATGTTGCCGCTGCTAGTTGTTGCTCTCAGCTCCTTTGGATCACCTACACCATGAGTGACTTTGGTGAGGAGTATACCCATGTCCCACTTCAATGTGATAGCACCAGTGCCATAAGTGTTGCAAAGAACCCAGTGCTCCATTCCAAAACTAAACACATAGAAGTGAGGTACCATTTTCTGAGAGACAATGTCGAGAAAGGGAAGATAGCTTTGATCCATGTACCCACACATCACCAACTAGCCGATATTTTCACCAAACCCCTAGATCAAGCAACTTTCACTCGTTTGCGGGGAGAACTTGGTGTGTGTTTGATTTCTTGAGTTGGGTGTGTGGGAGCTCTCTTTTGCCGGTGGTGTCGAGCCCATTTTTGCCTCCCCTCGAGGAGCCGGTGGTAGCATATGTATAGTTTTTCTTTGTGCATTTCTTGCATTTGGCATGGCATATGTAACATGATGTATAGGCATCCTTGTATCTTAGATTGCATGCATTTTGTATCATATGCATTGGTTAGGAAAAGCTTCTCTCATATACATTGTTCACCATGGAATGAGATATATGTCTTTGTGAGCTTGTGTTGACGCGTGAAAATCCGTCAACCTAGCCATGAGTTTACCTTCGGTGTTGGCATGACTTTTGTATCTTATTCATTGGTACTAATCCCCGTGGTATAACAAGTTCACTTGTGCATGTCGGTTTTGGAGTTGTGTGTTTACGCGGGGTTTTAACGTTGAAAGCAAGACTTCCGGGATAAGTTCATTAAGCACCTCATGACAAGACCATGAAGCCCGATACAAGTCAAGCAATGAAGTGAACATGACTCCAAGAGCCCAAGGACCAAGCCCGAGAAGATGATAAACTCCGAGGACCGAACCAGAAAAGTACTGAATCTTGCAAGACGAGTTGAGTCGAATTCGGAGAGAAACCGATGTCAAGGGCCCACATGCAAAAGGGGAGAGGATCTAAAAGACGCGGGAAGCAACACCGGCGAAGCAGGGCGCGGGATGGGCCGACTGGGCCCGGCCGGCCGGCCCGGCCCCATTCGGGGGCCCAATCGGCCTCTCCTTTGACCTAATTGCTTCTCGGGATATAAATAGCCCCCCCGACCGAGAGCCACGCGAACCGAAGTTGTAATCCGCCGCCGAGGAGCGAGAGAAGCTTGAGGGACACCATCTCGGAGATGAGGGTCGTGCTAGTTGTCTAGGGTTTCCCTAGCCGACGTGGGAACCTTGCATGGAAGACCACGTCGGAGCTCCGGAGCGAGGATCGAGATCGAGGGAGGGCCCCGGTGGTGATCTTGTTCATGTAATCATTCATGGTGAAGTTTGTAAGTGAATTCGATTTCTAGCGATCAAGTGCCTTCTCGATGATTTTGTTTTCTTCTTGGTTTTGCTTATTCTACGATCTATACTTAAGATAGATTACATAGGGTGCTCTTGTAGCCGCGGTGGCTAGAGGTGCATACCGGACCGGCCAAGTGATTTCAACTTGTTCTATCGAACTCGCCCTAGACTACCCGCATGAATAGGGATACATTGTGACAGAACGGGGGTTCCGAAAGGCGGGCGTTTTCGGAGTCGGATGGAAGGCCACGATTTAAAGATGCTTTTAATGAGATTCGCTTTTCTATCTTCATCTATCTTGTTTGGAGCTACAACATAAGCATGATCTAGATTCTCTAGATTGGTTATCTCTTGCTTTCTCTTGCTACCTCTTTAGTAGATTAGATTAGATTCGTTTTCTTTATGAGTTAGTAGATTAGATGCAACTTACCTTCATAAGATAGCTTACCTTGCTTTACTAGATTGAATCCTTGCGTTGCACATTGTTCCACGGATTCGATACCTTGGGTTCACCACTCGAGGGAAGAAGGGTCCCTTGACTACGACGGGAGACTTGTCCGCTTGCAAGTCACAAACGAACTTTGATACAACTATTAACCGTCAACAAGCCCCTTTTTCTGGCGCCGTTGCCGGGGAACAAGCAATCAAGATCCGATCTAGTATCGCTTATCTTTCAGTTTTTCTTTTTGATTTTCTTTTGCATCTCTTATGTTTGATCATCCCTGAAAAGAAAAAAAAAGTCAATCTAATCTAGTTTTGTTTAACCCTAATTTTTCTTTTGTTAGATTTTTGTTTTATCACTAACCCTAACCGGAGATGGTTGGCTACCTCTCCAAGAAACCCAAAACTTTTTTGTGGATGATCCGGAAAACTTTACGGGCAAAGGTGACGTGCAACACAAGCTCGAAGGACCGTCGAAATCTCCAAGGGAATCACCACCTCCAAGTCAAGACGCCGGAAGGCCGTTCAAGATCAAGAGGAGGATGGAGAAGATGGAGATGGAGAAGGAAGCTCAACACCTAAAGGTCGCCAAGGCAAGGTCCACATGCGAAGTGTTCATCATGATGAAGATGCTAGATGCAAGTGGGACAACTTGCCGGCGCCCGATGGGTAACAAAGAAGAATATCCAAGACAACTCTAAGGTCCCAAGACGGCGAAGGCTACTCAAGCTCACTCGGGAGAGATGAAGGATCACACTAGAGACCATGAAGTTCACGACCGAAGGACCGGAGTTCGAGATGCCGAGCCACAAGGAAGATGTTGCATCCGTCAAGACCAAAGGACAAAGCCACTCGTGAAGACCAAAAAAAAAATGACTAAGCCAAAGTGGGTACCCAAGATTGCAACGCCCGCAAAGAGCGTTGATCCGAGTAATCAAGTGAAGAAGTCTAGCCATGGACTATAAACGAAGCGCTAGGCGGGAGGCAACCCGTTTCGTCGAGTCAAGAATAAGCTACGGGAGGACAACCCGATTCCGGGTTTCTCGAGACTTTATAATTCAGTTTTGAATTTTACTACGCAAAACATTAGACTTAGAATGGTTGAACAATATTAGAGACATAATTCTTGGTTGAATATTTTGCTTGATCATAAACCCTTTACGTGAACCATCCTATGTGATTGTTTGCTTCTTTTTTTGAGAAACCACAACCAAAAAGAAAAAAATTTCAGAACCTAACTCAACCCTTCACCCTCATTATGGTGCTGTGGTTGACTTGTTTTTCATGCTAAAAACACACGAGTAGAGCCACGACTTGTATCTAGATGTTATTTAAAATTCAGCATGTGGTAGGACTCGCGTGAACTTAGAAACTTGATTTTTGGTTGATTTAAAAATCCATATCCTTGGTTTCTCTAAGATTAGAATTTTTCTAAGCCTCACTTAATTTTATTTCATTCAAAATCTCTCTCATCTAATCAAAATTAGGACCTAAACCTATGCCCCCATGATCAAGCCGGAAAAGCTTGCTCTCAACCAATGAAGGCAAACTATACCGGTGAGACCGATATCGACGTAGTCGAAAAATATTTTCGACTTACATTTGTTTTTAATGGTTTAAAAACTTCTCTAAATTTATGCTTGAGCCCTTGCATGGCTCTGAAAAATATTTTTAAATTTCGAAATAAGAGGAGTGCTTAGACTTAAACACACTTAAAGGGAGGCAATCTAGTTAACCTAACCATGCATGCACCATGATACATCACGGGATGCCCCTCCAACATATTTAAACCACATGCAAAGTACAAGCATGGGGGGGGGGGGGCAGCCAAGGCCTTGTTTTGTAGGAATATCATGGATGCATGTGAGGCAAGGGAGTATGGAAGCGAGTCAAAGCGAAAACATCAAGTGGAAGGAGCAATATTGCAAGCGAAGGAGTGGACGAGAACGTTTGGAAGGTGTACGCGATCACGAAGCAACATGAATGCACTAGAGAAGAACCAAGCCAAGAGGAGGAGAGAGGTAAGTCTTTCATCCAACTCTTTGTTCGTGTGCTCTAGTTTGTAGGCCGGAACCACCTTAGACTTAGCCATCCACCGCATTTGTTTCGTGCAACAAATCACATCCTTAATCCACTCAAAGTCCAGACTCCAAAATAATATTTGTGTACCTTGTTACCGGGTGAAAACCCCGGATATATATTTGTGAGGGAGAGTGCTGCAATCAAGGAAGAAAACTACAAGTCTTTTCACCGAAGAAGAAGGGATCATCGTCGTCTAAGCCATCATCGACAACCTCTTCGAGGAGGCACTCGTTTCCGAGTTTCCTCGGGGTATGGAGGAGGATACGGCACCACCGAGGAGGAACCACACTCTTCTCCTTGGTGGCATGAGGGCCACACGAAACTCGTTTATTAGGTTTACCAAACTTCAATAACATATGGAGGAGCCGCCTGTCCAACCTCACCACTTGACACGATCATCCGCTCCACCTCCATGTGCTCCGTGGTATTCCAATGGGTTTATCATCACGACGGAGGAGGAGAAGAAGCTCGCGCGCCTTAAGTAGAGGCTTGTAGCGAACGTCGACATCGACGACCAAGCTCTCCACATATTGGGTTTCACACGGGACACCGGTGCAATTCTCTAACGGAGTGTCGGCAAACACCCACAAGGAATTCGCCTAGGAAATTTTCATGACCATGGCGCATACCCTTGATGAAGGAGTGCAGAGTCTCTCATTCCGTTGGAGGGAGCCCACAAGTGGAGAAGAAGGAAGACACCGTCGGAAGGGTAACCTTGATCAATGATGCTATTTCTAGCACCTTGATGGGGTAATCTCCTTTCATCCATGGGTTGCAATCGATCTTGAGATGTAATCACACCTTTGGATTATCTATCTATCATCTTGTGTTGAAAATACTTTAATGCTTAAGGCTAGCAACCATGCCGCAAAGGGAGTAAGGCCTCAATGCTTCCTTGGATCCATTCAACACAAACCCCGATAGATTAGATTGGTTTTCATGTTCGAAATGATTGCATGTTCTAGTATCGTAGACCCATGGGCGAGTGTCTCCTATTTTCAAAAGGGAGCTCGGAACAAGTATGTGCATGAAGGCACATGGGAAGGTTTTTGTAGTATGATCACGGGAAGAGACCATCAACGAAGAAATACTATCCGGAACCCATCATCCAAGTGTGTCACTTCGTGCAAATGGATTTTTGGGAGAACAAGAGAGACAAAGATAACCAACACGGAGTTGAATTGGCTTTACTCGGCTTTGATTGCTAAGTGGCCAATAGACCCCACTCACCTATGATCAACCGGTGGTGTTGTTAAGCAACATCGAGTTCGGAAGATATTGGTTCGGGGTGTTACCTCTCCATATTGGCTATCTCTTTAAAAAGCCGGTATTACAAGGAACCCAAATCATCTCCTACCCGGGACTTCCCTATGAATATATGAAGAAAGGAAAATATAAGAGTGAAGATGAGAGAGGAGGCTTCCGAGTGGCCTAGGTGAATTTGCCCCTTCCGGATTGAAGATTAAGACTTTTCTCGAGGGGAAGAAGATCGGTTAGAGGAAGGACTTCTTGTGCCGGCAAAGAAAAAAATAATAAAAGAAAAGAATTATAGGAGAAGGATCTTCTATGGCCCAAGAAGGAGGTGCACAACAAAGTTATGTACCACCATTCGGAGAAATTCCGGCATCGCCAAATTACTACGGTGGTGTACCAATGCAAGCATGGGGGAGTGGTGCAGCCATACCCCACCATTTTTGCGGTGCCCGACGTAGCCTTTGCGGAGCCATATGCACACCTTCGTCAACCACAACAAAATGTGGCCACCATTGGAGGATACGCTGCAAGAAACATGCAAAATATTGCAGCCATCCAAACCAATGCAAACCAAATGGGTGAAGGTAATGCAACATTCGCTTATGAGCTTTGACACCTTCACCTAGCACCGTCGGACAATTCATAGGAGGAGTGGTGCATTCCTATTGCAAGTAAGGGTACAACAACCAAGACTATCAATATCAACCATCGGCGGAAGATTAGAGAGAGGAGGAGCTTTAGTTATCTTTCCTTTACCCCCTTTTCTTTAATTTTCAGCTTGTTTGCGCCTATGTTTGCGTAGTATTTTCAGCTTTGCTTTAATTTTCAGTTTTTAGTTTAATTTTCAGTGTGTGTGTTAGTGTTTATTTTCATCATGAATAATGTCACCACCAAGTTTTTACCTTTGGTAAAGTTACAAAGTTTGTGCCATGATGGTATATGATTATAATTGCCGCTTTGTTTATCTTTGTAATTGATTTATGCATGTTTGAACTAGTGCTCTCTTAAAAATACAAATCTGAAATTATCTAAATGCTAGCTTAATCTTTAGCGGAGGTTATGATTAAAATAAAGACCCATAGTGTTTTATGTGCTCTCACGTTATGAATAGATTAAAGATGTCTTTTATGCTCAAAAATATCGCTAACCTTGTCATAAATATCACTTGTGTGTTGCTCAACCTATCCGAGCCTTATATATATTTGAGTGCATAAACCTTAGTGTACAAGATTTATTTTTGAGTGAGTTATTGCAGGCCATGATTTCTCTGGCCCGAGACTAAGAAGCTGGTCATTCCGTTTTTGCGTATCTATTTTTTTGCTAGCCTTTTATCCGTGCATTGTGTATCCCCGCATCGGAGATCTCACAAACTTCGCCGGATATCCACCCTTAAACCAAATATCATCTTTTGTGATTACCTCCTTGACCACAACCTATCGTTGAGAATGGATCATCAATTCAAGGAAGATCGCAAGACGGTGCCAACATTGAAGATTTCAAGTATCTCTCCAAGGAAAAATATTTCCGGTACCTACCTTAATTTTCGCCTCTTTGCTCGAGGACGAGCAACGTCTAAGCATGGGGGAGGAGGTAGGTACGCTACGCTTTAGAGTTCGAAGGGGAGTATTTTAAAAAAAATGATGATGAAAGAAAAAAATTCGGCGATATGCGTGACTTCCAAGGTGAAGGTCTCACAAGAAGAAAGAAAATATATATATATATATATATATATATATATATATATATATATATATGAATGAAAGAAAGAAAGAAAGAAAGAAAGAAAGGAATGAATGAGAAATATGAGGAAGAGAAAAAAAATATATATGCGTAAAAGTGAACTCCCCGGTTCTCTAAGAGTGCATTCAAGGCTTCAAGTTTAAAAGATCCATTCTCATTTTCCAACCATGTGCAATCCGATAACGAGGACTTCCTTTGTGCCTCGGGATCACTCTTTGCCATTTGCACATGTCCACTCATCTAAAAGCGTGTGTATTTTTCTCTTTCCCCTCCTTGACTTAACATTATTTTCCAATGACCTTTTTGACGAGTCTCGGTAAGACCATGAGAAGCTTGTCTTGTTTTGACAACACCTCATTTATAAAATCTTGTTAGGACTAAACTTTCCCAAAGCTCCATATAAAGCCTACCACACATATATGTTATGAGAGGGAAAGGAGTAGAATATATAGGCTTGAGAGACAAGTGAGATGAGAGTTCATGAGCAATATACAAGATGATTTAAATTTGTGAACTTGGTTTAGCTTTTCTTTATCTCGTTCTTTATTTCAAAAAATTCTGAGATCTATTTAAACTTTGTGAGCATGTTAATACTTGTGGGATAAGCTTAATAAGAATCTACCCTCCGTAGAGGTGAAGGCTAGTACATTATGGAACTTTAACGAATTAAACTTTTGAGAGCATTATGTTTTTTTTCATGTATGATCAAGTGCAAGGTTTAAACATTGTTTGGCAATGATGATATCCATCGAAGGCTTACTCGAGGACGAGCAAGGTTTAAGCATGGGGGAGATGTTGACGGTGAAAATCCGTCAACCTAGCCATGAGTTTACCTTCGGTGTTGGCATGACTTTTGTATCTTATTCATTGGTACTAACCCCCATGGTATAACAAGTTCACTTGTGCATGTCGGTTTTGGAGTTGTGTGTTTATGCAGGGTTTTAACGTTGAAAGCAAGACTTCCGGGATAAGTTCATTAAGCACCTCATGACAAGACCTTGAAGCCCGATACAAGTCAAGCAATGAAGTGAACATGACTCCAAGAGCCCAAGGACCAAGCCCGAGAACATGATAAACTCCGAGGATCGAACCGTAAAAGTGCTTGAATCTTGCAAGACAAGGAGTTGAGTCCAATTCGAGAGAGAAACCGACGTCAAGGGCCCACATGCAAAAGGGGAGAACATCTAGAAGACGTGGGAAGCAACACCGGCGAAGCGAGCCGCGGGATGGGCCGAGTGGGCCCGGCCGGCCGGCCCAGCCGGCCGGCCCCGCCCAATTCGGGGCCCAATCGGCCTCTCCTTTGACCCTAATTGCTTCTCGGGCTATAAATAGCCCCCTGACCGAGAGCCACGCAGAACCGAAGTCGTAATCCGCCGCCGAGGAGCAGAGAAGCTTGAGGGACACCATCTCGGAGATGAGGGTCGTGCTAGTTGTCTAGGGTTTCCCTAGCCGACGTGGGAACCTTGCATGGAAGACCACGTCGAGCTCGGAGCGAGGATCAAGATCGAGGGAGGGCCCGGTGGTGATCTTGTTCATGTAATCATTCATGGTGAAGTTTGTAAGTGAATTCGATTTCTAGCGATCAAGTGCCTTCTCGATGATTTTGTTTTCTTCTTGGTTTTGCTTCTTCTACGATCTATACTTAAGATAGATTACATAGGGTGCTCTTGTAGCCGCGGTGGCTAGAGGTGCATACCGGACCGGCCAAGTGATTTCAACTTGTTCTATCGAACTCGCCCTAGACTACCCGCATGAATAGGGATACGTTGTGACAGAACGGGGGTTCCGAAAGGCGGGCGTTTTCGGAGTCGGATGGAAGGCCACGATTTAAAGATGCTTTTAATGAGATTCGCTTTTCTATCTTCATCTATCTTGTTTGGAGCTACAACATAAGCATGATCTAGATTCTCTAGATTGGTTATCTCTTGCTTTCTCTTGCTACCTCTTTAGTAGATTAGATTAGATTCGTTTTCTTTATGAGTTAGTAGATTAGATGCAACTTACCTTCATAAGATAGCTTACCTTGCTTTACTAGATTGAATCCTTGCGTTGCACATTGTTCCACGGATTCGATACCTTGGGTTCACCACTCGAGGGAAGAAGGGTCCCTTGACTACGACGGGAGACTTGTCCGCTTGCAAGTCACAAACGAACTTTGATACAACTATTAACCGTCAACATCTTGTTTGGTATGCTACGGTTAGTTTGGCTTAGCTCTTGATGATCTTGATGAGTAATCCATGGTTGATAGCTATGCTTTTGAAAAATGTCACATGTATGCTCTCTCATGTGTAAATGCCTTTACATGCTCTTGACATGTTTTTGTGGCCTTGCTATGCTTAATTTGGGTTGGATGGCTAGTTTATTGATCATATGGGGCCAAAGGCTCATTTGCCATCATGAATGTTTAGCCCTCTTGATTTATCTTGTGGAGGAGCATAAGTTCCTTTTTGTCGCAAAGACATTTCATGTACCATTTACAAATCTGAAAATGAAATGAAAAATGCTTGGAAATGTGCTCCCATGTCATATGTGCTGAATTTAATTTGCTTTGGGTGCTAAACCGTTGCATGATGCCTACCAATGAGAAGTCTCATAAATAGAAGTAGGCACATGGCTCGGTGGCTTTGACATGACATGAGGTGCTTGTGGGTGTTTGTGATGGTCTTATGATTAGAATGGCTGTCCTAGCATGAAGTTTGTGTGGCTTAGCCATTTTGATATGCTTTGATCATGTTTAGGACTTTGCTCATGAGAGGCAAGTTTTTCGCAAAATTGCCAAAATCCATCTTAGCTTCGTCCAATGGTTGTGAAACTTGGTGATCATGTAGTTGAGATCGATACGAAGCCGTAGAGTATCTAACTTGCTCATTTGGACATGTGTAGCATTTTTTGTTGAATTTTGTATATTTGAGAAGCTCTAGGTTGAAAGTTTTGCATTTTTGGCTTGATTCATGCATTGCCAACAAGGGGGAGAAGTTTGAGCTTGAAATGGCTTCATGGACGCATTTAGAAGGTTTTCGGTGGTTTCGAGCCATTTCGGGCTTCGTTGTACACCGGTCCGACCGGTGAGGAGCACCGGTCCGACCGGTGTAAGTGCTGGTCCCGTACACATGTTAGGCACCGGTCGACCGGTAGTGATGACCGGTCCCGACCGGTGTGAGCCGAAATTGCTGCACTGCCCTATTTTCACCGGTTTGCATGCTTTTGTCCAGGGGGAAGTGCATTGGTTCGGTGGGGAGCTTGCATGTGTGCGGGGGGGAGCTCTTTGTGGTGTTCGAGCTTTGTTTTGGTTGTTTGCGCTCTTTGCTTGAGCTTTGCTTTGTCTTGGATGTGTCGAGCCGTTGCCCTTGCCTAAGGGGTCCGAGACTTGTTTCCTTCAAGTGATCTTGCTCTTTGCCTTTGTTTGGTTTTCGATCGCTTGTTGGAGTTTCTTTTTGTTCGTTTCTTTTTCTTTTCTTTTCTCTCTTGTTACTTTCG
Source organism: Cenchrus americanus (assembly GCA_947561735.1). NCBI lineage: Eukaryota > Viridiplantae > Streptophyta > Magnoliopsida > Poales > Poaceae > Cenchrus > Cenchrus americanus. The sequence goes on from OX387240.1 coordinate 60,104,828, forward strand.
TGTGGGTGTTGTCAATGCACTCATCAAGGGGGAGATTGAGGACCATGTGTGGTTCGAGGACCGGTGGATGGTCGCTTCCTTGTGTGATGAGTGATTGACAACGTTGTGTGGACTGATTCTTGGCTAAGTATTGCGGGTGCGGGTTGCGGCTTGACCGGTGTTGGTGCGGGTGAAGAACAAGCGCGAAAGGTCATCGCCGGTGAGGCCTCCGGGTGTGGAGAAGACAAGTAGGCTTCGTTCGAGGGACCCGGTGGCCGGCGGGGGTCAAGTGCGGGCCGCATGGTGGCATGAACAAGAAGATGAAGTCGTGGACGGTTTCTTGGTGGAGCCTCAAAACCAAGGTCGAGCGGGACTACGTGGGAGCCAAGTCATGAGTGGAGATTGGCGGAGGCTACACCGAGTTCGCGGGGTTTTCGGTGGTTCACCGAAAACCACCGGGTTCCTTGGTTGATCCACAAAGCCAAGACCGGAGAACCGAAGACGGAGGTGCGAAAGCAGTGCCGCACCGGCCCGACCGGTGGGGACCGGCTCGACCGGTGAGGAGCACCGGTCCGACCGGTGTGCGACGACGCGGTCCGAATCTTCGAAGCGGAGGACATGCGTCGGGATCGCATGGCTTGCGTCGAGGCTACGCAGGTGCGGTCGCCGGGCATCCGTTCGATGGTGAAGACATCAAGAATTCCAAATCCGCCCTTGAGGGGCTTGTATCCCTAGTTAGTAGAGAAGGGCATTTTAGACATTCGGTTGCCTCCATATAACCCAAGAGGTGAGAGGATGGCAGCCAACTCTTGGAACCCTAGCTCATTAGTTTTCCCATTTTCCACCTATTTTCATTAGGTTTTCCTTAGGACTAGCAAGAGAGCTTCACGGAGAGATCTTGTTGAGAGGGATGGATGATCGGGCGGCTTGCTAGACCTTGTACGAACCTTTGTTTCATGTATAGATGATTCGGCGTGGTTCCTCAAGGTTTGGATGTGTTTTCCCCGGTTGTTCTTGGTGGTGATTTTCGGAGCCCTCTCTCGGTGATTTCTTTGGGTTGTTTTCGGGACTTTTCTCTTGGGGATTTGATGGGGGAAATTTGTGGGAACCCTTCGTGGTTCTTTGGGCCGTGATTCCCCTCCCAAATCCGTGAGAAAAAGTGCTCGATTTTGGGGTTTCTTGAGTTCTTGGGTTGGAGGTGCTTTCGGCGGGATTTCTTCGATTCCTCCTTTTTGGACGAGTTTTGGTGGGATTAAACTTGGCTATGGACTCCTCATGAGGTGTTCATAATATCCCCAAAGTCTTGTTCAAGTCCGTGGAGCGATTCGGGAGATCGAGATTTGGATTTGGGGGAGTTGACCCGCGGGTGCTGTTCATCCCGAGCTGCCCAGGCTACACCGGTCTGACCGGTGCTCTTGACCGGTCTGACCGGTGCGAGCCCTTGTGGGTTTTTGCTCGGGTGAACGTCTTGGTGTGTTTGCTGTTGTCCCGAGTTGCTGCTGTTTCGAGTTTGGGTCGGTTTGGTGGTCGGTTGGCCTGTTTGGTGCCTTGGGGGCTTTCGTGTCGCCATCGGTCCGACCGGTGTGTCTCACCGGTCCGACCGGTGTAGAGCCACCTAGTGGAAGTTGCTCGGTTTCACCGGCGGGGACCGGTCGGCCCGGTGGTGCTCACCCCGTCCGACCGGTGTAGGTCTCGTAGACTCGAGGTTTGGTTTTTCCGCTACGTTTCTCGGGTCGGAAGGTGGTGTGTTGGTTCCTAGGTCCGGTGGCACTCCGGTGGCTACGTGGGCTTGACCAACCTTGGTAGTGAGTCGGAGACGTGTGTTGGAAGCTTGTGTTCATCTTGTTGGAGTTTCCATCTCCTTCGAGAAGAATTTTTATCGGCTCCCATTCACTCCCCCTCTCTCCGGTTCGCCGTATCGGTCCTTCACTTGTACAACCGGATTCACTCAAGCATCACCTTACAAGGTTGGCACAACCTTGCACTCACTCAGCTCTAAGCTGAGCCTAGCACTAAGCACATACACAAAGCATATGCAAGTCTAAGAATGAGCAATTAAGCACTTGGATGGATTGGATATGATCTTCATTGTGTCTTGAACTCCTCTGCACTTCCACACAATCCAGCATCCTCAAATGGGTGAGTGGAGGGGGTATAAATAGCCCAAGGCATCAAACTAGCTGTTGGCTAACGTCCACTGAAAAAGGTACCGTCGGATGATCCGACACTATTTTTTCCCAGGGCGTCGGTTCATCCGGTGCCCCTCCCACGTCACTTAGCCATTGAGGTTCTCTAACACAACTGGTCCGATGCTATGCACCGACGGTTTGTCAGATCATCCGGTGCTGAAGACCTTGCGTCCAAGTCGCCTCTGTTAGCTTCCAATCGACCGTCAGATAGACCGACGCTTCACCTTGACCAAGGTGTCGGATCATCCGGTGCTGAAGGCTTCGTCTTGGCGCGTCTCTGTATGAATTCAAACTGAGCGTCGGATAGATCGACGGTGTCCCCACTCGGGCTCGTCGGATCATCCCGTGCTACTTTGTCTTCGCTGCTCTTCCTCTGCAACTCGTCCAACGCTACTAAATAATGGACCGTCGGTTCATCCTACGGTACCTAGGGTTTGACCCTGTGCACCAACTCGTCCGACGATTGCACCGATGCTTGTTACTGAGAGACCGTCGGTTCATCAGACGGTGTCTTGTCTTTTCCTTTTCTTGCTCGGTTTTGACCCTTGTTTTTCTCATTTTTGCACGTAGTTTTCTTGCATCCTTGGGACCTAGAATTGTCTACAAAGACATGCTAAAACAATAAGGTTAGTCCCCAAAATCAAACTCGAACTAATGGCATATGAGGCCATGTTCGCTACAATATGGGACGTGTTCGTGTAGTGGGGCTGTCTCGCACGATGGCTCAGGAGTCGGCTCGCATGCGATGACCCAGGGAGACGTCGAGTTCGAGTTGGAGGCGGATCCAAACTCGATGTTGGCGTGTTGGTTGTAGAGCGAAATTTCGCCGAATTTTTCGGTGAGTGTGCCCGTGGCGACTTCAGGAAGTATCACAAGCCCAGTGTTCGGGTTCGGGGCCATGGTGAGGTGGCACTGGAAGGACCCAGTGCCGTCAGCGATGCAAACCCAGGAGCTCAAGACGAAGGTGTCGCCGCGGTTGAGGGTGGCGGTTGGCTTGATGATGATGGAAGTCGTCGAGTTCACCATGAGATCTTTGGCGAGATCCCCTGCCTGGCGCGCCATGTCGGTGTTTTAGACCGGCAACCTACCAAGGGGAGTACCCGAGGTAGATGAATGTGGCCTTGCCGAGATCGGTAACTCGAAAGAAGAGACATGTGACACACAATTTAGACAGGTTCGGGTCGCGAGGTGCGTAATACCCTACATCCTGTATGCTGTGTAGCTCTGGATTGATTGGGTGAGTTTAAAGATGATGCAGATGATGAGAGAAGGGTCCCTGCCTCGCCTTATATATCTCGGGAGGCAGCGTTATAAGTCGGTTTGAGGAGAGAGTACTAGTCGTGTACGGCTAGGAATACTTTACATGGATCCAGACATGTGTAGCTTCCTAACCGAGTATTATTCCCCTGTAGTCCTTGCGCTTCACACCAGCAGGTACCGTGTAGCACAAGTCGAGTAGTCACAGGGACCCACCGAGTAGTCGGTCCTTGTACCCACCTAAGTAGTGGGCCCAGGGATGTCCATACGACAACGACACATATGGATGCTTAGAAGAATAACACATGGACATCAACTGTGCTGACACGTGGCTAGCATGTCCGTTCCACATCACTTGCCGACATTAATATTATCATGTTAGATGCAAGCGCCGACGTTAACATCCTAATGTTGTCCGTCTGGTCATAAAACCAAAGGTTTGGATCTGCAATGGAGAAGCTTTCATTAATAAAAAACAGGTTTGCAACGTTTTTGGATAGTGTCGATGTTTAGACTTGGCAAACTACCGAGGGGGTACACAAGGTAGTTGATGGTGGGGCTCGCTGAGATCAGGAACTCGAAGGTGAAACTCAAGACACACAATTTAGACAGGTTCAGGCCGCAATGTGTGTAATACCCCGTGTCTTGTATGTCGCGTGTAGCTTGATTGATTGCGTGATTGTTCCCTGCCCCGCCTTCTATTGCAGGGGGTAGGGGTTACAAGTTGGTTGGTACATGAGTACTAGTTGAGTACTACGAGAAGGCTATTGTCGGTTACAATGTATGTTTTCCTATTCTAGTACAAATCTTGTATTGCCATGTAGAGTATGTCGTTTTGCATTGTGGTCTACATGTCAGAGTAGTCTCGGGATCTAGTCCCCTGTATGGGTATGGTCAACCTCAATGGTGGGCCCATGGATGTCTGTACGACAGATAGTTTGTCATGGAAATACACTTGACAATAGCTTGGTGATGTTTCAAATTCATCATAAATATTTCCTCGTGGCGTATTTTAGCTTCACAGTGTTGAAAATTGTTCGTCGTTGATGCAACTATTTCCAGTAGTGACCGGATAGGTGAGTTGGACCAACGTGGACATCAAGTTCTTCATGGGAGGTGTATGTTACATCCGGTCTAATTTGGATGGCCAGTAGTGGCCCATGAGCTTAGGTACACATGTTTATATTAGTACCACATTTCTTGTTGAATAAGAGTTGAGCCAACTTACAAGCTTTTATTGGCTCAAAAAAAACTTACAAGCTTTTATCCACATGTCATAGCACTTTCGAGTTAACTCTTGTACTTGAAGTGAGAACAGAAGTGTAAGCAAGATGCTATGTGTACGTATATCTGTCCCACGAAAAGGTTGGGAGGTGCTGTTTTGGAGGATAGATTGTTACAAGATTGAACCTAGAGGACAGATCCGAGTATTACAAGGTTGGGCCTATCATTCACTGTAATGCTTATCCATTAGGATGGCATTGAGGCCAAATGGGGTTATCTCTTTGACTTGTGCATTGCAAATTTGGTTGAGCTGCATGATTGCATTCCCTGTACAGCAATCAACTGGTATAATGCAGAGCCAACTCACAGCACCTACGCAACTACAATAGGAAACGTCATCCGAAACTTTACAGCGTCCAGATTAATTTCCCCACAATGCAAACATGGTACTATTGCGCTGATACGTAATTGAATAGTGCATCAGCTATCATCTAATCTCGTGGCAGTCACTACATCTAATCTTGTGGCAGTCAGTTCCCCCCAAAAAAATTTGTGGCAGTCCTATCCAAAAATCGAAATCCTGCACGAAACTGCATGCCTTACACTAGAATTTCCTGTTTGCATTGGTTGGATATCCACTACCACTTTGGACTTGAGACAAAAAAAAAAAGCACTTGGAAGCATGCTCAGTGCAGCACCATGCCACCATCACACTAGTGACTTCACCATTGAGAATCAGAAAACGAAGCAAAAGAGCCCCTGCTAGTGCCCCAGTAGCCTACTTTAACTTGCCATCTTCCCAACGTGCAGAGTTCTATTCTTGTTTATAAATCTTTCTAACATCTGGAGAGACCAGTAGAAACTGCATGCGCATGCAGCCGCCCACTATCGCGCCGAATTAGCCTACCCGAGAGGTAGTATATTCCCTGATGGGTCACTTTAACCGCCTATAAGAGAACTTGTCAAGAAACTGTGGAGTGTGCAAACCCAAGCAAGATACTGTATAGTGGAGTAAGTAGTAACGCAGAGTAAGACATGGAACACGCTTACTCCCGGTTGCTGGTTGTATTTTCGGTTCTTGCACTGTGCCTCCTCGGTAGCCAGGGTGTGAGATGTGAGCTCACCTCTGATTTCTACGACGAAACATGTCCTGATTTGTACACCATCGTGCAGCGGCATGTGTTCGCTGCCATGAGGGCTGAGATGAGGATGGGCGCCTCCCTCCTCAGGCTCCATTTCCACGACTGCTTTGTCAATGTAACTGTCTTGACTGACTTCTGCATCTCTTAACCCTCTCAGTCTCGCTCTGATAATGTTCTGTAGATCGATGCATGCATGCAGTTCTACATATGTTTTTGAGTTACCGAAATGATGACGCAAAATTTCATATATGCAGGGATGTGATGGTTCAATCCTTTTGGACGGCAGCGATGGAGAGAAGTTTGCACAACCCAACCTGAACTCAGTGAGAGGGTACGAGGTCATTGACGCCATAAAGGCTGATCTCGAGAGCCTGTGTCCTGAGGTGGTGTCTTGCGCTGACATCGTAGCCCTTGCAGCCAGCTATGGAGTGCTCTTTGTAAGCTCCTAGTAGCCCTTCCAGTCCAGTTTAATTTGCAAGGCAGGAGTATTACTAACGCTGCGAGATGGCTTTTGACGTACTGACGTGTAGTGATTTTTGTTGTTCACTTCAGAGTGGAGGGCCGTACTGGGATGTTCTTCTGGGAAGGAAAGACGGTCTCGTGGCCAATCAGTCTGGAGCTGACAACGGCTTGCCTGCGCCATTTGAACCGATAGACTCGATTATTAAGAAGTTCGCAGACGTCGGCCTGAACACCACCGATGTCGTGGTCTTATCGGGTAATTAATTAAATCTCATGAACTATACATCAAGTTTCACGTGATCTGCTCTGTTAAGATACTACTAGATTCTACGGAATTAAACCCACATGCTCTCAACCTGAAATTATCGGACAGGAGCCCACACGATCGGCCGATCCCGATGTGCGCTGTTCAGCAATCGCCTGTCCAACTTCTCGGTCACCAACTCCGTCGATCCCACGCTGGATGCCAGCCTCGCCAGCAGCCTTCAGAGCCTCTGCGCAGGCGGCGACGGCAACCAGACCACCGCTCTCGACGTCAGCTCCGCCGACGTGTTCGACAACAACTACTACCAGAACCTCCTGGCCGGCAAGGGCCTCCTGTCCTCCGACCAGGGCCTCTTTTCCAGCCCTGAAGGCATCGCCGCCAACACAAAGGATCTCGTGTCGGCCTACAGCGACGACGAGTATAAATTCTTCTGGGATTTCGGCTGGTCCATGACCAAGATGGGGAACATCCCACTCACGGGCTCGCAAGGGGAGATCCGCAAGAACTGCAGGGTTGTCAACTGATGCTATGAGGGATGCATGGGTGTGTGGGGGATCTATATTTCTTGCACTTGTCTGTCAAAGTGTAGGATTAATAAGCGTGTAGCGTAAAACGGTTTTAAGAAAGAAGATGAAAGAATAATTCTTCCTCAATTCCAAATTGTAAGTTGTTTCGGCAAATTTAGATTCATATAATTGTTATTAGCATCTAGATAGACGCAATCTAGATGCATAACAAAAATTGTGAATCTTAACTCAGTTGCTTTAATGAAGGTAAAAGAAATATTGGAAAGGTAAATCGGTTGCGGGCTCCACATGCTGTTATCAGTCTTTCTAGCAAAATTACAACGAGCAACAAAATTTATTAAGATGATTGCATAACTAACGTCGGTTCCATCCTCAAGTCCCCCTCTTTTCCAATGTCATGGGCTGAGGTTGCTCGAACCACTTAGGGCTTATTCGCTTATATGGGATTCAATCCGGCCGGAATAATAGATATATCAAGAAATTTGTGATAGAGACTCGGATTCATTCCGGATCGAGATTTAATTTACTCATCATGATAGGTAGAACAAGAGATCGAAGAGCCGGATTGATTCCACACTTCTTGACTAGTGGATTGATTCCGAGTCTCATGGTGTGTCTATCATGAGTAAATTAATTTTCGTCCAGGAATAAATCCGGATCTCTTATAGTATCTATCATGATTTTCGTATTACATTTATCAATTCCGGTCGGAATCAACCCGATCGAAACGAACGAGGCCTAAGGGCTAGTTCGTTTCCACGGGATTGGATCCGGTCATAATTGATAAATATAACAAGAACTCATGATAGCTATTATAAGGATTCGAATTTATTCCGGGTTGGAAACCAGTTTACTCATGATATGGACGTCAAGAGACTCGGAATTAATCCACTAGTCAAGAGGTGCGGAATCAATCCGGCTCTTTGGTTCCTTGTTGTGATTATCATGATGAGTAAATTAGTTCTTGAATCGGAATAAATCCGGGTCTTTATATTATCTATATTGATTTTTTCTATAGTATATACCATTTCCGTACGGATTGAATCCCGTGGAAACGAACTAGCCCTTCGTTTCCACCGGATTCAATCCGGACGGAAATGACAAATACTATAGAAAAATCAATATAGATAATATAGAGACCCGGATTTATTCCGGTTCGAGAACTAATTTACTCATCATGGTAAGCATAACAAGGAACCAAAGAGCCGGATTGATTCCACACCTCTTGACTAGTGGATTAATTCTGAGTCTCTTGATGTCTGTATATATCATGAGCAAATTGGTTTCCAACCCGGAATAAATTCGAATCCCTTATAGCAGCTATCATGATTTTCTTGTTATATTTATCAATTCCGGCCGGATCCAATCCTGTGGAAACGAACTAGTCCTAAAGGAGGGAAGAGAAAACGAACGGGAAATAGATATGGATGGTTTAAGACCAACGAGTAACAGAGATCTGAAATATTGCGTTTCAAACAGGAAAAGCATGGGTTTTTATCTAAGGTTCCATCTAGAATTTGTGTTGCAGATTGCAATTAGATTGGTTGGCACACATTTCGTTGGTGCAAAATTGTTTCTGCACACCTCTTGGATTGTCGTATTGCTTAGTTATTGTGCACATGTGCACTGGTATTTCTATAACTGGGATTTGAAATATTGCGTTTCAGTGGAAAAGATCTGAATTTTGGTTCCATATAGTTACCATCACAGATGCCTGTTAGATGGTTTGGCACACATTTTGTTAGTAGTACCTCATTCAGTAAACGACGTGAAATGTGAAACATGAACAATGTGCTTTTTCAGGCTGTAATCTGTTTTAAATGCTTACAAGCTTTTGTCAAAAGATGCTGAATTGCTGCAATCAAAACCTGTTGGCACAATGCTGAAATCATTTTTTAGTTTTCAAAAGAAATTATTTTCACAAAATGTTTAATATCTTGGCCACTAAACTATTAGTTCATCTAATGATAAAGTAACATCTTGGGTTGATCCTTTGTTGGCCATTATGGTGGTGTGATGCCATGGAAAGTTAAAACTATGTTCTATTTCTTAATGTTACATAGTTTTCTTTGACAGATAGCAGTTATTATTGCCATATTTTTTTTTGTAATCATGCAAGGAGCTGTGGAGTAACTGAGTTACTTGGAAAAAGGAATTAATGGAAATTAGATGGTTTGATGGAATTATCTTTGCCTCTAGTAGATTGAATCAAAATTTGAATCAAGTCTTGTTCCATCGAACAAACATTTGTCAACTAATGTATTCATTTTCACAAATTATGTTTACTGATGCTGAGTTGCTACAATTTACGAAAAGTTACAATTCTGTAATTAAAGATCCCATCTATGGCTTGTTCTCCGCTCTCACCTCATCTCTGTTGCTTTCTATCGTGCCTTTATATATGCAGGGGTCCATGACACTGCAGATGGCACCAACGGCAATTGGCAAGTGTTAGGATTAGACATCAAGATTAAAGTAATTGTTACTGTGCAAGGCCTTGCCTTCTAGGTGCTGTGTTCCATTTATGTTGATCTTATTTAGATTCGGAATTGTTGTTTTGATTCAAGGTGACTCTCGAACCATCTCAAGGTCTCAACCAAACCACGAATGAGCCTAGATAATGAAAATTGAGCAAGAGAATCAATGATATATTAGTGCATGAATAAGTGATACGGAGTAGGATCATTCAGGATTTCACTCACTTAACTTGTATGCAACTCTAACTACTTGATGCAAGCGTAACCATGAACAATTTCCCAAATCTTCTATATAAGCCTGACATCAGCAACCACATAAAACTCTTCTCATTGGATATTGTGTTGTCTTGGATCTTGCCTTATCTAAAACTGCAGCAAACTCTGTGCTCAACATGAGATGCGCCCACAAACTTGTAAGTAACAGGGTTTATTTTACCGGTAAGGAAAAAACCGGAGGTCAGTGAGAAACGCGTTTATCGGATTTCTCGAAAAATTTTCGGATTCGACGTTTTCCTTTTGGATAAAAATTTAGAGAAAAAATCTTCAATTTATACACAAAACAACCTAGATTATTTCCAAACGACCTAACATGAAAGCAATGCATAGAAATGGGATAAGATTTAGATTTATGGAAGGTGAGGAGGTAGTATTAGTTGGTTTGAACGATTTTTCGGAGATAAAATAAAAAACCTCTCTCAACCGAGAAACGCGATTTTCGGATTTATCGTTTTTTTATCGCCGAGAAAATAAACCCTAAGTAAAACTAGTGTTGGAAACATGAAAAAAACGTGGTTACAGGAATCAAAGAATCAAGGGACTAAAGAAATGCCTGGTAATAATGTGCACATCCGTAAGACTGTAACTGAAGTAATCATACACATCATTACCATAATTGTTTCATGGTTTGAAGTTCCCTGCAAACCATGACTGCCAAACAGAGAAAAGGCAGAAAGCAATTTTCCACACTTGAGGATGAACTAGAACGTACAATTAGTTAATTACTTGAGATAGTATTTGATTTGTTGGAAGTAGGCACTAATTCCTTTCTGGATCATTGCAATCGACACTATCGATAATCGCTGAGAAAGCCTATTCAGGTTAATGTCCAAAGTCACTCAGTGAGCAGCAAGATTGAACATTAACCCCTTCACAAGAGCAGAGCAGTTTTTTATCTGATGATCAAAATCATTGGTCGCCATGACGGCTGTGGGGGGGGTTACCCGAAAAATTCGGATGATTCCCCTAACACGAGAGAGAGTTCTTAACACGTTCAAACACAAAGTGAGAGCGCAGAGAGACTGTGATTCCCTCTGCAGATTGCACAAGTTCCCAAAAATCTCAATCCGTTTACACATGCCCTCGCGCCCCCTTTATAGGGAGATGAAGGGACTTTTACATACCCAAAACACCCTCAAGCTCAGAGAATATTCCTAGTGTGAACGCATACAAGAATGTCTTTCTCGTCTAACATATTTACAAATCTGCCACCAGTTCACACTCAAAACCCGGACTTTATGTGACAACAACTTTGACTTTGCTTTTCCGTCGGTTCGTGAATGTCTTCACGCGTGACTCCCGAACTAGGTCCTCGGCAGATTTCCGAATCAGCCTTTGCTTCTTCGCCGGTTCGTGCATGTCTTTGCGCGTGACTCCCGAACTGGGTCTCCGACAGATTCCCGAATCAGCCGCCCTCCGAAGTTCGCGCCATTGCCAACTCGAGGTTCCGGGCTTCTGCATGTTCGTGACTCCACGTCTTCACCGAATCACGATCCCCGAACTTCACACATTCGCGAATCCGAGGCTTCGCAGGTTCCATGCCTCCGAAAATCGTGAGTTCCCTGTTCCTGAAAAACATGTTTCAAGAACTTTGTCAAATCCTAACGTTTCGAGGGTGACGGTTTTTCCTGAATTCCCCAACACTAGCCCCTCGGGGAAGCGGGTTGACTCCGACGATCCAATTCCACGAATATTTCGGAAATTTAGTAAAAAACGTCACCCTCGGAACGTCGGAGGGGACACGCGTCGCCCGGAAACCCTAAAACGGTTAAATCGAGGCAGGTTTCGCGGAACTACCCCTCCCCGCCTCTATAAATAGGAGGCTCCCGCTGTTAAAAAATTTTACGGCTCTCCTGCTTTTTTACGATTCGCAAATCTTTCTGCTCGCAGAATCTCGTCTTCTACTTAAAAGTTCGTGATCTTCCGGTTTTCTTCGGATCTCTCTAAGGTATTATTTTGTTTTTCTCTTTCAATTCCTACTTGTCATTTTTTGTTGCAATGGTATTTTTGTTCTATGAACTTCATTCTCGAATGTTGTTCTCATTGCTTCGTATGTGTAACTCTATTGGTTAGGTGGCTCGAGTTAAAAGCACCGCGAGACCCATGACTACCGAAGAACTCATCGCAGCTGGTCTCCCAGTTGATCCAACTGTCGAAGGTGCTGAGAATGCTGCACCAACTGAAGATGCAGGCTCTCCTAGCGGCTCCAGGAGTCGCGAGGACGGGGAGGTTCAAACAAATGACGACAAAGATATCGGGGATGTGGACGCCGGCGTCAGTGATCTGGTTAAAGCAAAGACTGCCGGACTGCTGCCACCATCTCTTGCCTTCGGAGAGTCCAAAGTCACGACCAATATGATTCGGGAATATGAAAAAGTCGGGTTCTTCCCTCCGGGCGCTGGGCGAGCCCCTCTTGATGAACAAACCCCTACCCCTGAAGACAGAGAAGTTGTCGTCTTTCGTGACTTCTTCATCTGTGGACTCAGATTCCCCTGCGACCGGATTTTGCCAGCGATTTTGGATTCCTTTTCGGTGAAGATCCACCAGCTTTCGCCGACTTCTTTTGTTGAGATGTTGAAATTCATTTGGATCATGAAGACCTTCGGCTGTAACCTCAGTGTCGACGCCTTTGCCAGATTCTACGAACGGGTAATTATTCCCGAGGTTATCAAGGCCAGCGACGGGCAGTTCTATCACACTCAACATGCGTGCTGCACCTTCAACACCCGCCGCCAGAACACCCGAAAAGGGATTACTCGAATTCAGATTGCTCCCCGCCGCAAGACCAACCTCACCGACGACCGGAACTCTTATTGGTTCTACTTGAAGGTCAACATGTCGGAAGTTTCGGCTACACGCGCCCGGCTCACCCCTTGTCCCGCCCCTATCGCGCCTCGACCGCGGTGAACACCGCCGAATTCAATCACGGGCGGTGGGGATTAGAAACTGCGAGAGTGCATTTCATCTCGCCAGTACTATACTTGGTGGCCGCGACATCATTGAAGAGTTCATTGCTGCCCGGATCTGGCCGATTTCAAGCGGTTGGGCTCCCATTGAGATCGTATATTTCAACCTCAACTGGGAATCTCGAGAAGTGCCGTTCCCGAAGTTCGGGATTAAGCTTCGTGAAAATCAGAGCGCTGACGCCTTCATGATCGAGATAGAAAAGAGAGTGAACGTCATGATAGGAGAATACACCATGAACGAATACAAGGCGTACAAGGCTCTTATGAAACACAAGAAGAGGATCCATCGCATGTTCACCGAGGTTTGTGGGGACAAGTATTTCAGTTCTCGAGGTCCGGGTCCCAAGCTGAAGGTTCCCATGGTTGCAGTGGCCAGTTGTTCGGCTGCCCCTATCAATGCCCCACGAATAAGATCTTCGAAGCGAGGCTCATCGTCTGTCAGTGAGAGCACTTCCTCTGGGGTTAAGCCTTCCAGGACAAGATCTCTGGAATCGTCGAAGCGTAAGCGCAAGACCTCTGAACGAACTTCGGACGCCGAGCTTCAGGCGGCTTCGGGCCTAGCCCAGATGAGTCGCAAAAAGTTGAAGAAGGCGGTGAAGAAGGTTTCTTCTACCGGGGTTCGGCGAGTTCCATCTGCCTTCGACGACGATGTCTTCGTGGGAGCGGATAGCCAGAAAGGTTTTTGCTTCTGGCCTCTGTTTAACTTTCGAGACAATTGTCCGTCAGGTTCTGAGAATGAGTTCGTGGATATTGATTCTTTTTCAGATGCTGCTCCCGAAGTTCGCAAAGAGGCTGTACTTGCTGTTGCCGCTGAGACCACTGTTGCTGCTGAAGTTACTGCCCCTGTTGAAGCCCCCGCTGCTGCCGAAACCCCCCCCCTCCGATGTCCCTCTGTCCACTCTCTCCCGTGATGAGGCTTCCCCCGAATTCACTAAGGAACTTGAACTCACCATTCAAAGGGGGGGATCCTACCGAACGTGCTCCCTTGCTCGAAGTTCGGGAGGTTGTTCCCGAAGATCAGGCTCCCTCTCCTTCTTTGGCCGCTTTTAACAAGAGTTTTGGTACGTCTCATCGCGGCGAGCTATTAAGTGTTGGTTTCGAGACAACTGGCGCCGGGAGCAAGGTGTCCAAGATTTTAACACTATGGAAATCGCCTGTAATTGTTGATGAAACAGGAGGGGAGAGCTCGGAACAACCCGGAGGAGCTGCTCGGGACTCTGAGAAGGGGCCTCACCCTACTCCCGAAGCCACCCCTTCGTCTCAGGGTAAGGCTTCTTCTGGTTCGACGAAACAGGTCACCATGCAACACTTCAGCAAGCAAGGTTCGTTTCTTTTCATTACTTTTTCGTGCTTTTTCCGATTCTCGAATTTCAATCTAAAACTTTAATCTCGAATTTTTCAGAATTCAAGGATCTTCTCCATTCTTACTCTCCATCGAAGCTGGCGCGTTTTCAAGAAGACTACGCCCTTAAGCATTCTATGCTCGGGAAAGTTGCAATTGAGCGGCTTGCTGAACAGGAGAAGGCAAACAAGCAACTTTCCCAGAAATCCAAGGAACTCAAGCGCAGTTTCGCCCTCGCTCAGTCCGTGAACATCGATCTTGAGAAAAAGGTGGGCCGAACCGGCGGAGGCCTTGAAGACCGATCAAGACGAAAAGAAGATTGCTGAGGCAGCACTTGAGCAGTCTAAAAAGGAGTTGGAAAAGGTTCAAAAGGCTCACGAAGATGATCTTAGTTTGATCGAAAATCTTCGGGAGAAACACGAGAGGGCTGCAAAAACTGCCGAAGGTCTTCGCATTAATAACGCCAGTCTCGCCAAGTCTTTGAGCACGAAAGATCGGAAAATTCTGGATCTTGAGAAAGCGCTGGCGGAGTAGGATGAAACCTCGAAGAAGAACACGTTCGAAATTCTGGAGAAGCTGAAGCTCCTTTATGAGGAATACAAGAAATCGCTGAACGAGTTTGGCGTTCGTCCTGCTCCTCTTCCGGCTAATATTGAAATTCCCAAATTCATGGACTGGATGGAGACTGAATTCAAGGCCCTCTCTAAGGTAATCTCCGGCGCCAGCGACTTCGCAGCTGCCTTCTCTGTGGAGAGCATACTGAAGATTATTCATGACTTCGACTGCGCCGACCTGGAGAAGTTCCGTGACAAGATCTCTCAATTCCCTAGCGCCGCGAGCACTTCGATAATTCGAGCTAATGCAGATGTTCAGGCCATAAAGAACAAATTCACGAGGGAATTCTGGTTCGCCAGCGGGAAGGAGACCGTCAAGGTCATCGCGCGTGCTAAACTTGCTGAGGTAAATTTTTGTACGATTTCGTCACTTGTACTAGCTATCGATGTTTCAGTTTCTCGAGTTCCCTTTACATTTTCTTTTCTTTCCTTCTCAGCTGAACGAGGAAGAAGATCGCGAGAATATCGCTGCGTCCCCCGAAGGGTCAACTTCCGGCGAAGATTCTAGCGACTCAGGCGAAGGGGGTTCGGGCGGCAGCAGCAGCAGCAGTAGCAGCGATGAGGGCAGCAACGACGGGCAAGCTTCTGGTCGCGAAGAAAGTTCTCCGAAGGTGGACGTCATGGATTAGATGTTTTATCCGAACCTTGCACACCCTCAAGGCTGTCTGTATATTTTGTAGATTCACTTAGCTTTTCTGAACAATTGTTTTGTAAACTTTAACCTGCGCAGGTCCTGCAAGCTGGGCCTGCGTAGGACATGATGCCACTGCGAATTCATCGAGATAGGATGTTCGTTAGCAGCGAAGCGTGGTGCTTGTTCAAACAAGCTCATCCCGAACAAGACTTCTCTGATTTTTGGCTCGAAACCTCGCCTAAATTTTCTATGGGCTGTTTCGATCTTTCTTCCTTTTTCTTGTTTTGTAAGAATGAAAGTTCTGCACCCGCGACTTCGTGCTCCGCGAATATTCCGAAGTCGGAGCCCCTTAGCCCCTTAGCAGACACGTCCGATTTCGCTTATGCTAGCGATGTTGCCGAAGACAGTGGCTGTAAACCAAGACATGTTGTGGAGCTTTCATTCTAGATTTTGCACTAACTGCTGTAATCGTTGATGAACTATTTCGAAGTTTTTATGCGAATAAGGCAATGAATACATTTTTTCTTGAAAAAAATGTCACCCTCCCCACCTTGCCGTTTTGCATGAAAACTTGAATGCAAGTTGACGAAGTTTACTATTCGAGTATTTCGATCGAGCATACTTTTAGGAGAAATCTTCGTTAGTTTTTGAAAATCTCAACCGTCGTTGCGCAAGTCGACAAAATTTGTTTTCGAATTTTGTGGACTTGATCTGACTGGCAGACTTGCCTTGGTTGATACTGCAACCCTCAGTTGCTTCAACCACGATTTTCTACGACTTTCCTTACGAGCCCCTTGCTCTTTTATTACAACGATGTTATCACGAAAAAAGTTTCGGCAATTTATGATAAAGAAAAATCTGTAGGCAACCCCTTACACATTCACTTGATCGAAATCATCATGCAAACTTTTTCGGTGGAAATCCCTTCGTAGATGGGATTCTAGGCCACAACTTATTGTTGTCTCGGGCCTTTTTGGTGGGAATCCCTTTGTGGGTGGGATTTTAGGCCACAACTTGTTGTTGTCTCGGGCCTCTTTCTTCACGATGGAATTCAGGCTATCACGAAGCCTTTCTCATGAACTTTTTCCTTTTTTCAAGGTGGAACTCTGGCTATCGCGAAGCCTTTCTCATGAACTTTTTTCTTTTTTCACGATGTTCTCACGAACTTTTTTCTTTTTTCACGATGGGATTCTGGCTATCACGAAGCCGTTCTCACGAACTTTTTTCTTTTTCACGATGGGATTCTGGCTATCACGAAGCCTTTCTCACGAACTTTTTTTTTCTTTTTTCATGATGGGATTCTGGCTATCACGAAGCCTTTCTCACGAACTTTTTTTCCCTTTTTTCACGATGGAACTCTGGAAATACGCGATTTGGGGGAAGACTCTTTTTATACATATATCACAAAGAGTATTTACATAGGATCCGCCTCGTTAAAAACCTTGCCTCTTGATTTAGAGCCCCCTTTGCAAGGAAAAGAGTACGGTCCTTCTTATTCTAATACAACTAGGAAAAGGAAAGCTAATGTTTTCTCCCGAAATCACTTATAGACACGTGATTCGGATTTTTTAGTTTTTTAGAATACAAACTTGCGAAAATTGAAAAACTACTATATATTACATCTAGTTACAACTGGGGTTTTCATGGATAATACCTTTTTAGGTTGTCAGCATTCCACAAATACGGCAACTCTTCACCAGTTTGCTCCATTAAGCGAAAAGCTCCTGGCATGATTGTTTCCCTGGTGATGTAAGGCCCTTCCCAAGACTCATGAAGTTTTCCTGGGTTCTCCCAGTTTTTCTTCCTTTTCAACACAAGATCACCAGTTTTGATGTCCTTTTGGACCACCTTCTTGTCTCTCCAAGCCCATGTCTCTCTTTGGTATCTCTCGATGTTTTCTGTGGCTTCAAGGATTGTCAGCTCGATCATGTCCTTTTCCACTTTCTTATCGATTTCCTCTATCTCTTTTCCTTTCAAGACTCTCATGCTTTTATTCTTAATTTCCTCCGGTGTCATAGCCTTAGTGCTGAAAAGTAGGCGAAAAGGCGTGAAACCTGTTGCTCTTGACACTGTGGTGTTGTGAGACCAGATTACCTTTGGTAATTCATCTACCCACTTTCCCTTCTTCTGGTCGAACAAGCATTTCTTGATTCCCGAAAAAATCAGGCCATTGGCTCTTTCAACTGCTCCGTTGGACTGCGGGTGATATACTGACGAAAATTTCGCCTGAGTGCCCAAGGTTTTGCAATATTCTTTGAAGGTGTAGCAGTCGAACTGTTTGCCATTGTCAACAGTTAGTTCTCTAGGAACCCCGAACCTGCAGACTATGTTCTGCCAAAAGAATTTCTGAACTGTTGTTGCTTTGATGTTCGCAAGTGGTTTTGCCTCCACCCATTTCGTGAAATAATTGACCGCAACGGTATTGCCAATCGGCAATTGCCCTGAGCCGTTGGCAACGGGCCCACAAGGTCCATTCCCCACCTTTGCAGAGGCCAAGTCGGTGGAATTAAATGAACTGGCATTGAAGGAAAATTCTGTTGATTCGCCGTTTTCTGGCATGCTTCACACTGCCGAACTAATGTCTTGGCATCAATGTTTATGGTTGGCCAATAAAATCCCTGCTTTATTGCCTTTCCGTCCAAGGCCCTGGTGCCTATGTGCACCCCACAGAATCCACTGTGAATTTCCTTTAGAAGCTCCTGACCTTTTTCGGAGGTGATGCACCGCAGCCAAGGTTCAGTGACTCCTGATTTGTACAGTGTTCCATTCACTACTGTATAGCCCCGAACCCTTTGTTTCAATCTTTTCTCTTCTAACTCATTTTGTGGTTCGTAATGTCCTCTCAGATAAGCCATGATTTCTGCTCTCCAATCGGGAGTCTCCACTACATTCACGATTTTGGCCCTCAAATCCTTGATGGACGGTTCTCTGATGATTTCGAAGAACACATCCGGGGTAGTTCTTGATTTCCGTCGTCTTGCTTTCGCCGGCTTGTCCCGCCTCATTGTTGTCATCCCTTGGGATATCTTTGGATCGAATAACCTTTGAAATGTTTTTCCATTTTCCTTACTTTTTCTAGATACTTCATAAGAACGGATTTCTTGCTTCGCTTTCTTTCTCGATGTGTTCTTGGATCACTTTCGAATCCGTTCTGATTATGAAGGTCTGCTGCCCCAAGGCTCTCATTTTCCTTAATGCCAACAGAAGAGCTTCGTATTCCGTTGTGCTATTCGTGGAATGTTCATTGTTCACGAATACGAGCCGGGCTGCATATCTTATGACTACGCCTGTTGGGGACGTCACGACAGCCGAAATTCCAACCCCCTTGTAACACCAAGCCCCATCACATTGTACTATCCAAGGTTCAGGTACATTTTCCTCGAAATTCTGAACAGGTGATGTCCAATCCACGACAAAATCTGCCAGAACTTGCGATTTTATTGCACTTCTTCTCTCGAAGTCTACCACATACTCAGAGAGTTCAGCGCCCCACTTGATGATTCGTGTGGATGCCTCTCTATTTGCGAACAAATCATTCAGCGGCTGGTTGGTGATGACTCTTATCCTGTGACCCTCGAAGTAATGCCTTAGCTTCCTTGCTGCCATGATGACTGCATATGCGATTTTTTCTAGTTCGGAATAGAAGATCTTCGAGCCAGACAATGCTTCTGAAGCAAAGTATACAAGAATTTGTTTGGGCTTCCCGTCTTCCTCCTTTTCTTACACTAGCACCGCACTTACTGCTGAACTTGATGCAGACACATATAGCAGAAGTGGCGATTTTGGTTCTGGAGGACAGAGCTTGGTCATATTGGACAAGTAATCTTTTAATTCTTGGAAGCCTCGCTTCTGAGGTTTGGACCACTGGAAATTCTTGGCACTTCGGAGGACTTGGAAGAATGGTAAGCTTCTTTCTGCGGCTTTGGGGATGAATCTATTAAGGGCAGCCACTCTCCCTGTCAGCTTTTGCACATCTTTCACTGAAACTGGGTCTTTTCCACTAAGGACCTGATTTTGTCGGGATTCGCCTCTATGCCCTTTGTTGAAACTAGACATCCGAGAACTTTCCCCTTGTGAATGTCGAATACACATTTCTTCAGATTCAGCTTCAGGTTCGCTGCTCTCATATTCGCGAATGTTTCTGCCAAGTCACTGATGTGGTCTTTCCTCTGAACACTTTTGACAACTATATCGTCCACATATGCCAAGATGTTCCTCCGTAACTGGGGATGAAGTACTATTGCTATCATTCTTGAGAATGTACATCATGCGTTCTTTAGCCCCTCTGGCATTCTCACGAAACAAAATGTTCCGAATGGAGTGATGAAACTTGTTTTTTTCTTCGTCCTCTTTACAGACCCTGATCTGATGATACCCAGAGAACATGTCACGGAGCGAAAGCATTTCACTGTTAGCTGCATCATCTACGATTTTGTCTACCCTTTCTAAGGGGAAATCGTCTTTTTTGCATGCCTTGTTCAAATCTGTGAAGTCCACACACATTCTGCACTTTCCATTTTTCTTCTTGGTCGGTACCGTGTTGGCTAGCCGGACCGGATACTTCACTTCTCCGATTACTTGTGCATCTTGCAATCTCTGAACTTCAGCTTCCACTGCTTTCACTTTTTGTTCAGACATTTTCCGAAGTTTCTGTTTCTTGGGAGGTATTTTTTCATCTGTCTCCAGGGAATGTTCGATGATGTCCCTGTCAACACCTTGCAGGTCCTTAGATGACCATGCAAAAACATCTTTGTTTTTGTTCAGGAATTGTACGAGGTCCCTGTCCTCTTCGACACTGAGATTGGCCCCTATTGTGACTGCTCTATCGGGCATGTCATCCTGATACACTTTCTTGGTTTCACCATCTGCGGCTATTTCAATTCTTTCTTTATCCCACTTGGCCTCTTCGTAAGTTTCTTTCTTTTCGTTAGCTGCTTTCAGCTGGTACACGTTTGTCTGTCCAGGCGTATGGCCTTTTTCTATGTTTCTGGCCTCTTGCTGATTGCCGAACACTGTGATGACCCCTTTGGGCGCCGGCATTTTCATGCATAAGAACTGCTGCCTTATGACTGCGTCGAACTTGTTCATGAAACCTCTGCCGAAAATCGCGAGGTACGAGTGGTCAATGTCAACCACATCGAAGGTGAGACTCTCCGTTTTGGCATTTTTGAGATCTCCGAAGGAAACAGGGAGTGATATCTTTCCAACCGGCTTGATTGGCTTTCATCTGAATCCTTGCAGCGGGTACTCTGGGGGGTCCAACATGTGTTGTCTCAGATTCATCTTTTCGAAAGTCTTCAAGAACAAGATATCCGCTGAACTTCCATTGTCAACTAGGACTTTTCCTATGACCCACCCAGCTATGTTTACCTCAATGACCATAGCGTCATTGTGAATAGCAGATTTCGGCCGAAATCTTCTTCGTGAAGGTGATTGGCACCTTTGCCCACTCCGGACGTGCGGGTGGGCCGTCATTGATGACAGAGTGTTTACGGACACGAAGTAATTGCTTCTTTGCTTCTTGGTCTCGAATTCCATAGCCGACCCACATGTGATTGGCATGATTGTTCCGAAAGATGGCAATGCTTTGGAGTTCGAGGTCCCGAACCATAGGGGGGGCAAAGCCATAGGTTTACCGTTTACCGATCTTATAATCATAGACACATATTAGCATTTTAGTTAAGCGATGTAAAGAAACACTAATTTCTAAGCGGTTGCAAGTACTTGTTGAGCTCTAATTTGAAAAGATAGCTTTAATACATGAACTAATGAATACTAATAAGTAGATAATGGGAGATTAGCGAGGCATGAACTAATGAATCTTAAGTAGACTAGCGACTTGTTGGGGGTGCCGAGGCCCCCCTCGGTCCCCCCTCCCTCCACCCCCGACCGCCCCGAGCTCCTCTCTGATGCCGATGGATGCCCCCAAGCTTCTTTGAAAAGCTTTCCCAAACAAGCCTGGTCAGCATTTTTTGAAAAGTAGCTTCCTAGGGAAGCAAGTGGTGCTTTTCCAACTTTATCTTTTGGAGAAGCTTACGCTCCCCCAAACAGGGCCTTTATCATCAATTATTTTGCACAACCCAGCGGTGAAGGGTCATCACTGTCGGGTTTTTAGGCTGACAAGACCCGTGATATTGCGTGTGTCCATGCTAAAACCCATTAGTTATGGATCACTATCACCACTGGTTTGTATGAACCGGCCGGATCCATCACCACCGTCTCAATACAAACCGGTGGTGATAAAGGGGAGAACGGACCCGAACTTTTTGTCCATGGGAATGAAGTAGCACCCTCACGTCTGCCGGCTCACTCTCCCTCACACTGCTCCACTGTCTCTTTCACCCTCTCATCCTGCCCTCTCTCACAATCACTCATGTCTCTCTTGTCTTCCTCTCCTCCTGCCCTCTACTCCACCGTCTCTCTCTCACTGTCGTCACACCTGATTTTCCAAAGAAAACCAAATGCATCTCATATGTGTGTCAGGATCAAGTTTACACACATACGATAGATGTCATGAGTGAAATATCAATAAACAACAATCAAAACGTACAAGAGTTCAACCATTACATTATCTCTTTATTACACTCAGACGGTAGACTCGAAGGTCTTTAAAATGAACAAACAATAACTAGACGAAGCAACTCCGTCTTCAGCTTCCACAGACATATGACTGGGGGCACGCAAGCCTTAGAACTCATCGTAGTCGTTGAAGTACTCTTCTTCAGTGTTCTCCTCTGAACAACGGGTAAGCAAGGGTGAGCACACTTATGGTTGGAGCTCAGCAAGTGGAGGAAGATGCAAAGCTAACAAGGATAGGTTAAGATTTTGCAGCGGTTAGCATTTTTAATGTTGGTCAAATTTTATTAGCAAGCACCTAGTTACTAGGTGCAAGTTCATACCAACCCACTTAAGCATTCAGGAAAGCATCTCATTTCAAAATCATATGAAAACCACAATTTAATTCCATCTTTATGTTTGATTATCATGTGAGGGTCCAGGCTGCTCTTGACCGTGAGCACGGCTGATCGATCAGTATTAACTCTACAGAGGTTGTACACTTTCACCACAGTTCGTGTTCCCCATGTTGCCCGGGTTGATCAGACCCTTAAACACTTCCAAGGTGAGTGGCTAGGGGTCCACTACAAAGCCTTTACAAAGATATGCAGAAGACCAACAACCCGCGACAATTCTGCGGCAATGGAGCGGACCATAACCCTCCCTAGTGGTCAGCACCTTAGCAAAGGCTGCTACCCCAAAAGAACTGGGCTATACCCCTTCAACTCCGGCCCCCTGTGCTCCTTTCGGATAAGGTTGTCAGATAATTCCACACACCTAATTAATTGGTTAAGCCAGAGCCATATGGACTGTGGTTGCACTATTTTCCTAGGTGGTTCTCCATGTTCCAATTAAATCATATTATCTTGTAATTAAGCGCACGCGCACACACACACACGTATATATATATATCACCAAAGTTATCATGATCAACATTCTTCATATTGTAAAAGATTCATTTGAACCATCCCAAGTTATAGCAACTAAGCATTTCTACCCAAAACATTTATTTAAAACGGTTGTCCAAGGTAAAGGGGATACAATTCCAGTCATGTCCTTAAAAAGAAAATTCCCATCAAATTTATGCAATACAACATTTAAATGTAAATATTGATTATCATGCAATTATTTAGGACAAATAAGAATATGCAGAGGGAAAAGTTCACTTGCATTCCTTGCTTAAACATTGGTGTTCTTCTTCTTCTTCAAACACTTGCTCTTGATCCACTTCAACTGGTTGCTCACTTGAAACTGGCACGATGTCTACGAGCACACAAGAAAACATACAATAAACAAAACAATACACCAAACATAAAAAAGCTTAAAGAGAGGAAAAGGTTTGGCTCTAGGAACGCGAAACAAGAGCACTAGGAACTATCAGGAGATTTTGATGATCACATACGAGAGCTAGCTATGTGCTTGGTATATTTTAATTAAATCAAGATGTGCATGGGTTATTTCAAAAAAAACCTATTTATAGTTAGGCAAGTTATATTTGTATTTAAAAGACGATGTAAACTTAGTCTAATTTTATTAGTAAATATTCAAGTTTGATTTATGCAAATTAAACATTTAATTCAAAAGAAGCATGTAAAGCATCTAGGCGTTTATCTTTATATTTCGAGTTGAACTAATCAAATTATAATTTAAAAACATATTATTATCCATATTAATCAAATTAACAATTAATTAAGAAAACTCGGGATATAACCTATGTTGTCTTTTATTGGAAAGCAAATTGCATAATCATTAATCAATTTTAGTTTGATTATGAAAACCAAGGTATACATCTAATTAACTTTTAATTATAAGAAATATTTAAGTAGTATTAATGACATTAACTTTCTTATGAAAACAAGTGTTAAACTCTAATTAGATTTTGATTAGAAAAGCATGTGTACAAGGATAGAATTATATTTAGTGTTCAAATAAATTATAAAACAAAGAACATGTTCAACATTGATCCTATCACGTAGTTTGGGTTGATACAAACCTAACGCAACTTGAAACAGTAGAAAAGGAGCTAACACACAAAAGATACGGCCAAAACAAGGTTCAGGGGCTTTTCGGTGAAGAATAGGGCTTCCAAGGGCTTAACTGCAAGAAACCAGGGGCTAAAACCTAATTATGTGTATAAACTGAAGGTTTTATAGCGCAAAAGGACAAGATTGGACTTTTGGTGGGAAAAACTAAGAAGTCTAGGGGCTTAACTGTGAAACCAGGAGTAAACTGTAAGGATCTTTGGAGGTGGAAGGGCTGTTTTGTGATATTCAAAACTGCAGGGGGGTTTTGTGCAAAATGGTATAGGAAAGATTTTGTTGACCACTACGGTCAACTTTGACCAGCAGCGCGTGCGGATCTTGGCCGTTGATCCCTTGATGGACGGCTGGCGCGGCCGTGGACCGCGCTTGTTGACTTGGTCCACTGGTCCACGATGGACCGGTTATAAAACGCGAATGGGTACGCGATCAGCACCATCCAGATCAGATCCAACGGTGCACATCGCCCACACGTGAGGGAGTGGCGGCGGTGACACCAGAGGCGGGCGGCGCGCGGTGGAGCCAACGACGGAGCTCACCGGAGTTCGCCCAATCTCGAGCTAGGGGCCACGGTTTGGGATGCGGTCGGGCTCTACACGAAACGGGGGAGCATTCGCACGTGACAAGGGCGTTTGGGAGGCGGTTCGGGCGACGGACGAGGCGCTCCATGGTCAGCCCAGGCACACGTCAGCGACGGCGTTATGTGCCTCTGGTCAAAGAAAAAACAATGGGAGGTTACTTCTCACATTAATGCGAAGCTGCTGGCGAAGAAGGAAGCGTCGGAGGACCGGTGGTGAGGGAGATCGACGCCGGCGGGTTCAAGCTCGGGCGGCGGCTTGCGGTGCGGCTCCGGCAACTCGATCCGGCGACGGGAGAGGTCCTGGCACGATGAGGATCACTAGTAAGCGTTGAGAACGATGAAGGAGAAAGAGAGAGAGAGACAAGGACACTTCACTGTCGACGAGAAACTTCAGGGTGGCCAGCAATGGCGCGGCGGGTGGGTGCTTCGGGTGGTGGCGCTTGTGCGAGGGTGGAGGGGTACAAGGCATGCTCGGGTGCGGAAAGGAGGAAAAAGGCAAGGCAGGGGCTCAGTCTTGGCTTTAAAGAGAAGAGGAGGGAGAGGGAAATGGCGGCCGGGGTAATGACCATCAATGGCCGTGGCGGGCGCCGGTGATTTTGATTCAAAATCAAGGAAGGGGGTAACCGAAGGAGAATTGATGGGAGGGAGAGGCACCGAGGCTTACTTGCTCCCTTGATGGCGGCTTGAAGGCGGAGAGGAAGGAGCAAGGCGCGGGAAACGGCCGGCGGTGCGTCGTGCTTGCGAAGCAGCGGAGGGTGCTGAAAGAAGGAGGTGGACGCGACGCACAGGCCCGGCCTGTCAGCGGAAGAAAGGAGAGAAGGAGGAGGGGAAGGTGGAGTTGGGTCATGTGGGATAGATGGGCCGGAAGGGGATATTGGGCCGGTGAAGAGGAAAGCAGGCCGGCGGGGAGAACTGGGCCGCTCGGGCCGAAAGGTAGGAGGGTTTGGGGTTTGGTTTTCTTCTCTTTTTTTCAAACCTTTTCAAACTTTTAAGTTCTTTTCAAACACTTTTTAAACCTAAACACTTCAAACTCTTTTCAAATTTTCAAATCATTTTAAAAACGTTTTGAACTTCACACCAACAAACAATAAACACTATGCAACCAGAAGATGCTGCACAAGAACTTATTGCTTCTAAAATTATTCAAAAGTGATATTTAAATATTTTAGAGCCAAATTTAATTGATAATTTATTTATTCCTCAGAAAACAAAAACTAAAACACCATGTTGCTTATATTTCTTTGGTGATGGAAAATTACGGTGTTACAAATCTACCCCCTTAAAAAGAATCTCGTCCCGAAATTCAGAGAGGTTGGAAAGGAAACTAAGGGTACTCTTCTATAAGCTCATCTTGCATGTTGAGTTCTTCTGGCAGTTATAGCTCCTTCTCTTATTTTCCTTTATCTTGATTCACTTTTCCTTCCTTCTTGGATGGGGCAGTAGTGACAACTTCAATCCTATCTGCTTGTGGGTTGGTTAAGAGCACTGACTTCTTGGCACACAAAATTATTCCATCACATTCGCCTAACCAATCTGTTCCAAGTATCACATCTATTCCACTCGATGTAAGAACTACTTGATCAGCTTGATAATCTATTCCCCCGATTTTAAGATTGACCCGTGGGCATACATAAGCAGATTTCATTTCACCGTTCGGGGAACTAACCAATAAATGTGTCTTCATATAACTCATGGGTATATCATGCTTTGCCACAAATTGTTCAGTAATGAATGAATGCGATGCTCCAGAATCAAATAAAGCTGTTGCTGGTACAGAGTTGACAGAGAACGTACCCAGCACAACACCTGGAGCGTCTTGAGCTTGTTCAGCCGTCACATGATTCACTCTTCCACGTGCGTAGTTCTGTTGGCCTCTGTTACCTCGATGAGTATAATTCCCAATGCGAGCTTGTGATAATGGTTGTCCAAATCTCTGACCATTACCTTTCTGAGGAGTCTGCATGTTGTGCTTCGGGCAGATGTTGGCATAATGTCCAAATTCTCCACAATTGAAACAACCATTAGACGAACCGGGGAGTTTCTTCTCACTAGTGCTCCTGAACGATATTGATGATGACTTGGAGCATGTGGTGTCTGCTGGCTAGAATGTTGAGGTTGTTGAATTGAGTGCTGCAACTGTAAATTCTGTATATAATTTCCACTTGAACCACCAGAGTAAAATTGAGAATTCTGAGATGAGTTGAAGCGGGGGCGTGTGTTGCTGGACTGTCCATGAGACTTTAACTTGCGCTTCTGTTCACCAAGTTCCATTCGTTTATTCTCCAAACCTATAGCTTTGTTCAGCAACGTCTGAAAGTTTGGGAATGTGCGGCTCTGCAGCTGATAGTTGAGCGGTTCAATCAATCCATCCAAGAATCTTTCTTGTCTCTTGGGATCGGTATTCACTTCATCGGGAGCATAACGAGACAAATGAATGAACTTGTCGAGATACTCTGTGACAGTCATATTCCCTTGCTTCAGTGCAAGAAACTCCTTCTGGTTTAGCTTTATCACTCCTGAAGGAATGTGATATGTACGGAAGTTATCTCTGAATTCCTGCCAAGTAATATCGTTTCTATTAGGATGTGCAGTCAAATATGCATCCCACCAATCAGCAGTTTGCCATGTCAATCTGCCTGCAGCATAAAGGACCATCTCTCGGTCGGTGCACTGAACGATCTCAAGTTTCTTGGTAACTATCTTCAACCAGTCATTGGCATCCAACAGATCGGAGGAGTGGGAGTAGGTAGGAAGGTGGTGGCTCATAAACTCCTTATGCTTATCCCTCGGCTGCGGAGGTGGAGGAGGGGTTGCTGGTTGGTTCTGTTGAGCTTGTAGGTTCTGGACGGTGGCAGTTAGGTTTTGTTGCAGCTGGGTTTGAGCAGCAAAGAATTGTTGCAATGCGAGATCCATTTGGTTAAGCAGTTGGGGTGAAGGTGGTGGTGCTTGATTCTGTCGATTAGCAATATGAGCACGGATCACCGGCGGACCGTCTTGTACCATCTGATTGTTAGATGAATTATTTCAGACAAGAACATTGAACTGATGCATGTAGCAGCATGAATTTCAAGACTAAGACACATTCTGATAGCTCAAGAGATATGATTAAAATAGTGATGTTGTGTCAAAGAGTTGTGCAAAGAGATTTTACTTCAACCATCTTGTAGGATAGATAAAGAAAAAGATAACCCAGATTTGAGCCCAAACTATCTTTACTAACCTAACAATTTTCTTGTTGCATTTGTGGCCATCACTCCACAATACAACTCACACAAGAAAAGATCCAAATTAACCATGTGTTCAAACAACAAACATTAGCACAACAATCGTCCTCACATAAACGTTTCTATCGAAGTTGATGAGGGGTAGGTAATCTAAGAACTTATATTAGACAACCTCAGTGGTGGGGATCCAGCTGATTGATCAAGAACCAAACTTAGTATAGATCAAAACAAAAAGATGTTTTTTGAACAAGAAACAAAGAATAAATTAGTTTTTTATACGTAAATAAGTCAAATTTGAAGGATGACAGGCTTTCTAGAACATGAATCCTTAATTTTTGACCATTTCTAACTTAAGGTTGCGTCCTACAATCATTACTACTCTGATACCACTCTCTCACACCTGATTTTCCAAAGAAAACCAAATGCATCTCGTATGTGCGCCAGGATCAAACTTACACACATACGATAGCCATCATGAGTGAGATATCAATAAACAGCAATCAAAACATACAAGAATTAAACCATTACATTATCTCTTTATTACACTTAGACACTAGACTCTAAGGTCTTTAAAACGAACAAACGATAACTAGACGAAGCAACTCCGTCTTCAACTTCCACAAGCACATGACTGGGGGCATGCAAGCCTCAAAACTCATCGTAGTCGCTGAAGTACTCTTCTTCAGTGTTCTCCTCTGAACAGTGGGTAAGCAAAGGTGAGCACACTTATGGTTGGAGCTCAGCAAGTGGGGAAGATTCAAAGCTATCAAGGATAGGTTAAGGTTTTGCAGCGGTTAGCATTTTTAATGTTGGTCAAATTTTATTAGCAAGCACCTAGTTGCTAGGTGTAAGTTCGTACCAACCCACTAAAGCATTCAGGAAAGCATCTCATGTCAAAACCATATGAAAACCACGATTTAATTCCATCTTTATGTTTGATTATCATGTGAGGGTCCAGGACGCTCTTGACCGTGAGCATGGATGATCGATCAGTTTTAACTCTGTAGAGGTTGTACACTTTCACCAAAGTTCGTGTTCCCCATGTTGCCCGGGTTGATCAGACCCTTAAACAGTTCCAAGTTGAGTGGCTAGGGGTCCACTACGAAGCCTTTACAAAGATATGCAGAAGACCAACAACCCCCGACAGTTACAGCAGCAGAGCGGACCATAACCCTCCCTAGTGGTCAGCACCTTAGCAAAGGCTGCTACCCCAAAAGACCTGGGCTATACCCCTTCTACCCCTTAGACTCCGGCCCCCTGTGCTCCTTTCGGATAAGGTTGTCAGATAATTCCACACCCTAATTAATAGGCTAAGCCATAGCCATTTGGACTATGGTGGCACTGTTTTCCTGGGTGGTTCTCCATGTTCCAATTAAATCATATTATCTTGTAATTAAGCACACACACATATATATATCACCAAAGTTACCATGATCAACATTCTTTATATTGTAAAAGATTCATTTGAACCATCCCAAGTTATATCAACTAAGCATTTCTACCCAAAACATTTATTTAAAAGGGTTGTCCAAGGTAAAGGGGATTCTAGTCATGTCCTTAAAAAGGCAATTTCCCATCAAATTTATGCAATACAACATTTATATGTAAATATTGATTATCATGCAATTATTTAGGAAAAAGAAGAATATGTAGAGGGAGAAGTCCACTTGCATTCCTTGCTTAAACATTGGTGTTAATCTTCTTTTCCAAACACTTGCTCTTGATCCACTTCAACTGGTTGCTCACTTGAAACTGGCACGATGTCTACGAGCACACAAGAAAACATACAATAAACAAAACAATACAATACACCAAGCATAAAAAAGCTTAAAGAGAGGACAAGGTTTGGCTCTAGGAACGCGAACACAAGAGCACTAGGAACTATAGGGAGATTTGGATGATCACATACAAGAGCTAGCTATATGCTTGGTACATTTTAATTAAATCAAGATGTGCATGGGTTATTTCAAAAAACAAATACCCTATTTATAATTAGGCAAGTTATATTATATTTAAAAGACGATGTAAACTTAGCCCAATTTTATTTGTAAATATTCAAGTTTGATTTATGCAAATTAAACAATTAATTCAAAAGAAGCATGTAAAAGCATAAAGGCGTTTATCTTTAGATTTCGAGTTGAACTAATCAAATTATAATTTAAAAACACATTTTTATCCATATTAATCAAATTAACAATTAATTAAGAAAACTCAGGATATAACCTATGTTGCCTTTTATTAGAAAGCAAATAGCATAATCATTAATCAATTTAAGTTTGATTATGAAAACCAAGGTATACATCTAATTAACTTTTAATTATAAGAAATATTTAACTAGTATTAATCACATTAACTTTCGTATGAAAACACGTGTTAAACTCTAATTAGATTTTGATTAGAAAAGCATGTGTATAAGGATTTAATCATATTTAATATTTAAATAAATTATAAAGCAAAGAACATGTTCAACATTGGTCCTATCCCGTAGTTTGGGTTGATACGAACCTAACGCAACTTGAAACGGTGGAAACAGAGCTAAAACGCAAAAGATACGGCCAAAACAAGGTTCAGGGGCTTTTCTGTGAAAAAACAGGGCTTCTAGGGGCTTAATTGCAAGAAACCAGAGGCTAAAACCTAATTATGTCTATAAACCGAAGGGTTTATAGCGCAAAAGGACAAGATTGGACTTCTGGTGAGAAAAACTAAGAAGTCTAGGGGCTTAACAGTGAAAACCAAGAGTAAACTATAAGGATCTTTGGAGGTGGAAGGGCTCTTTTGTGATATTCAAAACTGCAGAGGGTTTTGTGCAAAACAGCAAAGGAAAGATTCTGTTGACCGTTACGGTCAACTTTGACCAGCGGCGCGGGCGGATTTTGACTGTTGATCTCTTGATGGACGGCTGGCGCGGTCGTGGACCGGCGGTGGACCGCGCTTGTGGACTTGGTCCACTAGTCCACGATGGACCGGTTATAAAACGCGAAATGGTACGCGATCAGCACCGTCTGGATCAGATCCAACGGTGCAAGTTGCCCACACGAGAGGGAGCGGCGGCGGTGACACCGGAGGCGGGCGCCGGAGCGGTGGTGGACCTCGTTGGAGTTCGCCCGATCTCGAGCTAGGGGCCACAGTTTGGGATGCGGCCGGGCTCTACGTGAAGCGGGGGAGCATGTGCACGCGACAAGGGCGTCTGGGAGGCGGTTCGGGCGACAGATGAGGTGCTCCATGGCAGGCGGCGGATGGTCGGCCCAGGCACACGGCGGCGACGATGTTATGCGCCTCGGGTCAATAAAAAACAAAGGGAGGTGGCTTCTCACATTGATGGGAAGCTGCTGGCGAAGAAGGAAGCGTCGGAGGACCGGTGGTGAGGGAGATCGATGCCGACGGGTTCAAGCTCGGGCGGCGGCTTGTGGTGCGGCTCCGGCAACTCGATTCGGCAACGGGAGAGGTATTGGCATGACGAGGATCATGGGTAAGCGTCGAGAACGATGAAGGAGAAAGAGAGAGAGAAGGCCACTTCACTGTCGACGAGAAACTTCAGGGTGGCCGGCAATGGCGCGGCGGGCGGGAGCTTCGGGCGACGGCCTTGTGCGAGGGCAGAGGGTACAGGGTGTGCACAGGTGCGGAAAGGAGGAAAAAGGCGAGGCAGGGTCTCGGCCTTGGCTTTAAAGAGAAGAGGAGGGAGAGGGAAACAGCGGCCGGGGCAATGGCCATCAATGGCCGTGGCGGGTGCCGGCGATTTTGATTCGAAATCAAGGGAGAGGGAGTAACCGAAGGAGAATTGATGGGAGGGAGAGGCACCGGGGCTTAATGGCTCCCTTGATGGCGGCCTGAAGGTGGAGAGGAAGGCGCAA
This sequence comes from Cenchrus americanus, assembly GCA_947561735.1. Classification (NCBI taxonomy): domain Eukaryota; kingdom Viridiplantae; phylum Streptophyta; class Magnoliopsida; order Poales; family Poaceae; genus Cenchrus; species Cenchrus americanus. The sequence continues at coordinate 60,136,431 of OX387240.1, forward strand.
GCCGCGGGAAACGGCCGGCGGTGCGCCGTGCTTGCGAAGTAGGGGAGGGTGGTGAAAGAAGGAGGTGGACCTGACTCGCGGGCCCGGCCTGTCAGCGGAAGAAAGGAGAGAGAGAGAGAGGAGGAGAAGGTGGAGTTGGGCTGCGTGGGACAGATGGGCCAGAAGGGTGTATTGGGCCGGTGGAGAGGAAAGTAGGCCGGCGGGGAGATCTGGGCCACTCGGGCCGAAAGGTAGGAGGGTTTGGGGTTTGGTTTTCTACTTTTTTCAAACCTTTTCAAACTTATAAATTCTTTTCAAACCTAAAAACTTCAAACTCTTTTCAAATTTTCAAATCATTTTAAAAACTTTTAAAAATGCACACCAACAAATAATAAACACTATGCAACCAAAAGATGATGCACAAGCACTTATTGCTTCTAAAATTATTCAAAAGTGATATTTAAATATTTTAGAGCCAAATTTATTTGATAATTTATTTATTCCTTAGAAAACTAAAACTAAAACACTATATTGCTTATATTTATTTGGTTATGGAAATGTCGGGTGTTACAATTGCCATCCCCCTCTCCTCCCACTGGCACCCTCCCTTCCTCTCTTTAGCCAACACAATCCCCAGTTAATCCCGCTGGCACCCTCCTCCTCCTCTCCCCGAGCCAAATATTTACCACCCCTCCCCTCTCCCCTTCGTGCACCCCTCACTTAGAGATTGTAGTGGGAAGGGCTCAGAGGCCAACATGCGCGGGAGCAGGCGGGCATCGGAGGCAGTAGTGGTGACGCGATCCACGATAGTGGTGGTGACGACAATATCTCTAGTGACGGTGGTGACGACGAGATCCGTGAATTTCTCTCTCACCCCCACTGTAACACCCTTGAATTTGTGTGATTGTAAAATGTGGGATTTCAAAAAGTTTGATTTGAATTTGAAATGCTCATGAAGTAATTAAGGATGTCTTCTTTTTTTCCCTTCCCTAGTTCCTAGATTTAATTTAGTCCAAACAATAATTTCTAGGAATTATAAATGCTAGTGTGAGAAGTTGGAATTATTGTTGGATTTTATTTGGATTTATTTGTGTGGATTCAAATTTCAAATTGGATTTCAAATTTGAATTAAATAGAAATAGGAGGGAGTTAATGGAAAAACCTTAAACCCCCAGCGTGGGCTGCAGCCAACCAATCTGTCCGTCTTCCCCTTTCGGCCCAGCCGCGGCCCAGCCAACCCGCCGCCGATTCTCCTCCAGCTCGACCTCACGCGTGCATCGCTGACCAGCGGGACCCGCCGGTCAGGAGCCACATCGCCCCATTTCTTCTTCCTCCTTTTCCCCTTTCTGCCGTCTTCTTGCACAACCACGGGCGCCGCCGTGGAAAGGCCTGGCCGTGCGGCCATGGCCGCCGCCCTGGATGCCATCCACGCGTCCCGGAGCCACATCCGCCGTCCATCGTACCTACCACCGCTATAAAAACACCGCCGCGGCCCGAGGCTCAAACCCGAGCCAGTTGGAGATTCCCCTCCCCAATCCGCCGTCGGTGACGTCAAGAAGGAGGGTAAGAGGAGGAGCAGGAGGCGAGGGAGACCGTCCGTGGGAGCGCGCCGTTCTTCTCCAAGCTGGAGCCGTCTGGGAGGAGGAGCCAGACCGGGTCGTCGCCGCGCGCCACCTTCCTCTCCTCTGCACCACGCCGCCGTTTTCTTCCACACCGGCAAGCTCGCACCGCACCGCTTCACCAACGCCTGCACTTCGGCCCGTGGCCACCAAGGTAAGCCCGAGTTTTTCCCCTTCCATGTGGATGCCCCGGCCTTCGAGCCGAGGGGGAAAAGCACCGCCGTTCGCCACCGCGCCGCCGCGCACACCGCTGGTGATGCCGGCCATCGAGCCAGGTTGGGAAAGATCTTTGTAGGTGCCGCCGCCGTCATCACCGAGCGCGCAGCCCCGCTTGTTTTTCCGCCCTTGTTCCTTTTTGTGCTCTAGCCGTCCGAGTCGTCGTGTCGCCGTCATCGTCGCCGTCCCGGCCGCCGCCGTGGCCACAACGCCAACATGCACATGCGCACGCTCTAATGCCCATCAGCGTGCCTGTGCACCCCCGCATGCAAGTCCGCTGGGTGAGAGGCAAGGTCGGGCCTTTGGCCCCGTTGACCCTTGCACCGAGGCCGTCGACCTGCTCGCCGCGCCGCCACGGATTTTGCCGCGCGGATGCATTAGTGCGCGCGCGCAGGGTAAAGGCGGAGCCTTTAGGGTCCCTCGTGAGATCCCGCTATCATCCGCGCGTGCGCCATTGGACGCCGCCGACCGTGGGTGCTTGTTTCCTTCAGCCACCGTGAAACGCCAACCCGAGCTCCGCCATGGCCGAGTCGCCGTGCGCGACCGGGCTGAGGGGTAAAAGCCCCGACCTCTGGAACGTTTTAGCCTTGCTTGTGTCGCACGCGTAAGCGCTGAGCTTCTGGACGCCCCCATACTCCCACGCCCGCGCGAATGCCGCCGCGCGCGCGCGCCAACCTTCCGCGCGGGAGCCGTCGCGCGCGCGCCGTCTCGTCGTTGCGTACCGACACGGTGGCCAAAGCTTGCCCTTTTCTTTGTCTCTCGGTGTGCTTCGTGAAACGGGGCCTCGCCTAGGGCGTGTTGGCCAGTAGTTGCCGACCCGCGCCACTGGCGAGACCTCGACCGGCCATGGCCCCTTTGGGGTTTTTCGCCGAACACCTGCCGGCCTACCTCCAAAACCGAGTGGGGGTTTTCCCCTCACACGCCGGCCCACACGCCGTGGAGGCCGCAACGAACCCCGCCGGATCCCATGCGCCCTGTCCACTTGTAGCCCTTGGCACATGGGTGCCCGCGCGGAGCCGAGCCGCAGCGGATCCGCCCGGATCCTGTGCGCCGCGCCGCTTCACCCGCCTAGTCAGCAGCCACGCAAGCTGCAGGTGGCTTAAAGCCGATGCGTTGGCAGCCACCTCAGCACCAAGAGTCGTCCTGCAGCCACCTAACAGCTAGCTTTAAGCCCTTAGGAGGCAGCCAGTAGACAGCCTAAAATTAATGCTATTGTGTATGCATATTTGATTTTCAGAAAACTATTTTCTTTTTGAAAAAACCCTAGTAAATCTGTTTTAGCTCCGAAAAATATAAAACCTTTTCCAGAAATTCTCTAAAATCTTAAACTCCGTGCTAGGTTAGTGTTTGCTCTCTTTTGGCTCTTAATTGCTGTTCTTTTGGAGTTAATCGCTTTAGGTCCGCTGTTTATTTTCTTTTATGTGTTAATAGGAGCAGCTGGAGCGGGGGAGCTGATCCCGGAGTACGACTACGCCAACGACTTCACCGCGGAGGACTACCTGACCCTAGGTTCACGCCTGACTAATTCTGAAATACCTATTAGGCATTGCTAAATAGATTGCTAGGGCTTTACTTTAAATGCATGATGATGATGAGCCTTGCACTGCCCACTTTTACTATCCTGTCCTTGATTGTCCTACTACTATATATATGTTTATAAGCGTGTATATCTGCTGAGCTTCGCGATGCATGTGTTGGGTTGGTAATAGTGGTTCATGGCGTGAGTGGGATAAAACCGGTAGGAGAAGGCGTTTTGGGTATTTTGGCGGGGGTGAGCTCGGAACAACCGATCTGGGATCGGGGACAGGGGTGCACTCCTTAGTGTATCCCTACTTTGACGGTTTTCGGAGCCTAGGTGTTGGGGTTTTATTTGCGCTTGCAGGACATGAGATCGCCCCGGTCTGAAACCGAGTGGATCAACTTGTCGATAGGACCTTTGTACACACCACCCCGCCGAGCGTGGGGTTAGGGCCGAGTTGAGCTCGGCAAGTGCGGAACCATACCTACCAGGAGGATAGCGGCGCATCAGTGGGGGAGCGGTGGAGGTGAGACCACTCTCTCAGAGAGACTCCCATGTGGCCCACTACAAGAAATTCTTTGATCTATGACGAACTTCTCATGACGATCTCGGATTTCGTCATAGATCACACTGCATCCATGACAACCAATCTGTTTTCGTCATAAATTCACGGTGTTGGATATGAAGCCCGATAAGAAGTCCAAACACTTTGACGATGTGTCAATTTCATCACGGATCACAATGCATCCATGACAACAATCGGATTTCGTCATAGATAATGTGGGAAAATAAATAGAGTGAGTGTATGAAATAAAAGATTTCCCCATAGATAATGTGTGAAAATAAATAGAGTGAGTGTATGAAATAAAATAGAAAAAATGGAAATAAAAAAGCGCAAAGATCTTGATTAGAACCATGGACCTCAAGGTTCCCTAGAGCCACCCTTTGCCACTACGCTACGGACCATTAGTTGATTTTTGGTTGCATCCATCTATTTTGTAATAACACAAGCAACCCCGCGCCACGTCGAAATTCTTGCATACAACTTTCAAGAATTTTTGAATCTATTTACTATTTTAAATTGGGATCATATAAGTTGAGTTGTATGAAAGAATGTGAGAGACGTGTATGAGGCAGAAAAAGAATCATTTTTTATTTGTTAAAGTTGTAGATATTGGTAGATAATGATTTTAGAGAATTTTAGAAAAAAGAATCATCTAATTTGGAGTTAGTATGAGGCAGAAAAACTAGTTACGAGTTTTAGACAAAGATTAAAAAGAGAAAACACACTTGTTCATCTCAGTTCATAACAAGTACAATCTCTGTTTTTAATCTTCGGATGAAACTTGTAAACTGTTTTTCTTCCTCATACAAACTCCAAATCGGTTGATTCTTTTTCCTAATTTTTTCTAAAATCACATTCTTCCATATAATTTCATTTGTTTGTATGTTAATTATTATTAATAGTATAATCTTCATAGGGCTTGTTTCCTTCTATTAAAGCATATAACATAAATACATGTTTTTTGCATGCCAATTAGAAATTAAACTTCATAATTGTTAAAGTCAAGGTCGACTTATGTTTGGGTACAAATTTTAGATGTAATGGAGTTTGAAAACGTTATGAAGTGTTCAAATATCAAAGTTCATGTTGAGATGTATGAAACAATATGGGGGATCCATTCATTTTGTGAGCAACGTACACTTCTTTTTTGCAAAATCCAATGAAACTTTTATGTCAAGTTTAAACATCAATACAATGATTTCATGGCAATTTTTAGAAGTTTCCAAGAAGTTTTAGATTTTATTATCATTATTTTACAGAAAATATGCAAGTAGAAGTTTGAATTATGACAATAAACATTTGAAACTTTCATATATTTTCAGAATACGAGTTATAGTAGATCGGAAGTACTTAAAATATAATTTTGATAAATTTTTTAAATTTTATTTGAGATACATATAGTTCAAATTGGAATTATTCCATATTGCAAAAAAATTAAAAAAGAAAAAGAAAAATGTTAAGCGAGTAGTAATGTAACGGACCCATTATGGCCCAAAAAGCCCACATAACTCTAGGCTGCCGGTGGCCATTGATCATATGATCCGACGGTCAAAAATAGACACAACGGACATATATAGACCACCCCAAACCCTATCCCTCTCTCCCTCTCCTATCCCCTCGCCGCCTCACCTCTCCCCTGCGCCCTACCGCGCCACCGCCGCCGCCTCCCCTCTCCCCTCGCGCCCCCACCACCGCGGCGCGCGTCCGGGGAGGGCGCGGACTCCTCCATGGCGCACCCGGGGAGGAGCACGGGGGAGGGCGCGACCGTATCCCCGCCGACGCCCCTCCCCCCGACGGTCGCGGCGATCTCCCCATCTCCTCCTCCTCCTCGCACGCCGGCTCCGCTCGCTCTTGCCGATGGCCCTAGTTGTCTTGCCATCGTATATAATGTGCTGCAATCCACCCAACCCTAACCCCGGCTCCCTCATCGCGCGGCCCCGTCCCCCCGTGCCCTCTCCTCCCGCCGCCCTCTCTCCTCCTCTCCTCGCATCGGACCCTCCCCCCTTTCTCCTCCCCGATCCCCTCCGACGCGCGCTCAAGGAGCGACGGGGGGGTGCCACACGCTCAAGGGGCGGGCGGCCTTCGTACCGCGCATCTCCTCTTTCCTACTCTGTTTTTCATCGATTCGTGGCTTGATAATCCACCCCTCTCGTCTCGTTGTTGTGTTCCTAGTGCTTTGGATGCGAGCCCTCTGTAGGCAAGTGATTTCTCCCCCCTCTCCCTCTCCCTCTCCCTCTCCCTCTCCCTCTTGATTTCGAAATCCGAGCACCGTAGGCAAGTGATTACTCCCCCTTCCACCTCCCTCTCCCTCTTTGCTTTCGAAACCCTAACCCTCTTTTCACGATTTCGTTGCGGGCTTACCCGGATCCGCGTTCTAGGCTGTTCTCGAGGTATGAATCCATGTTCTTTAGGGTTTCTTTGTTTTTTCTATATATTTCCAGTAATTAAATATAACATTTGTATGAAAAATCTGTTTTTCTCATGTAGATTTGCGAGATCTATCATCCCATCCGGTGCCCCGCAAGTTCTTGTTCGGTATAATGAGACATCTAGTCCCTTCTCACCCCCCCTGCCCCACTAATTTATGTGTGCTTGCAATGATGATAGATATTTGTTATTTTCTCGAGATCCGTTCCAAGTTAGTATATGATGACAACAATTTATTCGAGCATATGTCTAAGTCTATGATGATTGCAAATAAAATGCGAGCATATGTCCCTTCTACTTGAATGTTTGTTCTCAACTCATTGGTTAAAATGATTTGTTCGGATCTTGAGCACTTGTCTTGTTAGTAATCTAGTCATGCTTGGGCTCGACTAGGGAATAATGGCATAGTCGATTGTTACTTATGCCTTTGCACAACTATTTTGGCTTTATTCAACTACTTTTTCTTTCTTGAACTTAGCTATCATTCCGGACATATGCGGTAATATTTATTGTTTCCTGGTCTATGGCCGAGAGATTGGATAAATGTGGTGATGATTTTAATTTTGTAAGATACTACACTAATGCGAGACTATGGACATATGCAATGATGTTTATTATTGTTTGATACTTTTCTTGCTCTAATGCTTCACGCATGTGCAATGATTATTTTTCTATCTGTTTTCTACCTAAGGCATGAGACATCTGCAATGATATTTTATTTCTGATGGTACACTAAACCTGAGGAACGAGACATGTGCAATGATGTTTTATTTGTGATGGTACACTAAACCTTGACAAGGTTTGGTGCCCGGTCCCTCTCTAGGTGCATGTTTGTGTTGTGCGGTGGTGGCTTCTTTTGTGCATCATCCTTCATCTAGTTGAAACTTGACATGGCAATTTGTTCTCGATTGCATTGCCATCTATTGACGTGGCTTGAATCGATGCAAGTTAAACAAACCAAACACCCACTGCATGTAGCCGGAAGTAGTTTGTTTTTATCTCCAAGTCATTATGTAGCTATTGAGCAACCACATTATAATAGCACCGAATTTGTCTCTAGTAGAGGATCCACTAAGTATTGTTCCTTTTCACTTAGGTGTACCATTTTTCAATTTTGATAATTTTGGAATTTTAAGCATTTTGGATGAGAGTAGTGTTTCGAGGAACTAAAATTCCGAAAGCAAGTAATGTCCTCTCGCCTTTTACCTGCTCATGTCAATTATGATATTTTTATTTTTATGTGCTTGCACCAATCTCTGTATCGACTCATGCATCTTTCAAGTGGAGAGGAGGAAAAATGCCGAGTTGGCGGCAAAAAATTGATGATCTTTCAAGTCATGCAACCGAGTCGGTCGAAGCAAGCTAAGTTGGAGGCAACATTGGACCTTTTGCTTTGAGTGAAAATCAAGCCAACTAAGCAACAAACTTTACAAGAAACTTCACCTTTTTGGTGGAAACTTTGCGAAGCCAAAGCGTGCAGCGGTTGTGGTAGTTTTGATGTAGTCCGGTGATATATGGTGATACATGTTGGGGTTTTGATCTATTTATGGTTGTGGTGATATATGTTGTATACATATAAAAAATATTCGGTGATATCCGTTGATTTGGTGATCTCGGTTGATCTGGGTTTATATGGTAATTTGGCGATCTTTTTAGCTATTGTGTTGGGTTGAAATGTATATGGGCTGAAATGTATATATGCTGAAATGTATATGGGCTGAAATGAATATGACCTGAAATTAGACCTGGTTACAAAGTGTCACATCATCTGCCACGTCAGCGACACGTGAACGCCAAGTTAGCGCCACATGGCAGCCACGTCAGCGCCACGTGACGCCACGTCAGCACCACGTGGCAGCCACTAAGCCCCACGTGGCAGCCACAATAGCGCCACATGGCTGCCATGTCAGCACTGCGTCATCTACCTCGTGCCCGCCACGTCAGTGCCTCGTCATCTGCCACGTCAGCAGCCACCTCATCTCGATAAGTGATGTGGCAAGTTAATCCATGACGATCACTTTCGTCATAGATATTGGGCTTCGGCCGGGTTCAATGGGCTTTACACCAATCTATGTCGGCTTGAGAACGTCATGGATCACGCTAATCTATGACGAAAATCTTAGTTCGTCATAAGGCTTAATCTATGACGCTCAATACATGACGAAATGAAATTTCATCATAAAAGCCGTTTTATGACGATTTTTCAACGATCCATGACAAAAAATCACCGTCATAGATCGCCAAATTTTTTTGTAGTGGCCACACGGGGCATTTCACGGTTCGGTATAGTCCCCCCCGTGGGGGGGGGGGACCGTTTTGAGGGTCGGATGCAGGATGGGACCGTAACTACCGAGAGTTCGCCCGGTAGGATGGGCTCGGTCGGCCGTACACCGGTCGAGTGCCATTCCGGGTTGGGTACAGGTGTACACACTCTACAGAGTTGTTCGATCTATAGCTATAGCTGCGTCCTCGCCTAGAAGACATGTTCGTTCCTCATGTTTTGGGATTTCTACCTCCCCCTATAGGAGAATGTGTGGTGAGTCGTGATTGCAGCCTGTTGGAGGAGAGAGGCTCCATCTACCTCGTTGATCCGATTGCAATCATTGAGATGCAAGGAGAGGAAGTCCTCGCATCAACCCTGGACTAGAGTAGGTCGTGGAGACGGGGCCCTGGGTGACCAGGTGGTTCTGAGCCGTGTTGAGAGCTTTGGGGTGGGGAATCTGATGGAGTTACCTTGGTTATACTCTGCTGCTACTGCATAGGAAACTAGAGTCGCTTCCTTGTCTCTTTTCCTCCCTTTAGATGTTAGGCCACTTAAAGCTGCATACAGTTGGTGACGTGGACCTATCCCACTCCTTGGCGATAGACTTTGGGTGTGCAAGGTACGATACTGAGTACGACAACAACGCCGATGGATGGTACGACTGAGGGATGCGTCGCTTCGCTCAAGGATGCCTGTGGCAAGAAGAATAAAGGATGGAGACTCTTCTGAGATGCTAGCTACTGCGGCGTAGAATTTCACTCTGATTCAGCCAAGAGGCTTGTATTAATGTACTCCATAATGGACATGTAATAAATAATGAACTTTTACTCTTATGTGATGCGATGTATGACTTTGTGTATTCATCTGTGAGATGTTCTGTACGCGATAGCCACTGATCCAGGGACTATCGCGATGGTACTAGGACTCTGGTTTTCTACGAAAATCCGGGGTTTTACAGGTGGTACCAGAGCCATACTTGATCGTAGCACATATCCCTAGAAATGGCCGATAGAGAGTTAGGACTCTATACGCTCTGATTCTATATTTCTACCCATGAGCTATGTTATAAAAACTTATCCCTTTTTGAAAAACATCTTACTCACCTACGCTGACTAAAATTTCTTACGTTTCACAGGAGATGGAGCGCCAGGTCGCTGAGATCACCCCCGAGACGTGCGGGGCGATCTGCCACTGGATGGAGAGGGCCCTTCTCAGGATTGGGGTCCCTCTGACCTACGTCACATACCGCACCGAGTACGTACCCGCCGTGATAGGGCGGATGGTGCTCTGCACGGTCGTCGTCCTCCCTCACCCGAGCCTTCCGGGGAGAGGTCTACTACAACACTGCGCTCACCGTCGCGACCGCGCTGGACGTCGCCTGTCTTCAGGCACTGGGCTGCTTTCTCGCACAGTACAGCACATCCTTCGAGTCCGGGACGCTTCGACTTCTACCCCGGGACTACTGGCGCCTCGCACCACTCGTGGACGGAGTTCCTTGGCACGAGGGGATCCAGGACGACGTCGACGCTGCACCCTTCCGCGAGTCTGACGAGGCCTTGGTGGAGACAGCTAGCTATTTGGTCGACCTTGACAAGGACGCACATCGCCTGGAGGGCGAGTCACGTACCCTCTTCAGCTAGATCAAAGATGCCACCGTCAACGCCCGCCAGTACCAGCCGCGTTGTGTCCAGCTGGAGAGAGAGAGAACAGCGCGCTACGCTACCGTGTTCGCCAGCTCAAGCAGAGCCTCGACCGTGCGACCGCTGTCCTACTGCAGTCCGAGAGAGAGCGGGTGGACACCCGTGAGGAGATGCTGCACGTCAAGGAGGACCTGCGCAGCGACCGCAAGTCGAACGGCCGAAGGACAAAGCTTCGGTGCAAGGACGACCTGCTCACGGTCTGCGCTCACCTGCTCGGCTGTGAGCGGCTCAAGGTGGAGGAGCTGGAGAAGAGTAGGGCGGAGAACATCGCCAACCTCTCGTGGCTCACATGCACGACCGTCTACCTGAGGGACAAGGCCGAGAGACTGAGGAGGACTTGGGAGGATGCTGACTCACTTCGTGTGGACGAGCTCTTCGAGCTCAACAGAGAGCTACCCCCGAGTCACAGCGCGAGATCCGCACCGAGACTTTCGAGCTGCACCAGTCCCGTCTCAAGCTTCACCTATGCCCGATGGCCCGGCTGCCGACCCCCTTCGAGACTAAGGAGGTTCAAGAGGCTCACACCTTGGTGTCCCGGATCTTTCTGCCAGACTACCCCACTGAGGACCGCTACCCCATCTCATACAAGAGGGCTCGCACCGAGTAGAGAGCTGAGCGAGGGCATGACCTAGAGTAGTGTAGTGTGCTAGTAGCTTCCATGAGTTGTTCCATGCAGCCGCGAGCATGTTCTGGTGCATGAAGAGAGTCATGTCACACCTTGTAGGCACTACCCTTTTGAGCATGTATCGATGTATTAGAGCGTTGATTTGAGCTGCTACCCTTAAGGTCTGAGTCAGCCTCGCGGAAGCATATGTACTACTCATGCTTGGTGTATGCTTGGATCTTAATGGAGTTATCCGTGTCTTAATGCTTCTTCTCATTGTGTGTAGGTTATAAATAGACTTATTTTCATGCTTGTCTCAGACTCATATGTGTGATGGTGAGTGACGTTGTGTGAAACCCTTTCCTCCCCTCTTATGTTTTCAGAAGGATGTCGATCTGCCGATCCAACCGGCTGATGGCTCGCCTCAAGGAGGCTGCTACTAAGGAAGAAGCCCTGCAGGTCCATGGACGCAGACGTGGCCGTGGACGCCCACCCCTACGTGGAGGAGTTTTGGGACCTCGAGGACGGGGTGCCGGAGCACCGCCACCGCCGCCCGAGAACCCTGAGGCTGGAGTTGATCATGGAGAAGCCGAGCAAGACCAGCCTGAGCCGGACCAGCCCCTACCACCCCCACCTAACTTGGTGGAAGTGATGGCGGTCCAGACTTAGCTGATGCAGAGGATGGCAGAATCCATGGAGCACCGTGGCAACAGTGGAAACCGCGTCACTATGCAGGATGAGGACCTCATGAGGAAGATCAAGGTTCATACGCCTGAAGGCCCCACCTTCAGCTACTCGTATGACCCGCTCGAGGCCGACGACTGGCTGAGGGTGATCGAAACCAAGCTCGACCTCACCGTCTGCTCTGACGAGGAGTGCGTCGCCATCGCCGTGCACTAGCTGGAGGGCCCTACCAAGGCATGGTGGGACAACTACACCGCCACCCACCCGAACCCAGCATTCATCACCTGGCTGGAGTTCTGCGAGGCGTTTTGTGAGCAGTATTTCCCCGGAGAGCTGCTGGTCCAGAAGGCACAGGAGTTCTGCACCATGACCAAGGTGCGATGAGGGTCGAGGAGTACGAGCGCCACTTCATGAAGATGATGCGGTACGCCCCCGACGACACCAACACCGACCAGAAGAAGCAGTTCTGGTTCCTGCGAAGCCTTCACCACGGCCTTCACCAGGCACTGAAGGCGAGCGAGCACAAGTCCCTTCGCTATCTCGTCAACTGCGCCATCGCGGTCGAGGACGAGAGGAGGAGCCACGAGAAGCGCATGAGAGGCAAGAAGAGGACGGGAGATCGGGATCACCACGACCGATCCTTCTAGAAGCCGAGGAGCGGACAGAGCAACATGCTGAGGGGGAGCTACCACCCGGGGCACAACCAGCCTGGGCGTGGCTTCGGAGGTGAAGGACGTAGCCCATTCCCCAGAGGAAGGAACCCTGGCTATCCCCAGCAGACTGAAGGCTACACTCGTGCGCCACCAAGTACCGCGAGACCCTCCGCGGGAGGCTTCACTGTCACCTGTTTCGCTTGTGGCAAGCCTGGCCACAAGTCCTACGACTGCCCAGACAAGAAGGCTGCCGCTACTCCCGCGAGAGCACCTGCTCCAAGAGGCCGACCTCCTCAGGCTGCACCACTGTCGGCTGTCAGCCGTGGAAGGCTGAACCACCTCACCGAGGAGGAAGCTGCCGACGCTCCTGACGTCGTGATCGATGAGTTTTTAGTTTGTGGTACTACTGCTTTGGTTCTCTTCAACACCAGCGCAGCCGGGTCGTATGTTACCTCTAGATTGGTGCACAAACTTTCCCTCCCTACAACCACCCGATCGATCCCTATCATCACGAGTTCCCCACTCGGAGATATCCGATGCACCCTGCTGTGCAAGGGTGTGGAAGTGGTCATCTAGGACCACAGGTTCATTGCGGATCTGACAGTACTGCCTTCCAATGGCATTGATGTGATACTGGGGATGGATTGAATCACTGCCCACAAGGGTGTCATCTCCACGTCAACGAGGCTTGTGGCTTTGGTACACCCCGACGGGACGAGAGTTACCTTTGAGCCAATGAAGTCCCGAGACATACCGGCTGTGTACAGTCTTCACACTAGAGCTATCTCAAATGTACCGGTGGTTTGTGAGTTTGAGGATGTGTTTCCAGAAGAGCTGCCGGGTTTGCCACCCGACCGCGATGTGGAATTTGTGATCAACTTGGTGCCAGGAACTGCACCGATAGCCCAGAGCCCGTACCACATGGCAGAAGTTGAGCTGAAATTGTTGAAGGTAGAGTTAGACTCACTGCTTGAGAAGGGGTTCATCCGACCGAGTGCTTCACCTTGGGGTTCCCCAGCACTGTTCGTTCCAAAGAAGGATATAACTCGACGTCTGTGCGTCGATTACCGCACCCTAAATGCGGGAACCATCAAGAACAAGTACCCGCTGCCCCGGATCGATGACCTGATGGATCAGCTAAGGCAAGCCAAGTTCTTCAGCAAGATTGATCTCCGATCAGGCTATCACCAGATGAAGATTCGACCAAAGGACATCCACAAGACGACGTTTGTGACCCGGTATGGACAGTATGAGTACACTGTCGTTTCATTCGGTCTTACAAATGCACCAGCGTACTTCATGAACATGATGAACAAGGTATTCATGGATGAGTTGGACAAGTGTGTCGTAGTCTTCATTGAGGACATACTGGTCTTCTCCAAGACCGCAGAGGAGCATGAAGAGCACCTGAGGATCGTGTTGGGAAAGCTCTGACAGCATCAGCTATATGCCAAGTTCAGCAAGTGTGAGTTCTGGATGAAGGAAGTCGCCTTTCTCGGTCATGTGTTGTCAGCTAAAGGAGTGGCCGTAGACCTGAGCAAGATAGCAGCTATATCCAAGTGGCAGTCACCAAAGTCTGTGACAGAGATCTGCAGTTTTCTCGGTTTAGCCGGATACTACCGTCGGTTTATCGAGAACTTCTCCAAGATTGCGAAGCCCATGACAGAACTGTTGAAGAGCAGCACGCCGTATGTGTGGTCGGAAAAGTGTGAAGCCAGCTTTCAGGAGCTCAAGACTCGCCTCACCACTACGCCGGTCCTGACTCTTCCCGATGCGAGCAAGGACTTCGTGGTGTACTGTGACGCATCGAGGCAAGGACTCAGATGTGTACTGATGCAAGGAGGTAAAGTAGTTGCGTATGCCTCGCGACAGCTTTGGAAGCATGAGGAGAACTGCCCCACACACAACCTTGAGCTAGCTACCGTCGTTCACGCATTGAAGATATGGAGGCACTACCTGATGTGTGACGCCCCAGGTTTCTAATTAACGGCGTTAGTGCTAACGACCGGTTCAGCCGAGTCAAACCCACTGACAATGGTCAAACCTAGGTCAACCTGGGTCATCACCCCGAAAACCTCGCCATTAAACCCTATTGAACCCCTTGACCAAGCCTACACACACCCGTGGTCAACCCGTGGTCAAAGACACGGTCAAAACCGACTTAACCGTTGACGTCGGCGAATGTCGTCGGAACTTTTGCCGCGTTCTCCAACATTCACCTAAACACTTCAAAATCTACCTTTATGAAAGTTGTCCATCTCATTGAGGGACACAACTTTCATGTAGATTGGCATTTCAAATTTTGAGCGAGAAAAGGGCGAAAAACTTGGTCAACCGCGATGCCTCTCCGTTTTCCGGAACGTGCCGACATTCAAAGTTGGCACGACATTCCTGCAAAATCCGTTGAGAAAAACACCATAAAACCTTTGTAAAAGTTGTAGAGGGTAGTTAGATCTACAACTTTCCTATTCATTGCTCGGTGCACTTTAGTTGCAAAATTTTGAGAAAACCCGGGTTCAAGAGGGTTAAGCCGTGCCGCGCCGTGTGTGTGTGTGCGCGCGCGTTCCGGAGCGCGCGCGCGCCCGCCGCGCCGTGCCACGCCGCGCGCGCGCCGGCCGCGTCGGCCGCTCTGCCGCGCCGCGCCGGTCGCGCGCGCGCCGGCCGCGCCGCGCCGCGTCGGGCCCCGACCGCCGCGCGCGCGCGCGCTGCCGCGTCGTACGGGGCCCGCGCGCCCGAGGCCGCCCCGTCACGAGGCCGCAAGGCCCGAGGTTCCCGTGCCCCAAGCCGCCTAGGAGGCCGTGCCGCGATGTGCTTGTCCCCGCGACGTCGTACGGTGGTCGGCACGCTCGGAGGATCGGCGGTCCGGTCCCCCGCGGTACGGTGAGCGACGGCGGTTTAAAAGGGGGCCGGTCGGCTCGTCGTGCGCGTGTAGCTCCACCTCCCCTTCCCCCGCCACGCCTGCGCCGCTCCGGCGAGCACCACCGCGCTGCGGCGCGCCGCCCGCGGCCGGCCGCTACCGCCGGCCGCCGGAGCGCCGCGCGCCGGCCGCCTCCAAGGGCCAAATAACCCCCCAAACCGAGCCCCTGTGGTCCATAGACACTCCCCCCGTCCTCTCCCGGCCAAGAACGCTGGCGAGCTCACCGAATTCCGGCGAACAGCACCGCTGCCCGCGCCCCAGGGACGACATTGCGAAGAAACAATTCTTTTCGAGGGCCTCCCTGCAAAAGCGCAACTCCAATAGTAAAAGTGAGTTGGCTGATTCTTGTAAATTGCGTAAAAAATCACATATACATCAGAAAAATGTGAAACCAATTTTGTTGGGTTCGTGGTGCATTATCCTACAACTTTTGTTATTCTGGCCTGAGCTAATTCCTGTTCGTTTTTGCATGAAAAATACAATTGTGAAAAATCTAGATCTGCAATATCTCAACTTCTATAAATCCTCTGTAGCTAATTTTTGGATATGTTGTGTTTTAGGTCAGGACCAGCTCCTGAGCCAAAAATTGCACAAAGTTATGATGTAAATATTTTTATAAAAATGTTTTTCCATTTCTGCCAGATCTACATAAATGATTTTTCTTGCTAAATATATTTATGTTTCTGAGCTCAACTTGTGCACACTGTCTTTTAATTCCAAGACACACCACTGGTGAATTAATCACAATTTTATAATTGCCATAAATATTTATTCTTGAATTATGCTTGTTTTTCTTTGAAAATAAATAACTCAAGTTCCATAATAGTTCTAGGTGTATGTGCTGCTCCACTAGGCTAGTTTTGAACCATATAACATGTGTGAGAAAGTTTGGATCATTTTGTTGAGTATTTATTTTTGTGTGCATTTACCTTGTCCTTCTAGCTAGCTTTTGTCTTTTTCAAAAAGAATTAATTTCTAGCTATCCAAAGCTTGCATGTGTGTTCAATAGCTTGTTATAGGTGTTTAGTGGTTAATACACCCTTCCACTGAATTTTATTAATTAATTTCATGAATAAAAGTTTGTAAGTCATTAAGGGCTTAATAGTCATTAAATGGGAAAAATCACCAAACCACCCTTGCCGACTAGTGTGTGGTTGTAAATCGATTTAAAAAGGCTAATTGCACCAACCCACTGCTGTTTGTGAAATTGAATTTAATTATTTACATATATATGTACACAGTCACTATTTAATAAAAAACATTTAATAAAGAATTGCATATTGTTCCTTTTTGGAAGAATATGCTAAATGTATTCTTATCTACGTGAATGTGTCCAACTAATGCACCCTATGGTTGTAATTTATTGTTTGTGATTAATTAAATTAAAATCGTCAAGTAAATCTTGCATTTGCATCCTCGTATAGATCTCTCCGAACGGTAGCCGTACGCGTGTGCGGACGGAGGAGACGGAGGGAGCGATGGAGACGTGCACCACGTCGTTGTAGAGCAAGACCCGGACCAAGTCCGGAAGGGCCGAAGGCCAACCTTGCCATCAAAGGCAAGCCCCGGATCATTAAACCCGTCTTTTAAACTTATGCAATTATGTTTGCTATGATTGTGCATTTACGTTTCGGGAGTTGAATTGAAACCCTAGATGCATGATCCCTAAGTACCTATGATCTATCACTAGTATGCTAGGTCGATAGTCGCTATGCTATAGGACCGATAGAAGTCGAGTGATGTTCGTCACTCGTGAGAATAGGTTCTTATGTTGGAACCATAAGATCTTTATAAATGAATTGCTCATGTGGTAAGAGCATGGGATTGGGCTCCGGTCCGGTGGCTTTCGTGGGCTAAGCTTTTGAACGTACTAAACATATACGGGAATGGGACCGGTAAGCCTAGTACCCGATTGACGCGGTAAGGGAACCTTTCCCTACTAAACCCGGGGCACTTGTGTCCCCCCCGCTTGCAACAAGTGTGGTACCCGAGTGAGTCTGGACGTTCGTGTGGGAGCGATCCAGTAAACCTTGTACCAAGGAATGTAGGTTCCGCTCCCGAGCCAAAGATCGATGGGAACGGCCTGGGAAAGTTGTCCTTGCGGGGGCAGCCTACCGTGTGTTTGGGTTTACCTTGCAAGGTTTAAATCAATCGATTGTCGGCCTCTCACCGTTATCCGAGACTGCTTAATCAACTGGCCATGATATCCCATAATGATGGAACTTGAGGAATATGGTTGTATGAATTAATTGCTTGTCCAATTCTTGATTGAATTAGATGGCACATTTAGAAATGGTAATCAACTAGAACTTGTGCTAAAATATTGAAAGTAAGGATCTACTCTTAGTAGCTGTTCAGCAAAAGAAACTCCACCGGCCAAAAGCCTTTCATGTCTAGAGTTTGGTGATGTAGCTATCACCCGACGGTTAAGTCTTGCTGAGTATTAGTATACTCAGCCTTGCTTTAAACTGTTGTTGCAGGTGTGATTGACCGGATGGGCGATGACAAGTGATGACATCACGGATGGCCTCTGTGATGTTTCTTGTTGCGCTAGTTTAATTTATTTCCGCTTGTTTTTCGAACTCGCACCTTTAGTCCATGTCATGAACAATGGTTTGTAATAAAATGTTTAATTCATGTTGTACTCTGGACTCGCCTTCGCGTGAGTTTTAATGCATGTGTCGATCCTCTCGTTCGATGTCCAAGTGATTTTACGGGCATTAACCCGGCAACTAACGACAGGATGATACTTTACTACGCTTAATGACCAAAGTGGATCGGTCTTAGGCGATAGTACGGTATTTTCCTGGGCGGGTTGTCACAGCTGGTATCAGAGCGACTGCATGCACTAGAGCTTAATTAACAACCTCAATCACATGATTTTGGAATAAAAGCTGCCAAGATTGTTTGATTTGCAAAACACGTTGGTCCGGTAAGGATGAAATAGACCGAGAGACCCTAGAGGAAATTTTTGGGTTCTTTCAGGTGGCTTATTAATCTATGGTTTATTTTGCTAACTTCCAGCACATTTTACTTTATGTCAGACTTACATTCTTGCACAACCAAACTAGATGAGCCACGTGTTTTATACGTGTGCTTTGTTCCGCATCACGGGAATTGCGAGGGTTGATGGAGTGATCCATTCCACGGATCCCATCTTCGCATCCGTTTATGAGTTGTGTGTCGCCACGTGTTTCATACGTGTGCATTCCGCATGTCGCTCATGCGAGGAAGGGATACACTCCATTCGAATGGAGGGTGTCCGAGGTTGGACGCCGTCCATGCGGCGGCTTAACGCATGGATGCCGTTTCTATAGTGAACGGTAATGTATGTGGACACTTTCATGAGTGCTGGCATGAAAGGTTCGTTGTGCTCTGTGATCTTCTGCAGGTACACTAACCACATTCGTAGGTCGCTAAGAGAGTACCGATTAGTCTCGACTAGTTATTATAGGAAGAGACGCAATTGTTGCCCTGCCACCGGCACTAACTCCGATTTTTGGCTTAATTGCTTGGTGAGGACGAATAGGTCGTTCTTGCATCATGATAAAAACCTACTGAGTAGTGAAATGATCATATGTGTTGTTTTCCTTAAGTAATAATCTAATAACAACAATAACAACCTTTAAACCGAATCTAAAGTGTTGTTGGACCGTCTAGTTGACCCTGATGTCGTGACCTCTTCTCAGACCTTTACGCGAGTTTACGTATAGGTGATCTACACCCAAGTGCCCCCAATCTATCCAAATCTTTGTCGAGAAGTATTTGTACGATCATAGGTTTTCAAATCTCAAGCTATGCTCAAATAGTAAACCTAGGTCTTGCCGTCTTTCTGGAACACGTCATTCCGAATCTTGCACCTTTGCACCTTGTTCCTGACTCATCTAGCTTAACCCTTGGATGCCAAGTTTGGTCTCATGAACCTACCGAGTTGCCGGAAAAATTTGAACATTTTGGAAACTTTGGTTTCAGAATGTTGGAAATTGTCAATTCGATGTAGTGCAACTGTCTCGAGTCTAGCTATTTGGTCAATTTGAGTTTTCGTCGTACATGTTCTACTTGTTGAACAAGCTTACGAATGTGTAACTTATGAAAACTCGAATTTTTCAGATGGTGGGCTCGACATGCAGCACTTCGAATGGTTTCGGTGATCCTAGTGGCCGCAACCAGCCGCCACCACCATGGCCAGACCCGACAATAGTGGCTACTCAAACCGAGATGATGCGCCAAATTCTCCTATACCTGCAGCAGCAATCCCGGCGGCGGCCCCCATGGGAATCGATTAATGCCCAAGGTCAAGTAACCGAGTACAAGCACTTTACGGATATGAATCCTCCGCGGTTCAATGGGACGAGAAGAACCCTTGGATGCTGATGCCTGGATTCGGGCCATTGAAGCTATGTTTGCGGTGTTTACCTTGCCATGTTCAGAAGGACGCAAGGCTAAATTCGCAGCATTGCAGCTTCGTGGTTCTGCTTTAATGTGGTGGGAACACTACAAATCCATGCAACCACCTGAGTATGAAATCACTTGGGAAGAATTCAAAAAGGCTTTCAGAGATCATCACCTTCCTAAGGCACTTACCGATAGGAAAATGAGAGAGTTATTGGCTCTCAAGCAAGGGTCAGACACGGTGTACCAGTACGCCCAAAAGTTTAATAACCTCTGCCAGTATGGAGGATATCATGTGGATACCGACGCGAAGAAGATGGAGCTTTCTCGTGAAGGTCTGAATAGTAAACTGGCTGAATGGCTGAACCTGGTAAAGTTTGACAGCTACCCCATGCTAGTGAATAAGGCTATCTCCCAAGAAGATGCCATGAAAAGAGCCCAAGCCGAGAAGAAAAGAAAGGCTGACTCCATGCCCAATAATGCACAACATTGCAAGATACGCATTATGCGGAATACTTTCTCAGACTTCCAGCAGGCTTCACAGTCGGAAAAGTTAGTAGCTAAGTTGTCCCAGGATCAGACTCAAGAAAATCTTCACCTTCCCAACTCCCAACAGCCGACTCCCCAGCCTATTGTACCTAGTCCTAATGGCAACAATGAGCGTTGTTGTTTCAAGTGTGGTGAACCAGGACACTTCACTAGGTCATGCCTGCAACCGTGACAGACCAACAGGCGGCACCGACTAACCCAGCCCATTCAGAGACAAGTTTCCAAACCCATCAACAAGGGCAAGAAGAAGATTGCTCAAGTCAGGAAGGGCAGACTCAGCTTCACTTCTGTGGGTGATATTCCAGAAGGAGCAACAGTAATGATGGGCACATTCTCTATTCGAGGCAAACCCATCCGTGTGTTGTTTGATTCTGGCGCTACCCATAGTTTCATGAATGCAAAGACGCTGAGCAAAGTAGGACTCAACTCCTGCAACACCAAAGACGCTTTTACAATTAAAACAGCGGGAGGGAATATCTCTTCCGAGTTGGTGACCAGGGGAGTACTCTTGGAATTAGGAAGCAAAACAATTGACACAGACCTTATCATTTTGGGATTAGAAGGTATCGATGTAATTCTAGGGATGGACTGGATGAACCGACATAAGGTAGTACTGGATATTTCAGAGAGAGTGGTAGAGATCAACTCACCAATTTTTGGAGCCACGACTCTATACCTACCTTTCAAAGATGATGTGACTCCTCGTTCTTATGTGGCAATCACTTCTCAGCTGGAAGAAATTCCAGTGGTTCGAGAGTTTGCGGATGTTTTTCCCGATGAATTGCCGGGTATGCCACCCGACCGAGAGGTTGAGTTTTTCATCGAACTTCAACCGGGGACAGCCCCCATCTTCAAGAGACCTTACCGCATGCCACCCAAGGAATTAGCAGAATTGAAGACCCAACTTCAAGAGTTGCTAGATAAGGGTTATATTCACCCACGTTCTTCGCCTTGGGGTTGCCCAGCTTTATTTGTGAAGAAGAAAGATGGTAGCTTGAGGTTGTGTGTGGACTACCGACCTCTCAACGCGGTAACAATCAAGAACAAGTACCCATTACCCCGCATCGATGTTCTCGTTTGATCGGTTAGGGCCGGAGCCGAGTTTTCTCCAAGATTGATCTTCGGTCAGGGTATCATAAAATAAAGATCAGGCCGTGTGATATTCCCAAGACAGCTTTCTCCACCTGATATGGTCTTTATGAGTATTTGGTAATGTCCTTTGGTCTTACCAATGCACCTGCTTATTTCATGTACCTCATGAATTCCGTGTTCATGACGGAATTGGACAAGTTTGTAGTGGTATTCATTGATGACATCTTAATATATTCCAAGAATGAAGAAGAACATGCAGAACATTTCCGAATTGTTTTGCAACGTTTGCGAGATCACAAGCTTTATGCCAAGTTCTTATATGTGAATTTCGGTTAGATAGTGTGAAATTTTTGGGGCACACTATTTCCAAGGAAGGCATATCTGTGGATCCTAGCAAAGTACAAGAGGTTATGGATTGGAAACCACCCAAGACTGTACATCAAATCCGAAGTTTTCTGGGTTTAGCAGGCTATTATCGTCGTTTCATTCCAGATTTTTCCAGGATCGCTAAACCTATGACTAAACTATTAAAGAAGGGAGTTAAGTTTGTGTGGAGCAAGGATTGTGAAAAAGCTTTCCACACGTTAAGGCAACATCTCACTACAGCCCCAGTGCTAGTGCAGCCGGATAATTCTAAACCGTTTGAAGTATTTTGTGATGCTTCGGGCACTAGTCTCGGTTGTGTTATTATGCAAGAAAATCGAGTCATTGCCTATGCCTCACGATCGTTTCGACCCCATGAAGTGAATTACCCGACCCATGATCTTGAGTTAGCGGCGGTTGTTCATGCTCTCAAGATTTGGAGGTATTATCTTATGGGAAACCGTTGTAATATCTTCACCGATCACAAGAGTCTTAAGTATATCTTCACCCAATCGAATTGAATATGAGGCGAGAGAAGATGGTTGGAATTGATTAAAGACTATGATCTAGAAGTACACTATCATCCCGGAAAAGCCAATGTTGTTGCAGATGCGCTTAGCCGAAAGGTTCACTTTGCGCCTTCGCTTAACCGTGGAGTCGTATAGTGAGACTTTGTGTGAAGACTTGAGGAAGCTCCGATTAGAAATTGTGGAGCAAGGAAATTTGAATGCTATCTCAGCTGAGTCCAATCTATATGACAGAATCGTTTTGGCTCAACTCAATGATGAAGGTGTCCAGCTAATCAAACAGAAATTAGCGGAAGAAGACCCCAAATATAGTTGTTTTCGTAAGGATGCAAAAGATGTCGTGTGGTTTGAGCAACGTCTCGTAGTTCCTGTTGATCCGGAACTCCGGAAGGAAATTTTCGACGAAGCTCATCTGTCCAAATTCTCTATTCACCCCGGAAGCACGAAAATGTATCAGGATTTGAAGAAAAACTTTTGGTGGTCAAACATGAAGGTAGACATAGCCAAATATGTGGCAGAGTGTGATACTTGTCATCGAGTCAAAGCCAGCCATTTAAAATCAGCCGGTGTACTTCATCCATTGACTATACCTTTGTGGAAGTGGGATGACATAAGTATGGATTTTATAGTGGGTTTACCCCTGACTGCCAGAAAGAAGGATTCCATCTGGGTTATAGTGGACCGATTGACCAAGACCGCTCATTTCATCGCAGTGCACACCATTTACTCCGTCCAAGATTGTGCAGAACTCTATATCGATCAAATTGTGCGTCTGCACGGGAATCCCAAGACCATTGTTTCTGATCAAGGTACTCAATTTGTGGCTCGTTTTTGGGAACAATTGCATGAATCTTTGCGAACCAAATTGATTCGTAGTTCAAGTTATCATCCTCAGACCGATGGTCGGACCGAGCGAGTCAATCAAATTGTGGAAGACATGCTTTGAGAGCAAGCATCATGCATTTTGATAAGAGTTGGGACAAGTGTCTATCTTTGGCGAGAATTCTCTTATAACAATAGTTATCAAGCTAGTTTGAAGATGGCACCATTTGAAGCTCTTTATGGACGAAGATGCCGAACTCCTTTGAATTGGTCGGAAAGCTGGAGAGCGAACGCTCTTTGGTCCAGATTTAGTTAAAGACGCAGAAGAGAAGGTGGAAGTGATCAGAGAAAACTTGAAGTTAGCTCAAATGAGACAAAAGAGTTACCATGACAAAGGGACAGCACCCCGGCACTATGAAGTGGGTGATTACGTATACCTCAAGGTTTCCCCGACCAAAGGTGTACAAAGATTTGGCGTCAAAGGGAAGTTAGCCCCACGCTATATCGGCCCATACGAGATCATTGAGATATGTGGACCAGTCGCTTATCGTATCCGACTTCCGGATCGATTCTCGGCGGTGCACAATGTGTTTCATATGACACAATTGAAGAAAGGTGTGAAAGTACCCGAGACAGAAGTGATCACGGAAGCGAACGCTTGGATCAAGCCAGATCTTTCAGTGGTCGAGCATCCGCTGAGAGTGCTAGATCAAAAAGAAAGACAAACTAGGAGGCATACCGTGAAGATGTACAAAATACAGTGGAGTCACCATACTGGAGAAGAAGCTACGTGGGAGACCGAGCACTTCCTCAACACCAAGTATTCGGGTTTTCTTCAATCGCGAAACGGTAAGAACCTTACCCCTACCTTTGTCTTTAATTTTCGAATCTCGGGTCGAGATTCTTTTTAAGGGGGTAGGCTGTGACGCCCCAGGTTTCTAATTAACGTCGTTAGTGCTAACGACCGGTTCAGCCGAGTCAAACCCGCTGACAATGGTCAAACCTAGGTCAACCTGGGTCATCACCCCGAAAACCTCGCCATTGAACCCTATTGAACCCCTTGACCAAGCCTACACACACCCGTGGTCAAAGACACGGTCAAAACCAGCTTAACCGTTGACGTCGGCGAATGTCGTCCGGAACTGTTGCCGCGTTCTCCAAAATTCACCTAAACACTTCAAAATCTACCTTTATGAAAGTTGTCCATGTCATTGAGGGACACAACTTTCATGTAGATTGGCATTTCAAATTTTGAGCAGAAAAGGGCGAAAAACTTGGTCAACCGCCAGTACCTCCTGTTTTCCAGAAACGTGCCGACATTCAAAGTTGGCACGACGTTCCTGCAAAATCCGTTGAGAAAAACACCATATGGCCTTTGTAAAAGTTGTAGAGGGTAGTTAGATCTACAACTTTCCTATTCATTGCTCAGTGCACTTTAGTTGCAAAATTTTGAGAAAAACTGGGTTCAAGAGGGTTAAGCTGTGCTGCGCTGTGTGTGTGTCGCGCTGCGTTCCAGAGCGCGCCGCGCCCGCCGCGCCGGCCGTGCCGCGCCGCGCCGGCCGCCGCGCGGCCGCGCCGCGCCGGGCCGGGCCCGGCCGCGTCGCGCGTGCCTCCGCCGCGCCGTACGGGGCCCGCGCGCCCGAGGCCGCGTGCCCCGAGGCCGCCCCGTCACGAGGCCGCAAGGCCCGAGGTTCCCACACCCCGAGCCGCCTAGGAGGCCGTGCCGCGACGTGCTTGTCCCCGCGACGTCGTACCGTGGTCGGCACGCTCGGAGGACCGGCGGTCCGTCCCCTGCGGTACGGTGAGCGACGGCGGTTTAAAGGGGGCCGGTCGGCTCGTCGTGCGCGTGTAGCTCCACCTCCCCCTTCCCCCGCCACGCCTCGCCAACTCCGGTGAGCACCACCCGCGCCGCGGCGCCGCCCGCGGCCGGCCGCGCCACCGGCCGCCGGGTGCACCGCGCGCCGCCGCCTCCAAGGGCCAAATAACCCCCCAAACCGAGCCCCTGTGGTCCATAGACACTCCCCCCGTCCTCTCCCGGCCAAGAACGCTGGCGAGCTCACCGAATTCCGGCGAACAGCACCGCTGCCCGCGCCCCAGGGACGACATTGCGAAGAAACAATTCTTTTCGAGGGCCTCCCTGCAAAAGCGCAACTCCAATAGTAAAAGTGAGTTGGCTGATTCTTGTAAATTGCGTAAAAAATCACATATACATCAGAAAAATGTGAAACAAATTTTTTTGGGTTCGTGGTGAATTATCCTACAACTTTTGTTATTCCGGCCGAGCTAATTCCTGTTCGTTTTTGCATGAAAAATACAATTGTGAAAAATCTAGATCTGCAATATCTCAACTTCTATAAATCCTCTGTAGCTAATTTTTGGATATGTTGTGTTTTAGGTCAGGACCAGCTCCTGAGCCAAAAATTGCACAAAGTTATGATGTAAATATTTTTATAAAAATGTTTTTCCATTTCTGCCAGATCTACATAAATGATTTTTCTTGCTAAATATATTTATGTTTTTGAGCTCAACTTGTGCAAACTGTCTTTGAATTCCAAATCACACCTCTGGTGAATTAATCACAATTTTATAGTTACCATAAATATTTATTCTAGAACTATGCTTGTTTTTCTTTGAAAATACATAACTCAAGTTCCATAATAGTTCTAGGTGTATGTGCTGCACCACTAGGCTAGTTTTGAACCATATAACATGTGTGAGAAAGTTTGGATCATTTTGTTGAGTATTTATTTTTGTGTGCATTTACCTTGTCCTTCTAGCTAGCTTTAGTCTTTTTCAAAAAGAATTAATTTCTAGCTATCCAAAGCTTGCATGTGTGTTCAATAGCTTGTTATAGGTGTTTAGTGGTTAATACACCCTTCCACTGAATTTTATTAATTAATTTCATGAATAAAAGTTTGTAAGTCATTAAGGGCTTAATAGTCATTAAATGGGAAAAATCACCAAACCACCCTTGCTAAGTAGTGTGTGGTTGTAAATCGATTTAAAAAGGCTAATTGCACCTACCCACTGCTGTTTGTGAAATTGAATTTAATTATTTACATATATATGTACACAGTCACTATTTAATAAAAAAAATATTTAATAAAGAATTGCATATTGTTCCTTTTTGGAAGAATATGCTAAATGTATTCTTATCTAGGTGAATATGTCCAACTAATGCACCCTATGGTTGTAATTTATTGTTTGTGATTAATTAAATTAAAATCGTCAAGTAAATCTTGCATTTGCATCCTCGTGTAGATCTCCCGAACGGTAGCTGTACGCGTGTGCCGGACGGAGGAGACGAGAGGAGCCGATGGAGACGTGCACCACGTCGTTGTAGAGCAAGACCTGGACCAAGTCCGGAAGGGTCGAAGGCCAACCTTGCCATCAAAGGCAAGCCCCGGATCATTAAACCCGTCTTTTAAACTTATGCAATTATGTTTGCTATGATTGTGCATTTACGTTTCGGGAGTTGAATTGAAACCCTAGATGCATGATCCCTAAGTACCTATGATCTATCACTAGTATGCTAGGTCGATAGGCCGCTATGCTATAGGACCGATAGAAGTCGAGTGATGTTCGTCACTCGTGAGAATAGGTTCTTATGTTGGAACCATAAGATCTTTATAAATGAATTGCTCATGTGGTAAGAGCATGGGATTGGGCTCCGGTCCGGTGGCTTTCGTGGGCTAAGCTTTTGAACGTACTAAACATATACGGGAATGGGACCGGTAAGCCTAGTACCCGATTGACGCGGTAAGGGAACCTTTCCCTACTAAACCCGGGGCACTTGTGTCCCCCCCCGCTTGCAACAAGATGTGGTACCCGAGTGAGTCTGGACGTTCGTGTGGGAGCGATCCAGTAAACCTTGTACCAAGGAATGTAGGTTCCGCTCCCGAGCCGAAGATCGATGGGAACGGCCTGGGAAAGTTGTCCTTGCGGGGGCAGCCTACCGTGTGTTTGGGTTTACCTTGCAAGGTTTAAATCAATCGATTGTCGGCCTCTCACCGTTATCCGAGACTGCTTAATCAACTGGCCATGATATCCCATAATGATGGAACTCGAGGAATATGGTTGTATGAATTAATTGCTTGTCCAATTCTTGATTGAATTAGATGGCACATTTAGAAATGGTAATCAACAAGAACTTGTGCTAAAATTTTGAAAGTAAGGATCTACTCTTAGTAGCTGTTCAGCAAAAGAAACTCCACCGGCCAAAAGCCTTTCATGTCTAGAGTTTGGTGATGTAGCTATCACCCGACGATTAAGTCTTGCTGAGTATTAGTATACTCAGCCTTGCTTAAAACTGTTGTTGCATGTGTGATTGACCGGATGGGCGACGGCAAGTGATGACATCACGGATGGCCTCCTGTGATGTTTACTGTTGCACTAGTTTAATTTATTTCCGCTGTTTTTCGAACTCTGAACCTTTACTCCATGTCATGAACAATGGTTTGTAATAAAATGTTTAATTCATGTTGTACTCTGGACTCGCCTTCGCGTGAGTTTTAATGCATGTGTTGATCCTCTGTTCGATGTCCAAGTGATTTACCGGGCGTTAACCCGGCAACTAACGACAGGATGATACTTTACTACTGCTTAACGACCAAAGTGGATCGGTCTTAGGCGATAGTACGGTATTTTCCTGGGCGGGTTGTCACATGATGGGCAACAAGTGTGACATTTATACCGATCACAAGAGTCTGAAGTATATCTTCACCCAGTCAGAATTGAGCTTGAGGCAAAGGAGATGGCTGGAGTTGATCAAGGATTACGACCTGAACATTCACTACCACCCCGGCAAAGCGAACATCATAGCTGATGCACTGAGTCGCAAGCATTACTGCAACAACCTAATGGTACAGGAGGAGCAACCGGCATTGTATGAGGAAATGGAGAGTCTGAGTTTGGAGATAGTCGAGGAAGGACAGTTGAACGAGTTGAGGGTGAAGTACACACTCGAAGACCAGATCCAGCAAGCTAAGAAAGGATGTCCGGAGATGGAGGAAGTGAAGACCTTGATGGCAAGGGGCAAGGTAGCAGACTACTGCCTCGATGAGCAAGGCACGTTGTGGTTGAAAGACCGGATATGTGTACCCCAGAACAAGGAGATTCGGGATTCGATTCTGAAAGATGCTCACGACTCTCGATACTCGATCCACCCTGGCTGCACGACGATGTATAAGGATCTGAAGGTACGGTTCTAGTGGGAGAAGATGAGGGAAGATATTGCTGAATATGTCGCTCGATGCGACACGTGTCAGAGAGTGAAGGAAGAACACTAGAGGCCCGCTGGTCTGCTTCAACCACTTGAGATACCAACGTGGAAGTGGGTGATATCAGTATGGACTTCATTGTGGGTTTGCCGTGCACACAGAAAGGGAACAACTCCATTTGGGTGATTGTTGATCGATTGACCAAAGTAGCACATTTCTTGCCAGTGAAAGCCAACTACAGTGTGAGCCGACTTGCGGAACTTTATGTGGACAACATTCTAAAGCTTCATGGGGCTCCGAGGAGTATTGTGTCTGACAGAGGACAAAAGTTCATCACCCAGTTCTGGAAGAGCCTACATGCTTCCATGGGCACCGAGTTGAACTACAACACAACTTTCCACCCTTATACGGATGGCCAGACAGAGAGAGTGAATCAAGTCCTAGAAGACCTACTGAGGGCTTGTGTGTTGACCTACGGGTCTGATTGGAAAAAGAGTCTGTCCTATGTCGAGTTCTCGTACAACAACAACTACCAGGCTAGTTTGAAGATGGCTCCCTTTGAAGCCCTTTACGGCAGAAAGTGTCGGACACCGTTGATGTGGTCCGAGGTGGGGGACCGAACCTTTTTCGGCCCTGCCACCATTATTGAAGCTGAGGAGAATGTCTCCAAGGTCAGAGAGAATCTGAAGATAGCTCAGAGCAGGCAAAAGAGCTACGCTGACCCCAAGAGGAGAGACGTCTCGTTTGAAGTAGGAGAACATGTCTACTTGAAGGTGTCACCCCTCCGAGGTACAAAGAGGTTCCATGTCAAGGGGAAGTTGTCCCCAAGGTATGTTGGCCCGTATCCGATTGTAAAAAGGATCGGGAAGGTGGCTTACAAGCTCAAGCTACCTCCGGAGCTTACCGGAGTGCATCCGGTATTCCACGTGTCTCAGCTTCGGAAGTGCGTGGTCGTCGAGAAGAGGGTGCCCGCTCAGGCACTCGACGTTCAGGAAACCCTGGAGTACCTGGAGTATCCCGTCCGGATCCTGGATTGGGCGGAGAAGTCAACTAGGAGCACTACCACGCGCTTTTGCAAGATGCTCTGGAGTAATCACTCTGAGCGCGAAGCAACGTGGGAGAAGGAGTCCGTCATGAGGGAGAAATACCCTCACCTCTTCGAACTGGAGGTAACATCTTAATCTCGGGGACGAGATTCTTGTGAGGGGGGAGTTCTGTAACACCCTTGAATTTGTGTGATTGTAAAATGTGGGATTTCAAAAAGTTTGATTTGAATTTGAAATGCTCATGAAGTAATTAAGAATGTCTTCTTTTTTCCCTTCCCTAGTCCCTAGATTTAATTTAGTCCAAACAATAATTTCTAGGAATTATAAATGCTAGTGTGAGAAGTTGGAATTTTGGTTGGATTTTATTTGGATTTATTTGTGTGGATTCAAATTTGAAATTGGATTTCAAATTTGAATTAAATAGAAATAGGAGGGAGTTAATGAAAAAACCTTAAACACCCAGCGTGGCCCCGCAGCCAACCTCGGCCCGTCTTCCCCTTTTGGCCCAGCCGCGTCCAAGCCAACCCGCCACTGATTCTCCGCCAACTCGACCTCGCGCGTGCGTCACTGATCAGCGGGACCCGCCGGTCAGGAGCCACATCGCCCCCTTTCTTCTTCCTCCTTTTCCCCTTTCCGTCGTCTTCTCTCACAGCCACAGGAGTCGCCGTGGAAAGGCCCGGCCGTGCGGCCATGGTCGCCGCCCTGGATGCCATCCACGCGTCCCGGAGCCACATCTGTCGTCCATCATACCTACCGTCGCTATAAAAACACCGTCGCGGCCCGAGGCTCAAACCCTAGCCAGTTGGGGATTCTCCTCCCCAATCCGCTGCCGGTGACGTCAAGAAAAAGGGTGAGAGGAGGAGCAGGAGGCGGGGAGTCCGTCCGTGGGAGCGTGCCGTCCTTCGCCAAGCCGGAGCCGTCCGGGGAGGAGGAGCCGGACCAGGTTGTCGCCACGCGCCACCTTCCTCTATTTCCTCTGCACCACGCCACCGTCTTCTTCCACGCCGGCAAGCTCGCACCGTGCCACTTCACCAATGCCTGCACTTTGGCCTATGGCCACCAAGGTGAGCCCGAGTTTTTCCCCTTCCATGTGGATGCCCCAGTCTTCGAGCCGAGGGGGAAAAGCGCCGTCGTTCGCCACCGCGCCGCCGCGCTCACCGCTGGTGATGCCGGCCATCGAGCCAGGCTGGGAAAGAACTTTGCAAGTGCCGCCGCCGTCATCGCCGCGCGCGCAGCCCTGCTTGTTTTTCCGCCCTTGTTCCTTTTTGCGCTCTAGCCGTCCGAGTCATCGTGTCGCCGTCGTCGTCGCCGTCCCGGTCGCCGCTGTGGCCCCAATGCCAGCGTGCACACGCGCGCGCTCTAACGCCCATCAGCGTGCCTGTGCACCCCCGCATGCGAGTCCGCTGGGTGAGAGGCAAGGTCGGGCCTTTGGCTCCGTTGACCCTTGCACCGAGGCCGTCGACCCGCTCGCCGCGCCGCTGCGGATTTTGCCGCGCGGATGCATTAGTGCACACGCGCGCAGGGTAAAGGCGGAGCCTTTAGGGTCCCTCGCGAGATCCTGCCGTCGTCCGGGCGTGCGCCTTTGGACGCCGCCGGCCATGGGCGCTTGTTTCCTTCCGCCGCCTTGAACGCCAACCCGAGCTCTGCCATGGTCGAGTCGCCGTGCGCGACCGGGCTAAGGGGTAAAAGCCCCGACCTCTGGAACATTTTAGCCTCGCCTGTGTCGCACGCGTAAGCGCCGAGCTTCTGGACGCCCCCATACGCCCACGCCCGCGCGAACGCCACCTCCGCGCCGCCAACCTTCCCGCGCTGAGCCGTCGCGTCGCACCGTCTCGTCGTTGCACACCGACGGCCGGTGAAAGCTTGCCCTTTTCTTTGTCTCTCGGTGTGCTTCGTGAAACCGGGCCTCGCCAAGGGCGTGTTGACCAGCAGTTGCCGACCCTCGCCGCCGGCGAGACCTCGACCGGCCGCCGCCCCTTTGGGTTTTTTCGTCGAACACCTGCCGGCCTACCTCCAAAACCCAGTGGGGTTTTTCCCCTCACACGCCGGTCCACATGCCGTGGAGGCCGCAACGGATCCTGCTGGATCCCATGCGCCCTGTCCAATCGTAGCCTTTGGCACATGGGTGCCCGCGCGGAGCCGAGCCGCAGCGGATCCGCCCGGATCCGGTGTGCTGCACCGCGTCACCCACCGCGTCAGCAGCCACGCAAGCTGCAGCTGGCTTACAGCCGCTGCGTTGGCAGCCACCTCAGTGCCGAGAGTCGGCCGGCAGCCACCTAACAGCTAGCTTTAAGCCCTTAGGAGCCAGCCAGTAGACAACCTAAAGTTAATACTATTGTGTATGCGTATTTGATTTTCAGAAAACTATTTTCTCTTTGAAAAACCCTAGTAAATCTGTTTTAGCTCCGAAAAATATAAAACTTTCCAGAAATTCTCTAAAATCTTAAACTCCGTGCTAGGTTAGTGTTTGCTCTCTTTTGGCTCTTAATTGTTGTTCTTTTGGAGTTAATCACTTTAGGGCCCCTGTTTATTTTCTTTTACGCATTAATAGGAGCAGCTGGAGCCGGGGAGCTGATCCCGGAGGACGACTACGCCGACGACTTCACCGCGAAGGACTACCCGACCCCAGGTTCACGCCCGACTGATTCTGAAATACCTATTAGGCATTGCTAAATAGATTGCTAGCGCTTTACTTTAAATGCATGATGACGATGAGCCTTGCACTGCCCACTTTTACTATCCTGTCCTTGATTGTCCTACTACTATATATATATGTTTATAAGCATGTATATCCGCTGAGCTTCGCGATGCATGTGTTGGGTTGGGAATAGTGGTTCTTGGCGTGAGTGCGATAAAACCGGCAGGAGAAGGCGTTTTGGGTACTTTGGCGGGGGTGAGCTCGGAACAACCGATCTGGGATCGGGGACAGGGGTGCACTCCTCAGTGTATCCCTACTTTGACGGTTTTCGCAGCCTAGGTGTTGGGGTTTTACTTGCGCTTGGAGGACATGAGCTCGCCCCGGTCTGAAACCGAGTGGATCAACTTGTCGATAGGACCTTTGTACACACCACCCCGCCGAGCGTGGGGTTAGGGCTGAGTTGAGTTCAGCAAGTGCGGAACCATACCTACCAGGAGGATAGCGGGGTATCAGTGGGGGAGTGGTGGAGGTGAGACCACCCTCTCAGAGCGACTCCCGTGTGGCCACACGGGGGCATTTCACAGTTCTGGTATAGTCCCCACTGCGGGGGGGGCGTTTTGAGGGATGGATGCAGGATGGGACCATAACTACCGAGAGTTCGCTCGGTAGGATGGGCTTGGTCGGCCGTACACCGGTCGAGTGCCATTCCGGGATGGGTACAGGTGTACACACTCTGCAGAGTTGTTCGATCTATAGCTATAGCCGCGTCCTCGCCTAGAAGACATGTTCGTTCCTCATGTTTTGGGATTTCTACCTCCCCCTATAGGAGAGTGTGTGGTGAGTCGTGATTGCAGCCGGTTAGAGGAGAGAGGCTCCATCTACCTCGTTGATCCGATTGCAATCATTGAGATGCAAGGAGAGCATAGTCCTCGCATCGACCCTAGACAGGAGTAGGTCGTGGAGACGGGGCCCTGGGTGACCAGGTGGTTCCGAGCTGTGTTGAGAGCTTTGGGGTGGGGAATCTGATGGAGTTACCTTGGTTATACTCTGCTGCTGCATAGGAAACCAGAGCCGCTTCCTTGTCTCTTTTCCTCCCTTTAGATGTTAGGCCACTTAAAGCTGCATACAGTTGGTGACGTGGACCTATCCCACTCCTTGGGGATAAACTTTGGGTGTGCAGGGTACGAGACCGAGTGCGACAACAACGTCGATGGATGGTACGACTGAGGGATGTGTCGCTTCTCTCAAGGATGCCTGTGGCGAGAAGAATAAATGATGGAGACCCTTCTGAGATGCTAGCTACCGCGGCGTAGAATTTCACTCTTATTCAGCGAAGAGGCTTGTATTAATGTACTCCATAATGGACATGTAATAAATCATGTACTTTTACTCTTATGTGATGCGATATATGACTTTGTACATTCATCTGTGAGACGTTCTGTACGCGATAGCCACTGATCCAGGGACTATCGGGTTTTACACCCACTATCTCTCCCAGCCCTCTCCGGTGCGGCGCGCCGGCGGCACGATGGTGCAGTGGTGCCTGTGCGGACGGGGCACCGGTGGCCAGTGTGGTCGGATTCGACGCTGATGTGGCTGGTGCAGTCGGGGCACTGGTGCGGCCGGGTCCGGTGAGGTGCACCGAGGCGGGGTGGGGATTTTTTTATTATTTTTAGAAAATGGCATCACCAACGGTTTCAAAAACGACATCACCGTGGTCTCCCCTCATCACCACCGCTTGTGAGGCAACGGTTTTGAAACCAGCGGTGATGGAGATCTGGAGCTGGAGGTGGTAATTGTTTTTGTAGTAGTGGTAGAAAACTATGGGTTCAACACAATTTTAAAAAATTATAACTATTTTATATGAACTTAGAGATGGAGATAAACTTAATTTATAAAAAAATTTAGATCTCAATGAGATATACAACTTCATAGTTAAAATATTATTCATTTAGAATCATCTTCATACTTACCCAGACACACGCACATCCGGTGACACGCTCAAAAGAAAAGAGAGCATATAGATATACACTGCAGGTAACTGTAGGCATAATACAATTGATACGACAGGTCTCTGCATTATCGCGATAATCTTATTTATTACTTTCCCTTTTAATATTTTGGAGGCGCTCAGCTATTTCTGTCATATCTGGCCTTTGGTCCACATCATCACTTAAACACTTGATAGCTAACTCAGCAATTTTATGAAGAACCTTGATTTCATTTTCTTCACTGATTTCCTCGTCAAACATTTCTTTTTGTGCTTTATCTGCTTCGTAAGTTGAAACAAAACTTTCAACACTTAAACTTCTGCCACCACCACCGTGGTGCGTCGTCGTCGCCTGTTTCCTGGTAATGAGTTCAAGAAGCACAATCCCAAAACTGTAGACATCACTTTTTGTTGTTAACAGACCAGTCCGCAGATATACTGGATCCACATAGCTGACATCACCAATGACAGATTCTGTATGCTGACCTTTGTCTATAGCTATTAGCCTTGAGATTCCAAAGTCCGATATCTTTGGACACAAATTGCCATCCACAAGTATATTTGCAGGTTTAACATCACCATGTAGGATTATTGTAGGTGTCTTAAAATGCATATAAGCTAGACCATCAGCAGATTCAGCTGCAATTACCAGACGCTCATCTAAACTGAGATTAACCTTGTTGCAACCATGAAGAATATCATGAAGGCTACCTCTTGAGAGGAATTCATACACCAACATTGGAACATCAACCTCCAGGCAACAGCCTATGAGCTTAACAATGTTCCTGTGGATGATTTTTGACTGGATGATGATCTCGTTTGCAAACTGTTCTTTTTGTGCCTCATTAACTTTCATCGATGTTTTCACTGCAACTTCACGTGTATCATCAAGAGATCCCCTGTAGACCTTACCGAAGAAACCTTGTCCGATTACATTGGAATAGCTGTTTGTGATTTTCCTTATCTCCTTCTTTTTGAAAATTTTTATGGTATTGATATGTTTCATTATAATGGACCCCCCGTTCTTCATGAAGAACTTTCTTGTCTTTCTTCTCTCCAGCACTAGAAGCAGAACCAAAGCGGCCACAACAATAGCTAGACAACCACCAATTGCCCCTACAAGTTAAACAAGCATAATAAGAATCTAATATCAGAATTTCATATAACAACAACCTATTGGTGCACTTTAAATAACTTACGAATCTTATAGAATCACTAGACTAGCCACTGAAATTAACATTTTTCTACTAATTTATATACAACCTTGGTATCTCGATGCAGCTAAAGTTCTACATCGAATCTGCGTTGGTTGTGTCTCATTGCTGGTAGGCTTTTGATGTCGGACTTATGTATCGGTGGATTGCAGCTGTGGAGCTGCCGTTTGTAAACCTTGGCTGTAGGCACTCCCCGAGCGCGCGCGGAGGCCGGAACTTTGTGTTCCTCGATCTAAAAAAAGTTCTACATGGAACAGATAACATGGTAGTAACTTTAATTTTGTTCATTTTGGCTACCAGTTCAATAAAATTGGTTAGCAATTTATGCATGGTAACGACTAACAAGCCAAGCATATAGTTGATAAATTGGCAGCAACTAACAGATTTAAAGAACCAAAGCTGTTTTATTTTATTTAAATACAGAACCGGAAATATATAGTTAGTGGTAAATTCAAGTTAGCAAGCATACCAACTGTCACTTTAGCTGCAAAAGGAAATTTCTCTGTGCACACCCCAGTTTTGCCATCACCCTTCATCCACTTTCTGCATGGACAGTCGTAGCTTCCCATCTTGTTCATGCAGATCCCACCGCTGGAGCAACGGTACTTTTGTT
The DNA here is from genome assembly GCA_947561735.1 of Cenchrus americanus. NCBI lineage: Eukaryota > Viridiplantae > Streptophyta > Magnoliopsida > Poales > Poaceae > Cenchrus > Cenchrus americanus. Next base: position 60,172,042 of record OX387240.1, read on the forward strand.
GCAGTTCAGGACTTTGCTTTCGAATTGCACACTCATCGATGTCTGCATAACACGCACATAGGTATGGTGTTCTGTTTCACTTTTGGCAAATGAATAACCAAGGATCTTCTTTTATAATAATATAACCAAGGAACTAAATGGCATGTCATTGACACTTCAACCATGGCCACACAGGCAATATATTTTTGGAAATATATATGTTGTCACTAGCATGTACAGTTCCTAAATTTTTAGAGATGACATATCACAAAAACTTTAAAATCAGCACCAGAAGCCTCACTACATCGTTGCTTTAATTTGCCATGTGGATCTGACTCACTGCATGAAAACGTGTAGCTATAGCATGTGGCTCTAGTCTTCGTGGAGGTGATCCTAGCTATCTACCGGAATCTGCCTCTTTTCAGAGAGCTTTTGTCTTTGCTGAGAGCCCACGAAAAACTTTTGGCACTCTTTGCCACGAACCCGAAGCTGGCTCTTGGCAAATAATTTTTTAAAAATATTTTCTTAGCTCCAAACTTTTTCTATTCTCAACATATACTTATAAAAAAGTTATGCTCAAATTTCGCACAATTTTAATTTTGTTTTCTATATTTAACAATTTTACTTCATTCTGGATAATTTTTTCGTATACGTCCGATATGAACTGCAAATGCATAAAATCATAGAGTAAAGTTGGTGAAAAAATAATACGCATGTTCAAGAGACATCTCTAAGACCATGTAAATGAAATGAAGCTAAATTTCAAGTATTTTGTTCTCAAGTCATGATGAAGATCGTGAGGTAGAAAGATTTTAAAATTGTATAAAATTTAAATGAAGTTTGAAAATCACGAAATTTGTCAGGTGATCATGATATCATGTGGAGGTTGTGGTAAAAAATTTAGGATGTTTTGAACACTTCGACACATATGCTTTTTGGAAATCGGAACATCTCCCGAGAAGTTTCTAAGAATTTGAACTAATGTCACTATATTTGGTGTCTTAGAGAAATTCAAATTTGAGTTTGACTAAAAAACTTTTCTATAAGTAATAAACAACATAACTGTTGTCATGTTAAATTTTGGAAAATTTTCGCGTTTGTTTGCTGTTTTGAATAATTAATTTGATTAAAATCGTCTTTGCCGAGAACCGGAACATGGGACTCTCGGCAAAGGCTTATTGGGCTAGCCGACCCATCTCCCCTCAAACCCTAGTATATAATCTACGTCTCCCCCAACCCTCCCTACCCTTGTCACGGCTTGGCGCCTCGCTCCCCTACCTCCCACTCTCCCACACCCACCGACGCTGCCCTCCGTCACCTACCCCGTGCCGCCCCTCCGCTCCCTCCCATGCGGCATCGCCACCTTGGCCACTGTCCTCGACGTCGCGACCTCCTCCCCTTCTTCCTCCTGCATTGCCCCTCCCCTTCCCTCAGCCCTGCCGCGCCGCCCTCCACTCGCTACCCCTCCTCTCCCCCTCCGCTCGCTGCCTCTTGGCCTGGCAGAGAGAAGCGGCAGTGGGGAGAGGTGTGGAGGCAGCCGCAGTGGTGGGGACCCGACGACTACCTCTCCCTCCTAGGTTGAGATCCACGACGAGCGTAGTCTCCTCTCCCTTCAGCGGCGAGATCCATGCAGGTGCGGACTCTTCTCCCTCAAGCGGAGAGATCCACGGTGGGTGCGCCCCCCTATCCCTCCGGCGGTGAGATCTACAGCAGGCGCGGCAGCCTCTCCCTCCGGCTGCGAGATCCATGGCGGGCTCAACAGCCTCTCCCTCTGGTTGTGAGATCCATGGTGGGCGCGAACTCGAGGTCGGGTTCTCCCCGCCCCCCTCTCTCTCTCTCTCTTTTGGTGTGCGCGATGGTGGTGGTGTGCGGCGGTGGTCGGGTGGTGGCATGCGGCGGCCTCTTATCACTCCTGCGCTGAGATCCACGACAGGCGCAGTCTCCTCTCCCTCCGGTGGTGAGATCCACAGCGGGCGCGACGGCCTCTCCCTTCATCTACGAGATCCATGGCAGGCGTGACAGCCTCTCTCTCCGGCGGTGAGATCCACGGCGAGCGCGAACTTGAGGCCGGGTCCCCTATCCTCTCCCTCTCTCTCTCTCTCTCTCTCTCTCTCTCTCTCTCTCTCTCTCTCTCACTCTCTCTCTCTCGGTGTGCGCGACGGTGGCCAGGTGGTGGTGTGCGATGGTGGTCGTGTGGTGGTGTCGGTGACCCTGGTGGCGGTGGCGGTGCTAGTGCTGGGGGTGGCGTGGCGGCGGTGGTCTGGTGGTGCTGGCGGCAGCCAACCAGTGGGGACCGTGGTGCCTGGTCAGTGGGGGCCTACTACGCCAAAAACGATTTGTACTGGCGGGTAAAAGGGGTCTTCGTTGGCGGGTGGAGCACCCACCAGCGACCTTGTGCCAGCACAAATTGTCTCAGTGATGGCGGTTGTCCGCCCGCCAGCACAGAGACCTACCAACACTGAGGTTGTCAGGCTAGTGCTAAAAAAATCCAAAATAAATAGCAAAAAATTCTTTTTAGGGGAGGGACCCCACCGGCCAGCCACCCACCCGTCCCCGTCACCAAGTCGCAAGTCTCGCATTTTTCACGTAAAGTCGCGTCGCGGTCGGTGGGGTTCGGAATCGCGACCCGCACCCTCGCACGAAGCCTCCTACCACTTCACCACACACTCATATGCGTCCATATCCAGTTTTCATTCTACTCATATTATACCACACGGAGTGTAAATAATTTTTTTGAGTCTCTAAATGGATTCAAATTAAAAACTTGTCAACTAAAAAGTTTCCTAAATTTCTGAGATCTACAACTTTCATGTTGGGAGTTTTTCCATTTGAGGTTGTTTACGAAATTTGAATTTCAAATTTGAGAGATTAAAATGTGAATTTAATTGACAAATATGATTTCAAATAAAAAATTGTAAACTACAAAGTTTCATAACTTCTAGGATCTACTACTTTCATGTTGAGAGTTTCTCCATTTGAGATCGTTTGAAAAATCCAAATTTTTTAGTGACCGTGTGCATCTCTGCTGGCGGGCGACATAAGCCACCCGCCAGGCGGGTGACTTATGTTGCCCGCCAGCATTAGGTCTTCATTGTTGGCGGGTGCAGAGCCGACACCCTTGTGCAATACTGTGCACCCTCCAGTACGCTAATTTCTATGTGCTAGTACAAATCACTTTTGGCGTAGTGGCCGCGGTGGCTGCCGAGCTTTTTTTTGTTTTAGAAAAAAAGTTCTTTGCCGAGTGCTACCTGAGCCTCTCAGCTAGGGTTGGACCGTGAGTCGGGAACTTGTGAGCTGGCTCGACTCGTTCATAGCTCGACTCGACTCGACTCGGCTCGACTCAATCAATTGTTTAACGAGCCGAGCAACTAATTTTGCTCGTTCTGTTAACGAGCTGGCTCAAGCCAGCTCGCAAGCTACTCGCGAGCCAAATGAGTTAGAAAGTTCTAATTTCAACATTGAAAACCGAGTTATCAAAGTTGAGTCAGCCATTGAAGCTATGCTAAACTTTCCTAAGTGTTCCATGTGTGACTAATTGTATCATTGACAACTTTATAATTATTATTTTAAATTTATTACATATGCTCAGATATTAATTTCAAATTTACATACGGCTTGCAAGGCTAACGAGCTAGCTCGAGCTACTAACGAGCCAAGCCGAGCCAACCTTTTTGCTCATTTTGTTAATAAGCTGAGCCGAGCTGGCTCGTTAACTTAACGAGCCAGACCAAGCCGAGTCGAGCCAAGCCAAGCTGGCTCGGCGTCCAACCCTACTCTCAGCACACCTTTGCCGAGAGGTGTGAGTCGTGACATGGCTCTCAACAAACATCTATTTGTCGGTCCAATTGTGAGAGTTCTTACTGTGTCGAGAGGAAAGAGCCCTCTGTTGAGAGAAACTGCCTCTCGGCAAAGGTTGTGATTATGGTAGTGTATGGTGGCGACCAAGGGTGCCGCATGGTGTTGGTTTTAAACAGTTTGCAGTGGACCGTGGCGGCTGACGTTACTCTATGACGTTCAGTGCGGTGTGGAACTACGTCGGAGGATGATGCTTGCGATAGCAACATCGTGAGATGACTAGGCTTGTAGTGGGTCGTAACAGGTTACTCAGCTTTGCTAGGCTATCTGGTGCGGTACATCATCGGAAGACGGCGCAAGCGACTTCCTTGGCATGTTGTCATATATGGTGGCGAAGGTCTTGTGCATAGGTGAAGCAAGGTGACGGCCCTCTCGATTGTGGTCTACTTCTATTAGATCTTCGTCGACGACGGGTCACCCTTGAAGGGTGCCGACGACTACAGCATCGTCAGAGTGTGGAGGTTGGTGGGTGCCGCGGTAAGCTTCGTTTTGTTGCCGTTCGTATGGAACAAATTGAAGGCCCAATTTCGACGGTGATTCACAGGACTGCTAGCAAAGCTGCTGTTATATCTCTAGAACCCGGCCCTTATGTTTCAGATACTTAATTCAAAGCACTTTTGCTAATTAGTTGCCGTTACGTATGTACCTTGGCATCCATGCGGGATGTAAGGGTTGCCATCGTAGCCGTCCCAGCACTTGCAGATATAACCAGGGCCGCCGTTTGTTGCATCGACACACGAGCTGTTGCCGCTGATGCAGGCGTAACCCGCCGGCACCGGTTGGCCTGCCGCTGGGCATGAACCAGAAGTTTTGATTGCGAAATCGAGGACGACGGGGACGCCCTTGGGGTTGTTTCTCAAGAAGACCTCATCGTCATCAAGGTCTGACACGGAAAAGTTGTACCACGACCGCTCCACCATCATCCCGTAGGAGCAGGGGCTGGCCTTTTGCCCGGTGATCGTCAGGGGCAGTGTTTGTAGCTTCACCCAGCTACACTCCAAGTATTGGTAGGGCATGTCGTTGCCGACAGCATCCCATCCCCCCGCACGACCCATTGGTAGGCACCGCGGGTGGCGTCACAAGGGATTTGCAGCTTGCCACATAGGCCCCATACGTTGTCCCAGGCCATGCGGCGCTGAGGTCCGCTTCGATAGCTCGTCCGATGCCCAAGAGAACATTTGATGCTTCAGCAATAGCAAATGGAGAGGAGTATGATGGACCAACATTGATCAGCTGCTGTCTGCTCCAACTGCCAGTTCTACTTGTTGTATTATTGCAGGTGAAGCTGAACGCCGCGTACACCCGCGCCTTCCCCTTCTCGGGCGACATGTCGATGAGCTCGGCGAGCGACATGGATGTTTCACTGAGGCAACCACTACTCGTGGCCGAGCACTTGTCATCTCGAGTCCACAAAACAGGTTTGGTTTTGTCAAGGGCAGGGTTTGCAAGGAAGGGGCGAGGGGGGTCGAATGTGTCGTTGCAGACGACCTCGAACCCCGGAATGAAGCACCCAGTCTTCGTGCCGAATGGGTAGGGGATGCTGACGCTGCCGCATTTGTCGGGGCAGCCTGCGAGGGTGATTGCCGGCATCGTAGGTTGCTGTTGATCTTTACCGGGGATGGCTGCTGCCTCTAGGCATCTAAAGGTTGTTGGTGCAACAAGGAGTACTATCACCGCCAACAAATTTTTTGCTTCTACCACTGGATTCATGTTTGCTAGCTTGGGGGGTTTCTCGGCCGGAGGAGTTTGGATTGATGGAGGGAAAGGATTGGTCATATATATAGAGAGAGATCATATATACCCAGCTGTCAACTTGTCACGCGGTACCGGAAAGGGAGAACAAAACCAAGTGGCCATTTCAATTTTCTACAACTTAAAAGTCAACTTTATTAGAAAGGGTCGTCAAAATGGGCTGTCATCAAGTTACATATGCGACATAATTCATTTATCGTACAAGTAGGCAATTAGCTTGCTTGAGGAACTGGGTAAAGGTGTTGAATCCATCTTCCACTACGTACGTATTCATCAAATATCTACAGTGCTATACCAAATGGACATTATTCAAGACTTTTTCTTCATTCTAAGATATATGCAAAACTTTTTCAAGAACCAAGGAAGGGAGAGAATAAGGATAGTGAGAGGTAAAGAGAAAGAATAGAGCGTGGATTGGACCGGATGAGAATTTATTTTGAAAAAACAACCATCTATTGAAAATGTAATTTCTGCGTGTAGTAGTGTTTATATGACATGACAATTATGGAAAAAATCAGGGTACGGTTTAACATGAGAAGACATGCCCACACACCATGATATTAATAGGAAAAAGTCCAAATTATTACCCTCAAATATAGTGAAAGACCAAATAACCCTCTAAACTATGTTTTGGTTCAATTCACCCCATAAAGTCAGCTACTTGGTTCACTTACCCCACCAAAGCAATTTGTCATTTTTATTTCTCCATACACAAGTGGAATTTCAATTTGAGATTTTGCAAGATGACAGTGGACATCGTAACTATATTAGAAAATATTTTTATATAATTTTGTATCACAACGATCAATTTTATTATTAAATATTCTACTTGTCAAAATGGTGATGAAAATTCATGATATATTTTTTTAACATGCCTTATGTTGTCTGCTATGATCTTGCAAAGTTTAAACTTAAAAGTCCACTTGTGCACGGAGAAATAAAATTGGCAAATTGTGTTAAGGGGTAAATTGAACCGAATGGTATAGTTTAGGGGTGAACAAACCAAGACATGCTTTAGGGGTTATCGAAACTTTGGTTATAGTTGAGGGTGGTAATTTAGACTTTTCCTATTTAATACGTAGTCTATGCATGATTTCATTACATGGAATATATTTGTTTCGATCAAGGTAGATGTTGCCATGCTGGACACTCACAGGATCTTTCTTGAATGTTTCTTACATCAAGGAGGATAAACATGTAGCCTTATTCAGTTGGCTGGTGACTGGTGGCTGGTGCTTTTTTATTGGGAAAGAAAAAAATCGCTAGCTGACTAGTAGTGGTGATTGGTCATTAATGACGAATTATTGTAAGAGAAGAATATTGTTGGGCTAGTGTAGCGAACATGGCCTCATATGCCATTAGTTCGAGTTTGATTTTGGTGATTCATGACAACATGATCAATGGGACTAACCATATTGTTTAGCATGTATTTGTAGAGATTTCCAGTTCCCAAGGATGCCAAAATACCGCATGCCAATTTGAGAAGATAGTGTATTTTTCAAGAAGTCAAAACCGAGCAAGAAAGGAAAAGAAAACACACCGTCGGATGAACCGACGGTACCTAGATTGCAAGCGTCGGTGCAATCGTCAGACGAGTTGGATCACTGGGTGAAACCCTAGGCACCGTCGGATGAACCGACGGTCCATTTTTTTAGTAGCGTCGGACGAGTTACAGAGAAGAAGAAGCGAAGACAAGGCACCGGATGATCTGACGGTCTGAGTGTGGACACCGTCGGTCTATCCGACGCTTCATTTGAATCAAGACAGAGATGCACCAAGATTGGAGCTTCAGCACCGGATGAACCGACGGTGGAGCAGCGGTTCATCTGACGCTCTTGAAGGTGCGAACAGTAAGGTTTTGGCGAGGAGTTCTTCAGCACCGGATGACCCGACGCACCGTCGGAGCATAACGTCGGAGCAGTTGTGTCAGAGAATCTCAACGGCTAAGTGACGTGGGAGAGGCATCGGATGAACCGACGCCTTGAAAAAGATAGCATCGGTTCATCCGACGCTTACTTTTTCAGAGGCTGTTAGCCAACGGCTCTTTGGATGTCTTGGGCTATTTATACCCCCTCCACTCACCCATTTGAGAAGGCTGGATTGTGTGGAAGTGCAGAGGAGTGCAAGACACAAAGAAGATCATATCCAATCCATCCAAGTGCTAAATTGCTCATCCTTAGACTTGCATATGCTTTGTGTATGTGCTTAGTGCTAGGCTTAGCTTAGTGCTGAGTGAGTGCAAGGTTGTGCCAACCTTGTGAGGTGATTCTTGAGTGAATCAAGTTGTACAAGGTTCGTCGGAAGCCTTGGGGCCTAAGTGGCTCACCGGCAATCGTCATCGACCCTCCGGCTTGGTGTGGAGCGGCGAGGACACTTTGTGCGGGGGGACGTGGAGAACCCCTTCCTTGGTGGAGAAGCTCCTTAGTGGAGGCGGCATCAAGGTGACCAAGGGAGCTTGGCAAGTGCCTAAGTGTCTATCCTTTGTGGCGAGTCAAGTGGTGCTCTTGGGAGAGACTTGGTGACCGCGAAGCAATACTCTTGTGTGAGTGCTTCAACAACGTGGACTAGGGGTGGCTTAGTGCCTACCGATACCACGGGATAAATCGCGTGTCAAGAGTTTGCTTCCTCTCATCCCCTTTACATTTCCGCATTTACTCTATTGCAATCTTTGCTTGCCTCTACTTTCCTAGAGTAGTATCATGCTAGGATTGGCTATAGGTTGCAAACCTTGTTTTGGGATGGAAGTTTCACACTAGAACAACCCTAGTTGCACATCTAGATAGTATGCTCTAGTTTACTTTGAGAAAAAATAGTGAAGCCATAGGTTAAGGTTTTAGATTGCCTAATTCACCCCCTCCCCCTCTTAGGCTAACGAGCATCCGATTCCTTACAAATGGTATCAGAGCCGGGACTCACTTCCTTCACAAGGAAACGCCAATTCGATTGGTAAAATTGTGAAAACCGGCTCATTGGAACGGTTAGGCTTCACCGCCTAGTGAGTTGCTCTATAGAGGTATGAAAGGGGTGGATACCTTAGGTTTGGCTCCACACATCGATGGCACGGGCTATCCTCGGTGGAAGGTTCTCATGGAGGCCTATCACCAAGCTAAGGACCTCGATGTTTGGAGAGTCACCGATGAGGGCATGAGAAATGGTACTAAGAAGGAAAAGCAATTTGATGTGATTGCTAAGAGTATCATTTTGTCCTCACTAGATGTAGGCATTTTCAATAGAGTTTTTAATTGCGAAAATGCACATGAGCTATGGAAAACCATCAAGGAGCAAAATGAGGGTTCAAAAGAAGTTGCTAATGAACGCTACGGTTGTCTCCTTGAGGAATTCAATAGCTTTAAGCAACTTGCAAATGAAAATGCAGAATCTATGTACTCACGCCTAAATGTGCTTGTCAATGAGATTAATGCTTTAGGTGTGAAGAACATCACGGATGTGAACATCAACCGCAAGATCCTTCAAAGTCTCCAGAGGCCCGATTATGACTTGGTGAAAGCTATCATCTATGAGAAGAAGCTCGAAGAATTGAAGTCATCTCATATATTGAGAAAGATCATGGAACATGAGGTTCAAATCATGCCCAAGTCAAAAAAGGCGCCCCAAGAAAAGCCCCAAGAACCATCTTCTCCAACTACAAGCCATGCCCTCTTAAGCCAACAAGAGAATGTGTTGAGTAGGATGGCTACTCATGGAAGCTCAAGCGAGGATTATGGTGATGATGGTGACGATGAAGATTCCTCAAGTGATGAAAAGGTTGAATCCATGGTAGCCGAGCACGTGAAGAAGATCTTCAAGTATGTGAAGAAAGTCAACATGTACGGCTACAACATCCACTTGAGAGAAGGGCGTCATCATCAACACATCAAATTCACCAAGATCGAGCACAAGCCCAAGAAGAAGGTGGTTAAGGAGAGGAGACCAAGGCAAGAAGCAACTATCGCCGTCCGTGAGTGGACAAGTGGTGGAGAATCAAGTTCTTCTAGATCAAGTGATGAATCAAGAAAGAATTTCACCACCCGCTTCATGCAAGGTCCTTCATCATCATTACACATGTGCCTTATGGCCAAAGGTATGGTAAGCGATGTAAGTGATGACGAATCCGACACCACTTCTCTTGATGATCTTGTTGAGCTAGTCCATGGGCAAAAAGGAATGCTTAAGAAACAAGCTAATGAAATAAAAGAACTCAATGCTCTCAATGATCTTAGTGCAACCCTTGCTACAAATTATGAACATTTGTTGTGCAAATTAAAATTACTTAGCAAGGAGTGTGATGAGCTAAAATCTAAGCTTGAGAGCAATGAGACTAAAACAAGTAATTCCTTTGAGCTTGATGAATCATCTATCCCTTGTGCTATTCCTATCTCCAAGGGAGATGCTTCAACTTCTTGCATTGATTTAACTGATGAATCTTGCTCACCATCTTGCAATGAGAATGTTGTTGTAGAAACATGTGATTGTCTCATAGCAAAGAAAAATGATGAGATCAAGCAAGAAGTGAAATGGCTCCGAGAGAGGTTGGAAAGCTTGATGGGCGAGGGCAAGAACGATGAGGAACAAGTGGACATCTCTCAAGACATGAAGAGTAAAGTCCAACCTTCTCAAGATAACCGTAATCCCATGGTGAAGAAGCTTGAGAAGGGTGCAACCGTGACTTGCTACAAGTGTCATGGAGAAGGGCACAAGTTCTACAAATGTCCTTAATTTGTCAAGAAGATGGACAAGGGCGCAAAGAAGAAGTTGAACCCCACCATCAAGAGTTCCCTCATCTACACCAAGCCCAACCGCAAGAACAGGACCAAGAGCAACACCTACGTCATCAAGAAGAAGGCAAATGGCAAGGTGGTTGCACACAAGGTTGGGAAGATGAAGAAGGAGCGGGGTTGGAACCAACCCATTTGGGTGCCCAAGGAAATCATCATCAACATGAAGGGGCCTCAAATGGTTTGGGTTCCAAAGGCCACTTGAAGGCCATGAAGATTCGGGGACTTGCGAGGCTTGGCACAAAGAAGATGTGAAGTTTCAAGCCTAGAAGCCAAGCTTGCAAGTTGGACATGTGTTGCCCAAGTTTCCCGGTTGAGGTAATGGAAACTAGATCTTATCTCATGTATCATTGTAGCTCCATTGCCTTGTTTAGGTTGCATTCGTTGCAATGTTTACATATGGTAGGTTGCTTGTGTCATGTGCTAACCCATGAGCAACTTACATGGTTTAATTAGTGTGTAAAAAAGCTACACTTGTTCTTTTCTGATGCATGTTTTCATATATATCTCTTTGCATCATGAGCAAGCTATAGGATTAGCTTCCCTTTTGTTGTCATAAACAATGTGCATACATTTGGTTGGTGATTCAAACACTAAATGCACACATTTAGGGGGAGCTCATCCTATGGTTTGATTATGTGACTAACATTATTTCAAGCTTATCTTATGGAGTCCCTTGGTGACACGTTCCGGTGCGGTATTTCATTCTAAGAGAATGCTATTTCACTCTCAGTGTGATCTAACATCTCTAAAAGAGTGAATATAGCAATATGAGTTTCATGCTATTGAGGCATGTCCTTGCGAGCTTATTTCTCTATATAAGTTCAAAGGCAATGTACTCATACATTCATAATCCTTGTGGTACCCCAAGTGTCTTCTATGCAAGCTTCTTTCAAGTGGTGTCACCTACTGATATCATTTCCAAGTGGCTTATCTCAATATGGTGCCAACAAGGTAAAGAGGATCAACCCCCGGAGGTAGGCAATGATCAAAAGACTACAAGTGATATCTACAAGTGGTAATGTAACAAGAACCCATTTGTCTTATCTCTTGTCCTTTAAGCTATCTCCTTGCATGATATGCTCTAAGCTTCCTTGTCTTACAAGTTTGTAGTTGTGCACTTGTCTTTCACGCTATCTTTTTGTGCACACACTTAGGGGGAGCTTAGTTTGTGTCATGCTAGTCTCATGAGCTTGTGATCCAACTTAGTTATTCTCACATGTGGTATCTTCATTGATATCATACATATGGACCATGGTTCATGCGGCTTTCTCCCTTGTATTTAACATTTCTCTTTGAGCTATGTTTGCTAGGACTTGCTAGTTTCCTTGGAGCCCTTTTGTTTTGGACTTTTTGGAGATTTTATTCCAAAGGGGGAGAATGTGAGACCAAAGCAAGCTAGTGGTTCCAAAGTGGGAAGAGGCAAGCTATGAGTGAACATAGGAAGAGAAGATCAAAAAGGGGGAAGTTTGATTTAGGGGGAGTTTGGATGATGGTAAGCCTCCAAGCAAGTGTAAGTGGTTCTAATTTTGTCAATTTTTGCAAATTTATGCTTGCTTTGCTTGTGTTGTCATAAATCACCAGAAAGGGGGAGATTGTAGCAAACATGGCCTCATATGCCATTACTTCGAGTTTGATTTTGGTGATTCATGACAACATGATCAATGGGACTAACCATATTGTATAGCATGTCTTTGTAGACATTTCTAGGTCCCAAGGATGCCATAATACCACATGCCAATTTGAGAAGATAGTGTATTTTTCAAGGGTCAAAACCGAGCAAGAAAGGAAAAGAAAACACACCGTCGGATAAACCGACGATACCTAGATTGCAAGCGTCGGTGCAATCGTCGGACGAGTTGGTTCACTGGGTGAAACCCTAGGCACCATCGGATGAACCGACGGTCCATTTTTTAGTAGCGTCGGACGAGTTGCGGAGAAGAAGAAGCGAAGACAGGGCACCGGATGATCCGACGGTCTAAGTGTGGACACCGTCGGTCTATCCGACGCTTCATTTGAATCAAGACAGAGACGCACCAAGACTGGAGCTTCAGCACCGGATGAACCGACGGTGGAGCAGCGGTTCATCCGACGCTATTGAAGATGCGAACAATAAGGTTTTGGCGAGAAGTCCTTCAGCACCGGATGATCTGACGCACCGTCAGAGCATAGCGTCGGAGCAGTTGTGTCAAAGAATCTCAACGGCTAAGTGACGTGAGAGAGGCATCAGATGAACTGACGCCTTGAAAAAGATAGCATCGGTTCATCTGACGCTTACTTTTTCAGAGGCCGTTAGCCAACGGCTCTTTGGATGCCTTGGGCTATTTATACCCCCTCCACTCATCCATTTGAGAAGGCTGGATTGTGTGGAAGTGCAGAGGAGTGCAAGACACATAGAAGATCATATCCAATCCATCCAAGTGCTAAATTGCTCATCCTTGGACTTGCATATGCTTTGTGTATGTGCTTAGTGCTAGGCTTAGCTCAGAGCTGAGTGAGTGCAAGGTTGTGCCAACCTCGTGAGGTAATTCTTGAGTGAATCAAGTTGTACAAGGTTCGTCGGAAGCCTTGGGGCCTAAGTGGCTCACCGGCAATCGTCATCGACCCTCCGGCTTGGTGTGGAGCGGCGAGGACACTTTGTGCGGGGGACGTGGAGACCGCCTTCCTTGGTGGAGAAGCTCCTTAGTGGAGGCGGCATCAAGGTGACCAAGAGAGCTTGGAAAGTGCCTAAGTGGCTAGCCTTTGTGGCAAGTCAAGTGGTTCTCTTGGGAGAGACTTGGTGACCGGGAAACAATACTCTTGTGTGAGTGCTTCAACAATGTGGACTAGGGGTCGCTTAGTGCCTACCGATACCACGGGATAAATCGCGTGTCAAGAGTTTGCTTCCTCTCATCCCCTTTACATTTCCGCATTTACTCTATTGCAATCTTTGCTTGCCTCTACTTTCCTAGAGTAGTATCATGCTAGGATTGGCTATAGGTTGCAAACCTTGTTTTGGGATGAGAGTTTCATAGTAGAACAACCCTAGTTGCACATCTAGATAGTATGCTCTAGTTTACTTTGAGAAAAAATAGTGAATCCATAGGTTATGGTTTTATATTGCCTAATTCACCCCCTCCCCCTCTTAGGTTAACGAGCATCCGATTCCTTACGGCGGGTGGTAAAAAAGCCAACCTACCCACAATAGTTGAGAGAGAGAGAGAGTCAAGAAACCAGCTCAAGGGAGGATGAGGATAGGGAGAGGTGAAGAGAGAGAATAAAGTGCAAATTTATTTTGAAGAAACCAGGGTCCGGATTAACCTGAGAAGGCTTTGCCCACACACCATGATAATTGACAAGTGGTGATTCCATTCTTTACTGGAAGACTTTTTCCATCAATCTGGCGGATCAGATGTTAGACACTCGAATATTTCTTCAATATTTCTTCAATGAAGGAGGATAAACCTATAAAATAATTTAATAGGGACACGAGAGGAAAATAATGCTCAGTGCAACTGTGTTTATATGCCTTATACTCATCTAAAAATATAAATAAATTTATGGTTCAAATTCTATTTTAAGAAAGGTGATTATAGCTCGAGGGCTAATCAATTGTCCTCTAATCTAACCAAACCAGGAGTTGCCACCAACAGGCTCCTTTAATCCAGTCTGTCAAGAGCTTGTCCGAGGACATGAATAAGAATATAATAAGATGCATGTCAGTCTTTTTCTATCCTCTTAATATGTCTTCAAAATCACAAATAATGTATTGTACTTGTAGCGAGAGAGTGTAAAACAAAATTTACTCAAATACTACACGCAACTACATTTCGAAGCAAACATGTCATTCTGAAACTCTAACAATTAAGCTCAACACATAAAAAACAGAACCAAAGTTGAAACTGCCGACTTAAGAGTTAAGGGGTTATTTGGTTTCCGCCCTCATTCACCACGGTACAACTGGAACTAGTGCCACAGCCCATCCCGCCATGCTACAGTCAACGAGAAAAACAACCACAAGATGTGGCACGGCTTTTCCCCGCCACGGGCTATATATGGCGAGTTGCTGCGTGGCGTGGCAGCCCGTGGCCTGGAGCAGCCCCTAAGACCATATGCAATGCTAACCAAATTTACTTTTGTGTCTGGAGGGAGTATCTATGACTGAACAGATTAATTGTTTCTTGGAATATATCACATGCATGCCTAATTTGCCTCCCAGTCAATTCACACCGTTTCTTGATCCTGTAGAAAATAACAATATTATGAAAGTGGGAGGGATACTTCGTGGAGAAGCAAGATGTTAAGTTGATACAAGGGCGACGATATCGTCATGGGGTGATGCATACATATCCATCCCGAGAGCGCTGCAAATCTGAACAATTATTAATATACTAATCATTAGAGACCTGGTAAATTTATTTGTTTGCTCCCTGTGTCTAAAAGTATAGGTTGTTTTACCCAAAGCAGTAGGAGAAGTCCTAACCTATTTTTTTAATATTATTTTTCTAGATAGATAAGTTTAATTCACTCCCACAGGATTCGAATTATTGAATCTGTGCATTTACTTGGATGCTCAAATACATAAATAGGATAAGAACGATAAGAGTTGTAGGGTTAATTTTAAATTTCTTTTATGGGCAACAATATATATTGTACACATATATAGCTTTGCTTAAACAACTAGGTAACACGGTGATCGAGAGGTGTACGTACATTCGATCCACGTTCCACAACTCGGGTTGGATCTCATTAGAAAAATATGACCATTTTCCTCTGATACAAAATGGTGCCTTTAGTTGAATGAGTTCTCTCGTAAGGTATATTGGACACAAGAATGAGTCAATTAATCATCATACAAAACTATATAGAAGCACCTCACTCGACAATTCCTTCAATCTCAACATGCCGCATCATCTGTTGACGTTAATTTGCCTCTTCTTTACTCACCACTACAGTTCAAGTGGTTCACCAATTTGCCTCTTCTTTACTCAGCAACGTACAGCACTACGGTAGCTCAAAGGACTAAACTAAGCCTTTTAATCCAGCGTTCACGTAATGCGAAGGGGGTGGTCAGGGGAGAGGAACCGTTTGAGTGCCGTGCACTCTCCGCCCGAGATGTTGCCTCACAGTATAAACAACGATCGACCTGTAACCCGTCGGACAGCTGATCCGCTGATCCATTTTCATTTGATAAACCTGTAACCAGTCGGACATGTTGCATTGACGGTCATTAAGCCAGAATGATTTGTCCTAACACAAGTAAATTAGTGTGCTGGCAGGTGCAATTGGCAACTGCCAGCACAGTGGGGCGCAGCGGCGCCGGGCTAGCAACCGCCAGCATTGAAGCATCACTGCTGGCGGACGACATAAGCCACCTGCCAGCACAAATGTTACCATTTATGCTGGCGGGCGAGTTATGTCGACCGCCAGCATAGAAGGTTTAGTGGGGGCGGCCTACATAAGCCAACCGCCAGCACAAATGGTCCCATTTTTACTGGCGGGTGGCTTATATCAACCGCCAGCAGGGATCTTTACTACTGGCGGCTTTCATATGCACCCGCCAACACAGTGAAGCTGAAAATAGCTTGAAATTGATACAAGTCATCAATATTTCAACATGGGCGGCAACAACAAGTAAGATTCAAACTGAAATATCAACACAGACAACACCTTAGAAAGGTATATTTCACACAAACAACATGCATGATGACAAATGTTTCAAAGCACACTTAAAACCAACACAAATTAAAGTACACTACAATAGGGGACTCACTCACAAATCAACACAACTTTGTCTCACTCAATTTTCTTAGACAGTCCGGCTGTGATATAGCTACCAAGCACTAAACCTATTATCAAGACCACAACAGCGAGGATGGTGCCCTGCATGCAGAATCTTTGATTTTTCTTGTGCTTCTTCCGATAGCCAATGTCCGCCATAATGTCATTAAGTTGCCCTCTATGGTCTGCAAGTTCAAGCCTCATTTCATTACTCGCTATCTTCAAATCACTCATCCCCACCTTCATATCAGAAATGACACACTTCATATGATTCCATTGATCCAGAATTTCAGAAATTGCTTGTGGTGCCGGTTGTGGCTCCTGCACCTGCCCCGGCGGATACACAACACTAGACGGTTGTGGTGCCACTCCTAGTGCCGCTTCTGGCGGTGCACCAACGAAACTGCTGTACATCTGATAGTTTTGTAGCACCAAATGAGGGTGAAATTTTTTTCAAATGGTGGAGGTATTGATTTTCCCAATAAACTTCCTGACATGATTTAGGGTCCTCCTAAAAGAATAAACAACAAATGTGGCTTCCATCAATAAATTGGATAATTCTATAGACATAAAATTATATCAACCAAATCATTAATAATCGACAAATGTGGATAATTCTATATCAACCGAATCACTAATAATCAACAAATCCTACTAATATTATATCAACCGAATCAATAATAATCAACAAATCCTATTAATATTATATCAACCGAATCAATAATAATCAACAAATCCTACTAATATTATATCAACTAATAACCACTAATATTATATCAACCGAACCAATACTAATCAAATGAATTAGGGCATGAGATAAAAAACAAACCACGTGGTTGTTCGGGCACTTGTAGATGACGCCATTTTCCTTCGTCTTGAACTAAACAAACTGGAGCCGACACGCCGTGCAGGTCAGTAGGGGGGAGAGGCACGACTTGGCTAAGGTTTGGCGCCACGGAGCTGCTCGCCATGCGGCGGTGAACCTGCTCGACGTCGGTCGAGGAACTGGAGGTTGAAGAGTGGGTCGACAGTTTGCCTCTTCGAGCTCCTCCTCCGCCACAAGCTAGCTGCGACGGCGGCCGCGGCGCACGGGTCTTTGCGGGCGTGCGAGTTGGCGGGGGCGACGCGGCGGCGCGCGGGCGAAGCTCACGAGCGGCGGTGGCGGGGCGAGGGTCGGTTGTGGGCTGCGGCGGGGCTCGCGGGCGCTTGCGGTGGCGGCTACGGTTGGGAGCGAGTGTGTGAGTGAGTGAGTGGTTGAGTCAAACCGTGTTCGACCGGAGTTATTCGACAAGTGTGCGGCGGTTGGCTTAAGAGCCCGCCGGAGGGAGAGATTTAGCGGCGGCGGGTGGCTTAATCTAACCGCCAGCATAAATGTACACAGTGCTGGCGGTCAACATAAGGCACCGCCAGCACAGAGATTACTGCTGGCGGTTGCCTTATGCCACCCGCCAGCATTGTGCCTTCAATAAATATAGAACAACCTCTTCTTCCCAGCAACCTTTCAATGGCGTGCCGGAGAGGAGCTCGAGAAAAGCTCCAAAAACACCAAATCTAGGGGGAAGGTTTTGCTCTTGATTTTCTTGGAGGAGGTGGCTATATAAGGTGAGTTTGTGCTATTTTAACCTTAGTTTTCTCCTTTTATTCATGATTTCTATGTAGATAGAGATCTAGATCTAGAATTAGGGTTAGCTAGGAGAGAGAGGGGAGTGAAGAGAGATATTGATTTAGAGATTTATTTTTTAAATAGCTTTAGATTTAAATTATTAGTTTGTCAATGCAAAATATTTAAATGTTCATAATATAGAAGCAAGTTATATTAAATTATATAAGTTATTAGTTTGTCATTAATAGCAAGTTTACATTATAGAAGCAATTATATTAAATTATTATTGCAATTATAGAAGCAAGTTTACATATTAAATTATATAAGTTATTAGTTTGTCATTAATAGCAAGTTTAAATTATAGAAGCAATTATATTAAATTATTATTGCAACTATAGAAGTAAGTTTACATATTAGCTTAATTAATTAAAATATAGAATTTAGTTTTGTTTCTGTTTTTTACATATTAAATGAAGCATAGAGCATACGGAGTTTATAATAAAATTGTTTTTTACAGGTTATTTAAGATGGAACATGAGCGTGGATGTATGGCATACAAATTCGTCTACATTCTTAACAGAGTTAACCAACTTTCTTGAGATTGCGCAGAAGCATGCCCAAATTTCTAGGACAAAGCAAATACATTGTCCATGTTGTGATTGTTGCAACAAAATTGTGTGGGAAGATATTAATGCCATCAAGATGCATTTGATAAAGCGTGGTTTTGTGAAAGGATACAAAACTTGGTCCCACCATGGTGAAGCGAGAAAGTACTAACAATGCAAACATCGGCACCGGGTATGATGAAGTGGGTGATGAAGATGCGGATGAAAATGATCATGTCATGTCATGATGGATGATGCTTTTGGCTTTAAAAATTAAAATGATGATCAAACAGATGCACCACGGGTGGACGAGGAATGTGATGTTGATATGGAAGAAATGTTGCGCCACATTGAACCGGAGGTGTTGCTAGGGAGTGCTAAAGGGTTAGAAAGTTTTGAGACACTAAAGAAGGCAGCAAAGGACTGTATGTATGAGGGTTGTGGGAAGGAGTGGACCGTGTTGCGTTTCATGCTCCATTTTCTGATTGTGATGGCAAAATTTGGATGGTCAGACAATAGTTTTAACGAACTCCTTACTTTGTTGGCCAATCTACTCCCGAAGCCTAACTTGGTCCAAGAAAAACATATGAAGCATAGAAGATTATTAACCCATTGAAGATGCGAGTGCAAAGAATACACGTGTGTAGGAACCATTGCATATTGTACCGCGGTGACTATGCAGAACTGGAGAAGTGTTCAAATTGCGATGCTAGTCGCAGTGGAGCGCCGGCCCCTCGCTCCACGGGGGAGCACGGAGCCCGTAGCCGCCGCCGTTGAAGAGGTGGTGGCTTCAGGAGCGCAAGAGAGCGCTGCGCCAGCCGCCGTCACAGAGGAGGCGGTAGCCGCGGGGCGCGGGAGGAGGCGCCCGCCGAGGGTGGACTGGTCGACATCGCCAGCATCCTTGGTGCTCCGGCCGTGACAATAGTCCGGTCGAACTTGTAAGTACTGCATCTTCGCGAGTAGTACTTGTTGTAGTAGTCGAGGTTGATCGACGACCAATTGTGTGTGCTTGCGGGGAAATCCACGGATCTGTCCTGGGAGGGGGATGAGCCCTCATCAGCGGTGGCGGAAGAAGTCGCGCCGCCCGCGAGAGGAGTCCACTCCCCGCGTCCCGGGCGGTGCCCGAGCCGCCGGCTACCGAAACGCCGCTGCGGAGTCCGGCGTAGTCGAAGGTGAGTACTTTTCTTGAAGCTATAGAGCCCCTTGGGAAGTAGTCGTAGTCGCTGATGCACTCATCTTCTTTTGGCAGGCGCTGAGGCTGAAGGTAGTGACATCCCTGCAGGGGTGCCGATGCAGAAGTCGACACCAGAGGCCCCGAAGGCTGCGGGAGGAGCCCCCGAGCCCGTGGAGGAGGTCGTCGAGGAGGCCGCCGTGACGGCCGGGGGAGAGGGCGTCACCACGTCGCCAGAGGTTGCTCTGAAGGTGGCTATCCGCTCCCCGGAGATCCAGGACGCGAGCCCATCCACTCGCGCGCGATGACGGAGGCCACCGCGAGTAGTCGCGGTGGGATAGAGCCGCTCGCGGATGATCTTGTCGAGCTCGCGACGGTGGCGAAGCACCCGGAGGCGATCCGCCGGGCCGAGCAAAGTGGATGAAGGTAAGTAGCCGTAGCTTCGAGTAGTCAATCCTCTCGTTTGTTGAGTACTCGTGTGACTTGAGTTGTCCGTACGGGACGTTGCGGAGAGGTCCCGCGACAAGTCCAATATGCTGCAAGGATATGGCGACGCGGTGCTCCGGCCGAAGCGCCGGAAGAGCAACTTGTGAAGTCGCGGAAGCACGCGGCTGCCATGCAGTCGAAGCTCGACGCCGCCTTCGCCAAGTACCACAACGACGTCCAAGAGTTGCAGGCGAAGGGCGACGACTTGGTGCGGAAGAATAAGGGCCTCCGCAACAAGAACAAAGGTACGCCGCTGAACTTGTCGGGTACTTGTTGGAGGTCGAGAAGTTCCTGACCCGCTGTGCTGTTGTCGTGTTGCAGAGCTTGAGGGCCAGGTGGAGCAGCTGAAGTCCTCGGAGACGAGCATGAAGAACCTCTTCTACCGGGAGCAAGAAGCCCGCCAGGTACTCGAGCTCGACTACAAAGAACTCGCCTTCGAGTGCGAGAAGCACATGGAGCTCCGGATTGCTTCTGACCGCGATCTCATCAACTGCTACAAATCCTTGTAGAAGTTGAATGAAGACTGCGAGGCATTGCGGGGCCAACTGAAGGAACTCGAAGAAGCCGCACTGCCAATCGCAAGACTCCTGGTGCCGCACCCGGGCGGCCCCAAGATTGCCCCGCTGGTGGATCGCCTCAAGGAAGCTCCGAGCCGGCTGGCGGCCTACGTGAAGCACATGGCGAGGTCGATCCCAAGACAAGTCTTGGCCTTCTTGAAGTCGTACTTCCCGAAGGCCCCAATGGAGGTAGTCGCGGCGGGGTAGCCGCCAACCGCACCGATGAGCGAGTATGCGCAGCCGCTGTGGAGCGGATGGCTCCCATCGCGGAGCAAGTAGCCGAGAAGCTTAACCTCCGGTAGCCCCGTAATAGATAGCTAGTAGCCATGGTTGTACGGGGAAACAATTGTAGTAAATTGCTTAAGTATCAATGAAAGAAATTTTCCGGCAATGAGTACTCGTAGTCGCGATCTCGGAGTGCGGAGCCCCCATCGTGGAGTGGATGCGAGTAGTAGTACTCGAGCGGTAGTGGTCCCGTTGTAGGGAGTAGACGATAAAGAAGTTGATGAACAATCAAACTTTATTACTGAAGAAGCACACCTGGATGGCCAGGGCCGTAGTTACGAGTAGTCGCTTGGACCGGAGGGCCGCTTACAACCGAGTAGCGCCGGAGCGGGTAGCCGCTTACAACAGTTGATCCGTAAGTAGCCGTGTAGGCTGGATCGTAGATCCGTAGGTAGCCGTGCAGGCTGGATCTTGGAGTGTGGTCTCTTAGTAGACCGCTGCTAGAGTCCTTGACGCTCGTGGCAGCCCAGGGTCCGTAGGTAGCCGCACGGGCTGGATCCTGGAGAGGAGAAGTCTGGAGACTGGAGCCAGGACCCGGGGGGTTGCTTATGGCAAGGGGTGTTGATGTAGTCGTGTAGACTTGAACCCCAGAGTAGTCGTGTAGACTAGGCGTAGAATCGACAGAGTTGGTGGACGTTCCACGAGTTGTTGATGTCTTCGCCTTCAAGTGTTTGGAGGCGGTAAGAACCCGGCCCAGTCACCTTTGCAATGGTGAAGGCCCCTTCCCGAGGAGAGCCGAGCTTGTGAAGTCCTTCCGTGTTCGGATACGGCGGAGGACAAGATCTCCAACGTTGAAGGAGCGTTCCTTGACGTTGCGATCATGGTAGCGTCGGATACCCTCCGTGTACCTTGCTTCGATTGGACGAGGGCGGCACGGCGAGCTTCTTCGAGGCCGTCGATGTCAACTCGTCTGCTGTCTTCTGAGACGCCTTCGTCGTAGTGCTCCACCGCCGGCGAGTTCCATATGACGTCGGCAGGGAGGATTGCTTCGGAGCCGTAGACCAGGAAGTAAGGGGATTGCCCCGTTGGCTTGGATGGTTGAGTCCGTAGCCCCCATAGTGCGTTGGGTAGTTCCTTGATCCACTTGCCCCCTTTGGAGTTAGCAGCGTCGTGTAGCCGCTTCTTGAGAGCGTCGAGCACCATCCCGTTGGCGCGCTCGACTTGTCCGTTGGCCCGTGGATGGGCAACTGAGACGTATCGGACGTCGATCCCGCTGTTCTCGCAATACTCCCGAAGCGGTGGTTGTTGAAGTTGGATCCTAGGTCCGTGATGATGTGGTGGGGTAGCCCCTAGCGGTGTACGAGTTCATCCGGGAAGTCGAGTACGCCGTTAGCCTTGGGGCATGTGACCGGCTTGACCTCGATCCACTTGGTGAACTTGTCGATAGCCACCAGTACCCCGTTGAATCCTCCTCCGGCGCAGTTGGCAGTGGCCCAATCATGTCGAGCCCCCAGCAAGCGAAGGGCCAGGTTGGCGGTATGGTGACTAGCTTGTAGGCTGGGACGTGTTGCTGCTTGGCGAAGTACTGACATCCTTGGCACCTTCTGACGAGTTCTTCGGCATCGCCCAGGGCTGTGGGCCAGTAGAAAGCTCGCCGGAAGGCTTTGCTGACCAGCGTGCGTGAGGACGCGTGGTTGCCGCAGACGCCCTTATGGATCTCCTCCAAGATGTCCTTGCCTTCTTCACGAGGGACGCACTTCATGAGTACTCCAGAAGATGCGCCCCGCTTGTAAAGCTTGTCTCCGACGAGGACGTAAGACTTGGCGCGGCGGACGAGTTGCTCGGCCGCGTTCTTGTCGGAGGGGACCTTCTGCTCGCTGAGGTAGTCGATGAAGGGTTGCCTCCGGTCCCACGTCGATCATCATGACCTCCTCGCCCGGTCGGTGGATGGGGCCGGGACGGTGGTCGGTGGCGCCGGCTCCGGATGGATGGCGCGTGAAGCTCGTGGACGAAGACACCCGCCGGCACTTGAGCGCGGGTGGATCCAAGCTTCGAGAGGACGTCCGCCGCAACGTTGTTGTCGCGGACGATGTGACGGAACTCGAGACCATAGAACTTGTTCTCGAGCTTGCGGACTTCTAGGCGATGGCGTCCATGTTTTCCTTGTTGCGGTCCCGGGACTTGTTGACTTGGTTGATGACCACCGCGGAGTCGCCATAGACTAGTAGCCGCTTGATGCCCAATGAAGCCGCGAGGCGGAGCCCGTGTAGGAGAGCTTCGTACTCGGCTTCGTTGTTTGAGACCTTCCGAGAAGATCCGCAGGACGTACTTGAGTTGTTTGCCCGTTGGAGAGATCGGGGGAGTACCCCCGCACCTCGCGCCCTCGAGGTTGAGTGAGCCGTCAAAGTACATCACCCAATGCTCGGGTCGCACGGTGGGAGTAGGTAGGCGGTTCTCCCGCCACTCGCCATGAAGTCGACAAGTGCTCGCGACTTGATGGCCGTGCGTGGCTTGTTGATAGTGAGGGCGCCGAGCTCGACCGCCCACTTGGAGATTCTTCCGGTAGCATCTTGGTTCCACGGGATGTCGCCGAGCGGGTAGTCGGTGACAACGGAGATCGAGTGCCGCCGGAAGTAGTGTCGTAGCTTCCGCGAGGTGATGAGTACCGCGTACGGTAGCTTCGCATAGGCCGATAGCGGGCCTTGGACTCGATAGGACCTCGCCCGACGAAGTAGGCCGGGCGCCCCGGACCGGGTAGGCGTGGGCCGTCTTCTTGCCGCTCAACAACGATGGCAGATCGACCACGTGAGTAGTTGCGGCTAGGTAGAGCGAGGCGCTCGCCCTTGTGAGGAGCCGTGAGGATCGGTGGCTTTGACAGAAGTCCTTGAGCCGGGCAAGGGCTTGATCCGCCTCCGGAGTCCACACGAACTTCTCTTGATGCTTGAGTAGTTTGAAGAAGGGGAGGCCCCGTTCTCCTAGCCTCGAGATGAATGCGTTCGGCGCCGCCATGCACCCCGTCGCCTTCGGACGTCTTTGATGCTCGTGGGAGCTTTCATGCCGGTGATGGCGGAGATCTTCTCGGGGTTGGCTTCGATGCCGCGCCGGGCGATGATGAAGCCGAGTAGTTTGCCCGAAGGGACGCCGAAGACGCACTTGCTCGGGTTGAGCTTCCGGCGGTACTCGCGTAGTGATGCGAAGGTCTCTTCAAGGTCATCGATGAGGGTACCGGAGTCCCCGGTCTTGACAACCACGTTATCCACGTAGGCCTCGACATTCTTGTTGAGTTGCCTCTTGAAGCGAGTGCTCGGATAGCTCGTTGGTAGGTAGCGCCGGCGTTCTTCAACCCGAAGGACATGGTCGTGTAGTAGTACGCGCCAAACGGGGTGATGAACGCGGTTTTCTCCTGGTCTTCCTCCTTGATCGCGATCTGGTTGTACCCGGAGTAGCAGTCGAGGAAGCAGAGCAGGTCGCAGCCCGCCGTGGAGTCGATGACTTGATCAATCCGCGGCAACCCGAAGGGGTCCTTGGGGCAGTGCTTGTTGAGGTCGGTGTAGTCGACGCACATCCTCCACTCGTTCGAGTTCTTCTTGCGGACGAGGACGGGGTTGGCGAGCCACTCAGGATGGAAGACTTCTTCGATGAAGCCGGTGCGAGTAGCTTGGCGAGTTCCTTTTTGATGGCGTCCCGCCTGTCGTCGGCAAAGCGTCGGAGGTGTTGTCGCTTGGGGGTGGCCTTAGGATCGACGTTGAGGCGGTGCTCAATCAGCTCCCTGGGCACTCCTGGCATGTCCGCTGGCTTCCACGCGAAGATGTCGCGGTTAGCCCGAAGGAAGCTGATGAGCGCGTCTTCCTATTTGGGGTCGAGGCCTGCCCCGATGGTGGTGGTCTTGCTGGGATCGCCTGTTCCAAGGTCGATCGTCTTGACGAGTACCTCCTCAGGTGGCTGAGGCTTGTTGGTGCTGTCAGACTTCTCTGGGATGTCGAGTTCACTTGTAGCAAGCTTCTTCGACGCGGCGTAGACCTCCATCATCGCGTTGGGTACTTGGTTCGTAGAGGCGATCTCCACGGCTTCTGTGTCGCAGTCGTGGGAGATCTTCAAGTCCCCTTGGAGGGAGAGTACACCGGCTGGGCTTGGCATTTTGAGTACCAAGTAGGTGTAGTGGGGCACCGCCATGAACTTGGCGATGGCCGGTCTGCCGAGGATGGCGTGGTAGGAGGTCTCGAAGTCCGCGACCTCGAACTTGATCTACTCGGTACGGTAGTTGTCCCGAGATGCCCCGAAGGTAATCGGCGGGACCACCGAGCCCAGTGGAATAGCCGCGTTGCCAGGGACGATGCCGTAGAAGGGCACGTTGCTCTTGGTGAGCATATGAGTGATGTCGAGCTTCATTTTCTTCAAGGTCTTGGTGAAGAGGACGTTGAGCCCGCTTCCACCGTCGATGAGCACCTTGTTGAGTTTGGAACCCGCCACCGTTGGCTTCAAGACGAGGGGGAACCGTCTCGGTTCGGAGAAGCCGGTCCATTGATCCGTGCGGGAGAAGGTGATGGGTACCTCCGACCACCTGAGAGGGGTCGGGACCGCTGGCTCAATGGACATTACTTCACGACGGGTAGCTTTCGCTCCCGCCCGGCGGGCGTCCGCCGAAGAGGACGTTGACGGTCTTCTCAGGTTCTTGGAAGTCGTTGTTGTCGCCGTCCTTCTTCTTGCCCTTTTGGTCGTGAGGGTGCGGTGGCTCCGGCGTCTCCTTGAGTGCGTGCCTGAGCCGGTAGCACCGTTCGGTGGTGTGGTTGCCGTTTGGATGCCACGGGCACTTCTCCTTCGGCGGGTCTTTGAAACCGCCCGAGTTCTTCTTCGAGTTCCCTTTCGCAGGCGCCGGATAGCCGCGACGGTGTTGTACGGCTTGCGCTTGCGGTTGGGACCCGAGTAGTAGTAGTAGTTGTTGTTGTTGCGACCACCCCGGTTCGCGTTGCCGCGCCGCCGCCGCCCGGTTCCCGCTTGGTCTTGCCGCGGATAGCGTCGTACTTGGCGTTGGCCTTGTCTTCTTCATCCGCCCAGGACGTGATCATGTCCTTGAGGTGGGGGATGGACTTGGGGCGGCGACGATCGAAGTCTTTGAAGGTGCAACGGTGGTAGAGGCCGTCTTGGAAGAGGTCGATGACCTCCTTGTCGGTGACGTCGACTACGGTAGAGCGCTTGTCGAAGAAGCAGCGCATGTACTTCCGGAGGGTCTCGCCATGTTCTCGCTTGATCATGGCCGGGTCCATGCGAGTACCCGATCGACCCATGGCGCCCGCGAAGTTGCTTGTGAGACCTGCTCCTTCGCTCGGTCCCACTTGTCGATCGAGTGCTTATCCGACGACTCGAGCCAAGTGAGTGCTGCTTGGTCCCGAGCGAAGGGGAAGTAAAGGCACTTGGTATCGTTGTTGCCGCCGGCGTTCTCGATGGAGAGGGCGTAGCACCCGAGCCACCGGATGGGGTCTCGTCGCATCGTACTTGGTGATCCCCAAAGGCTTGAATTTGTCGGGGGAGGAGCAAGTTGCGAAGTCGAGGTGAGAAGGCGGGGAAGCCGTCGCCCTCGGCCGCGGTGGTCGACTTCTTCCGCCGCGGTTCTTCAATCTTCCGGCGAGCGTCGTAGCCGCCTGCGCGAGGCGCCGAGGCGTGGCTGTTCACGTGGCCTCGAGCGCCGCGGCCGCCGCCGCCTCCGGCCCTCTCCCGTTGGCCCCGTGATTGGAGGCCGCCGCCGCGCGCCGCCGCCGCCGTCGGGATCGTTGCGCGCTCCGCCGACCGGAGCGCGGTGAGGGACGACTTCTCGGTTGTCGTGGTCGCGCGGTGATGGTCCGCCGCCGTTGGAGCGACGACGGTTTGGCTCGGTCCGGGAGCTCGGCTCAAGTACGGTTGGGACCGTTGTTGGCGGCTCGCGACTAGTAGCTTCGTTGTCGCGGGGTCTGGGCCGGAGGAGGTTGGTTGACTCTGTTGTCGACCCGCATGAAGTAGGCTTCTTCAGCGAGCTTGGCGATGACCTCTCCAGCGCGTATGCCCTGAGCCTGGCGTGCGATCGCTGTGATCGACATGAGGCACTGCTCGGGGGTAGTGTGTACTCTGCTCTCGACCGCCTCAAGAGCTTCCGCAAGGTTGCGGACGGGGAAGTTGTCACGGAGGCGCCGACGACGTTCGTTGCGCTTCCGGTTGCGTTCACGTCGAGCGTCTCTGTCCGCCGGAGTCTCGTTCGGTGGAGCATCGGCGAGAGAGAGCTCGTCGGGAGGAGATGTCTTCCAAGTACTTGTCCCGAGCCGTGCCCCGAAGGCCCCGGGGTGTCGCCGGCGGCCATGAAGACTTGGCGATCGGGGGTGCCAAGGCCGGACTCGAAGGGTGCCACCTCGCTTGGTGTTCTTGAGTCAGCCCGAGCTAGCGGTGTTCCCTCTTGGAACGGTAACGAGTCGATGTAGGCGACGTAGCGTGAGTCTCCCCTTACCAGGTCAGCGGGCTTGCGGTCTGGCCAGTAGATGTATCTTCCAGCCGGCGTGGATGCTATAACCAGCCCAGAGGCTGGCCCTGATAGAGGAAGCTCAATGGAGTTGTCCTCGGACTCGGGCTCCTCGGGGTCCGACCCGAAGTCGAACTCGTAATCTGGGTTCGAGTAGAACTCGGAGAGAGGGCTGGAGTCCGAAGCGCGATCGGGGGTGGCGTCGGAGTCCGAGCTGTACTCGGGTACGGGCTCCTTGCGGCCCGCGCGGAGTGGGAGCCCCCGTGTGGGCCCGGCTGAGGATGCGGGGGCCACGCGCGGAGTGCTCGCACGGTGAGGGGACCGCCTGCGATGGCTGAGCAACCGGCTCGCATGCGATGGCCCATGGCGACATCGAGTCCGAGTTTGAAGTGGACTCGAGCTCGAAGTCAGCGTGGTGGTCGAAGAGCGAAATTTCGCCGAACTTGCCAGCGAGTTCACCTATGACAACTTCAGGAAGCGTCACGAAGCCTGTCTTCGGGTTGGGCTGCATGGTCAGGCGGCGCTAGAAGGAGCCCGCGCCATCAGCAGTGCAGACCCAGGCGCCGAACACGAAGGTGTCGCCGCGGTTGAAGGCGACGGTTGGCTTGAAGTGGACGGAAGCCGTCGAGTTCGCCATGTGATCTCGGGCGAGACCCCCTACCTGGCGCGCCAGCTGTCGGTGTTTTAGACCGGCAACCTACTACGGGGAGTACCCGAAGTAGATGAATGTGACTCGCCGAGATCGGTAACTCGAAGGAAGAGACACGTGGCACACAATTTAGACGAGGTTCGGGCCGTGAGGTGCGTAATACCCTACGTCCCGTATGTTGCGTAGCTCGGATTGATTGGGCACGATTACAAGATGGTGCAATAGTGCGCCGTGAGTTGTATGAGATGAGATTGGATGCCGAGAGATCGGTCCCCTGCCTCGCCTTATATAGTCCGGGAGGCGGGGTTACAAGTCGGAGTAGGGAGAGAGTACTAGTCGAGTACGTCTAGGAGTCCTCCATACGGTGCGGAACATGTACGGCTCCCTAACCGAGTACTACTCCCGTGTACTCCTTGTGCTCCACGCCTTCGAGTCTTTGTGTAGCGCAAGCCGGTAGTCCCGAGAGGCCCACCGAGTAGTCGGTCCCGGCACCCACCGAGGTAGTGGGCCCGGGGAGGTCCATACGACACCCCCGGCTATGTCACAAGAGAAAGTTCCTTTTGCTTACCATTCTAATCCAAGGACCGAAGCAACTTTGGTATTGATATAGATGTCTTCCTAGAGCCATTGATGGAAGAAATGAAGAAGTTTTGGAAACATGGGGTTGAGATGTGGGATGAGTACGGAAGGGGAGACATTCACACTTAAGGTAAATATCTTTGTTACCATTAATGATTACCATGCCCCATTGTCTTTGTACGAGGTCGAAAAAAGGAAAAATAGGTTGTGTAGTTTGTTTGAATGGTACAATATTTGTGTACCTGAAAGGATCTCAGAAGACAGTGTATATGAGGCATAGACGCTGGCTACTAAGGACTCACAAGTACC
Organism: Cenchrus americanus; assembly: GCA_947561735.1. NCBI lineage: Eukaryota > Viridiplantae > Streptophyta > Magnoliopsida > Poales > Poaceae > Cenchrus > Cenchrus americanus. Next base: position 60,200,831 of record OX387240.1, read on the forward strand.
GTAAGATGGCAGACTCTTTCGATGGAAAGATTGAGAAAGACTCTTTTGCCCCACAACCGGCCACCAGTAGAACCGTATTTGAAATGTGCAGACGTCGGGAACACGGAAAAACCTATGATGGTTGTGGAGCAGGGAGTTAACAATAATGACAACAACATGCCTCAAACTCCTCCGCCATCAGGGGCAGGGGCATCATCATCTCCGAAATCTGTTCCAAGACCACAAACTCCTCTGACATCAAGGGCAAGGACATCATCTCCGAAATCCATTCCAAGTCCACAAACTCCTCCAACATCAGGGGCAGGGGTAGGGGCAGGGGCATCATCATCTCCGAAATCAGTTCCAAGACCACCATCTCCTCCGCCATGTCCAAGACCACCATCTCCTCCTCCAGCAACCAAGACACCAACAATACACCGGATTATAAACTCATATGAACCAAAGATGAAATCATTTGATGTTGACTTGTTCTTGAAAGTACTGAAGAATAAACCTAAACAGGCTCCAACATTCGGTAAAAAATCACCTAATGTTCAAGTACTCAAGAAGGCACCAGATGAAAAGTCTTTATCCCGCACCTCTTTTCAAAAACAAAAGGAGGAGCACATAAGTATGTTTTCGTCGGATGAGGTGCCCGACGAGTATGAGCATGTCACACCCCGAAATTTTCAATTTCGGGATGTGAACAGAGAGAATAATTAAATAACAATTTTCTCATAATTTTAAAATTTTTCTAACATTTATTTTTCTTTACGGGAAAATGTAGTATAGGAAAAATCCTTGTTTGATTTTCTGAATCAAATAAAAAGTTGTGAGTGTTGCATTCATGCCTATGCATCTTGGTGCTTCTTGAGTGCAAAAGGTTTCAAAAATGCGTTTAGGACCTGTCCAAACTCTTCCGAGGATTGTCTGGAATTTATTCTCATTTTCCTTGAGCTATTTCTATTTATTAGAAGGCTCAAAAATCTTTTTCATGAACTCCAAATCTTTTATTTGGATTGTTCATACTCCAATCTAGCTCGAGAATTTTCTGGAATTTTCGTAATTTTCCGGGTATTTTTCGTGCCTCTAAACATTTTCTGGGCATTTCCTGGATTTGTTTTTGCACTGAAAAATATTTCGGAAAAAAACCTTATCCTTCCCTGTTGGGTCGAGCCCGAAAGCCCGACCCGTTTCCCTCCGTCCCGGCCCAACCCGCCGGCCCGCACAAGGCCCATCCGGCCACCGCCGTAGGCCGAACCGCGGCACCGCCGCCCGCGTGCGTGAGCGCCCGGGGCTCGGTGCCCCGCCCCCATATAAGGGAGTCGGGCCCTAGCCGCGCCGCCCTCTCGCCCTTGGTCGTCGCTCACGCGCCCCGCCCCCCGCCCGCGCGCCGTGCGAAGCCGCCGCCACCTCCCTCGCCGAGCCGGCGAGCTCGCAAAAGAACCGCCGGCGTTGACTCCAATTCCCGGCCGCTGCCGCCGACTCCCGCCGAGGGTAAGCCGCTGCACGTGTTCTCCTCCCTCTCCGCTTCCGATTCCTAGCATCAATCGAGCCCCTAGCCGCCGAGACGCCGGTGATTTGGCTGGATCGGCCACCGCCCCTCCCCTGTCCTCTCGTTCGTGCTAAGGAAGATGCGGTGGCGGTTTTGCACTCGGGCCCGTGTGGAGCTTTGTAATTAGTGACTCAATTCTTGTGTCTCGTAGATCTTGCATAAAGACCCCCGTGCGCATTAGATCCTTTCAATCTAACCTAACCTTCCACTTTTTCAGATCTAACCCTATCTTTAGATCTATTCGCGAGCACCTTTCCCCGTGTCTCGGGAATCTTTTCACTACTCCCCGAAATCTATAGTTAATCGCGAACGTGTCCTTTTCATCTTGTTTTCCCCATATCTTTTATGTTTTAGCTCCGTTTTAATCCGTTCGAGTTGCGTTAGGTCCATAATAAAATAAAGCACGCTTTAGTGGTGACTTTTCCATCATGATTGTTTTCAGAAAATAAATTTAATATTAATTTTGGTTAATGCCTAGATATGCATGCCTTTTATAAATAAAAGCTATATAGATCTATACACCGCTTTTCATAATCAAATTTAATTTGATTAATGTTTCTCTCACATGCTTTTGTAAATAAAATCTAATTAGATCTTTTACCCGGTTTTCCATAAGTCAAATATTAATTTGCCTAATGATTAATTAACTTTTATAATTGAAAGTTGATTAGGCTTTTACATCGGCTTTTATAATAAATATCAATTTGATTAATGCCAATACCATAATGTTTTTAATAATGATATGATCTTCTCGAATTACAAAGTTTCGTTTAGATTGTTCATATAGTCTAGTTTTTCTAAATTAAATGTTTAATTGATTTAATCAATATATGAATCTTTATAAATAAAACTTGACTAGTTCTTTACACCAGTTTTGCAAATAAAGTTTAATTTACTTTAATTCCAACATGGGGTATTTTATTTATGAAATATCCTTTGCACATTTTTTTTAAATAAACCTAAGCTTATAGTCTTGTTATCTCATGTATGCAAATCATTCGTTAGACGTTCGGTGTCGGCTTTATCTTCGTTTCTCTTTTGATCAAGTTTATCGAAGCTCTAAACCTTTCTAGTGTTAGACCAAGCTAAACCGTGTGCATATAATCAAGCCTTAGAGTTTCTCTTTAGCTTAGTAGCTTTATCTCGTGTGAGTAGTTTGCACTTGCTCATTTGCCTATCAAGTAATCTTATCACTCTTGTTTCATCATAGAATCTTGTTTATCGGCATCTAGCTAGTTGATGTCTATTATCTCTCGTTAGGTTGTCCTTTTATAAATCGGCTATGTTCTTATGCCCAATCTTTCGCGGCTATACCTTTCTTTAGAGCTAATTTTGTTATCGGTTCCTTTACCAACTAGCTTAGCTTACCTTTTGTTCGATTGTTTCCCTTCGGTCTAGTTCTCTTTGTAGACTAGTTCTCCTAAATCCTATCCTAAAGTTTATGTGTGCGTTATAGTTCGCTTCTACCGTTCTCGTTCGTTTCACCTTAACTTGTACGTTAGCATGTGTATCACCCGTTATTGTTTTAACACTAAAATTACATGTTAATCTTGACTAATTCTTATTCCATGGCTTTTATAAATAAAAAGTTATTAGGTTCTAATCCGGTTTTCTTTAATCATGATGTAATTGGTTAATACCTATTCATAACTAGTTTTTCTAAATAAAAGATGTTAGAGTTAAACATCGGTTTTCATAATAAAGTTAATATGCCTAATGACATCATAAATGCCTTTCAATATTAAAATATGTTTAGTTGAACGCGTGACATAAAGTGGCTTGTCTAGATATCCTATACTTGCTTTATCTTTCTAAAGTAATTGTTAACTTGACATAACCTCCACTCGAATGTTATAAATAAAACATGATTAGGTTTATCGTGATTTCTTTAGTTAAATGTAACTTGTTTAATGGTAACATAGAGTATTTCTCTCAAATATTCTTTCACATGATTTCTTAATTAAAATATGCCAAGCGTAGTCTCCGGTTGTTTGATAATGTTCTCACGATAGTTTCGAGCTTAGTTCTCCGTTTCGGCGTTTCTTGCGCTTGCGTAACCAATAGAATCGAGCTCTATCTCAATGTGATCTTTCCGCTTCTTGCTCAATCCTCCGCAATCATCTCTTCAAAGTTAACCAAGCCTTTCCCTTCCAAGCACCCTTTGTGTTCTTTAGTGATCCATCCAATCGAGCCTATCTCTTCGTGCGTTCTTTTAAAGCTTCTCTCGTTGATTGGTGTTTTATTCTTAGTATGCTTGTTTGTTTGCTTTGTATTCTTGTGCCGGTGATTGACGCGAGTAGAATGAACGTGGTTTGAGAGCTTTGAAGAGCATGAAGATGAAGTATTCCGAGCAACTACTCTTTGGTTAAAGGCATGTGTGTCCTTGATCTTTTGTCCCAATAATTTTATTAATCATTGTTGCATTGCTTTGCATTAATTTTGATGGGTTCCTATTAAGGATGACTAGCCTCTTTTGACTGTTATCTTGAACCTGGTTTCAATTAATATTGATGGTAGATGTTGCTTAGTTTGCTCAACTGGGTTGGTAATAATCAACATGGTTATCATTTTATGCTCTATGTTCCTTTATGATAATTTTAATACAAGATCATTGTGCATTAATCGGAACATGGAGAACCACCCGGGGAAACAGATACAACCACAAGAACTAACGGGCATCGGTCTTGGCTGAATAATTAGGAACTTTAGCTTGGAGTGATCTTACCGATAAGGACAATGGATCGGCGGTCTTGCGGGGTATGGACTCGCTCTAGCGGGGGTTGGGTGAGTTATTTCTTTTCTATGGTGGGGTATCGACCGCTAGGGGACTTTATACCTTGCTAATCGATCCGACCTTGTGGGTCACAACTTGTTGGAGAACCTTTGTAAAGGCCATGTAGCGTCCCTATGCAACCACACCTCGGTAGTGTGGTATGGTGCCCCGATCGGCATCACATGGTTGGGTCCAAAGTTCTTCGGAGCTTTTACGCTGCTCGTGGTGAAAGTGTACAACCTCTGCAGAGTGTAAAACTAATCGATTAGCCGTGCTCACGGTCAAGAGCGGCCTGGACCCTCACATGATAACTGAACTTGAAGATGGACTTAACTCATGATATGTGTTATGGTTATGCTTGCCATGTGCTCATGGCGTATCTCTTATCTTTATGCTTAATTGTGGGTTGGCATAAACTTATACTTTATTAGTAATCAGGTGCTAATAAAATTTGACCAACTAAAATGCTAAATGCTTTGAGCCAGTCCACTATAAAGCCTTTGCATTCATATTTTCCCCACACTTGCTGAGTATGACAAGTGCTCACCCTTGCTATAAACAATGTTGCTCAGAAGGAGGAAGCTACTCTGAAGTCTTGTGAAGATGTTGCTGAGTTCTAGGCGAATGCAACCCCCAGTCGATTGCTTGTGAAGTTTGGTGCCTTTGTTTCAAGGATTAAGCGTAAACTCTGATAATCTTCCTTTTTCTTACGTGATATTGTTTCTGTTATTCACTTATGTCAGCTATATGCATGAAACTTGATCCTGGCATGCATATAGGTTTGCACTTGGTTTCCTTCGGAAAATTGGGTGTGACAAAGCATGGCAAACCATTCTTGTTTAGGTGGCAACTAAATCATCGAAATTGATGAGGCCGCATACTTGGATCATGCACGCCATGCGCAAGGCATTCACACCGTCATCGCCAATCTCCCGAAATGGGTGTTCGGTAGCTCTTTTAAACGGAAGGTTGCAATCGATTTCCCCGATTTGCATGCGATGTTCCGTCGTGAAAAACTCGACATCAATCTCGTCACCATTTGGTCCATGTAAGTCAACATCCCTATACGACATCCAAATCTATTCAATTCCATATGTATTGTTATTACCATCCTAAGTAAACTTTTTTGCAGGATGCAAGCGTCTGATGAAAAGAAAACAAATGGGAGGTGGAAGGTAGCATATATTGATCCGCAACAAGTAAGCAAGTCACAACACACATTCATAATGAGAGATCAACTAAGAAAGCAAATAGAGGAAGAAGCAAAGACACCAGAAGAGAAAGAAGACTTAATAAAGAGTTACCAGAAAGCTAAACTTCACGAGGTGTCTGTATACATTGCAAGGGTCATGAGGATAAACCAACATAAGGATTCTATCAACTTTGCTTACAATTTTGAGTAAGATCCTTTAAATAACTATTTCATCATTGCCTTCATTTTTTAATCTATTTATATTAATTATTTTAATTTTATGTAGTGATCATTTCATTTGCTTTCACACGTGTCCGAAGTTGGGAACTATGGGGGTTTTCGACTCATTACACTATTCAGCGGCTTCTTGCAAGACAATCATTGAGATTATAAGAAAGTAAGACAACTAAGTGCAATATATAATCACTACTGCGTGTATCGGCTATATTTCAAATTGTATTGCTAACTTATGTCTTTCTATCCTTAAAGTGCGTATAGGCTATACATACTCAATGGCGGGGAGCACAAGAAAAAAAATTGGTGATACGACATGTCAAATGGGTAAGAACACTTCTGTTAATAAGTACCAACCATTTTTATCAGAGTTGTACACTTCTGTTAATTAGTACCGATCATTTTTATTTGTTTGCGTGCTACGAGGCATGCCTCCTCGGTGTGCTATGTGCATATTATGTGTGTGAGGTTTTGAGAAATAATGGGAGGTACCAAACGAATCCTGAAGACGTAAGCCTCTTGTTTGTACACAACTATGTATGTGTTAATTATGGTCCTGATGGTAATGCATAACAATCTTCATTTATTGTGTTTACGTGCAGATGCCTACCATTGAGGGATCATGGGGGCAACTTGGTGACAATCAAATCACCAACATTTGTGCGGACATGGCGAGATTCATCCTACGTGAGATTTGCCACGAGGATGGAGGATTCTTCGATAAAGAAGGAGTTTTGACATTAGACGATGCAGAAAGGTTACGTAGATGGGTGTCTTAGGGTTATCTATTATGCACAATGTTTTGTAATGTGACTTATGTATACATTTTTTATTTTAGTTTGGATTATGTGTTTGTGAGACATATATTTAGATTTGGCGGTTAAATACAAATTAAATTACAGTAAATTAAAGTGAATTTAGCATACAAATGCTAATATGAAAAAAATAGACGAAAATAACAAATTATATACAAATAATAAACAATTATGGTGAATTATATAAGAAATGGGAAAAATGCTTTCTGTGGCGGGCGGTCTAAGCAACCGCCAGCAAAGATGACCTTTGTGCTGGCGGGCGGCCTAAGCAACCGCCAGCACTGATGGCATTTGTGTTGGCGGGCTTCTTAAGTAACATCTACCTCTGATGACATTTGTGTTGGCGGTCGTTTAAGTGATCCGCCAGCACAAATGGCTCGTGTCTCAGGGCGGGCGGCCACCCGCCGAAGACAAAGGGCCATTTCGGCTGGCTCAAAGTTGCTGGCGGGTGCCGCTCCCACCAGCAAAAACTGGTTTTAGCCACCGGGACAAATCGTTTCTGGCCTAGTGGGTGGACGTACTCCGAGCGGCTTCAGATGGTGTTGGCGGTACCCAGATTGACGTTCCCATACTGGAGGTCGCGGCGGCCTTGATGGCCTTGCTGGAGGTCGCTCTGGTGCCAGCCATGGTGCCCTGGCTGTTGGTCGCTCTGCTGTTGGCCGTAGTGACAATGTTGCGTCGCCAGCCATGGTCCAGTGGCTTGAGAGCTGGTGGGCTAGGGATCGAGCAGGGTGGAGCTTGGCCTCTCTCACCACCGGATTGGGGGTGTGGGAGGTGTGGTGGGGGTGGGGGCTGCCAGACCTAGCGGTGGGAGCCACCGAAGACGGAGGAGGAGGGTGGAGTGGGGGCAAAAACGGGAGAGGAGGCGTGAGAAGGAAGGAGAGGGGCGGCGGACGTGTTAGCGTGCGGGGAGGCGAGCGGTCGTCAGATTCAACGGTGGGAGCCACCGGAGACGAAAGAGGAGGACAGTGAGGGGTGTTAGCATCCTAGGAGGGGGTGATTGTCGGATCTGACGGTGGGAGCCGTCGGAGATGGAAGAGGACGGTAGTGCGGGGGCAAGCGCGAGTAGGCTTGGAAATTTTACCCGCGGACGCGGATATCCACGGATACTCGACCCAACGAGCAAGGGTACGAGCAAGAAACTTCACCCGCATGTGTGGATAGCAACCCTCGCCCGCGGGCAGCAAACGGGCTAGAAACTTCACCCACAGGTAATGCCCGTTACCCGTTGAAATATAAAAGCCCATCAAAATAGTAGCTAGATGAAGTTCAGTATTCCTAACCCATAAGTAGTTTATGTTTACTGCAGGTTATCTCCTTTGCTCCAGGTATGTGCACTTCCCTTTTCTGCTTTAAGTAACGATTTTGTTCTCTTATCAATTGTGCATTTGCCAATATGAAGTTTTCATACACAATACATCTCTTGTAATTGACTGGACCAGTGGTGAATCTAGCGGTAGGGCGGGTGGGGCTCGAGCCTCCCTTACCGCCATGGAACCCCTGAAGCCCCCCCCCCCCCCTCCCACAAAATCAGCCATGGACGCAAAGGAAAGATAGCTGGATGCGTCTGGAGGTTGAAGATAAACTCGCGACATGGGCCATCTGGGCTATTCTGCCAGGCCGAAAATCAGCCCAGGCGCTCAGGCCTTTCCCCAAACCTTCAAAACACGCATACACACAAGTAGGCAGGTAGGCCCGCCGGCCCAAATAGTATACCAACCAGTCAACTGCCCCTTTTCCCCTTGCACACCCACCACACACACATTAGGCAGGTCTCACAAGCAGCTGATGATAGTAATTAGTAAGTGGCTGAATTTGTTGCTACAGTGAGCCCCCCTAAACTTAAATCCTAGGTTCGCCACTGGATTTGACTACTAACAATTATAGGGTTGAAGTGCTGAACTTTACTCGCGTCCCCTTATCCACCCCATGCCCGCGCCCCCTTTTCCTCGCGGGTGGCCTCATCGGCACTCCTTCCCGCGGAGGCTCGTCCGGCCTTCGCCGTCGGGGTGGGGCGAGCTCCGTGCTTGTCTTCTCATCCCTTCGGGACCCGAGCTTCACGCCATTTTTTCCTCTACGGCACAGCCGTCGGCATGACGGTTCGCAACCCCAACAAGCGGGTCGGCCTCTACTACGACAGCGTCGAGGCGCTCGCGCTCTACCAGGACCAGCGCTTCGTCTACGCCCCGCTCGACTCCTTCTACCAAGCCACCGAGTCGTCCACCAAGCTGAGCCCGGCGTTCCGCGGCCAGCAGCTGCTGGAGGGGGACGTCACCGCCGCCGAGTTCAGGAACGACCAGACCGACGGCAACTTCACCATCAACGTTGCGCTTAACGCCAAGCTCAGGGTCAAGGTCTGGGGCACCTTCAGGGTCCGCGGACCCAAGGTTAAACTCATCTGCAAGCTCTCCGTCCTGGCGCCGGGAGCATACAACGGGTGAAAGGCCACGTGCATGCATACGGTGCTATAGAAGCCCAAGCCCACATACGAACATGCAAAGACGGATTAGGGGGGAGGGGGTGAACGACGTGACCAAAAATTATAGATTGGTAAGATAGATAGAAGTTGTAACGTAGTTGGAAGTTTCACAGAAACTATACAACTACCAAACAAGTTTCTTTTTCTTCAGCGAGCATGTCGCCAGGTGTGGACTAAAAACTCATCAGTCCAAGATACACCCGGATGATGTTGCTGAACATCCCTGCAGGTCTTCCATTTCAGACAGATCTTCAACTGCGCGTTATAGCGCATGAGAGCAGAAGCATCCTCACCAAAGCTTCAACGAGTTTCTCAGGGCCTTGTCAAAGCAACATGCCAGAGTAGACTGCCTGGATAAATAGAATCACAATATCACCATTGGACCATCTGCGCTTTCACCTCAATACTCTGTAAATTTGAGCATAAAAAAATGAAGAAGAAACTGACCTTCATCGGTTACTAAACACCAAAGCCTTGCAATGATATGAATGATGCTTTGAAGTTTGCATTAGTCTAGATGCACATTTGACGGTGTTGACACTTAATAATCGATACACGTACAAGTGGGAAAAACTGTTAGAAAACTAGGTAATTTTCGGTACATTTTAATTCCGGAAATTATTAACATGTTCATGACAAATATGAGTGATCCCGTGAGAGCAAAGCATGTGCTTGTGTTCAAGTTAAATCTCAAATAAAACTCGAACAAAATTGCACAGAAAAGGTTTAGTGTGTACCCAAAGGCGGGACGGTTGACGAAGTCAACCGGTGCGCCGTTATCCCTTGGACTAGACATGCTAGTCGTGGAGGGACCTTGTTCGGTGTAGTCGTGCCGAGTTGATGCGGTGGCGAGTCGTTACAGTGAAGTCCCACGAACGGCCTTCGGGAAGTAGTCGTTCACGCTGATGTAGTCGTTCCCGCGGGGGACGTAGTCGTACTGGAAGTAGTCGTTCTCGCGGAGGACGTAGTCGTGCGGAAGTAGTCGTTCTCGCGGGGGACGTAGTCGTACTGGAAGTAGTCGTTCTCGCGGAGGACGTAGTCGTACTGAAGAGCGAGGAGGCGCGTACGGGTACGCTCCCCAAAAACCTTATCGCCCCCTTATCCCGAGCAGGATCGCTAGGTGGACGAGGTTCGGAGGCAACTGCTCACGCAAGCAGAGTGCGCGCAAAGCTTGCGTTGGGAATGGCGAGAGAGCAAGAACACGGAGGGAGAAGAGAGAGGTCTCTAGCGAGGAGTACCGAGTGTGAGAGTGTGTGTCCGTGCCGAGGAAGGAGTCCTCTTATATAGGCGCGAGAGGAGAGGAGGAGGGAATGAACCGGACGTCATGGTCATGGTCACGGTCACGGTCTCGGTCTCGGTCTCGGTCTCGTCTCGACACGACACGACAAGACACGCCACGCCACGCCACGCCACGCCCACGGCCCGGCCCGGCCGGCGCGGCGATGCGAGGCGAGTGAGCGCGCGCGTGCGTGTGGCACGCCCTTCTCCTTTTACCAACTTCACAAGTGGTCCACCATTGGTCCACCCTTTAAGTTAGTTAAAATTCTCATTGGCTTTCAATGTGGGATTAAATCCCTAGCATTTATTTTGTGGACCTTTTAATTCTTAAGATTAATTGAGACTAAATGGCCCAAGGCCTAATTAATCCAACAATCCCCACCAAGAATTTCAAGGTACACAAAGAAAAGTCCTCTTCTCAACTCTTGTTTTGATATACCGACTTTATGGTGGAGACCGTTAAGTTGAACATCCACCCGAGACAAAAGCTACACTCATTCACAACCGACCAATGGACTATGCCTTGAATTGGCGGTTTCGTGCAAACAAGTTTGACTATAGCCCCTTGCCAATACTAGGTCGCTATAAGCATCCCCTCGGGTTGGAGCGTATAAGTCATACTTCGTGCCTTTCACGGGTATCTAGAGATCACCCTATCTCATAGATTGTGACTAGCAATCAAACACATATAGGTGCAATCCTTTAAGATGTTCTGTAGGCCAACATCTTTGCTCCTCTTTGAGCCACTCGGATCACATTAAGGTTTTTCACCAACCTGCCATACAGATTATAGAAGAGAAATGCATCTCTACTGGAATGAGCCCTTTACAAAGGTTCTCTTCTCTCTGTTAAACAATAGTTTGTTGCACTATCCTAATTCACGGGATCTCCGATCACATAGGACAGGTTACCACTACTGAATAACGCTGACGGGTCTCAAGCCCAATTCCCTGGATGCATTGTCTATCACATTACGTGAAAGACCCTTTGTGAATTGATCTCGCGCATTCTTAGCCGTTTGGATGTAGTCCAAGGCTATCACTCCGGAGTTTCTCATTTTCCCGACGATTTCAGCCCGCCGCCTCTTTACATGCCTAGATGACTTCATGTTGTCCTTTGAACTATTCACCTTGACAATCACCGTTTGATTATCACGGTTCATGAGGACCGCCGGTATCGGTTTTTCAACTACCGGTATAAGGAGTTCACGAAGCCATTCAACCTCAACCGTGGCGGTGTCCAATGCGGTGAGTTCTCGCCTCCATAGTTGACCTCGTTAAGATGGTCTCGCTTGCAAGACTTCCGGAGACGGCGCCACCTCCAAGTGTAAACACATATCCACTAGTGGCTTTAATCTCATCTCGCATCGGAGATCCAATTCGAATCACTATAACCCTCTAGTACCCTAGGATACCCGTATAGTGAATCGCGTAGTTCATTGTTCCTTTTAGATAGCGCATTACCCATTCAAGAGCTTCCCAATGAGCATCTCCGGGTTAGACACGAATCGACTCGGTTTGCTCACGACATATGCGATGTCGGGTCTAGTAGCGCTAGCTAGGTACATTAGTGAACCAATGATTTGGGAGTATCTCACCTGATCTCTCATTATTCTTATGTTTTTCCTTAACATTTTACTAGCATCATAAGGTGTTGGAGGCGGCTTGCGGTCGTTGTAACCAAAACGACTCAAGATTTTCTCCACATAATGGAATTGTGTAAGAACAACCCCACCATCACCTTCTCTCACTAGTTTAATGTTTAGAATCACATCGACCTCCCCCAAATCTTTCATCTCGAAGCTTTGAGACGAGAATTCTTTTACTTCCTTAATCGCATTAAGGCTTGTCCCAAATATCGGTATGTCATCTACATACAAACATAGGATCACTCCTTCGCCCCCACCATAGCGATAGTACACACATTTGTCGGCTTCGTTCACAACAAAGCCAATCGACGTTAAAGTTTTGTCAAACTTCTCATGCCATTGCTTAGGAGCTTGCTTAAGACCATACAAAGATTTTACCAATTTACATACCATCCCTTCTTGACCTTTTACTACGAATCCATCCGGCGATCCATATAGATCTCCTCCTCCAACTCTCCATTTAGGAAAGCCGTCTTAACGTCCATCTGGTGAACGATAAGACCATGGGAAGCTGCCAAGGAAAGTAGTACTCGAATAGTGGTCAATCGGGCAACTGGTGAGTAAGTATCGAAAAAATCTTCTCCTTCTTTCTGAGTATAGCCTTTAGCCACCAGCCTTGCCTTGTACTTATCAATAGTACCATCAGGCCTAAGCTTTTTCTTGAACACCCACTTGCATCCTACAGGTTTGCACCCATAGGGACGCTTCACAACCTCCCAAGTACCATTAGACATAATAGAGTCCATCTCACTCCGAACTGCTTCCTTCCAATAGTCAGCATCCGAAGAGGAATATGCCTCTTCAATGGTTCTAGGAGTGTCATCCACGAGGTACACAATGAAATCATCACCAAAGGACTTTGCAATCCTCTGTCTCTTGCTCTTTCTAAGAGCTTCATTGCCATCCTCCTTAGGATTTTTCTCATGTGGTTGTTCATTGTGTTCTATCAAAACAGCAGGTTCTTTGAGTTCATTATTAATAGACAATTCATGACTAAATGTGCTATCTATCTCTTTCATAGGAAAAATGTCCTCAAAAAATGTAGCGTCTCTGGATTCCATGATGGTGCCAACATGCATATCAGGTACTCCAGACTTCAATATTAAAAACCTATAACCCACACCGTGTAGAGCATAACCAAGAAAGATACAATCGACGAGTTTTAGGTCCTAGTTTACGTTTCTTGGTTATAGGCACATTCACTTTGGCCAAACATCCCCAAGTCCGTAAGTATGAAAGTGTTAGCCTTTTCTTTTCCCATTCCTCGAATGGTGTTATCTCTTTGTTCTTTACAGGAACACGATTCAGGACATGACATGCGATCAATATAGCCTCACCCCACCATTCCTTGGAAAGTCCCGCCGTGTCTAACATGGCGTTAACCAAATCGCTTAGAGTGCGGTTCTTTCTTTCGGCTACCCCGTTTGATTGAGGTGAATAGGGAGGCGTCCTCTCATGAATTATTCCGTGTTCCTCACGAACGCGGTGAAGACATTAGAAAAATACTCTCCACCACGATCAGACCTAATTCTTTTGATCTTTCTCTCAAGTTGGTTTTCTACTTCAGCTTTATAGATTTTAAAGTATTGTAATGCTTCATCTTTAGACTTCAACAAATAGATATAGCAAAATCTAGTACAATCGTCTATCGAGTCATGAAAAACTTTTTACCACCTTTTGTCAACACACCATTCATCTCGCATAAGTCGAATGAATTGGTTCTAGAGGTGCCAAGTCTCTCGCCTCGGCCGAAAAATGAGGCTTGCGAGGTTGTTTTGATTCAACGCACACATGGCACTTAGAATTTTTGACTAAGATAAATTTCGGAATTAAACTCAAGTTTGCAAGACGCGTCATACAACCAAAATTAACATGACAAAGTCGCGAATGCCAAACATTTGACTCATCATTAACATTCGAGACATGGTTCACAACTTTATTACAATCATATGACAAAGAAAAGCGGAACAGGCCTCCGCTATCATAACCTTTTCCAATAAAACTTCCAAACTTAGAAATTACACATTTATTGGATTCAAAGACTAATTTAAAACCGTCTCTACACGGAGAGACCCGCTGACTAAGTTCTTCTTGATAGTAGGGACATGCTGCACGTTCTTCAATCGAACGATCTTTCCCGAAGTAAGCTTCAGATCGACCGAACCAACACCAAGAACACGCGCATGTGATCCGTTTCCCCATCAACAAGGAGGAAATTCCGCCCGCCCGGTAAGAGGAAAACAAGGAAATGTCGGCACAAACATGAATATTAGCACTCGTATCAATCCACCAATCGGGTGGTGACATACTTGAAAGAACCGTAGGTAATAGATTACCGTACCCCGACGTTCCACCGGTTTCACTAATAACCATGTTGGCACTTTTGCCATCTTTCTTATCCTTGCGATCCGGACACTTTGCAGCAAAGTGTTCCGTGCTACCACAACAGTAGCATTTTCCAGTTGGCGGCTTTTTCTCGCTGGAACGAGCCATCCGCTTAGCCTTTGGTTGATTTTGATGCGGCTTGTTCTTCTTTTTGAATGCATTGTTGTTCTTCTTCTGCACCAAATTAGCACTAGAAGACCCAACAATCCCTTTACCATGTGTCTTGTCCTTTGCTCTCGCCTTCTCTTCAACATCAAGAGTGCCGATAAGATCGACAACTGCAAACTCTTGCCTCTTGTGTTTTAGAGAGGTTCCAAAGTCCTTCCAAGAAGGTGGTAACTTGGAGATAATACCTCCAGCCACAAACTTGTCGGGCAACTTACATGGTGCATCCTTGCTATAATTCTCAAGATCTCTAGCTAGCGCCCGAATCTCATGGGTCTCGCTCTACCACGTAACGGTCTTCAACCATTTTGTAGTCATAGAGCTGTTCCATGACATACGACTCACCACCGGCATCGAAACCCCAAACTTAGCCTCAAGCACATCCCAAATATCTTTGCCACTTGGCGCGGAAGGTACGTGTCCACAAGGTTTTCGGCGAGAACACTCAAGATGGCACCGCGAAACGGGTTATCGGCCGCCTCGAAAGCCTTCTCCTCCTCCGGAGAAAACTGTTCGGGCTTCCCCCGTATGACATGCATGATGCTCATCGCTGTCAACCAATACGTAACCCTTTGCTTCCAACGCTTGTAATTTGAACCATCGAAAACATTTGGTTTGAGCGTTGCGGCGAAACTAGTTACCGAAAGCCTATCAACAATATAAGGTTTTTGGATTGTTAGAAAACTAGGTAATTTTCGGTACATTTTAATTCCGAGAAATGGTTAACATGTTCATGACAAATATGAGTGATCCCGTGAGAGCAAAGCATGTGCTTGTGTTCAAGTTAAATCTCAAATAAAACTCGAACAAAATTGCACGTAAAAGGTTTAGTGTGTACCCAAAGGCGGGACGGTTGACGGAGTCAACCGGTGCGCCGTTATCCCTTGGACTAGACATGCTAGTCGTGGAGGGACCTTGTTCGGTGTAGTCATACCGAGTTGATGCGGTGGCGAGCCGTTGCGGTGAAGTCCCACGAACGGCCTTCGGGAAGTAGTCGTTCACGCCGATGTAGTCGTTCTCGCGGGGGACGTAGTCGTGCGGAAGTAGTCGTTCTCGCGGACGGGGACGTAGACGTACGGAAGAGCGAGCGAGCGGCGCGTATGGGTACGCTCCCCAAAAACCTTATCGCCCCCCATCCCGAGCGGGATCGCTAGGTGGACGAGGTTCGGAGGCAATCGCTCACGCAAGCGAGTGCGCGCAAAGCTTGCGTTGGGAATGGCGAGAGCAACAACACGAGAGGGAGAAGAGAGAGGTCTCCCTAAGCGGGAGTACCCGAGTGTGAGAGTGTGTGTCCGTGCCGCGAGGAAGGAGTCCTCTTATATAGGCGCGAGAGGAGAGGAGGAGGGAATGAACCCGGACGTCACGGTCACGGTCACGGTCTCGACACAACACGACACGCCACGCCCCGGCCCGGCCCGGCGCGGCGCGGCGAGGCGAGTGAGCGCGCGCGCGGTGCGTGTGGCACGCCCTTCTCCTTTTACCAACTTCACAAGTGGTCCACCATTGGTGCACCCTTTAAGTTAGTTAAGATTCTCATTGGCTTTCAATGTGGGATTAAATCCCTAGCATTTATTTTGTGGACCTTTTAATTCTTAAGATTAATTGAGACTAAATGACCCAAGGCCCAATTAATCCAATAAAAACATGTACTAAAATTCCGTCGTACCATTATCCAGTGAAAATAGATGTGACACTTGTTGGGTTTCATCAATAGGCTCTAGCATACACCAACTGACCAACTTGCTTGGGATTAAAAAAGACTTTGCTGTATCAAGGTCAAGAAGGAGATAAAAGTTCCGCCTCGTAACCAACTAAATTTCAAATAGTATTTTCAGGAATTGCGGTGAAACATTACCTATGTTTGATTTAATTTATATCAATCATGTTCATTGAAAAAAATTAAATCGATCATTTCATGACTTGTAAACTATACCATTTACTACCTACGGTCATGAGTCATGACATTTCAGAGAGGAAAACATTATGTTTCCAGAATAAGTTTTCCTTAATGCCCCTGTCTGAACACTGGATGTAGCAATTATTAAGGACGGAGTAAAAGAGTAAGCAAGTACAGAAGATAGCATGACAGGAAAATACAAAAAATGAGATTTCAGAAATCCATGGTGCAGATTTCAGAAAAGTTGCCGCAGCAGATAAGTGGTGGCACTTGAAATTTTCTTATGTCAATCTGCTTGCACAGTCCAATCTTGGCCTTCCAAAATTGGCTTTAATTCACTGTTTCCATAAATGAATAATATGAACATCATCAAAATAATACAAGAGGACACATGCAAGAGCGCCCAGAGTTGCATGAGAAATTGTCTGCCTTGCCAAAGACAACGGAGGCCTGGGTGTTACACTGTTATGTAAGGAATCGGATGCCCGTTAGCCTAAGAGGGGGAGGGGTGAATTAGGCAACTAAAAACCTTAACTTATGGCTCACTAAATTTTACACAAAAGTAAACTAGAACAAACTATCTATATGTGCAACTATGGTTGTTCTAGTGTGAAACTCCCATCCCAAACAAAGGTTTGCAACCTATAGCCAATCCTAGCATGATACTACTCTAGGAAAGTAAAGGCAAGCAAAGATTGCAAGAGAGTAAATGCGGGAACGTAAAGGGGATGAGAGGAAGCAAACTCTTGACACGCGATTTATCCCGTGGTATCGGTAGGCACTAAGCCACCCCTAGTCCACGTTGTTGAAGCACTAACACAAGAGTATTGCTTCCCGGTCACCAAGTCTCTCCCAAGAGCACCACTTGACTCGCCACAAAGGCTAGCCACTTAGGCATTTTCCAAGCTCTCTTGGTCACCTTGATGCTGCCTCCACTAAGGAGCTTCTCCACCAAGGAAGGGGGTCTCCACGTCCCCCGCACAAAGTGTCCTCGCCGCTCCACACCAAGTCGGAGGGTCGATGACGATTACCGGTGAGCCACTTAGGCCCCAAGGCTTCCGAAGAACCTTGTACAACAGGATTCACTCAAGAATCACCTCACAAGGTTGGCACAACCTTACACTCACTCAGCTCTAAGCTAAGCCTAGCACTAAGCACATAAACAAAGCATGTACTAGTCTAAGGATGAGCAATTAAGCACTTGGATGGATTGGATACGATCTTCAATGTGTCTTGAACTCCTCTGCACTTCCACACAATCCAAAGAACCTCAAATGGGTGAGTGGAGGCGGTATAAATTGCCCAAGGCATCAAACTAGCCGTTGGCTAAAAGGCTCGAAAAAGGTACCATCGGATGATCCGACGTTATGCTTTTCCAGGGCGTCGGTTCATCCGGTGCCCCTCCCACGTCACGTAGTCGTTGAGGTTCTCTGACACAATTGCTCCGACGCTATGCTCCGACGCTACGTCGGATCATCCGTCTTTCGAAGCCCTCGCGTCCAAGTCGTCACTGTTAGCTTCTGATTGACCGTCGGATAGACCGACGCTGCACCTTGACCAAGGCGTCGGATCATCCGGTCTTTGAAGGCTTTGTCTTGGCGCGTCTCTCGTATGAAATCAAGGCGAGCGTCGGATAGACCGACGGGGTCCCCACTCGGACCGTCGGATCATCCGGTGCTCCGTCTTTCTTGCTCTTCCTCTCGCAACTCGTCCGACACTACTAAATAATGGACCGTCGATTCATCCGACGGTACCTAGGGTTTGACCCCGTGCACCAACCCGTCCGACGATTGCACCGACGCTTGTATTTGAGGGACCGTCGGTTCATCCGACGGTGTCTTCTCTTTTCCTTTTCTTGCTCGGTTTTGACCCTTTGTTTTGGCATTTTTGCATGTGGTTTTCTTGCATCCTTGGGACCTAGAAATGTCTACAAAGACATGCTCAAACAATATGGTTAGTCCCAATGATCATGTTGTCATGAATCACCAAAATCAAACTCGAACTAATGGCATATGAGGCCATGTTCGTTACATGTTAAGATTTCAACAAGCAGAACTTGGGTGTTAAGGATTTCAACAAGCAAAACCAGTTGGGGTTCATCTCCACTCTGAACCCAAAGTTTTGTATCGTGTCTTTAACTTCACTCTACCCCTCCTTTTCGCAAACCTGTTACCATCACTGCGACATAAGCATGGGAAACTTTTTAGATCTTCTATACTAAGTCTATCATCAGCAAAATGTTTACTGTGATGCATGGCTAACTCAGAGTGATCAGGCAGCATGTCAGTTAATGTGACGTACAATTGCCGAGCTAATGCTTCAAGCAATATGGAATATGCTGACTGCTGACAAATGGTACGCATTTGGACAGATGCCAGGTGGCATTTGGCAAGGGTAGGTGCCACACGTGTGGCATGGTTTTGCATACCAAGAATATCATGTGGCAACTCTATCGTTCATGATAAGCAAATACAAAAACAATGCAACACATATAGTTCACAGAGATAGCAAAAAAAAGAAAAAACAAAATGCAGAGAAATGGCTGCTGAAAAAATAAGGTGTAGCAGAAAATTGGGTTGATGTCATGCTCAGTCAGATCACGACCTTCTCAAATCGGTTCATGTCTCAACAATATAAAGAACCCTGTCAACTTATGAAAATTTCTAGTTATGGGTTTATGGAAGCAAAGGGCCTTGAAAACATGCTATGCATTGCCCATATCAAAACAAGCTCTAGCTGAGCTCAATAGCCTGCAAACAGTGGTCCAACTGATCGTATATAACAAGGAAGAAAATGACACCTGGACATTTCAATGGGGAAAACAATCGTACTACTCAAGTAAATTATATAAAGCTGGCTTTACACACTTACAAGCCTCCCATAACTTTTTCTTGGATCTGGAAATTTAAGTGCACACCTAGGCTGAAATTTTTTGCATGGCTAATCCTAGTGGACAGACTAAACACAAAAATGATACTACAAGTAAGACATTTCTTTGTTCAGCCAAATACACTTTGTATTATGTGTCAAGATCAAGCAGAAGAAGACTTCAATCATCTTGTCTTCGAATGCCCATTTGTAGTTGCTTGCTGGCAGAAGATTGGCAGTACATGGAATGGCAATGTTGAGATCAAAGCAGACTGCAACACCTTCAGCAATCACTGAGGTATCCCTATACTATTGAAATTTTCATCATTGCAGGTTGGGAAATCTGAAATTTGAGGAATGGACAAATATTTGAGAACACTCCACACAGTATCAACCTTTTGACCTTGAAGTTCAAAGGTCAAATTCACCTTCAGCTCCATAGAGTTAGGGAGGATCTTAGAATCTCAGTTTTACAATGGCGTACAGTTTTGTAATCCGTTCACCCTTCACCTCACCCTCTGCTCCTTCTCTTTCTTTGCTATGTAAAAACTTGTTTCTTTTAATATATCGCTGCGGGAAACTCCCCCACAGTTTCAGTTTAAAAAAAAAGCTATGCATTAACTTCTAGAGAAAGTTAATGATAAAACATGACAGCAACTGTTGACACGTTCTATTAGTGTAGAGCCATCCCAATTCCCACATACCTGTACATTAGTATCACTTTGAGACACAAATGCAAACAACTTTTCAATTCTTACAGACATAAATCTATCAGCAGTGACTGAAAGGAATACTCCATCATTACATATTACCCTTGCCGTCAGTAATGTCCTATCTGAACCTGAATGAAACTTTATAGTATATACTAAACAAAATACATCCAACTTCCAAGTAGCTAATAGGAAAACTAATGTGAACACAACCCATAATATTCAAAATGCTTGCGGGCATCAGACAAAATAACAAGTGACTACAAGGGATTTCTAGGTTAGTAAATTACTTCAAATGCCACTAACTATTGAGCAAAAGATGCAGTCAAGCAGCTAAAAGTACAATTAATATCAATGCAATCTGAAATTTAATTGGCTGCCATCATCGAACGAAAGAACAAATTGACAACAAGGAATTTCGATGTTACTGTGCAGGAGCAGAACTGAACTAACGGCATATGGTATTAGATTAAACTAACGGCATATGGTATTAGATTAATGGTTCCTTAGTCCTTACATCATGGCTAGAAATTCCGCCCAAAGGATACAGCTACCAGACAAAACAAGGACAGATACGTCACATCTTTTGATGACGAGGCTACACATCTGACAAACTAAACTAGTACTTGATAGCTTAGGATTACCCACTATCATCTTCCTGGACAGTTGCAATGGTGACTGCTAAAAACATAGGCTCATGCCCTTAATTTTCTTCTCTTGCACAAACGGGTAGCAAGTGTGGACATTAACTCCTTCACAAGGGCAGGGCAACTTTTAGTTAGATGCTCAAAGCCATTGGTTACCATGACAGCTTCCAGTGCGTCAGCAGATATCATGAACTCAATGCAAGCCTCTTTCAGTCCCTGGCAGTTGTGTTGTTCAGCCAACACAAGTGTGGTCGCGACTGTGCTTACTTCTAGGTGTCTGCACAGCTTATCCTCACAAATCAACTTGAGCCTCGGCATGTCACACCTGTCCACCGCTTCCAGCAGATGCTGAGCCATCACAGCCTCCTCTTGCTCCTCCATCTCGGCCAGAGAGTCATTGTAAACGAAGTGTAGCAAGGCCTTGAACACCTGAGGTAGCATATCATCAATCTGTACGCAATCCCCTGTGGCGGTGCTCTCTCTCATCACTCCAAAAAACTCAGCCTTAAAGACCGGAGAACGCACTGCAAGAATGTATCTGTGCCCCTTGATTATCTCACCTGCAGCTTTGAACTTGACGTCAGCACCAACTTCGGTCGCGAGAAGATCATTGAAATGGTTGTGCATGTCAGACGGTGGGACCACGACGAATGGAGGTGCGGCATCCCTGTCTTCCGTTTGGATCGCCTTGGAAACAATGACATCGCACCTGATCTTGATGCCGTCATCCTTCAGGTACTCTGATTTTTCTAGAAACTCCCTCTTGATGAAGTTACCAAAGCCGTTTCCGATGTTACGGCCGGAATACTCTCTCAGGGATGTGACTTGGGTGTGCGGGGGCAATGGCCTGCTGGCCTCATCGAGCAGGATGAACTTGGCTTGCGCCTTCACGGGCTGGGCGTCAATCTCGTTGAGGGTGAGGTAGACGGATATGTACTCGGCGCATTCGGAGCGGACGCCATTAGGGTAGTACGAGACGTACCAGGAGCCGCCTCCAACCTTGAAAGGGCGAGATTTGATGAACTCGCCGTTGGGGACATCCTTGGTGCGCGAGTAGCCCTTGGAGAAGATGACTCCCCGTGGCTGCGACCGCAACGATGGCCGAGCGGAGTGGGAATGGTCGGCATCAGGTGCAGCGCATACTGGATTCGCCATGGCGGCGGGATGCGAGCGGTGGAGTGGGGGCCGGCGGCGAGGGTTTTGGTGTTGTGGGCGACCGGCGACGTCTCGGCGGCGACGAACGGACGAGAAGGGCAAAGCAAAAGAAACGGCGCTGGGCCCGTATGGGCTGGGCCTCACTAGCCACACCGTTTGTTTATAGAGAAAAGGTCCAATTTACCACCCTGGATGTTCCGGCCAAATCTGGGTTTCCTCCTTGGACTCCGGAAGTCCGTTCTGCTGCCTTAGTAGATTCACAATATGTAACGTCCTCGAGCCCAATTCACCTGATTTTATCTCAGCTGGGTCCACATGTTAGCCTCAATGGCCTCCTCTCACTCCTTTGCGGCTTCTCTCCCGCGTCCTCGGGGGAAACTTAGATTCAGTCAAACACATCTATAGAGATAAATTGGACTTTTTCTGTTTAGTGGTGCACACACAGTTTTGTGGATCGTGTGTGTGTGTCTGACAAAATGAAGTTCCAGCTGTGCTCAAGTAGTGACTAACATCGTTGTAATGATATTGTCAAAGAAAAAACATCATTGTAATGCTAAGACTCAGAAGGTTCAGAATAAATAAAAACGGACGAGATATATGTTTTTTCTGTAGTTGATTTTCGATGTCACAACTATTATCTTCATATGTTGCATCATAAATATTGTATGAAACAAAGTGTTTGTGTTTTTTTATCGAAATTAGCACGGAAACCGCTACCTGTTTTTTCCATGACTTTTTATTCGCTCACACAGGAAGTCGAATCTGAACCTGTTGAATGCTCTAATCACTAGGTTAAAGGCTCTGGGCAAAACTTTGGTAGCTTAATTTATCACTGCGTTTTTGCCATGACAGAATTTATCATGGCTATTCATGCATTGTTTGGCTCAAAACTAAACAAAGCTTAATTTTCAAGAAAGCCTAGATCGTCCTTGACATTATTCTTATCCAGGAAATGACATTTCCAGTTCACTGATATCGCAGATCAGCTCGAGCGGATTTCAACAAAATGCGATCTCAACCCCAGAACGTACCCTATGAAATCAAGGAAATCAAGGAAATGCGCGGAGAAGAAAACACTTAAAACAGAAACACAAAATGCAAGCAGCCGGCGGATTCTGTGGTGATCGATATTTGGGGCTTAACAGATTACAAACCGAAATGAACCAAGAAAACTGTCGGCCGAATCAAGAGCAGCAGCCCAAAGGG
The DNA here is from genome assembly GCA_947561735.1 of Cenchrus americanus. Lineage (NCBI taxonomy): Eukaryota > Viridiplantae > Streptophyta > Magnoliopsida > Poales > Poaceae > Cenchrus > Cenchrus americanus. The sequence continues at coordinate 60,223,817 of OX387240.1, forward strand.
GTGACCTGAGAACACAAACAACCCCTCGCTCTGCCGGGCGTCTGCGATGCGATGCACCCTGTGTTCTCAGGGCACCCCTCCGGGTTCAGCTTCTCTTCACTGAATTCAAGTTGCAGGAATACACATGCCATGCCATGCCATGCCATGTGTGCGTGAGGGTGATGTCCCGACAGTATGCGTCTTTGGTGGAGTGGAGGTGATGTCGAATGGATCAGAGAAGAACGGAAGAATGAAGCGGAGAAGCAGGCTGCTTCATTTGCTGGAACCTGGAATTTTAAGAGGGGCCATTTGAAGCGGTCAAGCCGACAAGGCGTGCCATCACCTGCGAACTGCATTGCGACCGTGGATGGTCATAGTGTTGACATCTTGGCAACACTGCTTGTCCGGTTGCCTGTTTGGTCGGCTCCACCGCATGGACATGGACGATGGAACCTTGTCACAAGCAGCTTTTTCTGGGCTATATAAAAATATATCCGGCCATTTTTCACATATTCTTTACTTCAAAAAATTTTTCACATATTCTTTTCCCCCCCTTCTGATGCGAATCTCACCAACACTGACAGCAACGGAACAAAACTCCTAGGTAGCCGCATTGATTTACTGCCAGCCTCACCTGCTTTCTGATGCGCTAATATCAAATTCTATTAGAGGCTATTTTTTGCATGTGGTGGCTTTTGTTTTTATTTCTATATTTTTCTTGCTAGTGGTTTCCAAGGGAGCTAAAAATGATATAAGGCGAGTAGACAACACATTAATTGGTCCCCGCCTCCACCAGAGTGACAACACCGTGACACAAGAGTTCTGATGTGAGGACATTTTAGACACTTGTCCCTGAAAATATTTTCAATTCGTTGCATAATTATGAGTTCTGATGAGACATTTTTAATCATGAAAGGTTCTCAGCCTGTTCGTTTGGCTGGTAGGCGATGGCCGATCTTGATTTGTTACGAGAGAAAAGATCTTTATTTTGGTTGTTGGTGGTTGGTTTGTTACGAGAGAAAAATCTTGTTACCGGTGGGCGATAAGCCAAACTAACGAGGCGTACTGTTCCATGTGCCGCCACTCTTGTGACTGGCCAATTGGCCATAGCCTAGCGCCCCAACCTGTCGGTGCGGAATATGGTCCCGACACTAACCAGTAGATAACGCCTAGGTCTATCCCTCAATGGTCGATGCCAAGCAACAAATGACACAAGGTTTTATCCTGGTTCCGGCCGAGGGGGCCGTACGTCCAGCAGTGGTGTGCTCGTGGCACTATATTGCTCAGCACCGGGGTGCTTGTAGTGGGGCAAGTACAAGCAAGGCGGGAGAGGAAGCGTGGCTTCCAAGTCCCTGGTGAGTGGCTGAAGATGTTGTGGGAGAATTAGAGAGTGAGTGCACGGTGCGCCGTGCTCGACCGTGCTTGTTCCTCCGAACTCGTCCCCCGCGGGCGGGGGCTCGCCTCCCCCTTTTATAGGCCAAGGGGGCGGCGAGTTACATGCACGCCGCGCTACCTAGCTACGTGTGGGAGCGCGTCGTGCTACGGTGTAGAGCGGGCGGCCGTCGGACGATCTTCGCTACGATCCGGCCATGATGGCCTACCTCGTACCCGAACAGTGGCGGTTCGAGGGTAGGAGGCGGCAGATGGCGATGGCGTCCCCTGATAGGCTTCGAGGGAGGTGCGATGATGGGCCGGTACGGGGTACAGGAGCGGGCAGAACGGCGTTCCTTCCCAATGAGCTCTGCGGTGGTGGAGTGGTTGCTGCAGTGCCCGGGCGTGCGCCTGCGGAGTCAGGCGTGCGCCTGCGCGCGTGGGTACGGCGGCCGCGCCGTTACAGTGGCGGGATGGCCGCCCACCGGCCTAGCGCCCCTCACCCTAACTGCGGGGTCACGGGAAAGCGGAGTCGAGGGTGCGCCCGGCCCCCTTTCGAGGGTCGGGCGCGTTAGCCGTACAGTAGCGTGCGCGCGGTGTCACGGGACTGACACCGGCCGTACCGCACAGTCCACCCCACAGTGGCGGGGATGGGCTCCTCCCTGGGGAGTTGGTGCGGCGGCACCGGGCGTGAGCCCCGGCGCATGATGGCGCCGTCTGCGGCGTCGGGGCGTTAAATGCCCAAGTACGGGGCCGGCGCACGCGTGCGGGGGCGCCCGTGAGCGTGGCGGGCCCCGGCCGAGGGCGGAGCGGACCCTCGAGCGAGACGGGACTCGCTTCGAGGGGGAGCGCGCCCTCGAGCGGGGGCGGGACCGCTCGAGGGAAGGGTCGCCCCTCGAACGGGGCGGAGCCCGTTCGAGGAGGGGGTTGCCCCTCGAACGGGGCGGAGCCCGTTCGAGGAGGAGCGTGCCCTCGGGCGAGGCGGAGCCTGCTCGAGGGGTCTTCCAGACGGGCCGTCTTGGTGGGCCTCCGGAGTCCTGCCGCATGGGCCATGTCTCGCATGGTTAGTTTCTCGCATGGTTAGGCTCGGCTTATTTTGATGCGGGGATTTAAGTGAGGGTTCCCCCATTGTTTAAGGGGACCTCTAGGGCGGTCCCCGACGGTGGCCCCCGAGCATCGCCGGGTTTGCCATGAGGCTCCCGCGGATGCCGGAACCCACGATAGGACGTTCTTCCCTCCTTGTTTGCGAACGCTTTCCGTGGGGCCGCGTCGGCGGGACCCGCGGGTCTAGCCCCGAAGCCTGCGGGGAGTGTGGGCTCTCCTGCGGGGGTTAACCGCGAGCAATTCGGTCGAAAGGCGTGGCACATATGCCAACCGGCATCGGCGGTATTTCGGCCGGCATCGGGGGTGCACGCTCCCCCTGTCCTTCGTCTCCGGCAGGTGCAATTTCAAGGAGGTGTAGCCGTGCGTCAAGCCCCCGAGCCTTGGCCTCGTTCGAGGCGATCGGGTCGAGCCTGACGACTTGTTTTTTAACGCGCCCTCGCCGTCCCTCCGCGGGACGGAGGGTGAGGTTTCCACGACTCCCATCGAGCGGGTCGCGAATCGCGGATTCCTCTTCGAGCTGCTAGCGGGTGGTTCAAGTGGACGTCCATGCCCCGTTCGATAAGGGTAGGGCCGCGCGGTCGGAGACACGTCCATGGAAGCGCTTGCGTGGGTTTGCTAGGTGGGGCTCGGTCCCGTTCGCTAGGGACCGAGGGCGCGGAAGCTCTCCCTCGGTGGGACCCCCCCGGCTAGGCGCCCTCGGCGGCTCTCGAACACGACATGTGGGGCACCCTCGAGCCGACGGGCTCGAGGAACGGCTCGAATGCGCGTGCCCTCGTCGTCCCTAACTGCGTGATGCGGGGCGCTCGTTCGAACCCGTCGAGGGTCGGGCTTCGAACCCACCGATCGGTAAGGCCGTGCGGGGCCGTGCATGGACGACCCCCGTCTTCTCGCGTTTGCGGCCGTCGAGGGGTGCGGGCGTGCCCGACCCTCGAGGTGCTTGTTGGCAGCATGGCGCGGTATGAGTGCTTTCGGTGTCGCTCTATTTCAAGCGTGACCTGGGCGATCCTCTTACGCGCGTGCCTTCTTTTAGGGGGTTGACATCGTCTCGAGTTGGGGGTCATGCCGCTCGAGGGTCCTACGTGGCATGGGTGCCCGCGGTGGTCTGCTCTACGTCAAGCGGGGTCCCGACGACCTTCTCACGGCGATATCTCATCGAGGGTTGACATCGTCTCGAGTTGGGGGTCATGCCGCTCGAGGGTCCTACGTGGCATGGGTGCCGCGGTGGTCCGCTCTACATCGAGCGAGGTCCCGGCGGCCTTCTCACGGCGAAATCCCATCGAGGGTCGCCTTTGTTTCGAGCCGAGGGTTCGCCTCGCTCGAGGGCTCTCCTTGCTTGGCAAGGGGCCCGGGCATTTAATTGCCTTGCGGTCGTGGCCGCGGTTTTGCGAGCGCGGGCGCGCCTTTTTGGGCGGCGCGGCGCGCGCGCGCGCGTAGTGGGCGGCGTGGCCGGCGGACGTGACGGTTTTGCCTCGGTCGGCGCCGGTCTCGCCGTAATGATGACCCGCCTGCGGTGTTAGAGCCGCTGCGGCCGTGGTGGGGCCCATTTGTCGACGCGATGGAAAGATTCCTGCAGGTTAATGCGGCGGGGCGTCCGCTCCGGAGAACTCGCCCGTTGCCTATAAACCGTGCGGGGAGGAAGGGACGGCGGTTTTTTACCTTGGCTTCTCACCGTTTTCGGTCCTCCGTCCCTTCGCCTTCGCCTCACTCTTGCCGTCGCGCGCGGCTCGGCCGCTTAGAGCTTTTTCCTCGTTTCTTTGTCCTCCGCCTTCGCACTCGTTCGTCCCCCCTTATGGCGCCGCCTCGGCTTCCGATCGGGGTCCCGGAGCCGTACGCACGGGAGAGGTCGGCCGTGACCCGGCTCGCCACGGGCGAGCCGGTCGCCCGCCGGCCGGTGTCGGCCAACGAAGAAGGGCGCCGGCGGAGTGGATCGTGCCGCCGTCGACGCACCTCGAGCCCAACCCGCGGAGGGTTACGTGGTGAGCTTCCTCCGCTACCACGGGCGCGGCTTCAACGCGCGCGGCGAGCACATTCATGCGGGCATTGTGCTACCACTATGGGGTGGAGGGCGCACAACTTTGCCCCCAACGCGATCTCGCGGGCGGCCACATTCGTGGGCGTGCGCGAAGGGTACCGGGGGATCCCGGTCAATTGGGAGCTGCGGGTACACCTCTTCCGCGGGGAGCTCATCACGCGGCCCACGTCGGAGCCGAGGGACCCGCCGCGCGGTGCGCGCCGGCGGGATGTCGCTTGCCTCGCGGGGGCGGCTCAAGGATTTCTACATCCCCTGCACCATGACGACGAACAACGCCGGCTGGGAGCGGGGGATGGTTTTATCCGCGCAACGCCGAGCCCGGCCTCCCTCCCTCCCTACACGGCCGGGTGTTCAAGAAGAGGCCGGACTCCTGGGGCTACGGGTTGCCTACGGCCAATCATCGGGCGCGCCAGGGGGTCCGGTCCTTGCCGCCTGCGGCGGGCGGCGAAGGAGGGGCTCAACGCGATGGGCGTCCTCGCCTTTCTCCACCACCGGCGGGTCGTGCGGGTTGATGGAGAGGCCCCTCTGCATCTTCGAGATGACGGAGGCGGCCAACCCCGTCGACTCGGCGAGGTCGCGGATGCTCCCGACGCCGGCCCGGGAGCGGCCGTACGCGCTCACCGGGCGCGGAGCGCCGTCGACACCCGGACGCGGCGCGCGCGGGTCGGACCCCGTGGGATATCGAGATGCTCCCCCGTCGGCCCGTTGGTGAGTGTGGGTTTTGATTCTGTTTTAGTTCTTGTTCTTGCTTCCGTTTCTTCGATGCGCCATTGTCGCTCTCGCGCGCGGGGGGTGCGGTTCAACGCCGCCAAGTCCGTTCCACCCACCCCCGACTCCCGTGCGCTCGGTCGGGCGGCGCGGCGGGAGCGACGGGGAGCGAGCGGCGCACAAGAGGGTGCACGCAAGGCGGCGCCAAGCGCGCCGCGACGCACGGTCCGCGGAGTACGGCGGCGGGGAGGAGGCGGGGCTCTCCTCCCGGACATCGAGGAGCCCTCGTCCTCGTAGCGGGACGAGGAGGAAGAGTACGAGGGGGGAGGGCCCCTCGGACGGTGGCGACCGCGCCCCCATCGCCGGATCTCGCGCGGCGTCGGGGGTGGCTTTGTGCGGAGCGGGCGCGTCGGCGTCCGCCGCCCGGCCGGTCATCGTCGGGGGCGGCACGCGCCGCGGGGGTGCCGGCACGTGCCGCGGAGGCACGCGCGGCGGACGTGCTGCGCGCGCGTCCCGCGTGCCGCGCGCGGCGGGAGCGCGTCCGCGCGGCGGTGTCGTCGTCGAGGGGCGCGTCGGGAGGCGTGCCCACGCGCGCGGGCGAGCGTGCCCCCGCGCCTCTGCGGCGTCCTCGGGGGGTGCGGCATCGGGCGCGCCGCGCGCGCGCGGGCGGGCGTGCCCGTGCGCGCGGCGGCGCCGTCGGGGAGGCGGCTGCGTCGGGCGCGGCCGCCGCGCCGGCCTCGTCGGAGGTTTCAAGGAAAAGGAAACGGGCCTTTTCCTCCGCGAGGTAAGGAGCTTTGTCTTCCTTCGTTTGGTTTTAGTGTCTTGGTGATTAGATGCTCTAACCCTCCGTTCGTGTTTGCGCGGGCGGTGTCAACCGTTCCTCCTCTTGCACCGGCCAAGGTGCGAGGACGGACGCGTCAATCCCCACCCCGGCGGCGCTCGTCGAGGGGGTCGCGCCGGGGACAAGCGCGGCGGCGGGCACGAGCTCGCAAGGCCGGGCGGGGCCTCGGGGCCCCGGCCGGCGGATCGGCCCGCCGCGGCGCGGTCGAGAGGTCGCGGGGGCGGCCGCGCGGTCGCCACGGAGGCGCGGGCCGCGGCGGTGGCTACGGTGGAGGTGCCGCCGCGGTGGCGGCTCTTGCGGAGGAGGCGGAGCGGGCGCAACCTGCGGGGGCGCCGCCGGATGCGGCGGCACGGGCGGAGGTGGCGGCGACGGCGCCACGACGGGCGCCCGTGGCCGCGGAGGCGCGGGTGGAGGCGCCGGCGGAGGGCGGAGCGGGCGGCTCCTCCTCGCCGGCGGTCTCCAGGCGGAGGTGGTGGAGCTCTCGGATGACTCCCCGCCGCCTGGGTGGAACCAGTGGGCCAGCTGGCCCGCGAACTCCCCCGAGCCCCAGGAGGGGGCCCTCGTGAGGCGGCACGAGGGTCACATGATAGTGGGGGGCCGAGGGCACGATGCCGAGGCCTCGTCCTCCCACGCCGGCCGCCCCGCTCAGGTGGGGGGGGGCCGTGGAGGATCCCCCGGCGTTTGCGCGCCCGGAGGGAGCGGGAGCTGCGGGGGCGAGCTTCGGAGCCACGGCGCCACGCTCAGCCGTGCGTTGAACGAGGCGGCGCAAGTTCACGGCGGCCCGGCCCCGGCTTGTCTTCCGGGTGAGCCTCGGTTGCTCGTCCCTCTTCTTTTTTCGTTTCCTTGTGCTTGCATTCAAGCCTTGACACTTACGAAATTCGATGTGTGGATGCCAGGAGCTCGAGCGTCGTGCCCGTGAAAAGTACGGCGCGTTCGACCAGGTGAACGCCGAGGCCCGCCAGCTCCGGGAGCGATGCAGCGCTTTCGACGCGCTTGCGGATGCTCTCGGGACGCCGGACGGTTGGGCCGGTGTGCGGGCAATGGCGTGGTGCGACGTGCTCCCCGAGAGCTCGGGGCGGGGCACGGCGCGTCACGCGAGCCTCGAGCGGATCCGCGCGGCCCTCGTCGATCGCGACGAGGCGGCGTGGAACGCGCGTGAGGACACGGACAAGACGCGGACGGCCGGCCGCCACCCGGGAGGCGGAGGTGGCCACCGCTCGCGCCGAGACCGGGAGCTCCGCACGTCGCTCGAGGGTGCGCGGGCGCGGCGGCGCCGGGCGAGGAGCGGGCGCGGGGGTTGGAGCGAGCGCGCCAAGGAGGCCGATGACACCGAGAGCAGCCCTCGACGCCAAGGCCGCGGCCCTCGTCGCCGGCGAGGAGCGGCTCCGGCGGGGAGCGCATCGCCCGCCGGGGGGGCGAGGAGCGGCTCCCGGCGGAGCGAGGCTGCCCTTGGCGATGCCCGAACGGCGCCGGAGCGGGGAGCGCATTGCTCGCGAGGCGGCGAGAAGTCGGCCGGAGGAGCGGAACGCCGCATTCTCCGAGGTTGAGGACGAGGCGCTCGCGCTCGGCATCGGCAACGCCGGCCCGGGAGGGCGGCCCTCGCGAGCAAGGCGAAGCCGTCCCGGCGTCTCGAGTTGGAGCTCGAGTCCGCGCGCGCGCGACTTCGATGCGGAGAAGAAGCAAGTCGAGGGTGAGTCACTTTCGACTTGTTTGTTGGTTTTCCGCTTCGAGAGGGTTCGCTTCCCCTTTCGATTTCTTGTCGTCTTGTTGATTCCGGGCTTGCGCACCGCCTTGGGACACGGCTGGCCGGGCGGGCCGAGGCCCTGCAGAGCTTCTTACAACTCCTCGGAGCGAGGAGGCCGCAGGGGCGCGGGACGCGGCCCTCGAGACTGTCGCGTCGTCGAGGAAGGCGAGGCCCGGGCGGCGGCTCGGCCCCGGCCGGCCGCTGCGCGCCCTCGGCGGCCATGTCACGGAGCGGATGCGCCGGGCGTTGCACCTAGGCGTGCGAAGGCCCTCGGAGTGGTGCGATCCCACTACGAGGTCAACCTCGAGGCGGTGGCGGAGGGCTACATCGTGCCCGAGGGCGTCGAGGACGAGGTGGCCATGGAGCGTGTGGACGCGCTTGTTGCGACGCCGCCGGGTTGCTTGCCGAGGCCTTCGAAGAATTTCTCTTCCCGGACGCCGCCGATCTTGCCGCTCCATCCGCCCGAAAGCACACGGGCGCTAGGCCCGTTTTTTGTTTATGTGTATCGAAATTCGGCCTCGTGGCCTCTTGTAAATAAACAAATCGTTTCATGAATCATGGACGGTTGCTTGTAAGTGAAATCGTTTGCTTATTACGCTTTTTTGTTTCTTCTTCTTCCCGAGTAGATTCTAGTTAGGGGAGTTCGTTTTTCGCGGGGGGCCGGCGGGTTGGAGGCGAGAGAGACGGGCCATAGCCACGCGGCGTAGGCCGTCTCTCCGGCTCGCGCGCTCCTTCCGCCGTGCCACTCGCGCCTGTTCGAATCATGGCTCGAGGTTGAAGTAGAGAACAAACTTAGCGCGTGTGAATCGTTTTTTATTTTTGCGCGAAAAATGGGACCATTTTGGGGGGGGTGCCCCCCCGCAGTAGCCCCCGAGGGTAACTTGGGTTTCAGGGGAAAGCCGAGTTGCCCTTTTATTAGACTTGAAGTATTTACATAGGTGACACCAACTGGGGCGTTGGCCATGTGTTTTTACAACAGAAAATACTTGGAAATCCTAGCTAAGGGTAGAAGCGACGTAGCTGTTGGATGTTCCAAGCGTTGGTGAGTTCTTCGCCGTCCTCGTTGGCCAGCTTGTACGTGCCCGGTTTGAGCACCTTCACCACGACGTAGGGTCCCTCCCATGGGGGCGATAGCTTGTGGCGCCCTCGGTTGTCTTGGCGTAGCCTTAGGACCAAGTCCCCCTCGCTGAAATCCCTCCGACGTATTTTGCGCGCTTGGTAGCGTCGTAGGGACTGTTGATACCTCGCGGAGTGCATCAACGCCACGAGGCGTACTTCGTCCGGCGATCCCGGCGAGTCCTCGCGGGCTCGGCCGGTTAGCATCCTCGTTGTAGCCTCGAACCTTGGGCGACCCGTATTCCGGATCCGTGGGGAGGACGGCCTCCGCGCCATGGACTAGGAAAAACGGGGGTGAAACCGGTGGCTCGCTTGGGGTGGTCCTAAGGCTCCACACGGCTTGCTGGTAGTTCTTGGAGCCATTTTCGGCCGCATTTGTTGAGCTGGTCGAAAATTCCGGGTTTGAGGCCACCGTAGAATCATGTCGTTGGCACGTTCCACTTGGCCGTTGGTCGTGGGTGTGCCACGGTTTGCCCAATCCACGCGGATGTGGAACTTGTCGCGAGAACTCCAAGAACTTCGGCCCGTGAACGGGACCCGTTGTACGTGATGATGGAGTTTGGCACTCCAAAGCGGTAGACGATGTCGGTGAAGAACGTGACCGCCTTTGCTCGGCCCTTAAATTCGTGATGGGGCGCACCTCCACCCACTTGGAGAACTTGTCAATTGCAACCAGCAGGTGGGTGAAGCCCCCGGGCGCCTTCCGCGGGGGCCCGACGATGTCCAACCCCCACACGGCGAATGGCCATGTTACGGGGATCGTTTGCGGAGCGTGAGCGGGCAAGTTGGTCTTGCGGGCGTAGGCCGGCACCCTTCGCAAGTGCGCACGATTTCGTTGGCGTCGCGACCGCGGTAGGCCAATAGAAGCCACGGCGGAACGCGTTGCCAACGAGGGTGCGTGGCGCGGCGTGGTGGCCACGGATTCCCGCGTGGATGTCCCGTAGGAGCTCGCGCCCCTCGGGAATGGGTATGCACCGGCCCCGGAGGATGCCCGACGCGGCGCGCTTGTACAGTTCGCCGTCGACGAGGGTGAAGGATTTGGCCATCCCGGCGATGCGCCCGGGCGCGGCCGGTCTTCGGGGAGTTCCCCTCAAGCGATCCGGGCGGTGTACTTTTCACGCCAATCCGCTTGGACGGGGAGCCGGCTCGTATCCATCGCATCGACCTCGTGGGAGCCGTACCCCTCGAGAAGGGAGAGTACGTACGCCTCGTTCGAGGGGTCCTCTTCCATGGGTTCCGCACCCGGCCGGATTCGAGGGAGCCCCCGGGGTCCGCCGTCGCTCGAGGGGTAGGGCTCGAAGGTGACCGAGGGCTGCGCGATGTCGCGCGCAAAAACGTTCGGGGGGAACGGTGATCCGCCGGACGCTATTTTTGCCAACTCGTACGCTTCCTCGTTGTACCGGCGGGGTACATGATTAAGCTCGATGCCGTAGAATTTGTCCTCGAGGGCTCGCACGGCTTTACAGTAGGCCTCCATCTTGTCGTCGTGGCAGCTCGCGTTCTTCATGACTTGGTCGATCACGAGCTGCGAATCCCCTCGCACGTCGAGGCGCTTGATGCCCAACTCAATGGCGATCTTGAGGCCGCGAGAGGAGGGGCCTCGTATTCCGCCATATTGTTGGACGCGGGGAAGTGGAGGCGTCTTGCGTAGCGCATGTGCTCCCCGAGGGGGTGACACGAAGAGCGAGGCCCGCGCCCGCTCCTCCGTCTTCATCACCGAGCCGTCGAAGAACGCAGTCCGGCACTGCGCTGAATGCGAGGGGGCGGCGGTGCGTGTCCGTCCACTCGGCGACGAAATCGGCTAGGATTTGCGATTTGATGGCCTTGCGCGGAGCGTAGGCGAGCGTCTCGCCCATCAACTCCACGGACCACTTGGCAATTCCGCTGCCCGCGTCGGGGGTTGCGAATGATCTCTCCCGGCGGGAAGGAAGAGACCACGCGTGGCCGGGTGGGCCTCGAAGTAGTGGCGGAGCTTGCGCCGCGCGAGGGACCACCGCGTACAACGGCTTACGGACACGGGGGTAGCGCGTCTTCGTGTACGACGGGACTTCGGCCGATGTAGTAGACTGGCCTCTGCACAGGCAGGGCATGCCCTTCCTCCGTGCGCTCCACGACGATCACGGCGGCCGACCACCCGAGTGGTTGCGGCCACGTAGAGTTGGAGGGGTTCGCCGTCTCGTGGCGGCGTAAGGATTGGGGCGTGCGTCAGAGACGCCTTCGGCTTGTCGAGCGCTTCTGGGCCTCGGCGGTCCAAGAGAAGCGCTCGTGCTTCTTGAGCGGCCGGTAGAGGGCGAGGCCCTTCTCACCGAGCCTCGAGACGAAGCGGCTCAAGGCGGCAAGGCACCCCAACACCTTCGCACCCCTTTGAGGTCCCGAATTGGACCCATTCGCTCGAGGGCCGCGACCTTTTCGGGGGTTGGCCTCGATTCCCCGGCCGGGAGACGATGTATCCTAGGAGCATGCCCCGCGGCACTCCGAAGACACATTTTTCGGGGTTGAGCTTGACCCCGTTGGCCGCGAGCGGTCGAACGCGATGCCAAGATCGCTAACCGGGTCGTCGCCTTCCTGGTTTTGACGACGATGTCGTCTACGTAAGCCTCGACCGTTCGCCCGATATGGTCCCCAAAAACGTGCTTTGCATGCGGCGGCGATATGTTGCGCCCGCGTTTACGAGGCCAAAAGGCATCGTGACGTAGCGAACGTCCCGAACGGTGTGATGAACGAAGTCGCGAGCTGGTCGGACTCCTTCATTTTTATTTGGTGATATCCCGAATAGGCATCAAGGAAACGAGTAGTTCACACCCGGTACGTGGAATCAACGATCGATCTATGCGTGGCAAAGGAAAAGGAACTTTTGGACATGCTTTATTGAGGCCCGGTGTAGTCAATACACATCCTCCACTTCCCACTTTTCTTTTTTACAAGCACGGGATTAGTTAGCCACGTAGGGTGGAACACTTCCTTGATGAATCCGGCCTCGAGGAGCTTCCGCGGCTCCGCTCCGATCGCCGTCGCCGCTCCTCGTCGAAGCGGCGCGGCCGGCTGCCGAACGGCGCGGCGTTAGGCGGGGATATCAAGGGAGTGCTCGGCGACCTCCCTCGGGATGCCCGGCATGTCCGAGGGGCTCCACGCGAAGACGTCGGCGTTGGCGCGGAGGAAGTCGACGAGCACTTGCTTCCTATTTAGGATCGAGGGTCGAGGCCGACCCTCAACGCTTTGCCCTCGGGGGCCGACGGGTCGAGGGGAACCCCTTTGGTTTGCTCGGCGGCCTCGAACGTGCCGACGTGCTTGGCGGCGGAGGCGAGGTCGTCGTTGACCATCTTCTCCAGTGTGTTTACCAGCGCTTCATCCAGCGCTAGCGCCTCTGCATGTTCCACGCACTCGACATCGCGATCGAATGCGTGCTCGATCGACGACCGACGGTGATGACGCCGTTTGGACCCGGCATCTTCATCTTTAGGTACGTGTAGTTGGGGACCGCCATGAACTTGGCATAGCATGGTCGCCCAAGGATGGCATGGTAGGCCCCTTTGAATCCCACCACCTCGAAAGTGAGGGTTTCCTTGCGGAAATTCTTGGGGGTCCCAAACCAGACGGGCGGATCGATGCGCCCGAGGGGTTGGACTTGCTTGCGGGCGCGATGCCGTGAAACGGCTTCGTCTTCGGGCCGCGGCTGGTCCCGGCCCAATCCCCATCGGCGCAATGTATGCGCGAAGAGGATATTGAGGCTACGCCTCCGTCCATAAGGACCTTCGAAAACCGGGCGTTCCCAATGATGGGATCGACCACCGGCGGAATCTGGCCGGGTTCGGAATGCGGTTTGGGTGATCATCCCGGCTAAAGGTGATGGCATCCTTCGACCGATTGAGAAAGGCCGGAGGTGCCCTCTCTGCGCGGCGAGGACTTCGTGCCGCTCCTTCTTGCGGCTAGCCGGTCGACATGTCGACGGTAGGCCCCCAAAGATGAGGAACACATTTTCGACGGCGGGGAAACCACCCGCGTCGCCATCGCCCCCATCCTTCTTGGCCTCTGCCTCCTTCGCGGCGGCACGGCCATAGAACTTCTTGAACATGTCGCCTTGCTCAAGAGTGTGATTCACGGGGGTCTTGTGGTAGGGCCACGGCTTCTTCATCATGTCGTCGAACACCCCCGGGCCTCGAGGAGCCGGTCGAGGGCCCCGTCGGGCCGGGTCAACGGCGAGGGCCTCGGCGTTGCCGCCGTTGCGCCCCTGCTCGCGCACCTCGCGGCGCGGCCTTCTTCCCCCTTCTTGCCCCGCTTGTCGTTGCGGCGCGGCTCCTTGGACCCGCCGCCCTCCGCGGGCGTGTCCTCGGAGCGCTTGCCCTTCTTGCCGTCGAAGATTGCTCCCACGGCCTCCTCTCCCGGAGGCAAAGGCGGTGGCAATGTCGAACGGCTCGTTCGAGTTCGTGGGCGGGGGCTGCGTCCCGGCTCGCGCACAAGGTCCCGGCACGTGGTGCCCTCGAGGAACGCGTGCACGATCTCGGATTGTGCCACGGCGGGGAGCTCTGTGCGGCGCTTGGAAAAGCGCCGTATGAAGTCCGCGGCGACTCGCCGGCTTGCGTGCGGGGAGCGCGGATCCCGGGAGTTCCCGGGGGCGTACGTATGTGCCACGGAAGTTGCCCACGAAGGTGTGGACTAGATCGTCCCGAGTTATGGATGCGGTCGGCGGGCAAGTGCTCGAGCCATGTCGGGCCGCATCGCCCGGATGCAAGGGCAAGTTGCGGATGATCACTTCGTCGTTGGTGGCCCCGCCCGGCGACGGAGCCGGGCGGTAATCGTTAAGCCAGACACGAGGGTCCGTCTCCCCGTTGTACTTGACGATCGTCGAGGGCTGACGGAAGCGCTGGGGGAACGCCGCCGTGCGGATCTCCCGGCCGAACACGCGGGTGCCGGGGGGCTCGGTGTCGGGGAGCGATCTTCACCGGCTGTCGTAGCGTCCACCCCTTCGAGGGTGGTAACCCCTAGCCGCTCGCGCGTGCGCGCTTGCCGGTGCGCCCGGCGTTGATGACGTTGCGGGCGTCTCCATCCGGCGCCCTGCGTGTGTCAAGGAGCCGTTCCTTGGCGGCGTGCGCCCCGGTCGGCGGGTTGACCCGCGTGCACCGAGGGTTCGCCCCCCGGTGCCGGATCATCACCCCGCGCGTCCCCCGCTTGTTGGCGGATGCGTGAGGCCGAACTCTCGGCCTGGCCGGACGGCCGCTTGCTCAGGGACGGTCCGCACCTCGCGGTGCATGTCTCGAGCCTCGGGGGTCGAGGGTGCGGCATGGCGCGCGGCGGCGTTGCGGCGGCAATGAGCTTTTGGCTCGCCCGTGGCGGAGTATCCGCGTTGTCGACGTTGGGGACGGGGGTTGAGGCGGTCACGGACTTGTCGGCCCCGGCTCCGCGCGCGCGTTCGCCGTGCGCGGAGGCCTCCCCCGCCATCGAGGCGCGGAGTAGCCGCACGGTCGGTACTCCTGCGCGGCTTGGCCTCGAGCTCGCGAGCTTGGGCCGGCGTGCGTCGACGTCGGCCCCGGCGGGAGCGCTTGGCCCCGCGGCCGGGCGCGTGGCGACCCCCGGGGCCGGCGTGACTTCCCCATCTCCCGGCGCCCGCCGCGCCGGCGGCGTTGGGCGGGTCGTTGGTGATGACGGCGCAACATTCCCGCGTGGGGTCGTAGCTCCCGATCTTTGGAGTCGTCGGAGCAGCCAAACCAGTAGTCCGTGGCGTCGAGGAAGCGCCTGAACGCGGCCCGGGTCCCGCACGCCGAGAGAAGTCCCACTCCGCGTACCCATAGCGGTTGGCGGGTGGCGGCGTGTCGACGGAGCCCGGGGACGACTCGTCCGCTGCTGAAGTGCCGGGATCCCTGGCGACGAAGACGTGCCGACCAGGCGGAACCCTGCGCATTGTCGTGTTGACGTTGGCATTGTAGGCCGTAGTGGCGCCACGCGGCCCGATGGGGATGCGGGGTCCGAGACCGCACGCGGTCCCGGCCGGGGCGGTGGCGGCCGTTGTGACGGTGGGCGCACCGCGTTGGGCGGCGGCGCGCTCGGCCGCCGCCGCTCGGACCGCGCCCCGACGCGAGCGTAGCCCGCAGGCGACGACGGCGTCGCGGCGTCGACGGACCCGCGGCATCCGTGCCCGCGGGCGCTTGCGCGCGTGTCGTGCGTGCGGCGGAGACCAGAGCGGACCTGGCCTCGCGCTGCGCGCGGAGCTCCTCACGGTTGGTGAGGCGCATGAGATAGCCGTTCCCCGTGGCCTGGAAGTTCAAGTCCCCGAAGCGGATCTCGAACCCGGCCGGGAGAGGGTCCGAGCTACCCATGTTGTAGCGGGTGCTACGGTACTCAGTACGGATCACCATGGAGGGAGTTAGCGAAATGACCTTAGGCGCTCGTTTGCCCCACGGTGGGCGCCAACTGTCGGTGCGGAATATGGTCCCGACACTAACCAGTAGATAACGCCTAGGTCTATCCCTCAATGGTCGATGCCAAGCAACAAATGACACAAGGTTTTATCCTGGTTCCGGCCGAGGGGGCCGTACGTCCAGCAGTGGTGTGCTCGTGGCACTATATTGCTCGGCACCGGGGGTGCTTGTAGTGGGGCAAATACAAGCAAGGCGGGAGAGGAAGCGTGGCTTCCAAGTCCCTGGTGAGTGGGCGAAGATGTTGTGGGAGAATAAGTGAGTGAGTGCACGGTGCGGCGTGCTCGACCGTGCTTGTTCCTCCGAACTCGTCCCCCGCGGGCGGGGGCTCGCCTCCCCTTTTATAGGCCAAGGGGGCGGCGAGTTACATGCACGCCGCGCTACCTAGCTACGTGTGGGAGCGCGTCGTGCTACGGTGTAGAGCGGGCGGCCGTCCGGACGATCTTCGCTACGATCCGGCCATGATGGCCTACCTCGTACCCGAACGGTGGCGGTTCGAGGGTAGGAGGCGGCGGATGGCGATGGCGTCCCCGATAGGCTTCGAGGGAGGTGCTCATGATGGGCCGGTACGGGGTACGGGAGCGGGCGAACGGCGTTCCTTCCCAATGAGCTCGCGGTGGTGGAGTGGTTGCTTTGCGGTGCTCGGGCGTGCGCCTGCGGAGTCGGGCGTGCGCTCCGCGCGCGTGGGTACGGCGGCCGCGCGCGTTACAGTGGCCGGGATGGCCGCCCACCGGCCTAGCGCCCCTCACCTAACCTGCAGGGTCACGGGAAAGCGGAGTCGAGGGTGCGCCGGCCCCCTTTCGAGGGTCGGGCGCGTTAGCCGTACAGTAGCGTGCGCGCGGTGTCACGGGACTGACACCGGCCGTACCGCACAGTCCACCCCACAGTGGCGGGGATGGGCTCCTCCCTGGGGAGTTGGTGCGGCGGCACGGGGCGTGAGCCCCGGCGCATGATGGCGCCGTCCCGCGGTGTCGGGGCGTTAAATGCCCAAGTACGGGGCCGGCGCACGCGTGCGGGGCGCCCGTGAGCGTGGCGGGCCCCGGCCGAGGGCGGAGCGGACCCTCGAGCGAGACGGGACTCGCTTCGAGGGGGAGCGCGCCCTCGAGCGGGGCGGGACCGCTCGAGGGAAGGGTCGCCCCTCGAACGGGGCGGAGCCCGTTCGAGGAGGGGGTTGCCCCTCGAACGGGGCGGAGCCCGTTCGAGGAGGAGCGTGCCCTCGGGCGAGGCGGAGCACTGCTCGAGGGGTCTTCCCGGACGGGCCGTCTTGGTGGGCCTCGGAGTCTGCCGCATGGGCCATGTCTGCATGGTTAGTTTCTGCATGGTTAGGCTCGGCTTATTTTGATGCAAGGATTTAAGTGAGGGTTCCCCCATTGTTTAAGGGGACCCCTAGGGCGGTCCCCGACACCAACCAACCGGGGCCATCAGAAGGTTGAAACTTCTTAGTCCATCAAAGTTCACCTAAAACGGCTGGTTTTCCAACATCCTATCTCATGATTATTAATTAAAAAATGTTATAATATTTTTTTAATGTTGCAACATTTTTCAAACAAAAAGTTGAACAACATTTCCCATAGAAAGTTGAACAAGCTTTTTTTTGAAAAAAGTTGCACCAACATTTGTTCAGAGAACAAGTTGAATCCAACATTTCTCCAAAATGTTTTCACCAACATTTTTCATGGAAATGTTGATTAACATTTTCTGAAAAAATTTCAACATTTTTTATTGCCTCTTCCTCTTTCCAATGGTAAGCGGCGCGGCGGTCGCACACTGGCGAGGGGCCAAGGGCAGCCAACGAGCCTGCAAGGGGGCGCGACACCCCAGGGTCGCGTGCTGACACGGCGTGAGGGCAGCCGTGCGCTAGCGCGCTGGTGTGGGGTTGGCTGCTATGGTGGCCGCACGGGAAGGCGCACACTGCCGAGGAGTCATGCCGGCGCGGCGAGGGTTTAGGGTGGCGGTGGAGAAGGGTGCCAGCCTGGAGGGCGGGGTATGCGCCGAGAGGGTCGTGGCAGGCGTCGGTGGCCCGCGGAGCAGCTGTTGCAGCTCTCTGGCGGCATGCAGGGTGGCCAATCATCGGTGAGGGTGCAGCATGGTGTCGACGGGTGGAGGCGCGCACAAGAGGATGGGGAAGAAGAAAGGTCTAGGGTTCGGGATGCACATCTAACGATTATTATTTGTTACATGAATCTCAAACGGTGGAAGTTTTAGCACCATATTTTTCCAACAAACCCTCCCCCTACGCGCTACGGCCCATCTCGTCGCGGACTTGTTTGGTGTCGGGAGGGCCTCCCAGGGCACTCGGTTTCAGCCCATGTAGAGATCGGAGTGTTTGGTTGCAATTTTTATATTCATTCAGCGTGCTCCATAATGAAAAATATGCTACACACGTCTTTAAAAAATTACCCATAAGAAACTTGGAGGCTAATTGCCAACCCATTCTGCATCTATAGCAAGATCGTGCTCCTGTGTTCTATGGGCAACAAAATATATTATAGTGCAATACGTAAGCCATTCAACCATATAGTGTAAAAGAATATTTACAAAATATTTCAGAAGATAAAACTCATCATTATGAACGTGTGACCGCAAGAATCCGATGGAGGTACGAGTAAATAGTAATAATCATTTTAAGATATAAGGACTAAATTATAAATAAAAAATTAAAACCACCCATCACCCATCACAACGTCTGATGACTTTGAGCAGTTTTGATGATTGGATGGCTAAAGATACCCAATATTGAAATTTTATGGCAAAAATCAAACTGAGACAAGAGCTAGATGATCAAAATTAAACTTTTTCTTCTTTAATTTAACATCTCCATCTAAAATGCCATTGTAATATTTGTTCGTTTGAGCTGGAACTACGCTGTTCGTGAACAGGTTAATTTTACATTACTGTGGAAAGATTACTAACATGATAGCACACTATTTTTATCGGAATATAATTACACTCGTTCAATCGCCAATGCTGATGTTGTTACTTCCTCCGGATCTTCTTTGGCTTTGCACTCGTTCTCTCCATATTGCCTTGTGTGCTCTTGATTATCTTGCCCACCAACGACCGCACTCACCACTCCACTGACTTTATTCTCCATGCTTTTACCCCACAACAAACTATAGAGGCCGCAGACCAGCAAGATCCCGCCCAAAATGCTGCAGCCATTAAATCAGCTGTCATGAAAGATCGATGCAATGCAACTCTGCTGTCATTAAACTAAAATAGATTAGTTAGAGTACCTGCCGAGGTGAACGATCTCTCCAAGGAAAAAGGAGGAGCAGAATATCGTCAAGACGAAGGAGAGCGGGGTCCAGACGGCGAGGAAGACAGGGCCTCTTATCTCCACGCACCATGCTTGCAGGTAGTAGCCGACTCCCGTCACCACAAACCCCTGTACGTCAGATGATGAACAGAGTTAATAATTTGTCCGGCCGCCTATATGCATGCAGCGACTAATTAAACACGAATTCTATTGTATTTAGAAATTGATTAATGTTACTGGAATTGAACAAACTACTAGCAGAATCATATATGTATCCAAGCAATTAAGCGATCGTTCTTACAGTGTAAAGGACGGCGAGCAAGCTGACGTCGAGCCGGAGCTTCCACTTGGAGAAGTCCCTCTCGGCCACCACGGCCGCGACGAACGACTGAGCCACGCTGAACACGCACTGCGCTGTGGTGACGAGCATCTTGTTCGGGTACTCCTTGAGCAGCGCGGTCTGCATGATGATCCAGAGGGACCAGGTCACCATGGCAAGCACCATGAGGAACGTCCCTGTGATCCACGTCCCCCGGCTGCTCCTCCCCTCGACGATGCTTGGGAAGATCCGAACGCACGGTGGTGTGTGTGGTTGACGGGGCTCAGGGATGGCCCGGCGTAGAAGGCGATGACCGAGGCTCCGGCGAGGCAGAGAGCTACGCCGACGAGCTTCGCCACGCCGGAAGAGCTCCTCACCTTCACTGACTCCATCCTGCCATACCATGCCATGATTATTGAACACTATGCTACATAAGAAATCATCGGCGACATGCATCGCACTTATATATGCATGTACCTCAACAGCAGCGCCAAGCAGAAGGTGATCACAGGAGCGGAGTTGTTTGTTGCAGATGCCACGGTTGCTGATGTTAACTTGACACTTGCATTGGTTAGATTCGGGCTGATTGTATTCCTAGAGAAGAGGAAATTAATAAAGGATACATATATAGGTGCTTCATTTGTTTGAAGAAGATGAAGAGGAAGAAGAAGCAAAGTAATCACAATCTGAAGATTCACACAGACAAGGTGACATGCATACCCGATTAAGGCACAGAAAAACAGCTTCAAGAGCAAACCAGACGTCAATGACCGCAAATTGTGCCTGACAATTACATCAGAACCAAACAAAAATTAAGAAGGCATTCAGACGATTGAATTTATGTTTCCTAAGGTACCTTACCTATTAGTCTACTAGTACTAAATAGTTTTACTTTGCATACCTTTCGAGAAGAAGCGCGATAGGCAGCAGGAGGGCTAATGCTGCTGCCTGGCGGTAGAAGATGAAGACGAAGGTGTTCATCCCATGGTCGAATGCAGCCTTGGATATCACAAACATGCCAGTGTAAATTACTACAATGGCAATGGCGAGTATGTAAGGAATCTTCGTGTTCATGGTGTATACTGTAGAGCTGCCGGGGTGATGAGCTAGATTATTTCCAATGAATGGGAATAAAGCTTGAGAATGAAGATGCTATGTTTGCCGGACACAGTCTCGTTCGTGCAGCTGTAGATATGTCTAGTAGAGACGAAAATTTCCCCGGAATGAAACTGAAGCTCTAGTAGCTGCTTCAATATTGCTTGATTCAAAATGATGTATAACAAGGAAAAGCTGTGACTTTTAATCAATATAGTAAAATGCGGATCATGCGGCTCGTGGATTGCATGGAGACTGGTCATCACCTACCGCGGGGTGTTAATCAAAGTCGTAATTTAGTAGTATTAGATTTGTTAAGCTAATTAAATATTTTCATTATCCACGTATGCAATGTGTGTGTAATTAAGCACAAACAAAATCACACTACACAGTGCAAGAAGAAATGATTGCTTTATTTTCAACTAAAAAGTGTTAAAGCAAGTGCATTATGCGCATCAAGTGCACAAGCATTCTTCATGCGCTTATTTGTTTGGTCAAGATGATCATGAATCAATGTAGGACAGCCCTTCTTCAAACTGCAGCTGCGCAAGTGCTGCTTTGCGATGCATCATTTACTTTTCCTACTCCCCCTCACGGTTCTCGTGCCATTTGAATTATTGAATGAACGAGATATTTTTTGGAGTGAAAACAATGATTTTGTATTCCTTAGATTAATTCTTTAATCTGCGAGAATCATGTGGCATTTTTTATATACTATATTTCATCAGTAATCTATGTAATGAAGGCGTTTGAGCTGGGGCCGAAACTGAACCTTTTAACGCGTGCAGGCGCCGGTTCAAATTCTAAATGCAGAAACCACCATGTTATCATGAAATCCACTATGCAAAGTATGTGATGAACTTTTTCCTTCTGCCCCTATCAAAGCCTTAATATAATTATATGCGAGGGTGCAACATCATATCAGTGCTATTATTGGAGTACTCAGGATCTGAAGATCATGAATATGGTGTGTTTGGAAGGTCAGTTTTGAGCCTAATACCCTTGTAAAATCCACGTCGATCTCACCTCGGCCAGCTCCTTGCAGCCTCTCGAGTAAAAAAAAAACAGTCATCCCATCGATCGTTTTTTTTTTTCAGTTAGTTCTTCCTCGCAAGAGGTCGCAGCATGATCGGCCCACACCACCCGCTATGTTGTTCCATCATATCCTTCCCCACTGCCACCTTCTTCCTGTGCTTGTGCTCACTCATGGAAGCCTACACACTACGGGAAACGCGTGCTTCGCCAACGGCTTAAAGCTGTTGGCGAAGACTCAAACCCCTGTTGGCGAAGGCTTTCCCAACGGGGTTTCCGAGTTTCGTTGGGAAAGAGCCGTTGGCGTTTTAAGTGATGGGAAAGAGCTCTTCGCCAACGGGAATTCCGGCCCCGTTGGGAAAGCTTCGCCAACGGCCATGTGCGCCGTTGGCGAAGAGGGGACGCCGTCGGCTCGGATGCCGTTACCTTCGCCAACGGGGAAGCGACGGCTATTGGCAAAGTCCTGGTTGGCAAAGGGAATGGCAGCTTTGCCAACGGCTAGCTTTGCCAACGGCATCGGGTGAAGGCGTTGGCAAATCCGGCGGCTTTGCCAACGGCTTTGGCCCGGCTTGTTGGCAAAGCCGGGCGCGTGCTTCGGGGGGAAGCCTATCTTTGCCAACGGCCGGCCCAAAGTCGTTGGCAAAGCCGGGAAGGCCGTTGAGGAAAGCCCGGCTTTGCCAACAACTTTGGCCTATCTTGTTGGCAAAGGCGGGGATCCCCCCCTTTTTTCTCTTTTCTAGCATTTAATTCACATATCAAATCCACACATCGACATATGAACCGAGAATACCACATATATATCAACAATATAGCATATAAACCACATTTCGACATCGGTTTCGATCTCAACATGAATCCACACACCAAATCTTCGATACATGTCCATAATACACATAAAGTCATGAAACGAGTGCATACATGTCCAACATACACCGGATGTCCAACACACATGTCCAAAATGTCCGACAAGTCCAACATACATGTCCAGGGGTCTAACATGCATCGCTACTAGTCCATAAGAGGTAGTCACAGGTACCTAGCTCGTGGCGTCGTCCCCGGGGGTCCCGGCGCCGTCCCCGGAGGTCCCCGGCGCCCCCACCTTGCCGTGGCCGTGCTCCGAGTCCACCCCGACCCCTGCGGCGGGTCGTAGTGCCGCAGGGGCGGGCGAGGCCCCCGCCGCGTGCGCGCCCCCGGCCACGACGAGTAGGTCCGCGACGGTGGAGCCCACGTGTACGGCCGTGTGGGGTAGGTCGGGTGCCGTGGAGAAAGACCCGGTGGAGGGCTAGCACCCGGAGTCGGGTTCAAACCCGCCGACCGAGCCTCGCACAAAGGACAAGTGATGTAATTAGTACTGCGGGATGGCCGCACAAGGTAAAGCAAAAAGGTAATATACGGACCGGAGCGTGAACGGGGAGGAGGCACCGGGAGTGGTGGTGCGGCAAGGAGGGAGGGAGGAAGCTCTCGCTCGTCCGGGTACTTGGACTTGACGAAGCCGGCCGGGTCCGCTATCCGACGGCGGTAGTGCCCCGCCATAACCGCTAAGCTCGCCGGTGGGCCGCGTCCCGGGCCGCCACCGGGCCGACATCATCTCCCGGAACCCGGCTCCGCAATATTACACCCGCATGGTATGTGAAGCCAAGGTGTTTGAAATGAGTGCACAACGAATGAAACCGCACTTACCTCCATCTGCTGGTACGTGGTCGGCCGTCGGGGCGCTATCGGGATGCCGGAGGAGCTACTGGACCCGGCCTTTCGAATCTCCCTCAGCGTGGGAGTAGTGGACGAGCTGATGGCGCTGTTGGCCATCCAGTAGGAGCCGTGCTGCTTCCCTCCTCCCAACCTCATCACGATCTCCGTGTCTAGGGGCTCCTTGAAGGGGTCCTTGTCTTCTTCCGGATGGCTCTGGCGAAACGCAGCGCTGTACTCGACGAGCTTGGGCTGCACGTTCGCGTTGGTGTACGCGTCCGGCCCGTCCTCCGGGTTCCACCTGTTGGCCGGGTCCTTCGCTTTGCCCTTGTGAGAAAGGGCGTACCCCACCACCTCGTTGATCTCCTCCCCACCATGAGATGCCCTCTGCGAAGAAAACACAAACATGGTTACAAGTAAATAGATTGAGCACTACAGTAAATAGATCAACATTATCATACCCATGCGTCCATGAACTGCGGGAGGGACCGGTTCCCTTGGTGGTGTGCCACCCTTGCAGCCTTTGCCGGCGCTCCCGACGCTCTTTCTTCTCCTCGTAGCACTTGTCCGATCTCCACCGGCCGCACAATGGCCTCCCGGCATTCCGGTCCTTGTCGCACCACCCCCGTATCCACTAAGAAACATCAAGTATTTGACATGTCGAAGATGAATTGAATGTTTCATGGAAGCAAACGAACGAATGTTTATCGCTTAATTACCGTCAAGTACTCATCCTCGGTGAGGTCGGTCTCCCTCCGGAGGATGATCTCCCGCCCGAAACTCCGACTATGACGGGGCGGAACATGGAAGCTAACCCATCTACGCATCCTCGAGCTTGTCCAAAAAACGTGGACAATCCGAAAGAGATACTGTCGCGAATATGCACTGATCAGCATACCAACGACCGCGTATCACTTTCGGACGAGAGACGCCTAACTCAGTTACGCAACCTAAGACCATGATACGGATAGAGGGGTTATACCTAGGGGGCCGGTGAAGCTAGCGGGTCCTTTGGGTCCTCCGAATCCCCTCCGTAGCTCCCCGCTCCGCAAAAGAAGAAAAACAATACTATAAGTAAAATTTTCGGCGAACCTCCCCTGCACGAGGAGGTTTCCCAAAACCTGCAAGAAAAGTCGACACGAAGGCCGACATCCACAATTCACGGCACAGAGGCACACACATCCACAAATTTGACAACCATCACATTTTGGAGGTGACATTTCAAAAGGACCAAAAACTATGATTTTCACCTAAAAGGATCCATTCACGACTCTTTGAACTTACAATGTATCAATTCCTCATCATATCACTTCCTTGCACCCTTCTTGAAGCCGCCACAACACCTTAACAAGTACCTAGCATAAGAGAAAATAATCTGAGATAGTGAAATAATTGGCCTTAAGTAACAGATATAGAAGCATGTGATCACTTGATATATATATACGCACCCCATTTTCCAAAGAAGCACATACGGCTAGGACTTTATATGAAAAGGAACTAATCATTAAGACACATCCATTAGAGCCTATTATGTTCAATTGCAGTGTCTTGTAGTTTACTAGCTTGCTGAAAATCGATTGGATTTTATCTGAAATCAGTATTTTGGTGCGAGATTGCAAACAGCAAACCCCTAGTAGCAATGATAAGCCTCGCGGTACCGCGTAGCCTAATCGATTTCATATTGCCGAAATCGGTAGCAGAGTCAACAAGATTGCTTAATTCGATATAATAGGTGCACATCACCAACTAATTATATGTGCAAATGTACACACACAATGAGCACAAATGCCCCCAAACCACAACCACTACACTCGCTCGATGGGGACGGTAGCATGCCCCCAAAATTGATGCGAGCAACGGTCTTGCCAATGCCAAAGACACCGACATAGGCTCACACATATGCGCCACTGCAGCATGTTTACTACTACTGATAATTGATTTCGTTGCTTGACTTGAGGAAGAACACAAATTGCAGACTGCTCCAAAATTGCAGTATAATCGTACCTTTACATGATATCCCACAAAATAGCCTAGGACTGCTCCAAGAGGAATGCCAATCAAGTAGTATGATTCTGCGCGGCGGGGACGGCGGGGGGGCGGCGGGCGGGGGCGGGGGGCCGGCGGGGCGGAGCGGGGGCGGGGTGGGGGCGGCGGGCCGGGGGGGGGGGCGCGGTGGGGCGGCGGGGGGCGGGGTGGGTGCGGCGGGGCCGGCGGCCGCGGCGGGGTCGGCGGGCGCGGGGACGGCGGCGGCGGCGCGGGGGGCGGCGGGGCGGGGGTGGCGAGGTGGGGCGCCGCGGGGCCGGCGGGGCGGGGTGGCGAGGTGGGGCGCCGCGGGGCCGGCGGGGCGGGGTGGCGAGGTGGGGGCGAGGTGGGGGCGCGGCGGGCCGGCCGGCGCGGATCCGCCGGCCGCGGCGCGCGGGGGGTGGGCGGCGGCGGCGCGGGGGGTGGCGGCGGCGGCGCAGGGGGTGAGGGAGGCTGAGGGAGGGGCGGGTCGAGTGAGAAGGCTGAGGGAGGGCTGGCCTGCTTTGTTTTAGGGTTAAAGTTCTTTGCCAACAGCCTATAGGTGCGGCTGTTGGCAAAGTCTTTTTTATTTTTTACTGCGCCATCCTTTTCCAACAGCTGTGTTATTAATGCTGTTGGCGAAGCCACTTTGCCAACAGCCCCACAAGGCTGTTGGGAAAGAATTTTTGCATTTTTGTTTTTTTCCTTTCAAATTTTTTGTGGGTCCTTCCTACTATAACTACATCTCAACTTCAAAACTTGGGGATGTTTTGAGCTATTTAACTATATTTCGTTAATTATTTTCGTTCACTTGAATTTTCCGGCATAATTCAAATTTGAACTGCAGGTGCGTGAAATAATGAAACTTAGGCGTTCAAAAAATGATATTCATGTCGGGGAGTGTGTTTTGAGGCCGTGTCCCAAAGCTCACCCGAAAATTCGAAGTCCTTGTCCACGTAACACGACGGTTCAGGCGTGGTACAACTATTTTTTAATTATATAAAATCCAAACGAAGTCGAAAAATCACGAAACTTGTCGGGGTGTCTTGTGATCACATGTGGAGGCTGCGATAAACATTTGAGAAAGTTTGGAGCAAGTTACCGCGTCGGATGGTCAAAACCTAGACGGCTCCACATGTGCTCCACAAGTGATCACATGGTAGAGATGTCTAGGTTTTGAGCATTTGACGCGGCAACTTGCTCCAAACTTTCTCAAATGTTTATCGTAGCCTCCACATGCGATAACAATACACCCCGACAAGTTTCGTGATTTTTCGACTTCGTTTGGATTTTATATAATTAAAAAATAGTTGTACCACGCCTGAACCGTCGTGTTACGTGCACAAGGACTTCGAAATTTCGGGTGAGCTTTGGGACACGGCCTCAAAATACCCTCCCCGACATGAATATCATTTTTCGAACGCCTAAGTTTCATTATTTCACGCACCTGCAGTTCAAATTTGAATTATGCCGGAAAATTCAAGTGAATGAAAATAATTAACGAAATATAGCTAAATGTTAAAAAATGGGCCCACATTTAACAATGTGCTTCTAAACAATGTAGCAAGGCTACCAAAAAAGTTTGAACTCAAAATTCGAAAAAAATAATAATTCTTTGCCAACACACGCGCAATCTTCCCCAACGGCCCCTACAAGGTCGTTGGGAAAGAAGGCTCTTCGCCAACAGCTTGGTAGCCCCGTTGGCGAAGGGCTGCTCCCTTTGCCAACGACTAACGGCGAAGCCGTTGGCGAAGCCGACGGCGGCGGCACCGTTTGGCCGCGCCGAGCTTCGCCAACAGCTTTTCTTTCCCAACGGGAATGCCGTTGGGAAATAACCCCTTCGCCAACGGCGGACTTTGCCATCGATCCAATGGATTTTGGGCTGTTGGCGAAGATTTCTTTCCCAACGCGGGAATTTTCCCCGTTGGGAAAGAGTTTCTTCGCCAACGGCTCGGCCTCGGCCGTTGGGAAAGCGTGGGGTCATGGCGAAGCCGCGCTTTCTGTTGTGACTACCAGCGAGGTAAGCTTTAGCAGGCTCTTAACCTCCTTTTAATATACTGGTTATATAACTGGTATCTGCTATGTTAGTATTAAAGGGAGTTTTTTTACTATGTCATCCACTTGGTACTAATAAAGCTAGGAACATAAGATTTTGTACAAAAAAAATAAATTAAGTCCTAAGACATGATTTTCACGCAAAATATGTGCATGCGGAGTGCATAGGGTTCAAACCAGTAACCTTGAACCTTGTGTGATCCTTTTTTTTACCATCTCATCTACACAACCCATGTGATGAAATTGATATTCTTTCCTTATATAAAGTAGCCATGAGTAGCATATAATACTAGGTCATAACACCACCTCATACTAAAATGTCACTTTTATTAACGGGTGGTATTATGATCCGGTACTAAAAGATCTTGAGAGGGCTACTAAAATTAGATCAGGTACTGATGTTAGATCTTGAAGAAATTTGGTTGTAGACAACGTGCCTTAAGCCCTTAACCGTCCGCACGAGTAGGTTCCATTTCCGTCAGTGTCATGGGCGGCCGACAGTGCACTATGTAAGCTGATCAGTTGGGCAAACTAGAGTCTCGTTTAGTTTGACAAATTTGTTGCTGATAGGTGAATAGTGACAATTTGACAGTAATTTGCGGTATTGGATCGTGTGCATAGAAAGAATAGTATGTTTCGATTTGACGGGTGAATAGTGATAATTTGACATCATTTTGTTGAATACTATGCAAGCCCACTCGGCCCTAAAAATGCGTAATAGACGTCCAATGTTTTTTTAATTATGAGTTGAGCTGAACGGTCTTGGCTCATACTCCTATGGTTCTTGTGACATATGGTTCAGGCGTAATCATGGTTCTTGTGTCTTGATCATGCACACGTGTCTTGCTGTAAACAGGATAACTTGCATTGGATTTCTATATACTCCATCCGTTTCATAATACTTGTTATTTTAGGTTTTCTACATACATTTCTTTTGATATGCACCTAGATATATATATGTATGTTTACCAGAGGTAGATCCCCGATGCAAAGGTGGCAAAACAAGATTAGAAAACTGAGACAATTTTTGAGGGGGTGGGCGAAGAATATGAATAGAGCTTATAAGAAAGAAAAGCAAGAATTGTTGAGGAAAGATGAGGAGCTAGATAAGAAAGCGGAGTCCCAGCTGTTAAATCAGCATGAATGGGACTTAAAACAGAGTATTCATGAAAGAATTACACAATTACTGAGGGAAGAAGAGGTAAAATGGTATCAAAGAGCTAAGACAACTAAAATTTTAAGGGGGATAATAATACGAAGTATTTCCATATGGTGGCAAACGAGAAAAGGAGGAAGACTAGGATCTTCCGCCTGGAACAAGATGAAGGAGTTTTTGAAGGGGAGGAACAAATTAAGAGTTACATCACTAAATACTATAAGAGTCTTTTTGGAAGCTCAGAAGCTGGCAGATTATCACTCAATGAGTCTTTGGTGGAGGATATTCCTCAAGTCACTGATACAGAAAGTGAGATGCTAGTGACTGAGTTTTCTGAAAAGGAAATCCGAGAGGCCATTTTTCAAATGAAGCATAATAAGGCCCCGGGACCTGATGGTTTTCCAGCTGAATTTTACCAAGTGTTTTGGAGTCTAATAAAGAATGACCTCATGGCTATTTTCGAGAATTCCACACAGGAGATCTACCTCTTTTTTGTCTCAATTTTGGAACAATTACGTTGCTTCCAAAGGAGAAGGAGGTCAAGAGAATTCAGCAATATAGGCCCATATGTATGCTTAATGTTAGTTTTCAGATCTTTTACAAAGGTCTTAGCAAACAGACTCACGTCGGTGGCATGCAGGGTTACCAAACCTTCGCAATCGGTGTTTCCTACCTGGAAGGTATATTTTGGAAGGAGTGGTAGTTTCGCATGAGACCATCCATGAGCTGAAAAGAAAAAGCAGAGAGGCATTATTCTCAAACTAGATTTTGAGAAGGCCTATGATAAGGTTAATTGGGACTTCTTGCAGCAAGTACTTAGGATGAAGGGTTTCTCGAGCACGTGGTGTCATTGGATGGAGAAAGTGGTTTCGAAAGGAATTGTATGCGTGCAAGTGAATGACGACATTGGTCACTTCTTTCAAACCAAGAAAGGTTTAAGGCAGGGTGATCCTTTGTCCCTAATACTTTTCAATATTGTTGCAGATATGTTGGCAGTGTTGATTGAGAGGTCGAAAGGCCTGGGGTTTTTTGATGGGCTGGTTCCTCACTTAGTGGAGGATGGCCTCTCAATTTTGCAGTATCCAGATGATACAATTCTTTTTTTGGATGATGGTCTTGAGAAGGACAGAGGCTTAAGATTAGTACTAAGTGCCTTTGAAAAGTTGTATGTCCTTAAAATCAACTTCCATAAAAGTGAATTATTCTGCTTTGGGGATACAAGAGAGAAGGTTGCAGAGTATGTGAGGCTTTTTGGATGCAAAGAGGGTGAGTTTCCTTTTAGATACCTAGGTATCCCTGTGAGTCCTAATAGACTTTTCAACATGGACTGGAGGACAGTTGAGGAGAGATTTCAGAAAAAAGCTTAGTAGTTGGAAGGGTAAGCTGCTATCATCGGGAGGGAGGCTCATCCTTATTAACTCGGTCCTGTCAAGCTTACCGATGTTTATGATGTATTTCTTAAGAATACCTAAAGGTGTTTTGGAGAAGTTGGACTATTATAGGTCCAAATTCTTTTGGCAATGTGATGAGCACAAAAAGAAATATTGGTTGGCCAAGTGGAGCATTCTGCATAAGCCGAGGAGTGTCGGGGGGATGGGTATTATTGATTTGGATGACCAGAACAAATGCTTGTTAAGTAAGTGGATTGTCAAGCTACTCGATGAGGATGGTTTGTGGCAACAAGTGCTCAAGAAAAAGTACATGAAAGGAAAGATGCTATCACAGGTAGCGAAAAAGAAGGGGGACTCTCATTTCTGGGGGGCCTAATGGAGGTCAATGATCTTGTGTTGTAGAGAGGTCGATTTAGAGTTCGAGATGGCTCCCAGACTAGATTCTGGGAAGATCTGTGGTTAGGGAAAGATCCTTTAATGGTTAGATATCCAAGCCTATATAAAATTGTGAGAAAGAAAAATATGTCGGTTGCCCAAGTGCTAAGCACTACTCCACTGAATGTATCCTTTAGACGTGCTTTAGTGGGGGACAATTGGGATAAATGGCTCAAACTAGTTGGGAGTATCCTGATGGTGAATCTTAATGATCGCAAGGACTCCTTCATTTGGACGGCCAATAAGACCTTTTCGGTGAAGAGTATGTACAATGACATAGTGTTGAGAGAGGGGACTCCGGTTAATTGTTGGGCGTGGAAAGCCAAGGTTCCACTGAAGATTAAAATCTTCCTTTGGTATCTTAGAAATGGGGTGGTGTTAACTAAGGACAATTTAGTTAAAAGGCATTGGAAGGGGTGTACAAATTGTTGCTTTTGTACGGAGCATGAAACAATTCAACACCTCTTTTTTGATTGTCCCATAGCTCAGCTAGTGTGGGGAAGTGTGTGTTTTACGTTTGGGGTTAAAAAACCGGAGGGAGTGGAGCATCTTTTTGGTCCTTGGCTTAGAAGTTTTTCAAGTAAGCAAAGGAACCTTGTGCTGATCGGTTTGGCGGCGGTATGTTGGACCTTGTGGATCAGTAGGAATGATTTGGTTTTTTAAAAGTCATACCATAAGTCTATTTTGCAGGTGATTTTTAGAGCGACGTTCTGGATCAGGAGTTGGTCTGTCCTCTCTAAATATGATGGGAGAAATGTTCTGAAGGACGGTTGCCGTGCATTAGAGGCTGCGGCTTTGGAGATTTTTCAGAAGTCTGGGTGGAATGCTCTTAAGCGTATTGGAAACTAATTTACTTTGGGATGTAACCGGTGTGCTTGGACTGTTGTATTGCTTCATGTGAGTGTGTGGTTGAGTCAGTGTGAACTGTGCGGCCTATGTGCTGTCGTGGATGTGTGAGTTGTATGTGTTTGGTTGCAGGCAGTTCCCTGAACTGTTGAGGCCGGAACCTTCTGTTCCTCTATCTAAAAAAATGTCTACATACATAATAAAATAAATGTATCTAGAAAACCCAAAATGATGACAAGTATTATGAAACGAAGGAAGTATGAGGAACACCCTTTTGTGAGACTATTTACACACGTAGAACCAACTATCCCGGGTCCCAAATTCCTAAGGGCCCCCAGCTAGGTATGTGTAAGTATATCATCGTATGTTGTTTTAAAAGTTATACTACCTCTATTCTGATTTATATGATGTCCATTAGCTTAAACTAGTCTATCAACCCGTGCTCAGGGTTCAACTTACCGAACCGGTCCCCCGAACCGCCGGCCGTCGGTTTCGGTAAACCGGTCGGTAAGTCGCGGTTACCGCTGAAAACCGACCAAATTCAAATTCCAAATTGAAACGCTAGTTCATTCGGTTACCGATCTGTAAACCGCTCGGTAAGGACCGATAACTGGTCGGTTAGAACGGTAAACTGACGGTAAAGGCAGGAAAACCGCTGCGGTTGGGATATTTTGAACCCCCCATGGTTGGGCCTAAGTGGGCCATGCTGGGCCGACGAGTTTTTTTTCTTTTTTTTGGTTTAACTTCTTTTGGTTGGAATTTATACTAAATGAAAGTTTGCGACAAATTTGACACCATTAGACTCAATAAATCACGAAGTATTTTTAGGGATTTTCCCCCAAAATTTTCAATTTTTGGAATTCAAATTCAAAAATGTTTGAACCCACCGGTTGGTAACAGGCCGGTACCGTAACCGGTCCAGACCGGTAAGGCCGGTTACCACCGGTAAGGTGAACCCTGCCCGTGCCACCGCACGGGCTAGAAATAACTAAAAATTATAATTATGTATCTCATGCTCTTATTCATCTATTACATATTCTATGTAACAATTGTAATAGATCTAGTTGGTAACCATTTTTTCCCTTAGCATAGCACCTCCATATGTGTTTGATTTGTACCTAATTGAACACTATATTTTAAGCTATGAACAACATAAAATTTTGTATTCTTATCTGTATCTCATTCATGAATATATGAGTATATGACGACACACATTATGGGTTTTATATAATTAATAACATAAATAATATATTTTTGAGAAAAACATAAATAATATATTAATAGTTAATTATAGAAAAAGTAATTTAAAATTTTATATTGATGCACTTTAAGATTTTATTATAACTATATAATTTAGATTCAGAATTAGGGGTTACTTTAAATTTAATAAGCACATAAGTGGATAATTTATATGCAAATTCAGAGGGTTATTTGATATTGTTTTTATAGTAGCATAAGTGGGTAATTTACATGAAAATTAAGGGTTAATTTACATTATTTTTATAATGGCATATGTGGGTAATTTACATGAAAATTAAGGTTAATTTACAATATTTTTTATAATGCCATATGTGGGTAATTTAGATACATATTTAGGGGTTACATTGGTCTATTTTTCATAATGGCAGAGATGGGTAATTTATTAGAAAGATAACAGATCCAATGACTATCATGATCAGAGATGTTGAATTGATAGCCGGATGTTTCTGATTTTTGTGAGAATTTAAAGGATTTCTCTATTTTTTAAGGTTGTCCACCTAGGACACCTGAGGCCTCAAAAGGAGCCTCCAATTAGTAATAGTAAGATTTGAGCTAAGCAACGTCAAGTTAAAAAGAACCGAGGGAGTACAAGGAGTAGCCTCAATCAGCAAGGAGATACGGAGCATCAGAAAGTTCCCCAATCAAACTATCTCACCTCTCGTCATCTTGTGCAAAAATTAGCCAATCAGGAGTGGCATTGACACTATGAGTGGCATGCCAATATTTAATTTTTCTTCTATAAAAATTACCAGTATTGACGAACAACCAAGTTTAATGAGGATATATATAATCTAACAAATTAGGATAATCTTGAGTGGTTGTTTAGAGCCATCATAATTTTGGCATGGCCCCTGAAAGCTCAGGACCGTCCCTGCGTAGAACCATCCCATTAGGGCACGTACAACCCGTCGGTAGGAACCGTCTATGTAATGGCGCTTTTGCAGTTTGCCCCCCGCGTCCTCCTACTGACAACCCGTGCATCGTCTTGCGAGGCGACGCCTGCGCGCGGTTCCCCGAGGCTGAGCCGACGCGCAAGGACGCATTGTAGAGCCCGTCGTCTCGCATTTCCGAGGCACGCCGGATCCCGCACGGCTCTCCTCCACCTCTGCCCGTGCGTGGGAGTTTTTCGTGCCAAGTCCACTCCGCAGTGTCGCCGTAGCTCCGGAGATGGAGGCTGGGCCGGTCGCCGGCGGATAAGTAGCACAGGAAGTCTTTTCTTGGTTGCGGGCCAAAAACGATTGCCATGATTTTTTTTGCTATTTA
Organism: Cenchrus americanus; assembly: GCA_947561735.1. NCBI lineage: Eukaryota > Viridiplantae > Streptophyta > Magnoliopsida > Poales > Poaceae > Cenchrus > Cenchrus americanus. The sequence continues at coordinate 60,256,920 of OX387240.1, forward strand.
TTTCGAGCCGATTTCGAAAAACCACTATTCACCCGTCAGCACTGTGGTCAGGGGTGGCGGGCGGGCACCTGCCAGCAAAGATAGCCATTTGTGCTGGCACAAGATTGCTGGCGGGTGTTGCATCCGCCAAAGACAAAGGCGTTTTAGCCGCAAGTAAAAATCGTTTATGGCCTAGTGGCGGCGAGAAATGGTGGATCCGCCGTGGCTCGAGCTCGGGATCCTGTGCGAGACGACCGTCTGGCCCGCCGTGACGCCACCAACGAGACCTTCGGCGTCGTGACGGCTTCGACCTCCACCCCGGGCAGTCCATGGTGTTCACGGCGCTGTCGGGAGCTGGTCGGGCTGCGTCTGGGCGCGCATGGCTTCACCTTCGACGCTTCCAGGAACGGCTGTGTGTGACTGCGCTCCAAAGCCATCACCAGACAGAGGGGCAGCACCAGCACGGGGTGAGGAATGGATCGATGTGGTGACGAGCAACAGAGGAAGCCATTGCAGATGCAGATCGAAGGAGGAGGAGAGAGGATTGTGTGTGTGCATGTGTTGTCGGTGAAAAAAGCTTCAGGTGCTCTCGATATTTCCTTTGCGTGGACAGGAAAAGGCCACCTAGCCTCCGGATTCTACCGGACGTCATTATGTTAGTATTAACGAAATAAAATTAGGAAAACATTGTATCTATGTATAATATAACTATTATATTTATGGTTTCTAAATACAACTACCAGCTCAATAGCATTAATATTTTGTACTAATATATGTATTGTCCAAATAAAGACTGATCATGACCAATGATGATTACATACACTTGATTGATTCATTTTTGGTATCAACACTCACACTACTATGATCAGTCAACTCTGGAAGCTTTAAGCTGATCATGTGATTCATTTATTGGAATACTTTGCCATCACTTTGCAGGCTCACTCGGCCCTCAAAAAACGCGCGTAACAGAAGGCGCGTGTTTTTTTACTTATAAGTTGAGCTGATCAGGATTAGCACATGAGCTCTCTGGCAGTCTGACTCATACTCCTATACCAATACCATATGGTTGATCAAGCACACATGCATGACACACGAGGCGAGGCTGATAACTCCACCAGAATTCGTCTATTTAAGCCCAACACGCGGGGCATGTTACCCACACGTACGGAACACAGAGAACAGGAGGGAGAGAGAGAGAGAGAGAGAGAGAGAGAGAGAGAGAGAGAGAGAGAGAGAGAGAGAGAGAGTATGAACTGTGCAGTGGAGGTTGTGGAGACCTGCTTCGTAAGGCCGAGCCATGCCACACCGAAGAAAGAGCTGTGGCTGTCCGCCCTCGACAACCTGCTGGCTTAACAGAGGCCACACCCCGACTGTCTACTTCTACCGCTCGCTTGCCGCGGCCGGCGGGGACTTCTTCAGTGTCTCGAGGCTCAAGGAATCCATGGCAAGCGCCTTGGTGCCCTTCTACCCTCTAGCCGGTCGCCTCTGCTGCGCCGACGGTGACGACGGTCACCTCGTGATCAACTGCAATGCGGAGGGCGCGCTCCTCGTCGTGGCCCGCTCCGACGACCTCGCGCTGGACTACGACTTCGTCGACCTCAAGCCGACGCCGGAGCTGAAGACGCTCTTCGTTCCCCGCGTCGAGTCGTCCGTCATGCTGGGCGTGCAGGTGACATTCCTGAGGTGCGGTGGGGTGGCGTTGGGGACGGCGTTCCACCACGTCGCCGGCGACGCCGTCAGCGCCTTCCACTTCTTCAAGACATGGTCCGCCTTCTCGAGGGAGGGCGGCGGCGCTGGCGCGGCGTTCGACCCTCCGTGCCACGACCGCACGCTCCTGCGCGCGCGGTCGCCTCCGGTGGTCCACCCCGACGCGCTGTCCGTGTTCTGCCGGCAGCTCAGCCTCACGCCGCCGTCGGGGCCCGTCGTCAACGAGGTCTTCACCATCCCCAAGGACGGGCTCGCCGCGCTCAAGCGCACCGCCGGCGTCGGCGGCGTCAGCACCTTCTGCGCCGTCAGCGCCCTGGTGTGGCAGTGCGCGTGCGTCGCCAGGGGCCTGCGACCCGACGCCAAGGCCCACCTCACGCTCCCGGCCAACATCCGCCGCAGCGTCAAGCCCTGCCTCCCGGACCACTACTTCGGCAACGCGATCATCTTCCTGGAAACTGCTGCCTTGGTGCGGGACGTCACCTCGGAGTCGCTGGCCGCCACTGCCAGCCGGATCAGGCGTGTCATTGGCAGGATGGACGACGAGGTGGCGCGGTCGGCGATCGACTACTACAAGCTCGCCGAGGAAGACCGCCGGCCGCCGCCGTCAGGCAGCTTGCCGGAAACGGAGCTGAGGGTGGTCAGCTGGCTCGGGATGCCGGTGTACGAGGCCGACTACGGGTGGGGCAAGCCGGAGATGTTCCTGGGTGCCGAGTCATCGCGCCAGGGGCTTGTACACCTGATCAACGATGGCGGGGACGGCGTGCGCGTGCTGGTGTCCGTGGAGGCTTCAAGCATGGAGGAGTTCGGTCGGCTGCTGTATTCCAAGTTGGCAACTTCGAGCAAGATAGCAGCACGTCTGGATAAGGCATGAACGTCCGGGCACTGGCTGCCTCTTCCATCTCCGTACTATGTTATGAACAATAAGTGGATTCGGTAAGTGACCATTTATATAATGGTACGATGTTATAATACTCATCTGTTGACTGATTGTGTTGTAAAATCTGTTGCAAGATAAATATTGTGGAGAGAAAAAAATAGAAAAGGAGTTGTACAAGTGTTTCTATCTAGCAAACTCAAATGGTAAAGGTTTTTTTGGGGAATATATCCGTCAAGGTTCACATTCTCGACTTGCATTGGTGCTTGTATGTTTCTTGATTTAAACTAGTCTTTTGGAGGTGCTATAGGGGTAGCATTGATAGGATGACTATGACTCCAAACACAAAAAGTAAGGAAAGCAACACTACAAAATTACGATTCTTTAAGGATTGAATTAACGCGTGACAGGTCGCGCTTTTGTGGGAGTGTGCAACGCTCCGACCAGTTGCATTTTCCTATGTTATGCACACTTTCATGGGAGCGCGTGAGTGTGCTTTCTCCTCCCGCCGGTTGCTTTCTCCTCCATGCATTAGGAGCATGCACATGCAAGCACTCTACAGGTTAGGGCACTCCCAACCTAGACTATACTCATTGAGTCTATATCTCAAGACTCTATCACAAGAAACTATATTCTCTAATGCAGATTTTGTACTATGGAGTTTGGCTAATATTCCTCTTGGATCTTCTACTCCAGCTTTTTTAAATAAGAGGACACATCGCACATGCGGGCAGCCACACAGGATCCGCACGAGCTTCGTTTTGCGTGAAGACTTGGAGTCTAACTTAGACTTGGTTTCTAAATTTTCATCCCTCTCTCATCATTAAATTGCTTGCCACATCAGCAATTTGCCTAGGTGACAGTGTAATTAATGACTCTGGACTTTGCCATAGAGTCTGGGTTGTGAGTGCTCTTAGAAGCAAGCGTGCATGAAAGTCACAAATGATATTTAAATACCTATAACGTGTTGAATGGAGTATCCATTTAAATTTTCGTGTGTACTTTTGTCGTCTCCATGGAAATACGAAGAAAACCAGATCCCACATGCATATATTTTAATGATTTTTTATTAGTAGCAACTTGTGTGTAATAGTACAACTATACATTAATAATGAAGTTGCTATCATGAATACATTGATTACTTGGGTATTCAACTGGCGTGCTCCAAAGCAACAACTTGGATACTTAGTAACAACAACTTGAGATACTCAACACACAACAATAGCAACAAGTTGGTGTGCTCAACAAACTTGTTTTGGTAGCAGCGGCAACTTCTTATGCAGTAGCAACAAATTTGTTCATCACCTGAGAAATTTGTTTCGGTCCACAATAGCAAATTTGGTGGGCTGCAACAGCGGCAACTTGTTCTGCAGCAACAACAAATTTGTTCACCACCTGAGCAATTTATTTCCGTCCACAACAACAACATTTGGTAGGCTGCAAGAGGAACAACTTGTTCAACGACGATGACACCTTGTTCCACAATGACAAAAAACACCAAATCTCAAAATAAGCCGCAACAACATCTTGTTCAGTAGTAACTGCAACAACTTGTTCAACTGTGGTTTTCAGCATGTGGCAACTTGTTCCGGCCCATAATAGCAGCAACACCCGCAACAACACGTTGGTCGGCCAAAACACAAATTGGTAGGCGAGCGTAGACAGTTAGATACGCGGGCCACAAACAGGAATGCCACAAATGTCACGTGCTCATGCGCGAGCGCAACCTTGCACACTTAAGACTTTTCCATTCATTAAACCCCTTTGATACCAATAAGTACTCTCCCAAGATTTACCATGTGTTCGCTTATGAAAGCACACATAGACCATTAGGTTATTGTCTGGGCTTCTCTCGATTGGATTGAATTCCTCCGGGCACGTGCTTCTAGGTGGTTCTTTTTTGCAAATTATCCAATCTGGAATCTCTACTAGGTGGTTTTTTTTTTTGCAAATTATCCAATCTGGAATCTCTACTAAGCTTGTGAACTTGGATTCTTAGAATCTAGACATCTAGCATCATCCAAATGTCGGATTCTTTGTAACCACTTTGAAGGAACTATAACATTCTCATTATATTTTTATTGAAAATCCTTCCCGGCATGCCAACTAATAAGAAAAAATTTCTACAAACAGCCTCATGCTCACTAAATCATTTTTTGGTGTACTATTTATATTTAAATCATACCATTTTATGGCTAATTCAAAGATCAAGTTTGGACGTGTTTGGCGCGGATTTGTGTACATCCCCGTGACAAGCCGCGTGAGCATTCGAACCCAGCTCCATGGCCCCATGGCCCATGGCCCATCCTCCCATGGGCTCCCCCCGCCCCCCGTTAGCAAAAAAAAATACCCCTTTAGTGAGAGTCGCTTTGGTCGGGAAATTCCTTCGACTTCTCCCCCGCCATTTCGAAAAACTCTACCAAAACTTTGCTAAAAAGATTTACCGTCTTCTTCTCAAAAATTTCACCAACTACCCGTCACATCAATCTCTAGACACTAAGGGCACCCACGGTGGTTATAGAGAGCACACTCTCTATAATCCGTCCACCTCGCCTATAGATGATCCTTATAGACTAGTCATTTAACAGATTACTATAGCATTTATTTCCATATTTGATAGGTCCCATATGTCAGCAATTTTTTTTATCCTCGTCCATCTCTCCTCCCCCGTCCATCTTCTTCCCCATCTCCCCCAACTCCCAAGGCCCCAAGCCGCCGCCCCCACGCCTCTCCACCTTCGGTTGCTCCGTGCCGGTTCGCACGACATCTACACACCTCCGTCGCGCGCGAAGGGTCTCCATGGAGGCTCGACAGCCGCGCCCCCGTGCCCCCTCCGTCTTCCTCCCCGCAAGCCGGCGGATCGATTGCAACAACCTTACCTCCGAGATCCCTCCCCGCTCGTCGGCGGACCAGCGGTCACGCACCTCCTCCGCGCGTGGTGACCCGACGACCCTCCGCCATGGCCGGCCGCAGCCCCACTTTAGCCCTTGCCGTGACGCTCGCGCGGTCGCATCGTGCCCCCCCACCGACGGGATTGCGCCACCTTTCGGCGGCGACGGCGGCGAGCTCCGCGCGCGGAGACCCATGCGGTTCCGGTGGGCCCGCTCCACCCCGGCCATTGCTCATCACCTCCGGCCGGCGGGCCGGCGGCGCGCCATTGCCCCCTTCCCCGTGGCTCGCCGACCGCTCCCCGCCCTACGCAAAGAGAAAGAAGAGGGAGCACGTGGTGGGGCCCGCAACACACGGGGACGTGTGCTAGCGGCTCTCGCCGGCTCTAGCGACGTTTCCTTCTCTCTCTTCAATTCTCTCTCCAACGTGGCACCTTATAGAGAGACTAACGGCACCCACCGCGCGGTGCCCTAATTAGGAGTATTAAATGTGGATTAATGACAAAACTATTCCACAACCTCTACCTTGATTTTCGAATCTAACGAGCCTAATTATGCCATGATTAGACAATGTTGTGCTACAATAACCAATCTCTAATGATAAATTAATTACACTTAATTGATTTCTCGTAATTTCGGTCCATTCGTGTAATTATTTTTGTAACTAGTCTACATTCAAAGGGCTCAAAAGTTTCACCTCATGAACTAAACGGGGCCTTTTTAGAGTCTAGATAAACCGAAGCCGTTTTAAAGAAGAAGCTAGAGTAATAAAAAAATTAATTGCTCCGGTCACAAAGAAGTCGGAGCTCAACCAAAGAGGGAAATGAACAACGGGTCCGTTTGGATGCAAGGATAAATGTTTACCCAAAGCAAATGTTTGACCCCTTACATTTGCCCTTAATAATATTTACTCCTTAGAGTGTTTGGATTGAGGGGTAAATATGGATGTGAATGAAAGAGGGAAGGCCGAGGTCCACCACAATTTTGCTATAATTTGCTACTTTTAGACCGAGTCCAATAGGGCAAGGCAAAAGCATTTTTGCCCTCCATTCGTAACTGTGCACGCCATGAAATACCTCCAACAGAGTATGCAAAGTGGGAAGGGAAACTGCCTTTGAATATTCTCTCTCCTCCGAGGCATAAGCCTACCGCAGGGGAGGGCGGCAGCTGGGAGAGGATGAGGGGCGCAAGCCGCGCGTGAAGCCGCTGGAGATCTACGGGAGGAGGGGCGCAGGCTGTGCGGCCACTGGAGACCCGTCGGCGAGCAACAGGGGACGAAGGCCGACGCCCTTGCTGTATTTGCCTGCGCACGACGGGAGGTGAGCGAGTTGTGCGGCACGGAGGAGGGGCGAGGCAGCCGGACGGCGTGACGGAGTGGCGCGGCGCGCGCGGGGCGCGACGCGCGCGGCGCGGAGGAGGGGCGAGGCAGCCGGACGACGCAAAGGAGTGACGCGGCGCGCGGGGGCCCGTGACGGCGTGGTGCGAGAAGGGGAGCCGCAACGCGTGGGTTGCGAGAGGAGGGCGCCGCGACGGCATGGCGGGCGCGGGGGCCGCGGTGGCGTGGAGGAGGGGCGTGGCGGAGCTGCGGCGGCAAGGCGCGGGGCTAGAGATGCGTTTGCCTCTTCCCTTTCCTCTTCTGTTGGAGAGACGGAGAAAAATTGCTTCTTCTTGTTCTGTACACGAAAGGCAAATGGGCATTTGCCTCTCCAGATTGCCTCTCCTTTGTTGGAGTCAGTCTTAGTGGTAAATGGAAGCTACTTTTAAGGTAAATGGAATTAAGGGGCAAAACATGTGTCCCGGATATTTGACATCTTAGTGATAAATTTAAGATAAATTTGCTCTATTTGCCCTTCCATCTAAACACTCCCACGTCAATATATATAAAGAAACACTCCCAACATCAGTCACAGTGTGGATATCCTCATAGAGGTAGAGGCGCCAGCAGCCGTCCGATTGGAAACGGATGGATCAGATGGAACGATACAGTAGAAAGCAAACAGGAAACCCGGTTTCTAAAATTCGGAACAGTGACTTCGCTCAGTGTTGAGCCAAGCCAATTCATCTGCGCACGGATGGCCACGGTACGCGCCCCGAAGCACCTGGCGGCTGGCGCGGGACGGCGCGGAGCAACTTCACTCTGCACACCATGTTCCGCAACAGGGTCCTCGTCCGCGCCGCCGCCGTCGACTCCGCCTCCTCAGCGCTGCCTCCATTCCGCCTCCGCCAGCTCTCGCTCTCCGCGGCCGCCCCGGTCACCGCCCTCGACCTCGAAATCCTCTGCTGCAGGCTCTCCCGCCGCCACCGCCTCGCGTGCCTCCCCCAGCCCCCCGCCGACGCTCTCCTCGTCTCCCAGGTCTCGGCGTCTCGCACCCCCAGGCCGTGCATGACCCCGTCCGTACACGACGACGGGATTTTTAACCCTGCGTGCTCTCCCGGTCGTTGCAGGGATGCCAGTCCCGCGAGGCGGTCGAGGCGGTTTCCGAGATCACGGCCGCGTTCCCTGGAACCTCGGTGAGCGCGGCCGTCTCCTCGCACGCCCTTCATCCGCTCGACGTTTTCCCGCAATACTGCGTGGGAACTGTTTTTGCGCCCAGCTTGTAACGACTGGTGCATGTTTGGCATTGTAGGTGGGCGAGGAGGAGGCGCTGGAATGCTCAGGTGAGCTGGTCGCGAAAGCCGTCGGGTGCGAGCTGCGCTCCATGATGCTTGAACATAGATGGAGGTGTCTGGGGGAGAGTATTTACGTGGACTCGAAGTTTGGTCAGAATCAGGAGGGGACTGATCTCTGCACGGTGAATGTGGTAAAATACTTTTCACCTGTAATTTGGAGGCCTGTGGACATGGTTGCACATTCCCTTTTGTGAAAAATAAATGTCATGATGTCACTGCTCTGTATTTGGAAACGAGCATTCAAATCAGGATTTTAGGATAGTCGGTCCAGGCTGTAGGTGAAGCAAAATGGGTTAGAGATGGTTAATAATACAACATGCATGACGGCGTGACCATACCACTAAACCACGTGCTACACTTGAATGGTCGCAGTTCAGCTTACAATTTCGCACAAGAACAGGCGTTTGGCAAATGGGTTAGAAATGGTTAAGTATGAAGTGTGTGTGATCATGTAGTACACAAAATAAACCATAGGTTCAGGAAAACCAACAGTCTATAAACTTCAAAATTAGCTTATTTTTTTCTTTGACTATATGAGTACTCCTCAAAACTCAATATTTCTTCTCTTCATAACTATATGTACGTTCTGGTTCAGTGTCATGACCATTATGAACCAATAGTTGCCATCCAATTGCAGTCAAGCGTTGGCATGTGAATGGAAGCAAGAACATGCCTTTAAATGTACTAGATATGAAGTCATTTGCAGTTCAGCTACAAAGGTTTCGAATAATGGAACAAACAGTTTTAGAAGTATGAATCTGTAAAAATGGGATGCCACTTGTATGCCGCAATTCTTGTTAAATGCTTTGGATAGACTACTTCAACCTTCTGCTATTTTCTAGTATAAAGTATAAGCTCTTGATAATATGATGCTGCTTGTTGTATAGCTTTCGGTTATTACATTAGTGGTCAAATTGCTACAGGAAGTCCGACTAGGGAGGAATGATGATTTTGAATTTGTTGTCTCACCTGACGCATTTCGCTACACTACTCATAAGGTACCCTTCAGTTTTCTTCTTCTTTCTGTTACAGAGAAGAAAATTGTTCCAGTTAACAAATTTATGTCTTGCTGCTAGATCTCTGATGTGGCTAGCTCCAATATGATGGAAATATTTCAGCACAACAATGAAGTGGTTCTGGATATCTTTAACATTCAAACAGCTTGTACAATTCTTCCTGCACTTCAGGAAGGCCATGTGATTGGTACTTTATTTTTTTCTTATTACTTTACTTGTTAAAACTATAGTTTATTTTTGTAAAGATTTATTTTCATTTCCGTAGGATACAGAAAGATGCCCCCCTCAGAATGCTGCTTGGACAAGTTTATGGAGCTTTGCTTATTTAAAGTGACACATGATATTCCTTGCTTTATGATAATTGATCTTATTTAATTTCATGCTTATTTTTAAGAGTAGATTCTCTGGAGGACTTCTGATTTCATTTTTTTTCATAAATTGTGTTCTGCAGCATGGGTTAGATACAAACTACGATTACCATGTAGCAGTCAAACTTACTTTTGGAGCTTCATTGGAAACAAAATGGTTATCACTTCCTTGATATCATATTTGTATATATTATGTTGCCCTGAAGATATTGGCATATTGAACATTCCCACTTATCACATCTGCCTATATATGCTTTTGATTTGCTTTCTTTCATTTATAAGTAGGTTGCCTTCTTCATTAGTTCTCCAAGGTCCAGGGCTTCAACCAGCCTTAAAATCTGTAAGAGTATCCAAAGCAATGTCCTCCTTGCAATCCTTTGTAGAATTATTGAAAGGTAAGGACATGCTGTCGCTTCCATTTGTGAAAAATAGTTCGTGTGAGCTTTGATCTACCTTTGTGCATCTGGTTTTTTAGATCTGTGCACAATGACACATACATTCACATGCTAAAGATTCAATATGTTCCTACTTTTGCTGTCATTATTGTTATAGACACCCTTGAGTAAAAAAAAAACCCTCTACCGGTGGGGGAAAGACTGCCCCCACAAGGCCACAACATTGCACTAAGAAGGAATCTCTGCCAATCTGGCCGAGAAAACCCCCGAACCCTATCTTCACCGTAACTTGGGCCAACCACGACCAACTGGCTTGGCGACTACTGCAACTACCCCCAGCTAGGAGGGCCAAAACAGCCAAAGGTGCCTCGGGTCCACGCCCTACCACATTGATTGTTTTTTGGGTTGCCAGCGAGAATGTTTATTTTTTCTTGCTGCGACCAGGATTTGAACCTAGTTAATGTCTCCCTCAACTGGGGAGTTTGCCACTACACTAGAAGAGTGTTGGCGACAATTAGAAGCCGGGAACGTGGAACGTGGCCGTGTTCCGCGTACCGGGAACTTCGTCCCGAACGAGGAACGGGGACGAACGGGAACGTCGTCCCAAATTGTTGTGGTACGTTGATCCGGCACCATCCTAACATGGGTGTGGAACATCGATCCAATACCGCGGGAACATGAAGTCGGGGACATCACATACCTCGCGACACCGTGCCGTCCGCCTCCACCATCGCCGGTTTGCCACCCGCCGCCACCGTCGTCCGCAGCGGCGCAGCCCAAGCTCGCAGATCGCTGACTCGCTCCTCGACGGTCGTTCGCTATCGTCGCCGCGGCAGCCGCCCGCCGCAAGCACGGCTCCGGCCGTCGTCGCCCGCTGCCCTCGCGGCCCCACCTCCGGAATCCTCCTCGCCGCGCCGGCAATGGCGGAGCCGAAGGCGGCATTGTCGAAGATCCGGGGCCAGGGCGCCAGCCGCCAGGCCGCCAAGCGTGCTGCGCGCCGCACCTCTCGCGGACCCGTGGAGGAGAGAATACAAGAAGGAGAAGGACCGGTGGAGAAGGATAGGGTTGCTTTTGATTGTGACCATGAGGATTTGATTTTGACCATGAGATAAGAAGATCAGCAGAAAAAAACAAAGCAAAAGAATGAATCGAACCCACGACAGTGATAACGTCCCAAATAATTTGGAATATGTTCCTCGTTCCGAAACAACATTCCGGGAACATCGTTCCCAACACACTTGGAACGTGTTCCATCTCGGATTGGAACATACGAAATAGGTATACCCCCTTCGTACCATGATTTAACAAAATGATGTTCCACGCTCCCCGTTCCCGTACCCCGTTCCCAATGTTCCGGGAACATGGCTTCTATGACAACCTTGAGTATCTTTACATTTTAATGATTATGGGAAATAATGTTTGTACATTCTGGAATGGTAGCTTCTTGAATCCTAAGTCCTAACTCACTTTTCTCTTTATTTCAGCTTGGAGTTTTTTTGGCCATAATAAACTAATAATTAAGGTACAGTTCAAGCAATTGGTCTTCTGTAACTCATTGTGTCAGATTTGAGTTCTTTTTCCTTGTCAAACTATTCGGTGGGAATTAAACTATTTGGCTGTTGTGCCAACATGTCTTTGCTGCTATGAGTGGCTATCCTTTCTTCATTTGTCTTAAAATTTAATGCTCTTGCTTAACTATGACAGCCTTTATTTCCCTGAAAGAAAAAAAACTATATGGTAACTTTTATTTCTCTCTTTCTTTTATTCATTGGAGCATACAAAGTTAATAGTCTTGTTAAACTATGGTCCTTACAGGAACATGCTCTACTGAAATTCTCTTCATCACTGCCTACTTGGGATAAGGCTGCAAGCAACGTGACACTACACAGTTCAAAAAATGATAATATCGAGGATCTTGGTTTAGGTCAGTCAAATATTATATCCAAAGGTCAACATTTATTCTAGTCTCATTCCGGAAGGGCTCACCTGTTTGCATGACTGAATTTTTTTGTTTTATCACGAGCTAAATGCATATATTTTTTATTTTTTCTTCTACAAGACTTTCGCACCCCAAAACCTGCTGTCCTCTGTTCATTGAGGGCAAAATCGTCGAATACGGAAGTTCACAAGACAGCTCATTCTTTGGGTGACAATTACTCTCTCAGTTGCGCAAATCCTATCAACGATGGTTTTCAATCACAACTGGTTGCTGCAAACAGTTCATATAAATGTAAGATCAGATTTTGCTCACATTCAATTTTTCTTACCATAAAGATATAGAATAAATTAGGTCAAATTAATAGATGATGTTTCTCATTGGCAACAGTTTAGTAAGCAAGTCCTATTTAAGAAGGGTTGGTTTGTCTATCTGTGTTTCTTATTTTCATTTATAATTTTTGTGACTACATTTTTTTGGGGTAATAGTAGGAGAGCACCTACAAGGTCAAAGTTTCAAGCATAAACAAGGCCCACAGGACTTTAACCGCAAAACCTGATGTAACACAAAAGTTAATTACTCTTGATCCAATGTGATTCAGCTGTTACCAGCTTTCTGCATGTGCTAAAAACTTCATAGAAACAATTTTTCTAGGAGCATCATATCTGAACCCAACATTATTTTCCAAAAATTCTTGTTAGGAGGCACCTTGTCGGAACTTTGTATTTCACTGCAGTGAAATATCTATCACTCCATGCCAATATAATAAGGTCTTTGAAGAACATTTTTCCTACTAAAAAAGTTGTCCCATCTTTTCTCGAATCTTTCAAAGATCTTAAGAGGGGGACAAACTAACTTCTACTAAATCAGAATATAGTTATGCTGTAATATTTGTGTTCCAGACTTATGACATCTCTTCCTTCTAACTAAAATCTTATGCAGCACATGTTACTCTGTTGAAGCCATCATTCAGCAGAAGTAAATCAGCAGAAAAAAGGAAATTGAGATTTTCAGGAGGCAAGTATTTATCAGTTTATTACAATTATAATTGCTGCACATCTACGAGACTTGATCACATTGTTGACTCATTTTCTCAACATTTTTTTGTTCCATGAATAAAAGGCATTTCTCCTTACTAATCCTCTAACCATTGTTGCATTAGAAGATCTTGATGCTGATAGTTCAAACAAATCAAGTCATCCTGATGCTGTAGCAAATCATGCTAATCCGCTTAGTTCATCAAGTGCAATTCTTCACATGCCAGTCATTCAGGTATGGACTTAGCTTTCAGCCAGAGGAATAACTCACATGACCAAATATTTATTTGCCAAATGAAGTATTGTCAGTAACTGGAAGAGGATCTGTTCATGTGGTAGCAGCGGAGTTTGGGTATCAAAAGTGTCTGTTGTTTTGTTAAGGTTGCTAGTTGCTATAAATATTATTGTTCTTCTTTCATCTTCTTTTTCATCTTTCAGAGCAGGGTTTGCCTGCATTTTGGAAGACAGTCAATTCCTGTATTTTCTCTGTTTTGGATAGCAGAGTTGCTGTCCATCTGAATGATTCCCTTATCCCCTTTTATATTGTGTGTGCAGTAGTTCTAAACTGTATTTTAAAAGAAATATAAGAAACACTTTGACATTAATTTCAGCTGTAAATCCACTCTAGTTTTATGTCAAAGTAACCTTACATAGAGTTTATAATGGTCCCAACGTGCATGCTTAGAAACCATGAATTTTTTAGCAGCATGTTTCAATCATCATTACAGGTTTCTGAAAATCTTGGAAGAAATCATGCAGAGTTACTGAAGAACAGAAGTCGACGAGGTGGAATTGCCAAAGGTATAATTAATCAAGAAACTGTTCTGTCTTCACGTATCATTGTAGGACAAAGTATCTAATATTCCTTATTTACCATGCAGACCAACTGGATTATTTAGAAACAAATAATTTTGACTCAGGAAGGAAGATAAGTCTTTTTATATTTTGTATGCTATCAGAAATGCTGTTTAGTAGTAACAAATAATATAAATTGCAAATAAAAAATGAAATCTTGATCAGCAAATGTTAAAAAGCACTTTACATCTCTTGAAACCATTTTAGTAGAGTGCAACATCTTAGGCTCATTGCCTCATTGGTATCTTGAAATTTAGATAAACCATGCAACTCAGTGTACTCGATAACGGGAAGTGATGCTGGCCAATGATTCTGTTGCTTGGTTTGATTCCCTCTAGTCCATTTTTTGTGTTATGCATGATCATCCAGTCGGAATATTGAATTAATTTCAGTATTAAGGCTTTTTTTAAATAGCTGGAAATGTTGAAACGAAGGGATAGGGTGAGGTCCACTTATTTTTGTAGATAGGGAAGAACTCATCTGTTGCAATGAATATAAGAAAAGGAAGGCAATTGATCCCCGTAACGTTCACATTTTTTCGTTCAAATAATGGTGGTGCGGTGAATAATGTGTGCTTCAATAGTGTTGAATTTATACTAACAAGGTTGCTTCACCTTTTGTGTTGCTCCATGAAAGCTACTGCTGGTTATCACTTGCATTAACCAGTGAGCTGCAGAATGACAATTATAAGAGTTAGAGTCGCAGCTTGCACCGTCTTGCATACAAATGACATGAAAAGTGAATTCTGGACTTCTTTGGCTCCTTATATAAATATATGATGTAGGTTGTTCCTCCTTTCTTGTCTTGAATGTCTCAAAGTCCACTCTTCACAATTGCTTTGAAGCTAATTTTGTAATTAAATTTTCAGCAAATAAATTTTATGTATTCAAATGTGTTTTGTAATCTACGTCTTTGCTTCTTGACTGGCATGAATTCCAGTACAACATGGTTGCATGTTCTGTAGGGCTAAATTCCATGTTACCTTTCTGCACAGTAAAGACTGCACACCAAGTATCCAAGAAGTGACAAAAGCAATACCAGACATTGGGAAAGATGTGCTTACCACAAAGGTCATAAACACAAAATTGGATTCTGTTGTTGCCAAGGATGAGGTTACTGCACAAGCAAAGAGAAAAACAAAGCAAGATCTTGACAAGAATGTGTTGACTGCTGTGACCAAACAAAAAGCAATGCCAGAAGTTGTCAAAAATGAATTTGCTATAAAGGTGATTAATCAAAATTCTTACTGTAAACAACAATCTTCTTTAGATCAATAAACTAAAACCTTTGGATGTAATTCCTTAGGTCAGAGATAATCAGAATGACGACCTTAAGAAAAAGGTTACTAAGTCGAGGGCGAAGGCAGTTGACAAGGATATCTTGAATTCAACAAGGACAAAAGCAAAGCCAGATGCTGCCAGTGACGAGTTGATAGCAAAGGTGACACATTTATTTTGCATGCGTTACCTAAAGATAGATAATATTCTGCTTTTTTAATAGCTTGATTTAAAATACATACAGGTGATTGATCATCGTAGGAGAGGTGAGTTGCGTTTACTAACAGTCGCTGATCTAAAGAGCTTCCTCAGTGCAAAGAAGTCAAAGGTTGGAGGAACAAAGGAAGTGCTAATACAAAGAGTGACTGAGCTCCTTGCTTGACAGATGCGTTGATGTTAACAAGTACTCCCTCCCTTTTATATATGACGAGGGAGTAACTAAGAGGTTCCAACCTAACATGCACGTGTGCACCTGTCACATGTGAGGTGTGAGTAGTGTTGGTGTGTGGTGTTGTTTGGCTATATGAGCCTTTTATCCCCTTTCTCAATGCAATGATGTGCAGTTCTACGTATTCAAGAAAAAAAGACGCATGTAGGTACTTCCACCGTGAAATCAGATACTCCTTCCAATCCAAAAATGTTTTGCTTTAGTTATGTTCTAAGTTAAACTTACCTAATTGTACAAGTTCATAGAAAAGTGCATTGGCATTTGAAATAACAAAACTAATTTCGTGGTTTGTGACAGAAATATAATAACCACATTGAATACATTGACAAAACAAATTAAAGAATACGATTACATGATAGAAGTGCACGTGTTGAAGGCATCCTTGAAGTTCGAACTGCTACTACTAGAATTTTTGCTTAACTCTTCTACCCTTATCAGCAAGAGAAAACAAGCAGGAAAACTGGATGCTACCCTTGTCAGCAAGAAAAAACAAGCAGGAAAACTGGATGCTAGATAGATTTGGAAAACTGGATGCTAGATAGATGTCTTTCAAAAATAGAGGGGCAGCTTCCGCAGCCAGCTACAGGAAGAGAAATCGAACTGCCCTGTCGTGTACTCGTGTGTGGGTGTTGTGCGACGGCACCGCTTTCCCGGCCTCATCGAGTAGGCTGAACTTGACGCTCCTTGATGGCCGTTGGGCAATGCTTGGATGCAGGATTCCTATTGCTGTCAGTCGTCATCCCGCGCCTCGCACTCTGCTGGTTGAGCGCCCGAGGCACTTCAATCTGCAGCCTGAGCGAACTGTTATAAAGTAAAATTGTAGACATAAGTGAATAGTGAATTGGGGTTTCTCATTGATCACATTGTTCCTTTTTATAGGGAGATTTACAAAATCGATTACAAGGTCATTAAGAGACTTTGTAACACTCCCTCTTTGACAGTGTCAATCTTGAGATCAATATGTTCTTGAATTCCTTTTGAAAAACCCTATCGGGAAAAATAGGAATACTTTGCTTCGTGGTTACAGCTCTTACCATGAACCTCCAAGGTTTAAGAAGTAACCTATGCCTTAATTTATCTCTAAAAAAACCATTGGTAAGGCATATGCTTGTATCAAACATTGTCTCGTCAAAAACTTTATATGAGAAAAACCTAATGGTAAAAACTCATTAAAAAAGAGTACAATGTGAAGCGTTCAACCAGGTCTATTATTCGGGACGTCTCCCCCTGAAGCTTGCAAGTCTCTTATCCGTCTCATACCAATTCCCTTAATGCATTTCTCGAATGAGGAAGTCGGTAGGGATTTAGTGAAGAGATCTGCTAGATTATCACAAGACTTTGTCGGTAAGATGTTTAATTCTCCATTTAGTTGAAGCTCATGGGGATAAAACAACTTAGGGGCAACATATTTCGTGATATTGCTCTTGATGTAACCTATTTGCATCTGTGAAATACAAGCAACATTATCTTCATAGATAGTAGTAGGTGGTTCTGAGGAAGCCACACACATTGACGTGATGCTTCATATAGTGCTATTATTTCAGAATGATTAGCCACTAATGTCCGTTTAGATGACTTCCATAATATGGTTGTATTCCTCCATGAAGGAATACAAAACTTGTTTGTGATCTGACATTGTTGTAAGGAATCGGATGCTCGTTAGCCTAAGAGGAGGAGGGGGTGAATTAGGCAACTAAAAACCTTAACCTATGGCTTCACTAATTTTGCACAAAGATAAACTAGAACATACTATCTAGATGTGCAACTAGGGTTGTTCTAGTGTGAAACTCCCATCCCAAAACAAGGTTTGCAACCTATAGCCAATCCTAGCATGATACTACTCTAGGAAAGTAAGGCAAGCAAAGATTGCAATAGAGTAAATGCGGAAACGTAAAGGGGATGAGAGGAAGCAAACTCTTGACACGCGATTTATCCCGTGGTATCGGTAGGCACTAAGCCACCCCTAGTCCACGTTGTTGAAGCACTCACACAAGAGTATTGCTTCCCGGTCACCAAGTCTCTCCCAAGAGCACCACTTGACTCGCCACAAAGGCTAGCCACTTAGGCACTTGTGAAGTTCCCTTGGTCACCTTGATGCCGCCTCCACTAAGGAGCTTCTCCACCAAGGAAGGGGATCTCCACGTCCCCGCACAAAGTGTCCTCGCCGCTCCACACCAAGCCGGAGGGTCGATGACGATTGCCGGTGAGCCACTTAGGCCCCAAGGCTTCCGGCGAACCTTGTACACCTTGATCCACTCAAGAATCACCTCACAAGGTTGGTACAACCTTGCCCTCACTCAGCTCAAAGCTAAGCCTAGCACTAAGCACATACACAAAGCATGTACAAGTCTAAGGATGAGCAATTAAGCACTTGGATGGATTGGATGTGATCTTCAATGTGTATTGAACTCCTCTGCACTTCCACACAATTCAGCAACCTCAAATGAGTGAGTGGAGGGGGTATAAATAGCCCAAGGCATCCAAAGAGCCGTTGGCTAACGACCACTGAAAAAGGTAGCGTTGGATGAACCGATGCTAGATTTTCCAGGGCGTCGGTTCATTCGGTGCCCCTCCCACGTCACATAGCCGTTGAGATTCTCTGACACAATTGCTCCGACGGTATACACCGACGGTGCGTCGGATCATCCGGTGCTTAAGACCCCGCGACCAGGTCGTCTCTGTTAGCTTTCACAAGACCGTCAGATAGACCGACGCTTCCCCTTGACCAAGGCGCCGGATCATCCGGTGTTGAAGGATTCGTCTTGGCGTGTCTCTCTCTTGATTCAAACTGAGCGTCAGATAGACCGACGGTGTCCTCACTCAGACCATCGGATCATCCGGTGCTACTGTCTTCGCTGCTCTTCCTCTGCAACTCGTCCAACGCTACTAGAAATTGGACCGTCGGTTCATCCGACGGTTCCTAGGGATTCACCCAGTGAACCAACTCGTCCGATGATTGCACCGATGCTTGCTTTTTAGGTACCGTCGGTTCATCCGACGGTATCAATTTTCTTCCTTTTCTTCGCGTCTTCAACTTGGATTTTTGCTTCAACTTAACATACTTAACATGCCATTACTTATAGTCCTCAAATTTGCTGTAAGTAACCTAACATGTCCACGGTATGTTAACTTGTGGTATGACATGTTAGCTTGGGCATGGTATGTTAACTTGTGCATGGTATGTTAACATGTGGTAACATCCATGGGACCTAGGAATGCCTACAAAGACATGCTAGACAATGTGGTTAGTCCCATTACTTGTGTTAGCATGAATCACCAAAATCAACTCGAACAAATGGCAAATGGGGCCATGTTCGCTAAATCTCCCCCTTTTTGGTGATTTATGACAACACAAGCAAAGCAAGCATAAATTTGCAAAAATTGACAAAACTAGAGCCACTTACACTTGCTTGGATGCTTACCATCATCCAAACTCCCCTAGATCAAACTTCCCCCTTTTTTTGATCTTCTCTTCCTATGTTCACACATAGCTTGCACTTCCCACTTTGGAACCACTAGCTTGCTTTGGTCTCACATTCTCCTCCTTTGGAATAAAATCTCCAAAAAAAGTCCAAAACAAAAGGGCTCCAAGGAAACTAGCAAGTCCTAGCAAACATAGCTCAAAGAGAAATGTTAAATACAAGGGAGATAGCCACATGAACCATGATCCATATGTATGATATCAATGAAGATACCACATGTGAGAATAACTAAGTTGGATCACAAGCTCATGAGACTAGCATGATACAACCTAAGCTCCCCCCTAAGTGTGTGCACAAAAAGATAGTGTGAAAATCAAGTGCACAACTACAAACTTGTAAGACAAGGAAGCTTAGAGCATATCATGCAAGAAGGTAGCTTAAAGGACAAGAGATAAGACAAATGGGTTCTTGTTACATTACCACTTGTAGATATCACTTGTAGACTTTTGATCATTGCATACCTCCGGGGGATGATCCTCTTTACCTTGTTGGCACCACATTGAGATGAGACACTTGGAAATGATATCACTAGGTGACACCACTTGAAAGAAGCTTGCATAGAAGACACTTGGGGTACCACAAGGATTAGGAATGTATGAGTACATTGCCTTTGAACTTATATACATAAGCTCACAAGGACATGACTCAATAGCATGAAGCTCATATTGCTATTTTCACTCTATTAGAGATGTTAGATCACATTGAGAGTGAAATAGCATTCTCTTACAATGAAGTACCGCACTGGAACGCGTCGCCTAGGGACTACATAAGATAACCTTGAAACAATGTTAGTCCCATAACCAAACCATAGGATGAGCTCCCCCTAAATGTGTGCATTTAGTGTTTTAATCACCAACCAAATGTATGCACATTGTTTATGACAACAAAAGGGAAGCTAACCCTATAGCTTGCTCATGATGCAAAGAGATATATATGAAAACATGCACCATGAAAGAACAAGTGTAGCTTTCCTACACACTAATCAAACCATGTAGGTTGCTCATGGGTTAGCACATGACACAAGCAACCTACCATAACATTGCAACAAATGCAACCTAAACAAGGCAATGGAGCTAAGTTTTAGTTTCCATTACCTCAACCGGGGAACTTGGGCAACACATGTCCAACTTGCAAGCTTGGCTTTTAGGCTTGAATCTTCACAACTTCTTTGTGCCAAGCCTCCCAAGTCCCCACGACTTCATGGCCTTCAAGTGGCCTTTGGAACCCAAACCATTTGAGGCCCCTTCATGTTGATGATGACTTCCTTGGGCACCCAAATGGGTTGGTTCCAACCCCGCTCTTCCTTCATCTTCCCAACATTGTGTGCAACCACCTTGCCATTAGCTTTCTTCTTGATGACGTAGGTGTTGCTCTTGGCCTTGTTCTTGTGGTTGGGCTTGGTGTAGATGAGGGAGATCTTGATGGTGGGCTTCAACTTCTTCTTTGCGCCCTTGTCCATCTTCTTGACAAATTGAGGGCATTTGTAGAACTTGTGCCCTTCTCCATGACACTTGTAGCAAGTCACAGTTGCACCCTTCTCAAGCTTCTTCACCATGGGATCACGATTATCTTGAGAAGGTTGGACTTTGCTCTTCATGTTTTGAGAGATGTCCACTTGTTCCTCATCGCTCTTGCCCTTTCCCATCAAGCTTGCCAACCTCTCTCGGAGCCATTTCACTTCTTGCTTAAGCTCATCATTCTTCTTGCCTATGAGGGAATCACATGTTTCTACAACAACATTCTAATTGCAAGATGGTGAGCAAGATTCATCAATTAAATCAATGCAAGAAGTTGAAGCATCTACCTTGGAGATAGGAATAGCACAAGGAATGCCTACTAAGACATGCTAGATAATGTGGTTAGTCCCATTACTTGTGTTAGCATGAATCACCAAAATCAACTCGAACAACTGGCAAATGGGGCCATGTTCGCTACAATTGTATATAACCAGCATCAACGTTCCAACCAAGCTAGGATCTTTAGTTTTTTTAAAAAATAATCCAAGATCCTTAGTTATATTTAAGTACCTAAGGATTTGTTTTCCTCCAGTCCAATTGCGCCTTGTTGGGGCAGCACTATGTCTTGCCAATAAATTCACTGCAAATGCAATGTCAGGCCTGATAACATTTGCAAGGTACATAAGTGGTCTGGTGAGACTGAGATAGGAAAATTCTGATCCAAATATCTCCTCTCCTTCCTCTTGTGGTCGGAATACACCTTTTTCAATATCAAGAGATCGAACAACCATAGGGGGGTTTGATTGGATGTGCTTTGTCCATATTGAATTGTTTTTACCCAAATCAAAATCTGGTTTTACCCAAATCCTTCATCTCAAATTCTGTCTTAAGATGATCACAAGCTTCATCAATATCTTGTGATGGCCAATGATATTCAAATCATCTACATACGCTGATATAAAACAAAATCTTGTAGAGGATATTTGTATGAAGACACATGGGTAATTGTCATTATTTGAGTAACCCTTCTAGAGAAGGTACTCACTCAGCCGGTTGTACCACATTTTATCCGACTGTTTGAGACCATAGAGTGATCTTTTGAGTTCACACGTGCGTGCGTGAATCTAGTGAACCATGTAACCATGGCGTCACGACATGCATCAACTACATAGATAGATGATTTTGAATTGTTAGAGATATCAAATATCATAACATAATTCCACTCATGGCTGGAGAAAATGTTTCATTTAAATTGATGTCAGGCCTCTGCGTGAACCATTGTGCTGCATGCCTCGCCTTATATCTCACCACCTCATTGTTCTCATTTCGCTTCCGGATGAAAACCCATTTGAAACCTACAACGAATGTTCTTGGAGGTGTAGGTATTACTGATGAGAATACCTCTTTTCTTGTGGGAGGCAAACTCTGCTTAAATTGCTTCCATTTTTTCTAGTTCGAGTGCTTCATGCACTCTGCCAAGGATTTTGGATCTGGATCATTTTGGATGGTCTTAGCAACGTAAAGTGTATGTCAACAATTGTAGTCTTATGATCGAATGATTCTCCAGAATATAGAAATTTCATGTACCTCAAATGACAACTCGATATTTTTCCGATACAATAGCGCTAGGGTGTCCCAATGTCCCATCATTAGAAATTGAGCGCATCTGGGAGGTGGATTGTGTAAATCCACTCAGTGTCTCTCAACTTGAGGTTGAGTTTCATTTATTGTGCCCAAGGGTTTATCCCTTTGTTTCCTCGTGCGCTTGCGAGGATTTGATGTCCTTCTCCACTCTCTTTTGAGGAAGGGAGTTGAATAGTTTTGTTTGGTACCTCTATTCTTTCCAGCACATTCCTTGTGGGAATGTATAATTTTGTGACACTTTTACTCATGGTAAATGAGTCTAGCAAATTATTTGGATCATTTTGCAAATTTATAATCCTTTGAACTTGAAGTTCAGATTCTTTAGTAAGAGGATCCACCTTTTTCGTGTCTATGGCATCCCAGTTTATTTACGGCCATTCAGTGTGATACTTGAATTCCCCCCTAATATCGAGACATTTTCTTCATTGATGATACAATCAGCGTACTAGACTGTGAGCAAATCCCATGTAAGGGGCTAGGTATTTAATGATTGACAGAGATAAATACTTCACATAGATCACCATTTTCCTGTGAGAGCAAATTGATGTACGGTTTGGTGGTGAGATCGGTACGTATACAACGCAACCGAATATCTGCAGATGGGAAATACTAGGAGGATCACTACAAACCAATTGCAGTGGAGAAGTTGTATGGTATGCAGTTGGACACAATTTTGTAATAGTGATCTAGCTTTAATCTCTTGATAAGAGATTCAGCTAAACCATCACCAGAGGTCTGTGACGAGCCACAAGAAGTCATTTTTGGCAGCTCTTGTAGCTCTACGGCGCCTTCGTCATGACATCATTCTTCATGAACAACGAAGCTGGAATGAGGAGACCGGGGGCCACTTTTGGCATAACCCGCATGTCCAAGAGCAAAGGGAGGAAAATGTCTATCATTATCAAAAGAGTGAAGGACTAGAGTCAAGGTTTTGGTGCAACTTTCATCATGACTTCTATCTCGCAGTGATAAGAAGTCCTCCCATGAAAAATAAGAACAAAGTTCCTATTGTGCAAATGAGGTTCATTGATTGGAAGTACTATGAGAAGCTCAACAACCCAGTGTTCAATGAAGTCATTCAAAAGTGCAAGCAAGTGGGTCTGTTTGATCTTATGGGCTTTTGCTACAATTAGGAAAAGGAGATATTGACTAAAGTCCATTGCTCCTATTACTTTGATGCTCATGAGAACACCATCACTTGGACACCTCAAGGGAACAAGTTCTCCATTGTCTACATGACATTCTCTAGGTTGTTGGGGCTTGGCACAAAGGATGAAGAGCGCACTCCTATTCACAATGAGAAGAATCATCCAAAGGACCTCCCATTCATGTTTCCTAGCCGAGCATTGGCCATTGAAGGCAAAGCGGATCAACTTCTTCCATACTACTACTACTTCAATTAGTTTTCTGGGCCACTATTGATCCCAAAGGACGAGATACTATCGCTCTTCGGTACTATGCTCCAAATCTTCTTAATCGTGTGCCATCGGAGGAAGAGGGCTTTTTCATATTCGACTTCATTTGGAATGAGCCTAGGAGGGCCATGAATGATCCAATGAAGCATCTACCTTATGCCCATATCTCATGTACATGATCGAGAGGGTTAGCAATGTGTCACACCCATTTTTTCGAAGAAAACCGAATGCATCTCATGCGTGTGATAGAATCATAAATTCACACATATGATAGACAAATGAGTGTAACATCATAAGACAATGCTCAAAATGTAAAAAGAGAGGTTTATTAACTTATTACACTCATAAGGTTAGACTCAAAGGTCTTTACACGATCATCGGTAACTTGACGATGAAATACCACCTTAATGTCCACAAGCCTCTGACTGGAGGATACGCGTGCCTCAGAATCCATCTAACTCATCGAAGAACTCTACTCCAGCATCCTCCTCTGAACACATATATGAAAGGGTGACTACACTTATGGTTGGTACTTAGCACGTGGGGAAGATGCAAAGCTATTAAGGATAGGCTAAGATTTTCAGCGATAAACATTTTTAAGTTGGTCAAATTTTATTAGCAAGCACCTATTTACTAAGTGTGAGTTTATACTAACCCAAAACTTAGCATTTATAAACCATTCTCTCAAACCATATACAAACCACGATTTAAATTCCATCTTCAAGTTCACTTATCATGTGAGGGTCCAAGCTGCTCTTGACCGTGAGCACGATTGATCGATCAGTTTTCACTCTGCATATGGCTCTGACCTTAGCCGATTAATTAGCACTACAAAAAATCTCGTGGTCTATGACGGTCAATTTTCGTCACGGATCATCAAAATTTCGTCATAAAATGACATCTATGACGAAATTTGAGAACGTCATGTATTGAGCATCACGGATCTCTTCTCGTGACGTCCTTAAATTTTCGTCATAGATTAGCGTGATCCATGACGTTCTCAAGCCATCATAAATTGGTGTAAAGCCCATTGAACCCAGCCCGAAGCCCAAAATCTGTGACGAAAGTGATCGTCATGGATTAACTTGCCACATCACTTGTAGAGATGAAGTGGCTGCTGACGTGGCAGATGACGAGGCACTGACGTGGCGGACACGAGGTAGATGACGCAGTGCTGACATGGCAGCCATGTGGCGCTGTTGTGGCTGCCACGTGGGGCTTAGTGGCTGCCATGTGGTGCTGACGTGGCGTCCACATGGCGCTGACGTGGCTGCCATGTGGCTGCCATGTGTCGCTAACTTGGCGTCCACGTGTCGCTGCCGTGGCAGATGATGTGACACTTTGTAACCAGGTCTAATTTCAGCCCATATTCATTTCAGCCCATATACATTTCAGCCCATATACATTTCAGCCCAACACAATAGCTAAAAAGATCGCCAAATTACCATATAAACCCAGATCAACCGAGATCACCATATCAACAAATATCACCAGAATATTTTTTATATGTATACAACATATATCACCACAACCATAAACAGATCAAAACCCCAACATGTATCACCATATATCACCAGACTACATCAAAACTACCACAACCGCTGCACAGCTTTGGCTCCCGTAAGTTTCCACCAAAAAGGTGAAGTTTCCCGTAAAGCATATGGCAATCGAAATTATATGTTGAACGAGAGAAGTACAAGTACCGAATAGATGAGTAACCCAAATCCAAATCAGCTCGAAGCAAACTAACACTAAACTTCAATTATGAAATTCAATTCTCCCAAGCATGCATATGGCAAAAAAGAAACAGATCCATAGGTACGACATGAACAATATCAACAATTATTAAAGGGCAAGCCGACAACTTCACACAAACATACTAAATGCTATAGTTCAAATGGAAAGTATACAAAAGTAACCTAGCACAAGCAAACTAGCAACAACCGTACAGAACCACAAGCACAAGCAAGATTTGATGGCCCTTGTGAAAATAGAAGACCCAAAATCACTCTTATGTTGTCCTATGTACCAATATAATAGCTTGAAAATTCATGGATGACAAAGAGGTGGCAAGCAAGTTACTCCTTTTCTCGTCCCAAACCCTTTTGGCAAATCGAAATTCATCCGCATTTCAATTAATTGTTTGAACAGCCATGAAACACAAAATGTTAGGCCTAGGATGCACGAATGCTATGATTAATGCACATTAAAGTATTCCGTGAAGACAAATCATTTCCCAACTACGGTAAAATATTAGCATTGTTTAGTCAATTTATGTTCCGCTTGGCCCTTGAATTGCCATAAATCTACGCACGTAATAATTTGTTAAACAGAAAACGTAAGAAATAGATAAAGTTCAGCTTCTAACCCCGTGCAAAGGACAGATTCTCGTTCAACCAAAGTGCCTTTAGCTTTGGACACTTCCCGATTTCTTGCATAACCGTCTCTTTATCCTGCAGCTTGTTTCCCCATAGGTTGAGAGCCGTCGGTGCGGAATGTGGTCCCGACACTAACCAAAAGAGAAAGCGCCGAGGTCTATCCCTCAATGGTCGATGCTAAATAACAAGTGACACAAGGTTTTATCCCCGGTTCCCGCCGAGGGGGCCGTACGTCCAAGCGCGGGCGTGCTCGAGGCACTATATTACTTAGCACCGGGGTGCCCGTAGTGGGGCGGCTACAAGCAAGGCGGGAGAGGAAGTAAGGCTTCCAAGTCCCCGGCGAAGATGTTGTGGGAGAGTTGGGGAGTGAGTACGTGGTGTGTGTGAAAGGTTCCCGTTGTCCGTTGTCTTGTGTCCCCCGCGGGCCGGGGGGTTCGCTCCCCCCTTTTATAGATCAAGGGGGAGGCGGTTTACATGCGCGCCGCGCTACCTAGCTACGTGGGGAAGTGCGACGTGCTATGCCGTAGAGTGGGCGGCCGTCCGGCGATCTTTGCAACGATCGAGTCATCATGGCTCGACTTGTACCCGAACAAAGGGGCGGTTCGAGGGTAGGAGAGCAACGGATGGTGGTGATGTCCTCCGATAGGCTCGAGGGAGGTGTCGACGCGGCCCGTACGGAGCACGGAGTAGGTAGAACGGCGTTCCTTCCCCGACGCGCTTCTCGTGCCCGGAGTTGTTGCTACGGCGTCGGGCGTGCTCCCCGCACGCGCGGGTACGGCGGCCACGCCGTTACGCGGGTAGGGATGGCGGTCCACCGGCCTAGCGCCTCCACCTAACCCCCGTAGGGTCACAAGAAAGTGAATCGAGGGTGCGCCGGCCCCCTTTCGAGGGCTCGGCGCGTTAGCCATATCGGAGCGTGCGCACGGTGTCACGGACCGACACCGGCCGCGCCGCACGCCCCTACCACGCTAGCGGGGATGGGCTCCTCCCCCGGGGAGTTGGTGCGGCGGCACCGGGGTGCGAGCCCCGGCGCATGATGGCGCCGTCCCGCCCGTGTCGGGGCATTAAATGCCCGTGTACGGGGGCCGCGCACGCGTGAGGGGCGCCCTCGAGCGTGGCGGACCCCGGCCGAGGGCGGGGCGCGCCCTCGAGCGAGGCGGAACCCGCCCGAGGGGGAGCGAACCCTCGAGCGAGGCGGAACCCGCTTGAGGGAGGTGCCGCCCCTCGATCGGGGGTGAAGCCCGCCCGAGGGGGGCGCGCGTCCTCGAGCGAGGCGGAGCTTACTCGAGGGGATCTCTAAGAGGGCCGCCTTGGTGGGCCGTCGGGGTCCCGGCGGCGTGGGCCGTGTCCTGCATGGTTAGGCACCTGCATGGTTAGGCTTAACGTGTTTTGGTTTCGTCGCGGGTTTTAAGTGAGGTTTTCCCCATTGTTTAAGGGGACCCCTAGGGCTGTCCCCGACGCAGTAGCCCCCGAGCATTTGTGGGTTTGCCATTGAGGCTCCCGCATGCCGGAACCTACCGATAGGACGTTCTTCCCTCCTTGCTCCCCGCGAACGCTTTCCGTGGGGCCGCGTCAGCGGACCCGCGGGTCTAGCCCCCGAGCCCCGCGGAGTGTGGGTGCTCCCGCAGGGGTTAACCGCGAGAATTTTGGTTAGAGGGCGTGGCACATATTCCAACCGGCATCGGCGGTGTTTCCGCCCGGCTTCGGGGGTGCACGCGCCGCCGGCACCGTTGTCTCCCGGCGGGTGCAATTTCAAGGAGGTGTAGCCGTGCGTCAAGCCCCCGAGCCTTGGCCCGTTCGAGGCGATCGGGTAGAGCTTTGCGACTTGTTTTTTAACGTGCCCTCGCCGTCCCTCCGCGGGACGGAGGGGTGAGGTTTCCGCAACCCCCATCGAGCGGGTCGCGGATTGCGGATTCCTCGTCGAGCCGGTAGCGGGTGGTTCAAGTGGACGCCCATGCCCCGTTCGATAAGGGTAGGCCGCGCGGTCCGAGACACGTCCATGGAAGCGCTTGCGTGGGTTTGCTAGGCGGGGCTCGGTCCCGTTCGCTAGGGACCGAGGGCGCGGAAGCTCTCCCTCGGTGGGATCCCCCCCGGCTAGCTGCCCTCGCTGGCTCTCGAACACGACATGTGGGGCACCCTCGAGCCGACGGGCTCGAGGAACGGCTCGAATGCGCATGCCTTCGTCGTCCCCTAACTCGCGATCCGAGGCGCCCGTTCGAACCCGTCGAGGGTCGGCTTCGGACCTCCGATCGCAGGGCCGTGCGGGGTGGCGCCCGGGCGGCCCCGTCTTTTCGCGTCCGTGGCCGTCGAGGTGTCCGGGGCGAGCCAGCCCTCGAGGCGCCGGTAGGCATCACGGCGCGGCATGGGTGCTTGCGGTGCCCGTTTTACTTCAAGCAGGCCCTGGGCGACCCTCTCACGCGCGTGCCCTCTTTAGAGGGTTGATATTGTCTCGAGCGGGGGCTCGTGCCGCTCGAGGGTTTTACGTGGCATGGGTACCGCGGTGCCCGCTTTACATCAAGCGGTGTCTCGGGTGGCCTTCTCACGTCGATGTCCCATCGAGGGCTGTTTTTGTTTTTGAGCCGAGGGCTCGTGCCGCTCGAGGGTTTTACGTGGCATGGGTACCCGCGGTGCCTGCTTTACATCAAGCGGTCCCGGCGGCCTTCTCATGTCGATATCCCTTCGAGGGTTGCCCTTGTCTCGAGCCAGGGGTTCGCCCCGCTCGAGGGTTCTCCTTGCTTGGCAAGGGACCCGGTCATTAAATGCCTCGCAGTCGAGGCTGCGGTTTTTGCAGCGCGGGCGCGTCTTTTTAGGCGCTGAGGCCGCGCGCGCGCGCGTAGTGGGCGGCGTGGCAGGCGGACGTGACTGCTTCGCCTCGGTCCCTGCGGGTCTTCGCCGTGATGATGGCCCACCCGCAAGGATGTGGCCGCCGGCCGTGGTGGGGCCCGTCCGTCGACGTGAAGGGAAGATTCCCCGCAGCTAATGCGAGCGGGCATCCGCTCCGAGAGCTCGCCCATCGGCTTATAAATCTGAGGGGAGGACGAGACGGCGGTTTTTTACCTTAACGCCTCACCATTTTCAGTCCCCCGCCCCTTCGTCTTCGTCTCGCCCTTGCCACTGTGCGGTGTCGCCGTTAGAGCTTTTCTTTCATTCCTTATCTTCCGCTCCTGCTTCTCTCTGCCTTCTTCATGGCGCCGCCTCAGCCCCCCCTCACGATCTTGGAGCCGTACGCCTGGGAGAGGTCGACGGTGACCCGGCTGGCCCTTGGCGAGCTGGTCGCCGCCGTCCACCGGCGGCCAATGAAGACGGACGTCCGGCGGAGTGGATAGTGCCGCCGGCGGCGGACCGCGAGCCCAACCCGCCGGAGGGTTACGTGGTGAGCTTCATCCGCTACCACGAGCGGGGCTTCAACGCGCCGCGTGCTCGCTTCATGTGGGCGATGTGCCACCACTACGGAGTGGAGCTGCACAACTTCGCCCCCAACGCGATTTCGCAGGCGGCCACATTCGTGGGCGTCTGCGAAGGGTACCTGGGGATCCCGCCCAACCGGGAGCTCGGGTTCACCTTTTCCGCGCGGAGCTCTTCACGCAGCCCCACGACGGAGCCGAGGGACCCGCGCGCGCGGTGCGCGCCGGCGGGATGTCGCTTGCCCCCGCGGGGGCAATTCAAGAACGTCTACATCCCCCGCACCATGACGACGAACAACGCCGGGCCGGGAGCGGGGATGGTTCTACTTGCGCAACGCCGAGCCCGGTCTCCCCCTCTACACCGGTCGGGTGTTCAAGGAGAGGCTCGACTCCCCGGGGCTACGGGGTGTCCACGGTCCAAAGATCGGAGGCGGCAGGAGTCGGTCCCGGCCGCCCCGCAGCGCCCGGCCGTCGGGGGACCGCCCTAGGGGTCCCCTCAAACGATGGGGGAACCCTCATTTAAATTCCTGCATCAAATGAACTAGGCCTAACCATGCAGGGAACTAACCATGCAGGACGTGGCCCATGCAGCAGGACTTCGGAGGCCCCGCCAAGATAGCCCGACCACGAGACCCCTCGAGCAGGCTCCGCCTCGCCCGAGGGTACACCTCCTCCTCGAACGGGCTCCGCCCCGCTCGAGGGGCAACCCCCCTCCTCGAACGGGTTCCGCCCCCGTTCGAGGGGCGACCCCTTCCCTCGAGCGGTCCCGCCCCCGCTCGAGGGCCCGCTCCCCCCCTCGAGCGGGCCTCGCCTCGCTCGAGGGTTCGCTCCACCCTCGGCCGGGGCCCGCCACGCTCACGGGCGCCCGCCGCACGCGTGCGCCGGCCCCGTACTTGGGCATTTAACGCCCGACGCCGCAGGACGGCGCCATCATGCGCCCGAGGCTCACGCCCCGTGCCGCCGCACCAGCTCCCCAGGGAGGAGCCCATCCCCGCCACTGTGGGGAGGACTGTGCGGTACGGCCGGTGTCAGTCCCATAACACCGTGCGCACGCCACTGTACGACTAACGCGCCCAACCCTCGAAAGGGGGCCGGGCGCACCCTCGATCCCACTTTCCCGTGACCCTGCAGGTTAGGTGAGGGACGCTAGGCCGGTGGGTGGCCATCCCGGCCACTGTAACGGCGCGGCCGCCGTACCCACGCGCGCGCGGCTCACGCCGACTTCGCAGCGCACGCCCGAACACCGGCAGCGCAACCACTCCACCACCGCAGCTCATTGGGAAGGAGCGCCGTTCGCCCGCTCCCCGTGCCCCGTACCGCCCATCATCAACACCTCCCTCGAAGCCTATCGGGGGACGCCATCGCCATCCGCCGCCTCCTACCCCTCGAACCGCCACCGTTCGGGTACAAGGTAGGCCATCATGGCCGGATCGTAGCGAAGATCGACCGGACGGCCGCCCGCTCTACACCGTAGCACGACGTGCTCCCACACGCAGCCTAGGTAGCGCGGCGTGCATGTAACCCGCCGCTCCCTTGGCCTATAAAAGGGAAGGCGAGCCCCCGCCCGCGGGGGGACGAATCCGGAGGAACACGGCCGCACCGTGCACTCACTCTCTTATTCTCCCACAACATCTTCGCCTACTCACCGGGGACTTGGGAGCCACGCTTCCTCTCCCGCCCTCGCTTGTATTCGCCCCACTACAAGCACCCCCGTGCCGAGCAATATAGTGCCACGAGCACACCACCGCCGGACGTACGGCCCCCCCTCGGCGGAACCGGGATAAATCCTTGTGTCATTTGTTGCTTAGCATCGACCATCGAGGGATAGACCTAGGCGTTATCTACCGGTTAGTGTCGGGACCACTTTCCGCACCGACGCTGGCGCCCACCGTGGGGCTAACGAGCGCCTAAGGTCATTTCGCTAACTCCCTCCATGGTGATTCGCACCGAGTACCGTAGCACCCGCTACAACATGGGTAGCTCGGACCCCCCTTCCGCCGGGTTCGAGATCCGCTTCGGGGACTTGAACTTCCGTGCCACGGGGAATGGCTATCTCATGCGCCTCACCAACCGTGAGGAGCTACGCGCGCAACGGGAGGCCGTGTCCGCTCCGGTCACCGCCGCACGCATGACGCCGCGCGCGCACCCCGCAGGCACGGATGCCGCGGGTTCGTCGACGCCGCGACGCCGTCGCCGCTCCGGGCTACGCTCGCGTCGGGCACGGTCCGAGCGGCGGCGGGCCGAGCGCGCCGCCGCCCAACGCAAAGGCGCCCACCGTCGCGACGACCGCCACCGCCCTAGCGGGACCGCGCGTGATCTCGGGACCGCGCATCCCCATCGGGCCGCGTGGCGCTACTACGGCCTACAACACCAACGTCAACACTACAATGTGCGGGGTTCCGCCCGGTCGGCACGTCTTCGTCGCCGGGGATCCCGCACTCCGCCACGGACGAGTCGTCCCCGGGCTCCGTCGACACGATGCCACCCGCCGGCCCGCCACGGGTACGCGGAGTGGGGACTTCTCTCGGTGTGCCGGACCCGGGCGCGTTCGTGTGCTTCCTCGACGCCACGGACCCTACGGTTCGGCCGCTCCGACGACTCCCGGCACGGGAGCTACGACCCCACGCGGGAATGCCGCGCCGTCATCACCAACGACCCGGCCAACGCCGCCGGTGCGGCGGCGCCGGAGATGGGGAAGTCACGCCGCCCCCGTGGGGCCGCCACGCGCCCGGCCGCGGGACCCGGCGCCCCGCCCCGGGGCCGATGTCGACGCGCGGCGGCCCAAGCTCGCGAGCTCGAGGCCAAGCCGCGCAGGAGTACGGACCGTGCGGCCGCTCCGCGCCTCGATGGCGGGGAGAGGCCTCGCGCGCGGCGAACGCGCGCGGGAGCTGGGCCGACAGGTCCGAGACCGCCTCAACCCCATCCCCAACGTCGACAACGCGGATACTCCGCCGCGGGCGAGCCAAAAGCTCATCGCCGCCGCAACACTGCTGCGCGCCATGCCGGCACCCTCGACCCCCGAGGCTCGAGACATGCACCGCGAGGTGCAGAGCCTCCTTGAGCAAGCGGCCGTCCAGCAAGCCGAAAGCTCGGCCTCACGCATCCGCCAACAGGGGGACGCGCGGGGTGATGATCCGGCACCAGGGGGCGAACCCTCGGTGCATGCGGGTCGACCTGCTGACCAGGGACGCACGCCGGCCAAGGAACGCCTCCTCGACACACGCAGGCGCCGGATGGTGACGCCCGCAACGTCATCAACGCCGGCGCACCGGCCAAGGAGGACGCGCGAGCGGCCGGGGGGCTACCACCCTCGAAGGGGTGGACGCTACGACGCGGCGGTGAGGATCGCTCCCCAACGCCGAGCCCCCGGCACCCGCGTGTTCGGCGGGAGATCCGCACGGCGGCATTCCCCCGCCGCTTCCGTCGGCCCTCGACGATCATCAAATACAACGGGGAGACGGACCCTCGTGTTTGGCTCAACGATTACCGCCCGGCTCGTCGGCGGGCGGGGCCACCAACGACGAAGTGATCATCCGCAACTTGCCCCCGCATCCGGGCGACGCGGCCCGGACATGGCTCGAGCACTTGCCCGCCGCCCGCATCCACAACCGGGACGATCTAGTCCACACCTTCGTGGGCAACTTCCGTGGGCACGTACGTGCGCCCCCGGAACTCCCGGGATCCGCGCTCCCGCACGCGAAGCCGGGTGAATCGGCCGCGGGACTTCATACGACGCTTCTCCAAGCGCCGCACGAGCTCCCCGCCGTGGCACAATCCGAGATCGTGCACGCGTTCCTCGAGGGCACCACGTGCCGGGACCTAGTGCGCGAGCCGGGACGCGCCCCGCCCACGGACTCGAACGAGCCGTTCGACATTGCCACCGCCCTCGCCTCCGGAGAGGAGGCCGTGGGGGCAATCTTCGATGGCAAGAAGGGCAAGCGCTCCGAGGACACGCCGCGGAGGGCAGCGGGTCCAAGGAGCCGCGCCGCAACGACAAGCGGGGCAAGAAGGGGAAGAAGCCGCGCCGCGAGGCGCGCGAGCAGGGGCGCAACGGCGGCAACGCCGAGGCCCTCGCTGTTGACCCGGCCCGACGGGGCCCTCGACCGGCTCCTCGAGGCCCGGGGGTGTTCGACGACATGATGAAGAAGCCATGCCCCTACCACAAAACCCCCGTGAATCACACTCTTGAGCAGTGCGACATGCTCAAGAAGTTCTATGGCCGTGCCGCCGCGAAGGAGGCAGAGGCCAAGAAGGATGGGGGCGACGGCGACGCAGGTGGCTTCCCCCGCTCGTCGAGAATGTGTTCCTCATTTTTGGGGGACCCACCGTCGACATGTCAACCCTAGGCAGCAAGAAGGAGCGGCACGAAGTCCTCGCCGCAGAGAGGGGCACCTCCGGCCTTTCTCAATCGGTCGAAGGATGCCATCACCTTTAGCCGGGATGATCACCCAAACCGCATCCCAAACCCGGCCGGTACCCCCGGTGGTCGATCCCATCATTGGGAACGCCCGGTTTTCGAAGGTCCTTATGGACGGAGGCGTAGCCTCAATATCCTCTTCGCGCATACATTGCGCCTAATGGGGATTGGGGTGACCGAGCTCGCGTTCCCGAAGCACGAAGCCGTTTCACGGCATCGCGCCGGAAAGGGTGTTCAACCCCTCGGGCGGTCGACCGCCCGTCCGGTTCGGGACCCCCAAGAATTTCCCGCAAGGAAACCCTCACCTTCGAGGTGGTGGGATTCAAAGGGGCCTACCATGCCATCCTTGGGCGACCATGCTATGCCAAAGATAGCATCCGGCGTCGAGGACAAATTTTACGGCGTCGAGCTTAATCATGTACCCCGCCGTACAACGAGGAAGCGAGATGAGCCGGCAAAGATAGCATCCGGCGGATCACCGTTCCCCCCGAACGTTTTCGTGCGCGACGTCGCGCGCCCTCGGTAACCTTCGAGCCTTACCCCTCGAGCGACGGCGCACCCTCGGGGGCTCCCTCGAATCCGGCCGGTGCGGACCCCATGGAAGAGGACCCCTCGAACGAGGCGTACGTACTCTCCCCTTCTCGAGGGGTACGGCTCCCACGAGGTCGTTGCAATGGACATCGAGCCGGTTCCCGTCCGGGCGGACCGGCGGGGAGAAGTACATCGCTCGGATCGCTCGAGGGGAGCTCCCCGCGCACGGCCACGCCCGTGCGCATCGCCGGGATGGCCAAGTCATTCACCCTCGTCGACGGCGAGCCGTACAAGCGCGCGCGCGTCGGGCATCCTCCGCCGGTGTATACCCATTCCCGAGGGGCGCGAGCTCCTACGAGACATCCACGCGGGAATCCGTGGCCATCACGCCGCGCCGCGCACCCTCGTCGGTAACGCGTTCCGCCAAGGCTTCTATTGGCCCACCGCGGTCGCGATGCCAACGAAATCGTGCGCACTTGCGAAGGGTGCCGCTTCTACGCCCGCAAGACCAACTTGCCGCCTCAAGCTCGCAAACGATCCCCGTAACATGGCCGTTCGCCGTGTGGGGATTAGACATCGTCGGCCCCCGCGGAAGGCGCCGGGGGCTTCACCCACCGCTCGTCGCGATCGACAAGTTCTCCAAGTGGGTGGAGGTGCGCCCCATTACGAATTTGAGGGCCGAGCAGGGGCGATCACGTTCTTCACCGACATCGTCTACCGCTTTGGAGTGCCAAACTCCATCATCACGTACAACGGGTCCCGGTTCACGTGCCGGAAGTTCTTGGAGTTCGCGACAAGTTCCACATCCGAGTGGATTGGGCACCGTGGCGCACCCACGTACTAACGGCCAAGTGGAACGTGCCAACGGCATGATCCTACAGGCCTCAAACCCGAATTTTTGACCCAGCTCAACAAATCGGCCGAAAATGGCTCCAAGAACTACCGGCAGTCATATGGAGCCTAAGGACTACCCCAAGCGAGCCACCGGTTCACCCCGTTTTTCCTAGTCCATGGCGCGGAGGCCATCCTCCCCACGGATCCGGAATACGGCTCGCCCAAAGTTCGAGGCTACAACGAGGACGCTAACCGCCGAGCCCGCGAGGACTCACCGGATCGCCTAGACGAAGTACGCCTCGTGGCGTTGATGCACTCCGCAAGGTATCACCGGTCCCTACGGCGCTACCAAGCACGCAAGATACGTCGAAGGGATTTCGCCGAGGGGGACTCGGTCCTAAGGCTACGCCAAGACAACCGAGGGCGCCACAAGCTATCGCCCCCATGGGAGGGACCCTACGTCGTGGTGAAGGTGCTCAAACCGGCACGTACAAGCTTGCCAACGAGGACGGCGAAGAACTCACCAACGCTTGGAACATCCAACAGCCTACGTCGCTTCTACCCTTAGCTAGGATTTCCAAGTATTTTCCGTTGTAAAAACGCACGGCCAACGCCCCGCTTGGTGTCACCTATGTAAATACTCCGAATCCAATAAAAGGGCAACTCGGCTTTCCCCCCGAAACCCAAGTTACCCTCGGGGGCTACCGCGGGGGGGCACCCCCCCCCCAAACGGTCCCATTTTTCGCGCAAAAAACGTAATAACACGCGCTAAGTTTGTCTCCTACTTCAACCACGAGCCACGATTCGAACAGGCGTAGGCGGCACAACGGAAGGAGCGCGCGAGCCGAGAGACGCCCTACGCCGCGTGGCTATGGCCCGTCTCTCTCGCCTCCAACCCAGCGGGCCCCTGCGAAAGGCGGACTTCCCTAACTAGAATCTACTCAGGAAGAAGAAGAAGCAAAAAGCGCAATAAGCAAGCGATTTCATTTACAAACTGACCATGTTCACGAAACTACTTGTTTATTTACAAGAGGCCACGAGGCCAGAGTTCTGATACACACAAACAAAAAACGGGCCTAGTGCCCAGGTGCTTTCAGGCAGGTGGAGCGGCAGCATCAGCGGCGTCCGGGAAGAGGAATTCTTCGAAGGCCTCGGCGAGCGACTCGGCGGCGTCAGCAGCAAGCGCGTCCGCACGCTCCATGGCCACCTCGTCCTCGACGCCCTCGGGCACGATGTAGCCTTCCGCTACCGCCTCGAGGTTGACCTCGTAGTGGGATCGCACCACTCCGAGGGCCTTCTCGCACGCCCGTGTGCAACGCCCGACGCACCCGCCCCCGTGACGTGGCCGCCGAGGGCGCGCAGCGGCCGGCCGCCGAGCCGCCGGCCCGGACATCGCCTTCCTCGACGGCGTGACAGTCTCGAGGGCCGCGTCCCGCGCTCCTCCGCAGCCTCTCGCTCGGAGGAGTTGTAGGAGGCTCCGCAGGCCTCGGCCCGCCCAACCGCCGTGCCCCAAAGCCGTGCGCGTGCCCGGAAGCGACAAGACGACAAGAAATCGAAAGGGGGAAACGAACCCTCTAAAGCAAAAACTAACAAGCGAGGTCGACAAGAACTTACCCTCGACTTGCCTCTTCTCCGGATCGAGGTCGCGGCGCGCGGACTCGAGCGCCGCTCCGAGATGCCCGGACGGTCTCGCCTTGCTCGACGAGGGCCATCTCTTGGGCGGCATTGCCGATGCCGAGCGCCGCCGCCTCATCCTCAACCTCGGAGAATGCGGCGTTCCGCTCCTCCGGGCCGACCCCCTCCGCCGGCCCCGCGCGCGACGCGCTCCCCGCTCCGCGCCGTCCGGCGTCGCGAAGGGCGGCCTCGCTCCCCGCCGGAGCCGCCCCTCGCCCCCGACGGGCGATGCGCTCTCCGCCGGAGCCGCCCCTCGGCCGGCGACGAGAGCCGCGGCCTTCACGTCGAAGGCGGCCTTCGTGTCATCGGCCTCCTTGGCGCGCCGCTCCGCCCCCGCGCGCCCGCTCCTCGCCCGGCGCCGCCGCGCCCCGCGCTCCCTCGAGCGACGTGCGGAGCTCCCGGGCCTCGGCGCGAGCGGTGGCCACCTCCGCCTCCCGTGTGGCGGCCAACGTCCGCGTCTTCTCCGTGTCCTCGCGCGCGTTCCACGCCGCCTCGTCACGATCGACGAGGGCCGCGCGGATCCGCCCGAGGCTCGGGTCACGCGCCGCGTCCCCGCCCCCGAACTCTCGGGAAGCACGTCGCACCACGCCATCGCCCGCACACCCGCCCACCGTCCGGCGTCCCGAGGGCATCCGCAAGCGCGTCGTAAGCGCCGCATCGCTCCCGAGCCGGCGGGCCTCGGCGTTCACCTGGTCGAACGCGCTGTACTTTTCGCGAGCGCGGCGCTCGAGCTCCTGGCATAACACACATCGAATCCCGTAAGTGCCAAAATTTGGGTGCAGCACGCGAAAACGAAAAAAGAAGGGAAACGAGCAACCGTGGCTCACCTGGAAGACGGTCCAGGCCGGGCCGCTGTGGACCCGCAGCGCTTCGTTCAACGCACGGTTGAGCGTGGCGCCATGGCCCAGAGCTCGCCCCGCAGCTCTCCCCGCCCCCCCCGGCGTCGCAAACGCCGGGGGGATCCTCCACGGCCCCCCCACCCGGGCGGGGGCGGCCGCGCGGGAGGACGAGGTCTCGGCATCGTGCCCTCGGCCCCCCGCCGTCATGCGACCCTCGTGCCGCCTCACGAGGGCCCCCTCCCGGGGGCTCGGGGAAGTTCGCGGGCCGCCCGGCCCACCGGTTCCACCCGTGCGGCGGGGAGTCATCCGAGAGCTCCACCACCTCCGCCCGGGGACCGCCGGCGAGCGGAGCCGCCCGCGCGCCTCCGCCGGCGCCTCCACCGCGCCTCCGCGACCACGGGCGCCCGTCGTGGCGCCGTGGCCGCCACCACCGTCCGCGCCGCCACCTCCGCGGGCGCTCCCGCAGGCCGCGCCCGCTCCGCCTCCTCCGTAGCCGCCGCCACCGCGGGCGGCACCTCCACCGTAGCCACCACCGCGGCCCGCGCCTCCGTGGCGACCGGCGCCGGCCGCCCCCCAAGAACCTCTCGGCTGCGCCGCGGCGGGCTGATCCGCCGGCCGGCCCCCGAGGCCTCGGCCGGCCTTGCGAGCTCATGCCCGCCGCCGCGCTCGTTCCCTCGGCGCGACCCCCTCGACGAGCGCCGCCGGGTGGGGATCGGGCCGCGTCCGTCCTCGGCACCTTGGCCGGTGCAAGAGGAGGAACGGTCGGCACCGCCCGCGCAATCACGAACGGAGAGTTAGAACATCTAACCACCCAAGACACCAAAGCCACACAAAGGAAGGCAAGGCTACGTACCTCGCGGAGGAAAAGGCCCGCTTCCTTTTCCTCGAGGACTCCGACGGGGCCGGTGTGGCGGTCACGCCCGACGCAGCCGCCTCCCGATGGCGCCGCCGCACGCGCGGGCACGCCCGCCCCGTGCGCGGGCGCGCCCGACGCCGCACCCCCCGACGGCGCCACAATGCGCGGGGGCACGCTTGTCCCGCGCGCGGGCACGCCTCCCCGACACGCCCCCTCGACGACGACGCCGCTCGCGCGGACGCACTCCCCCGCCGCGTGCGGGCACGCTCGACGCGCGCGCGGGCACGTCCGCCGCGCGCGCCTCCGCGGCGCGCGCGCGCCGCCCGCGGCGCGTGCCGCCCCCGACGACGACCGCCCGGCGGCGGACGCCGACGCGCCCGCCCCGTACGAAGCCGCCCCCGACGCCGGCGCGAGATCCGGCGACGGGGGCGCGGGCTGCCACCTGTCTGAGGGGCCCTCCCCCTCAGACTCTTCCTCCTCGTCCTGATCCGAGGACGAGGGCTCCTCGATGTCGGGGGAGGAGAGCCCCGCCTCCTCCCGCCGCCGGTACTCGGCGGACCGTGCGTCGCGACGCGCTTGGCGCCGCCTTGCGTGCTCCCCCGCGCGCGCCGCCCGCTCCCCGCCGCTCCCGCCGCGCCGCCCGGCCGAGCGCACGGGAGTCGGGGGTGGGTGGAACGGACTTGGCGATATTGAACTGCACCAACTGCGCGCAAGGGTGACAATGGCGCGTCAAGAAACATAAACGAGAACGAGGACCAAAACAGAGTAGAAAGCCACACTCACCAACGGGCCGGTGGGAAGCATCTCGATGTCCCACGGGGTCCGACCCGCAGGTAGCGGCGTCCTGGTGTCGACGGCGCTCCGCGCCCGGGTGAGCGCGTACGGCCGCTCCGGCGGCGGCGGGAGCATCCGCGACCTCGCCGGGTCGACGGGGTTGGCCGCCTCCGTCATCTCGAAGATGCGGAGCGGCCTCTCCATCAACGCGCACGATTCGCGGTGATGAAGGAAGGCGAGGACGCCCATCGCGTTGAGCCCCTCCCTCGCCGCCCGCCGCAAGGCGGCGAGGACGCGACCCCCGGCGCGCCCGATGGTTGGCCGTGGACAACCCGTAGCCCCGCAGGTCCGGCCTCTCCTTGAACACCCGCCCGGTGTAGGGAGGGAGGCCGGCTCGGCGTTGCGCGGATAAAACCATCCCCGCTCCCAACCGGCGTTGTTCGTCGTCATGGTGCAGGGGATGTAGAAGTTCTTGAGCCGCCCCTCGCGGGCAGCGACATCCCGCCGCGCGCGCACCGCGCGGCGGGTCCTCGGCTCCGACGTGGGCCGCGTGATCGCTCCCCCGCGGAAGAGGTGTACCCGCAGCTCCCAATTGATCGGGATCCCCGGTGACCCTTCGCGGACGCCCACGAATGTGGCCGCCCGCGAGATAGC
The DNA here is from genome assembly GCA_947561735.1 of Cenchrus americanus. Taxonomy (NCBI): domain Eukaryota; kingdom Viridiplantae; phylum Streptophyta; class Magnoliopsida; order Poales; family Poaceae; genus Cenchrus; species Cenchrus americanus. The sequence continues at coordinate 60,296,729 of OX387240.1, forward strand.
GTTGGGGGCGAAGTTGTGCAGCCTCCACCCCCGTAGTGGTAGCACAACGCCCGCATGAACGTGCTCGCGCCGCGCATTGAAGCCGCGCTCGTGGTAGCGGAGGAAGCTCACCACGTAACCCTCCCGCGGATTGGGCTCAAGGTGCGACGATGGCGGCACGATCCACTCCGCCGGCGCCCTTCTTCGTTGGCCGAGAGCCGGCCGGCGGCGACCGCCCGCCCGTGGCGAGCCGGGTCACGGCCGACTTCTCCCGTGCGTACGGCTCCCGGGACCCCGATCGGAGGCTGAGGCGGCGCCATGAGGGAGGACGAACGAGTACGAAGGTGGAGGACGAGGAAACGAGGAGAAAGCTCTAAGCAAGCGAGCCCGCGCGACGGCAAGGATGAGACGAAGGCGAAGAGGCGGAGGGCTAAAACGGTGAGGAGCCAAGGTAAAAAACCGCCGCCTACTCCTCCCCGCAGTTTTATAGGCGACGGGCGAGTTCTCCGGAGCGCACGTCCCGCCAACAGTAACTGCAGGAATCTTTCCATCGCGTCGACAAGCGGGCCCCACCACGACCGCGGCGGCCTCTAACACTGGCAGCGGGTCATCATTACGGCGAGACCGGCAAGCAACCGAGGTGAAACCGTCACATCTGCCGGCAGCGCCGCCCACTACGCGCGCGCGCGCGCCGCGCCGCCAAAAAAGCGCGCCGCCGCTCGCAAAACCCGCGGCCACGACCGCAAGGCTATTAAATGCCCGGCCCCTTGCCAAGCAAGGGAGAGCCCTCGAGCGAGGCGAATCCTCGGCTCGAGACAAGGGTGACCCTCGATGGGATATCGCCGTGAGAAGGTCGCCCGGACCTACTCGATGTAGAGCAGCCACCGCGGGCACCCATGCCACGTAGGACCCTCGAGCGGCATGACCCCCAACTCGAAACAAGGCGACCCTCGATGGGATATCGCCGTGAGAAGGTCGCCCGGACCTACTCGATGTAGAGCGAGGCCACCGCGGGCACCCATGCCGCGTAGGACCCTCGAGCGGCATGACCCCCAACTCGAGACGACGTCAACCCCCTAAAGAAGGCACGCGCGTAAGAGGATCGCCCAGGTCACGCTTGAAATAGAGCGACACCGAAAGCACTCATACCGCGCCATGCCACCAACCAGCACCTCGAGGGTCGGCACGCCCAGCACCCCTCGACGGCCGCAAACGCGAAAAAGACGGGGCTGGCCTAGGCACGGCCCCGCACGGCCTTACTGATCAGAGGTTCGAAGCCTGACCCTCGACGGGTTCGAACAGGCGCCCCGCACCGCGCAGTTAGGGACGACGAGGGCACGCGCATTCGAGCCGTTCCTCGAGCCCGTCGGCTCGAGGGTGCCCCACATGTCGTGTTCGAGAGCCAGCGAGGGCAGCTAGCCGGGGGGATCCCACCGAGGGAGAGCTTCCGCGCCCTCGGTCCCTAGCGAACGGGACCGAGCCCCACCTAGCAAACCCACGCAAGCGCTTCCATGGACGTGTCTCCGACCGCGCAGCCTACCCTTATCGAACGGGGCATGGACGTCCACTTGAACCACCCGCAAGCGGCCTCGAAGAGGAATCCGCGATTCGCGACCCGCTCGATGGGAGTCGTGGAAACCTCACCTCCCGACCCGCGGAGGGACGCGCGAGGGCGTGATAAAAAAAAACAAGTCGTCGTGGCTCGACCCGATCGCCTCGAACGTGCCAAGGCTCGGGGGCTTGACGCACGGCTACACCTCCTTGGAATTGCACCCGCCCGAGACAGAGACAGGGAGCGTGCACCCCCGATGCCGCTGAAATACCGCCGATGCCGGTTGGCATATGTGCCACGCCTTTCGACCGAATTGCTCGCGGTAAACCCCCCTCGCGGAGAGCCCACACTCCCCGGGGCTTCGGGGCTAGACCCGCGGGTCCGCTAGCGCGGCCCCACGCGAAAGCGTTCGCAAACAAGGAGGGAAGAACGTCCTATCGGTAGGTTCCGGCACCGCGGGAGCCTCAATGGCAAACCCGCGATGCTCGGGGGCTACCGTCGGGGACCGCCCTAGGGGTCCCCTCAAACGATGGGGGAACCCTCATTTAAATTCCTGCATCAAATGAACTAGGCCTAACCATGCAGGGAACTAACCATGCAGGACGTGGCCCATGCAGCAGGACTTCGGAGGCCCCGCCAAGATAGCCCGACCACGAGACCCCTCGAGCGAGGCTCCGCCGCCCGAGGGTACACCTCCTCCTCGAACGGGCTCCGCCCCCGCTCGAGGGGCAACCCCCCTCCTCGAACGGGTTCCGCCCCCGTTCGAGGGGCGACCCTTCCCTCGAGCGGTCCCGCCCCCGCTCGAGGGCCCGCTCCCCCTCGAGCGGGCCTCGCCTCGCTCGAGGGTTCGCTCCACCCTCGGCGGGGCCCGCCACGCTCACGGGCGCCCGCACGCGTGCGCCCGCCCCGTACTTGGGCATTTAACGCCCCGACGCCGCAGGACGGCGCCATCATGCGCCCGAGGCTCACGCCCCCGTGCCGTCGCACCAACTCCCCAGGGAGGAGCCCATCCCCGCCACTGTGGGGAGGACTGTGCGGTACGGCGGTGTCATTCCCATAACACCGTGCGCACGCCACTGTACGACTAACGCGCCCAACCCTCGAAAGGGGGCCGGCGCACCCTCGATCCCACTTTCCCGTGACCCCGCAGGTTAGGGTGAGGGACGCTAGGCCGGTGGGTGGCCATCCCGGCCACGCGTAACGGCGCGGCCGCCGTACCCACGCGCGCGGGCTCACGCCCGACTTCGCGGCGCACGCCCGAACACCTGCAGGCAACCACTCCACCACCGCAGCTCATTGGGAAGGAGCGCCGTTCGCCCGCTCCCCGTGCCCCGTACCGCCCATCATCAACACCTCCCTCGAAGCCTATCGGGGGACGCCATCGCCATCCGCCGCCTCCTACCCCTCGAACCGCCACCGTTCGGGTACAAGGTAGGCCATCATGGCCGGATCGTAGCGAAGATCGACCGACGGCCGCCCGCTCTACACCGTAGCACGACGTGCTCCCACACGCGGCTAGGTAGCGCGGCGTGCATGTAACCCTCGCCGCTCCCTTGGCCTATAAAAGGGAAGGCGAGCCCCCGGCCGCGGGGGGACGAATCCGGAGGAACACGGCCGCACCGTGCACTCACTCTCTTATTCTCCCACAACATCTTCGGCCTACTCACCGGGGACTTGGGAGCCACGCTTCCTCTCCCGCCTCGCTTGTATTCGCCCCACTACAAGCACCCCCGTGCCGAGCAATATAGTGCCACGAGCACACCACCGCCGGGACGTACGGCCCCCTCGGCGGGAACCAGGATAAATCCTTGTGTCATTTGTTGCTTAGCATCGACCATCGAGGGATAGACCTAGGCGTTATCTACCGGTTAGTGTCGGGACCACTTTCCGCACCGACACCGCGGCGCCGGGGCCGAACGCGATGGGCGTCCTCGCCTTCCTCCATCACCGGCGGATCGTGCCATTGATGGAGAGGCCGCCCGCATCTTCGAGATGACGAGAGGCGGCCAACCCCCGTCGACCCGGCGAGGTCGCGGATGCTCCCGACGCCCCTCGAGCGGCCATATGCGCTCACTCGGGCGCGGAGCGCCGTCGACACCCGGCGCCGATGCTCGCGGGCCGGACCCCATGGGACCTCGAGATGCTCCCCACGGCCCGCCGGGTGAGTGTGACTCTTGATTTTGTTTCGATTATTGGTACCACTTCGCCTCTTGACACATCTTTGATGTTCTTGTGTGCGGGCGGTGAACTTCACCGTCGCCAAGTCCGTTCCGCCCACCCCCGACCCCGCGCGCTCGGCGGGCGGCGCGGCGGCCAGCCAGCCAGCGAGCGGGCGGCGCGCGCGGAGGGAGCGCGCGAGGCGACATCAAGCGCGCCGCGACCGGCGGGCCGCGAAATGCCGGCGGCGCGAAGAGCCGGGGCTCTCCTCCCCCGGGGACCGAAGAGTACTCGTCCCTCGGAGGAGGACGAAGAGGAAGAGGCCGAGGGGGAGGGCCCCTCCGACGGGTGGCGCTGCGCCCCCGCCGCCGGAGCCGGCCGGCGGCGAGGGAGGCATCGCCCGGGGCGGGGCGCAACGGCGTCCGCCGCCGGCCATCGACATCGGGGGCGGCGCGCGCCGCGGGGGTGCCCGGCGCGCGCCACGAGGCGCGCGCGGCGAGCGCGCCCGTGCGCGCATCGAGCATGCCCGCGCGCGGGGCGAGCGTGCCCGCGCGCGTGGCGCCGTCGTCGGGGCGCCACGGCGAGCGTGCCCGCACGCGGGGCGAGCGTGCCCGCGCGCGCGGCGGCGCCTTCGGGAGGCGCGGCGTCGGGCGCGACCGCGCGCGGGGCGGGTGCCCCCGTGCGCGCGGCGGCGCCGTCGGGAGGCGCGCGGCGGCGCGCGCCGGCCGCACCGGCCCCATCCGCCGAGGCTTCGAGGAAAAGGAAACGGGCCTTTTCTTCTTCGAGGTAAGGAGCTCATCTTTTTGCTTGGTTCGATTTGTTAATGTTCGGGCGTTCTAATCCTCCGTCCGTGCTCGCGCGCAGGTGGTGCCAACCGTGCCTCCTCTCGCACCGGCCAAGGTGCCGAGGACGGACGCGTCCATTCCCACCCGGCGGCGCTCGTCGAGGGCGCCGCGGGCGGGGGCAAGCACGGCGGCGGGCGAGAGCTCGCGGGGGTCCGGCGGAGGCCTCGAGGCCTCGGCGGCGGCCAGATCAGCCCCGCCGCGGCGCGCCGGGAGGTCGCCGAGGAGGCGGCCGGCGCCGGCCGTCGTGGGGACGCGGCGCGCGGCGGCGGCCGTGGTGGAGGCGCGGCCCGCGGAGGGCGCGTCGTGGGAGGAGGCGGAGCGGGCGCAACTCCGTGGCCGCGCCCTCGTTGGCCGCAGGGGCACGGCCCGGAGGTGATGGCCGCGGCGCCGTGCCGGGCGCCCGCGGCCGCGGAGGCGCAAGTGGAGGCGCCGTGGAGGAGGCACAAGCGGCGGCGCCCGCCGGCGATCCGCATGCGGAGGTGGTGGAGGTCTCGGACGACTCCCCGCCGCCTGGGTGGGATCAGTGGGCCGGCCCGGCCCACGACCCCCCCGAGCCCCAGGAGGGGGCCCTCGTGAGGCGGCACGAGGGTCACATGGTGGTGGGGAATCGAGGACACGGCGCCGAGGCCTCGTCCCTCCCGCGCCGGCCGCCCGCCCGGTGGAGGGGGCCGTCGACGACCCCCCCCGCGTTCGCCGACGCCGGGGAGCAGGAGCTCGGGGAGAGCTCCGAGCCACGGCGCCACGCTCAACCGCGCGTTGAACGAGGCGCTGCGGGTCCATGGCGGCCCGGCATGGCTCGTTTTCCGGGGTAAGCCGTGGTTGCTCGTTCTCTTCTTTCTTTCGTTTGTGTGTGCTGCCTTCGTGTCTTGGCACTTATGGGTTTTGATTCTGTGGTTGCCAGGAGCTCGAGCGTCGCGCCCACGACAAGTACGACGCCTTCGACCGGGTGAACGCCGAGGTCCACCAGCTCCGGGAGCAGTGCAGCGCTTTCGACGCGCTTGCTGACGCCCTTAGGACGCCGGACAGCTGGCTGGCGTACCGGGCCCTGGCCTGGCCTGACGAGCTCCCCGAGAGCTCGAGGCAGGACACGGCGCGTCGCTCGAGCCTCGAGAGGGTCCGCGCAGCCCTTATCGACCGCGATGAGGCGCCGTGGCACGCGCGCGCTCGGACTTGGAGAAGACGCGGACGCTGGCCGCCAACTGGGAGGCGGAGGTGGCCAACTTCCGTGGCGAGGTCCGGAGCTCCGCACGTCGCTCGAGGGGGCGCAGGCGCAACAGCGCCAGGCCGAGGAGCGGGCGCGCGGGCCGGAGCGGCGCGCCAAGGAGGCCGACGACTTGAAGGCCGCCTTCGACGCCAAGGCCGCGGCCCTCGTTGCCGCCGAGGAGCAGCTCCGCAAGAGCGCACCACCCGCCAAGGGGCCGAGGGGCGGCTCCGGCAGGAGCAGCCGCCCTCGTCGACGCCCGTGCAGCGCTGGAGCAAGAGCGCGCCGCCCACGAGGTGTCGCAGAAGACCTTGGCGGATCTGGACGCCAAGCTCTCCAAGGCCGAGGGCGAGGTCATCGTGCTCAGCATTGCGAGCGCGAACCAGGAGATGGCCCTCCAGGAGCAGAGCGAGGCCGTCAAGCGCCTCGAGCTGGCGGTCGAGGCCGAGCGCCGCGCCCTCGAGATGGAGAGGAAGCAGGTCGAAGGTGAGCCACTGTTTGACTCTTGTCTTGTTGGTTTTTCGTTTGGGAACTCGCATTCCTTTTTTCTGATTTCTTTCTCGTCTTGGCGTTTCCAGGCTTGCGCACCGCCCTGGGGCACGCAGCTGAGCGGCCGAGGCGGCTGCAGCCTTCGTACAACTCCTCCGAGCAGGAGCTGCAGGAGCTGCGCGATGCGGCCCTCGAGACCTGCCGCGCCGTCGAGGAGGGCGAGGCACAGGCCGGCAGCTCCCTGGCCAGCCGCATGCGTGCCCTTGGTGGCCATGTCATCGAGCGGATGCGCCGGGCGCTGCATCTGGGCGTCCAGAAGGCCCTCGGAGTGGTGCGATCCCACTACGAGGTCAACTTCGAGGCGCTGGCGGAAGGCTACGTCGTTCCCGAGGGTGTCGAGGACGAGGTGGCGATGGAGCGTGTGGATGCGCTCGCCGCCGACGCCGCCGGGGTCGCTCGCCGAGGCCTTCGAGGAGTTCCTCTTCCCCGACGTTGCCGATGCCGCCGCTCCTTCCGCCCGAAACATCCGGGCGCCGGGCCCGCTTTTTGTGTATCAATATTCGGCCTTGTGGCCCTTGTAAATAAATATATTATCTTCATCGTAAACATTTGATGATACGTAATGAAGTGTTTTGCCTATTGCGCTTTTTTTGTTTCTCCTTCTTCCCCGAGTAGATTTTACTTGGGGGAGTTCGATTTTCGCCGGGGGTCCGCCGGGTTGGAGGCGAGAGAGAAGGGCCATATCCACGCGGCGTAGGCTATCTCTGGCTCGCACGCTCCTCCCGCCGGGCCGCCCGCGCCCGTTCAAATCGTTGCTCGTAGTTGAAGTAGAAAACAAACTTAGCGCGTGTGAGTTGTTTTTATTTTTGTGCAAAAAATGGGACCATTTTGGGGGGGGGGGGGTGCCACCCCGCATTAGCCCCCGAGGGTAACTTGGGTTTCGGGGGAAAGCCGAGTTATCCTTTCCATTAGACTTGAAGCATTTACATAGTTGTTGCCAAGCTCGGGGCGTTGGCCATGTGATTTTTACAACAAAAATACTTGGAAAATCCTAGCTAAGGGTAGAAGCGACGTAGGCTGTTGGATGTTCCAAGCGTTGGTGAGCTCTTCACCGTCCTCGTTGGCCGCCTTGTACGTGCCCGGCTTGAGTACCTTCACCACGACGTAGGGTCCCTCCCATGGGGGCGATAGCTTGTGGCACCCTCGGTTATCTTGGCGTAGCCTTAGGACCGCATCCCCCTCGCCGAAATCCCGTCGACGTATCTTGCGTGCTTGGTAGCGTCTTAGGGACTGTTGATACCTCGCGGAATGCATTAAGGCTACAAGGCGTGCCTCGTCCAGCTGGTCCAGCGAGTCCTCGCGGGCTCGCTGGTTAGCATCCTTGTTGTAGCCTCGAACCTTGGGTGACCCGTATTCTAAGTCCGTGGGGAGGACGGCCTCCGCGCCGTGGACTAGGAAAAACGGGGTGAACCCGGTGGCTCGCTTGGGGTGGTCCTTAGGCTCCACACGACCGCCGGTAGTTCTTGGAGCCATTTTCGCCCGCATTTGTTGAGCCGATCGAAAATTCCGGGCTTAAGGCCCCGTAGGATCATGCCGTGGGCACGCTCCACTTGGCCGTTGGTCCGTGGGTGTGCCACGGCCGCCCAATCCACGCGGATGTGGAACTTGTCGCGAACTCCAAGAACTTCCGGCCCGTGAACTCGGGACCCATTGTCCGTGATGATGGAGTTTGGCACTCCAAAGCGGTAGACGATGTCGGTGAAGAATGTCACCGCCCTGCTCGGCCCTTAGGTTCGTGATGGGGCGCACCTCCACCCACTTGGAGAACTTGTCGATCGCGACTAGCAAGTGGGTGAAGCCCCCGGCACCTTCCGCGGGGGCCCGACGATGTCCATCCCCCACACGACGAATGGCCATGTCACGGGGATGGTTTGTAGGGCGTGGGCGGGCGGGTTGGACTTGCGGGCGTAGAACCGGCACCCTTCGCGGTGCGCACGATCTCGCCGGTGTAACACCTCGCCCACCAAAGCCGCACCGCCCGGCCCTTCCGTAGGGGCGAGCACACGTACACATAGCACCCTACTTACACTTTCGTCCTCGCTTCATGTAAAAGGGTTAACCCGAGGGTTGTATGGCCGGTGGACAAAGGCTTATAAGTTGGCTCCACCCTTACTCTACTAGCAATGTGGCACTAAACACGCGCACCTGCGCTAATGGGCCACTCATGGGCCATCCAAATTGGGTCGGGTGTGACATTCACCCCCCTCAAAGAACCCGACGTCCTCGTCGGTCCCAACTCACCCGTCCGGTGCCGACCCATACGCCATGTCGTGTGCCCCATCCCGGCCCACACGCACATGCATATGTCCGCACACTGACCCGAGCAAATGTCCAGTAACCTTCCCTCTTAGCGCACGACCATACGTCCAGTGCCGACCCATATGCCATGCCGTGTGTCCCATCTCAGGCCCACACGCGCCATGTGCCCTATGTCCGCACACTCACCCGTACGAGCAACCGCGAGGGTCGGCTCTGATACCATTTGTAACACCTTGCCCACCAAAGCTGCACCGCCCAGCCCTTCCATAGAGGCAAGCACGCGTACACATAGCACCCTACTTACACTTTCGTCCTCGCTTCGTGTGAAAGGGTTAACCCGAGGGTGGTATGGCTGGTGGACAAAGGCTTATAAGTTGTCTCCACCCTTACTCAACTAGCAATGTGGCACTAAACACGCGCACCAGCGCTAATGGGCCACTCATGGGCCATCCAAATTGGGTCGGGTGTGACAGTGGCGTCCGAGACCGCAAGAGGCCGCAAAAGCCCCGACGGAACGCGTTGTCGACGAGGGTGCGGGGGTGCGGCGTGGTGGCCACGCATCCCCGCGTGGATGTCCCGTAGGAGCTCGCGCCCCTCGGGGATGGGCACGCACCGCCGTAGGATGCCGGAGGCGGCGCGCTTGTACCGCCTCGCCGTCGACGAGGGTGAACGATTTGGCCATCCTGGCAATGCGCCTGGCCGCGGCCCGGTCCGCGGGGAGTTCCCCTCGAGCGATCCGGGCGATGTACTTTTCGCGCCGGTCCTCTTGAGCGGGAACCGGCTCAATGTCCATCGCATCGGCCTCGTGGGAGCCGTACCCCTCGAGGAGGGAGAGCACGTACGCCTCGTTCGAGGGGTCCTCGTCCATGGGTTCCGCACCCGCCGGATTCGAGGGAGCCCCCCGAGGGTCCGTCATGGCTCGAGGGGTAGGGCTCGAAGACGACCGAGGGTTGAGCGATGTCGCGCGCGAAAACGTTCGGGGGAACGGTGATGCACCCGGACGCGATCTTTGCCAGTTCGTCTGCCTCCTCGTTGTACCGGCGGGGTACATGGTTGAGCTCAATGCCGTAGAACTTGTCCTCGAGGGCCCGCACGGCCTTGCAGTAAGCCTCCATCTTGTCGTCGTGGCGGCCTCGCGTTCTTCATGACTTGATCGATCACGAGCTGCGAGTCCCCCCGCACGTCGAGGCGCTTGACGCCCAACTCAATGGCGATCTTGAGGCCGCAGAGAAGGGCCTCGTATTCAGCCATATTGTTGGACGCGGGGAAGTGGAGGCGCACTGCGTAGCGCATGTGCTCCCCGAGGGGTGACACGAAGAGCAGGCCCGCGCCTGCTCCCGTTTTCATCACTGAGCCGTCGAAGAACAGCAGTCCGGCACTCGCCTGGATTTGTGGGGGCGGCAGCTGCGTGTCCGTCCACTCAGCAACGAAATCCGCCGGGATTTGCAATTTGATGGCCTTGTGCGGGGCGTAGGCGAGCGTTTCGCCCATCGGCTCCACGGACCACTTGGCGATTCTTCCCGCGGCGTCGGGGGTTGCGGATGATTTCTCCTAGTGGAAAGGAAGAAACCACCGTGACGGGATGGGCCTCGAAGTAGTGGCGGAGCTTGCGCCGCGCAAGAACTACCTCGTACAACAACTTCTCGGACTCGGGGGTAGCGCGTCTTCGTGTCCGATAGGACCTAGCCGATGTAGTAGACCGGCCGCCGTACGTGCAAGGCGTGCCCTTCCTCCATGCGCTCCACGACGATCACGGCGCTGACCACCTGGGTGGTTGCGGCTACGTAGAGCTGCAGGGGTTCGCCATCTTGCGGCGGGGTGAGGATCGGGGCGTGCGTCGGGGACGCCTTCAATTTGTCGAGCGCATCCTGGGCCTCGGTGGTCCAGGAGAAGTGCTCGTGCTTCTTGAGGAGGCGATAGAGGGGCAGGCCCTTCTTACCGAGCCGTGAGATGAAGCGGCTCAAGGCGGCGAGGCACCCCGGCACCTTCTCGCACCCCTTTGAGGTCCCGGATCGGACCCATCCGTTCGAGGGCCGCAACCTCTTCGGGGGTTGGCCTCGATTCCCCGTTGGGAGACAATGTACCCCGGGAGCATGCCTCGCGGCACTCCAAAGACACATTTTTCGGGGTTTAACTTGACCCCATTGGCCCGTAGGCAACCGAACGCGACGGCGAGGTCGCCAACCGGGTCATCCGCCTTCTCGGTCTTCACGACGATGTCGTCCACGTATGCTTCGACCGTTCGCCCGATGTGATCCCCAAAAACGTGCTGCATGCAACGCTGGTATGTTGCACCCGCGTTTCCGAGGCCGAATGGCATAGTGACGTAACGAACGTCCCGAACGGTGTGATGAACGAAGTCGCGAGCTGGTCGGACTCCTTCATTTTTATTTGGTGGTACCCGGAGTAAGCATCGAGGAAGCAAAGCAATTCGCACCCAGCCGTTGAATCGACGATTTGATCAATGCGTGGCAAAGGAAAAGGAACTTTAGGACATGCTTTATTAAGACTAGTGTAGTCTACACACATCCGCCACTTCCCATTCTTTTTCTTTACAAGCACGGGATTAGCTAGCCACGTAGGGTGGAACACTTCCTTGATGAATCCGGCCTCGAGAAGCTTCCGCGCTCCGCTCCGTTTGCCCGTCGCCGCTCCTCGTCGAAGCGGCGCGGCCGCCACCGCCGCACGGCGCGGGCCTTTGGCGAGATGTCAAGGGAGTGCTCGGCGACTTCCCTCGGGATGCCCGGCATATCCGAGGGGCTCCACGCGAAGATGTCGGTGTTGGCGCGGAGGAAGTCGACGAGCACTACTTCCTATTTGGGGCCGAGGGTGGAGCCGACCCTCAACGCCTTGCCCTCGGGGGCGACGGGTCGAGGGGGACCCCCTTGGTCCGCTCCGCCGCCTCGAAGGTGCCGGCGTGCTTGCTGGCGGGGTCGAGGTCTTCGTTGACCATCTTCTCCAGCGTGTTCACCAGCGCTTCGTCCCGGCGCCGCGTGCCTCGCGTGCTCCACGCACTCGACGTCGCAGTCGAACGCGTGCTCGATGGATGACCCGACGGTGATGACGCCGTTCGGTCCCGGCATCTTCATCTTCAGGTAAGTATAATTGGGGACCGCCATGAATTTGGCGTAACAGGGTCGCCCAAGTATAGCGTGGTAGGCCCCCTTGAACCCCACCACCTCGAAGGTGAGGGTCTCCTTGCGGAAGTTCTTTGGGGTGCCAAACCAGACCGGCAGGTCGATCTGCCCGAGGGGCTGAACCTGCTTGCCCGGCGCAATGCCGTGGAACGGCTTCGTGCTGGGCCGCAGTGCCGGGTCCAACCCGATCCCCATCGAGCGCAATGTATGCGCGTAGAGGATGTTGAGGCCGCCGCCTCCGTCCATGAGGACCTTCGAGAACCGGCGTTCCCGATGATGGGGTCTACCACCGGCGGGCTCGGCCCGGTTGGGGATGCGGTTCGGGTGGTCCTCCCGGCTAAAGGTGATGGCGTCCTCCGACCAATTGAGGAAGGACGGAGGTGCCCTCTCCGCGGCTAGGACCTCGTGCCGCTCCTTCTTGCGCTGCCGGGTCGACATGTCGACGGTTGGCCCCCCAAAGATGAGGAACACATTCTCAACGGCGGGGAAGCCGCCGGCGTCGCCATCGCCCCCGTCTTTCTTGGCCCCTGCCTCCTTCGCGGCGGCACGACCATAGAACTTCTTAAGCATATCGCACTGCTCAAGGGTGTGGTGCACTGGGGTCTTGTGGTAGGGACATGGCTTCTTCAGCATGTCGTCGAACACTCCCGGGCCTCGAGGGGCCGGTCGAGGGCCCCGTCGAGCCGGGTCACCGGCCGAGAGCCTCGGCGTTGCCGCCGTCGCGCCCCTCGCTCGCGCGCCTCGCGGTGCGGCTTCTTCCCCTTCTTGCCCCGCTTGTCGTTGCGGTGCGGCTCCTTGGACTTGCCGCCCTCCGCGGGCGCGTCCTCCGAGCGCTTGCCCTTCTTGCCGTCGAAGATCGCCCCCACGGCCTCCTCTCCGAAGCGAAGCCGGTGGCGATGTCGAACGGCTCGTTGGAGTCCGCAGGCGGGTTGCGTCCCGGCTCCTCCCGTACGAGGTCCCCGCACGTGGTGCCCTCAAGGAAGGCATGCACGATCTCGGACCGCGCCACGCCGGGGTGCTCGGTGCGGCGCTTAGAGAAGCGCCGTATGAAGTCCCGCGGCGACTCGCCGGGCTTCTCGCGTGCGGGAGCGCGGTCCCATGAGTTTCCGGGGTGCACGTATGTGCCCCGGAAGTTGCCCACGAACGTGTGGACCGGGTCGTCCCGGTTATGGATCCGGGCCGGCGGGCAAGTGCTCGAGCCATGTCCGGGCCGCGTCGCCAAGATGCAGGGGCAAGTTGCGGATGATGACCTCATCGCTGGTGGCCCCGCCTAGGCCGGCAAGCCAAGCGGTAGTCGTTGAGCCACAAACGGGGGTCTGTTTCCCCGTTGTACTTGACGATGGTCGAGGGTTGGCGGAAGCGTTGGGGGAACGCTGCCGCGCGGATCTCCCGGCTGAACACACGGGTGCCTGGGGCCTCCGGCGTCGCGGAGCAGTCCTCGCCGCTGTCATAGCGTCCACCCCGTCGAGGGTGGTAGCCCCTTGCTGCTCGGGCGTCAGCCTTGCTGGTGCGCCTGGCGTTGATGACGTTTCGGGCGTCACCGTCCAACGCCCTGCGTGCGTCAAGGAGCCGCTCCTTGGCCGACGTGCGTCCTTGGTCGGCGGGTCGCCCCGCTGATCCCCCCGCGTGCACCGAGGGTTCGCCTCCCGGCGCGCTTCGTCGCCCCGCGCATCCCCCCCGCCGGCGGATGCGTGAGGCCAAGCTCTCGGCCCGCCGGGCGGCCGCTTGCTCGATGAGAGTTTGCACCTCGCGGTGCGGGTCTCGAGCCCTCGGGGGGTCGAGGGTGCCGGCATGGCTCGCGGCGGCGTTGCGGCGACGATGAGCTTTTGGCTCGCTCGCGGCGGTGCGTCCGCGTTGTCGACGTTGGGGACGGTGTTGATGCGGTCGCGAACCCGTCGGCCCCGCCTCCCGTGCGCGTTCGCCGCGCGCGGAGGCCTCTCCCCGCCATTGAGGCGCGGAGCGCTCACACCGTTCGGGTACTCTTCCGCCGGCTTGGCTTCGAGCTCGCGGGCTTGGGCCGCCCGTGCGTCGGCGTCGGCCCCGGCGAGGAGCGCTTGGCCCCGCGGCCATACGCGCGGCGATCCCCGGGGCGGGGGTGACTTCCCCGTCTCCCGGTGCTCGCCGCACCGGCCGGCATTGGCCGGTCGTTGGTGATGACGGCGTAGCATTCCCGCGCGGGGTCGTAGCTCCCCGTGCCGGAGTCGTCGGAGCGGGACCCAAACCCGCAGTCCGCGGCGTCTAGGAAACGCCGAACACAACCGGGTCCGGCACGCCGGAGAAGTCCCACTCCGCATACCCGTGGTGGTTGGCGGGTGGTAACGCGTCGACGGAGCCCAGGGACGATTCGTCTCCTGCTGAGGCGCCGGGACCCCTGGCGATGAAGACGTGGCGGCCAGGTGGAACCCTGCGCATTGTGGTGTTGACGTTGGCGTTGTAGGCCGACGTAGCACCACGCAGCCCGATGGGGATGCGTGGTCCGGAGACCACGCGCGGTCCCGCTGGGGCGGTGGCGGTTGTCGTGACGGTGGGCGCGCCACTTTGAGTGGCGGCGCGCTCGGCCCGCCGCCGCCGGGCCGCGCGTGGCGCGAGCGCCGTCCCGAGCGACGACGGCGTCGTGGCGTCGATGGACCCGCGGCATCCGTGCCCGCGGGCGCCCTCGCGCCGAGTCGTGCGTGCGGCGGGGGCCTCGGGCGGACTTGGCCCCGGCGCCGCGCGTGGAGTTCCTCACGGTTGGTGAGGCGCATGAGATAGCCGTTCCCCGTGGCCTGAAAGTTCGTGTCCCCCGAAGCGGATTTCGAACCCGGCTGGGAGGGGGTCCGAGCTACCCATGCAGTAGCGTGTACCACGGTACTCAGTGCGGATCACCATGGAGGGAGTTGGCGAAATGACCTTAGGCGCTCGCTTGCCCCACGGTGGGCGCCAACTGTCGGTGCGGAATGTGGTCCCGACACTAACCAGTAGAAAGCGCCGAGGTCTATCCCTCAATGGTCGATGCTAAGGAACAAGTGACACAAGGTTTTATCCTGGTTCCGGCCGAGGGGGCCGTACGTCCAGCAGTGGCGTGCTCGAGGCACTATATTACTTAGCACCGGGGGTGCCTGTAGTGGGGCGGCTACAAGCAAGGCGGGAGAGGAAGCAAGGCTTCCAAGTCCCTGGCTGAAGACGTTGTGGGAGAGTTGGGGAGTGAGTACGTGGTGTGTGTGAAAGGTTCCCCGTTGTCCGTTGTCTTGTGTCCCCCGCGGGCCGGGGGTTCGCTCCCCCCTTTTATAGATCAAGGGGGAGGCGGTTTACATGCGCGTCGCGCTACCTAGCTACGTGGGGAAGTGCGACGTGCTATGTCGTAGAGTGGGCGGCCGTCCGGCGATCTTTGCAACGATCCGGTCATCATGGCTCGACTTGTACCCGAACAAAGGCGGTTCGAGGGTAGGAGAGCAAAGCGCGATGGTGGTGATGTCCTCTGATAGGCTCGAGGGAGGTGCTGACGCAGGCACGTACGGAGTACAGGAGTAGGTAGAACGGCGTTCCTTCCCGACGCGCTTCTCGTGCCCGGAGTTGTTGCTACAGCGTCGGGCGTGCTCCTGCACGCGCGGGTACGGCGGCCACGCCGTTGCGCGGCGGTGGATGGCGGTCCACCGGCCTAGCGCCTCCACCTAACCCCCGTAGGGTCACAAGAAAGTGAATCGAGGGTGCGCCGGCCCCCTTTCGAGGGCTCGGCGCGTTAGCCGTACCGGAGCGTGCGCACGGTGTCACCGGACCGACGCCGGCCGCGCCGCACGCTCCCTTCCCCACGCAGCGGGGATGGGCTCCTCCCCGGGGAGTTGGTGCGGCGGCACCGGGGTGCGAGCCCCGGCGCATGATGGCGCCGTCCCGCCCGTGTCGGGGCATTAAATGCCCGTGTACGGGGGCCGGCGCACGCGTGAGGGGCGCCCTCGAGCGTGGCGGACCCCCGCCGAGGGCGGGCGCGCCCTCGAGCGAGGCGGAACCCGCCCGAGGGGGAGCGAACCCTCGAGCGAGGCGGAACCCGCTCGAGGGAAGTGCTGCCCCTCGATCGGGGTGAAGCCCGCCCGAGGGGGGCGCGTGTCCTCGAGCGAGGCGGAGCCTACTCGAGGGGTCTCTAAGAGGGCCGCCTTGGTGGGCCGTCGGGGTCCCTGCGGCGTGGGCCGTGTCCTGCATGGTTAGGCACCTGCATGGTTAGGCTTAACGTGTTTTGGTTTCGTTGCGGGTTTTAAGTGAGGTTTTCCCCATTGTTTAAGGGGACCCCTAGGGTCGTCCCCGACAAGAGCTACAATATTCTAGTGACAAACAAAGGAAATAGTTTCGGATAAACCGAGTACCAAGAACAAAGTGCCAAAAATAGTTACTTCCGACAACTAATATAAAGATGCGGTAAAAAATACTTTGTTGAAGTCACCACTAATAGAGTACTAGTAACACTCGTGTGATAGACACGCCCTAAAGTTCATAGATGAAACCCATCCTAACAAACCTTTCCATATCATTTTCATGGGGCCACATAATCTCTTTTCGCAATAGTATATTACAAATGAGCAATTTAAAACCCGTACATTAGAACAAATCGGACCAGCTTTTAAAAGAAAAAAAGAATCGACCGAAAACTTTGCGTATAGGTCCAAGGCTACAAGCATGTCATCATCAATTCCAAGTTCCTCAAGTTCCGGCCATGCCGATTCTCCCTTATATGGAAAAATCCCGCAAGTGAACACCGGCAATCCGGTATGAACATCCGGTGTTGATTGTTGGCTATGCATTAGATGATAACGAAGAAGCAGATAAGACATTTATTTATTACTCTATTTTTAAACAAGCGATGTTATGACAATCATAGGCCCAAGTTAACTGTAATTGAAATTCTAGCTGTCACTTCACGAATTACTACTAATTGCAGTATATAATGACCAATTATGCACACCTATTTGATGCACCTATCACACTTTTCTTACAGTTGAATGAAAAGGATTATCTAGCTAACTGAATAGGGAGAACTGGTAAAAGAAAAACAAAAGATTGGAAGCAAGGGGGCGGACATACCTTGTCATCGTACTTTTGAAACAACATCACTTTTGGGGCCATGTACAGACAAGAACCACAAGTAATGTCTTCATACTCCCCACGACGAAGAACCCTACAGGTCAAAGAGTAACTCGGCTACGGTATTTGAAAAGTTTTAATTCATAAGGTATTTGAAAATGAGAGGGAGGTAAAACCCCACCTTGCACGGCCAAAATCGGATATCTTGAGGGCTGCATCGCTTCTTGGTGAAGATAGTAGGATACTCGCAACATTAGGGATAGGATAATTATATCAACTCGCAGATCTATCTCATTAGTTTGAAAGCGAGAAAAAAAGAAAAGGAAATACTTGTAAGCCGATCCCCGCAATTACTCACACATCACATCCCCCGCCGCGAACCGAATTCGAATGAATGGCAATTGATCGAGAGACAATCGAATTACCAATTTGCTTCATGAAATTTCGGCCACGAGTTCGTCGGCCCTCCCGCCGCGCGCGGATGAAGGCCGCGAGGTCCCCTCCCTCGCACGGCTCCGGGACGAGGTACGGGCGGCTCCGTATCCGACGGAGGGAGACAAACATAGATATTTGGGGCCGTGCCACTAGAAGAAAAATCGATGGATATTGCCGCAGAAATAGAGATGCGGTTATACTTGGATGAGGCGGATGATGTTAGGGTCGCCGACGGCGGCGAGGAAGCGGACCTCGCTGGTCGAGGCCGTCGTGGAGGCGGTCCGGGGAGGCCCGCGGGGCGCACTTGCTTCACGGCCACGGCCGGTTGTGGCAGCTCGGGCCACCGTCGCCTCCCCGTCCTCGCACGTGTAGACAGGGGCGGCCTCCGGGCGCCGCATCCCCTACGTAGATCCATAAGGGCCTACGGAGCCCCACTCCTCGCCGGAAGGGGCCACCGCCGTAGATCCAAGGCGCCCGTGGACGACGGACGACCGACCCTCCCTCCATAAGCAGACATGGCCGCAGGGAGAGGGTAGTTGCGGTCGCGCGCGGCGGCGGCGAGCGCGGGCTCCCGGGTAGGAGAGGCGAGGAGAAGGAGAGGGAGGGGCGGTGCGGGAGAATGGAGGTGGCGCCGGCCGCTGGATCTGAGCAGGGAGGAAGGTTGCGGCGGGAGGAGGCTGAGGAAGGGGGAGGAGGGAAAGGTGGGCATCGGGTGGGGAGAGGAGGAGGTCGAGAGGGGGCGGCTCCTGCGAAGGAAGGGGCGGCGGGAGGCAAGAGGCTAGCGGCGGATCTGGGGAGGAGGAAGGATCGGGGGATGTTAGGGTTTGGTTGTCTGCCTATTTTATGCACCTCTGTATCAATAGGAACCGTTGAATCGAAGATGGATGGTCGAGATGTGTTGTGCTATTTGGGCCATCATGGACTTCTTTTCTTTCCTTCTCAGCATAATGTTTTTCTTTTTCTTTTTCATTTTATTGCACCATTGTGAAGTAAGACACATGAAAAATTATGTTATACACAGAAACTTATTTTTTATGTGTAGCAGACTACACAAATGTTCTCTTGTACAAGTTTTAAAAAATTTAAACCAAAATATTATTTTTTGTACATTAAATGATTTTCTAGATGGTTATCAAAAAATAATTTGGAATTGAACTACATGTGTGTCTAATAAAATAAAAATAATTACACAAAAATATTATTATGATAATTTGCTCCATTATATTACATGTCCTAGAGATTTATGAAAGATTATGCTTTCTTCTAGGGGAAATTCAAACTTCTACTAGCCATCTTATTATAAACTAATGATAATAATATCTAAAATTTCTCCAAATATTATGTAAGTTCGAATACAATCATTTTATGGATAAAAAAGCTTGCCATAAAAGTTTCATACGACTTTACGAATGTTGGAGTATACATTGTTCACAAACTATACACATCTCGCATATTGTTTCTTACAACACAACTTAAACTTTGAAGTTTGTATACCATAAAGTATTTTCTTGCTCATGTACACCTCAATTCTAGACATAACCTTACATTTACTCTTCTATTAACATATGGGGATTCACATTGCTATTTGTTGTGCAAAAAAGTTGTTTTTATATTTTTTTTAAATCACTAATATGTACACCCTTGCGAAGGAAGTTGCAAAATTGTTATCTTATATGATCCCAATTTATTTTTCACATGTAACACACAACATATAAGTTGTCACCTAGGAGTTTCAAAAAATTTCAAGTAGATTTGCTATTTTCTATCATTTAAATGATTTTCTGCGTGTTTACCAAAAGCAATGCCAAACTGACTTATATGTACCTCTAATAAGATTAAAAAAATAAAAAAATATTTACGCTCCTATGGTCCATTCTAGCCCAAATCTAAGAGATTGACGAAAAATGCAATTGACTTATAGCGAAAACTCGAACTTGTACTAGTCACCTTGTTATAAAATAATGATAATAATAAATAAAACTTATCAAAAAATTATGTAAATGGGCAAAGGATCATTTTATCGATGTACAAGCTTGACAAAAAAGTTTCATACGATTTTGTGAAAATTGGACTATACAATGTTCATAAACTAGATAAATCATCACATTGTTTCATACAACTCAACTTAAACTTCAAAGTTTGTACACACTCAAATACTTTCTTACCCATGGGCACCTCAAATTTGGATACAACCTTGTGTTGACCATAACATTGGAGAATATTAAGTTATATTAGCAATTATTATGAAAAAACATGTTTTATATATTCTCTTTTTAGTTGGAAAAGATATGTTGTATGAAAAGCAATCAAGAAATAGTAATTAAGATACAAACAAATGGCACTGAGTAAAATAACTCGATTTTAGAAAAAATTAGGAAAAAGATTCAACCGATTTGGAGTTCGTATGAGGAAGAAAAACAGTTTACAAGTTTTATCCGAAGATTAAAAACAGAAATTGCACTTGCTATGAACTGAGATGAACACGTGTGTTTTCTCTTTTTAATCTTTGACTAGAGCTTGTAACTAGTTTTTCTGCCTCATACTAACTCCAAATTGGATGATTCTTTTTTCTAAAATTTTCTAAAATCATTCTCTACCAAGATTTACAACTTTAACAAATGAAAAATAGTTTTTCTATATAGTTGTGCAAAAAGTTGATTCTTCTAATTTTTAAATCACTAATGAGTACACCATTGTGAAAAAGTTGCAAAATTGTTATCTTATAAACATTTGTGAGTTTTCATTAACAATTGTTGTGCAAAAACTTATTTTTTTTCATTTTTTAAATAACTAATGTGTACACCCTTGTTCATTTTTCATTACCTCACAAGAAATAGAATAATTCTATTAACACCTCAATTCTTGGTCATGTACACCTCAATTCTACACATAACCTTAAATTTACTCTTCTATTAACACAAGGGGGTCATAGTGCCATTTATTATGCAAAAAAATATTTTTTTCTATTTTAAAATACCTAATTAAGACACATTTATGAATTAACTGAAAAACTAATTATCTTATATACCCCAAATATATTTTTCTAATGTACAAGAAAACATTTAAGTTATCTTTTAGAAGTTTCAAGATTTTTCGAACAAAATGCTATTTTCTATCATTTAAATGAATTTATGCAGATTTATTAGAAATAATTAAATGTTGAACTCATGGATGGCAAAAAGTCTAGTGGTGACCATCCATTTTCGCAAATTTGGGCCGGCCTTTTGGGTTGTGCCTTTGGGCCGGCCTTTTGTGCAGCGTGGGCTGGTTTGGTTGTCCGGGGTGGGTTTCCTAAGCACGTCAAGTAGTTAGAGGTCCGCCAGCAGACTTTGACTCCGTTAGCAAGCCCAAATCACTTCGACACCTATTCAATTTTTGCGACAGGCCTAGTTTTCGTCCCTAAACTCGTAACTACACAAAGCATCATATCCTTAAACCTTTGAAATTGTACAGATTACATCTAGAATTGGTTATGCGTAGTTTTATAAATGATTTTTCTTTTTCTTTTTTATTTTTTCGACTAAATATTTAGAAAATCATAGTAAATTATAAAAAAAAATCATAAAATGGAAATTCAATTTTATTTGCCTCTATATATGTATATCTATATATTGAATATATAATATTATATGCTTTAGAAAGAAATTTAAATTTAGTTTTTTAAATTTAAGACTGTTATTATCTATAATTCTTTTCATACATTATGTGATTTTGTAAATTTATTAATCATGAGGAAAAGTTGAAATGCAATGTGGGTCGGACTATGATGAAATTAGCGCAACGTCATGGTGCTTGGACTTCATATTGGGCTTTCATATCCAACATCGCTAATACATGACGAAATTTGACGGTTCTCATGGAAGTAGTGTGATTTGTGACGAAATCTATGACGAAATTGGCAGAACGTCATAGTGTTTAGACTTCATATCGGGCTTCATATCCAGCATTGTGAATCTATGACGAAATCTGACTGTTTGTCATGGATGCAGTGTGATCTATGACGAAATAAAAAAACGTCATGAGAATTTCGTCATGGATCAAAGGATTTCCCGTAGTGTAGGTGTGCGGTCGATCTGATGGCCCTTTTCCGAAAGGATCAGAGGGAGATCCGGGTTGCAGGAGTATCGCCCGGTCCTCTTGGTGTAGCAGCCTTTGCTAAGGTGCTGACCAATAGGGAGGGCTATGGCCCGCCATGATCCGTAACTATGTAGGTCGTTAGTCTTTTGCATGCCTTTTTAAAGGCTTCGTAGCATCCCTATGCAATCACACCTCAGAAGTGTGGTATGATGCTTGGCCATCATCGCATGGTTGGGTTTAAAGTTCTTCGGAGCTTTTAGGCGAGCTGTGGGTAAAGTGTGCAAACCTCTGCAGAGTGTAAAACTAATCGATCAGTCGTGCTCACGGTTATGAGGAGATTGGACCCTCACATGATTAATAAACTCAAATATGGAATTAAATCGTGGTTCGATGGGTTTTGAGATGAGTTGTCTATAAATTTCTTAAGTGGGTTGGTATAAACTTACATCTAGTAACTAGGCGTTCTTTAATTAAAACTTGACCAACATTAAAATGCTAACCGCTGCAAAACCTTAGCCTATCCTTGGTATCCTTGCATATTCCCCCACTTGTTGAGTACCAACCATAACTGTACTCATCCTTGCTTACCGCTGTTCAGAAGAGAACAATAGTGAGGAGTACTACGATGACTTTGAGGAGTTCCGAGGCAGGCGATCCCCCAGTCAAGTGCCTGTGGAAGCGGAAGACGAAGACTCTTCCTGCAGTTATCGTTTTTCTATGTTAAAGACCTTTGTGTCTTCCGACTGAGTGTAATATGATGTTAAACTCTATGTTAGTTGTGAATACTGTTTATGATATTACACTTATTAGTCTATCATATGTGTGTAACTTGATCCTGGCGCACATATGAGATGCATTTGGTTTCTCTTCGGAAATCAGGTGTGACAAAGTGGTATCAGAGTAGTGTTGACTGTAGGAACGCATACTTAGCTAGAAATGGTCGAAAATTAAGGATTCATATTCTAGAAAGACATGTCATCTTTCAAAATGGTCATATTTACGCATAAAAATCTAATTTACTTTTTATTCTTTTTGAAAATTGCATCATTTGATTTATTCTATTCTGAGTTCAGTTCTGTCTCATCAGATGGCCAGGACTTACCAGACTGCTCGTAAGAGTACCGGAGGACGTTTCCGTTTTGGGCAGTTAGCTCCCCGACACCAGTCGGAGATTGAGGAGCATCCAGAGGAGGTACAGCCAGAGATTGAGGAGAACCGAGAGGAGGTACAACCAAAGATTATGGTTAAGGAGTACCAGGAGGAGGTACAACTAGAGGTGGAGATAGAGGAGGATCCAGAGGAGGTGTTGTTTGAGGATGAGGAGGAACCGGAGGAGAAGCCACAATTATATGATGATGTTCTTCTGGAGGTAGAAGCTGATGGAGACATGATGATTCCACCGGCAGCTGTTGATGCACCCCTACCCCGCTAGTTGTTCCCGCTGATGGTGATGCACCCGTACCAGATGCTGCTGAGGATGAGCCAGATGATTCTTGAGATGATTCTAGCAGTGATGAGGATGACTCCAGTGGTGATGAGGATGAAAATGGAAATGACGAGGAAGATGAAGATGTGGACATTGAAGGGATGGAAGATGACAACAGTGTGGTGGCCAACAATGGGACAACAACAACAATAAAAACAATGAGAATGGCAATGACAATGGTGATGATCAGGGTAATTAAAATCAGTACCGTAGAGCGGAGTATCATATGCACACTTATATTGCTCCAGATGGTCAGTTCTGTGATTTACTAAAGTTGTTACAAGAGTTGGACCACACTGTGAGGCCTCTTTGTTACTAGGCACTATATGGAGCCTGGCATGAGAGACTACTATCCCACTAAGGCTCACATTTGGGTGGTTACGGGACAAGCCGGAAGATGGAGGAGTCGCACAGTGCACTCTAGCACTGCACATTTCTCTGCTATTAATGATGCTACTAGAAGTGTTCATATCAGTGGTACCAGTGGGAGACAATCATGATAGCCGTGTTGATATCCTTGTCAGGGTGACTGCGGCACTCAATACACACTTGGAGGGTGCTACAACTGAATCGGACAGGACACATGAGGAGCTTCAGAATGCACACAACTGGAGGCTCATCTTGCAGGGCAGCAGCCACCAGAGGAAGCAGCACCATCCTATCCTTCTGTCTCACCTCCACGCAAGAGACTCCAATACGACGCTCCAGAAGCAACCACTCGTCTTGGTTATGATAGGAGTTTAAGTCACCCACCCCTTTACATGTTTTCGTTAGACGTTCCTGTGAGGACAATCGGTGTAATAAAGCTGTTGCTTGAACCATGTTGGTTTTAGAGTTTTGGTTGTGTGAGTTGTATTGTGGAGTGATGGTCACAAATGCAACAAGAAAAGTTTGTTAAGTTAATGAAATTAGTTGGGGTTTAAATCTAAGCTATCTTTTATCTTATCTATCATACCAATATGTCGCACAAAATCTGCTCACGCAGCTCTCTGACAGGGTAGAACTGTTTTATTCATATCTCGAGCTACAGAACTCCGTTTGAATTAAATCTAGTTGGGTTGGTCCACAAATTTTGTGGATCAATTTTTTTCAAAAAACATAGAGTTCGTATACAGAAAGTTATGAACAAAACAATGGGGTTACCAGAGTCTGTAAAACTTTGCCGACACAGTTGCATTGTTCAAATTATATCTCAAGTTGTAGACCTCTGATTGAGGTGATTCCGGTGGGATTAGTTTTGTAATTTTGTCCTTCATACCATGGTAAAATTTCACTATTTTTGGGAAAAGATACCGAGAGTTACAGCTGATTTACCTGGATTAACCGAATCTGTCACAGTGATAAAGTCATGTTGATTTCTCTTTTCAAGTTTACCTCTTTATGCATCAGTTCAATATTCTTGTCTAAAATACCTTTCTCTAACAATCAGATGGTAAACACCAGGTCAAGAGGAGGTCAAGACATTCCACCTGTTGTTCGTGCACACATTGTCAACCAACAAAATCAAGTGCCACCTCCCCCACCTAATGTAACACCCTAACAATTCCATCACTAAATTAATATAAGCAACAAGGAATTTAGATTTAATTTTTGAAGGACTTAATTAAATTATAAAATAAATTTGGCCTTTAATAATTTAAATATCATTTCAATAATGTTAGCAACAATAAGTGCTTGTGCATCATGATTCGAATGCATGGTTTTATTATTTGAGTGAAGTTTCAAAGTTTGAAAAAGAGTTTAAAAAGAGTTTAAAAAAAGAAAACTCCCAAAACCCCTCTCCCTCCCCTTCTCTCATTCCAGCCGAGCCGGCCCACCTTCTCCTTTTCTTCGTTTTCTCCTCAGCACGCAAAGCCCGCAGGCCGCCGGCCTTTCCTTTCCCTCTCTCTCGCGCGCACTTTTGGCCAAGCGCCCGCACGCGCGGCCCACCGAGCGGATCTGCCGACCCAGCTCTCCCTTCTCCCTTTTTCTTTTTCTCCCGGTCGCTGGCAAGTGGGGCCCGGCCATCAGGCCCTCCCTCTACCTCCCGCCGTGGGTCGCCCGCACCCCTCTTAATTGGTCGCCGGTCGTTACCGGTCGAGTCTACTGCGCCCCTCCTTCAAACCCCCCATCAGACCGCAGTGAAGCCCGACCTTCACCCTCCCTCCATCAATCTCGCCCGTTACCCCCCTTAATTTCCCCCTCTTTGATTGACAGTCAAGGCCTATGGCCATTGCCGCCGGGGCGCCGCTCCCCCTCCCCTCTCGAGCCTATTTAAGCTCGGCCAGAGCACCCGCCACCTCCCCTTCTCAAACACTCGAGCTCCCACGCCTCTTAGCACTCGCACTCGCGCTGTCGCCGTTGAGAAGTCTCGGCCGCCGCGCCATTGCCGCCGCCTGAGCTCCTCACCGACGGTGAAGTGTACCTACCGCCCACCTTGCTTCTTCTTTGCGCCAGTCACTCAATCGAGCTTCAATTGGCTTCGCAGGGTCTCTTATTCCCTCAACCGTGCGCCATCACTGTCATCTTCAAGTTTTGACCGCTGGCGTCGATCTCACCTGTCGCTGCCTCCCCGCCGCCAAAACTTCCCTCAACTCGCATTCGTGTGGTGAGAAAGCCATCCCCCGCCTCCCGAGCCGTAGCTGGCGTCGTCACTCGTCGTCTGCCCCATGGACGCAGTGCCCCGGCCGCCACCCGAACCACCCCCGTAAGCTCTTATTTAGGTTCGCCATCTCTCTAGCAGTGTGTAGGTGCTTTTCCTGTGCAAAACCGTGGCCGGGAGCCTATTTCCACCAGCTCCGGTGACCTCTCCGCCTTGCGCCGTTGTGCACCGCCGCCTCCGGCGCACCCGCCGCCGCTCGGGCGCACGTGCGCGTCGGCCACCATTGGATCGGGCGTGGATATGGCCCAGATCCACCCGGCCGCGGGTCAAACCCGGCCTCATACCGGTCAGCGCGGGCAATTTTGATTAAGAGCCCCTCAGCTTTCTCTTATTTACAAGCCGGTCCTCCCACCATCAAAGATTGTTACAAACATATCCTTTATTTCTTGTTTTAGCCCCTATCTTTATTAAATTTAGTACCCGAGGTCCAGTTAAGCCTTTTTATGTTTTAAACCTTCTGTTTTTAAATGTAATTAGTTTTAGGTCCTTGGTTTCTTGCTGATAGGTCCCTGTAAGTTTAGAATCTTCGCGAATTAGTCCCTGAACCTTGTTTTCAGCATATCTTTGTCGTTATAGCTCCATTTTTAGTGTTTTAGCTGTCTATGCGATCGTCTCAGCAAGCCCGTCGCTTTAGTAGCATGTTTATAGCCTTTAGTCTTGATTGGTGAATTGTTTTATTTATTGTATGCTTTATGTGTGTGATCGTAGATATCATGCTTGTTTCGACTGAGCAACCCCTTGGAGTCGATCAAGAACAACTGTTTGAAGAAGAGGAGGATTATCTTGTAGTTGAACAAGGCAAGTGGTCTTCTCCCCTGCATAATTCTTGTTATCCTATATAACTGCATGCTTATTAAGTTTACTTTTATTATGTTATTGCATTAAGTTGATGGGAACACCTTTTTAAGGACATAACTAGCTTTTTTTGAGCAAGACATACCTAGCTTTTTACCCTTAACCCTTGGCACAACCCGGTTTAATTAAATGTTTTTGGGTAGATAACGCTAGTAGCTTAACTTGGGTTGGATAAAATGGTCTTTTAATGGAAAGGCTTAATGTTTAATGATCATCATTTTGGGTTAATGCAAGAATACTTGATTTAATCGGAACATGGAAAACCACCCAAGAAAACTTGCCCAACCATAGTGTCACATGGCTCTGACCTTAGCCAATTAATTAGGTGTGCGATCGAACTAGTGCATTTTTCGAAGGAGTAGAGGGGCATCCGGGTTGCAGGGGTATAGCCCGGTCCTCTTGGGGTAGCAGCCTTTTCTAAGGTGCTGACCACTAGGGAGGGTTATGGTTTGCCCTGATCCATAACTATGCAGGTCGTTAGTCTTTGGCATGCCTTTGTAAAGGTTTCGTAGCGTCCCTATGCGATCACACCTCGGAAGTGTGGTATGGTGCTTGACCAGCATCGCGTGGTTGGGTTTAAAGCTCCTTAGAGCTTTTACGCGAGTTGTGGGTAAAGTGTGCAAACCTCTGTAGAGTGTAAAACTGATCGATCAGTCGTGCTCACAGTCAAGAGCGTCTTGGACCCTCACATGATTAATAAACTTAAAGATGAGAGCAAATCGTGGTTCGATGAGTTTTGAGTTGTTTTGATTACAAGTTTCTTAAGTGGGTTGGTATAAACTTATACCTAGTAATTAGGTGTTCTTTAATTAAAACTTGACCGACATTAAAATGCTAACCCCTGCAAAACCTTAGCCTACCCTTGATAGCCTTGTATCTTCCCCCACTTGTTGAGTACCAACCATAAGTGTACTCATCCTTGCTTACTATTGTTCAGAAGAGAACAATGGTGACGAGTACTTCGACGACTATGAGGAGTTTTGAGGCTCGCGGTCCCCCAGTCAAGTGCCTGTGGGAGCGGAAGACGAAGCCTCTTTGAGTAGTTATCAATTTCCGTTGTTAGAGACCTTCGTGTCTCATGCCTGAGTGTAATAAGTGGTTAAACTCTATGATAAGCTTTTAAATATTATTTATGATATTACACTCTTGTGTCTATCGTATGTGTGTAACTTGATCCTGGCGTACATATGAGATGCATTTGGTTTCTCCCGGAAATCAGGTGTGACAACATGGTATCAGAGTAGTGTTGAATGTAGCCTACAGTCTGTAGGAATGCAACCTTAGTTAGAAATGGTCAAAAATTAAGGATTCATGTTCTAGAATGCCACGTCATCTTTCAAAATTATTTTATTTACACATAAAAATCTAATTTATCCTTTATTCTTTGTTGAAAATTGCATCATTTTGATTTATTCTATACTGAGTTCAATTTTGTTTCATCAGATGGCCAGGACCTACCAGACTGCCCGCAAGAGCATCGAAGGACGTTTTCCTATGGGCAGTTGGCTCCCCGACACCAGCCAACAGAGGTTGTGGAGTAGCCAGAGGAGGTGCAACAGGAGGTTGAGGAGTACCCAGTGCAGGTACAGCCAGAGATGATGGTGGAGGAGCACCAGGAGGTGCAGCCAGAGGACATAGAAGAAGATCCAGAGGATGTGATATTTGAGGATGATGAGAAACCAGAGGAGCAGCCACAGTTGTATGATGGAGCTCTTTTGGAGGTAGATGCAGATGGGGACATCATGATTCCACCGGCAGCTGATGATGCACCACCTACTCTGCTAGCAGATGCTGCTGTTGCTGATGCACCAGACCCAGATGCTACTGATGAGGATGTGCCTGTGCCAAATGCTGCAGAAAATGAGCCAGATGACTCTGGGGATGATTCCAGTAGTGATGAGGATGGCTCTAGTGGAGATGAGGATGGGAATGGTGATGATGAGGAGGATGAAGACAAGGATATTGAAGGGATGGAGGATGATAATAGTGTGGTGGCTAACAACAGAAACAACAACAATGACAACCAGGATGACGACAATAACAATGACAATGAGAATGAGGATGATCAGGGCAATGAACACCGGTATCGCAGAGCAGAATACCATGAGCATACTTATATCGGTCCGGATGGTCAGTTCTGTGAGTTGTTGGAGGAGCTACTACAGGACCTAGAGCACACTGCGAGGCCTCTTTATATCACCAGGCATTTATGGAGCCTGGTATGAGGGACTATTATACTACTAAGGTTCATGTTCGAGTGACCATGTGATAGGCTGGAAGGTGGAGGACTCGCACGATACATCCTAGTACCACACACTTTACTTCAGAGGCTGCCACTATCAATGATGCTGCTAGAAGGGCGTTATGGTCTGTCAGCAACTCCTTCCGTGACCGGATTCATGGCATAGACTTCCGTTTTGTTCCCAGCCGAGTCAGTGATATTGAAGACATAGTGGTACCCATGGGAGACTTTTGGGACAGCCGTGTGGACATTCTTGCCAGGTTGAATGCAGCACTCAACACGGATCTGGAGGGTGCAACAGCAGAGTTGGACAGGACCCACGAAGATCATCAAAATGCACAGGCAAGAATAGCATAGTGGGAAGCTCAGCTTGCAGGTCAACAACCACCTGAGGAAGTAGAAGCATCTTGTCCTTCAAGGTCAGCCACACACAAGGGGCTCCATTATGGTGCTCCAGAGGCGACCACTCGTCTTCGTTAGGCTAGGAGTTTAAGTTACCTACCCTTTGAATGTTTCCGTTAGACGTTCCTGCGAGGACGAACGATGTAATAAGTTGTTGCTTGAACCATGCTTGATTTGGAGTTTTGTTTGAGTGAGTTGTATTGTGGACTGATGGCCAAAAATGCAACAAGAAAAATAAGTATCCCCACCCCTCCGCCACGCCGTTGTCTTTGTTTCCCTCGCGCAGAAGAGAATGAGAGAGCAGAACCACAGTCATGGCCATCTCATCCCCGCAGTCCTCGTCCAAATCTACCGAATAACAAGCCCCGGCCCGTCATCACCTCCACGCTCCAGTACGTTCTGCCACTTCGTCGACTGTTCCGAGCGCTCGTACATCGCCGCCGAGCTCATCTTCTCCAACTCCGGCAAGGATTTCTGGCAAGCTCCGACGTCACCTGTGGAGATGCATGGCTAGCTGGCACCACAAGATGTACATTGTCGTCCTCTACATCTTCGTCGAGTCGTGCTTGTGGGATCATCATAAGATCGCCGCCTCCCGTTCGTCGTTGTCAACTCCGGTCGGCCGTCTCGTCGCGTCGTCCACCTCTCAGCTCTCGGTGAGAACAACCAACAAGCTAGCAGCTCTTCTTTTATGTCTTTGCATGAACATCACGAGCTTGTACACACATGTGGTTTCCCCATCACTGTCCAAACATACATGCAGCGCCGCTCGCCGTCTGCAATAATCCTACACCACGTCACGTCACCACCACACATCATGAACCGAGTGCGTGGAAAACATGAACGGCACCACCACCCGTTTACCCTGTCGATCGCCCGGCCGGATGTCTGCACCGTGCTGCGATCTCGAGCCACGCACCAACACCTGCTCACATGCATCCAGGGCTCCAAGCCCGATCCAAGCTACATGCAGTCCCTGCACAAGCCCGGCCGGCATGCGCTGCCGCTTTATCCCTGCGGCCTGCACAAGCCTTGCCCGCGTCCAGGCTGATCCATGCGCCGCGCTTCATTCGCCCAACCCAACCCTCTGTTGTATGCCATGCCGCCATGCGAGTCCCATGGCCAAGTCGTGACTGATCTCTGGTTTGATTATAAAAAACAGATCTCTCGTCTCTTTGCTCATCCTCGTGTAGTTTGAAGTGCGGCCAAAAGACGCACCCATCTGCAGTCCCTGAACCGTCCTGTACGTGCTTCCCCTCCTTTCCCCTTCCAGCGCCCCATCCCTCATGTGTTCTTGTCGTTAGTCAAGCCAAGTACGGCGTCCCGCACGCGCACAGCTATGGTGTCCTACTTCCTCCGTCCTCACCCAGCCAGTGCTGTGCGAGTGCGTTCATGCCGAGGCAGGTACTCGTGCCTACGCAACCTGCATCTCCACCGTGCCCAGTTGGGGGTGCCGCGTCGCCGTTCTGAGAGCGCCTAAAAGACAACAAATGGAACGCCTGTGTTGTCCTCTCCCCATTCGCTTCCTTCCAATGTGCCCTGCTCACCGGAGCCCCGGCCAGGCCTGCAACCAGACGCCGCCGACGAATGATGGAGCAGACATGGCTATGTTTCTTCCCTGCTTAACAGTTAGACTAGACCCCTGGAGAAACATTAAACCCAAATCAACATATTTGTGTCATGCAAATGTTGAGCATAACCCTCTAGAAAAACCCCACATGCAGTAATCAAGTCCAAGCCCTATCTTTTGCGTTTTGCACCCTGATCTTTACCTTTTTTTGTTCAAAACTGTTTACTCTGCATAGTTAAATTCTCATGCAAGGCCCCGTAGTATATGGTTAAAGACATATGAGACCTAAATCTTTAAACCCTTGCCGTTAAATCTCCCTATCTATGCTCTAATTTTCTATTCAAATGTTAATATTGTTGATATCAACATAACTATATTTTTAAATATAATTTGTGCAGTCCTTTCTCTAGTTTCTTAACTCAAATCCTTCGATAGCTGTATCTTTTCAACCCTAATTGTCGTTTCCTATGCTCTCTTCCTTGTAGTAGTTAGAGTTAGGTGGTAGCTTGCTTTCAAAACTATTTTGCTATTCGGTTTATTGCTCTTAGTTGTACTTTCATGTTAGTTCCAGTTGGTTGTTTGCGCTGAGAAACGACTCTGTGCAGTGGAGCATTGGGAAATTGGCAAGTGTCCTTAAACATCTTGCTATTTTTGTACTTTTATTTTTGTACACCATAATTACTTTTGCTTGTGTCTTGTGCATTAGATGTTAAATTTGATGGAAAAACCCTTATAGGCAGTTGTGAATGGGCCCGGGACCAGTTGGTCACCAGGAACCTCTCGTAGCACCAGGCCTTATTAGTTCGAACCCTTCGAAACGGTTTCCGGGGGGTGTCTTCGTGGAATTTTCAGGCATCGTTGTAGCCTCAACACATGCGGTCATGCGACTGTGAGTGTGAGGCCCGGGCATTCATTTAAAACAGTTAAATCGGGTCGGGTCGGTTAATTCGATTTTGACAAAGTGCTCACCAAATTTACTACCAAAAACTGATTAACCGACCAACTTAGGTTTTAGTTAAATAGGTTTTCGTTCTCGCGTTAACCATAATAGATGTACAAAATGTCAATCTATTAGCTAACAAGCAAAAAGTAGAAAAAACCAAATCCCACCGAATGGAAAGCGAAAGCAAAATTTCACACGCAAGAGGCAAATTGATTGGAACATGCCTTTGAAGACGACCTCAACTAGCAGCAATGATGTTCGGTTCTCGCATGCGGGCGGTCGGTGCTTGGCTGCTTGCTCCCGGCCAGGATTTGTAATATCCAAAATTCTGCTTCATGATTGAAAATATGTTTGATTTGGATTTTTATCATGATTGATATGCTTTGTGGAGTGATGGACACATATGCATCAATAAGTTTAAATTTAAATCCCTTTTCTCTTACTCATGTTTATCAATTCTGATTCATATCTGAAATACCTTTCTCTAACAATCAGATGGTAAGTGGGCAAGACATTCCGTCAGTGATACGAGCCCACATCACTAACTAGAAGAATCAAGTCCCTCCACCATAAGGATTAGTGATGGATCCCGCGATGCAACAGTTCTTTATAGCTTAGATGTAACTAATTCAGAACCTTACCTCTACTGTTCAGAACATGAAAGCACATCCGAACCAACCACCACCACACGGACCCCTGCCACCTCCACCACTTGTGAACAAACATAGAGAGTTCATGAGCCACCACCCACACACTTAATCCCATTCAGCGGATCCTCTCGATGCTGACGATTGGCTTAAGACCATTAACAAGAAGTTGAATATCACACAGTGCAATGATCGTGAGAAGGTCTTGTACGCCTCATGCCGCTTGGAGGGTGCAACAACTGATTGGTGGGATGATTACACCGCCGCACATGCTGCTGTCGACACCATCACCTGTCAGGAGTTCCAGGAAGCTTTTCGTACACATGACATACCGGTTGGTGTGATAAAGCTCAAGCTGAAGGAGTTTCTCGCCTTAAAGCAAGACAACATGTCTGTCAGTGAGTATCGGTACAAGTTCACCTAGCTGTCTCGTTATGCTCCAAATGAAGTTGACACAGATCCAGAAAGGCAAGAACGTTTTTTGGATGGTCTCAAAGGGCCACTTAACTACCAGCTCCAGAGTCACACCTTCACCAACTTTCAGACTCTGCTAGACAAGGCCATCGGCCTGGAGAGCAAGTGTAAGGAACTTGGTGAGCAGAAGCGCAAGTTCCGGTCCCAAGGGCAATCCAGGAGCAATGTATGTCCCCATTATAATGCAACACAAAATCCTTAGTTTCGCTCTGGAGGACAAGGCAAAAATTTTCAGCAGAATCAGTCGTTTCAGCGTTTAGCTCAGCAGCCCCAGCGCTTCAGCCAGCAGACACCTCGCACTCCTAACTAGCAGCGAAATCGCTCAAGCAATGCCTCAGGTGCACCAGCAAGAAACACCACACTGGTTCTTCAAGTGCGGAGATTTGGGGCATCATGCCAACAACTGACCCAAGCATGGGATGCAAACTCCTCAAAAGAGTAATGGACAGAGGCCTGGATAGCCATCTTTTAAGGTTCGCACCGGAACCCTACTCCTCAAGGCAACATGGCCTAGCGGAACTACGTGTGTGGTAAGGTAAACCATGTGACAGTTGAACAAGCCCAAGAAGCTCAATAAGTTGTGCTTGGTACGTTCCTTGTCAACTACGAACTCGCATCGAGTTTATTCAATTCTAGAGCATCACATTCATTCGTTACTAATCAATTTGTGGAAAAACATAACCTACCCATGATTCCTATGAAGAAACGGTTTCTAGTTACACCGCCCGGGTGGTGCAATGAAAGCCGATCACATGCCCGTAGGTGAACCTTAAATTAATGAGAATTTTAAAGTCATGGGGGATAGATGTAATTCTTGGAATGGATTGGCTACGCAAACATGATGGAGTTATTCGGTGTCGCAAGAGGTTAGTGGTTCTGACCAGCCGACGAGGAAATAGAATTGAGTTCATGTTTTTGCCTCATCTGATGAACAAAGGATAGTGAATTCCGTAAAAGGCTAGTCCTTAAAGAAATCAAGGTTGTGAATGAGTACCCTGACGTATTCCACGATGAGTTACCAGGCATGTGTTTACGGTGAAAATCCGTCAACCTAACCATGAGTTTACCTTCGGTGTTGGCATAAGTTTTATACCTTATCTATTGGTACTAACCCCCATGGTATAACAAGTTCACTTGTGCATGTCGGATTTGGAGTTTAGTGTTTATGCGGGGTTTTAGTGTTGAAAGCAAGACTTTCCGGATAAGTTCATCAAGCACCATGTGACAAGACCTTGAAGCCCCGTACAAGTCATGCAATGAAGCAAACTTAACTCCAAGAAGTCGGGGACTTGATCCGAGAAGACGACAAACTCCGAGGACCTAACCGAGAAAAGTGCCAAATCTTGCAAGACAAGGAGTTGTGTCCAATTCGGAGAGACACCGACAACAAGGGCCTACATGCGAAGGGGGAAGGATCCGGGAAGCTCGGGAACCGACATCACGCAAAGGAGGCCACGAGGCCGAGCCCGGATGGGCCCGGCCGGCCGGCCCAGCCGACCGGCCCGGCCCGGGCCCGGGGCCCAATAAGCCTCCCCTTTGCCCTAGCCGCCAATCGGGCTATTTATAGCCCCGGGGTCGAGAGTCATGCATCAAGGAATTCGTGATCGGCCGCCGAGGAGCAGAGAAGAGAGGGACACCATCCCGGAGAGGAGAGGGTCGAGCTAGTTGACTAGGGTTACCCTAGCCGACGTGGGAACCTTGCACGGAAGACCACATCGGAGTTTCCGGAGCTAGAAGCAAGATCAAGTTAGGATCCCGGTTGTGATCTTTTTTGTGTATCATTGTAATAGTTGAATTATCAAGTTGAATCCGATTTCTAGCGATCAAGTGTTTCCTCGAAGATTTCGTTTTTCGATCAGCTTTGCTTATTCTAGATCTATTCTCGAGATAGATCACATAGGGTGTTCTTGTAGCCGCGGTGGCTAGAGGTACACGCCGGATCTTCCGAAAGAACTCGACTTGTCCATGGACTCACCCTAGACTACCCGCATGAATAGGGATACGTTGTGACGAACGGGGGTTCCGAAAGGCGGGCGTTTTCGGTCGAACTCGGTTGATCGCTTCTATAGATAAGGTGGAACGTCCTTAGTTCAACGCATTATAGCACATAGTCTCCGACGCTACTACGGCGCTTCGCTAACTCGAAGCACCTCGCTATGAGAATGATGCTTCGCTAACGCTCGGCTAAGTCGTCGAACCCTCGCGCCGACCATTCGCTTTCTCGGGAGCAAAAGCGCTTCTCTTTGCCCCTTAACTTAATCTTAATTTAATAAAGTATTTGGAAAAGAAAGAGATTCTTGGTTTTATTGCTCCCGCTACCTCATCCGCGCTCGTGTTGGACGGGAAACCACGTTTTAAAGAGGCTTCTAATGAGATTCGATTTGCTACTTCTTCTTTGCTTAGAACTTCAACAAAAGGCTTAGCCGATCTCTCTAGATCGGTTTATCTACCCAATCTATCTTTGTTACCTCTGGTCTTTAGTAGATTAGATTTGTTCTTATCTTGTGTTCTTTATCTAGATGCATTAGGGTTTCTCTTTTACGAAGATTGAAGTTACTTGGCTTTACTAGATCATCTTTTGCGTCTCACATTTGTTCCACAGATTCGATACCTTGGGTTCACCACTCGAGGGAAGAAGGGCCCCTTGACTACGACGGGAAACTTGTCCGCTTGCAAGTCTAAACGAACTTCGATACAACTATTAACAGTCAACAAGCCCCTTTTTCCGGCGCCGTTGTCGGGGAACTAGTGATCAAGATTTGATCTTTTATTGCTTTTTTGTAATTTTCAGTTTTCTTTTAGTTTTTCTTTTTGCATCTACTAAACTTTGATCATCCTCAAAATAAATCTAATCTAGTTTGTCTAACCCTAGTTCTCATAGATTTATTTTTACTTTCTAGTTTTTGCATATCTTGTTTATTGCTAACCCTAACGGAGATGGACGGCTACCTCTCCAACAAACCCGATAATTTTGTGGATGATCCAAAAAAACTTTACGAGGCTAAGGAGACGCGAAGCACATCAAGCTAAAAAGCTGGATTTTGTAGATTCGAAGTCGGAAGACCAAGGATCGTCGAATCTCCGAAGAATTCACCACCTCAAAGCCCTCGGGAGAATCGACTTCCACCGATGGGAAGAACAACCGCAAGAACGCAAGATCGGGGAGCTATGCACCCGGACATCATCGACCTACCAATCTTGAATCTTGAGGAGATCGGAAGACCGTTCGAGATCAAGACCTCAACAATCCGCATGGTGCAACATTCACCCTTCACCGGCAAAGAGGATCCGAACCTTCACCTCCATGCATTCATTCAACTATGTCGA
Organism: Cenchrus americanus; assembly: GCA_947561735.1. NCBI lineage: Eukaryota > Viridiplantae > Streptophyta > Magnoliopsida > Poales > Poaceae > Cenchrus > Cenchrus americanus. The sequence continues at coordinate 60,332,556 of OX387240.1, forward strand.
CTTTCAACATGGATGGGGTGACTCAATACCAAATGAGGGAAAGGCTTTTTCCGTTCTCACTACTCGGGAAAGCTTTGCAATGGTTCCACTCTCAACCGGTGGAGACGGTGCAAAATTGGAACACGTTGATGAAGGCTTTCATGAAGGAATACTACTCACCGGTAAAACTCAAAGTTTGCGTAATAAGATTGCACCTTTGTTCAATATCCTATAGAAACTATCTCGGAGGCATTCGAGCGCTTCAACGGGTACACTCGGGCGGTTCCACATCACAAGTTCCCGAAGGAAGACCTCGTGCAAAAGTTCTATCAAGGACTCACCATGGCGTCAAGGACGATCATCGATGCATCGGCGGGAGGATCTATCATCGAGCTAACACCGACGGAAGCTTTCACTCTATTCAAGAAGGTCGCGGATAATGACACGTGGGCGTCATCCGGACGCTGACATCCGGTTCAACCAATGGGGAATGTCAAAGGAGTCTTGCAAGTGGAGAAGTAGAACATACTTGAAGGCTAGATCGACTCGCTCATGAGGAGGTTGGAGAAGATGGAGATAGAAAAGAAAGAGGCTCAAGACTTGAAGGCTGCCGAAGCAAGATCCACATGCGAAGAATGTGGAGAGTATGATCATGTCCGCAAAGATTGTTCGGAGGAAGCTAAGGCGCTCGACTACATGAGGAAGGGAGAATTGACGAACTTCCGCTACGGCAAGGTAGACCTCAATTTAATGCAAGTTCATCCATTCCGAATTCGGTTCCGCTTTGTATACAATTGAAGGAATTCATGGACGAGCAAGCTAAGATCAACAAGGACACCTGTCACCAACTTCAAAGCCATAGACAAGGTGTTGGAGAACATCGATAGCAAGGTGACGGAGGTCGGAAGCTCCAACCATCAAGTGCTCAACATGATGAAGATGCTCGAGACGCAAGTTGGACAACTCGCGGGGCGCCTCACTAATGATAAAGGGAAGCTTCCGGGACAACCCAAAGGTCCCGAATCAGCAAAGGCTATTCAAACACGTTCGGGAAGGGAGACCGAAGATCCGCAACGTTCCGCGGGAGCAAGGAAGATTAAACCATCCGCCGAGGCGGAGGAAATTGCTAAGGAGAAGGTTACGGGGATCGTCACCGAGGAACCCGAATTGGAGATGCCGGGAGAAGACACGAGGATACCACAACTCAAGCCACGCTACTTCCGAGGTAAACTTGACAACCACTTTGAGAAGTTTGTGGAGGTTGTGCGTAGACTTAGTATCAACATGCCATTACTAGATGTCCTACAAGTACCTACATATTCTCGTTACTTTAAAGACATACTTGCAAATAAATATGAGGTAGCAACACTCGGGGTAGATCATGTCAAAATGTCCGAGGAGTGTAGTGCCGCTATCTCTAATGGGCTAGAGAAGCAAAAGGATCCCGGATGCCCTACAATTCCATGTTCAGTTGGTTCTTTTAAGTTCGAGAAGGCATTATGCGACCTTGGAGCAAGTGTGAGCGTCATGCCAAGGGATGTGTTCGAGAAGCTACGCCTACCATTGGAGCCTACGGGTATGTGTTTGGAGTTGCGAGATAACTCCATTCGCCGTCCCTTGGGCATCGCCGAAGATGTACCCGTGAAGGTCGGACACCACTTCATCCCCGTCGACTTCGTGGTGCTCGAGATGGGAGAGAGGGAGACGCCACCACTCATCCTTGGGAGGCCTTTTCTCAAGACCGTGGGAGCTACTATTGATGTTGGCAAGGGGGAGATCATGTTCGATATCAACGGAGAAAGGAGTTCCTTCAAGTTCCGACCACGACTCGAGGCATGCAATATGATTGAAGTGAAGGAAGAACCAAAGAAAAAGGACGGGCTGAAGAAGAAGAAAAAGCCGAAAAAGTGGACGTAAAGAAAATCAAGAAAGGTGTTGCATCCGTCAAGACAAAGGAAGAAAAGCCGCCTGTGAAGACCAAAAAATGACTAAGCCGGAAGACAAGCCCGCGCCAAAGATGGTGCAGAAGTGGGTACCCAAGATTGCAACACCCGCAAAGAGCGTTGATCCGAAGTAATCAAGTGAAGAAGTCTAGCCATGGACTATAAACGAAGCGCTAGGCAGGAGGCAACCCGTTTCGTCGAGTCAAGAATAAGCTACGGGAAGACAACCCGAATCCAGGTTTTTCGAGTCCTTTTAATAATTTAGTTTTAAATTTTATTACGCAAAGACATTAAACTTAGAAGTGGTTGAACAATATTAGAGACATAATTCTTGGTTGAATATTTTGCTTTATCATAAACCCTTTACATGAACCTTCCTATGTGTTTGTTTGTTCTTTTTCGAGAAACCACAACCAAATAATTTCAGAACCTAACTCAATCTTTCATCCTAATTATGATGTTGTGGTTGACTTATTTTTCATGCTAAAAACACACGAGTAGAGCCATGACTTATACCTAGGTGTTATTTAAATTTCAGCACGTGGTAGGACTCACGTGGACCTAGAAACTTGATTTTTGGTTGGTTTAAAAATCCATATCCTTGGTTTCTCTAGAATTAGATTTTTTGTAAGCCTCATTTAATTTTATTTTATTCAAAATCTCTCTCGTCTAACCAAAATTAGAACCTAAACCTATGCCCCCATGATCAAGCGGGAAAAGTTTGCTCTCAACCAATGAAGGCAAACTATAGCGGTGAGACCAATATCAACGTAGTTGGAAAATATTTTCGACTTACATTTGTTTTTAATGGTTTAAAAACTTCTCTAAATTTATACTTGAGCTCTTCCATAGCTCTGAAAATATTTTTAAATTTCGAAATTAGAGGAGTGCTTAGCCTTAAACACACTTAAAGGGAGGCAATTTAGTTAAAGTTAATCATGCATGCACCATTGGATGCTCTTTCATCAACTTTCATCAAGACCACATGCAAAGGACAAGCATGGGAGGGCAGCAATGATAACTTTGTGGGAAATTCATGGTGGCATGTGAAGCAAGTGGAGCAAGGGAGCATGGACATGACTCAAAGCATGAAGCATCAAGTGGAAGGACCAATAATGCAAGAAAAGAAGTAGACGAGAGCGTTTGGGCGGTGGAACTCGTGGAGCACGCGGGCAAGAAAGTCACCGAGGAGAAATGATCGTGCCGAGAGGAAAACCGAGCCGGGGGAGAGCACGCGATCACCCGGGCCGGTCGGCCCGGCCGGCCGGCCTCCCCTACATAAGGAGCCCCCCGGCTCCCATCTTCGGCGAGCAAGCCTCCCTCTCCTTCCTCGGTTGTGTGCTCAAGTTCTTGTGCCCGGAACCACCGTAGACATAGCCAACCTTCCCAAGCTTGAAAGCTCAAAAATCCACACCCTTAATCCACTCAAAGTCCACATTCGAAGTAAGTTTTTAGTGCCGAGTTACTTGGTTGCAACCCGGAATTTTAGTAGAAAGAAGGGTGCTGCAAACATGTGGAAGAAAACCACAAGTTTATTCTCCAAGAAGAAGGGGTCATCGTCATCCAAGCCGTCGTCGACGACATCTTCGAGGAGGCACTCGGTTTCCGAGTCTCCTCGCAGCATGGAGGAGGATACGGCACCACCGAGGAGGAATGACACTCTCCTCGGTGGCATGAGGGCAACAAGGAGCACGCCCATGAGGTTTACCGAACCTCAAGGGCATACGGAGGAGCCGCCTGTTCCACCTCGACGATTGACCCGTTCATCCGCGCCACCTCCATATACTCCACGGCATTCCACATATGGCTTCATCATATTATCGGAGGAGGAGGAGAAGAAACTCTCTCTCGTCTTGAGAAGAGTCTTGTGGCAAATGTCGATTTCGACGACCAAGCACTCAACTATTTGGGTTTCGAGCACGGATATATATTATATGTTGGGGCACCTTGGATGGGTGCAATTCTCCAACGGGGTATCGGCAAACACCCACAAGGAGTTTGCCTTGGAAATCTTGATGACTATTGCGCCTATCCTTGATGATGGGGTGCAAAGTTTATCATTCCGTTTGGAGGGAATCCAACAAGTGGTTCCCTACGAGCATGTTAGGGAGTTACTTGGGTTCCAAAATGGAGCTCCGAGAGAAAGTCAACGTACGGACGGCTTGTTAGATGGGTTTTGGAATATGATCTCCGGAGAAGCCCACGAGACAACGCAATTGCATCCGCAACCCCATTATCCAAGTATTCCACCCTTGGATGTGCAAGAGGATTTTGGGGAGGATGAGAGAGACGAAGGTGACCGACACGAAGTTGAATTAGCTCTACTCGGCTTTGATTGCCAAGCAGCCAATAGACCCCTCATACCTTATCATCAACCGATGGTGTTGCGAGGCAACATCGGGATCGGGAGATATTGGTTTGGGGTGCTACCTCTCTATGTTGGCCATCTCTTTAAGGCCGGGGATCACAAGAAACCCCGAATATCTTTTTCGTGGGACCCCTCTCATATTTGAGTATTTAAAACAAGGGAAATATATTAGTGGAGATGAGAGAGTAGGCTTTCATGTGGCCAAGGTGAACCTACCCCTTCCGGACCCAAGGCTTAGGCTTTTTGTCCAAGGGAAGTTAGATTGGTTGGAAGAGAGGCTCCTCATCCCGGCAAGGAAAAATAAAAGAGGAAGAATTGTAGAGGAGGGATCTTCTTCTGCGCAAGAGGGTAGTGCACAACCCAATGTTGTGCCACCTTTCGGCGGGATCCCTACTCCGCCAAGTTATTACGGAGGGCCACAAATGCAAGCATGGGGGGTGGTGCACCGGTGCCCCCTCAAAATTATGTGGTGCCCAACGTGACCTTCGCGGAGCCCTACACACAATATCCCCAACCACAGCAAAGCATGGCCATAATTGGAGGGTATGTTGCGAGAAATATGCAAAACGTCGCAGCCATCCAATCCAACACGGCTCAACTTGGTGATGGCAATGCAAATATTGCTTATGAGCTTGGACGCCTTCACCTAGTGCAGCCGGAACAATTCGTTGGACGAGATGTTCAAACCTACTATGAGCAAGGGTATAACTACCAAGACCACCAATACCAACCACCGGCAGAGGATTAAGAAGAAGGAGGAGCTTTAATTTTCTTTTCTTTTCCCTTTTTCTGTAATTTTCAGCTTGTGTTAATTTGTGTTTGCGTAGTATTTTCAATTTTCATTTAAATTTCAGCACGTGTGCTAGTTTATTTCAACTTGTATTTCAACTTGTTTTATCATTAATAAAGCTACCACCTTGATTGCACCATTGGAAAAGTTAAGAAATTTGTGCCAAAATGATATATGATTATAATTGCCGCTTTGTTTATCTTTGTAATTGATCTATGCATGTTAAATCTAGTGCTCTCTTAAAATACGAATCTGAATTTATTTTAATACTAGCTTAATCGTTAGCGGAGGTTATGATTAAAATAAAGACCCATAGTGTTTTATGTGCTCTCAAGTTATAGATAGATTAAAGATGGTTATTATGCTCAAAAATATTGCTAACCTTGTCATGAATATCGCTTGTGTGTTGCTCAACCTATCCGAGCCTTATATATATTTGAGTGCATAAACCTTAGTGTACAAGATTTATTTTTGAGTGAGTTTTTGCAGGCCATGATTTCTCTGGCCCGAGACTAAGAAGCTGGTCATTCCATTTTTATGTATCTATCTTTTTGCTAGCCTTTTATCCGTGCATTGTGTATCCCCACATCAGAGATCTCACAAACCTCACCGGATATCCACCCTTAAAACCAAATATCATCTTTTGTGATTACCTCCTTGAACACAACCTATCGTTGAGAATGGATCATCAATTCAAGGAAGATCGCAAGACGGTGCCAACATTGAAGAATTCAAGTATCTCTCCAAGAAAAAATATATATTTCCGGTACCTACCTTATTTATCACCTCTTTGCTCGAGGACGAGCAAATGTCTAAGCATGAGGCAGGAGGTAGGTACGATGCAATTTTAGAGTTCAAAAGGGGAGCAAATAAAAAATTTTATGAGAAAGAAAAAAAAAGAAAAGAAAAATAAAATGAGAAAGAAAAAGAAAGAAAGAAAGAAAGAAAGAGAAATATGAGGAAAAGGAAAAATATAAGTATGCGAAAAAATAAAAATAAAGTGAACTCCCCGGTTCTCTAAAGTGCATTAGGAATTTCAAGGCTTCAAGATTAAAAGATCCATACTCAATCTTCCAACCATGTGCAATCCGATAACGAGGACTTCCTTTGTGCCTCGGGATCATTCTTTGCCATTTGCACATGTCCACCCATCTCAAGTGTGTGTATTTTTCTCTTTCCCCTCCTTGATATAACATTATTTTCCAATGACCTTTCTGACGAGTCTCGGTAAGACCATGAGAAGCTTGTCTTGTTTTGACAATATCTCATTTGTAATATCTTGGTAGGACTAAACTTTCCCAAAAAGCTCCATATAAAGCCTCGCCACATACATATATGTTATGAGAGGGAAAGGAGTAGAATATGTAGGCTCGAGAGACAAGATGAGAGTTCATGAGCAATATGCAAGGTGATTTAAATTTGTGAACTTGGTTTAGCTCTTTTCTATCTCGTTCTTTATTTTCAAAATTTCCGAGATCTATTTAAATTTTTGGGAGCATGGTAATATTTGTGAGATAAGCTTAATTAAGAATCTACCCTCTCGTAGAGATGAAGGCTAGTACATTATGGAACTTTAATGAATTAAAATTTTGAGAGCATTATGTTTTCTCATGTATGATCAAGTGCAGGGTTTAAACATTGATAGGCAACGATGATATCCATCGAAGGTTTACTCGAGGACGAGCAAGGTTTAAGCATGGGGGAGCCGTTGACGGTGAAAATCCGTCAACCTAGCCATGAGTTTACCTTCGGTGTTGGCATAAGTTTTATACCTTATCTATTGGTACTAACCCCCATGGTATAACAAGTTCACTTGTGCATGCGGTTTGGAGTTTAGTGTTTATGCGGGGTTTTAGTGTTGAAAGCAAGACATTCGGGATAAGTTCATCAAGCACCATGTGACAAGACCTTGAAGCCCCGTACAAGTCATGCAATGAAGCAAACTTAACTCCCGAAGTCGGGGACTTGATCCGAGAAGACGACAAACTCCGAGGACCTAACCGAAAAAGTGCCGAATCTTGCAAGACAAGGAGTTGTATCCAATTCGGAGAGAAACCGACGACAAGGGCCTACATGCGAAGGGGGAAGGATCCGGGAAGCTCGGGAACCGACATCACGCAAAGGAGGCCACGGGGCCGGGCTCGGATGGGACCGGCCGACCAGCCCAGGCCGACCGCCCCGGCCCGAGCCCGGGGCCCAATAAGCCTCCCCTTTGCCCTAGCCACCAATCGGGCTATTTATAGCCCCGGGTCGAGAGCCATGCATCAAGGAATTCGTGATTGGCCGCCGAGGAGCGAGAGAAGAGAGGGACACCATCCCGGAGAGGAGAGGGTCGAGCTAGTTGACTAGGGTTACCCTAGCCGACATGGGAACCTTGCACGGAAGACCACGTCGGAGTTCCCGAGCTAGAAGCAAGATCAAGGTAGGATCTCGGTTGTGATCTTGTTTATGTATCATTGTAATAGTTCCGATTTCTAGCGATCAAGTGTTTCCTCGAAGATTTCGTTTTTCGATCGCCTTTGCTTATTCTAGATCTATTCTCGAGATAGATCACTTAGGGTGTTCTTGTAGCCGCGGTGGCTAGAGGTACACGCCGGATCTTCCAAAAGAACTCTACTTGTCCATGGACTCGCCCTAGACTACCCGCATGAATAGGGATACGTTGTGACGAACGGGGGTTCCGAAAGGCGGGCGTTTTCGGTCGAACTCGGTTGATCGCTTCTATAGATAAGGCGGAACGTCCTTAGTTCAGCATTATAGCACATAGTCTCCGACGCTACTACGGCGCTTCGCTAACTCGAAGCACCTCGCTATGAGAATGATGCTTCGCTAGCGCTCGGCTAAGTCGTCGAACCCTCGCGGCGACCATTCGCTTTCTCGGTAGCGAAAGCGCTTCTCTTTGCCCCTTAACTTAATCTTAATTTAATAAAGTATTTGGAAAAGAAAGAGATTCTTGGTTTTATTGCTCCCGCTTCCTCATCCGCGCTCGTGTTGGACGGGAAACCACGTTTTAAAGAGGCTTCTAATGAGATTCGATTTGCTACTTCTTCTTTGCTTGGAACTTCAACAAAAGGCTTAACCCGATCTCTCTAGATCGGTTTATCTAACCAATCTATCTTTGTTACCTCCGGTCTTTAGTAGATTAGATTTGTTCTTGTTTTGTGTTCTTTACCTAGATGCATTAGGGTTTCTCTTTACCGAAGATTGAAGTTACTTAGCTTTGCTAGATCATCTTTTGTGTCACACATTTGTTCCACGGATTCGATACCTTGGGTTCACCACTCGAGGGAAGAAGGGACCCTTGACTACGACGGGAGACTTGTATGCTGGCGAGTCTAAACGAACTTTGATACAACTATTATCCGTCAACGCATGCCACCCGATTGTGACATTGAGCTCATGATTGATCTTTTACCCGACACTCGCTCCTATTTCTAAAAGACCATATAGAATGGATGTTAAGGATTTGACTAAATTAAAGAAAGAAATAGAGGAGTTAGTAAGAAAAGGGTATATCCATCCTAGTTCGTCCCCTTGGGGAGCACTTATTCTCTTTGTTGACAAAAGGCATGGTTGTAGAAGGATGTGTGCGGACTATAGGTCTCTTAATGATGTAACCATTAAAAATAAATACCCCCGCCAAGGATTGATGATTTGTTTGATCGGATGAGCGGTGTCAAAGTTTCTCCAAGATTGACCTACGATCGGGGTATCATCGATTAAATATTCAACCCAATGATATTCTCAAGATTGCGTTCATATCCCGATATGGCCTATATGAGTTCACAGCTTATGTCCTTTGGATTGATGAATGCACCAAAGCATACTTCATTTACTTGATGAACAAGGTGTTCTTGGATTACCTTGATAAGTTTGTGGTAGTGTTCATTGATGATATCCTTGTATTCTCCCAGAATAAAGAGGGACATGGGGAGCATTTGAGACTAGTGTTGCAGAAACTGCGAGAGCATCAATTGTATGTCAAGTTTAGCAAATGTGATTTTTGTTTAAAGGATGTTTCATTCAGATGAGCGAACCTATGATTTAGCTCCTATGTGCCGTTTTGTGGCGGCACTGATTCGTCAATAGAGGCACCGTTTCTCCGCGCACCGATTCCTTGAGTGGAGCACCATTTCTTCGGAAATGGGCGGAGGGGCGGGCACTTGGGCAGGGCGCTGGGCATGGGCCGGCCCAGTTTGGGGGACCCACTCATTATGGAGGGCCTGCATGTCTCTACGCAAGCACGCTCGTGTGGGTCCCGGCCCGCACATCCGATATTTGCGTGCGGTCGTACTTAATTATCGCTCGTTGAGGTGCTAAAAGCTCGTTAATAAAACGTTCATGCCATTTACCAAGCACTTGAAGAAGATTCTCCCTCCATTTCTATCATTACCGCGGACACGCTCGACCATGGGCAACTTTTTGGAAGTTGGGCACAAGATCGGGGGCAAACCGGTCATCCTACCGTTGATCGTTGTTAACAACGGCTAAAAGGCCCCCGCCGATTTGTTCTCCCCCACCCACCACGACCGCCGCTCCCCCCGGCGACGACGGCATCGGACAAATAGGAGCTCTTGTCGTCGTACTCCTTGTCGTACTCGGTCTCCTCTCCATAGAAGTCATTAGGAGACTCGGTACACTACTAAAGGGCTTTGTTGAGAGGGCAGAGTCGTCATACTCATCGGAGGAGGAGTTGTCGACGAGTCACCATCCTCGTTGGAGGAGTAGTTGGTTGTACTAGACCACATGTTAGTTATGGTAGTTTTTTGGATTAAGAGAACGTGGAGGCAAGGTAATGGAGAGTTTGGTTAGCACATGAGGAGGGTCCTAGATATATATGTAGGACTAATGGCTCATGATTTTGCCATGTGTCCATATTCAAGACACTTCTTTACAAAAATATCTAACTCTAGAAGCACTATCTCCGGTTAATGGAGCCAAAATCCAAGTTGAAAGGAGAGGAAAAATCCTAGTCTGAAAGGAAGGAAAAGACCAAGTGGACAGGGAGGAAAAGGTATGTGCTGGGGAGGAAAATCCTACTACCAGGGAGGAAATCCCATATCAAAAGGGAGGAAAAATCTAAGTCGAATGGGCTATGCCAACAAGGGCGATATTAGGAGGGACATTGTAGCAACAACAGATCACAAATTGGAAAAGCAATTTGGCCAGGTGGTCTTGGCCGGTCAAGTGGGTATTTGGCCGGCCATGGGCGTATTTGGCCGGTCAAGGAAGCGTTTTTGACCCGGCGCGGGAGCCGGTCAAAGTGTATTTGGCCAGGTGGTCTTGGCCGGTCAAGGGGGTATTTGGCCGGTCAAAGAAGGTTTTTGACCAGGCGCGAGAGCCGGTCAAACGTACCTTCTAGTGCATCGGTAATGCGAATGCATCGGTTACCTGGCACGAGAATGCGAAGAGACAGTCCAGCGGTTCCCCTCCCCGACACGTTGCTTCCCCTCCGGCGGTTCTATTTAATCGCAGTAGTCACCACGGTATTCACCAGACGCTATCACCGCCGCAATCTCCACCGCAATCACCATGCAGCGTCGTTTCCTTTGTTTCGGCGCTGTCGACTTCGAGCGTCATCGCCGTTTCGGCGTCGTCACTCCCATCATCAACGCCGAGCTCGTGCCGGCTGTGGCCGCTCCCGTCATCAACGCCGAGGTCGTGTCGGCCGTGGCTGCTCCCGTCTTCAACGCCGAGGTCGTGGCGCCGGTCGTGGCCGCTCCCGTCATCAACACCGAGGTCGTGGCGCCGGCCGTCGCCACCGTCGTGGCGCTCGCTTTTCCGCTGCCGTCGGACGACGACGACAGTGGGTCCGAGGTCAGCACCGACGAGGAGGACGACCTCCTCCATGGCTACAAGGTGCCGGTCCCCAGGGCCCCTAATCTGCGGGTCTGGTATGACCCGCACTACAAGTCATACCGGTGCCCTGTCTGCCCTAGCAAGAAGGCATCCCGGTGGGTGACGATGGAGTACATATATAAAGGCTAGAACAAAAAAAGAAAGGAAGGGGGGGCGGGGTACCGAGAATTGCTATTGTTCTCGCTGATCCGAATGTTATTTTAGGCGGTGAGTTCCCCGTATTGATCCGAATGTAGATCTTTTATATCTAGACAAAGAACATCAAAGATATGAATAAATACCAAATACACAGGTTTCCTTGCCACCGTATACACTAAATATGCATGATCAACGTGTTGCAGCTCAAGCCACCGCAAGTGTGCGGTGTGCCTCCTTCTTTGAGCAGTCTTGATATTTCTTTTTTTCCTTTAAAATTACACGAGTATAAACGCCCTAAGTGCATGAAATTAACTCGGTGCTTAGGCAATAGGAAATTAACAAATACGTATATACCCAGGTGGTGATAAGATAGGATTAGTAGGGCCTTAGGTTTAACCAAACCGAATTTATATCTATTTAATTGTGGACCGTGACTACGTAGCTTAGCTGCGGAAAGCCTGTGGCCTTTCACTCTAGTTGTGTCACCTTGCTCAACTATTTAATTAGTATAGGCTTATAATCCCTTGATCAATGATAGCCACAAACCAGCCACCACGCCCTAAGTGTATGGACTAACGGGCTAGTGGCCGTGCTAGTGTGACAAGAACCACCGTGTCATGCCATGCCTATTAAATTTCTGAAAAATCGGTGGCCATTTCGGTTAAGTTTCGGTGTTCATTTCGGTTAAGTACTAATTTTCAATGCTCGTTTCAGCTAAGTTTGAGTGCTCCTTTCGCTTAAGTTTCGTTGTTCATTTCGCTTAAGTACTAAGTTTCAATGCTCGTTTCAGCTAAGTTTCGGTGCTCATTTCGGTTAAGTACTAAGTTAATTCTTGGTTTGTTCCCTTTTAGATTCATAACGAGTCCTCTCGCCTCGTCTCCGGCCGACGGGACGCCCGGATCTCCGCCGACGATACGCGCACATCTCCGGACGAGGAATCGCCCAGTCTCAATCTTCAACCCTGTCACTTGGGTACGTCTCGGTCTTCACCCGGTGGATTATCGGAAGATCTCTCTCTTCTTCCATCCCGTGTCCGCATTTGCTACTCCGTCATCTTAACATCTTCTCGAAAATGCTTGTTGGTGGTTTAATGATTGTCTCTATATATGTTGTTCTAGCTTGTTGATTGGTTTGGTTGGTATTCCTTCACCATTTGTTTTGCATCACTTTGAAAAATCGTGCTGGGTCCGCTCGATCCCTTGGTCCAAAAATATTTTTTTTGCCGGGTCCCGCGCTCGTGCGCAATCCAAAAATAATTTTTTGCCGGGTCCCGCGCCGTGTGCAATCATTTGTATATCAAAATCCGAATGTCTTCGTTATTAGTTCTTTAATTCTTTGTTTTCACAGCTTTTTGTCCGAGAATCTTTGTTTTCACAATTGATAGCACAATGGCCCTTAAGAGATGAGAGATATCGAGTTGCTATCTTACTACTTGATGTTGTGCACTAGTAGTCCGTAGCACCACTTATTGTTGTATCATATCAATGTTGATTTGCTTCGAAATTTTAAAACACCGATGACCTCTTACTACTTGATGTTGTGCACTAGTAGTCCGGTAGCACCACTTATTGGTGTATCATGTGCTAAGAATTGGCAATATCAACGTTGATTTGCTTCCGAAATTTTAAAACACCGATGACCTCACTTATAATGGTGACGGATTCTCCGGACAGCAGCCCCATCCCAGGAACATGGAGAATGAAATTGATTGTCCGGATAGGAAAATCATGGGTATGATTGGAATTTTATCTTCGACTCTAAATGCGAGTGAAGGATGGTATCATGGTCCGGAAGGTATAGAACTTATTTTGCGTAAGGTGCTTGTCACGGAGAAATTCAAAACCGCCACGAAAGAAATGGTTAAGGAACGGATTGAAAAATTAGAACGGATGGTTAAAGATTACCATGTAAGTAAGCAAAGAAATCCATATCATAGTCCAAAACTTGTTTTAATCCTAGGGCCTTTCCCCACCGACCCTTTTTTAGGAGGAACGACGATCAAGTTTGCCCCATCGTAACCGTATGCTTCATGTGTTCAACGATGTTAGTCGTCAATATTATGAGATTGCCCCCCGCAGTCCACCAAGTTATGGGAAAAGAGCCGCCCTTGTTTCGGAAGAACTGGAAGCACCTTCCACTAAAAGAGCACGTTCGAGAGAGTGTTGATATGGTTATGTGTCCGAGCCATCCGGACGCCGCATCAAAGTTTTTAAGCGATGGCTTTAGTATGGACGATTGTACTAAAAGAGCTCGGCGATTATTTCAAGATCACCAAGATGACCGTCGCATCCTATATTCTCGCTCTCTCTCTCTTTTGAGGCAAAATATAGAAATTCATCGATCATTCATGGCTTTAGAAGAATGTTATGCACGTGGTTATATTGAGCATGAGTCGAAGGATTCGGTATGTTGTGAATCGGTGAGAAGCCAACCCACCGAGCACCTATGTCCGTTGATTCTAGTGAGTGGAGTGAGATCCGTTGTGTCCTCGTGGTTCTAGTGAAACAATCTTTGGTCCTATGTCCGTTGATGAAACATTGTTGGTCCCGTGGTATTACCGTGTTTCTTATCTAGGTGCACTAGTTTGTAGTACTCATGTTGCATGCTTGTCCCGTCGTGAACAATTAAACTTGGTCTCGTAATAATTTTGCTTTGACCGGCCAAAGGAGTCTTGACCGGCCAAGGGGCTCGGGACCGGCCAAGGAGAACGGGCTCTCTTGCGTTGATGAAACATTGTTGGTCCCGTGGTATTACCGTGTTTCTTATCACTCTCACCAAGCCTTATTATCAACATTAACCTTAATATCAGATAATAACCTTTGGTGTCATTGTTGTTGATGTCCGTAGCAACATCGCCTACATGCTCCTTAGTGTCCGCAACACCAACGTCTCAAATTTTTGTGTAGGAGTTGGTAGATTCGATCCATTTAGCAAGAGGGACTTGTACACATATGTGTACAATAGATAAACTTATTTGAGATGAGGTGGACATACTACAATCACATTGACAAGATACTCCAGGGTACTACTTGTCAAGGGGTTATGTACCCATCCGGGGTTTGAACGGATCATGAGTTATCGTTGTGATCGGAACTTTGAGCCGATGAGGCAATTTTACTCCACAATTTACATCGCCGACGAGAGCTCCATGACTTGTATGGTAGATGGCAGGATGAACATTGTCAACAAGAGAGCATGTGAGGAGAGGTTAACTGCAGTCGAGATTCACTCTCGTGTTTTCTTGATGATTATGACAAGAGGCAAAATCGGCGGCATTTAAACGAAGTTGAGGCCCATGTTGATGCGGATCACCACAAACCAATTCCGGTGCAGTGGACATCGGCCTCCGGGAAAGGGAGAGGTAGAGGCGGTCACGGGGAAAATCATGCTAGCTCAAACTATCACATCGTGCGAATTTCCGGCCTAGCAAGAACCCAACTTCGTTGGCGAGAATGTAGATTTGGAAACATGCATGCTCGTGGTTTGCACTTAACATCAATGAAAAGAAGGGAATGCACTAACCTTTGCGAAGCACGATAGCCAAGATGACCATTGTAACGTCCAAGGCAACCCATAGATGCTAAAGTGCTGTCTTTGCGATTGACGTTGAAAAGAAGATCCGGCACTCTTGTTGGGGATGTTTGGAACTTGGCCAACGGCGAGGGGAGGCCGAGTCGCTCAAAGGCTTTGTGTGCCATTTCCAAGAATGTGAGACCGATTTTTTCGCGGAAAGTAGATGCTAATGTCGTGTCATTGCTATGGATGATAGTGATAGGATGTTGTGCTACAAAATCGGAAAAAGCACAAACCATTCGGATTGGATTTGCTTTTGCGAAAGAAAGGGCAAACTAGCTGCAAAAAATAAAATGTATTAGAATGTTGAGTGTATTATCATTGATTGTATTATCATTAGAATACCGCCGCACTTACAAATCTCGCTTTCATTTCTTCTCCCTTTTTGCGCCTCTCTTTCCAAGAAGCAAGTTCATCCACAATCACTTGCATAGTGTTACTTTTCTTCTTGTCGACCTCGCACAACAAAATATTTTGCTATCGACCATGCTTTTAACCGACAAATGTACCAAAGCTATGTTTGTTGCAAGAAACTTACCGATTGTTGTGGTGGCATAATGATTCTTAGTTTGTCATGACCTTTCATAACGAATCGTACTTCGGCATTTAATGTATGCATCCATTATCCTCTTGGAACGGTCATCTCCATCTAAGCACTTAATCGGCTCACCCCCCTTCATTATAATCCCGTCCAAACCGAATGACTCACGGTCATAGCTTTGCCAATTGAAAACATGATACGAATATCGATCGCTTACCCAATTAAAACAACTATGAAGATTTACGGATAGCTTACCAGCTTTTCTTGGACAAATCGGTAAAGGTCTTCCTTACGATCATAACCTATTTTGTTTGGCTCATGTATGTCAAATTTGACGGGAGGACAAAGCGAAGATTTACGGTTGCCTCCTCTTGCCGGACCGTTCGCTTGGTGACACTACTTGGGTTATCCACAGCAGTGGTGACTCACCGCCGTCCCTTGGCATCTCAAATGATGACTCACTCCTCGTCCCTTAGCGGCCGAGGGGGTAGGTGGTGACTCACTGCGGTCGCTTGTGAGCTCGGGGATAATCACGGCAAGTTTTGGGTCGGCGGCCTCTCTGTGGACCCGCAGGTACCGCCGTCCTTTGTGGGCCCAGCAGGAATCCACGGCGGGTTCTCGGACAACCAACCCGCAGGTATCCACATCGGCTCGCCCGGTGTTACTCTCGGAGATTACTTGGATGTCGTTGTCATTCCCGCAGGTTCTCCTCTCTCCGTCGTCGGTGCTAGCCTCTTGTCATTTATCGCTCGATGTCTTTGTGTTGCCATCCCTTCCGTAAATCATTGGAGAGAAAAGCTCGGGGATAATCACAGCAAGTTTTGGGTCGGCGAGCCTCTGTGGACCCGCAGGTACCGCCGTCCTTTGTGGGCCCAGAGGAATCCACGGCGGGTTCCCGGACAACCAACCTAGAGGTATCCACATCGGCTCGCCCGGTGTTACTCTCGGAGATTACTTGGATGTCGTTGTCATTCCCAAAGGTTCTCCTCTCTCCGTCGTCGGTGCTAGCCTCTTGCCGTTTATCGCCCGATGTCTTTGTGTTGCCATCCCTTCCGTAAATCATTGGAGAGAAAACTAACATATCCTCATCCTCTCGCATCACACTCATCCTCTCGCAACATACTCATCCTCATGGAAGGCTATAACAACTTCATGGTCCGGTATGACCGCAGTAATCGTGTTCTCCTTATGGAGGCAGAGGTCTATGGCAAGCTTCATTCGGAACTTGAACACCTCAGCTCGCATTATGGGTTGGCTCCTTAAGCTCATTTTTCCTTCAAAATTTGATGAGGATAATAGATCAAAAAACCGAAGGCTCAATGTTTACCGGGTTGAAGTTATATATATCCATCTCATGGAACCGTTGGATATATAATAATACATGAAAGCCGCAGTCAAGCTGCAATAACCGCAATAATCGCCGTTGATTGAGGTACGAAAGAACCGATAAGATAGTTTCGAGCGCTAAGAAAGGCGAACATCTACCAAGTATTCAGAAAATAAACACAAACTATGTTTTAAGTGTCATCCACTTACTTGTTACGCCGATGGCAAACCTCCGGTGTTTCTTCGGGATACGCAGCAATGTCCATGCTTGTTCTTAGTGATCAAATATCTCTTCGGTTTATTTAACGCTTGTACATTGCCTGGACATTGATCACTAAGCGCAAGCATGGACATTGATCACTAAGTTTCTTGCAACAAACATAGCTTTGGTCGTCGGTTAAAAGCATGGTCTCGATAGCAAAATATTTTGTTGTGCGGTGTCGACAAGAAGAAAAGTAACACTATGCAAGTGATTGTGGATGAACTTGCTTCTTGGAAAGAGAGGCGCAAAAAGGGAGAAGAAATGAAACCGAGATTTGTAAGTGCGGCGGTATTCTAATGATAATACAATCAATGATAATACTCTCAACATTCTAATACATTTTATTTTTTGCAGCTAGTTTGCCCTTTCTTTCGCAAAAGCAAATCCAATCCGAATGGTTTGTGCTTTTTCCCCGATTTTGTAGCACAACATCCTATCACTATCATCCATAGCAATGACACGGCATTAGCATCTACTTTCCGCGAAAAAATCGGTCTCACATTTTTGGAAATGGCACACAAAGCCTTTGAGCAACTTCGGCCTCCCCTCGCCGTTGGCCAAGTTCCAAACATCCCCAACAAGAGTGCCGGATCTTCTTTTCAACGTCAATCGCAAAGACAAGACTTTAGCATCTATGGGTTGCCTTGGACGTTACAATGGTCATACCGGCTATCGTGCTTGCAAAGGTTAGTGCATTCCCTTCTTTTCATTGATGTTAAGTGCAAACCACAAGCATGCATGTTTCCAAATCTACATTCTCGCCAACGAAGTTGGGTTCTTGCTAGGGCGGAAATTCGCACGATGTGATAGTCCGAGCTAGCATGATTTTCCCCGTGACCGCCTCTACCTCTCCCTTTCCCGCAGTCCGATGTCCAAATTGCCGCCTCGGAATTGGCCGTGGTGATCCGCATCAACATGGGCCTCAACTTCTCGTTCTAAATGCCGCCGATTTTGCCTCTTGTCATAATCATCAAGAAAACCCGAGAGTGAATCTCGGCCTACCGCGCTAACCTCTCCTCACATGCTCTCTTGTTGACAGTGTTCATCCTGCCATCTACCATACAAGTCATGGAGCTCTCGTCAGCGCTGATGTAAACTGTGGAGTAAAATTGCCTCATCAGCTCAAAGTTTCGATCACAACGATAACTCATGATCTGTTCAAACCCCAGATGGGTACATAACCCCTTGACAGTAGTACCCTGGACTATCTTGTCAATGTGATTGTAGTATGTCCACCTCATCTCAAATAAGTTTATCTATTGTACACATATGTGTACAAGTCCTACTACTAAATGGATCAGAATCTACCAACTCCTACACAAAAATTTGAGACGTTGGTGTTGCAGACACTAAGGAGCATGTAGCTGATGTTGCTATGGACATCAACAATAATGAGACCAAAGCTTGGTATCCGATATTAAGGCTAAGGTTGATAATAAGGCTTGGCCGAGAGTGATAAGAAACACAAGTAATACCACGGGACCAACAATGTTTCATCAACGGACAGCTCTCCTTGGCCGGTCCGAGCCCCTTGGCCGGTCAAGACTCCTTTGGCGCGGTCAAAGCAAAATTATTATAGACCAAGTTTAATTGTTCACGACAGACAAGCATGCAACATGAGTACTACAAACTAGTGCACCTAGATAAGAAACACGATAATACCACAGACCAACAATGTTTCATCAACGACATAGGACCAAGCAATGTTTCACTAGAACCACAGGACACAACAGATCTCACTCCACTCACTAGAATCAACGGACATAGGTGCTCGGTGGGTTGGCTTCTCACCGATTCACAAGATACCGGAATCCTTCAGCTCATGCTCAATATAACCACGTGCATAACATTCTTCTAAAGCCATGAATGATCGACGAATTTCTATATTTTGCCTCAAAAGAGAGAGAGCGAGAATATAGGATGCGACGGTCATCTTGGTGATCTTGAAATAATCGCCGAGCTCTTTTAGTACAATCGTCCATACTAAAGCCACCGCTTAAAAACTTTGATGCGGCGTCCGGATGGCTCGGACACATAACCATATCAACACTCTCTCGAACGTGCTCTTTTAGTGGAAGGTGCTTCCGCTTCTTCCGAAACAAGGGCGCCTCTTTTCCCATAACTTGGTGGACTCGGGGGGCAATCTCATAATATTGACGACTAACATCGTTGAACACATGAAGCATACGGTTCCGATGGGGCAAACTTGATCGTCGTTCCTCCTAAAAAAAGGGTCGGTGGGGAAAGGCCCTAGGATTAAAACAAGTTTTGGACTATGATATGGATTTCGCCGCTTACTTACATGGTAATCTTTAACCATCCGTTCTAATTTTTCAATCCGTTCCTTAACCATTTCTTTCGTGGCGGTTTTGAATTTCTCCGTGACAAGCACCTTCGCAAAATAAGTTCTATACCTTCCGGACCATGATACCATCCTTCACTCGCATTTAGAGTCGAAGATAAAATTCCAATCATACCCATGATTTTCCTATCCAGACAATCAATTTCATTCTCCATGTTCCTGGGATGGGGCTGCTGTCCGTAATCCGTCACCATTATAAGTGAGGTCATCGTTGTTTTAAAATTTCAGAAGCAAATCAACGTTGATATTGCCAATTCTTAGCACATGATACAACAATAAGTGGTGCTACCGGACTACTAGTGCACAACATCAAGTAGTAAGAGGTCATCGGTGTTTTAAAATTTCGAAGCAAATCAACATTGATATGATACAACAATAAGTAGTGCTACGGACTACTAGTGCACAACATCAAGTAGTAAGATAGCAACTCGATATCTCTCATCTCTTAAGGGCCATTGTGCTATCAATTGTGAAAACAAAGATTCTCGGACAAAAACTCGTGAAAACAAAGAATTAAAGAACTAATAACGAAGACATTCAGATTTTGATATACAAATGATTGCACACGAGCGCAGGACCCAAAGAAAAAATTATTTTTGGATTGCGCACGGTGCGGGACCCAAAGAAAAAAATATTTTTGGACCAAGGGATCGAGCGGACCCAGCACGATTTTTCAAAGTGATGCAAAACAAATGGTGAAGGAATACCAACCAAACCAATCAACAAGCTAGAACAACATATATAGAGACAATCATTAAACCACCAACAAGCATTCTCGAGAAGATGTTAAGATGACGAGTAGCAAATGCGGACACGGGATGGAAGAAGAGAGAGATCTTCCCGATAATCCACCGGTGAAGACCGAGACGTACCCAAGTGATAGGTTGAAGATTGAGACTCCGGGCGATTCCTCGTCCGGAGATGTGCGCGTATCGTCGGCGGAGATCCGGGCGTCCCGTCGGCAGGAGACGAGGAAGAGGACTCGTTATGAATCTAAAAGGGAACAAACCAAGAATTAACTTGATAGCAGTTTGTTAAAAAACAGCAAGGGAATAAACAAGAGCAAATATACATAAAGTTTTCTCTTCGAAAAAATCAGCACACACAGAGACCGGATCACATATTAACCGAAGCGAGCACACTCGAAACTTAGCCGAAACGAGCAATGAAACTTAGTACTTAACCGAAATGAGCACCGAAACTTAGCTGAAACGAGCATTGAAACTTAGTACTTAACTGAAATGAACACCGAAACTTAAGTGAAATGGCCACCGATTTTTCGTAAATTTAATAGGCATGGCATGACACGGTGGTTACTTGTCACACTAGCACGACCACTAGCCCGTTAGTCCATACACTTAGGGCGTGGTGGCCGGTTTGTGGCTATCATTGATCAAGGGATTATAAGCCTATACTAATTAAATAGTTGAGCAAGTGACACAACTAGAGTGAAAGGCCACAACCTTTCCGCAGCTAAGCTACGTAGTCACAATCCACAATTAAATAGATATAAATTCGGTTTGGTTAAACCTAAGGCCCTACTAATCCTATCTTATCACCACCCGGGTATATACGTATTTGTTAATTTCCTATTGCCTAAGCACCAGCTTAATTTCATACACTTAGGGCATTTATACTGTGTAATTTTAAAGGAAAAAAAAAGAAATATCAAGACTACTCAAAGGAGGAGGCACACCGCACACTGCAAAGGCTTGAGCCGCAACACGTTGATCATGCATATTTAGTGTATACAAGTGGCAAGGAAACCCGTGTATTTGGTATTTATTCATATCTTTGATGTTGCTGTCTAGATATAAAAGATCTACATTCGGATCAATACGGGGAACTCACCGCCTAAAATAACATTCGGATCGCGAACAATAGCAATTCTCGCACCCCGCCCCCCCCCTTCCTTTCCTTTTTTGTTCTAGCCTTTATATATGTACTCCATCGTCACCCACCGGGACGCCTTTTTGCTAGGGCAGACGGGGCACCTGTATGACTTGTAGTGCGGGTCATACCAGACCCGCAGATTAGGGCCCCTGGAGACCGGCACCTTGTAGCCGTGGAGGAAGTCGCCCGCCTCGTCGATGCTGACCTCGGACCCACTGTCGTCGTCGTCCGACGGCAGCGGAAAAGCGGGAGCCACGACGGTGGCGACGGCCGGCGCCACGACCTCGGTGTTGATGACGGGAGCGGCCACGACCGGCGCCACGACCTCGGCGTTGAAGACGGGAGCAGCCACGGCCGACACGACCTCGGCGTTGATGACGGGAGCGGCCACAGCCGGCACGACCTCGGCGTTGATGATGGGAGCGACGACGGCGCTTGAAGTCGACAGCGCCGAAACAAAGGAAACGACGCTGCATGGTGATTGCGGTGGAGATTGCGGCGGTGATAGCGTCTGGTGAATACCGTGGTGACTACTGCGATTAAATAGAACCGCCGGAGGGGAAGCAACGTGTCGGGGAGGGGAACCGCTGGACTGTCTCTTCGCATTCTCGTGCCAGGTAACCGATGCATTCGCATTACCGATGCACTAGAAGGCACATTTGACCAGCCCCCCGCGCCTGGTCAAAAACCTTCTTTGACCGGCCAAATACCCCCTTGACCGGCCAAGACCACCTGGCCAAATACACTTTGACCGGCTCCCGCGCCGGGTCAAAAACGCTTCCTTGACCGGCCAAATACGCCCATGGCCGGCCAAATACCCACTTGACCGGCCAAGACCACCTGGCCAAATTGCTTTTCCAATTTGTGATCTGTTGTTGCTACAATGTCCCTCCTAATATCGCCCTTGTTGGCATAGCCCATTCGACTTAGATTTTTCAACTTGTACGATGAGGATTTGGTCAAGCAACTACTTGATGTGAAGGAGCCTCGGAAGAGGGGTCGGAAGCCTACGATGCCGGTAGAGGAATTGAATGTAAGTACAAATCATCGGCTATCGTTCTATAATCATGACCGCACCTTGATTTTTTCTTTGTTTCCTCTTCGCCTGAAATGTTGGGAGGATACGTGTTATGGAAGATTTCCATTGCCGTGTGAGGTAAGTGCCTTTGCAGCCTCCCATGTGTTGTTGTATTTCTTTGTTTCCTTTCGCCTTTAAAACCTGGATTGGCGTCGTGTTGCGGTCGTGTATGCTATGTGACTGTCCATTAGCTAATGTGCTTATGCTACAATCACTAGTTCTTCCGGGCGTTGTAGTATCCATGTGGCTTTGTTATGTACCATGCTACCTATTACCGATTCTATGTTTGCGGATTGATTATGTGGATCGGTTCCAAAAGCACGTCGGTGACGAAGCCGCAAAAGAACCGTGGCCGGAATTTAGTAACCACGGCGGGGGTGGCCGAGTCTATGTATGTTGATTGCTTCAAACCAGAGCGGTCGAATGAAAGAAGATATACCGAATTTAGTATGCGCTCCGTGGTCCAAGGACCGGAATGACAGAATCATTCATACTTCATATGCCTTGCCGTAAGCACTCGTACATAATGCATTTAGTATGCATTATGTATTTTTTTGTTGTTATTGTTTACCTATGATTGTTGTCTTGTTGATTATTCCGGAGAGCGAGTTGCCGGGCGATGGAACTTACTTTCTCGGACGAGAGCTTACGACGAGAGAAATTGAAGGACGTGAATAAGGTTTGTGCATTATTTATCGATCTTTCTATTTCGGTGTAATCGGTCCCCGATCTCATTTTTTTCGGATATTCATTCCTTTAGGTCATACCGGTCACTCGGTCCCCGATTGTTTTTTCAACTTCGCCGGAAAGGATATATATCCTTGATTCCCCGGCCAGGGAAACATACATCACGAAGCGACAAGCGTTAAATAAACCGAAGAGATATTTGATCACTAAGCACGGCATGGACATTGCTCGCGTATCCCGAAGAAACACCGCAGGTTTGCCATCGCCGTAACAAGTAAGTGGATGACACTTAAAACATAGTTTGTGTTTATTTAACCGAATACCGGTAGATGTTCGCCTTTCTTAGTGCTGAAACTATCTTATCGCTCTTTCGTACCTCAATCACGACCGATTATTGCAATTATTGCAGCTTTGATCGCGGCTTTCATGTATTATTATATATCCAACAGCTTCCATGAGATGGATATATATAACTTCAACCCGGTAAACATTGAGCCTTCGGTTTTTTGATCTATTATCCTCATCAAATTTTGAAGGAAAAATGAGCTTAAGGAGCCAACCCATAATGCGGCCGAGGTGTTCAAGTTCCGAATGAAGCTTGCCGTAGACCTCCGCCTCCATAAGGAGAACACGGTGCTCGGTCATACCGGACCATGAAGTTGTTATAGCCTTCCATGAGGATGAGTATGTTGCGGAGGATGAGTGTGTTGCGAGAGGATGAGGATATGTTAGTTTTCTCTCCAATGATTTCCGGAAGGGATGGCAACACAAAGACATCGGCAAGAACAAGCAAGAGGCTAGCACCGAGGACAGAGAGAGGAGAACCTCTCGGGAATGACACCGACATCCAAGTAATCTCCGAGAGTAACACCGGGCGAGCCGATGTGGATACCTCCGGGTTGGTTGTCCAGAACCCGTTGTGGATTCCTCTCGGGCCCACAAAGGACGGCGGCACCTCCGGGTCCACAGAGATCGCCGACCCAAAACTTGCTATGATTATCCCCCGAGCTTTTCTCTCCAATGATTTCGGAAGGGATGGCAACACAAAGACATCGGGCAAGAACACAAGAGGCTAGCACCGACGACGAGAGAGAGGAGAACCTCCGGGAATGACACCGACATCCAAGTAATCTCCGAGAGTAACACCGGGCGAGCCGATGTGGATACCTCCGGGTTGGTTGTCCGGGAACCCGCCGTGGATTCCTCTCGGGCCCACAAAGGACGGTAGTACCTCCGGGTCCACAGAGACTCGCCGACCCAAAACTTGCCGTGATTATCCCCCGAGCTCACAAGCGACCGAAGTGAGTCACCACCTACCCCTCGGCCGCTAAGGGACAGCAGGTGAGTCATCATTTGAGATGCCAAGGGACGGCGGTGAGTCACCACCGCCGTGGATAACCCAAGAGTGTCACCAACCGAATGGTCCGGCAAGAGGAGGCAACCGTAAATCTTCGCCTTTGTCCTCCCGTCAAATTTGACATACATGAGCCAAACAAAATAGGTTATGATCGTAAGGAAGACCTTTACCGATTTGTCCAAGAAAACTGGTAAGCTATCCGTAAATCTTCATAGTTGTTTTAATTGGGTAACCGATCGATATTCGTATCATGTTTTCAATTGGCAAAGCTATGATCCGTGAGTCGTTCGGTTTGGACGGGATTATAATGAAGGGGGGTGAGCCGATTAAGTGCTTAGATGGAGATGACCATTCCAAGAGGATAATGGATGCATACATTAAATGCCCGAAGTATGATTCCGTTATGAAAGGTCATGACAAACTAAGAATCATTATGCCACCACAACAATCGGTAAGTTTCTTGCAACAAACATAGCTTTGGTTGTCGGTTAAAAGCATGGTCCGATAGCAAAATATTTTGTTGTGCGGTGTCGACAAGAAGAAAAGTAACACTATGCAAGTCCGTGTGAACATATAATAGGCCTTTACTCACAAGGAAGAACGGGGTCCCGGACGCCTTCTTGTTAGGGCGGACGGGGCATCGGTATGACTTGTAGTGCGGGTCATACCAGACCCGCAGATTAGGGGCCCTGGGGACCGGCACCTTGTAGCCATGGAGGAGGTCGTCCTCCTCGTCGGTGCTGACCTCGGACCCACTGTCGTCGTCGTCCGACGGCAGCGGAAAAGCGGAAGCCATGACGACAACGACGGCCGGCGCCACGACCTCGGCGTTGATGACGGGAGCGGCCACGGTCGACGCCACGACCTCAGCGTTGATGACGGGAGTGGCCACGGCCGGCACGACCTCGGCATTGATGACGGGAGCAGCCACAGCCAGCATGACCTCAGCGTTGATGACGGGAGCGACGACACCGAAACGGCGACGGCGCTTGAAGTCGAGAGCGCCGAAACGGGAGAAACGGCGCTGCATGGTGATTGCGGTGGAGATTGCGGCGGTGATAGCGTCTGGTGAATACCGTGGTGACTACCGTGATTAAATAGAACCGCCGGAGGGGAAGCGACGTGTCGGGGAGGGGAACTCTCATGCCGGGAAACCGATGCATTCGCATTACCGATGCACTCGCATTACCGATGCACTAGAAGGCACGTTTGACCGGCTCCTGCGCCCGGTCAAAAACCTTCTTTGACCGGCCAAATACCCCCTTGATCGGCCAAGACCACCTGGCCAAATACACTTTGACCGGCTCCCGCGTCGGGTCAAAAATGCTTCCTTGACCGGCCAAATAAGCCCATGGCCGGCCAAATACCCACTTGACCGGCCAAGACCACCTGACCAAATTGCTTTTCCAATTTGTGATCTGTTGTTGCTACAATGTCCCTCCTAATATCGCCCTTGTTAGCATAGCCCATTCGACTTAGATTTTTCCTCCCTTTTGATATGGGATTTCCTCCCTGGTAGTAGGATTTTCCTCCCCAGCACATACCTTTTCATCCTTGTCGACTTGGTCTTTTCCTTCCTTTCAGACTAGGATTTTTCCTCTCCTTTCGACTTGGATTTTGTCTCCGTTAACCGGAGATAGTGCTTCTAGAGTTAGATATTTATGTAAAGAAGTGTGCTGAATATGGACACATGGCAAAATCATGAGCCATTAGTCCTACATATATATCTAGGACCCTCCTCATGTGCTAACCAAACTCTCCATTACCTTGCCTCCACGTTCTCTTAATCCAAAAAACTACCATAACTAACATGTGGTCTAGTACAACCAACTACTCCTCCAACGAGGATGGTGACTCTGTCAACAACTCCTTCGATGAGTATGACGACTCTGCCCTCTCAACAAAGCCCTTCAGTAGTGTACCAGAGTCTCCTAATGACTTCTATGGAGAGGAGACCAAGTACGACAAGGAGTACGATGACAAGAGCTCCTATTTGTCTAATGTTGTCGTCGCTGGGGGAGCGGCGGTGGTGGTGGGTGGGGGAGAACAGATCGCTGGGGGCCTTTTAGCCGTTGTTAAATGGTAGGATGATCGGTTTGCCCCTGATCTTGTGCCCAACTTGCAAAAAGTTGCCCATGGTCGAGCGTGTCTGCGGTAATGATAGAAATGGAGGGAGAATCTTCTTCAAGTGCTTGGTAAATATCAAGAACGTTTTATTAACGAGCTTTTAGCACCTCAAGGAGTGATAATTAAGTACGACCGCACACAGATATCAGACGTGCAGGTCGGGACCCACACGAGCGTGCTTGCGTAGAGACATGCAGGCCCTCCATAATGAGTGGGTCCCCCAAACTGGGCCGGCCCATGCCCAGCGCCCTGCCCAAGTGCCCGCCCCTCCGCCCATTTCCGAAGAAATGGTGCTCCACTCAAGGAATCGGTGCGCGGAGAAACGGTGCCTCTATTGACGAATCAGTGCCGCCACAAAACGGCACATAGGAGCTAAATCATAGGTTCGCTCATCTGAATGAAACATCCTTTAAACAAAAATCACATTTGCTAAACTTGACATACAATTGATGCTCTCGCAGTTTCTGCAACACTAGTCTCAAATGCTCCCCATGTCCCTCTTTATTCTGGGAGAATACAAGGATATCATCAATGAACACTACCACAAACTTATCAAGGTATTCCAAGGACACCTTGTTCATCAAGTACATGAAGTATGTTGGTGCATTCGTCAATCCAAAGGACATAACTGTGAACTCATATAGGCCATATCGGGATATGATGCAATCTTGAGAATATCTTTGGGTTGAATCTTTAACTGATGATACCCTGATCGTAGGTCAATCTTGGAGAAACTTTGGCACCGCTCATCTAATCAAACAAATCATCAATCCTTGGCAGGGGTATTTATTTTTAATGGTTACATCATTAAGAGACCTATAGTCTGCACAAATCCTTCTACAACCATGCTTTTTGTCAACAAAGAGAATAAGTGCTCCCTAAGGGGAAGAACTAGGATGGATATACCCTTTTCTTACTAACTCCTCTATTTCTTTCTCTAATTTAGTCAAACCTTAACATCCATTCTATATGGTCTTTTAGAAATAGGAGCAGTGTTGGGTAAAAGATCAATCTTGAGCTCAATGTCACAATCAGGTGGCATGCCTGGTAACTCATCGTGGAATACGTCAGGGTACTCATTCACAACCTTGATTTCTTTAAGGACTAGCCTTTTACGGAATTCACTATCCTTTGTTCATCAGATGAGGCAAAAACATGAACTCAATTCTATTTCCTCGTCGGCTGGTCAGAACCACTAACCTCTTGCGACACTGAATAACTCCATCATGTTTGCGTAGCCAATCCATTCCAAGAATTACATCTACCCCCCATGACTTTAAAAATCTCATTAATTTAAGGTTCACCTACGGGCATGTGACTTGCTTTCATTTCACCACCTGGCAGGTAACTAGAAACTGTTTCTTCATAGGAATCATGGGTAGGTTATGTTTTTCCACAAATTGATTAGTAACGAATGAATGTGATGCTCTAGAATTGAATAAAACTGATGCAGGTTCAGAGTTGACAAGGAACGTACCAAGCACAACTTCTTGAGCTTCTTGGGCTTGTTCAACTGTCACATGGTTTACCTTACCATGCAAGTAGTTCTGCTAGGCCATGTTGCCTTGAGGAGTAGGGTTCCCGGTGCGAACCTTAAAAGATGGCTATCCAGGCCTCTGTCCATTACTCTTTTGAGGAGTTTGCATCCCATGCTTGGGTCAGTTGTTGGCATGATGCCCCAAATCTCCGCACTTGAAGAACCAGTGTGGTGTTTCTTGCTGGTGCACCTGAGGCATTGCTTGAGCGATTTCGCTGCTAGTTAGGAGTGCGAGGTGTCTGCTGGCTGAAGCGCTGGGGCTGCTGAGCTAAACGCTGAAACGACTGATTCTGCTGAAAATTTTTGCCTTGTCCTCCAGAGCGAAACTAAGGATTTTGTGTTGCATTATAATGGGGACATACATTGCTCCTGGATTGCCCTTGGGATTGGAACTTGCGCTTCTGCTCACCAAGTTCCTTACACTTGCTCTCCAGGCCGATGGCCTTGTCTAGCAGAGTCTGAAAGTTGGTGAAGGTGTGACTCTGGAGCTGGTAGTTAAGTGGCCCTTTGAGACCATCCAAAAAACGTTCTTGCCTTTCTGGATCTGTGTCAACTTCATTTGGAGCATAATGAAACACCGTCTCCAACAAAGACAAGCTCCTAACGGGGGTAACGCGAGCCTCGGGAATCCATCGAACTCGTCGAAGAACTCGCTTCAAAGCATCCTCCTCTGAACACATATGGCAAGGGTGAGTACACTTATGGTTGGTACTCAGCCCGTGGGGGAACTATGCAAAGCTATCAAGGGTAGGCTAGGGCTTTCAGCGGTAAGCATTTTTAAGTTGGTCAAATTTTATTAGCGAGCACCTAATTACTAAGTGTAAGTATATACCAACCCAAAACATGGCTTTTTCAAGATTATTCCTCCAAATCATAAGTAAACCACAATTTGGAATCCATTTCTAGTTTAACTATCATGTAAGGGTCCAAGCCGCTCTTGACCGTGAGCACGGCTGATCGATCAGTTTTCACTGCAGAGGTTGTACACTTTACCCACAGTTCGTGTTCCCCATCTTGCCCGGGTTTGCAAAGCCCTTGAACACTTCCGAGGTGGGTGGCAAGGGGTTCACTATGAAGCCTTTACAAAGGCGTGCAAAGCACCAATATCCCACGCCAGTTACAGCTCAGGGCGGACCATAACCCTCCCTAGTGGTCAGCACCTTAGCATAGGCTACTACCCCAAAAGGACCGGGCTATACCCCTGCACCCCCGAGCCCCCTGTGTTCCTTCCGGACAAGGGCTATTAGATAATTTACACTCCTAATTAATTGGCTAAGCCAGAGCCATGTGGACTGTGGTTGCACTGTTTTCTTGGGTGATTCTCCATGTTTTAATTTATATGTTCTTGAATTACCATAAACACAAATTTCATTTTAATCCAACATTTTAAAAGTTAACCTCCATTCCCAAAGTATAGCATCTAAGCATTTATCTACCCAAACATTTGTTTTAAACAAGTTATGCAAGGTATAACGATTAAAATCTAGTCTTATCCTTAATAGGCATTTCCCATCAAAATTTGTGCATAACGATTAAAATTTAAAGTGTGATCATAAACATATTATTAGGACAAAAAGATTATGTTGGGGGAGGAAATCCACTTGCCTTCTTCTTCTAAAAACTGGGGCTCAACCTCTTCAAAGGATGGCTCCTGCCCGACCTCGACCGGCACGTCCTTTACAATCACACAAGAGGAAACAAGCAATAAATAAAATAGTACATCAAACATTGCTAAAAGTCTAATACAAGCTTCTAAAACTAATGTGCTTGTTGAGACGATCGCGTGGACACCAAAAACGCCTAAAACGGAGCTAAGACGGAAACGTTATGATTAAAACAAATTCTAGGGGCTATATTGTAAAAAAATGATCTTTAGGGGTTTTTCCATAAAAATCCAGGGGCTAAAACATAATTATAGGTATAAAATAGAGGTATTTGGTGCAAAAGAGTGGGCCTTGGACTGCGGGTGAATAAATTTGAAAGGTCAAGGGCTTGATTATAAGAACCAAGGGCTAAACTGCAAGGGTTTTGTACGGTGGAAGGACCGGCTTGTAAATAGCAAAAAGGTCATGGATTCTTTAGCAAAAATGCTGGCGCATACCCTAGCTTTGACCGGTATGTTTTGTTGACCGGCGGCTAGATTTGATCTGGGCCGTCGGCTTAGATCCGATGGCCGCGGTTCACTGCATGCTAAAGAGCGGCGGCGGGGGCCGAGGTACGGGCGGCGGCGGCGGACTCGCCGGCCGGCTCACCGGAGATGCCAAAACCAAGCTACCGAGCACTAGACAACAGGGAAAAGGCACCAAAACAAAGAGGAGAGGCAGGGGGTTTCACCGAGCTGTTCGAATGGGAAGAAGAGGCGCCGGTGGAGTGGATCGGCGGCGAGGTGCGGCCGGCGGGCTTCTACTCCGGTGAGGCTCCGGGTAGCGCGCGCGTTGGCGAGGGGAGAGGGAGAAGTGGTGCGGAGGGATTGGGGGTGGTGCCCGCCCTTTTATACGAGGCGGAGTGCAGGTGAGACGACACAGAGGCGGTGGGCGGCGGTCACGTCAGCGGCCGCCATTAAGGTTTGGTGGGGGCTCGGTGGGCGCCCGTTTCAGGGAAGGAAGGGGCGGGGATGGCTTGGGGCGGTGACGGTTGGGTGCTCCGCGCACTGGAGGGAAGGGGAGGAGGCGCGGGGAGGCAGATCGGCGCCGGGCCAGAGCGGATCGGGCGGCCATGGGAGGAAGGGTGGGCGTCTGGAGGTTGGAGACGGCCCTGACAGGTGGGCTCCACCTGTCAGCGGCGCGTGAGGGAAAGGGAGGTAGCGGGCCGGCTGGAGTGCAAGTGGGCCGCATTGCTTCGTGGGTTGGGAGCTAGGTTGGGCCGCGCGGTAAAAAGATAAAGAAAAGAAAAGCAGGCTGGCTAGGTGGGCTGGAAAAAGGGAAGGGGTGAGAGTCTTGACCTGTTTTGTTTTTTTCAATTCCTTTTCTTTTATTTTCTTTTCAATCTTTTACTCAAAACCTTTTCAAAATTTTCAAAAAAACTTTTAACCACCCAATCAATCAAAAACCCATGCATTCAACATGATGCACAATCACTTGGTATTTCTAAATTAATTAATTATCATTTCATATATTAAAGGCAAATTTAATTATTCAAATTTATTAACCCTTAGAAATAAAATTCTAATTGTTGCTAGCATTTTTAAGTGATGGAATTTTTGGGTGTTATAAATCCTACCCCCTTAAAGAGAATCTCATCCTCGAGATTCAGGAAGATTGGGAAACAGCTGAGGAAATTCTGCCATAAGCTCATCTTCTCTTTCCCAAGTAGCTTCTTCCTCTGAGTGGTGACTCCATTGGACTTTGCACATTTTAATGACTCTGCTTCGACTGATTCTTTGTGATGTGTCTAGAATTTTGATAGGGTGTTCCTTATAGGTTAGATCATCCTTCACATCAAGATCTTCCAGAGGTAGGTGGTCTACTTTAATCTCACTTGAACACTTCTTGAGCTGAGATACATGAAACACATCATGTGCGTCTGACAATCGAGCTAGAAATTCTAATTGATATGCAACTTCTCCCTTTCTTTCTAAGATCTTAAAAGGTCCAATGAAACGTGGTGACAACTTCCCTCTAATCTTGAATCTTCGTAGACCTCCAATGGGTGATACTCTGAGATACACATAATCTCCTACTTCAAACACAACTTCTCTCCTTTTGGGATCAGCGTAACTCTTTTGTCGTGACTGAGCAGTCTTGAGATTTTCCTGAATTATCTCAACTTGTCTTTCAGCTTCTTTTATAACGTCTGGCCCAAAAAGTTGACTCTTCCCTGTTTGATTCCAGTACAATGGTGTTCTGCACTTTCTCCTGTATAAGGCTTCAAAAGGAGCCATCTTAAGGCTGGTTTGGTAGCTGTTGTTGTCGGCAAACTCTGCGTATGGCAAACGTTTATCCCAGCTACCTCCATGCTTTAAGGCACATGCCCTAAGCATATCCTCTAAGATTTGATTTGTCCTTTCGGTTTGACCATCTGTTTGTGGATGATACGCAGAACTGAAGTTGAGCTTTGTATCCATGGATTCATGCAACTTTGCCCAGAAACGTGACGTGAATTGTGTCCCTCGATCAGATACTATCCTCTTTGGAACCCTGTGTAAACACACGATTCTAGACATATACAGTTTTGCTAGCTTGGCTCCGAGCATGTTTGGATCACATGGACTAAAATTAGCCTGACTAATTTTAACCTCTAGCAGGCTAAACTTCCAAATAGGTGAGGCTAAAGTGAGGCTAAAATTAGTCTTGAGGCTAAAATTTGCTAGTAGGGGTGGGGGAGCTAAAAGGGACTAAAATTCCTTCTTCTCTCCTCATTAATGAACTTGTGCATGCTGCATAGTCCCCACGCCAATCCCACCGTGAGAGAGGTGAGAGAAGAGAGAGGGAGAGGAGAGAGAAGGGAGGAGGGAGAAATCTGAACTTTAATGCTCTTTGAATACCACTTTAGACATTGCTTCCAAACAGGGTGTGACTAAAATTTTTTAGCCTGACTAATTTTAGTCAAGAGACTAAAAGTGATCCAAACATGCTCGGAGTCATATCCATCACGGGTACGTGGCAACCCCACGATAAAATCCATACCTATTTCTTCCCATTTCCACTCGGGTACTTTCAATGGTTGAAGCAAACCTGCCGGTCTCTGGTATTCTGCTTTTACTTTCTGGCATAAGCCACATAGAGCTACATAAGTAGCAACATCCTTTTTCATTCCATACCACCAATATTTCTGCTTCAAATCTTGATACATCTTGGTGCTTTCGGGATGAATTGAATAGGCAGAGTCATGTGCTTCTTTTAGTATAGTCTCTCGGAGATCATCAATTTCGGGCACACAGATTATATTCCTGAACCAAATAGTTCCTTGGTAATCCCTTTTGAAGTCTGGAACCTTGCCAGAATCAATCAACCTTCCATACTCCTTAATCTTCTCATCCGTCATTTGACCCTTCCTGATTTCTTGTTCAAGTTTAGATTCTACATCCAATGACATGGTTTCACTCTGGGCAACAATTCCCAGATTGAGATGTGCCATCTCCCAACACAACTCTTGAGGCATCATATGAGCTATCAGCGCATTTGCCTGACTTTTCCGACTCAAGGCATCTGCCACAACGTTTGCCTTGCCGGGGTGATACTGAATGTCCAGATCATGGTCTTTGATTAATTCCAACCATCTATGTTGTCTGAGATTTAGATCCTTTTGGGTGAAGATATACTTCAAGCTCTTATGGTCAGTGAAGATGCGACATTTATTTCCGATCATATATTGCCTCCAAATTTTCAGAGCGTGCACAATGGCAGCCAACTCCAAATCGTGAGTGGGATAATTCTGCTCATGTTTTCTCAATTGCCTAGAAGCATAAGCAATCACCTTTTCTTCTTGCATCAATACACAACCAAGACCTTGAAGTGAAGCGTCACAATACACAACAAAGCCCTTGTGAATATCCGGCATTATCAGTACAGAAGTTGTAGTTAATCTCTCCTTTAGTTCCTCAAAACTATCCTCGCACTTGGCATCCCACTTAAATTCCTTTCCTTTTTTTAACAATGAGGTGAGAGGTTTTACAATCTTCGAGAATCCTTCGATGAATCGACAGTAATAACCTGCCAATCCAAGGAAACTTCTGATCTCAGCCACATTCTTAGGCGGATTACAATCTAGTACAGCCTTCACCTTACTCGGGTCTACTGCTATTCCACCCTCTATGATAATATGCCCAAGGAAGGAAACTTCCTTTAGCCAAAAATCACATTTACTGAATTTGGCATATAGCCGATATTCTCGTAGTTTACGCAAAGACGAGTCTCGGGTGTTCTTCATGATCTTCTTCATTCTGGGAGAACACCAGAATGTCATCGATGAAAACTACCACAAATCTATCAAGGTACTCCATGAATACTTTGTTCATCAGATACATGAAATATGTCGGTGCATTTGTCAATCCAAAGGGCATAACTGTGAACTCGTATAAGTCATATCTAGATGTGAAAGCAGTTTTGGGAATGTCCTCTAGTCAGATTTTCAGCTGATGGTACCCGGATCGTAGATCGATCTTGGAGAATATTTTAGCACCTTTCATCTGATCGAACAAATCTCCAATCCTGGGTAAGGGGTATTTATTCTTGATGGTAACATCATTAAGGGGGCGATAATCTATGCACATTCTTCTAGTACCATCTTTCTTATCAACAAAGAGAATAGGAGATCCCCAGGGTGACGAACTAGGTCGGATATAACCTTTACTAAGCAACTCATCTATTTGTTTCTTTAATTCGGCCAAATCCTTATCATTCATTCTATATGGTCTTTTTTAAATAGGAGCAGTACCAGGTAAAAGTTCAATGCTGAATTCAATGTCGCGGTCAGGCGGCATACCTGGTAACTCATCTGGAAATACATCGGGATACTCGTTCACAACTTTGATTTCTTCTAAGGATTTGCCCTTTGCTGAATTCACTGTTCCTTGTTCTTCGGATGAATTATCCACTTTGAACTCAATTCTATTTCCTTGTGGGCTAGTTAAAACCACTGATCTCTTGCGACACTGAATCACCCCGTCATGTTTGCGTAACCAATCCATTCCAAGTATTACATCTACTCCCCAAGATTTTAAAACTACAAGGTCGCCTAGAAATTTTATCTCATTAAGTTTAAGGTTCACCCATGGACATGTGTTTGGCTTTCATTTCTCCGCCTGGGGAGCTAACTAGCAACGGTGTCTTCATAAGACTCATGGGCAAGCTATATTTTTCCATAAATTGATTGGTAACAAATGAATGTGATGCTCCGGAATCAAATAAAACGGATGCAGGTTCAGAATTGACAAGGAACGTACCAAGCACGACCTCGGGAGCTTCCTGTGCCTGCTCAATCGTCACGTGGTTTACTTTCCCACGCACAAAGTTTTCTTGAGCCCTACTGCCCTGAGGAGTAGAATTCCCAGTGCTAACCTGAGTGGATGGCTGCCAAGGCTTCTGACCATTACCCTTCTGTGGAGTTTGCATTCCACGCTTGGGACAGTTGTTGGCATAATGCCCTAACTCTCCGCACTTGAAGCATCTACTAGGCTGAACCGGTGCGGTGTTTCTCACTGGTGCACCTGGGGCATTGTTCGGGCAACTCTGCTGCTGAATTGGGGCATGAGAGTCTGTCGATGGAAGCGCTCGGGGCCGCCGAGCCGAACGCCGGAATGACCGGGTTCGTCGAAAATTTCCACTATATCCTCCGGAGTGGAACTGAGGATTCTGTGGTGCATTGTAGCGGGGACGTGTGTTGTTGCTAGATTGCCCTTGGGTTTGAAACTTGCATTTCTGCTCTCCAAGTTCTCTTCGCTTGCTTTCAAGACCGATAGCCTTGTCTAACAGGGTCTGGAAGTTAGGGAAAGTGTGGCTCTGGAGCTGATAGTTTAGTGGCCCTATGAGACCATCCAGAAATCGTTCCTGCCTCTTCGGCTCAGTATCCACTTCATCCGGAGCATATCGAGACAGTTGGGTGAACTTGTCCCGGTACTCACTGACGGACATGCTGCCTTGCTTCAGATCAAGAAACTCCTTCTGCTTCAATTTTATTATCCCAGACGGGATGTGGTGAGTATAGAAAGCTTCCTGGAACTCCTGCCAGGTGATGGTGTCAGCAGCGGCATGTGCTACGGTGTAGGCATCCCACCAATCGGCAGCAGCACCCTCTAAGTGTCCTGAGGCATATAGGACTTTCTCTCGGTCATGGCACTGAGTGATGTTCAGCTTCTTATTAATAGTTTTGAGCCAATCATCAGCGTCAAGAGGATCCACTGAATGGGAGTAGGTAGGTGGATGGTGGCTCATAAACTCTCTGTGCTTGTTGACTGGTGGAGGTGGTAGAGGTCCTTGTGGTGGCGGATTGTTTTGCTTTGTGCTGCGAGGTTACGGACAAGTGGCGGTAAGATCCTGAATCAACTGCATATGTGCCGTGAAGAACTGTTGCATGTTTGGATCCATTGCTAATCCCTGAGGTAGAGGCGGGGCGGGATTCTGTTGATTGGCGATGTGAGCACGTATCACGAGCGGTACGTCCTGTCCACCACCTGACCTGGTGTTTACCATCTGATTGTTAGAGAAAGTTATTTCAGATAAGGAGCAGTATCGATAAACATGAGTAAGAGATAAAGGGGCTAAGATTAAATTTTAAACTTAATTATTTTATTAATGCATATGCGACCATCACACCACAAAGCATTTCATTCAAGCAAAGACCCAAATCAACCATGTTTTCAACCAACAAGCATTATTACAACGATTACGTCCTCGCAGGGACGGATCTAATGATCTCAACTCAAGGTGGCATCCTAACCCAGAAGACCTGTGGTAGCAGACGAAGAGCCGTAACAAAGCCTCTTACGGGGTGGTGACTCTGCAGGGAAAGGGGTCTCGTCAGGCTGGACGGGTGGCTCCCTACCGTCACGCTCGGCCTCCAGCTGAGCAATCCTGGCGTAGGCATCCCTCAGCTCGTCGTGGATCTGCTCCAGCTTGGACGTAGCACCCTCCAGGTTAGTGTTGAGCGCTGTCGTGACCTGGGCAAGAGTGTGGAGGCATGGGTCCTCGGAGCCGGTCAGTGGTACCACCGTCTGCTCAGTGTCACTGGTACGACGAGGGATGTGGCGGTAGTCGCTGAGGCTCAACTCTTGGTTGTGCCTGAAACAAAGAGAGAACAATGCCCTCCTGGCGGCATTGCTGACGGATGCCTAGTACATAGAGTGAGGTGTAGTAAAGTCGTGTGTCGTGCGCGAGATATAACCTCCTCCGGCATGGTTGCGCACCCTGATGTGGACCCTGGTCATGTAGTAGGTGCCCATCGGCGGCTTGTACCAGCTGTGGGTGACGTACATGGGGTACACGATGTTCCCCAGCTCCAGTAGAGTGTTCCGCAGCAGCCAAGGGAAGTAGCCAAGTGCCACCTCGGACGAGTGCATGATGCAGTACGGGTCTCCCTCGCGAGGACCCTCGTAGTAGGCGTCGTCCCTCTCCTCGTTGTCATCCTCTGTCGCCTCACTATCCTCGGTGTCGTCGCCGGAGTCGTCTGGATCTCCTCCCGCGGCAACTGGTGCGGGATCCTCAGGAGCGACAGGAGCAGCTGGTGCGGCAGGGGCAGCTGGTGGCGGCACCTCCACCGCTGGCGGGGAAGGCAGAGCTCGCGGAGATCCCAGCTCTCCGTTAGAGTACACCTCTAGGATCGCTCCATCCTCAGCCTCAACGAAGAAGTACGGGTCCTCCGATTCCTCCTCGAGCCGGACAGAGGGCGCACAAGCGCTCCAAATGGCTGAGTCCGGGCCATCTATGGAAGGAAAACTGAACTCAGAGCAGAATAAAACAATAAAGGGGACAAAGTTTTAACAAATAGCAAATAAGATAGATTTTTAGGTGTATTTAGGGGATTTTTTTGAGTGAGAGAGCTGAAATGTCTTTCCAGATAATGTCCTTATTTCGACCATTTCTATCTAAGGTTGCGTCCTATAGTCAGCATTGCTCTGATACCACTCTGTCACACCCGTTTTTCCGAAGAAAACCGAATGCATCTCATACATGTGCCGAAGAAAAGCGGGATGGCTAGGTGGGCCGGAAAGAGGGAATGGGTGAGGGTCTTGATCTGTTTTGTTTTTTTTCAATTCCTTTTCTTTTATTTTCTTTTCAATCTTTTACTCAAAACCTTTTCAAAATTTTCAAAAAAACTTTTAACCACCCAATCAATCAAAAACCCATGCATTCAACATGATGCACAATCACTTGGTATTTCTAAATTAATTAATTATCATATCATATATTAAAGGCAAATTTAATTATTCAAATTTATCAACCCTTAGAAATAAAATTTTAATTGTTGCTAGCATTTTTAAGTGATGCAATTTTCGGGTGTTACAATTCTCGCATGAACGGATCTAGCAAACATAACTCAGGTGTGGGCATCCTAGTCCAGAAGACCGGTGGTGGTGATGGAAGAGTCGTAGCGGAGCCTCTTGCAGGGTAGTGACTGCACTGGTGGCTCCCTGCCATCGTGCTCAACCTCCAACTATGCAATCCTGGCGTAGCCCTCCTTCAGCTTGTCGTGGGTCTGCTCGAGCTCAGAAGTGACACCCTCCAAGTCGGTGTTGAAGGCCGTAGTGACACGGGTGAGGATGTGGAGGCGAGGGTCTTCGGAGCCTGCCAACGGTATTGTTGTTTGCTCGGTACCACCGGTGTGACAAGGAATGTGGTGGTAGTCATTGATGCTCGTCTCCTAGTCATGCCTAGAACGAACGAAAAACGAGCCCACCCGGCGGTGTTGCGACGGAAGCACGGTAGGTGGAGTGGGGTGTAGCGATT
Source organism: Cenchrus americanus (assembly GCA_947561735.1). Classification (NCBI taxonomy): domain Eukaryota; kingdom Viridiplantae; phylum Streptophyta; class Magnoliopsida; order Poales; family Poaceae; genus Cenchrus; species Cenchrus americanus. The sequence goes on from OX387240.1 coordinate 60,370,758, forward strand.
CATGCGTTGTGCGCGAGATGTAGCCTCTGCCCGGTATGGTTATGCACCCTAATGTGAACACGAGTCATGTAGTAAGTGCCAAGCGGTGGCTCGGTCCAACTGTGAGTGACGTAAATAGGATACACGGTGTTTTCCAACTCCAACGGGGTGTTCCGAAGCAACCAGGGGAAGTAGCTAGGTGCCGTCTTAGATGAGTGCATGAGGCAGAACGGATCTCCCTCGCTCATCAACACCTTCATTTTCTCCTTCATTGTCATCTTTGGTCTCATCACCAAATCCTCTCGCGTCATCTCTAGAGTCATCCGGTTCTCCACCCACGGTAGTTGGTGTGGGAACAACCGGAGTCGCGAGGGGCGCTAGTGGTGGCACTTCCACTATTGGTGGAGAAGGTAGGGCCCGCGGAGACCTCACCTCTCCATTAGAGTCGATCTCCGGGATAACTCCATCTCCCACATCGACGAAGTAGTAGGGGTCCTCCTGCTCCTCAACGAGCTAGTCCGAAAGGGGTAGGCTGCGCTACAAAAGGATTAGTCCTAGCCATCTATGAGATGGGGTAGTGGCACTTAATATCAACCTCTAGTGGCTACTATTAGGAGATCGATTAGATGGGTTTACGGTTATAAACCTTTGCTGTTCTCGCCACTTGGTGTGCTGCCTTTTAGTATGCTTCGTTGAGGAGGTCAATAAAGCGAATCGGGCCGGCGGCCAACGAGCTACGGGACAACCCAAGAGGTTGATGCCTTCCCGGTTGGCCTTGTACGCATACCGGCAAAGCACCAAGTCGCAAGAACCCGATACCTCGTGGTGCTTGCATACATCTCCACCGTCGCGAGTTCGTTGTCGCAACTCTAGTTGTTACCTTTGTCGATCCAATGCCATCGGTACCGCAGTAGCATTTATCAAACCCATCTCCATTCTTCAGTGGAGGTGGCACTACGAACTCATGTTTACGCTAGCATGATGCACAAGGTTGTTGGTTATAGTGTTGCCGATGCACACTTTATTTTCTTCTCTTGTTGTCTTGTATTCTTCATCGGTAGGCTCGGGTGCATAGATTGTCAAAGCTACCTCCCATGAGTCATCCTGGTAGTGACTTCTTTCCCTCATAGAGATGCCACTTAGTATAGCCCGGTACTTCATCATTTTCCATAACATGTACTACATCGTCTTTGTCCTAGGTTCTATGGTGTACCCTCTATCTACCTCTCATGGATCTCGGGTCCTCCTCATGGCTGTAGTTCAATATCTACAACATTTTATCGTTATAGTAAACAAAACTTAGTTGACTTTCCTCTAATAAGCACACATAAGTCCAACTTCTTACCACCATTGGTAGTCGAGTCCTCTGAACAGCAGTAAGCAAGGATGAGTACACTTATGGTTGGTACTCAGTAAGTGGGGGTGATGCAATAGGATAGAATGGTGCTACCTCCTCCAGTGGCTGTTTTGCAATCCTTGCTTGTGTGTTTTGCAGCCCTCGTGAGTCCTATCTAACTCAGCGGTAGCACTCTCAAGGTCAGTATTAACATGTCCTGCAGTAGCTCCTCCAACAACTCACATAACAGACCATCTGGACCAATATAAGTGTGCTCATGGTATTTTGCTCTGCGTACTTGTGCTCATCGCCCTGTTCACCCTCATTCTCATTTCCATTGTTGTTTCCACCATCCTGGTTGTCATTGTTGTTCCCGTTGTTTGCTATCACACTGTTATCATCCTCCATTCCCTCTATAACAACGTCTTCATCCTCCTCATCATCATCCTCTTCTTCACTGGAGTTGTCCTCACTACTGCTGGAGTCATCTTCAGAGTCATCTGGATTGTATCCTGCAGCATCCTGTACAGGCTCATCCTCATCAGCAACATCTGGTTCTGGTGCCTCTCCAACTGCTGGTGGGATCACAATATCCCCATCTGCATCCACCTCCAAAAGAGCCCCGTCGTACAACTGTGGCTGCTCTTCTGGCCTTCATCCTCAAAGATCACCTCTTCCGGATCTTCTTCTATGTCCTCCTGAGGTTGTATCTCCTGGTGCTCCTCCTCTATCATCCCTGGCTGCAACTGTACTGGATAATCCCCAACCTCCTAATGTACCTCCTCAGGCTGCTCCTCTACCTCTGCTGCCAGGTTAGGGGAGCCAACTGCCCATAAGGGAAACGTCCTCCAGTGCTCTTGCGGGCAGTCTGGCATGACCTGGCCATCTGTTAAGAGGAAATGAACTCAGTATAGAAGAAAATGATGTGGTTTTCAACAAAGAACAAACAACAAATTAGGTTTTTATGCGAAAATAAAGCAATTTTGAAAGATGATGTGATGATCTAGAACATGAATCCTTAATTTTCGACCATTTCTACCTAAGGCTGCATTCCTACAGTCAACACTGCTTTGATACCACTCTGTCACAGTATTTAAAATGTATCACATAGTCTAACCACTTATTACACTCAGGCCTGAGACGCGAAGGTCTCTAACAACGAAAAAACGATAACTACTCGACGAGTCTACGTCTTCCGCTCCCACAGGCACTTGACTGGAGGACCGCGAGCCTCAAAACTCATCGTAGTCGTCGAAGTACTTGTCTCCATTGTTCTCCTCTGAACAGCGGTGAGCAAGGCTGAGTACACTTATGGTTGGTACTCAACAAGTGGGGGAAGATGCAAGGCTATCATGGTAGGCTAAGGTTTTGCAGTGGTTGGCATTTTAATGTTGGTCAAGTTTTATTTAAAGAACACCTATTTACTAGGTGTAAGTTTATACTAACCCTCTTAAAAAAACTTTGTAACAAAACAACCCAAAGCTCATCAAACCACGATTTAATCTCATCTTTATGTTCATTAATCATGTGAGGTTCAAGCCGCTCATGACCGTGAGCACGGCTAATCGATCAGTTTTACACTCTACAGAGGTTTGCACACTTTACCCACAGTTTGCATAAAAGCCCCAAAGAACTTTAAACCCAACCATGTGATGCTGTCCAAGCACCCTACCACACTTCCGATGTGTGATTGCATAGGGATGCTACGAAGCCTTTACAAAGGTATGCAAAAGACTAATGACCCGCATAGTTACAGATTAGGACAGACCATAACCCTCCCTAGTGGTAAGCATCTTAGCAAAGGCTGCTACCCCAAAAGGATCGGTCAATACCCCTGCAACCCGGATCCCCCTCTGCTCCTTTCATAAAAGGGCCACTAGTATGATCACTCACCTAATTAACTGGCTAAGGTCAGAGCCATGTGACACTATGGTTGCGCATGTTTTCTTGGGTGGTTCTCCATGTTCTGATTAAGTCAAATGTTCTTGTATTAACCCAAAACATTGATCATTAAACATTAAGCATTTCCATAAAAGACCATTTTGTCCAACCCAAGTTGAGCAACTAGCATATTCTACCCAAAAACATTTATTTAAACAGGTTGTGCCAAGGTTCAGGGGTAAAAATCTAGGTATGTCCTTAAAAAGGTGTTCCCATCAATTTAATGCAATATCATAATAAAAGTAAACCTAACTATTATGTAGTTATATAGGACAGAATAGAATATGCAAGGGGAGAAGACCACTTGCCTTCTTCAACTACAGTAAAGTCTTCTTCTTCAAATAACTGCTCCTGATCGACTCCAAGAGGTTGCTCAGTCAAAACATGCATGATATCTACGATCACACACATAAAGCATAAAATAAATAAAACAATTCATCAATCAAGTCTAAAGAATAAAACACGCTACTAAAGTGACGAGCTCGCTGAGACAATCGTATAGACAGCTAAAACACTAGAAATGGAGCTATAACGATAAAGATACGCTAATAACAAGATACATGGACTAATCTGCGAAGAACTAAACTTTCCAGGGACCTAACAGTAAGAAAACAGGGGCTAAAAACTAATTATGCTTAAAAACAAAAGGTTTAAATCATAAAATGGCTCGGCTGGACCTCGGGTAGAAAGGTTTAATTAAAACAGGGGCTAAAACGTAAAATACAGGACTAGATTGCAAGGATCTTTGATGGTGGGAGGACCGGCTTGCAAAATTAAAGAAACCAAGGGGCTCTTTAGCAAAACCCTCCCGGCTGACCGGTACGCGGCTGGGTTTGACCCGTGGCCGGTGAATCTAGGCCGCCCACGCCCGATCCAATAGCGGGCCACGCGTGCGTGCGGGCCGGGCGGCGGCGGGCGCATCGGAGCCGGCGGCGCATGGCGGCGGGGTCGTTGATGTTGGCCGGATAAGAGTTCTCGGCCACGGTTTGCACGCGGATTTCACCTACGCGTAGATGGGGAGATGGCAAAGCTAAAGATGCACTTGCACGGGTGGTTTGGGCGGCGGCCGAGGCACGACTTCCATGGGGGCAGACAGCCGGCGAGCGGCGACGGTACGTGCGGCTCGGGAAAAACGGAGAGGTGCTAGGGATTTGCTTGCTCACCACATGGAGAAGAGTTGGCGGGAGAGAGAGCAGCGGAGAGGTGGCGACGGCGGAGTTCGACGCCGGCGAACGGACTTCAAGGGCGGCGGCGGCGAGCTCAGTTGAGGATGCAAGAAACCCTGTGAATATGAATTGATGCGCAATTAAGCTTCGGGTGCGAAGAAGAAGTGAGATAGAAAGGTTAGGGAGGCTTCACCAACGGCGAGGAAGCTCGGGCGGCGGCAATGGCGCGGCGGCCGATGCTCCGATCGGTGGCAAAGCGCGTGCGAGGGCGAGGGAGGCGTGGGAGCTCGAGTATGCACGAAGGGAGTGCAGCGGGTGCCCTGGGGGTGCTTATATAGGCCCGGGAGGGGAGGGGAAGCGGCTCCCAACGGCCATGGCCATGCGGCCTTGATTGAAAATCAAGAGGGGGTATCAAGAAGGGGAAATTGCCGAATGATGGCGGGAGAGTGAAGATCGAGCATCATTGCGGCTTGAAGGAGCGATTTGAAGGCGGGGGAGCGCGGGACCAGGCCGGTAACGGCCGGCGGCCATGAATGGGCGCGATTTGACCCGCGGGCTTATGGTTGGGCCCCACCTGTCATCGACCTGGCGAAAAAGAAAAAAAGAAGAGGGACGGTTGGGCTGGCAGGGGAGCGAGCTGGGCCGTGTGGGCCAACAGCGCGCGCGTGCGCGGAAAAAGGAGGTCGTCGGCTTGCTTTGCTTTGGGCCGAGAAAAAGAAAAGGAAAAAGATGAAATGAGCCGAGGGGGGTTAGGCCAGCTGGGCTGAAAAGAGAAAGGGATTGAAGTCACGAGAGTGAAGGCCGAACTTCAGTGCTCCTTGATGGCAGGTTTGAAGGCCAAGGGGCATGGCTGACGCGGGGGAAACGACCGGCAGCCATTACGACGGGCGCGACTCTGCTGCTGCGGGAGGAAGGTGAAAGGCTTGACGGTCGGGTCCCAACTGGCGGTGAGAGAGAGAGAGAGAGAGGGAGGAGGGATGGAGGGAGGGAGGGGGGTTGGGCCGCGAAGGGAAAAGAGGTTGGTGGGCTGCTTTGGCCGAGTAGGCCGGGGGGAAAAGAAAGGTCGGCTGGGCTGTTTGAGAGAAAGAGAAAAGAGGAAAGGTTTGAGGCGAGTTTTAGGACTTTATGATTTTAAAAATCACACTCATCAAACAAAAACCATGCAACCAAATATGATGCACAAGCAGTTGTTGCTTCTAAAATTATTCCAATAATATTCAAATATTTTAATGTCAAATTTATTTAAGTTCTTAGAAAATTAAATATAATCACCAATACATCTTGCTTATATGGCATTGGTGATGAAATTTTGGGTGTTACAAATCCTGGCCAGGAGCAAGCAGCCAAGCACCGACCGCCCGCATGCAGGAACTGAACATCATTGTTGCTAGTTGAGGTCGTCATCAAAGGCATGTTCCAATCAATTTGCCTCTTACGTGTGCAATTTTGCTTTCAGTTTTCATTCGGTGGGATTTGGTTTTTTTCTACTTTTTGCTTGTTAGCTAATAGATTGACATTTTGTACATCTATTATGGTTAACTCAGAAAGAAAACCTATTTAACTAAAACTTAAGTTGGTCGGTTAATTAGTTTCTGGTAGTAAATTTGGTGAGCACTTTGTCAAAACCGAATTAACCGACCCGGCCCGATTTAACTGTTTTAAATAAATGCCCAGGCCTCACACTCACAGCACAGTCGCATGCCTGCCTTTAAGAGATCGCCTCGGACACCGCATGTGTTGAAAATTCCATGAAGACAACCCCCCCCCCGAAACCGTTTCTGAAGGGGTTCGAACTAATAAGGCAAGGGTTTAAAGATTTAGGTCTCATATGTCTTTAACCATATACTACGGGGCCTTGCATGAGAATTTCACTATGTAGAATAAACAGTTTTGAAAAAAAAAGGTAAAGGTCAGGGTGCAAAAGGCAAAAGGTAGGGCTTGGACTTGATTACTGCATGTGGGGTTTTTCTAGAGGGTTATGCTCAACATTTGCATGACACAAATATGTTGATTTGGGTTTAATGTTTCTCCAGGGGTCTAGTCTAACTGTTAAGCAGGGAAGAAACATAGCCATGTCTGCTCCATCATTCGTCGGCGGCGTCTGGTTGCAGGCCTGGCCGGGGCTCCGGTGAGCAGGGCACATTGGAAGGCAGCGAATGGGGAGAGGACAGCACAGGCGTTCCATTTGTTGTCTTTTAGGCGCTCTCAGAACGGCGACGCGGCACCCCCAACTGGGCACGGTGGAGATGCAGGTTGCGTAGGCACGAGTACCTGCCTCGGCATGAACGCACTCGCACAGCACTGGCTGGGTGAGGACGGAGGAAGTAGGACACCATAGCTGTGCGCGTGCGGGACGCCGTACTTGGCTTGACTAACGACAAGAACACATGAGGGATGGGGCGCTGGAAGGGGAAAGGAGGGGAAGCACGTACGGGACGGTGCAGGGACTGCAGGTGGGAGCGTCTTCCGGCCGCACTTCAAACTACACGAGGATGAGCGAAGAGGCGAGAGATCTGTTTTTTTTTTATAATCAAACCAGAGATCAGTCACGGCTTGGCCATGGGACTCGCATGGCGGCACGGCATGCGGCAGAGGGTTGGGTTGGGCGAATGAAGCGCGGCGCATGGATCAGCCTGGACGCGGGCAAGGCTTGTGCAGGCCGCAGGGATGAAGCGGCGGCGCATGCCGGCCGGGCTTGTGCAGGGAGTCCAGGGACTGCATGTAGCTTGGATCGGGCTTGGAGCCCTGGATGCATGTGAGCAGGTGTTGGTGCGTGGCTCGAGATCGCAGCACGGTGCAGACATCCGGCCGGGCGATCGACAGGGTAAACGGGTGGTGGTGCCGTTCATGTTTTCCACGCACTCGGTTCATGATGTGTGGTGGTGACGTGACGTGGTGTAGGATTATTGCAGACGGCGAGCGGCGCTGCATGTATGTTTGGACAGTGATGCGGAAACCACATGTGTGTACAAGCTCGTAATGTTCATGCAAAGACATAAAAGAGGAGCTGCTAGCTTGTTGGTTGTTCTCACCGAGAGCCGAGAGGTGGACGACGCGACGAGACGGCCGGCCGGAGTTGACGACGACGAACGGGAGGCGGCGATCTGGTGATGATCCCACGAGCACGACTCGACGAAGATGTAGAAGACGACGATGTACATCTTGTGGTGCCAGCTAGCCATGCATCTCCGCCGGCGACGTCGGAGCTTGCCAGAAATCCTTGCCGGAGTTGGAGAAGATGAGCGCCGCGGCGATGTACGAGCGCTCGGAACAGTCGACGAAGTGGCAGAACGCACTGGAGCCTGGAGGTGATGACGGGCCGGGGCTTGTTATTCGGTAGATTTGGACGAGGACCGCGGGGATGAGATGGCCATGACTGTGGTTCTGCTCTCTCATTCTCTTCTGCGCGAGGGAAACAAAGACAGCGGCGTGGCGGAGGGGTGGGGATGATGGAAGGCCAAGAGGCAAAAGGGATCGCCTGGCGTGGGCAGTCCGTGCTTTTATATAGAGAGCAGGGGGGGTGGATGAAGGGGATCGATGGCAGCCATTATTAGAGGACGACGGAACGACGACCATGGCTCGGCCATGATTTTCTCGTGAATTGATGATGATCAATCGAAGGGTGAAACGGAAGAAAGTAATTGGAGGATGATTGATTGGTTGTTTCCGTATTTTTGCCGTGAATGTGGACGGTCTGTCCAAGTGCATATGGAAGGAAAAGAGGATGGGATTGACCGGTGGTGCTCGTTTCCTTTTTCACATTGAGAAATAAATGAGGGGACAAGGGAAGGCGACTCCGCGTGGGGGTTCTGTTTCCACTATTTTTAGTCGTAGCAGATTGGGTGAAACTGTGAAAAGCCAAAGGGTGAGCCGAGGGACTCTTCGCAGCAGGGTTCACCTTACCGGTGGTAACCGGCCTTACCGGCCTGAACCGGTTACGGTACCGGTCGGTTACCAACCGGTGGGTTCAAAAAATTTTGAATTTGAATTCCAAAAATTGAAAATTGTGGAAAATCCCTAAAATACTTCGTGAGTCTAATGGTGTCAAATTTGTGCAAACTTTGTTCATTTAGTATAAATTCCAACCAAAAGAAGTTAAGCAAAAAAAGAAAAAAAAAATGCCGCCTTAGCATGGCCCACTTAGGCCCAACCATGGGGGGTCAAAATATGCCCACCGCAGCTCCCCACCCCAATCCGGTCGAGCAGCGCCCTCCAGAAGCTCACTCCGCCCCCTGTCCGCCTCCCCAGGGTCGCCGTCCGGCCGCTGGCGTCGCCTAACCGGCGTCCGGCGCGGTTTACCGCTCGGACGGCGCGGTTCGCCGGCCGGCCGCCGGATCTATCCGCTCGCCGCCCGGACGAGCGGTTTACCGCCCGGACGCGCGGTAAGCCGCGGTTAGGGCGCGATAAACCGCCCGGCGCGGGTATGTCTCTCCCCCTTCATAAATGTTTGATTTATCTAGTTTCTAAATATGTTTTGATATAGAAGTGTAGAACATTTTGATTTAGGATGCGAGATATGATTTGACTCGAGTGTTTACATGATTTAGGTTTGTAAATGTAGATATGTAGATCATAAATGTAGGATTTTGGTAGAGCATATTTAGGTGTATATATGATTTCATTTAGGATGTATATATGATTTAGTTGTATATATGATTTCATTTAGGATGTAGATATTTAGAGCATATTTAGGTATATGATTTATGTGATTGATTTGTGGATGTTGTCCATTTATGCAGATACAAAATGGCATCAAGAAATGTTGTGTGGGAACACGGTGAAAATCATCACCCCGGATGGCGATGCAACTATTGTCATATGCACAAAAGTGGAGGTGGTGCGACTAGGTTCAAACAACATTTGGCTGGAAAAGGGACCCGGGTGGTCCATTCCGGGGAATGTGCCACCACCATGTGCGGGAGTACTTTCAGCGTGAGATTGAGAGGACTAAGAAGGCAACGTATGAACGGAATAAAGGGAGGTTGAGAAAGGAGGCGGTTGCAGTCGAGGGAAACTATCCTAATGCAGAAGATGATGACGAGGCTCAATTGCAGCGTGTCATCCACCTATCGAAAGCTGAAGAATTGTACCGTCAGGGGGTGGAACAAAGAGGTGGTGCATATGAGCATGGAGGGGGTAGTGGTTCCACGAGGGAGAATCCTTTGCAAAGGTTGTTGCGAAGAAGTGGTTCGCGAAGGGATACTCCTGTGGTGGTGCAAGACTATAACTTGGCTGCAGGTGGGAGAAGTGGAATGATGCAACCAAGGATTGATACAGGCTCCCGGACATAGAAGGGTAAGAATGCAAAGGAAGCTATTGGTAAAGATTGGTCAAAATTCTTCCATATTGCGGGAGTACCTGGGAGACAGGCTGATAATCCTTACTTTGTTAGTGCGGTCAGAGAGACACAAAAGTGGGGTAAGGTTTCTTTCATTTGTATCACACACAAACTATGAGATTACATTTCTGTAACTAATCTTCTGATTTTCATATGGTTGCAGGTGAAGGTATCGCGTCACCTAGTGTCACACCCGATTTTCCGAAGGAAACCAAGTGCAAACCTATATGCATGCCAGGATCAAGTTTCATGCATATAGTGACATATAAGTGAATACAGAAACAGTATCACGTAAGAAAAGAAAGATTATCGAGAGATTTACGCTTAATCCTGGAAACGAAGGCTCCAAACATCACGGGCGATCGGCGGGGGTTGCGTACGCCTAGCACCGGCAACATCTTCACAAGACTTCAGAGTAGCATCTTCTTTCTGAGCAACATTGTTTATAGCAAGGGTGAGCACTTGTCGTACTCAGCAAGTGTGGGGAAAAGAATGAATGCACAGGCTTTATAGTGGACCGGGCTATAAGCATTTAAGCAATTTTAGTTGGTCAAATTTTATTAGCATAAGTTTATACCAACCCACATTAAGCATAAGATAAGAGATACGCCATAAGCACATGGCAAGCATAACCAGAGAGAACGATTTAAGTCCATCTTCAAGTTCAATTATCATGTGAGGGTCCAGGCCGCTCTTGACCGTGAGCACGGCTAATCGATTAGTTTTACACTCTGCAGAGGTTGTACATCTTTACCCACAAGTCGCGTAAAAGTCCCGAAGAACTTTAAACCCAACCATGCGATGTTGCACATGCATCATACCACACTACCGAGGTGTGATTGCATAGGGACGCTACGAGGCCTTTACAAAGAGTCCTCCCGTGCGTATTAGTCCATAGTAGTATGTCATAGAGGCTATCTTTCATACCTCACTTCTATTCACGGATGGTCAGCCATAGAGTCTTCTGTTCCAATACCACTCCGGAATAGAAGAGCCATAAAAGCATTCCTCCGTCCCCAACCTACTATGCGAGTAATAACCACACAAAGACTTCCCTAACTACTCGGCCAAGACCGAGCCATATAGTCCTTGTGGTTGCACTTTGTTGTCTGGGTGGTTCTACATGTTCCGATTAATCATATGGTCTTGTATTAACATCCAAAGATATAGCATAAAGGTATAACATGATTCACCATTAATGTTCATTAAAACCACCATAACCCACGTATAGCAACTAAGCATAGCTACCCAACATAAATGTAAACCCAGGTTAACAAGGAATGACAATCAAAGACTAGGATAAACCTTAATAGGAACCCATCAAAATTAATGCAAGCAAAGCAATGAGTGATTAAATATAATACTTAGGACAAAATCAAGGACACACTTGCCTTTAACCAAAGTAATGTCGTTGCTCAGAATCTTCAACTTCAAGCCCTTCCAAACTTCTCGAACGGCGTTCACTCTAAGCGCATCAATCATCGGGCACAAACATACATAAAGCAAACAAACAAGCATACTAAGAACAATACACCAGTCAAAAGAAAACTTTAAAAGAACGCACTAAAGAGTAGGCTCGATTAGATGGATCACTAAAGAACCCAAAGTGTGCTTGGAAGGAAAAGGCTTGGTTAGCTTTAAAGAGATGGTCGCGGAAGATTGAGCAAGGACCGAAGAGATCACACTTAGATTGAGCTGAGAAAAGAACGTCTAACAAACATTTTGCATAAATGAGAGAGTAAGGCTATGAGCTAGGTTCATTTTAATTGACAAAACAAATGTAAAGGATATTTTAGAAATAAAATACCCTATGTTGACATTAATGCAATATTAAACTTCATTTATGAAACCGGTGTAAGGAACTAGTCAAGTTTTATTAATAAAGATTCATATATTGATTAAACTGATTAAACATTTAATTTAGAAAAACTAAACTACATGAACAATCTAAACGAAACTTTGCAATTCGAGTAGATCATATTATTATTAAAAACATTATGGTATTGGAATTAATCAAATTAATATTTATTATAAAAGCCGATGTAAAAGCCTAATCAAATTTTAATTAGAAAAGATTAATTAACTTTTTTAAAAAATAACATTTGGTTTACGAAAAACGAGATAAAGGTCTAATTAACTTTTATGTACAAAAATATGTGATAGAAACATTAATCAAATTAAATTTGCTTATGAAAAACGATATATAGATCTATATTGCTTTTATTTATAAAAGGCATGCATAGCTAGTCATTAATCAAAATTAATATTAATTTTATTTTCAGAAAACAAAACATGGTGAAAACACACCACTAACGCGTGCTTTACATTATTATGGACCTAACGCAACTTGAACGGATTAAATCGGAGCTAAAACGAAAAAAATATGAGAAAAACAAGATTGAAAGGACCTAGATTAACTATAGATTTCAGGGAGTAGCTAAAAAGATTTCCGAGACACAGGAAACAGTGCTCGTGAAACTGGTAAAACTCAGGGTTAGATCTATGAAAGTGCTTGGGATGGATCTGGTTGCAGGGATCTAATAGATCTAGGGGGGTTTTCTAAGATTCGCCAAGACTCAGGTTTGGATCCATGAATTACAAAGGTCTGCAGAGGGTTACTTGCAAACCGGCCAGACCTCCTCTTCTTTCTCTGCTCGATACCGCGGCAGGCCGGGCTTGGGTCCTGGAGGACCAAATCGCCGGCGAACCAGGAGGTCTTCGGCTCGGCCGCGGCGGGGAATAGAGAGGGGAGGCGAAGGGGGTCTAGGAATGGTGCTCACCTGCGACGGGGAGACGCGGAGGCGGCCGAAATCTGCGGCGGACGGCGATGGCGGCGCGAGCTCGGGGTCGGCTTCCGGGCGGCGTTGGGCGGTGGCGGCGGGCGGCGGCGCAATAGGGGGCGCTAGGGGCGGCTAGGGGCGGCTGCGCCGCTCTTATGGGGGCGCGGGGCGGCCGGGCGCGCGCCGCCCTAGGCGGAGGCGCCGCCGGTCGTAGCCGCCTCGGCCTCCGGCCGAAGGTGGATGGGCCCCGCTAGGCCGGGCGGGCGGGGCGGCGCGGGCGGGCCGAGGCGGCCGGGTCGGGCCTCCGGGCTCGGCCCAGTTAGATAGGAAATGTTTTTCCTGTGCAAAGATAAACCTAGAATTATCTAGATAAATCGATAAAGTCACGAAAAATACCCGAAAAATTCCAAAAATTTCAGGAAAATTCCCAGAGCTAGATTAAGACATGAACAATCCAAATATAGCATTTGGAGCTCATGAAAAATATTTTAGAGCCTTCTAATAAATATAAATAGCTCAAAGGAAATTGAGAATAAATTCCAGAAAATCCGGAAAATTCTCGGGAGAGTTTGGACAGCTCCTAAACGCATTTTTTGAAACATTTTTGCACTCAAGAACCACTAGATGCATCGGCATGAATGCAACACACATAACTTTTTATTTAATTTAGAAAATCAAACAATGAATTTTTCCTATACTACATTCCCTGTAAAGAAAAAATAAATATTTGAAAAAAATTTAAAATTATGAGAAAATCATTATTTAATTATTCTCTCTATTCACATCCTGAAATTGGAAATTTCAGGGTGTGACACCCAGTGAAAAGGAAATTGATGGCAAATACCTTGATCAAAACGAGAAAGACTTGATGGATAGGTACAAACAGTTTCAGAAAGAGAGGGACATCTTTGGCGTGACGTTGATGTGTGATTCTTGGACTGGCCCGACGAGGATGAGTGTCATAAACTTTTTGATATATTGTAATGGGGTCACGTGGTTCCACAAGTCCATTGATGCGGCGGTAAATCTCGGGATTACAAATTTTTGCTCAAGGTAGTCACTAAACACTTGCCACTGACATTGAGTACGTGTTCAAGGATTACTAAAGTTTGTGCATATTTTTTCGGGGAGATTCGAAAGGTGGTGGATGAGATTGGTCCAGAGCATATCGTCCATATAGTCACCGACAATGGCTCCAACTACAAGAAAGCGTGTAGGCAATTGAGAGAGGTGTATGAACACATTGTTTGGACACCATGTCTAGCACACCCTTGTCAATTTGATGTTGAAGGATATTGGTCGAGGCCCGAACATCAAGGTATGATCACTAACGCAAGCGAATTTCAGCTTGGTTACATAATCACGGTCGGCTAAATGCAATGATGAGGGAGGCTATTGGTGGTGAGTTGATCAAGTGGAATGCCACTCGATTTTGGACTAATTATATGTTCTTAGAGAGCCTGCATCGCAAACGTGACAAATTCATGCAGTGGACGACATCTCCGGCCTTTTTAAATAGCAAGTGGGCCAAAACCGAAGAAGGCCGATTTGCGCAAGTGAGGTTATCAAGTATCGAGTTTTGGGAGGGAATGGATTATATCATCAAGACAGTTGAACCAATTTACAAGATGCAACGATTTGCTGACCAGGACAAGAAACCCAACATGGGAGATGTTGTGATGGCCTACCAGCAGATGAAAGTGGAGTTGGAGTCTTACTTTGGAAACAATGTTCACACTTGAAATGAGTACAAGGAGATTTTGGACAATAGGATTTGTGATGTGTACTTGTAACGCCCGCGTTTTTAGCTCCTACTAAACCACCTAATAAAACATGTGTGTTTTCAAAACTTTCCAACTGAGCTCATTTACCCCTTTCGAAACCCCGGTCGATTCTTTTTTCCTCGGCGCGCGTGCCGCGAATCCCGCTGGCACCGCCCGCACCCGGGCCATCACCCATCGCGTGCCGCCCCGGCGCCGGCCGTCGGCCACCACGCCGGGGATCCCCCGCACGCCGCGGTCCCGCCGGCCAGTCCGCCTCGCCATCACCGCCGTCCCGAAAATCACGCTAACGCCCGAAAAATTCTTCCAAATAAATCACATGTTAAATCATTCACTAAAAAAATCTTTTCATAGTTTGAGCTCAATTCTTGTCCATTCAATGTCTAATCTCTCCTTAATCCCTTTGCCTCCCCAAATCAGCGCTCATGATTTTCCTTTAACCTTTGCTCTCACGCATGCACAAACTGCCACCTCTCTGCTAGCATCCCCTAGCTAGGCACGCACACAGCGTACACCGTACGTAAGCACGTACAAGCTAGATACACATAGATGCAACAGCAGCAATCAAGCTCGCATGCCAGGCACACCTCGCCATCCAGTATGCATGCAAGCTTGCAACACAGATCCTTTGCCACGCCATGCACTGACACCAGCAAACGACACACACAGCAACACAGACCAAAGGCAACAGTAGCACGCAAGGACGCGCAAGCAGCAGCATCCCGCCGAGCTCGTCGTGCCATCCCATCACCGTGCACACCGCGCCGCGCGTGCCGACCAGGCCACGGCCTCGTCGCCTCGCAGTCACGCGTTCCACGCGCAAGGCCGCGCAAGCACGCCACCGCCGGCCACCAGTGCGTCGCTGCCGCAAGCCGCCGGCCACCTCGCGCCTGCCGCTGCCCCGGCTCGCTCTCCATTGCATCGCTGCCCATCGGGTCTTGTCCAATAGCACCGTCGTCGCGTCGCGTCGACTCCTCGTCGCGAATCCCGCCGGCCGAGCTGCCCGAACCTCCATTGACAGGCAAGCACGAGCTCCGCGTGCGCGGCTCCCGGCCTCTCCACCGCCTTCCCGCGCCTATAAATAGCCCAGCATCGCTCGCCGCCTCGCCCCGCACCTCCCAGGCACTTCCCTCTCTCTCCCCCGAGCTCCTACCGCCGCCCTCCACAAGCCGCCCCGTTACAAACCGCCCGCTGCCGTCGATCTCCCTCCACAAGCCACCCCGGCCTGAGGTGAGGACGGGGAACGAGTTGCCCTCGACCTCCTCTCTCCGTTCCCCCCACTCCCGGCCGCCGCCATGCCGGGACGGCCGCCGTCCGCCGCCGGCAGGTCGCCCCTGTGCGCCCCCGCCCCTGTTTCTATTCTGTATCGAGAGGAAGAAGAAGGGCACTTTGCCCATAACCCCCTCCTCTATTTTCTTTTCTACCCAAAGCCCTCCCACTTTCTCTCTCTCACACAGTTTCATTAAGAGCCCCTGAATTTCTTAAGTTCTATACAAATAGGTCCTTAACCCCTTTAAACTCTCCTTAAACACATCTTTAACCCGTCATTTCATGCACAAGTTTACTCCAAATTAATTCCAAACTTCACCACACCTTTCCCGGGATTATTCCCGCCGAACCATTCACCAATTCCCCATAAATCATATATATTTCTTTTTTTCCATTTATTCCCTCCTCGAGCTCAGCCGGTAAAATTGTGTGTGCTTGTATTGATTGCATGCTTGTGTGTGCGTTATAGCCGACGGAGTGAACGAAGGAGGGTACCACGAGCCGGAGCTTGGAACCGAGTACTGCGAGAAGGAGCCCGAGATGCCGAACGCCGAGCCGGAACTTCCCGAGGACTTCGAAGACGGCAAGTTCAATCTCATCCTTTGATGCATGCTTTGGTCCTAGTTTTATAAACATAACCCTATACCCGTTTTATAAATTGCATACCGTTTTACTGCAAAAACATGGCAGGATGGCCACCCTTGATTGCTATGATTGACCTTTGTTTGGCCTAAATGATTGCTTTAGAAATGCGTGAGTGCTTTAAAAATGGGAATGCGATATTTCGGAAAATGAGTAAAGAACTGGGTAGACGGGATGGGCGTGTGTGTCAGGAGTATGGGTGAGCTCGTACCTGTGTGGTTGAGCATGTTGGGAGTTGTCCATCTTGTCGTTAAGGACCGGGTTGCGTGACATCTCACCTGACCCAAATCATCGTACAACCACTCGACCGTTGTATGTGGCAACAGCTTATCATAAATCCCACTAGTTAATCTACTTGCCATCTGGTGTGCGGGTGAGCGGCGGGAGACCAAGGAGTAGGGGTACGCTCTGTGTGAGGTACGCCCTGGTTATGTGGGATAACCCCTTTGTTGCTTCCGTGGTGGCTGGTAGGGTTAGCTAAGGTGGGTAATGGCTTTGATAGGATCCCCACCGGCACTAAGGTGTCCGTGTGACGATACCCTACTTGTGGGTAAAGATGTACAACCTCTGCAGAGTGTCAAACCTATTCGAATAACTGTGTCCACGGTATTGGACGAGTCACGGTGTGGTCACAAAAACTAGTATTTGGTTTGGGATGTTTTTATTGGCGTGAGTTGTTTTTCGGGTAAAGTGTGTGGCTGTGTGCCTGGGCTACTGCGGACGGGGAGTCCGGTAGTTCCACAGTGATTTTTCTTAAAACAACTGAGTAACTTTGGTTATAAAATTGGTTTGCGAAAACCTTTTCGAAAATAAACCCCTGCATGAGTAAATGAGTTTGCAAATAAACCTTAACATGTTCCTTGTTATATATATATATCATGTGCATGATCTGCTTATAAGCCCCTCCGTGGGTGGGGTTGAAGTTGTTGAGTACGTTCGTACTCACCCTTGTTTAACTAACTGTTTTTTAGAGGAGGATCCCGATTTCGTTCCCGAAGACGTCGAGTAGGTCGCTGCCCTACACCCAACCGTGCCTGTGTACCCAGGGCCTCCACGAGAGAGCTTCCATGGTGTGGTACTGCGATGAGGCTTTGGAAGCCTTTGCTATCGTAGTGTGGTCATTAGCGTTTGTGTTGTTCGTTGTGGCGTTGGCACTTCCGTGCCCTCCGTGTCGCCGTGATGTAAAAGACGATCCACCCGTTGTAATAAATGTGTTACCAGCCTCCTGGGACTGGTATTTGTGTCACATTTAGTCACCTCTGATGAGGGGACGTTTCAGTACTGGGGCACATATGTTGGTGCAGGTAAGATTGTATTAGTCCTCTTTTTTGAATCTCTACTGTCCACATGCATTGTTTCTGAATATTTGAAATGATTTATGTTTCGCAACCGCTTGCTTACATCCAAGGCATGCTTTTATGATGGAACCAACTCCAGAAATGTTTCGTTCCCTAAAGGATACATTTCAGAGCATGACGGATGTCCAGACCGCCGTGCAAGCATTGTAGGAGGCTGAGGTGTTTCGCCAGAAGCTTGGCGAGTTTGGCACTGATATGGCAAGAAGGGCGGCGATTGACCCTAAGACAAGCCCATGTAAGAGTAACTCCGTACGCCACTGTTGTTTCTCTGTTGCAAATTTTAAATATATTGGTCGATGGTTCGGTTGCACTTGCACTGCGGCATCTTGGTGGATGATGTTCGGCTCAAGCACCCCGGCGCTACGAGAAGCTTGCTGCGCGGCTTGTTTCACAATGTGTGTCATCAAGTGGATGCGAGTGTAAGCGGAGTACTTTTGCCTTGCTTTGCATAGAAAGGTTCGCAACTGCTTGACGCACAAGAAACTGAACAAGCTTGTCTACGTGAACTACAACCTTCGCCTCAGACTAAAGGATGTCTCCACCCCAAGTCGTGATGAAGGTGATTTTATTGACCACCTTGCCCATCTCTCATTCTATGACGAGCACCATCTGGTTCGGGAATAGTTTGAATATGGTAGATCTAACCAAGAATCAGTTTTGGATGAGGATGATGATGATGACAGAGACGTCCCTCTCCCGTCTCATCTTGACAGTGATCACGTAGACCCCTCTGATCTACGTGAGACTACGGGTGATGATTGCATCAGTGATTGGGCACGTAGAGTGGTGGGAGACAGTTACCTTGGGAAGAGGAAGTTTCAGGAGGGGCCTAAGAAGGGTGACCCGAAGCGTCAACGAGGAAAAGGCAAAATAACAACAATTCCAGTGGACAACGACACCTCCACTAATGATGGCGATGGTCAGCGTAGTCTACCGTATCAGGAATCAGGGGATAGCAGCTCGACTGATGATGATGATGGTGATGGTGATGGTGATGGTGATGGTGATGATAGTGATGGTGACGGTGGTGATGGTGGTGGTGGTGGTGGTGGTGGTGCTGGTGCTAGGTGGTGTTATTCGTTTCACAGGCATACATTGCAACCTAATATGCACACATGTTTCTGACTATGAGTACTAATTGTGATATATGCTTGAATGCAGGGGAGACTGATTTCACACATGCTACTCAGGACCACAACCATGGAGCACCGGAATCGCAGAGGAGAACGGTTGGACCGACAGACTACGACACTCCTCGGTATTCTTCTTCCTCGTACAGCGATACCTCGCAGTCTTTTCATTATCCCGGGCCGGACATTAACATGCGGCCACCGACAAGATGGGTGTACAAATGGGAAGATCCACATTTTTACAATATGTTACTTCAAGAATGGCGGACGACGAGGCGTAGGTGGGTCAAACTTGGCAAGACTACAAGGCTGAGTTGCTTAGAGTGCAAGGTTTGAATGTCATGTCCACCGCCGAGTACCAGATGGCGACCCAAATGGGGTCTTCCCATTTCTACAGCATTGATCTTTTATTACTATGACTATGGTATTGTATTTGTATGCACGATTATCACTATCATTATGGTATTGTATGCACAATTATTACTATGACATTGTTTGTATGCAAAACTATGATATTATTCCTTTGGTGAGGTTTTGTGATGTCCTTTACATTAAGTTATGCATAGATCATGCTAAGATTTTCATTAATTCATCACCGGAGAACCACAAAACCATGTTCGGTTTTTCTGCCTTTACCGTTGGTTTACCGTTCTAACCGACCGGTTACCGGTCCTTACCGAGCGGTTTACCGATCGGTACCGAATGACCTAGCGTTTCAATTTGAAATTTGAATTTGCTCGGTTTCCAGCGGTAACCGCGGCTTATCGGCCGGTTTACCGAAACCGACGGCCGGCGGTTCGGGGGACCGGTTCGGTAAGTTGAACCCTGACTCGTTGTGGCCTTGTGGGCATGAATGACGACGCTATAGCAACTCCAACAGCTCTCTGACTAACCTCGTTAAAAAAAAGAAATATGGCAGAAATCAGCAATCCAACGGCCTCGGTCCTTCATCCTCCTCCCATCTCGCTCGGTATCCCCGGCCGTGCGCTCGTCACCTTTACCGAGGGGCAGCCCCTCGCTATCCCCCTCCCGCCCGGCTTCCGGGCCACCTTCCCGCGCTCCTGCCCTCGTCCCTTCCTCCCATGCTGCTGGCACCCTTCGACATGAGCTTGCCGCCGGTCGAAATCCGGTTCATCCCAGCCACCTCCGGTCGATCCCTCACGGTCAAAGCTTCGCTGCGACACCCTGAACCCGTTCTGCCCCTAAAATCCCCTTCAATCTGCCAACCCGAGCTCCCCTAGGCTGGTCCGTCCGCCATTGCTAGTTGGCCACAGAGCTCCACTCACCGGCCAAATCCAGGCATTTCCGTTCGCCTCCGTCCAATAGCCACCACCCGTAGCTCAGCCACCTCACTCTCGCGCCTGTCCATCCATTCCGCTGCTCCCCAGCACCGTGTAGTGTTCCCGGCGTCGCTCCCCATCAATGCCCGTCCGCCCCATCCACTGAATCGTCGCCGCCCTGAGGATCGATCTCCTGTACTCCACCTCCTGTTCCTCGTGCAGCTGCCGCTGGTGAACAATCCACACGCCGCTAGCCCACCGCGCTCTGCTCCACCGCCCCCACTGGTGCTCGTCCCCGCAGCCACAGGCTCTGTTTTATGCGTGGTGACTGGTGACTGGTGAGAGAAGATGGCAAAAGACAGGGGGCTAAGTGAATGAACCGGGGATCTATGTGCTACAGAAGAATACATTTGAAGGTCTGTGTGGAAAACTACATCGGTTCAATTTGAGGCTGTTGGATTACTCCACCCATAGAGATTGTATATTATTTTAGAAGTCTTGTAAAATTTCGTCCTTTTCCACTTGAAATACCGAAACCTTTTCAATTTTTCTTACGCTAATACGGTAACAAAATAAAGTTGAACCAGTAAAAATCATTGTTGCAATATCATGATGCTTAGGATCATGAGCCGGCTGTGGATTTTAAAGGGACGCAGAAGATCTCTTGAACAATCAGAGCATGCCCATCTTCGAATGTACAGAAGGAAGTGGTCTCCGCCGGAAGGGGAAGCACTCGGGAACAATGCAGATGGTCTCATCATCAGGGATTGCAATGGGCAGCCTTTGCTGACGGCGTGGCCCTGGTTACGTCATTGCATGGATGCAGAGGAGGCGGAGGTGCTTGCCGTCTAGGCTGGCAGCGAGGTGGCCGGACCCTGGAAGCTGATTGTGCGACGGTCATTGAGAAACTGAGAGCATCCTATCCGGTCTTGACAGGTATCTGACTGCACCAATCACCTTTGACATCCGGCAGGAGAGCAGGCAGCTGCACAACTTACTTTTGCCAAGATCAGCGCATGAGCTACCTCATCTAGCCATTCGCTCCGGAGAGCGTCATGTTTCCTTTGTTTCAGGTCCTGAGAGTATCAGCACTCTAGTGTGTAATGACTCTTCTTAAGCAGTAAAACTATCTCCTTTCGCAAAATAAATAAATAAATAAAATAAATAAATAACTGATAGCTCCGAATACAGACCGCGCCCAGATGAAGAGAGCCAAGCCATCACCGGTCAAAGTTGGGTCCTCCGTCCATCCTTCCATAGAGCCGGTCCTGAGCGATAAAGTTTGTATTCATCTGATGTATTAGGCTATTCCTTTAGGACGTGGCTAAAATACAGCCGGCTGTAAAATAGGTTAGGGTACAACCGGCTGTATTTAGGAAACGTACGTACCGTTCCCTCCGCACGTTACCCCCCGGACCACGAGAAAGGCTTACATCGGGGGGCGCGCACCAAAATAAAATAGACCTAGTGGTCTGCTCCGCCGCGATCCGTCGCGTCGCTAGAACAGCGGCGCCGAACGGCGGCGCACACAGCGCGCGGCGGCGGATCCAGAAAGACAGGGGACACGGCAAAAAAGCAAAAAAAGAACTGCACAACATCCATATCAACAGGTGCGTACAACCCAACATGAATCCTTTAGCACGTAAAAAATCAAGATGAACAAACAGGCAACAGACCAAAGATTCCAAACTAATTTGGCAGGATTTGGATCTAGAACCAAGATTCCAAACTAAAATTGGCAGATTTTGGATCTAGACCCAGGATTCCAACCTAGTGCATAGACACGTCACAACAAAATGGATGTATTCTCATCAGATTTTGGTTTCTCTGCTTGCCTCTGTCATGTTGAATTCTTGGTAAACCTACCGAAGTACCGATTGCATGTGCACACTATCTCCAATAATGATTCTTGATCTGACTGTATTTACCTTCCCCCTCTATCTCACTGTATTTACCTTCCCTTTCTACCTAGCTGGCTGTATCTGGTTACTTGCCAATCTGCAAAGAAACCAATAGCAAATAATGTAGTTAGTGAATGCAATGAAAAAAGAATAGCATCATGTTAGAGGGAAAGAACATGTAAATCTGCAGCATGTTAACATATGAATCTGAAAAATGAACATGTGAATCTGCAGCATGTTAACATGTAAAAAGAACCAATAGCAACTTTAGGCTCGAGAAAAAAGAACAACGCTATATAGTTGGCTAGATCAGTATACTAACATGACTTCATGTTTTTATTTCCCTAGCTGGTAAAACTGAATTAAGTTTCAGGCAACTGTGTGTGAGCAATTTATATGGTTTATATGGTAACGCAATTGGTGGGATTAGTATATCAACATGCCTTCTTGTTTATATGGTAACGTAATTGGTGGTTTATATGCCAAAATAAAATAGTTAAATATTTCCAGGAAAAAATATGTACAATTGGTTTTTAAAACCAACTGAATGATGCCTAAAATGAACCTAATTGGAGAGTCAACGGTGCTAAGTTGCTGAACACACAAATTAAGTTGCTTCCCACACAAATAAATATGTGTGTGTGTTGGTTTTTAAAACCAACTAAATTGATGCCTAAAATGAACCTAATTGGAGAGTCTACAGTGCTAAGTTGCTGAACACACAAATTAAGTTGCTGACCACACAAATAAACATGTGTGTGTGAGTTGGTTTTTAAAACCAATTGAATTGATGCCCAAAATGAACCTAATTGGAGAGTCTGCAGTGCTAAGTTGTTTAAAAACAATTAATTGGATGCAACATCAGGTATTGCAGAAAAAAGTAACTGAAAATCTCATTTAGGTAAAAGAAACTAAATTTCTAACTACCATACAGAAAAAAGAGATCCCATGCAGTAATTACTAACACATTTAGCTACATGAAAACTGAATTTCTACAACCACTACCTAGGTACTTAAAAAACAAACAAATACAAAAAGGGCAAAAAGATGTTATTATGCTACGCAGGCTAGGCGGTGTAACCTTCCATAACAGTGCACTAACTATACTCAACTCAACAAACAATAGTTCATTTATTTTAAGATAGATACAAACACCATGTGGTTCAGACCACTAAGCAGATAGTTCGCACTTCATCCAACAAAGTTGGACATATAACTACGAAATCCAAAAGCATTGGCGAGAAAATCTTGTAGAACAAACGGTTCCCGCGCAACCAAAGATCAACAAGAACAGAAGCACACCGTCTTATCTTGCCCGTATGCCCGGCGTGCTCAAAGAGCTGCTCAAGCTGTGGTGAGTATGACTGCCCATGCTGCTCCGGGATCTTGCAGATAGCAGCACCATAACCTTCACCTACCAATGACATCACAACACTCCAGTCAACAAAGAAAATTCACATCACAACACAAATACACATTTTAGATTTGAAAAATTGGAAATGTTTGCGAAGCAAGAGACCATGTGATCAAAGGCGAAAAATTGTATGTTTTTTTACTACAGGGAGCAAGATACATGCCAAAACAATGGACAACGGCAAGGTACAAAGCAATATCACCAGCATAGCCGATAGATACATCATTTAGAGCATTATTGATCATTTCAGAAACTAGAATGGATAAATTATTGTAATTCTGTAACAAGCAGGAGCAGTGAAGCAAAGCAAATGTATGCTAGAACCTAGGAGTGGCAGTATTGCATTGCTATATTCAGATCCAGTCATTAGATACAGTCAATATGGATTTGAACAAGCTATATTCAGATCCAAAATTGCCCAAATCAGATCAATCGAGGATAAATCAAGCAGAGAGAGGATGGAAGAGAAATCAATTCCATGCACATAATGGAAGAATCACCTAATGGTAGGATGCTTGAAGGGTGGATTGTCGTGGCGACGGTGGAAGGCCATATGCGATGTGTCTGGAAGCCTAGAAGGGAGCACCTAGGCTGGCTACCGGCGATGGAGTCTCGCTCCCCTCGCATCTTCCGGTGATCTGAGGAGGAATCGGGACCCCCGGCGGTGACCTAAGGAATCGAGGGGCTCGGCGGCAACCCGAGGCCGCCACTCTGTCAAGGAAGGCCACCTACCTCTCCAGCGCCCGGATCCCCGCCGCGCTCCCTCGTCGGGATCCCTCCGTCGCGCTCCCTCGCCGGGGTTCCGCAGCTGCGCACGATAGCCCAGGGGTCCTCCGCCGTGCGCCATGGCGAGCCCCTCGTGTGGGGGAAAACGAGTGGAGGAGGAAGAAACAAGATAAGATCGTGGGCCCCACCATATAGTATGCTCAGCGGCGGGCTGTAACTAGAAATGAGAGTGCAGCCGTCTGGAATAAAGTCTTTACCATTCCTTTATACTCCCTCCGTCCCAAAATAAATGCAATTCTAGGAGAACATGGAAACCAATGCAAGGTGTAAAATGACCAGAATACCCCTTGTCTTATATGAGAAAGATCTAGCAATTGACTTGTCTTTTATGTGAGAAGCTTCTAGATTCTCTTGTCTTTTGTGGTTTGTTAGTCGAAGTTGTATTCTTTGTGGGACAAATTTTGAATTCTAGAATTACATTTATTTTGGGACGGAGGGAGTATTCCTCAATTCCCTCCGTGTTGCCGCGAGTATGTAGGAGAAATATACGAGTTAGGATATTACTATCACCCTACTATTCTTTTTCATTCTTCTTTTTTACTTTTCCTCTTTTCATTCTTTTTTTTATTTTTCACTTTACTCTATACCAACTACCATCGATGGGGCATATTTGTCATTTTATCAAAATATATTCATATGAGATCTTATTAAATAGAATCCAATGGTGAATCATAATTTAATTTGGGTTTTTATTTTTGAGTTATAACATTTTTAGCTAGTTCAAACAATGGGGCCCACCTGGATGTCGTAGTGCTTAGTGGAAATTTGTTGAGGTGGCATAATTGCATGTTGAGAGAACTTCTTAGTGGGGAGCTCCTATATAGGAGTTATAGATTATAAATAAGCTGGATAGTTTTCAATTTGATGAAACAGTAATGATTGATCTATATATATCATCGTTACATTGAGTACTTGTCAGAAAATGGATTAAACCTTTGATTGTATAATACTTATTGTAAAGAAGTGATTATGATACAAACGCAGATAATAATTAAAAACGAATTTGAATGCGCGGATGCGCGCCTCGCCAATTATTGGCTCGCCAACGCGAATTCGTCCCGTTGCATTTCACGCCAAATGAGCTCGTGCGCTGCGCAGTGCGACGTGGGAAGAAGAAGACTCTAGTTGATTTTGTCGCGCACGCACGCGTCGGGCAAAACGACGGCGCGAGATGGTGGCCGCCGACGCGTGGACCCGCGCCCCTGCTTTTGGCTGGGCGCGGATGGGCCGTCCATTGTGTATCCGTCCCGCACCACACACACAACCTCATAAGATCTCGCGCCCCCTTGCGCGCTTCTCACTCATCACTCCATTCTCGTGGCTGGCTCTGTGCACGACTGCCGCGCGCGGGCATTGCCATTGCCACCGCCGGCTGCCGCGATGGCTTCCACGCACGCGCTCCGCTTCCGCCCGCTTCTCTCCACCGCGCGCCCCACGCCGCCTCGCGCCGCCGCCGCCGCCGCCGCGCGCCGCGGCCCCGCGCCGGCGTTCGTCGTCGTCCGCTGCTCAGCTGGGGCGCCGTCCGCCGCCCAGGCGCTCAAGGTACAGATCCCGGACTGCAACCCCGTCCCGCCGTTTGTTTTTCTTGTCCCTGGATGACGGTGTGGGGACGTGGAATCTGCGCGCGTCTCTCGTCAGTCGTGGGGTTCGGGGTTGTGGGACTGCCGGACTGGAGGCGCGCCGGGTACTTACTACTGAGTGAGCAGGGTGCCTCCGCGCAGTTGTGCTGTTGTGGTGGTAATCATTACTTACCGTCGTGATTTCGATCTGGCGATGTGAGGGAAAATGCGCGCGCGAATTTTGTGAAGAAGGGGCGCTGCCACCGCTGTAGTCTCGCTGGATTTCGGCTGCTGTTTTGGTGATGGATCCATAGTTTTGGTCTGTTCATATGTTTCTCGAGACAGGCTGTTTACAGAACTGCTACCACGGTGCCCATTGTGTGTGTATGTGCGTTTTTTTTGGAATAGGTGAATTATGCTTTCTGAAACAGCAGGCCATGGGTTTCCCGAATCCTGGACTTTGGGTGTGAGTGAGGCACAATCTCACAGGATGATTCTGGTGCAGATCAACTTGATCCCAACCAAGCCCGTTGAGGGACAGAAGACAGGGACTAGTGGACTCAGGAAAAAGGTACTTCATTCTACTGTTTAAGAGCTGTGCAAATTCTCGTGATGGATGGACTTCATTGCTCTGGTCTCTGGAAAACATTGCGTGTGCAAATTCTCGTAAAGGATGGGCTGCTGATCATGCTCTGCTATTCTCTTCAGGTGAAAGTGTTCCAGCAGGAGAACTACCTTGCTAATTGGATTCAGGTGTGCTGGAATTTGTTTGCTGTTGCGCTTATGAAGATCAAGTTGCATTGATTTCTCCATTTCTTGTGGTTTCAAGGCTCTGTTCAATTCCCTGCCCCCTGAAGATTATGTGGGTGGAACCCTTGTACTTGGGGGTGATGGCCGGTACTTTAACAAGGATGCTGCTCAGGTACAACTAGAAATCTAGAACAAACACTTGTGTAATTGATCCATGTTTATTTAAACATAATTGTGACTACTTGTACTGTTGGGACTGTAGATCATTATTAAGATTGCAGCTGGAAATGGTGTTGGGAAGATCCTTGTTGGCAGGTAAGCTGAATTGTTACTTTCTTAAAGAATTGGCACAGAAATTCTTAGGAGTAGTCCTATTGTTTAAGTAAACTAATTCAAATCACTGGGTAGAAGCTACGTAATTCAAATCTTAGGTGTATGCACCTTATGAAGGCATAAATATAATTTTATATTGTTCCACAAAACTAACTATCTGTGTTGTTGACCACTTGATGTTTACTTGATGATAAGCGTAGGATTGGTATCATAATACTTCCCTTTAGATTTAACATGCTCTCCCAATCTGTTTTTATCAATCGATCGTTTTGATGATTTCCCATCCTTCATATCTGTATTTGTCTAAATATCCAGCATTTTGTTTTCAGGAATGGTCTGCTGTCAACACCTGCTGTGTCTGCAGTGATTCGTAAAAGAGAAGTACGATTTTTTCCCTTCTCCATTAATTTAAAAAGACAACTGCCTGTTTTTTCCTTTTTTTTATTTTTATGGTTTCAAAATTCTTTTGCCAGGCCAATGGTGGCTTCATCATGAGTGCAAGCCACAATCCAGGTGGACCAGATAATGATTGGGGTATTAAGGTGATAGACAATAAAACTGTGGATTAGTTTTTCAAACAGCAGTGTTTTGTCGAATCCTAGAAGTTACTCCAAGGTTTGAACCAAAAGTATCAAATAAACACTTGGGTATTTTTATAAATCATATTACTTGGCATGGATGTTGATATAGTGATCAGTAATAGCAAGCAAGAAATTGAATTTGTAATTTTATATGATTTTTGTCATTTGTGTTTGTCAATATTTCAACTTCTTAAATAAGCAAATGACAAATAAAGCTTTACTCTTTCTTTTTATATAAATATATTTTCTTATTCATTATCTTTCGCCTCTTATCAGTCAAATAGCTGATAAAGCAGCTACTTATGCTCTAACTAATATTTGGAATTAAAAAGTATTCTTATGATGTCTTTTTTTTTAATAGATGGAATTTCCTTGTCATATTGTGAGATTTCATATACTATTCTAATGTAAAATTGTTGTGTCACAGTTTAACTACAGCAGCGGGCAGCCAGCACCAGAGATAATTACTGACCAGATTTATGGAAACACACTTTCAGTTTGTAGCTCTAACATTTGATTTTGTCATATGTGTATCTAAAATGCTCATTTATGATTGTATTGCCGCTGATGCACAATGGTAATCTTCTCTGCAGATTTCTGAAATAAAAACAGCAGATATTCCTGATGTTGATCTATCGTCTATAGGAGTTGTAAGCTATGGTGATTTCACTGTAGAAGTGATAGATCCTGTTTCAGACTACCTTGAATTAATGGAGGTATGCAGTGAAAGTAATTCAGGAGCAATAGCCTATTTATGCCAGAAATAATTTGTTAGTATTTTTTGTCTTGCAGAATGTGTTTGACTTCCAACTTATCAAGGATTTGCTTTCTCGGCCCGATTTCAGGTCTCATATGTTTCCCTTTGTCTTTGGCATGCTATTTGTGAAAATATTGCTTGAGTAATATAACTATCAAGCCTCTCGTGATTCAAATGTTTTTATTAACCTTCACATAGTATTCATACATTACCTTTGTTGTACTTCACCAGTTCATTTTTTTACCATAAGTTAATTAAGTTGGTTTTTATTTTCACATGATGAATGCACCATTAATTATGATGAATGCAGAAGACTTAAGCAAATTACTATTGAGTTGAACAAGGTTTGTTAGGAGTATTTGCTTAACTGAGCTGATCCCATGTTGTGGTTTTCTATATGATGCTCTGGTTGCTTGACTGAGCTCCAGTTGAGCTCTTCTTAGTGATATGGCGCCAGGGTCTGTAAGACGTTTAAGTGGAGAATGCAGAAGCAAACGAGCTTGGGAAGAGGAGTGTAGCAAGTTTCTATACTGAGATGCTGGGTTGCTCTCGCTGGCGTCTGAGGAGGAGTTCCTCACCACCGTCAAAGAGAACTCAGGACCTAAACGGGGAGGGTTTATTTCCTCAACACCCTAATAAAAAACTATGACTGCCTTCATAGATGAGGCTAGCTTAACCGTCAAGTAACTATAACTTCCATTACAAATCGAAACAACTTATCCCCAAATCCCCCCTGCACAAACATAACTCATGCAATCCTTTTTAGCCACGATCAGTTGGTGTCTTGTGGACTCTATCCTTTTCTTCCTACGAGTCTGCGACAATATCTGCAGACAATGAAAGTGTCCACAACATTAGTGAAATACCATGGGTGTGCTCTTTCCCCCACCGGCTTAGTTTTTTTAATTACAAAGCACATATCAAATCAATTGTTTTACCTTTATTTTGCAGGTTCATATTTGATGCCATGCATGCAATTACTGGTGCATATGCAGGACCTATTTTTGTCGAGAAACTTGGTGCTGATCCGGTAGCTTATTAATTTACTCACAATAAAGACTTAGTCTTGAAAAAAATACATTTGGTTTGATGTTAAATACCTTGTTTTCAGGACTGCATATTAAATGGGGTGCCACTTGAAGATTTTGGAAATGGTCATCCAGATCCAAATTTAACGTATGTGTATCAGTTCTCAAATAAAGGCATATGTTAATTGAAATGAAAATGAAGAGTTATTGTTATTGTTTTACAGTTATGCCAAGGAGCTTGTTTTTACTATGTTTGGAACCCGTGCACCTGACTTTGGTGCTGCAAGTGATGGTATGTCTACACTCCACTGCTACGTTGTGCCCAGGTTTTAATATTGGATATGCCAAAGGTTCAATATTCTTGCTCATGAAATGGGCAGTTCTCAGTTCAAGATAAACCTATGCTTTCAGTTTTGAAAGCCATTAAGCCACTGGATTTAAATAAGTCAGAACTTTTCATGGGTATCATCAACTTTTTTCCCAGACTGAGTTCCTTTCACCCAGAGCTTATGTTTTTCCACTGAACTACATGTACTCCCTATTTGTGAAACCCCACTCTAATTTAACATTGCCATTTAATCTCAAAAATATACTGTTCTGTATGAAACTCCATTCCATTTTTGTTTTAGTGATTACATAATTTTTAAGAGATGTTTATCTGTTAATTCAAGGAAATACTTTGTCTAATGAATGACAACAGATAGATTTTGAATTGTTTCAGGTGATGGTGATCGGAACATGATTCTTGGGAAAAGGTTCTTTGTTACACCATCAGACTCTGTTGCAATAATTGCGGCCAATGCACAGACAGCAATTCCTTATTTCCAGTCTGGTATAAAAGTAATGTGACAAATGACTATATCTTTATTTCTTAACTGTTTGTCATGGAGATGATATGAATCTTAAATTTTGACAAATGGCTATTTTCAGGGACTTGCTCGATCAATGCCAACCAGTGGTGCACTGGATTGTGTTGCTGAGAAATTGAATGTTCCTTTCTTTGAGGTATCTTTGCCACGGAGTTGCACTGCAAATAATTATATACAAAGAGACAAAATGTCATGACCTGTATAACTTGATTATCTCAGACAATTTGGTGCACTTTGTAGGTTCCAACAGGATGGAAATTTTTTGGGAACCTAATGGATGCGGGGAAATTGTCTATATGTGGAGAAGAAAGTTTTGGGACAGGATCTGATCACATCAGAGAGAAGGATGGTATCTGGTAAGAAACAAATTAAAATTCATCACTGTGAGTTAATCAATTTATTCTTTGATCACATCAGAGAAAAGGATGGTACTATCTCCATATCATTTTATTCGACGGTTGGTAGTTCAAAAATGAACTAAGCAACGGCAAATAATATGATTTGGATGTGAGAAATGTCTGTAAACAGACAATTAACCATACTATTGTGGGATCCTGAATTTCAGGGCTGTTCTGGCTTGGCTTTCCATACTTGCACACCGGAACAAGGATAAGAAGGTTGGAGAGAGACTAGTGTCAGTGGAAGATGTAGCTAGGGAGCACTGGGCAACATATGGCAGGAATTTCTTTTCTAGATATGATTATGAGGTATTTCATTAAAAACAGATCTTATACTATCACCCAATAAACTTTCCCATAAATTAATTAGGCCAAACAGTCATATTAAGCTATCATTTTGAACCCGTACAGGCATGTGAATCTGATGGTGCAAACAAGATGATGGATCACCTTAGAGATGTTATTGCAAATTGCAAACCTGGAGAGAAATATGGTTGATTTGCATGTCCTTTTATCTAGTTGCACTAAAATTCTTTGTATGGAAGCCTCCTGGAAACTGATGCTTTTTATGTTGTTATGCAGGAGATTACACCCTTGAATTTGCTGATGATTTCAGCTACACTGATCCTGTACTATCTTCCTCCTCTCTCTCTCTCTCTGCTCCTTCAATTCCCTGCATGTATGAAATGGTTGACATAAATCACACTTACAGGTAGACGGTAGTAATGTATCCAAACAAGGGCTGCGATTTGTTTTCACTGATGGTTCTAGGATCATCTTCCGTCTTTCGGTACATTCATCTCATTGTTTACTGAGAGCTAATTTTAAATGAGCTAATTAGCTTGTCCTGAACATTG
The DNA here is from genome assembly GCA_947561735.1 of Cenchrus americanus. Classification (NCBI taxonomy): domain Eukaryota; kingdom Viridiplantae; phylum Streptophyta; class Magnoliopsida; order Poales; family Poaceae; genus Cenchrus; species Cenchrus americanus. Next base: position 60,401,991 of record OX387240.1, read on the forward strand.
TGTGTTTTTAAAAACGATGGGAGTATGCAACTTGTTATCGTTTTGTATACAGCTATGTGACGAATTATGCTCTTGCAGGGAACTGGATCTGCTGGAGCAACTATCCGTCTCTACGTCGAACAATTCGAATCTGATGCCTCGAAGCATAGTTTCGATGCTCCTACAGCTCTGATGCCTCTAATAGGTTACTATCTTCTGATCTTGCATGAAATTTTTACATTCATTTTTTCTTAAATGTACATGGTAATACCATCTCTTTGATAAATTTTTATGCAGACCTGGCGTTGTCTATTTCAAAGCTCAAGGACTTCACAGGAAGAGACAAGCCTACTGTCATAACATAACTTGCGACGTTCACGGCATCACCACTTATTCTTTCGTTTCTTTTTGCTGTTTGTCAACCCTTGTCAACTGACGAACGGTATGCCATGTTTTTGAGAGTTTATTTGGAAAGAGTAATTTTGGGAACGGGTGACGACATCATCCGCTCCTACAAATCGGCTCGAGCGGCTCACCCTCCCACCTCGGCAAAGGTTTCTGTAGCTAGGCCTACAGTTACCCCCTTCTTCGGGTGGGGTGACCTTTTGGGCCGAGAACGAATCAGGTTCTCCCACCCTGTGTATTACAGCCAAGTATTACTTCAGAACGTGTTCATGCCAAGTACAAGCTTCAATATTATAAGGATGGCATAAGCATCAGCGATATAATCTCAGTTATGTAAAGCAATGGACCTCTGGATCAAGATTTTGATAGGAGCTTCGTCCTGTTCCTACAGGATCGATTTTATAGCTCCAGTCTCATACTACCTCCGTTCGCATATAGTTGACGTTTCAGACAAAAAGAACTATTGAAATTAGCCTAGAATACTTGGTCGGAACGTGAAATAAAAAAAGATGGAGGTAGTACTATTCGGTGGTCCAAGATGTTGACAAAATTAGTGGCATGAATTGGAATAAGTTCACACTCCGTTTTTTAAAGGACAATATTGCAACCATGAAGCAAGGTACCGATCCTAACCGATGCCCTCTTGGTAATTTGACCGTATTTGCAGATAATGTACAAGCATTGTCTTTGTACTATGTAATGCACACAGAGGGTCTGATTCATACCAAATTTTGCGCAGCACACATATTGGGAAAAGATCCGACCATGGGAGAGTAATTTTTTCTATTTGTAGTGTACATGACCTCTTGCCAAATATCGCCATATGTATGTCTACCATTATAAAAATTTGGAAAGTATGCATAAATATGTGTACTGCACAAGATTTGGTATGAGTTAACAAAAAAAAAAGAGTTTGATGTGTGCCCTCTATATACATTACATATTACAAAGGTAGATCTTGTATATAACCTGCAATATGGCTAAATTACCGAAAGGCCATCAGTTAGGATGGCTACGTTCCTTCAAGATAGGAAGATTGCCCTTGAAAAACTGGAGGGTGAAATTGTTCCAATTCATACCACTAATTTTGTAAACATCTTACCACAAAATAGTACGACAGGTATGTGGTCCCTTGAGACTAGAGCTAAAAATTGATCAAGTAGGAACAAGATGAAGCTCCTGTCGAAATCTTCATGTAGAGGTCCGTTGCTATGCATAATTGAGATTATCTCTCTGATGCTTACACCATCCTTATCGTACTTGAGCTTGTACTTGGCAGGAATATGTTTTGGAGTAATATGTATATCATGTTGTATCAGAGTAATATGCATACGGCACCATCGACACATCAGGACGTTACAAGCATACCTTCTTCTGTTGAATGCAGGAGCGATCGCTTTCCATCTGAGGTCCAGTCGGCGTGGTGGTGCGAGCGGCGCCGGAGGAAACGAGTTCCCTTGCTGGTTTGTTTTTGGTTCAACAGATCAACGAGTTACCCTGATGCTGGTTTGTTTCCATTGTACCAAGAAGATCTTTTCTCCGAACAAAAACCGTATGCACCAAGAACTGGCCAAGATCTTTTCTTCTCGAACAAATCAAGACTAGTATATCACCACCACCAGCCAAATGAACAGGCATAGTTGAGGTGCAGATAGAGAGAGAGATAAGAGATTGAGATGAGTTCAAAGTTGTTTTGGAGCTACTGTTGCCTGCGTGCAAAACTGTTTCGAACAGTGCCCTAAAAAACAAACAAAAAAAATGTTTCGGAACGTTGTTGGGGTTCGGGACAACTGTGTATTTGACGTGTGCATATGGGCTTATGGGCTTTAAAACAACTAAACGGATCAACACACGCAAGTGATATGGTTATTGTAACCCAAGGTTGCTGCAAGATTTTTTTTGTGCTCTGCTTATCGAATGTTTGATTACAGCGAAGAAAAGTAGAGAGGATTACTTAAGGCCGTACAAGTTGTTCTGATGTGCAAAAAATACAAAGGGAATGGAAACAACTATGGAATATGAAATTGCCGCCAAAAATCAAAATCTTTTGCTGGCGACTCGCTTTGAATTCAATCCCCACTGGTAGTGTGCTAAAAAGCAGGAATATGGTTGATACAGCTGAATGCAAACTTTGTGGTGCAGATGAGGACACATGGGACCATGCTTTACTATACTGTACAATGTCCAGATGTGTTTGGGCCCAATTAGATGAAGAGGTAACAGAGTTAATTGCTAATATTTGTATATCTAATCCAATGCATTGGGTATCCTTCATATGTAGCAACATTTCACAAGCTGATGGTATGCGTATTCTTGTTACCTGTTGGGCTATTTGGCAGGCAAGAAGAAAAACAATCTATGATGAAATATTTCAAAGCCCTTTATCTATAATATCAAAAATTAATATGTTGATAGATGAATTGGAGTTTATTGAAGAATTTCAGAGGAAAGAGATGTACCAGCCACAACTAAAATCAAAAAAGAGGCACTGGATACCACCTGAAAGTGGTCAATGAAAATAAATACTGATGCCGCAATTGCAAAGGATGCTTACAAAGGAGCTGTTGGCGTCATATGCCGAAATGACCAAGGAGGTTTTATTGCTGCAAGTGCTTTGGTGATACCAAATATAATTGAGCCTGAAACTTTAGAAGCAATGGCATGCGAAGAGGCACTAGCCCTTGCTGAAGACTGTGGCATAAAGAAAATAACGGTGGCTTCAGATTGTCTATTTAAGAACATTAAAGATATGTCTAGATGCTCTTATATGATGATCATTCAGAGCATAAATGGAAGGGCTAGATCTTTTGATTATGTGCGTTTTGCACATGAAGGTAGGGAGTGTAATGGGGAGGCTCATTATCTTGCAAAACATGCTTGTACGCTAAAACCTGGCCGTCATGTCCGGCCGGGGTATCCTCCTGTCTTCTTGGATGTAAATGTTGCCTATTCCAATTAATAATATTCCTACCTTCCTCTCAAAAAAAAGATTTTTTTGGTGATTTTGCTCCTACATTGAAGTGCAATTGTGTTTTAATCCTCATTTTTCTAACTTTGTGATTTTCCCTTAACAATTCACAAGTCATTATGATTTTGCATCTGGTCTTTGCGTATTTGCCCTGTTTTGACCGTTGCCTAGGGACAAAATCCCAAAGTTGGAAGAATAAGTGCAAAATGAGAGGTGCACGTGAAAGAAATCATTCTAGAGAGAATTCTCTAGATAGCACTAAAAAACTTGATTCCCTTTATGGCACTAGAAATTTTTGTCATCACAATTTGACATCCAAAATTTTCAATACTTCCCTTCTTAGTACTACCATTCCCTATTGAACATCCAAAATTTTCAATCTTTCCTTTCGTGGCACTGATCTGTTATCACTTCTGTTCTGTTAGAATACACGGCGCTTCCTCCCCTGCTTGTTATCCTCCGCTTTTCATTTCTTCCACTGCAGATAAGGTAGGGGTCTCCCCTGCTGACTTCAGTAAAAAAATGTGTAAGTCCATAATAAATATATGTAAACAAAAATCACAAACATTTAACATAACCTCCAATAAAAAAATGGTTCTGAATTTCCTTCGTATATAGTGCATCACATCACAAACCTTGCTGTATATATAATTACCTAACATTAAGACATCATTCACATTTAACATTTTTATTGCCTACTGAACACTACCGGATGTTGTAGCCTACAGTATACTACTCCGTCTCATAAAGAGTGTCGTTCGGGAAGCGTGTTTGTGAGACAAATACTGGTTTTCTAGTGACACTCTTTACGGGACGGAGGGTGTATGCCTTAAGCTAACAAAAAAACATGAGATTCGAGAAAAGAATGGAATTCTCGCATTTGCAAAAAAAAAATGTTTTTTCGTTTACTGCAGGAACATTGCCACACTTCCAACTTTGGCATTTTGACCATATGAAAAGTTCTCAACGCTTGATCTTCGATCAAATGGACCAAAAGTCCAAAACCGTCTTTAAAATAACAAAGTCAAACCCATGGTCCCGTGCAGTCCGCTCGCTGGCTCGCTGCTGCAGCGAGCTGTACTTCTCCACTCCACACTTGTTCACCAGATAGTCAACGCAAGCCTCCCTCCCTGCCCGTGCGCGAATCCGAAGATGGAACGGAGCGAAATGCCCAGGGTGAAGCTCGGCACGCAGGGCCTCGAGGTAACTGACTGCAAGACCCTGTAGTCTCGAATCTTTCGGTAGCGGAAGAAGAAATCTGCAGGAATCTGATTTGATCCCTGCGCTTAATCGCAAATCTTGCGAAAGGAAACTAAGGGAGATGCGATCTTGCAAATTTTCTAGTTGGGGGTGGCAGGTTTCTTGCGATTGGTGAGATCTTGCTAGTGGGTCTGATCAATTGAAGACGCGCAACGTGAAATGCAGGTGTCCAAGCTTGGGTTCGGGTGCATGGGCCTTACCGGAGTCTACAACGCCCCAGTCCCTGATGAAGCCGGAATCGCTATCATCAGGCACGCGTTTGAGGCTGGTATCACCTTCTTCGACACTGCAGATGCCTACGGACCACACACCAACGAAGTCCTGCTTGGAAAGGTAAAATCTTTCTCAATCCAGCCTAGTTATTTGCGGATGTCCAATTTGGCTGAAGGATGATGTAATTTGACAAGAATGTCTGATTTGGCTATGCCCTGTTGGCTAAGAAAGTTTTGCAGATCCGGTGCCTATTGGTGAGAGTTTTTAAGATCTTTATTGTTTATTAAGATATACAGTATTATCTTTCAGACAAAAGATGTTGGTGAATTCTGAAATTGGATATTCAGTTGAAAATAGATGGAAATATGATATACGGTATCTTATATGATCACCTTTCTCCTACTCGAACCTGTTTTTCCATTGACCTAGCTCAAAGCGACATGAATTTGTCGAGAAAGAGTCATAAACTTGATATAACCAGTGAACCTTTTTATACAAAAGAATTCAAATGACTTACCATCCTGCCTGCTGTATCTGTGAGTTTATGATGACCACAAGTTGCAGAGTGTGCAAAATGCACCATGCTTTCTTTTGTCACTGCTCACATGTCTTACCCAACTCTAGATGCCATCACTCTCGAATTGTATCAGATCACAGGGAAACATTTATTTTATTTTCGCATGGTGCAAATAATTTGTCCCCTTTCTAAAATTTCATAGATGATGCGAAAGTCCAGTCATTTTTCCAGGTGCCTAATGGTAGTTGAATTATGATGTTTGTTTACATGATATAGATGAGTCAAGTTAGAAGGTAAGGTCTATATTATTCTCTCTAAATGTAATTATGTTAGAAAACCATTGATGTTTTGCAGAAACCAAACATGCCTACCCTTATATAACAGGCACATGCTTGTCCAACTATAGTTTGAGCAGATACATGCTTTCCCAACCATCGTTTGTCGGAATTGGACTCTACTTTATATAATCTTTTGAATCAGGAGAGCACATCTGTGCAAGGCTCCAAAATCCTTTTCTCCAACATAATGGGAGCTACAAAATTCTCACCTTTCGCTCATATTTATTCTAAAACTCAAAACTTTGATACCCTACTTGTATGCGAGATACCTCAGCAGCTGTTTGGTTTCTATGATGACCCTTTCTAAAGCCAATGAGCTAGTATTTCAATGTTGTAACTTGCAAGTCTGGGCGTGTTTGACTCTTGGGTCACTGATGTGCATATTCCATATGACATGGAGCATGCTGACCCCTGTTTCAGTTGCTGTATTCCTCCTTGATTGTATACTTAAAACACATTTCGGTGCACAGATTGTATATTTTCATCAGTATGATAATTAGATATTTTTTTTGAAGCAGGCACTTAAGCATTTTCCCCGTGAGAAGGTGCAAGTTGCTACCAAATTTGGCATTGCTGGATTTGATGTCAGTGGCATGCGTGTGAAGGGCACTCCAGATTATGCGCGAGCATGTTGTGAAGCAAGTCTTCAGCGCCTTGCTGTTGATTACATTGATCTCTACTACCAGCATCGCATTGATCAGTCAGTGCCCATAGAGGAAACTGTGTGTATCTGTTGATTGTGAACTATATTTTGTAGTTTGCACTTCATTTGTTCTTCCTGACGTCATTAATGGGTGTGTAGATGGGGGAACTCAAAAAGTTGGTCGAAGAAGGGAAAGTGAAGTATGTTGGCTTGTCAGAGGCTAGTGCAGATACCATTCGTCGGGCTCATGCAGTTCATCCAATTACTGCAGTACAGTTGGAGTGGTCGCTATGGACCAGAGACATAGAGGAAGATATAATACCAGTCTGCAGGTTTATCCACTCCTTATCCCATATAATCTAACAAAGCTGTCTATTTTACTTCCAGAAACTTTTAGCATTTGATGTATCATGAAAGTTTCATTAGTCATTAACACAATGTTCTTTTTTTCATCGGAACTTGTGCTTGGAGCATTAATTAGGGTAATTGGTGCTAATGGAATGTCCATGTATCATGTTTGGTGCATGTGGCAGTGATGAAGTTTTATTATTTACAGTATGTTCTGTTGGAAAATTTCTTGTATTGATTGAAAATGATATCTAAAATGGGAGAGAAAACTTATCTTAATTTCCCCCATGGTAATAATGTACACTAATACTGTGCCTATCAGATTTATGTTCACTGATACTCTGAGTTTCATGGTTAGCGTTAAATAACTGCATCTGTTTTAAGTTTATGTACTTATGTGTCAAAAGTATATAGATCTGATAACATAATATACATGAGTTGAGCAAAGGCCGATTAATATACCTCAGCAACTTCCCAGTCATCTGAACCCAGTTTACATATTATGTGATGCTGCCTCTTGATTTTACAGTGATGAAAACTTTGAGGATTTAACTCCTTACTCTGGAATAATATGGATTTTTGTCTGTTTCAAGTTATGCATTTTAAGGATTTACTATTTTTCAGTGTGGACACTGTTGACAATGTTCGGATGGTGTTCAATTTGTCTCTTTATTATATACTGCACTTCCTAGTTAGCTTATGCTTCATATAGCTTTGATTCTATGAGCCTCAATGTCATGCCTTTGTCTTTGTCATAAAAAGCTTTACATGCATTCAGGGAGCTTGGTATTGGAATAGTTCCATACAGCCCACTTGCCCGTGGCTTCTTTGCTGGCAGGGCTGCTGTAGAGAGCATACCATCAGAAAGTTTATTGGTAAAGCGAGATGTATTGCCATACTGAATTTTCATTCATAAAAACATTGACGTTGTTTATGCTGACTTAGCATCTCTGCCACTTTTCAGTGTAAACATCCTAGGTATACAGGGGAGAACTTGGAGAAGAATAAAGTTCTGTATACACGACTTGAAATGTTGTCCAAGAAGTATGGATGCACCCCTGCTCAACTTGCTCTCTCCTGGGTTCTTCATCAAGGACAAGATGTAGTCCCAATCCCTGGTAATACATCTTGACATCTTGGCAAGTAGAAATCATCAAACCTTTCACATCACACACACAAAAAAGAACTACGCCTGCGCAATTAGGAAAATAATCCTTTTGTCAAACGATTTTTTAAAGCATATGATGCTTTGATCAGATAGTACATCCATGTGCAAATAATCATCATATTGTGCTAGTTGACGTAAGAAGACCTTTTTTGGAAAATAAAATGACGATTAGGACGTATTTACACTAAGAACCCACCCATTTTTTACTGGCCCCTTTAGTTACCGTAAAACACTGGCCTATAACCTTTCAAGCATTCAGGTTTTACTTATTCAAAAAACATTGGACTTATGAGGTTTTGCAGTGACAGTGGTGCATTATATATATGTTTGATCAGGTGTTTGCACCAATTTGAGTGATCTGAGCTTACAAGAATTTTCATCTGAGTAGCCTTCATAAATTGAATAAGATTATTATACACATACAAGATCCGCAAGTCATAAATTAGAACTTGTACTGCACTAGATAAAAAATTGAAACCATTTAGTTTTGACGAATATATGAAGGTTTTTCTACTCTGTGGGAAGTATATAAGACACTGCATATAATAATTTTGGAAACAGACATCCATATGTTCCCTGAACAGACAGTAGCTGAATAATAGTGGAGTGCAATGTTCATTGTTGGTCTTCTGAATTACGTTGTTGCCTTGTGTTTTTCTCTAGATGCAGTAAGTGAAGAATAATTGGAACAATCTTTTGCTCATTTATCATGCTTCACCATTACAATCTAAAAAAACAACAGTAATGCATAATTCTGAACTGTTTGACTAATATGAAATAATTTTTTTTATTATTCTGTTCTTTTTACATGCCACAATATGCCATCTATGATCTATCTTTAACTTGTCCGTCATTTCACTGGAAAGCAATTTCCTCAATAATATGGAGACTGAAAATTGCATTACCTTTTCTATTGCAAACTTAGCAGATGTTCTCCACTTAAATAAGAGTTGTTACTTGTGACTCCAGGATCAGATTCTGTGGAGCACTCTTTCTCTTAAGAATATGCTCTTCTCATCCACCTTATTCCCTTACAAAGAACTATGTTCATGGCACTAAATAAAATAAAAAATCATTTTTTCCCGTATAATTGGGAGATGGTTTGCACATATAGCTGATATAGCACGTATCCTAGTTCATTTGATGTTTACTTTGGTTAAATGCACCAATGCTTCATACAGAAAAGGAAATATTACTGTTGTTCATGTGATAGCCAAATAAGCTATGTTTTTTTTTCAAATACCATCAAAGTTATATGTGATTATGCACACAGGTTTTCTAATTATCTTTGAATCTAGGAACAACAAAAGTGAAGAACCTTGATGATAACATTGGCGCTGTAAAGGTAAAGCTAAGCAAAGAAGACCTCGAAGAAATCTCGGCTGCAGTCCCTGCTGGTGAGGTGTCCGGGTCCAGACTTTTGGGAATCCTGGAGCCTTATTCTTGGAGGCTTGCAAATACCCCACTTCCAAAGTAGCCACTTCACATCTTCAAGTGCAAATTCATGGCCGTCCTGTCATTGGCAGTGCGTTGTATTTATTGATATCTACATGAAAGAAACAGCAAAATGCATTTGCTTGTGAAAGGAGTGTACACTGGCATTCTGTGTACAGTGTACCATATTGCTAATTGCTATACTAGATCAAAGAAATAAGTCAGATATGAGGCAAAGTTTTCATTGGAGCGCAATTTCTGAATAAATATGTTTTTCATGTCATTCTGTAAGTAAAATTGTATCTAATTTCTACAGGAGTGAATATATATATATGTTCATTTGCCATCATTTGTTTTTAATGAAAAAATTTAACTACTTTGATATACTTCAGTTTCTAGATGCTACACCTTAAGGGCTAAGGGCCTGCTTGGAATTAGAATCCAGCCCTTCAGTTGTTTCTGTTTGACTAGATCAATGGTGTCTTGCTTGTTTTTGTGACAGCTTTTTTAGATTTTGAAAAATCAGAACATGTTGCTTTGTCCTTATTCCGATTTAGCTGCAATTGTCCTAATCTTGTTACTGACTGAAAACTAATTGATGTTCAGCCCCATTGGTGCTACCTCAACAAATTTTTACTGCCCTTTTCCTACCTCTGCTGCTTTTCCCTCAGGCCTGCACTGCTTTTTCCCCTGAACTCCTGTTGCCTACTTCCAGCAATGAGAATATCATTGATGCCTGTATTTTTTTTTACCTCTTGCTATTCCAGGGTACCCAGCTCACATCTCTTAAAACATGTTGCTGTGCAGGCTACCTTGCACTGCACTATCGGCGCTGGATTTTGAAAAATCAGAACATGTTGTGTTGTCCTTATTCCGATTTAGCTACAATTGTCCTAAGCTTGTTACTGACTGAAAAATAGCATATACAAGCATGTAAAGGTAAATATGTTCAGCCCCATTGGTGCTACCTCAACAAATTTTTACTGCCCTTTTCCTACCACTGCTGCTTTCCCCTCAGGCCTGCACTGCTTTTTCCCCTGAACTCCTGTTGCTGGGAAACTTGTACTGTTCCTACTTCCAGCAATGAAACTATCATTGACGCCTGTATTTTTATTTTTATTTTTTTACCTCTTGCTATTCCAGGGTACCCAGCTCACATCTCTTAAAACATGTTGCTGTGCAGGCTACTTGCACTGCACTATTGGCTCCACGCAACAGGAGGAGACAATTGGCAATGCCCAAGTAGGGCTGGCTACCTGCTGCTGCTGCTGCTGCTGCTGCTGCACTGGTGTCGCCCATGGCCATGGGTGTCCCTTTCAGGGGGCGAACCTTGGGAGGAGCTGACCAGATTTCGGATGGAGACGCGGAGATGGATGGATCTCGAGGCACAGCGACGCCCAGCTAGCACGCGCTTTGAGCATCCTGCATCCACCAATCCATCGACCATCGGGGATCGCGCGCGCGGCGGCCGCCGGTGATGATGCGGATCGGAGGCCAGCCACAGGGAGGGAGGGCCACCATGCGTTGCAAGAGCATGTGTGGAGCTGGTGGCCGGTCTTTGGCCTCCTCTTGGTCTGGTGGACCACCTCCCCAAATTCTGGTGCCGGGAGGATCTTTGCCCCGGCCGATTGCTTGCCCGGCCACAACACCTTGATGCCGGTTGATGCATGAGGCCGTGCAGCACTGCAGCTAGCCAGCAGCGTCACTGTGCATTGGCCAGCCAGTCTATGATTGTTGGATGATTGATTTGGCTGGTGGATTGTGTCGTGTCTTGCTCATCTCTGATCCCAATCTGAAAACATGATGAAGTGGTGGCTCTGCAACAAGGTACAGTATACGATCACCAACCAGAGCAGGCCCTGTAAGTTGGTGCAACTCTCTGAAACTTCATCTATATGCTTTAGCTCTCAGGAACTGTGTGCATCTCTCCAACTTTTTTGCCTTTCCAGCCCAACTAATTTTCGAACTCTAGTGACAATACCTAGCTAGCTAATCTTTTAATTCAAGTATGGCTCAAGTGTTGAACACAAATTAAAGGATAAATATTGTTTGCTGCTATATATCTGCAGCTGCATCCAGGTGATAGATGGCAGTCCAAAAGAAGGGGTTGCTATAGCTTTTTGTTAATGCCTGGAGTTTGATTGCAAAGGGCAAAGAGGCCGGCCGGGAATAAAGAAGGCAAGCAAACAAAGCGGAGGAGGAGAGGAGATAAAGCAGATAAAGAAGGGGGGGCAATTGGGATATTGGGTGTACTCCTAAGCCAATTCCCCTGCTGCATCGATCGACCTCGCATGCAAAACCCATGGCTTTTCCTCAAAAGCCTGGGGGTTACGCACAGCATGCCTGCTCTCCTGCTAGTGCTCTTGGGATGCATGGATATAACCCCAATCCCTAGGTTTATTCCGTCCTAACTTTATACCCTTTACATATCCACATCACTCCTCGAGAATATTCTGCCGTATTAGGCTTTCCGTCTTTTGCATTGCGTGCCTATATATCTTTCGCAAAGCTATTTAGGTCCATACACACACAAAAATGCTGGCAGTAGTATAATCTACCAGCATGCTGTACATTCATCGAATCAGTCAATTTGTACACTTGCAATTCTGAATCTGCAAGATTTTTGGTTACATAAATGTGTCAACTTTGCCTCTTCTGCAATTAAAATATATATGTTTCTAATTTGTCCATGATCAATAAATTGATATCATAATTGCTACTAGGTAACATCGTGACCAGTTGTACCTAGTGAAGTACTAGGTGATGGAGATTTGACACAACTATGTAAGAGGCTAGTAAACTGAGGTGGGGCAGGGGCATGATGTGTGTCAACGCACGACAATAAAGAAGCCTGCACACATTTTGCACAGGTCCTTTTCCTTCTTCCACCGGTCCACCCCATCTTTCTCAAACTATGTGCTAGGCCCTATCTCGGGATTGCACATCGACATATACATGTATATATAGTATAATGTATCTCTCTCTCTCTCTCTCTCTCTCTCTCTCTCTCTCTCTCTCTCTCTCTCTCTCTCTCTCTCTCTCTCTCTCTCTCCACGTACACATCATGATAGATATACGGTCCCCAGCCCAGCTCGTCGTCCCATATGCATGCACCGTATGCACTCATCACGCACATACTGCAAACAGAGATGATAAATCCATGCAAATGCACTCAGAGTTTAACCTTGTTAAGTCGTTCTTGAAGAACCTTTGTTGATAAAAATATGATATTTTCCACAATTCTTTTAATAAGATGAGTGGTCAAAATTGCGTTAGAAAAATTCAAACGAACTATAATTTGGAATGGAGAGATTAGCTAGGATTTGTGTTCATCATTCTTAACATGGCAAGCTTTATTTTGGTATTAATGAACAAAAGTATCACTACTAGAAAACACGCATCTGATGTGATGGTAAAATTAGAGCTATAGCATAACCATAAGCCGGCTCGTAACAGATAGAAACCGACATCGATAAGTACCCCAAGATACCTCTATTACACCAGCCAGCACATATATTTTTCCATATTCATAAAATGAAATTTTCAACTTGTTTAAAACGTTTATAACTTTTTATATGGATTTTGATAGAGATAAACTTTACATGAAAATTATAGGTTTTCAAGAGATCATAACTTTATAGTTGATTTTTTATGTGTACTCATTTAGAAGTCCGTATAGTTTACCAAAGTTTTAGGCAACAAGGATTAAAAGAAATACAATTCTCTATTGTATTAGCAATGAGCTTTAAGTGCCATGGCGTGGAGTATCACAATAGGGTGGAGCTCATGGGCCCAAAGCCTTTAATTTAAACCGTGCATGCATGTACTTTGCAGGACAAATGTGTGTGACTTGGGAATTTAGAAAAATCCCTTTTCTTTTGCTAATTTTTATGAATCCTATTATGTGTACCCATTTGCCGCCCCTTATGCATGCCATTAAATTTTGATTTCATGCTAGTTTTGTTATTGAAATGTTTGACATTCGTCATATTGAAAAATGCATTGCAAACTTATGAAAAGATAAGTCATGCTTAAAATACTTATGGTAAAGGAAGCGGCAAATTAAACAAAATAAATGTTACTTACATACAATTTTTAAATAAGACGAATGGTCAAACATCGAGACCAAAAGCTATCCAAAAGCTATCGGTCTTAATGCATAGTTCTATTGCACCGTTACCAAGACTGCAAACTTGGTAAGTTTGTCTGCTAGGTTTCATGGGATGAAACTCCTCTCTCTCTCTCTCATTTCATGAATCCTCTCTCCTCGTAAAGATCTTGCCAAGTGATCAAAATTTTCTGATGTATGTAGCATAGAATTCTATGAAACTTGTATTGAGACTAGCCTAACAACGACATATATTTTCATATAGAGATATAGTATGTCTCAATTGTCAAACATTCACCACACATACTTGTGGAGGCTGTGGCACCCAATAGCACCCCTGTTTTGTCAGATGAACAATAATGTGCAAATAAACTTTAGTAGATATTATCTAGTTGGGGAGCTAGCTAGTTAATTATGTAACAGGGGCTAAGAAACATCAAACCTTGAAATTTGTGGCGGGTGTACGTGCTGGCACGACAATATATGGTATATAAATAATAATAGTTTTTCCATATAGTCCATATATATAATTTGTAGTTCTAAGCAACATATGTCAAAATAACAGTTGTAGAATTTTTCAGTTTGCACATAAATTAAAAAATATTAATTGATGTGTGCATGCAAAGTCTGCCGGCTTATCTGAAAACATTTTGCACTTGTTTGCATAGAACGAGCACTCGAGCAGTACAACTTTTGAATTAGTGTGTGCTACATGGAGTACTCCCTCTGTTTCAAATTACTTGTCATTCTGGGTTTTCTAGATACAATCCCTTTGTTATGCATAGGTGCTGCGGTGTTGTTGTTTGTTGGCTATAGACAATTTTTTGAATTATTGAGGCCGGAACGATGTTCCGATCCGTTATCTAAAAGGATATATATTATATGTACACATACATAATAAAGAGAATGTATATGTAGAAAAACTAGAATGACAAGTATTTTGAAACGGAGGGAGTACTATGTATTCATATCATCCACCACACACAACGCAAGAAGACATGATAAGATGATTTAATGTATTATGATATAACCGTACTACGTACCATAACAACAACAACACGCGTACGCGCGCCTCCCCGAGAAACACATCTTAAAACCCAACATAAATCCGATACCGTCCATTCCATCAAAAGTTTCCAAGGTCGAATCCACCTTACCCGATGATAGAAATTAAACAAGGAAATTAACAATGCAGAGATGCAAGAAATTAATTAACAGCAGTGCACAAGATGGCACGCTCGATCGACGACGCATGCGCTTCGCGTTTGGTTCCTCTCCAAGAGTGCATGCATTGCATGGGGTTTGACGAGTGGCTCTTCTCTCAAACTTCAAGTAGGCCGGGCCCTAGAAGTTGGTCCACGCCTCGTTGACCGGCGGCAGCGGCCGCTCGCCGAGGTACTGCCTGGTCAGGTCGGTGGCGCAGCTGGCGGCGCGGGGAACGACGGTGGCCGCAGTAGCAGCGGTGGCGTAGAGCGGAAGCTGCAGCTCCTCGACCTGGCGAACACCACCGTCGACGCCGAGGAAGTCCCTGGTGAGGCGCCGGTGGCCGCCAGTGGCGCAGGCGCGCAGAGCCGCCACCGAGCCGTCCGGGGCGAGGCCGAAGTCGACCGTGTCGGCACCGATGCCGCCGCCAGCACCGGTGGTGGCCGTGGTCACGGAGGCGGCAGCGTCCGCGTGGAAGTCAAGGTACGGCGAGGGCTGCAACACCATCCTCGGGTGCAGGAAGGGAGCGGCCGCCAGCTGCTGGTCATGTTGGTGCAGGAAGTAGAAGGCGTTAGGGTTTTGCGCCGCCGCCGCGGCAGGAGCAGCAGGGGGAGGAGGGTTGGGGAACGGGAGGAACAGCGGCGTGCCGACGCTGCTGTTGTTGTTGGAGAAGAGGAGATCGCTGCCACCGCCGTTGCTGCTGTTGGTGGTGGTGGTGACGGTGCTGCCGTTATTGTTCGCCGCCGCCGCGAAAATCCTCGCGCTCTCCTCGGCTAGGGCATCGCAGAAGGCCCTGTGCGTGAGCAGGCTGTCCTTCCTGCATGACAAGACGACACATGCATGTACATATCAGGGTATCTGTATTGTGTTAAACAGGATAGATCATAGGAGGAGACAATGATTAATTAGTGAATTGGTGTCGTATATTAACAATATTTAACTTGATGTGCACACATGCGTGCGTACTCAAATGCATGTAAAAGCTGCATTTAACTTTGGTGACGAAAAGTTGAGTCATATGATTAGCAGGGTTCCTTTGCCAGTTTCCTTTCTGATCACTAGCTAGACAGATGTGCGTGCGTGTGTAGGGTAAACTAACGCACTGGTAAAACCATGCATGCAGCCTGAACATGTTACCGATGTGTGGGGACACCCAATGCAAGCTAGCGCGTGCTTGAGAATGCCTCTCCCTTCAACAACTTCACCACTCTCTCTAGCTAGTGCAGGAAAGGGTGCAACAAGAAATGGTAATGTGAAAACGGATGCTGTGGCAGTGCACTGGAAGTCAGCAGGTTGCAGTGCTCATCATAATTCATTCCTCTCGATCGGACTACCATAAAGCAGTTGCAGCTAGGCTGGATGTTTCCAAATATGTTCGTGTTCGTTGCTTGCTGCTTTGACCGTCAGGGATTCATGATTTTTAACTAAAGGAAATTCAAAGTACATATGCACCGCCGCTGCCCTCGCTCTAGAACAGTTTAATCTTTAATTTCTCGATGGTTATTTTATGAGTTGTCAATATTTTATAAAATGTCCTGAATTTTCAATTTTGTGTGTGTATGAAAACAAAAGTAGCAAGCAGAGATGTGATGGAGGTGTAATAATTGTGCAGAGATTATGGCAAGATAAATCCCTGAAATTCACAACGAAGTTGCATGCGCTTATGGTATTAATTATTGGTGGCATTACAAACAGAAATTCAAGAATAACCACCACATGTGAATCGCAAGAATTGGTACTAATACAATAACTTCATAATTCATATCTAAGTTTTGTAAACCTTCAAGAATACGGTGAACCGTACCGGAAGCCGGAGTACGTAGGACCAGAGAGTAGCTAAGATCTTGCATAATAGCCACACCATTTTATTTCTCAAGCAAAAATAAAGAAAGAAACACACGAATTCAAGCTCTATCAAGCTCAAGATCATCACTAGCTGGTAATAATAAGGGGGAAAAAGGAACTCGTGCACCTGCACTGATATTCCTGAACAAGAACGGCAAGAAATACATGGTTCCCAGGTCCAAGCTCCATGCACAGAAATAAGAACACACAGCGCAGAGGAGGCATTCAGCAGCAAGCTAAGTATACCTGGTGAAGAGGATGCCGCAGTCGCAGCGGTACTCGCGCGTGCCGCATCCCTTGACGTGCGCCTTCCAGTCCGACTGCACGGCGTAGCGCTTCCCGCACCGCTCGCACCGCCACCGCTTCTCGCCGTGCTTCCGCGAGAAGTGCTTCTTGATCCCCGTCAAATCCCCCAGCGCCCTGCATGCATGCCATCTCGATCGGTTAATTTTAATTTATGGCCCGATCGAGCTCGACACACATGTCTGGCTAACTGGCATCGTCTATTGGATTTCAGGCGCGCGTGTACTGTACTATACCTTGCAGGGTCGTGGTGGACGCAGGTGGGCTCGGGGCAGACGTACACGCGCTTGCGCGGCGCCGCCGCCGCGGCGTCGCCCTGCCTGCCGCCGGCGCCGGACGGGAGGCTCCGCTGGCGGAGCTTCCAGGGCAGGTTGTGCCCGCGACGGTGCAGCTGCAGGTTCTGGTCCCGCTGGAAGCCCTTGTTGCAGATCTCGCACACAAACCGGTTCGTCGCCACCAGCGTCCGCGGCGACAGCGCGATCACCTCCGCGCCGGGGTCTTCGATTCAATCGGCGTGGTTAGAAGTTAGAACACGCGAAAAAAAAAGGAGAACAGCTCGGGATGCATCAAGAAAGATGCGTACGTGGGCTTCAATTATTACCTGGGTTTCCGGGCTGGCTTCTCTTCCTCTTGGCCCCCGCCGCCCTGGGAGCCTCCTTCTGCGGAGCCGCCGCGGCCGCCGCCAGCGGCGGCGCGAGGAAGAGAGGGCTGAGGGCGTAGCTGGCGATGTCCCCGCCATGGGAGCTGGATCCAGTGGCCTCGTGTTCAGACGAGAGATCAGAGAGCATCATGATCACCACTCACCAGCGCGTGCGTGTCCGTTTCTTGGTGTTCTCTTGCAGTCCAGGCTCTTCTCTCTCCCCTGGCCTCTGTAGTGGTTGTGTGGTCTCAGCTCAAGGCTATACTACCTGCTGCTGGTTCTGCGTGTCCCAAGTGTGTGAGTATTCGAGATCGAGGAGATGTATCGAGCAGGAGAGGAGGAGGAGGCCGGGGCGCGATCAGATTATTATTGCAGCAGAGAGGATTCGGAAAAAAGGCGTCAGAGAGGATGGAGCGAGCGAGGGTGTGTGGGTTTGGCGTTGCCCGCTGCAGGCTGCAGTTGCTGCAGCGCCGGCCAGAATAAGAAGGCCTACGTGTAGAGAGATGCCTGCAATCGAGTGCACTCCCCGCTGCAGGTCCCGTCGATCGGGGGGCCAGAAAAGCTACACGGCCATCCAGCCGGCCGTGCCATCTTTTCTCTTTAGTTTCTGCTCCTTTATCTCGATGGCATGCAGCGAGCATGCACCAACATGCTCTACTACTACACTGATTCGATGATACACACAAGTAGAATTGTAAATCAGCTATCAGGGCACCATGCATCAGCAAGTTACCACCGTCGTCCATGTCTGATTTGCTTGGTTTAGCAGGCAATAAAACGTGTGGTAGAAAAAAAGTTGACATAAATACATATAAGTAAGCCAGTGATGACATATAAAAGATTTTAGTTTTCTCAATTAGTAACTGATGAGCTCACGATGGTGTCGACATGCTACCTTTCTGAGGGCAAAACATATAGAGCTTCACTTCATTTGTGTGTATGGTTGCCAGCTACACATCACTATCTTTTTTTGACTAGGACTGCAAAATTGAGGTAGAACTGAGGAAGAAAATAGTCTATATATGTTCTGCATATGTAGACAGGAGGACAATAAGTTCAACGTCTATATATTTGCAGCGCTTGGTCTTTCACCGCAAGGACCCAAGGTAATATATAAGGTAGCTGATATGTGTAACAGGCACTGATGAAAGGGCGGTAACATATGTAATAAGATCAGCATGCATTGTATTATGTTTCCTTTTTTTTTGCATTTACCCTTGTGGACTTTGAACTGGTTAGTGCAGAGAATTTAAGTTATCAGTATGAAAAGATCAGCCATATACCATTGGAAACATAGCAAGGACTAGAAGGGAAAAAAAAAGAGGGCAGGACATAGAGCAGCATACACACACAAGGGATCGCCCTACAAAGAAAGCAAAAGTTGCAGCACAGAGCACACCCACCACTACTCATTGATTGACCTCTCTCTCCTTTTAATTTTGATTTTTTTTTGTTTTTTTATTGGGTGTCAATAACCTCTGACCTTGATTTTATCAGTACATACTGTTCATTCAGAGTTTGTTTCGTCTGATCTTTTGAGTTGATGTTTGTAGGCTACTTCCTGTTCACTTGCAGGCTGCGTGTGTCTTCAGAGTTAGAAAGGCTGTCTTCTAGGGCTTGAAAGTCAGATCAGTCGTCTGGTCTTGTCTGTACTCCTTTTCTGCAGGTTTGATCAGTGATCACAGTCTTAAACAAGGTTTCTTTTCTCCATGTTTCTTTCCTGCAGGTTTGATCACAGTCTTAAACAAGGTTATCTGTTCTAGTGTTCTCCATGTTTCTGAATGTATCTCTGATGCATGAATGCTCTTTTAGCCAGCCGATGCATGTTTTTTTCTGGTAACTGATGAAGCCATGCCGATGTCGACATGTATACTAGCTAGTAAAGCAAGGTTCAACTTAAGAGGAAATAGTCTGCGAAGTGCTCCCTAGCTTCTTCCTTTACATAGATAGACAGGATCAACCCCAACTTTCATTATCAGCAACCAAGCTTATACTGTTAATTAATAATCAGATAGATGTGTAAAAGGCACTAGTTTTCTTTTTTTTAAAAAAAAAAAGAAATACCTCCCCCGCTCTTTTACAAACGTAAGGCCAGTAACATACTAAGGTCAGTATGATTTTTTTCTGTTCTCTCTTTGTGGAGTAAACTGGTTGGTGCAGACTGCAGAGTTTAACTAATTAGCACAAATACATTAGCTCTACTGAAGTAGTGCACTTTTTCAGTGTCATCCTAAACGGCCTAAACGGGCGGTTTAAACGGGTTTAAACGCTAAACGGGATAACACCGTCTACGTCGTTTAGCTCGTTTAAACACTGTTTAGCCCGTTTAAATGCCATTTAGCCCCGTTTAAACAGGTGTTTAAACAGATCAAACACTAAACAATGGTCGACCGACTTGTCTACCGTTTCCGTCTAGGAAAACATTGCCTTTTCTTCTAGTTTGCCCTGTTGCTAATCTCAGCTACAGCTCCGGCTGCCCCTGCACTGTAGTCAGAGAAGACTAGAAAGAAAACAGAGAGGTAAAGAAACAGGGGTGAAAGACTGAAAGTATATAGAGCATTCATCGCGCACACAAGGGATCAGGTTCACCCTACAAAGAAAGCAAAGGTTCCAGCGGAGAGCACACCCACTCATTGAACCTCTTCCTTCCATTCTGATCACCAAGATTGTTCATTAGGAGTTTGTTTCCACACACCTTGTGACTGATGTTCAAAGGCCACTTTCTGCTAACTTGTTGCAGGTCCGTAGTGTACCTACTGTAGTGGTGTTTTAGAAAGGCTGTCTAGGGTTTTAAAGTCGGATCAGATTAGACCAGACATCCACCCTTTTAGTGTTGTTGTCTCTAGTCTCTCTCCTAGGCTTCTCTTTCTGCAGGCTTGATCAGTCTTAAACAAGGTTTCTTTTCTTCCATCTTTCTGAATCTCTGATACATTCTCTTTTAGACTGCCCATGCCTGTTTCTTTTGTGGTTTGGAGCATGGTACTGGTCTTATAATTCCTTCCTTGCTGCTTTAATCTTTTGCTTCTTTTGTGTGTGTGTGTGTGTGTGTGTGTGTGTGTGTGTGTGTGTGCGCCACCTTTTCTTATTCCATCCTTGCTTTTGCCCCCAAAGATAGATGGTGTGCTAAACTTGCCCCACTGATGAGAATTTTTGGGGGCCCTTTCTTTCCCTTAATTCCTCCCTTTGGTATTGTGGGCACTCCTGCTGCTGGTTTGTTGGATCAAATGCAGCTCTTCTGACCAGGGATTCAAACATCGGCATGCATATAACTGGCTGGTTACTAGCGTTAACAGGTAAAATATTCCAGTTTCAAAATTCACAGTCATTTATATTTGATTATACTTTTCTTTTTGGTAACCAGTAACCTTCAGAGCCTACATTTAGCCGTTTTCATACCAATAATCTAGGTCCAGTGCATTAATTGTATATTTTCCTGTTTCCAAATCCTAGTTTATAGCATCGTCCATTTCTGTTCATTATTTTTTCCTCTTCTGTTTGATTATGGAAGAAAAGGATGTCACATTGCAAAAGAGCCGTGTGCTGAACTGCTGATAAGTGTGAAGTGCATCTGATGTCCATTTGCCTTTTCACTGTTTAAGCAATGGACCGATGAAGTGGTGAAGAAATGTGAGTTAGTACTATGTTGATGCATGGTCTTCCATTTTCTTGTCTGTCCCTGTCAGATGTTGCGCTCAATGGAATAAGACACAGAAAGGGCATACGCATCCTGTTTAGACGGAACATAGCCCCGGTTACCTCTGTCACCCTACAAAATTAGCAGCGTGTTACTTGCGCCGCTTTGGCTTCCTCCTAACTACGTGCCGTGCAACTGCAGCGCTCCACCATCCTTTGCTGTCCTCATCTCTAACAGTGATCATGTTTTATTCTGGCCTCAACTAGTGGTAGCTCCGGATTCAGAGCTTTCAACATCACTGAACTACCTCAATCCACTACCGCGAGCAGTTGCCTGGCAACATCAGTCTAACAGTAACAGCACACATGCCGCTTCTGTTTGCAAACTGCAGAAGCCCGGCAGCAACTTCAGCAACCATTTGTCGCCAAATGCAAAAGAAACTGCAGAGACTGCACCCAAGGAGTCCAGAAAACACAGAATTGAATCATCAGGAAAAACAGATTATGTTCAAGTTTGGTCCTACTTTGCAACTTGATGTACAAGGATCATGACTGGTGCGTGAACAAAAACATCGTGCTTATCAGTTAAACAGCAAGCTGGAGATGTCTTCAGCACATAGAAAATGACTCAAATCCTCTCAATGTGCGATGGCTGGTGTATGTTACAGCAGAGCACTTCCAATAAGAGTTGTATGTCTTCGTCGGTCTTTCTATATATCCTCTTTGCCAGTCACCGTCATTAGGGTCATTAGGATCACTTTGCCCGTCAGTGTGGAGGGTTAGACAAGACCTCGCGGATCTCTCATCTGCATCTACCAAAGAATTAGAACATCACTACGCGTGGCAGTGTAACACTGCCATAGGATCAACATTATTCTTTGAAGGGGGCAGCTGAATACTTACAGCACAGAGCCTGCTGTGTCGCAGCAGTGGTATCTATATGCCCTTGATCTCCCATATATGAACACCTCAGAAGCGCTTGCGTCTCCAGTCAACTGAATAAGGAGCAATTGAGAATGCTTCAGAGGCACGAGCACTAAGCAGGAAAAACTGAGGAGCAAATTTGAAAATGCAATTGCACAAACATAAATGTGAACAGCTAGAAGAGGAAAACAACTATATATCATCATTAGCTGTCAGCCATGAAGGCAACATCCTCCACTACTCAGATCTTCACTCCTGCATATTCCAGCAAGATGAATAGAACAGAACGTCACTACTGGCTAAGTTCAGCTATTCTAACAGTTTGTCATTGAATTTGAAGTGTACCAGGTAGTTCAAGCTGATCTGCAATAGTATGGAAAGCAGCACCAGTAACTGTCAGGTGAACCATTACTAACAAAACTCTACTTTGGGCTAGAAGAACTCAGATACCCCAGTTGTTGAGCAAGGTCATCCACATCTTCAGGTCTTGCCTCCAACTCTGACTGCCCTGCCTTGTCTCCAAAATCTTCGATCAATAGTTCTGCCCAGAAGTCATCATTCAGCTCTGATTGGCCATTCACTTCATCCATCTTTACACCATCTGTAGTTCCGTTTCCAAGCTCTTGAATGTTTACTGCTAAATTCTCTAGCTCAGGCATTCCAGGTTCACTGAGACCGTCAAGCACACCCGAATCGAACACCAACTGTGAATCAAGCTGCTCGGTCTGGCTTGTTTCCCCAGGGCTGTAGAATGGAGTGTTGTCAATTGTTCTCCGCCTTTTCTTTGAGATGGCATCCTCAAGTTCCTTCCTCTTATCTTGCTGCTGGACCAACTGCTGGAAGAATTCTGGATTCCTCATTGCTCTTGCCAAGAACCCCATCATCTGTACCTGCTTCTGCTCAGCCACGCGTAGCCTATCTTCCATGGCTCTCACATGATCTTTAGTAGTTTGCTGCTCCTGCCTTAACTTCACTACTTCTGTGATTAAGATGTTCTTGTCGCGCTTCAGCCTGTCAATCTCTTCCTCAAATCCAAACTCGCCAACCTCCAGGCAAGAAGCGGGAGCCTGCTGCTGATGTGATTGTGGCACAGCTGATGGCGGCTTCCTTCTCTTTATTGTCTTCAGTAGGTGCCTTTGACCCCTGAGGAAACCCTCATTTGCAAACTCCCACCTGTCAGGATCGACCTTTCTGAAGCCCTGCAGATTGCAGCAGACAAGAAATGACCATTGTCAGGTCACATTCACAAAGCCAATATGTTAGCTTGGCAAAAACTCCTCTGCAGATTTCAGCTAGCTGTACTTCTATAATTTGCAATAAGGATAACAGGGATAGTGACAATGAGCAGCAGTATACTATAGCATCTGAAGTTGATCAGTAGAGTCTTCTAGAACAAAACAATCTGGTTCTTGTACTTCATCCAGTATCTTGTTCCATCTAGCTACAATGAAAAGTTTAAGAAACCATGTCAGGATTACATTTCTGTTGGGAGAGTTTATCTCTCCTCTCCTTGCCTCACCTTAAGATGAAGCTCACTGGAGGATGTATTCTTTTCAAGCGTAACTGCATTCAAGGAAGTATTGATTGACACACATGCATCACTAGACATCGAAGTACAAGCACTGAAGCCCAACTAGTCCTAACCCCTAACTACCATAGAACCTGAGGTACTGTTGGATATGCTCAAAATCCTACTCCTTTTATCTTTGTATGTAGGAGTAGCTATCTTTTCTGTTCAAAAAAGAGTGTAACATGGTCAACTATGGGTAGTGTTCGCCTCATTTCTATGCAAGCTCCTAAAAACTAAAACCTGCATAGGACCCATCGCAGTGTAATCAGAAATCAAATGACAAAATGCATTGAAATTGTTGTTTTCAGTAACTGTAAAGGCTGCACTAAAAACAATTTACAAAATCAATACTTAGCTCAATGCATCTAGTCTGCCTATAGAACAACATACAGGGAAGGTTTGCAAGTAGACTCCAAGGACATAGCCAGTTGAGTTCATTACTGGATCATGGTCCTCTGAAACATTATAGGAGTATTTGGAACCCCAGGTACACGCTAAGATTCTATTATTATTCTAATAACATGCCACACTCGCTCAAGCATTCCGGGTAGATCAAGAAACGGTTAAGATGTGGATGCATCTACCTGATCACCTCACTTTAGAAAGTTAGCAAATTGCAATTAACAAATCCAGACAATCAGACGCAGATTACCAAACTACTATGCCAGCATTAGCAGGCCGGCAGCAAGAACATTTCCAAAGGGAGGGGAAAGAGGTGTGTTTCGGCTTTGCGGACTCACATAGGTGTTGAGCTGGCGGACGAAGCTGGAGAAGTTGCTGTGCTTGAAGAGTCGCGGGAGCAGCGCGTCGGCGAAGACGTGCGGGTCCCAGACGACGAAGCTGTTGCCGGCGCGGCTCCAGGAGACGACGGCGTCGGTGGCCGGGTCCTCCACCAGGTCGAACGTCTTGGTCAGGAACGGCGGTGGCCCGACCTCGTGCAGCCCCTCCATCGGGCGCGGCGCTTCCCGACCGGCGCCGCCGCCGCCGCCCGCCACGCCGTCCTGCAGCGACTGCTGCTCCAGGAGCTCCTCCTTCACAATGCCCGCGGCCGCCGCCGCCGACGGGTCCATGGCCCCAGCCGCCGCCAAGAACTCACTCTCGGCCCCGCGGCAGCCAAGAACTCCCTCCGATTGAGCTGCCTTCCGGTTCGGAAAGGAACCAATCCCCGACGATTGCGACAAAAAAGAACTCGATTCGCGCGATGAGGGGGTCGAATCGCTCGGACAAGTGGCGACTCGCGGAGGGAATCTCTTGGGATACTTGCTGCTGTGGTGTTGTTGCTGCTGCTTGCTGCTTGGTCTGCGTGAAGTTGGAGGCGAAAGGGGACGGGGGAAGATATTTCTGCGCTGTGAAAAAAAGGTCGGTGGTGAACCCGGTTGCGGAAGAAGAGCGGCGGGCGGGCGGTGGCCGCACCCTAAATACCCCGCCGTACGGTCGAGACACGTCGCGAGGCTTGTGGAAGGTTCTAGACCACGCGTCCGGCGACCGGCCGGCCGCGGAGGCTCAGAAGCTTCTGGAGACGATGCGGGCGGGGGGGGGGGGGGGGGGGGGGCGGGGTTGGTTGGTTGGGGTGGGGGTGGGGCGGCCGGGCGGGCGGGGCAGGGCGAGAGAGAAGACGAGCGAGCGAGACACGCGCGCTCACGAGGCCCAATTGCAAGCCCGCAGGCCGCAGCTCACGATCTGGCCCACTTGTCAGCAAATTTTATTCTTTTCTAAGAGCACATTCGGATGGGCCAAGTCAGCAAGATTCACCCAGGGCCAGACAGATTTTTTTTTTTGAAATTTCCCGACAGATATTTCTTCTCGTGCGCAGGGGAGGGACACGTGTCGCGCCTGTGTTGGGACATTTGCAACTACTCGCCGTCCAACACAGTTGCAAAATTTCTGAATTGTGCGGTCCCACGCCGTCACGCCTCCGTGGTTGCTCGCGATATACGCAATCCAAATCTGGAATAATGATAAAATATGAATTTTTGTTTGTACGCTCAAAGTAGCATCGCATCGACACATCAAATCAAACATTTTCTTATCATAATGATCATTCGAGCACCGTACAAGTTTCCTCTTAGAAATTCACTAGCTTTCGGGCATTAGTTGATATAGAAAATGTATTTACGCGCTAGGTTACGCTGTTTCTTGATTTTGATACAAATAAAAGATAAAGCTGAAAATGGATGGATAATTCAATCATATTGTTTATAATTTATTTGAAATTAAACATCAAATAATTGTAGGGCTACCATATGCGAGTGTAGTGTACAAAATTTAGTTATTTTATATGTAAGGAAAATAATACATATATTGTATAGCCGCAAATAATAGAAAAACGACATTAATAACTTTTTAAGAAAAATCACAGGATCCGCTACTACGTATCATGGATCCCACCAAACAAATGTGTAGGCGAAGAGTACATGGGTCCCACCTAATTTGTGTGTCGGTCCCTCATGATGTACATGCATTACGGGGCGGGCCTGCATTGATTCAAAGAGTATCGCCGGCAGGAGAGGGACTTTAGTCTCGGTTGGTAAAGGGAATAGATCTCTCAAGTCCACCCGGGACTAATGATGAGAGACAAAAGACACCTCTTTAATCCCGGTTGAACCAACCGGGACTAAAGGTTCCTTTAGTCTCGGGTGGTATTACGAACCGGACTAAAGAGCGGGACACGCTAGCACCTGCGCCCACCCCTTTTAGTCTAGGTTGGTAATACCAACCGAGACTAAAGGGTCTCGTTTCTCTTTTTTTCGATTTGAGCATATATTCTAATTGTTGTCTAACCTGTATATGCACGTATATGTATTTGAATTTGTATATATGTATATACTTGTCCATATATACCATATACGTAGTTAGACTTATACATATAAACTTACATAAACTTAGAAATATACACATCAAAATAGATAGTATTTATACATCAAAATATTGTTCACTTCAAATTTCTAGTATCTATTGGAATTTTTAGATGCATCATAATGATGTTTTCCTGTTGGCATAACCACCTCCTCATGGATGAATCCCAAGAGACTTTCTTGAATCACCGAAAGATGATCCTTCTGAATGACCTCGTCCTTAACCATATCCATCTGTACAATGTGCAAATATGTTAATATATTACACCCAACAATTAAATATAGAAGCAGTTAGGAAATGATGTATTATTAATAGGTTTATTTAATTAACTTACATCATAATTTCCGGACTTTGCACTTGTCAAACATCGTATGTGCTCACAGACATAGTATCCACATAAATTATTTCCTTGTTCCTGTCTCAAACACTAAAGTGGATAGGAGAAAATGTTATGAAATAGAAGTGTGATAAATTTAAATTTTCTCATATCTGAAATTGTTATTTGGATTACGTACCGGATAATCAGTATACACTGTAATTGTTGGTTTAAATTCACCTTCTTTCTCGGAGGAAAATTAATGAGAGATAATGTGTTAGTAAAAGCAATATATATATAAATAAATATTGCATTTAAAAGAATGTCTTAGGTAGAATTATTACGCTTGAAACATATCTTGAAGGTTTTGGTAACTTGCGGCGTTTTTTCTCAATGAATCCCACACCATGACGCTGCTATTGTCGACTTGAATGATCATAAGAATCCAGTGGAAACTGTACATACATGGTCATATTAGTCATACAAATTAGAACTAAATAGAATTAGCAAAGACAATTAGATAGCAATCGCACATACTCGCAGCTGTAAGGTAGTAGTATGAGATCCTTGTCATGAAACATAGACAAGGTCCTATAGATTGTCGCGATTGTTGTGTCTGGTTGATGCCTGACCTCAAACTCGTTGACTTTTGATCCTTCCATGAAACCAATACTGGCAATATTCTTTTTTTTTTGCATCTCTTGTTTTTGCAGGCTAAAAAAAATGAAATACAAAGTTAATTAGTAAATCCACATACGTAATAATTTAATTAATAAACATAAAAAAGACACCACTTACAGACACCAAGCGATGATAAGATCGGTATTCATGGGGTATTGATGGTAAACTTCATAAATATCTTTGAATTCCAGCCAGACCACCTTGTTGCCTTCAGTGGCAAAATCTTCGGGTGCAGCAAGCATACCTATGTTATGTACGCCTTTCAGTCATTGTCGCGTGTACCACTCATGAAATTTGTACATCTTAGGTGAGAGCTTAAGTACTAGTTCTGGCCTGATAAGAGGTTTTCCTAGCTGAAAAGGCCATCTATACTCGAAACTTGGATCCCGGGGTGGTTCTTCATGGCCGAGTGCAACACCTAAAGGCATCCTTGTTTCTTCCATGAAACCAAGGAGCTTCACTACTTCTTGTGTAGGCATTTCTGCTAGAGCTCGTTCCTGTGCATCGAGGCCGGAGGCAACGTAAGTATGTTTGCTCATCGACGCATCTTCTTTAGACGACATCGACGCCAGTATGGGCATCATTTTCTTGTTGTTTTCACTCATTAGTTTGAAAAACCCAAGTTTGGTCGGATCTACTTGTTTGGTCTTCTCTAGCTCCCTCCATTGATGTTTTGTATTCAGATTGTTAAAAAATTCATGCACATGTTGGGCACCGATCGTCGTTTTTCCTTCTTCTTCTGTGCTCTCCCATGCTAGCTTCCTTTTGCTGATGGGCTAAACCATTTTCTTTATCGTTGGTGGTTTTTTCAGCTTTGGTGGTTGCACTGGGTTGGAAGATTGTGCTCCGACAATTTTTTCGGTTGTGCTTTCGTGACTAGGTGGTTTTTTTCTGCGGTGGTTTCTTCTGCGGTGGTTTCACAGTTTTTTCTGATGTGCTTTGGTGGCTGGGCGGTTTTTCTGATGTGCTTTCATGGCTGGGCGGTTTTTTCTGCGGTGCTTTGGTGTTTTTTCTGCTTTTGATGGCACTTGCTTTGCCGCCATTGGTTTTTTCTGCTTTTTTGGAGGTTATTTGGGATTGATGTCAATATCATGGCTGGAGCTCACACCTCCAGAATTGAATAATGGTTCTTGTGTAGACGGTGAGCGAGGTGATATTGAAGGTCGTGAGGACGACCTAGGAGATGATGATGGTCATGACTGCGGGGGATCTGTAGGAAGGATTGATCCCTCCGTCTGGGGGATTATAATGTAACGTTTGGGCCACAATATGATACCGTGAACTGCATCCTTGAGTGTCCTTTCCTCGCCACCTCCTGGGATGTCTAGCTCTAAATCTTCAAATTGTGTCTGACAAATCTCCTCCACAGAAACCGAGGCGTAGCCGGGTGAAATCAACATGTCGTGGCTAGTCTGTCTAGGAAAATGCGCAAAAGCACTTCCGTACGCCACTTGCATTGTGATGTTGCCGAATGGCTTGTGCAGCTCACATGGGGTGCACTGACAGAGAAAATCCACCGGGTTTTGTTGGTTGTCATCCACTGGAACTCCTTCGATTGCCCTCGGCTCTTTAGGGCATTCTGTGCAAGCACCCGGTGCGACCTCTATACAAGCACCTGGTGCAACCTCAGTAGAAGCACAACTGCTTTTCCGAGCGGAAGGGCTAATGACGGGATCCAGAGGTACTTCAGGCAGTGCTCCAGTTTGGACTATTTGAGATATCGTTACGGCCAGTCGCCGTTCAATCTCTACCTGCATCTTTTCTTCTTGTTCTTTAAGTCTTTGCTCCATCATTTGGCGCCAATGCTCCTCTTCACGCTCTTTTCTTCTTTTGCGGCTTTTATAGCTATCGAGGTTTCCCTTGAAGGCATACTTCCACGACACCACCCCGTAGCCCCTGCAACGTCCTGGGTGTTCTAGATTCCCGAGTGCCATAGTGAGATCATCCATTTCTCTGTCAACCTTCGATCTACCAGCTTTGACATCTTCTATTTTTTTCATTAACTCAAGTGCCTTCTCTCGTAACGTGGGCGGGAATTCAAGGGTACCATTGTGACAACCCGCCCGGAAAGTACCGTACTATCGCCTAAGACCGATCCACTTTGGCCATTAAGCAATAATAAAGTACCATCCCGTCGTAAGTCGCCGGTTAACGCCCGGTAAATCACTTGAACAAGACAAGGATCGATATATGCATTAAAACTCACTCGAAGGCGAGTCCGGAGATACAATAACATTCACATTTAAATTCGTACCCCGAGGGGGTTTAATTATTACAAACCATAGTTTTTGACATGATGAAATAGTTCGAGTTTTGAAAAGACAAAGAGAATTTAACTAGCGGCGGCGAAGTCACCACGGGAGGTCATCCATGATACTTCGGTAGTCGTCCTCCACCCACTCCGGCTCTCCCAAATGGGCGGGATCTCACCGGGCCACACATCACTAAAGGCATGACCTGGATCAACACATCATAGCAAGACTGAGTATACTAATACTCAGCAAGTCTTACCCGTCGGTGATTTCTACTTCACCAATTCTAGACCATGAAAGGATTTTTGGCTACTGGGTTGCTTTTGCTAAAAAGTAACAAAGAGTAGGTCCTTATTTTCAAGATTTTAGCACAAGTTCTAGTAGTTTAATCTTTACTACATTAGCCAACTAGTACAAGCAAAGTTGTACAATACAATTAATCAAACATCATATTCATCAACTTCCATCATTAGGGATCACATGACTAGTGGAGTAAGTAGTCTCGGATAACGGTGAGAGGCCGACAATCGATTGATTTTAAAACCTTGCAAGGTAGACCCAAACACACGGTCGATCGCCCCCGCGAGGACAACTCCCCGTGCCGTCCCCCCGGAAATCCTCGGGTCGGGATCGAATCTTACGGTCTTTGGTGCGGGCTATCCGGCATGTCCCACCCAAGACACCCGAGTCACCATACACCACCGTGGCGAGCCGTGGGAGCGAATCCCAAGAGTAGTAATGGTAGGATCCCTTGCCGCCTCATTAAGGTACTAGGCTTACCGGTCCCATACCCGACATATGCTTGGTACGTTCAAAAACTTAACCCACATAACCACCGGACCGGAGCCCGCATCCCATGCTCTTACCACGTGAGCAATCCATTTAAGGATATAGTATGATTCCTATCTAGGAACCTATTCTCGCGAGTGAGGTCATCACCCGACTTGTAACGGTCCTATAGCTTAGCAGCTATCGACCTATCATACTAGTAAGGACAAAAGGTACCTAGGGATCATGCATCTAGGGTTTCATTCAACTCCTGAACGTAAATGCACAATCATTCATAGATAATTGAATAAAGAATTTTAAAACCGGGTTAGATGCACCGAGCTTGCCTTCGTCGGCTAGGTTAGCTTGGGCACCCTCGGTGTCGAGTACTTCCACGTCACGCAGAGAACCTTCCGCCCCGCCTTCCTCGGTTTTCGGGACCGGGGAGTAATCTCCGTCCGAAGATCTACACGGAATGCAATGCACTTTAGGTGATGTGATAGTTTGTTGTCCTATCCAACTCTAGTTGGTCATATTCACCTTAACAAGCATCTATCTAAGGTTTCTCTTTTAGGAAGGTTATTGGTTGTACATGGGGTTACTCTTTTATTCCATATTTGAATAAAGTTTTTTTATTTAAGCTTATCATTCCATGCGAAAGCTTTATTTTATTTTATCTTTACCCACATGGTGTAATTAATAATTATATTCATGAATTAATTCCTTATTAGTGCTTGGTAATCAACTTTATTTATATTTATATTAAATAATGCCTTCACAAAGGAAAAAGATTTAATTAAGGATTTTCTTTATTAATTTCCCTTTAATATTAAAAGGGCATTTAAGCCATTTATTAAACAATTAAATTACCAAAAATTAAATGAGTGTTTCTTAGGTCTACTAGCACCTATCCTGGTCCATTGGACCCACAAGTAAGTGTTGGATGCTAGGAAATTAATTATTATTGAAAATAACAAAGGCTAGCTAGTGATTCAACTTAAATGCATATAAAAATAAATAAGCCTCAAAATGATCCAAACTTTCTTGTACATGCTCTCTGATCCTAAACAAGCCTAAAAAGCCAGCATGTTCACATGGAACCTCTACTGAACTTGGTTTATTAATTTACAAAGGAAAACATGCATAAATCAAGAATAATTATTTCTGTTAATCCTAAATTCATGATTAATTCACAAGATGTGCCTCTTGACATCACAAGACAGTGTGCACAAGTTGGGCTCAAGAACATGAATATATTTAACATGAAAAATCATTTATTCAGTTCTGTCAGAGATAGAAAAACATTTTTATAAAAAGATGTACATGATAACTTTGTGCAATTTTTGGCACAGGAGTTAGTCATGACCTAACACACAACACATCCAAAAATGAGCTACAGAGGAGTTATGGTTTTTGAGATATTACAGATCTAGGGTTTTCACATTTGTATTTTTCATGCAAAAATTAGAAGGAATTAGCTCAGGCCAGAATAACAAAAGTTGTAGAATAATTCACCACGAATCCAACAAAATTGATTTCACATTTTTCTGAATTTTCTGTGATTTTCTACGCAATTTACAAGAATCAGCAAACTGCTTTAACTATTTGAGTTACCTTTTTGCAAACAGGGCCCTGGAAAGATTTGAGCGTTCGCAATGTGGCCCTCGGGCTGGCCGGCCGGCGCGGCTTGCCGAAATCCGGCGAGGCCGGCGGCCGGTGGCCGAGCGGGAGCGGGCCGTGGCCGAGCGGGAGCGGGCGGGGAGGGTGTAGGAGGGTCTAGGGTTCGGTTTGGGCCATAGTTGGGGGGTGGGGGAGGCCGTTGGCGGCTCGGCCGGCGAAGGGGCGGCGGCGGCCGCTGCAGCCACCGCTCCGGCGAGGGTGCCGGCCCCGGCCGGTCAATTCGGGGCTCGGAGGCCGCGGTGGAGGATGGTGGTGGCGAGTGCGCGCACGAATTGGCAATCCGGTGGGCCGGGAGAGGGAGTTCACCTTGGAGGCCGTGGCGGCGCGGTGGCGGCCCGTTGCTCCGGCCGGCGCGGGCGCGGCCCCCGGCGCGGCGGCTTGCGTAGGCAACGGGGGAGGGGCACGACTTGTGCCCCGGGCGCCCGCGGCCATCAATGCGGCGCGGAGCCCAAGACCTTGGCCGGCGTGCGCGACGGGGGGAAGGCGGCCGACGGACCGGCGGGCAAAGGAAGGACGCGGCCATCGACGACTCCGCAGGCGCCACGCGGGGGGGGGGACGGATTCCGAGGGCCTCGCGCGCGCGCAATACCCGGGGAAGGAGCAGGCCATCTCGGGAACGGCGCCGGCGAGCCCGGACGCCGAGGTAGGGGCGGCGTGGCGCGGGCGCACGCGCGCGCGCGCGCGCGCGCGCACGGCGTCGCCGGCCGGAATCGCTCACGGTGCCGCCGTTTAGACACAAAAATCTCCCAAATCTTGAATAGAAGTGCACAAAGCAATGAATAGGAAAGTTGTAGATCTAGCTACCCTCTACAACTTTTGTAAAGTCTCGTCTAGTGTTTTTCTCGACGGATTTTGCGGGAACGTCGCGCCAACATTGAATGCCGCTCTGTCTTGGAAAACAGGAGGTGTTGTCGGTCAATCGAGTTTTTCACCAATTTCCACCCAAAATTTGAAATGCCAATCTACATGAAAGTTGTGTCCCTCAACAAGATGGACAACTTTCATAAAGGTAGATTTTGAAGTGTTTAGGTGAATTTTGGAGAACGCGGCAAAAGTTCCGACGACATTTGCGACGTCAACGGTCAAGCCGCTTTTGACCGTGCCTTTGACCAAGGGTTGACTACGGGTGTGTGTAGGCTTGGTCAAGGGGTTCATTGGGGTTCATTGACGAGGTTTTCGGGGTGATGACCCAGTTGACCTAGGGTTGACCGGTGTTTGACCGGTTTGACTCGGCCGATCCGGTCATTAGCGTTAATGACGGTAATTAAAAACCGGGGGCGTCACAACCATCATCCGAGTTCAATCTGCCTCCATGTGCATAATACCAATTCTTCGATCTTTCGGGCCAGTGAAAGACTGTTGATATGATACCTTTAGCGATAAGGTCTTGTTCCATCTTCCCCACTTGGGAATTGCTACCGTGTAACCCCCTCGACCAGGACGATGGTTGCACTCCCCTTTCTTACTGGCACTATTCCTCACTTGGGCACTTTTTTGGGCAAAAATTTCACTTTTCTTGTATTCAACAAAGGACTTCCACTGATCTTTTATCTTTGGATATTCATCCCAATGTGAAGTTCGGTTGTTCTTGATAAAATTTCTAGTCAACTTCTTCTTGAAATTCTGAAATTGAGTTGCCATCTTCACTAGAGTCCGACCTTTAACAAGGTTTGCGTCGACGCCTTCAGGAAGTGCGAAGTGTTTTAGCACATCATTCCACAACTGGTCTTTTACTGAGTGTGGAACCACGTATGGATTACTTGGTTTTCCCTTCCATTCTCTATACATGATGGGCACGTTGTCCCTTACAATGGCTCCGCATTGAGACACGAACTTGTCCTTGATTTTTTTTGGAGCACAAGGCTGGCCAAGCTCTGACACCTCCGTGATACAATACATCACATCGCCGACGATTAGTTGTGTACGACCTCTCTTGGACTTTTTCGTCGTCGATCCAGAAGCCTACAAGAATTAACAGTAATTTTCCATGAATCAACATAAATTTATGAGAATAGACAAGAAATGGGGTTATCGAATTAATACTAATGAACTTAATGCATGATATGTATACCTCGCTGGAACCTTCTGCATTAGCATCCTCAAGGTCGTCATTATTTTCTGAGTCGGTGGCTATGTCTTCCTCGTTATTTGCAAAGTCATCGGCGGTGACGCCTCCTTCACCAATCATATTTAGAATAATTTCCTCGTCTGTGTAGGATGCAAAGGCATTTGCACCGCCAGCAATAATCTCCTCAATAATCCTTTCATCGTTGTCATTGTTATCCATCTAGAATTAACATTAATTTTTATGAATCAACACGAATTTATGATAATATACAATAATTTCTATCTATTTCTAGTATCCATCTAGAATAAACATTAATTTTCTATGAATCGACGCGAATTTATGAGAATATACAATAATTTCTATGTATTTCTAGTATCCATCTAGAATAAACAGTAATTTTCTATGAAATGACACGAATTTATGAGAATATATAGTAATTTCTATTTATTTCTAGTATCCCTCTAGAATAAATATTAATTTTCTTTGAATCGACGCGAATTTATGAGAATATACAATAATTTCTATGTATTTCTATTATCCATCTAGAACAAACAATAATTTTCTATGAATCGACACGAATTTATGAGAATATACAATAATTTCTATTTATTTCTAGTATCCATCTAGAACAAACAATAATTTTCTATGAATCGACGTGAATTTATGAGAATATACAATAATTTCTATTTATTTTTATTATCCATCTAGAGTAAACAATAATTTTCTATCAATCGACATGAATTTATGAGAATATACAATAATTTATATTTATTTCTAGAATCGGTAGTGTCGCTTACCGCAGTCGGCGAGGAAAAGGGGAGAGACAGCGGCGGGATCCTGGGGTGCGTCGAGGGAGGTCGTGGGGAGCCGGGGCGAGACGGGGGCGGGATCTTGGGTGCGTCGAGGGAGGCAGTGGGGAGCCAAGGAGAGATGGCGGTCGGCGATGCTGGGGAGAAACATATTTAATTAGAATTATTATAAACATATTTTGTACAATTTTATACATAAATTTATTCTTCAAAAGAAATTTAAAAAATTGTTGACGCGGATAATTAATTTGTTTGCGTCAACAAGACCCAATTTGGGGGCAGCCGGGAGGGTCGGTGTACGTCGGTGGCTGGGCGGGCACCCCTACTGACGTTGGGAGGACAACCGTGAGGCTGAAGGCAGAGGCAGCAGGACGAGGCGACGATGTTGATGCGCGGGCGGAGACGACGACGTGCAGACCGGCCGGGCAGCATGGCGCGCGGCGGCGGGCAGAGCCCCGAAGCCGGGGAGGATAGCGCGGAGGAGGAGGATGGGGAGGAGGCCGACGCGATGAGTATGGGGATGAGGAGCCCCGAGAGGTCGGGACAGGTCGAGGAGGAAACCGGTTGCGTTCGGGGGCCGACGGCAGCAGATCGGCTGGGGGGGCGAGAGCGTCAGCGGGTCGGTGGGCGGCGGATTCCAGGAGGCCGGCGGAGGCGGAGAATCCCAGGGGTAGTGGACGGAGGGCGCCGCGGAAGGCGGCAATCGGGGAGGATGACGGCGGCGGCGGAGGAGGAGGACACGACGACGACGATGGCGGCGGATCGGGGACGAAAAAGTGGTCAAGTGCTAGAGGGGGAGGGTCGCTGCTTTTATATATAGACACACCTTTAGTCTTGGGTCGTGTAATGAATCGTGACAAAAGGGGACCTTTTGTCACGGTTGGTGATACCACCCGGGACTAAAGGGTGATTTCACGCGGGAGCCCCAAAAGGGAAAATTTCCCTTTTTAGTCCCGGGTGGTTTTACGACCCGAGACAAAAGGCCCCCCTTTTGTCTTGGGTGGTAACACCACCCAGGACTAAAGGTCTATTTTGCGCGGGACTTTAGTTCTTTTCCCATTTTCCCTCCTCATTTTCTCATTCTTTCTCTTTGCAACATTTTTTAAAAATGGTAAGTTTAATATTTGAACCATGCAAAATTATATTTCGTTAAGTGTTAACAACCTTAACTTTCCAATATAAAAAATAATTTAATAGTTGAAATAATTACTTTCTTTTCAGACTTGACAATATTTGTCTACTAAGACATAAGAAAAATGCTCAACTAATTCAGAAAAATGTGAAACTTTGTGGTTACTTCTCACAGGGCATCTGAAAGGCTTCAACAAGTTTTAGTTCAAATAAATAAAGGAATACACTCATAGAACATTACACAAATGATTTGAACAATGATCATTACAGTACATTATTGAAGTTTCTTTTCTTGACGAAAGTTCCTTGGTCATGGTCGTGACGTAAGTACGGTGTCTCTTCATTTCCAAGCAGTATGCTTGGGTCAACTTCGATAGCAAATGGAGGCATGCCATCGAACTGATCATAGTCATCTAATTTGTCTGTTCTGTCCTCGACTCCCACGATTACTCTTTTACCTGGAAGAACAATGTGTCGCTTTGGCTCTTGTGGTCCTTCTTCGGGATTTTTATTCTTCGGTTTGCTAGTCATATTCTTGACATAGAAAACTTGATGCACATTTTTGGCAAGGACGAATGATTCATCTTTGAAACCAATATTGGTCACGTCCACTATTGTCATTCCATATTGATCTTTCCTTATGCCACCTCCTGTTAGTTTTACCCATTGGCAAAGAAACAAAGGGATGTTAAGTGGCCCGTACTCAAGCTCCCATATCTTTTTTATGACACCATAATACGAGTTCTTGTTATTGTTGTTGTCCATGGCGTCTATACAGACACCACTATTTTGGTGTGTAGTTTTCCGATCTTGGTCTCTTATGTAAAAAGTATAATCATTTATATTGTAAGCTTGGAATTTGACAATTGTGCTAGAAGGTCCCCTGGCTAACAAAGCAAGTTGTGGGTGAATTGTGGAATCACCAATAACTTGTTCACTCAACCATGAGGGGAAATTTTCCAAGTGATGGCGTGTAACCCATGCTTTGGTTTTGGTTGGATTTTGTGAAGAAATAATCTGCTTGTGTTCCTCAATATACGGAGTCACCAATGTTGATTGTTGCAGAACAACTAGGTGTGCTTTATTGAACAAATCAGTATGATTGCTGAAATATGCTTTCCTTCCAATGGTGCTCTTTCCTAGTAGCCTCCCCTCGTGTCGTGATACTGGAACCCCAATCAAGTCAATTGAGTCGACAAAGTCCACACAAAACTCAATGACCTCCTCAGTTACATATCCTTTGGCGATGCTTCCTTCCGGACGTGCGCAATTAAGAACATATTTCTTGAGGACTGACATGAACCTCTCAAAAGGCCACATGTTGTGTAGGAATACTGATCCAAGAATAGTAATCTCTTTCACAAGGTGCACCAGGAGGTGAGTCATAATATCGAAGAATGAAGGTGGAAATGCCAACTCAAAGCTGACAAGACATTGCACAACATCATTCTGTAGCTTCACTAGGTTCCTTGGATCGATTGCCTTCTGTGAAATTGCATTGAGAAATGCACAAAGATTTACGAGTGCTAATCGTACTTTCTCTGGTAGAACACCCCTCAACGCAACTGGAAGTAATTGTGTCATCAACATGTGGCAGTCGTGGGCCTTTAGATTTGTGAACTTCTTATCTTTCATATTTATTATCCCTTTTATATTCGATGAGTAGCCAGATGGAACCTTCATATTGTTTAGGCAATCAAACATGATGCCCTTCTCTTCCTTGCTCAGGGTGTAACTAGCAGGACCTAAGTAATCTTGTTCTTCCTCCTCAACCTCTTCAGGATCTGCTTCTTCCTCATCAACCTCTATCAGAGATGCTTCATTCCTATGGATATTTTTCAGGTCCCGTCGTGCTTCCAATGTATCCTTAGAGTTATTGTAACAACCCAAGAAGCCTAGGAC
Organism: Cenchrus americanus; assembly: GCA_947561735.1. Taxonomy (NCBI): domain Eukaryota; kingdom Viridiplantae; phylum Streptophyta; class Magnoliopsida; order Poales; family Poaceae; genus Cenchrus; species Cenchrus americanus. Next base: position 60,439,953 of record OX387240.1, read on the forward strand.
ATTCAGACAAAGATTCTTCATCAAGTGCATCACGTCAATAGTTTTCCGGACCTCAAGAATTTCCCAATAAGGTAACTCCCAAAATATAAATTTCTTCCACATTGGTGCACGCCCGTTAGCATCATGTGGAACAGGTTCACTATCGTCACCCTTTCCAAAGACAACCCTTAGATCCTACCATCTCAAATATCTCCTCTCCTTTAAAATGGGGGGGGCTTTGTACGATGATCAGCCTTTCCTTTCCAATGCAAACCTTTCTTCCTTAAGGGATGCTTCTCAGGAAGAAAGGGACAGTGACCCATATACACAACCTTCTTACAATTTTTCAGATGAATACCGTCTATTTTATGTAAACAGTGGGTGCATGCCCGATATCCCTTGTCTGAGTGCCTAGATAGGTTACTTAAAGCAGGCCAATCGTTGATGGTAATGAATAACAATGCTCGTAGGTTGAAGTTACTTGCTTATTCTCATTCCACACACGTACACCTTATTTCTTCCATAGCAGTAATAGTTCATCAACCAATGGTCTTAGATACACATCAATGTCGTTGCCAGGTTGTTTTGAACCTTGGATTAGCACCAACATCATAATGAACTTTCGCTTCATGCACATCCAACCAGGAAGGTTGAACATGCATAGTGTCACAGGCAAAGTGCTATGACCACTGCTAAACTCACCAAATGGATTGAAACCATCTGTGCTTAAACCAAAACTTATTTTTCTTGCTTCCCCAGCAAAATCTTTGTATTTTCTATCAATCTTTCTCCATTGAGACCCATCTGTCGGATGTCTCAGCATGTGGTCTTGCTTACGATCGCTTTTGTGCCATGTCATCAACTTAGCATTTTCTTTGTTCCTGAACAAACGCTTCAAATGTGGTATTATAGGAAAATACCACATAACCTTCGCCGGTACTTTCGTCATCTTCGGAGGTGTCCCCTCGGGAGCACCAGAATCATCATCTCTCCGAATGTTATAACGTAGTGCTTTGCACACAGGACAAGCTTCCAAATTCTCGTGTTTCGTGCCTCGATATAGGATGCAATCATTAGGGCAGGCATGGATCTTTTGAACCTCCAACCTCAGAGGACACACAGTTTGTTTCGCTTCATATGTTGTCGACGACAATTCATTGTTCTCGGGAAGCTTGTCCTTCACAATTTTTAGCATACCCTCAAATGCTTTATCAGACACACCATATTTTGCCTTCCATTGCAACATTTCAAGTGTAGTACCAAACTTTTTGTGACCCTGTTTGCAATCTGGGTACAATAGTTTTCTATGATCTTCTATCATACGACACAACTTTGCCTTTTCATTATCATTTTCACAGTCCCTTTGTGCATCTTTTAGAATTTGACCAAGATCATCAACATGGTTGTCTTCCGGTATCTCTTCTTCGTCAGCATCTTCCATTAAAGTATCCGCAAAATCTTGCCCCGCGGCCCAGTCAGGAATGTTATTATCATCCTCCTCATCTTCGTTCTCTTCCATCACACCCCTCTTTCACCGTGCCTGGTCCAAAGCACATAGTTCGCTATGAATCTGTTTTTAATCAAGTGGAGGTGAAGAGTCCCCCAGTCAGAGTAGTCTTTGTCGTTTCTCCACAAAGAGCATGGACAACATATGAATCCCTTTGGGTTCTTGTTGGCTTTGGCCACTTCGAGAAAAGCTTGCATGCCAGCAATGTACTCCGGAAATCTTCTGTCGGCATTCATCCATTGCCGATTCATCTACATCATATTATGTACACAAATTATTTCCTTAAATCAGAATGAAAAGGGGTAAGTTTGATGATGTATTCCGTTATGAACTAGATGATGAGAACTGGAGGCCTACCTACATTCTTCCTTAACATGTTGATTATCTCAACACAATACGTGAATTTATAAATGTGTTTGAAGCAGAGGTTCAAAAGCTTGAAGCTGACTAGTTTTAGCTTAGGACTTGTGATACAATGACATACAGAGGTCACCTGATGGCCATTTTGATCTCCATTATTAATGACCATACTTTTTATAAACTAACTTCTAAAAAATTATCTAAATGCAAAATTAAGATTAGTTCTATGTTTCATTATATTAAGAAGTAAACAAAGACAAAGATGAAGAAGGGTGAATTTGATGATGTATTCCGTTATGAACTAGATGATGAGAACCGGAGGCTTACCTACATTCTTACTGAACATGTTGATCATCTCAACACAATACGTGACTTCATTAATGTGTTTGAAGCAGAGGTTCAAAAGCTTGAAGCTGACTAGTTTTAGCTTGGGACTTGTGATACAATGACATACAGAGGTCACCTAATGGCCATTTTGATCTCCATTATTAATGGCCATACTTTTTATAAACTAACTTCTAAAAAATTATCTAAATGCAAAATTAAGATTAGTTCTATGTTTCATTATATTAAGAAGTAAACATAGACAAAGATGAAGAAGGGTGAATTTGATGATGTATTCCGTTATGAACTAGATGATGATAACCGGAGGCTTACCTACATTCTTACTGAACATGTTGATCATCTCAACACAATACGTGAATTCATAAATGTGTTTGAAGCAGAGGTTCAAAAGCTAGAAGCTGACTAGTTTTAGCTTGGAGACTTGTGATATAATGACATACAGAGGTCACCTGATGACCATTTTGTCGGGGACAGCCATAAGGGTCCCCTAAATAACCGGGGGAAACCCGCTTAAAACCTGCAAAAAACGCGAATCACGGACCAACTCACGCACCTAAAACACATACACGACATGACTGCGACCCTGGTGGCCCCCGTGGCCCGCCAGGGCGACACAGCGGGACGCCCCGCGAGTGAGGTCCGCCTCGCTCGAGGGTTAGACGCTCCCTCGGGCGAGTTCCGCCTCGCTCGAGGCCTTAACGCCCCCTCGGGTGGGGTCCGCCTCGCCCGAGGGCTCAACCCCACCCCTCGGGCGAGGTCCGCCTCGCTCGAGGGTTCAGCGCACCCTCGGTGAGGACCTTCTCGCTCAAGGGTACCTGCACGCATGTTGCTCACGCTCCTGCCCCCGTGTACGGGCATTTAATGCCCTGACACCGCGGGACGCACGCCGCGACTTTGGCACGCCCGGGAATCGCGTCCCGGCGCTGTTCCACCAACTCCCTGGGGGAGGCCATCCCCGCCGCTGTGTAGCACTGTGCGGCGAGGCCGGTGTCAACTCCGTGACACTGTGCCGCCTACCCCCGTATGGCTAACACGCCGCACCCTCGAAGGGGGGCCATCAGCACCCTCGAATGTCTTTTCTGTGCTTACGTAGGGCCACGCCGTGACATCAGGCCGGCGGGATCGGTCATCCCCGTCACTGTCAACCCTGTGCGACCATCCCCACCACTGCTGCACCACGCCGGGCACTGTGACGACCGACGTTGTTGGGGCGCGCGGGGACAAGACGTCGCCACGATGGCCGTTGTGCCACGTGCGGGGCCCCGTCAACGACACCCTCGAGCCGGCCCACTACAGCGGCCGGACGACCAACCGCTACGCCGCCACCCTCGAAGCCGCTCCCCGTACGAGCACAGGACGCACCACGACGCCTCAACCGAGCGAGGATTCACCGGGACGGCCGTCGGCCTCCGCGACACCGCTCGCCATACCTCCACACGTAGGGGAATAGTGCGGCATGCATGTAAACCGCTCCCTCCTTGGCCTATAAAAGGAGGGGCGGCCCCCGCCCGCGGGGACACGGGACGACGGACAACGGTCACTCTCACGCTCTCCGCCTTCTCCACGATATTGGCACTTGCCTCAATCAATACCTCTGGGACTTGGAGGCCAGGCCTCCTCTCCCACCTCGCTTGTAGCCACCCCTCTACGAGCACCACGGTGCGAAGCAATACAGTGCCCCGAGCACACCACTGCTGGACGTACGGCCCCGGCCGGAACCAGGATAACCCTAGTGTCCTTAGTTGCTAGCACCAACTCATCGAGAGGCAGATCTCAGCGCTCATTACTAGTTAGTGTCGGGACTACTTTCCGCACCGACACATTTTGATCTCCATTATTAATGACCATATTTTTTATAAACTAACTTCTATAAAATTAGCTAAATGTAAAATCATAATTAGTTCTATGTTTCATTATATGAAAAAGTAAAATTCAATTTTCTCTAGTGTTTAGCAAACCACTTTTTTCTCAATCTAAAGTATATAAATAACCTCATCTCTCATTACCTCCTCCCACCTAGGATTTAAGATTTCTATTTTCTCCATCTCTAAAATATATAAAAACAATTAATCACAACAAATATTGGGAGGAATAAGAATCAAACCACGGAAACACTTTAGAGGACAGAAATCTTCATAAATACATGAAGAAAAAATTTAGCAGTACCTCTCTAAGGTTGAGGCGCCATGGAGGAGGAGCTTGAGCTCTTGGTGAAGAATGGCTCGGGCAAGAGAAAGGGGAAGAAGAAGCTGGATTTATAGGGCGCCGGCTATTAGTCCCGGGTGGAGTTACCAACCGAGACTAAAGGGCACCCTATAGTCTCGGTTGGTAACTCCACCCGGGACTAAAGAATTAGCACCGGGTGGAATTTACCAATCGAGACTAAAGATGTACCCTTTAGTCCCGGTTGGTAATTCCACCCGGTGCTAAAAGCCCGTGTCAATCATTGCGGGAGAATGACGTTGGGAGGCAGCCCTTTTGTGACGGTTGGTTATACCAACCGGGACTAAAGGGGGTGTGTCCAGCGAGCATTTCGGGCCACGTCGACGAAAGACCTTTAGTCCAAGCTCCAAAGTTGAACCGGGACTAAAGGCCCGAACCAAAGCCTCCCTCTCCACCAGTGTATTCAAGTGAGTGCCTAATATTCTTTCAACCAAATTTTCAAATATAGTATGTATTAAAATTTAAAAATGACACAAAAAGCATGCATGTCAATCTCTCACTCTCTTCCTAGCGCAGACAAAGGACCTCCTTCATCCGCCTCCTGAGGCCACCGACCCAAGTACCCAACCACCCTGGCCATCCCGCCAACACTCGGAGGCACGCAATGTCGTGTGGCCACCTCGTCGCCGACAATGCTCAGAGGCGCGTGGTACCAGGAGACTGCAGCGGCGGCGGCGTGCTCACGCAACTCGACGTCGGGCTCGCTCCAGCCCGGGCCGAGGGAGGGAGGGAGGGGGAGAGAGAGAGGGGGGCAGGCAGAAGTGAGGAGGCGACCGTGCAGAGCTCGTGGAGGAGCGCACGACGAGCCGATGCAGCCCGTGTCGCGCCGGGTGCGAGTAAGGGGGAGAGGAGTGGTCGTCATTGTTGCCGTCGTCGTGTGCCACCGAGCTGTCGGGGAGGAGGGAGCTAGAGAGGGAGGGAGGGGGCGGGTGTTCATGGTGAGAGTCTGGGAACATGGGGGAGAGTGCCGGTGAAACGGGTGGGTATGTGGGGAGGGGGGAGGAGGGGGAAAGAAAAAGTGGGCCCAATTGTTGAGATGAAGGAGAGATACGAAGGAAGATGAATGTGAGAGGAGTGGATACGAAGGAGAGAATCTCAATGACGAGAACGGAATATTCTATTTTATAGAAGGTTTTGAAGTACCACGAGCGTGGATGATCTTAGATGCCAAATGCTAAAATTTGACATGTGAAACTTGTCCAAAATTTTTTAGGGCCCACCCCTGACCTGCATAGGCTCCACGTAAATTTTTTAGGGCCCATTCCTTTTTTCCATCGTTGAATGAATGCCATGTGCTGATGTGCATTTTAGATAATAGAGAAGCTCTATTGAGGAATTGAAATGCCTGGGAATCAAAGCCCACCGTTTACCTCGGCAAAAATTATCGACGCCGTTGAAATTTGAGCAGGTTACCGACTCAGAAGTTAATAAGGACCAAATTTCAACAATCCAAACAGAGCAACCTTTTGATCATCTTTCAGCACGGCGTACCTTCATCTATTGCAGCACCCGTTTTTACTTATTCAAAGATATGGACAGTATGTGATATAAATATATAATGTAGGGGTACAGGCCAGCCGAACCGATAATACACACTTTATGTTGACAGAATGACATGTCCACTTCAAACTGACCAGAACGCACCACATAAGTAGGGAAACACAACATCTTATTCAAGGTGTACATAGGACACAATGGAGCAACCTAACAAGTACTATAGGTCCGGAATGGCCTCAGCGAGCTTCAACAGCTTGATTCACACCTTCTGCCTTGACAAGCTTGTCCAAATACTCCTGCCTGCAAGGATGCGATGACTCAATAAGGAACAGGTAAACCAGAAAGATCCGAGATAGACCCATGATGATAATGCAACTCAGGATTTACCTTGCTGGCAGATGATCATGGGGACGGTTGTACGGCGTCCAAACAGGCTCGCCAACGAAGAGTCTCATCGCCTGGAAAAACATGCTAGTCATCATCACAGTGGCACAACTCCAGCAACAAAAGATCCACCCCACGCACCAATTGAAGTGTAAATCTTACAAAACTTCAAAGAGAAGATAATGGAAGGTTTGCAGCCTCAGCTAAATAATAAACACTTGTATGGTATTAACAACAGCACAAATTTGCAAACTACTTGGAGATGGTAATTTCTCAGGAACATATATGAATTTATGATAATAGGAACCTAAGTTGAAAGATGTGCATGTCTTCTTTGCAAAAGATGCAGGTATGATTGTGTGCTTCAGTGTGTGCACAAATAAATTGGAAAGCCCTACATCATAGCTTGTTCTACATCCATCCTTTTCTTTTTTACACTAATTTGTAGTGCACAAAACAAAATGGGGGCATGCAATTGAAGTCCATAAATCTGTGTCAATTACAAAGAGATCCAGAGCAGCCTATGGTCAATGATGACAAATGGCATGTGCAAATTTCATTTACTCACTGTTATATCTGATGAATAATGATCCTAGCCCAGTTAGGTCAATACTTTGTGTCACATGCAGCACGGTTTTCAGGAGCCGGGAAAGAGGCTAGGCCTGTGTCAGCCATTTTCATGGCTGCTAGGACCTAAACCTTATATATTAGTCGCATCAAACATTCAAACCACTTTATTCCTAGATTCATTTGTTGGGCCTCATCATTATTCAAATAGAGAACTCTCTCTAGATAAGCAAGTTATCTCAAAATCCTCTCTTCTCCTTCACTTCCCCACACACCACCTTCTTTCTCTGCGCATCATACTTCTTCTACAGCAATATTCCATCATGGCTCCTGGCCATCTTTGCATTACAGGGCCAAGCCCACACACCAATCACAACTAAGCTATTAAGTGAATAAAAACAGGGCACTAGCACAAGTGTCACATGTACCTTGATGTAGTTGTCAGTGTCCAATGTGAAGCGATGATACATCCCTGCAGGCAAAACAATCATGCCTCCTTTCTTCACTGCTACACGGATCCACTTATCATTTTCATCCCTCACATCAAAGTATCCTAGAAAACATAAGAAAAAACATGTAACTATATAGAAAACTATGTCCTTTTCATTTTTGCACATGGACCAAAGGTAGTTTCTTAAAGAACATAACAAGACATACCACTCCCTTCAAGGCAATAGCGTATTTCTTCATCAGTATGCAGGTGCTCTTCAAAGAAATTCTTTATCTTAACCTCATAATTTGGCAGCTTCTCTGGGCATACATCACAAATGTCCTGCAAATAGCAAGGCAATAAATGCCTTTCTTATATTTCACTTCACTAAACCTTAATAGTACTAGCCTACTAGGCTAAAACATAAGACAATGAATCATCATTGCAAGCCTAAGGGCACAGACCATGTAGGAGTAGCCTCTTGCTTCACGGATTTTCTTGAGGTTCTCATCTTTCTCCCAGTTATCAGGGTTTAGGCGCCAGCTGATGATTCCTAGTTCTAGATATAAAAGATGCAAACTTTTTAGCTTTAAGAAAAGGAAATTAAATTTTTTCCACTTGTATACTAGAGTTCAAGTGCAAATTAAAAATGTGCAAACCTGAAAGCTTGTCCAGAGGAATGAATTCTTTGGGCTCACGGTGATGAGGAAGCCTCTGGTCCTCTTGACTGTCATCCATGTACCATGCTTCAATAACCTCTTGCTTTCCATCCTATTGAAGTAAAATAAAAGGGAATAAGAATGTGCAAGCTGATATAAGATCAACCATAGTACTAATATTAATGAACACATATAGCAGCACAAATTTTGAAAAATGCGACGAAACCCCTTCCATCAATGTAAAGCGTGTTTTTGAATAGGGAGAAATCAAACTTTGTTTTGACCAACAATTAGTAGAATCACATGCATGTTTACTGTATAAAAATTGCACTGCATTCAGAGTACTTTCAAGATGGTGTCAATTTTGTAGCAATCCTAGTATCTTTTAAAAGCAACTAATGGTCGAAATTTAATTCAGAAGACCTTTCCCCTACCAAAATATGCCTTCCATTGATGAATGGGGGAGTATAAAAGCCAGTTTTATAAGAGAGATGGCACAACATCGACAACAACTATTTTCTCTGTTTTGCAAATTCCTTTTTATTTGAAGTATATATATGCACTATCTGAATTGATCTACTTTAGAAAATAAAAAATGTTTTATGAAGTAACAGATTTCTAAACAGGGTCTTCTGTATGTGTGCAGCTTGTAGATGGTCTTTTAGGTGTCCATTAAGAGAATTCACAATTTCACCTATTGTCCACTGACCTTTCAGGAAAGTAGGAAAAGAAAGTATGATCTTTAACATGGAAAGACAAAGGAAAGCATGCAGAAGGGAAGTGAAACTCCTATCAGTACCAGTGACTGCAGCCACGTTGCTATAAGGTTTATACAATATATATGTCAAAATCCAGTAGGAAACTGCTATGTTAATAGTGCCACCGAAGCTCAAAACAAAGAAAACAGAGAGCGGAAAAATAATAAAAAAAGAAGACTTTAAAAATTAAACCATCAGAGCGTCAGATAGTTCTCTCTTCCGAGCAATAGAATTGCACGACAGTAAATGATCTTAACCCTGCAAATTACTGTCTGGAAAAAAATAATGGATTCTGTGCTAAGCAATTTCCATTAAATAGTTAAACACATACTAGCTTCTTTTCATTCATCAAGGCTGCAGAAATGAAAGAACAAAAACAGGTGGAAAGTAAGCCAGAAAAAAGTTTTCCGTTTGGTTCACCAGTTCTTTAAGACTAAACCAAAGAGGTCAATTGATAGCATTCTTGGGGAGTCCCCCAGGCCTCCAACTATTACAGCAATAGTGGAAGAAAACAAATGGTAGTGAGATGGCTACAGGGAGACCCAACCCACGAGTGATTGTGATAGTTACAATCTCATCTCCCTGATAAACAAAGACTAATTCACTCACAGCTTCTGATGTTTCTGATAACTTAGAAGAAAAAATACTTAGTACTAGACCAGAATCAACCGAATTGATGGCAAACCGTTTAAAAGTCGACTTGGGACTAGAACTCCCGTCGGAGGATTCCGAACTCCCCCCTATTCCGAACACTAACTCTGGCAAGTCTCCAACTCTCCATCAAATTCGTTCGTCTCGTGCAGATTTCCTACTCCCACCCGCATCTCAGAAAACCTACAGGCGTCCCTTGTCATCCCAAACGCATCGAAGAGATCCCTTTCCAACCCTCGTCGCGCTGGTCCCTGGAAATCCCGTCATCCTCTGCTTCCGCTGACCGTTCCTCAGGCAAATCAAATCTGAAAAAGATAACCATTTCGCAGCAGAAAAGCGATTCCTCATCCGATTGTTGCAGCAAGAACAAGAAAACATGCAGACACATCCCAACCGGATAAGAAAAATGAAATCCAACTTTCTATATACAAAAACATAAGAGCATCGTCCTCTCTCATATCCGCGTGTAACGAAGAACAGGAAGGGGGAAGGATTGCAGCGTCTGAATACCTGGAACTCGGTCTCCATGCTGGATAGATAGAATTCCTTGATGCGCGCGCGCTCTTGCTTTTGGTTCCCCTCGGTAGAATCTATATTCGTCGAAGGAAAGAGCAGCGAATTTTTTTTTATATGATGGGCTTTTGGGGTAGGCCGTGGCGAAGGGATGGATTTGTGTACCTAGGCCCCTGTGGAACACCGAAAATTGAAATCCAACCCTTGGACTTATATATATATCGGTAGTGTGTTGAATAATATTCAACACTACAGACAGAACGTTAGTCCTCCGTCCATGCATGGTTGTTAAATCCTCACAAGTGCAATTAGTTTTTTTTGTCTTTTACTCCTTTGACCATCCGCGTTTACTCCATTGACCATCCGCATTCATGGATATCCGTATTCATTGCAATCAAATTAATTGACTTAATTAACTCTGCATGCACACATGTTCAAAAAAAATTGCATGATAAACTAGTCAATTGGCTATAAATTGCGGAGGTCATTTGTGTCTCTTTTTGCTCTCTTTCATTTGTATCTCTTTTCGCTCTCTTTTTTCTCCCATGCCAAGCATTCTATATCTAGCCGTTTGGTGATGGCGATCGTTGGGGGTACCCGAAAAATTCGGAATACTACCCTAACACAAGTGAAAGTTCTTAACACGTTCAATAGCTCGGTTAATGCACAAAGAGATTGAAATCCCTCCCGCAAATAGCACAAGTCCCAAAAAAGTCCGAATCCGTTTACACGTGCCCTCGCGCCCCCTTTTATAGGGAGACGAAGGGACTTTTACATTCCGATAACACCCTCGGGCTCGGAGAATATTCCTAATGTGAATACACACAAGAATGTCTTTTCCCCCCTTACACATTTACAAGTCCGCCACTAGTTCACACTCTAAACCCGGACTTTTTGGGACTACAACTTTGACTTTGCTTCTCCCGTGATTCGTGAATGTCTTCGCCCGAAATTCCTGAATTAAGTCTTCAATAGATTCCCGAAGTGGCTCTTGCTTCCCAGCGGGTTCGTGCGTGTCCTTGCGCCCGAGTCCCGAACGAGTCTTCACCCGGATTCCCGAATCGGCAAATCTCCGAAGTTCGGACCATCAACGCTTGAGATTCGGGCTTCCGCATGTTCATGACTCCGCCTCTTCACCGAATCAAGATTCCCGAACTCGCACATTCGCGAATTCGAGACTTCACAGGTCCCGGACTTCCGAGAATCGCGAATTCCTTGCTCTCGAAAAAACATACTTTGAGAATTCCGTTAAACTCGACGTTTCGAGGGTGACGGTTTTCTGAATTCCCCAACACTAGCCCCTCGGGGAAGCGGGTTGACTCCGACGATCCGATTCCAAGAACCTTTCGGAAATTTAGCAAAAAACGTCACCCTCGGAACGTCGGAGGGGACACGCGTCACCCAGGGAGCCAAAGGCGGTTAAATCGAGGCGCAGTTCGCGAAACTACCCCTCCCCGGCCCTATAAATAGCGGGCCCGTGTCTTTGTTAAAAAAATTTTTTTCGCTCTCGCGCCTTTCACGATTCTCACATTTTTCTTCCTTCGCGGGACTAGCTTTCTCTGCTAGAAAACTTGCGAACTCCGGGGCCTTGTTCGCGCTTTTCTAAGGTATTCCTTTATGTTTGCTTTGTTGTTTCGTTAGTTCGTTAAACTTTGGTGTAATAATGTTACGATTTTCCTAGTTTATTTTCGACTATTAGTCTAAACCGTCCGAATGCTCGCGTTTGTTAGGTGGCTCGCATTAGAAGTACGGCTAGACCCATGACTACCGAAGAGCCGATCGCCGCCGGTCTTCCACTCGATCAAGGCGCCGAAAGTGCGGATCGTGATGCACCGCCGAAGATGTTGGTTCACCCAGCGGTTCCCGAAGTCGCGAAGACGGAGAGGTTGGGTCCGATGGCGGCGAAGACGTCGGGGATGTGGACGCTGGTGTAGACGATCTCGTCATGCTGAGGACTTCTGGCCCACTGCCGCCCTCGCTCGCCTTCGGAGAGTCGAAGGTGACGAGCAACATTATTCGCGAGTACGAGAAGGCCGGATTCTTCTCTCCTGGCGCTGGGCGCGCCCCGCTTGATGAAGTAATTCCCACTCCCAAGGCCGGAGAAATTGTGGTTTTTCGAGACTTCTTCATCTGTGGGCTGCGGTTCCCTTGTGACCCGGTCCTACCAAAGCAATTCTCGATGCATTCTCGGTGAAGATCCACCGGCTTACCCCAACGTCCTTCCTCGAAGTATCGAAGTTTATCCGGATTCGAAGACCTTCGGCTGCGGTCCTACCATCGACGCCTTCACCGGGTTTTACGAACCGGTGATTATTCCGAAGTTGTGAAAGGTGAAGACAGGCAGTTCTACCACAGCCAGCACGCATGCCTGTACCTTCAATACACGACGCCAGAACACCCGACAAGGGATTACCCGAATCCAGATTTCTCCTTGCTGCAAGTCTAACCTTTCCGACGATTGGAAGTCGTACTGGTTTTACTTGAAAGTCAATGTGCCGAAGCTGTCATGCCCGATCGCGCCCCTCGCCGCAGTGAATGTAGGGAAGTACAACCAGCGAGCCCTGGGAATCAGGAATTGCGAGAGTGCATTTCATCTGGCCAGTACAATACTTGGCGGCCGTGATATTATCGAAGAATTTGTCGCCGCGCGAATCTGGCCTATCTCGAACGGTTGGGCCCCTGCCGAACTCGTGTATTATAATGTCAACCGAGCCGATCGAAGGTGCCTTTTCCGAAGTTCGGGATCAAGCTTCGCGAAGGCCGTAGCGCCAAGGACTTCATGGATGAAGTGGAAAAAAGAGTGAATGTTATGGTGGGCGAATATACGATGAATGAGTACAAGGCATACAAAGCTCGGTGAAGCACAAGAAGAAAATCAACCGCATCTTTTCGGAAGCTTGTGGTGACAAATTTTTCAACTCTCGAGGACCCGGTCCCAAGTTGAAACTTCCCGCCGTCGCCGTTGCCGGTGCTCGGCCGCCCCCATCAACGCTCCTCGAATCGGGTCGTCGAAGCGAAACTCGTCACACCGCCACCGAGGGAACGTCTTCGGGAGTGAAGCCTTCGAGGACCGGATCACTTGAGTCGTCGAAGCGTAAACGAAGGACCTCCGAACCTCAAACCTCGGAAGCCGAACTCCGGGCCGCCTCGGGGCTCGCCCGGATGAGCCGCAAAAAATTGAAGAAAGCCGCGAAGAAGGTTTCTTCCACCGAGTTCGGCGGGTCCCGTCCGCCTTCGACGACGACATCCTCACGAAGACGGATAGCCCCAAAGGTGTTTTCCTCGGCCATTATTTAACTTTCGAGACATTTGTCCTGCCGGTTCCGAAAGTGAATTCGTCGACATCGATTCTTTTTCGGATGTTGCTCCCGAAGTCCAACAAGAGGCATCCCCTCGCCGCCGCCGAGAAGTCGCCGTTTGCTACGATGTTGCTTGTTCATACCGAGTCTACCGCCGCCGCCGAAACTCCCGCCGCCGGTGTCACCGCCGCCGATCAAGTCTCCTCCGAATTTGCCCGTGACCTTGAACGTACTATTCAAAGGGAGGGCCATTCTTCCGAAAATGTTCCTTTGGTCAAAGTTCGGGAGGTCGTCCCCGAAGACCAAGCGCCTTCTCCTTCCTTGGCCGCTCTCAACAAAAGCTTTGGTACGTCTCATCGCGGCAAGCCTGTTGCGTGTTGGTTTCGAGACAAGTGGCGTCGGGGGCAAGACGTCCAAGTTTTTAACTCTATGGAAATCGTCCGCCGTTGTTGATGAAACGGGGAAGAAGCGCCCGAACGACCCGAAGAGGCCGCTCAAGGCTCCGAGAGAAGGCCCCTCTCTCGCCTCCGAAACCGCTCCTTCGCCTCGAGGGAAAACTTCTTCGGGTTCAAGTAAACAAGTTACCATGCGGCGGTTCTCTAAAGAAGGTTCGTCCTTTCTTACTATCTTTTCATACGTTTCCCCGCTATTTAGTCTTAGTCCGAGACTTTCTCTTGATCTTCGCGAGAATTCAAGAATCGTTACACTCGTATTCGCCTTCAAAGCTTGCACGATTTCATGAAGACTATGCCCTCAAGTACTCGATGCTCGGGAAGGTTGCGCGTAGACCGGCTTTCGAACAGGTGAAGATTAATGAAGAACTTTTTCGAAGTCGAAAGAGCCGGAGCGCAACTTCACCCTCGCGCAATCCACGAATCCGGAACTCGAGACGAAGGTGTCCGAGCCGCGAGAGGCTCGAAAAGAAGTCGGGATGAAAAGAAAGTGGCCGAAGCCGCGCTCGAGGAATCGAAAAAGGATCTCGAGAAAATTCGGAAATCTCATGAAGATGATTTGAGCATAATCGAAAAACTTCGGCAAAAGCAAGAGCGAGTCACGAAAATCGCCGAAGATCTTCGCATCAACAATGCCGGCCTCGCTAAGTCACTAAGCTCAAAGGATCGGAAGATCGTGGATCTTGAGAAGGCACTGGTAGAGCAAGGTGAAGCTTCGAAGAAAAACACTTCGGAAATTTTGGGGAAGCTGAAATTGCTTTATGCTGAATACCAGAAGTCCCTGAATGAGTACGGTGTTCGTCCAGCTCCTCTTCCTGATGACATTGATATCCCCGATTTCATGGATTGGCTTGAGGATGAATTCAAGGCTCTTCCCGAAGTGATCTCTGGTGCCAGCAACTTCGCCGTATCTTTTTCTGTGGAGAGTATTCTGAAGGTCCTTCACGATTACGGCCGTGTGGACTCGGCGAAGTTTCGCGCGAACCTTTCTCGGTTCCCAAGCGTTACCGGCGATACGATACTTCAAGACAACCCTGACATTGTGGCTATAAAGTTGAAATTCGCGAAGGAATTCTGGATGGTTGGCGGGGCGGATATTGCTAAGACTGTTGCGCGGGCAAAGCTTGACGAGGTAATTTCTTTTTGCTCGATTTCGTGACTTATGTTCGTCGCAGGTGTTCCAGTTTCTTAAGCCTTCCTTACTCTTCTCTTCCTTTCACAACTGAGAGAAAAGGAGTACCAAGAAGGCGTCGCCGCGTCCCCCGAAGGATCGACTTCCGGGGAGAGTTCGGATGGGTCCGGCGAGGACGGCTCAGGCGGCAGCAGCAGCAGTAGCAGCAGTGATAATGGCAACGGCGGTGGACAAGTCCCCGAACAAGAAGAAGATTCGCCGAAGGTGGATGTTACGAATTGAGCGACATGTCTAAACTCTTTTTGGGTGAATTCGAGACTAGCTTGTAGATTTATGTAGATTCATCAAACTTCTCTGAACAGTTGTTTTGTAAATTTTAACCTTGCGCGAGTCCCGCAAGGCGGGCTGCGCGAGACGTGCTACCACTTCGGATTCATCGAGACGATATGTTCGTTAGTGGTGAAGCGTGGCGCTCTGTTCAAACGAGCGCATCTCGAACGAGATTTTTCCGATTTTTGGTTTGAGGCCTCGCTTAAGTTTTGTATAGGTTGTTTTGACCTTTCCTCGTCTTTCTTACTTCGCAAGAAGGTTCGCTCCGTGTCACCCACTCCGCCGTCGACAAGGTTCCCAAGACGAGCCCCTTAGCCCCTTAGCCGATGCCTCGACTTCGCCTACGCTTGCGATGTGGGCGAAGACAATGTTTGTAAACCGCGACATGTTGTTGAGCTTTCGTTTTGAATTTTACGCCAAGTGTTGTAATTATCGAAGAAGCTGTTCGGAAGTTTTGATGCGAATAAGGCAATGAATATGTTTTTTCTTTGAAAAAACGTCACCCTCCCCCACCTTGCCGTTTCGCATGAAAACTAGATTGCAGGTTCACAAACTTTACTATCTTCGAATTTCTAGCATATCTTTCTAGGAGAAGTCTTCCTTAGTTTTTTGTGAACCTCGATTGCTACTGCGCAAGTCGACAAAATTTGTTTCGAATTTTGTGGACTTGACCCGACTGGCAGACTTGCCTCGGTTGATACAGCAACCCTCGGTTGCTTCAACCAAGGTTTTTCTGCGATCGTCTGATGGAGCCCCTTGCCCTTTTCTTACAATGATGATACTTGAAAAATTTTCAACAATCTATACTGAGTGAGAATACACAGGCAAGCCCTTAGACATTCACTTTCTCGAAATCATCATGCGAACTTTCTGATGGGAATCCCTTCGTGGATGGGATTTTTCTAGGCCACAACTTGTTGTTGTCTCAGGCCTTTTCGATGGGAATCCCTCGATGGATGGGATTTTTCTAGGCCACAACTTGTTGTTGTCTCAGGCCTTTTCAGTGGGAATCCCTCGATGGATGGGATTTCGGCTATCAGGAAGCCTTTCTCACAAACTTTTTTCTTTTTTCACAATGGAATTTCGGCTATCACGGAGCCTTTCTCACGAACTTTTTTCTTTTTCCACGATGGAATTTCGGCTATCGGGGAGCCTTTCTCACGAACCACTTCTTTTTTTACGATGGAATTTCGGCTATCGGGGAGCCTTTCTCACGAACCACTTCTTTTTTTACGATGGAATTTCAGCTATCGGGGAGCCTTTCTCACGAACCACTTCTTTTTTTACGATGGAATTTCGGCTATCAGGGAGCCTTTCTCACGAACCACTTATTTTTTCACGATGGAATTTTGGCTATCAGGGAGCCTTTCTCACGAACCACTTATTTTTTCACGATGGAATTTCGGCTATCAGGGAGCCTTTCTCACGAACCACTTCTTTTTTTTTACGATGGAATTTCGAGACACAAAATACGAACCATGCAATTTGGGGGAAGACTCTCTTCATATATATATCAGAAAGAGTATTTTACATGGGATCCGCCTCGTTAAAAACCTTGCCTCTTGATTTAGAGCCCCCTTTGCAAGGAAAAGAGTACGGTCCTTCTTATTCTAGTACGACGATTAAGAAATAAAACTAATTTTTTCTCCGAAATCACTTATAGATACGTGATTCGGGCTTTTATCTTGCTAAAATGTGAACTTACGAAAATTGAAAAAAGCTGCTACCCACTACACCTATCTACAACTAGGGTTTTCATGGATAATACCTCTTTAGGCTATCGGCATTCCACGAATACGGCAACTCTTCGCCGATCCGCTCCATCGAGTGAAAAGCCCCCGGCATATCTCGTTTCCCCGGCCATGTAAGGCCCTTCCCATGACTCATGAAGTTTTCCTCGGGTTCTCCCAATTTTTCTTTCTTTTCAAGACAAGATCACCGGTTTTGATGTCCTTCGGACTACTTTTTTGTCTCTCCATGCCCTTGTCTCTCTCTGGTACTTCTCAATGTTTTCTGCTGCTTCGAGGATTGTCAGCTCTATCATGTCTTTCTCCACCTTCTTATCAATTTCCTCTATTTCTTTTCCTTTCAAGACTCTCATGCTTTCATTCTTGATCTCCTCTGGTGTCATAGCCTCAGTCCCGAAGAGTAGGCGAAAAGGTGTGAAACCTGTTGCCCTTGAAACTGTGGTGTTGTGAGACCAGATCACCTTTGGAAGTTCATCCACCCACTTTCCCTTTTTCTGATCAAATAAGCATTTCTTGATTCCCGAAAAAATCAGGCCATTGGCTCTTTCAACTGCTCCATTGGACTGTGGATGATATACTGACGAAAATTTCGCTTGTGTGCCTAGGGTTCTGCAATACTCTTTGAAGGTGTAGCAGTCAAACTGTTTGCCATTATCAACCGTCAGTTCTCTAGGAACTCCGAACCTGCAGACTATGTTCTGCCAAAAGAATTTCTGAACTGTTGCTGCTGTGATGTTCGCGAGTGGTTTTGCTTCTACCCACTTCGTGAAATAGTCGACCGCTACAGCCGCGAATCGGCAATTGCCCTGAGCTGTTGGCAACGGGCCTACTAGGTCCATGCCCCATCTTTGCAGAGGCCAGGTTGGAGGAATTAAATGAACGGCATTGAAGGCGGTTCTGCCGATTTCCCGTCTTCGGCATGCTTCACATTGCCGAACCAACATCTTGGCGTCGATGTTTATGGTTGGCCAATAGAATCCTTGTTTTATCGTCTTGCCGGCCAAAGCCCCGGTGCCTATGTGTGCCCCACAAAATCCACTTTGTGAATTTCTTTTATGAGTTCACAACCTTTTTCGGGGTGGGCGCCAATGTTGGGGGTACCCGAAAAATTCGGAATACTACCCTAACACAAGTGAAAGTTCTTAACACGTTCAATAGCTCGGTTAATGCACAAAGAGATTGAAATCCCTCCTGCAAATAGCACAAGTCCCAAAAAAGTCTGAATCCGTTTACACGTGCCCTCGCGCCCCCTTTTATAGGGAGACGAAGGGACTTTTACATTCCGATAACACCCTCGGGCTCGGAGAATATTCCTAATGTGAACACACACAAGAATGTCTTTTCCCCCCTTACACATTTACAAGTCCGCCACTAGTTCACACTCTAAACCCGGACTTTTTGGGACTACAACTTTGACTTTGCTTCTCCCGTGATTCGTGAATGTCTTCGCCCGAAATTCTCGAATTAAGTCTTCAATAGATTCCCGAAGTGGCTCTTGCTTCCCGGCGGGTTCGTGCGTGTTCTTGCGCCCGAGTCCCGAACGAGTCTTCACCGGATTCCCGAATCGGCAAATCTCCGAAGTTCGGACCATCAACGGTTGAGATTCGGGCTTCCGCATGTTCATGACTCCGCCTCTTCACCGAATCAAGATTCCCGAACTCGCACATTCGCGAATTCGAGACTTCACGGGTCCCGGACTTCCGAGAATCGCGAATTCCTTGCTCCCGAAAAACATACTTTGAGAATTCCGTTAAACTCGACGTTTCGAGGGTGACGGGTTTTCTGAATTCCCCAACGGCGACACACCGCCCATGGACAAAATTGTCGGTCAACACCTTCACCATCTCTCGGATTTCTTTGAACTCTTCCTTGGTTTTCATGAACCAGCACGTTGTGTGCACGACGCCACTCCTAGAGCTATGGTTAGCCCTGTTAATCACATAATTATTAATTTTCATTCTTGAGTTGTAAAAAATTATCCAGATGACTTTTCGCATCTATTTTTTTGTTTCGAGATAAATCCGGAGGGATTGGGATGTTTCCGTGCAAAATCATGCTGCTAATTTTAGTTGATGTGTCAGATTTTGCATGTTTCAATGGAGATACCAAGAGAAAAATGGATCTAAATCATCTCCACTAATGTAAGAAGATTGATGGGATGTGTACGCAGTGCAGGCGGGCTATGCTCGGGTGTCGCTAGTGCCCACCGATGGGAGCCACCGCTGTCCCTCCATAGGAATCGTCGCCGTACGAGGAGGAGGATGTCGTTTAGTTGACCAAGGGAATGGGCCACCATCGAGTCGACCATGGATCTCCGATTCGGTTCAATTTTTATGGTGAAAAAATGTTCGGTTGATCCGATTGGTTGAAGCTGTAATCGCACCCTTGCTGCATGAGATAGATGGATTTTAAGCAGTTAATGCTTGCTTGCCTGCATGCCTATCCTCAATTGTAAATTTGTTGTTAAATTTGTACTCCTCGAAAATTAAAAATAACATTCGTGGTTGGAGTAATTTTGTCTCAAATGTTATATCTGAATTCCATTATCTTGAATTCTAACTCACATAAATCAATATTTGGCACAAATCGTAGTACGTCTTAAACCTAGCTCGAGGGACTATTTTACTACCACTGATCTATATTGACATGCTTTTACAGTAGTTGGAGGGATCGCCGAACATTTCTACAGCTTTAAATTACTCATGAGTGAAAAGTAGTAATTACATCATGTTGAACATCAAGCTTTTTGGGTAAATATATAGATTTATTTCTAATAATCCACGCCATGTAAGCAATATTTTTTACGATCCCAAAAGTTTCTATACAAGAACACAAATTTATTGTTTCAACATGTCTAATGAATAAATGAGTAATTTCCAATGACAAGATTACTTCGTTCTCTCCTATGCTGGTTAAGTAGGAAGTCTGACTATATGACAAGCATGTGTAACCAAATTCAATCATGCCCCTTTCCAGCTTGTTAGCACAAACAAAGAATTTTTACTACCTTAAAAAGGTGAAATTATCTAAAGTTTGCAATCTTAAATTCTTTAAAATCCCACAAACTTAACTCTATACCGCGTTACAATGGATACAATCCGTGCAAGGATGAAACCTCTCTCCTAAACATAATGTCATGCGTACATCACTCTCCCAAATCTCGCCAAGCTAGCTGGTGTGTAAGCAGTGATGGCTCTTCAAATTCCTCTCTTGCTATAATTTGTGTTAATTGCAATAATGGACCCTCCATGCGTGTTCAAAAGATTTTGCATTCACATGCCACTCCAAGGATTTTAGCCGGTGTGTGAGTAGTGACTGCAAAGATTTTACTCCTACGCAAAATCCTTGGAGGATTTTTAGTGTGTGACTAGTGACTCCAAATATTTTACTCCTAGGATTTTTACTACCGGCTTGCCGGACCTCTAGCCGTGGCGCCACCTACACGTTTAATATTATGGTAGATCCATGGAAAACATGGTGACAGTGCATCTTCAAATCAGATTGAAGAGTTGTGATAATTTTTTACAAGTTTTACGCTGGGTTCTTTGTTTATTATTCTAAGATATTTACAATTGTACCTGTGTGCTGAATAGCATGCCAAATACTCTAGTCTATGGTTTGCACGAGTATGTGAGAACAGATAACTTCTGCCACCTATAATGAAAAAGAAGTAATATTGATATTTGGAGGAAAAAAAGATACTCCTAAGGTCTATCGAATAATACTCCCAAAACGGGTCTCTTTTTTTAGACGAGGGGGAAATCAAACTCGTTTAGAGGCAATATCTAGTCCAGGATAGTCACCTCCTTTTGCTAATGTTTTTACTGTTTTATCTTGCAAAATGAGATTTAACTGCAAATTGTGGAATCTTTTATTTCAATTTTGCATGCATAATGGTTGTTTCTCTGCCTCTTTTTCTCTCAAATGTCCACTCATGGAAGCTTTAACTATGCATCAAAGCCAATCACACTAAGGGTTCACATTAAAATAGATGTGAAATCATAATGCACAACGATTTTTACTACTATAAAAATTAAAATGGAGTAATTAGTATTGGTCGGGGGACTGTATCAGAGTTTAGATAAAGTCCGGTGAGATCAAATGATTACCCTCAAGTCATTATAAAAATTATTTCTCTAAATTTGTTGATAAAATTTATATCTTCAAAATCATTATAGTTATTACTCCTTTTCATTTCAAAAGTACTGAGCATAATTGATGCTAAATAATTTGCATATGTGCGAAACTTGAGAAGTAATTTTGCAAATAAATAAATAATTTTGAAAAGAAGCGCAATTACGAGTAAGCAATTGAAATCATTAACATGAACTACCATTGTTGTGAATAATGGCAACCAAATAGGTATAATATTACTCCATAAACTACCTTATGAATTACGCGTGTCTAGTGTAATTGCAACCTTGAATCTTGTTTGAATAATGCACGCATGCAATTGTTGCTCACTGGAATCTTGCTAAAATCACGCCAGTGCTAGCCGACAAAAATCAAATCCTCTCTTGCTGCAGCTTTATGTTAATTCAATTATAGTTTGAATCTTAAAGGTTGACAATTTGCATGAGAGTTCAATAACACATAAATGGTGAAAAAATATGTAATAATTGGACCATATTATATGGCTCACAAAGAAAAGTCATGGAGTAATAAAAAATGAACACGCATGTACAAATTCAAGTCCGTGCGAGATGAAATTTTTAGAGCTTCTTCGTCCACACTACACGGTGGCTGTAGCATGGCACGTGGTGTAGTGCATTCTTGTTGCATGTCATCAACCGCTTCTTATCATGCCTCGACGCCGCCACCCTACGCGCTGTGAGCTCTAGAGCCATCATCTTGCTATCGTGACTAGGTCACCTCACATGCATACATTTTCATACAGTTGAGACAAGCTTTGACGAAAGGATTGAGTTATAAAAACAGGATATTATTCACCACACAGCGTGGTGAATATCCATGTCCGATATATATAGGGTTTAGGGTTTTATTATATATCTACAAAAGTTAGAATGACAAGTAATTTAAGATGGAGAGAGTATGCTGTAAAAAATGACTGAATTTCTTGCTCTTCGAATAAACAAAAAAGCTACCGGGTGCTATGCCTGCTCCTGGACACTATGTAATCCTTATCTCTGCCACCAAAGACCAAACGAGCATCTCTTTCGCTCTCTAGCTCGATGCTTGCCGTCGCTTGCTCTCGGCCGTAAGAGGAGTTGCGAGGTCGACCAACGGGGTCGTGGTCGGGAAGAGTCCTCCACGCCAAGCATGGCCTCCTCGTGACCCGATCGCGACTGCTGCCATGCAGCTTTTCGGCTTATCAGCCCACCACCAGCCGTAGATTTTCTCTCCCAGAATAACCATCGGTAAAGAACCGTGCCAAGAAGATTTTCTCTCGTGAACAAACCAAGACTAAGCCATCACCACCAGCGAAACGAACACGCCGATGAGCCTCGATGAATCTGTTTTCCAGTCAAAGCCATCGCGATTTTCGGATGGGCATGGGCGCGAAATAGCTTGGAAGTGCGGAGGAAAAACGTAAACTTGGACTCAGTTTTTGGACACATTTGAAGCGCTGACACCGCATCCTTGGAAAACCGCATTATTGATCGCTAAAAATTTCGGTTTGGTGTGTGCAGGTTCAGGCAGGCACGATGCATGCATTCAGAGCGTCGCGGGCCGCGCGTGCCACGCCGCGTTCCTTGTCTGACTGCTCGATCGGCTGTGCCGGTTCCACGGTCGGGTGCATTGAATCTGGACGGCCGGCCCTTCGTTCCTGCTCCTGTCAACGTGCACGTGCCTTGTGTTTCTTTCTCTTGCTAGTGCAGACGCCAACTAGGGAAGTTCTCGAATCTTGATTCGATCTGTTTGGGTTTGTTTTCTTTTCTCCAAGGCTAGCACCTAGCAGCATATGCTGGCCTCCACAGTGCCAACTATTTGTCGCAGTCCAAGCTCCGACGGGGAAAAAAGCTAAAACCAGCAGCAGTTCCTCATTCTGCCTCTAGACAGTTCCTTTCATTTCAGACATTCGAGGAGCATTGATGTATTTGTATTGTACTCCATCTGTGCATAATAATATTTGTAAAGCTAATAAAAAAGGCTAAAACTACCTACAGTTTGGAACGCAGGGAGTAGGTTGAAAAGAAGTTCTAAGCATACTGCAGAGAAATTTTCATTGGGCCTCCAGCATTGGTTCAGCCGTGGACAAGCGTCAGGTTAGGAATTGGCATCGACCAAACAGCAGCATAAACCAGCCAATTAAGAACCGGGCATCTAGTGCAAATTCTTACTTACTTGCATTGTCACTAGTACGTCATAAATCGACAACACAAAACTGCCATCTTGCTTTACCAAGAAAAAGGATTCCTCAAAACCAACATATAATTATATACTACAGTACAAAACTACATTATTCAGTCCTCAATGGCACGAGATCTCCATTCACTGACAGACACTAGTATTTAGTATCACACACAACAAGGCAGATCCATACACAGCAAAGCATTGTTCCTGCTGCAACCAACGGGGTAGCTGCATCAAGCAGATACAAGGAAAATTACAGCATCGGACATTTTCATAGGTGCCATTACGTGTACAGATTAATTCAGCATGCAGTTCTGTGATTCGTGATAATACATCAAGCAAGGTTTCGGCTCCAACCCTATGATCACACTGTGATGTTCAGTAAATGGTAGTATATTCATGGTGGTGGCAGATTCAGTGTGCTGCAAGAGCAAATCCAGTGTTCCCCATCACATTCTTGACGTACTCTTGCCTCGCGGGGTGGCCCTCTTGAGGCCGGTTCAGCGCAGCCCAGACTGGTTCCCCGATGAAGAGTCTCATCAGCTGCAAATTCAAAGGAATCTCAGCATTCTTACGTACTTGGCATGAAACCTTTTGCGAGCAAATTAGCAGCTGATCATATTGGTGTAGCTGTATGCATAACTGTGCCACAAAGTGGTGACAAAGAAGATCAAATTAGCAGCTCCCATTATGATTCTAAAATCAGGTTAATACCTTCACATAGTTGGCACTGTCGAGGGTGAACCGATGATAGATTCCAGCTGGCAGGATGATCAGGTCTCCTTCTTTGATCCAAATCCTAATCCACTTGTCGTCCTTGTCACGGACATCAAAGTACCCGCTGCCCTCTAAGCAGTAGCGGATCTCTTCGTCGGCGTGCATGTGCTCAGTGAAGAAGTTCTTCACCTTCTCCTCATAGTTCTCCAGTCTGTCAGGACATATCTCAATAAGATCCTTCAGGAAGCAACCATATTCTGGTTAGAACATCACACATACGAAATGGAAAACAGAGAGTAAGAGATTCAAAGTTGCTGAAATTCATGGGGGATTAGCACAGACCATGTAACTGTATCCTCTTTCTTTGCGAATTTTTGCAAGCTCTTCTTCGCTTTCAGACTTCTTGGGGTCCAATTGCCAATACAACACACCGATATCTGCAAAAACAGGTAACAGGTACAGAACAAAAAGCTTTTCAGATTCTCTGGATACCATCGGTGCAGTTGGCTGCTGTAGTAGGATCCAGTCCAATTTGAAAGTTAATGACCATATAATCAAGGAGTCAGGAACCAAATGGCACTGGTTACAGTCACTTTACACATATTTGGATGTAATTCGTCTTCAAACTTTCACCAACTTCAGTATAATTTTTTTGGTTATGGCTCCAAAAAAAATATTCCTCCAACAGAGTTGGCAAAGGAAGTGCTATAAAAAAGCAACCTTGATATTTCTATACAGCACAACAATTGCTTAACACATTCAGACAAATGACCCAAATGCAGAATAGGAATGCAGATGTTGTTGAAGAAACACAATTTCATTTCAGAGATACATGGATTGATACTGAACACTGAGTTAGTATTTGAGATTTGACTATACGAAGCAGATAATTTCTCGGTTGATTTGAGAGCACTGAGTCCACTGAAATCTAAAACAACGGGAACATATCGGAGCCTGTTTGATAAATGCAGAACATCAAGGCCTAAGATAGCAGCGCCAAGCTTTGCACACATCCTGAATTCCTCGTATCAAAGGGGGATCAAAAAAATTGGGAAAACTTGTAGCGAAAGGAGCCTAGGATGGGTGCCAACAACTCCATAACTGAAGCAAGCAAAGCCATGGGCAGCTTACCTTCAAGCTTGGAGAGGGGCAGGAATTCCTTGGGCCCTTGGAGGTCCTCGCCCTTCTCCCCCACGATCCATGCCTACCAATCCAAGAACCAACAGCACACAACGGATCAGGTCAACGAATAACCGCATCAATAATCACAGAACGAACGCATCGAGACTCCTAGCCAAGAACCTGGATGTACCTGCGGAGCCATGCCGAGTGGAACGGGAACCGCGGAACTGGCTTGACTTTGGGGGCGCCGCCCTCTGCGCGTATAAATCAAGAAGGACGGATGGTTACCAGTGGGTTCCAGAACCAAGATTGTCCCTTAATGGATTGTCTTGTGCGGCTGTGTGTTGTGATTGTGGTGGAACTTGCAGATGGAGAGAGAAACACAGGGAATCACTGATCTGTCTCTGACTCTTGAGAATCGCTGCCCGCGACAACAGCTTGCGGTTCCTGGCGATTCCAGACACCAGTGTGAATGGTGATTATGTGAGGAACACGTCAGTGCGATAAAAACAGAAAAAAAATCACGATAGGGATTTCCCACCTCCACTGCATCGCTTAAAATCGGCCGTAAATTATTTACGATGCCAATGAACCGTAGGCCCACTTACTTGGACGATTCATAAGGGCGTCATGGACTCATGGGCCCGGGACGAATGTGCCTGTCGCAAATTTTAGTTTGACCAGAAAATATGCCTATGGTTTTTAAAAAAAGAGCAAATATGCCTACGGGAGACACTTTAGACATTACGCAGGAAAAAAAGTGTATTTTTCATAAAAAAGTGTATTTTTCATCCTTCAAGTATTTACACAAATGAAACATAGAGGATGAATGTCACACTTTTTCATTTGGTGCAAATCAATCTCTTAACTAGGAAAAAAATGTATTTTCATCTTTTAAATATTGCAAAAGTCCTTGACTTTTTCCAGGAGATGGCATTGTTAGCAACATGGGAACTGTGGAAGCTAAGAAACGACAAGATATTCAATAGGGATAACCACTTGGTGACTAGATGGCCCTCTAATTTCAAAAATCAATGTTTTGTCCATTTAGATAGATTCAAAGTTGATCTGCAATCGACGTTCTGTGCTTGATTAGACGCCTTTAGTTGAACTGTCTGTAAGCAAACACTCTGTAAATTTATTTTTAATTTTTATACTGTGGGATCTCCCCCACGGCCTTTCTAAAAAATTTACAAAAATGTGGCATTCATCCCCATGTTTCATTTAGTGCAAATCAATCCCTTAACTATCTGAACTAGTGCAATAATCACCGCCACCTTAGTTTAACAACGATTTTGTATCATATAATAGCAGTTTAGATCGGATAATCATCTTACTAATTACTGCTTAATCACATATTATATTGAGTCAATCTCTATAATAATTTAATGTAAAACAGTGTTATTAATTTTTTCAGAAAGAATTACGTCCAATTTAGAGAATTTACTGAACAAAATTGTGAACTTTATATATTTGACTTATCATATTGCATCCTAGGTAGGGATTACTAATTAATTAAATGATTATATGGCATAAATCGTTAGTATATTTCACTAAACCATTGTTAAACTATAAGGAGAGGACGATAAATGCACCAAATTAATTACTTAAGAGATTGATTTGCACCAAATGAAACATGATGGATGAATATCACACTTTAGTAATACTTCAAGGATGCAAAATACACCTTTTCCTTTATATTGACAGTTTAATTTGTTTTCAAATCTCTATTGCTCGATGTGTCACGAACATCATGCTGTTAGAAGTTGTTGAGAGATATGGGTACCTCATGAATCCCCACGGACCAGGGTCTTAGTCGTCCCTGACAAGTGGGTTTGGTTTGTCAGAAGACCCGCTGACCTGACGGTAGGCCCTGGCCAACCTAATGTGTGGGCCTGTGACGTGAAGACAACTTGGCATGCAAGCCAGACATACCAAACAAGCTCAGATAAGCTTTCCATGTTGTAACTGACTAGGATATATAGATGGAAACCAACTTGTAGCCCAAGCTCATTGGCCAATATAAGGTGGCCTGGGGTACCCTCTGAGAGTAGACCTACCACGATTTGCAACTTAGCTCTTACGCACAGCAATACAAACCACCAAGAACTGGACATAGAGTTTTACTCTTCGGAGGCCCGAACTAGTAAAAATCCTCGTGTCTCTTGTGTTTTGTGTGTATCGTTGCACATCCATCACATTTTTAGTTCTTGATCCCTCCTTCCTACAAATCAATCATGTGGGTACCCCTGTGGACTGCTCAGATCCCAAAGTCTGACGGTTGTAGATTTGGAATACGGACACTCGATCTTCAAAGTAGAGACATGTGACACCATGCTAGCTTACCACGTGGTTGTCCTATACTTGACATGTGCTACTGTCGACGCTCATTAATGACACCCCTATACCTATGGTTTACCTTCAATGTTGGCACAAACATGATATCATAACTAATTATCCTAACCTCATGACCATACAAGTTCGCATATGCATGTGTTTTTGGAGTATTTGTGTCTACATAGGTTTTTGGTGTTAAATGAGCACTCTTGGGTGAAGTTCATAAGGCATGTCTCGATAGAATAAAGAAGTCCAATGCAAGTGCAACTCCAAGATGAAAATGATTCCAATAGTCCAAAGATTCGGAGACTTAAACGGGTTCTACTAACAAAACATTGAGTTCCAAAGTCGTGT
This sequence comes from Cenchrus americanus, assembly GCA_947561735.1. Classification (NCBI taxonomy): domain Eukaryota; kingdom Viridiplantae; phylum Streptophyta; class Magnoliopsida; order Poales; family Poaceae; genus Cenchrus; species Cenchrus americanus. Next base: position 60,467,632 of record OX387240.1, read on the forward strand.
ACCTTGTTGAGAGCTTCGATTTGCACATATGGAAAGTCTAATTCAGATCAAGGAGCTAAGAGACATGGCCTCGGAAATACCTGCTGCGCAGATAAGTCTAAAATCAGACATATTATCTTCCGAGGCTGTTTTGGGATCTTATCTTCGTTTCCAAGGAAAAAATGAATACCAAAGTTTGAGATAATTTCGTGCCATTCAACGTAGACACCGAATTTGCCTTATTTGAGGTCCGAACGTGGGATATATGTCATCGGCAAGGAAGGGTTCATAACAGGAAAATCTGGGGTGAGGCTGATTTTGTGGAAACCAAGTTTGATTAACTCCCAAGCAAGATCTTGTGCAAGGCAAGGTGGAGCATGCCCCAAGGCTCCCAAGGGTATAAATACAACCCCGTAGGCACCCCATCGGGGGACCATTCATAGCCAACAAAGTCATTATTGACATTTCTTAACGTCACTACTAACAACGCCTTGTTAACGTGAGCGTCAAGATGCCTGGGTATACCAATGATCACGAATGAATCCGCAAGCACATAGATATACCGTTGTAGCACTTCCCCAAGGAACGAGTATTCCGGGGGTTTTCGAATCCACGGGATGGATGAGATCTAGCTCCTAGCCCAACTGATGGACTAAGGACACAATTCCGAGGATAAGATAGGTGGGAAGGAACTACTGATAGGGTACAAAGTCTAGCATGATCTCTCACGTATGAACACTCCCTTCGGGCACCGACCCCTCCTGGCTTGAAAAGGCTCAGGTGGTTTCGGCCTTTTGCTCTATGTTGTACCCGGACGCGGAGGAGTATGAAGGGTTCAATGGATATCACTACCGCGACCTACCTCTATCTATACGTGGGGCACAGGGCAAACGAAGAATAACCCACAGTCTAGACACCACGTCTACACCACCGATCACTACTATAACCTGACTCTGTATGACGTCCTGGAGCCATGCTATAGCACTCCGTATAAATACAGATTGACGAACTCGCGAGGGAGATACTGGCACTAGCTCAAGATCACAACTATCACTATGCAATATCACGAATGTGCTTTGGTCTAATTAAAGAAATACAGGAGCATCAACTTTATTCTAATAGATAGCAATAACACAAATGGAATGTGAATTTATGAACCTATGCTACAAGATCGAGTGGGTTGTGTTCGAAGAACACAAGCCCCTAAATCAAGAACAAACAAAGAACATAAGAACACACTCACCTATGTATGAACACGACTTTAGTCTAAATAGAAAATATTGAAATATTCACTTTACTCTAAATGAAGAACAATAACATCTGCTGAGGTTCATTCTTGGAGAAGATGTCAAGAACAAGACACGGCCCCAAGCATTCCCCCTCACTTTCTAGCACTAATACTGTACAAGGAGCTTTCCTCTCCTAAAGAGAGAGGCCACAAGGCCAAAGTGAAGGAGAAGAAGTGTGTCTTGGAAATGAGGTCCCTTCCCTTCTATTTATAGGCAAGGGAAATCCTGGCTCTGAGCACCAAATGCCTCCAAGACACCCCGAAACACACTGAGGGGCCAATGAGGAAGCGCCACGTGCAAGGCCAGGATCAACCGACACTAGGTCGGTTCAGCCGATCCTAAGGGTTCACGTGGCATGTTGTGCTTCTTCTGGGTGACTAATATGTGGGCCCCTAAGGTGGTTCTAGGTGCATACCGTGGTTTGAGTCGATTTGGGTAGCAAGTGGGCCCTTCAATCCATGTGATGTCCATGTGTCACTCTCTGATTCGTCGAAGCCTTCCTCCCTTGGATTGGTGACGTGGTTGCCACCTAAGATCCTGTGTGGCAGTCCCTCATTGGCCGAGCTTGAAGTGCTTGGATCAAAGGTATGTGCTTTTGCTCTCATCTCTTGTGCTAAACACCTACATTCGAATATACGTCACCACTTGTGGAAATTGTTAGTTTAAGCTCCTATTCTAGGGTTGATGTGCAGTTCTCGTGTCAAAATGCAGAAGTTGGCGGCTATACAATGAGCACTTAATAGTCCTCAACAGCCTTCGACCATCATTTGTGTGGCTAGTTGCGCCAACATCAAGCACATTAGAGGCACTCAAACAATGGAAAACCTTGTAGTCCACTTATCTTTAACCAGTGTAGATGTTCGCACCTCAATGGTGCAGACCTAGAACTGACAATGAAGCGAGGACACACTCATGCACTTAGCATGAACAACCATGAGGCCAAGTACAGGGAGAGGCATGACAAAAGGTCGGGGACGGGGAGGCACCACTGCAGTTAGGCATCCCACATCCGAACAGTGAGATAGCATGGGAACTCCAGACGGTGAGGCGGCGCATGGACGAGCCTTCGGAACATCAATATAGCAAATTAAGGCACTACCACACTAGCATTGGAGATGAGGATATAAGTGGTTGATAAGTCCGACCCAGGTGGGATTGGATTTATGGTAAGCCCGGTGCACTGACTATGCAGTTTGGCCTCGGCACCCGAATTTCGATGCAAACCTTAGCACTATCCTTCGGCGCACCCCTCAAGGAAAGGCCCAATCACCCCAAAAGACTCGTCCATTAGGGGAAGGGTGGTTCTCCCCTTTAAGGTGGCTTCTTCCTCCCAAGCTAAGCAAGGTGGGATAACGAGTCTCACACGGTCGCCACCCAACTACAACTGTTGCGTCTTTGCCAACGAGTAATAGTGGAGGACAATGAAGCCTCGCACTCTCGCCCACATCCATAATTATGAGGACAATAATGAAGCCTAGAGCTGCAAGCTTCATGCCAGCCATCTTTTTTTGAGGTGTTGCAATACTTGTGCCTTGTGCGCTAAGGCTGAAGTGTTGCATGGGTACTTATAGTTGCAACGTGAAGTGCTGCAGGACATGTGTTTCATTCACTTATTATTGTATGTGGCCGTTGGTTTAATTAAGAGTTAAGCTGATGTTTTCCATATCAACTGGATCGGTTGATTACATCAATCAACTAGCTAGTGAAGCGAGTTGACCTAGCTACATGAGAGTACATATAGATCGATGCGTGGTGTGATTAGTGAATAATGAAGATATCTTGTGTGCTTAGGAAAAATAGATATATGTCCAGTGCCATTGCTGCCATGCAAGCTAGATTGGACTAGCAGTGTGCAAACATTTACCTCGAGAAGTCAAGTATCGAGGGCGCGCACGCAGGAACAAGAGAGGTGAAAAGTACATCTAGTGGAGCATATCCTCTTCACCACTCACCTATCACCACCAGTTTTAGGTGTACCGGCAATAATAGGGTATCTGGGTACCCATCTCGCTATACGTTGTCCCTCGCTGATCAAACTTGGTGAGGCTGCCTCCTCTCCATCTACCTCTCCATCCGTGGCTACACCCAACCCTCTGCACCTCACGCACCGCTGCCCCATCACCATCCCTAGCTCGATTGAGGCAGAGAGGGATGGGGACAGGGTAGGAGGAGGAGGCAGAGGAGGATCCAATCGACACCTGGATACGTGCGCAGGTGCGGGGATGAGCCAATCAATCGGAGGGGAGGAGATCAAGAGATGCTCGGTGCAAGCACGAGGAGGAGCCTCTGGTGGGCACGGGCATGGGGAGGAGACGACAGGGAGGCTAGTTAGCAGGGAGGAGATGGTGATCAGCACGGAGGGTGAGGAGGAGGCATTGCGCAAGCACCGAGGCTGGTGGGGGCAGAAAAGGAGGCGCGCGTCCGGAGCAGGCACATGCATTCACTGTCGTGTGAGAGTGGAGAGGTGAAGGAGAGGATAAAGGAAGATGAGAACAGAAAGAGGAAAATATATATAAAAAAGGATTGCAGAGTATGAAAGAGAAAAATAGATAGAAAGAAAAATTAAAAAGAGAAAAGAATAAAGGAAGAGTAGATAAATAGATGGGGGAAGAGAGGGAAAGAAGAAGATGACGCGTGGGACCACTTGTCAGTGTGTAGTAGAAGGTAGTCGTTGAGATTTGGAGAGTAGAAAATTGAGAGTCTGTTGGGGTGAGTAACTCAGTATGGAAAGAAATCTTTTTAGAGAGTTAAATGGAGAGTAAAAATTGGAGAGGTCGTTGAAGATGCTCTGAGAGGTGAAAGGTATAGCTAGTGAAGCATGAGAGTACTACATGACTAGTGATTAACCATATAAAGATGGACTTGGAACTTCACTTTTAATCTCTCTTTTAACCTAGTGGATAGGTTAATTGATGGAGTAGTTGTTAAGGAGTCTACTCTTGGGGATATTATTCTAATTAGTAAATGTGTTGTAACCAAAATGGAAGTAGATTAAACTAAAGTGGTGTAATTAGATGGCATGTCAAAGCCATTTATTATCACTACAAAGTTCATAATGATCGTTCTTACTTATCATAATCAAATGATAGTACCATTAGCTACCAAAATCAAAAAACTACACGATTCCACCTCTCAACCACCTACCTTAGCAATAACAACAAAGTTCATAGCAACAACAAGTAGCAAACATCACAATAACAATAAGTTCCATATGTAAGATAGTATAATTTTTCAGATGGTATAATGAGCTACCAAAATACAAGCATGATCTTATATCTCAACCATCTACCTAGCGATAACATGACACATCACATTATGTCTCATCATTGTCCTTGAATGAGCTCTTTACATGCGGCCTGCCATAGTAATTTCTGCATCTTCTTCACCATGACAGTGGTAGAATCCAAGTGTCCCTTTTTGTTCTGCAGCTGAGTGACAATCACTTCAATTTTTCTACTGACCTTTGCACATTCTCCTTTCCACATCATTGTGTCATTTCAGCTTTCACATTGTCTTACGTTTACCCATTTTTAGGTGAGACATCAGAGCATTGTTTTCATTTTTTTCCACATGTCCATCCGGTACTTGATTGCCTTCGCATTGTATCGTGTCATCAAATGTAGTTCACACATGCTTTGACGTTGGCCTCCTTCTTAGCAATTCTCTATGCTTCTTCCCACGACCTTGCTTCCTCTTCAGCTTTTACTTCCTCCTCATCAACTTGTTGAGAACTAGTAGAGTCCTAGCATCCCATTTAGGATCAACCCACCTAAATGGCGCATTTTGCAGACACTGATTATGTTCATACAATTATCCACTTACAACACTAACATTAAAAGTAGAAGCTAAGCATAGATACTGATGCCTAGAGAGTTGGCACCCTATCCTATCATATATTAGAGGGACAGGGAACCCATGCTTGCACTTTTTTTCAGGATCCACAATGATAACATCACAATCAGATGATGATGATCTATCCCTATCAGATTATACTCCAAAGACTAGTGGGCACTAATAAAATTCATGGACCTTTCAACTTCTAGCTAGCACCAAGAAAAATGATAATATAATAATACAATGAAATGAGAGCAGTCTCTTCAACACAAATCCCCAAATCAAGAATTCCATTTCCTTAGAATGATAGGTGTGAAAGTATCGGCACAAAACATGGGACTAACCTGACCTGAGCAGGTCCTGCTGCTCCATTTGCCGCTAGGCCGGCTAGGATTTTCCATTCTCGCTGCGGTACGTGCACCGATGCTAGCTCTAGCCTTTGCCACAACCAACATGAGTGTGGTGCCGCCAAGTCTCTTGTAGTAGTGTACACCACGTCGAGAAATGAGAAATACACCTCATGCTTGGGCCTTGAACTAGCATGCGAACCACATAAGCAAAATAAATAAAGCATATCTTATCGAAAACATACACAGTTCATGTTTCAGTGGTAGTGATGTCTCCACATGATCAAAGAGATATCGGATCAAGCCTTGTTATAGACACTCGTTTCTTTTAATTTTCCTTACTGTTTTAATCTCAGAACTTCAGCCACCAACTCACCTGAAACTGACATGCGGGACCAGGTGTAGTAAAGACTTCCCATTTGATCGGTAAGGGGTTCGACCCATGGGAGGAGCACGTTTTCCATTTCATTTTTACCGTATGCTTTCTGATGTTTTACATCCATGTACCAACCGAGTGATGATTTATTTTTGTCATAGTGGCAACTTTTATGATGTCCAATAATTTTGTCACTATTGTTCGGATGTGAAATTTTATGACATTTTAAGTTGATAACAACAAAAGTATCATATATTTTTGTGCATTGTGAAACTTGAGCAAGTAGGCGCGCTAGACTTGCATACATGTCGTTCATTGCCGATCCGCATCATGCACAGTGCCACCCAGGCCTCCGATGACATCACGTATTGTGCTTGGAGATTGATCGCTCCCTGCATGTCAACAGGTGTCCGAGGAGAATGGCTTCTAGCGCCATTTATCCTCTTGTAAATCTACAACACCGCAAACTCGATGGCCTCTTAGAGATCACGGGCTCCGAGCTCCATCTTCGATCATGACCAAATTTCAATCGGTGTGGTTTATCTTTGTGAAGGTCGGGAAGGCGCCGTAGACTTCCATCACGACACGCTACACCGCCATGTAGCGGCCACGACGTCGACTTGGGGAGGGAGATTTAGAGTTCCTCGATCTGATGGAGTGATGGTGTGCGGGTAGGCCACCCTGTTCAGCTACCTTCTTGCTATCATTCTTGGCTTTGTGAACTAAGACTCCCGTAGGAGCAAAACCTGAGATGGTTTTGTTAGCAGCAAGCCAAACCAGGTAGTGGCGGAAGAAGAAGAACGGCAAGGCCCAAGGCCTAGGAAGGCGAACACACGTGTTTCAGGCCCAGAATGGTCCAGGTAGCTAGCCCAGTAGGGTAGTGATGTGGTATTTAGTGGCTGAAAGATGTGGAGGAAGGCATCAAGAATTATTGTAAAAACTTATCAGTACTCTCTTCTTCTTCCCTATGACAGGGTCCTCGATGGATCTCTGCCGTTTCTCTGAACTCCCCCTGTAATTCTCCTGCTACCTCGAATTCTTGTATCGATTCTCGTATTCAGATCCCTTCCCTGCTATCCTCTGTTAACAATTGGTATCAGTCTCAGTCGATCTTCGGAAGTATCAGGTGTTTTGCTCGATTCGTCTCCTGGGTTCTCAGCTCCGTGTCTCTGGGTTGGATTTGGTGATCGCGATTCGTCATGGCCAGATCCGTCCTAAGAGCGTCGGAGCCCCGCATCCCTTGAATCGAAGCAGTATTCATCGATCGGGCAGCACCGGATCCGGTTGGGTGTGTACGGGTCGGGATCCAGAGTGATTCGACCTGTGCCCTGTAATTCCCATCCAGCAGCCTGATCCGAGCACTATCCATACATCGATCATGAATCCCGACATCCAAGCCATCATCGACGAGATCGGCAATAAGTTTGAGGAGATCAAGGCGCAAACCGTCGACAAGTTCCAAGAGCTCGATGAGAAGCTCGACGCCAAATTCACCGTCTACGACAACGCTTGGGAGCGCAAGTTCGCCAACCTTGAGATCTCGCACCACGCCAAGATGTGCGCCTTGGAGTGCCGCCGCATCCTTCGACGATTAGAGTTCAGAGATCGAAGGTACGGTGGGCGACATTAAGCTCGAGGTCGGGAAGTTGTCCAAGCACTGGGAGCGCGCGATCCGTGAACGCTCACCGCCGCTGCTTCCGACGGGTACTTCTCCACTTGAAGATCCGAAGCCTGCACCATCTGCCGCCATGTTTCCCTCACTGCGGGCGGATCCCAAACCTTCGTCGGCGTCCGGGCGCCCATCTGCTTCGGACAAGGTCAACGGGCCCAGAGGGCACTGCTTCGACAACTATCACCGGGAGGGTGGCTTCGGTTCGGTCGCGACCGTAGCTCATCCCCCGGTCAAGGGTGCGTTTCGTCTGCCAACTCCTCCTACCATTGATTTGGATACTAGTCATGTTCCTAGGCCAAAACATTTTGCTCATCCAGTTGGTAGTGGAGGTCGGGGTCAGGGTCGGCTGCCCAAGCTAAATTTTCCCTCGTTTGATGGCACCGATCCTAAATTGTGGCTTAGTAGATGTGTAGATTACTTTGAGCTGTATGATGTTGAGCAACCACGCTGGATAATGGTTGCAACGATGCATTTTGTCCCTCCTGCTGCTCATTAATTACCATCAGTAGAGAGTAAATTGAAATACTGTTCTTGGCTGGAATTTTGCACTATGATATTAGATTGCTTTGGGCGAGATCAGCATGAGTTGTTAGTCAGACAGCTGCTTCAAATTAAGCAGTCTGGACCTATAGCTGAATACATAGACAAATTTGCTGGGTTAATAGATCAATTAGCTGCTTATGAGGGCATGGGTAATCCTTTGCATTTTACCATGCGCTTTATTGATGGGTTGAAGGATGATTTGAAATCTGTTGTTCTTATTCAAAGACCCAAAGACTTGGATACTGCATACATTCTTGCTCAATTACAGGAAGAGCTCTCGGAATCATCAAGAAAGATGGAACTCAAAAGGCAAGATTATCCCAGCAAGTCATTCTACAAAGGCTCATCACAATTTTCTTCTCAGTCCAAACAACCCAAGCAACTGCTTGCTACTGCTGAAGATAGAAGATCTGTGGAGGCTGCTAGGCTATCCTCAACTGATGAGAAATGGAGATCACTGCGGGCCTTCAGGTGATCCAAGGGGCTATGTCAATACTGTGCTGAGAAGTGGACAAAGGAACATAAATGCTCTGATTCGATCCAGTTACATGTCATGCAGGAGATACTGGATCTCTTCTCTGTGGATGCTGAAGAGGAATTCTTGGAGAGGGATAACCTTGATGAACATTTGTTTCTCACACTCTCTATGGCTGCTTTGTCAGGATTACCGGCTCCAAAAACTCTATCATTGTCTGGTGTGATTCAGGGTCTCAAGGCAAGAATTTTGGTTGATTCAGGGAGTTCCCATTCCTTTATTTCTGACAACTTGGCTGTCCAATTATTTGGAGTCATTCCTCTTCAAGCTTCTATGACTGTGCAAGTAGCAATGGTGAGAAGCTGAGATGTGCAAGCCAACTATCTCAGGCATCCTGGTCCGTCGATGGCTATGTGTTTGCCACTGACTTCAAAGTGCTGAAGCTGGCAGCTTATGACATCATCCTTGGCATGGACTGGTTGGAACTGAACAACCCTATGAAAGTTCATTGGAGGCACAAATGGTTGGCAGTTCCTTACCAAGGCTCCACAGCTGTGCTATATGGTAACAAACCTGAAACCCCTGAGGGCACTGTACTCCATGTGTGTCATGTTCAGGTTTCAGTGGATAATGATCAGGTGGTTCTCACTATTCCTCCAGAAATCCAACTTCTTATAGAAGAATTTGCTGCTCTATTCGAGGTTCCTACGGATCTTCCACCTCCTCGAGCTTGTGACCATGCCATCCCTTTGCTTGAAGGGGCTGCTCCAGTTCAAGTCAGGCCATACCGTTTTGCTCCAGCTATCAAAGATGAGGTTGAGCGGCAGATCAAGGAAATGCTCATGAATGGGATAATTCAAAGGAGCTCGAGTCCATTTTCATCATCTGTGCTATTAGTTAAGAAAAAAGATGGCACTCGAAGGTTTTGTGTCGACTACAGACACCTGAATGCAATCACTGTTAAGGGCAAGTACCCTGTCCCTATCATTGATGAGTTTTTGGATGAGCTGGCTGGTGCTTCGTGGTTCACTTGTCTTGATCTCAGAGCTGGTTTTCATCAGTTTAGATTGAAGCCTGGAGAGGAATTCAAGACAACCTTCCAAACTCATTGTGGCCATTATGAGTTTAAGGTTATGGCCTTTGGCCTCACTGGTGCTCCTGGAACCTTCCAAGAGGCTATGAACTCTACTCTTGCTCCATATCTCAGAATCTTTGTGTTAGTATTCTTTGATGATATCTTAATATATAGTGCTAATTATGAAGACCATTTGGTACACATCAGATTGGTATTTGAACTGTTGGCCAAGGATCAATGGAAAATTAAACTGTCCAAGTGCTCTTTTGCTCAGAGGAAGATTGCTTATTTGGGACATGTTATTAGTGAGCAGGGAGTGGGTACTGATCCTAGCAAAGTGTCAGCTATCTCGCAATGGCCTACACCTACTTCAGCTAAGCAACTTAGAAGCTTTCTAGGCCTTGCAGGCTATTACAGGAAGTTTGTGAAGGGATTTGGTGTCATCAGCAAGCCATTAACTGAGTTACTTAAGAAGAATGCCATATTTGTGTGGACCACAGTTCATGAACAATCTTTTGTGGCCCTTAAAAAAGCAATGTGTTCTGCCCCTGTCCTGGCATTGCCCAATTTTTCCAAGCCTTTTGCAATTGAAACAGATGCCTCTGGTTCTGGCATTGGAGCAGTTCTTATCCAAGATGGTCATCCTCTTGCTTATATCAGTAAAGCTCTGGGTCCTAAATCACAGGGAATATCAGCATATGAAAAAGAATATATGGCAATATTGATGGCAGTGCAACACTGGAGATCCTACTTACAGCATGCTGAGTTTTCTATCTTCACTGATCAGAAGAGCTTAACACAATTGTCTGACCAAAGGCTCCACACCCATTGGCAGCAAAAGGTATTCTCTATGTTACTTGGTCTTCAATACCGAGTTGTATACAAACAAGGAGTAGAGAATAGGGTCGCTGATGCATTATCAAGGAAATCTTCCCATGATTCTTCTTGTGCTGCTCTATCTACTGTTACACCTTAATGGTTGTCCGAAGTAGTGACTGGCTATGAGTCGGATGAACATGCATTGTCCTTATTAGCAAAATTATCATTGGACCCTGCTGGTGTTCCACATTTCACATTACACAATGGCATGTTAAGATACAAAGGTCGCATTTGGATTGGCTCCAACCTACCCTTGCAGCAGAAGCTAATTACTGCTTGCCACAACAGTGCATTGGGAGGCCACTCAGGCATTCCTGTAACTCACATGAGAATGAAAAAGCTCTTTGCCTGGAAGGGTATGAAAAAGGACATCTCACACTTTGTGCAAACCTGTCTCATCTGTCAACAGGCTAAACCGGACAGGAGCAAGTTGCCTGGATTACTTGAACCATTGGAAGTTCCTCCAGCAGCCTGGCAGGTAATATCCATGGATTTCATCGAGGGTCTTCCAAATTCTGGCGTTGTCAATTGTGTCCTTGTGGTGATTGACTACTTCACTAAGTATGGGCACTTCATTCCATTACGACATCCTTTTACTGCTTCTACTGTGCCCAAGTCCTTTACGGCCAATGTTTACAAACTGCATGGTATGCCAATGGCTATCATTACTGATCGTGATAGAATCTTCACAAGTGCTTGGTGGAAGGAGTTGTTTCGTCTAGCTGATGTTTCTCTCAGAATGAGCACTTCTTACCACCCGCAGTCAGATGGTCAGACAAAGCGGTTGAATCAAACATGGAAACTTACTTGAGGTGTTTTGTTAATGCCTGTCCATCTAAGTGGTATGATTGGCTTTCTCTGGCGGAATTCTGGTATAATGGTTGTTTCCATTCAGCAATTGGGCGGTCTCCATTTGAAGCACTGTATGGCTATACTCCACGACATTTTGGTATCCAGGAGGACACATCGGTTGCTGTTCCAGACCTGTCATCCTGGCTTCGGGAGAGGCAGTTGATGAATACTCTAATCAAACAACATCTGACCAGATCTCGGCTAAGAATGAAACGCCAAGAAGACAAGCATCGGTCTGAGCGAGTGTTTGCTGTTGGTGATATGGTTTTTCTCAAGATGCAACCCTATGTGCAAACTTTATTGGCTCCTCGTTCCAACCAAAAATTGGCCTTCAAGTACTATGGTCCCTTCCGTGTGGTTGCTCGTATAGGGAAGGTTGCATACAAGCTCCTGTTGCCGGAATCATCATCTATCCACCCTGTCTTCCACAGTAGCCAACTCAAGCAAACTGTATCTGACACAACTGAGGTAATTCCTGTTATACCTTCTGATGTCGATCATCATCGTGTGCCTCAGAAGATTTTGCAAAAGAGGATGGTGACCAAAGGAGTGAAGCCTGTTCAGCAAGTCATGATTCAATGGTCAGGTTGGCATCTGGAGATGGCAACTTGGGAAGATGCAATTGCATTGCAACAGCTATATCCTTTTGCTCCTGCTTGGGGGCAAGCAGGTGTTCATCGTAGGGGGAATGTTAGCAGCAAGCCAAACCAGGTAGCGGCGGAAGAAGAAGAACGGCAAGGCCCAAGGCCCAGGAAGGCGAACACACGTGTTTCAGGCCCAGAATGGTCCAGGTAGCTAGCCCAGTAGGGAAGTGATGTGGTATTTAGTGGGTGACAGATATAGAGGAAGGCATCAAGAATTATTGTAAAAACTTATCAGTACTCTCTTCTTCTTCCCTACGACAGGGTCCTCGATGGATCTCTGCCGTTTCTCTGAACTCTCCCTGTAATTCTCCTGCTACCTCGAATTCTTGTATCGATTCTCGTATTCGGATCCCTTCCCTGCTATCCTCTGTTAACAGGCTTGCTGTTCATATCTTTACCTGAAGAAACAGAAATCTAATAACTGCTAGGACAATGTCACAATGGTGCCATATCAGCTCCTTACTAAATTATGCGGACATGGAATATGTTTCTACAGGCCATCTAATATGACTATTTTTATAGTAGCGTTCTTATTTATTTTTCTCACTGCATGTTGGTAGTTAGACATTCAAACAACACTCAGACAATATGAAGGTTTGTACACATGCATTTACCATCTGATCGTAAATCAAGCTCCTGAGACTCAGTAAATAGAGACCGATCCCCATAGCCTTTTATTAGATTGCAAAGTAGAGAGGAAAGCAAACATTAATGTCAACATCAAGGTTTACAAGAATACCATAGCAGGTTTTAGCCAGGTATAGAATATAGAACCTTAATTAAGGTTTGGCATCGCCGTTCCCGGAACCACTACCCGCACCACCACCGCTTCCTCCATTTTGACCATAGCCATTGCCTCCACCAGTGCCAACAGCAGTTGCATTCATGTTTTCGTAATTGTTATACGGAATAGGATTAGATTTGCCAAATCCGTAGCCGGTACCACTACCAACTCCGTGACCACTGGATCCAGAGTTGCCTCCACCTTTTCCACTACCCCAGCCGCCGCCGCTACCTCCTGCACTTGACGATCCACCAAATGGGTCTGAACCAGCCAAGCTGGTGCCGGAGCCGGAGCCGGAACCAGCACCATGTCCAGAACCACCGTACACTCCGCCGCCGCCACCTTTAGCTGCAGCACCACCACTTCCTTGGGCAGACCCCCCATGGTCACCGCTCACAGCGGATCCAACACCATTTCCAGACCCTGAACCAGCACCATCCATAGATCCACTGCCCTCTCCCATTCCTGTCCCAGACCCTTCTGAACTAGAGTATCTAGCTACCCTCGCAGCCTCGCCTAAGCCAATAATACTTATGAGGACGATGAAGCCTAGAGCTGCAAGCCTCATGCCAGCCATTTTGAGGTGTTTGCAGTGTACTTGTGCGCTGAGCCTGAAGTGTTGCGTAGGTACTTATAGTTGCAGCGTGGAGTGCAACAACATGATGTGTGTTTCGTTCACTTGACAGCTCTTAGCGCGGTTGGTTCAAGAGTTAATAAGATGGAGTTTTCCGTATCATCTAGATCCGGTTACAACTTACAAGACAATCAACTAGCTAGCGGAGCAAGTTGACCTAGCTACATGAGAAGTCAAATCAAGCTGTACTGGCAGGTTGATCCACTGATCGACGATATAGACTGTCAGCATAAGTTGACATTTTAGCGACGACCTCGAAGTTTGCGTTTGACCGATCGAAGATCTCAAGGGTTTGCACGCTGGAACAAGACTACAAGAGCAACCTCTTGGGTCATCAGGACTCAGGACTTCAGGAGAGGTGAAAGGTAGCAGTAGAGCATGAGAGTACTACGTGACTACTGATTAACCAGATCAGGATCGACTTGGAACTTCTCTTTTAATCTCTCTGTGAATAGCAGACCAGGCCAGCGGATAGTAGTTAATTGATGGAGTGGCTGATAAGCATAGCATCTGATAGAAGTCTACTCTGCCGCCTCTGATCTCAAGCATGTTTGCATCGAAAAAAAATACAGCAGAGCTCCTAATGGGCTTCGAGACTCGAGACAGATGTTAACACGCATGCAGCAAGTGTCCGTACTTACTACTGTACTTGTTCAACAGTCCACTACTATCTGCAGACTGCAGGCAATTCGAAAATTCCAAGAAGCCCGGCTACATGTTTAAACTACTAGCTGTACTGTTTGTGAACTTGGCACATATATATGTGTCAGGTTTGTTAAAACAACTTGTACACAAATGTTACCACATACCAACAACCTTGGAGATTAGTTGTAGTGTACCCTATCTAACCCTTGTAAATAGGAGATCTCCATAGGTTGTTGAGGTGTGGCTTGTAATCCACGGTGGAGGAGGTTTCCACCCTATATGAACACGCAGGCGGCCCTAGAAGGGTTAAAAACGCCTTCCACCACGTTTTACATGGTACCGAGCCAACCTCTACTAAGATTCGTCTAGATGTCGAGTTCTACCTCCTTCTCTGCGACCCTAGCATCCATGGCGACGCCCCTTGGACTTCCCATCTCCGAGAAGCTCTCCAAGAATAATCTGCAGCTGTGGAAGCTCCAAGTCCTTCCAGCTATCCGAGGTGCTCAATTGGAGGAGCATCTTGCGAGCCCGGCGTCACCTCCACCGAAGGAGATCGTGGTCAAGCAAGGTGACACAGAGACGAAGGAGGTCAACCCAGAATTCACCAGATGGATGGCGCTTGATCAGCAGGTTCTGAGCTACCTGTTGAGCACGATGACGCGCGACGTCATGCTTCAAGTCGCCACGGCGACAACCGCGGCCGAGCTTTGGGCGGCGGTAGAGGAGATCTTCTCCTCTCAATCTCGTGCGAGGGCCATGAACACTCGCATCGCGCTGGCTACCCTAAAAAAGGGGAACATGTCAGCCAATGACTACGTCGCCAAGATGAAAGCACTGGCAGATGAGATGGCTGGTGCCGGGAAGCCGATCAGCGACGACGAGCTCGTTGGGTACATCCTGATGGGCCTTGATGAAGAGTACAACCCGTTGGTGTCTGCAATCATCACCAGGGTCGAACCAATCGGCTACGGTGATCTTCTGGCTCAGATCTTGAGCTTCGAGAGCCGCCTCAATTTGTCCCGTGGAGAAAACTCCAACCAATCCTCGGCGAACGTTGCATCTCGCGGGCGTGGTGGTTTTAGCCCCAAGAATCGCGGCGGCGGTCGTGGTCCATCCGGCGGCCGTGGCCGTGGCAATGGTGGGCGAGGCGGCCGCAACAGCAACTCCAAGCCGCGGTTCAATGGAAAGTGCCAAGTCTGCTTCAAGGAAGGGCACAGCGCTGCTCAGTGCTGGCATCGTTTTGATGAAGATTTTGTTCCTGATGAGAAGAATGTTAACGCTGCTACCTATGCGTACGGTGTTGACACGAATTGGTACACCGACACGGGGGCCACCGACCACATCACCAGCAATCTAGAGAAGCTCTCCATCCATGATAAGTACAATGGTGGGGACAAGATCCGTACTGCTAGCGGCACAGGTATGAACATTGATCATATCGGTCATGCTACAATTAAAACCCCTAGTCGAGATTTACATCTTAGAAACATTCTTCATGCTCCTCAAGCCACGAAAAATCTTGTTTCCGTTCATCGTTTAGCTGCTGATAATCATGCCTTTCTTGAATTTCATCCCAATTTTTTCTTGGTCAAGGATCAGGAAACGAAGAAGACGCTTTTGGAAGGCAGATGTAGAGGAGGCCTCTACCCTCTTCCTGAGTTGAATAAAGAAGCTCTCAGCGCCATACGGCCTTCGTTTTCCCGATGGCATAGTAGATTGGGTCATCCATCCTTTCCAATTGTTCACAAAGTTGTTAATGAGAATAATCTACCTTGTGCTAGGGAGGCCACTGTTGGTTCGGTCTGTGATGCCTGCCAACAAGCCAAAAGTCATCAATTACCCTATCCCAAGTCCTCTAGTATCTCCAAATTTCCCTTAGATTTGATTTTTTCGGATGTGTGGGGACCCGCTCCTGACTCTGTTGGGAGGAACAAATATTATGTGAGCTTCATTGATGATCATAGCAAATTTGTGTGGATTTACTTGCTTCGTTATAAATCTGAAGTTTTTGCAAAGTTCACTGAGTTTCAGCAGCTTGTAGAACGGCGCTTTGGTAGAAAAATTGTCTCCATTCAAACGGATTGGGGAGGGGAGTACGAACGGCTAAATTCCTTCTTCAAAAACGTTGGCATCACTCACCTTGTGTCTTGTCCCCATGCTCATCAACAAAATGGTGCTGCTGAGAGAAAACATAGACACATTGTTGAGGTAGGATTATCTCTTCTTGCTCATGCATCCATGCCTTTGAAATTTTGGGATGAAGCCTTTTTAGCCGCAACATATCTTATAAACCGGACCCCAACCAAGCTTCTCCAATACTCTACACCACCGCCGCCTTGTTCAATGAACAACCTGATTACTCCTCCCTTCGAGTGTTTGGATGTGCGTGTTGGCCCCATCTCCGTCCATATAACTCTAAAAAGCTTGCTTTTCGGTCCATAAGGTGTGTGTTTTTGGGCTATAGCAACATGCACAAAGGGTATAAATGCCTTGATCCATCCAGTGGTCGAGTATATATTTCCCGTGATGTGATTTTTGATGAGGCCGTGTTTCCTTTCTCTGATCTTCATGAGAATGCTGGGGCTCGGCTACGAAAAGATGTTGAACTCCTCCCTGATCTCTTTTACTTGCCTAGGGGTACAATGGTGCATGATTCGAGCATGATTAATAGTTCTCATATGCCTGCTAACCCATCGCATTCCAGTACTGATCAAAACTTGGAGCAAAATGGTGTCCAAGTGCCCATATTGCATGCTGTTTCCCAGGATCCGACCGGCGCAGCTCCCGGAGCTGATTCACCTGCACCGCCTGCCCTGCCTGCAGCGTCATCATCTTCGGGATCCGCGCCACTGCAACCGCTTCCCGCGTCTCCCGACGCGGCCTCCGACGCCCACCCCCACGGCGCCGCGTCCGCCTCTCCGCCGTCTCCACGCGTCCCTGCTCCGGGCGACACCGCCGCGCCTGCTGGATCCGGTGCGGCTGACGGATCCGGTGCGGCGCCGTCATCTGCTACCTCTCCTGCTCCTCGGCCTCGCACACGAGCTCAAGATGGAATCCGGAAACCGAAGGTGTACACGGATGGTACAGTAAGGTATGGCATGTCTGCAGTTTCATCTGAACCATGTACTGTTGCTGAAGCCTTGAGCGATAGCAATTGGAAAAAGGCAATGGATGTGGAGTACGCGGCGCTTATGAAGAACAAAACATGGCACTTGGTTCCTCCCGAGCGTGGGAGGAATGTTATTGATTGCAAATGGGTCTACAAAATTAAGCGTAAAGCTGATGGCTCTATTGATCGGTACAAAGCTCGCCTTGTGGCTAAAGGGTTTAAGCAGAGATATGGTATTGATTACGAGGACACCTTTAGTCCTGTTGTGAAAGCAGCCACCATTCGTCTTGTGCTATCCATCGCAGTTTCCTCTGGTTGGAATCTTCGACAGCTAGATGTTCAGAATGCGTTTCTTCATGGCTTTCTTGAAGAAGAAGTATTCATGAGGCAACCTCCTGGGTATACACACTCACGCTTTCCTCATTATGTGTGCAAGTTGGATAAGGCCCTTTACGGTCTCAAGCAAGCTCCACGGGCCTGGTATTCCCGTCTCAGTACGAAGCTTATCACACTTGGTTTTCGCCCATCTAAAGCAGATGTGTCTTTATTCTTTTACAACAAGGGAGGAATCACCATCTTCTTACTTGTATATGTTGATGACATCATTGTTGCCGCCTCTTCTAGCAAGGCCACGGATGCACTACTTAAAGACCTCAACAAAGAGTTCGCCCTCAAGGATCTTGGTGAGTTGCATTACTTCCTTGGCATAGAAGTTAAGAAGCCGGATAATGGTATTTTGTTGACACAAGAAAAATACACATCTGATTTACTGAGTCGTGTTGGGATGACTGATTGTAAACCAATGAATACACCTATGTCTAGCACAGAAAAACTCTCCTTGCATGAAGGAGTCCCGCTTGGTCCAGTTGACTCAACTCGGTACAGGAGTATAGTTGGTGCTCTGCAGTACTTAACATTGACACGGCCAGATATTTCGTTCTCTGTTAATAAAGTCTGTCAATTCTTGCATAAGCCAACCACTATACATTGGAGTGCAGTTAAAAGGATCCTACGTTATCTGCAGAACACCTCCAACTTTGGGCTGCGGATTCAAAGGTCCTTGTCAACATTAGTCAGTGCCTTTTCAGATGCAGACTGGGCTGGGAATACTGATGACAGAAGATCAACTGGTGGTTTTGCCGTGTTTCTAGGTTCCAACCTTGTTTCATGGAGCGCTAGGAAACAGGCCACGGTGTCAAGGTCCAGTACAGAGGCTGAATACAAGTCTTTAGCAAATGCTACTGCAGAAATGATGTGGGTGCAAACATTGCTCAAGGAACTTGGAGTTCGAGCACCTCGATATGCTAAGCTTTGGTGTGATAATTTAGGAGCAACATACCTATCAGCTAATCCAATTTTTCATGCCAGAACGAAGCATATAGAAGTTGATTTTCACTTCGTTCGCGAAAGAGTGACGCAAGGATTATTGAAGATACAATTTGTGTCTACCGGTGATCAAGTGGCAGACGGCTTCACCAAGGCTCTACCGGTTAAGCTACTAGAAAAATTTAGATACAATCTTAACTTAGATAAGTTATGATTGAGGAAGGGTGTTAAAACAACTTGTACACAAATGTTACCACATACCAACAACCTTGGAGATTAGTTGTAGTGTACCCTATCTAACCCTTGTAAATAGGAGATCTCCATAGGTTGTTGAGGTGTGGCTTGTAATCCACGGTGGAGGAGGTTTCCACCCTATATTAACACGCAGGGCGGCCCTAGAAGGGTTAAAAACGCCTTCCACCACGTTTTACAAGGTTCACAAACTTGTAGCTCATTGCTGCATTGTCAACTGAGCCATTTACTGTCATGCATGCTCCATCAAATCCATTATCAAGAATTCCAAGTTGTGCTTTACTTTATCACTCCATAGTACATATATGAACTACTGGTGATGAACTGACGATCCATCCAAGTTCAAAGCCGTCCTTTGGATTCCCAACTGTTGAACATAACTCACGAACATAGATATACACCACTTGGCCATGTGTATTAGTGAATGCAAACTTCTAGGTCGTTGCTGCATTGTCAACTCCGCTTAGCTCTAAACTTCAGGCATGGTTTGCTTCCAAATTGAAGTCTACTTTACCATCCCACATGATTCAGCAATCCACACCACGCAATGGTGCAGGATGAAATCCATGCAGTTGCCAAGGTTCTCTCTAGGCACTATAAATACCCATGTGAACTTTAGTACTTGGCATTCATTCAACTCAGCATTACGTTTCCCTGCACTCAAAATGGCCATTAGCAAACCTGTCGTAGCTCTTGGGCTTCTTGCCCTCTTCAGCATTGGACTATCCGGTGCTGCAAGTGCAAGGGTAGCAAGATACTCCACTGCACAAGGGAAAGGGGAGGGACAGGGAGAGGGTGTGGCATATGAGAGTGGTTCTGCCTCAGGATCTGGGGGTGGCTTCGGGTCCAGTGATACTAGTGACACCGGGGGCAGGCTGGGGATAAGCAGGGCCAAAGCTAGAGCTGGAGGTGAGGGCAGCGGTAGTGGAGGTAGCAATCTCGGCGGAGCTGCATCTGGTTCCGGATCAGGCTCCGGCAATAGCTCAAGTTCCAGTAAGCCTTCAGGAAGAGAGTGGCTTGCTGGTGGATATGCCAATGCTGGCGGTGCAGGGGGCGGTGTTGGAGCTGGACAAGCTGATGGAACACCCGGTTCCATGGCTCATGGGTATGGATCTGGATCAGGTGCCGGCTCTGGCACCAGATATGACGATCGTGGTTTTTATGGGGGGCACTCGGAAGCGGTTGGTGGTGGTGATGCCAATGCCGGAGGTAATGGGGTACTTGGTGGATACGGCAATGGTGAAGGTAACGGACAAGGGTATGGGAATAGTGGGTATGGATCATCATCCCCCTAAAATATAACCCCATGCATGGTGCTGCATGAGATCAACCAAAACTCACAGCCCATCACACTTAATCACCATTCAACTTATTGTCCCACCATGTATTTTTCTACTTTTTCCTAAATTGTTCGTTTTTGTTGTAAGGCAGCAAAGAAATAAATGGCATCACTGTTTATGAATGGTGTGCGCGTGCACTAGTATAATTAAAATGCGTGATAATTGTTCCAAAATGTAGGTGATTTTTACTGTTCTTGATACATAGATACTACTCCCTCCATATCAAAATATTTGTCGCTATTGACTTTTTTATAACATTTTGACCATTCGTCTTATTCAAAAAATTGTGCAAGTACAATATATTTTGTTTGCTATGTGCTTTATTGCTGCATGTATTTTAAACTTGACTTATCGTTTTACATGTTTGTGATAATTTTTTGAATAAGACGAATGGTCAAAGTTGTGAGAAAAAGTCAACAGCGACAAATATTTCGATACGGAGGGAGTACTATGCATCTAAACATACCCTTATTTGGCGAGCGTTCGCTGCAACATGCCAGCAGCGCGCAATCGCTTCCCCATGCTAGCGGCGCGTGAGCGTTCCTAGCGAACACCGGTTCCCAACTTTTAACTTTTTCTGTACCTCATTTCTCCTTCCACATGCACATGGATGTCATGGCCCTCCTTTACTATACCGTCATTTTTTCTCTTTTTTTTTCTTTGGGGACCGCGGTGTGTGAGGGAAGTATAAACGGGCGGGGAGATTACCTTCACATACGTATAAAAGTAGAAGTTGAACTCTGTTTCATCCATTCTAAATTTTACGCATTGAATAAAAAGTTATAATAATTGGGAAAATACAAAATAAAAAGGGACGCCATGAAGTACATGACTTTAACAAATAAGAACACCATGCTATGTCATGCAAAAGTGTGCTATTCTTTTACTGCATCATATGAAAAAAAATCTATATACATTGTGCAAAGAATATGAGACGAACAAAAGGAGTTTGAAAAAAGCATGAGATGATAGAGGTGCCAGACTCATGGTTGTGTATTTACATACTACAAACATGACCACATTAACATGTTGGTCTAAACGAAGTTCTCATTTTTTCAAGAATATGAGCATGATCCAAAGAGACATGTGTTGCAAATTCCTCAGTTACTAGTTACTTAGTAGTTGGTACGCCGCCATCCTGTAAAATACATTGAGAAAATAATTTAAAGACTTTCATACCATATATCTAAAACTTTAGACAAACTGATTCAAAAGGAGCATTATGCTAATCTAACGACAAATTATCCAGGAAAACCCCATGACAGCGTGCTTTGATCACATACAAGAGAAACATTGTACCTTGATTTTTCTAACTTATACTTATATACTATGCTAATGTAATTGCAAAAATCTAAACCTCTTGTCATTCCAACTTTTATTTGAAACACAAAGAATAAAGGTTCATAGCACAATCCACATGATCTGAGCTGCAAAATATATGAACGCATAACAAGTTTTTATTCTAGCCCAAAGATACATGAACTTTGTACTACTGCATTTGAAACATAGTAGTCTTAGATCCAAATCTTTATAATTTTAAACTTTGAACTCCGAATTTACGAACTTTCTACTTGCACATTAGAAAGCTTTGTATTCCCATATTCAAAACTTTTATTCTAAAATTTGCACTGTAAATTCAGATTTTAAAAAAGCATAATTAACTTTACGCTCTAAAATTAAAAAGTTTACACTGAGCATTATTGACTTTGAGCTCTAGAACTAGGAATTTTATATTGTATCATTATTAACTTTGCACTCCTACCAATAAACTTTGACCTACACAACTCTACAATTTCAAAAACTTTAGTTCAAAAAATCCTTCAGCTTTGTACTAAATTATTTAGAACTTATAACTCCCTGTTCTAAATCTTTCATAAGTGTTGGTGAAGCTATATGGAATGACTATGAACCAACCAAACAAAAAACTTTAAATGCAACACACGAATACTTGAATAATTATATTATTAGATAAAACTCCAGTCCTATATGTTGAAAACTTTCAAATTGTAAGTCTGACACTTTAACATTACACAGTAAAAAACTTAGAGAACATATATTGGATAAAACTTTGGACACCTATATTGAGAGCTTTCAAGCATGAAGCTTGAAACTTTCAAATTTTCAGCATATGCAACCATTATCTTGATCGAGAACTCGGACTAAGTAAGTATGAACTACTGCCAACCATTTTTCCTCTCCTGAAATTTCCTCGACAGCACAAAATTGAAGCAAAGATCTAAAGACAAAAAACTTCTTCATACAACATGCTAGTGGATTCTATCTATCAGATAGAGCTGGTGCTTGCTTGCAACATGCAATGGCAGCAGCAAGCATTGCTGATCCGACTAGATTTCAATGAAAAACACAGAACTACTAGTCAAAAACTTTCAGGTCACTAGTTAAAAACTTTGTACTAGAAATGAACTCTAAAGTTTATGTTCTGATTTTTAGGAGGTTTCTTCTAGCAATGTTATAGGCTTTATACTACCATATCTTAAACTTTCTCATGTCTGGTTTTAAACTTTTGTACATAAAAACTTTATGCATATGTAGTTGGAACTCCCTACATGGAAATGTTGTACACAAAAAAATTGTGCTCTAAAGTCAATAACTTTGTACTTTGGGTTCAAGATGTTTAAAGTCACTAGTCAAAAAAGTTCCAACTAAGAACTGCAAACTTTGAACTCTTAATTAATTATATTCTAAACTTTATATTCTCAAATCCTAAACTTTATATGTCAGAGAAAGTTCAATCCTCAATGATATTTTAAAGAAAAGAGATACGTGAGAATCATTGGTAGAAATGTGTAGATTTTCAAAAAAAAATACATCAAGAACTTACAATCTGAATTTTTGTCCAGCCATATTCTTACTTTGAACATTATATACATCTAAACTTTTAACCCACAAATCAAGAACTTTCTATTTTTGATCTTTTACAACTCTAAAATCTATGTCTGTGTAGATAAAAACTTTCAATTTGAATTAACAAAACTTTCTGATTGGTGTGTAAAAACTTTGACCCTACCTATATATAACTTCGTACAAGCGATACCTAAAAAAGTTTTGAGATCACACAAATCATTGGTGCAAGCTGAGCACATAAAAAAGGTCATGTACACTATTCAAAAAAATTTACTACAATCTCATTTCACGCTTTATAAACTAGTTGTGAGAACTTTGTAAGTTTGAAAATTCACTCAAACTAAGAAAGCATATTGCTCGAGCAGTAGCTTCTCCTGAAAAGGATAAGAGTTATGAAGTTCCAAAAACTTGTGATCTAGAACTTTATGATGTAGAATATGGAACTTTATACTAAAGCATTATTTACTTTTTGCTCTATATTAAAATTTATAATGTAACATCATTAGCTTTTGGGCTCTAGAAGTTGAAACTTTATAGTGTAGCATAATTAGCTTTGCGATCCTAGATATATAACTATGTAGCTGCAAAATTTTGCACTTGAATAACTGAAAAAGCAGATATTATAGACTAAGGGTTGATGTAACACAAAAATATTGAATGTTAAAAAATGCTAGCTAACAGCTTTGTATTGTAGTACTTGGAATTTATAAATCTTTGTAACGAAACTTTGAAATGAAAAAAATGCTAGCTAATAGCTTTGTACTAATGTATTTGGAACTTATAAATCCCTGTAACAAAACTTTGAAATGAAAAAATGCTAGCCAAAGTATTTGGAACTCATAAATCCCTGTAACAAAATTTTAAAATGACTTATGCAAAACTTTGTGCTCATAGATCAAATAGTTTTTACAAAAAGAATATTAGGATTGACAACTACGCCGATGGTGATACTTAGTATTGAACATTGTAAAAGATAACTGGAACATGTGATTGAGTTTGTAAAACTAGAGAGGCTGTTATATTTTGACATGTTGGACCCAAGCAGTCATATAGAAAAACTGGAAGAAAATGCAGTGGCTAAAGTGTTGTTTCCCTGGAAATGTTGTTTCCCTATAAACAACTTTAGCTTGGATTAATGTCTAACATATTGCCTCCTTAGAAAAAATTGCCTAAATCACATCGAGCAAAATTTGTTTTAAAAAAATTCTATGTGCAAAAACTAACATGCATTCATGTGTTCTTTTGAGATATGCATTGAGAGTTATGTTCATCGACAATTAGATAAACCATATGCATGCATGGTGTGGATAGGAAAACACACAAAACCATATACAGCCACATGATTCTCCACTGTTAGCATAATTCAAAACTCATGAGGCATGAGAAAAATATTGGGGGTCTTGCAGTTTCTCACAAGACGAAAACTTGGTATAAAAACAAACAAATGACAAGCAATGAAACATGGGCGCGAGATGAATTATGAACTTGGTAATGACTTTTGTTCACTGTTATTCTACATAACAAACCTAAAATTGTGCCCAAGTTAACAAATTCTCCTAAGCAAAATCATCATGTCTTAATCCTAAAAAGTGCACACACTTAATCCACTTCCTAAGACAAACATCTAAGTAGGGAGAGAAATTAATTCTAAGATGTGAAAATGGGTGTGGTTACCTCAAAAAGCGGCTACCGTGCTCGCCAGATCCCCGCTCAGCCTCGCCGCGTCATCCACAGACGACTTGAACCACTGGATGGAGATGAGGCACGGTTCCTTCCGCTTCCCTGTGATGCAAGCGAAACGGCGGGGGTGTGACGAGATCGACGAGGGGCCTTCGTCCGGCGGTAATGAAGTGCAGGGAAGCGATGGCACACGGAAACAGATGCCCCTGGGAACGGTGACGCGACGGCTCCTCCTCGCCATGCTGGGAAGCACGTAGAAGCAGATGCCCACGGTGGTGGTGGCGCGGATCCTAAGCAGAGGCTCGCGGGGGTGCGTGGTGTGGCTCCTCGTCGCCGTTGAGGAGGGACGATCCCATGGCGGCGCGGGGGGCGCTGTCGATGACCGGGCATGGTTGTGCGGATCTCCTCCTTGCCAAGCTGGGAGGGGTCGTCGCCTCGTCGGGCCTGCGCACAGAGCAGCCTCCGGACGACGCAGACGAGAAATTACCGGGGAGGCGGGTGGGTCGCCAGCGAGATCCCGACTAAAATCAACGGTGATTTGGATGGGGATGGTCGGATGGGTGGGAAAGGGAACGTTGTTTCTGAATTAATTGGGGGGGGGTGGGAGAAAATTAATTCTGTAACCAACACGTGGTGGGGTCAGTAGGTTGGCTCTTAGGCGTGTTCGCTGGGATTGTTTGGGACGCGCGCGCCAAATAAGAAATTTGTGCTAATGGGAAGAAAACAAAGTCCATTCCTCATCCCTCTAACTAAACAACAAACTGGAACCGTTCCGTCATTTGAACCAAATAATAGGTGTGAATGTTTGATCCATAAAAAGAGATATGACCATATCCTATTTATCAATGACTCTCACCTAATTAAACACACCCTATGTGAGCATTTCTACTTAAGAGATTGTCATTCAATTATTCGTTTGCACTAGGGTTTGACATTCCATTTTAATTAACCATTTATGATGCTGGTGTTGCATGCTTATCTGTTACATATGTCATCTTGAGCCCAAATGTTAGGTTCAGTTAGCATCACCCCATGTATCAGTTGAACTGAAGGCCTCTTTGAGAAATTGAACATGTTTTGCCCAATGGGCTCAGTTGTGGTATGATTTGGCATTATCATTGTTTTGTATATTATAAAGTTAGACTTTTCCTCAATATGTAATAGTCAACAAGTACGATTGAAGCATGACATGTATACTTCTATAGTGCTTCCGCCAACCAATATTTCCCAATAAGATTCAGATCTAGGGATGACCGAGTGTTGCTCAATGAGGTAGTTTCATGTAGACCTCGCACGAGCGCACACCATTGACATGTCCTTCCACATTGTTGTCACTACCATAACCATGGTCTAGCAACGTGGACATCCCACACCCCCTACCACCCCCAATGACTCAGGTCCGTACCAACAAGACCTTGCACCACCATGAGTTCACCACACTCCATTAATGCATTAAAAGTGTGTCTGCTCATGGTGACTGCACTCCACACTGACGTTCTCAAATCAAGGTATTCTAGAAACAAGTTATATGTATGGAATTTTGTCTTGACTTGTTGAATTTATAATTTTGAATTGACATAGACTTTGCGCACAACCAATAAGTTTGAATTGGTGTTGAATGTATAGTTTTGATTAGATGGATCAAAGTTGTGTGCATGGCAGGGTGTTTTCCCCTGAACATATTGATGGCATCAAACAATTTATAAACTGTCGGGCATACACCCCGGGTACTCATGCAAGTAAGGAAGAAGAGTAGAAGACGAACTCCTACTAGAATTCCCCTGTAATTCTACTAGGACTCGTTCCGTGTAATCCTACTAGGACTCTTACCTTGTAACCGACTAGGCACCCGCCCCCTGGACTATATAAAGGAGGGCCAGGTACCTAGCCGAAGATCCACAATCCCTCCGGGGAACAACACCAAGCGCAGGGCGCAATACTACTCCAAACGGGACGTAGGGTAGCTACTCTGGCTACCCGAACTTGTATAAATCTTGTGTCTTGTGTCCTCGCGCATACCTTCGAGTTCCAGATCATGGCGATCCCCACCTTCTACCTTGCTGCGGATACCTCCCATGGAGGTCGAGAGGTTTAAACACTGACAGCTAGCGCCCACCGTGGGGCCATCGTCACAATCATCAGGCGAATTCGAAGGACCTCGTCAACAAATCAATCTGCTGGAGCGACATGCGGAATCTATTCGGTCTCCACTCTCGAGTCCGCGCGCTAGAGAATCCGCCGAGTAAAGTGCGAGAGCTAATGAGGATTACTTAAAAAATCAATGGATCAACTCTCCGACTCCACGTCGAAATCTCGGAGCCCTCCGGACTTCTCAGCAGCGTCGCATGCATGCGCACTAGGACAAAACAGATCCGGTGATGCACGAACCCGAAGATCAACAAGCGAGCATCGGGCTCCCGACGTACTCGTTCTACCGCTACACGCAAACAAGGTGGCTGCCAGGAGGCTCTCCAATCAACGCATGCAAGCATTAAGACCGCTGCTGCCCCTGCATGTGCATGTGCGGTTGAATATTCACATGTTGGAATTACTGCATGCATACGAGACTACTCGGGAAGCATCTTGCTTCATGCACATGCAAGACGTATGTGAGAACACCTACCTCAGCTACTTGTGAACGACATCAACGACTCAGCAACATCGACTACTCGTTTCCCGGTCGCAGCGGCTCTACATTGACTACGCCGTACGCCGCCGCGACATCGTCTTCTGGGTGTACGACTACCTCGACTACTTACCTCGACTAGTCTCAACCAGAAAACTAGTCGAGGACGGCTCCCGCGACATCAACAACTAGTCGGATCCACCTCCGACTAGTCGACTTCAGCTCCAACCGTCGCGGCTCCATCACCGACCGCCACGGCTTCGTCGACACTCGTCCGCGAATTAAGCTAAGTCACTTATTTCAATAATCATTTTTTCTTTGGCTTGTTTTCCACATACAGGAACCAACGCCGAAGACTACTCCGTGTACGCCTCTCAACGGCTACTTGCCAGCAGAGCTACACCGTGCCAATTATTCCTAGGGGATGTTGACTGACTGTCACAGGTTTGGTACACCAAATTAGGAGGCTCTTTGCCACGACGTTTCGTGTACCGAGTGCTGGAGGCGCACAACTACACCCTGAGGAGGCACTGCGCAATCCTGCTCTCCGCCATGCGGAACAACGAGCAATCGCGCTCTCTTGTCGCCATGCCGACTACCTTTCATCTACCTCTTAATGGTCTCGCTACAGTAGCACACGCCTTGATCTGCGCAAAGCCTCGGCTCTCCTGTCATGCCTCCACGCCCCCAGCGGCTATGGCTAAACAGGCTCCTCAGAGACCGAGCGCTTAAACCAGCTCTCCTGTCATGCCTCCACGCCTCCAGCGGCTATGGCTAAACAAAGTGACCACGGAGACCGGGCGCTAAACCGCATCAGGCTAACTACTCGACGCCTTACGACCGAAACAAGAGCATGACACATGACATTTACATCTATATTCATATTTGTATTTGTCATTTGTAGATTCAAATTCTACAAAAATGCTACATAATGTACGCATATCTACTTTCAGGTCAAGCTCCAGCGACGACTTTCCAGTCGGCGCGGCTAGTTCCCAACTCGGGGGCTACGCACCAAATCACTACTCGACAACAACTCGAGTAGTCTCCGCTAGCTCTCTAGCTTGGGGGCTTGGCACCAATAACTACTCGACGTGGCTCCTACGGCTCACCTGGCGACGAGCTCGGGGGCTGAACGCTACAAGAGTACTCAAATGATGACTTCCGCAAACACTGAAGACCCTCGGATTGATTCTTCAATCATTCCAAGGTTCGGGGACTACTAGGCTACACCCATCGCCTGATTTTTTTCAAGACGGAAGCGAGAATCAAGATTGACCCTCAGCCAGAGTCTACAAGTCAACCTAAGGCTCGAGGGCTACTCCATATGGAGTGCGATTTTGCAATCGCACTTCCATATAAATCTTGACTTCAAGACAAATGAGCTGGACCACCTTCCAGCCTCGCGACAGTTCAAGTACTATTGAAGACTTCTCCAAGCGAAGACTCGAGGACGCTCAAGAACTACTCGAAGAGGCTTCAAGACTACTCGAACTACTACTCTCGACTCCAACGTGCTCGGGGGCTTGTCGGGCATACACCCCGGGTACTCATGCAAGGAAGGAAGAAGAGTAGAAGACGGACTCCTACTAGAATTCCCCTGTAATTCTACTAGGTCTCGTTCCGTGTAATCCTACTAGGACTCCTACCTTGTAACCGACTAGGCACCCGCCCCCTGGACTATATAAAGGAGGGCCGGGTACCTAGCCGAAGATCCACAATCCCTCCGGGGAACAACACCAAGCGCAGGGCGCAATACTACTCCAAACGGGACGTAGGGTAGCTACTCTGGCTACCCGAACCTGTATAAATCTTGTGTCTTGTGTCCTCGCGCATACCTTCGAGTTCCAGATCATGGCGATCCCCACCTTCTACCTTGATGCGGATACCTCCCATGGAGGTCGAGAGGTTTAAACACCGACATAAACTTCATTCTAGAAAAAATCAGTGAGAATGTTGAAGTTTTTGTGCCCATGTGCTAGATCTCTTTATTAGAAACTTTATTAGCTCCTATTGAGAAGAACATATTGATGAATGGCATCGACAATAGTTATACTCGGTAGATTCATCATGGGAAGAGCTTTGTTATATATGTTATTAAATATCTAGTGATATGATAGTGGTGACGATTCCATACATGGGTAAGGTATGAGAGAGGATGATAATGTTTGCCATTTGGATGCGATTTATTAGAGACCTTCATACTAGGAATGGAGAAAATTAGGATAATGATTTATAACCTCATGACAAAGAGTTATTAAAATGATTATAAAAGAGGAAAAGCATCACCTCTATTTGGTTTGTAGCAAATTGTAAGGTTCTCTTTTGTGGTAAAGTTTATTCATATGAAATCATTATATAGGATTAGCAATTCCGCCTTTTTGGCAAAATTGTTAGTTTTTATCTAAAGCATTCCCAGAAAATAATACACTCCCCAAATTATATAATAAAGTAAAGAACCTTCTAAAGGAATATGGTCATAGATATAAATCAATATATGTGTGCTTCAATATTTGTGTGCTACTTAGCAACCAATATACCAAGTATGAAAATTGCTAGGGTTGTTGTCTGTGAAGATAGAAAGATCCAGAAAGGAATATTCATGAAAGGTGTCATGTCATTTTCCAATAACACCTGAACTAAAAAGATGCATCAGAAGAAGCATCATAATATGGCCAAGTTAAAGCAGCAACCTAGTGAGGAAGAAATGAGAGCCACCCAACCAATGGTGAGGTGTGACAAGTTTTTGACTAACAATGTATATATTATGTAAAATTTGTGAGAAACCTTATGCTTGGCCTTGCTACTAATGGGTTCAATCAATTTTTCGGAAAGAACACAAATACAAAATTGTTTTCAAATTTTATGATGGATTTGCTTATTCCAGGAAGAATTTTTAGCCAAGCTTGATCCAAAAGAATTGGAAATTAAGGAGCTACAATAGAGAAAGGATGGAGATTCATGTGAGATGTCTTATGCTCTATATACCTTATCCAAAGAACAAAACAAGGCCTTTTGTGATTTTTTTACGAGAGGCAGAGTTTCTAGATGGATTTCCCTCCAACATCGCAAGGTGTTTAAATGCTATGGGAACCAAGGTACAAGATATAATAACATATGACTGTCACATTCTTCGCAAAAAAATCTTACCAGCAACAATGAGATGATTTTTAGATGATGATATTTATGAAGCAATAGAGGGGATAGGAAAATGTTTTAGGAAATTGTGTAGCAGGACCCTCAACAAAGGATGCAAGGATGTGTTTTCTAAACTGAAAAAAGAGTATCTAAAATGTTTTTAAAGCTTTAGAACCCCCCTCCCCCAGGTGATGATGCAACATTGCATGCTAGAATTTTGCTGATGAGGCATTCCTCCGAGGTCCTATGCAGTTTGGGTGGATGTAACCAATGAAAGGTGATTGTATACTTTGAAGTGCTATGGCGAAAGGGTTCAATTGTTGTTGGCATACACATCACCGTCCATGTTATAGCATAATCCATGTCAAAATTGATATGACTATTTAATACATGACAAATATGAACACACATGACAACTGTTTGGGATGTTTACTTTCGTTACTAACACCGGGTTTGGATTGAGCTATGCGGGCCTATGGCTATTCTATGATGGTTAAGAAATCTCACTGATTGAATTGATCTTTGGTGATTATTAAAAAGTTGCACATAATACATTTGAAACATTTTATGACTGTTCTTTAGAGATTTGTAATGTTATGGATTAATCGGTTATTTGTCATTAGTGATGAAAACAGACCAGATACGAACAGATAATGCAAATACGAATACAAATAGTTATTTTTTCTTGGATACAAATATTGTCATGATGTGTCGAATATTGATATTCATCCTATTCGGATCATAAAAAATCAACTTTAAGTATCTGAATGCAAATGTGGTACAGATAAGTTTGAATATTGAATACTCGCATTAGGATACAAAGTTATAAATTATATATATCCATTTAAATGTCTTGGACCTTCAATCAGATGAACAACCGTTTTCATCCCTAATTGTACCGACGGGAATCTATGCAATGTCTCTTTTCGTTTTTCTAAGTCTACATCACCCCTCACTTATGGGGAGTGGACTACATAACTCCTAACCTGTGAAACGGTCTATATGACCCTCTAAACTTTTCAAAACCTGTCAAATTACCCCAAAAGCAGTTTTCAAAAATCATAATAAATAAAAAAATCATAAAATGGAAAATCCAATTGTGTTAGACTCGAAATGATTTTTCTGTGATTTATTATGATTTTTCAAAATTGCTTTATGGGGTACTTTGAACGGTTTTGATAAGTTGAGAGAGTGGTATAAATTGTTTCTAAAGTTAGGGATAAGTTAGGGTTACATAGTCTAACCTACATAGATAAAGAGGTGATCTAGACTTTTTTCTAGAGACTAAAAAACTATGTTTCCGGAGACCATGCAAAATATCTGCGGTGTCCTTCCATGTTTCAACTTGTAATTTCGACGTGTCGAGTTCCTGTCGCCACAACACGCAATCCTGCAGATGAGGATCCTAACAATCTAGTAAGGCTTCGATTCTAAGTTATCTGCACCATCGCCTCGTCACCGAGGAACTCCACGATGGACAGCGCCACGGGCGCCTGCTCCGGTCGCGCCCTGATGCCGTCCAGCGCCGCGGCGTCCCCTCCGACCCACCTCTGCAGGAACGCCACCGTGGCGCCTCCCACGAACCGCCGCATGGGCGCCCTGGCCCCGCCGCTCCGGCAGATGGCGCGCGTGAGCATCCCCCTGGCGCCCGGCGTGTCGTCGTCCATCATGTCCGTGTGCCCGTAGTCCCTCGCCACCAGATGGCACGCCGGCGCCGCGGCGGAGTCCACCTCGTCGCAGAACGCCGCGTGGCTGACGCCCCGGGGCGCGCACGGCGGGAGCATCGGGCCACGGGGCAGCTCGCCGAGCCCCGTCCCGATGACCATGACCGGCGCCGAGGCGCGGAGGGACCCGCTCCGGCCCGTCAGGATCGGCGGCGGCGTCTGCCTGCCCATGCCCATGCCGTCCACGGGGTCCACGGCGACCAGCGCGGCAAGGGGGGCGGCGAGCTTGGCGTGGCCCAGCGCCAGCGCGAACGCCACCTTGCCGCCGCGGCTGTGGCCGGAGACGGACACCTTGGTGGCGTCCGCGCGGACGCCGGGCGGCAGCGCGGAGGAGAGGCCGGCGGCGGCGAGCCAGCCGATGACGTCCGCCGCCGCGTTGATCTCCTCGGTGGTGTCGGGCCCGGAGATCGTGTACAACTGTGTGCCCTCAATCTTGTCTTGGAAAAGAACCTAACAGAACTGATGAACTGCTTAATTTCCTTATATATTATTATATTACCTGAGGTGCGACGACGATGAAGCCATGGGAGGCGACGTGCTGGAACAGCTGGGAGTAGAAGGAGTTGACGACGAGGTAGCCGTGGAGGAAGACGAGCACCGGGTACTCCCCTGCCTCGCGCGGCGCGGCGACGAGCAGCGGCTTCGGCGGCGGCGTTCCGGCGCCGGGCGGGGACGACGACGGCGTGCCGCCACCGCACCTCGACGGCGCCTCGACCCGGACGAGGCTGACGCCGTGGCGCCCGTGGTCGAACACGCCTCCCGCCTCAGACCCCATGCACCGGCGGTGGAGCAGAAGGCAGTGTGCGAGGAACACGAGCGCTGCCGACGCGATGTTCATGTCAATAGAGAGCCTCCGAGTGAGTGGAGTTGCCAGTGATAGACAAGAGACGGCCCTGGAAGAGTGAAGGTAATAATCGGGAAACGGGATCCGTGGCTGCTTGGCGACCGACCGTGCTCCTCCTTATCTTGGGCAGGCACTTTGCAGATTCCTCCAGTAGGAAGGAACACAGTGACACTGCTTGGACTCCGGCAATTCGTCTGGTTGCTTCGTTTGTCTTTGAAAAGACTCGGTTTCACATGGTGACATGGGTGAACAAAAGAAGATGAAAATAAAATATCCCAGGTCGTCAAGAAAAAGACGCATCATCTCACAGTGGCAAAAAAAAAAAGTAAGAGAAATGAAAACAGACCGCTCAAATAAGTAGGCGGATCATGCTGTTTCACCAATTAGACCACTAATCCCAACCATTAGTTTGCATTTCAAAAAATTAATAAATAATTTGAAGTAACATGCATACATACTGCTTTCCGTCAAAAAAGAGTTACCCAAGAAATTTTAAACATATTAACAAGAAGGTAATAACCTGATAGTCAGAGCACCTGACAAAATAACCTTCTTAATTGCCACTGTTTATTAGCTATATTTAGCACTATTTTGCTTTTGCATGTCGCCATGTAAAGTGCATGCCAAATTGAGTTTATTGACTTTTTTTAATAAATTTGAATTACTAAATTACTTATTTTAAAACGAAGAAAATACATAATAATCTATACTATAAAGAGCGAAAGAATTAATGGTCAACAAAATCTTACATCTTACAGCCTGTTAGTTACATTGGTGATATTAGTCTTTGTTTGTTACGAGAGAAAATCTTCTTGGTGGTTTCTGGTTGATTCTTTGTGGTTGCTTCGTTCGAGAAAAGATCTTGCTTTGTACGATGTTGATAAAGCGAACAGGCAATTTGTTAGAATCTCTCCATCTTACTTTTTTCTACCTTTTCTCTCTCCATGGTACCTTTTCTTTCTCTCCATTTCTTTTTCACGTTAATGGACTCCTGATCGGACTCACCCGTCCCATTTCCACGTTAACTACTCATGGTTGGACTCACATGTATAACCACCGGCGGTCAGGGTGCGGTGCGGAGGCGCTGTTCGAGAAGAGTGAGGAGGCGGAGTGCTATCGCGAAGTAGTTTGGCTCATCGAAGACACGTCGATGGTGCAGGTGTTATGTTTGTCCCACTCACTGTCGCGAAGTAGCCGGGCTCTTCGACGGCGCAGGTGTCGTGCTTGTCCGCCTCACAAGTTTTTGATTCAAAGGTTGCTGTTCTTTATGCTTGTGACCTGCACTTCTTAAGAAAAATCTCAACAGCCTTGTTTCGTTTGGTTTGGTGGTGAAGGGCCATGATGGTGGTTTGTTTATCCGAGAGAAAATCTTCTTTGTCACACGGTTCTTTGATTTGGCGATTTGTTGTGAGAGAAAATTACTGTCTTGGTACCAGAATGATTAATGCCAAGCGAACGAACAGTCAGTAATAGGCCCTTAACACCCGTTATATACGCCCACATCCGTAACAATTGTTACTTGGCGCCTGTTACAGATAAGCGCGGCAGGCCGACCCCGGGGCTGGCCACTGCAACACCCGTTACCAATGTGGACTTTTGGTAACGGTCTTCTTAAACGTCTGTTACATGAATTTTTTGTAACGGACGTTAAATAGAGCCCGTTATACAAAAAACCTATCTATAACGAGCTAGTAATGTCCGTTACTGATCAACACCCAATCGGTGACGGGCTGTTTAAGTATGTTACTGATCACTCCGTATTGGTAACACATGCTATAAAGTCCGTTACCGATGAGCATTTGACGCCCGTTACTAGTTTGAGAGCCCAATAATTAAAGTCTGAGAGCACTCAACTGCCGTGAAGCGGGAGCGCAGCGTCAGTGAACAAATGAGACGGAGGTTTGTTAATCATCGTCTCCTTTGAGTCTGTCAATTGTCAACTCGATCCGTCTCTCATTGCTTCCATTTCGACATACAGACACAATCAACACACATATCTTCTGAGACAAAACAGACATCATAAGAGAGATAACTTGTCCACAAAGATGAAGATAACTTGTCCACCGAAATAAAGATAATTATTACAAAAGGTTAACTTGTCCATATATCAGGCTAGGACTTGTCCATCACATTATTTACAATGGTCGTGTTATCTAACCATACACATCAACAAAGGCATGCCTCTTGAACATCCACAAAAGTATGGCTTCTGACCCTGCACATCAACAAGCTTGAACTAGATCATACCCCATCAGGATTATTGGCTCTTTTTGCAGCCTCTTCGTAAGCAACTAAGGATTCTTGAAGCCCTTCTAGCGCATCTTCAATGGGCTCGAGATTTTGTTCAGTAGTATAATTGTTTTGGTGCTTTGTTTTGGTGCTCGTTACCAAAGTTCCCTGTGGGTCCAGAAAAACAGTCAATTTCACGTGACCGGTGGCTAGTTGTGGTAACGGTTGTTGTTTGATGCCCGTTACGAATAGTAGTTGTGCTGAGACGCGCGTGAAATAGACGCGTCTCATTTCGTCGAGACATCGGAGACGAAGTTTCATAAAACGCGTCGCTGATGTTGAGTTCCTGTAACGGGCTTTGTTTGGTGCTCGTTACCAAAGTTCTCTGTGGGGCCAGAGAAACAACCATTTCACGTGACCGGTGGCTAGTTGTGGTAATGGTTATTGTTTTATGCCCGTATGCTAAAAAACATTACATTAACAAATTAATTTTATTAATTTTATGTTGTTAGGTGGGAGAAAAAAGTCATTAGTGGTCTAACAGTTGTTCTGAGGAAACAGCATCACTCGTATGGGGGGACCTTGGGGCCACTGAAACTCAGCTCCTGAATCCTGATGCGACTCGGCGCAGTTGCCTCTGCCGCAGTTGACCAGGTCGCAGACCGAGGCGCCGGCGGCGGCGCAGGCGAGCAGCGCCAGGAGCAGAAGCCGCATGGGCTCGGACGCCGTCGAGCTTCTTGCCAGCACCGCCATCTTCGAAAGCACGCGTCAGGTGTGTGAGGCTACTGCAGGCTACTACATATATATAGAGAGATAGAAAGACATATATATGGAGTAGTTTCGCCGCGGCCTCGGATGTAACGACCAGGAGAAAGTGGCTGCGCCGGAGCCAATATCCGGCTAGCTGATCTGACGGAGCAGGCAAGACGACGGCGACGCGTGCGTCGGTTTGCTTCGAGATCACGGTCGGTCCTAAGTTGGACCCGTTTGGTACAGACTTTATGAGTGGGCTTCACGGCCAGCCTTCACAACTTCAATAACCCAAACGACTGACAATTTCTGCCCAGCTTCTGGCCTTCTCTGCGAAAACTCTCTCTCAGAGTTAAGCACGTGGTGAAGCTGAAAAACATAGTTCTCCCTCGCTCGTGAAGTTGCTTTCGTAAGTTGTTTTTTCAAAAACAAATTTCTCTCTTCGGTGAAGTAGTTCGAGCTGTGCCAAACAGAGCCGTTGTCTTACCTCAGCTTACGTACGTATGTGTTTGTTCACAGCATACTTGCTCTGGAACGTCGTCGGCCACCCCGTTTACATTTTACCTTCTAAACCTTAAATCTCTCTTCCAACCTTCACATTGTTCTTGTACTGATCTCTACAACTAGAGATGGCATCCTAAGCCTCGTTGGTCAACCTAGGACATGCCGGCGACATCGACGCCCTGATGGCTCCTCCCGGGCGAGAGCTTCAACGGTCTTTACTAGTTTGATTGTAAACTATCTAGTTGTTTTTCACCACATAAGTGTGTTGGTTGTCATTTGTTTGTTTGCTCGCAAACCTAATCGTCCTCCATCACGTAAGAGTGGTAGTTATCCTCCTCGAATGATCGTCTTGAACCAAACCCTACGATACTGGTACGAACGGGTTGCCAGACCGGTCGGACCGGCCTGCACAACTGCTTTGCTCTTTGGTCCATCAGCGACTTTACGCTCTGGTGCTCTCGTGCGTTGGTGAGAAAAAGGGTCAACACAACATGTGTGTACTCTGAAGTCGTACGTTTGCATGGAAGGGCATGATTCATTTTTCTCTTCTTTTGCTACAGAAAGCCTTGTCTCAAGAGTATAGCTGCACAAGCAGAAGCATAGTTTCTTTCGAAGAAGATCGATCGATATGCTGCCGCTTTGTTCAGTGAGATCACGTTACTGACTGATATATCTGTGCATATATTATATACTTTATTTGTGATTACACGAGGAGAGCCACGGCGAGCGACGCCAAAAACAGCTGCTGCGGTAGACTCCGCAGCGAAACAGAGCCTGCGAAAATTGAAGGGAGCGTCAGGGTTCAGAGAAGAACGATGACGACGTGTGTGCAGGCGTGCGCGTGACTCGATCAACAACGCGTTACGCACTGGAGCCGATCGCGAGTACCTGGCGGCGCCGGCGACGACGATGTCGACGCCTTCGGTGGTGGGGCGGGGTCGTCCAGCGCGGGGCAGTGCATGCCCGTCAGACCTGCACGCACCAACGGCATACACAACCACACATTCAGGGGAGATCGTCATTGCATTGGTGTGTCATGATTGAGCGAGCCTTACAGTTGTCGTCGATGCAGGGGAACTTGGTGTTGTTGAGCATGTTGCGGTAGCCCTTCTCGCACTCGCAGTGGTAGTGGAAGCCTTCGTCCTTCTTGCACTCTCCCGGGCCGCAGTTCACGGCCACGCAGGCTGCACATAAGCTACATATCGATCAGGCACAGATTTCACATTATATTGCTGGAATAATTCAGACGGCGAGACAATTAAGGTCATCGACGGCGATGGCTCACGGTCGGAGAAGGGTATGCCCCTGGGGAGCAGCAGGGAGAGGTTGACGCAGGAGCTGTTGAAGGAACACTCGGGGACGTTGCAGGGGGAGGAGGCCACCATCGTGATGGCACGGTTCCAGCCGTGGTCGCACTTGCACTTGTACGAGGACCTCCAGGGGATCCAGCCCAGCCGTTCGACGCAGGTGCCCCTGCCGCAGTCGGCGTCGTCGCAGATCGACTTGCCTCCTCCTCCTGCATCGTCGTGCTGCTGATGGTCGTCGTCGTCGTCAGCCACGGCTGCGATGGCGATCAGCGCGGCGACGAGGAGGAGCAGGGCGGCCACCGCGGAGCTTCTCGACGGCGACGTGGTGTGCGCCATCTTGGTCGGTCCTCGCAGGGCGAGGCACGGCTCGGACGGGGGGAGAGAAACGCGTATATATTGGTGCGCATGTTATTTTTAGGCCTTGGGACGGACGGACGGAATCTTGTGTTCCGTCCCGTATTTCTTCTTCCGTTTTGAGAAATGGGTCGATGACAACGCAACATGTTTGTGGGCGATACTATTTCTACGTGTGTTTGGTTCGTTGTTACCTAGCGTGTCTAGTGGTGGCGATGTGTTCCAAAGGGAACCGAAGGTACCGAAAATTCTTTGGAATTCGTCTCCTCTGCGTCGCTCTCTTATGAGGGCGATTCGAGGCCGGCAGCCACTAGGATGGCTGCCGCCACCATCTTCGTCGGCAGTGGAGGCACGGTGGTGGCAGAGCGGGGGAGGGGTCTCCGTCGACGACGGCGGCCAACGGTGGTGTCGAAGTCGGCAGCTGCGGTCCTCTGCTCTCCTTCCCGCCTCCCCTCCTCCAAACACCCCACCTCACCTTGGTCGTCCATGGTCGCTTGCCACTGCCTCCCTTACTCCCTCGTCCTCGTTCGTTGCCGACATGGTACATTCGGCATCAGCGAGTCTCCCAACGACGCCTCCTTTCCATCTCCTCCTTCGACGAGTCTCATCCTCCTCCCATCAAAAACCCTAGATCTGGTCGCCAACGGCGGCACTCTCTCCCGACGGCCGATCCCCGATCCAGCCGTCGTCGCGGATTTGGTACGAGCGAAGGACAGGGCCGGTTGCTCGATTTACAGTTTCAAGAGAAAAAATTCTGACCCTTCTAGTAAACACAAAATTTCAGAAATTTCGGAAGTATTTGATCAAATTCGAACTTTTTTGGTCAAACTTTTAACAAATTTAAATTTTTGAAACGGTTATCAAAACCTGTCCGCAACTTCTACGTACATGTTCGTTTATGCTGCAGTGGTTGCTCTTTATTTTCCCTGTGCAGATGTTCACCCTCCGAATCTTTTGGATAGCCCTTTATTTTTGAAGGAAATAGTAACAAATGAGGAAAAATTACATTCGGCAAAAAACTTTCGAACTGCAGACATATCAGTTAGCCATCAGGCGCTCTACCACTGCAATAGACTCTATATGTGTTTATGTGCCATTTTTCTGGATATATAGCATGAATAATTCAAATTTATCCAAAATTTTTATACCGAAATTGAGTTTTTTCGCTCACCAGTGATAAAGACGATATTTTCGATTTTTTGCACGGAATTTCAGCCAAAATTGTGAACCTTGACTGCTCCTCGTTGATCTTGGGGCGTGCATTCCCCGACGATATTTTCAAACTTTTTTCATGGATTTTCGACTGAATTTGTGAACCTTGACGTGCTCCTCGTTGATGTTGGGGTGTGCATTCCCCGACCGGTAGGCACTCTTTCCACATGTGTCACTAGCAGATGAGGCCTTTACATCCAGCGCCCGACGCTACCTTCACTCGCCTCGCCTCCGTCGTCGGGCTTGCTGTAGGCCGTAGCGCCGGCTCCTAGCCCGGCCCTACTCATGCATGGTGTGTACACTCGGCAGCAAACTTTCGAACTCCGGACATATCACTTAGACGTCGGGGGCTCTACCACTGCAATAGACTCTATATGTGTTTATGTGCCATTTTTCTGGATATATAGCATGAATAATTCAAATTTATCCAAAATTTTTATACCGAAATTGAGTTTTTTCGCTCACCAGTGATAAAGACGATATTTTCGAAAATTTTCGCGGAATTTCGGCCAAAATTGTGAACCTTGATGTGCTCCTCGTTGATCTTGGTGTGTGTTCCCCAACCGGCAGGCACTCTCTCCACACGCGTCGCTAGCAGATGAGGCTTTTACACTCTACGCCTGATGCTACCTTCATCGCCTCTGCCTCTGTCGTCGGGCTTGCTGTGGCGCTGGCTCCTAGCCCGGCTCTACTCCTACATGGTCCGTGCGGTGTTGACAGGCTGTGACGGGCATAGGGTCTTGGCCAACCGCTTTCGCGTCGGCATCGCTGCGCCGCAACCTCTCGTGACTCGGTGTCGTGGGCCGGGGTTCACAAAACCGTGGGATCACCGGTTCCCACGGCTCAAAAAACCGGCCGGTATACCGGTCAAACCGGCCGGTTCGTTGAGGTTTCAAATATATAGCCACGCGTTTGGGGGTGGGAACCGGACCGGTTCGTGTACCGGCCGGACCGGTTCGTGTACGGGCCGGACCGGTTCCCACCGGAACCGGCCGAACCGGACCGGTTCCCACCGGCTTTGCAAACCCCGGTCGTGGGGCTTCTCAAACACCATCTCGCCATGATCGTTGTTGCCACCATGCTCCAGATCTGGGTTCGTTGTGGGCGTCAGGCCTCAGCTGCACCACGGCTGCCGTCGTTTCCCACCTCTCAAACTGGTGGGTCGAGCGGGTCGCGACGGGCCGGGGACCATTAAGGTAGGTTCGGGTTCGGCACTACCGCCCCGACACGGTGGTGGAGAGCGTCTCCTTGCTACAGTGCTGTTAGGCTACAACAGGTGCCCATTAGCACCTTCCCTATGACCATCATTGAGCTCCCGTCCCTTGTGTGGTGGCTACAGACATCTCCTCTGTCGCACCTATGCCGAGTTGTCAGGCTGCCTAAGGTGCTATCATGATGGACGGGATGTGTACGCTCTTCCTAGCAGACCTTCCTCCGGTGGACTACTTGGAGGGCCTTCATGGCATAGGTTCGCCCTAGGGTCAACTCTGTCCTCGTCGTGCTCTTCCTCACTCTTAGGTCCCCAGTGTCATCTTTCCTCAATGGTGTGAGCTCCTTTGACGGTCTCCATCTGATATCAGTCGTCGTGGTCGCCCATAGGATGTCTTTTCGTTCCCATAGAGCCTACCTCTTTCCCTCTTCTCCACAGTGCTCGCAAATGTTTGTTATTGTTGTTGCCAGGGATTGTTGCTACAAATTCCATTGCTCTGGCTTTCATCCTGGTTGTAGCAGTCTGGTGTGGATTTAGTGATAGAGGCGGAGTGCCCGATCTTTCGGTGAGTGGAGATAGCTTCGATCCGGTGGGAGACGACCCTCACGATCCGACTACGACGAGCGAGACTCGAAGCGCCAATGCAATCGCCGAACCAACTCCCGATGGTTACCGACCTTGCCGGCGCAAGATCGCCCGATCACGAAGATCAATTCCCGTGCGCAATCGAAAAACGAACAAGAATCCGAGGCGAGCAATCTTAATATCACTCGAAAGTGGAGTTCGAATCACGAGAGGACAACACGTATTTGTGCTTGTTCCCGTGTAGCTAAAGCTAGATGTAAAACAAAACTCAAACCCTAATGTGGCGGCGGCTACCGAATATATGAGCTAGGAGGACGCCCTCCTAGGGTTGTGGGCGTCCGTGGGGTCGGCCACAACATGGGCTTAAGGCCCGACACGATACACGGCTCGTTGGGCCAAAATAAGGTGACGCAACACCTTAGACAGAAAAACAGTCCGACTCAAAACGATGATTGCGGCCGCCTCGGTGAAGATATGACAGTGATTCCGGACCCATCTGAAAGTAGACTTGATAAGCTTTCCATCAAGTACTTGATCGCCCAAAACGGAGTCCGGATGAAGCCGTGGTGACCTTCACAAGTTGACGTTCGTGCGCAGTCCGAATCCAGCCACATATCCTTCATTCTTTAGCACCATGACGTAGTTCAACTCTCTTGCACGAGCCCGAGTGATTGGCCCCGAAGGTGGTGCCCGGAGTGAAGGTGCTGCTGGTGTAGATGTACCGGTGATGTCCTCATCATCCTCCCCTTCTTGAACCGAAGTCGTCCTCGACGGCAACTCCTCATCCTCGCCCGCATATGGTTTCAAATCCGCAACATTGAAAGTAGTGGAAACACCAAACTCCGCGAGCAGGTCAAGAACATAAGCATTATCATTAATCTTGGTTAGCACTTTAAATGGACCAGCAGCACGAGGCATTAATTTAGAATGACGCAAAGTAGGAAAACGATCCTTCCTCAAATGCAACCAAACCATATCACCGGGTTCAAAAGTAACAAGTTTTCTACCTTTACTACCAAAGCAACTTGATACTTAGCATTAGCAGCAGCAATGTTTTGGTGAGTTTGTTCATGCAGATTAATCATTTGTTCAACATGTGCAACAAGCATCTATGTGCGGGACGTCCTCAAGCATCAAGCGAAAATAAATCAATAGGCGCCCGCGGAATGTAACCATACACAATCCGAAAAGGACTCATCTTTGTAGAAGAATTTGTTGCATGATTATAAGCAAACTCAACATGAGGCAAACAATCTTCCCAACGTTTCAAATTTTTATCTAGAACAGCCCTAAGCATGGTTGACAAAGTCCTATTAACCACCTCAGTTTGCCCATCAGTCTGAGGGTGACAAGTTGTACTAAACAGCAATTTAGTTCCCAATTTATTCCAAAGTGATCTCCAAAAATGACTGAGAAACTTAGCATCACGATCAAAGACTATTGTATTTGGAATACCATGCAAACGAATAATCTCTCTAAAGAACAAATCAGCAACACGACTAGCATCATCAGTCTTATGACAAGGTATGAAATGAGCCATTTTGGAGAAACGATCAACAACCACAAAAATGCTATCCCTCCCCGTCTTAGTTCGAGGCAATCCCAAAACAAAATCCATCGAAATATCAAGCCAAGGAGAGGTAGGGACAGCAAAGGCATATACAAACCATGGTTGCTCAAACGTGACTTAGCTTTCGACAAGTAGTGCAACGTGCAACAACGCGCTCAACATCTTTGCGCATCCGGGGCCAAAAGAAGTGGGCAGCCAGCACCTCATGCGTCTTGTAAACACCAAAATGCCCCATGAAACCGCCTCCATGTGCTTCCCGCAACAACAACGACGAACCGAACTAGCCGGAACACACAACTTGTTAGCGCGAAACAGGAACCCGTCCCGAAATTTGCCCCAAGGTTTCCCATTAACACAATGAGCGAAAACATCTTTAAAATCAGCATCGTCCACATATAAATCTTTCACGGTTTGCAAGCCAAAAATTTTAAAATCTAACCGTGACAAGATAGTATAACGACGAGACAAAGCATCGGCGATAACATTATCCTTCCCGTTCTTGTGTTTTATGATGTAAGGAAATGACTCAATAAATTCGACCCATTTAGCATGACGACGGTTCGGATTTGTTTGGGTACGAATATGTTTCAAAGCCTCATGATCCGAATGAATTATAAACTTGCGATGCCAAAGATAGTGCTGCCATGTTTGCAAAGTTCGCACTAAAGCATAAAGTTCCTTATCATAAGTTGAATATTTCAAGCTAGCACCACTTAATTTCTCACTAAAGTAAGCAATCGGTTTACCTTCTTGTAACAAAACAAAGCACCTAGCCCAATACCACTAGCATCGCATTCAAGCTCAAACACTTTAGTAAAATCGAGCAACTCGCAAGAGAGGAGCATGGGTTAACTTATCTTTTAATGTGGTGAACGCTACCTCCCGCGCATCACTCCAAGCAAACGGAACATCTTTCTTTGTAAGCTCATGTAGAGGTGCTGCAATGGTGCTAAAATCACGGACAAAACGGCGGTAGAAACCCTGCGAGACCAAGAAAACTCCGAATGCGGGTAACCGTTGTCGGTGTAGGCCACTCCCGAATAGCATCAATCTTGCTGCTTGTCCACCTCAATACCCCGTGGAGTAACAACATAACCAAGAAACGAGACACGTTGTGTGCGAAAGACGCATTTTTCAATGTTAGCAAATAAATGGGCAGCCCTCAACGCGTCAAAAACAAAGCACGCAAATGTTCTAAATGCTCTGCCATAGACTTGCCGTAAATCAAGATATCGTCAA
This sequence comes from Cenchrus americanus, assembly GCA_947561735.1. Taxonomy (NCBI): domain Eukaryota; kingdom Viridiplantae; phylum Streptophyta; class Magnoliopsida; order Poales; family Poaceae; genus Cenchrus; species Cenchrus americanus. Next base: position 60,511,524 of record OX387240.1, read on the forward strand.
AATAGACAATGACAAACAATCCTATGAAGGACCTCGAACTTCATTCATCAAGCGCATAAAAGTGCCGGGAGCATTAGTCAAACCAAACGGCATAACCAACCATTCATATAAGCCAAATTTAGTTTTAAAAGCCATTTTCCATTCATCTCCCAATTTCATTCTAATCGATGGTAACCACTACGCAAATCAATCTTAGTAAACATAATGGCACCACTAAGCTCATCTAGCATATCATCAAGGCGTGGTATAGGGTGGCGATAACGAATTGTTATGTTATTAATAGCACGACAATCTACACACATACGCCATGCACCATCTTTCTTAGGAACAAGTAACACAGAACCGAGCAAGGACTAAGAGACTCACGAATGTAACCCTTATCAAGTAACGCCCGCACTGGCGCCGAATCTCTTTTGTCTCATCCGGGTTTGTACGATACGGGGCGCGGTTTGGAAGCTGGGCACCGGGAATGAGGTCGATCTGGTGCTCAATGCCACGAAGCGGTGGGAGACCCGGTGGCAAGTCTTTGGGAAAGACATCAGGCATACTCCCCGCAAAAGGTTAGCAACCGCAGGCGGAATATCCACAGATGGTGCATCATCAAGGGAAGCAAGCACACTAGAGCATACAAGTGCATAGCATGGCAAAGGAGCATCTTGAATATCATCAAAATCATCACGTGTAGCAAGTAAAACAGGAGCATTCAACTTAATTTCGGATTTATCGAAGTGGAGGGTGATGGTTCCCGTTGTTTAGCCATTTTAACGGCTCTAGCAAGATCATCTTTAACAATTTGTTCGGAGTCATAGGATGTATAATTATTTTTTGACCCTTAAACATGAGAGAATAATGATTCGAACGACCATGATGCATGCTATCGGTATCATATTGCCAAGGTCTACCAAGTAACAAAGAACATGCTTCCATAAGAACAACATCACAATCAACATAATCGAGTAAGCACCTATAGAAAAGGAACACGCACCGAGCGTGATACTCTAATTTTGCCACCAACATTAAGCCATTGAATGTGATATGGGTTTGCATGCTTACGAGTGGGTAATGACAACTTCTCGACCAAAGATAGTACTCGCCAAATTGTTGCGGCCCTACCGCTGTCGATGATGATGCGAATCGACCGCTCTCCGCACAACATCCTTCGTATGGAACGAGTGTGTCGCCGATTCTTCTCGCGTACGGGGGCGACACGTGTACTAAGAACACGCCGCACAACAAGACTCTCGTACCTATCGGCGTCCCCCGGATTGACATGGATGTCCATCTTAGCCGCATTGTCGGTGGCAAGCAAAGTATGTTCAAGTTCTTCGAATCACTAGCCGAAGAGTACTCACCATTGTCACGAATGAGTAATGTGCGTTTGTTCGGACAGTCCCCGAGCCACGTGGCCACGTCCTCCGCAACGAAAACACGTGATATCCCGTGTACGACCCGTGGTGGATGCTTGCGCCCGTGGATGGAGTGGTGCCCGTGGCCGGGGTGGCTCCCGCTCGCGTAGCCGGCTTCTCACGTGGTGTAGGTGTGGATGGCGCGGGAAGAGCGAGTGCTTGAACCGTACGACGAATTTCTACCTGCAAAAGTGTTAGAATATGTCCTCGAGCGGCGTCCCCGCACTTCACGCTCGGCTTTGCAAGCAAACTCAAATAATTGGGTCATGTCAACATATCCTTTATAATCAAGGATGTCCCGAATTTCGCGATTCAAACCACCACGAAAGCGTGCCATTGCGGCGTCGGGTTCCTCCAATATACCACAACGAATCATACCTTTTTGCAACTCCCGGTAATAGTCCTCAACGGACCGATAACCTTGCCGAAATCGCCGCATTTTGTTAAGCAAATCACGAGCATAATATGAAGGCACAAAGCGATGTCGCATAGCAGTTTTTAATTGCTCCCAAGTGGTCGGAACAACAAGAGGATTTTTATTCTTATACTCACACCACCGATTAAAGCAAAATCAGTAAACTCACTAATGGCGACCTTAACTTGAGAGGTAGCAGCAATATCATGACATGAAAATTTTTGTTCAACTTCTAACTCCCAATCAAGATATGCGACGGGATCGTATTTGCCATTAAAGGGTGGAATTTTAAATTTGATTTTAGAGAAGGAGTCGTTAGCGAGCGGGGCGGCGTGGTACACGGCGGGCTTTGCCGCGGCGGTCGGCATCCTCCTCGCTCATCGTCACCCACACATCCTTGGGCCACCAAATCGCTTACCACCGTGTTCAATGCATCGAGTCGTGACACGATGGCGTCGAGCGTCGTCTTGGTGGTTGTACGCGCGAGGTCGAGCCGGTCGAACCGCTCGTTGGCCGTAGTAACCGTGGAGTCCATTCTTTCGTGCATGGTCCGGATGTCGGTGACAAGGCCTTCAATCTCGGTACCCATGTCCCGCAACTCTTTCTTGTCGGTGTCGCCCGACATGGTTAGCACAAACACAAAAACAAAACGACAACAAAAGTAGGTGTGGAACGGCTCACAAGGCGCTCAAACTAGTCTTGTTATCAAATTATTATCCGTTCTTACTAGCACGCAGTGCGACCCGCAACCAACCGGTGGAACTCACGAAAGATTGGAGGAGCGATTGCCCGGAGAAACAAAATCTGCTCGTCGTAGAAATATGTGTAGTTCGGGAAGGCTGCACTCAAGTTGAAGGATTAGCACAATCAAACAATAATGCAAAGTCGAATAATAGTGCTAAACACGATCAAACGGTGCCGGTAACAAGTGAAACCGAAAAGGAAGTGAAAAATATGGAGGGGCGCACCTCTTTTCTTTTTTTTATTATATTTTTTTCAATTTTTTTTTAAATTTTTTTTTCAAGGTGCCCCAAAAACTAATAATATGAACACAGAGGATCTCAAATAGCAACTCACCACATGCACTTTTTGAAAGTACAGGGGTATTCCGGTAATTAAAAGATGGTGTGCTGTGGTGTGGTAGTTTTACCATGGAGAATAGCAGGAGAGGTACGGTATGTCGTGGCAAAAACGGAACCGGACTCCACGGAAAACTCCTTCAACAAGGACGAATCAGTGGCGAATTGTGACGGCGCAAAACTCTTGCACCGAGACAAAGCGGTTCCCGTTTCCCACTTGGACTGTGCGGCGGTCTCTCTTTTCTTTCGGATTCTCTCTCTTTTTTTTCCTTTTTTTGGATTGCTTTCCTTTTTTTCTTTTTTTTCTCTTTTTTTGACCTACCGCACCACGGGACAGGGAAGGGAAAACGAGAGGCGGCGGCGTGACGGTGGGCGTGACGGCTAGGGTTAGATGAAACAAAGATGAAACACAAGTAACCAGCAACAATTGAACGAGTAAGCACACAAATTCAACAAAGACACTTATTGAAAGAATGTGCAAGGCTAAAAGGTGGTTGCTTGGGACAAGGATCTAACCCGAAATAATTTTTGTTTTGGTTTTTGTGGACCGTAGGAAAGGAAAAACACTCGATAAAACTCACCGATCAACCCGGAAATCCGATACCACTTGATAGAGGCGGAGTGCCCGATCTTTCGGTGAGTGGAGATAGCTTCGATCCGGTGGGAGACGACCCTCACGATCCGAGTACGACGAGCGAGACTCGAAGCGCCAATGCAATCGCTGAACCAACTCCCGATGGTTACCGACCTTGCCGGCGCAAGATCAGCCTGATCACGAAGATCAATTCCTGTGCGCAATCGAAAAACGAACAAGAATCCGAGGCGAGCAATCTTAATATCACTCGAAAGTGGAGTTCTGAATCACAGAGGACAGCACGTATTTGTGCGTGTTCTGGTGTAGCTAAAGCTAGATGTAAAACAAAACTCAAACCCTAATGTGGCGGCGGCTACTGAATATATGAGCTAGGAGGACGCCCTCCTAGGGTTGTGGGCGACCAGGGGTCGGCCACAACATGGGCTTAAGGCCCGACACGATACACGGCCCGTTGGGCCAAAATAAGGTGACGCAGCACCTTAGACAGAAAAACAGTCCGACTCAAAACGACGATTGCGGCCGCCTCGGTGAAGATATGACAGTGATTCCGGACCCATCTGAAAGTAGACTTGATAAGCTTTCCATCAAGTACTTGATCGCCCAAAACGGAGTCCGGATGAAGCCGTGGTGACCTTCACAAGTTGACGTTCGTGCGCAGTCCGAATCCAGCCACATATCCTTCATTCTTTAGCACCATGACGTAGTTCAACTCTCTTGCACGAGCCCGAGTGATTGGCCCCGAAGGTGGTGCCTGGAGTGAAGGTGCTGCTGGTGTAGATGTACTTGGTGATGTCCTCATCTTTTAGTTTTGGAGGCCTTTAGCGAAAGTGTTGTCTAGCGTTTTCTAGTGTTGACAATGATGAAATGCTTTTCCGTAACTTACCCCTTGGGATGTTGCCGGGGCCTCCAAATCACTTTGGTTTTCTTCTTGAGTGCATCATTTTGCAAGACTTTTTCACTCCGCTATTTCCGGGTTGTCTGGCAAGTGGTGATGTGTGAGTTTTCATGGTGTCTCTCTCCCCTACAGGCATATGTCGTCTTAGGTTGTTTCTAGTGTGGTGGTGGTGCGGTGGTTTGCTCTTCGTTCATGTTGTCGTCTATGTTGTTTCTTCTTCATTGGTTGTGTATCTTGTAAAACTGTACTTTGGAATTTCTCTTAAAATTGTGTCATGTAACAATTTTCTTCTCTTAATGAAAAATGTGTTATGCACGTCTTAAATCTAAAGGTACTACGTGAAAATGCGACTTAATGGTAATGATGGTAAGTTAATTTATATGTCCATCACTCACCTGGTAATGGATTTGAACTATCTAATTTGATTTTTTGTCTCCTTAAATTCGATCTATTTGAACTCAATCTATAGACCATACGCTGATAGGGCACGCCTACGTGAAACAGCGACTTCATGATTGCGATAGGTCCTGTGATAAGAACATATGAAATAATTTTTAGGGTAAAATGGTCCCTTTTTTGCACCATTGCAAGTCTGAATTTCTTTTAAATAGAAAAGGTCGCAATATCATTGGATTCTTTCTTTTCAAAATTCAAATAGTTCAAGCAACTGGACTGGAATAACATTCTTGCCAAATGACAGTATTGTACAGTATCAATTATTTGAATCCCACACATGAAAGGCTATTCAACAGTTGAACATGTAAAATGGTGTTCTGATTAAACTGGCCCTGCTTGGTCAGATTGGTGTAGCAATTGCGCAAAGAGGGCTGGCTTTTTTAAGCGTCACACCAAACTTTTCAGCCATGTCAACCCCGTTCCTTTGAACCTCATCTGGGAGCCTCCATTTGAACTGATTTAATAGTGATGCAAGAACTAGATGCACCATCCTTGTAGCTAATGGCATCCCAGGGCAGATCCGACGTCCTGCACCAAATGGTACGAGTCCAAAGTCTCCACCTCTAAAATCAACCATACTTTCCAAAAATCTCTCGGGCCTAAAGTTCTCCGGCTCAGGCCAAATGCTATCATCTCGACCCATTGCCCACACATTTACAAGAATACGAGCACCTTTAGGAATCATGTAGCCCATTATTTCTGTTGCAGCCTCTGCTTGGCGTGGTAGCAACAATGGAACAGGAGGATGCAGCCGGAAAGTTTCTTTAATCACAGCTTGAAGATACGGCAGCTGGCTTATGTCAGATTCTTCAATTTTTCTTCTTGAACCAATTACTTCTACGAGCTCGTTGCATAGTTTAGCCATTGAAACTGGGTTGTTAAGCAATTCCAACATAGCCCATTCCACTGTGCTGGAGCTTGTATCACTTCCTGCAGCAAACAAATCCTAAAGTACAACGGCATCAATATTGTCTGAAATATTTATTTGGTACTCCCTAGTTCGTTTTAGCTTTTCTTGATTCATAAATATGGTTATCCATCTATACATACATTATATCTAAGTGAAAACAAAGATTATACACTAAAAAAATTAAAATGACAGTACAATTTGAAACGGACGGACAAAGAGGAGTGAAAAGTTCATTATTCGCCTATCACGTCTATCACATCTTCATAAAAAAAGATATTCCAACACTATTTATAGTTTTATACACACCTTTTCATCCATCTAAACAGACCCTGAATCAATTTGTGGACTATTCTATCTAGATTATATTAATAATACATGTCAAAGTCAACTAGATATTATTTATTATTATGATTTATGAGGATGTGAATATATGTGGGAATGGATCAACATCCGTAATCCAAAGAAGAAAAATTCAGTAAGATCCTAAATTATAAAGCTCACATCCAATCCAGTTCACTCACTCAAAATCCAATATCCAACAATATAATCCAACCACCACCAGGTTGACTACTCAGATAAATCTATATGTGGGACACATGTCTAGAGCCGGACCCTAAAATTAAAAACTCGCGTTCACACTAGAAAAATTAATCGGATTTGACCGAAATTTGGTGAGATGCCTTAACATGACAGTCCGCTACTCAATGCAAATCGGTGAAGCCAAATCTATATGTAGGACCCACGTCCAGAACCGCACCCTAGAATTAAAAGCTCACGTTCACACTGTTGGGGAATTCAGGAAAACTCGTCACCCTCGAAACGTTGAGTTTAACAAAGTTCTCGAAGCATGTTTTTCAGGAGCAGGGAGTTCACGATTCTCGGAAGCCTGGAACTTGTGAAGCCTCGAATTCGCGAATGTGCAAAGTTCGGGGATCTTGATTCGGTGAAGAAGTGGAGTCACGAACATGCGGAAGCCCGGAATCTCGAATTGTCGATGGCCTGAACTTCGGAGGACGGCCAATTCGGGAAACTGTTGAAGGCCCTGTTCGGGAGTTTCATGCGAAGACATTCACGAACCAGGAGAGAAGCAAAGTCAAAGTTGTTGTCCCAAAAAGTCCGGGTTTAGAGTGTGAACTAGTGGCAGATTTGTAAATATGTTAGATGAAAAAGACAATCCTGTATGCGTTCACACTAGGAATATTCTCTGAGGCTAAGGGTGTTATCGGTATGTAAAAGTCCCTTCGTCTCCCTATAAAAGGGGGCGCAAGGGCACGTGTAAACGGATTCAGACTTTTTGGAACTTGTGCTACTTGCAGAGGGAATCACAGTCTCTTAGCGCTTTCGCTTTGTACTTGAACGTGTTAAGAACTCTTACTCGTGTTAGGGTAGTCATCCGAATTTTTCGGGTAACCCCCCAACATTGGCGCCCACCGTGTTCCAGCCGAAAAGAAACTCACGATGCCACCTCAGAAGAAATCCAAGAAGAACGTTCCAGCATAGGCAAACCGAGACGATCGCCATCCTACCCAAGGGAATGAAACCTCTTTTGTTCCTGAATCTTCGAACACAACAGACCAAGAACAAAGAGAAAATCTCGAAGCTCTCATGAAGGCAAGAGTAGAAAAGACAGCTCACACCCAAGAACAACCTGCTGAACAGCAACAGTTTGAGAATGTGGATGATGATGATGATGCCATAGACAGAAAGCTAGCGATGATTCAGCAAAAGATACAGCAGCTACAGAAAGATAAAGAAAATTTCGCAGCTCAGTTACAAGCGAAGAGAAAAATCTCCGAAAAGCTAGAGCAGCTGAACAAGGCAAAAGAACAGATAGAAGCAATACAGAAAGAAATTGATGAAATGAAAGAACAAGAGAACAGTTCCTTGTGGCAGGAGTCACCACATCAGCAGCCTACGCCCGCAAGAGAGTCCCCGAAACAAAACTTTTTCGCGGGAAACGGAGTCTCACACTTCGTGGATTCTGAATCGCCGCTGTCAATAGGGCTGCAAACAGCACCTTGGCCGCCGAAGTTCAAGCCTGTCTCTCTTCCCAAATACAACGGCTTCGGAAACTCCAGGCAGTTTCTCATGAGATACGAATCAGCTGTGAACTCGGCAGGAGGAGATGATGTTGCACTGGCCAAATCCTTCATCATAGCTTGCGAAGGACCAGTACTGAATTGGTACTCACTGCTGCCTCCACACTCAGTCTACAACTGGGTAGATCTCAAGACAAAGTTCATGCAAGCGTTTCAGATGTTCCACGACACGACAGCCGAAGCCTCAGATTTGTATAACTGCAAGCAGAAGGACAGAGAACCACTGCGGAACTTCGTGAGAAGGTTCATGCAACAGAGGTCTCAAATCCCCGACGCTGATGACAAAACAACGATCAAGGCACTGATCAAAGGTCTCACCCCAGGGCCAACAGCTTCCCATCTCACGAGAAAGAAACCCGAGACGGTTGAGGAACTTTTTCGAGAATTGGAGGAGTACATTTTGTCTGATGACGACCACCGCAAGAGGGTAGCTGAGCGAAACGAGGCAAGACAGGGCAACAGAGATATGACCTGGCGGGCACCACCCCAACATCCGCGAAACGTCAACAACGTCGGAAACTCTCAACCAGAACAAGGCAACAGGCCAAGCACCAGGGGAGGATTCAACTCCAGAGGAAGGGGAAGAGGCAGAGGACCCCCAGCACTCACGAACCACAACCCGAAAGATCCTCACTTCTATTGCCAGTATCATGGGAGGGGCCACAGCACCGAAGGGTGCCCAGAAACAAAGAAGAACATGGCAAGAATTCGGCAAGAGAAGGCGCTAATGAGCATCGCATCCTCTATGCCAGGCCAGTTTCGTCCGAATTTCTGGCAGCCGCAATTCGCGAGTCCACAGTTGAGTTCTGTCTCAGTTCAGCAATTCCCGCAACCATAGTCAGCATGGCAGCCGTCGCAGCAATTTTTCCCCCAGTCGCAAGCGATCCAGTCAATCCAGCAACCACAACCCATTCGGGAAATCTTGCCACCACCTCCCGGAAAGTTAATCAAGACCTCAGTCAGGTTCGGGACCTCAGAACTCCAAGGCACTGCCATCGTTCGGGACTATCATGCCAATCACGGGTGGGTCCTCTATGGAATTCGAAACCAAGAAGCAGAGAAGCAATTACTTCAGATCTGTGAACACTATCATCAACGACAGCCCAGCCGCACGCCCGGAGTGGGCAAAGGTGCCAATCACCTTCACAGAAGAAGATTTCAGGCTGAAATCCGCGATTCACAATGATGCCATGGTCATTGAGGTGAATATTGCTGGGTGGGTCATAGGAAAAGTCCTAGTTGACAACGGGAGTTCGGTGGATATTCTGTTCCCGAAAACTTTTGAAAAGATGAACCTGAGCCAGCACATGTTAGACCCCCCAGAGTACCCACTGCAAGGGTTCGGAGGAAAGCCCATCAAGCCGGTCGGAAAAATATCACTCCCAGTTTCTTTCGGAGACCTCGAGAATGCCAGAACGGAGAGTCTCACCTTCGCTGTAGTTGACATTTACCACCCACACCTCGCGATTTTTGGCGAGGTTTCATGAACAAGTTTGACGCCGCCATAAGGCGGCAGCTTCTTATGCATGAAGATGCCCGCGCCCAAAGGGGTCATCACGGTGTTCGGCAATCAGCAAGAGGCCAGGAATATAGAAAAAGGCCACACGCCCGGCCAAACAAATGTGTACCAGCTGAAAGCAGCTGATGAAAGAAAGGAAATCTACGAAGAACCCAAGCGGGACAAAGAAAAAAATGAGATAACTGCGGAGGATGAAATAAAGAAAGTGTATCTGGATGACATGCCCGACAGAGCAGTCATAATAGGGGCAAACGTCAGCGCCGAAGAGGACAAGGAACTTATACGATTCCTGAACAGAAACAAGGATGTTTTCGCATGGTCAGCTAAGGACCTGCAAGGTGTTGTCAGGGATATCATCGAGCATGCCCCGGAGACAGATGAGAGAATACCACCCAAGAAGCAAAAACTTCGGAAAATGTCCGAGGAAAAAGTCAAAGCGATCGAAGCGAAGTTCGCAGGTTGCGGGATGCCCAAGTAATCGGAGAAGTCAAGTACCCGGTCCGGCTAGCCAACACCGTGCCGCTTAAGATAAAGAATGGAAAATGGAGAATGTGTGTGGACTTCACCGATTTGAACAAGGCATGCAAGAAGGACGATTTTCCCTTGGAAAGGGTAGACAAAATCGTGGATGATGCAACCAACAGTGAGATGCTTTCGCTCCTGGACATGTTCTCTGGGTATCATCAGATCAGGGTTCGCAGAGAGGACGAGGAAAAAACAAGTTTCATCACTCCTTTCGGAACATTTTGTTTCGTAAGAATGCCAGAGGGGCTGAAGAACGCGGGATGCACGTTTTCGAGAATGATAGCAATAGTACTTGCACCAACGGATTCGGAGAAACATCTTGGCATATGTAGATGACATAGTTGTCAAAAGTGTTCAGAGGAAAGACCATATCGGTGACACGGCGGAAACATTTGCGAACATGAGGGCAGCAAACCTAAAGCTAAATCCGGAAAAATGTGTGTTCGGCATTCACAAGGGAAAAGTTCTTGGATGCCTAGTTTCAACGAAAGGCATAGAAGCAAATCCTGACAAAATAAAGGCTCTGGTGGAAATGCAAGATCCAATCTCAGTGAACGATGTTCGAAGCCGACAGAAGAGTAGCCGCCCTCAACGCATTCATTCCCGCAGCCGCGAAAGAAGTTTACCGTTCTTCCAAGTCCTCGAAGTGCCAAGAATTTTCGGTGGTCCGAACCTCGAAGCGTGCCTTTCGCGAACCGAAGGATTACTTTTCCACCATGACCAAACTTTGTCCTCCCGAACCAAAATCGCCACTTCGCCGTATGTGTCCGCATCAAATTCGGCGGTAAGCGCGGTGCTAGTGCGGGAAAAGGAGGAAGAAGGAAAGCTCGTGCAAATTCCCGTATACTTCGCTTCTGAAGCATTGTCTGGTTCCAAGGTTTTCTATTCCGAGCTGGAAAAGATCGCATATGCAGTCATCATGGCAGCAAGGAAGCTAAGGCATTACTTCGAGGGTCACAGAATAAGAGTCATCACCAATCAGCCGCTGAATGATTTGTTCGCAAATAGTGAGGCATCCACCCGAATCATCAAGTGGGGTGCTGAGCTTTCCGAGTATGTGGTAGACTTCGAGAGAAGAAGTGCAATAAAATCGCAAGTACTGGCAGATTTTGTCGTGGACTGGACTTCACCCACTCAGGACCTCGAGGAAAATATACCCGAACCTTGGATAGTGCAGTGTGACGGAGCCTGGTGTTACAAGGGAGTTGGAATTTCGGCTGTTGTAAAGTCCCTGACGAGCGTGGTCATAAGATACGCAGCGCGGCTCGTATTCGTGAACAATGAACACTCCACGAACAACACAACAGAGTACGAAGCTCTACTGTTGGCATTAAGAAAAATGAAAGCCATGGGGCAGCAGACCTTCATAATCAGGACGGATTCGAAAGTGATCCAAGAACATATTGAGAAGGAAAGTGAGGTCAGGAATCCAGTTCTCATGAAATATCTCGAAAAAGTTAGAGAAATGGAAAGACACTTCAAAGGGTATTCGATCCAAAGATATCCCAAGGGATGACAACAATGAGGCAGACAAACTGGCGAAAGCGCGCAACGTAAATCAAGAGTTACCACCGGATGTGTTCTTCGAAATCATCGAGAGAGCCTTCCATCAAAGATTCGAGGGCCCAAATCGTGAATGTAGTGGAAATTCCAGACTGGAGAGCAGAAATCATGGCTTATCTGAGAGGACATTACGAACCACAAGATGAATTGGAGGAAAAAAGATTGAAGCAAAGGGCTCGGGGCTATACAGTAGTAAATGGAGAATTATACAAATCAGGAGTCACTGAGCCTTGGCTGCGCTGCATCACCTCCGAAAAAGGTCGGGAACTTCTGAAAGAAATTCACAGCGGATTCTGTGGGGCACACATAGGCACCAGGGCTTTGGCTGGAAAGGTGATAAAGCAGGGATTCTATTGGCCCACCATAAACATTGATGCCAAGATGTTAGTTCGGCAATGTGAAGCATGCCAGAAAACGGGAAATCAACGAAATCTGCCTTCAATGCCGGCTCACCTAATTCCACCAACTTGGCCTCTGCAGAGGTGGGGAATGGATCTAGTAGGCCCGTTGCCAACAGCTCAAGGCAACTGCCGATTCGCGGCCGTAGCAGTCGATTATTTCACGAAGTGGGTGGAGGAAAAACCACTCGCGAATATCACGGAAGCAATGAGTCGAAATTCTTTTGGCGTAACATAGTCCGCGAGTTCGGAGTTCCTAGAGAATTGACGGTTGACAATGGCAAACGGTTTGATCGTTACACCTTCAAAGAATACTTTGCAACCTTAGGTACACAGGCGAAATTTTCGTCAGTATATCATCCACAGTCCAATGGTGCAGTTGAAAGAGCCAATGGCCTGATTTTTTCGGGAATCAAGAGATGTTTGTTTGATCAGAAAAAGGGAAAGTGGGTGGATGAACTTCCGAAGGTGATCTGGTCTCACAACACCACAGTTTCAAGGGCAACAGGTTTCACGCCTTTTCTCCTACTTTTCGGGATCGAGGCTATGACACGGAGGAGATCAAGAATGAAAGCATGAGAGTCCTGAAGGGAAAAGAGATAGAGGAAATTGATAAGAAGGTGGAAAAAGACATGATCGAGCTGACAATCCTTGAAGCAGCGGAAAACATTGAGAAATACCAGAGAGAGACAAGGGCATGGAGGGACAAAAAGGTGGTCCGAAAGGACATTAAAACTGGTGATCTTGTCTTGAAAAGAAAGAAAAATTGGGAGAACCCGGGAAAACTTCATGAGTCATGGGAAGGGCCTTACATCGCCAGGGAAACAGATATGCCAGGGGCTTTTCGCCTGATGGAGCAGACTGGCGAAGAGTTGCCGTATTCGTGGAATGCCGACAGCCTAAAAAGGTATTATCCATGAAAACCCTAGTTGTAGATAGATGTAACATGTATTAGTTTTTCGATTTTCGTAAGTTTGTACTTTAGGAAACTAAAAAATCCGAATCACGTGTCTATAAGTGATTTCGGGACAAAAATTAGTTTTACTTCTTATAGTCGTATTAGAATAAGAAGGACCGTACTCTTTTCCTTGCAAAGGGGGCTCTAAATCAAGAGGCAAGGTTTTTAACGAGGCGGATCCTATGTAAATAATCTTTGTGATATATATATATATGAAAAGAGTCTTCCCCCAAATTGCGTATCTCGAGAATTCCATCGTGAAAAAAAAAGTTCGTGAGAAAGGCTTCGTGATAGCCAGAATTCCATCGTGAAAAAAGAAAAAGTTCGTGAGAAAGGCTTCGTGATAGCCAGAATTCCATCGTGAAAAAAGAAAAAGTTCGTGAGAAAGGCTTCGTGATAGCCAGAATTCCATCGTGAAAAAAGAAAAAGTTCGTGAGAAAGGCTTCGTGATAGCCAGAATTCCATCGTGAAAAAAGAAAAAGTTCGTGAGAAAGGCTTCGTGATAGCCAGAATTCCATCGTGAAAAAAAGAAAAAGTTCATGAGAAAGGCTTCGTGATAGCCAGAATTCCATCAAGGAAAAAGAGGCCTGAGACAACAACAAGTTGTGGCCCAGAAAATCCCATCCATCAAGGGATTCCCACCTAAAGACAACAACAAGTTGTGGCCCAGAAAATCCCATCCATCAAGGGATTCCCACCGAAAAGGCCTGAGACAACAACAAGTTGTGGCCTAGAAAAATCCCATCCACGAAGGGATTCCCACCAAAAAGTTTGCATGATGATTTCGAGAAAGTGAATGCCTAAGAGGTTGCCTGCATATTCTCACTTAGTGTAGATTGTTGAAAATTTTTTAGGTATCATCATTGTAAGAAAAGGGCAAGGGGCTCCATCGGAGAATTGTAGAAAATCTTGGTTGAAGCAACTGAGGGTTGCAATTTCAACCGAGGCAAGTCTGCCGATCGGGGCAAGTCCACAAAATTCGAAAAACAAATTTTGTCGACTTGCACAATGACGGTTGAAATTTTCAAAAATTAACGAAGATTTCTCCTAAAGATATGCTCGAAATCTGTGAATAGTAAGATTCGTGAACCTGCCTTCAAGTTTTCATGCAAAACGGCAAGGTGGGGGAGGGTGACGTTTTTTCAAGAAAAAACGTATTCATTGCCTTATTCGCATAAAAACTTCCGAATAGTTCCTCGATAATTACAACAATCAGTGCGAAATTTAAAATGAAAGTTCTACAACATGTCCTGGTTTACAAACATTTTTTTCAGCCATATCGCTAGCATAGGCGAAGTCAGACGCACCGGCTAAGGGGCTAAGGGGCTCCGTCTTCGGAATTTTCGCGGATCGCGAAGTAGAGGATGCAGAACGACTCTTCTTACGAAACAAGAAAAATGAAGAGAGATCAAAACATCCTATAGAAAATTTAAGCGAGGCCTCAAGCCAAAAATCGGAAAAGTCTTGTTCAGGATGTGCTCGCTTGAACAGACGCCATGCTTCACCACTAACGAACATCCCATCCCGATGAATTCATAGCGGCAACACGTCCCCGCGGCAGCCCAACTTGCGGGACTCGCGCGAGTTAAAGTTATACAAAACATTTGTTCAGGGAAGTTTAGTGAATCTACATAAATGTACGAGCAATCTTGAATACACCCAAGGTTCTAATATGACGTCTAGTTTGTAAAATCCACCTTCGGGGAATCATCCTCTTGTTCGGGGGCTTGCTCGTCGTCGTCGCCGTCTCCATCGGCCGCCGCTGCTACCGCTGCCGCCGCCGCCCGAGCCTCCTTCGCCTGAGTCGCTCGAACCTTCGCCGGAGGTCGACCCTTCGGGAGACGCGGCGATGTCCTCACGGTTCTCCTCTTCGTTCAGCTGAGAAAGGAAGGTAAATGTGAAGAAGGTTCGAGAGACTGAAACATTTGCGGCAGGCACAAGTCACGAAATCGAACAAAAAATTACCTCAGCAAGCTTAGCGCGAGCAATGAGCTTAACGGTCTCCTTCCCGCTAGTCAGCCAGAACTCCCTTGCGAACTTGATCTTGATAGCCTGAACATCAGCGTTGGCTCGAAGTATCGCAGTACTTGTGGCGCTGGGGAATTGGGAGATCTTCTCGCGAAACTTCTCCAAGTCGACGCAGTCATAGTCATGAAGAATCTTTAAAATGCTCTCCACGGAAAAGGCGGCAGCGAAGTCACTGGCGCCGGAGATCACCTCAGTAAGGGCCTTGAACTCGGTCTCCATCCAATCCATGAAGTCGGGAATCTCAATGTTATCCGGAAGAGGGGCGGGACGAACACCGAATTCGTTCAAGGACTTCTTGTACCCCTCATAGAGCAGTTTCAGCTTTTCCAGAATCTCGGAAGTGTTTTTCTTCGAGGCTTCACTCTGCTCCGCCAGCGCCTTTTCAAGATCCACGATTTTACGGTCCTTCGCGCTCAGGGACTTGGCGAGACTGGCATTGTTAATACGAAGATCTTCGGCGGTTTTCGTAGCCCGCTCTTGTTTCACCCGAAGATTTTCAATCAGGCTGAGATCATCATCGTGGGCCTTCTGAACTTTCTCCAGCTCCTTCTGGGATTGCTCGAGCGTTGCCTCCGCGACCTTCTTTTCATCATGACTTATCTTCAAAGCCTCCGCCAACTCTGCCACCTTTTTCTCAAGTTCCATGTTCGTGGATTGCGCGAGGGCGAAGCTACGCTCCAGCTCCTTAGACTTCTGGGAAAGCTGCTTGTTCACCTTCTCCTGTTCAGCGAGCCGCTCTATAGCAACTTTCCCGAGCATAGAATGCTTGAGGGCATAATCCTCCTGAAAGCGTACAAGCTTTGAAGGAGAGTAAGAGTGCAGAAGATCCTTGAATTCTGAAAAATTCAGGAGTAGAGTCTCAGATCAAAATTCAATAATCGGAAAAAGACATGAAAAAGTAATGAGAAGGAACGAACCTTGCTTACTGAAGCGCTGCATGGTGACTTGTTTAGCCGAATCAGAAGAAGTTTTCCCCCGAGACGAAGGAGTGCTTTCGGAGGTAGAGTGAGGCCCCTTCTCGGAGTCCTGAGCAGCTCCTTCGGGTCGTTCTGAGGCCTCCCCTCCTATTTCATTAACAATTGCGGACAATTTCCACAGAGTTAAAAACTTGGACGCCTTGCTCCCAACGCTAGTTGTCTCGAAACCAACACGCAATAGCTTGCCGCGATGAGACGTACCAAAGCTTTTATTAAAAGCGGCCAGGGAAGGAGAGGGAGCCTGATCCTCGGGGACAATTTCCCGAACTTCGATCAAAGGAGCGTGTTCGGTAGGATTCTCCCCCCTTTGAATGGTGAGCTCAAGTTCTTTAGTGAATTCAGAGGAGGCTTGGCCAGCAGCAGGGGCTTCAGCAGTAGGAGCTTCGGCAGCAGCGGGTGACTCAGAGAGGGCAGCAACGCCAGTAGCGATACTGGACTCATCAGCAGCGGCAGGAACAGTCTCCTTGCGAACTTCAGGAGCAGCATCTGAAAAGGAATCAACATCCACGAATTCATTCTCGGAGCCAGATGGATAGTTGTCTCGAAAGTTAAACAGTGGCCAGAGGAAAACACCTTTAAGACTGTCTGTTTCCACGAAGGCGTCGTCGTCGAAGGCGTATGGTACTCGTCGAACGCTGACGGAAGAAACTTTCTTCGCCGCCTTCTTCAATCTCTTGCGGCTCATCTGGGCAAGGCCCGAAGCAGCCTGGAGCTCTGCCTCCAAAGTTCGTTCAGAAGTCTTTCGCTTGCGCTTCGACGATTCCAGGGATCTAGTCCTGGAAGGCTTGACCCCCGAAGAAGTGCCCTCGCTGGCAGGGGAGGAGCCTCGCTTCGACGACCTTATTCGGGGAGCATTGATCGGGGCAACCGAGCAACTGGCCACGGCAATGGCAGGAAGCTTCAACTTGGGACCCGGGCCTCGAGAACTGAAGAACTTGTCCCCACAAACTTCCGAAAAAACGCGGTTGATCTTCTTCTTATGTTTTACCAGGGCCTTGTACGCCTTGTACTCGTTCATGGTATATTCGCCTACCATGACGTTTACCCTCTTCTCCACTTCTTCCATGAAGGCCTTGGCACTCTGGCCTTCGCGAAGCTTAATCCCGAACTTCGGGAAAGGCACCTTCTGATCTGCCCAATTAACGTTGAAGTACAAGAGCTCAGTAGGGGACCAACCGCTCGAAATAGGCCAGACACGGGCAGCGACGAATTCTTCAATGATGTCACGGCCGCCAAGTATGGTGCTGGCCAGGTGAAACTTCGATTCCCAAGGCCCGCTGGTTGAACTTCGCAACATTCACCGCGGCCAGAAGCGCAACCGGGCAAGATAATTTCGGTATATCGACCTTCAGATAAAACCAATGAGATCTCCAATCTTCGGTGAGGTTGGACTTGCAACAAGGAGCAATCTGGATTCGGGTGATTCCTTGTCGGGTATTCTGACGTCGCGTGTTGAAAGTGCAACACGCATGCTGACTGTGATAGAATTGCCCGTCTTCACCTTTGACGACCTCAGGTATAATCACCAGTTCGTAGAATCTGGCGAAGGCATCAACACTGGGATTACAGCCGAAGGTCTTCGGAATCCAGATGAACTTCGACACTTCAAGGAAAGAAGTCGGCGAAAGCTGGTGAATTTTCACCGAAAATGCATCAAGAATGGCCGGTAGGACTGGGTCGCAGGGGAACCTCAGCCCGCAAACAAAGAAATCCCGAAAAACAACAACTTCTCCGTCCCTAGGAGTAGGAATCTGCTCATCAAGGGGGGCGCGCCCAGTGCCCGGAGAAAAGAACCCGGCCTTCTCGTATTCCTGAATCATGTTGCTTGTCACCTTCGACTCTCCGAAGGCGAGTGAGGGTGGCAGTGGGCCGGAAGTCCTGGCTTTAATCAGGTCACCAACACCGGCGTCCACATCTCCGATGTCTTCGCCATTGTCAGACTGAACCTCCCCGTCTTCGCGACTCCGGGAGCCACTGGGAGAACCAGAATCCTCGGCTGGTGCAGCATGCTCCGCACCTTCGGCAACTGGGTCGAGCGGAAGACCAGCCGCGATGAGCTCTTCGTTAGTCATGGGTCTAGCTGTGCTTTTAACTCGAGCCACCTAACCAACAGATACGAACATACGAACAGTTAAGAAAAACATTCAAGAATAAAGCTCGCGAAATCGTGATACCACTGCACCAAAATATAACAAGTAACAATTGACAAGAGAAAGATGAAGGAATACCTTAGAGAAGTGCGAAGAAGACCTGAAGTTCGCGAGCTTTTCAGCAGAAGATCAGATTCCACGAAAAATAGAGATGCACGAATCGTGAAAAGCTGGAAAGCCGTAAAATTTTTTAACAGCGGCAGCCCGCTATTTATAGGGCTAGGGAGGGGTAGTTCCGCGAAACCCGCCTCGATTTAACCGTCCTTGGTTTCCCGGGCGACGTGTGTCCCCTCTGACGTTCCGAGGGTGACGTTTTTTTACTAAATTTCCGAATGATTCGTGGAATTGGATCATCGGAGTCAACCCGCTTCCCCGAGGGGCTAGTGTTGGGGAATTCAGGAAAACCCGTCACCCTCGAAACGTTGAGTTTAACAAAGTTCTCGAAGCATGTTTTTCAGGAGCAGGGAGTTCACGATTCTCGGAAGCCTGGAACTTGTGAAGCCTCGAATTCGCGAATGTGCAAAGTTCGGGGATCTTGATTCGGTGAAGAAGTGGAGTCACGAACATGCGGAAGCCCGAATCTCGAACTCGTCGATGGCCCGAACTTCGTGAGGACGGCCAATTCAGAAATCGTTGAAGGCCCCGTTCGGGAGTTTCATGCGAAGACATTCACGAACCAGGAGAGAAGCAAAGTCAAAGTTGTTGTCCCAAAAAGTCCGGGTTTAGAGTGTGAACTAGTGGCATTTGCAAATATGTTAGATGAAAAAGACAATCCCGTATGCGTTCACACTAGGAATATTCTCTCGAGGCTAAGGGTGTTATCGGTATGTAAAAGTCCCTTCGTCTCCCTATAAAAGGGGGCGCAAGGGCACGTGTAAACGGATTCGGACTTTTTGGACTTCTCGCTACTTGCGAGGGAATCACAGTCTCTTAGCGCTCTCGCTTTGTACTTGAACGTGTTAAGAACTCTCACTCGTGTTAGGGTAGTCATCCGAATTTTTCGGGTAACCCCCCAACACACACTATAAAATTTTAGCGGATATGACCGAAGTTTGGTGAGATGCCTTAATATAACAGTCCGCTACTCGGTGCAAATCGGTGAAGCCAAATCTATATGTGGGACCCACGTCCAGAGCCGGACACTAGAATTAAAAGCCCGCGTCCACACTATAAAATTTTAGCGGATTTGACCGAAATTTGGTGAGATGCCTTAATATAACAGCCCGCTACTCGGTGCAAATCGGTGAAGCCAAATCTATATGTGGGACCCACGTCTAGAGCCAGACCCTAGAATTAAAAGCTCGCGTTCACACTATAAATTTTAGCGGATTTGACTGAAAGTTGGTGAGATGCCTTAATACAACAGTCCGCTACTCGGTGCAAATCGGTGAAGCCAAATCTATATGTGGTACCCACATCCAGAGTTGGACCCTAGAATTAAAATCTCGTGTTCACACTATACAACAGTCCGCTACTTCATGCAAATCGGTGATGCCAAATCTATATGCGGGACCCACGTCTAGAGCCAGACATTAGAATTAAAAGCTCACGCTTGAACATCCAATACTGATTGGACATCCAATTTAATTTAGCTTGTGGACATCCACATCCAAAGTAATCCAATCCGACGAAGTCCAATAGGAAAAAAATCCAATTGGATTTGGATTTTCCAAAATCCATTACCACGTCTAGATGTGAAGGGTGAATAGGAAAGATTTGTCGGGTGTTTAATTCGGTTTTTTTCGAGGATAATTTAGTTAAATTGGTAAGGATGTGTAGTCTGGCTTACACCAACCAACCAAACAAACAAGCCACCAGCCACCGGCCGACAGTACTTTTCTCTCAGAAGCAACTAGCCACATCAGCCAAACGAATAGGTTTGTGATGGGTGAAGAGTGAAAAAAATTTCATTGGGCCACATGCATAGAAAGATAATGTGATCGTAGGTGTGACCGGTGAATAGTGAAAGTTGTCGCAGCATATTTAGTAGGATGAGAAGTTGTTGAGGATGTAATAGTTGAATAGTGAAAAGTTACACAAATACTAAGGCCCCCTTTGGGAGGGCTCCAAAAGGAGCTCCGGCTCCGGCTCCACAAGGGAGCCCTCCCAAATGGGGTGGAGCGCCGCGGCTCAGTGGAAGGAGCCCCAGAATTCGTGCTCTCCAGAGCGGAATGGAGGTGTCGGAGCCAAAAAAAATGTGGCTCCGCCAGGCTCCAAGCGGCTCTGCGGGCCTTTGGCCTGCTTTGCCCTTGCGAGGAGGTGCAGGCGGAGGCAGAGGACGGGGCCGACGCGAGGAGGCGGAGCCGGCGCGACGGAGGCAGAGGCTGGGGGCAGTGCGAGGAAGCGGAGCCAGCGTGGCGGAGAAGGAGGCTGGGGGCGGTGCGAGGAGGCGGAGCCGGGAGGGAGAGGAGGCCGCGGGCGAGGAGGCGAAGGTGTGGGCGAATGGATGAGGAGGAGAGGAGGAAAAAAAGAACAGAGAGGATAAAATGGAAGAAAGGAAAAAACAAGGGAAATTGGACTTTTTACAATCTCAATCCAATTGTTGGATCCATTTTGTCAAACATTTTTCAAAACAGCTTCAACTCCATCAAAAGAGCCGCTCCACTAAAAATGCTGGAGCCGGAGCCAGAGTCAAAGCCGTTTTTTAGCCGGAGCCTCCCAAACAAGCCCTAACTAAAAAAATCCTATCTTGCCTCATTAATAATTTATATGCGTTGTCTGCTAATAATTTATGTAGCACCTGCCCGCGATTCTCTTTTACAAAAAAGATTAATGGAGGCTCCCGTGCCCCTGTCTGCTGTCTTGTTAGCAAAGCACGTGCTTCATCTCTTTCCCAGACAGGATGCATCGCATCTCTGTTCCAGAAAGGATGTGTCACATCTGTACTAGCTTAGAAGTACCTCAAATTATTGTGAAGCTAAAGTGTTGCACAACATAGTGTTCGCACCTGAACATCTAATTTACAAAATTATACGGCTGGTTGTAGAAAAAAAAATGTACATTAAAGTGCACGTTGTGAAATAAAATGTGGGTCGATTTGACGGGTGTATATTGGAGTTCAAATTGAGAAAAATAGACAAGCTCTTGTTTGCGGAGCCCTCGAAAATCAATTTGTGGACTATCATTACCACTATATAATGATATGTCAAATTAAGTATTGTTTAATTATTATAATATACTCTTGTCGTCTCGGAATAAGTGTCGTTTTCGCTATAAAAAACATTTTGATTAAATATATAAAAATATATATTGATATTTATGGTATAAAACTAATATCGTTGGATAGATATTTGGATTTAGTTTTTTATAAAATTTAGTTCGAGACACAAATGTTGGGTACGTATTTAGGTAGAAAACCAACATCCACACTCTTCTAAAGATGGAGGGGATAGTACTACGGAAGAATTTAAGATGACGTGACAATGACATGGCACACGCGCGGCACGCGATACATACAAAATTGCTTCTTCCGTACTATAATAAATTATAAGAAAAGAAAACCAGCTGGGATCTGTTTTCTTACCACGAAGAACGACCGGAGCGTAAGCGTATCACAGTCAACCCCCGCCGTGGTGGCGTCGAGCAGAAGGTCGAGGAAGTCATTCTTCCGGGGCTCGCCGGCATCACGATCGGCCAACCGCCGGTCGACCTCAGCGTCGAACACCCGGTGCAGCCGTGCAAACAGCCCCGCGAGCTTCCGGCGCAGGCGCTGAGGATCCACCGGCGCGAGCGTCGGGAAGAAGTCCGACAGGTTGGGGCTCCCTGCCGTCTCCATGATCTCGGTCACCACCTCCTGGAACTCCTTGGACCCGCCGTGGTCGTCCAGGCTGGTGAGGTCGCGGGAGAAGATGGTGCGCGAGAGGAGGTTGAGCGCCGTCGTGAACGCCACGTGGCCGACGTCCACCGCCGCCGCGCCGCCCTCTTGCGCCGCCTGCCGCCTGACGTGGTCGACGAGATCCTGCACCTTCTCGCGGCGGAGGCCATGGAGCGCGTCGAGCCGGTGCGGCGCGAACAGCTCGGTGGCCATGATCTTCCTGAGGGCGCGCCACCGCGGGGAGTGAGGTAGCCAGGGCACGGAGTTCCGGGCGTGGTCCCCGACCGCGTCGGGCACGGACCGGTTGGCGAAGACGGCATCGTGCTTCTGGAGGAACTCTCGCGCGGCGCCGGGGGAAGAGACGACCACGGTGGTGACGGAGCCCAGGCGGAGAGACATGATCGGGCCGTAGATCTTGGCGAGGCCAGCGAGGGAGCGGTGCGGCTGGTCACCCAGGAGGTGGAGGCTTCCGATTAAGGGAAGCGGGCGTGGCCCCGGCGGGAGGCCGCGGCGAGCGTGGGCGAAGAGGTCGAGAAGGTAGAGAGCAATCAGGGAGACGACAAGCCATAGCAGCCATGGAAGCAGCACTGCAGTTGCCATCTGAATTTTGGGGCCTGGGGGCGACGGTTCTTACTTCTTAGTGCCATCATATATTCATATATAGTACTCCGTACATAGCAAGCGCTGATTTAGTAGCGGTTGAAATGTAATTATCACTCCATAGTAGATACTAGTACTATACACTCCCTCCGTGCACCAAAGATTGTTGGTTTAGAATATTTATATTTTGGATTACTAGAAGGTGTGACAAATGATCATGTTGTCCTTGTTTACTCTGTTTGATTGTATAGAACCTGAATGAATAAATGCAGTGCATTCAAATTAGAGAAAAATATCAATCGATCATTTCATTCCATGCACTTCTCGTACTTTTTTATTGGGATGGGTGTTGATTTAATTGAATTATTTTTAAATGAGCACTCTTTGTAGGACAAAATTTGAAAGTTACTAAATAACACAACTTGTGGATCGAGGAATCCGGGCAAGGGCACTCCCAATGCAGATTTCGCTATGGAGTCTAAGTGTATTAATTACCCTCTCATTTATAGTTATTTGTTGACATGGCAAGGTATTTATTAAAGAAAGAGATGGAAAACACAAGAAACCAGGTCTAACTAAGAAACCAAGTTTTCACGCAAATCAAGACCAGTTGTGAGAGAGACAAGTGAGTCATGGGGTACTAAAATAGAAAGTTGCATAGTTTCTTGACACGATGTCCAAAAATATAGAAACTATGATAGTTTATAGCATTGTGAGTGCTATAAAAGGAGGTCATCACACAGTTACCCAGATTGGAACCTTAAGAACCGTGCCGGTGGAGTGTCATGGTGATGACCCTGGGGTCATGGTGATGACCCTCCTCTCTTATTTATAACATTCCCCATTCTCTCTACTCATAAATTTGCTGATGTGGCAGGAAATTTAATGCTCATGACCCTTCCAACTGAGACTGGCCTAAGGCCGGTCTCGGTGGAAGGGGTCATGGACACAGTACCAAGTTTGCCACGTCAGCTTTTCAGCATGATGACCATGTCACTCTCAATGCACAGGGTCATGGGCACCGTTTCTTAGATAGAATCCAGCATTTAACCTCTCACAAGGTTCTTGGTAACTGTGATGACCCTCTCATCACCTCTCACCTCATTAATTTGATACCATGTCATCAAACAAGCTTATGTGGCAGTGTATTTATTATCCATGACCCTTCCAACTGAGACTGGCCTAAGGGAACTCTTAATGACATTAATTAGGTGGTTTCTATCTTCATTAACTACACTGCCACCTAAGAAAAATGAATGTAGCACTCTAATTAATAAAGAAAGAGAGGGGAAATGTGGAAACTGTTTCTACCGGGAGAAACGACGTCCACGCTAGGAAAGAGGCACCAAGAAACGCTCGTTTTGGCGTTGGGAGGAAACGAGTAGTTTCCATGGCCGTGGGGCCCAGCCTGCCCTCGCCGACCGCCGCTGGCCGGCCACTCCCGTGCACAGCCCCTTTCGCCGGCCACGCCCTCGCAGCCCCGCCGCCGGCACCTCCACCCCGGCCTCGCTCGCCGCCCATGCCGTCGCGCACAACCCGCTCGCAGGTTTCTGTTGGATCTACTCGCACGCGCCGCCGTGGGTGCCTGCTCGCCGAGGCAGCTCGCACACGCCGCCGCGGGAACACCTGCACTGCGGTAGCCTGCTCGCCCACGCCGCCGAGAGAGCTCGGACCCGCCGCCATGGCTGCCGCCGCTCGCCCCCCACCTCGCGTTTGGCCGGTGGCCGATGGCCGGTGTTGATTTGTTCCGAGAGAAAAGTACTGCTGGCTGGTTGCTGATGGCTGGTTTGTTCTGAGAGAAAAATACTGGTGGCTGGTGGCTGATAAGCCAAGCGAACATGGTGACGGTGTATACATATTTTTTTGAATAAGACCAAGAGTCAAATCAACAGTGACAAGTAAATTAGAATTAGAGAGAGTTTCTCTTAGTACGTAATCCCTCCATCCGTAAATGATAGTCGTCCGGAAAGTGTGTTTTGAGGGAAACACGGTTTTCTAAATAAATCATTTAGGGATGGAGGGAGTACCTCATAATATGAACGACCCAATACATCGTCTCACATGACCTCAAAACATGTGCATGAGACTATATCTATCTCTTGTTCAAGGAGATAGCTCTTTACTTATATCATTATTTGTCGAATATAAAACTCCATAGGGCGTCTTAAAGCTTCTCATTGGAAAAGTGCTAAGAAGACCGAAAAGGTGGCTTATGTTGGAAATGTAATGATGTGATTGATTGATGAGAGGGTGGACCCCACTATTTATGTACAGTGAAGGGGCATGCAGACACCCTTTTGGAGCAGACGCACCCAGTCGGGGGCGGTTGTCTCTTTCCTAATTACATATGCTAATTACATGATTAATCTAATGATCATCATTAATATTTTGTAACAGCTTCCTTTTACTACCATACCTGAATATTTTCTTCCTTTTTTGTTTCGAAGTGACATACATGGAGGTGAAAGGAAAATCGAGGATGTTTAAACCCTCTAAACCTGAATCTTTTTTTTTTGTGTAACTCTAGTTTTGGCCAACTTATAGGATTAATATTAAGTTATAATCTACCCGATCAAACTATGCAAACTCCGATCAGAATCACAGACCTAGATCTAATGGCTGAGGAGAGACCTAGGCTGATTTTGCAATTACCTGTCCGCCGGCCTATGCTAATCACGTTCCGTTTTGAAAAAAACGGTAATGCTCAGGAGCAGACGTCCGGACAGAGGGTAAAAAATCGGACACCTACGTGGCCTATTCTCCACCACAGGAAGCAAGAGCTGCCCATCGTAAATATCTCCACCACCCACCAACTGCCCACCATTTCTTTCTCTCAGTTCTCTCTCCCTTTTTCTTCTTCCCCAAACCATGGACGTCATGGACGCGAGCTTCTCCTTGTGACAACCCGCCCAGGAAAATACCGTACTATCGCCTAAGACCGATCCACTTTGGTCATTAAGCAATAATAAAGTATCATCCCGTCGTTAGTTGTCGGGTTAACGCCCGGTAAATCACTTGAAAAGCACAAGGATCGAATATAAGCATTAAAACTCACTCGAAGGCGAGTCCAGAGATACATCATCATTGAAATTCAAATTCGTACCCCGAGGGGTTTATTTATTACAAACCATAGTTTTTGCCATGATGAGATAGTTCGTAGTTTTCGAAAAGCAACTGGAATTAAATTAACGGAAGCGAAGTCACCACGGGAGGCCATCCATGATGCTTTCGCTAGTCGTCCTCCACCCACTCCGGCTCCTAGCCGGCGGGATCTCTCCGGCCACACATCAACGAAAGCATTACCCGGATCAACACATTATAGCAAGGCCGAGTATACTAATACTCAGCAAGTCTTACCCGTCGGTGATATCTACTTCACCAATTCTAGACCATGAAAGGCTTTTTGGCTACTGGGTTGCCTTTGCTAAAAAGTAACAAAGAGTAGGTCCTTATTTTCAAGATTTTAGTACAAGTTCGGTAGGTTTAATCTTTACTACATTAGCCAACTAGTACAAAAAAAGTTGTACAATACAATTAATCAAGCATAATATTCATCAACTTCCATCATTAGGGATCTCATGACTAGTGGAGTAAGTAGTCTCGGATAACGGTGAGAGGCCGACAATCGATTGATTTAAACCTTGCAAGGTAGACCCAAACACACGGTAGGCCGCCCACAAAGGGACAACTTTGCCGGGCCGTCCCCGAAATCCTCGGGTCGGGATCGAATCTTACGAGCCTTTGATGCGGGCTATCCGGCATGTCCCACCCAAGACACCCCGCAGTCACCATACACCACCGGTGGCGAGCCGTGAGAGCGAATCCCAAGAGTAGTAACGGTAGGATCCCTTGCCGCCTCATTAAGGTACTAGGCTTACCGGTCCCATACCCGACATGTGCTTAGTACGTTCAAAAACTTAACCCACATAACCACTGGACCGGAGCCCGCATCCCATGCTCTTACCACGTGAGCAATCCATTTAAGGATACATTGTGATTCCTATCTAGGAACCTATTCTCGCGAGTGAGGTCATCACTCGACTTGTAACGGTCCTATAGCTTAGCAACCTATCGACCTATCATACTAGTAGGGACCATAGGTACCTAGGAATCATGCATCTAGGGTTTCATTCAACTTCGAACGTAAATGCACAATCATCCATAGATAATTGAATAAAGAATTTGAAAACTCGGATGCACCGGAGCTTGCCTTCGCCGGCTAGGTTAGCCTCAGCACCCTCGGTGTCGAGCACTTCCACGTCTTTGCGGTGATGCTTCCGCTCCTCCTTCCTCGGTTTCCGGATAAGGGAGTAATCTCCGTCCGGAAGATCTACACGGAATGCAATGCAAGTTCGGGTGATGTGATAGTTTGTTGTCTTATCCAACTCTTGGTTGGTCATATTCACCTTAACAAGCATCTAGATAATGTTTCTCCTCTAGGAAGGTTATTGGCCGTACATGGGTTTCCTTTTATTGCACATTTGAATAAAGGTTTTTATTTCTGTTAATCCAAAAATCATGATTAATTCACAAGATGTGCATTTTGACATTACAAGACAGTGTGCACAAGTTGAGCTCAAAAACATAAATATATTTAGCAATAAAAATCATTTATGCAGATCTAACAGAGATGGAAAAACATTTTTATAAAAAGATTTACATCATAAATTTGTGCAATTTTCGGCATAGGAGTTTGTCATGACCTGACACACAACATATAAAAAAATTAGCTACAGAGGATTTATGGTTTTTGAGATATTGCAGATCTAAGTTTTTCACATTTGTATTTCTCATGCAAAAACTAACAGGAATTAGCTCAGGTAAGAATAACAAAAGTTGTGGATATTTCACCACGAATCCAACAAAATTGGTTTTACATTTTTCTGATTTTTCTATGATTTTCTACGCAATTTACAAGAATCAGCCAAAGGGTTTTACTATTTGAGTTAACCTTTTGCAGGGAGGCCCTCGGGAAGAATCTACGTTTCGCAATGTAGTCCCTGGGGCGGCTGGCCGGCGCGGGTGGGCAAAATCCGGCGAGCTCGCCGCCGGGATTGGCCGGGGAAGGGCACGGGGGGTGATCTAGGGGCTAGCGGGGCTCGGTTTGGGTGCTTGGCCGGGTCGGTGGTGGCGCCGGCAGCGGCTCGCCGGCCGGCCGGGGAGGGGCGGCCGCCGCCGCGCCGCTCGCTCCGGCGAGGGGCGGCTCGGTCGGTGGGTGAGCGGGACGGCGAGATAGGGGAAGGGCGGGGGAGGGTGGAGGAACGTCGTTGGGGGCTCGCGGTTGGCCGGAAACTGGAGCTCACCGCGGCTGCTGGGGAGAAGCGCCGGCGGCGGCTCGGTTTGCGCGGGGGAAGGTCTGCGCGTCGGGGAACGGCAACGTCGCCCTTATAGGGGCAGGGGAACCTCCCTAGCGACCAACGGGTGCACAAGGGCGCCTCGGGAACGCGCGTACGCCGGTGACTGCGGATGGACCGCGGGTCCAAGGCGTGCACGTACGGCGGCTCGGAGCTCGAAGCGTTCCCGGCGTTCGAGGCATCGGGAGGTGCGTAGCCCCCTCGGGAAGGCGCAGGCCACCTTGGGAACATGCGCGGCGGGCCCGGCGCCGAGGCGGCGGCGGCCCGCGGCAGGGCGTGTGCGCGGCGTGCACGGCGCGCCGGCCGGCGCGACGCGCGCGCGCGGCCTCGCCCGGCGCCGCGCATTTCGGACCGAGCAACTTCCATCACGCATTTCTCCCAAAATTTGAACACGAGCGCACAAAACCATGAATAGGAAAGTTGTAGATCTAACTACCCTCTACAACTTTTGTAAAGTCCGTCTAGTGTTTTTCTCGACGGATTTTGCAGAACGTCGTGCCAACTTTGAATGCCGCTTGTTCGGATAACGGGAGGTACCGGCGGTTGACCAAGTTTTTCACCCTTTTCTCGCTCAAAATTTGAAATGCCAATCTACATGAAAGTTGTGTCCCTCAACAAGATGACAACTTTCATAAAGGTAGATTTTGAAGTCTTTAGATGAATTTTGGAGAACGCAACAAAAGTTCCTAAGCAGACACTTGTGGACACTAGAGTGGCAAGGGGTTTGACCCAACCTTTGACCATGGGTTGGCCCCACAAGTGTATTTACTAGTCAATTAGGGTCACTAGGGTGGGTTAGTGAGTTTTACGAGGTGAGGGCCCGGAGTTGACCTAGGTTTGACCACGGTTGACCATTTGACCGGCTATTAAAGGTTAATTAAAAACACGGGGCGTCACACTCCTCTAGCAACGACGAGCGCGGGCGGCCTCTCCTCCGGCGGCGGAGCCCCCCTTTGCGGCTAGGAGCGGGAGCCCCCGGCGGCGCGGGCCGCCGCTCCCCGTGGCCGAGCGCACGGGGCCGCGCGCGACGGCCTCCGCACGGAGCTCGTCGGTGCCAAGGCTTCGCTTCCCGCGGCCAAGCGCGGAGCTCACCGGCGACACGGGGCGCCGCTCCCCGCGGCCAGGAAGAGGAGCTTCGGGCGGCAGTCATGGTGGCCAACAGGCAAAGTTTGGGGGTTGTTGCAAGTGTATGTTGCATGTGTTTGGGATGTTTCTGAAGAATGTTTGCAAGTGTTTCAAACGAATGTTGTAAAAGTAGATCCAGATGTTGCGATGTTGTAACTATTTCAGACACATGTTGCATGTGTATTAATCTGGATGTTGCAAAAGTATATTTAGATGTTTCACTGTTGCAGACGTCGAGTTTTCGATGTTGCAGATGCATGTTGTTGGGTGTTACAAACATTAAATTTTAATGTTGCGGATGTTGAGTTTCGTTGTTGCAGACATGTGATGTTTGAGTGTCGAGGAGGAGGGGGAGCTCCTGATGTTGGATGTTGCACGCAACATGAGTCATTGTTTTGATGATGTTGCAACATTTTGTTTATCGTGTTTCATCTGCTACTCCAACATGTTGCGACATATGCATCTTAATGTTTCACTGTGATTTTGCAAATGTTGCGAATGTTGAGTTTCAATGTTGCAGACATGTAATGTTGGGTGTTGTGTCAAGGAGGAGGGGAGGGAGGGCTCCTGATGTTGGATGTTGCACGCAACACAGGTCGCAACATGGTCGAAGCATAGTCGCAACATGTGGAGGAGGGGGGAGACGTCTGATGTTGGATGTTGCACGTAACCTCGTTCGCAACATGCTCGGAACATGTTCGCAACATCGTTCGTTGAATGTTGCAAGGGCGACGGTTCGCAACATCTCAAAAGTTGTTCGCAGCATTTGTTACGCCTCGCAACGCGATCGACGGCTGATAGGCTCCCTTCATCCGAATCGTGCGGCCCAGGACCTGTCTGATGCTAGCACCCGGATCGGACGTCCGGGCGCTAGCAGCTCCAAAAAACACCCTCTACGAGGAGTCCACGAGATGCAGTCAGGCGGCCGTGAATCGATGCCTGCCCTCTACGCCATGCAATCAGCCGCCCCGTACTCTGTCTGAGTCATGCGAATCGCCGGAAGCCCGAGACGGCGAGACAAGATGCAGACCGGCGCCCGCGAATCGCCACGGACTGGACCGAAGCTTCCCATGTTGCACTGATACGGGATACAGATACATCGATACTGATACGGCGACACATTGATACGACACTTCACGATGTGCGACACATTGATACGACACTTCACGATGTTGCCTCGCAATCCTACTCACAATATGCTCCTCTCGGCTCGGTATCTTTGCCGAGCGAATCCGTTCGCAAGCCTCCAGCGAATTCGTCACTCCGGCCCTCTCGTCCTCGCTCCCTCCCCATCTCGTGCTCCTACTCTTGTTCCCGTGCAGAGGCGGCACGCGACTCGACTGGAAAACTCTTCCATAGCCGGCCAAATCGACGGCAGTATGGCAGTTTAGGGGCTCAGTCAGATGGCACAGGAGGCAACGGCGGAACCGGGGGGCGGTGGGGGCCGCGGCCCCCTAACATCGCAAAAAAAATTTATCGGCTAATTATACTCGGTATAAGACGGCCCAAGAGGCAAAGTATGGCCAAATTAAAGCCCAAGAGGCCAAGACGACCCGGCTCAACAAAAAACAATAGAGAGGCCAAGAGGGGCGGACCGGCAGAGGACCACTAGGTCAGCCAGCCAGGACTCGTCCCCGTTCCGTGACCGTGAGGCACGGCACGGACGCCGCCCGCCACCGCCGGGGCGCTGTTCGCTGCTGCTGCCTGCCACCATGGCTATCGGCTCTCCCTCGCCGCCGGCAAACGAAATCGTGAGGCTCCAAGCCGGATCGGATCATCGCGCGGAGGAAGAAGTCAACCTGCAGCAGGTATCGCACATGCCACAAGTATGTTCTAACCTAGCCTTAATTTGCTCCTCCAATTATGTTTTATTTTCTTGATTGATGTGTGGATAGAGTAGCAGGATCTGTAAGTAAGCTGTGTGATTTGTTCCCTGATTGGTGTGGTTAAGATTTATTTCTCGATTCTTTTAGGAGACTACGGCTAAACCAAAAAGGAAGATAGTCAAGACACAGACACTTTTTTCTTTTTTCCGTAAGATTGAAGGCACAACTGTTGATCTACACGTGCAAGAGCAAGAGGAAGGGCAAGATGATTTGGTTGACCGTGATCAGGATCAGAACCCTCAATCTGAAGAAAATGTTGTGCCGGAAGATGAAGCTCCAATGCAACCCTCTCCTAAAGTTCAGAGACTGAATTCAGATGGAAGTGTTTTGATAGTCGAGCGCGATCCAGGTTTGCGTTGCCAAATTTGGGAGTATCCTATAGAAGAACAAGATGAAGCTCGCAGAATATACATGATGCATGGTCCATATCAATTTCTCAAAGATGATTACCCTCTTTCTGGTTCTAAGAAACACCCGCGCAGGTTTCAAGCTCATTGGTTCAAATCATTTCCATGGTTAGAGTATTCACCCACCAAAGATGCAGCCTTCTGCTTTCCATGCTATTTGTTCTCCAAGAAACCATCAGGAAAAGCAGGATCTGATGCTTTCACCATTAAAGGGTTCAGATCTTGGAAAAAGGTAAAACAAGGAGAAAATTGTGCATTTTTATGTCACATGGGAATTACTGGTAAATCTGCTCATGGTTACAATGTCAAATGTTTTGATAATCTGAAGAATCAGTCTGGTCATGTTCGACATATGTTCAACAAGCAGTACCCTGAAGATATAAGAAGGAATAGGCTTCGTCTTAAAGTATCAATTGATGCTGTCCGATGGTTAGCATTTCAAGCTTGTGCTTTTCGAGGACATGATGAATCTAGTACCTCTATGAACCAAGGTAATTTCCTTGAAATGGTCAAACTTCTAGCTGGGTATGATGATGAAGTTAAGGCAGTTGTGTTAGGAAATGCTCCAGGGAATGCTAAATATACCTCACCAAAAATTCAGAAAGAAATCCTAGAAACAATAGCTTGCAATGTGCAGAAGGTAATTCATAATGAAATTGCTGATGCAAAGTATTGTTTGATAGTAGATGAGTCAAGAGATGAATCAAGAAGAGAACAAATGGCACTTGTTGTTCGTTTTGTTGACCAAGAGGATTTATTCGAGAACGCTTTCTTGACATTGTCCATGTTCATGATACAACATCTGCAACTCTTAAACATGAATTATGTTTTGTGTTATCTCATCACAACTTGGATGTTAAAAACATTAGGGGGCAAGGGTACGACGGTGCTAGTAACATGCGTGGTGAATGGAATGGGCTGCAAGCAAAATTTATTGCAGAGTGTCCTCAAGCATACTATGTCCACTGTTTTGCTCACCAATTACAGTTAGCTCTAGTTGCTGCATCCAAAGAAGTACCTGAAGTTCAGAATTTTTTTGAGCATCTCTCTTTTGTTGTCAACACTGTTACTTCTTCTAGTAAGCCAAATGATGACCTTCATGATAATCAAGTAGCTGAAATGGAACTCTTGATTGAACTTGATGAGCTTGAAACTGGAAGGGGAGCTAATCAAATTGGGACTTTAAAGCGGTCTGGTGATACTAGATGGAGCTCCCATTATGATTCTGTATGCAGCCTTATAAAATTGTACAAACCAACATTCATGGTTCTCAAGGATATTTCTAACACTAAAGGTCCAGGAACTTCACAAACAATAAGAGGGAAGGCTGCTGGTGCTGTTAAGTTGATGATGTCATTTGACTTTGTATTTATTTTGCATCTTATGAAAGAGCTGATGGGAATCACAGACCTGCTATGCAAGAAGTTACAACTAAAGTCTCAAGATATTGTGAATGCTATGGATAATGTCACCACCACAAAAAAGTTGATTCAAAACTTGAGAGAGCATGGTTGGGACAACCTTATTACTGATGTGACATGCTTTTGCAATAAACAGGGAATTATTGTTCCAAATTTGGAAGACTTCTATGCAGATTTCATTCGATCTCGTTCAGCCAATGAGACCACAGTTGAGCATCACTACAGATATGACATCTTTACAGTTGCAATTGATCAACAGGCACAAGAATTGAATAACAGATTCAGCGAACAAGCAACAGAGCTTCTCATTTTGTGTACTTCTTTGGATCCTAATGATTCATTCAGCTCATTCAACATTGATAATGTGTGCTCCCTAGCTTCAAAGTTTTATCCTGCTGATTTTTCAGAGGATGAAATAAATACCTTGAGACGTCAGTCGCTGCATTATGAGCTTGATGTACCGACCAATCCAAAATTTCAGAACTTGACAAGTGTAGCTGATCTTTGCCGAAGACTTGTAGAAACTAATAAGTCAGAAGATTATTATTTGATTGATAGGTAGGTTACAGTTCAATGTTCCTTTATTCCTTTTAATCACAATGCAGCATTGATATGTTCTAATGTGTGTCATCTACTGTTGGCAGGTTGATTCGACTTGTTCTGACTCTACCAGATTCTACGGCGACAACAGAGCGTGCATTTTCAATAATGAAAATTCTCAAAACAAGACGTCGAAATAAAATGGAAGATGGATTCTTGAGAGATTGCATGTCACTCTATATCGAGAAGGAGATTGCTATGATGTTCACGACAGATTCAATTATTGATGATCTCTATGCAAAGAAGGACCGCAAAGTACGACTAAAGTGAAGAAGTCAGTCTTCGTCAACCCTTTTGTACACTGTGGCTAGCTTTTGGGAATCATAAACTGATGGTTCTATCTGTGTACATAAACCATGAAATTTCGGTGTCAAATACACTTAATCAGTCATGGTTCTGTAATGTTTAAGTGTTGATCTTGATCCATGGCCCCCCTTTGAATATTTCCCCGGTTCCGCCATTGACGGGAGGTGGAGCGGATGCAGGATATGTGCTCACCACATATGGAGATGTACAAGAGCGGCCAGATTTTAGCTCACGCCTGTCGGAGGTGATGGCCAGCTCGAGGCTTCACGCGGGCGCCGGTACTCTGGTGGTGGTGAAGGGTCAAGGACCGGCGGCGAAGCTTCAACTCAGCGTCGTGATCCTCCTGGTGGCGTCATCTTGCTCCAGCGGGCATCACAAGCAGCGAATCGACACGAGGACGGCCGGCAGCGCTCTGCACAGCGAGTAGCTCGGGCGGCGGCATTGCAGCGTGGCAAGACGAGGGGGCAGGAGGCTAGTAGGGGGACGCGAGGGCTCCACCTCTCGACTTTATAGACATCTGTAGAGGGCTAGCGGCTTCCACCGGCCCGCAGCACACATTCAACGGTCATACGCCCGAAACCGCAATGTTGAAATTGATGTTGCCCGGTAGGATAGAAACGAGCGGTCGGTTAACTTTCGGTCCGGGAGGCCCGCCGTCTCGAGGCGCGGCGGCGAGCCGCCGCCGGGAAGGGCGGTCTTGGATTCAAGCGAGCTCTCTGCCGGTGAGTGCCTGCTAATTTTTTCTTCAAAATTTCTAGCCGAATCTTACTCCCGATTTTTTTCTAAAACTTTTGTTCCCTTTTCACTCAAAACTTTTTTATGATTTTTACTCAAGTTTGTTTCGATCTTTTTCTTTCATTTTTTTAAAAATTTTTGGTGTTTCAAAACCTTTTTTCCTGATTTTTGTTCAAACTTTATGTATAAACTTTTTCTGAATTTTTTTAAGTTGGTTTAAAAAGATTTCTCCAAAACTTTTTTATCCATTTTGTTCTTAAAACTTTTTTATCCTAATTTTGTTCAAACTTTTGTGTATAAACTTTTTCTGTATAAACTTTTTCTAGAAAACTTTTTGTTAGGTGGTTTAAAAAGATTTCTCCAAAACTTTTTATTCATTTTGTTTTAAAAACTTTTTGATCCTAATTTTGTTCAAACTTTTGTGTATAAATTTTTTTCTGAAAACTTTTTCAAAAAGTTTGTTTGAAAATTTTCTCCAAAAACTTTTTATCCATTTTGTTCTTAAAACTTTTTTATCCTAATTTTGTTCAAACTTTTGTGTATAAACTTTTTCTGAAAATTTTTCAAAAAGTTTGTTTGAAAATTTTGTCCAAAAACTTTTTATCCTTTTTGTTTAAAAAACTTTTTTATTCCGATCTATTCAACATTTGTGCAAAAATTATTCCATAAAAAATTTTGTGTCGTTTTATTTTCGGGATCAAAATATATGGCGGTGCAAACATGTTGAAGAAAGAGTGGGATGGCACGAAGCAAGAAAGAGCGGACCGTAGCGCGGCATGCATGTGCGCACGTTTGTGGGCCCGGGGCGATCGACCGCACGGAAGCTACCGTGCGGGCGCCCATAATTTTGACGCGCCCGCCCGAAACGAAGCAACAACGATGTGTGGTCTGTGTGGGAAATTGGATATGGACCAGGGTCCATGGTGTTGGTTATCCTACCTTTTGGAAAGTTTTCAATTTTTTACACGTACTAGTATAGATGTGTTTCAAAACATATGTTAAAATTTTGTATTCTAGTTTTATTCATATAGAAAAAATGAATCATGAATGTATTTTAAAATATAATAAACAATATTTTTAGTAAATTATGTACATCAAGGCCGATCCAATTACAAAACCACAATCGGAGCATTTGAAAACCACGCTGCCTCGACTTCTCATAACAAACCCCAACCTAGACATAACAAACCCCAACCTAGAAAACCCATTATTTTCCGCCAAGAAACACGCCACAAGCACAACCAAGTGTCGCAAGAATAGGGAAAGTTGAGAGAAGTTGGGAGATCCGCACCGTGGGAAGAAGGTTCCGCATCTTGGCCGCCGGCCTGCGGTGATGCGCGAGCACGCGGGATCGGCGTCGCGAAAGCGCGAAATTTTCCGCAGGCGCTCGGGTCGGGCAAAACGGGGCGAGGAACGGAGGATTCGGCCGCGGATTAGGTTATGTACAACCCAACGTCTGCAGAATCTCGATTTTAGCATGCAGACAGATGTACAGACAGTTCATAAAACCCACAGACAAATAAGCCGTCTGTAAGTGGTTTAATACTTTGCATGGAGCTTAAGATCAAGCACAAATGTATTTATTTATATCATTGTGTGGCTATTTGATTGTACATACTCAGGAAGGCATATAGAACTTTGTGCATACGAGAAATATTTTACTGGAGTAATTTTCAACTAAACCATGGCTGACTGGAGCAATTTGTCATATGAAAAGAAAAGAAAAGAAAAGAAAAGAAAAGAAATTAGATTAGTGAATACGGTTATTTCATTTGAAATGGAAATGATTAGTAAATAGTGATTAAAAAACAATTTCCCTTTCCCTTTTCCTTCTTTCTCTCCAAATTTCCCTCCTCGTTTGCCTTGCCTCAAGGGTCACTGGCTGCACACGTCCTCATCTTTTTTTTCCACAGGACTCTCTGCTCCACCACTCTCCCTGCCTCCCTGCTTCTCCTAGTCCGCGCGGCCGGAGTCCAGTTCTCCCAGGCTCCCAGTCGAGCGATCGGGTGTTGTTGTTGTGTTCTATCACTGCCCACCTCGAGGTTGCGCCGCACCTGGCCCTCGACCTCATGCTCCATCGCCGGATCTCCCCTCCCCAGACCGAATCTCCTTAGGTCAAGGCGGCCTACGCGAAGCTTGGGCGCCAGTGAGAGGCAGCGCAAACCTGTCCCTGCTCCCTCACGGTAGGTGTGAATCGTGCCTGCAGATCGATTGCAGCCGACCAATTTCTTGGAGCCACGAGATTAGATTCCAATCCTCTTCCTATTCCACTGCAGGGGCTCCGGTGCAGGATGGAAGACGAGGGCGAGGCACTGCTTCGTCTCAGCGTCCCAAAGCTCCTAGCGACGAAGGCTTCATCCGAGGGTGTCCTGATGCGGCGAATTGACGCAAAGGCCAACAGCGGAGCTTTGCTCTGACAGCAGCGATTGGCCGTTGTTGGGGGCTTGGGGCTCGATTCCGCCACGCTGCGACAAGTAGGGTGTAGGGCGACGTCCTCGCCACCCAGCAGCGACCATCAGGTGGTGGACTCAAATAGTGGCACGGCGATGGACTTCGCAGGTGAGGCGCAAAGAGGATGGCAAGGATGGAAGAATTTGGCGGGGGAAGGAGGAGGCGCGCAAGATCTGTGGCGTGCCGGCCGCGGTGCTGCGAGAATAGATTTGATGGGTGCATCAACGCACAATCGGGGGAGGGTTATGAGCCCAAAATGGGTACATGGGTGGGTAGATGCGGGGTGGAAAACAAAAAAAAACTATGTTTTGGGCAAAAGCGCTCCCCAAATTGTGATTTTTATGATTGTTCCAACATTTTGGTCATCATACAACCTTACGGGTGGGTCCGATGTGAGGGGTAAGGTGGGTCCGAATTGAGTGAGAAAAGTTTTTAATTGTCTTCACTCCTTATAGTATAGATTTAAAAACATTAAATTTAGCTAAGACTTTACCTAAGGTGTTGAGTTGCTCTAAGACTTTATAAATTATAAGCACTTATGCATCTCCGCAGAGGCGTGCCAAAGAGCACGACATTGCCGCGGAAAGCCGAGCTTGGGAACCTAGACAGGTCACCGGAGATCTCCCCGTCTCGAGCTTCTGGCGACTCACGTGCGTCGGAGTACATGGGGGTTGATTGGCTTGCATGGCGCAGTGGGCGGGCATCAATTCACGACCGTCGGGCTTCATGGCGAGCGCTGGTTGTGACTCACGGGCGGGCAGCGATTGCGGAAATGGCTCGACGGCGGCGATGGTGGAAATGAAGAGGCACATGTCACGTGCTGGACTCCTGGCCGCTCGTATTGGGTAGGGGGTGTTTTTTTAAAACAGTACGAGATTAGCAAGGGCCGGCGGACGAGTAATTGCAAAAAACAACCCAGCTCTCTCCACGGCCATCAGATTTAGATTTGGTGATTCTGATCGAAGTTCGCATAGTTTGCCCGGGTGAGCTTTCCACCTGATACGCTCCTTGTGGGTGCTACAATATTTTTTGTGTTATTTGTTTATTAGTAAAATACACGTGCGACACACACGTGGTTTAAAAAACATAGTAAATAAAGAAATGTGTTTATAAAAAACATACATATACATGCATTTTTTGAAAAAAATAAAAATATATAACAAATCAACTAATAATTATATTACAAAAATATGAGTGGCGGGTTCGGGTAGCTGCTAGACAAAGTATGTAACAACCTTTCACCTTCATGCACTCGATAATAACATAAGAAATTTTTAGTTCCTATACATCACCCAGAAGATAGAAACACACGGCCTAAGACCGTCCACAGCAGTTGCCGCATCACATGCTGCAACTGCAAAATAAAGAATGGATGACCACTGTAGCAGCTCTAGCGGCAACCGCAACCCCATCTTCATTTTGTGCGTGTTGTACAGTCGTTCCCCGTCGGGAGGGATTCTCTCTCGTTTCTTCATCTCCTCTTCTCCAACTACTCTCTTCCTCCTTCCTGCTCCGCGGCGATGGCCTGGCTCACCATCGAGGGCCCGCAGGAGGAGGCCTATGCGGCGGAGCTTTCGCTGTGGAGATGCGCCTTGGGGATTCCGGTGGAGATCCGGCCAACACGAGGTGCAACCCTAGCGGAGGAGCTCCTCCATCTGTGGTCAACGCCCCACCTCTGCATCTCCTCGAGGAAGCCGCCGCGACGGCATCGATCTCTGGCGCCCTCTCCTTCTCCTCTGCCTGAGACCCTCTGCCATGTCTGTCGCGTGGGGCCCTGCTCCTCCACTACACGCCTGCAGCCGCTCACCCGTCGCGAATCGAGCCACCGGTGAGCTCGAGTGCGGAGTGCCAGATCTGGCCGGCCCCGCCCTCTCCCCGGTGCGGCAGAGCTCGAGGACGACTGAGCTTCAAGGCAGGGGAGGGAGGGAGGGAGCGGGGTGTGGGGAGGTGAGCGGTATGGGGTGGAAGGAGTAGTATGAGAAGACCTCAACACCCTGGCTGGGATGCGGCGAGCGCGCCCGGGTTGACGTCACCGCCCCAGAGGTTGCATCTCCGGCAACGTTGCATCCATCGTCAGGGTCTGCGGCAGCTCGTCTCCACCGCGACGACCGACACGGTGTTGCTGGCGGGCCGGGGCAGAGGAGGAAGGTGCCGCCGCCATCACTAGATCGGGACGCCTTCCTCCATCCCCTTTCTCGAGGATTCCGACGGCAGTGCGTGACGCCCTCCTCCATCCCTGTTGGCTGACTCCTTCGCTTAGTGACAGCTCCCCTCAGAGCAGCAACTCCCCTCACGCGCAGGAGTCTACTGCCGGAACAAGGTTGTGCGAGGGGATGTGCATGTCACTGCAATGTCCACCTCTTTGCAACATTATTTCCCTCTCTCTCCTTGCTGCATTAGGAGGTTTGAAGACGCAGATCTAGCACATTGATAGAGTCAGTCTAACACTGCCCAACAATCATCTTCTTCCTCCTGACGCGCCCGCTTGCCACCGCGTCCCCGTCAGCTCTTCTCCGATGCCTCCCCCCACCCTAGCGGCCAATCGCACGTCCGCACCATCTTTAGCGTCTGCCACCGAAGCCCTGCCATAGTGACCAAGCCATGATGTGACGCACCCACTACCATCCTCCACCGTCCACGGCCGGTGGCGTCCCCGTCGCCGCATCGCCCCAACGTGTGTCACCTTCAACACAGAGATACCGAGTCGCCCCCTACCCCCAACCATGCCCATCAGGTTGTCTCCCACTGCCATCTCACCTACCACCACCATCGGGCCAACCAGCCACGCACTCGACCTCCTTCCTAAGGCCCGAGCCACCAGAAAACCCCCAACTCCTCAACCCCGAACCCTAAAGGCCCCCACGATGGCACCTTCGGCAAACGCGGTTGCGCCTCCGTCAAGCTCAACAGTGCACTCGGGAGTGTTGGGCTTATGCGTTATGGGCAACTGTTGGAATTTTGGTGGGTTATAGATGTTTATGTTTCTATTTTTCGGAAGATGAATAAGATTTCTTGAGACAGAATGAGTGAATGCAACCTTGCAGGCAGGAGCTATCAAATTAAACTTAAAACTCGATGGCCAAAGTGCACTTCTAGATGAATAAAACCACTATGCTTGCTTTTGAAGTAGCCTAGGTGTTTTAAAAATGCATACTAAAAGAACTTCATATTCATGGAAAACAACCTATTAAACAAAGATTTTTATAGCTAAAAATAAGATTTTTTATTAAACCAACTTAGCAAGTTATGTTGAAGCAATTTTTTTATATCAAACAATTAGGATTCGATTTTTGTTAATAGTACAGACGGAAAATAAAAGAAGCCCCCACCAAAAAAATAGGAAGAAAAAATATGGCTGGCATCAAAGTATATGAAAATAACATTAATGACTTATGAGTATGACATTTTGTTTTGAGTGTATATCCACAAAAGCTGCAGCATCGATTAGATGTATATTCACCTAAATAATTAAGAAAATTGAATGGGTGGTAAATCCAAATACAATATTTCATAAAAGAGTAGAGCACCACCTTTAATGTGATGCATGAATATATTATATATTAACAGTGAGTGCATCTAAGAATTTATCTGAACTCTGAACATCTAGTTCAAATTTGCATCATTAAACATCTAGTAATCTTATTCACAAAAAACATCTAGTAATCTAGTTAATGGACTACAACTGAAAATGCAACAATATCTAGAATTGCTGCACACACACACACACACACACACACATATATATATATATATATATATATATATATATATATATATATATATATATATATATATATATATATATATATAAACATCTTGGAAAATGCTCACATTCATTAGCACAAATCGTGAGAACTATTGCTAAAAAGATCAATTGTAATTAGCAAATAGCAGGTGATGGGACTATGAGAGACGCCTAGCTGAAGCAATGAGCAACATTAACAAAGAAAACTCGTTCCTGACCTTCAACTTGGAGAGCAAAGGCACCGCAGGCCGTCCGTTGGCAGAGCAAGACGTTGAGCGTCCTTGCACTAACGATAAGGAGCAGTCCCCCACGACAGCACCCGTGGATGGTGTGCTATAAATCTTTGACGCGGTTGAGTTCACCACCGGTGTTAAAGAGAGAGGTGGTGTTGTGTTGGTGCCCCGACATTGCGGCCGGTCGGGCGAGGTCAGGAGAGCAATAGGGTATGCCGGCACGACGGGGGATTCGGTGCAGATGAGGTAGCGACAAAGCCGGGGTGGTGTCGTGGTGGTCAGGGGAGTCGAGAATGATGTGGGGTGAAGGGGACAGTCTTGCCAGCCGTCGATGGTTGCCAAACGGGAGGAGAAAGTCCGACGGGGAGAGAACTTAGGAACGGGTGCAGGCAAGTAGGCTCCCGCCCATGCCCCATCTATCAGTGATCCGATAACACAATAGCGGGTAGAAAAGCGCTCGGTGAGAAAAATATTACGTTTTTGGCAGAAACGCTCTCCAAATTGTGATTCTATGGGTCTCCCACCCTATTCACTTATCCAAATATATGACGGGTGAGTCCAACGTGAGGGGTAAAGCGGGCCCAAATTAGGTGAGAAAGGTTTTTTAAATGAATCGATCTTTATACTATAGATTAAGTAGCTATGGTGTAACTAAAATTTAGGCCTTATGCTCCTATGAAATACCAAAACTTTGCAACCCTTTGCTTTAAAACTTACCTAAAAAGTGTATTCAAATTCTTTCTAATACGGGGCAACATGCTCATAAATCTAAGAGTAAAAAAATACACAATAATAGTGTACTAGTGTTGGGTAACCAACAAGGTGAGAAGTAAGAATGACCAGTCTATTGAACTAATTAAAAGAACAAGAGTTGAGCCAAATGTGAGGTTTAGCATATATACTTGATTTACGGACCACATTTACAATAGTGCAATGTGATTGAGGTCCAGGGGCGGATCTAGAGGTAATTATCGGGCTCAGCTGACCCTGATAATTTCCTGAAAATAGCACTAAACATTCTCTCATCCATCTACAAATCACTCTTAAAATAGCGAATTAATGTATGCTTGACCCCGTCACTTAGTACTCGACCCCGATAAGGTAATATCCTAGATTCTCCACTGTTGAGGTCTAAACATGATCTAATTATAAAACTAATTAGAAAGTGTACACGAAACCACAAGATCAATCTATTAATAAGTTTAATTAATCTATCATTAGAGATTGTTTAGTGTATCATGATATTGTCTAATCATGACCTAATTAGCCTCAATAGATTTGACTCACAATTTCACCTAGGTTAAGGAATGAGTTTTATCACTAATTCACATTTAATACTCTAAATAATGTCTGTAGATTCGATATGACAGATGAATAGTAAAAAATTGTGAAATTTGCCTAAATTAAACAAGGTTTGAGCGTGATACTTTGTGTCAGAGACCACAGAGGCGGAGCTCCCCATATATATGGCAGGGTGGGGCAACTGCCCTGTGAGCTCCATCTCACTCCTCTCCATGGCGATCTAGCCAAATGAACTGCTGGAGCAACGTATAGAGAATATCGTTTGATTCCTGTCCCAATATCTCTTGCTAAATAATCTCCCTCTAGTCACCTTGCTCAACAGCCATGGCTGACAAACAGCTAATCAACTCGATTTGCAGAGCAAGAAGATAGATACTATTGTTAGACTAAGGGCAACTTAAATGAAACTCTCAAATTTGATCCCCTATTCATCTATACGATGATCTTTTATCTAGATTTAATGCTCCTATTTTCCTTTCAACTCCAACCGATCTCTCATATATCTAATTACTTCTAACCATCTTTTCCTTGTTATTATTCCCCTCACACGTGGATCCCACCTGTCAGCTAGTTATTCGTTTTTAATCCCCACCCCACCCTGCCTCTCCTGATCCCCACCCTTCTCCTCGGTCCCTACTCCTTTCCCTCCCTCGCACATCACCACTGTCTCCATCGCCACCCCCATCCTCACGCATCTGCATTGAACTGCAGGTATGACTCCCCCTCTCTCCATGGATGGCGCAGGAAACCTCTATGGAGGTGCAGGAGCGTTAGTGGTTGTCACTGTGGTCGGATGAGAGCTTAGGTGAGGACTTCCCACAAGTGAGAGTCGAGAGGGGGAAAATGAAAGCTCCTCATCACTCAGTGTTCAGATGAGAGGTTGGTTGGAGAAGGTTTTTCACGTTTGACTCTCAAATCCGAGACAAGAGCTTGCATGGCTGGAGTTGCCCTAAGAAAACCGTTCATTTTTTTATTTGGGCCATGCTTTGACTTCTGCAGCCCATTTGCACATCCCCCGACCGTTCGTTATAGTAACTTGATAAATTTGAAGCCAGTAGTTAATGGGCTGTGGCCCGTAGACTTAGTCGTAGCTGCAGCGCTCTTTGCTCATTATTTAATTTATTTTGTTTGTTTAATTTGATTACTTATAAGTTGAGGCACGGTTGAAAATTAAAGTCGGATAAATCCAATGGCAAAGATGAACAATATGCAGTGCAATTTGCAATTCGTTTTCGTCGTAAATTTTTTTGAGGCACCAGCAGGGGCAACGGCCCACCTCAACTCAAATTACATTAAATGGAAGGTCCAAAGGGCGAGTACATTCATCGCAAATATGACACAAATTTGTTTGGCATTTGTGTCCTTATATGCATTAGGAAATGGTGATAGTCCAAAATGTTGAGATGTTGCAGAAGATGTTGAGTCAATATGCTCCTTTTTAAAAAAAAATATTATTGATGCGACTCCGCTCCACCTAAAATTCCAAATCAGCTCCGCCACTGGTCGGAGACAAGCATATCCTCATTATGATATTTGGATATTGACTACATAATCGACAAATGTAGGGATTCCTAGCTATTTTTCGGTGGAAAGTTCCATTATTTCACAGTTTTCAAGGATTAGCATGCTCGAAAAGAAGTTCACAGTTAGTAATAATATAACTGATCCGAGTAGAAACATCATCCACTGCGTTATTCACAACTGCGCCTCAGGTTCGCCAAGCCACTGGGTACGTGTACTCCTCAAGAACATCCGCTGTGCAACTAGAGGACGTGCGCCATGGCGAGCGTGACCAGCAACAGCAGCTGCAGCAGACGCCACGATGCAGCAGAGCCTGCAAACAGAAACATATCACATCACTCTGAGGCAATGTCTCGATGCATTGCACGAGCGCTTGAAACGAATTGGTTGCGTGCAGTTGCATTGCCTTGTGTGCCGGAGGGAGGAGCAGATGGCCCCGACGAGTCATGGTTCACTGTCGGCGCCGGTGGGGGCGTGGGCGACGGCGAAGGCTGCGGCACCGGCGATGGCGCTGGTGGGGCGAGTCCCAGGGCGGAGCAGCCCTGGCCGAAGAAACCTGCACGCCAGCCGGAAAAAGGCGAAGTGAATCGAAGCTCGCTCGCGCGAAGAGAAGTTATTCAAGAGCAGCAGGTCTCGAACGATTATATTGCACATTTGCACGCGCGAGCATCCCGGCCGGGCGTGTCCTCACGTACAGTTTTTGTCGCAGGGTAGCGTGGTGAGGTTGAGCATGTTGTCGTAGCCCGGCTGGCACTCGCAGGTGTAGCTGAGGAAGGCGGCGCCGCTGCCCGGCTTGCACGCGCCGCCGGCTCCGCAGCTCACGACGCCGCAGACTGCACGAAAGAAACTCAGGAAGTGAACGCAATGCGTGCAGCGTGCTCTCCATCCTGCGCAGTTCAGACATATGGACGCAGTGTGAGACGGTGAGAGAGTGACCGACCGTCCAGCCGGGGGATGCCTGTGGGCGGCGACATGCTGAGGTTCAAGCAGCGGCTGTCGAAGGAACCTGCCGGAAATTGAGATCGCAGGTGAATTAGTTTTTCATCAGAAACTAGTTTGCATGCAGAGGACACGGTCGAATGGTCGATGGTTACAGATTTACACTTGGGGACGATGCAGGGCGTGAGGGGGGTGGCCAAAGCCCGGGACCAGCCGGGGAAGCAGTGGCACTCGTAGGCGTGCAAGCCGGAGCCGGGGAGGATCAGCTCCGGCAACTCGGTGCAGTTGCCCATGCCGCAGTTGACCATGTCGCAGACTGAGGCGCCGGCGGCGGCGCAGGCGAGCACCGCCAGGAGCAGCAGCCGCAAGGGCTCGGACGCCGTCGAGCTTCTCGACAGCACCGCCATCTTCGAAAGAAGGCACGCGCGTCAGGCCTGCGGCTAGCAGGCTTGTACGGCGGCTTGGATGGGATCGTGCGAGGGCCGGCGG
The DNA here is from genome assembly GCA_947561735.1 of Cenchrus americanus. Lineage (NCBI taxonomy): Eukaryota > Viridiplantae > Streptophyta > Magnoliopsida > Poales > Poaceae > Cenchrus > Cenchrus americanus. Next base: position 60,556,425 of record OX387240.1, read on the forward strand.
CCGGCCGGAGTCCGGAGACAAAATGCATATATAGTTTTGTTGTCGCCTCGGATGGAATGACGGCAATGGAGAAAAAACGGCCGGCACCGATCGAGCCCGCGCGCGGACAGCTAGGAGCGTCCTCGGAGCTGGCAAGATCGCGCGACGGTGACGCGTGCATCGATCTTCGCGGCCGGTCCTAAGTTTCATCACCCCAGCTTGTGTGTTTTGTTCACAAGAGACAAACTGGGTGTGGATGCGTCCGAACGTTATTTTGTTTGGGAACATTCTGTGTTTTGGAAGCCCAAGAGAGAAGTCCGCTGCGTTTCTCAAAAAAAAAGAGAGAAGTCCGCTGCTTTGGCGCCACCGTGTTGCGCTGCTTAATTTCCTACCTTTTGTTTAGAACAATTCACACCCTTTTTACCGCAACCTTAAAGCCAAGACGATTCAAAGCACGGCCGTCGCACCGAAGCTTCTCTAAAAAACTACTTCATCCATTGCAAATTATAAATCATTTTGAGTTTTCTACATTTATAAATATTGTTATGCATCGAGACATAGTGTATATATCTAAATGTATAACATGGGAAAGCCAACCCCGGGGCTCTCCGCTTTTTCTTCCCCTCTTCCTCATCTTCACACTTCTTCCTTTCTTTCTCCTCAAAAATGGAGGGACTCAAGGGGGGCTTCATGGGGATCCCAACCTTATGGGAGGCTTTAGCCCCAGCCGCCCCCTTGCTGGCTTCGCCGCCGCATAACATCATTTATGAATCTAATAAAGTCAAAATGACCAAAAATTTTGAAATTGATGACTGCTAGATTTTGACAGCATGCCCCGTTCCAAATCCTCCTATTCAGGATATTATGACAGCACATTATTTTTTAAAAAAATATTCCCTTCAATCTTAAATATATGATGTTCAGACCAAGATAATTAATTAGTTTATTTGAACTAACTAGCTTGGTCTAAATGTCATATATTTAAGGATGAAGGTTTTTCTTAATCACGCAGTACGCTCATATAGATATACTTACAGTCTTACACTCGTCATTATGGATACACATGTGCAACCCTACATATTCTATGAGCATCTTCGAATGACTTAGTCTACAAATCCTTGAGATTAACGAAGTCGCCACCAACGCACCTACATGTGGATGGGCACGTCTACCACTTAAAAGAAAGTGTGGTTAAATTCTGAAATAAATCCAATAAAATGTGAGCACCACTTGTCGGTGTTTAGACTTGTCCGACAACCTACCAAGAGGGTGACTGATGTTGAGTTTTGTGTGGTGGGGCTCGCTAAAACTAGAAATTTGAAGGTAGATACAAACACACGAATTAGACCCATACATGCCGTTGAATCACGTAATAAGCTACATCTTGTATGTTGTGTATCGATTGGTTGATTGGAGGGGTCTCTATCTATATATATATATATATATATATATATATATATATATATATATATATATATATATATATATATATATATATATATATATATATATATATATATATATATATATATAGATCCGAGCTGGGGCAGAACTCGATCGGGAGGGTTTGACGGCCCCACCGTATTTCATTAAGAGGAAGCGACCCACGGCTTACCCCGAACGAGAAACCTCCCGAACCCTGGCCCACCAGCGAGGGGGATTTTTTACCCCACGGCATCGGAAATTCGTGTCCCCCAAGACTCGAACCCGCGCCGCGGGGGTGCTACTAAGAGCACCTAGCCAACTCAACTAGGCCTCCGTTCGCACGAGAGTACAAGTGGGGTTCAACTAAAAGAAGTGAGTATAAGAGTACTAGTGGGGTTCAACTACAAGAAGTCTATTGCTATTTACAAAAGGTCTAATCTATGACTAGATAGTCCCTAAGTTTCTATGTAGAACACGCTATCTTGCACTATGGTCTCCATGTGAGACAAATCTCGGTGTACAACCACCTATTCTGAACTGTCCAAATCTTCTAGTGAGCTCATAGATGTTATGTACAACACCAGTACCAAGTTGAGACCTAGATGAAACTTTAATAATGTTCGCTTGAAATGGGCTTTATGAATGGTGGTGGTCTGTGGATGAAAATTTTTACCGAGTCGAGACCTTGATGAAACTTTAACAGTGTTCGCTTGAAAAGGTACTTCATGAAAGCTAGTGGATGACAATTTTTTTCCTCCAGACAATTTCCAGCACGATCTCAACAAGTTTGTTTATTCAGTTTTTAGAGTCACTTATGCACCGAACAAATGACTTATTTTGTTTCTGGTGGCATACATGATACATCTCCGATCCTCTCCACTTTCCATCCGTGTGATTGATTCCAGAGTCACTACGGGAAAATCGTGAGTTTGTCACAAGCCCTCGATAAAGGCCTTTGCCTAATGCTGCCCTCATCAAAGGGCACTAGGTGAAAATCAAACTGCAAACCGCCCCTTTGACATGGGTCATTTGTCTGCAAACGTTTGTCGTAAGTCGAGCATCCTTTATGGAAAATTCCCGTGTTAGGTACGCGGACGGCGGGACTTAGAACTCGTGACCTCCCCTCGCGTATAACCTCCTCTACTATTGCACCGCACACTCACATACGTCTGTAACCCGTTTTCATTCCTCACATATTATCAAACACTGAGTGTAAATTGCTTCTTTAAGACTCTAAATGTATTAAAATTAAAATGTTGTTAACTACAAAGTTTCATAACTTTTTGAGATGTACAACTTTCTCCATCCAAGGTATTTTGCAAATTTTAAATTTCAAATTTAAGTAATATTTTCAAATAAAAAAGATGTAAACTACACCATATCATAACTTTTCAAGATCTCAACTTTTAGTTTGAGTGTTTCTCCATCTGAGGTCGTTTAAAAAATCTTCAAATTTGAGAAATTCAGACGTACTTCTCATGGACAAAATTAATTCAAATTCAATGAAAACATGTTCAACTATAAAGTTGTATAACTTCTAAAGATATACAATATTTATTTTGGTCATTTTTTCATTGAACATAGTGGTAGTAACATTATGCACAAATCTTATATATCTCTCATATAATTTGAAAAAACTACATAAGATATACAGATTTTGTGAACCACTTAACTACCACTTTGTTTTGTCAAATGAATAAATGACTCAAATAAAAGTTGTACATCTTGAGAAGTTAACAACTTTGTACTTGAAAGTTTTTTTAATGTTAGTTAATTTACTATTTCAAGATGTGATTTGAATTCTCTTTGCCGAGTGTTTTTTCTCGGGCACTTGGAAAAAATATTGTTTGCATCATAAAAAAATACACCCGGCAAAGATTTTGTGAACCACTTTACTACCACTTTGTTTTGTCAAATGAATAAATGACTCAAATAAAAGTTGTACATCTTGAGAAGTTACACAACTTTGTACTTGAAAGTTTTTTAATGTTAGTTAATTTACTATTTCAAAATATGATTTGAATTCTCTTTGCCGAGTGTTTCTTCTCGGGCACTTGGAAAAAATCTTTTTTACATCATAAAAAAATACACTCGACAAATAAGTAAGTTTGCCGAGTGTTGAAAGATACTCTCATCTCTCAGCAAACAATAAAGTTTGCCGAATATTTTTTTGCCATATGTATTTTTGCCGAGTGTTTTTTCTTCCGAGTGTTTTTTTTTTGCTGCGCTCCGTAGTAAAGTGGTCGTTTGCCTACACTCGACAAAAATCGGGCACTCAGCAAACAACTGGTTTCTGGTAGTGAGTAAACAGGAGCTTGCCCCTACGGTTCTTCTTAAATAGAGTATAGATTGGTTCAAAACATTGATGTAATGTCGTTGTTAGAAGTTAGAACGTGCTGCAACTTCAATAATGAATGGATGCTGTTGGGGGTCCGAAAAATCGGAGGGAATCCCCGAACACAAGAACACAAGATCAACGAGATTCAACGTGCAATTCACGAAAGACAGGGAGACAAAAAATCTCCAAAAGACTGCTCTCGCCTTAAAAGTTGTGAACCCTTTTACACGTGCTCATGCACCACCTTTCATAGGGAGACGAAGGGACTTTTTACATTCCGAGACTACTCTCGAATCTAGAGAATATTCCTGGTGTGAACATGTACATGAATGTCTTTTACATCCCATGATTTACGAGTCTAACTTTATATATTTGCAAGACTGGCACTAGTTCACACTCTAAACCCGTACCTTTTTAGATGACGTATTTGACTTGGCTTCTTCATGATCTCCGAATCTCTTATTCGTGAAGAACACTGCTCACTGTAATTTCCGAATCAGGACTTCAGCAGATTCCCGAACTTTGCAGGTTCCAGCCTCCAAAATTTCACGTGTTCCTGGTTCCAGGGCTTCGCAGATTTCAGATTCCAGCATTTCACAGGTTCCATGTTCCAGGGCTTCGCAAATTTCAACCACCCTGAAATGGACAGTAAATTCACGCGTAGAGGCCAGATTCGGCTATTATTTTTGCATATTACTGGAAAGCCTGAAAAATACTTGAGACTTATCAGAGGCCCTTCATGATGTCACACTTTCACGAAATTGGAGCTCTCATTCCGAGAGTGATTCGTGAACTTTTCTCACGAATTCCAGCAAACCCAACGTTTCGAGGGTGTAAGGTTTTTCCCTAATTCCCCAACACTAGCCCCTCCGGGAAGCAGGTTGACTCCGACGATCCGATTCTACGAAAACTTTTGAATTCTGGTAAAAAACGTCACTCTCGGAACGTCAGAGTGGACACGCGTCCTCCGGATTTCTCACAACGGTCATATCAAGGCAGTTTCTTGAAACTACCCCCGTCGCCCCTATAAATAGAGAGCTTCGCACCGTAAAATTTTTTCACCGTTTCTTCGCTTTCTCCGAAGTTTTGCTAGCATCTTCGCATAAGAGCTCTTCGCGACAAAGGGTCTGAAGATCCGAGGCTTTCTCGAATTTTAAAGGTACTGCTTCCTTTGGTTTTCTATTATCTTCTTTCATTTTTTTAACATCTGATTTCATAAGTTTTGTTTCGCACATTTTGATTCATAAAAGTCATCTTAGGTTTTGTCTCCGCATTTTTGTCAATTAGGTGGCCCATGTTAAAAGAACGGTTAGACCCATGACGTCGGAAGAATTGGCTGCTACTGGTATTCCGCCTGCTGGGGAAGACATTCAAGGAATTGAGAACACTCAACTTCAAGAGGGTAATCCAGTTCCTGCTGCTGCTCCTGAATCTGAGAATCGTGAAGAGGGAGAAATCAGATTCGAGGGAGAAGATATCGGAGATGTGGATGCTGATCCGAGAGAACTCATTGAAGCGAAACGTTCAAAGTCGCTCCCTCTGTCCTTTGTTTTTGGTGAATCTAAGGTCACCACCAATTTGATCAGGGAATATGAGGTAGCCGGTTTCTTTCCTGCAGGCGACGGTCGCGCTCCCCTCGATGAGTAGATCACTACTCCCGAGGCCGATGAAGTCATCGTGTTTCATGACTTCTTCACCTGCGGGCTTAGGTTTCCTTGCGATCCCCTTGTGCCTGCGATTCTGGACAAATTCTTCGTGAAGATTCATCAGCTATCACCGAGTTCTTTTTTGGAGTTGTCCAAGTTTTTGTGGGTTATGAAGACCTTCAGGTGCAACTTTGGTGTCGACGTTTTTGCACGATTGTTTGAGTTAGTCATCGAGCCAGACATCATCAAACTTGACGACGGCCAACACTACGAAGCGCACTACACATGCTGCACTTTCAACACGTGCAGGCAAAATACGCGAAAAGGACTTAGTGAATTCAGATCGCACCTTGATGCAAGACTAACTTCTCAAAAGACTGGAGTTCTTATTGGTTTTATGTTAAGGTGGACATGTCTAATATTCCTGGCTACGACGGACCAGCTCACCCTCTCTGCTCACACATTGAAGCATTGACTACCACTTTCACTGCCCCTTACAACCATCGGGCAATTGGATTCAGGAATTGAGAGAATGCATTTCACTTGGCTGGCACAATTCTCGGCGGCCGCGACATTATTGAAGAATTTGTTGCCGCAGAGATTTGGCCAATTTCCTACTGATGGGCCCCTACTGAAATTGTGGGATTCAACGTGAACTGGGCGGCTCAAGAAGTGCCCTGTCCCCGATTCGGCCTTCAGCTGAGAGATGGCCAAAGTGCCGAAGAGTTCATGGATGAGGTTGAGAAAAAGGTGAATGCCATGATTGATGAATCCACCATGAATGAATACAAGGCTTATAAAAACTTGGTAAAACATAAGAGAAGAATCAATCGGGTATTCTGTGAAGTTTGTGGCGAAAGATCTTTCCGATCTCGTCGCCCGAGCGTTCCTGTGAAGGTTCCAACTGTTTCCGTGCCAACTACTCAGTCGCACCTTTGAGAACCCCAAGAAGATCTTCGAAGAAAGGCAAAGGAGATACAGATGAAACATCTGCTTCCACAGTTCGACCTGAGAGGACCAGATCTCTTGAATCAAGCAAACGAAAGCGAAAATCATCCGAAGTCATTTCGGATGCCAAAATTCAGGCGGCTTCTAGCCTCGCTCAATTGAGCCGGAAGAAGACTAAGAAGGCTGTGAAGAAGATTGCTATTGCTGAAGTTCAGCGCGTTCCTTCCACCTTTGACGATGACATGATCGTTGAACCCAGCCACAAAGGTTTTTTCTCTTGCTTGTGGCCTGATTTAAAATTCGATATTCGTAGGCATTGTACTCCAGGTTCTGAGAATGAATTCGTGGATGTCGAAACTTTTTCAGATGATGTGGCTGAAGTTCAGAAGGAGGTCACGGCGCCTGTCGCTGCTGTTGCTGCTGAAGGACCGATAGGGCGAACCAGAGAGGGGGGGACTGAATGGGAGCCGATAAAATTTCTTCTCGAAGGAGATGAAAACTCCAACAAGATGAACACGGCTTCCAACACACGTCTCCGACTCACTACCCAAGTTGGCCAAGCCCACGTAGCCACTGGAGTGCCACTGGACCTAGGAACCAACACACACACACTTCCGACCCGAGAACGCAGCGGAACACCAAACCTCGAGTCCACTGACCAACATCGGTCAGACCGGTGAGAACCACCGGTCAGACCGGTCCCCGCCGGTGAACCGGGCAACTTTCACTAAGTGGCTCCACACCGGTCAGACCGGTGAGACGCACTGGTCAGACCGGTCACAGCCTGAAAGCCCCCAAAGCACCAAACAGGCCAACCGACCTCCAAACTGACCCAAACTCGAAACAGCTGCAACACAGGACAACAGCGAACACACCCAGACGTTCACCCGAGCAAAAACCCACCGAGGGTTGCACCGGTCAGACCGGTCAAGAGCACCGGTCAGACCGGTGTAGCTCGGCGACTCGGGATGAACAGCACCCGCGGGTCAACTCCCCCAAATCCAAACCTCGATCTCCCGAATCGCTCCATGGACTTGAACAAGACTTTGGGGATATTAGGAACACCTCATGAGGAGTCCATAGCCAAGTTTAATCCCACCAAGACTCCTCCAAAAAGGAGGAATCAAAGAAATCCCGCCAAAAGCACCTCTAACCCTAGAACTCGGAAAACCCCAAAATCGAGCCCCTTTACTCACGGATTTGGGAGGGGAATCACAGCCCAAAGAACCACGAGGGGTTCCCACAAATTTCCCCCATCAAATCCCCAAGATAAAGGTCCCGAAAACAACCCAAAGAAATCATCAAGAGAGGGCTCCGATAATCACCACCAAGAACAACCGGGAACAACACATCCAAACCTTGAGGAACCACGCCGAATCATCTATACAAGCCACAAAGGTACATACAAGGTCTAGCTTGCCGCCCGATCATCCAACCCTCTCAACAAGATCTCACCATGAAGCTCTCAAGCTAGTCCTCAAGGGCGGTTTTGGAAGACTTGAAGTCTAAAATACCCTTCTCTAACAACTACGGATACAAGCCCCTCAAGGGCGGTTTTGGAAGACTTGAAGCTTTCTCCATCGGACGGATGCCTGGCGACCGTACCCTGCGTAGCCTCGACGCAAGCCTTGCGATCCCGACACGTGTCCTCCGTTTCGAAGATTCCGGACTGCGTCGTCGCACACCGGTCAGACCGGTGCTCCTCACCGGTCGGGCCGGGTACCCACCGGGCGGACCCTCCGGTCGAGCCGGTCCGCACTGCTTTGCGGACACCGTCTTCGGTTCTTCGGTCTTGGCTTTGTGGATCAACCAAGGAACCCAGTGGTTTTCTGGTGAACCACCGGAAACCCCGCGAACTCAGTGTAGCCTCCGCCAATCTCCACTCATGACTCGGCTCCCACGTAGTCCCGGCTCGACCTTGTTTTTGAGGCTCAACCAAGAAACTGTCCACGACTTCATCTTGCTGTTCATGCCACCATGCGGCCTGCACTTTGTAACACCCAAAATTCCATCACTTAAAAAATGCTAGCAACAACTAGAATTTTATTTTCTAAGGATTAATGAATTTGAATAATTAAACTTGCCTTTAAATATATGCAATAATAATTAAATTAATTTAGAATTTACCAAGTGATTGTGCATCATGTTGAATGCATGGGCTTTTGATTGATTGTGTGGTTTAAAAGTTAGTTTAAAAATTTTGAAAAGACTTTGAGTAAAAGTTTGAAAAGAAATGAGAAAAAAAGGAATAGAAAAAAAAAGAAAAGAAAAAAAAAACAAAAGACACCCCAACCCATTCCACCCTAACAGCCCAACCTAGCTCCCGGCCCACAAACGACGGCCGGCCCATCCAATCCCTCCCGCCCGTTAACCCCGCTCTCCTCCCTCGCACCACCGACGGGTGGGGCCCCCCGTCGGGGCCTTCTTCAACCCGCCGCGCGCCGCCCATTCCCCCGCCCCGCCGGCCGCCGCCCGCCGCGGCGCCCCCTCGCCTCCCCGCGCCTCCTCCCCTTCCCTCCGGTGCTCCAAGCACTCAACCGCGCCGCCCTAAGCCGACCCCCGCCCCTTCCTCTCCCCGGAAACGGCCGCCCACCGAGCGCCCGGCCATTAATGGCGGCCGTCGGTGTGCCGCCGTCCACCGCCTCGCCCGCGACTCCTATGCTCCCCTCGCCACCTATAAAAGGTCGCCCCCGAGCTCCTCTCCACCCCGCACCGCTCAATCGAGCTCCTCTTCCCCTCTACACCGCCGCCCCCAAGGACGCCCGCCGGAGCTCCGCGCCTCGCCGCCGATCCGCTCCGCCGCCGCCTCTTCTTCCCCTACAAGCGGCTTGGTGAATTCCCCTCCTCCTCCTCTTCGTTTTGGTGCATTTCCCTTGCTGTTTAGTGCACCGTAGCGCTTTTGGGTCGCCGCCGGCGAGCCGGCCGGCGAGCGCCGCCGCCGCCGCTCGCGCGCGCGCCGCCACCGGTGACCAAGCGCCGCCGCCCTTAGTCCTTAGCCGGCCCGCGACCTTAGATTTCCAATCCAACGGCTCGGATTCATTTTAGCCACCAAATCAACCAAAGTCATACCGGTCAAACCTAGGGTGCGCCGGCCATTTTTTCAAAAAAGCCCCCGTCTTTTATATGTTTTACAACCCGGTCCTTCCACTATATAGAATCCTTACGGTTTAGCCCTGGTTTTTATAGAAAAGCCCCTAGCCTTTTCAAAATTATTGAACCACGAGTCCAAAAGCCCTTTTTGCACCTAGGACCTCTAGGTTATATTTATAATTATGTTTTAGCCCCTGAATTTTTATAGAAAACCCCTAAGGATCTTTTACTTTTACAAAATAGTCCCTGAAATTTGTTTTAATCATAACTTTTCCGTCTTAGCTCCGATTTAGGTGATTTTTGTGTCCACGCGATCGTCTCAACAAGCACATTAGTTTTAGAAGCTTGTATTAGACTTTTAGCAATGTTTGATGTACTGTTTTATTTATTGTTTGTTTTTCTTGTGTGATCGTAGAGGACGTGCCGTTCGAGTTTGAGCGAGCAATCTTTTGAAGAAATTGAGCCCCGAGTTTTTAGGAGAAGAAGGCAAGTGGATTTCCCCCCCCGCATACTCTTTTCGGTCCTAATAACTTGCATGTTATCACACTTTAAATTTTAATTGTTATGCATAAATTTTGATGGGAAATGCCTATTAAGGAAATGACTAGATTTTAATCCTTATACCTTGCCTACCTTGTTTTAAATAAATGTTTGGGTAGTTAAATGCTTAGATGCTATACTTTGGGAATGGAAGTTATCTTTTAAAATGTTGAATTTAAATGGAATTTGTGTTATGGAATTTCAAGAACATATAACTTAAAACATGGAGAACCACCCGAGAAAACAGTGCAACCACAGTCCACATGGCTCTGGCTTAGCCAAATAATTAGGAGTGTAAAATATCTAATAGCCCTTGTCCGGAAGGAACACAGGGGGCTCGGGTTGCGGGGGCATAGCCCGGTCCTTTTGGGGTAGTAGCCTTTGCTAAGGTGCTGACCACTAGGGAGGGTTATGGTCCGCCCGAGTCAGAATCGTCGTGGGATATTGGTGTTTTGCACGCCTTTGTAAAGGCTTCGTAGTGAACCCCTTGCCACTCACCTCGGAAGTGTTTAAGGGCTTTGCAAACCCGGGCAGGATGGGGAACACGAACTGTGGGTAAAGTGTACAACCTCTGCAGTGAAAACTGATCGATCAGCCGTGCTCACGGTCAAGAGCGGCTTGGACCCTCACATGATAGTTTACTAGAAATGGATTTCCAATTTGTGGTTTACTTATGATTTGGAGGAATATTCTTGAAAAGCTAAGTTTTGGGGTGGTATACACTTACACTTAGTAAATAGGTGCTTGCTAATAAAATTTGACCAACTTAAAATGCTTACCGCTGAAAACCCTAGCCTACCCTTGATAGCTTTGCATTTTTCCCCCACGGGCTGAGTACCAACCATAAGTGTACTCACCCTTGCCATATGTGTTCAGAGGAGGATGCCGGAGCAGAGTTCTTCGACGAGTTCGATGGATTCTGAGGCTCGCGTTGCCCCCAGTCAGGAGCTTGTGAAGTTGGAGACGGTGTTCCATCGTCTAGCTATCGATGTTCGTGTTTAGACCTTCGTGTCTATCGATGAGTGTAATAAATTAATAAACCTCTCTATGTACGTTTTGAGCATTGTACTATGATATTACACTCATTTGTCTATCATATGTGTGAAAATTGTGGTTATGGCACACGTATGAGATGTCTTCGGAAAACGGGTGTGACAGAGTGGTATCAGAGCAATGCTGACTGTAGGACGCAGCCTTAGATAGAAATGGTCGAAATAAGGACATTATCTAGAAAGACATTTCAGCTCTCTCATTCAAAAAAAAATCCCCTAAATACACCTAAAAATCTATCTTATTTGCTTTTGTTAAAACCTTGTCCCCTTTATTGTTTTATTCTGCTCTGATTTCAGTTTTCTTTCATAGATGGCCAGGACTCAGCCATTCGGAGCACAGCTGCCCCCTCTCCGTCCCGGCCTCGGGAGGAACCGGAGGACCCCTACTTCTTCGTAGAAGCTGAGGATGGAGCCATCTTGGAGGTGTACTCGATGGAGAGCCGGGATCTCCGCGACCTCTCGCCTTCCCCGCCACCGGTGCCCCCTGCCTCACCGGCGGCTCCCGTCGCCCCCGAAGATCCCCGCACCGCTTGCCGCGGAAGGAGATCCACACGACTGCGGTGATGACACCGAGGACAAGGAGGCTACGGAGGACGACAACGAGGAGAGGGACGATGCTTACTACGAGGGACCTCGTGAGGGGGACCCGTCTTGCATCATGCACTCGTCGAGGTGGCACTTGGCTACTTCCCTTGGCTGCCGAGGAACACTTTACCGGAGCCGGGGAACACCGTGTACCCCATGTACGTCACTCACAAACCGGAACGAACCTCCACCGGGCACCTACTACCTGACCAGAGTCCACATCAGGGTGCGCAACCATGCCGCGGAGGGTATATCTCGCGCACGACTCATGATTCTACTACACCTCACTCTACCTACCGGGCATCGGTCGGCAACGCCGCCAGAGGGCCTTGTTCTCTCTTCGTTTCGAGCATGACCAGGAGTTGAGCCTCAGCGACTACCGCCACATCCCTCGTCGTACCGGTGGCACCGAGCGAGACGGTGGTACCGCCGACCGGCTCCGAGGACCCACGCCTCCACACTCTTGCCCGTGTCACGGCAGCACTCAACACCGACCGGAGGGTACTACGGCCGAGCCGGGGAGCGGACCCACGGTGAGCCGAAGGACGCCTACGCCGAGATTGCACGGTGGAGGCCGAGCGTGACGGTAGGGAGCCACCCGTCCAGCCCCGACGAGACCCCTTTCCCTCGCGGAGTCACCACCCCGCAAGAGGCTTCGTTACGGCTCTTCGTCCGCCACCACGGTCTTCTCGGGATAGGATGCCCCGTGAGATGAGATCGTTAGACCCGTCCCCGCGAGGACGTAATCGATGTAATAATGATTGTTGGTTGAAAACATGTTTGAGTTGGGTTTTTGATTGGTGAAATGCCTTGTGGTGTGATGGCCGCATGAGCATTAATAAAATAATTAAGTTTAAATTTAATCTTAGCCCCCTTTCTCTCTTACTCATGTTTATCGATCTTCGCTCTTATCCGAAATGACTTTCTCTAACAATCGGATGGTAAACACCGAGTCCCGGAGGTGGACGGGACATACCGCCCGTGATACGTGCTCACATCGCCAATCGGCGAGAATCCCGCCCCACCTCCACCTCGGGGATTAGCAATGGATCCAACCATGCAGCGATGCTTTACGGCTCAAATGCGGTTAATTCGGAATCTTACCGCAACGGTCCCGTAACTTGCGAGCACGGCGAGAACAACCCGCCACCACAAGGACCTCCACCACCTCCACCGGTCAACGGACACGAGAGAGTTTATGAGCCACCATCCACCCACCTACTCCCACTCGGTGGATCCTCTTGATGCGGATGATTGGCTCAAGACTATCAATAAGAAACCGAACATCACTCGGTGCAATGACAGAGAGAAAGTCCCGTATGCCTCGGGACGCTTAGAGGGTGCTTTGCGGCCGATTGGTGGGATGCCTACACCGTAGCACATGCCGCCGCGGACACTATCACCGGCGGGAGTTCCGGGACGCTTTCCGTACTCACCACATCCCGACTGGAATAATAAAGCTGAAGCAGAAGGAGTTTCTCGCTCTGAAGCAAGGCAGCATGTCCGTTAGCGAGTATCGGGACAAGTTCACCCAACTGTCTCGGTATGCTCCAGATGAAGTGGACACTGACCCGAAGAGGCAGGAACGATTTCTGGATGGTCTTATAGGGCCACTGAACTATCAGCTCCAGAGCCACACCTTCCCCAACTTCCAGACCCTATTAGACAAAGCTATCGGTCTTGAAAGCAAGCGCAGAGAACTTGGAGACCAGAAACGCAAGTTCCAGAACCAAGGGCAATCTAGCGACAACACACGTCCTCACTATAGTGCACCACGAATCCTCGGTTCCGCTCGGGGAGGATATAGTGGGAATTTTCAACGAGAACCCGGTCATTCCGGCGCTCGGCTCGGCGGCCCAGCGCTTTCATCAGCAGACACCACGTACCCCAATTCAGCAGCAGAGTCGCCCAAACAATACCCCAGGTGCTCCAGTGAGAAACACCGCACCAGTTCAGCCCAATGGATGCTTCAAGTGCGGAGAGTTAGGGCATTATGCCAATAACTGTCCCAAGCGTGGAATGCAAACTCCACAGAAGGGCAATGGTCGAAGCCTGGGCAACCATCCTCTCAGATTCGCACTGGGAATTCTACTCCTCAGGGCAACAGGGCTCAACAAAACTTTGTGCATGGGAAAGTAAACCACGTGACGGTTGAGCGAGGCTCGGGAAGCTCCCGAGGTCGTGCTTGGTACGTTCCTTGTCAATTTTGAACCCGCATCCGTTTTATTCGATTCCGGAGCATCACATTCATTTGTTACTCATCAATTTGTGGAAAAATATAACTTGCCCATGAGTCTTATGAAGACACCATTACTAGTTAGCTCCCCGGCGGAGAAATGAAAGCCGGACACATATGTCCACGGGTGAACCTTAAGCTTAATGAGATAGAATTTCTAGCCGACCTAGTAGTTTTAAAATCTTGGGGAATAGATGTCATACTTGGAATGGATTGGTTGCGCAAGCATGATGGGGTGATTCGGTGTCGCAAGAGATCGGTGGTTTTGACTAGCCCACAAGGAGACGAAATTGAGTTCGAGTGGATAGCTCATCCGAAGAACAAGGAACGAGTGAATTCAAGAAAGGGCAAATCCTTAGAGGAGATCAAAGTTGTGAACGAGTATCCCGATGTATTTCCGGATGAGTTACCGGGTATGCCGCCCGACCGCGACATTGAATTCAGCATTGAACTTTTACCCGGTAATCTTGCTCCTATTTATAAAAGACCATATGGAATGAATGTTAAGGATTTGGCCGAATTAAAGAAACAAATAGATGAGTTGCTTAGTAAAGGTTACATCCGACCTAGTTCATCACCTTGGGGGTCTCCCATCCTCTTTGTCGATAAGAAAGATGGAACTAGAAGAATGTGCATAGATTATCGTCCCCTTAATGATGTTACCATCAAGAATAAGTACCCTTTACCCGGGATTGGAGATTTGTTCGATCGGATGAAAGGTGCTAAAATATTCTCCAAGATCGATCTAAGATCCGGGTACCATCAACTGAAAATCCGACTAGAGGACATTCCCAAAACTGCTTTCACATCTAGATATGGCTTATACGAGTTCACGGTTATGCCCTTTGGATTGACAAATGCACCAACATACTTCATGTATCTGATGAATAAAGTATTCATGGAGTACCTTGATAGGTTTGTGGTAGTTTTCATCGATGACATTCTGGTGTTCTCCCCAAACGAAGAAGAGCATGAAAAACACCTGAGACTCGTGCTGCAGAAACTACGAGAACATCAGTTATATGCCAAATTCAGCAAATGTGATTTTTGGCTAAAGGAAGTTTCCTTCCTTGGGCATATTATCACTGAGGGTGGAATAGCGGTAGACCCGAGTAAGGTGAAGGCTGTATTGGACTGGAATCCGCCTAAGAATGTGGCTGAGATCAGAAGCTTCCTTGGATTGGCAGGTTATTACCGTCGATTCATCGAAGGATTCTCGAAGATTGTAAAACCTCTCACCTCATTGTTAGAGAAGGGAAAGGAATTTAAGTGGGATGCCAAGTGCGATGATAGTTTTGAGGAACTAAAGAAGAGATTAACCACAGCTCTCCGTGTTAATAATGCCGGATATTCACAAGAGCTTTGATGTGTATTGTGACGCTTCACTTCGGGGACTTGGTCGTATACTCGATGCAAGAGGGAAAAGTGATTGCTTATGCTTCTAGGCAATTGAGAAAACATGAGCAAAATTACCCCACTCATGATTTGGAGTTGGCTGCCATTGTGCACGCTCTAAAGATTTGGAGGCAATATATGATCGGAAATAGGTGTCGCATCTTTACCGACCATAAGAGCTTGAAGTACATCTTCACCCGAAGGATCTAAATCTCGGACAGGCGTAGATGGTTGGAATTAATCAAAGACTATGATCCGGACATCCAAGTATCATCCCGGCAAGGCAAATGTAGTAGCAGATGCCTTGAGTCGGAAAAGTCAGGCAAACGCACTGATAGCTCATGTGATGCCTCAAGAGTTGTGTTGGGAGATGGCACGTCTTAATCTGGGAATTGTCACCCAGAGTGAAGCTATGACGTTGGAAGTAGAATCTACACTTGAACAAGAAATCAGGAAGGGTCAAATGACAGATGAGAAGATTAAGGAGTATGGACGATTGATTGATGCTGGCAAGGTTCCAGATTTCAAGAGAGATGACCAAGGAACTATTTGGTTCAGGAATAGAATCTGTGTGCCCGAAATTGATCATCTTCGAGAGACTATACTTAAGGAGGCACATGACTCGCCTATTCGATCCATCCCGAAGCACCAAGATGTACCAAGATTTGAAGCAGAAATACTGGTGGTATGGAATGAAAAAGGATGTTGCTGCTTATGTAGCTCTATGTGACATATGCCAGAAGGTAAAAGCAGAATATCAGAGACCTAAGGTTTGCTTCAACCATTGAAAGTACCCGAGTGGAAATGGGAGGAAATAGGCATGGATTTTATTGTGGGATTGCCACGTACTCGTGATGGATATGACTCCATATGGGTCATTGTGGATAGGTTAACCAAGGTTGCTCACTTTATACCTGTCAAAACTACTTACACCGGAGCCAAACTAGCAGAACTGTATATGTCCAGAATTGTATGCTTACATGGAGTTCCAAAGAGGATAGTGTCTGACCGTGGGACACAGTTTACATCACGTTTCTGGGGAAAGCTACATGAATCAATGGATACAAAGCTTAACTTCGTTCTGCGTATCATCCACAAACAGATGGTCAAACCGAAAGGACAAATCAAATCCTAGAGGATATGCTTAGGGCATGTGCCTTAAAGCATGGAGGTAGCTGGGATAAAAGTTTGCCATATGCGAGTTTGCCTACAATAACGCCTACCAAACCGGCCTTAAGATGGCCCCTTTTGAAGCCTTATACGGGAGAAAGGGCGAACACCATTGTACCGGGATCAAACAGGGGAGAGTCAACTTTTTGGACCGGACATTATAAAGGAAGCCGAAAGACAAGTTGAGATAATTCGGGAAAATCTCAAGACTCGCTCGGTCACGACAAAAGAGTTACGCCGATCCCAAAAGAAGAGAAGTTGTGTTTGAAGTAGGAGATTATGTGTATCTCAGAGTGTCACCCATTAGAGGTCTACGAAGATTCAAGATTAGAGGGAAGTTGTCACCACGATTCATTGGACCTTTCAAGATCTTAGAAAGAAAGGGAGAAGTTGCCTATCAATTAGAACTCCCAAACTCGATTGTCGGATGTACATGATGTGTTTCATGTATCTCAGCTCAAGAAGTGTTCAAGTGAGACTAAAGTAGACCACCTACCTTTGGAAGATCTTGATGTGAAGGATGATCTAACCTATAAGGAACACCCTATCAAAATTCTAGACACATCACAAAGAATTACCCGAAGCAAAGTCATTAAAATGTGCAAAGTCCAATGGAGTCACCACTCAGAGGAAGAAGCTACTTGGGAAAGAGAAGATGAGCTTATGGCAGAATTTCCTCAGCTGTTTCCCAATCTTCCTGAATCTCGAGGACGAGATTCTCTTTAAGGGGGTAGGATTTGTAACACCCAAAATTCCATCACTTAAAAAAATGCTAGCAACAACTAGAATTTTATTTTCTAAGGATTAATGAATTTGAATAATTAAACTTGCCTTTAAATATATGCAATAATAATTAAATTAATTTAGAATTTACCAAGTGATTGTGCATCATGTTGAATGCATGGGTTTTTGATTGATTGTGTGGTTTAAAAGTTAGTTTAAAAATTTTGAAAAGACTTTGAGTAAAAGTTTGAAAAGAAATGAGAGAAAAGGAATAGAAAAAAAAAAGAAAAGAAAAAAAAACAACAAAAGACACCCCAACCCATTCCACCCTAACAGCCCAACCTAGCTCCCAGCCCACAAACGAGCAGCCGGCCCATCCAATCCCTCCGGCCCGTTAACCCCGCTCTCCTCCCTCGCACCACCGACGGGTGGGGCCCCCCGTCGGGGCCTTCTTCAACCCGCCGCGCGCCGCCCATTCCCCTACCCCCCGCCGGCCGCCGCCCCGCCCGGCGCCCCCTCGCCTCCCCGCGCCTCCTCCCCTTCCCTCCGGTGCTCCAAGCACTCAACCGCGCCGCCCTAAGCCGACCCCGCCCCTTCCTCTCCCCGAAACGGCCGCCCACCGAGCGCCCGGCCATTAATGGCGGCCGTCGGTGTGCCGCCGTCCACCGCCTCGCCCGCGACTCCTATGCTCCCCTCGCCACCTATAAAAGGTCGCCCCCGAGCTCCTCTCCACCCCGCACCGCTCAATCGAGCTCCTCTTCCCCTCTACACCGCCGCCCCCAAGGACGCCCGCCGGAGCTCCGCGCCTCGCCGCCGATCCGCTCCGCCGCCACCTCTTCTTCCCCTACAAGCGGCTTGGTGAATTCCCCTCCTCCTACTCTTCGTTTTGGTGCATTTCCCTTGCTGTTTAGTGCACCGTAGCAGCTTTTGGGTCGCCGCCGGCGAGCCGGCCGGCGAGCGCCGCCGCCTGCTACTGCGCGCCGCCGCCACCAGTGACCAAGCGCCGCCGCCCTTAGTCCTTAGCCAGCCGCAGCCTTAGATTTCCAATCCAACGGCTCAGATTCATTTTAGCCACCGGTCAACCAAAGTCATACCGGTCAAACCTAGGGTGCGCCGGCCATTTTTCAAAAAAGCCCCTGTCTTTTATATGTTTTACAACCCGGTCCTTCCACTATATAGAATCCTTACAGTTTAGCCCTGGTTTTTATAGAAAAGCCCCTAGCCCTTTCAAAATTATTGAACCACAGTCCAAAAAGCCCTTTTTGCACCTAGGACCTCTAGATTATATTTATAATTATGTTTTAGCCCCTGAATTTTTATAGAAAACCCCTAAGGATTATTTACTTTTACAAAATAGTCCCTGAAATTTGTTTTAATCATAACTTTTCCGTCTTAGCTCCGATTTAGGTGATTTTTGTGTCCACGCGATCGTCTCAACAAGCACATTAGTTTTAGAAGCTTGTATTAGACTTTTAGCAATGTTTGATGTACTGTTTTATTTATTGTTTGTTTTTCTTGTGTGATCGTAGAGGACGTGCCGTTCGAGTTTGAGCAGGAGCAATCTTTTGAAGAAATTGAGCCCCAGTTTTTAGGAGAAGAAGGCAAGTGGATTTTCCCCCCGCATACTCTTTTCGGTCCTAATAACTTGCATGTTATCACACTTTAAATTTTAATTGTTATGCATAAATTTTGATGGGAAATGCCTATTAAGGAAATGACTAGATTTTAATCCTTATACCTTGCCTACCTTGTTTTAAATAAATGTTTGGGTAGTTAAATGCTTAGATGCTATACTTTGGGAATGGAAGTTATCTTTTAAAATGTTGAATTTAAATGGAATTTGTGTTATGGAATTTCAAGAACATGTAACTTAAAACATGGAGAACCACCCGAGAAAACAAGGCAACCACAATCCACATGGCTCGGCTTAGCCAAATAATTAGGAGTGTAAAATATCTAATAGCCCTTGTCCGGAAGGAACACGGGGGCTCGGGTTGCGGGGGCATAGCCCTGGTCCTTTTGGGGTAGTAGCCTTTGCTAAGGTGCCGACCACTAGGGAGGGTTATGGTCCGCCCCGAGTCAGAATCGTCGTGGGATATTGGTGTTTTGCACGCCTTTGTAAAGGCTTCGTAGTGAACCCCTTGCCACTCACCTCGGAAGTGTTTAAGGGCTTTGCAAACCCGGGCAGGGATGGGGAACACGAACTGTGGGTAAAGTGTACAACCTCTGCAGAGTGAAAACTGATCGATCAGCCGTGCTCACGGTCAAGAGCGGCTTGGACCCTCACATGATAGTTTACTAGAAATGGATTTCCAATTTGTGGTTTACTTATGATTTGGAGGAATATTCTTGAAAAGCTAAGTTTTGGGGTGGTATATACTTATACTTAGTAAATAGGAGCTTGCTAATAAAATTTGACCAACTTAAAATGCTTACCGCTGAAAACCCTAGCCTACCCTTGATAGCTTTGCATTTTCCCCCACGGGCTGAGTACCAACCATAAGTGTACTCACCCTTGCCATATGTGTTCAGAGGAGGATGCCGGAGCAGAGTTCTTCGACGAGTTCGATGGATTCTGAGGCTCGCGTTGCCCCAGTCAGGAGCTTGTGAAGTTGGAGACGGTGTTCCATCGTCTAGCTATCGATGTTCGTGTTTAGACCTTCGTGTCTATCGATGAGTGTAATAAATTAATAAACCTCTCTATGTACGTTTTGAGCATTGTACTATGATATTACACTCATTTGTCTATCATATGTGTGAAAATTGTGGTTATGGCACACGTATGAGATGCATCCGGTTTTCTTCGGAAAACGGGTGTGACACACTTGACACTGCTGGCCACCGGGTCCCTCGAACGAAGCCTACTTGTCTTCTCTAGGGATGGCAATGGGGCGGGTTCGGGGCGGGTAGAGCATACCCATGCCCGCCCCGACATGGGCAGCGGGTACAATTTTTTATCCGTCCCCGTGCCCATGGGTAAAATTTCTTACCCGTCCCCGTGCCCGCCGGGTATCGGGCGGGTAACGGGTTACCCATGGGTACAACATTGTAAACACATTGCCATTATGTCATACCACAATCACAAATTCACAATTCAACAAATTATTTCAATTTTGCAACATCTCACACAATAAACATTCATATGATAAATATAGTCACATTGTCAGTTTGTCACATCGGTACATCACATGATAAATGCATAAATGGAGTCACATTGTCACATCACATGATAAACCACACATTCGTAGCACATATTTTAAAAAATGCATTGTTGACTTAGGGTTAGGCGGCGCCTGTGGGACGAGGAATGTTGGGTTGGGCCGAATGTTGGGCTGAAACTGAAATATTTTGTTGAGTTTGTGATTGTTTGACGGGTACCCACGGGTTACCCATGGGTAAGATTAGATCCCCGCCCCGTACCCGCCTCACGTCGGGTCGGGTATGGGCGCCACCCACGGGTGAAAAATGGTACCCATGCCCGTCCCCGTCGGGTCGGGTACCCGGCGGGTACCCGGTACCCATACCCGAATTGCCATCCCTAGTCTTCTCCACACCTGGAGGCCTCACCGGCGACGACCTTTCACACTTGTTCTTCACCTGCACCAACACCAGTCAAGCCGCAACCTGCACCTGCAATACTTAGCCAATCTGTCCACACAACGTTGTCAATCACTCATCACACAAGGAAGCGACCATCCACCGGTCCTCGAACCACACATGGTCCTCAATCTCCCCATTGATGAGTGCATTGACAACACCCACACGAAAGTAACAAGAGAGAAAAGAAAAAGAAAATAAACGAACAAAAAGAAACTCCAACAAGCGATCGAAAGCCAAACAAAGGCAAAGAGCAAGATCACTTGAAGAAGACAAGTCCCGGACCCCTTAGGCAAGGGCAATGGCTCAACACATCCGAGACAAAACAAAGCTCAAGCAAAGAGCGCAAACCACCGAACCAAAGCTCAAACACCACAAAGAGCTCCCCCTGCACACATGCAAGCTCCCCCTGAACCAATGCACCTCCCCCTGGACGAATGCATGCAAACCAGCTGAAAACAGGGCAGCTGCAGCAACTTCAACTCACACCGGTCAGACCGGTCATCACCACCGGTCAGACCGATGCCTAAGATGTGCACAGGATCAGCACTCACACCGGTCAGACCGGTGACCTCGACCAGTCAGACCGGTGCACACCAGAGCCCAGAAACGGCTCGAAACCACCTGAAAACCTTCTAAAAGCATCCAGCAAGCCATTTCAAGCTCAAACTTCTCCCCTTGTTGGCAATGCATGAATCAGGCCAAAAATGCAAAATTTTCAACCTAGAGCTTCTCAAATAGAGAAAATTTAACAAAGAATGCTACACATGTCCAAATGAGCAAGTTAGATACTCTACAGCTTCGTATCGACCTCAACTACATGATCACCAAGTTGCACAACCATTGGACGAAGCTAAGATGGATTTGGGCAATTTTGCGAAAAACTTGCCTCTCATGAGCAAAGTCCTAAACATGATCAAAGCATATCAAAATGGCAAAGCCACACAAACTTCATGCTAGGACAACCATTCTAATCATAAGACCATCACAAACACCCACAAGCACCTCATGTCATGTCAAAGCCACCGAGCCATGTGCCTACTTCTATGTATGAGACTTCTCATGGGTAGGCATCATGCAACGATTTAGCACCCAAAGCAAATTAAATTCAGCACATATGACATGGGAGCACATTTTCCAAGCATTTTACATTTCATTTTCAGATTCATAATTGGTACATGAAATGTCTTTGCGACAACAAGGAACTTATGCCCCTCCACAAGATGAAGCAAGAGGGCTAAACATTCATGATGCCAAATGAGCCTTTGGCCCCATATGATCAATAAACTAGCTATCCAACCACAAATTAAGCATAACCAAGCCACTAAAACATGTCAAGATCATATAAAGGCATTTACACATGAGAGAGCATATATGTGACATTTTTCAAAAACATAGCCATCAACCATGGATTATTCATCAAGATCATCAAGAGCTAAGTCAAACTAACTATAGCATACCAAACAAGCTCACAAAGACATAAATAGCATTCCATGGTGAACAATGTATATAGGAGAAGCTTTTCCTATCCAATGCATATGATACAAAATGCATGTAATCTAAGATACAAGGATGCATATACATCATGTTACATATGCTATGCCAAATGCAAGAAATGCACAAAGGAAACTATACATATGCTACAAAGGAGCTCCCAAACAAAACTCACAAACCACCGGCTCCTCGAGGGGAGGCAAAAAGGGCTCGACACCACCGGCAAAAGAGCAAAGGAGCACAAAACTCACAAGCTCCCCCTAAACTCATGCATTAAGGCCAAAGAGCATACAAAGCTCACCTTACACACATGAGATAGGGCAAAGAGCAAAAGAAACAAGTGGCTTGACCAAGGCCACACACTTGAAGGTCACAAATACACTCACCTTTATCATTTCTTCACAACTCACTCATCCTTGTCCACCATCCCCGAAAGTGATGCACCTACATGTCACCACCGGGATATGAAGCCGAAGAACCACCCCCCGATATCAACCAAATGTTCTCCGAGCCATCCACCTGTAACTCAAAACCAAGAGCGAGAGCGAGCAAACGACTCAACACTGGGGTTAGTTCCAAAAGTGTAAAATCAGTGCCTAGCCATTTGCTCGAAAGTGGGGTTAGCACAAACCAAACCATCTTTCCTACCAAAGCTAGCTCCACGAACACCACCACGGTGACCACCACGAGGGAACCAACCCTCTCTGCCTGGAGGAGGACCAAAACCACGAAAGAGAGCCCATGGACTGTCCCTCCTCTCCATCTCAAAGCTACGGATCCTCCCATCCCCGTAGTGAACTCGAGGGGGAGAATGCCTAGCAAACTGACCTACTGCAAACTTTCCAGACCAACCACCAGAACCACGACCTCCTGAACCAAACTTACCATCTGTACTAGCACGAAACCCAAATTGCTTTCTGTCCAGGCCTGCACCGGTCTGACCGGTGCTTCTCACCGGTCTGACCGGTGTAGCCTGGGCAGCAGCACCTCCAACAGCCTTTCGCTCTCCCCAAACCTGAATTGTCCTCACACTCGCCTTGGCCCTGGGCAACTGCACACGAGGCTCAAGTACACCATCGGAAGGGTGGTACTTGTCCTTGTTAGCCCACCCCTTCGCCATTCTCTCCTCACGTTTCCTCTTGAAGCAAAACGCTCTCTTGTGACCATCCTTTCCACAAAACTCACAATGGAGATTGATCTGAGCTTAGGCTTGGGATGAGGCTCTTCACAAGGCTTCTCACTTGGTTTCTCACTAGGCTTTTCACTTGCCTTCTCACTCGGTTTTTCTCTTGGTTGGTTTGGCTTGGATGCAAACTTGTTTTTGGGTGTGGGTTGTGGTAGAACTGAAACATTCCCAAATTTCCCTTCTCTCTCACCACTGCCCTCACCAACCTTATCCATTCCCAAAGTCCAACCATCAAAGCGCTTACAGCTAGCAATCATCATACCAAGCTGAGGTTCTTGACTCGACAACCAACTCAGTGCTTCACGCAACTTATCATTATCATCTTGCAAGCGACCAACACATTTTGCAAGATCCAAATTCTTCATAGCATGCAACTCACATGTAGAACAAGAAGTAGGAATAGGCACTTTCAAATCAACCTCAAGTGAAACAATGCGAGAATGAAGCTCAACAACTTTCTCATGCAAACCAAAGTGCAAGCACCAAGCAAAGTGGGTCTAGATTGTAGCTCAGCCAACTCAACCCTAAGCACATCTAGTTCCTCACACTTGGAGGCATACTTCTCCCTAAGATCAGTCAAGTCAGCTAGGAAAGCAGAGCAATCCGCACAATCATTCTCATCAGAGACAACAGGGCTAGCCTTAAGAGAATCAATTTCAAGCTTGCTATCAAGAACCTGAGTTTCTAGCTCAGCCACTCTAGTCCTAGCATCCTCGAGCAAAGATCTAAGCTCCTTCCTAAGCTTCTTAGCCTCTCTAAGCATGTGATCGTGATTATCAAGCAAGTCAACCAACTCCTCATTCTCCTTGCGCAAAGAAGAGAGCCCGTCACATACCTCATCCTCAGAATCCAAGTCCGAGGCGCCCTTCTGGCTTCTCTTGCTGCTCGAACTGCGAGCCATGCCGCAGAAGTCATCCTTAAGGTTTAGGCCCGTCACACAAAGGCCGTTGAGATACTTGCCGAGGTTCTTCTTCTTCTTCTTCTTCTTCTTCTTCTTCTTCTTCTTCTTCTTCTTCTTCTTCTTCTTCTTCTTCTTCTTCTTCTTCTTCTTCTTCTTCTTCTTCTTCTTCTTCTTGTCAGCCTCTTCGTCTTCATCACTCGAGCTTGAAGACGTGTCCTCGGAATCAGACTCGATATCGCTTGATCTCTTCATCTTCTCTCGAGACTGTGTCTTCTTCCCATGTCCATGATCCTTCTTCTTGGACTTATTCCTCTTGTCCTTGGACTTGTGCTTGTCGTGGTTGTTCACCTTCAGACACTCGGCGAAATAGTGTCCAGCCTTGCCACACTTGAAGCATGTCCTCGTGTTCCTCCTCATATTCACTCGGTTCTCGTGCAGCCTCTCGAACCGCCTCGTCAGGAGCGCCAGCTCGTCCTCTCCAAGCACGTCGAACTCCTCATCTGGCATAGACATCAAGGAGGACAAAAAGAACACCCTGGTGGATGGATTAGTGTTAGCCTTTCCTTTCGAACCACCAACGAGGGCGAGACTATGGGAGTCAGTCGGACCCTCGAGCTTGGCAGTCATGCCCCTATCCACCTCAGCTGACTTGAGCTTCGAGAACAGCTCAAACACCGTTAGAGTGTCATACTTCTCTGACTCCACAATGGCCTCGAACTTTCCGCCCCATATTGTACGATCCAAAGAGTGTAAGAGCTTGACGGCTCTATCATGATCATCGTACGGGAGCATGTCCACATTGGCCCTCATGTTGTTCACAACCACCGTGAACCTCTGAAACAAGGCATCGATGGACTCACCGGGGAGATGAGTGAAGTTCTCGTACTCTCTCCGGTAGGTCGCATACATCCGTGCCTGAACCTGGGCATTCCCAACATGAGCCTCCTTCAGCACCGACCAAATTCTACAAGCCAAGTGCTCGGTGTGCACCCGATCGAACTCAAGCTGACACAAAGCACAAAACAAGTAGTCGACCGCCTTATTGTTGGTGTCGAATCGTCCCCTCGATCCCGGGAGCGAGGAAGTCCATCGGCTGGACATAGCCTGTGTCCACCGTGACATCCCAAAGGATCTGACCCTTTCCGCGGAAGAACGCACCCATCCGCTTACTCCACATCTGGTAGTTCTTGCCATCGAAGTGTGGAGGACCCGAACCCCATTCCTAGTACGCCATCCTTGGATCTTAGACTGGTTAGAGTCAATAAAGACCCGAACCGGCTCTGATACCACTTGAAGGACCGATACGGCGAACCAGAGAGGGGGGAGTGAATGGGAGCCGATAAAATTTATTCTCGAAGGAGATGAAAACTCCAACAAGATGAACACGGCTTCCAACACACGTCTCCGACTAACTACCTGTCGGTGCGGAAAGTAGTCCCGACACTAACTAGTAGTAAGCGCTGAGGTCTGTCCCTCGATGGTCGGTGCTAAGCAACTAGAGACACTTGGTTTATCCTGGTTCCGGCCGGAGCCGTACGTCCAGCAGGGGTGTGCTCGAGGCACTATATTGCTTTGCATCGGGGTCCCTGTAGTGGGGCGGCTACAAGAAAGGCGGGAGAGGAGACGTGGCCTCCAAGTCCCAAGTGAGTGATTGAGGCGAGTGCTAGTATCAGGGAATGACGGGGAGCGTGTGTGTGTGTGTTCGTGATGTCCCCTGCGGCAAGGGGGATCACCTTCCTTTTATAGACCAAGGAGAGGGTGAATTACAAGCATGCCGCACTGTTTAGCTACATGTGGAGGTATGGCGTGCAGCGCCGCGGAGTTGGCGGTCGTCCTGGCGGTCCTTGCCCCGGTCTTGTCGTCGTAGCGCGTCTCGTACTTGAACAGGGGCGGCTTCGAGAGTGAAGGCGTAGTGGTTGGCTAGGGCGCCCTCAGACGGGCTCAAGGAAGCCATTGACGGTGATCCGTACGGGGTACAGTGGCAGGCGTGGCGGCGTCCCGTCCCCGCGTGTTCAACAGTGTCAGAGTTGTTGTAGCAGTGCCCGGCGTGGCGCTGCGTGGGCGGGGACGGCCGCACAGGTCCAACAGTGGCGGGGATGGTGCTCCCGCCGGCCTGACGTCATGGCTTGACCCCCGCATTCACGAGGGAAGAGCTCGAGGGTGCGACCGGCCCCCCCCTTCGAGGGCGCGGCGCGTTAGCCGTACGGGGAGTGGGCGGCACGGTGCCACGGGGCGACACCGGCCATACCGCACGCTTCCTCGCAAGTGGCGGGGATGGGTTTCCCCTAGGGAGTTGGCAGAACAGCACCGGGGCGTGACTCCCAGGTGCATGATGGCGCAGCTCTGCCGTGTCAGAGCATTAAATGCTCATACCCGCGTGCGAGAGCAGGCACGCTTGTGAGGGGGCCTCGAGCGAGGCGGAGATGAGCCCTCGAGCGAGGCGGAACCCACTCGAGGGGGGTGCTGGCCCTCGAGCGAGGCGGAACCCGTTCGAGGGAGGCGTGAGCCCTCGAGCGAGGCGGAACTCGCTTCGAGGGAGGCGTGAGCCCTCGAGTGAGGCGGAACTCGCTTCGAGGGAGGCGTGAGCCCTCGAGCGGGGCGAGACCTGCTCGAGGGGGCCTTTGACTGGGCCACTCTGGTGGGCCGCGGGGGCCACCGCGGCGTGGGCCGTGCTCGGTGCGTGTGTTTAAGTAAGCGGTGTGTTTTGTTTTTGTTTTTTTGCAGGTTTTAAGCACGATTCCCCCGGTTGTTTAGGGGACCCTCAGGGCTATTCCTGACACTACCCAAGTTGGCCAAGCCCACGTAGCCACTGGAGTGTCACTGGACCTAGGAACCAACACACACACCCTTCCGACCTGGGAACGCAGTGGAACACCAAACCTCGAGTCCACTGACCAACACCGGTCAGACCGGTGAGAACCACCGGTCAGACCGGTCCCTGCTAGTGAAACTGGGCAACTTTCACTAAGTGGCTCCACACCGGTCAGACCGGTCACAGTCTGAAAGCCCCCAAAGCACCAAACAGGCCAACCGACCTCCAAACTGACCCAAACGCGAAACAGCTGCAACACAGGACAACAGCGAACACACCCAGACATTCGCCTGAGCAAAAACCCACCGAGGGTTGCACCGGTCGACCGGTCAAGAGCACCGATCGACCGGTGTAGCTCCGGGCGCTCGGGATGAACAAGACACCCGCGGGTCAACTCCCCCAAATCCAAACCTCGATCTCCCGAATCGCTCCACGGACTTGAACAAGACTTTGGGGATATTAGGAACACCTCATGAGGAGTCCATAGCCAAGTTTAATCCCACCAAGACTCGTACAAAAAGGAGGAATCGAAGAAATCTCGCCAAAAGCACCTCTAACCCTGGAACTCGGAAAACCCCAAAATCGAGCCCCTTTACTCACGGATTTGGGAGGGGAATCACAGCCCAAAGAACCACGAGGGGTTCCCACAAATTTCCCCCATCAAATCCCCAAGATAAAGGTCCCGAAAACAACCCAAAGAAATCATCAAGAGAGGGCTCCGATAATCACCACCAAGAACAACCGGGAACAACACATCCAAACCTTGAGGAACCACGCCGAATCATCTATACAAGCCACAAAGGTACATACAAGGTCTAGCTTGCCGCCCGATCATCCAACCCTCTCAACAAGATCTCACCATGAAGCTCTCAAGCTAGTCCTATGGAAATCCTAAGAAAATAGGAAGGGAAAATAGGAAAGCAAATGAACTAGGGTTCCAAGGCTTGACTGTCATCCTCTCACCTCTTGGGTTATATGGAGGCAACCAAAAGTCTAAAATACCCTTCTCTAACAACTACGGATACAAGCCCCTCAAGGGCGTTTTTGGAAGACTTGAAGCTTTCTCCATGAGACGGATGCCCGGCGACCGCACCCTGCGTAGCCTCGACGCAAGCCTTGCGATCCCGACGTGTGTCCTCCGCTGCGAAGATTCCGGACTGCGTCGTCGCACACCGGTCAGACAGGTGCTCCTCACCGGCCGGACCCTCGGTCGACCGGTCCGCACCGCCTGCAAAGACCGTCTTTGGTTCTTCGGTCTTGGCTTTGTGGATCAACTAAGGAACCCGGTGGTTTTCTCGGTGAACCACCGAAACCCCGCGAACTCGGTGTAGCCTCGCCAATCTCCACTCATGACTCGGCTCCCACGTAGTCCCGGCTCGACCTTGGTTTTGAGGCTCAACCAAGAAACCGTCCACGACTTCATCTTGTCGTTCATGCCACCATGCGGCCCCGCACTTGACCCCCGCCGGCCACCGGGTCCCTCGAACGAAGCCTACTTGTCTTCTCCACACCTGGAGGCCTCACCGGCGACGACCTTTCGCGCTTGTTCTTCACCTGCACCAACACCAGTCAAGCCGCAACCTGCACCTGCAATACTTAGCCAATCAGTCCACACAACATTGTCAATCACACATCACACAAGGAAGCGACCATCCACCTGTCCTCAAACCACACATGGTCCTCAGCTGCTGATGAAGTTGCTGATCCTTAGCCCTCTGATCCCCAAGATAAAGCTTCTCCCGAATTCGTCAAGGAACTAGAGATGACTGTTCACCGGGGGGAGAGTCCTGTGCAGAATGCTCCCTTGGTCGAGACTCGCGAAGATCTTCCTGAGGATCAAGACCCTTCTCCCTCGATGATTGCCTTCAACAAAAGTTTTGGTACGTCTTATCGGGGCAAACTGCTAAGTGTTGGTTATGAAAATGCTGATGCGAGAGATGGCACATCTAAGTTTCTAACATTATGGGACTCGTCTAAAATCGTGGATGAAACAGGAGAAGGAGCTTCAGAACAAGCATCTCCACCACTCACCGCGACTCCTCACCACTCGGGGAAGCAACCCTCTACTTCCTCGTAGAAAATTTCTTCGGATTCAGTATCTCCTAGCCGAATCACCGTTGAAATCCTTAGCAGAAAAGGTTCATGAATTGTTCACCCCTCTTAACTGTAGTCTTATCTTTTCCTACGACTTTTGAATTTTGTGATTCCTTACTTATTTTCATTTTTACGAATTTTCTAGACTTTGAAGCTCTTCTTTGGACGTATCCAGCTTCTAGGATCGAAGAATACCAGAGGGCTTACTCCCTGAAGGCTTTGCTTCTTGGCAAAATTGCCTCCCAACGTTTGGTGGAGCAGGAGGAGGATACTAAGTTGTCTGAGGATTCCAGGAAGCTGAAACATGACTTCAACTTGGCCCAAGCTGTGAATGTAGATTTGGAGAAAAAAGTCGCTGAACTGGCTGAAGCTCTCAAGAGATGCCAGGATGAAAACAAAATCGCAGAAGACGGGAAGAGGATTGCTGAAGAAGCCCTTGAAAGTTCAAAAAAGGATCTCGAAAAGCTTCAGAAAACTCATGATGATGACTTGAGATTGATTGAGAATCTTCGCAAGGATTATGACAAATCCTCTAAGGCTGCCGAGGGTCTTCGAGTTAACAACGCCGATCTTGCAAAGACGTTGAGTAGCAAGGAATAGAAGATTCAAGATCTTGAGAAGGCATTGGCTGACCGGGAAGAAGCTTCTAGGAGAGAGATTTCGGACATTAGAAATAAGTTGGAGCTTATGTTTAAGGAATACGAGAAAGCCTTGAGGGATTTTGGTGTTTGTCCCGCTTCACTTCCTGCTAACACATAAATCTCTTATTTTATGAAATGGATTGACACAGAGTTCAAAGCTCTTCCCGGGGTCATTTCTGGTGCGAGCGATTTTGCTGCCGACTTCTCAGTTGAAAGTATCTTGAAGCTCCTTCATGACTTCGACTGCGCTGACCTTGTGAGGTACCGTGAGAAGCTTTCACAATTTCCTGATGCTTCAAGTACTTCCAGACTTCGCCCCAACGAAGATGTTTTGGCTATCAAAGCTAAGTTTGCAAGGGAATTTTGGTTCGCCTGCGGGAAAGAAGTTGTGAAGAACATCGCCCGTACTAAGTTAGACCAGGTTGGCTTCTCAAAGACGCTGCTGATTTTTGCAAATTCGTGAACTTTCTGTCTTTGGTTTTCTTAGATTCCTTCGTTTATTCTTTTCAGTTGATTGAAGAAGAAAAGCGAGGGAAAGGCATTGAGGTGCTGGAGTCTTCTTCTGAAGATTAGATAATGAAGACACAGACAATGCCGAAGAAGACTCTGGCGAAGATGGTGGTAACAGCAGCAGCAGCGGTGATGTTGAGGATAGTTCTGACCACGAGGATCCTCTCCGAAGGTTGACATCACCGACTGAGATGTTTCGAAACTTGCCCTTTGAGGCGATTTGTATAAAACTTGTGAATTCGTGGGTTGCAGACCCTTCTCTGAACAATTTGTCTCGTAACTTCTACCTGTGCAGGTCCTGCAAGGTAGGCCTGCGCAGGATGTGTTACCCTTGCGAATTCATCACGGAAATCAAGTGGTTAGCGGTGAAGCCTGGCGGTTATTTAAGGAGGCTTATCCTGATCGAGACTTTTCTGATTTTTGACTTGAAGCTTCTCTGAAATTTTCGATATGTAGTTTTGATCTTTCCACTTATTTTCTTCTTCGTGAGGACGTCACTCCTACTGCTGCAGCCTTGAGCTCTTCAAACCTTGTGAAGACGGAGCCCCTTAGCCCAAGAACTGATGAACACGATTTTGCTTACGCTAGTGACGTTGTAGAAAACAATAGTCGCGACCCTGGGCACATTGTCGAGCTTTCATTTTGACTTCGAGTGTAATATGTACTTAATTTGTATAAAACCTGTGGATTTGTGTGTAATTAAGTCAATAAAGATGTTTTTGTTGATGAAGAAAAACATCACCCTTCCCCACCTTGCCGTTTTGCACGCAAAATTTCGTTGTTGTCTAACAGTTAAACAACTCCTTGCTACCGTCTCTTTATGCGAACCATCTTCACATTCTTCGCTAATTTTGAGATCACGACAATTGTGGTATAAGTTGACAAAATTTGTTTTACGAATTTTGTGGACTTTACTTTGGTTGGCATGCTTGCCCCAGTTGATATCGCAACTTTCAGTTCCTTCAACCATCTTGCCTCGCAAATGTTAAGTTTCGGGGGTAATCTAGCCCCTTGGCCTCTTGGAAAAAATTTTCTGATGATTCTTGAACAGACTATTATTGAATACAACTCGGGATTCATGAAAACTCTTTAATGAAAACATATATAGCTCGTTAGGCGCACTCTTAAATTATTTCCGAACTTTTGTCAAATCATCCCTTCACGATAGGAACTATGCCGCAACCTGTTGTTGCTTCAGGCTTCTTTGATGGGAATCCCTTCAACGGTGGGATTTAGGCCACAACTTATTGTTGTCTCTGTCCTTTCAGTGGGAATCCCTTCAACGGTGGAATTTAGGCCACAACATATTGTTGTCTCTGGGCTTTCGGTGGGAATCCCTTCAACGGTGGGATTTAGGCTTTCACGCAGCCATCGGCTATCATGCAGCCCCTTCACGTTCTTTTCTTTCTCATAACAGAATTCTGTCTATCATGGAGCCTTTCACGAACTTTTTCTTACACGATGGAATTCTGGCTATCACGGAGCCTTTCACGAACTTTTTCTTTCACACGATGGAATTTTGGCTATCACAGAGCCTTTCACGAACTTTTTCATATGGTTGAGCCCACGAGACACGTGATTTTGGGGAAACTCTTTTCATATATGTCACAAAGAGTATTTACATAGGATCCGCATCATTAAAAACCTTGCCTCTTGATTTAGAGCCCCCTTTGCAAGGAAAAGAGTACGGTCCTCCTTATTCTAAGGAAATTGTGAAAAAGTAAATGTTTTGTTCCTGAAACCACTTATAGACTCGTGGTTCGGTTTTTTCTAATTTTTACATAATGTAAACTTGCGAAAAGAAATGCTGAATAGAAATAAATCTAGCTAACTTCGGGATTCTCAGGGGTAATACCTCTTCAAACTATCGGCATTCCACAAATATGGTAGTTCTTCACCAGTTTGGCTTAATAGGCGAAAAGCCCCTGGCATGCTTGTTTCTTTGGCTATGAATGACCCTTCCCATGGTTCTTGAAGTTTTCTGGGGTTTTCCTAATTCTTCTTTCTTTTTAGAACTAGATCTCCAATCTTGATGTCTTTTCTGACCACTTTTATGTCCTTCCATGTCTTTGTTTCTTTCGGGTACTTCTCGATATTTCAACAGCTTCGAGAATCGTTAATTCGATCATCGCCATGTTCATTTGGCTTATCAGCCACCAGCCAACAGTACTTTTCTCTCAGAATAAACCAGCCATCACCAACTAGCCAGCCATCACCAACTCGATAAACCAGCACCAGCCATCAGCCACCAGCCGAACGAACAGGCTGCATATCTTCCTCTACTTTTTGGTTAACTTCCTCGATTTCTTTTCCCTTCGGCACTCTCATGCTTTCATTCTTGATTTCTGCTGGTGTCATTGCTTCGGTGCCAAAGAGTAGGCGAAAAGGTGTGAAACTCGTCGCTCTTGACACTGTGGTGTTATGAGACCAAATTACTTTCGGCAATTCATCAGTCCACTTGCCTTTTTTTGGTCAAACAAGCACTTCTTGATTCCTGAAAATATCAGCCCATTTGCTCTTTCGACAGCCCCATTAGACTGCGGATGATATACTGACGAAACTTCACGTGAGTACCCAAAGTTTTGCAATATTCTTTGAAAGAATAATAATCGAATTGTTTCCCATTATCCACGGTCAGTTCTCTTGGAACCCCAAATCTGCAAACTATGTTTTGCTAGAAGAATTTCTGAATTGTTAGCGCCATGATATTTGCTAAAGCTTTCGCTTCTACCCATTTGGTGAAGTAGTCCACGGCCACAGCTGCGAACTTGCAGTTTCCTTGAGCTGTTGGCAGTGGTCCAACAAGGTCCATCCCCCACCTTTGCAAAGGCCATGATGGTGGAATTGTGCTAGTTCACTATTTTTTGACATGCTTCATATTCCCGAACCATTTTCTTTGCATCTATGTTTATGGTAGGCCAGTAGAATCCTTACTTTATTGCTTTGCCTGCTAGAGCCCTTGTGCCTATGTGTGCACCGCAGAAAATTCATGATTTTCGGCTTTGTTTCCTTGATGGACGGTTCTTTGATGATTTCGAAGCACACATCAGGAGGCATTTCTTGATTTCTGGTTGCTGCTTTGGCTAGTTTGTCTGCTTCATTGTTGTCATCTCTTGGAATGTGTTGCACTGAATATCCCTTGAAATGCCTTTCCATCTCCCTGACCTTCTCAAGGTATTTCATCAAAACAGGATTTCTTGCTTCGCTCTCTTTTTCAATAGGCTGCTGAATGACTTTGAATCTGTCTCGATGATGAAGGTTTGCTGACCTAGAGCTTTCATCTTTCTTAATGCCAGAAGTAAGGCTTCATACTCCGTTGTGTTGTTCATGGAATGCTCGTCATCGCGAATATGAGCCGAGCTGCATATCTTATCACGACTCCTGTTAGAGATGTTACAACCGCTAAAATTCCAACCCCCTTGTGACACCAGGCTCCGTCCCACTGCACTACCCAAGGTGTGAGAATTTCTTCACCAGGATTATGAGTTGGTGAAGTCCAATCTACAACAAAGTCTGCCAAGACTTGTGATTTTATCGCGCTTCTTCTCTTGAAGTCTGCAGTGTATTCTGATAGTTCAGCGCCCCATTTGATGATTCGGGTAGATGCTTCTTTATTCGCAAACAAATCATTCAGTGGTTGATTTGTGATGACTCTTATTCTGTGACCCTCGAAGTAATGTCTTAGTTTTCTCGCAGCCATGACAACTGCATATGCTATCTTTTCCAATTCTGAATAAAAGAGTTTTGACCCTGAGAGAGCTTCTGAAGCAAAGTATACTGGGATTTGCTTGAACTTCTCTTCTACTTCCTTTTCTTGCACTAGCACGACACTCACTGCCGAATTTGAGGCAGACAAATATAGCAGAAGTGGTGATTTTGGCTCGGGAGGGCACAACTTGGTCATATTCAACAAGTAGTCCTTGAGTTCTTGAAAAGCTTGTTTCTGAGTTTCGGACCATTGAAAGTTCTTGGAGCTTCTGAGAACTTGAAAGAAAGGCAAACTTCTTTCGACGGTCCTAGGAATGAACCTGTTGAGAGCGGCAAGTCTCCCCGTCAATTTTTGCACATTCTTCACCGAAACTGGGTCTTGAATTTCAATCAGAGCTTTGATTTTATCGGGATTCGCCTCTATGCCCTTTGTTGAAACGAGACATCCAAGAACTTTTCTCTTGTGAATGCCGAAGACATATTTCTCAGGATTCAACCTGAGGTTCGCTACTCTGAGATTCACAAAAGTTTCTGCCAAATCGCTAATGTGGTCTCTTCTTTGAATGCTTTTGACTACAATATCATCCACATATGCTAAAATGTTCCTCTGAAGTTGAGGGTGAAGAACTATTGGTATCATTCTTAAAAATGTGCACCCTGCATTCTTGATCCCCTGTGGCATTCTCACGAAACAAAATGTTCCGAAAGGAGTGATGAAGCTCGTTTTCTCTTCACCTTCTCTCCACACTCTTATTTGGTGATATCCTGAGAACATGTCCAGGAGTAAGAGCATTTTACTGTTGGCCGCATCATCCACGATTTTGTCTACCCTTTCCAATGGAAAATCGTCTTTCTTGCATGCCTTGTTCAGATCTGTGAAGTCTATACACATTCTCCATTTTCCGTTCTTTTTCTTCACTGGTACGGTGTTGGCTAGCCCGACTGGATACAAGACTTCTCTAATAACTTTTGCGTCTTGGAGCCTTTGTACTTCAGCTTCCACTACCTTTACTTTTTCTTCGGACATTTTTCTAAGTTTTTGCTTTTTCAGCATTATTTTCTCATCTATTTCCAGGGTATGTTCGATGATGTCTCTGTGAACACCTTGCAGATCTTTGGCTGACTAGGCGAAGACGTCCTTGTTCTTGTTCAAGAATTGTATGAGGTCTTTTTCTTCTTCGAGGCTAAGATGAGCCCTTATTGTGACTGCTCTATCAGTCATGTCATCTAGGTAAACTTTCTTAGTTTCGCCATCGGCAGCTATCTCAATTTTCTCTTTGTCTCTCTTAGCCTCGATGTAGGGTTCTCTCTTTTCTTCAGGAGAGTTTAACTGGTATACATTGGTCTGCCCAGGGGTATGCCCCTTCTCTATGTTTCTGACCTCTTGCTGATTGCCAAACACGGTGATGACTCCTTTGGGCATTGGTATCTTCCTCTCCAAGAACTGTTGTCTTATGACAACATCGAATTTGTTCAATCCTCTACCGAAAATCACGAGATATGGGTGATATATATCAACCACATCGAAAGTGAGAGTTTCTGTTCTGGCGTTGTCAAGATCTCCGGAGGATACTGGAAGAGATACTTTTCCAGCTGGCTTGATTGGCTTTCTTCCGAAACTTTGTAACGGGTATTCTGACGGGTGCAACATGTGCTGAGTCAAGTTCATCTTCTTGAATGTTTTCAAGAACAAGATATCTGCCGAACTTCCATTATCTACTAGGATTTTTCCAATGACCCACCCTGCTATGTTCTCCTCGATGACCATGGCATCATTGTGGTTCATGGACTTGAGCTTGAAATCTTCTTCTGTGAATGTTATCGGCACTTTGGCCCATTCTGGTCGTGCAGCTGGACCATCATTTATGATAGTGTTCACGGATCTGAAATAGTTGTTTTTTACTTTTTGGTTTCAAATTCCATGGCTGATCCTCCTATGATGGGCATGATTGTTCCGAAAGATGGCAAGGCTTTCGGGTTCTGAGGTCTTGAACTTGATTCTGGTGTTGATGAATTGTCTGGTGGTGGTGGCAATATTTCTTGGATTGGCTGCGGCTGCTGAATTGACTGAATTGCCTGCGACTGAGGGTAGAACTGCTGAGAAGGATGCTAAGATGGTTGTGATTGCTGAAATTGCTACATTGCGACTGGAGTTGGTTGAGAATTCATGAACTGTGGTTGACAGAAGCTTGGGCGAAGTTGATTTGGCGTTGAGAAGGCGATACTCATTATTGCCTTTTCTTGCTGAATTCTAGCTATATTCTTCTTGGTTTCTGGGCACCCTTCGGTGCTATGACCTCTTTCGTGATATTGGCAGTAAAAGTATAGATCTTTTGGGTTGTGGTTTGTGAGTTTGGGGGGGCTCTTCCCCTTCCCCTTCCTCTGGGTGCAAATCCTCCTCTTGCGCTTGGTCTGTTGTTCTGATTGGACTGAGGATTTTCCATGTGTTGATGTTTCGCAGATTCTGGAATTGAGTTCTTCAGTCGTTTCTCTGTTGCTTTGTCTTGCTTTATTTCGTTCAACGACTCTTCTGCGGTGATCGTCATCGGACATGATGTACTCTTCAAGTTCATGGAAAAGTTCATCAATTGTTTTGGGCTTCTTTCGTGTCAAATGTGAAGTTGTTGGTCCTGGAGTCAGACCCGTGATCAGTGTATTAATCATCGTTTTGTCATCCGCTTCGGGAATCTAGGATCTTTGCTGCATGAATCTTCTTACGAAGTTTCGTAATGGCTCTCTATGTTTCTGCTTGCAGTTGTACAGATCTGATGACTCGACAGTTGTTTCATGGAATATCTGGAATGCTTTCATGAATTTCGTCTTGAGATTGACCCAGTTGCAGACTGAATGTGGTTGTAGAAGAGAATGCCAGTTCAGAATTGGACCTTGACAGGCGATGATGAAGGATTTGGCCAGCGCGACATCATCTCCTCCAGCTGAATTTACGGCTGATTCGTACCTCATGAGGACCTGTCTAGAGTTTCCGAAACCGTTGTATTTCGGGAGAGATACTGGTTTGAACTTCGGTGGAGAGTGGTGATTCAGGATCCACGAACTGTGAGATTCCATTACCTGCGAAGAAATTTTCTTTCGGGGTTCTTCTATTTTGAGAAGAATTTTGGTGTGTTGAATCTTGCCACAGTGAGTTGTTCTCTTGTTCTTTAATTTCATCAATTTCTCTTTGTATTGTCTCAATTTGCTCTTTTGCTCGATTAAGTTTTTCTAACTTTTCTGAAGCCTTTCTTTTTGCTTGCAGCTGGTTCGCGAATTGTTCTTTCTCTTTCTGAAGTTGTTGTATCTTCTGTTGAACCATCTCTAGTTCTCTGTCTATAGCCTCATCATCATCATCATCATCATCATCATCATCATCATCATCATCATCATCATCATCATCATCATCATCATCATCATGAGCATCTTGATCAGCGAGCTGTTCTAGAGTGTGTGCTGTCTTCTCAGCTCTTACTTTCTGGAGAGCCTCGAGTTTTGCCCTTCGTTCTTGATGTGCGAAGGTTCTGGAATGTGACTGATTTCGTTGTCTTCGTCATGGTGGTGCTCCTCTTGGTCGGTTTCGGTGGTAACATTCTCTTGAACCTCTTCTGTGGTGGCATCGTGAGCTGTTTTTTCGGCTGAGACACGGTGGGCGCCAATGTTGGGGGGTCTGAAAAATCGGAGGGAATCCCTGAACACAAGAACACAAGATCAACGAGATTCAACGTGCAATTCATGAAAGACAGGGAGACAAAGAATCTCCAAAAGACCGCTCTCTCCTCAAAAGTTGTGAACCCTTTTACACGTGCCCATGCGCCACCTTTTATAGAGAGACGAAGGGACTTTTTACATTCCGATACTACCCTCGAATCTAGAGAATATTCCTGATGTGAACATGTACATGAATGTCTTTTACATTCCGTGATTTATGAGGCTAACTTTATATATTTGCAAGCCTGCCACTAGTTCACACTCTAAAACCGGACTTTTTGAGATGACGTATTTGACTTGGCTTCTTCATGATCTCTGAATCTCTTATTCGTGAAGAACACCGCTCATTGTAATTTCCAAATCAGGACATTAGCAGATTCCCGAACTTCGCAGGTTCCAGCCTCCAAAATTTCGTAGGTTCCTGGTTCCAGGGCTCGCAGATTTCAGATTCCATCATTTCGCAGGTTCCAGGTTCCAAGGCTTCGCAGATTTCAACCACCCTGAAATGGACAGTAAATTCACGCGTAGAGGCCAGATTCGGCTATTATTTTTGCATATTACTGGAAAGCGAGACTTATCAGAGGCCCTTCATGAATGTCACACTTTCACGAAATTGGAGCTCTCATTCCGAGAGTGATTCGCGAACTTTTCTCACGAATTCCAACAAACCTGACGTTTCGAGGGTGTAAGGTTTTTCCCTAATTCCCCAACAGATGCCAGATCCGAAGATCATGTGACGCGCGGTATACTGCTCATGAATACTACTCACACAATATGTGAAGTTTATAGTAGTATACAGTTAATTTGGATCATCGGATGTTTTTATACTAATTAACGTCTAGTATTATGT
This sequence comes from Cenchrus americanus, assembly GCA_947561735.1. Lineage (NCBI taxonomy): Eukaryota > Viridiplantae > Streptophyta > Magnoliopsida > Poales > Poaceae > Cenchrus > Cenchrus americanus. The sequence continues at coordinate 60,595,047 of OX387240.1, forward strand.
TTCTTAGAAGTGCCCAGTGCTAGTCTCAAAAAAAGAAAAAAGAAAAGAAGTGCCCAGTGCTCTATTGATATATACACATGTGCGGTTCATACGTGCCCGTGCCGAGACTAATAAATTTTGGTCCCATTCCGAACGGGCCAAATTCTGAATAATTAATTGATCTATTTCTTGCATTATAGCATCTCTCTGTCCTATCAAATGCAATACAAATTTGGGTGTTTGATATGAGTGCTTGCATTACAAAAGCCCTCGATCCAACAGCAGAGCCCTGGTCCCTGGACGACCCTTGCCGGCTGGCCATCATCCCTGCGCCTAGACGAGCAGAGCCATGGCGAGCGAGAGCGGCAACAGCAGCTGCAGTAGACGCCGCGACGGAACAGAGCCTGCACACAGCCACAGGTACACAACCGTATCGGGGATCAGCGGAATTCAAATTCAAACCATCAGTAAATCCAAGCTAGCCTTCTTGTCTCACAAGTCCCATTGATGACGAAGTGTTAATTAGTTGCAAATTAAATTGCAATACGTATATGCGTGCGTGTAATGAGAAGGGACTAGCTACGAATAGTATAATCGCGCAAGGCATGGCTCTGGCACGCCGCACACAGGGGATGTAATCGATTTCTTTTAGGAGGTGGACCTAGTGCAGTTGCATTGCCTTTTGGGCCGATGGGAGGAGCCGACGAGTCATGATTACCCTGTGGCGGCGCCGTCGACGGCGACGGCGGTGGCGGTGGCGGTGGCGGCGCCGTCGAGCAGTCCACGCCGAAGACACCTGAATTAATTATGCAGTGGTCAGGTAAGCCCGTGCGGGAGATGCGCGCACAGGAGGGCAGACTGAATGCTATCTGAGACGGCGATCGTACACTTCTTGACGCATGGGAAGCCGGTGAGGTTGAGGAAGTTGACGTAGCCCGGATGGCACTCGCAGCTGTAGCTGAATCCGTCGCCCTTCTTGCACTCTCCCGGGCCGCAGTTGATGGCCACGCAGGCTGCGAAAAACACGGCCGGACGGAGGCGCACAGCAGATCGAACAAGTGATCTCGATCAGCATCCGCACCATCGAGCGAGGCCGGCAGCCATGGATTCATTGGTAGCAAGATATCAGTGATCTGGATGTGTGGATGGGCTACTTACGGTCCAAGATGGGTATGCCACTGGGCAGCCGCAGGCTGAGGTTGAAGCACGACGCATCGAAGTGGCCTGCAAGAACGAACAACAAGCATGAACACGTTGGCGTGCGCGCGCACGTGTTCTTATTCGTACAGGCCGCCGCCGGTAGCCATGATCGTCGCCGGTGGCTGCCGGCCGGTTACTTACATTCGGGTGACGTGCAGGGCAAGAAGGGGATGCCGAGGAGCTGGGTCGACCCGGGGTCGCAGATGCAGTTGTAGGAGGTGTTGTAGGGGGGGATGACCAACCCCGGCACCTCCCTGCAGGTGCCCTTGCCGCAGGTGACCGTGTCGCAGATCGACTGGCCTTCTGCAAGCGGGCATGGCACAAACACAAACAACACACGTAGGTCATTCATGCACCACCGTGCAATAAGCTAAGGAGATGGCACCGGAGCTCACCGGCGGTGACCTCCTCTGCGCACGCAAGCAGAGCCAGGACAAGCGTGGCCACCACCGGCACCATCGCCATCGGGTTCTCTGAGGACGCCCAGCCCCGAATCCCCGATCCGGCCTTGCAAGTTATATATGTTAGTTGTTGGCTAGCACAGTAGAGGCGCGCACGGCGCCCGTTGGCTCGGCTAGCAGGCTGGACAGAGATATGTATGTATGTATATATCTATATGTGGGTACGCCGTCTCGCCTCGGATGCAACGGCAGCAACCGAGAGCCTAGCGGCGCAGACCGCCGCCGAGCTTTCGAAGCTGGCAAGGCAGCGCGACGGCGACGCGCGTGGATTTGTCTCATCTTCCTGTGCGCCCCTAAGTTTTATCACCTCTCACCTGTTGAGTTATGATCCAAACTCGTCTCCCAAGAGAAAGACCGACTTCGACGGAGCGAAGCGGAGGTCCGTCGCCGGGAGGCTTGGGGCGGCGGGGGGAGGGCGTTAGCCCCCACGCGGTACGGTACGGGTCATAAATACCCATTAGGGTTTTCCATTGGAGATCGATTCATTCTCTTCTTGTAAGCCGCCGCCGTTGGCGTGGTAACCGGATTCCCGATATAGTGAAGTTATTGCTTGGCCGGCGCCCGTGGTTTTTCCCTCTCGTGTTGAGGGGGTTTTCCACGTTAAATCTCGTGTCTCCCTGCGGTTTGATTCCTTTACTTGTCGTCGTTTATTCGCCATTGTTTGTAACATCACCTGGTTTGTCCGCATCGTTGGTTGCTCGCATTGCTTTAGAAACGTTCTGTTTTGGACGCAGTTAAGCAAATAAATGGTCCGGGCGACAATGGGCTCCTTGGTTTCTTCTGATTGGTTGGTTTACCTGGACGTGTGCTTGCGGCAATGACGAACTAGGACGAGCGAGACTGCTGATTTATGCGCATGGTACATTCACATATACTCCCTTCATCTCAAATTATAATTCATTTTGACTTTTCTAAGTACATCCACCGGTAAAGAAGAAGCCTTTGGTATGCTCCTTTAGTTCCGGTTTAACTTTGGAGCCGGGACTAAGGGCGCAGCCAAATATCGCTTCGGCGGCAGATAAACAAACCATCACGCCATTGATCGTGAAGTGGAGTACTAGTAAAAATTGGACCGCGTGATGTCCGGTGAGGATATATGACGGATGGAGGCTTCAGTGGACTGTTTGCGCATGCACTTCACCTTAGTCTCCAGCATGCATGCAAAAAGACAAAAAACGATGATGTCATCTTTGCATGCGAGTTCTTTGAAATTTTTAAAAAAAATCTATAAATCATAAGTCGAGTATCAAAATTAAATTCCAATTGCACCATTGAATTTTTTACAATAAAAAACTTCGAAACAAGATCTCACTTGACTATATTTTGAGAAACTTTTTTATTCGTATTTTTAATTAATGTTATATATTTTATTATCACTGGAACAAAACGAATGAAATGTCAGAACAAACGAGAACAACTGTCAAAACAAGATCCTATTCTAGCCGGAACAAGTTTGTATGTCAACCCGAACAAAAAAATAGTGTCAGAACAAATCATAACAAGGTTCAGAACATGTTATTATTATAGACAGAAAAAGTTATTATTATAGCTAGAACAAGATATTACTATAGCCGGAATAACTTATTATTACAGACAGAACAACTTTGTATGTCATCTCGAACAAACAAAATAAAGTGTCTGAACAAATGAGAACAAATGCCAGAACAAGATCCTATTATAACCTGAACAAGTTTGTATGTCATCTCAAACAAATACAAATGTAGTGTCAGAACAAATCAGAACACGAGTTAAAACAAGTTATTATTATTGACAAAATAAGTTATTATTATAGCCCGAACAAGATATTATTATAGCCAGAACATATTTACATCTCATCTTGAACAAACAAACATTAACAGAGAGAAAAATATTAAAAATAAAGAATATATAAAAATGGGTAAAAGAAACAAAACTAAAATAGAAAAGAGAAATAAAAGAGAAACAAGAAAAAAATAAAAGAACAGAATAAAAAGAAAGAAATAAAAATGAAACAAAAAATAATATTAGAATGGAAATATAAAATAAAAACAAAATGAAGAAAAAATAATAAAAAAGAAAAACAAAAAGAATTCCATGAAAATTTAAATAAAAAGAAAAAGAAAAAAAAGAAAAGTCGGAATAAATAAAGAGAAAAAAGAAAAAACATACCTACACTCCGTCCCGCGAGCCGCGATCGGCCCACCTCCCCGCTTCCGTGACCGTACTTGCGCGACGGTTGGCGAATCTGTCGCTCAAGTGACCTCTAGTGACCAGTCGTGACTAAAGAGTTTCATTGACGTGATCCAAAATGGGTGCTGGAGCCGCCCCTTTAGTCCCGATTGATATTACCAACCCAGACTAAAGTCTAGCCATCCAACAGCTACATTGCCACAATAATTGGTACAAGCAACTAGTGAACATATCTAGTGGAAACCGACCTCATCATGCAAATTATGGAAACTTCAATCTGAGTCACACGATCTTGATCCAAGGGGGAGCTCATGAGAGGTGGAAGGGGCGATTTGCAAAATTCATGGGAGGTGGGAGGCTGATTTGCAAAGGTGATTTTGCAAATCACTCCTCCCACCACCTCTGAGCGCCCCGTTGGATCAACATCGTGTGACTCAAATTGAAGTTTCCATACTTTGCATGGTGAGGTTGGTTTCTACCTGATATGTTGTCAAGCAACTAGTATCAGGTGGTCATACCACCTGGTACTAAAAGGTACCCCTTTAGTCTCGGGTGGAAACAACACCAGAGACTAAAGCCACTCCTGCCACCGACACCCCTCGTCCCCTTCTCTCTCTCCTCCTCTTCCTCCTCCTCCTTATCTTCTTTTTCTCCTTGCCCTGCCATTCACACTCCTCTTCTTCTTCTCTACTCATTCTTATCTCTTCTTTATCTCATATGTTCCTGCCATTGCGGACGGAGCTACAATGAGGGCGGCGGCACAGGCGCACATCCTCGGCGGAGTGGCCCATGCGTGCATCCCTAGTGGCGTTGGCGCAGGCGCGAGTGCCCCCGACGCGCGTCCCTAGCGGAGCAGCCCCTAGTAGGCGCAGGTGTCCCTGGCAGAGCAGCCCTGGCGGTGCTGGAACGGGCGTCCTCGGCGTGCGTCCCTCTGGCGCAAGGCCCATTGGAGGGGCCTGACTTAGTCGCGGTCCGATGCGGCAGTGCATGGAGCTCCTCTTTTTTCTTGTGTTTTTTCTTCTGTTTGTATGCATGTGATCTGTGAATCAAAACAATAGCATTGTGTTGTGACTTGTGAATCAATACAAGTGCGCTACCAAGTTTAGTGCTTTGATTTCTGAAGTCGATAGCAATGTGTTTTCTTTGACTTGTGTGATGGATTGATCGATGAGTATATCAGTTTTGTTTTATTGTTGTTGATTTGGACCTCGAGTTTAAGAACATGGTGGAGTTGGAGCTCGAGGTGTGTGCAGATGGAGGATGAGGACGGGAACGGGATGATGACATGTGCTTTTTTTTTATTTTTGGAAGGCCCCAATAGTCCCAGTTGCACAGGCGTTGGTGTGTTTCTGTTTAGTCTCGGTTGGTAATACCAATTTGGACTAAAGGACCCTTGAGTCCAGGTTTGTTGACCCGAGACTAAGGGATTTTTATCTCTCATCTTTAGTCTCGATTGGACCTTAGAGCCTCGCTCTGGCTCTTACTGTAGCGAACATGGCCTCATATGCCATTTGTTCGGAGTTTGATTTTGGTGATTCATGACAACATAATCATTGGGATTAACCATATTGTTTGAGCATGTCTTTGTAGACATTTCCAGGTCCCAAGGATGCAAGAAAACCCCATGCAAAAATGCCAAAACAAAGGGTCAAAACCGAGCAAAAAAAGGAAAATCAAAGACACCGTCGGATGAACCGACGGTCCCTCAAATAAAGCGTCGGTGCAATCGTCGGACGAGTTGGTACACGGGGTGAAACCCCGGTGTACCGCTCGGATGAACCGACGGTCCAATTTCTACATGCGTCGGACGAGTTGCGGAGGAAGAGCGGCGAAGGCGGTAGCACCGGATGATCCGACGGTCTAAGTGGGGACCCCGTCGGTCTATCCGACGCTCGCTTTGAATCAAGACGAGACGCGCCAAGACGAAGCCTTCGGCACCGGATGATCCGACGCCTTGGTCAAGGCATAGCGTCGGTCTATCCGACGCGTCCGTTGGAAGCTAACGATCCGACCGGACGCGAGGCCTTCGGCACGGGATGATCCGACGATGCGTCGGAGCATAGCGTCGGAGCAGTTGTGTCAGAGAACCTCAACGGCTACGTGACGTGGGAGGGGCACCGGATGAACCGACGCCCTGGAAAAGCATAGCATCGGATCATCCGACGGTACCTTTTTCAGTGGACGTTAGCCAACGGCTAGTTTGATGCCTTGGGCTATTTATACCCTCTCCACTCACCCATTTGAAGGCGCTGGATTGTGTGGAAGTGCAGAGGAGTTCAAGACACATTCAAGATCATATCCAATCCATCCAAGTGCTTAATTGCTCATCCTTAGACTAGTGCATGCTTTGTGTATGTGCTTAGTGCTAGGCTTAGCTTAGAGCCGAGTGAGTGCAAGGTTGTGCCAACCTTGTGAGGTGATTCTTGAGTGAATCCAGTTGTACAAGGTTCGCCGGAAGCCTTGGGGCCTAAGTGGCTCACCGGCAATCGTCATCGACCATCCGGCTTGGTGTGGAGCGGCGAGGACACTTTGTGCGGGGGACGTGGAGACCCCCTTCCTTGGTGGAGAAGCTCCTTAGTGGAGGCGGCATCAAGGTGACCAAGGGAGCTTGACAAGTGCCTAAGTGGCTAGCCTTTGTGGCAAGTCAAGTTGGTGCTCTTGGGAGAGACTTGGTGACCGGAAGCAATACTCTTGTGTGAGTGCTTCAACAACGTGGACTAGGGGTGGCTTAGTGCCTACCGATACCACGGGATAAATCGCGTGTCAAGAGTTTGCTGCCTCCCATCCCCTTTACGTTTCCGCATTTACTCTATTGCAATCTTTGCTTGTCTCTACATTCCTAGAGTAGTATCATGCTAGGATTGGCTATAGGTTGCAAACCTTCTTTTGGGATGGGAGTTTCACACTAGAACAACCGTAGTTGCACATATAGATAGTATGTTCTAGTTTACCTTTGCGCAAAATTAGTGAAGCTATAGGTTAAGGTTTTAAGTTGCCTAATTCACCCCCTCCCCCCTCTTAGGCTAACGGGCATCCGATTCCTTACAAGTGGTATCAGAGCCGGGACTCACCTCCTTCACAAGGATACACCAATCCGATTGGTAAATTGTGAAAACCGGCTCATTGGAACGGTTAGGCTTCACCGCCTAGTGAGTTGCTCTTTAGAGGAATGAAAGGGGTGGATACCTTAGGTTTGGCTCCACATTTCGATGGCACGGGCTATCCTCGGTGGAAGGTTCTCATGGAGGCCTATCTCCAAGCAAGGGACCTTGATGTTTGGAGAGTCACCGATGAGGGCATGAAAAATGGTACTAGGAAGGAAAAGCAATTTGATGTAATTGCTAAGAGTATCATTTTGTCCTCACTAGATGTAGGCGTTTTCAATAGAGTTTTTACTTGTGAAAATTCTCATGAGCTATGGAAAACCATCAAGGAGCAAAATGAGGGTTCAAAAGAAGTTGCTAATGAACGCTATGGTTGTCTCCTTGAGGAATTCAATAGCTTCAAGCAACTTGCTAGTGAAAATGCCGAATCTATGTACTCACGCCTAAATGTGCTTGTCAATGAGATTAATGCCTTAGGTGTGAAGGACATCACGGACTTGAACATCAACCGAAAGATCCTCCAAAGTCTTCGAAAGCCCGACTATGACTTGGTGAAAGCAATCATCTACGAGAAGAAGCTCGAAGATTTGAAGCCATCGCATATCTTGAGCAAGATCATGGCACATGAGCTTCAACTAATGCCCAAGTCAAAGAAGGCGCCCCAAGAAAAGCCCCAAGAACCATCTTCTCCAACCACAAGCCATGCTCTCTCAAGCCGACAAGAGAAAATGTTGAGTAGGATGTCTACTCGTGGAAGCTCAAGCGAAGATGATGGTGATGATGGTGATAATGAAGATTCCTCAAGTGATGAAGAGGTTGAATCTATGGTGGCCGAGTACGTGAAGAAGATCTTCAAGTATGTGAAGAAAGTCAACATGTACGGCTACAACATCCACTTGAGAGAAGGGCGTCATCATCAACACATCAAGTTCACCAAGATCAAGCACACGCCCAAGAAAAAGGTGGTCAAGGAGAGAAGATCAAGGCAAGAAGCAACCTTCGCCGTCCGCGAGTGGACAAGTGGTGGATCAAGTTCTTCTAGCTCAAGCGATGAATCAAGAAAGAACTTCACCACCCGCTTCATGCAAGGTCCTTCATCATCACACATGTGCCTTATGGCCAAAGGTATGGAAAGCAATGTAAGTGATGACGAATCCGACACCACCTCTCTCAATGATCTTGTTGAGCTAATCCATGAGCAAAAAGGAATGCTTGAACAACAAGCTAATGAAATCAAAGAACTCAATGCTCTTAATGATCTTAGTGACACCCTTGCTATAAATTATGAACATTTGTTGTGCAAATTCAAATTGCTTAGCAAGGAGTGTGATGAGCTAAAATCTAAGCTTGAGAGCAATGAGACTAAAACAAGTAATTCCTTTGAGCTTGATGAAACATCTATTCCTTGTGCAATTCCTATCTCCAAGGTAGAAGCTTCAACTTCTTGCATTGATTTAATTGATGAATCTTGCTCACCATCTTGCCATGAGAATGTTGTTGTAGAATCATGTGATTGTCTCATAGGCAAGGAAAATGATGAGCTCAAGCAAGAAGTGAAATGGCTCCGAGAGAGGTTGGCAAACTTGATGGGCAAGGGCAAGAATGATGAAGAACAAGTGGACATCTCTCAAGACATAAAGAGCCAAGTCCAACCTTCTCAAGATAACCGTGATCCCATGGTGAAGAAGCTTGAGAAGGGTGCAACCGTGACTTGCTACAAGTGTCATGGAGAAGGGCACAAGTTCTACAAATGCCCTCAATTTGTCAAGAAGATGGACAAGGGCGCAAAGAAGAAGTTGAAGCCCACCATCAAGAGCTCCCTCATCTACACCAAGCCCAACCGAAAGAACAAGACCAAGAGCAACACCTACGTCATCAAGAAGAAGGCAAATGGCAAGGTGGTTGCACACAAGGTTGGGAAGATGAAGGAAGAGCGGGGTTGGAACCAACCTATTTGGGTGCCCAAGGAAGTCATCACCAACATGAAGGGGCCTCAAATGGTTTGGGTTCCAAAGGCCACTTGAAGGCCTTAAGAGTGGGGACTTGGGAGGCTTGGCACAAAGAAGTTGCGGAAATTCATGCCTACAAGCCAAGCTTGCAAATTGGATATGTGTTGCCCAAGTTCCCCGATTGAGGTAATGGAAACTAGTACCTATCTCTTGCATCATTGTAGCTCCATTGCCTTGTTTAGGTTGCATTTGTTGCAATGTTTACATATGGTAGGTTGCTTGTGTCATTTGCTAACCCATGAGCAATCTACATGGTTTGATTAGTGTGTAGGAAAGCTACACTTGTTCTTTCATGGTGCATGTTTTCATATATATATCTTTGCATCATGAGCAAGCTATAGGGTAAGCTTCCCTTTTTGTTATCATAAACAATGTGCATACATTTGGTTGGTGATTCAAACACTAAATGCACACATTTAGGGGGAGCTCATCCTATGGTTTGGTTATGGGACTAACATTGTTTCAAGCTTTTCTTATGTAGTCCCTTAGCAACGCGTTCCGGTGCGGTGTTTCATTCTAAGAGAATGCTATTTCACTCTCAATGTGATCTAACATCTCTAAAAGAGTGAATATAGCAATATGAGCTTCATGCTATTGAGTCATGTCCTTGCGAGCTTATGTCTCTATATAAGTTCAAAGGAAATGTACTCATACATTCCTAATCCTTGTGGTACCCCAAGTGTCTTCTATGCAAGCTTCTTCCAAGTGGTGTCACCTAGTGATATCATTTCCAAGTTGCTCATCTCAATGTGGTGCCAACAAGGTAGAGAGGATCATCCCCCGGAGGTATGCAATGATCAAAAGACTACAAGTGATATCTACAAGTGGTAATGTAACAAGAACCCATTTGTCTTATCTCTTGTCCTTTAAGCTACCTCCTTGCATGATATGCTCTAAGCTTCCTTGTCTTTCAAGTTTGTAGTTGTGCACTTGTTTCTCACTACCCTTGTCTTGCAAGTGGTATTCTTTTTATGCACACACTTAGGGGGAGCTTAGTTTGTATCATGCTAGTCTCATGAGCATGTGATCCACCTTAGTTATTCTCACTTGTGGTATCTTCATCGATATCATACATTTGGATCATGGTTCATGCGGCTTTCTCCCTTGCATTTAACATCTCTCCTTTGAGCTATGGTTGCTAGATCTTGCTAGTTTCCTTGGACCCGTTTGCTTTGGACTTTTTGGAGATTTTATTCCAAAGGGGGAGAATGTGAGACCAAAGCAAGCGTGTGGCGTAAGCTTACAAGTGGGCTCAAGGATGCTTACAAGTGATTTCAAGGATTTGAGACAAAAGGGGGAGAATGTGAACATAAGAGCCAAAAGGGGGAAGTTTGATCTAGGGGGAGTTTGGATGATGGTAAGCATCCAAGCAAGTGTAAGTGGTTCTAATTCTGTCAATTCTAGCAAATTTATGCTTGCTTTGGTTGTGTTGTCATAAATCACCAAAAAGGGGGAGATTGTAGCGAACATGGCCTCATATGCCATTTGTTCGGAGTTTGATTTTGGTGATTCATGACAACATGATCATTGGGACTAACCATATTGTTTGAGCATGTCTTTGTAGACATTTCTAGGTCCCAAGGATGCAAGAAAACCCCATGCAAAAATGCCAAAACAAAGGGTCAAAACCGAGCAAAAAATGGAAAAGCAAAGACACCGTCGGATGAACCGACGGTCCCTCAAATACAAGCGTCGGTGCAATCGTCGGACGAGTTGGTACACGGGGTGAAACCCTAGGTACCGTCGGATGAACCGACGGTCCAATTTCTACATGCGTCGGACGAGTTGCGGAGGAAGAGCGACGAAGGCGGTAGCACCGATGATCCGACGGTCTAAGTGGGGACCCCGTCGGTCTATCCCGACGCTCGGTTTGAATCAAGACGAGAGACGCGCCAAGACGAAGCCTTCAAGACCGGGATGATCCGACGCCTTGGTCAAGGCATAGCGTCGGTCTATCCGACGGTCCGTTGGAAGCTAACGATGCACCGACCCGGACGCGAGGCCTTCGGCGCGGATGATCCGACGATGCGTCGGAGCATAGCGTCGGAGCGGTTGTGTCGGGGAACCTCAACGGCTACGTGACGTGGGAGGGGCACGGATGAACCGACGCCCGGAAAAGCATAGCGTCGGATCATCCGACGGTACCTTTTTCGGTGGACGTTAGCCAACGGCTAGTTTGATGCCTTGGGCTATTTATACCCCCTCCACTCACCCATTTGAAGGAGCCGGATTGTGTGGAAGTGCGAGAGGAGTTCAAGACACATTCAAGATGATATCCAATCCATCCAAGTGCTTAATTGCTCACCCTTAGACTAGTGCATGCTTTGTGTATGTGCTTAGTGCTAGGCTTAGATTAGAGCGAGTGAGTGCAAGGTTGTGCCAACCTTGTGAGGTGATTCTTGAGTGAATCCGGTTGTACAAGGTTCGCCGGAAGCCTTGGGGCCTAAGTGGCTCACCGGCAATCGTCATCGACCCTCCGGCTTGGTGTGGAGCGGCGAGGACACTTTGTGCGGGGGACGTGGAGACCCCCTTCCTTGGTGGAGAAGCTCCTTAGTGGAGGCGGCATCAAGGTGACCAAGGGAGCTTGACAAGTGCCTAAGTGGCTAGCCTTTGTGGCAAGTCAAGTTGGTGCTCTTGGGAGAGACTTGGTGACCGGGAAGCAATACTCTTGTGTGAGTGCTTCAACAACGTGGACTAGGGGTGGCTTAGTGCCTACCGATACCACGAGATAAATCGCGTGTCAAGAGTTTGCTGCCTCTCATCCCCTTTATGTTTCCGCATTTACTCTATTGCAATCTTTGCTTGTCTCTACATTCCTAGAGTAGTATCATGCTAGGATTGGCTATAGGTTGCAAACCTTCTTTTGGGATGGGAGTTTCACACTAGAACAACCGTAGTTGCACATATAGATAGTATGTTCTAGTTTACCTTTGCGCAAAATTAGTGAAGCTATAGGTTAAGGTTTTAAGTTGCCTAATTCACCCCCTCCCCCTCTTAGGCTAACGGGCATCCGATTCCTTACATTACCGACCGGGACTAAAATCGGGGCTCTACTCGTGATCGCCTTTTCTTGTATGTAGACACAAATATATATAACTAGGTGCCTATCAAATTAAAAATGTGAATATAAAAGGTTTTTTTGGATGGACGTCATTAATTACAATTTTTCTGATTTGGAGAAATACCATCACAATTTTTCCTATTGTAAACTTGCCATTACACAGGACCTTCTTGTAGGCAATGTATTCACATATCTCCTCAAAATGCCCCCCGTTCATTCAGATAAGGTACCCCGGCTGTCCCCGTCTCGTCTCACTAGTCCCATTCGTCACTCATTCCCGCTGTTGGAAATTTAGCCAATTTAACGAGTAATTTAATTTAGAAAAATAAAAGTAGAAACATAACAACGACTAAGTTCATGACAAGGTTTGATCTAGCACAGTATGCGAATATGTAGATAAAGTGCAAAACAGTAAGCAAAATGTTATACCCAGCGGCATTCATGCCGGTGCTAGTCGACATAGCACTTGTCGGTGTAATCGTCCCGCTCGATGCAGTGCAGAGAGGTAGCAGTGTCGATCTTCTTTCCCGCAGCGGCTCCATAACAAGTATAGGAAGACGAACGGTAGTCGCACCGAGGAAGACGAAGGCGAACGGTAGCAAGTAGTCGTCTTGAAGGCACTCCCCAAAAACGTGATCGCCGGTCTTCACCCGAGCAGGCGAACTCCAACTCCGACGAACGTCTCGGAGGCTCCTACTCTCCCAAGGTCCCGTGCTCGCAAGCCATGGGACGGGAATATCGGTGTGCGGTGTGTTGTGTCTCGCAACCGAGGGATGACCGGACGGAGCCTTATATAGGGGTTCTCGGGTAAGCCAAGAGCCGGGAGGGGCAAGGGCGTTGGCGACGCAGATGCCGGGAGTTGAAGTGCTTCGGCACTTATCGAGTAAGCCAAGAGTCGGGAGGGGAAAGAGCGTTGGCGGCGCAGATTCCAGGAGTTGAAGTGCTTCAAAGACTTATGGCAACTCTTCGCATTAAAAAGAAAGTGAAAAACCTTTCCCTTCCCGAACGCACGCATGCACGCCGCCCGCCCGTCCGGCCGGCACGGCACACACGCCGCCCGCCTCGGCTCGGCTTGCCACGCCATGCCCACGCCCACGGCACGACCCGGCCCGGCCGGCCCGGCCGCCGCCGCCGGCGGCGCGCGCGCGTGTGGCATCGTTCCGTCCCCTTCTCAACTTCTCAATAGACATGATATAATGTCCAGCATATAAGTTGAGTCTTGTGCCACGTCAAATGTCATGCCGATATTATTTGTTTTAAACCAAAGAGATATTAGGATTATTAGTCATTAAGTGGGCCAAGCCCAATAATAATCCAACAATCCCCACCTATCTCTAGGGTTTAAGTAAATAATTCTCAAATATCACTACTTTTGATATACCAGAGTTTCAACGGAGACTGTAAAGTTGAACTTCCATCTAGAACAATGAATCCACTCACTCACAACTGATCAATGGACTAAGCCTTGAATTGAGAGTTTTGCGTGAAGATGAGTTTTAACAAAGTTCATCTCATGGTACAGGGCTGCTACAAACATTCCCTTTGTTTTGAAGCATATAAGTCACACTTCCTGAGCCTTTCATGAGTATCTAGAGATTTCCCACATCTCATAGACTATGACTAGCAATCGAACTCATATAGGTCTGTCCCTTTGAGGATTTTCTGTAGGACGACATCCCTGCTTTAGTAAACCACTCGGGTCACATTAAGGATTCATCCAACCTGCCATACAGAATAGGAGAAATAGTGCATCTCTAATGAGTTTGAGCTTGAATGAGGAGTTTCTCCCTCAGCCAACCACTAGTTTGTTTCACTATCCTACTTCATGGGATCTCCGATCACATAGTTCCGCTTCCATTGTTGACCTCGTTAAGATGGTCCCGCTTGCAAGACTTCCATGAAACAAGTGCCACCTCCAAGTGAGAAAACATATCCACTTGTGGCATAAATCTCATCGGCATCAAAGATCCAGTTGGCATCACAATACCCTTCAAGTACCCTAGGGTACCCAATATATTGAATTCCATAACTCATGGTTCCTTTCGTATAGCGTAATACTCTTTCAAGAGCTTGCCAATGATCCTCTCCCGGGATTGAAACAAACCGACTCAATTTGCTCACAACATAGGAGATATCAGGCCTCGTTGCGCTAGCTAAATACATAAGTGAACTAATTATTTGAGAATATCTCAATTGATCTCGTGCAATTCTTCGATTCTTTCTCAAGGAAACACTTGGGTCATAAGGAGTTGGAGTAGGTGAGCACTCGCTATAACTAAAGCGACTCAACACCTTTTTCACATAGTAGTTTTGCACAAGAGTAATCCCACCATTTCCTTCCTCTCTATCTATCTTTATGTTAAGAATAACATCAGTCACACCCAAGTCTTCCATCTCAAAATTTTTAGACAGAAAATCTTTTACTTCTTTGATCATATTCTCATTGTTACCAAAGATTAGAATATCATCTACATATAAGCACAAAATCACACCTTCTCCACCACCAAACCGATAATATACACATTTACCAGCTTCATTCACAACAAAGCCTGCTGATGTTAGTGTTTTATCAAATTTCTCATGCCACTGTTTAGGTGCTTGTTTTAGGCCATACATAGATTTTAATAACTTGCACACCTTTCCCTCTTGACCTTTTGCTATACATCCATCTGGTTGATCCATATAGATCTCTTCCTCAAGCTCTCCATTTAGGAAAGCTGTCTTGACATCCATTTGATGGACAAAAAGACCATGTGAGGCAACCAAGGATAGTAGCACTCGAATAGTCGTAAGACGGGCTATAGGTGAATAAGTATCAAAATAATCTTCCCCTTCTTTTTGTTATAGCTTTTTCAACAAGCCTTGCTTTGTACTTCTCAATAGTACCATTAGGCCTGAGCTTCTTTTTGAACACCCATTTACATCCTACAGGTTTGCACCCATAAGGACGATCAACCACCTCCCAAGTACCATTTGACATTATGGAATCCATCTCACTTTGAACTACTTCTTTTCATAAGTCCGCATCAGGAGAAGAATAAGCTTGGGAGTGTCATCCACAAGGTATATGATATAGTCATTGCCAAAGGATTTTGCAACCCTGCGCCTCTTACTCTTTCGAGTGATTATACCATTGTCCTCCTCAGGAATATTCTCATGAGATTCATCAGCAACAATATTTTCAGGTTCAGGTGTCTCAAGTGATACAGAATCATGACTAGAAGTGCTAGGTACATTTTTCATGGGAAATTCATCTTCAAAGAATGTAGCATCTCTTGATTCCATGATTGTGCCTTCCACCATATCAGGCACTTTGGAATTAATAATTAAAAATCTATAGCCCACACTATGAATGACATAGTCGAGAAAGACACAATCAACTGTTTTGGGATCAAGCTTTCGCTTTTTGTTGATTGGCACATTCACCTTTGCCAAACAACCCCATGTCCGTAGATATGAGAGATTTAATCTCCTTTTCTCCCATTCCTCGAATGGTGTGATTTCTTTGTTCTTCATGGGCACTCGGTTTAGAACATGACACGCTGTCAATATTGCCTCACCCCACCATTCCTTAGATAGTCCCGCAGTGTCTAACATGGCGTTAACCAAATCTGTTAGAGTGCGGTTCTTTCTTTCGGCAATCCCATTGGACTATATATTCTCATGAATTATACCGTGCTCCTCACAGAACTCAGAAAAATCATTTGAGAAGTATTCTCCCATGCGGTCGGACAACAACCTTTTGATTTTTCTCTCAAGTTGATTTTCTACCTCGGCCTTATAGATTTGAAAATAATGTAGTGTTTCATCCTTTGATTTTAACAAATATACGTAGCAAAATCTAGTGCAATCATCTATAAATGTCATGAATTATCATTTGCACCTTTAGTCAACTCACCATTCATCTCACACAAATCAGAGTGAATTATTCTAGAGGTGCCAAGTTCCTCGCCGCATCGGCATTGTGAGGCTTGCGAGGTTGTTTCGATTCAACACACACGACACTTAGATTTTTTTACTAAATTAAATTTCGGGATTAAATTTTAACCAACTAAACGAGACATGCAACCAAAATTAATATGACATAACCACGAATGCCAAACATTCGCCTCATCATGATTATTAACATGGTTCACATACTTAACATTATTCTCACATAAAGACAAGCGGAACAAGCCTCCGCTCTCATAGCCCTTCCCAATGAAAGTTCCAAACTCCGAAAAGACACATTTATTTGACTCAAACAAGTTTATAACCATCACGGCAAAGTAAAGAGCCACTAATCAAGTTCTTCCTTATTGAGGGGGACATGCTTGCATGTTCTTCGACCGCACGGTCTTTCCCGAAGTAACCTTCGAATCGACCGTACCAACACCACGAACAGAAGCATGTGCTCTGTTTCCCATCAACAAGGAGGCAGCCCGCCCGACCTGGTAAGAAGAAAACAAGGATTTATCAGCACATACATGTATATTGGCTCCTGTATCAATCCACCAATCAGGTGAATTAAAAACTGAAAGAACTGTATGGAGTGAATTACCATACCCCGAGGTTCCTCCTTCAGCCTCAACCATGTTTACTGATTTCTTCTGATTCGACTTCCACTTCGCATCTGGGCAATCTCTAGCAAAATGCCCAGTCTTGCCACACGTGAAGCAGTTGCCTTTCTCCTTGTCCTTCTTCTTCTTCTTGAAAGAAGTAGTGTTCTTTGGTCATCTTGCTGGTTTTTCTTCTTCTGTGGTTTAGGACGATTCGTTTGTACCACATGTGCGCTAGAACCACCCTCTGCAACTTTCTTTCCCTTGACATCTTTTGCCCTTGCCTTATCTTCCACATCAAGAGTACCGATAAGTTGAGTAACATCAACCTCCCGTCTCTTATGTTTCGAGAGAGGTTGCCAATTCGGTCTAAGAAGGTGGCAATTTTGCAATCATGCATCCGGCCACAAACTTGTCGGGGAGTTCACAACCATGCATCTCGAGATCTTTTACTAGCGCTTGTATCTCATGAGCTTGTTCTACTACCGAACGGCCATCGACCATCCGATAGTCATGAAACTGCTACATGATATACAACTCGGAGCCAACATATGAAACTCCGTAGCGTTGTTCAAGTGTATCTCACATTTCTTTACCGGGCTCACGCAGAGGTACATATGCATAAACTATGGTGTCACCAAGCATGCTCGTAGTCTTTCTCTCGAACCTCACATTAGCATCATGGAACGCATTTTCCTCCTCGGGAGTATGCGGACCAACAGCTCTAGGTTTGACCACAAAAAAGAGGTACATGGAGGTCATCCATAATATGCACCTCGGCGCCATCTCTTGTAATTTGAGCCATCAAAAACATTGGGTTTCAACATGCTCGCAAAGTCGGTACTCGTAAAAGGCCTATCACGTTTTTGGATTGTTGGAAATTTAGCTAATTTAATGAGTAATTTAATCCGAGAAAAATAAAAGTAGAAACATAACAACGACTAAGTTCATGACAAGGTTTGATCTAGCACAGTATGCGAATATGTAGATAAAGTGCAAAACAGTAAGCAAAATGTTATACCCAGCGGCATTCATGCCGGTGCTAGTCGACATAGCACTTGTCGGTGTAATCGTCCCGCTCGATGCAGTGCAGAGAGGTAGCAGTGTCGATCTTCTTTCCCGCAGCTCCAGAACAGTACAGGAAGATGAACAGCAGTCGTACCGAGGAAGACGAAGGCGAACAGTAGCGAGTAGTCGTGCTGAAGGCACTCCCCAAAAACGTGATCGCCGGTCTTCACCCGAGCAGGCGAACTCCAACTCCGACGAACGTCTCGGAGGCTCCTACTCTCCCAAGGTCCCGTGCGCGCAAGCCATGGGACGGGAATATCGAGTGTGCGGCGTGTTGTCTCTCGCAACCGAGGATGACCGGACGGAGCCTTATATAGGGGTTCTCGGGTAAGCCAAGAGCCAGGAGAGGGCGTTGGCGGCGCAGATGCCAGGAGTTGAAGTACTTCAGCACTTATGGCAACTCTTCGCATTAAAAAGAAAGTGGAAAACCTTCCCCTTCCCGCACGCACGCCGCCCGTCTCGCCACGCCCGGGCGGCGGCGGCGCGCGCGCGTGGCATCGTTCCATCCCCTTCTCAACTCCTCAATAGACATGATATAACATCCAGCATATAAGTTGAGTCTTTTGCTACGTCAAATATCATGCTGGTATTATTTGTTTTAAATCAAAGAGATATTAGGATTATTAGTCATTAAATGGGCCAAGCCAAATAATAATCCAACACCCTCCACCAGATCTTGCCGCCGCCGGCAAATGCCTGCCATAGCCGCCTGCATCCGCCACCACCCACCATGCTTCGCCGGCTACCACTCCAATTCGAGCATCTGCAACATGTCATCAGCGATGCAGTTCAATTAGGGGAGTGGCTGCAGCTCTTCAAGCAGCCCAACGAAATGGGAGCTGAACCAAGAAGAGCTCTGCTCGATTTGCCGCGTGCAGGTTGAACAGATCAGAAGCAAACAACGAGAGACTTATGGCCAAACGTTCGTCAAGTGCCCATACTCCGTTAAAGTAAGTGATTTTGTCTCCATTTTTTAGTGCTAGACTGCTAGTACATGGTTTTGATGCGGCTAGGGTTTCATGCAGTGCCCCCAACAACGTGTGGCTTCATCATGTCAGACACATAGTATGAAGCATACGCTCGGTCAAAGACGGCGTGATGCCTCTTAGGACTGGTGATGGTGGTGATTTGGGACGGTGCACATTTCAATTTGAAATTACCACTACGGGAAAACGGCAGATTGCCGTGCGTCAAAATGTTTGTCGTGCGCTTTTCATCAGGCGCACGGCAAACGTCAACTTTGCCGTGCGTTTTCCGGATGACGCACGTCAAACAAAAACACACGGTATCTATATACTTTGCCGTGCGTTTTTAAAGGGGGCGCACGGCAATCACAAATCTTTGTCGTGCGTTTTCTTACGGACGCACGGCAATTCTTGTACACTGACGGTTGACCGTCCCAACCGAGTGGACCGCTGACGGGCGTCACACTTTGCCGTGCGCCTTGGAAAAACGCACGGCAAAGACAACAAGTTTGCCGTGCGTTTTCGTATGGCGCACGACAAAGTTACAGCATTGCCGTGCGTTTTGCATTGACGCACGGCAATGTATTTTTTAAATTTGAATTTTCACACCTTATTTCAATTGTTCCTCCACAAGTATATTATTTTGCACTCTACATTTCAATTATATAATCATATCTTTATTTTTGCTAAATTTTAACGAATTGTTTTGATGGATAGGATTTTTTTCATGTTAACCAAATTTGAACTGCAAGTGCATAAAATAATAAAGTATAGTTTCTGGAAAAATATTATTTGTTTAATTGATATATTTTTAGGACCTTATGCATGAAAGTACTTGAAATTTTAAACAATTTGTT
Organism: Cenchrus americanus; assembly: GCA_947561735.1. Lineage (NCBI taxonomy): Eukaryota > Viridiplantae > Streptophyta > Magnoliopsida > Poales > Poaceae > Cenchrus > Cenchrus americanus. The sequence continues at coordinate 60,614,458 of OX387240.1, forward strand.
CGCGGGTGATAAAATATGTGTATGTGAAATGTTTTTTTTATTGTATTAATTGCAAATGAAGTTTGAAAGTGAAGAGATTTGTCGAGAGCTCGTGATATACCGTGGGAAGGGTGTGAAAAATAGTACAAAGAGGTTTGGAACGATCCGTCACGTATAGTGTTTAGAAACCGAAGCATCTAACTCGAAGTTTCATAATGTTTATAGTCATCTCACTTGATACGTAGTCTTAGTAAATTTTGAACTTGGTTTTTGACTTGAAAACTTTTCTCTAGTGAACATAAAACTTACATTGACTCATGTTAGTTCATGGTATTTTTTCGTATCCATTTGCTAATTTTCATATATTAACTGTAACTAAATAACTGTAACTAAATAATTTAAATAGACATGTATTGAATTTGAGTAATAACTTCGAAGAAAACCTAGTTGTAAAAAAGACATTCATATTTTTTACTACAATGAAAAGCTTCATCTAATTTTGAATATTGCATTCACAAGAATTTGAATTTTCCATTCATGGGAATAAAAAAAGGAAATTTACATCTCTTTGCCGTGCGCCCCCATTAAAACGCACGGCAAAGGTCATATATTGCCGTGCGTTGACTACCCGTGCGCACGGCAAAGACAAGGGCCCCACCGAGGGCCCGCCGCATCCTTCTCCCGGATCGACCGCCGCATCCTTCTCCGGATCGAATCATCGCCTCGCTGCCCCCGCTTCTCTCCCGCGGCGTTCAAAAAAAAAAAGAAACCGCATCCCGTCCCCATCCGCCGCCGCCCCCTCGCGCCGGCGCCGCCATCGACGACCCCTCCGGATCCGCCGCGCCCCGTCCGCCGCCGCGCCCGTCCCCATCCGCCGCCCGGACCCGGATCGACGCCGCCGCGCCCGGCCCCATCCGCCGCCGGCCGCGCCCCCCGCCCTCCTCGCCGCGCCCGCCGCTTGTCGACCGGCGCCCGGCCCGCCCCGCCGCCCCGGCTCCGGCGCCGCCCCACCCCCGGCCGCCCTAGCTCCGGCTCCGGCAGCGCGGACCCGGGGCGGCGCCTCGCGGACCCCGGGCGGCGGCCCGTGGAGGGTCCGGCGACGGCCTCGGAGGGTCCGGCGGCGGCCTCGAGTAAATGCAAATTTGTGCCAAGTCCTATTTCCTTCATCTTGATTAGACCGACGGTGAAAGTTCCTTTGCATGTGTTTGTGAGATAGCTAGTCGTTTTCAGATTCTATAAAAATAAATACAAACGAGCTGATCCTAACTATAAATTAAATGGTAAATGGAGGAGATTTTTTAAAATAACAAGTTGCAAGAGCCGCTTGCAAGAGCCGGCCTCTGCGACTAAGCTACCTCTCGTTCTTCTTTTATAGAGAACAAATATTATAGTGTAAACTTCCCACACAAAATCGTTATAGAGAGGAAAAAAGTACCGCAAACCGCACAAACTAATAAGCTCACAACCAATGAAACATTTCGTGTGTATGTGTGTTGGTGGGGCTTCGGATATGTAAATTAGAATTTTTTTAAACATAATTTGGTCATGACTTGCATGCTATTTGTGTAGGACTTATGGAAGTGAGAAACAATTATATAATGACACTTTTCCCTTTAATTTGGACGGGAGGGAGTTTCGTTCTGAAATTATTATTCATGTATATATTTATTTGCTTCTTCTTCAACCTAACACATTAATCCTAATTACACAGGAAGGGAAGTAGAGGCAGGGGAGAATAAGGAGAAGGAGATGGAGATGGAGAAGGGGTAGGAGACAGCCGAGGGGGAGAAGGAGGAAGGGAAGGAGAGGGCCAGAGAACAAGGAGGAGGAGAGGGAGGAGGCCGAGGGTGAACAGGGAGGAGGGGTGTGCTCCGGCCGTGCTCAAGCACCTCACTGCCTCGACACCTCACTCCATTCGATCGGTAATCAATGTCTCGACCTTTCTCGAATTTTGAGATTAAATTAGTATGATGAGTTGATGACCTACACTTTTGTAGTAGTGATGCATAAGTATGTTAGAATTAGATCAAATGAGTTAAATTTAGTGATGCATAAGTATGTTAGATTAAAATTGGGGTACTTTGTTATGGTCAATGATAAAGTCAAAAAATGGCAAAATATCGGAGGCAAATCACTACTTCTTGTGTCCGGCCATCGAGCCATGGGAAGAAATTGTTTTTGTGGCCCGACCTTCGTGTCGTGGATTTTCTTGCAGGTTTTGGAAACCTCACCGTACGGGGGAGGTGCTTTGCCGAAATTTTGAATAAACGCTAAGTCTTGATGGGTTTTTTGCGGGAAAGCTCCCATTGCCGCAACCTCCGTCTTGTCGCCCGCCCCCGTCTCGTGTCGAGTTACTAGGTGAGCATGTGCCAATGCCCTTGTTTCCAAATCATGTACCTAGATGGCTAGATCACATAACCTAGTTAGGCGTCTCCCGTTCGAAAGAAATACGGTTGGAAATATGCATATGCTTGCATATCTATGACCGTATCCGTTTCGAATTGTCCACGTTTTTTGACAGCTCGAGGATGTGTAGATGGGTTTAGTTTCCATGGTCCGCTCCGATCCGGGGACGGAGTTTCGGCTTCACCTTCTCGTTGTTCTCCGGTACACAATCTCCTTTCCAGGACGTGTACTTGGAGAACAATGGGGAGGTGCTTGCCGAAATTCCGTCTCGGCTAGGAGTAGAGCATGGGAACTAAACCCATCTACACATCCTCGGGTGGGTTTAGGATCTATCTTTATCTACAATAGGATGATAGATATCGTGTAGAAGCATGCATGCCATGTTAACAAATCTTCTAAGAGTTTTGTTTTTTGCACCACCTTGTTATGTCTTTATATCAACGGTAAAAGTATGGATAACCGTGAGTGGATGTACATGGGCCGGAGGAACAAGCGTGACTTCTCCAGTGAATTCGGGCGCAACGTCGATGATTTCTGTAAAAAAGGCTTTTGACAAAGGACAATATAAAGCGTCGTGTCCATGTAGTAAGTGTGAAAATAAGTCAGACCAAACTCAGCTCACCATGGGTAAACACATTATCACATATGGGTTTGTGGCAAACTATACCCGGTGGATCTGCCATGGTGAAGCACATCGTGCGAGAGACGAGGTCTTGAGGCAACGCATCGAGGAATTTGATGATGAAGCCGGGTGCGGAGACATGTTAGAAGACTTTCATCAAGCAAACTTCAATGAAGGGCCTGACCATGTTATGAAGGAAGCTCCAGAGCCAACCGCGAAGGCTTATTACGATATGTTGTCTTCTGCACAGAAACCACTTCACAAGCATACTACTGTGTCTCAACCGGATGCCATAGGACGCTTAATGGCCCTAAAGTGTAAATTGGGAATCGGTCGAGATGGCTTTAATGAAATGATGACAGCTTTTTGGCTCCATACTTCCGACGGATCACATTCTCGCCACATAACATGTACGAGGCACGTAAAAATCCTTCGTTCACTTAAGATGCCATACGAGATGATAGATGCTTGTACAAATGGTTGCGTCTTGTTTCGGAAAGAACATGCGGATGCAAAGTACTGCCCCAAATGTAAATCCTCTAGGTACCGGAGGTAAACTCGGTGATGGTCATAAGAAGCAATCGGACATCCCGGTGAAAATCTTACGGTACCTCCCATTCATACGAGAGGATCCAACGACCGTACGCGACCGAGGAATCCGCAAAACGGATGACATGGCACAAAGACGGCGTACGATATCGTCCCGATAACATGGTACATCCAGCCGATGCTTGATGCTTGGAAATATTTTGACGACCAACATAAGGACAAAGTCGACGAAGCTCGAAATGTACATGTTGCGTTGGCTACGTATGGGTTCAATCCTTATGGACCGATGGCTGCACCATACACTTGTTGGCCCGTGTTTGTTATCCCCCCTCAACCTCCCCCCCCGGCATCATGTTTAAGCGACATAACATATTTGTGTCATTGATAATTCCCGGATACCCCGTGATAAAATGAGTGTGTACATGCAGCCTTTGATTGATGATTTGGAAATTGCTTGGAAGGAAGGGGTACGTACATATGATCGAGCTACAGACACAAACTTCACAATGCACGTGTGGTACATGTACTCTCAGCATGACCATCCGGCGTATGGGCTATTCAGCGGCTGGTGTGTCCACGGGAAGTACCCATGCCCAGTATGCAAGGTCGCTTTAAAGTTTATCTGGTTGGCGAAGGGTACCAAGTATTCTTGTTTCGACCTACACCGACAATTCCTCCCTATGGACCATCCATTCAGACGAGACACCAAGAACTTTACAAAAGGTGTCATGGTTGAAGACCCCCCACCGCCGATGTTGACGAAGCGAGATATTCTTGCTCGGTTAACCGCGCTCAAGGAAAAAGCAACATGTGGTTACGAGGGGTACGGTGAGGAGCATGCTTGGACTCGGATGTCGGGCTTGTGGAGACTACCCTACATGACCGACCTTCTTCGTCCACATTAAATTAATATGGTGCACACGAAAAAGAACGTCGGCGAGGCACTCGGTGTACAACCATGGAGATTGTTGATAAGTCAAAAGATAACATCAAGGCTAGACTTGATCAAGCTAGTATATGCGATAGACTGAAGTACAACATGAAGCCTCCCAAGCCAGGCAAGAAATGGAAAAAGCCTTCAGCCCCATACCTCCTGACCAGGCCCCAAAGGAAGGAAGTACTACAGTGGTTCCAAACTTTAATGTTCCCCGATGGGTATGCCGTGAACCTTAGGAGGGGGTGAACTTAACTACTATGCGATTCAATGGGCTCAAGAACCATGACTAGCACATATGGATTGAGTGGCTTCTTCCGGTGATGGTTCGAGGCTATCTACCTGACCATGTGTGGCAAGTGCTAGCAGAGTTAAGCTATTTCTTCTGCATCCTTTGTGCTAAGGAGTTATCTCGGCCACTTGTTAAAAAACTGGAAGATGCGGCTCCGGTGTTGCTTTGTAAGTTGGAGAAGATCTATCCACCTGGTTTTTTCAATCCAATGCAGCACATGATTTTGCACCTCCCGTATGAGGCACGAATGGGGGGGCCTGTACATGCCCGTTGGTGCTATTCAATTGAAAGGGTACTAAAGGTCATTCGGACGTTATGTAGAAACAAAAACAAAATTGAAGCTTCCATTGCCGAGGCATATTGTACCGAGGAGGTGACAAACTTCACAACTAAATACTATGCTGACACCCTTCCAAGCGTGCATAATCCAACCCCTCGTTACAATGCCGACGAAAATGAATCGAAACTCAGCCTCTTCAGAGGGCAACTCGGAAGAGCAAGTGTTGTGACTCATAAGAACTTGCAACATGAAGAGTGGCGCACTATCATGATGTATGTGCTGAAAAACCTTGAGGAAGTGTTTCCATACATCGAGTAAGTTCTCAACATACTTGTTATCCATTATTGCTAGTGTATGGTGTATTCAATGAATAGTACCTAACAACCTCATTCGTACAGTGAATTTACCTATCAATTCTGGCGGAGAAGAAGGGAACCAACCCCGCAGGAAGTTGATAAACTTCTTGAGGACCACGATTTCATTTCTTGGTTCAAGCGGAAGGTACAGTCATTCAAAGGAACCCTCATACATTTTGTTTTAATTTACAAATTCCTCATAGGTGCGAATGTAACAACGATATGTCTTGCTTCTACTTGCAGGGGAAAAATGATATGTCAATGGTTCCTGAGTTGAGACAGGTTTCCGTTGGTTGTGAGGATAGGATCGAGTCATATGGCGCCTATGACGTGAATGGGTACCACTTTCACACAAAAATCCATGAGCGAAATCGACCAAACCGCAGAACCACAAACACCGGAGTTTGTACGACAGGCAATGATGGAAAAGACTATTATGGAATAATTGAAGAAATATATCAACTGACGTTCCCTGGTTGTAAACGTCTCAAACTCGTCGTATTCAAATGCCATTGGTTCGATCCGAAGCAAAGCGAGACACCCGAGATATTGGACTAGTCGAAATTCAATAGTCATCCGTCTATGCGGGAGACGATGTTACATTGTGGTTCAACAAGACACACAAGTGTATTATCTCTCATACCCGTGCAAAATCGGCGAACGTCTTCAGGGTTGGGATGTTGTGTATAAGGTATCGCCACATGGTATACTACCTGTCCCAAACAATGAAGATTACAACATAAATCCAGATACATACGAGGGAGAGTTCTTCCAAAAAGATGGGCTACCAGGGGATTTTGTGATAGACTTAACCGAAGCATTCAGAAAAATGGAAGTAGAAGATGACGATGGAGATGAGGTTGGCGATGAGAGGGACATAGAATTACTTGAGAAAGTTGCAGTCGGGCTTCATGTAGACGCTCCTCCATTAGAGGAATACCTGGACATGGACATGCGTGATAGTGATGATGAGACTTATGATCCTGATAATCTCCATGAAGATGTTTATTACTAATAAATGTATGCTCCACACTTGTTGTACTAATATTTGCAATATCATGTTATTTTTAATTATGTCTTACTTCTCTTTTGAAATATCATGTTTTTTTAATTATGCCTTCTCTTAGTTATGTGTTTCTCCCTACCGATCGATTTATTTGTTTACTTTCGGGCGATAGAACGAAGATGGTGGGCGGATCCCTTCAGCGTACGTGCTCGTCTATCTTCAGAAGATCGGTCGACGTACCTCCGCCGTTGCCAGTGGGCACCAGAGGCAGGGGTCGAGGGAAGGGTGGCCCCAAGAGGGGTAATGGTCCAGGAAAGCACGACAGCAGGAGGAAGAGCAGCACCAGGAGGAGGAGGAGGAGGAGGAGGAGGAAGAGCACCAGGAGGAGGAGCAGCCCCACGAGGAGGAGTATGTGCCGCAGTCGCCTGAGGAGGGTTGTGGGGGCGAAGAGGGGGAGGAGGAGGATGACTCGACAGGTGGTGACTCTAGTGGTACCATTTGGCAGCGAGGTCGCTCACGACTCCCGGATAGGCCGATACCTGTTTCGGGACGACCACTGATTAAACCCAGTGGCAAACGGTAAGTATATTTCGAGGTTATTAATATTTTGTCCTTTGAGAACTTGAAATCACAATAGAGACTAATTTTTCATCTTTTTCACTTTCTGCAGGAGTTGGGAGGTCGTCGAGGCGGTTGGTCACAACCGCCTGGTCAACGGCATCCTAGGCCTTTTGTGCAGGTTGCACTTCCCAGGCATAGTTCGGATGGGTCAGGGTGATGCTACCAGGTACGAGCCGGCCTGGACGTGGGCACACTACAAAAAAGCCACCGACACTATCGATAGGGACGACAGATGCTTCGACGAGAAGGCGGGAGCGAGTGAAGGACGAGATGTGGGTAAGTCTTTCTTGCCTACACCGCTCAATTCATCGTAATCATTGGACATTTTTGCAATATTGATTGTATATCATCCGGTGTATATGCGGGATTTCTATAGGTTGGTGGGTGGATTTGAGGAGCATGCAAATAAGGTGCGGAGACGGTATGCAAGAAGCTTGTCTTGGACATGCATTACGAGGCGCAAATTCGGTGCGTCATAAACTACTCGCTTCAAAGCTTGCAAAAGAAGATGTCAAAAGCGAGAAGCAAGAACCTATAAGCCGACCCGGAGCAATACGAGGAGGTACAATTGTATTTCACCTTGAGAACAATGCTTAATATGAGATTCTTATATGTGGTTCACTTGATTACTTGTAGATGCCTGCGTGGTGGTGCCGCAACGATTTGGACTGCTGGAAACTCATGGTGGACAAGTGGTTCACACCGGAGTGGATTGAGAAGCATGATGCTGGCCGACAGAAGCGTTTGTTGATGGGAGGCCCATCACACCACCAAGGAAACCTTTCCAACTCACAGTACAGGGCTAGATGGGTACGAATATCCATTTCTTTGTTGTTAAGCTCAATTCTGCTTGACCTATAATGAACTTGTTGTTTTTCAGTCTCGGGCACATGGAGATAGTGAGTGCAGCGAGGTGATGGGATGGATCTTGTCCCACAAGGGCAAGGCCACCGCGTCCGAGACCACCTACAACCCCGACGACCCGCCGGAGGCGTATAGCAATCCCTCCATCCACTCCCGCATCAATGCATACATGGAGACGGCACGGCGCATCCATGGGCCGCAGTGGGATCCGATCCGTGCACCGTTTGATGGAGAGGCGGTCATGAGGATGGGTCATGGAAAGAAACATGGCCATTACTACATGGGTGACGAAGATTTTGGACACGGCCACTACTCCCACTCTCGCGATTCTAAAAGCAAAGGACACGGGCAATACCCCTCCGATACTCCCACGGCCGGTCGCGGCACCGGCCCACGTGGAGCGACTTCGGGTTATTTCGTTATACTCATCCTTAATGAATCTCTACATATGTTTCCTCGTCAATTGTAACACTTGGATGACCAATTGCGGACGGCCTTAAACGCGGTTGAGCTACGTGTGGTCGACCGGCGAGCGCGGAGATGACCCGGCGGCGGCGCTTGATGACCCAAAGAAGCAGTGATGATGACCCGAAGAAACAGCTTTTTGCCACACACCGGTGCGGATGCAGCGGTGGATGGCGTTGCGGCGACAGATGATGGCCGAGCACATGCAAGCTTCCATGCTAGCCGTCCCCGAACGGTCAACCGATGCCCCCGATGCCCCCGATGCCCGTGATGCCCCCGATGCCCCCGGTGCCCGTCCTTCCGACTCCGCCGCAGCCTCCCGAGACTCTCGTGGTGAGTTACTTGACATCTGCTCTTTCATTTCAATAATTACAAACGTAGAGACTTAGACTCACTTAGAAACCTAGAGAAAGTAGAGACTTAGAACTTAGATTATAACATAGAAAACATGCTAGTGGTCTCACATGCAATTTACTTTTTTTATTGAAAGAATCAATCGGCGGCTTCGAATAATGTACAAGGGTCCCCGGGCATGTCACCGCCGATGCCCCCACAGCAGCTCTTCCCTCCTACTCGGTGAGTCGCGTTTATGTGATTTGAGTTCCTGGACTTTGTGGAGCTTTGTCGATGAACTTGAATAATGCTTGTTGTTGAACTTGTGGATTTGGTGATGAACTTGTGGACTTTCCGATGAACTTGGATGTACTAGTGGACTTGTCGATGAGTAACGTGTGAATTTATCTATATGTGATGTCTTATTGTGATATATATGATGTATGTGATGGTTATTGTGACATATATGATGCCTGCGATGAATATTATGATATATATGATGCCTGTGATGAATATTATGATATATATGACATTACTGTGATTTTTGGATATTTTTAAACGTGAAAACCAAAAAAATAAATAAATTGCAATGGTCACTTTACCGTGCGTCTTTCGGAAGACGCACGGCAAAGTGACCAAAACCAACGTACCGAAACGAAGGTTCCCTTTGCCGTGCGTTTATGGAGGCGCACGACAAAGGTGCCATTAATTGCCGTGCGTTTTTCGGGGAGGCGCACGGCAAACAACCCCCGTTTGCCGTGCGTTTTGCTCCCGGCGCACGGCAAAGGTTGTTCCACGCCGTTTGGCGCCGGTGCCGTTAGTTGCTTTTGTGTGCCGTGCGTCATGAAAAACGCACGGCAAAGATTGTCTACCGTGCGTTGTCAGACGCGGCACACGGCAAAGGTGCTTCGCCGTGCAAAATGCTACCGTGCGCCCTTTGCCGTGCGCCCCGACAAAAAACGCACGGCAAAGGGTTTGCCGTGCGTTTTAAGGCCTTTGCCGTGCGCTCGGGGCGCACGGCAAAGGCCCCGTTTCCCATAGTGTACGGCGGTGCCCAGCAACAATGCCTTCACAAGACGTCCACGGATAAACAATATTTTTGCTGAATTCATACATGGTTCCACAAATCCACTGTCCACACCACTTAGATTTTAAGATAAACAATAGTTTAAGATAAAAACCAATTTTCATTTATTCATAATTCCACACCACTTATCAGAATATACAGAGCTTTATTAAATGTAAAAGTTACAAAAATAGTTGCGGAAGACACAATAAACAACAAACAATATAACATAAAGCCAGTTTCTACATGACTAATGAAAGCTTTACATGATTTAGACAAGTGCAAAGATGGGCAACACATGTTAAGAACATACACAATAATAATTTGCTGAATTTATAGACCCGCAAGAATCCGAACCAGCAGGATATGTGGGATCAATATCTACTCTTTCTTGGGGTGGAGATTAGCATAATCGCCAGGACCATAAACCGCAAACAAATCGTTAAAGAAACCATTCTTTCTTCTGGGATTGCATCCCATGTCACCACACAGGTGATCATTGTACCAGGTGTGCAGGATTACAATGGAAGACCTGCGGAAGTATTGACCCAAATACCTTTTCATGTACTTTTCCCATTCAAGGACATCCTTCTGCATAGTCGTAATGTTTGGCAATGTGAAGCCACCGTCCATGAAATGCGCGAGCCACTTGGCTCGGATTTCCGACGTGTACAAATTTGAAATGCTCTCTGAGTACCCAATCACTGCAATCTGAGGGATCTTAGGGTGTATGCACTCCCTGCAAATTACATATATGTAAAAGATAAACATAATTAGTGTCCTAGTTCGAATTCAAAATACATGGGAAGACAATTTTGTATAAAAATATATGTACCTATAGAGAGGCACAGTCGTGGATGTTGACCCAGCTGCAATACTTCGAAAGTATTCTGATGTGAATATGTCCTTGATCTTCTCATCTCCTTTGTACCCAGTTCCGAAAATCACTATATCGCTCTTTACTGGTGAAGGCTCGCCCTCCACGAGCACACCATCCTTGCAGAAACTAAACGTCTTTGATTTCTTCAATACTATACTGCCTTCTTCCAACCTCTTGTAGTGATCCTTTGGTGTAATGGCAACCAAGCATGCAGCTAATGCATCAAATAGGCTATGATCCGGAACCATGTCGAACTTCTTCATCGGAATGGAGTAGTAGCTCTCAGCAAACTTGGAAAATGCCCACCTCTAAACACACAATAAGCATAAAATTCAAATTAGCTCTAAAATATATATAATATATGCCCATAACACATCTTACAGCATAACAGTACTAACAGGACCCATTAATTACCAATGGAGTCAAGAGGGTGGCCAAGATTGAAAGGAGAAAGCCTTCATTAGGCTTGTGAATTAAGAGTTCTGAAAAACGAGTTTGATATAGCTTTGATATGTGAACACCCCAAGCGAAGTAGTCTGGTATAATCCAGCGCTTTGTTCGCACCACCATTGTACACGGATGAGCAGTGCCTGCAACGCAAGGGAACAGTAAGTGTACAGTTGGAAACAGCAAAAATATAGATTGAAAATTCTTCATTTTGGTAGCCGTTAAAATTCTGACATAACATCTTCAAATTTTGGACAGAATGGTATAAATATGATCAGCATGGATCAAAAATCTGAAAGAAAAAACGTTCAGGAATAGATAGCAGAGGGGGGGTCATCAGCTTATACCATTTACTTCGGCACATTCAGCAGCAACGTCAAGTGCTGATTTCAGGTAGCCAACGACTGTTACACGCTTGCCCTTGATCATTTCCTTAGCTTTTGTGCCCATTTTTGCGTACTCCATGGAATGGATCACTTGCCCATCAAATGCTTCCGGACCTTTGCCTGCAGGGAATGTGGGTATGTTGGGTACACCACTGAACCTCCCAATGCAGAGAACAACGAAGTCTGCGGTGTGCTTCTGCGGGGAACAAAATTAAAAGTGAACTTCTGAATTAATTACTGCGGCAGTCTTTATGTAAAAAATATTATCAGATTTTCTGTCAAATAATTTAGGAATAAAATAACAATTTGTAACTACTTTTAGTTAGTTATATATACTAGTAGCAGTTTTGATATTGTGACTGTTTCGGTTACCAACTTAAGAATATATCATAGCCAGGTGAACTCGTTAAGTTAAAAAAATCAAAGTCTACTGCTAGCACCTGAAGGTAATAAATTAAGAACATGCAAGTCTGCGGTGTGCTTCTGCGGGGAACAAAATTAAAAGTGAACTTCTGAATTAATTACGCGGCAGTCTTTATGTAAAAACGGTGATTCCAATGTTGTATTAGCGTTTTCTACTCTAGCCAAAATATATATGTAACTGCCCAATTAATTTTCATCATTTCAAAAGTGCTTATAGACTAGACACCGGAATGGACTTTTGGTCCTAAGCCTCGGATTAGTATCAGATATTTTTGCACCTGGTACTAATTTGTGCATTAGTACTGAGTGGGGAGGGAGGACCCTAGCACGTCTTCCCATGACCCCCATTAATACCGAGAAGGGCTAGGCTTGGTACTACTGTGAGATATTAGTATCGGGTGGGGGCTAGAGCCAGTACTAATGGGTCAGACCTCATTAGTACCGGGTGGAGGAAAGACCCGATACCAAAAGGGGCACATTAGTACCGAGTGGGAAGAAGCCCTGGTACTAATGACCCCCCACCCTGCCGCGCATGGATGCCAACCAGCCTCCTCCACTTAAGTCTTCCATCTCTCCCTCCCGTTACTCTCTCTTTCTCTCCCTCCTCTCAATCTTAACTCTTTCTAACTTTTCTCACATCTCATCTCTGGATGTCCACTGCAAGGGCGTGGAGGGAGGAGGGTGCATGCGGTGGCACACACGGCGGCCCTGGCGGCGCGGACGTGGGAGGACGGCTAGGCTATCGGTGCGACCCTGGCGGACGCGTACGAGAGAGTGGGGGCCCGGCCACCGCCAGCAAGTAGAGGGCGCGGGCGCGGGCTTCGTTTCTTGTTCTTTGATAACATTAGTTCTTGTGTTGTTATAATGGTGAGCTAGATGTAAATTTTGTGTTGTGAATCTTATGATTTTTGTGCCTATAAATCTTGTGTTGTGAATGAGATGAGATGAGAAAAAAAAAGAAAACGAAAAAAAGGAAAGAGGACAGAGACACGGGCATACCCCTTACCGGGTTTGCTTACCACCCCGATTACTAATGTCTCCTCCCAACACCCAGTACTAGCAGGCCAGGTATTGAAGGTTGTTTCCCATGTAGTGGTATGTTTTTTTAGTGACAAGATAGATAATTTTTTTACATGGCTAAGAGCACCTCCAACCGCTTACCTAAGCAGGATACATACACCTAAAAACTACCATAATACCATTGCTATTTGTTTAATTCGTTCAATTTTTCATGCCAGTTTTCTTGCAATGTACTCCCTCTACTCCTGAAGGATCTTTTTATATAAAAAAACAAGGATCCTGAACAGTTCTTGACTTTCAATTTGATAGACATAACTTAACTAAAACGATCTTATAGTGTTAAAAATATATAAATAAAATATATTATTAGGTTTTCTGATAAATAATTTAGGAATAAAATAACAATTTGTGACTATTACTGTTACCAACTTAAGATTTAAGAATATATCATAGCCAGGTGAAGTCCATCTTCTGAACTCTTTAACTTAGAGCAACTCCAGTGGTGGCATGCAAATGGACCTATGTACTATAAAATTTAGAGTTTTGATCCAAAAATTCAACTCTAGCATGACCTCTAAATGGACTTACACATTTCATGGTCATCCAAATTCCAAGTCCAAGCCTCCATTTTTAGAGGGCCTATTTCTCCCTAAAAGCGTGGGTCCCACATTTTTATTTTCCTTTTTTCTGTTTTTTTCATTTCTCTCCCTCTCTAGGTACGAGTAACTACGCCCACAAGAGCGGCTCATGCATCCTGACGACGTCGCCACCATTGCACTCCTCGACGACCGTTGACGTCGGCCACACGGGCGACCACCATAGCCCGTCCATCTATTCTAGGAGGAGGTCTGGCATGTCGAACAACGCGGTGTCCTAGCACTACCCATGTGCCACCACCGTCTCGGTGCAACAACAAGCAACAGCTTCTGGCGACTCGTCGTTGGACACAAGGGATGACGATGGCGGTGATGAAGTGTTGCCCAGCACTTCGGCGGCACCCGCGGCGGCAGCCTGCACCACCACAGCCTGGAAGTCCGCAAGGGAGGTGAACGTCGGCCGGGGCAGCTCTTAGGGGCGTAGTCCTGGAAGTTGAGGTGCACAATGTGGCCCTTGATGGCCAGCATGGCCACATCATGCGCGCGTGCCACCATCTCAGCCGTCGGGAAGGTGCCCAGCCAAATGCGTGACTTCTTGCGAGGCTCCCGGACAGTCGATGCTGCCGTTGAGGCATGCACAAGCTTATTAGGCGCTAGTGTCGGTGGTGGCTAGGGGCGTAGCTAGGATTTTGATATAACATGGTGCTTAATCCGACTCGTTGATAACGTCTTACACTCTTCTCTTGCCATACATTCAATGTATTTATACATCAGCCGGAGAAGCCTCGTGCGGGGCGAGGCCGTGAAGGCTATGAAGAGTGGTTGTGGCCGGTGGCGAGGAGCCCAAGATCCTGGCACAGAGCTGGTGGGATCTCCTCCAGCTGCAGAAGCAGCAGGCGTTGTTGTTGGCATTTCTTAACGTGCCATCTCCCCGGTGAGTCCATCGATGCCTTGTTTCGGAGGTGCTCCCGTACGATAATCATGATAGAGCCGTCAAGCTCTTACACTCGTTGGATCGTATGATTTGGGGCGGAAAGTTCGAGGCCATTGTGGAGTCGGAGAAGTATGACACTCGACGGTGAATGAGCCTGTTCTCAAAGCTCAAGTCGGCTAAGGTGGATAGGGGCATGACGACCAAACTCGAGGGCCCGACCGACTCTCATAGTCTTGCCCTCGTTGGTGGTTCGAAAGGAAAGGCTAACACTAACCCATCCACCGGGATGTTCTCTTTGTCCTCTTTGATGTCTATGCTAGATGAGGAGTTCGACGTGTTTGGAGAAGACGAGCCGGTGTTGCCGACGAGGAGGTTCGAGAGGCTGCACGAGAACCGGGTGAATATGAGGAGGAACACGAGGACATGCTTCCAGTGCGGCAAACTGGGACACTTCATCGCCGACTGCCCGGAGAAGGTCGAGAACAAGGATGGCTACAAGCACAAGTCAAGAACGGATGGCAAGTACCGGTCGAGGCGTGACCACAAGAGCAAGCACAAGAACAAGCACAAGGACGAGCGACGATCGTGGAAGAAGGAGAGCCGAGGCAAGGCCCGAGCGATGGTTGGAGCGAGTGACGTCGACTCCAGTTCTGCGTACTCCACCTCGAGCTCAAGCGCACTAAAGATGAAGATGATCGTCGCAAGGGTAGGAAGTCGTCCAAGAACCCGAGCGGGGGTGAGCCGCTTCGCTAGAGACGGCTTCGCACCATGGCGCCGAGCTGCGGCGGCAAGAATAGCACACGGAGCGACTCGGACTCGACTCCGACGACGAGGTGCGTGATGAACTCCCCTTCTTGCGTCGGGAGAATGAACGGCTTGGCTTGTTGCTCGATAATCATGATGACATGCTTAGAGAGGCTAAGAAAATGAGGAAAGAGCTTAGGGCTTCACTCGAGGATGCTAGGACTAGAGTGGGCCGAGCTAGAAACTCGAATTTGGATGCTAAGCTTGAAATTGACTCTATGAAAGCTTCACTGTTGTTTCGATGAAGTTGAATGTCTTGATTGTTCTATTTTCCTTGCTGATCTTGCCTTGTTTAAGGAGAAGCATGCCTCCAAGTGTGAGGAACTAGATGTGCTTAGAGTTGAAGTGGGCGAGCTTAATTCTAGACTCGCTTTTCTAGGTGCTTGCACTTCTTGCCCTGTCTTGCATGGTAAAATTTATGAGATGCATGCTTACATCGTTTCTCTTGAAGCTAAGTTGAAAGAACCAATTCCTACATCTTGCTCTACCTGTGAACTGCATGCTTTGAAGAATTTGGAACTTGCACATTATGTTGATTGTTTGCAGGATTAGAATGATGAGCTGAGAAAGTTGATGGGTTGGTTGTCTAGTCATGAGCCTCAGTTGAGGATAATGATCGAGACATTCAAGAGGCGGAAATGGTGAGAGACTTGGGGCAAACAAGGTTGGTGAGGGAAGTGAAGAAAACATTCCGGAGCCACCAAAAACCCACCACAAAAATGATTTCTCTCCAAAACCTAACCATCTTAGGAATCGACTAGACACAACCCCAGCTCCCACCCGTGTTTCCTCCATAAACAAATGATTTCCAAAAGTCTATCAAGTTTGTGAGAACTTCCGAGAAAGTGTTCTTTGGGAAAGAGAGTGAGAAGGCTAGTAAGGAGAACCTATGGAGAAGCCGAGTGGAGAGAAACCAAATGAGCAGACCCAAACCTAAGCCTAAGCTTGTGAGGTTCCATTGTGGCTATTGTGGGAGAGATGACCATAAGGATGACTTTTGCTTCAAAAGGAACCAAGAAGAGAGAATGGCGAAGGAGTGGGCTAACAAGGACAAGTAACACCCTTCCAATGGTGTACTTGAGCCTCGTGTGCAGATGCCCAGGGCCAAGGCTAGTGTGAGGACAGTTCCAGCTTGGGGAGAGCGAAAGGCTGTTGGAGGCGGCGCCGGGCGGCTACACCGATCGGACCGGTGAGGGGCACCGGTCGGACCGATGCGCAGCTGGATAGGCGGTAGTTCGGGTTTCGTGCTCGTACGGGTGCGAGGTTTGTTTACGGAGGTCGTGGTTTTGGTGGTTGGGCCGGAGAGTTTGCGGGAGGTCGGTTGCTAGGTGTTCCCCCCTCGTGCTCAATACGGGGATGGTAGGGGTCGTAGCTTTGAGTTGGAAAGGAGGGATGGTCCACGATTTTCCTTTCGTGGTTTTGGTCCTCCTCCGAGTTAGAGAGGGATGGTTCCCTCATAGTGGTTACCATGGCGGTGTTCGTGGAGGTAGCTTTGGTAGTAAAGATGGTTTGGAGTGTGCTTGACCCCACTTTTGAGCAAATGGCTCGGCCTTGGTTTTACTCTTTTGGTACTAACCCCGCTCTTTGAGTCGTTTGTTCGCTCACGTGCTCGTTTTTGAATTTCGGGTGGGATACTTGAAGAACATTTGGTTGATTGACTCTGGTTGCTCGAGGCATATGACCGGAGACAAGGGGTGGTTCTCAAGTCTCGTCCCGGTGGTGACAAAGAGGTACATCACTTTTGGGGACAATGGGCATGGGTGTGTGCTTTCAGAAGGTGAGATTAAGGTGAGTGACAAGATCACTCTCAGGCATGTTGCTCTTGTTCAATCGTTGCGGTACAATTTGCTTTCTGTGTCCCAGTTGTTGGATGAGGGTTTTGAGGTGTTGTTTCGGCCTGGTGGTTCTCGGATTTTGGATTCTCGAGGGGACCTTGTTTGTATGGTCGTTCCCGAGGGTCAGGTGTTTCATGCTGATTTTTCTTAGTCTTCTGGTGTGGAGCGTTGTTTCTTGGTTGGTTCTTTGAGTGAGTTGTGGAAGTGGCATAGGAAGTTGGGTCACTTGAGCTTTGACCTTTTGTCTCGCTTGAGTAAACTCAATTTGGTCCGAGGATTGCCACGGTTGAGGCTTGAGAAAGAGTTGGTTTGTGCGCCGTGTAGGCATGCCAAGATGGTAGCCTCTTCTCACCCGCCTCTCACCGATGTGATGACCGAGCGTCCATGCGAGCCGCTCGATATGGACCTTGTTGGCCCGGCTCATGTGCGATCCGTGGGTGGGAAGTGGTATGTCCTTGTTGTGGTGGACGCCTACTCTCGGTGTGCGTGGGTGTTCTTTCTCGAGGATAAGGGGGAGACGTTTGGTGTTGTTTGAGATCTTGTCTTGAGGTTGAGGAACGAGAGGCACGGAGATGCCATACGAGCAATCCGCGGTGACAATGGCTCGAATTTAGAAACTCTTGTTTTGACACCTTTTGCCATGACTTGGGTCTTGAACACCGCTTTTCGAGTCCATATATGCCTCCCCAAAATGGTGTTGTCGAAAGGAAGAACGGGACCTTGTGTGAGATGGCTCGGACGATGCTTGATGTGCATAGGACTTCGAGAAGGTTACGGGGGCGAGGCGGTGAACACCGCGTGCTATGTGTCGAACAGGATCTACCTCAGAGTGCATAAGAAGAAAACCTGCTACGAGTTGATGCACGGTCGCACACCTAAGGTGAGTCAGTTCCATGTCTTTGGATGCAAGTGTTTTATTTTTAAGAAAGGGAAGAAGCTGGATAAGTTTGAGGCTAGGTCGGTCGATGGTATTTTCTTTTGTTATGCGTCACATTCTCGAGCATATCGTGTGCTCAATCTTGAAACTAACCAAATCGTGGAGACTTGCGAGGTAATCTTCGATGAGACACATCCACGTAGTCGGCTTGTCTTTGAGTGTGCGGTGATGATGAGCTTAGCGAGGAGATTTTTCAAGAGGAGGAGCATGAACATGGAGACGATGAAAATGGCGGTGTGGTGCCCCCGGCTGAACATGTACCTACTACTTCGACTACGGTGGTGGACGAACCCTCTCCCACACCTACGACGACAAACCAGGATCAAGGAGGAGTTGTTGTTGAGGGGGAGGTAGCATCAAGGCGAGAACCTCCCCCGACAAGTACAACCGGATCACCCGGCTTCAAGGATCATCGGTGACATGAATGAACGCACTACACGGTCAAGGGTTCGGAACAATTCTCAATTCACTCATGCTGCATTTGTTGCCACCTTTGAGCCCAAAGACATTGGACACACACTATATGATCATAATTGGGTTAATTCGATGTATGAGGAGTTGGAGAACTTTGAGAGGAATCGGGTTTGGGAATTGGTTGACCCTCCCTCGGGGTGTAAGCCGATTGGTACAAAGTGGGTGTGGAAGAACAAAGAAGGAGAGAAAGGTGAAGTTGTGAGGAACAAGTCAAGGCTTGTTGCTCGGGGGTTCGATCGAAGGAGGGGATCGACTACGAGGAGACCTTTGCTCCCGTAGCCCATTTGGAGGCGATTAGGATCCTTCTAGCCTTTTACGTGGCTAAAGGATTCAAGTTGCACCAAATGGATGTGAAGAGTGCTTTCCTAAATGGTGTGTTGGAGGAAGAAGTGTATGTGAGGCAACCACCGGGGTTTGAGAGTGAGAAGTGCCCCCACCGGTGCACAAGTTGAGGAAGGCGCCGTATGGGTTGAAGCGAGCGCCTAGAGCTTGGTATGGTAGGTTGAGGGGGTTCTTGTTTGAGAGAGGTTTCGAGATGGGGAAGGTCGATCGACCGTGTTTCTACTCGGGCGGGGCAAAGATATCCCGATTGTGCAGGTGTACGTGGATGATATTGTCTTTGCTGGCTCGTCTAACTCTCTTGTTGCAAGGTTGCAGAGGATATGAGTAGAGAATTTGAGATGAGCGTGATGAGTGAGTTGCAGTTCTTCCTCGGGCTACAAATCAAGCAATCAAAAGAAGGAACATTTGTGCACCAAGCTAAGTACACCAAGGACATTGTGCGGAAGTTCAAGATGGAGGATTCCAAGGCTACGACGACGCCGATGAGTACGACTACGACTCTTGATGCGGACGAGGAAGGTGAACACGTGGACCAGAAAGAGTACCAGAGCATGATCGGGTCACTCCTCTACTTGACGGCGATGAGTCCGGACATCCGGTTCTCGGTATGTCCGTGCGCTCGTTTTCAAGCGTCTCCGAGGACTTCGCATCCGGCAAGCGGTGAAGCGAATTTTTAGGTATTTGTGTCACACCCCCGACTTCGGGCTTTGGTACTCCACGTCTTCTTCTTTAGCGCTTCATGGTTTTTCGGATGCGGATTTTGCCGGTGTCGGTTGGATAGGAAGTCCACTTCGGAACTTGCCGCTTTTGGGTTCTTCCTTGGTGTCTTGGTCTTCCCGCAAATAGTCGAGTGTTTCTCAATCCACTACCGAGGCCGAGTACGTTGCTGCTTGCTAGTTGTTGCTCTCGGCTCCTTTGGATCACATACACCATGAGTGACTTTGGTGAGGAGTA
Organism: Cenchrus americanus; assembly: GCA_947561735.1. Taxonomy (NCBI): domain Eukaryota; kingdom Viridiplantae; phylum Streptophyta; class Magnoliopsida; order Poales; family Poaceae; genus Cenchrus; species Cenchrus americanus. The sequence continues at coordinate 60,634,263 of OX387240.1, forward strand.
TGCCCATGTCCCACTTCAATGTGACAGCACCAGTGCCATAAGCGTTGCAAAGAACCCAGTGCTCCATTCCAAAACCAAGCACATAGAAGTGAGGTATCATTTTACGAGAGACAACATAGAGAAAGGAAAGATAGCTTTGATCCATGTACCCACACATGACCAACTAGCCGATATTTTCACCAAACCCCTAAATCAAGCAACTTTCACTCGTTTGCGGGGGAGCTTGGTGTGTGTTAAATTTCTTGAGTTGGGTGTGGGAGCTCGTTTGTAACATATGTATAGCTTTCCTTTGTGCATTTCTTGCATTTGGCATGGCATATGTAACATGATGTATAGGCGTCCTTGTATCTTAAATTGCATGCATTTTGTATCATATGCATTGGATAGGAAGAGCTTCTCTTATATACATTGTTCACCATGGAATGATATTTATGTCTTTGTGAGCTTGTTTGGTATGCTATGGTTAGTTTGGCTTAGCTCTTGATAATCTTGATTTATATCCATGGTTGATGGCTATGTTTTTGAAAAATGTCACATATATGCTCTCTCATGTGTAAATGCCTTTATATGATCTTGACATGTTTTATTGGCTTGGTTATGCTTAATTTGTGGTTCGATTGCTAGTTTATTGATCATATGGGGCCAAAGGCTCATTTGCCATCATGAATGTTTAGCCCTCTTGCTTTATCTTGTGGAGGGGCATTAGTTCCGTTTTGTCCCAAAGACATTTCATGTACCAAATTTGAATCTGAAAATGAAATGTAAAATGCTTGGAAAATGTGCTCCCATGTCATATGTGCTAAATTTAATTTGCCTTGGGTGCTAAACCATTGCATGATGCCTACTAATGAGAAGTCTCATACATAGAAATAGGCACATGGCTCGGTGGCTTTGACATGACATGAGGTGCTTGTGGGTGTTTGTGATGGTCTTATGATTGTTGTCCTAGCATGAAGTTTGTGTGGCTTTGCCATTTTGACGTGTTTTGATCATGTTTAGGACTTTGCTCATGAGAGGTGAAATTTTCGCAAAATTGCTCATTTCCATCTTAGCTTCATCCAATGGTTGTGAAACTTGGTGATCATGTAGTTGAGATCTATACGAAGCTATAGAGTATCTAACTTGCTCGTTTGGACATGTGTAGCATTCTATGTTGAATTTTGTCTATTTGAGAAGCTCTAGGTTCAAAGTTTTGCATTTTTGGCTTGATTCATGCATTGCCAACAAGGGAGAGAAGTTTGAGCTTGAAATGGCTTGTTGGATGCATTTAAAAGGTTTTCAGGTGGTTTCAAGCCATTTTCCGGGCTATGGTGTGCACCGGTCGGACCGGTGGTGTTGGCCGGTCGACTTGTCGGGGGCGAGTTGTTGCGGCTGCCCTGTTTCAAGTGGTGTTTTGCATGCATTCATCCAGGGGGAGTTATATTGGTTCGGGGGGAGCTTGCAATGTGTGCGGGGGGAGCTCTTTGTGGTTTCTCGAGCTTTGGTTTGGTGGTTTGCGCTTTTTGTTTGAGCATAGTTTTGTCTCGGATGTGTCGAGCCGTTGCCCTTGCCTAAGGGGTCCGAGACTTGCCTTATTCAAGTGATCTTGTTCTTTGCCTTTGTTTGGATTTCAATCGCTTGTTGGAGTTTCTTTTTATTAGTTTCTTTTCGTTTTCTTTTCTCTCTTGTTACTATATGTGGGTGTTGTCAATGCATTCATCAAGGGGGAGATTGAGGACCATGTGTGGTTCGAGGACCGGTGGATGGTCGCTTCCTTGTGTGATGAGTGATTGACAACGTTGTGTGGACTGATTCTTGGCTAAGTATTGCAGGTGTAGGTTGCGGCTTGACCGGTGTTGGTGCGGGTGAAGAACAAACGCGAAACGTCGTTGCCGGTGAGGCCTCCGGGTGTGGAGACGACAAGTAGGCTTCATTCGAGGGACCCAGGTGGCCGGCGGGGTCAAGTGCGGGCCGCATGGTGGCATGAACAACAAGATAAAGTCATGGACGATTTCTTGGTTGAGCCTCGAAAACCAAGGTCGAGCCGGGACTACGTGGGAGCCGAGTCATGAGTGGTGATTGGCGGAGGTTACACCGAGTTCGCGGGGTTTCCAGTGGTTCACCAGAAAACCACTGGGTTCCTTGGTTGATCCACAAAGCCAAGACCGGAGAACCGAAGATGGTGCTTTGCCGCGGCTCCGGACCGGTCTGACCGTGGGTCTGACCGATCCGACCGGTGAGGAGCACCGGTCTGACCGGTGTGCGACGACGCAGTCCGGAATCTTCAAAGCGGAGGACACGCGTCGGGATCGCATGGCTTGCGTCGAGGCTAAGCAGTGGTGCGGTCACCGGGCATTCGTCCGATGGAGAAAATCTGAAGACTTCCAAAACCGCCCTTGAGGGGCTTGTATCCCTAGTTGTTAAGTAAGGGCATTTTAGACTTTCGGTTGGCCTCCATATAACCCATGAGGTGAGAGGATGACAACCATCTCTTGGAACCCTAGTTCATTTGCTTTCCTATTTTCCCTTCCTCGTTTTCTTAGGATTTCAATAGGACTAGCTTGAGAGCTTCATGGTGAGATTTTGTGAGAGGGTTGGATGATTGGACGGCAAGCTAGACCTTGTATGAACCTCCTTGGTATGTATAGATGATTCGGCATGGTTCCTCAAGGCTTTGTTGTGTTGTTCTCGGTTGTTCTTGGTGGTGATTTTCGGAGCCCTCTCTTGGTGGTTTTCTTGGTGTGTTTTGAGGACCTTGCTCTTAGGGATTTGATGGGGGAAATATGTGGCAACCCTTCGTAGTTCTTTTGCCTTTGATTCCCCTCCCAAATCCATGAGTTAAGGGGCTCGATTTTGGGGTTTTCGCCGTTCTAGGGATAGAGGAGTTCTTGGCGGGATTTCTTCGATTCCTCTTGATTTGACAAGTTTGGGTGGGATTAAACTTGGCTATGGACTCCTCATGAGGTCTTCCTACTATCCCCAAAGTTTTGTTCAAGTCCGTGAAGCAATTCGGGAGATCAAAATTTGGATTTGGGGGAGTTGCCCGCGGTGCTTCGTTCATCCCGACCCGCCCGTGTTACACCGGTCCGACCGGTGCTCTTGACCGGTCCCGACCGGTGCAAGCCACTTGTGGGATTTGCCTCGGGTGAACTCGCTTGACTCGTGTGTCTTTGGGTCTTGGTGCCGCTAGTCGGTTCTTGGTCCGTTTGGAGTTGTTTTGGTAGGCTTCGTGTAGGGTTTTTCTTCCGTGCGGGTTGTGCTTTAGGGGTGTTTTTGTTCCGGGGCTCGGAGAAGTCGCCGAGGCTCTCTCGGAACACTTGTTGTGCGGCCGCCGTAGCCACGGCGGCCGACCGGCTCGTCCACCGATCCGACCGGTGTCCGCCGTCCGACCGGCGCAGCCATCCGTCGGACCGGTGCGGCACGGGCGGCAAGCCGTGCAAGTTTCCGCTATGCGTGTTGGTGTGTTTTGGCTCGAAGGTTGTTTGTTGGGTCATAGGTCCAGTGGCACTCCGGTGGCTACGTGGGCTTGGCCAACTTGGGTAGTGAGTCGGAGACGTGTTTTGGAAGCCGTGTTCATCTTGCTGGAGTCTCCATCTCCTTCGAGAAGAATTTTTATCGGCTCCCATTCACTCCCCCCTCGGTTCGCCGTATCGGTCCTTCAACCCGCCCTTCATGAAAGCCTTTATCGATCTCCCCTCCGCTCCCCTCCCATCTGTCCCTCTCCTCTCCTTGGCTCAAATGGAACGGACATGCCACGCAATAGCCCCCACCCCCTCTCTCTCCCTTCTGACACACAAAGTCCACATGAAAATAGAGTCCTAGATTGATTTCCCACTGGAATTGGTACTAAAGGAGCATTTAGTACCGGTCAGTGTTACCGACTAGTGCAAAATGCCACCACCGCCATTCACCTTTTTTATTTATTTTTCTATCTTTTTTCTTTTTTGTTTTCTTTTCTCATTTTCTTCAAGAATCACAAGCACACAAATTCCACAAGAATTACGGTCCATGTTTCATAAGAATCACAACATATTTGTCACAATCACAAGAAACAAGAATGAATCATCTCGCACCACAAATTCACAGAGATTGCACTCCTCCACAGAGGAGACAGTCAGCGTAATGAAGCATGCCGCCACTAGCCATTGCGCCACCACACCAACGCGCCACTGTCGTGCCTCAAGGGAGGCCACGGACGCCGGAGCCACAAGGCCGCGCTTGCTGTCCCTTGGAGCCATACCCACTTGCAACGCCCTCGAAGCCGGCGACGCCACGCCCATCAGCGAAGCCCTCGAAGCAGTGAGGTTGCGCCCGCCGATCATGCCCTCCTCAAGGCCCAGCGACAGTGGTAGGAAGGAGATAGGAGAGAGAGGAGAGAAAGGTGATGGGAGGAGGAAAAGATGTGGTTGTGGAGATAGAGGAGAATATAAGGTTGGAGGGCTGGTGGAGATATAAAGAAAATCTAAGTGTGGACACTCGTAGGGATGTCCATGGTCAAACCGGTACTAAATGTCATTCTTGTCATTTAACCAACCAATACTATATTGTTTCTTGGTGTTCACGATGTAGTCATTTGTACCGGCTGATGTCCTCAGATGGTATTAAATGTTTCGCCAGGGCACTGTTTCTTCCGCCCGATATTAATTGTGTGCGTTAGTACCGACCGCAATTACGATAGGTACTAACATTTCTAGACGAATGTCCGATTCTGTAATAGTGTTTGTAGTCTTCAATTTGCATACTTCCAGCGGAGTTGCTCTTAGACCGTCTCCAGGAGTCACCGCAGCCCGGTCTGCATATGCGAAATGCAGATCGAGAAGGCACTGTAGCGCGTCCAGCGGTCGCCCCATCACCATCTGCATTTTGCGCGTGGACAGCTCCCGTGCCGCAATCCTGGGATCCTTCTCTCCTCGATGCATTCCAACTACCCCTCTCTCTCCCGTGCTCTGCCTCTCACTTGCGCTCCGCCCGCTCGATCCGCGACACCTCCTCTACCCCCGTCTCCCACCTTCTTCTCCATTTCCGGCTACCTTCTCCAGCCCCGCCGGTCGCCTCTCCAACCCCGCCGGCCACCTCCACTAGCAGATCCGGTCGCGACGAGATCCAGGGCCTTCCAAGGCCTCGGGCCCCTGTGGCGGAGGTGAGCGGGATCCGACGGAGGGAACGGCCGAGCTCGGGGCAGCGAGATCCCCTCCGGCGTCGGGGACACTTGAGCTCGGGGGCGGATCGGCACCGCCGCGCGGGAGGCGAAGGAGGAGCGGCACCGACGGCGGGCCCCCTTCTACGCGCGCGTTGACCTCTGATAGCGGCGAACCCTCCCAATGCCGCGCGCCTGCTCCTCGAAGGCGTGGCCTCCTCCAAGCTCGCCGGTGACGGATCCAGCTTCCTCTTCCCGCAAGGACGGATCCAGCTTCCTCCTCTTCCCGCGGCGACGACGTGCTGGAGGCAGCCTTGACAGCGAGCTGGAGGCGGCCTCGATGATGAGCTTGAGGTGGCCGGCCGCGCCTTGCTCACCCTCACGGGGTACGACGCGAGGCGGAGGAGCCGAGGACGGCGGATGCGCGAGGGGAACCCGCGACGGCTGGAGTGAGGGTTAGTGTTTCCCTCTCTCTCCTCTCAAAGGCCAGTTTGCATATGGGATTCAGATTGTTGCCGGAGATAGTCTTATAAAATCAAAGTCTACTAGCATCTGAAGGTAATAAATTAAGCACATGCAAAATTAGCTTCGTCACCTATTCTATTCCCATTCCCAAATGTTGAAGCGGACTACGAGTAGTATCCCCGGACACCACCAGTGTAAACTCCAGGCACGCATGCTCACCTCAACGTGTCCCTCGGCGTCGGTCACGGACAGTCGCCACTCGCCGCCGCCGGAGCCGAACGCCTGGCCGTTCCCAGCCCACTCCCCCCACGCCGCCACAGCCTCCTCTTCGACGCCGCCGTACTCCATCCCGACCACCCGGTGGCCGAACCGGATGCAGCCGAGCACGCCGAAGTGGCGCGCGTACGCGTCGAGGTACGCCGCCACCTGCCGGTGGTCCGGGAACATCTCGGCCACGCTCTCTGGCCACGGGAAGTCGGAGTACTGGTACATGGGGCGCGGCGTCTGCAGCTGGGTGCAGTTGGGGGCGCGCGCCCACACGCCGCCGAGGACGGCGTCGGCCTCGAAGACGACGGGCCGGCAGCCGCGCTCGAGCAGGTGCTTGCACACGGCCAGGCCGCTCACGCCGGCGCCGACGATGACCACCCGCTTCGTCTCCATGGCAATGGGAGGCAGGAGGCTAAGCTTGATGCTTCTGCGTGCTGGGCGTGTGGGGATCGGAGTGGAAGAATACCGGAGGAACGTGTGGTGTTGTGGGGCGGAACAGCACTCAGGAACGAGGTGGATCTCCTTTTTGGTTTCCAGGGACCATCTAACTGTAGATCAGTGGGTGTTCACTTGGCATTGATGAGTAAAACAGAGAGTTCGAGCTCTAACAGATATACCAGAGAGGAAAGAGGGAGATCACCGTGGGATATAGGTAGTAGAGGATGAACTCAGCTCGTTGATATATGGAGTCTGGCAACACCGTGCAGTGCAGTGGCGAATGTCGGTGGAGGGTAGTGGCGGTCGGCGGTGGCGGAGCTTCCCGTCGCTCACAGCCCCCTGATCGATGGGCAGGGAGGTGGGGCAAGTGGGCACTAACTCACAAGGTAGTGCTCCTCGTGGCCCCCACATTCCTTATATGGTGCTGCACGACGGGGCCCGCAACCCCAGTGGGTGGGCCCCCCGATCAGGGAGCCGAGTCAAGGGCCCAGTTGCCCCACCCTTTAGGGCGACTAGTGTAGATCGACACTACCACTCCTCCGTCTTCCTCGGTGAATCCAGGCAAATAAAATCAGCAAAAGAAAAATCAAATTTGGCACATCTCGGCACTGGACAATGATGTGCCGGTTGCTCTGCCCCGTAAACTGCCAGTGTACTGCTTAATCCACCGTACCATGCATATGAATTATAAGTGTAGTAGGCCCACTAGGATACAGTGTCTTCCCTGTGCGTGTGTGGTGTTTGTTTCTTCCAGGTAGCTATTGTAGCCAGGATCAATAACGCACTTAGGCTATCCGCAATCGTCATACTCCAAATTCACCCCTAAAATGAATATTCCTGCCCAATGATCAAAATTTTACGGTCCAATACCAATTTTCCCGCATCTGTCATCCTCTATATCTCGTACTCCATACCAACTACCCACCCATGGACCCACATGTCAACCTCTCCTCTTTTTTAAGTCTCCCATCCATCCTTCCTGGTCTTCTCTCTCCTCCACTCCTTCCTCCTCTGCTCCTCCGCATAGCCGCCCTCTCTCCCGGCAACCGAGCTCCGTACGCGCGCCTTGCCCCCAGGCGGCGGAGCTCCCTGCCCCGACGACCGCTCGATTCGCCGCCATGACCGACCCGCCGCCGCTCAAGAGTCAAAAGGCCCAAGCTTCGCCTACCGATCTCGCCCCTCCTTCAATGGCGCCGCGCCCACACCCCACCCTCCGCCGCCGGCCATCCCAACCTGCTGTTGGCGCGCTGCGCCCGCCTCTACCTCCCCATGCTCCTGCCCTCTCCCTCCCTCCCTTGCATGGATCCAGCACCGGCAGGGACAAGCAGGGAGAGCGAGGCCACCCCATCGACCTCCCTTCTCTGACCGGCGAAGCTCGGCGACCCTCGATTCGCGGCGAGGAGCTCCGACGGATCCGCGGCCTGGAGCACAGTGACCGCCACACCGCCGCAGAGGCCGCCTTTCCAACGTCGGTGCGAGATTTTGTGGGGTGGCCTTTCCAGCGCAGGGACGATGCATGGAGCTTGGGCGGCGGGAGTAAAGAGGGTGGAGCGGTCCGCTGGCGGAGGAGGGAGGTGAGTTGCTGCGGCGGCGCCCCTACCTCATCTTCCACGGGATCTCCGACGGCGGCGTCGAGGTTTGCCCTATCGGCTTCTCTCTCCATGACGGAGGGTCCCTCCTTGGCGACCTCGGTGGCGGGTCCCTCCCCGTCGACCTCGACGGCGCGGTGGCGGTGGTGGAGGACGCCGGTGGGAAGCTGGGGTGGTTGGAGAAGGCAGCGAGAAGGTGGGTGGTTGAGGATGATGCGCCGGACCGTGGGCATGCGGGCCCGTCCCGCGCACATGGGCTCGTGGCGTATCTGGGAGCAACCCCAGGAGTAGGGGATCCGGGACTCCGGGGTGACATCCCGCTCCTAGTACCCCGGTGCGGGGATTTTTCACCTAAAGGCGTACTGCAGTTCCTATGCAGTACGCCGGTGCGGATAGCCTTATCCTGTGAAGATGGATCTCGCATTGGGTCTCACTTGGAGCGCGGCCTTCGGAGACTTCACGGGTGGACCCAAAGATTTTTATGAACTTTTGTCTATATGAAGTACTCCTTCCAACTCAAGCTCTTTTACGGTGCATTATACCACCAGGTACTAGTATAGGGTATAAGTCATTTTTTAGAATGGGTAAATATGTAATTATTAAAAATATATTATTTTGGGTACTGCATTTTTTCTCCTAAGCAACATTTTTCTATGCACAACGTTTTTCACTTTTCATAAAGACAAATTTTGCAATAATACCACAAGTGCAAGTCGCGCACTACGCGGTCGGCGGGGCTCAAACCAGCAACCTCCCCATTGCGCGTAACCTCCACTACCGCTGCATCACACGCTCATATTATCTCGTTTTCATTCTCCTCGTATTATACTACACCGAGTGTAAATTGCTTCTTTGGGGCCTCTAACATATTCAAATTAAAATGTTGTCACTACAAAGTTTCATAGCTTTATGAGATCTACAACTTTCATTTTGGGAGTTCTCCATTCGAGATCGTTTACAAAATTTGAATTTCAAATTTGAGAGATTCAAACTTAGTTTTGTTGACAATAGGATTTCAAATAAAAAAGATGTAGTTTCATAACTTTTCAAGATCTACAACTTCTATTTTGAATGTTTCACCATTCGAGACTGTATGAAAAATTCAAATTTCAAAATTTGAGAAATTCAAATGTACTTTTCATTGACATAGATAATTCAAATTAAAATGTGTTCAACTACAAATTTAAATAACTACAAAATATCTACATCTTTTATTTTGGACATTTGTTCATCTGATGTAGTGGTAATAACGGTCTTCGCAAATCTGTATATCTTTTCTACAGATATAGATTTTGTGAACAACATTACTATCGCTTTGTCAAATAAAGAAATGACCCACAATAAAAAATTCCACATCTTTAAGAAACTTTGTAGTTAAAAGTTTTTCAATTTGAATTAATTTACTACTAAAAATACGATTTGAATTTCTCTTTTCCGAGTGTTTTTACTTTTGCACTCTGCAAAGAGCTTGTTTGCGGAGTGACAAAAGAATACACTCGGCAAACATGTAAGTTTGTCAAGTGCAAACAACACTAGGCAAACAAGCAAGAATGTCGAGAGAAAAAAAACACTCGGCAGTCAAAAATACCGACAAACAAGTAAGTTTGCCGAGTGTTTTTCTTTGTGTGTGTCAAAATACACCTTGCCGAATGTATTTTTCATGGCGCTCGCAAAACCAATTTTTGTTTGACGAGTGTTTTTTATACACTAAGCAAATTTGTTGTTTCCGGTAGTGCATGTCATTTGACATGCAAGTGAGCTGTTGTTGTCCCACTGGACACTGTCACACTGATGTGTTGGCTGCTCTGCCAAAGCGTACACTGTATTAGTGTACTGCTGTGTTTTGTATGGTCTTATCCTGATCATGATGGCTTAGTACACCGTAGCATGCAAATGCATTAAACATTTAAACGTGTAGTACCACTAGGATACTGTGTTTGGATTATCACTGTGCTTATGCATTATGGGTTTCTTCGTCCTCCCCTGTGTGTGTGGTATTTGTATGTTCGAGGATAGCTGGGATCAATAATGCACTTTTCCAGTGGAGATGGATCTTGCATTGGGTCTCACTTGGTGCGCTGCCTTCGGCGACTTCACGGCTCACGGGTGGACTAAAAGATCTGTATGAACTTTTGGCTGGTTGAAGTACTCCTTCCAACTCGAGCCCTTTTACGGTACACCATACCTAGGTGGGATATAAGTCATTTTTTGGAATTGGTAAATCTCTGATTATATATAATATTGTCGGTGTGGAATGTAGTCCCGACACTAACTACTAATGAGCGCTGAGATCTGCCTCTCGATGGGCCGGTGCTAGCAACTAATGACACTGGGTTTATCCTGGTTCCGGCTGGGGCCGTACGTCCAGCAGTGGTGTGCTCTGGGCACTGTATCGTGTTGCACCGTGGTGCTCGTAAAGGGGGGCTACAAGCGTGGTGGGAGAGGAGGCCTGGCCTCCAAGTCCCAGAGGTTTTGATCGAGGCAAGTGCCAATATCGTGGAGAAGGCGGAGAGTGTGTGGGTGATCGCTGTCCGTCGTCCCTGTCCCCTGCGGGCGGGGGCCCCGCCCCTCCTTTTATAGGCCAAGAGGGAGCGGTTTACATGCGTGCCGCACTATTTTCCTACGTGTGGAGGCATGGCGAGCAGTGCCATGGAGCTGACGGCCGTCCCGGTGAATCTGCTCCCGGTAGGAGGCCTCGTGGCGCGTCCCGTGCTCGTACGGGGAGCGGGTTCGAGGGTGACGGCGTAGTGGTTGGTCGTCCGACCACCGCCGCGGGACGATTCGAGGGTGTCGTCAACGGAGAGCCCATACGCGGCACAGTGGCAGTCGTGGCGACGTCTTGTCCTCGTGCATTCCAACAGCATCGGGATGTCGTCACAGTGCTCGGCGTGGCGCGGCAGTGGCGGGGATGGCCGCACAGGGTTGACAGCGATGGGGAAGACCACTCCTGCCGGCCTGACGTCACGGTGTGGCACCGTGTAGTCACGGAAAAGGTATTCGAGGGTGCCGCCGGCTCCCCTTCGAGGGCTCGGCGCATCAGTCGTACGGGGGTAGGCGACACAGTGTCACGGAGCTGACACCGGCCTCATTGCACAGTGGTACACAGTGGCGGGGATGGCCTTCCCCAGGGAGTTGGTAAAACAGCGCCGAGACGCAATTCCCGGGCGTGTCAGGGTCGTGGCGCGCGTCCTGCGGTGTTAGAGCATTAAATGCCCGTACACGGGGGCGGGGAGCGTGGACGACATGCGTGCGGGTGCCCTCGAGCGAGGTAGTCCCCGCCGAGGGGGCGTTGAGCCCTTGAGCGAGGCGGACCCCGCCCGAGGGAGCGTTGAGCCCTCGAGCGAGGCGGACCTCGCCCGAGGGGGGTCTTGAGCCCTCGAGCGAGGCGTACCTCGCCTGAGGGGGTGTTAAGGCCTCGAGCGAGGCGGACCTCGCCCGAGGGAGCGTCGAGGCCTCGAACGAGGCGGACTCCGCTTGTAGGAGCATCTAACCCTCGAATGAGGTGAACCCCGCCCGAGGGGGCATTCGTCGTGCCACCCTGGTGGGCTACGGGGGCCACCAGGGTCGTGATCGTGTCGCGTGTGTGCTTTAGGTTCGTGGGTCAGCCCATGTTTTGCGTTTTTTGCGGGTTTTGAGCGGGTTTCCCCTGGTTATTTAGGGGACCCTTGTGGCTGTCCCCGACAGTAGCCCCCGAGCATCTGCGGGTGTATCCGTTAGGGTCCCGCAGATGCTGACGCTCGCTGATGGGACATTATCCCCCCTGGTTGCTAAATGCTGTTCCGTGGGGCCGCGTCAGCGGACCCGCGGGTCTAGCCCCGAAGCCCCGGGGAGCGTGAGTGCTCTGCGGGGGGTTTTTTTTCGCGAATCTTTACCGGCGTGCGGGGTTTTTGTTTCAACCGGCATCGGCGATGTCCCGGCCCGGCTTCGGTCACGCGCGCACGACGGGTACTTCTTGCGCTCGGTGCACCCTAGGAGGTGTAGCCATGCGTCGAGCCCCCGAGCCTAGGCCCGTTTGAGGCGATCGGGGTGAGCTCTCCGACTTGCATTAGTACGTTCCCTCGCCGTCCCTCCGCAGGATGGAGGGTGAGGTTTCCGCAACCCCCATCGATCGGGTCGCAGATCGCGGATTCCTCGTCGAGCTGTTATCGGGTAGTTCAAGTGGACGCCCATGCCCTGTTTGATAAGGGTTGGCTCGTGGTCCGGAGACTCGTCCATGAAAGCGCTCGCGCGGGTTTGCTAGGTGGGGCTCGGTCCCGTTCGCTAGAGACCGAGGGCGCGGAAGCTCTCCCTCGATGGGATCCCCCCGACTATCTGCCCTCGCTGGCTCTTGAACACGACATGTGTGGCTCCCTCGAGCCAGCGGGCTCGAGGATAGGCTCGAATGTGCGCGCCCTCATTGCCCCTGACTCTGTTGATCTGGGGTGCTTGTTTCGAACCCATCGAGGGTCAAGCTCCGAACCCCTGATCAGTAGGGCCATTGCGGGGTGGCAGCTGGGTGCCCCGACTTTTTGCATCTGCAGGTTTCGAGGGTTCACAGCCAGGTCGGCCCTTGAACCGCTGATCAGTAGTCTTTGTAGATCGAGGGCACCTGTGGCACCCGTTCACGCTGAGCGGGCTTCGAGACCACTGGTCGGTAGTCGCACCCTTCGAGGGTCGGGTTTTTCGAGCCTTGTGCTCGGGGCTGTTCGAGGGTCATCCTTGCGGGTAAGGGACCGGGCCATTTAATGCTCACGGTCGTGTCCACGGTCGCGCGCTACGGCGCGCGCCTTTTCGAGCGCCGCGGCCGCGCGTGTAGTGGGCGACGTGGGTGGGCGGACGTGACGGCCCGCCGCGGCTCTTTGGTTGTCGTGCCGTAATGATCGCGCGTGCGTGCGCCTGGCCACTCTGGTCGTGGTGGGCCTCGTCCGTCAGCGACCGGGCCGTTCGCCTGCAGTTAATGCACGCAGAGCGTGCGATTCGGGGAGCGTGGCTCCATGGATTTATAAATCCTAGGGGGAGGGCGAGGTGAATCTTTACCTCAACACTTAGCGCCTGTCGTCCTCGTCCCTTCCGCTTCCGACCCAGAGCTGCGCTCGCTCCTTCGCCTTCGCCTGGCACTCGCCTCGCGCCCCGCTCTCCTTCGCTGATCCGCATGGCTCCCCCACAGTACATCACCGTCATCGACCCGCTAGCGTGGCCGCGCTCGACGGCGACGAGGCTGGCCCTGAGCGAGTTGGTGACCGCCGGCCAGCTGGCGGTGAACAAGGACGTGCGCCCCCCGGCGTGGATTGACCCACCGGTGGGGGACCGGGAGCCCAACCCGTCGTTCGGGTATGTCGTCAGCTTCATCCGCTTCCACGAGCGCGGCTTCGCGGCGCCGGCGAGCCGCTTCCTGCGTGGGCTGTGTTTCCACTACGGCGTGGAGCTGCACAACTTCGCGATGAACGCCATCTCGCAGGCGGCCACGTTCGTCGGCGTCTGTGAGGGATTCTTGGGGATCCCGGTGAACTGGGATCTCTGGGTCCGCGCGGAGTTGCACACCGCCACCATGCCGCGCGGTGCGCGCCGGTGGCGTGACGATCGCGGTGCGGGAGACGCGCAGGGAGCTCTACATCCCCTGCACGATGACCTCCAACAACGCCGAGTGGGAGCGGGGCCGATTCTTGGTGGCACGGCTCTGTCGCCCTCCTCGCGCCAAGACCGGCTGGATTCAGCCTTACAGGCGTTGAAGGCGCCGGCGACGCCGGCTAACCGCGACTTCGCTTCTTGCCAACCTCCACCATCGGCGGATCATTCCTCTCATGGAGAGGCGGCTCCGCATCTTCGAGATGGAGGAGACAGCCGATCCCGTGGCGGCGCTGGCGCGGCTGCTGCCCGATCTCCTCCCGCAAGAGTATGCGGCCACGAGGGCGAGGCGCGTCGTCAACCTCAAGGTCATCAGGACCGACGACGTCGCGCTCTGGTCGTTCGCCATGCTCCCCGAGGGCCCGCTGGTGAGTAGGGTTCCCGCCCCTCTTCGGTCTATTGATTCGCGGGGCATCGTTGTAATCTGGAGTTTCACTCGCCCCCTGCAGGTGATGGCCGTGAACGCCGCACGGTCCGACCCGCCCACGCCCCAAGCCTCGAGCGCGCGCGCGCGCGGCGGCGAGAGCAAGAGCGGGCGGCGCGCAAGAAGGAGAAGAGGATCCGGCGACGGGAGAGCCGGGAACGAGAGAAGTGAGGAGTTCGGCCGCGCGAGCGGCCGGGACTCTCCTCCCCGGCGACTTTGGAGTACTCGTCGTCGGACAACGAGGAGGAGGAGAGCGATGGGGGACGGGCTCCCCCTGAGAGGTGGGAGCCTTCGCCCCTCTCGCCCCGCAGCCGCGGAGGTGGCAAAAGAGACAACGCCCGGGGCGGGCGCGGGAGCGCTCGCCGCCGACGACCTACGTGAGAGGCGATGCACGCCGTGGAGGCGCCGGCGCGTGTCACCGAGACGACGGGGGAGAGGCGGTGGCCACGCTGACGGCGGCCACAACGTTCGCCGAGCCCCCGAGGAAGAGGAAGCGGGGATTCTCCACCATGAGGTAGGAGACCGCTCCCCCATAGCCGCATCTTTTAGATTGGTGAGGGCTTAACTTTCTCGTCTTCGCGTTCGCAGGGTGGTGCCCACCGTGCCCCCTCTCGCACCTGCCAAGGTGCTGAGGTCGGACGCGGCCGTCCCTACCAGGCAGCACTCGTCGAGGGCGTCGCGGGCAGCCGGGGAGCGCGGCGGCGGCGGCGAGCGAGGGCTCGCGTGGCGCGGCCGAAGTCTCGGAGCCGCGGCCGGCGCGTGGCGACTACGGAGTCGGCCGCGAGCGGCGACGGCCGCGGAGACACGACAGCTGCGACGGCCGAGGAGCCGCAAGAGGCGGCGACGGCGGCGGAGCCGCGACGGTGGTGATGGCCGCGACGGCGACCACCGCCGCGGTGGTTGCTTGTGCCTTCGATTCCGCCGGCGCCCGCCGGCCGCCGGCAGCCCTCGAGCGGCGGTGGTGGAGGTTCGGGATGATGATGACGTCTCGCCGCCCGCCGGGATCGGTGGGCGAGCTCGCTGCGTCGGCCCCCGAGGCCTCGACGGGGGCGCTTGTGGTGAGGGACGACGGCGGTGCGGCGACGGGGTGCCCGGCCGACGGCGCCGGGGGCCTCGTCGTCGTGCGCCGCTCTCCCAACTTCCCGGTGGGCCGCGGCGCGTCCGCGAGCGAGGAGCGGGAGCGTGCCGGTGCGCCGCCGGCCCACTTCGTCGAGGCTCAGGCGGAGGAGTGGCTGTGGCAGGAGCTCCGTGATCACAGCGCTTCGCTCAACCGGGCGTTGAACGAGGCATTGCGAATTCACAGCGGCCCTGCATGGCGCGTCTTCCAGGTTTGTCGGATTTCGTGAAGTCTCGCAGTTCCTCCTCCCGCTCTCTTTCGCGTTCGTGCCTTTCCTGACTCCTCTTCTCGCCTTGCTCGTTGGCTGCAGGATCTGGAGCGCCGGGCCCGGGAGAGATACGACGCCCTCGACCACCTCGACGCCGACCTTCCCCGGTACCGGGGCGATGCGACGAGGCCCTTGACGCCCTCATCGAGGCGCTAAGGTCGCCCCGGACCGGTGGGCGGCGTACGTAGCCGAGGCCCCTCCGGACCCGCCTCCGGAGCGGGACGCCCAAGCCGCGGGAGGCGCCTCCGCGGTCGAGAGGGTGAGGACGACGCCGGTGGAGCGAGACGACGCGTTGCGCGAGGGCTCGCGAGGACCCGGCGGGGGGCTCGCTCGCCGCGGCGGCGTGGGGAGGCCGAGGTTGCCACCGCCCACGCCCGGCTCCAACAAGACCGCGCGGCCCTCGAGGGGGCGCGGGCCCGCGAGCCGAGCCGAGGAGAGGGCCAAGGAGGCGGAGGGGTTGAGGACAACCCTGGCGGGCAAGGCCGCCGCGCTCACCGCGGTGGAGGAGCAGCTCCGTCAGGAAGGGGCCGCGTGCCAACAGGCGGAGACCCGGGTTTAGCAAGAGCGGGCTGCTCTCGCCGAGGCCCGGGCCACGCTTGAGCGGGAGCGCTTGGCGCGGGAGGATGCGCTGGGTCAACTCCGGCAGGAGCGCACTGCGCTCGAGGGGGCGCAGGCCACCCTCAAGCAGCGGGAGGACGAGGTGTCGAGGCTCAACGGGGAACTGGTCCAGATTAGCATTTCGCACGAAGATCTGTGCCAGTCCCTCGAGGAGCAGGAGGCCACAGTCCTTGACCTGCAGCGCCAGGCTGAGGAGGCGCGCCAATCCCTCGAGGGAGAGAAGAAGCAGGTCGAAGGTGAGTTTACTTTTGTCCGTTTTTCGCTTGTCAATTGGTCCTTTTGGGGATTCGCTCCCAACTTCATTTTTTCTTTGTTTGCGGCTTTCAGGCCTGCGGACTGCCCTGGGGAACATGACCACACAGGCCGAGGCAGTGCAGACGGCCTACAACTCCTCTCAACAGGAGTTGGAGGCGCTGCAGGCCGCCGCCCTCGAGACCTGCCAAGAGATTGAGGAGGGCGAGGCACAGGCCGGGACCTCGCTGGCGAGCCGCCTGCGCGCCCTCGGGGGGCATGTCTCCCAGTGCATGCGCCGTGCCCTCCATCTCGGCGTTAGGAAGGCCCTTAGCGTGGTGGAGTCGCATTACCAGGTGGACTTCGAGGTTGTGTCCTCCGGCTATGTCGTCTCGGTCGGCGTCGAGGATGAAGAGGTGATGAATCGCGCGAACGCGCTCGCCGCCCCTGCTGCTGACGCGCTTGCCGAGGACTTCATGGACTTCTTGTTCCCGGATGCCCCCGGCGCCGGCGACCCTCAAGCCTGAAGACCACCGGGCGTCGAGCCCTTTTTATTTAAGTGTTAGCATTCGGGCCTCGTGGCCATGTAATGTACTTAATTGAGACATTTATGTAAATATAAGTAAGGTTTTTTGTTTCGCTTGTCATGCCGTTCTGCTGCTCTTTCCTTGACTTAGGCAAATCTGAGGTAGAGAGTTTCGATTACACAAGCGGCCCGCTGGTCCAGACGCGAGGGAGAAGGGTCGTATCCCGCCGGAGGCGTAGGCTATCTCCGACTCGCGCGTCTTTCCCGCTTGGCTGCCCCGCGCTCTATCCGAACTTGCCGGGGCTTAGGTTGAGGCGTAGTTGGCGCACTTGCGAATTTTTGCAAAAAAATGGGACCATTTTATCGGGGGGGATGCCCCCCGTAGTAGCCCCCGAGGGCGACTTGGTTTTCTCGGGGAGACCCAAGTTGCCCTTTAACTATATTAACTTGTTGATATTTACATTTAAACTGCCAAGGTATGTAATTTACAACAAATAACTTGGAGATCCTCGCTAAGGGTAAAAGCGATGTAGGCTGCCGGATGTTCCAAGCGTTGGTGAGTTCTTCTCCATCTTCGTTGGCCGGCTTGTATGTGCCGGGCTTGAGCACCTTCACCACGATGTAGGGTCCCTCCCACGGGTGCGACCGGCTTGTGGCGGCCTCGATTGTCTCGGCGCGGCCTCGGGACCGGTCCCCCTCGGCCGAAGTCTCGGCGCCACACCTTTCGAGCTTGGTAGCGTCTTAGGGCTTGCTGGTATCTTGCGGAGTGCATCAGGGCCACGGTTCGGGCCTCGTCCAATTGGTCCAGCGAGTCCTCGCGGGCTCGCTGGTTGGCACCCTCATCGTAGCCCCGAACCCTGGGCGATCCGTACTCCAAGTCTGTGGGAGAGGATAGCCTCCGCACCATAGACAAGGAAGAACGGGGTGAATCCGGTGGCCCTGCTCGGGGTGGACCACCGGGCCCTCTGCACCATAGACAAGGAAGAACGGGGTGAATCCGGAGGCACGCCGGAGAAGTCCCACTCCGCGTACCCGTGCGAGGTGGCGGGTGGCAGCTCGCTGGTGGAGCCGTGGGACGACTCGTCGTCGGCGGAGGCGCTGGGATCCCTGACGGCCGGGCATGGCGGCCGGGGGCGAACCCCGCGCGTCGTCGCGTCGGTGTTGGCGGAGGCGACGTACGCCGTCGTGGCGCCGCGCGGACCAATGGGGAAGCGTGGCCCCCGAGACCGAGCGCTCCCCCCGCTCGGAGCGGCGGCTATCTCGCCGGTGGTCGCGTCGGCGCTCCGTCCACGCCTGTCGAGAGCGGCCGGCCGGAGCATCGGCGGCGCCGAGGCGCCGAAGGGCCCGCAACGTCCACCGTGCGGTCGCCGGGCGCGTGCGGCGGGCGCGACGGAGGCCGGGTCGGCCCGGCCCCCGACGCCACGCACGGAGTTCGTCGCTGTTGGTGATGCGCATGAGGTAGCCGTTCCCCGTGGCCTGAAAATTCAGGCTCCCGAACCGGATTTCGAACCCGGCTGGGAGGGGGTCCGAGCTGCCCATGGAATACCTCTGGCCGCGGTACTCGGTGCGAATCACCATCGAGAGGGCTGGTGACGAGCTGATCTTCAGCGCGACCCCCCTACCTGGCGCGCCAACTGTCGGTGCGGAATGTAGTCCCGACACTAACTAGTAATGAGCGCTGAGATCTGCCTCTCGATGGGCTGGTGCTAGCAACTAATGACACTGGGTTTATCCTGGTTCCGGTCGGGGCCGTACGTCCACGCGGTGGTGTGCTCTGGGCACTGTATCGCGTTGCACCGTGGTGCTCGTAGAGGGGGGCTACAAGCGTGGTGGGAGAGGAGGCCTGGCCTCCAAGTCCCAAAGGTTTTGATCGAGTCAAGTGCCAATATCGTGGAGAAGGCGGAGAGCGTGTGGGTGATCACTGTCCGTCGTCCCTGTCCCCTGCGGCTGGGGGACTGCCCCTCCTTTTATAGGCCAAGGAGGGAGCAGTTTACATGCGTGCCATGGAGCCGACGGCCGTCCCGGCGAATCCCGGCTCCCGCCGAGGCATCGTAGCGCGTCCTATGCTCGTACAGGACCGGCTTCGAGGGTGACGGCGTAGTGGTTGGTCGTCCGACCACCGCCGCGGGCCGATTCGAGGGTGTCGTCAACGGGGAGCCCGTATGCGGCACAGTGGCAGTCGTGGCGACGTCTTGTCCTCGTGCATTCCAACAGCATCGGGATGTCGTCACAGTGCTCGACGTGGCGCGGCAGTGGCGGGGATGGCCGCACAAGGTTGACAGCGACGGGGAAGACCGCTCCCGCCGGCCCCCCGTGAGGGGGCTCGGCGCGTCGGTCGTACGGGGGTAGGAGGCACGGTGTCACGGAGCCGACACCGGCCTCATCGCACGGTGCTACACGGTGGCGGGGATGTCCTTCCCCGGGGAGTTGGTAAAACGGCGCCGAGACGCGATTCCCGTGCGTGTCAGGGTCGTGGCGCGCGTCTCGCGGTGTGTCGAGAATTAAATGCCCATACACGAGGGCAGGAGCGTGGACGACGTGCGTGCGGGTGCCCTCGAGGGAGGCGGTCCCCGCCGAGGGGCCGTTGAGCCCTTGAGCGAGGCGGACCCCGCCCGAGGGAGCGTTGAGCCCTCGAGCGAGGCGGACCTCGCCCGAGGGGGTGTTAAGGCCTCGAGCGAGGCGGACCTCGCCCGAGGGAGCGTCGAGGCCTCGAACGAGGCGGACTCCGCTTGTGGGAGCGTCTAACCCTCGAACGAGGCGAACCCTGCCCGAGGGGGCATTCGTCTTGCCACCCTGGCGGGCTGCGGGGGCCACCAGGGTCGTGATCATGTCGCGTGTGTGCTTTAGGTTCGTGGGTCAGCCCGTGTTTTGCGTTTCTTGCGGGTTTTGAGCGGGTTTCCCTCGGTTATTTAGGGGACCCTTGTGGCTGTCCCCAACAAATATGTCATTCGGGTAATGTGTTTTTCTCCACAACACCGCTTTCATATGCAACAAGAAAATTTTTCCAATAATACGTCTAAACAACCTATATCACTCATGTATACAACCATACCACAAGTTCAAGTCGCACTATTTTTATGCAAAGTCACGCGCTACACGTCCGGCGGGGCTTGAACCCACGAACTCCCCCATTGCGCATAACCTCTTTTACCACTACACCCCACACTCATATGCACCCATACCCCGTTTTCATTCTGCTCATATCATACTACACCGAGTGTAAATTGCTTCTTTAGTGCTCTAAACGTAGTCGGATTAAAACAATGTCAACTACAAAATTTCATAACATTTTGATATCTACAACTTTCATTTCGAGAGTTTCTGCATTCGAGGTCATTTACAAAATTTGAATTTATAATTTGAGAGATTGAAACTTAGTTTTTCATTGACAATATGATTTCAAATAAAATAGTTGTAAGCTACAAAGTTTTATAACTTTTTAAGATCTATAAGTTTTATCTTGAATGTTTCTCCTTTCGAGGTCTTTTCAAAAATTCAAATTTACAAATTTGAGGAATCCAGACGTACTTTTCATTGGCAAAAGTAATTCAAATTAAAATGGGTTCAACTACAAAGTTGTATAACTTCTGAAGACCTAGAACTTTAACTTTTGGACATTTGTTCAACCAGTATATCGGTAGTAACATTTTTCACAAATCTTATATATCTCTCATATGGTTTCACGAAACTATATAAGAGATATAGATTTTGTGAACAACATTAGCACCACTTTGTCAAATAAAGAAATTGCCCACAAAAAAGTTGTACATCTTGAGAAGCTATGAAGATTTATAATGGAAATTTTTTAATTTGAATTAATTTACAGATCTAAAACGTGATTTGAATTTCTCTTTGCCTAGTGATTTTGCTTTAGTACTCGGTGAAGACCTTGTTTGCGGAGTGCCAAAAGAATACACTCAGCAAACAAGCAAGAATGCTGAGAGAGAAACAAACACTCGGCAAACAAACAAGTTCGCCCAAGAGCAAAAAAAATACACTCGACAAACAAGCAAGTTTGCCGAGTGTTTTTCTTTAACGTGTATTAGACGACTCTTTCGAGTGCATTTTTTTTGCCGCTCAGCAAAAGCCAATTTTTGCCAAGTGTTTTTTAATTTGCTGAGT
This sequence comes from Cenchrus americanus, assembly GCA_947561735.1. NCBI lineage: Eukaryota > Viridiplantae > Streptophyta > Magnoliopsida > Poales > Poaceae > Cenchrus > Cenchrus americanus. The sequence continues at coordinate 60,655,048 of OX387240.1, forward strand.
GTTTTTTAAGTACACTTGGCAAATAAATTGTTTGAGGAGTGACCGAAAACTGCACTTAGACAGTCAGCAAACAACCGGTTTGGGGTAGTGCATGTTCTTCAACATGCATATGCTATAAATAGACACTGTATTAGTGAGCTGTTGTTGTCCCACTAGACACAGATGCGTTGGCTGCTCGGTCTGAGCCTCTGAGGGTACACTGTATTAGCGTACTGCTATCCTTTGTATGGTCTTATCATGATCATGAAGGCTTGGTCCACCGACTCCACCGTACCATGCATATGCAATAAATAGTAGGCCACTAGGATACTATATTTGGATTGTGACTGCCTATGCATTATGGGTATCGTCGTCTTCTCCTTTGTGTGATATTTGTATCTCCTCTGATAGTCATTGTAGCCAGGATCAATAATTCACTTATCTTTTGGAGATCGATCTTGCATTGGGTCCCACTTGGCGCGGGGCCGTCGGTGACTTCACTGGTGGACTGAAAGATTTGTATGAACTTTTGGCCGGACGAAGTATTTATTTCACCTCGAGCTCTTTTACGGTGTACCATACCACTAGATAGTGGTATATGGTATAAGTTATTTTGGAACGGGTAAATCTATATTTCTATAAACTGTGTTATTTTGTGTATTGTGATTTTTTTTCTCTTGAACACTATATCACCTATACCGGCCGTCCATGTATACAACCATACCACTGTTGGTATTTATTAACGTCACTATAAAAGATAGCGAAGGCAAGATCAACCTAGGTACACGAATGGGTACAGATGTCTCCGCAAGCGCACGGATGTATCATTGTAGCACTTCCCCAAAGGAGTATTCTAAAGGATATCAAATCTAAGGACAGAAGAGTGGATCTGATGACTGACTATCCGAGGACACCCAACCCTACTAAGGTAGATTGGATAACAGAGGGTCTTCCTGAAGGTATTGTATTCCTCTGCGTTCGGGTATGACATAGATTGGATAACGGGGAGTCTTGCTTCAGGCACCGACCCTGCCTGACTCTAACAGTTGGTTCTGGTATTTGGCTCTACGCCGTACCCGAACGCGGAGGAATACAAAGGGTCCAATGGTTATCTCTACCGTGACCTACCTCTATCTAAACATGAGGCATAGGCAAGTGAAGGATAACCCGTAGTCTAAACACCATGTCTACACCAATGATCACTACTGTAGCACAATTACGTATGTCGACCCGCAACACAAACATCACTCCGTATAGATATGAAACGACGAACCCACAATATACGAGCTAAATCTTACTCATCATTGAACTATGATGCAACAGGAAAGAACATATGCTAACATATTCATACAATCTAGATAGATCAAAAGGAGTTCAATCACACAAATGGATACTGGAAGTAGTGAACACAAGAATATATTACTTATGCATGAACACTACTTTAGTCTAAATAGGAAATGCAAGCATATTCACTTTATTCTAAATGAAGAACAAAAGCATCCGCAGAGGAACAAGGCTTGATGAACGATGAAGGGATTATCGTTCTCAAGCCTCCATCTCTCATACACACACACTAATGTGGTAATTTCACCCACAAAGAGAGAATTAAAGAGGGAGACGACACAAGGAGAAAGGTGTTGGCTTCAAGTGTGTCTCATAAGTGAGCCATCTCCCCTTCTATTTATAGGTGGGGAGGGTCACAAAGGATCGCCAAGAGCACCCCAGGAATGCACTGAGGTACCAATGAGATAGCTCTATGTGGAAGGCTAGGATCAACTAGACCTAAGGCGGTTCAGCCGAACCCACGGTTCGACCGACCCCTCGTGGGCCCGGCTGGCCGTCTCCTCTGGCAAGGAGGCTGACATGTGGGCCCTTGGGTACATTTCAGGTGTGTGTAACATTTTGAGCCAGTTTGGTCACCTGGTGGGCCCTTGGATCCTTGTGACGTCCATGTGGCGCATTCTGATTCATCGGGCTTGCCTCCCGTGGATCAATGACATGGCATGGGCGCATGGGATCTAGGGGGATCCCATGTGGAAGCCTCTCATTGCATTGGCTGAACTTGAAATGCTTGGCTCAAATGTATATGTTTTATCTTGTGTTGAATCCCTGCATCCAAATAAACATAGAAAATTGTAGATGTTAGTTTAAGCTCGTATTCTAATGTGGATGCATGTTTCACATGTGAAAATGCGCGAGTTGACGCCCTTAAACGGGTACTTAACAAGCGTCAACAACCACAACTGCTAGTCACGTCATTTTTCAGGGAAAGTCACGCACACTACGTGGCCGGCGGGGCTCGTTCCCGAGACCTCCCCTTCGCACGTAAGATCATTTACCAATGCACCACACACTCATATGCGTCCATATCCCGTTTTCATTCACCTCATATTATACTGCATTAAGTGTAAATTTCTTATTTGGGGCTCTAAACTTGTTAAAATTAAAAAGTTATCAACTACAAAGTTTCATTATTACTTTATCACTACGTGAAAACTGGCTTTGGTAACGGGCATTGATCACCTTTGGTAACGGGCAATGCGCCTGTTACCGATCAAGTGTTACAAATAAGCCAAGAAAGGTAACGGGCAGATGCCCGTTACTGATAAGACATATTCGTAACCGGCATTAAACAACGACCGTTACCACAACTAGCCACCGGTCATGTGAAATGGCTGTTTCTCTGGGCCCACAGGGACGTTTCGTAATGGGCACCAAAGCAAAGCCCGTTACAGAAGCTCAATATCAGAGACGCCTGATGTGCATCTGCGTCTCCACTATCTTGACGAAATGAGACGCGTCTATTTCACATGCGTCTCAGCACAACTAGTATTCGTAACGGGCATCAAACAACGACCGTTACCACAACTAGTCACCGGTCACGTGAAATGGCTGTTTCTCTGGGCCCACATGGAACTTTGGTAACGGGCATGAAACAGAGCCCATTACTGTGAAATTAACATCAGAGACGCGTTCTGTGAACCTGCGTCTCCACTGTCTCGACGAAATGAGACGCATCTGTTTCTACACGTGTCTGCTTTCTCTCTATTAAAGGAGACACTTGCTTTCAACCCGCGTCTCCTATATCTCAATGAACGGGCCAGGTCCTGGGGCCCACCGGTCAGGACTGGTAACGGGCTTTTACACTACCCGTTACATTGTGGGCATTTTTTAACGGGCTTTCCGAATGAAGCCCGTTACTCACTGATCAATGTTTGTAACGAGCTTTAATTAACACCCGTTACAGATACGGTGGCCACCGCTACAGTAACCTGCCCGGTTGCCAGCGGCATCCTGGAACCAGCCACGATTTGGCGACCACCGGGGCCGCATCCCGGAACCAGACCCGGGATATGGCGACCACCACAGCAAGGAGACATCACAAACACATTCTCACATCACAGATATAGGCAAAGCAAGATCACATTTATAGACAAGCTAGGATCACATCAAGTTTCAAGTTACTCTCATCATGGCTTGTTTGGATGGAGTCATGAGAAAACTGCCTGAACCAGGCAGTATCTGACCCCAACCAATCAAGCCAAGCATGTTTCTCAGGCAACAACACCTGACTAAAGAAGACTGAATGAGTTTGAAGTTTCTGGTCACAATAAACTCACGATGCACCACTGTAGAACTTGCCCTTTCGGTCGATGGTCTCCTTAAGAATGTACTCGCACAGCATCTCCCGAACACGCTTTACATCTTCTGTGGAAACATCTACAGGAGGTTTGAAATCCTGCAAAATACAATCATTTATGAGAATATAAGTAGAAATCATTTTCTAAAACCAGATGGATAATATGAGCAGAGACAAGGTTGAGCATTATTATCTACTTATAGCAGCCTTCTTGATGTCAGGTATGTCATCGAGTAGTCTTAACATATGGAATGCCACATGGAATCCACACAAAGAGGACCCCCGTGGCTGCTGAGCACACTGCATCGAGGTACCAAAATGACAAGTTAATGCAGTACCAAATAGGTAAGAAGGGACCATAAAAAACCTCAGTCTTACAGCGAGATTTGTTTTGTGCTTGAGTGACTTTTGACTTTTTTCCTTTCCTTTCGTCACTCTGTCCTGTGCATCACCAAAGGCCCTGCGTGATCAGCAATACCAATTAGAAACACTAAGAGATTGATTTTTTGTGAACAAAAACTACTGTACCAAAGGCCCTGCATGGTTAGCAATACCAATTAGAAACACTAAGAGATTGAATTTTTGTGAACAAAACCTACAAGAAACTGACTAGTTCAAAAACATTTTGGAGGTCTGGGAACTTTAGAGAGAGATGTTGTTTAGCAGAATCTAGATACCAAACCTCTTTGAACTTCATACAGATGATCACTTCTACCCAGTGGCTAGTGCAGTAGGCACCCACCACGTAGTAGTTGTTCATCATTGCATTTGAGATTGCTTTGCTAACTTGTCGTATGGACCTCCCTGGGCCCGCTACCTCGGTGGGTACCAGGACCGACTACTCGGTGGGCCCCTGGGACTACCTGACTTGTGTCGCACGGTACCTGATGGCGTGAGGCGCAAGGACTACGGTGGAGAAGTACTCGGATAGGAAACTATACATACCATGTACTGTGTAGAGGACTCCTAGACATACACGACTAGTACTCTCTCCCTGAACCGACCTGTAACCCTGCCTCCCGGACTATATAAGGCGAGGCAGGGACCCTTCTCTCTCATTACACATCATCTTGTAATCACATCCAATCAATCCAGAGCTACGCAGCATACAGGACGTAGGGTATTACGCACCTCGCGGCCCGAACCTGTCTAAATTGTGTGCCACGTGTCTCTTCCTTCGAGTTACCGATCACGGCGAGGCCACATTCATCTACCTCGGGTACTCCCCTTGGTAGGTTGCCGGTCTAAAACACCAACAGCTGGCGCGCCAGGTAGGGGCTCTTGCCGAAGATCATATGGCGAACTTGACGGCTTCAATTTTCATCAAGCCAACTGTTGCCTTCAACCGCGGCGACACCTTCGTCTTCGGCTCTTGGGTCTGCACTGCTGACGGTGCCGGATCCTTCCAGCGCCGCCTCACCATGCCGCCCAACCCGAAGACCGGGCTCGTGACGCTTCCCGAAGTTGTCACGGGTGATCTCACCGGAAAATTCGGCGAGATTTCGCTCTACAACCAGCACGCGGACTTCGAGTTTGGATCCGACTCCAACTTGAACTCGGCGTCATCGTGGGCCATCGCATGCGAGCCGGCTATCGAGCCATCGTGTGCGGTCTCCCAACTCGATGAGCACTTCCCATACAGCCTCTACATCGCTAGCAAGGCCCACGCGAAGGCTCTCTCCGCACGCCGGGCTGGGAAGGAGGTCGCCTCCGAGGACGACTCGGACTCCAACCTCATCTCCGGCTACTACTCGGACTCCTCCTACGAGTTCAACTTCGGGGCGGACCCGGACGAGCCCGAGTCCGAGACCTACACGATGGAGCAATCGCTGTCAGGACTTGCATCTGGCCTGGTTATAACATCTACACCCGCCGGCAGATTCGCCTACTGGCCAGACCGCAAGCCCGCAGACCTGACAAACGAGAACTCACGCTGCGTCGCCTACCTCGACTCACTTCCGTTCCAAGAGGGAACACCGCTAGCTCCAACCGAGGAGCACACTCCAACAGAGGTGGCAACCAGTGACTCCAGCCTCGGCTCTCCTAATCGGCAAGTCTTCATGACTACCAACGAGACGCCGGGGCCCTCAGGGACAGTCCCTGACTGATATCTCAAGGATATCTCAGCGGACGAGTTGTCTGCCAACGCACCTGCAGACGAGACCGACGCCATCAGGGACGCTCGATGTGAACGCAACAGAAAGCGGAACGAACGGTGCCGACGTCTCCGCGAGTCCCTTCCCATCCGGAACCTCGCGGAAGCACTCGACCAAGTCGAGAGCCGGGTGCACACTACCCCAGAGTAATGCCTCATGTCTATCACTACGATAGCACGTTAGGCTCAGGGGATGCGCGCGGGAGAAGTCATCGCCAAGCTCGCGGAGGACGCCAACTTCATGCGAGTTGACAACAGGGTCACTCAAGTGCCCCCCGTCAGGAACCGCTAGCAAGACAACGAAGCCACAAGTCGCAGTGCGGACATCGGTCGTAAACGTACTTGAGGGGAGCTACCGGCTAACCCCAACCGAACCCGGGCATTAGCCGACGGACCCTCTCATGGTGGCAACAGCGCCGGCGGTGCCGGCGGCAACCGTGAAATCATCCCTCACCGTGATCCTGGCGGCGGAGGCAGCAATGGCGGGAGCTCCAACCACTAGGCTAGCAGGAGAGCCGGGGGCGGAGGCGACCGCGGCGGCCGAGGCCACACAAACAGCCACGCCTCCGGCACTTCACGTGGCAGCTTCGACGCCCGCCAAAAAATCGAAGAACTACGACGCAAGAAGTCCTCCACGGCCGGCGACAACGATGGCTTCCCTGCCTTCTCTGCACGGCTTCGCAAACTACTTCTCCAGGAGAAATTCAAACCTCTGGGGATCACCAAGTACGACGCGAAGCAGGATCCAGTACAGTGGCTCAGATGTTACGCCCTCTCCATTGAGAACGCTGGTGGCAATAATGACACGAAGTGCCTCTACTTCCCCTTCTGCCTGGATCAAGCCCCGCTTACATGGCTCGAGTCACTTGAGAAGTACTCGATCGACAAGTGGGACCAGCTTAAGGAACAGTTCACCAGCAACTTCACGGGTGCTATGGGTCGCTCGGGTACTCGCATGGACCTGGCAATGGTGAAGCAGGAACAAGGCGAGACCCTTCGCAAGTACATGCGGCGCTTCTTCGACAAGCGCGCCACCGTAGTCGACGTCTCTGACAAGGAGGTCACCGACCTCTTCCAAGACGGCCTCTACCACCGTCGCACCTTTGAAGACTTCAGTCGTCACCGCCCGAGCTCCATCACCCACCTCAAAGACATGATCACCTCCTGGGCTGATGAAGAAGACAAGACTAACGTCAAGTACGACGCCATCTGTGGCAAGAGCAAGCAGAACACGGGCGGCAACAGCAACAACAACGGGAACCAGGGCGGTCGCAGTAACAACTACTCGGGTCCCAATCGCAAGCGCAAGCCAGACAACACTGTCGCGGCTATCCAGCACCCTGCGAAAGACAACTCGAAGAAGACCTCTGGCGGCTTCAAAGACTTGCTGAAAGAGAAGTGTCTGTGGCATCTGGACGGCAACCACACCACTGAGCAGTGCTACCAACTCCGGCGAGCACTCAAGGACACTCCAGAGCCACGGCACCCTCACGACAAGAAAGGCAATAAGAAGGCCGACGAGGGCGACGGCGACTTCCAGGAACCCGACAAGACGGTGAACGTCCTCTTCGGCGGACTACCCAACCGACGAGCTCAGAAAGCCACTCGACGAGAAGTCTTGAGCATTGAACCAGTGGTTCCGACCCCTCTCCGGTGGTCGGAGGTACCCATTACCTTCTCCCGCGCGGATCAATGGACAAGTTTCTCTGAACTAGGACGATTCCCACTCGTCCTGAAGCTGGTGGTCGCGGGCTCCAAACTCAACAAGGTCCTCATCGACGGTGGAAGCGGGCTCAATGTCCTTTTCACCAAGACCTTGAAGAAGATGAAGCTCGACATCACCCACATGCTCACCAAGAGCACTTCTCCCTTCTACGGCATCGTCCCCGGGAACGCTGCTATCCCACTAGGCTCAGTGGTGCTGCCAGTTACCTTCGGGGAGATAAGGGAAAACTACCGCACTGAGTACATTAAGTTAGAAGTCGCGGACTTTGAAACTTCCTACCATGCCATCCTCGGCAGACCAGCTATCGCCAAGTTCATGGTGGTACCCACTATGCGTACTTGGTACTCAAGATGCCAAGTCTGGCCGGTGTACTCTCATTGCAAGGGTACTTGAAGATATCCTTCGACTGCGACACAGAAGCTGTGGAACTCGCAGCCACGAATCAAGTACCCAACGCAATGATGGAGATCTACGTTGCATCCAAGAAGCTTGCCCCAAGCGAACTCGACATCTCAGAGAAGTCCGACAAAGCTAACAAGCCTCAGCCAGCTGAGGAGGTTAAAGTCAAGACGATTGACCTCGGGACAGGCGACAGCAGCAAGACCACCACCATCGGGGTGGGCCTCGACCCGAAATAGGAAGACGCGCTCATGAGCTTCCTCCGGCCTAACCGAGACATCTCCACGTGGAAACTAGCGGACATGCCAGGGGTGCCCAGGAATTTGATTGAGCATTCACTCAACGTCGACCCTAAAGCTACCTCGAAGCGACAACACCTCCGCTGCTTCGCCGACGACAGACGGGATGCCATCAAGAAGGAACTCGCCAAACTACTTGCGGCTGGCTTCACCAGAGAAGTCTTCCATCCTGAGTGGCTCGCCAACCCCGTCCTCGTCCGCAAGAAGAACTCGAACGAGTGGAGGATGTGCTTCGACTACACCAACCTCAACAAGCACTGCCCCAAGGACCTTCGGGTTGCCGCGGATAGACCAAGTCATTGACTCCACGGCGGGCTGCGACCTACTCTGCTTCCTCGACTGCTACTCCGGGTACCACCAGATCGCAATCAAGGAAGAAGACCAGGAGAAGACCGCGTTCATCACCCCGTTTGGCGCGTACTGCTACACGACCATGTCCTTTGGGTTGAAGAACGCCGGTGGTACCTACCAGCGAGCTATCCAGGCCTGCTTGAAGAGGCAGCTCAACAAGAACGTCGAAGCCTATGTGGATGACGTGGTCGTCAAGACCAGAAACTTCGACATGCTCATCGCCGATCTTGAAGAGACTTTTGCATCCTTGCGAGAGTACCGCTGGAAGCTCACCGCTGGAAGTGCGTCTTTGGCGTACCGTCGGGTAAACTACTCGGCTTCATCATCAGCCACCGCGGCATCGAAGCCAATCCCGAGAAGATCTCCGCCATCACCAGCATGAAAGCTCCCATGTGCATCAAAGACGTGTAGAAGCTAACCGGGTGCATGGCGGCTCTGAACAGATTCATCTCGAAGCTTGGAGAACGGGGGCTCCCCTTCTTCAAACTGCTCAAGCATCAAGAGAAATTCGCATGGACTCTAGAGGCAGACCAAGCCCTTGCTCAGCTCAAGGACTTCTTATCCAAGCCACCAGTCCTTACGGCTCTTCGCAAAAAGGAGCGCCATCTTGCTCTACCTCGCCGCGACTACTCACGTGGTCGCATCGCCATCGTCGTCGAGCGGCAGGAAGACGGCCACGCCTACCCAGTCCAGCGACCAGTCTACTTCGTCAGCGAGGTCCAATCAGAATCCTAGGCACGCTATCAACCCATACAGAAGCTACTGTACGCAGTGCTCATCACCTCGCGGAAGCTACAACACTACTTCCAGGAGTACTCGATCTCCGTCGTCACCGACTACCCGCTCGGCGACATCTTGCGGAACCAAAATGCTACTGGAAGGATCTCGAAGTGGGTAGTCGAACTCGGCGCCCTCAACATCGACTTCAAGCCACCGACAGCCATCAAGTCGCAGGCACTAGTCGACTTCATGGCGAAGTGGCGGGAAAATCAGCTACCTACTCCAACCGAGCGCCTAGAGCACTGGGTGATGTACATTGATGGCTCGCTCAAGCTTGAAGGCGCAGGTGCAGGGGTACTCCTGATTTCCCCAACGGGCGAACAACTCAAGTACGTCCTGCAGATCTTTTGGAAGGTCTCAAACAACAAAGCTAAATACGAAGCCCTACTACACGGGCTCTGCCTCGCGGCTTCACTGGGCATCAAGCGGCTACTAGTCTACGGCGACTCCGCAGTGGTCATCAACCAAGTCAATAAGTCCTGGGACCGCAACAAGGAGAACATGGACGCCTACTGCCTAGAAGTCCGCAAGCTCGAAAACAAGTTCTACGGTCTCGAGTTCCATCACGTCGTCCGCGACAACAATGTTGCAGGGGACGTCCTGTCAAAGCTTGGTTCTACTCGCGCTCAAGTACCAGCGGGTGTCTTCGTCCACGAGCTTCACGCGCCATCCATACTGGAGCCAGTGCCACCGACCACTGATCCAGCACATCCCCCGGCTGGCCAGGAGGTCATGATGATAGACGTGGACTGGAGGCAACCCTTCATCGACTACATCCATGAGCAGAAGGTTCCCTCGGACAAGAACTTGGCTGAGCAACTCATTCACCGCGCCAAGTCCTACGTCCTAGTCAGAGACAAGCTCTACAGGTGGGGCACATCTTCTGGAGTACTCATGAAGTGCGTCCCCCGGGAAGATGGCAAGGGCATCTTGGAGGAGATCCATAAAGGTGTCTGCGGCAACCACGCATCCTCACGCACGCTGGTCAGCAAGGCCTTCCGACGATCTTTCTACTGGCCCACAGCTCTGGGTGACGCCAAAGAACTCGTCAGAAGGTGCCAAGGGTGCCAATACTTCGCCAAGCAACAACACGTCCCGTCCTACAAGCTAGTCACCATACCGCCAACCTGGCCCTTCGCCTGCTGGGGGCTCAACATGATTGGGCCTCTCCCGACTGCGCCAGGTGGATTCAACAGAGTACTAGTGGCCATCGACAAGTTCACCAAGTGGATCGAGGTCAAGCCGGTCACATGCCCCAAGGCCGACAGAGTACTCGACTTCTTGGACGAACTCGTGCATCACTACGGACTACCCCATCACATCATCACAGACCTGGGCTCCAGCTTCAACAATCACCAGGTATGGAAGTACTACGAGAACAGCGGGATCGACATTCGATATGTCTCAGTTGCCCATCCTCGGGCCAATGGACAAGTCGAGTGCGCCAATGGGATGGTACTCGACGCCCTCAAAAAGCGACTGCACGATGCTGCTAACTCAAAAGGAGGCAAGTGGATCAAGGAACTACCCAATGCGCTCTGGGGGCTACGTACTCAACCCTCCAAGCCAATGGGACAATCGCCATACTTCCTGGTCTACGGCTCCGAAGCAATACCCCCCGCCGATGTCATGTGGGATTCACCAGCAGTAGAGCAATACGACGAAGGCATATCTGAAGATAGCAGACGAGTTGATATCGACGGACTCGAAGAAGCTCGCTGCGCCGCCCTCGTCCGGTCAGCAAGATACCTTGAGGGTATCCGACGCTACCATGATCACAATGTAAAGGAACGTTTCTTCAACGTTGGTGATCTCGTCCTCCGCCGCATCCAGAACACGGAAGGACTACACAAGCTCAGCTCGCCATGGGAAGGTCCCTTCACAGTTGCAAAGGTGACCGGACCAGGCTTCTACCGCCTCCAGACGCTTGAAGGCAAAGTCGTCAGCAACTCGTGGAATATCGACCAGCTCTGTCGATTCTACGCCTAGTCTCTCGACTACCCCGGGGGCTCAAGTCTGCACGACTACTCCAAGACCCCTTCGCCGTAAGCGGCCTCCGGGTCCAGGCACTAGTCTCCGGGCTACTCTACTCCAAGATCCAGCGTTAACGGCTACTAACGGATCTTGGTCTGATCAGAGCAACAAAGGACTCTAGCAGCGGTCTATTAAGAGACCATGTACTCCTAGATCCAGCCTATACGGCTACTAATGGATCTACTGCTGTAAGTGGCTATATGCCCTAGCACCACTTAGCCGTAGGCGGCCTCCGGGTCCTGGCGACTACTCTCGTAAAACGGCCCTGGCCATCGAGGTGTACTTCTCTCAGTAATAAAGTTTGATTATTTATCAACTGACTTACTGTGTTTCCCTCAACGGGTCTACTGGCGAGTACCACTACTCGTGACAACTCCATGATGAGAACTCCGCACAGATATCCCGCGACAACGAGTACTCATTTATGAAAGTTTTCTCATTCATACTTAAACAAGTTTAGTACAAATTTGTTTATACACAATTACTGCTACAAGCTAACCCTACAGGACTACTGGAGGTTCAGCTTTCCGGTGACTTGTTCAGCAATTGGCGCCATCTGCTCCAGGAGCTCCGCGTACTGCTCATCAGTACATTTAGCGGCTAGTCTGCCCGCGACTACGTCCACCGGAGCCTTCGGAAAGTATGACTTCATGTACGCCAAGACTTGATTGGGGATCGACTTCGCCAAATGCTTGACGTAAGTCGCCAGACGACTGGGAGCTTCTCTCAGCCGGTCCACCAATGGAGCTATCTTCGGCCCGCCCGGATGAGGCACTAGTAGCCTCGCAATGGGAAGTGCGGCTTCTTCAAGTTCTTTAAGCTGGGCCCGCAACTTCTCACAGTCTTCGTTCAACTTCTGCAGGGATTTGTAGCAGTTGACAAGGTCACGGTCCGAGGCAATTCGGAGCTCCATGTGCTTATCGCACTCATAAGCCAACTGCTTATAATCATATTCAAGTACCTCACGGGCCTCCTTCTCCCGGTAGAAGAGGTTCTTCATGTCGACTTCTGAAGCCTTCAGTTGTTCGACCCAGGTCTCAAGCTCCGCAATCAACAAAGGCGGGGTTAGACCACTTAAAGTCACCTCCAATGGGTACTCGACAAGACAGCAGCGCACCTTTGTTTTTGTTGCGGAGCGACTTGTTCTTCCGCACCCGCTCGTTGCTCTTCGCCTGCATGTCCTGCACTTCGTTATGGTACTGGGCGAAGGTGCTGTCAAGTTTCGACTGGAGCATGGCGGAGTGCTTCCGGGCCTTCGCGAGTTGTTCCTCCAATGCTTCCGCCCGGAGCACTGTATCGCCGTATCCCTGGAGCATATCAGATTTCTGTCGAGATCTCTCCACGACATCCTGCAGCAGACAATAGCTGTTACTTGGGTACTCAGCACTTATGGCAGATTGACTATTCAAGGGTACCGAAAACTTACCTTCATCCACTGCTCGGCCTGGCGCATCGCCTCCAAGTGACGCGCTACTGCCGCCGGGTCGACGAGGTCGTCCGCCAGAAGTTCGATTCCACCACGACTACTCGTGGCGGCCCAGACATCGGTGCCGAACGGATCGGCTCCACATCTTGAATTTCCGGCGAGCGGACGACTACTTCCAGGTTTGACTCTGGCAGTACATCGTCGCGCTCCTCTCCGGCCATCGCGGGGGCTCCTCCGCTGGCTACCTCCGCCGGCTCGGGGGCTGCTCCGGCGGCTCCTTGGGTCTCCGGCGCCAAGCCTTCAACGGGCACCACCTCAAGGATGGTACTTCCCTCGGCTTCGGCCGCTGTCAATAGAAGATATGTGGATTAGTCTCCTTCGGCGGCCATGACTAGTCTTCGAGGAAGATTGTGTTTGTGCAGTGTACTCACCTTCTACAATGCTGGCCTCTAGCAGCGTAGCCTCCACGGCAGGCACCACGGTCTCAGCTTGGGGGAGGGGAGCGGACTCCTCAGCGGCTGGCGTGAATCCTTTTCAGCCACTGCCGCGCTGGGTTCATCCCCCTCCCAGGACAAGTCCGTGGATTTCCTGCATAGTACATGATGGGTTGTCAACCAAGTATGACTACCAATCTATATGTACTACTCGGGGAAGATCTTCACTTACAAGCTTGACCGGACTACTGTCATGGTTGGGGCGCCAAGTATGCTGGCGATGTCGACAAGTCCAGCTTCAGCAGGTGCCTCTTCTTCGGCTTCAGTAGCCGCTGGCTCTTCGGCCAGCGGCGGCCTACGGCCGGCTCGGTCCGCCCTCGGCAGAACCGGGCGCTGCGGCACGGCTTCTGTCATGGTGGGGGCTGGGCTGCGGCTTCTCTCAGCTGGCTCCCCCACATTTTCCCAGTCGCCTTCGTCCCCTTGGTCTACGGGGTCGGAAGGCGGAATCTCCTGCAAGCAACGGAATTTTGTTGTCAGCATACACAACATCAAGAAACAAGTACTCGACTACTCTACTCGAGGAGCTTACCTCTTGTGACGTAGTCTCAGTAACCTTCAGCTTCTTGGTCACGCGCTTGCGTGCCACATTGCGCGGCTTCCTTGGCGGCACAGGCAAACTAGCCTCCAACCTAGTCGGAGGATTTTGGATGAGAGGGACATTGGGCAGTCCAGGGCGGCTGAATCTCGACCGCAGCTGGAACCGCTCTTGAAGTGTTTCCTCGTCATGTTCATCCGATGTGTCTTCGATGATAACAGTGTCGTCACCTTCGCCAACTTTGCGGCGCTCCTTGGTCTTGCCCTTCCCCTCCTCTGGGATTTCCACAAGTCGGGGAGGCGAAGTCGGCTCAGAGACAAACTTCACTATGTCATCCTGCAACAAGCACATTGGGTGAGCACGACTACTACTACATAATCAGTACTCGACAGTGAGTATGGATACTGACCTCGTTCGGTGGGGCGCGGCGGAGTACTCCGGGACTAGGCAGGGCGTGTACGCCGGCATGTCCTTAAAGATCCTACCCAGCCTGTCGATGATGTCGTCATCATCAATCTCGTCGCCGGGCATCCGCGACGAGTCACCCTCGCCGGTGTACTGGTAGCCGAGGGTGTCGCGAGCCATCAGCGGCTGCACCCTCCTCTTCATAAAGCTGAAGGCCACATGCTCGGCCCTCAGCCCGGCTTCCCTCAAAGCCTTGATCTTCGCCAGCAGTTCGGGTAGCTGGATACCCTCTTGCATCGTCGGCTCGGTGTTCCACCAGGGCCAGTGCTTTGGCTGCTTCCCGCTGGGCTTCGGCAGCTCCGGGTGGTGGTTGGTGACGTAGAACCACTTTGACTTCCAATCCTGGTTGGAGTCGATCAACTTGTACGCCAGGTATTACTCCGCGGCGTCCTCGCGCATCTGGATGCCGGCCCCTCCGACTACTCGGGGGTCGTTGGTGCTCGGCTGGGGCTTCACGCGGAAGAATTTCCGGAAGAGTACCCACTGGGGTTTGGTCCCCAAGAAAGCTTCGCAAAAGTGGACGAAGACGGAGGTGTGGAAGATACCGTTGGGGTTGAGATTGAGGTACTCGATACCGTAGTACTCAAGTAGCCCCTTGAAGAAGTTGCTCGCTGGGAGGGCCAACCCGCGCTCCACGAATCGCGTGAACATCGGGATCGCATCTGGATTCTTCTCCATCGGGTATGGATCTCCCGCGGCGGTGTGCCAGATGTCGACCTCTTTCTCTCGGAGAAATCCACTGTTCGGCAACGCCAAAAGGTCCTCAATCTTGGCCTTCGACTTCTTCCATTCCTTGTTGGGATTTGGACGCGGCGGAGACACCGGCGGCGTTGACCCTGCGGCGGATCCAGCAGCTTCCTCCCGGGATCTCTTCTTCCCGCCGACGGTCTTCATGCTCTTGGATGGTGAGGGCTTCATTCTCCAAGTGCACCGGGTTTTCACTCGCATTCACTGGGGGGCTGCAGTGGTGGCTATCCGCGGCGGCGCGCTTGGATCTACGATCTACACTGAGATGGCAGTGTGCACTGGCGGGGGACTCCAGGCGAGATGTGCTCCGAATGGCTGCAAGTGTGTGGGGTGAAAAACCCTAAGGGTTTTGGCTTCTATTTATAAGTCAACAGGTGCCCCTTAACGGCCGGATGGATATGTTTCAACACGGCTGACTCAGCGGCAGTGCCTGACCCTTCAACTTCCAGTAGTCGATGCGCCTTATCTCGAGAGCTCGGCTACATCTAATCAATTCCCTGGGTAGCAACAAGATTCAAGAGCAACTCAGGACACCTTCTACATACAAGATGACCCTTCAATTCAAGATGAAGTAATCGACTCAAGGCTCGGGGGCTCCGTGCCACGTGTCCTTCGGTTTTTTCTCCGGATTTTGCGAGATAATCTTGCCAGAACTCCAGATTGACCCTCAGCCAGAGTCTACGACTCAACCTAAGGCTCGGGGGCTACTCCATATGGAGTGCGATTTTGCAATCGCACTTCCATATAAACTTCGGCTTCAAGACAACACGGGTATTGTTGAATACCTTCAAGAGCAGAACTCGAGGACGCTTGGGGACTACTCGAGAAGACTTCGGGATTACTCAAAGATCAGCTGGAGTACCTTGCAGCCTCGGGATGCTTCAAGTATTCTTGAGGACTTTCGACTTGTAGTACTCAGGGACGCTTGAGGATTACTCGTCAAGACTGTCAAGACTACTCGAAGCTATCCTGCTCGACTACAAAGTACTCGGGGGCTTGTCGTATGGACCTCCCTGGGCCCGCTACCTCGGTGGGTAACAGGACCGACTACTCGGTGGGCCCCTGGGACTACCCGACTTGTGCCGCACGGTACCTGATGGCGTGAGGCGCAAGGACTACGGTGGAGAAGTACTCGGATAAGAAGCTATACATACCATGTACTGTGCAGAGGACTGGACTCCTAGACGTACACGACTAGTACTCTCTCCCTAAACCGACCTGTAACCCTGCCTCCCGGACTATATAAGGCGAGGCAGGGACCCTTCTCTCTCATTACGCATCATATTGTAATCACATCCAATCAATCCAGAGCTACGCAACATACAGGACGTAGGGTATTACGGACCTCGCGGCCCGAACCTGTCTAAATTGTGTGCCATGTGTCTCTTCCTTCGAGTTACCAATCTCGGCAAGGCCACATTCATCTACCTCGGGTACTCCCCTTGGTAGGTTGTCGGTCTAAAACACCGACACAACTTGCTGAGAATGCTGAGAAATATTTGTTGAAGTAAACAAATATGGATCTAAAAACCCAACACTGATCTGCTTCTCCGCTGCGTTGTCCATCGTTTTCCTACAAAAAATCAAATTGTTAGCATGCATGAACTTTGCGGTCAAAATTAAAGAAATATCTTTTAAGGTTTTAAAGGACTTACAATGTCCACAACCTCATGAAGGTAACATCCAGAGAAGCCAGGGTTATAAGGTTAAACACGCTACTGAATTCAATGTTTAACATTAAAGCACCACAACCACCTTTAAAGTACTCTTGATCCACCTTTGCTGGAAAGGCAAGTTTATCCTTACTGTGTTCCATGACATAAGCATGCAACTTGGCACAAATTGGTCCAGCAGCCTTTACATTTGCTTCTGACAACATAGGTGCACCAGGTTTGTATTTTGGTCGGTCCTGTTCTGTCCCATAAACACAGTTAAGAATCTCATCTTTAGACAAAGGTTTCCTGGCCTAGTTCCCCTTCTGCAGTGGAGATTTCCTGGGCTCCTCTTATTGTAGAGGCTGATGTACTTGTTGCATCTGCTGCTTAGGGGGAGATTGCCTGCGCTCCTCCTCCTTCTGGAGAGGCTGCTGTTTCATCTGTTTGTTATCCTCATGTTGCAGTAGCTGCTTAGGCGTAGTTTGCCTGGGCTCCTCCTGTTGTTGTCGACGCTCCTGCTGCTGGAGAGGCCGCTGTTTCGTCTGTTGATTATCCTAAAGTTGCAGTTGCTGCTTAGACGGAGTTTGCATGGGCTCCTCCTTCGGTTGTTGTCAACGCTCCTGCTGTGTAGTTTTGCTGATCTGCTTTTGCTACTACTGCTGCTGCTATTGAGCCTTCTCTTGCTGACACTAAGCTGCAGCACCTCCATTTGATGTTGTACCCCTGCTACCTATTGCGGCTTCAGGGTTGGGATGTCTCATCATGGGTGCTATAATGATCATGTCCTTTGGTCATTAGATTCTTTGAACGAGAGCCGCAGCTAGGGTTGCTACGTCACCCCCATCAATTGGTACAAGCAGAGGGTATTGACTCGTATTGGCCCACACATAAGTAGGTTGCACCACAACATACCCATCCTGCACCGGTACTGAATGGCAAGCCTTTTGAGATGCACAGACTTTCGCTAGTGCGAGCTCCACAGTGCCATCCAAAAGGCTGCACATGGCTGGCTCTGTCAGCTTATCTATTGTGTCCAGCATAGGTGTGACTAACACTGTGCACTTCATTCGCTTAGTCACCGTTGACATTCCAATGATCTTGCTCTCTACCATCTTCCTCTTTGACATGTGCATGCTCTTCCTCGCTGTCATGCCCATCTTCTTCCTCAATGCCATCCATATCTTCTTCCTCGCCTCTACAGACAGGTGCTGGTAATTGGGAAGGAAGAAGTGCATTTTTGGGTATGTTGATGCCTGATAGTCTTAGAGCATGGACAATTGATTTAAAAGTTTTGTCCGCCATCACATCATGAGCATCAGACCTCTTGTTCCTCTTCTTCTTGTACATTCCAGCGAACTTTTCACCAAACCCTTTACCCCAGCCAAGTGAACTAGACACGCCTCGGACCTGACCTCGATGCTCTAGAGTCTCAAGTGCTGTAGTGAGGATATCATCCTCCCTAACCCCAGAGAAAGAACCATCGCTACCCTGAGCTGCAAGTGTTTTCACCCTATGTGCTACCCCCACCATCGCAGGGTTACTGAATGTTATGCACCCACTTCCTTCACTAGTATTCTTTTTCTTCCCTACCCTTGCCCGCAGATAAGGTCTCGCACGTGCAGGAAATTGGTCCCAAGGGTTTTGTTTTCCTTCGGCAGCGAGCTTTGCATCCTCCTCCTCCCACTCTTTCCTTTTACCACGATAACCTTTTCTGCCCGTCTTGTGTGGCTTATTATGCAATGCTCTCTTTTGTTTCATCTCCTGGCTCAATTGCTTAAATGAAGGAGAATTGGTTTCCTGCACAAACATGTCCCGGTCTTGTTGCTGCAAAAAGGCATGCTTCACAAAGGGAGTCCCCTCTTCACTCACATGTTTTTTTCTTAAATGGGCCTTGAACCACCGTTGCAAGGTTCCAATCTATGATATAGCTGCCTTAACTACCTTCTTGCAAACAGATTCTTCCAGATTGGCTAGGTAATCTAGCTTTTCCTCTAAAACTGTAAACAGATGGTCCTTCTCAATTGGTGAGAGATCATCAACCGCCTTGTTGATTGGCACCCTCTCCCGAGCAATGAGACCACAGACCAATACAAATCTATCCCTCGCAGCATCTGGGGTAGGCCAAAAATTGGCATGAACTCCAGTTGCAGTCAACTTGTCTTCTGGCCATTTGGTTTGTGTCCTTGACCCGCGGGATCGAGTACTACTCGCAGCAGTCTGTGCTGAGTGACCCTGTGAGAAGGTTCACCGACGATGGGTTGTGATGATGCACTGGAGGTAGAGGAGTTTGTTGTTGTGCGAGACTGCATAGATGATATGTCAGGTTTGTCAGTAGAGCAACATAAGCAAGACTGAAAATCTAAACTTAATTCTTATTAGATAAATTTGTTTTCTCTGACAGGCAAAATAGCTGATACAGACGTAAATAAAATAAGCATAGACATACACAGTTCATATTTTACTTAATTAGCATATAGGGATATGTGCTAACCATTTTGACAGGGACACAACAATGTGCTTATATATCAAAGCAGAGAATAAATTCCTTGAACTGCTTCCTTGTCCAACTTGAGCAGCGATGGATTGTGTGTTCCATATGTACATGCAATAGGAGGATAAAGCAATGGTCATGACATTATATATGACAATAGTGAAACAACACTCACAACACATCATGACACCAACAATAACAATATATATGACAGTAGTGAAACAATTAACACTGACAACAAAGCATAAGACAGTCTAGTTATCACTACCTTATAAAACATTGTGATGCAATTCCCACTGACATTATGTGGCCATCAAAATTAAAGTATGCTAACAGGTCCAAAGCATATATGTCGATCTGGTACATTCAAGCATAGCATAATTAAAGTATGCTAACATCCTTTATGCTTTTCATGAATTTACAGTGCAAAAATTATAGCACCAGGACCATGAAAATGAATTTCAACATTTCATATAACTTCATCTATTAGCAACAATTTATTCAAAACAGGCTTGGAGCAACAAAATCCATCCATCAAATCCACAGTCAATCAATTGAAGATGAACTATTAAGGCATATCTCCCTAATCCACCTTGACATGAATGTATAGCAGATTGGGTGGACTACACTATAAACCACTATGATACAATTCCCAATGACATTATGTGGCCATCAGAATTAAAATATGCTAACAGGTCCAAAGCATAACTGTCGATCTGAGCATAGCAGAATTAAAGTATGTGCTAATAGGTCCAAAGCATAACTGTCGATCTGGTACATTCAAAGCATAGCAGAATTAAAGTATGCTAACATCCTCGATGCTTTTCATGAATTTATAGTGCAAAAATTGTGGCACCAGGAACATGAAAATCAATTTCAACAGTTCATATAACTACATCTGTTAGAAAATATTTATTCACACGGGCAAGAAAATCCATAAATCAAAGTCAATCAATTAAAGATGATCTATCTAGGCATGTCTCCCTAATTAATCCATGTTGACATGAATATATAGCAGGTCGATTTTGGTGGCCGATGATAGAGAGTGCGTTGGGGGTTCAAGAAGGACTAACCTCTATCGCGAATGAAGTAGTTGTTCTCGTGATGGTCGGAGGGGCCGGATCCACGGCGGCTCGTGGCCTGAGGCGGCCGACTCGTCGTAGTGGCCGGGGACGACGTCGACGGATCCGCGTCAACCGTCTTTAGGTTGGTCGGACGTACGTCCGCACGCTAGTAATCGTGTCCTCGTCACCATCGTCACACAGGGAGTGGTAGGGCTGGAAAAGAGCAGGGCTGCGGCGGAGAGAGAGCGGCGAAGGCGAGCGGAGCGACTGGCGGTGGCGGTGGGGAGAATGCGGGCGTTGTGGATCTGTCGAGCGAGGAGCCGAATATGAACAACGCGCATAACTGTATTTAATGAAACTACTGGTGTGCCCTTGACAGCTCTATGCAGCAATTGGAATTTCATGGGCACTATAGTAAATATAGGTGGGAAATTTTGAGCAGGCCGCGCACGGTTTGCCTGCTAACGCTGACGAGTGGGCCAGTGTCATGGGCGACGATGGTTAGTGAACCCGGATCGCCTTTGTTGGGAGTTGGGTCAGCGGTTATCTTTTTTATATTGGCTGCTGACGCTGACGCGTGGGCCTGTCACAATTTTTTTGAATGAAACTTGCTTCCCTGATTTATTAGAGCCCATAAAACAGCACCTAAAAAATCATAAAAATACGAACAATTCGTATTTGGACATTCAGTATTTGAATAAAATATAAACAGTCACACTTGTGTGCCCAAAATTCGTATATTTTGTTTTTACACCCCATGGTAATTATATAATAATTCTAATAACATCAAATTTGCTCTAAAAAGTCTACAAGTTGACTTGGCAACATAATTTGGGTACCTAAACTTGTCTTCGAAATTTTAAGTGGTATCGATGAAGGAATAATATACTTGTGCACAAATGTCTTCATCTCTCACATACTCCCTCCATTCTCGTTTATAAGGCGCACACGCAAATTGAGATTCAAACTTTATCATATTTGACCAATAATTTACCTACTATTTTTTGTTTTGTCATTCAAATTTGACATGGTTGGATTTGTAATCAAATGTACTTTCCGATGATTATAAATTCATAACCATAACTAATATAATATAAAAGAAATGAATAGTCAAAGTATGATTTAGATGACCGTGTCGTGTTAGCTCGTGCCTTATAAACAAGAACGGAGAGAGTAGTTTCCTAGAATGTTAGCTTGAACATTGAAGTTTTCCACACTTTGCAACATGTTCGAACTCATATGCATTTGAAAACTTAACAAAACCTTGTGTTCACCTTAAGCTTACGAAATGTAAAGTTCCATCACTAATGGTTGTGTAAAACAAATATTATTTGTATGTTGTACTTACAAAGAACAAAATAAGTCATACAAACATCACTCAACAAACGGAATGTACACTAAACAATGAAATTAATGAATAGATGGTGATTTTAGAAAAAATAGAAAAATATCAAATTTGGACTAATAACGACAAAGAAATACTTGTTACAACATTTGATTGTAGATTAAAAGGAGAAATGGGACTGTTCTTCATTTGAATAGAACTGGCCCCCACAGTCACTTGAATAGAACAAAGGAGGAAGCAGAGGGAACCGCCGCCCGCCCGCCGCCGCCGTTGTGCGCGCTTCGGCGGTTTTGACACCCAAGAGGGCATCCTAGGCCTTGCCGGCGGCAAATGAGACCACCGCAACCTTCGATTTGACTCACAAACGTGACAAATCAAATATTATCTATCAAAAACTGATTAAAAACTGACATCCGGATAAAATTAAATCCGCGTTTAGTAATATCTAATAATTTACATTCAAGATAGATAATGTTCATTGATGCTTGCGCCTACATCCCGATGTTTATCCTGCCGACGACGCACTCCATGGCGGGGCGGAAGCTACGCGTCCAGAGGTCGAACTCATGACAGATGCGACACTCGGCGCTGCAGTAGTGGATGATCTCTTTGGTATCTGGCCCGTAGCGCCTACATCCCGCTTCCCAAATGCAGATGTGGGGATTCTGGACGGGCAACAATGGAATGTCGTCGTCGTCGCCGTCATCAAGCCAGTACCACCACACAATGTTGTCGAGATCCTGCTTGACGAGGTACCACAGCCGCCGCAGGTTGGGGTTCTTCCACCGGCAGTCAGGGGGTGACGGGCCGCCGCTGATTTCCTGGAGCAGTGCCATGGCTTCGGGGTCCGCCAGGTTGCAATGGTACTTCAGCATCACTAAGAAGTACTTGGCACTGGAGTCTTCAGCAGCGGCATCTCTGATGAGCTTCAGACCCTTATCGGGGTTCCGTCGCCTCATCAACCTTTGCATCCCCTCTAAGCACAATGCCTCAGGATGATTGGCCTCGCGGAAGCGCCGCTCAAAGCATGACCTGACGTACCGATTCTTGCACACCTCACGAAGATCACGCAGCGACACGTGCAGTAGTACCTCATCGGAGTTGCAGATGCGCCGGAAGGTGCCGTAGATTTTATTGCGAAGGTTCAGAAAATGGAAAACAGCCACATCCTTGATGGAGTGGATGATGATCTTGGTGAGAAGTTCATCTGGTAGCAGCAGTATCAAGCACACCACGGCAGCCATCAAGGAGAAGGGAGGAAATAGCACAGTGACGAGGTTTGGAATTTGAATAGCGATGAGGGTTGAAGTTGGCGACGACGAGGGATGAAGTTGGCAAGGAGGATTGAAGTTGAAGAGGGATGAAGTTGGTGACGAGGATTGAAGTTGAAGGAGCGAGGCGACGAGCTCGAGGTTGAAGGTTGAAGATGGCACCTCGGCCATGTCGTAATAAAACAATAAATGGAAATTGAAAAGGCGCCTACAGTTTGGCTGCTGCCGTTGACAAGTGGGCCCGACATCATTGCCCCGCCCCTTCTCCTTCCCGCGTAAGTGAAAGGTGACGCGTGGCTTCGCGCCCGAGACGGAGCACGATGCGCAATCGAGTGGCACGTACTGGCAGTAATGGAGTAGTGGGTGGGGGTAGAGGCGCCTGACGGGTCTGCGTCTTGTCAATATAACTCCCTCGCCCAGTCGCCTTCCCCTACTTCTTCCATAAGCTTATCATCTTTTTCTTCACTTCTTCTTCCTCCTCGCGATTCACCACAACAAATCTTCAGTCACTGAGAGAAGGAGGAGATGGCGTCGAGGAACCCACCGCTGTCGAAGCGGGGACGAAGGGAGGACGACGACGACGAAAGCCTCCGTCGGAAGAAGTTGGAGAAGGGGAAGGAGCCGGCTGCCAAGGACGCCGACGAGGAACCACTCTTCGACGACAATAAGTTTGCCGCCGAGCTGCTCAAGAGCGCCTTCAGAAAGCTTCAAGGTGTTGGCGAGGCCTTCGACATCAAGGCGCATCTTGATGTGTACAAGGACCCGACTATGAAGGGTCTCGCCTTCAGGATCCACGAGTTGGCTGAGAAGCTCGAGAACCTCCCCGTGGTCAAGCGGGCTGCCCGCCGCCACTTGTTCTTCGACGACGACGGCTCCGACGGCGACGACGGCAGCGACGGCAACGACAACGGCGACGACGGCGGGACTCCGACTAATTGATAGACTCCTCTACCAAATAGTAACAATAATGTCTCTGTGTGCTTTTGTGTCTTCGGCCGGTTCTTGGACATGAACTGCTTAGTTTGTCTGTCGATCATGAACTGCTTAGTTAATTAGTTTGGTTGTTAGATTTTGTGTGTCATGAACTTGATCTAATATACGCGAGTAGATCCAACCGTGTTGTGATGAACTGTGTTCTATTGTGATTAACTAGAGATCTGTTGTGATGAATTAGATCTTATTAGAGTAGTCATTGCCGACGCAGGTTAGCCTGCTGACGCTGACGCTGACGCGTGGGCCAATGTCATTGGCGACGATTGTTAGTGAACCCGCATCACATTTGTTGGCAGTTGGGTCCGGGCGGGCAGGCAATGGTTATCTTTTTTATATTGGCTGTTGACGCTGACGCGTGGGCCTGTCAAAATTTTTTTGGAATGAAACTTGCTTCCCTGATTTATTAGAGCCCATAAAACAGCACCTAAAAAATCATAAAAATATGAACAATTCGTATTTGGACATTCAATATTTGAATAAAATATCAACATTCACACTTGTGTGCCCAAAATTCATATACGTCGTTTTTACACCCCATGTGTGATGCCCTAGGTTTTCAACCGGGTTAATTAACCCTAAAGATCCGGTCAAACGAGTTGACTTTGGTCAAACGACAGTCAACCTGGGCCATCACCTCGAAAACATCACCAACCACCCCTAATGACATCCCTTGGTCAACTAATGGTCAAGGTTTGGTCAAAACCCTAGTCAAACTCCTTGAACACCCTTTGACCCTCCTATGTCGCCCGAAACTTTTGTCTCGTTCTCCAAATTTCACCTAAACACTTCAAATTCTCCCAATACGAAAGTTGTGTAGTTTTTCATAGGACAAAATTTTGTGTTGAGCGGAATTTGAGATTCGAAGTGGAAATGGGTGAAAAAGCTTGGTCAACGCCACTAGGCACTGTTCACTGGAGCCCAGAAAACAGCCAAGTTGGCATGCATTTTGTGCACAAGTGGTTGAGAAAAACCCCATACTCCCTTTGTAAAAGTTGTAGAGGGTAGTGAGATCTCCAACTTTGCTATTTACCTCAAGGTGCACTTTAGTTGAAAATTTTTGAGATAAACTCAGTCAAAGCAGGCTAAGCTGAAACTGTTTGGCACACTGGGCGCTCCAGAGCACGCGCCCACGCCGGCGTCGCGCGGCGTCCGCTCCGCGGCCCCGCCGCGGGTCCACATGCCGAGGCCGGCCAACACCCGCCGGTCCATGCGCGGTGGGACCCTCCCGCACCGAACCGCCATCCCGGCCTTATCACCTTGCCCCACGCGTCGCGCGCGCATCGGCCGGTCGCACCGACCACGCCGTCCGCCCGGTGGCGTCGCCGCCGTACTCCGTCCGTGCGCACCGCCAGGCTGTGCCCCGTGCCGTGCTTGACCTGGGAACTGCCTCGCTGCACCGAGTCGTGCCTTTAAAAGCTCACTATCTTTCCTCCTCGCGCGTGTAGGGACCGCTGCGCTGCCGGCGAGCTCCCCTGCCGACTCGCTCCCGGTGGCAGCCGAACCCCCTAACCTCACCTCTAGCTTCTACTCAAGCCTATCGAGCTGTTGTTTGCCGAGTTCGAGCCAAGGCACCGCCGAGGTTGAGGCTCCAGCAACCGCTACTGCCTGGCGCCACTGAGACCCCTCGCCGGAGCACCTCCCGCCGCCTTCAAACCCTCAAATCGACCCTAGGTGAGTCCCTCATCATCCCCGGCCACTTTCCCGGCCAATCCCGGCCCTCCCTTGGCCGGATTCCGGTGATCCCCGCTGTTGGCCGCGCCCAGGGACCCAATTGCAAAAGATGATTTCCGTCTAAGGGCCTAACTGTGAAATCCAGGTACCTGTTCGTAAAACCAAAAGTCAGACTTTGACCCCTTGTGGTAAACCTTGGAAAAATTATATAAAATCATAGAAAAACCCAAAAATTGCAAACCTAATTTTTTTGCACTCTTTGTGACTAGAACTACAATTTCTGCAAAGGATGTATATACTTTTGAGCTCTAATTTTTGCATGAAAAATAGAAAACCCTTTTCCCTAGATCTGTTGTGTAGCCAAATCCATACATGATCTTGAGCTGGATTTTGGATATGTTGTGGATACTAGCATGTGTAGATTCTGTGCCAACATTTGTACAAAGTTACTGAAGCGATTTTGAGTTATGAATTATCTTGTTTTTACCCCCTTTTCTGCTTATATGATTTTTCTAGTAAAAAGTAAATATGTTTCTGAGCTATAATTCTGGGAATCATCATATTATGCCTAAATGCACCTTTTCTAAATTAATCATAATTTTTCGACTGCTATAAATATTTATTCCTGATTTATGCTTGTTTTAAATCATAATTGTGTACATAAAGATCTATAAGAGCTCTAGGTGTGTTTGTTGGTTTCTTAGGCTTGTTTTAGACCAAAGCATGAGTAGTGTGACAACCCCACCCGAGATAATTCTGTACTATAGCCTAAACCACTCCATTTGGTCATTAAGCGATAATAAAGAAGCATCCCGTTGAGTGTTGCCGGGTTAACGCCCGGTAAATCACTTGACATCACAGAGAGGATCGAATGTATGCATTAAAACCCCCACGAAGGAGAGTCCAGAGTGCCTTACAAATTAACCATCACATCCCCGTAGGGTTCATTATTACAAACATAGTTATTTGACATGAAAGTAAATAGTTCAGAGTTTATTAAAATCAGTGGAAGATAACTAAACGGTACGATCACATCATAGGAGGCATGTCCATGATGCAATCACTCTTCGTCATCCACCCATTCCAGCTCCCAGCCGGGTGGAAGTTCTCCGGGCCACACATCAGATGCATTACCTGGAACAACATTTATAAAGCAAAGCTGAGTATACTAATACTCAGCAAGACTTACCCGTCTAAAAAAAGATTTTACCTCTAATCATGCATGGCTTTTGGCAAGTGGGTTTGTTTGCCAAAAAGCTACTAAGTAGTGAATCCTTACTTTCAATATTTTAGCTCATGTTCTAGTAGAAGTAACCATTACAAGATAAGCAACTATTACAATCAAGTTGTACAAACAATTAATCAAAGTAATAATCTTCACAAAGTTCCATCATAAAGGGATATCATGGCCAGTCGGGTAAGTAGTCTCAGATGACGGTGAGAAGCCGACACTCGATTGATTCATAACCTTGCAAAGTGGACCTAAACACACGGAAGGTGCCCTCACCAAGAGTTCACCAACCAGGCGGTTCCCGTCATTCTTCGGTTTGGGGATAATAGCTCACAGTCTTAAGTACAAGGTTTATCTGGGCTACGCCACCAAGGTCACCTAGCCTCACGCATGCACTCAGGTGGCGAGCCCGGGGCCGCAACCCTAAGAGTAGTGATAGTAAAACCTTGTACCGCCTCATTTAGGTACTAGGCTGTTGACGGTGTATTTTGGTGCACCTAGCATGTTCATTACACTTTGGTTTGGATTTGATTATGGAACTAACCCGCCACTAGGCACACTAATCATATAACGAGTTCATCTATGTGCATGCATTTGGAAGTGTTGTGTTTATGTAGGAAAACATGGACATAAAGGACGGATTCGCAACAAGTTCAAAGGAGCATTTACGGAGTCTTGTTCGTGTTCATGAGCTTGATGAAATCACTTCCAAAGGTGGCAAGGACCGAAGTGCTACAAGGAACACCCCCGGGGATTGAAGTGTAAAAGATCGAACTTCATGCAAAGAGAACCTCCATCTTGGACGCGAGGATAACATCATCAAAATCATGCAAGTGGAGGGGGCAAAGTACATAAATGCATAAGGACCCACGGAGCAAAAGGGGCGACCGAACCGGGCCGAGGTGGGCCCAGGCCGGTCGGCCCAAGCCGGCCGGCCCAGCCACTCTGGTGGCCGGTTCGGTCCCGTTTTCCTTGCACCCGAAGGATCTTGAACCCTAAAAGCCTGGGCGCCGCCATTCGACAGAGAGGAGAGTCATTCGCACCAGAAGGCCATCCACAAGCTAGAGAGATAGGAGGAGGATCTCCAGAGGGAGATCAACCACCTCGAAGGAAGCACCCTCTCGTGGAGAAGAAGGAAGACACCGTCGGAAGGGAAACCATGATCAACGGTGCCATGATCAGCACCTTGATGGGGTAATCTTCTTATTCGTCCATGGGTTGTAATCGATCTTGAGATGTAATCGCACTTTATTGGATTATCTATCTATCATCTTGTGTTGAATATACTTTAATGCTCAAGGTTAGCTACCATGCCGTAAAGGGAGTAGAGCTCCACTGCTTCCTTGGATCCATTCAATACGCCATGTCCATCATAGGTCTAGTCATGAATACCTTCGCATAGTGACAGTACGAGAGGAGGGAAAGGGCAAAACCGTGGTCACAACCCCGATAGATTAGATTGGTTTTCATGTCTTTAAGCGATTGCATGTTCTAGTATCGTAGACCCGTGGGCGAGTGTCTTTTATCTTGATATCTTAATCATTCTCTCTAGTGGAATTTAGTTGTTTTCTAGTATAATAATAGTTAGGGTTTTAGTAGCTAGTGTGTCGTTGTAGATTGAACGCTTGTAATCCCCTTGCTCCGCGGATTGACAAGAACCTTGGGAATCTCGTGGTGAAAAAGGTGTGGGGTCCGTACGCTTGCGGATCGTAGAGGGATACGTCTTTTATCTGTCAACAAGCCCCTTTTTCTGGCGCCATTGCCGGGGAGCAAGCTAGTTTACATCGTTTGATTTGCATTTAACTTAGTTTTTTATTTAGTTTATCTTTTATTTCTTTATCTAACATATCTAGAAAAACACTTGTTTCGTTTTTGTTTTTGTTTTTATCTTATTGTCTAGATGGCGTTCGTTAATCAACCCGTGGAAGAATCGGAGAAATCATTAAGGGATTACGCTAGCCCTCGATGTGAAGACATAAAAGTACAAGAGTCGGATTCGAAGCTCGAAGCGACCAAGTATGAGATTAAATCCAAGATCATCGCGATGGTGGTGGCAAACCCATTCGAAGGGATGGTTACGGAGAACCCATATAGACACATAAGGGATTTCACGACGATATGCAACACAGTGCGTCAAGAAGGAGTTCCCGATGAATGGTTCAAATGGAATCTCTTTCCCTACTCACTTGCCGGCAATGCAAAGACATGGTATTCGGTTGCATCCTTTGAAGTTGAAGGCAATTGGAACAAGTTGACAAAGAAGTTTTGTGAGAAGTTCTTTCCAATTAGCAAGATTCAACATCTAAGGAGGCAAGTGATTAATTTCATGCAAGGAGAAGAGGAAGGGATAGGTTTAATGGGTTAATCGAACAAGGACCAAAACTTGGCTTCACCGGTGACGTACTCTTGCATACATTTTTCTTTTCCCTAACCCCTAGTTGCATGCAACATGTCGAAATGTGTGCAGGCAGGGATCTCATGGAGAAAACACTCACGGAAGCCGCTCAATTTCTACAAAAAGTTAGTAAAGCGGCTGCCATGCGAAGAGATTGGGAAACAAGACTTGCGGAAGAGCCGGAATATAATTCGAGGAAGAAGAAGTGTGCTGATTTTTCTAAAGAGGCAACCCCGGAAGTCACAAAAGAGGAACCAATCATGGAAAAGCTTGAAGAGGAACACCTCAAGTCAAGATCTACACTGAGCGTCGACTTCGCCACACCAAACGAGACGAACAAGAGAAGCATGTCAAGCGCGAAGCCACTAAGTGAGTTCGAACCAATGGATTGGGTTCCTATTGATTACGGAGAAGTATTCGACAAGAGAAGACCGTTCCCTAATCAAAAGGGAATGGCGAGAGCATTGGAAGTGGATTTCCCACCGGAGAAGAAAGCAGAAAATTCATATGACCTTGAAACCACCGGTGAGATTTTTCAAAAGCTCTTTGGAGATGACATAGTGGATCCGAAACACATAGCCGAGGTGAAGAGAATCATGGGGATCAAGCCCGAAGCATCACCATACGCTCGCCTCGCCGAAATCTACGCGATAGGATCCGAAGAAGAAGAGAAGATGACACCACACTTGAGTTGCGAGATCAACGGAGTCCAATGCAAGGCTTTATGCGACATCGGAGCCCAAGTAAGTGTTCTATCTTCTAAAATTTACGATAAAGTTCAAGACCACAACCTACACTTAGCTCCAACATCAACGAAATTAATTATGGGTGATGGTAGAACTATCAAACCTCTAGGTATTGCTTGCAACATGAAAGTAACCAACGAAGTGTTTAGTACTTTCAAACACTTAACCAACGAAGTCATTAGACCGGAGCCCAAATCACATGCTCTTACCACATGAGCAATCCATTTAACCAATCAGGTGATTCCAAAAAGGAGATCCTATTCTCGCGAGTGACGAACATCACTCGACTTGTACCGGATCCTTAAAGCATAGCAACTAGCGACCTAACATGCTAGTAAAAGATCATAGGTACTTATGGATCATGCAACTAGGGTTTTATTTCAACTCCAGAACGTAAATGCACATACAATAACAATAAGTAAATTCAGAAGTTTAAAGAAACACATAGGTTAATGAATAAACCGGGGCTTGCCTTCATCAGCACAAGCAGACACACACACTTCCGGACTTTGGTCCGGGTCTTGCTCTACGGTCACGTAGTGCACGTCTCCTCTTGCTCCCTCGTCCTCGTCAGCCGGCACAAGCGTATAACTACCATCGGGGACTTCTACACGGGGAATGCAATGCAGTGATTAGGAGTGCAATTATTTTAATTTAATTTGAAAACAGTAGCAAACAGCTACAAGGAGTATATGGTTGGCCATATTCACCTTAACAAAAGTATTTAAACATTTTTCCTTGTAAAAGATAATCAAAAAGCCTATTTAGCCTTCTCTTTAAGGTGATTGTGTGCACATCTATTTAAGAGTAATTAATTTAATTACAAACAGCAAGTGATTTACTTTTATACCACCATTTTACTTTCCTAACTCATTTATGTGACTTATGCACAAAAGAATGTGTTTCTCCTATTTTTCCTTTACTAGATTAATCTAGTTTGCAACCTTTTAATCAACCAAACACATCTCAAACTTGTTCAACAGTGCCCACTGGCCCTAATGACCAGGAACACTCCCTTGGACAGTAAGGAACTAATTTTTGTACTACTGAATTTAAATACACAAGTTAAAGGCATTTCTAGCTAGCATATAGAGGATTAATGCATATTAAAAGAAATATAACAGAAATGAATCCAAACTTTCTCCTAACACATGCTTTGGTCCAAAAAAAGCCTAAAGAACCAATAAACACACCTATAGCCCTTATGGATCTTGCTACACATATTTATGATTAAAAACAAGCATAAATGAGGAAATAATATTTCTAACAGAGATAAAATCATGGTAAATTCACCAAGGTTCATTTTGATATAACATGACAATATCCAGAAGTTGGGCTCAAGAATAATTATATTTTAAGCTACAACAATCATCTAGGCAGATTTACCAATATCACAAGATAATTTATATAAAAAGATCCCTTCACAACTTTGTGCAACTTTTGGCACAGGATCTAAACACGATAGTTCCCACAACATATCCAAAATCCAGCTCAAGATCTTGTGTGGATTTTGCAGAAACACCAATCTAGGTATTTTACTTTTCAATTTTTCAAGCAAAAACTATAGCTCAAAAGTATATACTTATTTGGAGAAAGTTGTAGTTCTTGTTATACTGAGCACAGCAAAATTGGGTTTGCTATTTTTGGATTTTTCTACGATTTTAAATCGACTTTACAACTTTCAGCCATAACACACCAAGGGGTTAGAATCTTTATTCACTTAGGACCCTGGAACTTTTAAATCTCTCATAGATATGCCCCTGGCTCCTCCCCCTTGGACCCGACGGCGATGGCGAGCTCGCCGGTGGCGAGGTGAGGCACGGGCAGGCAAACAAGCGACGGGGGACTGAAATTGGGCTCACCAGTGATTGATTGGTGGCGGTGGTTCGGCCGGGAAGGTCGCTGGTGAGCGGCGGCGGCACATGGGCGGTGCGGCCGCGGGAGCTCGGACGGCGGTGAGGGAAAGGGCGATGCTCAACAATGTGCTGCACCGGAAGCCTCCATGTGGCCTAGGGACGACGCTAGGCTGGTCACAGGGCGCGGAAGATCGACGGAGGGGTGAGCTCTACGGTGGCGGTCCGGCGGCGGGAAGGAGGTTCGCACCGGCGGCGCCAATGGTGGACGGCGAGGCTCAGTGGCGAGTGTGCGTGCGCGCGAGGAGCGGCCGGGGCGGGTTTTTATAGGCGCCGGAGGTCGGTTAGGAGCCGGTGAGGTCACGACGACGACTCGCGCACGTGTGGAGAGGTCGCGGGATGGCCGGCGACGTGCGTCGCTCCGGCGGCCAATGGCGCACCACGGGCGGTGCGCCCGCCGGTGGATCGATGCCACCCGGCGCGGTCCACTTGCCACGGACGGCACGGGTGAGCTCCCGCCGGCGTAGCGCGGTGACCAACGGTCGGGCCGTGCCTCGGCGTGCGCGCCCGACGCGGGTACGGCGCGTACGGCGGCTTGCCGACGTGGCCGTGCACGACGTCGCGGCAGGGCGCGTCTCGGCGTTCCCGGGGTGTTTGTATTTCGCTGAAGCAGTTTTCAAATTGAATTTTCTCTGGATTTTCAAACTAAAGTGCACCTTATGGTCTAAAGCAAAGTTGAAGATCACACATCCCTCTACAACTTTCACAAAGGTTGGTAGGGGTGTTACCCAAAGAATCAAGCAGCAACATCGTGCCAAGCTGGCTAATTTCTCGGCACCGATGAATATAGTGAACCAGTGCCTTGATTAGCCATTTTCACCCCCCTACACTCCAAACTACCAATGCCACTCAACAGCAAAGTTGTGTGCCTTGAAAGTCTGCACATTTTTCCCTTTGGGAAGTGTTTAGGGAAATTTTGGAGAACGTGCACAAAGTCTACACTAGCACTAGAGGGTCAAAGGAACATTAGGTTTTTGAGTTTGGGTTTTGACCATGGGTCAACCTAGGACTCCTCAAGGGTGGTTAAAGAGGTGTTAAGAGGGTCATTAGCACAAAACACCACTGAGCAAAAACACGTGGTGTTACAAGTAGGAGAAAGTTTGGCTCCAGTACTGTTATATTTGTTTTCATATGCATTTATCCTTTTATTGCTATCTAGTAATGCTTTTATTTGTGTGCTTTAATTTCAGTGGCTCAAATTTGGTTGCTTGCTGTCCAAATAAGTGTTCCCTGGTCAGTAGGACCAGTGGGTACTGTTTGGCTAATTTTGATGCTTGTTGGTTGTTGAAAAGTAAGAAAACTAGATTAATCTAGTATAGGAAAGATAGGGAAACTTATTCTTTTTTTGTTTTTTTGTTTGAGCTCTATAAATGAATTGGGAGAATAATTGGTGGCACATGAAAGTGCATTTCCTTGCTGTTTTACTTTTAAACTAATTATTCTTTTATAGATGTGTACACAATCACCGTAAAGAGAGGGCTAATTAACCTTTTTGATTATCTTTTAAGGGAAAATGTTTAAATGCTTTTGTTAAGGTGAATATGGCCAACCATATACTCCTTGTGGTTGTTTTGTGCTGTTTTTGAATTAAATTAAAATAATTGTACTCCTAATCGCTGCATTGCATTCCCCGTATAGAAGTCCCCGACGGTAGCTATACGCTCGTGCCGGCTGACGAGCACGAGGGAGTAGGAGGAGACGTGCACTATGTGACCGTAGAGCAAGACCCGAACTGAAGTCCGGAAGTTTGTGTGTCTGCTTGTGCTGACGAAGGCAGGCCCCGGTTTAATCATTAACCTATGTGTTTCATTTAAACTTCTCAATTTATCTTTGTTATTTTATGTGCATTTACGTTCAGAAGTTGATTGAAACCCTAGTTGCATGATTCCTAAGTACCTATGATCTTTTACTAGCAGGTTAGGTCGCTAGCTGCTGTGCTCTAAGGATCCGGTACAAGTCGAGTGACGTTCGTCACTCGTAAGAATAGGATCTCCTTTATGGAATCACCATATTTATAAATGGATTGCTCATGTGGTAAGAGCATGGGATTTGGGCTCCGGTCCAATGGCTTCGTTGGTTAAGTGTT
This sequence comes from Cenchrus americanus, assembly GCA_947561735.1. Lineage (NCBI taxonomy): Eukaryota > Viridiplantae > Streptophyta > Magnoliopsida > Poales > Poaceae > Cenchrus > Cenchrus americanus. The sequence goes on from OX387240.1 coordinate 60,688,939, forward strand.
TGAAAGTACTAAACACTTGTCGGAAATAGGCACGGTAAGCCTAGTACCTAAATGAGACGGTGCGGGAACTTTGGGCTACTACTCTTAGGGCTGTGGCCCCGGGCTTGCTCCCCGAGTACTTGCGTGAGGCTGGGTGACCTTGGTGGCGTAGCCTAGTAAACCTCGTACTGAAGACTGTAGCATCTGATCCCAATCCGAGAAGTGACGGGAACCGCCTGGTTGGTGAACTCTTAGTGAGGGCACCTCCCGTGTGTTTAGGTCCACCTTGCAAGGTTTTGAATCAATCGATTGTCGGCCTCTCACCGTTATCCGAGACTACTTAATTTACTGGCCATGATATCCCTTTATGATGGAACTTTGTGAAGATTATTATTTGATTAATTGTTTTCACAACTTTGATTGCAAATTGCAATAGTTGCATATGTAGTAATGGTTACTTATACTAGAACATGAGCTAAAATGTGAAAATAAGGATTCACTTCTTAGTAGCTTTTGGGCAAACAAACCCACTAGCCAAAAGCCAAGCATGATTAGAGGTAATGTCTTTCTTTTAGACGGGTAAGTCTTGCTGAGTATTAATATACTCAGCCTTGCTTTATAAATGTCGTTTCCAGGTAATGCATGTGATGTGTGGCCCGGAGAACTTCCACCCGGCTGGGAGCTGGAATGGGTGGATGATAACAAGTGATTGCATCATGGACAGGCCTCCTATGATGTGATCATACTGTTTAGTTTCTTCCGCTATTTTTAATAAACTCTGACCATTTACTTTCATGTCAAAGAACTATGTTTGTAATATTGGACCCTACGGGGAATTTGATGTTAATTTGTAAAGCACTCTGGACTCTCCTTCATGGGGGTTTTAATGCATACATTCGATCCTCTCTGTGTTTTCAAGTGATTTACCGAGCTTTAACCCGGTAACACTCAACGGGATGATTCTTTATTATCGCTTAATGACCAAATGGAGTGGTTTAGGCGATAGTACGGAATTATCTCGGATGGGATTGTCACACCATGGTAATTATATAATAGTTCTAATAACATCAAATTTGCTCTAAAAATCTACAAATTGACTTGGCAACATAATTTTGGTACCTAAACTTGTCTTCAAATTTCAAGTGGTATCGATGAAGGAATAATATACTTGTGTACAAATGTCTTCATCTCTCACATAGTTTCCTAGAATGTTTGCTTGAACATTGAAGTTTTCCACACTTTGCAACATGTTCGAACTCATATGCATTTGAAAACTTAACAAAACCTTGTGTTCACCTTAAGCTTACAAAATGTAAAGTTCCATCACTGATGGTTGTGTAAAACAAATATTATTTGTATGTTGTACTTACAAATAACAAAATAAGGCATATAAACATCACTCAACAAACGGAATGTACACTAAACAATGAAATTAATGAATAGATGGTGATTTTAGAAAAATTTAGAAAAAAAGTATCAAATTTGGACTAATAACGACGAAAAAATACTTGTTACAACATTTGATTGCAGATTAAAACGAGAAATGGGAACTATGCTTCATTTGAATAGAACTGGGCCCCACAGTCATTAGCGACGCGGGGCTGATAACCCGCGTCGGATTTGCTGCTCTCCCAAAATTTTACACAGATAATTCGAGCATCATACAAAAGCTAATCTACTACTGATTTCCTATTCTCTGTGCGAACTTCACCATTTCGCAGTGCAACCTACAGTCTTCGCTGCAAAACAGAGAAATTCGAAGTCATCCTTTTTCCACGCCGCCGCCGGTGCCTGCGCACGGCTGATCGCCGCGCACCCGTGCCGGAGGCGGCAGCGGTTCACCCCAAATGCGCCAAGTCGAGTAGTGGAGCGCACACGCGGCCTTCTCACGCAAAGGCAGACACCCCTCGTTGCTCAGCCATCTCGACGACGTCATACTGCCGCCGCCCGCGACCCGCCTCATGTACCCCTTCGCTGTGTCGTCGGCGGTGGCATCACCATTGTCTCTGTAGAGCAAGATGGCGTATAGATAGGCCGCCGCATCGTGCCCACCCTCGGCGGCGCGCCGGAGATCATTGTATCCCCTGTGTTCGATGAAGAAGCCTTTGATTCCGGAGAGGAAACAAGCCTCCGGATTCCCGAGACCGCTCAACATAGCAAGGAATGCTTTGTAAGCGGTGGGGTTCCACACCCAAGAAATCTCATCTCGTATCCCCTCTATCGACAAATGCCAGCCGACGTCATCGTGGACGCACACGAGGCGCATGGTTGAGCAAGTATCGTGTAGGCTGCGGAGGTCAGCCAAGGGCCGCTCCGAGGTCGCACCGAAGCGCGCCGCAATATCAATGCGGAGGTCTTGAGGGAGGCCCAGCAGCAGCGATGACGGCTGGTGCTAGGTGCTTCTTCCCGGCATGTTATCCATCTCCAGCCGGAAATGGTGACGATGAGGAGTAGGCAGTTGCTGTTTTTCGCGGGTAGAGATGAAGGGGCAGGGGATCTAATTATTTTGGAAGGAGAAGATACAGGAGATTTGTTTCCAAACACGATTTAAGTATGCAATAGCGACGACGTTTCGTTACCCCGCGTATCATTTAATTTCACATTGGACTCACTACCTCTACAGCCCTGCTCTCAGCCATTGAATGGCAGCAGTTTCGCCATTGACCATCTTGGGAACCTCTTCCCGTTTCATGTGCTCTTGATCTTATCCCTTCCTCTCTTTTTTTTGAGATGATGACTACATTGGATGTTTGGATGGAGGTGTTAGTGTTAGTTTGTAGCAAACTAACACCAAAACTAACACTTTGGAGCCAAACACATGTGTTAATTTGGAGGTGTTAAAAACTACCACTAACAGTAACACTAACATCTACCATCCAAACACGGCCATTGGAGACGATGTTTGCTTACTCCGCGTATCATTTAATTCTACATTGGAATCACTACCTCTGCAGTTCTGCTCTCAGCCATTGACTAGCAACAGTTTCACCATTGACCGTCTTGGGAACCTTCCCGGTCGTTCTTGTGCTCTTGATCTTATCTCTTCCTTGTTTTTTCTATAATTAGGCACCGACGCCTATCGGTCCTCCTCACTTCAAGTTGCTTCCTTCTTCTCTAGTAGATCTAGATCTAGCTATATGGTTCATTCTTCTGATACAATAAAGCAAGTCACTCGCTTCCTTCATCTCTAGATCTAGATCTAGCTAGTATATGGTTCCTTCTTCTGATACAATAAAGCGAGGCACTTGCTTCCTTCTTCTCTAGATCTAGATCTAGCTATGGCGCAAAGAATATATCTTGTAGGGCGCAAGCTTTTGCTTTTCTCTCTTCTTCCTCCTCCTCGGTCTCTCAGTTGCTAGAAGAATTCTTGTGATAGGGGGTGATTGGGTTGCTCATCCCTCTAACACAGCTGCGAGAAAAATTCTTGTGACATACTCCTTCCTCGTAGCCGTGTCCGGGGTAGGTAGCCCAGAACCTCCTGGCATCAGGATGAACAATTTCATCTTGTGTCCAATGATCATTGTTTAAGCCATCAACAGAGATGGAGCTTATTCAATGACCATGTGCAGCAAGATCGACGACCTGCGAGCAAGATCGATATGTGTGTGATTTTGCATATCTCTTCATGAAGATATTGCCGCATTGTAACCTTGTTCTGATGTATCAGTGATGACTGTAATCTGTGTGTGTGATTTTGCATCTCAAGAGACATGCTTTTGTGATTATCTCAGTGCAGTACAATTTTTTGTATGATTTACCTACTCACTTGCAAAGCTTGTTATTATCTCAACAGTTTGGCAAATCAACTTGTTTCTCTCAGGATTTTTGATGTAAGTTAGATCTGGATTTGGCAAGTGAAATTATGCCAGATTGTTGGAGATGAACTCTTTTTTTACTTGGCATATCTTTTTAGAAGTTGGCAAAGCACAAGATTTGCCGAGTAAAATTTGGCAAACTCTTGGAGATACTCTAATCCGTGTCTCTTTTGATGTAATCTGTTCATGATTTTGCATATCTTCTTGCACATAACAAAAGCGACGCTGGTTCGTTAGTCCTCGTCTCTTGCCCGTAACGAAGGCGATGATGGTTCCTTAGTCCTCATCTCTTGCCCGTAGCAATGGCGACGCGGGTTCGTTGGTCCTCGTCTCTTGCCCGTTACTAAACTGAAGCAGAATATAAATAGAGTATATATGGTATCTTTGGCAGAATATATTACAAGCAGGATTCAAATTCCACCACATCCTATATATTTCAAAAAGGATTGAAATTCCACCAATACATTGCATCCTTTATATTACAAAACAGATTCCATTTCCACCAATAGAGACATCCCCCGACATTACAAAAAGGATTCAGCAGAAATCAGGCTTGCTTTTTCTTCCTTGATTTCTGTATATGGATTTTTCACTATAGTCGCTTCGCAAGTATGGTGTTTTGTTAGTTCCGAAGAGTTGGGGCTTGTATGAAGTGTCAAAGGATGGAATTTCGTCAAACTGGTTGTATTCCTCCTCCTCAACAACATTTTCAATCCCCACAATCCTTTTTTTTCAGGCATAACCACAAACCAGTTCTTCTTTGCAAGGTCAGGTACATAGAACACTTGCTCAACATGCATCTCCAGTACGAAATTATCGGTAACGGACTTTATAGCCTGTTACCTGTACGACGACGATCGCAACGGACTTGCCGCACCGCTACCGATAGGGCATTGATCGGTAACGGACTTTACAAGCCCGTTACCGATAGGTTTGACATTTGTAACGAGCTCTTTTAACATTTGTTACAAAGAATTTATGTAACGGACGTTTAAGAAGCCCGTTACCAGAAGTCCACATCGGTAACGGGCGTTGTGGAGGCCAACCCGGGGGTCGTCCTGGCGCGCTTATAGGCAGCGGGCGCCAAACAACAACTGTTATAGATGTGGGTGGATGTAACGGGTGTTAAGGGCCCGTTACAAATGCTGCGTGACCTATTTGAGGTTTTCACGTAGTGTATGAGACTACAACTTTCATTTTGGGAGTTTATCCATTCAATGTTGTTTACAAAATTTGAATTTTGAATTTGAGAGATTCAAACAAAGTTTTTGGTTGACAATATGATTTCAAATGGAAAAAGTTGTAAACTACAAAGTTTCATGAATTTTCAAGATCTACAACTTTTATATTGAATGTTTCTCCATTCGAGGTCATTTGAAAAATTCAAATTTTCAAATTTGATAAATTCAGACATACTTTTTATTGACAAAAGTAATTCAAATTAAAATGGGTTCAACTAAGAATTGTATAACTACTGAAGATTTACAACTTTTATTTTGGTCATTTGCTCATTCAGTATAGTGGTAGTAACATTGTTCACAAATCTTATATATCTCTTATATAGTTTTGTGAAACTATATAAGAGATATATATAGATATTGTGAACAACAATACTACCACTTTGTCATATGAAAAGATAACCCAAATAAAAGTTCTACATCTTGAGAAGTTATGAAACTTTGTAGTTAAAAGTTTTTTATTTGAATTAATTTACTACTTCAAAATGTGATTTGAATTTGTCTTTGCCGGGTGTTTTTGCTTTAGCACTCGGCAAAGATCTTATTTGTCGAGTGCCAAAAGAAGACATTCATCAAGCATCTAAGTTTGCCAAGTGTGAAAAAACACTCGGCGAACAAGCAAGAACACCGAGAAAAAAAACACTAGGCAAACAAACAAGTTTGCCGAGAGCCAAAGAATACAATTGGCAAATAAGCAAGTTTGTCGAGTGTTTTTCTTTGCCATGTGTCTGAGGACTCTTTGCCGAGTGTTTTTCTTACACTCGGCAAATTGGTTGTTTGCCGAGTGCCAACAAAATGCACTCAGCAAAGAGCTGGTTTACGGCATGTTCTTCAACAACCAATTTGCCGAGTGCCAACAAAATGCACTCAGCGAAGAGCTGGTTTACGGCATGTTCTTCAACGTGCAAATGAGTTGTTGTTGTCTCACTAGACACTGATGTGCTGGCTTCTCTGTTTGAGCGTACACTGTAGTAGTGTACTGTTGTGCTTTGTGTGGTCTTATCATGATCATGAAGACTTCAATAATAATCCAAACGTGTAGTAGGCCACTAGGATACTGTGTTTGGATTATCACGGTGCCTATGCGTTATGGGTATTGTCATCTTCGTGTGTGGTATTTGTATCTTCCAGGATACCCATTGTAGCAAGGATCAATAATGCACTTATCCTTTGGTGATGGATCTTGTATTGTGGTTCTCACTTGGGGTGCGGCTGTCGGTGACTTCATGGGTGGACTGAAAGTTGTATGAGCTTTTGGCTGGATGAATTACTCCTTCCAGCTCGAGCTTTTTTTAAGGTGCACCATACAACCAGTGGTGGTATAGGGTATCAGTCTTTTTTGGAATGTGTGAATTTGTAATTACTAAAAAATATTATTTTGGGTATTGCGATTTTTTCTCCTGAACTTTGTTTTTCCATGAACGACATTTTTCACTTTTCACTGAGACAAATTTTCTTAATACCCCTCTACCACCTAAACCACCCATGTATACCACCATACCGCAAGTGCAAGTTTTGGCGGTATATAATTAATCTCAACCTTCAGATTCTTTCATACTAGTCCCTTTTAAACAGTGGTATAAGGTGGTATGGTGTACCGTAAAAAGCCCTCGAACTCACATTATATCTGCCAACGTCAAATAAAATGATATGGGAGGTAGTAGTTGATTAGGTGAACATTTCATTTCAGTGGACTAGCTGGAACTAGAGGTGGTAAAGGACGTTCCAATTTAGCCTAGCAAATTTAAGGATGTGGCCAAATAAGAGTCGGGCTATATTAGTATACAGTTTTGAGCTCAAAAGTAATAGGGATTTCTTAGATTGTGAAGAATGCATTAGAGTCATGGCCTATTACCACCCCTAGCTGGAACCATATTCTCAATTAAAATAACTAGCATAAATGTATGTGCACGTGTTTTGAATATCATGGAGTACAAGAATTATTTACATTATAATTTTATTTGTGATAAAGATGTAATGATAAGGATGTATTTTGAAGAAATATATTATTAATTCAATCACGTTGAAAATATTCAATAATGAAAACCTAACTTATTCCATAATGATCTTCGTCCGTTTGGACCATTGTTAAATTTTTTATTATTTTTATGTTTTATAATATTTTCTTGCTAAGTCCACTGCTCCTCGTTCCGACGCCACTCTGGTGCTGGCCATCCTTGGACAGGCGGACATCCCTCCTTCCCTAGCCCTTCTTCCTCTTCCCGGGCAACACGGTCCCTTCCCGGCCCTGGAGCTGTGTCGCCCCATGGTCCATGCATGGATATATGCAGGTGCGGATCCAAAGTTCCAACCCAAGTACTACATCCAATATGCTGAACTCCAAGAAAGTATCACAAGCAGCGGAGGAACAACCATCGCCAGGTCCACGGCCGCAGGCCAGGGGGAAGACGACCCCTCTGCCTCTACCACTGCTATTGTGAGGCGGCGGCACACACTCCACTCGTAGTACGCGCACTAGCAACGTCACACAGCAAGGCACGCTGCAGCAACCAAAGGCTCAGATTTTTAATCCATCACTCTTCCACCAGACCCCAATCGCCCTCCTCCCTACCTGTACCACCCAAGAAAAATAACCTTCTTTCATTTCCTCTCTCTAGGCACAAACCACAGAGAGACCAAGGGAGAGGAAAAGTAGAGAGTTGTACAGCAAAAAACTAAGTCGGTGGGAGTAAGACCGCCCTCACGGTTTTCATTACCCCGGTTTCACCAGCGAGGGTATTTTTTTAAAAAATCAACCTTATAATTCGCTCCAACGAGGAATCGAACCTGGCTGGTCGCGACCATACCTCAGCTCCACTAACTAACTAGGACAAGAAGGCTTCAGTAGAGAGTTGTAGAGAGAGAAAGTCCAGAGCTCTGTTGTCTCCCCTTCTCACACTCTAGATATAGCGTCCACTGCCTCGACCCCTCGGCCTTGCTGCTGCTACTGTTGTCTACAAGTACGAGACCTTAAGCGACCTGCCACCATCACCAACGAATTCGTGATTAGCCGCCAGTGGGGGCGGTTCTGTTATCGATCTTGACCCGGGCAATGTCGTCGGTGCAGAGATCGACTAAGATGGTGCTGCTAGAGGAGGTGATGGTGAACCTGGCAGAGTACACTGACGTGTTGAAGCCGTCGACAGTGACCCTCCCACTCAAGGGGAAGCCCTGGCGCATTGCTGCATAGAGAGGGCGAACATGGCAGGAGAGGGTGGTGCGGCCCGCATCATGCCGCCGGAGAGGACAGAGAAAACATTTTCCCCTTGTCAACGACGGGAAGGGTTTTTCAGATGTGATACAGGGAAGGGTAGGGCCAGCGGGTACGGCGGTGGGTATGTGCGCGGCTGGTGAGGAAACAAGTCGCTTTTTGGCATAAACGTTCCTAAAATTGCGATTCTATGAGTCTTCCACCTAACCCACTCCTCAAATATATACATGTGGCTTCGGCGTGAGGGGTACGGTGGATCGATTTGAGTGAGAAACATCTTCAATTGTTTTCACTCTTTATAGTATAGATAGAATAATAATTAAATTTTGTTGTCGGTCCCACGTACTTCCTCGTAATTCCCGTGACGCCCCGGTTTTTATTTAACCGTAATAGTCGGTCAAAGCTCGCCGACAATGGTCAAAACCATGGTCAACCCAGGTCCTCACCTTGAAAACCTCACCAACCAAACCTAATAACCCTATTGATCAAGTTGACACACATGTGTGGTCAAGCCTTGGTCAAATGCACGGTCAAACCCCACCCGAACCCTAGAGACCTTGAATGTATTCCGAACTTTTGTCGCGTTCTCCAAATTTCACCTAAACACTTCAAAATCTACCAATATGAAAGTTGTCCACACAACTTTCCCGTAGATTGGCATTTCCAATTTTGAGAGGAAAAAGGTGAAAAAGTGGTCAACCGTCGCAACTCTTGTTCACCGAGACTTGGCGACATTCAAAGTTTGGCAGCAATTTGTGCAAAATCCATTGATAAAAACACCATACGACTTTTGTAAAAGTTGTAGAGGGTAGTGAGATCTACAACTTTCCTATTCACCACTTAGCGCACTTTAGTTGCAAAAATTCGAGTTAATCTCGCTCAAACAGGGCTACCCCGGGTTGTTTCAACACATGGCGATGCCGGACGCGTTCTCGCGCTCCGCAGCGCGACCCCGCGCGCCGTGCTCCGCCGTACGCGCGCGCCGGGCGGACCCGCGACCGGCGGTCCCCGCGCCGCCCTCCACGTGACACGAGTGGACCCGGGCCCGCAACGCGTCGCGCCCCCACTCGCCGCCCGCCGCACGCGTGCGTCCACCGGGGCCCGGCCACCGGTCCCTCCCCCGTGCTAGCGCGCCTACCGAGGCCGGTCGTCGTACCGAGGTGTTAACTCCGGCCCTTACTTCGACGCGGAGACAGGGGCCGCCCCCCGCTACAAGGGGAAGCCCCGGCGCATTGCCGCATAGAGAGGGCGAACATGGCAAGAGAGGGTGGTGCGGCCCGCATCATGCCGCCGGAGAGGACAGAGAAAACATTTTCCCCTTGTCAACGACGGGAAGGGTTTTTCAGATGTGATACAGGGAAGGGTAGGGCCAGCGGGTACGGCGGTGGGTATGTGCGCGGCTGGTGAGGAAACAAGTCGCTTTTTGGCATAAACGTTCCTAAAATTGCGATTCTATGAGCCTTCTATGAGTCTTCCACCTAACCCACTCCTCAAATATATACATGTGGCTTCGGCATGAGGGGTACGGTGGATCTGATTTGAGTGAGAAACATTTTCAATTGTTTTCACTCTTTATAGTATAGATAGAATAATAATTAAATTTTGTTGTCGGTCCCACGTACTTCCTTGTAATTCCCTATAGAAACTTCTTGTTACTTTCAAGTAGTTCCACCATTAGATTTTGTCGGAGATGGACAACTCATAAAAAAGTACGCTAAAATTTCTCTAATTTTAATTTGGATGGCCATCTTATGGGATGTCTACAAGAGATAATACCAAAAGCCAAAAATGAGAAGCCACGAGGTTGTGCTTTCAATTTTGGGTTTTTAAGGACATCCAGATCGATTTCATACATCCCGACAGATAATGGTCCAAAAATGCCTTGAACCTGAAACAAACAGGGCTAGTGGTAGGATCCAAGGGAGCCCACAAACAACTAATTAAGATCTCCCTAGCCTAACTTAACTCAAGAGACTACAATACTAAATATACGTGGGCACAGTCGCACCTTATAAGTTGTGCAAACCCACTATCCATTTCCAACCTAGCAAAATCACAATAGTTTGATACTAAAAAAATACACCATATTTCATTTATTCATAGTTCCACACCACTTGGACTTTACAGAGATTTAGAACATAAAAAGTTACAAAAAATTGTTGAAAACACAATAACAACAAACAGTATAACATAAAACTAGTTTCTACATAACTAATAAAAGCTTTACATGATTTAGACAAGTGCAAAGATGGGCAACACATGTTTCAAACATACACAATAATAATTTGCTGAATTTGTAGTATGCAAATATATGTAGCCTCGGCGCCTCGCAAGAATCCGAACCAGCAGGATATGTAGGATCAATATCACTCTTTCTTGGGGCAGAGATCAGCATAATCACCAGGACCATAAACCTCGAATAAATCGTTAAAGAAACCTTTCTTTCTTCTGGGATTGCATCCCATGTCACGACACAGCTGATCATTGTACCAAGTGTGAAGGATTCCAATGGAAGATCTGCGGAAGTATTGACCCAAATATCTTTTCATGTACTTTTCCCATTCAAGGATATCCTTCTGCATAGACGTAATGCTTGGCAAAGTGAATCCACCATCCATGAAATGCGCGAGCCACTTGGCTCGGATGTCCGACGTGTACATATTTGAAATGCTCTCTGAATACCCGATCACTGCAAGCTGGGGGATCTTAGGGTGTATGCACTCCCTGCAAATTACATATATGTAGTAAATGAAAGCATAGTTAATTAGTGTCCTAGTTCGAATTCAAAATACATTGATGACAATTTTTTATAAGAATATGCACCTATAGAGAGGCACAGTCGTGGATGTTGACCCAGCTGCAACACTTCTAAAGTACTCTGATGTGAATATGACCTTGATCTTCTCATCTCCTTTGTACCCAGTTCCAAAAATCACTATATCGGTCTTTATTGGTGATGGCTCACCCTCCACGAGCACACCATCCTTGCAGAAACTAAACGTCTTTGATTTCTTCAGTACTATACTGCCTTCTTCCAACCTCTTGTAGTGATCCTTGGGTGTAATGGCAAACAAGCATGCGGCTACTGCATCAAATAAGCTATGATCTGGAACCATGTCGAACTTCTTCATCGGAATCGAGTAGTAGCTCTCAGCAAATTTTGAAAATACCCACCTCTAAAACACACAATAAGCATAAATTTCAAATCAGCTCTGAAACATATATATCATATGTCCATAATACATCTTAAATTATGTCATTAATTACCAGTGGAGTCAAGAGGGTGGCCAAGAGTGAAAGGAGAAAGCCTTCACCAGGCTTGTGAATTAGGAGTTCGGAAAAACGATTTAGATATAGGTATGATATGTGGACGCCCCAAGCGAAGTAGTCTGATATAATCCAGCGCTTTGTTCGCACCACCATTGTACACGGATGAGCAGTGCCTGCAACGCAAGGGAACAGTAAGGCCTCATTCGTTTCCATCGGGTTGATTCCGACCGGAATTGATAAATGTAATACGAAAATCATGATAGATACTATAAGAGATCTGGATTTATTCCGGGTCGAAAATTAATTTATTCATGATAGGCACACCATGAGACTCGGAATTAATCCACTAGTCAAGAGGTGTAGAATTAATCCGACTCTTCGATCTCTTGTTTTACCTATCATGATGAGTAAATTAAATCTCAATCCGGAATGAATCCGAGTCTCTATCACAAATTTCTTGGTATATCTATTATTCCAGCCGGATTGAATCCCGGGAAGCGAACAAGTCCTAAGTGTACAATTGGAAACAGCAAAAATATAGATAGAAAATTCTTCATTTTGGTAGCCGTTAAAAATTCTGATATAACATCTTCAGTTGGACAGAATGGTACAAATATAAAGCGGCATGGATCAAAAATCTGCAAAAAAAAGTTCAGGAGTAGATAGCAGAGGGGGGGTCGGCTTATACCATTTACTTCGGCACATTCAGCAGCAACGTCAAGTGCTGATTTCAGGTAGCCAACGACTGTTACACGCTTGCCCTTGATCATTTCCTTAGCTTTTGTGCCCATTTTTGCGTACTCCATGGAATGGATCACTTGCCCATCAAATGCTTCCGGACCTTTGCCTGCAGGGAATGTGGGTATGTTGGGTACACCACTGAACCTCCCAAAGCAGAGAACAACGAAGTCCGCGGTGTGCATCTGAAAGTGAAGAAAATGCGAACTTCTTAATTCCTACAACAGTCTTTATGTAATATAAGAACAGCGATTCCAATGTTGGTGCAGCTAGCGTTAGCCCAAAATATGTATAGCTGTGCTGTGCACCTAATTTTCATTCATCATTTTATAAACTAACCATTTCAAAAGTGCTTAGACACATGTTTTCTCAGTGACAAGAATACTCACTCTGTCCCAAAAAGAATATCATTTTAAAAATTTTAGGACAGATTATTAAGGAGGTTAAATAACCTCGATTGTCCCTATTTATTTGCCATATTAGATGCTGATTGATTGTTGCATGCCTACATGCACTTGCACACATGCCAAATTAAGTAAAATGTCATTCTTTTTGGGACAAATTTTGATCATAAAACGTCATTCTTTTTGGGATGGAGGGAGTAGATAATTTTTTACATGGCTAAGAGCACCTCCAACAGCTTACCAGAATACCATTGATGTTCCATTAACTTGTTCAGTTTTTCAAGTCACAGTTTGCTTGCAATGTGTACTCCCTCTATTCCTTCTATTGTTAAAAAGGATCCCGAAGAGTTCTTGATTTTGAATTTGATAGGCAAAACTTAACTAAAATGATCTTATAATGTTTAAAAATAGATAAACAAAAATATTATCAGGTTTGCTGTCGAATAATTTAGGAACCGAACAACAATTTGCAATACTTCTAGTAAGTAATTAATAAAAATCAAAAGTAGTTTTGAAATGGTGACTATTATTGTTACCGACTTAGGAATCATAGCCAGGTGAATTACCTTCTGAAACTAGTTAAGTTATAACTTCAAAGTCTACTAGCACCGGAAGGTAGTAATCATACAAAACTTTATTTTTGGTACCATTCTCCCCGCCTCTCGCCCATCCACATCATCGCCCACCCCCGCCTGGCCACATCGGTCGCCGACGTCATCGGCGAAAAATCCGGCTCCACCCCCGATCCCACCCGAGCCCGCGCTAGCCCCTCCCCACCGGCGTGCCGCCGCCGGCGCAAGAATCCGACTCCCCCCGATCCGACCCAATCCATGTGCCTCCCCGATCCCACCACTCCACGTCGTCCACGTCCTCTCCCCACCGCGCCCCGTGGATCCCGCGCCGGTGCGCCACCACCGTCCCGCCGCCTCCCCACCAGAGCCCCCTCCCCTCCCACCACCACCCCTTCCCCTCCCCACCAGTGTGTCGCCGCATCGATAAAACTTTCGCATCTTCGCATCATCTCCGCGACCACCGACAGGGAGGAGGGAGCCGAGGAAGCCTGGAGAAGGTCACATGCCACATCAGAGGGAGGAGGGCGCCTCCTCGTCCGGCCTCGACCTGACCGCCGGATCCGGCCCCAAGGAGGAGGTCGCCGTCGGGAGGAAGAGGACGCCACCAGCCTGTGCCACGCCTACTCTCCCGGCCTCGACCCCGCCGCCGGATCCGGTCTGAGGAGGAGGCTGCCGTCGACGAAGAAGATCGCCGGAAGAGGAGGCCGCCACCAGCCGCCCCGCGTTGGAGGCCACGCTCCTGCAGAGATCCGGCTGCGCAACCACCAACCGAAAGCAGGGAAGGGAGGGAGGCCACCATGGAGGCGGTGGTGTGGAGGAGGTCGAGGGCGCAGCTCGTGGGCTCACCTCAACGTGGCCCTCGGCGTCGGCGACGGACAGTCGCCACTCGCCGTCGCCGGAGCCGAACGCCTGGCCGTTCCCAGACCACTCCCCCCACGTCTCCACGGCCTCCTCTTTGACGCCGTCGTACTCCATCCCGACCACCCGGTGGCCGAACCGGATGCAGCCGAGCACACCGAAGTGGCGCGCGTACGCGTCGAGGTACGCCGCCACCTGGCAGTGGTCCGGGAACATCTTGGTCACGCTCTCCGGCCACGGGAAGTCGGAGTACTGGTACATGGGACGCTCCGTCTGCAGCTGGGTGCAGTCGGGCGGGCGCGCCCACACGCCGCCGAGCACGGTGTCGGCCTCGAAGACGACGGGCCGGCAGCCGCGCTCGAGCAGGTGCTTGCACACGGCCAGGCCGCTCACCCCGGCGCCGACGATGACCACCCGCTTCGTCTCCATGGCAGGCTAAGCTTGCTGCTTGTGTGCGTGCTCGGCGTGTAGGTCGGGTTTGAGGTGGAAGAGTAGGGTGTTGTGGGGAGGGACTGATCAGGAACGAGGTGGTATTTATAGGTACGACGACAGTGTGTCAGAGCTACGAGTTAGTATGAGTTATTATGGTAAAACCCCACAATCATCAATCGGATAAGGACTAAGACTTTTGGTTCTCCTTTCTACGATGTAGTACACTATATATATAGTATGCTGATAGGCCCATTGACGACCACCGCCGGGCATGAGCGAGAACAGGGCGTGCGCGCAGTCGGGATGGGCATCCAGTTGATTTTGGCGGGCTGGGGCATTATTGGAGTATTGGACACCCAGGGCTGTGCTCGCTAGACAGGGGTGCGATCAGCCATGCGATGGAGCCGGTGTGCATGAGAAAGAAGTTCGAAACGAGAAATATCAGGAGAGGGGAAAGGGATCGAATCCCCTTTCTAAAGATGAGAGGAAGGTGACTCAGGAAGGCATACAGCCCCTCGCGAGAGAAAGCCTCGGCGACTCGCGACCCCGCCGCCGCCACCCTTGCGCCCCCGTTTCCTCGCTTCGGGCCTCACTGCCGGTGGTGAGAAGAGAGGGGGTCCGTCCCTTCAGCAGATCTAGGTCTTAGTCGAGTCCTCTTAGGTCCAGGGTTTGCTCACCGCCGATGCTCGGCGGTGAAGTTAGATTTTGCCGGTGGAGCGTGGCTCGTGGCTTGGTTTTCCTGACGGCGTCGGCGATTTGCAGAGGAATAATTTTTCCTAGCTTCTTCCGTTCTCCAATGGAGATCTACTCCGACGTCAACGGAGAGGCTGGGGAGACTTGTTCAGAAGTCGAGGGTCAGCGCATCGTCGTCTTCTTCAGGTGACGATGTTGTTGAGTCTGTTAATCTCGAGGAAGATGATCCTTAGTGGAAATCTGAGCTTTGCTCGGGTTGCCAGCGGTGGATACGAAGGATACGCCGTGGGTACCGAGTTGGCCGATGCGTCTGGGAGGCAGTGTACTCAGCTTATTCGCCTAGCAGTAAGCCCTCCTCTACGGCCTCCACCTCGTAGAGATTGGCTCTAGTGCTCGGTGACGATTGGGGAGCGGCTTCGGCGGTGGTGACGAAAAGATCTCTGAAGGCTTCGAGGAAGATGAACATGAGTTTTGAACTTCCTTGTACTTTTCCTTTTCTTTGGAGTTTTGTTTGTAAAAGGGCCGGTGTAATGCTCTAATATCAATACATCTTACTTCTGAAATAAAAAGTTGAGAGGAAGGTAGTTAAACTTAATAGGAAAAGTGGATCGTTTCTCCAGTCAGCTTATAGTGAATTTTTTAGATAATATTTGATGTATTTTTAGATAAAGAGCTTATATTGAAATAAAATTAATTTTCTCAATCTGTCAGAGTTGTCCTCAAAACGATGTGAAATAGAATGTGCATTGAATCCGAGGAAGTAGGGGGTTGATTACACTAGCAGAGCAGCGACCTTCGATACGCCCCTTTTGTCCCGGTTGAACTATGGAGTCGGGATTAAAGGGTATGCGTCGACGAGGTCTGAAATGTCTGTTAAAGCCGCCTACCCTTTTGTCTCAGTTGATATTACCAATCGGGACAAAAGGGGCTCACAACAACTATATGTAGCAATGATTGCGTCGACCTTTAGTCCCGGTGGTGTTACCATCTGAGACTAATGGACTTTCTTTAGTTCGGGGTGTGACACCACACGGGTGTATCTGACGGTGAGGTGAGATTGTAGTTTCTAGAGGATAAGGGTCATCTGAGTCGCTGGTTCATAAAGGTTACGTAATAGTGTTGAATTCAATCATTTTTTGTTTTTCTTTTTATGCATATATTGAATTCAATGTGTGTAAATTAACCCTACTTTTCATGAACAATGTGTGCTATTTCGATTTGGATATAGTTTGAGCTAACAATGTCGTCGTCAAGTGGCATTGTAATGGCCATGGCCTTGGCCATGGTGGCCGTGGCCGTGGCGGTCTTGGTAGCATTGGCTTGGAAGACCCGTTGTCTTGCCGTCCAAGATTTCACTTTCACCGTGAGATGGCCTTGCAAATGGGTGATCACACACATGTAGCCAACGTGGTAATATAATGACCGAAATAATTTTTCTTTATTACATAGAACTTTTTCACTCACATGGAAAATCTCTAATTTTAGTTACATAATTATCATAGGTTATCAACAATACTAGATGGCTTAGAGATATTATCGACAATATGGCTGGTACTCCTCCAATAGTACAAACTTAGCGTGTTGACAACATGAAAAGAGTGCATATATCTTTCACCGTACATGCTCGAGTTGTAGATTACCGGTCGTTGCCAGTAGGCGTGCCTTACCCAATGATTCCCATTGCAGCATGGGTTCAGCATCATCTATTCAGTTAACCCGAGATAGAACTGTTATGGAGAATTGTCTACAACAGCTTCAGAATGTTAGGTGCTTCATGCCAGACCATTCCTATTTTAAATTAATGCAACTCGAGGTGGGTGAAAGCAATGTGGTTCAGACTACCGAGAGGCTTTGCAATGTGGTTCAGACTACTGAGAGGCAGGTAAAAACAAATTAATTTAGAAGACACACTGGTAGAGTCGGGGGCTTTTGTACGCCCCTTTAGTCCATGTTCAACTTTGGAGCCGGGACTAAAGGCCTTTCGTTGACGTGGCCCTCTCTCCTTTAGTCCCGGTTTGTAAAACCAACCGAGACTAAAGGCTCCACGTCCAAAGGCAAATTCAACAATAATTATTGGCAAGACCATTAGTCTCGGGTGGTGTTTCTACCCGAGACAAAAGTAGTACCTTTTAATCCCGAGTAACACCACCAAGCCATTCCCACCCACCACCGCCACCATAGGCCTCTCTATTTTAATTCCCTCCCCTCTCTCCTCTCCTATCTTCTTTCTTTCTCCCCATCCTTATCTCTTCTCTACTGTTTTGGCAGGTGACCGGCCCTCCCGTGGAGGACGAGCGCTGACTCCAGTGCGCGGCAGCGGCGGCCCCGCGCGGGGATCCTGACCCTCCGGCGGCGGACAAGCATCGGCTCTGGCGCGCGGTAGCAACGACCTGCGCGGGGAGCTCGGCCCTCCCGCGACGGATGAGCGCTGGCTCCAGCATGCGGCAGCCGCGGCCCGTGCGGGGAGCCTGGCCCTCCGGCGGCGGACGAGCACCGGCGCTGGCGGCTCGCGCAGGGAGCTCGGCCCTCCGGCAGTGAACGGGCCTGCGATGCCGACCTACGGCAGTGGGATCTCGTCGCACGACGGGGAGCGCAACCCCCGGCGGCGGTCGAGCTTCGGCGCGCGGCCCTCCAGCAGGCAAGTGCGGCGGCGCACGGCGGGCCGGATGGAACAGGATGCGAAGGCCAGGCCGGTTGGATGCAATGAGTTTTTTCATTCCTTTTGTGATTTGTAACAGTGAATGATTTGTGTGTTGATGAATTGATATGTTGTGATGTACAAAACGATTTTGTGAATTTGTAAGATGAAATTATAGATGTTTTGTGAATCGAATCAAACTTGTGTGGTGATTATATTATGTGAGTGAATGTGTTGCGAATCGGATCGAACTTATGCTTGTGGTGGAATTAAACTTGTTTTGGGGAGTTGGAGTTGGAGGTAGGGGTAGCGAAGTTGAAGTAGGCGACGCCAGGGCTGGCGCCCTGTTCGCTGGTGCCGGACCCAGCTTCATGGGGCTCTTTATTTTGTTTTTCGGAAGCCCTTTAGTCTCGGTTGGTAATACCAACATAGACTAAAAGACCCCTTTAGTCCCGGTTCGTTCACCCAAGACTAAAGGGGGGCCTTTTGTCTCTCATCATTAGTCCCGGTTGGACATGAGAGACATATTCCCTTTACCAACTGGAACTAAAGCCCCTCTCCCTACCAATGACACTTGAAGCTAACATCTTTCTCCTTATGTTGTCTCCCTCTCTCATTCTGTCTTTGTGGGTGAAATCCCACATGAGTGGTGTGTGTATGTGTAGAGATTAGCCTAGGAGTGTGCTAGGTAGTGAGAGGTGAGGAGAGAGATGGAGGATTGAGGGTGATGATCCGTTCGTCGTTCATCAAGCCTTGTTCCTCTGCAAATGCTTCTATTCTTCAATTAGAATGATGGAGTAAATACTTAAACAACAGGAAGAAAGCATGAAGGCAGATATTGAACAGCGAGTGTCCACCACTAAAACTGAGATGGCCCATTCTAGAGAACTACCCCAAGTACAGGTGGATCCCATCATTAGCCCTTCTACTCAAAAAAAGAAGTTGTGCTTCCACAAAGGTCCCTGAAGAGCAAACAACAATCAAAGGAGTTTAGTGGAAAACAGACAATGCTAACCTATGGATGACCTCTCTCAGCGCACCCCATGTGAGCTGCACAAGCCATTCGGCACATCACAATGAAGGTATAAATATGATTAGTTCATGCAATTATAGCTCAGCTATTGATGCATGACTTAGAAATTTATTAACTTCATTATTTCTCTACATAGATAGGTGGCGGACGGAAGTGCTTTTGCTCATTTTCCCGGATAGACAAGCCACAACATGTCGATTCCACCTGGCTACACCTCAGTTAGCGTGGAGAAGAATTGTCATCTAGATTTTGAGAGCTAAAGTTAGAGATCCGAGGAGGTGAGAGGGGAAGACACTCAAGGATGCACCTCTTGATATCATACTACAGCCCAAACGTTACATCATAATCCCCGTGAACAAGGAAACAATCTCGCTGAGAAATTACCCACAGCCACCACCATCATCTCCGAGGCCGTCATCACGACCTTCAAGATCACCTCACTCACTGTCTCCACAAGAATCATTCAATCAGGGAGGTGCGAGCTCGAGCGGTCACGATGATGACATCCCTCCCAAATCACCTCCAAAGCAACTACTGGCCGCAAAGCAGGTGCCACAGAGATCCCGAGCACAATCTTCCAAGTCAGTGCAACCACTAAAGAAAAAACAACCAGCAAAGAAAAAGCCCCAGGCCATCCAAAGGAAACTACCATGGGAGATGACAGAAGAAGAAACGGAGGCAATATCAAAACAAGAAGTCAAAGGATTGGTTCGGCGATTTGCATAAAAAATTTCTACAGAGGCAACTCGAGGAGAAAAAAAGAAGGTCCGCAGAAACTCAACACTTTCATATGTGAGAAGGAAGAAAGCAAGAGAAGAGTAGAGTTGAAAACGGACTATAACCGTTTGTTGAACAAGTCATATCAAAAGAAGAGACGACAAGGGTCGTCAAATAGTTACATCAAGCAAATACCTACGTCGACGCTGTTAACTAGCGCAAAGAAGAAGGAGAAGCAAATAGATGTGCCGACGAGCAATCAGACTTGCATTCAGACGAACAAGCTTTTGTAAATATGCCTACCGAAGATCTGATTCATGTCATTAATTTTGTTTAAGAAACAGGATGCATGTCAGTGCTATTCTCGGCAATGAAGAACTACCAGTGAATCAAAATTTCGTACCTAGATGGCACTTCCAGCCATGAGAACCTTTAGTTAGACCAGAATTGGTAAAGAAGCTCCCAACTAAAACGCGCAGATTTCATGATTGGTACATGATGAAGTCATCGAAAGGCCTGGAGATGTTTGGTATGCTCGTGAGACCTCAAGATTTTTCCAATCAAGGCGAGAAGGTGGTTTGGCTGCAATTTAAAGATATTTATGAAGTTTATCAACTAGACACCCTGAATATCGATCCTGTGATCATTTGGTGTCTGTAAGTGGCATATTTTCATATGTTTATTAATAAATTTATTGTGTCTATCGATCTACTAATTAACTTTGTCTTTCATTTTCCGTAGCCTGGAACTTAATGAGATGTGAAGGAAGGGATATGAAAGAGTTGGTTTCATGGACCCAACAAAAGTTAACCAACACGAGGTCTAGAAGCAACCAGAAACTACAATCGACACAATCTATAGGACCTTGTCTGAGTTTCATTACAAGAATTTCATACTGCTAGCTTATATATTCAAGTAAGTGTGATTGCCATCTAATTATCCTTGTTAATTCTTATGATAATCATGGTCGACAACAACAACATCATGGTGTAATACCTTCAATATCTGTTTCAAGTGTAATAATTATATCTAAGACGTTTTCTTAATGTCATATAGTTATCTTTTACTAACACTATCTTTTTATTATTTTTCCTTAGAACTTGGAAAAAATCATTGCAAAGAATCAAGGACCATTTAAACCAACAATTATATTCTATGCAAATTTAATGTACCTAATCCAAAGAACAACTTCAGATTGAGAAAATTTAAATTGTATAACACTAGTATTTCATGTTTTTTTCTCCTATACACTTTAGTGTTTGAGACAGGAAACTGGAAATAATTTATGTGGATACTACGTCTGCGAGCACATACACTGTTTCTCTACAAACTCAGAAGATTATACTATAAGGAAAATAAACCTACTAATAATACATTATTTTCTAACCGCTTATATATATTTAATTGTTGGGTGTAATATATTAATATATTTGCACATTAAATATGGATATGGTTAGGGACACACTCATTGAGAAGGGTCGTCTCTTGGCGGTTCAAGGTCCCATGGGATTCCACATGGACGAGGTGGTTAATCCAAAAGAAAAACATCATTATGACGGACATCCAATTGACCAACTTTAATTAGCACTTCCACTGGAAGTTGAGACTAGAAATTTGAATCAAACAATATTTTTATGTATATATACTAGTTTTAGAAAATACTATCTATTTTGATGTGTCTAAAATTGTGTGTATATATATTTATAGGTTTATATATGTAGGTATATAAGTCTAAGTATGTATATAGTATACACGTATACATAGATACCTAGTGCAAATATGTATATTTACATATACATATACATGTGAGACAACAATTATAATATACATGTATAACAATAATTAGAATAACTCGAATTGAAAAAATGGGACCGAGCCCCTTTAGTACCGGTTGCTATTACCAACCGAGAGTGAGTGCACGTTGGTGCTGGCGTACACGGGACTAAAGGAGGGTCTTTTGTCTCTAACCTTTAGTTGCAATTAGACTTTAAAGCCATATGGCTCTTACCAATCGGGACTAACACTTATTGTCCTCTAAAAATTCCACCCTTTCCCCGCGTCGCCACCGACGGGCAACTCGGGCGGAACCGCCGTCGTTCGCCTCCAGCCCCCGTCCTCAGTCTCCTAGCCGGTGGCAAGGGGAGTGGGGGTCCATCCCTTAGTAGATCGGCTCCTTAATCGAGTCCACCTAGGTCTAGGGTTTTGCTCGCCGTCGATGATTGACAGTGGAGTTAGGTTTTGCTGGAAGAGTGTGGCTCCTCTGTGGCTTGGTTTTCCTGGCGATGCGGAAGCGATAGCAGTGCAAGGGAATAACTTCTCCCAGCTTCTGTTCTCCGGTGGTGATCTTCTCCGACGCCAACGGAGAGGTTGGGGAGACCTGTCCAGGAGTCCGGCGCCGACGCGTCATCTTCTTCCTGTGATGATGATGTTGACCCTGTTAATCTCAAGGAAGATGATCTTTGGTGGAAATCTGAGCTTTGTTCGGACAGGGGCGGAGCCAGAAATCCACCATAGGGGGCAGAGGCGCAGAGCCATATGTTTACCGTTTATCGATCTTATAATCATAGTCACATATTGGCATTTCAGTTAACTGATTTAAAGAAACACTTAATTTCTAAACAGATTGCAAGCACTTGTTGAGCTCTAATTTGAAAATACAACTTTAATACATGAACTAATGAATACTAATAAGTAGATAATAGGAGATTAGCAGACATGAACTAATGAATATTAAATATCTAATGTGAGATAAGCAGCTTGTTGGGGTGTGCTAGTGCCAGGCCCCCCTCAGTCCCCCCTCCCTCTGCTCTTGTGCTCGGGTTGCCAGCGTTGGAAACGAAGGTTGTGTTGTGGGTGCCAGAGTTAGCCGATGCACCTGGGAGGCAGTGTCCTCAGCCGATTCGGCTAGTAGTAATCCCTCGTTTGCGGCCTCCACCTTGTGGAGTTTGGCTCTGGCGTCCAGCGACAATTAGGAAGCAGCTTCAACGGCGGTGACGAATGGATCCCTGAGGGCTCCGAGGAAGATGATTAGGAATTTTGGACTTCTTTGTAACAGACCGGTGTAATATGCTAGACCTGAGCATTTTTCGGATCGGGCCGAGTTCGGGTCGGGCTGAAAAAATTTCTGTTATTTCGGGCCGAAAAATTCCTGCCCATGACCATCCCATTAGACGCGTCGGGCCTTAATTTTCGGGGTGGGCTCGGGCCAGGCCGGGCTTGGGCGGGCCGCCCACGTATTTTATAGTGTAAACAACTAAAAACAGCATTTCGGACCGGGCTCGGGCAAAAAAAATTCGCGGGCTTCAAGATCTCTGTCCACGCTCGTCCAATAAGGTTCGTGGGCAGTCCGGGCCGGGCCGGGCTCAAAATGCTCAGGTATAATATGCTAAGATCAATACATTTTCCTTCTCAATTAAAAATAGGACAGTTGTGTTTGTACCGGTGTTAGGCTTACATGTAGCCTAAAGACTCCCGTGATGCAAGGGTAGGGTGATTGATTGGTTCCCTGACCTCGCTAGCTGGCTTGGTCCATCAGATGCAAGAGGATATACCTCGAGCCTGGCTCACTAGGTGTAGAGGAAATCAACTGATACCGGTAAACAAACAACCAATCAAGTCTCTCTATAACCTGGCTCCAAGAAAACGTCAGGGCGCGTTTGGTTCCCTTCTCTGTTTTGCTCGTCGGGCTCCCTCCGGCCAGGCTCTCAGCATGCATAGTGTCGTTGTTTGGTTGTGTGCACATCCAGAGTCAGGCTAGAGAGAGCAGGCGTTTGGTTGATTATACGAGATAAGTCGCATGAGATAAAAAATATTAAAAAATTATGATTATAATTTTTATTTTGTACAAATACAGTTTTAAAGGACTTATTTTATCTAACCATGTCTCAATTATCCATAAAATACATTAATATCACTTGATATTTACTAATTATACACTAATACATCATTAGTGAGAGAAACAGCTGCATGAGCCGAGCCTGGCTCTGCAGAAATGGCCGTTTCTGGTGTTTCTGGGGATGCAGGCAAAAAGGAGGGAAATTGCATCTGGAGAGCTTGTCTCTAGGGACGGTGCAGGCAACCAAACGTCATTCGTCTGCACCTCGTGAGCCTGGTTGGCCCAGAAATGCGAACCAAACACACCCCAATCCAATAAAGAAAGACATGCTGCACCCAAAGAGCCCTGCTGGAGCCCGCATCCCATGGGCCATGAGCCACGAGCCAGACTCCGCTGGTACTACTAGAACCAATTAATCACTCACTCCCTTCCCAACAAACAGTAGTATATACTCCATGGACTATACTACTCATACATCCATTAGTTGATGGATTACACAACTAAGGGTCTGAGGAAACACAGGATGACATATAACATTTGTGACAAAACAGAGAAATAAAAAACAAAGAGATGAGATGAACATGGGTGTTTGGAATGTAGGATTTGAAATACTGGAATCATATTACGGAAAGAATGAAAAATTCAAAATAATGATCCCTATTTTTTCCTAAATTACAATTAAAATTGCTAATGAGTCTCTTTCCATTTTTGTCCCTTCATGATTATCTGGTTCCGGTCTTCTTTTCATTATTTTTTTTCTCTTTCTTCGTTCTTATCCGGTCTACTTCACCGTCCCAGAGTCCCAGACGTTCTTCTCTCATATTCTATTTCTTCTGTTCTTGCCGCACTCCCAGATGGAGAACCTTTCTGTGCCGCCGGCCCCCGCCTCCTGCGCCATCGCAGTTCGCTGCAGTCCCCTCGTCGCCCGCTTCTGGACCGACGATGATGGCATGGTGGATTGGCTGTCGCTGTCGCTGGAGAGGGCGGCGGAGGTGGCTTGGGGTACGCGGTCGTCCTCATCGTGGTCCCGGCTCCGTGGGTCGGCCTTCTCTACCAGGGGCTCGAGCTCCACGCCAGCAGTGACGACGAAGAAAGCTTGCGCTCATGGCTAATCGTCCCTCATCGATCGAGCGCAGGCTTCAGTAGCAGAAATAGAAAACAAGAGGTGGGGGTGGAGTTTTTCATTCTCGTAAAACCTCATGTTTACAACAGTATTCCAGAGGAATGAGATATCTTTCTCCATTCCAGATGCGTTCTCAGGGTCAGGGAAACTTTCCAGAGCGAGGAATAATTCCTCCAAATTCCTTTGTAGTTCCCGCAATCCAGACAGGCCTTAAGCGGTGTTTAGATAATGAGGTGGAAAGCACAGTAGCGAAATGTCATAATAACGAGTATAAAACTGCCAATTAGATTCGTCTCACCATAACCTAATTATGCTCATTAGATTCGTCTCGCTGTTTTACCTACGGTTATGAAGTGGGTGTTAGCATTAATCTACATTTAATATTCTTAATTAGTGTGACTAGTTTCGATGTGATGAGTAAACAGTACTAATTTGCTGAGCGATGCGCCACAGGGATCTGTTGGCCTTGGCCACAGAAAAGATAGTGCCCCGCACCAAGCCCAATCAGTGAGGAAAGCTTGTCATAAAACACGCAGAGATGCCAAGAGGTAGAGAAGGCTCCTCGAGCCAAGCCAGCAAATGGCTGGAGTTGAACAAGACCAAACCAATCCCGTCCAGGGAAGAAGGCACCTGATTAATTCTAAAAAAGGCACCTGTATAGAATTGGAATATGAAGTACCAAGTAATGTATGTGTAGTGGGGAAATAGTAAAGAGGGCAGAAGTCATAAATACAAAGTGAGTAAACAAATCCTTCTCTTTGCAGAGTGCTAGGACAGGGCACTCAACAAACCGTCCTCTTTGTTGTGTGCCAGGACAAGGCACACGACAGATGTTAACAACCGTCATTGTCTGTCCCCTGGCCGTCCAACAGTATGTGCGTGGCATACACATGAGGAGAGTTTGTCGTGTGCCTTAAGAAGTCACACGGCAAAGTTCATGGCACGCGACACACAACAAACATTATAGGCCGTTGCTGGCCACCACACGGCCCTGGTGGCCACGCGTGTGGCGAGCACGTGACGAGGCTTTGCCTTGTGCCTAAGTTAGGGCACACAAAAATAACACATGTTTACCACCCTTGTGGCTGACGCTACGGCAAAGCATCTCTTTGTTGTGAGTCTGATAAAAGACACACAGTGAAGTGTCGGACACAGAACAAACTACGAGTGTTTTTTAGTGAATTTAATTTTAGTGACTTTAAGTTGTGGTACGTTACACGACATGTTGCAAGACAATCATTTGATGTGTTGCTTGATGCTCCCTCTCATCACCTTAATTCTTAATCAGATTAGCACGGGTGTCTAAGGCTGGACCACCACACGGAATTCCTTGGCTTCATACTGGAGCTTGCAACTTGCGAATCATGTTTCTAATTTCTTTTTCTTTGTTTTTGTTGTTAATAATTTTGCAGTCCACAGTTCTTGGATTGTCTTGTTGTTCTCTTGATTATTGGATAGGTTAGGTTAGGTTAGGTGAATATAACATAAACGTCTATGTGCTTTTACACAGAAAATGGTTGCAAAATGCATGATAACAATTGAGACACTACCGGGAAAACGTGAATTTGCCGTGAGTCCTACTTTTCGCCGTGAGCTTTTTTTGGGCCACGGAAAAATACTCTTTCACCGACAGCCAAGAGGGAAACTCACGCCAAAAATCTTAGACTCATGGCAAACTGGCTATTTGCCGTGAGTCTCGAGGTTGGCTCACGGCAAATAGCCATTTTTTGTCGTGAGTCGGATTCAAGCTCACGGCAAATACCAATTTTCCGAGAGTATTTAGTTGGTTGTTGGGGATTCGGAATCGATTATGACAAGAAGAGCTTCTTTCGCTTCCAAGGAAGTAAAGTAGTTTCGTCAAAATAATCATTTAGCATTTTCAGAACTGAGCTTTTGCACTGAACCTTTCGGAGCTTGATTGTTTGCTGGCTTGCCGCTAAGGAATTGATTCAACCCCCATCGCTCCATTCATTGCCATGTCCTGTTTCAATACCTTGTTTCACGATCCTTCATTTTTCATTTCCCAACCGAAAGCCACAAAGTGAAACCTATATAGGTAAGGTAATGATTAACAATTTTCACCCGTCGGAAGTCTATAGAGTTTTTTGAAAGATGGAACGGACGTGTGACAGAGCTTCCTGTTTGAGGCTGATTGAATGATTTCTTGTCAAATCGAAAGATTGTATAGAGACCCTGGCTTCACTCGCCTTGGTTTTGGGACACTGGGTTTCATGGCCCAACAACCATCTTTACCTACGGAACCTGGCCAATACCGAGGCCAGGGAGCGCATCCACGTCGCTGGCTGCTCTCGGCCGTCGGTTCGGGCACGTGGACGGCCTGGATCGCGCATGTAGCGGCCTTTTTGCAAAGAGGCCCTTCATTTTTCTCAGAATCCTCCCGCGGTCTGAGAAAAGGGCTCGGGGCCTCGGGCGACGGGCGCCCGAGCACTGGCGGCGCGCTCGAGCAAGGTCGGGGAAGCCGCCGCGACGGGCAATGGTGAGAGGGGCTGCAAAGGAAAGCAGATCGAGAAGTCGAAAAAGGGAGAAGAGCACTAGAGGAGATAAGGGCAGCACCGGAGGACGCTTACCTCCCGGTTGACCTCGATACGGCTCCCGCTCTACCTTGACCTTGGGGACGGCGAGCTCGGGAACGCCGTGGTCAGCAAGGAGGAAGACAACCACATCACCGTCGCCTAAGGAAAACATCCAAGCCGCCGGCCACCACGGGGAGGCTGTGCGCCATCGGGTCGCAGGCATGAGAGGCATGTGGGCCGCTGCGTCATCACCGGAGAAGTACACGTCGTTGGCCTAAGAAGGGTAGCCATGCCAGCGCCCCCTACGGGGAGCCCGCGACAAAAAAGGAGCGAGAAAGAAGAAGCGAAGGAGCGGATCGGCGCGCCACCATGTCGTCGGGCTCCCACCGGGAAGCTGTGCCCCGTCGCAGATGCTCGCACGCTGCCCGAGCTAGAGAGAGCGAGCGGAGACAGCCCGAGAAGATAGATCGAGAAGATAAGGTTTGACCTGTTGAAGAGATAAGAATACATAGGTTTGCACAAAACTCCCTGTGAAGTAATGAAATCCCATACAAGAAATATGTCTCCCAACAAAATGATGTCCCGAGAGAACACACATAAACACTTAAAATTCAGTCCATACCTTTTTTTATTGAACCAGCCTGGAGATTTACCTACTCGCGACATAGTATGTTGACTGAGTCTAAAGAGACATATCCCTGCTAGCGCCTCAAGTTCAATAATAATTATCTATGAGCTCAAAATCTTTAACCTTCACCATTCTTCCATTTTAACTTCAAATCAAGTGATTCATTTCCTAAAAAAGGTATAAAATCATGGTGTCCTACAATATTTATTGTACAACTTTAGTAGAACAATACCCGACTACGCCAGCTGGTAGCGTGCTACCTAGCCCTACCTCTCTTGCGACACGCTAACCACTCTTTCTACGTTCCCTTCTCCTGCACCTCTAACAACTAATTCTCTTGCCATGCAATTCACGTGCTCACATTAAAAACCTAATCATTCCATGATTACTCTCACAACCATAATACTCTCATTTACAAGTTTCAAATATACAAATTTCAACCATAGTACTCTCATTTACAACCAAAGTACTCTCACAACCATAGTACTCTCATTTACAAGTTTCAAATATGAAATGTTCCGGAAACATGACAGCAACTAAGAATTCCATATGAGAAAAAATATGAATGGACTACAACGAAGCACATGAACCACACAACGCGGAGCGAATGAATCATAGGTTTTGTATCAATTTTGTAGAAATCTAACAAAGAACATTTAACTTCCGCATCGACCTACGTAAAATAATAAATCAAAATTATTTTCCTACTGAATTAGTGCTAAACAGAGTTCACATAGTTTTCAATTCAACATATCATTTTATATCAGATTGATAATCATTGCACTCCTAACTCAAAACCTTAAATGCAACATTTCCTTTGACCATACAACCACATATATAATCCATCATAAAGTGGTGCAAAAGTATATCATTTTCTCCCACAACATGCAGCACAAAACGAACAAGGATCCAAGTAAATACATGCCACAAGCAGAGATAACAAAAGTCCAAACATGAAACTTACCTACACATATGCACAAAACTAGAATGTAGTTTGACTCATAAAAAAACAGGCTCCACCACTGGCCATATTGATCGGAAGAGACATGGTGAAACATATTCGCATAAAGAATGGTCTGGTACCTTTCGGTGGTTGAATAGAGCGTCTAATGATTCGTCGTCAGTCTCTTTGTCTCATGGCTTATTTGCATGGAGCAGGTTGCACGACCGGTGCTGGACCAAAGGCTCAACAAGGAAGATCTTTACCCCCCGACAATTGCATGTGCTTTCTCCTGAATACGCGCGTGATTAGCGGCAAGAAGTTCGGGATGGCGTGAAGCGTGAAGAAAAAGATGAAATTACGATCTAAACATATTACATTCTAGGATAATTCTTTTCACACAAGGGGTATTTTTGGAATGTAAAAAATCAGTCTGGCTCCCTATCAAAAAGGGGCTACCTGCACTTGTATAAGGGTTCGGAATTTTGGGAAATAATAAGAGAGCACTAATTTTTCTATCCTGGAGTATTTAGTTGGCCGATGGCAAAAAGGCATTCTCTCATCTCAAAATACACTCGCAGCTTATTCATGTAATTTTTTATCTTCCATACCCTAAACTTTTTCTACTATCTATATACAACATGAGGTACTCATGTCGAAATTGGTTTTTGCATTTGTTTTCTATATTTAACTAATTAATTGCATTTCAAGAATTTTTTGAATCAAGTAAATTTTGAAATGAAACTGATTCAAATAGTTGAACAAAATAAGGGGAAAATGGTGTTCATGTTATTTATCCAAATTTGAGACCTTACCCATAAAATCAAAAGAAATTTTGAATATCTTGTCCAGGAAACACAATATATAACAGGCGCACGCCCGAATGATTTTAAAATTCTATTGCAAGCAAATGAAGTCTGAAATCATGAAATTCGTCAACATCTCATGATATCAAACAAGGAGGTTATAGAAAAAATTGATTGAGTTTGCACATTTTGTCACGCGCAATGCTTAGAAACTGAAACATCTCTGAAGAAGTTTCATAGAGTGAAGAAGGAAAGTGGCTAGGTTTTTTGGCAAAGTGACGTTCAAATTGAATTAGAATTCAACAATTTTTCTACTCTTCACATACAACATGTAGTGCTCTATGTTAAAATTTGACACATGTTTGTAGTTGTTTGCTATATTTAACTAATTAATTGCATTTCAAGCAATTTTTTGAATCAAGTCAAATTTGAACTCCAAGTGATTCAAACACTAGAAGAAAATGAGTGGGAAATTGATATTCATGTTATTTAGCCAAATATGAGACATTATCCATAAAATGAAAAGAGATTTCCAACATCTTGTTTAGGGAAAACGATCAAATACCCACGTCTGAATGATTTTCAAATTCTAAAAAATGCAAATGAAGTATGAAAATTAGAAATTTGTCAATATCTCATGGTATCATACACAGATATCGTGCTAAAAAAATTGAATGTGTTTCCACATTTTGTCATTTACATTGCTTACAAACCGAATATCTCGGACAAAGTTTCATATAGTTAAGAAGGAAACGAATAGATTTGTAGGCAAAGTGATGTTCGAATTGGAATTTGAATCCAAATTTTTCTACTCTCAACAAACAACATTCGATACTCTATGTTAAAATTTGACACATGTTTGAATTTGTTTGCTATATTTAACTTATTAATTGCATTTCAAGCAATTTTTTTGAATCAAGTCAAATTTGAACTCCAAGTGATTCAAATACTAGAAGAAAATGAGTGGGAAATTGATATTCATGTTATTTAACCAAATATGAGACATTCCATAAAATGAAAAGAAATTTTCAACATCTTGTTCAGGGAAAGCGATCAAAGACCCACGTGTGAATGATTTTCAAATTCTAAAAACCGCAAATGAAGTCTGAAAATTAGAAATTTGTCAATATCTCATGGTATCATACACAAAGACTGTGCTAAAAAATTGAATGTGTTTCGCATATTTTGTCATGTACATTGCTTACAAACCGAATATCTCGGACGAAGTTTCATATAGTTAAGAAGGAAACGAGTAGATTTGTAGGCAAAGTGATGTTCGAATTGGAATTTGAATCCAATTTTTTTCTACTCTCAACAAACAACATTTGATACTCTATGTTCAAATTTGGTAATTTTTGATTTTTTTGCTATATTTAATTAAATAAATTCATTTGAAGCAAATTTTGAAAACAAAACTTTTGACGTGGGCCATAAATCGGGCTCACAGCAAAAGTCAAATTGGGTTAGCTGGCCCATTTGACCTGACGACCCAGTCCATACCAAACTCTACATATAAATTAACCCCCCTCCCCCCTTCCAACTCCCCCCCAACCGGCCGCGGCCGCCCCACCTCCATCTTCCTTCTTCCTCGCCACAGCGCTACCCCCTCCGATCTGCTGCTGCCTCCTCCCTCCCCACCGGTGCTCACCGTAGGACAGCGGCCATCTCCCTCTCCCCCTCTCGTGGAACCTCTCCCCCCTCCCTCTGCTCTCCCTCACCAGAATAGGTTCATCGATGAGGAGCGACCGCTGTTCGGGAGCTCCAAGCGCGGTGGTGTGGGCCACCTCCTCCAAGCGTGGTGGTGCGGGCCACCTCGAGATCCGTTCGTCGGGTTTCTCCTCCATAATGACGAGATCCACTAGCGCCCTGGCTTCCTCCTCGGTGACGAGATCCGGTGGCGCCTCAGCTTCCTCCCTCGATGGGAACCGTGATGGCAGGCCACCTACTCCACACGTGGTGTCGCGACTCCCTCCACGATGATGAGATCTGTCGGCGCCCATCCTGGCTCCCTCCACATTGGCGAGATCTAGTGGTGACAAGAACCATACCACAGCGGCGCGGGCCACCTCTTCCATGCATGACATCGCGGCTTCATCCGTGGCAATGAGATCCGCTGGCGCCCAAGCTTCCTTCCCCATGCAGAGGAGGCTAGGAGGCATCCTGTACGCGGCGAGGAGGCTAGGCGGCGGGGGACGTGGTGGCCGTAGGTGCGCTGTGCGTAGTGGCAGCGGCCAGCGGCCACCATGGCGATGGATTCCGCGGAAGGCCACGACGGTCATCTGGTGGGCCTGTGGTGCTTGTGTATTTCCTTTTTTTATTTTTCAATATTCTGTGTCGAGAGCCACCAGTATTCACGATAAACGTTTGCCATGAGCTCGAGTGGTGGCACACGACAAACACGGCCTTTGCCGTCAAGATGCTTGCCATGAGGGATTTGCTGAGAGCCACTCACTGCAAATTGTTTGCCGTGAGTAAAACGGGTTTTGCCGTGAGTATTGAGCTCACAGCAAAGCTGTGATTTCTCGTAGTGAGAGCTCGACTGAAAAATGATTTCTATCTTCTATTAAATGAGGATGGAATTTATTGTTTGTTATTACCATTTTTAATGGAAAAAGTCCAAATTACTACCATCAAGTATAGCGAAAGTCAAGATAGCCCCCTAATTTAATTTATGGTTCAATTTACCCCTAAATTATACCATTTAGTTTAATTTACCCCTTATCACATTTTTTCTTTTTTTCTCCATGCACAAGTTGATTTTAATTTGATACTTTGCAAGATGATAGTGTACATCGTAATCTATATTAGAAAAATATTTTCTGAATTTTTTATAATTAATTTTTATATAATTTCGTATCAACGGTAAGATATTAAATATATCACCCTATCAAAACAGTGATGAAAAGTTTAGGTTGTAATTTAACATGTCTTATGTTGTGTGTTATCATCTTGCAAAATTTGAACTTAAAATTCCACTTGCCACGGAGAAACAAAAAAGACTAATTGTGTTGGCTAATTAAACCAAATGGTATAGTTCAGGGGTGAACTGAACAAAAAAATAGTTTAGAGGGTCATCTAGACTTTCTCTGTACTTGAGGGTAGTAATTTGGACTTTTTCCTTTTTTTAATTTCTGAGGACCCTCTATGCCACTGTTTTAAATTTCCATCCCCAGTGTCATTGTCGTTAGTGTGACTATTTGCATCTATGGAGCCCGCACGTCAGTGCCACTTGCATCTGTAGGGACACGTGTCAGTGTTGAGAGGGAAAAAATCCCTTCCTTCCTCGACGATCGTCGCTCTCCCGATGCATGTCTGTTGCGACCTCCCTCGTCTCGACACCACTCCCCTAACGTTGGCCATCCTTGGCCAGGCAGACATCCCTCCCTCCCCAGCCCCTCTCCCTCTTCTCGGGCGACACTGTCCCTCCCCAACACTGGAGAGAGTGCGAAGGGGGCAGGGGAGGGTGGTGCATCCCCAGCAGGCCGTCAGAGAGGATGGAGAAAACGGGATTTTTCCCTGTCAGAGACGGGAAGGGTTTTTTATGTGATACGGGGAAGGGTGGGGGCAGCGGGTACATCGGCGGTTATGTGCGCAGCTGGTGAGGAAAAAAGTCGTTTTTCTATGAGTTTTCCACCCAATCTACTCCCGAAAAAATATACATGTGGGTCCGACATTAGGGGTACGGTGGATCCGATTTCGCTCTTTATAGTCCAGATAGATAATAACTAAAATTTAGTGTGGTCCCACCAATTTGGTACTACTTCCTTATAGTAACTTCCTTGATACTTCCTAGTACTTCCGCCGTTAGATTTCATCGTATGGACGGCACATAAAAAATGCAAGCACTCTCAAACAAGGCAACAAGCAGGATAACGTGCCCGGATTTTTTTTATTTTTTAACCTTTTTAAAGTAAAATTTTAAAAATAACTCACCCCAATCTATATTTGCAAGAACTCCCCTTTTGGTCGCGCCAAGCTCCTTGGCGCGGCCCGATAGTTGAGTCACGCCATATGACGTGGCGCGACTAGTGTACACGGTGGCATTTGAAAAAGTCATAGGCGACATGGCGGATCTAGTCGCGCCACACGGCGTGGCGTGACTCACGAACGAGTCACGCCACGGACCGTGGTGTGATGGCCACCACCACGGTTCCCAGCGGGAGTTCCGGCTATCATTTAGCCATATTTCCTTCATCATTTAAATTAGCAAATAAGCTTCTGAATTTGTGAAATTCGAGATGTACGATCTATAGATTGTATACGTTCCATTTTGACTATTTGCACTCCAAACTAGGGTGGATACAATGAGAAATCTATTTTTGAAATAAGTGTAATTGGACGAACGTATCAAATATGCTAAGTCCCAAAAATGAGCTAAATATACAAATTTGGACCTATTTTTTTGATAAATTTTACATTAAGACCTTGGATATTTTTGGACTACAAGCGAATTTTGACATTCACAGAGTATTTTGGATAAGATGTTTGTCAAGAAAAACATAGAAATCATAATTTAAAGGAGGCTGGAAAGTTATGTTGTTTTGTACACTTGTAAAATAACACAACTTTCCAACTTTAAGCCTCCTTTATTTTATGAATTCTTCATTTTTCTTAACGAACAGCTTACCCGAAATACTCTATGAACATCAAAATTCACTTATAGTCCAAAAAAGTTCAAGGTCTTAATGTAAAATCTAGCAAAAAGTAGGTCCAAAGTTGATTAGTTGACTCATTTTTGGGACTTAGCAAATGTGATGTGTCGATGTAATTACACTTAGCCTATTTCAAAAATAGATTTCTCATTGTATCCACCATGGTTTGGTGTGCAAATAGTCAAAACGGAACGTATACACTCTATATATCATACACCTCAAATTTCACAAATTTAGGAGCTTATTTGCTAATTAAAATGATAAAGGAAACATGACTAAATGATAGCCGGAACTCCCGGTTGGGAAACCGGTCCCTGCCGATCACGCCACGGTCCGTGGCGTGACTCGTTCGTGAGTCACGCCACGTCGTGTGGCGCGACTAGATCACCGTGTACACTAGTCGCGCCACGTCACGTGGCGTGACTCAACTATTAGTCGCGCCACGGAGCTTGGCGCGACCAAAAGAGCTAGTTCATGCAAATATAGTTTGGGGTGAGTTATTTTTAAAATTTTACTTTAAAAAGGGTTCAAATAAAAAAATCACGTGCCTGTAACTGACATGCAACAAGCAGGATAACGTGCACGTAACCAGGGTTTTTTACCAACGGTAACCGCAATTTATACCGCGGTTAACGTTCTTACCGCTGTGGAGCGGTAATAAAAACCGTTGGGTAAACCGCTAATACCGACACAACAAAACTGGCGATCGCGGTATACCGCACGGTATTTGCGGTTTACCGCAGCAGTTTTTTTGGCTTCGGTTACCGCTTCGCGAGCGGTAGAAAAAAACCCTGCCTGTAACTGCCCTAACAAAAACTTGACTGTAACTGACATGCTAGCTTTCTTCTATTTTTCCATTTCTTGAGTTACATGCTAATTAATGAAGCTGAATTGGCCCAAATGTAATGTTCTTTGTGTCAAACTCATATAATCATTGTATTTATATTCAACTTATACATCCTAATTATTATTACAAGCGGCATGATGGAGGACCTTATCCAAAAAAAATAACAGAAGCAACGAGGTTGTGCACCACTTGGAATTTACAGAGCTTTAGAACATAATAAAAGTAACAAATATTGTTGAAAACACAATAACAACAAACAGTATAACATAAAGCTAGTTTCTACATGACTAATAAAAGCTTTACGTGATTAGACAAGTGCAAAGATGGGCAACACATGTTACAAACATACACAATAATACACAATAATAATTTGCTGGATTTGTATTATGCAAAATATAAGTAGCCTCGCAAGAATCCGAACCAACAGGATGTGTGGGATCAATATCTACTCTTTCTTGGGGCGGAGATCAGCATAATCGCCAGGACCATAAACCTCGAATAATTCGTTAAAGAAACCTTTCTTTCCTCTGGGATTGCATCCCATGTCACGACATAGCTGATCATTGTACCAGGTGTGCAGGATTACAATGGAAGACCTGCGGAAGTATTGACCAGAATATCTTTTCATGTATTTTTCCCATTCTAGAACATCCTTCTGCATAGCCGTGACGTTTGGCAATGTGAAGCCACCGTCCATGAAATGCGCAAGCCACTTGGCTCGGATGTCTGACGTGTACAGATTTGAAATGCTCTCTGAATACCCGATCACTGCAAGTTGAGGGATCTTAGGGTGTATGCACTCCCTGCAAATTACATATATGTAAAACGTAATTAGTGTCCAAGTTCAAATTCAAAATACATGGGAAGACAATTTTTGGATAAGAATATATGCATGTACCTATAGAGAGGCACAGTCGTAGATGTTGACCCAGCTGCAATACTTCGAAAGTATTCTGATGTGAATATGTCTTTGATCTTCTCATCTCCTTTGAACCCAGTTCCAAAAATCACTAGATCGCTCTTTATCGGTGAAGACTCACCCTCCACGAGCACACCATCTTTGCAAAAACCAAAGGTCTTTGATTTCTTCAATACTATACTGCCTTCTTCCAACCTCTTGTAGTGATCCTTGGGTGTAATGGCAATCAGGCATGCAGCTAAGGCATCAAATAGGCTGTGATCCGGAACCATGTCGAACTTCTTCATAGGAATGGAGTAGTAACTCTCAGCAAACTTGGAAAATGCCCACCTCTAAACACACAATTAAGCATAAATATCAAGTCAGCTCTGAAACATATATAATATATCCATAGCACATCTTACAGCATTATAGTACTAACTGGACCCATTAATTACCAGTGGAGTCAATACGGTGGCCAACAGTGAAAGGAGAAAGCCTTCGTTAGGCTTGTGAATTAGTAGTTCGGAGAAACGATTTAGATATAGCTTTGATACGTGGACGCCCCAAGCGAAGTAGTCTGGTAAGATCCAGTGCTTTGTTCGCACCACCATTGTGCACGGATGAGCAGTGCCTGCAACGCAAGGGAACAATAAGTGTACAATTGAAAACAGCAAAAATATAGATAGAACAAATCTTCATTTTGATAGCTGTTAAAAATTCTGACAGTATACGGTAAAGAGATATGGCATATAACATCTTCAGATAGTGGACAGAATAGTATAGACATTAAATAGCCTGGTTCAAAAATCTGAAAGAAAAAAACGTTCAGGAGTAGATAGCAGAGGGGGATCATCAGCTTATACCATTTACTTCGGCACATTCAGCAGCAACGTCAAGTGCTGATTTCAGGTAGCCAACGACTGTTACACGCTTGCCCTTGATCATTTCCTTAGCTTTTGTGCCCATTTTTGCGTACTCCATGGAATGGATCACTTGCCCATCAAATGCTTCCGGACCTTTGCCTGCAGGGAATGTGGGTATGTTGGGTACACCACTGAACCTCCCAATGCAGAGAACAACAAAGTCCGCGGTGTGCTTCTGCGGGGAAGAAATTTTAAGGTGAACTTCTGAATTAATTACTGCGGCAGTCTTTATGTAAAAAATAAAGTAAAGTGCATGACCGGTCCCTAAACTATTATAGGTGTGTCATCTCCGTCCCTAAACTTTAAAATCGACCGTTTAGGTCCTTCAATTTGTTGAGTTGTGTCATCCCGGTCTTTAAACATGCAAGTTACCCATTTAGATTCTCGAACTTGTTCAGTCGTATCACCTCGATCCCCAAACTTGATTTTGAGTCTCATCTAAACTAAAACATAGCAATCTATAAACTGTATATCAAAAAGTAATTCATATTTTTCACACGAATTCAAATATAGACAAAATTTATATCAAAATTGTAGTCCTCAATGTGGTAAACAACTTTGTAGGTGAAATGTTTTTGAATTTAAACTGTTGAGGGCCCCAAAATATTGTTGTATGCTTTAAATATTTTGAAATTTGAAATTAAATTTTGGGACCTTAAACAGTTTTAATTTTAAAAAATTCAACTACAAAGTTGTAGATCACTTCAAGGGTTACAATTTTGATATAAAGTTTGTCTTCATTGGAGTTTGTATGAAAAAATTATGAATTATTTGTTATATAGATGAGATTCAAAACTAAGTTTGGGGACCGAGATGACAATGGAACAAGTTTGATGATCTAAACATGTGATCTGCAAGTTTTGGGACCGGGTTTTCTGTCAAATAATTTAGGAATAAAATAACAATTTGTAACTACTTTTAGTTAGTTATACTAGTAGCAGTTTTGATATTGTGACTGTTTCGGTTACCAACTTAAGAATATATCATAGCCAGGTGAACTCGTTAAGTTAAAAAAATCAAAGTCTACTGCTAGCACCTGAAGGTAATAAATTAAGCACATGCAAGATCAGCGTCGTCAACCTACTATTCCCATTCCAGATGTTAAAGCGGACACCAGTACTGTAAACTCCAGACACATGCATGCATGCTCACCTCAACGTGTCCCTCGGCGTCGGCCACCGACAGTCGCCACTCGCCGTCGCCTGAGCCGAACGCCTGGCCGTTCCCAGCCCAGTCCCCCCACGCCTCCACGGCCTCCTCGCCGCCGTACTCCATCCCGACGACCCGGTGGCCAAACCGGATGCAGCCGAGCACGCCGAAGTGGCGCGCGTACGCGTCGAGGTACGCCGCCACCTGGCAGTGGTCCGGGAACATCTCCGTCACGTCCTCCGGCCACGGGAAATCGGAGTACTGGTACATGGGGCGCGGCGTCTGCAGCTGGGTGCAGTCGGGCGTGCGCGCCCACACGCCGCCGAGGACGGCGTCGGCCTCGAAGACGACGGGCCGGCAGCCGCGCTCGAGCAGGTGCTTGCACACGGCCAGGCCGCTCACGCCTGCGCCAACGATGACCACCCGCTTCGTGTCCATGGCAATGGCAGGCTAAGCTTGATGCTTTGTGCGTGGTCGGCGTGTGGGGAGGTGGACTCATGAACGAGGTGTGGTATATATTTTGTAGGTAGGCACGGTGGCCAGTGCCAGGGCTATGAGTTGATTTAATCTTCTGTAGGTTACGATCGAGATAATAATAACGAAATAAAATCCCGGCGCAGGCATCAACATCATGTGTTTTTTGTTTACGGGATACTATGATACGATTGGATCGATACAGCAATAAGTGACGGCTGTGCTAGAATTAGTATATTGAAACTCGTTCTGCATGCTACTACTTCAATATTCGTCGACAGTCAAAAACCTCTGGGGTCTAACCACCAGCACATCAAATTTCGGGTGAGGCATTATCTGGCCATGTGTAGTTTCTTCAATCAAGATATGTGTCGTACGTGTCACATATCTTCCACTATTAAGACAAAGCCCAATGTATTTATTTGGACAAATAGTCCTTAGTGATGGGTCCATCATTGCAAACTCTTAAGTGCTCAGTCCAAAAGGTGGTAGAAATGATGTGACATGGAGAGAGGAAAGTAAGGAGAGAGATAGAGATATAAATTGCTATTTTATTTCTTATGAAAGGAATTGGAACATGAGCATTTAATAGTGGAATAATCACCATCCTAAGCCGAACACTACCTCCTACCACGTTCTCCTATCGAACCAGGCCCGATCCCGAGATTTTGGTGGCCCAGATCGAAACTAGCTAGATGAGGGTTCTATGATGTGCAATAATGTGAATCAGTTTACTAAAACTCGTTTGGACTGTTGAATTTATTGATGATGTCCTCTGCATTTGAATCTAGTCAAAACTTAAACAAGAAATTACAGTCTACAACTATGTACTCCCTCCAGTTTGGTAAAGGAAGTCATTTAGGACAGCGAACGGTCTTCAAAACACAACTTTATTTAGCTTTTCTTTTCTAAAAATATTGATATGATTTTTCATGAAAATGATTTTCAAAACAAATCTATTGATATGATCTTCACATTTCTAAAATCAATGACTTAAAAATTATTTATCATTTATATTTTCAACGTTTGACCCAAATCTTGTCCAAAACGATTTTTTTTTTACCAAACGGAGGGAGTATATGGTTTGCTGCTAGTAATACTAGTGACATGTATATGTTGTATTACATGAGGATGGGTCCTTCCATTTTGGTGGCTCATATCACTCGCACTGCGATCGCACATCGACTCGTTGTCCTGCACCGCCTTGGCTTTGCAGGGACTCTTACATATAATTTTGTTCTCCAAATTATGAGGCTACAAAATTACTAGTAACTTATTGTCGTTTGAGTTGTTGCCATAATACTTCCTCCTTTCTCGTTTATTAGGCCAGTCTCAATGGAGAGTTTCACCGTCCCGGTTTCCAAGATGTGAAACTTTGGTATGAAATAGATGTCTCCCTCAATGTATAGTTTCATTGCACAGTTTCATAGGCTCAAGGGTCTCACAACCTCTCTCTCATTGTATGGTTTAATTGCATAGTTGCATGGTGAAACTCTATTTGTGTCTCAATGGGGGTTTCACACAGTTTCCAACGCATGTGAAACTGTGCCCAAAGGTTTCACCATTGTGAAACTCTTTCTTTCTCTCTCCTAAGGGTTTCATGCAAAAAGTGAAATTTTACTGATGTGGCGCTGTATTTAATGTGCATGAAACCCCCATTGAGACTGGCCTTAGGCGTATCAGTGTTTGCTCCGGGAACAAGACGTGTGTTAATGCACAGCGCGCGCATCCACTACCAAAGCTCGCATTACTGCAGATGGCCACGTACGGTACGTATTGTTTATTGGGTAGCAAGCTGATTTTGCATACATCTCCCGCGGCCAGAGGAAGCGTTTTGGATTCTCGCGAGTTAATTCTACTGAGTACCGAGGTCATGGGAGGTTGACGTGGTACCTCGCCCTACAGATAGGAAAAAGTGAGAAATCGTGAGACGCTTAATAACGAGAAGGGAGGGAGTAGCTAGCATTCTTTTTTTCATGAACGAGTTAAGAATTTAGTGGCCGGAGAGGTGAGGTGACGGCGGCGAGAAAAAAGATTGATTAATGTGATAATGGGCACTTGCGTTGGATCCTACGCCGAGAAACAGGTGGAGACTGACGATTGGATGATGGGCATTCTATCGGGTTGATGACGGTAGAGACCATGTGATCAATTCACCGTTCGATTTCCACCTGAGGGCGCCGCAAGAGGTCGTCAAATACTACTACTTTCTTGGTTTCATATTATTTGTCATTTTGAATTTTTTAGATACATTATTTTTATTATGTGCATAGATATACTATTAGCTTATATCTCTTTAGCAAGGGGCGCATGGGACATTAGTTTATATAAGCAAATAATTGCCATCTTGTTCAATTTGGTTTCAGCATCTGTCATGACTTGGTGCTAGCTCCATTTTAGTTTGTCTGATCTCCGT
Source organism: Cenchrus americanus (assembly GCA_947561735.1). Classification (NCBI taxonomy): domain Eukaryota; kingdom Viridiplantae; phylum Streptophyta; class Magnoliopsida; order Poales; family Poaceae; genus Cenchrus; species Cenchrus americanus. Next base: position 60,729,765 of record OX387240.1, read on the forward strand.
GCTTTTTCCACGTCTTCTCGCCTTTGAGCCGTTGCCCCTGTTGATTCTCTTCGGAAGCACTTGTCATATGAGAGCAACTCCAACAGTTCCCCATCCAAGTTGCTATTGTTATTTTTTGGCAAAAACAGAAAAACCTTCTCTGACAGTTTCCCATCTCAGGTTGTCACTTATCCCAAGTTGGAAAAAAACCGATTCCGCGTGCGCATGCATCCTCCCGTATTAGAAGGAGGTTTTTACCTACAAACCATTATATAAGTTTCCCTTTACCACCAACCCACTCAAATTTGAGAAAGTTCTTCGATATCATCAAAGAAAATTTTCTTTCCCTCTATATCATTTCAAACAGATCTAGGCATAATGGAGACTAACAGCAGCACAAATAGACCAAAATACCCCTTGGTGAAATCCCACTCGCTCCACCTCCACCGACAACCTCCGTGTCGTCTCGCTCTCGCTCCCGTCTATGGACCTACGTGGCCCGCTAGGCCCGCTCTCAAATCACGGAGACCTCCGTGGCAACCGCCTCAACAACACGCTCGTCACGGTCCTCAGTGACGTCCCCAACCTCGTGTTGCTCAACCTATCCATGTCCGTCGTCGCGGAGGCCCGTCCGACGGAGAAAAGGAGATGTCTCGCTGCCACTTGGAGGTGCTCCCTGCTCGGGGTCCCCCATCGCTGCGCTGGCCCCTCGGGCCGCTTGATACGCCACCACGGCGGCTGGTTTGGGGGCGGGGATGGCGGCGGCGACTGGGTCAGGGATGGAGACAGCTCCTTGAGCACGACGTGTGGTGACGAGCGAGTCCGCAGTGCGATCGATGACCTGGCGGCACTGCACGCGGTCGCACTCCTCCCGTGGCACCCGCAGTAGGTCCTCGAACCGTGTCGTACGCCTTTCCACGACGTCGACCGGCGGGGCCGCCGCCGCCTCGGCGGGGGTGGGCGCCCGGAACCCGTGCGCGAGCTCGCCGACCACCGCTCCCGCTCCACCGCCTTTGTCCACATGTCTAGGTACGAGGCCCCATGTACCCCACTGCTGAAGCCAGCGGACGAGGTGACGATCGCGCGGTCGGGCGTGTTGCGGCTATAGTGGCGCGCCGGGAGCAAGGAGAGGTGCGGGGCGGCGGCCGATGCGTGCGCCCAAGGCAGCAACGACAGGGGGAGCTGGGAGGGAGAAGTGAGAAATAAAGGGGGAAGGTTGAATACGACCCTCACAGTTGGGCCCCCACGTAAGTTGGAGCAGGGAGAAGGGCAAATTTGTCAAGTTTAGAGTGAGTCCCACACGCTAGTGCTTTAGATTGTAACAGAATGTGGTATGGGGGAAGAAAATTTTCATGGATGATATTGGAGAACTTTTTCTAGTTTGAGTGGGTTGTAGGTAAAGAGAAACTTTTATAATGGGTTGTAGGTAAAAACCTCTATTAGAAGAGGTGGAAGGATATAAAAATAATTTTGTTTTTTCTTAGGATTCCTGATTTAAGTTTTCAAGAGGTGGAAGGGTGGAAACATAATTTTATTTTTCTCTCAGGGTTACTGATGTAAGTTAGATCTAGATTTGACAAGTGGATTATGCCAAACTGTTGGAGATGAACTCTTTTTTTACTTGGCATATCTTTTTATAAGTTGGCAAAACGCAATATTTGCCAAGTAAAATTTGGCAAACTCTTGAAGTTGCTTTGAGACCTTTTCTTTACTATTCATATTTTTTGCGCGAGAACAATATAGTGAAGGATACTTCAATAAAATGAATATATTGGACACAGTCACACAACACTTGGCATCTCCAATAAGATGGGTATAACATGAACATTTTTACTTGCACTAGGCGTGTATTGAGATATCTCCCGTCACATAAATATGGATTTGGACAGCTCTGAACTACTCCTATTTGTTTATCAGCAAGCATGTGTGACGTGTGCTCTGAAGTATTTGGTTATCAACAAACCTGCTTCATTATGTAGTGCGGGCTCGAGCCCAGCTAACAGCGCCTATGCAAAATATTTGCACGATTGTATAAAGACAAATAGAAGAGCAAGATTATCCATGATAAATTAAGTTTGATTGAGATATACATAAAACCCAACTAAGCAACTTTACTTCTAAAAATTGATGTGATTGTGGTCATTACTCCACAACACACTGCACTCATTACAAAGATCCAAATCAAGCATTCATTACAAAACCAAGCATCCAAACACACTTTTAAACTATAAGCACATGTTTTAACTAAATGATGCTCGCATCTAACGATTACACCAAAATTAAACTTAAAGCTCATGTATCCTGATCTCATACGATGTAGCTGCTAGAATAGCAAAAGCCATATGTAGTCCTCCTTCGCAACGGGGAGCGAGAAACCCAAACTTCATCATCATCTTCTATTGTCGAGGGGTCTTGTCCATTGATTATTGCTCTAAGCCTCTTATTCCCCATTCGTTTTGCTCTCATCAGGTTGTGGGCATCTCGCAGTGCCACCACAGTTTCATCCACCATAGTGTTGAGTGTTGCATTAAGTCTTATCTGGGCCATCAATATGGGGTTCATCATATCTCTAACTTGAGTTACCGCATTGTGCATCATCCCAAATGCTCGGCGAGGAAAGCACTTCCATAAGTTGAGAGCAGCTTGGTGGCCTTCCTCATGACACAACACACTTAGAGCTCGTCTGGCGGCACCATCAATCCCAGCAGCATAGGTAGCACTAGTGGCGATGGAGTATTGTGTTGCAACCTCCACAGTCCCCCCATGCTCAAAGTCATCTGTAGTGAAGTGCACTGACACATCCCACTCCTCCAGATACCTAGGATGTGTCCTCCTCCGACCACAATAGTCAACCTCCACGACCTGGTGAAGGCGGTCGAAAAGCATCCTAAGCATTGTAGGGAAACGAGCATTCCCTCCATCATGATGATAGACTGTTATCGTCCACTTTTCTGGTGTTGGAGGGGGCGTGGGGTTCTCATCCTCTGAGTCTGAAGGGTCATTGGGATCACCTCCTTGTTTATACTCCTCAGACTCATCTACTAGTGCTACCTCATCATCTCCTTGCTCTCCTTCCTGGTCAGCTGATGGCTCTGCTTCACTTTCCACTTCCTCAACCTGCTCCTCTAGTTCTTCCTCAATTGGAGGGGCATAAATGGCAGGGTCATGTTGATGGCTAGCACTCTTTTGAGTACTCTTCTTGGTTCGAGCCATCTAAAGATAGAACAAGTTAGATGGGTTATGCCATATGCTACAAATTCTTTAAAGCAAGAACAAGTATACAGTGAAAAGAGTAGCCAAAAGAAAGATAGAACAAAAAGAGCATCAAGGGTAAGATAAAAGCAAGAATAAGCATAATTAAACAGAAGTAAAGTAAGCATAAAGTAAGAATGACTACAAAATGAGTATCTAGGAGCGGAACTTGAGGACGACTCCACAAGCAATTGATAGATGTCACACATATGCCTAGAACTCAAAGTCTCCATGATAATCCTCAAATGTTTCCAAGTCTGAGTAGAAATTTGGCTGTTGTATATGAAATAAATAACAAAATATATAACATGCAAGGCTTTATAAAGTGGAAGCTGAAAAGTTATTTGCATTTACCACTTTTAGTTGATCAAATTTTATTAAGTAGCTAATTACTAGCAATGTAAGTTTATACTAACCCATACTTAAATATTAAGCATCAATAAGCATCATGGACATAATAAACAACAGTGATTTAACTCAACTTCAAGTATATTAATCATGTCAGGGTCCAGGGGACCATAAGCACAACTAATCAATTAGTTTTAGACACTCTACAGAGGTTGTACATGTTTATCCACACTCGTAGTTATTTGGTCTACTTACTCCCTTAAACACTTCCAAGATGAGTCGTATGGGATTCACTATGATGCAAAAGATTCCCTAGTTTGGATAGCTTGCTAAGATTTCATCTCAGCATAATGCATATACCTTCTCAAACTGTGAAGCTACCATGGAGCTGAACAGGTTGGCTATACAACAACTATTGTCTCCCCCTCTTTCCCCTTTTAGGTAAAGCCACCATATACTGAGGTTTCTAATTACTTAGCAAAGACTATAGAATGTTGACCATGTGGTTGCACCATGTTCCTAATTTGTCTCTCAATGTTTCAATTAACAAGTATGATCTTGCAATTAAATCAACATACAAGAACATAGAGTAAAAAAAGCATCATCTACCATCAAAATTAATTAAACAACTAAATTGCAAGTTAATGATCAAAAGAAGTTAGGCATCTTCCTTAATAGGGACTCATCACATTAATGCAAAGTGATAAATAAATAAAAGTGAATAATGCATATTATTTAGGTGTAAACATGAATGATCAAGGACACTTGCCTTTCTCAAAATTATGCTGCTCAGATTCTTCAATCAATCACTTGTTTTTCAGCAAGATCCTCAAACGGCACGTTCGCTACGCATCACACAATGTACAAACAAACACATAAAGGAATAAAATAAGAAGTGATACACCAAATAGTAACAGAGCAAAATAGGGACATACTCCCTCTTTCTTGAAATATAAAGCACTTTCGTTTGTCCTAAGTCACACCAATCTAACTTTTGAACAACTAGAAAAAACAATAACATTTACGATTTGAGATGAATATCATTACATCAACTATGAAGCATATTTTCATAATTTACTTATTTCATATAGTAGTTGTTAATATTTGTCACTATAAAATTGGTCAAACTTAGACTGGTTTGACTCAACCAAAGTGTCTTATATTTCACGACGGAGTAAAACCAATCTTCACCTCAAGACGAACGCATCAGCGCAAAAATCACTTAAAACGAGCTTAAAACACTAAACATACGAGCTAAACAAGGTATAGGGACTATTCTGCGAGCAAACTAAACTTCCAAGGCTAAGCTCCAAGAAAACAGGGTCTAAAATAATTTACGCAAATAAACATAATGTCTACGGTGCAAAACAGCTAAGCGGACACAAAAACTAAAAGGCCAACGCCTAAAGCATAAGAAACAGGACCTAAAACTAATGATCTTTGAACTGCATAACTTCTGACGCGAAAGCTAAGAAGAACGGGGGCTCCAACGGAAAATCAACTCGGCGCGGCGGCGGTTGACCGGTATGGACTGGTTTGATTGGGCGACAAGATCTGGGCCGTTGGTGCTCGATCGGACGGATGGCAACACGCAGGAGCGAGCGGGCGAGCGGCGGACTCGCCGGACTTGTCTCGAAAACGAGCTGCCGGCCACGGTTTCGCAATAGGTTTGCTCCTAGAGCGAGGCGGAACTGCCGCACGGAGGCAACTCCGGTGAGCACGCGCGGAAGATATGAGGCACGGGAGCGAGCAGGAAAGACACTTGCGGTTCCCTAACCTCCTTACGAACCTCCTTGGCGACGAGAAGGCGGCGGAGCGGAAGATCGACGGCGGCGGGTGGCGGCTAGGGTTGGAGCGGGCGGTGGAGGCTCGGGTGCTGCGGGTTAGGGCGAAAATAGGGTTGCTGGAGGATGCGGCCCGAGCTATATACTAGCTACGGACGGCCTCGGCTTGCGGGCCCGGCTGCCTTGGTTCCACGGGATCGAAGGCGGGGAGCGGCACAGCAGACCCGAGTCCGGCTCGGGCTCGGTCGGAGGAAAGGGATGACGGCCGGGCCCCGCTGGCCAGGGACACTGCGAAGAAAGCTAGGCCGGATAAACGGGCAGAATGGGCCGACGGCCTGACGCTGTCTGGGCTATACGGGCTGGCGGTTCTGCCGAGAACCAAAGAAAGATAGCAAACAAGGACAACAACAGGCCCAAGTAAAAAGAACACAGGAAGAAGAAAAGTAGCTATTTAAACAGATTCAACCCAAATGATTTTTAATTAGAAATTTGAACTCCACAATCATAAACAGCGCACCAGCATGAATGCAACATTTAAATCTTATGATGCGTTAATTAAATTTCAGACAAAATTTAAATGCCTAGGAAACATATAAAGTCGTAGAAAGGTCCTAAAATCCTTAAACCGGCACAAATAAATCTAGAAATTCTAACAGTTTAAAAAACTGAGAATTTAGGATGTTATAATGCCCGATCATGTATGCAAGAGCAACTAAAACGATCGTAATCTGATCAAGTTTAATGAATGAAGCGCTCTTTTCTTCCAAAAAAGGGGGAAAAGGAATTGACTCCCACAACGCGTCTTTGTACCTTACAGGAGCATAATGGTGCACTGTTCTAAAACAAGAGTCAGATCATAATTTCTAGATTCTAAATAGCTTCTTGTGGACTTTCAGCACCAGCCGACATGTTAGCGAGACTCTTGTGGCAGTCCTGCGGAACGTGCCACACTGCTCATCCATGCTCCCTTGGATGGAGTCCAAACTTAAATGCTTCAATTCTTGGCACCATGACAAATTCGTGACCTGACATGACATATAATGTTGTTTACATGAAGAATTAGTTCACATGCTCATCGGATAACTGTACAAATGAATTTACCAATGATCTTTCAATCATCATTTCACCTTGTCTAGATTATGCAGCTCATTATCTTGTATACCATGTAGATAATCTGACAAACAAAAATGATAAGATATATAATGGAACTTCTATTGGTTTAAAATGGCTAATTGGACATCCAATTAGATAAAAATTGCACAGATCTAACCTGTATAAGCCTGATCTTTAAATATCAACAGGCTGCAGGGCATCAGCATAAGTGATGAAGATGCAGGATCAGATTCATTTGGGTTTCCACATTCATGTGAGCCAGAGCCATTGCTCTCCATCTTAGAAGGCCCTGGCAACTCATCGGTCTGTATGTTCTGTGGATCAGTATGCTCCTGCTCTTTAAGCTTTTTATGGGGCGTGAAATCTATCACAACAGGCGAAGCAAGAGATATGATAGCAACAACAGGGTAGTAGGCAGGACCATCTTGGTGTGGCTGGAAGGCAGAAATTGTTCTTTGTAAGAAAAGGACGATACTTAATATGTAAAGAGAGGGAGCAAACTGTAGAGAGCTGTCGATGCAAACCATGATCCCTTGATTAGGATGATACTCGTTTATCAGCACATGATTGATCGCGGAAGGAAATAAACCAGTCCACTGGCAGATTCTGTCAGTTATCCTTGTTAGCCATGAAGGTACTGCAACATGAGACACGCAGCCAGCTCAATATTGATGCTAAAATTTGTTTACACTTGAGTAACTTATAAAAGCACATATCTTATAATGTAACAAGCAGACGTGTTAGCCACCAATCATATGCATTACTTTTGTGTTCAGTTCAGACATCAATTACAATAAGACTATATAGCAGGCATGACAAAACTGAATGTTTGTGTATGGCTAAATGCAAGACTTTCAGAAGGTAGAAAACATGTAATCCTGTTCTTAATTGTTACAATTTGCTAACTGAATAATTAAAGAAGATAAGTTCCGCAAATCCTTTATCCTAGACTGACACAAAAATATCATGGATGATAATACATGTACCATACAATTTTGTTTCCTAATACGGAGTAACTGGAAAGGCGTAAACCTCTCGAGTTCCAATGACATCCAGCATTGACTTCCCAACAGTTCCGAGGACATTGTAACCAACTACCTACATGGAGTAGCTTAAGCTTATGTGCCAAGCTGGATCTAGGCCAAGCAGGTGACCAAACTACCAGATGTTTCAAACTATCTGAAAATTTGACTCGTTTCAAAAGCTTAAGCTAAATCAGACAAGTCACAAGTTATTTGATGGCTGATTTATACTGATCATCATGTGGCACACTTGATCTGTACAAAAAGAGCAAAACTTGTTTCCTAAAAAAGCAAGAGGTAGCTGCTATTCAAGCTGCAACTCAACATCATTGTTATCTTGTAAGCGAGCTAACTGCTTAGCGATCTCCTCAGTTTCACTGGTAATGGTGTAGCACTGAATTGTGAATCTTTAAACGTTCCAAGCAATATTTGAAATTTCAAGATAGGAAATTTCAAACCAAGCACACTGGAACCAGGTTACATTAAGGCCTGATCTTCAGTTCGATTCACAAAACAGAGCTAAAAGTTGCAAGCTTTTATGAGCACTCACAGGCCTGCGGCAGGAGCCCCTTCTCATGTACCACTCCTCCTGCACAACCCAAGACCGTGTCAAGTAAAGGAAGAAGCTAAATCAAGTTCCAAGAGGACAGGGTACCCCAGTTCTGCAGCCTCCGGTTCTTGAGGGATTTCCACTTGGGCGCCGGCGCCTGGTAAATCTGCGTCGCAGAGGACAAAATCACCGCGTCAAATACAGTAGGATCGAGAAATAGATAAAAAGAGAAGCGGGGATTTGATGGGTGCCGTACGTGGTGGAGGACCTGCGACTGCTCGGACTGGGAGATGAAGTCAGGGACGTAGAAGAGGGTGGGAATCGCCCCAACGGTGTAGTCCTGGAGGGTCCTCAAAACTAACGCCGAAGAGGGTCTCTCCGGCGGCGGCGGCGGCGGCGCCGCCGCCGCTTCTTGGGTCGTCGTGTCCTCCATGGCTGCTGCTTCAATCGAGAGGAGGACGTTCTGGGCGAGACGGCGAAACAGAGGTTGAGTAGTTTGGGCCGCCGGTTGGCAGATGGGCTTACTTTGCTACGGCCCATGGAATCTCATTTTCTTTTTAGGAAAACGACGGGATATTTAACGATTTGTCACTTTTAGCAATGGTCAATTAATCCCTCTCACATTCATTCCTCTCATATGGGTGGTAAATCCGTTGCCATTCACCCCCCACATAATGGCAACCGGTTAAATATTCCTAAAACGGGCCTGATCACGGAAATCTCATATGTCTCCCCGAAGATTTTTTTTCCGTCGAACTATAAACCCATCAGCAGCCCACGAAAGCCCACGAAGATAACTCTATCTTCTTCTACCTCCCGTGATCCCGTCCACTCCCGCCGCCGCCACCCACACGCCGCCACCAAGGCCGGCAGTCTCCGCGCGCGGCCCGCGCCCGCCGACCCGTCGCGGCCTCCCTCCACCCCCCCCCCCCCCCGCCCGCCGGCGCCCCCCGCGCGCGCGCCTGCGGTCGCGGTCGACCTCTGCGCGCTGCGCACCCGCGGCCGGGGCGGCCCGCCCCGCGTGTGCGCACCGCCGCCGCAGCCAGTGTTCCCTCGAGTCGCGCCGCCGGTGGAAAAAAAGTAAAAAAACCAGCATTTTCTAAAAAAAATGTTGAAACATTTTGCAAAATGTTGACGAAAAAATAGTTCATGAAACCATTTTTTAAAATGTTGTAAGATTTCTTTAAAATGTTGAAACATTTCTGAAAATGTTGAAGAACCTAAAAAATGGATAAAAATGTTGTCCAACATTCCAAAAAATGTTGCAACCTTTTGCAAAATGTTGACAAAAAAGTTGACGAAACCAACATTTCTTAAAAATGTTGAAACATTTCTAAAAAAATGTTGGAAGAAGCAAAAAAATGTTAATTACAAAAAATGTTGGTCCCGAAATATGTTGATGAGAAAAAATATTGGCAAAACTTCTAAAAATGTTGACAAAAAAATATTGGCAATACTTTTGAAAAAGTTGACGAAAAAAATGTTAGCAAACTTCCGAAAAATGTTGACGAGAAAAAATGTTGGCAACACTTCTGAAAAATGTTGACAAATAATGTGGGCTACACTCTTTAAAATGTTGACGAAAAAATGTTGACAACATTAAAAAAAAACATGTTGACGAAAAAATGTTCGCAACATTTCCGAAAAATGTTGGTGAAAAAATATTTACAAAAGTTCAAATAATTATTAATAAAAAATTTAAAAAGTCAAAGCGCGTGGGTATTTGGGACTTGAATCTGTTAAGTGGGTTGTTTTGGACCATTGTGGGCTTTATAGTTCACATCCTTATCCACCTTCTGGTAGGTATATATGAGCTCCCAGCCTGATCATGGGTTGGTGAAAGGATCAAGATGTCGACTAGAGGGGTGAATAGTCGAACCTGAAAATCACAAACTTTTTTCACAAATGTCGGATGCGGTCCGGAGACTCCGGATATTTTTCCGGATACTCCGGAAATCCGGAGAATGCGGGAAAATGTCCGGATAGTCCGGCTCGCTAGGGAGAGATTAAATCGACGAAATCAAACTTACTCAAAAGTAAATCAGTGAAAATAGGTTATGCACTTGGATGAGACAAGCTCGCTTATCCACTCAAAACACCGTAGGAACCTCAACACGAAGTAGATCGGCACCAAACCCTAGATATGTGTTCAAGCAAGAAACAAGCATACAACAAGATGAACAAGAACAAGAGACACAAGGATTTGTTACCGGAGTTCAACCTCACACCTTGAGGTCTACGTCTCCGTTGAGGTACCCACGAAGGGTGGACCTTTACACCTAGGTCACTTTCCTCCCTCTAGCGACCACAAAGATCAAGCTAGAGTTACTTACTCAATGTCAGGGTGATACAAACTTCCTTGGGTAGCCACAACCTTTGGATGCTCCAAGGCAACGCCTAGCCGGCTAGGAGCTCAAGGCTCCAAGAGTAACAAACATGAATTTTTCCAACCAAGCGAAGAACGATGTGCTCTAGAGATGGGAAATCAGCTCACTAGCACTCTCCAATCCCTTGCTCTCAAATCCTCTTAACTCCCACAACAAATCTCACCAACTTTGAGCCAAAGGGGGAAAGGGGAGGAGTAAATGTGGTTTGCAACAGTTCAGCACGAAAAAGGCAGGGAGAGGAGTAAATGAAGGGGTGGAGGGGGCTTTTATACCCCCTCACCCAGAATATAGTCGTTGAGGCTTTATGACCCGGAGTATCCGGGATAAACCCGGAGTCTCCGGGGTAAACCCGGACACTCCGGCCTTCCAAGGCCAGCACCCAAGAAGAGATCCCCGTGTATGTGTTGGTGCAAAGGTGTCTCTCATAGGTTTTGTTTTAGCAACTAGAGCACCTGTTCGACTCTTGGAAGACATAATTCCTGTCCCTCTTGATAGTACGGCATTTCTAGGACTCAAATTCAAAAGTAAAAATAAATAAGCCTTCTTAGAAAACCTTTTAGAGCACCACTTTCTTTTTGTACAGCAATGAGCTGTGCTTGATGCCATCCACAATTTTAATACCTGCTCATGGACTAGGTAAATTCATTAGCCACTTAGGTATGTGTCATTAAATCACCAAAACCCACTTAGGGGGCCAAGATACTCTTCAATCTCCCCCTTTTTGGTGATTGATGACAACACACTTAAGTCATACAAGAGATAATCAATGAATATTAAAAGCTTTTGTAATACTCCCCCTTAATATGTGCATTTTGATCTTGAATATCAATGGTCCTATTAGGGCCAAAATTTTGCACAACGAGAGAAACAAGAGAGTATTACAACAGTGGGGTGCTTGTGACGTGCAACAGATCAAAAGGTGAAATGCTCATGACAGGTTATGCATTCAACAAAAAGAAAAAGAATTCTGGTGCTGAGAGGTCCGGAGACTCCGGGCCAGGTCCGGAATGTCCGGAAAATCCGGATACTCCGGGAAAAAGTCCGGACTCTCCGGGCTTCAGCACAGCAGCAGAAAAACAGACATCACACAGTTTTTCAATCTAGCATAAGCTGTCCTTAGCAGATAGAAACAAAGAAAAACATCACAAGCACACAACCAAATTTCTCAAGCTCACATAGTCTCACACGAATGAAATTTAGAGTTATTACAAACCAAGTTCCAAATTCAAATACAAGTTCATTGTTCCACAAGCACATAAATAGATAACTTCACTCCCCCTTTGGCATCAAGCGCAAAAAAGGAAGTGTGGAGCAGCGGAGTCACTCGGAGTCGTCGTCCTCCTCCTCTTCTTCTTCATTGCCCTCCTCTTCTTCTTCTTCTTGGGCACCTTGGGCGTCCCACTCCGCAAACGGGTCATCAAACTCGGGAAGCTCGCGGTAGGGATCGGTGGGAAGGACAAGGTGAGACTTGATCTCGATGATGTCGCGGCGGTTCTCATTTGTCTCCGTGGCTATAGTCTTGCACATGTTGAAGATGCTCTTGAGCACCCTCTTTGTCATAGAGCCACGGTGCCGACGAGGAGGTGGAGAAGAGGAACGTGCAGCGGGGAAATCATCATGGGAAGGAGCTGCACTCGACGATCCAACATACTTACGGTCTTTGGGGGGCCTCTTTGCACGATCACGGAGGTGGCGAAACGGCTCATGGACAACATCCTTGGGGTAGCAGACATTTGTCACTCTCTCAATCATGTACATGAGATAGGGGGCATACGGAAGATGCTTCATGGGATCATTCATGGCCCTCCTCAACTCATTCCAAATGAAGTCAAAGACACAAAATCCTTCTTCATCCGGTGCCATCCTATGGAGAAGATTTGGAGCATAATATCTCAAAGCTGTAACATCTCCAATCTTAGGATCAATAGTGGCACGAAAGAATTGATTGAGATAGTAGTAGTAGGGATTAAGTTGGTCCGCCTTGCCCTCAATGGCCAAATCTCAGCTAGAAAACATAAAGGGGAGCTACTTGGGCTTGTACTTGTTCTCATTGTGCACGGGGGAGCGCCTCTCATCCTTAGAGCCAAGACCCAAGAGTCTAGAGAAGGTCATGTAATCAATGGTGCACTTTTGACCTTGAGTTGTGTCGGGCATACACCCCGGGTACTCATGCAAGGAAGGAAGAATAGTAGAAGACGGACTCCTGGTAGAATTCCCCTGTACTCCTACTAGGACTCGCTCTGTGTACTCCTACTAGGACTCCTGCCTTGTAACCGACTAGGAACCCGCCCCCTGGACTATATAAAGGAGGGTCGGGTACCTAGCCGCACATCCCCAATCCCTCCGGGGACAACCAACACCAAGCGCAGGGCGCCATACTTGATCCCCCAAACAGGACGTAGGGTTCGCCACCTTGGCGGCCCGAACCTGTATAAATCTTGTGTCCCGTGTCCTTGCGCATACCTTCGAGTTCTCGGTCTCCCGATCACGATCCCCACCGCACAATCTACTACCTCGGGTACCCCCTTGGTAGGTTTGCCGATCTAAAACACCGACACCGGCGCGCCGGGTAGGGGGGATCATCACCACCGGGCGAATTCGAAGGACCCTCGTCAACAAGACCAATCTACTCGTCGACTTGTCGAGATCCATTGAAGCAAGTCGCCTTGCTCTTGTCAAAGCGTAATCAATTTTCCTACGCCGCGCTTCCGGTTGCTTCGGCACATCGCGTGGCTCGTCACGCGGCTCCTCGCGCCGCTCGTCGTCGACTACTCCGGGCTCGTCGTCGACTACTTCGCCTACGCCGCGCGTCCGGGTGCCTCGGCACGTCGCGCGGCTCGTCACACGGCTCCTCGCGCCGCTCGTCATCGACTACTCCGGCTCGTCGTCGACTACTCCTCCTACGCCGCGCGTCCGAATGCCTCGGCACGTCGCGCGGCTCCTCGCGCCGCTCGTCGTCGACTACTCGGGCTCGTCGTCGACTACTTCCGCCTACGCCGCGCGTCCGGGGTGCCTCGGCACGTCGCGCGGCTCGTCACGCGGCTCGTCGTGCCGCTCGTCGTCGACTACTCCGCCTCGTGCGGGCTCGTCGTCGACTACTTCTCCCTACTCCGCGCGTCCAGGGTGCCTCGGCACGTCGCGTGGCTCGTCACGCGGCTCCTCGCGCCGCTCGTCATCGACTACTCCGGCTCGTCGTCGACTACTTCGCCTACGCCGCGCGTCCCGGGGTGCCTCGGCACGTCGCGCGGCTCGTCCACGCGGCTCGTCGCGCCGCTCGTCGTCGACTACTCCGCCTCGCGCGGGCTCGTCGTCGACTACTTCGCCTACGCCGCGCGTCCCGGGGTGCCTCGGCACGTCGCGCGGCTCGTCACGCGGCTCCTCGCACCGCTCGTCGTCGACTACTCCGGGCTCGTCGTCGACTACTCGGGCTCGTCGTCGACTACTTCGCCTACGCCGCGCGTCCCGGGTGCCTCGGCACGTCGCGCGGCTCCTCGCGCGCTCGTCGTCGACTACTCCGGGCTCGTCGTCGACTACTTCGCCTACGCGCGCGCGTCCGGGGTGCCTCGGCACGTCGCGCGGCTCGTCACGCGGCTCCTCGCGCCGCTCGTCGTCGACTACTCCGGGCTCGTCGTCGACTACTTCTCCTACGCGGCGCGTCCCGGGTGCCTCGGCACGTCGCGCGGCTCGTCACGCGGCTCCTCGCGCCGCTCGTCGTCGACTACTCCGGGCTCGTCGTCGACTACTTCGCCTACGCGCGCGCGTCCGGTGCCTCGGCACGTCGCGCGGCTCGTCACGCGGCTCGCCGCGCCGCTCGTCGTCGACTACTTCGCCTACGCCGCGCGTCCCGGGGTGCCCTCGCCACGTCGCGCGGCTCGTCACGTGGCTCGTCGCGCCGCTCGTCGTCGACTACTCCGCCTCGCGCGGCTCGTCGTCGACTACTTCTCCTACGCCGCGCGTCCGGGGTGCCTCGGCACGTCGCGCGGCTCGTCACGCGGCTCCTCGCGCCGCTCGTCGTCGACTACTCCGGGCTCGTCGTCGACTACTTCGCCCTACGCCGCGCGTCCGGGGTGCCTCGGCACGTCGCGCGACTCGTCTTGCGGCTCCTCGCGCCGCTCGTCGTCGACTACTCCGGCTCGTCGTCGACTACTTCGCCCTATGCCGCGCGTCCGGGTGCCTCGGCACGTCGCGCGGCTCGTCACGCGGCTCCTCGCGCCGCTCGTCGTCGTCGACTACTTCACCTCCGCCGCGCGTCCGGGTGCCTCGGCACGTCGCGCGGCTCGTCACGCGGCTCCTCGCGCCGCTCGTCGTCGACTACTCCGGGCTCGTCGTCGACTACTTCGCCTACGCCGCGCGTCCGGGGTGCATCGGCACGTCGCGCGGCTCGTCTTGCGGCTCGTCGCGCCGCTCGTCGTCGACTACTCCGCCTCGCGTAGGCTCGTCATCGTCGACTACTTGCCTCCGCCGCGCGACCCGGTGCCTCGGCACGTCGCGTGGCTCGTCGGGCGGCTCGTCATGCGGCTCGTCGGGCGGCTCGTCACGCGGCTCGTCATGCGGCTCGTCGGGCGGCTCGTCAATTCGGCCCATCCCGCGGCTGCTTCGCCGGTGTTGCTTCCCACGTGTTCTAGATGTTCTCCCCTTTTGCATGTGGGCCCTTGACGTCGGTTTCTCTCCGAATTGGACTCAACTCATTGTCTTGCAAGATTCGACCACTTTTACGGTTTGGTCCTCGGAGTTTATCATCTTCTCGGGCTTGGTCCTTGGGCTCTTGGAGTCATGTTCACTTCATTGCTTGACTTGTATCGTGCTTCAAGGTCTTGTCATGAGGTGCTTAATGAACTTATCCCGGAAGTCTTGCTTTCAACGTTAAAACCCTGCGTAAACACTTAACTCCAAAACCGACATGCACAAGTGAACTTGTTATACCACGGGGGTTAGTACCAATGAATAAGATACAAAAGTCATGCCAACACCGAAGGTAAACTCATGGCTAGGTTGACGGATTTTCACCGTCAACATCTCCCCCATGCTTAAACCTTGCTCGTCCTCGAGTAAGCCTTCGATGGATATCATCGTTGCCCTTCATTGTTTAAACCTTGCACTTGATCATACATGAAAAAAAACATAATGCTCTCAAAAGTTTAATTCGTTAAAGTTCCATAATGTACTAGCCTTCACCTCTACGGAGGGTAGATTCTTATTAAGCTTATCCCACAAGTATTAACATGCTCACAAAGTTTAAATAGATCTCGAATTTTTGAAATAAAGAACGAGATAAAGAAAAGAGCTAAACCAAGTTCACAAATTTAAATCACCTTGCATGTTGCTCATGAACTCTCATCTCACTTGTCTCTCAAGCCTATATATTCTACTCCTTTCCCTCTCATCACATATATGTGTGGTAGGCTTTATATGGAGCTTTGGGAAAGTTTAGTCCTAACAAGATTTTATAAATGAGGTGTTGTCAAAACAAGACAAGCTTCTCATGGTCTTACCGAGACTCGTCAAAAAGGTCATTGGAAAATAATGTTAAATCAAGGAGGGGAAAGAGAAAAATACACACACTTTTAGATGAGTGGACATGTGCAAATGGCAAAGAGTGATCCCGAGGCACAAAGGAAGTCCTCGTTATCGGATTGCACATGGTTGGAAAATGAGAATGGATCTTTTAAACTTGAAGCCTTGAATGCACTCTTAGAGAACCGGGGAGTTCACTTTACGCATACTCATATATATTTTTTTTTCTTTCTCATATTTCTCATTCTTTTCTTTCTTTCTTTCTTTCATTATATATATATATTTTTCTTTCTTCACCTTGAAAGTTATGATCGTCTCCGGATTTTTTCTTTCATCATTTTTTTTAAAAATACTCCCCTTTGAACTCTAAAACAGCACCGTACCTACCTCCTCCCCCATGCTTAGACGTTGCTCGTCCTCGAGCAAAGAGGAGATAAATAAGGTAGGTACCGGAAATATTTTTCCTTGGAGAGATACTTGAATTCTTCAATGTTGGCACCGTCTTGCGATCTTCCTCGAATTGATGATCCATTCTCAACGATATGTTGTGGTCAAGGAGGTAAACACAAAACATGATATTTAGTTTTAAGGGTGGATATCCGGCAAGGTTTGTGAGATCTCCAATGCGGGGATACACAATGCACGGATAAAAGGCTAGCAAAAAAATAGATACACAAAAACGGAATGACCAGCTTCTTAGTCTCGGGCCGGAGTAATCATGGCCTGCAATAACTCACTCAAAAATAAATCTTGTACACTAAGGTTTATGCACTCAAATATATAATAGGCTTTGGATAGGTTGAGCAACACACAAGTGATATTTGTGACAAGGTTAGCAATATTTTTGCGCATAAAAGACATCTTTAATCTATTCATAACTTGAGAGCACATAAAACACTATGGGTCTTTATTTTAATCATAACCTCCGCTGAAGATTAATCTAGCATTTAGATAATTTCAGATTTGTATTTTTTAAGAGAGCACTAGTTCAAACATGCATAAGTCAATTACAAAGATAAACAAAGCGGCAATTATAATCATATATCATCATGGCACAAACTTTGTAACTTTACCAAAGGTAAAAACTTGGTGGTGACATTATTCATGACGAAAATAAACACTAAGACACACGCTGAAAATTAAACTAAAAACTGAAAATTAAAGCAAAGCTGAAAATACTACGCAAACATAGGCGCATACAAGCTGAAAATTAAAGAAAAGGGGGTAAAGGAAAGATAACTAAAGCTCCTCCTCTCTCTAATATTCCGCCGGTGGTTGATATTGATAGTCTTGGTTGTTGTACCCTTACTTGTAATAGGAATGCGCCTCTCCTCCTATGAATTGTCCGACGGTGCTAGGTGAAGGTGTCCAAGCATATAAGCGACGTTTGCATTTCCTTCACCCATTTGATTTGCATTGGTTAGGATGGCTGCAATAATTTGCACGTTCCTTGCAGCGTATCCTCCAATGGTGGCCACATTTTGTTGTGGTTGAGGAAGGTGTGCATATGGCTCCGCAAAGGCTACGTTGGGCACCGCAAAAATGGTGGGGGTATGGCTGCACCACTCCCCCATGCTTGCATTGGTACACCACCGTAGTAACTCGGCGGCGCCGGGGTTCCTCCCAATGGTGGGACATAATTTTGTTGTGCACCTCCTTCTTGGGTCGTGGAAGATCCTTCTCCTATAATCCTTCTCTTTTATTTTTCTTCGCCGGCACAAGAAGTCCTTCCTCTAACCGATCTTCTTCCCCTCAAGAAAAGTCTTAATCTTCAATCCGATAGGGGCAAATTTACTTTGGCCACTTTGAAGCCTCCTCTCTCATCTTCAAATAAATTTTCCTTTCTTCATATATTCCTAGGGAAGTTTTGGGTAGGAGATGATTCGGGTTCCTTGTAATACCCGGTTTTAAAGAGATAGCCAATATGGAGGGGAAACACCCCGAACTAATATCTCCTGAACTCGATGTTGCTTAACAACACCACCGGTTGATCATAGGTGAGTGGGGTCTATTGGCCACTTGGCAATCAAAGCCGAGTAAAGCCAATTCAACTCCGTGTTGGTTATCTTTGTCTCTCTTGTTCTCCCAAAAATCCACTTGCACAAAAGTGACACACTTGGATAATGGTTCCGGATAGTATTTCTTCGTTGATGGTCTCCTCCCGTGATCATACTCCAAAAACCTTCCCATGTGCCTTCATGCACATCCACTTGTTCCGGAGCTCCCTTTTGAAAATAGGAGACACTCGCCCATGGGTCTACGATACTAGAACATGCAATCGTTTCGAACATGAAAACCAATCTAATCTATCGGGGATTGTGTTGAATGGATCCAAGGAAGCATTGAGACCTTACTCCCTTTACGGCATGGTCGCTAGCCTTAAGCATTAAAGTATTTCCAACACAAGATGATAGATAGATAATCCAACAAAATGTGATTACATCTCAAGATCGATTGCAACCCATGGATGAAAGGAGATTACCCGATCAAGGTGCTAGAAATAGCATCATTGATCAAGGTTACCCTTCCGACGGTGTCTTCCTTCTTCTCCACTTGTGGACTCCCTCCAACGGAATGAGAAACTCGGCACTCCTTCATCAAGGGTATGCGCCATGGTCATGAAAATTTCCTAGGCGAATTCCTTGTGGGTGTTTGCCGACACTCCGTTAGAGAATTGCACCGGTGTCCCGTGTGAAACCCAATATGTGGAGAGCTTGGTCGTCGATGTCGACGTTCGCTACAAGCCTCTACTTAAGGCGAGCGAGCTTCTTCTCCTCCTCCTCCGTCATGATGATAAACCCATTGGAATACCACGGAGCGCATGGAGGTGGAGCGGATGATCGTGTCAAGTGGTGAGGTTGGACAGGCGGCTCCTCCATATGTTATTGAAGTTTGGTAAACCTAATAAACGAGTTTCGTGTGGCCCTCATGCCACCGAGGAGAAGAGTGTGGTTCCTCCTCGGCGGTGCCGTGTCCTCCTCCATACTTCGAGGAAACTCGGAAACCGAGTGCCTCCTCGAAGGGGTTGATGGCTTAGACGACGATGATCCCTTCTTCTTCGGTGAAAAGACTTGTAGTTTTCTTCCATAATTGCAGCACTCTCCCTCACAAATATATATCCGGGGTTTTCACCCGGTAACAAGGTACACAAATATTATTTTGGAGTCCGGACTTTGAGTGGATTAAGGATGTGATTTGTTGCATGAAACAAACGCGGTGGATGACTAAGTCTAAGGTGATTCCGGCCTACAAACTAGAGCACACGAACAAAGAGTTGGATGAAAGACTTACCTCTCTCCTCCTCTTAGCTCGGTTCTTCTCTAGTGCATTCATGTTGCTTCGTGATCGTGTACACCTTCCAAACGTTCCCGTCCACTCCTTCGCTTGCATTATTGCTCCTTCACTTGATGTTTTCGCTTTGACTCACTTCCATACTCCCTTGCCTCACATGCATCCATGATATTCCTACAAAACAAAGCCTTGGCTGCCCCCCCCCCATGCTTGTACTTTGCATGTGGTTTAAATATGTTGGAGGGGCATCCCGTGATGTATCATGGTGCATGCATAGTTAGGTTAACTAGATTGCCTCCCGTTAAGTGTGTTTAAGGCTAAGCACTCCTCTAATTTTGAAATTTAAAAATATTTTTCAGAGCCATGCAAGAGCTCAAGCATAAATTTAGAGAAGTTTTTAACCCATTAAAAACAAATGTAAGTCCAAAATATTTTTCGACTACGTCGATTTCGGTCTCACCGGTATAGTTTGCCTTCATTAGTTGAGAGCAAGCTTTTCCCGGCTTGATCATGGGGGCATAGGTTTAGGTCCTAATTTTGATTAGATGAGAGAGATTTTGAATGGAATAAAATTAAGTGAGGCTTAGAAAAATTCTAATCTTAGAGAAACCAAGGATATGGATTTTTAAACCAACCAAAAATCAAGATTCTAGGTTCACACGAGTCCTACCACGTGCTGAAATTTAAATAACATCTAGATAGAAGTCGTGGCTCTACTCGAGTGTTTTTAGCATGAAAAACAAGTCAACCACAACATCATAATGAGGGTGAAGGGTTGAGTTAGGTTCTGAATTTTTTTTTTTGGTTGTGGTTTCTCGAAAAAGAGGCAAACAATCACATAGGATGGTTCATGTAAAGGGTTTATGATCAAGCAAAATATTCAACCAAGAATTATGTCTCTAATATTGATCAACCATTCTAAGTCTAAGGTTTTGCGTAGTAAATTTCAAAACTGAATTATATTTAAAAAGACTTGAAAAACCTGGAATCGGGTTGTCCTCCCGGTAGCTTATTCTTGACTTGACGAAACCGGTTGCCTCCCGCCTAGCGCTTCGTTTATAGTCCATGGCTAGACTTCTTCACTTGATTACTCCGGATCAACGCTCTTTGCGGGCATTGCAATCTTGGGTACCCACTTTGGCTTAGTCAAATTTTTTGGTCTTCACATGCTGGCTTTGTCCTTTGGTCTTGACGGATGCAACAACTTCTTGTGGCTCGGCATCTCGAACTCCGGTCCTTCGGTCGTGATCTTCATGGTCTCTAGTGTGATCCTTCATCTCTCCCGAATGAGCTTGAGTAGCCTTCGCCGTCTTGGGACCTTGGAGTTGTCTCGGATATTCTTCTTTGTCACCATCGGGCGCCCAGCAAATCGTCCCACTTGCGTCTAGCATCTTCATCACGATGAACACTTCACACTCCTTGCATGTGGATCTTGCTTTGGTGGCCTTTAGGTGTTGAGCTTCTTTCTCCATCTCCATCTTCTCCATCCTCCTCTTAAGTGAACCGATATGCCACTCAAGGAATCCGGCTCGTATGCATTCAGCTCTCGCAATCGTCATGCGGATAGTTGAGACCTTGATCTTGAACGGCCTCCCGACGTCTTGAAGGTTTATGATAGGTAGATCAACGATGTCCGGGGTGCGTAGCGCTCCGGTGGTTGAGGTTGATATTCCTTTGGACTTGGAGGTGGTGATTCCCTTGGAGATTTCGACGGTCCTTCGAGTTTGACTTTTGAATCTAGGGTTTCCAACCCTTTAGCTTGTGTTGCACGTCACCTTTGCCTGTAAAGTTTTCCTGGATCATCCACAAAAAAAGTTTTGGGTTTCTTGGAGAGGTAGCCAACCATCTCCGGTTAGGGTTAGCAATAAAACAAAAATCTAAAAAGAAAAGAAAAATTAGGGTTAATCAAAACTAGATTAGATTGATTTTTTTCTTTTTGAGGATGATCAAACATAAGAGATGCAAAAGAAAATCAAAAGAAAAACTGAAAGATAAGCGATACTAGATCGGATCTTGATTGCTTGTTCCCCGGCAACGGCGCCAGAAAAAGGGGCTTGTTGACGGTTAATAGTTGTATCAAAGTTCGTTTATGACTTGCAAGCGGACAAGTCTCCCGTCGTAGTCAAGGGACCCTTCTTCCCTCGAGTGGTGAACCCAAGGTATCGAATCCGTGGAACAATGAGCAACGCAAGGATTCAATCTAGTAAAGCAAGGTAAAGCTATCTATTGAAGAGGCTAGTTGCATCTAATCTACTAACTCATAAAGAAAACGAATCTAATCTAATCTACTAAAGAGGTAACAAGAGAAAGCAAAAGATAACCGATCTAGAGAATCTAGATCATGCTTATGTTGTAGCTCCAAACAAGATAGATGAACATAGAAAAGCGAATCTCATTAAAAGCATCTTTAAATCGTGGCCTTCCATCCGACTCCGAAAACGCCCGCCTTTCGGAACCCCCGTTCTGTCACAACGTATCCCTATTCATGCGGGTAGTCTAGGGCGAGTTCGATAGAACAAGTTGAAATCACTTGGCCGGTCCGGTATGCACCTCTAGCCACCGCGGCTACAAGAGCACCCTAAGTAATCTAGCTACAAACTAGATCGTAGAAGAAGCAAAACCAAGAAGAAAACAAAATCATCGAGAAGGCACTTGATCGCTAGAAATCGATTTCACTTACAAACTTCACCATGAATGATTACATGAACAAGATCACCACCGGGGCCCTCCCTCGATCTTGAACCTCGCTCCGAGCTCCGACGTGGTCTTCCATGCAAGGTTCCCACGTCGGCTAGGGAAACCCTAGACAACTAGCACGACCCTCATCTCCGAGATGGTGTCCCTCAAGCTTCTCTCGCTCCTCGGCGGCGGATTACGACTTCGGTTCCGCGTGGCTCTCGGTCGGGGGGCTATTTATAGCCCGAGAAGCAATTAGGTCAAAGGGGAGGCCGATTGGGCCCCGAAAGGGCTGGGCCGGCCGGCCTGGGCCCACCCCGCGGCCTGCTTCGCCCGGTGTTGCTTCCCACGTCTTCTAGATGTTCTCCCCTTTTGCATGTGGGCCCTTGACGTCGGTTTCTCTCCGAATTGGACTCAACTCCTTGTCTTGCAAGATTCAACACTTTTCTGGTTCGGTCCTCGGAGTTTATCATCTTCTCGGGCTTGGTCCTTGGGCTCTTGGAGTCATGTTCACTTCATTGCTTGACTTGTATCGGGCTTCAAGGTCTTGTCATGAGGTGCTTAATGAACTTATCCCGGAAGTCTTGCTTTCAACGTTAAACCCCTGCGTAAACACTTAACTCCAAAACCGACATGCACAAGTGAACTTGTTATACCACGGGGGTTAGTACCAATGAATAAGATACAAAAGTCATGCCAACACCGAAGGTAAACTCATGGCTAGGTTGACGGATTTTCACCGTCAACGGTCGTCGACTACTCCGGGCTCGTCGTCGACTACTTCTCCTACGCCGCGCGTCCGGGGTGCCTCGGCACGTCGCACGGCTCGTCACGCGGCTCCTCGCGCCGCTCGTCGTCGACTACTCGGGCTCGTCGTCGACTACTTCGACTACGCGGCGCGTCCGGGTGCCTCGGCACGTCGCGCGGCTCGTCTTGCGGCTCCTCGCGCCGCTCGTCGTCGACTACTCGGGCTCGTCGTCGACTACTTCTCCCTACGCCGCGTGTCCGGGTGCCTCGGCACGTCGCGCGGCTCGTCACGCGGCTCCTCGCGCCGCTCGTCGTCGTCGACTACTTCACCTCCGCCGCGCGTCGGGGTGCCTCGGCACGTCGCGCGGCTCGTCACGCGGCTCCTCGCGCCGCTCGTCGTCGACTACTCCGGGCTCGTCGTTGACTACTTCGCCTACGCCGCGCGTCGGGGTGCATCGGCACGTCGCGAGGCTCGTCTTGCGGCTCGTCGCGCCGCTCGTCGTCGACTACTCCGCCTCGCGTAGGCTCGTCATCGTCGACTACTTGCCTTCACCTGCGCGACCGGTGCCTCGGCACGTCGCGCGGCTCGTCGGGCGGCTCGTCATGCGGCTCGTCGCGCCGCTCGTTGTCGTCGACTACTCCGCCTTGCGCAGGCTCGTCGTCGACTACTCTGCCTCGCCCAGGCTCGTCGTCGACCACTCCGTGCGCCGCGACTTCGTCTTGCGGCCACGCTGGCTCTACTTCAGCCACGCCGTGCGTGGTGACTACTTGCCTTGGTAGGTTTGCCGAGTAGTGATTGGTGAGGAGCCCCCGAGCTTGAGAGCGAGCGAAGCATGCTGAAGTTATCTTCAAGTAGCCCCCGAGCTGGAGAGATTCCAAGTAGCAGTTTGGCGTTGAGCCGTGGAGCTTGAGAAGTAGTCGTGCCGTCAGAGCGGACTTTAGGTGCGACCAAAGTCGACTTTAGATGCCGGCAGTGCGGACTTTAGAATGCGATTTAAAAACCAAAGTCGACTTTGTGATGCCGTGTGGAGCAGACTTTGAGTTGCGACTTGAAAACCGAAGTCGACTTTAGGGTGCCGCACAGAGCGGACTTTGAGATGCGACTTGAAAACCGAAGTCGACTTTAGGGTGCCGCACAGAGCGGACTTTGATATGCGACTTTAGAAGTCGACTTTTGAATGCCGCGCGGAGCGGACTTTGAGATGCGACTACAATAGTCGACTTTGTGCCACGCGGGGTGGACTTAAGATGCAAAAAACAAAAAAGCACTTTCCGGAAAGCCAAAGCGAATGAAAAATTAGAGAAAACGAGTAGTTTTGCCGCCGGAGCGGGCTTAAGATTGCGACCGGAGTCGGCTTGTGCCACCAGAGTGGGCTTAAGTACCTGAGCCATGGATTTCAGACCCAAGGTACAGTTGCCGCCGGAGCGGGCTTGAGGGTGCGACCGGAGTCGGCTTGTGCCACCGGAGTGGGCTTGGATGCGACCGTTAGCGTCGACTTGTGCCACCGGAGTGGGCTTAAGTACCTGAGCCATGGATTTCAGACCCAAGGTACAAGTTGTCCAAGTGATGGTGTTGTCATGTGGATTGAAGTAGTACGAGCAATGGAATTGAGCAAGAATTTCTTTGTTCCAATTGTACCTAAATCCCATGATGTCATAGAGGACAACTTCCTTGCACTTATCAATAACCGAGTTGAACACGGTGTTGTTTAGCTCTTCATAATACTTCCAATCAATGTACTTCATTGGCACGATGGGAGCCATGTTCTTGGAAGCTAGCTTGGGATTGCGGATCACGGATTGATAAAAATCCCGGTGGAAGTCACACCAAAACCTTGCCTCAAGTCCCTCTCCCTTAAGATACAAATAGACATTCTCTTCTCTTTGCTCCCTCACTGCTAGAGAGTTCCTTGAGTAGTCCCTAATCATGTGTTCAGCAAATCCAAGGACTGAGCTGGGGTCCCTTAGCTTGATAGGGGTGTCGACTACTCGGACATTTGGTGGAAGGGTAGGAATAAGCCTAGGAGGGGTTTTGGGGCAGATGTGAGCAGCTACTTCTTGCTTATGTTTCGGAGGAACTCGAGTAGCTGGACGGCTTTGATGGACATATGGGGCTTGATGGCTCTTTTTAGGATGGGGCTTGTAGCAGGATTTTTCTTTTGCTGGCCCCTTTCCATGGCGACGAGGGGGCTCAGGGGACTGCTCATATGTCTCATCTTCAACTTCATCATCATCACTCTTTGTCCTCTCCTCCTCCTCCTCTATTTCTTCTTCACTCCCTTCGGCATAGGAGGGAGGAGGGTCACCCCATCTTGGTCTAAAGCTGCGCTGAGAGCTTTCTTGCCCCAAGGCTTCCTGCACGTCCTGTAGAGAGGTGGGGTTATGCCTAGCCTTGGTCCTCCTTTGGGTGGAGGGCTCCTCATTGTCACGACGGACTTTCACTCTCACCATCTAGATAGGTAAAAGGATGTGGAAGTGAGAGATTATCAAAGATGGAGACACACTACACTTGTGGTTTAGGGTTGCAGTGCGAACCCCGGATACTCCAGGAAAAAGTCCGGAGATTCCGGATGTTTCGGAGAGTCCAGGTTCTTCGACCCCGGAGAGTCCGGGTTTCGCAGCCGAAACCCTAAATCACAATGCAGCAAAATATATCCATCCAAACTGAGAGGAAACGCAGATCTAGAGTCTATGGAGTATTTCCTACCTATTCCCTACGAGGATACTACAAGGATTACGCTAGGGAAGTAGATCGGGAAGAACTCCTTTGAATGTACATTGGGGAGAGAGGAGAGAAGACTTGAATCCTTTGAAACTTGAGTAGATTCTTGATCTCCACGCTTTGGGGCCTTCAAATCCTCACTCTCACAAGATTTGGGGGGTTGGATGTTGAAATCGCCCAAGGGGATGGGAAGAGGCGACGGGGAGAGAAGGGGGCATGGTTAAAAACTGAGTGGTGGTGAAACAAGGGTTTTCACCGCGGTCAAAGGCTTTTATACTTTTACAACCCGGAGTCTCCGGGCTAGGTCCGGAGTATCCAGGAAACCCGAAGTGTCCGGCCCCAACCCCGGATACTCCGCTCCCCCTGAGACCAGCGAGCAGATTTTCATGGAATTTGGTTTTGAATGGATTTGGAAGGTTGCTTATATGATAAATGTGAGCCTGAGCAGCATCAACACCTTGGACTAGCCACAAGCAAGCAAAGGGAACAATAGTCCGAGTGTTGTACTCTAAAGATCCAAATTTTTCAAAACAAATGCGATACAAGCTTTCACAAATCTTTTGTTTTCAAAAATTCTATACTAGGTCACTCAAATATGTGCATGATCTCAAGCCAAGTTACGAGAATCCAAGATATTTAGCTCACTCCTCAAAGCACAAAACCTTAGTTCATCAAGAGGCTTTGTGAAGATATCGGCTAGTTGTTTATCGGTGCTCACATGACTTAAAGCGATATCTCATTTGGCTTCGTGGTCTCTCAAGAAATGGTGTCTTATGTCTATGTGCTTTGTTCTTGAGTGGTTTACGGGGTTGTTAGCTAGCTTGATGGCACTCTCGTTGTCACACAAGAGTGGCACCTTGCTAAACTTGCAACCAAAGTCTCTCAATGTGAGCCTCATCCAAAGTAGTTGAGCACAACAAGCGCCAGCGCAACATACTCGGCCTCGGCGGTGGAAAGGGCAACGGAGTTTTGTTTCTTGGAACTCCAAGACACCAAGGACCTTCCAAGGAATTGGCAATTCCCGGATGTACTGTTTCTATCTACTTTGCAACCGGCATAATCCGAATCGGAGTAGCCAAGTAGATCAAAAGTGGAGCCCTTAGGATACCATAAACCAAGGTTAGGAGTATGAACTAAGTATCTAAAAATTCTCTTAACGGTCATTAGATGGCACTCCTTAGGATTAGCTTGAAACCTTGCACACATGCACACACTAAGCATAATATCGGGCCTAGATGCACAAAGATAAAGCAAAGAGCCAATCATGGAACGATATACCTTTTGATCAATGCTTTTGCCTTCCTCATTTAGATCAAGATGTCCATTTGATGGCATAGGTGTTTTGATGGGCTTGGCGTTGTTCATGTCAAACTTCTTAAGCATGTCATGGGTGTACTTGGTTTGACTTATGAATGTGCCATCCTTGAGTTGCTTGATTTGAAAACCGAGAAAGAACTTCAACTCGCCCATCATAGACATCTCGAATCTTTTAGTCATGATCCTACTAAACTCATCAACCCAAATTTGATTAGTAGAGCCAAATATGATATCATCAACATATATTTGACATACAAACAAATCATTGCCTTGTTTACGAGTGAAGAGAGTAGGATCGGCTTTGCCTATTTCAAAGCCTTTCTTTAAGAGAAATTCCTTAAGGCATTCATACCATGCTCTAGGGGCTTGCTTGAGCCCATAGAGCGCCTTATGGAGCTTGTAGACGTGGTGTGGAAGTTGAGGATCTTCAAAGCCCGGTGGTTGCTCCACATAGACTTCTTCGGAGATTGGACCATTCAAGAAGGCACTCTTGACATCCATTTGATGTAGCTTGAAGTTGTGATGGGTGGCAAAGGCTAAGAGTATACGAATTGCTTCAAGTCTTGCCACCGGTGCATAAGTTTCTCCAAAGTCTAAGCCTTCTACTTGAGTATAACCCTTTGCAACCAATCTAGCTTTGTTCTTGGTCACCACGCCGTCTTCATCTTGTTTGTTGCAAAACACCCACTTGGTTCCAATCACATTTTGTTTGGGGCGTTCCACTAAGGACCAGACTTCATTCCTAGTTAAGTTGTTGAGCTCTTCTTGCATGGCCATCACCCAATCAGCATCTCCAAGAGCATCTTCAACCCGAAACAAACGAGTAATGTTCACAAAAATTTGCTAATCTTGAACGAGTTGTTACCCCTCTATGAATGCTTCCAAGTATGTTGTCAACGGGATGATCTCGTTGAACACTTTGTCGAACTCTTGGATGTGGGCCAGACACTTCTTGTTGAATCAAGTCCTCGGTTCTTGATCGCCTTGTGAAGCTTCGGCAGGCGGGTCCGGAGTCTCGGGCTTATCTCCGGAGTTTCGGAAAATCCGAGTCTCCGGATTTTTGTCCGGACTCTCCGGGTTTCGCGAAGGGGAGGCGTAGCCGCCGCATCTTCAATCATGCAATCCTCATCATCTTCTTCTTGAGGCTTGATTTCTCCAATGGCCATTCTCTTTATAGCCTTTTCAGCGGGTACTTCCTTGCCTACACACATTTCATCAACTTGCTCCTCTTGAGAGCCATTAGATTCATCAAACGTCAAGTCACACGTGACTTCAACACAACCGGTGGTTTTGTTGAGGACACGATAGCCATGAGCGTTTGAGGCGTAACCAAGAAAGATACCTTCATCAACTTTAGATGCAAACTTAGAGCTTTTG
Organism: Cenchrus americanus; assembly: GCA_947561735.1. Classification (NCBI taxonomy): domain Eukaryota; kingdom Viridiplantae; phylum Streptophyta; class Magnoliopsida; order Poales; family Poaceae; genus Cenchrus; species Cenchrus americanus. The sequence goes on from OX387240.1 coordinate 60,757,844, forward strand.
GGCTTCTTGTTGAGAATGAAGCACTTACAACCAAAAACTCTAAAGTAAGAGACATTAGGCTTTTTACCAATTAGGAGCTCATAGGCGGTCTTGTGGCGAAGCTTGTGAAGATACAAACGGTTGATAGCATGACATGCCGTGTTGATTGCTTCCGCCCAAAAACTATCCGAAGTCTTGTACTCGTCAAGCATGGTTCTTGCGACTTCAATAAGAGTTCTATTCTTCCTCTCTACAATCCCATTTTGTTGTAGTGTGTATGGGACGGAGAGCTCATGACCAATGCCTTCTTCATCAAGATACGCTTCAATGTTGGTGTTCTTGAACTCGGTGCCATTGTCACTTCTTACTCTTTTGATCTTCACATCAAACTCATTTTGGGCTCTTGTTGCAAATTTCTTGAATATTTCATGAACTTTGCTCTTGTCTTTCATAAAGAATACCCAAGTGTACCGAGAGTAATCATCAACAATGACAAATCCATACTTGTTTCCCCCAATACTAACATAGGCTACCGGACCAAAGATATCCATGTGAAGTAGTTCCAATGGCCTTGTGGTAGATACAGCATTCTTGGCGAGATGAGGAGCACCAACTTGCTTTCCGGCTTGACAAGCACTACAAATTCTATTTTTCTCAAAATGAACGTTTGTTAGTCCTAGGATGTGTTCCCCCTTTAGAAGCTTATTGAGATTGTTCATCCCAACGTGAGCTAGTCGACGATGCCAAAGCCAACTCAAGCTAGACTTTGCCAATAAGCATGTATCAAGTTGGGCTTTATCCGATGAAAAATCCACCAAGTAAAGCCTTCCCTTGAGTTCACCCTTAAAGGCAACGGAGTCATCACCCCTTCTAAAAACGGTCACACCCTCATTTGTGAACAAACAATTGTAGCCCATCTCACAAAGTTGTGAGACGGACAACAAGTTGTAGTCCAAAGATTCAACCAAATAAACATCGGAAATTGAATGATTGATTGAGATAGCAATTTTACCAAGACCAACAACCGTTCCTCCACCATTGCCTCCAAAGGCAATGCTTTCCGTAGGATTTTCAATCATATCACAAGATGTAAACATTTTCTTCTCCCCGGTCATATGATTTGTGCATCCACTATCAATCACCCATTTTGTTCCACCGGAGGAGTATGCCTACAAAACAAATTATGCTTGTGTTTTAGGTACCCAAGTGGATTTGGGTCCTAGAGTGTTAGTCACAAGAATCTTGGGCACCCACACATTCCTTTTTATCATTGTCCCTTTTGTGTGAGGCCCCACATACTTGGCAACCACCTTACCCTTGTGGTTCCAAGTCAACACATAATTGGCATAAAAACTATCTTGTGATGCATGAGGTTTGGGCTTCTTGCTTGACTTGTTTGGTATTGATTTTGGTGCATGAGTAGTAGCTTGGGTGCTTTTGAACTTGATAGGAGTGTTGTATCTAACTTGGTTGTCATGCTTCTTGACACCCATTTGCTTCATGTCGTGCACCACATTTCTTGTTCCCATACCTTTGGTGTGGTGGTTCTTGATGAATGGGATGGGGTCTTTTGTACCTTGTTCTTGCTTACCAAGCCCCTTCCCATCCTCAAAGCCAAACTTCTTCATGTAGCTTGACCCAAACCATTTGGTGTGGTTTTCAAACTCACCTCTCTTGGGTTCTTTCTTCTTTTCAATTATGAGAGAGTTTGACAACCTAGCAATTTCCTTTTTCATGGCATTCATCTCGGCAACATTAGTAGCACAAGCATTTATATCAAACTTATAACATCTAGAACAACCTTTGCTTGTTGATGTTTGAGAATTTGAGAAAGCATCATTAGATGAAGTTGTAGCATTGTTCTTGAGGTTGTCAAGTTGAACTTCTAATGCTATGTGACTAGTCTTTAAGTTATCAAAGCTCTTTTGAAGTTCAAGCTTTTCATCCTCAAGTTTCTTGCAAGCATCCTTAGCTAGGAAAGATACCCTAGTTAATTCATCTACCAACAACTTATCTTTAGCTAGGGATTTCTTAAGGCTAAGAATTTCTATCTCCTTTTCCTTGAGCGGGTCCTCTTGCACCTTGAAACCCTTCTTTTCAATTACAAGGGCATCCTCAAGGGCAATGGTTTTCTCCCGCTCAAGTCTAAAGAGTTCTTCTTGCACCTCAAGAGTCCCATCTCTATTCTCAATTTCTTTCATTAAAAACATGATTTTCTTAGTTGCCTTTTTACCAAAGCTAGTGATCATTTTTTCAAAGTCGAAATCATTTTCACTATCATCATCTAGGGGCGGGGTGGGAGTGTCTACCTTGGAGCCCCTAGCCATGAGGCAAGTGTGGGTGAAGTCATCTTCATCATCGGTGAGATCTTCAAATAGTGATGACTTGTTGATTGGTTCCCTAATGGTTATGGTAGCAAGGCCGGCTTCCACATCGGAGTCAGAGCTATCATCATTTGAATCCCACTCTTCACCCAAATGAGCTTCACCAACTTCCTTTTTCTTGTTCTTGTCAAACTTGTTGGTGTCTCTTCTTCTTACTTTTATGTTAGGGCATTCCGCAATGAAATGTCTCTCCTTGCCACACCCAAAGCATGGTCTCTTTGAAGTTCTCTTGGTCTTGATCTTGTCCTTGTCCTTGTTCTTGTTGAAGAATCCACTCTTCTTGAACATTTTGTTGAACTTCCTTACAAAGAGAGCCATTTGTTCGGGAGTCATGTCCATATCACTATCTTCATCATCATCTTCCTCAACCACGGTCCTTGAGGTTGATGAGCTTGACCTTTTCTCCTTGATAGATGCCTTGAGGGCCACTCCCTTGTTCTTCTCAAGTTGTTCATGCATCTTTGACATTTCTTGTGAGAGCTTGGACTCCTTGACGGTGATAAGATGTTCTTCCATTCTTCCAATCACATCCGCCGGAGTGAACTTGTTGAACCCTCTCTTTTCCCTTATGAGAGTAGGGAGTTGAACATCCCTTGCCATGTAAGCGGAGAGGATCTTGTCAACCACTTCTCTTCTTCCCCATCTTGTACTTCCAAGTGATTTGATTTTGTTGATGATCTTGTTCAATCGGTTGTACATGTCTTGTGGTGATTCATCTTCCTTGATGACAAACCGGTTGAGCTCACTTTCCAAGGCTCGGATCCTGCCTTCCCTTACTTGCTTTGTCCCTTCATGATTGATGAACAAGGTGTCCCACACTTCTTTGGCGGACTTCAACCCGTCTACCTTGTCATATTCTTCGGGCGTGAGTGAACTCTTGATGATGCGTATGGCTTGATAGTTTCTTTGTATCTCATTTGCTTGATCTTGAGTTAGCGTCGCATCATCACTTGGAAAGGTAATACCCCTGTTCACAATAGTCCAAACTGTGGGATTCACCGCCATCAAATACTCCTCCATCGAGTTCTTCCACTTGGAATAGCCGGTTCCATCAAATTGGGGTATCTTCCCAATGTGGCTAGAACCCAATGGATGGTTAAAGGATAAGCGAGAGTAATCGAAAGAGGTTCGAGTATAATCCCTTGATGGTCGTCGAGCGGAGCGGGTGGACCTTGCATCATCGAACTCTTCGTCCTCACTATCGGAGGACTCATCACCTCGTCCGTGCGCTTGATGACTAGTGCTTACACCACGGGTGTTGTCTCCTCGAGGGGGAGGAGGCATGCCAACAACATTGTTGACGGGATCACCTTCGGCGAGAGGTAGGGCTTGATCATTTGGATTCGACATCTTCTTAACTCCAAGCGGTTAGGCTTCAAATACGGAGCACTTGGCTCTGATACCAATTGAAAGGATCAAGATGTCGACTAGAGGGGGGTGAATAGTCGAACCTGAAAATCACAAACTTTTTCGCAAATTGTCGGATGCGGGTCCGGGGACTCCGGATATTTTTCCGGATACTCCGGGAAATCTGGAGAATCTGGGAAAATGTCCGGATAGTCTGGCCTGCTAGGGAGAGATTAAATCGATAGAAATCAAACTTGCTCAAAAGTAAATCTGTGAAAATAGGTTATGCACTTGGATGAGACAAGCCTGCTTATCCACTCAAAACCTGTAGGAACCTCAACACGAAGTAGATCGGCACCAAACCCTAGATATGTGTTCAAGCAAGAAACAAGCATACAACAAGATGAACAAGAACAAGAGACACAAGGATTTGTTACCGGAGTTCAACCTCACACCTTGAGGTCTACGTCTCCGTTGAGGTACCCACGAAGGGTGGACCTTTACACCTAGGTCACTTTCCTCCCTCTAGCGACCACAAAGATCAAGCTAGAGTTACTTACTCAATGTCGGGGTGATACAAACTTCCTTGGGCAGCCACAACCTTTGGATGCTCCAAGGCAACGCCTAGCCGGCTAGGAGCTCAAGGCTCCAAGAGTAACAAACACGAATTTTGCCAACCAAGCGAAGAACGAGGTGCTCTAGAGATGGGAAATCAGCTCACTAGCACTCTCCAAGCCCTTGCTCTCAAATCCTCTTAACTCCCACAACAAATCTCACCAACTTTGAGCCAAAGGGGGAAAGGGGAGGAGTAAATGTGGTTTGCAACAGTTCAGCACGAAAAAGGCAGGAAGAGGAGTAAATGAAGGGGTGGAGGGGGCTTTCATACCCCCTCACCCAGAATATAGCCGTTGAGGCTTTATGACCCGGAGTATCCGGGATAAACCCGGAGTCTCCGGGAAGTCCGGAGTCTCCGGGGTAAACCCGGACACTCCGGCCTTCCAAGGCCAGCACCCAAGAAGAGATCCCCGTGTATGTGTTGGTGCAAAGGTGTCTCCCATAGGTTTTGTTTTAGCAACTAGAGCACCTGTTCGACTCTTGGAAGACATAATTCTTGTCCCTCTTGATAGTACGGCATTCCTAGGACTCAAATTCAAAAGTAAAAATAAATAAGCCTTCTTAGGAAACCTTTTAGAGCACCACTTTCTTTTTGTACAGCAATGAGCTGTGCTTGATGCCATCCACAATTTTAATACCTGCTCATGGACTAGGTAAATTCATTAGCCACTTAGGTATGTGTCATTAAATCACCAAAACCCACTTAGGGGGCCAAGATACTCTTCAGTTGGGTCATGTCGGGTTCATGTCGGGTCGAGTCGGGTTACTGGGTCAAAATTCACACGGTTGGGTCTAATTCAGGTTCTTAAGTTGTTATTTTCGGTTTAGGTTGGGTTGAGTTGGGTTTTTTCTTTGTTTCGGGTGAAATTTTTGAGCCGTGTCCGACCCGTTGCACAATCAAGTTGGGTCAGATCAGGTTTTTTTGGGCGGGTTGGGTCGGATTTATCGGGTCGGGCTACTCATGACCAGGTCTAAACATCCATATTACCTCCATCAACTTATGTGAGAGTCAACTTTTCATCCCTAAACTTGAAAACCGGATGTTTATGCACCTCGAACTATTGAAACTGATCGAATTACCTCCTTAAGTGATTTTTAAAGTGTTTTTTTTTCTGATATGGCGCCAAGTTAGCTATAAGGGAGGTAATATGAACTTGTTCAAGGAGCTCTATTATACTTTATAAATTATAAAAAATAATTTTATTCTTTTATTTACTTTTTTTTGCTAGATTTCACTACATTACGCACAGGAACTACTAATTCGCTGGGTCTAACGACAATTGTGGATGGGCTCTAAAGAGGTAATGTTCACTATTTTTGTTTATAATTTTTCATGTTATTCTTTATATATCTACCTGTTCAAGATATTTATTATTTCAGTAGAATGAGAATGACAATAGACTAGTGTATAGGGAACTAGATAAGATTAGCTACCTATCTAATTTATTATACCATATTGGACGTGGAAACTAAAAATATGCTTTTTTTAGTTAAAGGAACATACAGTTCGATCGATTTCTGCATTGATTATGAAAATCCAACTGGACAATTGTTTGTAATTTGTCACGGAAAATAGAAATACTTTTTTTTTGGTCTAATGCAAAGCCGAAATATTTTTTTTCATTATCTAAAAAACACAAAAGGAAGAAAGGTATAACTATGATATTTTTGACTTAAAACAACTTTCTAAGATTTTATATTAAAAATCATTTTTATATTTGTAAATGTACATTTGTTTCAAAAAATTATTTGGATTTTTTGAAAAAGTATTTCTATATTTTTTATAAAGTCTAATAAATCTCACAGAACTATCATGAAAGTTCAATTTACCTCCCTCATAGCTGGCGTGACATCACGTAAGTCGGTAGTTGTACCGTCAAAACCGCTTTGAAAACCGCTTAGGGAGGTAAATTAACCGATTTCAATAGTTCGAGTAGCATAAAAGTCCGGTTTTCTAGTTTATGGAGGAAAAGCTTACTATGATAGAGGTTGAGGGAGGTAATATGCAGCCTGTTCGTTTGGCTCGTTGCCGGTGGTTGGTGCGGATTTGTTTTGAGAGAAAAGTTCTGTTGGCTGGTTGTTGGTGCCTAGTTTGTTATGAGAGAAAAGTATTGTTGGCTGTTGGCCGGTGGCCGGTGACTTTTCCTTTTTTTTTTTGCCTTTAGGCTTCTAAAAGGGCCTATTGAAGAACGATTGAATCCTGCTGAATTGCTCTTTGAAATTTCCATGAATCCTAAAAGCATTCGTGTTGGATTTTTCTTGAAATCTTGTCATCTGACGAGAACTTGTAAATAATTAACGAAATTAAACCGGTTGGGATTTGCTGAAACTATTGTTTCAATTTTTTTTGTGGCAATGATCCTGTCATCCCTCAAGGTGACGTTAACATGCACGACAATCAGCCATCATCGTCTTATAATTGTATCTTCAAGTGAATCTAAAACAAGAAATCAATAAAATATATTCGTGATGTACTGATATGATCCAGTATACATATAATTGTATATTCAGCGTGAGTTTTGAACAGATGAGACAAACTAGACAACAAGTCGATAACAACCCAGCCAAGTCATAAGGTTTATGTTCCGGATCAACTTTCACTTCCATGTTCGCTTTCCCCTTGGAAATATGGTATTATTCGTCTACAGTCGGATTATAGGAAGAGGACTTTTACGGTGCACAATACTGCAGCCTTTCACTACTACAGATGTTGCTACAACCAACACATTATCACTGCCGGTTTTGTGTGAAACGTCAATGGTTTTCCAAACCGCTGGAGATGCTCTAAGATGGTCAATACTTTTGTGAGGACTATTGTTCCCTGTGACAGTAGTCCAAGCATACCCCAAGGTAGTAGAGGGGGTAGCAGGTGCAACCGTAAAGTCTCCTTGAAAATACGCTAGCAAGCTATCGCGCCCACCGTCTTTTTTTTTTTTTAACCCTTTTTGCGAAAGATTTTCACAAGTAAACCCTTTTTGGAAAGATTTCAAAAAATGGACCACGAGCTCGGCGCCGTGGATCATGGCGCCGAGGTTACATGCCTCGGCGCCACGGATCATGGCGCCGAGGTCTTGGGCCTAAAAACAATATCGGTTACCCTACTTTGAAATTCTTTTGTGAAGAAATTTGTATGTAAAATGTGGCCAATAACATGCAAAGTGGAATCTATGAACTTTGTTTAACATCTTACAACATTTGTGGATAAAAACTAAGCGAGTTTACATATTTAAAATGACATTCCAAAATTGAAAGTATTGCTTTCGGCATTTACTCATGCGCTGAAAAATTCTAAGTGCTGAGAACCCTTAAAACATTAATTGTTTTAACAGGCATGCAACTTTGAAATTCTATTCTGAAAAAGCTTTCATATATACATTGAAAGAATTTGGATCCCAAATGTAGTATGATGTTTAATAAACATTTTGTGTATGTTGTTGACCATGAAAACATACAAATTTCTTCACAAAAGAATTTCAAAGTAGGGTAACCGATATTGTTTTCGGGCCCAAGACCTCGGCGCCATGATCCGTGGCGCCGAGGCATGTAAGCTCGGCGCCATGATCCACGGCGCCGAAGCTCGGGGCCCATTTTTTAAAATCTTTCCAAAAATGATCTACTTGTGAAAATCTTTCGCAAAAAGCGACTAAAAACTAAAAAAAAAAAAAGTCGGTCGCGCCGACGCCTGCAGTACCGCATGTGTCTTTTGAACACGTACTGAACACACATGAGAAATACTAGCTACTCTTTCCGCGGTACGGGACGTCCAAATCGCAATTGATGGGTGGGGGGAGCCGGGAGGGGGGTGGGATAGCCTATCTGGCCTGACATGCACTGACGCGGTGGATGGGAACGCAGCCAAACAAAAAAAAAAACTGCTGAGCCCAATCATCGCTCTCCTGCTCTCCTTCCATCTACCCCCAGCCATGAGAAAATCCCCCTAGCTAGCCATGCATATCACTAGCTCCATCTGCACGCCGATCACAATCATCTCCTGCAGTGGCGGATCCAGAGGGTATGCTGGGTATGCACCGGCATACCCTGCGATTCCGCAACTTCAAGTATATGTATACGTATTTAGGGGTAAAAAAATAAACATACACGTCAAACTGTCAAAGCCCAACCAAGCGGCAACGAAGATACTAGAGCAAGCGAGCCGAGTGTACGTCGGGCCCATGCGGCCACGAGGGGCACGCTACCTATGCGATGTGCGACAACGGATGGAAGGACTCACGCACGGACGGAATTACGAGACACTCGGATCGCATCTTCAACACGCCATTCATGCGTCGTTGTCTCGCCGTGTGTCGTGCCGCCGTTACGATCCGGATCGAGGCACCCCTCACAGTCACCGCATCACCAAACGTCCCCGCCCCCGCCATCCCCGTTGCATGCTAGTCCTTTGAGTGCACCTACAGCGACATCTAGTTGAATTTGTGATCACAATTGTTAAGGTGAGATTCAATTATTCTTTGGCTTTAAAAAAATCATCTCGTTCTTTAAATTAGATGAAGATGATATAATCAATACATTTATGTCCATTCGAAAGTGTAGAATAAATTCGTCCGCAAAATAACATCGTAAGTCTTTGGTACTCTATTGTGCCTATATACATTTATCGTTGTCTTTTGAAACTATGTATATTTGATGGTTTTACTTATTCCATAAATTTAAGTATTATTGTGTTATTTAGTGGATATATATACCAAATTACGTTATACAACATATACCGAATTGATAAAATGGATTTACCGAATTGTATATGAAATTTTTTGAGCGGCATACCCTAAGCTAAAATCCTAGATTCGCCACTGATCTCCTGCGATCCTCTCCCCTGATCAGATCGTATATGCTGGCTACAGATAATGACACCAAACACATGATCGATGAACTATTGAATACAGTACACTACTGCTAGCTGCTACTAGTACCAATTCATCATGCAAATTAAATTAAAAGTTGGCAATGAAAACGGACAGCAGATCCATACTGCAGATGCCCTGCCCATGCCCTAGCCCCTAGCTAGCCGCGGCGCTACACAGCATATAGGGCGCGCGCCGTCGTCCTTTTACTAATTCCTGGCGGCATGCACATGTTGCGAAAGGAACAAGGGGCCGGCCGGCGGACATGTGAATGTGAGTGGGTGAACGAGAGCAATGTCGTGTGTGGTGCCCAGGGTTCCCCGAACCGTTGGGAACCGGACCGGTTCGGCCGGTTCCGGTACCCGAACCGGTCCGGTTCCCACCCCAAACCGTGTCTAAGTTTTTCTAACCCCATTGAACCGGCCGTTTTTTTGGTTTGTGGGAACCGGTGTTCCCCCAGTTTGGGGAACCCTGGTGGTGCCGCGCGCCCGCGCCACTGTCGTAAGTGCCACGCGTCTCTAGTTCTCTTCCACACGTCACCAATATTTTTCTCTCGGAATAAATCTAACACCGACTACCAACCAGGTGAACCTAGTTAAAACTCTACCACGCCAACACGCACACGTACCATTCAAGATTTGGATCGGCTGGCCGTGCGCTTACTGTCTCTGCTTACTAATGGCAGATGGGGAAGCACCAGCAGCAGCATATCCGTCCTTCATGCTCCAGTGTCCAGCTAAGGGCTAGGCACTACTCCCTCTGTCCCTAAATGTAAGCATTTGTTGATTTTTGTTGGTCACGTTTGACCATTCTACTTATCAAAATAATTATGAAAATAATATTTATTTTGTTATAACATTTTTATTATTGTATATATTTTAAGTATATCATAATTATTTCAGACATTTTTTGAATAAGACGATTGGTCAAACGTACATCACGGAAATCGAAGAATGCTTGTATTTAGGTACGGAGGGAGTACGATACAATGTCACAATCACGTACAATCATGCCCATTGTCACGGTAATATTTTTCCCAACAAAAATTCATGCAGCTTATTATTAGTAGCTGATTTTATTTTCATTAATTTTAGTATAGCAAAATTAAAAGGATTAATCTCTGGAGATTGGCGGTATGTAGTACGTGCACAGAGCGCCTTGTCTCCACGAGGCCAACACGAGGGTCACAGCAGGAATAATGGAACAATTTTGTGGGGGACCAGGCAGATGCATGTGAGTATGTCACTGCCAACCACCAACCACTGCTCCGAATCATGCATCCAAACAAAAACACACCCAGACATGCATGTATCAAATGATTCACATTCGCATAGGAGGTGGGATAAAATCTCGAGGATCCATCAACCTGCACCAGCATATATCAGATCGATGGACAAGTTAGTGACAACAGAAGAATCTACTCTGTCATGAAAACCTACATGGAGCAGGCCAATTCACTAGAGTACAACCTAAAGATCACCTACCAAATGTATTAACTAATTAATGTGTAAAAATGTGGAGAAATGAATATATAATCACCTACAATCACTACAACCTAAAGATGCTCCTTTTATGTGTGATGAGTTCCACCAATATGCAAGAGCACCAAGGACATCAACTGATCAGCACCAAATAATCACACAACAAAAAGGTCTCGTTTTTAGTTAGATGAAGATCAAATAACAATGGGTATTGTTTACTATAAAAACAAGCTCTCACGTACGGGCCCACCATATCAAGCACTATTAATAAGCTTACAAAATCACATGGCACACGGACCCAACCAAGACATGTGAGACCATGCCTCTACGTAGTACTGATGCAGCCGCACGCGACGACACTAGGAAAGACAATCGCGTTGAAAATGAACCGGAGATAGTAAAGTTTCATTTACGGGGCTTGCATTGGCACTATATCCTTCGTACGAGGCATTTTCTTAGTATGTATCTAGCTCGTTTGCACTGACCGCTATTTTTTTTTAAAAAAAACATAATAAGTATCATCATCTAGAAATGATAGAGAGTAAATAACATCAACTACCTAGAATTTTGAAGGAGTGCAAAAAGCTAAATAGTTGTATACTTTTATTCTTTGTAGCAAAATAAAAGGGTTTCTTCTCTATCTGAAGATCAAACAATGTGCCCTTGTAAGCAATCCAATTTGCATCTATAAATAAATCCAAATTGAATTCCATATTCCTGTAGTTGATAAAAAAATTGCATGTGTTTATAGCATGTGAGATTAAAACTTTTGAAATAAATATTGCCCGCAAAAGAAACTTTAAAATCCAGAAACAAGTGTGTATTCTTGCGCAGCATTTATTTTAAAAATCTAGATCAGTCGACTGTTGTGACTGCCACATGGGCCCGGATGGGAGGCCCACGTGCAGCGACAGAGTCACTCTGCAGTCAGACTCCCGCCCTAATGGCCGATGAGTGATGATGGCTGGGAAGATGTTCAGAAGATGGACGATGGTGTTCGTTCTCCAAGAAATGTACGGCAGCCGTATGACGTATCGAGTCGAGCTTCCTATCCGGTTGGGCTCGCCCACTGCACTGCACTTGGTGCCATAATCAAATCATCCATTGCCTCCCCTCCCAGTCCCAGCCAGCCAGCCTTGCTGGGATCGTCTCCCTCCACGTTCCCGTCCCGCCGGCCCGAGCACATGGCGCGCCATTGATAAGCTCCCGCCTCGGTTGACTCAACCGCCGTGCTGTATCTGTACCTGTAGCGCGGCTGGGTGTTGGGGCCTTGGGGGTGGGTGGTTCGTCTGGTTGGTTGGCCGCTGGTGGTGATCCCACCGCCGCGCCGCATGCAACGTCCGCGCTCCTTCCCCTCATCGTCGAGCTAGCGCGGTGCTAGCTAGTATATAGTTGCTGCGCTGTGTTACTTGCTTGTCTCATCTGAGCGAAGTGGACGCGTGCGAGATCCTGGGTAGATTGCGTTCGAGCTTGGAGGAGGTTTGGCAATGGGGAAGGCGGGGCGGTGGCTCAAGAGCATCATAGCCGGGAGGAAGGACGGCGGCGGCAAGAAGGCGCTGCCACCGCGTCAGCAGCAGGGCGACGCCACGCCGCTGCCGGCGGCCAGCAGCGGCAGTCCCAGGGAGAAGAAGCGGTGGAGCTTCCGCCGGCCGGCGACGGCGGCAGCGCAGCAGGGGAATAAGGCGGCCTTGGCGCCGTCCCCGCTGTCGTCGTCCCTGGACGGCCTGGACCCGGAGGCCGCGGGGCTCGCCGGCGTGTCGATCTCGGCGCGAGACCTCGACCAGAACGAGCACGCCGTCGCGGTGGCAGTGGCCGCGGCGGCGGCTGCCGACGCCGCGGTCACGGCGGCTGCCGAGGCGGCGGCCGCGGTGGCGCGTCTGACGGAGCCGGAGGAGGAGAGCGACGTGTCGGTTACCTGCGCCATCGCGGACGCCGCCGCCGCCCGGATCCAGGCCACGTTCAGAGGCTATCTGGTGAGCGAATCCGGAAATTAGATGACACGATCATCCACAAGCACCTGAGTTTCTAAGTGAAGATTGATGTGCCAACTGTTGCAGGCGAGGAAGGCGCTGTGCGCGCTGCGCGGGCTGGTGAAGCTGCAGGCGCTGATCCGGGGCCAGCTGGTGCGGCGGCAGGCCAACGACACGCTCCGCCGCATGCAGGCGCTCGTCGATGCGCAGTCCCGCCTGCGGGCGCAGCGCGCGCGCATGGCCGACGCCGATCATGTCGCCGCCGCCGCTGCTATCCATCAACGCCGGTCGCCGCAGCACCCCAGGCGCCGCAGCTCCTACGTACGTGAGCAACCGCTCTTCGCCCGTTCCTCACAAACTTGGAAGAAGTTTTTGATAATGTGCGGTTCGCTCTGTCTGTCGTGCATTCGCGCAGGAGATGGACCGGTCCGGCGAGGAGCACGTGAAGATCGTGGAGATGGACATCGGGGACCCGGCGGCGCGGCGCGGTCGGAGCAGCTGCTCGGCGGCGGCGACCGAGTCCAGGGAGCGCCGTCTCGCCGAGTACTACTGCTACGGCGGCGGGGGCGGGCAGTGCTCGCCCGCGCCGTCGTCCGCGGCGTTCGGCGCCGACCTGAGCCCGCAGCGTGCGTACAGCGGCCACTTCGACGACGCGTTCCCGTTCCCCGACCACGCGGCGACGGCGCGGAACAGCCCGTACGTCTCGCCGTACCCGTACGACGCCGCCGCCGCCGACGGGTACGGCACGGTCCCGAGCTACATGGCGAACACGGAGTCGTCCCGCGCCAAGGCGCGGTCCCAGAGCGCGCCGCGGCAGCGCACCGACGCCGCGCCGGGGGCGGCGCTGGAGCGGCAGCCGAGCCGGCGCCGCGGTGGCGCGCCAAAGAAGATGATGATGCGGTCGTCCTCGCACATCGGCGTGCCGGCGGCGGCCGCCGCGTGCGGGTACGGCTACGGCTACGGCTACGGTTACGGGTACCAACCGCAGCAGCAGAACCCCTGGGCGGGCGTTCGGCTGGACCGGTCGAGCGCGTCGATGGTGGCCAGCGAGTGCGGGTCCACGAGCTCCGTCCTCACCGCCGCCACCGTCGGCTACTGCCGCTCGCTCGTCGGATTCGAGGTTCGTCGGAGTAGTTCATTGATTCTGAACTCAAATTGCTTTGTTCGTTCCCTTGTTTAATCTTCAGCTGCTGCAGGTGCAGAGGGGACACTACTGAAGCTGAAACATCTTATTGCTGCAACTGCAACTGCAAGAGATGGCTACTCACTGATGCGGCAATACAATGTAATGTAATGCAGTGTGTCAAGGAGTTGTTGACTTCGCTGTGGTGCTTGAAAGCACAACCTTGCAAAATGTTGAGGAAATTCCATCTGCCTGGTGATGGCTTTGTATGGGGGATTTTTAGCTCCTGCTATCTGCATGTTTTTTAACCAGGCAAGCATGTAAATTCATTCATAAATGTGAACACTTGTTACCAAACGGTTCAGATCTGAGGTGTGAAGATGGTCAGATTTTTTAGATTTCCAATGTACATTTACCTTTCTCCAAAACTACAGTAAAGCAGCACAATTGACCTGCATTGTGCAGGCTTGTAAACACAAATAACAGCATCGCAATAACCGATTTCATCTCATAACATGAAACTGCAATTTATAATTTTTGCATAACCTACAGGAATTCGGGATAAGCCTGTTCGTTTGGCTTATCAGCCACCAGCCAACGGTACTTTTCTCTTAGAACAAACCAGCCACCAACAATCAGCCAGCAGTACTTTTCTCTCAGAACAAATCAGCACCAGCCATCAGCCACCAGCCAAACGAACAGGCTAGGGTTCGATTATCATAGGCACTACCTTTTGCAGTCTTGAGCCTGGAAGAAAAATGTGCAGCATAGGCCATCAGTATGGCATGTATAGATATCAGAGAAATAAAATGCCCTGATGGCTTCATATATCACATTGATAGCTAAGATTTAACACATTAAACTAGCTAAGATGGCCTCATTTAGACAGGTAACAAAAAAATTAATACATGGGCTTGTTCGGAATGCTAAGATTCTAGCTCAATTACAAATGGGATCCTACCAACATCACTTGCTCTTCTAAAGCAGTGAGCTAGTGACACTCAGCCAGCCTCTTGGAGGAGCCAGCATCTCAATTTCCTTTTATTTCTTCTGGACTTCTGCCGTGAGAACAAAAAAAAAAGGTTAGGGCTCGGTTCTTGGTTTCGGACGCACGCAGCCGCAGAACGGGGCCCTCTTCTTTTTCTTCTGCCCGCCACCACGGTCCTTCCTTCCATATAAATAATCCCTCAGAAGCACACGGGTGCGCTTGTCGGACACCTTGAGCTTTCGGTACTCATGCTCTTCCTCAAGTTTGAGCAAGACGTACTGTATCTTCTGAAGCTCCAGTTCCA
The DNA here is from genome assembly GCA_947561735.1 of Cenchrus americanus. Taxonomy (NCBI): domain Eukaryota; kingdom Viridiplantae; phylum Streptophyta; class Magnoliopsida; order Poales; family Poaceae; genus Cenchrus; species Cenchrus americanus. Next base: position 60,772,894 of record OX387240.1, read on the forward strand.
ATCTCGCCACATTTTCTGATCCTTTCTGCACCTGCTCAGAGATTTTCCTCCTGCTGGAGTACCCTTCTCGCTCAGTGTTCATATTGTCTGACAATGCAGGATAATTCTCAGCCTTCCTATTCAATTTGTTGTTGAAATTGATCTGTTCCAAGACATATCCCTCAGTCTCATGGAGTTGCGTGCTCACACTGCTGTACTCAGAATTCATCGGGGATTTGCCCTTCGGTGGTTCCTCCATTTTCCGCTTCAGCTCCACGATGCTCGCTTGGATGCTCAACAGCCTCTGAGCATCAGAAGCGAGCCTCTCAAGTACAGTCTTGCTCCACACTTCATGAGGCTCTACAGCTCCCTTTGACACCTCTAGCTTATTGATCCCGAGGTCTCTTCCCCTTACTAGCTCAGAAGAAGGGTACTCACTCTTCACCTCCTCAACCGCCTGTATGTCATGCTCAGATGATGAGGACTTGGCTGTTTGATTCTTGCAGTTCCTCTCCGCGGCCTCCCACAGCTGAAGCATATCATCATCCAGCTCAGAATTTGCACCATTGCCAAGGGGGTAGAGGGTAGCTCTAGTGCCATATGGTGGGCAGGTAGATATCTGGTCGAGCTCAATGTCCTTCATTATCTGGGCCTGCTTCCCTTTGGAGACCTCAGCATTTTTTTGTTTCTCATTGTCAGAATATATTTCCTTTGCCTCCATGCATGAGTTGCCTCTTGCTTTAAGCTCTTGAATTTCAGTATTTGCTGCCACCAATTTAGCTGCAGACTCAGCTGACTCCTGATCTTTACTATCTTTGGCATTTAATAGAACGACTTGAAGTGCTTCTACTCTTGCAATCAACCCTTGTAACTCTAGAGTTCCTTCAGGTAAGCAGTGAGATTCCAGCCCATCATCATCCTCTTGCACATGGGGTATCTGCGCAGTTTCCTGAACAATCAGAGATCAGTTGTCAAAAGGGGTTGTAATTCATCGTACGTACTATGATTGGAGTTGCATGATAAAGTGTCATATCCATATTGCACATGAGCTACAGAAGAAGTATACATCTAATAATAGGCGATGATAGAACGAAGAGCAGTTACAATCAAGTACTGCAATCGTAATAGGATAACTAATGGTCAATTCTGCTTCACTGAAAGAATAGTATTGTTTTTAACTGTCTCAAAGATTTTAAAAATGCTGTCTAATTAACAAGGACAAACAAAGAAGATTACCTCTTTGCCTTCTGTACTACAAGATTTCGACAGAGAAAGTGTGTTTTCTTCCAGCACACTGACTTGATCAGCCAAAGATGCTATGAGATTTAGATGAGTGCCCAACTCAGCTTTCAGTTCTGCATGTTCTTCCTGAATGCCAGACATTTTTTTCTGCAGTCCCGCTATTTGAGAATCACGTGAATAAATCTCATTCATTAGCAACTCCTTTAGGGTTACTGCACTAATCTCTGTAGCTTTACCTTTCATCAAAAGCTCAAGTGCTTTTTCTTCATAGACAGCAGAATTCACTGAAGAGGTAACTGCATCACCCATCAGAGCAACAAACTCCCTCTCATATTGCCCAACGTCAGATTTCAATGCCTCATTGGCTTGATGAAGCAGCAAAATTTCATCATCCTTGGAAGTTAACTGCTCAACTAGTCTTGTGATTTTCTTCTCCAGTTCTCCTTTCACAACCTTAGCACCTTCAATCGCAACCTGAAGAGACCCGACAACTCCACACAGTTCCCGGTTCTTTCCTTGCAAGAACTGAATCTTCTCTTCAGCTTCCAGTAGCTCATCATCCTTCTGTGTCAACTGTGCCATGCAATTCTCAAGTTCAATGAACAACTCCTGGCAGACAGTTTTATTGGTGTTCAGATGGGCCTCTGAAAGGACTAATCGAGTCCTCAGAATCTCTAGCAAGTAGACGAAATATTCCTTTAAATGATTATTTTCCGATTCAAGCACCATCGACCTTCTGCTCAGTTTATTAATTTCAAGATCAAGATCACCCTTAGCCAAACTCAACAACGCCATCTCATCAGTAAGAGAAACCAATGCAGATGCTATCTCATTATTATGTCCCCTAAAGAACAAACACAAGTTTTCAAGCATCATGCACTCTTCAAGAGCAGTACCATTCTCATCTTCCAAGTAATTGTACTTCTCACTCAAGGACTGGTATTCCTTAGATAAGGACTCAATTTTCTTCATCAGGTTGGATATTTCATCTTGTGAGGCCCTGTAGAGCTCTCTTGAGCATGATAGCTTCTCTTGTATGACTGATACTTCAGTTTTCAGCACATTTTCTCTTTCCATGCTATCCTGTAATCCTTGCCTGAGCTGTTCATTCTCCTCTAACATCTGGTGATTACTAGTTTGCAAAGCAAGTGATTCTGCTGCTCCCCTTTCCACTTCTTTCTCCAGGCCACACTTACGTAAGTGCAGATCTCTGAGCTCCATCCCTAACTGCAGCAGAACAGTTGAGATTACTGAGAGCTCAATGTGCATGACCCTATTCACATCTTCAGTTTCATCCTTAAGTTTCAGAATATTAATTGTTTCATCTGAAACAGTCTGCAACAGAATTTCATCTTCAGCTAAATCAGCAGGTCCTAAATCTTTGCAGATATTCAGAACCTTCATTTGCTGTGAAATCCCTGCCCTCAATTTTTCGTTATGCATTAGCAACGTGTCTCTCTCTTCCTTGCTATATCTGGCTTCCTCCATCAACTCTGAAATTAACATTGTTGCAGAATGATTTGCCTCAGCATACTTCTTGCATTCAGTGGAAAGAGCAACCCTCTTGTTTTGCTCATCAGCCAAACTGTTCTCCAAGATAACTGTATGAATAGAAGCACTTAGGTTTTTCTGTTGCTCCTGTTGAAGCACCTCCTCCATATAGTGGTTTTTCTCACCCAGAGAAGAAATCTGTTTCTCGTAGCTGTTTAGTTGCAGTTTATGTGACTTTACTGATACTTCGTATTCCTCATTTTTAATTCTCAACTGATCCTGCAGTTCAATTACTTGATCATATGCAAGATCCTTCTCCCTCGATACAGAGGAGTGTTGGTCTTCCAGATATGCATGCTTGTCTTCTAGGGCTTTCATGATCACTGCAATGTTCTCCAACTGAAAGAAATAATTTACTCAATACATTAGATGAAAAAGAATTTAAGTAAATAAAGAACATTAGATGTTAATAGCTTATCAAAATTATGACAGTGCAATAGTAATAGTTTCTACTTCAGTAAAAAACTTTTGACTATATAGCTTTACATCATCAAGTACCTGAGATAATAGATTGTTCTTTTCAGCAGAAAGAGTGGAATTATTTGTGAGGTGAGCCTGGCATGATTCTTCAGAATCTTTCAGCTTTGTTCTCAAATCTTCTAGCTCAACTTTCATATCAGATAACGAGATATCCAAGACTGAATTCTTCTCAGAAACATCTGATAAATGTTTACCAAGGATCTCCAACTCTGAAGCAAGATTAGCCTTTTCAGAAACATGACAGGAAATTGCATCCTTCAGAGAGCTTTCCGAGACCTCTAATGTTTTTATATTCTCCCTCAATGCATCCATTTCAGCAGAGAGAACTGAGTTATTTGCTAGTTGAGCCTGGCAGGATTCTTCAGAATTTTTCAGCTTTGTTCTCAAATCTTCTAGCTCAGTTTTCATATCAGATAATGAGATATCCAAGATGGAATTCTTCTCTGAAACATCAGATAAACTTTTACCAAGGATCTCGAGCTCTGATGCAAGAACAGCCTTTTCAGAAACATGACAGGAAATTATATCCTTCAGAGAACTTTCTGAAGCCTCAAATGCTTTTATCTTCTCCCTCAATGCATCCATTTCAGCATTTGCATCTGAAAGTGAGTTCTCCAAGAGTGAATATTCTTCAGATAGCTTCTCCACCTCTTGGAGCTTTTCAGAAAGAAGTGCCTTCTCAACCTCATTCTTTGCACACACCTCCTTCAGTTTTAAGTTCATAATTTTCAATTCCTCAATTAACTTATGGTTTATTGCTGCACTAGTTTTCAGGGCATCCATCTCATCAACCAGAGTGTGATGTATCCCCTCTAGATTTTCCTTTTCTTCCCTTTGGCAAGCAAAATCTCTCTGAAGTACTTCTTTTTCATCTATGTGTAATCCCATTTCTGTTTGAAGTTTCAGATTTAATTCCTTCAATGCTTCCAGTTCACGATGAAGGTCCTTTATCATAAGCTCAGTGGAAAGGTTCTGTTCACGAAGGCTATGGATCTCCTCTGTGTGCTTGGTTACAATGTTCTCAAGATCCATCTTACTGTTCTCCACCTGACTTAAATTACCAGTCAGCTTCAAAATTTCCAATGCCAACCTGTTCACTTCATTCTGTGATTCAGAGTGAAGATTTTTCATCATAAGGAGAGATGCTTCACCTTCAACCCGTTTCTGGGCCTCATCTTGTAGGCTAATTTGGAGGTTATCTGCTTCTTCTTTCTTATGTTCGAGTTCTTGTCCCAGCATCTGTACTTTGCCTTCAACCTGCTCCAGTTCTGCTTTCAAAGCTGTGAGTTCAGATTCAAGGCCAGATATCCTCGCTGAAGACTGCTGGTTCTCATGAAGGGTAGCATCCTTCTCGGTGTTTAGAAGTAGTATGGTGTTCTTAAGTTCAAATGACAAGTTTTCCAACTCATTCAACTTGCCATTCTGCTTCTCAATCTCTAGATGCAACCTACTCACATCTTCCTGAGATTGAGAATACATTCTCTCCATTGACACAAGTGATGTTTGGGCTTGCAGCCTCTTCTCACATTCATCTTTCAAACTCAAATCCAAGCTGTCAACATTTTCATTCTTCTGTGCAATTTCTAGCTCCAGTAACTGGATTTTTTGTTCATGCTTCTCCATTTCTAACTGCATCTTTGAGAGTTCTAACTCCAAATTAGATGCTTTCTCCAATGTCTTTTGTTGTTCAAGAAGTGCTGCATCCTTCTCAGAGTTCAAATCCAGAATGGTGTTCTTCAGTTCCTTTATTGTGCTTTCCAGATTTAACTTGTTATTTTCCAAGTCAATCAGCTTCTCTGTTGATCCATCAAGATCTTGTGTCAGTGTTTTCATTTTTTCCTGCAACTGGGAATGCAGACCCTCTGTCATGAGAAGAGTTGCTTCAGTTTGTGTGCGCCTATGGCATTCATCTTGCAACTGGGCGCGAAAACTGTTCACTTCTTCTCTTTGTTGTTCAAGATCTTGTGTCAGCAGCTGTACTTTCTGCTGAGTCTCTTCTAGCTCTAATTGTAGCTTTGAGAGCTGAGATTCAAGAACTGAAACCTGCTCCACACACTGCTGGTATTGAAGTAGAGCAGCGTTCTTCTCAGTGTTTAGCTGTGAAATGATGCTCCGAAGGCTTTGTATTTCACTTTCAAGTTCATTCTTTGAATCCTTGAGTGTGTTTATCTCATCTTGAAGTTTCTGTATAAGCATCTCAGAGGACTGGTTTTGTTCAGTAAGGCTCTCAACATCCTTCTTCAGCTCACAAATAGTGTTCTCAAGGTCCTCCTTGGTCTGCTTGAGATCATTCAACCTTTCATTTGCCATGTTTATTTCTGTAGCCAAACTCTGTACCTCTTCATGAGATTCGGCAAGCTCCTTCCTCTGGGAAAGTAGAGCATTTTCAGCCTGCACGCGCTTTTCGTGCTCCTCTTGGAAGCTTAAGCGGAAATTTTCCAGTTCCTTAAGCTTTTGATCTAGTTCTTGTTGTTGCATCTTCATCTTCTGATCCAAACCCTCAGCCTCAGACTGTATAGCAATATTGAATGTTTCAGCATTAATTAGCTTCTGGACATCTGCAGCCATTTCATCAGTTAACTTCTTGAGGTCAGTCTGTGCTTTAGAGAGCTCAGACTCCAATGCAGATATTCGCTCAGAGGATTTATTATATTGCAGAAGAGATGTATCTTTATCAGAATTCAATTGCAGTACTGTCTCCTTAAGGATTTGGATCTCATTTTCAGCCTTGTTTGCCCGCTCAGATTCTGACAACATCTGTTGTTTAAGATTCTGGCTCTCAGCTAATAGTCTTGAAACTTCTTGTTGCAAATTTTCCATGTCTTTGCCGATGCCCTCTTTCTGTTTAACTTCTGGGCTTTCAAAGGATAGGCCTTTTCGCACCTTTCCATCATAACCAGCCCGAGGAGCATTTTCACCACTTGATGACAAATCATTGAAAAACTTTCGACTTGACAATGCACTGATTTCCTCAGGGTGTGTACCATTCCTCTTGGATGTGAAATTCTGTGGTGATACCCCAACTCCATCCTTCTGCTCATCGGAATCAAATGGTGCACGGGTGAAAGTAGACATATCTGGAGTATGTGGCTCCATTTCTTGGCCAGAAGCAGAGGGTGATTCATCTGACATTGACGGCATCTGATTTGGAAATGCTTCGGACATTGTTCTATGAGCCTGACGAAGTGCCCCAGTGGCCTGATCATACCTTTCTGCCAGCGCACGATATGCTCGATAGAACTCCTCCACCAATTTCATTAGCTCTGGGCGTTTCTTGTAGTACATCTCTGCTCTCCTTGCAAAAGAATCGGCATCTTCATTGATAAGTTTGATCATTGACTTAACCTTTGTGTCCATGTCTGTTGCACAAAACAAGACCCAATTAATTCATCGACCATGCCGATAATTATGAAATGGTACATATAAATGGAAAAAGTTCGTTTACTGCTCAATGACAATGTAAAAACGCCTATGCCATCCGAGCATTTCAACCCATGGAAAAACAGGTCTATAGAAATTGGATTCAGGGTCGTCCCAGGATAAGTTTATTTTGTCATCCTTTCATGTACTATCTTCTTTCCATGTAGAAAATGCACTTCACATCCAAAATTGATTCAGTTTTCACATGAAAGGATAACTTTTGACACATATCAGATTGTGAAAATAGTGCATGCTTTTCCAAATTCAAGTACCATATGTGCAAATTCTTATCAAACATTGACATTGAGAAAACAGCCCAATGGGCTGGAAAGCTACACATGAGATAACTCGCAGCATGAGCAATGAAATTTAGGAATGTAGTCCCAGACTGACTAATAATAGGTAGGGCACAAACAGTGCATATGTAGTCATGAGCTTGGCAAGCTGTAATCTTTGCCTTAGTGGGTGTTTGGTTCCCAGGCTTATAATAAGTCTTGTCACATAAAATGGGACGGACTATTTAGGAGGACCAAACATAATTTAATTATAAAACTAATTGCATAAGTACTAGGCTTTTTTCACAAAACAAATCTAATGAGCCTAATTAATCCATGCTTAGCACATGTTTACTGTAGCATCACATTGTCTAATCATGGCCTAATTAGGCTTAATAGATTCGCCTCGCGGAAAAAACTAGGACTATGAAATTCATTTTATCAGTGATCTACATTTAATATTTCTATTAGCCTCCTAGCATCTGATGGGATGGGACTTATTACTGTGGGAAGGAAACGGGTCCTTAGACTATTAGGAAAATAATCTTTGGTAAAGATGAGCTGAAGGCAGAAAAACTCACCGCTGAGATTTTCCTGGAGCCATTTGGAGTTCTTGGGGCTGATATGGCTGACCCACAACCATGAGTACTGCCTCGAGTCATGACGAGCCAGAGCTGCCATTGGTGCCAGATAGCAACACAGACTACTCCAACTAGTAAATAATGCCTCACTTCCTCAGCACTTAGACAAGTACGGAAATACAATATTGTATCCTCGAAATCTGAAAAATTCTGAATTTGCTCGCTTTTCAGAATGTGGGATCAGTAGAATTAGCTTGTGCAGTCATAATAGGGCAAGCTCCCGTCCAAGTTGCTAGTGCTTTTAGCTGCACAATTACATACACAAACAGTGTGAATAAGATCAACTAAACAAGTTGTCAGCAAAGCTGATCAATCAACAACTCCATGGCAGCCTATGAGTTAGTGCATACCAGTGTGAAGTCTCTGGATCAGTTGAACGAACTTGCAGGAAGATAGATGGATAATTCTCGCCGCAGTGGCCTGAAATCAAGCAAAAAAATCGACACAGTAGTCAAGTGATTGGATGGAGAAAGAACCGGTGCATGCAAATGCATAGCAAAGCTGCGAAGTTGAAACTCTCCCGTCTTGTCTGATCTAATGTAAACAACAATCGAAATCTTGAGAGTCTGAACGATAACAGGTGCAACCAGAACGCAATCCCGTCAAAGATTTTGGAAAGAGAAAAGCAACAGGACTGAAAACACAAATCCCCAAAGCCGAAATTTCCGCACGGAGCAACAACAACCTCGAATCGCGACGCTGCAGCAGGGCAGCAGCACCCAAGAAAGGATCAGAAGAGCAAGTTTTGGAAGCAAACCTCACGACCGAGGAGGCATTCAACAAGCAGGAGATTAAAAAAAACAGAGAAATGATCCACGCCGGATGGCTGTTCTTTGTCCCACTTCACCAACCAGACCCACCCGTCAACACCTACCATTCCGTCCGCCAATCCGATCCCCAGCAAAGGCAAATCACGAAGCACACGAAAAGATGGATCTCTGAAGCATCCAGGTGCAAGACATGGATCAAGAAAAAAGCTAGTATAATAAACGGGGCAATAATCACGGCACGGAAAAGGGAACCAAAGATCCAATCTTGGAGCGGGGGTGGGGGAGCAAAAGCATACCAGGTGGAGCCTCTCTCAGGCGGAGCGGCGGAAGTGAGCGGCAGCGGCGGCGAGATGCCAAGATCCACCGAGCTGCCCACTTTCTCCCTCCTTCTTTCTCAACCCATCGCCGTGCTGGTTGCTGCGCGCTCTCTCTATCCCTCTGGAGCAAGCCTGCCTGCGGCGTGGTGCCAAGAAGAAAGGCTGCTTGCTTGGGCAGGGCACACAGTAGGAGGGCGGCAGTATGCGGGTCCCACGGGACGGATACAGTCACAGTCAGGAGGAAGGAATAGACTACTCGTGACCAGCCTTTTGAGCTGGTGTTTTGGGCGTCATAAATGGCATCATGGCGTCAATTTGGGGGGAGGGAATTTAGCGAGCATCTATTTTTTTCGAAGCAAATGGCTATAATTGGAACGGGCATTTCGAATTTCGCATAAATTTCACAACCGGGACCTGAAACATTTTCGTGACGGACATGAGTCTGCTTGTTTTTATTCAACACGTAAAAGGTCCAATCTATAATAACACGAAAATGATCGGGGAAAAGCGTGCTGTGACTTTGCTCTTACACCAAGCATTTCCCCTCATGCCTTTTGTTTTGTTTTATTAGATAGACGTCCCGATCCGCCATTAGAAAAAGTCCCATCGCAATAAGAGGAGTATATTGAAAATTAGTATCACCTAGCGTCACTGCGTCAGGATATATGGTATGCAACGTAACGCCCGAGGTCACATGCTTGTCCACGATACTCCCTTGTCTCTAAATATAAGCATTCTTCGATTTCCGTGATTCACGTTTGACCATTCGTTTTATTAAAAAAATGTGAAAATAGTAAAATAATTATGATATATTTAAAATATATACGATGATAAAACATGTCATAACAAAATAAATAATATTTTCATAAATTTTTTGAATAAGACGAGTGGTCAGATACTTATATTTAGGGATAGAGGGAGTACATTGCACATGTGTAAGATTTTTTTAAAAAAAAACTCATTAGGTGATTAGTACTAAGTGCATAGCAAAATTTATAAATCTCAAAAAGAATCAAAACGACCCATAATTTAAGACAGAAGAGTACTCTCTCCGGTTTCTATTAGAAGTCGTTTCGGATAAGATTATCTACTACTCTGCTCTCCTGATACATTGTGTAGAGAGTTGTTGAGGGTCCATCCCAGCAGTAATGTTGTTTTATTTCTCGGGCTCTGCTCTCCTAGTCCAGTCCAGTCCAGTCCATTCCAACGAAGCAAGATGATGAGCATTTTGTCTCGTCGTCCCTGCCGTTGATGGCAATTTTTTTTAATTACTGGTCCCGAGTACAGGTTCCAACGGGTGTGTTGATCCGATCATCGGAGCCCGGGGCGTTGATTGATTATATACTGTATTTTTCCCCGCTGATTGGCTGTTACGGAGATCGAGAGGACAGAATGATGATCCCCATGTGGTTGCAGAGGTGTCCATGACAAATGTCACGTTCTCTCCAACCGTTTCCTCGTCCGTGTGCCGTGGACACAGCAAGACTTCCTTTTTCCAAAGAGTGTTCAATGCCTCACGGAACCCCCTTTTTTTCTTCTCAAATTTTGCCCGTACGCTTTGAAGGCAGAAATAATCTGACCGAATTCGTATATGCCACCTTTATCGAGCACTCATTTCCCAAAATTTTCCTTAAAAAGAAAGATTCACTCAAGACTCCTATAAGTAAATTATTGGGGGTGGGAGCGGTGGGGCTTTGGGGTAGGTTTGGGGCCTGATTTTGAGCTTCTTCGTCTGACTCGTGGTTGATTTGTCCAGAGATAAAAGGATTGCTGACTGGTTGCTCATAAGCCAGACGAAAATGATGTTCGATTTTAAACTTGGAAGAAGTTACCTTTTTGACGGGTATAGTTTAATTTACGACGTCATATGAGTGAGAATGACATGACATTTGGGGAGATTGCAAAAGTCACTCTGTATATTGCTTGGAGAATTTTATTTCAATTTGTTGTATCGCTACTCAGTTTAATTTGTATCTTTTCTCCCTGAACATGATAAATCGTTAACCATTCCAAACAAATATCAGCAAAGACTTTCATGAGTGTTTATAGAGGTTCATTAAACGGGATACATAGGCTAAATTGTTGTTATATATGACACTAAATCATTATTAAATTACAAAGTGGGATGATCAATGTACCTATACAGTTAGTTAAAAGGGTTTATTTGCATCAAATAAAATATGATGGATGAATGTTAGGCTTCTACAATACTTGATCCATGAAAAATACACATTTTTTCCAAAGAATGATACTATTGATGAGAGGTAAACCATTTTTTAAAACTCTGAGTTATTCTGTTTGTAAAAAAGAAAATTCATATAAGTCTAATCCAAACACTTGAACAAGTTTTACTTGGTTAGTTTAGCCTTTTATGACTTTGTGCAAGTGTAAACTGACAGAATTGGTTAAACATGGATGTGTCATGTGATGGTTTTTGCAATAGAGTTTGGGTATGGGTGATAGGGTGAACATTTGCATTTTTCAACAAACACAACTCAGAAGGATCTCAAACTCCAGGTGACGCATGGAATGATCCTTCTATTGTGATGCTTCGTGTGTGTGTCACATTTTTCGCTATGACGTCGACGCGTGATAAATTTTATATCTTGAGATAATCAAATAAAACTCTGGATCGATAATTTGGACTCTCTCTATACACATTACGTAATTACAAAAACCATTCTAGCCATGAAACAGGTATAGAGAATGTATAATTAAGAGTCTTGATGTCTTTGTTATTGCATCTGAGAACACGTTCAAATATTCACTTTCTTTTTAAGCTGTTACACGTTTGTTGTGGGCAAAAAAGAAAAAGAAAATATATCACCAGTAACCAAAAGCACTAGTAGTGTAGTATATTTTGGTTTTCTTTTCTTTTTTATAATAAAGGAGCAATAAAGCTTCAGAAGAGTCGTGCAAGTCACGTGTAAGCGGGGCGGATCTGAATCCGAACTTGTACTTTTTTTTTTAAATCTGGATACTAAATCTCTTTTTTAAAAAACAGTGGACGATTAGAAAATGCATGCAAAAACATGCAGCGAAAAAAGGGTTATTGAGTGGTAGTTACCCGTCAACCAATGTGAATTACGCACTTCATTATTCTTGACTTGCCGTAGATTTTTAGATTAGAGGCTGGGGATGGATCGGGTCGGCAAAAAACAAACCCTTATAAACCATCCATCCAGTCCAAATCCAAGAAGAATAAAAAGTAAGCATTATTGGCTGGCTCGTGATTCCAATTCCAAGCGAGCGTAAACAAGGTTATCGTTCCCCTCCTCCCTCCGGCGTCACGTGGGGCCCACACCCAGTGGGAGCGCTCAGCGCCGCAGCCGCAAGCACACCACAGCTTTTGTCGCAGCTTCTGGCTGCTGCTGCTGCCCTGTGACGCCATGCGCCAGCGCCACAGCCTCCAGTTTCTACAGCTTCATCAGCTCCACAGAAATACTAGTACTCCGCAGATTTTTTTTTAATTCCTGGGTGATCCGCAGAAATACTATTTTAACTCCACAAAAATACTTTGATTTTCCTATATACAGCCCCGCTCCCTTGCTTCGTCAGCTCGTTCAGCTGAACAGGAACACAGGCGTGTAGTAGCCGGGTACACCCTCCGTCCCAAAATATTTGCACTTTTGGACTTCTGCAGATTACATTTGACCATTCGTCTTATTCAAAAAATCTTTGAAAATATAAAAACGATTATGATATACGTAAAATATGTCATAGAAAAATAATTAATACATCATAATTTTTTTTAATAAAACGAATGGTCAATATGAAACGCAGAAGTCAAAAGGTGTAAATTTTTTGGGACGGAGAGAGCATGCAGATGGTTGGTCAGATGGGGAGCCGCTGTCAGTCGTCGGTGGCGGTACCCATCAGCCACTACGAATGGGATCCCGGCGTTTTCTTCTTGTCATCAAGAGAAGTGGTTGGAATTTCCTTTCTTTCTTGCAAGCGAAACACCACGGAGGAGGGGGGTTAGGGGGGAATTGATCGCGCGCCGATTAGGCGGCGGTCGAGCTAATCTGACAGCCAGCAGCCGACTCACCGTTTTTCTTGGAGACCGTCGCTGTCCCCTGCTGACTCGTCGTGTTTTTCAGAGTTGGAAAGGAATCTTGCTCACGGGCTTTTCTCGTACTACGTACTACCGCCAAATCGAAGGCCAACCGACCTCAGGAAAGTCCGATGATGGCTGATGGAATTTGTATTTGTGCGTAGCAGCACGTACTTACAGCCTGTTCGGTTGGCTGGTGGCTGATGGTAGTCTTGGTTTCTTCCGAGAGAAGAAGCTACTTTGGATAGTTCTTGGTGGGTTGTTTTGTTACGAGAGAAAATCTTCTTGGTTGGTGGTTGATAAGCCCGGCGAACAAGGCGTTAATTGATGTGCATGTATAACGTCCTGCAAATCCAGATCGGAAGAATGTTGCCAGGATTTACATTCCACAGCAAGCCTGTCGCATGATCGCATCGGTAATGAAAGGAACCGGGCGGCAGGGGCGGGCGCACTAGCGTAGCAAGGTACTAGTGCACCACATGCGAGTCATTTACCTACATGCCATTAAAAAAGTTACCGTGCTACGTACCGCCACGAAAAAGTTTCCAAACACCTATGTGCCACGAGCTTAACTTCCGTTTACCCGTGTGCCATTCCGTCCATGTTGTGAGCTAACGGTGTCAAACCGACATGTCAAATGACCATTTTACCCCTTGTGGGCCCCACTAGTCATCTTCTTCCTCCCTTTCTCCTTTCTCCCGCCGCCACGCGGCACGCGGTGGGAGAGGTGGAGCTCGCGCGCGCCGCCATGGCCGGCCGCGGAGCTCGCGCGCGCGCCGCCATGGCCGGCCGCGGAGCTCGACGCGCGCGCGCCATGGCCGGCCGCAAAGCTCGACGGCGGCTCGTAGACGAGGTGGGCCGGGGCTCGGCCCGGCCGCGCCGCCCCTCGCGCTCGCCCCGGCCGCATGGGCGCGCCCGGTCTTGGGGCCCGCGCTTGTGATGAGGAGGAGGATGCGGGCGACGAGGAGGGCTTTGTGAAGGCGGCGGAGACCGGCGGCTCTCGCCGCCCACCGGCCAGGCCCATCACCCGCACCCGCATCGTCATGCACGCATCAATTTCCTTGTTCCCGGTTTGTACCAATTAATCCAAATCTCTCTCCACTTCCTCGCTTTCTTCTCTCAATCGAGCGGTCAATCTGTGGATACTCACACGGTCTAACTTGAAATGAATCGATGGGGGCTCGTGTAATACCGAGATCTACCACTTGGGAACAGAGCGAGCACCAAATGACCTTGATAATCCAGCGGACGCACCGAACGCACGACCTTCATCCACTCCTCCATTTCCTCCATGGCGGCGGCGTCCACCGTGGCGTCAATCGGAGCCCATGCGTGCGCGGGGGAGAAAGGAAAGAAAAGTGAAGGAAAAAATATCTTGTCCACTGGGAGCAGCGAGGCAGAGGAAAAGGACGACGTGCTAGTGGGTGCGCGCGAGCACGGTGAGGAGGCGGCGGCGTACCGACGACGGGGAGTTCCGGCGTCGGCGTCGGGGAGAAGAGGATCAAGACAGGGAGGAACCGCATGTGATAGACATGTAAATGGCAGGGGCAAAAAAAGTCATTTCCATACGTGGGTCCCATACGTCGGATCGGTGGAACCGCTTGAGTTGTAACGAGAAAGTGGACGGAATGGCACACGTAAACAAAAGTTGAGCTCATGGCATACAGGTGTCCGAAATTTTTTTTGTGGCGTGTGTGTGCAGAATCAAAGAACTTTTTTAATGGCGCATAGGTAAATGACTCCCACATGCATGACTCTACAGACTGCTCGATCTCGACGGACGGTGTGTGTGGACGATGAGCGGTGGTAGAGGGTTACGTCGCGTCGGACAGGAATTCGTGCGGCTCCTCCTGCTCGCGTGCCAATGTCCGGACTACCTCATCTCCTGCAAAACCCCGATCGAGAAGTGCACGGCCGGGGACCGTAGAATTCTTTTTTTCTTTTTTGCAGACGGGCCACCAGCGGCAGGGCAGCAAGCACGCCGTGCCGGCCGCTCCAGAAGGCACTGTCCACGGCCGCGGGTGGTGGAGGCGGAATGATGGTGGGTTGGATGGGTGCGTGGTTCGCTCATCGAAGTCTCACATGGTTTCACTGACCCGGCGGATGATAAAAAGATTACTACCACCTTTGTGAGCACGGCAGAGTCCAGTCATTTGGGTGGTGTCCGTCAGAGAAGGGAACGGTCGGTCGTCAGTTGGAGCTTCGCGCAGCTGTCGCTTCGCCAGGAAGCCAGCCTTCTCAGTCGTCAGAGAACTCTTGGTCTTGGCTTTGGCCTTGTTGTAAAAACGAGCCGCTCGGTCCTAACCACCATCATTAGGTTACTGCTAGGCTACTGTGGGGGCTATTTAAAAGAAAATGATACGTACTACTATTTCACCATCTGACTTGGAACATGAACGAGCAGAGGCCGCCGGCACACATGGGGAACACGTACAGGATCGAGCGAGCGAGCGAGCTCAGTTGGCAATCCAAGTGGAATCCGGAAGCCAGCGCACCACAAGATCCAGTCCAATCGACGTCGCCGGGAATGGACGACGGGAGGACCCAAAAAAGGGAGAGCAACGGATAGTCACACAGACCATTCGCGCGAGTTCGTTTGTCCGGTGCTGACATGTTCCGAGATAGAAGTATTATTGGTTGATGGGCTGGTGGGTTTTCTTTCGAGAGAAAAATCTTGTTAAATTTGGCTGGTACCATAAAGCCAAACGAAACGGAGAGAGTTGTGAGAACAAGTCCTGAATAAGATGTACCGAACGCTGCCCCACATGAAACAACAGCATGTATACTTGCTGTTGCTGATGGGGGGAGCGCGCGATCGCATCAATGGGTACGGTGCACGTACAGTACACAACAGCTGGGTAGGCATCGGCCTTTCGGCACACACACACACACGAGAGTATGAGACAGACAGCTTTCTGCTTGGACTCGCGTGGGCGCATCACATGGCGTGTCAAGCCGCCATGTGTGACGACTGTGCGCGCGTAGATGCGCTCATGTGCAAACTGTCCGCCGGCCGAATAATTGCTTTGTTGGATTGGGCGAATGCAAATGGCTTGAGGAAAACGAATCAGCCACAATGGCCTCAACAGAAAAAAAAAGCACTCGTAAATTGTCATAGGACATGATTCGATTTGGCTTTCATGTACTAGTATACCAGGATACGATCAAAGGAGACTACTTTACCTCGCATCTCGTGAAATGCACGGCCAGTCGCCAGATTGGATTACCCTCATCAGCACAAAAAGGAAAAGCCCAGGGTTCTAAATGGGCCGCACTCCAACCCGTGCGATCAGGCCGCGGGCTTCATTTCAGATGCACTGGCCCGACCGACCTCGCCCCCCAAGATGATAGATGATAGATGTTGGACGACGCCATCAGGCCCGGGACAGGATTAAAAATCTTCAAGGAAAATTGAAATGGTGAATGGAAAATTTCAAGGATCTGAGATACAGAGATCTTGTTTAGTTGGATCGCAAAGTTTGCAGTATTTGTTGGCGTTTTAGGCCATCTTTCAAAATTATCTAAACACTTTTGCAAAAAATTGGCTTTTGTCAAGATTTTGCGATTGGAAGCCAACACGCTCAAAAATAGCAAAAAGTGCATTTTTTTGACAAGAAACAAAAAGTGCATTGGATTGCTTGAGAACACTCCCATGTTTATGAAAACATTTTGGTGCATCTAAGCACATCTTCTAAAAGTTATAAAAGAATTGCATTTGGTGGTAGTGGTAAAAAAAAAGTGGATTTTTTTTTTGCAAACGTTGCAATCTAAACACAACCGAGCGTATCTATCTGCAACCGCTATATGAATTACGAGTGTGCACAGTGTAGGAATTTTTTATTTTATTTTATTTTATTTTATTTTTAATTATGATTTTTTGAAAATGAACTAAGCCCTACCGTTGTGGGCTATGACGGTTGGAGGTGTTACAATATCGCACGGGGGCACTGTTCACAAACGCCATACCACATGACACTATAACACCTCCAACCGTCGTATCATATGATGGTTGGGTGGTGTAGTATAGTTTTGCAAAATTTGAAACTAGCCATATATGTTTGGAAACAATCAAAAAATAATATAAAATAAAATAAATTCATAGTGTAGTCTTTTTTAAGGGGTAATTCATAGTGTGTCTTTTTTTGAGATACCTCTTTTTTATTTTTTTAGATTCACACATTACAACGCAGACGCTCACAACACGCACACACACTCACCCCTATGAATACACGTACGCAAACCCTACTACTATGAGCACCTCCGAAGGACTGAGCACCGACAGATCTGGAGATTCTCGAAGTCACCACTGGCACCTCGTCGCCGACGGGAACGTCGCATACCACTTAACGCATAACGCCGGAAAATCCCGAAATAAATCTAGAAAAAAGTTGCGAGCCCCAGGATTTGAACCCTGGTAGGTAGCTTGTCACTGGCCCGTCCTACCCATTGGACTACAAGCCCAATCGCGCTTTTTTTTCATAATGTAGTCAGGCCGGAAAATGTGAGGTCACCACATTCTAGTCTATTTGCGGCCCATGCTCGGCCCAAATAAAATTCCCTGCCAATCTCCCACCTATCAGCGGCTATCGCTCGGCGCTCACTCCACGATCCCTGCCGCAACGCCTCCGCCCCCGGCCCGCCGCCGCCGCCAATCTCCCGGAGAAACGCCGAGGCGCGCGCCGGCGCAGCAACCGCCACCAACACCACCAGAGCCCGCTCTCCCTAAGGTCAGTCTCATCCCCAACCCGCCGCCACTTTCCCCCCTCTTCTCTGCTCCAGACCTAACCGCCGCCGCCCGCCAGTTTCCGTTCTGTCAGCCGCGTAGAGCCCGTGTCAGGACACGATGGCGATGATGAGATTGACGGCGGCGGCACTCACTCGAATCTCCCTTACTCCGTGCCGCCGCGCCCTGTGCTCCGGCGCGCCACTGGGCACGGAGCTGGACGCTGCGGTGCGCGACGTCGTGTGCTCCGGGTCCGGGAGCCTCGACGAGGTGGGGAGCAGCCTGGACCGGCTGGGCGTGCCCGTCTCGCCGGCCCTGGTAGGGCGCGTGATCGACTGGTGCGGGGAGAGCGGCGGCGTCGGCTCGGGCAGGAGGCTCCTCCGTTTCCTTGCGTGGTGCCGCTCCAAGGACCCCGGGGCGTTGGGGGAGGGAGCGCTCGATAGGGCGATTCGGGTGCTCGCGCGGGCTGGAGACCTAACCCCAATGCGAATCGCCATCGGTGACGCGGAGAAGGACGGCCGGAGGATGGCTCCGGAGACCTTTACCACCGTGGTCGAGGCCCTTGTCGACGTGGGGAAGGAGGATGAGGCGGTCCGGCTGTTCAGAGGCCTGGAGAGGCAGAAGTTGCTGCCTGAGCGCGGTGGCAGTGTCGGAGGAGACGGCGTATGGTCGAGCAGCCTTGCCATGGTTCAGGCATTGTGTAAGAGAGGCCACGCCCGCGAGGCACAGGGTGTGGTGTGGCACCACAAGAGCGAACTATCAGTAGAGCCTATGATTAGCATCGTTGAACGTAGCCTTCTCCATGGTTGGTGTGTTCATGGGAATGCTAAGGAGGCTCGGAGAGTCCTTGATGAGATGAAGTCTTCTGGCGTACCACTGGGCTTGCCGTCGTTCAATGATTTTCTCCATTGTGTTTGCCATAGAAACCTCAAGTTCAATCCCTCTGCCCTTGTTCCGGAGGCTATGGATATATTAGCAGAGATGAGGTCCTATGGTGTTGCTCCAGCTGCTTCTAGCTTCAACATATTACTTTCATGTTTAGGCCGAGCAAGGAGGGTGAAAGAAGCTTATAGAATCTTGTACCTGATGATAGAGGGAAAGGCAGGGTGTTCGCCTGACTGGGTTAGCTACTATCTTGTGGTTAGGGTCCTCTATTTGACTGGAAGAATCGTTAGAGGGAAAAGGCTTGTACATGCTATGCTTGAAAGTGGGGTGCTTCCAACTGCTAAGTTTTTCCATGGCCTTATAGGTGTCCTTTGTGGAACTGAGCAAGTTGACCATGCTCTTGATATGTTCAGACTCATGAAGAGTTTTGAGTTAGCGGACACTCATATATACGACTTGCTTATAGAAAAGCTTTGTAGGAATGGTAGGTTTGAGCTTGGAAGAGAGCTCTGGGATGATGCAACAAAGAGTGGCCTTGTGTTAGGATGCTCAGAGGATCTGCTGGATCCCTTGAAGACAGAGGTATTCAGACCAGCTTGTCCAGCACAAAGATTAAGTCCTCAGAGCTATAAGCGTTTGACACAAAGAAAGAAGATTACTGCTGTTGGAGCCAAAAAGAACACTGCCACCACAGCCTCAAGGAAGAAGTAGGGAGTGTAGGTACTATTGAATTTGCTAACTTGAGCAAATCTTCTTGTTACTCTTGGAATTTGTGATGATGACCTGTGCAAGCCGAAATTCAAAACCATTCAATGCCCATTAGTTATGCTAAAGGGCATGTAACCTGTAGTCTGGCAATATTGGTAGTTTTGAAATAGTTATCCTAAAAAAGGTTTGAAATAACTAGCAATATGGCGGAACAAGTGGCTTCATGATGTCAGATTTGTTTATTACATTTTTTCTTTTTTATAATGTCTGTCTGACGTCCTTCATTTTACTTTCTGTGCCTCTTTTGACCAGATCTTTTTCTTTCTGTACTTCATCAATTGCAGATTTGTTCAAGTGCTTGTTATACTTGATGGATAATTCTCAGGGTCAAGAACATGATTTTGGTGTACTGCTGAAGCAGGGGGCAGAAGGGGTAAGTACTTGATCTCTACATGGTTTCAGTTTGTCCTTTTGTTGGCATTCTAAGTAGTTTGTTTGCTTCTCTGCAGAGGGTATTTGTTTCAACATTTGTGGGACGGAAATGTGTAATCAAAGAGCGCTTTTCGAAGAAGTACCGGCACCCGTTGTTGGATGCAAAGTTAACTGTAAAGCGCTTAAATGCTGTTAGTCTCTTTAACCAGCATGTTCCTTTTAGATTCTTTTTAATAATTTGCATGCAAAAGAACTTGGCATTCGTACATATTATTTTACTCACGTTGAACTGAAAAGCGTAGTCTGAACAGTTGCACATAACAACTGATTTACTGAAATTTAGCTTAGCTTGGTTCTTTTTCATGTTCAGGAAGCTCGGTGCATGACAAAAGCAAGACGGCTTGGTGTTCCTACCCCAGTTCTTTATGCTGTGGATCCACTTCTGCATACTTTGACCTTTGAGTATGTGGATGGCTTGTCTGTGAAGGATATACTTCTTGGGTTTGGTTCAAATGGGGTTAATGAGGAACGCCTGAATGATATTGCCACGCAAATAGGGAATGCAGTCGGGAAACTTCATGATGGAGGCCTTGCCCATGGTGATCTGACCACGTCAAACATGATAATCAAGAACAGCGACAATCAATTGGTGTGTAGAATGTCCTTTGTGCCAACATCTTTTAGTTCATGTATTCACTTTACTGAGCTATAAAATCAAGTTCATGATAATAAAGATCAGCAGCAGTTAACTTGATGTAGAGTTGTAGAATAGTGTTGATGTATGTATTTGTACTTTCTGTGTTGAGCTAGTGATCAGGGCTGAACACAGGAGATGGGTCCTGGCTACTTATTTGTCAGTTTTGTATCTTCACTTTGGCAGGTTCTTATTGATTTTGGTCTGAGCTTCACATCAACAATTCCTGAGGACAAAGCGGTGGACCTATATGTGCTAGAGAGAGCTTTGATTTCGATGCATTCGTCCTGTGGGGATGTGGTAAGCGACTGCATTCAAGTTATTCTTTTTCGTGACCATCAAGTGTATTTTGCTTTGCCAACTCATTTGCTTTTTGCCAGTTCATATACCCTAATATATACTAGCTAGGAGCCTAGGACAATTATTCAGTAATTTTATTTTGGTGAATAGATAGTGTATGCAGTGTTATCTAAGCAGCCCGCAGGATTGGATAATTCGGATTGATTGAAATGTTTGACAATCATTGAAATTTGCTGTCAACATTTAGCTTTTGTTTAACTGCTATTCTGCACTTGGGGCTGACTGTCCTGTACGAACATGTAGAACCTTACAACACCATCTAGTCCATATTTTCCCTTTTCATGAGGTAGTCAGTTTGCTGTACTCCCCATCTTCCTAAGAGCATATCCCGGGCAGCTTTTTGTACGTATAACATACGCCTGATTTCTGTGATGAACCAGATGGAGAAGATCATGGCGGCGTACAGAAAGTCTTCGAAGCAGTGGTGCTCCACCCAGAACAAGCTGGCTCAAGGTAGGGCGCGATGCACATCTTTTTGCCCCTTTACGTACCGGTGTCAACCTGACCATCTTTGTACCGTCCGCGATTAAATTTTACAGTGAGGCAGCGGGGCAGGAAGCGCACCATGGTTGGATAAAATAATAAAAGATGTGCGGCCTGGAAATCTGCTTGTGGATGTCAGGATGAAAGGCGGTCTGAATTCTGAACCCCAGGAGTATTCGGGGCTCCCCCATCCTCGTTGCTGTGTTTTTATTCAAGCGACTGAGTGGCTTTGCCTACTGTAGCATTTGTATACCTGCTTGGACTCCATTGTGCGAGATGTATCGGTTGGCTCTGAAGTGGAACTAGGTCGGGCATGTGCTGCTCTGTGTCTCAGTGTCTGTGATGGATACAGGCGAGGTCGGGTCTTGCTTGTCGGGCTCGTGGGCCTGGATTGGGTCTCGTCGTCTGCTGTATTGGGCCGGATGTTTAAAATGGTAGTAGGTTGGGCTTTATCAATTGCTCGGTCACGTCATTCCACTTGCTGTGCTGTGACTGTGAGCAAGGGCTTCTAGTTACTGTAGACAGACTTTCCACTGGTGCGATGATTGATTGCGTGCTCGTCGCTGGTGGGCCCTGGCTCACGATCACGACGACATGCTCATTGCGTCCACGCGGGCGTCGTAGAAGGCCGGTGGATGGCGAGGGGGGCCCGGCTGCAAGTGCAAGCAAGGAAGGAACGGCTAGTCTCTAGTGTGGTCCTTGCTGCATGCTGTGCGCGTACGGACGGGACGCGGTGGAAGTGGAAGCATGCATAACGTAGCGTCCATGTGTGTGGGGTGGGCAAAAGGGAAGGAACGGGAATGGAAGGGAAGGCGCAGCAACCAGATGAAGGAGGAAGGCTGCTGGAGCGGCTGGCAGAGGCGATCGTATGCGTATCGCAAGAGAAGGAAAGCAGAGACGAGGGGCCCCAGCCCGCCGATCGCCTGATCCGATCCACCGCACCGCAATTCTGCACGCACTGCCGCACCTTCCGGTCTCCGACTGCAAAACCAAGCGTGTCGCTTTCAGCTAGGTACTAGGTAACCTGCTACCTAGTACTAAATTTAAATTTAAATTTAAATTCAGCATCTGCGTGCCATCTTAAAAAAAGCAGGATGTTTTGTTTCCATGGAACTAAATTTAAATTTAGTTTAATCATATAAGATGGTTTGGATGTTAAAAATCGGAAGTATTAAACGTAGATAATGACAGAACCTATTTCCATACCCTAAGCTAATTCACGAGACGGATCTACCGAACCTAATTAGTTCATGATTTGATCATGTTGCGCTATATTAAACATGTAAAATAATTAATCCTAACAAATTCATCTCGCGAAATAGCTACCACCGATATAATTGGTTTTCTAATTAACTCGCGAAGGCGATGCACTAGGGGCTACCACTGACTGTTTGTATGCATGGGCACGCAGGCAATGGCTAATTGCACTTGTTCCGGTACGATCCGACAAGTGCCCCATCGGGCCGGCAAAGCAACCTGCAGGCCGTTTTTGGCGTTTTTTCTGCACCGGGTGACGCCAAAAGTGATAGGATCGTTCCGTTCGGCCGCGGCGACGCCAAATCCGGCGTCGTCCCGTTCGGCGGCGGGCCCACGCACCCTCGCACCATCCCCAAAAACCTTCGTCCCGCCGTCGCGCCGCCAGCCTCCCGTCGCCCCTGCAGTCGCCGTTGCCGCAACAGAAGAGGGAGCTCCGCCGGATCTTGCGGACCTCGTCGGCTTCCTCGTCCTTCAAGGCCGCTCGGCGCCGTCACCGGCGTGGCAGCTCGGAGGCCCGAAGCCGGAAGTGGGGGGATAGGGAGCGCGACGCTGGAGGTGGGGGAAGAGGAGGGCCCGCTGCTGCTCCGCCATGCCCGTCGGAGAGGAGAGCCCGTTGTTGTTCGGCCCGGCCTCATTTTGAGCTCCCTCCGCAACACCGGATCCGGTCGAAGGTGGGGGAGATGGGCTGCGCCGGAGGTGGGGGGGGATGGGCGGCGCCCGGTTGGGGGGAGAGGGCGGCGGTAGGGAGGGGCGTGGGGCTCCACCTCGGGGAGGCTCCACCCGAAGTCGAACAACAGTTGGCGGCCGCCGCGGTGCCGATCGGGACCTCGGCGGCGAAGGGATGGCGCTAGGCGGCGGCCGCGACGAGCGCGAGCATGAGCTCGTGGGCGTTGGAGCCGCCGTCCCAACCCTCCGTGCGCGGGCAAGGTCGAGCTTCGTCGCGTCCGCCGTGTTCGAGGCGACGGCGAGGAAGAGGAGTCGGATCTCGCGCCGCCTTCTCGCTCGCCCGACTCGGTGCTCGACGACCCGCGGTCGCGTTTGGCGCAAGGGGGGGCTCCGAGCCGCCGGCGGCCTCCACGCGTGCCAACCGCAATCGAAGCAGGGGAGCCGACGGATTGTGTGAGGTGGGAGAGGAGCAGGGTAGTGTGGGGGTAGGTGGGGAGGGAAAGAAAAAGAAAAGAGTATGACGTGTGGGTCCCAGACCGGTTAGTTGGTATGGAGTTAGAGATAAAGGTTGACGAGTGCGGGAAAATTAGAACTGAACTGGAAATTCTTGATGACCGGACAAAAATATTCCTTTAGAGGTTGAATTTGGAGGTTTAATAGTCGAATAGTAAATCTCGAATAGCAGATCGTTTGGTACTGTAAGATTCTTCCATGCATATATTCCTTCTGACAAACGAGACATATATCCGTGGCGGCAACATTTTGAATGCCCGCTCCTACTACTACTGCACCTCACGTCATTATCCCAAGCCTTTTCCTCGTTCGTCGAGTGCTGCAGATCCCGGTCGGTCGATCACGACCCTCGAGCCGCCTACCAAAGCTCAAAGCAGGAGGGGCAAAAAAAACAAAGAGAGAGGCCCCTCTCTGCCCAAAAGCGCACACGCATCCCAGATCCTGTTTTGACCGCCCCCACGGGCGACATGCTCGATTGCCCAACCACACCAAACGCAGCAAAGCTCAGCAGCAGCAGCTCACCACATCATCATCATGGTCATGGCATTCCTAATAATCCTGGTGGCCTCAATCAGCAGCTAGCTAGGGGGGATAGGCTAGAGGCTGGCTCACTGAGTACCTGGGTTACGCATGGCGCCCTAATTAAGGATCTCTTATGAAGGAGTTAGGACACGCCCCCGCTCGTCCCGCTTATCACCACCAACCGTAAGATTTCTCTCCGAACAAATCAAAGACCAACCACAAACAAACAAACGAACATGTTGTCTGGTTATGACTCTTCGAGTGGCTCTAGCTGAAGTCCTACCGAATAGTTTGCTAAATATCGACTTCATCTTTGAAGCACCAGAGAAGTTCGAACCATTTTATACAAAGAATCTAAGAGTCGAAAAATGGCTCCTCCGGACTCATTCTGTTTTTAGAGGAGCCGGAACCGTACCGTACCAAAAGGGCGCACCAGGCTATCATCGTGCGGTGCTTAAAATCTAGTTTATTATCAGCATCAGCACGGGGGCATGGCCACTGCAGCCTCCTTTAGTTTACTTGCATCTTAATCTAGCTGCTGCAACGCCACAACCACAAGAACTGAAACCAGCAGCTCTGGCCTGCCTGCCATTGCCCTGACACATATTATGCACTCAGCCATTCTTAATCACCCTCTCATGCCCTACTTGGCATACCTAAAACAGACACTATCCTAAGAAAAGGAAAGGGATTAGTTGTTTGACCTTTGGTCAAAGCCCTGCCCACAAGGCAGGAAGGCTTTTAATTAGCTAGGTACAGGCTTGCTCTGCGCAAGGGGAGCAAACGCTACTGCCCCAGGGTGTACTTTGCGATTTAATTAGAGTGTCATACTCTATGCTAATAACGACCTCGGTGCTGTGTACTTTGCCGGTCTAAATCCTAGATTGCGACCTTTAAGTAGACTGCTAATCATATCTAATGCCCGCTCGTGCAGCTTCCTCTTTTGTCAATTAAATGCCACGGCCGTAGGTCCCAACGGTTGTGATGTGTTCATCAGCAGATACCTAGCACAAGTGGCTTCCGGTTCCGCTGAAGGAACAAATTGAAGGCCTGAATGAAATAGAAATAGGCACAATCCCGTGCATGTTCCTTCAAAAAAAAAATGAAGGGCCTGAATTATACTACACAAGGATGCTTACTTCTCTGTAGCAACTTCTTGTTAACATGATGCATTGACATCTAAAGATAGTAATGACTCTCAAATAACTATTTGTTTTTAAATTACATATATTATGTAAATGACATTTGATATTACTCCCACCCAGGAATGCCATAGTCCCTCTCCCGCTCTTCATAACTATATTTCCAACTGAAACAATAAGCTAAGGTGGTTACCTAGGAGAAATATGGTCATTCCTTCTGATACACAACTATTTACATATAGGTGTAGCAACATACAAAAGTAAATGAATTGGAGATTACCTTTTCTTTTGATATAGTTCTAGTCAAGATTTGTCCAACACCTTAAGAGAGTAGGCCGGCCCGTTTTACCATTACATTATCATGTCATGTTTTTTATTTTAGTTAGCGGGTGGTAGCTATTTGGTTGTTTGTGCATAGAAAGTTTCACCACTGTGAATCTACTGCTTAGTGGACATGATGTATTGACATATCATGTGAAGTCTCTATCTAATATAATATCTGTGCAAACCCTCTTCTATAAATATACTTGGATCTTCTCTCTATTCGAAAAAAGGTGAACTACTTGGACAAATCTTTGGCAAACTTTGTTATAATTTCCGCAAATAGTATTCAAAACATTTCCCTTGAAATGGATCTTTTTTAATTAAATTGTAGGGGAGTACCCCCATAGTGCTTCATTTCATAAAAGAGATAAGTGTACAAACTAACAGAAATACTTACAAAGGGGAAAGGAAAAAATACATAATGGAATCTAGATAGTAGTGTAAAACTATTGCTCTAAAGTCATCCTTGACCCAATGGAAATGCAGGATGATTAACTCTGTGATTTCACAATCCAAAGATTAACAATAGCCCTTTTTGCATAAAAAATCTTTCCATTTCTAAGCTTCCAAATTTCCCATGCTGCGATTATAAAGATTTCCATGAAGTAAGGAAGTTGCATGATGTGCTTTGTTGTTTCAATATTTTCATGTATACAATCTTGAAATGAATCTTGTCTTGAGACTTACCTAAGATGTTTTGAGGAAAACTCTTGTTTGTAGGACATGAAAAAAAGTTCACTCCAATAAAAAGGTGAAGCATTTAAACATATAGGTACCTATTGACACGTAATGGAGCGCATATGTTTTTTTCAATAGAGTGCTAGTCAAGATTTATCCAACTTGCACACAAGCTAGCCATGAATGTTGTCACTTTTTTTGTACCATGACGTTGTCATGTTTTGTTTTCTTTCAGTTAGCAAGGTGGTAGAGGACTTGTCTACCTCGTTTTGGTCTCTTGTTTCTATAGAGCTATTTGGTTGTTTGTGCATACAATATTTCCTTAACAACATACCTACTCCTTAGTCAACATAGCATGTGGACATATCAGTTAAGTCTCTACTATAACTAATACATACCTATGCAAACCTATTACTTGGGTTCTTCATTCTACTAAAAGATAAGGTGATATATCTTGGACAAATACTAGGCAAATTATGTTATATACCCAAAGGGTGTCAAATACATTACCCTTGAATTGAGTCTTAGCTTGTAATTCCACCCAAGATGCAATTCCCTAAAAAAATAAACCAAGATGGGTTTTATAAACATTCTTGTTTGTAGGACAAGAAAAATAATTTTTTCAAGAAATAAGGTGACACATTTAGATAGGTAACTATTTACACATAATGGAGCATTTAAAAGTAAATGAACTGAAGAGTATTGTTTTCAATAGAGTGCTAGTCAAGATCCATCCTACTTGTCCGTGAAAAAGTCATGTTAGGAGTTTCGGCCCTTTGTTTTACCTTCACATCTTCTCTTGTTTTTGTAGAGCCATTTGACCACTTGTGCATAAAAAGTTTCCTTAGTAGTGCACCTACACCTTAGTCAACATGGAGTGTTAACTTATAATGTGAAATCTCAGACTAATACCTATGTAGTTCTTCTTCTACAATTATACTTGGTTTTTTACTCTACTAAAAAAGGTGAGCTATCATGGGGAAATCTTCAACAAAATATCTTATATTTCCTCAAAAGGTGTTGAACTCATTACCCTTGAATTGAGCCTTGGCTTGTCAATTCACCAAAGATGTTATTCCAAAAAAAACTTCATCTATGTTGTTTTGTGGAAAATTCTTGTTTGAAGGACAAGAAAAGCCAACTTGATTACAAGAAACAAGATGAAGCATTTATATGTGTAACTATTTACACGTAATTGAGCATAAGAAATGAAAGAAACATTAAGAGTTTTTTCCAACCTCATCCACAAAGAAGTCACATTAAGAGTGTTGGCCTTTTTTTTACTACAACGTCATCATGTCGTGTTTTCTTTTGGTAAGACGGTGGAACATGACTTGCTTGTCTACCACTTTTGGTCTCTTGTTTCTCTAGAGCTATTTGGTTGTTTGTACATAAAAAGTTCCTTTACCAACATACCTACTTCTTAGTCAACATGACGTGTTTACATATCACGTAAGTCTCAATCTAATATCTGTACAAATCTTGTTCTACAAGGATACTCAGTTCTTCTCTAACGGTTCTCACTAACATGACGTATAGACATCTTAAGGTAGTTACGACTCTAAAAGAACTACTAGTTCAAAATTACATATATTACACAAATGCCATGTACTCCCACCCATACAGTTGTTGTAGTCCCACTCCTGCTCTTCAAAACTTCATTTTGCACGTATTGGAGCATTTTACGACATCGTCATCATGCCGTGTTTTCTTTTGGCAAGAGGGCGGAACATGACTTGGCTTGTCTACAACTTTTGCTCTCTTGTTTCTCTAGAACTATTTGGTCGTTTGTACATAAAAGGCTCATTTAGCAACATACCTACTTCTTAGTCAACATGACATGTTTACATATCACGTAAGTCCCTAACTAATGTCTATGCACATGCTCTTCTATAAAGAATATACTTGGTTCAAACGGTTCTTGTTAACGTGACGTATAAACATCTTAGGTCAGTTATGACTCCAAAAGAACTATTTGGTCAAAAATTACATAGATCATGCAAATGCCATTTGATATCTAATGTACTCCCAACCATACGATTGGGTGTCGTAGTTCCTCTCCCTCTTTTCGTAGCTTCGTTCTTTATAAAGAAAAATTGATGTTTTACCTAGGAGAATCAATCATTCTTTGTTTTGCCGTTTTTCTTAGCTCGTGCCTTGGGTCAAGCCTTGTCTGTTGTAACTTGGTCCCAACTTTTATATTCTTAATGAAAAACGTGGTATGCATGTCTTAAAAAAATAAAATCAATCATTCTTTTTGGTTTACCTAGAGAATTTAGCAAGAAAAAATGAGCTTGAGCGTGAATATACTACCCAACAAGTTTTCATCCAAGAGCTCATTTTACACTAAACTGGTGGGTTAATACCGCCCCACGGTTTTCATTAAGAGAAGGAAATGTGATCCCAGCTTAGAAAGTCCTCGAACCCCGACTTCATCGGCGAGGAGAATTTTTTTCTTTAAAAAATGGCATGTAAATTCGCTCTAGCGAGGAATCAAACCCGAGTCTCCTCGTCGTGACCATACCTCAACCATCTCTAACCAACTAGGGTAGAGGACCTTTGGTGAGAGCTCATTTTACATGAAGTTCGTATAGCTTATTTCATAATCCAGTTGGGACGCGGTAAATTCACTTGTAAGAATTTTGCACGTATCAGTTTTACCCCCAAGAGAAACTCTGCATTCGAAACAAGGCGCCTTTGGAAAGGTTTGTGCTTGCTATCCACCAATTCCGCTCCTTGCATCAATCAACGGACTCAGAGAAACCACTTGAATTGAGGTGGCGATTGTCCTTATTTACCCACCAATCCCCGCCCGCCAGTTAATGCCGGCAATTGAACAGCTTTACCTCACCCGGCGCCGGCAGCAGGAGTCACCTGCCCAAACCGGGCCAAACAGAATTAACGGCACGGCCGTTTCAGGCTTTGACCGTGGTGGGCTAGCTGCCTAGCTGTCCGGTGATGTGATCACCACTCATCAGCTGAGCCTGAGCAGAGCAGCTAATCCGAATCGACTACTGTTATTTGACGGCTAATCAGGCATCCTAAACGCTCAAACTTTCGAACGCACACACAGACACACTCTCTCTCTAGCTTTACTCTCACTCTCTGTCAGTCTCTGCAAATGCTAGTAGGCCTCTCTTTAACCTCCTAGAAGTAGGAGACAGCAGGAGTGCTGCCATTTGGACGGGGCGCCTCCTTTCTCCCTTTGCTTCACAGGCCAGCCATTCCAGCTGCGTCCGGCCGGCGTGAACCTGAACCTGAAACTGGCTTGACCCCGTCCTCCCTTCCTCCTCCTCCTCCACCTCTCTCTCTCTCTATCTCGTCTCTCCCCCATTGCTCTAACAAAATCCCTTGCCTTGCGTTGCCTGCCCAGAACCAGAAGAATCCCTCTTGCAGCCTCTCTCTTTCCCATCACATCGCAATCTCTGTGCACGGAAAGACAAACAGTGCCCTGCTTGTCTCTACCGCACCCCTGGCTCCTACCCTTATTAGCCTCACCTGGACCTGCCCATCCACCCCCTGCCTGCATTGACAAGGGACAGGTCAAGAGCCATCGCCGGACGCCGGGCCTGCCTGCATGAGTGCTGGAGTGCCGCCCTGAGCAAGGGGGACAATGAGGGATGGCGGCGGCGGCGGCGGCGGCAAGATGAGCAAGGTGGAGTTCTTGAACCCCTGCAATTCTCTGAACCTTGTTACTTGCCTCGCCTGACAGTCTTCTCCTTGCCGCTTCGTTTGATCCATTTTGCAGCTGTCGTGGTCCAAGAGCCTGGTGAGGAAGTGGTTCAACATCAGGGGAAAGTCCCATGACTTCCACGCCGACGCTGTGGCGACTGGGAGTGGGAGGTCAGGTGAGTGTTGATAGCTGCAAGCTGCTTGACCTCTCTGAGAATGTGTTCTTGTGGGCCCCACCACTGGCTTCCATCTCTCCCACCTCTGTCTGCCACTGGAAGATCACTCTTTTGTTCCTTCCGTCTACTGTTCCTCCCGCCTTGCCCTTGTCCTGTGCTCCTGCAGCTGCAGCTGCTGCTAGTCAAACTGTCAAAGGCGCCCTCTACTTTTCAGACATCAGCAATTGTTTCCTGTTCTTTAATCATTATTATCTGTTTTTTTGTAATCGATGAGTCGTTCCGAGATTGTTTTTTTTTTTGGGTCAATTTGAATATCCGATCTTTGATGCAGGTGGAGGGGATGATGACTGGATGGATAGCGGCTTCACCAGGAGGGACTCCTGCGGCGCCAAGAAGAGCAGAACAGGTGAGGAGTTCGTTCGTTCCTGCAGAAAAAGCAAAAAAGCTTGCGCGTCTCTGCTTGCGATTGGAATCGTGCAGCGCGCCCCGACCTCTGATCCCTGACTCGCGTTGCCTGACGCCGTGGAATTCCCGATGCAGAGAGGGCGTCGTCGCGGAGGAGCCACGAGCGGTCGCGGCGCAGCAAGATCGACCTCGACGCCGCCGAGGCCACCGTCATGCTGGACTACAGGTGAGCCCTGTCGCGACGTCCCGGAGTCCATCCATCCGAGAGCTCGACCACCCATCGATTCCGTCCGGGAGCGTGATGTCATCTTCCTCTTGTGTCGTGACTCGCGAGGGTAGGATCTTTGCTGCCACGTGGAATGTAGGTGGCCGTGCGCCGCCGGCCTCCCTCAGCCTCGACGACTGGCTCCGCTCCTCGCCGCCGGCAGACATCTACGTCCTCGGGTACGCCGGACTCCGTTGCCTTCTTCTTGTCTTATCTTGCGTTGTTTAGCCCCTGATTGATCGGCGGCTGATTGCCGTTGCGGTTGCGGCATGCAGGTTCCAAGAAATCGTCCCGCTGAACGCCGGTAACGTCCTCGGCGCCGAGGACAACGGCCCGGCGAGGAAGTGGGTGTCGCTGGTCAGGCGGACCCTGAACAGCCTGCCGGGAAGCAGCGGCGCCGTTGGCGGCGGCGGGAGCATGCAGACGCCGTCGCCGGCGCCGTACATGGTGGCCGAGATGGACGCCGACTTCGAGCGGTCGAGGCAGAACAACCCGTCCTTTTTCCACCGGCGGTCGTTCCAGTCCGGGCTCAGCCGGAGCCTGAGGGCCGACGGCGACATTCTCGCCGGCCCCGGCCCTGCCAGGCTCGAGAGGCGTTTCAGTGTAAACGACCGCGTCATGTACGGCAGTAGACCCAGCGACTACGAGGCCAACTGCCGGTGGGGCGGCGGTCAGTCCGACGACGATGACGACGGCGGCGGATCGCCGACCACGGTGTTCTCTCCGATGTCGCACGGATACGGCAATGCTCCGCCCATGGAAGAATACAGCGGATCAGTTCGTGGCCCTGCCAGGTACCTCTGCAATTTCTGTCAATGGATCATGCCATCTTCTTAACTGGAAAATGCAGTTCTCCTTCGTATTATCTGAAAAAAGTATTTATTTTAAAATCATGTAAACATATTTTTATGAAATTTAGTTGAGTTTTTTTTTGTGTGTGCAATTTTGATGATTAGGTACTGCCTGGTTGCAAGCAAGCAGATGGTTGGATTGTTCCTGATGATTTGGTCTCGCAAAGAGATGAAGAATGACATAAGAAATCTGAAAGTTTCCTGTGTTGGGAGGGGATTAATGGGTTATCTTGGAAACAAGGTGAGTTGTACTCTATCCCGATTAAATGACAACAATGCAACTCAAACCTGGAATCAGAGAAAGAGGGTTGATTTGGTTCTGGTCGTTCTGGAATCCAATAAGAGGGTTTTGGTGTGTTTTTCAGGGTTCAATTTCCATTAGCATGTTATTGCACCAAACGAGCTTTTGCTTCGTCTGCAGTCATCTAACATCAGGTCAAAAAGATGGTGATGAGCACCGTAGGAACTCCGATGTAATGGAGATTTTGAGGAAGACAAGGTTCCCAAGGGTTTTTGGGCAGTATGAGAGATGTCCGGAAACTATCTTGGAGCATGAGTAAGAAGACACCTTTATTCCGAGTGCATCAGTAGCAACTTTCAATTGCATATCTTGTGTAAATGTACTAATGCCATCTTATGTCTCTGCATTTTCTTGTAGTCGGATAATCTGGCTCGGGGATCTGAATTATCGCATCGCACTTTCCTATCGATCAGTGAAGGCGCTTGTCGAGATGCGTAACTGGAAAGCATTGCTGGAAAAAGATCAGGTGAGAGCTTAGCTACAACTTTGTAGACAATGTACTTCCATGCATATCTTCTGGTCGCAAGTAATAGAAAAGTCGCAAAACTCTTTCCAATAGTAGATTTCTTGTGACATTGGCAACCAGTGCTTTATCTCTTGTCATTCCTTTGCTTCGTTGATGTTACAAGGCGTCAATAGTTTGACAAAGTAAAAGGCAAGTACAATCCTGATGAGATGGTGTGAAACTTTTGTGCTTTCAGCTGAGGAGTGAGCAAAGAGGCGGACGTGTGTTTCCCGGCTGGAATGAGGGGAGGATATACTTTCCACCAACCTACAAATACTCCAACAATTCTGATAAATACGCAGGAGATGACATAAACCAGAAGGAGAAGAAGCGAACACCGGCATGGTATATAATTATAATTAAATTGCCAGAATCTTGTCATAGTTTGTACATTTAAGCGAACACTGGCATGTTATACAATTATAGTTAAATTACCAGAAATTTGTCATAGTTTGTACATTTATGGAAATTCGGTATGTTTTTATGCAGGTGCGATCGCATTTTGTGGTATGGAAGGGGCCTTAGCCAGCTCTCATATGTTCGAGGAGAGTCTCGCTTCTCAGACCACAGACCTGTCTACAGCATGTTCAGTGCGGAAGTGGAATCGATCAATCACAGCCGAATTCAGAAGATGAGTTCTTGGAGCTCCCAGTTGGACATGGAAGAATTACTGCCATACTCATATGGGTACACTGAGGTCAATCATTATGGATATACGGACCTCAATTTCTTTTGAAATCGACAATGGTATTCACAGCTTGAGCTAGATGCCTCAACTGAACAGGCTCTAGTTATCGGCTCATTGTAATGCCAGTTACTTTTGCCAACAATTGAGAACAGAGTCGATAGACAAGGAGTACTCTCAGACTCAGTTACTGCTACTCATGGTTATGGAAGCGCTAATGTTAGACTCTTAGCCTGAGTTGAGAAAAGCAAATCTCGAACTTCAGCATCGCAATTTTCTGAATGTTCAGGTTGCTATCAAGATTTCACCTATCCAAGCAAGGTACATTCCCAGTCCATGTACAAAGTGAAATGAGAAATGTTTTGTGCCACTGGATGGCCCCTTTTGAAGGTCTAGTGTCAACCAGTTTAGATATTGCAAGTAGTTGGAAGATGAAGGATTGAAGGATGATTCAGTTGGCTCT
Organism: Cenchrus americanus; assembly: GCA_947561735.1. Taxonomy (NCBI): domain Eukaryota; kingdom Viridiplantae; phylum Streptophyta; class Magnoliopsida; order Poales; family Poaceae; genus Cenchrus; species Cenchrus americanus. The sequence goes on from OX387240.1 coordinate 60,806,333, forward strand.
TAGAGAAAAAAAAAACGAGAAACAAAAATTGACCTGAGAAATGTCCAGAGAGATGCTCAAATGATGATGAGCAGATAGATAGCATAGCACTGGCCCTTCAATTTGAAGGGCCAGGTGAATTTGGAAATATTCCTTCCCCCCTTCCTCTAGTACATCTGTATACTTTGGCCGAATTCGGCTTTATTCGTAGCGGTAACAATACTAGCCAGTTGCCTAGTTTTTGCTTGTGTTTTGAAATGAGTAAAAAGGAAAGGGTCATGAATGCCTGCAATGTCCTCAAATCATTTCGTTTCCCTGCATGGAGGAAAAAGGTTGTGTGGAAGCAATGCATGGCCATCATGCGTTGACAGTTGCATTTATCAGGCAGGGGCAATGCGTGATCAGTGAGGTGATGAAAAAAAAAGGCTACCTGTGACATTGCAGCCTTAGTGTCTTCAGGAATGTGCAGAGGCCCTTTGTTGTGCTGGGATCTGCAGTAGTGACTGTTTAATTTTGCTGTTGCTTCCCTCCGGTATTCCCCCCACAAAGCCATCATGGAGCCGCGCTGCTCTTGCTTTTGCATTCTGACGTTTCAGACAATTCTGTTCAACTTGAGAGTGTACTGTACTGGTGCACATGTGGGATCGTCCAAATATCCAATTTGTGGTCTTTATACACGTGCAATCAAATTCAAACGCAGGAAACAAGTTTACTACTAAGATTTTGTTTCTTTTTGAAAAAGATTCATTGTTTCTGACGGCAAACTTTCTAGCCAAAGCTAGTATGCGATAGGCCCTCTTGGGAACAGACCAGGATCTATATATCCTGATTGCCACGACAATTGGAGTGAACCGATTGCTGTGACAAACTGTAGAGAAATCTATGTAGGCGACTGAATGTGCATGTTTATTGCCTCTCTTTTCACGCACACTATGTTGGACAGTCTGATCTGACGGGAGGATGAGAGATCAACAAAGACCACCGCATCAGGCAGACGCCGGAGGGGGAAAAAAAAGCGATACTACTCGTGTCAGGCTTGCAAACCGTGAGCGTCTTTTCACGAGGAATAGTGTTTCCGTGCATGTCACCGAAAAAAAACACATTCTTTCGCACACAATGGGCCAAAAGTTCAAAAAAGCCTCTTGCAACACAATCAAGCGGGAACACAGGCTAGTGTACGTCGACAGAGAGTGTGTTGACGATAAAAGCGTGTGAGATGTCGGCGCACTGCACGGCGTGTGCACATCGCCATCACCCATGCTTGCATACGGTGTGGCCAAGCTAAGATCCTTTCCTTTGGGCATGGAAGTGACTGGAGGAAAGCAAAGCAAAGCAAAGCGACGACGACGACATGACCCTTAGCTTGATCCTTTCGCCATCACCCTCGATCATATCCATCCATGGATCCATCATCCATGTCGCCGTCACCGTAAGCCCTAGAGATATAGCTCCTATACAACTCCAGAAGCTGAAGCTAGCAGGAGCCATCCTTGGCACTAACAGCAACCAGCAGAAAGCATATCTGCAAGGAGCCAGATTAAGGCACGCTTGGCCAATTAATAAGCAGTCTCAGTTCTGAATTCTGATGGCCAATTATATGCATGCATGCATATGCAGTGCAGTAGCATGCATGCATGGTGCCAAATGATGTGGCTCATGCCCAAGATCTTTGCACGCCCTTGTTGTGGGGGGTTCATTGCTTGCTTGTGTGCTCGGGCTAATGATTTTGCAGTGTGCCTCATGTCGTCATGCTCATCCATCCACGCACGCAGGCCGGCCGGGTGCTATACCCGCCGCGCTGCCGCTCTTTCCGCAGCACCACAACCCCGGCGTGCTTTCGCGCGCATCATGCACGATTGGGAGGGAAACTGATGAGCAGAGTGGCCATCATCGTCTACCATCAGTCTCTGTGATGGAGGCCGAATACCGAGGCACGCGGTGTCGCGAGAGAGAGACATATCAGCACCTTGTTGATCACCTTCCAGATCGAGCATGATGCGGCAGAAGAGCCCTAGGCCACAGGCGGCAGCACCCACTGTCGCCAGGAGAGTCCTAGCTTGTACTTGTTTGCTATAATGGACATGCATGCAATGCAACATCATCTTCTTCTCTGGGCTGGCCTGCCAAAAGGGACGAGAGATTAATCAAGATTTACAAACAGTACATAGGCATGCATGGATATGAGGAAAAAAGGCAATCAAGAAAAAGAGTACTACTCTAACCTCTTCATTCATTTTTTTTGTCTGATTATAGCCCAGAGATGTGAAGAAATCAACCAGAACACTCAGAAGGAGTTGAGGATTCATCCCCACATGCTCTACATCTCTCAAGCTCTGCTGCTCAAATCTTATTCTCTTTTTCCAAGTACAAAAGGCAGTGCCATGTGAATATGCAAGTCCTGCAGAAGTGAGGCACATCCCCACATGCTCTACATCTCTCAAGCTCTGCTGCTCAAATCTTATTCTCTTTTTCCAAGTACAAAAGGCAGTGCCATGTGAATATGCAAGTCCTGCAGAAGTGGATTTCTACTCTCCAGCTCTGGTTCAAACAATGTGAGTATGCCTTGTATAAAAAACAAACCACTCCATTAGTGCAGCCATCAAAGCTAGGTGAGATTGTTGTACTTCTCTTGGTTTGTAGGAGCCTCAAACGATTATGATAAAAAATAGACTCTAGAGTCAAAATCGAATACCCCATCCATTTCACAAACCCACCCCTCAAACCAAACATACTATTGCACCATATCAAATCTATTAAACAAAACTAAATGATCTAGAGAATGACAAACGGCAACTCATTGTATACTATCAACTGCAGGGCAATGGAAGCATGCATTTTGGTCTCTCTGGGACAGACAGAATCCAGCCCATGCATCTATAATCTACACACACGGACATCGAAGAACTTTTTTCTGACGTGCACGTCTGCCCCTGAATCCGCACCGACAACCCTTTCCAGACTTTTACTGCTGTGAATTCAGGTCAACCTGTACTATCCCGCTGGATGGAGAGTGTTCTAGTAAACTTACAGTAAATGGTATAGGAAAGATGGCAAAACTGATTCAGTGTTATACATTACACAAAAAATACTGTCTAGAATCACACAAGGTTCAATCCAAAAGATGCAGGTTAACGTTTCACCGTGATTACATATTAGTAGAGCTTTTATGCAAAGGAGGTCTAAGTTGTACTCATGCAGTTCATATGATTAACTCTGTGCATCAAGTTCAGTAGGCCACTCAATTTGTCATTACTCTTTCACAATCATCTCGCCGTTACAACCAAACAAACAACATTCTTTTTAAAGGACCATGTATGTATCCCCCTGGAATCTTCAAACCACAATGGTTGGATTGGGAACAAAATTAATTGCATGGTGGTGTCATGCAGATTACTCAAGTAGCATTATAACACATCGAGCTTCCAATGGCAGATTGCAAATAACAGCAGTCAGATCACTCAATGGTGCTTTAATCACCACGGCCGTGTATGGATTCATGGTGCGTGTCAAGCTCATTGAGATTTCCATGAGCTAGGGCATGTCTCTCTGAATGATCTAGCATTTTAAGTAACTTATTAGTCGTCAAGAGTCCTTTTATACCTTAGACTTTTCCTTTACAAAATGCAAAGGTGCTAATGTACATTCTTTGCTTGAGCCAAGTTCTCCTTAAGAAAACAGCATGGGCCTAAAACCATAAAAGCAAGCTAAGAAAGCTTACTGTATGCAGAAATGACATTACACTAGATTACTCAATGGCCTATATTACATTGAACCTTGAATAGTAGATTACAAATAATAGCAGTCAAATAATTACAATGTACTTTAATCACCACGGCTGTGTATGGTTTCATGGTGTATTATGCTCACTGAGATTTCCCTGAACTAAGGCATTTCGCTGATGATCTAGTAGTTGAAATTAACTTTATTCTTGTCTTCCTTTGCTAAGCCAAGTTGTAGATAAAGATTTAATGCATTACTAAATGATTACTGTCCAAAGAAATGATAGACTGGATAAGAAACCATCAGCAAATCATTTATAACAGAAAGTGTAAGCTAAAGGATGATACATTGCATAGAAAGTGTGAGCTGCGTATCAAGCAATACAAATAAATACCTTTGTTATCAATCAACCCATTGTACCAAACTACCAACTTTATCAACAAGCACCCTTGCACCACATAGAGGAAGTTATTGTTTCAGGCTATTAGTCCATTGCAACTTGGGCACTTCTGTTTTGAAGCAAAGTAGAGTTGATATATGTGCCTGGAAAAAAGAAACAGAGGTTTAGTATATTCTACTAATATTGTTGCTATATGAAAATTTCAAATCGGGCATTTGCAAACGCTAGTTTCTAGTGATACAAATTCAGTGTTGGTACTATCGTGCTTCACTACTTGAAGTAAAATTGATCAGGGACATCACATGAACGGTGCATGGACATTCAAGAGTCAAACAACAAAATGTATTCTGATATAAAGAGTTAGGAGACATCTAATTTTGCTACTATGAGCAAGGAGTCAATTTGTGGTTTACCTCCAAGTTACACTAGCTTACCCAAGAGAATTGTGATACAATGTCATATGCCATTGTATTGCTAGCTAGAAGGTGCTTAGATGTCCTAGAAGTTGTGCTTTAGGTGCCAATGAGTTATGTGTGAGTTTGTACCTACTTGTCAAGTATAGGTTCTCAAATATGAGTTTTATCTAGTTGTCAAGTACGAGTTATTATGTAGTTGTCATATTTGTTGTAGGTGAGTTGTCTAAGAATTTTCAGCCGATAAATAGAGGCAAGCCCTCAAGTTCGTAGGATGGTTTTGATGTAGCCACTATAGTTATCTAAAACATGTCGTTCTAACTTTTAGATATTGTATCTTAAGGGCTTTAGATTAAGCTCTCGCTATCTGTGGTCTTTAGAACCATATCTAGGTCAGGATGTTGAAGTGGTTCCTTCAACACTTTGTGCTCTTTCTACCTATCAGCACCTTGGAGAGGTTTGTTACGGGCCAGCCACACCGGGGCCCGGGCGGGGCCGATCGGGCGGCGCGGCCGGGGGGTGGTGGCGCCCCCCGGGCCCATCACCTATTTCCGCCGCCGTTTCCGTAATCGTGGCTAGTTGGTTTCCTTTTCGCGGATGGATTACTTTCCTTAGATATTTTTGTAATTGGAGATATATACTCCCGAACTGGGAAGGATTGAACAAGTTGGCAATCAATCCGATTGCCGGCCTCAAGGGCCACCCCCCAACCCTTGCGCCGCCTCCCTGTCTCCTCCTCGCGCGCGCCCCCCTTCTCCTTCTTCCTCGCGAACACGGCGCTCCCGGCGCCGCCGTCGTCCACCGCCTCCGCCTCCTTCTCACTTGTACTCCCTGCGAGAGATCCCCCCGTAGGGCTAGGAACCTTATCAACCCGGTATCGGCTATGCCGGGCGACGACGACAAGACGAAGGACACCGGTCCGAGCCCACCTTGGCCGAGCTCGCCAAGATCATGCGGGAGACCCGCTCGGCCGTCAAGGACACCGGGCGCCCGCGTCCGGGCGCTCGAGGTGGCCGTCCGGGCCACCACCGTCGCCATGCCGGACGGGTTTCCGTACGGGTTGCCGGCTATGGCGGCATTCCACCGACTTCCGCGCCGTCTACAACGACCCCCCCGCAGTGACATCGGCGCCGAAGCCGATCACGGAGATCCCGTTTCCCCACTCGCCGTCGCAACCACCACTCTTCACCAACCGGCCTAACCCATCGATGACCGGCCGCGGGACGGGCGGTGCCGCGGGGGCGCCTCCAACGCCTACCGCGCCTACCCGGCGGCCCCCCTCTCGGCGGCGCGGGCGGCGGCGCATTCCGGGGGCCGGGCGTTCCGCGCTTCAGCAAGTTGGAGTTCCCCTCCTACGACGGTTCCGTCGATCCGCTAAACTGGTTGCGCCGTTGCGGCCGCTTCTTCCGCGGCCAGCAGACGGCGCCGGCTGACCGCGTCTGGCTCGCCTCTTACCACCTGACGGGAGTCGCCCAGACGTGGTACTACGCCCGGAGATCGACGAAGGCGTACCGACCGGGATCGCTTCGCGGACTCCGTGCCATCAACGGTTCGGCTCGCCGTGCACACCAACCGCCTCTCCGAGCCGGCGCGTCTTCCCTTCACGGGCTCGGTCCGGGAGTACCGGGGAACGCTTCAACGAACTCGTTTGCCACATCAACGACCTTCCGCCACACCGAAAGCGGACTCCGTTCATCGGCGGTCTCCGGACCATATCCGGTCGACGTCGAGCCGCGCCACCCGGCGATCTTCGGACGGCCATGTACTTGGCGCGGGCTTATGAACGGCGCGCGGCGGCGTCGCGCGGCTCCCGTCCGCGCCCCCATCCGTCCCGGGCGCCCACGCGCTTCCCGCCGCCACCACCGCCACGCGCACCCCCCCGGCGCTTCCCCGCGCCGTCCACGGCGCACCCCCCGCGGCCGGCGCCGCCACCGGCCCAGGTGCAGGCGCCCCCGCGCCCCTTCAGCCGTCTCACACCGGCCGAGATGGGGGAGCGTCGCCGCATGGGACTCTGCTACAACTGCGACGAATAGTTCGTTCGCGGGCATCAATGCAAGCGGCTCTTCAACCTCCTCATCACCGACGATCCGGAGGACGGCGCGGCCGACGCCGAAGCGGAGGCCGCCTTGCACGCGGCTCTCATGGCGGAGCGACCCAAGCAAGAAGGGCGGGCGACCCCCACCGAGGAGACGCCGCGCGTGTCGCTCTACGCGATCGCGAGCATCCGCACCGTGGACACCATAGTGATCCCGGTCTTCGTCAACGGCCGGCCGCTTGGAGGCCCTCGTCGACACCGGCTCCTCCCACACCTTCATCCACACGGCGGTTGCGCGACACATCAAGCGGAGTCCGAGCCGGCCAACCTCCGTGTGACGGTCGCAATGGCGACACCGCGCGGCGGTGGCGCGAGGCATTCTGATGCTCGTCGGGCGAGAGGAGTTCCCCATCACCTGCTTCAGCATCGGCCTCAGCGGTTTCGACTTGGTGCTAGGCGCTGACTACCTACGCACCCTCGGCACCATCCTACTGGATCTTGACTCCCTCTGCATGGCGTTTCAGTGGCGGGGACGGCGGGTGTTTTGGCGGGGGCTTGGGGCGCCCCATTCGGAGGGGCCCGAGGCACACGCCCACTCTGTCGACGCCGACCCCGACCGGCCCTTCATCGACGACCGTCGGCGGGAGTACGACGACGTCTTCGCCGAGCCGCACGGGCTTCCATCGTCCCGCCCCTACGACCACGGGATCCACCTTCGCCCGGACGGCACCGGTGGCGGTTCGGCCATACCGCTACCCCCAGCTGCAGAAGGATGAGCTCGAGCGCCAGTGTTCCGCCATGCCGGCGCAAGGCATCATCCGCCGAGCACGTCGCCGTTCTCTCGCACGGTGCCGCTTGTCAAGAAAGCCGACGACTCGTGGCGCTTCTGCATCGACTACCGCGCCCTCAACGACAAGACGTCCAAGGACAAGTTCCCCGATCCCGGTGGTCGACGAGCTCCTCAACGAGCTCCATGGCGCGTGCTTCTTCACCAAGCCGGACTGCGCTCGGGGGTACCATCGTGTGCGTATGCACCCGTCGACGTGGAGAAGACGGCATTCCGTACCCATCATGGCCACTTCGAGTTCCTGGTGATGCCGTTCGGCCTCTCCAATGCACTGGCTACCTTCCAGGCGCTCATGAACGACGTCCTCCAGCCATTCTTACGTCGGTTTGTGCTTGTTTTCTTTGATGACATCATGATCTACAGTTTGTCTTGGACTGAACACTTGCAGCACATCCGCCTTGCACTCGAGGCCCTCCGACGCCATAGCCTCCACGTCAAGCGTTCCAAGTGCTCCTTTGGCGAGCGCTCGATGGCCTATCTGGGCCACGTCATCTCCGCTAACGGCGTCACCATGGACGGCGACAAGGTGGAGGCGGTCGCCTCTCGGCCGGAGTCTCGGTCGGCGCGGGGCGTTCGCGGCTTCCTGGGCCTTGCGGGATACTACCGCAAGTTCATCCGCGACTTCGGCTCCATCGTCGCCCCGCTCACGCGCCTCCTCCGCAAGGAGGCCTTCGCCTGGAGGCCAGAGGCGGCGGAGGCCTTCGCAGCACTCAAGCGGGCGTTGTCTACGGGACCAGTGCTCCAGATGCCGGACTTCAGCCAGCAATTCAGCGTCGACTGTGACGCCTCGGGCACGGGCTTCGGCGCCGTGCTCCACCAGGGGGAGGGACCCCTGGCCTTCTTCAGCCGCCCATTCGGCGCTCGCCACGACAAGGCGGCGGCTTACGAGCGGGAGCTCATCGGCCCGGTACGGGCGGTGCGGCACCGGCACCCCTACCTCTCGGGGCGGCGTTTCCTCGTCCGCACCGACCACTACGGCCTGAAGTTCCTCCTCGACCGGCGGTTGTCCACCGTTCCTCAACATCGGTGGCTCGGCAAGCCGTTTGGGTTTGACTTCGCGGTAAAGTACCGCCCGGGCGCCCGAACTCCGTGGCCGACGCCCGTCCCGCCGCGACGAGGATGCCTCCGACACGCCACGGGCGCTAGCGATTCTCGGGGCCGACGTTCGCCTTCCTCGACGAGGGCGCAAGCGGCCACCCTACGGACGCCGAGGCCGGCCCGCCTCACACGGCGCCTCCCGGGCCGGCGAGCCGGGGGTGCCCGGCGCCGGGCCGATGGTCTTCTCCTCCACGGCAAGTGCATTTTCGTCCCCGACACCGCCGACTTGCGCACATGCGCCCGGACCCGGTCCATGCGGTGGGTCATGAGGGCGTACGAAGACGCTCCGGCGCCTCCGTGCGGAGTTCTACATCCCCACACGACAAGCGTCTCGTCCGGACCATGTACGAACATGCGCGACGTGCCGCCGCAACAAGACCCAAACGCTCCCGGCCGGGCCGGCGCCTTTCTGGCCCCTTGAGGTGCCTTCCCAGGTCTGGGCGAACATCTCCATGGACTTCATCGAGGGGCTGCCTAAGGTCCACGGGCGCTCGGTGATCCTGACGGTGGTGGACCGATTCTCGAAGTACGCACACTTCATTCCACTGAGCCACCCGTACACGGCCGCCTCCGTCGCCCGCGCCTTCTTCGACGGGGTCGTCCGCTTGCACGGCTACCCGAGTTCCATCGTCAGTGATCGGGACTTGGTCTTCACCGGCCGCCCGTGGAGGGACCTCTTCAAGCCGTCCGGCGTCCGGCTTCACTTCGGCACGGCGTTCCACCGCCGGACGGATGGCCGGTCGGAGGTGGTCAACAAGGTGATCGCCATGTACCTCTCGTTGTGCGACCGGCGACCGCCCACGGGCCCAGGTGGACCGGCTTTCTTGGGCGGAGTATTGCTACAACACTTCATATCACACGGCGCTCCGCGCGACGCCATTTGAGGTGGTGTACGGCCGACCCCCGCCGCCTCTCCTTCCCCATGCGCCGGACACCGAGGCGTCGGAGGAGGCCTCTCGGCCTACTCCGTAACCGCGACTCCTTCCTCACCGACATCGGGGAACGGCTCCTTCAAGCTCGCAACTATGCCAAGCACTACTACGATCGTCGTCATCGCGAGCCGGAGTTTGCCGTTGGGGATTGGGTCCGGCCGCGCCTCTGCATCGCCCGACTCGGTCCCCCGGAGCCGCGAGCAAAAGGGAAGCTCGTCCCTCGCTACACGGGGCCATTCCGCATTGTCGAGTGCATCGGGCGGTGTGGCCTATCGCTTGGCATTGCCGGAAGGCGCTCGTCTCCACGACGTCGGCTTGCCGAAGCCCTTCTACGGCGCTCCGCCGGCAGTGCCCCATCCTCTACCGGCTCTAGAGGAGGGCCGCCCGGTGTCCATTCCGGCGAAGGTACTACAGGCTCGGCGGACGCTTGACTCTTGGGAGCGGCAGTCGAATGGGAAGGCGAGCCCGACAAGGAGATCACCCGGGAACCACTCCAAGACTTCAAGGCGCGCTTTCTCGCATTCCGGCCTCGAGGACGAGCCGTTTGTGGAGGAGGGGAGAGATGTTATGGGCCGGCCACACCGGGGCCCGGGCGGGGCCGATCGGGCGGCGCGACCGGGGGGTGGTGGCGCCCCCGTGCCCATCACCTATTTCCGCCGCCGTTTCCGTAATCGTGGCTAGTTAGTTTCCTTTTCGTAGATGGATTACTTTCCTTAGATATTTTTGTAATTGGAGATATATACTCCCGAACCGGGAAGGATTGAACAAGTTGGCAATCAATCGATTGCCGGCCTTAAGGGCCACCCCCAACCCTTGCGCCGCCTCCCCGTCTCCTCCTCGCGCGCGCCCCCTTCTCCTTCCTCGCGAACACGGCGCTCCGCCGCCGCCGTCGTCCACCGCCTCCGCCTCCTTCTCACTCGTACTCCCCGCGAGAGATCCCCCGTAGGGCTAGGAACCCTATCAAGGTTCCTCCAGTACTTATGTTGTATCTATCTATTTGTAGTAGCAATGTGGAGCTGTTAGTAGGCAACATTTGGAATAACAAATCTAGTTAACCATCGCAACTGTTTATGATAGCCACAAAACGAATTGCCATTTTGGAAGATATAGGACCTCCAGAATCTTGCAATACAAATAAAGATTTCAATTAAAATGTGCACAGTTAAGGGATTCAAAGTGCTTTTCTTGACCACTGTTGCAAAAAAAAATCAAGCCAAAAGCACTGTCAAACTAAAATAAAATAAGTTGGTAGCTCTGTGGATGAATATTGTTTGTAAACAAGATTGTAATGATTAATTAACACAAGTGCGATTGGCTTCTTAGACCAGGTCAGACTAATTCACTAAAACATGGAAAATTTAAAACATGAGATAGGCAGCATAAGTGAGAATTATTGCTACCAATCGACTGTTGTTAGATTACAATTTACAATTCTGAATATTATTACATCTTAAATCTCCACAACTATATTGGTGTTCTCTGTTGTAAATTCCACATTTTTCAGAAGACAGTAATCTGGATATACTCATTAAAAATTTGAACATGATACTTTTTAAAAAAGAATATTCACAAAATAACAATCATCCACAGAACTACCTACAATTCTCTGTAATTGTGATTTGCATTCTGTATGCCTTGAAAATGCACAAATACCGCTCTCTTAATCACATGGAATGGAACAACACTTATTGAATGTGTCAGCTGAAGAATTTTTCGTCAAAACACAACCTAGTTTCTATACATAACATAGTTTGGGTTCTGATTAGTCTTCTAACATGAACTACACAAAATAGCAAAATGAAATCATGTTACCTTCCAATGAACTTTATGATTATGATTTTCAGGAATTTGTAAAGATCTATTCACATAGCAGATGGTAGAAGAGCTGCTGATCAAATATCAGAGTATGAGTTGAATCTTACGCTCTCATGTCAACCCAATCCATTTCTTGAAATGTATTGCTGCTTCTCTCCTTTTTAGCTGTGCTTCTGTTTGCACCTTCGGAGCCTTACCTTTATACAATGTCCTGTGGTATTTAAGCCACAAGGACTTGTACTTGTATTTGTCTATAAACATATCGCTTTTCTCCATCATCTCTATAACTTCCATGGCTCGAAGGAAGAAACCACCTCTCACAAAGCAATACAACAGAGAGTCCAAGAGCTCCTGATCAAACTTCATAGAGCTCGAACCAGCCAGAACTTTCATTTCACCCCACAAATCTGTCACCTCAACATATTTGCCACCAATGGCAGCATAAGCAGTGATTAAAGAATGAAAAGTTTGTGCATTTGGCACATGGCCAGAAGCTCGCATCTTGTTCAGTGCACTGTGAGCATCATGCATCAATCTCTTCTTGCAGAAGAAATGGATGACATTATTCCAGTCATGAACAGCATGATTAACCATATGACCACTTCTGACTTCCTCCACTAGCCTGGTAGTCAAAGCAGCTTCTTTTTCATCAGAGCCGTGCACTAAAGTCTGAAATTCCTTGTGACCAGATTTCAAAACATTTGAATTCTTCAATTCTTTAAAAAGATGGAGAGCACCTGGGGTGTTGCTGTGACTCGCCCTAAACTGTATCAAATCCTCATAGCAGCTTGCGTCAAGCTGAATACCTGCTTGTTGAGCATCCTTCAAAAGTGCAGTAATGTCATCTTCATGTTGGCCCTTTTTGCAATATGCTTTTAGGAGTGATGAATAAATGGATGAACCAACTCTAATTCCAGAGAATCTCATTTCATCCAGAAGATCATGCGCTTGCTCTAATAACCCAAGACAAATGCACGCATTTATCACTTGAACAACAAAGGACCTTTCAACAGACACAGGAGAATCTTCTTTGCTTGCTTTCACAAGAAACGAAGCCAATGCACTGATCTTATCTGCTTCCAGAAAAGCTTTAACAAGCTTGGCGTACATTGTTTCAGTTGGGTGGAGGATACCATGCTCAGACTTCACCAGTCCAACCTGTTCCTGCAGCTTATCCGATAACAGCTTGAGTAATTCTCGTGCCTCCAATTCAAGTCTTGCAAAGCTATCATCTTTGAAGAATGAAACATAACTTAGCATTTGGCTATTAGATACAGGTCTCTCTGAAGAGCATGGATTTTCAGCCTCAGTTTTCTCATAATAAGGGAAATAAAGTCTCTTATTTTCAACAGCTTCAAGAACTGCTTTGGCTGCTTCCAATGATCGCTTTGCATTCTTACCCTTTCTTAGCATATCCAACACCATATCAACTGCAGAATCCAAATCCCCAAATTTCAAATGACAGGAGAGCAGACAATCATAAAACTGCCTGAACTCTGATTCGCTAAGACCACAGGCCTCATCAACATATCTCTTTAACTTCTGAACCTCATCTCTGTGCCCATTCCTTTCATATATGCGGGCCATAACAATCAATAAGTTGACTTCAGGCTTCACCCCTATCCTAGGCATTAGTTCGAGAAGCTGCTCCGCTTTTCTTGTAGTACCAAACAAGAGAGATGCAGTCAGAACAATATTAAATGTAAATGAATTGGGTTTCATTGATAGCAAAGGGCGATTGCTCTTCTTCCGTGGATCAACTCTATTATTCTGGAAAAGGTAACCAAGCTCCATTACAAGGTCTGCAGCGAGAAATGCACCAGTGTTGGTTTGACACATATGTGATACAATTGCCGACCAAGCTGAAACAGGTGGGTATTCCTCCATCCTTACCAACTTCCTCACAACATTTATAGCAAGATTAGGCAGAGCACAGCGTGCAAGGGTGAGAGAGAGGTAAATCAGGGGCTCCTTACCCAACAATTCATGCTTCTCTTCAAATGCATGACTGACCACATTGTAGGCCTGGTTAAGCCAGTGAGCATCACAGGTCTCTGCCAAGCCAGTGATAAGCTTGCTCAAAACGGACTTTCTTGGAAGTCCGTCCATGTGAACATGCTTCTCATAAGCCCTCCATGCATCATCAAATCTCAGCTCATCGATTGCATTCTCTATCTCCAGTGATATCTGAAATGGATCACGAGCTTGGACTAGAATTGTTTCAGTAATAGTGGAAAAGAAACTGCCACGACTGCCTACATTTAGCTGCAAACTCAAGAATTTAGTATTGTTATTATCTCCTGTTCGGTTAGTCCAATGACACTTGCAGTCCAAGCAGTGTGGATTTTCGAGAGCAAACAAGCATCGTGGACCCAGCAGTAATGAAGATACAGCATGGCGTGCATAAGATCCAGAACAAATTCTTCTAGCACGAAGCATTTACCTGCAGGCAATACGGTATAATCAAATACACAATTCGGTGATAAAACTATAAATTTCTGCTACAATTCAGCATACAAGCAACCAAAAGTACAATGATATACATAAAAGGTGTCACAATATCTTAAATGCAAGAAATCTCTACCCCTAAAAAACGTGTAAGGGCAACACCTCCCCCCGTGGTTGTGCCCCTCGGTCGTTCTGCCGGGCAGAGCCATGACGCTCATCCCGCGCGCTGACAGGTGGGCCCAGCCCCGGCTCGGGCACGGCGGGCGGCGACCATCTACGTTACTCCGATACTCTCGCCAAGCGCCGTGCCGGTATCGCGCTTCAATACACCTTCGATACTCTTATATGGGATCTTGGGAAGTATTGGTGGCGGTGTCCAGCAGCATGAGAATCAGCGATGGGGAAGCTGGAGGCCGGGCAGTGCGGGAGGCGCGGCGCGGTGGAGGACCTACCTCACCGGCATCTGCGCCGTCGACACCGCCGTCCTCCGTAGGGCGCAGCGCGGTGGAGGACCTACCTCGCCGGAATCTGCGCCGTCACCGCCGCCGCTGTCCTCCGTCGGGCCGAGGGATCGATGGGAAGCAACGCTGCGGGATGGTGCCTTCCGTCTGGAGTGGAGATAAGGTGGGCCCTCCGTCTTTTTTTTCTCCTTTTTTCCCTCTCGGCTAGAATCTTGGAAAATTATGAGGATAACAAAATAAGGAAAAGAGAAAAAATAGGAGGTAACTTGCCTTTGTTGGGTTGGATTGGGCCTCTGTGTTGTGTGGCTTTCGATACATTGAACACTATTATGCATATTACTAATAATAATTATACAATATTATATTTACTCGCCGTATCGGCGTATCCTTGTTTTTGGAAAATGCCATATCAACATATCGGTATCGACGTATCCGTATCACGTATCGGTGCAACGTAGGCGACCATGACCAGCAGAACCGACCCGTCTCAAGGGCAGCGATGCAAGGGGAGAGGAAACCGCTCGCCGCCGTCTCCTTCCCTCGGGTGCTCGCCGTCGTCGGGGGGCTTGCCGCAGGTCGCGCGGAAGAGCAATGTCGTCAGGGTCGCTCCACCGCGGCGGAGATTGCCTGGCACCCGCCCGCTGCTCTCACGTTGGATGGGAGTGCGTCGTCCCACGAACCCTGCGCAGGGTGCAAGCGCGCAAGGACGGCGGCTGCGGGGGACTTGCCCACACGGAGCCTGTCGAGTACTCGAGTGCTCATCCGCGGCGGCCAAGCTGTGAAAAAAAAGTTGTGGGCCTGTAGCAACGGCAGGATGCGCGGCCATCACGGCCGCACGGGTCCCCAACGACATCGTAGTTGCAGTCAGGTGGTTGATTTCTTTACTCCCCACCAAATCAAGCATATTAGCAGCAAAATTAACATATGCACTATCCAATGTAGCCCCCATCAATGCAAATCGATCTCTTTTGCAGCGATTAGGAGCTAGATGGCACCAAATCGAGTTTCAATACAGCCGCCAGGAGAGAGATGTGACGGAATACAGCCGCCGGGAGAGAGATGCGACGGGTCGAAGAAGATGGTAGGAGATTGAGAGGGAGGCGCCAACCAGATACGGAGCCACCGAAGAGACTGGGCACCGGCGAGCTCGTCCTGCCTGACGTCGTGCTCCATTGCGCCCCCTGCTTGGCCCTTGCCGGATCTGAGCAAGGAGAGGCCGAGGCTTCGGGCGGTGCAGGCAGGAGCAGTGTCGGCCTCCGTTCCGTCTCTGCTCCCCTCCGCCGGGGAAGAGCGAGAGAGTTCCGAGACAAAAACAAGAGCTAGCAGGGGTCCGGGGTAGAGATAATGTTGGGACTTTATTGTTTTTCCCTTTCTCTTTTCATATTTATACTTTAGTCCCTACAAGTTCTATGTTGTCACATTTGACTCCCTAAAACTTATATTCCTCACATTTTAGTCCCTAAAGAGGTGCCAAATGAATTTTTAATTGAAGATGTTAGTCGGAGGTGGATGAATAAAATATATGATTGTTGGATATAGAGTAATAGGAGTGCGAGAGGAGCTGCCGTGGAATAAAGATTCTTGCTGATGTGGCTAGAATATTCCTTGTAGAGTAAATAGATAGAGCAACATGAATGCAGATAGTCTTATACTGTTATTAAAATATGCATATGTTAGTTTTTAATAAATATTATAATCATTAAAATAAGAAGTCTGGTACTACAGATATATTGTCCCTGTCTTAAGCGACTTCATTTACCAAACCGGAGGAAGTATAAAATGTCAACTCGTTGTCTCTCGCGAAGAAGGAAACACAACGAATTTTGACATTTTGTTTAACCTTCTTTCAAAGTCAACATCATCTTTGCAATCAACCTTCGTGTTGGAGCTCTACTAACAACTGAGTGGTGATAGTTAGGTAACAAGAAAATTAAATGAAATGGGCAGTGGAAAAATCTATTATCAAGCGTTCAAATTGCTAGACAGACTCTATTTTCTTTTGGAAATTATAAAATGAAAAGAATGATTATGGAACTTAATTGTTTCTTATTTCAAAAGGAAATTTGTTTCACCCATTGCAACGCACGGGCATGATTCTAGTAAGTTCAAAACTTGCATAAGCTCCATTGTAAAAAGGTTTGAACATAGATAAGGTCTGGCATAAATTACAATTTCAAGGACGGGATGTTAATCTCCACCTCTTCCAGAGCCTAACAAGAGGGCATGCCCAAACATTTTACAAGTTGTGTTGTCATAACTTGATAAAAGAAACTCAAGAGAAGTATTATGACTGGCCAGCTTTCAGGAGCACGGAACAAGGGGGAAATATATATAAATCGCATCCTGTCATCGGTGAACAAACAAAAATGAATAAAGCAGTATAGTAACATGGTACGAACTCCACATTTCCTCCGGCAATTTAGTTTTTTGACTATTAAGTAATAATCTGGTCCATTAAAGCATCATCATCACAACGACGGGTTAACGCGGGATGGAGTCATGTAGATGTAGTAGAGTACACACCAGTAGCCGTGAGGTGATTTTCCGACTGGGGATGGCCCCTTTCCCGCTGTGGTCGTCCACCGTCGTGGAGCGCCGGCGCCGGCCGGTACCACGCAGGAAACGTCAAGGCGGCGGCCGCTTGGGGGCGTCGGGCGGCCGCGGCAAGACGCCGCCACGCCGGGAATAGGTTCGGCCGCTCCCGCTCGGGCGTCGTCGGGGTCGGGCGGCGCGGCCTCGAGCGAAGCCTGGAGAGTGGAGCGCGGCGCGTCGGGCGGGTGGCGGCGGGGGTGCGAGAGTGGTCTCGGGGAGGGACCGAGGGAGTCGGGGCGGGTTCAGCGTCAGCGGTGGGGCGACGAGGAGCTCTCAGAAACAACAACACTGGTGGAAACACAAGCTGGAATGGGCCTCCAACTCCAACGGGGTGGGCTGGAGGGGGAGAGAATAAACTCTCAGCCCGTATCTGTTTGGGCCGAAACAGCTTGGAACCAGTAAGAAACACTGTTTCGGCCCAAACACGGGGACGTCTTGTGGTGACACGACGAATTTGTTTGAAGGGTACTCCTAATGGAGAATTACAGTCTTTTTTTTTGTTTGTTTCGCCGGTGACGGATGGCCGGTGCCGATTTTTTTTAGAAAAGTACTGCTGGTTAATTGTTGATGGCTGATTTGTCGTGAGAGAAAAATATTGTTGGTTCGGTGATTGATAAGCCGGACGAACGGGGCGTATTGCGTCTCTATCTCTAATAAATGACAAGTCAGCTCGCAAAAGATAATGTGGCAGCCTAATACATGAAGAAAGAGGAGACAATTTGAGGAAATAGTTTCGACTATAAGAAATCACCTCTACTCTTGCACCGACGATTTTGGGGTTTGGAGGAAATCGGTCACCCGCCCGCACCGCAAGGTCGCCATGCGCTCCCCGCACCGCCGGCCGCCGGGGCTCGTAGGTTGTTGAAGGGCGAGCGCGGGAGCTCGTCCGCGCGGCCGGCCCTTGCTCGCCGACCGCCGCCCGCGGGAAGGCAAAGCTCCTCGCGCTTGCCGCTAAACCCTCGCTCGCCGCCCTAGTGAAGCTCTTTGATCCCGCCGCCCAAGCCGCGCTCACCGACCCCGACCGCCGCGCCTGCGTCGTCCGTGCCCGCCCGGTGTGCCGGGCGGCCCCGCTCGCCATGCTGCGCGCCCACACCGCCCCCCCGGTTGTCACGCCGCCCGCCATGCCCGCGCGACCACAATGTCCACGACCGCCGCTCGCCCCGACCGCCACGTGGCCACCTCCTCGCGCCCGCGTGTAACACCCTAAATTCCAATTCCCCGAATTTGAATAAAATTTGCTTAGCAACGTTGCGTTCTCGCTTAAGGAATATAAGGTTGTCGTGCTTTTATAGGCATTTAATCACTTTTCTTAATTAATTAATGAAATATAGGAGTTTACTGTTGCATACATGCTGGTGCATTGTTTTTGGGTGCTTGGATTCAAACCTTGGTTTGAATTCGAATTTGTTTGTTGTTTACATTGGTTTGGAGAAAGGATTTGGAAATGAAAAAGAAAAAGAAAAAAAAGAAGAAGAAGGAGCAAAACCGCGGCGGCCCGGCCCGGCCCGGCGCGCCTTTCGGCCGCTCGCGCGCGCGGCCCGGCTCTCCTTAGCGGCCCGGCCCGGCCGCGCTTTTGGCCCAAACCGGCCCAACCCGCGGCCGCCCGGCCGCTCTCGCCGACGGGCGGGCCCCGCCCGTCATCCCCGACCTCGGGTCGGAGACGGATTGGGGGCGGGACCCGACCCCGAGCCGGACCCCCCCCGCGCGCACGCACCGGCCGCGGGCCCGCACGCCGATGCGGCCGCCGCCCGGCCTATTTAAGGGCCGACCGCACCCCCGGGGCCTCTCACCCGAAACCCTAATCGCTCTAGCGCCCGCCGCCGCCAACGCCTTAACCCTAGCGGCCGTCGTGCTTGAGCTTCGCCGTCACCGCCTTCCGGTCGCTTTGGAGCCGCTCCGTAGCATCTCTCGCGAGGTAAGGAGCCCGGCGGTGCCGTTTGTTTGGGCGTTCGTGCTCCGAGCCGCCGGCCCGACTTCGCCGGAGCGCCGCCGCCGCCGGCCCGTCCGCCGTGCGCCGCCGCGCGTCGTCGCCGCCGCCACGGGATGCCCCCGTTGAGTTCGCGCGCGCGTGCTCGTCGTCCCGATGGATTTTCCGCGCCAACGGTGCACCCCGGGCCGCCTTTTCCCCCGTCGCGCGCGCCGCCGCCGTCTTGCGCCGCCGCGGTGCGCCGCGCGCCGCCGCGATGCGCCGCCGCCGCCCCCGGTCGCTCGCGCAAGATCGGGGCCGCCGGTTCCCCAATGCACGGCTCGGATTAGATTGAAACCGCACCGGTCAACCCGCCCGCCGGTCAACCCTTTAACCCGCGCCCGCTTCGATCCCCGGCCGCCCGATCGCGATCCAACACATCGGATCCATCCCCATATCCTTAACCGCGCGTTTTCGTTAAAGAAACCCCCGAGTTTCCCCAAAATCACAACCCGGTCCTCCCACCTTATAAAACCCTTACATTTTAGTCCTGTTTTCTTCTGTTTTAGCCCGAGAACCTAAAATTCTTTACAAATAAGTCCTAAAACTTGTTTCATCCATAACTTGGTCATTTTAGCTCCGTTTTTAGCGTTCTTTATGTCCACGCGATCGTCTCGACGAGTAGAATAGTTTTCTGTTGCTTTTGTTACTGTTTGAGATGATTGGTGTACTGTTTCTTATTTATTTCCATTGTTTGCTTGTATGTGATGTGTGGAGCGTAGCGTACGAGCAATTCGGGGACTTCGCCGCTCGTTGAAGAGTATCAAGACCCCGAGCAGCTTTCCGGTGCTTCGGTAGAAGGCAAGTCCTTGCTGCATTCCCGTTAAATTCCTATTACAACATGCATTTTAATTACACTCGTTGTTTATTATTGCTATGCATTAAATTGATGGGTCCTATTGCTAAGGTTCGACTAGCTTTGTTATCCTATGCCTTGATCGGCGGGGTTTACTTTATGTTGGGTAGCACATGCTAGCGCTTTACGTGGTTTTGGATGGTTTAATGAATACTTGTTAATATGGCTTTATTTATGTTATCATTTCATGTAATGCAAGAACACTTTATACTTGTTAATCGGAACATGGAGCGACCACCCAAGAAAACAAGCACTACCACAAGACATATGGCTCTGTCTTGGGCGACTAATTAGTGAACTAGATGTTAGGTATGCTTTACCCGATAAGGGTTGGGGGCCGGCGGGTAGTGGCGTATGGACTGCTCGGGCGCGGGTGTGGGCTTAGCTAAGACACGGTACTCGTCCGGGAGCTTTATACGTTGCACCGACCGGGTAACCTAGCGGGCGGCCTTCATCCGGGGATCTTTGTAACGGCCTCGTAGCGTCCCTATGCAATCACACCTCGGAAGTGTGGTATGGTGCCTTGCAAACACCGCATGGTTGGGTCTAAAACTCTTTTGGGTTTTTACGCGACTTGTGGGTAAAGATGTACAACCTCTCGCAGTGTGAAACTAACTAGTTAGCCGTGCTCACGGTCAAGAGCGGCTGGACCCTCACATGATTAATTCTATGGAAGATGGAACTTTTAAACTTGTGCATTACATTTTATGAATCTGTTGCATTTTATTATCCGGGTTTGGTATATACTTTCACTTGCTAGTAACGGTGGCTTAATAAAACTTGACCAACTAAAATGCCGACTTGCTTATGAGCCAACGGCTTCCACCATAAAGCCTTGCATGTTGTTATAGAACTTTTTCCTTGCTTTGAGTACGACATGTGCTCACGCTTGTTGTTTATTTATTGCATCTACACTACCCGTCGTCGCTCGGATGGGCGTTTTGAAGACTACAATGATGAGTTTGATGGGTTCTAGGCGTCCGTTCTCCGGTCGCCCGTGGAGGACTTCTACGTGTGTTTCTTTTCCGCTCGTTAGCTACTCGAACGATTGTTTAGTTGAGACATTCGGTCATGTAATAACCGTTTAATACTCTCTTTACGCTTTACACTCGTGTTTTGGTATTCACTGAGTCGACACACGTGTGTAACTTGATCCTGGCGCACATGTGTTTTATGCATTCAGGTTTGTCCTTAAACCCGGGTGTGACAAAGTGGTACCAGAGCCGTGTTGACTATAGGACGTTAGCCTAGTTAGAACTGGTCGAAAATTAAGGATTTTATAATATTAGAAGCCACACATAGTTAGCTTGCTTTACTTTATTTTCTTATATCTAATCTTGGTTTAATCTTATCCTTGTTTGCTTTTGTTATCTAAGCTTGGTCTTGTCTCTTTTAGTAATCTGCACTGTCTCATCTATCTTAGATGGTTCGCCGACTGAAGACCACACGTTCAGGTGCCTACCGCTTTCCCGTGCACTGAGGACCGGGACTTCTCTTGCTACTCCACCGACGGTGAGGAGCATCGGGAAGCTTCTAGAGAGGGAAGTGAAGCGAGCTGCGCTCGAGCAAGCTCCACCGCCCGCCGTCATTGAGCTATCGGATGATGAGCCCGAAGAGCCAGAGGAAGAGCAAGAGCCTGAGGAGGAGCCGGTGGAAGAGAGACGAGCAAGGAGGTGATCCGGAAGACCCCTCGGATCCGAGGACTCGACCCGAAGATGGAGATGCCGAGGATCACCCCGCGCCGCAGAAGTGGAAGGTGGTCATTTGTCACCACGATGGAGGGCATGCACGCTTTCCATCCAAGTTGAGGAGGCTCTTCCGGCGTCTTCGGTCGAACGTGACGATCGACTACGTTGGACGAAGAGGACTCACCCTCGCTACCCAACCCGGTGGGATGTGTCCGTGCGCATCCTAGAGGATAACCCGCCGGATGGAGGGGCACGTACGAGGTTGTTGTCCACCAAGCTCTAGCTACCGCAGCTACCTTCGCCGCCGGAAGAGATGATGCGGCTAGGAGGGCTCTATCCGCGTGGTGCTATGAGGAAGCTCATCACCTCACCAACTCGTGTGGGGAGATCTACCCCGTCGTCGCTCCGGAGCTGTGGGCAGTGAAATTCCAATGGCCAATGAAACTTTGGGAGCACGCTATGCCATGCAAGTGGGGCATGTCGCAGCTCTCAATACCAACTTGGATGACACTCTCATGGAGCTTCAAGATCTCCGTGACCAGCAAGATGAAGACCGCAGAGAGATCAAGAGGCTCAAAGCAGTGATCGCGGGCCAAGATGAAGATGAGGTGCAGGAAGATGGAGAGGACTGGCCTGCCATGTCACCAAGACCCGCAAGGACAAGCTATGGGTCACTTGGATCCCGCACTAGGATCATTTGGCCATAGGAGTTAGGTGTTAGAAGTCTTTATCTTTCTGTTATCGAGTCTGTAAACGTTAGAACGACACGTTGGGTCGATGAGTTAGTTAGTGGTGTGCTTGAATGCTTGGTTTGTGAACATCTCGTGAGTTGGATCTTTGTTTGATTGCAATGTGTTGTGGATTAATGCCACAATGACATTGGTTTAGTAATAGAGTTTGGTTAGTGGGTTTAAGTTCTGTTCCACCTATCTTTTATCTTATAAATTCGTAATTCTTTATCTATCATATTTTATCTATCTTAAGGAGTATTGTAGTGCTGAATCTGTTCGCGTTACTTCCTGACACAGCAGTACTGTTTTAATTTTATCTCGAGCTACAGAACTCCAAATTAAGTAAAACCAGTGGGGTTAGTTCACAAATTTCATACCTGATTGTCTGTCAAAAATTCAGCTATATCCAATTTATATTCTGGGAGTTATGGACGAAACATTGAGCTAACAGAAATCTGTCAATTCCTGCTAACATACCTGACTTCATTATTTTATATCTCGAGTTGTAGACCTTCGATTGAGGCAAAACCAGTTGGATTAGTTCAGTAATTTCATACACCATATCTCCAGAAAAATTCGTGGTTTTTGGTTACTGGAACAGAGAGATATCTTGGTTTCTTTACAGCTATCAGAATCTGTCTTATTCTGGAATTCAGCATTATTATCTTTTCAGCTTTTCAATTGTTATCATCATCTAAATCAGTGTTTCTAACGCTCAGATGGTAAACACCAGGTCCGGATCAGGGGTTGATCAGCCTCCAGTGGTTCGTCAAGGTCGAGGCAACAGGTTCGAGCAGTGCACCTCCACCACCACCGCCACCAATGGATCCTATGCGCAGTTCTTTCGGAACCGGATGCGCCATCGTAGAACCCGACGGACACCGTGGCCAACCCGCAGGCTCAAGCTAATAATCCGCCACCACCACCGCCACAGCAGCCGGCGCCTATGAACAGCACCAGGAGTTCATGAGCCATCGTCCACCGATTTTCACCCATGCCGCATCCACTTGACGCCGATGATTGGTCGAAGACCGTGAGCAAGATGCTCACCACGGCTCGGTGCGATGACAGGGAGAAGGTCCCGTTTGCTTTGCCGGTCGACTCCGTGGATCCGCAGGAGCATGGTGGGATGCTTACACGACCGCCCATGCTGCACCCAACACCATCACTTGGCAGGAGTTCACGCAGAGAGCTTCCGAACCATCATATTCTCGTCGGGGGTGATGAGGCTTAAGAAGAAGGAGTTCCTCTCTCTCAAGCAGGGAGGGATGTCAGTGGCAGAGTATCGGGACAGGTTCATTGAGTTGTCTCGCTATGCACCGGAGGAGGTAGCGGATGATCCTAAGAAGCAGGAGCGCTTCTTGGAGGGTTTGGCTGGACCACTCCGTTACCAGCTGACGTCGCACACCTTCCAGTCCTTCCAGCAGCTGCTCGACAAGGCTATTGTATTGGAATCCATGCGCAGAGAGCTGGGGGAGCTGAAGAGGAAGGCTGCTACTCCAGGGCAGTCCGGGAGCCACACTCGTCCCCGTTTTACTTCACCGCTGGGAGCCCCGTTCCGTCCAGGAGGCCCGTCAGGAGGTTATGGCCAGCAGCAGCAGTATCACACGCCAGCAGCGGTTCCAGGCGGTTCCCAGCCGCACTCCTCGGCGGTTTCGCGCCCAGACCGCGGACTCCACACCCTCGCTTACCCGCAACACCGTCCGATGACTCCTCTTGGTACGCCCGTGAGGCCGGCGCACCACGCACCCCCCGCGGGCAACACTTGCTTCAAGTGTGGAGAGGTTGGGCATTATGCTAATGCCTGTCCTAAGAGGCACCCCCCGTGCACCCCCGTGCGGAACCGGCGGATGCGGCGGTTGAGGAGCGGGAACCGGACCCCGCAGCAACAAGGGGCGAGCGAGTCGAGCGCGGTGGCGGGGGTGAATCACGTGAGTACCGAGACCGCTCAGGAGAATCCACACGTGGTGCTTGGTATGTTCTTTGTCAACTCTATCCCCGCATCAGTATTATTTGATTCTGGAGCTTCCCATTCGTTTATATCTGCTCAGTTTGTGGCCAAGCATAGCATACCCATGTGTCCCATGAAACAAACCATGCTAGTTAGATCACCAGGGGGGGATATGAGGTCTTTATATATGTGTCCTAATGTTAGACTAAAGATCATGGGAGCAGACTTTTGGGCAAACTTGATAGTGCTGGAATCAAAGGATCTTGATGTTATACTGGGTATGGATTGGTTGGGCACTCATGATGCGACAATACAGTGTGCTAAGCGGACTGTTCTTCTCACTGGTCCTAGCGGGGAAAAGATTGAACTTGTGGCTGATCCACCGTCAGATGCAGGAGGTTCTGTGCAGCAGCTGGATGGCAAGGCTTTGGAGGATATCAGGGTGGTCAATGAGTACCCGGACGTGTTTCCAGAGGAGTTGCCGTGTATGCCACCCGACCGAGATGTTGAATTTGTTATTGATCTATTACCCGGTAATCGCTCCTATTTCTAAACGTCCATATAGAATGTCTAGTACACAATTGATAGAACTTAAGAAACAGATTAATGAATTATTGGAAAAGGGGTTTATCCGTCCTAGTTCATCACCTTGGGGAGCACCGGTTATCTTTGTTGAGAAGAAGGATGGTACTCGGCGGATGTGTGTGGATTATCGATTGCTTAATGAGGTCACTATCAAGAATAAGTATCCATTGCCTCACATTGAAGACTTGTTTGATCGGATGAGAGGTGCTAAGGTGTTCTCTAAGATTGATTTGCGTTCGGTTATCATCGATGAAGATCGATGGTCGGATATTCCTAAAACTCGCATTCACCACCGTGTATGGACCGTATGAGTATACCGTTATGTCCTTTGGGTTGACAAATGCACCCGCCTACTTTATGTATCCGATGAACAAGGTGTTTATGGAGTACTTGGATAAGTTCGTTGTGGTGTTTATTGATGATATTCTGGTTTACTCTAAGACCGAGGAGGATCATGAGGACCATTTGAGGCTTGTTTTGCGAGAAGTTGAGAGAGCAGCGCTTGTATGCCAAGTTCAGCAAATGTGATTTCGGGCCGAAGGAAGTCTCTTTTACGGGGCATATCATCACGGATGGAGGTATCGCGATCGATCCAGGCTAAGGTAGAAGATGTGTTGAAGTGGGAACCGCCGAGGACAGCATTAAGGAGATCGGAGTTTCCTTGGACTTGCGGTACTATCGACGGTTCATCGAGGGGTTCTCTAAGATTGTGAAGCCTCTCACCACCTTACCGGAGAAGGATAGAGAGTTCAAGTGGACCGATGCCTGTTAGCGAGTTTTGAGGAGTTGAAGCGAGAGGTTGACGACCGCTCCGGTGCTTGTGATGCCGGACTTGCGAAGGGCTTTGATATCTACCGTGATGCATCGAGGCAAGGTTTGGGTTGTGTTCTTATGCGGGAGGGACACGTCATAGCTTATGCATCAAGGTAGTTGAGGAAGCATGAGCGTAACTATCCTACGCATGATCCGGAACCGGCACCGTGGTTCATGCTTTAAAGATTTGGAGACACTACATCATGGGGACCAAGTGCCGGATCTACACGGACCACAAGAGCTTAAAGTACATTTTTACTCGAAGGATCTTAATCGAGACAACGCCGATGGTTGGAGCCGATCAAGGATTACGATCCGGACATACGCATCATCCCGGGAAGGCTAATGCGGTTGCGGATGCTTTGAGTCGGAAGGGACGAGGCCAATGCAGCTTTGGTGTTCCAAACTCGCCCGACGAGCCGATGAGGGAGTTCGAGGGACTCAACTGGGGATAGTCGCTCACACCGAGGGAGTCACTTTGGAGGTAGAATCTACTCGGAGCAACAGATTCGCGAAGGGCAACCGAAGGATGAGGAGATCAAGGAGATCAGGGACACCATGGAGAGGGGCAAGGCCCCGGATTTCACTGAGGATGATCAGGGTACGATATGGTTCAAGAACCGGATCTGTGTGCCTGACGTGGGAGATCTTCGGAAGACGATCTTGAGAGAGGCCCATGATTCAGCTTATTCCATTCATCCAGGCAGTACAAAGATGTATCAGGATCTGAAGCAGAGGTACTGGTGGTATGGGATGAAGAGGGATGTAGCCGCTCACGTTGCATTGTGTGACACGTGTCATCGCGTTAAGGCCGAACATCGAAGCCGAGCGGGATTGTTGCAACCGTTGAAGGTGCCCGAATGGAAGTGGGAAGAAATTGGTATGGACTTTATAGTGGGGTTACCACGGACACCACCGGGTATGATTCGATATGGGTTATAGTGGATCGCTTGACTAAGGTAGCTCACTTCATTCCAGTTAAGACTACTCATTCAGGAGCGAGGTTGGCAGAGTTGTACATGTCCCGTATTGTGTGCTTACATGGTGTGCCTAAGAGGATTGTATCTGACAGGGGTACTCAGTTCACATCGCGTTTCTGGGAGAAACTTCATGAGTCCATGGATACGAAGTTGCATTTCAGTTCAGCCTATCATCCGCAGACAGATGGTCAGACTGAGAGGACGAACCAGATTCTGGAGGATATGTTGAGAGCGTGTGCTCTTAAGCATGGTGGTAGCTGGGACAAGAGCTTGTCGTATGCTGAGTTTTCTTACAACAACAGCTATCAAGCCAGTCTGAAGATGGCACCCTTTGAGGCATTGTATGGGAGAAAGTGCAGGACACCCTTGTACTGGAGTCAGACAGGTGAGAGTCAGTTGTTTGGGACAGACATCATCAAGGAGGCAGAGAGGCAGGTTCAGATCATCAGAGAGAACTTGAGAGTTGCTCAGTCCAGGCAGAAAAGTTATGCAGACGGGAAGAGGAGAGATGTATCTTTCCAAGAGGGCGACTATGTGTATCTGAAGGTGTCACCTATCAGAGGTTTGCGCAGGTTTAAGGTGAAGGGAAAGTTGTCCCCTCGCTACATTGGACCTTTCCCGATCTTGCAACGAGTGGGAGAGGTAGCGTACCGACTTGAGTTGCCAGCGCAGCTTGCAGATGTGCATGATGTGTTCCATATCTCTCAGTTAAAGAGAGGTCTCAAGCCTCATGATAAGGAACCGTTGCCTATGGATGGATTGGATGTGAAGGAGGACCTCACCATTACTGAACGGCCTATCAAGATTCTGGACAGGTTGACACGGGTTACAAGAAACCGGACCTTCACGATGTGCAAGGTGCAGTGGAGTAATCATGCAGAGGATGAGGCAACTTGGGAAAGAGAAGAGGAGTTGAAAGCAGAATATCCACATCTCTTTGATCCATCCGAATCTCGAGGACGAGATTCATCTTAAGGGGGGTAGGATTTGTAACACCCTAAATTCCAATTCCTGAATTTGAATAAAATTTGCTTAGCAACGTTGCGTTCTCGCTTAAGGAATATAAGGTTGTCGTGCTTTTATAGGCATTTAATCACTTTTCTTAATTAATTAATGAAATATAGGAGTTTACTGTTGCATACATGCTGGTGCACTGTTTTTGGGTGCTTGGATTCAAACCTTGGTTTGAATTCGAATTTGTTTGTTGTTTAAATTGGTTTGGAGAAAGGATTTGGAAATGAAAAAGAAAAAGAAAAAAAAGGAAGAAGAAGGAGCAAAACCGCGGCGCCCCGAGCCCGGGCCCCGCCGCGCCTTTCGGCCGCTCGCGCGCCGCGGCCCGGCTCTCCTTAGCGGCCCGGCCCGGCCCGCCGGCTTTGGCCCAAACCGGCCCAACCCGCGGCCGCCCGGCCGCTCTCGCCGACGGGCGGGCCCCGCCCGTCATCCCCGACCTCGGGTCGGAGACGGATTGGGGGCCGGGACCCGACCCCGAGCCGGACCCCCCCCCGCGCGCACGCACCTGGCCGCGGGCCCGCACGCCGATGCGGCCGCCGCCCGGCCTATTTAAGGGCCGATCGCACCCCCGGGGCCTCTCACCCGAAACCCTAATCGCTCTAGCGCCCGCCGCCGCCAACGCCTTAACCCTAGCCGGCCGTCGTGCTTGAGCTTCGCCGTCACCACCTTCCCGGTCGCTTTGGAGCCGCTCCGTAGCATCTCTCGCGAGGTAAGGAGCCCGCCGGTGCCGCTTGTTTGGGCGTTCGTGCTCCGAGCCGCCGGCCCGACCGCCGGAGCGCCGCCGCCGCCGCCGTCCGCCGTGCGCGCGCGCGCGTCGTCGCCGCCGCCACGGGATGCCCCCGTTGAGTTCGCGCGCGCGTGCTCGTCGTCCCGATGGATTTTCCGCGCCCAACGGTGCACCCCGGGCCGCCTTTTCCCCCGTCGCGCGCGCCGCCGCCGTCTTGCGCCGCCGCGGTGCGCCGCGCGCCGCCGCGCTGCGCCGCCGCCGCCCCGGTCGCTCGCGCAAGATCGGGGCCGCCGGTTCCCCAATGCACGGCTCGGATTAGATTGAAACCGCACCGGTCAACCCGCCCGCCGGTCAACCCTTTAACCCGCGCCCGCTTCGATCCCCGCCCGCCCGATCGCGATCCAACGAATCGATCCATCCCCATATCCTTAACCGCGCGTTTTCGTTAAAGAAACCCCGAGTTTCCCCAAAATCACAACCCGGTCCTCCCACCTTATAAAACCCTTACATTTTAGTCTCGTTTTCTTCGTTTTAGCCCGAGAACCTAAAATTCTTTACAAATAAGTCCTAAAACTTGTTTCATCCATAACTTGGTCGTTTTAGCTCCGTTTTTAGCGTTCTTTATGTCCACGCGATCGTCTCGACGAGTAGAATAGTTTTCTGTTGCTTTTGTTACTGTTTGAGATGATTGGTGTACTGTTTCTTATTTATTTCCATTGTTTGCTTGTATGTGATGTGTGGAGCGTAGCGTACGAGCAATTCGGGGACTTCGCCGTCGTTGAAGAGTATCAAGACCCCGAGCAGCTTTCGGTGCTGGTAGAAGGCAAGTCCTTGCTGCATTCCCGTTAAATTCCTATTACAACATGCATTTTAATTACACTCGTTGTTTATTATTGCTATGCATTAAATTGATGGGTCCTATTGCTAAGGTTCGACTAGCTTTGTTATCCTATGCCTTGATCAACCGGGGTTTACTTTATGTTGGGTAGCACATGCTAGCGCTTTACGTGGTTTTGGATGGTTTAATGAATACTTGTTAATATGGCTTTATTTATGTTATCATTTCATGTAATGCAAGAACACTTTATACTTGTTAATCGGAACATGGAGCGACCACCCAAGAAAACAAGACTACCACAAGACATATGGCTCTGTCTTGGCCGACTAATTAGTGAACTAGATGTTAGGTATGCTTTACCCGATAAGGGTTGGGGGCCGGCGGGTAGTGGCGTATGGACCTGCTCGGGCGCAGGTGTGGGCTTAGCTAAGACACGGTACTCGTCCGGGAGCTTTATACGTTGCACTGACCAGGTAACCTAGCGGGCAGCCTTCATCTGGGGATCTTTGTAACGGCCTCGTAGCGTCCCTATGCAATCACACCTTGGAAGTGTGGTATGGTGCCTTGCAAACACCGCATGGTTGGGTCTAAAACTCTTTTGGGTTTTTACGCGACTTGTGGGTAAAGATGTACAACCTCTGCAGAGTGTGAAACTAACTAGTTAGCCGTGCTCACGGTCAAGAGCGGCCTGGACCCTCACATGATTAATTCTATGGAAGATGGAACTTTTAAACTTGTGCATTATATTTTATGGATCTGTTGCATTTTATTATCTGTGTTTGGTATATACTTTCACTTGCTAGTAACGGTGGCTTAATAAAACTTGACCAACTAAAATGCCGACTTGCTTATGAGCCAACAACTTCCACCATAAAGCCTTGCATGTTGTTATAGAACTTTTTCCTTGCTGAGTACGACATGTGCTCACGCTTGTTGTTTATTTATTGCATCTACACTACCCGCCGTCGCTCGGATGGGCGTTTTGAAGACTACAATGATGAGTTTGATGGGTTCTAGGCGTCCGTTCTCCCGGTCGGTACCCGTGGAGGACTTCTACGTGTGTTTCTTTTCCGCTGTTAGCTACTCGAACGATTGTTTAGTTGAGACATTCGGTCATGTAATAACTGTTTAATACTCTCTTTACGCTTTACACTGTGTTTTGGTATTCACTGTGTCGATGCATGTGTGTAACTTGATCCTGGCGCACATGTATTCTTGCATTCGGGTTTGTCCTCAAATCCGGGTGTGACAAAGTGGTACCAGAGCCGTGTTGACTATAGGACGTTAGCCTAGTTAGAACTGGTCGAAAATTAAGGATTTTATAATATTAGAAGCCACACATAGTTAGCTTGCTTTACTTTATTTTATTATATCTAATCTTGGTTTAATCTTATCCTTGTTTGCTTTTGTTATCTAAGCTTGGTCTTGTCTCTTTTAGTAATCTGCACTGTCTCATCTATCTTAGATGGTTCGCCGACTGAAGACCACACGTTCAGGTGCCTACCGCTTTCCCGTGTACTCGGAGGACCGAGACTTCTATCCGCTACTCCACCGACGAGTGAGGAGCATCGGGAAGCTTCTAGAGAGGGAAGTGAAGCGAGCTCGCTTCGCAGCAAGCTCCACCGCCCGCCGTCATTGAGCTATCGGATGATGAGCCCGAAGAGCCGCAGGAAGAGCAAGAGCCCGAGGAGGAGCCGGTGGAAGAGACGAGCAAGGAGGTGATCCGAAGACCCCTCGGATCCGAGGACTCGACCCGAAGATGGAGATGCCGAGGATCACCCCGCGCCGCAGAAGTGGAAGGTGGTCATTTGTCACCACGATGGAGGGCATGCACGCTTTCCATCCAAGTTGAGGAGGCTCTTCCGGCGTCTTCGACCGAACGTGACGATCGACTACGTTGGACCGAAGAGGACTCACCCTCGCTACCCAACCCGATGGGATGTGTCCGTGCGCATCCCGGAGGATAACCCGCCGGATGGAGGGCCGTACGAGGTTGTTGTCCACCAAGCTCTAGCTACCGCAGCTACCTTCGCCGCCGAAGAGATGATGCGGCTAGGAGGGCTCTATCCGCGTGGTGCTATGAGGAAGCTCATCACCTCACCAACTCGTGTGGGGAGATCTACCCCGTCGTCGCTCCGGAGCCGTGGGCGGTGAAATTCCAATGGCCAATGAAACTTTGGGAGCACGCTATGCCATGCAAGTGGGGCATGTCGCAGCTCTCAATACCAACTTGGATGACACTCTCATGGAGCTTCAAGATCTCCGTGACCAGCAAGATGAAGACCGCGAGAGAGATCAAGAGGCTCAAAGCAAAGGATCGCGGGCCAAGATGAAGATGAGGTGCCGAAGATGGAGAGGATCGGCTCGCCATGTCACCAAGACCCGCAAGGACAAGCTATGGATCACTTGGATCCCGCACTAGGATCATTTGGCCATAGGAGTTAGGTGTTAGAAGTCTTTATCTTTCTCGTTATCGAGTCCGTAAACGTTAGAACGACACGTTGGGTCGATGAGTTAGTTAGTGGTGTGCTTGAATGCTTGGTTTGTGAACATCCGTGAGTTGGATCTTTGTTTGATTGCAATGTGTTGTGGATTAATGCCACAATGACATTGGTTTAGTAATAGAGTTTGGTTAGTGGGTTTAAGTTCTGTTCCACCTATCTTTTATCTTATAAATTCGTAATTCTTTATCTATCATATTTTATCTATCTTAAGGAGTATTGTAGTGCTGAATCTGTTCGCGTTACTTCCTGACACAGCAGTACTGTTTTAATTTTATCTCGAGCTACAGAACTCCAAATTAAGTAAAACCAGTGGGGTTAGTTCACAAATTTCATACCTGATTGTCTGTCAAAAATTCAGCTATATCCAATTTATATTCTGGGAGTTATGGACGAAACATTGAGCTAACAGAAATCTGTCAATTCCTGCTAACATACCTGACTTCATTATTTTATATCTCGAGTTGTAGACCTTCGATTGAGGCAAAACCAGTTGGATTAGTTCAGTAATTTCATACACCATATCTCCAGAAAAATTCGTGGTTTTTGGTTACTGGAACAGAGAGATATCTTGGTTTCTTTACAGCTATCAGAATCTGTCTTATTCCGGAATTCAGCATTATTATCTTTTCAGCTTTTCAATTGTTGTCATCATCTAAATCAGTGTTTCTAACGCTCAGATGGTAAACACCAGGTCCGGATCAGGGGTTGATCAGCCTCCAGTGGTTCGTCAAGGTCGAGGCAACAGTTCGAGCAGTGCACCTCCACCACCACCGCCACCAATGGATCCTATGCAGCAGTTCTTTCAGAACCCGATGCAGCCATCGTAGAACCCGACGGACACCGTGGCCAACCCGCAGGCTCAAGCTAATAATCCGCCACCACCACCGCCACGGCGGCCGGCGCCTATGAACAGGCACCAGGAGTTCATGAGCCATCGTCCACCGATTTTCACCCATGCTGCGCATCCACTTGACGCCGATGATTGGTCGAAGACCGTGAGCAAGATGCTCACCACGGCTCGGTGCGATGACGGGGAGAAGGTCCCGTTTGCTGCCGGTCGACTCCGGGGATCCGCAGGAGCATGGTGGGATGCTTACACGACCGCCCATGCTGCACCCAACACCATCACTTGGCAGGAGTTCACGGAGAGCTTCCGGAACCATCATATTCCCGTCGGGGTGATGAGGCTTAAGAAGAAGGAGTTTCTCTCTCTCAAGCGAGGAGGGATGTCGCTGGGCGAGTATCGGGACGGGTTCATTGAGTTGTCTCGCTATGCACCGGAGGAGGTAGCGGATGATCCTAAGAAGCAGGAGCGCTTCTTGGAGGGTTTGGCCGGACCACTCCGTTACCACCGACGTCGCACACCTTCCGGTCCTTCCGGCGGGCTGCTCGACAAGGCTATTGTATTGGAATCCATGCGCGAGAGCCGGGGGAGCCGAAGAGGAAGGCTCGCTACTCCGGGGCGGTCCGGGAGCCACACTCGTCCCCGTTTTACTTCACCGTTGGGAGCCCCGTTCCGTTCGGGAGGCCCGTCGGGAGGTTATGGCCGGCGGCCGCGCATCGCACGCCAGCGCAGCCCGGCCAGTTCCGGCCGCACTCCTCGGCCAGCTTCCGCGCCCAGGGACCGCGTACTCCACACCCCCGCTTACCCGCAACACCGTCCGATGACTCCTCTTGGTACGCCCGTGAGGCCGGGCGCACCACGCACCCCCGCGGGCAACACTTGCTTCAAGTGTGGAGAGGTTGGGCATTATGCTAATGCCCGTCCTAAGAGGCACCCCCCCGTGCACCCCCGTGCGGAACCGGCGAGATGCGGCAGCTTGAGGAGCGGGAACCGGACCCCGCAGCAACAAGGGGCAGCGAGTCGGGCGGTGGCGGGGGTGAATCACGTGAGTACCGAGACCGCTCGGGAGAATCCACACGTGGTGCTTGGTATGTTCTTTGTCAACTCTATCCCCGCATCGGTATTATTTGATTCTCGGAGCTTCCCATTCGTTTATATCCGCTCGCTTTGTGGCCAAGCATAGCATACCCATGTGTCCCATGAAACAAACCATGCTAGTTAGATCACCAGGGGGGATATGAGGTCTTTATATATGTGTCCTAATGTTAGACTAAAGATCATGGGAGCCGACTTTTGGGCAAACTTGATAGTGCTGGAATCGAAGGATCTTGATGTTATACTGGGTATGGATTGGTTGGGCACTCATGATGCGACGATATAGTGTGCTAAGCGGATCGTTCTTCTCACCGGTCCTAGCGGGGAAAAGATTGAACTTGTGGCCGATCCACCCTCGGATGCGGGAGGTTCGTGCGGCGTGCCCGGATGGCAAGGCTTTGGAGGATATCGGGGTGGTTAATGAGTACCGGACGTGTTTCCGGAGGAGTTGCCGTGTATGCCACCCGACCGAGATGTTGAATTTGTTATTGATCTATTACCCGGTACTCGCTCCTATTTCTAAACGTCCATATAGAATGTCTAGTACACAATTGATAGAACTTAAGAAACAGATTAATGAATTATTGGAAAAGGGGTTTATCCGTCCTAGTTCATCACCTTGGGGAGCACCGGTTATCTTTGTTGAGAAGAAGGATGGTACTCGGCGGATGTGTGTGGATTATCGATTGCTTAATGAGGTCACTATCAAGAATAAGTATCCATTGCCTCACATTGAAGACTTGTTTGATCGGATGAGAGGTGCTAAGGTGTTCTCTAAGATTGATTTGCGTTCCGTTATCATCGATGAAGATCGGATGGTCGGATATTCCTAAAACTCGCATTCACCACCGGGTATGGACCGTATGAGTATACCGTTATGTCCTTTGGGTTGACAAATGCACCCGCCTACTTTATGTATCCGATGAACAAGGTGTTTATGGAGTACTTGGATAAGTTCGTTGTGGTGTTTATTGATGATATTCTCGGTTTACTCTAAGACCGAGGAGGATCATGAGGACCATTTGAGGCTTGTTTTGCGTGCAGTTGAGAGAGCAAAGAAGCTTGTATGCCAAGTTCAAGCAAATGTGATTTCGGCCGAAGGAAGTCTCTTTTCTGGGGCATATCATCACAGATGGAGGTATCGCAGTCGATCCAGCTAAGGTAGAAGATGTGTTGAAGTGGGAACCGCCGAGGACAGTTAAGGAGATCAGGAGTTTCCTTGGACTTGCAGGGTACTATCGACGGTTCATCGAGGGGTTCTCTAAGATTGTGAAGCCTCTCACCACCTTACTGGAGAAGGATAGAGAGTTCAAGTGGACTGATGCTTGTCAGCAGAGTTTTGAGGAGTTGAAGCAGAGGTTGACGACCGCTCCAGTGCTTGTGATGCCAGACTTGCAGAAGGGCTTTGATATCTACTGTGATGCATCGAGGCAAGGTTTGGGTTGTGTTCTTATGCAGGAGGGACACGTCATAGCTTATGCATCAAGGCAGTTGAGGAAGCATGAGCGAACTATCCTACGCATGATCCGGAACTCGGGTACCGTGGTTCATGCTTTAAAGATTTGGAGACACTACATCATGGGGACCAAGTGCCGGATCTACACGGACCACAAGAGCTTAAAGTACATTTTTACTCGAAGGATCTTAATCCGAGACAACGCCGATGGTTGGAGCCGATCAAGGATTACGATCCGGACATACGATATCATTCCGGGGAAGGCTAATCCGGTTGCGTATGCTTTGAGTCGGAAGGGACAGCCAATGCGCTTTGGTGTTCCAGTGCCCGACGAGCCGATGAGGGAGTTCGAGGGACTCAATCCGGGGATAGTGCCTCACACCGAGGGAGTCACTTTGGAGGTAGAATCTACTCGGGAGCAGCAGATTCGCGAAGGACAACCGAAGGATGAGGAGATCAAGGAGATCGGGGACACCATGGAGAGGGGCAAGGCCCCGGATTTCACCGAAGATGATCGGGGTACGATATGGTTCAAGAATCGGATCTGTGTGCCTGATGTGGGAGATCTTCGGAAGACGATCTTGAGAGAGGCCCATGACTCAGCTTATTCCATTCACCCAGGCAGTACTAAGATGTATCAGGATCTGAAACAGAGGTATTGGTGGTATGGGATGAAGAGGGATGTAGCAGCTCACGTTGCATTGTGTGA
This sequence comes from Cenchrus americanus, assembly GCA_947561735.1. Classification (NCBI taxonomy): domain Eukaryota; kingdom Viridiplantae; phylum Streptophyta; class Magnoliopsida; order Poales; family Poaceae; genus Cenchrus; species Cenchrus americanus. The sequence continues at coordinate 60,841,827 of OX387240.1, forward strand.
CACGTGTCATCGCGTTAAGGCTGAACATCAGAAGCCAGCAGGATTGTTGCAGCCGTTGAAGGTGCCTGAATGGAAGTGGGAAGAAATTGGTATGGACTTTATAGTGGGGTTACCACGGACACCAGCTGGGTATGATTCGATATGGGTTATAGTGGATCGCTTGACTAAGGTAGCTCACTTCATTCCAGTTAAGACTACTCATTCAGGAGCGAGGTTGGCAGAGTTGTACATGTCCCGTATTGTGTGCTTACATGGTGTGCCTAAGAGGATTGTATCTGACAGGGGTACTCAGTTCACATCGCGTTTCTGGGAGAAACTTCATGAGTCCATGGATACGAAGTTGCATTTCGATTCGGCCTATCATCCGCGTACGGATGGTCGGACTGAGAGGACGAACCAGATTCTGGAGGATATGTTGAGAGCGTGTGCTCTTAAGCATGGTGGTAGCTGGGACAAGAGTTTGTCGTATGCCGAGTTTTCTTACAACAACAGCTATCAAGCCAGTCTGAAGATGGCACCCTTTGAGGCATTGTATGGGAGAAAGTGCAGGACACCCTTGTACGGAGTCGGACGGTGAGAGTCAGTTGTTTGGGACAGACATCATCAAGGAGGCGAGAGGCGGAGTTCGGATCATCGAGAGAGAACTTGAGAGTTGCTCGGTCCGGCGGAAAAAGTTATGCATACGGGAAGAGGAGAGATGTATCTTTCCAAGAGGGCGACTATGTGTATCTGAAGGTGTCACCTATCAGAGGTTTGCGCAGGTTTAAGGTGAAGGGAAAGTTGTCCCCTCGCTACATTGGACCTTTCCCGATCTTGCAACGAGTGGGAGAGGTAGCGTACCGACTTGAGTTGCCAGCGCGGCTGCGGATGTGCATGATGTGTTCCATATCTCTCGCTTAAAGAGAGGCCTCAAGCCTCATGATAAGGAACCGTTGCCTATGGATGGATTGGATGTGAAGGAGGATCTCACCATTACTGAACGGCCTATCAAGATTCTCGGACAAAGTTGACACGGGTTACAAGAAACCGGACCTTCACGATGTGCAAGGTGCAGTGGAGTAATCATGCAGAGGATGAGGCAACTTGGGAAAGAGAAGAGGAGTTGAAAGCGAATATCCACATCTCTTTGATCCATCCGAATCTCGAGGACGAGATTCATCTTAAGGGGGGTAGGATTTGTAACACCCTAAATTCCAATTCCCGAATTTGAATAAAATTTGCTTAGCAACGTTGCGTTCTCGCTTAAGGAATATAAGGTTGTCGTGCTTTTATAGGCATTTAATCACTTTTCTTAATTAATTAATGAAATATAGGAGTTTATGTTGCATACATCTTTGGTGCATTGTTTTTGGGTGTTTGGATTCAAACCTTGGTTTGAATTCGAATTTGTTTGTTGTTTAAATTGGTTTGGAGAAAGGATTTGGAAATGAAAAAGAAAAAGGAAAAAAAAGAAGAAGAAGGAGCAAAACCGCGAGCGGCCCGGCCCGCCCGGCGCGCCTTTCGGCCTGCTCGCGCGCCGCGGCCCTGGCCTCTCCTTAGCAGCCCAGCCCGGCCCGCAGTTTTGGCCCAAACCCGGCCCAACCCGCGGCCGCCGGCCGCTCTCGCCGACGGGCGGGCCCCGCCCGTCATCCCCGACCTCGGGTCGGAGACGGATTGGGGGCGGGACCCGACCCCGAGCCGGACCCCCCCCGCGCGCACGCACACGGCCGCGGGCCCGCACGCCGATGCGGCCGCCGCCCGCCTATTTAAGGGCCGACCGCACCCCCCGGGGCCTCTCACCCGAAACCCTAATCGCTCTAGCGCCCGCCGCCGCCAACGCCTTAACCCTAGCCGGCCGTCGTGCTTGAGCTTCGCCGTCACCGCCTTCCGGTCGCTTTGGAGCCGCTCCGTAGCATCTCCGCGAGGTAAGGAGCCCGGCGGTGCCGTTTGTTTGGGCGTTCGTGCTCCGAGCCGCCGGCCCGACTTCGCCGAGCGCCGCCGCCGCCGCCGTCCGCCGTGCGCGCCGCGCGTCGTCGCCGCCGCCACGGGATGCCCCCCGTTGAGTTCGCGCGCGCGTGCTCGTCGTCCCGATGGATTTTCCGCGGCCAACGGTGCACCCCGGCCGCCTTTTCCCCCCGTCGCGCCGCCGCCGCGCGTCTTGCGCCGCCGCAGGGCGCCGCGCGCGCCCGCGGTGCGCCGCCGCCGCCCCCGGTCGCTCGCGCAAGATCGGGGCCGCCGGTTCCCCAATGCACGGCTCGGATTAGATTGAAACCGCACCGGTCAACCCGCCCGCCCGGTCAACCCTTTAACCCGCGCCCGCTTCGATCCCCGCCCGCCCGATCGCGATCCAACACATCGATCCATCCCCATATCCTTAACCGCGCGTTTTCGTTAAAGAAACCCCGAGTTTCCCCAAAATCACAACCCGGTCCTCCCACCTTATAAAACCCTTACATTTTAGTCCTGTTTTCTTCGTTTTAGCCCGAGAACCTAAAATTCTTTACAAATAAGTCCTAAAACTTGTTTCATCCATAACTTGGTCGTTTTAGCTCCGTTTTTAGCGTTCTTTATGTCCACGCGATCGTCTCGACGAGTAGAATAGTTTTCTGTTGCTTTTGTTACTGTTTGAGATGATTGGTGTACTGTTTCTTATTTATTTCCATTGTTTGCTTGTATGTGATGTGTGGAGCGTAGCGTACGAGCAATTCGGGGACTTCGCCGTTTCGTTGAAGAGTATCAAGACCCCGAGCGGTTTCCGGTGCTGGTAGAAGGCAAGTCCTTGCTGCATTCCCGTTAAATTCCTATTACAACATGCATTTTAATTACACTGTTGTTTACTATTGCTATGCATTAAATTGATGGGTCCTATTGTTAAGGTTCGACTAGCTTTGTTATCCTATGCCTTGATCAGCCGGGGTTTACTTTATGTTGGGTAGCACATGCTAGCGCTTTACGTGGTTTTGGATGGTTTAATGAACACTTGTTAATATGGCTTTATTTATGCTACCATTTCATGTAATGCAAGAACACTTTACTTTGTTAATCGGAACATGGAGCGACCACCCAAGAAAACGAGCACTACCACAAGACATATGGCTCTGTCTTGGCCGACTAATTAGTGAACTAGATGTTAGGTATGCTTTACCCGATAAGGGTTGGGGGGCCGGCGGGTAGTGGCGTATGGACTGCTCGGGCGCGGTGTGGGCTTAGCTAAGACACGGTACTCGTCCGGGAGCTTTATACGTTGCACCGACCGGGTAACCTAGCGGGCGACCTTCATCCGGGGATCTTTGTAACGGCCTCGTAGCGTCCCTATGCAATCACACCTCGGAAGTGTGGTATGGTGCCTTGCAAACACCGCATGGTTGGGTCTAAAACTCTTTTGGGTTTTTACGCGACTTGTGGGTAAAGATGTACAACCTCTCGCAGTGTGAAACTAACTAGTTAGCCGTGCTCACGGTCAAGAGCGGCCTGGACCCTCACATGATTAATTCTATGGAAGATGGAACTTTTAAACTTGTGCATTACATTTTATGAATCTGTTGCATTTTATTATCCGGGTTTGGTATATACTTTCACTTGCTAGTAACGGTGGCTTAATAAAACTTGACCAACTAAAATGCTGACTTGCTTATGAGCCAACAGCTTCCACCATAAAGCCTTGCATGTTGTTATAGAACTTTTTCCTTGCTGAGTACGACATGTGCTCACGCTTGTTGTTTATTTATTGCATCTACACTACCCGGCTGCTGCTCAGATGGGCGTTTTGAAGACTACAATGATGAGTTTGATGGGTTCTAGGCGTCCGTTCTCCAGTCAGTTCTGTGGAGGACTTCTACGTGTGTTTCTTTTCCGCCGTTAGCTACTCGAACGATTGTTTAGTTGAGACATTCGGTCATGTAATAACTGTTTAATACTCTCTTTACGCTTTACACCTTGTGTTTTGGTATTCACCGCGTCGATGCATGTGTGTAACTTGATCCCGGCGCACATGTATTCTTGCATTCGGGTTTGTCCTTAAATCCGGGTGTGACACTGCGCTGGCTAGCGCGTTGCCGCGGGGGATGAGTTTAGGAAGACAACGAGAGGTGAAAGAGACGGGAGAGAAGCGATAAAGAAGAAAGAAAAAAATGTTGGTATTTATTAGACAAAGACTTCACCATTGTGTGGTATGATTTTTCATGATGTGTAATTCTTGAATTGTGCACATAGTTTCTACCACGGGACTGCTCTAAACAGCTGCAGAATACACACCGACACGTGGCACTGTTCCATGCGGACACAAGTGGCCTGGTGGCTTGGCTGGATGGATGATGGTGACACTGATTTGTTGTGAGAGAAAAGTATTATAACACCTGTAACGAAGGGTAATGTAGTAACGGTGGTGCTGTAGTTCTGGTCTGGCTGGACCAGCGGAAGGAACAGGTTGAAGGGCGATTGCTTTTAGCTAGTGGCCGAGATTAGTTTATTTTTGATAGACTCGGGAGGGTAAAGGGGTGTTTAGCTGAGGCTGTTACCCAGACCCCTTTGCTGCTCTCCGATCCTAGTGATGGAACACAACTTCAGTTGGCAAGCAAAACTATCTACTACTCGTTGCTGGCTGTGGCTGGAACTTAATTAAACAAACACTATACATTACCACATTTGACGGTGGGAATAATTAAACCTAGTAGCTACGGACTTACTAATTGCAGTGAAGCAGCCTTGCAGCATGATCGATCGATGGACGATTATGGATCCCTCATCACCAGCGGCGCCAGCTCTGATTCTGAAGAAGACCAGCATTATTATCTTCTTAATAATAAAGCCGAGATAGTCGGGATTCTTCGTCCAGGATTTAAAAAATTGTTGTGGACGCCGCGCGCACAGGGCCGCGGGTGCGCACGCTCAAGAATTTACGAAGTTAGGAGCTTGTTCGGCTGACATATCTCGGCTTATCTTGGCTTATTTCCTCTCACGAATATTATTCATTCTAACAAATAGAGCCGCTATTCGTTCTACTAAATTGAACACCCCGTATATACTTCAGGAAACTTGCGGTTACCTAAAACAAGAAGTTGACATCATACTACATTACTAGAGTTCAGTTTCACAAATGCAGAAGACAAAAGCCGGACTCGTGCCCGCTCGACCTGGGTATTGTGGTAGCCAGTCTGATTCTAACCACAGATCATAAACTCGCTGGCTCAGATATTCTCGCTGAGATCTTGCTTCACCTGTTTAACAACCTGCTCGGACATGCCGCCTGGCCGCTGGCTGCTGCTGCCACGCTTCCTGCTGCTCTCACGCGACAGCTCCACCATCTCCTCCATCTTGGGAGTCAGGTACGCCGTAGAAGTAGCAGTAGCCTTCCCCGCGGAACCCTGCAGCTCCACCCCAGACGCCCGCTGCTGCGCGTGCGAGCTCATGCCGGCAAGCAGGCACGCGCGCCCCGTCTGCTGGTACTCCATCCGGTCGCCGACGCGGGCGCTCAAATCGCGCAGCTCCACCTTGATCGCCTCGCACGTCGGGTCATCGCCGGCCACACCCGGCGCCGACCGCTCCACCTCCTTCAGCCGTGCGTTCAGGATTCCCGCGGCACCGGCGTGCTGCCCGCCGTCGGCGGCAGCCCGCGCCGCCGCGATGCCCTCGGCCGCCGCGAGGCGGACGCGCTCCCTTTCGACCTCCATGGACGGAGGTGGCATGTGCGTCACCTCCAGAGGCCTCTGGATCACTGCAGCGGGCGCGGCGGCCCGAGCCGCCTGCCCTGTCGCGGCGTCGCGGTAGGTGCAGCTGACCTTGACGAGGCGGGTCACCTCCTCCGTCGCCCGGGCCCTGGGCACGTACACGAGCACCATGAAGCGCCTCCGCTCGTCGTCGTAGAGCTCGCCGGCGTCGATGGTGGCGGCGCGGCCGTCGGCGGCGACGTTGCTGCCGTAGGCTCCGGACTTGACCTCCTGGATCCGCACGCCGCGGTGCAGGCACGTGACGGCGAGGCGCGCCTCCTGCACGGCGACGGAGAGGAGCCCGCCAACGCAGCGCGCGAACGCGTCCTGGATCGCCGCTTGGTCCTGGACGAAGGAGAATGTGCCTCCGGTGGCCTCCGCGATGGCGTGCATGGCGGCGGGGTCGTGGTCTGCGCCGAATCCGAACGTGTGGATCGGGCCGGGACGGGAGCCGGCGTTCGCGAACGCAGGCGGGACGAGGCTCGCGTTCCGGTACGTGTCCTTCCCGTCGGAGAGGAGGATCATGGCGGCGACGGCGTTCCGGTAGCGGCGGTCGAGGAGCACCTGCGCGCCGACGCGGAGGCCCTCGCCAATCTTGGTGCCACCAAGGACGACGAGGCGCTCGACGGCCTGCTTGGCCGCGGCCTTCCCGGTGGGCGACATGCGCGCGAGGTTGGTGAGGCGCCACGCGGTGTCGGAGAAGCTGACCACGGAGAGGCGGTCGGCGGGGCCGAGCTGGTCGACGACGAAGCACATGGCGCGCTTGACGAGATCCAGCTTCTGGCCCTTCATGCTGCCGCTGACGTCGAGCACGGTGATGAGGTCCAGGGGGGCGCGGGGCACGTCAGCGGGAGCCTTGGCGTCGACGACCACCGCGAACTTGTCCCAGGACGCGCCCCTCCCGAGCGCCGGGAACTCGCACTGCACCTTGAGGACCAGGCCGCCGTTAGCCGGCGGGGCGGGCGCCTGCGCCCCGCCGACGACGGGCGGCTTAACATCCAACGGATCGTCGTCTGGGAACACGAGAGCGGGCGGCGTCGCCATCGCCGAGGAGTGGGGAAGCTTGTTGATGGCGGCCGGCGTGTGGGGTAGGGTTTGGGTTTGTCGTTGTTTGGCCAGATATATGCGATGGAAATCCGGCTATAAATCCGAATGGTGCGGCTGATTTTTTGGGTGCCGCGCCGGTGTGTTTCCATACAGTAAATCTGTTCAGATGCGCGTCGCTTGGACTCCTCCGCACCGATCGAGGGGGACGAGAATATGAACCGTCGTCGTGTCTGTTGCGAATCGGATAGACTGCGCGCGCGTCCAAGGCACCGAGCGGGAAATCTCCCGCGCTCGCGACGCACGCGTGCAGGACTGCGCGACGTGCGCACGTCCGAGGACCACGGATCGGACGAGGCTGTGGCCAAACGGGCGGCACGGCACCGGCACGGCGAGGCACGGCCCTATGCGGCACGGCGGAGCCGGCACTGGCACGGCCCTAAAGGGTCCCAGACGTGCCGTGCCGTGCCACTAGGCACGGCGGGCCACCGCCGCACCACCCCCCGGTAGCGATTGAAGACGGAGGCCGGCGCGGCGTCGACGGACGTGGTGGTGAAGGTGGCCGGCGCGACATCGAGGCGGAGGGGGGCGTCGTGGCATTGATGGCGGGGGTGGTGAAGGTGACCCGCATGGACGGGGTCGCGCCGTCACAGAGGGGGTGGAGGTCGGCGTGGATCTGAGGCGCCGCCGCGGAGCTGGGGGTGGAGGAGAGGTGGCGGCGCGGCGCGGCGCGGAGGGGGGAGAGGTCGAAGGGAGCGGCGGCGCGGGCGGGGAAGAGGCCGACGGGGGAGCGGTGTGGCCGGATGGGATGGGGAAGGAGAGGCGCGGCGGGCGGAGAGGCCACGGGGGGCGGCGTAGGCGGAGAGCCACTGGGGGTGGCGGCGGTCGGACTGGGTGGGGATTTGGGGGTTGGTTGGATGAGGATGGCACTATGGCAACATTATATACATAGGGCTTGGATGGTGGAGAGGTATATACGGGCCGCTATCGGGCCGGCCCATTAAACATGCCGTACCCGTGATAGTGCCACGGACCGAGAATGCGGCACAGGCACGGCCCTGGGCTAGGCACTAGCACGGCACTGGCAGTATTGCTACGGGCCGGACCGTGCTGCAGGTCGTGCTGAATAGGGTCGGGCCAGTGCCGACCCAGCGGGCTCGGCCCATTTGGCCACCTATAAGGCTGCCCATGATTGGATTGTCCCGGCCTCTCGGGAGATTATTACTATATATCTCCTAATCTCCCTAAATCTGCATGTGTTCATTTTTTTTGTTTTGTGAATCCCTGTCTTCATTACTCTGATAGGCTGATTCACCTTTGCATCTCTGTTTCTCTCTTGAGCACTTTAGCTGTTCTCTGTTCTCTCGATTTACAACAGTGTTAGTCAGCAACTCACATGCAGCATATATGAGCAATGGAAACATGAGCATATAGGGGCATGTTTGATACGGGCCAAAAAAGGCCGGCCAGGCCCAGCAAGGCCATTTCCCCTTGTTTGATACCGGTGCCCTAGCTGGGAGCCAGGGCTGCGGCGGTCATTTTCCCCTCTCTCTCCTGGCTCGCGCCGCACGCCCCGCCCGCCCTCGCTCCTCCTCGGCCCGGCTGCGACGGCGCGCGCGCAGGCGAATCTTGGGCGACGGCGGGGCCGAGGCGGGCTCGCGCGGGAAGGTGAAACTTCCGCACGCGCTTCTTGCCTGGAAAAATCCATGGCCTACATAAACCACCCCTCCTCCCTCCCTCGGTTTCTTCTCCTCCTCTCCACAGTCCACTCCCGTAGAAGCTCCGTCGTCGAGGTAAGCTCCGCTGCCGGCGCGGCCTTGGTGTTCCCCGGGCTTCCTCTCCGTTCCCCCCGCGTGGATCTGCGTCCAGGCGGCGTGACTCTGTCACGGGTTTCGGCGAAGCGGTCTCCTTCCTCTTCTTCTCTGGCGACGCAGTGTTGCCGTTCGTCCAGATCTGCTACCTCGTCCCCACCTCCATCTGATTTCAGGGTTTCTTGCTCCCCTTCCTGCCTAACCCGAGGTGAAATCCATATTTCCCCCCTTTATCCGTTATATGGTTGAATGATTTGCTCAGATCTATGCTTTATTTGTTGGTTTCTCCTTCTGTGATGATAAATCTTGGTCGTATTAATTCATGTTTCGTTGTTATTGATGTTGTACCGATGTTGATGTGTGTTATCTTGTTACTACGGTTGCATTTGACGATATGTGGTTCTAATATTGGTCGTATTAATTCATGTTTCGTTGTTATTGATGTTGTACCGATGTTGATGTGTGTTATCTTGTTACTACAATTGCATTTGACCATATGTGGTTCGGTAGGATAGATGAATGGTCGATGATGACTAGTTTATGCGCACAGGGAGGCATTTTTTGCAATGCATTCGTGCCTTTTATGAATTTTGAATGCTTTCACTTACATTTAGAGGCCAGCCAGGGTCTACTTAATTTGCTTATACATTTGTGAATGCATTGTAGATGGATGAAAATGCACATCATGATCTGATGGCTAGGCAAGTAGCTGCCATGGTTGTTGTGATGGTTTCCTTTGTCGTGAATAGGCTTAGAAGAGTTAGAAGTGAAGAGTCAATCCATTATGGGCCTAGGACTCATGTTGAGAGGCATAGACAGAGCACACTCCAAATGATGTACAACTACAATGACATAGAATGTGTTGCCATGTTACGCATGAAAAGGGTCCCCTTTTTTACTTTGTGCAACCTGCTTAGGAGTAGAAAACTTGTTCCAAAGACAGTAGGATGCCCTGTGGAGGAGCAGGTGGCAATGTTTATTCATGTGGTTGGACACAACCAGAGGTTTAGGGCAGTCCATCAATGTTTTAGGAGGTCCATTGAAACTGTGAGCAGAATCTTCCACCAAGTGTTGTATGTTATTGGTGAATTAAGGGCTGACATGATCAAGTCTCCAAGCACTGTCACACACCCTAAGATTATGGGCAGCCACAGATGGTTCCCTTATCTCAAGGTATTGTCATATCTGAGTGATTTACACACATGCACATCTCTATGTGTTTGACGCACATGTTCATCTGATGATGTTAATCTCTTTACTTATGCACATATCTGTAGAAATGCATTGGTGCCATTGATGGCACTCATGTGTTGGCAAGGGTGCCTAGACACATGCAGCAAGCTTTCAGGGGTAGGAAGTCCAACACAACACAGAATGTGATGGCTGCTGTGAACTTTGACCTAAAGTTCACATATGTTCTAGCTGGCTGGGAAGGATCAGCCCATGATGCACTAATTTTGGCTGATGCCATTGCCAGAAATGATGGGTTCACAGTCCCAGCAGGTAACTGCATTAGCTAGTCAATCCACTTATGGTCACTATGACACATTACACACTGATGCACTAATCCTCCACTAATTGTAGGTCATTACTACCTGGTAGATGCTGGATATGCATGCAGAACAGGCTTCTTGCCTCCATATAGGGGGGTTAGGTATCACTTGAGAGAGTTCTCCAGCACAAACCAACCCACAAATACAAGGGAGCTATTCAACCTTAGGCACTCTTCACTAAGGGTCACAGTGGAGAGGGCATATGGTGCACTTAAAGGGAGGTTCAGAATTATAGACAACAAATCTTTGCACACATAGAAGACACAAGTAAAATTTGTGCAAGCCTGCTGCATACTGCACAATTGGATTATTGAGTTTGGGCTAGACTCAATTGTTCTAGTTGAGGAAGGGTTTCAGTGTAATGTGCCAGATGATGATCGTGGTGAACTGCCTCTAGAGGAACCTGTTATGGTGACTGTGAGGGATGAGATTTGCAATGCTATGTGGGCTGCTAGGGGTTCCTCTAGGACTTGATTTTTGCATTTCATGGATATGTAAAATAATTTAGTAGACCCTGGATATGGAACTAATGTAGTGTAACATTTATGTACTTATATATGCTATGTTTGAGACCAAATATTTGTTGTTCACTCCTCTTCATTGGTTCCTTATGTTGCAACTTGTTTGTGCTCTGCATTTTTTTCACTCCTTGATCTTGATAATGATAGGATGGCTGCATTTGACCTTGAGTCCCAAGAAGGGTTTCTGGCTGCTGTCAACATGGTGCCAGGTGCAGCTGCAGTTGCTCAAGCAGTTGTAGGAGCTGCACCTGATGTTGTTGACCTGGTAGAGGGTGAGGTTGCCCCTGCTGCAGGTCAGGTAGGCCCTATGAGGTGGAACAACAACACTTCTTGGTTTGTCCTCAGGAAGATGGCCCAGATTGTTAGTGAGGGGTCTAAAACTGACAAGACCTACAAGGACAAAGATGTCACTGCAGTAGCTAGGTTAGTTTCTGAGTTCAGTGGGGGTGCCTATTAGTGCAACTCAAGTGTACAATCATCTGAGGAAGTGGAAACAAAAGTGGTCAAAGATTGCTAGGTTGAAGGACCTTAGTGGGGCATCATTTGATGAAGATGCTTGTGCCATAATTCTAGAACAGGACCACTACCTTGGTCATTGCAAGGTACCTAGCCCTGTCTGAGGAATCTCTTCTTATGTATATGTGCCTCTCTTCTTAACTGTGTGTCTCTCTCTTCTAAACTTTGTGCCTCTCTCTTCTAAACTGTGTGCCCCTCTCTTCAGGACCACTCTAAGGATGCTGAGTTTCTGAACACTCCAATCAGGTTCTACTTTGAGTTAGAGACTCTCTTTGGTAGTACCTTGGCCACTGGTAGGTTTGCATTAGGTTCCAATGAACATTTGGGGGTCAACAAGGCTGAAAGTGTGGCTGCTAAACTGGAGGCTGATTGTGTGGCTCCCAAGAAGGAGGCTCATAAGGCCAAATCTGCCTTTGACTATGGTGAGGGCAGCAAGACCACAATTCCAATGTCTGAGACTGTTTGTGGTAAGAGGAAGAGAGGCACCTTCACTGAAGAAGAGATTCTAATGATGACCAACATGAATGATGTTGTCAATAATGTTGTCAATGCTATGATCAAAACAGGTGCTGCACATGTTGACCCAGACCCAGACCTGTACCTTGCTGTCATGGACATGACTGACTTTAGCACTGATGCCTTGATTGTTGCCTACACCTACCTCCTTGAGGACAAGGCAATTGCAACAGGTTTTGTGCAAATGTCAACCCCCCACAGGGCCATATGGCTGAGGACCTACCTTGGCAAGAACTAGTACATGTAGTTCTTTGTGTTGCATTTTGGGTAGAATCTGTGCATGGTAGAGGGCTGACCTGCACTTGTCCTTTTGGGTTTAGTTAGTGGGAAGGTGGCTAACTAAAGAAACTATATTTTGGCTCACTGAATGTGAGCAGAACTATTTGCTGTTTTATGTAATTGCAGCCTCTGTTGGCTTTATCATATTTGTGCCTCTTCTTCATCTACATGTTTGATCTGTTTTTTTACTTGCCTTTTGCCTGTGATGATATACATGTTTGCTCTTATTCTTGTTATTCTTTGAGTCTTATTTCTCATGCTTGTTATTGTTTGAGTCTTATTTGATCTCATGCTTGTTATTCTTTGAGTCTTATTCTTTGATCTCATGCTTATTATTCTTTGAGTCTTATTTCTGTCAATTGAGCTCTACACAATATGGCTGATGATGTTGTAACCAATGATGAGATGGCTGCTGTTTGGATAAGATTATGTTATTGTGTTGTTTTTATGGTTTTGTCAGGAATGTTTGGGACCCGTGGGACAGGATTAGTCCCTTGCAACACTAGTGCAATGCTAGGTGAAGGCAGGAAACTATCCTGAGCACAAGTACATGACATTCATGACTATGATCTTTTGCTGTTTTTTTGTTGTTTTTTTATTGACATGCAGCCACCTATGATTCATTTTTGGTTAACATAACTGAGGCCTAATGTGTTTTTAAATCCAATGATGTCAAAACTCTATGTGTACAAAGCTTTACTATGACTGAGGATTTGTTTCCATATTATTGTACAACAATGTAGTTGAACCAGAGATGATATTTGAGATGTATGCCTGATGATGACTAAGGTTTAACTTGTAATCAATAAGAACATCAACCAGTTTGAGGTCATGATGATGAACTCCAATTATTGTTGTAATTTTTTTATGTAATTGTGTTGATGCAAACCTGTGATGAATGAGATCATTTTTGCAACCTCCTCTGAAATGCAATGCTTGTACAGTACCAGCTAGGCTAGGCTCGAATCAAACACTGTGCCAGTTTGGTGGTTTGAGGTAGTTGGCCTTGGGCCAGGCTCTAGACTAAAAATCAAACACTGAAAAGGCATGAACCAAGCCCATTTCAGCCAAAGCAATCAAACATAGCCTCTGGGCCGTGGCGAGGGGCGGCCGTGGTGGGCCGGGGCACAGCTCGCCGGCCGGAGCCTGCGCACGGCCACGATATCAAACACGCCCTACATGGCTACACAGATGAGCATATACATGAGCATATATATATGCTGCATGTGAGTTGCTAAGCATATATGCCGCTTGCTCTGGGCCAAGGCCCATGGACCAAATGTTAAAACTGACAAACACCGCTGCTTACAAACAAATATCGACATTGAATCAAGGAATGGAAAGCTAAGGATGGTTCGTGCTACGGTAACATGAACACAAATGAAATCAGATTACAATGTATCTTGAATGGATGATTACGCTCTTTGTTTGGTTGCACTCCAGTAACTTAATCCGATTACGGTGTATGAGTTATATCTGATTATGGTAGGGGGGAGGAGGGGTGTAACAAGCTTTTATATATATTTATTACGTAAGGGATTTTATTGCGGTGTCAACTAATTACAAGCCACCACAACCAAACATATGTAATGGAATTCCTTACCTTTCGTAATCAGATTACATTACATTTGAGTCAACCAAACACCTTCTAAGAGCTTATCTGATCATGCCTCTCTTGTCTCTACCTGGTCCATGTTACGTTGTAGCAGGAGTGTAGAACAGTTTGGAGGCACATGACTGTGACCTAAACCCTGAGCGAGCCTCCCCATTATTTGGGCTTGATCGTAACAGTCCTATATATAGTCTATACATTGGGATGGCATTGCTGATTGGGATGAATAAGTGATCCTTCGCACGAACTAGAAGCTAATGGTCAATCCCATGGACTATACGGGGCGCCTACTTATGAATTACCATTGCTCCCTGCTCTGACCTACCTGCAGGTGCAACATATTTGGCTGGACCTATGGGGCATGGAGTAGGCTATCCGATTATCGGTTTTGGTACTGTAATTTCAGATCATCATCCTTTTGTTCTTTTAGATGTTGCATGCAAATGGTCGAGATCGAATAACATTGTGTAGTATGTTTCCGTGTTGTCGGTTTTCAGACTAGTCAATCGATGGGTCCAATCAGTGTTCAGTGCTTGATTAGCTCATTTTGCAGTTTGCGTAAGTTGTATATCATTTTTCAAATCCAGTTCAGCGTTAGGCTCAGTTTCAGAGATAGTTTCAACTCCAGTCTTTTGCGTGTACAGCGATATGTTCAGTTTCAGAGGTTGTAGCACGACATTCAGTTGCAGATTTGCAGACAGCTCAAGAATTTCAGAAGTTGTAGACTTCCGGAAGTCTTGCATCTTTGACCTTGACCCTGCTGAAAGTTAAGAATTCTTCTGCATGCTTTAGTTGACCCCAAAAATTCAGTTTGGAACACTTTTTGCTTGTTACTTGATGCAAAATATCAGAAAGTTCAATGATTGACCTAAAAATTCAAAAGTCAGTACTTGGTTTCTAACAATTCAGAAACTAACTTGACTCCTAAAAGTTCAGAAACTAACTTGATTCCCAAAAGTTCAGTTAGTTCAGAACGTTATTTGATGCATAAACTTCCAGATGTAGACTTCCAGAAGTGTTGCATCTTGACCCTGCTGAAAGTTAAGAACTCTTCTGCATGTTTTAGTTGACCCCAAAAATTCAGAAAGTTCGGAACACTTTTTGCATGTTACTTGATGCAAAAATTCAGAAAGTAACTTGATCCCTAAAAATTCAGTAAGTTATTTTGATAAACATTCAGATGTTGTCGGACGTGCTACAATAGAATAGAATTTCTTTTAATAGTATAGAGAAATAATTAAACCTTTTGCATGTTTTACAGTTGACTTGTCTTTTGCATGTTCTACCCGCCTGTTCTGAAACTGGAGTGTCTAAGCAGATTCCATAGAATTTTGTGTGACTCTGACTAAGCAGTCGTGCAGAGTGTGATGCAAAACGGATAGGTGGGATGGAAGGTTTAAAAAATAGTAGTAAGCTGGTTAAAAATTGTGGTTGCAAATGAATAGAAATAGGCATCGAAGTCATTAAAGCATGCCTTTGAGAGCGCATGACCCTCCAGGATCTTGCCAATGCGCTGTGAAGAAGAGCACAGTTCATAACCAGTTTAAGGAAGGATATTTGTCAGCACACCAATGACATAAAGTTTACCTAAAAGGCTAAAACAAGAAATTAAACATGTCACTTGAAGCTAAACATCTTACTAGAGTTCAGCTTCACAAATGCTAAAGACAAGAGTTCAGACACAGAAACTGCTCTAACTGTGCCAATCAGTGCAAGTTACAAAGTTGATGGACCAAATGTGTTCAACTTGATACATATTTCTGGTCTAGGCAAGCTTGGTCCGTGGCGACTGACAGAGTTCTTTAGCCTTGGATTTAGTTACTGACGCATGGAAACTTACTGTCACCTTTTTTAGCACTGCTGCCAAAGTAAGGGATTTGTTCCTCTTCCAAGCATCTCATCTTGAGCTTCTCTGTTTTCACAAATGCATCCTAATGGACACACAGTTTGTGTTACAGATAAGGGAATACCATTTTAATAAGATTATTAGATATGGCAGAATTGCATAAATAAATGGAGATTAAACTTAGTCTGCTTGAATAATGATCATATATGACAGTTTGAGACCAATCTATGACAGTTGCAGACAACAGAGTTTGCCCCTGTTCCACTAGACCACATACTACATGTCAAAATGGTAGAAAACTGTAGGATTAAAATACTTGACATGGAGGACAAGTGCATGTGGTGTTCATGTGAAGGGAGGAGAAAACAGCATGCGAGAATCAATGGAAGCTAGAAACCAGCCGTAGGCTCTTGTGGAGGGTGGGGCCAATTGGCAATGAGAACTCTCCGAGTGGGGGAATAATTGGGGTGGTTGCTCATGGTCTCAGGACAAATTCATGATGGGCAGAGAATAAACCAGGCATTGTTAATCATTCAGCAGGGTCTTTGAGGAACAAAGGAGCCTCGAGTTTCTGCAGCCTCTTTCCCTCTTCCTCTTTGTCCTCTCTGCTTCAACTTTTGCAAGTTTTCTTTTTTCAGGCCCAGCTCTTCAGCAGCCAACTTCAGTACTCGAACCTGACGGTGCCCAACTTACTTCATCATACTCGCAAGATAAACAATGACATGACAAGTATTTTCCACTTGTTCAACTTGTCGCGTTTAGACATACTAGTTCTTGTTTAACATATGTAGCAACTGACCGCCAAAATCTAGCAAAAGACTAAAGAGATCGATACGGGGAGATAGATCAGTTGATCATTTCCTTCATTGTGCAATCATAACCCAACGCCCAAACTATAAAGGTAAAAAAGCATTATAAGTAGTATTGGCTATAGAGTAATAGGGATGATCATTGGACATCCAATCAGTGCCCTAATCCATCCAATTATGATCAGGCCAGTTAATCTGACCAACCCTAGCCGCCGTGCAACTGATCAGAATACAAAACCTCCCAAGCTGACGTGGAAGAATAGCATGCGCACGGCGCACCAAATGCAACTGCTGATAGGAATGAGAGAAATCCAAGCAGGCAGAGCAACAACTTTTGAGGCGGACAATTTATGGGCACTTGGCACGGATGGTAGGGCCCAGTGTCAAACTTAATCTGGGGATCCATGCTCTTGCATTGGGCTAGCTGGTCCCTCTCTCTCTCTCTCTCTCTCTCTCTCTCTCTCTCTCTCTCTCTCTCTCTCTCTCTCTCTCTCTCTCTCTCTCTCTCTCCCTCTCTGATCATGAACTGTTAACAAGGTTATCAGGCTACTAGAAGCTGGAGGCGGTTGGGAGCATCACGCCATAATCCGGGGTTTATGCCCGGCTAAAAGCGTCGGGAGTCGCGCCGCGGCAAGGATTATTCAACTGATCTTGCTTGGTCATCAGCTAGACGACATGTAGGAGGATCCAAATTAAACCAGGTGGATGGCTAGTTGATTTTCAGAAGAGAATTGTATAGAAAGTGACCATGTTCAGTGTTGCTCATAGGTCATTCATGGGTTTTCAGTTGAGACACACTGTCAGAGCGCTCTAAACATAATGTTTGTGGTGAGTTGGACAGTGACAGGAATTGGTCTAGCTAGCTGGTGTATTGGCTTCAAGGAATGAAAAACATCAGGCAGCCGAAAGGAGAAAAGTGCAGGGTTTCAAAGAACGTTTATCTGTCTGCTGTGGGTCCTCGACGATAAACAAACTTCACTACAATAAGATTCTTGCTCGACCTTTGCGAGGCATGGCGAGAGCAATAACAGTAAAAAGGTACAGGCACCATGATGAGCGCGGCCGGCTTAGTGCTAAACCCACTTGGATTTCCACAAGCTTTGCCGAGCTCTTCAAATTTCGAATTCGAACAGGTTGCCCTTCAGTTTCTTTCTTTTTTTTGTTTCTTCTTTTCAATAGAAAAACAAGTCACCCTTTAGACTGATGCAGCTGCAAGCCTGCAATGCAACAAATACCCGTGACCTCGTCTGAAACGCAGGAAATTTCAGAGGAAACTGTACAATCCGCATGGCCTTCGTCGTTCAATGGGACAAGATCGATGAAATTGTTTTTACAACAAGCACACACAGTGTGGGTTCAATCAGTGGGTGCAGTTGGAGGCCAAGACAAGTTAGGTTAGGTGAGGTGCGACTTGGTAGCTAGTGTGTGTGTGGCTCCATAGTCCATAGACCTCTGGTTAGAGAGTCAACTAACGCTCCATGAGCCTAATTCCAAGCCATAATCGACGACACAACTTTTTTTATATATATACAAATCGCAAGTCATACAGCGCCGCCCGCCCCTGTGTATAAAGCATTCTCAGGTAGCTCTGCCAGAGAGAGAAGGGAGACAGAGAGAGAGTCGCCTGCTGCCCTGCTCTCCATCTCCATCTCCATAGACCTCACCTCACCTCACTCAGGTTAGTTGGGCATGGAGATCGAGTCGGCCAAGTGCGAGTGCTGCGGCCTGCGCGAGGACTGCACCCGGGAGTACATCGCCGGCGTCAAGGCCGGCTTCGGCGGGCGGTGGCTCTGCGGGCTGTGCTCGGAGGCGGTGCGGGACGAGGTGGCCGCCAAGAAGCGCGGCGACCTCGAGGGCGCCGTCAGGGACCACATGTCCTTCTGCGCCAAGTTCGGCAAGAAGGGCCCCGCCTTCCGCGTCGCCGACGGCATGCGCCAGATGCTGCGCCGGCGCTCCAGCGACATCTCCGCCACCTCCTCCGCCGCCTCATGAAGAAGCTAGCGGAGGAAGAAGAAGAAAAGATGGGTGGCATTAATTGGCTGTGAAGAAGAAGGAGAAAGCAGCCACGCACTGATTGAGATTCGAGCTCTAGCAGCGGCGGCGCGGCGGCGGAGCAAAGCTTTTGCTGCGGCGCCGGTGATCCTTGACGATGGCAGGTTCTAGGATCGGTTGGTAGTTTAATCTTGTCACAACGCGTCACCGTACTAGCATGTTGCAAGTCGGTGCCATTGGCTTGGTTGTTCCATTAGAGGGGTGCCAAGCGAAGCCTTCTTAGGCCTAGAAGAAGGCGGCTTCGATCTTGAACGTTGAGTTTTGGTACAAGGAGAGGGGTTGTACAACTTGAGCCACAATCATAATGTACCATTGATCCCTTCATATCACGAATTGGATTTGTTCATTTTTGCTGCATTGTTCTTCACACATTTGTTGCAAGTCTCGGCACATCGATCATCGATCATCATGGAGCATTTCTTTGCTCTCCTGGCTTTGGATTTAAAACCTTTTCTCTTTAACCCCAACAGATTAAAGAAACAAAATCAAACCAGATTTTAGGATTTAAACTTTAAAGTGATAGCTTGTAGAGATTATCCTTATAGCTGTGCTTCATTTTCTGAACCTTGATACGCATGTGCACAGGAATGGGACTATCACATACAAAAAGTGTTGCGCCCGCCAATTTGGATCGCAAACTTCAGTCACCTACAGCTTTCTAGCTGTAGTCTTTGTGAGAGCTTCTCAGCTGCTTTCTCACCCACAGACAAATCTATCTCCAAAGAGATTTAGGCAGAACAACCGGATATCAAATCACACCCATCCTGAAGGTAAGTGAAATCAACCAATCACTGCTTTTCTGTAGATGAAATCCATGAAAACGAAATACCAGACCTTTGTGTAAAGAAAGAAAAGAAGTCACGCACTTCAGATTTAGAACAACTGTTTGATTCTTAGCATAATTGTGGCCCTGTTTGGATCCATGGGCTAGAGTTAGTTTTGGCTAGTTGGAGCTCAACTAGCCACAAAGTATCCAAACATAAGGGCTAGATTGAGCTAGTTTGCATCTAACCCACCCCAAAAAACTATCCCACCCAAGAGGTGCTTATTGGGGCTAGTTCATGTTGGGTCCACCAAAAAATGACTTTTCTCTCTCCTTTCACCCACACTTAATGATTGAAAATGTATATTTAATGTCATTCTAACCCTTTCATCCAAGCACCTCTAGAGCTAGAGTTAGTTTAGTGCTAGTGCTAGAGCTAGAAACTAACTCTAACTCTAACCCTGCTGGAGTATCCAAACAGGGCCCGTGTCATAGATTCACTGTTCAGTGTCACAGACCACAGTTGTACTGAGCATAATTGTGTTTCAGCTGATGAGCATGCAAGGCCCCAACGGCAATCATGAAAGGAAGATGCTCGCTCCAAATCAGCAGCAAAAATGATAAAATGTGCCAAGGGAGAGTGCTGACTAGGACACGATCAGGTGTGCAATAATCTGGCGCCGTACTGCCATTTAAGGAATAGCTCATGAAGATGCTTGTTTGATCATTTCCTTCCTATGGATCAACTGCATAATTGTTGTGCCGCTTGTAAGATTCTCCTCATATGCCAAGCAGAAAGCATGGGGGCGCAAGAGGCTGAGTCATATCCACGTCTGAACATATTTTTAAGAGATGTTATATATAAGGTCTTGCATCGTCTCATATGATTTGTGATCGACGATCGGTGCTTCAAATTTTTTCTTTGAATCTATATCAAATTTCGACTCTAGGGCTTATGCTCCATACAAGCTCAGAGCTTTAGAAATATTCCCTTCTTTTCCACTCATAAATACAAGAACTATATTAATTTGAGTGCAGGTATTGCAACAAAAATTTCCTCCTTAATTTCCTTGTTCATAAGTAATTCACCATTGTAAAAACCCGTCGCAACGCACAAAATTAGTGTAGATCCTTTTGGTAATGTTTAATCAGCAACTCTCCATTTATTTTTGAATGCTTCGTTGGATGTATGCAATGATTGAAGGCTCATCCTGGTACTGACATGCAGTCTGTTCGTTTGGCTGGTGGCTGGTGCTGATTTGTTCTGAGAGAAAAGTACTGTTGACCGATTGCTGATGGCTGATTTGTTCTGAGAGAAAACTACTGCTGGCGCTAAACGAACAGGGTGATGGCATGAAAATTCCAGATCCATGAAGCAGTACTCAGTAGTGGCTACAATGGCAAGTCACTGATTGCATACCTGTTTGCGCTAGCATTTCTCTTGCCCGGCCTTTACGTAAACTGTAGAAATCCTTCGACGTCTCCTCTAGAAAAGCTTGCAGCGGAGTCTTTTCACCTGATCAGTGGCGAAATGAACTGCTGAATTGTACGGCTGTAAAGTTCATAAACACATTCATAAACACTCTGTCGGTTGGTGAAGTCTGCCATGTTCTTCAATTTAACCTGTCGCTGCCGATCTGAGTTCCTGCAACCGGGTGCTGAAAATTTTAGCAGCAGGGATTTGTTCTACCATTTCACCTGGCTAAAATCCGTTATCCCACACGAGCAGAGCATTATCTTGGCACGTGAAGGAAGAAACATCAAGCACGCAGATCTATTGCCAGTAGCTTTCTGACGAGGCAGATGCCAAGAAGGCATCAGAAAACCTGTCAGGTGACAGCAGCCCATTACCACAAGCATCAGCACAATAGTAACTACCCATCAAACACATGGCAGCATACATTTTACCAATGGGGCATCAAGCAAAACATATTTGGTGACAAATGCTCCCTTTTAGTGAGCCTCACGAGTAACCAGGACATCATGTCACTGGTTGTGATTAGTGCCATGAACAACAGAAAACACCAGGTAACAACACGCAACATCTAATGATAAACTTCCCATAGTTAACCTGACATTATTAGGCTCTGAGCAATTGTTTCTAGTTCTGACATCATGAACTAGTCCACCACAAAGAACCATTGTCACATAAAGTTAACACAAAACATAATAGCATCCACTGATATAACACCATAACACGAGACAACTATCCAAACTTGGAATTTCAGATAACTAAAAGTTTTGATCCACCATGTACTGCTTCACTGCTAGTGCTAAAACTACAGGGCTCCAAAAGCATGTAACACTAGCAGGAACTAGGGCATTATGTATGTCTACAGGACAGGGTAGAATGTCGCACCCAACCAAACCTGCATCAAGACACAAGTCAAACATCAGTACCAGACAGTGGAACCAGTATTCTCCATTTCTAGAGAACATAAAAACTAAGCATGTAGTTACCTCATCAGGGGTTGTATGGGATGCAGGGCTCCAGAGTCTGAGTTTCCCTCAGGAATTCAAGACTTGAAGAAAATCAGAACTCAGAAGTGGTCCATGAACTTGGGAGTGGGAATGAAAGAGAATTCGGCTGACTGATGGATTGATGCTAGATGCAATGCAGGGGCGCTATATGAACCTAAGCTGTGTGGAGATGCAGCAGATATGGGATGCTGGATATGCAACAAGGGGAACACATGGAGCAGTTAGTATTGGAACAGAAGAAGAGAGAACAGGCACATGTTGCATCTTCCAACCAGCTTCTTCCTTACAAAAAACCAGAAGAGCCAGCAAGAAGATAATAGTGTTCTGCTGTTCTTTGCAGAGCACCAGGAAGCCAGGATAATCAGTGTGGGAACCAGTTGGCTAGAGGATAGAAGGAAACAAGTATGCAAGGATATGCAAGATGCATGAAATGCAGGTACCCTACAAATATTTGACATCTGATTGGAGGCTAGGATGCATGCTGAAGATGGAACTGCTGCTTTGGCTGAGTGCCATTGCAAGTTCAGAACATGTACTGGATGCAAATGATGCAATTCTAAATTCTACACCTAACAAACCAAAGGAAGCATTATAGGTGAATACTATCAACTGCCATCCACCCCATCCTTAACCTAGAATCCACCTTCATAACAACCAACAAGGCAGTTTCACTTTTAACTAACCTTTTGAGATCCTTCACCTAGGAACTACACAACCATGATCCTGACCATATCTTACAACCACCAGGTATTTATGAACCTATACGCTACTATGCAGGTAGAAAAGCTGTTAGTTGAAGATAACCTATGTACACAGGAACCACCCTTCCATCCTCCCAGTATTCAACAATCTGCTATATCCAACTGGAGAATCCTCCTCAGATTCTCCGTTGCTATAGCACTAGCAGTTTCATTGTCATTGAAGAACTCATACCCTGATCCCCCAACTGGGGATGAAGGAGCTGATTTAGCATGTGGTCTGACCTCCACATCATCTGAGCGCTCAACTGGTGGCAGCTCAAGAGAAATGCTGCGCTTCTGTCGGAGGGAGAATTTGGGGATGGGCAGAGAACTGGGGGGTGGTGAGTTGGAGAATGCTGGGCCCGCCCACAGCTCAGACCGGGAGGGAGGAGATGTGGATGGGCTTATGGAAATGGGCCGGCTGCGCTTGCCACCGTGACATGGCTGCTGCTTGGGCGTCTTGGGCTCTGGGGACGTGTAGGTGCGGGCAGGTGGGGGTGGTGGAGAAGGGAGAACACCCACACAGCCACCACCAGAATGGAAAGACCGGCAGTTCATTCCACGGAAACCACGGGAGGGAGGTGGTGATGAGAAGTGTGGTCCGGATGACAACTTTCTACGGGAACCAGGGTGGCGGGGATGGTGGTTTCGCTGCTCCGGGATAACCAAAACAGCCTCCATGGCTGGTTATGCTTGCGCTGATGATGTTTCGGTGGGGGGTCCAATACACTTCAGGCAGCCGGCGGCAGCAGGTCACCAACAGTCCTAATGAGAAACAAGCAGAGGTGCCAGGGATCAGAATTTGCACTTTTAATCATATTTTTCAGTATATATACAAGGACAGCTCATGAAAACAAGAAGACCCTTGATCATTAACCAGAACAGAACAAAAAAGAAATAAAAGATAAGCACCACCCTCT
The DNA here is from genome assembly GCA_947561735.1 of Cenchrus americanus. Taxonomy (NCBI): domain Eukaryota; kingdom Viridiplantae; phylum Streptophyta; class Magnoliopsida; order Poales; family Poaceae; genus Cenchrus; species Cenchrus americanus. The sequence goes on from OX387240.1 coordinate 60,864,974, forward strand.
TTCTAGCATCTCCCAAACATCAAGCGCATATGAGGTCGGTGAAACTCTATTATGATTCAGAATTCTTAAATATGGAAACTGAGAAGGCATACTACAAACACATAGGACACGTATACAAAAATGAAAAGACCCTTGCTGCAAATATCAGCAAAAGCCTAGCAAGATACAGATAGTAAAGCGCCACCCTTTCTTACATTACACCACAGTGACTACACAACACCCTTTGCGAGGAATCTCACTGTAGTTCAGAGCAAGTAAACGACTGCAAGCGACGCATATATTCAAGCAAAGTTACGGTTTTTAGTGCCTTCTCAAAATCATTCATCAAAGATGCAAAACGAAGCAGAAGAGAAGACAGAAAATGACCCCGTGCGTATACCTTCCAGATCTACAGCCGAGGAGCAGATCGGAGCCACCGCAGAGGACGTCGTCTCCTCCACGCCAATCCCCTCCGCTGAAATGCAGATCCGGGCGCGAGCACGCTGCACGCACGCGCAAACAAAGGTTAGGAAACGAAAACCCCCAAACATCACCGAACCGGACCACACGCACACACCCGCCGAAGCACAACAACCCACCCTGCTGACCTGCTCCTCGAAGCGGATCAACAGATCTGAGCCGGCGAATCTCGCCACTTCCGGCGCGGGAAGCCCCGGGGGAAACCCACCGTCTCGGCCGGGGGAAGGAGGCGGTGCGTCGACCCACGGGACCCAAAGCCGTATCCGGGGGAAGCCGCCGGAGAGGAAACTCGCGGGCGGGAAGGTGGGGGCTTTGGGTTGGGCGGAGGAGTGAGAACCCGGAACGGGGGCGGCGGGATGGGAGCGGAGGCCCGGGGGGAGGGTGGGAGTGGGGTGGGTGGGGGAGTAGGGTAGGACGGCACAAGGCGACGGACGGCGTCGGACCCGAGACGGGGTTTCGCAGCAGCAGTTGATAGAAATCCGTTGCATCCGGGAGGGTGGTGGGGTACCCGACGGGCGTGCCACTTGGCTACCAACGGATTCCACTTGTGTGAACTGCCGATAATAATAGTATACGAAAAAGAAAATCTTAGAACCGAATAAAATTTTTTAAGCAAACCGCACGTGACTATAATCCTGAGAGATCATAGGTAAGAAAAAGAAAAGAAACAAACTCACCCGATTGGATTGGGACATCAACACGGGTTACCGCTCAAACTAAACTCACTGTCCGATTAGATTGGGACATCAACACAATCGAACACAACTCACACGACGAAGGAGGAGACGCCTATCCACCAACCACCGCACTCTTGCGGGCATCGAACCCTCTCGTTAACACCAAAATTTGGTAAGGAGTATGACATGTGGGTCCGATTCGGAAAAAGTCCGTCTGGTGGAAGGAAAGATATCTTCGAGAGATTTTCGGCGAGAAGGATCCGCGGTCGGCTATCTGCTCCGGTTCGACGAAGGAACGATAGAGGCGATTTTGCGGGATTGGACGGTGACGTGGCTCGATCGAGGGAGCGAATGGATGGACACGCGATCAAGCTTAGTTAGGCAATGTATCCATTCGCGATTTGTAATTAGCGGGGTATAAATACGATCCCCGGATGTATGTAAAGAACACGTTCATTCCTCAATACACACCGGCCTTACGCCAAACCCTAGAGTCCCTTGTCGTGTCGTCGAGTTCTTCGAGAGGGCCAATCGATCCGTCGACCTCCGTGAGTACCGCAACCTTGTATCATGTCTAGTATCATGCGGTGGATTTAGATCGATGCAAGTAGTCTTGTTACCATGCTTCGTGTCATGCGGTAGATTCAAGCTTGGTTCAAGAGGGTTTCTTGTTAGATCACGAGCCATGCGGTAGGCTAAGGTCTAGCTCGAAGCTAGTTATCGGCTCTATTGGTTTTTGGCAAGATCCAATAGATTCATTAAGTTACCCCGTGTTATCATGAGTTTTGCATTATGTTTTAATTCATGTAACACTCTTTTGCCCAATCTAGATGGGTTTGGATCGGCTCTTTTCCTTTTAAGATCCGTGCAAGAGTAGGTTTCGTGTTTTGACGCGTGGATCTTGTGCTCTTCGATAGCCGAAACCGAATCGATCTAGGTTGTTACGTGTTGCGGGTTCAAGCTTGCTTTGTTAGTATAAATCTTGAAAGAGCCGGGTATCATGCGGTAGATGCAGGTTTTTGGGTTGCTTTGGAGCTAGTCATCGGTGGATTAGATTTCCAATTCGACTTGATAGATTTATTCACGTGGTAATGTTTGTTCCTTCTTCATGGACCCCGAATCGGTTGTTCGACCCGCATTCGGTTATATCTTCACGAGCGGATCACGTGCGTTTTTTATGTTTTAAAAGACGTGTGCTTCTAGCTTTCCATATTTAGGTTGTATCATGCGGTGGATAGATCTATTTATGGAAAGTGGTGCGTTCTTTCATGCAAGTTGTATCATGCGGTGGATAGATTTGCTTGATGTCGTGCCCGACGGATCTTAAAGTGATTAGACATGCGGTAGACTAATGCTTTGGATCTATGCATGCTTATTTTAATACATGATCATGTTCGTGCTTTGCTTTATTTAATGTCAATCTTCATTGAGGATCGGTCATGGCTTTGTACACGTATCTTTGTTTATTCGAGAGGCCGATCGTTGTCATGCTTACGTCATCCATTCGGCAATGTTCTTTTTTCCTTCATGATTACCCGAATGGTTGCGGTTCTTTGACGGGTAGCTTCACATAGCTACATGTCGTCTTGCTTGGCTTTTTAGCCGTAAATATGGAACTGCCTGGTACCACCGTGGGTTCCAAGTTTTGGTATTTAACGAGTTTTCCCTTTTGTTAATTTTCGGGAAAAAAATTGACCGGCACGTCACCTTCTCTCTCGCGCGTGCGAAGCTAAGCTTTTCGGCTTGCTTTGTGTGATTGGCGCCGGGTGCATATTTTGCGTCAACACACTTTTTGGCACGCCCGCGTGGGACAAACAGTAGAATTGGTTCATGATGCCCGAGATCACGGACCTCCTGGATGTCGGCATTGAGGAGCTTTCTCCGGAGCGGCATCGGCGGCTCTTAGACGCCGTGAATCGGTTTCAACGAAGTGTCTCATGTCATTCAAGAAGAATCGAAGTGGTGTACCATATTTGAAGAATGGCACCGCCCAGAGTCTTCGTTGCGGGAGAAACCGACGCAACGACCCAACAAGAAAAGGAAGAATGCGCGCGGATCTTCCAAGAGTCAATGAACGACGTGCTCACCAAGCACAACCAAGCTTTCCTTGGGTCACTCCAACAGATGATGGCGGCCCTCTTTGGTCCGGGCGCGGGGCAAGCGTTCGGAAGGCGTACGCGGAAAGAGCACCGTGGAGCTGGGTGAATCAAGCTCTCAGCCGCCACCACGGGGCCGGTGCGGCGGCCCCCTCCTCGAGCTCCGGAGCCAAGCGTTCCAATCTCCTCCACGGGCGCGGGGGGCGGCCGGTTCGGCCCTCCGCTACAAGCTTCGGGAAGTCAACCAATCTCGCCGCCACCACGAAGCGGCACGGGTCGGCCCGCGCAACAGCCGAATCCGTACCAGCCTACGTACGGAGACTTAGCGTTCGGCTCATCTGGGGCCCCACTCGATCCCAGTCGAAGAATAGCTCCGTCCACCAACTGGCTCCAGAGGAATCTATACGGCGGTGGCTATCATGAAGTGGGGAATTACGGGGCATTCGACGCCTTCCCGCACCCAGGGTACGCGCCGGCTGCGGGCGCTCAAGAGGAAGATGCCCTAGCTCGCAAGATGGCCGAATTGATGCAGAATCAGTTCGGCCTCAAGCCAAGGATGCAGTGCCCCACCTACAGGCCGCCGTTCCCACAGTGGTACTATAACGTGCTCCTCGCCGCCAAGGGTAAAACCACCGACGGAATTCACAAAGTTCTCTCGGGCAAGATGAGACAAGCACGGTCGAGCATATCGCTCGTTATCTCATGCAGCGGGGGAATGTTCGGCCGAAGAGGCGTTCGGGGGTTCGTTACTTCCCCGCCTCATTGACGGCCCGGCTTTTCGGTGGTTCTCGTCCTTGCCGCCCGAATCGGTGGCCGGGTGGAAAGATTTGGAGCGTAAATTCCACGCTCACTACTTCGGCCAGCTTTACGAGAAGAAATTGATTGACCTCGCCACCCTGAAACAAAGGCACAGTGAAACACCGCTGGAGTTTCTGAGAAGATTTAGAGAAGTCAAGGGCATGTGCTTCTCATTGAACTTGCCAGACGATCAGCTAGCCGATATGGCCGTCGCCGGGATGTTGCCGGCCGTGCGCGAAAAGCTCTTTGGGATGGAGTTTGAAAACTTGGGCCAACCGTCACGAAATTATCCTTGATGAGCAATCGGGCGTATGGCCTCAAGAAGGACCCCAAGTTTGGCAAGCGGCACGACGTCGCCGATATCTACAATCAATTCTTGGACAAAGCCGATTTGTTTGAGGATTCGACGACGAGCCGGAGATAGGCTGCGGCGAGAGATCATGTGGGGTAAAGAGCCTCTCACAATGAATCGGCGTTGGGTCGGACGGACCAAAGGAACCTATGACTTCGACATCACAAAGGCCGACAAGTTGTTTGAGCTCTTGGTAAAAGAAGGCCGAATCAAGGCGCTCCGAAGGGCACTCTATGCTTCGGCCGATGGAGTCAAAGCGAAACGTTATCGCGGCTTTCATGACGGGGACTCCCATTTCATCAACGGCTTGCGGGGTCTTCGGGATGAGGATCCAAAAGGCTATCCGGGAAGGGCACCTCAAATTCGATAACAAGATGAAGGCCGGATGGCCACCCCTTCCCGCGAACATGCTCGGCTTTTCCGTCAATGCGATAACGGCGAAGAGAAAGGGAAAGTCAAGGTCCTGACCTCAGCCAGGTCCAAGCAAGATGGATCAGTTGACCCGAAGCGCCAGGTTACCATAGAGCAAGTCCGGGCGACGCCCCCGCGTTCTCAAGAGCCATATCGAGATCGGGGAGTCATCCAAGCCCAAACCCAAGGTGACGTCGCGCATCCTCCTTAATAAATGGCGGCGCCGCATGGAGAAGGAACGCTACCGGGAGCGGGAGCGGCGCGGGGCCGAGGAGGAAGCGCGCGCGATGGAACCGGGAACGACGCGCGCGCGCGCGGAGCGCGCGCCCACCGGGGGTGCGCCTTTTTCGAGCACCGCCGGAATGAAGGCCCGAAACGCCCACATTAAGGAACCGTCCCGAATGCGGCCGACGGATATGCCGAGTACGGGCGGGAAATCGCGCAATCGCCGATCCGTCCATGAAAGACTTGGAAGGATACACCCGAATGGGGATCGGCGGCAAAAAATTGAAATCATTGATCATCCCAAGAAGCGCCGGCCGATCTCGGGTGGGGCGACCACGAGGAAGACGAGGAGGTCTACGTGCGGCGAGAAGGGGCAATGGTGCCCACCCGGTCCGCGCAAGAGCCGGAAGAGGCGGGTCCAACGCTTGAGGAACCGCGAGATGAAGCAAGACGGGGTCCGGACGAGACGAAGTGGCGCCCCAAGGACCGGCGGAAGGATCAAAGCGTCAAGCCCCCGCATGCATGGTATACTTCTGCCAAATGAGTTCATGGCTCCCGCTAACCGGTGATGCAGGAGGAAGCTTCCTTTGACGACGAGCGGCCGAGGAGATGATGGCGCGGTCGGTGCTTGCCAAGCGGGCCATCTTCGACAAGCCGGCCAAGAATCGCCACATGAGGCCGCCGTACTTGAGGGGGGTACGTCAATGGCAAGCCATTGACCAAGATGTTCGTCGACGGTGGCGCGGCGGTTAACGTGATGCCGTACACCACCTTCGGGAAGCTTGGCATGACCCCGAGCGATTTGACACCAACAAGCATCATCCTAAACGACTTCGCCGGAACCCCTCGGATACCAAAGGATGCGCTCACGTGGACTTGATGATCGGGTCCAAGACGCCGCTCACCACCTTCTTCGTCATCGAAGGGAAGGGAGCCTACGGCCTGCTTTGCATGGCGGGGCCGGATCCACGCCAAGCTGCTCGCGTCCCATCCACTATGCATCAACGGTGATCCGGTGGGTGGACGACGAAATTGAGGTCGTGCGGGCGGACGACTCCGTGAGCGTGGCTAACATGGAACCGGCCTTCCGGGAATACCAAGGCATCGATTGCTTCTCGGGGAAGGACCGGGGAGAAGGTCTCGTTGAACTCGTCGGCGGTGACCAACGGCCGATTCAAGCGGTCGGCTCTTACGATAATTTTTAATGGAGAACCCCGTGGATGGCAACGATGGCAAGCCGGGAAGAGGATTCATGTCGGCCGATAAGCCGGAGGAAGTTGACATTGGAAACGGTGATAAACCAAGGCCGACGTTCATCGGTGCGGGTTTGCAACCGGACTTCGGGGGAAACTTAATCAAGCTTCTCAAAGAATATAAAGATTGCTTCGCACGGGATTACTCGGAGATGCCCGGATTGGATCGATCTATCGTCGAGCACCGGTTGCCAATCAAACCCGGTTTCAAACCATATAAGCAACCGCCCGGAAAATCTACAAGGATGAAGTATTGGCCGATGTGAAGAAGGAAATCGAAAGATTACTTGACGCAAACTTCGTTCGGCCCTGCGGATATGCGGAGTGGATTTCTAACATCGTCCCCGTGTACAAGAAAAATGGAAAAATGAGAGTTTGCATAGACTTCGGGGACCTAAACAGAGCTACTCCCATGGATGGATACCCAATGCCTATTGCCGATTTGCTTTGATTGACGCCGCCGTCGGGCACAAGGTGATTAGCTTCATGGATGGCAACGCGAGGGTACAATCAAATCTTTATGGCAATAGAAGACATCTCGAAGACGGCCTTCAGGTGTCCTGGCCATATAGGCCTATTTGAATGGATCGTCATGACATTTGGGTTGAAAAATGCCGCGCAACCTACCGGCGGGCCATGAACTACATTTTTCATGAGTTGATCGGCAAGACCGTGGAAATCTACATTGACGACGTAGTGATCAAGTCCTTAAGCCATGACTCCCATCCGGAGGATGTGAAGAAAACCCCGGAATGCACCGGAAGCATGGTCCGAAGATGAATCCAAACAAGTGTGCATTTGGGGTGTCGACCGGGGAGTTCTTGGGGTTTTTGGTCCACGAAGGAGGGATTGAAGTTGGCAAAAAGAGCATGAAAGCCATTGATGAAGTCGTTCCTCCAACCAACCTCAAGGAGTTGCAATCACTGCTCGGCAAGATCAACTTTGTGAGAAGGTTCATCTCAAATTTATCACGAAGGTGTTGCCGTTCTCTCCGTTCTTTGAAGCTAAAGAAGGATCGAAGTTCACATGGGGTGACGAACAACAAAAGGCTTTCGAGGAAATCAAGCAATACATGAAGGAGCCACCGGTGCTTTGGTTCCTCCTCGACCGAACAAGCCTTTCAAGTTGTACGTGGCGGCCGATACCCAAACTATTGGATCGGCCCTTATTCAAGAATTCGAAGGGAAGGAGCGGATAGTAGCCTATCTCGGCCGAAAACTACTTGATCCCGAAACCAGGTATTCGGCTATAGAAAGATTATGTCTTTGCGTATACTACTCGTGTGCAAAGTTTCGGCACTACTTGTTGAATGCCGAATGCACTGTATACTCAAAGTTTGATGTGATAAAACATATGTTATCTATGCCAATTTTGAATGGTCGGGTTGGCAAATGGATCTTAGCTCTATCAGAGTTCGAGTTGAAGTTCGAATCGGCGAAAGCCATCAAAGGTCAAGTCATTGCCGATTTTATAACTGAACACCGTGACCCTTCAATTAATCTGCTTGAAATTACCCCATGGGCTCTATTCTTTGACGGGTCATCATGTGGCAAAGGTGGGGGAGTAGGGATCCTACTAATTTCTCCCAGAGGTGAGATGTTCGAATTCGCCATTCCTATACAACCCACCGTCACAAATAACCGCCGAGTACGAAGCACCGCTTCGAGGGCTTCGGTATTTGAGAGAAGCGGGGCCGTTTCGGTTGAAATTTATGGGGATTCGAGTTGGTCATCAAGCAATTGAACGGCCGGTACGAGTGCGAAGCGAGGCGCCGAGGAGTTACTACGAGGAATGCGAGAGAAATCTTGAAGAGCTTTCCACCGGTAACCTTACAAGACATTCCTAGAGAGCATAACGAGGAAGCAAACGGTGCCGGCTCGGAGCGCCTCTGGTTATAAAGAAAATCAAGAAGCATTTCTTTGCAGAGGTGAGCACACTAGGGACGGATCTTACGAGAAGATGATTGGAGGAAGGAAATCGTTGATTATTTGAGAGATCCATCCCGAAAAGTCTCTAGGAAGCTCAGGTACAAGGCAATCAAGTTCGTTCTTCTGGATGACAATTTATTCTATAAATCATTAGATGGAGTCTTGTTGCGATGCACCGGGTCCCGAGAAGAAGCCAAGAACATGATGAGCGAGGTGCACGATGGGATATGCGGAGCGCACCAATCGGCCTATCGCATGAAATGGGTTATTAGGCGGTGGATGTTTTTGGCCGACGATATTAGAGGATTGCTTTGAGTATTACAAGGGGTGTCAAGATTGCCGAAGTTCGGGAATATTCAAAGAGTCCCCGCATCGGCATTAAATCCCATCATCAAGCCATGGCCATTCGGGGGCCGGGGTATAGACTTGATTGGCCAAATTAATCCACCATCTAGCAAGGGGCATAAGTTCGTGCTTTTGGCTACTGATTACTTCACCAAATGGGTCGAGGCAATCCCACTCAAGAAGGTGACGTCGAAAAACATGATCGAATTCATCAAGGAACACATCATCTATCGATTTGGGATTCCTCGGACGATTACCACCGACCAAGGGGCACAATTCGTGTCATTGGAATTCGGAGATTTTGCCGAAAGCATGGGGATTAAACTGTTTAATTCTTCCCCATACTATGCCCAAGCTAATGGTCAAGCGAGAGGCTTCTAACAAGATCATGATCAAGCTTATACGAAGAAGATCGACCAGAAGCCGAGGAGATGGCATTCGGTACTCAGCGAAGCGCTGTGGGCTTACCGAATGGCCCCCCATGGAGCTACAAAGACTTCTCCTTACGAGTTGGTTTACGGGCATCACGCGATCTTGCCCTGGGAAATGCAATCAGAGTCAAGGAGAGTAGTGCTGCAAAAGGATTTGAGCTCCAAGGATTACAGTGGCCTAATGATGGATGAGTTAGAAGATTTGCATATGATCCGTCTCAGGGCCCTGGAGAACATCGAGAAAAACAAGCTGGCGGGTCGCCAAATACTATAACAAGAAAGTAAAAGTAAAGCAATTCACGAGGGCGATCTAGTTTGGAAAGCGCTACCGCCGATTGGAACTAAATACGGTGAATTCGGCAAATGGTCCCCTAGCGGGAGGGGCCTTTTCGTGTGGTCGGATGCGTTCTCGGTAATGCATACATATTGAAAACTTTGCTAGGAGAGGAGTTTTCCGCCGCAATAAATGGAAGATATCCGAAGAAGTATTATCCTAGCATTGAAATCGATCGATGATCATACACTTCGACACGAAACAGTAGGCACTCGAGGATGAGGCCGCCTTTAGAACAAAAAATCCATGAACAAAAGAAAATGGCCGAGGCTCGATGCATTGCCCTTAGCTCAATACTACACCACAAGCCGGTTTCTTGCGGGATTACACATAGCGACCCCCGAAGGCCAAGTCCCCTAAGGGAGGGAAGCGAAGGCGTGGAGTAAGAAGCGAAAGTATGGTTCAATCTTTTCTTTGCTTCTTCGGCCGTCGCTCCCTCTTCAGTTGTTCCAGGACCACCGTGACGGCGACTTGGAACGCACGAGGATGGCCACGATTGGCGGCCTCTACCAAGCTATCCCAGGCCGCCTTCAGGTTGCCGTACCTGTCAGAGACATCTGGAGCAAAAGAATCGGGGTTAGGGGCAAGAAATCCGGATGCAAACATGAAGGGGGGCGAAGCGTTTACCCCCTACTAGCGCTTCCGGCGCCATACGACGCTCGCGTTCGGCTTGACGACGGACGGACATGTCCCCGAGGTCACGCTCCGGGCGCCCGGACACGGCGGCGCGCCCGATGGATGACCCTTTGCTCGGGCGTGGCATCCTCCGCCTCGGGAGAAGAATCGGAGGAGATGTACTCGGGAACATCTTCGGTTCCGATGACTTCTTCGAGAAGCAAATCAAGGCTAAAAGAGGCGAGAGGAAAACATGAAGCGCAAGATCAAGCGAGAAGGACAAGGAGCGAGATCAAGAAAGAACTCACTTCCGAAGCGTACGCTTCCTTGACGAGCCACTCTCCCGAGGTTGTTTACCCTTGTCCATGGCGTTGGGGTTTTTTCTTCTAGCGGCGAGAAGAAGAAACGAGAAGCGATGGAGGAGTGTGCGAGTGGATTTGCGAGCACCCCACGGGCTATTTTATCGACCAAGGAGGCGCATTGGGAGTGATGATCGGCCGACGCACCTGTTGGAATACCAAGCGGCGGGGGTTTTCCACCAAGTGCGAAGGGTTTTCTTTTGAACGATATTTACGGATTGCCGAATTGGGATCCTTTGTGGAGTTTGCGCCAAGGGGCGCTTGCTTGCGAGCGTTCGGCTAAAGACGGTTCCCATACGCATTCGAAGAAAACAAAATTCACGAATGCAAATGCAAGGGGAGATATCACGGAACAAGTGCGGGATTCAAAAGTTCATCATATATTGCCGACATTTACACATCCCTAGTACAATCTAATCAAAGAGTCCGTTCGGCACGGAGCGGGGATGGGTAATTTCGGCAATAGCGTCGCCGTGGCCGTCGAGGCGCTCCGGATGAGCTCGATCTCGTCGATATCCTCCGCGCGCCGCCCCGGAAGCCACGCGGCCTGGTGGAATAGTCGACGTCCGTATGCGTCGCCATCGCGGCCAGTGCCCAAGGTGGTGCCCGGACGAACACCATGGACGGCCACCTCGTCAATGCGGCGCTCCACCGCGGCCGGGCGCTCCGCCGGCGTGTCGCCGTGAGCGTTCACCTTCTCCGTCGGTCGCTCCACCGGCGCCTTTGGGCTGGTTGAGCTCAGCATCACGGGCTGCGAGAGGCAAACAAGAAGGGGTTAGCATCAAAGGCTGGATTAAATCAAGAATCAGAACCATACCATCGATGGCTTCCAGCAGTTGTTTCCGCTGGTCCTCCCACTCTAGTTCGGCCACGCCTGCTTTTTTGGAGACGGCCTCCAGCTCAAGACGAGACGCTTCTAGCTCCTCCTTGAAGCGAATAGCGTCTGCTTCCCCGTACGGCACCGGGGAGTGGCCATCGGACTCCGAAGAGTCGTCAGGAAGGGGCTGATTGGCCGGCGCGCGGGGCGGATTCCACTGAATCAAACTGAAAAAAGGGAGATGATTGTCAAGGCAAAGGGAGATCAAAAGGGAGATCGACAAGGAGAAGTTGATGATCATCACCGCCTGCGCGCATTAGCGCTGCTTCCCTCAGCCTCGTCGGAGGCGCGGCGGCGGTTGAGGCGGCGCACCATTGTGGTTTGGGGATGTGCACTGTTTGCAAGAGGGCCAGAGATTGGCAAAGATTCGAGAGCTAGAAGACCTGGTGGAGAGCTAGGGGCACCTATGGCGACATTTATAGGCCTGGCAGGGTAATTGTGGCTTCGAATCGTGGCTGTGGATCGTGGCGCACGTCCCAATAAAATCGGAAGGCGGAGAGGTTTCCTTGACCAACCCGCCGGCGGGTCGTTTGGAGTTCTAAGCTGAAACGCGCGTGGGTCGATGGTTTCGGCTAAAGGAATTCAAGGTGCCGTTCGGCAGTTAGCGTTTCACTACCGAATGGGTCGTTCGGCATCACATCTCAAAGCACGCCAAGGAAAGGAAACAAATTGCAAAGGAAATATTACAAGAACGACCAGTCCAGGTATACATCAACAAGAACATTCAAGCGTTAAGGAGTTTTGCAAGTGCGTGACGAACATTGGATACTATCAAGTGGGAGTTATCCAAGATCTCCTGATAGTCCTTTTGGGCATCAGATAAGTCAGTAAGCTCTGCATCGCACCGCTTTACTCTGGTAACAGCCGATTCTGCCTCCGCTTCGGTCTTTGCTATCAATCCAGGGAGATCGGCTATTTTCTTCTGGTCAATCTCCATTTCCGCTGACAGGCTTTTCAATTCCGCCTCTAGAGCGGCCTTTCGGCGACTTTCGGATCGTAAGAGGTTTGCGAGGTCGCCAAGGCATCCTTATGGCTTTTTGCTTGGGATTGTATCCCGTTCATGGCCTGTTCAGCATCAGTTCTTTCCTTTTCAATGGCCGAACGGGAGCGCAATTTCCTCCAAGTACGCCTCAAAGGAACATAGAAGGGCTCTAAGTCGTAGATGGACGACGAAAAGCTCGATGTCATCGGGAAGTTTGCGACTAATGGGCTCGAACATCTCTTCAAAATGACCGAGATCATTGAGCCGATCCCGGACGTTCTTCTCTAGCCGGGCCGCGATTTCTTTGAGTTTGAGCAATACCTCATCGGGCAACGGCCGGTTTACTTCTTTCATCACATCGGCGGTCGACGGGCCCTCGATGGCGAGGCTCGATGATGACGGGGCGTGATCCCGAAAACAAGATCTGCCGAGGTGAGAATGCTAGCATCAAGGTATCAAGATTAAGAGCGGAACCAAGTACCTCATGAATGGTATCTTGAGCGGAAGCAATCGCGGACGGAGGAGGCGTCCCGAGTAGAGCCGAAACGTCCAAGTCGGGAGATGCTGGTGCAGCAATCAGCGACTCGTGAGTTTCTGGCTGGGGAAGAATCGGATCTTCCTCTATTAGGTTGACCGTTGCTGCTTGGCTGATAGGCGATGGCATCCTAGGAGGACTTGGCGACTCCAGTTGAGTTGAGGGATTCATCTCTGGAGTGCGTGCTGCTTCCGCAGAAGGGGATGAAGATGAAACCTCTACTGGGATGGGCAACTCAACCCTGGAAGGGCTCGCCTGTTGAACCACTGGGACATCTACAAGTGGTTCTCCAACAGTTTCTTCTGCAAATGTCCAATTGGAGGGATAAGTGCCGGTGCTCACCCTTGAGAAAGAACGGCAAAAAGTCATACCGGTAAGAGGAGCATTGGCGGTGTGCCGGTTCCGAGGAATGGTGGGCTCGGTCCGAAATACACAATGATATGGTATATCAAGAACGAGTGACCCGAATCGGGAGGGTAAAGGAATTTACCTCAACCAAGTACTTTCTTGACGGTTCTCCTCCTTTTAGCGCTCGGAGGGGGGAACCGGATGCAATCCTTGCCTCCCCCGTCAACGGCAAGGCCGGAAAGACGGGATCGGTGGTAGCGTACTCGTCCATCGGTTGGCGCAAGGTTGTAGATTTAAACCCCAATCGTCGAAATCGGGCCTTCGGCATTATAAGTGATTACCCCGGCTCGAGGGGCGGGTGCGTGTTCTCGTGGACGAAAGATGACGGTCAAAACCATGAATGAAGAAGGAGTGCTTGATCTAAAGGGTCATTGTGTTACCTCCGAAGTCGGCGAGAAAATCGGGCACCACTTCCGCACGAACACATGGACAGAGTTCATTGAAGATGTGGTCATGGAATTCTTGCCACCATGAGTCGAAGGTGGGGTGAACTACAATTGCGAGGCACAAAAGGACATGTGTAGACGGTGGGACCGCACACATAGTTGAAAACTCGCTGCACCTTGCATCGATTCTTTGATTTCCTCTCCGGGCTTGAGGAATTCATGCGTAAACAATCTTGGGGGCGGCTGGCCACATCCAAGTTGTCGGCCATGATGTTAGGCCGATAGTACTCATAAGTACGGCATTCCCCCCTCCCTCCATTGAATTCGGCCGGTAATATGCATGGGCGGATTATAACATTGAAGATTTCCAAGAATCTCCCATCTTGATGGCCGGGCTCAAAGGAAAACTCGACGGGGAAGGTCGAGTGTCACGGCCTAGATAAGGGAGCCAAAGAGGATCGGGGAAGCCTTTGAAGAACAACTCGAAGAGTTGGGTGATGTCTGTTGAACAATAACGGTTGAAGCCGCTTCTCCATAGCTTTGGCATCCTCTCGGTGACTTGAAGCTCTCCTTCGGGGGATTGGACCGGGGGAAGGACACCGGAGTTCAAGTCGACGCCTACGATCCGGTGCATGTGAAGCTGCAGGCCAAATCCGAACAAACCACCAAGGGCCATTGACGCACGTTATCCTCCGGCCGGTATACATTTGGGTAACCGTCCGATGAAGCATATGGTATACACCGCCCAAAAGGAATTTTCCCGAGAGGAAGGCGGTTGCCGTGGCCGGATGGATCGCCATTGCGATATGATTCGAGTGGGTTCATTGGCCTTGCCACGAAGACAAACCCGCATAACCACATGTTCAAGAAGGCTCGTATTCAACTTCGCCAAGGGGATTATCTCTCATATGTTTCAAAATATAATTCTTGTAGCCATTCCCCGGCTTTACCCCCGTTTGGCGTGAGGAGTTCTTGAAATTCCAAGGTTGAACGGACCGGTGATGTCAAGGCCGGTGATCATGTACACATCGGCCAAAGTTGGGGACATTGGGCCATGCCCAAAAAGGAAGGCATTGACGCCATTGGACCGAAGTGGCACGCGGCTATCGAAGATCTTCATTCTTAGGCATCTCAGCTACAGATAACTCCAAACATTGAGCAATGCGGAGAGTATCCAGATTGGTCAATCCGCTCTTATCCGCGAGAATCCTACGGTACCAAGTCTTCCAACCCGCGATTGGGGGCAAAGGCCAGTTCTTGAACGCATCTTGCCACTGAGGAGGTGGAGATAAAGCTACCTTGAAAGGAATTCTCCGAGATTCGACGGCAATGAAATCTCGAGGGTCGGGATTCCCTTCGGGACCGAGATAATAAGATTGCGAATTGGCCTCAATGGGAATCGGAAGGCGGTAGATGGTTCTCGGAAGAGAGCGGAAGAAGAAAATCTTAGGTAAAATTGAAAACCTAATGCCGAACAAAGGTTTGGAAGGGTGAAGTTACCCGAGTAGCTTGGTGCCGAGTTGCCATTGGAGATTCGAGCTCGAAACAAAGGGGATCTAGGGTTGGATCCGAACGAAGAATCCGGCGGATTGCGAAGAACAGGGTTGACGGAGTTTGGCTCGTAGATTCGTGGTTGGAGTCAATTGTGGAACAAAATTACTTTTATCCCACAATTGAAGGGGCATGTGTTAACACCAAAATTTGGTAAGGAGTATGACATGTGGGTCCGATTCGGAAAAGAGTCCGTCCGGTGGAAGGAAAGATATCTTCGAGAGATTTTCGGCGGTAAGGATCCGCGGTCGGCTATCCGCTCCCGGTTCGGCAAAGGAACAAGAGAGCCGATTTTGCGGGATTGGACGGTGACGTGGCTCGATCAGAGGGAGCGAATGGATGGACACGCGATCAAGCTTAGTTAGGCAATGTATCCATTCGCAGTTGTAATTAGCGGGGTATAAATACGATCCCTGGATGTATGTAAAGAACACGTTCATTCCTCAATACACACCGGCCTTACGCCAAACCCTAGAGTCCCTTGTCGTGTCGTCGAGTTCTTCGAGAGGGCCAATCGATCCGTCGACCTCCGTGAGTACCGGCAACCTTGTATCATGTCTAGTATCATGCGGTGGATTTAGATCTGATGCAAGTAGTCTTGTTACCATGCTTCGTGTCATGCGGTAGATTCAAGCTTGGTTCAAGAGGGTTTCTTGTTAGATCACGAGCCATGCGGTAGGCTAAGGTCTAGCTCGAAGCTAGTTATCGGCTCTATTGGTTTTTGGCAAGATCCAATAGATTCATTAAGTTACCCTGTGTTATCATGAGTTTTGCATTATGTTTTAATTCATGTAACACTCTTTTGCCCAATCTAGATGGGTTTGGATCGGCTCTTTTCCTTTTAAGATCCGTGCAAGAGTAGGTTTCGTGTTTTGACGCGTGGATCTTGTGCTCTTCGATAGCCGAAACCGAATCGATCTAGGTTGTTACGTGTTGCGGGTTCAAGCTTGCTTTGTTAGTATAAATCTTGAAAGAGCCGGTATCATGCGGTAGATGCGGTTTTTGGGTTGCTTTGGAGCTAGTCATCCGTGGATTAGATTTCCAATTCGGCTTGATAGATTTATTCACGTGGTAATGTTTGTTCCTTCTTCATGGACCCCGAATCGGTTGTTCACCCGCATTCGGTTATATCTTCACGAGCGGATCACGTGCGTTGTTTATGTTTTTAAAGACGTGTGCTTCTAGCTTTCCATATTTAGGTTGTATCATGCGGTGGATAGATCTATTTATGGAAAGTGGTGCGTTCTTTCATGCAAGTTGTATCATGCGGTGGATAGATTTGCTTGATGTCGTGCCCGACGGATCTTAAAGTGATTAGACATGCGGTAGACTAATGCTTTGGATCTATGCATGCTTATTTTAATACATGATCATGTTCGTGCTTTGCTTTATTTAATGTCAATCTTCATTGAGGATCGGTCATGGCTTTGTACACGTATCTTTGTTTATTCGAGAGACCGATCGTTGTCATGCTTACGTCATCCATTCGGCAATGTTCTTTTTTCCTTCATGATTACCCGAATGGTTGCGGTTCTTTGACAGTAGCTTCACATAGCTACATGTCGTCTTGCTTGGCTTTTTAGCCGTAAATATGGAACCGCTCGGTACCACCCGTAGGTTCCAAGTTTTGGTATTTAACAGCTTTTCCCTTTTGTTAATTTTCGGGAAAAATTGATCGGCACGTCACCTTCTCTCTCGCGCGTGCGAAGCTAAGCTTTTCGGCTTGCCGTGTGATTGGCGCCGGGTGCATATTTTGCGTCAACACCCTCGGAAGTGAACCAACACCGATAAAGAAGCAGGGGGCAGACGCCACCACACCGAGAGGCCACCGTCGTGCAGGACCCAACGCCACAGTGTTGTTGCACCCAAGCCGACCGCATGTCGGCATGAAAAGCACTGAGTCCCAAGCAACCCAACGCGCGAGGGCCTTGCCGCGTCCGCCGTTGGACATCTCTCACGCGTGCGCGGGGACCTCCAACCCACCACTCAGCACGCCTCATTCTCGTGCGCAGGGACCTCCGAACCCGCCACACGGCTCCACATTCCGGACTCGTTCCAAGAATTGCCGGCAAGGTAGTAAGAAGAGGTACCCGCCCCCCTTGGAAATGTATCAAGCCGCCAGATCACCGCCAAGGTTCGAAATCATCACGTTGCTTCCCCCTTCACGAAGCCACCGCCAACAAGCCAGAAGACTGAAGTTGTCGCCAGCGCCGTCTTCCGACGTTGTACCGCACCAGGTGGATTCAGCCATGCCGAAGCAACCCACCGCGATCCGCTGCAGGCCAAGTCGCCACTAGTTGTCGTTGCCGCAAGCGTCGTCCTTCGATGATGTCCCACACCGCGCTGGCGATTGCCAAGCAACACCAGGTGCCACGAGACGCTGCGAGCAGCCGAACAATAACCAAGTGAAGACCCCCAACCACTAACAAGAGAGCAGGCGTCTTCGCGAGAGGTAGACAACCCCCATGTCGCATGCGTTGTGGCAGATTTGTCACCATCGGCCGAACCAGCCAAAGGCAGCAGGTCGGCCATGCCACCAATCAAACAATGTCTCTAGAGTCGACGCCTCCAAGGAGGTCGTGACGCCCGTAGACGGTGCCGTCGCTCGTCCAGGAATAGGACCGGGTTTTCAACCAGAGACCGCGGGTGGCAGGGTTTGCATCTCCACAATGATGCCCTCAACACGGAGAGCGACACCCGAAGGCGCTGCCGCCATTCCGCCAAAGTGACTGACAAGGGCTTTCGCCTGGAGCCCCGAACCCCACCGCACGCGTTCGAGGCATCATACCGGCACAACCGCCGCGGCCGCCCCAACGGAGAGACTCCTATGTCACAGCACCACGCATCCTGCCGCCGTCGAAGCCTCGCTCCACTGTCTCCGAACTCGCGCCTGGACACCACGCCACCGTGGCATCGCGTCGGTGCCGCGCCTCACAAGGCGCCACAACAACTCTTCTCAAGTTGTGTCGCGCCCCAGCCGCAGCACCATGTCGCCGCCAGAGTGGTCGTCGAATGTCGTCGCCGCGGAGGTCCCACGACGTTGTCGGCTTGTCGCAGGCCGGCGTGTCACGAAGACGAGGACGCCCATTGTCACCCGCAGCCAGCCGCAAGGGAGCGTGCCCGCGCGCGAAGCGGCCACCGCGCCGCACCGACGACCGCACCGACGCCACGGAGACCTCCACCGCCCCGGCCCGCCGTAGAGTCGCACGTCGTAGGTCCGGCCAGGGAAGGCCGGATCCGGCCTCCAGGGCACCGGATCCGACCTCGGCGACCCCGAATCCGGTCTCACCAGCGCCAACTCCGTCCGCCGTGGGGAGGCTCCCGTAGTCTCCCCACAACGGCCGCGCCCTACTTGGAGAGAGGGGAGGAGAAGCTGCCTCGCCGCCGCCGTCCTCGTGGGCCACGCGGGCTTCCGGTGGCTGACTTCAGCGGCAGTGGGAGGTGGATGAAGGGGGCGGCGGCGAAGGGCGTTGGGGCTTCGCCCGTGTCGCCCACGCGGGGACGACGCGGGGGCTTTTTGAATAAAATCTTGGAAGCATGATTTTTTCACAGGATAAATCTGTCAAACAAATCAGTTGACAACACTTTTCTCTCAGAACAAATATGTTGTATAAATCAGCATAGATCCATTCGAACACACTGAGAGAGCATTTGCCCCCTGAACTCGTAGTACAAACTCTATTAGTACCTATCATTCGGGTTGATAAAACTAAAAACTTAGCTTTGTTTTTCTATGCTTAATCCCTGTTGAGTTTAGGAACAAGTTATGCTACAAACTTAGAATCTACGGGTGAAATGTACAATTAACAGAAACTTTGTGGAGGCAAATCGTAACGATACACCTTTACTTTTTTTGAGAATGATACTCCTTTACTCCCTCCGTCCCTTAAACATCGTCGTGGAAGCTACAGGCCGGCGTCCCTAAATTATTGTCGCCCGCTAGCGCTCCGTAGGCCTGTACCCCCACCACTGCCTAGTTCCTTGCATGTGGTAGTGAGTCGCCAGAGGCAGTGCTGGTTGTTTAATGTAAAAATGTTTATGTTGCTTGTAGCACGTTTGAGCATTTATGACATTCCGTCCAAATATCTGATGACTCATCATTGGTGAATAGGGGCAGCAGTGTCTTTTATCAACTGCATTGGTCTTTGGGTTATTTTCCCAGCGACAATGTTTAAGGGACGGAGGGAGTACATCTTAAAAGGCGGCTTATCAACTTTTCTGAAACACAGTGTATGCAAAAGCTCCTATACACCCTAGCACAATGCTTTGTAGTAAAAAAAACTTAATTATCAATAAATTAGTTAATTAGTTTAGGGATTGGTTTGCACCAAATGAAGCATGAGGGATGAATATCACACTTTTGCAATATTTGATATGTGAAAGATGCATTTTTCCTAAATGGAACACCTACCGTCAAAGACTTGAGCTAACCTCAAGTTTGTCAAAGATGGTCCCTTTGAATTGTTGGGCTTGAAATGGTTTGTGTCTTTGTGTATATATTTTTTTTGTGGAAGCCAGTTGAGAGAAATACTAGGCAATTCCCCGCGTATTGTTGCGGGATGTTTAATAAAATATTTAGTTATTATTATCAATTGGTGTGAGAAAATATTAAAAACTTAACACTTTTGACATGACGGCGAATGATTTAATTAAGAGATACTTGATACAATATAAGTGTAGTTGCCTTTGACATGAAATGTATAATATTAAGAAAATAAACATAAAGAACTCAAAGTTTCACATTAATTAAGCACCATAAGGAGTGTTGCCTTGCGCAGTTGCCGCGCATGGAGCTAATGACTTCAGTGGCGTCCAGTGCGTGCGCATGGATGTGGACGTAGAGTTGCAGGTCCCCGTGGTGCGCTTCTCGGTGTACCAAAGGATCTCATATCTCGTGATCGGGTCGGGTTACAACGACCATCACTTAGAGGCATGGTTTTTTTTACCAACCGCGGAATTTATACTGCTGAGGAGTGGTATCAGTATACCCAGCGGTAAATGGTACTCCCTCCGTTCCGAAAAAAAGCGACGTTTAGGACAGCGACACCTGCCTCCAATATACAACTTTGACCTCTTGTTATTATAAAAATATTTATCGAATAGTGATATATGTATACTTTTATGAAAGTATTTTTCAAGACAAATCTATTCATATAGTTTTCACATTTGCAAACTCAACAACTTAAAAGTTATTGATGATTTATATTCCCAATGTTTGACCCAAACCTTGTCCTAAACGTCGCTTTTTTCGAACGGAGGGAGTATATCGCTTCTTACCGCTCGAATTCAAATTCCAAATCAAAATCGGTAGTTCAAACGGTATCGAGCGGTATACCGCGGTATAAATGGTTTTTACCGCTCGGTAACCAATTTATACCGGTGCACTGAAAAAGACCCTCCGGCTTAGAATAAATGAAAATTTTGGCATGATGTTTGCACAAATTAGTGTTAAATAGAACCCCCAATCAATGATTTATAGTTATACATAGAAATACTACACCAAACACAATAATACTAGCCGTGCATAAGTTAGTTGACAGTTCAAATACAAATAGTTCATACAACACAAGTTCAATGGTAAAAAGGAAAGATCCCCAGCTGGGTCGCGGAGTGGTACTCGGCGATGGACATGACATTCAAGCCTCTCGTCCTAAGCAACTCACCCTTGTACTGTTGCCAAGTTAGGCCCGTCCACGCCGTTGTTGTCTGCCACTCACCGACTGACATGTTGTAAAAATCGGGGTCTTCCCATTCATACACCCATGTCGTCTGTGGCTGCGCGTTGATGTCGGAATGGGATAAAAAGACCACGACTGGGAGGTATCACTGTGGGAGGAAGAAGAGTACGCTGGGTCGTATTGTGACGCTCCAACCGTTCTCCTCTGCGACTCTAGTGCTCCATGGTCGGGATCCTGAGTAGCATGTGTGAATTCAGTCTCCCCTACAGTCAACCATGGATCATAATTAGCACATATAGTTAGAAACATCATACGTGTGTGTAAATGTAGATGTGTATACCTGTGAAACGAATTCCACCACCACCACCACCAATACCACCACCAGCATCATCACCATCACCATCACCACCATCATCATCACCACCACCACCGTCACCATCACCATCACCATCACCATCACCATCATCATCATCATCATCATCACCGTCATCTTCACCTGAGCTGCTATCCCCAGACTCCTGGTACGGTGGACTACGCTGACTATCATCATCATCAGTGGAGGCGTCGCTGGTCACTTCTATTGGTGGTGCCTTTGTCTTGCCTTTTTGACGTTTTGGGTCACTCTGCTTAGGCCCACTCTGGAACAACCTCTTCCCAATGTGACTGCTACCCACATTTCTTCGTGCCCAATCACTAATGCAATCATCACCCGTAGCGGTTTCGAGATCTTTGGGGTCTATATGATCCCTCACAAGCTGGGACGGGATAGGAATGTCACTGTCTTCATCCTCCTCATCAAGAACCGGCTCCCGGTTTGATCTACCATATTCCATCCATTCCCGCACCGGATTTTTCTCATCATAGAAGCTAAGTTGGTCAAGATGCTCAATAATATCACCATCATCATCACGCCCAGGAGTGGCATCCTCAAGTCGCAGCCGAAGGTTGTAGTTGACATAGACAAACTTGTTAAGTTTCTTGTGTGTCAACCGATTTCGAACCTTGGTATGTAGCAACGCAAACGTACTCCAATTACGCTCACATCCACTTGAGGAAACACACTGTGAAACAAGCCGCAATGCAAGGCGCTGCAACTATGGAGTAGATCCACCGAACATCATCCACCAGGCCGCTGCATGTGCAACCGATTGTGTAAGCAATATATTCGAGTAGCGGATAGAATAGGGTGTCTTTGGGAAGAACGCTTACATGGTGATGTCTTCGGGTCCGTCGCCATCCGTTGTGCCATTTCCGATCCATACTCGGCATGCTTCATGAGAAACACTTCAGTCTCCGATACATGCTTTCCAAAAACATGTAGTTGGTCCCAAACCGAGTGACGTTCCACTTAAACAACTCCCCACCAATGGCCTTTCTCATCACTGCATTCAACTGACCATGGTTGTGTAACCAAGTTGAAATTCGCTTGCATGCCGTGATGACACCTGCATGTTCCGCCCTTTCACTGATATCCTTCAACATCAAATTGATAGTGTGTGCTTGACAAGGTGTCCAAGTAATGTGTTGAAACTCATTAGCAAGTGCCTTGCATGCTTTCTTGTAGTTCGACCCATTGTCCGTGACTATATGCACGATATGCTCCGCGCCAATCTCCTTCACCACCTTACGAATCTCTTGGAAAAATAAGCACAACATTTAGTTACCTCCCAAGACATCCTCAATGTTTCATAGTAAATAAACTAAGTGTCGTATGGACCTCCCCCCGGGCCCACTACCTCGGTGGGTACCGGACCGACTACTCGGTGGGCCCCTCGGGACTACCCCGCTTGCGCTACACGACACCCGAAGGCGTGGAGCACAAGGACTACACAGAGTAGTACTCGGTTAGGAGCCGTACATGTTCCGCACCGTATAGAGGACTCCTAAACGTACTCGACTAGTACTCTCTCCCTACTCCGACTTGTAACCCCGCCTCCCGACTATATAAGGCGAGGCAGGGACCGATCCCCTCATCCAATCTCCTCTCATACAACTCACGACGCACCATTGCACTATCTTGTAATCGTGCCCTATCAATCCGAGCTACGCAAAGATACAGACGTAGGGTATTACGCACCTCGCGGCCCGAACCCGTCTAAATTGTGTGTCACGTGTCTCTTCCTTCGAGTTACCGATCTCGGCGAGTCACAATCATCTACTTCGGTACTCCCCGTAGTAGGTTGCCGGTCTAAAACACCGACGCCTAGCGCGCCGGTAGGGGCTCTCGCTCGAGATCACATGGCGAACTCGACGGCTTCCGTCCACTTCAAGCCAACTGTCGCCTTCAACCGCGGCGACACCTTCGTCTTCGGCGCCTGGGTCTGCACTGCTGATGGCGCGGGCTCCTTCCGGCCGCCGCCTAACCGTGCGGCCCGACTCGAAGACAGCCTTGTGACGCTTCCCGAAGTTGTCACAGGCGAACTCGCCGGCAAGTTCGGCGAAATTTCGCTCTTCGACCACCACGCTGACTTCGAGCTCGAGTCCGTCTCCAACTCGAACCCGACGTCGCCATGGGCCATCGCATGCGAGCCGGCTACTCCGCCCATCGCACGGCCTCTTCACCACGCGGCACTCCGCGCGTGGCCCGCGCACCCCCGCCCGGCCCGCACGAGCGCTCCCACTTCGCGCCGGCCGACAAGGAGCCCGTACCCGAGTGCGATCGGACTCCGACGCCGTCCCCGACCGTGTCTCGACTCCGGCCCTCTCTCCGAGTTCTACTCGAACCCCGACTACGAGTTCGACTTCGGGTCGGACCCCCGAGGAGCCCGAGTCCGAAGACGACTCCATTGAGCTTCCCTTGTCGGGGCCGCCCTCGGGCCGGTTATAAGATCAACGCCCGCCGGCGAGATACGCCCATCGGCCGCACCGCAAGCCCCGCTCGACCTCGGCAAAGGAGGACTCACGCTACGTCGCCACATCGACTCGCTACCGTTCCAGAGGGAACACCGCTAGCCCGGCCGACTCCAACACACCAACTGAGGTGGCACCCTCTGAGTCCAGCCTTGGCACCCCCGATCGCCAAGTCTTCATGGCCGCCGGCGACACCCCAGGACCTTCAGGCACGGCTGAGGACAGATACCTGGAGGACATCTCCGCAGACGAGCTGTCTGCCAATGCACCTGCAGATGAGACCGTCGCCAACAGGGACGCTCGACGCGAACGCAACAGGAAGCGCAGCGAACGGCGCCGGCGGCTCAGAGACAACCTTCCCATCCGCAACCTTGCGGAAGCTCTCGAGGCGGTCGAGAGCAGAGTACACACCACCCCTGAGCAGTGCCTCATGTCGATCACAACGATCGCACGCCAGGCTCAGGGCATACGCGCTGGAGAGGTCATCGCCAAGCTCGCTGAAGAAGCCTACTTCATGCGGGTCGACAACAGAGTCAACCAACCTCCCCCAGCTAAACCCCGCGACAACGAAGCTACTAGTCGCAGCGCCAACCCTGGCCCCAACCGTACTCGAGCTGACATTCCAGCCGATCCAAACCGCCACCGCTCCAACGCCGGCGGACCTTCACATCAAGACCAAGGAAACCGAGAAGTCGTTCCCCACCGTGCTCCGGCCGGTGGCGGCGGCAACGACCCTGACGGCGGCGGCGGCCGACGGCGGCGCCCTCCAACCACGGGCCAACAAGAGAGCCGGGAGGCGGCGGCGGGCCGCGGCGGCCGTGGCCACGCGAACGCCCACGCCTCCGTGCCTCTCACGGCGGGGCACGACGCTCGCCGAAGATCGAGGAGTTGCGGCGGAAGAAGTCGACCACCGCCGCCGAGGGCGACGGCTTCCCCGCCTTCTCACCCCGCTCGCAACTTGCTCCTCCCCGACAAGTTCAAGCCATTGGGGATCACCAAGTACGACGCGAAGCAGATCCTATCCAAAGGGCTCCGATGCTACGCCCTCTCCATCGAGAATGCCGGCGGCAACGACACCAAATGCCTCTACTTCCCCCTTCCGTCCGGACCAAGATCCACTCACATGGCTCGAGTCGCTCGACAAGCACTCGATCGACAAGTGGGACCACCGAAGGAGCAAGCCCACGAGCAACTTCGCGCGGCGCCATGGGCCGTTCGGTACTCGCATGGACCTTGCCATGATCAAGCAGAACAGTGGCGAGACCCTCCGCAAGTACATGCGCCGCTTTTTCGACAAGCGCGCTACCGTCGTCGACGTCACCGACAAGGAGGTCATCGACCTCTTCCAGACGGTCTCTACCATCGCCGCACCTTCGAGGACTTCGGTCATCGCCGCCCCAGTCCATCCCCCACCTCAAGGACATGATCACGTCCCGGGCGGATGAAGAGGACAAGGCCAACGCCAAATACGACGCCATCCGCGGCAAGTCCAAGCGGAACTGGGGCGGCGGCAATGCGCAAAGAATGCAAACCAAGGCGGCCGCAACAACAACAACAACAACAACTACTACTACTCGGGTCCCAACCGCAAGCGCAAGCCGTACAACACCGTCGCGGCTATCCAGCCGCCCGCGAAAGGGAACTCAAAGAAGAACTCGGCGGGTTCAAGGACCCGCCGAAGGAGAAGTGCCCGTGGCATCCAAACGGCAACCACACTACCGAGCAAGGCTACCACTCGGCATGCACTCAAGGATACGCCGCAGCCACCGCACCCTCACGACCAAAAGGGCAAGAAGAAGGACGGCGACGACAACGACTTCCAAGAACCCGAGAAGACCGTCAACGTCCTCTTCGGCGGATCGCCGTGCCAGACGGGAGCAAGGCTACCCGTCGTGAAGTGATGTCCATTGAGCCGCCGGTTCCGACCCCTCTCGTGGTCGGAGGTACCCATCACCTTCTCCCGCGCGGACCAATGGACCAGCCCTTCTCCGAACCAGGATGTTTCCCCCTCGTCCTGAAGCCAACGGTGGCGGGCTCCAAGCTCAACAAGGTGCTCATCGACGGTGGAAGCGGGCTCAACGTCCTCTTCACCAAAACCTTGAAGAAGATGAACCTCAACGTCACCCCCATGCTCACCAAGAGCAAGACGCCTTTCTACGGCATCATCCCGTGCAACGCGGCTATCCCACCGGGCTCGGTGGTGCCGCCGCTACCTTCGGGGCATCTCGAGATAACTACCGCACCGAGTACATCAAGTTCGAGGTCGCGGATTTCGAGACTTCTTACCACGCCATCCTCGGCGGGACCGGCCATCGCCAAGTTCATGGCGTGCCCCACTACACCTACTTGGTACTCAAGATGCCAAGTCCACGGTGTACTCTCCCTCCAAGGGGACTTGAAGATCTCCCACGATCGCGATACGAAGCCGTGGTGACCGCTTCCATGAACCAAGTACCCAACGCAATGATGGAGGTCTACGCCGCGTCGAAGAAGCTCGCCACGAGCGAACTCGACATCCCGCAGAAGTCCGACGCCGCCAACAAGCCTCGCCCACCCGAGGAGGTACTCGTCGCGACGCGTCGAACTCGGAACGTGCGACCCCAAAGCAAGACCACCACCATCGGGGCCGGCCTCGACCCCAAATAGGAAGACGCGCTCATCGGCTTTTCTTCGGCTAACCGCGACATCTTCGCGTGGAAGCCGACGGACATGCCAGGAGTGCCCGGGGAGCCGATTGAGCACGCCTTAACGTCGACCCAAAGGCCACCCCCCAAGCGACAACACCTCCGACGTTTTGCCGACGACGACGGGACGCCATCAAGAAGGAGCTCGCCAAGCTACTCGCGCACCGGCTTCATCGAGAAGTTTTCCATCCCGAGTGGCTCGCCAACCCCGTCCTCGTCCGCAAGAAGAACTCGAACGAGTGGAGGATGTGCGTCGACTACACCGACCTCAACAAACACCGCCCCCCAAGGACCCCTTCGGGTTGCCGCGGATTGATCAAGTCATCGACTCCACGGCGGGCCGCGACTCGCTCTGCTTCCTCGATCGCTACTCCGGTACCACCGCATCGCAATCAAGGAGGAAAACCAGGAAAAGACCGCGTTCATCACCCCGTTTGGCGCGCATCGCTACACGACCATGTCATTCGGGTTGAAGAACGCCGCGCTACCTATCAACGGCCATCCAGGCTCGCTTCAAGCGGCAACTCAACAAGAACGTCGAGGCTTACGTGGATGACATGGTTGTCAAAACCAGGGACTCCGCACCCTCATCGACGACCTTGAAGAGACCTTCGCATCGCTACGCGAGTACCGCCGGAAGCTCAACCCGAACAAGTGTGTCTTCGGCGTCCCTTCGGGCAAACTACTCGGCTTCATCATCGGCCCCGCCGCGGCATTGAATCCAATCCCGAGAAGATCTCCACCATCACCAGCATGAAAGCTCCCACGAGCATCAAGGACGTCCGTGCCGACGGGGTGCATGGCGGCGTTGAACGCATTCATCTCGAGGCTAGGAGAACGGGGCCTCCCCTTCTTCAAACTACTCAAGCATCACGAGAAGTTCGTGTGGACTCCGAGAGGCGGATCAAGCCCTTGCCCGGCTCAAGGACTTCCCGTCAAAGCCGCCAATCCTCACGCTCCTCACAAGGGCGAGCCGCCATCGCTCTACCTAGCCGCGACTACTCACGTGGTCGGCATCGCCATCGTTGTCGAGCGGCAGGAAGACGCGCCACGCCTACCCGGGCCGGCCGCCCCGCCTACTTCGTCGGCCGAGGTTCTATCGCAGTCCAAGGCTCGCTACCGGCCCCGTGCGTGGCTCCCCGTACGCTCTACTCATCACCTCGCGAAGCTACGACACTACTTCCAGTGAGTACTCGGTCTCCGTCGTCACCGACTACCCGCTCGGCGACATCCCGAGGAACCAAGACGCCACCGAAGAATCTCCAAGTGGGGCACCGTCGAGCTCGGCGCCCTCACCATCGACTTTAAGCCACGCACAACCATCAAGTCGCAAGCACTAGTCGATTTCATGGCGGAGTGGCGGGAGAACCAGCCTCCCTACTCCCACCGTGCGACCGAGCATTGGGTGATGTACTTTGACGGTTCACTCAACCTTGAGGGCGCGAGCGCGAGGGGTACTCCCCGATCTCTCCAACGGCGAACAACTCAAGTACGTCCCGCATCTTCCGGAAGGTCTCGAACAATGAAGCCGATTATGAAGCTCTCCTACACGGGCTCCGTCTCGCAGCCTTCACTTGGCATCAAGCGGCTACTAGTCTACGGCGACTCCGCGATGGGTCATCAACCAAGTCAACAAGTCCCGAGACCGCAACAAGGAGAACATGGACGCCTATCGCCTAGAAGTCCGCAAGCTCGAGAACAAATTCTATGGTCTCGAGTTCCATCACATCGTCCGCGACAACAACGTTGCGGCCGACGTCCTCTCGAAGCTCGGATCCACCCGCGCTCAAGTACCGGCGGGCGTCTTCGTCCATGAGCTTCACACGCCATCCATCCCGGAGCCGCGCCACCGACCACCGTACCGCCCCATCCACCACCGGGCAGGAGGTCATGATGATCGACGTAGACCGGAGGCAACCCTTCATCGACTACCTCGGCCGAGCGAAGGTCCCCTCCGACAAGAACGCAGCCGAACAACTCGTCCGCCGCGCCAAGTCTTACGTCCTCGTCGGAGACAAGCTTTACAAGCGGGCGCATCTTCCGGCGTACTCATGAAGTGCGTCCCTCGTGAAGAAGGCAAGGACATCTTGGAGGAGATCCACAAGGGCGTTCGCGGCAACCATGCGTCTTCACGCACGCCGGTCGGCAAGGCCTTCCGCGAGCCTTCTACCGGCCCACAAGACCGGGCGACGCCGAAGAACTCGTCGAAGGTGCCAAGGATGTCGGTACTTCGCCAAGCGACAATATGTCCCGGCCTACAAGCTAGTCACCATACCGCCAACCCGGCCCTTTGCCCGCCGGGGGCTCGACATGATTGGGCCACCGCCAACCGCGCCAGGAGGATTCAACGAGTACCGGTGGCTATCGACAAGTTCACCAAGTGGATCGAGGTCAAGCCGGTCACATGCCCCAAGGCTGACAGAGTACTCGACTTCCTAGATGAACTTGTACACCGCTACGGCTACCCCACCGCATCATCACGGACACCGGGGTCCAACTTCAACAACCACCGCTTCGGGAGTACCGCGAGAACAGCGGAATAGACGTCCGGTACGTCTCAGTCGCCCATCCACGGGCCAACGGACAAGTCGAGCGCGCCAATGGGATGGTGCTCGACGCCCTCAAGAAGCGGCTACACGATGCTGCTAACTCCAAAGGGGCAAGTGGATCAAGGAACTACCCAACGCACTCGGGGGCCGCGACTCAACCATCCAAGCCAACGGGGCAATCCCCCTACTTCCCCGGTCTACGGCTCCGAAGCCATCCTCCCCGCCGACGTCATATGGAACTCGCCGGCGGTGGAGCACTACGACGAAGGCGTCTCGGAAGACACGCGACGAGTCGACATCGACGCCCTCGAAGAAGCTCTCCGCGCCGCCCTCGTCCAATCGGCAAGGTACCCGGAGGGTATCCGACGCTACCATGATCGCAACGTCAAGGAACGCTCCTTCAACGTTGGAGATCTTGTCCTCCGCCGTATCCGTAACACGGAAGGACTTCACAAGCTCAGCTCCCCCTGGGAAGGCCCCTTCACCGTGGCCAAGGTGACCGGGCCGGGCTCCTACCGCCTCCAAACACTTGAAGGCGAAGACGTCAACAACTCGTGGAACGTCGACCAACTCTGTCGATTCTACGCCTAGTCTACACGACTACTCCGGGGTTCAAGTCCAATCGACTACATCAACACCCCTCGCCGCAAGCGACCCCCCGGGTCCTTGCTCCAAGTCTCCAGACTACTCTTCTCCAGGGTCCAGCCCGCGCGCGGCTACCTACGGACCCCCGGGGCCGCGACGAGCGTCAAGGACTCTAGCAACGGTCTACCAAGGGACCACCCTCCAAGATCCACCCCGCGCGGCTACCTACGGATGCGCGATCCGGCCCTACACGGCTACCTACGGATCACTTGCCGCAAGCGGCTACCCGCTCCGGCGCCACTCGGTATCGTAAGCGGCCTCCGGTCCAGGAGACTACGTTGTAACCACGGCCCCCGGCCACCTAGGTGTACTTCTTCGCAATAAAGCTTGATTGTTCATCAACTTATTTACCGTCTCGCTCCCCGCGACGGGACTACTAAAGCCGAGTACTACTACTCGCACTTACTCCACGATGGGCGCTCCACACTCGAGATCGCGACTACGAGTACTCATTGCCGGAATATTTCATTTCATTGATACTCGATACAATTCATTACAATTGTTTTCCCCGTACAACTATGGCTACTAGCTACTTATTACGGGCTACCGGAGGTTCGGTTTCTCGGCTACCGCTCCGCGATGGGAGCCATCTCGCTCCAAAGAAGACCGCACATCGCTCATCGGAGCGGTTGGCGGCTACCCCGCCGGCGACCACCTCCACCGGAGCCTTCGGGAAGTACGACTTCATGAAGGCCGGGACTTGTCTTGGGATCGACTTGGCCATATGCTTGACATAGGCGGCCAGCCGGCTTGGCGCTTCACGAAGACGATCCACCACAGGAGTGATCTTGGGGCCGCCCCGGTGCGGCACCAGGGAGCCTCGCGATCGGGAGAGCGGCTTCCTCCAACTCCCTCAACTGGGCCCTCAACGCCTCGCGGTCCTCGTTCAATTTCTCGCAAAGATTTGTAGCAGCTTGACGAGATCCCCGTCGAAGCAATCCGCGGCTCCATGTGCTTCTCGCACTCGAAGGCGAGTTCCTTGTAGTCGAGCTCGAGTACCGGCGGGCTTCCTCGCTCCCGTAGAAGAGGTTCTTCATGCTCACCTCCGAGGCCTTCACCGCTCCACCCGGCCCTCAAGCTCGCAACACAAGAACACAACGGCGGGTCAGATGCTTCTCGGCTTCCAACAAGTACCCGACAAGTCAAAGGACATACCTTTATTCTTGTTGCGGAGGCCTTTGTTCTTCCGCACCAACTCGTCGCCCTTCGCCTGCAACTCCATGACGTCGTTGTGGTACTTGGCGAAGGCGGCGTCGAGCTTCGACTGCATAGCAGCCGCGTGCTTCCGCGACTTCACGAGCTGCTCCTCCAGGGCCTCGGCTCGGAGCACGGTGTCGCCGTAACCCTGCAGAAGGTTCGACTTCTCGCGAGATCGCTCCGCGACGTCCTGCACAAGACAACTCAAGTCAGGAAGAGTACTCAACGACAAAGGATTGACTACTCTAAGGCTACGGTCACGTACCTTCATCCATTGTTCGGCTTGACGGATCGCCTCCATGTGCTTGGCTACCGTCGCCGGCTCGACGAGATCGTCCGCCGAAGTTCTATCCCCGCCGCGGCTACCCGAGGTAGCCTCCGTCATCGGCGCAGAGCGGATGGGCTCCGCGTCTTGGATTTCGGGGGGGGAGCGGATAGCCACCTCCAAAGCAATCTCTCGGCGACGTGGTGATCGCCTCTCCCCCGGCGGACTTCTCGACGACTCCCCCCCACCGGCTCGGGGGCTCCTTCCGCAGCCCTCCGGGCCTCTCGGTGTCAACTCCTGCATCGGCACTCCCGCAGGGATGTCACCACCTTCAGCGCCTGTCAACAAGACGACACGGGCGTCGGTGCCTACGACTACTCATCCTGGAGTTCTACAGCTTCAAGAAGGGTACTCACCTTCGACTACACTCGGTAGCCGGGGGCTCAGTCACGACTTGGGCATTGGGAGCGGCCTCCTCGACGGGCGGCGCGACTTCTTCCGCCACCGCTGATGAGGGCTCGTCCCCATCCCAGCTCAGATCTGTGGATTTTCTGCAGAAATGTTCACAGAGGGTCGTCAGGCAAACATCGACTACAGCAGCAAGTACTACTCGTGAGGATATGGTACTTACAAGTTCGACCGGACGATGGTCACGGCCGGAGCACCGAGGATGCTGGCAATATCAACCAGTCCACCCTCGGCGGGTGTCTCTTCCTCCGCCCCTGCGGCTACCGCCTCTTCCACGGCGGCGGCGGCGGCGCGCGGTCTCTCCCCGCGCTCCCGAGGTCGCCACCTCTCCAACGACGGCGGCCACGGGTCCTCTCGCTTTCTTCGGAGCGCGGGGGCGGCGCTCCACCGCGCCGGGAGTTCTTCAACGATGGGGGGCCGGACTACGACTTCCCGCCGGTCCCCCACCGGTCCCACGCGCCCTCGTCGCCCTCTTCGACGGGCTCCGTTGGCGGCACCTCCCGCACACAAGAAAGACTACTCGTCGGCACGGTACTCGAACAACGGGTACTCGACTACTCGCTCAAGACGACTTACCTCCCCGAGGTGTGGTCTCCGAGACCTTTAGCTTCTTCGTCACCCGCTTCCCCGGCGGGGGTTGCGCGGCTTCCGTGGCGGCGCAGCAAGGCTAGCCTCCGGTGCTAGCCGGAGGGTCTTGAACAAGTGGTACATGAGGCAAGCCCGGACGGCTAAACCTCGACCACACCGGAAGCGGTCTTGCGGCCGTCTCTTCGTCTTCTTCGTCGTCATCGGAGGTATCCTCCACGATGACGGGATCGTCGTCTTCACCGACTTCGCGGCGCTCTTTCACCTTCCCCTCCGCCGGGATCTCGATCCCGCTCGGTGGCGGGCCGCGGCTCGGAGACAAACCGCCTTACATCATCCTCGCGCGAGGCACAAGACGTCGCAACTCTACTACAAGTACTCACTACTCGACGAGGGGGGTACGACTACTCACCTCGTTGGGCGGCGCGCGCGGCGGAGTACTCCTCGACCGGGGCACGCCGTGTACGGCGGCATGTCCTTGAAGATGCGCGACAACCTCTCGACGATGTCGTTGTCGTCCAGCTCGCCTCCCGACATCCGCGACGAATCGTCGTCGCCGGTGTACTCGAAGCCCAGTGTTTCCCGCGCCATCAGCGGCTGGATCCTGCACTTCATAAAGCTGAAGGCCACATGCTCGGCCCTCAGCCCAGCTTCCCTGAGCACCCTGATGCGTGCTAGCAGCTCCGGGAGCTGGATCCCTTCTTGCATGGTGGGCTCCGTGTTCCACCACTCACGGTGCCTGGGCTGCCGTCCGCTCGGCTTCGGCAGGCCAGGGTGGTGGTTCGTGATGTAGAACCACCTCGTCTTCCAGTTCGTGTTGGAGTCGACGAGCTTGTACGCCGTGTCTTGCTCCGTGGCATCCTCCCTTAGCCGGATGCCGCCCCTCCGACTACTCGGGGTTGGAGGCGCCGGGCTGCGGCTTGACGCGGAAGAACTTCCGGAAGAGCACCCAGTGCGGCTTGATTCCGAGGAAGGCTTCGCAGAAGTGGACGAAGACCGACGTGTGGAAGATGCCGTTGGGGTTCAAGTTGAGGTACTCGACGCCGTAGTACCCGAGCAGCCCTTTGAAGAAGTCGCTGGCTGGGAGCGCCAGACCGCGCTCCATGAACCGCGAGAACATCGGGATCTCGTCCTCAGCCTTCTCCATTGGATATGGGTCTCCCGCGGCGGATCTCCACATATCAACTTCCTTCTCCCTGATGAACCCGCTGTTCAGCAGGGTCAGCAGGTCCTCCGTCTTCACCTTCGATTTCTTCCACTCGCGGCTGGGATCAGCCCGCGGTGGAGACATGGGCGGCGCTGCTCTCGGTGGCGGCCGCGGCGGCCTCTTCACGACCTCTCTTCTTCCCGGCGGCCTTGGATGCTTTGGACGGCGACGGCTTCATCCTCCAAGTACAAGGTGTCTTCACTCGCATCCGCTCGGGGGCTACCCTAAAGGTTTCGGGTGGCGATGCGCTCGGATCTACTGCGGCGGCGGCGAGCGCCGGGGAGTGGATTCGCTTCAAGATTCAAGAAGGAATGACCGCGGCTCACTTGGGTGAAAAACCCTAAGGGTTTTGGCTTCTATTTATAAGCCAAATCGCCTCCGCAACGGGCGGCCGGATAAGTCCGTGCGCGGCCGACTCGGCGGCCGCGCGTGACTCTTCGTATTCTACTAGTCGACGCGCCCTCACCTCGGGGGCTCGGCTACCTCTACACGACTACCCGGGAAGCGGTTAGTATCAAGAGCATCTCAGGACACATTCTCCAAGAAGACCCTTCAATTCGAGAGGAAGTACTCGACTCAAGGCTCGGGGGCTCCGTGCCACGTGTCCTTCGGTTTTTCTCTCCGGATTTTTCGGGATTTTCTTGCCAAAACTTCGGATGGACCCTCGGCCCGGGCCTCGCGGCTTAAGGCTCGGGGGCTACTTCATGTGGATTGCGGTTCCGCAAATCGCGCTTCCACACCGGCTTCGGCTTCAAGACAAGGCGGCGGCTTTTGAAGACCTTCGAAGCGCGCTTTTCAAGGACGCTTGGGACTACTCGAGAAGACTTCGGGATTGCTCAAACATCGACCGGAGTACATTCCCGGCCTCGGGATGCTTCGACTACTCTTGAGGACCTTGGCACTCGCGCACTCGGGGACGCTTGAGGATCGCTTGTTAGGGCCGTCAAGACTACTTGAAGCTATCCTTCTCGACTACAAAGTACTCGGGGGCTTGTCGTATGGACCTCCCCGGGCCCACTACCTCGGTGGGTACCGGGACCGACTACTCGGTGGGCCCCCGGGACTACCGGCTTGCGCTACACGGCACCCGAAGGCGTGGAGCACAAGGACTACACGGGGAGTAGTACTCGGTTGCTAGGGTGCCGTAGATGTTCCGCACTGTATAGAGGACTCCTAGACGTACTCGACTAGTACTCTCTCCCTACTCCGACTTGTAACCCTGCCTCCCGGACTATATAAGGCGAGGCAGGGACCGATCCCCTCATCCAATCTCCTCTCATACAACTCACGGCGCACCATTGCACCATCTTGTAATCGTGCCCTATCAATCCAGAGCTACGCAACATACAGGACGTAGGGTATTACGCACCTCGCGGCCCGAACTCGTCTAAATTGTGTGCCACGTGTCTCTTCCTTCGAGTTACCGATCTCGGCGAGTCACAATCATCTACTTCGGGTACTCCCCGTAGTAGGTTGCCGGTCTAAAACACCGACACTAAGGTTTAGGGGTTACCGTCTTGAGATAGTCTGAATCATGAGATTTTCCAGTTGCATCAATAGACTTGTGAAACCACGTGACCCCATTGCAATATATCAAAAAATTGATCACACTCATCCGCGTCGGGCCAGTCCAAGAATCACACATCAAAGACACACCAAAGATGGGCCAATCATTCTGAAACTTTGCGTACCGATCTTTCAAATCTTTCTCGTTCATATCAAGATACTTGCCATCAATATCCCGTCCAGTGGGGGATGCAATTCCTTCACCTGGAGCCATACAAAAAAAACATGAGAACAGATACACAAAAGCAAGCCGAAAGAAAACTTTTATGAACATAAAATGAAAGAAAACTCACCCACCTCTGTGTCTCTCTAACCGCACTAACAAAGTAAGGAATATCCGCCTGTCTCCCAGGTACTCCCGCAGTATGGAAGAATTTGGACCAAGCTTTTCCAATAGATTCCCTTGCATTCTTTCCCTTCTGCATCCAGGACCCTGTATCAATCCTCGTTTGCTTCATTCCACTTCTCTCACCTGCAGCCAAGTTATAATCTTCCACCACCACAGGAGTTTCCCTCCGCGAACCAGCTCTTCTAAGCATCCTCTGGAAGGGATTCAACCCCGCCGAACCACTACCCCCTCCACGCTCATAAGTACCTCCTCTCCCTTCCACCTCTTGTCGGAACTCTGCTTCTGCTCTCGACAAGTTAATTGCATCCTGGATCTGAGCCTCCTCATCATATCCTCTAGCGGGACTGCTACCCGTTGCTGCTGCATCCTCCCGTGCCACCCTCTGTCGAGCACGTTCAGTAGTTGCCTTCGTCGTCCTCTCAATATCCCGCTGAAAGTACTCCCGCACAGGTGGTGGAACCCTGCCGCAATGGAGCACCGATGATCCGCGCGCGGCCAAATGTTGTTTCAACCTAGTAGAACCACCACCACTTTTCTGCATACCACAGTAATTGCATCGTCGTCCGGGAGCTAGATTGACACCATGTTCCCATACGGGGTCTTTAGGTCGGCCTGACATTGTGTACCTGCATAAATGCCAACATAAACAAAATTACAAAACACTTCTCGTCGGTGTTTAAACCTCTCGACCTCCATGGGAGGTACCCGCAAGAAAGGTAGAAGGTGGGGATCGCCATGATCCGGAACCCGAAGGTATGCGCAAGGACACGGGACACAAGATTTATACAGGGTTCGGGTAGCCGGAGTAGCTACCCTACGTCCCGTTTAGAGTAGTATTGCGCCCCGCGCTTGGTGTTGTCCCCGGAGGGATTGTGGATGTCCTCCTAGGTACCCGCCCTCCTTTATATAGTCCAGGGGGCGGGTTCCTAGTCGGTTACAAGGCAGGAGTCCTAGTAGGATTACACGAGAGCGAGTCCTAGTAGGAGTACGGGGAATTCTAGTAGGAGTCCGTCTTCTACTCTTCCTCCTTCCTTGCATGAGTACCCGGGGTGTATGCCCGACAAGCCCCCGAGCACGTTGGAGTCGAGAGTAGTAGTTCGAGTAGTCTTGAAGCCTCTTCGAGTAGTTCTTGAGCGTCCTCGAGTATTGCTTGGAGAAGCCTTCAATAGTACTTGAACTGTCGCGAGGCCGGAAGGTGGTCCAGCTCATCGCTCTTGAAGTCGAGATTATATGGAAGTGCGGTTGCAAAATCGCACTCCATATGGAGTAGCCCTCGAGCCTTAGGTTGAGTTGCAGACTCTAGCTGAGGGTCAATCTTGATTCCAAATCTTCCGTCTTGAAAAATTTGAATGATGGGTGTACCATAGCAGCCCCGAGCCTTGAAATGATTAGGTAATCAATCCAAGGGTCTTCAGTGTTCGCGAAAGCCATCATCTGAGTACTCTTGTAGCGTTCAGCCCCCGAGCTCGTCGCCAAGAGAGCCGTAGGAGCCACGTCGAGCAGTTGTTGGTGCTGAGCCCCCGAGCTAGAGAGCTAGCAGAGACTACTCGAGTTGTTGTCGAGTAGTGATTTGGTGCGTAGCCCCCGAGTTGGGAACTAGCCGCGCCGGTGGAGGTACGCGGAGCGTACTGGAAATCGTCACCGGAGCTTGACCTGAAAGTAGAGATGCGTACATTATGTAGCATTTTTGTAGAAATTGAATCTACAAGTGACAAATACAAATATGAATATAGATGTAAATGCCATGTGTCATGCTCTTGTTTCGGTCGTAAGGCGTGGAGTAGTTAGCCTGATGCAGTTTAGCGCCCAGCCCTCGTGATCGCTGTTTAGCCATAGCCGCCGGGGGCGTGGAGGCATGACAGAGAGGGCCGGTTTAAGCGCCGGTCTCTCGTGGTCGCCGTTTAGCCATAGCCGCTGGGGGCGTGGAGGCATGACAGGAGAGCCGAGGCTTTGCGCGGATCAAGGCGTGTGCTACTATAGCGAGACCATTAAGAGGTAGACGAAGGTAGTTGACATGGCGACAAGAGAGAGCGTGATTGCTCATTGTTCCGCGTGGCGGAGAGCAAGATGGTGCAGTGCCTCCTCAGGGTGTAGTTGTGCGCCTTCAGCACTCAGTACACGAAACGTCGTGGCAAGAGCCTCCTAATTTGGTGCACCAAGCCCGTGGCGGCGGTCAACATCTCCAAGGAATAGCCGGCACGGTGTAGCTCGCCGGCGGTAGCCGTTGAGAGGCGTACACGGAGTAGTCTTTGGCGTTGGTTCCCGTATGTGTAGAGCAAGCCAAAGAAAGAATAATTATTGAAATAAGTGACTTAGCTTAATTCGCGGACGAGTGTCGACGAAGCCGTGGCGGTCGGTGATGGAGCCGCGACGGTTGGAGCCGAAGTCGACTAGTTGGAGGTGGATCCGACTAGTTGTTGATGCCGTGGGAGCCGTCCTTGACTAGTTTTCTAGTTGAAACCGGCCGAGATGAGTAGTCGAGGTAGTCGTACGCCCCGGAAGACGATGTCGCGGCGGCGTACGGCGTAGTCGATGTAGAGCCGCCGCGGCCGAGAGACGAGTACTCGCGGCGCACGACAAGGTTGACGTAGAGCCCGTGCGGCCGGGTGACGAGTAGTCGCGAGGCACGGTGAAGTTGATGTAGAGTCGGTACGACGTAGTTGACGTAGTCGTAGGCCGCGTACGTCTTCCGTGTGCATGGAGCAAAGAACTCGGAGAATCCTTGGTAGCTTGGAATCTTGGCCTGGATGCGTGACAGCTGCTGGACTGCTCCACTTTGATTCGGATTTGGACAGTGATGTGTCCATCTTGATCTCCAACCCGACAACTTGGGAACCGAGGCGGAAAAAAAGGAATTAGCGCTGTTTCCGCTTGGTTCATGTGCTTCTCTCGGATACGGCGAGTTGACGTGGAGAACTTCAAACTCGGCGAATTGGAATCCGTTTGCGCTGAGTAGATTGATCTTGATTCGGTCCTTCGAATTCGCCTGATGATCGTGACGATCGCCCCACGGTGGGCGCCAGCTGTCGGTGTTTAAACCTCTCGACCTCCATGGGAGGTACCCGCAGCAAGGTAGAAGGTGGGGATCGCCATGATCTGGAACCCGAAGGTACGCGCGAGGACACGGGACACAAGATTTATACAGGTTCGGGTAGCCGGAGTAGCTACCCTACGTCCTGTTTAGAGTAGTATTGCGCCCTGCGCTTGGTGTTGTCCCCGGAGGGATTGTGGATGTCCTCCTAGGTACCCGGCCCTCCTTTATATAGTCCAGGGGGCGGGTTCCTAGTCGGTTACAAGGCAGGAGTCCTAGTAGGATTACACAGAGCGAGTCCTAGTAGGAGTACAGGGGAATTCTAGTAGGAGTCCGTCTTCTACTCTTCCTCCTTCCTTGCATGAGTACCCGGGGTGTATGCCCGACACTTCCTTAATACTATACCTGATGAAAATGTACCTAATTCTGAAACAAATCCTAACTAAAATTGGATCCTACCACAAATCCTACATTCCTACCACAAATTATCCTCCTAAAGGCTAAAGCAACAATTCTATTTCTACCTAAAGCAACAATTCTATTTCTACCTCTACCTCACATCCTAAATCCTAAACCAAAGTAAACCTAAATCCTAACACAATTCCTAAAGCCTAAAACTACACAAATGCAAAAAAACTTACCTAACCGCGGTATACTGCGGCGACGCATGCGGGATACCGCTAATCCCGCGCGGTTAGCCGCCCCGCCCGCGGTGCGGCTAACCGCCCCTACCGCGCGGTATACCGCGCGGCCCCCGCCGCGGCATACCGCCGGCCGGCGCGCGCGGACGGCGAGCCGGGCGGCGAACCGGGGAGGGAGAGGCGCGGACGGGGGCCAGGGAAAGCGAGTGAGTCACGGGGTGTCTCCCAGCCGCGGCTTCTAGGTCATCCCGGTCATTTGGGCTTCATGGCCCTTAACGGGCCGGCCCATGTTTTTTCTTTTTCTTTTTTTTTCAACTTCTAAAGCTCCAAATAAATACCAAATGCACTCAAATTTGAAAACTTTCAACACCATCAGACTCTACAAATCATGAACTATTTTTGGTGATTTTTATTGATTTTTCATTTTTTTTTGAATTCAAATTTGAATTTTGGGACCGGTTGCTACCGCTGGGTACCGTTACCGTACCCCAGCGGTAGCAACGGTTACCGCGGTATACCGCGCGGTAACCAACGGTAAAATAGCAACGGTTACCGCGGTATACCGCGCGGTAACCAACGGTAAAAAAACCCTGCTTCCAGAGGCTGTCCAATTATTAGTCGCAGAGATCACCGATAGTTGTGGAGCGTCCAGATTCCTGCTACGTAAAAGAGAGAGCGCTTTGCAATGCAAAGTACTTTGGAGAGAAATAGCAATGATGATGGCAGCAACATGATTCAAGACGACGATGGCCTTTTGGCGAGATGAAGACGCGAAAGATCAAATAGACTCACACTCCACAATATTAAAGTTGTATCATTTTATAGACCCATAGCGAGGAAGAGAGAAGGAATGGCAAAGGTTCAAGTACAGCACGTATATGCAGGAGGGAATGTAAGAAAACTGACCACATGTCACGTGCTTGATGGCTGGAGTTGCTGGAGTTGCCTGCTGTTGAATTGTTGTGCATTTGAGAGCATGTTGAGCACTTGAGCTGTTGTGGTGGGAGTAAAGAATAGAAGCGAGTTGCCTGTTTGAGCCTGTTCAACTGCCCTGCTTAGATGTCGTGGTGAGAGTAGAGAGGAAGGTTAGGTGGTGAGGTGGATGGTTGAGAGTTGAGAGAATTGCTATAGTGCTTTGTAGTGGAGTGCTCATTGAGTAAGTGACTCGTGAGTGGATGACCTAAGCAGATGGCGTGGCACAATGTAGGTGGAGAGGAATAGTTAGTGGGTTCCTCTTATATAGTTATCAGAAAGATAGATAGGTCATAGATAGACAACTCACATGAATTTGGTTGTCATTGTTGTCTCCTCAGGATAGCATCGGTCTTTCATCATATAGTAAAATTATGTATATGGTTTTGTTTTAATTACCACAAGTCGTGTTGTGACTTGTGAATCACATAGGGTGGTGTGTGGGCAAAGGATCGATCCGGTGGGGTGGTCGCGGCTCAAGCTCCCCTACCGCTGGTTCTGTCAGACTGACTCCAGCGGCTTCCCCAACCCATCCTCACTAGCGCAAAATGGGGGGGGGGGGGGGGAATCCACTGTACTGGCTCTAGTAGTGGCAGCTGCAAAATGTGCCAAGCACCACCCACTGCCGCATTCCTGGGATATTTCCCTCTTCCTCTCAAACCAACCGCTCCGTTTTCCTGGCTCCCTCCGTCGCCTCCACTCGTGGTGGACCGCCTCCACCTTGACTCGCGCCCGCCCGCCTCCGACCCCACCCACGGTCGCCCGCCTCCCGCCCGTCCGCCGCCACTCCGCCCCCACCCGCGGCCGTCCGCCGCCGGTCCCGTCCCCACCCGCGGCCGTCCACCACCGGTTCCGCCCCCACTCGCGGCCGCCCGCCTCCGCCTCCCCCGGGCCGGTGCGGCCACCGACCGCCCTACCTCACCCCACCGGCGAATCCATGACTTGCCGCCCCTGTAGGGAGCCGCGGAGCAGTGGGCGGCTCCCTTCAGCGCGGCGGGTGGCAACCCCCTTCAACGCGGCGGGATCCATGACAACTGGAGGCGGATCCGGCGTCGGCCGCTCCGCGCGTGCGGTGCTGCCCCCCGGTCCTCCGCGCCTTCCCGTGCTCACCGTGCTCGACTTGCATGGGGCTCGACGACGCCTCTCTCGTCGTCGCGTTGCCGCCCGATCCGGGCGTGCGGCGGGTGCGGGCCGGCGCGGGTGAGCGGGGTCGGCGGCCTCGACCACCACCACCTCCTTCTCCACCCACCGCCCCCCGAGCACGGACGACGGTGGTGCCCTCGTGGTTCGATCCAAGCGGCGGCGGGAGCACAACTGCCCCCTTGTTGCGCGAAGGGAATGAGGATACTGTTGGAGACCATCTTCTTTTGCAGCATAGGAGTCTCCTCTCTCTTGCCGCATATCGAGCCTTTTGCATATGCGAGACGGAAACCGCTAGATTCATTCTCATGAAGCCCTCCTCAGCCCCCCCCCCTATTTTTTAAGCGAGAGAACCCCAATTTTTCACCGAATATATGTCACACCCGATTTCCGAAGAGGAACCAAGTGCATCTCATATGTGCGCCGGATCGGTTCACACACATATGATAGACAAAAATGAGTGAAATATCATAAACGTATTCAAACGTATTTCAAAGTTTAACCTCTTATTACACTCATGCGGGGGAGACTCGAAGGTCTCTAACAACGGAAAACGATAACTACTCGTCGAGTCCTCGTCTTCCGCTCCCACGAGCACTTGATCGGGGTCCGCAAGCCTCACAGCTCATCTAAGTCGTCATAGAACTCCCCTCCAAAGTTTTCCTCCGAACAACTGATAGGCAAGGCCGAGCACACTTATGGTTGGAGCTCGGCAAGTGGGGGAAAATGCAAGGCTATCAAGGATAGGCTAAGGTGTTGCGAGCGGTTAGCATTTTAATGTTGGTCAAGTTTTAATTATAGAACACCTAATTACTAAGTGTAAGTTCGTACCATCCCACTTAAGAAAAACTTAAGAGCCATAACATCCCAAGCTCAACGAGCTTCACCAACCACTATTTGTCTCATCTTTAAGTTTATTAATCATGTGAGGGTCCAAGCCGCTCATGACCGTGAGCGCGGCCGATCGATCGCCTTTACACTCGCGAGGTTTGCACACTTTACCCACGGTTCGCGTAAAAGCTCCGAAGAACTTTAAACCCAACCATGCGATGCGGCCAAGCACCATACCACACTTCCGAGGTGTGATTGCATAGGGACGCTACGAAGCCTTTACAAAGGCATGCAAAAGACTAACGACCCGCATAGTTACGGATCGGGGCGGACCATAACCCTCCCTAGTGGTCGCACCTTAGCAAAGGCTACTACCCCAAAAGGGCCGGCTATACCCCCCGCAACCCGATCCCCCCTCTCGCTCCTTACGGAAAAGGGCCACTAGTACGATCACACACCTAATTATTCGGCTAAGGTCGAGCCATGTAACACCGTGGTTGCGCATGTTTTCTTGGGTGGGTCTCCATGTTCCGATTAAATCGAGTGTTCTTGCATTACCCAAAACATTAACTATTAAACATATATCATTTCCATAAAAGACCCATTTAACCAACCCATGTTAAGCAACTAGCGTTTTCTACCCAAAACTTTATTTAAAAGGGGCTAAGCCAAGGATCGAGGTAAAAGATCTAGGTAAGTCCTTAAAAAGGTTTTCCCGTCAAATTAATGCAATGATAACATAAAGTAAACATTAATTTGTAATGCAATTATATAGGACGAAAGAGAACATGCGGGGGGGAGAAGACCACTTGCCTTCCTCAACTACGGTAAAAACTTCTTCCTCTTCGAACAACCGCTCCTGATCGTCCCCGAGAGGTGGCTCGGATGAAACAGCACGATATCTACGATGCACACATAAAGCATACAATAAATAAAATAGATCACCAAACAATCCTAAAGACTGAAAACATGCTACTAAAACG
This sequence comes from Cenchrus americanus, assembly GCA_947561735.1. NCBI lineage: Eukaryota > Viridiplantae > Streptophyta > Magnoliopsida > Poales > Poaceae > Cenchrus > Cenchrus americanus. The sequence goes on from OX387240.1 coordinate 60,907,637, forward strand.
ACGGGCTCGCTGAGACGATCGTAAGGACTACTAGAACGCTAAAATCGGAGCTATAACGGAGAAGTTATGCTAAAAACAAGGTTTAAGGACTAAACTGCGATAAACTAAACTATACAGGGGCCTAACAGCAAGAAAACAGGGGCTAAAATGTAAATAAACTTAAAAACAGAAGGTTTAAACTCTAAAAAGGCTGTTCTGGACCTCTGAGCAAAGTTCTATTAAAAACAGGGGCTTAAACATAAAACTCAGGACTGATTTGCAAGGATCTTTAAAGGTGGGAGGACCGGCTTGCGATTATAAAAGAGTTGGGGGTCTCTTTAACAATTTGCCCTCGGGTTGACCGTTATAAGCGGTTTGACCCGCGGGGTCCAACGGATCTGAGCCGTGGATGGCCGATCCAACGGCCACCCACGCCCGCATGCGCCAGAGGGGCGGCGGCGCCCGCGCCGGCGGCGGCGGCGCGCGCGGCGCGCGCGGCGGGAAACGCCGGCGACGACCAAACAGAGGCTCCCGCCACGGATTCGCGCGGAAACCACACCTAAGCGTAGCCGGGAACATCGCGAGCCTAAACGGGCGCTTGCACGGGTGGAAAGGACGACGGCCGAGGCGGGGGCGTCCATGGGGGCGGACGGCCGGCGGCCGGCAAGCGGCGGAGCGCGCTGCGATCGGGCTCAAGCAAAAAGGAGGGCGGGGATAGGCTCCTTACAGTGTGTAGAGGCTACGGTGGGCGGGAATTGGACGGAGAAGGCGGCGGCGGCGCAGATCAACTCCGGCAGCCGGTCTTCACGGGCGGCGACGGCGAGCTGCGACTGGAGTGCACGAGAGCCTGCGGGTTCGAGAGGATGCGATGGTTAGCTCACACGTGCGAAGAGGAATCGATTGAGGGAGTCCAGGGGGCTTCACCGACGGCGGACGGGCTCGGGCGACGGCAATGGCGCGGCGGCGCACGGTTCAGTGCGGTGGCGCAAGCGGCTAGGGCACCGGGAGGCGCCGGAGCTCGGTGTGAAGCGAAGGGGAGGAGCGGGGGTGTCCCGGGGGGGTGTTTATATAGGCCCGAGGGGGCACCGGAGGCGGTTCCCGGCGGCCTCGCCATTAACGGCGGGCTTGATTGGGAGTTAAGGGGGGAGGGGGGTTTAAGAGCGGTAACAACCGATTGAAGAGGGGGGGAGTGATGAGGGAGCTTCAAGGCGGCTTAATGGCGCGGTTTGAAGGCGCGGGCGAGGGGAGGCGGCCGGAACGGCCGGCGGCGCTCGGGTGGGAGGGGGGCGGCCGACCCGGCCGAAGGTCGGGGACGGGCCCGACAGCCGGGTCCCACCCGTCGGCGGCCGCGAAAAAAAGAAAAGGGAGGGAGGGCAAGCGATCTTTGGGCCGGCGGGTGCGAGGCCGGGCCAACGGGCCGGTGCGCACGCGCGAAAAAAAGAAAAAGGCCTTAGGCCCGCTCGCTTGCGGGGCGTAAGAGGAGAAAGGGAGAGAGAGAGAAGGGTTTTATTTTTTTAAAATTTCTTTCAAATTCATTTTTCAAACATTCAAACTCCAATCAAACAAAATCCATGCATTCGAATCATGATGCACAAACACTTATTATCTCTAAATTATTTTAGTGATGTTTAATTATTTAAAAGCCAATTTGTTTAATGATTTATTTATGTCCTTAAGGAATTTTAAACCTTGCCTTTTGTTGCTAAATTATTTTAGTGATGGAATTTTTTTTAGGGTGTTACAAATTCTACCCCCTAAAGAGAATCTCGTCCCGAGATTCGGAAGATTAGAGAACAACTTGAGGGAATTCTTCCTTAAGTTCGTCCTCTCTTTCCCGGTAGCCTCATCCTCTCGAATGGTGACTCCATTGTACTTTGCACATCCTAATGACCTTACTCGCGAGTAGCCCTTTCGGAGGTATCCAAGATTTTAACTCGGGTGTTCCTTGTATGTTAGGTCATCCTTTACCTCAAGTTCTTCCAATGGTAAATGTTCTACTCGACCTCACTCGTACATTTTTTCAATTGAGAGACGTGGAACACATCATGGACACCCGCCAAACGTTCCGTAACTCCAACCGATAAGCTACTTCGCCACGTCTTTCCAAGACTTGAAAAGGTCCGATAAAGCGAGGCGATAACTTCCCTCTGATATTAAACCTTCGAAGGCCTCGGATAGGTGACACTCTAAGATATGCATAATCCCCGACTTCAAATATCACTTCTCTTCTCTTAGGGTCGGCATAACTCTTTTGTCTAGATTGAGCAATCTTGAGATTTTCCCGAATTATCTCCACTTGTCTTTCTCGCCTCCTTTATTATTTCCCGGACCAAAGAGTTGACTTTCCCCTGTCTGGTTCCAGAACAATGGCGTCCTGCACTTCCTTCCATACAGAGCTTCAAATGGTGCCATCTTAAGACTACTCTGATAACTATTGTTGTATGCGAACTCCGCATATGGCAAGCTTTTATCCCAACTTCCACCATGTTTCAAGGCACATGCCCTTAACATATCCTCTAAGATTTGATTCGTCCTTTCTGTTTGACCATCTGTCTGTGGATGATATGCTGAGCTGAAATTTAACTTCGTATCCATAGACTCATGTAACTTCGCGCCGAATCGGGACGTGAACTGAGTGCCTCGGTCTGATACTATCTTCTTCGGTACCCCATGCAGACAGACTATCTTTGATATGTATAATTCTCGCTAACTTTGTTCCCGAATATGTGGTCTTTACCGTATGAAATGTGCAACTTTGGTTAATCCGTCCACTATGACCCATATCGAATCGTATCCATCTCGTGTAAGTGGTAATCCTACTATAAAATCCATATTAATCTCTTCCCACTTCCATTCGGTACTTGTAGTGGTTGTAGTAACCTTGCTGGCCTTTGATGCTCTGCTTTTACTCTTTGGCATATATCACATAGTGCTACATGAGCCGCAACATCTTTCTTCATACCGTACCACCAATATTTCGCTTTAGGTCTTGGTACATCTTGGTACTTCCTGGATGTATAGAGAGGGCCGAATCGTGCGCTTCTTTCAATATGGACTCACGAAGATGTTTGATTTCCGGTACACGCATCCTCGTTCTTAAACCAAATGGTTCCCCGTTCATCCTCTCTCGAATTCCGGAACCTTGCCTTGATCAATCAACTTCTTATATCCCTTAATCTTTTCATCGTACAATTGCCCTCTTCTAATCTCTTGTTCAAGAGTTGACTCCATTTCTAATGTCATACTCTCGCTCGGTGCGCCTATCCCCGCATTGAGTCGTGCCATTTCCCAACACAGCTTCTTGAGGCATTAATCGGGCTACTAACATGTTTGCTTGACTCTTACGGCTCAAGGCATCCGCCACCACATTGGCCTTTCCCGGATGATACCGTATGTCCAAATCGTAATCCTTAATCGGCTCTAACCACCTTCGTTGTCCGAGATTGAGATCTCTCCGGGTGAAGATGTACTTCGGGCTTTTGTGGTTCGTGAATATCCGACACTTGTTTCCAATCATATAGTGTCTCCAAATCTTCGGTGCGTGCACTATTGCCGCTAACTCCAAATCATGAGTAGGGTAGTTTTGTTCATGCTTCCTTAGTTGTCTAGAAGCATATGCTACCACTTTTCCTTCCCCGCATCGAACACATCCTAGTCCTTGCCTTGATGCGTCACAATACACATCAAATCCTTTGTGTATATCGGGCATTATTAGTACCGGTGCGGTGGTCGGTTTCTTCTTTAGTTTTTCAAAGCTAGCTTGACACTTATCATTCCACTTAAACTCCTTTCCTTTCTCCAACAAAGAAGTGAGTGGTTTTACGATTCTCGAGAATCCCTCTATAAACCGCTTCGGTAGTATCCCGCCAAACCGAGGAAACTCCCCGATCTCCGATACATTTCTAGGTGGAGTCCAATTTAGCACATCCCGAACTTTACTTGGGTCTACAAAGAATTCCTCCGTCCGTGATAATGTGCCCAAGAAACGAGACCTCTTTCAACCAAAAATCACACTTGCCGAACTTGGCGTATAATTGATGCTCTCGAAGTTTCGTAATACCGCCTCAAGTGTCCCTCATGTTCCACTTCATTCCGAGAGAATACTAAGATATCATCTATAAATACTACCACAAACCTATCAAGATATTCCATGAAAACCTTGTTCATCGTGTACATGAAGTATGCGGGTGCGTTGGTCAATCCAAAGGACATCACCGTGAACTCGTATAGACCATATCTTGATGTGAAAGCCGTTTTAGGAATGTCCTCCATATGGATCTTCAACGATGGTAGCCGGTATCGCAGATCTATCTTAGAGAAAATTTTCGCTCCTCTCATTTGATCGAACGGATCCTCTATCCGGGTAAAGGATATTTATTTTTGATAGTGACCTCATTGAGAGATCGATAGTCTACACACATCCTCCTAGATCTATCCTTTTTATCTACGAAGAGTGTGGGGGGCTCCCCAAGGTGATGAACTAGGACGGATAAACCCTTTACTTAACAATTCCTCTATTTGTTTCTTTAATTTCGCCAAATCTTTGACATCCATTCTATACGGTCTTTTGGATATAGGAGCAAGTACCGGTGTAAGAGTTCGATACTCGAATTCAATGTCTCGGTCGGGTGGCATACCCGGGGTCATCGTGGAATACATCCGGATACTCATTCACCACCTTAATATCCTCCAAAGACTTTTCCTTTCATTGAGTTCACTAACTCCTTCCCGTAGGTGACGGTGTTGCGATAAATTCTATTCCGTCCCCTTGTGGGCTAGTCAAGTGAACCGATTTCTCCCGCACCGGATAACCCCATCATACTTTCTTAACCAATCCATCCCTAGGATTACATCTATGCCCCGCATTTGAGGACTACCGCATTAGATGGAAAGTCTATCCCCATGATTTTAAGGTTTACTTGGGGGCACGGATGGTCGGCTTTCATATCACCGCCAGGTGAACTAACAAGCAACGGTTTCTTCATCGGACTCACAGCATATTATGCTTTGCTACGAACCGATCGGTAATGAATGAATGCGTAGCTCCCGAATCAAATAATACCGTAGCAGTACAGAGTCGATAGGGAACGTACCAAGTACAACCCCGTAAGCGTCTTGTGCCTCGCTCCACGCTCATGTTGTGCACCCTACTACGCACATAATTTTGCTGTGCTTTGTTGCCTGGAGTACCTGCACTTCCGGGGCGTGCCGGAGTTGATGACCGTCCAACTTTCCGAACGTTACTCCTCCGGGGAGTCCGCATTCCACGCTTAGGCGCTTATTAGCATAATGCCCCAACTCGCCACATTTGAAGCATTCGTTGGGCCGCACGGGTGTGGTGTTTCTTGCCGGTGCACCCGGGGTAGGAGCCGGACGGTTCGCCGGGAAGTTTGGTGTGCGAGGGGTTTGCGGATTGAACCGTTGAGGCTGCTGGAAGGAACACTGCAACTGCATATTCTGTGGGTGCTTACCACCATGTCCTCCAGAGCGGAATGGTGTATTCTGATGGTAGCTGAAGCGTGGGCGAGTATGGTCGCCGGATCGACCCCGGGATTGAAACTTGCGTTTCGCCCCCCAAGCTCTCTGCGCTTGTTCTCTAGGCCAATTGCCTTGTTTAACAGAGTGGCGAAATCTGGGAAGGTATGGCTCTGGAGCTGGTAATTCAGTGGTCCTATCAATCCATCAAGGAAACGTTCCTGCCTTTTTGGGTCTGTGTTGACCTTGTCGGGAGCATAACGAGACAACTGAGTGAACTTGTCAAGGTATTCATTTACTGACATATTGCCCAGTTTCACAGCCGGAACTCTCTCTCGCTTAAGCTTCAATACCCCATCGTGGATGTGGTGAGCGCGAAAAGCATCTCGGAACTCGCCGCCATGTGATGGTGTTAGGTGCGGGATGGGCGACCGTGTAGGCATCCCACCAATCGATGCCCGCCCTTCCAAGCGTCCGAAGCATAAAGGACCATTTCTCGGTCATTACATTGAGCCCTCTCCAACTTCTTGGTAATGGTTTTCAACCAATCATCGCATCTAGCGGATCGGTTGAGTGAGAGTAGGTGGGAGGGTGGTGGCTCATAAACTCCTTGTGCTTATCTCTCGGAGTGGGTGGTGGTGGTGGGGGTGGTGCCTCGCGGCTGATTCCCCGCCGGGCTTGTAAGTTCTCCGCACCGCGGCGCTGAGGTTCCGAATTAGCCGCATCCGGGCGGCGAAGAATTGCCGAGTAGCGGGATCCATTGCGGGATTGAGCGGGGGAGGTGGCACCGAGTTTTGCTGGTTGGCTATGTGTGCCCGAATAACCGGTGGGACGTCCCGTCCTCCTCCCGACCTCGGTGTTTACCATCCGATTGTTAGAGAAAGATATTTCGTATAAGATTATCGAACCGTTGTATATAGAAGTGAGTTTGAATTAAAGAATCAGCAATATTTTCTTTTCTCGTGACAAATTTGGTTGATTCCGATAAAATAGTTGTATCCCATGGTATCCTTCTTCAAAAATTATGAACTTTTGCTAGGCCATGCAGAACCCACTTATGCAACTAACCCCACTGGTTTTATCCCATTTGGAGATCCACAATTTGAATTAAAATTCGAACACCGTAGCTGTGGTAGCACGGTTTTACAGATTCTGTTAGCCCCATTGTTCTGTTTATAACTCGCTGTATTTTAATCCTTTGATGCTGAATTTTGGACAGAGGTTGATCCACATAATTTGTGAACCAACCCAACTGGATTTAGGTCAATCGGAGTTCCGTAGCTTGAGTTATGATAAAAACATTGCTGCGCTGTCAAGGAACTGCGCGAACAGATTTTTGTACGATTGATTTGGTTTGATAAGTAAGGTAGAAGACAACTTGGAATTGAACCCCTACTAACCATTAACTTAACATGATTTTTCTTGTTGCATTTGTGGCCATCACTCCACAATACAACTCACTCAAACAAAGATCCAAATCAAACATGGTTCATTCAACAACTTTATTACAATCGTTCGTCCTCGCAGGAACGTCTACCGGAAAACAAAAAGAGGGTGGATATCCTAATCCCTATTACACCGAAGACTAGTGGTAGCTGCCGGAGTGCCGTATCGAAGCCTTTTGCGTGGAGGGGAACGGGAAGGACAAGATGCTTCCGCTTCGTCGTGGCCGCCGTCCCGTCGGCTCGAGCTTCCACCGAGCTATCCTCGCCCGTGCATTCGTAGCTCCCGATGTGTCCTATCCAACTCCGCCGTCGCTCTCTCCAAGTCTGTGTTCAATGCTGCTGTCACTCTCGCAAGTATATCAACACGGCTATCTCGGAAGTCCCCCATAGGTATCACGGTGTTTTCCGTACCACTGACTCTGCTGGGGACGAATCGGAAGTCCGTGCCTTCTAAGCGGTCGCGGAACGTGCTGCTGATGGACCATAGTGCTCTTCTTGCGGCATCATTGATAGCAGCTGCTTCTGAGGCAAAGTGTGCTGTGCAGGGGTGAATGGTACGGGTCCTCCATCTTCCCCGCCCGTGCGGTAGCAACCCCGACATGGACCTCTCGTGGTATAATAATCTCTCATCCCCGCTCTACATAGTGTTTGGTGATGTACAACGGTCTCACCGCGTACTCTATCTCCCCGCAACAACTCCTCCAATAGCTCACAGAACGGAGCGTCTGGGCCGATGTATGTGTGTTCATGATACTCAGCCCTGTGATACCTATGCTCATCACCTTGCTGATCTTCATTTTCATTGTTGTTGTTGTTGTTCTCATTCTGATCACCATTGTTATCTTCTCCATTTCCCACAAAGATCGTTGTCATCTTCTTCTTCCTCACTCTCATCATCTTCTTCGCCGGAACTTTCTTCATCGCTACTTGAATCATTCCCGAGTCATCCGGATCATTCCCCGCAAAGATTCGATCAAGCTCTTCTCCTCCTACCACATCCGGTTCCCGATTCGCCTTCTACCTCCGGTGGGAATATTATATCTCCATCTTCATTAACCTCCCGTAAAAACTCCGTCATATAGCCGTGGATGTTCCTCGGTCCCATCCTCCTCAAACACTATTTCCTCCGGATCCTCTTCATCATTTTCTTGATGTCATCTTGCTCGATATCCCTACTCAACTCGCTCCCGCCGCAACCGTACGGTAGTCTCCCACCTCCCCGCCGCATCTCCTCCACCGTGCCTCCTCCGGACTACCGGATAGCGTGGAGCCAACTGTCCTGAAGGAAGGCGACCACCAGTGCTCTTGCGGGCAGTAAGACGAGACCTGGCCATCTGTTAAGAAAGAGTGAACTCAGCATAGAGGAAATCAAAATGATGCAAATTTTCAACAAAAGAACAAGAACAAATTAGATTTTTATGCGAAAATAAGGTGGTTTTGAAGGATGACAGAATGATCTAGAACATGAATCCTTAAATTTCGTCCATTTCTAGCTAAGGCTGCGTTCCTACGGTCGCCGATCGCTCGATACCACTCGTCACACCCGATTTCCGAAGAGGAACCAAGTGCATCTCATATGTGCGCCGGGATCGGTTCACACACATATGATAGACAAAAATGAGTGAAATATCATAAACAGTATTCAAGCGTATTTCAAAGTTTAACCTCTTATTACACTCATGCGGGGAGACTCGAAGGTCTCTAACAACGGAAAACGATAACTACTCGTCGAGTCCTCGTCTTCCGCTCCCACAGGCACTTGACTGGGGGTCCGCAAGCCTCACAGCTCATCGAAGTCGTCAGAACTCCCCTCCAAAGTTTTCCTCTGAACAGCGATAGGCAAGGCTGAGCACACTTATGGTTGGAGCTCAGCAAGTGGGGGAAAATGCAAGGCTATCAAGGATAGGCTAAGGTGTTGCAGCGGTTAGCATTTTAATGTTGGTCAAGTTTTAATTATAGAACACCTAATTACTAAGTGTAAGTTCGTACCATCCCACTTAAGAAAAACTTAAGAGCCAAAACAACCCAAGCTCAACGAGCTTCACCAACCACGATTTGTCTCATCTTTAAGTTTATTAATCATGTGAGGGTCCAAGCCGCTCTTGACCGTGAGCACGGCCGATCGATCGGCTTTACACTCTGCAGGTTTGCACACTTTACCCACGCTTCGCGTAAAAGCTCCGAAGAACTTTAAACCCAACCATGCGATGCGGCCAAGCACCATACCACACTTCCGAGGTGTGATTGCATAGGGACGCTACGAAGCCTTTACAAAGGCATGCAAAAGACTAACGACCCGCATAGTTACGGATCGGGCGGACCATAACCCTCCCTAGTGGTCAGTACCTTAGCAAAGGCTACTACCCCAAAAGGGCCGGGCTATACCCCTGCAACCCGGATCCCCCTCTCGCTCCTTACGGAAAAGGGCCACTAGTACGATCACACACCTAATTATTCGGCTAAGGTCGAGCCATGTAACACCGTGGTTGCGCATGTTTTCTTGGGTGGGTCTCCATGTTCCGATTAAATCGAGTGTTCTTGCATTACCCAAAACATTAACTATTAAACATATATCATTTCCATAAAAGACCCATTTAACCAACCCATGTTAAGCAACTAGCGTTTTCTACCCAAAACTTTATTTAAAAGGGGCTAAGCCAAGGATCAGGGTAAAAGATCTAGGTAAGTCCTTAAAAAGGTTTTCCCGTCAAATTAATGCAATGATAACATAAAGTAAACATTAATTTGTAATGCAATTATATAGGACGAAAGAGAACATGCAGGGGGAGAAGACCACTTGCCTTCCTCAACTACGGTAAAAACTTCTTCCTCTTCGAACAATCGCTCCCGATCGTCCCCGAGAGGTGGCTCGGATGAAACAGCACGATATCTACGATGCACACATAAAGCATACAATAAATAAAACAGATCACCAAACAATCCTAAAGACTGAAAACATGCTACTAAAACGACGGGCTCGCCGAGACGATCGTAAGAACTACTAGAACGCTAAAATCGGAGCTATAACGGAGAAGTTATGCTAAAAACAAGGTTTAAGGACTAAACTGCGATAAACTAAACTATACAGGGGCCTAACAACAAGAAAACAGGGGCTAAAATGTAAATAAACTTAAAAACAGAAGGTTTAAACTCTAAAAAGGCTGTTCGGACCTCTCGAGCAAAGTTCTATTAAAAACGAGGGCTTAAACATAAAACTCGGGACCGATTTGCAAGGATCTTTAAAGGTGGGAGGACCGGCTTGCGATTATAAAAGAGTTGGGGGGGTCTCTTTAACAATTTGCCCTCGGGTTGACCGTTATAAGCGGTTTGACCCGCGGGGTCCAACGGCTCTGAGCCGTGGATGGCCGATCCAACGGCCACCCACGCCCGCATGCGCCGAGGGGGCGGCGCCCGCGCCGGCGGCGGCGCGCGCGCGGCGGCGCACGGCGGGGAAACGCCGGCGACGACCAAACAGAGGCTCCCGGCCACGGATTCGCGCGGAAACCACACCTAAGCGTAGCCGGGAACATCGCGAGCCTAAACGGCGCTTGCACGGGTGGAAAGGACGACGGCCGAGGCGGGGCGTCCATGGGGGCGGACGGCCGGCGGCCGGCAAGCGGCGGAGCGCGCTGCGATCGGGCTCAAGCAAAAAGGAGGGCGGGGATAGGCTCCTTACAGTGCGTAGAGGCTACGGTGGGCGGGAATTGGACGGAGAAGGCGGCGGCGGCGCGCATCAACTCCCCGCGGCCGGTCTTCACGGGCGGCGACGGCGAGTCGCGACCGGGAGTGCACGAGAGCCTCGCGGTTCGAGAGGATGCGATGGTTAGCTCACATGTGCGAAGAGGAATCGATTGAGGGAGTCCGGGGGGCTTCACCGACGGCGGACGGGCTCGGGCGACGGCAATGGCGCGGCGGCGCACGGTTCATGCGGTGGCGCAAGCGGCCAGGGCACCCGGGAGGTGGCCGGAGCTCGGTGTGAAGCGAAGGGGAGGAGCGGGGTGTCCCGGGGGGGTGTTTATATAGGCCCGGGAGGCGGTTCCCCGGCGGCCTCGCCATTAACGGCCGGCTTGATTGGGGAGTTAAGGGGGGAGGGGGTTTAAGAGCGGTAACGGCCGATTGAAGAGGGGGGGGAGTGATGATGGAGCTTCAAGGCGGCTTAATGGCGCGGTTTGAAGGCGTGGGGCGCGGGGAGGCGGCCGGTAACGGCCGGCGGCGCTCGGGTGGGAGGGGCGGCCGACCCGCCGAAGGTCGGGGACGGGCCCGACAGCCGGGTCCCACCCGTCGGCGGCCGGCCGCGCGCAAAAGAAAAGGGAGGGAGGGCGAGGCCGGGCCGGCGGGTGCGAGGGCCGGGCCAATCGGGGCCGGCGCGCGCGCGCGAAAAGAAAAAGGCCTTAGGCCTGCTCGCTTGCGGGCTGAAAGAGGAGAAAGGGAGAGAGAGAGAAGGTTTTGCCTTTTTTTAAAAAAAATTCTTTCAAATTCATTTTTCAAACATTCAAACTCCAATCAAACAAAATCCATGCATTCAAATGATGATGCTCAAACACTTATTATTTCTAAATCTTTTTAGTGATGTTTAAATATTTAAAAGCCAATTTGTTTAATGATTTATTTATGTCCTTAAGGAATTTTAAACCTTGCCTTTTGTTGCTAAATTATTTTAGTGATGAATTTTTTTTTAGGGTGTTACAATATATAATTTTCACCTTATATTTATCATGAGACGATTTGGGTCCCGCTCGACCGTGAGCCAGTTTGTTTGACTGGTGGCTGGTGTTGAGTTGTTCGTAAGTGAAAAGTATTGTTGGCTGTGACTGTTTTATTCGGAGAGAAAACCGTGGTGGATAAGGATGAACATGGCGTCACACTAGGCAGTGGGGACACAACCAAATCTATCGCCTAGCCAAGTCGAAAAGAGGTCACCGAAACCCTCGCCGCCGCGGCCGCCCCCTCCTCGCGAACGCCGCCGCCGCCGCCCCACCCCACTCCACCACAAGCACGCCACTACCTTGCTTGCCCCCCTCCCCCCACCATATGGCTCCTAATTTACCACAGAGGTCGTCCATCGCCGGCGACGGGGCGGGCTCCTCATCCGCCATCGTCGCCGGCGATGCGAGCGGCTACCACGTGCTCAGGATCGAGGGCTACTCGCGCATGTCTACCATCCCAAACGGTGAGCATGTGGAATCTCACCCCTTCCGCGCCGCAGGGCACACCTGGACTATCTATTACTACCCCAACGGCGAGAACCCGGAGGACGTCGACTACATCTCCTTGTATCTAGCTCTCAAGGATCTCGTCGCCAGCCACTTGATGGTGCAGCTGGTGTTCAGCTTCATCGACCAGGTGGATATGCAAAAGCAATCTTTCGTTCGCACCGCTATTCCGGCCAAGTTCGTCAGTCACAGTCACGACAGCTGGGGCCATAGTAAATTCGTCAAGAGGTCGGAGCTGGAGCAGTCGGGGCGCCTCAAGGATGACTGCTTCATGATCAGGTGCGACATAATCGTCATTGGCAAGCCACAAGCCAAGGACACAGGCACAGCAGCCACTCCCTCCATTGTTGTGCCACCGCCGGACTGGCCGCAGCACTTCCACGCACTCCTACTGAGCGGGCAGGGCGCTGATGTGCGGTTTCTTGTCGGGGGCCAGACATTTGCTGCACATCGGTGCGTGCTCTCGGCAAGGTCGCCTGTCTTCAATGCACAACTCTTTGGCGCGATGAGAGAAGGCACCGTCACACAGGACTACGTGCAAATTGATGATACGTTGCCGCTGGTGTTCAAGACCTTGCTGCATTTCATTTACACCGACACGCTGCCAGAGGCAGACGGGGAAGATGAGGCCGCGATGGCACAACACTTGCTAGAAGCTGCTGACAGATATGACATGCAGAGGTTGAAGATGATCTGTGAGGGCAAGCTGTGCCGGCACATTGATGTGAGCACGGTGGCGACCACGCTGGCGTTGGCTGAGCAGCACCACTGCCAAGGGCTCAAGGACGCATGCTTTCAGTTCCTCAAGTCACCGAAAATGCTGGATGTAGTCATGGCAACAGATGGGTTCCAGCATCTGGTGAAAAGCTGCCCTTCTACTTTGTTTGAGTTGATGTCCAAGCTTGCCGCCTGTTGACATCTGGAAGAGCAAATGGGGAAGACATGGATTTCAATAGGTCGAGTAGGAATGACGATTGCAACTATCCAGAAAGATGAATTATTAGCTTTACTAATCAAGTGCTAGTTCTAGCAGTTCTATGTTTAAGTATCCATGTACCTGTGCCTTGTTATGTGTATAGTTGTCGAATCATTTACCCATAGCTTTTGCAATTATGATGCAAGTAACACCATGCTAACATGATCAGCATGGAATTAGTTGAGTATTTCACTTCAGGGCCTCGAAAATGACCTGACAGTTCATCATTGTCATTTATTATTTTCCTGTGTGATACCTCCTGTCATTGGAATTTTGTGAGGCTCTATGTCAGTCATTGGATTGTTAGCAGCATAGATATACGTTTGTTCAATGCAATGTTTCATGCGGATTCAGGTAAGTTACAAATATCTAGTGGGGTTATGTTCAGCGGTTCACTTCACTTGGTGTTAAGAGGTAAAATAGGTCCATGCGTCCATTTAAAAGTTACAATCATTGAGTTATATAATTGTGATTTTGCTCCAGTAATCCTCACACTTGTTTTTATTTTTGGTAGATATATACTGATGTACAAAGTTATTTGAGGTCCATGCTTTGTAAAAGATCTGTTTGCACTTGTTTGAGCATGTCAATAATGTAGAGTGGCACTTGTTTTTGGTCATGAAATTAACCAGTCATACTGATCTGTGACGCCAGTTTTTCTTCTGCATGGTTTTGTTAGCCTCTCTAAATATCATGCGGTGCCGTTCTTGTATTTTGACAATTGTGTATGATGTGTCATGCTACAGTATGGTGTTTGAAAATAAATATATGTTATAGTTTAACTGTTAGTTAAAAAGGAAAAGCATTAGACCGAATCAGGGTAATATTTAATTATTGCAAGCATGAAACCAATGTAGTATGGGCATCCATAAGTTCTTCTGTAGTAAATATAAACATGTATTGATGTATTGTATTTTATTAGTTATTATAGTATCTTCCATATGAATCCGTTTGTTGTGTGCCTGTGTTATTCCTATCGTCAGTACTTGGTTTTAAACTCAAATTGATTGCAAAATTCTCTCTTATGCAACAATACATGGAGTGACAATGTAAATTGGCATGATGGTCAGTTGGATTAATTATGTGGAGTTGGATTCACATCATTGTGAATTTGCTTCGGCAATTCTGCTACTTGTTTATGTGCAGATATAATTGCACGACGCACGTCAGTACAAACTTATTCAATGTCCACGTTATAGAAAAAAAAACTTTGTACTTGGCATGAGCTACCTTGATGGTGAAATTCACAGGTCGCTATGATCCATGCATGGGTCCGGTTTTCAGATTTACTCAACTTTTCACCACATATTTTCTCCTTCAGCATGGTTTTGTTGGCCTCTTTAAAAACCCTCTGGTATTATTGACCTTATATTTTGGCAATCGTGTGATGTGTCCTGCTAGTCTTTTGAATAAGTATATGCTATAGTCTCACTGCTTGATTAAAAAGAAATACACGATTAAATCAAGGTAATGAACCACGACCGAGGTAGTATGAACATCCATCATTTATTTATAAACATGCCTTGTATTTTTATCATTATAATATCTTCTATATGAATTTGTTTGTTGTGCTATTATCATCTGTACTCGAGTTTGAACTGAAATGGTCTGGAAAATTTTCTATTATGGCACAATTACATGGAGGAGCAACTACCAGAGACAATGGTCAGTTAGATTCAATTATGTGCGGTTGGTTAATATTTTGTTGTTTCTATACACCTTTCCGATGTGGAACATCTCAGTGTGTATTTCTGTGTGCACTATTAGCGCTTTTCATGACAGCTTTGGGTACTTGAAATTAGATTTAAAAGGATTCGTTTAAGTTTGATCAAGATGGATCACACTTACAGGGTTGATCTCTTTTGAGCATTCAACTGTATAATTGTCCTATTGCAATGACATGGTGTGCAAGGGATACTTTTTGTCAGATGCTTATTAGGTGCATATGTAGAACCTTTTTTTTTTACAACACATATGTAGAAGCTTGGTGTGCTGGAAAAGCTTCAGGCATGTATCTGCTGTCTGGGGCTACAACTAATGCTAATGTTGTTGAAACTGAACGGTTTGTGCTCTGTTTTCCGGCATGATGATGAAGGCCCAACTGTTAACTGTTCCCAACTGGTGAGTGATTGCGCTTTTGTTTGAAGCCGGCATTTCTTGTTTGTGCTTTGCAGTAGAGGTTCTGAGCATGATCAAATTTGTAGGTGCTTACTCTTGTTTTCACAACTTGACAATTTCCTTAGATCCTTATTAGAGGTGCAAGTTTGGAACACGTGTTAGCCTTGAGCATGCTATTTTGACAAGCTGGCAGGTATTTAAATCGAAACATATTCTGGATTCTGTAATTATTTGTGTGTCATTCTATTTCATATACTTCCTCCGTCCTTTTTTATATGACGCTGGTTAGTTCAATTTTGAGCTAACCAAGGTCATATATAAGAGGAAGGAGGGAGTAGTAGTACCATATAGAAGGGAACTCTGTATGGCTTTTCTGTAATTATTTGTGTGCCATTCTATTTCATGGTGCAGTGGAATTATGGGCAACATGTCGTTGGTTCAGTGTTTCAATCAAACTGGAGTTTTATAAGAAACTTTGTTCATTACTCATGAGGGTTTCATTGTGCTCTCTTCTTGAAACCGGATGTAGAGGTTATCCAACTAATCACAAGAGTCGCCTATCTGAAGCAGAGATTTGGGATGATCCTAAGAATATCTCTTGCAGTCTTTTACGAACTTCCTTCCTTGCACCTCATCTATTCCTCTGCTTTCAGTTTGGCCAAGCTTATGAAGGCAGATAATCGTGCTGGTCCAAGGTGGTGTCAGTCTCGAGTGTCTCTCGACTCCAGATTTGTTAGAACATAGTAGCTTCGGAGCTGTCTTGTTGCGCTGTAAAGGCGATTGACAGACGAATGTATGCTGGAGTTCTTGTGGAATTGAAGGGGCACGAGCACATGATTGACTTTCACTCTAACCATCTGGTGCAAGGCTTCAGGTTTTTCAGGCCACTGAGTTCACTTACCCGGGTATATATTCATGATCTTGCCAGCTAGGAATGCTGTTGCTCTGACTCTGGAAAACCAATCTAAGAAGCCACCGAGCAAACCAGTGGGTCATCCATGTTCTTTCCATAGTTCTTTCAGTTTGATTGTCTCCTTGTTGGTGACAACCACAACAAGAAGTTCCGTAGGAATTTTTGCTTGACAAATATTACATATAACAATATAATAAAGAAACAAATAAATGGGTAGTGATGGATATTTCATTCTCAAATGCTAGACCTTTACTTCAAGAATAGTGAATTATACTGCACAAAAGATTGAATGTAGTTTACGGCCTGTTTGGCAACACTTCAGAGCTGAGAAACAACTCCAATCCACCCGCGCTCCACACAATTTTCAGCCAAACGCGTTCAGTTCCACCAACTCCAGCTCCAGAAAAAAAATGGCTTAGATCCACGTTTTTTTTTTTGAGTACCTCATCAGGTGCTCAAAAACTCTTATATCGTACTTCCTCATGGAGCTGTGGAATTACCCACTATGCCATTAGCTATACTGTATATTCCTGTACGTGTTCGCTCACGAGAGAAAAGAAAGAAATAGCCGGTCTCCACAGCCGCATGCTGCGTCTCGGACTGTATTGGCCTCACCTCCGGCGATCGTGGGGGCGCTCCTCCGCCACACCTTTCGATGTGCTGCCACCGCTTGTCGAGGCCGCGTTGGCCATCGGAGCACGCTGCCACTCGTCGAGGCCGTGCTGACCGTCGGGGTGCGTCGCTGCTGCCTGCCGGTGTCACTTTCGCTGTACCTATAGCTCCCGCTGGCCGCTCCTTCGCAGGTCGTCGAGGCGCTTCGCCACCGCCTACTGGATCGAAGCGACGCCCCCTCCGCGCTAAATGGAAAATTTTGCGGCACAACTACAACAATAACCATCCTGTAATAGTGGTCTCGCGATTTAATCACGAGTTGTAAAGTTAATTATGTAAACTGACTTTATTTAACACCCTAGCTAGTGGTCAAATTAGGATTCCATCATTGAATTGACAGCCTGTCTATTGAGAATTGATGGCCCGAAGAAGAGGAGGAAAGCTTGGCCGCCACCGAGTACTAGGGCCACGACGAGCTGCCTGGCGAGGGCCAGGTGCGCGCGCCCGTCTCCCTGGTTGGTGCCCTGCCGCCGCGTCGGCCA
Source organism: Cenchrus americanus (assembly GCA_947561735.1). Classification (NCBI taxonomy): domain Eukaryota; kingdom Viridiplantae; phylum Streptophyta; class Magnoliopsida; order Poales; family Poaceae; genus Cenchrus; species Cenchrus americanus. The sequence goes on from OX387240.1 coordinate 60,924,910, forward strand.
TTTCCCCGCGCGGGGCCGGGCTTCAGGCCCTGCCGCTCGCCGGCCGAGGCTCCCCCGCGCCGCGCCGCGCTGACCGTCTATGGCATGTGCTGCCCTGTGCCGCGCTCGCCGTCTGTGCGTGGTGAGCGAACAGAAGAAATTGAGATAAAGAGAGAGGAAGAGGAAAAGAGGGGAAAAAAAGAGAAGAGGATGACACGTGGGTCCATTTGTAATGGTCAAAATGGACTTTTCACAATAAGGTCTTATATTGCTGGAGCTGGAGCACCCCAATTTGCCAAATGCGTACATCAACTCCATATTTTTTTGAAGTTGGTGGAGTGGATCTGAGAAAATGCGGAGCAGGCGGAGTGGAGCATATTTTATAAAACTGAAAGATGAGCATGTATTAGCTATTATGGATTAGAAAGACTTCTTTCCCCGTGGTAGAATATAAATACGATACCTGGTTTTACTCCTGATTAAAATGCTACAATGGTATATTCATATCAGTGCGCTTGCGGATTCCCTGTTTATGTATATCTTCTTCTCTAGAGATCCAAGGCATATGTAAGAGTACCATATCCATGCGTTTTCTGGCACACCTGTGAGGGCTGACAACCTATATTGAGTTCTATGAATCATGTCGGTGTTCACGTTTTAGTTTAATCTGAAAGCAACATCTGATATACACTTAGCATCATGTTAAGATGTACCTTTGCATTTTTGGTGCCGTCGATAGAGATGGATCTTATATCCGTTTCTAGTCGATAACGTTAGCAATGTAAACAAGCATTTTTGGCGCCGTTGCCGGGGAAACATCTCACACATAATGTATCGAGAACCCAAATTATCGTTGCTTAAACAGGTATACCCTTGTTCTTTCCACTTTTGTCTATCTTATTTCAAGGTAATGTATGAATAAGAATCTTCCGGAAAACTTTGTTTCAGATCTAGAGAAAATTTTAATGAAGGCAAGGTCAAAGCTCAGGTCTCCTGATTCTCGGCCCATGATTTCTGCCTTGGGAGATTCAACAACGCGAAGCTTAACACCCACGTTTGAAGTAATGGCAAACAAGTCCCTACGTGAATACTCCGCACCGACCCCAGATAACATTCGTACTGGTCCGACAGTCGCTATAGGAAATGCTACTTTTGAGCTCAAGCCTGCACTGATCAACATGGTACAAGCTAGCCAATTTTGTGGAAAAGCTCATGAAGATGCCAACAAACACCTTCAATATTTCTTGTAGATATGTAGCACCTTCATGATCAAAGATGTGCCAAGTGATGCAGTCCTACTTCGTTTATTCCCATTCTCATTATTGGGGCGAGCGAAGCAATGGTTTTACTCCAACAAAGACAAATTTACAACTTGGACATTGTGTTCTACTGCCTTTCTGGCAAAGTTCTTTCCTATAGGCAAAACCAATGCCTTACGGGAGAAAATTTCGAGTTTCCAGCAGCAACACGAGGAATCTGTTCCTGAGGCATGGGAGCACTTTCAAGACTACATTTAAGAATGCTCACACCATGGATTGGAAAGCTGGTTTCTCTTGCATACCTTCTACCACAGGCTCTCTACCAACACCTGTGAAACGATGGATGCTGCAACTGGATGTGCTTTCCTGTCCCTTACACTTACTCATGCTACTAACCTTATGGAAAAGATGGCGTCCAGTCAAGCTTGGAACGAGGAACATCAACCCCGCAAGAAAGAAAGAGGAATGCACCAGCTCAAGGAGGTAGACATGTTGTTTGCCAAAATGGATTTACTGATGAAGAGCTTGAAGACAAAGCCCCTGAGAAGAAGGAAGTCATGCAACTCTTCGAATCCCGCATGACCTGTGAAGAGTGTGGAAACACTGGACACTCAGGGAGTCAATGCCCTCAGCTGGAGGAGGACGTGAACTACATCAACAATAACAACCAATATCGTCCCCAGTAGAATCAAGGATGGACTCAGCAGAGGACCAACTACCCAGGTAACTATTCAGGTAATTATCAAGGTAATAATTCTTCTAATAATTTCTCACCTTTAAGAGACTTAGTCCAAAACCAGGGTAGAATTATGGATAATCTGTCCAAGAAGTTAGCTTCCAATGATTGAAACTATTAGTAATAAAATGGAAAGCTTTTCTCCTGCCATCAAGAAACAACATAGCTTTAATAAAATGCAAGAATCTCAGATTTCTCAGATGGCATCATCTGTTCCCACGGCTAACCCAGGTAAGACTCCAGGCCAGCCGGAAGAATTAGAATCTGCAAATCTTGTCGATATCTACTCTGCAGATCTGTGTTCGAGTAAGACAGAAGAAGGCCCAAGATGGACTGACTGGGGCATGCCCGCCAAAAGAGGAGATCCAGGAAGGCCCGTCATCACCATCACTATTGGAGCCTACACCTTCAAGAATGCACTTTGTGACTTTGGGTCTAGCGTCAACATAATGCCTAAGGTAATATATAAGAAAATCAATGGTTCACCTTTATTGTATACAACCATGTGCTTGCAGCTTGCAGACCTGTCACTATGCTACCCCGAGGGCATCCTAGACGACGTATGTCTGGGTGTAGGACGCTCCTACGTGGCTGCCGACTTCGTTGTTGTTGAGACTGGGGGAAGTGAGAACGCTCAAATCGTTTTGGGACGTCCTTTCCTTGCCACAACCAAAGCCATCATCTACACCGACACCGCTAAGATCGTCTTTACCATCAATGGGAGAAAGGAGAGATTCAATTTCAAGAACAAGATCTTAAAAGCTCCTGCACACCCCCAATATCCTTACCCCGAAGAACATGAGCCAGTTGTCGAGAAGAAGAGAAGAGATAGAAGGAGGAATAAGAAGAATAATCGACCTCAACCGCACGTGGAGGAAGTTTGGATGATCAACACGATTCAATCAGAGAATGAGAACCTGTTCCCTTCACCATTATGGCCAAAGCTTGAAGACCCTGGAGTTCCATCAATCCACTGCTCCATCAATCAATGGAACTTCCAGCGAGTTGTCTGCGACACGGGATCATGCATCAACCTAATGTCTAAGGTAACCTATGAATTAATACATGGTGACCTACCTTTGTATTCCACATATATAATGTTGTAGATGGTGGATCAATCACAACGGTTCCCGGAAGGAATTGCACGAGATGTACCTGTCAAGATAAAGGACCACTATGTCCTGACTGGCTTTTTAATCATAGACATGGGAGATGAGCAAGATCCTCCCATCGTGCTTGGAAGACCGTTCTTGAACACAACAAGAGTAATCATCTACATCAGGACTAGCGAGATCCACTTCCAGTTCAGAACTGAAAATGTATGATGCTACTTCAATACTTATACTGATCCTGAGTAGCCCAAGAAGAAGAAGACGCGGAGATGCCTTCAGAAATTACAACGCAAGCTGAACACAAAGTTGATGGATGTCAAGAACATTGAAGAAGAGATTAAGGAGAAGTCCGCTCACCTTCTACCAGCCTAGTATTCCGAACCTGTTACTCGAAAAAGGTCTCCACCAAAGAAACAAGTTTGGAGGAAGAAAGATCAAAGTGCACCTTTGGAAGACCAATCACTACCCGCATCATCAACTGATCAATTAATGGCCACTGCATCTATGCCATGGGAGTAAGTACTCTAAACTCTCACCGAGAGGTAACTCGGTATTTATCTTTATATTCCGCATTGCATATTTCGATTAGCATGTTTATTTCCCTATACCCGCATTGAAAAAAATCATAAAAATATTTTATTCTTTTGCATTCTTTAAGGCCCCATGTACTCCGTACCGTGGCGGCATAAAAATAAATAAATAAATAAATTTTTGCATTCACATGTTTTTGCATTAGCATCCCTTTTGCATATAAAAAATCACAAAAAGAAGTGGGCACATGAAGGCTCACAACATAATCCTAGAATTTGCTCCTTCGGGTATGTGCGAGACTAATATTTACAGGGAGAAATTAATAAGGACCTGAAGGCAAACAAGTTCCAAGTATGAATCAAGAATCACTTCAAGATCCAGCTTGGGGGAGAGCACCCCCAGTTATCACGATAAGTATCACTATCCTAGGTGTTTAATGTTAGCTAGTTATTAGAGTATTAGTTAAAAGTCTTAGTTTGAATAAAATGTTAGAGTATGCTAGTTGGCTTTTATCTTTAATAATGATCTTGATGATATATGCTTGGAGATGATGAATAGTTGCTCCGTCGTAATTCCTTTTAAAGTGCTTAGTTTTCAGACCTAGATTCTCCTGAAGATTAAATGCTTACTTTTTCTCTAAACCCAAAACCTGTGCAAGTACATGCTTAATTTGAGTCTGGGCTTTGAAAGATGATTCATGAAAAGTTGAGTTGCTATTGATCATTTTCCTAGAGAAGCTTGATTCCTGGATTTATCTTAAAAATCATGAAATTTTATATGATGAGTTCCTGTGTCTAGATCCTTAAGAGCTTGTCATACACATCAAGATCATTCCATTCCACCATTTATGCTGCTTCTGACATGGAAGTACGCATTTTCCATCAAGCCATATAGCTCATGCAACTCTAGAATATATCTCTCTCAATGTTAAAAAGTATTCTGGGGTTACGTTCAAAAAAAGAGGAAAAAGTGAGAAGAGAGAGGGAGAGAAAAGGACAAGTGTCATACTAGGGGAGAAGGGCCTACCTCCCTACAAAAATTATAAATTTAGAGATGAATAATGGACATGTGTCCGAGGGTGAGTAGAGCCCACATCTCTAAGGAGACAAAAAAATGGACAAAAGTCCGAGGCGAGTAGAGCCCACATCTCCAAGAATGGAAAGCCCAGATCTTAAAAATCTTAGAAAGAGAGATATAGTCCAAGAGCTAGGCTAAAAGGCTTACCGCCTTTCACCCTCATCCATCCAACACTATCATCCATATCTTGCCAAGTGTCACTCCATGCTTGAGAAGGTCATACACAGGATCTCTGAGTTTTATCTGAAAAATGTTGAAAAACCCCAGGATGATAGCTTTTCAAAGAATTTGAGATATACTGCTTGACTTGATTGTTTTGTCTTTTATTTGCTCAAGATTTATGAAAAGACTATGCTTAAAGGTTGAAGGTAAGAAAGAGCAATCTTGTTGAGGAGAATTGGTTTTTGAAAACCATAGTACTTTTGAGGTGTGAAAGCGTTGTAGCAACTCCTGGTCCTGCTAAAGCATATCTTTGCTAGGGACTAGCAATGGGTAAGCTTGGGGGAGTTTGTTGACACATCTTATCCTATATATTTATAAGTCAACTAAACATGAGAAAAGGGCATACATGTTAATATCAACTTAGAATAGGGTGCCACTAACAGTTTTTCTGGAGATTTGGTAAATTATATAAATCTAGGAACCATTCGGGAAAAGTGCTAAAAGAATTAAATCTAGAAGTCTCCAGAAGGCTCTAGAACTCAACGTGACTTGGCACCCAAGAAAGAAGCATCTAGAAGAAGAGACAGACCACCTGGCCAAGGTGGGCCCCGAGGGGGCCCACCCCAGCCCGATTGGCCTGGTGGTGGGGCCGGTTGGCCTCCCCCGGGCGACACCTCAGCCCTACTTCCAGAAGGTTCTTCCACCACCTATGAGGATCAATCTAAACCACTCGTTAGGTCGGTTTGATAAAACGGCACACGTCTACCCCTTAGGGCTATATAAGCTGCCCCCTGCCCTCTGGAAGAGGCATATGGAAACATGGGTTTGCATGCACCAGATCAAGTCATCAAGTCAGAGATACTACGCCCTAAAAACACCATATAGCAGAGTAGCTAGCTAGTCTAGATCTAGGAGGAGGCAAGGTGTCTACTTGGCTCCTGATTGTCTAGAGGCTGATCGAGATACTGATCTAGCTTCACTCTTGTAAGTTCTTATCTAGTTCCTTACATTTGTTATACAGACATATGTTCTTATCAATGATTATATTCGACATTATATGCTTTGGTGTTTATTATGATTACATGTTTAGCATAGTTGATTTGCCTTTATATTCATGTATGGAGTCGTATAGCCCTCACCTATATCATTTGTTAACATGGGTGAACGGTAAAGACAGTGTAAGTGTGGTGCTTATATTGTATTTATCTGCGATTGCACCTTATATGCCGGGTCGTGTGGTAGATCGTGGTGGTGACAACACTATTGAGTCCTTCGCAGTCCACCCCTCGTGTATAGGACTAGTGGAGCCTTATATTGTTTGGGTTGTTTCAAGTTTCGGCCTTGATCCTCTGGATAGTCTCCCCATGCATTAATATAATAGTCCATCTTCCATGATTGTTAAATATTTGCACTAATCATAGTTTGCATTGACATATAGTTTAGAGTTACCGAGGAGTATCTATACTGAGGAGTATCCTCTCTAACTAGACTTTGCTATGTTTCTCTTGCTATAATGACACTTTCTAGCAGCTCATGATGTTATGACTTGAACAATGCTATCAATATCTTTATCTTTATGTGACTTACCCCTATTTATAGCAATTGATATATTTTGTCCACTCTACATTATAAAACTGAGACATGAGCATGTATTAGCCATTATGGATTAGAAAGACTTCTTTCCCTTTGGTAGAATATAAATACAATACCTGGTTTTACTCCTAGTTAAAATGCTACAATGGTATATTCATATACGTGCGCTTGCGGATTTCCAGTTTATATATATCTTCTTTTCTAGAGATCCAAGGCATATGTAAGAGTACCATATCCATGCATTTTCCGCGTACTGTCGGGCCGACAACCTATATCGAGTTGTGCTATGAATCGTGTAGGAGTTCACCTTTTAGTTTTATCTGAAAGCAACAGATATACACTTAGAATCATGTTAAGATATATCATTGCATTTCTGGTGTCTTCGATAGAGATGGATCTTATATCCGTTTCTAGTCAATGACGTTAGCAATGTCAACACCGATCAACACCTCGATGGTTCTTGGGCAAGGCTCTCAAGCCGCTGGCCACTTCGGGCACACCAAGACACCACTCGCAAGTGTGGTAGCTCAATGACACGCTCCACTAGAGTTACTCTTTGCGATCCCCGCGGGGTGAGCACAATCCCCCTCACAAAGCCTTCTCCGGAGCTACGCACAATCTCCTTGCGTGCTTCAATAGAGCCACAATCCACCAAGCCGTCTAGGAGGTGGCAACCTCCAAGAGTAATAAGCACACCGCCTTGCAACACGAACGCCTAGTACCACTCGATGCAATCTTACAAAGCAACGCACTAGATTCGCACTCGCTCGCAATCGATTTGCAATCTCGCAAGCACAAGTGAGTTAGTGAGCTCCCAAACCAAGCACCACCATGGGAAACACATTCGCAAGGTGCTCAACCCCCTCCAAGACCCGGGTGCCCTTCTATTTAGAGAGGAATTAAGAAAACTAGTCGTTACACTCTTTTTCCGAGCTCTAACGGCTCTCTCGGACTGCCCGCGATACATTCTCGGACTATCCGTCATTCAAAAAACTAGCTGTTGGTGCGTCACAGACAGTTCGGGAGGCACTGACGGACTATCCGAGGTCAAAGTACGGACTATCCGTCACCTACGGACGGACCGTCCGACCCCTGGAGGGTCAAAAACTCGTCTCTGTCTAAAACTCGATCAAATCGCGGACTGTCCGTCCATCACTCGCGGACTATCGGCGACCTTTTATTTTCAGCACAACCGAGGCTCGGTAAAACGGCTATAACTTTTAGCTCCGATGTCTGTTTTAGGTGATCTTGGACTCTATGGAAAGCTCATTCAGAGGACTATCCATCCCAACTGAATGGTTAACCCAAAACATTTTGGATCAAAGAATAATTGCTAACCAAGATCCACCACAAACCAAAATCATCAACCAATTCTTCAACCCCTTTGCAAATGTGCCAACCCCATAAGTGTACCACCTTAAGTGTGAGTGAGTTAGCATTTTCACAAACATCTTCAAAGGGCTTTTCACTCTTTTCACCACGCCACTCGACCCTAGAAACATCGCAATGTTAGATCGCTCAAGTGGCACTAGATGACCAATATGCAAGCAAGTTTGCCCCTCTTGGTAGTACGACCATCTATCCTAAACTCGGTCATAAACTTTCTCTACACACCTATGACTGGTGAAATGAAATTCCTATTGGATATACCTTTGCTTTGCGAATTCCATTCCATGTTCTCTAATATCCATCAACACCATCACAAATAATATGATCCACTTCATATCATCATGCGAAGTGTTGGTTCATCGATCTTGACTTCACTTGCTCTTCACCGTTGTATTGGTCCATCGGCACCAAGTCTTTTGCTTAAGCATCCCGCCACGCAATCCAGCACTTAGTCTTTGACTTGCCCTTAACACTAGCAAAATGTCCATCATATGCAATGAACTCCTTCATCACATAATTGCTTGTGAACTAATCACCTGTGTATTTCACTCACACATATTAGTCCACCTAAGTTGTCACTCAATTACCAAAACGAAACATGGACTTTTAATCTCCCCCTTTTTGGTAATTAATGAGAACTCTACAAAGATATGGAAATTAAGTTTGTTTGAATTTTATGATCCTTATCCAACATTTAGCTTTATGTTAGAATTTGGATAAGCACCATAAAATCCAACTAGGTAGTGATAACTTCCCCTACATATGTGCTCAAATGATTTGGTTTCAAGCTTGCACATATGCATAAATATGAAATTTTGGGAGTGTTAACACTACTAGTGATGCTAAGGTATATAGGATAAACCTTTGTAGCGTGATACCAGTTGATGTCGCACATTGAAGTCCATCCTTAGCACCATGATTAGCTAGATACTGCAAGAACCACACTAGATACCTCATGAGATCAATATTATAGGCAAGGTTCTAGTTTTACAAAAGAACATATCTAGCTACCAACATATGCATGCTAGTTATCATTTCATCATTCGAATCCTATAACTAGCATACACCACACAAGTATGCATATTGAATTTTAAGGCTTATGCAATATGCAAGCAAGCACATGAATATGCACATATCAAATGCAATAAATCAATCAAATTCATGAGCTTACTCCCCCTACTTGTGTGCTTCTCTTTGTCCAAGAATTTCACTCTTTTCATGCATTTTTGCTCCCTCTTGATTATGTCTATATTGTCTCACCCCCTTTATCATCACATATCCAAAGACAATTTCATACCTTTTCCAATCTCTCCCCCTTTGTCATCAGTAACCATAAAAGGTATGCCACTTTTGATACAAAGGGTGGTACTAGGGGTAGATGATTAATTCTTGAATCTTCAATTTTTTATGGACACCACCGTATGTTGGAATGGCACCACTTGTAACTACCACATGTGGAAGCATGAAGACCACCTTGAAAATCCACATGTATGTCACTTGTATAATCCTTGACCTTGATGCCATGTAGTGGGGCTCCTCCCCCTATGTCAAGGCATATGTCATCCCACTTAATTTAATTGAACTCTTATGTGTGAGGGTAGCTTTCTTGATTTGAATCGATTACTTAAAGTTGAGGATCACTTGTGATATATCTTGTTCTAGACATCACTTGAATAATACCAATTGAAAATATACCACTTAAAGAGATACCAATTTATCGATCATATGAGTCTGGAGACCACTTGTAGGGTGAAACTTGATAACCATTTGCATTGTTGTTTTGTTGTTGAACTATATTGTCCCCACGAGCTTCTCAAATTTTTGACTTGGATAAAACGATTTGCCTAAGGTTCCGGTCCGGTTTAAACCCTTTCTAAGCTTCTTCACACACATGAAGTGGTTATCTTATCAAGGTTGTACTTGTCACTTATTGACAATCCAAAATACATCAAGTACTTGGGTTTACTAGCTCATGAACAAACTCATATATTAACCACTAGATCACATAATCATTCAAACAATAGTGGTTGGATATGAATCTAAAAACTTTTATTTTTAAGGCATGATCCTATAAGCATGTACTATATGCACTAACCACATACTAATAAGGGATGAAAATGATTAATGCACATTACAATGATACCTTTGCCATATTGGAGTAGAGGATAATGAATAAGATTCGAATTTAGCTCCGCAATAGCAATATGAAGTCCAATTAAGAGCTTGGTGAAGATCAATGAATACCACTTTGAATTTCATCCTTCACCCATATGAGTTGAAAACCCCTAATGATCAAGTGCATTTTTCTTGTTGTCATCTGTCGGTGTTTTAGACCGGCAAACCTACCAAGGGGGTACCCGAGGTAGTAGATTGTGCGGTGAGGATCGTGATCGGGAGACCGAGAACTCGAAGGTGTGCGCAAGGACACGGGACACAAGATTTATACAGGTTCGGGTTGCCAAGGTGGCGAACCCTACGTCCTGTTTGGGGGATCAAGTATGGCGCCCTACGCTTGGTGTTGGTTTGAGATCAGGTGCCCGACTAGGTACTCGGCCCTCCTTTATATAGTCTAGGGGCGGGTTCCCAGTCGGGTACAAGGCAGGAGTCCTAGTAGGACTACATGGAACGAGTCCTAATAGGATTACAAGGGAAATCTAGTAAGAGTCTGTCTTCATCCTTCCTTGCATGGGTACCCGGGGTTTATGCCCGACAAGCCCCCGAGCGCATTGCAGTCGAGTGTAGTAGTTCGAGTAGTCTTGAAGCCTCTGCGAGTAGTTCTTGAGTGTCCTCGAGTACTGTTTGTAGAAGTCTTCAATAGTACTTGAACTGCCACGAGGCCGGAAGGTGGTCCAGCTCATCTGTCTTGAAGTCGAGATTATATGGAAGTGCAATCTCCATATGGAGTAGCCCCCGAGCCTTAGGTTGAGTTGCAGACTCTAGCTGAGGGTCAATCTTGATTCTGAATCTTTCGTCTTGAAAAATTTGAATGATGGGTGTAGCATAGCAGCCCCCGAGCCTTGAAATGATTAGGTAATCAATCCAAGGGTCTTCAGTGTTCGCGAAAGCCATCATCCGAGTACTCTTGCAGCGTCTAGCCCTCGAGAAAGAGAGCCGTATGAGCCACGTCGAGTAGTTGTTGGTGTGGAGCCCCCGAGCTTGAGAGCGAGCGAAGTATGCTGAAGTTATCCTCGAGTAGTATGTTGAGTGCAGCCCCCGAGCTGGAGAGATTCCGAGTAGTAGTTTGGTATCGAGCCGTGGTGCATGAGAAGTAGTCATGCTGTCAGAGCGGACTTTAGATGCGACAGAAGTCGACTTTAAATGTCGGCAGAGCGGACTTTGGAATGCGACTTGAAAACTGAAGTCGACTTTAGTTGCCGCACAGAGCGGACTTTGGAATGCGACTTGAAAACTGAAGTCGACTTTAGTTGCCGCACAGAGCGGACTTTGGAATGCGACTTGAAAACCGAAGTCGACTTTAGATTGCCGTCTGAAACGGACTTTAGATGCGACTACAGTAGTCGACTTTGCACCACACAAAGTGGACTTAAGATGCAAAAAACGAAAAGCACTTTCCGGAAAGCCAAAGCGAATGAAAAATCAGAGAAAACGAATAGTTTTGTCGCCGGGGCGGGCTTAAAATTACGATCAAAGTCACCTTGTGCCACCGGAGTGGGCTTGGGTGCGACTATTAGCGTCGACTTGTGCCACCGGAGTGGGCTTGAGTACTTGAGCCATGGATTTCAGACCCAAGGTACGATTGCCGCCAGAGCGGGCTTGAAGGTGCGACCGAAGTTGACTTGTGTACCTGGGCTATGGATTTCAGACCCAAGGTACGGTTGCCACCATAGTGGACTTGAAGGTGCGACCGTTTGCGTTGACTTGTGCCACCGGAGTGGGCTTAAGTACCTGAGCCATAGATTTCAGACCCAAGGTATGATTGCCGCCAGAGCGGGCTTGAAGGTGCGATCGAAGTTGACTTGTGTACCTGGGCCATGGATTTCAGACCCAAGGTACGGAGCGCGAGTACTTATGGTACTTGGACCCATGGTACAGAGCGTGAAGACCACGTGCAGCTAGGTTCCATCGTCGCCAGGACCAGAGGGACACTTACAGCTAGGTTCCATCAAATCTTACACACGTAATATGCCACCGAAGCAGGTGAAGATGCGACCGGAGTCGACTTTAAGTTGCCGCACGGAGCATACTTTAGAATGCAACTTTAGAAGTTAACTTTAGATTGCCGCGCGTAGTGGACTTTAGAAGCTGCCTCCTTGGGATAGCCACCGAGTTGATGAAGTAGGCTCGTGGTGACTTGATTGATATACCCCAATAGTATTCAGCAGAGTGTAGCTCCCGTGAAAACCCGCCGAGAAGCGTACACAAATGAGTAGTCGGCAAGTAGTCCTACATGATGAGGAGAACAAGCCAAGAAAAGAAAACAGTAATCATTTAAATAAATGACTTAGCTGTTGCCGCCAGTGCGGATTTGTAGATGAAGCTGTGGCGGTTGACAATGGAGCCACGACGGGTTGTTGCTGAAGTTGACTAGTCAGAGTTGATCCCAACTAGTTGTTGGGGTGTTACTGCCGTTCTCGACTAGTTTGGAAAACGACGTCGCGGCAGCGCGCGGCGTACTCGAAGTAGAGCCACTGTTGCCGCGAGACAAGTAGTCGCGACGCACGACATGGCTGAAGTAGAGTCAGTGTGGCCGCGAGACGAAGTCACGGCGCACGAAGTAGTCGACGATGAGCCGCGTGACGAGCCGAGGCACCCAGATGTGCGGTGTAGGCGGAGTAGTCGACGACGAGCGGCGCGATGAGTCGCGCGATGTGCCGAGGCACCCGGACGCGCAGCGTAGGAGGAGTAGTCAACGACGAGCGATGCGATGAGCCGCGCGATGTGCCAAGGCACCCGGATGCGCGGCGTAGGTGGAGTAGTCGATGACGAGCGGCGTGACGAGTGGCGTGACGTGCCGAGGCACCCGGACGCGCGGCGTAGGCGAAGTAGTCGACGACGAGCGGTGCGACGAGCCGCGTGATGAGCCGCGCGACATGCCAAGGCACCCGGACGCGTGGCATAGGCGGAGTAGTCGACGACGAGCGGCGCGACGAGCGGCGCGACGTGCCGAGGCACCCGGACGTGCGGCGTAGGTGAAGTAGTCGACGACGAGCCGCATGACGATCCGCTCGACGTGCTGAGGCACCCAGATGACGAGTAGTCGTGCCACGAGACGCAATGAGCGGGCGCACGGCGTGGTTGATGTAGAGCCGATGCGGCGGAGAGACGAGTACGCGGCGTACGACGTAGTTGAGGTTGGCGTAGTAGTGCTTGCGTATGTTGCTTGTGTGCATCAAGTGTTGGTCTTGGAGCTTCCCTGGTAGCCTTTCGTGTGTGTGGAGCAGAGTCCTTATCCAATTTGGTAGGCACATGATGATCTTGAAATTGAGAAATTCTAATGTGCATGCACGCAAGCGACACCACCACCATGATTTGCTTTTGGAGTATGAAGTAGTCTTGATATGCTCGTGAAGCCACCTTGGTGATTCCGAGACTCCGAATTCAAAGCGGTCTTGCGGACTCTGGAGTGCATGGCGTAGACAAGATGTTCTCGAAGTCGGCGTCGTTGTTGGGCATACACCCCGGGTACTCATGCAAGGAAGGAAAAAGAGTAGAAGACGGACTCCTACTAGGACTCGCTCTGTGTAATCCTACTAGGACTCCTGCCTTGTAACCGACTAGGAACCCACCCCCTGGACTATATAAAGGACGGTCGGGTACCTAGCCAAACATCCACAATCCCTCCGGGGAACAACACCAAGCGCAGGGCGCAATACTACTCCAAACAGGACGTAGGGTAGCTACTCCGGCTACCTGAACCTGTATAAATCTTATGTCTTGTGTCCTCGCGCGTACCTTCGGGTTCCAGATCATGGCGATCCCCACCTTCTACCTTGCTGCGGATACCTCCCATGGAGGTCGAGAGGTTTAAACACCGACAGCTAGCGCCCACCGTGGGGCCATCGTCATGATCACCGGCGAATTCGAAGGATCTTTAGCAACAAAATTATTTGACTTTGACGACTCGTCAGTTTCAGATTTATCCTGAACTGTCTCTCGGCGACTTGGCGTGTTCGCTATCAACCTCAAGACGCTATCATCGAAGGTTGAGTTCAGATTTATCCTGAGCTACCTCTCGGTAACTCGGCGTGTTCATCTGGGCACATCACCGCCACGCATGCAAGCATCAAGACCAATCAACCCGTCGCGATACAATTGCGCTGTCTGCTATCAGGCTCTTGCATGGCGCAACACATCCGTCGAGTTCGACACAAAGAAGGATGTACGACTAGATCAGGCACTGCACATACGATGCTGACTCGGTCTCCAGGGTTACTTTTCTCCGTTCTGAACTCAGGGACGAAGCTGCCAACACGTCAAGCACGAACGCAGCAATCATGTGAAGGCAATTATGAACTCCTGTCCGAGAAAAACAAAATTTGGGAGCATTATACTCAAGACCAATTTGCTTGGTGCACACGGCAAGACGTACATGAGTACACCTACTTCAACTACTCGAGTACAACTACACAGTGCGCCGCGACTACTCGTCACCCGACCGCACGGGCTCTACGTCAACCTTGCTATGCGCCGCGGGTACTCGTCTCTCGGCCGTAGCGGCTCTACATCGACTACACCGTACGCCGCCACGACGTCGTTTTCTGGGCGTACGACTACTTCGACTACTCATCTCGACTGGTTTCAACTAGAAAACTAGTCGAGGACGGCTCCCGCGACATCAACAACTAGTCGGATCCACCTCCGACTAGTCGACTTCAGCAACAACCGTCGCGGCTCCATCACCGACCGCCACGGCTTCGTCGACTCTCGTCCGCGAATCAAGCTAAGTCACTTATTTCAATAATTATTTCTTCTTCGGCTTGTTTTCCGCATACAGGAACCAACGCTGAAGACTACTTCGTGTACGCCTCTCAACGGCTACCTGCCAGCAGAGCTACACCGTGCCAGCTATTCCTTGGGGACCGTTGACTGACTGTCACAGGCTTGGTACACCAAATTAGGGGGCACTTGCCACGACGTTTCGTGTACTGAGTGCTGGAGGCGCACAATGGCTACACCCCGAGGAGGCACCGCGCAATCCTCGCTCTCCGTCATGCGGAACAACGAGCAATCGCGCTCTCTCATGTCACCATGTCGACTACTTTTGTCTACCTCTTAATGGTCTCGCTCCAGTAGCACATGCCTTGATCCGCGCAAAGCCTCGGCTCTCCCGTCATGCCTCCATGTCCCCAACGACTACGGCTAAACAGGCTCCTCGCAGACCGGCGCTTAAATATGGCTAAACAAAGGACCACGGAGATCGGGCACTAAACCGCATCGAAGCTAACTACTCGACGCCTAACGACCACAACAAGAGCATGACACATGACATTTACATCTATATTCATATTTGTATTTGTCATTTGTAGATTCAATTTCTACAAAAATGCTACATAATGTACGCATCTCTACTTTCAGGTCAAGCTTCAGCGACGACTTCCAGTACGCTCCGCGTACCTCCACCGGCGCGGCTAGTTCCCAAACTCGGGGGCTACGCACCAAATTACTACTCGATGACAACTCGAGTAGTCTCCGCTAGCTCTCTAGCTCGGGGGCTCAGCACCAACAACTACTCGACGTGGCTCTTACGGCTCACCTGGCAATAAGCTCGGGGGGCTAAACGCTACAAGATTACTCAAATGATGACTTCCGCAAACACTGAAGACCCTCAGACTGATTCTTCAATCGTTCCAAGGCTCGGGGGCTACTAGGCTACACTCATCAGTTGATTTTTTCAAGACGGAAGCAGAATCAAGATTGACCCTCAGCCAGAGTCTACAACTCAACCTAAGGCTCGGGGGCTACTCCATATGGAGTGCGATTTTGCAATCGCACTTCCATATAAATCTCGACTTCAAGACAAATGAGCTGGACCACCTTCCAGCCTCGCGGCAGTTCAAGTACTATTGAAGACTTCTCCAAGCAGTACTCGAGGACGCTCAAGAACTACTCGAAGAGGCTTCAAGACTACTCGAACTACTACTCTCGACTCCAAAGTGCTCGGGGGCTTGTCGGGCATACACCCCGGGTACTCATGCAAGGAAGGAAAAAGAGTAGAAGACGGACTCCTACTAGGACTCGCTCTGTGTAATCCTACTAGGACTCCTGCCTTGTAACCGACTAGGAACCCACCCCCGGACTATATAAAGGAGGGCCGGGTACCTAGCCAAACATCCACAATCCCTCCGGGGAACAACACCAAGCGCAGGGCGCAATACTACTCCAAACAGGACGTAGGGTAGCTACTCCGCTACCGAACCCGTATAAATCTTATGTCTTGTGTCCTCGCGCGTACCTTCGGGTTCCAGATCATGGCGATTCCCACCTTCTACCTTGCTGCGGGTACCTCCCATGGAGGTCGAGAGGTTTAAACACCGACAGTCGTCTCGTTCCGCGTGAGTGAAACCTCGAAATTGATTTCGTCTGATCTTGATGATCTGCTCGAACACGACGATGTGATTCCAAATGAAATTGGAACTCAGTGAGTTGGCGTGCCGTTGGAGTAGGAAAATTGATTCCGCTTTGAAAGGAGCAAGGCGACTTGCTTCAATGGATCTCGGTGAGTCGACGAGTAGATTGATTTCGAACTGATGCTCGATTGAACACGGTGGGTTGTCATTGACGAATAACCACACTGCGGTCGCGCTAGAGTCTGATGCAGGGACATGACGAGTTGCGGACACGATGCCGCCGACCCGTCACGCCTCCATGTAGATTGATCTCGATGTTGTCCTTCAAATTCGCCCGGTGGTGATGATCACCCCTACCTGGCGCGCCAGCTGTCGGTGTTTTAGACCGACAAACCTACCAAGGGGTATCCGAGGTAGTAGATTGTGTGGTGAGGATCATGATCGGCAGACCGAGAACTCGAAGGTGTGCACAAGGACACGAGACACAAGATTTATACAGGTTCGGGTTGCCAAGGTGGCAAACCCTACGTCCTGTTTGGGGGATCAAGTATGGCACCCTGCGCTTGGTGTTGGTTTGAGATCAGGTGCCCGGCTAGGTACTCGGCCCTCCTTTATATAGTCCAGGGGGCGGGTTCCTAGTCGGTTACAAGGTAGGAGTCCTAGTAGGATTACATGGAATGAGTCCTAATAGGATTACAAGGGAATTCTAGTAAGAGTCTGTCTTCATCCTTCCTTGCATGGGTACCCGGGGAGTATGCTCGACATGGTCGGCTTGCTTCATCTTTTGATGAATGCTGCATAAGAGAACTAACTTAGACTACCAATTGAAATGTCATCACTAGCTCTCTTTGGGTGTGTTGCTTGCTTTCTGGATCAACCCCTTTGATTGCTTCAACTAAACATCTTGAATGCCCTTAAATCATCACTTCCATGTTGTCCTTCCAAGCACCATGCTTGTCAATCCCACCATTGGGTGGCTCGCCCCTCTAAAGGGAGATGTGACCTCTCTGAGAACCATTCTAGATATTCATTTGAATTGAATCGATTGATCCATATGATGGACTTATTTTTATGAAGAATTTTGAAGCATTCTCTAAGTCTATTTCTTTCTACCAGATGATCTCCAATAATCACTAGAACTTAATCTCCATCATTATCTTGAACTTGGTCTTCATCTTCAACTTGAATACAAATGTGTGCCAAATGCACTCCACAATCCAATGACCTTATACTCATTACTTTCATGCTTCAAGCTCATCTCAAAACTAAACTTAGGTTCCCCAATTTACTATAACCATGATTCCAACTTGAGGACCTTTCAATCAAGGTGACTTTTGATCAATCCAAAAAACTGTCACTTTTCTGGCAGATTCTGTACACTTTAAAGAATAATCCGTAACTCCCAATGTACAACTCCAATGATCATGAAATTTGGTGGAGATGTGCTTCACCAAGTCATCTACCAGCCATAGAAATTTGAGCTTCATTTGACTTCTCAATTGTTGCCAGATTTCACATTTTTCCCACTGCTGCATGCTGAAAACTGCCGCACATGTGTGACAAGATCCACTTTAAAAAAAAGTATCTCTTATCCAATACTCATGAGATTTTCACAACAACTCATATCATAAGTGTATATCATGTATACCAATTTTAAATTAAAGTCAATCCAAATAGATTTGATCACTCAAACATGGCTATCATCACAATTAGCTCAATTTTTGCAATATAGGACATATTTCTAAATTTGAGTTATACTTCTTCAAATTGAATCAAACTTGATATCAACTTGATTTAATACTTTCACAAAACATGTCCATTCAGTCCACTTACTAAAATGAATATCTTGAAAATATCCATCCAAATTAATCCAAACTTGAAATAGAGAGATGGATGACTCTTTATGTCCCAGCCTTGGTGATCTCACATGCACACATCACACACGGACAGTCCGTGCGACATAGTCGGACAGTCCGTGGTCAATGGACAGACAGTCTAAAATTGTTGTCCAGTCATCCAGAGGCTCTGCGAGATTTTGCGATCTATACGGACGGTTCATGAATACCCAACGGACAGTTCATGCCTCCTTTTCTTTGTCAGCTTGAGAAACTTCAATTTTTTTTTGCTGATTTGGTGTATCAATTGGGGTCATTGCTCAAGATTATCCTCAATACTTCAACTAACACCATTGAATCAATCATAACCATAGTAAACATGTCTTGAACTTGAACCAAAATTCTTTCTCATCAAGATGAAGATGTCCATTTGTGACCATATGTGCCTTGATTGATATTGCATTTTTCATACCAAAGTTCTTCAATAAGTCATTCACATATTTAGATTGGCAAGCAAATATGTCTTTCCTCAATTTGCTTGATTTGAGGACCGAGAATGAAGTTCCATTCACCAATCATAGACATCTCAAATTTTCTCCATCTTGAGTGTAGCTTTGAGCAATTAACCTTGATTTGTTTCTCATGACAAGTAACATTATGACTCTTGGGCCTCAAAACCAAATCTCAAACTTGATTCTAAATGTCATCTCATAGCAAGCAATATATGCATATATATATCCAATTCAATCAACTCATATGCATTTAAATTGAATTTGATCACTTAGAGATATACCTTCATGGATCATGATCAACCCAAAGAAAACTTCAGCTCAAATATTTTGCAAGCCTTCAAATATATCCAATGGATCACCACAACTTGATAGATTGCACTTGTATGTTGTAGCACATTTGGACTTCACTTATTTGACTTGGCATTGGGATGAAATAGCATTAAGCTTCATTACTTCACTTAATCATATGATGAACAAAATGAATCCAATTGAGTCAAGCCTCCAATGCCATGGTACCTGCACACATGCATCCACTTTTTGATGGTACCCAAACTAGTTTGGATCCTCTCAAGTTAGGAGCGATATACTTAGGCATAGCCTTAGTATGAGTAGCGGGATGTTTTGCAATTGCAACCAATGAGGTATCATTGCCATCCTTTCTACTATTATCAACATTTGAGATAGGCTTAGAAGTATTACCTAGGGGACATGAATGTGCCATGTGTCCCCTTTCCCGGCATGAGTAGCAAACTCTCTTTAATTTGGCCTTCTCTTCCTTTCTTATGTGCTGCTTCTCATTTCCTTGCCTCTTTAAATTTGCTTGAAGCTTCTTCTCAAGCTTGGTAGGACACCTTGAGGCAAAGTGTCCCATATCTTTGCACTTGATGTGAGCATAATCATTCTTTTCATCTTGAATCTTTCTCATCATTTGGGCATCTTGACTAGGAGTGTGATGCCTTGCTCTTGCTTTACCACCTCTTCTTGTCTTCTTCTTCTTCATCATCATCCCCAAATCACCATCTTGATAGTTGACTTGAACTCGATTTTGGGATTTTTCTTTTGGCTCAACTTGAGGCCTCTTGGTTGGGCATTACTTTGCAAGGTGTCCCATATCATGGCACCGATAGCACATGAAGTGAAAAATCTTTTCTTCTTGCATATTCTTGTTCTTGCCCTTGCTCTTGCTTTCTAACTTGTTGCTCAAATTCTTCACTTCATTTTTGAGCTTATTGTTCTCCTTCAAAATGTTAGTCTCACAATATATAGAAGTATAACAGGAATCTATTTGTGAAGAACATGACATATAGAATAAATCGTCACAAGTGGTGGATACATGCTTCTTGCATACATCACAAAGGTTAGCAACATCATGTGATTGATCATGTGACCCAAGTGATGATCTCTCACTAGTTTTAGTCTTTCCATTTGAAAGTTCCTTAGTGATAAAAGCATGATCTTGTACCAAATTATCATGAGTAACACTAAGTTCCTCATGAGCCATTTTTAGTTCCTCATGTGAACAAGTAATGACATAAAGTAGATGCTTTTGTTGTTCACATGTGTTCTTTAGAAATGAGTTTTCATTTTCCAATTTACTTGTTTTAGCCATCTCATTTTCTAAAGCAATGTTCATGCTAGCAAGTATACTAACAAGCTCATCATATGAATGATGACCAATCACATTGCAACTTGATACCCTTCTGTTACCTTGTGACATGAAGCAATATAGTTGTGTTGGAGAGCTTGTAGTAGCATAATCATCCGAGAATGAACAATCACAATTATCAATTGTTCTTGGAATATAACAATGATTTTCATCACTTGATAAGGAGCCATCAATCTTGTCAAGTGAACTAGTAGTTGATCTTTCATCAATATCTTCATCACTTGACCATGAGGAGCAATCTTCCACAATCACCAAGTTATGGTCATGCTTAACATCCTCATGCGTCTCCTCCTTGAGCTCACCATCTTTATCATCAGAGACCGTCCCATACTTCTCATTGAGATAAATCCAAATCTCATGAGCATTCGTCTTGTTGATAATCTCCCCAAATATGTTATCATCCAAAGATCTATAAATGATGTTAGTAGCTTGGCAATCGAGATGTAGGCATTTCTCTTGTGCTTGAGTTGCATTGTTTTCATCAATAACATGAGAAAAGCCTACATCTACAATCCACCACATTTGAGGGCAAATAAACTTAAAATTGCATATCATCCAATTTTTCCACTATGCAAAGTGTGTGCCATCAAAAATGTGTGGACACTCAACATCTAGCCCGTAATTCGTCATCCTCTCGGGTCGGTAAAGACCACAAAAGAGAGACTCAGCTCTGATACCACTTGTAGGGTCGAGATGGCGGACTAGAGGAGGGGTGAATAGTCCTTTCTAAATTCTTAACGCACCGGCTAACCGAAACAAATGCAGAATAAAAACTATTGGTCTAGCCAAGACTACACCCCTCTATCTATGTTCACTAGCACCTTATAGAAGATCCTAAACAAGCAAATAAGGTGCCGACCTAGCATGAGCTCACCTAAACAAATTTAGGAGCATGGTCACACAAACCTATGCCACTAGTACTTTAAGCACCGGGGAGGTCCGACACAATTCTAATGAGCAAAAGCACAAAGCCTACCTAAGCTCACTAGGTGCACAATGGACAAGACTACACAAGTTTAATCCAAAAGCTCAATTTACTTAGCTACACAAACTAATCAAGGAGACTAATTAAGCTGCATAAGCTAATTAGTCACAACATCACTACTTCTAGCTACACAAGCAAGAAGGCAACTAGAGAGCTACACAAGCTTCTAATTACAAGAGCAACTACACAAACACAATGCTATGTAATGATGTAAACACAAAGCTTGTGACCGAGAAGTGCACACCATCGAGATGAGTAGATAATGTTGACACGGTGATTTTTATACCGAGGTTCACTTGGTTGCCACCAAGCTAGTCCTCGTTGTGTCGACCAACACCTCGATGGTTCTTGGGCAAGGCTCTCAAGCCCCTGGCCACTTCGGGCACACCAAGACACCACTCGCAAGTGTGGTAGCTCGATGACACACTCCACTAGAGTTACTCTTCGGGATCCCTGCGGGGTGAGCACAACCCTCTCACGAAACCTTCTCCGGAGCTACGCACAATCTCCTTGCGTGCTTCAACAGAGCCACGATCCACCAAGCCGTCTAGGAGGTGCCACTCGATGCAGTCTCACAAAGCAACGCACTAGATTCGCACTCACTCGCAATCGATTTGCAATCTCGCAAGCACAAGTGAGTTAGTGAGCTCCCAAACCAAACACTACCATGGGAAATACATTCCCAAGGTGCTCAACCCCCTCCAAGACCCGGGCGCCCTTCTATTTAGAGAGGAATGAAGAAAACTAGTCGTTACACCCTTTTCTCGAGCTCTAACAGCTCTCTCGAACTGTCCGCGATACATTCTCGGACTGTCCGTCATTCAAAAAACTAGTCGTTGGTGCGTCACGGACAGTCCGGGGGCCCTGACGGACTATCCGAGGTCAAAGGACGGACTGTCCGTCGCCTACGGACAGACCGTCCGACCCCTAGAGGGTCAAAAACTCGTCTCTGTCTAAAACTCGATCAAATCGCGGACTGTCCGTCCATCACTCGCGGACTATCGGCGACCTTCTATTTTCAGCACAACCGAGGCTCAGTAAAATGACTCTAACTTTTAGCTTCGATGTCCGTTTTAGGTGATCTTGGACTCTATGGAAAGCTCATTCAGAGGATTATCCATCCCAACTAAATGCTTAACCCAAAACACTTTGGATCAAAGCAGAATTGCTAACCAAGATCCACCACAAACCAAAATCATCAACCAATTCCTCAACCCCTTTGCAAATGTGCCAACCCCATAAGTGCACCACCTTAAGCGTGAGTGAGTTAGCATTTTCACAAACATTTTCAAAGGGATTTTCACACTTTTCACCACGCCACTCGACCCTAGCAACATCACAATGTTAGACTGCTCAAGTGGCACTAGATGACCGATATGCAAACAAGTTTGCCCCTCTAGATAGTACGACCATCTATCCTAAACTCGGTCATAAACTTTCTCTACACACCTATGACCGGTGAAATGAAATTCCTATTGGATATACCTTTGCCTTGCGCATTCCATTCCATATTCTCTAATATCCATCAACACCATCCCAGATAATATGATCCACTTCATATCATCATGCGACATGTTGGTTCATCGATCTTGACTTCACTTGCTCTTCACCGTTGCATTGGTACATCGGCGCCAAGTTTTTTGCTTAAGCATCCCGCCATGCGGTCCATCACTTAGCCTCTGACTTGCCCTTCACACTAGCAACCTGTCCATCAAGCCAAGTCTTGCCTTGATCTTCTCCACCTAGTCACGCGACTCCATGTCATGTCTCATATGCAATGAACTCCTTCATCACATAATTGCTTGTGAACTAATCACCTCTGTATTTCACTCAAACACATATTAGTCCACCTAAGTTGTCACTCAATTACCAAAACCAAACAAGGACTTTCAAAGGTTTAACAATAACTTTGGAATGCTAAAATACTTCATGATTCTTATTTTCAAATTTTAGATCTTTAGAATGATGATATAGATTTAACATAACTTTTGAATGCTGAAATATTTACTTCAAATGTTGAACCTTTATGATGGTGAATTAGATTTAGAAAAACTTTGAAGAAAGTAGATTAAATTATTTGAAAGGGAATTTTTTAGTGTTGAATTGGTTAAAATTTGAAAAAAATTTGAGCTCAGTTAAAATTGTTGAATACAACAAATTGAAATGTTGAAATATGTACATATAGTATTTCAAATAACAAACCTGAATGTTGATAGGTGGATTAGAGTTAACAAAAATGTTGAAGCTAGTAGTTACAAATTATATATATATAATGAGTAATGTTGATAACATATATATAAATGTTCACATAGATTATTAAAATGAAAAATCCAAAACTAACTCATATACATAATGTTATCATACCAAATTAAATCTATCAATAAAACACATGAACCATGAAAGCACCTATACAAAAGTAGCTCACCTTGTTATCGAACTAATATATGTAGTTAAGATGCGTATGGGCGAAGTAGCTATATATAGGAGGGGTCATCATGCATTAATACACTATGATTAGTTCAGTTTTAAGGGTGTTCATCATTAGAGACAATTGGATCATTAGGGGGTCTGTGGTTTGGACCCCTTCAGCATGCTCATTCCTATCTTCACCACTATTAAGAAGGTTCTGTAAAAGCATACTTTTTTGATAATTCTGTAAAAGCACATTGATAAATGGATTCTTCTAGTGTTAAGGAAATAGCATAAATAAGACAACACTAAAACAAAATAATCGAACTTATCCACATGTTTGAAGCTTAATAAGGTGAATGCAAAGTCATAATACACCATCATAATTTAGGAGAATATAAATGCGACACTTCGATAATCATATTATAAGATGAATCAAGAATAGAATAGAGAAATTTAACCAGATCATGGTCGTCTCTACGAGATTAGTTAGCTCATTTCAGAACTTTGAGCCAAATGTAGATCTGTAAGTGCCTTGTGAAAGATTGCATCTCACAAAAATTAAGTTAGAAAAAAATAGTAACAAAACCTTCAAATTAAGACCTACAAGCACAAATCCTGGATTTTCACCAACAACCCTTGTTACTCATATAGATGCACTGTTGAGACAACCGCTCCTCCTATAGCTCACAATTTAATTGAACATGTTGTTTGAGGAGCCATCACTAATGCAAGGAATGAATCGAGAAATCTAAGCAAAGTTAAACACAAATTAGCTGAAATGCCAAAAAATTCCACCCCAACAAACCCTTAATATATAAAAATAGTGCATCAAGTCCCTAGAGAAATTTGTTGTGGATTGGGGATGTTTGGTTGTCTGTCACGGATTGTTGCACGTACACTGACGGTGACAGTGCTGCCACGACACAATAAATTATTTTGGCTTGTTGTTGTTTGTTGTGGTGTCTGGATTGACCATTGGTGACCAGCAAGCAACCAGACCTAAGCTCTTGTTTAGTTTGTCGATAAAAAATTTTGCGGTACCACGTGATGTTTAAATACTAATAAAAACTAATTTCAGAACTCGACATTGCGCTGTGTTTGAAATCGATGCCTCACATCGAGAATGGTCAAGAAGTCACAATTGAACTGAATGGTTACGACACTACTTGACCATCTACATATCATGTGGAAAGTCGCAACGTCCAACATAAAAATATATAGTTGTAATATTGAAAATAAATAAATATACCATTCAATTTTGAGATAGAAAATTCTCACCGCAATATAAAAACTATGTTTCATGCAACGCTCATTATGAAACTTGGAAAAAATATAATAATTACAACAACAATAGTTAATTAACTTAATACTCCCTCTGTATCGAAATACTTATCGCAATTGACTTTTCTATACAACTTTGATCATTCGTCTTATTCAAAATATTACGCAAGATTCATCTATTTTCTTTGCTACATGCTTTACTATTGTAGGAACTTTAAGCTTGACTTATCCATTTACATATTTACAAATAACTTTTGAATAAGACAAATGTCACACCCGGCCCAATTTGGGTGGCCCATGAGTGGCCCATGAGCGCGAGTGCGCGTGTTTAGTGCCACATTGCTAGTAGAGCAAGGGTGGAGCCAACTTATAAGCCTTTGTCCACCAACCATACCACCCTCGGGTTAACCCTTTTACACGAAGCGAGGACGAAAGTGTAAGCGAGGGTGCTATGTGTACGCGTGCTCGCCCCTACGGAAGGGGCCGGGCGGTGCGGCTTTGGTGGGCGGGGTGTTACAAATGGTATCGAGCCGACCCTCGCGGTTGCGCGTACGGGTCGGTGTGCGGACATAGGGCGCATGGCGCGTGTGGGCCCGAGATGGGACACACGGCATGGCATATGGGTCGGCACCGGACGTACGGTCGTGCGCTAAGAGGGAAGGTTCTCGGACATTTGCTCGGGTCGGTGTGCGGACATATGCATATGCGTGTGGGCCCGGGATGGGGCACACGACATGGCGTATGGGTCGGCACCGGACGGGTGAGTTGGACCGACGAGGACGTCGGGTTCTTTGAGGGGGGGGGGGGGGGGTGAATGTCACACCCGGCCCAATTTGGATGGCCCATGAGTGGCCCATGAGCGCAGGTGCGCGTGTTTAGTGCCACATTGCTAGTAGAGCAAGGGTGGAGCCAACTTATAAGTCTTTGTCCACCAGCTATACCACCCTCGGGTTAACCCTTTTACACGAAGCGAGGACGAAAGTGTAAGCAGGGTGCTATGTGTACGCGTGCTCGCCCCTACGGAAGGGTTGGGCGGTGCGGCTTTGGTGGGCGGGGTGTTACAACAAATGTTCAAAGTTGCACGAAAAAGTCAACAGCAATGGAGTATATCACAATATATGTTAGAGTATCCTATTTTTCTTCTCCATGCGGACGTCTGTACCTTGACACTACGAAAATCTTGTTACTACATACCTTGTACAAATCTTAAACATCAAAAGACATGCAGTTGGGCCTTCTCATTTAGAAGTTAAGGTTGGCGATAAAATTAGCCTGACTAATTTTAGCCTCTAGCAGGAGCTAAATTTCCAAACAAGTGAGGCTAAAGAGAGGCTAAAATTAGTCTTGAGGTTAAAATTTGTTAGTAGGGGGTGAGGGAGCTAAAAGGGACTAAAATCCCTTCTTCTCCTCTCATTAATGAACTTGTGCATGCTGCATAATCCCCACGCCAAACCCACCGTGAGAGAGGTACGGTGAGAGAAGAGAGAGGGAGAGGAGAGAGAAGGGAGAAGGAGAGAGAAATCTGGACTTAATACTCTTTTAATACCACTTTAGCCATTGCTTCCAAATAGGGGATGACTAAAATTTTTTAGCCTGACTAATTTTAGTTAAGGGACTAAAAGTGATCCAAACATGCTCTGATTCACTACCGGAATTGCGGGCTCTGCCGAGAGGTGCTTACTCTCGGGAGAGAGCTCTTTGCTCTCGACACAGGATTTGCCAAGAGGAAACTCTCAGCACAGCGCTCTCGGTACCACTGGACCGGCAAAGAGCTCTTTGCCGAGAGCCACGTCAGATGCTCTCGTTACACATGTGCCGAGAGGAGATATTGCTCTCGGCAAAGCAATTTTCATAAAACAAAAAAAGGAAAATCCAAGGCAGTGGGGCCCACCGCCCGGCTGCCCTGGCCCCACCACCGCAGCCCATCACCACCACTAGAACCACCACCACCACCGCCGCCCGCCACCACCACCGGAACCGCCACCACCGCCGCCGCTAGCCACCACCACCGCGCCTCGCCCGGCCCTCGTTGTGGATGAAGCTGTGGATCGGCCCGCCGCCGTCGGAGCTCGCCGACGTAGATTAGCCCGCCGCGCCGTCGCGGATCCGCCCGCCACGCCGACGTAGATCCGCCTGCCGCGCAGGGACAGAGGTCGTCGTAGATCTGCCGGCCGCCGTCCAACCTCGAGCTTCGCTCCACCTGCGCGACCCAGGAGCTGGCGAGGGAAGAAGAGGCCAGAGGCGCCAGATCTCCTCACTCCCGCGGCCGTTGAGGCCGCCACCTCCATGCTCGGATCCGCGATGCTCGAGGTTGCGTCGGGGGAGGAGAGCTCCAAGCCGCACCGGGGGAGGAGCTCCAGGCAGCCTCCGTTGCCGCTGCGTAGGGGAAGCGCCGCCACCCTCGGATCCGTCGCCACCGCGCCTCGCCCCGCCGCCGCTCCTCGCCACGAGGTGATGGGCGAGCGGAGGGGGAGGAGGGGGACGATGAGGGTGGGGGCAGTGGAGGCCAGAGCGGGAGAGAGGGAGGAGGCCCTGCCAGCGCGGACCATGGGAGCAGGCGGGTGGTGGGAGGCGGCGGTGTGGAGGGAGGGGGGAATGGGAGGAGGCAGGCGGTGGTGGAGGGAGGTGGCGGCGTGGAGGTGGGACGAATGGGAGGAGGCAGGTGCGGTGGGGGGTTGGGGGGATTTATTTAGCTAGGGTTCGGCGGGGGTTAAGTGGGCCGGCGGGGTGATGTGGGCCGGCCGGGTCGGAGGGGGGCTGTCTTTGCCGAGAGCCAAGTCAGCCTGCTCTCGGCAAAGAGCCCTCTTTGCCGAGAGTCTGGCTCTTGACAAAGACAATTTTACTCAAAATAATTACTAAAATAGCAAATAGATTTGAAAAATTTACAAAAATGTAGCAAAACACTAATTATATTGTATATTACATGTAGAAAAGTTCTTATAGTCAAACTCAATTTTGAATTTCTCTAGTACCCCAAATCTAATCACACTAGCTCAAATCTTAGAAACTTCTCGTGAGATGTTCCAGTTTCTAAACAGCGGACGTGTTCATGTGGTCAAAACATTCTCAATTTTTTTACAACCTCCTCATATGGTATCATGAGTAGTTGACAAATTTTGTGATTTTCAAACTTCATTTGAATTTTATACAATTTTTTAACCGTTCTACCTTACGATCTTCATTAGGATCGGAGAACCAAATGTCCGAAATTTAGCTTGCTTTCATGTAAATGGTCTTAGAGATGTCTCATGAACATGAATATCATGTTTTCACCAACTTTACTATATAATTTCATGCATCTGCAGTTCATATTGGACGTATGCGAAAAAATACCTAGAAAGAAGTAAAATTGTTAAATATAGCAAACAACGTTAAAATTGTGCCAAATTCGAGCATAAGTTTTAGTATAAGTGTAGTTGAGGATAGAAAAAAATTGGAGGTAAAAATGATTTTTTTAAAATTTCTTTGCCGAGAGCTGAAAAAAACACTCGGCAAAGATTTCTGTGCCGAAAGTTTTTTCTGTGCCGAGAGTTTTTGAGAGTTTTTTTCTTTACCGGGAGTTTTTTAATTTGCTCTCGGCAAAGCCTTCTTTGCTGAGAGTTTGTTATTTTGCTCTCGGTAAAGAAAAGGACTCTAGGTAAAACCTGTGATTCCGGTAGTGATTGTGCTAGTGTCGTCAGGAATCTCCAAGGGGCTGGCATGGACAGGTCATCCGGGAGATCAATGCAGGGAAAGAAAGATTCAAAACTATTGAGGTTGTGCACGAAAGCAGATCGACCCAAACATCGACCCACACGCGTTGGCTACTGGCTAGGAGTTCAATTTATAATCAGGTTGCTAGACCTATGTAGTTTCGAACACCAACCGATGTTGTTTGTAATTCGTACTCCCAAAATTTGAAAAAATATAAAGATGAAGAATTGAGAAAAAAAACACCACCCCTCGCAGCGCCTGGAAAGCCGAAAGGCGAAAAAGCCCCCGAAACCCTCGCGGCCGCCGCGCGCCCGCCCCTTTCCGATCTCTTTTGTCCCCTGCCGCCGAACTGCGTCAGTGCCAGAACGCGCCGCGGCATCCTACTAGTTTCAGGCTTTCAGCACGTCCAGTCGTCCATGGTTGCTAATATGCCGCCGTCTTCTTCCACCGCCGGCGGCTCCGCTTCCTCCATCGCTGCCGACGCCGCGAGCGGCTTCCACGTGCTCAGGATCGAGAACTACTCGCGCACCAAGTTCACCATCACCAACGGCAAGCACGTCGAGTCCAACCCCTTCCGCGCCGCAGGGCACACCTGGGCTATCGACTACTACCCCAACGGCGACTGCGCGAACAGTGCCGATTACATCTCCATATATCTAATCCTCAAGGAAGCCGTCGCCAGCCACTTGATGGTGCAGCTGGTGTTCAGCTTCATCGACCAGGTGGATAAGCAGAAGCCGTCCTACGTTAGCACCGTTGAAGCGGACAGGTTCGTCAGTCACGGTGGCTGGGGCCGTAGTAAATTCATCAAGAGGTCGGAGCTGGAGCAGTCTGCTGGGCGCCTCAAGGACGACTGTTTGACGATCAGATGCGACATAATCGTCATCGGCGAACCCAGCACGGCTGCCACTACGGTCCCCAGCGCTTCGTTCGTCATGGTGCCGCCGCCGGACTCGTCTCAGCACTTTGGCGCCCTCCTCCTAGGCGGAAAGGGTGCGGATGTGAGGTTTCTTGTCGCCGGCGAGTCAGTTGCCGCGCACCGGTGCGTGCTCGCCGCACGGTCGCCGGTCTTTGATGCGCTGCTTTTTGGCCCCATGAAAGAAGGCACCGCCGCAGACAACTGCATACGGATTGATGATATGGTGCCTCAGGTGTTCCAGAGCTTGCTGCATTTTGTTTACACCGACTCGCTGCCAGAGACAGAAGGGGGGGATGATAAGGAGGCCAGCGCCATGATGGCGCAGCATCTGCTGGAAGCCGCAGACAGGTATGCCATGGAACGGCTCAAGCTGATCTGTGAGGACATGCTGTGCCGGCATATCGATGTGAGCACAGTGGCGACTTCGCTGGTGTTGGCTGAGCAGCACCACTGCCAAGGGCTTAAGGAGGCGTGCTTCGAGTTTCTCAAGTCTCCAAAAACACTAGATAAGGTCATGGCAACCGATGGATTCCAGCATTTGGCGAAAAGTTCTCCTTCTGTTTTGTTTGAGTTGATGTCCAAGCTTGCTGGACGCTGAATTCTGGAAGTGCAAACGGATGGCATATACGTGAGCTTTTCAGTGGATCAGGAATGCCAATTGCAAGTATCAAGAAAAGACTAATTAGTGGCGCTATCACGGAAATTGGCTATTTTGTTTGGTTGATGCATCATTAATTTGTGGATAGCTTTTAACTATGCCAGGAAGCAGGAACATGCGTGCTAATGTGACCAGCAGTCAGTTCACTTATAAGCCTTTAAATTAGCCTGAAAGTTCATTATGATAATTTATAAAGCCTTCCATCAACGTAATTTATCAATTTTCTATTGACTTTCAGTGATTTGTTAGCAGGCTAGATGTGTTTTTGTTCAGTATAATGTCTGATTCAGGTTCAGCGTAGGTACAGTTAAAGATTAGAGTACTACTTCAGTCACTGGTATGACTGCTACATTGAAGATTTACAATTTCTTGATGACATCATTTGAATATGGCACAATATACATGCAAATGGAATAGCTTCAACAATCTTGGCACCTTTTTATGTGCTATCTTCGCATTTTGGTAATAAAACAATTATTGCAAAGCGGTACAAAGCTACTGTGGCCTATATGGCTATATGTTTATGCTTATAATGTAGAGAGTCATAAGGCAATATGCAAATGTCAATAATTTGTGACTTGGAATCAGTTCTCAAGTTTTGACTCAATCTGTCACCACAATTTTTTTTCTCCAGATAGAGCTCTTCATCTTGGTTTTGTTTGACCTCTTTCTAAGCAACATGAGTCCATTACCAGATACAAGATGTCCCTGCCTGTACTCAGCTAGATTACTTTAATTTGGTATCTTGGTATGTGCATGTACATGGTGTACTTTAAATCCAAGTAAGACATCAATTAAACTAAATCAGGGAAACACAATGATGCATCCTTTGTTCCTTCAAAAGTTTCAGTTGTCACCATTGAACTAGAACATGAGCGAACAAACATGCGCTTCAAATGTCAACACTGTTTGGAAGGACAAATTAGGCATTGATACTATTTCTATACCCATCTCCCTCCAATTTATTTACTCAAATAATTAATCAGTACAGAGTTATTAATAGTCTGTGTTTAAAAAATTATGTATATTTTTGTACTTTTAAAGGCTGTAAACTACAAGTAATGAATGATCCAAGGGATCATGTTTATTCAGATTTTTACTCGAGTTTTCACCCTATATTTTCTTCTGCACAGTTTTTTGGTCCCTTTAAATACCGTGTAGTTGTTCTTGTGATCTGCTTATTGTGGTCTTATGTTTCAAATAAGTATAGTCTAGTTTAAGTATTAGACCTGTTCCTTAACTTAGGAGTTATCTGCAGTTGAAGATTGTGCTATAGTTTATGTGTACGCCAGCGTGTATTAAGAAAGGCTTGACTTAGAAGTTATTTGCAGTTGATTGAGTCAGTTTGAAGTTTGTTCAGCCATATGGATTCTTACGCTTAGTTCGTTAGAAAGATTGGTTGTAAGCTTGGGTGCATGAAACAGGACTGGCCCTGATATATATGTGCTATATATGAGGGGGAAGTCAATTGGAGAAATCAAGCAAGAGTTAAATTATATAAATAGTTCAGAGCCTCTTTGGAGGGCAAACTATTCTTTCCCTCTCAATTCCAACTCTACAATCAATTTAACTAGTCCAGACATGAAACTGAGGTAACATTACGAAGAGCCATCACTGATAAACATGTTCCTTATTTTCATGTTTGTAATATCTGCAATGCAAATATGTTTGTTGTGTTATTCTTATCATCATGCTTCATTTTAGAGTGAAATAGTATTTGAAAACTGTATTATCTGATTTTTTTTGCACGGAATGCCATATACAGGAGATGATTGTCAATTTGATTCAATTTTGTTGTATCTTTACAATAATATAACTTTGCTAATATGGAACATCTTAGGTTGCCTAGTTTGTTGTGTGTCAGTGTCATTTCCCAAAAGCTTTGGATACTTCAAACTATATCCAACTCTCTGCCATATTCATAAGTTTGATCAAGATTACGGTTACACTCATCTCATATGAGCATTTGACTGCATACATTACAATAATCTTGTATGACGTGCAGGGGATACTTCTGAGCATTTGAATGTATATATTACAGTCTGGTATGGTATGCAAGGGATACTTTTACTCAGATGCTGAGGAGCACATCTAGAAGCTTTGTATGCACGAAAAGCTTCAGGCATCACTCTGTTGTTTCGCTTAAAACTGAAGGTATTGATAAGCTCAGAGCATACTTCCAAGGATTTGAACGTATACATTTGTTATGGTAGTGGGGTCTGTAAGTATGGGTTGTGTATAGCCCAAAAGGGAGGCCCGTGTACTGTTCACATGTGCTAATAGTGTGTGCGAACAGTAACACCCGGGATTTTAAAAACAGTAACACCCGGGTGATTAGGGTTTAGTAAAGACGGCTTAGATCTTACCGTTAGAATCATTGAAGAAGAATAGAAGTTCTCATGAGGATCCTTTTCTTTGGGCGATCTGATCAAGTTTCTGTGCGGTCAAGCATTTCAATAGTTCATCCCCTGTTTGAGTCGTTCCATAACAACTTGGTATCGGAGATCAGCGCCGAGTCATCGTCATCCATGGCCAGCCCTGGCGACGGCCCTGCGACCCCATCGCTGCCATGATCGATCTCATCCTCATTGAGACTGCCATCATGAACGCTCGCCTCGATGATTAGGACGCTCGAATCACCAGCCTCAAGAGTCATGGGCTGGCAAGCACACACTGGTGCCTTGGTTGCAGCTGCCCCTACGGTCATCTCCCCACTGGCTGCAGGGGTGAAGTCAGCACTCAGCACCATCAACCAGCCCGTTGTTTGACTGGTGGCTGGTGCTGATTTGTTTTGAGATAAAAGTACTGCTGATTGGTTGCTGCTGGCTTGTTTGTTCTAAGAGAGGCTGGTGGCTGATAAGCCAAATGAATAGGGCGATGTCTCTAGAGAAGCAGTCGGCTCGAGGAGATGACCAAGTCAGAGGCTGCCGCTGCGGCATCCGTGTTGGCGGTGTCCTTATCATCCTCACCCGCCTTCGAGCCGGTGGTGGAGGTCCAGAATATATTTGCTTTGCAGCAGGGTCTGATTTGCTGAGCAAACAATTTCCATGGTAGTTCATCACTTATTCACTCGGTCCCATGGCTCGAAATATATTAGGATATAAAGTGATCACGAAGCAAACAATTTGTGCTTCCATTGTCATCGCAAGTTATTTTGCTTTCTAATGAATTATTTGTTCCGTTCTTTTCTTGGAACTTTGAATCCTCAAGGATTATTCAAATAAGCTAGATGGTCAAGAAATTTGATTATTCAACTATAATACATAATCTGCAGTCGCCTATCTAACGTTAAGTTGTTGTTGTCTTGCTTTCAGAATTGAGTGTCCTCCTGATCTGACAGGGCGGTCCTCCTCATAGAGGTCTCACTTTTCAGAATTGAGGGTGTGACATCCTCCTTGCGGACATAAAAGTGCTATTTAGAAAATACTTTTCGCATGTCCTGTAGATCTTTTTCACCGTGGTGGGCCCTCCATACCGGACAGAAGTAGGTTGTAGTATCTGTGAGATGCTTGCGTCCATAATAGCCCGTGAATGTATGCTTTGCTCTGTTTGAGTTGATGTCCAAGCTTGCCAAGGGTTGAGTTCTTGAAGAGCAAGTGCGTTGAGTGATCCAGGGCGTTCAGTAGACGGAATGGCAGAATGTCAATTGCAAGTATATATCTCCTGAAAGACTAATTTTGATATATCAACTAGTTCTAGTAGTTTTATGCTTAGTCATATCTGCACAAAGGATGTGATTGTCGGTGTTTAAACCTCTCGACCTCCATGGGAGGTACCCACAGCAAGGTAGAAGGTGAGGATCACCATGATCTGGAACCCGAAGGTACGCGCGAGGACACAAGACACAAGATTTATACAGGTTCGGGTAGCCGGAGTAGCTACCCTACGTCCTGTTTGGAGTAGTATTGCGCCCTGCGCTTGGTGTTGTTCCCCGGAGGGATTGTGGATGTCCTCCTAGGTACCCGACCCTCCTTTATATAGTCCAGGGGGTGGGTTCCTAGTCGGTTACAAGGCAGGAGTCCTAGTAGGATTACACAGAGCGAGTCCTAGTAGGAGTACAGGGGAATTCTAGTAGGAGTCCGTCTTCTACTCTTCCTCCTTCCTTGCATGAGTACCCGGGGAGTATGCCCGACAAGCCCTCGAGCACATTGTAGTCGAGAGTAGTAGTTCGAGTAGTCTTGAAGCCTCTTCGAGTAGTTCTTGAGCGTCCTCGGCTACTGCTTGGAGAAGTCTTCAATAGTACTTGAACTGCCACGAGGCTGGAAGGTGGTCCAGCTCATCAGTCTTGAAGTCGAGATTATATAGAAGTGCGGTTGCAAAATCGCACTCCATACGGAGTAGCCCCCGAGCCTTAGGTTGAGTTGCAGACTCTAGCTGAGGGTCAGTCTTGATTCTGAATCTTCCGTCTTGAAAAATTTGAATGATGGGTGTAGCATAGCAGCCCCCGAGCCTTGAAATGATTAGGTAATCAATCCAAGGGTCTTCAGTGTTCGCGAAAGCCATCATCCGAGTACTCTTGCAGCGTGTAGCCCCCGAGATAAGAGAGTCATATGAGCCACGTCGAGTAGTTGTTGGTACGGAGCCCCCGAGCTTGAGAGCAAGTGAAGTCTACTGGAGTCATCCTCGAGTAGTAATTTGAGTGCAGCCCCCGAGCTGGGGAGATTCCGAATAGTAGTTTGGCGTCGAGCCGTGGAGCTTGAGAAGTAGTTGTGCCGTCAGAGCGGACTTTAGTTGCGACCGAAGTCGACTTTAGATGCCGGCAGAGCGGACTTTAGATTGCGACTTAAAAACCGAAGTCGACTTTGTGCCGCGCGGAGCGGACTTTGAGATGCGACTTGAAAACCGAAGTCGACTTTAGGATGCCGCGTGGAGCGGACTTTGAGTTGCGACTGAAGAAGTCGACTTTAGATTGCCGCGTAAAGCGGACTTTGATATGCGACTTGAAAACCGAAGTCGACTTTGTGCCACGCGGGGTGGACTTTGAGATGCGACTTAAAAACCAAAGTCGACTTTAGTTGCCGCACAGAGCGGACTTTGATATGCGACTTTGGAAGTCGACTTTAGGATGCCGCGCGAAGCGGACTTTGAGATGCGACTACGATAGTCGACTTTAGGATGCCGCGCGGAGCGGACTTTAGAATGCGACTTTAGAAGTCGACTTTAGATTGCCGCGCGTAGCGGACTTTAGAAACTGCCTCCTAGGGATAGCCCCCGAGTTGATGAAGTAGACTCGTGGCGACTTGATTGATATACCCCAAGAGTAGTCAGCAGATTGTAGCTCCCGTGAAAACCCGCCGAGAAGCATACACAAATGAGTAGTCGGCAAGTAGTCCTACATGATGAGGAGAACAAGCCAAGAAAACAGTAATCATTTAGATAAATGACTTAGCTGTTGCTGCCTGGGCAGACTTGTTGATGAAGCCGTGGCGGTCGGCGATAGAGCCGCGACGTTTGTTGCTGAAGTTGACTAGTTAGAGTTGATTCCGACTAGTTGTTGGGGGCGTGACTGCCGCTCTCGACTAGTTTGGAAAACTAGTCGAGATGAATGGTCAACGCGATGAGATCGGAAGACGGCGTCGTGGCGGCGTGCGGCGTACTCGAAGTAGAGCTAGTGTTGTCGCAAGACAAGTAGCCGCGACGCACGGCGTGGCTGAAGTAGAGCTAGTGTGGCCGCAAGACGAAGTCGCGGCGCACGGAGTAGTCGACGACGAGATTGCGCGACACGGAGTAGTCGACGACGAGCGGCGACGAGCCGCGTGACGAGCCGCACGACGTGCCGATGCACCCAGACGCGCGGTGGAGTAGTCGACGACGAGATTGCGCGACGCGGAGTAGTCGACGACGAGCGGCGACGAGTCGCGTGACGAGCCACGCGACGTGCCGATGCACCCGGGCGTGCGGTGGAGTAGTCGACGACGAGCCTAGGCGAGGCGGAGTAGTCGACGACGAGTGGCGCGACAAGCCGCGTGACAAGCCGCGCGACGTGCCGAGGCACCCGGACGCGCGGCGAAGACGAAGTAGTCGACGACGAGCCGCGCGAGGCGGAGTAGTCGACGACGGGCGGCACGACGAGCGGCATGACGAGCCGCGCGACGTGCCGAGGCACCGGACGCGTGTCGAGGCGGCGTAGTCGACGACGAGCCCGCGCGAGGCGGAGTAGTCGACGACGAGCGGCGCGACGAGTCGCGTGACGAGCCGCGTGACGTGCCGGGCACCCGGACGCGCGGCGTAGGCGGCGGTAGTCGCCGGGCACGGGAGAGTGGAGACGAGTACTCGCGGTGCACGACGAGGTTGACGTAGAGCGCGTGCGCGCAGACGAGTAGTCGCGGCGCACGCCGCGAGGTCGACGGAGAGCGCGTGCGGCCGCAGACGAGTAGTCGCGGCGCACGGCGAGGTCGACGAGAGCGAGTGCGGCCGGAGACGAGTAGTCGCGCGCGCACGGCGAGGTCGACGTAAAGCGCGTGCGGCCGGAGCGAGCGGGGGCGCGCGCACGGCGAGGTCGACGTAAAGCCCATGCGGCCGGGAGCGAGTAGTCGCGGCGCACGGCGAGGTCGACGTAAAGCCCATGCGGCCGGGAGCGAGTAGTCGCGGCGCACGGTGAGGTAGACGTAGAGCGCGTGCAGCCGGAGACGAGTAGTCGCAGCGCACGACGTGGTTGATGTAGAGCGTGTGCGGCCGGAGACGAGTAGTCGCGGCGCACGGCGAGGTCGACGTAGAGCGCGTGCGGCCGGAGACGAGTAGTCGCGGCGCACGACATGGTTGATGTAGCCGTGGTAGTACTTGTGCACATATGCTGCGTACTTAGAGCGGAAATCTTTGAAGCTTCCAGGTGCCCAAGAAAAAAGTCTTGGAATCTTGTAGGCAGCCTTGTGTGTACGTAGCTCGAATCACTTGATCTTGGAGCTCTGCTTGGACCAAAAATAGCCTTCGGCGTCATGTGCACATGTAGCACAAATATGAATATATTGCTTTCCACGTGGAGTCAAGTAATCTGTATGGAATTTTGAGACTTGATTTTTCCACCCGCGTGAGCTAGCAGCTTGACTTCGGATCGGAGAGGACAGAGGACTTTGGAGTCCTGGACGGATACGACCAACCCAGAAGCTGGAAGCGGTGGCCTTCTCGTGTACGGGATCGACGACTTTGGGATCCGAAACAGGATCAAATTTGATGTTGATTCCGCCACGGTTGGAACTTGACGACGAGTGCTGATGTGAAGTTGCTGTGGTAGCTTGATTTTGAAGAGTGGTCCTTCGAATTCGTGAGATGATCGTGTCGATAGCCCCACGGTGGGCGCCAGCTGTCGGTGTTTAAACTTCTCGACCTCCATGGGAGGTACCCGCAGCAAGGTAGAAGGTGAGGATCGCCATGATCTGGAACCCGAAGGTACGCGCGAGGACACAAGACACATGATTTATACAGGTTCGAGTAGCCGGAGTAGCTACCCTACGTCCTGTTTGGGATAGTATTGCGCCCTGCGCTTGGTGTTGTTCCCCGGAGGGATTGTGGATGTCCTCCTAGGTACCCGACCCTCCTTTATATAGTCCAGGGGGCGGGTTCCTATTCAGTTACAAGGCAGGAGTCCTAGTAGGATTACACAGAGCGAGTCCTAGTAGGAGTACAGGGGAATTCTAGTAGGAGTCCGTCTTCTACTCTTCCTCCTTCCTTGCATGAGTACCCGGGGAGTATGCCCGACAGTGATGTACTTGTGCCTCATCTTATTTGATCATCACACCATTTCTGGAGAGCTTTTTAATTACGATGCCAAGAACATGCATGCTAATGTGACCAGAAGTTAGTTTACTTCGAAGCCTTCGAATTAACATGGAAGTTCGTTATGGAAATTTATAATGCCTTTGATTGCCGTAGTTTTTGCAATTTCGTGTCGACACTTTGTTAACATGTTGGATGTGTTTATTTCCAGTATAATGTTTTACTTAGGTTCAGCTAGGGTATAAATAAATATAAGGGTTACTCAATGAAGTTCTTCACTAATTTGTATAACTACCAGATACTCCCTCTGTTCCAAATTACTATTAGTTTTGACTTTTCTAAATTCGAGCTTTAACTATACACCTAGATACATGTCATGTCTATATACTACATACTAAAAATCATGTATCCAGAAAAAGTCAAAATGAATAATGATTTGGGACGGAGGGAGTAGAAGAATAACATTTTCCTGATGCCTATTAGAAAAAAAGCCTGATGCCATCATTAAAAAGTGACAATCTCATTAGCTGCTCTTCTTTGGTTCAGTTTTTCACCAAATTTTATTTGCTCCAGCCTTCAGCTACTGCTGTTCAGCACTACTTAAGCTTTGCTTTGTGGACCTCATTCTAAATACTATGTTCTTTTTCTCTTATAGTTGGTCATTGAAGATGGTAAGGCTTGTGGACCTGCGGAGGTGGTACGAGTGAAGGACGGGAGGACGAGGTGAGGGACCCCGACGGTGATGCTGCTCGGACGCCGTCGTGGCGGCCGCCGTCCAAGCTTGGGCGGCTGCACCGGGAAGACAGAGGTAGGGGAGGTTGTTGTAAACTGCAGGTTCTCTGCTAAGTGATTGAACCAAAGAGATTGTGGTCAATCTCTAGTTAACTCCACAATACACAAACTCTAGTCTTATTAGGGGTGAAAACGGTCGGAAACGGTCGGAAAACCTCTAAATTATTTTCTACTTTTATATTTGAATACGAAAACGAAAACCAAAGCGGTAAAGCCGGACACGAAAACGAACACGAACTTGCGGAATATTGATAATTTCGGAAACGAACCAATTCGAGCGGAATTATGTCGAACACGGTCGGCATACGAAAATTAATACGGAATACCGCCCCATAGGCCACAACACATAACAATGAATGACCAAATACATAATACCATTACCAAATAACAAGTTGCATTAACTAGTTCATTTCAAGTGCATATAATAGGTGACAAGTGCACGACCCATGGTCTAAAGTATTATCACAAATACGCAATCGCCGACCTTGAAATACAAGTCTAGACCAAGCAATGAAGCAATGAAGAGAACATCTACAGTTCATCAGCATCATTCATGATGTCGGGATCACTTTCCATGTCTTCAGCTTCCTCATCATTGTCCTCAGAGTCCTCACTCGCCTCCTTGCTATTTTCCTACAATACTTAAAATTAGATGTAGCAATAACAAGTTAACAACTAGCATATTTCATAGCGAGCAGTCAATAGCATACCTCAATTTTCAGTTTAGCCACAACATTAGTCAAAGCATCAACCTCAAGATCACTCACAATTGATCCAACTACTTTACAATCTGAACCACAAAAAATAGATGGGAAAAGATCAATGAATTACTTTGCTGCAATTACAAGTGCATAAGTAAAAAAACAGATGGA
Organism: Cenchrus americanus; assembly: GCA_947561735.1. Taxonomy (NCBI): domain Eukaryota; kingdom Viridiplantae; phylum Streptophyta; class Magnoliopsida; order Poales; family Poaceae; genus Cenchrus; species Cenchrus americanus. The sequence continues at coordinate 60,964,614 of OX387240.1, forward strand.
ATGAGCACCTTTATTTGCTGCAGCAACCCAATCCTTTGTGCAAATTAATGCCTGTACCATCTCAGGATCAAGACGACTACGATAGGGATCAACAACTCGACCAGCAGCACTAAAAGCAGACTCTGATGCTACTGTTGATACTTGTACAGCCATTACATCTCGAACAATTTGTGAAAGGATAGGATACTCTTCTCTCTTATTTTTCCACCATGCTAAGATGTCGAACTCACCAGTAATTAGTAGTGGCGGTTCTTTGGTATACCTCTCTAACTCATCTGACTCAACCAATACAGATTCACTTGTATCATATAAGAATTGCTCTAGGTCATAGTCTATATTTCCCATTAATAAATCATCTGTGTTACTAGGTCCAGATGCAGCCCCTTTACTAGTTTTCTTTGATGGTGTAGGAGCCGGAGAAGAACTAACATAATAGTTGTACAATTTCCTTACCACACTAACAAACTCATCAAGTTCAACTTGATAACCAATAGGACCATGGAACTTCTTCATGTAGTACTCTACTATCCTTTTCTTAAACCTGGGATCAAGAAAGGAAGCTACAGCTAGAGCAATGTTGGACTGCTGCCAATATTTTTCAAATTTTGCACTCATAGCAACTGCCATTTCTTTAATTGTATCATCTTCACTAAAACACCAAGCATCAATCATGACCTTTATATCACAGAAACCTCTATAAAATAAGTTTGCAGTAGGATATGAAGTGCCTGAGAGAATTTCAGTGAGATCATAAAATTTCTTCAAGCAAGCACAAATGGTCAATGCATTCTTCCATTCATCAGGAGATGGAGAAATGTTGTCATACCTACTGCGATTTGAAGATTTCAGCCTAATAAATGCATCCTTGTAGTACAAGGCATCTCTCAGCATTAGGTAGGTAGAGTTCCATATCGTTGAAACATCAATTTGAATACCCCTCTTTGTATCCAACCCAACCTCGGTAGCACACTTCATAAGTTCCTCCCACTGCAATGGAGACCCTTTCACAGCTAGTACAAGTGATTTGATCTTCTTCAGAGTTCCTGAAATGACTTTCAACCCATCCCTAGCAACCAAATTCAGAATATGGCAGGCACATCTAACATGAAAAAATATCCCATCACACACTAGGGAACCACTAGCAATCTCTTTCAGATCTGAAATTATATCATTGACAGCCACTTCATTTGAACTTACATTATCCAAAGTCAATGCAAACAGCCTATTTTCAATGTACCATTTAACCATAAGTTCAGTGAATGTTTCAGACAACTTTGCACCAGTATGCCTACCTTTTACATTGAAGAAACCAATAATTCTCTTTTGCATACTCCAGTTATCATCTATCCAATGGATAGTAACACACATGTAACCTTTGTTTTGGCATGAGGTCCACATATCCATGGTTGCACTAAAGCGGCACTTCAGAGTTTTCAAGTGTGCATACAAGGTTTCCTTTTCTTCAAGATATTTGTCCAGTATTTCTTTCCTAACAGTGACACGAGACCTCATTGGAAAGCTAGGGCGGAGAGATTTTATAAAATCAACAAGATATTCATACTCAACTATATTGAAAGGATATTCATGCATGGTTATTGCCAAATTCAGTTTCTTCAAGCTAACTTCTTCATCATATTTGAAAGGCTTAACTTGAGTAGCTTCAGAACCAGGGTTCTTACCAACTGCAAGCTGTTGTTGTCCCACCACAATGCTATGACATGACTTCAAATGGTTCTTGAATGCAGTCGTCCCACATGCACCCTCAGCTCTGTACCTCTTAGTGCACCTAGGGTAATCACAATATCCCCACAGCTGCTCGTACTGCTTTCCTTCAAACTCTACAACCTCAACTTTCTTGGTGAAATACTTCCAGACATCAGATGTCAATTTTTTGTACCTCTTGCCAGTAAGGTGAGCTTGCTCTTCCTCCTCGCCATCCTCTGGGTCAACATTTACGACTTCAGCTGGAGCTGATGTTTTTGCTGGCGCCCCAGCGCCACTGGCTGCACAACTGGCTTCAGCATTTGGAGTTGCAGCACAAGAATCCATCACTGACACTGATGCTGCTAGTGATGCTTCTGTCACTGGACTTTCACGAGTTGCAGGCCTTTTGCTCCTTGGTCCTGCCAAGAGTGAAGTAAAATATTGCTTAACCACACATGACACATGCCAGTCCCAATTAATCAAGACAAATGTTCTAAATGACAATCTAGGCTAAATGTCCGAAATCTTTACCTGGTTCTGGTGCTGGAGGAGATGTCGTCGTTGCTGCCGATTTTTCTGGCGGCGCAAGAAGGCGGCGCACACTCCTGGTTTTGGTCTTGTTCTTGGCCTTGCCCTTTGATCCGGTGGGCACACCTTCTCCTGGTCCAGTGGGCGCCATCGAACCGGCGGTGGTGGGCGCGTGGCGGTGGCGTGCTGGGCTGCCGGCGCCCGGCGGAGGCGGCGCGTCGCGTGGAGCCGTGGATGCGGAGGCGGCGCGGCGGCGGAGCCGCCCGGATGCGGTGCGCCCGCGCCGTGCGCTTGTGCCGGTGCGGCCGTGCACCGGTGCCGTGCCGGCCGTGCGGATGCGGCACCGCCACTCGCGATGTGCAGCAGCCAGCAGGTAGGGTTGAGTCGCACGCAGCCCGCAGGTAGGGTCGGGATGGGCAGCACGCCAGCACCGCAGGCCACGCCAGGCAGGGTCCGATTTAGGGTTGCCTTTGGGCCGGCCGGCTGGGCGCCTGAGCCATAAGTGGGCTGCCTTTGCAGTTTGCATTGCTTGCATAGTGGACCAAATTCGGTTTTCAACCGATTTATAATACAGTAAATTTCGAATTAAATATAGAAAAGTAGAAATCGGTCGGAAAAATCCTAAACCGATTTCGAATTTAATTTTCCGAATTTCAAATTCGAATTTAGTATTCCGAATTTTAACCGAAAATTTGAATTCGATCGGGTTAAATATAGAAAATGACGCGGTCGAAATCGGGATATTTCCGTTCCGTTTTCATCCCTAAGTCTTATACATAGGATTCACAACTGACACCACACACACACGCTTCATCAACAGAACTCACAACTCTCTCAAGCCCACGACCTGCATCCCAACTGCTCACCTTCTACTCTGCTCCTCAGACTCACGGGGCATGACTTCTGTGTGCGTATGTGTACACAACATTTCTCCCCTCCCTGACGAACAAGTCATCCTCGAGCTGAAAGGTTGGAAAAATTTCATGAAAAGCTTCACGAGGTTCCCATGTTGCCTCTGCCTGGAGCATTCTTGCCCACTGAACAAGAATGTGCCATGTACCCTGCCTGATGCTAGAACCCAGGACACGCTCAGGCTGGAGGAGTACTCGACCATTGTGCAGTGGCGGCAATACAGGGGGTTGAGTTGGAGGTGTGCCTTTGAATGCTTTTAGTAGGCCAACATGACAGACATTGTGAATGCGTGCATTAGCCGGCAATTCTAGGCGATATGCTATTGATCCGAGCGAGCAGAGATTTGAAAAGGCCCTGCATAACGCGGTGAAAGTTTTGTGTGCGGGCTGACCAGGAGTGAGTGTGTTGGTCGATTAAGCAACCGCAGCCATACCCAATCCCCTTCTAGACCTGAGCATTTTTCGGGCTTGGCCGGGTTCGGGTCGGGCTAAAAAAATTTCTATTATTTCGGGCCGAAAAAATCCTGCCCATGACCATCCCACTGGACGCATCGGGCCTCAATTTTCAGGCCGGGCTCGGGCCGGGCCCGGGCTTGGGCGAGCCGCCCGCGCATTTTATAGTGTAAAACAACTGAAAACAGCATTTCAGGCCGGGCTCGGGCCAAAAATTTTTTCACGGGCTTCAAGATCTCTACCCATGCTCGTCCAGTAAGGTTCGTGGGCGGGCCTAGTGCGGGCCGGGCCCGGGCCCGGCCTGCGGGCGTGGTCGGGCCGGGCTCAAAATGCTCAGGTATATCCCCTTCTTTGAACTCTAGGTCTCTGTGATGAGCATCGTACTGCCTGCGGGCATATTCTTGTGCTTGAGTGAGTTGTGTCCTGACCTCACTGAGGAACTCATCTCGATCTGCCAGCATTTCATCCACGATTTCAGTTTGTGCGGTGCCAGACTGATAAGGAAGAATGAATGGCACTTTCTTACGTGAACCTATTTTTGGTATAGCTTTGCTAATCTTTGATGGCCATCTTGTAAAGGAAAATCAAGTCTCATGTTGCGTTTCTCCTCTAAAAATGCATATAGTAATCTCATTGGCCTTCGATGGGATAGACAAACACTCCACTGTATGCCTTACAGGGCAACTAGCATTTCGTTTTGGAAGTTCGTGAAAGGAAAGAATGTTCTTGTTTTTCGTTGGAAAAACCAACGCCGACGTCAAGATCAGTCTCCTTTCTCTTTTCGGGAGCAGAGCTTCAAAAGATGTAGTTACCCTATGATGAGATTGAGTTCAACGGATATGAAGGATAGAAATATGCTATTTGCTGCTATTCCATCTATTTGTGCATCAAGTCCGAAGAAGATCTCAATCTATAATGAAGAAATGATAGTAGCTCGTTGTTTTATAGGCTTTCTCATATTCAGTCGGAAGAGTTTAGGTAAGACTTTCAAAGAAATTGGTGCCCTTCCATAAACTACCTGGAATGGAGTGGTTTTCAATGTTGAGTGATAAGATGTATTGTAGCAATACTCAGCCCATGGAAGCCAATCTAGCCATGACCGTGGTCTGTCTCCTGTTATGCAACACAGATACATACTTATGGTCCGTCTATTTGAGGATGAAATGCAGTGCTCATTTTCAGTGTTACCTCGGATCTGTTGAACAGGTCCTTCCATATATTACCCGTGAACACAGGATCTCAATCCGACACTATGGACCCTGGGATGCCATGTAGTCGCACTACCTCACTGAAGAAAGCTCGAGCAACTGAGGAGCCGTGTATGGATGGCTCAAGGGTATGAAGTGTGCAAACTTTGAGAATCTGTCCACTATAGTGCGGATCACACTTTTGCTATGGACCTTGGGCAATGCTTCAACGAAGTCCATTGATATGTCAGCCCAGACACGAGTTGGAATGGGCAGAGGTTGTAGCAACCCGGCTGGGTGAAGTGATTGGGTCTTGTTTTGCTGGTAAGTTGTGCAGGCATTCACAAACTCCTTCACTAGGCGTCTATCATGATCCACATGAAAGTTGGCACGAAGACGGTGGAGTGTTTTCTGTATCCCTTCATGGCCACCAGTGTGTGATAGTTGAAGGATCTGATGCAGTAGGTCTGAATTTGGTGGTATGAACACCTTGCCTGACTTGAGGATAAGCTCATCTTGTACACTCCAACAGGGTTCCTTGAGGCCTGCGGTGATTTTGTTGCGAAGGGCTGACAGTTCTGCAGAAGAAGAGATTTTATTCTTTATGTCACTGTAGAGCTGAAAGGTTGGTGTAGATATGTTGTGTAGGAAGGCCTCTTCACAGTCACGTCGCGAAAGGGCATCAACCACTATGTTGAGTTTGCCGGCCCGGTATTCAACAGTGAAGTCGTAGCCAAAGAGCTTTCTTATCCAGTGGTGTTGGGGTATTGTGGACAGTCGCTGATCAAGCATAAACTTCAAAGCATAGTGGTCAGTCTTTATTGTAAAGTGTCTTCCCCAAAGGTATGGTCTCTAGTGTTTAGCTGTATGGACCAGTCCAATAAGCTCTCACTCATATGCAGCGACTTTCAGGTGTCTCGGGGCAAATTGCCTGCTGAAAAAGGCTACTGGTCCTTTGCCTTTATGAAGAACAGCTCCAAATCCAGATCCTGATGCATCACATTCAACTTGAAAGCCCTGTGCAAAATCCGGCAAATGGAGCACTAGAGCAGCAGTCATCGCCCTTTTCAGAGAGTTGAACGCTGAATTGGCCTCCTCGTTCCACTAAAATGCATTCTTCTTAAGCAGTTGAGTCAGAGGGGATGCTATGGCTCCAAAATCTTTAATAACCGTATGTAATACTCTGCTAGTCCTAGGACCCTCTGAGACCTTTGACTGAGCGTGGTTGGGGCCAGCTCTCCACTGAGTCAACCTTGGATGTGTCCGTAGCCACTCCCTTCTCTGAAATCACATATCCCAGATATGCAACAGTGGACGTAGCGAATGAACACTTGGATCTTTTGACATGAAGGTTGTTAGCATGTAGGACAGATAAGACAGCTCTAATATGCTGAAGATGTTCACTCCATGATGTACTATAGATGAGGATATCATCAAAAAACACTAGTACAAATTTGCGTAGAAATGGTCCAAGAACTGATTTCATAAGGGCTTGGAATGTAGAAGGAGCATTGGATAGTCCAAAAGGCATGACCAAAAACTCAAAGTGGCCATGATGGGTTCTGAAAGCTGTTTCGGCAATGTCCTCCTGATGAACTCTAACTTGGTGGTAAGTGGTAACCCGATCGAAGATCCAGTTTAGTGAAGAATTTGGCACCATTTAATGCATCTAAAAGTTCCTCAACTACTGGTATGCGCAATTTATCTTTCACTGAATCTTCATTAAGTGCTCGATAATCAACACAAAGCGCCATGAATTATCATGTTTCTTGACCAGGAGAACTGGAGCTGATAAAGGGGAAGTGCTTGATCTGATGATACCTTGCTGCAACATTTTGATGCATTGTGCTTCTAACTCATTTTTTGCAGTTGGGGGTACCTGTAGGGCACCACAACTACTGGCTCTGTGTTTGACTTCAAGTGGATTCTGTGATCACATTCTCTTGAGGGTGGTAGGCCATTGGGTTCAGAGAAGACATCATGAAAGGACTGAAGGAGCTGACCCAACACATTTTCCTCCTGCTGTTTGATATTCTCCCTAATGGCTGTTGACTGAACCTGATATCAAACAGTTTCTTCTTCTTGCGGTATGGATGCTAGGCGAGCTGTTGTTGGTATATCACACTTATGGGAGCCCAGGCCCTTCCAAAACACATGCTTGCCGTTGTAGTTGAATGCCATGACCAGATCATCAAAGTCCAACATGACAGTATGTAAAGGTTTCAGTAATGCCACTCCGAGCACTACGTCAAAGCAGACAAGGGGAATTGAGTAGGCATTCATGGTGAATATGTTTGTACCAATTTTGATTTCGACGTCGTGTGCCATTCCGCTGCAGGGCACTCGATCACCATTAGCCATTGTCACTCTTGTGCCTGTGTTAGCCTCAAACTGAAGCTCAGCTGCTTGTGCCGCTTGTGCGCTGAAGAAGTTGTGGGTTGACCAAGTGTTGATCAGCGCTGTGAATTCCTGTTCCCCAACCTGCACACGCACTTGCATCGTGTCGTCAGAGCGTACTCCTGCAATTGCATGTAGAGAGATAAGTGGTTCACCGGGGACATGTTGTTCCTGGTCATCCTTGGTGTCCTCGTCGCTGTCAGCCACTTCCAAATAAAAGAGCTTCTGGCATTTGTGGCCTCTTGTGTATTGCTCGTAGCAGTTGAAACATAGGTCGAGGCGTTGCGTTCTAGCATCTCGTTTGGCGACAGCTTCTTGAATGGTTTTGCGTTTGCTGGAGCCGACGAAGTAGGAGTAGTCTCCGACGAGTGTGCAGTGTCTGGCTGTGAGGCGTGGGAAGTTGTCGAAGAGAATGACCCGAGCTAGTGGTGAGGGTGTGACGGCGTTCGCGGCGACCGTCCCGCAACAGCGACGACAGCCAAGGTGGACGAACGTTGTTCATATGCCCGTGCGAGCGCCATGGCACGTTGTAGGTCCTGGGGAGCCTGGAGCTCGACGTCGACTCGGATAGCGTCGGGAGACCTCTAATGGTGTCAATATTTTCAAATATTAGTGCATTTATTAGTATTTTTTGGGGACAACAAAGTATACTAAATGAACTAATATTTGAACAATTTTGACACCATTAGATTCGTCGCAACTTAAAGTATTTTGGATTTTTTTGAGATTTTTTCTTTTTTTTTGAATTCAAATTTAATGTTGAGTTTGGGTGGTTGGGAGCCAAGAGGAACCAGAACCGGAACGAACCGGTTTGACCAGTAACCACGGTTTTCGGATCGGTTCCGGTCGAGATTTTTAACTCTGCTTGGTCTTCAAATGAAATTTGGGGAAATCCCTGAAATAGTTGCATGTTCAACTGGATCCATCCGGCAACAAGTGGGAAATTTCCCGGGGAAATCCCTGAAATAGTTGCATGTTCAACTGGATCTTCAGGGATTTCCCCAAATTTCATTTGAACTCTACCTTTGCGATTCTATCATGGATTATCGTGATCTGGATGCTGCACAATAAATCAGAAAGAAAAATTTAACTGCTTCCGGCGAACTCAAGTACCAACCAACAGATTCACTGCACAGCCCACCTACAGTCTCAGTCGGTTTTCGGACCGAAGGCCCATATAGGAAGGAAGCCCGGCCCAGAAGAGCCTTTTTCCGAGAAAGGAAACCAATCCATCCGGCATACGCGAACCTTCTTTCCCCTCCGCCACCCTCCCCCAGTTGTCACCCACACACTCTACTCTGTCCCATCGCAAAACCCACTTCCAGAGCAGCAGCAGTGATCAGGCGCCCCCGGGGAGGGGGGACAAGCAGGGATCAGGCAGCGGCGGAGCCAGCCGGCCACCACGACGAGCCACGCTTCGTATCTTCTGTAAGTAACAAGCAAGTAGGGGAATTTCCCTTTCCTCATCTGTTCTTGTACACCATGTTCTTGCGAATTTGCGATATGCGCCAAATGTTGCTAGAAAAACAGATTTTTCCCTGCTTCTTTTACGCCCCCCACATCCATCTGAACTCTACCTTTGCGATTCTATCATGGATTCTCGTGATCTTGTCCCCAATTCCCTAGATCGTTTCACGGAGCTGCGAGGTGTGGAAAAAAAAAGCTCAAATCTTGCGCCCTCCCCTGAATCCTTGATTGCAGGCTCGCAATGTCGGTCTCGGCCTCCTCCGTCGGCAGCACCGGCGGCCCCCCGCAGCCTTCCTCCCGCTCCTCCATCGCCGCCGCCGCGGTCACTGGGAAGCACCAGCTCAAGATCGACGGCTATTCCCTCACCACCGCCGTGCCCCGCGGCGCCCACATCAAGTCCTCCAATTTCCAGGCGGCGGGCTTCAGCTGGTACATCAACTACTTCCCCAACGGCCGCGGCCGCCTCCTCAACCGCGGCCGCGGCCACGTCTCGCTCCACCTCGTCCTCGACGGCGCCGCCCCCGCCGGCGCCGTCCAGGCGCAGTTCACGCTCTCCCTGCTCAACGAATCCGGCCAGTCGGCCGAGGACACCGTGCGCAAGAGCCCCGTGCACAAGCTCGCCGGTGGGTGGTGGTTCGACCGGTTCATCAAGAAGGAGGACTTGGAGCGCTCCAGCCGTGGGCTCCTCAGGTACGACAGCTTCACGCTCCAGTGCGAGATCGTCGTCCTCGACAGGTTCCGCGCGGTGAAAAATGCCCCCTTCGTGGAGGTGCCGCCGCCCGACCTGCACCGCCACCTCGGGGACCTGCTCCTGACCGGGGAGGCCTCGGACGTCACGCTCCAGGCCGGCGGGGAGAGGTTCGAGGCCCACAGGTGCGTGCTCGCGGCACGGTCGCCGGTGTTCAAGGCGGAGCTCCTCGGATCCATGAAGGAGGGCACCACAAACTGCGGCGTACACATCGAGGACATGGAGCCACGGGTTCTCAAGGCTCTGCTGCACTTCGTGTACACCGACTCGGTGCCGGAGGTGGACAAGAAGGAAGAAGCCGCCATGTCGCAGCATTTGCTTGAAGCGGCGGACAGGTTCAACCTGCAGAGGCTGAAGCTCTTGTGCGAAGACAAGCTGTGTGGGTGCATTGACACAAGCTCGGTGGTGACCTCACTCGTGCTGGCTGAGCAGCACAGCTGTCAGGGGCTCAAGGAGAAATGCTTCGAGTTCCTCAAGTCAACTGGTCTGAATGCAGCCATGACAACCGATGGCTTCAACCATCTGGCAACTAGCTGCCCAACAGTGTTGGAGGAGCTCATGTCCAAGCTCAGCTTCCAGTGATATGGAAGAAGAACAATAGCATTCATTAGACCTTAGTGGTGGAATGGTAGCTGCAGAAGCATGTTTCAGTAACACAGAGAAAGTCTTTTGCATCTTGGTTGTCATCAAGATGAGTTACCTCCGTGTTTGCTCTGTTTATTCCTTGTGTATGCAGGCATTTGTTGTGAACCTGCAATGGAATTCCATGCTACTCATTCTGCAGAACCATATGTCCTGACCTGATGAATCCTTGCTGGTTGTTGCATGTGCGCTTTCGTAGGACGCCCAGATGCGTGCTTCAATGATTTAGGGAAGGGAAGCACTCTGCTGAGCTTCACAATTTCTGTGAGCCTTGAAACAAAGTAATATTGGTTCGAGTCTCGGGAGCATGGTTGCTGCTACAGATATAGGTGATCCATTTGCAGTTGTTGCTTACTGAAAGTTAATAGATGGTGCTTCTGTATTTAGTGCCATGGTGCCATATATATACATACACTAGCACTAATCTGTATTGTTCCAGGGGAAACAGTAATCTGTCATTGTTGCCTGACATGAGCATGGGGCTTTAGTACTGACAATTGTAAGTTTTCACAGGGACAGATGCATGCATTAGCCACAAACAGTAGACGCGAAGAATATTTACCCAACACCACGGATACAACCAACATTCAGTCAGTATTGATCAGCTGTACTATTGGAACTCTGAATGCAATTTCGAGAAAACTCTGTATATGTTCAAATTTTATCAAAATTTGTTCAAATCATATGCAAGTGTGCAAATGAGACATGACCAGCAAAGTACAAGCTGTTGATGCATCATGACCAATTCCTTTAATTTTGTTTCCACATAATTTAGCAAAGTATCAAAATATGACAAGATAGATACTCTTGAGCTTCAACACATGTGGAGGCGGTCTGAATCAGTTCTTCTATAGTGTCTGGTGCTGAATTACAAAGGTAGTACTCTATAGGATCAAAACTATCGACCTTCTCCAGAAGAAAATGACCAACCATCCCCATATGTGGGTAAGCCCTACGATCTTACCACATATGAACCAACAACTTGGACATATATACAAAATAAATCAGAAAAGAAATATTAGGCATTATGTATAAATTCGGAATTTTCTCACATTTTGGTTAACAAGGAGTCGTCATTACTTGCAATTCGTAGAGGTGGAATGTCTTACATCAGTTTGGTTAATAGTAATAGGTTCAGGGTAATGATAAACTCTGAAAACAGCAAACTCCTTCGAAATCAAAGAACTGATATGGTGGCAGAGATGTTTTTCATGTATACAACATAAGTTTTGATGTATTAAAATGTTACCGGCCGTAGTGCTGCGCCGAGACCGGGCTGCTTCAACACGACTCATTGAGTCCGCAGACAAGTATGCATGCCATGGAGAGGCTCAAGGTGATCTGTGAGGAAAAACTATGTCGTCGCATCCACATAAGTGTTGCAGGAACCAGACTGGTGGTAAGTGGTAACTGAGCAGCACGACTAAATACAGATTAGTGCTAGTGTATTTAGTGCTAGGTTCCATGGAGACCTGCTTTGAGTTCCTCGGTACTTTGAAAACGCTGGATGTAGGTGTGGCAACTGATGGCTTCCATCATCTTGCCAAAAGCTTCCCCTCTATCTTGTTCGAGTTAATTGCCAAGTTTGAGGCCCGTTGACATCAGCAAATTTTGATAGTAGGAATTGCTATTGACGTCCAATTCTTTGTTTCTTTCTTATTTTAAAACATGACTTATCAAACATTACTTGTGGTCCAAGTTGCTATATTTGTAGTTCTATGCACAAAAGGATGCAAGTTTTTTTAGAAATGTTTTTGTTTGTGGACAAATTTAATAATCAATGTGATCAGCATTTTTTCCACCTTTAAGCCTAGCTCCACCTAAAAGCCTAGCTCTAAATTGGTCTAGAAATTCTCTGCACTCCATTCTTATTGTGTTTGATTCTGTCGGATCCTTACCGATGTTGGAATCAGTTTTGTGATACCTATTGATAATGATACTAATCGCACAAGTAGCTATGTGGATGCGTTTTTGGTCAATATGGTGAAATGTTTCACATTGAGCTTCATTATCCAATGAAGAAGATCTATTGTCTAGCTTCAATTTTTGGTTATTTTGAACATTTTCAAAGAAATGATGTCCATGACAAGCTAATTAGTTCAAAAGTAAACTAATAGTTTGTCTTAAAATCATATGTTTAGGAAAACAAAGGAGAAATAATAAATACAAACTTTAAACAGTATCTTAGCCCTCTAAGTGGGTTTTGGTGAGTTAAGGACACACTATTAAGCATCTAATGGTTTACTAAGTGTATAAGCAGGGATTAAAATTATGTGATGGAATCAAGGTGTTTAATTTGTTTATCCAAAAGGAAGTCATTCTTGGAGACGGGTTCCATGATGGCCTAATCATCATTTCATATTTTGAATTTGAGTCATAAGAATGTCGTACTATGAAGAGGGATACAAAATTTACTTTCCAAGAGTAGAAAAATGTGCTCTAGATGAATTAACCAAACCTATGAGCGATACCTTTGTACCTACACATTCACGGGGCTATCATTTTGGGTGTTGATCTTGGATACTCCGGGCCTTAGAGCTCCAACAGCTCTTTTCTGGGTGAAGGGGGGGTATAAATACCCCCTGAAACTCTCACTCTCTTGGCCTATTTCGAACTGCAACACTCTGAACTCATTCACTCATCCTCTTTACTCTCCATTGCTTTTGGTTGGTGAGATTTGGTGAGGATTAAAGGAGGGATTCAAGGTTAGAGCAAAAGAGAGTGCTAGTGAGCTGATTTCCCATCTCTAGAGCTCCTTGTTCTTCTCTTGGTCAGTGATTTCGTGTTTGTTACTCTTGGAGATTTGAGCTCCTAGATGGCTAGGCGTTGCTCGTGGAGCATCCAAGTTTGTGGTTGCCTACGGGAAGTTTGTATTACCCCTACGCATTGAGTAAGTGGTTCTAGCTAGCTCGATCTTTGTGATCACTAGAGAGAGGAAAAGTGGCTTGGTGCATAAGCCCACACTTTGTGGGTTCCTTAATGGAGACGTAGACCTTAAGGTGTGAGGTTGAACTCCAGTAACAAATCCTTGTGTCCCCTTTTGTTTGTTTCTCTTGTTATTTGCTTGATATCCTCTTGAGCTCATTTCTAGGGTTTGTTACCGATTTACTTCGTGGTGAAGTTGCTACAAGTTCTGGGTGGTGAAACATGCTTTATTCATCTTAGTGCATAACCTATTTTCATAGATTTATATTTGAGCACGTTCAATTTTGTCGATGTAAGCCTCTCCTCATTAAGTCTGGAGACTCCACACATTTTCCCGGATACTCTAGAAAGCCCGGAGTATCCGAAAAAATATCTGAAGAGTCAGGGCATTGCACTGATAGCTGTTTCAAGTTTGTGATTTTTAGTTTCGATTATTCACCCCCTCTAGTCGACATCTTGATCATTTCAAACTTCAACTTTTTTTGTGTCTATATTCTGTATTCTTATGAACCTAAAAAGTCTTGAGAAAGTTATTGCCATCTTTCTTATTCATATCCTGATATCCATAGCAGCAAAATGTGGTAATCTAGTCCATGTTTTCAAAAAAATGTGTACGTAGTTGTTGGAGTATGCTAGTTATTATGTAGATTGACAGTATGTGACAACTATAGAAGGTAATGACTTATGACTGAGCCGTGCAATCAGATTTTTTTAATTCTTCTACATATATTATCTTCTATATAGATACTTCTCTTCAGCACTATTTTGTTGAGGTCTTTGTTAACACCAAGTGTCTTTTTCATCTTGTAGGTCACTGCATGATGTGCTGTAATCTACTTACTCAGTATATTATTACAGGGTATAATTCAAATCCAATTTAAAAATACATAAACTTACTAGCTAAGTGTAATTTTTGCCTCGGTATTGTACTTCTTTTCCTTTCTCGAAACATGGTATAAAATGCAAACAGTTAGATACAAATATGCACAATCACCTCTATGAATGTGAGTAGATCCTAATATTGACAAAGTCACCACAAAATGCTTCATTGTTGATTGATACTCATCATCCAACAATAATGGGAAGAATAATTTGCTGAAAATGTGAATGGCATGCTTAATCCGATAATAGAACCTAGGTGCACTGATTGCACCACAAGGAACCTAATCAACTAATAAGGTATGCTTATCTCAAATAGAGCTATACACCTTGCTTATGAAAAACACATGAAGCAATTGTCAGAAAATACTTGACACTTTACCCTCAACTCAAATGTTAAAATTGACTGTTCACATGTATCATTAGATCTCCTCCAAATTTACATAGCTTCCATTACCCTTACAAACTGTAGTTTCCAATGGGCTTTTATTTTGTAGCGTGATCACTTTTGTAGCATCTGATTTTGGGCCCACATACTGTGCCCACCACTTTCCGAGAAGCTTCGGTTCGAAGGTATGATCTGTTTGTGGGGTCCATAGAGCGATCCGCGTGGCCTCTTCCCTACTCTCTATATCTCCCTCGTCTATGCACGACTTTCTCATTTATCTCCGTTATAACCTATTTCGCATTCTCATCCCCTCCTCCTCCCCCCGACCCCTCCCCCCCCCCCCCCCCCCCCCGATCCGCATCCGATCGATTTCAGTAGAGGATGGCCGGGGCTTCGAGCGGAGTCGCGCAAGAAGTCGAGCCTAAGGGTGGATTCTGGAGAAGACCATCTAGACACACATATGGTCCCATGAGTAGCGCGATGCAGGAGAACTGCCCCTGCACAATCGCCGGTGTGTGGCTAAGCGGCGACGTCGCTCATCACAAGCAGCGAAGGCGAAGACCAAAGCTGGAAACGCGACCATGTCGTGATGTGTAGAGGCATGACGTGGTTGAGCAACATCAGGGGGAGACTCATCAAGCCTGGGAACAGCTGTGGTGGGGAGCATGATGGCCCCCAACACCAACGCACTAGGCGAGCCGATGTGGGCCGTGCAACCTCCATTGCTAGGCAAGATCTACTTCCTTTTTTTACTTGTTTTATTTTTTCTAATTTGAGTTGGAATAATTGTGTGATTTTTAGGAAACTTTTGTTTTATGCCAAACTTGTTCATTATTTACAATAAATCTTTATTCATATAACTTTTTAGGGTTACTTTTCTGAAGGAAAAATATTCATGAAAAGTTATTATGAAGAACTTTTCAATGAAATTTTTGTTGCATGACTTTCTCAAAATTTGTTTTGTGACATTTGCAAAGTTGTTTATTTCCAAATTTATTTTAAATAAGTTTTTATTTTATTATAGATAATCTTCTATTGGAAAAGTTAAAAAAGAGAGAAAAAATCCAATAGATAATGGGGATTAGTGAGGATCACTCTATTGTCATTTTACTCTGAGATAGCATGCGCAAATCGATAGCAGACCCCATTTCTTCAATTTTATAGCCTGGCTTGCTGCTATAGCATCTACAAGCAATAGAGATGAGGTTATCCCATCTTTAAGGGTTAGTGTGACATATCTATATGATACATGTCCTAGATATATATTATTTAAAAATACAAAAGTGGAAATTTAAAGCTAATATCAGCAATCTTTGCGGGTGTTTGATTCCCTTAGGACTGCCAGCAAAGGTTGGTCATATAGATGTCACGAATATAGAAATGTATTTAATACTTTTTTTTTAAAAAAATGTCTCAGATCTAAATCCAGCCAAAAGAACCTGCAAAATAGATATGCATGGCGCCAAGGTTTATAAAAGTACCCTCAAAAGATAGAGGATGGTTAGGTAGGATTACATTTTATGGTAGGATATTGATTATAATCTAAGACAATCAAATTATACAATTTGTAACATATTTTATTAGGAGCGTTTTATCTATGTGTTCCAACTTATAGGAGTGTTTTATTTGCTGCTACACATGGTTTATTGTTGTAGAAAAGATCTTTGTAAAACAATATCTGGAGGGACACTAAGTAATCAATGTTTACTAGCAAATGCAGATGGTAAATGATATCTATCTTACCATCTTGATGGATATAATGAATACTTTTGATTATTCCCAATCATTTGTACATCTACAATGACCAAAATACCAATATATCATTTATTAGGATACTAGACCTATAGAATCTAGATATAAATAAGAAAATAATTTGTTATCATCTAAAATATCAAAATCTTAATAATGTAGCTACTATTTCTGTTTAGAGATGCCAGGTTTGACAACACCTAAATCTTTTGAAATATTAAAAATATCTCTCTCATTCTACCAATTACATACCTGCATCGATTCTGTAATCATTAAGATATACAAGTCGAAAAGGTAGAACCTTTAGCAGTATCTTAAAATAACAGTATCTTTTGGATGGTATGATACAATGAGAAAAAAATAGTAGTTTTAAATGACTTAGTAAAGGCTTTCCAATCTTTGCACCTTCACTGGGTGGCGTGCATGCACAGTTCACACTTTCCCGCGCCTACCATCTATCCCCAATCCTCGATCTATCTCTAAATTGGATTGGCCCACATCCACGCTGATCCTCCTCTCTTGGTCCCTCGCCATCCAGCATCTATATAAACCCCCCAGGGGGTTCATCCTCGACCCATCATCACAGAGCAATCCAGTCCGAGGAAAGTAGTGTGAAACAAAGCCACAGTCTCTGGGAAAATGCATTGCTTCTAGCTAGCCTTTGCCGGCTTGGTTGAGCCAAAAAAAAAAACTACCCCCCTTTTAGAATTTAGATCCAGCACCCCCACCGCCGGCGGCCTCCACAATGTCGGCGGAGCCGGAGTTCACCACGTCCGCCATCGTCGCCAGCACGGCGTCAGCCTCCCACGTGCTCAAGATCGACGGCTACTCGCGCACCAAGGGCCTCGCCGTCGGCGTCCACCTCCGGTCCTGCTCCTTCCTCGTGGGCGGCCACTCCTGGCACCTCGCCTACCTCCCCAACGGCGACTGCGCCGAGCGCTCCGACTACATCTCCATGTACCTGGTCCTCGACGGCATCGCCCCCGGCGGCGGCCCCGTGCTGGCGCAGTTCTCCATCAGCCTGCTCGACCGCGCCGGCAGGCCGGCGCCGACCTACAGCAGGACGGGCACGACGAACCAGTTCGGCGCCCTCGGCGCGCACTGGGGCTTCCCCGCCTTCATCCGGAGGGAGGTGCTCGAGAAGTCGAGGCACCTCAACGTCAAGGACGACAGCTTCTGCGTCCGCTGCGACATCACCGTCGTCACCGAGTTCCGAGCCGAGGACGCCGCCTCCATCGCCGCCCAAGCCGCCGCCGCCGCCGCCCCCGCGTTCGTCGTGGTGCCGCCGCCGGACCTGTCCCGGAACCTCGGGCACCTCCTGCTCAGCGAGCAGGGCGCCGACGTGTTCTTCCGCGTCGACGGCGAGGACTTCCCCGCGCACCGGTGCGTGCTCGCGGCGCGCTCCCCGGTGTTCCAGGCCGAGCTCTTCGGCACCATGAAGGAAGCCTCCTCCGATGCGCAGTGCGCCGTGGAGATACATGACATGAGGGCTGACGTGTTCAAGAACCTGCTGCACTTCGTGTACACCGACTCGCTGCCGGAGCCCGAGGCCGAAGAGACGCGCGACGAGGAAGCCCTGATGGCGCAGCACCTGCTCGTGGCTGCGGACAGGTATGACATGGAGAGGCTCAAGCTGATGTGCGAGGACACCCTGTGCAGGCACATCGAGGTGAGCAATGCAGCCACCACTCTGGCGCTTGCTGAGCAGCACCGCTGCCAGGGGCTCAAGGACGCTTGCTTCCAGTTCCTCAAGACTCCTGGGGTACTGAACGCTGTCATGGCAACTGAGGACTTTGACCACCTCGCCATCAGCTGCCCGGCCCTCATCAAGGAATTGATGTCTAAGCTTGCTGCCCGTTGATCGATCTGCTGGGAGAAGAGGGGGTTAAGGGAGGAGTGCCGAAATGGAGAGTTATTTGGTTCAGCAATGGGAAATGCAAAATTCACTCCCTGATCAAGAAGTGATGGAAGATGCCGCTCCGGCATATGTATCCTTAATTTTCTTAAACTTTAGTTATGGTATCTCTAAGTATGTAGGTTGGTAAACTTCTGAAAGTGATAGGGGAGAATTGCGTGCTAGGCAAAATACTTTCAGAAGTTGTAGTGTTGGCTATGTATGTTAGAATTCGGAGGGTGTGTGTGTGTTCAATGTCGAACAATGCAAATGTTTTTAGAGGAAAGGAGTGTATTAGTCCTCTGGCAGTTAAATGTGTACTTCAATCCTCAAATATGAACACACTGTATCCCAGCTTTATCTTGATTCGTTTATGTATCCTAAGATAAATATATGTATGCTGATAGGACCGATATTAGAAACATTTGTTCTCCAATATTCTAAACATATATTTGTTCTCCAGTATCGTTACCCATATTGTACCTTGATGTGCTTGCTTTTCTGGAGAGAACAGATCTAAATGTCGCTGGAGGTTCAGGCCGTCAGGGTATGGTTGTTACAGCCTATAAGGAAGCAGTCAGATGCAAAATGGGCCTACAAGGTGTAGCTAGCCATCGTCTGATCCCATAGTCAAGTTTACAAAACAGGCCAAAAACTCATCAAAAGTCTGAAGTCTGGTAGAGTGGTAGATTGTTCCCATTCCCCAATTCCTACCCAACACCATATGTTGGTGGAGGTTCAGGGTATGGTGTTACACCAAGTTGTTCTGGTAGAGAGGGTTGCAAAGCCCTTCGCTGCGAAAATAAGATTGTTGCAACTAATAAGCATGAATGAGAAACAAATCCCTTTTGAAAAACTGAACCTCATATCTATCTATACTCCTACACACTAAAGCTCCAAGATTTGGAGCAATTCTATCTAGGCAATTTGGCAACTCTTCTTTCTTGAGTCTCATTTACCATATATATTATTGATCGGAAGTACTTTTGTTTGCCTTACAAATTTTATTGTCATATTGATCGCAAAATCAAGAAAATAAGCAGCATATGTGGTGCTACCCATGTTTTGTTTTTACTTTCTGGGATCATGGGCCCCAAGCTTTCTAATAATCCGTATCTATTATAATTTTGAAGAATTTTGATTATTTTAACAAATGGAAAGTTGGAATGTAGCTACATAGCATATTGGCATGAATTCAAATTTATCTCCGCACAAACATTGCAATAATTTTTTTATGAAATTACACAGACGTGGCAATGTCAGGAAGTATGGAACTGCACCCATCTACTCGTCATGTGATTCAAAGTAGGAGGTCAACTCAGACTGATTTTATGCTTGATGAAGTTTGAACTTGTCCATTAACATGGGCTAATGTGGGCCGGACCAATAAGAGTAGCCGCGGTTTCTCAAGAAAAAACAAGAGCAGCCACGCATAGTATAATCCGTGGGAAAAAAAGTTCGTTTTACTCCCCTTCACCTGTCCAACTTGCCCGCTTAATAACCTCCTTAACAAAATTTAGGCTCGTCTTACTCCTCTAAACTATTTCAACTCATTGGGTTCAATCTATTCCAAATTATATTTCTCGTTTTTGTTTCTCCATGTATTAGCTACAAGACATGATGGATGGCCTTATGTAAAAAATATATAATATTATTTTTTCATGGTTATTGCCATAGGTTCGAAATATTTAATACCGAATTAATCTTAGATACACAAAATTTCACAGAAAATCATGAAAATTTCTAATGCATCATGTTATAAGTTAAGTTGACAAAATCTGAAATTAAAATTCAACTCTTATACAAAGAAAAGAAGATAAATCATATTAGAGACCGGACCAAATGAAATAGTTGACTGTGTAGTGAGACTCAATTTTGCTTAGGAGATTGAGCACATATAAAGTAAATAGGTGGGGTAGTACGATGGAATTTTCTTAATCCGTGAGGATGGTGCTAGGACTGACGTGTGATGCAGTTGCAAAACTTCTTCCTCTAGCCAGGCAATCCTTCTAAAAAGTGTGACCTGCCAAAAATAAAAACAAAATCCTCAAATAACTCTCATCTCTCCCCTTTCCGTCATTGACCTTGGTACCCAACCACGCACTAATTTGTACTCCTAGCACCTAGTGCAAAGTCTAGCATCCTTGCTAAAGGGGTTGCAATTGCTAGACTTGCTTCTCAACAGTGACTACCCTCCTCTCCGGCATGAAGTTTCTGAAAATCTTTTCCTCTGTGCTCAGAGCACCTCCAAAATCTAATATCTACGAGCAACCCCAACAGCTTAGACAAATTTAGAATTCTAAAGGATCTGTAAAAAAAATATAAAGCTTTATAATTAAATGATAAACCAACATACTTTTCAAATCTCTTAGAACAACTCCAACAATGGCCCCTATTCAGAGCCCCTACTTTGTTGAGTTGGGGCTGCCCCCACCTTTTTGTGGCTCTAATTTTAGAGCCAACTCCACCAACAGCCCTAACTCTAAACCCCCTATTCTCATCTGACATATAGAACTAACTGGTCAGTGGTCATTCTTTTTTCTTCCCAGACTCTTCTGTCTCGCATCTCACCTTTGTTCCTCCCAACACTCCCCCTGCTCCTACTCTCTTGGTGGCGGTAGATCAAGCCCATCACCGCGTTGCTCCCTCCAGCTCACAACAGCGACGTCAGATCTGTGCTTTGGCGGAGACGACGGTGGGTGGAGCTCGACAGGCGGGGCTGACTGCAAGTGGAGCTCGACGGGAGGACGCGACTGCAGGTGGAGCTCGAGCTTGGTGGGCTGCGGAGGTGACATCGACGGGTGGAGCTTGAGCTCGGTGGGTGCGGAGGGCGATGATGGCGGGTGGAGCTTGAGCTTGGCAAGCGCTAAGGCGCAACATGAGGGAGCTCGACCTCCGACCGGCTGTTGTGGCGGTGGTAGCACAGGTAGGGTCCATCCAGACGACACCGGAGCTCGCTGGGGCCATCCAGACCTCAGTGCCATCCGCATGCAACTGCCGTCGTGGACGACAAGGTGCGTGCTTGAGCTCGGCCCACTTGATTTGTGCCATGTCCACCTCGATTTCGCCATCCTCGTCCACCTCCTCTCATGTGCTGCTATGGCTTGGTTCGTGCTGGGGGGCTGGTGGAGGAGTCGGCCGCACGGTGGAATTCCAGGTGGTCGCGGCAGCTGGTGGGGGAGCTCGAGCCGACAACGACGGGTGAGTTCCAAGCAGCGCGGAGGAGTCGGGGGGCTGGCGGCTAGTCCCTGCAGCGGCGGTGCGGGAGGGAAAACCGACGTAATCATGGAGTAGGGGCTCCTCTCTCCACCCGTGGGAATTGGTGCCGGAGGGGAGGATTTGGGTGCCCCCTAGAGTTGGTGCCCGAGTAGGGGGTCTGCTATAGTGGATTTTTTTGCTCCCACCCCCTACTTTTTGAGTTGGGGCTCAAGTAGTGGATCTGCTGCATTTGGCCATAGCTATATCTATTCACATCATCCCTTTAGACCCATTGACATATGGGATCCATTTATCATCTCCTCCCTACCACCTTATCCTCTCCTTCTTCTCTTTGTTCCTACCAGCTCACCATGACACCATCACCTACCTCTTCCTCTCCTCTCCCTCCCCTGGTGTCATGGCCGTCCGCGCCTGGTACAGCGGTGGCGCCTCTCTAGCGGTTGGCACCGCCCAAGCCCCTGCACCTACAACCAGCATCACCCGCGCCCTTGCCCCAGTCATCCTCCTCCTCTCTAGTCCTATTGTCGTTCGCTCTGCCTCTCGGTCTACGCTCCTCCACAGCGGTCAATATGTCCAAAAATCTGGCAGATCAATTTACTAGGGTCTGTCACGCAATGTGATAGAAGGTGCATCGAGGGAGTTGGGCTTAAGACCCACTTGAAGTCACACCATAGTGGTAACCTATTCTATGTGATCGGAGATCCCGTGAAGTAGTATGGTGAAATAAGCTAGTGGTTGACTGGGGGAGAAACCCCTTAACTAAGCTCAAACTCATTAGAGATGCACTGTTTCTCCTATTTTGTATGGCAGGATGGATGAGTCCTTAATGTGATCCAAGTGGCTTACTAAGCAGGAATGTTGTCCTACAGAACATCCTCAAAGGGACACACCTATATGAGTTCGACTGCTAGTCACAGTCTATGAGGTGTGGGAAATCTCTAGATACTCATGAAAGGCTCAGGAATTATGACTTATATGCTTCAAAACAAAGGGAATGTTTGTAGCAGCCTTGTACTAAGATATGAACTTTGTTGAAACTCATTTTCACGCAAAACTCTCAATTCAAGGCTTTGTCCATTGATCAGTTGTGAGTGAGTGGATTCATTGTTTTAGACGGAAGTTCAACTTCACAGTCTCCGTCGAAACTCTGGTATATCAAAAGTTGTGATTTTGAGATTATTTACTTAAACCCTAGAGATAGGTGGTTATTGTTGGATTATTAATTGGGCTTGGCCCATTTAATGACTAATAATCCTAATATCTCTTTGATTAAAACAAATAATACCGGCATGACAATTGACGTGGCTTAGACTCAACTTATATACTGGACTTTGTTCCATCTCTATTGAGAAGTTGAGAAGGTGACAAAACGATGCCACACGCGCGCGCTGCCGCCGCCGACCGGGTCGTGGGCGTGGCGAGGCGAGGCGGGCGGCGTGCGTGCGTGACGGGACGGCGTGCGCGCCGTGCCGAGCCGAGCCAGCCGGACGGGCGGCGACATGTGTGACGGGACGGGTTTTACTACTTACTTTTTAATGCGAAGAGTTCCCATAAGTGCTGAAGCCGGCGCCCCTTCCCCTCCTCCTCTGTGCGTGATTGGAGCGTTGCTGGAGGGAGCGAAGATCGAAGATCGGCACTGCATCATTTCTGCACTGCACCGAGCGGGACGACTACACCGACAAGCGCTATGTCGACTAGCGTCGGCATGAATGCCGCTGGGTACAATCTATTGCTTACTGTTTCGCTTATTATCTACATATTCGCATACTGTGGTAGATCACATTTTGTCATGAACTTTGTCTCTGTTAAGTTTCTACTTTTATTTTTCTGGATTAAATTACTCGTTAAAATGGCTAATATTCCAACAAAGCCGTCGTCCTTGAAGACGTGCGGCGACGACGCCTCCAGCCACGCACTCCTTACCAAGTCGTGGAAGCCCCAGACAGGGAAATCGTTAGACGACATGTGGGTGGTCCGGATGCACGACGGCACCGGTTCGCGAGGACGTGCGGCGACGACGCCTCCAGCCACGCACTCCTTACCAAGTCGTGGAAGCCCCAGACAGGGAAATCGTTAGACGACATGTGGGTGGTTCGGATGCACGACGGCACCGGTTCGCCGGCCTGGTCCAGGAGGCTGAACTTGGCGCAAGCCTTGAACGCGGGCTCGCCGGCGTGGGACTAGTGCGAGAGGTAGACGGCGATGTGGTCGGCACAGTCTCGGAGTAGTCCGTTAGGGTAGTACACGATGCGCCACGAGCGGCCTGCGCCCTAGAAGGGGGGAGATCTGATGCTCCCGCCGTTGGGCGCGAGCTCCTTGGTGTGGGAGTAGCCCTCGATGTGGAGAAGGTGGTGCCCGGTCACCAAAAACGACTCAATTTGCTCACAACATAGGATATATCAGGCCTTGTTGCGCTAGCTAAATACATAAGTGAACTAATTATTTGAGAATATCTCAATTGATCTCGTGCAATTCCCCGATTCTTTCTCAAAGATACACTTGGGTCATAAGGAGTTGGAGCAGGTGAGCACTCGCTCTAACCAAAGCGACGCAACACCTTTTCCACATAGTGGTTTTGCACAAGAGAAATCCCACCATTTCCTTCTTCTCTATGTAGCTTTATGTTAAGAATAACATCAGCCACACCCAAGTCTTTCATTTCAAAGTTATTAGTCAGAAAATCTTTTACTTCTTTGATCACATCTTCATTGTTACCAAAGATTAGAATATCATCTACATATAAGCACAAAATCACACCTTCTCCACCACCAAACTGATAATATACACATTTATCAGCTTCATTCACAACAAAGCCTGCTGATGTTAGTGTTTTATCAAATTTCTCATGCCACTATTTAGGTGCTTGCTTTAGGCCCTACAAAGATTTTAATAACTTGCACACCTTTCCCTCTTGACCTTTTGCTATAAACCCATCAGGCTGATCCATATAGATCTCTTCCTCAAGCTCTCCATTTAGGAAAGCCGTCTTAACGTCCATTTGATGAACGAAAAGACCATGTGAGGCAGCCAAGGATAGTAGCACTCGAATAGTCGTGAGACGGGCTACAGGTGAATAAGTATCAAAATAATCTTCACCTTCTTTCTGGGTATAGCCTTTTGCAACAAGTCTTGCTTTGTACTTCTCAATAGTACCATCAGGCCTGAGTTTCTTTTTGAACACCCATTTACATCCTACAGGTTTGCACCCATAAGGACGATCAACCACCTCCCAAGTACCATTTGACATTATGGAATCCATCTCACTTTGAACTGCTTCCTTCCATAAGTCCGCATCAGGAGAAGAATAAGCTTCTTCTATGGTTTTGGGGGTGTCATCCACAAGGTATAAGATATAGTCATCGCCAAAGGATTTTGCAATCCTACGCCTCTTACTCTTTTGAGTGACTATACCATTATCCTCCTCGGGAATATTCTCATGAGATTCATCAGCAACAATATTTTCAGGTTCAGGTGTCTCAAGAGATACAGAATCATGACTAGAAGTGCTAGGTACATTTTTCATAGGAAATTCATCTTCAAAAAATGTAGCATCTCTCGATTCCATGATTGTGCCTTCCACCATATCAGACACTTTGGAATTAATAATTAAAAATCTATAGCCCATGCTGTGAATGGCATAGCCAAGAAAGACACAATCAACGGTTTTGGGTCCAAGCTTTCGCTTTTTGTTAATTGGCACATTCACCTTTGCCAAACAACCCCATGTCCGTAGATATGAGAGATTTAATCTCCTTTTCTCCCATTCCTCGAATGGTGTGACTTCTTTGTTCTTCATGGGCACTCGGTTTAGAACATGACATGCTGTCAATATTGTCTCACCCCACCATTCCTTAGATAGTCCCGCAGTGTCTAACATGGCGTTAACCAAATCTGTTAGAGTGCGGTTCTTTCTTTTGGCAATCCCATTGGACTATGGGGAGTATGGCGGTGTTCTCTCATGAATTATACCGTGCTCCGCACAAAACTCAGAAAAGTCATTTGAGAAGTATTTGTGACGCCCTAGGTTTTTAATTAGCGTCATTAACGCTAATGGTCGAATTAGCTGAGTCAAACTGGCTGACGTTGGTCAAACCTACGTCAACCTGGGTCATCACCTCGAAAACCTCGTCAACACACCCTAATGACCCTCTTGACCAAGTCAACACACACTTGTGCAGTGGTCAACCCTTGGTCAAAGGCACGGTCAAACCCCACCTAAACCCTAATGTCTTTGAACGTCCGCCGGAACTTTTGCCGCGTTCTCCAAATTTCACCTAAACACTTCAAAATCTCCCAATATGAAAGTTGTCCAGTTTTTCGAGGGACACAATTTTCATGTTGATTGGCATTTCAAATTTTGAGTGGAAGAAGGTGAAAAACTTGGTCAACTGCCAGCAGCTCCTGTTCACTGAAACTGAATGGCATTCAAAGTTTGGCAGAACTTTATGCAAAATCCATTGAGAAAAACACCCTAGAGCCTTTGTAAAAGTTGTAGACGGTAGTGAGATCTACAACTTTCCTATTCATCACTTTGTGCACTTCTATTCAAAATTTTGGAGTATTTTGCTTTCAAACAGAGCTAGTTGAAATGGTTGGTGCCGTGACGTCACGCCGGCTAGAGCGCCGGACGCGCCCGCGCGTGTGCTGCACCGCCGTACCTCGGTGCGCCACCGTACACGCGTACCGAGGCAGGCCCGCGACCCCCGGTCCGAGTGCTGCGTCCCTCGGGAAGTTCCCCTCCGCCACGTGGAGTCCTCGCCCTCGCCGCCCGACCGTGCGTCGCGTTGCCCATCGGTCCGCCGCGGTTCTCCACCTGTGCGTGCGCGCCAACCGATGCCACTCGCTGTATCGTGGGTTAAAGGCTAGGGTACTCCTTCACAACGAGGGCACGGTCACTCTCCATGTCCCCCGGGCTATAAAACGGTCGTCGTGACCCCTCGCGCGTTCTCACTGAGCGCCGGCCCCCTGAGCCCACCGCACTACCATTGGCACCCCCTGAAAGGACCTTGTGATGCCTAGAGGGGGGAGTGAATAGGATCACTTCAAATTTCTGAAACCAATGCAGTGGTTAAAAGATCTGTCGGTACTACCGACGTGGTGCCGGAACTACCGACGGGGTCGGTACTTTCGGTACCAGGTCGGTACTACCGACAGAGCAGAGTTGACTAAAAACAAAATTTGAATTTAACAGTGATTCTAGCAATTCTATTTGAATCAAAGTCTTAGTTTAGAAGCTAAGAACCACCTGAAACCACAGAGATGAGTAGGAAAGCAATCAATTTATAGATCAGGCTAAAACAAGTTCTAGGGTTAGTGAGAGACAAAGAATTCAAGCAAGCAAAAGGAGACACAAAGATTTAATTTGAAGTTCACACCCACAAAGGATGCTACGTCTCCGTTGAGGATCCCACAAAGGGAGGGCTATCACCAAGAGCCTCTTTTCCTCTTCCAACCCCCACAAAGGAAGATTGGTGCTCACTAAGAATTCTCCACGAAGGAGAGGGTAATACAAACGATCCCGGGTGCACCACACAAAGAGGGCACTCAATGGGCGATGCCTAACCATCTAAAAGCAAGCTTCAAGAGTAACAAATGCGAATCAAGAACCCGGAGATGCTTCAAGTGCTCTTGAGATGGGGAGATTCGAAGGGGCTCTCAAAGCTTCTCTAATCCTCACTAGAAAACACTTCTCCACTCAAGCTTTAGCTCAATGGAATCAAGGATTGACTCTAGAGGTAAGGGAAGAGGTGGAGTCAATGCTCAAGGAGGAGTTCGTCTCGTGGTTGGTCAGCTATGAGTGAGGAGGGAGAAAGGGGTTTTTATACTACACCTCAAAAACTAGTCGTTACTGTGCTGAGTCGGGTATCCTCGGTACTTCCGAAACGGTGTCGGTACTACCGAAGGGTTTCCCAGAAACCTAACAGAGAAGCCATATCGGTAGTTCCGACACAGGGTCGGTACTACCGAGCCCCTAGCTAAAACCTGCCAGAGAGGGCTTATCGGTAGTTCCGACCCTGTGTCGGTACTACCGGGCCCCTGACAAAAACTCGCAAGAGAGGGCTTATCGGAAGTACCGACCCGGCGTCGGTACTACCGACAAAGGCTGAAATTTTAAGAAAAGATTAGCAAAAGTGTACGTGTCAAATCTAAACTCTTCTCACTCACTTGGTTCATCTCCTAGAGCACTTTTAGCATCTCTTGGCTATCAATTCACATCCCCCTTTATAGTACGGTGTTTCCTATACTCAAATTCGAAATCAAAATAGAATTAAGCCTTGATTCGAGATGAAAACATCGACTTGGAGTTGGGGGCCTTCCTTTGGTCAAAACCATGAGTTTCATTCACTTAAGACCTGCACACATCTTGATCAAGCATTAAATACCTCAAATTGTGCTTGTCACTATCACCAAAACAATTAGGGGCCAAGATGCACTTTCACCCCCACGGCGAGCTTGCCCTCCGCTTGCTCCCCGAGCCAGACAAACCCCCTTAGCCCTTCCCCACATGCTAGTACACCCTCCCGGGTCTTCAGCCGCCGTGCTTTGCCTTCGGGCTCGCCGGTCTTGAAGTCGCAGTGGCTGAAGCCACCCTGCGCCTGCCGGCCAAGCTCGCGCCGAGCCACCTGCCTCCTTCTCCAGCCACAAACGGGTCCTTGGTGGTCCCTAGGCCCTCCCTCTGCTCTTCCTCGGCCGGACTCCGGCAAGCCCTCGCCGGATTTGAGGCCGGACCGCCGCCGGCCGCCCCCGAGGACCTAATTGCAAGGGGAGTTTTGTTTTCAAGGGTCAATCTACAAAGCAGGGACCTACTCGTAAGGAATCTAAAACTTTCAGGGGTTTGAGACTTGCATCTTAAATAGTGTTTGGTCAATTGCTGGATCTTGTAAAATCCGTAGAAAATCGTAGCAAAATCAGAAAAATGCAAGACCAATTTTGTTGGAATGCTTGAGAATAACCCCACAACTTTTGTAAAGCATGTCCATAGTTTTTCCTGGTAATTGTTGCATGAAAAATAGAAATGTGAAAAACCTACATCTGTTGTATCTCAAAATACATAAGTTCTCTGTCGCTAATTTTTGGATATGTTGTGTGTTATGTTATGAGTAGATCCTGTACCAAAAATTGCACAGAGTTATGTTGTAAATATTTTTCTATGAATTGTTTTCCATTTATGCAGAATCTGTCTAGATGATTTTTGTAGTTGAAAATAATTATGCTTTTGTGCCCAACTTCTGCATGAGGTCTCTTTATGCCAAAATGAATTACCGGTGGATTAATTACAATTTTATATTTATCAGAAGTATTTATTCTTGATTTATGCTTGATTTTCTTTGAAATTGAATAACCCAAGATCAGTGGTAGTTCTAGATGTATATGTTGCATCCCTAGCCTAGTTTTGGACCAGAGATCTTGTGGGAGAAAGTTAGGATCAATTTGATGAGTATTTATTTTGTATGCATTTACCTTGCTTTACTAGCTAGCTTTCGTTATTTTTGATATAATTAAATTCGTAGCTCTTCTAAGTGTGCATGTGTGTGCAGTGGCCTTGTTTGATTCATAGTGCTTAATAACACACCTCACTGAATTTTATTAACTAACTTTGTGAATGAAAGCAATGACAACAATTTAAAACTTAATGGTCAATTAAATGAGAAATCCCCAACCACATCCCTAATAACTCTATGTGTGTGATAAAAATCATTTTAAAAAGATATATACCAACTCATTGTTGTTTGTGGGTTTTAAATTAAATTGTTTCCATATATATGTACATAGTCACTATCAAAAGAATAATTAATAAAGAGCTGCATTTTGTTCCTTTTTGGAAGAATATGCTGAATGTATTTCTTATCTAAGTGAATGTGGTCAACCATGCACCCCATGGTTGTCATTTATTGATTGTAGTTAGTTAAATTAAAAATTATCAAATAAATCTTGCATTTGCATCTTCGTGTAGATCTTCCCGACGATAGATGGACGTTTGTGCCGGAAGGAGGAGACAAAGGTGCTACCGAAGAGCTGCGGCACGTGTTGGTAGCTCAAGACCTGGACCCAAGTCCAGAAGGGCCCAAGGCCAACCTTGCCAGTGAAGGCAAGCCCCGGATCATTAACCCGTCTTTTAAAATTATGCAATTATGTTTTGCTATGTTTGTACATATACGTTTCAGGAATTGAATTGAAACCCTAGTTGCATGATCCCTAGGTACCAATACTCTATCACTAGTATGCTAGGTCGATAGCTGCTATGCTATAGGACCGGTACAAGTCGAGTGATGTTCATCACTTGCGAGAATAGGTTCATATGTTGGAATCATAAGGTCTTTATGAATGGATTGCTCATGTGGTAAGAGCATGGGATTTGGGCTCCGGTCCAGTGGCTTTCGTGGGCTAAGCTTTTGAACGTACTAAGCACTTGTCGGGAATGGGACCGGTAAGCCTAGTACCTTAATGAGACGGTGCGGGAACTCTCCCTTACTACTCTTGAGTATTCATCTACCCGGCTAGCTATTGGGAAGGGGGGTGCATGTGTGAGACTAGGTGCCTCGCAGGGTATGCCAGTTAGCCTTGTACCCAGGACTATAAGCATTGATCCCAACTCGAGGATTTTTGGGAACTGCCTGGATGGTTGTCCTCGCGAGGGCACCCTACCGTGTGTTTAGGTTTACCTTGCAAGGTTTAAATCAATCGATTGTCAGCCTCTCACCGTTATCTGAGACTACTTAATCAATTGACCATGATATCCCGTAATGATGGAACTTGGTGAAGCTTACTGCTTGAATTAATTGTTTGTACAATTCTTGTTTGAGTTAGTTGGCACACTTAGAAATGGTAATCAACTAGAACTTGTGCTAAAATAATGAAAGTAAGGACACACTCTTTGATGCTTTTCAGCAAAAGAAACTCCACTGGCCAAAAGCCTCTCATGTCTAGAGTTGGTGACATAGTGGTCACCCGATGGTTAAGTCTTGCTGAGTATTAGAATACTCAGCCTTGCTTTAAAACTATTGTGCAGGTGTTGTTCACCGGGTGGGTGACGACAAGTGATGACATCACGGATGGCCTCCTGTGATGTTTACCGTTGAGCTAGTTTAATTTATTCCGCTGTTTTCGAACTCTGAACCTGTACTTCATGTCTTGTAATAATTTAACCCTCAAGGGTAATTTGGAATTAATTTGATGTTGTACTCTGGACTCGCCTTCGCGTGAGTTTTAATGCATATGTCGATCCTCTGTAACGGTTTTCCAAGTGATTTACTGGGCGTTAACCTGGCAACTAACGACAGGATGATACTTTACTATTGCTTAATGACCAAAGTGGATTGGTTTTAGACGATAGTACGGTATTTTCCTGGGTGGGTTGTCACAGTATTCTCCTCCGCGATCAGACAATAACCTTTGATTTTTTCTCAAGTTGATTTTCTACCCCGACCTTATAGATTTTGAAATAATGTAGTGCTTCATCTTTTGATTTTAACAAATATACGTAGCAAAATCTAGTGCAATCATCTATAAAAGTCATGAAATATCTTTTGCCACCTCTATTCAACTCACCATTCATCTCGCACAAATCAGAATGAATTAATTCTAGAGGTGCCAAGTTCCTTGCCGCAGCAGCCTTGTGAGGCTTGCGAGGTTGTTTCGATTCAACGCACACCTGTCACTTAGAATTTTTTGACTAAATTGAATTTCGGGATTCAATTTAAACCAACTAAGCGAGACATGCAACCAAAATTAATATGACATAACCGCGAATGCCAAATATTCGCCTCATCATGATTATTAATATGATTCACACACTTAACATTGTTCTCACATAGAGACAAGTGGAACAAGCCTCTGCTCTCATAGCCCTTCCCAATGGAAAGTTCCAAACTTTGACAAGACACATTTATTCGACTCAAAAACAAGTTTATAACCATCACGACAAAGTAAAGAGCCACTAATCAAGTTTTTCCTTATTGAGGGGACATGCTGCACGTTCTTCAGCTGCACGGTCTTTCCCGAAGTAAGCTTCAGATCGACCGTACCAACACCATGAACAGAAGCATGAGCTCAGTTTCCCATCAATAAGGAGGCAGCCCGCCCGACCTGATAAGAAGAAACAAGGATTTATCAGCACATACATGTATATTGGCTCCTGTATCAATCCACCAATCAGGTGAATTAAAAACTGAAAGAACTGTATGGAATGAATTACCATACCTCGAGGTTCCTCCTTCATCCTCAACCATGTTCACTGATTTCTTCAGATTTGGCTTCCACTTCGCATCTGGGCAATCTCTAGCAAAATGCCCAGTCTTGCCACAAGTGAAGCAGTTGCCTTTCTCCTTGTCCTTCTTCTTCTTCTTGAAAGAAGTAGTGTTCTTTGGTTTCACATCTTACTGGTTTTTCTTCTTATGTGGTTTAGGACGATTCTTTTGCACCACATGTGCGCTAGAACCACCCTCTGCAACTTTCTTTCCCTTGACATCTTTTGCCCTTGCCTTATCTTCCACATCAAGAGTACCAATGAGTTGAGTAACATCAAACTCCCTTCTCTTGTGTTTCAGAGAGGTTGCAAATTCTGTCCAAGAAGGTGGCAATTTTGCAATCATGCATCCAGCCACAAACTTGTCAGGGAGATCACAGCCATGCATCTCGAGATCTTTCACTAGCGCTTGTATTTCATGAGCTTGTTCCACTACCAGGCGGTCATCGACCATCCGATAATCATGAAACTACTCCATGACATACAACTCAGAGCCAGCATCAGAAACTCCATAGCGTCGCTCAAGTGCATCCCACATTTCTTTACCAGACTGCAGAGGTACGTATGCATCAACTATGGTGTCACCAAGCACGCTCAGTAGTCCTGCTCTGAACCTCACATCAGCATCAAGGAACGCATTATCCTCCTCAGGAGTATGCGGACCTACAACTATAGGTTCGACCACAAAAAGCAGTGCATGGAAGTCATCCATAATATGCACCTCTGGCGCCATCTCTTGTAATTAGAGCCATAAAAAACATTGGGTTTCAGCATGCTCGCAAAGCCAGTACTCGTAAAAGGCCTATAACCTTTTTTGGATTGTTGGAATATTAGCCATTTTAACGAGTAATTTAATCCAGAAAATAAAAGTAGAAACTTAACAGAGACAAAGTTCATGACAAAATGTGATCTAGCACAATATGCGAATATGTAGATAATAAGCGAAACAGTAAGCAATAGATTGTACCTAGCGGCATTCATGCCGACGCTAGTCGACATAGCGCTTGTCGGTGTAGTCGTCCCGCTCGGTGTAGTGCAGAAATGATGTAGTGCCGATCTTCAATCTTCGGTCCCTCCAGCAGCACTCCAATCACGCACAAGAAGACGAACTGTAGCGAGTAGTCGTGCTGAAGGCACTCCAAAAAAACGTTATTGCCGGTCTTCACCCGAGCAAATGAACTCCGACTCCGACGAGCGTCCCAGAGGCGCTCCTACTCTCCCATGATCCTGTTCGCGCAGGCCATGCGACGGGAAGAAGTGCTTCAGCACTTATGGGAACTCTTCGCATTAAAAAGGAAGTAGTTGGACCTGCACCGGCACCTCGGCGGGCTCCTCGCGTCGGGGGACGGCGCGGACGTGGCGTTCCGGGTCGCCGGCGAGACGTTCCGGGCGCACAGGTGCGTGCTCGCGGTGCGGTCGCCGGTGTTCAAGGCGGAGCTCCTGGGCACGATGAGGGAAGGCGACCGCGACCAGGCCCGTCCTTGGGCACGTGCAAGGTGTGCGATGGTACAGTGCCTTCACCTGCCAAGGGCCTGCAAATTAGGATTAGTTTTCAATATATATTTCAGTTTTTTTGTTTTTATTCTGCTGCAGCCATGCAAGTTTTAGCCTTAAGGTAGGCAGTCATCTCTTCCAATCGCCGTATCGCTTTGTTAATCAATTCAGTGCGTCATTGGTTTGAATTTCTCTCTCGTCCTCTATTAGCATAGTGGTCGTGCCTTGCGACGACGCAGGCACCAGGCAGCCTGACAGCAGGTGTGCATGCATGCCGCACACCGCTTTGGATGGCAGCACCCACAATCATTAGTCCATTACACCACCAGCAATTAGTGAAGCAACATCTCCATTACAGCTTACTGTATGCATCAGATAGAAAAGAACACTCCAATTTCCAGCAAAATTTAGTTTAGGTCATTATTTTTTTCTCTCCATAGAATAATTAGTTTACGTACACTAGTGCATCCATGGTTCTTTTATTTTCACCCTTTCATGTACAAGTGCATTAATTTATCTTTTGTGATCCGGCAAACTAGAGGCTTCACAAATCGAGTTAGAAAATTCACCTAACTTTTTCCGCACATGGAGTCACATCTTCTCTCACAGTATGAGGTCCAATGCGGCACTTTTTTTCTATTCCAACATTAATTGTTCATACGCGCAATTTGCCGAACTAAACGATCCTTGATTGATCTACAAATTTATAAATTCATACCTTCATTTTGAGTTTTGTACAGGGCCTCCAAATACCACGGGACGGCCCTGCCGCGACCCGGCGGCCGTCGTGGAGGTGGACGACATGGACGCCGGGGCCTTCCGGATCCTGCTCGAGTTCGCGTACACCGACGCGCTGCCAGAGCCGGGGACCATGAGCAGGGAGGAGGCCGCGATGTGCCAGCGCCTGCTCGTCGCGGCGGACAGGTACGACATGGAGAGGCTGAAGATGATCTGCGAGGCGAGGCTGCGCAAGCACATCGACGCGGGATCGGCGGCGACCATACTGGCGCTGGCCGAGCTTCACGGTTGCCCCAGGCTCAAGGATGCTTGCTTCCGGTTCCTTGAGACTCCCACGGCGATGGCTGCCGTGGCAGAAGCAGAAGGCTTTGAGCATCTGTCGCGAAGCTGCCCCTTGACTTTGAAGGACCTAGTCTTTTGGATCATCGATCGTTGAATTGATCCGGAGGAACACAATGCAAAGTTTCTGACTAATGTACGTTCATTATATATTTTTTCCCTTTCGGCCGGTGCTCATATATATGCTGACAGACTAGGCTGCTTCCAGATGATATAGCACACAGTAGCACACTACTAGCTTGACTAGTTCATTATACAGACTTCACAATGACTTTTGTTAAGCTGTATTTTGGTTCCCATAAGTCAACTGACTTAAAGTGTAAAACATGCAAATAAGTCAACTATATATGTGAGCTAAACAGTCCTAACTTAAATTTTCTTTACTTATTATATACTCCCTCAGTCCCATGAAGAATGCAATTCTAGTTTTTCTAGGACAGATTTGTTGTGGTATGAAAAGATTCTAATACCCTCATTTGTTAGTCATATGCAGTACGTTTTGACATGCAAATCAGATCTGACCACTTATTTAGGCAACCAATTAGATCTATTTTTAGAATTGCACTCGTTGTGGAACTTTTTCAAAAGCTAAGCTTGCACATTTCATGAGACGGATGGAGTAAGTTCATAATTTGCTCCACTCTATTTTTCCTCTCCCACTCCGGGTAAAGTCCACCAGAACACACCGACTTATATAAGTCATTGTAACCAAACACAACCGACTTAAATACAAGTTTAATAAATTAGTGACTTTGACTTAATAAGCCAGTGACTTATGAGAACCAAACAAGACCTTAATTATGTCCAGCGAAAGCCTATTCTAATCTTGAGTTTCCAGAGGGGGGTATAATGATCAAAGCCCTGTAGAATATAGTTTTTTTTCATTTTCCCTTTTCCATGAACCTGAAATGACCTACCAGTGATTTTGTTGGTGGAGACTACCTAATTATGAGACACTTCCACTTCATTTGATCTTTCTCATGATGAATTGGAACTGGTAATCTTTTATTATACTATAAGTATCAATGTTAGTACAAGCTTGCATTGGTAGCAAATCTAAAAAAAGAGAATCCAGTTACTGATTTTCACAAACGAATGTGCAGCACATTAAGAAAATATCTGGTTATCAATTTAGGTCTTTTATGGCGCACAATATGACGTGTACTACCGATTGAAAAATGGGCAATAGAAAAGGACATATATGTAAGGATTCGATGGTTGATATTAATTCTATATTACCGGTTTTTAGTTGTAGTAAGGTAGTATTCATAGGTCGTATAGGTTGTATTGGGATATTATCGGAAATGTAAAATGATATAGTTGTAATATAGGAAATGAAATATATGAATTGGGTGCGTCTCGGCATGGGCAGCGGGGAGGGGGGGGGGGGGATTCGGTACTACCGCAGGGTCATATTGTGCACCGTAAAAGAACAATAGAAGCTTCACTAAGATTTTAGGTAGAAACTTATGTGAACATTTTGTATCAAACTTCATCAACATACACTACAACAGCCACCTCGCTTCCCCGAGTGCCTCAAGCACTCGGGAAGAGCCAAAAGCACTCGGGAAGCCTTCCCCTAGTGTAACACTCGGGGAAGAGCTTCCGGGGATGCTTCTCACGGGAAAGAGCTCTTCCCCGAGTGCCAAAAATCGTACGCTCGGGGAAGACTTCCCCGAGTGCCACGGTAGCACTCGAGGAAGATTTAACGCCGTCGACGAGTTTTTTTACTCTTCCCCGAGTGCAACACTCGGGGAAGAATTTTCTTTTTTTTAACCTCTTCCCCGAGTGTAACACTCGGGGAAGAAATTTGTTTCTTTTTTTTGAAAATTCTTCCCCGAGTGCCAGTTGCCAAGGCACTCGGGGAAGGCTTCTGGGGTTTTTTTATTTTTGTCTTCCCCGAGTGCCAAGTGCAGGGCACTCGGGAAAGGCCCGGGGCCTTTTTTTAAGTTTCCTCTTCCCCGAGTGCCAGGTGCCCAGGCACTCGGGGAAGCCTCCTTCCCTTTTTTTTTTGTTTTTTTGTTTTTTTCTTTTGCTTTACCGTGTGACAAATAAAACATATATTTATATAAATCACAATTCAACTTCAATATCTCACAAACCACATTTATAAATAAAAAACGACACATCCAAAAGTGTGGCCAAACATATCCGGAATACATAAAAATGAGTGCACAAAAGTACAAACCACGTATCGAAAAGTACACATACAAACCACATATCCAAAAGTACACATACAAACCACATATCCAAAAGTACACATTATTCCAAGTTCACAAGTGCAATACATATAAACGAGTCCGCGGGTGGCTCACGGCAACTGGGATCCCGGCGATGCTCCGGCTGGGGCTGCCCCGACGTGCGACCCCGGCGATGCTCCGCCCGGGGATGCCCCGACGTGCATCCCCGGTGACCCTCCGACATGGTTCGACGACGCCCCCGAGAGCCGCCGAATAAAAAAATTGCACGTGAGTAACAAGATAAAAATCCAAGTTGTAAAGAAAAGTTGAAAATTTCGGCAAAGACACCTCCCCTACTTGGGGAGGTTTCCAAAACTCGCAAGAAGGTCGACACGAAGGCCGACAAACACATTTCCAGCACGAAGGCCGACAAATCAACAACTCGGGCACGAAGGCCGACAAATCAACACATCGGCACGAAGGCCGACACTAGGTTTGACACTAAGCATTAGCACAAAAAGTAAAACAATTGTGCTTATACTCACCGGGGTGACCGGGGTGGACTCTCGACGAGGTGGTGGAGGTGGTCGTGGTGGTGCAAGCGATTGGCCGGGATCCGCAAACCTTGCTGCTGCCCAAGTTGTTGCACGAACGCGAGCAAACCTTGCATCGTCTCCCGCTCGGCCTCCCGCTCGGCCCGCTCGGCCTCCCCGCTCGGCAAGCAAGGCCTCCCCGTCGCCGCTCGAAGACGCTCGCATCTCGGCCTGCAATATTTGACACCAATGTTCCAATAATGCAGAGCTAAGGAACGTAAAAGTCAAAGTCAAAGAACGACTAATGAAAGTGAGAATACTTACCTGGAGTGACATTATCGCCGTCGCCCGCCGGCTTATGGGCACACATCTCAATGCCATCGAAATAGAAAAAAAAAGACCGCACAGCACGGGGCCGGCGGCGGGTCGTCGAGGAGGGGCCGGCGCGGGGCGGGGCGGCCGGATCCGGCAGCCCGGCCGCGCCGGGAGTGGCCGGGGCGGCGGGCGGGCGCGCGCGCGCGCGCGGCGGGCCGGGGGCCGGGCGTCGAGGAGGGGCCGGGCGGGGCGGCCGGATCCGCCGGCACGGCCGCGCCGGAGTGGCCGGCGCGGCGGGCGGGCGCGCGCGCGCGCGCGCGCGGGCCGGGCGCGCGCGCGCGCGCGGCGGGCCGGGCCGCGCCGCGCGGGCGGGCGGGGGCCGGGCGCGCGGCCGGCGGCCGGGGAAGGGCCGGCGGCGGGCGGGGGCCGGGCGCGCGCGCGGGGAGGAGGGGCGGCGGCGCGCGCGCGCGGGGGGGGGCGGCGCGCGGCGGCGCGGGGGGCGGCGGCGGGGGCACGGGGGGCGCGGTGGTCGGGGGTGCGCCGACGCGTTTGGCCTTTTTTTTCGTTTTTCGTAAAGGGGGCGCGGGGCCGGCTATAGGGAGGGAAAAAGCGGCGGGTTTTTTTTTCTTGAATTACTCTTCCCCGAGAGCTCCCACAAACAACACTCGGGGAAACTTCTCTTCCCCGAGTGCCTCAAACATGGCACTCGGGGAAATATTTTTTTTGTTTTTTTTTTCACCAATTTTTTTGTGAGCCCTTCCCACATTATTTAAAACTCTTAGACCAAATTTGGCTTACTTTTGAATTTGTTTGTTATATTTCGTTAGTTTTTTCTTTTTCTTGAACTTTTTGGAAAAGCTCAAATTTAAACTACATGTACATGAAATCATATAATTTAGCGATTCAAAAAATGATATTGATAATATTTGGTGTATATTGAGGCCTTATCCACCAACTCACATGAAATAGCGGGCATCTTGTTGTTGTGACATGACTAACAACATACGGAAAATGTGTTTCTAATTTACAAAAAATCCGGACGAAGTCCGAAAATCACGAAACTTGTCGGGACACCGTGTTATCACATGTATAGGTTGTGTGCAAGATCGGAGAAGATTTTGAGCAAGTCTCGCGACGTTAGATGCCTACAACTCACACATCTCTCGGTGTGTTATCACATGGATCACGTGTGGAGATGTCCGGGTTTCGAGCATCACACAACGCAACTTGCTCGAAATCTTCTCAACCGTTGCACACAACCTCTACATGTGATAACACGGTGTCCCGACAAGTTACGTGTTTTTTCGGACTTCGTCCGGATTTTCTCGTAATTCATAAACACTTTTCCCGTATGTTGTTAGTCATGTCACGACAACAAGATGCTCGATATTTCATGTGAGTGGTTGAATAAGGCCTCAATATACACCAAATATCATGAATATCATTTTTCGAATCACCAAATTATATGATTTCATGTACCTGTAGTTCAAGTTTGAAGTTTGCCTAAAAATTCAAGAAAAAGGAAAAACTAACGAAATATAACAAAAAAATTCAAAAGTAAGTCAAATTTGGGCAAGGAGTTTTAAATAAAATTTGAAGGCCTCACAAAAAAATTGGGGCAAAAAAACAAAAAAAACAAAATTATTTCCCCGAGTGCCGGGGACAAGGCACTCGGGGAAGAGGCTCTTCCCCGAGTGCGGGGACAAGGCACTCGGGGAAGAGGTAGCCTTCCCCGAGTTCTAGGTCTAGGCACTCGGGGAAGAGCTTTTCCAATTTTTTTTAAACGGCTCCATCTATTTGCGCCGTTAAATGCAACTTTTCTTTTTCGTGTGCCTTTCTTCCCCGAGTGTTGCGCTCGGGGAAGATGGCCTTCCCCGAGTGCCTTTCTTCCCCGAGTGCTTTGCCCTTTTAGGCACTCGGGGAAGGCCATCTTCCCCGAGTGCAATTCTATTGTCTTCCCCGAGTGCCCGATTTTTGGCACTCGGGGAAGCACGTGGCACTCGGGGAATATTGCTTCTCCCGTAGTGATAACGTGAAGATTGAGTGTCAACTTTGATGGAAAACAGATAGCATAATCGTATACCAATGATGATATCACAATCATAGACAATAAAGATATGTGTAAAACTAACCTCCTTAGCCTTTGTCAATCCGCATGATGATCCTCAAAACACGACATTCGTATAACCTGGATACATCCCGCTAATACGTGGCATTAAATCTATTTCTCTTAACACGTAAGCTATCTACGTCATATAGAAACCTACTACATCAGACACCATGTCCCATCCATTAGGACCAATTTTCTATGACTAATAGCAATTGTACATGCAATTTATTAGTCTTTGCGAGTGCTATGCTACAAAATTCCCACGGTTGAAATATACGGAGGATCAATCATATAAGAGTTGTTCTCTCTCAACAAAAATGAACACATTTTAATATATAGGGCGTGTTTGGCAGAGCTCCACACAGCTTTAGATAAAAAACAACTCCGCTCCAAATTTTCTCAGCCAAACACACCCAACTCCAGCAGCTCCACCGTGGATCTGCTCCAAAAAAATGGTGGAGCAAGCCCCCAACTCCATGGTATTCATGGAGTACCTCAAGAGGTACTCCACCAAATCTAAGTTTCCTAGAGTTAGGGTAAAATTACCCACCAATGCCACTGATTAGTGGAAAATGACCGGTTCGTACTATTTTTATCTCCCTCACGCCCCTCTCTCTCCCGCGACATGCTCCTTCTCTCCAGTCGGTGGACCTCGGCGTGGTGGAGGCAGACCGCTCCATCTCCCTCTCGGTCGTGGTGGAGGCCGAGCTTGCCGGCTCGCGCGGGGCCGCAGCGGAGGTGGATCTCGCTGGCTTTAGTGGGGCCGCGACGGAGGTAGTCCTCGTCGTCTCCCGCACAGCCACAGTGGAGGCCAAGCTCGCCGGCTCTCACGGGGTTGTGGCGGAGACGGACCTCGCCGGCTCCCGCGGGGCTGCGGCAGAGGCGGTCCTTGCCATCTCCCGCGCGGCCGCGGTGGAGGTCGATCTCGCCGTCGCCGGCTCCCATGGTGGCTGTGCCCACCCCTGCCAGCGGTGAGGCTACTGACGGCCGCGCCCACCCCTGCCGGCGGCGAGGGTGTTGGTGGAAGGTCGTGGTGCGCCGTGAAGCTGCGTCGTGGGCCCTACAGGTGTCGTGGTGGGGAGGTGCTGGAACCTGGAAAGGAAATGATTTTTTTCTTTTCTAAATAATCTTTACACGTGGGCCATAGATGGCATAGGGATGGTTGAAAATGTGGAGTTGTACCAATGTTTTGCAAAATCTCAGATCCACGGTGGAGCTGCTCCATGGTGGAATTGCGTGGATCTGCGATTCTGGAGTTGTTTTTTTAGAGTTGGAGCTCTGCCAAACACGCCCATAAGACCAACTCCAGCAGAATTTTGCATCTGCATCTGCATCTGCAAATAGAGTTGATTCGCAAAGGAGAGATAAGGGACCCTTGCTGCAAAACAACAGCTACTCCAGCGGTGTTGCGCAAAGCAGGCACCCATCGTCCCAGGCAGTTGGTTCCTACCGGGGAGGAGAAGGGCTGCCGCGCCACCGCATG
Source organism: Cenchrus americanus (assembly GCA_947561735.1). Lineage (NCBI taxonomy): Eukaryota > Viridiplantae > Streptophyta > Magnoliopsida > Poales > Poaceae > Cenchrus > Cenchrus americanus. Next base: position 61,005,143 of record OX387240.1, read on the forward strand.
CTCCCTGGAGGATGGACAGGGGCGAGAAGGGAATGGAGGCAGCCGAGCCGAGCCACTGTGGTCATGCCCGTCGAGCCGCCCGCACGTGCCGCAGGGAGATCGAGAGAGTTCACCGTCGGGAGCCATCGCTGGAGCTCGAGGGAGTTCACCTTGGCTGGAGCTCGAGAGAGCTTGAGCAGCTTGCGGGGGCATGCAGCGGAGCTCGAGTGTCGTCGCCATCGCTGGTCCCTACTCCGCCTCGTGCCCACCATCCCCTTCTTCCTCGGCGACGCAACGGTGTGGATCCCGCTGCCAGAGCCCGACCGTCCCCAAATCCTACGTCGTCACCGTACCTCAAATCCCATCCTCTCAGGCGGCCACCCCCTTCCTCCCCTGCCCCTCTTCAAGCAAGCCGCGGTCGGAGTGCCTCAAGGCTGGCGGCGGAGGCCCCTCTCTCAGATAGGATCTCGCTGGCGCGGGGTAATGGTGCCGTCCTCGTCCTCTCCCACGGCGACTGAGTGAGGACTACCGGTGGCGATAGAATGGTGGCATGGCGAATCTGGAGCTCCCTTGTCGCGGTCGTGCTTTGGGGCGGAACCTCTCCTGCCAGCGCGGGGACGAGCAGGGGCCGCAGGCGCAGGTGCGGCTGAACATCCCGAGCTTCCGCCCGCTCCTCCGCCGTCTGCGCAGCCGGTGTTGCAACTTGCCTCCGCCCCTCCTCCTTCCTCCGTGATGGTATGGAGACAGAGGGCCGCAGGGGAGAAAGCGTGTGGAGCAGGGAAGAAGAGGAGCGGAGCTCCGGTCGGTTGGAGGTGTGCGACAAAGAAAGGAGAGAGAAGGGGGAAGATTCCCCAAGAATGCACGTGCGCCGGCGTCCTACCACAAAATGCAGATGACGATGCAACAATTGTTGGAGGCGGAACGGTGTTGTTTCAATCTTCATTTTGCAGATGCATGAACACATGCAGACTCTGCTGGAGTTGGTCTAATGTCATTTGCAAAAGAACGTTGTCATGCAACTACCTTACTGTTTCTACTTTTAAATTTATCCTTAAAATGTTGTATAAGAAATTTTCGTAGCAATGCACAGGTATCACCCGTTCCATATAATTGGGTTTGCATCACTACGAGAGAACCGAAATTCCCCGAGTGCCAAAAATCGGGCACTCAGGGAAGAAAAGCACTCGGGGAAGAGAGGCTTTCCCGAGTGCCGCAAAACCCACGACACTCGGGGAAAGCCTTCTTCCCCGAGTGCAACACTGGGGGAAGAGGGGCACCTACAAAAGGAAATTCGCATTTGACGGTGTCTTTGGACGGAACCGTTTGCCAAAAAAATGAAAAATGTCTTCCCCATGTGCCATGCTCTAGCACTTGGGGAAGGTGGCCTCTTCCCCGAGTGCCATGCGCCGGCACTCGGGGAAGGAGCCTCTTCTCTGAGTGCCTTTTCCTGGCACTCAGGGAAGGGTCTCTTCCCCTAGTGTCACTTGGAAGCACTCGGGGAAATATTTTCATTTTTTTAGTTTTTTTGCTCCATTTTTTGGTGATGCCTTGCCACATTATTTAAAACTCTTTGCTCAAGTTTGGTTCAATTTTGATTTTTTAGGTATATTTCGTTAGTTTTTTTCGTTTTCTCAAATTTTTGGGGACACTTCTGTCTGTGCGGAATGTAGTCCCGACACTAACTAGTAATGAGCGCTGACATCTGCCTCTCGATGGGCCGGTGCTAGCAACTAATGCACTAGTTTTTATCCTGGTTCCGGCCGGGGCCGTACGTCCAGCAGTGGCGTGCTCGGAGCACTATATTGCGTTGCACCGTGGTGCTCGTAGAGGGGGGCTACAAACGTGGCGGGAGAGGAGGCCGGGCCTCCAAGTCCCAGAGGTATTAATTGAGGCAAGTGCCAATATCATGGTGAAGGCGGAGAGCGTGCGTGTGATCGCTATCCGTTGTCCTCTCCCCTGCGGCTGGGGGACTGCCCCTCCTTTTATAGGCCAAGGAGGGAGCAGTTTACAGGCGTGCCGCACTGTTCTCCTACGTGTGTAGGCGTGGCAAGCAGTGCCACGGAGTTGACGACTGTCCTGGCGAATCTCGCCCCTGTTGGCGCGTCGTGGCGTGTCCTGTGCTCGTACAGGAGCGACTTCAAGGGTAGTGGCGTAGAAGCTGGCTGTCCGGCCGCCGCCCGCAGACCGGTTCGAGGGTGCCGTCAACGATGGTCCGTACGAGGTACAGTGGCGGGCGTGGCGACGTCCTGTCCCGCGCGCTCCAACAGCGTCGGGGATGTCATCGCAGTACCCGGTGTGGCACTGCAGTGGCGGGCGTGGCCGCACAGGGTTGACAGCGACGGAGAAGACCGTTCCCGCTGGCTTGACGTCACGACATAGTCCTGTGTAGTCATAGAAAAAGCATCCGCCCCCATTCGAGGGTTCCACCGGCCCCCCTTCGAGGGCTCGGCGCGTTAGTCGAACGAAAGTAGGCAGCAAAGTGTTGTGGGGCTGACTCCGGCCCCTCCGCACAGTGTTGTATAGTGGCGGGGATGGTCTTCCCCAGGGAGTCAGTGGAACAGCACCGGGGCGTGATTCCCAGGCATGTCAGGGTCGTGGCGCAGTCCTGCGGTGTCAGAGCATTAAATGCTCGGACGTGTGAGCAGGAGCAGGGGTGATGTGCGTGCAGGGGCCCTCGAGCGAGGCGGACCTCGCCCGAGGGGGCGTTCAGCCCTCGAGCGAGGCGGACCCCGCCTGAGGGGGCGTTCAGCTGTGTCGCTCTGGCGGGCCGCGAGGGCCACCAGGGCTGTGAACGTTTAGTGCGTGCATTTTAGGCTCGTGAGTTAGTTCGCGTTTTGTATTTTTTTTATGAGTTTTAAGCGGGTTTCCCCTGGTTATTTCGGGGACCCTTATGGTTGTCCCCGACAGTAGCCCCCGAGCATCCGTGGGTGTACCCGTTAGGGTCCTGCAGATGTTGATGCCTGCTGATGGGACGTTCTTCCGTCCTTGTTGCTAATGCTGTTCCGTGGGGCCTCGTCAGCGGACCCACGGGTCTAGCCCCCGAAGCCCTGCAGGAGTGTGAGTGCTCTTGCAGGGGGGTTTTTCGCGAGATCCACCAGCGTGCGGGGTGTTAATTTCAACTAGCATCGGCAATGTTCCAGCCGGCCTCGGTGGTGCCACGAGCACATAACTGGCACTGCCCGCGTTCGGTGCTCCCTAGGAGGTGTAGCCGTGCGTCGAGCCCCCGAGCCTGGGCCCATTCGAGGCGATCGGGGTGAGCTCTCCGACTTTGTTTTGAACGCTCCCTCGTCGTCCCTCCGCGGGACGGAGGGTGAGGTTTCCGCAACCCCCATCGGTTGGGTCGCGGATTGCGGATTCCTCGTCGAGCTGTTATGGGGTGATTCAAGTGGACGCCCATGCCCCGTTTGATAAGGGTTGGCTCGTGGTCCGGAGACTCGTCCATGAAAGCGCCCGTGCGGGTTTGCTAGGTGGGGCTCGGTCCCGTTCGCTAGGGACCGAGGGCGCAGAAGCTCTCCCTCGATGGGATCCCCCCGACTAGCTGCCCTCGCTGGCTCTTGAATACGACATGTGGGGCACCCTCGAGCCGGTGGGCTCAAGGATAGGCTCGAGTGCGCGCGCCCTCGTCGTCCCTGACTTTGTCGATCTGGGGCGCCTGTTCGAACCCTTCGAGGGTCAGGCTGCGAACCCCTAATTAGTAGGGCCACTGCGGGGTGGCAGCTGGGTGCCCCCGACTTTTTGCATCTGCAGGACTCGAGGGCTCGCGGTCGGGTCGGCCCACGAGTCGCTGATCAGTAATCCTCGTGAATCGAGGGCACCTGTGGCGCATGCTCTCGCTGAGTGGGCTTCGAGGCCGCTGGTCGGTAATCGCACCCTTCGAGGGTCGGGCTTTTCGAGCCTCGTGCTCGGGCCGCTCGAGGGTCATCCTTACTTGGTAAGGGACCAGACCATTTAATGCCCACAGTCGTGGCCACTGTTATGCGATGCGGACGCGCATTTTTAGGCGCCGCGGCCACGCGCGTAGTGGGCGACGTGGGCGGGCGGACGTGACGGCCCGCCGCGACTCTTCGGTTGCCGCGCCGTAATGATCGTTCGTGTGCGTGCGTCTGGCCACTTTGGTTGTGGTGGGCCCTGCTTGTCAGTGACGGGCGACGTTCACCTACAATTAATGCTCACAGAGCGCACGATTCGGGGAGCAAGGTGTTAACACCAAAAAATGGTACAGGTGAGAGGCTGACTTGTGGGCCGAGCTTGGTGATAAATATCATTCGGCTTGGGAAAGTGTGACAACCCGCCCAGGAAAATACCGTACTATCGCCTAAGAACGATCCACTTTGATCATTACGCAATAGTAAAGTATCATCCTGTCGTTGGTTGCCGGGTTAACGCCCGATAAATCACTTGGACATCGAACAGATGATCGACACATGCATTAAAACTCACGCGATGGCGAGTCCAGAGTACAACACGAGTTAACATAATTTATTACAAACCATTGTTCATGACATGGAGTAAAGGTTCAGAGTTTGAAAACAGCGGAAATAAAATAACTAGCGCAACGGTAGACATCACAGGAGGCCATCCGCGACGTCATCACTCGTCGTCACCCATCCGGTCAATCACACCTGCAGCAACAATTTTTAAAGCAAGGCTGAGTATACTAATACTCAGCAAGACTTAACCGTCGGGTGATAACTACATCACCAAACTCTAGACATGAAAGGCTTTTGGCCGGTGGAGTCCTTTTGCTGAACAACTACTACAAGTAGATCCTTACTTTCAATCTTTTAGCACAAGTTCTAGTTGATTACCATTTCTAAATGTGCCACCTAATCCAATCAAGAATTGGACAAGCAATTAATTCATACATCAATATTTCTTGAGTTCCATCATTATGGGATGTCATGGCCAGTTGATTAAGCGAGTCTCGTATAACCGTGAGAGGCCGACAATCGATTGATTTAAACCTTGCAAGGTAGACCCAAACACACGGTAGGCTGCCCACCAAGGAACAACTTTCCCAGGCCATTTCCAAAAATCCTCGGGTTGGGATCGAATCTTACAGTCCTAGGTGCAAGGTTAGCTGGTATACCCCACAATACACCCCCCCTTCCAGGTAGCTAGCCGGTAAGGCGATTTCTCAAGAGTAGTAACGGTAGGATCCCTCACCGCCTCATTAAGGTACTAGGCTTACCGGTCCCATTCCCGGCAAATGTTTAGTACGTTCAAAAGCTTAGCCCACGAAAGCCACTGGACCGGAGCCCAATCCCATGCTCTTACCACATGAGCAATCCATTTAAGGATATTTTATGATTCCTATCTAGGAACCTATTCTCGCGAGTGACGAACATCACTCGACTTCTGTCGGGTCCTATAGCATAGCAGCTATCGGCCTAGCATACTAGTGATAGATCATAGGTACCTAGGGATCATGCATCTAGGGTTTCAATTCAACTCCTGAAACGTAAATGCACAATTGAAGCAAACATAATTGCATAATTTTAAAAGATGGGGTTAATGAGCCGGGGCTTGCCTTCGCTGGCAAGGTTGGCCTTGGGCCCTTCTGGACTTGGGTCTGGGTCTTGAGCTACGTCCACGCACGGCAGCTCCTCGTCGGCACCTTCGTTTCCTTCTTCCGGCACGAGCGTACGTCTACTGGCGGAAGGATCTACACGAAGATGCAAATGCAAGATTTATTCGATGGTTTTTACTTTAATCATTTACAAACCATATTGACAATCAAGGGTGTATTTGTTGGGCACATTCACCTAGATAAGAATACATTTAGCATACTCTTCCAAAAAGGAACAATTTGCAAATCTTGATTAGATATTCTTTTTGATGGTGACTGGGTACATATATATGTAAATAATTTAATTTAAATTCACAAACAGTAGTTAGTGAGTGCATTTAGCTTTTTAAATCGATTTACAACCACACACAAGTTAGCAAGGGTGGTTTGGTGATTTTCCCATTAAATGACTATTAAGCCTTTACTTGCCTTCATAGCTTTTATTCACGAAATTAATTACGAAAATTTCAGTGGAAGGCTGTGTTACATTCTAAACACCTATAACAAGCCACTGAACACACAAGCATGCTTTGGACAACGAGAAATTAATTCTTTTTGAAAATAACAAAAGCTTAACTAGAAGGAGAAGGTAAATGCACACAAAAATAAATACTCAACAAAATGACCCTAACTTTCTCACACATGTTATATGGCTCAAAACTAGCCTAGTGGTGCAGCACATAAACCTAGAACTATTATGGAACTTGAGTTATGAATTTTTAAAGAAAATCAAGCATAATTCAAGAATAATTATTTCTGGTAATTATAAAATTTTAATTAATTCACCATAGGTGTGTTTTGGAGTTAAAGGACAGTGTGCAAAAGTTGAGCTCAAATACATAAACAATTTAAGCTAGAAAAATCATTTATGCAGATCTGGCAGAGATGGAAAAACATTTTTATAAAAAGATTTGCACCATAACTTTGTGCAATTGTTTTGGTAGGATCTAGCCATGACCTAACACACAACATATCCAAAAATTAGCTACAGAGGATTTATGGTTTTTGATATATTGTAGATCTAGCTTTTTCACATTTGCATTTTTCATGCAAAAACTAACAGGAATTAGCTCAGGCAATAATAATAAAAGTTGTAGGATAATTCACCATGAATCCAAAAAAATTGGTTTTACATTTTTTCGGTTTTTCTGTGATTTTCTACGCAATTTACAAGAATCAGCCAAAGGGTTTTACTATTTGAGTTAACCTTTTGCAGTGAAGCCCTCGGAAAGAATTCGCCTATTGCAATGTGGTCCCTAGGGGCGCTGCCAGCGCGGCTCCAGTGCAATTTCGGCGAGCTCCCCGCCGGACTCGGCGGGGAAGGGCTGGGGGAGGTCCTACGGGCTACTAGGGTCCGGTTTGGGGTGTTGGACAGGGGTGGAACGGCTCCGGTGAGCGGATCACCGGCGGCCAGGGAGGGGCGGCCGCGGCGGTGGCTGTTCCGGCGAGGCTGCGGCCAATGTGCGGTAACCGGTGGTGGTGGCAGCTCTAGGGGATGCTAGAGGGACGGTTGGGGGCTGGCCGGTTGACCGCGAGAGCTAGCAATGGCCGAGCTCGACGGCGGCGGCCATGGAGTGGCGACACGCCCGTGGTGGCGCGGTGGGGGTTCGGTGCAGTGGAGGGGAGGGGGCCTGCGCGTCGAGGCGAAGGGACGGCACACATATAGTCGACTCGCATGCTGCCTTGCGTCCAGCGGACCGAAGACGCGCCTCGGGAACGCGCGCACCCGGCGACGGCGGTCGGACCGCGGGGTTATGCGACGAGCTGTACGGCGGCGCGACGTTCCATGCACCCTCGGCCGCGCGCTATCTTGGGACGGAGTGGCCGCGTTGGGAAGGCGCGGGGTGGCTCGGGTGCCGAGGCACGGGCGCCGGCGCGCGCGCGCGCGCGCCCCGCGCGGCGGGAGCGCGGGCGCGTCGCGGCCGGCCCGTTTTTTTTTTTGCTCGGACCGCCTCTGTTCGAAATAAATTTTCTCCAAATTCTTGTATAAAAGTGCAATATGTGGTGAATAGGAAAGTTGTAGATCTAGCTACCCTCTACAACTTTTGTAAAGGCCGTCTAGTGTTTTTCTCGACGGATTTTGCAGGAACGTTGTGCCAACATTGAATGCCGGCCTGTTCTGGAAAACAGGAGGTATTGTCAGTCGATCAAGTTTTTCATCAATTTCCACTCAAAATTTGAAATGCCAATCTGCATGAAAGTTGTGTCCGTCAAGAAAATGGACAACTTTCATAAAGGTAGATTTTGAAGTGTTTAGGTGAATTTTGGAGAACGCGGCAAAAGTTCCGGACGACATTCGCTGACGTCAACGGTTAAGCCGGTTTTGACCGTGTCTTTGGCCAAGGGTCCACTACGGGTGTGTGTAGGCTTGGTCAAGGGGTTCACAAGGGTTCATTGGCGAGGTTTTCGGGGTGATGACCCAGGTTGACCTAGGTTTGACCGGTGTTGACCGGTTTGACTCGGCTGATCCGGTCATTAGCGTTAATGACGGTAATTAAAAACTTGGGGCGTCACAGTCTACCCCCCTTAAGAAGAATCTCGTCCCGAGATTCGAAACTACAAGAGGAAGTGAGGAAGTGGTTCTGGGATAGAGGTGTTACCCAAGAAATTCAGTTGGCCCTGCTCCACTTGAGGGCTTGGCTTGTTGTCGTAGTTGTTGATAGCGGATCCGGGGTTCTCGCTTGTGTTCTTGGGGGTTACTGCTTTCTTGGGTTCGGGCACTCCTTTGCGTGATGCCCGGTTGTCTACAATTGTAGCACAAACGGGGTGGAAGGCCTCCGGGCTTGGAGATTTGTTGCTGGGCTTTCTTGATAAGGCGGAGCCTCTTCCTCTCCTTTTTCCTTTTTAACTTCGTGGCTCACGGAGGTGTTTTACCCACGGGGAGTTGAATGGCCATGCTAGGGTTACATCTTCGTTTGCCTTCACGCGGACAAGTCTCCGTACAAGTAATTTCCCACTCACTTACATCTATCTCAGATAATACTCGTTTGTTGCCTTGAGTCGCCCTCTCTTCTGCTCTAAGATCTATTGGTAGTCGAGAAGGTGGTAATATTGAGTCGGAGGCTTGGGGCTGGTCTCGGTTAACATATTCCTCCAACAGATTGAACAAACGGGCTTGTTCGACCATAGAGGCAGATAAGGACTGAGAGAGACTGTCTGCCAAACTATTTTGATATGGCTTCCCATAACGTCCTTGGATGATATCTGACACCATCTGGTTCAGCATAGAATTCTGCCCTTCTAACAGTTGAGTTGCGCCGACAATGGCGTTTATGTCACTCTGGGTAGGTACTTCGGGTGGACAGGGCTTGGAAGATTGGATCTTTTGTTGCGTCGGTGGCGTTTGTTGTAGTTGTTGAGCAATTCGTTGTTGTGCCTGCAGGAGTTGGCACAACACTTCGGTATGTGCTGCTATGAAAGCTTCGGTCAACATCGTGGGTGGCGGCAGCGTAAGATCATCGCTACCCGATGCATCAAAACCATTGGGGTTATCCCATGCCGGTCTGCACATTTGAAAATTTTAAGTCCCTAATTAGTACATGTTCAGAATCTCACCCAGAAACTTATAATTCAAACATACTTCTACGAGACTCGTTCATGGTAAGCAATGCAAATCGGACATCCAAACAGTCACAATATCGAATTGATAAAGCTTTGTCCACACATCCCATGATCGGGAATGCAGATGGAACAAAAAGGTACAAGGTGTGTCCTCTTACTACCCCATCGTCGTTCATGAGGAAGCGGACGATGAGTGTGCACATGCACAGCTAATAGCAGACATAATCCTCCTACGATACAGAGGTACATCCCTAACAATGTCCAGCGAAACGACTCGAGCTCTTCTGAAGACGGAGTCATGGGTGGCGACTTGGATTGATTTACGCTTTCGGTCCGCTCTTAGCTTCTTCTCGACGTCGAGGACGAACACGGGAGAACAGCTTGCTCGAGGGGATTGAAGTAGGTGGAAGAGATGCTTTAGTGGCCTTGTAGCCAAGGCTAGCTGGAAGAAGAACAAGAACAGTGATACTGCCGAGCTTGGATGGAAAATGAGCTTTCGTATCAGCGGTTCCGGTTAAACGGTTCCATTTTATAACCGCTGCGGGGCTGTAACGGACAGTTGACCCAGTCGGGTATCTGGTGTAGGCAACACGGAGCTCAACAATGGTCAGCTCGTGAGGTTTCGACGTCGTGAATACGGTTGCGGAAAAAGATGGCAGAGTGACGTCGTGGCTTCGTACGGTCGCGGCACCAATGACGATGGGGCTCAACGGTCTAAATAATCAACCGTGATGGGGAGCAAAATGAGAAAAGTTCAGTGTACAACACTTTACGTTTGTGATAGCAACAAAGAGAAGCGTAGCGAAAAGCTTCGATCGATCCTGGGCGTACTTCCTTGCTCGATTCTGAGGATTTGAAGGTTATGAGCACAGACCAAGAACGAATACACGATGGATGACTTCTCCACATTGACTATTCGAGAACCTTGACTACTCAAGAGAATTTCTACGTCTAAGGCTTCCGCTTGGCTAGCAGGAAAGGGATTTGATGCTATAAGGTCGTCTAGACTTGCGGCATGAGGCCAAGTCGACAGGAATTACCAAAGGATCATTACGAAGGGAAAAGGGAGGCTAAATAAAGAGTTCCATCCTTCCTTGTACGAAAGATGACTTCAAGTGGGAACTTCAAAGAATAATCTTGCTCACCTTTACTTACTTTGTGAAATTTGAGGTTTTGACAACTCATCATTTTTAAGGTGTGAAAATTTTCAAAGTTGGTGCGATGCTCATGCTTGCGAAGACACTATGCACATGCTTGTGCGGTATGGTGCTCATGATGCTCGTTAGAATGACTCGATTACCCATATGCGTTAGTGATTGCAAGGGCAACCAAAAGTAGAGAGAGGATCTGTGTGACGAGTTGTTATCTCACAACCAAGATACCTTAGCGCGCTCCTAGCGGCAGTCGGGTGGCTGCAGCACACCCGATGCCCCAGGCTCCGTCGCGGCACCTTTGGTTATGGAATAACATTGTCACCAATCAAGAGAGGTAGGGTAGAGGTATGGTGTTTTCATGCGAGTGCACATTAGTATACCCAAACTTCCCAAATGCATATGCGATGCAGTGCATGCTCAAAAGCAACATTTTTAATTTAAAACACAAGGTTTTGAGCAAGACCCAAAAGAATAAGTTCGAGACTGAGGAATCGATTGGACCTTGGATTGACACGAAATTTGCGGAGCTCAGAACTTGATTGATCACAACTAGCATAAATAATGCTGACAAAGATCATTACGGAAAGAGATGTTTAATCAAGGCATTACATCGATGAGGGTTTTCAGAATTACCAAACAACATTTGGAAATACAATGCAGACTAGCTGCAACGACAAGGTTCCTAGTTTAACCGACAGCAATAGATAACCCAACGTGGTTATTGCGCACGAGGGTTCCTTACAAATACTACACTCTTATGACTCAGAACTTTATTTCCCACGGACCAACTTCCAAGGGTGGGATCTTCCACGCTGAAAGTCTACGGTGACTCGGGTCCAGACCCAATTCCAGATTCACCTTGGATACCTTCAACATCTTCTTCTTGTGCTGGTCTAGGAATGACAGGTTCTGGGGGTGGAATTGCTATAGCTTCCAGTTGATTTTCTAGTTCAAACATATACTGATTGTAATGCTGCAACAAGAAATTCTGCTCATGTATGATCTCGGTTAACTCTTGTATCTTGGCCTTATCCTTGCGTCTTTCCTTCTTGAGAGTAGCTATCATTGCTCGGGCTTCCTTCAACGCTTGAGCTGTACACTCCATTTCTTTAACTTTGTATCTATAGATTTGGTGTCTATAGAATACACTTTCTCCCACCATCCGTTGGTAGGTGTCGTACATGGCTTCTGAGAAGCGGACTGAGGTGATAAGATCAGGACTATAGCGAGAGTTGCTCTGGGCTGGAAAGATAGTTTCTCGTTCACCACCTGGTGCAATGTGTCGCTCAGGTACCGGAATTACTTTGGCTGCAGAGTTGACTATCTCGGCAGGGTGCTTTCCACAGAAAGTTGTGAGTGCCTCAAGAGCAGCCTTCTGCACTGTGTCGGACAAGTTTCTTCCGTGCGCCATACACTCCCACTCTTCCCAAGCGAGGATTGGTCGGGCACACCGAAATCTTCACCTTCACTTCGCAACGCGAGAGTTGGCTCGTGGTCATGACCTCACGTGTCGAGTGCTCTGGGTAAGTGGTGTACCCAAAGTCTTTTAGGGTGTCCCATAAAAGTGCAGGAAATCCACCCTCCTCGAGGTAATTCACGAGAGTCCATGATTCCACATCAGTCGATGTAGATCTAACGTGGTCCATCTGGACATAACGACAAAAGTGAGAATCAGGCGGGTGCAAGTGTACAAAGGTAACTCGATCCACAAATTGGGTAAGGGTTAAGGTGTGGGGTAATTATGCATACTAAGATCCAACGTATGCTGAACTCGAACGAGCAGGCATACCAAATGATACAAGGTCTGGCAATTGGGAACCGGACTTCCTAACTTGAACCAGAATCCAACACTTCTCAATTTTGCGTAGCAACCTAGCAAGGTTATGAAACTAAAGTTGGGTATGCAAGGTTGAGCTAGAGGATTAGGAAGGTGCTTAACCAAGCAAGATTCCAAAAGGTTCTTGGAAGACAGCCGTCAAGGTCTGACTAACCGAGCATATCTTGCGGTAGACCAAGTTATGATCGTGGACTTGGGGGAGCAGAAACTGGATTAGATTGGAGCAACTTAGGTTAAGATCACCTAGACGAAAGATTCTTGGACAAGAACAACAATCTAAGCAACAACTCTAATAATTTAAGCATGACAACACATCTACACTTGAGAGGCTAGGCGGAACAAACACACTATCACTCTTTCACCTTAGAGAGCACGTAAACCAGTACGAGTTTAGTTTAGGTTCTTTCACGACTTTTATCATGATGCAAGACGTCCTATTCGTCCTCAAAAGGCATTCAACCAAAACTTGGAGTTAGCGCCGGTGGCATGGCACATACACGTATATCCCTATAATAACTAGTCGAGATCTAGTCGATGCTCACTTAGCGACTTACGAAACGAGGTTAGTGTACCTGCAGAAGATCACAGAACACAACGAACCTTTCATGCCAGCACTCATGAAAGCGTCCACATACATTACCGTTGACTATAGAAACGGCATCCATGCGTTAAGCCGCTACATGGACAGCGTCCAACCTCGGACATCCTCTGTTTGAATGGAGTATATCCTTGCCTCGCATACTCGACATGCGGAATGCTCACGTATGAAACACGTGGCGACAACACAACTCATAACCAGATGCGAAGATGGGATCAGTGGAATGGATCACTCCATCAACCCTCGCAATTCCCGTGATGCGGAACAGCACACGTATAAAACACGTGGCTCATCTAGTTTGGTTGTGCAAGAAAGTAAGTCTGACACAAAGTAATGTGCTGGGAGTTAGCAAAATAAACCATAGGTTAATAAGCCACCTGAAAGAAACAAAAAATTCCCTCTAGGGCCTCTCGGTCTAGTTTATCCTCAACGGACCAACGTGTTTTGCAAATCAAGCAATCTTGACAGTTTTTTATTCCAAAATCATGTTATTAAGGTTTGTCAATTAAACTATGGTGCATGCAGTCGCTCTGATACCAGCTGTGACAACCCGCCCAGGAAAATACCGTACTGTCGCCTAAGACCGATCCACTTTGGTCATTACGCAATAGTAAAGTATCATCCTGTCGTTGGTTGCCGGGTTAACGCCCGGTAAATCACTTGGACATCGAACAGAGGATCGACACATGCATTAAAACTCACGCGATGGCGAGTCCAGAGTACAACACGAGTTAACATAATTTATTACAAACCATTGTTCATGACATGGAGTAAAGGTTCAGAGTTTGAAAACAGCGGAAATAAAATAACTAGCGCAACGGTAGACATCACAGGAGGCCATCCGCGACGTCATCACTCGTCGTCACCCATTCGGTCAATCACACCTGCAGCAACAATTTTTAAAGCAAGGCTGAGTATACTAATACTCAGCAAGACTTAACCGTCGGGTGATAACTACATCACCAAACTCTAGACATGAAAGACTTTTGGCCGGTGGAGTCCTTTTGCTGAACAACTACTACGAGTAGATCCTTACTTTCAATCTTTTAGCACAAGTTCTAGTTGATTACCATTTCTAAATGTGCCACCTAATCCAATCAAGAATTGGACAAGCAATTAATTCATACATCAATATTTCTTGAGTTCCATCATTATGGGATGTCATGGCCAGTTGATTAAGCAGTCTCGGATAACGGTGAGAGGCCGACAATCGATTGATTTAAACCTTGCAAGGTAGACCCAAACACACGGTAGGCTGCCCACAAAGGGACAACTTTCCCTGGCCGTTTCCAAAAATCCTCGGGTTGGGATCGAATCTTACAGTCCTGGGTGCAAGGTTAGCTGGTATACCTCGCAAGGTATCCAGTCTCACACAATACACCCCCCTTCTCGGTAGCTAGCCGGTAAGGCGATTTCTCAAGAGTAGTAACGGTAGGATCCCTCACTGCCTCATTAAGGTACTAGGCTTACCGGTCCCATTCCCGGCGAATGTTTAGTACGTTCAAAAGCTTAGCCCACGAAAGCCACTGGACCGGAGCCCAATCCCATGCTCTTACAACATGAGCAATCCATTTAAGGATATTTTATGATTCCTATCTAGGAACCTATTCTCGCGAGTGACGAACATCACTCGACTTCTATCGGGTCCTATAGCATAGCAGCTATCGGCCTAGCATACTAGTGATAGAGCATAGGTACCTAGGGATCATGCATCTAGGGTTTCAAGTCAACTCCTGAAACGTAAATGCACAATTGAAGCAAACATAATTGCATAATTTTAAAAGACGGGGTTAATGATCCAGGGCTTGCCTTCGCTGGCAAGGTTGGCCTTGGGCCCTTCTGGACTTGGGTCCAAGGCTTGAGCTACGTCCACGCACGGCAGCTCCTCGTCGGCACCTTCGTTTCCTCCTTCCGGCACGAGCGTACGTCTACTGGCGGAAGGATCTACACGAAGATGCAAATGTAAGATTTATTCGATGGTTTTTACTTTAATCATTTACAAACCATATTGACAATCGAGGGTGTATTTGTTGGGAACATTCACCTAGATAAGAATACATTTAGCATACTCTTCCAAAAAGGAACAATTTGCAAATCTTGATTAGATATTCTTTTTGATGGTGACTGGGTACATATATATGTAAATAATTTAATTTAAATTCACAAACAGTAGTGAGTGAGTGCATTTAGCTTTTTAAATCGATTTACAACCACACACAAGTTAGCAAGGGTGGTTTGGTGATTTTTCCCATTAAATGACTATTAAGCCTTTACTTGCCTTCATAGCTTTTATTCACGAAATTAATTACGAAAATTTCAGTGGAAGGGTGTGTTACACTCTAAACACCTATAACAAGCCACTGAACGCACAAGCATTCTTTGGACAACTAGAAATTAATTCTTTTTGAAAATAACAAAAGCTTAACTAGAAGGACAAGGTAAATGCACACAAAAAATAAATACTCAACAAAATGACCCTAACTTTATCACACATGTTATATGGCTCAAAACTAGCCTAGTGGTGCAGCACATAAACCTAGAACTATTGTGGAATTTGAGTTATGAATTTTTAAAGAAAATCAAGCATATTTCAATTATAATTATTTCTGGTAATTATAAAATTGTGATTAATGCATCAGATGTGTGTTTTGGAGTTAAAGGACAGTGTGCAAAAGTTGAGCTCAAAAACATAAATATTTTTAGCTAGAAAAATCATTTATGCAGATCTGGCAGAGATGGAAAAACATTTTTATAAAAAGATTTACATCATAAGTTTGTGCAATTGTTGTCATAGGAGCTAGTCATGACCTAACACACAACATATCCAAAAATTAGCTACAGAGGATTTATGGTTTTTGAGATATTGCAGATCTAGGTTTTTCACATTTGTATTTTTCATGCAAAAAACTAACAGGAATTAGCTCAGGCAAGAATTACAAAAGTTGTAGGATAATTCACCATGAATCCAACAAAATTGGTTTTACATTTTTTTCGATTCTTCTGTGATTTTCTACGCAATTTACAAGAATCAGCCAAAGGGTTTTACTATTTGAGTTAACCTTTTGCAGTGAAGCCCTCGGAAAGAATTCGCCTATTGCAATGTGGTCCCTAGGGCGGCTGCCGCGCGGCTCCGGTGCAATTACGCGAGCTCGCCGCCGGACTCGGCGGGGAAGGGCCGGGGGAGGTCCTACGGGCTACTTGGGTCGGTTTGGGGTGTTGGACGGGGGTGGAATGGCTCCGGCGAGTGGCTCGCCGGCGGCCGAGGAGGGGCGGCCGAGGCGGTGGCTGTTCCGGCGAGGCTGCGGCCAATGTGCGGTAACCGGCGGTGGTGGCGGCTCTAGGGGATGCTAGAGGGACGGTTGGGGCTGCTGGTTGACCGCGAGAGCTAGCAATGGCCGAGCTCGACGGCGGCGGCCATGGAGTGGCGACACGCCCGTGGTGGCGCGGTGGGGGTTCGGTGCAGTGGAGGGGAGGGGGCCTGCGCGTCGAGGCGAAGGGACGGCGCACATATAGTCGACCCGCGCGGCCGCCTTGCGTCCGGCGAACCGAAGACGCGCCTCGGGAATGCGCGCACCCGGCGACGGCGGTCGGACCGCGGGGTTATGCGACGAGGCGTACGGTGGCGCGACGTTCCATGCACCCTCGGCTGCGCGCTATCTCGGGACGGAGCGGCCGCGATGGGAAGGCACGAGGCGGCTCGGAGTGCGAGGCACGGGCGCCGGCGCGCGGCGGCGCGGGCGGCGCGCGGTGCGGCGCCCGGCGCGCTGGAGCGCGGGCGCGTCGCGGTCGGCCTGTTTTTTTGCTCGGACTGCCTCTGTTCGAAATAAATTTTCTCCAAATTCTTGTATAAAAGTGCAATATGTGGTGAATAGGAAAGTTGTAGATCTAGCTACCCTCTACAACTTTTGTAAAGGCCGTCTAGTGTTTTTCTCGACGGATTTTGCAGGAACGTTGTGCCAACATTGAATGCCGGCCTGTTTTAGAAAACAGGAGGTACTGTCAGTCGATCAAGTTCCTGACGACATTCGCTGATGTCAACGGTTAAGCCGGTTTTGACCGTGTCTTTGGCCAAGGGTCCACTACGGGTGTGTATAGGCTTGGTCAAGGGGTTCACGAGGGTTCATTGGCGAGGTTTTCAGGGTGATGACCCAGGTTGACCTTGGTTTGACCGGTGTTGACCGGTTTGATTCGGCTGATCCGGTCATTAGCGTTAATGATGGTAATTAAAAACCTGGGGCGTCACAGAAAGTCTCCTCAAAGGAATCGGTAAAGGACGCATGCGGTCGGCAGTGCGCCATCGTTCGGCAGAAGGACTGTTTGCGCTGTTAAAAGGGGAGTTTTCGGGAATGCGTGATGATGTGGCCCGATGCAAGGAAAGAACGAGTTGATGGCGTATGCGAGATGGACATTGGCGTCAGAGCATTAATTTAGACATTTAATGTTGTACTCGTAGTTCACCAGGAGTCGTGTTAGGACAAGGGTATAAATATAAGCCCTTAATGTATGTAATGGGTATCGAATAATTTCACAACAAATCGACTTTACGCCAAATTCTCGAGTCCCTTAGTCGTGTCGTCAAGTTCTTCGAGGGGAATCATCGATCCGTCGACCTCCGTAAGTACCAGCAACCTTGTATCATGTCTAGTATCATGCGGTGGATTTAGACCATGATGCAAGTAGTCTTGTTACCTTGCTTAGTATCATGCGGTAGATTTAAGCTTGGTTCAAGAGGGTTTCTTGTTAGATCATGAGTCATGCGGTGGGCTAAGATCTAGCTTGGAGCTAGTTATCGGTTCTATTAGATTTGGCAAGATCTAATAGATTCATTAAGTTACCATGTGTTGTTCCGAGTTTTTACTTTATGTTTAAATTCATATAACACTCTTTTGCCCAATCTAGATTGGTTTGAATCGGCTTTACCTTGTTTGGTGATCCTTATGTAACACGTTAATGTCTTTGGCTTAATACGGCACGTGGATCACGTGTTCTTTAATAGCCGAACCCGAATCAATCTAAGTTGTCACGTGTTGTGGGTTCAAGCTTGTCAATCTTGTGTAAATCTTGAAAGAACTGGGTATCATGCGGTAGATGCAGGTTTTTGGATTGTTTTAGAGCTAATCATCCGGTGGATTAGATTTTGATTCAATCTGATAGGTTTATCATCTTTGGCAATGTTTGTTCCTTCTCTACGGAACCCGATTCGGCTGTACAGCTGTATTCGGTTGTGCTTCCATGAGTAAAACGTGCTTATAAGTTATGTTTTAAATAATGCATGCTTTTAGCTTTCCACATTTAGATTGTATCATGCGGTGGATTGATCTCTTTGTGGTTGGTGATGTGATTTGAAACAAGTTGTATCATGCGGTGGATTAACTTGTTTGATTTCATACTTGACGGGTTTTAAAGTACCTAGACATGCGGTAGACTAGTGCTTTTGGCCTATGCATGCCTGTTTATCTCATATTTATGATCATGCTTTACTTTATTTATTTTATTTGTTGTTTATCATCAAAAATTGGTCATGATCATGCACGAGCAACGTTATTTAAACAAAGACCGATCTTTTGTCATGCTTACGTCATCCATTCGGTTATACCCTGTTTTATGTTTTAAAGCTCTTGAATGATGTTAAAGTTGCTGGCAAATAGCTTGTCGTAGCTATATGTCATTTTAATTGGCTTTCTAGTCGTAAATACGGAACTGTCTGGTACCACCCGGCAAGTTCCATGTTTTATCTAACTATTTTCATCCTTTGTCAGTTTCAGGATAAATTGACTGGCACACTTTCAGGATTCATCACGTGTGTTAAGCCAGCTCCTTTCGGCTTGCTGTGTGCTTGGCGTGAAGTGCCGATTTTGCGTCAACACACTTTTTGGACCCATCTAGTTGAATCAAGATGCCTGAAATTGGCGACATTATGGACGTCACCATCAATGACCTGTCTCCGGAACAACAAGCGCAGCTGAAGGATGCCATTGACCAATTCCAGTAGAAGTGCTTGATGTCGTTTAGCAAGAACAGAAGTGGCGTCCCATACCTTAAGTCTAACATGCCCAGGGTTATGTTGCCAGGGGACACCGGCGTTCGGTTCATCCGGGATGCCACCTAACTCTACTTACAAGATAGCCCCGCCAATAACGAGGTTGCGAGAAGAATATGTATGGTGGGGGATATTCGGAGAGGTTATGGATTATGGCGCTATAGATGCTTTCCCAAATCCCGGGTATGGTACGAAATTGCGGGAATGCAAGATGATGATATCCTGGTTCGAAAAATGACGATGTGATGCAAAATCAATTCGGCCTTAAACCTAAAATGCAAGGACCGGCTTATACACTTTGCCTTTCCCCGCAGTGGTATTATAGGGTGATCTTGCCGCCAAGGGTGAAGCCTCCTACAGAATTCACAAAGTTCTCTGGGCAGGACGATACAAGCACTGTAGAGCATATTGCCCGATATTTAATGCAGTTTGGTGAAGCTTCAGCCGATGAGGCGTGCAGGGTCAGATATTTTCCTTTATCATTAACAGGCCTGGCATTTCAATGGTTTACTTCTTTGCCTCCTCAGTCAATCGGCACATGGAAAGATTTGGAACGAAAGTTCCATGCCCACTACTTTAGTGGTAGCACTGAGAAGAAGCTTATTGATCTGGCTACCTTGAAACAAAGACATAATGAAACGCCTCTGGAATTTCTCAGAAGATTTAGAGAGGTCAAGGGCATGTGCTTCTCTTTGACTCTGCTTGGGATGATCAATGGTCGACATGGGCGTTTGCGGGGATGTTACCGGCTATTCGGGAGAAGCTTTGTTTGGCATGGAATTTGACAATCTTGGTCGGTTGTCCCGGAGGCCGTCATTGATGAGCAATCAAGCTTACGGGTTCAAGAAGGATTCCGCATTTGCCAAGCACCATGACATAGCCGATATCTACAACCGGTTCCTCGAGAAGGCCGATCAAGTGGAGGAATTTGATGATGACGAGGAAGTGGCGGCGACTAAGATTATGTGGGGCAAAGAGCCTTTGACCGTGAACCGGCGGTGGATAAAGCAAACCAAGGGCACGTATGACTTTGATGTCACCAAGGCCGACAAGCTCTTTGAGTTCTTGGTGAAGGAAGGCCGAATCAAGTTGCACGAAGGGCATTCTATGCTTCGGCGGATGGAGTTAAAGAGAAACGTTATTGTGGTTTTCATGATAGAAACTCTCACTCCGTTAATGATTGCAGGGTCTTCAGGATGAGGATCCAAAAGGCTATCCAGGAAGGGCATTTGAAATTTGATAACAAGATGAAACTGGATGGCCACCCTTTCCCTCAAAACATGGTTGGCTTTTCTGTCAACATGGTAACTGTCGAGGAGAAGGGGAAAGTGAAGGTCCTGACTTCGTCTAGAGCAAAACAGGATGGACCAGTAGATCCTACACGACAAGTGACGGTAGAGCAAGTCCACAGAGAAGCTCCTCGCATCCTCAAGAGCCAGATTGAAGTTGGGGAATCCTCCAGGACCAAGCCCAGGGCTACCACACGCATTCTCCTTAACAAATGGCAGCGTCAGCAGGAAAAGGAACGCTACCAGAAGCAAAAATATGAAGAGGAGAGGCGCAGGTTTGAAGAAGAGGCGTGCAAAAGAGAACAAGAAGAGCACGCGCGGGAACGGGAACGTGCACATTGGGGATGCGCATTCTTTAGACACTGCTGGAACGAAGGCTTGAAGCTCCCCACATTGAAGAATTACCCCGAGTGCGGTGATAAATATTCGAATACGGGCGGAAAACTCGTCAATCGCCGATCCGTCCATGAAAGAATTGGAAGGATGCATCCTAATGACGGTCGGCGTCTAAAAATAAATGAGGTCATTGATCACCCAAGGAAAAGGCAAGCTGACCAAAGGTGGGTTGATCACGAAGAACAGGAACGCGAGCACATCTGGCAAGAAGGACAGTGGTGCCCGCCTGGCTTGAGGAGAAGCCAAAAGAGAAGGGTTCAACGCTTGAGGAACCAAGAATTGAAGCAGGCGGGGATCAAGAGGAAACAAGTATGGCGCCCAAAAGATAAGCCTGAAGGATCTGGTCGTTCGGCTCCAACGTACATGGTGTATTTTCTGCCGAATGAGTTCATGGCACCCGCTAACCAAGTTGTGCAGGAGGAGGTGTCTTCAGATGTCAATGAGGATGAGCAACTTGGGGGATTAATGGCGCAACTGGTATTGGCTAAGCAGGCTACCTTTGACAAGCCGGCCAGGAATCGACACATGAGGCCGCTGTATTTGAAGGGATACGTCAATGGCAAGCCATTGACCAAGATGTTTGTTGATGGTGGAGCTACGGTCAACGTGATGCCATACACCACCTTCAGGAAGCTTGGCATGGGCCCCGGGGACTTAACGCCAACAAGCACAATTCTGAATGATTTTGCTGGAAATCCTTCAGATACCAAGGGCTGCATGCATGTGGACCTGATGATTGGGTCCAAAACTTTGCTCATGACCTTCTTTGTCATTGAAGGCAAAGGAGCTTACAGTTTGCTACTTGGACGGGATTGGATCCATGCCAACTGCTGCATCCCATCTACCATGCATCAACAGCTTGTTCAGTGGATGGATGATGACATTGAAGTAGTCCAAGCAGATGATTCAGTGAGCGTAGCAAATGTCGAACCAGCCTTCTGGGAGTATCAAGGCATTGATTGCTTCTCAGGAAAGGACTGGGGAGAAGGTCCTGTTGAACCAGTCAACAGTGATCAACAGCCGATTCAAGCAGTCGGCTCTTATAGTAATTTTTAAATGGATAATCCAGTAGATGGAACTGATGGAAAGTTAGGGCGTGGATTCATATCGGCTGATAAGTTAGAAGAAATCGACATTGGAGATGGTGATAAGCCAAGGCCGACATTTATCAGTGCTAACTTAGAGTCAAGTTTCAGAGAAGAATTAATCAAGCTATTAAAGGAATATAAAGATGGCTTCGCTTGGGATTATTCGGAGATGCCTGGTTTGGATCGTTCTATTGTTGAGCATCGGTTGCCCATCAAGCCTGGTTTTAAACCATATAAGCAGCCTCCCCGAAAAATCTACAAGGATGAAGTATTGGCCGACGTGAAAAAGGAAATTGAAAGATTACTTGATGCAAATTTCATTCGGCCGTGCAGATATGCGGAGTGGATCTCAAACATCGTCCCTCGTTTACAAGAAAAATGGGAAGATGAGGGTTTGCATAGACTTCGAGAGATTTGAACGAGCCACTCCTATGGATGGATACCCAATGCTTGTTGCTTGATCTATTGGTTGATGCTGCTGCTGGACATAAAGTTATCAGTTTTATGGATGGTAATGCAGGGTACAATCAAATATTTATGGCAATAGAAGACATATCGAAGACAGTCTTCAGATGTCCTGGACATATAGGCTTATTTGAGTGGATAGTCATGACATTTGGGTTGAAAAATGCCGGTGCGACTTATCAACGGGCCATGAATTATATCTTTCATGAGTTGACCGGCAAAATTGTTGAAATTTATATTGATGATGTCGTGATCAAATCTTTGAATCATGATTCACACTTGAAGGATGTAAAGAGGACTCTGGAGTGCACCCGAAAGCATAGGTTGAAGATGAATCCAAACAAGTGTGCCTTTGGAGTGTCGGCTGGAGAATTCTTGGGATTTCTAGTACATGAAGGAGGGATTGAAGTTGGCAAGAAAAGCATGAAAGCTATCGACGAAGTTTCTCCTCCAACCAATCTCAAGGAATTGCAATCACTGCTTGGCAAGATCAATTTTGTGAGAAGGTTCATTTCAAATTTGTCACAAAAGGTCTTGCCTTTTTCTCCGCTGTTGAAGCTCAAGAAGGACCAAAAATTTGTATGGGGTGACGAACAACAAAAGGCTTTTGATGAGATCAAGTGGTACATGAAGGAACCACCAGTGTTGGTGCCTCCTCAGTTGAGCAAGCCTTTTAAGTTGTACGTGGCGGCCGATACCCAAGCTATTGGATCGGCCCTTATACAAGAATTTGAAGGAAAGGAGCGGATAGTAGCGTACCTTAGTCGAAAATTACTTGATCCTGAAACCAGGTATTCGGCTGCGAAGAAGCTGTGTTTGTGTGTTTATTACTCGTGTACAAAGTTTCGACACTACTTGCTGAATGCCGAATGCGTTGTATATTCCAAGTTTGATGTAATAAAGCACATGTTATCTATGCCAATTTTGAATGGAAGGATTGGCAAGTGGATTTTGGCTTTATCTGAGTTTGAGCTGAAGTTCGAATCGGCAAAGGCTATTAAAGGTCAGGTTATTGCTGATTTTATTACTGAGCATCGTGATCCATTAGTTGATTTGCTTGAAATTACCCCTTGGGCTTTGTTCTTTGATGGATCCTCATGTGGTAAAGGTGGGGGAGTAGGGATTTTATTGATTTCACCCAGGGGTGAGATGTTTGGGTTTGCTATCCCTAACACCCGAAAATTCCATCACAATAAAATATTGTTAGCAACATGGTTTAGTTTTATTTTCTAAGGATTTAATAAATTCGAATAAATAAATTTGCCTTTAATTAAATTAAACAACATTTAATAATTAGAATCACTCAAGTGTTTGTGCATCATGTTGAAATACATGAGTTTTGGTTATGGTGTGGTTTTAAAAGTCTTAAAAAACATTTGTGAAAAAGTCCTTAAAATAATTGTGAAAAAGTTTGTGAAAATTTGTGTAAAAGTTTGAATTTAAAAAATGAAAGTTTGAATTTAAAATGTTTGAAAAGTTGTTCAAAAGGGTTTGTGAAAAGCCTTTAAAATAGTTGGAGAAATTTGTGTTAAAATTTGAATTTGAAAACATGTAAAAGATTTGATTTAAAAAGGTTTGAAAAATTGGTTTGAAATGGATTTGAAAAAGAAAAAAAAAGAAAACAAGCCCAACCACCCCGCGGCCCATCTCCCCTCCCTCCTTTTTTTTTTTCGTTATTTTCCGCGACGGGCGGCCGTCGGCCCGTCTCACTTCCGCCCATCTCCTCCGCCGGCCCATTTCTTCTCCGCCCACGCGGCCCACTCTCCTTCCCTCCCTCTCTCTCACACGGCCGCCGACGGTGGGGCCCACTCGTCGGGGTCGTCTCCTACCTCCGCCGCCGCCCTCCCCTTCTTCTTCCCCGCACGGCCGCCGGGACTTCATCGCCTCCCCCGGCCGCCCCGCGCCCGTCCGCCTCCTCCATCGAGCCATTAAGGCACCGCCCCCACTCACCCACCGCCGCCTCGGCCCTTCCCCTCCCCGTAACGGGCGCCGCACCGAGCCGCCCGCCGCCGCCATTGTGGGCGGGCCGGCGAGCTCCCCACTCCACCGCCTCCGCGCCCTTCCCCCTTCCCTCTCCACCCTATAAAGGGGCGGCACCACCCCCCCCCGCATCTCCCGCACCCCTCCCTTCCTCTCCTCCCTCTCCACGAGCGCGCGCCGCCGCGAGCACCGCCGCCACCGCCGCCCCTCGCCGCCGATCTCCTCTTGCGGCCTCCCATGCCCTCGCCTTCTCCTCTTCCTCTCCTTCTCCTCTTCCTCTCCATGCCCTCGCCGTCGAAAATGGCGCACCAAAGCCTTATTTCGGCCATCGCCGGCGAGCTCCGCCCGCCGCCTCTCGCCGGGCGCCGCCGGTCTCCGGCCGTCCGCCGCCGCCCGTCGCCCGCGTGCGACCGGGGCCGTCCGATCGGCGCGGACGACCCGGATCGAAAGGGGGCGTACCCCCTTGATCGGTCCACGGTGGACCAATGGACCGGTCCACGGGCGCCGGTCCACCGCCGGCGTCGGCGGCCACGTCACGCTTGCGTCATGCTCGCGTCGGCCCGGCCAATCGCAGCTCGCCACGTGGCGCCACCACAGCTCACCCGCCGCCCCGCCACGGCAACTTTGCAAATAAGCCCCCCATTTCGGAATTCACAAATATAGCCTTCCACCTATATAAAAGCCTTTCAACTAAGTCCTTTCTTTTATGCTTAGGCCCCTGAGTCCTTAGTTTCTATGTTCTATAGTCCATCCTTGACCTTTTACATATTAGACCTCCTAGTTTCACACATAATTATGTTTAGGTCCCTGAAATCTTGCGAGAAAACTCCATAAACTTTCGGATATTCACAATTTAGTCCCCGAATCTTGTTTCGACCATATCTTTTCCATCCTAGCTCCGTTTTACGCGTTCTTGGTGTCCACGCGATCGTCTCTCCGAGCCCGTCATTCTAAAAGCTTGTTTCAGTCTTTTGGTAATGTTTGATGTATTGTTTTATTTATTGTATGTTTTCTTGCATGATCGTAGCCAATGAGTCGTTCGAGGAAGAACAAGTGCGAGCTTTGCGGATAAGGAAAGTAGCTTATCGTTGGAGAAAAGCAAGTGACCCTAACCACCCTTCTACCTATGCTTTAATCAAGAATACTATAAATTAATCGGAACATGGAGAACCACCCGGAAAACGGTGCAACCACGGTCCATATGGCTCGGCTTAGCCAATTAATTAGGTGTGCGATTGTATTGACGACCTTATCCGAAAGGAACACGGGGGGCTCGGGTTGCGGGGGTATAGCCCGGTTCTTTTGGGGTAGCGGCCTTTGCTAAGGTGCCGACCACTAGGGAGGGTTATGGTCCGCCCGAGTCAGAATCGTCGTGGGTTGTTGGTGCTTTTGCATATCTTTGTAAAGGCTTCGTAGCGTACCTATGCAATCACACCTCGGAAGTGTGGTATTGTGCTCGATCGGCACATGCGTGGTTGGGTTCAAAGTTCTTTGGAACTTTTACGCGAACCGTGGGAAAAGTGTGCAACCTCTCGCGAGTGTAAAGCCGATCGATCGGCCGTGCTCACGGTCAAGAGCGGCCTGGACCCTCACATGATTAATTGAACTTAAAGATGGATTAATATTGCTTTCCGGTTATTCCCGTGGCCTTGCCGAGTACCAACCATAAGTGTACTCATCCTTGCTTACGTTGTTCGAGAGAAGAACCCCGGAGTGGAGTACTTCACCGACTACGAGGAGTTCGAGGATGCGATCAACCGCTCGAAGCTCGTGGAAGATGAAGATGGAGTCACGTATTCATAGTTATCGATGTTCGTGTAAAGACCTTCGTGTCTACCATCGTGAGTGTAATAAAAGTTAATAAATCTTTTACGTACGTTTTGAGCAATGTCTTGTGATATTACACTCATGAGTCTATCATATGTGTGAAATTGTGATCCCGGCACACATATGAGATGCATTCGGTTTTCTACGAGAAAATCGGGTGTGACACTATCCCTATTCAGCCTACTGTCACAAACAATCAAGCTGAGTACGAAGCACTACTTAGAGGGCTTCAATATTTGAAAGAGGACAGGGCTGTTTCAGTTGAAATTTATGGAGATTCAGAGTTGGTTATTAAACAATTGAATAGCCAATATGAATGTGGAAGTGATATCCTGAGGAGTTACTACGAACAGTGCAGGGAAATCTTGAAAAGTTTTCAGTTAGTAATTCTACAGCATATTCCTAGAGAACGCAATGAAGAGGCAAATAGATTGGCTCAAAGTGCTTCAGGTTATAGATAAAATCAAGAAGCGTTTGCCATGGAGGTATGTGCTTTCGGGAGTGATCTTGCAGAGGATGATTGGAGAAAAGAAATTGTTGATTATCTGGAAAATCCATCCTGAAAGGTTTCTAGGAAGCTCAGGTATAAAGCTATAAAATTTGTTCTTCTGGATAAACGTTTATTTTACAAATCATTAGATGGGGTGTTGCTGCAATGCCTGGGGCCAGAAGAAGCAAAGAAAATGATGAGCGAAGTGCATGATGGACTATGTGGAGCGCATCAATCGGCCTATCGTATGAAATGGGTTATTAGGCAAGCTGGATGTTTTTGGCCGACGATGCTGGAAGATTGCTTTGAGTATTACAAGGGTTGTCAAGATTGTCAGAGGTTTGGAAATATTCAGAGGGTTCCAGCATCTGCACTGAATCCAATTATCAAGATGTTTTGCCCTGGGAAATGCAGTCAGATTCAAGGAGAGTGGTTTTGCAAAAGGATTTGAGCTCCAGAGATTACAGTGGCTTAATGATGGATGAGTTAGAAGATTTGCATATGATTCGTCTTAAAGCCTTGGAAAATATTGAAAAGAACAAGATGCGAGTTGCTAAATATTACAACAAGATAGTAAAGGTCAAGCAATTTGTAGAAGGAGATTTGGTTTGGAAGGCGTTGCTGCCGATCGGGACTAAGTACAGTGCGTTCGGCAAATGGTCCCCGAATTGGGAAGGCCCTTTTCGGGTAATCAGATGTGTGCCTGGTAATGCTTACATATTGAAGACTTTGCTAGGAGAGGATTTTACTGCTGCTATAAATGGAAGATATTTTAAGAAATATTATCGTAGCATTGAAATTGATCGTTGAGTACAAGCATCAGGGTTACAGATATCTGGTACACAGAGACAGCCGGCGTTCAAGGAAGGAGCCGCCTTTAGAACAAAAAATCCTAATAGGAAATGGCTAATACTGATGTGTATTGCCCTTAGCACAAAAATACATAACATTACAGATGTTTCTTGCAGGCTTTTATTTGGCAATCCAACTACTCAAGATTACAAGGGGGTGGGAAGCAGAAGGCCTGGAGGAAGAAGCGAAAGTATGCTTCATTCATTTTTCTTGTTTTGCTTCCTCAACTCCTCCCTCTTCAACCGTAACGACAACTCCGGAAGCTTCGGGGGTTGCCATGACTTGCAGCTTCCATTAGGTTGTCCCAAGAAGCATTCACATTACTGTACCTTTCAGAGATATCTGAAGAAGGGAACAGTTGTCAGGAGAAGATTTGAGATTGAGTACGGGAGTCGAATAAAGATGATGATCTTACCCCCAACCAACACCTCCAAGCTCATGTGGCGTTCGCGTTCGGCATTGCAACGGGCGGTGATGTCCCGCAAGTTGTGCTCTAAATGCCGAATATGGCGGCGCAACTGGTGATTGATCCTCTGTTCCGGTGTGGCGTCCTCTTCTTCAGAGGAGGAGTTAGAGGAGATGTACTCAGGCACTTCTTTAGTCCCAAAGAAATGGATTGCGAATGGAAGCAAGAAACAGATTCAAAGAAAACTCACTCTCGAATGGTACGCTTCTTTGGTGGAGTGATGTCCTCCGTGATGGGTTGCTTTCCCTTGTCCGCCATGGCCTTGGGTTTTCTCCTCTAGAGCAGGGGGAAGATGTGAATTGATGGAAGAGTATGCGAGTGGATTTGCAGGGCACCCGGGGGCTATTTTATTGACTGTGAGATCGCATCGGGAGTGATGACTGGTTGGCGTACGTTATTGGAATACCAAGCGGCAGGGTTTTCTTACCGAATGCGAAGGGTTTTCATTGAACAGTGTTTATGGTTCCCGAACTGAGGATTTTCTGCGGATTTTGCGCCAAGGGGCAGTTGTTTTCGCGTATTCGGCTCAAGTAAAGGTCCCGAATTCGTTTGAAAACAGTGAAGTTCGCATCTACAAGCAGGAGGGGATCATCACAATACAAGCATGGAAATTAAAATTCTTTATTTATTGCCGAAAATCAAGCATCCCTAGTACAATCTAATCGAAAAGCCTGTTTAGCACAGACTGGGGATGGGTGAGTTCGGCAATGGCATCGCCGTGGCCATCGAGGCGCTCCAAGATGACTTCGATCTCGTCGATGTCTTCTGGTGCGCCGCCCTGGAAGCCGCGCGGCTGGATGGAGTAGTCGACGCCGGTGTGCGTCGCCATGGCGGCCAAGCCCAGGGTGGTGCCGAGGCGGATGCCGTGGACGGCCACCTCGTCCACGCGATCTTTTACCGCGGCGAGGTGCTCCGCCGTCGTGTCTCCGGAGCGTTCACCTTGTCGCCCAATTGCTTCACCGGCATTTTCGGTCGGTCAAGCTCGGCGTCGCGAGCTGCAAAGTTGCAAGGCAATGATGGTTAGTATCAAAAGTTGAATTGGATTGGAGGTTAATCCAAGGGATATACCGTCGATGGTTGCCAGCAACTGTCTGCGCTGGTCCTCCCACTCGAGTTCGGCGATTCCAGCCTTCTTGGAGACATCCTCCAGCTCGCCCTGGGCTTCTTCAAGCTCCGCCTTAAAACGGAGGGCGTCGAGCTCCCCGTAGGGCATGGGGGAGTAGTTGTTCGACTCCGAGGAGTCGTCTGGCAGGGCCGGATTCATGGCCGGCGCAGGGGTCGGATTCCATTGGATGAGCCTGAAACAGAGAAGATCGTCAGAGACAGAAGGAAATCTAGGAAGAGTCATAAGGGAAGTTGACGATCACTGCCTCCGACGCGCGCCGGCGCGACTTCTTTCCGCCTCGTCAGCGGCGCGACACCTGTTGCCACTGTCCGCCATTGGTTTTGGAGGTGTGCTGGTGATGGAGGAAGAAAACTTAGATTGGCAAAGGTTTAAAGGCTAAAGGCTTGGTAAAATGCTGGGGGCACCTACGGTTTTATTTATAGGGATGGTGAGGAGATCGTGGCCCTGGATCATGGTGTGTATCCCGGGAAACTTGGAAAGTGGAGAGGTTTCCTTAACCGAATCGCCGTCGGGTCATTTGGGATCCAAGCTGAGTCATATTCGGTTGACTGGCTCGGCTGAGTTGCGGTCGGGGTGCTGTTCGGGTATGGTACTGTTTGACCGCAGTTACTGAATGAATCGTCCAGAAAATTGCAAACGAGGTAATACAGAAAATAGGAAATGAAGTTTATAAAAGGCAAGGTTACACGGACGATTAATTCAGTTACACATTGCTTAGTACAATCAAATGTTCAAGTACTTTGCAATTACACTAGAGGCATTTGATATTATCTGATTGATATTCTCCAGCCGTTCTTGGTAATCTTTCTGAGTATTGGACAGGGCGGAGAGTTTTGCCTCGAGCTAGTTTGCTTCAGTCATGGCCGCCGATGCTTCCTCTTGGATTTTCTCTGTTAATCCAGGGAGCTCGGCTATCTTTTCCTCATCAGCTTCAATTTCGACTGACAAATTCCTCAGCTCAGTTTCTAATGCAGCTTTTCTGGCAATTTTCAACTCAAGAGCGGATTGCAGTTTGGCCAGCATTTCCTTGTTGCTCTCGATTTGGGCTTGTGAACCTTTCACAGCTTGTTCAGCTCTGGCTTTCTTTTGCTCAAGAACTGGTCAGGAGGATTGGCTCTTCAAGGCTCGCCTTATTGCCACATAATGAATATCCAGATCTGAGATAGGCTCCAAGGAAGCTTTGATGTCTTCGGGGAGCTCTTGATCGATGGATTCAAGTATTTCCTCGAAGTGATCAACATCTCTGACTTGATCTCGGGCATCTTTTTGCAGCCAGGAAAAGATTTCTTTGAGCTTTGCCTGATTTTCCTCTGACAGGACTTGGTTTAAGGATGCTTCATCTTTTTCGGCAGCTGGATCACTCACAACGAGTGGAGAGTTTGATGGTGATGTAGCCTGGTCTTGAAAAGGAAGGATTGCCGAATTAGGGATGGTTTATTGAAAGAAAGTAACAGAGTTGGGTGCCAGCACTTACATCATGTCTGGTCCCTTGAACTGAGGCAGAGGCTTGTTCAGGTTCAAAGGGAATTTCCTGGGCGGCCGGCTGAAGAGGAGTCTGGGGAGTTCTTGGCAAAGCTGAAGCTTCTACTTGAGGGGAAGCAGGTGCAGTCCCTGGTAAATTTGAAGCTTCTGGCTGAAATGAAGATGGATTCATTTCTGGTGTAGCTGGAATTTCTGCTTGAGGCGGGGGTGACTGGATCCCTGGTAAAGTTGAAGTTTCTGCTAGAAAGGGAGATGGTTGAGCCCTTGGTGAACTTGGACTTGAAGCATGCTGAGGGGAGGAGATCTCCACAGGTTGGTTCACCAGTGTTTCTTCTGCAAATACCAGATAAAGGGTAAATGCCAATGTAAATGGTGATCTTTAAAGAGAAATAAGCAGTAAAGGTCATACCAACAGGTGGAGCATTGGCAGATTCTGAAGCTGTCAATGGTTGCTGAGTTCTGGTCTGGAATTGCACAAGATAAAATATGTCAGATGAAGAATGGTCTTGTGTTCAGGAAAGAAGAGATCTTACCTCAATGGAGACCTTTTTAGTGGTTTTTTCTTCTTGGCAGCTAGAGGTGCAATCAAGGATAAAGCTTTTCTCTTATCAGAGGTTGAGCTGATGAGAGTTGGGTCCATTGTAGCATATCTGGCCATCAGCTGAGCCAGAGTTGTGGATTTGAATCCCAAGGCAGAGATTGGGCCAACGACATTGTAAGAGAATGTCCTTGCTCGAGGGGCAGGCTCTGTATTCTGCAGGAAGTAACCAAAAGTCATGATCAGTAAAGGAAGGCATGCCTGATCAAAGGAGAAAAGATAAGTGTATTACCTCCGAAGTTGGCTGGAAGTCAGGCATCAGCTCAAGACAGAAAGGGTGCACTGGTTCACTAAAGATATGATCATGGAATTCTTGCCACCAGGAGATGAAGAGAGGATGAGCTATTGTTATTGGTGTAAAGAGCCAGGTATACATAGTTGGACTACATTGGTATTCAAAGACCCTTCTGGCTTGTATGTTCTCTTTGATTTCCTCTCTGGGTTTGAGGAATTCATGAAGAAATAGTCTTGGGGGCACTTGGCCACATCCCAGCTGTCGAGCCATTATGTTTGGCTGATAATATTCATAGGTGTTGTGGTTTAGCCTTCCTCCACAGAATTCTGCTGGCAAGATGCATGGATGGATAAAGATATTAAAGATTTCTATGGATCATGCATCATGACATCCAGTTTCAAAGGAAAATTCATAAGGAAGGGTCAGGTTATCATTTGCCCAAATAAGGGAGCCAGAGGGGATTGATGAAACTTCTGAAAAAGAGCTCAAAAAGTTGACTGACATTTTGATCAATGGATATGGTTGAAGCAGCTTCTCCATAGGTTTGGCATCCTTTGGTGATCTGTGCTTCTCCTTCCTTATAGCTGGATGAAGGGAAATGCCGATTGTTGAGATTGGTGCCAACAATCTGGTACATGTATAATTGCAGCCACATCTGCACAAACCACCAGGGGCCATTGACACATGATATCTTCTGGCCAGTGTGCATCTGAGAGATGGTATGGTGGAGCATATGGTATACACTCCCTAGAAGATACTTTCCAAGAGGCACACGATGACCAGTTGCCAAATCTTCAGCCATTGCAATATGATTCAGGGTTGGCTCATTGGCTTTGCCACAAAAGATGAATCTGCATAGCCACATGTTCAAGAATGCCCTGTATTCAACTTCACCCAGAGGACCATCTTTCATATGATTCTGGATATAGGATTTGTATCCACTTCCTGTCTTCACTCCTTTTTGCCTGGTGGAGTTTTTATACTGAAAGGGATACACAGATCATGTGATATCGAGGCCGGTCATCATGTATACATCGGCCAAGGTAGGAGACATTGGGTCGTGGCCAAAGAGGAAGGCATTGACACCATTTGACCAGAAATGGCAGGCTGCAATCAAAAGGCTCTCGTTCTTGGGGGTCTCGGCCAGAGATAACTCCAAGCACTGGGTCATACGAAGGGTGTCCCAATTGCTGGTTTTCGTGCTGTTGTCTGCGAGTATCCTCTTGTACCAATTTCTCCAGCCTGCAATTGGGGGCAGAGGCCAGTTCTTAAAAGCATCTTGCCACAACTGGGGCCCTGATAGAGCCGCTTTGAAGGGGATTCTCCTGGATTCGGCTTCAATGAACTCGCGGGGATCAGAGATTCCCACAGGACCGAGGAAATAGGATGTTGAGTTGTCCTCAATATGAATCAAAAGCTCGGTGGATAGCTCCTATCAAGAAAAGGCGGAAAAAGAAATCTAGGGTGGGAATCGGAAAGATAATACCGAATAAACCTTCAGGGGATGAAGTTTACCTGGATAGCTTGGTCCGCCATTGAAGGTTTGATCTTGAAGGTTGATGGCCTAGGGTTTGGATCTGAGCGGAGACTCCAACGGATTACAGGAGGAAAAAATGGTGTTGAACATATTTGACTTGAAGACGTCGAGCGATTGTGGTCAATTCCGGAATAAAATGGTACGGGGAGAGGCTGACTTGTGGGCCGAGCTTGGTGATAAATATCATTCGGCTTGGGAAAGTCTCCTCAAAGGAATTGGTAAAGGACGCTTGCGGTCGGCAATGCGCCATCGTTCGGCAGAAGGACTGTTTGCGCTGTTAAAAGGGGAGTTTTCGGGAATGCGTGGTGACGTGGCCTGATGCGAGGAAAGAACGAGTTGATGGCGTATGCGAGATGGACATTGGCGTCAGAGCATTAATTTAGACATTTAATGTCGTACTCTTAGTCGACCAGGAGTCGTGTTAGGACAAGGGTATAAATGTAAGCCCTTATTGTATGTAATGGGTATTGAATAATTTCTCAACAAACCGGCTTTACTTCAAATTCTCGAGTCCCTTAGTCGTGTCGTCGAGTTCTTCGAGGGGAATCATCGATCCGTCGACCTCCGTAAGTACCGGCAACCTTGTATCATGTCTAGTACCATGCGGTGGATTTAGACCATGATGCAAGTAGTCTTGTTACCTTGCTTAGTATCATGTTGTAGATTTAATCTTGGTTCAAGAAGGTTTCTTGTTAGATCATGAGTCATGCGGTGGTCTAAGATCTAGCTTGGAGCTAGTTATCGGTTCTATTAGATTTGGCAAGATCTAATAGATTTATTAAGTTACCATGTGTTGTTCTGAGTTTTTACTTTATGTTTAAATTCATATAACACTCTTTTGCCCAATCTAGATTGGTTTGAATCGGCTTTACCTTGTTTGGTGATCCTTATGTAACACGTTAATGTCTTTGGCTTAATACGGCACGTGGATCACGTGTTCTTTAATAGCCGAACCCGAATCAATCTAAGTTGTCACGTGTTGTGGGTTCAAGCTTGTCAATCTTGTGTAAATCTTGAAAGAATTGGGTATCATGCGGTAGATGCAGGTTTTTGGATTGTTTTAGAGCTAATCATCCGGTGAATTAGATTTCGATTCAATCTGATAGGTTTATCATCTTTGGAAATGTTTGTTCCTTCTCCACGGAACCCGATTCGGCTGTATAGCTGTATTCGGTTGTGCTTCCATGAGTAAAACGTGCTTATAAGTTATGTTTTAAATAATGCATGCTTTTAGCGTTCCATATTTAGATTGTATCATGCAGTGGATTGATCTCTTTGTGGTTGGTGGTGTTATTTGAAACAAGTTGTATCATGCGGTGGATCAACTTGTTTGGTTTCATACTTGACGGGTTTTAAAGTACCTAGACATGCGGTAGACTAGTGCTTTTGGCCTATGCATGCCTGTTTATCTCATATTTATGATCATGCTTTACTTTATTTATTTTATTTGTTGTTTATCATCAAAAATCAGTCATGGTCTGCACGAGCAACGCTATTTAAACAAAGACCGATCTTTTGTCATGCTTACGTCATCCATTCGGCTATACCCTGTTTTACGTTTTAAAGCTCCCGAATGATGTTAAAACTGCTGCGATAGCTTGTCGTAGCTATATGTCATTTTAATTGGCTTTCTAGTCGTAAATATGGAACTGTCTGGTACCACC
Organism: Cenchrus americanus; assembly: GCA_947561735.1. NCBI lineage: Eukaryota > Viridiplantae > Streptophyta > Magnoliopsida > Poales > Poaceae > Cenchrus > Cenchrus americanus. Next base: position 61,039,376 of record OX387240.1, read on the forward strand.
CGGCAAGTTCCATATTTTATCTAACTATTTTCATCCTTTGTCAGTTTCAGGATAAATTGACTGGCACGCTTTCAGGATTCATCACGCGTGTTAAGCCAGCTCCTTCCGGCTTGTTGTGTGCTTGGCGTGAAGTGCTGATTTTGCGTCAACACAAGGCTCCATGGATCTATAAATCCGAGAGGATGGTGAGGCGAGTTTTTTTACCTCAACACTTAGCGCTCACCGCCCCAGTCTCCCTCGCTTCCGCTTCAGAGCCCCGCGCGCCCCTTCGTCTTGCATAGCGTTCGCTTCATCTCCGCGCTCCTTTGCCGACCGGCATGGCTCCCCCACAGCCCATCACCGTGATCGACCCGCTGTCGTGGCCTCGCTCTACGGTGATGGCGTTCGCGCTGCACGAGCTTGAGAATGGCGCCCAGCTGGCGCAGAACGTGGACGGGCAGCCCCAGGCGTGGATCGTTCCGCCGGCGGCGGACCGGTAGCCCAACCCGTCGTTCGGCTACGTCGTCAGCTTCATCCGCTTCCACGAGCGTGGCTTCACGGCGCCAGCGAGCCGCTTCATGCGTGGGTTGTGCTACCACTACGGCGTGGAGCTGCACAACTTCGCACTGAACGCTATCTCACAGGCGGCCACATTCGTCGCCGTGTGCGAGGGATTCCTGGGGATCCCAGCGAACTGGGATCTCTGGGTCCACCTTTTCCGCGCGGAGCTACACACGCTCACCACGCCAGAGCCGAAGGTGCGCCGCGCGGTGCGCGCCGGCGGTGTGTCGGTCTCGCTGCGGGAGATGCGCAGGGAACTCTACACCCCCTTCACGATGACCTCCAACAATTGCCGAGTGGGAGCGGGGGTGGTTCTACCTCCGCAACGACAAGCTCGGCCTTCCGCCCTACACCGGCAAGGTCTTGAAGGAGAAGGCCGACTCTTGGTGGCACGGCGTGTCGCCCTCCTCGCGTCAGGACCGGCTAGAGTCACCCTTGCTCGCGCTGAAGGACCTGGCAGACGCCGGGCTGGGTGCGGCCTCGGTCCTCGCCAACCTCCATCACCGGCAGATCGTCCCCCTCATGGAGAGGCGGCTCCGCATTTTCGAGATGGGTGACACGGCCGATCCCGTGGCGCTGGCGCAATCGCGGCTGCTGCCCGATCTTCTTCCACAAGAGTACGCGGCCACGAGGGCGAGGCGTGCCATCAACCTCAAGGCTGTCAGGCACGGCAATGACGACCTTTGGTCGTTCGTTATGCTCCCCCACGACCTGCTGGTGAGTGGAACTTCTGTCTTTTCTCCCGCCATTTACTTGCATCGCGCCGGTGAGGTCTGACCTTTCGCTCATTCCCTGCAGCTGGTGACCGTGAACGTCGCGCGGTCCGACCCGCCCACGCCCCGAGCCCGAGCGCGCGCGCGGTGCAGCGGCGGGAACAGGAGCGGGCGGCGCGCAAGAAGGAGAAGAGGATCCGGTGACGGGAGCGCCGGGAACAGAAGAGTGAGGAGTTCCGGCTGCGCGAGCAGTAGGGATTCTCTTCCCCGGCGACTTCGGAGTACTCGTCGTCCGACGAGGATGAGGAGAGTGATGGGGGACGAGCTCTCCCCGAGAGGTGGGAGCCTGCGCCCCCCTCGCTAAGAGCCGCGAAGGCGGCAGAGGAGACAGCGCTTGGGGCGGGCGCGGGAGCACCTGGGGCGGGCGCGGGAGCGCACGTCGCCAGGCAGCCCATGAGAGAGGTGACGCGTATCGTGGAGGTGCCGGCGTGCGCCGTGGAGGTGACTGGGGGTGTGGCGGTGGCAACGTCGGCCGCAGCCACAACGCCCGTCGAGCCCCAAAGGAAGAGGAAGTGGGGCTTCTCCACCCTGAGGTAAGCAACTGCTCCCCCAGATGCCATATCTTCGAGGGGCGGGAGTTTGACTTTCTCGTCTTCGTGTTCGCAGGGTGGCGCCTACCGTGCCCCCCCTCGCGCCCGCCAAAGTGTTGACGTCTGACTGTCCCCACGAGGCGGCGCTCATTGAGGGCGCCGCGGGCGACCGGGAGCGCAGCGACGGCGGCAAGCGAGGGCCCGCACGGCGCGGCCGCAGCAGCGGGAACCGCGGCGGGTGGTGGCGGCCCGCCGGCGGCCATGACCACGGTGGTCACTACATCGTCGACTCTCGCCGGCGCCGACCCCGGTCGACGACGGTCGGGCGGCGGCGGTGGAGATCCCGGACGAGGACGTTCCACCGCCCGGCCGGGACTAGTGGTGAGCCCGCCCGCACCGGCTCACGAGCCCTCGGCGGGGGTGCTCGTGGTGAGGGATGACGGCGGCGTGGCGCCGAGGCGCCGGGCGACGGCGCCGAGGCCTCGTCGTCACGTGGGGTTCTCCTTGCTTCGGACGGCACCGCCGCGCGTCCGAGCAGAGCGGAGCGCGCCAACGCACCGCCGGCTCACTTCGCCAGTGCCCAGGCCGAGCAGGCACTGTGGCAGGAGTTCCGCGACCACGGCGCCTCGCTCAACCGAGTGTTGAACGGAGCGTTGCGGATACACGGAGGTCCCGCGTGGCGCATCTTCCATGTTAGTGAATTTTCGCCGGGTTTCGTGGTTTTTCCCTTTGTTTCTTCCGCGTTTGAGCTACTCTTGACCCTCGTTTTCCCTCACCTTATCGGTCGGCGGCAGGATCTAGAGCGTTAGGCCCGGGAGTGGTACGACACCCTCGGCCGCCGGGACGCTGAGCTCAACTGGTACCGGGGGCAGTACAACGGCCTCGACGCCCTCGTCGAGGCCCTGAGGACTCCAGACCGGTGGCTAGTGTACCGGGCCGAGGCCCTGCGGGACCAGCCTCCGGAGCAGGACGCCCAGGCCGCGAAGGACGTCTCCGCGGTCGAGAGGGTGAAGACGGCGCTGGTGGACCTGGACAAGGCGCTGCACAAGGCGCGGGAAGACCTGGCGGGGGCGCGCACCGTAGCGCCGGCGTGGGAGGCCGAGGTCGCCTGCTCGCTCGTGCCCGGCTCCAACAGGACTGCGCGGCCCTCGAGGGGGCGCGGGCTTGGCAGAGTCAGGCCGAGGAAAAGGCCAAGGAGGTCAAGGGGCTAAGGACGACCCTGGCGGACAAGGCTGTCGCGCTCGCCGCGGCGGAGGAGCGGCTCCGTCAGGAGCGAGCCGCGCGCCAGCAGGCGGAGGCCCGGCTCGGCGGAGGGGGGCTGCCCTCGCCGAGGATCAGGCTGCACTCGAGCGAGAACGCTTGGCGTGAGAGGAGGCGCTGGTTCGGCTCCAGCAGGAGCGCGCCGCGCTCGAGGGGGCACAAGCGACCCTCAAGCAGCGGTAGGACGAGGCCTCGAAGCTCAATGGGGAGCTGGTCCAGCTCAGCATCTCGCACGAGGACTTGCGCCAGTCCCTCGAGGAGCAGGAGACCACGGGTCGTGACCTGCGGTGAGAGGTCGAAGAAGCGCGCAAGCCCCTCGAGGTGGAGAGGAAGCAGGTTGAAGGTGGGTTATCTTCTGTCTGTTTCTCGCTTTGTCGATTTGCCTTTTGGGGATTCGCTCCCAACTTCCTTTTCTTGTTCATGGCTTTCAGGCCTGCGGACTGCCCTGGGGAATACGACCACCCAGGCTGAGGCTGTGCGTCGACCTACAACTCCTCTCAACAGGAGTTGGAGGAGTTGCGGGCCGCCGCCCTCGAGGTTTGCCAGGAGGTTGAAGAGGGTGTGGCGGAGGCCAGGAGCTCGCTGGCGAGTCGCCTGCGCGCCCTCGGTGGGCATGTCTCCCAGCGCATGCGCCGTGCCCTTCACCTGGGCGTCAAGAAGGCCCTCGGCGTGGTGGCGTCTCACTACCAGGTCGACTTCGAGGTTGTGTCCTCGGGCTACGTCGTCCTGGTCGGTGTTGAAGATGAGGTGGCGATGAATCGTGCAGATGCGCTCGCCGCTACCGCCGTCGACATGCTCGCCGAGGCCTTCGCTGACTTCCTGTTTCCAGACGCTCCCGGTGTCGGCGACCCTCAAGCCTGAAGACCATCGGGCGTTCAAGCCCTTTTTGCTCAGACAGTAATATTCGGGCCATGTGGCCGTGTAATGAACAACTACTCATTTGAAACATTTCGCAAATGAGACAACTTATCATTATGAAAAATATTTAGATGTAAGAGAAGAATTTATTGTAGGGAGGACAGACGAGAAAAATAAAATAATGATTTTACTTGAGGAGGTCATGAAAGATTACAAGATCGTCATCCTTCCTATATACGGCATAGGAGGCATTGGCAAGACCACTTTTGCAAAAATGATTTCCAGTGACAGAAAATTCATAAGTTACTCCCAGGTGTGGGTCAATGTGTCCCAAAGATTTGACTTGGATAAAATTCATAATGCTATAACTTCCCAGCTATCTGATGGAGAGAGCAGAGCCCTAATTGTTTTGGATGACCTGTGGGAGGAATGTCCAGTTAAACTGGAGGAGTTAAGCACATTGTTATATCGGGATCATACACAATTGTTTTAGTTACCACACGCAGTAAAGTTGTCGCAGATAAAATTTGTACAAACTTTACAAAACCACACAAGATAGAATTCTTGAAAGAAGACATGTGCTGGAAAATAATAGAACAAAGAAGTGCATTTAAAGCTAGAGGTGATAAAGAATACTTACTGGATATAGGGAAGGAAATTGCCAAGAAATGTCGAGGTATGGCATTAGCAGCTCAATACCTTGGATTTTCATTGAAGACCTTGGGGTATAATGAATGGAAGAAAGTAAATGACAGTGATATCTGGAGCAAATATGATTCACGGGATGCTTATGTGCCAAATTAAATTCTTCCATCCTTGAAATTAAGTTATGAGTATATGGCTCCACCCTTGAAGTTATGGTTTGCCTACTGTGGAATCTTTCCAAAAGGTCACAACATAGTTAAAGATGAACTAATTTACCAATGGATTTCTTTGGATTTAACCAGCGTCACAAATATGTTGTCTATTATGCAAGCCTGTGAGAACCATATTGTGCAGCTAGTGGGTTTGTCTTTCCTTCAACCTGCATTGTTGCCTCTGGTAAGTTACTCATGTATACTGCTACATATGCGTTCATACCAACATTTTCTTACATAAAAAACTTTTCATTTTCAACTTTAATTTCCTACCAGTTTTGCTAACTCAATCTCTTTTGTGCAATATATGTGGCTTCAACATTTCTGTTAATAAAAAAATTCATCCCAACCTTTTCTCTGTTACAAATGAGAATGGAGGCTGAAATGGTGGATGTATTCACCAGCCCCAAATGGGGATATATATAGTACATGAGCACCCAAACCCTAGACAATAGGAAAAGACAATACTACCCTTGACTACTATGACTATTATACCCTTAACATTCTCCATATATATACAAATGTTCACACAACATTTTTATCTTACAACCTTTGCTAACTGTTGACGGATAAAACTCGTATCCACCTACGATCCGCAAGCGTACGGACCTACACCTTTTTCACCACGGGATTCCGAAGGTTCTTGTCAATCCGCGGAGCAAGGGGATTACTAGCGCTTAACCAAGTACTAATCTAGTTGACTAAGGAAACCTTTAAAGAGAGTATTAATCTAAAAGTAAAACAATCTAACCTAAGTTAATCTAAGTTAAGTTGATCAAACAAATCTAGGGTTAAACTATATGGTAAAGGGTGAACACAAGAGAGTGATTAAGAAAGATAAGCGTTCCCTCCCTAGGATCTAGGATAACATGGTATGCATCTACTACACGAGAGTGGTAAACCAATCTACCGGGGGTTGTGACCACGGTTTCGCCCTTTCCCTCCTCTCGTACTGTCACTACACGAAGGTATTCATGACTAGACCTATGATGGACACGGTATGTTGATGGAATCTATGGGAGTAGCGGATATCATACGCCCGAAAAAACATGGTAGCTAACCTTAATCATCAAAGCATCATCAACATGAAAACAATAGATTGAAACCACAAATCGAGTAGCGATCACATAGCATGTATCCATCTAATCCTAGGGATGAACGGAGACATTACCCCATCATCTTACACGGATTGAAGCACATAGGGGTGATGGAGACTCCGGAGAACGTCGTCGATGAAGATGGCAGCGATGGAGCTTGGGAACACCCCTAGGCCAACGGCTTGGAGTCCTCCTCTTGCTTCCTTATCTCTCGCCGGCGTTGATCCTTGTGACGAGCTCATCTAACTCTCTCCCTCATCTTGCGGCGGCGGTTTTCGGTGATTGGCGTCGGTAGGATGATTTGTTCGATGTGGCGGCCGACGGCGGCGGAGGCAATAAATAGACGAACACCTAGGGCAAAGGGGGACCGAACCGACCCCGGAGTGGGCCGGGCCGGCCGGCCCAGCCGGCCGGCCCAGCCCACTTCGGCCCGGTTCGGCCCCGATTTCCTCCCCGGTTGCTTCTCGCGTGATCCCTTATTTGTGTGCACTTTCATGTGGGCCTTTGACGTCGTTTCCTTCACGGTTAAGGCTTGAATCCTTGCTATGCAAGCTTTGCTGTTTTCTGGTTGAGTCCCTCAAGACTTGCACATTGACTCTTCGGTCCTCGGGTCATTTGGAGTCATGTTCATCGCGTGTCTTGACTCTTGTCGGGCTTCATGATCTTCTTCCAAAGTGCTTGGTGAACTTATCCCGAAAGTCTCCTCATTAGCGTAGATTTCCCGCGTAAACAACAAACTCCAAAATCAACATGCAAGTGTGAACTTGTTACATCATTAGTATGCCTAGTGGCGGGTTAGTTGCAAATCATAATCGAAACCAATGTATAACAAGTACTCTAGGTTGACGGAAATTCACCGTTAACACTAACTCAACTTCATTTCTCTAAAAATATATGTTTCTTGAACATTTTCCTCTATAAAAGGTTCATTCCAATTTTTATTTTAAAAAAATCATCATTATTTCTAACCAACTTTTACTATTGTTTCAACATTTTCCTCCAATATATGTTTCTTCTACATTTTCTCTGTAAAATTTATTCCAACATTTTCCATATTAACAAGGTCATTCAAACTCCTTTTCAATAAAAATTGAATCAACATTTTTATCTAACATAGTTAATTGAATTTTTTTCCTTTTAACAATTATTTCTTACCAACTTTGATAACTCAAGTATTTTCTCCAATACCTATGTTTCTTCAACATTTTCTTATTTAGTATTTTAAGTGTTCTCCAACCCTTTTATAGTTTAACTAGCAATTATTTTACCCAAAAAAATATATTTTAGCTATAAATGTTGAACAATATATATATATGTGCTACATTCTACACCTAGTAAAAATTACTGAACAGATTTTCAGTAATTACTATTGCGCGCGATTACTAAACACCCTATATTCAGTAATTCTGCGATTTTAGTTCAGTAATTTTTTACCAGTTTGGTCAGTTATTGACTTTTAGTTCAGTAATTACTATTAATTCAGTAATTTTGATCAGTTTGGTCAGTAATTGACTGTTGGGTGTAGAATGAGATTCTACACCCGGGGTGTAGAATAGCACTACAGTATATATATATATACTGTATATATATTATGCACCTGGGTGCATTCTCTATAGCGAATGCACCCAGGCCCAACTAGCCGAACCAACCAGGCTTCCTTAACCGGCGGGCCGGTGGGGGGGCGCGGAACCGCCGTCATAACCGCACCCCACTTCTCAAGCGTTAACCACCCACCTTGGGTCCGCTTATTACAAACTCCTCCCCGTCACTCTCTCATTCAATTCCCCCGACCCGTTACCACTCTCCACTTTCTCGTCTTCTCCGCTTCAGCGCTCGCCGGCGAAGAGAGGCGCAGTGGGATTTCTCGTCGGCTTTGAAGCGGAGCGATCGCCTTCGTGAAGCTGAGCGCTCGTCGGGATTCTGAGCGGCGAATCACCCCTGCTCGTGTCGACCCGCATCGTCGCGCCTTGTTCCCGCCCGCATCGGCTTCATCGCGCCTCTCTCCACTGCGCTGTGTTCCCGTCGTCTTCCTCTTTCTCCCCGCGCGGGGGTGGGGGCGAAACCCGCGGGGGCGACTGTGGTGAGGCGGGAGAGACCCCAGCGTTGATTCCCCACTGCGTTCACGAAACACATCTTCGTAGCTTTTTGCTCGCAAGTATGCCGTCCGACCTATCACCCCCTTTTCCTCTTGCTCCCGCTATTTTTTCCGTTAGGGTATATATGTGGTTGTGTGATTATTCATTGTTATTCATTCAGATGATATTGCTGTTACTTTTTTCGTTAGGGTTTTTACTGACTTTTTTTTGCGTCTTCCATTCATTGGATTTTCATTTTTGAGCAGACGCGGCTAGGTGTAAAAATCGCATGTACCCCCGTCGTGTTATTTTTTTACTTTTTCAAACACATAACTCGCCGGATCAAGAACCGTTCATTGACTGGGGAACTTGGCCTAAGAACTTTTTTCATGGCTGCTTTCTAGTGTTTGTTGTTCTCAAACACTGACACCAAGATCAGGCTTGATGATGTGAGATATACCCAGGATATTCAGAACATTGGCACTAGGCATTGGTGCAAGGCGATTGTTGACGAGCTCGGCGTTGTCGCTCGATTATACAAGTCGGATTACGCTCGTAAAGGCATCAATGCACCCATCGGCGGATGCACGATCTTTCTAGTGGTAAGCTCAAGTCGACATCCATCTTTTCTTGTTCTTTGTTTCATTGCTTTTTTGCAACCGTGTACATACCGTTGTTGCAATCATATACTTTTCATCGTTGCAATGGGCATTGCCGTAAGTCTTGTTTTTTGCAATTTAGTTTTCTTGCTTCATCGTTGTTTTTATTCCGTTTGACCACACGATCAAAGTCAGGCTTTCTTTTTTTGCAAACCACACATAACTCCTGGTTGCAATCACGCACGCCAAATAGTTGCAATCACACACCAGTTCAGTTTCTTTTTGTCCCTTTGCAGTCACAGAAATAAACCAGCAATTTTTGCAATCACACACTTTAGTTTTTGCAATCACTTGCTACCCAGGCTTGCAATCATATTCTAAATAACCAAGTAGCTTTTCAACCACACAGACAAAGTCAGGTTTTCTTTGCGACCACACATAACTACTGGTTGCAATCAGGCACGCCAAATAGTTGCAATCACACAGTGGTTCAGTTCTTTTTTCTTTTTTGCGAAATAATCACGTAAATAAACCAAGCTTTTGCAATCACACATTTTTTAAATAGTTTTTGCAATCACACACTTTAAATAGTTTTTGCAATCACACACGCTTTTTTGCTTCATCATTGTTTTTTTGCGGATGTTATACGTCGACAACTTGCGGCACGGATTCCGGACAAGCCCCTTTTGCATCCCCCGTGCTCTTTCCCGGCCTCGAAGATGATTCAAGCTATACTCAACGAGGACCGCAGGGGGGATATCGTGGCGACAATGTTGAGTTTGGACATCTCGGGGTTTGTTTTCTTTTGCAATCACACTTTCTTTTCTTTTTGTTTTTTTTTGCAAATGTCACCACCGTTTTTTTACTCCAACTATGGTTTTTGCAATTTTGTCATTTTTGTTAATATTCATTTTTTTCCCCGTCGCTTTTTTTAATTTATTTGCAGCCGAAAAGTATTACGGACACGTGCTATGGCGCTCCCGTGGGGTCTTTGATAGTACTACCCCTCCCCGCTTTGGCCCTACCAAAGATGCGGATGTTGAAGGGCTTATCGAAGCGAGTGCTGCCCAACTGCGGCGGGACCTCGCGTCCCATTGGCGGTCGCCGCCCGCTACATTTGCCGCCGGGGCTAGCGCATTCACCGCCGCAGCCAGGGCCGCCGCCGCCACGTCCGCTCCTCGGGCCTAGCACCTTCCATGATCCCGGCGGTCATGGGCCCCACGATAGTTCCCCTCCCGTTTACTACGAGTACCCAAGTTTGTGCACTGCATTTAGCCAGCGCATTTCTGATTTAGTTGGAAGGAGCAAGAAGGAAGACGCGCTGGCTATCTTGAAGGAGTTTGACAAAAGCACTAAACGTGCACAGGAGTATGCAAGGAAGGCTTCTGAGTATGCAACAAGGTCACGTGATTTCATGGTGTCAGCTCATCAGGAGTGTGTCAGCAGCATGAACAAGCTTCTTGCAGATGCTGCAGCTGCCAAGCAAGCTTCCAAGGGTCGCAGGAGGAAGGCTATGAATGTCACCCAACCATCAATTGGTATGTCCTTTTTTATATATTTTATTTCATAATCATGTTGCTACCACGTGTAAGCAGAATATGCAATCACACACACAACCTTTTTGCAAACATACATCTCACATATAATCACTACTTTTTTGCAATCATGCACACCCAAGGTTGCAAACACACTAATATAGCATTTTTTGCAATCACACTTTATTTCTGTGTTTAACAACGAGCACCAAAGAACGAGAATCAAGTATGGAAGACATTCCTGGGGCGTACACGGATGATGGTGTTTTCGACGCTCCCGGCCCAATTGAAATGGAGGTATACGAAGGCGGCGCTCACGATGAAAACCCCGCACGGGGTGATGTTGATAGCGTAAACGTTCGGCAAACACCACCTCATGGGGGTGACGTGAACAAGGTATTTTCGATAGAAGTAAGAATATATATTTTTTATATTTAGTCTAAAGGATCTGTATTTTATTTTTATTTACACACCATCCTCCTCTTCTCTTTATTTTTGCAGCCCCTCCACACCTTTCCGGGAACATTTCAAATGTCGATGAAATTCTCGGACTTTTTGATTCGCCTCCTCGCGCAGGGAACAACGCAGACGAACCCCCGCGTGAGCCAAGACACACTGTTGCAAAGAGGAGTGCTTCCTCAATATCTCCCTCTCCCCACCATTTTCATGTAAGCTCTTTTTTTACACCCAGGTTGCAATCCCCTCTCAGGTTTTAATGGAGTCACACCGCGCGGAAAATTGCAATTAGTTACTCAATCTAGCAATCATAAGCATTTCACCGTTTTTTTTTGCAATTTTGATTTGTTTGTTTTTTCCTCAATCCTATCATCTTCAACTCTCGGCAGCACCGAAGGCGGGTTGTACCCCACACACCACCAACATTGCGGTTGAGTTGTACTTACGCCGCAATCATTTTTGTCTTTTTTTATTTTATTTCTTTTTGTTTTTTTACTGGCTAAACTACAATTATTCACTATTTTTTCCCATAACACAGTTCACTAGAACTTATGCAAGGACGACCGACAGGGAGGAGAGGAGGCAGAAACTCAAAGATGCCGAGGCTGAGAAGAATAATGCAGAGGAGGCGAGAAGAAAGGCTGAAGAAGAGGAAGCCTCGAGGAGAGAGTCTGAAGCCGAGGAAGCCAAGAAGAATGCTGAAGACGAACGAGAGGAAGAAGGTCGAGGGCCGAGCAAAAGACGTTGAAAGACGAGAGGATAAAACAAGTTGAGATGAAGAGGTTGGAGGACGAACAGAGGAAGAAGGACGAAGACGAGAGGGCGAAAGCAGCAGCAAGTTTGTAACCCATTGATTTTTTTACCAACATGTATTTTTTCAGTGGGGTTTTTTGCAGTTACAGTTGCAATTCGTGTCCTTTTTTTACTATTTTTTATCTAAAAACAGAAACTTTTGACCTTCTTTTTACCGCAATAAATTATGAAACTTGTAGCAGAAGTAAACCGAAAGGCAGAGGAACAAAAGAAAAAGGTCCGTCGAAGAGGAAGTTTTGAAGAGGGATGCACGCAGGAGGCGAGCGGGTTTTGTAACCCACACACCACCAACATTGCGGTTTGCTTGCACTTATATTTGCAATTATAACTTTTTTTTACTGCGACATATTACGCACTCGGCAGACTGATGCGAAGCTAGCGAGAAGGCCGCCGAAGAGGAACCTTCAAAGAGGGCTGCACAGGCCGAGGCGGCACGGGTTTGTAACCCACACACCACCAACATTGCGGTTTGTCTGCACTTATAGTTGCAATTATAACTATTTTTTTACTGCCACATATGATGCACTCAACGGTGAAGCGAAGCTAGCGAAAGGCCGCCGAAGAGGAAGCTTCGAAGAGAGCTGCATCGGTTTGTAACCCACACACCACCAACATTGCGGTTTGTTTGCACTTATAGTTGCAATTATAAATATTTTTTTACCGCCACATATGATGCACTCGGCAATGAAGCGAAGCTAGCGAAGGCCGCGAAGAGGAAGCTTCGAAGAGAGCTGCATCAGGTTTGTAACCCACACACCACCAACATTGCATTTTGTTTGCACTTATAGTTGCAATTATAACTCTTTTTTTACTGCCACATATGATGCACTCAAAGAACTGAAGCGTGCTAAGCTGAAGGCCGCCGAAGAGGAAGCTTCGAAGAGAGCCGCACTGAGGCAACAGCAGTTTGTAACCCACACACCACCAACATTGCGGTTTGTTTGCACTTATAGTTGCAATTATAATTCTTTTTTTTACCGCCACATATGATGCACTCGGCAGAAATGAAGCGAGCTAAGCGAAGGCTGCAGAGGAAGAGAAGAAAAAGGCTGCAGCTGAAGAACAGAAGAAAAAGCTTGCTGCTGCGTTAGATTTGAAGACGGCTTCATCTGAACAAGCTGCGAAAGGAAAAGCTAGTGATGAACAAGCAACAACAGGTTTTGTAACCATACACTGGTTTAGGCTTTTTTTTGCAATCATAAAATTATCATCTTTTTTTTGCAATGAAAACACATAAAAGTAGTTGCAAAACGAAAACACTGTGCATTCCTCTCTTTTTTTCAATCACAACTCACCCTGCTGTTGCAATTACACATTACTCAGACTTGCAATCATAAATAACCAAATAACCAAGCAACTTCAACCACACAGACTACAGCCACGGCGTAACCACAAATAACTTCTGGTTGCAATCACGCACGCAAAACAGTTGCAAACACACACTGTTCAGGCTTTTTTTTGCAATTTATACCAAATATCCTGCAATTTTTTTTAATGACACACACAAAAATAGTTTGCAAACACTGTACATGCTTTCGTTTTTGTAGTCACAGTTTTTACGTTGTTGCAATCACAGAACAAGCCATGCTTCGAGCAAGAGGGTCAAGCCGAAAAAGCCAAGCAAGTAGCGACCAAAGAAGCCGAGTCGAAGAAGAGAGCCAAAGCACAAAAAGGCAAGCAAGCAAGAATCGAAGATCATCGAGCCGGAGCGATGATTTTGTGAAGAACAAAAAAAGATGCAGCTGATGAAATTCGGAGGAAGAAGGCTGAGGCCGATAACAAGAGAAATCTCGGTGCTACCAAGAAGCTTGAGTTAAAGAAAAAGGTCGACCGACAAGAAGGTCAAGAGAAGGAGAAGAAGATCATAGCAGAAATCCGAAAAAAGGCCGGATGCGAACATTGCCGCTCTACGAAGGAGCCTTCGTATCAAAGATAAACAAGCGGTGGAGATGCAACGTCAAAGGCGTATGCTAAGAAGCGTACCGATTATGAGAAAAAGTTAGATTTTCTCCGCCAGAAGCCAATGCTTTGTGTTGGAATTTGTGGAGGCACCTATGCGAGCGCATCCCCCTCATCGCCTAACGATATCGAGTTTCCTCCGAGTCCCGGGATGACATTGCTAATTTGACCCCACCGATCCGTCTTTCACAAGACGAAGTGTCCGAAGGTCTCGTCGATTACGGCAAGGTTCGGAGGGCCGATTTTCAAGCGCCTAGGTGACAGAGTGATGAGGAGGACCGCCGAGTTCGTATCTCCGTTCCGGATTAATCGCAAGCGCCCCGACATACCTGTTTCCAAGGCTGTTTATCCGAGGCGGAAGATCATATCTGAACCTGAGCTTCAACAATATGTTTCTTTTTTTACTGCGTATTTTTTCATGTTGCAATTGTTTTCATACTGGCATTTGCAACTGTTACACTCCCAGTTTTGCAATTTGTACACTTTTTGCAATCACACATTCAGCACTTTTTTGCAACCACTCACACAGACCAATTTGCAATCACATGTTGTCAAACCTAGTTGCAATTGTTTTCATACTGGCATTGCAACTGTTACACTCCCAGTTTTGCAATTTGTACACTTTTTTGCAATCACACATTCAACACTTTTTTGCAACCACTCACACAGACCATTTTGCAATCACATGTTGTCAAACCTAGTTGCAATGCACAGGAGTTGCAATCACAGTTAACAATCTGGTTTTGCAACCATACACCGTGTTTTTGGAAGTATCACGCGAGGCGTTGCAACCACCGAAAAAGTTTTGCACCACATTGATTTCATTTTGGATTTTTTTTGTGCGGGAGGACTTTATTGGAGTTTGGCCTTCTTGCTTGAATTTATCGGACAACAACTTATTGACAGTTTCTCAAACGACAAGCTGGGAGAGTCTTGCTTGATCGATTTCGTGGTGCATTGCATGCGACATGATGACATTGTGCACAAACTTGATTCGTTCGGGTACAGGGTGTTTCTCACGACTGGTTTCTATGTAAGCCTTTTTGTTTTTCAACTGTCCGTTATTTAATACTGTTTTTTGTAGTTTTTTGCTGTGACTGATCTAGTTTTTTTAATGGGCCCTTTCCCCCCTGTGTGCAGTGGAATATTCAGGATTGCAACGCAGTCCTCAACGAGGATAAATCCGAGACAGAACAATTCAAAGTTGTCTGGAACCACCTGATGACCGAGTGCATAAACTACGATCTGTCAAGAGCAAAACTGGTTAGCAGATATCTTTTTTCCCAATACAGTCTGTTTTTCTTGTAACCTTTTTTTTCAAAGTTGCAATTGCAAAATCATAATCTGCAACCCTTTTTTCATTCATAATTTTTTTGAGTAATTGCAATCACAAATGAAGTTGCAATCACACATCAACACTAGATGGAATCAATACACTAATCATTTTTTGTCCCCTGCACTCTTGTTTTTTTGCACCAGATCTTTGTCCCTATCCATGATGCAGGACATTACTTTGTATATTGTTTCAACTTCATGCATAATCGCATTGATGTGCTGGACTCGAACGACTACTTCATGAAATGCACGAATCTCCGTAGAACGTCACAAGCATGTGTTTGCAAAAATTCCAATCATAGATGCAGCTTTCCGTAAGGTGTCCAACTTCAAGCTGCCCGGAGTTAGTGGGTGGAGGAAGCCTTTCATCGAAGTCCCCAAGCAAGCCGGCCCCAATGATTGCCTATTTTTTGTCTGGAAGTACATGGAGTATTATGACAGGAACAAGCTGACGGAGGAAATCAACCCGGTAATGCGTGATGTGAACTGATCCATTTTTTACATCTTTTCTCTTTTTTTCTATGTTTTCTGTACGTGCGTTTTTTGACCGTACTGTCGAAATGACTATATTTTTTTATGTGTGTTTTTTATGCTACTGCAGTTCAACGGCGTCATTTACAGATGTGAGATGCTGCACTATCAAATCTTCCACCCCCTCAACCAGGCCGATCTCCCCGCAATGCCGGACAAGTACGGGGTTGGGGGACGCCGTCTTAATCTCGAAGATGACAAGCGGCCGGTCCGTGAACTCTTAGGATCAGTGGGATAAAAAAACATGTTTTATCTGTGTGTGTTTATCTGCATTGTACGCGACATGTTATGCGTGGCAGTCTGAAAATACTTTATCCTATGATGTGGCAACTTTTACGTCCTTTTTTGTTTGAATTTGTGAATTGGAACTCTAGCAATGTATTTTTGTGCACCTTCTTTTTTTATGTGGCATGGAGTGTTTTTTTTGCAATCGCACCTTTACCTGTTTTGCAATCACACTGCGATAAAATTGCAATCACGCACATGTTTGTTTATGCAACTGGGTTTTTTTGCAATCGCAGCACATCAGCGGTTTGCAACCACCCTGTCAAGAATGTTTGCAATCACCTATATTTTCACCAAGTTGCAACCACATCAAGCAAAGACCAATCTAATCGCAATCACTGCTTTTTTTACCCGTGTTTTTTTGCAACTGTTTTTTTTTGCAAAATCACTGCTCTAAGGTTGCAATCACACTGCTATAAGGGTGCAAGCAATCACCCACATTCTGGTTTTGCAACTGTCATGTTTTTGCAATTGCTGCACATCAGCTGTTGCAACCACATGTAAAGAATGTTGCAATCTCCTGTATATTCACCAGGTTGCAACCACATCAAGCAAACACCAACCTAGTCGCAATCTGACAGTGTCATGGCATGGAGCTTTTTTTGAACTGATTTTTTTGCAGCCGCACTTTTTTTACCTGTGTGTTTTGCAACTGTTTTTTTTGTTGCAATCGCAGTCTCATGTTTTTTTTGCAACTGTTTTGTTTTTGCAATTACACTATGCTAAGGGTGCAATCACTCCGCGAAAAGGTTGCAATCACTCACATGCTTGGTTTAGCAACTGTTTTTTTTTGCAATCGTAGCACATCAGTGGTTGCAACCACACTGTAACTTATTAAGCAATCAACCGTATTTTTTCACCTGGTTGCAACCACATCAAGCAAACATTAACCTAGTTGCAATCTGACAGCGTCATGCAGCAGTTTTTTCTTTTTTTCCAAACACACGTAAGCGGCAGTTGCGAACCACACACGCACCTATGCTTGCAATCACACTGCTATAAGGGCGCAAGCAATCACCTACATTCTGGTTTTGCAACTGTCATTTTTTGCAATTGCTGCACATCAGCTGTTGCAACCACATGTAAAGGATGTTGCAATCACATGTATTTTTTCACCAGGTTGCAACCACATCAAGCAAACACCAACCTAGTTGCAATCTGATAGTTTCATGGCATGGAGCTTTTTTTTGAACTGGTTTTTTGCACCCGCACTTTTTTTTACCTGTGTTTTTTGCAACTGTTTTTTTCGCAATCGCAGTGACATGTTTTTTTTGCAACTGTTTTTTTAATCACACTGCGCTAAGGGTGCAATCGCTAAAATGCGACAAGGTTGCAATCACTTAAATGCTTGGTTTTAGCAACTGTTTTTTTTTTTTTTTTTTTTTTTGCAATCGTGGCACATCGGTGGTTGCAACCACACCGTAACTTATTAAGCAATCAACCGTATTTTCACCGTTTTGCAACCACATCTAGCAAACATTAACCTAGTTGCAATCGACGGCGTCATGCATTAGTTTTTTCATTTTTTCTAAACAGTTTTTTGCAATCAGACACATTCATGTTTGGGGGCGCAAAAAACGTGTTTTTTCGTATTTTGTAATCACAGTTGCAATCAGATAGTGTTTTTATCCAGCAGTTCTTTTTTTGCAAACCGGATGCTAGCTATTTGGATAAATTATATTGGATTCATTCAGATTCATAGTCATCCCTGTAGTCAACATCGCGCGAGGTCGCTCTTCTGATTCGAGCAATCACGCCATGTGCTTGCGACTGCTGCACAACTACACTGCACTCAGATTGTTGTGTTTCATATGCTTCACTTTGCCCTTCCTGATCCCCGTTTTGTCAGTTTTTTACTCTAGGTCGGCCTCTTTTTCTTTGAGCCCAACCTTCAGCTTTTGCACCTCTTTTTTTGGCTTTGTTTTCTGCTGCTTTGCTTCGGTTTGGGTTTTGGGGGCATGTTGTGCTGTAGTGCCCCCTAACATGACAGGTTTGGCACTCCTTCACACCCTTACCTCCACTGTATGTGCTGTAAGGATTATCAGGTATCATAATGTTTTTGGAGGATTTTCTGTGCCGACGGGCTTCCTACCTTTTGTGCTAGACACGGGTGGTTCAGTCATTATAACACCACCCGGGGTAGTTGCCAAACCAGGCACATGGTTTATTTTTGGTGTGGCAGGGTTACTAGGATTTATAGCAGTTTCCACAGTGGCGTCATCACTTTCATCTGTTGGTCGGACACAAACTAGACCCATCTCGTTATCCCCATTTTCATGCAAATCACCACTTTCCATCTCACAAGCGCAGCGAGTCTCTCGCCGTCCGTAGAAGCTCAATACCGGGAGTTATCATTTCGATGTGCCGGACAGTCTCAGCATAAGCACGGTCGGATTTGCTTCCCGCTCTACCCGTGGCGCATTAACTTGGGCAGCGGCTTTGACATTCTCGTTTGCTCTGTGTCGGCATGAGTCGCAACCCGAACATCGTGCCCGTCCCATGGAACTACGGATCTCGCATTACGTGTGTAGCGCCGCGAAATGTACTTCTCCGGTATGCTTTGCACTTGCGGTGTGGGTGAATGCTTTGATCACGTGCATGCAAACACAACCCCGTGTGCTCCCATTGCATGCATTCGCATTCATATATACCCTCTTTTTTGTCGCCTAGCACCTTAAATGCGTGTTGTGCCCAATAGAACACTCCTGTTCATTTTCCATGCTTCACCAAGTAACCGCATTCAACATCCGGATCGGCTCAATCACAAACGCCGTACTATTAGCATATTCCCTCTTGTATTCATTATACACGGCCCGCGTGTACATCCCGTCGAGTTGCTCATCAAACCGTGATTTGCATGCCCTGACAACCTCGGCCTGCACATCGAATTTTGAATTTCGGTTTCATCATTACATTTTTATTGCAACGAGCGGACATATCACAATGCAATCACATGTAACACGTTGTTGCAAACAGTCACAGGCTCATTTCAACAGTTTGTGATTAATACATTTTTTTATTTTTTCTGTAGATGCAAGCACATCGACTATATTGAATTCATAAAAAACAGGTTGTGCAATCACACACTTTAGTTTTTTGCAATGACACACTATCCAGGCTTGCAATCATATTCCAAACAACCAAGTAGCTTTGCAAGCACACAGACAAAGTCATAACTCCTGTTTAGTTTTTTTGCAACACACATAACTCCTGGTTTGCAATCACGCACGCCAAATAGTTGCAATCACACACTTGTTTAGTTTTTCTTTTTCTTTTTTGCAGTCACAGAAATAAACCAGCAATTTTTGCAATCACACACTTTAGTTTTTTGCAATCACACACTACCCAGGCTTGCAATCATATTCCAAATAACTAAGTAGCTTTTCAACCACACAGACAAAGCCAGGGTTTCTTGCAAC
This sequence comes from Cenchrus americanus, assembly GCA_947561735.1. Classification (NCBI taxonomy): domain Eukaryota; kingdom Viridiplantae; phylum Streptophyta; class Magnoliopsida; order Poales; family Poaceae; genus Cenchrus; species Cenchrus americanus. Next base: position 61,058,298 of record OX387240.1, read on the forward strand.
CCCACATAACTCCTGGTTGCAATCACGCACGCCAACTAGTTGCAATCACACACTGGTTTAGTTTTCTTTTCTTTTGGAGTCACGGAAATAAACCAGCAGCTTTTTGCAATCACTAACTTCAGTTTTTGCAATCACAGACTACCCAGGCTTGCAATCATATTCCAAATAATCAAGTAGCTTTTCAACCACACAGACAAAGTCAGGTTTTCTTGCAACCACACATAACTCCTGGTTTGCAATCACGTACGCCAACTTGTTGCAATCACACAATGATTCAGTTTTCTTTTTCTTTTGTTGCAATCACACACTGGTGCAATCACTAACTAAATTTTTTTTAACCAAACATGTTTTTTTGCAAACCCACAAATTAACATGTTTTGCATTAAAAAACTATCAGGCTTTTTTGCAATCACACACAATCAGTTGTTGCAAACAGACATATGTTTCCTTGCAATCACACATTAACCAGTGTGTTGCAATCACTGAACTAACAGTTTTTTGCAATCATATGTTTGGGTTTTTGCAGTTTAAGAATACCTGTGAGTAGTGCGACTCCCCAGCATCCATGTGGTCTGTGTGCTGAACAGAGTCAAGCACCCTCTTTGCAAACATATGCAATGTTGTCACACTGCCAACATATCCATCTTTCAATACTCTGTTCTGGCTCTCAGATCTCTGGGTTGAAGTCATTCTCCCGCAGTACATGCCCTTAAAATATGCTGCAATCCATCTTTTCCTTTTTCGCCACAATGCTACAATCGCTGGGTGTTCCCCTATGCCACATTCATCCACTAGCTTCCCCTACTCTAACTCAAACCGTGTAGGACCCGGAGGATAATTTATCGAGACTCCGGTTTTTCCTTCGATTTTTGTCCTTGTGCACCTTGTACAACTCCTCGAGTTCATAATCCCACATCCTTATTATGTGCCACCTGCAATTTCTGTGTTGTGATTTATCAAACACAATTTTTATCGCCTCCCTCATTGCCGCATCTTCATCTGCAGAAACATCAATTTTTTAAAATCAGTTCTTTTTTTACTGTGAATAAAATGTTTTTGCAATCCAAAACATACGATGGTTGCAACCAAAAAATATAGTTTAATGTTGAAAACGTTGCAACCACACTACAGTTGCTTTTTTTACAGTAATCATTATAGAATAAATCAAAATATACACCCCTCCCCTCTCCCTCAAAATATGCACCTGTTAGAATCACAAAAGGTTGCCTGCCGCCCATGCAGCTTTTGAATGACTCGAAGAGCCATCTGAAAGTGTCAGTTGTCTCACCCCGAAGAAGCGCTTGCCCAAACAACACATTTTTCAGATTGTTGCTGCATCCGACAAACATCGCCAGTGGCATTTTCTTGCTGTTAGTTTTGTGGGTAGTGTCAAAAGTGATGACGTCTCCAAAATCCACGTATTCTGAACGCTGACTTGCATGGCTCCAAAAAATGCTTCTTAGCACTTTCGTCTTTGGGTCAAAATCAACATCCCAGTAGAATGCTTCGTTGTTCGCTTTACACTCCCTAAAAAACTGGAATAACTTCTCAATGTCCCCATCCCCCGTCCTCTTGCGTCCGCTCGGCTTTCCCGCACCACAAGCGAATGAAAAAACATTTTAAGCACACAAAATAGGGTTTTTGCAACCACAAAACGACCCCCGCCGTTTTTTGCAATCACACACTACACGGGCTTGCAATCATATTCCAAATAACCAAGTAACTTTTTGCATATTTTACACTACCCCCCAGGCTTGCAATCATATTCCAAATAACCAAGTAGCTTTGCAAGCACACGGACAAAGTCGAGTTTTCTTTTTTTTTTGCAACACACATAACTCCCGGTTGCAATCACGCACGCCAAATAGTTGCAATCAAATATTGGTTCAGTTTTTCTTTTTCTTTTTTGGTCACAGAAATAAACCAGCAGTTTTTGCAATCACACACTTTAGTTTTTTGCAACCACACACTCCCAGGCTTGCAATCATTTTCTAAATAACCAAGTAGCTTTGCAAGCACACAGACAAAATCAGGTTTCTCTTTTGCAACACACATAACTCCTGGTTGCAATCACACACGCCAAATAGTTCTAATCACACACTGGTTCAGTTCTTTTATCTTTTTTGCAGTCACAGAAATAAACTAGCAGATTTTGCAATAACACACTTTAGTTTTTTGCAATCACTTACTACCCAGGCTTGCAATCATTTTCCAAATAACCAAGTAGTTTTGCAAGCACACAGACAAAGTTAGGTTTCTCTTTTTGCAACACACATAACTCCTGGTTGCAATCACGCACGCCAAATAGTTGCAATCACACACCTTGGTTCAGTTTTTCTTTTTCTTTGTTGCGATCACGAAATAAACCAAAGAGATTTTGCAATCACACACTACACAGGCTTGCAATCATATTCAATATAACCAAGTAACTTTTTGCATTTTTTACACTACCCCCAGGCTTGCAATCATATTCCAAATAACCAAGTAGCTTTGCAAGCACACAAACAAAGTCAGGTTTTCTTTTTTTGCAACACACATAACTCCTGGTTGCAATCACGCACGCCAAATAGTTGCAATCAAATACTGGTTCAGTTTTTCTTTTTCTTTTTTGCAGTCACAGAAATAAACCAGCAGATTTTGCAATGACACACTTTAGTTTTTTGCAACCACACTCCCCAGGCTTGCAATCATTTTCTAAATAACCAAGTAGCTTTGCAAGCACACAGACAAAGTCAAGTTTATATTTTTGCAACACACATAACTCTTGGTTGCAATCAGGCACGCCAAATAGTTGCAATCACACAGTGGTTCAGTTCTTTTTTCTTTTTTGCAGTCACAGAAATAAACCAGCAGATTTTGCAATAACACACTTTAGTGTTTTGCAATCACTTACTACCCAGGCTTGCAATCATTTTCCAAATAACCAAGTAGCTTTGCAAGCACACAGACAAAGTCAGGTTTGTCTTTTTGCAACACAAATAACTCCTGGTTGCAATCACGCACGCCAAATAGTTGCAATCACACAGTGGTTCAATTCTTTTTTCTTTTTTGCAGTCACAGAAATAAACCAGCAGATTTTGCAATGACACACTTTAGTTTTTTGCAATCACTTACTACCCAGGCTTGCAATCATTTTCCAAATAACCAAGTAGCTTTGCAAGCACATAGACAAAGTCAGGTTTCTCTTTTTGCAACACACACAACTCCTAGCTGCAATCACGCACGCCAAATACTTGCATTCACACACTTGTTTAGTTTTTCTTTTTCTTTTTTGCAGTCACAGAAATAAACCAGCAGATTTTGTAATGACACACTTTAGTTTTTTGCAATCACTTACTACTCAGACTTGCAATCATATTCCAAATAACCAAGTAGCTTTGCAAGCACACAGACAAAGTCAGGTTTTCTTTTTTTTCAACACACATAACTCCTGGTTGCAATCACGCACGCCAAATAGTTGCAATCAAATACTGGTTCAGTTTTTCTTTTTCTTTTTTGGTCACAGAAATAAACCAAAGCTTTTTGCAATCACACACTCGTAGTGTTTTGCAACCACACACTCCCCGGGGTTGCAATCATTTTCTAAATAACCAAGTAGCTTTGCAAGCACAAAGACAAAGTCAGGTTTCTCTTTTGCAACACACATAACTCCTGGTTGCAATCACACACGCCAAATAGTTCCAATCACACACTGGTTCAGTTTTTCTTTTTCTTTTTTGCAATCACAGAAATAAACCAGCAGATTTTTGCAATGACACACTTTAGTTTTTTCCAATCACTTACTACCCAGGCTTGCAATCATTTTCTAAATAACCAAGTAGCTTTGCAAGCACACAGACAAAGTCAGGTTTCTCTTTTTGCAACACACATAACTCCTGGTTGCAATCACGCACGCCAAAGAGTTGCAATCACACACTGGTTCAGTTTTTCTTTTTCTTTTTTGCAGTCACAGAAATAAACCAGCAGATTTTGCAATCACACACTACACAGGCTTGCAATCATATTCAATATAACCAAGTAACTTTTTGCATTTTTTACACTACCCCCAGGCTTGCAATCATATTCCAAATAACCAAGTAGCTTTGCAAGCACACAGACAAAGTCAGGTTTTCTTTTTTTCAACACACATAACTCCTGGTTGCAATCACGCACGCCAAATAGTTGCAATCAAATACTGGTTCAGTTTTTCTTTTTCTTTTTTGGTCACAGAAATAAACCAGCAGTTTTTGCAATCACACACTTTAGTTTTTTGCAACCACACACTCCCAGGCTTGCAATCATTTTCTAAATAACCAAGTAGCTTTGCAAGCACACAGACAAAATCAGGTTTCTCTTTTGCAACACACATAACTCCTGGTTGCAATCACACACGCCAAATAGTTCTAATCACACACTGGTTCAGTTTTTTTTCTTTTTTGCAATCACAGAAATAAACCAACAGATTTTTGCAATGACACACTTTAGTTTTTTGCAATCACTTACTACCCAGGCTTGCAATCATTTTCTAAATAACCAAGTAGCTTTGCAAGCACACAGACAAAGTCAGGTTTCTCTTTTTGCAACACACATAACTCCTGGTTGCAATCACGCACGCCAAAGAGTTGCAATCACACACTGGTTCAGTTTTTCTTTTTCTTTTTTGCGATCACGAAATAAACTAGCAGATTTTGCAATCACACACTACACAGGCTTGCAATCATATTCAATATAACCAAGTAACTTTTTGCATTTTTTACACTACCCCCAGGCTTGCAATCATATTCCAAATAACTAAGTAGCTTTGCAAGCACACAGACAAAGTCAGGTTTTCTTTTTTTTTTTGCAACACACATAGCTCCTGGTTGCAATCACGCACGCCAAATAGTTGCAATCAAATACTGGTTCAGTTTTGCAATCACGCACGCCAAATAGTTGCAATCACACACATAATTGCGTGATCCGAATTGCAATTGCTATACATCCTGTTGCAATTGGGTCGACTCTAGTTGCAATTGGTTCGCGTCAGGTGGCAACTGGGTTGGGTCCGGTTGCAATTGCTTCGTGTCCAGTTGCAACTGAATCAGATTAATTGCAATCAGTTCCGTCAAGTTGCAATTGGTCTAGCCCCGCGGTTGCAATTGGGAGAGTCTGTGCATTTAGTATACAAAATGCACCTTGTTGCATTTTAGTTTGTCATATATATATATATAGGCCCACGCTATTCCATACCCGGGGTATGGAACAATATTCCATACCCGAGCCGGCCTGGCACACCCGACGGCGTTCCGCCCGCAGCCGCTCCCACCTCCGATTTTCTTACCCGCGATCGGCGATCCCACGTCTGGTTTTCACGGTCCTTCCATGTTGGCTTTCTTTCAACCGTTTTTTATTTTGGATCGCGGCTTTCATACGTCTGCAGTGCCGTGCATCCGAACCGTATGATGGGACATTGGGACCCACAGGATGGGCAGCAAAATATCTCCAGTCCGGACTAATATACTAATTTATAGTTTTAAGTTTAAAAAATTCAGTTTTGTACTTAAACAGAAGGAATTCAACTCGTATGATCCAAAACTGATTGATAGATTGAATATTCTCACGTTTCTTCAAGTGAAAATAATGATGTCAAAGGACCTTTCTAGTCCAACTTATCATTCTTACAAATTGAAAGACTAGAAAGTAAAATCTATACAATTGAAAATATTTTTGTAAATATTCATCATTGTGATGCATCTCATTTTCACGCTACAGGGAATTTTACAAATTGGTTAATGAAAGTGTTCTCAATTCAATTACTGTAACCAGGTTATCTTGCCTTGTAATCATTTTGTTGTTTTCTTGTGACCTACCCGTACACATATAAACTGCAATCAGATCGTGACAACAACATATTGAACACCTAAATAATAGAACTATTTATGCTCTAAAATACAAATTCATGGTCTGCTAATCAGAAGCAGACCATACGTCCCCACTATGTCTGTATGTTCATCCTTCGCAATCATCTGACAAGGTTGTTGATGTTTTCATGGAAACAAGAGTCAAGCTTGTTTTACTCAAACCAATGTGCTCTAAAGTGATCTTACCCCTGCACGTAGATATCAAATAGTTCAGATCAACATATAATTGCTAGTTATTGATTTAGCAGAATGGCGGACAGTACAATAGATACAGGTCCAGACACCAAAACAATATTCTGATCTCTGATTACAATAGATTCAGTCTATGTTTTCTTTTCTATATCACTTGTTTAATTTATTCTTAGATCCCATAAGCCATTTCAACTTAGCTATCATTCCATCTATGCAATCATACCAACACTTGAGTGATGCGGTATTAAGAGTAGTGTCATCCTTTTAACAAAGCAACATAGATTACTGGATGCCATCTCACTGCAAGGTGACCTAAGCAGACTATTTAAAATGCAAGAATAAGGAGCCTTCAATCTGTAACAACAACTCCTGAATGATAATATATAACAATATGGAATGGCACGATCGTCCTAGCACTAAACACCTGCACACAAGATGCTCCAAAGACTTGCAGGATCCATCTCATGCAAGAACTAAAACAAAATGAATGGAGTTGAAGAATAGAATGGTGAAAATGGGTAACCAAATAAAAAAGCTGCAGGCAGGAACATAATCACAGCATGTGAAAGTTTAGCAAGAAGATGGTCATGGCACTCAACACCTGCAACACAAGCTCCAAAGACTTTTTGGGTTGGCAGTAGAGGTTGGCAAATTCACATAACATTGATGGCCTTAGCATGCCTCTTAGCAGCAGGACCCATTCCCAAGATCCCTGTAGAGACAGCAACACACAACGTCAAGGGTTAAAAAAGCCAATCGGGCATAACATAAGCATTTCAGATAGAAAAAAGGCATATTGACAAGACAAACTGGTATCATGAATTGCAATCTTTTCAAGTCCAAAGCTTCGGAACATTAGGAATGATCATGAGATGAATTATAGAGTACAGAACAACTTACTCGTATATGAATAATTGCATGTCTTGACAAAAACACCATGCATATCCCTGAGCCAACAAACCGATGACAAGATAGCTCATTAGCTCCATCCCTCACTAAACAAATCAGAAATTTAATACTTGATGCAATCAAATGCATAGCCTATGATGACCTGGATTAACCTGTAGTAAAGATGGCCGGGTTGCAGAATCAAGGGAGAGGGGATGACCTATTCCATCCATAAATGATCACCTAGACCTCAACACAAAATGTTGGGTTGAATTCATTAGCTACTTCTGAAATGCATGTACTATTGGATCTCGAAATGAAAATACATGTGCCAGACATATGAATGCACATCTAAGCTGTTGTCACCCTCCGACAGCATATTTTCTATTAGCACTTTTGATTTGGAATTAAATAATATTGAGCAACACACAGGTAAGTGCGTACAGTACAGCTGCTGCACTAATGTGGCCGGCTCTACTGGTGTGGGCACATCATATAGTTGGTGCATACAGATCAAGATATTTAACAAAATGGAGCAACCAAGAGATCATACAAATCAAGTCAGTTTCATGTGTTCAGATGGACTTATCATTGAACTTACAAGGCAGGCAAAGTAAGCAAAACAAAAAACTGACAATGGGAGCTATGCTGCCACAAACAGGTTTAGGCAAATAGAGCGACAGAAAATGTAAAAGGTTTGATCCAAAAAGCAATCAAACACATTTCATTGTAAAAGTAAACATTACATGCCTATCAATCTCAAGTTCAATACTTCAATTCAACGCATGTCTCCATGTGTGACAGATAAATTTGCAAATTGGAATGAGTACTATAATGGGCAGTATCAAAATAGCTGCACCACACTTTCATTCAAGAATTCAATCACCAATTCAGTAAACTAGCATTTTATAACGTCAGGTTGCAGGTAAAAGAGAAACTAAGGGTTTCTGTTATAGTATTAAAGGATTGATTATCAACAGAGAATTCAACCATCAATTTCCAAAAAGCTACATATTGTTGCATCATGTTCAATTACGTAATCAAATTTACCATGATGTCCCTACCACCAGTGCAGCAAATAGGCTATCAAACATCGCTTACTCCACCAGGTCTGCAGCAAGGGGAGGCACCGGTTATGATTTGGTTCCATGAAAAGAAAATAGCAAACAATATTTACATTAGCATATTGTCACCAACCACGAAAGCCGTGCCATTCTGGAGGGAGGTCCTTCTAGTGACGGCGTCATGCAAGGAGCTCCAGTCGTTCACCAACCACCACGGCGCCACCACCTAGATGTATTTTTGGATCGAACCAGAAAGAAGGCCGGCGACGATGGTAGGGGTCTAGATCTAGCCATGGAACGAGCTCCTGCCACCGTTTTGGACCAACTCGTGGGGACAGACCATCACATGGAGCAGATCACGGCCGGATCTTGCGATCCCTGGGCCTGAATGCCTCCGTCGCGGCTTCTTCTGGTCGTCAGAGGGTGGCAGTGGCCAGGCTCCTTGACCTCTAGCTCCGGGTGTACTGTGTGCGGGATGAGCAGAAGAAAGGGAGGGGGAGGGCTTGGCGAGGGTTACCGACGGCGGTGGCGGCGGCGTGTGACAACCCGCCCAGGAAAATACCGTACTATCGCCTAAGACCGATCCACCGTGGTCATTAAGCAATAGTAAAGTATCGTCATGTCGTTAGTTGCCGGGTTAATGCCCGGTAAATCACTTGGACATCGAACGGAGGATCAATACATGCATTAAACTCACGCGAAGGCGAGTCCGCAGTACAACATGAATTAAACATTTTATTACAAACTATTGTTCACGACATGGAGTAAAGGTTCGAGTTCGAAAAATAGCGGAAATAAAATAAACTAGCGCAACGGTAGACATCACGGAGGCCATCCGTGATGTCGGCACTTGTCATCACCCATCCGGTCAATCACACCTCGCAACAACAATTTTAAAGCAAGGCCGAGTATACCAATACTCGGCAAGAAGACTTAACCGTCGGGTGAAAACTACATCACCAAACTCTAGACATGAAAGGCTTTTGGCCGGTGGAGTTTCTTTTGCTTCGAACGACTCCTAAGAGTAGGTCCTTACTTTCAATGTTTTAGCACAAGTTCCGGTTGATTACAATTTCTAAATGTGCCATCTAATTCAATCAAGGATTGGACAAGCAATTAATGCATCCAACAATATTCCTCGAGTTCCATCATTATGGGGTATCATGGCCAGTTGATTAAGCAGTCTCGGATAATGGTGAGAGGCCGACAATCGATTGATTTAAACCTTGCAAGGTAAACCCAAACACACGGTAGGCTGCCCCCGAAAGGACAACTTTCCCAGGCCGTTCCCGTCGATCTTCGGCTCGGGAGCGGAACCTACATTCCTTGGTACAAGGTTTCTTTGGATCGCTCCCACATGAACGTCCGGACTCACGCAGTACCACACTTGTTGTGAGCGAGGGGGGACACAAGTGCCCCGGGTTTAGTAGGGAAAGGTTCCCTTACCGCGTCAATCGGGTACTAGGCTTACCGGTCCCATACCCGCATATGTTTAGTACGTTCAAAAGCTTAGCCCACGAAAGCCACTAGACCGGAGCCCAAATCCCATGCTCTTACCACATGAGCAATCCATTTAAGGATATCTTATCATTCCTATCTAGGAACCTAATCTCGCGAGTGCCGAACATCACTCGACTTCTATCGGGTCCTATAGCATAGCGACTATCGACCTAGCATACTAGTGATAGAGCATAGGTACCTAAGGATCATGCATCTAGGGTTTCATTTAACTCCTGAACGTAAATGCACAATCATCCATAGATAATTGAAGAAAGAATTTGAAAACTGGGTTAGATGCACCGGGGCTTGCCTTCGTCAGCTAGGTCAGCTTGGGCACCCTCGGTGTCGAGTACTTCCACGTCTTGCGGTGACGCTTCCGCTCCTCCTTCCTTGGTTTCCCGGACAAGGGAGTAATCTCCGTCCGGAAGATCTACACGGAATGCAATGCACTTTAGGTGATGTGATAGTTTGTTGTCTTATCCAACTCCGGTTGGTCATATTCACCTTAACAAGCATTCATCTAATGTTTCTCTTTTAGGAAGGTTATTGGTTGTACATGGGTTACTCTTTTATTCCACATTTGAATAAAGGTTTTTATTAGGCTTATCATTTCATGTGAAAGCTTCCTTTCCTTTTATCTTCACCAACAAAGGTGTAATTAATATTTTTATCCATGAATTACTTTCTGATCAGTGATGATATTTAATTATCTTTTAATTATATTAAATAATATCTTCAAAAAGGAAAAAGAATTAATTAGGGATTTTTCTTTAGTTAATTTCCCTTTAATATTAAAAGGGCATTTAAGCTTTTTATTAAACAATTAAATCACCAAAAATTAAATGAGTGTTTCTTAAGCCTACTAGCACCTATCCTGGTCCATTGGACCCACATGTAAGTGTTGGATGCTAGGAAATTAAATATCCTTGAAAATAACAAAGGCTAGCTAGTGATTCATCTTAAATGCATATAAAAATAAATAAGCATCAATTCGCTCCAAACTTTCTTGTGCAAGCTCTCTGGTCCTAAACAAGTCTAAAGAACCAGCATGTCCACATGGAAACTCTACTGAACTTGGTCTACTAATTTACAAAGGAAAACATGCATAAATCAAGAATAATTATTTCTGTTAATCAAAAAATCATGATTAATTCACAAGATGTGCATTTTGGTATTACCAGACAGTGTGCACAAGTTGGGCTCAAGAACTTGAATATATTTAACAAGAAAAATCATTTATGCAGATCTGCCAGAAATAGATAAACATTTTTACAAAAAGATTTACATAATAAATTTGTGCAATTTTTGTCATAGGAGCTAGTAATGACCTAACACACAATATATCCAAAATTTAGCTACAGAAGATTTATGGTTTTTGAGATATTGAAGATCTAGAGTTTTCACATTTGTATTTTTCATGCAAAAACTAACAGGAATTAGCTCAGGCCAGAATAACAAAAGTTGTATTAAAATTCACAGCGAATCCAACAAAATTGGTTTCACATTTTTCTGATTTTTCTATGATTTTCTATGCAATTTACAAGAATCAGCCACTCACTTTTACTATTGGAGTTGCACTTTTGCAGGGGAGGCCCCCGGGAAGATTTCTGTTTTCGCAATGTAGTCCCCGGGGCGGCCGGCCGGCGCGGGTGGCCAAATTCCGGCGAGTTCGCCGCGGTTCTTGGCCGGGGAAGGGCAAGGGGGTGGTCTAGGGGCACTAGTGGTTTGATTTGGGGGCGTTGGACGGGGGCGGTGTTTGCACCGCGAGCGAGCACGCCGGCGGCGGCCGGTGCCGGCCGCGGCGGCTCGGCTCGTCCGACGATGTAACTCGATGCGGGGGGCTTGGGCGGTTGGTGAGTTACGGCGGGGGTAGGGAAGGGTGGTGGCCGGGGTGGGGGTCGGGCGCGCGGCCGGCCGGGCCGCGGCTCGCCGTGGGCGCCAATAAGGGCGCCGACGGTGGTGGTGCCGTTGGGCGCGGGGAGGGGGGTCCGCGCGCGAGGCGAAGGGCGGGCGCGCCTTATAGCGACGTGCGACCCTCCTAGCGACTAGAGGATGGACGGGGGGTGCCTTGGGGTGCGTGCACGCCGGAGACGACGCGAGGACCGCCGGTCCATGGCGTGTCGTACCCGCCGGCTCGGTTTTCGGGACGTTCTCGAGGTTCGAGGCATTGGGAGGCGGACGGCGGCCTTGGGAAGGCACGACCCGCCTCGGGAACATGCGCCGGCGGGGTAGGAAGCCGAGGCGCGGGCGGCCGGCGAGGGGCGGCGTGGCCGGGCGCGGCGCGCCGGCGCGCACGCGGCGCGGCGTGCGCGCGCGGCGCGCCGCGCGCACGCGCGCGGCGTGCGCGCGAGAGCGCCCCGAATTTAATCGGACCGGCCCCGTTCAAGCACGTTTTTCTCCCAAACATTGAATAAAAGTGCACAAAGCAATGAATAGGAAAGTTGTAGATCTAACTACCCTCTACAACTTTCAAAAAGGCCATATAGTGTTTTTCTCAACGGATTTTGCGGGGAATGTCGTGCCAACATTGAATGTCGGCCTTGTTCGAAAAACGGGAGGTACGGGCGGTTGACCATGTTTTTCACCAATTTTCACTCAAAATTTGAAATGCCATTCTACATGAAAGTTGTGTCCCTCAATGAGATGGACAACTTTCATAAAGGTATATTTTGAAGTGTTTAGGTGAAATTTGGAGAACGCGGCAAAAGTTCGGACGACATTCGCCGACGTCAACGGTTAAGCGGGGTTTGACCGTGTCTTTGACCCGGGGGTTCACTACGGGCATGTGTAGACTTTGTCACGGGGTTCATTAGGGTTCATTGGCGAGGTTTTCGGGTGATGGCCCAGGTTGACCTAGGTTTGACGGGTGTTTGACCAGGGTTTGACCGGTTGACCCGGTCATTAGCGTTAATGATGATAATTAAAAAACTGGGGCGTCACAGCCTATCCCCCTTAAGAAGAATCTCGTCCCGAGATTCGAAACTACAAGAGGACGAGAGGAAGTGATTCGGGGATAGCGGTATTACCCAAGAATTTCAGTGGGCCTTGCTCCACTTGAGGGCTTGGCTTGTTGCCGGGGTTGTTGATAGCGGATCCGGGGTTCTGCTGTCTAGGGTTCGGGAACTCCTTTGCGTAATGCCCGGGTTGTATACAATTGTAGCACAAACGGGGTGGAACTTCTCCGGGCTTGGAGATCTGTCGCTGGACTTTCTTGATAAGGCAGAGCCTCTTCCTCTCCTTTTTCCTTTTTAACCTCGCAGCTCGCGAAAGTGTTGCACTAGCAGGGAGTTGAGTAGCCTCGTTGGCGTTACATCTTTGTTTGCCTTTACGCGGACAAGTCTCTGTACAGGTAATTTCCCACTCACTTACATCTATCTCGGATAATACTCGCTTGTTGCCTCAGATTGCATCCTCTTCTGCTCTAAGATCCAGTGGTAGTCGAGAAGGTGGTAATATGGAGTCGGAGGCTTGGGGCTGGTCTTGATTAACATATTCCTCCAACAGATTTAACAAACGGGCTTGTTCGACCATAGAGGCGGATAAGGACCGAGAGAGACCGCTACGCCAAACTATTCGACATGGTTTCCCATAACGTCCTTGGATGATATCGGACACCATCTCGGTTCAAGACATAGAATTCGCCCTTCTAACGGTTGAGTTGCACCGACAATGGCGTTTATGTCACTCCGGGTAGGTACTTCGGGTGAACGGGGCTTGGAAGGTTGGATCTCTTGTTGCATCGGTGGCATCCGCGGTAGGCTGCCGAGCCATCCGTTGTTGTGCTTGTCTGGAGTTGGCGCAACACCTCGGTATGTGCTGCTACGAAAGCTTCGGTAAACATCGTGGGTGGCGGTAGCGTAAGATCACCACTACCTGATGCATCAAAACTATAGGGGTTATTCCATGCCGGTCTGAACATCTGAAAATTTTTAAGTCCCTAATTAGTACATGTTCCGAATCTCACCCATAAACTTATTATTCGAACATACTTCTACGAGACTCGTTCACGGTAAGCAATGCGAATCGGACATCCAAACAGTCACAATATTGAATTGATAAAGCTTTGTCCACACATCCCATGATCGGGAATGCAGATGGAACAAAAAGGTACAAGGTGTGTCCTCTTACTACCTCATCGCCGTTCATGAGGAAGCGGACGATGAATGTGCACATGCACAGCTAATAGCAGACATAATCCTCCTACGATACAGAGGTACATCCCTAACAATGTCCAGCAAAACAACTCGAGCTCTTCTGAAGGCGGAGTCATGGGTGGCAGCTTGGATTGATTTCTGCTTTTGGTCTGCTCTGAGCTTCTTCTCGACGTCGGGAACGAATACGGGAGAACAGCTTGCTCGAGGGGATTGAAGTAGGTGGAAGGAGAACAAGAACAGTGATACTGCCGAGCTTGGATGGAAATGGAGCTTTCGTATCGGCGGTTCCGGGTAAAAGGTTCCATTTTATAACCGCCGCGGGGCGGTAATGGTCGATTGACCTGGTCGGGTCTCTGGTGTAGGCAACACGGAGCTCGACAATGGTCGGCTCGCGCGATCTCGGCGTCGTGAATACGGTTGCGGAAATCGGGGGTAGAGCGACGTCATGGCGTCGTATGACCGTGACACCGATGACGATGGGGCTCAACGGTCTAAATAATCAACCGTGATGGGAAGCGAACGAGAAAAGCTTAGTGTACAACACTTTACGTTCACGATAGCAACAAGGGAAACATAGCAAAAAGCTTCGATCGATCCCGGGTTTACTTCCTTGCCCGATTCGAGGATTTGAAAGTTATGAGCATGGGCAAGAACGAATACACGATGGATGATTCTTCCTACCGACTATTCGAGAACCTTGACCGCTCAAGAGCTTGTCGCTTCTACTCGTTTACACTTGGCTTAGCAGAAAAGGAATCGATGCTACAAGGTCGTCGGGATTCACGGCAAGGGACCAATTCGACGAGAGATTTCCAATAGACCATTACAAAGAAGGAAGGCTAAAGACAGAGTTCCATAATCTCCTATACGAAAGATGACTTCAAGTGGGGACTTCAAAACCATCTTGCTCACGCCTTTACTTACTTTGTAAAATTTGAGGTTTTGACAACTCATTATTTTTAAGGTGTGAAAATTTTCAAAGTTGATGTGATACACATGCTTGTGCGGTATGGTGCTCATGATGCACGTTAGAATGACTCGGCTACCCATATGATGAGTTAGTGATTCCGAAGACAATCAAAGGCAGAGAAGGATTTGAGTGGCGAGTCGCTTTCTCACAACCAAGATACCTAGCGCGCTCCTAGTGGCAGTCGTGTGGCTGCAGCACACACGATGCCCTAGGCTCCGTCGCGGCACCTTTAGTTATGGGATGACAACTTCACCAAACACAAAGGACGAGTGGAAGATATTGAAAACACTCCATGTGTATGCACGTTAGTTCACCCAAGGTTCCCGAATGCACATGCTATGCCAATGCATGCTCAAGAAGAGACATAATTATTTATTTATTTTTCAAAAGGTTGTGAGCAAGACCACGGGGAATAAGCTCATGATTGCATGTTCGAAGTAACCACGACAAGGATATCAATACGAAGAATACTCGGTGCCTCAATATGTCCGAGGACAAGGGGTTGAAGGAAAATACAAGTCGACGAAATGACTTGATGATAGGAGAATCACTATTGGAGATTGAATTCTAAGATCAAGACATTCCCACGGACATAGTAGAATAGCATAAGTTCTTTTCTCCGGTGAGCATTGCTTTGGGTAGTCATGTGCACGAAGGCACGGTTGTATGTCGAACTCGAAGCGAGCTCACATACATAACGACATGAAGTTCGGCCGTTATGAACAAAAGTTTATAACTTTAACCCGCAGCTCCAAAAATTCCCAATTTTGGATGGTAAATCATCAAGGTTGGAGATGAATTTTTGATACTCAAAGGCCGAGCTAGAAGGCTAGGAAGGTTGCTCAATTAGGCAAGGTTCTAGATGCCGGTTCGGAAAAGCAGCACTGACGAGGTTGACTAAACCGAGCATAACTTGAGACAGACAAAAGTTATGACCGTGATTTGCTGTGAGCAGGAAGTAGATTAGATTCGAAGCAATTTTTTTTTGCACACCTATTTTAGTTACTCCTAGAACATGGTGCAAAGACAAAGCGAACAAACTTTTACAACTTTGGGCAGCATAACAACTAAGCACGAGAGGTACTCTAGTTTATAAAAAAACACACTAGCAAAATCTTCCTTAGAGAGCATATGGAAATTTATTTTTCGGGTCCATTTAGTTGTTTCGATTTTTAATATGCATGCAAGACGTCCTATCCAACCTCACATGGCAATCAAGCCAAAAATCGAAGTTAGTGCCGGTGGCAAGGCTTTTATTCGTCTCTCCCTATAATATCTAGTCGAGAGCTATACGGTACTCGCTTAACGACTAACGAAGCGTTGTTATGTACCTGCAGAAAACGAACCTTTCGTGCCAGCACGTCACGAAAGCGTCCCCATACATTACCGTTCGCTTATAGAAACGACATCCATGCGTTAAGCCGCTGCATGGACAGCGTCCAACCTCGGACATCCTCGTTTGAATGGAGTATATCCTTGCCTCGCATGAGCGACATGCGGAATGCACACGTATGAAACACGTGGCGACACACAACTCATAAACGGACGCGAAGATGGGATCCGTGGAATGGATCACTCCATCAACCCTCGCAATTCCCGTTATGCGGAACAAAGCACACGTATAAAACACGTGGCTCATCTAGTTTGGTTGTGCAAGAATGTAAGTCCGATATAAAGTAAAATGTGCCCGTAAGTTAGCAAAATAAACCATAGATTAATAAGCCACCTGAAAGAACCCAAAAATTCCCTCTAGGGCCTCTCGGTCTAGTTCATCCTTAACGGACCAACGCATTTTGTAAACACAACCAATCTTGGCAAGTTTTATTCCAAAAATCATGTGATTAAGGTTGTTAATTAGGCTCTGGTGCATGCAATCGCTCTGATACCAGCTGTGACAACCCGCCCAGGAAAATACCGTACTATCGCCTAAGACCGATCCATTGTGGTCATTAAGCAATAGTAAAGTATCGTCCCGTCGTTAGTTGCCGGTTAACGCCCGGTAAATCACTTGGACATCGAACGAGAGGATCGATGCATGCATTAAACTCACGCGAAGGCGAGTCCGAGTACAACATGAATTAAACATTTTATTACAAACTATTGTTCACGACATGGAGTAAAGGTTCGCAGTTCGAAAAACGACGGAAATAAAATAAACTAGCGCAATGGTAGACATCACGGAGGCCATCCGTGATGTCGGCACTTGTCGTCACCCATCCGGTCAATCACACCTCGCAACAACAATTTTAAAGCAAGGTCGAGTATACTAATACTCAAGAAGACTTAACCATCGAGTGAAAACTACATCACCAAACTCTAGACATGAAAGGCTTTTGGCCGGTGGAGTTTCTTTTGCCGAATGGACTCCTAAGAGTAGGTCCTTACTTTCAATGTTTTAGCACAAGTTCCAGTTGATTACCATTTCTAAATGTGCCATCTAATTCAATCAAGGATTGGACAAGCAATTAATGCATCCAACAATATTCCTCGAGTTCCATCATTATGGGGTATTATGGCCGCTTGATTAAGCGATCTCGGATAACGGTGAGAGGCCGACAATCGATTGATTTAAACCTTGCAAGGTAAACCCAAACACGGGGTAGGCCGCCCCCGAAAGGACAACTTTCCCGGGCCGTTCCCGTCGATCTTCGGCTCGGGAGCAGAACCTACATTCCTTGGTACAAGGTTTTTTCGGATCGCTCCCACATGAACGTATAGACTCACGCGGTACCACACTTGTTGTGAGCGAGGGGGACACAAGTGCCCCGGGTTTAGTAGGGAAAGGTTCCCTTACCACGTCAATCGGGTACTAGGCTTACCGGTCCCATACCCGCATATGTTTAGTACGTTCAAAAGCTTAGCCCACGAAAGCCACCGGACCGGAGCCCAAATCCCATGCTCTTACCACATGAGCAATCCATTTAAGGATATCTTATGATTCATATCTAGGAACCTAATCTCGCGAGTGACGAACATCACTCGACTTCTACCGGTCCTATAGCATAGCGACTATCGACCTAGCATACTAGTGATAGAGCATAGGTACCTAAGGATCATGCATCTAGGGTTTCATTTAACTCCCGAACGTAAATGCACAATCATCCATAAATAATTGAATAAAGAATTTGAAAATCGGGTTAGATGCACCGGGCTTGCCTTCGTCGGTTAGGTCGGCTGGGCACCCTCGGTGTCGAGTACTTCCACGTCATTTGCGGTGACGCTTCCGCTCCTCCTTCCTTGGTTTCCGGGACAAGGGAGTAATCTCCGTCCGAAGATCTACACGGAATGCAATGCACTTTAGGTGATGTGATAGTTTGTTGTCTTATCCAACTCGGGTTGGTCATATTCACCTTAACAAGCATTCATCTAATGTTTCTCTTTTAGGAAGGTTATTGGTTGTACATGGGTTACTCTTTTATTCCACATTTGAATAAAGGTTTTTATTAGGCTTATCATTTCGTGTGAAAGCTTCATTTCCTTTTATCTTCACCAACAAAGGTGTAATTAATATTTTTATCCATGAATTACTTTATGATCAGTGATGATATTTAATTATCTTTTAATTATATTAAATAATATCTTCAAAAAGGGAAAAGAATTAATTAGGGATTTTTCTTTATTTAATTTCCCTTTAATATTAAAAGGGCATTTAAGCTTTTCATTAAACAATTAAATCACCAAAAATTAAATGAGTGTTTCTTAAGCCTACTAGTACCTATCCTGGTCCATTGTACCCACATGTAAAAGTTGGATGCTAGGAAATTAAATATTATGGAAAATATCAAAGGCTAGCTAGTGGTTCCATTTAAATGCATATAAAAACAAATAAGCATCAAATTGATCCAAACTTTCTTGTGCATTCTCTCTGGTCCTAAACAAGTCTAAAGAACCAGCATGTTCACATGGAATCTCTACTTAACTTGGTTTATTAATTTACAAAGGAAAACATGCATAAATCAAGAATAATTATTTCTGTTAATTCAAAATTCATGATTAATTCACAAAATGTTCATTTTGGTATTACAAGATAGTGTGCACAAGTTGGGCTCAAGAACATGAATATATTTAACAAGAAAAAGCATTTATGCAGATCTTCCAGAAATAGAAAAACATTTTTAGAAAAATATTTACATCATCAATTTGTGCAATTTTTGGCATAGGATCTAGTCATGAGCTAACACACAACATATCCAAAAATTAGCTACAGAGGAGTCATGGTTGTTGAGATATTGCAGATCTAGTGTTTTCACATTTGTATTTTTCATGCAAAAACTAACAGGAATTGGCTCAGGCCAGAATAACAAAAGTTGTAGTATAATTCACAACGAATCCAAAAAAGTTGGTTTCACATTTTTCTGATTTTTATGTGATTTTCTTCGTAATTTACAAGAATCAGCCACTCACTTTTACTATTGGAGTTGCACTTTTGCGGGGAGGCCCCCGGGAAGATTTCTGTTTTCGCAATGTAGTCCCCGGGGCGGCCGGCCGGCGCGGGTGCCAAATTCCGGCGAGTTCGTCGCGGTTCTTGGCCGGGGAAGGGTAAGGGGGTGGTCTAGGGGCACTAGTGGTTTGATTTGGGGCGTTGGACGGGGCGGTGTTTGCACCGGCGAGCGAGCACGCCGGCGGCCGGCGGTGCCGGCCGCGGTAGCTCGTCGTCCGGCGATGTAACTCGATGCGGGGGGGGCTTGGGCGGTTGGTGAGTTACGGCGAGGGGTAGGGAAGGGTGGTGGCCGGGGGTGGGTCCGGGCGCGCGGCCGGCCGGGGCGCGCGGCTCGCCGTGGCCGCCAATAAGGGCGCCGACGGTGGTGGTGCTGTTGGGCCGCGGGGAGGGGGGCCCGCGCGCGGGGCGAAGGGCGGGGCCGCGCCTTATAGCGACGTGCGACCCTCCCTAGCGACTAGAGGATGGACGGGGGGTGCCTTGGGGCGCGTGCACGCCGGAGACAGCGCGAGGACCGCCGGTCCATGGCGTGTCGTACCTGCCGGCTCGGTTTTCGGGACGTTCTCGAGGTCCGAGGCATTGGGAGGCGGACGGCGGCCTTGGGAAGGCACGGCCTGCCTCGGGAACATGCGCCGGCGGGGTAGGAAGCCGAGGCGCGGGCGGTCGGCGAGGGCGGCGCGGCCGGTGCGGGCGCCGGCGCGCGCGCGCGCGCGGCGTGCGCGCGAGAGCGCCCGAATTTAATCGGACCGGCCCCGTTCAAGCACGTTTTTCTCCCAAAAATTGAATAAAAGTGCACAAAGTAATGAATAGGAAAGTTGTAGATCTAACTACCCTCTACAACTTTCAAAAAGGCCATATAGTGTTTTTCTCAACGGATTTTGCGGAACGTCGTGCCAACATTGAATGTCGGCTACGTTCGAAAAACGAGAGGTACAAACGTGTTGACCAAGTTTTTCACCAATTTCCACTCAAAATTTGAAATGTCATTCTACATGAAAGTTGTGTCCCTCAATGAGATGGACAACTTTCATAAAGGTAGATTTTGAAGTGTTTAGGTGAAATTTGGAGAACGCGGCAAAAGTTCCGGACGACATTCGCCGACGTCATCGGTTAAGTGGGGTTTGACCGTGTCTTTGACCCGGGGTTCACTACGGGTATGTGTAGGCTTGGTCAAGGGGTTCATTAGGGTTCATTGGCGAGGTTTTCGGGTGATGGTCCGGGTTGACCTAGGTTTGACCGGTGTTTGACCGGGGTTTGACCGGTTGATCCGGTCATTAGCGTTAATGACGATAATTAAAAACCCGGGGCGTCACACGGCGGCGATGGTACGGGCAGAGCATGAGATAGAGGGATGAGGATGAGGAAAGAAAGGAGGGATGCAATCCTCTACCGTGCTGGATTGCTGGAACCGTCCTGGTGGGCACTAGCACGATGCCGCAATTGCCACGATCTCCTTTTGCTGACTAAAAATAAAAAACCGGTGCGCGACAGCTGGCCCAGCGGGACTCCGTTTGGCTGCGGAGAATGGCTCAGGGAATAAGTATTCCATACCCAGGGTGTAGAATATAACTACTATATATATATATATAAGTCAAACAAAGAAGAGTTCGGAAATCGGAATTGCATTCGGAATTGCAGGTGGAGGATGCGGCCCCTGAGGTGGAGGATGCACACCATGATGATCATGGGGCGGATGGCCATGGCCCCGAGGGGGAGGAGGATACACATCTGGTGGTGGTGGGTGAGGGTGTGCATGGGAATGCCCTGAAATTGCAGAGAGAAAGAGAGTAAATCAGATTAAATTTCCTCATGATGTATAACAACTTCACAGCTACCACAGTTTGCAGGAACAGAAACCATTTGGAGAAAGTGAGCACAGATCGACTATGGAAACAGGATGAACAGGGACGACGATCCCAGCGATAAGATAGCTGTAGGACTCCGATTCACAAAGACCAAGAGTTGACTGCTGCCATAGTTGCCAGATTGGCAGATTCATTTTTGACCTCAAATTAATAAGCAGAGGGGGTAAACTGGTTACGGCCCACGCCCGCCCGATACCATCATACCACGAGCTCGTCTGGATTATCTGTGGGTGTTCGTTTTTTGCTTTTAGGTTTCAGCGGCCGCTGGTTGTGTCGTTTTGCTACTTTGGGAAACGTAAATATTCCATGATAGCATATGAAGTGAACCTTCTGTTCAATGTGAATATTTCATTATACCTGGACATTCTACACATTCTGGTTCTCCGAACTGTGACTCTTCTCTAGTTGGAACTTGTCGGATTTTTTTTAAAAGATAGCAGGAGCACTGCTCTGTTGTATAAGAAGAAAAAGCATTGTATATAACAAGCCGAAGCGTACACCAACACCACAAATAAACACACACAACCCAACGTTACACCACCACCACCACTTGGGAGAAGAGCGGAAGGCAAACCGTTGGAAACTGCACCGTTGTCGCCAACGCTATGCCACGACAAAAGCCGTAGCCCACTGCAGCCGCATATATCATTGGAGAAGAGGCCCTTTGGCATCAACCACATATATCATGGTAAATATTTATCTTGCTTCGTTAAGTTTAAGATTTTGAATGCTGATGTTAACACAGCAGCAGCAGCAGTTGTCTCGGTACTTTGGTAGTTCTTTTTTGCGGGTACTCTTGTAGTTCAATCGTTCACTTTTTTTGGTTTTGTGTGTTCCTCTAACATTTCTGTCGGACCCTTTTGTTGTGAAAGCTTCACTAGAATCCATCTCTTTAGGGCTTGTTCGATTCTATCAGATTGTTTCCGGTCGAAATAATTTCTAAAACATTGATATAGCAAAAAAAATTGTAATAGGTAGAATAAAAGGGCTGGATTTATTCCGACTCATGATAGGTATAACAGGAGACCGGTATTTTTTTTTTGGCATTACGAGAGCTTTTATTCATCCAAAGCAGGGTTACAATCTTTGGCCACTAACTCCATTAGGGCCCGTTCGGTTATCCCGGATTGGGCTGTTCCGGAGCCCAATCCGGGCGGATCGGGGAGGCCTGTTTTCGTTCTGGGCCTGCACCGGAATTACCGTTCGGTTAGTATTGGGCTAGAATGGAAAACGGGCCCGGAAAATTTGTAACACTACCCGACGGCCCGGAACACTTCCCCTACCCTAACCCTCCGGATTCCATTTCCAGAAAAACGGATGACGCGAGGTGAAAAGGCGGCGGCGCGAGGTCACGGTGTGGCGGCGCACATCCGCGACGGCGAGAAGCTCTCGTACCGCGTCACCATCTCCGCTGGATTTTCTCCAGGAAGTGCTGCCCTCTCTTCGTTCTCCTCTCCCATGTTCTTGATGTTGAGGTTGCCGAGCCTAGGGACCTGTGGATTCGATTGTTCTTAGGGTAAACTGGATCTCTATTCCCCCATCACCTAGGGTTCTTGAGCCTGGGGTTCGATTGTTTAGTCTTGAGCCTGGGATTCGATTGTTTACTTTGATCCAATTTCATTTCAGAGTGATAATGGGGATGCGATGTACTCGAATCCCATTTCCTATTCCAAAAACACTGATCTGACTGAAATTTTTAACAGGGTTGGAGGGAAGGAAAACTTCATCCACTGCCGCAATTGTGGTGAGCCTTCTTCTGCATTTCCATGTTTGGAGCAGTAAACTTTCCTTTTCCCTGGTTACTCTGTGGATTGATCTGTTTCACCAATTTACTGTTGTTTTATAATTGCTCTCTGTGCACTGTAGTTTAGTGCTAGTTTTTTTAAGCCATGTGCTTGAAGATTCTTCCTAGTAGTACATGCCTATGAGTAAATGTGGATTTACATAACCATGCTCTAGTACTAGCCTATCAGTAATCAATTTCACTTAACAGTGAGAAATACGTGAAATCACTAGCTGCTGGAGCTATCTACTGTTCATTGGTTGGTGGCTTATGTGGTCCCGGGGATTGTCTTTTGTGACTTGCAAGAATGGGAGTGGATCACTTCAATGGATTTTATAATTCTCCAGGCACAAGCATAGTCTTGTCCGCACTGTTCTAAATCAAGTCCATTTTCTTTGAGCTATAATTAAGGTGGTAGCTTGTCCATTTCTCTTTTCATGGATTGAGATTCTTTTCTGTCCCCCAATTACTGCAGTGAAATCATAGCCTCCCTTTTGTCAAGCTATGGTGCTATAAATGTTAATGTCATATGTTTAATTTTCAGGACCTTGTAGATGACATTAAAATTGCTCAAGAGAAGAAATTTGAAGAACTGAAGAGGTAGCAGGAGCTTCCAGTTCAAACTCTATTTTATCTTCATCGAGGCTGGATGTTGCTATTTTCTCTCTTGATGAAGACTATTTTTTATTGCTACTCCCTCATTTCAAGACTGAAAAGATGTTGCTATTTTTCTCTTGATAAAGACTATTTTTTATTGCTATTCCCTGCATTTCAAGCATGAAAAGATGTTGCCATTTTTTTATTTGCTACCTGTCAAAGTGTTTTCATTCCCGACCAAAACGAACGGGTGTAAAAAAAGTTCCGTTTTGATTCCTGGTCTGAGCCACCAGGTTTCAGTGACTCGATCCAGCCCAAGAATGAAACCAGGCCTGTTTCCAAACCTAGAAAACCACTGAGTTGGAGTATAGTAGGACCAAGATCTAACAGGACACCACTGAGAGGACTTGTTCGCGCAGCAGTGTGCTGCTTGATTGGCCTCTCGACTTACAAAGACACATTAAAAATTTAAAAACACCCTACGAAGCTCTCGGATTTCATGCCATAAACTAGATATCGATGATCTTGCCCCCGACTGTGAAGTGATCAGACTGACAAGTTCTGAACAATCCGTCTCCAAAATCACTCTGTTGTAGCCATGCGTCACTGCTAGCAGTAGACCATCTCTTGCCGCCAAAGCTTGGCTCGTAAGCACATCAGGTAAGAGCGAATACCATTTAGCCTCCACCGCAATGACATCTCCTCCGTGCCCTCTTGCGTTCGGATGTCCCAATTTGGGCTCCAAAACATCACATCATCTCTCACTATTCATCTGACGCACTGACGCATTTGTGTACCGCTTTTGGGCCAATTTGCACAACCGAACCCACCCTCAATATCCATTGCCTGTTTTGGCATCAAAAGCGCCATCCGTATTGACCTTTATCCATCCTTTATCAGGTCTTCATATCGGCGGTTGTTTCAAATCCATAACCACCAGATCCTGCAGCATACTCGAGATATGTTTGACTGCTGCCTTGGGACTTTTGGCCGTGCTGCCTCCTGTTCCGACCCGTCGTCCACAAGGACCAGACACCGCATATAAAAAGCTCTGCATCCATGGTCGAGCAGATCGACCTAGCCAGTAAATCTGTTGTCCACGACACCGGATGGAGGTTTGGCATAACTTTCCCTGTCAGCTCCTTTAAGGGTGGGTTCGGTTCCACGAATTGGCCCAAAAGCGGTACACAAATGCGTCAGTGCGTCAGATGAATAGTGAGAGATGATGTGATGTTTTGGGTGGTGAGATGGGATGTTTTGGGGGGAATTGGGGTGGCTTTGGGGGAACCGAACGCACCCTTAAAAGGTACGTGCCACGAGTGCACGTGATGGCCACATGATAAACACTTTCTTCGGAGTGACCATATAGCTCACAATGACTCTCCTTCTCCACATGTCACCGCTTCGTCTCCAGCTTTGACAAAGAAAAAGTTGTTTATTATCCGCCACTAAAAAATGCGTACCTTCGGAGGCACCTTTATTTTCTATAGCACACGCCACCAGGAACTTGTTTCGGAGCTACATGCCCAAGTCGCTCGTCGTTGCGCATGGTTCTCTGTTTAATCAGCTTTCGTTTTCTATATGTTGATCCAACAATGTTGCATCCACTCTTCTCAAAAGCCAGTGCTACTGTAATGTATTCCTAGTTGAATTTTCATGATCTCTTCCACATCCATCCAAATAAAATTTTCATGAATTAAGGATGCATTCCATATTCTTGTACCAGGAACAAACAATTCATTAACCATCATGACAGGAGACTATAGATTGATTCCCGCTGTCTTGTCATCGGGTTAAAAATTCCAGTGGGAACCGGTCAAACCACCCCGGACCGGTAGCGGTTCGGGGCGGTTTGAAACCGGCCAAATTCAAAAATTTCAAATTTGAATTTAAAAAATTGAAAAATCAGGTAAAAATTCCTAAAAATACTTTATGGTGTGTTTGATCTATTGTTGTCAAAATTTTTCAAATATTTGCTCATTTATTATACTTTGTAGGCATTAGAAGTTCAACCAAAAAAGAAAAAGGAAAAATTTTTGGCTGGTTCAACTTCTAATGCACGCAAAAAAAAAATATTAAATGCATTAATATTCGTAAAATTAGACACCATTAGATTCTACACAACTTGAAATACTTTTAGAATTTTTTTCTTTTATTTCTAATTTTTTAATTCAAATTTGAAAACACCCCAAATTCGTCACTGATTCGATCTTTTTTGTTCAACGACCGGTTACCGGTCCGGCTTACTGATCAAACCGCTCGGTATACCGTTTCAAACCGATTGCACTACGTGATTTGGTTTGAAATTTGAATTTGACCGGTTTCCACCGGTTCCCACGGTAACCGGTCCGGCTAACCGCTACCGCCGGTCGGAGGTTTGGTCTACCGGTTCGAACAATAAAACCCTACTTGTCATACATATCATGAGTAAATTAGTTTTTGACCCGGAATAAATCCTGACCTCTTGTTCTATCTATCACAAATTTCTTGATATATCTATATTTTGGAAACCATTCCGGACGGAACGATTCCAATGGAACCGAACAAGCCCTTAGAGTATGTGGCAGCAGCAGCTTTCACAACAGGATTTGATTTGAATTATTTTTAATGTATAGAATTAGGAAACTCAGAGCTGGAATAATGATCATTATTGATGTGGCTATTGATATTGGTTTTGGTATGCAATAATTAAAGGTAATTATATGACTGAATAACTCAGCAACTCCACCTGTTGGAGTATGCACTGAAATGGGATGGATGTGGAGATGGTAAGCTCCAGAGTAGATTAGTTGCTTGTTGTTAGTGATGTAGGCAGGAACAAATGAAGCAGGATGTGGATCTTCATTCTTTAAGAGAATAATTGAGAATAGGTCAAATTTCACCCTTGTTTTTCCTCTTTCTGTTAATCTATCACGTGTGATGTAATTACCTGTGGACTCATGTGCTTGAGCCTGCAGATCTTGATTCCATGGTAGTGCTTAAAGTGAAGGATTCTGAACTCAAGGTAACCAAGTGCACAACTCAATTCAACATGTTCTTTTGTTGATGCTGACAATGGCTGTTGTCAGTGTAAGAAAGCATAGTTGGCCAATAACAGAAGTAAACTCGTATGCTACGCATTTATGAGTTATGACATTGTTTGATTTCAACAATGAAATTAGGTGTTCTGATACTTTATCTCACAAGGTTCCAGTGCGCATAATTTGATTGATTGCTTGAAGTTCAATGTAAATACCACTCTTTTTAGTCGTAGATTTTTTATTGGATCTACTACACATCAATACTATGCCATTCTCATTGTGCCTGGATGTGGCTGCGTGCCTTCATCCCTTTCTGTAGATGTGCCTTTGGCCTGTTTCCCAAAATTGTGAAGGATCTGTTACTTTCACTTTGATTTTCAGATGATCCATGTAGGACGTTATGCGCAAAACATTTGTTGTTTCAAGTCGGTGACCTTTTTTATCTACTACATCTAACATGACAGCCAACGATATGTTTGATTGGAGGTATATGATTCCTTTTTCTGATCCCCCCCAGATAGATTTACACGTGTTTTCGTTTTATTAGCCTGAATCATCGCAAGTGGTTTGAACCTAATAATCAAACGATTTATGAAGTCACAATTTGCTTCTGTCAGTGATGGAACACGGCTCACCTAAAATTATCTGAATGTGTTTCTGATAAAAAAATGAAGTAATATGATTAGAGATACCTCACACGAAGTAAGATTTATTTAGGCCCCCTTCATGTGTCACTCCTTGTGATTCTGAATTTTTCGAAAGGGGGACTTAAATATTTTCTAAAAGAAAGAAAAGTAAAGAAAGTAGGAATGATATCATAGTGGACTATTAATCTTGTAGTTATCGAGCTGTCAAGTAGCCCACGACATGCGAATTGCACAGCCCACTAGATGTCCCAAAGCTGAAAAATACTAGAATTAATGAGCCGATCAAGGAGGAAATACGTTGGCGTTCGGACCTACTACCTCCGTTCCAAAATGTAGTTCGTTTGACTTTTTCAACCCCAAGTTTGACCGCTTGTCTTATTCAATTTTTTTTGTGAAATACTATATTTTTGTTATGGCTAGCTTTAGTAATAAATGAATTTCATAAATGATCTAAATTTGACTATATTTGTATAAATTTGTCGAATAAGATGAGTGGTCAAACTTGAGGCTAAAAAAGTCAAACGACCTACATTTTGAAACGGAGGGAGTACGAATTAAGGAGACTGATCTTGGTGCAGTCAAGCCAATCGGATGAGCGACGGGAACAAAATTCATGTTGAAGCATCATTTTCAAGGAATCCTTGGGAAGCACCGTTCTGCTTACAGCCCACCTAGTCACCACCTTTAATTACTCATTCATCCAATTAGGCCGAATTAGCTAATAATGCCAAAGTTGATCACCAACACGCTGTCATCACACAAATGGACCCTAACGAAAGGCCTGTAATTTTTAAAAACTGCGCAACGATCGCCATGTTTCTGTGATGAATTTGAAAACTGTTTTCCATGTTGGAGATGCAGAAATCTGCACTGAACCAATCAGCGAGGTCTAATCCACATTGTACGTGAAGTAAGAACATATTTATAGCTGCTATATGACAATTTTTTAATAAGCAGACTGCCCATTCTATTAAACAATGTCAAAATAAACATCGGAGAAACAATGTCTACCCATGTAGAAGCAACTGTAAAAGTCAGGCAGAAGGAAACCAATAGTGCTTTGCTGTTTAGATCGTCTGGAAATAAACAATAGGTAGGATTCATAATCGAACATTCTCAAATCGATTGTTTAATTGATTCTTCAATCAATTTTTATACATACTCAATACCGGTGTAGAGAAAGCAGTGTCAGCCGCAACAATGCATCATGTCAATTACTAGAATAAATTGCCGGAGAATCAAAGACATTATAAAAAGGAAACAGAATAAATTGCAGGGGCATAAGAAACATTATAAAAAAGGAACCAGAACTAGGAGCATTCACACAGCAAGCCGGATTAGCTGGCTTCACACACGTGGCCCGGAGCGTTCTCTTCTGGAAGCGTGCCAGTCAATTTGCCTGAAAACTGACAAAGGGACAGAAAATGTTTAGATAAAAACTGGAACATGCCGGTTGAAGCCAGACAGTCCCATATCTACGGCTATGGAGCCAGATTGCAAGACACATGGCTATGAAAGAGCCATCTGTCGACAGATACAACAGCATTCGGCAATAAGTAAAACATGTAAGCATGTAAAAGAAACACTGCCGAACGCATGACATCAGCATGACGATATGTCGGTCTTTAAATAAATAAAGGGAAGCAAAGCACGTAGCCATGACCGATCGTCAAAGACAAAAGGGTATAAAAAATAAAAGGGGTGAAGCACGGCCGTGATTCTACAGTAAACAGAGAATGCATAAGGCCGAAAGCAGCACCTCGTCAGACGTGAAACCTTAAACAAGTCAATCCACCTGATGATACGATCATGTTTAAAAAATAACACGCCCCCAGACAGGGTTAGATTAATCCACCGGATGATACAATCTAACTTACTGAAAGGTTAAAAGCATTCAATATTTAAAGCGCACCCACGATCACACTTCACTCGTGAAAGCAGATCGAGTCCACATACAGTACGGGCGAATCGGGGTCCGTGAAGAAGGAACGGACTCGCCAACATTGGTAAATCTATCGATCGACATCGACATCTAATCCACCGGATGATTAGCTCTAAGACGACCCAAAAACCCGCATCCACCCGATGATACCCGGCTCGTCAAGATCTACACAACACCGACGAGGTCGAACCCACAACAAGTGGCAATCCAGATCGGGTTCAGTTTCGGCTATTGAAGGCACACGTCACCACGTCTCGAGATAGAGCCGATCCTAACCAATCTAGATTGGGCAAAAAGGTGATGCACGAATTTAAACATAAAGAAGTAAAAACTCACAGCAACACACGGTAACTTAATGAATCTACTAGATCTTGCCAAAATCTAATAGAGCCGATAACTCGGTACATACTGGATCTTAGCCCACCGGATGGCTCATGACCCAACAGAGGAACCCCCTTGAAACCATAACTTAAATCCGCCTGACGATACTAAGCATGGTCATCAAGAGCTACTTGCATCAGAGATCTAAATACACCGGATGATACTAGACATGATATAAGGTTGTCGGGACTTACGGAGGTCGACGGATCGATGATTCCTCTCGAAGAACTCGACGACTCGACACAAAGGACTCGATTTGGCACGGAGGCCGGTTTTGTTGTATGATTGATTGATTCTTACAGATGCCGAGGGTTTATATTTATACCCTGGTACTAATATGACTCCTAATAGATTGCGACTACAAAATCTATGGAAAATAAAAAATACAGCGTCGTGTTCGTCTCGTATTCGACTTCAATTCAGCTCTTCCTCGTATCTGATCCACGTCATCGTGTATCCTCGAGCCCCATTGCCTCTATCTGTGGAAAGCCCTGTCTGTCGAATGATGACGTACTTCTGGACACAAGCGCCTTTGCCGAATGCTTCTGAGAAGCGCCTCGTTGTCGAATGGTCTTTTTACCAAACCTGGTCCATTTGTCAGCCACTCCTTGGTGCCAAATTTTGGTGTTAACATATTCCCCTTCAATTTTGGGATAAAGAATTTTATTCCGAAATTGACCGTGGACAGCACCCTCAATCCAAATTTGCCAACACTTATTCTCCAGATCTTTCCAGGGCTTTGCATCCGGATTTGTGCTTTTAATTCAGACCTCAATCTTTCCTTGATGTCAATTGTTGACATCTTGACTTTCAAGAAAACGATCAGCAATTTGCTTTCTTGAGTCCATGGAAACTCCAGACTTTCTTTCAGACCTACCGCAACAGATCAGCTGGAGGTCGACACTGTGAAGTCACGATATACCTGATCGTCAGGATTGGAAGACGACAAAGTCATGTGAATCATGCACCTATGCAGGATGGTCATGGACGCAGTTATAGATGGCTGATTCCAAAATATTAAAATCACACTTATCAACATGAGTATCAGAACTCCCATCGCTGATTCCGCTTATCCTTTCGTAGTCTGAACCGAAACACCTCTGGCAATTGATTCTTCTGAAATCAGGTTGTAGTGACTTTGAGCACGGGAACACAGTATCCACCTTGGCTGTATTGTATAGTCACGGGTGAGCACCTGCTTGTCAGTAGGCCCCAGGTGAAACAAACAAAAACAGCATGATCCTCGTGGTCAGGATCGTCACGGGTGAACTTGAGGATCAAGATGCCGCGGCTATAAATAGGAGTCCCTCCACATCTGATTCACTCAACCAAAGACAATATGAAACTGCTGCTCTTAGTCAATATATTTTTCCAAGCATGTGTCTGTCCTCCTGAGCTCGGTAGTGAAGTCATGAGCAATCGGAGCTAGAAGAATGCTTGCGAAGAAGAGATGACCATCACTGGCATGCCCTCCGTGCCCACTGAAGTATACAGGGGCGCCACCTGAAACCGAAGCAACTACCATGTGGCGTTCTTGTCTGTGGACACTGAGGAATGTAATTATTCAAGGTAGTTCGGCTATGCCAGGGGTCTTCTCGGTCCACGGAGCTAGAAGAAAACTTGCGATGTAGCTTTGTAAAGTAGTCTGCATCGCCAAGATTGTAGTAGGTGATCCGTGGCCATAACTGTTTTTGTATCTTGTAATCAGCTTTGGGCTGAAATTTCTGTTTTGAATACCATCCCTCTTTCTCCTGTTGGAATTTCTGAAGATGCTTCTTTCCCAAATATCGGCTTTCTTGCTTTCTTATAGTCCGAGTTTTGTCAATCAGCGATCAACAATAGATTTTTCTTCTTGAATCCGATCGTATTCATAGCAAGTTAGCGTGATACTCATGCATCAACTCATGGGAAGATATCTGGAATTGCTTTATGATGAACCACTTGGTAAACTCATAGGATTCCTGATAAGTACGAATATTTGATTCAATCCTTTTCTGTGTGATCTTGCCGGAAGTTTCTGCCTAATCATTATGCGAGGAGATCCGGACCATATACTTCAAGCAATTCTGAAGGAGACGCCAGCTGAGTTCTCTGACCTATTGAGGAATTCCAGACCTGTAAATATATCTCCATGCCCCTTGCTGTATAGAGAATTTGTTTGGCCAATCAAATTGGAACGGCCATGGCTTGATGATGAAGACCCAATGCTGAATTTCTGTGAATACTTTCAAACCTCTGATATAGTATTCCTTGCAACAAGTCAACAATTCCAGCCTTCTCTGATAATTCTTTCCTCCTGATAACCAATTGATGTGCTCTATCACTTTGTCACCAGAGACAATCAAGGAGCAAATTGATAGCATCTAGAAATAGAATTAGCAATGAACTTGTGAATAACTCTGCCAATCTTATTCCAGATCCAAACAACACTAAAGTTTATCTGCCAATTCTTGCTAAAACTGGCATAATCAGGATGCATTGATATAAAACTCTGAATACACAATTCATTCGGCATTCAAATAGTGCCAGAATATGGTACACGAGTAAGCTTTCTTACAGCCGAATGCCCTTTTCAGGATAAAATGACTTTCGGCTATGATAAGTAACTATCTTTTCTTTTTCCTTAGATCCTTTGTATGAGGGCCGGTCCAATATTTTTTGGGTACCGGCTGCCACGCACAACTCGAAGGCTATTCAGAAGTACCAATATTGATGATCCCTCCAAAATTTCTCCAAGCCTTTTCTGTTGCTCGCCACTTCACACAAGTTTCTGATAATTGAATTCCAAATCTTTGTTGATTGACGCCGACCTTGATTACCTTAATTACCAATTTCCTTCTTGTTTACTGGCCGACACAAATCCTTGTCTTGATCAGAAATTACTATGAGAGCCGACTGTTCAAATCGGCTGTTGATCACTGCTGGCTGGTTCAACAGGACCTTCTCCCCAATCTTTGCTTGAGAAGCAATCTATGTCTTGGTATTCCCAGAAAGCTGGTTCGATGTTGGATACACTTATTGAATCATCTGCTTGGACGACTTCCACTTCATCATCTAACCATTGAATGAGTTGTTGATGCATAGTAGACGGAATGCAGCAATTGGCATGAATCCAATCTCTCCCAAGCAGCAGGCTATATGCCCCTTTTCCTTCTATAACAAAGAAGGTCGTAAGCAGGGTCTTGGATCCAATCATCAAGTCGACGTGTACACAGCCCTTAGTATCTAAAG
The DNA here is from genome assembly GCA_947561735.1 of Cenchrus americanus. Taxonomy (NCBI): domain Eukaryota; kingdom Viridiplantae; phylum Streptophyta; class Magnoliopsida; order Poales; family Poaceae; genus Cenchrus; species Cenchrus americanus. Next base: position 61,090,849 of record OX387240.1, read on the forward strand.
GATTCCCAGCAAAATCATTTAGGACTATGCTTGTTGGCGTCAAGTCTTCAGGTCCCATGCCAAGCTTTCTGAATGTGGTATATGGCATCACATTGACAGCAGCTCCACCATCGACAAACATCTTATTCAAAGGTGTGCCATTGACATATCCCCTTAGGTACAGTGGTTTCATGTGCCGATTCTTGACTGGCTTCTCAAAGGTAGCCTGCTTTGTCAGCATCAATTGTGCCATCAACTCTTCAGCCTCGTCCATATCTGGCCATGTTTCCTCCTGTACAACTTGATTAGCAGGGGCCATAAATTCACTCGGCAGTATACATACCATACATGTGGGAGCCGAATGATTAGATTCATCAGGTTTATCTTTTGGACACCAGATTGATTTCAACTTGACCCCTGATTGTTTCAGTTCCTGGTTCCTTAGGCGTTGAACTCTTCTCTTTTGGCTCCTTCTCAGACCAGGTGGACACCATTGCCCCTCTTGCCAGACATATTCACGAGTCTCTCCTTGATCAATCCATCTGTAATTTGCATATTTTCCTCTGGGATGATCATCGACTTTATGAATATTTTGGCGCCGATTGTCATTAGGATGTAGATTTTCATGTCTTTCATGAACAGGTCGGCGATTGGCAGTCTCTTGCCTGTATCCAATGTATTTGTCACTGCATTCAGGACAATTATTCTGTGTAGGCAGCTTTAAACCTTCATTCCAGCAATGTCTAAAGAAAGCACATCCCCAATGTGCACGAGCTTGCTCTCGCATAGCCTCCTCTTGTTCCTCTCTATATCTTTCTGCCTCATATCTCTTTTTCTCTTCTTGGTATTTAAGCCACTGGTAGCGTTCCTTCTCCTGCTGACGCTGCCATTTATTGAGAAGGATCCTTGAGGTTACTCGAGGTCTAGAGGATTGGCCAACTTCGACTTGGCTGTTTGGGAAGTGAGGCTTTCTCTTGCGAATTTGCTCAATAGTGACTTGCTGATTGGGGTCAACTGAGCCATCCTGTCTTGCTCTTGCTGAAGTCAACACTTGCATATTTCCCTTATCTTCAGGCTTGACAGCATTTACCATGTTGATTGCAAACCCAGCCATGTTCTGAGGGAAAAGGTTATTGTCTAACTTCATTGTATTATCAAACCTTAGGTGCCCCTCTTGGATGGCTCTCTGAATCCTCACTCTAAAGACCCTACATTCGTTGATGGAATGAGAGTTCCTGTCATGGAATCCACAATATCTTTTGTCTGTTTTTCAGGCCGAAGCATAGTATGCCCCTCTGGCAACTTGATCCGGCCTTTCTTCACAAGGAAGTCAAAAAGTCTGTCTGCTTTGGTCACATCGAAGTCGTATGTGCCTTTAGTTTGCTTGATCCATTTTTGATCCACAGTAACTGGCTCTTTGCCCCACACAATCTCTGCTGCAACCACTTCCTCTTCATCATCATACTCGTCTTCTCGATCTGCCTTTTCGAGGAACTGGTTGTAGATATTAGCCATGTCACTATGTTGGGCAAACTTGACATCTTTCTTGAAACCATACGCTTGGTTGCTCATCAATGACAACCTGTGTGACAACTGGCCAAGGTCATCAAATTCCATCCCAAAGAGTTTATCACGGACTGTAGGTAACATCCGAGCTACAGCCATGCCGGCCAATTGGTCATCAGGTATATTCAGAGAAAAGCACATGCTCTTGGTCTCTCTGAACCTTTTCAGGAATTCCGTAGGTGTCTTGTTGTTCCTCTGTCTTAAGCTGGTCAGGTCGACCAACTTCTTTTCTGTACTGCCAGTATAGAAGTGAGCATGGAACCTCTGCTCTAGATCTTTCCAGGTGCGAATTGATTGGGCAGGCAGAGAAGCAAACCATGTAAAAGCCGGTCCTGTCAATGACAAGGGGAAGTATCTGATCCTAAAAGCTTCATCTGATGAGGCTTCCCCAAGCTGCATTAAGAACCGAGCTATATGTTCCACGGTGCTAGTGTCATCTTGTCCTGAGAACCTGGTAAGCTCTGTGGGAACTTTGACTCTATTGGGTAATGACACCCTTTGGTACCACTCTGGAAAGGGAGATGAGTATGTTTGCCTCTGGTTCTTAGGCTTCAGACCGAACTGATTCTGCAATACATCGGTCATCTTTTCTACCAGGAGATCAACATCTGAATTCTGAGCTCCTTGTTTTCCAGAATACGTCTTTGCAGTACCACCATATCCAGGATTCGGCAAAGCATCAATGGCATTGTAATCCATTGCTTCTATGTATCCATCTCCATATATATTCTTCTTCAATCTGTTATGCAAGGGAGACACTTTAAATGCAGAATCAGGTGGAACTCCAGTTGTGCCGAATGCCATCTCTCCAAAGGTTCGAGGGTGCATTGTTGCAGACTCAGTGTTTTGCTGTTTCAGTTGGCCATCTCCATCCTTAACACCAGAGGTCCGAGCAGTTTCCTTGCCATTGGTCTTTGGAGGGTTGAAGTAATTTGGGCCACCAAGTGGTCCATATAGCTGCTCAAAAGGCTCATCTACATTTTGACCAAAGACGTTGACTAATACATGTCTGAAAGTACTCAGGAACGTGGAATTATGATTGGCCATTGTTTCTCCCAAAACCCTGTGTAACATGCTGGAGAACTGCTTCATTTCTTCAATATCCTCAGGGTCAGATTGTCCAGGTAGCAGCACTCTCGGCAATTTTGATTTTTGATATGGCTTACTACCCTTTCTTTTGGCAAAGGATAATAAACACTTCTGTGCAAATTGTTCTGCAGCTGCATTTATCATCTTTTGATCTTCTTCAGTCAACTCACCGAAGGTAACATCTATCACTTCCTGGATATCAGGCATCTTGATCAACTTGATTGTCCCACCGGGCGTGCCAAAAAGTGTGTTGGCTTAAAATCTGACTCTCACGCCAATCACACAGCAAGCCGGATTAGCTGGCTTCACACACGTGGCCCGGAGCGTTCTCTTCCGGAAGCGTGCCAGTCAATTTGCCTCAAAACTGACAAAGGGACAGAAAATGTTTAGATAAAAACTGGAACATGCCGGTTGAAGCCAGACAGTCCCATATCTACGGCTATGGAGCCAGATTGCAAGACACATGGCTATGAAAGAGTCATCTGTCGACAGATACAGCAACATTCGGCAATAAGTAAAACATGTAAGCATGTAAAAGAAACACTGCCGAACGCATGACATCAGCATGACGATATGTCGGTCTTTAAATAAATAAAGGGAAGCAAAGCACGTAGCCATGACCGATCGTCAAAGACAAACAGGGTATAAAAAATAAAAGGGGTGAAGCACGGTCGTGATTCTACAGTAAACAGAGAATGCATAAGGCCGAAAGCAGCACCTCGTCAGACGTGAAACCTTAAACAAGTCAATCCACCTGATGATACGATCATGTTTAAAAAATAACACGCCCCCAGACAGGGTTAGATTAATCCACCGGATGATACAATCTAACTTACTGAAAGGTTAAAAGCATTCAATATTTAAAGCAGACCCACGATCACACTTCACTCGTGAAAGCACTACCGAGTCCAGCTGTACAGCCGAATCGGGGTCCGTGAAGAAGGAACGGACTCGCCAACATTGGTAAATCTATCAGATCGACATCGACATCTAATCCACCGGATGATTAGCTCTAAGACGACCCAAAAACCTGCATCCACCTGATGATACCCGGCTCTGTCAAGATCTACACAACACCGACGAGGTCGAACCCACAACACGTGGCAATCCAGATCGGGTTCGGTTTCGGCTATTGAAGGCACACGTCACCACGTCTCGAGATAGAGCCGATCCTAACCAATCTAGATTGGGCAAAAAGGTGATGCACGAATTTAAACATAAAGAAGTAAAAACTCGCAGCAACACACGGTAACTTAATGAATCTACTAGATCTTGCCAAAATCTAATAGAGCCGATAACTCGGTCCATACTGGATCTTAGCCCACCGGATGGCTCATGACCCAACAGAGGAACCCCCTTGAAACCATAACTTAAATCCGCCTGACCATACTAAGCATGGTCATCAAGAGCTACTTGCATCAGAGATCTAAATCCACCGGATGATATACTAGACATGATACAAGGTTGTCGGGACTTACGGAGGTCGACGGATCGATGATTCCTCTCGAAGAACTCGACGACTCGACACAAAGGACTCGATTTGGCACGGAGGCCGGTTTTGTTGTATGATTGATTGATTCTTACAGATGCCGAGGGTTTATATTTATACCCTGGTACTAATATGACTCCTAATAGATTGCGACTACAAAATCTATGGAAAATAAAAAATACAGCGTCGTGTTCGTCTCGTATTCGACTTCAATTCAGCTCTTCCTCGTATCTGATCCACGTCATCGTGTATCCTCGAGCCCCATTGCCTCTATCTGTGGAAAGCCCTGTCTGCTGAATGATGACGTACTTCTGGACACAAGCGCCTTTGTCGAATGCTTCTGAGAAGCACCTCGTTGCCGAATGGTCTTTTTACCAAACCCGGTCCATTTGTCAGCCACTCCTTGGTGCCAAATTTTGGTGTTAACATGCATTAATACACCAAAAAAATCACTGCCACTCATCATTGCTGGCAGCAGGATTCACAGCACTATATTTTTCAGCATATGACACACTCCAGCTATCCAAAGGAATACACCCATATTTTTCTGGAAGTTGTGTCACATATTCCATAACAGGAACTGGCTTCACAGCACTATCATCCCTCTTTGTAGAGGCTTTTGCCCTCCTTTTCTCAACTAGCTCATATGCAGCATGTTTGTTGCCGAAACCTCTGATGTAAAGGTTATCAGGTCTCTGAAACAGCATCACCCAATCTCCTGTGTTCTCACAACCTCCATTCTGATATTTTTCCATTTCTCTTCTGGGACATCCTTAATTTGAACTGGCAGCATTGGATGAGGTCCAAGTTCTTGAAGTTGATAAAAGTTGGTCAGCAGGCCCTCGTGTTTTTCTGCCACAAGAAAGTCCGCCTTGTCTTTATGATTTGCAAAAACGTTTCTTGCTCGCAGCAAGACATCCCCAAAAGGATCGATACCATCTTTCACTTTGATGATGATATCTGGAACAGGGAGGTGCGACATTGCCCTGCACACACGAGTACACAGTTATTTTTTATTTTGATATAAAGATATAATCATACATAATGACAAAGACCCTAACTAGCAGAGAAACTAGAAGATACTACTCATCCAAGATTCAAACACCATCTTTAGGAGAGGTTTAGCACGAAACAACAACCACCTAACCTCCTACATAAAGATTTGTCTCCATCTAACAATAGACAAAGAAGCCCCATAAAAAATAATAGAATTCTTGTGCTTCCAAATACACCAAGCAACCAGAATCACAACCTCTCTAAAGATACTGAGCCCAAAATGAAGTCTAGCTTGCATAAGCATGTATGTTAAAGGCAGACCAGAGGCCCAATGGATTCCAACTTCCTGCCAACACTGAACACTAAAAGGGCAGCTAAAGAAAAGATGATGCAAAGTTTCTTCAGCACTATTTTGACATAAGACGCAGGTATATTCATCAAGGTGCCTATTCTTCCTTCTCAAAAGATTCTTGGTATTCAATCTATCACGCAGCAACAACCAGAAGAAGAATTTCTGCTTACTGACAACAGCTGATGCCCACAGCCATTTGAAAATGGGCAGAGAGGGAAGTGATCCTTTAATAACCTCATAAGGTTTCTTGACAATATATTTCTGAGAGTTCCAAACATAATACCACTAATCAGGAATATTCTGGTCAGCCTGAACAGCCATTACTAAACCAGCTAATTCCTGAAGTTGCTTAGAAGAAATGACTGAGAGAGGTGTAGTAAAATTTTGGTGGGCAGTCTGACTAAGGAATTTCTGTACTGAAATATTACTATTCCTGACAAAAGAGTATAACTGTGGAAACATCACATTGAAAAACCCCAAGTCCCAGTTATCAACCCAGAACTGAACTGTATCACCCATATTAACTTTACATAGCGCTATTTCCCTGAAAGACTCACACAGGGACATAACATCCCTCCACCAAAAACTTCCAACTCCAGTTCGAGCATGTGCCACAGTTGCTCTAGAATACATGCATACAATTCGAATAATGCAATGGGGAACAGGCGCCATGGGAGAGACCCAATGTATGCCCGGCTCGCCGGAATCCCGTCGGCGACGAGATTCGTCGCGGCGCTTGCCAAGTCGACTTGTGAGATGGGAAAACATCGGGTCCTACGGGAAGGAGCGCGGAGAAACGGGGAGACTTACCGAAGGGAGGCTACCGGAGACGAAGAGGAAGAAGATTGTGGCGGCGGCGAAAACCCTCCTCGTCGGCTCGTCGCTGACCTGTTTACAGCGTAAGATTAGCAGCTTCTCGGCGGAGTGAGAGAGGGATACGTGGGGTGGATTGCGTAGGATGGCGAGGCTCACCTGCCGGCGGTAGCTTTCTCGCCGCGCACCGGCGTGGTCGTCGACGGCGCCTTTGCTAGAGTTTGCCGGCGCAGCGGCGGGTACGGGAAACCGGAGGAGAGCGAAATGGGTTGCGCCGGCTAAGGTCGAGAAGGGCGGGCTCCTAGGCCGTTATCGGTCGGCGGCCTGACAAAGGCCCAACCGAGGCCCAACAAAGCAGCCCAAAACGCCCTACCCTCTCTCTTCTTCTTCTTTTTCTCTGGTGAATGAGATCTCCTCTCCTCTCTTCTCTTTCGTCTCCCCCAATGGAGAAATTTGCTATTATGACTCTCCAAACAATGCGCTTTGCTATTATAGGACTCCAACGTGAACATCGTTATAATAGGATTCTAAACATGGAGACCTTGTTATTATAGGATTTTAGCTTCCTTTAATCAGAGTTCCAAGAGAAATACATGTATTTTAGACTTGAAGTGACAGTTTTGCCCCTGCCATTTTTTCTCATCTACATGGCAGCATGGCCGGCGCAAGCTGCTGGCCTACTGCTGGCGCAAGCTGCTGGTCACTGTAGTTTAGACTTGAAGTGACAGCTTCGATGGCCGCTTCATCCCGGGCCGCCTTGCGGTACTCGATCGATGGGGAGAAGGCTGCGGCGCGGCTCAAAGATCTCGGCGACGGCCGCCCCGCCGGGCAGTGACGTACGCGCGCAAGGTGTTCGACCATATGCCGCTCTGCGCTTAAGGCTTCAAGTTTAGTGTTTGCTTGTGTTCGTGCTTGTGTTTGTCATGCTTGTGTTTGTCGGGGACCTGCATTATTCCGTGTCGAACTGTGAACAGATTTGCTTAAGGTTTTGGTTTGCTTTAATTTGACACGGCATGTAGGCATGATTCTGATCACCACAAAATATGAAAGACAAACACAGACATGATTGGACGATAATGGTGAAAACATGTATGCGGACTGATCATTATTAGACAAACACAGGCATGATTCTGATCACCACAAAATTATGAAAGACAAACAAAGACATAGAAAACCATGAATTTAGCACAAACGAGTTCATCTCATCAAACCATGATTGTAGCATAAGCTAGTTCATCTCAAAAACCCATAATTTAGTTCCAAACTAGATCTATGACATAGAAAATAAATTATGAGTTTACATCTCATCACAAGTAAAATAATTCAATCATCCAACGTGTAGCTTTCTTTTTGGAGTCATCTTTTTTGGTGGTGCGGCAGGAGACATCCTTGCAGGACTAGTGTTGTCGGTTTGTGAAGACGTGCCCTCTCCTAATAACATCGCAAGCTTGCTGCACACAAAAACGATACACATCTTAGATGCTTAAAAAATTATGTAAAGTAATTGTGCTTAGAAAAAACGAAACACAACTTAGATACTTAGATAACAGTAACTGTGTTAATGTTCCTTACCTTCTAGTGATTCTTCCTGGGCTATCCCGTAGTATTTCTTCTCTAGTAAGCCTTTGTGGGGTGTTAGGTTCTGCTAAAGTTTGTTCTCGCGCCATTCTTTCTAGGTCGTCTACGCTTCCTACAAGTAGTCAAATAAATTAATATTAGAACTTACATACAAGATTCATGATAAATAAAATCAGTTCCTACCTCTTTTTCTTGGTCCCATTTAGTGGGCACTTGGCACTAGCTTGCCTGTGACCTTGCTGACCACACCTTTTGCAAGTAATAGGTCCTCTAACCTTCTTCTTTCCCTTTTCATTTGTTGGAGCAGTATTATTATCACCAGCATTGCTAATTTCATCATTTTGGAACCTTTCTTCTTGTGTCCGCCTTCATTCCATGCCTTCATTCTAAGTTTCCTACGTCTTCCAACAGATAATTTACAAAGAGGTGCACCAACTGAAAATGGCAGGTCAACTTGTGGCCATTGTGTTTTATCTAACATCGGCTCAATCTCTCTTCCATAAGCAGCCCTGAACCTATTCACTGAGTAGTAGTCATGCACAAACTGTTCTAGATCAACTCCCCGTTGGCGGGTTGCATAAGCCAACACATGTTGGCATGGTTTACCCGTGTGCTTCGCCATTCAAGACAAGAACAAGTCCTTTGGTGTAACTTGACAATATGCCGCTCGACTCTGTGGCTATGATCCCACACCTCTGCACTCCAATTAGAACATGGTACAATTCTCAAGTGTCCCAACCCTCTAGTATTTGCCCGTAGCTGAACCATAATAGCTGGAAGTATCCTCCCTTCGGTAGCTTTGTATGCCATAATTCTTCTCTTGTTCCACGGTACCATGATCTTTTCTCTCGATCTTATCAGCAAGGTCGACAACAGGCAAGTCTTTATGGTCTCTAATCCGGTTATTAAATGACTCAGCAATATTACTAGTTATGTAGTCACATTTAATTTCTGGATTGAAACCACACCTATACCATAGTAGCTTGTGATTGGTCTTTAACCATTCCACTGCGGCTGCCGACTCACTTACCATTTTTGCAATATGCTCATAGAATATGTCCTCTCTGTAAGCCCTTGTCGCGGGATATATTTGGCCAAACCCTTTATAATGCTTCGAAAATTTTTTGCCATATGATAAAAGCATTCTCTTTGCTCGCATTTGAGAATGCGATCTTCACTCCAATCTCCAAACCCTTGCAAGCATCGAACAAATAGCAAGCAATGGAGGATCACCTATAGCCTTCTTTAGTTGTTCCATGAACCAAGTCCAATTTTGTTTTGTTTCGAAGGTATGAATCCATAAGCGACCGGGTACATCCAATTGTGACCATCGATCGCTACAAATTGCGGCCAACCGACCATTCCACCTTCCATTAAGTGTTGTAGCATCTATGCTCAAATGAGGCCTACAACCTTCCAAGAAACCATCAATGCATGGTTTTAGTGCACAGAAGAAACGACAAAAATATACTTGACCTTCCTCCTCAAATGTGTCAACCTCAACAACACTGCCGGGGCTTCGCTTCTCTACCTCAGCCTTCCACCTATACAATAGCTCAAAAGTTTCTGACCATTTTCCATAAACCTCATCAAGAGCCCTTTCTTTACCCTGCCATACAGTGTCATATGCAATTTCACACTTGTGCTCTCTCTCCAGCCGCTTTTGCAGTTCTCTAGCACCAATATGTGGATCTTCTCTGAGGATACTTTCAGCCTTGCTAGCCACCCATTTGCAACTTGGAGTTGTATTTTTCTGCCTCATACTGGACATACAGGAGTGCTCATTGACTAAGACTGTTACTTGCAAAACAAAAAAACAATGAGGTTAATATTAATGTATATAACATGGTACATGTACAACTAATACAATACAAAATTTTCACCTCCGTAATGGCTTGAGTATTATGCTTTCTCCCATTTATCCTCCAAGGGCAAGGGCGATCTTCATCACCAGACTTGCAATAAGCCCTGTATATCGTCTTACATGATTTCTCTACTCCTAAATTGAACTCATTGTTGATGGCAAATTGCCGCACAGCCAGCTTGAACTCATCCATTGTTGGGTACAATGTTCCTACCTCCATTGATGGATTGTTCTTATCGTATGAAATGACAACCTCACATGATACGACATCACTAGTAGGAATGGCAGCACCATCAATATCCCCCTCTACATCCATTCAAACCGTCGTGCAGGTATATTTGTTGTGACCTTATCTGCCAAACCTAAAAGCTCACACATCTGACTCTCACTAATAACATCAATACGACCTTCATCATCATGTGTTTCCACTATCTGAAGGGTAGACCAATCAACACTTTCTATATTTTCCACATCATCTACTAGGGACCTATAAACAAGCACAAGCGATGTTTACTATCTGCTATCTTGATAATAAACAACAGGAAATCGTTAGGGTCAATACCTTTGCACATCAAGCACTGGAAGATTGTATTCAATTGCCGGATGAGGAACAGTGGGCATCAATGATCTTGCTAGGGCTACAGCACTTGCGTCGGTAGGGCTAGCGCCATCGACCGGGGCGGCCAGGGCACCAGGGGCGGCGGGTAGGCCACCCGGACGTCGGCCGCCCGTGGCGGCCGGGCATCGGGGCGGCGCCCGTGCGCCGGACGGCGGCCGGTGCAGCCTCCTGCCCCTGGACGCCGGCCGTGAGGACGTCTAGGACGTCGCCGGCCATTGGAGAGGATGGGGGAAGGATAGCCGGCGGCGGCTTATGGAGGGGCGGCGGTGGTGGATCATGCAGGGGCGACTCCATAGCGACGGAGAGGTCTCAGCGGCGTCCGTCTCCTCGGTGAGCAGGCCGCGTCCGTCTCCTCGGTGTAGGGCGGCCGCCAAGACCAACGAGCACGACCCGTCTCCTCGGAGAAAGGGCAGGCGGCGACGCGACGTCCGTCTCCTCGGAGAAAGGGCAGGCGGTGTTGGATCGATTGCGTCCACGGCAGGCGGAAGGGCTACGAGTCTCGGTGTAAAAAAAGCAGGCACGATCCCTCCTCGGTGTAAAAAAAGGCAGGGGCAAAACTGTCACTTCAAGTCTAAAATACATGTATTTCTCTTGGAACTCTGATTAAAGGAAGCTAAAATCCTATAATAACAATGTCTCCATGTTTAGAATCGTATTACAACGATGTTCACGTTTGGAGTACTATAATAGCAACGCGCATTATTCGGAGAGTGGTAATAGCAAATTTCTCCCCCCGACGCCTCTCCTCCCCCGACGCGACGCCGCCTCTTCGATTTCGCTGCTCGGTTCGTCCTCTGTCCGCCATCCCAGCCTCCGCCGACGCCAGGTTCGTCCCTTGCCTCCTCCTCCTCCTCCTCCGCGCGCCTTCCCCTACCTTCGTCGTCGCCGCCGCCCGTTCCCATCTTCGGCGCCGCCCGATCTGGCCGCCGCCACCACCATGGGACGCCTAGGTCCCGCCTAGGCCCCTACGCGAGGCGAAATCCCTCCGTCCAGCGATTATGCGCGCCTGGGCGGCCGCGGAATACCACCTTTTGTAACCCTGGTGAGAGGTTAGGGATCTCGTGTTCGATCTTGGTTCGCGGATGGGTATTGATGTGTCTTGGTGAGGGTGTGCTGATTAGAGTTTCTTGGTGGGTTTCCGTTGTTTCTGCGGTTACTAGGGTTCTTGGAATAGATTGTAGAGGGAGTACTGCGGTTACTACTAATTGATTGTGTACCTTCTTGCATGCCTGGTTCGGCCAGTAGTTAGCTTTTTGTTTTTGTTATCTCTGTTCTTGGGATGATTTGGTCGCCGATGGGTATTGGCGTGTCTTGGTGGAGGGTGTGCTGATTAGGGTTTTTTGGTGGGTTTCGGTTGTTTGGCAGCGGAACAGAACAATGTCCATTCAGCCTTGCATGTTGGAAGTAGCAAACTGGGAGATTAAAAAAAATCTTATTCCTACCTCTGTACATTAGTACTCCTGTTAGAACTGGTTGGTTGTATCCGCTACTCCTGTAGTTGTATTCCGTAGGCTCTGTAGCTAGCTCTTCTTGTGTCTTTGTGTCATTCAGTCGTAGAATGCTGAAGTAGAGTAGAATGTCTTCGTAGAATGTCTTGTGTCTTTGTGTCACTACCCAATGGAGAGTACTTGGAATGTAACTGAAATCTTATCTTTCTACTCAAGCGAACTATATATTACATTCTACTCTAGTCAATTCGTGCTTAATCTGAAGAATACCATAGTCAAGAGACTTTGCATTTAGATCATACCTTCTATGATTGCACTATCTGAAGAATACCATAGTTTGGAATTTTATACCGTTCACTATTTCTATGAATTGTTATGTTCATCTTTATCAGTTCTAGCTGAAAGCTTAATTGATGTACTGATTTTATTTGAATGCATTAGTTAATTCTCTGAATTTGATATTTATGTGTATATGCAATGTTTATTTTTATCAGTTCTGCCTGAAAGCGGAACTGATTCACTGACTTATTCGACACATTACATATTAGTTACTAAATTGTTCTCTGGATTTGACATTGATGTGTATTGTATGCTTCCTTTTGCAGTTTTCCTCTCGCTTGAGGGTGATACCAATCAGCTAATGGGGAAAGCGCACGATTGGAACATGTGTGAGCCCAAACTGAAGAAGTGTCGTAGATGGGTTCTTCACACTGCTAACAAAGATTGTAACGGAGGCGAGGATGATGTCCAAACTCTCCCGGATGGCTCTAAAGATGGCAGCAGCGGTGGATCGGATGATCATGATGGCCATGAGGATCATGGAGCCGTCTCAGAGGATAGCGATGATGAAATTATAATAGGTGGTCCACGTGTGGTGCAATTGTTGTCCATACGTGCAAACTTCAGTGTCAGGTCTATCCACGCCACTGATTGGATCCTACCCCAGCACATCTACGGGGCATGCGAGGGGGAAGTACAAGAGGTATGTACTAGGTGCCATGTGTTTTATGTACTATATACTTTATGCCTCTTACATTTATATAATGTAAAATAAATTAAAATGCTTCACATAGAGCTTTTACATGCAGGAAGGAATGGTCGATTTGATACTCACTGGACCAAGTAGGAGTCTAGAGGCTTATGGTGCCTTGTACTTGGATGTTTTCGCAGCCAATGATTCCAGTCCTCCCATCACAGGCGGGTGGGATGTTACAGGGGATAAAGAAGTTGCAGAATACACACAAACCATTGATGGAGGCCTTGACCGCAGGTTGGAGATTACGTACCTGGTCATTCCGTCGGGCTCTGTTGAGGCCATTGTTGAGGTTAAGTTGAACCTCAAGGACCTCGGTTCGGGAGACCGCTCGGTTTATGGTAGCATCAAGGCAAGCGCCATTGGCTATGGGAGCAAAAGCGTCCATCTCTTCAGTTGTGAACGAGGGAGGAGCTTATCCTTTGCATGTGGCTCGACATCTGATCTTCCACTGAGTCTAGATAGGATTGCATTGCCATATTTTCCGTGTTCCAGACCACATTTCAAACTCCACCTAGAGGTGGACCTAAGAGTAATCACAACCTGTGGCAGCCAAGAAGAGGACAAGAGTTTGAAATTCTATCTAGAATTCACCCGTAGAACTAGGAGTGTTGAAAGAGAAGCTGATGGGGATCAAGTTGAAGTGAACGTCACCTGGTGCCTAGAAGGCCACCCGTAGAAATGAGCTACAAAATGAATAAAAAAACCATTGAGGGGATAAAAAGGGAGAAATTGTACATGTCCATTACAATTATCTGAAAGCATGTCAATATGACAGCATGTGATTATTGTCTATAAAAAACATTAAATTTACAGATGAATGATACTAATCTACAGTGAGGACTGGCTCCCAGTCCCAGAAATGTACAAAACCTTATGTAGCTCTACAGGTACAGAAACTATCTGCAGAAGAAACCACAATTTACACAGAGAACAAAACAGCGGTATCTGCCTGAACATTTACAGAAAATTGTCTACGTCTTCAGCTCCTCAACTCAACTGTGCTCTGCCTCAGTCAGAGTGCCCAGATGAGAATCAGGGACGCTCCGCTCCACTGGCGATCCGGGCACAAATGGAACGAAACCTCACCCCCCAAACATTGGGCGCATGAACCGATCATCAAACTTACGCCATAGGCGATGGACAGAGCGAGTTGGCGCGGTCAGGATAAACTGCAGGTTGTACTGAGGGGAGGAGATCTGGCCTACATCGAAATCAGACCCAACCATGCTAGTGAGAAGTGGGTCCAGAATTGACTGGCTTGAGAGCAGAGACGAAGTGTTCGGGCCAGTCCTTGGTGGGATGAGGAGCGTAAGTAGTGGTTTGGTCAGCAAACCAAAAACCTGAATCAAATGATGGCATATTAATTAGCATAATGATACTCTCATTTTTCTCAAGGAAATAAAGTTGCTGATCCACGTCTACAGACCATTATTCATCCGATTTGCATAAGTAAACAAGTATAAAAGGGTATTGCACGAGGTGTTACAGCACTCGTAGTTTCATCATCACATGTTGTGTGCCCGGACAATGTTTTAGGTATGCACATATATGAACATAGTAATAAGACATAGCAGTCATACCATAGTGCTGAACAGAACAACAATGACTGTGCTGGTGATCTTGATAGCATTAACTCGCACCGCAGTATGACCGGATGCTGTAAACTGCAATGATTTACAAGGACTAATATGAATCAGAGCCTATAGGTGCTCAAGCATAGATATGTAAAAATCTAATTGCAGGTTCAAAGCACTTTCTATGGATGAGAACAATTAAAAAGTCACCTTGTTATAGGCAAGTGCAATTGATACTGCTCCTCTCATTAGACCCGCCCACCAAATGATTACCTAAAGGAAAATACCAGCAAGTTAGCTCCTGGTTTCCAAGGGAGATAAAAATGGCAGAAGCGTGAAAAAAGCTCAAGTACTAACTTGTTGCTTGAAGGAGATCTTTGGACGTGCCTCCTTTTTCCTTAGGTTGGATAGGAAAGACAAAGGGAACACAAATGCCGCTCTTCCAACCATAACCAAGCCCATTATAATTGCACTTAAAGCAATTGGTTTTTTAGGACTGAATCATAGGAGAAACAAGCAAATATTAATTTGGGAGAAAATGTCATCTTAGAAAAAGCAGTGATTCAATTTTTTTTTCTAAAAGACTACATATTCCTCTTGCCAACAACAGATCTAGGATAATAAGAATTTTAAGTCAGGAGTGACATAACAGCGGCCTAAATGGAAGCAGGACCAATAGCATCACATGTAGTTTGTTCAAGATAACTAGTAACACTCTGGACATTTGTTGAGATTCTCTTACTAGTATGTTATGTATGTTGATATATATAGTCCATAAAATATCATCATTAAATATCAACAGTAAATGGCACCTGCTACTAGCTAATTTCCACTTTTCAATGTCCAATGCATCCATCCCAACATATAGAAAGAGAAAAATTTCTGCAATGAATGATAAAGTTGCAAAAGTATGCCTGCAGCATGAAAAAGGAAATTCAGTAAGGTATTATATATAATGTTTTTATACAAAAATAACCACAATGTTTTCTAGTAAAGCTGACTAGCAGAAAATACATACTTAGTGGTAACCCTAGAGCTTTTTGTCACATTATGCCAAGTGTAATGTGACATTACTATTCCACAGAAGAAGACGGTAAGAATGCCACTCAGATCCAACAGCTGAAATAATGAAGAAATGATCAGAAGAATATTGATATTAGGTTGTTGCAAAAGGCTAACGGGAGACACAGATCATTGCATGCTGCTGAAAAATAAGAACAAAGGTTGCATATCTACAGAAAATGGTCATTAAAGTTTAAAATTAAATATATTATCAATATCATATGATATTCTGTCACACCCGGTTTTCAAAACAAACCAAGAGTTACCTATATGTATGCCAGGATCAAGTTTCATACATATAGTGACATCATAGTGTATAACGAAACAATATCACGTAAAGAAAGAGATTATCGAGAGATTTACGAGCGGAATCCTCGGGGAAGCAAAGGCTCCAATCTTCACGGGCAATCGACGGGGGTTGCGTACGCCTAGCACCATCTTCTCGGACTTCGTGCACCTTCTTCTTTTTCTCGAGCGGCGTTTAAGCAAGGATGAGTACACTTATGGTTGGTACTCGGCAAGGCCACGAAATAACCGTAAAGCAATTTTAAATCCATCTTTAAGTTCATTAATCATGTGAGGGTCCAGGCCGCTCTTGACCGTGAGCACGGCCGTTATAACGAGCTTAACACTCTGCGAGGTTGTACACTTTCACCACAAGTCGCGTAAAAGTTCGAAGAACTTTGAACCCAACCATGCCGTGCAAAAGTAGGCACAATACCACACTTCCGAGGTGTGGTTGCATAGGGACGCTACGAGGCCTTTACAAAGAGTCCTCCCATGTGTATTAGTCCATAGTAGCACGTCCTAGAGGCTATCTTTCGTACCCTCTTTCTACCCTCAGACCAGATTAGCCTAGAAGAGCACTTCCGTTCCAAAACTCCGTCCCGCAGTAGAAGAGTCATAAAAGCATTCCTCCGTACCCAAAGCTACTAAGGATAATAGCCACACAAGACTTCCCTAATTAATTGGCCAAGACAGAGCCATATGTCTTGTGGTTGTACTGTTTTCCTGGGTGGTTCTCCATGTTCCGATTAATTTACGGTGTTCTTGTATTAAAGCATAGGTAGAAGGGTGGTTAGGGTCACTTGCCTTTCTCAACAAAAAGCTACTCTTGCTCTTCTGCTCTTGCTCTTTTGGTACTTTTGATCTTCAGGACTTTCAATCAACAACTCGATCTTCTACTCGAAGCGAACATCGAGCACAAACATGCGAAACGGACAAACAAGAACAACTAAGAACAATACACCAAGCATGAAAAGCTTTAAAAGAGGACAAGGTTTGGTTCTAGGACCGCGAACGCAAAAGACTCGGAACTATCGTAAGATTTGGATTATATCACACAAGGCTATGTGCTTGGTAAATTTTAATTCAAAAGATGTGCATAGGTTATTTCGGAGAAATACCTTATTTAATAATTAAGCAAGTTATATTTATATAAATGGAACGGTGTATAACTTATTCCAATTTTATTTATAAATATTCAAGTATTATTTTATGCAAATTAAACATTTTAATTTAAAAGAAGCATGTAAAGCATCTAAACGAATATCTTTACATTTCGAATTGTACTGAGTAATTTATAATTTAGAAACATATTTATGTTCATATTAATCAATTTAATATTTAATTATGAAAACTCGGAATAAACCTATATTACTTTTATTTAGAAAGCAAATTGAATATATATTAATTAATTTAAGTTTGATTATGAAAACCGAGATATAACTCTAATTAGCTTTTAATTGGAAAGATTATTTAAATAAGAATTAACCAAATTATATTTCTTATAAAAAAGACGTGTTGATCTCTAATTAAAGTTTAATTAGAAAAGCATGTATATTAGTGTTTAATCATATTTAAATATTATAAAGCAAGTAACAGATTCATCATTGTCTCTAACGCGTTCTTTGAGTTATTACGAACCTAACGCAATTTGAATCACTTGAAACGGAGCTAAAACGTGAAAACTACGCACTAAACAAGGTTTAGGGGCTTAAACTGAGAAAAACTAGGGCTCCAGGGGCTTAACTGCAAGAATCCAGGGACCTAGACATAATTACACATATAAACTCAAGGTTTATAGTGTAAAAGAACAAAGGTGGAAAACTAGAGGAGTTCGGGGGTTTTACCGAGAAAACCCGGGCCTAATCGTAAAGATCTTATAAGGTGGAAGGGTTTGTTTGTGATATTTGAAACAACGGGGGTATTTACGTAAGATGGCCGCGAAGACCTAGGGTTGACCGGTATGTGGCTGTTGACCAGGGAGCTTGACTCGATCTTGGCCGTCCGTGCCCGATCCGATGGCGGGCGGCGGCGGTAAGTGGCGGGGGCGGTGGGTTGCCCTCCGGGCGGCGGCGGTCATCGGCGCCGGCGGCGGGCTCGCCGAGAGCTCACCGGCGCGGCGAGACAGGGGCCTCTCGGCCACCAATCGTGACGGGGAAGGCACCAAAATGAAGAGGAGGCCGAGGAGGATTCACTCGGGATCTCGGAAGGGAGGGAGGAGCGCCGGGAGAGGAGATCGAGGCGGCGGCTCCCGGCGGCGGGCGGTGCTCGGCGGTGGCGGCGCGCACAAGAGGAGAAGCGAGGAGGAGAGGCGCGGGTTGTAGAGGAGCTTGAGGGGATCCTTTTATAGGGTAGTGGGGAGGGGAGGGGCGCGGTTGTGGCGGTGGGCGGCGGCGTTCGGTGGAGGCGCCATTGATGGTGGTGGAGCGGTGGAGGGTCGGTTTCGGGGAAGGGGAGGGGAAGAGGTGGTGGCGCGGTGCATTGCGCATTGATGCGCGACTCGGTGGAGGGAGGGGAAGCGGCGCGGGTAGCCGGGGAGGCGGCGGCGCGGTCGGCCAAGTGGGGAAGAAGAGGGGGGCGCGGGGCCGGAGGTAGAAGATGGCCCCGACAGGGGGCCCCACCGTCGGTGGGTCGTGTGAGGAGGGGAGGCGGGGCGGGGCCGTGTGGGCGGGAGGGCGGGCCGCGGCAGAAGAAAGGGGAGGGAGTGGGCCGCGGGGTTAAGTGATTGTTTTTTTTTTTTCAAATCCTTTTCAAACCAAATTCAAACCTTTTAAATTCAAACCTTTTTCATGTTTTCAAACTCAAATTTTAACACAAATTTACTCAACTATTTTAAGACTTTTAGAAAACCTTTTAAATCACTTTTCAAACATTAAATTCAAACTTTCACCATTTCTTTTTTTTAATTCAAACTTTTACACCAATTTTACAAACTTTTTCACAATTATTTTTAAGGACTTTCTCTCAAAAATTTTAAGACTTTTCACAAGTATTTTTTAAGACTTTTAAAAACCACACCACAACCAAAAACAAAACAACCAAAATAAATGCAACACTCTCACATATTTATTTAATTTAATTTAGAAAAAAAACAATCAATTGATTTTCCTATTCTAAATTTCCCGTAAATAAAATAAACATTGGTCAAATTTTAAAATTATGAGAAAATTGTTGCTTAATTATTCTTCCTAATAACATCCCGAAATTAGAAAATTTCGGGGTGTTACAAATCTACCCCTCTTAAAAGGAATCTCGCCCCGAGATTCGCAGGCTAGCAAGAAACAAAGGTTCGGGTGGTTACCATCCAAGCACTTATTAACTTTCTTCCGGATTGTTTTACATAAGCTCCTCAACACACTCTTTATTCTTCAAAACTCACATAATAAGCATAACACCTCATAAGATACTCAATCTAACTTTACTTGTAATCCGTCCATTTCTTTCCTCGGCTTCATTGACTCGCCTTTGTAGAATTTTTTTTTCGACATCCCGATAAAGTGATTTGAATAGAGCCGGATTGACTCCATGATCATTTTCCTAAGCTTAACCGTCTTCAATCATACTTCACAACCTTTTAATTTTCTTCTCCATTTGATCCAAATGTTTCTTCGGCATTGGTTTGCCTATTCCGTCTCTCGCCGAATCTTCTTTTCATATCGGTCAACACGTTTCTTAGGGCACCTGTTAATGAAATGTCCATGATCTTTGCAGTAGAAACAAGCTCCACTTTCTTTAAGGTTTCTACGGTTACGTGGTGGATCTTCATACTCATCTTCAGGATGTTCTGGTGCCTAGGACAAATGGTAAAAGTGGGAATTGTTATCACGTTGCTCTAGAAAATTCCTTTTCCTTTTCTTACTTATGATTTCTTGTAGTTTGCTTTCTAACTCAATAGCTTTGTTGATGACATGTTGCAAACTGGAATAGTCATGTAAACTTAGTATACTCTGAAGATCTTCATTCAGCCCTTTGATGAAATGTTCTCGTTTCTTTTTATCACTTCCAGATGATCTTGGTGCGTACATAGATAGCTGGATAAATTTATCCTTGTACTCAGTCACTGTCATTTGCCCTTGTTTCAAGCTAAGGAACTCCTTCCTTTTGAGCTTCATCACACTTACAGGAATGAAATGTGATATAAAGTTATCCTTAAATTCCTTCCAAGCAATACTCTGTGGTTGATCATGTTCGTATATGTAGGAATTCCACCATTCTAAGGCTTCTCCTAGAAGTAATCCTGATGCATATAGAACCTTTTCTCTATCATTGCATTGTGCCATATCTAACTTCTTCTCGATTGTCGTGATCCATTCTTCAGCTTCTAGGTGCTCCGTAGTGTTAGAGAAACTGGGTGGCTCAGTATTCCAGAACTTTGTATGTGTATCCTCCGGGTTTAGATATAGGGACATATATTGGTCGTATCCAGGGTTGTAATTGCTATCATTGCTTTTGTCTTGGTTGCCTTTTTCCATCTGGTTAGTGGACAAAGGTCAAGATCAGAAGAGAACGAGAATAAATTGAAGAGCATGCAAAATTCTTGATATCACATCCATCATTTCTTGTTTGTTGTAATTGTACTCAAATTGTGGTAGAGAGGAGAATAACAGGGGTAACAAAAGAAATTGATCATCTTTTTTTTCTTCAACCTCTTTCATTTGTTGATGTCCGCATATGCTTGTAGATTTCGTTGTTGATGTTGGTGTTGCTTCTAGATTTTTTTCTTCTTCCGACATCCTCCATAGGGTTAAGTAGACGAAAGAGGGGAACAAGGAGGTGGGAGATACAAAAGAAGAACCCAACTAGGCAATCGATGTCATTGCGGGTAGAAGACCCACAATACACCAACAATCAATTCAAAGAACCAACTCAACCAAGGCCATAAAGTCAAGCATCATCAAACAAACACGAAACTTCACCAGACAGCACATTATCAAGGGAACGATGCTACACGTTGTTATTATGGTTAGAGGGATCCTCCTAATCTTGGGTGAGATGTTAGACTTCAACTTCCTTCGCACATGCTGGCTTCTTCGGTTTACTTGAGGAAACTTCAGGTAAGACAACAGAGATTTTCTAAACATTTTTAATCAAGGATGACACTTTTGGATTTAAGGGACAAGGGAGAGAATCCAAAGTAACAATGCTTGAGAAGCAAGGAGTGGAGTAGGGAGAAAAGATAAGTTACCAGGAAAGATTGAGAGAAGAAAAAGATCAAAGAATGAGAATATTCATCAGCGATGCCAAGGATAAGACTAGAGTTGTTTTTCAAGTAGATCAGATCTTCAGAAAGTAACCATTTCTATCTAGGCTTACGTCCTACGGTCGATATTGCTTTGATACCACTCTGTCACACCCGGTTTTCAAAACAAACCAAGAGTTACCTATATGTATGCCGGGATCAAGTTTCATACATATAGTGACATCATAGTGTATAACGAAACAATATCACGTAAAGAAAGAGATTATCGAGAGATTTACGGCGGAATCCCGGGGAAGCAAAGGCTCCAATCTTCACAGGCAATCGACTGGGGGTTGCGTACGCCTAGCACCATCTTCTGGACTTCGTGCACCTTCTTCTTTTTCTGAGCAGCGTTTAAGCAAGGATGAGTACACTTATGGTTGGTACTCAGCAAGGCCACAGAAATAACCGGAAAGCAATTTTAAATCCATCTTTAAGTTCATTAATCATGTGAGGGTCCAGCCGCTCTTGACCGTGAGCACGGCTGTTATAACGCTTTAACACTCTGCAGAGGTTGTACACTTTCACCACAAGTCGCGTAAAAGTTCGAAGAACTTTGAACCCAACCATGCCGTGCAAAAGTAGGCACAATACCACACTTCCGAGGTGTGGTTGCATAGGGACGCTACGAGGCCTTTACAAAGAGTCCTCCCATGTGTATTAGTCCATAGTAGCACGTCCTAGAGGCTATCTTTCGTACCCTCTTTCTACCCTCGGACCGAGTTAGCCTAGAAGAGCACTTCCGTTCCAAAACCCGTCCGGAGTAGAAGAGTCATAAAAGCATTCCTCCGTACCCAAAGCTACTAAGGATAATAGCCACACAAGACTTCCCTAATTAATTGGCCAAGACAGAGCCATATGTCTTGTGGTTGTACTTGTTTTCCCGGGTGGTTCTCCATGTTCCGATTAATTTACGGTGTTCTTGTATTAAAGCATAGGTAGAAGGGTGGTTAGGGTCACTTGCCTTTCTCAACAAAAAGCTACTCTTGCTCTTCTCGCTCTTGCTCTTTTGGTACTTTTGATCTTCGGACTTTCAATCAACGGCTCGATCTTCTACTCGAAGCGAACATCGAGCACAAACATGCGAAACGGACAAACAAGAACAACTAAGAACAATACACCAAGCATGAAAAGCTTTAAAAGAGGACAAGGTTTGGTTCTAGGACCGCGAACGCAAAAGACTCGGAACTATCGTAAGATTTGGATTATATCACACAAGGCTATGTGCTTGGTAAATTTTAATTCAAAAGATGTGCATAGGTTATTTCAGAGAAATACCATATTTAATAATTAAGCAAGTTATATTTATGTAAAAGGAACGGTGTATAACTTATTCCAATTTTATTTATAAATATTCAAGTATTATTTTATGCAATTTAAACATTTAATTTAAAAGAAGCATGTAAAGCATCTAAACGAATATCTTTACATTTCGAATTGTACTGAGTAATTTATAATTTAGAAACATATTTATGTTCATATTAATCAATTTAATATTTAATTATGAAAACTCGGAATAAACCTATATTACTTTTATTTAGAAAGGAAATTGAATATGTATTAAATAATTTAAGTTTGATTATGAAAACCGAGATATAACTCTAATTAGCTTTTAATTGGAAAGATTATTTGAATAAGAATTAACCAAATTATATTTCTTATAAAAAGACGTGTTGATCTCTAATTAAAGTTTAATTAGAAAAGCATGTATATTAGTGTTTAATCATATTTAAATATTATAAAGCAAGTAACAGATTCATCATTGTCTCTAACGCGTTCTTTGAGTTATTACGAACCTAACGCAATTTGAATCACTTGAAACGGAGCTAAAACGTGAAAACTACGCACTAAACAAGGTTTAGGGGCTTAAGCTGAGAAAAACTAGGGCTCCAGGGGCTTAACTGCAAGAAACCAGGGACCTAGACATAATTACATATATAAACTCAAGGTTTATAGTGTAAAAGAACAAAGGTGGAAAACTAGAGGAGTTCGGGGGTTTTACCGAGAAAACCTGGGCCTAACCGTAAAGATCTTATAAGGTGGAAGGGTTTGTTTGTGATATTTGAAACGAGCAGGGGTATTTACGTAAGATGGCCGCGAAGACCTAGGGTTGACCGGTATGTGGCCGTTGACCGGGGAGCTTGACTCGATCTTGGCCGTCCGTGCCCGATCCGATGGCGGGCGGCGGCGGTAAGTGGCGGGGGCGGTGGGTTGCCCTCCGGGCGGCGGCGGTCATCGGCGCCGGCGGCGGGCTCGCCGGAGAGCTCACCGGCGCGGCGAGACAGGGCCTCCCGGCCACCAATCGTGACGGGGAAGGCACCAAAATGAAGAGGAGGCCGAGGAGGATTCACCTGTGATCTCGGAAGGGAGGGAGGACCGCCGGGAGAGGAGATCGAGGCGGCGGCTCCGGCGGCGGCGGCGCTGCACAAGAGGAGAAGCGAGGAGGAGAGGCGCGGGTTGTAGAGGAGCTTGAGGGGATCCTTTTATAGGGTAGTGGGGAGGGGAGGGGCGCGGTTGTGGCGGTGGGCGGCGGCGTTCGGTGGAGGCGCCATTGATGGTGGTGGAGCGGTGGAGGGCTCGGTTTCGGGAAGGGGAGGGGAAGAGGTGGTGGCGCGGTGCATTGCGCATTGATGCGCGGCTCGGTGGAGGGAGGGGAAGCGGCGCGGGTAGCCGGGGAGGCGGCGGCGCGGTCGGCCAAGTGGGGAAGAAGAGGGGGGCGCGGGGCCGGAGGTAGAAGATGGCCCCGACAGGTGGGCCCCACCGTCGGTGGGCGTGTGAGGAGGGGGAGGCGGGGCGGGGCCGTGTGGGCGGGAGCCGGGCCGCGGCGAGAAGAAAGGGGAGGGAGTGGGCCGCGGGGTTAAGTGATTGTTTTTTTTTTTTCAAATCCTTTTCAAACCAAATTCAAACCTTTTAAATTCAAACCTTTTTCATGTTTTCAAACTCAAATTTTAACACAAATTTACTCAACTATTTTAAGACTTTTAGAAAACCTTTTAAATCACTTTTCAAACATTAAATTCAAACTTTCACCATTTCTTTTTTTTTAATTCAAACTTTTACACCAATTTTACAAACTTTTTCACAATTATTTTTAAGGACTTTCTCTCAAAAATTTTAAGACTTTTCACAAGTATTTTTTAAGACTTTTAAAAACCACACCACAACCAAAAACAAAACAACCAAAATAAATGCAACACTCTCACATATTTATTTAATTTAATTTAGAAAAAAACAATCAATTGATTTTCCTATTCTAAATTTCCTGTAAATAAAATAAACATTGGTCAAATTTTAAAATTATGAGAAAATTGTTGCTTAATTATTCTTCCTAATAACATCCTGAAATTAGAAAATTTCAGGGTGTTACAAATCTACCCCCCTTAAAAGGAATCTCGCCCCGAGATTCGCAGAGGCTAGCAAGAAACAAAGGTTCGGGTGGTTACCATCCAGCACTTATTAACTTTCTTCCAGATTGTTTTACATAAGCTCCTCAACACACTCTTTATTCTTCAAAACTCACATAATAAGCATAACACCTCATAAGATACTCAATCTAACTTTACTTGTAACTGTCCATTTCCTTCCTCAGCTTCATTGGCTCGCCTTTGTAAAATTTTCTTGACGTCTTGATAAAGTGATTTGAATAGAGCTGGATTGACTCTATGATCATTTCCGAAGCTTAACCGTCTTCAATCATACTTCACAACCCTTTTAATTTTCTTCTCCATTTGATCCAAATGTTTCTTCAGCATTGGTTTGCCTATTCTGTCTCTGCTGAGCCTTCTTTTCATATCGGTCAACACGTTTCTTAGGGCACCTGTTAATGAAATGTCCATGATCTTTGCAGTAGAAACAAGCTCCACTTTCTTTAAGGTTTCTACGGTTACGTGGTGGATCTTCATACTCATCTTCAGGATGTTCTGGTGCCTGGGACAAATGGTAAAAGTGGGAATTGTTATCACTTTGCTCTAGAAAATTCCTTTTCCTTTTCTTACTTATGATTTCTTGTAGTTTGCTTTCTAACTCAGTAACTTTGTTGATGACATGTTGCAAACTGGAATAGTCATGTAAACTTAGTATACTTTGAAGATCTTCATTCAGCCCTTTGATGAAATGTTCTCGTTTCTTTTTATCACTTCCAGATGATCTTGGTGCGTACATAGATAGCTGGATAAATTTATCCTTGTACTCGATCCTTGTCATTTGCCCTTGTTTCAAGCTAAGGAACTCCTTCCTTTTGAGCTTCATCACACTTACGGGAATGAAATGTGATATAAAGTTATCCTTAAATTCCTTCCAAGCAATACTCCGTGGTTGATCATGTTCGTATATGTAGGAATTCCACCATTCTAAGGCTTCTCCTAGAAGTAATCCTGATGCATATAGAACCTTTTCTCTATCATTGCATTGTGCCATATCTAACTTCTTCTCGATTGTCGTGATCCATTCTTCAGCTTCTAGGTGCTCCGTAGTGTTAGAGAAACTGGGTGGCTCAGTATTCCAGAACTTTGTATGTGTATCCTCCGGGTTTAGATATAGGGACATATATTGGTCGTATCCAGGGTTGTAATTGCTATCATTGCTTTTGTCTTGGTTGCCTTTTTCCATCCGGTTAGTGGACAAAGGTCAAGATCGAAGAGAACGAGAATAAATTGAAGAGCATGCAAAATTCTTGATATCACATCCATCATTTCTTGTTTGTTGTAATTGTACTCAAATTGTGGTAGAGAGGAGAATAACGGGGGTAACAAAAGAAATTGATCATCTTTTTTTTCTTCAACCTCTTTCATTTGTTGATGTCCGCATATGCTTGTAGATTTCTGTTGTTGATGTTGGTGTTGCTTCTAGATTTTTTTCTTCTTCGACATCCTCCATAGGGTTAAGTAGACAGAAAGAGGGGAACAAGGAGGTGGGAGATACAAAAGAAGAACCCAACTAGGCAACGATGTCATTGCGGGTAGAAGACCCACAATACACCAACAATCAATACAAAGAACCAACTCAACCAAGGCCATAAAGTCAAGCATCATCAAGCAAACACGAAGCTTCACAAGACAAGACATGATCAAGGGAACGATGCTACACGTTGTTATTATGGTTAGAGGGATCCTCCTAATCTTGGGTGAGATGTTAGACTTCAACTTCCTTCGCACATGCTGGCTTCTTCGGTTTACTTGAGGAAACTTCAGGTAAGACAACGAGAGATTTTCTAAACATTTTTAATCAAGGATGACACTTTTGGATTTAAGGGACAAGGGAGAGAATCCAAAGTAACAATGCTTGAGAAGCAAGGAGTGGAGTAGGGAGAAAAGATAAGTTACCGGGAAAGATTGAGAGAAGAAAGAGATCAAAGAATGAGAATATTCATCGGCGATGCCAAGGATAAGACTAGAGTTGTTTTTCAAGTAGATCGGATCTTCGAAAGTAACCATTTCTACCTAGGCTTACGTCCTACGGTCGATATTGCTTTGATACCACTCTGTCACACCCGGTTTTCAAAACAAACCAAGGGTTACCTATATGTATGCCGGGATCAAGTTTCATACATATAGTGACATCATAGTGTATAACAGAAACAATATCACGTAAAGAAAGAGATTATCAGAGATTTACAGCGGAATCCTGGGGAAGCAAAGGCTCCAATCTTCACAGGCAATCGACTGGGGGTTGCGTACGCCTAGCACCATCTTCTGGACTTCGTGCACCTTCTTCTTTTTACGAGCGGCGTTTAAGCAAGGATGAGTACACTTATGGTTGGTACTCGGCAAGGCCACGAAATAACCGGAAAGCAATTTTAAATCCATCTTTAAGTTCATTAATCATGTGAGGGTCCAGCCGCTCTTGACCGTGAGCACGGTACGTTATAACGGTTTAACACTCTGCGAGAGGTTGTACACTTTCACCACAAGTCGCGTAAAAGTTCGAAGAACTTTGAACCCAACCATGCTTGTGCAAAAGTAGGCACAATACCACACTTCCGAGGTGTGGTTGCATAGGGACGCTACGAGGCCTTTACAAAGAGTCCTCCCATGTGTATTAGTCCATAGTAGCACGTCCTAGAGGCTATCTTTCGTACCCTCTTTCTACCCTCGGACCGAGTTAGCCTAGAAGAGCACTTCCGTTCCAAAACCCGTCCCGAGTAGAAGAGTCATAAAAGCATTCCTCCGTACCCAAAGCTACTAAGGATAATAGCCACACAAGACTTCCCTAATTAATTGGCCAAGACAGAGCCATATGTCTTGTGGTTGTCTTGTTTTCTGGGTGGTTCTCCATGTTCCGATTAACTTATAGTATTCTTGATTAAAGCATAGGTAGAAGGGTGGTTAGGGTCACTTGCCTTTCTCAACAAAAAGCTACTCTTGCTCTTCTGCTCTTGCTCTTTTGGTACTTTTGATCTTCAGGACTTTCAATCAGCAGCTCGATCTTCTACTCGAAGCAAACATCGAGCACAAACATGCAGAACAGACAAACAAGAACAACTAAGAACAATACACCAAGCATGAAAAGCTTTAAAAGAGGACAAGGTTTGGTTCTAGGACCGCGAACGCAAAAGACTCGGAACTATCGTAAGATTTGGATTATATCACACAAGGCTATGTGCTTGGTAAATTTTAATTCAAAAGATGTGCATAGGTTATTTCGAGAGAAATACCTTATTTAATAATTAAGCAAGTTATATTTATATAAATGGAACGGTGTATAACTTATTCCAATTTTATTTATAAATATTCAAGTATTATTTTATGCAAATTAAACATTTTAATTTAAAAGAAGCATGTAAAGCATCTAAACGAATATCTTTACATTTCGAATTGTACTGAGTAATTTATAATTTAGAAACATATTTATGTTCATATTAATCAATTTAATATTTAATTATGAAAACTCGGAATAAACCTATATTACTTTTATTTAGAAAGCAAATTGAATATATATTAATTAATTTAAGTTTGATTATGAAAACCGAGATATAACTCTAATTAGCTTTTAATTGGAAAGATTATTTAAATAAGAATTAACCAAATTATATTTCTTATAAAAAGACGTGTTGATCTCTAATTAAAGTTTAATTAGAAAAGCATGTATATTAGTGTTTAATCATATTTAAATATTAAATAAATTATAAAGCAAGTAACAGGTTCATCATTGTCTCTAACGCGTTCTTTGAGTTATTACGAACCTAACGCAATTTGAATCACTTGAAACGGAGCTAAAACGTGAAAACTACGCACTAAACAAGGTTTAGGGGCTTAAACTGAGAAAAACTAGGGCTCCAGGGGCTTAACTGCAAGAATCCAGGGACCTAGACATAATTACACATATAAACTCAAGGTTTATAGTGTAAAAGAACAAAGGTGGAAAACTAGAGGAGTTCGGGGGTTTTACCGAGAAAACCTGGGCCTAATCGTAAAGATCTTATAAGGTGGAAGGGTTTGTTTGTGATATTTGAAACGACGGGGGTATTTACGTAAGATGGCCGCGAAGACCTAGGGTTGACCGGTATGTGGCTGTTGACCGGGGAGCTTGACTCGATCTTGGCCGTCCGTGCCCGATCCGATGGCGGGCGGCGGCGGTAAGTGGCGGGGGCGGTGGGTTGCCCTCCGGGCGGCGGCGGTCATCGGCGCCGGCGGCGGGCTCGCGGAGAGCTCACCGCGCGCGGCGAGACAGGGCCTCTCGGCCACCAATCGTGACGGGGAAGGCACCAAAATGAAGAGGAGGCCGAGGAGGATTCACCTGGGATCTCGGAAGGGAGGGAGGAGCGCCGGGAGAGGAGATCGAGGCGGCGGCTCCGGCGGGCGGGCGGTGCTCGGCGGTGGCGGCGGCGCACAAGAGGAGAAGCGAGGAGGAGAGGCGCGGGGTGTAGAGGAGCTTGAGGGGATCCTTTTATAGGGTAGTGGGGAGGGGAGGGGGCGCGGTTGTGGCGGTGGGCGGCGGCGTTCCGGTGGAGGCGCCATTGATGGTGGTGGAGCCGGTGGAGGGTCGGTTTCGGGAAGGGGAGGGGAAGAGGTGGTGGCGCCGGTGCATTGCGCATTGATGCGCAGCTCAGTGGAGGGAGGGGAAGCGGCGCGGGAAGCCGGGGAGGCGGCGGCGCGGTCGGCCAAGTGGGGAAGAAGAGGGGGGGCGCGGGGGCGGAGGTAGAAGATGGCCCCGACAGGGGGCCCCCACCTGTCGGTGGGCGTGTGAGGAGGGGAGGCGGGCGGGGCCGTGTGGGCCGGAGCGGGGGCCGCGGCGAAAGAAAGGGGAGGGAGTGGGCCGCGGGGTTAAGTGATTGTTTTTTTTTTCAAATCCTTTTCAAACCAAATTCAAACCTTTTAAATTCAAACCTTTTTCATGTTTTCAAACTCAAATTTTAACACAAATTTACTCAACTATTTTAAGACTTTTAGAAAACCTTTTAAATCACTTTTCAAACATTAAATTCAAACTTTCACCATTTCTTTTTTTTTAATTCAAACTTTTACACCAATTTTACAAACTTTTTCACAATTATTTTTAAG
Source organism: Cenchrus americanus (assembly GCA_947561735.1). Classification (NCBI taxonomy): domain Eukaryota; kingdom Viridiplantae; phylum Streptophyta; class Magnoliopsida; order Poales; family Poaceae; genus Cenchrus; species Cenchrus americanus. The sequence continues at coordinate 61,120,336 of OX387240.1, forward strand.
GACTTTCTCTCAAAAATTTTAAGACTTTTCACAAGTATTTTTTAAGACTTTTAAAAACCACACCATAACCAAAAACAAAACAACCAAAATAAATGCAACACTCTCACATATTTATTTAATTTAATTTAGAAAAAAACAATCAATTGATTTTCCTATTCTAAATTTCCTGTAAATAAAATAAACATTGGTCAAATTTTAAAATTATGAGAAAATTGTTGCTTAATTATTCTTCCTAATAACATCCTGAAATTAGAAAATTTCAGGGTGTTACATATTCATATACTCCCCTAAACATTTTACTAGCAAGAGTTGGTTATATCTGATGTTTGGAACTCCTTATATTCAGGCACTTACCATTGATAGCATGTATGAAAGGTATGCCATGAGCATCATGATAGAAACTTCTCTATCAGTGGAATGTCTGCACATCACCACAAGCATTAACTCACAGAGAGTACCATCATATTATTTTGTAGTGAAAAGTAAAGCACAATAAACTACCAGAACGATCCAGAGAGCTCTGTACAGACCTTGCAAAGCAAAGTTTCTTGATAATGTACGCGCTAAGCAACCCAGTCTGCCATGAACGAACACTGCCGGTCAGTCAAAAGAAGCATGCTCAAATCATCAGAGTAGATTGCTTGGGGCTTCCTGATCTAGCGTTACTCTGGCTGTAGGAGATTACTATAAGACACAACTCAACAGTAGCATGAGATTACTTACAGCTACTCCAAGTAGTGTGCTGGTGAAGAACAGGTAGAGAAATTTTCCGATGAAATTTAACAGAACAAGAGCATCAAAATGACCTATATATATCAAGGTTTTCAATTGCATTGAAGAGCACAACAGATGTCGCATCATTAACAACACCTTCACCAAAAACTAGACTGTAGAGTAGGGGCGTTTCATCCTGGTTAAGCACCTGAAAGTAACAAATTTCCAATTAAATTGGCTTCCTATCTCATTTTATAAGATAAAGATGGCATATTGTTCAACAAGAAACCTGTAAGGTGCAAACAGAATCTGTTGCAGAGAAAATAGCACCAATTGCTGCACATATGGGTAAAACAAAACAAGCATCAGCAAATTGGCAATCCATAGTCTAATCAGTGAGTAAAAATGGTCAAAATATATCCAACCAAGATAATCCCCAAGCTCGAGTGGACCAACATCAAGTTTCTTGAACAATCCCATAGCACCTGGTATGTCCATTAGACAAAAATATTAGAAACCTGAGCAAGAAATCAAAGTTCGAGGACTACAAGGTTTGAGATCATCATGCTTGAAGATAGTTTCCTGAATGAAGATGACCTCCACAAATGAACGGGTTTCAAAACTATTTATCAGTGATCCATCATATGATCACCAACTATCAACAAGCATAGTTTATTTTAGCATTTATCTAAATTATCTCACTTTCATGAATATTTAAAAAATATATATGCAAGTGAGCATTCCAGTCTTTTGAATTTAAAGAATTGACTATGTTCCAGTGTCCATTGTCAGGTGCACTATTCAGTGGTTCACCATTTTGTATGGTGATTGATGGAAAATGAACTCCTTGATTATTTGATGAGGAGATAGATTTTTTTTCTGAATGCGAGTTGTGTGCATCATTGCTAATCTCAATGTCCTCCATGATGCAGGTGGGATTCTTTGCTACCCTTGTTGGAAATATGCCCTAGAGCCAATCTGGATTTGATCCACTAGTGGACTCAGATGGATTTGATCCATTATGGTGTAAAAGTCCTAATGGGCCACAAATGTTGTAAAGCCCATTAGCATTGGAAGGGGTACACCATCTATTAGTCCCATATTGCTAATGGGCGATGGTGTGGGGGGTTTTCCTCCCAATAAATATGGACCACACCCCTCCTGAAAAGACACAACTTTCTCAAGTAGCGCCCACGCCGCCAACGCTCTCTCCTCGTCGCACTCGCGGACCTAGCGATCCGGCGTGCGTCGCTTCCTTCTCCGTACGTGTGGATACCTTGGAGGTGCTGCATCCGGAGCACTTGGATCGGACGAGCCGCACGTGCAAGTCAAGAAGGACGTGAGCAACCGCACCGCTCGCTACCCTCGACGCGTTCGTCTACATCGAGACGGTTCCGCCGCATCCGCGCGTCTAGTGGTAATCTCGTGATCTCTGACGACGGCGGCCTCTGTTTTACGGGGAAAATTTTGTTTTGCGCTAGCGTAGCCACCCCGTTCCCTTCGGTGGTATCGCAGCCGTAGCCGCTAAGTTTTAGATTCGGGATGTGTGCATATGGAGATATGCAGATGTAGATCAAAGTTTTGATCGGCTTCGTGTTCTTGACGTGATGGTCGTGTAACGAATTACTCCTACCGGTCGGAATTCCGCCATCGGAGTTAAGTGATACACGTAAACCCAGTCACAACGAGAAGGAGATCAATTGGATTGGTCGAATCGAAGTTAGGTCAAGTGCCAGGCGCATGGGATGCGTGGCGGTGGCGATTGGATCTCTACCGGCCGGAAAAACCGTAAAACATGTTGTTCGGTAAAACAACCATAACTTTTCGTGGTTAACTCGGATGAAGAAGTTTTCTATATGAAAATTGATCTACAGAAAATTTTACACATGTAATTAACTAGCTTTTCTGGTCGCGGTGAAATTAGTTTTGCGAAATTCGGCTTGCAAGATGGGTTTTCGGGCGTTTTAAGTTTGGACGTCGGAATTGCGATAATCTTTTTTGCAGGTTTTGTGATCGGTATGGCCTATATGTGTATGTGATGCATGTGTGTAATTTATTCGTGACCTGCGTGTCACGTGTACGGCAATACGGCTGGAGCCATGTGTATTGTCAAAATTAATGTAATGGTCTGCGTACCAATTTGTGATGATCTAATACGCGATTATGTAACTTTCATTACTAGCACGCGTTAGATAGTTCTTGGAGGACTCATCACATGGAGGATGCCACACACGGATCATGGAGATGGAGATCAACATGATGTACGGTCAATGGAGATGAAGATCACCATGTGACAATAGGCCATGCCGTGTCACAACCGTGTGAATGTCGTTCTTACCGTTCTACTTTTACATGCGACAATGTTATTTTCTTGCATGTGATGTTACGAGTAGAACGATCCCTTTGGAATTTTAAGTTAACATGCCCTCCCAACACTTGCCACTGTCTCACGTCTCGTACAATTAGTGGTGGGTCTATGAAATTAGGGTGCCACTAGTTTTCCTTGACTAGACGGGTTTGTATCGGATACTTACACACATAAGTGTTGGTTTGCTTATCAAAATCATCTTAACGGTTAAGGACTTTGGGGCATAAAGGTTGGGAGCCTAGACATAGAGATGTCACCCAACAACGAGTCATATGTGATATGATTAGCAAAGAGTTGCTTACCGATCTACCTTTTTTACTAGCGGTGACGCAAAAGCTCACTAGTAGACTTGTTAGTTGTGGATTCTCGAATCACTAAGTATCAATGTGGGGATATTGATTTTAGTGGGAGTAAATTTTATTTTACTCTGTCATGGATATATTGTCTTAGTGTTTTGCATTTATTATTCTCGTTGTAGATTAAAGGCACCTAGCAACACCACATCGTTTACCTTGCATTCGGTCCTTGAGAAGGACAAGTTGACTGGAACAAACTTTACAAATTGGATTCGTAATCTGAGAATTGTTCTCAGAGCTGAGAAAAGAGAAGGAGTTCTAGGCACCCCCTTACCAATAGATGATGACGTTAAGAAAAGCACGGGCAGTAGTCATGTGATGGCGATCCAAAACAAACGAATCTCTAAAAGGAAGGGCAATTCTTGGAAGAAGAAAGGTAAGGCCAAGGATAAGATCCCAATGCCAAACCAGGCGCCCAAGGCTAGTCCAGCTGCCAAGGCTGAATATTTTCATTGTAAGAAAATCGGTCACTGGAAAAGAAATTGTAAGTTGTACTTAGCTTCTATGAAAAGCAATGGAAGTAAGGGTACTTCCACTTTAGGTACACTTAATGTTTATGTTACATATATTTTCCTCGCCGATTCTTATACTAATTCTTGGGTATTTGATACCGGATCGGTTGCTCATATTTGCAACTCGATGCAAGGAATGATAAGAAGTAGAAGCATGGAGAAGTTGATTTCCGCGTAGGCAATAATGCAAGAGTTGCTTTGCATTGACCGTCGGGACGATGCAACTACACCTCCCGTCGGGATTTATTATGGAGTTGAATAATTGTTATTTTGTTCCTAGTTTGAGTCGAAACATTTTATCCCCTTCATGTTTGATGAAGGATGGTTATTCATTTGCGAGTGAAAACAATGGTTGTGTGATCTCTAAGGATAATATGTTTGTGGCTTGTGCATCCATTGTGAATGACTTATTTGTTTTAAATCCCGATGATTCACCTATCCGTAACATAAGTGCTAAAAGGTCTCGACCTAATGATTTAAGTCCTACCTACATATGGCATTGTCGTTTGGGTCACATCGATGAAAAGCGCGTGAAGAAGCTCCATAACGATGGACTTTTAACTTCGTTTGATTTTGAATCCTACGAGACATGTGAAGCTTGTTTGCTAGGCAAGATGACCAAGATGCCTTTCTCAGGTTTTCCTGAGAGAGCCTCAGACTTACTGGAACTCATACATATGGATGTGTGCGGACCAATGAGTACGACAGCTAGAGGTGGATACCAATACTTCATAACGTTCACTGATGATTTAAGTAGATATGGTTATGTCTATTTAATGAAGCACAAGTCTGAAACTTTTGAAAAGTTCAAAGAATTTCGAGTGAAGTAGAAAATCAACGTGGCAAGAAAGTCAAGACCTTGCGTTCGATCGTGGAGGTGAGTATTTGAGCCATGAGTTTAGCGATCATCTAAAGAGTTGCGGAATTGTTCCACAACTTACGCCACCCGGAACACCTCAAACAAACGGTGTATCCGAGCGACGAAATCGAACCTTGTTGGACATGGTCCGATCAATGATGAGCCGATCGGACCTACCATTGTCATTTTGGGGTTATGCTCTAGAAACCGCAGCTTTCACTTTAAATAGGGTACCTTCTAAGTCCGTAGTTAAGACACCATATGAGATGTGGACTGGTAAGACTCCAGTTTGTCTTTTCTGAAAATTTGGGGTTGTGAGGTTTATGTGAAGAAACTTCAATCAGATAAATTAACACCTAAATCGGACAAGTGCATATTCGTGGGATATCCAAAGGAAACCTTGGGATATTATTTCTACAACCGGTCAGAAGGCAAAGTGTTTGTCGCTCGGAACGGTGTTTTCTTAGAGAAAGAGTTTCTTAAAAGAGAAAAATGTAGACGAAGGTGTATCTTGAAGAAGTTCAAGATGAGCCGGTTGGGCAAGATTTCACAATTGATGCTAATGTAGGCCGAACGAGTTGAGATGCCCGTGGCAAGAGAAGCACCACCACAACCACGAAGGTCCGAAAGGGCACGTCGCGCAACTGATAAGCTCAATCTCATGATCGCGGGAGAGTGCGACATATTGTTGTTAGACAACGATGAACCTATGACATATGCGGAAGCAATGATGGACCCGTATTCCGAGAAATGGCAAAGTGCCATGAGATCCGAAATAGATTCCATGGATAACAATCAAGTTTGGAACTTGGTTGACCCGCCAGATGGTGTTAAACCCATAGAGTGCAAATGGATCTATAAGAAGAAGAGGGACATGGATGGAAATGTTCACATCCATAAAGCTCGACTTGTTGCAAAAGGTTTTCGACAAGTTCAAGGGGTTGACTACGACGAGACATTTTCACCCGTAGCGATGCTTAAATCTATTCGGATCATTCTAGCTATAGCCGCATATTTCGATTATGAGATATGTCGGATGGATGTCAAAACAGCTTTCCTAAATGGAAATCGACCGAGGATGTGTATATGACACAACCCGAGGGATTTGTTGATCCAACCAATGCCGGGAAGGTGTGCAAACTTCAAAAATCCATTTATGGATTGAAGCAAGCATCTCGGAGTTGGAACCTTCGCTTTGATGAGGTGGTAAAAGGGTTTGGCTTCATTCGAGTGAAGAAGAGCCTTGTGTTTACAAGAAGGCAAGTGGGAGCTCCGTAGTATTTCTAATCTTATATGTGGATGACATATTACCGATTGGAAATGACATTCCTATGCTTGAGGCCGCTAAGACCTCATTAAAAAATAGTTTTTCTATGAAGGACTTAGGTGAGGCGGCATACATCTTGGGCATCAAAATCTATAGAGATAGATCAAAAAGGCTTATAGGATTAAGCCAAGACACTTACATTGATAAAGTGTTGAAAAGGTTCAACATGGAAGAGGCGAAGAAAGGGTTCTTGCCTATGTCACATGGCATACATCTTAGCAAGACTCAGTGTCCTTCGACAACTGATGAGCGGGAACGCATGAGTAGAATACCGTATGCTTCGGCCATCGGATCTATTATGTATGCAATGATATGTACACGTCCGGATATTTCGTATGCACACAGGTATTACAAGCGGATACCAATCCGATCCAGGTGAGGGTCACCGGGACGGCGGTTAAAAATGTTTTTAAGTACTTAAGAAGGACTAAAGGCATGTTCCTAGTCTATGGAGGTGAGGAGGAGCTCGTTGTAACGGGTTACACCGATGCTAGTTTCCAAACCGACCAAGACGATTCAAAGTCGCAATCGGATACGTATTTACAATAAATGGTGGAGCCGTGAGTCGGAAGAGTTCTAAGCAGGAGACAAAGGGCGATTCTACAACAGAAGCCGAGTACATCGCGGCTTCGGAAGCTGCAAAGGAGGGTGTTTGGATAAGGAAGTTCCTTTCTGAACTTGGTGTGTTTCCGAGTGTCTCTAGCCCGTTGGATCTTTATTGTGACAACAATGGGGCTATTGCGCAAGCAAAGGAGCCAAGGAACCACCAAAAGAATAAACATGTACTGCGGAAATTTCATCTGATACGAGAGATCGTTAGACGAGGTGATATCAAGATATGCAAAGTACACACGGATTTGAATGTTGCAGATCCTTTGACAAAACCCCTTCCACAGCCTAAGCATGAGGCGCACATGAGAGCTATGGGTATTAGATATATTCTATAGATTAGCTCAAGTGCAAGTGGAAGGATGTTAGAAATATGTCCTATAAGGAATCATAGAGATGATTATATTTCATTATATCCATGTCACTTGGTTCTTTTATTGAATATCCATGAAAGGCGACTTGTATTTGATTGGCAATTATGTGAATTGTTTGTGAAACTCTTTTACTTGTATGGTTATTCAAAAGTTGTCCCTAGTATGAGTTAATGACTAGCACATGAATTAGTTGATGACTATGTTTCACAAGTCATGAACATGGAGATGTATAACTAATAATGTGGGCACATGTATGACATGGGGCCGGACCGACCCAATTTGAGACCTTGTTCTCTCGTTTACACAACGTATACGCTATGTCCTTAGACTTGAGATTGTCGCATGTACTCAAGATGTGAATTGACCTACTTAGGGGCCATCAACCGCTACTCCGAATCGGGTAGTCATAAAGATGACTTTCGGGTTTGTCGGGAAGCATCTTTGTGAGGCATGGTCAATCAAGATAGAATTTGCCCCTCTACTTGAGAGAGATATCTCTCGGGCCCCTCGAGTGATCGGATCAAGAAATGCATGGCCGTGCTTGGGTTAAGGGTTAACCCCCTTTTGATGATATGAATCATAGTGTCGAGAAAGAGAGGTCAGCTTGGAGCTAGACCAAATATCGTGAGGCAAAGGGAATAGCATGTATGAATTGTTGTGATGGTTTGTCTGATAAGATCTTTACGTATGCATAGGAGTTGACACGTCTTGCTAGAGGCCGCTATCAACTATTGATCGAGTAGTGTACTCGGGTCAAGTCTATGTGTACGTGAACCTATAGGGTCACACACTTAAGGGGTTGGAAGCCGGATGAGGATGAATATACTTGCATAGTTGACTCTAGTGCAAGTGGGAGACCGTTGGAAATATGCCCTAGAGCCAATCTGGATTTGATCCACTAGTGGACTCGGATGGATTTGATCCATTATGGTGTAAAAGTCCTAATGGGCCACAAATGTTGTAAAGCCCATTAGCATTGGAAGGGGTACACCATCTATTAGTCACATATTGCTAATGGGCGATGGTGTGGGGGGTTTTCCTCCCAATAAATATGGACCACACCCCTCCCGAAAAGACACAACTTTCTCAAGTAGCGGCCGCGCCGCCAACGCTCTCTCCTCGTCGCACTCGCGGACCTAGCGATCCGCGTGCGTCGCTTCCTTCTCCGTACGTGTGGATACCTTGGAGGTGCCGCATCCGGAGCACTTGGATCGGACGAGCCGCACGTGCAAGTCAAGAAGGACGTGAGCAACCGCACCGTCTCGCTACCCTCGACGCGTTCGTCTACATCGAGACGGTTCCGCCGCATCCGCGCGTCTAGTGGTAATCTCGTGATCTCTCGACGAGCAGCCTCTGTTTTACGGGGAAAATTTTGTTTTGCGCTAGCGTAGCCACCCCGTTCCCTTCAACCCTACTCTAGCTCTGGTTTCCACTATTGGAGGCGAAACCTACTGAACTAGGAGTGACACCGACACCACAAGATGACGGGAGTCAGCGATGAGGCTAGCACAAGTGGTACGACTAAAATCCTCTGTTAATAAGAAATGATAAATTTTCTAGCAAGTTTATGTAAATTTATTCCCTCCCTTATTATGCAGTGAGCAAGCGACAGCGCACGTCAGGGTCAGAGGCGCAGATACAGACCACCACCATGATGAATTCTGCATTTGCTGTTGTTGAGTTCAAAGTAAACTACGAGAAAATCAAGCACCTCCCCGCTGGTCATGCCGTCAAATCGGACCCCATCTCTGTCGGTGGGCAAGTGTGGAAGATAAATTTCTACCCGCGTGGGGCCTATGAGCTAGCAGCCCTAAGCCATGATCATTTCTCTATCTTCCTCGAGCGTCAGATTAAGTCTGACAGACCCATTAAGTCCATCTTCGAGGTATTACTGATAGACAAGAATGGGGATCCAGTAATGGTCTCTTCAAAGATTCCACCGCCATTGCAAAGGTACTATGGCAAATACCAGTGGCTGGCTAGCCAAAACTACATGGTTCACAATTACGTAAAGGATGGGCACATCAAGTTTGTTTCACCATCACAGTGTTACCTGACAATCCTATCCTTGTGCCACCTTCTGACATTGGGAAACATATGGCCACTCTATTGGATGGCACTGATGAGGGAAAGGATGTGTCATTTGCAGTTGACGGTGAGACATTCCATGCACACCGAGTTGTTCTTGCTGCACGCTCGCCGGTCTTTCGGGCGGAGCTGTTTGGTTGCATCATGCATGGCTGAGGCAACAATGTCGTGCATCGCCTTGCATGATATTGCCCCTGCAACATTCAAAGCTATGCTTCAGTTCATGTACACTGATGCCCTGCCTGGAGAAGAAGAGCTTGGAGACTGTCCAACCGACATGTTTGAGAATCTACTTGTGGCGGCCGACCGCTATGCATTGGACAGGCTGAAGCTTATGTGTGCCCAGAAGTTGTGGGAAAATATTTCGGTGGAAACAGTTTGTGATGCTTTAGCTTGTGCCGAGATCTACAATTGCCCAGAATTGAAGGAAAAGTGCATTGAGTTTGTTGTGGAAGATAATAACTTTAAGAAGATTGTGCTTACAGATAGTTTTATGCAGCTGGGGCAGAAGTTCCCGTCTATTATCATTGAGGTTCGTGAGAGGCTTGCTGGGATATGATACGGTGCTATCATGAGGCTTGGTGGGATATGATGTGGTGCTATCTGATATATCTGAAGCCTCTTTGGAAACATGTATGATTCTCTTGAATGGGGTGGAACTATTAATCTTTAGACTTGCCTTCTTTGTTAAGCTAGTTCATATCACAATACATATTATTTTAGTTTGTTTGCAGACATGTCCTGCAGTTGGTTTAATTTATGTTTGGAGTTTGTGAGAAAATGTTTGCTTCCAATATTATCTAGAAACAAGTTTGTTGTCTAAAATCCATGGATATTATCAGATCTCTTTAAGTATTTTTATCTTCAATCATCTTGGTTTTTTAATCATGTTTTCATACAATCTCAAAAAACACAACTATGTACCTTCTGTGTTCAGTGTTAAGCTCTACTTCTTGATTCATTTGGTAGTAGAAGTCAGTGATACCGTGATGATGATGAGTCCCTTTACGAGAATAGTCCATATGGTTTATGTAGTTTTTAACATGATTGGACCTGTGCGACATTGCTATAGCTTATTTCACATTGCTATTTGCATTTTTTTATAGTTTTTCTCCTATAAGCGTGCCTTTCTTGCTGAAATCTTGTGGTGAATCGAGAAAAGTCCGAGTTCATAGCCCAATTTCTTTGCTGCCATGTCTTGCCATTGGTTTATGTTTCAAGAGTATGAGAAAATGATTGCTTTTGTTATGATTTATTAGTTGTAATCAAGTAATAACAATTTTGTTGTCTTAAATCCATGAATGCAATTAGATAACTTCACGTATTTGATCTTCAATCGGTATTGGGTTTCAAAGTTCGAACATGTTTACCTATTGTGTTGGGACACAATCATGTACCTTCAATTCTGTTTTTGAAGTTCAAATCTCTCTCTTCCTACGGCAGAAGTTGGGATCATCTCTAGTCTATCCGATCCGGGTACTGAGGTGCCATGTACAGGTGAGGTCAATACATTAGATCCACACTGATATTGTCGTCAATGGAGCTGCATTGTTGGTACTCTCACAGAATCATCACCATGTCTGGTCTGATTCATATGTGTCGATCCTTGCAGAGATAGATAGTAACTGCACCAAGGGCTAGCATTTAGTTCCTCGCCAGAGATGAAGCGGAACAAATCGGTGAGAGAAGCTTTGATACCACGACAATATCTAAGCTTTCATTCCACTTTGGACTGCAATATTTTACTTCCCAAGCATTCTCAGGCAAATCACATTAGACCCACTTTGCCTACTAAAGAGTTTCTTATAGTATGTGCGAAGTATCTACTTCTTGTAGTATTCGTGAAGTATATGCTAGATTCTCTTCTAAATATTCTCTGCCTTAAGCACCCTCTCAAGTTCATATTCCATTTGAGCTCTTTCTGCCACCAAGAGTTATGTTGCACACTTGCACCCCTCAAGTTCCACTAATTTGTTTATTCTTCCAAACGAGGCAATATCTAGTTCAGTGCTGAAAACACAAATTGATCAGCTCAATGACTTGAATCCAAGCTTAAGTTCAACTAGCTAAGTACAGTGCATGCATTGTCCTCAGCAAAAACACAAATCCGACTAGCTACACTACATTAGGAGAAATGGCAACACCTAACGGGGCGGCACGAAAGACTTGGAAGAACTCCTTTAAAGAAAAATATGGAGGAATTCAACCCATGGTGGTGAAAATAAAGCAAGAAAAGGTCGAATTTAGGATACAATATAGGTCGAGTAAGGTGCAGGAGGAGCTAAAATGACAACTTGCTAGTTCCATATATAGGGAGGCAATTATTAATTAAAATGGTGGTCGCAGATAGATAGCGTAACTTCATGATCTGTTGTGACTTGTGAGTAATGTTCACAAATAAGGTTTCATTTAGCAGTTCTAGTTCTAGCATTTTACTTAACCGGAAGGAACCCTACCAAACTTTCACAATTTCTAGAGAGAAATGAGAATGTCTACCAAATGCTTCCTTGGTTTTAGAGGCAATCTCAATTTCTAACATAAATAAAAAACTAGAAACCATTTATTTGAGAACTAGAATACCTCCCTAAGTTTATGGCCTATCTCAACCACTTGGCCCGACCCATCGATGCACGCATCAGTGTTGCGCTCCAAAGGGCCGCACAGTGCACATTGTATCTCAAGATCTCAATGGTAATCGCCAACCATGGCGTGGCACCTAGCGGCGGCAGCTGCCAACCGTCCTTTCAAACGGTGGTTTTAGTATAGATTTGAAAATTTTCAAATATGTAATATATTTCTGAAAATTTTGAAAATTCGCGATGCTGCTCAGCCAGCAGCCTCAGTAACAGGGCCCATGGACCTATTTTGACTGCTTGAGCCCGGCCCACACACATGGCCTACCCGCGTGGTCTCTCCCGCTAGGATGGGCCGCACAGTCTACCCTTGTTGGACTTCACGAGGAGAATGCCCACAAAGGCAGGATTCGCCGTTTCGCTTCGCTACCCTCCCTACTCCGGCTACCGCCGCCTCCGCCGCTGGGGACAAAACCTACCGAATCTGAGAGAGCCGGCGGCGCCACGGGATGACGAGCGTCGGTGACGAGGATGGTACCACCCACCGGTTTAATGTATTGCACGGGCGTTAAATTTCATATTTTGCTGTCAGATTTATTTACTCTCTCCCGGCCCTGATTATGCAGCGACGGCGGCGCAGACCACCATGATCGATTCTGCCTCGGCCGTCGTCGAGTTCAATGTCAACTACGAGCAGGTCAAGCACCTCGCCGCCGGCAAGGCCGTCAACTCCGACGCTATCTCAGTCGGCGGGCACATGTGGAGGATAAGCTACTACCCCAATCAGTTCACGGCGGACGAAATTTGCATCGCCCTCAAGCTTGTGAGCAAGTCCATCAGCGTCCACGCCATCTTCGAGGTGATGCTGTTAGACGAGGACGGGATACCAGCTCTGTTTGCCGCAAAAAGGACATGGACGATTGAAGAGGGCTGTGCCACCATCGTGCGGCTTCATTCCGCCACCAGAACCTTATCAACAGATCTGGTTCAGAAATACATGAAGGACGGGCAGATCAAATTTCTATGCACCATCAGGATGTTACATGATGACAACTCTGTTCCTTCTGGCATTGTAAGACTTCCTGGAATTCATGCACCGTCTTCAGACATGGCCAAACATATTGGAACACTCCTGGATACGGCAGAAGGGTCTGACGTGTCGTTCACCGTTGAGGGCGAGACGTTCCGCGCGCATCGAGCTATACTTGCAGCCCGCTCACCGGTCTTCCAAGCAGAGCTGTTTGGTTCCATGGCCGAGGCTACGATGACATCCATCACCCTACATCATATCGCTCCTTCAACATTCAAAGCTATGCTGTGGTTCATATACAACGATGCGTTGCCTGAAGACATGGAGCTTGTTGGGAACTCTCCACTGGAGATGTTTGAGCATTTGCTTGCTGCAGCTGACCGGTATGCATTGGACCGCTTGAAGATTTTGTGCGCGCAGAAGTTGTGGGACAATGTATCGGTGGATACAGTTGCGAGTATGTTAGCCTGTGCTCAGATGTACAGCTGCCCAGACTTGAAGGACAAGTGCATCGGCTTCTTTGCTGTGGAGAAAAACTTCAAGAAATCAGTGTTAACTGAGGGTTATGTGAGGCTGGTGCACCAGTTCCCATCCATCATCTTTGAGCTCAGAGACTGATGTGCCGCTGGTACATGACGTGTGAGAAGCTGAGGAGCGTTGAAGCATAGCAATAGTGTTATCTGTTGTGTTCAGATATTTTTATTGACTGCAATCTCACACATTAATTTCAAGCATATTATATATTGAACAAAAAATTGCTTTCTTGTTTGTGTTTTAACTGCAAATATTATGGAGATTCTTTCAAGAACAAACAAATATTATGGAGATTGCCATCTCAAGTGCAGACGTGTGGAGAGTGTTTGTTTTATGTTTATTTAATTTGTTCTCTTGGTCCTGTCCTCTGTCTTGAAGTGTTTTTTTAAAAGCGTCCTAATTAAAGATGGGTTAAATTTGAAGGTTTTGAGATGTTTAATTTTGCTTACTACTACTGTATACATTATCTGTAGCCTTAGTTTCAATATAAACCGTTCCATAGAAGGGCTGTTTTACTTGTACCCCTTGTGTTTGCTGACTTTTAAATGAGGTTCTACTGGCTATATGATTCGCTTGGTAATTTGAATGAATGATGCCCTGTGTTCCTAGCTAGTCCTGCATCCCTGCTGGTGTGCATCTTGTACTGATACGGGAATTGCTCACTTCATTTGGGGGCAAGAATTCAAGTTTTGCATTGCAGCTTTTTCCGAAACCTGAGCAGCATTATGGTGTTTCTCAGATCCTCGCTAGTTATAGTCACAATGTTGTTTTCCCTGCCTAAGTTCCTCTTGAAGTCTTTATAACAATTTTCGGTGGAAAACCCTGACGGCAAGCACATCCAGAGCTGCTATGAGTTACACTGATGCACACTAGCAACCCAAGTCCTCCCATGTACTAGTTTTTTCTATTCAACTACGATGACCATAAAGGTCTTGGCCATATACTCCAGGCTTGAAACCACCTGATTATTACCGTCAGTTGCACTGGAAAACCTTTCCCCATCATATTCGTATTAGCAGGTTCCCTTCTCTCACAAACCTTTCCCCATCATACTCCAGCTGATAGGGAACAGAACAAACAGTATGCACGCGAGAGCGCCCTTTCTTATTAGAAGACGGTGGATTATTCATTATATTGATTGCAAAGTTTACATGCATTGATGCATATACAAAACGTGGGGTCCGTATCGATCTGCTGGTAACGCCCTGTTCGTTTGACTTATTCAGCGTTAGCCAACAGTATTTTTCTTTCAGAACAAATCAACGTCAACCAATTAGCCAGTAGTATTTTTCTATCAGAATAAATCAGCATCAGCCACCAGCCAAACGAACATGCTCATATATGGACACCACCTTACAGTGATCATTTCAAAAGTTTCTTTTAGATAATGATTTTCTAATTGCTTCCCAATACTGCTACCACTAAACCAGAACATAGCAATATTCCAGTATAAAAATTGATAAATATAATGTGATTGGACCAACCCTTTTTTGAACCAGAGCAAAAAATCAGAAATCACCTTGCTAGGTGGTGAAGAACCTCTCCATGGTGTGCCCTTCAACCACAAAAATTACAAATCACCTTGTTCCTTTCTTCACCCCATCGGGGAATAGATGTGACACCCTTCTTTATATAGTATATGGTAGCACTAGCATCAACTGCTTTATAATCATCCACTTTGAAATGTGATGGTCTGTTTTCTTCTTCCATGATGCTAAAAATTATCTAGTCATTCAGAATTAGTGAAAATAAACTGACGACAGAGATCAAATTCTTGATTCAAACCATCGAGAAAACGTTTGTTCAATGAAACCATGTATGATGTATGGTGGGTGGGAGGTTTGCACGAACAAAATCGGTGCGACACACCGAATGCAGACTGGGCCTATTTCGGCCACTTGAGGCTGGCCCGACACAAATGGGCTGCACTTGCGCGCAGCCGGTGCCTCGGCAGAGTCGCAAGTAATAGAATTTTTTTTATTTTTTAACCCTTTTTAATCTAAAATTTTAAAACTAACCCCACCCCAACTAAAATTCCAAGAAGTAGCCCTTTTGGTCGCGCCAAGCCTCGTGTCACGTATTCCAAGAACTCAAGTATTAGTCGCGTCACGAGGCTTGGCGCGACCAAAAGGGCTACTTCTTGGAATTTTAGTTGGGGTGGGGTTAGTTTTAAAATTTTAGATTAAAAAGGGTTAAAAAATAAAAAAAACTCCAAGCAATAACCCAGTGGGGGATTCGCCGTTTCGTTTCGCTGCCCTACTCCGGCCACCGCCGCCGGAGAAAAATCCAATCGAGTTCGGAGAGCCGGCGGCGCTAAGGGATGACGAGAGTCGGCGACGAGGCTGGCTATGGTAAGTTGGTAACTTCTTTGCTACCGAACTTTCTATATTACGAACGGTTAATTCATTTTTCATTGTAAGTTAAATCTAATCGCTGACGACGCCCTCCGATCCGGCATGCGCAGCGAGCAATAAGCGACAGCGCACGTCAGGTCCGGAGGAGCCGCCGGCGCAGACCACCGTGGTGGAAACGGCCTCGGCCTTCGTCGAGTTCACTGTAAACTACGAGCAGAACAAGTACCTCGCCGGCGGCAAGGCCGTCCACTCCGACGCCATCTCCGCCGGCGGGCACACGTGGAGGATAAACTTCTACCCCAACGGGATCAGGGAGCCACAAGCGAGTTCCGACCATCTTTGCATCGCCCTCGAGCTCCTCAGCAAGCCCGGCGGCTTCGACGACGCCATCTTCGAGGTGCTGATAGACAAGGATAGACACGTGCGTTCCCGCACTATGCGCATGTTGTTGCCGATCCACGACCTTTAGGTTCCCAAGTACGTGAACTGATGTTATGTTATTGTTTGTACCTTCATTTATCTTTTTTTAACTAATAAATTAACTTATTTGTTTCAGGCTATACGCTGTAGGACTCCTGCCTGTAGCGCAGTTAGTCCATGGGGACAGCCAGCGCGATGCGATTCCTCGTAAGGATCACATGACATGCTTCTAGTACGACTTCTCCCTCCTCAGTATGCAGCATCTAGAATAAACTTAAGTACCCATCATCGGACTTTTCTGTCACTCACACTTCTAGGATCCTGCAAATACTTAACTAGAGGCTTTCTCCAATCTCCCACTTCGTCCTCAATAATCTTAGAAGACACAATGGTCGAAGCAGAGTTGCCCCCCGAGGGGCGGTCTGACCAGGGTACCCGGTTTGACCGGCCTGCAAAGGCGGTTGAACCAGGTCTACCAGAACATAACCCTCAGCTTCATCAAATATCGGTTTTCGTTCTTGAAAATTTCTTTTCTGAACATTATAACCAGATGCTTGCTGAGCCAGAGCATTAGCTTTAGGATTCTCCTCTCGTGGTACATGATATATCACAAATTCATCCATACAAGATATAATGTCCAAACATTTATCAAGATAAGAATTCAAAGAACCATTCAGACATTGACATACCTTAGATACTTGCTGTACCACCAGTAAAGAATCACCATAAGCTTCCACATGTTTCACTCCCATATCATGTAATATTTGCAACCCAAACAAGAGAGCTTCATACTCAATTTGATTATTAGTACATTTATGATCCAACCGGCAAAAGGCTTCAAAAACAGCTCCAATAAGTGATATAATAATAATCCCAACACCACAACCACTTCTACAGGCCAATCCATCAAAATGTAATTTCCATGGAGTAAATGTTACATAACCGACATCTATATCAATTTGTTTATTAATCCTATCTTGAAAGTCTCTCTGCCATCAGGGGTCTTTTCATATGCCACTTCTCTTGTCAACTCTTTTCCCCTCAAATCGGCTTGGCTTCCCCGACCATCACGTTCTTTCCTTTAGTAGCTTCGGCTTGATGCGGCCGAACCAAAACCTTAGGCTGTTACAACTCCATAGTGTTGATGGGAAAAGGTTGCTTATCCACTTACATCTCATGAAGCATCAAACGACCTTCATTAATGGCCAATTGAATCTGACGACGAAATACATTGCAATCATTAGTGGCATGAGAATAAGAATTATGAAACTTGCAATATGCACGTCGTTTAATTTCATCAAGTGGAGGCATAGTATGAGAAATTTTAATGTTTCGAAGTTTAAGTAATTCATCAAAGATACGATCACATTTAGAAACATCAAAAGTAAATTTCATTTCTTCTTGCCGACCTTTAGTAGCCGGTTTAAGAGATGCACAAGAACTAGCTTTAGATTTTGAAGGCCATAGAAATTCAGCAACATACACTTCATTCTCGTCGTCTGAACTATCAGAATCATATTCAACAACATGCACATTAGACCGACGAGATTTAGAGTATTCTTTTTCTTTATTCAATTTTAATTATTGCGCCATACCTCTAACAAGCACATTAGCAAGTGTATGAAATTCTACACCTTCTAATTTATCTCTAATAGCAGTTCTTAAACCTCTAGCAGCAAGATCAGCAAGGTCAGAATCAGTAAGAGACAAATTAAAACAACGGTTTTTAACTTCTTTTAAACGCTTAAGGTAATCAGAAACTGATTCCTCTTTGTTTTGTCTAACTGATGTTAAATCTGTCAATTTAAGTTGGTAACTCCCACTAAAGAAGTGATCATGAAACTTTTGCTATAATTGATCCCAAGAATCAATAGAGTTGGGAGCTAACGAAGAGAACCAAGCAAAAGCGGTAACAGTCAAAGATAAAGAAAACAAACGAACTTTTAAAGAATTATAAGTACCAGCTTCACCTAGTTGAGCAGTATATTGGCTAATATGTTCCCAAGTTGTACGGTTGTCATCACCACTGAATTTAACAAAATCAGGCATACGCCAACCCGGGGGAAAAGCCACATAATCAAAATCGGCTCTATATGGTTTTTGATACAATCTAGTATTACCCATATCAACACCGAGCTTATTTTTCATCATGTTAGCTATCTCTTTTTTAAATTGAGCCAATTCATTCGTAGCAGCTAACTGAGGTTGCATTGTAGCAGTTCTTAAGTTATTCACAGGGGGTTAATTAGGATTTTGTATGCGATGCAAGTCGGTAAACACATCATTAGGCACACCATAAGATGAAGCAACATTAGGGATAGGTGGTGATGTGTGAGCTATTGTGCTATACATTGGTGAAACAGTACCATAAATATTATTTTGACTCTGGACCAATGTACTAGGCACAACCGACAAAGGCAACGGCTATTCCGGAGTCATGACCATCAGGCCAGACAGGGCGGTTAGACCGGCCTGGGGGCGGTCTAACCCGGGTCGGTTTTGGCAATGGTAATTGCTCCGGATAAAACCCCATCGGCATACCATACAGAGGAACTTCAGGTGAAGCTCACTGTGCTGCCGATGTGGTCGCATGCAGAACCCCTTGTGAATCTACTTGAGGGTTACCATTATCAGAAATATTAATAACACGTTTACCCTCTATTTTTTCAAGGCGAGTAACAACACTAGCAACCAAACTACTCTGATCATTAAACGCACGTTCAATTTTGGATAATTGCTTAACTAGATCAGGAGAAGATGTTTGACTTACAGTGGGTATTACCTCAACCTTGTCCTTGTTCAGTTTGATCGCCGGCAACTCGAAGTCTTGATTGAGTGTCACCTTGCCTGAACGATCCTTTTTGGCGCTAGAGAGAAACTGCTGCTTGATGTACTCTTGCAGCTCCGTGTATTTCCTCTGGTTCTCTTCACTGAGTTCTTCGATATTCACCATGATCACGTTCCTCTTGTCGATGTCGCACTGTGATCCCATGCAAAGATCAAAAGATCGGTTGTGAAACTAGATCTTTCCCCAGCGGAGTCGCCAAAAGTGTGTTAACACTTTTTCTGGTCGAACACACGAATGCGCTGGATCGCGCGGTTATCAGAAATCAACTCGCCGAAACTCCCAGCACGGGCTGGTCTAACCGCCTGGGGGGCAGTCTAACTGCCTTGGACAGGAGAGACGTCGAAAGCCTAGATTCGCTGCTCCGGGAGGGACCCCGTCAAGAACAGTGCACCTAGGTTTGTCCTGAGATCGGCAGGCCACTCAGAACTCCCTCAACCGCCGTGGAGACGAAGGAGGAGAGCAAAAGAGGTTGGAAAAGCTAGGGTTTGGAGAAAATAAGATAAAACTTGATAATGACGATTGGATGATAGCTCTCAATCGGTCACGACCCTTTATATTTATAGGGTGGGAGGTCTTTCCCTGGAAACAGTAATTTACAACTCGGAATTAAGCCAAACCCCCTAATTCTACCCGAAATCGGGACACCCCGGTTAGACCGCCTGGCCCCTTTGCGCCAGACCGGCCACAGGCTACCCGGTTAGACCGCCCCTGGTACCCGGTCTAACCGGCCTGCCTGGCCAGAGTCGGCCTTTGCCAATTTTGGGTGTCAACAACACAAGTTTTACATTTCTGTTGAAGTTGTGCTAAAAATTTATCGCATAAAAGTTATATCGTCAATTTATGTATCTAAGTTATGAATATCATAAAAGTTGTACACACAAGTTTTACATTTCTGTTGAAGTTGTGCTAAAAATTTATCTCATAAAAGTTATATCGTCAATTTATGTATCTAAGTTATGAATATCATAAAAGTTGTACACATAAGTTTTGCATTTTGCTGAAGTTGTGTTAAAATTTTATCTCATAAACTTATATCATGAAGTTATGCGTATAAGTTAAGTACATC
Source organism: Cenchrus americanus (assembly GCA_947561735.1). NCBI lineage: Eukaryota > Viridiplantae > Streptophyta > Magnoliopsida > Poales > Poaceae > Cenchrus > Cenchrus americanus. The sequence continues at coordinate 61,140,368 of OX387240.1, forward strand.
ATAGAATTTATACACATAAATTTTACGTTCTGTTGTTCTGTTAAAGTTGCGCTAAAAAAATGTCATGAAATTATACATTAACATTGTATGTGTAAATTATAAGTTTTGCATTTCGGAATTTTTATTATACAAACGTCTATAGTTAACCTTTTAGCTTTTCTTTCATAGGCCTTGGCCCTAGCTCCAACGTCACATGGATGCAAGTGGCGAGCGCGTCAGGTGTGTGCTGCTAATGTACAGGTTGTGGAGTCAACGTGGGGGCCACCAATGCAAGGCTGCGGACCAGCTTGTTGTCGGATAATCGTTCGCTGAAATCATTCATAGCCCGTCTGGAATGCGCAGGTCAGCTCGGAAAGCGCTCGCTAGGGGTGCGGTCGCTATCCCTTAGACGATCTACTGTGTGTAGAGCCTCGAACTGAACGTACAGACAGATGTACAGACAGGTCGTGAGCCCATAGACAGAGAGGTTGCCTGTAAGTTGTTTAATGCTTTGCATGTAACTTTAGATTAACTACAAATGTATTTTTGTGTACCATTGTGTGGCAATGCGATAGAAAATGTATAAAATATAAATAAAAGAAATATGGTTACAATATTTTTCTTAAAATATTTATATTTATTTATATTTTCATTCATTCTTTTTTCTCCCCTCCCTCTTCTTTTGCTTTTTCTTATGCATTCAAACGGATTCACCAAGGATCACCGCATCACTGTGTAGAGGACAGTGGCGTGGCGCAGGAAGTCCAAATTTGTTTGGGACGCTTGCCGTCCACACATCCAGCGTTCTCATCCACTAATCTCCATTTTCTCTCTCAGCCTCTCAGCAGCCTGGCACCGATTGCCGTGCGTGCGTAGGGCGGCGGCGGCAGCGGTGACTGGTGAGCACTCCTACCAATCCTGCGCACCGAGCTAATCGATGAATTGATCTGAATCGCTGAATTACTGAATCGCTAAATTGATTGTCGAATCGCACCGAGTGTTGGGGAAATTGGTCTTCAGAAGCCTCACCCTCGTCCGGCCAGGCTGGCGACTTTCGGTCCGCGTACGGCTTCGGTCTCGCGGAAAAACCTTCGCTGTACGGGTGTTAACAAAAACGCTAATACTGCTCATGTTACGTGAGGATTGTTGTGCAGGGATGGTCTCACATGGCGGCGCCTGCCTTCGGTGCCGAAGGCACGGATGGCTGTACTCCGGCGACGAAGGTTCGAGAGGACCAGGAACGAGGTGCGCCGGCCGGGAACATCGCGTCCGGGGCCAGTGGCGGCGCGGGCGAGATGCCCGAAGAGGTGCGACGCGCCCAGGGCAGGATCGCTACTTCGGCGCCGAAGGTGCGGCGATCCTGGACACGTGGCTGCCGCCGACGTGTAAAGTGGGCTCCGTACGAGGCAGAGACAAGGGATGCCGCGTGTAAAGGCGTTTCGGCCGTACGAAGACACGCTGGAGGCCTGTACGACGCGGGGACTTACTGTTATACCCTTGTAAAGTGTTTAAAGCAGTTTGTCGGGAACGGAAAAGGTGTAATTGAGGCAAATGACTATACCCAGGGGTCTACAATAAATAGTGAACCCTTTGTAATGAAACGGACACCCAGTAATGAGAATAGAGCACCGAAGGCTTCTGTAGTTTCTTCGGTCTTCGATCTGTTACGAGTTCCTTTGTTTCCCTCTTATATTATTAAGTTTCCGCATTTCCTTTCTTAGTGCAAGAAGTTGTTGCGCCCTTCGCGGTAGTAAGCTGAGAGAGAGATCAGGGGGCTGTTGTGTCGGCGTCCACCCTCCGGGCCCAACCTACACCAACAGTTTGGCGCCCAACTCGTGGAAAAATTCAAGACCACATGTCTAGGACACGTTCGGCAGGCGCCGAAGCCACAACGGCTCAGGCGTCGATCCCTCCACTCGCATCAGAGCCCGCCAACCCATCTGCTTCGGCCGTGAGGGGCTGGGGGCTTCGGCGCAAGACATCGAGGCCCTCCGAAGGATCCGGGCCCTCATCGCTGGCAAGTCCATGCCGGCTCAGCCTGAGCAGGAGACGCGTCCATCCTCGTCGCAGGTGCAGCCATCCCAGCACCAGGATGCGGCTCCGCCCCACACCGCCTCCGACGCCATCGACTTCAACATCAGGCAGGCTGAGCGCTACCTCGCCATGCTGCAAAGACAGATTGCTGGCGCGACGCCGCCACAGCAAGTCGCTCCGACGCCGCCCGCACCAACGCCGCGCGCCCGCCGCGCATGCCGCGCCGGCGGCCCGGCCCAGGCACGCTCGGCTCACCCCCGCAGGCCATGCGAGCTCGGGCCGGATCAATGGAGGCGGCAGAAGGATGCCTCCGAAGGGCAAAGCATAGGCCACCGCCAAGAGAGGGGGCAGGCGCACGAGCACTTCGCTCCTGACGACGCACCACTTCGCAACGTTGTCCCGGTGTCCCCGCTCTCGGTCGAGCTCGAGAGCGCGCCGTGGCCCCGTCGATTCAACGCCAACACCCTGCCCTAGTACGACGGAGACTACGATCCCAAGGAGTTTCTGATGAAGTTCGAGGCGGTGGTGGAATCCAACAGAGGCGATGCCACTACGAAGACGAAGGCCCTTGTGCTCGCGCTCAAGGGAGAAGTCCAGTATTGGTATGCGAACATACCGAAGGGGCATATAACATCTTGGTTCCAGCTGCGGAACAAGTTGCTGTCCAGCTTCAAAGGCATGCAGGTCGAAGAGCTGGACTCCAACAACCTCGTTAACATGTGTGTCCAGGGGGACCGCGAGTCACTGCAAGAGTACATGTGTAGGGTTGTCAAGCTGACAGCGCGCGTGCCTACGGTGTCCGAAAGTAGCATCATCGACGCCATCGTTGGGGGCCTGAGGGTTGGAAACTGCCAAGATGTGCTCGACAGAGTCAAGCCGAAGTCTCTGCAAGAGTTATTTGAAGTTATGCAAGAATACTACAAGTCCGACAAAGGCCGCCGCCGAAGGCTCGACCGGCAAACGCAAAGAAAGAAGCGAAACAACAGGGGCAGTGGGACCAGCCGAAGGGGTGGCAAAATCAGCCGCCGAAGCAAGCGAACCGTCAGATCAACAACGTGTCCGCGCCCCCGACCAGAACCAGCACCGGGGCGGCGGGCACAAGGGCGGATACAAGCATAACAGGGGGTCGAAGCCGCAGCAGCACAACCCGCCTCAGCGGGCCGGTGGCGAACGTTTCTTCTGCTGGCTCCATGGAATTGATGCCCAGCACCACACGCACCAGTGCCCCTCGGCGGTCAAGATGAAACTGGAGTGGGAGGCGGAGGAGAAGGCGAAGGCAGCGGGCATGGCCGTGAACCATGTCATGAAATACCAGAATGCGGGTCAGTTCAGGGCCCTGCCACCACCATACCATCACCAGCCCTACCAACCTTCGGCACCTGCGCATGCTTTTCACCCACCGCAACCGTATACACCTTCGGCGCCGCAGCTGCTTCCGCCACCCCCCCCCCACACGCGCAGCAATCTTCGGTTTTCGTGCCTTCGTGGCCGAACCCGGCCGCCCACCACCCAGCACACTACACCCACACCCAACTGCCACCTCCACCCCCACCAAAGCAAGAGGCCACTGACTCTAGCAGCTCGGGGATGACGAGCATGCTCAACATCATCAACGCGATCTCCGGCGGATCCAATGAGCCGGTGCATGAGACAAAGAGGCAACGCCAGGACTATTACCGAAGCGTGTCGCACATCTGCTCCGGCAAGTACTTTCACTTGCCATGGTCCCACGTCCCCATAACCTTCACGGCGGTGACATCCGGCCTGCGCAAAGACACTACCCTCACAATGATCCGCTCGTCATAAGGGCCAACATCGGCAAGAACACGAAGTACTACTTCGGCAATGACGTGGGGAGGATCTTGGTGGACAACGGTAGTTCGGCGAGATATTCCGACCTCAGCGGTGCTTCACCGGCATGGGGTTCAAGAAGGAAGACTTTAAGAAGGCAGAACACCCATTGTACGGTTTCGGCAACAAGAAAATCGAAGCCCTAGGCAAGATTGATGTCAATGTGTCCTTCGGCCAAGATGCCACTATGAGAACCGAGGTCATAACATTCGATGTTGTTGACTTCGCATACCCGTACAACGCCATCTTCGGCCGCAACACCATCAACAAATTCGCAGCGGTCATCCATCAAGGGTACCTGCTGATGAAGATACCAACGGCGGCGGGGGTAATCTCCGTGTACGGCAGCCAGGAGGAGGCCCGAAGAGCCGAGCGCAACACGTCGGTCCACAACAGACAAGTTCATGTCATCAATGAAGACGAGAGCAATGAAGCTGCAGCGGCCGAAGAGCAGAAAGCCGAAGCCCAAATGAGGCAGTCCATGAAGGGGGCCGAAGCTGAGGGCATGAAAGCTGTCGACGTCACGAAGACAGTCCCCTTATGCGCGGACGTGCCCAGCAGGACCGTAATGATAGGTGCCGAAATCAGCACGGAGGACGAAGACCGGCTCTTGCAGTTACTTCGTAACAATCAAGATGTGTTCGCATGGTCCAAGTCCGATTTGACAGGCGTCCATCGTTCGGTCATAGAGCATGCGCTCAACACTGATCCAAGAGTCAAACCGAAGCTGCAGAGGCAGCGGCCGATGTCGGCGGACAGGGTCAAATCTGCGGAGGCCGAAGTGCAAAAACTGCTCGACGCGAGAATCATCAGAGAAGTCCAATACCCCATCTGGGTGGCAAACGTGGTGATGGTGCCGAAGAAGAACGGCAACATGCGAATGTGTATTGACTTCACTGAACTCAACAAGGCATGCCCGAAGGACCCTTACCCGTTACCAAGGATCGACGTCATTATTGATCAGGCCGCCGGCTGTGACATGTTGAGCCTCCTAGATTGCTTCTCCGGCTATCACCAAGTGTGGATGCGAAGGGAAGACGAAGCAAAAACCGGATTCACAACCCCCTTCGGCATCTTCTGCTTCGTCAGAATGCCCGAGGGCCTGCGCAACGCCGGGTCCACCTTCAACCGCATGATGAAGCTGATCCTAGGCAGTCAGCTGGGGCGCAACGCCTCGGCGTACGTTGATGATATTGTCATCATGAGCGAGAAAGAGGAAGATCACATTGCAGATCTGACCGAGACCTTCGACAACATGAGGCGAAACGGCCTCAAGCTCAACCCAGAGAAGTGCATCTTCGGCATCCGAAGGGGCACTTTGGGGCCGTATGGTCTCTAAGCGGGGCATTCGAGCGAACCCCCAAAAGATTGAAGCCCTACGAAGGATGCGACCTCCGAGCACTAGAAAGGAAGTCCAAAGGCTCACGAAGCGCACTGCCTCGCCGAACCGTTTCATCTCCAGAGCCGCCGAACGAAGCCTTCCTTTCTTTAAGGTGCTTCGAGCAAATTCAACTTTTCAATGGGGCCCAGAGCAACAACAAGCCTTCGACGATCTCAAGAAATACCTTGAAGATGCAGCAGTCATGACCAAACCGTCACCGAAGGCTGAACTACTGTTGTACGTCGCTGCAACCGACACAGCGGTTAGCGCAGTGCTTGTGGAAGAGCGCAAAGAGGCAGACGCTCTGAGGCAATTCCCATATATTATGTCTCCGAAGCTCTGAGCGGCTCAAAACTTCTCTACTCCGAAATGGAGAAGATGGCATATGCTGTTGTGATGGCAAAGAGGAAACTTCGGCACTACTTCCAGAGCCACAACGTTTCGGTGCCTACAGCTTTCCCCCTCCGGGACATGTTCGAGAACAAGGAGTCAACAGGCAGGATGGGCAAGTGGGCCTCGGAGTTGGCGGAGCACGTCATAAGCTTCGTCGCACGCAGTGCGATAAAGTCTCAAGTCCTCGCCGACTTTGTAGCCGATTGGACGCCTTCGGCGCCGAAGGGGGAAGCAATAATTACAGAGCCGATATGGGAAGTCCAGTGCGATGGTGCATACTGCCACCTTGGGTCGGCGGCCGCAGCAGTCCTAAAGTCCCCTTCGGGCATCAAGCTCTGATATGCCTTGCGGCTGAACTATGACAACTGCACAAACAACGTGGCAGAATACGAAGGCCTGCTGCTCGCTCTTCGGAAAGCCAGGGCCGTAGGTGCAAGGAGGCTTGTCATCTTGACAGACTCCGAACTTGTTGCCTGCCATATTGGGAAAACTTATAAGGCAAAGAACCCGGATATGATGAAGTACCTACAGGCTGTCTGAAGCATGGAAAAATTCTTCATCGGCATCACAGTGAGAAGTTTTCCCAGGAATTATAACAAGGAGGCCGATGCCATCGCAAAGGCAACCGCACTACTCGAGCCCCTGCCACCTGATGTCTTCTATGAAACGACCACCTCGAAGTCCGCCGCCGATGAAGTGCACCCCCCAAGTTTGTGAACGCCATACAGAGTGAGGACTGGCGCGCCCTAATAGTTGGCGGCGCTCAAAGGTTACTACGAGGCCGAAGATGGGGTCATCAGTAAGAGAGTGGCCATCAGGGCGAGAAACTATCACCTCGTCGACGGCAACTTGTACCGAAGAGGGGTGTGTGCCCCACTGCTAAAGTGCATATCGGCCGCCGAAGGCAAACAGCTGCTTCACGAAATCCACAGCGGCATGTGCTCACACCACCTCGGCACCAGGGCATTAGTACAGAAGGCTTTCCGCCAGGGCTTCTACTGGCCTTCAGCGGTCGCAGATGCCCATGATATAGTGCGCCATTGTCCAGAGTGCCAGCGCCATGCGCCCTACAGCAAGTTCGCTTCCAACGAGATACAGCTGTTACCACCGGTGTGGCCCTTCGCCCGGTGGGGTATTGACATCATCGGCCCGCTACCCACGGCACCCGGAAACTACACTCACGCAGTTGTGGCGGTCGAATATTTCTCCAAGTGGGTTGAAGCGAAGCCGTTATTGAGTATCACTTCGGCAACCATTCAGAAGTTCTTTTGGCAGAACATAGTGTGCCGCTTCGGCGTCCCCCACGAGGTCACAAAGTGGATAATGGCAAGCGAGCTTGACAAAGACGGAGTTCAAGGAATTCTGTGCATACTTGGGAACGAAGTTGTGCTTCGCTTCGGTCTACCACCCGCAGTCCAACGGGGCGGTGGAGCGGGCCAATGGGATCATCTTCACTGGCATCAAGAGAAACATCACTGACCTGCCTAAGAGCAAATGGGCCGAAGAATTACCGAGGGTAATCTGGTCCCACAACACCACCACATCCAGAACTACCCAGTTCTCACCCTTCAAATCGTTGTACGGGGAGGAAGCCATGCTGCCCGAAGAGCTATGCTTGGGCACCTGGAGGAGCACACCCTCCGGAGATGAAGACCTTAAGGCGTCGGTTCAGAACATTGAGGAGGTCCGCCTACAGGCAGCCACAAACCTGTCGGCCTACCAAGACGAGACCCGAAGGTGGAAAAACAAGAAAATCAGACCAAAGCTCATATGGTCAGGGGACCTGGTGCTACGCAAGGTGCCGAAGGGCAAACTGAAGGGCAAGATGCATGGGAAGTGGGAAGGCCCGTTCATAGCGAGCGCAACCGCAAACGAAGCAGCGTTCAAGCTGCGCCGGCTAACTGGCGACGAAGAGCCATACACCTGGAATGTGGACATGCTTCAGAAGTACTTCGTCTGAAGCAACTGCGAGTTTTTAGCGTAGTTTTGAGTTTCAATAGTTTCTTTCTCTCTTAAGTCATGGTAACGAGTCTGTATCTTATGTACATTAAAGTAGTGGGGGACGTACTCTTTTCCTCACGGGGGAGGCTTCGCGGTTCCCCTCCGGATCCGCGAAGTGTGAGGTTTTTAACGAGGCGGCCCCTTGTACCCCTTTGTTCCTGACATCTAATATAAGTCAGTTTTCCCCCATCCCTTCGTGTCCAGTCTATTTTCTCTTCAAGAATGCTTTCGCCACTTTGTCGAAGCTAGGCCACCACTTTGGGGGGGCCTAGTCTCCGAGGTGGCCTTCGGCGGAGTAAGTGACAGCCTAGGCACGGATCGCCTTGGGGGCGCGCGCGCCAAGCCTGTCACTTATCGTCGTGACCGAAAAGAAAAACCGCTTGACGCGGAACGAGGCCACGATTCGGCCGGAGTAAACGCACGCCTGGAGCGATGCGTCGGTCCTGATTTGACCGAAGAGAAAAACCGCTTGACGCGGAACGAGGCCACGATTCGGCCGGAGTAAATGCACGCCTAGAGCGATGCGTCGGTCCCGATTTGACCGCAGGAAAAGATCGCTTGACGCGGCACAAGGCCACGATTCGGCCAGAGTAAGCGCACGCCTTGAAGCGATGCGTTGGTCCTGATTTGACCGAAGGGAAGCCCGCTTCACGCGGTACACACCCCCGATTTGTCTTGAGCAGGCGCACTAAAAAGGCCTCTCGGCGCAGCACGAAACGGCTATGTGGACAAAGAAAAACACACGTCCTGTGCAAGTTGCGTTTGGAGGGGAAGAGTGGTGCCGCTTCGTCTCAACGTACTCAGGGGTAGTCTCGATCGAACAAGTAGCGAACGCAACACCGAAGCACGCAAGAGATGGGCACAGGCACCCTTCGTTTCATTCCCCTATCACATTTTCAACATACAGTGTACTTCGCGACAACAACACAACTTTACAAGGGAAAAAACAAGGCAGTTACAATACACATCGTCTCGAACACTAAATTTACAAATCCGTAGGCAGAAATTCGCTCCGGGCCCGCGAACACTTCCGGGGGGAGTTCCGAAGTCCTGTGCTTCAAGTCTTCGCGGCAGCCCGTAGCTACACTTAGCAATCAATCTTCGTTTAGCACGTCTTCACATATCTCGTCGATCAACCGAAGATACGCCATATCTATAATCTCCAGAGCCATCTCCCGAAGCTCGCTGTCGGTAGGCATCCGTCCTGCGCCGAAGTCGGGATTAGAGTCAGTGCGCAGGTGATCATTCCGTCTCCACCTTCACGGCCGCGAAGCTCTCCGACGAGGCGTCAGGAATTAAATATACATACTCGGGCGGTCCAAGGACCCCCTCCTCGATCGGCTCTACTTTTGGAACAACCCCTTCGGTCACGAAGGGGTCCACTGAGTTTCGCTTAGCTGCCCTACGGGCGGCTCGCTCTCTAAGAATAGCATCCCGACGGACGGGATCCTTCGAAAAATCCGCAAAAAAGCGTTTGGCGGCTTCGTTGTGAAGGCGGTAACGCTCCGCACGATACGACAAAAACTCGGCGTACGAAACATTGGGGTGGCAAATGCTAAACTTCGTCCAAACATTCGGCGCGACAAAAAGAGAGTTAAGGGGCAGAGTTGAACTGCTCGCACCTTCGGCCCTCTGCGCAGGAACCACCGAAGGAACCTGCGCAGAGACACCGTACATCAGTTTACTTTACAAAAATTCATCCCACCAAGGGGAGAGTGTTTCGCTCCTTTACAAGGCCTAGCCTGGCGTGGTTCAGACCTCGGCACCTTCGGTGATGACGGGGGCTTCGCTCAGCACGGCGCTCGCTTCGGGGGCCTCGACCGACGCGACGGCTGCGTCGACTGCTAGCTCCGCGGGTCCTTCACCGCCGGAGAGCCGGCAGCCCGGCCGGCGCGGCCTCAAGTTCCGCCGCGTGTGCCGCCTCCGAAGCGTCCCCGCCGCGACGTCTTCCCCCGCGGGGACGCCGGCCGCAACGACGTCGCCGGAGGCGGCGCAAGCTCTTCCTCGGCGGCGAGGGAGCGCGCTTCAAGGCCGGCGGGCACGAAAGGGGCGGGGTCCCGGCGGCGGCCTCGGCACGCTCGCCCTCGGTCGCGGGTTCCGCGCGCGCCTTCCCCGTGCCCTTCTTCGTAGTGGGAGCCGTCGTGTCTTCGGCGGCGCCAGCTTCGTCGTCAGGAACGCCGGTGGCCTCACCTTCCTCCCGTGCCGCAGCTTCGGGGCCCCCAGCGGTGATAAGAGGAACGCCAGGCATGGAGATCCAATCCCCCTCCGTCATGAACTGGAGTGCCGCCGAACCGAACCCGGATGCGGTCGTAAACACGCTCTTGAAGACGAGGCCTTATCTGCAAAACAGCGAGGGCAATGTGTCAAAATACTTGTGAGAATGTACATTTAACGAAACCTTAGATGAAGGGCAGAAGCAGCTTCGGCGTAACTGAGCACTAAGGCGAGCGGACTCGTCCAAAGTGAGACGATACCCGCGCTGGGCGAAGAAGGTGTTCATGAAATTTTTCGCGAGGTTCTTGGGGAGCACTGGGAGCTGTCCAACATCGAGGTCCGCGTCGGTGGGCCACTCGAAGTTCTCCTTGGTAAGCCGACGAAGGTCGCTTTTGCTGGTCGTATTCTCCGACGATGGATGGTCCGAGGGCACCAGCGAGCACACCGAATACGCCAGCGTGCGAACCCCCACCGCGGCCCCGAGCTCTCTGAAGATTTTCGTGTTCGTGGAGATGAGGTCGAAGCAGGCATTCACCCACTCATAATACGACTCGACGGTGCACCGGGGGAACGGGATAGGCGGTGCGCTGAGATTGCACTGATCCAGCAGCTGCAGTATATCGTTCCGAAGGGCCTCCGCGCTCCGAATATGATCTGCGCGGTACCGCTCCAGCGCCCCGCTCAGCTCGCTCGCCTCTTTCCGCGCTTCGGCCAGCTTGGCCTCCCTGTCGGCAAGCTGAGCGTGTAAATCCTCCTTGGCGCTGCTTAGGGTCTCCATGTCGTGGCGCAGCGTTTTGAGGACAGCTTCGGAGGATTTCGACGCGTCTTCTTTCTCTTGCTGCAGCCTCCGGGCGCGCTCTTGCTCCGCAGCCAGTCGCCCCTCCAGCTCCGCCACACGGCTTTCAAGTGAGGAGACGGCGGCCACCGATCTCTCCTTCGACTCCTTGCTCTCCTGCTCCAGCCTTCGTGCGAGGCATCGCGACGCGATGAAAGCCTTCAGGGACAGATCCCCGCACGCCGTCGTGAGCTCAGCTGCGGTAAGCTTCCCGAAGTATTCCTCTTCATGAGGTATGGCGAAGCTTGCCCCGGCCTCCTCCAGGAACTGGCGTTCGTGCCCGCCACTCGTCAGCCCCAAAAAACGGATCGTCTTCCCGCCAATCAGCTTGGCTTCGGCGGGAACTTGAAGACGGACAGCGGCGGCGCGGGGCTCCTCACGCGTCACTCGGTAGCTGCTGCTCTCGGGCTCCTCGTCCTCCCCTTCCTCCGCTTCGGCGACGACGTCATCCTTCTCGGAAGCAGGGGCCGAAGGGGGAGGCGGATTGCTCGGTGCCACCGGAGGACGTGTCGGACGAGCTGCTGGAGGTGGAGCTGGAATTATCCTTCTCTTGTGGGGCTTCGGCGCCGAGGGCGACGGGGCTCGGCTTGCGCGGCGCGTCACCAACGGAGGACACGATGCGAACGTCGCTGTCGTCGTCACTGTCTTTTTCTTGCGGGCTGAGGGGGACAAGCAGCGGCCCGGCGGCTCCCTTCCCGGCCCTCGCCGAAGGCGCGTCCGAAGGTGCGGCCGCGCGCGGCCGCACGGCGGTGATCACATCCTCAACGAGGCCCGTCTCCACGTCGACGACACGAGTCCTCTTGGGGGTGGGGGGCGAGTCCGCCGCCCGCACGCCCCGCTTCTTCCGGCCTTCCCTTCGGCGGCGGCGATGGCCGCGGCGGCGCGCTCCTCCCCGCCGGTCTTCGCGCGGAGCGCGCGCGGTGGAAGCTTGCCGTCTCCTCAGCGTCCGCTTCGGCGGCCGCAACTGCCGCGGCTTTCTTCTCGGCCGCCTCGCGGTGCTTGGCGAAACCGACGCGCTCAGGAGGAGTGATCTTGAAGAACTCAAATACTCGGTTCGTCCGAGATCCGTTCAGCTCCACGACAGTGTCTTTATACTCCTTCGGCGAGACGGGGCCGAGGGTGAAGTTCCCGTGCGCCTCCACCTTCCTTCTCCTCAGCACTGCGGGCAAATAATCTTACTCAGTCAGCATTGTATTCACCAGGAATGTAGCTAATGAAAAACCCACCGAAGGACCCCAAGTAACTTACATTCAGCGGTGAAACCGAAGACCTTCGTCCAGTCAGGGCAGGGAATGCCCCCGATATCCTCCGCGCACTCGTCGTCGGCCACGGACCAGCCGTCCACCAACGGGCACACGGGGATGCTGCGGTACTCCTCCACGATGTCGCGTGTACCGTACTTGCGCGCGAACCGGCGTAGCATTATCACGAACTCGTCGCCTTCGGGGCATGAAGGGTTCTTGGCGTAGGACTCGTGGAGGGGCGGGAGCTCCTTCGTGGCCAGCGGGTGAGCCCCTCCGGAAGAAGGAGGGTTCACGGTGTAGTAGAACCAGTGCTGCGGCCAATCTGAAGGCCATTTATTCCGATATGCGATGACCGGGCTCACCACGCCAGACTTGTACGAAAAGTTTAGACAGCCGAACTGGCAGTCCTTCTCGACAGATTGGTCCCCCTCCTCCTTGAAGACCGTCCGCCGCTGGTGGTGCACTTGATGCGCTGAAGCGAACCCCTCGGCGGAAGGCTTGATCTTCGTGGTCCGGCATATCCACATGTACACCGACAGTCGCAGGATGGCGTTTGGAGTGAGCTGGTGCAAGTAGATGTCGAAATACCGGAGGATGTCGACGACGGCGGGGTGTAGCGGGAACCAAAGCCCCGCGTACAGCAGATCGCGAAAGATGACAACTTCGTTGTCCCGTGGCCGCGGCACAGTCTCCCGGCCAGGGGCTCGGCCGGCCCCGACCATACGGTTCTTCACCAGCGACTCCACGTCGGTCTTGTCGATCTGGCTCCGACCGAACGTGTAGGTCTTCGCAATCTCTCTTGTGACAGCATCGCGTCTCCGCTTCGGCGCCATGAATGCTAACTAAGCACGAAGCGAAAACGGAAGCAAGGGGGCTGGAGGAAGTCTTACAGTAGCCCTTCGGAGCTCTCGCGCGTCGTAGCTTTAGGTTGCAGTCGCGGTGTGGGGCAACCCAAAGGGCGGCCCCCCTTTTTATAGTAATGAGTCCCGATAATCGCGCCGATGACGACCGAAATTACAGTTTTACCCAGTAACAACCCCTCACAATGGTAAAGTTCCCAAGGGGCAACACACGTCTTTTTCCAGGTTACCGCGTCAGCGTGGGCCGTCCTGGGGAGTTCCGAAGACCATTCTTCACCCCGACAAGGTCAATCGTAAGTTCGGCCCATCGTAGGTTCAGGACGGCCCTCACTGACGAGGGGCTACTGTTGGGGAAGTTGGTCTTCGGAAGCCTCACCCTCGTCCGGCCACGCTGGCGACTTTCGGTTCGCGTACGGCTTCGGTCTCGCGGAGAAACCTTCGCTGTACGGGTGCTAACAAAAATGCTAATACTGCTCATGTTACGTGAGGTTTGTTGTGTAGGGATGGTTCCACCTGGCGGCGCCTGACTTCGGTGCCGAAGGCACGGATGGCTGTACTCCGGCGACGAAGGTTCGAGAGGACCAGGAACGAGGTGCGCCGGCCGGGAACATCGCGTCCGGGGCCAGTGGCGGTGCGGGCGAGATGCCCGAAGAGGTGCGACGCGTCCAGGGGAGGATCGCTACTTAGGCGCCGAAGGTGCGGCGATCCTGGACACGTGGCTGCCGCCGACGTGTAAAGTGGGCTCCGTACGAGGCAGAGACAAGGGATGCCGCATGTAAAGGCGTTTCGGCCGTACGAAGACACGCTGGAGGCCTGTACGACGCGGGGACTTACTGTTATACCCTTGTAAAGTGTTTAAAGGAGTTTGTCGGGAACGGAAAAGGTGTAATCGAGGCAAATGACTATACCGAGGGGTCTCCTATAAATAGTGAACCCTTTGTAATGAAACGGACACCCAGTAATGAGAAGAGAGCACCGAAGGCTTCTGTAGTTTCTTCGGTCTTCGGTCTGTTACGAGTTCCTTTGTTTCCCTCTTATATTATTAAGTTTCCGCATTTCCTTTCTTAGTGCAAGAAGTTGTTGCGCCCTTCGCGGTAGTAAGCTGAGAGAGAGATCAGGGGGCTGTTGTATCGGCGTCCACCCTCCGGGCCCGACCTACACCAACACCGAGCTCGCCGGCGGCCGCCTCCTGGCAATTCTGCATTCGTCAGCGGCCGCCTCCTAGCTCCCCGCAACTCGCGTCACTGCGCCTGCCCACGCCATTGTGCCCACCACCGACTTCCTCCTCCCTCGTGCCAGCTTCCTCCTCCCTGCTGCTGGTACCCGCCGGCGATGGCGAAGGCGGAGCACCTGCGCCCGCGGATCCCGGTGCCGTCCGCGCTCCTTTCCTTCCCGGTGAGCTCTACTCTCTCTCCCCCTTCGTGTGAGCCTCCGCCATGCCTCCCTCTCCCTTTCTTCCTTAGAGAACAGGTGGGCGGGGCTGTAGTTAGCGGGAGGGGGTAGAACGCGGGAAAGGGAGCTCGGATTTGGCGGGTGAAGGGCGGAGCGCGGAATCCTGCCTACGACGCTTCCTCTGTTGGGGGTGTGAACGAGCCGCGGGTGGGGGGGAGTCGCTCGCTCGGGTCGGGCTCCGCGTGAAGGCGACGGTTTCAGGTGGTGGTGGTGAACGATACCACCAAAATTAATAGATTGGTATAGGAAGAAACGAGAATAAATAATAAATATGAATTACGTACTTCGGAATCCACCGCGGGTGTATCGGCAGCAACGTGCGGGTCGTCCGGCAACGAATTGCGCTGAGCGGACGGTCGAGAACAGCCGACACGTACGAGCGGTGGTGCCGGTCCACCGCCTCATCGAACAACTCCGGCTGTACGTAGTCTAGCGGTGCAACCATAACTGAAAAAATTCATCAATTTTCCAATTATACTAATTTTCCTAGAAGTTTAAAACGAATTTAAACGAATTATGTGAATTTAAATAATTTTCTACGAATTTTATAGCAACTTAATCAAATTATGTCAATTATAACCAATTTCCACAAATTTAAAATGAATTAAAACAAATTGTGTGAATGTAAACATACTTAAGTTAACTAAACTAAATTTCTAAACTAAATTTAAATAAACTAGGTTATCTAAATTAAATTTCTAAACTAGACTAATTTAACTAAACTAACTAACTTATCTAAGTTAACTAAACTAACTGGCTAATATGAGTAACTAGACTAATTAACTAAACTAATTAACTAACTAAATCGACTAAATTTAGAAAACATACTTCACAAGTGCTCCGAAGGGTTGAAAGCCGAAGGTTTGAAGTGAGGAGTGAGGGGCCGGCGCCAGGGGCTCGGCTCCTTATATAGGCCGGCGCTAGGATTTCCTGACGTCGTGGGCCGCGGCGTCAGGACCTGGCCCCACCGACCAGTACTGCCGACCGTTGGCGGCTTCCCTAACGTCGTGGCCCACGGTGGCAGGAACTCCAAGCGCCGTGGGCCACGGCGCCAGATGTACATTTATCGAAAATTTTAATTCGACTATTTATTTTTCGAAAATCATGACAAATTAAATATGTATAAAAAAATTCAAGCTCCACTAGAATCCCCAAACCAACAAGAGAACCTCAAAACCCTGGCCGCCATGCCGCCGCCGCCGCCCGCATTGAACGCCGGCGACGGCGTCACTCTTCCCTCGCGCTCGGCCATAATTGGCGGCGCGGCGACCGGATGCCTCCTTCTCGACATAGAGGGGTACTCGCACACCAAGGACCTCCTCCCCACCGGCCAGTGCAGGTCTCGCTCTCACTGTCGGCGCGGGGGGTTCCTCCTGGCGGATAGCCTACTACCCGAATGGCGACCAATCCGATGCCGCCGAGTTCGTATCCGTCTACCTCAAATTGGTCAAGGGCATCGCCGAGTCCGTGAAGGCGCAAGTCAAGTTCAGCCTGCTCGACCAGACCGGGGAGCCAGTGCCGTCGCACAGCTGGGCGACAACCACGCGCAAGTTCTGCAAGGACGGCGTTGGAGTCGGGGCATCTCAAGGATGACCGCTTCACCATCAGGTGCGACGTCTTCGTCCCCAAGGAGCTCCGCACGGAGCACAGGCCCATGGACCCCGTCGTGGTGCCGCCGTATGACCTGCACCTAGATCGTCTCCTCTCGGCCAACTGGGGCCGATGTCACGTTCGAGGTAGGTGGCGAGACGTTCATGGCGCACAGATGCATTCTTGCAGCCCGGTCGACAGTGTTTGAGGCAGAGCTCTTCGGGCAGATGAAGGAGAGCGCGGACGCCACCGTCATACGCGTGGATGACATGGATGCAGGAGTGTTCAGAGTCTTACTTTGTTTCATCTACACGGATGTACTGCCGGATTGTCCACCTATGGAACAGGCTGCAATGGCTCAGCATTTGCTTGTCGCAGCCGACAGGTATAACCTGGAGAGGTTGAAGCTGATCTGTAAAGATAACCTTTGTGCGCACATTGATACGGGCTCTGTGGTGTCCATCTTGGTGTTGGCTGAGCAGCACCACTGCCATGGGCTCAAGAAGGCATGTTTCCAATTCCTCTCCTCACCAGTGTCCCTGAATGCCGCTATGGCAACTGAGGGCTTTGAGCATTTAACTAGAAGCTGCCCTGATGTGTTGAAGGAGTTGATGTCCAATATTACGGCTCGGGTGCCTCTTGGATACTAGCTAGGAATCAAAGCGCGAGGACATTGGGCATTAATATATAGGTATGTTTTGGTTAGGATGAGTGGATGACATACCATGGATGTCCAAAATTGCCGCTCGCCTGTCCGTTAATTGATTGCAAAGAAGCAAGATTGAAGGGCCATTGGTTGCAATGGGGATGTTTTGTCAGGATGATAAGAGTTGCAGCCTAGTACTGGTAGTTTTATGTATAGGCTTATCCTTAAAAGGGAGGCCACACACCTCTATCTTCATTTTGTTTGATCATCACATCCTTTATGGGTTATTAACTGTGAAACCATGCTATCTATAATCAAGAATTGTGACAATGTGATGTTAGTCCAGTTAATTGTGAACCCCCCACATCAATATGAAAGCCTTCTTTCATACTTGTAGTGCTGATGCATACATGCATTTTGTATATTATTGTCCTATGAGCATGTTGTTTCAACTATTAAGTATATATGGTGCTTCGAGATGGTATTATGTCCATTGACTTTGACAAACCTTTGCTAGCCCGCCTGTTTCATGTAAAATAATATTTAATTATTTATAAGTTGTGGTGGCCACATTTAGAAGTAACTAAAACAGGAGTTAATTTGGATTTTTCATGTTTATTATTGCTCAATAATAATTCTTACACTTGGAATGGATTATCATTTTAAGTCATTTATCAAATTAATTTAGCTTACTCTTGATCCATTAAGTCCAAGAAACCATTTCTTATGCTATCCTCTTGCTAAGTTTATGTTATTGGCGCGGCCTGTGAATAGATTGATATGTGGTAAGTAGTTACAGACTGACAGTCCATCTAGCAAGTTAACACTTAACATGAATTTATTTGACAAGGGTGCAATTGGATGGTACAATTAAACATCACCCCATTTTTCTGCCATAATCCCCATTAGCATATTTTCATCAGGAAACTAATTTTATGTACAATTTATTTGGCCAAACTGGTGCTAAATCGCTTGCCTTTGGTGAAGAAACTCCCGAAGTCTTTGGTTGTTGGGCATTTGTGACGGCTATTAGAGCAACTCCAACAGTTTGACAAACCAACTTGGCATCCATATAATTTTGGCAAAACAAGAAAATTTGGCATCCAACAGTTTGGCAAACCAACTTGGCAAAAATAGAAACTTGGCAAAACTCACCTCCCCACGCGCATATATGCGCGCGCGGATCGTGGTTGCCATCGTTGTTTCCCTCTAGGTGGGAGGGTGAAAAAGAAATAAAGAATAGAGAAGGATTCCTGATGTAAGTTTTTCAAGAGGTGTAAGGACACATACACAAACATGCCAATAATCTTTCTGCTATGGGATTTTGTCTACTTATGGTGTGGACTTGTTGCTGCTCGGGCCTTCCGTTCTTATTATTATGCTATGTAGTCTTCATGCCTAGATTGAGCAGATATGCAATGTATGTAATTAAGGTACGACATGATATTCTATTGCATTAGTAGATATGCTCCTCACCGTATAGCTATCCATCATCACAATAAACATCATGTTGTGGTACCAACTTTGCATTGAAGATGTATAATGTTCTTCTCACTCATTTCTAGAAAAAAATGGTGGATTCGTGCAGGTGAGTTGAGTATCTCAATAATGAATAAACTCATGTCTCTGTTCTCATCCTGATTTATCTAAAGTTTATTCTCATCCTAGCTAGGTCCGTGTTTTTAAAGGTCCATGGTTTCCAAAAATCCACAATTGATCCTTGTCATTTGATGAATTGACAGGATTAAGTTACGGCTGGACTGTCTGATTTACCTGATTAATACAATATTTTGAGTATTTGACAAGGTTTTTAGACTAATATGCACCCACATACCAAGTAATTGTGCTAGATTGAACCTTTTACAAGTTGTTGGACTAGTCTACACTCACTTGAAAAGTTATTGTACTAGAATGAACATTTTATAATTTGTTGGATCAATCTGCACCCACCTGACAAGTTACTCAAAATAAAAACCAAAGGCAACCAAAGTGGGGAGGGAGCCTGCATTCTGATAATGCATGACACCAAATGAGGGAGAACTGCATCACTGAGTCTAGATGTGCTGATAGCCTGACATAGTGACACCGAATGCTAAGGGAGGTCAACTACAGAAATCCTATATATCTTCTTGAAGATTTTTATTTCACAAGTGTTAGTTGATGGTTCGAAAAAGCTTGTGCGAGAACCTAGTACACACGTGTTACTTGATGGCTCTGCTTATTTTTCGACTTGAAACATGTATTTCTCTCATACAGTAAACTATTTTTTTGAAAAAAATTTAATCACCATGTTTCTGAGAATTAATCTAAAATAATGAGATCCAATATGAATATCTTTTATTAAGTTTTAAATTTCAACATTTTGGATGAACTAATTCTAACATTTAAGTATGCTTCAGAATTTTCATAGTTTTTATGTTGAACTACTTTATTTAAAAAATGTTGAACTTGAATAGAAAATGTTGATAAAATGATATGTCAATATTTTGGATGAACTAACTCAACATTTTGAGTACGTGATATCAACATTTTCACATCTTGTTTGTTCAATATTTGGAATGCTACTTCAACATTTTGAGTGCCACTCAACATGTTTCCACGTAAAATGTTGAACTAGGTTCAAAAAGTGTTAACAAGTCAGCATTTTGGATGAATTAACTCGACATTTTAAATATGTCACTTTGACAATTTTCAATATGCTACTTCAGCTAGCGTGCCCCATGGATTGCTAGGGTGCCTATATGGTTACCGGAAGGTGGATAAGGGTTGAAACTTCCAACCCACAAAAGACCAAAGGCCACATGACGATTAAATAAACAACGATGCAACATTTTTATTTTTCAGAAACGTTGTCAATATTTTTTCAACATTATTCGTCATTTCTCCGTCAACATTTTTCTAATTGTTGCAACATTTTTGGAGCCATCTTCTTCGGTGTCGGCGTCGGTGCAACGCACTAGCGCACGCGCGAGCTCGTGGCAAGGGGCCGCAACACTGTACAGCTGGCGAGCCCCGCGGCTGCAGTGGCCGGTAAGCCCGCGCATGTGGCGCGCCGGCGGACAAAGTCGGTGCGCGGGTAGAGGAGGTCGGGGGGAGGGGTGGTGGAGGTTGTTGGGTTTCTTTTTTTTCGAATTACACAATACATCGGAGACACTCACAACGCACGCACACTCATCCCTATGAATACACGCACGCAAACCCTACCCCTATGAGCATCTTCGAAGGTTGTGCCGATAAATCCTCAAGATTGACGAAGTCACCACGGGCGCCTCGCTGTCGACGGGAACGTCGCCTACCACTGAAAGCACAAACGTCGTTAAATCCTGAGAAATTCGCTCCCACAGGGAGTCGAACCCAGTACCTGAGGTGCTACCGGGGCTCTTGTAACCACTAGGCTACATGCCCTTTCGTAGAGGTTGTTGGGTTTCTATTTGGTTATATTTTCATAATTATCTTTCCGAAGATATATACTCACAACACGCACGCACACTCACTCCTATGAATACACGTACGCAAACCCTACCCTTATGAGCACCTCCGACGGACTGAGCACCGACAAATCAGGTATGGATGACAACGACGCACGGGAGTGGAGCATGAGAAGTGGTGGAGGTTGTTGGGTTTCTACTGGGTATATTTTCATAATTTTTTCCGGAAGATATATACCTTGGCGAATCGTCGACGAAAACGTCGCTTACCACTTAACGCATAACGACGGAAAATTCTGGAATAAATCCAAAAAAAATGCGAGCATCAGGATTTCAATCCTAGTGGGTAGCATTCCACTAGACACCATTGGACTACAAGCCCTTGCGCATGTGGATTACTAGTTTGTTGGGCTATGTTCATGATTGTGCTACTATGGACCTTTGTGGGCTTTACCTTGTATAGTGAAACCCACAACGCTATTTTGGATCGACGGAACGGGCCTGGGGAAGATTGGTCGACGACCCAGACCATCGGCACACGAAAACCCTGCCGTGTTCCCCCCCTTCCGGCTTCCGCTTCCGTTTGCCGGCCGCAATCGCAACCGCAAGACCTCAACGGCGGCAAAACCCTCGCCGCGGCGCCGCCACTGCCCCCCTCCCCCCGCGCGCATGCCGCCCCACGAAAGCGCCGCCGCCGGCCCCGTCGGCGTCGGCCATAGTCGGCGGCACCGTGACGGGGCACCACCTGCTCCACATCAACTGCTACTCGCGAACCAAGGAGGAGCTCCCCACCGGTAAATCCATCAAGTCTTGCCCTTTCAGTGCGGGTGGTTCCTCTTGGCACATCAGTTACTACCCCAATGGCAACGGATCCGAAGCTGCCGACTTTGTATCCGTCTTCATCCATCTTGATCAGAGCATCGCGGAGTCGGTCAAGGCGCGAGTCTGGTTCAGCCTGCTCGATCAGGCCGGGGAACCGGTGCCATCGCAAAGCTACACCACACAAATATACGATTTCCACAAAGCCGCCACTGCATATGGGTACCCTCAATTCATCAATCGGGTATGGCTAGAGGGGTCGAAGTATCTAAAGGACGACCGCTTCACCATCAGGTGTGATGTCATCGTTAACAAGGAGCTCCGTGCGGAGGAGACAAGGCCTCAGTTTCCGTTGGTTGTGGTGCCGCCTTCGAATCTGCACCAGAACTTCGGTGATCTCTTGGCGTCCAAAGAGGGCGCTGATGTCACATTCCAGGTTGGGGGCGAGACGTTCAAGGCACACAAGTGTGTTCTTGCTGCCCGGTCGGTCGTCTTCAAGGCAGAGGTCTTTGGCGCAATGAGAGAGAGCACAGATGGGGCAGTCATACACATCGATGACATGGACGCACAAGTGTTCAGGGCTTTGCTTGGTTTTCTGTACACCGACACGATACCGGATGGCTTCATTGTGAAGGAGAAGGAAGGTGCTGCAATGGCTCAGCATTTGCTTGTTGCAGCTGATAGATACGACCTGGAGAGACTGAAGCTCATTTGTGAAGAGAAACTCTGCAGCCACATTGATACGGACTCTGCCGCGACAATCTTGACACTGGCTGAGCAGCACCACTGCCATGGGCTTAAGCAGGCGTGTTTCAGGTTCCTGAGCTCCCCATCAACTCTGAATGCTGCAATGGCAACTGACGGCTTTGATCATTTAACTAGAAGCTGCCCCTCTGTTTTGAAAGAGCTGATGTCCGAAGTCAAATGTTGCTGCTCTTGTGCCTATTGATTTCAAAGAAGCAAGATAAGGTGACATGAGGTTTCAGTGGGTATGTTTTGGTCTGGATGACAATCAAAGTGCTAGCACTAAAAGTCTATGTGTGTAGCGTTGTTCTTTGGACAATGCACCTCTCCATTTAGCTGTTGCACTCTTTATGGGTTTAACTGTTTGTCATGTAGCCAAGTTATCTACTGAGCAAGAATTACGATTTAGGAGCAACTGTTACAATGTTGTGAATGTCCAGTTACTGTTCAGATCATATCTGAATTTCAAAAACTATTTTTTCGATCTTCTTTGGTATTGCTCTTATCGTCATTCTTTGGTTTCCAAATTGAACGCGGAAGTGAACATGCAACGTGAATCAGCTGGTAACTTGTCTAGGAATTGAATTGGTGCTAACATTCAAAGATTAATACACCTTCTCAGCAGGTATGTCAAACCACGCCATGCCTTTATCATGACATGCTTCTTGAGTCTTGACAGCTGACTAAAATCCTGTCAGAATGTTGATGAAGATTTTAGCTATTTGTTCTGCAAGTACAAACACTGAACCGAGTATACTTGTGGTCATTCTTACGAAGAAACAAAGGTGGCATTAGCAGACATGTGGCTTTGTTCATTTCTTCTAACGCAGGTTATTTTGTCTTAATGTTGGTACGGTGCTTATATAATTACATCATACAGCATGTGTGCTCAATTTGTCAAGATTAAGGCTAACTTTCGCAAATTGAAGTGCCATACCACCCATTTGCTTTATTACCACTATGAACAACAAACTGGTCCTTGCTGTATGATCCTTCGATCGTATGCCTGAAATTAACTGGATGCTGGCCATTCGATGAGTGCTACGTTTTGCTCTAATTTGCACAGATATGAAAGTGGAGAAAGCTCTGTAGAGGCATCGTAATTCGTAACTGTGTAAAACTCTCAAAATCCAAGTGGTAAAGCAAGGTATATTTTAATCAGGAAAGTCAGACTTTACAAACTTTCAATAGTTAAACTATAAGCACATTTAGTATATAAAAATGCTCAATTTATTTATACTCAGACTTTTTGAGGTGACATTAAGCCTTTAGCAATTAACATTATATGATAAGTGAAATTTAGAGTCAAAATCTGCTTTGGAGGACTTTTCCATATTCATTTCTGAACGGAGGCAGTGCATCATATATAACAACAAAATGGCCCGGCCCAGTCGGCAGGAGAACCCCCTCGGCAGTGTACCCCACCTGTCATCAGCTTACAGAACCCTTCTTCCCCTTTCGGCTGCCTTTTGCCCCCGAATTCCCCCAAATCCCTACCACTCCCGTCGTACATGCCGCCGCCTAAACGCGCCGCCGCCGACCTCGGCGATGCCTTCTCGGCGTCGGCTATCGTCGGTGGCACCGCGACAGGGTACCACCTGCTCCACATAGATTGCTACTCGCAGACCAAGGAGGAGCTCCCCACCGGCCGGTGCATCAAATCTTGCCCTTTCAGCGCAGGGGGTCTCTCCTGGTACATCAATTACTTTCCCAATGGCGACAGATCCAGCGCCGCCGAGTTCATATCCATCTTTCTTTACCTCGACCAGAGCATCTCCCAGCCGGTCAAGGCGCGAGTCAGGTTCAGCCTGCTCGATCAGGCTGGTGAACCGGTGCCATCGCACAATTGGATCACGAAGGTACACGGTTTCTGCACCGCCGCACCTAGTTTCGGCTACAGTGATTACATCAAGAGGGCATGGCTTGAGGAATCGGAGCATCTCAGGGATGATTGCTTCACCATCAGGTGTAATGTCACCGTTACCATGGAACTCCGTGCAGAGAAGAGGAGGCCTTCATCTTGCTTGGTTGTAGTGCCACCGTCGAATCTGCACCGGAATTTTGGTGATCTCCTCGAGTCCAAACAGGGTGCGGATGTCACTTTTCAAGTTTGCGACGAGACATTCAAGGCGCACAGGTGTGTCCTTGCAGCCCGGTCTGCCGTCTTCAAGGCAGAGGTCTTCGGCACAATGAAAGAGAGCACAAGCAGGGCAGCCATACGCGTGGATGACATGGATGCACAAGTGTTCAGGGCTTTGCTCCATTTCATGTACACCGACGAGCTGCTGGATTTCCAAGATATGAAGGAACAAGAGGAGGTTGCAATGGCTCAGCATTTGCTTGTCGCTGCCGACAGGTATAACCTTGGGAGGCTGAAGCTAATCTGTGAAGATAGATTGTGCGGTCACATTGATACAGCCTCCGCAGCAACAATCTTGGCGTTGGCTGAGCAGCACTGCTGCCATGGGCTTAAAGAGGCATGCTTCAAGTTCCTGAGCTCCCCATCGTCTCTGAATGCTGTAATGGCAACTGATGGCTTTGACCATTTAATTAGAAGTTGCCCCTCTGTTCTGAAAGAGCTTATGGCCAATATTGCTGCACGGTTGCCTGTTGATTCGGATGAAGCATTGCATGGCAACATCAGGTTCAGCTAGCTCTATCATTGTAACTTTTTAAGGACACAATGCACCTATGATCTCTGTTACGGGCCAGCAACACCAGGGCCCGGCGCGGCCAGAGGTGGTGGCGCCCCCCAAGCCCATCACCTATTTCCGCCACCGTTTCCGTAATCGTGGGTATTTGGTTTCCTTTTCGTAGATGGATTACTTTCCTTAGATATTTTTGTAATTGGAGATATATACTCCCGAACTGGGAAGGATTGAATAAGTTGGCAATCAATCTGATTGCTGGCCTCAAGGGCCAACCCTAGACCCCTCAACTCCCCCCCCTCGCGCTACAGTAACCGCGAGTACTGTAGCGCCGCCCCTATTCTTCTTCCTGCGATCACGGCGCACCAGCGCCGCCGTCGTCCACCGCCTCCTTCTCACTCGTATTTCTCCGCGAGAGATCCCCCGTGAGGGGCTAGGAACCCTATCAACCTGGTATCAGCTATGCCAGGCGACAACGACAAGACGAAGGACACCAGTCCGGAGCCCACCTTGGCCGAGCTCGCCAAGATCATGCGGGAGACCTGCTCGGCTGTCAAGGACCTGAGCGCCCGCGTCCAGGCGCTCGAGGTGGCCACCCAGGCCACCACCGTCGCCATGCCGGCCGGGTTTTCGTACGGGCTGCCGGGCTATGGCGACATTCCATCGACTTCCGCGTCGTCTACGACGACCCCCCAAGCGACATCGGCGCCGAAGCCGATCACGGAGATCCCGTTTCCCCACTCGTCGTCGCAGCCACCACTCTTCACCGACCGGCCTAACCCAACGGTGACCGGCCGCAGGACAGGCGATGCTGCAGGGGGCGCCTACCGCGCCTACCAGCAGCCCCCTCTCGGCGGCGTGGGTGGCGGCGCATTCCAGGGGCCGGGCGTTCCGCGCTTCAGCAAGCTGGAGTTTCCCTCCTACGACGGTTTCGTCGATCCGCTGAACTGGCTGCACCGTTGCGAACAGTTCTTCCGCAAACAGCAGACGGTGTTGGCTGACCGCGTCTGGCTCGCCTCTTACCACCTGACGGGAGTCGCCCAGACGTGGTACTACGCCTTGGAGATCGACGAGGGTGTACCGACGTGGGATCGCTTCGCGGAATTGTGCCACCAATGGTTCGGCCCGGCGGTGCGCACCAACCGCCTCTCCGAGTTGGCGCGCCTTCCCTTCACGGGCTCGGTCCAGGAGTACCAGGAGCGCTTCAATGAACTCGTCTGCCACACAGACGACCTTCTGCCACACCAGAAAGCGGACCTGTTCATCGGCAGTCTCCCGGACCATATCCGGGTCGACGTTGAGCTGCGCGAGCCGAACGACCTTCAGACGGCCATGTACTTGGCGCGGGCATACGAACGGCGCGCGGCGGCGTCGCGGCCGCCGTCCGCGCCCCCGTCCGCCCGTGGCGCCCACGCGCTTCCCGCCGCCACCGCCGGCGCGTGCACCCCCTCTCGGCGCTTCTCCGCGCCGTCCACGAGCGCGCCCACGGCACCGGCGCCACCACCAGCCCAGGTGCAGCCCCCCCCCGCGCCCCTTCCGCCATCTCACACCGGCCGAGATGGGGGAGCGTCGCCGCTTGGGCCTCTGCTACAACTGCGACGAACAGTTCGTTCGCGGGCATCAATGCAAGCGGCTATTCAACCTCCTCATCACCGACGATCCAGAGGACGGCGCGGCCGACGCCGAAGCGGAGGCCGCCTTGCACGCGGCTCTCATGGCGGAGCAGCCCACGCAGGAGGGGCAGGCGACCCCCACCAAGGAGACGCCGCGTGTGTCGCTCTACGCGATCGCAGGCATCCGCACCTGGGACACCATTGTGATCCCGGTCTTCGTCAACGGTCAGCGCTTGGAGGCCCTCGTCGACACCGACTCCTCCCACACCTTAGTCGACACGGCGGTTGCGCGACGCATCAAGCTGGAGTCCGAGCCGGCCAACCTCCGTGTGACGGTCGCCAATGGCGACAAGGTGCCCTGCGCAGCAGTGGCGCGAGGCATTCTGATGCTCGTCGGGCGCGAAGAGTTCCCCATCACTTGCTTCAGCATCGGCCTCGGCGGTTTCGACTTGGTGCTAGGTGCTGACTACCTACGCACCCTCGGCACTATCCTGTTGAATCTCGACTCCCTCCGCATGGGGTTTCAATGGAGGGGACGGCGGGTGTTCTGGCGGGGGCTTGGGGCGCCCCATTCGGAGGGGGCCGAGGCGTACGCCCACTCCGTCGACGCCGACCCCGACCGGCCCTTCATCGACGACCTGCTGCGGGAGTACGACGACGTCTTCGCCGATGCGCACGGGCTACCACCGTCCCGCCCCTACGACCACAGGATCCACCTTCTGCCCGGGACAGCACCAGTGGGGGTTCGGCCATACCGCTACCCCCAGCTGCAGAAGGATGAGCTCGAGCGCCAGTGTTCCGCCATGCTGGCACAAGGCATCATCCGACCGAGCACGTCGCCGTTCTCTGCACCGGTGCTGCTTGTCAAGAAAGCCGATGACTCGTGGCGCTTCTGCATCGACTACCTCGCCCTCAACGACAAGACGTCCAAGGACAAGTTCCCGATTCCGGTGGTCGACGAGCTCCTCGACGAGCTCCATGGCGCGTGCTTCTTCACCAAGCTGGACCTGCGCTCGGGGTATCATCAGGTGCGTATGCACCTGTCTGATGTGGAGAAGACGGCGTTCCGTACACATCACGGGCACTTCGAGTTCCTGGTGATGCCGATCGGTCTCTCCAATGCACCGGCTACCTTCCAGGCGCTCATGAATGACGTCCTCCAGCCATTCTTACGTCGGTTTGTGCTTGTTTTCTTCGATGACATCTTGATCTACAGTTCGTCTTGGACTGAGCACTTGCAGCACATCCGCCTCGCACTCAAGGCCCTCCGACGCCATAGCCTCCACGTCAAGCGTTCCAAGTGCTCCTTCGGCGAGTGCTTGGTGGCCTATCTGGGCCACGTCATCTCTGCTAACGGCGTCGCCATGGACGGCGACAAGGCGGAGGCGGTCGCCTCCTGGCCGGAGCCTCGGTCGGCACGGGGCGTTTGCGGCTTCCTGGGCCTTGCGGGATACTACCGCAAGTTCATCCGCAACTTCGGCTCCATCACCGCCCCTCTCACGCGCCTCCTCCGCAAGGAGGCCTTCGCCTGGACGCCAGAGGCGGCGGAGGCCTTCGCAGCGCTCAAGCGGGCGCTGTCTACGGGACCAGTGCTCCAGATGCCGGACTTCAGCCAACAATTCATCGTCGACTGTGACGCCTCGGGCACGGGCTTCGGCGTCGTGCTTCACCAGGGGGAGGGACCCCTGGCCTTCTTCAGCCACCCATTCGCTGCTCGCCACAGCAAGCTGGCGGCTTACGAGCGGGAGCTCATCGGCCTGGTACAGGCGGTGCGGCACTGGCGCCCCTACCTCTGGGGTCGGCGTTTCCTTGTCCGCACCGACCACTACAGCTTGATGTTCCTACTCAACCAGCGGCTGTCCACTGTTCCTCAACATCAGTGGCTGAGCAAGCTGTTTGGGTTTGACTTCGCGGTGGAGTACCGTCCAGGGCACCTGAACTCCGTGGCCGACGCCCTGTCTCGCCGCGACGAGGACGCCTCCGACACGCCACGGGCGCTCGCGATCTCGGGGCCGACTTTCGCCTTCCTCGACGAGCTGCGGGCGGCCACCCTACAGGACGCCGAGGCCGGCCGCCTCACACAGCGCCTCCAGGCCAACGAGCTGGGAGCGCCCTGGTGCTTGGCCGATGGTCTTCTCCTCCACGGCAAGCGCATTTTCGTCACCGACACCGCCGACTTGCGCACGCGCGCCCTGGACCTGGTCCATGCAGTGGGTCATGAGGGCGTACAGAAGACGCTCCAGCGCCTCCGTGCGGAGTTCTACATCCCACACGACAAGCGTCTCGTCCAGGACCATGTACGGACATGAGCGACGTGCCAGCGCAACAAGACCCAGACGCTCCAGCCGGCTGGCCTGCTGCAGCCCCTTGAGGTGCCTTCCTAGGTCTGGGCGGACATCTCCATGGACTTCATCGAGGGGCTGCCTAAGGTCCACGAGCGCTCGGTGATCCTGACGGTGGTGTACCGATTCTCGAAGTACGCATACTTCATCCCACTGAGCCACCCGTACACGGCCGCCTCCGTCGCCCGCGCCTTCTTCGACGGGGTCGTCCGCTTGCACGGCTACCCGAGTTCCATCGTCAGTGATCGGGACCCGGTCTTCACCAGCCGCCTGTGGAGGGACCTCTTCAAGTTGTCCGGTGTACAGCTTCGCTTCAGCACGGTGTTCCACCCCCAGACGGATGGCCAGTCGGAGGTGGTCAATGTAACACCCTAAATTTTAATTATTGTTTTAATAAAATTTTGGTTAGCAACAAATGCTTGTTTAAGGATTTTTAAGGTTTTATTTAATTTTTATAGGCATTTAATTATTTTTCTTAATTAATTAATGAACTTTAGGAGTTTACTGTTGCACACATGCTGTTGCATTGTTTTTATTTGTTTGAATCCAAATATGTGTTTGAATTCAAGTTTTGTGAGCTCTTTTGAAAATAGCAAAAAGGATTTCTTTTCCCTCTTTTTCCTTCTTCGCTTCTGGCCCAGGTCCTCCGCGCAGCCCAGCTCGTTTCTCGCGGCCCAGTTAACTCTTCGGCCCGGAATCATCTCTCCAGCGGTCATCATCCTCCTCAGGCCGCGCCCCGAGCCTAACCCAACCGCGCCGGCCGCGCTCCTGCGCCGGCCGCGCACCCGCGCCCCCTGGCCATGGACCCGCTCCCCTCGGACGTCCTTGGCTGCCTTTTAAAACCGCCTTCCCCTCTCCTCCCTAGGGTTTGCCCCCTATCCGCAACCACCTAACCGCCACCCGACCTCCAACCCTAGGCCGCCGCCACCGCTGTCGATTCCCCTCGGTCACTGCCTTTCCTTCATCGTGGAGCAGATCCGAAGGTTCGTGAGGAGGTGAGGAAGCAGAAGATTCCACTCGTTTTTGTCCTCGTGACCTGCATCGCCGGCATTAGCTCGCCGGAGCAGGTGCTCCGCCGCCGCCCGCCTTCCTGGACTGTGTGTCGTCGTCGTCGCACGAACCGCTGCGAACTCCCCCTGGTTGTGTTCGCGTGGTCCTCAGCTAACTCCAGGGCCAGACCGCATCGAAAACCGTGGCTGGACGTTCCATCTCGGGCAACTCCGGCGAGGCGCCGCCGCTCGCCGCCGTGTGCTGTCGCCTGCGCCGCTGCGTGCTGTTGCCCGTCGCTGTCGGTCGTCCGTCTCACGATCTGTGGTCCAGATCGCACCAAGTCGCAGGGTCAAATCGAAGGGGTACCGGTCAACAGATCTGTTAGGCGTAGTTTTGCATAAAAACCCTTGTTTTTTTAAAGTTCGCAGGCCGGTCCTCCCACCATAGAGAAGCCCTTACAAATAGGTCATTTTCCTTGCGGTTCAAACCCTAGGTTTTTAAGGTTTTGTGCCCGCAAGTCCAGCCCTTGAAGTTTAGTGTTTTATCCCCTGTTTTTCTTTCTAAAATTATGTTTTAACCCTTATATTCTCGCAGTTTAGTCCCTGGAAGTTTAGTTTTCCTGCAGAATAGCCCCTGTATCTTGTTCTGGTCGTAGATTACGCGTTTTAGCTCCATTTTTTAGCGTTCTTTACATCCATTTGTTCGTCTCGACGAGTAGACCAGTTTAGTGAAGCTTTTGTTCCTGTTTGAAGTGATTGGTGAATTGTTTTCTTATTTTATTGTATTGTCTCTTGCATGTGAATGTGTGATGCGTAGAGATCGAGCAGTCCGAAGATTTTTCTGTGGTGAAGACTTGGAGACTCTGAGCAATTCCGGATCTTGTGAGAGGCAAGTGTCCTTGGTCATACCCGCTTTATCCTATATGAACATGCATTTAATCACTGTATTTGTCGGTGTGGAAAGCAGTCCCGACACTAACTAGTAATAAGCGCTGAGATCTGCCTCTCGATGGTCGGTGCTAAGCAACTAAAGACACTTGGTTTATCCTGGTTCCGGCCGGGGCCGTACGTCCAGCAGTGGTGTGCTCGAGGCACTGTATTGCTTCGCACCGGGGTGCCTGTAGAGGGGCGGCTACAAGCAAGGCGAGAGAGGAGGCGTGGCCTCCAAGTCCCAAGGGTTGTGATTGAGGCGAATGCCAATATCGTGGGGAAGGCGAGGAGCGTGTGAGTGATCGATGTCCGTCGTCCGTCCCCCTGCGGCGAGGGGCGATCACCTCCCTTTTATAGGCCAAGGAGAGGGTGATTTACAGGCATGCCGCACTGTTTAGCTACGTGTGGAGGTATGGTGTACAGTGCCGCGGAGCTAACGGCCGTCCTGGCGAATCTTGCTCCAATTACGGTGTCGCGGCGTGTTCGGTGCTTGAACAGGGGCGACTTCGAGGGTGGAGGCGTAGTGGTTGACCGGGGCACCTTCAGGCGGGCTCGAGGGAGCCGTTGACGACGTTCCGTACACGGTGCAGTAGCAGGCGTGGCGGCGTCCCATCCCCGCGTGCTCAATAGCGTCGGAGTAGTTGTAGCAGTGCACGGCGTGGCGCAACAGGGATAGGGATGGCCGCACAGGGCCGACAGCGACGGGGATGGCGCTCCCGCCGGCCTGACGTCGTGGTTTGACCCTGCATAGTAACGAGAGGAGGACTCGAGGGTGCGGCCGCCCCCCCCTTCGAGGGCGCGGCACATTAGCCGTACAAGAGTGGGCGGCACAGTGTCACGGAGCTGACACCGGCCTCGTCGCACAGCTCCCCACAGTGGCGGGGATGGGCTCCCTCTAGGGAGTTGGCGGAACAGCGCCGGGGCGTGATTCCCAGGCGCGTGATGGCGCGGCTCTGCCGTGTCAGAGCATTAAATGCCCGTACACGCGTGCGGGAGCAGGTGTGCTTGTGAGGGAACCTCGAGCGAGGCGGAGCCCGCTCGAGGAAGGCGGGGACCCTCGAGCGAGGCGGAACCCGCTCGAGGGAGCGTGAGCCCTCGAGCGAGGCGGACCTCACTCGAGGGGGGCGTGAGCCCTCGAGCGAGGCGGAGCCCGCTTGAGGGAGCGTGAGCCCTCGAGCGAGGCGGACCTCGCTCGAGGGGGGCGTGAGCCATCGAGCGAGGCGGACCCTGCTCGAGGGGGCGCCTTGTTGGGCCGCTCTGGTGGGCCGCGGGGGCCATCACGGCGTGGGGTGTGCTGTGTGCATGTGTTTTGCGTTAGGCTAAAGTTGTGTTTTGTTTTTTTGCAGGTTTTAAGCAGGATTCCCCCCGGTTTTTTAGGGGGCCCTCGTGGCTGTCCCCGACAGTATTTATTTTCTTGCTTGCATTAATTTTGACGGGATCCTATTAAGGACTATGCCTAGATTATTTTGACTGTTGCCTTGTAACTGGGTTAACTAATTAATCTTGACGGTAGGTGCTGCTTAGTTGCTCAACTGGGTTGGTAATAAACAACATGATATCCGTTTATGCTCTATGTTCTTTGATGGTAAGTTAATTACAAGACCATATGTTTAATTGGAACATTGAGAACCACCCAAGACAACAGTACAACCACAAGGCTATATGGCTCTGGCTTGGCTGAATAATTAGAGACCTTGGTTTTGTAGTGATCTTACCTGAAAGGGACAAAAGGGGAGGCGTTGACGGAGTATAGACCTGCTCTAGCGGGGAGTTGGGCTTTGCTAAGACACGGTACCCGCTAGGGAGCTTTATGCCCCGCTTCGTCCTGAAACCTAGTGGGTTGCTGCACATTAGGGAATCTTTGTAAAGGCCTCGTAGCGTCCTTATGCAATCACACCTCGGCAGTGTGGTATGATGCCTGATCAGCATCGCGTGGTTGGGTCTAAAGCTCTTCGAAGTTTTTACGCGACTTGTGGGTAAAGATGTACAACCTCTGCAGAGTGTTTAAAACTAATCGATTAGCCGTGCTCACGGTCAAGAGCGGCCTGGACCCTCACATGATTAATATATCGGAAGATGAATTTAAATTATTCTTTACTTTATGTTCCTGGTTATGATGTTACACTTTAATTGTGGGATGATATACACTTTCATTTGCTAGTAAGTAAGTTGCTTAATAAAATTTGATCAACTAAAATGCTAAACTGCTCAAACCCTTTGTCCATCCACATATACAGCCTTGCATGTTTATTATGATATTTTTTCCTTGCTAAGTACGACATGTGCTCACGCTTGTTTATTTATTGCATCTACACAACCCGGGTTGCCGCTCAGACTTGAAGATTGATGATGAGTACTAGGCGTGCGTGCCACCAGTCAGCTGCCTGTGGAGTTTCGTTCAGAAGATCCGCTGCTAGTTGTTCGCTCTTATGATACGTTGTTGAGACTCTCGGTCATGTAATGGTTTCAATACTCTCTTTTACGCTTTGGCACTGTATCTGATATTCACTGAGTCATTACGTGTGTGTAACTTGATCCTGGCGCACATGTAATTTATGCATTCGAGTTTGCCTTCAAATTCGGGTGTGACAGTCAACAAGGTGATCGCCATGTACCTCCGTGGTGCGACTGGCGACCGCCCACGAGCCTGGGTGGACTGGCTTTCTTGGGCGGAGTATTGTTACAACACTTCGTATCACACGGTGCTCCGCGCGACGCCGTTTGAGGTGGTGTACGGCCGACCCCCGCCACCTCTCCTTCCCCATGCGCCAGGCATTGAGGCATCGGAGGAGGCCTCTCAGCTACTCCAGGACCGCGACTCCTTCATCGCCGACATCAGGGAACGGCTCCTTCAAGGTCGCAACTATGCCAAGCACTACTACGATCGTCGTCATCGCGAGTTGGAGTTTGCCGTTGGGGATTGGGTCTGGCTGCGCCTCCTGCATCGCCCGACTCAGTCCTTGGAGCCGCGGGCAAAAGGGAAGCTCGACCCTCGCTATACGGGGCCATTCCACATTGTCGAGCGCATCGAGCAGGTGGCCTATTGCTTGGCATTGCCGGAAGGCGCTCGTCTCCACGACGTCTTCCACGTCGGCTTGCTGAAGCCCTTCTACGGCGCTCCACCGCCAGCGCCCCCTCCTCTACCGGCTCTCGAGGAGGGCCGTCTGGTGTCCATTCCTGCAAAGGTACTACAGGCTCGGCGCACGCTAGACTCTTGGGAGCTGCAGGTCGGATGGGAGGGCGAGCCTGACAAGGAGATCACCTAGGAACCGCTCCAAGACTTAAAGACGCGTTTTCCTGCATTCCAGCTCGAGGACGAGCTGTTTGTGGAGGAGGGGAGAGATGTTACGGGCAAGCAACACCAGGGCCCGGCGCGGCCAGAGGTGGTGGCGCCCCCAGGCCCATCACCTATTTCCGCCACCGTTTCCGTAATCGTGGCTAGTTGGTTTCCTTTTCGTAGATGGATTACTTTTTTTAAGATATTTTTGTAATTAGAGATATATACTCCGGAACTGGGAAGGATTGAATAAGTTGGCAATCAATCTGACAAGAGCGCACTCCGCCCCTGTTACGCCGCCTCTTACGCCTCTTAGAGCAACTCCATCAGATGGATTAAATTTCATCCCCTATATGAAGTTATTGGGGGTAGAGTTAAAATATTTTCATCCCTAAAACACAACTTGCTGCAACAGTTTCCCTATTTTCCTTCCCAACTCGTGGGTCTCACAATGCCACATCATCTTCTCCTTTATAAAGTGAGTGGGTCCCACTGATAGGGGGTGGAGGAGAGGTTCCCTTTATAAAGGGGATGGAGAGGGAGTTTTAGTCCATGGAGAAAAAGAAGGAAGGGGATAGGGAGTCTGCTGGAGAGATTTTTTTATCATCTGATCCCCTATATCACTGTTTTTTTATATTGGGGATGGGAAAGGGAAGCTGCTAAAGTTGCTCTTACGCCGCCGCCGCTCCCCACTCCACAAGAGCACACTCCGCCCCTGTTCTCCACCCGATACGAGCGGATTCCCCAGACTGCACTGCCCGTGCCTCGATGCCGGCCTCGTCTCCCGCCGCCGACGGCGCCCCCTGGCGCTCCGCCTCCGCCATCGTCGCCGGCTCCCTGAGCGGCTACCACGTCCTTAAGGTTGTCGGCTACTCCCTAACCAAAGACGTCCCCAACGGCAAGTCCATAAAGTCACGCCCGTTCATGGTGGGAGGGCGCAAGTGGCATGTGGAGTATAAGCCCAATGGAAACAAAGCTGAGAACATTGATTTCATATCGCTGCATCTTTTTCTAGACGATAATGTCACGGAGGCCGTGAAGGCAAGTGCCAAGTTCAGTCTACTGGACCAAGATGGGAAACCGGTGCCATCCTACAGCTTTACCACCAATTTGATCAACTTCACTGAGATGAGGAACTGGGGGTACAGCAAGTTCATCAAAAGGGAAGTCCTGGAGAAATCAGAGCATCTCACAAATGATTCTTTCTCCGTCAGATTCGACGTGACTGTCATGAAGGATTTCCATACCCAGGACACACCGATCGTTGTGGTGCCACCGTCAGACATGCACCGCCATTTTGGTGACTTCCTGTCGAGCAAAGAAGGTGCAGATGTCAAATTCCAAGTCCGCAACAAGACATTCTCTGCGCACCGGTCAATTCTTGCAGCACGGTCACCAGTCTTCAAGAAGGCGCTCCTTGGCCCGATGAAAGAGGGTGCCATCAGCAACACCATACCCATAGATGACATGGAGGCGGAAGTGTTTGGGGCTCTGCTTACTTTTATGTACACCGACGAATTACCCGATATGAAGGAGCAAGAGGAATCTGCAGTGGTTCAGCATTTGCTTGTGGCAGCAGACAGGTATAACCTGGAGAGGTTGAAGCTGATTTGTGAAGATAAATTGTGCAATCACATTACTACCGACTCCGCTGCATCCATCTTGGCGTTAGCAGAGCAGCATAACTGCAGTGGCCTTAAGGAGGCATGCTTCAACTTCCTAAGCACAAGTACAACTCTGAATGCAGTCATGGAAACCGAAGGCTTTGAGTACTTAACAAAGAATTGCCCCAGCGTTCTCAAGGAACTACTACCCAAGGGTGCTTCTGTTTGATTTGTGTGAAGCCAATGCATATGCGCTGACTGGACGTGACTCTTGGCAATTGCAATGGTGGATAAAATTTAGCTAACAGTTCAGCTGTTTGAAATTAGTAGTACTGTTTATGTGTAGTTCTTGTCCTTGAGGTATTCAGTGTGCTTATACTTGTTCCATTTGCACATCATATCTTTCATGAACGCTCCAATGATTTCTCACATGCATCTTCTATTCAGCTGAAGGAATTAAGTATTTGCAAGGTTAAATTTAGTTGCGATTCGTTTGGCTGCCAAGCTGTGTATTTTTAATGTGGAAGAGTATGATTCTCCCTAGCTTGTTCATATCTTTTTACTTCATAAGCTATTTTTAGCTCGCTTACAAGCACCAAAATTGTAACTCAATCAATTGGTTTCCTAGTTCTCTGAGAATGATGATGAGGCCATGCAACTATCCTGTCAGGATAACTGATCTTTGTACCAAGGAGACCAAGACTTCTTGAGACGCATTTCTTCACTGGTTGCAGCAAATGTCCTACCGATATTGTTGCTTTGTTTGTATTTCTCTTTTTGTGTACTTTTGGTAAAACAGTTTGTTTTCTCTGATTATTTTTCTTTTCAGAATCAACCAAATTTTATTTATGCTACTATTATCAATTTGCTGTAGTGAATTTTTTTGCACCTTTTCTTTGACAGCATAATTTTTTTAAGAATAGTTTTATGTTTGCTGGAAGATCTCATAAACAGTTTTGTTGTTCTATTTTTAGTTCTTCATAGATCAAAATATTTATCAAGTGCCTCATACCTCATGTTTAGTACAAGAAGAAAGACACGATCTCTAGTTACAGATATTTGGTCCGGCTTTTTTTCAGTGTGGCAGTGCTTCTTTCACTTGAGTAAAGATGATTTTTTGAACTAATTGCTTGTATTTCAAAATAAGACTGTGGTGTCAGGTTTTTCCCTCTCTTAGAAATTGTCTTGAGGTTCAGTGGCTATTGTCATGTACGGCCGCACGTATACCAGGCGCAGGCGCGCACGCGACGTGTGCCGAGCAGCTGAGCGCGCGGCAAGGCTGGCCGCAGCAGCATGTTAGGGTCTAAGATTAGAAATAAATCAAGGGGATTTCCTTAAGTTTAGCGACAACCGGTCCTTAAGTTTAGGAGATTAGTTTCCTATTTTGTGGCAGCCGCAAGGCTATAAAACTGTAGTCGGCACTTGATTGAATTAAGCAAGATTATTATCTCCTTCCTCTCTATTCCCTAAACCCTAAGCCTGCGGTTGAGGGGGATAACCTCGCCGGAGAAGACGGCCGGCGGCTACGAGCTTCGTAGCCGCGGTCCAGCGAGTCGAGGGCCTGACGTCCTTGACAACCTGGTATCACGATCCACTCGATCCTCCGCATACGCAGCCGCCACGTCTTCATCCGCCGCCCCTGCCCCATCCCCGACCGCCGCCATGGCTGACCCCACCATCGCCGACCTCTTGAAGGAGATCAAGAGCATGTCCGCCGAAATCACGTCCCTGAAGGCCGATGTGGCAACCATGAAGGACAAGTCCTCCACGGCCGAGAGCAGCGGCACTCGCCGCCAGGACGGGGCGCGTGACCCCGAGCCTCCTCCCCGACCCAAGCGGTGGGATTTTCCCCGCTTCGACGGCACGACGGATCCACTACTCTTCCTCAACAAGTTCGAGGCGTACTTCCGCCACCACCACACCATGGCCGAAGAGCGCGTCGGCATGGCGTCATACCATCTGGATGACGTTGCGCAGATGTGGTACTCCCAGCTGCTCGAGGATGACGGAGCCCCGACGTGGGGGCGCTTCAAGGAACTCCTGAACCTGCGTTTCGGGCCGCCCCTGCGCTCGGCCCCGCTCTTTGAGCTCGCCGAGTGCTGGCGCACGGGCACGGTGGAGGAGTACTCCAACCGATTCCAAGCGCTCCTGCCGCGAGCGGGCCGCCTCGACGAAGCTCAGCGCGTCCAGCTCTTCACCGGCGGCCTTCTGCCCCCCCCCCCCCCCCCCGCCGTCCGCCCGCACCACCCCCGAGACGCTGGCGGCGGCCATGAGTTTCGCGCGCCAGGTGGAGCTGATGGAGATCGATCGGTAGCAACAACCCACCCCTCCACGCACAGCGACGCGCGGCGTCTGCCCGCCCGGCGCCGCGGCCGGCGCGGCCGCCCGCCCTCCACCCTTGGCGTTGCCGGCGCCGCAGAGGCCATTGGCCCTACCACCGCCCCCGCGGCCGTGCGCACGGGGTAGGGCGACGGCCAACAGCGTCGCCTCACTCCGGAGGAGATGGCCGAGCGCCGCCGCCTGGGCCTTTGCTTCAATTGCGATGAGAAGTTCACCCGTGGCCATAACAGGTTCTGCAGGCGCCTCTTCTTCGTCGATGGCGTTGAGATCGACGACGCCGGGGATGAGGCGGCCGAGCCCGAGGCCGCCACTGGCGCGCCCTACTTCTCCCTTCAGGCGGTGGCGGGTGTTCCCTTGGCGGGCACCATGCTGAAGCGTCCCCTCATCAGAGGTGACTAAATGTGACACAAATACCAGTCCCAGGAGGCTGGCAACACATTTATTACAACAGGTGGATCAGTCTTTTACATCATGGCGACACAGAGGGCACGGTAGTGCCAACGCTACAAGGAAAAACACAAACGCTAACGACCACACTACGATAGCAAAGGCTTCCATAGCCTCCTCAGAGTACCACACCATGGAAGCTTTCTGTGGGGGTCCTGGGTACACAGGCACGGTTGGGTGTACGACAGTGACCTACTCGACGTCTTCGGGAATATAATCGGGATCCTCCTCTGAAAAATAGTTAGTAAAGCAAGGGTGAGCACATACGTACTCAGCAAATCCAACCCCACCCACGGAGGGGCTTATAAGCAGAATCATGCATAGAGTACATCAAGGATCAGGTTAAGGTTCATTTTGCAAACTCACTCATGCAGGGGTTCATTTCAAAAAGGTTTTCGCAAATCATTTTCATAACCAAAGTGACTCAATTGTTTTTAGGAAAACCACTGTGGAACTACCGGACTTCCCGTCCGTCGCAGCCCCGGCACACAGCCACACACTGCACCCGGAAAACAACTCACGCCAGAAAACATCCCAAACCCAAACGCTAGTTTTTGTGACCACACCGTGACTCGTCCAATACCGTGGACACGGCTATTCGAATAGGTTTGACACTCTGCAGAGGTTGTACATCTTTACCCACAAGTAGGGTACCGTCGCACGGACACCTCAGTGCCGGTACGGATCCTATTGTAGCCATTACCCACCTTAGCTAACACTGCGAGCCACCACGGAAGCACCCAAGGGGTTATCCCATATAACCAGGGCGTACCTCACACAGAGCGTACCCCTACTCCTTGGTCTCCCGCCGCTCACCCGCACACCAGATGGCAAGTAGATTAACTAGTGGGGTTTATGCTAAGTCATTGCCACATACAACGGTCGAGTGGTTGTACGATGATTTGGGTCAGGTGAGATGTCACGCAACCCGGTCCTTAACCGACAAGATGGACAACTCCCAACACGCTCAACCACACAGGTACGAGCTCACCCATACTCCTGACACACACGTCCATCCCGTCTCCCCAGTTCTTTACTCATTTTCCAAACATATCCCATTTACATTTTTAAAGCACTCACACATTTTGAAAGCACTCACACATTTTTAAAGCACTCATTTAGGCCAAAACAAGGTTCAATCATAGCAATCAAGGGTGGCTATCCTACCATGTTTTTGCAGTAAAACAATATGCAATTTATAAAACGGGTATAGGGTTGTATTTATAAAACTAGGACCAAAGCATGCATCAAAGGATGAGATTGAACTTGCCGTCTTTGAAGTCTTCGGGGAGTGCCGGCTCGGCATTCGGGACCTCGGGCTCCTGCTCGCAGTAGTCGGCTTCGATCTCCGGCTCGGGGTACCTTCCTCCGTCTACTCCGTCGGCTATGGCGCACACACAGGCAAGCAAGCAACCACTATAAGCATACACATCTTCTCCGGCTGAGCTCGCGGAAAATAACTAAATAAAGTAGGGAAATAAATATTATGCAAGGGCTTGGGTGACGAATGGGTGGCGGTATACCCGACACGGGTGTGGGGAAGGTTGGGCGCGATTGGGATTAAAACCGCGCATGAAATGTCGGGTTAAATAGGTGTTTATAATTAACTAGGGTTGGTTAGTAATTTATTTTAAAATAAAGGACCTAAATATAATATTTAAGTAGGGCGGGGGTTTAGCTAAAATAGCCTAAAAGGGCAGAGGTTTTGGTGGGGTTTGCCTAAAGAGTGGGGGGCTAAATGAAAGGAAAAGGGAGAGAGAGGGAATAGTGGCAGTGGTTTTTTGGGAAAAAGGAAATGGGGAGGGGGTTTTTGGCCAAACGGCCTTCTTCCTCCTTGCGAACAGACAGAGGCAGGGGAAGGGGGGGGGGGGCGGGGCGGACCGCGCGGGGGCCGGCCGGTAGGGGTGCCCGCCGGTGACCCGGCCGCGCCGGCGGCGGGAGATGGGGCAAAATGGAGAGGAGACCGAGGGGACCTCATCCCCGTGCTCACCTTGGGCTGAGGCTGCGTGGGCAGGCGGCTCCGCGGTGCAGTTCAGGCGGCGGCGGAAGCTAGCAGTGGCGGCGCGATTGCTGGCGGTGGTGGAGCAAGGGAGGGCGGTTGAGGCTTGATTGCGAGGTGTGGAGCGGCGAGGGACTGCCGGCCTCCATTTATAGGCGCGGGTAAGGCGGTATCCCGGCCGGGCTCCGAGCTCTAGGAGCTTCGGCCATGGCGGTGGGGAAAAATCTTGGCGTTGACTCACCGGTGAGGCCCTGGCCGATTCAGCGCTATAGGACGGGACCTAACGTGCAGGCGGCGAGCTGGCCTCGACAGCAGCGAAGCGGGGTGGTCGGAGATGGTGGTGGAGGTGACCGGTCGGGCAGAGCTTTTAATGGCGGTCGTCGGTAACAGGGGGGGTGTCGCGGCTCAGCGGGGCCTCCGCAGGCGGCGTGGGGCTGTCCTTGCGTGCCGCGCCAGCGAACCGGTCGGCCAGGCGTGGGACAGAGGAGGGGCGCCGATTCTGGGCAGGTCGCGCGAGGAAGGGGGGTTGCGGTTAGGCACGGCCTGGCCGCAGGAGGAAGGAGGAGGGGAAAAGAAAAGGGAGAAAAGAAAAGAAGGGAAAGGAAAAAGGAAAGAAGAAAAAAGAAAAAGAGAAGAAAGAAAAGGAAGGGAAGGAAAACAGGAAAAGAAAAGGAAAGGAAATAAGGAAAAAGTTTAGGAAATTAGGAAAATTGTTAGGAAATTAGGGGAAGGGTTTTGCGGGATTTTCCGATTTCCGGGCGTCGGCGTGATTTTCGGGACGACGGTGATGGCGAGGCGGACCGGCCGGCGGGGACCGCGGCGTGCGCGGGATTCCCGGCACGGTGGCTGACCGCGGCGTTGGGAAGGCACGCGTGGGTGCTGGCCCGGGTGCGGGCGGTGCCGGCGGGATTCGCGGCACGCGCGCCGGGGTGAGAGGGAGGGATGGTGACTATGGTTTGAAGGGGGGTAATGGAGCTCAGCTGGACAGTTTTGAAAATACGCACAATTTATTAGGTGATTTATTTGGAGCTAAAAACGCGGGCGTTACAAACCTACCCCACTTAAAATGAATCTCGCCCCCGAGATTCGGCTAGGTTTCGAACAGGTGGGGAAACTCCTTCTTCAATGCGTCTTCTCGTCCCCACGTGGCTTCTTCCACTCCGTGTCTGCTCCATTGGACTCTGCACACCCGTACTTCTGATGTTCTCGTCCTTTTGACCACTGTGTCCAAAATCTTGATGGGCACCTCCTGGTACCTAAGGTCTGGCTATAGATCGATGGTTTCTATCGGTACTCGCTTTTCTTCAAGAACCTTCAAACACCTGCGTAGCTGGGAGATATGAAACACTGGGTGTATATCTGACATTTCTTCGGGTAGCTCCAACCGGTACGCTACTGCTCCGACCCTCTTTAGTACTTTATACGGTCCGATGTACCGAGGGGCCAACTTTCCATGCACTTGAAATCTCCGAGTCCCTCGGATAGGTGAAACCTTGAGGTAGACGAAATCTCCCGGATTGAAGCTTGCTTCACGCCTCTTCTTGTCTGCGTAGCTCTTCTGTCGGGATTGGGCGGCTCTCAACTTTTCTCGGATATCGGCTACTCGCTCTTCGGCTTCCTTTATAAGTGCGGGCCCAACCAGGGCACGCTCTCCTACTTCTGACCACATCAAGGGTGTCCTACATTTCCTCCCGTATAGTGCTTCGAATGGTGACATTCCCAGACTTGCTTGGTAGCTATTGTTGTAGGAAAATTCTGCATATGGCAGGCTCTGCTCCCAATCTTTGCCATAGGTGAGGACGCATGCTCTCAACATATCTTCCAAAATTTGATTCACCCTTTCGGTCCGTCCGTCCGTACGCGGGTGGTACGGCGAGCCGAAATCCAGCTTGGTACCCATGGCTTTGTGCGAGGCTTTTCCCGGAACCTAGAGGTGAACTCGGGTCCCTCTATCCGAGACTATTCGCTAGCCACTCCATGCGCCTTTACTATATTCTCTATGTAGAGTTTTGCCAACTTCTCTCCACCATAAGTGGTCCATACGGGTAGAAAGTGAGCGACTTTAGTGAGTCGGTCCACGATCACCCATATGGAGTCATGTCCCTTCTGAGTTCTTGGCAACCCTACTACGAAATCCATACCTATCTCGTCCCACTTCCATACCGGGATTGGTAGAGGCTGCAACAGTCCTGCGGGCTTCTGATGTTCGGCTTTGATCCTCTGACAAGTATCACAGTGGGCGACGAATCGGGCAATATCTGCTTTCATCCCATTCCACCAATACTTCTGTTTTAAGTCCATGTACATCTTGGTGGATCCCGGGTGAATAGATTATGCTGAGTTGTGTGCCTCATCCATGATGGTCTGTCGGAAATCTCCGCCTTCAGGCACGCATACCCTATTTTTGTACCACAGGGTGCCTCGGTCATCTACTCTGAAGTCAGGGGCCTTGTTCTCTCCGGTATGCTTGCGGATCTTCATCAGATTCTCGTCGGTTTCTTGGGCCTTCCGGATCTTCTCTTCTAAGGTGGGCTGAACACTCAGCTGGCGGACGTAGCCTTGGGGGACAATGTGTACGTTGAGCCGCGCCATCTCCTCTTGCAACTGGGCGCTCTTGGGTGCTGCCATCTGCTACTACATTGGCCTTCCCTGGGTGGTAGTGAATCTCTAGGTTATAGTCTTTGACTAGCTCTAGCCACCTTCTCTGCCTTAGGTTCAGGTCGGGCTGGGTGAAGATGTATTTTAGACTCTTGTGGTCTGTGTAGATTTCACACTTGTTCCCAATCAGATAGTGTCTCCAGATCTTCAGGGCATGCACTACAGCTGCAAACTCAGATCATGGCTGGGATAATTCTGCTCATGGGGTTTGAGCTGACGGGAAGCATATGCCACTACCTTCCCATCTTGCATGAGAACACATCCCAACCCTTGTCGGGAGGCGTCGCAATACACGACAAAGTCCCGTTGAATGTCTGGCAGGGTTAGCACTGGGGCTGTGGTCAACCTCTTCTTCAACTCTTGGAAACTTCTCTCGCAGGACTCGGTCCAGTTGAACTTCTTCTCCTTCTTGAGCAGTTCTGTCATGGGCCGGGCAATCTTGGAGAATCCCTCAATAAATCTCCGGTAGTACCCTGCTAAACCAAGGAAACTCCTGATCTCGCTCACGTTGATCGGTTCTTCCCGTTGGAGGCTGTTTCAACTTTCCCGGGGTCTACGGCTACTACTCCTTCTGCAACGATCGAATATGCCCAAGGAAGGATATTTTCTCTAGCCAAAATTCACACTTGCTGAACTTGGCGTATAGCTTGTGTGCCCTCAATTTCCCCAGCACTACTCGAAGGTGCTGCTCGTGTTCCTCCACGCTCTTGGAGTAAACAAGTATGTCGTCAATAAAGACTACGACAAACTTGTCTAGCTCTTCCATAAACACCTTATTCATGAGGTTCATGAAGTATGCTGGTGCATTGGTGAGTCCGAAGGACATCACTGTGAACTCATACTGCCCGTAGCGAGTGACAAAGGCAGTCTTGGGGATGTCACTTTTCCTAATCTTGAGCTGGTGGTATCCCGACCTTAGATCCACCTTCGAAAAATACTTGGCTCCCTTCAGCTGGTCAAACAGATCATCTATTCTGGGGAGAGTGTACTTGTTTTTGATAGTGACCTCGTTCAGCGAGCGATAGTCTACGCACATCCTCATGCTCTTATCCTTCTTTTCCACGAAAAGCACTGGGGCTCCCCATGGTGATGAGCTTGGTCTGATGAACCCACTTCGCCGGGAGTTACGCTAGTCGCTTCTTCAATTCTGCCAACTCAGGTGCTGCCATCCTATAGGGTCTCTTGGCTATGGGAGAGGTTCCGGGAATAAGGTCGATGACGAACTCTATATCCCTATCTGGTGGCATTCCGGGGAGTTCTTCTGGGAACACATCTGGGTATTCTCGCACTACTGGGACGTCCTCTATGGACTTGGCTTCTATGTTGAAAACCATTATGTCTGGCCTGTGTCCTCGGGTGTGGCAGGTCACTTGTATCCCGTCTGGGTTGGTTAGGTGCACTACTTTATCGGCGCAACTTATAAGGCCATGGTGTTGGCTTAACCGATCCATCCCAAGGATCACATCTATCCCTTTGGACTTCGGTACTACCGGAGTCTGCTAGGAACTCTACCCCACTTAAAATAATCCTTACCTCGGGGCATCCCGGTGACACTTAATGTCACCTCCGGGTGTTCGAGTTAATAGGGGTGCTTTTAGTAGTACTTGTGGGTATGCTATGCTTTTCCACAAAGCTTGAGGATATGAATGAGTGCGATGCTCCCGAATCGAATAGTATGGTAGCCAAGACCGAGCCGACCAG
Source organism: Cenchrus americanus (assembly GCA_947561735.1). Taxonomy (NCBI): domain Eukaryota; kingdom Viridiplantae; phylum Streptophyta; class Magnoliopsida; order Poales; family Poaceae; genus Cenchrus; species Cenchrus americanus. The sequence goes on from OX387240.1 coordinate 61,184,387, forward strand.
AACTCACCGAGCACTACGCCTTGTGCTTCCCCGTGCCTCTTGCGCATTGATGTGGTTGACCCGGCTCGTCCATACGACCGCCGGGGCCGCCTCATCTGCCGGTTGCTTGTTGTTGTTGCCGAAGTTATTGTTGCTTCGCGCACCGCATGCGGTTGGCTCCCGACACAAGTGGCCTTGGCCCGTTCACCGAGTTGGAGTAGGTGGTGGTGGTTGGCTTTTTGGCATACGGGCGGGTTGGCGATGAAGTGCCGGTTTCTCGGCGCTGAAACACACTCGGGAGCCGTTGTTGTTGTTGGCGTGATTTGGCCGGTGTTGTTCTCGTGGGGGTTTCATGGCACTCGGTTGTTGTAGGGCTTGAACTGGGTTCTGGGGGCTTGCGAGCTCGCGGCTTGGGATTGGGTTCTGTACTGCATGGGAGCTTGGAACCTGGACATGGAGTGTCCAAAATTTCTCGGCCTCTGGGACCGCTCTTGCTGCTTGGCCTTGTGCTCCATAAAGTTGTGCTTGTTTTCCTTCTTCTCTTCAGCCCTCGCTCTTCCCGTGAGTATTGCCATGTTCATGAGGGTATTGAAGTCCGGGTAGATCTGAGGGGTCAGCAGGGTCCTCAGTTCCGGAGTCAGCCCCTTCTTGAACATTTCCTGCTTCTTGGAATCTTTGTCCACTTCCTCGGGGGCATAGCGTGCCAGCTCTATGAACTGGTACGTGTACTCCTCCACAGACATGTTACCTTGGCGGAGTTCACGGAACTCATCCGCCTTCCGCTTCAGTGTGGCTTCTGGGATGTGGTAGCGGCGGAACTCTTCCACGAATTCATCCCAGGTGATGGCGGAGGGATCCTTGGGCTGCTCGCACGCAAATTCTCCCACCGAGCTAGGGTCGTCTCGGTGAGCCGGTGAGGCGCCGGGGAGAGAACCTTGTCGCGGTCCTCACGGTTGAAGGGCTCTAGCTCCCTCGGAAAGCCGGTCGTCGGCATCCAAAGGATTCACCGACCCGCCAAAGGTGGGCGGCTTAGTCCCGAAGAACTCAATCGCTTCTCGTTCATGCCCAAAACTCGGGGTCTTGGGCGGTTGACGCGTTGAAAATGGCCTCCATCAGGACAGTCTGATTGGCCAAGACTTGTGCCAAGTCAATGGGAGGGGGTGGCGGTGGCAGGACCACGTTCTCTCCTCCATCTTCATTTTGGTTAACTTCCTGGTCGTGAAGACGCTCCCTCCGATCGGCTTGCGATCCTTCAGCGTCCGATCGGCCGGGGCCTTGGTGGGTCCTGACAGGGCGCCTGGAAACCATCTGTAAAGAAGCGGGTTTTCTAAGAGATCTAGCTTTTATGTGATGTTTAAGTGGGTTATATCGAATTTCTTTCTGAAAAGGCAGGGTCTACTCCTGCCGGTAAGCACTCAACAAGCACATAGCAAGCAAGCAAGCACAAACAAGTTTTTATTACAAACCAGCGAGGAGGATACATCCCGACTACGCGGACACACTACACGACTAAGGACTAAGGGTGCGACTTGGACCAGTACGGCTTCATTCCCTGGGTCAGGTTCACTGGGGCACGCTACTCGCGAGGAGAGCCATCTTCCGGGGTCGAGTGTTCTTCCAGCGGGATGAGCAGCTCGTCATCATTCTCGCCCTCGGGGTTTCCATTTTCCTGAGGCTGTGCTGCGACTTCAGTGGTCGTTGTTGGGGGTTCGGTGACTGCTGGTGGTGCTGGCGGGACTTCGATAGTCCTTCCCCATCCTACAAGGGGTGTTCCCAGCAGGACTTGAGCTTCTCCAATGGCTGGTACGGGTGTTCCGCCATTGGTCCATTCTTGTATGCGTTGGTCCTGGATTCTCCTGAGGCTTTCCTGGGCCACGGCTTCACTGCTTATGGCGGGGCCGCGGTCCTTGCTTCGGCTTGAGCCACTCGGACTTGGTGCATCCTTACCGTGACTTCGGCTTGCTCGGCCCGACCGATTTGTTCCCTCAAGTGCCTGGCCTGGTCATCGAAGAGCTTATCCGGGGGAGACAAGGTAGGCGACTACGTGATACAGCAGGTCTTCTTGGTGGTGGCGTCGCTCCAGGTTTCTCATGCGGGCCTGCCAAACTGGGGTTCTGATGGCGGGAGGGAAGTACCTCATTGGTGTGGGGACGAGGTGTTCCTCGTAGATCCGGCACAGGTAGCGGAGGGCTTTTCTGAGGGCCAAAGGATAGGTGTCTCGGTGTCGAAACCCTGTGGCGGTTACGCGCCACGGCTCGATGTTGGTGTGGCGGTTGCTTCTAGCGACGGAGAGGACCACCCTACAGCGAAGAGTGCCGAGTTGCTCGTACTCTCTGCTGTAGTACCTAGGGCGCTCAGTGATACCGAGGCGCTCCAGGGAGTTGATGAGAAGGCGGGCAAAACCAGGCTCCTCCTGGCACACGCCTTGGGTCCATCCATCTTCCGCCATCTGAAAACAAAGGTAGAGTTGAACAGGTTGTGGTGGGGTACAAGAGATGGATAACTTTATTTAGTAGCAAGGTTGGGGTACATTCTTCGGGGTACACTAGGACTCAGCTTCTAGCCTAAACACCCTAGTCTTATCCTTATGGTGATTCTTCCTCCAGCTGGATGCGGCGCTTCTTCAGTGGGAGATCTTGCTCCAGTATTTCATCCTCGGTCTGGGTCCCTTTGTCCCAGTGAGTTTCTTCGGGTTCATCTTCCTCTACTCTAGCCTCTTCTTCTCTGCTTCTACGCTCCTTTAGTTCATCCCATAGGGCTTTATGGGCTAATAGAGTGCGTTCCCTTTCCCTAAGATACTCTTGCTTTGTGTTGTGTAGTTCAACTTCTGCCATGGTTGTCTTTATCCTTTCCAGTTCTATCCTCTGCTCCGCTCTTTCCGCTCTGTCAATCTGTTGCTTCAGTTGCTGGGCTTGCTCCTGGTAAAGGTGGTCTAGGCCTCTGAGGTAGATGGATAGGTGGGAAACTGCCTCTTCTAGGTCTTCTTCCTCTCGTTCTAGTCCTCTCATGCGATCAATCCACGAGCGTCCTCTTCCTCCGGAGGGTGGAAAGAATCCCATTGGAGTCCTTCGGAGATGCTGCCTATAAACCACTTGTAGCTGTCGCAGGGCCTTCCGAGCAGCCTTGGGGTAGGTGTCGGCGAAGCGAAATCCAGTGGCGGAGACGAACCATGGTTCTATGTCGGGGTAAAGCGTGCTTCTTCCCACAAAGATCAGCAGCTTACACCGAAGGGTGCCGTAGCGTTCGTACTCCCGATAGACGAACTCCGGCAGATCCCTTACTCCGATGCGCTCTAAGCTGAGTAGCAACAGATTAGGGAGGCCAGGCTGGACGGGGCAAATTCCTCCGTTCCATTCGGGGTTAGCCATCTGGAAACAGGCAAGAATCAAGGTAAGGACTTGGGAAAAGATGAGCTTAGCAAAGGAAAGGTTAGAGAGGGCCAGAGGAGGTCTCGTATCCTAGTCGTGTCTTACGGCCAACTTGGCTCTGATACCACCTGAAGCGTCCCCTCATCAGAGGTGACTAAATGTGACACAAATACCAGTCTCAGGAGGCTGGCAACACATTTATTACAACAGGTGGATCAGTGTTTTACATCACGGCGACACAGAGGGCACGGTAGTGCCAACGCTACAAGGAACAACACAAACGCTAACGACCACACTACGATAGCAAAGGCTTCCATAGCCTCCTCAGAGTACCACACCATGGAAGCTTTCTGTGGGGGCCCTGGGTACACAGGCACGGTTGGGTGTAGGGCAGCGACCTACTCAACGTCTTCGGGAATATAATCGGGATCTTCCTCTGAAAAATAGTTAGTAAAGCAAGGGTGAGCACATACGTACTCAGCAAATCCAACCCCATCCACAGAGGGGCTTATAAGCAGAATCATGCATAGAGTACATCAAGGATCAGGTTAAGGTTCATTTTGCAAACTCACTCATGCAGGGGTTCATTTCAAAAAGGTTTTCGCAAATCATTTTCATAACCAAAGTGACTCAATTGTTTTTAGGAAAACCACTGTGGAACTACTGGACTTCCCGTCCGTCGCAGCCCCGGCACACAGCCACACACTGCACCCGGAAAACAACTCACGCCAGAAAACATCCCAAACCCAAACACTAGTTTTTGTGAACACACCGTGACTCGTCCAATACCGTGGACATGGCTATTCGAATAGGTTTGACACTCTGCAGAGGTTGTACATCTTTACCCACAAGTAGGGTACCGTCGCATGGACACCTCAGTGCCGGTACGGATCCTATCATAGCCATTACCCACCTTAGCTAACACTGCGAGCCACCACGGAAGCACCCAAGGGGTTATCCCATATAACCAGGGCGTACCTCACACAGAGCGTACCCCTACTCCTTGGTCTCCCGCCGCTCACCCGCACACCAGATGGCAAGTAGATTAACTAGTGGGGTTTATGCTAAGCCGTTGCCACATACAACGATCGAGTGGTTGTACGATGATTTGGGTCAGGTGAGATGTCACGCAACCCGGTCCTTAACCGACAAGATGGATAACTCCCAACACGCTCAACCACACAGGTACGAGCTCACCCATACTCCTGACACACACGTCCATCCCGTCTCCCCAGTTCTTTACTCATTTTCCAAACATATCCCATTTCCATTTTTAAAGCACTCACACATTTTGAAAGCACTCACACATTTTTAAAGCACTCATTTAGGCCAAAACAAGGTTCAATCATAGCAATCAAGGGTGGCTATCCTACCATGTTTTTGCAGTAAAACAATATGCAATTTATAAAACGGGTATAGGGTTGTATTTATAAAACTAGGACCAAAGCATGCATCAAAGGATGAGATTGAACTTGCCGTCTTCGAAGTCTTCGGGGAGTGCCGGCTCGGCGTTCGGGACCTCGGGCTCCTGCTCGCAGTAGTCGGCTTCGATCTCCGGCTCGGGGTACCTTCCTCCGTCTACTCCGTCGGCTATGGCGCACACACAGGCAAGCAAGCAACCACTATAAGCATACACATCTTCTCCGGCTGAGCTCGCGGAAAATAACTAAATAAAGTAGGGAAATAAATATTATGCAAGGGCTTGGGTGACGGATGGGTGGCGGTATACCCGACACGGGTGTGGGGAAGGTTGGGCGCGATTGGGATTAAAACCGCGCATGAAATGTCGGGTTAAAGAGGTGTTTATAATTAACTAGGGTTGGTTAGTAATTTATTTTAAAATAAAGGACCTAAATATAATATTTAAGTAGGGTGGGGGTTTAGCTAAAATAGCCTAAAAGGGCAGAGGTTTTGGTGGGGTTTGCCTAAAGAGTGGGAGACTAAATGAAAGGAAAAGGGAGAGAGAGGGAATAGTGGCAGGGGTTTTTTGGGAAAAGGAAATGGGGAGGGGGTTTTTGGCCAAACGACCTTCTTCCTCCTTGCGAACAGACAGAGGCAGGGGAAGGGGGGCAGACCGCGCGGGGGCTGGCCGGTAGGGGTGCCCGCCGGCGACCCTAGCCATGGCGGCGGCCGGGAGATGGGGCAAAATGGAGAGGAGACCGAGGGGACCTCATCCCCGTGCTCACCTTGGGCTGAGGCTGCGTGGGGAGGCGGCTCCACGGCGCGGTTCGGGCGGCGACGGAAGCTAGCAGTGGCGGCGCGATTGGTGGCGGTGGTGGAGCAAGGGAGGGCGGTTGAGGCTCGATTGCGAGGTGTGGAGCGGCGAGGGACTGCCGGCATCCATATATAGTCACGGGTAAGGCGGTATCCCGGCTGGGCTCCGAGCTCTAGGAGCTTCGGCCATGGCGGTGGGGAAAAATCTTGGCATTGACTCACTGGCGAGGCCCTGGCCGATTCAGCGCTGTAGGACGGGACCTAACGTGCAGGCGGCGAGCTGGCCTCGGCAGCAGCGACGCGGGGTGGTCGGAGATGGTGGTGGAGGTGACCGGTCGGGCAGAGCTTTTAATGGCGGTCGTCGGCAACAGGGGGGTGTTGCGGCTCAACGGGGCCTCTGCAGGCGGCGCGGGGCCGTCCTTGCGTGTCGCGCCGGCGAACCGGTCGGCCAGGCGTGGGACAGAGGAGGGGCGCCAGTTCTGGGCAGGCCGCGCGAGCAAGGGGGGTTGCGGTCAGGCACGGCCTGGCCGCAGGAGGAAGAAGGAGGAGGGGAAAAGAAAAGGGAGAAAAGAAAAGAAGGGAAAGGAAAAAGGAAAGAAGAAAAAGAAAAGGAGAAGAAAGAAAAGGAAGGGAAGGAAAATAGGAAAAGAAAAGGAAAAGAAATAAGGAAAAAGTTTAGAAAATTAGGAAAATTGTTAGGAAATTAGGGGAAGGGTTTTGCGGGATTTTCCGATTTCCGGGCGTCGGCGTGATTTTCGGGACGGCGGTGATGGCGAGGCGGACCGGCCGGCGGGGACCGCGGCGTGCGCGGGATTCCCGGCACGGTGGCCGACCACGGCGTTGGGAAGGCACGCGTGGGTGCCGGCCCGGTGCGCGCGGTGCCGGCGGGATTCGCGGCACGCGCGCCGGGGTGAGAGGGAGGGACGGTGACTCGGGTTTGAAGGGGGGTAATGGAGCTCAGCTGGACAGTTTTGAAAATACGCACAATTTATTAGGTGATTTATTTGGAGCTAAAAACGCGGGCGTTACACATGCAGATCGCCGTCTCCCTCGGGGACTCGTCGCCCTAATCGACTCGGGCAGCACCCACAACTTCATCGGGGAAGACGCAGCGCGGCGCACCGGCTTGACCCTCCAGCAGCGCCCTCGCCTCACAGCGCTGGTGGCCAACGGCGAGCGCGTCACCTGCGAGGGCGTCATCCGCGACGCGCCCCTGCTCGTCGACGGCGAGCCGTTCCCGGCCGACCTCTTCGTCATGCCACTGGCCGGGTACGACGTCGTCCTCGGCACACGCTGGTTGGGGGTTCTCGGGCCGATCGTCTGGGACCTGAGCCGCCAGCGCATGACCTTCCAGCGGCTGGGGTGCACCATATCCTGGACCAGCGTGGCTAGTCCATCGACGCCGGCCCTTCGTGCGACGGTCGACGCGGACACCCTCCTCGAGGCCTTGCTGCTCGCCTATGGGGAGGTCTTCGCCGACCCCAAGGGTCTCCCCCCCAAGCGTGCGCATGACTACCGCATCACGCTCAAGCCCGACGCCCAGCCGGTCGCCGTCCGGCCGTACCGGTACCCTGCGGCGCACAAAGACGAGTTGGAGCGGCAATGTGCCGCCATGATGGAGCAGGGCATTGTTCGCCGCAGCGACTCCCCGTTCTCGTCGCCCGTCCTCCTCGTCAAGAAACCAGACGGGTCGTGGCGCTTTTGCATGGATTACAGGGCGCTGAACGCGCTGACGATCAAGGACGCCTTCCCCATCCCGGTGGTCGAGGAGCTCCTCGATGAGTTGCACGGCGCTCAGTTTTTCACCAAGCTGGACCTCCGTTTCGGCTACCACCAAGTGCGCATGCGCCCGAAGGACGTCCACAAGACGGCGTTCCGCACCCATGATGGCCTCTATGAGTTCCTGGTGATGGTGTTCGGGCTCTGCAACGCTCCGGCCACGTTCCAGGCCTTGATGAATGATGTGCTCCGGCCGTTCCTTCGCCGTTTCGTCCTGGTATTTTTTGATGACATCTTAATTTACAGCAGGACGTGGGCTGACCACCTGCGCCAGCTCCGAACGGTCCTCGACGCCCTCCGCCACCACAAACTCTTCGTCAAGCGCTCCAAATGCTCGTTCGGTACTTCCGCCGTTGCCTACCTCGGCCACGTCATCTCGGCGGCGGGAGTAGCCATGGATCCGGCCAAGGTGCAAGCGATCGTCGACTGGCCGATACCCTGCTCACCTCGGGCGGTACGAGGCTTCCTCGGTCTTGCGGGGTACTACCGCAAGTTCGTCCACAACTACGGAACGATCGCCGCTCCGCTGACGGGCTTGCTCAAGAAGGAGGCCTTCGTGTGGGACGACGCCACAGCCACGGCGTTCGCAGCGCTTAAGGCCGCCGTGACGTCCTCCCCAGTGCTCGCCATGCCCGACTTCGCCAAGCTGTTCATCGTGGAGTGTGACGCCTCCACCACGGGGTTCGGCACCGTGCTGGTCCAGGAGGGCCACCCCGTCGCGTTCTTCAGCCGGCCCGTGGCGCCTCGCCATCAATCGCTCGCCGCCTACGAACGCGAGCTCATCGGGTTGGTCCAGGCTGTTCGGCACTGGCGGCCATATCTGTGGGGACGGCGCTTCGTCGTCAAGACAGATCATTACAGTCTCAAGTATCTACTTGATCAGCGCCTCGCCACCATTCCGCAGCACCATTGGGTTGGCAAGCTTCTCGGTTTCGACTTCTCGGTGGAGTACCGGTCCGGCGCCACCAACGTCGTTGCCGACGCCCTCTCCCGCCGCGACCACGACGAAGCGGAGCTGCTGGCCATCTCCGCGCCCCGTTTTGATTTCATCGAGCGCCTTCGCCACGCCCAGGCCACCGATCCCGCCCTGGTCGCCATGCGTGGGGAGCTCCAGTCCGGCACCCGGACCAAGCCGTGGTCCCTGGTGGCCGACATGGTCACGTTCGAGGGGCGCCTGTACATTCCTTCGGCGTCCCCGCTGCTGCAAGAGATCGTGGCGGCCGTCCACAACGACGGGCACGAGGGCGTACACCGCACCCTCCACCGGCTGCGGCGCGATTTTCATTTTCCCAACATGCGTCGTTTGGTGCAGGAGTTCGTGAAGGCCTGCATCACCTGCCAGCAGTACAAGTCCGACCATCTGCGGTCGGCCGGCTTGCTGCAGTCCTTGCCGGTGCTGTCGGCAGTGTGGGCTGACATCGGCATCGACTTCATCGAGGTGCTTCCCAAGGTCCAAGGCAAGACCGTCATTCTCTCCGTTGTGGACCGCTTCAGCAAGTACTACCACTTCATCCCGTTGGCACACCCCTACACCGCCGAGACCGTCGCCAACGCCTTCTTCACAGACGTCGTTCGCCTCCACGGCGTCCCGCAGTCCATCGTCTCCGACCGCGACCCCGTCTTCACCTCGGCGTTTTGGCAGGAGCTCATGCGGCTCACGGGCACGAAGTTGTACATGTCGTCCGCCTTCCACCCGCAGACGGATGGCCAGACGGAGGCTGCCAACAGTGTCATCGTCATGTACCTGCGGTGCTTCACCGGCGACCGCCCGCGTCAGTGGCTGCGCTGGCTGCCATGGGCCGAGTACACCTACAACACTGCCTACCAGTCGTCACTGCGCGAGACCCCGTTCCGGGTGGTTTATGAGAGGGACCCCCAACCATTCGTTCCTATGAACCCGGGGACGCGCGCGTCGCGGCCGTTGCGCAGGAGATGGAGGACGCGACATTCCTGGATGACATCCGTGTCCGTCTCGAGCAGGCCCAGGTGGTCCAGAAGCGTGCCTATGACAAGCATCATCGGCCGGTGGTTTTCCAGGTGGGGGACTGGGCGCTCCTTCGCCTGCGGCAGCGGGCGGCGGCGTCACTGCCACGCACCGTCTCCAGGAAGCTGAAGCCCCGTTTCGTTGGACCCTATCGGGTGACGGAGGTCATCAATGAGGTGGCCGTACGTCTGCAGCTTCTGCCGGGCGCCCGACTCCACGATGTGTTCCATGTGGGCGTCCTCAAGAAGTTCGTGGGCCCTCCGCCGGCCTCACCACTGTCGCTGCCTCCAATCCTCCACGGTGCGGCGGTACCGGCGCCATCTAGGGTGACACAGGGTCGCATGGCTCGGGGTGTCCGTCAAGTGCTCGTCGAATGGGAGAGTGAGCCCCCCAGTGCTGCGACATGGGAAGACCTGGACGATTTTCACGCGCGGTTTCCTTCCTTTCAGCTCGAGGACGAGCTGGACTTCGTGGCGGGGAGAGATGTCATGTACGGCCGCACGTATACCAGGCGCAGGCGCGCACGCGACGTGCGCCGAGCAGCTGAGCGCGCGGCAAGGCTGGCCGCAGCAGCATGTTAGGGTCTAAGATTAGAAATAAATCAAGGGGGTTTCCTTAAGTTTAGCAACAACCGGTCCTTAAGTTTAGGAGATTAGTTTCCTATTTTGTGGCAGCCGCAAGGCTATAAAACTGCAGTCGGCACTTGATTGAATTAAGCAAGATTATTATCTCCTTCCTCTCTATTCCCTAAACCCTAAGCCTGCGGTTGAGGGGGATAACCTCGCCGGAGAAGACGGCCGGCGGCTACGAGCTTCGTAGCCGCGGTCCAGCGAGTCGAGGGCCTGACGTCCTTGACAGCTATCACCGTGTTTGAGGTTTTGGTTCTAGTCAATGAGGTACATAAATAAGAATAATCTGAGTTGGGTTTGCTTTTATCAAGGATCACCAAGAATATGATTTCTACCACCTTATTATGTTGTTTATTGTCTTAATTGTGCACTATGTGGTGTGTTAATTTCTAATCAATCAGGTGGTTTTCAGAAGCCTCTTTGGGGAAAGTATGCATGATAGAAGCACACCATTTTTTAGTTTATTTGGGTACGATTATTTTTCTAGCAATTTAGGAAATGGAATATCGAATTGCTTTCTTGCTATTTGGATGCATGATGAAATGACCTAGACAAAGTTTTGTAGATAAAAAATGGATAGATATAGCAGCACCTCATAAGTCATAAAGGATTGTTTCTGTATTACGGTTACAATTAGGCAGTACCATTTGCCGCAGTTTGAATTTTAAGCTGATAGGTATAAACTACAGATTTGATTCTGGAATAGATTAGTCTCTAGAGTAATTTGATTGGATCAAAGCACAGCAAATGGGAAACAAGCCACTATGGAAAATCATAACAATTTGTTGGCTTTATTTTCTTTGGGTATTATTAGTATACAACAAACGAGGTGATGTCTTTGTACTGTCCACATCGGTAAAATTATTTTCTACTGTGCAATCTGATTTCTACAGCGCTCGGTATAGAGAGGTCTAGCTTTATGTTTTGGGTGTGAATGTGACCCTGCACAATCGAAGCATACGTAATGTTGCAGCAAGTCCGTTTGTACAAGTCTAATTTTCTGCATCACACCTACTTATTGTTATCATAGAGGAGAACTACATCAAAATTCTTTTGTTGATCCTGATAAACTTTGGTGCTAAGATAGCTTCACACTTAATGCTAGATATTTCTAAAGCAATCAGCCTGTGCTACAGAAAGAAATAGTGGCAATTATGGATTTGTGGTTATTTATAGATAATGGAAGATGATATTCTGTCTCGAGACATTCTTTTCAATAATGCATCTGACCACATACATTACATGGGGGCACACGTTTCGAAAGAATATGCAGTAAAAACATTTGATTTTCTGATGTCCCAAAGAGAAATAACAAAATATAAGAAACAAGAAAAACTCAAAATCGAAATCGAAACTAGAGTCAATCCAATAACGAGGAAGAGAAGCAACTCCATCTGCTGATTGGCACTCGGACTGTAAAATCAAAACCGCTTAGAACCATCTACACTTCTACTAACATAGGTAGGTAGTGGGGATAAGAGCAACTTTAGCAGCTCCCCTTTTTCATCCCTAATAAAAAAAAAGAGTGATATAGGGGATCAGATGATAAAAAAACCTCTCCAGCAGCCTCCCTATCCCCTTCTCTCTTTTTCTCCATGGACTAAAACTCCCTCTCCATCCCCTTTATAAAGGGAACCTCTCCTCCACTCCCTATCAGTGGGACCCACTCACTTTATAAAGGAGATAATGATGTGGCATTGTGAGACCCACGAGTTTGGAAGGAAAATAGGGAAACTGCTGGAGCAAGTTGTGTTTTAGGGATGAAAATATTTTTACTCCACCCCCAATAACTTCATATAGGGGATGAAATTTACTCCATCTGGTGGAGTTGCTCTAAGAAAGATACTAGTAGCTGCTGAAGAATCCAAAGTGGGAAACCACACAATACCCGCACGATGTACACCACCACTCAAAATCTCCAAAATGATGGATCTGTTGTTAGAGCAACTTCAGCAGGTTCCCTATCCCCTCCCCAATAAAAAAATAGACATATAGGGGATGAAATCATCTCCAGCAGCTTCCCTATCCCGTCCCCTTTTTTGCTCCACGGACTAAAAACCCCTCTTCATCCCCTCTATAGAGGGAACCTCTCCTCCACCCCCTATACGTGTGGGACCCCCGCGCCCCCACCCCCCTCGCACCAAACTCCTGCTCGCCTCGCCCCGCGGTATAGTTGTACAAAAGGCCCGTGGCCCGTGATCCGGTCCGTGGCCCGGCAAAACAGCCCGGTGCCTGGCACGGCCCGGTCCGGCGTTAATGGGCCACGGGCGGCACGGTCCGGCCACCGGACCGGAGCATGGGCCGGGGACGCGGCCCGTGGCACGATGCCGCCCGGCCCGTGGAAGGGGACGGCCGGGTGGCGGCCCGGCCCGCCACAGCCATATATAGCGCCGCGGCCGGCCGGCCGAACCCTAATCCCCCCCGCCCCCCCCCCTCGCCCCCTCGGCCTCTCGCTCTCCCCCGCCGCCGCCCTGGTGCCAACCCTAGATCCCTAATCCCCTGCCTTGCCTCGCTCCGCCGCCGCCGCTCGGTGCCTCCGGCCGTCGATTCCTCCGTCCTCGCCGGCGGATCTGCTGTTCTGGTGACTTGAGTCCTCACTCTCCGGCGGATCTGGTCATCTGTGCCCGGTCCTCGTCGGCGATCCGGTGACCTTTTTCCTTTTACTCCTTATTCCTCTACCCTTTCTCGTTTCTCCTCTCCCTCGTTCTCTCCGTCACCATGTGAGTGCATGCTCGAAGCTCCATCCCCGTCCTTGCCCCCCTCCCCCGTTGAATCTCACCGTTGTCCGTCTCCCCGCCGGCCCGCCACCTCTCGCAAATCCGGCACCGGCTCCGCCGTAGGTAAAGTCCACCGCTCCTCCCCGGCTCCCTCTCTCTTTCTTTCTTCTCCTCCTTCCTCTCTTTTTTTGCATTTGACCCTCTCGTTTCTTCCTCCCGCTCGGACGGTTCGTGCTCGTGTCCGACGCCGAGTCCACCTCCTCTCGTCGGAGTGGACATGGCCGAGCCACCGCCGAAGCCGAAGCGGTCGTTGAGGGACGGTGCCGGAGATGCGGGGGCCGGTCGTCCACGGGGTCGCTCGGCGGGCGTGGTCGTGGTCTCGCAACGCGGCGCCGGCCGCCGCCGACGGTGATGACCCCGACCGCCGCTCGGACGACGACCCGGAGGTCGAGGATGATGACGACCTCCGTGAGGATGCGCCGCCGCCTTGGGCATTGACCTCGGTGCAACCATCGATGTTGATGTCGAGGACGTGGACGCCGATGACACACCAACTAAAACCGGTAAGAACAAATCCGAGGTCCGGAACTACTTCACCGAGGTAAAGGAAGGATCCATTCGCGTTGGTGCTATCCGTAAACACCGTGGGTGCTAAATATTCTGCTATTTCCGCTAATGGCACCGGCCATTTGAGGCGTCACATGAAATCATGTATGAAGAAAAGGAACCATTCGATATGGTTCAAGCTAGGCTAGCTTTGAATGCTAATGGTTTAGCTAATTGGAAATATGATCCTATGATTGCTCGCACTGAATTGTGCCGCTTGATTGCTAGATTGGACCTTCCATTAGGGATAGGTGAGACACAGGCTTGGTCTGATTACATTAAGAATGCTCACAACCCTCTGTTTAAATCAGTTACTAGGCAAACCACGACTAGAGATTTAGCTAAATTGTATGCTGAACAACGTGAAATGCTTATGAAAGATGTACTGCCTGCTGCATCATCTGTTTCTTTAACATCTGACATCTGGTCTGGTAATGCTAAGGAGGACTATATCTCTGTTGTTTGCCATTATGTTAATAAAGAGTGGGAGATTGAAAAAAAGGTAGTTGGTTTTAGGTTGATTAATTGCAAACATACTGGTGATAACATTGCTGATTCTATAGCTAATGTGGTTGAAGAGTTTGGTTTGATTGACAAAGTTTTTGCTGTGACTCTGGATAATGCTTCTGCTAATTCTAGGGCTTATGATCTGTTGGGTCCTGTTTTGTTTGGTTATCTAGGTTCTTATGCCGCACCTACTAGAGAAGATCCTAACAAAGTAAAGTACTTCCTTGTGCATCGGTATTCGTGCTACTCATATAATTAATCTTATTGTGAAAGATGGCTTGGCAGTCTGTAAAGATTGGCTTGATGATTTGAGAACTGCAATTAACTTTTTAAATTCTTCTAATAATAGGATTGCATTGTTCAAAAGTTTCTGCATTGCTAGAGGTATGACACCTAGGAAATTTGGCCTGGACATGGATATTAGATGGAATTCTACTTACTTGATGCTTGAGCATTTGTTACCATACAAAGAAGTGTTTACTGTGTTCATTAACTCTAATTATGGCTCTGAGTTATTAACATTGAATCATTGGTATGTTGCTGAACATATGTTTAAATTCCTGAAAATCTTTTATGAATCAACTGTTATTCTTTCTGGTGTGTACTATCCTACTGCACCACTTGCTTTGCATCAAATGATTGACATTGCTGAACATTTGCAAGCAGCTGAGAGTAATGAACATTTTAAACATGTTGCAAGGCCTATGAAAATGAAATTCCTAAAATATTGGGATAACATTCCTCTGCTTTATTCTTTTGCAACCATTCTTGATCCTAGAGGTAAGATGAAAGGGTTCTATATAACCTTAGATCTACTTGGTAAGGCAACTGGATCTGATTACAGTTTGTGCTATGGTGATGTCAAAAATGAGTTAACCAGATTGTTTTCCAAGTACCAGGACAAGTATTGTTCAAATGCAGGTACAACTACGGCTCATAGGCCTGTGCTTCCTCTACCTGGTGGTAACAGATGGGGGAGGATCTTTGACAATTCCTCATCTACTTCTACTCCAACTATAACTTCATCTGGTAATGTAAATGAGCTTACAACTTACCTGGACAGTGACCCTGTGCCATGGGGTGACCCTAACTTTGACATACTTCTTTGGTGGCGTGATCATAAGCAATCCTATCCAATACTGTCTATTATGGCTAGAGATATCATGGTCGTCCCCGTTTCTACCGTGTCCTCCGAATCTTGCTTTAGCTTGACAGGTAGAATTCTTGAAGAGCGGCGTTGTCGCCTTTTGCCCGAACATGTGGAGATGCTGACATGCATCAAAGACTGAGACCAAGCTAGAAGAAAGGAGCAACATACAGTTGTGGACAAGGAACTGGTTGAGCTCTTCAAGAACCTGGAGACAGGTGATTCTACTCCTGAAGATGAAGCCACCCAAACCGGCAGCGACACTGGGAGAGGATCTGTTGGCGTTTCTGTCCGCATCATTGGTAGCAACGGCACTGACAGCGGGAGTGGGAGAGGTGGCAGCAGCAGCGGCGGGAGAGGTGGCAGCAGCGGCGGCGGGAGAGGTGGCGGTGGCAGCGGCAGCAGCAGAGGAAGAGGTGGCTAGAAGACCACTGTGAAGGTAAGTTCAAGTTGACAATTTGAACTAACATATTGAACTTCAATTTGAACTTCAATTTGAACTAACAAATTTGTTTTGTTATGACCTATGCAGGATGCTATGGTGATGGACTTTTGGTTGCAAGTCTAAGAACAATAGACTGATACTGCTGGACTTTTGGTTTTTGGAACTTTGCTTTTGCTCTGTGACTTGTATGTTGCCATGTTGGCTGTTGGTTGCCACTTAGCTGGCTAATGTAATAGGTCTAGCTGTTTGAAACATGAAACTTGATACTTGAATTTATTTTTGAGTCAAGTTGTCGTACTCTTTTCCTTTCTAGGGTTTCTCCCACAAGGGTGGGTTTACCTCGGAAAGGTTTTTAATGAGGCGCATTGCACTACCAACTTCATTTTGATAACCTACTTGTCATTTGTCATATTTGTGTTGAATACTTGAAATTGTTGTTTGTGAAAACTTGAGATTCTTGAGAGGTGGTACGGGCCGGGCCGTGGCCCGATGTAATGTGGCCCGAGTGGCCCGTGGCCCGACAAAATGGCCCACGGATCGTGCCATGGGCCGAGGACGCGGCCCGGCACGGTGGAGGCACGGTCCGGTGCGGCCCGTGGCCCGATGCGGCCCGCAGCGTGCCGGCACGCGTCCGGCCCGAGCGGGCCACGGGCGGCACCGGGCCGGCCCGTTGTACATGTATACCCCGCGGGGGCCGCCGCCGGCTCCTTCTCCCTCCCCTCGCCTCCCCCCCCCTCGCGGCCGCGGGTCCGTGCACCGCCTCCTCCGCCTCCGCCTGTGGGCCATCCAATCCGTAACAAAGCCTCCCTCGTCTCGTCAAGGCGTCATCCTCATCGGCCGGCGAGCTCCTGATCCGCGAGCAGGCGAGCAGTGGGAACAGAGCCCTGTATCCCACAGTGACTAGCGCTGATTCACCGATATTTGGCAAATTCCGGTGTTGGTTTTCAATGACCCGACAGGAGAATCTCGATTGCTGCTTCTCACGTGGCGAATTGGATGCGTTCTGTTCTTCTATCAGCAGATCCTTCTGAACTTGTGCATCTCAGTTTGTTGATTGTTCGCCCGCTTTGGCGCCATGGCGAGTATGTACATTGGAGCCAAAGATTAATCGGAGAAGATGCAAAATCCTTCGGTCTTAGTGGTGGTCGGAGGGGGAGAAGCTGCGTCGGCGGCGGCGAGCCTGGCGTGCGCGCCGCCTGCTGGACGGTGTGCAGCGACGACTGCGTCCCATCGCACGGCGTGTGCTCCTGAAAGATCACCGCACGTAGGAACGTGGCGCGCTACGTAGCTAGACTCGGCACATCGTGTGTGGTGCGGCGGCGCGGTTGCCGCCGCCAACCGCAAGCGCGCCCGGCCGCCACACGAGCGTCTCCTCACCCCCCGCCTCACCCGCTTCGCCGCCGGCGGCGACGCCCCGAGCTCCGCGCGTTCCCGACCAAGGCGTACGCGGCCAAGGCCGAGATGGCCGCACCGCCGGACGAGCCGTCCGTGCTCCGGCCGCGCACGAGGCATCCAGCACGCCGTCGTCGTTGGCTCCTAGAGCCGCAGCAGCCTGTTCCCGGACATGGCGGCGCCGGTGGAGGCCTGTGGCGCGCCGCCGGACAACATCGAGCGCACGTCGCGACGGCCGCAAGCGACGTGGGCGCGGCCGAGGCGGAGCCGACGGAGGCCCGTGGCCGCAGGCGAGGGCGCGCGCGGCGAGGCAAGTTTGCCCTCGGCCGGCGGCATCGCGCGCGCGGCCGCTCGTCGGCTCGCCGTAGCCGCCGTGGCGGCGCTCGTGCTGGTGCGCAAGGGCAACATTGTGCTGCAGGTCGCCGCGGACTTCTCCGCCCAAAGATAGAAAATTTAGGGGAGGGGAGGAGAAGATGACGTGGCGCTGTGGGACTCACGAGTTGGGAAGGAGAATAGGGAAACTGCTGGAGCAAATTGTGTTTTAGGGATAAAAATATTTTTACTCCACCCCTAATAACTTGATATAGGGGATGAAATTTACTCATCTGCTGGAGTTGCTCTTATGTAATGTAATTGCTTTGGTTAGAGATTATAAATGTGGTATCCCACAGTTTCATGAAGCGTCTAAACTTTGTTTTCTTTATCCCAAAAAAGGCAATTGTTTCCTCATGTCCCAATTTTATGGAGTAAACAGAAATTAAGAAGAAATTATGGAGCATGATTACGCAAAAAGAAAACATGACAATTCATGAACGAGAGGTTGTTGCTCATAGTTACACATGAACCTGCTCCAAATTATTCCAACTGAAATCCCTGCGAAATCCTGACGTGGTGAGGGGAGTCCATTTGTTGATCGGTTGCCCTTGCCCGAGAGCTGGCTCCCCCACTCGCTAAGCAAAACCCTCTTCTCTGCTTTCCCCTCCGCCGGCGGGGGGTGGTCTCTTCGCTCCCACGCCGCCGCACCCCACCCCACCCCCACGCACCCGAACGCGCGGCTCCTCGCACCACTTGGCCCGCCATGCCGCCCTCCCAGCCCGCCGTCGTCGATGGACCCCCATCGCGGTCCGCCCCCGCCACTAGCGGCGGCGCCGCGTGCGGCTACCACCTGCTCAAGATCGTCGGCTACTCCCTCACCAAGGCCGTCCCCGGCGGTAAGGGCATCAAATCCCGCGCGTTTAGTGTGGGAGACCGCACCTGGTTCGTTAAGTACTTCCCCAATGGCTCTGTCAAGGGAATAGATTCAAATTGCATACACCTGATGCTTGTTCTTGATGATACGGTCGCGGAGGATACCAAGGCACGGATCACTTTCAGTTTAGTCGACCAACATGGGAATTTAGTGCCTCCCTACAGTGTAACTAGTAAAATTACCAACTTCTCTGAGGAGACGAGATGCTGGTATCCGTGGATCAGTAGGGAAATTCTAGAGAAATCAGAGTATCTGAAGGATGATTCTTTCACCTTGAGGATCGATGTTACTGTCATGAAGGATGTCCACAAGGACACGGAGGCAACACCGTCTTTCGTCGCTGTGCCGCCGCCAGATATGCACCAGCATTTCGGCAATCTCCTGTCGAGCAAAGAGGCTGCCGATGTGCAATTCAGAGTTGGCAATAAGACATTCCCTGCACACCGATTGGTCCTCGCGGCGCGGTCTCCAGTCTTTAAGGCAGAGCTCTATGGGACGATGAAAGAGAGTGTCACTACTAATATCATACCCATACATGACATGGAGGCAGAAGTGTTCAATGGCCTTCTTACATTCATGTACACTGACACGTTTCCAGAGATGAAGGAGCAAGAGGAATCTCCAATGGCTCAGCATTTGCTTGTCGCCGCAGACAGGTATTTATTGGAAAGGCTGAAGTTGATTTGCGAAGATAAATTGAGCAAGCATATTGATGCAGATTCTGCGGTGACCATCCTGGCATTAGCAGAGAAGCATAACTGTCCTGGGCTTAAGGAGGCATGCCTGCAACACATCAGATCACTGAAGCATCCTGATGCAGTCGTGGAAAAAAATGGTATTGGCTACTTAACCAGGAGCAACCCCAGGGTTCTGAAGGGGCTAATGTCCAAGGTCATTCCTCGCTGGCTTTTAAGGAGAAAATCAAGGGTAGCAGCATGAGCCTGAGGTTTCAGCCACAGTATTCATAATTACACAGAAAGATAAGCTAAAGACTGCTAAATTAGACTAGTACTACCTACTATTTTTTTTCCCTTTCGTTAATGCAAAGTGCTAACTATAAGTAGTATTATCCCAGGATGCGATGTACCTCAAGTTTTTTTTTTGTTTGCTTGTTTGGTTGCTATATCCTCTATGGAGAACTATTATCTGCAATGATGTGCTATATATGTATGAAGCAAGAAGCATATGTGAAATTGTGAATCTGATGAATAATTAGCTCAGTTATGACTTTTAAGCATAACAATTTGCAAGAATATCTACTTTGTTCCTTCGTATGTTATCTGAGCATTATGAGGCCGTATCTTATTGCTTTCCCCTCATGTGCATCTTCAATTCAGTTTAGACAACATGGATTTGGTTAATTGGATGCTGGTTTAGGAAGCTTCTTTCTTTGTATAGCAGTTCACAGATTCCTTTTTATTGAACTATAAATGACAAAAAAAGGTTCTGAAATATGGAATTCAGACAGCTTTTTGTCCTGCTTGTTCACTGTAATCTTTCTTATTCAAAGCTAACTTTTCTGCAGTTGCATTTTGCTTGCAATGGTTATAAGTCTAATTCCTGAACTCTAGGAGCACAAATTTCCTGAAACTCAGATTCTGTATCCTTTTCTCGTTGACTATTGGTTGTGCCACTAATGTGCAAGGATAATGTGATCTGAGGAGTCAAGCGTGAAGAAGCCTAGAGCCAGCATTACAGGCTGCATGTGTATATATGCCACTTTCTTCATCATCTTTGTTGCAGAAAATATCCTGCTAATAAATGTTGCTTGTTAGGTTTCTTTTATCAATATGGTTAAACAGCATTTCACCAAGCTGTATTTTTTAAAAAAATTGACAATAGGATGCATTAGCAGAAATGACTGCTAAAAGAGTTCAAAGAAAAGGAAATGACTGGTAAAAAGTTGATTTTTAATGGATGACTTTCATTAGTTTGAACTAAATAGCATTCAATGGTAGATGTCCAATATCATATGAGTACCCTTTTCTGTGAATCTGGCATTGTTTGCCTGTGTATTTCTGAATCATACTACCTCCATTCTTAATTATTTGACATTTCGGACAGCTAAATTGACTTGCAGCTAGCTACATAAGTAATGAGCAGAGCTGGATGGAGTTAACCATGTATATGTAGTAATATAGCTCTTGTTAGTACTAATTGTGCTATTTCGGTTGTGTTATGATTTGTGATTCTTGATCCAAAGGGCCTTGTTCTCAAAAAAAGAAAAGAAAAGATGCTGATGAAGAAGAAGATCCAAACGGCCCTGGCCCTCTAAATGATGGTTCTGTTACTTATGTGCAAAACTAACTTGACCTGAGGAGTGAGGCGGCCAGAATGGCATGCTCCAGGCAAGTTTTACCTATCTTTGCCATCTTTGATGCTTTAAAAATTCAAATGTCCTGAGGAAACAAGTATAAGTTATTTTCCAACAGATCTGTCATTGAACCAAACTAAGTAGCATTTAACCATAGATGTACATTCTCTCAAAAGAAAAAAAAGCAATAGATGTACAATTTCGGTTGGGAATATGATAATATTTTTCCTGGAAAGGCTAATCTTATATATTTAGTAAACGAGCTTATGGGATGGTTTGGTAGCAAGCACATCTAGTACTTGTGCAAGCCTAATGGATAGGCATATCTGATGACTCAGTATACTAAATCTCAACTTATTAGTTTCTGTGATTGTTTACTCGACTGACATTGTTACATATATACTACGGTCAGTTTGTTACAAAGAATTAGTTTTCCATTTCTATAAAATAATTTCAACTATTTGCTTCATTTTATTGGGATTCCCTTCCCCAGACCCATTGTGCTGGAGGTTTCAGCATTGGGTATGCCCTTTTTATCATTGGAAGGCTCCATTGACAATTTTGTGTTTATTTATAGCTCTATAAAAGGATCAGAAAATTAATTTGATTCAAGTTCTTTGTTGGGTATGCTTTCTGGGTGCAGATATTTGGCTATTGATGGAGGTCTGCAGACGAAGCAATTTTTTCAGGCAAGGAACAATTTCTTTCACTTCTCCAGACAGATGCTATGAATACTTAGAAAAACTTCTTGGTGTCTGCGTTTCAAGGTGGCTGCATCTTGACCTTGTATGAATTGCGAGTCACAAAACCTTTCTCCTACATATTTATTTCCATTTAGTGCTTGTTCTTATCCTGGATGTTGGTCACTACTCTTATGCAAGGGGATCAATAATCTCTGTTAACTAGTCAAAGATCTCCGACGACCTATCTGGGTTGCGGCTGACGCACCATGGAAAGGGAAGCTGCTGGCGCTGTGATGTCTGGACTCTGCAGCCACAGTATTGGAAGCTTTGACCTGATTAAGTGATAGTGATACGATCTTTGATTTGAAAGTTTGATTTAGTTTATGTGTTTGAATTTAACAAATTTATGAAAGCTTCGGTTTACTGAAATTCTGTCTTTTGGAATCATAAAAAAATCCATTTACTTTGTTTGACCTTCGGTCAAGCTATTTCAATTCAACCAACCTATCCTCTTATGAGAAGATGAGATTTACCTTTTTTTTTATTTCTTCACGTACGGGTTGGGTTTAGATTTATGTTTTAGAAGCTGATGAGGACACGAAATCCTATATTTTAAAAATACAATAATTTGTTTACCATTACTTTTTGTGCCATTTTATAGGGTTAGTTTAGTATTAGGCATTCTAAACTTTAAAAATAATCATGAAAATTTGCTAACATGTTTTTAGCATAAGTTGGATATCCTATTTTCATGAAAATGTCATCTCCTCAATAAGATAGACCATAGAGAGATACTCATATGTCACATGTCGTAAAATGAGGCACAAGCCTTGTGCCCATTTTGTAGATCAAATCTCGAAAACTTGTGGATCATAAGAATTTTTTGAGGATATGAACAGGCAAAGAATTAAATTTCCAATCATTGGACAAATGAGAAATCGAACTACTCTATCTGAAATTCGTAAAAGAAAAAAAAAATCTTGGCTAAATTCTTGCCCTCCAATTGGATTTTAGCAATATACAGCTGCAGGCAGAGCTGCAGCTGCCTTGCTTTCCTTCTGCCCCCTCCCTCCGTCAGCTTCTCCCCGCCCTGCCGCGCGCACAAGCAGCGCAAAAACCCCATTTCCCCTTATCGTCGCCGTTGCTTCTCTTCCACCCACGACCGCCACCAATTTCACCGCCCGCCGCCGCGTCCTGCACCACCCGCGCTTCGATCCATGCCGGGATCCTCGCCCGCTCCCGCCGCCGGCGACGGGGTCCCCTCGCACTCCGCCTCCGCCATCGTCGCCGGCGCCGTGTGCGGCCACTACGTGCTCAAGATCGCCGGCTACTCCCGCAGCAAGGATGAAGGCACGCGCATCGACTCCCCGCCGTTCCGCGCGGGAGGCCGCACCTGGTTCGTGGAGTACCACCCCAACGGGAGCAGCTGGGAGACCAGGGATTACATATCCCTGTTCCTCGCTCTCGACGATCCGGCCCCCGGGGACGTGAGTGCGCAGGTCAAGATCAGCCTGCTCGACCGCTGTGGTAGGCCGGTGCCATCCTACAGCAGGACAACCGAGGTCGTCAATTTCTCCGAGCAGGGGAGCTGGGGTTTTTCTCAGTTCATTGACAGGGGAGTCCTGGAGAAATCAAAGTACCTCAGGGACGATTCCTTCACCGTCAGGTTCGATGTCACTGTACTGCAGGATTTTCGTACGGAGGAAACGCCCGTCGTCGCGCCGCCGCCGCCGTCCGACCTGCACCGGCATTTCGGCGAACTCCTGTCGAGCGAAGTGGGCGCAGATGTGAAATTCAGAGTCGGCGATCAGGTATTCTCTGCACACCGGCTGGTGCTAGCTGCGCGGTCGCCGGTGTTCAAGGCAGAGCTCTATGGCCTCAAGAAAGAGAGCGTCACCAGTGATGTCATACTCATTGATGGCATGGAGGCACAAGTGTTCAGCACTCTTCTTACATTCATTTACACAGACAAGTTGCCAGAGATGAAGGGGCAAGAGGAATCTGCAATGGCTCAGCAGTTGCTTGTCGCTGCAGACAGGTATCATCTGAGAAGGCTCAAGTTAATTTGTGAAGCTGAACTGTGCAAGCATATTGATGCAAACTCCGTGGCAACCATCCTGGCATTAGCGAAGCAGCACAAGTGTCGTGGGCTTAAGGAAGCATGCTTGCAGTTTGTCAGATCATCGATGCATCTTGATGCAATCATGAAAACTGATGCCATTCTGCAATTAGCCAGGAGCCTCCCTAGCGTTCTGAAGCAGCTAATGTCCAGGGTTGTTCCTCGCTGTAATCTTTTCAGAAGGAAATAAAGGGGAACTGAGCAAGGTCATGAACAGCTACGCAATCCGTTCATGCTATACTAATTATGCAGAAAGTGAAGGTAATTAATCCGTTGGCTTATACTTGTACTAACTACTTCTCTCTCCGGTCATTAAAATATGACGTTCAAGACAAACAAACAGGCAGGAAGAAAGCTTTGTCTGAATCGTCATATGTAGTTGATGTTGGTAGTAATTATAATAACCAGTATTATTGCCGATAGAGGATGGGATGTACATCCTTTCTTCTTCTTGCTGTATCCTTTATGGGGAACAATTAGCTTCGATGGCAGTCTAATTCAAAAAAATAAACATGTCCCAGTGTGATGAACGATTTATTCAGTTATAGGCACTTCTACCAGGAATATTTTGTTCTTCATACAATTCCCAAGCATTGCCATTGCATATTTCTGTCAGTGAACTATATATAGATGTCAAAAGGTTGTCAAGTATGGCTACAATTTTTACAGCTACTTTTGTCTGCTTGTTGCCTTGTTCACTGTGATTCTTCGTACCTGAAGTCTGAACAAACTTTTATGCTGCAGTTAGATTTTGCTTGGGATGCCGTCCGTATCAATAGCCCATCTCTAGAAACTAAAATTGCCAGGAACCCATATTTAATTTGATTGGCATTTTTCTAATAGTCTGCTGGGTAGTTCACTAATCACTACTGTGCTAAGCTGATTTGATCTGTGCAGTCGGTAGTCAGGAGCCAGCGTTGTAAGCTACCGGTGTATTTGTGTGTGCCTATCTATTTCTTGACTATCTCTGCTGCAGCAATTATCCTGCTAGTAATTGTTGCTCTGTTACTTTTCTCTTATAACTCTTGGTAAAACAGCATATTTCATCAAATTGTTTCTTGAAAAGTTATAATAGAAAATGTTAAGGATTGGCAATGCATTAGTGGAAATGATAGAGATAAATCTACAGTTTCAGTGGCCCTTTCATTAGTTTGATATACAGTCCAGTTATGAATACCTTTATGAAAGTCTGCATTCATAAGGAATGTATTTTTTTAACCTTGAAATCCTTGGATAGAGAAGGTTGACATTCTCAAAATTGTTTTATGTAAGCATGCTTCTATAGTTCTATTATCCCAAACCGTTTATTGGAGAGATGTAAATAAAATGTCTATTTTAGTGTCAAAGATTCAGGTCGTTAGTTTGGATGATTGCTTGTCGAGCATATTTCTGCACCTCAAGTTTTAATAACATTGTACATTGCAAAAATATTTATAATAAATTTCATTGCCCACGACAACACATGGGCACGATCCTAGTTTACCCTTATTTTTCAAGCATACAATAGCTAACCATGACTAGAGATTTTGCCTTGTTTTACTACAAGAATTTGATCTAATATCATCACAAAATCATATGCTATTATGAGACAAGAAATAAAATTGGAAATAATTTGGAGACATAATGTGGAATAATGGAATATCAAAAGTAGTAGCACTAGAGCCACCTAGAATTCCTGCCTACCTACCGTTGTAGTTGCCCTCATTGTGGGCTCGCGGCCACGCTACCACCTGTTGTTGTCACCTTCTTCCTGTCACTATCAGAGTTGCAAGGTTTTGAAATTGAGACAGCTGACGATGTAGGAATTAGGCCTGAAGCAGCACATGAGTTGGTGTGTGTGCAAGTTGGTGATTCATTCAATCTTAGTTATACTCTTCGTGATCACAAGAATTATTTACGGAGCAACCACTAGCAAGAGATGGCATGTGATTGAAGCATGCTTATGTATTTTCAAGAGAAAATTGCTGAGAACCCTTCATTTCAATATGCATTGCAGATGGACATAGAAGAACAAATGACAAATATATTTTGAGTTGATGCTAAAATGCTAACTGACTATGCATATTTTTGGTGATGTCAGTTTTGACACTACTTTTGGAACAAACAGGGAAACTAGACCTTTTGGTGTATTTGTTGGGTTCAATCAGTTTAGAGAAACAGTGGTTTTTGGTGTTGTTCACTTATATGATGAGACATTTGAGTCCTTCAAGTGGTTATTTGAAACTTTTCTCAAAATACATAATGACAAGCAACCAAAAACAATTTATACTAACCAAGATTTCGCAATGGGAGAAGCAGTTAACAGTTAACGGAGTGTTTCTAGAAGCATGACATGGCTTGTGTACTTTTCAGATTATGCAAAACGTTATCAAACAACTAGCTGAACCCGAAGATGAAGATGAAGGCAACAAGAAAAAGACAACAAGAAAGACCCTAAACATGTAGATGATGACGACAGTGAGTATGAGAAAGAACCAAGTATTCTGGCAAACATTTGAACATGCATTTCAGCTCATGAGGACAAAGGTGAGCAAGCAAACTTGGTTGGATAGTATATACAAGGTGAGAGAAAAATGGGATGAATGCTATATGCAAGATATCTTCACATTGGGGATGAGAAGTACACAATTGAGTGAGTCTGAATAGTGAACTGAAGAGACTTTCAAATCTGATTTCGATATCATTCGATTTCTTAAGCATTTTGAAAGGGAAGTGGCAGATAAAAGAAAAAAAATAGTTGGATACTGAATTTGAATCAAGGAGAAAACAACCTAGAATAAAAATGAAGACACATATGCTACTCCAAGCAAGTAAACTTTACACACCAATTATATTTGAAACTTTTAAAGGTGAATATGAAAGGTCAATGGTAGAATGCACAACAACATTGGAAGGTAATAATGAATACCTTGTAACAATTGGGAGCCTTGCTGGAAATTTTACTTACTTTGAGAAGGAGTACAAAGTTGCTGGTGATCCTCTAATGAAAACAAGTACATGCAGTTGTGGGAAGTTCAATAGATTTGGAGTATTGTGTAGCCATGCTCTAAAAGTCCTTGATTTGATGAACTCCCTACACAATATGTATTGAAGCGATGGACACAGGTAGCACGTTGTGGAATCGTATAAGACAATGAAGGTCCAAACATAATAGAGAATACAAGATTAGATGATATGACTCGCAAATTTCTAAATTTAGCACTCTGAGCAGCCAACAATCCAAGTTCCACTTTATTAGTAAACAACACTCTTGATATACTTAGCAAGCAAGTTGAAGAAGAGATCAATGGTTGTACTGATAATGTGGAACCAGTTAGTGTTCCAACGAATGTTTCTCCCCCAAGTGATTTGGTGAGCACAACACGTCTAAAGAAAAAAAGAAAAAAGAGGTGCAAACAAAAACCTCGAAGCGCAAAAAATACTTCTTGATAAGAAACACAAATTTACAAATAAGGAAAGTAAGGAAAAGGGATAATCCTCAATAGTCTATAGTAGCTAGAAGAAGCTCAATTGTACCTATTTTTTCACTTTTGTTGGCGGGAACAAGAAAATATAAAGGTACCATCATCTGATGGTGCACAAGTACAAAATATTTCCTTTGGTACTTCTCAGCCCAAGGAAGGGATGTCTGAAGCATACATGACCATTAATACATTCTCTCAACTATTGATGTTATTTACACAAACTTCACTTAGATGACACGTAGAGTTCACTTTTCCAGGGACCATCAACCAATGACCTTGATGCTGAATTTGAGAAAAAATAGAAAAGATGTTGAATTCTAGTAATCATGCTTCTGGTTTTTAGTTGAAGTGTAAAGTTCAGTGTGCCATATGACACTTGACACTTAGATTGCTGGCATTATGTGCTTCCCAGTGCTAGAGAATAGCACTATTATGTTTTGATTTTTGTGTGTGCAAGTAAACTTTGTCCCTTAAGTTCAAAAATCTGCAAAACCAACACATACTTTGATAACATTCTGGAATAGATTTCTATATAGGTGATGGCGCTAGGCCGGTGCCGCAGGAGAGGGCGGGAAGATCGGGGAAGTGCGAGAGGGGGCGGCTTGGCAGAAAAGGGGGATCTTGGACATGTGCGGTGAGTGGGGATTGGCAGTGTCTGTAGCGGCAGTGCCCCCTCCTCTGGGCGCTGCAGCCGGCAGTGACGTGCGGGGAAGAAGACACTGGTATTGGTCGCGGCCCCACCCCCTCCTCTGGGTGGAGCTGTCGATGGCGGGAAAGAAGATTGTGGCGTAGTGATGACCAGAAGATGGAGGTGCAGTCCAGGGTTCACTTAACCGGTACCGGTCTGGTTTTTGGAGACAAAAAACCGAACCGGTCCAATTTTTGTCTCAAAAACTGAACCGTACCGGTTAAGTTTTCTTTTAATTACACAATACAACATAGACGCTCACAACACGAACGCACACTCACCCCTATGAACACACGTACGCAAACTCTACCCCTATGAGCACCTCCGAATGATTGAGCATCGGCAGGAGATTCCCGAAGTCACTACTTGTGCCTCATCGTCGACGAGAACGTCGCTTACCACTTAATGCATAACGTCGGAAAATTCCGAAATAAATTTAGGAAAAGGTGCGAACACCAAGATTTGAACTTTGGTGAGTATTATCTTACTGGACCGTCCTACCTTATTGGACTACAAGTGGCATCTTAGGGCCTCTTTGGGAGGGCTCCAGCTCCGGCTCCACGAGCGGCTCCAGACGGAGCCCTCCCAAACGGTTGTTTCATCCCCGACCGTCGGTGTTTTAGATCGGCAACCTACCAAGGGGCGTACCCGAGGTAGATGAATGTGGCCTCGCCGAGATCGAGAATCGGAAGGAAGAGACACGTGGCACACAATTTAGACAGGTTCGGGCCGCGAGGTGCGTAATACCCTACGTCCCGTATGCCGCGTAGCTCGGGATTGATTGGATGTGATTACAAGATGATGCGTAATCCGAGAGAGAAGGGTCCCTACCCTCGCCTTATATAGTCCGGGGCGGGGTTACGGTGTCGGTTTAGGGAGAGAGTACTAGTCGTGTACGTCTAGGAGTCCTCTACACAAGACATGGTATGTATAGCTTCCTATTCGAGTACTTCTCCACCGTAGTCCTTGCGCCTCACGCCATCGGTACCGTGCGGCACAAGTCGGGTAGTCCCGTGGGGCCCACCGAGTAGTCGGTCCCGGTACCCACCGAGGTAGTAGGCCCGGGGAGGTCCATACGACAAGCCCCCGAGTACTTTGTAGTCGAGCGGGATAGCTTCGAGTAGTTTTGATGGCCTTGACGAATAGTCCCCAAGCGTCCCCGAGTACTACCGGTCCGAAAGTCCTCAAGAATACTTGAAGCATCCCGAGGCCGGAAGGTACTTCACCGATATTTGAGTAATCTTGAAGTCTTCTCGAGTAGTCCCAAGCGTCCTCGAGTGTCGCTCTTGAAGGTCTTCAACAATACCCGTGTTGTCTTGAAGCCGAAGCCGATATGGAAGTGCGATTGCAAAATCACACTCCATATGGAGTAACCCTCGAGCCTTAGGTTGAGTTGTAGACCGGCCGAGGGTCAATCCAGCTTTTGACAAGATTATCCCGTAAAATCCGGAGAAAAAACCGAAGGACACGTGGCACGGAGCCCCCGAGCCTTGAGTCGAGTACTTCATCTCGAATTGAAGGGTCATCTTGTATGTAGAAGGTGTCCCGAGTTGCTCTTGAGTCTTGTCACCACCCAGAAGTTGAGTAGTCGTACCAAGCCCCCGAGATCGGCGCATCGACTACCGGAAGTTGAAGAGTCGGCGCCGCCGCCGAGTCGGCCGTGTTGAGACTTATCCATCCGACCGTTGAGGAGTTGCCTGTTGACTTATAAATAGAAGCCGAAACCCTTAGGGTTTTTCACCCCACACACTTGCGCCCATTCGTGGTAGATCCGGCCTAGAATCCGCCGCCGGTGCACACCGGCCACCTCGGTGTAGATCGCGGATCTAAGCGCGCCACCATCGGAAGCCATCGCCGTAGCCCCCGAGCGAATGCGAGTGAAAACCCAAAGGCACTTGGAGAATGAAGCCCTCGCCGTCCAAGAGCTTGAAGACCACCGCGGTAAGAAGAGATCCCGAGAGGAAGCCGCCGGATCCGCCGGAGGATCAACGCCGCCGGTGTCTCCGCCGCGCCCGAATCCCAACCAAGAGTGGAAAAAGTCGAAGGCGAAGACCGAGGACTCCGCCGGCGCCGCCGAACAGTGGGTTTCTCCGGGAGAAGGAAGTCGACATGTGACGTGCCGCCGCGGAGATCCGTACGGATGGAGAAAAATCCGGATGAGATCCCGATGTTCACGCGGTTCATGGGGCGCGGGTTGGCTCTCCCGTGAGCAATTTCTTCAAGGGGGCTCTTGGAGTACTATGGTATCGAGTACCTCAATCTCAACCCCAATGGTATCTTCCACATCTCCGTCTTCGTACATTTTTATGAAGCCTTCTTGGGGATCGAACCCCACCGGGTACTCTTCCGAAGTTCTTCCGAGTTAAGCCCCGCCCGAGCGCCAATAACCCCCGAGTAGTTGGAGGGGCCAAGCATCCAAATGTGCGAGGACGCCGCGGAGCAAGCACTGGCGTACAAGTTGATCGACTCCAACCAAGATTGGAAGTCGAAGTGGTTCTATATCACCATCCACCACCCGAGCCGCCGAAGCCCGGCGGGAAGCAAGCCAAAGCGCCGCCCCGGTGGAACACCAAGCCGACGATGTAGGAGGGTATCTAGCTACCCGAACTCGGGCGAAGATCAAGGCTTTGAGAGAAGCCGGCCGAGGGCCGAGCATGTGGCCTTTAGCTTCATGAAGAGTAGGGTGCGGCCGTTGATGGCCCGCGACACCCTCGGCTACCAAGCACACCGGCGACGGCGACTCATCGCGGATGCCCGGCGGCGAGATCGATGACGACGACATCATCGACAGCCGGGTAGGATCTTCAAGGACATGCCGGCGTACACACCCCCGCCCCGGGCCCCGGAGTACTCCGCCGCGCGCCCGTTGACGCGTGAATTTCCGTCAACCTAGAGTACTTGTTATACATTGGTTTCGATTATGATTTGCAACTAACCCACTAGGCACACTAATGATATAACAAGTTCACACTTGCATGTCGATTTTGGAGTTTGTTGTTTACGCAGAAATCTACGCTAAAGAGGAGACTTTCGGGATAAGTTCACCAAGCACTTTGGAAGAAGATCATGAAGCCCGATAAGAGTCAAGACACGCGATGAACATGACTCCAAATGACCCGAGGACCGAAGTGTCAACGTGCAAGTCTTCGTGGACTCAACCAAAAAACAAGCGAAGCTTGCATAGCAAGGATTCAAGCCTTAACCATGAAGGAAACAATGTCAAAGGCCCACATGCAAGTGCACACGAATAAGGGATCACGCGAGAAGCAACCGGGGAGGAAACCGGGGCCGAAGTGGGCTCGGCCGGCCGGCTCGGGCCGACCGGCCCAGCCCCACTCCGGGGTCGGTTCGGTCCCCCCTTTGCCCTAGGTGTTCGTCTATTTATTCCCTCCCGCCGCCGCCGTCGGCCGCCACATCGAACAAATCATCCTACCGACACCAATCACCGAAAACCGCCGCCGCAAGATGAGGGAGACAAGCTAGATGAGCTTGTCGCAAGGATCAACGCCGGTGGAGAGAAGGAAGCAAGAGGAGGACTCCAAGCCGTTGGCCTAGGGGTGTTCCCAAGCTCCATCGCCGCCATCTTCATCGACGACGTTCTCCGAGTCTCCATCACCCCTATGTGCTTCAATCCGTGTAAGATGATGGGGTAATGTCTCCGTTCATCCCTAGGATTAGATGGATACATGCTATGTGATCGCTACTTGATTCGTGGTTTCAATCTATTGTTTTGATGTTGATGATGCTTTGATGATTAAGGTAGGCCACCTTGTTTTTCGGCGTATGATATCCGCTACTCCCATAGATTCCATCAACATACCGTGTCCATCATAGGTCTAGTCACGAATACCTTTGCGTAGTGACAAGTACGAGAGGAGGGAAAGGGCGAAACCGTGGTCACAACCCCCGGTAGATTGGTTTACCGCTTTCGTGTAGTAGATGCGTACCATGTTATCCTAGATCCTAGGGAGGGAACGCTTATCTTTCTTGCTCACTCTCTTGTGTTCACCCCTTTATCATCTAGTTTAAACCAAGATTTGTTTGATCAACTTAACTTAGATTAACTTAGGCTAGATTGTCTTTACTTTTAGATTAATACTCTCTTTAAAGGTTTCCTTAGTCAACTAGATTAGTACTTGGTTAAGCGCTAGTAATCCCCTTGCTCCGCGGATTGACACGAACCTTGGGAATCCCGTGGTGAAAAAGGTGTAGGTCCGTACGCTTGCGGATCGTAGATGGATACGAGTTTTATCCATCAACGGCCGCCCACCGAACGAGGTCGGTAGCCATACTCGGTGTCGAGTACCGATTATGTAGTAGTAGTCGTGCTCACCCAATGTCCTTCTTGCAGGATGACATAATGAAGTTTGTCTCCGAGCCGGCTTCGCCTCCTCGACTTGTCGAAATCCCAGAGGAGGGGAAGGGCAAAGCCAAAGAGCGCCGCAAAGTCGGCGAAGGAGACGACACTGTTGTCGTCGAAGACACATCGGATGAAGATGACGAGGAGACGCTTCAAGAGCGGTTCCGGCTCGTGGTCGAGATTCGGCCGCCCCGGACTACCCAATGTTCCTCTCATCCAAGATCCGCCGAC
This sequence comes from Cenchrus americanus, assembly GCA_947561735.1. Lineage (NCBI taxonomy): Eukaryota > Viridiplantae > Streptophyta > Magnoliopsida > Poales > Poaceae > Cenchrus > Cenchrus americanus. Next base: position 61,216,262 of record OX387240.1, read on the forward strand.
TAGCTTGGAGGCTAGTCTGCCTGCGCCGCCAAGGAAGCCGCGCAATGTGGCACGCAAGCGCGTGGCCAAGAAGCTGAAGGTCACTGAGACCACGTCTCAGGAGGTAAACTCTTCGAGTAGAGTAGTCGAGTATTTGTCTCGATGCTGTGTATGCTGACGACGAAATTCTGTTGCTCGTAGGAGATCCCGCCTTCCGACCCCGTAGACCAAGGGTACGAAGGCGACTTGGAGACGGTGGGAGAGCCGGCTGGAGCCAGCTGCAGCCCAGCCCCCACCGTGGAAGAACTCGTGGCGCAATTGACACGTCAGCCCCCCGCTTCTTGAGGGGAGAACCGAGCCGACCGTGGCCGTTGTCGAAGAGCCGCCGGCCACCGAAGCCGAAGAGGAGGCGCCTCGCCGAAGCCGGGACTAGTCGACATCGCCAGCATACTTGGCGCCCCCAACCGTGACGAGAGTCCGGTTGAGCCTCGTAAGTGAAGATGTTTCCCGAGTAGTACATGTGGTTTGGTAGTCGTACTTGGTTGACAACCGCCTGTATACTCGCAGAAATTCACGGACTTGACTCGGGATGAGGATGAACCCGGCGGCAATGGCCGAAGAGGATTCCGCGCTAGCCGCCGAGGAGTCCGCTCCCCCCCCCAGCGCAGACCGAAGCGCCGACCGTGGAGGCTACGTTGCCGGAGGCCAGCATTGTAGAAGGTGAGTACGCAGTCATCCTCAAGGAGTAGTCGTAGCCGCCTTGGGAGACTAATCTAAATGTCTTCTGTTGACAGGGGTCAAAGCCGAGGGAAGCACCATCCCCGAGGCGGTGCCCGTTGAAGGCTTGGCGCCGGAGAGCCAAGGAGCCACTGGAGCAGCCCCCGAGCTGGCAGATGTAGCCAGCGGGGGAGCCCCCGTGATGGCTGCAGAGGAGCGAGGCGATGTACTGCCAGAGTCAACCCTGGAAGTAGTCGTCTGCTCGCCGGAGATTCAAGATGCAGAGCCGATCCGTTCGGCACCGATGCCTGGAGCCGCCACGAGTAGTCGTGGGCCCGGCTCAAAGAACTCGAAGAAGCCACACTTCCCATTGCGAGGCCGCCGGTGCCTCATCCGGCGGGCCAAAGATAGCTCCATTGGTGGACCGGCTAAGAGAAGCTCCCGGTCGTCCGGCGACGTACGTCAAGCACTTGGTGAAGTCGATCCCCAATCGATCTTGGCGTACATGAAGTCATACTTCCCGAAGGCTCCGGTGGATGTAGTCGCCGGTGGACTAGCCGCCAACCGCACCGATGAGCGATGCGCGGAGCTCTCCGGAGCGAGATGGCGCCAATTGCTGAGCAAGTCGCCGAAAAGCCGAACCTTCGCAGTCCCGTAGGGTTAGCTTGTAGCAGTAATTGTATAAACAGAGTTGTACTGAACTTGTTTAATTACGAAATGAGAAAACTTCTCAGAAATGAGTATTTGTTGTCGCAAGATGTGCATGCAGAGTTCTCATTGTGGAGTTGTCACGAGTAGTGGTACTCGCCAGTAGACCCATTGAGGGAAGCACAATAAATTAGTTGATAGAAAAATCCAACTTTATTACTGAAGAAGTACACCTGGATGGCAAGGGCCGTTGTTACAAGAGTAGTCGCCTGGACCCGAAGGCCGCCTACGGCTGAGTAGCGCTAGGGCGCATAGCCGCTTACAGCAAAGGGGATCCGTTAGTAGCCGTATAGGCCGGATCTAGGGGTACATGGTCTCTTAGTAGACCGTTGCCGGAGTCCTTTGTCGCTCGGAGCAGCCCAAGATCCGTTAGTAGACGTTAACGTTGGATCTTGGAGTAGAGTAGTCCGAGACTAGCGCCCGGACCGGAGGCCGCTTACGAGCAAAGGGGTCTTGTAGTAGTCGTATAGACTTGAGCCCCCGCAGTAGTCGAGAGAGACTAGGCGTAGAATCGACAGAGCTAGTTGATATTCCACGAGTTGCCGATGTCTTCTCCTTCAAGAGTCCGGAGGCGGTAGGAGCCCGGTCCCGGTCACCTTTGCAACCGTGAAGGGGCCTTCTCGTGGGTGAGCCGAGCTTGTGTAGTCCTTCCGTGTTCGGATACGGCGGAGGACGAGATCACCAACGTTGAAGGAGCGTTCCTTGACGTTGCGATCGTGGTAGCGTCGGATACCCTCAAGGTACCTTGCCGATTGGACGAGGGCGGCGCGGCCGAGCTTCTTCGAGTTCGTCGATGTCATCTCGTCTCGCTATCTTCGGATATGCCTTCGTCGTATTGTTCCACTGCCGGTGAATCCCACATGACGTCGGCAGGGAGGATTGCTTCGGAGCCGTAGACCGGAAGTATGGCGATTGTCCCGTTGGCTTGGAGGGTTGAGTACGCAACCCCTAGAGCGCATTGGGTAGTTCCTTGATCCACTTGCCTCCTTTGGTGTTGGCAGCATCGTGTAGCCGCTTCTTGAGAGCGTCGAGTACCATTCCATTGGCACGCTCGACTTGTCCGTTGGCCCGAGGATGGGCAACCGAGACATATCGGACGTCGATCCCGCCGTTTCTCGCGCAGTACTCCCGGAACGGTGGTTGTTGAAGTTGGAACCCGTGTCCGTGATGATGCGATGGGGTAGTCCGTATGTAAGGAATCGGATGCCCGTTAGCCTAAGAGGGGGAGGGGGTGAATTAGGCAACTTAAAACCTTAACCTAAGGCTTCACTAATTTTGCGCAAAGGTAAACTAGAACATACTATCTATATGTGCAACTACGGTTGTTCTAGTGTGAAACTCCCATCCCAAAAGAAGGTTTGCAACCTATAGCCAATCCTAGCATGATGCTACTCTAGGAATGTAGAGGCAAGCAAAGATTGCAAGAGAGTAAATGCGGAAACGTAAAGGGGATGAGAGGAAGCAAACTCTTGACACGCGATTTATCCCGTGGTATCGGTAGGCACTAAGCCACCCCTAGTCCACGTTGTTGAAGCACTCACACAAGAGTATTGCTTCCTGGTCACCAAGTCTCTCCCAAGAGCACCAACTTGACTTGCCACAAAGGCTAGCCACTTAGGCACTTGTCAAGCTCCCTTGGTCACCTTGATGCCGCCTCCACTAAGGAGCTTCTCCACCAAGGAAGGGGGTCTCCACGTCCCCCGCACAAAGTGTCCTCGCCGCTCCACACCAAGACGGAGGGTCGAGGACGATTGCCGGTGAGCCACTTAGGCCCCAAGGCTTCCGGCGAACCTTGTACAACAGATTCACTCAAGAATCACCTCACAAGGTTGGCACAACCTTGCACTCACTCGCTCTAAGCTAAGCCTAGCACTAAGCACACACACAAAGCATGCACTAGTCTAAGGATGAGCAATTAAGCACTTGGATGGATTGGATATGATCTTGAATGTGTCTTGAACTCCTCTCGCACTTCCACACAATCCAGCAACCTCAAATGAGTGAGTGGAGGGGGTATAAATAGCCCAAGGCATCAAACTAGCCGTTGGCTAACGTCCACCGAAAAAGGTACCGTCGGATGATCCGACGCTATGCTTTTCCGTGGGTGTCGGTTCATCCGGTGCCCCTCCCACGTCACGTAGCCGTTGAGGTTCTCTGACACAACTGCTCCGACGCTATGCTCCGACGCTACGTCGGATCATCCGGTGCTGAAGGCCTCGCGTCCAGGTCGGTACTGTTAGCTTCCAACAGACCGTCGGATAGACCGACGCTATGCCTTGACCAAGGCGTCGGATCATCCGGTGCTGAAGGCTTCATCTTGGCGCGTCTCTGTATGAATTCAAACTGAGCGTCGGATAGACCGACGGGGTCCTCACTCAGACCGTCGGATCATCCGGTGCTACTGTCTTCCTTGCTCTTCCTCTGCAACTCGTCCGACGCATGTAGAAAATGGACCGTCGGTTCATCCGACGGTACCTAGGGTTTCACTCGTGTACCAACTCGTCCGACGATTGCACCGACGCTTGTAAATGAGGGACCGTCGGTTCATCCAACGGTGTCTTCTCTTTTCCTTTTCTTGCTCGGTTTTGACCCTTTGTTTTGGCATTTTTGCATGGGGTTTTCTTGCATCCTTGGGACCTAGAAATGTCTACAAAGACATGCTCAAACAATAAGGTTAGTCCCAATAATCATGTTGTCATGAATCACCAAAATCAAACTCCGAACAAATGGCATATGAGGCCATGTTCGCTACAATCTCCCCCTTTTTGGTGATTTATGACAACACAACCAAAACAAGCATAAATTTGCTAGAATTGACAGAATTAGAACCACTTACACTTGCTTGGATGCTTACCATCATCCAAACTCCCCCTATATCAAACTTCCCCTTTTTCTCTTATGTTCACATTCTCCCCCTTTGGTCTCAAATCCTTGAAATCACTTGTAAGCATCCTTTAGCCCACTTGTAAGCTTACGCCACACGCTTGCTTTGGTCTCATATTCTCCCCCTTTGGAATAAAATCTCCAAAAAGTCCAAAGCAAACGGGTCCAAGGAAACTTGCAAGATCTAGCAACAATAGCTCAAAGGAGAGAGGTTAAATGCAAGGGAGAAAGCCGCATGAAACATGATCCATATGTATGATATCAATGAAGATACCACATGTGAGAATAACTAAGGTGGATCACAAGCTCATGAGACTAGCATGATACAAACTAAGCTCCCCCTAAGTGTGTGCATAAAAAGAATACCACTTATAAGACAAGGGTAGTGAGAGACAAGTGCACAACTACACACTTGAAAGACAAGGAAGCTTAGAGCATATCATGCAGGGAGGTAGCTTAAAGGACAAGAGATAAAACAAGTAGGTTCTTATTACATTACCACTTGTAGATATCACTTGTAGTCTTTTGATCATTGCATACCTCCGGGGGTTGATCCTCTCTACCTTGTTGGCACCACATTGAGATGAGCCACTTGGAAATGATATCACTAGGTGACACCACTTGGAAGAAGCTTGCATAGAAGACACTTGGGGTACCACAAGGATTAGGAATGTATGAGTACATTGCCTTTGAACTTATATAAGCTCGCAAGGACAGGACTCAATTGCATGAAGCTCATATTGCTATATTCACTCTTTTAGAGATGTTAGATCACATTGAGAGTGAAATAGCATTCTCTTAGAATGAAACACCGCACCGGAACGCGTCGCTAAGGGACTACATAAGAAAAGCTTGAAACAATGTTAGTCCCATAACCAAACCATAGGATGAGCTCCCCCTAAATGTGTGCATTTAGTGTTTGAATCACCAACCAAATGTATGCACATTGTTTATGAAAACAAAAGGGAAGCTAACCCTATAGCTTGCTCATGATGCAAAGAGATATATATGAAAACATGCACCATGAAAGAACAAGTGTAGCTTTCCTACACACTAATCAAACCATGTAGATTGCTCATGGGTTAGCACATGACACAAGCAACCTACCATATGTAAATATTGCAACAAATGCAACCTAAACAAGGCAATGGAGCTACAATGATGCAAGAGATAGGTACTATTTTCCATTACCTCAATCGGGGAACTTGGGCAACACATGTCCAATTTGCAAGCTTGGCTTATAGGCTTGAATCTTCTCATCTTGATTGTACCAAGCCTCCCAAGTCCCCGCTCTTAAGGCCTTCAAGTGGCCTTCGGAAACCAAACCATTTGAGGCCCCTTCATGTTGGTGATGACTTCCTTGGGCACCCAAATAGGTTGGTTCCAACCCCGCTCTTCCTTCATCTTCCCAACCTTGTGTGCAACCACCTTGCCATTTGCTTTCTTCTTGATGACGTAGGTGTTTCTCTTGGTCTTGTTCTTGCGGTTGGGCTTGGTGTAGATGAGGGAGCTCTTGATGGTGGGCTTCAATTTCTTCTTTGCGCCCTTGTCCATCTTCTTGACAAATTGAGGGCATTTGTAGAACTTGTGCCCTTCTCCATGACACTTGTAGCAAGTCACGGTTGCACCCTTCTCAAGCTTCTTCACCATGGGATCACGGTTATCTTGAGAAGGTTGGACTTGGCTCTTCATGTCTTGAGAGATGTCCACTTGTTCTTCATCATTCTTGCCCTTGCCCATCAAGTTTGCCAACCTCTCTCGGAGCCATTTCACTTCTTGCTTGAGCTCATCATTTTCCTTGCCTATGAGATAATCACATGATTCTACAACAACATTCTCATGGCAAGATGGTGAGCAAGATTCATCAATTAAATCAATGCAAGAAGTTGAAGCATCTACCTTGGAGATAGGAATTGCACAAGGGATAGATGTTTCATCAAGCTCAAAGGAATTACTTGTTTTAGTCTCATTGCTCTCAAGCTTAGATTTTAGCTCATCACACTCCTTGCTAAGCAATTTGAATTTGCACAACAAATGTTCATAATTTGTAGCAAGGGTGTCACTAAGATCATTGAGAGCATTGAGTTCTTTAATTTCATTAGCTTGTTGTTCAAGCATTCCTTTTTGCTCATGGATTAGCTCAACAAGATCATTGAGAGAGGTGGTGTCGGATTCGTCATCACTTACATTGCTTTCCATACCTTTGGCCATAAGGCACATGTGTGATGATGAAGGACCTTGCATGAAGCGGGTGGTGAAGTTCTTTCTTGATTCATCGCTTGAGCTAGAAGAACTTGATGCACCACTTGTCCACTCGCGGACGGCGAAGGTTGCTTCTTGCCTTGGTCTTCTCTCCTTGACCACCTTCTTCTTGGGCTTGTGCTTGATCTTGGTGAACTTGATGTGTTGATGATGACGCCCTTCTCTCAAGTGGATGTTGTAGCCGTACATGTTGACTTTCTTCACATACTTGAAGATCTTCTTCACGTACTCGGCCACCATAGATTCAACCTCTTCATCACTTGAGGAATCTTCATTGTCACCATCATCCTCACTTGAGCTTCCATGAGTAGCCATTCTTCTCAACACCTTCTCTTGTCGGCTTGAGAGAGCATGGCTTGTGGTTGGAGAAGATGATTCTTGGGGCTTTTCTTGGGGAGCCTTCTTTGACTTGGGCATTAGTTGAAGCTCATGTGCCATGATCTTGCTCAGGATATGTGATGGCTTCAAATCTTCGAGCTTCTTCTCGTAGATGATTGCTTTCACCAAGTCATAGTCGGGCTTCCGGAGACTTTGAAGGATCTTGCGGTTGATGTTCAAGTCCGTGATGTCCTTCACACCTAAGGCATTAATCTCATTGACAAGCACATTTAGGCGTGAGTACATAGATTCGACATTTTCATTAGCAAGTTGCTTAAAGCTATTGAATTCCTCAAGGAGACAACCGTAGCGTTCATTAGCAACTTCTTTTGAACCCTCATTTTGCTCCTTGATGGTTTTCCATATCTCATGAGCATTTTCACAAGTAAAAACTCTATTGAAAACGCCTACATCTAGTGAGGACAAAATGATACTCTTAGCAATCACATCAAATTGCTTTTCCTTTCTAGTACCATTTTTCATGCCCTCATCGGTGACTCTCCAAACATCAAGGTCCCTTGCTTGGAGATAGGCCTCCATGAGAACCTTCCACCGAGGATAGCCCGTGCCATCGAAATGTGGAGCCAAACCTAAGGTATCCACCCCTTTCATTCCTCTATAGAGCAACTCACTAGGCGGTGAAGCCTAACCGTTCCAATGAGCCGGTTTTCACAATTTACCAATCGAATTGGCGTTTCCTTGTGAAGGAAGTGAGTCCCGGCTCTGATACCACTTGTAAGGAATCGGATGCCCGTTAGCCTAAGAGGGGGAGGGGGTGAATTAGGCAACTTAAAAACTTAACCTAAGGCTCACTAATTTTGCGCAAAGGTAAACTAGAACATACTATCTATATGTGCAACTACGGTTGTTCTAGTGTGAAACTCCCATCCCAAAAGAAGGTTTGCAACCTATAGCCAATCCTAGCATGATGCTACTCTAGGAATGTAGAGGCAAGCAAAGATTGCAAGTGAGTAAATGCGGAAACGTAAAGGGGATGAGAGGAAGCAAACTCTTGACATGCGATTTATCCCGTGGTATCGGTAGGCACTAAGCCACCCCTAGTCCACGTTGTTGAAGCACTCACACAAGAGTATTGCTTCCCGGTCACCAAGTCTCTCCCAAGAGCACCAACTTGACTTGCCACAAAGGCTAGCCACTTAGGCACTTGTTAAGCTCCCTTGGTCACCTTGATGCCACCTCCACTAAGGAGCTTCTCCACCAAGGAAGGGGGTCTCCACGTCCCCCGCACAAAGTGTCCTCGCCGCTCCACACCAAGACGGAGGGTCGATGACGATTGCCGGTGAGCCACTTAGGCCCCAAGGCTTCCGGCGAACCTTGTACAACAGGATTCACTCAAGAATCACCTCACAAGGTTGGCACAACCTTGCACTCACTCGGCTCTAAGCTAAGCCTAGCACTAAGCACACACACAAAGCATGCACTAGTCTAAGGATGAGCAATTAAGCACTTGGATGGATTGGATATGATCTTGAATGTGTCTTGAACTCCTCTCGCACTTCCACACAATCCAGCAACCTCAAATGAGTGAGTGGAGGGGGTATAAATAGCCCAAGGCATCAAACTAGCCGTTGGCTAACGTCCACTGAAAAAGGTACCGTCGGATGATCCGACGCTATGCTTTTCCAGGGCGTCGGTTCATCCGGTGCCCCTCCCACGTCACGTAGCCGTTGAGGTTCTCTGACACAACTGCTCCGACGCTATGCTCCGACGCTACGTCGGATCATCCGGTGCTGAAGGCCTCGCGTCCAGGTCAGTACTGTTAGCTTCCAACAGACCGTCGGATAGACCGACGCTATGCCTTGACCAAGGCGTCGGATCATCCGGTGCTGAAGGCTTCGTCTTGGCGCGTCTCTGTATGTTTTCAAACTGAGCGTCGGATAGACCGACGGGGTCCCCACTCAGACCGTCGGATCATCCGGTGCTACTGCCTTCCTTGCTCTTCCTCTGCAACTCGTCCGACGCATGTAGAAAATGGACCGTCGGTTCATCCGACGGTACCTAGGGTTTCACCCTGTGTACCAACTCGTCCGACGATTGCACCGACGCTTGTAAATGAGGGACCGTCGGTTCATCCGACGGTGTCTTCTCTTTTCCTTTTCTTGCTCGGTTTTGACCCTTTGTTTTGGCATTTTTGCATGGGGTTTTCTTGCATCCTTGGGACCTAGAAATGTCTACAAAGACATGCTCAAACAATAAGGTTAGTCCCAATAATCATGTTGTCATGAATCACCAAAATCAAACTCCGAACAAATGGCATATGAGGCCATGTTCGCTACACCGTAGCGATGCACAAGTTCATCCAGAAGTCGAGTACTCTGTCGGCCTTGGGGCATGTGACCGTCTTGACCTCAATTCACTTGGTGAACTTGTCGATGGCCACCGAGTACTCTGTTGAATCCACCTGGCGCAGTTGGGAGTGGCCCAATCATGTCGAGCCCCCAGCAGGCGAAGGGCCAGGTTGGCGGTATGGTGACTAGCTTGTAGGCCGGGACGTGTTGTTGCTTGGCGAAGTATTGGCACCCTTGGCACCTTCTGACGAGTTCTTCGGCATCGCCCGCAGCCGTGGGCCGCAGAAAGCTCATCGGAAGGCCTTGCCGACCGCCGTGCGTGAGGACGCGTGGTTGCCGCGACGCCCTTGTGGATCTCTTCCAAGATGCCCTTGCCTTCTTCTCGGGGGATACACTTCATGAGTACTCCGAGAAGATGCACCCCGCCCGTAGAGCTTGTCTCCGACTAGGACGTAGGACTTGGCGCGGCGGACAAGTTGCTCGGCCAAGTTCTTGTCCGTTGGAACCTTCTGCTCGCGGATGTAGTCGATGAAGGGTTGCCTCCGGTCCACATCTATCATCATGACCTCTCCGGCCGCCCGGGGGGGTGGCTTGGGTCGGTGGTCGGTGGCACCGGCTCTGGGATGGATGGCGCGTGAAGCTCGTGGACAAAGACACCCGCTAGTACTTGAGCGCGAGTATAGCCAAGCTTTGACAGGACGTCTGCTGCAACATTGTTGTTGCGGGCGACGTGATGGAACTCGAGACCGTAGAGCTTGTTCTCGAGCTTGCGGACTTCTAGGCAGTAAGCATCTATGTTCTCCTTGTTGCGGTCCCAGGACTTGTTGACTTGGTTGATGACCACTGCGGAGTCACCGTAGACTAGTAGCAGCTTGATGCCCAGTGAAGCCGCGAGGCGGAGCCCATGTAGCGAGCTTCGTACTCGGCTTCGTTGTTTGAGACCTTCTAGAAGATCTCAGGATGTACTTGAGTTGTTCGCCCATTGGAGAAATCAAGAGTACCCCCGCACCGCGCCTTCGAGCTTGAGCGAGCCGTCGAAGTACATCACCCGCGTGCTGCGGGCGCTCGGTTGGAGTAGGTAGCCGATTTTCCCGCCACTCGACATGAAGTCGACTAGTGCTTGCGACTTGATGGATGTGCGTGGTTTGAAGTCGATGTTGAGGGCGCCGAGTTCGACCGCCCACTTCGAGATCCTTCCGGTAGCATCTTGGTTCCGCAAGATGTCGCCGAGCGGGTAGTCGGTGACGACGGAGATCGAGTACTCCCCGTAAGTAGTGTCGTAGCTTCCGCGAGGTGATGAGCACCGCATACGGTAGCTTCGTACCGGGCGATAGCGTGCCTTGGATTCTCGACAGGACCTTGCCGACGCAAGAGACCGGGCGCCGGACCGGGTAGGCGTGGCCGTCTTCCCCGCCGCTCGACAAAGATGGCAGATCGACCACATGAGTAGTCGCAGCGAGGTAGAGCAAGAGCTTCTCACTTTTTGTGAGGAGTCGTGAGGACCGGTGGCTTGGATAGGAAGTCCTTGAGCTGGGCAAGGGCTTGGTCTGCCTCTGGAGTCCACACAAAATTCTCTTGATGCTTGAGTAGTTTGAAAAAGGGGAGCCCCCGTTCTCCAAGCTTCGAGATGAATCTGTTCAGGGCCGCCATGCACCCGGTTAGCTTCGGACGTCTTTGATGCGCGTGGGAGCTTTCATGCCGGTGATGGCGGAGATCTTCTCGGGATTGGCTTCGATGCCGCGGTGGGCGATGATGAAGCCGAGTAGTTTGCCCGACGGTACACCGAATACGCACTTGTTCGGGTTGAGCTTACGAGCGATACTCTCGCAAGGATGCGAAAGTCTCTTCAAGATTGGCGATGAGCGTGTCAGAGTTTCTGGTCTTGACGACCACGTCATCCACATAGGCTTCAACGTTTTTGTTGAGTTGGCTCTTGAAACGAGACCGGATAGCTCGTTGGTAGGTAGCGCCGTCATTCTTCAACCCGAAGGACATGGTCATGTAGTAGTACGCGCCAAACGAGGTGATGAACGCGGTCTTCTCCTGGTCTTCTTCCTTGATTGCGATCCGGTAGTACCCGGAGTAGCGCTCGAGGAAGCGAGTAGGTCGCAACCCGCCATGGAGTCAATGACTTGGTCAATCCGTGGCAACCCGAAGGGGGCCTTGGGGCGAGTGCTTGTTGAGGTCGGTGTAGTCGACGCACATCCTCCACTCGTTCGAGTTCTTCTTGCGGACGAGGACAGGGTTGGCGAGCCACTCAGGATGGAAGACTTCTCTGATGAAGCCAACCGCGAGTAGTTTGGCGAGTTCCTTCTTGATGGCGTCCCGTCTATCGTCGGCGAACCGGCGGAGGTGTTGTCGCTTCGGGGTAGCTTTAGGGTCGACGTTGAATGAATGCTCGGTCGGATTCCCCGGGCACTCATGGCATGTCCGCCGGTTTCCACGCGAAGATGTCTCGGTTAGCCGGAGGAAGCCGATGAGCGTGTCTTCCTATTTCGGGTCGAGGCCCGCCCCGATGGTGGTGGTCTTCTTCTCGCCGTCGCCCGTCCCGAGGTCAATCGTCTTGACCTGCACCTCCTCATCCGGGCCGAGGCTTGTTGGCATTGTCCGACTTGAAACGACCCGGATTTCCTCGGACGGAAACCCGACTCTTAGCACCTCGGTGGTAGTCCCAGGAGGGCTACCACGTGCAATCCCTGTCTCAGCGATGCCAAAATCCATTCGTAAAGATAAAAACAGCAATGTAGAGTACAACATTTATTTTATTACATTAATCAGAGTACATCTCTTCGGCACATGCCGGTACAAGTCCATCGGGACCGAATCAAACATAAATAAAACGTCTAGCAGCGGCTCCATGAAAGCGCGGGGAACTCCATATCCGCGGGCGGCTCAAGTGTAGGAAGAGCTCTAGTCCGCCCAACCGTCGTTGTCGAAGTCGTAGTCCGGCTCGCGTCGAGGCACCGTGGGTCTACCCGATAAGCGGGTAGGTCATGTCGGCTTCCCAACAAAGAGGCAAAAGCGGTGTATATTCTACTATGCATGAGATATCCCTATTCTCGGGCGTAGAAAGCTTAAGCAAAGCGACATTGCAACGTACAAGGTAACCGAGAATACACCTAGGAGGTCCACACCTCGGGGAAGCTTCCGCTTCCGAGGTCCACACCTCGGGGGTCCACACCCCGCTCAAGGAAAACCACACCAAAACTCCGGATCTCAACCACGATCTAGAACCCAACTCTCATCCGCGATGTGGGGTCCACCCGCTCCTATCCCCACATCTCAACGGCCGAAGCCGGGCTCACACACTCGGGGGGAGAGAGAAGAAGCACCGAGAGAAGTGTAGCTAGTCGGTGAGAGATCGAAAGACCGTCCATAACCGGTGGACACGGACTATAGCTATAGGTTTAACACTCGCGAGAGGTTGTACAACCGTACCCGCCGAATAGGGCCGGAACCGGCCGTCACCGTGTACCCGACCCTACCATACGGCCGAAGTCCAAGTGGATAGTACCCTCTCGCGTCTCCGAGCCCCGGCCCGGCCTCCGCGGCGAGCTCATACTACCCGCGAGAGGTCCCTCGAAGCCGTGGAACCCTTCCCCGGCCTCGCCGGGCAAAGTCTACTAAGGAGGGAAAGACCACTCCCGACACGATCACACCGATCCTCCTACAGGAGGGGTGCTATCCACTACAAGTCTCACCCCGCACCCCCGCCCAATACAAGGCGGGCGGTCTGTACGAAAATAGTCATCCGAAACAAGGTCAACTGACGATCGGTCCTTAAGGGGCCGAGAGCGAGCACTCACCATCTCCATCCCACACGACACGACCCTCGGGTAAGAGGCCAGATCGCATCTTCCCTCGGCAGCCGTTCACAAGTAACCAAGCGGCTCGCTCCCGCCAAAACACAGCAAGGAGATACGCACCCAGAACGCACGCTAGAAACACACCGAGATATCCACATCTCGGACCAAGCCCAGAGTACCATCCATAATCAATCAACAAAAGTATGGATAGTTGAAGTAAGGGACTAGATAGGGGTCTGTAGCTAGTCCCGCAGGTAGTAGAACAAGGAAACAGGGTATAACAAAGCATCAAGGCATGGCTAATAAACGGGTTATGCAATTCATCAGATCAATGCATTAAAGTAAAGCACTAGCAGCTATTTAACAACATGGGATCTACATGGTCGGGAGTGACATGACACCTTCGTTGCCGTTGAAGCGATCGGCTGTCCGGAGAAGTGTACTCGGGGTCCTCCGCGTCCTCCTCGGTCGAAGCTTGGGTCCGCGGCATGAGATTCGACGCGAAAATAAGAATACGGTGCACATCTAAGCAAAAACTCCAAATAAGAATCAATTTTTAGAAGATCCAAAAGAACTCAAACTACCTACAAACAGCAAGGTTTCGAAATTACGGATTTATAGAAATTAGTTTTATATTTTTCTGAGCTTTCTATAAAAAGTTATGAATTTTTAAAGGTTAAAACCATATATTAGGAATTTCTGGAAATTAATCCAGGAAGAGAAAAGGTTTTCTGAAATTATAAAATGGCCGCTGACGTCAGCATGACGTCAGCGTTTCTCGTTTCATGGGCCGAAGATGGGCTGAAAGAGTTACTGGGCCGACAGCGGCCCACTGGACTCGGCTCATCGGCCCGGGCGAGAAAAGTTCATATACCCTCCCCGAACTACGGTTGTGGCCCCAACCATTACGTTGGGCCCCTCCACGCACTCCGATGGGCCGGGTGCCGCTTAAGGCCCAACGGCCATTTCGTTCTTTGCAACTAGGGTAAGGGGCTCGCCCCTCCCTTGGCGCACGCGCGCGCCGGCGGCGGCGCGGCCTCCCCACCGGCATCGGTGGCGGCGGCGGCGTCCGGACTCGCGGCGGGGTGCGGCGGCGTCGGGTGCCAAGCGTTTGCGCGAGCACACGCAGGTAGGGCTTACGGCACGGCTCGAAGGCCAACTCGATTACACTCCCGGCGCGGCATCACCGGCGCGCGCACCGGCGGCGGGTCGACGGTGCGGGGTTGGGCACGGCGGCGGGGTGCGCTCCGGCTCTTCCACCCCCACCTCTTATCACTCAACGCACGAACGCAACGGCTCGAAGGCCGGCTCACGGAGCGGTGCGGTGTGTAGCACGCGGCGCGGAAGACGGCGACGCCACGGTCTTGCGCACGCTCGGCGGCGCGGCGAGCCGAGCCTAGGCGGCGGTATGCGCACGACTCGCGACACCCGCACGTCCGTTCGAGCAAAATCAAACCCACGGCGTGAAGGCCGGTTTCCGAACACTAGCCGCGGTGTGGGGCGCGACGCCGCGGGCCGGCGCACCGGGCAACATCACGGCGAGGTCGCGGCCAAGGCACGGCGGGGTGCGGCCGGCTAGGACTCACGCGCGCAAGCGCTCGACGCAAGGGACGAAACGAGCACACCGGCGGCGAGGCACGGCACCCGCCCGGCACACGGCTCGGCGGCGCACCGCGGGGTGGCCCTCGGTCCGGCCAACAACGGACGCGGCACGAAGGCACGCGCTCCATCACGGCCCGACGCCGCGTGCACGGGGTGGCCACGGCGCGGCGGCGCTTCAAGAGCAACACGGGTCGCCTCGCGTTCCCGGAAGAACGGCGACGCCACCGACGTTCGGTGGCACGAAGGCACGCGCACGAGCATGGCTAAGAGGAGGTACGGTGCAAGGAAAAGGGGTGGCCACGGTGCTCACGGCGGGTCGGCGGTGTAGTCGTCGCGAGGCTTGGCGTGGGCGGCGGCGCGGCGTCGATGTCGGTGTTCACGGCGGCGTCCCGCTCGGTCCGGCTCCCTCCGCGGTCACGAACGGCGCCTCCCTCGTCGGCTCCTCGCGTCCCCGTCAATCCTCAGCAGCGACGCGCTGGCGGCGTCGCGGCGCACGGTCTTCCCCCGCCCCTCCTCCTCTTCCTCTGCTCTCCCCTTCCTCTCCCCTAACGGCGGCGCGGGCACTGGAAAGGGGCAAAACCCCAATGCGGGTTGGTTGGCGAAGGAAGGATCCGGTCCCGGGGTGATGTAGACGCGCGGTCCAGGCGGCGTGAGGGCACTGATGCCCCCGGCGCTCTGGGATTGGCGGCTTGCACGAGCTCGGCGGCGTGGCCGGCCCTCGGTGGCCGCCACCGCGCCCAGGCGTCACCGGCGGGGGCACGGGGGTCCTTTCCCCCGTAGATTCCTCCCCCGGGGTGGGCCACGGGTGCGCGCCGGCTCGGCGTGCGTGCGGGGCCGGGCGGTCCGGCCGCCCCCGCGCGCGCGCGCGGTGCGGTGAGACCGGCGGCGCAAGGCCGGCTCCGTGACCGAGGCGTGGTTGGTGAGGATAAGCGTGCCGACACGCGGGCCCCAAGCATCGAGAGGTAGAGGAGGGGTATGGTGGGCTGCGCGGTTTAGTTGGGCGGAAGGGCGCACGGGGCGGGCCGGCTGGATCGAGTAGGTAGGGGAAAGCGACTGGTTCAAGGTTTGGTAATTTGGAAACAAGATAGGAGCTAAAGGTAAAATTAGAGTTTGAATTTGATCCCAACTCAAATTCAAACTTCACACATTTGAACTCCTAATAAACTAGAGAAAAACCAACTCACATATTTTACCATAATTTGAATATATGTTTTTATAAATGGGCTAAATTGGTGGAGAATTCGAGAGAAGGGCTAGCAATTTGGCTCGAAAATTGATAGCACTCAAGTTCAATCAAAAAGTTTTAAATTTTCGCAAAATTTATACACCTAAATTCTCGGGTTGTTACATTCTCCCCCACCACCGAGAATCTCGTCCTCGAGATTTAGTCCTCGACCTCCTCCGTGAACAAGTGAGGGTACTCTTTTACGAGATCGGCTTCCTTCTCCCATGTTGCTTCTCGCTCCGTATGGTTGCTCCACAACACTCTACGAAGGGAATGGTTGTCCTCCTTGTCTCCTTGACGGCTCGGTCCAAGATTTTCTCGGGATATTCGTATACTCAAGGTTGTCTTGCGGGTCAAGCAACTCCATGGGCACTTGCTTAGCCTCCTTTGCCTTCTCACTCTTCTTCGACCGTGACACGTGAAACACTGGGGTGTACTCCTGCCATTGCCTCGGGTAGCGCAAGCTGGTAGGCCAAACTTCCAATCCTTCGGGTGATAGGGTACGGTCCTACGTACCTCGATGCAAGCTTTCCTTTCACCAAGAACCTCTTAGTCCCTCGGAGCGGAGAGACCTTCAAGTACACTCGGTCGCCAACTGCAAAAGTCAACTCCCTCCTTCTTTTGTTGGCATAGCTCTTCGACGGCTTTGAGCAATCTTCAAGTTCTCACGAACTTTCTCAACTTTTTCCTCTGCTTCCTCAATGATTGCTGGCCCAAACAGTGCTCGTTCTCCCACCTCCGACCAAGCTAGCGGGGTTCTGCACTTCCGCCCGTAAAGGGCCTCAAAGGGTGCCATCCGGAGACTTGCTTGAAAGCTGTTGTTGTACAAGAACTCCGCAAACGGCAAACTGCTCTCCCAATCGGTACCATAGGTGAGTGCACACTCTCGTAGCATATCCTCTAGCACCCGGTTGACCCTTTCCGTCCGACCATCCGTACGTGGGTGAAAGGTCAGGCCGTAGTTGAGAGTGGAGCCCATAAGTTTGTGGAAACTCTGCCAAAACTTGGAGACAAACTGCGGCCCTCGATCAGATACAATACTTCTGGGTGCCCCGTGCAGCCTGAGTATATGCTCTACGTACAGTTCTGCCAACTTCTCGGTTGCGTACCGGGTCTTCACCGGCACAAAGTGAGCCACTTTGGTCGGCCTGTCCACTATGACCCAAACCGAGTCATTTCCTTTTGGTGTCCGAGGAAGTCCCACCACAAAGTCCATGGAAATGTCCTCCCACTTCCAAGCCCGGAATAGCCAACGGCTTCAACAAACCGACAGGTTTCTGATGTTCAATCTTTACTCTGCTACAGGTGTCGCAACAGGCCACGTAGTGTGCTATATCCTTCTTCATGTCCTTCCACCAGTATCTGATCTTTAGATCTCTGTACATCTTGGTGCTGCCTGGGTGGATCGAGTACCTCGAGTCGTGAGCTTCTCTCATGATCTGCTCCAAAAGTGCCTTGTCTTGTGGTACACAGATCCGTTCTTTCAACCACACAGTGCCTTGTTCATCTACCCGGTAGTCCTCTGCTTTACCCTGTTTCATCAGTTCTCGCAAAGCTTTAATTTCGCACACGACTTCGGGCCGTACGGATTCGTTCTTCCGGGTCATAGGTCACTCGCGGCTCGTTGACCCGGCCTTGGTCTACAATTTCAATTCTCAACCTTTCTAGCTCTTCATGCGGAAGCGGGTTGCTCTTCTCTTACCATGAGGTTGTTGCAATAAGTTTTCCGGCTCGGTGCATCCGCCACGACGTTGGCTTTTCTGGGTGGTAGTTGATCTCGACGTCGTAATCCTTGATCGGCTCTAACCATCGCCTCTGCCTCATGTTCAACTCTCGTCCGGGTAAAGAAGTACTTCGGGCTCTTGTGGTTGGAAAACGGCTCACACTTGTTCCCTATCGGGTAGTGTCTCCGGATCTTGAGTGCATGCACAACGGTTTCGCCAACTCCGGGTCGTGTGTCGGGTAGTTTTCCTCGTGTTTCTTCAGCTGCCTGGAAGCATAGGCCACAACTTTCCCTTCCTGCATCAGCACACAACCGAGTCCTTGCCTTGAAGCGTCACAGTATACCATGAAGTCCTTCTTGATATCTGGCAAGGTAAGCACTGGGGCTGTGGTGAGTCTCTTCTTCAGCTCCTGGAAGCTCTTCTCACACGCTTCTGACCACTCGAACTTTGTGTTGTTCTTGAGCAACTCTGTCATAGGCTTTGCGATCTTGGAGAAGTTCTCTATGAACCTTCGGTAGTAACCCCGCCAACCCAAGGAAGCTCCTGACATCTGTCACGTTCAACGGCTGCTCCCACTTGGTCACTGACTCTACCTTGGACGGATCCACGGCTATCCCTTCGCTGACAACACGTGTCCCAAAAACGCGACCTTCTCCATCCGAACTCACACTTGCTTGAACTTAGCGTACGGTTCTCGCTGTCTCGGCCTCCCTAACACGACCCTCAGGTGCTCCTCGTGCTCCTCCGTGGTCTCAGAGTAAACCAAGATATCATCGATGAATACCACCACAAACTGTCTAACTCTTCCATGAAGACCTTGTTCATCAAGTTCATGAAGTAAGCAGAGGCGTTGGTCAGCCCGAAAGAAACCACCACGAACTCGTACAAGCCGTACCGTGTGGTGAAAGCTGTCTTGGGAATATCCTGTTCTCGGATCTTCATCTGGTGGTAACCTGACCTCAAGTCGATCTTGGAGAAGAACCTTGCCTTTTTGAGCCTATCCAGCAGGTCCTCGATTCTGGGTAGCGGGTACTTGTTCTTGATGGTCATCGAGTTAAGCGTGCGGTAGTCTATGCACATCCTCTTCGTGCCGTCTTTGTTCTCCACGAAGAGCACCGGTGAACCCCACGGTGAGGCACTCGGCCGAACAAACCCTTGCTCGAGCGGCTTCTTGAGTTCTTTCTTCAACTCGTCCGGCTCGTCGGACGACATCCGTACGGACTCTTTGCAACGGGCCCCGCCCCCGGCATCGGCTCAATCACAAACTCCACGTCTCGGTCTCGGGGGTAACTCGGTAAGCTCCTCCGGGAACACGTGCGGGAAACTCACGGACTACGGGATCTCTTCAATCTTTTTCCCACTCATGTTGCACATCATCGTAGCGACCTTCGGACTCGTGGTTCGATCCGTACTTTAGTTCCACCTTGGGGTGTTCTAGCCGTATAACTGCGGGGTTGCAAGAGACTATCCCGTTGTGCTTTGCCAACCAATCCATCCCTAGGATCACGTCTATCCCGGTAGACTCCAAAACTATCAAGTCTTCCGTGAGCTTGTTGCCCCTCAAACACCATACTCACTCCCCCGCACTCTAACGTACTCCTCTTCTCTCCTAGCGGAGAGGCTGGTCAAGATAGGCCTTGGTCGAGGCTTAGTTGGTAAAGACCTTTCTTTAACAAACTTGGTAGAAATATACGAAAACCGAGCTCCGGTATCAAACAAAACGAGTTGCCAAAACCGAGTCAACAAGGAACTCACCAAGTGTGACGTCGGGTGCGGCCGCTGCATCCTCGGCGGTGAGGTGGTTCGGACGGCCTCGAGTAGGCGGCGGCCCCGAGCGGACCTCTGCTTGTGTACGGGGTGGCTGTCCTCCCGGTGCTTGGTGGCTTGGCCGGGGTCCGGAACCGAGAGCTGCGGTTCTGACTCCCCGGTGGCGCTGCTTGTGGACACTCGAACGACTTGTGCCCAACCTGACGGCAGTTGAAGCAAGTCACCTTGGATCTGTCTGCCGACCGCGCGGTGGTGGTCTCGATTTCCGGTTGTTCCGTCCTCCACTCCCGCCTGGGTTGGCTCTGCTCTGCGGCTGAGTCTGAGTGACGTGGTGCCTCTCCTGTGACTGGTGGCCCTGAGCGTAACCTCGTCCTCTGCCTCTGAGGTGGACACGAGCGTCCCGCACGGTCCGTGCGCTTGGACTTGCTTCCACGAACCTCCATGTACTCAAGCCTTGACCTCTCCACGATCAGTGCCTTGTCGATAATGGAGCGAAGTGTCGGGCAGTCGTGTGCGGACGGTGGTGTGCCATCCCCTTGTGCAGCCCCTTCCTGAACCAGTAGACTTTCTTCTTCTCTGTGTCGGTGTCGTCTGGCACGTACCTCATCAGCTCCTGGTAGCGGTTGGTGTACTCCTGCACTGACATACTTCCCATCTTGAGGTGCCTGAACTCGTCAGCCTTCCTGTCCATCACTGCCTCTGGAATGTGGTGGCTCCTGAAAGCCTCCACAAACTCGTCCCACCCGATGTGCAACGGGTCCCGGTGCGAGTCACAGTAGCTGTCCCACTACGCACCGGCCGTGCCGACCGGTGGCGGTGCGCCGCCACGGTCACACACTCCTCCTCGGTGAGTTCGGTCAACTCCGAGTTTCTTCTCGATCTCCCGTAGCCGGTTGTCCGCGTCCATCGGGTCTGGCCGAGTGGTCGAAAGTAGGCGGTCGCGGCTTGTTGAAGTTCTCAACCTTCTTCGAAAGCCCTCTCGCCGACCTCTCGTGGTTGTTGTTGTTGTTCGAGCTAGCAACCGAGTGATTGTCCGCATCGGTCGGGTCCGTCTTGCCATCACGTTGGCCAAGTTCGGGGGGGGGGGGGGGGGGGTGGCGGTGGTGGCACCTCGTGTCCCCGAGCCCGGCTTTGCTCCTCCCTCGGGCGGGGTACTGCTCGTGCTCGAGCTCCCGCTCCCCGAGCTCCCTCGTTGTCGTGCGCGGCTCCTCGACCGCCAACTCGGCCTCCTCGGCCTCCGCGGCCTGCCGGGCCTCCGCGGCCGCCGGGCCTCCGCGGAGCCCGCCTCGTGGCGCGTGACCTCCACGGCGTCCGCGGCCCCTCGCTCTCGGCCGGGTTAGGGGCATCCTCCCCCCCCCGTCGTCCCCGGCGACCTCCTCGAAACGGTCCGAGAGTCGCCGGACCTCCTTGCCCCCGACATCCGTTCCGGTTGCAAGAGTCGGTAGTGGTAGGGAGAATATAATTATTAAGGTTATTAACTATAAGGGAGTAATCCTGCTAACAATCAAAGATTTCATACGGACATAAAGAAGCATGAAATCCGAGAAAAAACATGAAGATCCATGTCACTCAATCAATGCCACCATACAAAAGGGGTGCACCTCGAGGTTTACTCCAACGACCTACGAGGGTACACGGCAACACATCACGCTAACGCATGGTACATCATGGGGTAGCTACTACGAGCATGACAACATGAGCGGCGGCATTACATCTAACTCATTACATCGACTCGGAATCTCTTGCTAGATCTCTACTCTCATCACCGGGTACTGCGAGGTGCCTCGAGCCGGTGTACGGTGGAACCGAGTAGAACGGCGGTGAGTGAGCCCCCGGGTAACCCGACATCCCGATCGCCGGTCCTCCGTAGTAGTCTAGGGTATCCCGAAGAGCATGGTCCATCTCTCGCCGTGTCCCGAGAGCCTCTCGGGTACGGGCGCACACGTGGTAGGAGCGTCGGGGGTAGCTCAAAGGTCTCGACCTCGGTCGTGGCCTCTTCTTGGGTGGTAGCCGCGCGGAGAGCTCCTCCAACTCTCTCGGCCTCTCGCCGGTCGGAACGCTCCCGGGCCGTGTGGGTCCCGGCTGCTCGGTCCCTCTCCTCGTAGACCGGTCCACCGAGGTAACACAAGTGGTGGTAGTTGTGTCGACTCGCCTCTCCCGAAGATCCCACATCCTTACTTGATAGTCAGCTGCTGCAGCTCCAACCGACTCCAACTGGTCCCTCGCCTCTGCAAGCCTCACTCTGTCCTCACGCGTGGCCTCCACTGTAGCCCGGTGCAACTCCTGCTCTGTCCTCAGCCGTGCCTCCAGTGTAGCGATCCTCCTGGCGTCCCTCTCGGTGCTGGCTCTGGCTGCTGCCAGTCCAAGCTGTACCAGCTCCCCGTTCCTCTGGTGCGACTCCTCCAACTGGTCGATTAAATCCTCTCTCTCCATCTCCAGGTCCTGAACCCGCTGCAGACATCCATCCCACTTCCACCTCAGGTACGCGATCTCCTTTGTACGCCCGTAAAGCGCCTGGTCCTGGGCCAGGATGCACCGTCTGGCCGCGAGCATCTTCTTGTCCTCCTCCACTGAAGTCACCTCAAGGTACTGCGCTCGGTCGCTCGTGTCCCAGCGGCTCGGGTCGTAGACCCCTGTCGGAAGCACGCTGAACGGGGTGTCCTTAAGCTTCTCCCCCAGCTGGACACAAACCATCTTGAGAGCTCGGCGTGCGCCAGACTGGTGTGCCTCCATGGTCGAACTCTCAAAACAGTGCACCTTAACCTCCTTGAACTCTGGCACCCGTGGGTCCGCCGTGCCGTAACGGTCGGGGAAAGTGGCAGGCATCGCTCCATGTGCCCCACGGTCCTCCCCTTGTAGCTGACTCGGTCGGTCCCCACTCCCGGTGCCTCCGGCACTCCCTCGGCAAGTGGCATAAGCCTCCGAACCTCCCCGCTGTCCGACTCCGGAGGGATCCACGCTTCTTCCGCCATCCGCACAACGTTGTTAGAGCGTAGTTAGTAAGGTAGTTAGTGAATGTTAATCAAGTTAATGCATATATATAAGTATAGATATATACATACGGAAGCCAAGGGGGTTTATATAAAGTTTCAAGGTTCGAAACGACTTCCTAAACTATCGACCAATCTCGGGGCTCGTCCTACGGTCAAGCATGGCTGCGGTACCAACCGAAACGACCCGGATTTCCTCGGACGGAAACCTGACTCTTAGCACCTCGGTGGTAGTCCCAGGAGGGCTACCACGTGCAATCCCTGTCTCAGCGATGCCAAAATCCATTCGAAAGATAAAAACAACAATGTAGAGTACAACATTTATTTTATTACATTAATCGAGTACATCTCTTCGGCACATGCCGGGTACAAGTCCATCGGGACCGAATCAAACATAAATAAAACGTCTAGCGGCGGCTCCATGAAAGCGCGGGGAACTCCATATCCGCAGGCAGCTCAAGTGTAGGAAGAGCTCTAGTCCACCCAACCGTCGTTGTCGAAGTCGTAGTCCGGCTCTGCGTCAGAGGCACCAGGGTCTACCCGATAAGCGGGTAGGTCATGTCAGCTTCCCAACAAAGAGGCAAAAGCGGTGTATATTCTACTATGCATGAGATATCCCTATTCTGGCTGTAGAAAGCTTAAGCAAAGCAGCATTGCAACGTACAAGGTAAGCAGAATACAGCTAGGAGGTCCACACCTCGGGGAAGCTTCCGCTTCCGAGGTCCACACCTCAGGGGTCCACACCCCGCTCAAGGAAAACCACACCAAAACTCCGGATCTCAACCACGATCCGAGAACCCAACTCTCATCCGCGATGTGGGGTCCACCCCCTCCTATCCCCACATCTCAACGGCCGAAGCCGGGCTCACACACTCGGGGGGAGAGAAGAAGCACCGAGAGAAGTGTAGCTAGTCGGGGAGAGATCGAAAGACCGTCCATAACCGGTGGACACGGACTATAGCTATAGGTTTAACACTGCGAGAGGTTGTACAACCGTACCCGCCGAATAGGGCCGGAACCGGCCGTCACCGGTACCCGACCCTACCATACGGCCGAAGTCCAAGTAAGTGGATAGTAACCTCCCGCGTCTCCGAGCCCGGCCCGGCCTCCGCGGCGGAGCTCATACTACCCGCGAGAGGTCCCTCGAAGCCGTGGAACCCTTCCCGGCCTCGCGGGGGCAAAGTCTACTAAGGAGGGAAAGACCACTCCCCGACACGATCACACCGATCCTCCTACGGGAGGGGTGCTATCCATTACAAGTCTCACCCCGCACCCCCCGCCCAATACAAGGCGGGCGGTCTGTACGAAAATAGTCATCCGAAACAAGGTCAACTGACGATCGGTCCTTAAGGGGCCGAGAGCGAGCACTCACCATCTCCATCCCACACAACACGACCCTCGGGTAAGAGGCCAGATCGCATCTTCCCTCGGCAGCCGTTCACAAGTAACCAAGCAGCTCGCTCCCGCCAAAACACAACAAGGAGATACGCACCCAGAACGCACGCTAGAAACACACCGAGATATCCACATCTCATACCAAGCCCAGAGTACCATCCATAATCAATCAACAAAAGTATGGATAGTTGAAGTAAGGGACTAGCTAGGGGTCTGTAGCTAGTCCCGCAGGTAGTAGAACAAGGAAACAGGGTATAACAAAGCATCAAGGTATGGCTATTAAACTGGTTATGCAATTCATCAGATCAATGCATTAAAGTAAAGCACTAGCAGCTACTTAACAACATGGGATCTACATGGTTGGGAGTGACATGACACCTTCGTTGCTGTTGAAGCGATCGGCCGTCCGGAGCAAGCGAGGTACTCGGGGTCCTCCGCGTCCTCCCGGTCGAAGCTCGGGTGCCGCGGCATGAGATTCGACGCGAAAATAAGATTACGGTGCACAACTAAGCAATAACTCCAAATAAGAACCAATTTAGAAGATCCAAAAGAACCCAAACTACCTACAATCAGCAAGGTTTCGAAATTATGGATTTATAGAAATTAGTTTTATATTTTTCTGAGCTTCCTATAAAAAGTTATGAATTTTTAAAGGTCAAAACCATTTATTAGGAATTTACGGAAATTAATCCGGAAGAGAAAAGGTTTTCCGAAATTATAAAAGGGCCGCCGACGTCGGCATGACGTCGGCGTTTCTCGTTTCATGGGCCGAAGATGGGGTGAAAAAGTTTCTTTGGGCCGACGGCGGCCCATCCGGGCTCGGCCCATCCGGCCCGAGCGAGAAAAGTTCATATACCCTCCTTGAACTACGGTTGTGGCCCCAACCATTACGTTGGGCCCCTCCACGGCCTCTCGATGGGCGGGTGCCGCTTAAGGCCCAACGACCATTTCGTTCTGTTGCAACTAGGGTAAGGGGCTCGCCCCTCCCTTAGGCGCACGCGCGCGCTGGCGGCGGCGCGGCCTCCCCCACCCCGCATCGGTGGCGGCGGCGGCGTCCGGACTCGCGGCGGGGTGCGGCGGCGTCGGGTGCCAAGCGTTTGCGCGAGCACCGCGCAGGTAGGGCTTACGGCACGGCTCGAAGGCCAACTCGATTACACGCCGGCGCGGCATCACCGCGCGCGCACGGGCGGCGGGTCGACGGTGCGGGGGTTGGGCACGGCGGCGGGGTGCGCTCCGGCTCTTCCACCCCCCACCTCTTATCACTCAACGCACGAACGCAACGGCTCGAAGGCCGGCTCACGGGGACGGTGCGGCGTGTAGCACGCGGCGCCGGAAGACGGCGACGCCACGGTCTTGCGCACGCTCGGTGGCGCGGCGAGCCGAGCCTAGGCGGCCGGTATGCGCACGACTCGCGACACCCGCACGTCCGTTCGAGCAAAATCAAACCCACGGCATGAAGGCCGGTTTCTAGAACACTAGCCGCGGTGCGCGGCGCGACGCCGCGGGCGGCGCACCGGGCAACATCACGGCGAGGTCGCGGCCAAGGCACGCCGGGTGCGGCCGGCTAGGACTCACGCGTGCAAGCGCTCGACCGCAAGGGACGAAACAAGCACACCGGCGGCGAGGCACGGCACCCGCCGGCACACGGCTCGGCGGCGCACCGCGGGGTGGCCCTCGGTCCGGCCAACAACGGACGCGGCACGAAGGCACGCGCTCCATCACGCCCGACGCCGCGTGCACGGGGTGGCCACGGTGCGGCGGCGCTTCAAGAGCAACACGGGTCGCCGCGCGTTCTCCGGAAGAGCGCGGCGACGCCACCGACGTTCGGCGGCACGAAGGCACGCGCACGGGCATGGCTAAGAGGAGGTACGGTGCAAGGAAAAGGGGTGGCCACGGTGCTCGCGGCGGGTCGGCGGTGTAGTCGTCGCGAGGCTTGGTGTGGGCGGGGGGCGCGGCGTCGGTGTCGGTGTCCACGGCGGCGTCCCGCTCCGGTCCGGCTCCTCCGCGGTCACGAACGGCACCTCCCTCGTCGGCTCCTCGCGTCCCCCGTCAATCCTCGGCGGCGACGCGCCGGCGGCGTCGCGGCGCACGCTCTTCCCCGCCCCCCCCTCCTTCTCTTCCTCTACTCTCCCCTTCCTCTCCCCTATCGGCGGCGCGGGCACCGGGAAAGGGGGCAAAACCCCAACGCGGGTTGGTTGGCGAAGGGGAGGATCCGGTCCCGGGGGTGATGTAGACGCGCGGTCAAGGCGGCGTGAGGGCACCGATGCCCCCGGCGCTCGGGATTGGCGGCTTGCGCGAGCTCGGCGACGTGGCCGGCCCTCGGTGGCCGCCACCGCGCCCGGGGCGTCACCCGGTAGGGGCATAGGGGTCCTTTCCCCCGTAGATTCCTCCCCCGGGGTGGGCCACGGGTGCGCGCCGGCTCGGCGTGCGTGCCGGCCGGGCGGTCCGGCCGCCCCCCACCGCGCGCGCCGCGGTGCGGTGAGACCGGCGGCGCAAGGCCGGCTCGGTGACCGGGCGTGGTTGGTGAGGATAAGCGTGCCGACACGCGGGCCCCAAGCATCGAGGGTAGAGGAGGGGTATGGTGGTTGCGCGGTTTAGTTGGGCCGGAAGGGCGCACGGGGCCGGGCCGGCCGGATCGAGTAGGTAGGGGAAAGCGGCCTGGTTCAAGGTTTGGTAATTTGGAAACAAGATAGGAGCTAAAGGTAAAATTAGAGTTTGAATTTGATCCCAACTCAAATTCAAACTTCACACATTTGAACTCCAAATAAACCGAGAGAAAAACCAACTCACATATTTTACCATAATTTGAATATATGTTTTTATAAATGGGCTAAATTGGTGGAGAATTCAGAGGAGGGCTAGCAATTTGGCTCAAAAATTGATAGCACTCAAGTTCAGTCAAAAAGTTTTAAATTTTCGCAAAATTTACACACCTAAATTCCCGGGTTGTTACACGACTTCTCTCGGATGTCGAGTTCACTTGGGGCAAGCTTCTTGGACGCGGCGTAGATCTCCATCATTGCGTTGGGTACTTGATTCGTAGGCGCGAGTTCCACGGCCTCGTGTCGCGGTCGAAGGATATCTTCAAGTCCCCCTCCGCGGCGATAGTACACCGGCCCGAACTTGGCATCTTGAGTACCAAGTAGGTGTAGTGGGGTACCGCCATGAACTTGGCGATAGGCCGGTCCGCCGAGGATGGCATGGTAGGACGTCTTGAAGTCCGCGACTTCGAACTTGATGTACTCGGTACGGTAGTTCTCCCTTGTTTCCCCGAAGGTAGCGGCGGGACCACCGAGCCCGGTGGTATAGCCGCGTTCCCAAGGATGATGCCGTAGAAGGGAGAGGTGCTCTAGTGATCATGTGGGTGATGTCGAGCTTCATCTTCTTCAAGGTCTTGGTGAAAAGGACGTTGAGTCCGCTTCCACCGTCGATGAGGACCTTGTTGAGTCTAGAGCCGCCGACCACCGACTTCGGGACGAGTGGGAACCGTTCTGGTTCAGAGAAGCTTGTCCATTGATCCACGCGGGAGAAGGTAATGGGTACCTCCGACCACCGGAGAGGGGTCGGGACCGCTGGTTCAATGTTCAAGACCTCTCGTCGATTAGCTTTCTGAACCCGTCTACTGGGTAGTCCACCGAAGAGGACGTTCACCGTCTTGTCGGGTTCCTGGAAGTCGTCATTGCCTTCGTCGGACCTTTTCTTGCCTTTCTTGTCATGAGGGTGTCGTGGCTCCGGAGTGTCTTTGAGTGCTCGCCGGAGTTGGTAGCACTGCTCGGTGGTATGGTTGCCGTCCAGATGCCACGGGCACTTTTCTTTCAGCGAGTCCTTGAAGCCGCTGGAGGTCTTCTTCGAGTTGTCTTTCACGGGGCGCCGGATAGCCGCGACAAGCATTGTCGGCTTGCGCTTGCGATTAGGACCCGAGTAGTTGCTGTTGCGACCGCCTTGGTTCCCATTGTTGTTGTTGTTGTTGTCGCCCGTGTTCTGCTTGCTCTTGCCACGGATGGCGTCTTACTTGGTGTTAGCCTTGTCTTCTTCATCATCCCGGGAGGTGATCATGTCCTTGAGGTGGGTGATGGAGCTCGGGCGACGACGACCGAAGTCTTCGAAGGTGCGACGGTGGTAGAGACCGTCCGGAAGAGGTCGATGACCTCCTTGTCGGTGACGTCGACTACGGTGGCGCGCTTGTCGAAGAAGCGGCACATGTACTTGCGAAGGGTCTCGCCTTGTTCTCGCTTCACCATTGCCGGGTACATGCGAGTACCCGAGCAGCCCATAGCGCCCACGAAGTTGCTAGTGAAATGTTCCTTGAGCCGGTCCCACTTGTCGATCGAGTGCCTCTCGAGTGACTCGAGCCATGTAAGCGGGGATTGATCCGGACGAAGGGGAAGTAGAGGCACTTCGTGTCATTATTGCCACCGGCCGTTCTCGATGGAGAGGGCGTAGCATCCGAGCCACCGCATCGGGTCCTGCTTCGCATTGTACTTGCCGATCCCCGCAGGTTTGAATTTCTCCGGGAGAAGCGAGATAGCGGCCGTGCGCAGAAGGCGGGGAAGCCGTCGTTGTCGCCCGCGGAAGCCTTCTTGCGTCGTAGTTCTTCGATTTTCGGCGGGCATCGAAGCCGCCACGTGAGGCGCCGGAGGCGTGGTCGTTCGCGTGGCCTCGGCCGCCGCAGCCGCCTCCGCCCCCGGCTCTCCTCGCCAGCCCCCGTGGTTGGAGCTCCCGCCGTCGCCGCCTCCACCGCCGGGGTTGCGATGAGGGATGATCTCCCGGTCGCCGCCGGTCTTTGTTGCCGTCGTGAGAGGGTCCACCGCCGTTGCCCGAGTACGGTTGGGGTTGGCCGGTAGCTCGGCTCGAGTACGGTTGCGACCGATGTCCACACCGCGACTTGTGGCTTCGTTGTCTTGCTGGCGGTTCCTAACGGGGGGCACTTGAGTGACCCTGTTGTCAACTCGCATGAAGTAGGCATCCTCCGCGAGCTTGGCAATGACTTCTCCCACGCGCATCCCCTGAGCCTGACGTGCTATCGTAGTGATAGACATGAGACATTGCTCTGGGTAGTGTGCACCCGGCTCTCGACTTGGTCGAGTGCTTCCGCGAGGTTCCGGATGGGAAGGGACTCACGGAGATGTCCGTGCCACTCGTTCCGCTTTCTGTTGCGCTCTCGTCGAGCGTCCCTGTTGGCCGTGGTCTCGTTGGCTGGTGCGTTGGCGGACAACTCGTCCGCTGAGATATCCTCGAGGTATCGGTCAGGGACTGTCCCTGAGGGACCCAGTGTCTCGTTGGTAGTCATGAAGACTTGCCGATCGGGAGAGCCGAGGCTAGAGTCACTGGTTGCCACCACTGTTGGAGTGTGCTCCTCACTTGGAGCTAGCGGTGTTCCCTCTTGGAACGGAAGTGAGTCGAGGTAGGCGACGCAACGTGAGTTCTCGTCTCCGTCGGTGCGCGGGCTTGCGGTCTGGCCAGTAGACGAATCTGCCGGCGGGTGTAGATGTTATAACCAGGCGGGATGCGAGTGTCCTGACAGCGGTTGCTCCATCGTGTAGGTCTCGGACTCGGGCTCGTCCGGGTCCGCTCCGAAGTCGAACTTGTAAGAGGAGTCCGAGTAGTAGCCGAAGATGGGGTTGGAGTCCGAGTCGTACTCGGAGGCGATCTCCTTCCCAGCTCGGCGTGAGGAGAGAGCCTTCGCGTGGGCCTTGCTAGCGATGCAGAGGCCGTATGGGAAGTGCTCATGGAGTGGGGAGTCCGCACACGATGGCTCGATAGCCGGCTCGCATGTGATGGCCCACGGTGACGTCGAGTTCGAGTTGGAGTCGGATCCAAGCTCGAAGTCGGCGTGTTGGCTGTAGAGCGAAATTTCGCCGAATTTTCCGGCGAGATCGCCCGTGACTATTTCAGGAAGCGTCATGAGGCCAGTCTTCGGGTTGGGCGGCATGGTGAGGCGGCGGCGGAAGGATCCGGCGCCGTCGGCGGTGCGAACGAGAGCCGAAGATGAAGGTGTCGCCGCGGTTGAAGGCGACGGTTGGCTTGATGAAGATTGTGGCTTTCGAGTTCGCCATATGATCTTCGGCGAGATCCCCTACCTCGGCGCGCCAGCTGTCGGTGTTTTAGACCGGCAACCTACCAAGGGGAGTACCCGAGGAAGATGAATGTGGCCTCGCCGAGATCGGTAACTCGAAGGAAGAGACACGTGGCACACAATTTAGACAGGTTCGGGCCGCGAGGTGCGTAATACCCTACGTCTCGTATGCCGCGTAGCTCTGGATTGATTGGATGTGATTACAAGATGATGCGTAATCGGAGAGAGAGGGTCCCCGCCTCGCCTTATATAGTCCGGAGGCGGGGTTACAGGTTGGTTTAGGGAGAGAGTCTAGTCGTGTACGTCTAGGAGTACTCTACACGGTACATGGTATGTATAGCTTCCTATCCGAGTACTTCTCCACCGTAGTCCTTGCGCCCTCACGCCATCGGGTACGGTGCAGGCACAAGTCGGGTAGTCCTAGGGGCCCACCGAGTAGTCGGTCCCCGGTACCCACCGTGGTAGTAGGCCCGGGGAGGTCCATACGACACCGGTTCCGGCTCTAGAGCCCCGCAAAAGGCGCTCTCTGGAGCCCTTTTGTTGGGACGAAGCCAGAAAAGAGTGGCTCCGCCCGACTCCAGATGGCTCCACGCCAAGATTGTCGGCCCCGCCCTCAAGCGGGCACAGGCGGGAGGCTGAGCGGGGTGGAGCGGAGGCAGGGCGGATGAAGATCGATGATGACACATACCTCCGCGTGGCCACACTCGTAGACGAGCTCCGCGGCAAGCCCCACACAACGTGTACCTCGGCCATGGCTTCGCCGTCGGCGACAACCTGATGTAGTTCATGCACGAGATGGGGGCGGGGCGGCTGGAGCGGGACGGAGGCAGAGGGGAAGACCGAGAGGCGTCACTTGTCTGATCCCTACCTCATCGGACGGGAGAGGCCTCGGCTCCTCCGCCGTTGCAGGGGATCGGAGCGGGACAGAGGTGGAGGGGAAGACCAAGAGGCGCCGCTAGTCGGATCCTTGCCTCCTCCACCGTGCAGGGGATTGGAGTGAGCAGAGGAGGAGGATTCACCAGACGCAAGGGATTGAAGTGAGGAGAGGGGGGAGAGAAATGAGTGGAGAAAAAAGGAGAGAAAAAATAGGGGGGAAGATAAAGGGAAAAAGGATGGGAGAAAAAGAAAAGAAAAAGAAAAATGAGAAGGAAAAAATAAAAAGAAAATTGTAGTGAAGGATAATTTGGATATTTTACAATATCAATCCAACAGTGAAGCCGTTTTGCCAAACATTTTCCAAATTAGCTTCAGCTCCATCAAAAAAACGCTCCACCGAAGGAGTAAGAATTGAAACTGTTTTTAAAAACGCCCCACCGTCGACTGCGAGGTTTAGAGGGTGTTTGGATCCTTTTAGTCACCTGACTAAAATTTAGACAGACTAAAATCTTTTAGTCAGCCCCCTTTGGAAGGTCACTAAAACTAGTTAACATTAAATTGCTCTCTCTCCCTTTCTCTCTCATCTCCTCTCCTCTCCAATCCCACCCTTTCTCTGCTCTCCTGCTCCGCTCGCCATCCGCACGCACTGGAGATCGCGCGGCGTCGGCTCCCCAAACGCCGCCGCCGGCGGAGGTCGAATCTACAGACGAGCTCGTGGAGGCGGTGACCCCCGCGGTGTCGCGCTCGTCGTCATCATCCTCCACCGCGTCCTCCGCCTCGTCGGCACCGTTCCTCGTCCTCCCGTAGCGGCTTACGCCGCTGGGCCTCAAGGACCTCCTCCACAAGAGCAAGTCCGACAACGGCGGAGGAGGGGAGCACGGCGGGCGAAGGAGGGAAGCGTGCCGGGTTCGCACGACGCCATGGCAAAGGCGGCCGAGGGCGGTGGCAGCGGGCGATGCTAGGTCCGTGATGGCGGGTGCGGACGCCAAGGCGTGGGGGGCCGTCGGATGCGGGACGGGTGGCGCCGCGGAGGTGGCAGCTCGCGGTGGTGGCACCCCCGGGGAGCTGCCCGCGCCCAACTCGCTTGGGAGGAGGGAGGCAATGCGGGGTGGTCTAGGGAGAGAGGGGGTGGAAGAGCAATAAATGCGGAGAGAGAGGGTTTTAGTCACCTTTAGTTGGGTCACCCCCCGACCCGAGACTAGCGTCAAGGCCACCTTTAGTGAGAGGTGTTTAGTCGGAGAGGTGTTTGAAGGTTTAGTCACGTGAGGTGGCTAAATTTAGTCAAGTAGTCTCTTAGTCGGGACGCCCCGCTTTTCTCCGCACAGCGCCCTGCCTTCGTCTCCCCAGTACCCACCTGCAGAGCCCACGCAAAAACCCTCCCAATTCCCCACCGCCGTCGCCGGAGTCTCTACCCGCCGCCGCCCCCACCCCATCCGAGCGCACGCCGCGCCCTACATTACTACCCCCTCCATGGAGAGATCCTCACCCTCGCCCGCCGCGGGCGACGAGCCCCCCTCGCGCTCCGCCTCCGCCATCGTCGCCGGCGCCGTGACCGGCTGCCACGTGCTCAGGATTGTCGGCTACTCCCGCACCAAGGAGGTCCAGCATATCGAATCCCGCCACTTCCGCGTGGGGGGTCGCACGTGGTCCGTGCGGTACCACCCCAACGGCAGCGCCGCCGACAACGCCGATTTCATATCGCTGTTCCTCGCCCTCCACGTCCACGGTACCGTCGCAGAGGCCGTGAAGGCGCAGGTCACCATCAGCTTGCTCGACCAGGACGGGAAGCCGGTGCCGTCGTACAGCAAAAGCACAGAATATGTCGATTTTTCGGAGAAGGGGAGCTGGGGCTACCCAAAGTTCATGGAAAGGCAGGCTTTGGAGAAATCAGAGCATCTCAGGGATGATTGCTTCACAGTCAGATTCGATGTGACTGTCTTGAAGAATGTCCACACTGTGGAAGAACAATTCGTTGTGGTACCGCCATCTGACATGCAACGGCACTTTGGTGATCTCCTGTGCAGCAAAGAGGGTGCAGATGTCAAGTTCCGAGTTGGCAGGAGGACATTCTCTGCTCATCGGCTTGTTCTTTCGGCACGGTCACCGGTCTTCAAAGCGGAGCTCTATGGCTCGATGAAAGAGAGCACTACCTCCAGTGTCATACGCATAAATGACATGGAGACCGAGGTCTTCGATGCTCTGCTTACTTTCATTTACACAGACACCTTACCAGAGATGAAAGAACAAGAGGAATCTGCAATGGCTCAGCATTTGCTTGTCGCCGCAGACAGGTATAATATGGATCGGCTGAAGTTGATTTGCGAGGATAAACTGTGCAAACACATCGATACGGATTCTGCTGCAAGCATCCTGGCGTTAGCAGAGCAGCACAACTGTCATGGGCTTAAGGAAGCATGCTTTGCATTTCTAAGCTCATCTAGCGCTCTTGATGCAGTCATGGAAACAGATGGCTTTGAGTACTTAACAAGTAGCTGCCCCAGGGTTGTGAAGGAGCTGATGTCCAAACTTGTTGCTCGTTGACTTGTGAATTGTAAATCGATGGTGTGGGCATGACATTT
This sequence comes from Cenchrus americanus, assembly GCA_947561735.1. NCBI lineage: Eukaryota > Viridiplantae > Streptophyta > Magnoliopsida > Poales > Poaceae > Cenchrus > Cenchrus americanus. Next base: position 61,249,538 of record OX387240.1, read on the forward strand.
TGGTCAAACATTTTGTCGTTGAAGAAAGTAAAGCTGGATATTCTGCTATGTTATACACTAGCACTAATTATATTTAGTCTTGTCCCAAGAGAATGCAAAGGTACCTCAGCTGTTAGTTATTTTGTTGCCGTACTCTTTACAGAACTATTAGGGTGACAAGCTGTATATGAAAAATCAAGAAGAATTTGTGCTGGCATCATGAACATTTATCTCATTATTTGCATGTATACATTTATCGTTTCATTCAAACATGCATCTTCCATTCACTTCAAGATATATGTGTTTATTAGCAGGTTAAGATAGCCTGAATTTGTTACGCTGGAATACTGGATTTGGAAATTGCTACCTTTAGCATTGGATTAATATGCTATAGTAATTCCTTGTAACTAAGGCATAGAAAAAAAAGAATGTTTGCAAACTACGAATCTAACAGTAACTTATGTCAAGCTTGTTCACTGCAGTTCTAGTTACCTGAAGCAATGCCTGCTATACTGCTATATCTTACCTTTTTGCCTTCCATGACCACTGATTCATCTCCTGAAACCAAAATGCCCTCAATTTCTTGGCTTACTCGTTCTCTTAGTGACACATTGATTTCTTGGTTTTCTTATGGAATGATGGGTTTTGTGCCAAATATAATTTGCATTTGTGGAGTGAGGAAGCCAGGATCCAGGACTGTGTGTTTCACCATTTCTGCTGATGCAAATGTCCTGCCAATATTGTTGCTCCTTTCTCTTCTAGTCTTTTTCTTATGGAATTTCTTTTCTTTTCTGTATTTGCGTAACACCAACTTTTATCATGTTTCTTTTCCAGTTTGTAATAAAAATCAAGAATGACATAGAAAAGCCATGAATTTGCGAGCAAGACTGATAACAAGTTTCTGTTTGACAAGTAATTTAAATCCAGCAGAATTTAACGATATGTAAAATCTGTTTATGAATATCCTAATAGGATAAGCTGGGATTATCTGATTAAATATTTGTTTGGATGAAGTAAATCATGTATATCATAATGAGGTTGTGGACTTGTGGTATTATTGCCCCATTTGGGAATCAGGATGTTATTGAGTATTGACAGAACAAATGGCCAGCTGGTTGGGATAATAAATACCCTGCAAAGCAAGTGCATTTAGTTCTTGGAGGCATAGGAAACATGGCTGATGACTCCAGTCAGAAGATGAATATGAGTTCTCAAAGTTGTGGCTGGTTGGTATGTTTTTATTGCCAAGTTGTTATACTTATAACGAATTTCTTAGCACATTTTGTGTAACATGTTTTCTGTTTCCTGGAAAATATCGTATCCTTTTTTGTTTTTTGTTTGTGAACGATAAGATGATTAATCACATGTTATAAAAACACAATCACTATTTGGCCGCATGGGTGGGCTGGCTAGGCCTAGCTCCTGCATGCGTTGCCTGGGCCGGCCCGACAGAGCCAAAAGTGTAGAGATGCACTGAGTATTGAGTGTAACAAAAATATAAAGGTAGAACACAAAATATCACATGTTATAAAAACACAATCACTATTTGACTGCAGCAACTCACAGGCATCTTGCTAGTCAGAATAAATGTAGTATGCTTTGCAAGTGCATGTATTTATATTTGATTGGATGTGGATAGTGAGAATATTGCTTTGTAGTTAGGAAGAGTTTCTTTTACTTGCCGAGGAGAGATTCAAAGACAATTCAGAATATTCTTGTAGGCTTCATCTCAAACTGACCTGACGGATTTCTCTTTCTTCTAAACAATTTTTGTCCTGCTTATATTCCTTAAAATTTATATTAGTGGTTATTCATGTCCATTTTCTTTTACTCAGCGGGGTAAGTGTAGCACAGGTACGAACTGATTCTTGTCCCCGTCACTCTCTTCTCTTGTATTATCCTGGTAAGTTTCCATAAATAACACTGAGGAGATGATACATGACTGGTGTGTGCAAGCAGGTATATGAGATAATCAGCTATCGGCCGGCGTATCTGCTGCAGTTAGGAACAACCAGTGTCAATATGTAGTTTTGTCATAATCTTTTTTTCATCATGTATTCTTCTGAAACATCATGTGCTATGATATGTGCAAATGTTTTTCCCTTCGCTGCTAAAGACGATTGTCTTTTTCCTGTGGTCAAGTTCTTTATGCCCCATTGACTGATTGGCTGCAGTGGTGCCGCGGTGCTATATCATTGCTCCAGAAAACTGCCAAGGTAATAATCGACTGCTACTGCAGTTATCTCACGGGCTCTTGCCTCCTTTGCCAACTTATTTTTTTATGGTGCTAACATTTGTATTTCCCTTGCAGACTGGCAATGTCAGCCTTGCCATTGCCCCTTGTCCCTCGGCAGAAATGGTGGTCATCAGAGGCTTCCTCCTCACTATCGCCACAACCACAGGGTACCACAAGATCCGTGGCTACAAGTTACTCACTGACTAAGGTGATCCCCTACCATGGTCAACTACAACTGGCCCATCAACTGCTACCTCAAAGGCAGTGATCACCAAGATTCAAGAGGGCAGACCTAGAGCGGCCTAACTCTTCAGGAATGACTGCTTCACTGCGTCGTGTAAGGCCAGTCTCAGTGGAGATGCCATGAACATGATTACCACATCATCGAAAAACATTTGAAACTACAATGAAACACCTCCCTCTCAATGCATAGTTTCATCTATTGTTGTTTTCTAGGTTGCATGCAAGATACAAGTTGTCTAGGTAACTGTGTAGGGAGAGTTTCATCCTCATGAAACTCATTTTACCTCTCTCTTCATTAATACACTGTCACATCATCAAAAGTGCTTACATGACAACCTATTTAATGTCCGTGTAACCCCATTGAGACTGGCCTAACATCACAGTCATGAATGAGTTCACACAGTGGAGTCCTGTGTTGGAGTTCCGTTCGTGGTGGTTCCTCCGTCTGACCTTCACTGACACCCTTGGTCTTGGACTGGACTACTCTCGGGCGAGGGTGGTGTGGAATGACCTTCATGTAGTAAACCTTCTAGCAAGAAGTATCCGGACGAGTATATTTTCATTGTACTGGTACCATTATTGTCAGTGCACAATGTGAATTTGGACAATAAGTTGCCAACAAATACAGTGTTACAAATGATAGACATTTTATTGGGATTACATATGACTATGGTGTTCTTACCACTTATTATTATGTACTCTAATGTAGGCGAGAGATTCAAGAAACAAAGAAAATATTTTTTTGGTAATGACTCCAAAGAACGGCCATGCTCCTTATATTAGCGGAGTGACGGAGTGTGATAGCTTGCTAGGCCGTCACACTTTGAACGGACTAAAACTGATTCAATTGAAATATGAAACTTATCTGTAGTAATGCTCCAGCAAATTCACTAGTACGCTCACCACACCATGAGAGCTTTTACTTCCAAATTATAGATCATTTTGATTTTTCTATATTCATAGATATTATTATGCATCTAGACATAGTTTATATCTAAATGCATAACATCAACTATGAATCTAATAATTTGGAACAAAGTGAGTATTTATTATCTGACGGACTTGTTCACTGAGAATTCATGGATAGATCGACTTCAATGATCGACCGGAGACCTAGCGGCATAATATTGTAGTCCTTGAATCCAGCTTCAAGGAGTACATTCTTCCACTCTTGCTCATCTCGTTCAACTCCACCAGCTTTCATGATATCCAGATCACACCAAACCTGTGTCTCTAGAAGCTTGATATCCGACGGCTTAGATCCAAGCACCATATCTATGATTATTATCTTTCCTCCTGCATCTCTTGAAGGGATAGCTTGCTTGCAATTCTTCAGTATCTTTGCACTCGTCATCGCCCCAATCGTGCAACACGTACTGAAACAAATAAGCATTAATTAAATTAGTCTAAGTAAGTAGTATCACCAATAATTGGGCACTCACTACGGGAATTGCCGACTTCGTCGCGAGCGGGTGTAAGTGCAATCAAGCCCCTAAGTGGGGTTTGGTGATGTTGACCACTTAATTAAAGAACTAATGAGTTTTTGAGTATGTGTGACAGGTTTAAAGATAAAGAAAGAAGAAAAGGAAAGAAAGGTGACCCCTCATTATTTGAAGTGGCTTCCTAGAGCTCAAGACAAGTTTTAATTTCATTTTCTATTTTGAATTTGAGTATAGGACAAGCCGTACTATTAAGAGGGATACTAATAGTGGCATGGATGTTACCAAGTGCTTAAAGTCTACTCTAAAACCAAAATTATCCCAGCCACAAATGACCCATCAACTAGCTGACTCAGTCTTGGATTCTTCTTTCCCGGAACCTCTGAGCTTTTCCCGGAAGTTCTGGGCTGTTCCCAAGTCAGCAAGCTGAAGTCACCAGATCCCGGAGGTTCCGGGATCCAGCCCGGAGGTTCCGGGGTTTCAAAGTAACCGTTGCAGGTCCAGATCTGAGGGTATTTATACCACCTCATCTCCCAATGGTTATCTTCTTCTTCCTCTCCTGCGCCAAACAGTAGCTTTTGCTCCCCTTCTCTCCCAAGCATTGACTCCTACCAACTTGAATCCAAATATAACCCTAGCATTCAATTGTGGAGTGATTCCTTGTGAGAAAAAGTAAATCCAAGCCCCTTCTTGTGTTCTTAGCACTTGGTGGACCCCTAGCTCCTTGGTGGATCTTTACTCTTGGAGCCTTGCTCCTAGACGGCTAGAGGTTGCTTAGAAGCTCTCCAATCGATTGTGGAAGCTCTAAGAAGTTTGTATTACCCTCACTTGCTTAGTGGAAACCCTCCACCTATTACTTTGGTGATAGGTGTGAGAGAGGAGTGGATCTAGAGAGATCCCATAGCCTTTGTGGCTAACCTCAACAACGTGGATGTAGGCCAACCTTTGTGGTGAGCTGAACCACGGGATAAATTGTTGTCCCTTGTGCTTAATCTTTACTTGCTGTTGTTGGTTAATCTCTTTAGGGTGCTTGCTCACTAGATCTATTAGGGTTTGCTTTGTTTCTTGCTATATCTCTAACCCTAAGGTTGTTAGTGTGCTTAGTATCTTTCCTTAAGCTCTTGTAACCAATTTTCTGCTATATTGTTGCTCTCTAATCTTGTTTCACACAGCAAATCGTCAAGGGAAAGAATTCCCTGAAGCTCCTGGAAAATACACCGAAGTGCATTTTCCCAGAGGTTCCAGGGTAAAGCCCGGAGGTTCCGGGTCCGGCGAGTTGGCGTAAATTGGCCGAGTTTGTTTGGCGGTGCCTATTCACACCCCCTCTAGGCCATTTGCATTGATCCTTTCAATTGGTATCGTAGCCGGTTATCCTCGTTAACACCTAATCGTGTGAGGATATGGCAAGTGATGATGACAAGCAAGAAGAAGAGGAGTTTGAGGACATACCAAGCGAGGTTGAAGGTGATGCCTCGGAAGTGGGCAACACATCAGCCCAAGAGAAGTTCGAGAAGCTTAAAACGGCTGTGAAGGAAAGCTCCAAGGAAGGAAGCAAGAAAAGCAAGAAAGAGGAAAAGAAGAAAGAGAAAGAAGAGGTAAAGAAGAAAGAGGACAGAGAAGCAAGAAAGGAAGAAGAAAGGGAAGAAAGAAGAGAAGAAGAGAAGAAAAAGAACACCTTCACCATCTCCATCACCATCCTCATCATCCTCATCATCATCTTCATCTAGTGAGAATGGAGATGGGGATGACGAGTACTATGGCACAAGAATTCCCAAGAGAACACTCAAGCCCAAGCCAAAACCCAAGGCTAAGTCCAAGAATGACTATAGAAGCGTATCCTTGAACTATGATTCTTTGGAAACGAAATCTAAGGATGATATCACTATACCCGTTGGCAAGTTACCCCAATTTGATGGGACTAACTTCGCTAAATGGAAGCATATGATGAAAGCCTATCTAACTGGTTTGAGTTTGGAGTTGTGGAACATTGTGTGTGTAGGTTTTGATGATCCCGAAGACTTTGGAAACCTTACTCCACGTGATCGCCGCAACATTAAAAGAAATGCTCAAGCTACAAGCATACTTCTTAGTGCCTTGAGTGCCCAAGAGTACAATCAGGTTAATGGGCTAGAGATTACCAAAGAAATTTGGGACACCCTCCTCATTGCTCATGAGGGTGTTGACAAAGTGAAGAAGTCCAAGATCAACATTTTGATGGCCGAACTTAATAGGTTCACTATCTTTGATGGAGAAGGGACACAAGAGATGTTTGATAGATTAATGGTCATAGTTGGGAAGATACGTGGTTTAGGTGGTGATGAGTTAGATGATCACTATGTTGTGAAAGTGATGTTGGAGGCCTTTGCTCCAAGGAATCCTACACTTTGATTAGAGAGAAGAAGAGATTTGAGGAGTTCTCTCCAAATGATGTTCTTGGAAGAATTCTTACTCACGAGCTAATGGACAAAGAAATACAACATAGAAAGAAAATTGGTGAACTAGAAGCCAAGTTGAACAATTTGAAGGTCAAGGAGGTTGCTCTCCATTCAAACAAGTCAAGCAAGCCCACTACCTCATCCAAGCACTCTACTCCACCCAAGCCCTCCAAGTCAAAATTCAAGAAAGTGGAAGAGAGAGCTCTACAAGTGACTCAAGTGAAGATGAAGATGAAGGTTCTCATGTTGAGATTGGGGACATGGCTTTGTTCATGAAGACATACAAAAGAGGATTGAAGAAACAAGGCTACAAGTTTGCCAAGAGGAAGTTTCCCAACAAGAAATAGAGAACTTGCTATAATTGTGGAAACACCGATCACTTCATTGCAGATTGCCTAAATGAGAAGAAAGAAAGCAAGTATGACAAGGGCAAGGGAGGTCACAAGAAAGATCAAAGAACATATCACAAGAGAAGGAACTATGGTGGATAAGCTCACATTGGTCATGAATGGAATTCCGGAGATGAAAGCTCTAGTGAAGAAGAAGGGAAGAAGGTTGCAACCGTGGCTATCAAGAAACTTCCCTCCACATCAAGGTTGTTCAACAACTTGACAGATGATGAAGAGAGCTCATCCATCCATTGCTTCATGGCCAAGGGTGAGAAGGTAAAAACTACCTCTCCTCCTTCTAGTGATGAGTCGGAAATAGACTCTAGTGATGAATCTAGTGATGAGGAAGCAAACCAACTAATTAATGACATGGATAAACAATCTAGAGATTTTATGGCTAGGTTGATAGTAGAACTAGAGAAGTGCCAAGACACTCTTAGATCCGAGAGAAGTGAGCTTGAGACTTTGCGTTTGGAAGTGGACCAAGCGGAGAGTGTTATAGCTACTCTCAAGGAAGACATTCTCGCTTCTCAAGCTCAATGTAATTCTCTCAAGTTGAGGAATGAAGAGCTTGAGGAGCAATATAGTCTCCTTTGGAGTAGCACCTCACATCCTTCGGAGGCTAAGGTTGATCCTAGTGCTTCTACTAGCAAGGGCTGTGATAAATGTTATAACATTGATCTTGAATCTTATGCCACTAACCTTGCTAACATGGAAGCTTTGAAGAAAGAAATTGCTAGGTTGAACTCAATCATAGCTAGTGGATGCATGAGTGAAGGAAACAAGAGAAGAAGGTTCACCAAGAAGGAAAAGTTGGATAAAAGTCATAAACCAAGTTTTGGATATATTGAAGGGGCAAGACAAATGGAAGGAAAGTTATCAAAGAAAAGGAATGTCTTGAATTCAAGAGCACATGGTTTCTGTTTGCCCAGACCCTGGAGGTTCCGAGCTCGAAGCCCGGAGGTTCTGGAGTCTGGAAGCCTCGAACCTCACAGACAATAGAACCCGGAGGTTCCGAGAAAATTCCCGGAGGTTCCGAGGTCTGTAAGGTCAGAACCAAGAAGAAAGGCAAGGTTCAGCACCAACATGTGTCCAAGACCCCTAACACTCGTCTACAGATCCAAAGCCATCCAATCATGCCTAGGAGGAACTTGTCTCCCAACAAGAACAAGGCTCATGCATCAAGCAACATACCCCCTAGCTATGTATTGAGACGCAACAACCATGGTAAAGTTGTTGCCACGTATGTTGGAAATGAGTCCAACATATATGTGAAAAGATCTCTATGGGTTCCCAAGGTCTTGGTTGCTAACGTGGAAGGCCCCAAGTCAAATTGGGAACCTAAAAGAAGAAACTAAATTGTTTTGTAGGCATACTCCTCCGGTGGATCAAGTTGGGTGCTTGATAGCGGATGTACACATGATATGACCGGAGAAAAGAGTATGTTCTCATCCTACCTCCATTTGGAAGGACCAAAAGAAACCATTGCCTATGGAGGGGATACAGAAGGAGAAGTCATCGGTATAGGTGATATTTCTATTTCTCAAAACCATTCAATTACAAATGTTCTTCATGTTAATCCGTTAGGTTACAATCTATTATCGGTTTCACAACTTAGTGAGATTGGTTTTGATTGTCACTTCTCGGATAATGGTGTGTCCATCATAAGAAGGGATGATTCCTCTATTGTCCTTTCGGGTCGTTTGGGGGGGGGGGAAGCTTTACCTAGTTGATCTCAACAAAAGTAAAGTTTTTCCCAAGACTTGCTTTGTGGCAAAATCTAGCATGGGTTGGCTATGGCATCGCCGACTAGCTCATGTTGGCATGAGGAACTTGGCCAAACTTTTGAAAGATGAACACATCCTTGGACTAACAAATGTACATTTTGAGAAAGATAGGATATGCAAAGCATGCCAAGCCGAAAGGTGTAGGAGCACCTCACCCACCAAATAGCATCCTCATTACATCAAGCCCGTTGGAGCTCATTCACATGGATCTATTTGGACCGGTGGCCTACATAAGTATTGGTGGTAACAAATATGGTTTGGTTATTGTTGATGACTATTCTCGCTTCATGTGGGTGTTCTTTTTGTTTGATAAAAGTGAGGTATAAGGGAAGGTGAAGACCTTCATAAGAAGAGCACAAAGGGAGTTCAAGCTACCTATCAAGAAAGTAAGAAGTGACAATGGCTCGGAGTTCCGAACACCAATGTTGAAGAATTTCTTGATGAAGAGGGCTCAAGCACGAATTTTCAGCTCCCTATACCCCTCAACAAAATGGGGTGATTGAGAGGAAGAATCGAACTCTTATTGAGATGGCAAGAACCATGTTGGACAAGTACAAGACTCAAGACATATTTTGGGCCGAAGCTATCAACACAACCTTGCCATGCCATCAACCGCTTCTATCTTCACAAGTTTCACAAGAAGACTTCCTATGAGCTTATCACCGGTAAAAAGCCCAAGGTGTCCTACTTTAGAGTGTTTGGGCGCAAATGTTTCATTCTCAACAAGAGGCCCCGAACATCTAAGTTTGCACCAAAGGTTGACGAAGGTTTTCTTCTTAGTTATGGTCCTAATGAGCATGCATATCGAGTCTTCAATCTAACCACCGAAGGATTGAAGTCACGGTAGATTTGACATTTGATGAAACTAATGGCTCTCAAGTGGAGCAAGTTGATTTAAATGTTGTAGGTAAGGAGAAGCCATCTTGTGAAGCAATCAAGCAATTGGCCATAGGTGATGTTAGACCAGCTTGAAGCACAAGAGGAAGATGAAGAACAACATCAAGCTTCAACACCACTCGAAGGGTCAAAGGTCACCGGTTCTCCGAAAGAGCAGACTCCCGAGGTTCCGAGGAATTCCCCGAGGTTCCGGAAATGCCGGCTGGAAGCCAACCTCCGGAATCACTCCGGAGGTTCCGGGTCCGGAAGTTCAAAGACCTCAAGACACCGAGAACCAAAGCGCATCGGCAAGGGGATGCTAGGGCAAGTTCACCCGAACCTCAAGCCGATAAAAATGGTGAATACCAACCTCTACACCAACCTCTTGGACCATCTCACCCCCGTGTACATCAAGTTATACAACGGGATCACCCCGTTGACAATATTCTTGGGAGCATAAGGAGAGGGGTAACAACACGATCTCGTCTTAAGAATTTTTGTGCATTTTACTCGTTTGTTTCCTCTCTTGAACCCATCAAGGTAGAACAAGCTCTTGAGTATTCGGATTGGGTGATGGCCATGCAAGAGGAGTTGAACAACTTTGAAAGAAATCAAGTGTGGGAGTTGGTGGAGAGACCAAAGACAAACATAATTGGCACCAAATGGGTCTTTCGAAATAAGCAAGATGAGTTTGGAGTTGTAATTAGGAACAAAGCAAGATTGGTTGCTCAAGGGTTCACTCAAGTTGAAGGACTACAATTTGGAGAAACTTATGCACCCATAGCTAGACTTGAAGCAATTCAGTTCTTACTCGCTTTCGCTGCTCATCATGACTTCAAGCTCTATCAAATGGATGTCAAGAGTGCATTTCTCAATGGACCACTCTTCAAATAAGTGTATGTTAAGCAACCACCGGGTTTTGAAGATCCCAAGTGTCCTAATCATGTCTACAAACTCCATAAGGCGCTCTATGGGCTAAAGCAAGCACCAAGAGCATGGTACGAATTGCCTTAAGGATTTCTTGCTCAAGCAAGGCTTTGAGATAGGCAAAGCCGACGCTACTCTCTTTACTAGAAAAGTTGTTGGTCATATCTTTGTGTGCCAAATATATGTCGATGACATAATATTTGGTAGTACTAATGAAACTTTTTGTGAAGAGTTTAGTAGGGTGATGACAAAGAGGTTTGAAATGTCCATGATGGGTGAGCTCAAGTTCTTTCTCGGATTTCAAATTAAACAAGCAAAGGAAGGGACGTTCATATGTCAAACCAAGTACACAAGAGACATGCTTAAGAAGTTTGATATGGACAAGGCAAAGCCCATCAAGACTCCAATGCCTACCAATGGACATTTGGACCTAAATGAAGAAGGGAAGTCCGTGGACCAAAAGGTATATCGCCCCATGATTGGATCTCTTCTTTACTTATGTGCATCTAGGCCGGATATTATGCTTAGTGTGTGCATGTGTGCTAGATTTCAAGCTAACCCGAAAGAGTGTCATCTCATGGCCGTAAAGAGAATCTTGAGATATCTAGTGCATACCCCTAACCTTGGCTTGTGGTATCCTAAGGGCTCCACTTTCGATCTACTTGGCTATTCGGATTCCGATTATGCCGGTTGCAAGGTAGATAGAAAGAGTACATCGGGGACTTGCCAATTCCTTGGTAGGTCTCTTGTGTCTTGGAGTTCTAAAAAGCAAAACTCGCAGCCCTTTCCACCGCCGAGGCCGAGTATGTTGCGTACGACGCTTGTTGTGCTCAACTACTTTGGATGAAGCAAACCTTAAAAGATTACGGATGTCATTTTACCCATATCCCACTTTTGTGTGACAATGAAAGTGCCATCAAGCTTGCAAACAACCCTGTTAGTCACTCTCGTACAAAACATATAGACATCCGTCATCATTTCTTGAGAGACCACAAAACCAAAGGAGATATCGTACTAAGTCATGTGAGCACCGACAAACAACTAGCCGATATCTTCACTAAGCCTCTCGACGAGTCAAGGTTTTGTAGTCTAAGGAATGAGCTAAATATACTTGATTCTCGTTGCGTGGTTTGAATTTTAGCACATGTTGTTTGGTTATTGCATTGCTGAAAATCTTTGAAAATTTTTAATATATGTGCTTCAAAATGAATTTTATTTCCCCAACTTGTTCCAAAAGGCTATAGTTGTGTGTTGATTGTTATTTTCTAGCCAATTGGAACAAGGAGTCCATGACCTAAGTGTCAAAATCTAGTAAGAGTACCTAAATTCTTGAAGAACAGCAAGCTCTCGGTCCCTTCCGACATCGCATCCGGAGGTTCGGGTTTTCCGGAGGTTCCGACCCTTATCCGTTCGACCCTATCGCCCTTCGCATCGAAGACGCCGTGGAGGTTCCAAAGCATTTCTCCCGAGGTTCCGGACTTGGGCAGTTTACATGCAAATCAAGAAGGAAAAGGGGATCTCAAGGGAATATTCCGCGAATCAAATCTTTTACCCCCCTTAGGGTTACTTATCGAGTCAACCATTCACTTTACCTCAGTAGATCCAGATCTACCGTCGCCTTTCACTCGCCCTTCGTCCTCCCTCACGCGCGCTGCCTCCATCCTCCACCGCCGTCGCCCTCGTCCCTATCTCCGGCCACCGGACGTCTTCTGGGTGCGGCCACTATCTCTTGCGCGCGCTGTAGGTCGGAGACGGGGAGCTGCTCGAGCAACCGTGAGATCCTGTTCATCGGTCACCGCCGTCCGCCAGAAGCTGTGCAAGATAGGAGTCACCATTGCTCCTACATCATCTACATCTCATCCGCCTCCTTGTTGCCTCGAAGGATTCTTCCTCTGAAGCAGGAGATCGAGCCATTGCACACCAGACCCGATCTGGTAGGCCGACTCCAGCACCACTAGGTCACTTTGTGACCTAGAGAGGGCCTCTGGGCTACGTCCTCGGCGTGAAACGCTTCCAGGGCGTCTCCTTCCTCTCCCTCTTCAATTTCAATTCCAAGGTAAACCCTAACCTTAGATCTGTCGATTCATCTTTGATTCTCATGTTCTAGGAGCCAAATCATGTATGGAATCTCTTCTAGATGTGTTTCCAGTGCCCTAGGCTTAGATACAATGTGTTAGTACTCAATTGAAAGTTGAATCAGACTTCACAGCTCTGAAACTGTATGCAGTCCGGAGGCTCCGGGGTTTTCCCGCAGGTTCTCGGCTCGCAAAGCAACGGATGTTCTGAAACTGTCTGCAGTTCGGAGGTTCCGGGATTTTCCCAGAGGTTCCGGCTCGCAAAGATCGAGAATCGTGATGCCGATTCAAAATTCAAATGAGTAATACCACAGTGCTAACTAAGCCATGATATCTGTATCTCACAATCATTCCAATCCTTTCAACTCTCTGAGCCTCATTCATTCCATCTCCTATATTCAGATGTGTGGAGACTCATCCAGAAGAAGGGACAAGAGGCCTGTCCCCTTTGAGGACTTAGAAGGTGAAGAAGCCTTCAATATTGCTGTCAGGCAAATTGCACCCAAGAAAGCAACACCCAAAAGAGGTAGAGGAGCAGGCAGCATATCTGGGGGCAGAGGTTCCTTAACTGGACAGCATGTGGATGACAATGGTGGTCAAGAAGGGAAGACAATTCCCATTGAGGTCAACACAACAGTGACACTTGGTGAGATAGATTCTTCCTATCTAGTGCACTACACTCTTTTGCCCAAGAAGAGGCCACCCACCAAGTATGACAGCTCTCTGCAATTGGAATATCAAAGTTATGAAGGAACTTATGTTCAAGTTAAACTTGCCAGGGAAGAAAATCCATATTCTAAGCCCAAGCATGCTGGCATTGACAAGAGATTTTGGTCTCTGTTTCATTATTCTTTTTACTCTTCTGTGTGTTTGAGCAAGCCTAGGATCAGAAAGATGCAATGGGTTGACTGGCAGCACTTTGAAAACTTTGACAAGCCTGAGGTGGAAGAAGTTCTTGAGATAGTCGAGAAGTTCCAAATGAAGGATTTGATGGGCTTTAAGTATGATTGGAATGCTGAAATCATTGCACAGTTTCATGCCACCTTCTTCTTTGACACCTACACAAATCACATTCATTGGATGACAGAGGGTGTTCACTACAAGATCAGCTTTGTGACTTTTGCTAGACTGCTGGGCTTTGGGAAGACAGATAGGGAGAGGGACACAATAAACTTTGAGAACCATCTGAAGAACAATCAGATAGCAGATGCTTATTTTCTGGATGAGATGGCTCAAGGGACTACTTTGGGGCTCAAACCAGTTTATTATGTGCTGAATAACCTATTTAGACAGACCATATACCCCAAGGGAGGCAGTGACTCCACTTCTCTTAGAGGCCTTGCACCAAATCTTATAGCTAGAATGCTTTCTGGTGCTGTTCCTTTCTCTGTCAGCAAATTTATTTGGCATGACCTGATCACAAGCATGGACAATGGTGTGGATAACTTTCCCTATGCACCTTATATTATGTATATCATTGAGCTTGTGACTGGGTACATCTTCAAGAAGGACTGTGAGCACTGCTCCTATCAGGTTAAACAATGGTAGCACCAAAAGACTGAGGCAGCTGTGCAAGCCTGTGTTGATTCAGCCAAAAAGTTAGCCAAGAAGCCTGCTGCTTATGAGGAGGAAGCTGGTCCAAGTAGGCCCAAGAAGAAGGAATCCACTCTCAAGAGAATGAAGGAAATCATCAGACACTCTTTCTCCTTGTGCTCCTATGCAGCCACTCAGGCTTATGATGCTAGGAAGGACATCAACAGGCTGCTGTCCCACCATGGCTTATCTACTCAGTCCATCTCACCTCCTCCTGTCTTCTTTGATGATTTTTCCTCTAGTGAAGAAGAGGCTCCATCAACCCCCCAGCACATATCCAGTGAAGATGAGGAGCCCCTCAGTGCTAAGCTTCATAAAATGAAGAGCCAGGCCAAACCCACACCCAGAGGCATCAGAAAGGGTGTTAAGGGGACTGCTAGCCGTGGCAAGCACCCTCCATCAGATGAAGATGAAGATCTTGGCTCTGAGGATTCTAGTGAAGATTGGAGTGCATCAAGCTGATCAAGTCCAGATGACTTTCTTCCTCTCTTCTTTTTCCCTTTTTGTTAACATGTTGACAAAGGGGGAGAAGGAAGATTGAGATGTACTTGCTTAGGGGCTTAGCTTTTGTGAGTTGAGAGAAGCTGCTGCTTTTGTGAGTTGAGAGAATCTGTTGTTGTGCCTTTGCTTTAAAATCTTTCAGCTGAACTCATTTTCTCAGGTCTGTAATATTTGTGGTACTCTGTTGGTGGTTGCCTATGTTGGCAATTTGAACCTGGTTATGGATAAGTAGGGGATCTTAAAACTTTAAAACTTTGTGATGCTGTAATAGGACTAGATGTGCTTGCTATGCTATCTTATATCTAGTTGCTGGTTATGTTATATCTTGCCTGTGTTGACTGTTAAAACTGGTTGCTGCCAGAGTCCGGAGGTTCTGGGATTTTCCCGGAGGTTCCGGGGTCTGGACCAGAACCTGGAGGTTCCGGACTTGTTCCCGGAGGTTCGGGGTCTGGGCACAACCACTCTACTGTTTGTTTCTTTTATGACATATGCATCACGTTTACATGCTACACCTTTCTTTGCACCCCACGATGAGTTGAATACACTGTAGTGTCTACACAAGCTCATAATGTATGCCTATATATATATCTTAAATGGATTCTTACTCTCTATTTAAAGGAAAAAGGCATACATTAAGGGGGAGCTTTGTATTCTAGTCATCAAAAGCTCAATCTTTGTTAATTAAAGGTAAGCTTTAATTATATTGTCACATTTACCAAAAAGGGGAGATTGTAAGTGCAATCAAGCCCCTAAGTGGGTTTTGGTGATGTTGACCACTTAATTAAAGAACTAATGAGCTTTTGAGTATGTGTGACAGGTTTAAAGATAAAGAAAGGAGAAAAGGAAAAAAAGGTGACCCCTCATTATTTGAAGTGGCTTCCTAGAGCTCAAGACAAGTTTTAATTTCATTTTCTATTTTGAATTTGAGTATAGGACAAGCCGTACTATTAAGAGGGATACTAATAGTGGCATGGATGTTACCAAGTGCTTAAAGTCTACTCTAAAACCAAAATTATCCCAGCCACAAATGACCCATCAACTAGCAGACTTAGTCTTGAATTCTTCTTTCCCGAACCTCCGAGCTTTTCCCGAAGTTTTGGGTCGTTCCCAAGTCGGCCAAGCCGAAGTCACCGCATCCCGGAGGTTCCGGATCCAACCCGAGGTTCCGGGTTTCGAAGTAACCGTTGCGGCATCCGGATCCGAGGGTATTTATACCACCTCATCTCCCAACGGTTATCTTCTTCTTCCTCTCCCCCGCGCCAAACAAGTAGCTTTTGCTCCCCTTCTCTCCCAAGCATTGACTCCTACCAACTTGAATCCAAATATAACCCTAGCATTCAATTGTGGAGTGATTCCTTGTGAGAAAAAGTAAATCCAAGCCCCTTCTTGTGTTCTTAGCACTTGGTGGACCCCTAGCTCCTTGGTGGATCTTTACTCTTGGAGCCTTGCTCCTAGACGGCTAGAGGTTGCTTAGAAGCTCTCCAATCGATTGTGGAAGCTCTAAGAAGTTTGTATTACCCTCACTTGCTTAGTGGAAACCCTCCACCTATTACTTTGGTGATAGGTGTGAGAGAGGAGTGGATCTAGAGAGATCCCATAGCCTTTGTGGCTAACCTCAACAACGTGGATGTAGGCCAACCTTTGTGGTGAGCTGAACCACGGGATAAATTGTTGTCCCTTGTTCTTAATCTTTACTTGCCGTTGTTGGTTAATCTCTTTAAGGTGCTTGCTCACTAGATCTATTAGGGTTTGCTTTGTTTCTTGCTATATCTCTAACCCTAAGGTTGTTAGTGTGCTTAGTATCTTTCCTTAAGCTCTTGTAACCAATTTTCTCGCTATATTGTTGCTCTCTAATCTTGTTTCACACAAAGAAATCGTTAAGGGAAAGAATTCCCTGAAGCTCCTGGAAAATACACCGAAGTGCATTTTCCCAGAGGTTCCAGGGTAAAGCCCGGAGGTTCCGGGGTCTGGGCAGAAGTTGGCAGAAATTGGTCGAGTTTGTTTGGCAGGCCTATTCACCCCCTCTAGGCCACTTGCATTGATCCTTTCAGCGGGTTCCACATGGCAAAGACCGTTTACTCTCGGCAAACGGTTTGTCGTGAGCCGCTCTCGGCAAAGCGCTCACGACAAACATGTTTACGGCAAATGACTTGTTTGCCGTGAGCCGCCACGTATGCTCACGACATACATTTGCCAAGAGTAGAGTTGGCTCAGAGGAAACGATGGTAAGGACGACGGTGACGGAGCAGTTTGTCATGAGCCAACCGTGAGGCTCACGACAAACAGACAGGCAACCCCTGTCTATTTGCCATGAGCCAGACCCAGGCTCACAGCAAAGGTTCCCCCCACTATGACGCCCCAGGTTTTTAATTATTGTCATTAATGCTAATGATCGGATCGGCCTAGTCAAACCGGCCGAACACCGGTCAAACCTAGGTCAACCCGGGTCATCACCTCGATAACCTCGCTAATGAACCCCTTGACCAAGTCTACACACATCAGTGGTCGACCCTTGGTCAAAGGCACGGTCAAACCCGGCTTAACCGTTGACGTCAGCGAATGTCGTCCGGAACTTTTGCCTCGTTCTCCGAATTTCACCTAAACACTTCAAAATCTACCTTTATGAAAGTTGTCCATATTGTTGAGGGACACAACTTCATGTATATTGGCATTTCAAATTTTGAGTGGAAATTGGTGAAAAACTTGGTCAACCGACGGTACCTCCTGTTTACCGAGACATGGCGGCATTCAAAGTTGGTACGACGTTCCTGCAAAATCCGTTGAGAAAAACACTAGACGGCCTTTATGAAAGTTGTAGGGGGTAGTTAGATCTACAACTTTCCTATTCATCACTTTGTGCACTTGTATTCAAGTTTTGGGAGAAAAACGTTCTCGAAGTGGGTCGGGCCCCGAAAGGTGCGGCGCCGAGCCCGGCCGCGCCGCGACGTCGCGCCGCCGCCGCGCCGGGCGCACCGCGGGCCGCCACCGCCTCGGCGTCCGGTCCCGCCGCACGTGTTCCCGAGGTCGCCCGCGCCTTCCCAAGGCCCCGACGCGCCACCCGATGCTCGCACACCGGAACACCTTGAGCCCCGAGCCGCCGTGCGAACACGCTACGGACCGGCGGTCCGTTCCCCGTCGTCCGCGCGCGCGCGCGTTCCCCGAGGCATCCTTCACCCGTCCGCCGGTCTTTAGGGGGTGCGCCCGTCGCCTTAAAAGGAGCCACGACCCTTGGCCGCGCCGCGCCGCCCTCCCCGCCCGCACCGAGCCACCGCCGCGCCCTTGGCCGCCCGCGGCGAGCTCCGGTTGCGGGCCGACCCCAAGCCAAAATAGCCCTTCTCCATCTCCGCTAGCCCCCCTAGAAGCCACCCCTACCGCCCGTTACCCCTCCCGGCCGAAGGCCCGTCGCTCCGGGCAGCCGCGGCGGCCACCGCCGCCGGCCGCCGCGTGCTCGCTCGCGGAGCCGCTCCGCCCCCGTCCGACCCACCAAATCGACCCCTAGGTGAGCCTTGAGTCTTCCCCCGCCCTCTCCCATCCGAGAACGCAGGCGAGCTCGCCGGATTCCGGCGAGCCGCGCCGGCCGGCCGCCCCCAGGGACCACATTGCAAAACAAAAGATCTTTTTGAGGGCCTCCCTGCAATTGGTAACTCCAATAGTAAAAGTGCTTTGGCTGTTTCTTGTAAATTGTGTAGAAAATCGTAGAAAAGTTAGAAAAATGCAAAACCAATTTTTTTGGATTCGTGGTGAAATATCCCAAAACTTTTGTTATTCTGTCCTGAGCTAATTCCTGTTAATTTTTGCATGAAAAATACAAATGTGAAAAACATCTGCAATATCTCAAAAACCATAAATCCTCTATAGCTAAGTTTTTGATATATTGTGTGTTAGGTCATGACTAGCTCCTGTGCCAAAAACTGCACAAAGTTATGTTGTAAATCTTTTTATAGAAATGTTTTTCCATTTCTGTAGGATCTGCATAAATGATTTTTCTAGCTAAAAATAATTAGGTTTTTGCAACCAACTTTTGCATACTGTCTTTTTGTTCCAAAACACACCCCTATTGAGTTAATCACCATTTTATAATTACCAGAAATATTTATGCTTGAATTATGCTTGTTTTTTTTTAAAATGCATAACTCAAGTTTCACAATAGTTCTAGGTGTATGTGCTGCACCCCTATGCTAGTTTTGGACCATATAACATATGTGAGAAAGTTTGGATCTTTTTGTTGAGTATTTATTTTTGTGTGCATTTACCTTGTCCTTCTAGTTAGCTTTTGTTATTTTAAAAAAGAATCAATTTCTAGCTATCCAAAGCATGCATGTGTGTCCAGTGGCTTGTTATAGATGTTTAGTGTGTATCACACCCTTCCAATGAGTTTATTAATAAATTTCATGAATAAAAACTATGGGAGCATTTAAAGGCTTAATAGTCATTAAATGAGAAAAAGTCACAAACTCGTCCTTAGTAACTTTGTGTGTGGTTGTAAATCCTTTCAAAAGGCTAATTGTACCCACCCACTACTGTTTGTGAAGTTGAAATTTATATATACATATGTACACAGTCATATCAAAAAGAATATCTAATAAAGAACGACATATTGTTCCTTTTGGAAGAGTATGCTAAATGTATTTCTTATCTAGGTGAATGTGTCCAACTAATACACCCCTGGTTGTCATTTATGGTTTGTGGTTAATTAAATTAAAAACCGTCGAATAAATCTTGCATTTGCATCTTCGTGTAGATCTTTCCGACGATAGACGGACGCTCGTGCCGGAAGGAGGGAACGAAGGTGCCGACAAAGAGCTGCCGTGCGTGGACGTAGCTCAGGACCTGGACCCAAGTCCAGAAGGGCCCAAGGCCAACCTTGCCAGCGAAGGCAAACCCCGGATCATTAACCCCGTCCTTTAAAATTATGCAATTATGTTTGCTACGATTGTGCATTTACGTTTCAGGAGTTGAAACCCTAGATGCATGATCCCTAGGTACCTATGCTCTATCACTAGTATGCTAGGTCGATAGCTGCTATGCTATAGGACCCGATAGAAGTCGAGTGATGTTCGTCACTCGCGAGAATAAGTTCTTATGTTGGAATCATAAGATCTTTATAAATGAATTGCTCATGTGGTAAGAGCATGGGATTGGGCTCGGTCCGGTGGCTTTCGTGGGCTAAGCTTTTGAACGTACCAAACATTTGCCGGGAATGGGACCCAGAAGCCTAGTACCTTAATGAGACGGCGCGGGAACTTTTCCCTACTACTCTTGAGTAATCGCCTTACCGACTAGCTACCGGGAAGGGGGGTGTATTGTGTGAGACTGGATACTTTGCGGGGTATACCAGCTAACCTTGCACCCAGGACTGTAGGCTCTGCTCCCAACCCGAGGACTATTGGGAACTGCCTGGGAAAGTTGTCCTTGTGGGGGCAGCCTACCGTGTGTTTGGGTTTACCTTGCAAGGATTAAATCAATCGATTGTCGGCCTCTCACCGTTATCCGAGACTGCTTAATCAACTGGCCATGATATCCCATAACGATGGAACTCGAGGAATATTGTTTTATGAATTAATTGCTTGTCCAATTCTTGATTTAATTAGATGGCACAGTTAGAAATAATAATCAACTAGAACCTGTGCTAAAATATTGAAAGTAAGGATCCATCCTTAGTAGCTGTTCAGCAAAAGAAACTCCACCGGCCAAAAGCCTTTCATGTCTAGAGTTTGGTGAAGTAGTTATCACCCGACGGTTAAGTCTTGCTGAGTATTAGTATACTGCCTTGCTTTAAAACTGTTGTTGCAGGTGTGATTGTCCGGAAGGGTGACGACAAGTAATGACATCACAGATGGCCTCCTGTGATGTTCACCGTTGCGCTAGCTCAATTATTTTCTGTTGTTTTCGAACTCTAAATATGTACTCCATGTTAGGAACAATGGTTTGTAAAAAATTGTTTAATTCATGTTGTACTCTGGACTCGCCTTCGCGTGAGTTTTAATGCATGTGTCGATCCTCTGTTCGATGTCCAAGTGATTTACCGGGCGTTAACCCGGCAATCAACGACAGGATGATACTTTACTATTGCTTAGTGACCAAAGTGGATCGGTCTTAGGCGATAGTACGGTATTTTCCTGGGCGGGTTGTCACACCCACTGCCATGTGACGGCTCTCTTTGTCATGACCTATGACAAAACATGGATGGTTTCGTGAGCCTACGTACATCAGGCTCACGGCCGTCCAGCCACGTCTGACATACCGTGTGGCGCGTCTTTGTCAAGAGCCTGCTCCTGGGACTCATGACAAAAGTGTGCACGCCGTGTGTCGTCTTGTTTGCCGAGAGTGTGCTCCCGAGACCACGACAAAAGTCGCGCATGCCGTGTGTCTGGCCATTGTCGTGAGCTCCCATTGTGCTCACGACAAATAGGGTTGTTTGCGGTGAGCCCGATGTTCGGCTCACGGCAAACCCGGCGGCTCAGCATTTTCACAATTTTTGGTAGTGACTATCTCTTTCCGCCTTATTTGATATCAACAACAGTTGCATTCATATCTCTAAGTCTCAACAAAATTTTGTCCATTGAAAATGTTGGTTCCCAGTGAATAACATATAGCAGGCCCCTTTCTGATATCAATGAGGATGTGTGTTCGTTCTAAGGGGTAGAACTCCGACCGGACTCTTAAAATTGAACCCTCATCCACCCATATAAGGGTCTCTCATCTACATTTGAGATTTCTATTCTCCTTCCAACTCCAACCCAACTCTCATGTACCATCCTATCTCCTTTGTTTATTCACTTCTTAAATGTGGGGCCCACTCATCAGTGTTTTTTTAACCACCAGCCTCCCCCAATCTCCTCTCCCCTCCTCTTCCCCACTTCCCCTCCCCCCTCGTTTCTCCTCTCCCATCCTCCTTTTGTTCCCCACCACCACCACCCCCACGGGCCCGGCCTCCCCTGCTCGAACATAGCCATGGAGCACCACCAACCACCACAAGCGGGGTCGTGGGGCGCAGTGCCTCGAGCCCGGGACAGTCACCGCCGGCCTCCTCCAGCCCCAGATGCAAGATGCCACCACCGGCCACCACGGGCGCATATCCGGCTAGTCGAGGCATGGTGGAGGCCGCGCCGGCCGCCGGGATCTGCGCCTGCCTCCACTGGCACGGCTGCGAGGAAAGTTCCGTGCACGCGTGGGAGAGCCGGCCGTTGCTTGCGTCGCCAGAGAGGGCGGAAGAGGGACTCCTGCAGGTGAGGGTCGAGAGGGGAAGAATAAGAGTTCCTCATCGGTCGGGCCGGATAAGAGGCCGGTTGTAGGGCTTTTTTCTAGCTTTGGCCCTCAAAGATGAGGTAAGTGAGGAGTGCGTGTCTTTAATCTCAAAAAAAGAGACGTCTCCTGTTCCCAACCGCCGCGAGGAGTGCGTGACTACCATTTTTATTTCTTTCCTCAATATTTTAATTCTCTACAGATTTATCTCTTACTGTAGAAAATTAGATGGTTCTCGTCTGAAGATCTTAACTCCTGAGAGTACCTAAGCACAGCCCGGTATACACACATACCTTGAGCAAGATAGCATTTGCGGGTGGAATGCTCTCGAACATGTCGCCAGCAACAAACCGCACGTTGCTAACGGACGGAGCCTTGGCCACAACGTGGGGGAGGTCCAGCACGCTGCATTTGAGACTCGGAAACGCCGCCGCGATGGCGGCGGCGGCTCCGCCGACTCCGCCGGCGACGTCGACCAGAGATTCTACCCCGCGGAACATCCCGCCGCAGTCCTTCACGACGACCCGCATCAGGAAGCGGCTGTCCGCGGCCATGGAGGTGTTGAAGGACGCGTTCGCCGCGTCGTCGTCCCGGCACATCTCCCAGACGGTAGCGCCGCGCATGAGGGCGAACGGACACCGGCCAGGCTCGTCGTGCCGGAACCACGCGGCGAGGCCCATGCTGAGCACTGAGCCATGGAAAGGATTCAGCACGTGACTCAGCATAGGGGACAAGCAGCTCGTCGAGCTCTCGCCGTCGTCGTTGTTGCTCACGACAAGACGGGAAGCTGCTGTCAGCTTATAGACAGGTACATGCCCGTCTGACGAGGTTTCTGGAGGCTGGACTGTGAAGGTTCCGGCGACGGCGAGAACGCGCATGAGGCGGCGGAGACCAGGAAGCTTACACGGGCTGATACCGATCTCCGAGAGTATCTGGGAGAGGGTCGCGGCGCCGCCGTGGCAGCCGATGGCGTCGGCGATGCGGAGGTCCAAGGCAACCGCGAGTGCCACGGACTTCATGAAGCTGAAGGTCTGGTTCCAGAGCTCCACTTGGGCTTGGAGCAAGTCGCGACTCTTCTCGCTGAGTGCCATTGTGTTGTGCTGTTGGGTGTTGAGTAGTAGGTAGGAGTAGCAGAGATGTAAACCGGTATAAGAACACACACACATAGTATGGGCGTATGGCAACTGCCCGCCCTTCGTGATGGGGTCAAAAGAAAATCAGCCACCCATGCCGAGTTGCCGACCAATCTCCCTATTACATGTCACACACTCACACCGTACATTTAGGGCCTGTTTGGCAGGGGCTCCGCTCCTCCAAAAACGGCTCCGGCTCCGGCTCCTCCGGTGGAGTGGCTTCTCCAGGGAGTTGAGTCGTTTTAAAAAACGTTTGACAAAATAGCTTCTCTCCGGTGGATTTCTAGTTGGAGCCGGGTGAAGCCACCAAAACGTGGCTCCACCTCCCCTTTGAAAGCCGCGAGGGGCTCCAGCCTCCGCTCCACACCCGGAGCCGGTGCGAGTTTCCACCGTTTGGCGGGGCTTCGGCCGGAGCCGCTCGTGGAGCCGGAGCCGGAGCCCTCCCAAACAGGCCCTTATAGTTGCAATCGCCACCGACGGCATGAACTGACTAATTGATGATGGTATGTACCAATGGACACAGACACGGTATCGGCCCTGGTACTTTTTTTTTTGCCTTCTAGCTAGGTGATATCCCACATTGTTGATGCAGAAATTTTTTAAACAAAATTCTAAGATAAAATTTGAAAGGTGATTGCATAACAATATTTTTTTAAAAAAATTCAAAGTAGAAATACTAAGACGATTGCATGACATTCTTTTGCAGACCGCATTATACATGAAAACATGCAAATTTATTTTGTTGAGAGAGAATGTTATTAAATGATTGATCCTCCGTGTGGATTTTGTAGCATGGTACTAATAAATTGGATCCTAATAGTCACAGAAAATAGTAGAAGTAATAAATAGATGGTCCTACCTAGTGGATGGTGAGTTTCTAGATAAGGTGGAGAACCTGCATGTTGAAATAGAATTAATGATTCTTAGTGGGTGCATATATATATACATTTATATAGATAATGTCATTAGCTTTGCAGCGCAAAAATACTAAATTACGATGCTTGGTAATTTTGGAAATATAAATATGAAATTTACCCTAAGAATAGCTTAAGGGACCATCAAGTTAGGGATTTCTAAACTTAGTAATTAGCTCAACACAAATTAAAGAGTAATAAAATAGGCTCTAGGCTTCTAGTATGTAATCGATCTATTGCAATAATACTTCACACCGAACCAATGCTAGGATGGTACGATATGTTGGTGGGCAGATCTAGCTAGAAAGTCGCTTTTTCTTGATGTACGTGTATATTGTCCTTACCCACGTAATGAGATCTCAGCTCCCCAGCAAATTCTTTTGGATAAAAGTGTTGTTGGCTTGTTGCTGGTGAGTAGGATGGAACCGGATACCAATTCGGATAGCATTTTTTAACCGTTCTTTTTTGATTTTAGCTAAATTAGATATAATATTTTGTATCAAAAATTTATATTCTTGTTCTTGGCATTGTGCTTGTTAAGATCCATACAAAATAAACCCCAAATGTGTGCTATATTTTAATCAAATGATGAAAAGAAATTCGGATATCTATTCACATTCGGATACGGATGTTTTTCACCTTTTTCTCTATTGAAAGCAAATAATTCATAAAAAATTGTAGCTAATTTTTTCATTTTTTCTAGTAATTAGCTGGTTATAATGCATAAAAAATTAGCACCAAATTTATTTTATTGTGATCTAAAAGTATCAATCTATTACACAATTTGGATGTTTTAGTTACATCCCGAGGTGACTGATTTGTTCTGAGAGAAAAATACTACTGACCGGTGGCTGATAAGCGAGACGAATAGGGCTGCAGTGCTCGTTGCATTGGCATGGAGCACTCTCACCACTGGTAAGACTTGTGCCCGGTCCACAATTACTTGTGCCAAAAGATTGTAGTTTTTTTTACAATGAAAGATTGTAGTTGGTATATGGCTGTCACGTCATATATTGGTTGTTTGTATTTTTTATGCTCTTGTTTCTTTTCAATATTTTAGACTAATTATTTGTGTGCAAGTTATTTGTAACAATCCAAAATATTTAATCAATTTATTGAGCATACATGGTGTCGAGGTTTGATACCGTCGGTAAGTAAATTTTGATATGTTTGTGCGTCTGAATCATCAACAGGCTTAGAGACACATGAATTATACTGGTTCAGGCACGGAGGGTGCCCTACGTCCAGTTCGAAAGAGTATTCTATATGTCCATGGGGGCTTGTAGTAGGGGGTACAAGCTTAGGTTGAGAGAGGGAGAGTATCCCAAGTCTCTGAGTGTGGTTGTGAGCTGCGAATGCTCGGTGTGTGTGTGTGGTGTTGGGTTCTATGATTTTGTTGTGATCGTCGATCCGTATTCGTCCAGTTGTTTATTGTGCCAGCCTCCCCTTTTATAGTCCAAGGAGAGCTGGTATACAAGGATTACGATGGTAAAACGGCGTCTTGCTACAATGTTGTAACAGTGCCGGAACAGTGCTGAAACAGTGTCGCGCCGTGGGCCTTCATCTCCGGTTGGCGTCGTACGCTGTGCTAGCCGCAGTAGTCCCCATAAGGCAGCATAGCTGGCAGCTCCCGTTCCAAGGTGGCTTCCCCCAACTCAGGGCCGCACAGATCTTGCTAGGTCGAGGCTTCTCGTGCAAGCCCCGACCTTTCCTTTGATAGCTGCTGGGTCGGATCTCGCCGTTCGATGCCTTACAGTCCTTTGCTACTGTTTGTTATCTAGGTGATGGTGTCCGCTTCCCACACCGGAGAAAATCTCATCATGACCTAGCCGCCTAACAACATAGATCCGTCCGCCCTGCTACTCTTGCACGTCCTGGGCGGTGCGGGGCCACTCTCGCCACGTTGCGGCCCTCGCCTGGGGGCGCTGGTGGGCTGAACCAAAGAAACTTTAGGTCGTGCGCAGTGGATCCATTCATCGAGGTAGCTGGGACGCTCCTTAGGTCATGCGGGCCGACCGCCTGGGTCGGGGTGGCCCCATAGATGATGTCAGGCCGCTACCCTTGGGAAGGGGGAGTTGGGCCTATCTTGTTGGTCGTCGGTGTTAGGCCGCCGCAGATGTGGCCCATCATTAGCCTTCATGATTTTGGAGATTTAGGACCTAAGATGATCGCCCCTATTTTATCCCTCATCACATGGGTGCATAATCTCTTGCATCATTGCATCTTTTGAGCCCAATTGATACTTTTGGACTTGAAATTAAATTAAGAACTTGCCTTTAACATTTACCTTGTGAAAGAATTGGATTTGGATTATTTCTACGATATAACCTATTTTGGGAGATAGCTTGATAAATTAGTATTTCACCAACATGAATTTATATTAGTAACTTCTCCCGAATTTTTAGAGACCATTTTGAGACCAGTAAACAGTTTACCTAAAAAACCACAAAATAGCATTTTGAGAAGAATTTTCATTTCAAACCTACAATACATATGATGTTACTTATGAGCAAAATGGAACGTCCTTGATTTACACTATCACCTTGATTTATAGAGAACTCTAGATGATCCAATTTGAATTGGCGTGTTTAATCCGTTCTTACTATTTCGGTTCGGTTCCAGCAGGTTCATCCTTTTATCTTTAAAAACCACCCAAAACTCTCAATGTTGTTGAAGTCTCGTGTGTGGAGTTTTTTGCAAAGTTTTGCAGAGTATCAGGAAGATTTTGTTTCCTTGACGTGACGGGAAGAAACAATATTCGTCTCATCATCGCCGACCCCCCCTGTGCACTGTCACCCCGCCGCCTCTGCAACTCCCCAACCTTGCCCTCGCTCCTGTCGTCCTCTCACCACCCTAACCTCATACGTCATCGTCCGCACCATCCGAACCTCACTGTCATCTGCCAGACCTCACCTTTCTCCACCGCACCATCACTCCGTGATTCCGTGAGCTTTGGAGATTATTGCTTTGGAGATCTCAAATAGGGGGTGGAAGCACGTTTATCGTTTCCTTTAGTTTTTTTATCTTTTAAAGACTTTGGTTAGGTTTCAATTCTCAAGAATGCTTTGTAATAATTGGCTGTGTACATCTCTGATGCAAAGGCCGGATTTTGTAATCCTTTATTAAAAAAACTCGTGCCCACGGGAAGTAGAACCCAAGGGTTGCTGGGTGCTACTTAGATGCTCTAAACATTATGCTACGAAGACAAGACGAGGGGCTCAAATGGCACTCCAGTGGATATGACAACAAAGTTGTAATTAGATATTACAATATCAAATAATTTGTCAAGATAATTAAAAATAGATAGTACTTAGTCCCTCTATTTTTTCATCTCATTTGAGAAAAGGTAACTTATTTGACTTCAAGGCTAAATTGTTTTAGTCGGCTAAAAATTAGACCTAAAGCCAAACAGGATAATTAATGGTGGGCCAAAAAAATAACAAACGCAACTAAATTTCATTAGTTATCCAAATATATCTTATGATGTTTTGACATCATGTTGACCTTCACAGCGTTTTTTTAGATTTGGATCCATACCATTAAAAGATTCCAAATTTAGATATATACCATTACAAGTTAATGACATGTGGGGGTCACATGAGTCAATGACATGTGGGATCAATGGTATATATCTAACTTTTGGATCTTTCAATGGTATGATCCAATTATTCTTTTTATAATAAATGACCTTCACGGTCTCACCTCAATGCTTTGCCGCGGATTGCAGATTCGGAGCTATAACCTGGAGAACCCGAGCTCGAACCCATATAACTCGAGTCTGAGAAACCCAATTCCTATCTCGGGCCACCGGTTCGAAAACCCAAAATTATTGGAGAGCTCCTATATGCCTTCCGGAAGATGGATAAGCCTATGTTTTTCCAACCAAACACATCTAAATGATGTTTTTTCCACCAGCCCACTTCATGACTATTAAATCAAATATTCCAACATTTTTTCTTCAATATTTCTAGGATTTTTTCGTAAGCATTTTACAAAATGTTGCAACATTTTTGGAACCAACATTTTTGTAATCAACATTTTTATACTTCTTCCAACATTTTTCATAAATATTCCAACATTTTTAAGAAATGTCGGTTTCGTCAACTATTTTTTGTCAATATTTTGCAAAATGTTAAAACATTTTTTAGATGCCAAGACCTTCAGGAACCCGACCTGACCGGTACTACGAAGATATCTCAGCGGATGAGTTGTCTGCCAATGCACCCGCATATTAAACCGACGACGACAAAAATGCCCAACGTGAGCGCAACAGGAAGCGAAACGAACAGCGCAGACGTCTCCGTGAAACCCTCCCCATACGGAACCTCATAGAGGCCCTCGACCAAGTCACCAATCGGGTGCACACCACCCCCGAACAGTGCCTCATGTCTATCACCACGACAGCACGTCAGGCTCAGGGGATGCTCGCGGGTGAAGTCATCGCCAAGCTCGCAAAGGACACCTACTTCATGAGAGTCAACAACAGAGTCACTCAAGTACCTCCCCTCAGAACTCGCGAACACGAGAACCATGAAGCCACAAGTCACAGTCCAGCTCGTGGACGGAACCGTACTCGAGGAGAACTCCCACAGAACCCCAACCGTACTAGGGCATCGGTGGAGGACCTTCTCGGGGTGGTAACGATCTTGGCGGCGGCGCCGGTGGCGGGGGCGCGGCGCTGCAGATCATGGTGATGCTGATGGCGGAGGTAGCGGTGGTGGGAGCTCCTCACATGGGGCTGGAAGGAGAGCTGGTGGCGGAGGCGATCGCGGAGGCCGAGGCCACGCAGACAGCCACGTCACCAGCGCCTCACGCGGCGGCTATGATGCCCGCCGCAGAATCGAAGAAATACGGCGCAAGAAGTCCTCCACGGTAGGCGACAACGACGGCTTCCCCACCTTCTCTGCTCGACTTCGCAATCTGCTTCTCCCAGAGAAATTCAAACCTCTGGGAATCACTAAGTACGACATGAAGCAAGACCCAGTCCAATGGCTCAGATGCTACGCCCTCTCCATCGAAAACACTGGTGGCAACAATGACACTAAGTGCCTCTACTTTCCCTTCTGCCTGGACCAAGCACCACTCACATGGCTCGAGTCGCTTGACAAGTACTCGATCAACAAGTGGGACCAGCTTAAGGATCAGTTCACCAGCATTTTCGCGGGCGCCATGGGACGCTCGGGTACTCGCGTGGACCTGGCAATTGTGAAACAGGAACAGGGCGAGACGCTACACAAGTACATGCGACACTTCTTCAACAAGCGCGCCACTGTAGTCGATGTCACAGACAAGGAAGTCATCGACCTTTTCCAAGACGGTCTCTACCATCGTCGCACCTTTGAAGACTTCGGTTGTCGCCGCCCGAGTTTTATCACCAAGCTCAAGGACATGATCACCTCATGGGTCGACGAAGAAAACAAGGCTAACGCCAAGTACAACGCCATTCGCGGCAAGAGCAAGCAAAATCCGGGCGGTAGTAACAACAACAACAGAGATCAAGGGGGTCGCAGCAACAATAACTACTCGGGTCCTAACCGCAAGCGCAAGCCAGACAACACAGTCGCGGCTATCCAACGCCCTGCGAAAGAACAACTCGAAGAAGACCTCGGCGGCTTCAAAGACTTGTCGAAAGAGAAGTGCCCGTGGCATCCGGAGGGCAACCACACCACCGAGCAAGTGCTATCAACTTTGGTGAGCACTCAAGGATACCCCAAACACATGGCCTCCTCACGACAAGAAGGGCAAGAAAAAAGCCGACGAGGACAACGGCGACTTCCAAGAACCCGACAAGATGGTGAATGTCCTCTTCGGTGGACTACCCACTAAACAGTCTCGAAGGCCACCAGGACGGGAAGTTCCGAACATTGAACCGGCGGTCCCGACCCCTCTCGGGTGGTCGGAGGTATCCATCACCTTCTCTCACGCGATCAATGGACAAGCTTCTCTGAGCCAGGGCATTTTCCACTCGTCCTGAAACCGGTAGTCGCGGGCTCCAGACTCAACAAGGTACTCATCAACGGTGGAAGAGGGCTCAATGTCCTTTTCACCAAGACCTTGAAGAAGATGAAGCTCGACATCACCCACATGCTCACCAAGAGCACATCCCCTTTCTACCGCATCGTCCCCGGAACGCGGCTATTCCACCGGGTTCGGTGGTCCCGCCGCTACCTTCGGGGAAACCAGGGAGAACTACCGCACCGAGTACATCAAGTTCGAGGTTGCGAACTTCTAGACTTCCTACCATGCCATCCTCGGCGGACCCGGCCTATCGCCAAGTTCATGGCGGTACCCCACTACACATACTTGGTACTCAAAATGCCAAGTCCTGTCGGAGTACTCTCACTGGAAGGGGACTTGAAGATATTCTTCGACTGCGACACAAAAGCTGTGGAACTCACAGCCACCAATCAAGTACCCAATGCAATGATGGAGATCTATGTTGCATCTAAGAAGCTTGCCCCAACCAAACTCGAGATCCCAGAGAAGTCGGACACAGCCAAAAAGCCTCAACCCTCTGAGGAAGTGCAAGTCAAGGGATCAACCTTGGGACAGGCGACAGCATCAAGGCCACCATGATCAGGGCGGGCCTTGACCCAAAATAGAAAGACGCGCTCGTCAGCTTCCTCTCGGGCTAACCGAGACATCTTCGCTTGGAAACCAGCGGATATGCCAGGGGTGCCCAGGAATCTGATCGAGCATTCACTCAACATCGATCCTAAAGCTACCCCCAAACGACAACATCTCCGCCGTTTTGCCGACGACCGACGGGACGCCATCAAGAAGGAACTCGCCAAACTACTCGCGGCCGGCTTCATCAGAGAAGTCTTCTACCTTGAGTGGCTCGCCAACCTCGTCCTCATCCGCAAGAAGAACACGAGCGAGTGGAGGATGTGTGAAAGGATCAAGATGTCGACTAGAGGGGGGTGAATAGTCAAACCCGAAAATCACAAACTTTTTCGCGGTTGTTAGACCGAGTCCGGAGACTCCGGATATTTTTCCGGATACTCCGGGAAATCCGGAGAATCCGGGAAAATGTCCGGATAGTCCGGCCTGCTAGGGGAGAATTAAATCGACAGGATTTAAACTTGCTCAAAAGTAAATCTGTGAAAATAGGTTATGCACTGAAGTGATACAAGCCTGTTTATCCACTTAAAACCTGTAGGAACCTCAACACGAAGTAGATCGGCACCAAACCCTAGATAAGTGTTCAAGCAAGATACAAGCATGCAACAAGATGAACAAGCACAAGAGACACGGATTTGTTACCGGAGTTCAACCTCACACCTTGAGGTCTACGTCTCCGTTGAGGTACCCACAAAGGGTGGACCTTTACACCTAGGTCTCTTTCCTCCCTCTAGCGACCACGAAGATCAAGCTAGAGTTACTTACTCAATGTCGGGGTAAAACAAACTTCCTTGGGCAGCCACAACTTTTGGATGCTCCAAGGCAACGCCTAGCCGGCTAGGAGCTCAAAGCTCCAAGAGTAACAAACACGAATTTTGCCAACCAAGCGAAGAACTAGGTGCTCTAGAGATGGGAAATCAGCTCACTAGCACTCTCCAAGCCCTTGCTCTCAAATCCTCTTAACTCCCACAACAAATCTCACCAACTTTGAGCCAAAGGGAGAGAGAGGAGGAGTAAATGAGATTTACAACAGTTCGGGACGAAAATGGCGGGGAGGAGAGTAAATGAAGGGGTGGAGGGGGCTTTTATACCCCCTCACCCGAATATACCCGTTGAGGCTTTATGACCGGAGTATCCGGGATAAACCCGGACTCTGGGAAGTCCGAGTCTCCGGGCAAAAACCCGACACTCCGGCCTTCCAAGGCCAGCACCCAAGATAAGATCCCCGTGAATGTGTTGGTGCAAAGGTGTCTCTCATAGGTTTTGTTTTAGCAACTAGAGCACCTCGTTCGACTATTGGAAGACATGATTCCCGTCCCTCTTGATAGTACGACATTCCTAGGACTAAAATTCAAAAGTAAAAATAAATAAGCCTTCTTAGGAATCCTTTTAAAGCACCACTTTCTTTTTGTGTAGTCAACGAGTTGTGCTTGATGCCATACATAATTTTAATACCTGCTCATGGACTAGATAAATTCATTAGCCACTTAGGTGTGTGTCATTATATCACCAAAACCCACTTAGGGGGCCAAGATACTCTTCAATCTCCCCCTTTTTGGTGATTGATGACAACACAACTAAGTCATATAAGAGATAAACAATGAATATTTAAAGCTTTTGTAATACTCCCCCTTAGTATGTGCATTTTGATTTTGAATATCAAAGGTCCTATTAGGGCCAATATTTTGCACAACAAGTGAGGCAAGAGAGTATTACAATAGTGGGGTGCTTGTGACGTGCAACAGGTTAAAAGGTGAAAATGCTCATGACAGATTATGCACTCAACAAAAGAGAAAAGAAATCGGTGCTGAGAAGTCCGAGTCTCCGGCCAGGTCCGGAGTGTACGGAAAATCCGGATACTCCGGAAAAAGTCCGGACTCTCCGGTTTCAAGACACGAGCGAGAAAAACGGATAACACACGCTTTTTCAATCTAGCATAAGCTGTCCTTAGCGATAAAAAACAGATAAAACACCACAAGCACACAAGCAAATGTCTCAAACTCACATAGTCTCACACGAGCGAATATTAGAGTTATTACAAGCCAAGTTCCAAAGTCAAATTATTACAACCAAGTTCATTGTTCCAAAGACACGAATAGATAATATCACTCCCCCTTTGGCATCAAGCGCAAAAAAGGAAGTGAAGAGCAGTGGAGTCACTCGGAGTCGTCGTCCTCCTCCTCTTCTTCTTCTTCATTGCCCTCCTCCTCTTCTTCTTCTTGGGCACCTTGGGCGTCCCACTCCGCAAACGGGTCATCAAACTCTGGAAGCTCGCGGTAGGGGTCGGTGGGGAGGCCAAGGTGAGACTTGATCTCGATGATGTCGCGGCGGTTCTCATTGGTCTCCGTGGCGATGGTCTTGCACATGCTGAATATGCTCTTGAGCACTCTCTTGATCATAGAGCCACGATGCCGACGGGGAGGTGGAGAAGAGGAACGTGCGGTGGGCACATCATCATGGGAGGGAGCCGCACTTGACGATCCAACATACTTACGGCCTTTGGGAGGCCTCTTGGCACGATCACGGAGGTGGCGAAGCGGCTCATGGACAACATCCTTGGGATAGCGGACATTGGTCATTCTCTCAATCATATACATGAGATAGGGGGCATAAGGAAGATGCTTCATTGGATCATTCATGGCCCTCCTCAACTCATTCCAAATGAAGTCAAAGACACAAAAGCCTTCTTCATCCGGTGCCATCCTATTGAGAAGATTTGGAGCAAAGTACCTCAAAGCTGTGACATCTCCAATCTTAGGGTTGATAGTGGCATGAAAGAATTGATTGAGATAGTAGTAGTAAGGGTTAAGTTGGTCCGCCTTGCCCTCAATGGCCGCATCTCGGCTAGGAAACATAAAGGGGAGCTCCTTGGGCTTGTATTTGTTCTCATTGTGCACGGGGGTGCGCCTTTCATCCTTAGAACCAAGACCCAAGAGCCGAGAGAAAGTCATGTAGTCAATTGTGCACTTTTGGCCTTGAGTTGTCCATGTGATGGTGTTGTCATGGGGATTGAAGTAGTAAGAACAATGGAATTGAGCAAGGATTTCTTTGTTCCAATTGTACCTAAAGCCCATGATGTCGTAGAGCCCGACCTCCTTGCACTTGTCAATCACCGAGTTAAACACGGTATTGTTGAGCTCCTCGTAATACTTCCAATCAATATATTTCATTGGCACAATGGGGGCCATGTTCTTGGAGGCCAACTTGGGATTGCAGATCACAGATTGATAGAAATCCCTGTGGAAGTCACACCAAAATCTTGCCTCAAGTCCCTCTCCCTTGAGATAAAGATAGACATTGTCCTCTCTTTGCTCCCTCACTGCTAGTGAGTTGAGTAGTCCCTAATCATGTGCTCAGCAAATCCAAGGACTGAGCCTGGGTCCCTTAGCTTGATAGGTGTCTCAACCACTCGGACATTGGGTGGAAGGGTAGGAATAAGTCTAGGAGGGGTTTTAGGACAGATGTGAGCAGCTACTCCTTGCTTATGTTTAGGAGGAACTCGAGTAGCTGGGCGGCTTTGGTGGATATAGGGGGCTTGATGGCTCTTTTTGTAATGGGGCTTGTAGCGGGATCTTTCTTTGGCCGGCCCCTTTCCGTGACGACGAGGAGGCTCGGGGGATTGCTCATAAGTTTCATCTTCAACTTCATCATCATCACTTTCCATTCCCTCCTCCTCCTCCTCCACTATTTCTTCTTCACTCCCTTCGGCATAGGAGGGAGGAGGATCACCCCGTCTAGGTCTTGAGTCGCGCCGAGAACCTTCTTGCCCCAAAGCTTCTTGCACGGCCCGAAAAGCGGCGGGGTCATGCCTAGCCTTGGTCCTCCTTTGGGTGGAGGGCTCCTCATTGCCACGGCCGACCTCCAACCTCACCATCCGAATGGATAAAATGATATGGAAGTGAGAGATTATCAAAGATGAAGACACGCTGCACTTGTGGTTTAGGGTTGCAGTGCGAACCCCGGATACTCGGGGAAAAGTCCGGAGACTCCGGATATTCCGAGACTCCCGGGTCCTTCGACCCCGGAGAGTCCGGTTTCGCAGCCGAAACCCTAAATCACAATGCAAGAAGTACGTCCATCCAAATTGAGAGGAAGCGTAGATCTAGAGCCTAAAGAGTGTTTCCTACCTATTCCCTACGAGGATACTACAAGAACTACGCTAGGGAAATAGATCGCGAAAGATCCTTTTGAAAATACCTTGGGGAGAGAGGGAAAAGGACTTGGATCCTTTGAAACTTGAGTAGATCCTTGGTCTTCACGCCTTGGAGTCTTCAAATCCTCACTCTCACGAGATTTCGGTGGTTGGATGGGGAAATCGCCCAAGGGGATGAGAGGGGGTGATGGGAGAGAGATGGCACGGTTAAAAGCCGGAGTGGGGAGTGAAATAGAGGTTTTCACCGCGGTTAGAAACCTTTTATACTTTTAAAACCCGAGTCTCCGGTCGGGTCCGGACTATCCGGAAACCCGAGTGTCCGGCCTCAACCCCGATACTCCGCTCCCCCCCGAACCCGGCGAGCGCATTTTCAAGGAATTTGATTTTGAATAGATTTGGAAGGTTGCCTATGTGATAAATGTGAGCCCGAGCAGTATCAACACCTTGGACTAGCCACAAACAAGCAGAGAGAACAATAGTCCAAGTATTGTACCTAAAGATCCAAAATTTTCAAAACAAATGCAATACAAGCCCTTTTACAAATCTTTTGTTTTTCAAAAGTCCCGTACTAGGTCACTCAAATATGTGCATGATCTCAAGCCAAGTTACGAGAATCCAAGATATTTAGCTCACTCCTCAAAGCACAAAACCTTAGTTCATCAAGAGGCTTTGTGAAGATATCGGCTAGTTGCTTATCGGTGCTCACATGACTTAAAGCAATATCTCCTTTGGCTTCGTGGTCTCTCAAGAAATGGTGTCTTATGTCTATGTGCTTTGTTCTTGAGTGGTTTACGGGGTTGTTCGCTAGCTTAATGGCACTCTCATTGTCACACAAGAGTGGCACCTTGCTAAACTTGCAACCAAAGTCTCTCAAAGTGAGCCTCATCCAAAGTAGTTGAGCACAACAAGCGCCGGCTGCAACATACTCGGCCTCGGCGGTGGAAAGGGCAACGGAGTTTTGTTTCTTGGAACTCCAATACACCAAGGACCTTCCAAGGAATTGGCAAGTCCCGGATGTACTCTTTCTATCTACTTTGCAACCGGCATAATCCGAATCGGAGTAGCCAAGTAGATCGAAAGTGGAGCCCTTAGGATACCATAAACCAAGGTTAGGAGTATGAACCAAGTATCTAAAAATTCTCTTAACGGCCATTAGATGGCACTCCTTAGGATTAGCTTGAAACCTTGCACACATGAACACACTAAGCATAATATCGGGCCTAGATGCACAAAGGTAAAGTAAAGAACCAATCATGGAGCGATATACCTTTTGATCAATGCTTTTGCCTTCTTCATTTAGATCAAGATGTCCATTTGATGGCATAGGTGTTTTGATGGGCTTGGCGTTGTTCATGTCAAACTTCTTAAGCATGTCATGGGTGTATTTGGTTTGACTTATGAAGGTGCCATCCTTGAGTTGCTTGATTTGAAAACCGAGAAAGAACTTCAACTCGCCCATCATAGACATCTCGAATCTTTTAGTCATGATCCTACTAAACTCATCAACCCAAATTTGATTAGTAGAGCCAAATATGATATCATCAACATATATTTGACATACAAACAAATCATTGCTTTGTTTACGAGTGAAGAGAGTAGGATCGGCTTTGCCTATTTCAAAGCCTTTCTTTAAGAGAAAATCCTCAAGGCATTCATACCATGCTCTAGGGGCTTGCTTGAGCCCATAGAGCGCCTTATGGAGCTTGTAGACGTGGTTTGGGAGTTGTGGATCTTCAAAGCCCGGTGGTTGCTCAACATATACTTCTTCGGAGATTGGACCATTCAAAAAGGCACTCTTGACATCCATTTGATGTAGCTTGAAGTTGTGATGAGTGGCAAAGGCTAGGAGTATACGAATTGCTTCAAGTCTTGCCACCGGTGCATAAGTTTCTCCAAAGTCTAAGCCTTCTACTTGAGTATAACCCTTTGCAACCAATCTAGCTTTGTTCTTGGTCACCACGCCGTCTTCATCTTGTTTGTTGCGAAACACCCACTTGGTTCCAATCACATTTTGTTTGGGGCGTTCCACTAAGGACCAGACTTCATTCCTAGTGAAGTTGTTGAGCTCTTCTTACATTGCCATCACCCAATCAGCATCTCCAAGAGCATCTTCAACCCTAAGAGGTTCCAACATGGAAACAAATGAGTAATGTTCACAAAACTTTGCTAATCTTGAACGAGTTGTTACCCCTCTACGAATGCTTCCAAGTATGTTATCAACGGGATGATCCCGTTGAACACTTTGTCGAACTCTTGGATGTGGATCGGACACTTCTTGTTGAATCAAGTCCTCATCTTCTTGACTGCATTTTGACGTTTCAGCAGAAGGTCCGAGTCTCGGACTTATCTCCGGATTCTCCGAAAATCCGAGTCTCCGGGTTTTTGCCCGGATACTCCGGTTGCGCGACAGTGGCGTATCTGCTCGCATTTTCAATTATGCGATCCTCATCTTCTTCTTCTTGAGGCTTGATTTCTCCAATGGCCATCCTCCTTATAGCCTTTTCTCTGCGGGTACTTCCTTGCCTACACACAATTCATCAACTTGCTCCTCTTGAGAGCCATTAGATTCATCAAACGTCAAGTCACACGTGACTTCAACACAACCGGTGGTTTTGTTGAGGACACGATAGCCATGAGCGTTTGAGGCGTAACCAAGAAAGATACCTTCATCAACTTTAGATGCAAACTTAGAGCTTTTGGGCTTCTTGTTGAGAATGAAGCACTTACAACCAAAAACTCTAAAGTAAGAGACATTAGGCTTTTTACCAATTAGGAGCTCATAGGCGGTCTTGTGGCGAAGCTTGTGAAGGTACAAACGG
Source organism: Cenchrus americanus (assembly GCA_947561735.1). NCBI lineage: Eukaryota > Viridiplantae > Streptophyta > Magnoliopsida > Poales > Poaceae > Cenchrus > Cenchrus americanus. Next base: position 61,286,906 of record OX387240.1, read on the forward strand.
TTGATAGCATGACATGCCGTGTTGATTGCTTCCGCCCAAAAACTATCCGAAGTCTTGTACTCATCAAGCATGGTTCTTGCGGCTTCAATAAGAGTTCTATTCTTCCTCTCTACAATCCCATTTTGTTGTGGAGTGTATGGGACGGAGAGCTCATGACCAATGCCTTCTTCATCAAGATACTCTTCAATGTTGGTGTTCTTGAACTCGGTGCCATTGTCACTTCTTACTCTTTTGATCTTCACATCAAACTCATTTTGGGCTCTTGTTGCAAATTTCTTGAATATTTCATGAACTTTGCTCTTGTCCTTCATAAAGAATACCCAAGTGTACCTAGAGTAATATCAACAATGACAAATCCATACTTGTTTCCCCCAATACTAACATAGGCTACCGGACCAAAGATATCCATGTGAAGTAGTTCCAATGGCCTTGTGGTGGATACAATGTTCTTGGCGGGATGAGGAGCACCAACTTGCTTTCCGGCTTGACAAGCACTACAAATTCTATTTTTCTCAAAATGAACGTTTGTTAGTCCTAGGATGTGTTCAACCTTTAGAAGCTTATTGAGATTGTTCATCCCAACGTGAGCTAGTCGGCGATGCCAAAGCCAACTCAAGCTAGACTTTGCCAATAAGCATGTATCAAGTTGGGCTTTATCCGATGAAAAATCCACCAAGTAAAGCCTTCCCTTAAGTTCACTCTTAAAGGCAACGGAGTCATCGTCCCTTCTAAAGACGGTCACACCCTCATTTGTGAACAAACAATTGTAGCCCATCTCACAAAGTTGTGAGACGGACAACAAGTTGTAGTCCAAAGATTCAACCAAATAAACATCGGAAATTGAATGATTGATTGAGATAGCAATTTTACCAAGACCAACAACCGTTCCTCCACCATTGCCTCCAAAGGCAATGCTTTCCGTAGAATTTTCAATCATATCACAAGATGTAAATATTTTCTTCTCTCCGGTCATATGATTTGTGCATCCACTATCAATCACCCATTTTGTTCCACCGGAGGAGTATGCCTACAAAACAAATTATGCTTGTGTTTTAGGTACCCAAGTGGATTTGGGTCCTAGAGCGTTAGTCACAAGAATTTTGGGCACCCACACACTCCTTTTTATCATTGTTCCTTTTGTGCGAGGCCCTACATACTTGGCTACCACCTTACCCTTGTGGTTCCAAGTCAACACATAATCGGCATAAAAGCTATCTTGTGATGCATGAGGTTTGGGCTTCTTGATTGACTTGTTTGGCTTTGAATGTGATGCTTGTGAGGTTACTTGGGTGCTCTTGAACTTGATTGGAGTGTTGTATCTCACTTGATTGTCATGCTTCTTGACACCCATTTGCTTCATCCCGTGCACCACATTCCTTGTTCCCATACCTTTGGTGTGGTGATTCTTGATGAATGGGATGGGGTCTTTTGTACCTTGTTCTTGCTTACCGAGCCCCTTCCCATCCTCAAAGCCAAACTTCTTCATGTAGCTTGACCCAAAGCCCTTGGTGTGGTTTTCAAACTCACCTCTCTTGGGTTCTTTCTTCTTTTCAACTATAAGGGAGTTTGACAACCTAGCAATTTCCTTTCTCATGGCATTCATCTCGGCAACGTTAGTAGCACAAGTATTTATATCAAATTTATAGCATCTAGAACAACCTTTGCTTGTTGATGTTTGAGAGTTTGAGGGAGCATCATTAGATGAAGTTGTAGCATTGTTCTTGAGGTTGTCAAGTTGAACTTCTAATGCTATGTGACTAGTCTTTAAGCTATCAAAGCTCTTTTGAAGATCAAGCTTTTCATCCTCAAGTTTCTTGCAAGCATCCTTAGGTAGGAAAGATTCCCTAGTTAATTCATCTACCAACAACTTATCTTTAGCTAGGGATTTCTTGAGGCTAAGAATTTCTTTCTCCTTTTCTTTGAGTGAGTCCTCTTGCACCTTGAAACCCTTCTTTTCAATTACAAGGGCATCCTCAAGGGCAATGGTTTTCTCCCGCTCAAGTCTAAAAGAGTTCTTCTTGCACCTCAAGAGTCCCATCTCTATTCTCAATTTCTTTCATTAAGAACATGATTTTCTTAGTGGCCTTTTTACCAAAGCTAGTGATCATTTTTTCAAAATCGAAATCATTTTCACTATCATCATCTAAGGGAGGGGTAGGAGTGTCTACCTTGGAGCCCCTAGCCATGAGGCAAGTGTGGGTGAAGTCATCTTCATCATCGGTGAGATCTTCAAATAATGATGACTTGTTGATTGGTTCCTTAATGGTTATGGTAGCAAGACCGGCTTCTATGTCGGAGTCGGAGCTATCATCATTTGAATCCCATTCTTCACCCAAATGAGCTTCACCAACTTCCTTTCTCTTGTTCTTGTCAAACTTGTTGGTGTCTCTTCTTCTCACCTTTATGTTAGGGCACTCCGCAATGAAATGTCCCTCCTTGCCACATCCAAAGCATGGTCTCTTTGAGGTTCTCTTGGTCTTGATCTTGTCCTTGTCCTTGTTCTTGTTGAGGAAACCACTTTTCTTGAACATTTTGTTGAACTTCCTTACAAAGAGAGCCATTTGTTCGGGGGTCATGTCCATGTCACTATCTTCATCATCATCTTCCTCGGCCATGATTCTTGAGGTTGATGAGCTTGACCTTTTCTCCTTGCTAGATGCCTTGAGGGCCACTCCCTTGTTCTTCTCAAGTTGTTCATGCATCTTTGACATCTCTTGTGAGAGCTTGGACTCCTTGACGGTGATAAGGTGTTCTTCCATTCTTCCAATCACATCCGCCGGAGTGAACTTGTTGAATCCTCTCTTTTCCCTTATGAGAGTAGGGAGTTGAACATCCCTTGCCATGTACGCGGAGAGGATCTTGTCAACCACTTCTCTTCTTCCCCATCTTGTACTTCCAAGTGATTTGATCTTGTTGATGATCTTGTTCAATCGGTTGTACATGTCTTGTGGTGATTCATCGTCCTTGATGACAAACCGGTTGAGCTCACTTTCTAAGGCTCGGATCCTTCCTTCCCTTACTTGCTTTGTCCCTTCATGATTGATGAACAAGGTGTCCCACACTTCTTTGGCGGACTTCAATCCATCTACCTTGTCATATTCTTCGGCCGTGAGTGAACTCTTGATGATGCGGATGGCTTGATAGTTTCTTTGTATCTCATTTGCTTGATCTTGAGTTAGCGTCGCATCATTACTTGGAAATGTAATGCCCCTGTTCACAATAGTCCAAAGTGCGGGATTCACCGCCATTAAATACTCCTCCATCGAGTTCTTCCACTTGGAATAGCCGGTTCCATCAAATTGGGGTATCTTCCCAATGTGGCTAGAACCCGATGGATGGTTAAAGGATAAGCGAGAATAATCGAAAGAGGTTCGAGTGTAATCCCTTGATGGTCGACGAGCGGAGCGAGTGGATCTTGCATCATCGAATTCTTCGTCCTCACTATCGGAGGACTCATCACCTCTTCCGGCGCTTGATGACTAGTGCTTGCACCCCGGTGTTGTCTCCTCGAGGGGGAGGAGGCATGCCAACAACATTGTTGACGGGATCACCTTCGGCGAGAGGCGTGGCTTGATCATTTGGATTCGACATCTTCTTAACTCCAAGCGGTTAGGCTTCAAACACGGAGCACCGGCTCGATACCAATTGAAAGGATCAAGATGTCGACTAGAGGGGGGGTGAATAGTCGAACCTGAAAATCACAAACTTTTTCGCGGGGTCGTTAGACCGTGTCCGGAGACTCGGATATTTTTCCGGATACTCCGGGAAATCCGGGAAAATGTTCGGATAGTCCGGCCTGCTAGGGGAGAATTAAATCGACAGGATTTAAACTTGCTCAAAAGTAAATCTGTGAAAATAGGTTATGCACTGAAGTGATACAAGCCTGTTTATCCACTTAAAACCTGTAGGAACCTCAACACGAAGTAGATCGGCACCAAACCCTAGATAAGTGTTCAAGCAAGATACAAGCATGCAACAAGATGAACAAGCACAAGAGACACAGGATTTGTTACCGGAGTTCAACCTCACACCTTGAGGTCTACGTCTCCGTTGAGGTACCCACAAAGGGTGGACCTTTACACCTAGGTCACTTTCCTCCCTCTAGCGACCACGAAGATCAAGCTAGAGTTACTTACTCAATGTCGGGGTAAAACAAACTTCCTTGGGTAGCCACAACTTTTGGATGCTCCAAGGCAACGCCTAGCCGGCTAGGAGCTCAAAGCTCCAAGAGTAACAAACACGAATTTTTCCAACCAAGCGAAGAACTAGGTGCTCTAGAGATGGGAAATCAACTCACTAGCACTCTCCAAGCCCTTGCTCTCAAATCCTCTTAACTCCCAAAACAAATCTCACCAACTTTGAGCCAAAGGGAGAGAGAGGAGGAGTAAATGAGGTTTACAACGGTTCGGGACGAAAATGGCAGGGAGGAGAGTAAATGAAGGGGTGGAGGGGGATTTTATACCCCCTCACCCGAATATACCCGTTGAGGCTTTATGACCGGAGTATCCGGGATAAACTCGGACTCTCCGGGAAGTCCGAGTCTCCGGCAAAAACCCGGACACTCCGGCCTTCCAAGGCCGCACCCAAGATAAGATCCCCGTGAATGTGTTGGTGCAAAGGTGTCTCTCATAGGTTTTGTTTTAGCAACTAGAGCACCTGTTCGACTCTTGGAAGACATGATTCCCGTCCCTCTTGATAGTACGACATTCCTAGGACTCAAATTCAAAAGTAAAAATAAATAAGCCTTCTTAGGAATCCTTTTAAAGCACCACTTTCTTTTTGTGTAGTCAACGAGCCGTGCTTGATGCCATACACAATTTTAATACCTGCTCATCGACTAGATAAATTCATTAGCCACTTAGGTGTGTGTCATTATATCACCAAAACCCACTTAGGGGGCCAAGATACTCTTCAATGTGCGTCGACTACACCGACCTCAACAAACACCGCCCCAAGGACCCCTTTGGGTTGCCGCATTGACCAAGTCATCGATTCCACGGCGGCCGCGACCTACTATGCTTCCTCGATTGCTACTCCGGTACCACCGCATTGCGATCAAGGAAGAAGACTAGGAGAAGACCGCGTTCATCACCCCGTTTGGCGCCCTCTTGCTACACAACGAGTCTTTCGGCCGAAGAACGCCGCGCTACATACCAATGAGCTATCCGGAGCCCGTTTCAAGAGACATCTCAACAAGAACGTCGAAGCCTATGTGGATGACATGGTCTTCAAGACCCTAAACTCCGACACGCTCATCGCCGATCTTGAAGAGACTTTCGCATCCCTGCGGGAGTACCGGTGGAAGCTCAACTCGAACAAGTGCGTCTTCAGCGTACCTTTGGGAAAACTACTCGGCTTCATCATCAGCCATCGCGGCATCGAAGCCAACCCCGAGAAGATCTCCGCCATTACCAAGATGAAAGCTCCCACCTGCATCAAAGACGTGCAAAAGCTTACTGGGTGCATGGCGGTCTTGAACAGATTCATCTCGAAGCTTGGAGAACAGGGACTACCCTTCTTCAAACTACTCAAGCACCAAGAAAAGTTCATGTGGACCCCAGAGGCAGATCAAGCTCTGGCTCAGCTCAAGGACTTCTTGTCCAAACCACCAGTCCTCACGGCTCCTCGCAAAAAGGAGCGAGTCTTGCTCTACCTCGCCGCGACTACTCACGTGGTCGCATCGCCATCGTAGTCGAGCGGCGGAAGATGGCCACGCTACCCGGTCCGGCGAACGGTCTACTTCGTCGGTGAGGTCTGTCGTAATCCAAGGCACGATACCAACCAAGTACGAAGCTACCGTATGCGGTGCTCATCACCTCGCGGAAGCTACGACACTACTTCCGGAGTACTCGATCACCATCGTCACCGACTACCCGCTCGGCGACATCTTATGGAACCGAGGATTCTACCGGAAGAATTTCCAAACGGCCGGTCGGACTCGACGCCCTCACCATTGACTTCAAGCCTCGAACGGCCATCAAGTCACAAGCTCTAGTTGACTTCATGGCGAGTGGCGGGAGAATCGGCCTACCAACTCCAACCGAGCGACCGAGCATTGGGTGATGTACTTTGACGGCTCGCTCAAGCTCGAGGGCGCGGGTGCGGGAGTACTCTTGACTTCTCTAAAGGGCGAACAACTCAAGTACGTCCCGCGATCTTTTGGAAGGTCTCAAACAACAAAGCCGAGTACGAAGCTCTGCTACATGGGCTCCGTCTCGCAATATCATTAGGCATCAAGTGACTACTAGTCTACGGCGACTCCGCAGTGGTCATCAACCAAGTTAACAAGTCTTGGGATCGCAACAAGGAGAACATGGACGCCTACTGTCTAGAAGTACACAAGCTTGAGAACAAATTCTATGGTCTCGAGTTCCATCATGTCGTTCGCGACAAAAACGTTGCAGCGGACGTCCTGTCAAAGCTTGGATCTACTCGCGCACAAGTGCCAGCGGGAGTCTTCATCCACGAGCTTCACGCGCCATCCACCCCGGAGTCGGCGCCCGCGACCACTGACCCGGCGCCTTCCCAAGCTGTTCAGGAGGTCATGATGATAGACGTGGACTGGCGACAACCCTTCATCGACTACATCCGCGAGCAGAAGGTTCCCACAGACAAGAACTTGGCTGAGCAAACCACCCATCAGGCCAAGTCCTACGTACTAGTTGGAGACAAGCTCTACAGGCGGGGCGCCATTTCTCGAGTACTCATGAAGTGCGTTCCCCGGGAAGAAGGCAAGGACATCTTGGAGGAGATCCACAAAGGCGTCCGCGCGCAACCACGCGTCTTCTCGTACGCCGGTCGGCCAAGGCCTTCCGATGAGCTTTCTATTGGCCCACGGCCCTTGGGCGATGCCGAGGAACTCGTCGAAGGCGCCAAGGGTGCTAGTACTTCGCCAAGCAACAAGCACGTCCCGGCCTACAAGCTAGTCACCATACCACCAACTTGGCATTTCGCCCGCCGGGGGCTCGACATGATTGGGCCTCTCCCGATTGCGCCGAAGGATTCAACGCAGTTCGGTGGCCATCGACAAGTTCACCAAGTGGATCGAAGTTAAACCGGTCCACCGCCCAAAGGCCGACAGAGTACTTGACTTCCGGATGAACTCGTGCACCGCTACGGACTACCGCACCGCATCATCACGGACACGGGCTCCAACTTCAACAATCACCGCTTTGGGAATACCGCGAGAACAGCGGGGTTGACGTCCGGTATGTCTCAGTCGCCCATCCACGGGCCAACGGTCAAGTCGAGCGCGCCAATGGGCTGGTACTCGACGCTCGGAAGAAGCGACTATAGGACGTTGCTAACACAAAGGGGGGCAAGTGGATCAAGGAACTACCCAATGCACTCTGGGGGCTTCGTACTCAACCTACCAAGCCAACAGGGCAATCACCCTACTTCTTGGTCTACGACTCTGAGGCTATCCTACCTGTCGACGTCATGTGGGAGTCGCCGGCTGTAGAGCAGTACGACGAAGGCATCTCAAAAGACAACAGACTAGTTGATATCGACAAGGGACCAGATGGCGGGGTGGGGGAGAGTTGGGAATGGGTTGGAGTGGCCGGTGGGGAGGGTAAAAGAAGAAGAGAATGACAAGTGGGTCCCGCGCGTCGGTAGCTGGGATTAAGGAGAGATATAAAGAATAATAAATGCGGGAGAAGTTAATATAGAGGAAATAATCTCGCTGAACAGACATGAATTTTTCATTTTGAAGGAGAATACGAAGGATGACGAGTGTGGAAGATTTAGACGAATAAAGATTCCTTTCCTAAGTACGCAATTAATTAATATGGGGGTTCATGAAAATTGCTAGGAATTTATTATTTTGCCCCTGGTGCACGTGCTACTACTTGAATATTTGATTGCCCCTTTATTAGGCTTTAGCTGGAATTGATATGGGTCGGCACAATTTATCTGAACTGCCTGAGTTTGAACACTGAAACATCAAGGCTGGTTCAAATTGAAACTTCAACTATATAGTAGTTTAACAGAACAAATTCTCTAGCGCCACGATGAGCATTAATTCCAACAGAACAAAATTCAACTATATATGCCATCCACTTAATTTAAATCCAGTCAAAATAAAAAAATACTTCAATTTCTGCGGCGAAATTTGTTCACCGATAAGCACTCATGGATAGAGCACAATGATTGATCGGAGGCCTATCGGCATAATACTGTAGTCGTTAAATCCAGCTTCGAGGAATATCTTCTTCCACTCCTGCTCATCTCGTTCAACCCCGCCAATTTTCATGATATCGAAATCACACAAAACCTGTGTCTCTAAAAGCTTGACGTCCGATGACTTAGATCCAACCACAATATCTATGATTATCACCTTTCCTCCTGCATCTCTTGATGGGATTGCTTGTTTGCAATTCTTCAGTATCTTGATACACTCATCATCACCCCAGTCATGCAAAATCCACTGAAGCAAAAATAAGCGTAAGTTAATTTTCACATCCATCCAGTAGTTGTACACTGTGCACTATCATGCCTTGACTGTTGACAGCCTTCAGGATAATGAACATTTGTTTTTCTGATCTCTCTATCTTTGTTTCAAATATTAGAAGAATACGACGGATGGTTCTAATAACACAATTTAAAGGATTGATTCAAATCAACTGTTCTCTACCATTGGATCTAAAATTCAACAGTGTCAACCAGCATCACTCGTCTCACCCCTCCGCTAAACATAAACTTGTACAGTAGCTTTGCAGGAATAAATCATCTTAATTCTAGCATTTAATTAAACTTGTATTTTTTTGATAATAAGTTCAGATTTCTTTTTTTGCAGGTAAATAAGTTCAGATTTCAAACGATACAAAATAACAAAATAGTCAAAAAGGGTTTGACTGATAATTTGAACTCCCATATACGTACTTACTTTACCATCATATATATATAGATATAGAGGCATGAGTTGTCGTACCTTGAGGAAGACAGCATTTGCAGGTGGAATCCTCTGAAACATGTCGCCTGGGACAAACTGCACGTTGCTACCAGATGGAGCCTTGGCGACAACGTGAGGGAGGTCCAGCACGCTGCACTTCAGATTCGGGAATGCCGCCGCGATGGCGGTGGCGGCTCCGCCAACCCCGCCGGCGACGTCGACCAGCGAGTCGATCCCGCCGAATACCTCGCCGCACTCCTCCAAGACGATCCGCATCAGGAAGCGGCTGTCCGCGGCCATGGCGTCGTTGACGGACGTGTTCACCGCGTCGTCGCGCCCGGACATCGCCCACAGGGTCTCGCCGTGCATCAGGGTGAACGGGCACGGGCCGTGCTGCTCGCCGTCGTTCCGGAACCACGCGGTGAGCCCCATGCTGAGCACCGAGTCGCGGAAAGCATTGAGCACGTGGTTCAGCGTCGGAGACAAGGTCATCGGCGTCGAGCCCTCGCCGCCGTCAGTGCTGCTTCCGGTGAGGAGGAGGCGGGAGGCCGTCGTCAGCTTGTAGACGACAGGCTCGTGCCCGTCTCGAGCAAAACATTTGGGGTCCGGCAGGGATGCTTCATCTGGTGGCTGGATGGTGGTGAAGGTTCCGGCGAGGGTGAGGACGCGCATGAGGCGGCGGAGACCGGGAAGCTTGCATTGGCTGATGCCGATCTCCGGGAGTATCTGGGAGAGGGTGGCGGCGCCGCCGTGGTGGTGGATGGCGTCGGCGATGCGGAGATCCAAGGCGACCGCGAGCGCCACGGACTTCATGAAGCTGACAGCCTGTTCGCTTGCTTATCACCACCCCAGCCAAGCATATTTTTCTCTCACAACAAATCAGCCACCAAAGAACCAGCCAAGAAGATTTTCTCTCGTAACAAACCAAGACTGTACATCGCGCACCGCCCAAACGAACGGTCGCGAAGGTCCGGTTCCAGAGCTCGACCTGGGCTTGGAACAGGTCCTTACTGTCCTCGCCGAGTGCCATTGTCGTTGTGATGTGATGTGGGTTGGGGCCAAATTAAGCTAGCAGTGACGAAAGCTTGGAGCGAGCGAGTATTAGGCTATTAGCTCGCGTCTCTATATATATATATATATATATATATATATATATATATCTGTTTTTTTATAGTGCGCCCGGGTGCATTCGTATACATAATGCACTCACCCTTGTTGCAATTAGGTCTTGTCCGGTTGCAATTGGGGCTCATTACGGTTGCAATTTGTTCACGTCGGGTTGCAACTAGGAGTCTAGTTGCAATTGGTTCGTGTCCAATTGCGGTAGAGAGTCGATTCATTGTAATTAGTTTCGTCGAGTTGCAATTAGTGTAGTGTCACGGTTGCAATCGGTTAGTCTCTTTGTTGCGATTTGTTCGCGCCTAGTTGCGGCTCGGCCGGGTCTAGTTGCAATTGGTTCGCGTTGAGTTGCAATTGGTCCGTCAAGTTGCAATTGGTTCGCGTCGAGTTGCAATTCCGTCAAGTTGCAATTGGTATAGCTGCGAAGTTGCAAGCTGCGGGGTCCGTGCATTTGCTATACAAAATACACCCCGGGTGCATTTTAGTATCGCCCTCTATATATATATATATATATAGAGAGACGCACTTGTGATCGATGGACCGGAGCCGAGTAGAGTTTAAGGGTCATGACTAAAACTAGGATACCTTTTAGAGGGTACATTAGCCCGTAGTTTGAGGGTGGTTGGATACGATTTAGTCTCGTCACCAAAACTAGTCAAACTAAAAGTTCCTAGTCCCATCTATGCTTAGATTTAAATACTAAAGAGACTAAAATGTAGTAAATAAGCATTAATTATCTCTCTCCCTTCTCCCGCCAATAGATGGGGCATGCTACATATTTAAATGGAGAGAGAGCTAAAATAAAATTTGCTAGGGGTTCCCCTTATTACTAAAAAGACTAGTTTTAGCCACTATTAGTCGAAGTGCTTGAAACTTTAGCCTCTCAAATAGACTAATTTTAGTCAAACTAAATTTAGTCTCATGGATCAAGCACCCCCTTAGCCATTCCGCCAGTCATTTATGAATAATTAAGCAGATGATTGAAAGGCTGTGGATTGTAGTCGTGCAATAATCTGTTGGGCCTAGATGATTCATGGAGAATTCCTCCTCGTCGCCGTGACAGAACCGCGCAAAATAATTTCGTATTATCGCCTAAGCCGGTCCACGTGTCCATTAAGCAATAATAAAGAATTATTAAGTCGCTTCCGCCGGGTAAAGCCCGGTAAATCACATACAACAGGATCGCTGATATGCGCTAAGCCCACACGAAGGCGGGACCAGAGTACAACATTACATTACGTTAACGTTCACAAGTTCATAAGTACTTAATATTACAAATCAGGTTTTTCATACATAAAAGTAAACATGGTTCAGAGTTTAAACGGCGGAAAGTAAACTAAACGCATGATACACACAGGAGGCCATCCATGCATATCACTTGCTCATCATCGTTCTCCCATTCAAGCTCCCAACCATCTTGGATAGAACCAGGCCGATGGGGTTACCTGAAAACCACAAATTAAGCAAGGCCGAGTACTAATACCCAACAAGACTTACCCGATAAAAATAAAGTAAGACTAAGCATTCAAGGCTTTTTGGCTTGTGGGTTTGTTTTTCCAAAAGCGACTAAGAGTTGATACTTACTTTCATGTTTTAGCTCAAGTTCTAGTATGTTAACCATTCTATGTGAGCACCTCGCACTAAACAAGCATGTTGTGCAAACAATATTAAATAGGTAACGAGTATTAATCCAAAATGTTCCATAAATAAACATGGGGTAGCCGGTGGTCAAGCCGACTCGGATAACGGCGAGTGACCGACGATCGATCGATTTATATCCTTGCAAGGTAAACCCAAGATACACGGAAGAAGTAGACCCCAAGAATTCAAATAAAAGCAAATGCGGGGTCTACCCCGACCAGGCGGCTCCCGTCATTCCCCAGATTAGGAAAAGATGCTACAGTCCTAAGTACAAGGTTATTGGAACTCCCTCACACGACCCGTCCAGGATCACACTTGCACTACTGGGAGCAAACCGGGAGACGCATCTCAAGAGTAGTAGCGATAAAATTCCCGCACTGGTTCATTAGGTACTAGTCTTACCGGTCCCATTCCCGACAAGCACTTGGTATGTTCAATAGCTTAAACTAGCACAATGCTACTCGGTCAAGACCGAACCCATTGCTCTTACCACATGAGCGGGTCAATTTAACCAACATATGATTCCAACATAAGCATCCTATATCTCGCGAGCAATGAGTCATTACTCGACTTCTACCATATCCTTAGAGCATGGCACTAGCGTTCCTAACATACTAGTAAAAGAGCATAGGAGTCCTAAGGATCATGCAACTAGGTTTCAAAACAACTCCTGAAACTTAAATGCACAAAGTAAAGCATAAGTACTGAAAGGTAAAGGACATGATTTTAATTTATAAAATGGGTTAGATGAATCCGGTGCTTGCCTTCCTCAGACTCAGCACCAACACAAGTCTTGGGCTCTTCCCGGACCTTGGTCCAGGTCTTGCTTGCACACTATCTTGATTCAACTCTCCACTAGCCGCTCCCTCTTCCTCCCGGGTGAGCGTGTAAGTCCCGTCGGGGAAAGATCTACACGTTTACATGCACATGCATTAGATTATGGTGAAGGTGGGAGAATTACGACAAAACCAACTCTTGTTGGACACAACCATCCAAACATTTATATTTTCTCACAAAAATTATTAGGGTGCGTGATGATAAACAAAACACTACTTTGATGGTGATTGTGTGCACATCTAAGCAATTTAAGTTACTTAACTTCACCAAACATCAAGGGGGTGTGTTTAAATTAATAAAAACAGGAACAAACATGATTTCACAATTTAACACTTTAATTGCTATTTCTTTATTTAATTACTTAAAACAAGCCCTTCAACCATAGGTCCATATTAAATCAACAACACCTCACATGAAACTAAAATTTTGCAAACAACAACATATGCCTAATTTATGCTCTCAAACCAAAATATAGCTTTAGATCATTTATACATTAATTTATACGAAAAACACAAAATTCAGCCTAGTAAAACACCATTAATTCATATAAAAAGATTTAATAAACTTTTTGATCTAATCGTTCTCCTACAGGTCATGTATGCCAAAAATGAGCTTCGACCAAAGCATGAGTGCAGATTCAAATTATTTTTCAGATTTTGAATTTAAAGTCCTACACAAGATTAATACCAAATCATCTATTAAACAATTCCCTAAAGTCACATCCATCATACCAGAGGTGCTAATCAACAAGGCAAAGCCCTAGGGTGCACTTGTGGTCAAAGAAAAGTTCATTAAAGAGGCTATAAAAAGCATCAAACTTAATCTAACATAAAGCTTAAATAAATCATAACTGAAAATATACACATCAAAATCATGCAAACTTTTGCCACCCGATCTAGACATGCCATAAAGAGCAACATATTCAAAATTCAAGTTCATAGCATGTGTATTTTTCAAACTACACTAAAAACACTTCAAACTGAGTTTGAATTTTTAATTTAAAAACTGTACAGAAACACCCTATACATGTTTTCTAGAAAAGATAGGTTTCTTCTCCAGAAATCCAACAAAATTGGATTTGCATTTTTTTGATTTTTCTACGATTTTTAATGAATTTTCTAAGCTGCTGCGGGAAACCCTAAAACACTTTTACAGCCAGGCCCTCGAACTTATTTTCCAAAATTATGCAGAGGTCCCTGGCTTACGGAAATCTCCCTGGAAAGAAGCAAATCGAAGCAAGGTGACCCCCGGGGCGGATTGGACCTTGCCGACGGCCGAAATTCCGACCGGCGATGGCCGGACTTGGCCTCAGGAGCTACCCCGGACGTCTACTGACCTTGGTAGGGGTGGTTTGAGTTGGTTCTTTGGCTCGAGGTGGGGTCGCCGGACACCGTCGGCGGGGCGCTCTCGCCGCCCCGCCGCTGCGGCTTGCGGCCGGCGGTGGCTTGCCCCGGCGGCCCGGCGGCGGCGTGGCGGGGTTCAGGGAGGCGAGGCGGAGCTCTATGGGAAGAAGAAAGAAACTGCAGAGCCGGCCAGAGGAAAAAAGCTGTGACGACTTGGCAGTGACATGCGGCGGCGGCGGACGCTGCTCGCGGTGGCCCGTGCAAGACGGCGCGCGACGGGAGCGAGGCGCGAGGGTGTTGGGGGCGCTCGCGAGCCGGTGGGCGGCCAAGTGGCGCACCGCATGCGCGACGCGAGCGCGAGGGAGCTCGGGCGCGCGGCGCGTGGCCGGCCCGACGCGGCCCCGGCGGCCCGGGCGCGGTGCACGGCAACGGAGGGGGGGCGGAGGGCCCGGCGTCGAGGCACGGGTCCACGGCGACAATCTCACGGCGTCCGTACACCGGAGTAAGGCGGGGATGCCACGTGGTCGGCGCGGTCCGGATGCGCGCGTGACGCGGCGGGCGCGGCGACGACGTCGCCCATCTCAAGTTTTATTTTGTTTAAGCCTTTTCGAAATTGCAAAACTCCAAAAATCGTCATCACACTCGAAAATCTCCAAAAATAAAAGTTGTAGAGGAGCTATAGACCTACAACTTTCCCAAAGGGCGACATATGTTTTGATCAACGGTTTGTCCGGGAACGTCCGCCGAAGTTGTAGCTTTTCCACGGCTCGGGTTCTTGTTCACGGTGCGTTCAACTTGATTTTCGGACAATTTGCACTCAAAATTGGAATGTCCGCTAATTACGAAAACTGTGTTCCCGGAAATAACGAACAACTTTTGTATTGGCCGATTTTGAACTTCTATAGTGAAATTTGGAAAACGCGCAAGAAAACTAAATCAGCCTTAAAGGAGATCTAGGGTTTGACCGTGATTTGGGAATTTGACCAAGGTCTTTTGTGCAAATATGTGACAAAACATGTCAAACATGCTTAGAAGCTAATTAACCTTGATTAACACATCTAATTGATGTCATTAGCACAAATAAACATTAGGGATGTTACAGTCGCCACACCTCAGCATTGGTTATTACTGTCAAAAGTTTCAGTTGGTAGAGCTAGCCGTAGTGATCAATAAGGTACACCGTACACGAACACGTCTTCTTTGTTTTGGAATATTCACGCAGTACTAGTTTCTTTTGAATAATTTAGCACGGCGGCAAGTTAGCATCATCTTTTGCATATCGATCTTTGCACTAGTTGGTCTGTATATATGAATCTAAAATAAAGATTCACCTAATTCCTGGGCCGGCAAGAGAGATCCGGGATCTTTGACGGCGATATTTTTAATTGGCGTCGTGCTCCACGCAGCAGGTTTTCTTTGCAAGCTCTGCTGCAATAGGAGCAATTCATTTATACGTCAATAAACTTTTAAGTTGTGATTGGCATGGTCGTGCTGGACACATGCATCTTTGTCTTGTGTTATCTCGACTATTTTTAAGGTATCCATCGGTTGCTATGATCTGCAAGATAGCTCAAAAAGATGGCATGAAAACCTTTTTTTTAAAAAGGCCTGCAAATCTTTGGGTATTGAGAACAAAAAAAAAATGGTACGAGATCAGAGCGGTGTGGCAAGTTGGCACTAGATCGGATGTATCTGCGAAACACGCGATCTCACGTGAAAACGGCCGGATATGCCGTGGTACTATTATTCGATCTGCCCCTCGGTGCAGCAAATTTCTTAGGGGTGATGCTCAAGGTGAAGAAAAATTTTAGTGAGGAGGACCTTAGCTTCTATTTCACTTTTTTTAAGACGTGCAAAACATGTTTCTCTTTAAGAGAAAAGAGAATAAAGTCATACAAGGTTCAATAAGTAACTAAAAAGCGAGGACAAAAAGAAAAGTGCTACAGAGGCCTCAAAGGCCGGACGCCGAGGAGGCGAGCAATCGGGAGGAAGCCCGCGCGTGCCCAAGTCTTGGCTTCATTGAGGGTTGCCGGTGCGAGGGCCACCGGCATCAGGGCCTCCCTGTCGTGAACGCGCCGATTGCGCTCCCTCCGAATCGACCAAGCGACCAACCTGACAAAGGCATCAAAACTTTTTCGCCGGGTTTTAGCGACCGACTTCTTGGCGGAGCACCACCAAGTAGCAAGAGATATGGGACGATCCGGGGCGAGTTGAGGTAGAAGGATATGTCCGAGGGTTCGAAACCATGTCTCACAACTGAAGACACTACAAGCAAGTGATCTAGAGTTTCGACCTCTTGCGCACATAGAGCACATGTATCAAAGTCTTTCAGGAAATGGTGATGAAGTCTGTCAGAGGTTCAACATTGACCATGCAGCACTAACCAGGCAAAGAACTTGCATTTGCCTGGCATCTGAGTGTTTCAAATTTGACGGGCGCCCAGAATGTCAACGCCACCAAGGAAGAGTGCGGCATAGGCGAAAGAGGAGGAATATATACCTTTCGATGACCACTTCCAAACAAACTTGTCGGGCACCGACGATAGCCTCACGGCCCGCACCAGGTCCCAAATAGAAAGAAACTAGACGATGATCTACACGGTCCGCGCGTGTGTAATATCAGCGACCCAACGAATCGGACGAGGTCCCGTGCGAGGCCCTCTCCGGACAAGTGCGCGAGCGCTGACTCGTGGTGAAACAACTGCCCACAAGTTAGGTGTGAGGAGCTTGATGGAACAACCGGCGAGCCGGTTGTCCTCCCAAAACAAGGCCCCGGCTAGAGCCATCCCCGACCTCGACCGGGACCGAAGCATCGAAGAAAGCACCGTGCACCGCTATCGCAGGGAACCGGAACGTCACCCACATCTTGTCCGGATCCGTACGCGCCAGCCAGAGCTACCGCAGATGAAGGGCCATCCCAAAAGTGCGGAGGTCTGGTAGGCCTAAGCCACCAAAACAGGTAGGGCGGGTGACATTTACCCAGACCACTAGACAGCGACCACCGTTAGCCACCTCCGTGCTGCACCAGAGGAAGCCCTGGATGAGCGTCTCGACCGCCTTGATAACCCAAGGTTCAACGGAAATCGCCATAGAGATATGCACCGGGATAGCCGAGAGGGTGGATTTGGCTAGGACCAAGCGACCACCTTGATTGAGTAGTCTCCCTTGCCAGGGGGAGACACCTCACGACCTTATCAACCAGCAGCTGCAAAGCCGCCTTAGGGATTCTGTTGATGGAGAGAGGGATCCCGAGGTAGGTACATGGGAATTCAGCGATAGAGCAAGAGAGAATGAAGCGGACCAAGGAGATTAGCTCGTCCGAGCAGTTGATGGGATATACATGGCTCTTGGAGAGGTTTGCTACAAGGACAGATCCTCCTTCGAAAAGGGCCAACACCCCCTTGACGACCCGAAGGTCGAGTTCGATCGGAGAGAAGAAAGCGACCACATCATCCGCATAAAGTGAAACACGAAAACGGATATCATGTCATCCCAGCTGTTGCAAAAGCCCGAGAGAGTCCGCCTTGCAGATCAAGGCATGGAAGCACTCCATCACGAGCATGAAGAGCATGGGAGAGACAGGGTCCCCCTGCCGAAGACGACAACCATGACAAATTCATTCCCCGGGGTGCCATTGAGAAGGATTCTAGTACTAGCAGTAGAGAGAATGGTGGAGATCCAGTTGGTCCAATTGCATGGACACCCAACCGCGACCAGAAGTTCTAGAAGGAAAACCCACCCAACGGAGTGAAAGGCCTTATCAAGATCGATCTTGAACATGACCCGAGGTAGCTTCGACTCGAAAGCAACTTAGCCGTACCAAGAACGTATCCGAAATTATCGTGGATGAGACGACCCTTGATGAAGGCACTCAAATGAGATATAATTTTACCTTACTATAGCTCACCTAGGTAAAAGAGGAGTTATCCTCACAAGAATTTCTAGACCATTATTAGATCTCAAATCAACTCATATTCTTCCTTTGTCTGATCCCTTCTCTCTTTCTTCTCCTTATCCCCTCCTCCCTCTTCAATTCCTCCACGCGCCTTCTTCCTCTTGCGACCGTCGGCCACTGCACATCAGACCTCCACCCTGCAAGTGTAGAGCTCTGATGGACCCTAACTCACCCATGCCGAACACCCCACTTCTAGGTCCTGCCACTACCACCACCGTGGCCTCCGTCAACCTCCTCACCCAGGTGCTAACCCGACCGTAATCTCCCACCTCCCAGCTGTCGATGGCCCAACGTGTCAGTAGACCCCCGAGAACTCTAAATCATTATAGCCCAAACCTTTAACCTCGACGGCATCTCATGGGAGTTGGAGAAGAAGGAAAGATGGGGTGAAATGGGTGAGGAAAATTTTGGGTGAAGAGGTGCTCACATTTCATCCAATGAGATATAGTTTTTCTTAAAAAAACTCCAGCAACAAGCCATTGATCGAAGGCATGTAGAAGTAGAACAATAGATTTTGTATTTTGAGAATTACACAGAACAACACAGACATTTAAAACATGCACGCACACACACTCACCCCTATGAACACACGCACACAAACTCTACCCTTATGAGCACCTCTGAATGACTGAGCACCCAACAGATTTAAAGATTCCCGAAAGTCGCCATTGGCCACTCACCCCTATGAACACACATACGCAAAGTACCCCTATGAGCACCTGCGAGGACTGAGCACAATCACCATTGGCCACTCACCCCTATGAACACACGTACGCAAACCCTACCCCTATGAGCACCTCCGAAGGACTAAGTCACCATTGGCCACTCACCTCTAGAGATCCTCGAAGTCACCATTGGCACCTCGTTGTCAACGAGAACGTCACTTCCCACTTAATTCACAACACCAATAAATCCTTAAAAATATCAGAAAAATGTGCGAACACCAAGATTTGAACCCTGGTGGGTAGCGTCTCACTGAACCATCCCACCATCACTACTGGATTTTGGGCCTTCACCGAGAGCGTGGTTCCTCTCGGTGGAGGCTTCCACGAGAGTTTGCTCTCGGTTAAGGCTTCTTATCTCATTTCTGTCGGCGAAGGAGCCTTCAACGAGAGCAGGTGGGAACCCTCTCGGCAGATATGTGCTAAGAGATGTAGTTGGCTCTCGACACAGGCACTCTCACGAGTCACACTAGGTCACGCCATTACGAGTGGGGTCCACTCCTTCACCGAGAGCCATAGACAAGGCTCATGGCGAAGAAGGCTCCTTCACGGAGAGCCATGGACTTAGCTCTCGGTGAAGAAAGCTCCTTTGCTGAGAGCCATGGACTTAGCTCTCGGCGAAGAGGTGTCCAAGACTAGGGTATTACCGCCGTTTGCCGAGAGCAATGGACATAGCTCTCGGGTCTCGGCAAAGGCTATGTTTTTTTTCTTTTTTCCAGCAGCCTCAAATATTTGTACAAATAACATAAATCATCACAGGCATATGTAATCATCAAAGGCATATGTAATCATCAAAGGCAGCTAATATTCATCACAGGCAGTTCGTAATCATCACATAGTCCACAAATTATCACATAATCGACAAATTCAGATAAGAAGTCCAAATGCAAGTGCAAGTCATGAACTGGAAGTCACAATGGTCCAGTGCAAGGCACAAATGTCCAAATGCAAATAAAAGTAGCTAAGTCTACGAACTCACTCGTTCGAGCTGCTGATCATGCGGCGATTGGGACCTCCCCCCGAGGTCGGCGTCTGCCGTGGCCACGACACCCACCCAGACGCCTGTGCTTGTATCATCCCTGGCCAACTCTGAGGCGACTGCTAAGGGCTAGGCGACTGCTGAGGGACAGGTCTCGGCCACGGGCCAGGTGGCACCCACTGCATCCCACCCCAAGGAATCTACTGAGCTGGCGGCAGCTCATCGTATCCTAGAGGCCCATCATTTGATGTCCCTGATAGATCTTGCATAGGATTTAAAGTCAGGAATGATAATACAAGATTTTCAGCATTTTGCGGTGTGAGTTTCCGCACTTGCGGCAGGAACACCATATCGTTTTATTGTCTTTAGGCCCTTTAACCTTTCTAAATGCTTCATCCATGAAAGCTTGAGCATTGTCAATCCATTCTTGTGTCAATCGACCATTTGGTGCCCATCTGTTGTACATCCACTCGCAGTCACCCATTCTCTATCATATCAGTGAGTCATATGAAATACATTGCATCATCTATACATTCTAATACTAAGTAAAGATAGGTCCTAATCCCACCCGTGGATGCATAGATGGGGTTCGTACCTATGGTCTACTCCAATCCAAGACAGAATTTTTGCAACACCTCCCCGTTGTTCTCCAAATACACGTCCCATTAGGGAGATTGTGTATCCGGAGAACAACGGGGAGGCGCTGCCGAAAAACTTTCTCGAGTCAGAGTATACCATAGAAACTAACCTCATCTACACACCCACGGGGTGTCCAAAAAATATAGACAATTCGAAACAGATACAACCATAAATGTGACAACCCGCCCAGGAAAATACCGTACTATCGCCTAAGACCGATCCACTTTGGTCATTAAGCAATAATAAAGTACCATCCTGTCGTAAGTTGCCGGGTTAACGCCTGGTAAATCACTTGAAAAGCAACAAGGATCGAATATATGCATTAAAACTCACTCGAAGGCGAGTCCAGAGATACAACAACATTAATATCCAAATTCGTACCCCGAAGGGTTTAATTATTACAAACCATAGTTTTTGTCACGATGGAATAGTTCGAGTTTTCGAAAAGCGAGCGGAAATTAACTAGCGAAGCGAAGACACCACGGGAGGTCATCCATGATGCTTTCGGTAGTCGTCCTCCACCCACTCCGGCTCCCGGCCGGCGGGATCTCACCGGGCCACACATCACCGAAGGCATTACCCGGATCAACACATTATAGCAAGACCGAGTATACTAATACTCGGCAAGTCTTACCCGTCGGTGATATCTACTTCACCAAATCTAGACCATGAAAGGCTTTTTTGGCTACTTGGGTTGCTTTTGCTAAAAAGTAACAAAGAGTAGGTCCTTACTTTCAAGATTTTAGCACAAGTTCTAGTAGTTTTAATCTTTACTACATTAGCCAACTAGTACAAGCAAAGTTGTGCAATATAATTAATCAAACATAATATTCATCAACTTCCATCATTAGGGATCACATGACTAGTGGAGTAAGTAGTCTTGGATAACGGTGAGAGGCCGACAATCGATTGATTCAAACCTTGCAAGGTAAACCCAAACACACGGTAGGCTGCCCCTGCGAGGACAACTTCCCAGGCCGTCCCCATAAATCCTCGGGTCGGGATCGAATCTTACAGTCTTTGGTGCAGGCTATCCGGCATACCCCGCGAGATACCCGGAGTCACCATACACCACCGGTGGCGAGCCGTGAGAGCGAATCCCAAGAGTAGTAACGGTAGGATCCCTTGCCGCCTCATTAAGGTACTAGGCTTACCGGTCCCATTCCCGGCAAATGTTTGGTACGTTCAAAGACTTAACCCACATAACCACTGGACCGGAGCCCAGATCCCATGCTCTTACCACGTGAGCAATCCATTTAAGGATATAGTATGATTCCTATCTAGGAACCTATTCTCGCGAGTGAGGTCATCACCCGACTTGTAACGGTCCTATAGCTTAGCAGCTATCGACCTATCACACTAGTAGGGACCAAAGGTACCTATGGATCATGCATCTAGGGTTTCATTCAACTCCTGTACGTAAATGCACAATCATTCATACATAATTGAATAAAGAACTTTAAAACTAGGTTAGATGCACCGGAGCTTGCCTTCGTCAGCTAGGTTAGCTTGGGCACCCTCGGTGTCTAGTACTTCCACGTACTGCAGAGAACCTTCCGCTCCTCCTTCCTCGGTTTCCGGGACCAGGGAGTAATCTCCGTCCGGAAGATCTACACGGAATGCAATGCACTTTAGGTGATGTGATAGTTCGTTGTCTTATCCAACTCTGGGTTGGTCATATTCACCTTAATAAGCATCTATCTAAGGTTTCTCTTTTAGGAAGGTTATTGGTTGTACATGGGTTACTCTTTTATTTCACATTTGAATAAAGGTTTTTATTAAGCTTATCATTTCATGTGAAAGCTTTAATTCTTTTCATCTTCACAAGCAAGGGCATAAATAGCACTTTTATTTATGAATTACTTTATGATCAGTGATGATATTTAATTATCTTTTAATTATTTAAATAATATCTTCAAAAAGGAAAAAGGATTAATTAGGGGTTTTTCTTTATTTAATTTCCCTTTAATAATAAAAGGGCTTTTAAGCTTTTTATTAAACAATTAAATTACCAAAAATTAAAGAAGTGTTTCAAATGCATATTATCACCTATCTTGGTCCATTGGACCCACATGTAAGTGTTGGATTCTAGAAAATTAAATATTATTGAAAATAACAAAGGCTAGCTAGTGATTCAACTTAAATACATACACAAATAAATATGCATCGAATGATCTAAACTTTCTTATGCAAGCTCTATGGTCCTAAACAAGCCTAAAGAACCAGCATGTTCAAATGGAAGCCTTACTGAACTTGGTTTATTAATTTACAAAGGAAAACATGCCTAATTCAACAATAATTATTTCTGTTAATCCAAATTTCATGATTAATTCACAAGATGTGCATTTTGGCATTACAAGACAGTGTGCACAAGTTGGGCTCAAGAACATAAATATATTTAACAGGAAAAATCGTCTAGGCAATTACTTTGCAGGAATGGAAAAGAATTTGTCTAACAAAATCTACTACATAACTTTGTGCAATTTATGGCACAGCATCTAGTCACAGCCTAGCACACAACATATCCAAAATTTGGCTACGGAGAGGAGTTATATATTTCAAGTTATGACAGATCCATGTGTAACACATTTGTATTTTTCCTGCCAAAACTATTTTGAATCTAGTCATGAGTATACAACAAAAGAGGTGGGGT
Source organism: Cenchrus americanus (assembly GCA_947561735.1). Classification (NCBI taxonomy): domain Eukaryota; kingdom Viridiplantae; phylum Streptophyta; class Magnoliopsida; order Poales; family Poaceae; genus Cenchrus; species Cenchrus americanus. Next base: position 61,309,686 of record OX387240.1, read on the forward strand.
TTATCATCTTGAACCCTACAAAATTAGTTTGAGATTTTTCTGATTTTTTTCCGTGAATTTCTAGGGGTTTTACAAGTCACCGGACTAATCCGTAAGAAAAGCTAGATAGGTTTCATTGCGGCTAGGTCTCCGAACTTTACACAAAACACCCCGCCAAGATCTTTGGCCCCGCAATTGGGTCCTTGGCCGGGGAGGCCGCGGGCTCGCCGGAAATCCGGCGGCGCTCCCCGGGCCGGGGAATGGCTCGGGGGTTGAGTGTAGGCTCACCTAGGGTTGATAGGTAAGCGCGGTTGGGGCGGGGAGGTCCTCCATGGCGGCGCTCGGCGGCGACCGGCGAGGACGTCCGCGGCGGCTCGGGTTCCCGGCGAGGAGGGCGCGGGCTTGGGCAACACGTGACCCCGGGAGGTGCGGCGGGGTCTAGGGGAGCTAGTGGTGTGGTTGGCGGTGGGGAGAGCGAGCGGCGAGCTCCGGCGGCGGCGGCGGCGGCAATGGCGCGGTGGAGCTCGGTGGCGCGCGGAGGGGGAGTGAGGACGGCGCTTAAATAGCCTCGGGCTGGCCCGGAGGTGACGGCGGCGTGACCCACGGCCGTAGCACGGCGCACGCGGGCGGGGGGGGGGGGGGGCGGACGGACCGCCGGTCCGAAGGGGGCGTCCGGCCACCGCACGCGCGCGCGCGGCGCGTCGGCGCGCGTGGCACGGCGGCCGACCCCGCGCGTCGTGGGGCACGGGTCGCCTCGGCACGGGCGAGGCCTAGGGGCGCGGTCGGCCTCGGGCGGAGGGGGCGTTGGGAGGCACGCGGGCACGGACGTCGGAGTGCGGCGGCGGCGGCCGGCGATACGCGGCACGCGGGCGCGCGCCGCCGCGGCGCGCGGCGCTCCCCCCCGCCCTAACCCGTTTCTTTGAAGCGTCGTTTGACTCAAATTTTCTCCAAAATTTTGAATAAAACTTGACCAAGCGATGAATACCAAAGTTGTAGATCTAGGTACCGGCTACAATTTTTACAAAGGCTGTATAGGGTTTTTCTTCCTAGATTTGAATTTATTTGAATGCCAACTTTAAATGTCGGCTGTTTTTTTTGGCAACGGTGAATCCCGCCTTGCAAGGGGTTTTTCACAATTTTTCTCTCCAAATTTGAAATGCCAATCTACATGAAAGTTGTGTCCCTCAACAAGACCTACAACTTTCCTAAAGGTAGAATTTTAAGTGTTTAGGTGAATTTTGGAGAACGCGGCAAAAGTTCCGGCGGACACTGTGGACACCTGGAAAGGCAAGGGGTTTTACCCACCCTTTGACCATGGGTTGGCCCCGCAAGTGTGTTTACTATTCATTTAAGGTCACTAGGGGGTGTTAGTGAGTTTTTCGGGGTGAGGGCCCAGGTTGACCTAAGTTTGACCTCGGTTGACCATTTGACCAGGCTAATCCGGTCATTAGCATTAATGACGATAATTAAAAACCTGGGGCGTCACAGCCTACCCCCCTTAAACGGAATCTCGTCCCGAGATTCGATTTGACAACGAAGATATGGGGAGAAAGACTCACTATTTCGGGATTGGAGGAAGCCCGGATACTTGGTGTTAAGATAATCCTCCGTCTCCCACGTGGCTTCTTCTTCCGTGTGATGGCTCCATTGGATCTTGTACATTCGCACGGTCTGCCTCCGGGTCTTTCACTCTTTTTGGTCTAGTACCTTCAATGGATGCTCGACGAGCGAGAAATCCGGCTCGATCCAAGCATTAGCTTCTGTGATGATCTCGTTCTCCGGAACATGCAGTCCCTTCTTCAACTGAGTTACATGGAACACATTGTGAACCGCGGAAAACCATTCTGGCAATCGGATACGGTAAGCCACGGGTCCACAGGCTTCTATTACTTCATAGGGTCCAATGTAGCGCGGGACTAACTTTCCCTTGACTCCGAACCTTTGCACACCTTTGGTGGGGGATACCTTCAAATATACATGATCTCCCACTTCAAAGTGTCGAGGTGCGGTTCCCTTGTCATGGTAACTCTTTTGCCTCATCTGTGCCATTTTCAAATTCTCTCTTATCACTTGCACCCTTTCCTCGGCCTCTTTAACTAATTCTGGTCCAAAGAGTGTTCTCTCTCCGGCCTCGGACCAATTCACCGGAGTGCGGCATCTACGTCCGTATAGGGCATCGAACGGTGCCATCTTCAAGCTGGCCTGATAGTTGTTATTATAAAAGAACTCTGCCAAGGACAAACACTTGTCCCAACTCTTGTCAAAGTACAAGATGCTTGCTCTCAACATGTCCTCTAGAATCTGATTTATCCTCTCCGTCCGACCATCGGTCCGTGGATGATAACCGGAACTACGGAGTAGCCGAGTTCCCAAACACTCATGCAACCGTTCCCAAAAACGGGTTACAAACCGAGTCTCTCTATCGGAGATTATAGTCTTTGGGATTCCATGCGGACGAACAATATGGTCCACGTACAACTCGCATATTGTTGTACGGAGTAAGTAGTGTGCACGGCAATGAAGTGAGCGGTCTTGGTGAGTCTATCCACAATTACCCAAATAGAATCCTTCTTTCTAGGGGTTAAGGGTAAACCCACAATGAAATCCACACTAATATCGTCCCATTTCCACATAGGTATCGACAGGGGTTGGAGCACTCCCGCCGATTTCAAATGACTTGCTTTCATCCGTGGCAAGTATCACACTCGGCTACATACTTGGCTACATCCACCTTCATATTGGACCACCAAAAGTTCTCGCTTTAGATCTTGGTACATCTTGGTACTACCGGGATGAATAGAGAACTTGGACTTGTGAGCTTCATCTAGAGTGATTTTCTTGATTTCCGGGTCAACGGGGACCACTAGACGTTTTCCAAACCGGACCACATCTTGGTGATCCTTCTGGAAACAAGTATACTTTGGGTCTCCTTCTACTAGTTTCGCCCGATGGTTTGAACATCCGCATCATTGCGGCGGGCGGTGACAATCCTGTCATAAAGGTTTGACTCTCGCCGTCAAGGCATAAAGAATTCCCTACGCGGTACCACTTCTAAGTTGAGCCTTCTCATTTCTTCACACAAGTGTTCACCGACGGGCTCTAACTCTAGGTGGTTGCAATGATCCTTGCGGCTAAGAGCATCCGCAACAACATTTGCTTTGCTTAGGGATGATAGTGCACTTCTAGATCATAATCCTTGATCAACTCAAGCCATCTTCTCTACCTCATATTCAATTTCGACCGGGTGAAGATGTATTTGAGGCTCTTGTGATTGGTGAAGATATTGCAATGATTGCCCATTAGGTAATGTCTCCATATCTTGAGGGCATGAACAACGAAGCGGCTAACTCAAGATCATGGGTAGGATAATTGAGCTCATGGGGTCGAAGGGCCCGTGAAGCATAGGCAATGACTCGGCCTTCTTGCATAAGGACACGGCCCTAGACTCCGTGCCCGATGCGTCACGAAGACTTCAAACGGTTTGGAATTATCGGGTTGAGCGAGCACCGGGGCGGAAGTTAGATGCTTTCGAGGGTGTGAAAAGCTTTCTCACATGCTTCACTCCACACGAATTTTACCCCCTTCTTGAGCAATTCGGTCATGGGTTTTGCGATTCTAGAAAAGTCGTGAATGAATCGACGGTAGTATCCCGCCAATCCTAGGAAACTGCAGATTTGATGTACGGATTTGGGTAGTTTCCAATCTATCACCTCTTGAACTTTGCTAGGATTTACGGAGATACCATCTTGGGAAATGGTGTGCCCTAAGAATTTGACACTTTTCAACCCGTAATTCGCATTTGGAGAACTTAGCATAAAGCTTGTGATCTCGCAAGCGGCGAAGGACAACTCGGAGATGATTGGCGTGATCTTTCTCGCTCTTAGAATAGATGAGAATATCATCGTTAAAGACCACGACAAATTTATCGAGCTCCGTCATGAACACGGAGTTCATGAGGTACATGAAGTAGGCAGGCGCATTAGTGAGTCCGAAGGACATGACCAAGAACTCGTAAAGACCATAACGAGTGGAAAAGGCGGTTTTAGGAATGTCGCACGGTCGAATCTTGATTTTGTGGTAGCCAGAACGAAGATCGATCTTAGAGAAGACTTTGGCACCAGCCAATTGATCAAAAAGAACATCGATTCGAGGAAGTGGGTATTTGTTTTTGATGGTGACCGCATTGAGTGGTCGGTAATCTACGCACATTCGAAAGCTACCATCTTTCTTTTTGACAAAGAGAGTAGGGCAACCCCAATGAGAAGAGCTCGGGCGAATGTAACTCTTATCTAACAATTCTTGGAGTTGGGTTTTTAATTCAGCTAACTCTTTGGGTGGCATGCGATAAGGTCTTTTGGAAATGGGTGCGGTACCGGGCTGGAGTTCGATCACAAACTCGACATCTCTGTCTGGTGGCATACCAGGCAACTCGTCAGGAAATACATCCGGGTACTCACACACTACTGGAATTTCATCAAGGGAGGAGATAATGGTCACATAGGCACAAGAGTCAGTACCGTCCCGGAAAGGTAGGTACAAGGTAGTGTGCCCGACCGTAGGAGAGTTGATCTCTACGACCCTATCTGATATATCTAGAACCACCTTATGTTGATTCATCCATTCCATACCCAAAATAACATCCATGCTTCCCAATTTGATGGTTATAAGATTAGATCGAATAACCTTACTTCCTAGTCTCAGAGGAACTTCGAAGGTCACTCTTCGGAGGTCACTAATTGAGACGTGATGTTTCCACCGGTGTGGTAATTTTATAAGTAGATTTGGTTTGTACTCCTCTTAGACCCATTTTGTCTAGCGGACTCTCATTTATGAAACTATGGGTGGCTCCCGAATCAAATAAGACCTTAACGGGAGTGTTATTGATAGAGAATGTACCCGTGAGTACCGGAGCTCCCCGCCGGAATGTCACTCATAGTAGTGAAGTTCGGCTTGCCTTGGCGCACTTGCACCATAGGCTTCTTGGCCGGAGTGGCGGGCTTGCTTCCCGTACTACGATTCTGCGGGTTGGGCTTGATCTCGCTCGGGCTTGGGACACTCATTAATGTAGTGCCCTGGGCGGCCGCGCTTGTAGCAACGACGATCTCCAACATCATGAGGGGGTGCAATAGGCTTCGGAGCCTGCTGCTGGGCACGGCGGAACTGGAAGTTCCCGGCAGGTTTGCCCTGGAATGGCTTCATCGTCCGGCGTCCGCTTGAAGATTGGCCGGGATGGGCCCGGAGCTTCCTTCTTCACAAAGCGAAACTTCTTGTTTGTTCCGCCGCTTCGGGGTGAAACCGACATCCTCTTGTTGTCCCCATGGGCTTTCTTCATAGCATCCTCTTGCGAGATAGCCTTGTTCACTAGCTCATGGAAGTTTGCGGGCTCGATCGGATTCGGACGCTCGTACGGCTTGCCATCAAGCCCGTCACGAAACCTCTCCATCTTCTTGGCATCGCATCGACATGATGCCCACCGTACCGGCATAAGCTATTGAACTTCCGAGCATAGCGGTACACGGAGTCGGATCCCCGACGGAGGGCTAACGGCCTCCCTCATCTTCCCCGTCCATCGGACCCTTGGGGATGTGGTGGCTCTTTAAAGCCTCGCTTGAACTCGTCCCAAGTCACGGCGTGGCCTCGCCGCATGGACTTGAAGTGGTCCCACCACATCAAAGCTTCCCCTCGCGGTTGCGGCGCTGCGAAGTTCGCTTTGTTCTCCTCGGAGCAAGGCAGCACAAAGGCAGAGAATTTCGCCTCTATGGCCTTGACCCAAGCCTCAGCTTCCGCAGGGTCTTCTCGCTTTAGCGAAGGTTGGCGGCTTCATGGCGATGAACTGGGCGTACGTGGTGACCTGGTTAGGCCCCTCGTGGTTGGCCCCATGTGGCGGCCCTCGGTTCATCCGTCGGGGCGATCCGCCGCCGCGTCTACGGATGCGGCGCGGCACCTCGGTTTGGGTGGCCATGAAGGCCTCCGTCGGTGTCATGGGCGGGGGTGGTGGCAAGTCACCATTACCATTCGCTCCAAAACTGTTGGGAGAGCTGCGCGTGGTTCCCACCATCTGAAACGTGAGCTTTATTAGTGAGATAACCGAAAGCTTACTCCAAATGATGACAAGCACGATCATGCATAATCACATCTCATTCGTAATTAAATAATGAGGACAGCAACAAGCAACAATATTCTATAGCCACCAGGATTCACAGAATCATTCTTCTCATCCGGTTAGGACGACGATTACTCAATTGCGCGGCATCATAATTACTTTCGAACGATCATCGTCATTCCGGATACCAAAGAAGGTGGTATACGAACGAGCACTTATTTGCTGGCAACGAGTGATGTTCCTAAAGATGCTTTGTTTTACCAACGTTTTTAGGAGAAAAGGCAACATTGACAAGCGCGAGTTATTTGCAACGATTTTTCCGAGGATCCGGTATTCAACGCACGAAAATTCCAAATTGAAAGACAACGAAATTCACTTAAAGCATACAAGCTTAAGCATTCTTATTACAACATGACAACAAGATTCAAGACATTACAACTCGAATTTGGGACATCATGACATGACACGATACAACGGTTGCTTGGCACGAAGACGTCTTTGTCAAGCCAACTACTCTAACATCTCAAAGACAACTCGGTGAGATCGACATCCTCCTACTCCCTGCTGTCGGCAACCTAGTTGCCCACTGAAGCACCACTGTACGAAGGCGAAGGCCGGGGGGAGTCGGTAGCGGTGGTCCCGCTCCGGCTCGTCCGGTCCCGGACCGGACACGGCCCTGCCGCTGCTCCTCCGGTGCGCTCGTATCGGGGGCGAGTGGCTGTAAGGCCACTATAGCCTGTAAGGCTGCCACCTGTACCTCGGCCTCCCGCACGTGCTCCCGCATCTCGGCAATGTTCTGCGGCGGTGTCGGCCCTCTCTATCTCGTGTGCGTCGGCATCCTCCTCTAGTGCATGGTTCTCCGCCTCCGGATCCACGATCCTCTCGTAGGCGGTCACCTCTCTCAAGCTCCGACCGGAACCTCCTAGCACACGACTGTCGTTCTCTCGCTGCACCCGGGTAAGCGTGAAGTTCAGCGCCGTTGGTGTCTTTCTTGAAAGCCGCTCCCAATCGCGCCTAGATGCCTCCGTGCGCCGTGCAATAATCGTTGCGGTGTTATATCGCGGCCCCCGGAGTGTGAAGACCACGTTCGGACAACGGGCAAGTGTCCCGGTAACATCCAACCGCTTTCTCGCTAGAGTCGGTAGCTCCCGTAGGTGGTCCATACGGTCCAACCAAGCCGGGTCGTGAGGACTCACGGCGAGAAACGATCCAAATGGAGAAAGAGCTACCACGGTAGGGTTGTGGTCACAAAAGTCCGTCGGCACTCCGAGAGCGGCCGACTCCATGGACTCATGTGTGATAAATCCCCGGTAAATAAAGCTTAGGTCAAACCGGTCGGCGTGATCCGGGTGTGGCGAACGATAACGATCACTCTGCGGCGGGGAACGCCAAAGCGCTCAAACTCCTTCACCTCGTACGTCGGTGGGGTAAGGTAGCTCGGCGCCGAGTGCTTCCCATGCCAAGCGCGGAAAACCCTCCCATTGCAACCCGTTGGTACGGATCGTACCGTCAGCGTCGAACTGGTGGAATACGGGGAAATCCATCTGTACACAAATGTAACTCATGTCAGATCTCAAAGAGAACGGCATGTCAAATGGTGAAGTTCTGGCAGCTGTGAATAAAAATTCATAACCAAAAATCCAGAAACCTCAGAATTTTCCCAAATTTTAAATGAAACCTTTAATACTTTTTAATTAAGCCTTTTAAGGTTTGAACATCGATCAAGGAAACAAGACGAAGGGTCCTTAACCTGGATGTGCCTAGGGAAATGTGAACCATCCCATCGAAATTAGGATTGAGATTTGCTATTACAAGACAACTAGTTGAGGAGCAATTATTTTTAACAATTTGGTTTAATTAATCTATCACATGATAAACAGATTTTTTTTACAGAATTTCGGCAGCATGACGACTAGGTATGAGGGGTACTTCTAATTTATAAAAAGCACACACTAGCATAAACTTCCTTAGAGAGCATATGGAAATTCGATTTTTGGGTCCATTTTAGTTGTTCGATTTTTAACATGCATGCAAGACGTCCTATTCGACCTCACATGGCTATCAAGCCAAAAATCGAAGTTAGTGCCGGTGGCAAGGCTTTTAATCGTCTCTCCCTATAATATCTAGTCGAGAGCTATACGGTACTTGCTTATCGTCTAACGAAGCGCTGTTATGTACTTGCAGAAAACGAACCTTTCGTGCCAGCACGTCACGAAAGCGTCCACATTCATTACCGTTCACTATAGAAACGGTACCCATGCGTTAAGGCGCTGCATGGACAACGTCCTATTTAAGACTCTGACGCGACGTGAGTGCCCATTGGAATAGGCCTCACTCATCCCTCACGGACTTTCCCGTGGTACCATCACGTATGGCAAAACGTGACGAGACTCAAACGCGACGTGGCACCCATTAGAATAGGTCCCACTAGTCCCTCACAGGACTTTCCTGTGGTACCACCACGTATGGCAAAACGTGATGAACTAGTATGGTTGTGCGAGAAGGTAGATCTGACATAAAGTAATGTACTGGGAGTTAGCAAAATAAACCATAAGTTAATTAAGCCACCTGAAAGAACCCAAAATTTCCCTCTAGGGCCTCTCGGTCTAGTTTATCCTTAGCGGACCAACGTATTTTGGAAAATCAGAAAATCTTGGCATATTTTATTCAAAAACCGATGATTAAGGTTTATTGATTAATCTCCCGGTGCATATAAGCTACGATACCAAGCGTGACAACCCGCCCAGGAAAGTACCGTACTATCGCCTAAGACCGATCCACTTTGGTCGTTAAGCAATAATAAAGTACCATCCTGTCGTAAGTCGCCGGGTTAACGCCCGGTAAATCACTTGAAAAGCAACAAGGATCGAATATATGCATTAAAACTCACTCGAAGGCGAGTCCAGAGATACAACAACATTAATATCCAAATTTGTACCCCGAGGGGTTTATTTATTACAAACCATAGTTTTTGTCACGATGGAATAGTTCGAGTTTTCGAAAAGCGAGCGGAAATTAACTAGTGGAAACGAAGACACCACGGGAGGCCACCCATGATGCTTTCGGTAGTCGTCCTCCACCCACTCCGGCTCCCGGCCGGCGGAATCTCACCGGCCACACATCACCGAAGGCATTACCTGGATCAACACATTATAGCAAGGCCGAGTATACTAATACTCAGCAAGTCTTACCCGTCGGTGATATCTTCTTCATCAGTTCTAGACCATGAAAGGCTTTTTGGCTACTAGGTTGCTTTTGCTAAAAAGTAACAAAGATTAGGTCCTTACTTTCAAGATTTTAGCACAAGTTCTAGTAGTTTTAATCTTTACTACATTAGCCAACTAGTACAAGCAAAGTTGTGCAATATAATTAATCAAACATAATATTCATCAACTTCCATCATTAGGGATTTCATGACTAGTGGAGTAAGTAGTCTCGGATAACGGTGAGAGGCCGACAATCGATTGATTCAAACCTTGCAAGGTAAACCCAAACACACGGTAGGCTGCCCCCCCGCGAGGAAAACTTCCCAGTGCCGTCCCCATAAATCCTCGGTTATTGGTTATTGGTTATTGGGTGTACATGGGTTACTCCACATTTGAATAAAGGTTTTTATTAAGCTTATCATTTCATATGAAAGCTTTAATTCTTTTCATCTTCAGAAGCAAGGGCATAAATAGCACTTTTATTTATGAATTACTTTATGATCAGTAATGATATTTAATTATCTCTTAATTATTTTAAATAATATCTTCAAAACGGAAAAAGGATTAATTATGGGTTTTTCTTTATTTAATTTCCCTTTAATATTAAAAGGGCTTTTAAGCTTTTTATTAAACAATTAAATTACCAAAAATTAAAGAAGTGTTTCAAATGCATATTAGCACCTATCCTGGTCCATTGGACCCACATGTAAGTGTTGGATGCTAGGAAATTAAATATTATTGAAAATAACAAAGGCTAGCTAGTGATTCAATTTAAATACATACAAAAATAAATAAGCATCAAAATGATCCAAATTTTCTTGTGCAAGCTCTCTGGTCCTAAACAAGCCTAAAGAACCAGCATGTTCACATGGAAGCCTTACTGAACTTGGTTTATTAATTTACAAAGGAAAACATGCCTAATTCAAGAGTAATTATTTCTGGTAATACAAAAATCATGATTAATCCACAAGATGTGCATCTTGGCATTACAAGACAGTGTGCACAAGTTGGGCTCAAGAACATAAATATATTTAATAGGAAAAATCATCTAGGCAATTACTGCAGGAGTGGAAAAGACTTTGTCTAGCAAACTCTACTGCATAACTTTGTTCAATTTTTGGCACAGCATCTATCCACATACTAACACACAACATATCCAAAATTTGGCTACAGAGGAGTTATATATTTCAAGTTATGACAGATCCATGTGTCACACATTTGTAGTTTTCCTGCCAAAACTATTTTGAATCTAGTCATGAGTATACAACAAAAGAGGTGGGGTTTATCATCCCGAACCCTACAAAATTGGTTTGAGATTTTTTTCGATTTTTCTGTGAATTTCTAGGGGTTTTACAAGTCACCGGACTAATGCAGTAAGAAAAGCTAGATAGGTTTCATTGCAGCTAGGTCCTGAACTTTACACAAAACACCCTGCCAAGATCTTTGGCCCTGCAATTGGGTCCTTGGCCGGGGAGGCTGCGTGCTCGCCGGAAATCCGGCGGCTCCGGCGGCGCTCCTGGCTGGGGAATGGCTCGGGGGTTGAGTGTAGGCTCACCTAGGGTTGATAGGTAAGCGAGGTTGGGGCGGGGAGGTCCTCCACGGCGGCGCTCGGCGGCGGCCGGCGGGGACGTCCGCGGCGGCTCGGGTTCCGGCGAGGAGGGCGCGGGCTTGGGCAACACATGACCCCGGGAGGTGCGGCGGGGTCTAGGGGAGCTAGTGGTGTGGTTGGCGGTGGGGAGAGCGAGCGGCGAGCTCCGGCGGCGGCGGCGGCGGCAATGGCGCGGTGGAGCTCGGTGGCGCGCGGAGGGGGGGGGGGGGAGGACGGCGCTTAAATAGCCTCGGGCCGGCCCGGCGGTGACGGCGGCGTGACCCACGGCCGTAGCACGGCGCACGCGGGCGGGGGGGCGCGGACGGACCGCCGGTCCGAAGGGGGGGCGTCCGGCCACCGCACGACGCATGAGGCGCATCGGCGCGTGGCACGACGGCGACCCCGCGCGTCGTGGGGCACGGGTCGCCTCGGCACGGGCGCGGCCTAGGGGCGCGGTCGGCCTCGGGCGGAGGGGGGTGTTGGGTGGCACGCGGGCGCGGACGTCGGAGTGCGGCCGGCGGCGGCCGGCGACTCGCGGCGCGCGGGCGCGCGACGTCGCGCGCGCGCGGCGCTCCCGCCCTAACCCGTTTTGTCTGAAGCGTCGTTTGACTCAAATTTTCTCCAAAATTTTGAATAAAACTTGACCAAGTGATGAATACCAAAGTTGTAGATCTAGGTACCGGCTACAATTTTTACAAAGTACGTATAGGGTTTTTCTTCCTGGATTTGAATTTATTTGAATGCCAACTTTGAATGTCGGCTTTGTTTTTGGCAACGGTGAATCTCGCCTTGCAAGGGGTTTTTCACAATTTTCCTCTCCAAATTTGAAATGCCAATCTACATGAAAGTTGTGTCCCTCAACAAGACCTACAACTTTCCTAAAGGTAGAATTTTAAGTGTTTAGGTGAATTTTGGAGAACACGGCAAAAGTTCCTACAGACACACTCGTGGACACCGGGAAGGCAAGGGGTTTTACCCACCCTTTGACCATGGGTTGGCCCCACAAGTGTGTTTACTATTCATTTAAGGTCACTAGGGGGTGTTAGTGAGTTTTTTCGGGGTGAGGGCCCGAGTTGACCTAAGTTTGACCTCGGTTGACCATTTGACCAGCTAATCCGGTCATTAGCGTTAATGACGGTAATTAAAAACACAGGGCGTCACAATAAATATGCAAAGTTTCTGCATATTTCAAATTGTATCTCTTCCGAACGGGAGCCGCTTAACTAGGTTTCACAATCTACGACATCATATGTAAAGAGAATGAATTTTGCCTCACCTTGCTTTGGTCTTGAAGACGAGGGCGGTGCGGCCCGGCGGACCCCCCGCGGAGGAAGGCAATGGTGACCCGAAATAAATGAACATAATAGTGTCAAATAAAAATTTCGACATCACCTCCCTTGTACGGTGTCACACCCGGTTTTAAAGGCAAAATCGAATGCATAGATCACGTGTGCGCCGGGATCGAATTACACACACGCTTAGACATTGTGAATACCAAAATCGGTGCCACACGTATAAAGAGTTATTACAAACCATAGTCTTAATCGAAACTTAAATAACGAGTTCTCGCGACGGACAAAATGCCTCCACGAGCGTGCCGATCGAAGACTATGCACATCTAGAACTCATGGAAATCTCCTGGAATGTCTTCAAAGTTCTTCCAGTCTGAGCAACAATCTGGGTATTGTAGATGCAAGAGAATAAACAAGTGTGAGCACATGACGTACTCAGCAAGAGAGAACAACATAACATGCAAGGCCATATGGTGGATGGCTAAGGTTCAAGCAGTTTAGCATTTTAGTGAGTCAAGTTTTATTAGCAACCCTGATTACTAAAAAGTGTAAGTTCATACCAACCCAATTAATAAGATATAAGCATCATAAATAAAGAATAAAACAGCAATTAAGCATTAAAGTTTCATAATTTAATCATGTGAGTGTCCAGGCCGCTCTTGACCGTGAGAACGGCTAATCGATTAGTTTTACACTCTGCAGAGGTTGTACACTTTCACCACAAGTAGTGTAAAAGCTCCGAAGAACTTTGAAGCCAACCATGCGGTGTTTGCAAGGAACCATACCACACTACCGAGGTGTGGTTGCATAGGGACGCTACATGGCCTTTACAAAGGTTCCCTAGCAAGTTATGACCCACAAGGTCGGATCGATTAGTAAGGTATAAAGTCCCCTAGCAGGCCGATACCCCACCATAAAAAAAGTAACTCACCCAACCCCCGCTAGAGCGAGTCTATACCCCACGGTACCGCCGATCCCTTGTCCTTATCGGGTAAGATCACCCCAAGCTAAAGTTCCTAATTATTCGCCAAGACCATTGCCCATTAGTTCCCGTGGTTGTACTTGTTTTCCGGGTGGTTCTCCATGTTCCGATTAATCATATTAAAGTGGTCTTGTAAAGTAAAGAACATAAATGGAACATAGAACATAAAGGTAACCAAGTTTGATTAATACCGGTCCCGAGTTGAGCGAGGCTAAGCCATAGCTACCACAAGATTAATTTGATAACCCCGGTGACAAGGTAAAGGTAGTAAAAGACTATGCATGGTCCTTAATAGGTTCCCGTCAAGTTAATGCAAGCAGAAAAGTAAATACAGTGAATTTAAATGCATGTTATGTAGGACAAGCGGGTATGCATCAAGGAAGACTTGCCTTCAACAAAACTCTGCTGCTCAAACTCTTGCGCGTCTTGATCTTCAAATCCTTCGAACGAATCGCTCTCTACGATCCACAATCAACACATACAAGCATACAACAAGAATAAATAAGAACCTGTCACCAAACAGATCAAACAGAACTAAACAGTGGCATAAAGAACGCTAAAATCGGAGCTAAAACGACTAAGTTACGCCCTATAGAAGGTGCGGGGACTAAATTGTAAAGGTTTAAAAAGAAACTCGGGCTAAAATAAAAGAAAAAGGACTAAACCGTAAAGGTTTTGTCTCCGTGGAAGGGTATATCCGTGAATACCGAAAACGTGGGGGTTTTACGCAAAAGTCACGAGCCGACTGGGTTTGACTAGGCGTCTCGGGTTTGACTCGATCTAGATCCATTGGATCTAGATCCAACGACCGAGGCGGCTTGCGGGTGAAGCGGCGGCGGGACCGGATCGATGCATCGGATCTCGATCCGACGGCATAGATCGCACGCGAGCGCCGGCCGGCGGCGTGGCGGGGCGCGTCGGCCGGCGACGGCGGCCGGCGGCGGCCGGCGGCGGGCACGCCGCGAACCCGATCTAGGGTTCCCGTGCATGGCTTGGCACGCGGATAGCATCTACGGGCGACGCGCGGCGGGTGAAGTTAGCGGGGGCGGTGGCCGCGGCGGGGGTCGCGGCGGCGCGGCTTGGTCAAGGCGGCGAAGTCCGGCAAGCTTCTACGGGCGGCTCAAGACTCCGGCTCGAGAACAAACGACGCTGACATCATCCTCACCTCCAAGCGCGTGTCCTGGATGGCTCCTTGTCAACGGGGCGGTGACGGAGGCGGGAAACAACGGCGGCAGCGGCGAGCTAGGGTTAGGGCTTTCGGCGGCGCTTCGAAAGCAAGAGGCGGCGGCTCGAGTGGCTCGGGTGGGAGTCCCCAGGGGCGGCGACGGCTTTAAATAGCCCGGACGGGGGCTCCTAGGCATGCGGGCCACGCCTCCAGGCGTGCCGGAGTCGGACTCTAAGGCGGCGGCGGCGGAGTCCGGGTCGGGGACAACCGCGGGTAGGGGATGACTCGTGGGTCCCGGCGGTCGGCGATCGCGCGCGGGCGGAGGCGGGGAAATGGGCGGCGGCTTAGCTAGGTCGGCTTGGCGGGCCGATGCGCGGCCGGGGCCGCGCGGCTAGAGCGGGTGCGGCGGCTGGCTGCTCGCTGCTGGGCTGCGCGGGCTGGCAAGGCTGCGCGGGCCGCGCGGCCGCCGCGGCCGCCGGGCCGGATGGAGTAGGGTAGGGGGTTTGGGAAAAAAGGGTGTGGGGTTTTGGAAAAAGATTCAATTCAAATGGAATTCAAACTATGAATTTGAATTCCAACAAACAAAAGCAATGCACCGGCATGTATGCAACAATTAATTCCTATGTCTCATTAATTTTATTTTAGAAAAGTTTTAAATGCCTAAAATAAAAGTAAAGCAACCTTATATTCCTTAAGCAATTAAAGGTTTCTAGCAAATTTTAATAAAGCTAATTTTTAGCAAAATTAGGGTGTTACATACGGTGAGGTTTCCGAAACATGCAACAAAAGCCACGGAGGCTACACACCGGTTTTCTTCCAACGGCTCGATGGCGGTGTCGGTGCGGAAAGTGGTCCCGACACTAAGCGATGATGAGCGCCGAGGTCTATCCCTCAATGGTCGATGCTAAGCAATCGGAGACACGGGGTTTTATCCTCGGTTCCCGCCGATGGGCCGTACGTCCCGACGCTGGTGTGCTCAAGGCACTATATTGCTCGGCACCGGGGTGCTGTAGTGGGGCTGCTACAAGCAAGGCGGGAGAGGAAGCGTGGCTTCCAAGTCCCCGGTGGAGTGGCCGAAGATATTGTGGGAGAAGCTGGAGAGCAAGTGCGCGGTATGCCGCGTCCAAACTTGTCTGTTGTGTTCTATCTTCGTCCCCCGGCGGCGGGGGGGTTCGTCCTCCTTTTTATAGACCAAGGAGAGAGCGAATCACGGGCATGCCGCGCTATTTAGCTACGTGGGGAAGCGTGGTGCGCTATGCCGTAGAGTAGGCGGCCGCCCGGACGGTCCTTACCGCGATCCGGCCATCATGGCGTATTTTGTACCCGAACGGGGGGTGGCCTCGAGGGTAGGAGTGCGGCGGATGGCCGTGATGTCTTCGGGCGGATTCGTGGGAGTTGCCGACGTCGTTCCGTACGGGACACGGTGGCGAGTGAGGCGGTGCCCCGTTCTGCACGCTACACGGCGGCCGGGCCGCCGGACACGGCGCCGGCGTGGGGTTGTACGTGCGGGGGTGGCCGCCATGCCGGTAACGGTGGCGGGGATGGCGCCCCGCCGGCCCAACGCCTCCACCTAACCCTACGGGGTCACAAGAAAGCAAATCGAGGGTGCGGCCGGCCCCCCTTCGAGGGCTCGGCGCGTCGGTCGTGCGGGGCGGCGGCGCGGCGTCACGGGACCGGCACCGGCCACGCCGCACGGTTCCTCACGGTGTGCGGGGATGGGTTCCCTCCCCGGGGAGTTGGTGCGGCGGCACGGGGGCGCGTGTCCCGGGCGCATGATGGCGCCGCCCCGCGGTTGTCGGGGCATTAAATGCCGCGTACGGGAGCAGGGCGTGCGTGTGCGGAGCACCCTCGAGCGAGGCGGAGCCCGCTCGAGGGCGGAGCGGACCCTCGAGCGAGGGCGGAGCCCGCACGAGGTAAGCGCACCCCCCTCGGCGGGGCGGCGCCCGCCCGAGGGAGGCATGCGCCCTCGAGCGAGGGCGGAGCTTGTTCGAGGGGATCTTTGAGTGGGCCACCTTGGTGGGCCGTTGGGGCCACCACGGCATGGGCCATGCCCCTGTGTGCTTAAGTGGGGCGCGTTCGGCTTTAGCTTGTTTGTAGGTTTTAAGTGGGGATTCCCTAGTTTGTTTAAGGGGACCCCTAGGGGCTGTCCCCGACGCAGCCCCCGAGCATCCGCGGGTTTCCCATTGAGGCTCCCGCGGTGCGGAGTCCGGCGATAGGACGTTCTTCCCTCCTGGTCTTGCGAACGCTTTCCGTGGGGCCGCGTCGGCGGACCCGCGGGTCTAGCCCCGAAGCCCTACGAAGCGCGGGCGCTCTCGTAGGGGTTTTACCGTGAGGCTTGGTCGAGGGGCGTGGTACATGTTTCAACCGGCTTCGGCAATGTTTCGGCCCGGCTTCGGTGACGCACGCGGCTGCCGGCACTATCCCCGGCAGGTACAATCCAGGAGGTGTAGCCGTGCGTCGAGCCCCCGATCAGCTCCACAACTTGTTTTTTATCGCGCCCTCGCCGTCCCTCCGCGGGACGGAGGGTGAGGTTTCCGCAACCCCCATCGATCGGGTCGCGGATTGCGGATTCCTCGTTGAGCTGTTAGGGGGTAGTTCGAGTGGACGCCCATGCCCCGTTCGATAAGGGTAGGCTACGTGGTCCGGAGACATGTCCATTGAAGCGCTTGCGTGGGTTTGCTAGGTGGGGCTCGGTCCCGTTCGCTAGGGACCGAGGGCGCGGAAGCTCTCCCTCGGTGGGATCCCCCGGCTAGCTGCCCTCGCTGGCTCTCGAGCACGACATGTGGGGCACCCTCGAGCCGGGGGGCTCGAGGAACGACTCGAATGCGCGTGCCCTCGTCGTCCCCGACTGCGGTGATGCGGGGCGCCCGTTCCAACCCGTCGAGGGTCGGGCTTCGAACCTCGATCGGTAGGGGCATGCGGGGGCGGCGGCTAAGCGCTCCCGGCCTGGCATCTGCGAGCCATCGAGGGGCACAGGCGAGCCGGCCCTCGAGGCGCCGATCGATGGGAATGGTGCGGGGCGGTGGCTAAGCGCTCCCGGCCCGCATCCGCGAACCATCGAGGGGCCCGGGCGAGCCGGCCCCTCGAGGCGCCGATCGCTAGAGTGGTGCGGGGCGGCGGCTAAGCGCTCCCGGCCCGGCATCCGCGAGCCATCGAGGGGCTCGGGCGAGCCGGCACTCGAGGCGCCCGATCGCAGACTCGTGCGGGGCGGCGGCTAAGCGCTCCCGGCCCCGGCATCTGCGCGAACCATCGAGGGGCACGGCGAGCCAGCCCTCGAGGCGGCGATCGGTAGAGTGGTGCGGGGCGGCGGCTAAGCGCTCCCGCCCGGCATCCGCGAACCATCGAGGGGCACAGGCGAGCCGGCCCTCGAGGCGCTGATCGATAGAGCGGCGTGGCATTGGTGCTTGCGGTGCCCGTTCTGTTTCAAACGGGCCCCGAGGTGACCTTCTCACGCCCGTACCCTTTCGAGGGTTGATTTTTTTCCCCGAGCCGGGGAGCTCGTGCCGCTCGAGGGTCCTCCTTACTTGGTAAGGAGCCGGGCCATTTAATGCTCCGCAGTCGAGGCTGCGGTTTCGCGTCGCGGGCGCGCCTTTTGGCGCCGCGCGCCCCGCGCGTAGTGGGCGGCGTGGGCAGGTGGACGTGACCGCCTGCCATGGCCCTCCCAGTTCTTCGCCGTGATGATGGCTTGCTTGCGGTGGCATGGCCGCCGCGGTCATGGTGGGGCCCGCCCGTCAGCGAGAAAAAGATTCCCTGCAGTTAATGCGAGCGGGACGTGCGCCCTGGAGAGCACGCCCACGGCTTATAAATCTGAGGGGAGGGAAAACGGCGGTTTTTACCTTAGCTTTTCGCCGTTCTTGCCCCCCGCGCTCTCGCCTTTGCTTTGTTCTCGCCACCGCGCCCCTTCGCCGTTAGAGCTCCTCTTCTTCTTCTCGTCCTCCCTTGCATTTTCTCATGGCGCCGCTCCCGCCCCTCACGATCCTCGACCCGTACGCGTGGGAGCGATCGTCGGTGAACCGGCTGGCCCTTAGCGAACTGGTCTCCGCCGGCCAGCTAGCGGCGAACGAGGAGGGCCGGCCGGCAGAGTGGATCATGCCGCTGGCGGGGGACCACGCGCCCAACCCACCGGAAGGCAATGTGGTGAGCTTCATTCGCTTCCATGAGCGCGGCTTCGCCGCGCCGCGAGCCGCTTCATGCGGGCACTGCGCCACCGCTACGGCGTGGAGTTGCACAACTTCGCGCGCGAATGCGACTTCGCAGCGGCCACGTTCGTGGGCGTCCGCGAAGGGTACTCGGGGGATCCCGGTGGGCCGGGGATCTCTCGGGTACACCTCTTCCGCGCGAGTTGTTCACGCAGCCGACGACGGAGCAGAGGACCCGCCGCGCGGTGCGCGCCGGCGGGATGTCGCTCGCCGTGCGGACGCAGTACAAGGACGACTACATCCCTTGTACCATGACGACCAACAACGCCGGGCCGGGAGCGGGGGTGGTTCTACCTTCGCAACGCCGAGCCCCCGCCTCCCCCCCTACACCGGTCTGGTGCTCCGGGAGAAGCCCAACTCCTGGGGCCACGGGGTGTCCACGGTCCGGCACCGAAGGCGGCGGGACTCGCTCCTAGCCGCGCCCGAAGAACCCGGCGACGCGCGGCGACCGCGCCGACCGGTCCTCGCCTTCCTCCACCACCGGCGGATCGTGCCTCTCGATGGAGAGGCCGCTGCGCATCTTTGAGATGACGGAGGCGGCGGACCCCGTCGCGCTGGTGAAGTCACAGATGCTCCCGACCCCCCTCGAGCGGGGGTACGCGCTCACACGAGCACGGAGCACCGTCGACACCCGGATGCTGCACAGCGACCGGTCCCCGTGGGACCTTGAGATGCTCCCCACCGGCCCGCTGGTAAGTAAAAGTCTTGGCCCTATTTTTGACCTTGATGACGCTCCTGGTCTCTGACGCGCCTTTTGACGTTTTCGCCTGCATGGTGAGCCCGAGCGCCGCGAAGTCCGTTCCGCCCACTCCCCGACTCCCGCGCGCTTGGTCGGGCGGCGCGGCAGAACGGGAGCGGGAGCGGGTGGCGCGCAAGAGGGAGCGCGCAAGGCGGCACCGCGAGCGCCACGAGCGGCGGAGCGAGGAGTACCGGCTGCGTGAGCAGACGGGGGGCTCTCCTCGCCGTGGGACCGAGGAGTACACGTCTTCGGAGGAGGACGAGGAAGAAAAAACCGGGGGGTGGGGCCCTTCGATAGGTGGGAGCCCGCGCCCCGTCGCCGGGAGCCGGCTCCCGGCAGGGGCGCATCGCACGGGGCGGGCGCGGGCAACCAACGACGAGAGCGGCGCGGGGCCGAAGAGGCGCGCCGCGCGCGCCGCGGAGGCGCGCGCGGCAAGCGCGCGCACGCGGGGGGGGGGGGGCGGGGCTGCGCGCGCGCGGCGGAGGCGGCAGAGCGCGGCGGCGGCCGTGCCGGCCGCGCCGGCGTCATCCACTGAGGCCTCGAGGAAGAGGAAGCGCGCCTTCTCCTCTTCGAGGTAAGGGGCTTGTTCTTCTGCGGGGTTGGTTTTTTGGCGACCAAGCGTTCTGATTATTTGTTCGTGTTTATGCAGGGTGGTACCGACCGTGCCTCCCCTCGCACCAGCCAAGGTGCTGAGGACCGACGCGTCCATTCCCACCCGGCGACGCTCGTCGAGAGCGCCGCGGGCGGGGTGAGCACGGCGGCCGCGGAGGGCGAGAGCTCGCGGGCGCGGCCGAGGCCTCGAGGCCTCATCCGGCGGATCGGCCCGTCGTGCGCGGCGGGCGGCCGTCGAGGAGCGGTGGGCGCCCTGGTCGCGGCGAAGGTGCAACCCGCGGCGGCGGCCGTGGTGGAGGCGCGGCAAGTGGCGGCGGCCGCGGTGGAAGCGCGGCCCGCGACGCCGGCCGAGGAGGGCGGCTCGGGCGCCGCGGTCGTGGGGGCGCGGCGGAAGCGGTGGCCGCGGCGCGCGTCGGCGCCCGCGCCTATGGAGGCGCGGGTGGAGGTGTCGACGGAGGCGACGCGAGGCCGGCACCCGCCGGCGGCTCCCGGCGGTGGTGGTGGAGATTCGGACGATGACCCCCCGCCGCCGGTGGGACCGGTGGGCGAGCTTCCCACGCTTTCCCCGCAGTCCCGAGAGGGGGCCCTCGTGAGGCGGCGTGAGGGCCACATGGTGGCGGGGGCCGAGGACACGGCGCCGAGGCCTCGTCTTCTCGCGCCGCCGCTCCGCCCATGTGGAGGGGATCGGCGGCGACCCGCCCTGCGTTCGCCGACGCCCAGGGGGAGCAGGAGCTATGGGGAGAGCTCCATAGCCACGGCGCCCGCGCTCACCGAGCGTTGAACGAGGCGCTGAGGATCCACGGTGGCCCCGCGTGGCGCGTCTTCCAGGTGAGGCGTCTTTGCTTGTTTCTCTTTCCTCCCCGTTTCTGCGCGCTATTTTTGTGGTGTGATGCTCACAGGTCTTGACTTGTGGGTGACAGGAGCTCGAGTGCCGTGCCCGCGACAAGTACGGCGCCTTCGACCAGGTGACCGCCGAGCTCCACCAGCTCCGGGAGCAAAGTGCGACGCCTTCGACGCGCTCGCCGTGTAGCGAACATGGCCTCATATGCCATTTGTTCGGAGTTTGATTTTGGTGATTCATGACAACATGATTATTGGGACTAACCATATTGTTTGAGCATGTCTTTGTAGACATTTCTAGGTCCCAAGGATGCAAGAAAACCCCATGCAAAAATGCCAAAACAAAGGGTCAAAACCGAGCAAGAAAAGGAAAAGAGAAGACACCGTCGGATGAACCGACGGTCCCTCAAATACAAGCGTCGGTGCAATCGTCGGACGAGTTGGTACACAGGGTGAAACCCTAGGTACCGTCGGATGAACCGACGGTCCAATTTCTACATGCGTCGGACGAGTTGCAGAGGAAGAGCAAGGAAGGCAGTAGCACCGGATGATCCGACGGTCTGAGTGGGGACCCCGTCGGTCTATCCGCCGCCCGCCTTGAATTCATACAGAGACGCGCCAAGACGAAGCCTTCAAGACCTGGATGATCCGACGCCTTGGTCAAGGCATAGCGTCGGTCTATCCGACGGTCCGTTGGAAGCTAACGCATCCGACCCGGACGCGAGGCCTTCAAGACGGATGATCCGACGTGGCGTCGGAGCATAGCTTCGGAGCAGCTGTGTCGAGAGAACTTCAACGGCTACGTGACGTGGGAGGGGCACCGGATGAACCGACGCCCTAGAAAAGCATAGCGTCGGATCATCCGACGCGTACCTTTTCGTGTGGACGTTAGCCAACGGCTAGTTTGATGCCTTGGGCTATTTATACCCCCCTCCACTCACTCATTTGAGGTTGCTTTGGATTGTGTGGAAATACGAGAGGAGTTCAAGACACATTCAAGATTATATCCAATCCATCCAAGTGCTTAATTGCTCATCCTTAGACTAGTGCATGCTTTGTGTATGTGCTTAGTGCTAGGCTTAGCTTAGAGCCGAGTGAGTGCAAGGTTGTGCCAACCTTGTGAGGTGATTCTTGAGTGAATCAAGTTGTACAAGGTTCGCCGAAGCCTTGGGGCCTAAGTGGCTCACCGGCAATCGTCATCGACCCTCCGTCTTGGTGTGGAGCGGCGAGGACACTTTGTGCGGGGGACGTGCAGAACCCCTTCCTTGGTGGAGAAGCTCCTTAGTGGAGGCGGCATCAAGGTGACCAAGGGAGCTTGACAAGTGCCTAAGTGGCTAGCCTTTGTGGCAAGTCAAGTTGGTGCTCTTGGGAGAGACTTGGTGGCCAGGAAGCAATACTATTGTGTGAGTGCTTCAACAACGTGGACTTGGGGTGGCTTAGTGCCTACCGATACCACGGGATAAATCGCGTGTCAAGAGTTTGCTTCCTCTCATCCCCTTTACGTTTCCGCATTTACTCTCTTGCAATCTTTGCTAGCCTCTACATTCCTAGAGTAGTATCATGCTAGGATTGGCTATAGGTTGCAAACCTTCTTTTGGGATGGGAGTTTCACACTAGAACAACGTAGTTGCACATATAGATAGTATGTGCTAGTTTACCTTTGCGCAAATTTAGTGAAGTCATAGGTTAAGGTTTTTAGTTGCCTAATTCACCCCCCTCCCCCTCTTAGGCTAACGGGCATCCGATTCCTTACACGCCGACGCCCTCGGGACCCCGGATGGTCGGGCGTCGTACGGGCCATGGCCCCGCGCGATCAACTCCACGAGAGCGCAAGGCGGGGACCCGCCGCACCCCCTCCCGTGCCTCGAGCGGGTCCGCACGGCTCTCATCGACCGGGATGAGGCGCCGCACCGGCGAGGGCGGACCCGGAGAAGACGCGCACCCCCGGCGGCCAACCCGGGAGGCGGAGGTGGCCGGGCGTCCGCGCCGACAACCGGGGGCTCCGCTCGTCGCTCGAGGGGGCGCAGCTCGGCAGCCGCCGGCCGAGGAGCCGGCGTGCGCGCCGAGCAAAGGGCCAAGGAGGCCAACGACCCGAAGGCCGCCCTCGACGCCAAGGTCGCGGCGCTCGCCGCCGCCGAGGACCCGCTCTCCGCAGAGCGTGCCGCCCGTCAAGGGGCCGAGGGGCAGCTCCCGGCGGAGCGGGGCCGCCCTTGCCGACACTCGATCGGCCCCGGGAGCGGGAGCGCGTCGCTCGCGAGGCGCGCGCAGTGTCGGCGGGAGGACCGAACACCGAGTTCTCCAAGCTCGAGGGCGTGCCGATGGTGCTCGGCATCACCCGGCACGAGCCGGAGCCGGCCCTCCCGGGTAAGGCGAGGCCGTCGGGGCCACGAGCGGACGGTCGAGGCCGGCGCCGCGCCTTCGAGATGGAGAGGAAGCGAGTCGAAGGTACGTCGCCGTTCGACCCCTCCGCTTCGCCGGTTTTCCCTTAGGGGGTTTGCACCCTTTTCTGACTTCTTTCTTGTCTGGCAACCCCAGGCTTGCGCACCGCGCTGGGGCACGCGGCTGAGCGGGCCGAGGCGCTGCAGCCTCCTACAACTCCTCCGAGCAGAACCGGCAGGGTTGCGCACCGCGACCCTCGAGACTTGCCGGCCGTGGAGGAGGGCGAGGCGCGAGTCGGGAGCTCGCTGGCCGCCCGCCCGCGCGCCCTTGGCGGCCACGTCACCGGCGCGTGCGCCGGCGCCGCATCTCGGCGTCCGTAAGGCCCCCGCAGTGGTGCGATCTCACTACGAGGTCAACTTCGAGGCGTTGGCGGAGGGTTACGTCGTCCCCGAGGGTGTCGAGGACGAGGTGGCGATGGAGCGCGTGGATGCGCTCGCCGCCGACGCCACCGGGACACTTGCCGAGGCCTTCGAGGAGTTCCTTTTCCCGGACGCTGCTGACGCCGCCGCTCCTCCAGCCTGAAGACAGACGGGCGCTAGGCCCTTTTTTGTTCATGTATCAGTATATTGGCCGTGCGGCCTTGTAAATAAAACATGTCACTTTGCTATGAGCATTTGAAATGATGTTTTTTGCTTGTTGCGCTTTTTTGTTTCTCCTTCTTCCTGAGTAGATTCTAGTTAGGGAAGTTCGATTTTCGCGGGTGGCCTGCTGGGTTGGAGGCGAGAGAGAAGGGCCGTATCCTCGCGGAGGCGTAGGCTATCTCTGGCTCGCGCGCTCCTTCCGCTAGGCTGCCTGCGCCCTGTTCGAATCTTTGCTCGAGGAGGAAGTAGAAAACAAACTTAGCGCGCGTGAGTTGTTTCATTTTTGCGCGAAAATGGGGCCATTTTGGGGGGGTGCCCCCGTAATAGCCCCCGAGGGTAACTCGGGTTTCGAAAGCCGAGTTGCCCTTTTTGTTAAACCGACGATGTTTTACATAGTTGTCGCCAACCGGGGGTGCTGGTTTCGTGACTTTACAACAAAATACTTGGAAATCCTAGCTAGGGATAGAAGCGACGTAGCCGTTGGATGTTCCAAGCGTTGGTGAGTTCTTCACCGTCCTCGTTGGCCGCCTTGTAGGTGCCGGCTTGAGCACTTTCACCACGACGTAGGGTCCCTCCCATGGAGGTGATAGTTTGTGGCGTCCTCGGTTGTCTTGGCGTAGCCTTAGGACCGCATCCCTTTCGCCGAAATCCCGTCTGCGCGTATCTTCCGTGCTTGGTAGCGCCCGAGGGATCGCGATACCTTGCGGAGTGCATTAGGGACACGAGACGTGCTTCATCCGGCCTGGATCTAATGAGTCCTCGCGGGCTCGCCGGGTTGGCGTCCTCGTCGTAGCCTCGAACCCCGGGCGACCCGTACTCTAGGTCCGTGGGGAGGACGGCCTCCGCGCCATGGACTAGAAAAAATGGGGTGAACCCGTGGCTCTGCTCGGGGGTGGTCCTTAGGCTCCACACGACTGCCGGGTAACTCTTGGAGCCATTTTCGATCGGATTTATTTAGCCGGTCGAAAATTTCGGGCTTGAGGCCTTGTAGGATCATGCCGTTGGCACGCCTTCTACCCGGCCGTTGGTCCGCGGGTGTGCCACGCCTAATCCACACGGATGGGGAAATTGTCGCAACTCCAAGAATTTCCCTCGCCCGTGACCTGGACCCGTTGTTGGTGATGATGGAGTTGGGCACTCCAAAGCGGTGGATGATATCGGTGAAGAACATCACCGCTCGCTCCGCCCCGAGGTTCGTAATGGGGGCGCACCTCCACCCACTTGGAAAAACTTGTCGATCGCGACCAACAAGTGGGTAAAGCCCCCGGGCGCCCTTCCGCAAGGGGCCCCGACGATGTCCGCCCCCCATACGGCGAACGACCATGTTACGGGGATGGTCTCACATGACATGGGGAAGGTTAGTCTTGCGGGCGTAGAACCGGCACCCCTTCGCAGGCGCACGATCTCGCCGGCATCCGCGACCGCGGTAGGCCGCAAAAGCCTTGGCGGAAAGCGTTGCCCACGAGGGTACGGGGCGCGGCGTGATGGCCGCGGATTCCCGCGTGGATGTCCCGGCGGAGCTCGCACCCCTCGGGAATGGGGATGCACCGCCGCAAGATGCGCAGGCGGCGCGCTTGTACAGCTCGCCGTCGACGAGGGAGCAAAGGACTTGGCCATCCCCGGCGATGCGCTCGGCCCTCGGTCCGGTTCGAAGGGAGTTCCCCCCGAGCCATCCGGGCAACATACTTGTCGCGCCGGGGCGGCCTTGACGGGGGCTGGCTCGATGTCCCTCACATCGCCTCGTAGGCGCCGTACCCCTCGAGGAGGGAGAGCACGTACGCCTCGTTCGAGGGGTCCTCGTCCATGGCCTCTCGCGCCCCGCCGGATTCGAGGGAGCCCCCCGAGGGTTCCGCGTGGCTCGAGGGGGTGAGGCTCGAAGATGACCGAGGGCTGGGCAATGTCACGGCAAAAACGTTCGGAGGGGACCGTAATCCGCCCGACGTGATTTTGGCCGACTCCGTCCGCTTCCTCGTTGTATCGGCGGGCACGTGGTTGAGCTCGATGCCGTAGAACTTGTCTTCGAGGGCTCGCACGGCCTTGCGGTAGGCCTCCATCTTGCCATCGTGGCAGCCTCGCATTCTTCATGACTTGATCAATCACGAGCTGCGAATCCCCCCGCACGTCGAGGCGCTTGACGCCTAACTCGATGGCGATCTTGAGGCCGCGCAGGAGGGCCTTGTATTCGGCCCATGTTGTCGGACGCGGGAAGTGGAGGCGCACCGCGTACCGCATGTGCTCCCCGAGGGGTGATACGAAGAGCAGCCCGCACCCGCCCTCGTTTTCATCACCGAGCCATCAAAATCTGCAGTCCGGACTCGCTTGGATTTGCGGTGGTGGCGGTCGCGTGTCCGTCCATTCAGCGACGAAATCCGACAGATCTCGGGGACTTGGATGGCTTTGGCGCGAGGCGTAGGCAAGCGTTTCGCCCATCGCCTCACGGACCACTCGGCGATTCCGCCCACCGCGTTTGGATTGCGGATGATCCCCTAGCGGAAGGAGGAGACTACCGTGACGGGGTGGGCCTCGAAGTAGTGGCGGAGCTTGCGCCGCGCGAGGACCACCGCGTACGCAGTTTTTGGACTTGGAGGGTAGCGCGTCTTGGTGTCAGACAAGACCTCGCTGATGTAGTAGACTGGCCGCTGGACCGGCAGGCGTGTCCTTCCTCCGTGCGCTCCACCGCGACACGCGCCGACCACTTGGGTGGTCGCGGCCACGTAGAGCCGCAGGGGGTTCGCCGCCACCCCGCGGCGGCGTGAGGATCGGGGCGTGGGTCAAGGATGCCTTCAGCTTGTCGAGCGCATCCTGGGCCTCACGGTCCGGAGAAGCGCTCGTGCTTCTTGAGGAGGCGATAGAGGGGCAGCCTTTCTCGCCGAGCCGCGAGATGAAGCGGCTCGAGGCGGCAAGGCACCCCGGCCGACCTTGCACCCCTTTGAGGTCCCGATTGGGCCCATTCGCTCGAGGGCGGCAACCTTCTCGGGGTTGGCCTCGATGCCGCGTTGGGAGACGATGTATCCTAGGAGCATGCCTCGCGCAATCCAAAGACACATTTTTCGGGGTTTAATTTGACCCCATTGGCTCGTAGGCAGTAACACGATGCCAAGGTCGCCAACCAGGTCATCCGCCTTCTCGGTCTTTACGACGATGTCGTCCACGTACGCCTCGACCGTTCGCTCGATGTGATCCCCGAAAACATGCTGCATGCGAGGCGCTGATCGTTGCACCCGCGTTTCGGAGGCCGAACGGCATCGTGACGTGAACGAGGTGCAACATCCCGAACGGCGTGATGAACGAAGTCGCGAGCGTCGGACTCCTTCATCTTTATTTGGTGATACCCGGAGTAGGCATCAAGGAAGGCAAGCGAAATTTCACACCCAGCCAATGAGTCAACAATTTGGTCAATACATGGCGAGAGGAAAGGGAACTTTAGGACATGCTTTATTAAGACTAGTGTAGTCTATACACATCCGCCACTTCCCGTTCTTTTTCTTGACAAGTTACGGGGTTTGCTAGCCACGTTGGGTGGAACACCTCCTTGATGAACCCGCCTCGAGAAGCTTCCGCGCCTTCGCTCCGATAGCCCGCCGCCGCTCCTCGTCGAAGCGGGGGAGCCGTTGTTGCACCCGCCGGGCGTGAGCGGAGATGTCAAGGGGGTGCTCGACGACCTCCCTCGGGATGCCCAGGCATGTCCGAGGGGCTCCACGCCGAATGTTGCGTTGGCGTGGAGGAAGTCGACGAGCACCACTTCCCTATTTTGGATCGAGGGCGGAGGCGACCCTCAACGCCTTGCCCCCTCGGAGGGCGCCGGGGTCGAGGGGCACCTCCTTGGTACCCTCGCGGCCTCGAAGTTGCTCTGTGTGTTGGGAGGTGGAGTCGAGGTCCTCGTTGACCATCTTCTCCAAGGTGGTCACTAGCGCTTCATCCGGCGCCGCTGCTTCCGCCGTGCTCTACGCACTCGACGTCGCTGTCAAATGCGTGCTCGATGGACGAGCCCACGGTGATGATGCCGTTTGGTCTGGCATTTTCATCTTCAAGTAGGTGTAGTTGGGGACCGCCATGGAACTTGGTGTCGCAGGGCCGCCCAAGTATGGCGTGGTAAGCGCCCTTGAACCCCACCACCTCGAAGGTGAGCGTTTCCTTGCGGAAACTCTTCGCGGCAACGAACCAAACGGCGGCAGTCGATCTCGACCCGAGGGGGCTGGGACACGCTTGCGGTGCGACGCCATGGAACGGCGTCGTGCGGGGCGTACCGGTCCCCCCGATTCCTAACAGCGCGGCGTGTGCGCGTAGAGTGATGTTGAGGCTACGCCCCCGTCTATCAAGACTTTCGAGAACCGCGCGTTCCCGATGATCGGGTCGACCACCAGCGGGTACTGGCCCGGGTTGGGGATGCGGTTCGGGTGGTCTTCCGGGCCGAAGGTGATGGCGTCCTCCGACCGGCGAGGAAGGAGGGAGGCGCCTTCTCCGGCGAGGACCTCGTGCGCTCCCCGCTTGCGGCTGCGGGTCGACATGTCGACTGTGGGCCCCCCCGAAGATGAGGAACACGTTCTCCACGACGCGAGAGCCGCCGGCGTCGCCATCTCCTCCCGTCTTTCTTGGCCTCCGCGTCCTTCGGCCCCACGCGCGGCGACCGTAAAACTTCTTGAGCATGTCGCATTGCTCAAGCGGTGTGGTTCGACGGGGGTCTTGTGATAGGACATGGCTTTTTGCATGTCGTCAAACACCCCTCGGACCTCGAGGGGCCGGCCGAGGGCCCCGTCGGCGGGTCACCGAACGGCAAGGGCCTCCCCGCATCATCGCCGGCGTGCCCCACGCTCGCGCGCCCGCGCCGCGGGGGCGGCGCTTTCTTGCCCCGCTTGTCCTTTCGGTGGGGGCTCCCTGGACTTGCGCCCTCCCGCAAGCGCATCGTCCGAGCGTTTGCCCTTCTTGCCGTCAAAGATCGCCCCACGGCCCTCCTCCCCGAGGCGAAGGCGGTGGCGATGTCAAACGGGCTCGTTGGAGTTCGCAAAGCGGGCTGCGTCCCGCCTGTCGCACGAGGTCCCGCACGTGGTGCCCCCGAGGAAGGCGTGCACAATTTCGCATTGCGCCACGCTTGGGAGCTCCCGTACGCCGCTTAGAGAAGCGCCGTATGAAGTCCCGTAGCGACTCGCGGGCCGGCGGGTGCGGGGAGCGCAGGTCCCGGGGGACTCCCCGTGGCGCACGTACGTGCCCCGGACAGGTACCCACGAACGTGCGGACCGAGATCGTCCCAATTGTGGATGCGGCTCTCGCGAGCGGTGCTCAAGCCATGGGCGGAATCACCGAGGTGTAAGGGCAGGTTGGCGGGGATGATGACCTCGTCCTTGGTGGCCGCCCGGCTGGCACGCCGTGCGTAGTCGTTGAGCCGCGCGCGGGGATCCGTCTCCCCGTTGGCACCTAGGACGATGGTCGGAGGGTTGGCGGAAGCGTTGGGGGAAGGAATTGCCACACGGGATCTCCACGGCCCAACACACGGGTTCCCGGGGGTTCCGCAGTCGGGGAACGGTCTTCGTCAGCGCCCCGTCGCAGCGTCGCCCGTCGAGGGTGGTACCCCTACGCGCGCGCATCGCCTTGCTCGTGCGGCGGGCGTTGATGACGCTGCGCGGCGTCACCGTCGGCGCCTGCGCGTGTCGAGGAGCCGCTCCTTGGCCCGCCGCACGTCCTCGGGTTGGCGGGTCGCCCCGCCGCTTCTCTCGCATGGACCGAGGGCGTATCCTCCAATAATAGCCATGCTTTGTTGTGGTTGGGGATGATGAGCGTAGGCCTCGAAAGTTAGCGTTGGGCACAACATAATTTTGAGGGGGTACCGGTGCCTGCCCGCCCATGCTTGTTGTTGAGACCCTCCACAGTAATAACTTGGCGGAGGAGGAACTCACGCCGAATGGTTGCACATTGGGTTGTGCTCCACTCGCTTGTGCGGAGGATGTTCCCTCCTCTCTGAGATTCTTCCTCGTTTGTTCTTTCTAGCGAGGGGACAAGTAGTCCCTCTTCCAATCAATCTTCCCTCCCTTCGGTGGCAAAGCCTCTCATGGGAAGGAGGTTCACAATGGCCAATCGGAACCCTCTTCTCTCATCTCCACTAATGTACTTGCCTTGCGCAAGTACTCCGCTTAGAGGTTCCTCGCAAAAAGGTGGCCCGGGTTTCTTGCGATTCCGGTCGCGAGAAAAGGCCAACATAGAGGTAACACCCGAACCTATCACTAGCCCCCGATGTTGCTTCACAACACCACCAGGACGTCATGAGGTACGAGGGGTCAATTGTTTGCACGGCAATCAAGGCGGTATAGCCAATTCAACTCGCGATGTCGGTCACCTTTGTTTCCCTCATCCTCCCCAATACCCTCTTGCACATCCAAGAGTGGAATATTCGGATAATGGGGTTGCGGATGCATTTGCGGCGGTGATGGGCATCTCAAGATCATGCTAAAATTCCGCCAACATGCGGGGAGGCACGTCAACTTTCTCACGGGAGCTCCCTTGTGGAATCCAAGCAGCTCCCTAACATGCTCGTAGGGAACCACTTGCTCGATTCCCTCCAAGCGAATGACAAGCTTTGCACCCCATCATCATCAACGATGGGTGCAATAGTCATTAAAATTTCCAAGGCGTAACCCAAGTGGGTGTCCACCAGGTATTCCGTTGGAGAATTGAACCACATAAGTGCCCCAACATGTAGTATATGTCGGTCTGCGAAGCAAGGTGTAGGTGCTTGGTCGTCGAGCTCGACGTTGGGCACAAGCCTCTTCTCAAGATTGGCGAGCCTATCCTCCTCCTTCAAACATGATGATGAAGGCCGTACGAAGATTGTGTCGGGGTGTAAGGAGGTGGTGCGGTTGAGCGGGTCGATCGTCGTGGTGGCGCGAGACGCTCCTCAGGGAGTGTGCCCACGAGGGTTCGGTGAACCTCATGGAAGTGCCTTCTCGTAGCCCTCATACCACCAAGGAGGAGAGCGTCGCTCCCTCCTCGGTGGTGCGATGTCCGTCTCCATGCTCGGGGAGACTCGAGCCAGAGTGCCTCCTCGAAGACGTGGTTGATGACGGCTTGGACGACGAACGAACTCTTCTTCTTGGAGAAGAGACTTGTGGTCTTCTTCCACATGGATTCTTTTTGCCTCCTTCTTCAACTATAAATCCGGGTTGCAGCCGGTAAACTAGGCACTTAAACTCTTTGCTTCGGGTGTGGACTTTGAGTGGATTAGGGAGGTGGATTTTTCTTGAGCTCTCAAGCTTGGGTGGTTAGCTAAGTCTACGGAGGTTCGAGCACACAAACTTGAACACACTAACAAGGGAAGGAGAGAGGGGAAGCTTGCACACGGAAGACGGGCACCGGGGGTGCAATTTATAGGGCAGGCCGGCCGGCCCCTGAGCCGGCCGGCCAGGAGTCCTCGCGTGCTCCTCGGCGCGTCTTTCTCCCAGCTTGATCATTTCGCCTCTGCAACTTTCCTGCCCGCGTGCTCCACCGGTTGCAGCCCCAGAAACGCTCTCGTCCACTCCTTTTCTTGAATTATTGGTCCTCCCACTTGATGCTCCATGCTTTGGGTCATGTCCATGCTCCCTAGCTCCACTTGCTTCATGCCACCTTTGAAATCCTGCAAAGTTGATGCTTGCTGCCCACCATGCTTGTCCTTTGCATGTGGAGTGGGTGAAAGTTGATAAAAGAGAATCCAATGGTGCATGCATGATTAATTCAAACTTGATTGCCTCCATTTAGGTGTGTTTAAGGTTAAGCACTCCTCTAATTCGAATTTTAAAATATTTTTCAGAGCCATGCAAGAGCTTGAACATAATTTTAGAGAAGTTTTTAAACCATTAAAAACAAATGTAAGTCGAAAATATTTTCGGCCTAAATGGAACCCACCGTCTCCATAGGTATAGTTTGCTTTCATCGGTTGAGAGCGAGCCGATTTTCCCGGTTTGATCATGGGGGCATAGGTTTAGGTTCTAATTTTGGCTAAATAAGAAAGATTTTGAATGAAACAAAATTAGAATAGGCTTAGAAAAATTCTAATCCTAGAGAAACCAAGGATAAAGATTTTGAAACCAACCAAAAGCTTTGATTTCTAGGTTCACGAGTCCTACACGTCTTTGAATTTTTTATAACACTTGAATATAAATCGTGGCTCTACTCGTGTGGTTTTAGCATGAAAAATAAGCCAACCTCAGCACCATAATGAGGGTGAAGTTGAGCTAAGTTAAAAGTATTTGGTTGAGGGAGTTTCTCGAAAGAAAAGAATCAAACGAAGCACATAGGAGGAGTTCATGCAAAGGGTTTATAATAAAGCAAACACTCAATCAAAAAAGAATTATGTCTCTAATATTGTTCAACCACTTCTAAGTCTAATGTCTTTGCGTAATAAAACTCCAAAAACTAAATTGTAAAAATACTCGAAAAACCTGGAATCGGGTTGTCCTCCCGGTAGCTTATTCTTGACTTGACTTGACGAAACGGGTTGCCTCCCGCCTAGCGCTTCGTTTATAGTCTATAGCTAGACTTCTTCACTTGATTACTCCGGATCAACGCTCTTTGCGGCGTTGCAATCTTCAGGTACCCACTTCCGCACCATCTTGGGCGCGGGCTTGTCTTTTGGCTTGGGTTTGTCTTAGTCATTTTTTTGGTCTTCACGAAGCTTCTCTTTCTTGACGGATGCAACACCTTCTTGAATTTTCGTTACGTTCATTTTTTTGGCTCCTTCTTCTTTTTTCGGCCCCTTCGTTTATTGTTTTTGGTTCTATCTTTACTCCAATCATGTTGCATGCCTCAATCCTTGGACGGAACTTGGAAGGAACTCCTTTTCTCAGTTGATATCGAACATGATCTGCTTCGTTCCAGTTGCACGTATTGCTGTTGCCTAATTCACCCCCTCCCCCTCTTAGGCTAACGGGCGCCAGATTCCTTACACGCGAGCGCCCTCGGGACAGGATGGGTGGCGCCGTGCGGGCCATGGCCTCGCGCGCGATCGACTCCACGGGGGCGCAATGCAGGGAGTGTTGAACGCAGCCCCTGCCGGCCCTCGGCCGGATGCCGCGGGCCCCTGGTCGGCCGGGACGGGCGGCCCCTTGCCGGCGGGCGAGGGGCGGACTGGAGAAGAGACGCGCACTGGCGGCGGCCAGGCGGGAGGCGGAGGTGGCCGGCGTCAAGGGCGACGTGGCAAGGGCTCCGCTGCGTCGGGCTCGAGGGGCGCGAGGCTCGGCGCCGGGCGAGGAGCGGGCGTGCGCGCTCGAGCAAGGGCCAAGGAGGCCAACGACCTGAAAGGCCGCCCTCGACGCCAAGGTCGCCGGCGCTCGCCGCCGAGCGAGACCCGGCTCTGCCCGGGGAGCGACCGCCGTCCCGAGGGCGGCGACTCCGGCGGGGAGCGAGGCCGCCTTGCGGAAGCACTCGATCGACCTGGAGCGGGAGCGCGTCGCTCGCGGGCGGCGCGGTGTCGGCTGGAGGGACGAACGAGGTTCTCCAAGCTCGAGGGCGTGCTGATGGTGCTCGGCATCACCGGCACGAGCCGAGGGCGGCCTCCGGGGAGTAAGGCGAGGCCGTCGGGGGGCCACGGCGGCCGGGGTCGAGGGCGGGCGCCGCGCCTTCCGAGATGGAGAGGGCGGTCGAAGGTACGTCGGCTGACCGACTCTGTCGGCTGGTTTTCCCTTGGGGGGTTCGCACCCTTTTCGACACTGTCTTGTTCGGTAACCCCCGGGCTTGCGCACGCGCCCGGCCCCGGGGCACGCGGGCGGGCGGGCCGAGGCGGCCTGCGAGGCCTCCTACAACTCCTCCCGGCCGGGGAGGCCCCGCGGGGAGTTGCGCCGCCTTCGACCCTCCCGGGGCTTGCCGGGCGTGGAGGAGGGCGGCGCGAGGTCGGGAGGCTCGTTGGCCCGCCGCCGGCGCCCCTTGGCGGCCACGTCCTGGGCGCGTGCGGCGGGCGGCGCATCTCGGCGTCGAGAAGGCCCTCGGAGTGGTGCGATCTCACTACGAGGTCAGCTTCGAGCGTTGGCGGAGAGGTTACGTCGGTCCGAGGTGTCGAGGATGAGGTGGCGATGGAGCGCGTGGATGCGCTCGCCGCCCAGCGCCGCCGGGACGCTTCCGAGGGCCTGCGAGGGTTCCTCTTCTGGGACGGCTAGCCGGCCGCCGCCGCTCATCCCGGCCCCCGAAGGGCAGCGGGCGCTAGGCCCTTTTTTGTTCATGTATCGTTATGCGGCGTGCAGCCTTGTAAATAAAACATGTCACTTTGCTATGGGCTTATTTGGAAATGATGTCTTTTTGCTTGTTGCGCTTTTTTGTTTCTTCTTCTTCTGAGTAGACTCTAGTTAGGGGTTCGATTTTCGCGGGGTGGCCTTGGGTTGGAGGCGAGAGAGAAGGGCGGGGCTCCTCGCGGAGGCGTAGGCTATCTCTGGCTCGCGCGCTCCTTCCGCTAGGCTGCCTGCGCCCTGTTCGAATCTTTGCTCGAGGAGGAAGTAGAAAACAAACTTAGCGCGCGTGAGTTGTTTCATTTTTGCGCGAAAATGGGACCATTTTGGGGGGGTGCCCCCCGCAGTAGCCCCCGAGGGTAACTTGGGTTTCAGGGGAAAGCCGAGTTGCCCTTTTTATTAAACTGACGATGTTTTACATAGTTGTCGCCAAGCGGGAGTCGTTGGTTTCATGACTTTACAACAAAATACTTGGAAATCCTAGCTAGGGATAGAAGCGACGTAGGCTGTTGGATGTTCCAAGCGTTGGTGAGTTCTTCACCGTCCTCGTTGGCCGGCTTGTAGGTGCGGGCTTGAGCACTTTCACCACGACGTAGGGTCCCTCCCATGGAGGTGATAGTTTGTGGCGTCCTCGGTTGTCTTGGCGTAGCCTTAGGACCGGATCCCCTTCGGCGAAATCCCGTCGGCGTATCTTGCGTGCTTGGTAGCGCACGAGGGGCTGGCGATACCTTGCGGAGTGCATTAGGGACACGAGACGTGCTTCATCCGGTCGATCTAATGAGTCCTCGCGGGCTCGTCGGTTGGCGTCCTCGTCGTAGCCTCGAACACGGGCGACCCGTACTCTAGGTCCGTGGGGAGGACGGCCTCCGCGCCATGGACTAGAAAAAATGGGGTGAACCGGTGGCTGCGCTCGGGGTGGTCCTTAGGCTCCACACGGCTGGTAACTCTTGGAGCCATTTTCGATCGGATTTATTTAGGCGGTCGAAAATTCTGGGCTTGAGGCCTTGTAGGATCATGCCGTTGGCACGCTCTCCCGGCCGTTGGTGCGGGTGTGCCCGGCCGCCCAATCCACACGGATGTGGAAATTGTCGCGAGAACTCCAAGAATTTCTCTTGCCCGTGGTAAGCGGGACCCGTTGTTGGTGATGATGGAGTTGGGCACTCCAAAGCGGTGGATGATATCGGTGAAGAACATCACTGCTGCTCCGCCCGAGGTTCGTAATGGGGCGCACCTCCACCCACTTGGAAAACTTGTCGATCGCGACCAACAAGTGGGTAAAGCCCCCGGGCGCCTTCGCGGGGAGCACGACGATGTCCGGCCCCCATACGGCGAACGACCATGTTACGGGGGATGGTACGCGAGGACATGAGCGGAAGGTTAGTCTTGCGGGCGTAGGCGGCACCCTTCGCGGTGCGCACGATCTCGGCGGCATCCGCGACCGCGGTAGGCCGATAAAAGCCTTGGCGGAAAGCGTTGCCCACGAGGGTACGGGGCGCGGCGTGATGGCCGCGAGATTCCCGCGTGGATGTCCGCGGGGAGCTCGCACCCCTCGGGAATGGGGATGCAGGGCCGCAAGATGCCGAGGCGGCGCGCTTGTACAGCTCGCCGTCGACGAGGGCAAAGGACTTGGCCATCCTGGCGATGCGCACCGGCCTCGGTCGGTTCGAAGGGAGTTCCCCTCGAGCCATCCAGGCAACATACTTGTCGCGCCGGTCGGCCTTGACGAGGGCGGCTCGATGTCCCTCACATCGGCCTCGTAGGCGCCGTACCCCTCGAGGAGGGGAGAGCACGTACGCCTCGTTCGAGGGGTCCTCGTCCATGGCCTCTGCGCCCGCCGGTTCGAGGGAGCCCCAGGGGTTCGCGTGGCTCGAGGGGGTGAGGCTCGAAGATGACGAGAAGGGCCGGCAATGTCACGGGCAAAAACGTTCGGAGGGACCGTAATCCGCCGGACGTGATTTTGGCCGATCTGTCCGCTTCCTCGTTGTATCGGCGGGGCACGTGGTTGAGCTCGATGCGCGTAGAACTTGTCTTCGAGGAGCTCGCACGGCCTTGCGGTAGGCCTCCATCTTGCCATCGTGGCGGCTCGCATTCTTCATGACTTGATCAATCACGAGGCTGCGAATCCCCCCCGCACGTCGAGGCGCTTGACGCCTAACTCGATGGCGATCTTGAGGCTGCAGAGGAGGGCCTCGTACTCAGCCATGTAGTTTGACGCGGGGAAGTGGAGGCGCACCGCGTACCGCATGTGCTCCCCGAGGGGTGATACGAAGAGCAGGCCCGCACCCGCCCCTGTTTTCATCACCGAGCCATCAAAATACAGAGTCCGGCACTCTGCTTGGATTTGTGATGGTGGCAGCTGCGTGTCCGTCCATTCAGCGACGAAATCTACCAGGATCTGGGACTTGATGGCTTTGCGCGGGGCGTAGGCAAGCGTTTCGCCCATCAGCTCCACGGACCACTTGGCGATTCACCGCCTTTGCGTTTGGATTGCGGATGATCTCCCTAGCGGGAAGGAGGAGACTACCGTGACGGGGTGGGCCTCGAAGTAGTGGCGGAGCTTGCGCCGCGCGGAGGACCACCGCGTACGGAAGTTTTTGGACTTGAGGGTAGCGCGTCTTGGTGTCGGACAAGACCTCGGCGATGTAGTAGACCGGCCGGCCCCGGACCGGCGGGGGCGTGTCCTTCCCTCCGTGCGCTCCCACCGCGATTACGGCGGCGACCACTTGGGTGGTCGCGGCCACGTAGAGCTGCGGGGGTTCGCCGTCCCGCGGCGGCGTGAGGATCGGGCGTGGGTCAAGGATGCCTTCAGCTTGTCGAGCGCATCCTGGGCCTCGGCGGTCCGGAGAAGCGCTCGTGCTTCTTGAGGAGGCGATAGAGGGCGGGGCCTTTCTCGCCGAGCCGCGAGATGAAGCGGCTCAAGGCGGCAAGGCACCCCGGCACCTTTTGCACCCCTTTGAGGTCCGGATTGGGCCCATTCGCTCGAGGGCTGCAACCTTCTCGGGGTTGGCCTCGATGCCGCGTTGGGAGACGATGTATCCTAGGAGCATGCCTCGCGGCAATCCAAAGACACATTTTTCGGGGTTTAATTTGACCCCATTGGCTCGTAGGCGGTGAACACGATGCCAAGGTCGCCAACCGGGTCATCCCGCCTTCTGGTCTTTACGACGATGTCGTCCACGTACGCCTCGACCGTTCGCCGATGTGATCCCCGAAAACATGCTGCATGCGGCGTTGATACGTTGCACCGCGTTTCGGAGGCCGAACGGCATCGTGACGTAACGGAGAACATCCCGAACGGCGTGATGAACGAAGTCGCGGGCTGATCGGACTCCTTCATCTTTATTTGGTGATACCGGAGTAGGCATCAAGGAAGCAAAGCAGCTCACACCCAGTAGTTGAGTCAACAATTTGGTCAATACATGGCGGAGGAAAGGGAACTTTAGGACATGCTTTATTAAGACTAGTGTAGTCTATACACATCCGCCACTTCCCGTTCTTTTTTCTTTACAAGTACGGGGTTTGCTAGCCACGTTGGGTGGAACACCTCCTTGATGAACCCGGCCTCGAGAAGCTTCCGCGGCTTCGCTCCGAGTAGCCCGCCGCCGCTCCTCGTCGAAGCGGCGGAGCCGTTGTTGCACGGCGCGGGCGTGAGGGCGGGGATGTCAAGGGAGTGCTCGGCGACCTCCCTCGGGATGCCTGGCATGTCCGAGGGGCTCCCACGCGAAGATGTCGGCGTTGGCGTGGAGGAAGTCGACGAGCACCACTTCCTATTTTGGATCGAGGGTGGAGCTGACCCTCAACGCCTTGCCCTCGGAGCGGCGGGGGGTCGAGGGGCACCTCCTTGGTACGCTCCGCGGCCTCGAAGTTGCCGGTCTGCTTGGAGGTGGAGTCGAGGTCCTCGTTGACCATCTTCTCCAAGGTGGTCACCAGCGCTTCATCCAGCGCCAGTGCTTCCGCGTGCTCTACGCACTCGACGGGTAAAAGCAGTCAAATGCGTGCTCGATGGACGAGCCCACAGTGATGATGTCGTTCGGTCCTGGCATTTTCATCTTCAAGTAGGTGTAGTTGGGGACCGCCATGAACTTGGCGTCGCGAGGCCGCCCAAGTATGGCGTGGTAAGCGCCCTTGAACCCCACCACCTCGAAGGTGAGCGTTTCCTTGCGGAAACTCTTCGCGGCACCGAACCAAACCGGCGGAGTCGATGCCCGAGGGGCTGGACACGCTTGCCGGGTGCGACGCCATGGAACGGCGTCGTGGCTCGGGGGGCAGCCGGTCCCGGCCCGATTCCCAACGGGGGCGCGGCGTGTGCGCGTAGAGGATGTTGAGGCTACCGCCCCCGTCTATCAAGACTTTCGAGAACCGCGCGTTCCGATGATCGGGTCGACCACCGGCGGGTACGCGGCCGAGGGTTGGGGATGCGGTTCGGGTGGTCTTCCCCGGCCGAAGGTGATGGCGTCCTCCGACCAGTCGAGGAAGGAGGGAGGCGCCTTCTCCGCGGCGAGGACCTCGTGCCGCTCCCGCTTGCGCTGGCGGGTCGACATGTCGACGGTGGGCCCCCGAAGATGAGGAACACGTTCTCCACGACGGGAAGCCGCCGGCGTCGCCATCTCCTCCGTCTTTCTTGGCCTCCGCATCCTTCGCTGCGGCGCGACCGTAAAACTTCTTGAGCATGTCGCATTGCTCAAGGGTGTGGTTTGCTACGGGGGTCTTGTGATATGGACATGGCTTTTTTCAAAGATGTCGTCAAACACCCTCGGACCTCGAGGGGCCGGTCGAGGGCCCCGTCGAGCCGGGTCAACGGCAAGGGCCTCGGCATCATCGCCGTCGTGCCCCTCGCTCGCGCGCCTCGCGGCGCGGCTTCTTCCCTTTCTTGCCCCGCTTGTCCTTTCGGTGGGGCTCCCCGGACTTGCCGCCCTCCGCAAGCGCATCGTCCGAGCGTTTGCCCTTCTTGCCGTCAAAGATCGCCCCCACGCCCTCCTCCCCCCCGAGGCGAAGGCGGTGGCGATGTCAAACAGCTCGTTGGAGTTCGCGAGGCGGGCCGCGTCCCAGCTCTCGCACGAGGTCCCGGCACGTGGTGCCCTCGAGGAAGGCGTGCACAATTTCAGATTGCGCCACGCTTGGGAGCTCCGTACAGCGCTTAGAGAAGCGCCGTATGAAGTCCCGTAGCGACTCGCCGGGCCTCTGGGTGCAGGAGCGCAGGTCCCAGGAATTCCCAGGGCGCACGTACGTGCCCTGGAAGTTACCCACGAACGTGCGGACCAGGTCGTCCCAATTGTGGATCTGGCTGGCGGGCAGGTGCTCGAGCCACGTCCGGCCGAATCGCCGAGGTGTAAGGGCAGGTTGCGGATGATGACCTCGTCACTGGTGGCCCCGCCCAGCTGGCACGCCAGGCGGTAGTTGTTGAGCCACACGCGGGGATCCGTCTCCCCGTTGTACTTGACGATGGTCGAGGGTTGGCGGAAGCGTTGGGGGAAGGCTGCCACACGGATCTCCCGGCTGAACACACGGGTTCCGGGGGGTTCGGAGTCGGGGAACGGTCTTCGCCACCGTCGCGGCCGTCCGCCCGTCGAGGGTGGTAGCCTACCGCCGCCCGCGCATCCGCCTTGCTCGTGCGGCGGGCGTTGATGACGTTGCGGGCGTCACCGTCCGGCGCCGCGCGCGTGTCGAGGAGCCGCTCCTTGGCCGGCGCACGTCCCGGGTTGGCGGGTCGCCCCGCCGCTTCTCCTGCATGGACCGAGGGTTCGCCCCCCCTGTGCGGCCCCGTCACCTCGTACATCCCCCTGTTGGCGGATGCGCGAGGCTGAGCTCTCGACCTGTTGGACGGCCGCTTGCTCGATGAGCGCCTGCACCTCGCAGTGCAGGTTTCGTGCCTCAGGCGTCGAGGGGGCCGGCATGGCCCGTAGCTGCGTGGCAGCGACGACAAGCTTTTGGCTCGCCTGCGGAGGCGCGTCCAGGTTGTCGACATTGAAGTCGGCGTTAATGCGGTCGCAGGCTTGTTTGCCCAGCTCCCGCGCGCGTTCGCCGCGCGCGGAGGCTTCCCCGCCCATCGAGGCGCGGAGCGGCCCGCACCGTTCGGTACTCCTCCGCCGCCTTAGCCTCGAGCTCACGAGCTTGGGCTAGCCGTGCATCGGCGTCGGCCCTAGCGGGGGTTGCTTGGCCCCGCACCCGGGCGCGGAGCGATCCCCGGGGCGGGCGTGACCTCCCCGTCGCCGGTGCTCACTCGCGTCGGGGGCGTTTGCTGGGTCGTTGGCGATGACGACACGCATTCCCGCGCGGGGTCGTAACTCCCCGTGTTGGAGTCGTCGGAGCACACGAACCGCAGTCCGTAGCGTCAAGGAAGCGCCCGAACATGACCGGGACCCGCACGCCGGAGAAGTCCCCACTCCGCGTACCCGTGGAGGTTGGCGGGTGGCAACGCGTCAAGGGAGCCCAGAGACGACTCATCGCCCGCGGAGGCGCCAGGGTCCCTGGCGACGAAGATGTGACGGCCAGGGGGAACCCGGCGCATCGTCGTGTTGACGTCGGCGTTGTAAGCCGTCGTGGCACCGCGAAGACCGATGGGGAAGCGCGGCCGGAGACCATGCGGCCGCCCCGCCGGGCGGCGGTCATTGCGCCGACGGTGCGCCGCGTTGGAGAGGCGCGCGCGTTCGGCCTTGCCGCCGCCGGGACCGCGACCGGCGCGAACGCCGGCCGAGCGGCGGCGACGTTGTGGGGCGCGACGGGCCCGCGGCATCCGTGCCGACGGGGCGTCCGCGTCGTGGCGGTGCGTGCGCCGGGGACCGGAGCGGACCCGGCCCGGCGCCGCGCGCGTAGCTCCTCACGGTTGGTGAGGCGCATCGTGTAGTCGTTCCCCGTAGCCCGGAAATTCGTGCCCCCAAACCGGATTTCAAAACCGGCGTGGAGGGGGTCCGAGCCGCCCATGCAGGAACGCGTACCGCGATACTCAGTGCGAATCACCATGGAGGGAGTTTGACGGTGGATTGACCTTAGGCGC
Organism: Cenchrus americanus; assembly: GCA_947561735.1. Classification (NCBI taxonomy): domain Eukaryota; kingdom Viridiplantae; phylum Streptophyta; class Magnoliopsida; order Poales; family Poaceae; genus Cenchrus; species Cenchrus americanus. The sequence goes on from OX387240.1 coordinate 61,350,589, forward strand.
TCGATTGCCCCACGGTGGGCGCCAACTGTCGGTGCGGAAAGTGGTCCCGACACTAACCGATGATGAGCGCCGAGGTCTATCCCTCAATGGTCGATGCTAAGCAATCGGAGACACAGGGTTTTATCCCGGTTCCCGCCGATGGGACGTACGTCCGAAGCGGTGGTGTGCTCAAGGCACTATATTGCTCGGGAAGACCGGGGTGCTCGTAGTGGGGCGCTACAAGCAAGGCGGGAGAGGAAGCGTGGCTTCCAAGTCCCCGGTGGAGTGGTCGAAGATATTGTGGGAGAATTGAAGAGCAAGTGCGCGATATGCCGCGTCCAAACTTGTCCGTTGTGTTCTATCTTCGTCCCCCGCGGCAGGGGGGGTTCGTCCTCCTTTTTATAGACCAAGGAGAGAGCGAATCACGTGCATGCCGTGCTATTTAGCTACGTGGGGAAGCGTGGTGCGCTATGCCGTAGAGTAGGCGGCCGCCCGGACGGCCCTTACCGCGATCCGGCCATCATGGCGTATCTTGTACCCGAACGGGGGGTGGCCTCGAGGGTAGGAGTGCGGCGGATGGCCGTGATGTCTTCGGGCGGATTCGTGGGAGTTGGCCGACGTCGTTCCGCACGGGACACGGGGGCGGGTAAGGCGGCGCCCCGTTCCCGCACGCTACACGGCGCGGAGCCGCGGACACAGCCGCCCGGCGTGGGGTTGTACGTGCGGGGGTGGCCGCCATGCCGTTGACGCGGCGGGGATGGCGCCCCGCCGGCCTAACGCCTCCACCTAACCCCCGCGGGTCACAAGAAAGCAAATCGAGGGTGCGGCCGGCCCCCCTTCGAGGGCTCGGCGCGTCGGCGCCCGCGCGGGCGGGCGCGCGCGGCGTCACGGGACCGGCACCGCCACGCCGCACGCTCCTCACGGTGCGCGGGGATGGGTTCCCTCCCGGGGAGTTGGTGCGACGGCACCGGGCGCGTGTCCCGGTGCGCATGATGGCGCCGCCCGCGGTTGTCGGGGCAATAAATGCCGCGTACGGGAGCAGGCGCACGTGTGCGGAGCGCCCTCGAGCGAGGCGGAGCCCGCTCGAGGGCGGAGCGGACGCTCGAGCGAGGCGGAGCCCGCCCGAGGTAAGCGCACCCCCTCGAGCGGGGCGGCGCCCGCCCGAGGGAGGCGTTCGCCCTCGAGCGAGGCGAGCCTCGTTCGAGGGGATCTTTGAGTGGGCCGCCTTGGTGGGCCGTTGGGGCCACCGCGGCATGGGCCATGCCCCGTGTGCTTAAGTGGGGCGCGTTCGGCTTTGGCTTGTTTGTAGGTTTTAAGTGGGATTCCCCCGCCTTGTTTAAGGGGACCCCTAGGGCTGTCCCCCCGACAAAGCGGGACAAATCACATGTGCCTTAAAGATGATGTCTCACCTTGCTGGCTTGAAGAAGATGGAGGAAGGCAGTAGGAACCTGATGGCGGAGGTCGGTGCTCAACTCCTGAAAAAAATGAAAATAATAGTGTTTCTCGACAGCACCTCCACTGCACTGTGAGGTTTTCAAAACCCGCAAGAAAAGCCACAACACAAAGGTCAGGCCACACAAAAAATTTCTTTTCACGGCTCGATGGCCGGACACATGACATGTGGTGCCGCACGACACGTGGTCAAATTGACAAGCATTATGATTCAAATTGAGAGGCATGACTAGTTAAAATTCTATATCTAAAATTCTGAATCCAAAATTTCTATACCTATCTATAATTCTATATCAAAAATTCAAAACATACATTTCTATACGTGCATGTCTATGTGTATCTATAGTTATATATCCATCATCACTAATTCATCACCAATTTGTCACTAAATTACTGAAACCGAGAGGAGGTCGAGAGAACACTCACAAGGGGTGAAGCAACGGCTCTCGATGCGGCTGTGACAATGAATGCTCCGACGTCTCCTAACCGTCCTCCCCCTCGTCGGCCTTTTCCATCTCCTCCTCCCCCCCCCCTCCTTCTTCTCCTTGGCAGTCAGCGAGGCCTGACCGGAGCTAGGGGTGGCAGGTCTCTTCTCCCCACCTGAACTTTCTCCTCCGACCTTCTTCTCCTCAAGTAGGGGTAGTAGGGGAGGGGCGGTGGCACGTTAATGGAGGCGGGAGGTGACGCGATGGGGGAGGTGGCGGGGGAGGGGGCGGCCGGGCGCGAGGGCGGTGGTGCGGTGAGGGAGGCGACAAGGGAGGGGAAAACCGCAAGCGGTGGGCGGCCGTGGGCGGGAGGGGAGGCGGCGGGGCGCGGTGGCGTGAAACGCGCATGGCGTGGTGGCACGACAAAGCGGGGGCAAGGCACGGTAGCGTGGCGGCGTGAGCGGGGCGGGGCAGCGGCGCAGTGTGTCTGTGTGTTGAGTGTGTGGTGTGGTGTGTGGTGTCGTGCGTGTGTGATGTAAGTGGGCCGGGTCACACTCCTTCGCCGAGATGAAGAGGGCCCACGCTCCGGCCGTTGCCCGCACGTCTCCACACACCGGCCCTATGCCGTGAGACATGTATCCGGCTCTCGACGACCAGAGGTCCTTCGCCGAGAGCCAAGATCCAGGGCTCAGCGAAGAGCAGAAGCGGGCCCACGTGCCAGCCGTGGCCCGCACGTGCCCAGGCACCGGCCCTCTGCCGTGAGCCACGTGTCCGGCTCTCGGTGAAGGACCCCTCTTCGCTGAGAGCCAAGCACACCGCAAAGAATATTTTCACCAGTTTTTATTTAAAAATAGCAAGAAAATTCAAAATTTCTTCAAAACTTAACATGACATGCTTATAAAAAAAGTGTTATTGTTAAATTCAAATTCAAATTTCTCCAAGAGACCAAACCTAGTGACATTAGTTCAGATTCTCTAAAACTTCTCGTGAGATGTTCTGGTTTCTAAAGAGCGTACATGTCAAATTGTTCAAAATGCTCTCTACTATTTATCACAATCTCTATGTATGATATCATGACCACTTAAAAGTCATGGTTTTCAAACTTCATTTGAATTTTATACAATTTTTTACCTTTCTACCACACGATTTTCATCATGATCAAAGAACTAAATGTCAGAAATTTAGCTTCATTTCATGTACATAGTCTTAGAGATGTCTCATGAACATGAATATAATTTTTCGAACAAATTGACTCTATGATTTTATGCACTTGCGGTTCATATTGGACGTATACGAAAAAATTATGTAGAACGAAGTAAAATTGTTACATATAACAAACAAAGACAAAATGGCACCAAATTTGAACATGTACATTGTATGAGTGTATGTTGAGCAAGAAAAAAGTTTGAAGTCGAAAATGTGAAGTTTTTTTGAAAATTTTGTTGTGAGTAGGGAGCATGCACTCACCAAAGAGTGGAGGCTATTGGCAAAGGTGCTCCCCGTGCTATGGGTAACCTCTTTGCTGAGAGCCGAGGAGGCGTGGCTCTCGGCAGAATTGACGGCTGGGCAACAGCTGTAATGATGTCGTTCGTGCGGCGTCAGCTGGATTCTTCACCAAGAGCCTGAGGTCTCTGGCTCTTGGCAAAGACGATCTGCACCGTGGGCCGACCCTTCGCTGAGAGCTTGAGTCCCCATGCTCTCGGCAAAGGCACTTTGTGTCGTGGGCCCATTCTTCGCTGAGAGCGAGACCTACTCTCTCGACAAAGAGCCCCTCTCGCCGTGAGTCGAGTCTTTGGCTCTCGGCGAAGCCGTGGCTCACGGCGGAGGCCCGGCTTCCGATAGTGCATTGGACTACAAGTCAATTCACATCACAATAGTAGATGATTAACGCTAGCCCAAATTAGGCAGCACTTGTAATTAGAAAAATTCACACCTTGGTTACGTAAACGGAAAAAAAGCCAGCCCACTTCAATTTTTTTTTTTGAGATTGACACAAGACAACGCGGACGCTCACAACACGCACGCATACAACCCTATGAATACGTGTACGCAAACCCTACCCCTATGAGCACCTTCGAAGGACCGAGCACCGACATATCCGGAGATTCTTGAAGTCACCACCGGCGCTCGTCGTCGACGGGAACGTCGCTTACAACTTAACGTATAACGCCGGAATATCCCGAAATAAATCCAGGAAAAGGTGCGAGCACCGTGATTTGAACCCCCGTTGGGTAGGCCCCACTAGACCGCTCTACCATCGGACTACGGGCCCAATCGCGCCAGCCCACTTCAAATGGCAGCTATTTGGGTTGAAGCCTATTTCGCCCAAAAGGCATTTTGGGCTCACAGCAAAAATTGATCACCACAGAAACCCAAAACAACGGAAATCGATGAGGAAGAAAAGCTATCCACCACCAATCCGACCCGGCGGCGGCGGCAACGCAGCGATCAATCCAAGACTCCCCACGTGGTGGAGGAGAAAAGCACAGTGAGTGTGCTGGCCATGTCGTCCACCTCCGGCCGCGGCAACCCGTCGCGGTCGTCCTCTGCCACATCGTCGCCGACAGGCCGAGCGGGTACCACGACCTCAAGATCGACTATTGCTTGCTTGCCAGCACGAGCGTACTGACCGGAGAGCACCTCTTGTCCTGTCCATTCACCGTGGGGGGTCATCGGTGGCGCATCATGACCTACCCCAACGGCAACACCCCTGAAGCCGCTGGGTACGTCTCCCTCTACCTCGTCCTTGACGACGAGGTTGTCGCGAAGCCGGTGACGGCGCAGAGCCGCAGATGCAGCTCAGGGTCATGGTGGAGAAGCGCGCCCTCTTTTTCCTCAAGCGGAAGAAGGAGGTCGTCACGACGGAGAAAGCCGTAACCAGCTTCACCAGCCATGTTAGGATGGGGTACTCAAAGTTCGTCAATAGGGAAGCCATGCTCAAACAAGCTGTACGTCGTGGCAAGGCCGCCGGCGATCCGTTCACGATCAGGTGCTCTATCGTCGTCCACAACGGGTCCCGCGCGGTGGAAGGGGAGAAATCGTCCAAAGCTGCGGCATCGATCGTCCCCGCGCCCCCGTCGAACCTGAGCGCGCACCTAGGCGAGCTCCTCTCCTCCAAAAGGGGAACCGACGTTGTGTTCGACGTCGGCGGCGAGACCTTCGCCGCGCACCGGGCCGTGCTCGCCGCCCGGTCGCCGGTCTTCGCCGTGGAGCTCTTCAGCGCCGTGATGAGGGAGAGTGACGGCGGCGCGACGAAGACGAAACGGGAGGAAGCAGGCGTCATGTGGCAGCACCTTCTTGTCGCGGCGGACAGGTACGACATGGAGAGGCTCAAGAAGATGTGTGAGGATAGGTTGTGCAGGCATATTTCAATAGGGACGGCGGCGATCATCCTGACGCTGGCTGAGCAGCACAGCTGCAGCTGGCTGAAGAAGACGTGCCTCGATTTTGTCAGTGATCCAGCAAATCTCAAGGAAGTTGTCGCAAGCGACGGCTTCGAGCATCTAAGCACAAGCTGTCCCTCCATCAGGTGGGTCTGATGGAGTGATGTTTAATTTGGTGTTACCATCACATTGGGTCTGTCATCTTCATGAAATGTCATCAGGTGGTATATAACTGCTACATCTGTGGACTACTACTCCCTTCGTTCCAAATTATAAATCGTGTGACTTCAAATTTGACCACTCGTCTTGTTAACAAAATTTATACACACATAATCAAACTTAAGCCATTCCAAAGGATTTTTTATTTAATAAAGTAAGTAAAAAAATATGATATTTTACAAAAAAAATCATAAGATGAGAAGTGATCAAATTTGAAGTAAAAAAAAAGTCAAACAAACTATATTTTTTTAAGTAAAAGGAAGTCAAACCAACTATAATTTGAAACAAAGGTGGGAGTATTAGAGTACGACAACAGACTTATTGTTATAATACTATATGATAACTTTATATATGTCTTTAGGGTTGCATATATGATACAAGACTATACGATAGGATAATATTATATATGTTGGTTGCATATATGATACAATACATCATTGAATTGTCTATAAACAGCTCATGAGATATAATCATCAGTTTATACTATGTTTATTTATACAAGTCGTCACCTCTCTTGAGCTATTTCTCCCCCCTGAGAGACATTGATCTTGCATTTGTGTCGCGGACCTTCCTGCATTCGAATCACAATTTTTTTCAATCCATGCTAATATATGTACCAATTGATCAATAATGACCCTTAAGGTAAGGTCACTGATAAATTGATGATTGACCTGCATTTTTTTAGCATCTGCAGTCATTTGGTTTTCTTCCTTAGTAGTTTTACATTGTTATAAGATTTTGTCTATATTTCTCCACCAGCTATGCAACTAATATACCAACTTCAGATTTTAGCATATGTAATTTATGAATTTAATTTTAACAAACAAAGCAGAGCTCAATTGACATTTTTTAGAATTACACAGTACAACGGAGACGCTCACAATACGCACACACACTCACCTCTATGAATACACGTACACAAACCCATATCCCTAAGAGCACTTCCGAATGACTAAGCACGCGACAGATTTGGAAAATTTTGAAGTCACCATGGCACCTCTTGTTAACGTTGGTAAATCCTGAGAATATCAGAAAAATATGCTAGCACCAGGATTTAAACCTTAGTGGGTAACAATGTTCCACTGGACAGTCCTGCTCAATTGACAATTATGTTGTGCCCAATTTGTTCTGGGTCATGCTAAAAAAAAGAATTTGTTCTGGGCCGGAATTAGGACCAAAACAAATCGCCCACGCGCCCAATAGATAGAGGGCCCATAAAAGAAGCAAAGGCCTCAAATCCTCCTCCTTCCCCCAGTCTCTCTTCCAGCCAGTCAGTCTCCCGTCGCCCCACATTCCGCGGCGGCGGTTTCGCCTTTCCTTGCCGTGCAAAACCCTACACCCCCGGCGAGAGAGAAGGGACTAGGTCTCCCATGCCGTCCGCCGCCGCGACCTCCGGTGAGCCGTCGCGCTCTGCCTCCTCCATAATCGCCGACACTAGGTGGGGATACCACATTCTCAAGATCGACGGCTACTCGCTCACCAATGTGACCCCAACCGGTGAGTACCTCAAGTCCCACCCTTTCACCCTGGGTGGCCACCGCTGGTTCATCCGCTACTACCCCAACGGCAAAACCTCCGATGTTAAAGATTACATCTCAATTTACCTTCACCTCGACGAGACTGTCGCGAAGGCGGTGAAGCTCCGGTGCCAGTTCTCTCTCGGGGACAAGGTACATGAGCCGCCTATGTCAGTGGAATGGGTCCGCAGCCTTGCGAGCAACCAGTGCTTGGGGTACCCGTCTTTCGTCAAAAGGGAAGAGCTGGAGAGATCAAAGTACCTCAAGGACAATTGCTTCGTCGTCCGATGCGACATCGTCGTCGTCAACGAGTTCTGTGCCACAGAAGAGACGGCCGCGGACGCCCCTCCGAGATTCGTCTTGGTGCCCCCATCTAGCCTGCACCAGCATCTCGGCGACCTCCTCAGGACTGAGAAGGGAGCTGACGTGGTCTTCGATGTCGGTGGCCAGACGTTCGCTGCACACCGGTGCGTGCTCGCCGCTCGGTCACCGGTCTTCAGTGCAGAGCTCTTTGGCACAATGAAGGAGAGCGACACCGCAAACGTTATCCGTGTAGACGACATGGAGGCTCAGGTGTTCAAGGCTCTGCTCTACTTTGTGTACACCGACACATTGCCCGCGACAGAGAAAACAGACGAATATGAAAATGAACAGGAAGAGGAAGAAGAGAGAGATACAGAGACAGAGGAAGAGAAAGAAGAGGATTTGGGAGATGAACAGGAAGAGGAAGAAGAGAAAGATGCAGAGACAGAAGAAGAAAAAGAAGAGGAACTGGGAGATGAAGAGGATGACCAAGATGAAGAGGAAGATGTCATGTCTCAGCACCTGCTTGTTGCAGCCGACAGATACAACCTAGAGAGGCTCAAGTTGCTATGCGAAGAGAAGTTGTGCAGGTACATTGATGTGAACACAGTGGCCACCATACTGACGCTAGCTGAGCAACATCACTGTGAGGGGCTGAAGAAGGCATGCTTCTATTTTCTCAAAACTCCCACTAATCTGAGGACAGCCATGGCAACTGATGACTTCAAGCATCTTAGCAGAAGCAGCCCAGCCGTCATGGAGGAGCTGATTGCAATGCTTGTCACCTGAAATCAGTGATGTTCAATGTTCCATGCTTCCAGCGCTGTTAGTTCCTGGTTTCCTTACCTTTCAGTAACCTGGCTGATATTCTGACATTATGAGTATAGAAGATGCAGAATTACCCTGTTCAACATCATCTCTGATTTGTCAGGCCATTGCATGTCCCTGTAGCCTAAATTTGGAATATTTTTGTTATCATCTACCCTCATCGATAGATCTCCAGAAGATCTCTATTTTGTCAGGAAATGCCTAAATGCCGGACTCTGCTTTTCTGTTTTGATGTTAATACATTGCCTCTCTATATGCGATCCAAGAAATACTTTGATTCTTTGATGTCTTGCATACTATTGCATCTCTGTGGGGTTTGCTAGCTCTCTGTTTTTTGCTTAAACCCTCTGGTCAACTCTTATGACTCTGCATTTGTGGTAACTGATGAATTGCATGGACAATATTTATAAAATAGCAAGACTGTCATCACGATTTTCATATTCTTCAGTATGCATTCTACATAAAATTATTTTCCAAAATGATTGTAGGAATGCTTATATGTTGGGTTTCCATACAAGAGAAGACAGAACCAGGGGAAATGACAAATGAGCACTAGAATGTTTGTAGAATGTTTTTGTTGATGACCTGACCTCAGCAACCCTGCTTAATGCCCCCCCCCCCCCCCTCCATAAAAAGGCCTGATAGATCTTTGAATGTTTTTGTTATGACCGGCGTCAAGTACGGCCGGCGCGCGCCACGTGGCTAGAAGGGGGCGGCCAGCCGGGTGGGCCGAGAGCCCATAGGGTTTTATTTTAAAGAGTCTTAGGGGTTTAATTAGAAAAGTGTGAGCGTCATAAATATTCGTGTAACCTCTTCGTATGAGATTAAGCGAGAAACAACTATTTGTTTCCGGCTTCCCTGAGGGAGCCGAGAGATCCCAAACCCTAGCCGCCCTCTCTCCTCCCCCCCGCGCACGTCGTCGTCCGCACAACGGCGCACCGTCCTCCGCCAGCCAATCATCCCTACTCGTTGACGGAAATCCCCGGTAGGATCCGTAATCCTATCAACCCGGTATCGGTGATGTCGGGCCCCCTCCCCATCCGCCTCCGTTCCGCCGGCGCCGCCATCTTCCTTCGCCGCGCCACCGCCATCCACCACGCCGCCGTCTTCCGCGGTCTTGTCGGACTCCACGGTGCCGCTGCGGCGGTGTCCTCCGCCGCCTACTCCAGGTCGTCAGGGGTGTCGGCAACGATCCCCACCTTGACGAACGAGCAGCTAACTGCGTCGCTCCTCAACCTCTCCTTCGACCTCTCCGCTCGGGGTAACGCGATCAACGGCCTCTACACCGAGTTCGGGAACTCCGTGCCCCGCCGACGGCCGCCTGCTGCGCCGCCGCGGATCGCGACCCCGACGACGATGGCGTTACCACCCCCGACGGCGCCGCCCCTGCTCGGAGAAGCCGGCCACACCCTGCCGCCGCCGTCATACGGGGGTGCCGCCGCACCGCCTCCCGTTCTCGCGCTCGCCCTCGCAGCCTCCCTCCGTGGGGCGTTAGGGTCGACGACGAGCGCCGTCGTCTCCTCGCCACCGCCACGAACCACGGCGGAGTGGCGGCCACCGCCGCGAGCACCGCCGAGGCATCCCGCGGGGGCGCGCCGCCTTCGGCACACTTTACGGCGGGGTCGATGGGACCATCGTCTCGTCAATCTCGCCGCCGCCGGCGACGTCGCGGAGTCGTCCGCCGGGGAGGCGCGCCGGAATTCACCCGGGGCCGGGCCACCCCGCGCTTCTACAAGGCGGCGTTCCCGACGTACGACGGCGCGGTCGACCCCCTAACCCGGATCTACCGGTGTGAGCGGTTCTTCCGCGGTCGGCGTACCCTCGCCTCGACCGGACGTGGCCGGCGTCGTACTACCCGACGAGGTGCGGCCCGGACATGGTACTTCGCCATCGAGCAAGACGAGGGGATGCCGACACCGGGCGCGCTTCAAGGAGCTGCGCCATCTCCGGTTCGGGCCAGCCGTTCGCGGCTCTCGTGCGGCGGAGCTCGGACGCCTCCGTTCACCTCGACCGTCCGAGGACTACGCCGACCGCATCAATGCGGTGTTGTGCCATGCGCGGAACCTCGACCCCGTCCGGAAGGCCGAGCCGTTCGTGGGCGGCCTTCCCGACCACATTCGGGTGGACATCGAGGCCGCGTGCGCCACGGGACTTATCCACGGCGGTGTACCCGGCCCGCGCCTTTGAGCTTCGTGCGGCGGCCGTGGCGACACCGCGGCCGCTCGACACACCGCGACCGGCACGCCGGCCACCGGCGAGCCGCTTCCGGCGGGCGCCGACCGCACGACCGGTGCTCCCGCCACCAGCAGCGGTCCCAGCAGGGGGCGCCCCACAGGCCCCCGCCGCCGCTCCGCCCATTCGACAGTTCCGCCGCCTCACCTCGGCCGAACAGCTAGAACGTCGCCGCCAGGGGTTATGCTACAACTGCGACGAATCCTTCGTCCGCCGTCACCAGTGCAAGCGGCTATTCTACCTCGAGTCGAGCGACTACGTTGATGACGAGGGCGGTCTGGGGGATGTCGGGGTCGCCGTCGGGGAGGAGGAGACCGTCCCCGTCGACGCGCTCGCCAACACCCTCGTGGTCTCCCTGCACGTCGTGGCGGGAATTCCGACGGAGAACACGATGGTCGTCGCCACCACCATCCAGGGCCAGCGCCTCCTGGCCCTCCTGGATATGGGCTCCATGCACAACTTCATCCAGGGGGCGGCGGCTGCGGCCGGGCCTCGCGGCGGCCGCCGGCGACCGGCCTCCGCGTCCACGGTGGCCAACGGCGATCGCCTACGCCGCGTGGGGGTCGCGCGCGACGTCCCGGTGATGATCGCGGGAGAACGATGCCACATCACCCTGCGTCGGTATCGACCGGGCTTCTTCGACTTCATCCTCGGCGTCGACTTCTCGCGCACCTTGGGCCCCATCACATGGGATTTCGACGCCCGGACGATCGCCTTCACCCATGGCGGTCGCCGCGTCTGTGGCGCGGCGTGGGCTCCACACCGACACCACCCCCGACGACCGTCGCGACCGTGGCGGCCCGCGGACACGGGCCGACCGCCGCTTGATCGCCTCCTTCAAAGAACACGCCGTGATCTTCACGAGCCACAAGGGCGCCACCGGTGCGGCCGTACGACCACCGCATCCACCTGCTGCCGGGCACCACTCCCGTGGCAGTCCGCCCGTATCGATATCCACAGCTGCAGAAGGACGAGCTGGAGCGTCAGTGTGCGGCCATGCTCGCACAGGGGATCATCCTCCCAAGCACGTCCCCCTTCTCCGCTCTGGTCCTTCTCGTCTGCAAGCCGGACGAGTCCTGGTGCTTCTGCATCGACTACCACGCCCTCAACGCCAGGACGTCCAAGGACAAGTTCCCGATCCCGGTGGTTGACGAGCTTCTGGACGAGCTGCATGGCGCACGCTTCTTCACCAAGCCGGACACCGCAATCCGGCTATCACCAGGTGCGCATGTTCCCGGCGACATCGAGAAGACAGCCTTCCGTACACACCACGGCCACTACGAGTTCCCGGTGATGCCGTTCGGGCTCTCCAACGCCCGGCTACATTCCGTGCGCCGATGAATGATGTCCTCGCGCTCGTACTTGAGGAGGTTCGTGCCGGTATTTTTTGATGACATTCTCATATCTTGTTCGTCGTGGGCGGAGCACCTCCAAGCACATAAGCATCGTCCTCAACGAGCTTCGAGCGCACAGCCTCCACCTGAAGCGCTCGAAGTGCTCGTTCGGGGCACCGTCGGTGGCCTATCTGGGCCACGTCATCTCCGCCGAGGGCGTCGCCATGGATGCGGACAAGGTGGCGGCAGTATCGGCCTGGCCGCCACCTCGCTCCGCCCGCGGCCTTCGCGGGTTCCTGGGGCTGGCCAGGTACTATCGGAAGTTCATCCGCGACTTCGGCCTCATCGCAGCTCCCCTCACCCGCCTTCTCCGCCGCGACTCCTTTGCATGGGACAAGGACGCGGAGGACGCGTTCCAAGCGCTCAAACGCGCCCTGACGATTGGACCCGTCCTCCAGATGCCGGACTTCGACAAGCTGTTCCTCGTCGACTGCGACGTGTCCGGGGTCGGGTTTGGCGTCGTGCTCCACCAGGGCGCGGGACCCGTCGCGTTCTTCAGCCGACCGTTCGGCGCACGACATCTGAAGCTGGCGGCATACGAGCGGGAGCTCATCGGGCTGGTTCAGGCAGTGCGACACTGGCGTCCTTACCGTGGGGGCGCCGGTTCCTCGTGCGGGACTGATCACTATAGCCTGAAGTACCTCCCCGGACCAGCACCTCTCCATCGTTCCGCGGCACCGGTGGATCGGCAAGGCGTTTGGGTTCGACTTCACCGTCGAGTACCGACACCGGGCGGCTCAACACGGTGGCTGACGCTCTCTCCCGACGCGACGCGAGCACGCACGAGACGACACCGCCGGACCGGGTGCTATGTGCATCCGGTCCGGTCCGACTTTCGCCTTCCTCGACGACGTCCGCCGGCACCCGCGCGAGCGCCCGAGGCGCGAGACATGCCGCACCGCCTAGGTGCGGGCGAGCTCCGAGTGCCCCGTGGCGGTTCGACGACGGGCTGCTCTCGCACGGCGGCCGCATCTCCTCTGCCCGACCACGGCGACCGCGCCGCCGGGCCCCGAGCCCGGCACACTCGGTGGGACGTGGGGGTCCGAGAAAACCCTCCATCGCCGCGCTCCGACTTCTACATTCCGGGCGATCGCGTGCTAGTGCAGGATTGGGTCCGCTACAAGACGGAGGCGCAGCGACCGGCGGGGCTCCTGCAGCCGCTGGACGTTCCCACCCAGGTGTGGGCGGACATCTCCATCGACTTCATCGAGGGCCTACCCAAGGTGGCGGGCAAATCGGTGATCCTCACGGTCGTCGACCGGTTCTCGAAGTACGCCCACTTCATCCCGCTGGGGCACCCGTACACAGCCGCTTCCGTCGCCGGCGTTCTTCGATGGCATCGTTCGCCCGCACGAGTTCCCGACGTCCATCGTCGGTGATCGAGACCTCGTGTTCACGGAGCCACGTGTGGCGCGACTGTTCGGCGATGGCGGGGATCAAGCTTCGCATGAGCACGGCATTTCACCCCGCGTACGGATGGGCAGTCCGAGGTGGTGAACAAGGTGATTGCTATGTATCTGCGGTGTGTTATAGGTGATCGTCCGCGCTCGTGGGTGGATTGGCTGTCATGGGCGGAGTACTGCTACAACACCTCGTTCCACACCGCCCTCCGTGCCACGCCGTTTGAGGTGGTGTACGGCCGATCCCTGCCGCCCATCCTGCCCTACACGCCGGGGTCGTCCAAGATGGAGACAGCGGATGCCTTGCTGCGCAGCCGCGACGAGATGCTCGCGGAGGTGCGCCAGCGGCTCCTCCGGGCGCAACGTTTGTCCAAGAAGTACTACGACGCCTCCCATCGTGACTTGGAGTTCTCCGTGGGGGATTGGGTCTGGCTGCGCCTCCTGCACCGGACGACACAGTCCCTCGATCCTCAGGCGCGCCGCAAGCTGGGCCTCACTACGCGGGACCCTTCCAGATTGTGGAGCGCATCGGCACCGTCGCCTACCGTCTTCAGATTCCGGCCGACGCCCGCGTCCACGACGCCTTCCATGTGGGGCTGCTTAAGCCTCACCGCGGCGATCCCCCGGCCGCACCAGCTGAGCTGCCGACCTTGGTGGATGGGCGGATCACACCGGTGCCAGAGACCGCGCTGCAGCCTAGTTACGTCGCGACGTGTGGTTCGTCCGCATCAAGTGGTGTGGCCCGGGCGAGGAGGATGCTACATGGGAGAAGCTTGCCGAGTTCTCGCGCCCACTACCCCGACTTCCGGCTCGAGGATGAGCCGTTTGCGCGAGCGGGGAGAGATGTTATGACCGGCGTCAAGTACGGCGGCGCGTGCCACGTGGCTAGAAGGGGGCGGCCGGCCGGGTGGGCCGAGAGCCCATAGGGTTTTATTTTAAAGAGTCTTAGGGGTTTAATTAGAAAAGTGTGAGCGTCATAAATATTCGTGTAAACTCTTCGTACGAGATTAAGCGAGAAACAACTATTTGTTTCCGGCTTCCCTAAGGGAGCCGGGAGATCCCAAACCCTAGCCGCCCTCTCTCCTCCCCTCGCGCACGCCGCCATCCGCACAACGGCGCACCGTCCTCCGCCGACCAACCATCCCTACTCGTTGAGGGAAATCCCCGGTAGGATCCGTAATCCTATCGGCTTTACTCCCTATTCCTTTTAGAATTGGCAACCGTGACGCCCCGGGTTTTTAATTAACCTTAACAGTAGGTCAAATTGTCAACGGTGGTCAAACCTAGGTCCCACGGGCCCTCACCTCGAAAAACTCACTAACCCACCCTAGTGACCCTAATTGACTAGTAAACACACTTGTGGGGGCCAACCCATGGTCAAAGGTTGGGTCAAACCCCTTGCCACCCCGGTGTCCACCAATATCCGCCGGAACTTTTGCCGCGTTCTCCAAAATTCACCTAAACACTCAAAATTCTACCTATATGAAAGTTGTAGATCTTGATGAGGGACACAACTTTCATGTAGATTGGCATTTCAAATTTTGAGGGGAAAAGCTTGGAAAATAAGTTGCAAGGCAGTTTTCACTGTTTGCCAAAACAGGCTGACATTCACTTTTGGCATTCAAATTACTTCAAATCTGTGCAGAAAAACCCTATATAGCCTTTGTAGAAAATGTTTTTGGTGGCTAGATCTACAACTTTGGTATTCATCACTTGTTCCAGTACTATTCAATTTTTTGGAGAAAGATCGACTTGAACAGGGCACCAGCAAAATGTTTGAGCCAGAGCGCCGCCACGCGCGACGTCATGCGCGCCCGCGCGCCGCCGTCGCCGGCCGCCGCCGGCGGTGAAAGGATCTTGATGTCGCCTAGAGGGGGGTGAATAGGCGAATCCGCACACTTATAAAAATTCAACCCACTATCGATCTCGAAACCGGTCGACCGGTTTCCAAAACCGGTCGAGCCGGTTTTACACGTATAGAACCGACAATATGTAAATCCCCTCTACGAGTTCTAGCACAAACCAAATTTGGTGTGGGACTTCCACGAGGGGATTTCCAAGAGTACCAACAAGGTCCCCGCACACAAAGACAAGCACACCAAAGTACGAAGCGGAAGCACAAGATATATGCTAGAATGAGAGATAAAACAACAAACAAGATATATATGAAATAAATGCACAAATGACACAAGGATTTATCCCGTGGTTCGGCTCGCCACGAGAGGCTTGCTTACGTCCATGTTGTTGAGGTATCCACACAACGATAGACTCGCCACACAAGGCTTGCCCTTTCCCTCGGTCTCAAGTCAAGAGAACTAACTCTTGAGATGAGAAGGTTTCCACTAGATTCACAAGGGTAATACAAACTTCTTGGAGCTTCCACAATCTCGGATTGGAGGTTCCAAGCGACCTCTAGCCGTCTAGGAGCAAATGCTCCAAGAGTAAAAGATGCTTCAATGATCTTCAACGAAATCGGCGAGGTGCTCAAGAGTGGGATGCTCACTAGGCTTCTCAAAGCTCTCTAAAGCTCTCACACTAGTCACTCTCTTAACCCAACTCAAGGATATGGCACTAGAGGCTTAAATCTCACTTAGAGAGGTTGGGAAGAGCTTTGCTATGGTTCAGGAATGTGTTAGGAGTGAAGAGAACCAGCAGCCCCTCAAAGAGGAGCTCATGGGTATAAATACCCACCTCACTCAAAACTAACTCTATCGTTAGTCCGTCGGACAAAACCGGTCGGACCGGTTTGCCAAACCGATCGACCGGTTTTCAAACCAACTAGCCGTTGGACGGTGTCAGTGCCCAAACCGGTCAGACCGGTTTCCAAAACCGGTCAGTGGTTTTGACCGGAGAGCTCAACTAAGGTTTTGATCTCACGGGTTAGTCTCTCTAGGTTTCACTTGAGCACTTTTTGATGTTTGTTGTCCAACCAATGATTCATCCTCTTGATAATACGACATACCTAAACTCAAGATAAAAGATAAACCCTAATTAATCCACTTGAGCTTGAACCTCCAAGATACGCCGATAAATGATCTTCAATGATTCGAGGGCTTCTAATGATGTGTACCAACTAAGCACATGTTGTAGATGAACAATCATATGTATGTGCTTGAGCATGTCCACCTTGAGCTAGCGACCTAGAATTCTTCCATAGAGTAGAGATCAATCACTTTGAATTCTTAAGCCACTTGAATTTATCAATCATGACGTTAGATGCAATTTATCACTTTCCTCGATAGGCTTGGATATGATACTTCGGAATCCTTGATGCTCTTAACTTCACCCTAGCCACTTTGCTTATGGTCGCTATCCATAGCCTTAGCTTAGTTCCTCGTTTAAGCCATCTTGATCTCTTCACCACTTATCCTTGCCACGATTGAGTCAAGCCTTGCACCATAGAGTTAAACCATTTGAGATGCCACTCAATTTGTTTGTCCTTTGATTGATATCAATTATCCTTGCTTTTGCAATCTTTCAATTGTAGGTCCAAAGTAATATAGATAGCCAAATGACCTTTGCTAAAATCCAACTCGAAGTCTTGCAAATATCTTCTTTGAACAAGTCGATAATCTTCATGAAGTATAAGAGTGAAAAACATTTGATATTGAACTTGGTAAACTTATTGTCTAGATCATCAAGTTCCATCTTGTAGCAATAGTGAAATCCCTTGATGTTTTTCTTGACAAAGCTCACAACATTGGTCATCAATCTCTATCATGTGTCAATGGTGAAATCACTTGATGTCATATTCAACTTTAATTTAGATCTTCCATTGTTATATCACAAGCTTCTCCTTTCCTCTCAAATATGCTTTGCTCAACATAGAAAAGTCAACCCAATTATCACATATAACCATGTCTCTATATTTGCTTTTCTTTAGCTTAGGATTGCTTGTTCTAGGCTTTATGTAAAGATCAATGGGAAGAACATCCTTTCTTAATCATGACATTTGCTCTTAGTATGCTTATAATCATTACATATACATTGTCATGATCCATTCTTGTCTTACTTTGCCATATGAGCCAAAAGCATGAATTTACTCATAAATATCATTTGTCAAGTATTATTAACCTGCTCACATGCTTCACAAGAGTGTTAGAGTTTTAATCAAGTTGTCACTTAATTCACCAAAACCCACTTAAGGCTTGATTGCACTTACAATCTCCCCCTTTTTGGTGATTGATGACAACCTTGATTAAAGCTTTCAAATGATATAAAAATAAAGCTCATAAGAACTGAGATTTAGGTAAAGCTCCCCCTCAATGTATGCAAAGAATGGAATTCCAAAAATTTGGCCTAACATGCCAATTTGCACATATTTCAAGAAGGACAAGGAGCTCCCCCTAAATCTCAGCAAAGTGGGGTGCAACAGGTGTGTGTGACAAGATAAAATAAGTGTGTGATGCATATGACAAGAATTAGCATAACCGAGAGACAAAACACAAAGAAGTGTGTGTTGTCTGGGGCAAAACCGGTCAGACCGGTTTCAGAAACCGGTTAGACTGACTTCACCCAGTCAGCCCACAACACAGGGAAAACTCAGAAACAAAACTCATTCACCATACAATCATGCATCACAAACTACCATTAAGTCGCTTAGAAACATTTAAAGTACATTACACACATTGTAGCACACCATACAAGAGTTCTCAAGTCCAACACATAGATAAGGTTCAACAGATAAATATTACAGATCCAAATCTCTCAACAAGTCTCTAAGATAAAAGATAACTGGATACATAGGAGCTTGGGATGGCTTGGATACATAGGAGCTTGGGATGGCTCAGTAGAAACCGGACAGACCGGTTTGCGAAACCGGTCAGACCGGTTTCACCCCTACAGCACAAGACAGATAAGCTTTAATCGTCTATTCTTCTCCCCCTTTGTCATCCATCACTAAAAACTTGGAGAAGAGGTGCTGCTGAGCATCACTGACCACCATACTCCGGAGGAGCACCGCCATATGCCGAAGGAACACCACCATGTGGAGGAGGGTAGTCATCAATGTTGCCGAAGAGAGATTGATAAGCTTGAGATACAACATTTTGTCCACTAGTAGGAGGTCCCATAGGAGGAGGTGGAGGATTAGGGACTTGATAACCAAAGTGATGAGCATATTGCTGAAAATAACCCTCGGAGCCTAGCTGTGCCACCATGCTTTCCACTGAAGGAATCTCGGGCTCCTCCGTCTCGAGAGAGGGTGGAGATCTAGGAGGCTCAAATCCGTGATGATTATGTAAAAGCTTTAGAGTGTCCTTCATTTGCTTCCTCTCTCTCCTAGACCTCTGCTGCTCAACCAACACATCCCTCTGGCTCTTACACATAGAAGTGAAAAAGTTCAAGAGCTTACGAATGGGAGAGGGTGGCTTGTCCCTTGGTCGTCGGCTGCTTGCCCGCCCCCCAAACCGGTCGGGGCCGGTTTCCCAAACCGGTCGGACCGGTTTGGCCCCGACCGAGGCGGCGGCTGGGCCGATCCCGCCGCCGACCTTCCCCTTCTTCCATCAAATCGTCGTACCTTCCAGGTGATAGTAACCTCATCCTCTTGGGTACGGGGACCTTGAAAGGCTCATGCTTTGAATCCTTTAGAAATTTTCTATTAGACGCTTTCTCGATGATATGCATGATGTATGGTGCATATCCGCACAACCTCTGGGGGCTCTCGCTAATAGACTTGATTTCCTCCCAAATAAAGTCACTCACAGAGAATGGAAGTCCAGGAGGCCTCATGTGAACGAGCAAGTCCTTAGCAAAGTTAGAAATATCTGCTGGGTTTCCTCCCCTAGGTGTGAGGGTCAAGCGAAACATACGGTTCAACACACTATAATAGGAATAAAGGCCTGCTGCAAAACCCGCATTTGCTTGCTTGTCCCTAGGATACATGAACTTCATCGCAGACGGCTCCATAGGACGAGTGCTTCGGTGAATACAAGGAAGAGACAAATCTGCTGGACCGAGTCCAAGGATCCTAGCAAAGTTAGTGAAGGTGACACTGTATCTAGTCCCCTCGGTCATCCAATGCATTTTCCTAGCACTCTCATGTTCCTCAAAAGCAACAGTGGCATAGAACTGAGCAATTACCTCTCGTGTTCCAACCGTGCCTAAAACCCATCGAGGCTTGATCCTCGAGTAGTGCAAACACTTATGATATCTCCGAAGACAAGCATTGTCTCCGCCCTCTCCATGTATGCCCAATCTATCCACCGAGCCTCTGCAATTATGCCTTTCTTTTTAGCAATAATGGCGGTGGAATAGAAGTCCTGCTGAAAGAAAGTGTGAAACCGATAATCTATCCCACTAGCCATATCCTTAGGCTCACCATAGGGCCATTCCCTTCTCTTCCTCCTAGCCGCCCGTGTCTTTCCCATGCCAAGATAGTTCACAATCCGATGAGAGCTGGGACTGACTGGCCTCAAGCAACACCTCTTCTTCTTCTTATTCAGTACCTCTTTCTCTTCCTCCTAAATCTTCCTCTTCATCATCATCGTCGCCGTCATCATCTGCGGGTCCTTTCCCATGCCTAAACTGCATTCTCTAATTCTCTTCACTCTCATTATCATCACTAGACGTTTCATGCCCCTCTTCTTCTTCTTCTTCAACGATCTCGTCCACAGCGGGTTGAGATGCCCTGGAAGTCCTAGGCCTCAAGATAGGCCCACTGGAGGCACCGGATGCCTCGATCGGACCGGAAACGCCTTCGGGCTCATCAACCCTCTTTTTCTTCTTCGACTGAGTGTAGGTCTTAGAGAAGTCCGACATGTTGTTCCTGACCATGAAAATGTTGCAAAGAGTGTATAAGGAACATAGGAATTGATTTGTGACTTGACGAGAAACGAATTTGAAGAGACTAAGGAAAATCAGGGTTTCTGTCCAGGCAAAACTGGTCAGACCGGTTTCGTCAGCTGAAACCCTAGATTAAGGAATTTGAAATGTAGCCATCCAAACTGATTCAAAACTTAAAGATAGCTTCCTGGGCATACTAGTTGATGATTGCTCAAAGGAATCCAAGAGATATGCATGGAGATAAGAGATCGGGCAAAAAGAACCTTTTGAATACCTTGAGAGGATGGGAGAAGAAGATTAAACCTTCAAAAGCGGTCTCCAATCCGGTTAGGCCAAAGATTAGCACCTCTAGCCCTTAATCTCCAAAGGGAAAAGCTTTTCCTTGGTCCATTCTCAAGATTTCATGGTGGGGGAGTGAGAGAGGAGAGGTAGCACGGGAAGGAGAAGTGTGGCTCGGGCTTGGTCTGGTGAGGATGAAGTGGGGATGGATAAGGAATATTCCAACCGAGATACCCCTTAAAGGGGTGGCCCCGGGGTAAAACCGGTCAGACCGGTTTCCCAAACCGGTCAGACCGGTTTCCCTCAGGAAACCAAACAGAGAATAGAATTTGAGATATTGAAGCTCGAAATGAGAACTAATAAGAGAGATATGTTCAAGATGAGTCCAGTTACTGGTTCTTTTGAAGCAACACCTGAAGCTTCAAATCTTTATCCAAAGACCCCTTTTTCTCCGAGAGTAGTGATTAAGAAAAAGATAAGATATTGAAAGAATTTTGTTCTCGTCTTCTTTTAAGACGAATCTAATGAGCTGAGAAAATTAAGCAATAAACTTTGGTCACTAGATAATTCCCTTAGATAGATGTTTCCATTTAGGTTCAAAAGCTCCTTGATACTTCCAAGAAACTTAGAGAGAAATGGATATGAAGAATATATTGGACTTTAAGAAAATCTCACCACTTGTGACTAGCCATCAATCAAGCATGTTTAACTATAGTCACATGTGGATCGATCGGTCATGAGGACCAAACTCCAAATATTTTCAAAGTTCACACAAGTCCTTATCATGCTAGTTGGGGTTTTCAAGAAATAATCCTATGTCACTTAAAACATGCTAAACATGATTTAGAACCTCATTAGTATATTTAACTCATGCTTCTCACATTACAACAAGCATTTGACATAAAGTCAATATAAAGGTAGGCATCAATTAAATATCCAATTGAAATCCACAAGAGACCGTAAATAACCACATGCTAAGAAAACGCGCACCCTAGCATGAATAAAACCTAGATGATAAAGGTAGAAAAAGAAATGAGTGTGAATCATACCTTTGCCTCTAGCTTAACACATCTTCACATTGGTGAATTGTGATTTCCCTTGACTTGTGCACTATCAAGTTAGGTCCAAGTTCTAGCTCTCATTTTGATAAACCAAACATTGAAACCTCACAATATAGATCAAATTCCCTTTGTTTATGGAGCACATGAATTAATGTGAACGACTAGGGTCACATGCACCATTTTAACAATTAAGTCCAACTTGAGGAATTTGAACTATATTGTGGTGAGTAGCTATGCTTTAAGGTTAGTTCCAAAATTCAAAGAAAAAGATTTGCTCAATAATACCCCTTTGGATTCAAGAATCATAGCATACTCCATGGAGAGAAAAACGAGCTCTCAATTTGAGACTACAAGAGATCACTAGATGAAGGCATTAGTCTCAAAGCCACAAATTGTAGAGTGATCTCCCCCTAGATAGGTGCATCATGAATTTGAATTGCATGAGACGAGCACTTGGTCAAATTAATGAACTAGGAGAGGTCACTTTACAATTTGCTCTAGGCACAAAAGAAAAATAATTTACAAAAATTGAAATTGTGCCAAGAGTACTTACTATCACCAAGATAGTGTGTGTATGATGCTTAATCAGAGGCTGAGGATATATGTTTGAAATTCTTGGGCTAATCTTGAAGTTCAATACAAAGTCAAATTGCTTTGAGGCCAAAACCGGGCAAACCGGTCGAGCCGGTTTTGCCAGTCAGTTCAACCACCATTTCTTCAAGACTCCATCAGCTCCTAATGCAGGCATATCCTCATGAGTGTATGATTCTTGATAATCACCTTGATTCGGAGACTTTATAGGTCCGAACTTCCAAAAACTCGGAACCTCCGAAGATTTTCCGGAGGTTGAGTTCCTGCGCAAACCTCGGAACCTCTGTGGAAATTCTCGGAACCTCCGAGGTCCGTATCACCGAAACACGGGGATGTGTGTGGCCCTTGGAGTTTGTGTTAAATCTTGGAATTTCTCTTCATCTTCTCATATGCTTCAACTTGGTCTAACATCACCTATGGCCAAACACTTGATTGACTTACAATTTGCTTCTCATTTGAACCTGCACAAATTAAATCGAAATGCTCTACTAGAGAGCGATTACAAGCATCATATGGAAAGAGGAGCATATTTGTATAACAAAGTACTTAGACAAGCCAAGTGCACAAAACCAAGGCCTTGAGCACAAGAAACCACTTAGGATCAATTGACTAAGATGAAAGATGAAGCTTATGTTACCGAGATGTCATTGGAGTAGAAAAAGAGAGTTTATGCTTGGCATTATTCTAGTTCAATGACCTTCTCTTGAGATTTGCCAAGCCTCCAATGCATCTCCATGCTCCTGCAACTCTAGCAAGCTCTTTTTGGTACCCAAACCATGTTGGGTCCTTTAAGGTTAGTCACAATAGATTTTGGGATTCAAATGGTTCTTATGCTAGTTTGAGGTGAACTAATCACTCTAGTAGCATAAGTATCATTCTTGTCATCCCTAAGTTTCGATAATGCATAATTGACAAGTTTTGACTTAGGAATGTTACCATTTGGACACTCATTACTTTCATGTCCCTTTGACCGACAAGTGTAGCAAAGACGGCCTTTGATCTTTCTTGATGAGACCTTGCACTTGTTTTTGCTCACTTGCCCCTTCTTGATATGAAGGCTTGCTGTGGGGGCTTGATTTTGCTTGATATGCACTTGAGGCACCGCTGTTGCCAAAACCGGTCTAACCGGTTTCCCAAACCGGTCAGACCGGTTTGGTACAGTCAGCACCCCGGTTACTTGTGGACAATCACCAATGAAGTGTCCATGTTGCTTGCATTTGTAGCATATCCTTCTCCTTAGCTTCCCTTGCCTTTTCTTGTTTTTTTTGAGCCGAGGAGAGCACATCGATGCATAGTGCCCCTCATTTGAGCGCTTGAATAATTGTATGTCATCAAGCTCCTTTTTCTTGATTTCTTGAGCCTTGTGATTTTTGCTTCGCTTCTTCGGTCGAAAGGTTGAGCTAGTGCGGTTTGAACCCTTCTCAAGCTTCTTCACCATGTTGTCACGAGTTATCTTGACAATGTTGCACTTGACGCTTTCCCTTCAACTTACTCAAGTCAACTTTAAGCCTTTCGACCTCTTGCATGAGTTGATCATTTTCTTTCGCTATGAGGTCATCACAAGTCTCTACAAATACATGCTCAATACTAGATTGGCTTGCTTGAGAACAACAAGGTTTAGTACAAGGCAATTCAATATTGACATGTGAGCATGTGCATGTGTGTGAGAGAGGTTGAGTGAATTTTACCGACGAGAGAACAACCTCATGAGCCACTTCTAGACGAGTATATGATTCTACAAGCATTTCATGAGAGCATTCAAGCTCTTTGTGACGTGCTTGCAAAGCCATATGCTCGCTAGTGAGCTTTTCAAGCTTTTCATTTAGCACCTTCCTTTCTTGCTCCAAAGATGCTACACAAGTAGACGTGTTAGTAGCACAAGCAACTTTGTCAAGCAAGATATCATATTTATTAACCAAGGTAGAGTGAGAGAGTTTGAAGGCTTCAAGCTTTTGAGTCAAGGTCTTTATGATGTCAACTTGATCTTCAACTCTCTTTGTCATTTGATTGTCCTTGGTTTCCTTGCTCTTCTTGGCCATCAAGCACTTGTGATCGTCAACACTGAGAGTTGAGGATCTAAAAACTATCGATGTTTTCCTTGATCGCCTTCTTGAACACTTGCTGCTTCTAGTTGCGCTCATCCTGTGAAAACCGGTCAGACCGGTTTTGGAAACCGGTTGGACCGGTTTCTCCACAGGGTCACCCGACTTGCCTTTCTTGTCTTGCTGATCCTCGGGTGCGGTTATCGTAGCATCGGTGTGTGCTCCGAAGGTAGAGCACCCTTCTAAATACATATTCGCACCTTGATCCTCACTAGTTGACGATTTGTCATGCTCAAACCCCAAATCTTCATTTTGCCGTATGATTTCTCTTTTCTCATCACACTTTGCCGAGGTGTCATCATGAGTGCATGAAGATGATTGGTTTGACGCTGTGGCTTTACTTTGCATGCTTACTCTTTGATTTTGATATTTACATTTGGGCATACCGTAGACCTCTTGAATAATTTCCCAAATGTCATGTGCATCAACTATGTCGTCATAAATCAATTCCTGCACATCACAACTCAAGGTACTACGAATGTAATCGGTAACTTGAGCGTGGAGTTGCCAACATTCTAACTCCTCTCTAGATAAATTTGACAAGTCAAAGTTGTCTACTCTAGTGCAAGGAAGAAGAATGCTAGCGCCTACAACCTGCTCGGCATGTGGACTAAAGGTCCTAATTTTATTGAGTACATGAGCAGACCAAGAATCAAAGTTTGAACCACCTAGTGTCAATGGCTCAAAAGATACCTCAGGTGTTGTCGACATCTTTTCTCCAAGCGGTTAAGCTCAATTTCGGAGAACCTTGCTCTGATGCCAATTGAAAGGATCTTGATGTCGCCTAGAGGGGGGGTGAATAGGCGAATCTGCACACTTATAAAAATTCAACCCACTGTCAGTTCCGAAACCGGTCAGACCGGTTTCCAAAACCGGTCAGACCGGTTTTGCACAGACAGAACCGACAATATGTAAATCCCCTCTACAAGTTCTAGCACAAACCAAACTTGGTGTGGGACTTCCACAGGGGTTTCCAAGAGTACCAACAAGGTCCCTGCATACATCACAAGCACACCAAAGTAGATCGAAGCGGAAGCACAAGATAAATGCTAGAATCAGAGATAAAACAACAAACAAAATATATATGAAGTAAATGCACAAATGACACAAGGATTTATCCCGTGGTTCAGCTCGCCACAAAGGCTTGCTTACGTCCACGTTGTTGAGGTATCCACACAAGGATAGACTCGCCACACAAGGCTTGCCCTTTCCCTCGGTCTCAAGTCAAGAGAACTAACTCTTGAGATGAGAAGGTTTCCACTAGATTCACAGGGGTAATACAAACTTCTTGGAGCTTCCACAATCTCGGATTGGAGCTTCCAAGCGACCTCTAGCCGTCTAGGAGCAAATGCTCCAAGAGTAAAAGATGCTTCAATGATCTTCAACGAAATCGGCAGGTGCTCAAGAGTGGGATGTTCACTAGGCTTCTCAAATCTCTCTAAAGCTCTCACACTAGTCACTCTCTTAACCCAACTCAAGGATATGGCACTAGAGGCTTAAATCTCACTTAGAGAGGTTGGGAAGAGCTTTGCTATGGTTCGGGAATGTGTTAGGAGTGAAGAGAACCGGCGGCCCCTCAAAGAGGAGCTCATGGGTATAAATACCCACCTCACTCAAAACTAACTCGTTAGTCCGTCGGACAAAACCGGTCGGACCGGTTTGCCAAACCGATCGACCGGTTTTCAAACCAACTAGCCGTTGGACGGTGTCGGTGCCCAAACCGGTCGGGGACCGGTTTCCAAAACCGGTCGGTGGTTTTGGCCATAGAGCTCAACTGAGGTTTTGATCTCACGGGTTAGTCTCTCTAGGTTTCACTTGAGCACTTTTTGATGTTTGTTGTCCAACCAATGATTCATCCCTCTTGATAGTACGACATACCTAAACTCAAGATAAAAGATAAACCCTAATTAATCCACTTGAGCTTGAACCTCCAAGGTACGCCGATAAATGATCTTCAATGATTCGAGGGCTTCCAATGACGTGTACCAACTAAGCACATGTTGTAGATGAACAATCATATGTATGTGCTTGAGCATGTCCACCTTGAGCTAGCGACCTAGAATTCTTCCATAGAGTAGAGATCAATCACTTTGAATTCTTAAGCCACTTGAATTTATCAATCATGACGTTAGATGCAATTTATCACTTTCCTCAATAGGCTTGGATATGATACTTCGGAATCCTTGATGCTCTTAACTTCACCCTAGCCACTTTGCTTATGGTCGCTATCCATAGCCTTAGCTTAGTTCCTCGTTTAAGCCATCTTGATCTCTTCACCACTTATCCTTGCCACGATTGAGTCAAGCCTTGCACCATAGAGTTAAACCATTTGAGATGCCACTCAATTTGTTTGTCCTTTGATTGATATCAATTATCCTTGCTTTTGCAATCTTTCAATTGTAGGTCCAAAGTAATATAGATAGCCAAATGACCTTTGCTAAAATCCAACTCGAAGTCTTGCAAATATCTTCTTTGAACAAGTCAATGATCTTCATGAAGTATAAGAGTGAAAACATTTGATATTGAACTTGGTAAACTTATTGTCTAGATCATCAAGTTCCATCTTTGTAGCAATAGTGAAATCCCTTGATGTTTTTCTTGACAAAGCTCACAACATTGGTCATCAATCTTTATCATGTGTCAATGGTGAAATCCCTTGATGCCATATTCAACTTTAATTTAGATCTTCCATTGTTATATCACAAGCTTCTCCTTTCCTCTCAAATATGCTTTGCTCAACATAGAAAAGTCAACCCAATTATCACATATAACCATGTCTCTATATTTGCTTTTCTATAGCTTAGGATTGCTTGTTCTAGGCTTTGTAAAGATCAATGGGAAGAACATCCTTTCTTAATCATGACATTTGCTCTTAGTATGCTTATAATCATTACATATATAATGTCATGATCCATTCTTGTCTTACTTTGCCATATGAGCCAAAAGCATGAATTTACTCATAAATATCATTTGTCAAATATTATTAACCTGCTCACATGCTTCACAAGAGTGTTAGAGCTTTAATCAAGTTGTCACTTAATTCACCAAAACCAACTTAGGGCTTGATTGCACTTACGAGCGGCACCCGGCATCCGTGCCCGCGCCTCCCGAGGAAGCGCACGGCCGAGGCACGCGCCGCCCGAGCCGCCCGCGCCCCGACGCGCCCCCGCCCGAGGCACACCGAGTCCGCGCCGGCCACGCCGCCGTACGCGTGCGCGCGCCACGGACCGCCGGTCCGTCGGCGACGTCGCCGCCGTACGCGCGAGCCCCGAGCGCCGTAGCACCGGCCGGGAGCATCTCGCGCCGTCGCCCGGCGTCACCCGGTGCTCGAGCGCCTATTTAAGCCCCTCCATTTCCCCCGCCGCGCGCCACCCCGAGCCACCACCGCGCCATCGCCGCCGCCGCCGGTGAAGTCCCTCCCCCGCTCGCGCTCGCCGCCGTCCGAGCACGCCTAGGCCTCCCTTAGACACCACTTGAGCCTCCCGAGCCGCACATTGACTTGCATCCCCGCGGACCTCGCCGGAACCGCCGCCACCGCGGGTGTTCCCGCCGCGCGCGCTCGCCGGAGCTCGCCCCGGCCCCGCCACCGCTACCAATCGCCTAGGGGTGAGCCCAATCGCCCTCCCGTGCCACATGTTGCCCCGATCCGGTCCCACATAACCGCCGGCGAGCTCTCCCCGCCGCCGCGGGGGCATGAGTGTGAAACCCAAGGGTTGTTGTGTGAATTAGGGACTGGTTTGCAATATAAGTTATCTAGGTTTTCTTGCAGATGGGTCCAGTGCCTTGTAAAATGCCTAGAAATTCGTAGAAAAAACAAAAAAATCCCAAATTAATTTTGTAGGGTTCAGGAAAAAAAATCCCACCACTTTTGTTCTATACTCATGGCTAGATTCTAAATAGTTTTAGCATGAAAAATACAAATGTGTTAAACCTAGATCTGTCATAACTTGAAATCCATAACTCCTCTGTAGCCCAATTTTGGATATGTTGTGTGTTAGGATATGACTAGTTGCTGTGCCAAAAATTGCACAAAGTTATGCAGTAGATCTTGCTAAATAAATTCTTTTCCATTATGGCGGAAACTGCCTAAGTGATTTTTCCTGTTAAATATAATTATGTTCTTGAGCTCAACTTGTGCACACTCTCTTCTAATGCCAAAATGCACATCTTGTGAATTAATCATGATTTCTGGATTAACAGAATTAGTTATTCTTGATTTATGCATGTTTTCCTTTGTAAATTAATAAACCAAGTTCAGTAGAGATTCCATGTGAACATGCTGGTTCTTTAGGCTTGTTTAGGACCAGAGGACATGCATAAGAAAATTTGGATCGAATTGATGCTTATTTATTTTTGTATGCATTTAAGTTGAATCACTAGCTAGCCTTTGATATTTTCAATAATATTTAATTTTCTAGCATCCAACACTTACATGTGGGTCCAATGGACCAGGATAGGTGCTAATATGCTTAAGAAACACTTCTTTAATTTTTGGTAATTTAATTGCTTAATAAAAAGCTTAAAAGCCTTTTAATATTAAAGAGGAATTAAATAAAGAAAAGCCCTTATTTAATTCTTTTTCCTTTTTGAAAGTAATTCCTAATTTAATTAAAAGATAATTAAAATATCTTTGCTGATAAGAAAGTAATTCATAAATAAAAATATTATTTACACCCTTGCTTGTGAAAGTAAGAGGATTAAAGCCTTCACATGAAATGACAAGTACAATAAAAACCTTTATTCAAATGTGCACTAAAAGAATAACCCATGTACACCCAATAACCTTCCTAAAAAGAGAAACATTAGATAGATACTTGTTAAGGTGAATATGACCAACCCGAGTTGGATAAGACACCAAACTAGCACATCACCTAAAGTCCATTGCATTCCGTGTAGATCTTCGGACAGAGATTACTCCCTTGTCCGGAAACCGAGGAAGGAGGAGCGGAAGCATTCTTCTGCATGACGTGGAAGTACTCGACACCGAGGGTGCCCAAGCTAACCCGGTGACGAAGGCAAGCTCCGGTGCATCTAACCCAGTTTTAAAATTCTTTATTCGAGTTATCTATGAATGATTGTGCATTTACGTTCAGGAGTTGAATGAAACCCTAGATGCATGATCCCTAGGTACCTTTTGTCCCTACTAGTATGATAGGTCGATAGTTGCTAAGCTATAGGATCGTTACAAGTCGGGTGATGACCTCACTCGCGAGAATAGGTTCCAATATAGGAATCACAATGTATCCTTAAATGGATTGCTCACGTGGTAAGAGCGTGGGATGCGGGCTCCGGTCCAGTGGTTATGTGGGTTAAGTCTTTGAACGTACCAAGCACATGTCGGGTATGGGACCGGTAAGCCTAGTACCTTAATGAGGCGGCGAGGGATCCTACTATTACTACTCTTGGGATTCGCTCTCACGGCTAGCTACCGGTGGTGTATGGTGACTCCGGGTATCTCACGGGGTATGCCGGATAGCCTGCACCAAAGACTGTAAGATTAGATCCCGACCCGAGGATTTCTAGGGACGGCTTGGGAAAGTTGTCCTTGAGGGGACAGCCTACCGTGTGTTTGGGTTTACCTTGCAAGGTTTAAATCAATCGATTGTCGGCCTCTCACCGTTATCCGAGACTACTTACTCCACTAGTCATGAGATCCCTAATGATGGAAGTTGATGAAGATGATGCTTGATTAATTGGTTTGTACGACCTTGTTTGTACTAGTTGGCTAATCTAGTGAAGAATAAACTACTAGAACTTGTGCTAAAATCTGGAAAGTAAGAACCTACTCTTTGTTACTTTTTAGCAAAAGCAACCCAGTAGCCAAAAAGCCATTCATGGTATAGTTTTAGTGAAGTAGTTATCACCGACGGGTAAGACTTGCTGAGTATTAGTATACTCAGCCTTGCTATAATGTGTTGATCCAGGTAATGCCTTCAGTGATGTGTGGCCCGGAGAGATCCCGTTTGGCCGGGAGCCGGAGTGGGTGGAGGACGACTACCGAAAGCATCATGGATGGACTCCCGTGGTGTCTTCACTTCCGTTAGTTAAATTCCGCTATTTTCGAAAACTCGAACTATCTCGGTATGACAAAACTATGGTTTGTAATAAAAAAACCCCTCGGGGTACAAATTTGGATTTCAATGTTGTTGTATCTCTGGACTCGCCTTCGAGTGAGTTTTAATGCATATATTCGATCCTTGTTGCTTTTCAAGTGATTTAGCGGGCGTTAACCCGGCAACTTACGACAGGATGGTACTTTATTATTGCTTAATGACCAAAGTGGATCGGTCTTAGGCGATAGTACGGTATTTTCCTGGGCGGGTTGTCACAGTTGGCATCAGAGCTTATATGCACCAGAGATTAATTAATAAACCTTAATCACTGGTTTTTGAATAAAATATGCCAAGGTTTGCTGATTTTCCAAAAATACGTTGGTCCGCTAAGGATAAACTAGACCGAGAGGCCCTAGAGGGAATTTTGGGTTCTTTCAGGTGGCTTAAATAACCTATGGTTTATTTTGCTAACTTCCAAGACATTACTTTATGCCGGACTTACTTTCTTGCACAACTAAACTAGGAGCCATGTGTTTTATACGTATGCCGTTCCGCATCACGGGAATTGCAAGGATTGATAGAGTGATCCATTCCACGGATCCCATCTTCGCGTCGTTTGTGAGTTGTGTGTCGCCACGTGTTTAATATGTGTGCATTCCGCATGTCGGTCATGCGAGGCAAGGATACACTCCATTCAAACGGAGGGTGTCCGAGGTTGGACGCTGTCCATGCAGCGGCTTAACGCATGGATGCCGTTTCTATAGTGAATGGTAATGTATGTGGACGCTTTCGTGACGTGCTGGCACGAAAGGTTCGTTTTCTGCAGGTACATAACAGCGCTTCGTTAGTCGTTAAGCGAGTACCGTATAGCTCTCGACTAGATATTATAGGGAGAGACGAATAAAAGCCTTGCCACCGGCATTAACTTTGATTTTTGGCTTGATTGCCATGTGAGGTCGGATAGGACGTCTTGCATGCATACTAAAAATTGAAACAATTAAAATGGACCCAAAAATCGAAATTTCATGTGTTCTCTAAGGAAGTTTTTGCTAGTGTGTGCTTTTTATAAACTAAAGTACCTTTCATATCCCGCCGTCATGCTTTGCCGAAATTTTGAAAAAGTAGTTACCGTGTGCTAGGTTTAATTAAACCAAATTGCTAAAAACAAGTGTTCCTAAACTAGCTATCTTGTAATAGCAAGTCTCAATCCTAGTTCATTTGGGTTGGTTTGTACTTTCATAGGCACATCCTGGTTCAGGACCATTCATCTTGTTTCCTTGATCGATGCTCAACCTTAAAAGCTTAATTAAAAGTATTACAGGTTTAATTTAAAACTTGGGAAATTTTTTAGGTTTCTGGATTTTTGGTTATGCATGTTTATTCACAGCTGCCAGAACTTCGCCATTTGACATGCCGTTCTCTTTGAGATCTGACATGAGTTACATTTGTGTACAGATGGATTTCCCCGTGTTCCACCAGTTCGACACTGACGATACGATCCGTACCAACGGGTTGCACTGGGAGGGTTTTCTGCGCCTGGCGTGGGAAGCACTCGATGCTTGCGAGCTACCTCACCCCACCGACTTACGAGGTGAAGGAGTTTGAGCGCTTTGGCGTTCCCCGCTGCAGAGTGATCGTTACTGTTCTGCCACACCCAGACCACGCCGACTGGTTTGACTTGAGCTTTATCTACTGGGGATTTATCACTCACGAGTCCGTTGAGTCAGCCGCCCTCAGAGTGTTGACAGACTTCTGTGACCACAACCCCACCGTGGTAGCTCTTTCTCCGTTTGGACTGTTTCCTGCTGTGAGTCCTCACGACCCAGCATGGTTGGACCGTATGGACCACCTACGGGAGTTACCGACCCTAGCGAGCCGCCGGATGTTACTCAAACGCTTGCCCGTTGTCCGAACGTGGTCTTCACACTTCGGGGGCGCGCTATAACACCGCGGCCGATTATTGCACGCCGCTTGGAGGCATCTAGGCGCGATTGGGAGCGAGCTTTCGGCAGCACACCGGCAGCCTGAACTTCACGCTTACTCGGGTGCAGCGAGGAGAATGACAGTCGCGTGCTAGGAGGTTTCGGCTAGAGCTTGAGAGAGGCGACCGCATACGAGAGGATCGCAGATCTAGAGGAAGGGAACCATGCACTAGAGGAGGATGCCGATGCGCACGAGATTGAGAGGCTGACGCTACTATAGAACATTGCTGATATGCAGCAGCAGGTGCAGGAGGCCGAGGTACAGGTGGCAGCCTTGCAGGCTATCGTGGCCTTACAGCCCACTACCCCCGACGGAGCACACCGGAGGAGCAGCAGGCCTTGTCCGGTCTGGATCAGACGAGCCAGGCAGGACCACCGCTACCGACTCCCCCAGCTTCGCCTACGTACAGTGGTGCTTCGGTGGGCAACTAGGTTGCCGACAAGCGAGGGATAAGAAGGATGTCGATCCTATCGAGTTGTCTTTGAGATGTTAGAGTAGTTGGCTTGACAAAGACGTCTTCGTGCCAAGTAACCGCTTGTATCGTGTCATGTCATGTTGTTTCAAATTCGAGTTGTAATGTCTTTGAACCTTATTCTCGCCGTATTGTAATAAAGAATGCTTAAGCATGTGTGCTTTAAGTAAAATTCGTTCGTCGTTCAGATTTGAAACCTTCTTGCGTATGAATCCCAAATCCTTGTATAAACCGTTGCAAATGACCACGCTTGTCAATTTTGCATTCTCACCTAAAAACGTTGGTAAAGCAAAGCATTTTTAGGGGCATCACTCGTTGCTAGCGAATAAGTGCTCGTTCGTATACCACCTTCGTTGGTATCTGAAATGGCAATGATCGTTCGAGGGTATTTATGAGCCGTGCAAGTGAGTAATTGCAGTCCTAACCATGTTGAGAAGAACGATTCTAAGAATTTTGGTGGCTATAGGATATTGTTGATTGTTGTTGTCCTCATTGTTTAAGTACTAATGAGATGTGATTATGCATGATCGCGCTTGTCATCATTTGGAGTAAGCTTTTGGTTATCTCACTAATAAAGCTCACTTTTCAGATGGTGGGAACCACGCGCAGCTCTCCCAACGGTTTCGGAGCAAGTGGTAGTGGTGACTTGCCACCACCCCCGCCCATGACACCGACGGAGGCCTTCATGGCCACCCAAACTGAAGTGCTGCACCAGATCCTGCAGACGCAGCAACAGATCACCCAGCAGATGAACCGAGGGCCGCCACACGGGGCCAACCACGAGGGGCCTAACCAAGTCACTACGTATGCCCGGTTCATCGCTATGAAGCCGCCAACCTTCGCCAAAGCGAGAAGACCCTCCGGAAGCCGAGGCTTGGGTCAAGGCCTTAGAGGCAAAATTCTCTCGCCTTTGTGTTGCCTTGCTCCGAGGAGAACAAAGCCAACTTCGCGGTGCCGCAACCGCGAGGGGAAGCTTTGATGTGGTGGGACCACTTCAAGTCGATGCGGCCGAGGGCACGCTGTGACTTGGGATGAGTTCAAGCAGGCTTTCAAGAGCCACCACATTCCCAAGGGACTGATGGATAGGAAGATGAGGGAGCTGTTGGCCCTTCGTCAGGGATCTGACTCAGTATACCGCTATGCTCAGAAGTTTAATAGCTTGTGCCAGTACGGTGGGCATCATGTTGATACTGATGCCAAGAAGATGCGAGAGGTTTCGTGACGGGCTTGATGGCAAGCCGTATGAGCGCCCGAATCGCTCGAGCCCGCAAACTTCCATGAGCTAGTGAACAAGGCTATCTCTCGAAGGATGCTATGAAGAAAGCCCACGGGGACAACAAGAGGATGTCTGGTTTCACCCCAGGCAGCGGAACGGGCAAGAAGTTTCGCTTTGTGAAGAAGGAAGCTCCAGGCCCATCCCAGCAATCTTCAACTGGACGCTGGACGATGAAGCCACCTCAGAGCAAGCCCGCAGGGAACTTCCGAGCCTCCGCGCGGTGCCCAGCAGCAGGCTCCAAAGCCTAATGCACCTCCTCGCGATGTTGGAGATCGTCGTTGCTACAACTGTGGCCAGCCAGGGCACTACATTAATGAGTGTCCCAAGCCCAGGCAGATCAAGCCCAACCCGCGTAATCGGGGTGCGGGGAAGCAAGCCTATCACTCCGGCCAAGAAGCCTATGGTGCAAGTGCGCCGAGGCAAGCCGAACTTCACTACAATGAGTGACATCCCGGCGAGAGCTTCGGTACTCACGGGTACATTCTCTATCAATAACACTCCCGTTAAGGTTTTATTTGATTCGGGAGCCACCCATAGTTTCATAAATGAAAGTCTACTAGACAAATTGGGTCTAAGAGGAGCACAAACCAAATCCGCTTATAGAATTACCACACCGGTGGAAACATCACGTCTCGTTAGTGACTTTTGGAGTTCCTCTAAGACTAGGAAGTTGGGTTATTCAATCTAATCGATAGTTATTAAATTGGGGAGCATGGATGTTATCTTGGGTATGGAATGGATGAGTCGGCATAAGGTGATTCTAGATATATCGGATAGGGTCGTAGAGATCAACTCTCCTACGGTCGGGCACACTACCTTGTACCTACCTTTTAGGGACGGTACCGACTCTTGTGCCTATGTGACCATTATCTCCTCTCTTGATGAAATTCCAGTAGTGTGCGAGTACCGGACGTCTTTCCTAACGAGTTGCCCGGTATGCCACCGCACGGAGATGTTGAGTTTGTGATCGAACTCTAGTCCGTACCGCACCCATTTCCAAAAGACATTATCGCATCCACCCAAAGAGTTAGCCGAGCTAAAAGCCCAACTTCAAGAATTGTTAGATAAGGGTTATATTCGCCCGAGCTCTTCTCCTTGGGGTTGCCCCGCCCTCTTTGTTAAGAAGAAAGATGGTAGCTTGAGAATGTGCGTAGATTATCGACCACTCAATGCGCTCACCATCAAAAACAAATACCCGCTTCCCCGAATTGATGTTCTTTTTGATCAATTGGTCGGTGCCAAAGTCTTCTCTAAGATCGACCTTCGTTCGGCTACCACCAAATCAAGATTCGACCTTGCGACATTCCTAAAACCGCTTTTTCCACTCGTTATGGTCTTTACGAGTTCTTGGTCATGTCCTTCGGACTCACTAATGCTCCCGCCTACTTCATGTACCCGATGAACTCCGTGTTCATGACGGAGCTCGATAAATTTGTCGTGGTCTTTATCGATGATATTCTCATCTATTCCAAGAGCGAGAAAGAGCACGCCAACCATCTCCGAGTTGTCCTTCGCCGTTTGCGAGATCATAAGCTTTATGCTAAGTTCTCCAAATGCGAATTCTGGTTGAAAAGTGTGAAATTCTTAGGGCACACCATTTCCCAAGATGGTATCTCCGTAGATCCTAGCAAAGTTCAAGAGGTGATGGATTGGAAACCACCCAAGTCCGTGCATCAAATCCGCAGTTTCCTAGGATTGGCGGGATACTACCGTCGATTCATTCCTGACTTTTCTAGAATCGCAAAACCCATGACCGAATTACTCAAGAAAGGAGTGAAATTCGTGTGGAGTGAAGCATGTGAGAAAGCTTTTCACACCCTCAGACAACATCTAACTTCGGCCCCGAGTGCTAGCTCAACCCGATAATTCTAAACCGTTTGAAGTCTTCTGTGACGCATCAGGCACGGGTCTCGGCTGTGTCCTTATGCAAGAAGGCCGAGTCATTGCCTATGCTTCACGAGCCCTCCGACCCCATGAGCTCAATTATCCTACCCATGATCTTGAGTTAGCTGCTGTTGTCCATGCCCTCAAGATATGGAGGCATTATCTAATGGGTAATCATTACAACATCTTCACTGATCACAAGAGCCTCAAATACATCTTCACCCAGTCAGAGTTGAATATGAGACAGAGAAGATGGCTTGAGTTGATTAAAGATTATGATCTAGAAGTGCATTATCATCCCGGCAAAGCAAATGTTGTTGCGGATGCTCTTAGCCGCAAAGATCATTGCAACCACCTAGAGTTGGAGCCAGTCAGTGAACCCTTGTGTGAAGAAATGAGAAGGCTCAACTTAGAAGTGGTACCGCAGGGAATCCTTTATGCCTTGACGGCAGAGTCAAATCTTTATAACAAAATTGTCACTGCCCAGCGCGATGATGCAGATATTCAAACCATCCGGCAGAAACTAGCGAAGGAGACCCCAAGTATACTTGCTTCCGGAAGGATCACCAAGATGTGGTCCGGTTTGGGAAACGTCTAGTGGTCCCCGTTGACCCGGAAATTAAGAAAATCATTCTAGATGAAGCTCACGAGTCCAAATTCTCTATTCATCCCGGTAGTACCAAGATGTACCAAGATCCGAAGCGAACTTTTGGTGGTCCAATATGAAGGTGGATGTAGCCAAGTATGTAGCCGAGTGCGATACTTGCCACCGGATGAAAGCAAGTTATTTGAAATCGGCAGAGTACTCCAACCCCCGTCGATACCTATGTGGAAGTGGGACGATATTAGTATGGATTTCATTGTGGGTTTACCCCTAACGCCTAGAAAGAAGGACTCTATTTGGGTAATTGTGGATAGACTCGCCAAGATCGCTCACTTCATTGTCGTGCACACCACTTACTCCGTACAACAATACGCGAGAGTTGTACATGGATCACATAGTTCGTCCGCATGGAATCCCAAAGACTATAATCTCCGATAGAGGGACTCGGCTTGTAGCTCGTTTTTGGGAACGAGTTGCATGAGTGTTTGGGAACTCGGCGATCCGCAGTTCCGAGTTATCACTCGCGCACCGATGGTCGGACGGAGAGGATAAATCAAATTTTCGAAGACATGTTGAGAGCAAGCATCTTGCATTTTGACAAGAGTTGGGACAAGTGTTTGTCCTTGGCGAGTTCTCTTACAATAACGCCTATCAAGCCGGCTTGAAAATGGCACCGTTCGATGCTCTATACGGACGTAGATGCCGCACTCCGCCGAATTGGTCGAGGCCGTAGAGAGAACACTCATTGGGCCGAATTAGTTAAAGAGGCCGAAGAAAGGGTGCAAGTGATAAGAGAGAATTTGAAGATGCCACAAATGAAGCAAAAGAGTTACCATGACAAGGGAACCGCACCTCGACACTTTGAAGTGGGAGATTATGTGTATTTGAAAGTATCCCCCACCAAAGGTGTGCAAAGGTTCGGAGTCAAGGGAAAGTTAGCCCCGCGCTACATTGGACCATATGAAGTTATAGAGGTGTGTGGACCCGTGGCTTACCGTATCCAATTGCCAGAACGGTTTTCCGCAGTTCACAATGTGTTCCATGTAACTCAGTTGAAGAAGGGAATGCCTGTTCCGAGAATGAGATCATCACGGAAGCTAATTCTTGGATCGAGCCGGATTTCTCGCTCGTCGAGCATCCATTGAAAGTGCTAGACCAAAAAGAGCGAAAGACCCGAAGACGGACCGTGCGCATGTACAAGATCCAATGGAGCCATCACACATAGGGAGAAGCAACGTGGGAGACGGAGGACTATCTTAATACTAAGTATCCAGGCTTCCTACAATCTCGAAACAAAAGTGAGTCTTTCTCCCCATCTCTTCGTCATCAAATCGAATCTCGGGACGAGATTCCGTTTAAGGGGGTAGGCCGTGACGCCCGTGTTTTTAATTAACCTTAACAAATGTAGGTCAAATTGTCAACAGGTGGTCAAACCTAGGTCCACCCGGGCCCTCACCTCGAAAAACTCACTAACCCACCCTAGTGACCCTAATTAACTAGTAAACACACTTGTGGGGGCCAACCCATGGTCAAAGGTTGGGTCAAACCCCTTGCCACCCTAGTGTCCACCAAGGAACCGCCGGAACTTTTGCCGCGTTCTCCAAAATTCACCTAAACACTCAAAATTCTACCTTTATGAAAGTTGTAGATCTTGATGAAGGACACAACTTTCATGTAGGTTGGCATTTCAAATTTTGAGGGGAAAAGCTTGGAAAACAAGTTGCAAGGCAGTTTTCACTGTTTGCCAAAACAGGCTGACATTCACTTTTGGCATTCAAATTACTTCAAATCTGGGCAGAAAAACCCTATATAGCCTTTGTAGAAAATGTTGTTGGTAGCTAGATCTACAACTTTGGTATTCATCTCTTGGTCCAGTTCTATTCAATTTTTTTGAGAAAGATCGACTTGAACAGGGCACCAGCAAAATGTTTGAGCCAGAGCGCCGCCACGCGCGACGTCGTGCGCGCCCGCGCGCGCCACCGTCGCCGGCCGCCGCCGGCAGCACCTCGGCATCCGCGCCCGCGCCTCCCGAGGACGCGCATGGCCCGAGGCACGCGCCGCTCGAGCCGCATGCGCCCCGACGCGCCCCTCGCCCGAGGCACGCCGAGTCCGCGCCGGCCACGACGCCGTACGCGCGCGCGTGCCACGGACCGGGGTCCGTTGGCGACGCCGCCGCCGTACGCGCGAGCCCCCGAGCGCCGTAGCACGGCCGGGAGCATCTCGCGCGCCGTCGCCCCGCCGTCACCCGGTGCTCGAGCGCCTATTTAAGCCCCTCCTTTTCCCCCCGCCGCGCACCACCCCCGAGCCACCACCGTGCCATCGCCGCCGCCGCCGGTGAAGTCCCTCCCCCGCTCTCGCTCGCCGCCGTCCGAGCACGCCTAGGCCTCCCTTAGACACCACTTGAGCCTCCCGAGCCGCACATTGACTTGCATCCCCGCGGACCTCGCCGAACCGCCGCCACCGCGGGTGTTCCCCGCCGGCCGCCGCCGCGCTCGCTCGCCGGGAGCTCGCCCCAGCCCCGCCACCGCTACCAATCAACTAGGGGTGAGACCAATCGCCCTCCCCTGCCACATGTTGCCCCAGTCCGGCCCCACATCGCCGCCGACGAGCTCTCCCGCCGCCGCAGGGGCATAAGTGTGAAACCCAAGGGTTGTTGTGTGAATTAGGGACTGGTTTGCAATAGAAGTTATCTAGGTTTTCTTGCAGATGGGTCCAGTGCCTTGTAAAATGCCTAGAAATTCGCAGAAAAATCAGAAAAATCCCAAACCAATTTTGTAGGGTTCAGGAAAGGAAATCCCACCACCTTTGTTATATACTCATGGCTAGATTCTAAATAGTTTTAGGATGAAACATACAAATGTGTTAAGCCTAGATCTGCCATAACTTGAAATACATAATTCCTCTGTAGCCCAATTTTGGATACGTTGTGTGTTAGGCCATGACTAGTTTCTGTGCAAGAAATTGCACAAAGTTATGCAGTAGAGCTTGCTAAATAAATTCTTTTCCACCGTTGCGTTAAACCGCCTAAGTGATTTTTCTGTTAAATATAATTATGTTCTTGAGCTCAACTTGTGTACACTGTCTCGTAATGCCAAAATGCACATCTTGTGGATTAATCATGATTTTGGGATTAACGAAATAATTATTCTTGAATTATGCATGTTTTCCCTTGTAAATTAATAAACCAAGTTCGGTAGAGATTCCATACAACCGGAGAGTTTAGCAAGATAGAGAGGGAGTATTAGATTCCATACATTCCGCATAGAAGTAATAGAAAACAAAACAAAGCATACCCGATAATTAGTTTCCAAATTCAAGCATGGTAAAGTGAGATGCATGGGGGCTCCTAAATTTTATATCAAGTTGCAAATTAGTATGGATTTTTTGTTTGCTCTCCAAAACGCAGTGCTAAACAAATATTCATATCCCTAATTGCAATGCCAGTCATCTCAAGTTACACAATCTATGTAGAACAATAGTTACGACGGTTGGTAGGAAAAACGTGAACCTGCTCATCTGAGACGCCTTGTGCAAGGACGTGGAAAGCCCACTGACGCCATCTCCAACATAGCAAAACTACAACCACAACAAATAGTAGATAATTAGGCGCATACAACACATATCGTAGGAAGGCTCTAAAGCAAGCCGTGGTGCCGATCTAGAATCCCTCCGCCTAGATTCATTCACATGGCAAGTTGTGATTACTACCTTTGCGAGTTGCACTCTTGTACACGAGTAAAATAATCATAAACCCAAATGTTGAGAGCGAGCGACAAGACAAAAATGTTAATAAAAGAAACTTATCTTGGGCATGTTGGAACATCATGGAGCAACATCGATTCAATTTGCATGCCTAGACTATCATCACCAAAATGATTTATGCCAATATCAAACTATAATAATTGCTCAAATGCTCCCACACACGGGAAGTTGCCTCGCTAGCCGCTAGCGAGAAACGAGAAGATGCAAAAATAGAAATTTAAGACAATCGGCATGCTAGTTATCCGGATCGGCAAGATAATGAACTTACATTTAGATAAAATGCAACCCAAAGGCAAGTAACGGTGTCCGCGACAACCGTACCTCGCATCTCGGCGTCGGGGAGGAAGGTCCGGACTCCGGACGACCAACTCCATCGGGGGTGGATCCCGGTGTCATCCGCGTAGTCCCGCACATATACAAGAAAATCCGGCGGCACATGCACGGATCCTCTAGAGATGTGAATCATACTTCCGCACATGGTCAAAATAAACAAAACAAATATGTCGCTATCGGCCTACATACATCATGCAAGTATATCAAATGTTAGAAAATATAAATGTCACTATGTGCGGTAAGAATGCATTAAATCATCAACCGGTGAGTAACCCAAACACATAATAAGTTTTCTAGCACTAATGCATCATAGCCTTTTTCCTTATCTCATGTATTTAAATACTAAACATAAATGCATATCTTTGTATAATGAAATTTTGATCCTTATTGCATCCTGGTAGGAAAGAATCGACAGACACCACGGTACATAATTTGGTCTCTTCAAAATATCCAGGAATAGGAATAATCGGGAAATACTACCGGAAGCTAGCCGGTCATTGAGAAACGGTATTTGCGTGAGTTAAATTTTGTTTAGTGATAAGTCGCTTACTCTTTGTGGATGGCAATCCCAAAAGTCACAATGAATCCCGGAAGGAAACACATATCACGGTCCTCTCGCATAGAAATACAACCACAAATCATAAGGATTAAGACAAATCATCCAAAGAAGCATCACAAAAGCGGGCACAACCGGTCAATCGGCATCCAAGAAAATGTTATCCAAGTGCAGCATCGTGATGTGGAAGAACCGAGGTGCGGTTGACGGCGAGGTAGCAATGGCACACGGGGCCGGTGACGCCGAGGATGCATGGACCGGACTCGGTGAGACCGATCCGAGATATGAAAGTGGATGAGAATGAGAGAGAGGAATGGAAATGGGGAGGTACTCGCGTAGGCTTCGTCGTAGTGCCATAGTGCAGATCACCGGTGATACTGCACCACCATTGATGCCCCCACTGCCGCCGCCGCACGCCATGGTACTTGGTCACCCCCTAATCCGCTGGCACCAGCGCTTTCCCACGGCCCAGGCGACAATCGTGTGGCTCGCAGAGCACTCCATCCTAGTTGTCGCTGCTCGATCCGGTCCCCGCCAAGGCGAGGAGCTCGCAGCCGCCGCACACCCTGTAGCAGCAACGACCACCGCCGATCTAACCTCCTGCTCCGGGCGCACCGGATCGGCGCCTGAGCGCGACCGCCATGCCCAGGGCGACCGGGAGCCGCGGGGGGAGGGAGAGAGATGGCCGCGGAGGAGGAGAGGAGAGGAGAGTCGGGGCTAGGGTTCGGGTTGGGTGAGGCCGCTCTCTCGCGCGCGTTGCTCTATACGCGCGCCGCGCGCGCCGCCGGCGGCGGTGTCGTGCTCCTCCTCCGCGTGGAGGGAGGGGGGGAGGGTCGGCGACGCGAAGGGAGAGAGGGGGAGGAGAAGGCGGCGGAGGAGGATGGGAATGCGCGCGCGCCGGCGGCGGCGGTCCTCCGCGCGGAGGGAGGGGGGGTCGGCGACGCGGAGGGAGAGAGGGGAGGAGAAGGCGGCGGAGGAGGATGGGAATGCGTGCGCCGCGCCGCCGCCGCCGGCGGTGTCGTGCTCCTCCTCCGCGCGGAGGGAGGGGGGGGTCGGCGACGCGGAGGGAGAGAGGGGGAGGAGAAGGCGGCGGAGGAGGATGGGAATGAGGGGTTAGGGTTCACGGGGGGTGGGGGGATGGGGTAGGGGGTAAGGCCGGGTGGGGTGGTGGGAGGGGGTTCCTGCAAAACGCGCACGCTCCCGCCGCGAGGCCTCCCGGGCGACACGTACCCCCGGGAGCGCGGGAGGGAGGAGCAAAGGGGGCAGGTTTTAATATATAAAGTTCATGAATACATTAAGGAGATGCAAACAGGCAAAATTGGTTGAATTTGATCTATGTTCGGAATGTTCCCTTTCTTTGATTTGACTGCATCTCTACAACTCCACTGACTGTTCATGAATGTGGCTTCATCGGACGAATAACTGCAAAAGCATTCTCACAGAGTTTGATGATTACGGCCTACAGGAATGCTGTTTCACGCTCATACAGGTAGCTCTTTCATTGCACCACCGCTCTGAAAAGTCTATCTAGTCCTTTGCATGGTTAAAGGGGATGTTTGGTGGCCAACCACGGTTTGCCATGCTACACACCATCCTGCCACAACTTGTGACCAGCTATCTGTCCGCCACAGCCAGAGGCTCCTGTTCCTGTTAACTGTAGCGTGGCGAGAAGAGTTGTGGCGTAAAGTACTGTAGTGTGGCGATTTATGGCTGGGAACCAAACACGCCCTATTCAAGAGGTTGCGGATGCCAGTTCTTTGCACATTTTTGTTGGCTCCGCCGGGCCATTGCATGGTTCTTTGCTGAATCTAAGATGCTTTGCAGGGTGCTTAGTTCAGTTTCACAATTTCTATATGTGAGAGATACCTAGAAGGCTGAAACTGGCTTCAGAAAGCATGCTACGCAACACAAGCTAATTTAGCTAAACAATGCGCTAAAATAATCATATCCGTGTATGTTTAAAAAATTGAAAAGGTTTAATTTGGGTTGCGGTGCGTATAACTTTTCACGTAGTACATCGTCCTCACTGAGGACAAAAAGGCAAAAGAGGATCAAAAGCCTAGTGTTGGGGATAGCCATAGGGGTCTTAAAAAACGGGGGAAACCTATCTTCTTTCGTAAAAAAACGCAAACACAAACAAATTCGCAAGCCCAAAACACGCACAACATAATCGCGACCCTGGTGGCCCCGGCGGCCCACCCAAACAATTGGCCCGGTCGCCCCCTCGGGCGAGGTCCGCCCCGCTTGAGGGTTGGACGCCCCCTCGGGTGAGGTCCGCCTCGCTCGAGGGTTGGACGCCACCTAGGGTGAGGTCCGCCTCGCTCGAGGGCCGGATGCCCCCTCGGGTGAGGTCCGCCTCGCTCGAGGGCTCCCACGGGCACGTCGCCCCCGTACTCGCTCCCCCGACCGAGCCATTTAATGCTATGACAACCGCAGCCGCATGCCGTCCCTCCGACGCGTCCGGGAGACGTATCCCCGCATTATTCTGCCAACCCTCCCTGTGTGGCCAGCCCCGCCACTGTACGGCACTGTGCGGTAAGGCCAGTGTCAGCTCCGCGACACTGTGCCGCCCACTCTCGTACGGCCGGCGCGCTGCACCCTCGAAAGAGGACGGCGGAACCCACGAAAGGGGGACGGACGCCTGTTCCGTGCTCGCACGGGGCCACGCCGTGACGTCGGGCGCGTCCCCTCCGTCACCACCGGCCCCGTGCGGCCATCCCCGCCATCACGGCGCCATCCCCGGCACCTGCAGCCGCCATCCCCGACGCCGTGGAAGTGCGCGGCGACGGACATCACCACGCTCGCCGCCGTGCCCCGTACGGCCTCCCGTCGGCCGGCACCCTCGAACCAAGCACGCGGCGGCCACCGAACGGACGACCCCTACGCCGCCACCCTCGAAGCCGCTCCCCGGACGGATACGGGGGCACGCCATGACGTCCCGCCGGAAGCAAGATTCACCGGGACGGCCGTCTACTCCACGCGACCGTACGACACGCCACCACACGTAGCTAGAACAATGCGACACGTTGTAAACCGCCTCCTCCTTGGCCTATAAAAGGGGGGGCGGACCCTTGGCCGCAGGGGACGACGGACGGCATTCGCTCACATGCTTTCCGCCTTCACCACGATATTGTCACTTAGCCTCAATCAAACCTCGAGACCCGGAGGCTCCTCCTCCTCTCCCGCCTTGCTTGTATCTCGCGAGGCATCACGGTGCAACGCAATACGGTGCCTCGAGCACACCACCGCCGGACGTACGGCCCCGGCGGGAACCGGGATAAACCCGGTGTCACATAGTTGCTTAGCACCGGCCATCGAGAGATAGATCTCGGCGCTCGTACTAGTTAGTGTCGGGACTACTTTCCGCACCGACACCTAGCAAAATGAGCCCTACCAATATTTTCAGCCCATCAGGAGCCTTCCAAGCAAAGCATTTGGTCCACTCCTTGTCTCCGGGCGAATGGGCTTATAGTCCGATAATAAGTCTAACAAACCATATTTTTAACTCTCTATTTAACTACTCCCTCGGTCTAGTATATAAGGGTTCTTAGCTTCCCTAGAAACCCCTATTATATAGTGGGACAGATGGAGTGTCTTTGACTCTTCGTAAAGATTCCACTTCACACTAAGCATAATCCAACGACACAACTATTCATTCCCACACTACGGAAAACACTCGGCGAACCAATCTTTATCGAGCGCCCAGTCAGGCCTCAGGCTCTAGGCATATATTTAACGGTTGTCTATGGGGATGAAGGCTGCACGACGGCCGGCGGTTGTGGCTGCCACGTGGCCCTATTTTACCGAGTGCTCTACTGCGTCGAGTGTCTTCCTCTATTTTACAGAGTATTTTGACTTTAACACTCAACGACGTGGGAGTTTGTCTAGTGTCTGCAGTTAGCTGAGTGTTTTCCTTACCACACCCACAAAAATGTGTATACGACTGTATGCCGAGTGCCTGATGAAAAACGCTCAGAAAACAGTATCACACTCGGAAAGTTTACTATTATTTCTCGTGGTGCCACTTTTCAAACTCTCTCTCCACACACACTAACG
This sequence comes from Cenchrus americanus, assembly GCA_947561735.1. Lineage (NCBI taxonomy): Eukaryota > Viridiplantae > Streptophyta > Magnoliopsida > Poales > Poaceae > Cenchrus > Cenchrus americanus. The sequence continues at coordinate 61,395,516 of OX387240.1, forward strand.
ACCCATAAATATAATTCTAAGTCTACCGATGATCTTGTTCTTCCAAAATTATCCGATCAGATCACGTGCGTACAATAATTTCAATCATATTATAATATCAATTATATCATTAGGTAATGAGTCACATTCCAGCAACAAAAATTAAACTATTTCGTCCTTCTTTGCCCCCGATGCATATGATCAGTGGAAATGCGATTATAAACACAAAAGAAAACACACAATCCTATGGTGTAGAAACATACAGGTCATGCAATCAACTCAATTATTGCCAACGGGGCATGCAATCACCACATATTCGAGGATCTCATATTTTGGACACTCAGCATATATACTTTAGATCCAAATCCAACGATCATACTGTATATCATTTTACGCACATGTCTGCACTCTACAGCGTTTTGATCCTACTACGAGCTACCACACAGCCTATAACTTTTGTTGTGACGTCACCGCGCTCCGCGCCTTGGGTTTTTTGCATGGCGCCGCCTTCAGCGGTGCCTCGGGCTGCTCCGGCGGCTGCTGCCGGGGGCACGCCGGCGGCGAAGTGGACGGTGGACAGCTGGAGGACCAAGACGGCGCTTCAGCAGCCGGAGTACCCGGACGCGGCGGAGGCGGAGGCGGTGCTGAGGACGATCGAGAGCTTCCCTCCCCTCGTGCTCCCCGGCGAGGCGCGCCGCCTCGAGGAGCGCCTGGCGTCCGCCGCCGCGGGGCGCGCGTTCCTCCTCCAGGGCGGCGACTGCGCCGAGAGCTTCAGGGAGTTCGGCGACGGCACCGTCCGCGCCACGTTCCGCGTCCTCCGAAGAATGTCCGCCGTCCTGATGTTCGGCGCCGGGGCGCCCGTAGTCACCGTCGGCCGGATCGCCGGGCAGTTCGGGAAGCCGAGGTCGGACGCGTTCGAGGTGCGGGACGACGGCGTGCGGCTGCCCAAGTACCGGGGCGACCTCATCAACGGCCACGCCTTCGACGAGAGGAGCCGCGCCCCGGACCCGCAGCGGATGCTCCGGGCCTACGCCCAGTCGGCCGCCACGCTCAACCTCCTCCGCGCGCTCGCCGCCGCCGGAGCCGGAGGTTGGTGCGACCGCGTCGAGCAGTGGGACTTGGGTTTCGCCGAGCGCAGCGAGGAGCAGGGAGAGGGACAACACAGCAGGTACCTTGAGTTGGCACGTCGCGTCGATGAGGCTCTGGGCTTCATGGCCGCGGCTGCGGCGGGCCAGCAGCAGCAGGGCTCGGCCACCGCCGAGTTCTGGAACTCCCATGAATGCCTCCTCCTGCCATACGAACAAGCACTTACACGACCGGACGGCGACTCTGGAGAACTCTTCTACGACTCGTCTGCCCACATGCTCTGGGTCGGGGAGCGCACACGCCAGCTCGACGGCGCCCATGTCGAGTTCCTCAGGGGCGTCTCCAACCCTCTGGGAATCAAGGTCTCTAGACTCTACCATGCATTCTCTTCGTCCAAACAGAAATTACAACATTTGCACTGCATGCCTGGAGTTGCAGGTGAGTGACCAAATGGATCCTGCCGAGCTGGTGAAGCTGATCGAGATTCTGAACCCGTCGAACAGGCCTGGGAGGATTACGGTGATCACAAGGATGGGGGCAGACAAGTTGAGAGCCAAGTTGCCACATCTTATCCGTGCTGTCCGCAGCGCAGGACAGGTTGTGACTTGGGTCACTGACCCCATGCACGGTAACACCGTCGTGGCTCCTTGCGCCCTCAGGACTCGCCACTTTGGCTCCATTGTGGTAAGTGACATACTTCCATCCATTCATTCATTCATTCATATATGTGTGTGTTCTTCAGCTGTATTTAATTTTCTTGCGTTTATAAATATGTAAATGATTACGTACTAGCTGATCATCATGAGATCGATGTCAAAACGTTCTGTCGTGATGAGAACAGGATGAAGTACATGCCTTCTTTGACGTGCATGAGCAAGAAGGAAGCCACCCAGGAGGCATCCACCTTGAGATGACCGGGCAAAATGTAACCGAATGCGTCGGTGGATCGTGCAACGTGTCCTTGGATGATCTAAGTAGCCGTTACTACACTCACTGCGACCCAAGGCTGAACGCGTCCCAGTCCTTGGAACTCTCGTTTGTCATCAGCGAAAGGTTGAGGAAGAGCAGGATCAACATAGGTGCTCAACCTGTTAAAGTCCAAAATTGTTGACGTTGGGCGAATTTTGGTGACGAAATAAACAAGGTCTTCTGATATAATGAGGCTTAACCTAATAATCACTTTTAAGTTCTGTTGTGTTGTGCTATGTTTCGCTGCAAGTTTGTGAACTAGTTGTTTGATTTGCCCGTCAATTGGCCTCTTACATGTCAAACTTACATGATGAAATTTTCATCATGAAAATGTGTATATGCTAACAACCAAATGATGTCATATGCTTTATGGATGTGTAATATTGATGTTATTGACACGTGTGTGTATATATAGGTACTATTAGCTGCAAGGACACTACTACGACAAACCAACATTATTCAGAGTTAGTTTATTAGTTATGCAAAACAAAAAAAACATTATAGCTTCGTGGCCCCATTCATGCTATTGACGGTGATATGTTTCTAGCCTAGTGTACCATCACTACCATTTTTTTCTGAACTGGTCAACTTTGCCACCAATAATACATTGTCATGTATACACACTTCATATACATTAAAATAAAATTGTGATTAGATAATTTGCCACCATTTTTCTTTTTTGATAAGATAATGTGCCACCATTTTTCTTAACTAGTTAATTTTGACACCAGTGGTACATTTTCATATACGCACATCATATAACATTGAATAAAATTGTGATAAAATAATTTTAATGCAATGTCATACACGCATATCAATTACATTGAAATAAATATAAACCGTGGATACAAATTTAAGAAAAAATATTTTAATACATCAAAATAAAAAATTTCAAAAAAGAAGAAAACAAAACTATGGAGAGGCACACCGATGGGGTCAACGACAGTGGCTTGGGATGGAGTTGACGGGGTCCTGCACCATGGTCTCCATGTCAGATCCGTCTTGGTGTTCACCTTCATATTTGGGACAGTCCAAACCTTCTGGTGGTTCCATAGATGTATGTATGACAAACATTTGTGTACTTTTTAGCCAAATGCAGCAGAATTGAGGACTTTTGAAGCCTCCACCGACTATTCTTGATACTCGAGCACTTTAATTTTTATCCGGTTGAATCTTTAAAGGTGCCTACAACTGTCATGGAGTTGGAATGTGCTCAAGAACTTGTCTTTGTATTCTTCGTCTTTGAACTTTATATGGACGTGCGACACAAGTTGCACTTCATACGGAGTAACCCCGAGCCTTAAGTTGAATTGAAGAATCAGGCTGAGGGTCAATCTGCAAATTCTACCAATCCTTCCTTAAAACTCAGGGAAAATCATTTTCAGCCAATGTGCAAGTATGTGACCAGGTCTTGAAAAAACTTGTCTTTCTAAAGTAAAACAGCAATCAGATCCTCTAGATTTAGGGGATCCTTTACCTTGAAAAGGTTCAACATTTAACCTCTCCGTTTACCTAGCTCCATTTGACTCCTCAACCACTGCTGCCACTACCTTACTTTGAGAGCACAGGGACGCTGGAGAGGGTGCACGCGGTCTGTCTCTGGCGCGGAGGACACACCGACGGCGGGCACCGCGGCGCGCCCCGTACCTCTCCGTCGGCGGGCGCCCGACAAGGCGTCCCCGCGCTCTCCCCCTTCCGCCCGGCTCCCGCCGCACCCCGCCTCCTTCCCCCGCTCGCGCGCGCCGGCCGCGTCGAGGTCGACGACGGCAGCTGTTCCGAGCAAGGGCGCGCGGCCGTTGGGGGCAGTGGCAGCGTGGTCGTGGTGGGGCCGGTGGAGGATTGCGGAGCCCTCTCGATCCCTCCGCATCTAGAGGATTCTGGGCTCGACGCGATTTTCCCGGGCCACTAATGCTAATTAAGTAAGGTAGTGGCAGCAGTGAGAGAGAAAAACACGTGAAGTTGCAGGAGGGTGAGAAGAAGAAGATCGGCAAAAAGAAAGAGTTAGAAGTTGTCACCCAAGTATGGGAAAACCGATTAAACCACACGAATAAATTCCACCAATGCACCGAAACCATCTACATTGAGGGCTTGTTCGGTTAAATAGGATTCAATCCAAATCGTAAATGATATATATAACACAAAACTCGTGATAGATAAAATAAAAGATCATGATTTATTCCCGGTCGATAACTAATTTACTCATGATAGATGCAACATGACACCGGGAATCAATCCATGAGTTGGGAGGTGTGAAATTTATCTCGGTCTCTTAGTGTACCTTTCGTCGGTAGATTAGTCTCCGACTTGGAATAAATCCCGGTCTCTAGTTGTATTATTATAAATCTCTTAGGGCTCATTCGGCTCCACCGGATTGAATCCCCGCCAAAATTGCTAAATATAACAAGAAAATTATGATAGGTACTATAGGGGATTTGGATTTATTCGGATCGGAAACTAATTTACTCATGATATGGACACCAAGAGACTCGGAATTAATCTACTAGTCAAGAGGTGTGAAATCAATCCGGCTCTTTGGATCCTTACTATACTTATCATGATGAGCAAATTAATTCTTGAGCCGAAATAAATCCGGGTCTATATACTACCTATATTGATTTTTTCTATAGTATTTATCATTCCCGGTCGGATTGAATCCCATGAAAACGAACGAGGCCACGAATCCTATGTAACTGGATGAGGCCCGAAGGAGAAAGATATCCAAGCGCTTGTGGATGTCAATCTTCATGATCAAGTGACCATCAACCGGAGATTTGCGTACGGTAATACGTACCTAGCCTCTAGAAGAGCACCCCCAATGAGATTACATTTTTCACGCACTTTCTTGAGCGCGGTTTTGTTTTCCAAAATGTCTCGTTTCTTTTGCGGACTTTTGGATTACTACAATCGGTGGTGATCATTTAGATATGTGTCATGTTTTGTTTTTGCTTTGTTTTGTGAGTTGTGAGTTGTATTTTGCTCTTTGGCTTTCCATGTTTTCCATGCTGAAAAAACTGCAAGGGTTCCCTTTCACAAGCCCTTTAATCAATTCAGGGCCCCTACTGTCAAAAAAGAAAGTTTCAATCAATTCAGGGATCCCCGTACTGTAAAAAAAAAGGAGGAGAAGAAGAAGGTTTCGAGTAGCAAGGAGGGTTGACGTAGACAGTTTGATCTAGTGAATCAGATAGTTCGTGCTTGCACGGCAAATTGGCTCGGTTCAACACCTGTTGAATAGTTTAACAATTTTGCCGCCTTCTTAACTCTGAAGCAAAGGTCATTCTCACGGTGGCAGTGTAATTGGGCATTGGGCAAAGCTTGCCGGCGACTCGTCTTCTTCCTTGTCCTCTTCCCGAGTTCCCCATCCGGCCGGCGATGCGCGCAATGCCCGATAACTGATAAATTTTGTTCGTTGAGGGGAGACAACCTGAGCAGAGATAGATAGATTACCCGATAAGTCAGGTTGGCAAGCAATGTCGTCAACCACGACCGGCGGCGGCAGCGGCCGGAAGCGTTCGCGATCGGCTTCCGCCATCGTCGCCGACACGGCGACCGGATACCACATCCTCAGGATCGACGGCTACTCCCGCACCAAGGGGATCCCCACCGGCGAGTGCATCAAGTCGCGCACTTTCACCGTCGGCGGCCACCGCTGGCACATAGACTACCACCCCAACGGCCACAACCAAGACACCAACGACTACATCTCCCTCTTCCTCGTCCTCGACGAGGCCGCCCCCGGATCCACGGCCAGGGAGGTGAGGGCCCAGCAGCGGTTTCGCTTCGTCGGCGAGGTGGCGGCGGAGGAGGACGGGGAGGAGCCGCCGCCGCCGGCGTTGTTGGCGGAGGAGGAGGTGAGCAACTACGGGAGCCACCGCGGGTGGGGGAACGGGAGGTTCGTCACGAGGGAGGAACTGGAGAAGTCGGCGCATCTCAAGAACGATTCTTTCGCCATCCGGTGCGACGTCGTCGTTATCAACGAGTTCCGCGGCGAGGACGACGAGACGGACGCCTTCGTGCCCGTGCACCCGCCCGATCTGCGCCGGCACCTTGGCGACCTCCTCCGGGCGGGGCAGGGCGCCGACGTGATGTTCGAGGTCGGCGGCGAGGTATTCTCCGCGCACAGGTGCGTCCTCGCGGCTCGGTCGCCGGTCTTCGACGCTGAGTTCTTTGGCGCCATGAAGGAGAGTCAAAGCGGTGTCGTCCTGGTCCGCATTGACGACATTGACGCTCGGGTGTTCAATGCTTTGCTCCATTTCTTATACACCGATGACTTGTTTAGCGAGACGAATGAAGAAGATGCAGGGGAAGAGGAAGAAGATGTCATGGCACAGCACCTGCTTGTTGCAGCAGACAGGTACAACTTGCAGAGGTTGAAGCTGATGTGCGAAGATAAACTGTGCAAGTACATTGATGTAGGCACTGTGGCGACCATATTGGCGTTAGCTGAGCAGCACCATTGCCATGGGCTGAAGAAGGCTTGCTTCCGTTTCCTTAGCTCGCCGGCGAATCTCAAGGTAGCTGTGGCCAGTGATAGTTTCGATCATCTGTGCAGAAGTTGCCCCTCTGCTGTGAAGGAGTTGATCGCCATGCTTGGCACCTTACTTGAGTGAGGCTCAGTGTTGTGTGTGTTAATTCTAGTGTTCATGTGTGCTGATGAATGAAAAATCCTCCTCATTGGCTTTGATTTCCGCTAGCTGTTTGCATATTTGGTTTGTTTGGTATCAGGGAGTAGCTGAGTGCAAGTGTGCAACCATCAAGGAACTCTGTTCACTTTTGCAGTTTCAGTTTTTCCTGGAGGGAGTACCCAAAGTTGCTTGGAGACAGCATGATATGACTCAAATGAAGATTTTCCATATGCTATTGGGAAGGTGAGTACATGCTTCTGAATTCTGATACTCAAAATTATGCGCGTCTACGATTGCTTCAGATGGCTAGAAATGCTACTGGGGGTATGAAGATTGCTGAAGAGTTGGAAAGCTTGTCAAGCTATTTTTGTTGCTATGTGATCGATCCTGATATAATAGCTCTGGTTCTTGCGCTATGAGCTTCGGAGACTGCTTCTTGAATTGAGCACATTTCCAGTTTATTGTAAAGGTATTTTTCTAACAGTAACTGCAGCAAAGCATTGGCACATGCCTGAATTTAGTGGAACTGTAAGAAAGGTGTAGTGAAATCCAACAGAAAATGCAGTCATATTTCTGCACTCAGCAATGCTCATTTCCTTTTGAAGCTAACACGGTAATTATTTTCTTCAAAATGGACAAGACGAAGCATATTTGTTTTTTTCGAAATAACATGGTTAATACAAACATGTGTTGCTAATTGCTTTCCACGAATTCCTTACAGCCAGAGAATATGGTAACGAAACAAACAAAATATCTTAACGTAATCTTGCCTCCAAAAACATGCCAGGATTCAGGCAGTTTTTTTAGAGGAACATGTATTGATCTTAGCGCATTACACCGGTCTGTTTACAAACAGGACCCGAAAGTAAAGGAAAATTACAAAGAAGTTCAAAACTTATGTTCATCTTCCTCGAAGCCTTCAGCGATCCGTTCGTCGCCGCCGTCGAAGCCGCTTCCCAATCGTCGTCGAGCACCAAAGCCAAACTCCACAAAGTGGAGGCCGCAGAGAAGGGCTTACTGCTAGACAAATCGGCCGAATACGCCGCCTCCCCGGCGCATCGGCCAACTCCGGTACACATGACGCATCCTTCGATTCCACCACCGGCAACCAACGATCATCTTCCTTGAGATTAACGGGGTCAACAACATCATCACCCGGAAAAGACGACGATGTGCCGACCCTCGACTCCCTGGACGGGTCTCCCCAGCCTCTCCGTTGACGTCGGAGTAGATCGCCATCGGAGAACGGGAGAAGCTATGAGAAATTATTCCTCTACAGCATCGTCGCTTCCGCATCGCCGACGCCGCCAGGAAAACCAAGCCGCGGAGAAGCCACGCTCCTTGGGCAAAAACTAACTCCACCGCCGAGAATATCGACGGCGAGCAAACCCTAAACCTAGATGAACTCGACGATTGAGAACTCGATCTACTAAAGGATGGACCCCCGCGCCCCCGCCACCGGCTTGAAGGCCGACGACGAGGAGGAACAGGGGGGCAGAAACCCGGCGGCGGCGGCGAGCCCGACAGCCACGGGGCGTTCCGCCGTGTCGCTCGGCGGCGACGCGGGGGACGGTTCGGTCTTTTGAGAGGTGGCTCAGGATTCAGGCAGTTGAGATCCAAACAACAGCACTTTGGAGCCACAAAAGCATGAATCAGTATTCAAATATATCAGATGATTAAACATCAAAAAACTGAACCCATTTGAAGAAGACAGTTCACCAAGACATTGCATCTACGAATAGCGCTCGAGGCTGGGTACTGCATCCAAGATCTCTTTCAGATTTTCCTGACAGCTTAATCTTTACAGGAAAAACTGTCACTGCTCAGGTTATTTGTTTTGTAGTTCCCACGGTTTCCTACTTGCGTAACACCAATCATTTAATCACGCTACATGCTAACACAAACTAATGATCTTTCAAGATCAGTAGTTTGTGTTAGCATGTTTCAAGTGCTGCAGTTTCAAACTACACCAAAGATGGAAAGAAATGCTGCAGTTTCAAAATGCAAAGAGATCATGAAAACGTACAGAAGAGGATGCTGCGCTCATTTGGGGCTGCAGCCGCGTGCCCTCGCCGCCGCCGCCGCTGCCTGAGCGCGCCGGCGGAATGAGTGCGGTAGAGGTGGCGGCGGGGCTTCTCTCCCGTTGCTGGCCCCGTCCGATCGTGCCGTATCCGACATTCCTGCACTCCGGCCTTTTGGGGTCTGTTTGCGAGGGTGGCTGAGGGTAGCCGGGCCCGCTCGCTTGGCCCAGGTTTGGATTGGCCCGGCCCAAATGGTGCAAAGCTTGTTTGCGTGCATGTTTCCCCGCAGTCGGGTCGAGTCCGGATTGTGTTTGCGGCCATTTTGGGAGCCCGGCTAGAGGCCAACTACCTCCAACGCGCCAAACCGAAAACGTGTTTGGCGGTTGGCCGACGTCGGCCTGGCCCTTAGACAGAAATAAGGATATGCATTGAGGAGGAAGAGTTTACAAATAATGAGCAACAGTTTGCAAATTACAACTCGCATAATTACAAGTGCAAACAATTAGCATCATCATTAACATCAATAATATCATATAATTTACATTATTGTTTAATTGAAAAAAATAATTAACATCATATCATTTACACCATTGCCTCGTAAACTTTTTTTATGTTCCACATAAGGCTAACCTTGATCATACAACAAGGATAAAATGCATACAACACATGGCAACCATGGAAACATCAAAAACATCCGGCCCGGGGTAGAAAACATTGGGCATGGATGAGTTTGACGTTTTGCCGGGAGACATCGAAGGATAAAACACACAGATCAAGGTCATCCCTCTATGGATGAACAAATTGAACCATCATAGGCAACTATGGCAACAACAAATTAGCCTCGGATGATTTGATATTAAAAGCAAGTAACAAATGGTTCATGGCAACCATGGAAGCGTGAGACACATCCGGCCCGCATTTGAAAAACATGGGCATGGATGTGTCGCACGTTTTGATGAGTGCCATGAGAGGTAATATACATCTGATCATCATCATAGGCAAAATAGGAGCAAAGGAAGAACACAGAACATCGGCCTCAGATAAGTTTGCATTTCATTTGAACTTGAACTTGGAGCTTAAGGATAGAAAGCAGTAACAAAGAGGATGTCATGGCAGGCATGGAACCAAGGGACACATCGATCCCAGTCATGACAGATTGCTCGTGAATCGATTTGTCCCATGGTTTGATGACAGACATGAATAATAGAGCAGGAAAAAACATCTTCATAGGCAATACAGAACAGATGACCAACAGCTCCAGTCCCTCACAAGTTCAAGTTCATCAATTCAATGAGCAAACATGATTATCATCATAAGCAGTTAGGTAGACAGTAAACATTGGCCTCAGCTTGTATGTTGTGGTGGATTTGTTAATTTCAATCATTGGTGGATGCCTTGCAAACAAGAAATAAAGCAAATAGAAAAGAACATTGCAGATGAAGACACCTCAACATTGTAGATGAAACACATGATTAATTGCAAACAAAGGAAAAAGGCATCCACCTCATGTATGTTGTTGCATCATAGGCCATAAATCCCACTAGTACCGCCACAAGTATAACAAAAAAACAGGAATAGAGCAATCCAAGTATCAAGTAAAGCATTGCAGTTCAAGTAATGTCTTAACCAGCAATCCAGATAAGGGCTCACACAAGTAACCAACAGAGGCAAAACAAATAAGTTCTTACAAACATAAGTTCCAGCCCAACAACCAAGGGCTCAAATAGTTAGTCACCCTCCAAACTAACATCAACAAAAGGTCAGGTGTGACAAGATCAACCTAGACTGCACAAAAGGTCAACATTAAAAGAACCCATCGTAGTCAAAAGAGGAGAGTGTGGTTGAGGGGGGGTGGAGCACATATATCTTGCTCAACAATCAACCCCCTCCCGTGCAAGCAAGACCACATAGAGGAACTAACCATAGTAGTTTTTGTCCGGGAAGGTCCTAAGTCAAAGGGTCCTATGTGCATCACTCATGTTCACAAAGCCTGTACCTTGGGCCTTGTTGTCAAGGAGGAAGGTGTAAGCAACAATTAGTGCCTCCTTAGTGAATCCAGGCATCTCCATCACAGCAAGGTAGAGATTACCATCAACATGGGCAGGTCCAGTCTCCCTAAGAGCATTTGCTACATTGTTCACAGCATCACTCATGTTAGTCAACATGAGCATCTCATCCTCAGAGAAGTTCTCTCTCTTCCTCTTAGAGCCGCGCAACGGATGTGGTGGTAGGAAGCACTTCGGTGGCTTTGCTATCCCCCCTTGTTCACTAGGGACGATCTTTGTGAGGCGAGAGGAGGGCCATCATCCTTTCCGGCAACACCGTCAAGGCGGCTTTCGTCCTAAGGCTTCACCGGACCCAAGTGCAAACTTTCCGGTGGCCATGGCATTAGCAAATATAGCCTCCATCTCGGAGTAAAACCTAATAGGGCAATTAAGAAACTCGCATCTTTAGGATGATCCCGCATGGTTGGGCAAATAGGATTTAAGAAAAGGAACAAAAGGTACAATAGGTAAAAATTATAGATCAATTTGCTACCTTGCGGTGGCCAAGGTAGTGCTCATGCTCAAGCATGATAGCATGAGTGTCATCATCCCGAGAGAGCACCACTAAGGTCCTTCGACTTGCTCACCCTAGGCCACTTCTACCTCCATTTCCTCAAGTGGTTGTACACTTGAGTGGAGGTAACAATCTCCCCACAATACTCTTTAACGACTTTGCCCACATCATTGACATCCTTGTCCTTGAAAACCTTATCGGGTCCGTCTGCCATCACAAACAAGGGCAGCCATCCTCCTAAGCACAAAGCCGGAGGTGTTGTTGGTCCACCTCATTGCCCTCACGGCCCCGACCACGGCCACGGGAGCGGGAGCGGCAACATCGGCGAGGATTGCCGCACACGGAGCAACAGAAGCAACACCGGCGCAAGAGGGACGAAGAAGATCGGCACTACCGAGCTGCTACAACAAGTGCGAGAACCACCATTGATGAGCTCCTCCATCTCATCAACAAATGCACCGGACCACCATCCTAATTCACAGCGAGAATGAAACAAAAAGACCGACAAAGCATCAAGCACAAATAGGCGAGTTATTAAAGCGACAAGTCACACACAAGTTAGGATTACGCAAAATTAAGCACAAAAAAACCAACATAATTATTAAAAATGGTCTCGGCTTTGTCCACTAAGTTATTACAAAGAAAGATATCACACACATGAGTTCCACGACGGGGTACAACAACTAAATTCAAGAACATACATCAAGTAGTGTTTGTTCCCCTCCCATGCCACATAGCATTGGAAATATCATCCCTTATTTCGGTCATTTCGGCAGAGTCTTGATCCGGATGTGCCTTGGGGGCGAGGTTGGTTGGATCGGTGGACTCGTGAAACCTTCCTCCGTTGGCACAACCGAATCGGTGCCAAAACCTAGGATCCAATTGTGCAAAATGGCACGAGCAACAACCTTGACTTGACTTGTGTGGTATACCCGTGGAATGGTTTGTTGTCCAAGATCCTAAACCTGCCCTTTAGTGCTCCTATAGCCCTCTCCACAATCACTCTAAGTGATGAGTGCCTAAGGTTGTAGAGCTCCCTTGCATTAGTGGGCCTCGTTCCTTGGACCATACTCGGATAAATGGTACCTAACCCCCCCGTAGGGAGGTAGGAAACCACTTTTGCATGCATACCCAAGCATCTACCAAGAACATTTTACCTACACAAGACATCTACCGTGAGTGTGTATGTTTATTAGCCATTGAATATGTATTAAATGTGTTGTGTTATTACCTTGTGGCACATTGAAGCCATCCGCCCGTCTACAGCATCCGCCAAAACAACGGTGGCATCATGGGCCGAACCCTCCCAGCCGCCCAAGGCATATGTGAATTTCGGATCACAATTCACGGCCACCATAACATTTTGGGTGGGATCCTTTTTTCTACCCCCGAAAGCTTGTTGCATGCGCCTAGGAACCCTTGCTAGGAAATGAGTGCCATCTATAAAGCCAATTACATCCTAAAAAGTCCGTGTCGTTGTTTGTAACATATTTACTTTAATCAATGATCCCAAGATATATATATATATATTTACCTTAAAATGTGGATTCCACCTATGGCTTCCAAGTATTTTTGGGTGAGTGCTTGTGCTAGTTGGCTTTATCATTTCATTCCTAAGTTCACCAACAAGATATAACACTTGATGGAAATACTTGTGGACAGTTTGGATGGACCTCCTAAAGGATTGGTGGACAACCCTAAACCTTTGGTTGTGCCCTACAACATGTAAAAACATGGAAACCTCGCTCCTCCACCGACACTCCATCTCTATCGGAGACAAGACCCCCGTCTCTAAAAGTGCTCACTAACCCAAAAAAGGCAGCTCTCTTCATCCTAATCATAGAAATACACTCGAATCCGAGAGTAGTATATCATTTCTAGTGTTATGTGTCCGTCGTTGCTCATTTTCATCCCTAATCGGGGCTAGAGCTATAGGATCGGGCGGGGGGGTTTCAGATTCAGGGGTTTTCCTTTTCAGCCTACTGGATACAAAGGAGACCATAACAATAGTCAAGGTAGCTGCCTTCCTACACACGGCATGTCACGGCTCAAAGAAAGATCCACCTACAAGCATGTAAGAATGTAACAAGAATTCAGATTTGTACCTCGCTTAGGCATCAACATGAATGTGAAATGAATGCATATCAAAAGCACGGCCGCATCTAGTAATGTGATGCCTCCCGGTGCTATCTTTGGACCACATCATCGACCAATTAACCAAAATAAGAACAACATGATACAAGAAACGAGAAACAAATGAACAACATAGGCGAGTTCAACTAACGGATCGAAAACAATATGACGAACAACACAAAACAGATCAGGAACAATATGGGACAACAAAATTAAACAGATCAACAACATAGGTACTTAACCTAATAGATCAAGAACATGTAGACACAAGAAGCCGAACCAAATCAAGAACATGGGTAGTAAACCTATCACACCAACAACAACATAGTACAACAAACCCTAACGCATCATCAGCAAGCGAAGAACCAACACATCTCTAACAAACCCTAACACAAATCATGAAAAAGGGGGTCGATTTCACCTTGCCTCGGGGTCAAACGAACGAAGAGAAAGCAGATCTGGGAGTAGAGGACGCAGACCGAGAAGAAGAGGAAGCAGATCTGGGAGTAGAGGACACAGATCGAGACGAAGAGGAAGCAGATCTCCGCCACGGAGTCCCGCAGCGGCCCGGAGCAGGGACGCCGCCACGAACCTCGGGACCGGAGTGGAAGAAGCCCTTAGGTCATCACGGCCGCCACGCACCGGCACTCACCGCCGGTTTCTCACGAGCGAGGTGGAAGAGGAAGAAGAGGAAGAAGAACAAAGCGGTGGGGAGTGGCGACCCTTATAAAGGGAGATGGAAGCCATGGCGCGAAGGAGGTTTCACCTCCCGCCCGAGCTCCATCGCGCGTGAAGGAGCTTTCACCTTCCCGCCGCAGCCCGCACGAGCCACCCCGCCGCCACCCAAAATCGCCCGCACGCGCCGCCACGAGCTCGGGCCGCAAAGAAACGAGGGTTTCGGCGTTTCCCCGCAGCCGGGCGGAGAGGCCGCTTTGGCTCTCGTGAGCCCGGCCGCCTAGCGGGCCAACACCACAAACACGGCGGCTTGCGGCCCGGGAGCGCGGCCCGAGCCCGTGGGCCGCCCTCGCAAACGCGCCCTTGGCGTTCCAGAGGGCGGCAGCGGCATACCGAAGTTGGAGGAGAGGTGTAGCCGAATGTTGATTTTTTGAATGTGGGGGGGGTTCAAATTTCAAAAAAAATCAATGGAAATTTGACATTCATAAGGGGGTGCCGAGTGCCCCTCCCTGTGCTCCGCCCCCGGTTGGAGGTACGTCTTGTCGGCGGTGGTTTCAGCCTCACTATGCGGGGTCGCCTCGGCGAGTTTGATCACAAGTTTGCCACAAATTTCTTGTTTGAGTGATGTGATTGTGCACGAGTTATGGGCAAACATAGCTTATTAAAAACGAGATGCTTCATGCTTGGTCTTTGTCTTCCAGGTCAAAACCTTTCTCTGATCTTCGGAGGAGCGACGACGGCGGCATCGATATTGTTTCCTTCTTGGAGGCGTCGCTTGGGAAGTCATGGGATCTGCTCCACTTGTGGTGGTTTGGCTTGTTAGGCGTAGGTAGTTTTGAGGCATAGTTGGAGAACAAGTTAGAAGTGTAGTCTTCTTTTCTTCGCCGTAGTGTTTGTCTTGTTTTTTTTCTTTGGCTCGGTGCGAGGTTTAGAGCCTAAGTGCTCTAGTGTAATCTTTGGCCGTATATATCCACTTGTGGATATAAAGGCTAGATTTTAATCCTTAATTAAAAAAATTAAAAACGAGATGCAAATAGGAGAGCTTACCTAACTAATTGTAGGTTTGGTGTCTTGAATCAATTTTGTGCATCTACAGTCTGAGTATGTATGCTGCCACCACCACTGCCCCCTCTTCATGAACCTCACGCACATTAGGATTTTGTTAATCACTGTATTGCATTAAGGATTTGCCGGAATATGATGTGGCTAAGAGGTTGGTTGGTCAGATAATTATGCGGCATAAATCATTGTTAAACTGAGGCAGGATGAATAATAATGCACCGGTTTAATTAGTTAGTTAGAGGATTGATGCGCACCAATTAAAATAAAGGGACGGAAGTCACACTTTAGAATTACTTAAGGGATGGAAAATACACATTTTTTCTTGTTTAAATTAAAAAGAGGTCCATCACCAATGCATTTTGATAAGACTTTCACTGAACTACAATAGAAGTATATTACGATCCTCAAATATATATAGGTCATCAATTTTGAGTTGTCTAGACTCGTATTTTTTTTATTATACATCAAGACGTATCATGTATTTAGGTGCATATATATAGTAAAAATTTACCGATCTGAAAGAAATAAAAAGCGCTTATAATTTGGAACTAAGGGTACATATTCCTGTTTGATTTGCCTTTTGAGTCGTGCGGACATACGTGTGATCGACCAAACTAAAGGAAGACAGCTAGTTTTGCTTTACTCTACCATTGTTGGCAGATCAGATCGAAAGGACAAAGGAGAGACTTGACTTGCGCAGTGTATCCATGAATCTACGCGCTCGGTACGAATATCCACTCCGATTGGCGATCCACTCTATGTGCGGATCGATCGATCCGATCAGTTTTTTGTTTAGGCAATCGATCCGATCCGTTACAACAACCAAGTCTTTGCTGCGTAATTTCTAATTGCATATTCTATCAGTCCACGCGCAGGATTAGTCATCTAAGTAGGCAGAGGTCTTTCTCTAGGAACGAAGTTACAAGCAATTTACATGCATCGTCCCAAGCAAATTAGTACTACTTGCATTGTGTACTGCATATGAGCGCTCGATCTACTTGTGGATAATGAAGACACGAACGGAGCACGAAGCAACTCGATCTCTGGCAGCACTCAGAACGATCTAGGGAATCACATGACTCCTTAGCGCTCAGATTTATTCACAGCACTGGGGAGAACAGAGAGTACACGCTTTTCCGGCAATTATTTGTTGAAATCTCATTTGTATATCATGTAAAGACGAGTATGTACCCTTCACACAGTATTGTTGAATATAAATTTCATGGCATTCAATTTGTGGCGCAAAAATTACGTATTAATAGAATAATTTGTTCAAGGTTGTTTGTTCTAATGAAATGAAAAAAGTCTAAGTTTAAAAGAAGGAAGTGGCCAATAATATGTCCATTTCAGTACATTTATGTATTGTACATTATATTTGCCCAAACCATGGGAGTATGAGGTACAAGAAAGACAAAATCAATGTAAAAATGGGCATCCATATCTCTATGAAATAACACAAATATAAGCACTATTATAGATTAGGACTAGGGAGTGAGAGTATTGTAAGCAGCATAGGAAATAAAAAGGAGAATACAGCAGCTTTTGGCCGCTTTTATGCCAGTGTGAATATAAAATAGCATAGCACTTACACCACCACCGGTCAGTAAAGATTTTCTCTTAGAACAAACCAACCACCCGCAACCAACCAATAGTATTTTTCTCTCACAACAAGTCAGCCCAGCCACCAGCCAAACGAACAGGCCGTCCGTCCCAAAATATTTGCACTCTTTGACTTTTACGGATCACATTTGACCATTCGTCTTATTCAAAATATTTGCGAAAATAAAAAAATAATTATGATATATACTTAAAATATATGCGATGATAAAACATGTCATAACAAATAAATAATATCTTCACAATTTTTTCGAATACGACGAATGGTCAAAAGTGAAGCACAAAAGTCAATAAGTGCTAATATTTTGGGACGGAGGGTGTAAATAAGGCTAGAGTAAAAACAAATTGTATGAGCTATATATATAATTTCTCCATCCCTAGTTATTATTCATTTTGGCTTTTATAGTACATATTTTTTTTGCTATATATGCATCTAAATATATCATATACCTAGGTGCATAGTAAAAGTTACTCTCTCGATTTATTTCAAATTACTTGTCGCTTTGACTTGTCTAGATACATTCTTTTCAACAAAATGGAGTATGTATCTAGACATATTAAAATGAGCAGTAATTTGGACGGATGGAGTAATTTGTTTACTTAAGGTGAGTACATACACAAATAGCATACGGCCAAACAGGAGGCGAATGCTGCTACCCCTTTTGACCACAGTATGTATATGACATTTCGTACAGCACAGAAGGCAAGCTTGACCTGCTCCCCGTTTACTTCCCTTCAAAGTTTCCTATAAATCTCATCACATCCGTCACAGGAAAAAAAAAACTACTCTAGCACTATTTATACACCATTTTGACCCTCTTTTCACTGAAGTCAACGGGGCACATTGACCCACGAGTCACAAGTACCTGTTTGTTCCTTGTTATCCGTGTAACTCAAACCGCGTTTATTAGCTTTGGTTGCCTGAGAGACGAAAAGGGTGTACACATGTTCACGTGCACAACGATTAAGCATCACGCGCGCACACTTGCATGGAAGGACGCGACGGTCGACATGTGCGGCCTCCAATTTCTCTTCGCGTTCGCATGCGTCATACGGAGTACGTATGTTATACAGTACATATATATAGTTATATATTTGAATCTCGATGCGAGATCCAACGAGTTAACTGGACGACAATCTTCCACGAAACTTATCCAGATTGACCTTGCGAACGACGACTAGGCCATGCAGAGTTACGTCAAATTCAACTTGGAACGGTATGCTCCTTGGTCCATTCATTTTTATAACGGGTCCAATTCAAACTTTACAATCTTTGATTGACTATTATTTTTTATTTTTGTAATGTAAACTTCATGTGGTTGGATAATCAAATACTATATTTTAGCACGATTATTATTTTATAACGATAAGAAATATAATATATAATAAATGAATAGTAAAAGTATTATATGGAAGACCGTCAAGTTCTACTATGCTTTATAAACATGGATGGAGGGAGTACATACCGCATTTAATTTCTTGAAACGGAGAGATCGTCTTGACGGCAGGTTGTCAAGTAAAATCCACCAAAAATAGAGACCCAAGGAAATCCAATGCTACTTCCTTGACTGCAGGCCCCCAAGAATGAATTTTTTGGCGATTTGACTGCCAAGCAAACTATGACAATGGAAATTCAAAATTTCCAAAGCACGAAGAAAATGTACTAACAAACCAATTTGTTTTTTCACATATATATCTCAGCGGAGGGTTACTAGTTTTATAAAGTAACGAATGGAGCAATATTGCATTTGCTTTGCGGTTTGGACTAATCCTAATATAAGAGCATCTCCAAGAGTTTGCCAAAATTTACTTGGCAAATCCCGTGTTTTGCCAACTTCTAAAAAGCTATGCAAAGTAAAAAAAGAATTCATCTCCAACAGTTTGGCATAATTCACTTGCCAAATCCGTATCTAACTTACATCGGGAATCCCGAGAGAAACAAAATTATATATGTGCCCTTCCACCTCTTGAAAAACTTACATCAGGAATCCTTCTTTATTCTCTATTTCTTTTTCACCCTCCCACCTAGAGGGAAACAACGATGGCAACCACGATCCGCGCGCGCATATATACGCGTGGGGAGGTGAGTTTTGCCAAGTTTCTATTTTTGCTAAGTTGGTTTGCCAAACTGTTGGAGGTCAATTTTTCTTGTTTTGCTAAAATTATATGGATGCCAAGTTGGTTTGCCAAACTGTTGGAGTTGCTCTAATGACCTATTTGCTTGTCGATTTGGGATATATGTAAGAAACTATGAAATTTACTTGGTGGTTCACCAAAACAGCCAAGAAAAATGCAATGTTTCCTTGGCGGTTGCGACTGGGGGAGCCACGTTGAGGCGAGGTGCGTGGGGCGGCTGTCCAAGCTAGAGCTGTGCTCATCACTCTGAGTACCCCTCCGACAACCCCTTCATTGCCTTCTTCCTCCCTGGATGGCGTCATGGCCGGCTGCCTGCTGGAGAAGAAAGTCCTCCCTAGTAAGCCTTCCGGCCTAGCAGCCCAAACCCCCTCAAAGGCCCAACACTCAATGACATCGATCCCCTTCCTCTTAGAGACTCGGCTCCAGGCGGCGGCGATGGCTCATATGGAGAGACATGAGGGGGAAGAGACCTTGCCGTTGCCGAGGCCTGAGCGCAGAGTAGGAGCAGAAGCGGTTCGAGCGGCCTATTGTTCCAGTGGAATCAACAATTTTTTTCTTTGGATCACCCCAGCTAAAATTCTCGGTTGGCTCTGCCACGGGTGGTTGGACCAAAATAGTAAAGTAAATACCATGTTTTCTTGGCGGTTGACCAAAACAGCCAACGAAAAGCATGATTTCCTTGGTAGCCCTAGAAAAACCGCCATGAAATTACAAGTTTGCAAAATGAGGGAACCAATGAGCAATTATGGATGGGAAAGTGTGTGCAAACGACGAGTTATACATATTCCTCTCTCTATCCTGTTTCCGCTCGCCACACGGCAAGAACACGATAGCAGCATGCATGCTTGACACTGGAAACGCAACGGTAGAGAAAATGCCATGAACTGGTTTGAGCTGGATTTGTTAAAAAAAGAGGTTTTTTACAAGACACAATACCACCCCTGTACCACCGGTTGAAAAGGTCTCGTATGTAATATAAAAGGACCTATATGTAAGGATCCAACGGTTAAGATTAATTCTGTACCACCGGTTTTTTTAGCGTGGTATGAGTGGTATTCATAGGTGGTATAGGTAGTACATGGATATTATCGGATATACAAAATAATATTGTGGTAATATATGAAATCATGTTTTTTATGTAACCTTGGCAGCGGGGGATTTTTTTTCCAAACAATATACATCGAGTAAATTACCATTTTATCCATAGTAAAAAACTGAAATAAACTGATAATACCACCATACTACCGTTGGTGGTACTGTGTACTACCGTAAAAGACCTTTAAAAAAAGTTCGAGCTGGAGAGAGCGAGCCATCCAAGCAATTCCCCCGCCGTGTCGTGTTAGTGCATCTGTTGGTCATTTCCGGAAAGTCTAGCCGAAGTAGCCACTGCACTTTTTGGGTACGAGCGAGGACCGATCGAATGCACATGCAAGAGATTAAAGCTGCAAAAAACGCATCATCTGACTACGCCTGCTGCCTTTACCTTGGCGCGTATACACACATATGCATGCCCTTTTCCTGTCGACTTCGCCAAACTACACTACGGCCCCGTTTGGTACAACCCTTCACGAAAGCTAGCTTTCACAACTTTAATACCAAACAACCAACTCTCTCGTCGAACCTTCTCAAAACTCACTCTCACGAGTTAAGCACGTGGTGAAGCTGCCAAAACATGGCTCTTTACCCCGCTTCATGAAGTTGCTTTCGTGGAGTTGTTTTATAAAAAACAGCTCTGCTGGTGATGCGCAGTTTGTGCCAAACGGGTATCCGAATCTTCATTTGGTCGAACGGACAAGTTCACCCAATCTTTCACCAAACAGTTAGTTCCTCGTTATCTGTCCTGGCCGCTGCTGGTGGGCGTGGGCCGGTCGTCCAGCGACTGACCGATCGAGAGCAATATCCAATGCAAAATGACCCGTACGGCGCGTGATCGAAATTGACACGCACATACTCCGTACGCACGTAAGCACGACCTGCGGAGGCACAAGTCAACGACGATCCGATCCACACTCGCGAAAGGGATATATGTATCGTTAGATAAGACACTACTGGCGTCCAAACGCGCATATGCAAAGCTATACGGTCAGCTGTGCATCATGATCAAGTATGTACGTAGATGCGCCGCGCGTAGATTTGCAAACGGCGAAATACAACTTGCTTCAAATAGCTTTTCTATTTTCCTTCCCAACTCGCGTCTCACAACGCCACATCATCTTCTCCTTTATAAAGTGAGTGGATCCCACCGATAGGGAGTGAAGGAGAGGTTCCTTTATAAAAGGGATGGAGAGGGAAGTTTTAGTCGCGGAGAAAAAGAGAGAAGGGGACGGGGAGGTTCTTGGAGAGGTTTTTTTATCATCTGATCCCCTATATCATCTGCTTTTTTTTGGTATTGGGGATGGGAAATGAGAGCTGCTAAAGTTGCTCTAACTAGTATATAGATTCAATGGCCCGTCTGGGTTGTTGGAATTTGGATAGATTCAATGGCCCGTCTGGGTTGTCGGAATTTTGGAGGAATCCATTCCTCCCGAAAAAACTTTCCTGAAAATATACGTCTGGAATAGAGGAATGAACCTATCTGATTCCTTGGAATACTATTGCCGCCTTGTAATTCCAGGAATGAAAAACTCCACTCTCACCTCTTGTTTTCTCTCCTTCTACAGTTGAAGCTTATTGATTAAGCTTAGCCATGAGCGCCTCGTCGTTGAAGTTGTGCAACAGAAAAGGCCAGTCGCGGCACAGAGCTCAGGCCCGCAGCGGAGAAGGCCAGCGTCGGCGCGGAGCTTGGGGCCTCGGCGGAGAAGGGCAGAAGGCCAGTGCTGGCACAGAGCTCAGGCCCGCAGCGGAGAAGGCCAGCGTCGGCGCGGAGCTTGGGCCCCCGACAGAGAAGGACATCGCCGCTGCAGACCTCGAGCCCCTGGCGGAAAAGGCCAACTCCAAGCGGCTGCCAGAAATGTGCGGCGGTGGCGGCTCGAGTGCAGGGATGACTTCGACTATCCGAGTGCTTGCTTGGGTCCGTATGTAAACACCCTTTGACTCAGTGGCGAAACTACCAAGGGAGAAAGATAAGAAAAAGAGTGAATTTCACTGTAGGTTCATGAACTTTTCCTAAGATCTCATCTAGGTCCGCAAACTAAAAAACAGTCATCTAGGTGCCGTAAACTTTTTTCGAGATCTCATCTAGGTCCGCAAACTAAATAAGCGGTCATCCGGGTCCATGAACTTTTAAAGAATGACCGTCTAGGTCCAAAACGGTGGGATGAGCCTCCTGGCGGCGGGATACGTGGAGGTGGTGCTAATTTCGACGGTGGAGTAGGCTGCACTATGCCCCTACCCCCGCGACCACGCATAGCTCGTCGCCACTACTTTGGACCTAGATGACCGCTCTTTAAAAGTTCATGGACCTAGTTGACCACTTATTTAGTTGGCGAGACCTAGATGAGACATCGAAAAAGTTTATGGATCTAGATGGTTGTTTTTTAAGTTTGCGGACCTAGATGAGATCTCAAGAAAAGTTCGTGGACCTACAAGTTAAATTCACTCTAAGAAAAATAAGGGAAATGATGAAAAAAATGGTGAAGAAAGAGTGAAAACTAGAAATGCTCGCGACGTTGCCGCGAATGACCAGTGGGTGGGTTGTTTTTTCTATACGGGTTAAATTATTGTGTAGTTTCATATTTTGACAATTATTCTCCTATTATGATGATATATTTTGGCTTGACATCTTGACGGATAGTGAAGTTTTATTCGCGAATCGCGATGTGTTGGTGTTGAAGAGATCATCAATGTTAGCATGTCGTATTGCGGTTGTGAGACTACTCGCTTCTCGTAATAGTTATGTAACTATTACAAATTTAGGTTTAGTTTGCATTTCTTATACCAGTTATGGTACTCGTTTTGAGAGTACTCGCATCTCGATACTTTGAGAAAGAGGTTTTCAGTTTCGGAACTTAGGCTTGTTAACTAAAGATTTCAACACGAAACATGGTGATTATCAATGTTGACTTGGATAGACTTAGATATGAATTATGAAATGATGTGTCGCAGATCAATTTGACATTTACAATATTTTTTTACCAAGTGTGAATACGATTTAAGTAAGATAACAATTTGTATTTATATTTAATATTGTACATGTCTATGCAGAATTTTACTAATACTTTGTAAAACTTTTGCAAATGCGTTGTGCAAACGAAAAAAGAGTATAATGCAACGATTGCAGTTTGGAAATAAAAGTAAGACAAATCAACTTCCTTGACCTTGAATTTTAGAGCACGGCAATTAAATTCGGAATCGGGTCGATGCTGACCTAGCAAGCACAATCACTTAGAAGTTCAACAAATATATAGTAATTGAAATGGATCACAACGTATTAAACAATTTGAGCATGAGTATCGGATGACAATCATAGGTGACGGTCCGTCATGATAGGACGATCACCTCTTTTTTTAGTTACGAGAATGATTTTTATTTGACATGGTGATTTAGTTTATATTTATAAGTATATCTCATCTGCACCTTGTCCTTGGTATGAACATGGAACATTGGCATTTTTTCCGTCGTAGACCCTGTCATGTCACCATTTCTCACCATCTTTTTTTTCTTAGGAAACCCACCATCCCACGTTTCACACCTCATTGCCACATACTCCGCCCAATCTCTCTCCTATGCCAATCCCTTCAATCTTCGGAGCGTGGGCGTCGGCGGCGGATGGCTAGGCGTGCGGCGGCCACAAGGCCCTTGGAGCACGGGCAACGGCGGGGGCGGCCGCGCGGCTCGGCGGGCTCGGTGGCCGGTAGCAAGGGGGGGCGGCGCGAGGCGCAGGCGGCAAGGAACGCGGCCTGGCGGAGCTTGGCGGTCCGGCGTGCTCGCTCCCCTCGCTCGCTCCCCTCACCCTTGGCGCGCGGTGGCTTCCTTGGGCGTGCGACGGCCGGGAAGGCCGTGGTGCAACAATCCGGGCGGCGGTGGTGTGATTTCCAAGACGTCCGGCGGACCGGCTCGGAGGCGCAGCCGGGCCGGTCGTCGTCCCCGTGCGCGGTGGGCAACGGCGCGGCTCGGCCGCCATCCCAAGCAAGGAATCCGGCCCCTCAACGATTCTTGGACCGCAGGTTGATTTTGGTAAAGAAGAGGGGTGTTTGGCAAAATGGCGGATATTTGCCCAATCCGACCCGTCCGCACGGCCGATCCTACGGTTGAGAAAGGCGGGCGTCGTGGCCTAACTCCCGGCCCTCGGTATTTGCCCCGTTTCGTAAGGTAAAGATAGACTAGGAAGAAGAGCTAAACCCCTCTAACTTCCAATCTTGACTTCGCCACTGCTTTGACTGCCTTTCAATTGGATCGATGAAGGTTGATTTGTACTTAATTGATGGTTCCTGTACTAGAAGTTTCTTGTATTTTTTATTCCTTTATTTTGCCACGACACACATCCTTCATTTTGTGTTTTTCCCATTTCTTTGTTTTGTAGTCCTTTGTTCCAAACAGATCCGCATGTCTATCGAAGTCTGTCTCAAATGAAGGAGTCATCACAAGGCTCGTAGCACGAATCATGCATGTAGTTAATTTCATCCCTGAAATTTAAGTTTGCGCACGTCACGTGGCCGCGTCATCCAGTGATGAGCGGTAATGCATGTTTCCACGTGCCACTACTGATGAGCGATGACGACGTCCTCATCCACGCCAACCAACAACTTTGCGTCAAGTTAGCCTCGCGCGTTGAGTCGACGGCGCCTTAGAGCATGTTTGGATCACAGGGGCTAAAATTAGCCCGACTAATTTTAGCCTCTAACAGAGCTAATCTTCCAAACGGGTGGGACTAAGGGCGTGTTTGGGAGGGATCCAGCTCCACCAAACCAACTCTGGAGCAGCAACTCCACCAATTTGCAGCTCCACCGTGGATCTAGACTCTCCCTTTGGAGCTGAGGAGATGTGTTTGGCAGAGATAACAACTCCAGCTCCGAAAAATGAAACTTTGAATAGATTGTGCTCTTTTGCCCTTTTTTCTTGTACGCTGGTGTGATGTGCGAGTGCTTGTGCAGTGCGAGTGCTGTGCAGTGTTGTATGTGCTGGTGTGCTGTGCGTGGGTGTGCATGGCGTGCGTGCGTGCTGTGCATGGGTGTGTGTACGTGTGGGTGCTGTGTGTACGTGTGGGTGTGTGTTGCATGGGTGTGTGTACGTGTGGTGTGTGTTGCATGAATTTTTTTCTTTTGAATTTCTACAAACAACTAAAGATTTTGATCAACACACATCTCCAAGACTCCGAGCAACCGATAATTAGAAATTGTCCAGATGCATATAAAAGTTTACACAGACGAATTGTTCAAACGAAAAGAGATATAAAAGTTCAATGTCGATTACAAGCTAGTGCCAACCGAGAGCGAGAGATGTGGCAAGTTCATCGCGAAAAGTATCCATGCAAGTCCAACTCGCTTCCGGAGTTTTCGAGAACCTACAATAATAACAACACTAATACTAAAAGGCTTTTCGAGAACGGATAAGAACAATACTAAGTTCTACATTGTAAAGTATTATATCGTCGGAGGTAGTAGCATTTTTTTATGAACCGGAACATTACAATTCATTGGAACATGTAGAAATGATATGTATCACTGCAGCAATAATGCCAAATGGAGTTATTTGCATTTCTAATGAAATAGCAACCAGTCAATGCAACAACCAGTCAAAGCACCAAATAGACGCATCACCTGATGTGATTTGGGATCCGCGTGAATATTTGAACCAAAATCAACTGGGGATAGAAATCACCACGAATTTGCGAAACCACATAGTACAATGTACCCTATAATACCAAATCGTAGTAGAAATCAATTAGAACTACATTTACAAAGATTAAATCAATCAAATCGAGATCCGGAATATGCAATAAAAAGTAAACAAAGAACCAAAAATAACATATCGACCGAGAGTGGCAACCGCGGATCCGCAGGTCGGAGCGACGTCGTTGCTTCGCAAAGACGCCCGCCTCGTCTTCCTCCGCGGTGGCCTCGCGATGACGACGGGGGCTCGTTCGCAGGCCCATCCGCACGCCCACCACCGTGAGGCAAGAACGGCGGCCGCAGCCGCACGCCGGCGCGCCGCCCGAGAGCACAAGACGCACACCCCACCCCGAGCTCGCGGTGAGGGAGCATAGCGAGAAGAGGGAGGTAGAAACTAGAAAAGGCAAAATGGGGAATCGAGCAAACAAATCGGATGACAAAGCACAACGACATGAAGCAGAGGATCCAATCCATGGATTCACGACGGCTTCTCCGCTCATCTTCGGCTTCTCCCGGCGGTCCGGCCGGCCGGCCGGCCGGCGGTACGGGCGGCGGCGGCGCCCCGTAGTCGCGACGAGGGGACGAAGGGGCGCCGCGGCCTGTGTCGAGGGGAAGATGATGGGTCGCGGGGGGAAAAGAATTGAACCGGTATGTTGTGTAATCGGTGGCAGTGGTGGGTAATTACCCCCAACTCCACGAGTTGTTATGAAAAACGTGTTCGCGAGTACCCCTTGAGGCACTCCATGGATTTGGTGGAGTTGGGAGCTAGATCCATGGATTTGGTGGATCCGGAGTTTTTAGAGCTGGGGTGTTTGGCACGAAAAAATTGGAGTGGAGTTTGTTTTTGTGGATGCGGAGCTGCGTGGAGCTCTCCCAAACACGCCTAAAGTGAGACTAATTTTAGCCTTGAGGCTAAAATTTGCTAGCCGGGGTGGGAGGAGCTAAAAGGGGCTAAAAGGGGCTAAGGGGGCTACAAGGAGAGGAGAGAGAAGTTAGGGGAGAGAAATCGAAGTAATTAATGCTTTCTTTTAATGCAGTTTAGCCTCTGCTTCCAAACGGGGGGTGACTAAAGTTTTTTAAATTTCGACTAATTTTAGTCATAGGCTAAAGGTGATCCAAACGTGCTCTTAATTTCCTAGACGTCACCCGTGCACTTCTTTGTTTTTTGCCCTACCAAACGACAAAGCCTACTACTACTGTCTTTCTTTTTGGTATGCTGGGATTCCTGTGCAACCATCGCTGTAGTCTCCATGAAACTTTGGCACAGCTTCCGCCAAATTAAAGGTAGCCGCATGCATGTGGAGCCTCAACACGCATGCGTGATCAGTGCGCTTCCAAGGTAGCAGGCTAGGACCTATTTTGATGGGATACAGTGACAAAAATCTGGATCTTTATATTACTACTATCCCTAGATTATAAGGTGGTTCAAGGATTGTTGTGTTTGCAAGCTCATTTACGTACGTGCGACTGAACTCAAAATTTATATGTAGTAATGATATTTGTCTAACTCTATTTCTAAAAGAAATAGGAAAAGGAAAAACTTTAAATTTACCTAACAATTTCCATGTGAACTAAATAGCAAAAATCACCCAAACCAATTTTTAAGAAATCGGATTCAGGCCATTTGATTTCACTAACTCTTTTCCATAGTGGCTTGCTTTAAGACGACACGTGCCACACACACATGTATGTAACAAATTGTGTCGTCTGTCGGCCGGGCAGAGTGCAAGCAGCCATCACCGTTTTGTCACGCTTGAGCACTAAAGGACGAGACATTAACGTCAGGAAGCAAGCGAAGTTGGCCGTCGTCGTCGTTACAGGTAGTTTTGCCTTTAGACCCCTGAGGAATCCCCAAACTGCAAGCTCTATTCTTGTCCTTTGAAACTTTTAGCGATAACTCCCTGCAAAGATCTCACCTTTGCACATAAATTCCACCCTCGCTCGTAAGCTCTATTATTGTCTCTCGAACTCTTACCGATAACTCCCTGCAAAGATCTCATCTTTGTACATAAATCTCACCCTCGCTTGTAAGATTTAGACCATCCGATGTTTTATAATAGTCTGATGAAGATGCAAGATCAATTCTCTCGCTCTTTATAGCATATAAGAAAAAGTATAGAAAAAAGTGACATATGGCAGATGCGCAAAGCAACGGCTCTGAAAGGTAGTCATATATATAGCTATAACTGAGTGTCATGGTGTGTAGTAGAACGTCTGAACGCCTAGATAAGTTTCAACAATGCGGAATTTCCTTTTTGCCTTGAAGTTTGGACGCAGAATTGCTTAAAAAGTCATTTCAAATAAAGGGTGTAAAATAAATGAGATCTTTGGAAGAGAATAGAAGCACCAAGGACAATACAGAACAGTAAATGATATCTATCATCCACTGAGTCTTTGGATGAAGATTAACGTGGATGGGGCCTTCTCCATGGAAACTCGCTAACATGTGTGGCCTTCATCAATATTTTTTTAAAAAAGTCTGACTTAATTGCTATCAACATTTCTTGACATTGTAAAAGGGTCTCTAGTCTAGTGGTTACAGCACCTGAGTAGCACCCAACAACACTTCTCGTGGGAGCAAATTAAAGTATCTGAAATAAAGAATATATAAAAATAGGTAGGGTCTTCCACTGCTGAGTTCGATCAAAAAATATTTATTGACATTGACCAATATTTTATATATACTAACATTTTTTAAATTTTTTTAAATTAATAGGAATAAAAATTTCAAATTGTTGCCCTCAAGTATATCCAAAGTCTGGGATAACTCCCTAAAGTACTTATTAGTTTAGTTCTAAATTAAAGTATGTCATTTGGTTCAATTTACACCTTATTGCAATTTGTCTTTTTTTATTTCTCCATGCACAAGTGGAGTTTTAAGTTCAAATTTTGCAATATGATAGTATATAACATAAGACAGTTAAAAATGTATTATTAACTTTTCATTATTATTTTGGTACGGTAAAGTACTTAATAATAAGATTTTTGTTGAGATACAAAACTTTACAAAATAATGATGAAAAGTCACCAACATTTTGTTAAATATAGATTAAAATGTCCACTACCATCCTGCAAAGTTTCAAATTAAATTTGAACTTGTGTATGAAGAAAAAATGACAAATTTACATTATGGGGTAGTTCAACAAAATAGGATAATTTAGGAGGTAAATTGAACCAAAACATTGTTTAAGGGGTTATCTTGAATTTTGGTATACTCCTACTTGAAAGGAGTAATATGAATTTTAGTGCTCGGCAATTTTTTACTTGCACCAACCTTTTTCGCGGTCACCAACAATTTTTTTCACGCTCACCAACATTTATTTTAAAAAATCATGAACTTTTTTACATAAAAAATGTTGAAAATAGTTCATCTAATTTTGAGATAGATTGTGCGACCATTGTGGGTTGGCTATAGGACTGTTGCTAGGTTATACATTAGTTATCTACCTACTGAAAGATGGATATGATTTTCAAAAGCTCATCCCCTGAGTCCAAGTGCATGTGTTTATTCGGTCGGCCCATAATCAAGTTCAGGCTACTCGTCTCACATGCTTGAGGTCAACCAGTCCTCTTCTTGATGCTACCTGCCATATTTGATCCACCACTGAAGCGTCCAAAACCATGGAGCCATGGAGGGGCAACCAACACCATGCCCACATCATCGCACAAAGGTAGGTCGGTTGTCGTGCTTCCAAGGGACTCCAGTAGTTCACTTGTTGATTATTCTAGTAGCGTTAATGGGTCAGAAAAGTAGTTCTCTGACTCTAGTAGTGTCTCTAAACCTTTAAACCTTCACCATATTAAGTGCTTATTAACTCACCAACAAGATTCCTAAAAAATGGTCGAAATTTGATTAACCTCTAAATAATTTCGTGTAGGATTTACTCTCACTACTATATTAATCATCACTATCTATATAGGATAGGACATTTAATATTATACTAATTTGACAATGAAAGTTATATGGAAAATAATGGTATAAATCTAGAACATATTTTAATAAAATGTTTTGATGTCCACTAACATGGTGCAAATAAATTAAAATTTCACTTGTGTGTGTTGAAACAGTAAAAAAAAGACAAATCATAGAAATGTATAACTTGAACTAAATGGCATTGACCAGAGTAAATTAAATCAAGAAAAGTTAGAGGGTTGTGCACTCTTTTTCTAATAATAATGATGGAATACTTGGAATTAGCAGAATTATCAATAAATTTGGATCTTGGGTGGAAAAGTGAAATAAAGGGCGTGGATATATGAAAAGTAGTAGGAAGAGAGAAACTATCATAGTCCAATTGAAAACGTTTTGATTGAAAACGACGTATACTAGTAAGTATTAATGGTATTATTACATACTGCAGTCTTTTCTCCTGGCTAGACGTAGTACCACACGGTACGCATTCTTTCTCTAAAGCTTTTCTTGCAGGGCTAAAGTGAAAAAGAGTGAAAAGGCAATTTGTCTTGGCCTCAGGTTGTCCTCTGCTGCTGTCCTGTCACGCCTCGCGTACCCAGAAAGCTGCTTACTACGCGCTAACGACGTCTAAATTAAACCGCGTTATATGACGACGACGCGGCGAGCCGTCGCTGTGTGCCCCAATAGTACGAGTACTTTCCTTCGCGCGCTCCCTCGATCTGTTGCTTGCCAAGCATTGCGTTGCTTGCCCGCGCAGTCCCGCGTCCCGGCCGGAGACAGCAGCAGGTGTGCACGTACGGGCACCGCCGTACGACGTCGGCAAGCCGAACACGCGCCGCCGCCGGTGACCCGCGCCGCGCCGACCGCCGGCCGGTTATTACTCGTCATACGCTTGGGACGTCGGGGCACACGCGTCGAAATAATAAGAGTTGGTGTGAGCTGAGCTGCTGCGGCCAGGAGCCAGGAGCCGGCTTGCGGTGGTCAACGAACGAACGAGTAGTAGATAGATGTTGGAGCCACGTGGGCGTGAGGTGGCCAGAGACGTGGGTGTGGTTGTGCTTGGTTGCTTGCTGCCCTGCCTGGAACAGATATCACAACATACTGTATGTAGTTTTATCTTAGCTTCCGTTAAAATATATTATAGTTCATCATCCCTCAGTGTCATTAGAGATTTAACTTCTCTCTATGGACCATGCTGTGGCTATTTCTGGGCCACATGGCGGTCTATTACTGACCGGATATGATGATCCAGTGTGGAAACTGTGTGATCTTGTGCGGTTGGTTATTGGTAGATAGTATATGTGTTTCTCAATTTGAGAGCCCCTTTGTATCTTCTCAATGCCCTAGTTAGCTAGTTACAGGGGATGGTTTCTTTTTTTTTACAGTGTACGGCAGTGTGTTCGAGTTTTTCCTAAAAACAGATATTCTGTTTAAACTCTTTGAAACGGTGTAGATAGTTTCATCTTAAAATAACCTCAAGAGTATTGTACAACACTATGCTAGGAGCGAGTATATTTCAGTATGTTCGATACCAATAATCATCAGCAGTTAACATACATGCAAGCTGGTTACCAAGTCTACATTTGTGTGTTCTTTTAAAAAAAGCGAACAAAACTATGAGTTGTTGAACAGATGGCAACAGATTAAACGCGGCGAAGAATGAAATCAAAGGTCCGCCGCGGACGGCCGAATTCACAGCTGCCTGTGAAGCGGCCGGTGGCCGGCCGTGGACGTGCTTGCCACAAGCAAATGGCGGCGTCCCCGTCCGTACGCACGTCATGCGCCCCACGCCGATGATTCTTAATTTACAGCCATGGAATTAGCCATAAAATGTACTACGACTGTAAATGCGTTTGGTTAGTTTCCAGGCACCTTCCTCCGTTTATAAGTTCGTTGTAATTTGCAGCCTTTTGTGGGCAACGCAAACTCCGTGCATGTCCAGCTCTACAGTTAATTTCGGCCAAACTTCATCCGAATATCGACGGCGTTATTCACACAGCCAGCCGGAAGTTTCCTTCTTGTTTTCCTTGATTGAAGCATCAGGACCCCAGGCTAAAAACTGCCATCCAACAAACAGCAGCTTCTTATTTTCGAAAACTGTAGAACAAGCCTCCCTCCGAAGATAGCTGAGCGGCTTCTTGGCAGCTTCCTCACCGCCATGAGAGACCCTCCTATAAACCAGACCTCGCACCTCGTCTTCCTCCACCAAATCACCTGCCCAAAGGTTCCAAACCCCAACAAACCGGGATCGTCGTAAGGCATTGTCCCCGGCCGGCCGCCGTCATCTGAGCCTTGTGTCCCCATCCATCCCATCGTCGTACTTGCACCCTCTACATTCACACTCACCTTGGTTAGATCGTCAACACATCATCTTGTGTTCGCGCCGGCGGAGCTGCTGATTCTTGCTCGATCGATCGATTTTTTTTGGGTCGATCGATCCTTGGTCGAGCTTTTCGACAAATTAATCGATCCGGACTTTGTCTTCGCACCTCTGTTCGGCTTTGCACCGATGGCCGCCGACTACCTGATCGCCGTCGGCAGCTCCAGGTCCAGCTCGGACCCGACGCGCTGGATGAAGAAGTGGAGGAAGGCCGGCAACGTCATCCGGACCTGCCACCGCCTCGTCCGCCTTGCCCGCCACGCGCTCCTCTCCGCCGACCTCCTGCGCCGCACCGGCTCCTACGTCACCATCAAGATCCAAGACGATGTTGATGCTGACGACACTGATGACGCCGCTGTATCCAAGTCCGCCGACGCCGACGCCGCGCCGGTGCCATTCTCTGTCGCCGCGGAGGACGAGGGCTTCAAGGGCCTGGTCAAGGAGAAGCGCGCGGACTGCTTCCGCCGCCTCGGCGGCGCCGCCGGGATCGCCGCCGCTCTGGCGTCGGGCGCTGAGACCGGCATCCGCGGTGACGAGGGCGACCTGCGCCGCCGCCGCGACGCGTTCGGCGCCAACACCTACCCGCGCCGGAAGCCCAAAGCGTTCTGGCGCCACGCGTGGGAGGCGCTCAGCGACGTGTTCCTCATCGTGCTTCTCGTCTGCGCCGCCGTGTCCCTGGGCTTCGGCATCAAGGAGCACGGGCTCAAGGACGGGTGGTACGACGGCGTCAGCATCTTCCTCGCCGTGTTCCTCGTCGCCGCCGTCTCAGCGGTCAGCAACCATGGGCAGGCCAAGCGGTTCGACAAGCTGGCCAGCCAGTCCGACGACGTCGCGGTCACCGTCGTGCGCGGCGGCCGTAGGCAGGAGGTGTCCATCTTCGACGTCGTCGTGGGCGACGTCGTCGTGCTCAAGATCGGCGACGCCGTCCCCGCCGACGGCGTGTTCCTCGACGGGCACGCGCTGCAGGTGGACGAGTCCAGCATGACCGGCGAGCCGCACCCCGTGCACGTCGGCGCCGACGACAGCCCCTTCCTCGCCTCCGGCGTCAAGGTGCTCGACGGCTACGGCCAGATGCTCGTCACGGCCGTCGGCACGGACACCGCGTGGGGCGAGATGATGAGCAGCATCACCAGGGAGAAGACGGAGCCCACGCCGCTGCAGGAGCGCCTCGAGCGCCTCACCTCCAGCATCGGCAAGGTGGGCGTCGCCGTCGCCGTGCTCGTCTTTGCCGTCCTCACGACGCGCCACTTCACCGGCAGCACCAGGGACGAACAGGGGACGCCCCTCTTCGACCGGCGCCACGTCACCTTCAACACCGTCTTCAGCGGGCTCGTCGGGATCTTCCAACAGGCCGTCACCATCATCGTCGTCGCCATTCCCGAGGGCCTACCGCTTGCCGTCACGCTGACGCTGGCATTCTCCATGAAGAGGATGGTCAAGGAGCACGCGCTGGTGCGCACGCTGTCGGCGTGCGAGACAATGGGCTCCGTCACCACCATCTGCACCGACAAGACGGGGACGCTCACGCTGAACCAGATGAAGGTGACCGAGTTCTGGGTCGGAACTGACCGGCCTTCCAAGGCGGTGGCTGGCGGGGTTGACCGCGGCGTCGTCAGCTTGCTCTGCCAGGGAGCGGGGCTGAACACGACGGGGAGCGTGTACAGGCCGGACAACGTCTCGCCGCCGGAGATATCTGGGAGCCCGACGGAGAAGGCGCTGCTGTCGTGGGCCGTGGAGGAGCTCGGCATGGACGCCGACGCGCTGAGGAGGGGCTGCAAGGTGCTGCGCGTCGAGGCCTTCAACTCCGACAAGAAGCGCAGCGGCGTGCTCGTCAGGGACAACGCGACCGGCGCGGTGATAGCGCACTGGAAAGGTGCCGCGGAGATGGTCCTGGCGAGCTGCTCGGCGTATGTCGGTGCCGACGGCGCGGCGCGCGAGCTCGGCGTCGGGCAGAGGAGCGATCTCGAGAAGGTCATCAGCGACATGGCGGCGGGCAGCCTTCGGTGCATCGCGTTCGCCTACAAGAAAGTCGTTGATGGAGATGACACGAAGATCGACGACGAGGGGCTGACATTGCTGGGCTTTGTCGGCTTGAAGGACCCGTGCCGGCCGGAGGTCAGGAGCGCCATTGAGGCCTGCACGAAGGCGGGAGTCGCCGTCAAGATGGTGACCGGCGACAACGTCCTAACGGCCCGCGCCATCGCCAGGGAGTGCGGCATCATCTCGGACAGCGACCGCGACGGGATTGTGATCGAGGGGCACGAGTTCCGCGCCATGTCACCGGAGGAGCAGCTGGAGATCGTGGATCGCATCCGCGTGATGGCTAGGTCGCTGCCCATGGACAAGCTGGTGCTGGTGCAGCGCCTGAAGCAGAAGGGCCACGTCGTCGCGGTCACCGGCGACGGCACCAACGACGCGCCGGCGCTCAAGGAGGCCGACGTCGGGCTGTCGATGGGGATCCAGGGCACCGAGGTCGCCAAGGAAAGCTCCGACATCGTCATCATGAACGACAACTTCGACACGGTGGTGACCGCCACCCGGTGGGGCCGCTGCGTCTT
Organism: Cenchrus americanus; assembly: GCA_947561735.1. Classification (NCBI taxonomy): domain Eukaryota; kingdom Viridiplantae; phylum Streptophyta; class Magnoliopsida; order Poales; family Poaceae; genus Cenchrus; species Cenchrus americanus. The sequence continues at coordinate 61,429,996 of OX387240.1, forward strand.
CAACAACATCCAGAAGTTCATCCAGTTCCAGCTCACCGTCAACGTCGCCGCGCTGATCATCAACTTCGTGTCGGCGCTGACCTCCGGCAAGATGCCGCTGACGACGGTGCAGCTGCTGTGGGTGAACCTCATCATGGACACCATGGGCGCGCTGGCGCTGGCCACGGACAAGCCCACCAAGACTCTCATGCGCCGCCCGCCCATCGGCCGCACGGCGCCGCTCATCAGCAACGCCATGTGGCGCAACCTCGCCGCGCAGGCCGCGTTCCAGGTGGCCGTGCTGCTGGCGCTCCAGTACCGCGGCCGCGACATCTTCGGCATCGGCGAGAAGGCCAACGGCACCATGATCTTCAACGCCTTCGTGCTCTGCCAGGTGTTCAACGAGTTCAACGCGCGGGAGATCGAGAGGAAGAACGTCTTCGCCGGCGTGCTCAGGAACAGGATGTTCCTGGGGATCATCGCCGTCACGCTCGCCATGCAGGTGGTGATGGTGGAGCTGCTGACGAGGTTCGCCGGCACGCAGAGGCTTGGATTGGCGCAGTGGGGGGTCTGCGTCGCCATAGCGGCCATGTCGTGGCCGATTGGATGGGCGGTGAAGTTCATCCCCGTGCCGGACCGGCCGATCCATGAGATCCTAACGACGAGGAAATTCTTTTAGGCATCTGTAGGATCGCAGAGTACTGGTTTTTCGTTTTCTCGTATGAATCATTCTAGGCATTTTTCTGTATATACATGATTATTTCATTTGTTCTATGATGATTTGATAACAGAAGAAATAATAAATGCAATACTTTTTTATTTCATTAGCTAATTATTAGATATTTCCTTTTTTTTTTGTTCTAGCAGGGAAGGTGCCGATTGTTTTTTAATCTGAAGATCACGGTTTATTCGGGCTGGTGGGTATTTGAGTTTTTTTATGAAATATATTTATATCGTGATACTACGGGGTTTTTTTTTGACAACATGTGATACTTCGGTTGGATATTTGGATAGTTGGGCCTAGAGGTCAATTTGATACAAGCCTAGCAAAAGAGATAGGGTTATGCAAAGTTCTTCCAAAAAAAAGTAACGCAATGTTCTTTTATTTTTAAAAACTGCTATACGTTTGAATTGTGGACTTAGTTGAAATTTTAACATCACTAGAATATTCCAATAAATCGAAATTAAATCCATGAAATGCAAAATTGCAATTCTAACATCAGTAAACTATTCTATTTTTTAAAAAAAAATACAAAAAATACAAATAGATATTTAGCTTCACTACAATCTGTTAGACTACTTTTTGAGTCCTCATGTCAATGCTCATGAGACATGATACGTGCTAGAAAAAGAGATAAATAAAAAATTCTCTAAAATTTAACCATCAATTAATTAGGTTATAATAATCATAGATGATAATGCCAGGTCTATGTTTTTTCACTTACTATTTATTTGAAAAAAGAAAGATCATTACTAACAATATCCATACCCAGCGCGGCAGCGCATCACGTATATTCAATCTGTGTTCGTGAAAGAGTATCCGCGTTTGCGCTTGTACTAGTTGATACTACCTATTTGCAAGATCACCCATATGTCTATGTCCAATACGTATTCACCCTATAATCTTTAGATAGGATCACTATTTAACAGTGATACTTGAAAGACATGTTCTCATGTGCGAGGAACACTAGAAAATGAGCATATTGATCTATAAGGCTTCAAAGGAGAACATTGTTTCCTGAAGCTGGAATTTGCTTAAGAATGAAATAATTGACCAAGGGAATGTAACACCCTAAAATTCCATCACTAAATTAACTTAGCAACCAGTGGCTAGATTTAATTTCTTTAAGGATATAAATAAATTAATAAACAAGTTGGCTTTTAAATATTTAAACATCACTAAAATAATCTAGAAATAATAAGTGTTTGTGCATCATGATTCGAATGCATGGATTTCTGTTTGATTGAAGTTTGAAAGTTTGAAAAACGAATTTGAAAAGAATTTAAAAAGAAAAAAAAAGAGAAAACCTTCTCCCTCTCCCTCTCTTTTCTCTCCAACCGGCCCAACACCTCTTTCAGCCTGCAAACCACCCAGGCCAGCCGGCCTTTCTTCGTGCGCGCGCGCAGCAGCCCACGGCGGCCCGGCCCCGCCTCTTCCGCCGGCCCAGCTAGCGCCGCCTCCCCTTTCATTTTGGCGGGCGGTCACTGGCAGGTGGGGCCCGGCCGTCGGCCCATCCCCTACCTCCAGCCGCGGGATGGCCGCGCCCCCTTCTAGCCGCCGGCCGTTACCGGCCGGTCCATCGCTCCCCCGCCATCAAAACCCCTTAATCAAGCGCAGTGATGCCCCTTCTTCATTTCCCCTCCCTTAATTCGGCCGTTACCCTCCTTTAACCCCCTCCCCTCTTCACACTCCTTCAAGACCTGCCATTAATGGCCATGGCCGCCGGGGAACCGCCTCCCGGAGCCCCCCCGAGCCTATTTAAGCAACCCCAGGACTCCACCGCACTCCCCCTTCGCTCAATTCCAAGCTCACACGCCTCCCCGTGCCCTAGCCGCCTTTGCCACCGAGTGGGAGCGCCGGCCGCCGCACCATTGCTGCCGCCCGAGCTCTTCCATCGTCGGTGAAGCTCCTCAACTCCTCCCGTTCGCTTCCTCTTCGTATTTGTGAACTTATTTGTGCATCAATTGGAAACCGCAGGGTCCCTAGCACCTAATCCGCTCGCCGCCGTCGCCACCCACCGGAGCCGGCCGCCGGTGTTGATCTCCGCCGCCGCCGTCTCTTCCATCAATTCTTCGCCCACCGGAGCTCCTGCTCACTGTAAGAATCGTTTCCCCGTCCTCCTTTTCGCTTACACCGAGCCGTAGGGCACACCGCCGCACACTGGCCGCCGGCGACCCGCCCCCTTGCGGTGCTAGCCACCACGACCGCCGGAGCCGCCTTCCTAGCCACCTGAGAAGCTTGCCCGTCGCCTCAGCTTCGCGTAGAGCCTTTTCCCGTCCAAAACCGTGGCCTCTAGCTCCCTTTAGCCATCGCCGGCGAACCTCCGGCGAGGTTCCGGCCAGGCGCCGCCGCGGGCCGGCTCGGTGCCGCCGTCTGGTGCACGCGGGCGACCCCAGCCGCTGATCGCGCATCCAACGGTCTAGATTAGATTGGGGTGAAACCCCCCCGCTCGGTCCACCGTGGACCAGTGGACTTGGTCCACGGCGCTGGTCTACGACCGCGCCCGCCGCCCGATCAAAGATCAACGGCACAGATCGCGCCCAGCCCGGTCCACGCAGTGGCCGCCGACCAGTTTATGAAAAACCCCCTGAACTCTTTAATATTCTGTCCGAACCCTTCCACCTTTAAAAGATCTTCGCATATAGGTCTTGTTTTTATTGTTTTAGCCCCTGATTTATTAGAAAACCCTACCCGAGGTCCTTAACACCCTTTTAATGATTTAAACCTTCTGTTTTTAAGCATAATTACGTTTTAGCCCCTGTTTTCTTGCTGTTAGGTCCCTGTAAAGTCTAGTTTATCGCAGATTAGTCCTTATACCTTGTTTTTAGCATAACTTCTCCGTTATAGCTCGTTTTTAGCGTTCTACCGATCCTTGCGATCGTCTCGGCGAGCCCGTCGCTTTAGTAGCATGTTTTCACTCTTTAGGATTGATTGGTGATCTGTTTTATTTATTGTATGCTTTATGTGTGAATCGTAGATATCGTGCCTATTTCAACCGAGCCACCTCTCGGGGACGATCGGGAGCGCTTGTTTGAGGAGGAGGAAGTTTTTGCCGTAGCCGAAGAAGGCAAGTGGTCTTCTCCCCCTGCATGTTCTCTTTTTGTCCTACATAATTGCATTATAATTAATGTTTACTTTTATGATATCATTGCATTAATTTGACGGGAAAACCTTTTTAAGGACTTACCTAGATCTTTTACCCTGATCCTTGGCATAGCCCCTTTTAAATAAAGTTTTGGGTAGAAATCGCTAGTTGCTCAACATGGGTTGGATAAATGGGTCTCTTATGGAAATGATATATGTTTAATAATTAATGTTTTGGGTAATGCAAGAACACTTGATTTAATCGGAACATGGAGAACCACCCAAGAAAACATGCGCAACCACAGTGTTACATGGCTCGACCTTAGCCGAATAATTAGGTGTGCGATCGTACTAGTGGCCCTTTTCCGAAAAGAGCGAGAGGGGGATCCGGTTGCGGGGGTATAGCCCGGTCCTTTTGGGGTAGTAGCCTTTGCTAAGGTACCGACCACTAGGCGGGGTTATGGTCCGCCCGATCCGTAACTATGCGGGTCGTTAGTCTTTTGCATGCCTTTGTAAAGGCTTCGTAGCGTCCCTATGCAATCACACCTCGGAAGTGTGGTATGGTGCTTGGCCAGCATCGCATGGTTGGGTTTAAAGTTCTTCGGAGCTTTTACGTGAGCTGTGGGTAAAGTGTGCAAACCTCTGCAGAGTGTAAAACTGATCGATCAGCCGTGCTCACGGTCATGAGCGGCTTGGACCCTCACATGATTAATAAACTTAAAGATGAGATAAATCGTGGTTGGTGAAGCTCGTTGAGCTTGGGCTGTTTTGGTATTTAAGTTTTTCTTAAGTGGGATGGTACGAACTTACACATAGTAATTAGGTGTTCTTTAATTAAAACTTGACCAACATTAAAATGCTAACCGCTGCAAAACCTTAGCCTATCCTTGATAGCCTTGCATTTTCCCCCACTTGCTGAGCTCCAACCATAAGTGTGCTCAGCCTTGCTTATCGCTGTTCAAAGGAAAGTTTTGGAGGAGAATTCTACGACGACTACGATGAGATCTGAAGCTTGCGGACCCCAGTCAAGTGCCTGTGGGAGCGGAAGATGAGGACTCGACGAGTAGTTATCGTTTTCCGTTGTTAGAGACCTTCGAGTCTCCCACGTGAGTGTAATAAGTGGTTAAACTCTGAAATACGTTTTAATACTGTTTATGATATTTCACTCATTTTCGTCTATCATATGTGTGTGAACTGATCCTGGCGCACATATGAGATGCAATTGGTTCCTCTTCGGAAATCAGGTGTGACAGGGAACATGGCCAGTTGTTTGGTACTTTGGTCAGCCTGGTGCGTAATTCTCATTCACACTGCTGGAATTATACATTAATAAAGTGATCGGTATGAACTACAGAGAGCAAGAAAACCTGCTTGGTCGTTATCTGCCAGTCATAAGATGCAGGAAATGACTCAGACAAAAAGGTTCCCGACTGCACCTCTGTTGATGACCTGACGGTGAGTTGCAAGAAATTGCGCCTTCAATTTCGGATGTTTGGCACATGGATCTGGACAGTTAGAGGTTTGAAAGGCTGAAAAGAAGCTGAAACAATATTCCTGAATGTCTCACCATTAGGACCTATAATTAAAGCTTACAAATCACATGCTTAACAAATCGATGATTCCACAGCCTCTCGAATTTTGTGATTCAGCTTTTGAGAAAATTAGAAGAAACGCTATCCATAAAACACAAGTTTAAAACCCAAAACAAATAAAAGGACAGATTGAAATTTAGCTTCACTAAAACCTTAGTACTACTATTAGAATCCCTTTTGAGCCGTCCATGGCATTCCTCACAAGGCACGCTAGAAAAAGGGATTGATCCAAAATTTCTCAAAAAAAGAAAAAGAAAAATTCTAGCCACTCTAATAATCTTCAACCATAGTACGTAATACGGACATACTATCATTTTGTTTTTACTTAATATTTGAAATTAAAATTCTTATCGATAATATTCATACCCAGCTCATCTCCTATATATTCAGTCTACGTTCTTGAGACTATCTACATTTGTAAATATATTTTGGTACTATGGCGAACACTAGAAAAAAAATGAGAAAATTGGTTTTAGGGCTCCAAATGAAATGACTGAAGCTGAAATTTGCTTAAGAACGAATCAACTTAGTATAAACACTAACAGTATATATGGGACCTAAGTTTCAGTCTAGCGCGTCATCATCATTCACACGCCACACCGCCAGATTTATTATATGTGATCGGTGCGAAAGTATGGAGAGCACGAAACCTTGATTGAAGCTCTTTATCTATCGATCAGTAATAAGATACAGCTTGTTTCAGATGTTCGCCACAAAGACAAGGGCATGTCACATTTGAATGCAGAAAACAACTCAGACAAAAATCCTATTAGGAATAATAAAAAGCTACCCTTCCTAACTAATCACTTTTGTTAAAGTCCTGACGGAGTTTCAAGAAATCGCTCCTTCAATTCCGGATACTTGGCACATGGATCTGGCCAGTTTCAGGTTTGAAAGGCTGACAAGATGTTAGACACAAACTTCCTGAACGTTTCTTTCAAAGGCCAGCTTTTACAATCTTATTGGGTTTGCTTCTGTGATGACTCGACTCTTTATGCATCCTGCATCGTTGAATGCTTACATTATGCTTGATTCAGGAACACAACTTTTGACATCCTTGCAGCGCATCAGTTCCTTGCTATCTGGTATCTGCTATGAACGTTTCCATCTTGTCGTTTTCATGTCGCTAGTCTTACTTTTCACAAATCAAACTTTACTTCCTTTCTTTTTAGACGAATCAGCATGAGATTGTGCCTAATTCATTGAATTGAATAGATGAAGCGTCTCGCGCCGGGACATAAAAAATTGACATGATTTATTAAGTCTACTAGTTACATCGATATCAACCTCCTTCAGTTTAAACATCCTTTTCTGCCTTACACAGCTTGATCAGACTGAATCTGATGCTATACCATGTTTCTGAAGTTCACGGAAATAACATGCACAGTGTTATTGGTCTTGGTCAACGAACTTAATTGGGGTATGTCCGGAAACTTCTCTTCTATCAGGTTCGTTTCACTCTAGGGCATGTGCCACAACTCACAACTCATCACAGGTGGCCTATGGCAGCAATTGCTCAAGAACAAGTACTTTCAAGGGAAGAACACTATCTCAAGTAGACAGAAAGAAAGGGGATTCACAATTTTGGTCTGGTTTAATGGAGGTTAAAAATCTTGTGCTGGAGAGGGGCAGGTTTAATGTTCAAGATGGTACCCAAACTAGATTTTGGGAAGATCTTTGGTTAGGTAAAGAACCTTTAATGAAGAAGCATCCTGCTCTCTGTAACATAGTGAGAAAGAAAAATGTTTCGGTTGCCCAAGTATCCGCTAAATGTATCTTTTAGACGAGTTTTAATGGGGGATAGTTGGGAAAAATAGATCAGTCTAGTAGGGAATGTTTTGATGGTAAATCTTAATGATCACAAGGACTCCTTCATTTGGACGGCCAGTAAATGTTTTTCGGTTAAAAGCATGTACAATGACATAGTGCTAAAACAAGGGGCTCCAGTTAACTGCTGGTCATGGAAAGCTAAGATCCCTTTGAAGATTAAGATCTTTCTTTGGTTTCTTAAGAATGAGGTAGTGTTAACTAAAGATAACCTAGTTAAAAGACAATGGAAAGGGTGCACTAAGTGTTGCTTTTGTATGGAGCATGAAACAATTCAGCACCTCTTTTTTGCTTGTCCCATGGCTAGGCTTATGTGGGGGATTGTTTGTTTTACTTTTGGGGTTAAAAAACCGGTGGATGTGAAGCATCTCTTTGGTCCTTGGCTTAGAAGTTTTTCGAACAAGCAAAGGAACCTCGTACTGATCGGAGTGGCGGCTTTCTGTTGGGCCTTGTGGATCAGTAGGAATGAGTTGGTATTTCAAAATTCACATTTCAAATCCATTTTGCAGGTGATCTTTAGAGGGACTTTACGGATCGGGACCCGGTCGGTTCTTTCTAAAGAGAAAGAAAGAATCATTTTGAAGGAAGGATGTCGTGCGCTAGAGGCAGTAGCTTTGGAGATCTTCCATAAATCCGGGTGGAATGCTCTTAGACGTATTGAGAACTAGTTTTCATGTTTTATGTGTGTCGTTGTGCTTGGTCTTGATGTTTGCTTAGTAAGATCTGGTTGACTGGTCTGGCTCAGCCTAGATGCTGTTGAGAGTAGGGTGTAAGTTTGTGTTTTGCAGCCTAGATGCTATCTCCTTGATGTATTTTGGCCGCAGACAATTCCCAGAATTGTTGAGGCCGGAACGAGGTTCCTTTATCTTAAAAAAACAACTCATCACATGTATGCGAAAAGAGAACAAGGAAAAAAATCTACCATTAAGGATTTCCCCTTAGGCATCTCTGCTCTCTTTTTTCTACATAAACGGGTGGTATTCATAGGTGGTATGAGTAGTACATGGGTATTATCGGAAATATACAAAATAATATTGTTGTAATATATGAAATCAAGTCTTTTTATGTAACTTTGGCAGTGGGGAATTTTTTTCAAACAATATACATCGAGCAAATTACCATTTTACCCATAGTAAAAAAACTGAAAAAAAACCGATAATATCACCGTACTACTGTTGGGTGGTATTATGTACAGTAAAAGACCTCAAAAAGAATCTACCATTAAGGATTTCCCCTTAGGCATCTTTGCTCTCTTCTTTCTAAAGACAAAAGCGAATAAATTGTGAATATCACTGTTCTTTACACCCGACCAGTTTCATCAAAAGATCACAAGGTCGAATGCTATCACATTATTATAGGACAGAACTAGTGTTTAGCAGCAATTAAAAGGTAAACTCTCTTCTAGACCACAAGGCAAAATAGATTAGGGTAGCTCCGCATGCAGATTGATGCATTAGGTCCTCTCGCCACGGATCCTCCTAGCCAACTGAATATCCTTGGACATGATAGTCACACGCTTGGCATGGACAGCACACAGGTTGGTGTCCTCAAAGAGACCCACCAGGTACGCCTCTGCCGCCTCCTGCAGAGCAAGCACAGCGTGGCTCTGGAACCGCAAGTCAGTCTGCACAAAGCCACAAACATCAGGAAAGTATTTAGTATTATAAGAAAAATACTGGAATCATATTAAATTATATAAAGATTACAAGGAACAAAAATGCATCTAGCATATAGTACGTGTGTCACCAAATGCCTATGAGGATCAAAGGAGCTAGCTGCACATATACCTTGAACAGCTGGGCAATCTCCCTGACAAGCCTCTGGAAGGGCAGCTTCCTTATGAGCAGGTCGGCGCTCTTTTGGTACTTGCGGATTTCGCTGCAAGAGTGTAGAAAGGGCAGACGTTTTTTAATCGATTACATAAATAAAACAAGTAAAAGGGCATCAAATTGTACTATATTGCAAGAGCTCTCAACACCATTGGAAGGTTACGGCCGGTGATAGCACAAATTAAAATGAAACTGCGTATTGCAGTGCATCCTGCACGTACCGAAGAGCTACGGTTCCAGGGCGGTAGCGGCGAGGCTTCTTCACTCCCCCGGTTGCAGGAGCTGATTTACGAGCAGCTATAGCCTACATAAAAAATTTATAAATCATTATTGTGAACAATGAGCAGAAATACTAGTGGTGTGGTGGTGGTGAGTAATGTAAAATATATTTACGTGAAGCATCTTCTTAGGGGCCTTTCCTCCGGTCGACTTGCGAGCGGTCTGCTTGGTGCGAGCCATCTTTGCACATATAACCAGATGGTACGGTAAGAAATATGGAAAATATGTATAAGACAATAATCAGTGCCGTGCATGTTACTGAAATTTGTGATTTCATCATCGATCCTTTCGAAACTAATAAACTACAACATTCTAACAAAAATATGGCCTATTACATGCAGATGGACACGCCGGCCGTGTGATGGTATAGCTAGGGCATCGCCGGATGAAGGCTAACTTATGTCAGATGACATGCTAACTTCGTTCTGGCCAACCCAAAAAAACAGCTAGCCAGCCGCGATCGAGCTTCACAATATAACAGAAGTAAAATTTGTACACAGTTAAGAAGAAAGATGGTTGAATGTCAATGAACAGGGCGCGTCGTCAATGAACACACAATGCAGGATGGATAATGGCCCAAATCAAAGTTGCTACACCTACCAAGATGCAGGATACACATGATCTCGCGAACAGTTGAAGGAGATCCCATCAAGTTAGCTAGTTACCTCTCTCGGAGTCGGAGACCGTATGCCCTAGGCGGCGAAACTTCTGTTGTGGTCAGCGTCTCGTCGTCGATCTGCAAGTGCGAGATCAACAGATGCTAGCCGTAGTGGTAGGAATACGCGCGGCCGCTACTTTTATAGGCACGCAGCGACGGAAGGCCCAACCGACTTGGGCCAAATCTCGCGGGATCGATTTGGTTTCTCCTTGTGATCATGTACTATATCCGACGGCTGTAGAGCGTTTTGGCCCCGTGGTGGCGCGGATCCGTGAGGGAGAACCCTGCGTTGCTATTGGCTCTTGCCAACGGGACACGGATCGCTCTCATTAGTCATTAGTTAGTTCATCATCAGCCCGGGACAAAATTGTTTCACTTTAATATTACTATCAATTATATGCTCGTGTATTGTAACATGAGAAAAAAAATTGGCCACATGTGATTCGCTCTCATCGTGACACTATCCTCCAACGCACCATCATCCTTGTCGTCGTCCCCGTCGTGCCCACGCCACCCTAACCTCGTATGTCATCATCTGCACCTCTCCAATCTCCCCGTGTGTCTGCGGATGTCATCATCGTATATTCCTCATCCTCCCCGATCACGTTGTCATTACTCTTGCGCTCTTGCCACCCTTACCTTACTCGCTGTCATCCGCGCCTCGCTTAACTATAACCTCTTCGTCATTTGACTCAATCTCGTTGTCGTTTATGTCATTCCTACACCACGCCAACATCTCTCGTCGTTGGAGAAAACATTGCTCGCTTGCAATCCACCTTCCTCACGATACTATCTTCCATCATGTCATCATCCCTGTTGCCCCAACCTTCTCGACCATGCCGTCGTTCCCGTTGCAAGCGTGCCACCCTGACCTTGCCGTCGTTGTCCTCGCCCAGCTTCGCTATCGTCTGCTCAGCTTCGTCTTCTCCAGTCGCATTGTCGTTCTTGTCGCATCTGCATCATCCTGACCTCTCCTACCATCCCCCCCAACCTCGTCGTCGTGTGCCCGGTCGTGCCATCGTTCCCGTCGCGCCCACACCACCCCAACCTTGCATGTCGTTGTCCACGCCTCTCCAGCCTCGCCGTCGTCCATCCCTGCCGCGCTGTCACCCCCGCCATCCAAGTGCCTTAATTGACCTTATTACCATTGCGCCCACCGTCGTCCGCCCCGACCTTGGCTTCCCCAGCCGCACTGTCATCACCATCATCCACACATCTTTCCACCATGTTGTCATGATTGTATTGAGCCATGGGAGACATCCTTGCCCAATGCAACTGTTATCTGCCAAAGATGACTTGATGACAGGGTTGCATGTCTGCCATGGTTTCATGGCTTTCATGAGCTTTAATCTGTCCAGTTTGGCTGCCTAGCTATGTTCCTTATGCCCACAGTTAAAAGATTACATGTAATGGCTATTAGATCTGAGGCAAATCATTACTGTTGTTACTACATTTCTCATAATTTTATACCACATCCTTTGTTGTTATTGTAAAGGCATAGCTGGCTTGGTATTTCTCGTAGCCTCATCTTTCTAGTGGTTGTGATCCTTCTGTTCATTAGGTCGATGATGACACATGTCACACCCGATTTTCCGAAGAAAACCAAATGCATCTCATATGTGTGCCGGGATCAAGTTTACACACATATGATAGACGTCATGAGTGAAATATCAATAAACAAAGCAATAAGAACGTACAAGAGTTAAACCATTACATTATCTCTTTATTACACTCGGACGTTAGACTCGAAGGTCTATACAAAGATCAAACGATAACTATGAAGACGCAACTCCATCTTCATCTTCCACGAGTATCCGACCGGGGGGCACGCAAGCCTCGGAACTCCTCGTAGTCGCCGAAGTACTCTTCTCCGGTGTTATCCTGCGAACGGCGGCTAAGAAAGGGTGAGCACACTTATGGTTGGAGCTCAGTAAGTGGGGGAAGATGCAAGGCTATCAAGGATAGGCTAAGGTTTTGCTGCGGTTAGCATTTTAATGTTGGTCAAATTTTTATTAGCAAGCACCTAATTACTAGGTGTAAGTTTATACCAACCCACTTGAGCATTTAGGAAAGCATCTCATCTCAAAAACCCACAAGAAACCACGATTTAGTTCCATCTTCAAGTTTATTAATCATGTGAGGGTCCAGGCCGCTCTTGACCGTGAGCACGGCCGTTATAACGAGCTTTACACTCTGCGAGAGGTTGTACACTTTCACCACAAGTCGTGTAAAAGTTCCGAAGAACTTTGAACCCAACCATGCTGTGCAAAAGTAGGCACAATACCACACTTCCAAGGTGTGGTTGCATAGGGACGCTACGAGGCCTTTACAAAGAGTCCTCCTATGTTTATTAGTCCATAGTAGCACGCCTAGAGGCTATCTTTCGTACCCTCTCTCTACCCTCAGACCAGGTAAGCCTAGAAGAGCACTTCCGTTCCAAAACCCGTCCCGGAGTAGAAGAGTCATAAAAGCATTCCTCCGTACCCCAAGCTACTAAGTCTAATAACCACACAAGACTTCACTAATTAATTGGCCAAGACAGAGCCATATGTCTTGTGGTTGCACTGTTTTCCTGGGTGGTTCTCCATGTTCCGATTAGATCTTATATGATCTTGTTATTAACCATAAGCACACACACATATAATTATATCACCAAAGATTATCATGATCAACATTCATCATATTATAAAAGATTCATTTTAACCATCCCAAGTTATAGCAACTAAGCATTTCTACCCAAAACATTTATTTAAAAAGGGTTGTCCAAGGTAAAGGGATAAAAGTCTAGTCATGTCCTTAAAAAGGTGATTTTCCCATCAAATTTATGCAGTATAACATTTAAATGTAAACTTAGTTATCATGCAAGTTGTGTGGGACAAAATAGAATATGCAGGGGGAGAAGTCCACTTGCCTTCCTTGCTTAAACACTGGGGTTCTTCTTCAAACACTTGCTCTTGATCCACTCCAACTGACTGCTCACTTGAACCCGGCACGATGTCTACGAGCATACAAGAAAGCATACAATAAATAAAACAATACTCCAAGCATTAAAACTTAAAGAGAAGACAAGGGTTGGCTTCAAGAACGCGAACACAAAAGCACTAGGAACTATTGGAAGATTTGGATGATCACAAACAAGAGCTAGCTATGAGCTTGGTATATTTTAATTAAATAAAGTTATGTGTATAGGTTATTTCAGAGAAATATCCTATTTATAATTAAGCAAGTTATATTTGTATTAAAAGATGGTATAAGCCTAGTCAAATTTTACTTATAAATATTCCAGTTTAACTTATGCAAATTAAACATTTAATTTAAAAGAAGCATGTAAAAGCATCTAGGCGTTTATCTTTATATTTCGAGTTATTCTAATCAAATTATAACTTAAAAACACATTTATATTCATATTAATCAAATTAACAATTTAATTAAGAAAACTCGAGATAAACCTATATTGCTTTTATTTAGGAAGCAAATTGCATAAATATTACTCAAATTAAGTTTGATTATAAAAACCAAGGTACACGTCTAATTAGCTTTTAATTATAAGAAATATTTAACTGGTATTAAGCATATTAGCTTTCTTATGAAAACACGTGTTGAACTCTAGCTAGATTTTAATTAGAAAAGCATGCATATCAAGGTTTAATCATATTTAACATTTAAATAAATTATAAAACAAGGAACATGTACAACATTGGTCCTATCACGTAGTTTTAGTTGATATGAGCCTAACGCAACTTGAAATGGTGGAAACGGAGCTAAAACGCACAAGACACGGCCAAAATAAGGTTCTAAAACTGACGGACTTGAAAAGACGGTCGCGTGGACACCAAGAATGCTTAAAACGGAGTTAGAATGGAAAAGATGTGGCTAAAACAAGTTTCAAGGCTTTTCTGTGAAGAAACAGGGCTTCCAGGGGCTTAACTGCAAGAAACCAGGGGCTAAAACATAATTACACATATAAACCCAAGGTTTATAGTGTAAAAGATCAAGGGTGGACCTCTGATGGGAAGAACTAAAAGGATAGGGGCTTAAACGTTGAAAATAGGACCTAACTGAAAGGATTTCTATAGGTGGAAGGGCATGGTTGTGAAAAAGAGAAGGACAGGGGCCTTTTTGCAAAAACTGCAGGGGCAGCCGGTGGAGGGGCTGATGGAGCGCCACGTGGCGGACCGTGAGTGGCCGGGATGACGCGATGCCGACGCCATGCCGACGCGGGTCGGGGCGAGATCCGGACCGTCCGCGCGCGAATCGGACGGCGGACGTGGCGTGCGTGCGGCGGCGGCTCTCGATGACCTAGGGCCGGGCCGATCCGCGCCGTATGCGCGCGATTCGACGGGCCGGCACGGCGCTGACGCAGGCATGACGCAAGGCTGACGCGCACGGTGGACCGGCGCGGTGGACCGGGTCCATTGGTCCACCGTGGACCGATCTAAGGGGTATGCCCCGATCTAATCCGCGCCGTCCCCTATGGATCGGGCGGCTCGCGTCGCCTACATGCGACGGAGCGGCGGCGGGCACGCGGAGGGAGGCGGCGCGCGGCGGAGACGGCGGCACCCGGCGGTGCTTCGCCGGAGGAGCTCAAACTCGAGCATCCGGTCATGTTTTCGAGCGCGGGAAAGCCCTACGCGAAGCTGGGGTCATCGGGAACTCAACCATGGGCTCAAGGCGGTAGCTCTGGCTACGGGTGAACGGCGCCACAGCCAGCGGCGGACGGCGGCGTCGGCCACATGGCCGGCGAGCTCGTGTGCACGGGGAAAAGAAAAACCGGCGCACGAGAAGGATCCTCACCTTGTCACGAAACCCTGAGGGGGAACGATGGAGTCCGGGGCGCGGCGTAGAGAGGGATCGACGACGGCGGCCGAAGATTGAAGACGGCGACGGTGCTCCGGGTTCTGCGGCTCGGTCCAGAGGCGAGGAAGGGCAGTCCTGGTACAGATACAGACCACGGGTGAGCGCCTCGCGATGGAGAGAGATAACAGGGAGGGTGAAAGGGTTACTCCACCGACGGCTTGGCCGGCAATGGCCCGGCGGCGGAGGTCAAACGGTGATGGCGCGCGCAGGAGGGGATAGCGGTGCAGGGTGTGCACGGGTGCGAAAAGGGCGAGGCAGGGGCTCGATTACGACCCTTATAGGCCAAGGAGCGTCGGCCGGAAGAGCTAAGGCCATCAATGGCCAGGAGGTCACCGGCGGCCTTGATTGCCATCAAGGGAGGAGGCTTTGATTAGGGGAAACGGAAGGGAGTAAAGGAGGGAGGAGTGAAGCCAAGACTTAATTGCGTATTGATTCGAGGTTTGAAGGAGGGAAGGGGCGGGGGACGCGGGGAAACGGCCGGCGGCGCGGCCGCGGTGTGGAGCAGGGGACGCGGGCCGGAGGTGAGGGACGGGCCCGACGTGCGGGGTCGGGTTGGCAGCGAGAGAAGGAGGAAGGGAAGGGGATTGACACGCGGGCCCGGGGTGTCGGTGAAAGAAGGGAGGGGAAGGATGAGTGGGCCGCCGGGCGCCGGGCCGAAAGAGGAGGAGGTGGGCCGGCGGAGGATAGGAGCCACGGCCGAAATGGGAGAGGGAGAAAGAGTTTAAGGAGGTTTTCTTTTTTTTCCAAAGCTTTTCTTTTTAAACCTTTTCAACTTTTCAAACTTTTAACTCTTTCAAAATCTTCAAAACATTTTTTAAAAACCTTTAAAGCTTTTAAAACTTCACACAAACACTCTTAAACACCATGCAAACAAGATATGATGCACAAGCACTTGTTGCCTCTAAAATTATTCAAAAGTGATATTAAATATTTTAGAGCATAATTTATTTGATAATTTATTTAATCCTTAGAAAATTAAAACTAAAACACCTTGTTGCTTATATTAATTTGGTGATGGAATTTTAGGGTGTTACAACACATTCGATGGATGCATTAGTTGCTACATGTGCTTTTTCTTTCTCAGCTGGGATGCACAACTGTGTCGTGCCTGACTATGTTGCAGATCGAGCTATTATTTTTTGCTTGCTTCTTGATTGTACAATGTAGCCAATAATGATATGAATTGATGAACTTAATCAAATTTGTCTGTGGCCAAGTGCTTTAATCAGCACTAATTGTATGGTTTAGCTGACATATGTTGTTGTAATAGTCATGCGAATGTTTGCTCATTCCGTATTGATCTATGTTTATCTCTATTTCTGTCTGCGGGCTAGGCTGACCACAAGCAGCTGCCAAACACGATCTCAATTTGGCAGTTGGGGTAGTTGGCCTCTCGGCCCGACTGCCAAATGAGTAGCAAACACCAACTCGCCTAGGCCAGGCTCATTTGGTACATAGACACAAACATGGTGAGTTGTAGCATCTGGGGCAGGCCGGCCCAGACCTGGGCTAGTCGGGCGGGCTGAGCCAGCTAGGTACAAAGTCGCAAACACACACATATAGATCTGGCCCATCCCGAGGAAAACAAATCGTCTGCCTGGACCCGATAATTCTCAGGAATATTTGATATTTTGATCTCCTTCCTCCTTATGGCTGCCAAATTAAACCCTAGCAGACAGAGCAGATAGAAGGAGAACGACTCCCTTGACTGCCCTGACCCCGCGCGTAGGTGGTGGTGAATTGAATTCATGCTAAGTTGTGTGACGCCGAGTACACAGTTAGCAGGTGGGAGCCAAACACACCTCTAAGAACTGTTGGGGGCGGGAAACTTTAATTTGTTGGGCCTCGACCACCCCTCACTGGGTTGGATACATCAGTTCCCCATCAGCAAGGAGCTAGTCCCTTCGACCAGATAAGAAGAAAACATAGAAATGTCAGCACATACATGAATATTAGCACCAGTGTCAACCCACCACTGTGGTGTGAAACATACTAAAAGTATTGTAGGTAATAAATTACCGTACCCTTAAACTAATGACCATGGTGGCTAACTTCTTGCCTTTGTGATTCGAACACACAGAAGCAAAGTGATCTAGACTTGTGCACACATAGCAATCCCCTTTCTTCTTCTTGTTCTTCATCCTCCTCCTCCTCCTCTTCTTCCTGTTCTTCATCCTCCTCCTCCTCCTCTTCTTCCTCTTCTTCTTCTTCTTTGCCAACCCATCAACTTGCTTAGTCTTAGGTGGGTTCTATTGGGGCTTCTTCCTATTGTTTTGAGATTCTTCATCTGAATAAAGTTGGCACTTGAAGGACCAGTCAACCCCTTCCTACCACGTGTGTCCTTTCCTCTCATCCTCTCCTCAACATCAAGAGTTCCGACAAGGTCAGCAATAGTGGTAGCCAAACCCCTCCAAGAAAATGACAACTTGGATAATAGCTCTGGCCACAAACTTGTCTTGTAGTCGAGGAATTTCTCCATGATATACAACTCACTACTGGCATTAGAAACTCCATATTGATTCTCAAGAGCTTCCCAAATTTTTCTTCTCCGTTTTTATGTGGAGATAGGTGTCGATCCGGTTGTAGGGTCGGGATGGCGGACTAGAGGGGGGGTGAATAGTCCTTTCTAAAAACTTAACGCAGCAACTAACCGAAACAAATGCAGAATTTAAACTATCGATCTAGCCAAGACTACACCCCCTCTATCTATAACTCTAAAGCACCTTTAGAAGATCCTACACAACACAAAAGAGGTGCTAGGCTACGAAGAGCTCACCTAAACAGTTCTATTGCAAGGTCACAAAACCTATGCACTAGTACTTTATGTAGCGGGGAGCTCCTACACAATTCTAATGAGCAAAAGCACAAATCCTACCTAAGCTCACTATATGCACAATAGACAAGATTACACAAGTCTAATCCAAAAACTCAATTTACTTAGCTATACAAACTAAGCAAAGAGACTAATTGAGCTACACAAGTTAATTAGTCACAAGATCACTACTTCTAGCTACACAAGCAAGAAGACAACTAGCAAGCTACAAACCCAACTAATTATAAGAGCAATCACACAAGCACAAGATATATATATATATATATATATGAATGTAAATACAATGCTTGTGATCAAGAAGTGCAAACCACCAAGAAGAGTAGATAATGTTGACACGGTGATTTTTATCCCGAGGTTCACTTGGTTGCCACCAAGCTAGTCCTCGTTGTGTCGACCAACACCTCGATGGTTCTTGGGCAAGGCTCTCAAGCCGCCGGCCACTCCGGCACACTAAGACACCACTCACAAGTGAGGTAACTCAATGACACGCTTCACTATAGTTGCTCTTCGCGATCCCCGCGAGGTGAGCACAATCCCCCCTCACAAATCCTTCTCCGGAGCTACGCACAATCTCCTTGTGTGCTTCAACGGAGCCACAATCCACCAAGCCGTCTAGGAGGTGGCAACCTCCAAGAGTAACAAGCACACCAGCTTGCAACACGAACACCTAGTGCCACTCTATGAAATCTCTCAAAACAATACACTAGATTTGCACTCACTCGCAATTGATTCGCAATCTCGCAAGCACAAGTGAGTTAGGGGGCTCCCAAGCCAAGCACTACCATGGTAAACACATCCCCAAGGTGCTCAACCCCCTCCAAGTCCCGGGCACACTTCTATCTATAGTGGGAGGAAGAAAACTAGCCGTTACACCCTTTTTCCGAGCTCTAACGGCTCTCTCGGACCGTCCGCAATACATTCCGGACCGTCCGTCATTCAAAAAACTAGCCGTGGGTGCGTCACGGACGGTCCGTGAGGCCGGACGGACTGTCCGAGGTCAAAGGACGGACCGTCCGACCCCTGGAAGGTCAAAAACTCGTCTATGTCTAAAACTCGATCAAATCGCGGACTGTCCGTCCATCACTAGCGGACTGTCCGCGACCTTCTATTTTCAGCAAAACCGAGGCTCGGTAAAACGGCTCTAACTTTTAGCTCCGATGTCTGAATTAGGTGATCTTGGACTCTATGGAAACCTTATTCAGAGAACTATCCATCCCAACTGAATGCTTGACCCAAAATACTTTGGATCAAAGCAGACTTGCTAACCAAGATCCACCACAAACCAAAACCATCAACCAAATCTTCAACCCCTTTGCAAATGTGCCAACCCCATAAGTGTACCACCTTAAGTGTGAGTGAGTTAGCATTTTCACAAACATTTTTCAAAGGGATTTTCACTCTCTTCACCACGCTACTCGATCCTAGCAATATCGCAATGTTAGATCACTCAAGTGGCACTAGATGACCGATATGCAAACAAGTTTGCCCCTCTTGATAGTACGACCATCTATCCTAAACCCGGTCATAAACTTCTCTACACGCCTATGACCGGTGAAATGAAATTCCTATTGGATATACCTTTGCCTTGCGCATTCCATTCCATCTTCTCTAATATCCATGAACACCATCACAAATAATATGATCCACTTCATATCATCATGCGACGTGTTGGTTCGTCGATCTTGACTTCACTTGCTCTTCACCGTTGCATTGGTCCATCGGCGCCAAGTCATTACTCAAGCATCCCACCACGCGGTCCGGCGCTTAGCGTCCGACTTGCCCTTCACACTTGCAACCGGTCCGTCAAGCCAAGTCTTGTCTTGATCTTATCCATCTAGTCACATGACTCCATGTCATGTCTCAAATGCAATGTGCTTCTTCATCACATAATTACTTGTGGACTAATCACCTGTGTATTTCACTCAACCACACATTAGTCCACCTAAGTTGTCACTCAATTACCAAAACCAAACAAGGACCTTCAATCTCCCCCTTTTTGGTAATTGATGACAATTCTACAAAGATATGGAAATTAAGTTAGTTTGGACTTTATGATCCTCATCCAACATTTCAGCTCTATGTTAGAATTTGGATAAGCACCATAAAATCCAACTAGGTAGTGATAACTCCCCCTACATATGTGATCAAATGGTTTGGTTTCAAGCTTGCACATGTGCATAAATATGAAATTTTGGGAGTGTTATCACTACTAGTGATACTAAGGTATATAGGATAAACCTTTGTAGCGTGATACCAATTGATGTCGCACATTGAAGTCCATTCTTAGAACCATGATTAGCTAGATACCACAAGAAACACACTAGATACCTCATGAGATCAATATTATAGACAAGGTTCTAGTTTTACAAAAAGAACATATCTAGCTACCAACATATGCATGCTAGTTATCATTTCATCATTCAAATCCTATAACTAGCATACACCACACAAGTATGCATATTGAATTTTAAGGCTTATGCAATATACAAGCAAGCACATGTGTATGCACATATCAAATGCAATCAATCAAATTCATGAGCTGAGCTTGCTCCCCCTACTTGTGTGCTTCTCTTTGTCCATGAATTTCACTCCTTTCATGTATTTTTGCTCCCTCTTGATTATGTCCATACTGTCTCGCCCCCTTTGTCATTACATATACAAAGACAATTTCATATCTTTTACAATCTCTCCCCCTTTGTCATCAATAACCATAAAAGGTATGCCACTTTTGATACAAAGGGTGGTACTAGGAGTAGATGATTGATTCTTGAATCTTCAAAAAAAATTATGGACATCACCGTATGTTGGAATGACACCACTTGTAACTACCACATGTGGAAGCATGAAGACCACCTTGAAAAGCCACATGTATGTCACTTGTAGAATCCTTGACCTTGATGCCATGTAGTGGGGCTCCTCCCCCTATGTCAAAGCATATGTCATCCCACTTAATCTAATTGAACTCTTATCGGTGAGGGTAGCTTTCTTGATTTGAATTGATCACTTAAAGTTTGAGGATCACTTGTAAGTTGTGATATATCTTGTTCTAAACATCACTTGAATAATACCAATTCAAATGTACAACTTAAAGATATACCAATGTATAGATCATATGAGTCTAGAAACCACTTGTATGATGAAAACCACTTGTAGGATGAAACTTGATAACCATTTGCATTGTTGTCTTATTCTTGAACTAGATTGTTTCCATGAGCTTCTCATTTTTTGACTTGAATAAAATGATTTGCCTAAGTTTCCAAGACCGGTTGAAACCCTTTCTAAGCTTCTTCACACGCATGAAGCAGCTTTTTTTATCAAGGTTGTCCTTGTCACTTATTGGCAATCCAAAATACATCAAGTACTTGGGTTTACTAGCTCATGAACAAATTCATATACTAACCACTAGATCACATAAACATTCAGGCAATAGTGGTAGGATATGAATCTAAAAACTTTTATTTTTAAGGCATGATCCTATAAGCATGTACTATATGCACTAACCACATACTCGTAAGGGATGAAAATGATTAATGCACATTGCAATGATACCTTTGCTATATTGGAGTAGAGGATAGTGAATAATATTCGAATTTAGCTCCGCAATAGCAATATGAAGTCCAATTAAGAGCTCGGTGAAGATCAATGAATACCAATTTGAATTCCATCCTTCACCCATATGAGTTGAGAACCCCTAATGATCAAGTGCATTTTTCTTGTTCTAGTTGGCTTACTTCTTATTTTTATCAATGCTTGCATAAGAGAACTAACTTAGACTACCAATTGAAATTCCATCACTAGCTCTCTTTTGGGTGTGTCGCTTGCTTTCTAAATCAACCCTTTTGATTGCTTAAACTAAACATCTTGAACGCCCTTAGATCACTACTTCCATGTTGGCCTTCCAATCATCGTGCTTGTCAATCCCACCATTGGGTGGCTCGCTCCTCTCAAGGGAGAAGTGACCTCTCCAAGAACCATTATAGATATTCACTTGAATTTAATTGATTGATCCATATGATGGACTTATTTTTGTGAAGAATTTTGAATCATTCTTTAAGTCTGTTTCTTTCTACCAAGTGATCTCCAATAATCACTAGAACTTAATCTCCATCATTATCTTGAACTTGGTCTTGATCTTCAACTTGAATACAAATGTGTGCCAAATGCACTCCACAATCCAATGACCTTATACTCATTGACGGTGTAAAATCGTGCTCAAGTTCACTGCAAGCCTACGGGTGATTTAGTGCATTTTTCACCAAGGAGGGTTCTCCCTAGATTTGTCAATTCAAGGATCAGATGCAAACCCCTAAGGTTCTCCATTTAACCTACCGGTCTAACCCTATGTGAAGCGTAGATTGCATAAAGATTAAACATACATGCAAGGATGTATGGATCACATCCACCTAGCCACAAAGGTAAGCAAACCAAATGTAAGCCTAGCCTATTGTCTTCTTATTGCCGTTTCGGCCAACGTGACAAACCAATCTAAACCTATAGTATGATAAGGGTTACACTCGATATGGAGTAACCCAATATGGAGTGGTTCAATACACGTTCGCTCGACGCTTTCTCGTCCACCGTACTGTCACTACGCAAGGATATTCATCACCAAATGACAACCTTGGTCCGAGCACTACTACGGTGTATCCGCAAGACAAGACTAATCACCATGATTCGATCTAATCCTACTAAAGGCATATGGTAGCTACACATGCATAAGCACAACTCGTAGTAGATCAAAGTAAAGACAAGAATAGATTTATATCGGCATCGAATGTTGAAGGTACAAACGACTTGACAAATTCAGGTCACGACTCCAAAACTCCACCATGGCTTCACCACGCAGGGCCAACCATGGCGGCTAGGGCATGGCCTAGGCCATCTCCTAGGCAACTCGAGGACTTGCGGCGGCCGTCGGCTTCCTCCCGGTGCTTCTCCTTCGTGTCGGAGACTCTCTGATGAATGGATGGATGTGGCGGCCGGCGGAGGCAGAGGCAATAAATAGACAAGCACCTAGGGGCAAAGGGGGCGCGGGCGGGCCCGAAACAGAGCCGGGCCGGTCGGCCGAGCTCGTTTCGGCCCGGTTCGGCCCCGTCTCGCTCCCCGATGCTTCTCGGTCAATTGTTGACTTGCTACCTTATGCATGTGGGCCCTTGACGTCGTCTTCTCCACGGTTTAGACAGAGCTCCTTGTCGCGCAAGCTTCAGCATCTTCTGTCCAGGTCCCTGGAGTTTTTCGGCTTCATGCTTCGGTCCCTGGGCCCTTTGGAGTCATGTTCATGATGTGTCTTGACTTGTGCCGGGCTTCATGATCGTCTCTTGAAGTGCTTGATGAACTTATCCCGAAAGTCTCCTCTTTAATGTTAATTTCCTGCGTAAACAACAAACTCCAAAATTGACATGCGAGAGTGAACTTGATACCTCCGGGGGTTAGTACCATTGGTTAGAATATCAAATACGTGCAAATGTTGACGGTAAACTTATAGCTAGGTGTACCAAAATCGACTGTCAACATACTCATTATTTTTTTATGCTTCTAACTCATCACAAAACCAAACTTAGGTTCCCCAATTTCTTATAACCATGATTCCAACTTGAGGACCTTTAAATCAAGGTGACTTTTGATCAATCCAAACATTGTTACTTTTCCGGCAGATTCTCGTACACTTGAAAGAACAATCTATAACTCCCAATATACAGCTCCAATGATCATGAAATTTGGTGGAGATGTGCTTCACTAAGTCATCTATCAGCCATAAAAATTTAAGTTCGTTTGACTTCTCAATTGCTGCCGGATTTCACATCTTTCCCAGTGCTACATGCTGAAAACTGCTGCACATGTATGACAAGATCCACTCCAAAACCGAAGTATCTCTTATCCAATACTCATGAGATTTTCACAGCAACTCATATCATATGTGTAGAGCATATATACCAATTTTAAGCCAATCCTAATAAATTTGATCACTCAAACATGGCTATCATCACAGTCAGCTCAATTTTTGTAATATAGAACAAATTTCTAAACTTGCGCTGTACTTCTTCAAATTGAATCAAACTTCATATCAACTTGATTTAATACTGTCACAAAATATATCCATTCAGTCCACTTACTAAAATCAGTCTCTTGAAAATTTCCATCCAAATTAATACAAACTTTAAATAGAGAGTTGGATGTCTCTTTATGTCCCAACCTTGGTGATCTCACATGCACACAACGCACACGGACGGTCCGTGCGACACGGTCGGACTCGTCCGTGGTCAACTCTGTCGAACAGTCTATGGACCACCGATGGACGGTCCAAAATTCTTGTCCGGACATCCGGAGGTCGTGCGAGATTTTGCGATCTAAACGGACGGTTCGTGAATACCGCGGACGGTCCGTGAATACCCGGCGGATGGTCCGTGCCTCCTTTTCTTTGTCAACTTGAGAAACTTTAATTTTTGGCTGATTTGGTGTATCAGTTGGGGTCATTGCTCAAGATTATCCTCAATACTTCAACTAACACCATTGAATCAATAATAACCGTAGTAAAAATGTCTCAAACCAAAATTCTTTCTCACCAAGATGAAGATGTCCATTTGTGACTATATGTGCCTTGATTGAATTGCATTTTTCATACCAAAGTTCTTCAATAAGCCATTCACATATTTAGATTGGCAATCAAATCCGTCTTCCATCAATTTGCTTGATTTGAGGACCAAGAATGAAGTTTCATTCACCAATCATAGACATCTCAAATTTTCTCAAGTTTGTGAAGCTCAAGATTTGAATTTGACTTAACCCAAAGTATTTTTCCCTTCGACTTTTCCGAATGAGAAATTTTAGCAAATATCACCAAGTTGTTGTTGCACATACTTGTCATTAGCTTGTGTACATAGTCGTCCATAAGTATCCATTGTTCATGACTGCTCTCTATCAATAAATCTCAAGATTCTAAACAACCTTTGTTGGTAGCAATACGTGGCAATAGTCTTAGTTTGCAGCTTGTGTAGACTTTAGTGCAAATAACCTCACATTTCAGATTTACCCATAACTGATAAAATGGATATACATCAATATAGCTGATGTTCAGATTTGCACATTGGTGGGTGCTCCAAAGAAGTTGCTAGCATAACTATATAAATTTTAAGCTCTCATTGAGATCTGAATTTGTAGATGTCCACAATCATATACAACTTGTGGCACTGATCTCAATCATGGCTGTCATACTAAACTGAGCATAACTGAGTTTAGACCCTTCAAAATTCATAGCAATTAATCTGTTTTCAAATTGTCATTGATACACTTGTCAACAATGTATATTAGCAGCCAAAGATTCCCATTGTCATGTGCAAACTGACATTAACTTTTCCATTGCAATCCAAATCATATGACTGTCCTTGATCACATATGTCAGTTGGTAATTATGTCAAGATCAACCCATAGCAAGCTTCAACTCAAAATTTTGCAAGCCTCCAAATATTCCTAATAAGTCACCACAACTTGATAATGACACTTGTATGTTGATAGCATTTGAAATTCACTAATCTTGTCATGGCGAGATAATAAAGTTGCATTAAGCTTCAATACTTGACTGAACATATGATGATCAATATAAAATCAAATGAATCAAGCCTCCAATGACTATGATACCTACAAACAATCATCCACTTTTTGATAGTACCCAAACTAATTTGGGTCCTCTCAAGTTAGGTGCAACATGCTTAGGAACAACCTTAGTATGAGTAGTGGGATGTTTTGCAATTGCAACAAATGAGGTACCATTGCCATCCTTTCTAAACATAATATCATCATTAATTGAAATAGGCTTAGAATTGTTACCTAGGGGACATGAATTAGCCATGTGTCCCCTTTCCCGACATGATTAGCAAACTCTCTTTGATTGAACCTTCTCTTCATTTCTTATATGTTGCTTCTCATTGCCTTGCCTTTTTAACTTTGCTTGAATCTGTTCTCAAGCTTGGTAGGACACCTCGAGACAAAGTGTCTCATATATTTGCACTTGAAGTACTTGATGTGAGCATGATCATTCTTTTCATCTTGAATCTTTCTCATCTTTTGTGCATCTTGATTAGGAGCGTGATGCCTTGCTCTTGCTTTACCACCTCTTCTTGTCTTCTTCTTCTTCATCATCATCCCCAAATCACCATCTTAATAGTTGTCTTGAACACGATTTTGGGATTTTTCTTTTGGCTCAACTTGAGCCCTCTTGGTTGGGCAATACTTTGCAAGATGTCCCATATCATGGCACTAGTAGCACATGAAGTGAGAAATCTTTTCTTCTTGCATTTTCTTGTTCTTGCCCTTGTTCTTGCTTTCTAACTTGTTGCTCAATTTTTTCACTTTATTTTTGAGCTCATTGTTCTCCTTAAAAATGTTAGTCTCACAAGATATGGAAGTAGAACAAACACATATACGTGAAGAACATGGCATATATAATAAGTCATCACAAGAGGTGGATACTTGCTTATTCTCTACATCACAAGGGTTAGCAACATAATGTGATTGATCATTTGACCCAAGTGATGAGCTCTCACAAGTTTTAGTCTTTTTACTTGAAAGTTCCTTGGTGATAAAAGCATGATCTTGTACCAAGTTATCATGAGTAACACTAAGTTCCTCATGAGCCATTTTTAGTTCCTCATGTGAACAAGTAATGACATAAAGTAGATGCCTTTGTTGTTCACATGTGTTCTTTAGAAATGAGTTTTCATTTTCCAATTTACTTGTTTTGGCCATCTCATTTTCTAAAGCAATGTTCATGCTAGCAAGTCTACTAACAAGCTCATCATATGAATCATGATCAATCACATTGCAACTTGATACCCTTTTGTTACCTTGTGACATGAAGCAATGTAGTGGTGTTGCAGAGCTTGTAGTAACATAATCATCCGAGCATGAACAACCACAATTATCAATTGTTCTTGGAATATAACAATGATTTTCATTACTTGATATTGATCCATCAATCTTGTCAAGTAAACTAGTAGTTGATCTTTCATCAATATCTTCATCACTTGACCATGAGGAGAAGCAATCTTTCACAATCACCAAGTTGTGGTCATGCTTAACATCCTCATGCACCCCCTCCTTGGGCTCACCATCTTTATCATCGGAGACCATCCCATACTTCTCATTAAGATAAATCCAAATCTCATGAGCATTCTTCTTGTTGATAATCTCCCCAAATATGCTATCATCCAAGGATCTATAAATGATGTTAGTAGCTTGACAATCGAGATGTAGGCATTTCTCTTGCGCTTGAGTTGCATATTTCTCATCAATAACATGAGAAAAGCCCACATCTACAATCCACCACATTTGAGGGCAAATGAACTTAAAATTGCATATCATCCAATTTTTCCACCATGTAAAGTGTGTGCCATAAAAAATGTGTGGACACACAACATCTAGCCCATAGTTTGCCATCCTCTCGGGTCGGTAAAGACCACAAAAGAGAGACCTCGGCTCTGATACCACTTGTAGGGTCGAGATGGCGGACTAGAGGGGGGGTGAATAGTCCTTTCTAGAAACTTAACGCAACAACTAACTGAAATAAATGCGGAATTTAAACTATCGATCTTGCCAAGACTACACCCCCTCTATCTATAACTCTAAAGCACCTTTAGACAATCCTACACAAAGCAAAAGAGGTGCTAGGCTACGAAGAGCTCACCTAAACAGTTCTATTGCAAGGTCACACAACCTATGCACTAGTACATTATGAAGCGGGGAGCTCCTACACAATTCTAATGAGCAAAAGCACAAAGCCTACCTAAGCTCACTAGATGCACAATGGACAAGATTACACAAGTATATATATATGTGAATGGAAATACAATGCTTGTGATCAAGAAGTGCAAACCACCAAGAAGAGTTGATAATGTTGACACGATGATTTTTGTCCCGAGGTTCACTTGGTTGCCACCAAGCTAGTCCTCGTTGTGTCGACCAACACCTCGATGGTTCTTGGGCAAGGCTCTCAAGCCGCCGGCCACTCCGGCACACCAAGACACCACTCACAAGTGAGGTAACTCAATGACACGCTCCACTAGAGTTGCTCTTCGCGATCCCCGCGGGGTGAGCACAATCCCCCCTCACAAATCCTTCTCCGGAGCTATGCACAATCTCCTTGCATGCTTCAATGGAGCCACAATCCACCAAGCCGTCTAGGAGGTGGCAACCTCCAAGAGTAACAAGCACACCGGCTTGCAACACGAACACCTAGTGGCACTCTATGAAATCTCTCAAAGCAATGCACTAGATTTGCACTCACTAGCAATTGATTCGCAATCTCACAAGCACAAGTGAGTTAGGGGGCTCCCAAGCCAAGCACTACCATGGTAAACACATCCCCAAGGTGCTCAACCCCCTCCAAGTCCCGGCACCCTTCTATTTATAGAGGGAGGAAGAAAACTAGCCGTTACACCCTTTTTCCGAGCTCTAACGGCTCTCTCGGAGTGTCCGCAATACATTCCCGGACCGTCCGTCATTCAAAAAACTAGCCGTTGGTGCGTCACGGACGATCCGTGAGGCCGGACGGACCGTCCGAGGTCAAAGAGTGGACTGTTCGTCACCTACGGACGGACCGTCCGACCCCCGGAAGGTCAAAAACTCGTCTCTGTCTAAAACTCGATCAAATCGCGGATCGTCCGTCCATCACTCGCGGACTGTCCGCGGCCTTCTATTTTCAAGCACAACCAAGGCTCGGTACGGCTCTAACTTTGAGCTCCGATGTCCGAATTAGGTGATTTTGGACTCTATGGAAAGCTTATTCAGAGTACTATCCATCCCAACTGAATGCTTGACCCAAAACACTTTGGATCAAAGAAGAATTGCTAACCAAGATCCACCACAAACCAAAACCATCAACCGAATCTTCAACCCCTTTGCAAATGTGCCAACCCCATAAGTGTACCACCTTAAGTGTGAGTGAGTTAGCATTTTCACAAACATTTTTCAAAGGGCTTTTCACTCTCTTCACCACGCCACTCGATCCTAGCAACATCGCAATGTTAGATCGCTCAAGTGGCACTAGATGATCGATATGCAAACAAGTTTGCCCCTCTTGATAGTACGGCCATATATCCTAAACTCGGTCATAAACTTCTCTACACACCTATGACCGGTGAAATGAAATTCCTATTGGATATACCTTTGCCTTGCGCATTCCATTCCATCTTCTCTAATATCCATGAACACCATCACAAATAATATGATCCACTTCATATCATCATGAGACGTGTTGGTTCATCGATCTTGACTTCACTTGCTCTTCACCGTTGCATTGGTCCATCGACGCCAAGTCATTACTCAAGCATCCGGCCACGCGGTCCAACGCTTAGCCTCGACTTTCCCTTCACACTTGCAACCGGTCCGTCAAGCCAAGTCTTGTCTTGATCTTCTCCATCTAGTCACATGACTCCATGTCATGTCTCAAATGCAATGTGCTTCTTCATCACATAATTACTTGTGGACTAATCACCTATGTATTTCACTCTACCACATATTAGTCCATCTAAGTTGTCACTCAATTACCAAAACCAAATAAGGACCTTCACCGGTTGTCACCTAGAAGGCTAATGATGGCACCCCAGAAAAAACTACCAGCAAAAAGCTACCAGCAGCCTTAAAATTCTTCTTCATTTGAGGAGTTCCAAAAATTACAAACATTAGGTTCATAGAATTCAACCAAAGCGACCATCTCACACCATCTCTTATAGTTGGAAACATCAAATGCTTTTGGCTTAACTATAGATGCAAAGCTAGATATCGAAAACATCCTATCATCAATATAAAGTTTTTGAATTCTTAGATAACAGGCTAGTTTTTAGCACATTTTAATTCCACAATTAAATAGGTATTTCAACATAAATATTATCGTGATTGAGACAAGCCATGTGCAAGTGTTCATGTTTAAACCACTATTAAACATAAACAAAATGAAACAAAGAAGTTTCAGAGCATATATATACCCAAAGGCAGGGTGGTTGTCAGGGGCACCTGATGAGGCATTGTTATCCTCTAGATTAGTCATATTAATTGTGAGAGGACCTTAGTCAATCTAGGCGTACAAGTCGATGCAGGAAGATGTATGCAGTGTAGTCGCTTGAACGACCTTCTGGGCGTAGCGGGAAGTAGTCGTACGAGAGCGAGTAGTCATATCAAACGCTATCCAAAACCTTTATTACCCGCCTATCTCGAGTAGAATCTCGGTACAAGTCAAGGTTCCGAAGGCTCTGCTCTCGCCCGGTACCGTGCGTGCGGTGCAGGCGGTGCAAGAAAGCAGCAAACAGAGAGGGAGAAGAGAGAGATCTCCTGAACATGAGTATCTATTGTGATGATACGAGGTGAGGAGGAGGAGGAGGAGGAGGAGGGGCCCTTATGTAGGCAGATGGGGAGGCCGCAGTTCTGGATCTAGGACATGGTGGAATGAACCTGGATCTGGGACGCGGTGGAATGAACCACGATTGGTGCGGTTAAGGTAAGTGATAAATTCCTTAATTACCATTTGGAATATTTTGAGGTTTATTCCCTCCAACGGCAAAATGGTGTGATTATCCCGCAACACATCTGCACCCTCTCATCTTGTGTCAACACGCCCACACCCCGGGCCAGCGAGGCGAGCGAGAGAGGGCACACGTGTGGCCTACCAGTTACCTTACTCAACTTCACAAGCAGTGTACCCTTGGTCTACCATGTATAAGTTGAATAAAGTCCTCAAATACTAGTACGGTATTAATCACATTTTATTTCCTTGCATTGTATTGACGGGCTTTTAATTCTTTAATTGAGATAAATAGTCCCAGGTCATTTATTCTAACAGTAACAATTGTGGACTGATAATGCATGTACTTTTAGGGGATAAGAGATCCAAAACGAACCGCAGCAGTACCCCTAAATAACACTATAAATTTCAGACACCCCTTCCTCCCTCCATATCTCCAGGCTCCCCTTCCCTCCCCCAAACATGCGTCGCAGCCAAGCGTTCCCCAGCACCGGCTGTCCTCCACGCCGTCCTTGCTACGTTCGCATGCTCCAGCGTGCCGTCGTGGGGGAGCTGCGTCGAGGCCGGGGCCTGAGGGAGAGGGGAACGGCGCTCGCCGTCCAGGATGGAGCTCGTCATCGAGCGCGGCGACCTTGAGGCCTTCCACGACGGAAAGCGGAAGGGAGCACCAGCAGCGGTCGTCCCTGGTTCACGAGTGTAGGTCCCTCAGCGGCGCGAGGCAGGGCCACCGGATCCGAGCAGCTCTCAGTTTTGCTCGTCGACACGCGTCGCCGAATGCCTTTCCTGCACGGCCTGCCACACATCCTCCCCGCCGCTCCCCTTTCCACGCCACCGACGGCCGAGCCCGCCACACCGGCCGCCGCGCCAAGCCCCTTTCTTGGAGAGCAGCTCGACTCCAATGGGGTTCAGCTGGAGGCGGCTGGGGCTGGAGTCGTTCCCCTCGTCGGTGTCGTCGCTGCCCCTCCTCTAGCGGAATCTTTGATGCAGTGGCCGCGTGGACGGCAGCATCCATCCACGCCCGGGGCAAGCGGGGGGGGGGAGCTCCCGGGGGGTGGGGCAACCTTCTTGCCTAGGCGGGGAGGCCGACCGGCGTCCCGACGCCCGCCGTCGCCGGCGCCGAGGACCAGGAGCGTCCCGGTGGTCGGTGGATGACCGCTCCTTAGTGATGAGTGATTGACAACGGGTGTTGGACCGACTCTTGGCTTAGTGCGGCTGTGTAGGCTGCGGCCTAGTTCGTGTTGTTGCGGGTGAAGAACGGGCGCGAAAGGTCTTCGCCTTGAGGGGCCTCCGGGAGATGGAGAGACAAGTAGGCTCGGTTCGAGGGACCCGGTGGACAGCGGGGATCGGGTGCGGGCCACATGGTGGCGACACAAGCAAGACGAAGTCATGGACAAGTGAGCGGTGCACGGTGGCGGTCAAGTCAAGTGGTTTGGCGGGGAGGCCGGACCGGCACGCGGGGTTTGGTGGTTTACCCACAAAACCACCGGCGGACGGTTTCTTGGTTTGGGCCTCAAAACCAAGTCCGAGGGCCCAACACGACAGAGACGGGATCCGGGCGTGTCGGGAAGCTTCGAAGCGGAGGACACGCGGCGGGATCGCATGGCTTGCGTCGGGAGGACGCGGGGGTGCGGCAAAGGCGTGGCCGTCCGATGGCAAGACCCACAAACATTACCAAAATGCCCCTATGTGGGTTGTATCGCCGTAGTGTAGTTAGGGGTAGTCGAGTCATTTACCACTCCGGCGGGACCTGATATATAAGCCTGGAGTGTGTGTTGATGGCGCTCTGGCTCCGCGACTTAGGGTTTCATTTCCCCCCTTCTCTTTCTCATTTTCGTAGCTATTTTTCTTCCTATTTTCTCTAGGCTAGCATGAGAGCTTCATGAGAGATTTGTTGAGAGGGATGGATGCTAGGGCGGCATGCTAGACCTTGTGAATCTTTCCTGGTTTGTATAGAAGATTCGGGGTTGTTTTTCGTGGCTTTTTGTGCTTATTTTCGTGCCTTTGTTCCCGGTGTGATTCCGCGGATTTGAGTGAGTTTCTTCCCGAATTTCTTTGAGGGAAACATGGATAGATGCCTTGTGCATCTTTGTGCTTGATCTTGTGCCCTCAAACGCCGGAAATCACTTCGATTCGTGAGTTTTCGTTCGGTGCTCTAGTTTTTGGTGGTGCTCAAAGGATTCGCGATTCCCGGTGATTTAGGGAGTTAGGAGGCAAGATTTTTGGGCTATAGCATCCTTGTGTGACGCTTTTCAAGTCCCCAAACCCTTGTCTCTACAGCTTCAACCGTTTGGGAAATCCGATGATGATTTGGGGGAGTTGACTTTCGGGGTCGGGCGATTTTTTTTCGTCCGTCCGCACACGGCGGACGGTCCGCGAGGACCGGGCGGACGGTCCGCGCGGCTCCGTTCATCCCGTGTTCTTCGTGTTCTTGCTCGTCCTTTGTTTCGATCCGTTGTGATTTTGGTTTTTGGTTGGACGAAGTTTCGGACGTCCGCGGTGTCGGGCGGACGGTCCGCGGGTGCTAGGCGGACGGTCCGCGTGCTCCCCGCGGACGGTCCGTGGCACGGGGGGTGTCTTTGGGTCGTTCGTGTAAATTAACGGACGGTCCGCGGCTAAGGCCGGACGGTCCGCGGCCGGGTGCGGACGGGGCCCGCGATACCCGGCCGGACGGTCCGCGCGGCTCTTGCGGACGGTCCGCCCCTCCCGCGCGGACGGTCCGCCGAGCCCGTGTGCTTTGCTTCTTGGTTCGATTCCTTCCTCTCTTTCTAGTGCTTCCGTGTGTGCTTTGAGGAATCGTTCCTAAGGCTAGAGGTTGATCCATAACCTCGTGGTCTTGGCGATTGGTGCGTGATTCGATCCATCGCTTGTGTGTGACCGGGATTTGAGTAGGACATAGGCCGGGTTCTTTGGGAAGAATTTTTACCGGCTCCTATTCACTCCCCCCTCTCTAGTCGCCATCCGATCCTTCAATTGGTATCGTAGCTTGGTGCCGGATTCTTTGCGACTTTGACAAGTCTCGAATCCTAAGATGGCGTACGTTGAGCGGGGCGGTCCGCCGCACTTCGATGGCAAGGGTTACCACAAGTGGGCGGCTCGTATGATGATCTTTCTTCGAGGAAAGTCGTTGGATTTTATTGTGCATGACAAGACATATGCTATTCCGGTCAACATCCATACTCTTATGGTGACCGATGCCAATGCCAAGGCCAAGTATGAGGCTAATGCAAAAGCCGTTGATCACTTGTGCCGAGCTTGTGTGATCCGCAGTTTTAGCGTGTTCGCCATTTGAATCTTGCTTGGCAAATTTGGGATAAGTTGGAGGTTGCTCACGGTGGTGATAACCATGTGAAGGCTCGCCTCTTTGTCTCTTACCGGATGCAATATGAGAATTTCACTCCACTTCCCGGTGAGGACATTGATGCGATGTTTCGAGGTTCACCGCCATCGTGAACAACATGAAGGCAAATGTTGAGGATTTTCCGTATTCCGAGCATGATCAGGCTTTGAAGCTCTTGCATGTCTTGGATCCAAATGTTTGGGGTGCTAAGGTTGAGGCCATCAAGGAGTCAGGGAATTATTTGACTATTGAGTTGGATGACCTCTTTTCTAAGCTTAAGTCGGCTGAGGTTGACAGGAAGTTGCTATCCAAGCATGAGGGCTCGACTGACCATAGTCTTGCTCTTGTGGGAGGATCAAAGGGCAAGTCTAACCCTTCCTGTCGACAGTTTTCTTTGTCCTCTCTTATGTCCATTCCAGATGAGGAGTTTGATGTGCCGGGCGAGGAGGAGCCGGCCTTGCTCTCAAGAAGATTTGAACGACTACACGAGAGTCGGAGGAACGCAAGGCGGAGCTCAGGGACTTGCTACAAGTGTGGCAAGCGTGGCCACTTCATCGCCGAGTGCCCGAAGCGGAGGAGAACAAGTACAAGGTGAACGAGTACAAGGCGCATCCGAGGCGTGAAGACAAGTACTCCTCCAAGGGCAAGCACTTCAACAAGTCCAAGAGCAAGGACAAGGACAAGCGGCGACCGAGCAAGAGCACCTACAAGAAGAACAAGGCAAGAGCGATGGTGGCCGGTGCGAGCGACGTCGACTCAAGCTCAAGCGAGGAGCGGTCAAGCTCAAGCGGCGAAGATGAAGACGCCGGGAGGCGCGGTGGCAAGAAGAGTGCAAGCCGGAACCTCGGCCGGCCGAGCCGTGTGGCGCTCGAGGGCTTTTGTGGCATGGCCCATAGCTCGAGCAAGCAAGAAGAGTGCGAAGGAGGACGGCGACTCCGACTCGGAGGATGAGGTAAACCGTGATCCCGACTCTTTGCTTGCCGAGATTGCTAGGTTGAATGGTTTGCTTGATAACCGTGATAGTGTGCCGAGAGATGCCAAAAAGATGAGGAAAGATCTTAGGGCTCGGCTTGAGAATGCTAGTGAGAAAGTAGGAGATTTAGAGTCAAAATTGCTTGAATTAAAACTTGAGAATGACTCTTTGAAACTTGCTTCTACTTCTCCCCGATGATGTTGAATGTGTTGAGTGTGATGCTTGGTTGAATGAGATCAAACTCGCTTAATGAGAAGAATGCTTCTATTTTGGCTCAACTAGATGCTCTTAGGACTGAACATGATGAGCTTAAGGCTAGACCTACCTTGCTTGGTGCTTGCAAATCATGTCCTACTATGCATGCTAAGCTTGTTGATGCTCGCTCTACCATTAGTTCTTTGGAAGCATCTTTGAAATCTCCTGTTGCAAATGCATGTTCTAGCTGTGATGAAGTCACTTTGCGTAATCTTGAACTTACTTCCCGTTTGGATGTCATTTATGAGGAAAATGATTATTTGAGGAAGGTGTTGGGTTGGTTGTCTGGGCAGGAACCTTAATTGAAAATCATGATTGAGGAGTTCAAGAGAGCTGATGGTCGTGGTTTGGGTTTTGAGAAGTTGGGTGAGAAAGTGGGAGAGAACAAGTGGGGGAGAGTGTGTACGAGAAGTGTGTTGAGTCGAACCCCGAGTTTGAGGTGATCGGAGAGATCCAAGTCCCACTCCCAAAGGCACCCAAGAACTCTTTCACACCAAAGCCCAACCACCTTTGCAACAAGCTAGACACAACCCAAGATCCACCCAAATTCCCACCTAAAACAAATGATTTCCGAAACCGATGAAGTTTGTGGGTGAGAAGGGTGAGAAGCCTAGAGAGAAGCCGAGCCAAAACCAAAACCCATCCCCTTCGGGTGTGAGTATTGTGGCAAGGAGAGGCATCTTGCGAGTTTTGCTACAAGAGGAAGAGGGATGAGAGGCTTGCTAGGGAGCAAGCAAACCGGGACGGTATCGCCGGCCTCGCGGTATTCCCGAGCCTAGAGTGCCACTTCCACGGGGTGTGGGAAGTGTGAGGAGTGTTGGCGGTGTTCCCACGGAGAGGTGGTGGTGGTGAGAGGTTTGTCGGGAGAGATGATGGTGTGCGTGCCGGTGAGAGGTTTGGTCGGGCTCGTGGTGGTTTTGCCGGACGTCCTCCTACTCGTCCTCGGTACGGGTTTAGGGGAGATGATCGCAGCTTTGGGTTCCGGAGGAACTACGGACCACGTTTTCCCCCTCGTGGTGCTCGTACTCCTCCCATGGGACATGGGAAGTTTGGTGGCAAGGGAGTGATGTTTGCTAACCCCTCTTTTGAGCAGATGGCTCGACACCGGTTTAACTTTCTCTCGTGCTAACCCCGGTGTCGAGTCGCTAGCTCATTCTCGTTCTTGTTTTTCGACTGCAGGCGGGGAGGCTTGGAGAACATTTGGTTGATCGACTCCGGTGTTCTCGACACATGACCGGGAGATAAGAAGTGGTTCTCCAGCCTCACCCCAGTGAAGGAAAAGATGTACATTACATTTGGGGACAATGGACGAGGTAGGGTGCTTTCGGAGGGTGTTGTGCATGTGAGTGACAAGGTAACGTTGAAGAGAGTGGCTCTTGTGAAGTCTTTGGGTTTCAATTTGCTTTCGGTTTCTCAGTTGCTTGATGAGGGTTTTGAGGTGCATTTCAAGTCTGGCGAGTCTCGTTTGCTTGATTCTCGAGGTGATCTTGTCCGTATGATCATCCCCGAGGGTCGATTTTCGTGGCCGATTTCTCTCGTTCTTTGGGTCCTCGCTCGCCGTTTGATGGCCGGTCCTTCTTCGATTTGTGGAAATGGCATAGGCGGTTGGGACACTTGAGCTTTGATTTGGTTTCCCGCTTGAGTGGTCTTGACCCGGTCCGAGGATTGCCGAAGTTGAAGTTTGAGAAGGATTTGGTTTGTGCTCCTTGTAGGCATGGTAAGATGGTAGCTACTCCCCATCCACCCCCGACCGATGTCATGACCGAGCGTCCGACGAGCCGTTGCATATGGACCTTGTTGGGCCGGCTCGAGTTCGCTCGGTGGGTGGGAAGTGGTATGTCCTTGTTGTGGTGGACGATTACTCTCGCTATGCACGGGTGTTCTTCTTGGAGGATAAGAGTGAGACTTTTGGTTTTGTTCGAGATCCGATCGTGAGGTTGAAAAACGAGAGGCATGGAAATGCTATTCGAGCTATCCGCAAAGTGATAATGGCTGCGAGTTCAAGAACTCTCGTTTTGATGCCTTTTGTCGTGATCTAGGTCTTGAACATCGGTATTCGACCCCTTATGTGCCCCCTCAAAATGGAGTCGTGGAAAGGAAAAATCGGACTCTTTGTGAGATGGCTAGGACGATGCTCGATGAGCACAGGACTCCTAGGAGGTTTTGGGCTGAGGCGGTCAATACGGCTTGTCATGTTTCCAATCGGATTTTATTGAGAGCTTTCAAGAAAAAGACCGTTATGAGCTTATGCATGGTCGGGCACCCAAAGTGAGTCATTTCCGAGTTTTTGGCCGCAAGTGCTTTATTTTGAAAAAGGGAAAACTCGACAAGTTTGAGGCTAGGTCTAGTGATGGTATTTTCTTTGGATATGCTAACCACTCTAGAGCCTATAGGGTGCTTAACCTTGAGACTAACAAAATCATGGAGACTTGCGAGGTGACCTTCGACGAGACAATGCCATGTACTTCTCTTGGCTTTGAATGTGCAGGTGATGAAGAGATGGCCGAGGACCTCTTTGAAGAGGAGAAAGATGAAGCTGGAGATGATGATGGGGAGAACCATGCGCCTGAAGCTGAGCATGTACCCACTACTTCCCCTACGACTACTTTGGAGCATGGACCGTCTACTTCGTGGACAACGACGGTGCAACAAGAGGACCAGGCGAGAGAAGCTGAAGTTGAGGGGGAGGTAGTCTCGAGGCGTGAGGCTCCCCGGCGGATTCAAGAAGTGCATCCCATGTCGAAGATCATTGGAGACATCAATGAACGCACTACACGGTCGAGGTCCAGGAATTCCTCTCATTTTGCTCATCTTCGCTTTTGTTGCTACTTTTGAGCCCAAGGACATTGGACATGCTTTATCCGATGCAAACCGGGTCAATTCTATGCATGAGGAGTTGGAAAACTTTGAGAGGAACCGGGGTGTGGGAGTTAGTTGAACCACCTCCAAATTGCCATCCCATAGGAACCAAGTGGGTTTGGAAGAACAAAGAGGGAGAGAATGGGATGGTTGTGAGGAACAAGTCCGGACTTGTTGCTCGGGGGTTTAGTCGGAAGGAGGGGATCGACTATGAGGAGACCTTTGCTCCCGTGGCCCGTCTTGAGGCAATTCGAATCCTTCTAGCCTTTGCCGTGGCTAAAGGGTTCAAGTTGTTTCGGATGGACGTGAAGAGTGCTTTTCCGAATGGGGTCATAGAGGAGGAGGTGTATGTGAAGCGACCACCGGGGTTTGAGAGCGAGTTGTACCCACACGGGGTATACGGGTTGAAAAGGGCTCGTATGGGTTGAAACAGCGCCCCGTGCTTGGTATGGAAGATTGAGAGGTTTCCTTTTGAGCGAGAGGGTTTGTGATGGGTACCGTGGATAGAACCTTGTTTCTCCTCAAGCATAGGAATGACTTGTTGATTGTGCGTATATACGTGGATGATATTGTCTTTGGTGGCTCGTCACATAACCTTGTTGCCAAGTTTGCGGATGAGATGAGCAGTGGAGTTCGAGATGAGCATGATGGGCGAGTTGCGGTATTTTCTCGGCCGCGCATCAAGCAAGTGAAGGACGGTACATTTGTGCACCAAACCAAGTACACGAAAGACATGCCGAGGAAGTTCCGTATGCAAGATGTGAAGCCGATGTCGACTCCCATGGGGAGTACGGCCACTTTGGATGCGGATGAGGACGGAGAACCGGTGGACCGGCGGGAGTACAGGAGCATGATCGGCTCCCTCCTCTACTTGACGGCGACGAGGCCGGACATACGGTTCGGCCGTGTGTCCGTGCGCTCGTTTTCGTGCTTCGCCAAGGACATCACATCGACAAGCCGTCAAGAGGATTTTCGGTACCTACGATCCGCCCTCGGTCTTGGCCTTTGGTATTCTTCCTCCTCGACTTTGTCTCTTCATGGTTTTTCCGATGCGGATTTTGCCGGTCGTCGAGTTGAGAGGAAGTCTACTTCGGCACTTGTCGGTTTCTTGGTTCTTCGTTGGTTTCATGGTCTTCCCGCAAGCGTCTAGTGTAGCTCAATCTACCACGGAGGCGGAGTATGTTGCCGCCGCTAGTTGTTGCTCCCGGTTGTTGTGGATTTCATACACTTTGAGAGACTTTGGTGAGGAGTGCACCCGCATCCCACTTCTTTGTGATAGCACCAAGTGC
The DNA here is from genome assembly GCA_947561735.1 of Cenchrus americanus. Taxonomy (NCBI): domain Eukaryota; kingdom Viridiplantae; phylum Streptophyta; class Magnoliopsida; order Poales; family Poaceae; genus Cenchrus; species Cenchrus americanus. Next base: position 61,468,879 of record OX387240.1, read on the forward strand.
CATAAGCGTAGCCAAAAACCCGGTGCTTCACTCCCGTAACCAAACACATAGAGGTGAGGTATCATTTCCTGAGGGACAATGTGGAGAAAGGAACCATTGTTTTGAGCCATGTCCCTACCCAAGATCAGCTAGCCGACATCTTTACAAAGCCTCTCGACCAAGCTACATTTGTGCGCTTGCGGGGGGAACTTGGGGTTTGTTGCCCGTTCTAGTTGATTCTTGGGGGATTTCCTTTTTGTACAATTTGTATCATATCATGTTTTTACTTTGATGTATATACATGCTTTGCTTGATGTATAAACCATGGTAGGATAGCCATCTTGTCATGTATCATGTTGCATTTGTGTCATATTGCATTTTAGGATGATGAGCTTCTTTCATATGCCATATTTGAGTCTCTTTGGCTATTTGTGAGATATTGGTTATATGTGTGGAGAAATGGTGATGTGAGGCTATGCTCTTGGAATATTTGAGATATATGTGTGGTGAGATAGCCCCTTTTGAGATAAATGCTTAACTTGGCTAATTTTTGATGAAAATTGCTCCACTCGTGTGTAGTTGTGTATCCATGTCACAGTTTGGTCTAAATGTGCTTTTCATGCTTAGATTGTGCTTGGATGCTTGTTCTTGCATTTGGGCCAAAGGCCGGATATCATTGTGAATGTTTAGCCTATGTTGCATTCATGGGGGAGCATAAACTTCATTTTGCCGCAAAGGCACTTCATGTACCATGAAATGAATCAATCTTGAAAAGAAGTGCATAATGCTTGAAAAATGCTCCATCCATCATGTCTATGCTTAAAATGTTTTATCTTTCACATATGGGTGCAAAACATGTTGCATGATGTTCACCAGTGGAGAAGTCTCCCCGAAGTGGACACATGGCTCATGAGCTTTGACATGACATGCTTTGCTTTATGGGTGTTTGCCATGATCTTTTGCTGAGAATTTGATATCCTTGTATGATCTTTAAATGGTATGCATGTTTGTGGCTCAAGTGTGACATGGATAGGCTTTTACATGTGAAGCGAGTCTTCTTTTGGTAAAACCGCTTAAATCTGAAAATTTTGCTTTGTCACATGCTTGTATTTTCATATATTACTTGTGGCAATGCTTTGACTATGCTATGATTCATGTGTGTGATCTTTGTCTCATTTTTAGCCTTTGACACTAGATTTGGCCTATTTGAGAAGCTCATGTAGTTGTCTATATGCTTTGCATTTCGCATTTTCACCTTGATTCATACATTGTCAACAAGGGGGAGAAAAGGTGAGCTTAATGAAAATTCGTAAAGGTGAGCTGAAATTTGGAAGTGTGCATCCACATGTTCGGGGGGAGGCATTTGTTCAGGGGGAGCTTTCTTGTCGTTTTCGGTGTGGATTTTGTGCTTTGCTTGGCTTGTGACCTTTCTTTGCCTTTCTTCGGTTTTGGTCATGAGTTGAGCTTCCTTGTTTTTCTTTCTTCTTTCTTTCTCTTTCACTCGAATTTCATTTCGCGTTGTGTGTTGTCAATGCACTCATCAAGGGGGAGATTGAGGACCGGGAGCGTCCCGGTGGTCGGTGGATGACCGCTCCTTAGTGATGAGTGATTGACAACGGGTGTTGGACCGACTCTTGGCTTAGTGCGCAGTGTAGGCCGCGGCCTAGTTCGTGTTGTTGCGAGGTGAAGAACGGGCGCGAAAGGTCTTCGGCCTTGAGGGGCCTCCGGGAGATGGAGAGACAAGTAGGCTCGGTTCGAGGGACCCGGTGGACGAGGCGGGGACCGGGTGCGGGCCACATGGTGGCGACACAAGCAAGACGAAGTCATGGACAAGTGAGCCGGTGCACGGTGGCGGTCAAGTCAAGTGGTTTGGCGGGAGGCCGGACCGGGCACGCGGGGTTTGGTGGTTTACCCACAAAACCACCGCGGACGGTTTCTTGGTTTGGGCCTCAAAACCAAGTCCGAGGGCCCAACACGACGGAGACGGGATCCGGCGTGTCGGGAAGCTTCGAAGCGGAGGACACGCGGCGGGATCGCATGGCTTGCGTCGGGAGGACGCGGGGTGCGGCAAAGGCGTGGCCGTCCGATGGCAAGACCCACAAACATTACCAAAATGCCCCTACGTGGGTTGTATCGCCGTAGTGTAGTTAGGGGTAGCCGAGTCATTTACCACTCCGGCGGGACTCGATATATAAGCCCGGAGTGTGTGTTGATGGCGCTCTCTCTCCGCGACTTAGGGTTTCATTTCCCCCTTCTCTTTCTCATTTTCGTAGCTATTTTTCTCCCTATTTTCTCTAGGCTAGCATGAGAGCTTCATGAGAGATTTGTTGAGAGGGATGGATGCTAGGGCGGCATGCTAGACCTTGTGAATCTTTCCTGGTTTGTATAGAAGATTCGGGGTTGTTTTTCGTGGCTTTTTGTGCTTATTTTCGTGCCTTTGTTCCCGGTGTGATTCCGCGGATTTGAGTGAGTTTCTTCCGGATTTCTTTGAGGGAAACATGGATAGATGCCTTGTGCATCTTTGTGCTTGATCTTGTGCCCTCAAACGCCGGAAATCACTTCGATTCGTGAGTTTTCGTTCGGTGCTCTAGTTTTTGGTGGTGCTCAAAGGATTCGCGATTCCCGGTGATTTAGGGAGTTAGGAGGCAAGATTTTTGGGCTATAGCATCCTTGTGTGACGCTTTTCAAGTCCCCAAACCCTTGTCTCTACAGGCTTCAACCGTTTGGGAAATCCGATGATGATTTGGGGGAGTTGACTTTCGGGGTCGGGCGATTTTTCGTTCGTCCGCACCGGCGGACGGTCCGCGAGGACCGGGCGGACGGTCCGCGCGGCTCCGGCTCATCCCGTGTTCTTCGTGTTCTTGCTCGTCCTTTGTTTCGATCCGTTGTGATTTTGGTTTTTGGTTGGACGAAGTTTCGGACGGTCCGCGGTGTCGGGCGGACGGTCCGCGGGTGCTAGGCGGACGGTCCGCGTGCTCCCCGCGGACGGTCCGTGGCACGGGGGTGTCTTTGGGTCGTTCGTGTAAATTAACGGACGGTCCGCGGCTAAGGCCGGACGGTCCGCGGCCCGGGTGCGGACGGTCCGCGATACCCGGCCGGACGGTCCGCGCGGCTCTTGCGGACGGTCCGCCCCCTCCGCGCGGACGGTCCGCCAGAGCCAGTGTGCTTTGCTTCTTGGTTCGATTCCTTCCTCCCTTTCTAGTGCTTCCGCGTGTGCTTTGAGGAATCGTTCCTAAGGCTAGAGGTTGATCCATAACCTCGTGGTCTTGGCGATTGGTGCGTGATTCGATCCATCGCTTGTGTGTGACCGGGATTTGAGTAGGACATAGGCCGGGTTCTTTGGGAAGAATTTTTACCGGCTCCTATTCACTCCCCCCTCTCTAGTCACCATCCGATCCTTCGGCCCGCCGAGCGCCCGAGGTGGGCGGTGCGGGTCACGGCTGCGGCACCTCCCACCGTCCCACCCAAGGCCACCAGGACTAGATACGCGATCGGGATTCAGCCTCGTGAGAGTCTCCTCCATGGGTTCGGCGTGTTGTCGGGGAGGAGGGGCGCTCACCTCGGTGAAGCGGAGCCCGGGCGGGCGCCGGCGCCGCCGCGGAACCCTAGCGGCCCTGCTTGCTTGCGCCGCTGACGCCGTGGCGGAGTGGTCCCGAGGCGAAGCGCGCGCGGAGGGAGGGCGCTTGGTGTCGTGGTTGGTGGATAAAGTATGAAGGGAAATTGAAAAAAAAAGAAATGGGAGGTGGGACCCACAAATGGGGGTGGACTTGGGGAGGTTGCTGCAGCAAAATATTGTTTAGATGCTGAAAATTTTTAAGGGAACCCGAAAATATTAATTTTAGAGGATGATATATACTAGACGTGGTAATGGATTAAGGAAAATCCAAATTCAATTGGATTTTTTTCCTTTTGCACTTCGTTGGACCGGATTACTTTGGATGTGGATGTCCACATGCTAAATTAAATTGGATGTCCAATCGGTATTGGATGTCCAAGCATGAGCTTTTAATTCTACTATCCGGCTCCGGACGTGGGTCCCGCATATAGATTTGGCTTCACCGATTTGCATGAAGTAGCGGATCGTCATATTAAAGCATCTCACCAAATTTTGGTCAAATCCGCTAAAATTTTATAGTGTGAACGCGAGTTTTTAATTCTAGGGTCCGGCTCCGGATGTGGGTCCCACATATAGATTTGGCTTCACCGATTTGCACCGAGTAGCGAATCGTTATATTAAGACATCTCACTAAATTTCGATTAAATCCGCTAAAATTTTATAGTGTGAACGCGAGCTTTTAATTCTAGGGTCCGGCTGCGGACGTGGGTCCCACATATAGATTTGGCTTCACCGATTTGCACCGAGTAGCAGATCGTTATATTAAGGCATCTCACCAAATTTCGGTCAAATCCGCTAAAATTTTATAGTGTGAACGCGAGCTTTTAATTCTAGGGTCCGACTGCGGACGTGGGTCCCACATATAGATTTGGCTTCACCGTTTTGCACCGAGTAGCGGATCGTCATGTTAAGGCATCTCACCAAATTTCGGTCAAATCCGCATAAATTTTCTAATGTGAACGCGAGTTTTTAATTCTAGGGTCCGCTCTAGACATGTGTCCACATATAGATTTATCTTAGTAGTCAACCTGGTGGTGGTTGGATTATATTGTTGGATATTGGATTTTGAGTGAGTGAATTGGATTGGATTGGATGTGAGCTTTATAATTTAGGATCTTATTGGATTTTTTTCTTTGGATTATGGATGTTGATCCATTCCCACGTATATATATAGGGACAATGCTGCGGATAGCCTAAGCACGCATTTTTATAAAACTGACACACCTCGTTACGTACCTACTGTGGCGATCTAAGTATACCTGAGCATTTTTAGCCCGGTCCGTCCCCGACCCGGCCTGGCCCGCGCCAGGTCCGCCCACGAACCTTACTGGACAAGCGTGGACAGAGATATTGAAGTCCGTGAAATTTTTTTAGCTCGAGCCCGGCCCGAAATGTTATTTTTAGTTATTTTACACTATAAAATACGCGGGCGGTCCGCCCAAGCCCGAGCCCGCCCCGAAAACTGAGGCCCGCCACGTCCCATGGGACGGTGATAGGCACGATTTTCTCAGCACGAAAAACCCATATTTTTTCCGACCCGACCCGAACCCGGCGCGACCCGTGTAAAGCTCGGGTCTAGATCTAAGTGAAAACCAATCGCAAAAACAAAGATGCATGTGATCGAGAAACCAACGAAGTTAAAATCTGCAACGCACTTTTTAATTCATCTATTTACCTCTTGGATGTATGCGCGAAACGAATACATAAGTTGAATTAAACGACACCAAATTGTCACCGATGGATGCATGATTGAACAACAGAAATTAATATAATGCAACCCACACAGATCACTCCCGCGCAACAACGATGAGCTGCCTGCCGACGTTCCGCCCCCGGAAGATCCCCACGAGCGCGGCCGGCGCGCTGTCGAGCCCTTGGACGACGTCCTCGACGTAGGTCACCCTGCCGTCGCAGAGGTACCCGGCCATCTCCTCCTCGAACCGGCGGTAGTAGGTGGCGTCGGCGAGGTAGTCGACGACGTTGAAACCCTCCATGCGGACGCGCTTGGCGACGAGCAACGGCAGGTTGCGCATGCGCACCCCCTCGGCCGGGTCGTCGAGGTTGTACTGCGACACCATCCCGCACACGGCGACGCGGCCGCGCTCCCGCATGCAGAGCAGCGCGGCGTCCAGCGTCTCGCCGCCGACGTTGTCGAAGTAGATGTCGATGCCGTCCGGGAAGCGCCGCCTCAGCGCCGCGCCCAGGTCGGCTTCCTTCCTGTAGTTGATGGCGTCGTCGAAGCCGAGCTTTCCCTTGAGGAGGCTCACCTTCTCGTCGGAGCCGACGCTGCCAACGACGTAGCAGCCTGCGAGCTTGGCCAGCTGGCCGACGATCTGGCCAACAGCACCGGACGCCGCTGAGACGAAGAATGACTCGCCTTTCTTGGGCTTGCACACGTCGAACAGCCCAGCGAACGCAGTGAGGCCCGACATGCCTGAACGGACGACATGCATATGTATGTATATGTCACCAGTTCTTTTCACATAATACAGCATTGCCATTGCGCGCAGAGATACATGGAACTGGAAGAAAGCTCACCGAGAACGCCTGTGTAGTAGGAGAGCGGCAGCTCAGGGTGGTTGATCTTGATGAGCGACGCCGGCTGGGCAATGTGCGTGTACTCCTCCCACCCGGTCATCCCCCACACGAGGTCGCCGGCATGGTAATCCGGGTGCGTGGAGTCAATCACCTTGCTCACGCCGAAGTTACTCAAAGCCTGCAGAAGTGATAGATGCAGAGACCAATGGATATCAATTGCGCCAGAAATGTTACGAACGACGACGGTGTACGACATACTTACATACATATGTATAAATTCTTACCTCGCCTAGGACGAAGTCGTTGGCGACGGTGACGGGGTCGTCCCGCCTAGACATGCGGCCGCGCATCCAGGCGTCGCAGGAGAGGTAGAGGTTCTTCAGCAGCGCGGCGGGCGCCGGGAGCCCCTGTGGCGCGGCGAGCTTCACGGTGCCGTCGACGACCTCCATGTCGTCCTCGGTGGGGTACCCCGTCACATAGCGCTTCAGCACCACCTTTCGGTTCCTCACTTCCACCATCGTTGCCGACCAGCAGCTGTTTCCTGCACGATGATCAAGTGAACCTAGCTAGCGAGTACCAACTGATGGAACCTTGGCAGGTCCAAGATGTTTTTAGCTATAGCTAGGAGCCTAGGACCGGCGGCTAAACCTGTGTTAAATTTTCAATATTAATGCTTTATCAGCCGCGAAACCACCGGTGCGGCGCCCACCGCAATCATGCATACTGATGGACCCCATTGCGTGGCAACTGATCATTCATTCATTCTATAACAAAATATATAAACCAGTTTTCAAACAAGGTGCTACCTTCTTATGAATGTGTACAGCAAGATGAACCTCTGGAGCATTTGTTTCTTAATTGGACATTTGCACAAAACTGCTGGTCTTTGCTACATCTGAAAATACCTGCAGGAGAGCCTTTTGAAGTACTTCTCTCCTAATTTCGGGCTCAACTCAACGTGGTCTTCTTTATGGACATTATCATTTTAATGAGCTGGTCAATTTGGATGTTGAGAAATAACCTAGCTATTTTTTAAAGGGATTCAGCTTAATCTGCAGTTAGCCAAGGAAAGATTCAAGAAGGAATTTACTCTGGTTGTACTAAGAGCAAAAGCAAGCTCGAAGCAAACAATGTGCGCATGGATGGACACAGCTTTGTAACTTTTTTATTTTCCTTTTGACTTTCATGGTTTCGTGAGCCTTTTTGGTTCTTTGACTAATTAATTGTAATTCATTTTTTAATATATAACCAGTAGGGGATTAAAAAAATTAATAGGGAGGGCAGTGCGCACTCAAAGGAGCAACTTGTTCGTTTGGTGGTGGTGATGGTAGTCTTGGTTTTCCGAGAGAAAATCTTTCTTGTTTGGTTCTTTGGTGGTTTGGTTTGTTGTGAGAGAAAGAAATCTTTACTTTTGGTGGTGATAAGCCAAGCGAACAGTGGAGATTGAGTTGCTGGCGCAGTGGAACATGAGACGTCGAAAGCACCATGTGAGAAATTGGAGGGGAGTGGGGAGAAACTACAAATTTGACTCACCGAACTAGTTCAACATTTTCATACTCCATCTGATTTAGTATTAGAAGTTGTTTTGACATGATTTGAGTCAAACATTAGGAATATAAATCATGAATAACTTTTAAGTCGTTGAGGAGTTTGAAAATGTGAAATAATATAAATAGATTTGTCTTGAAAATTACTTTCATACAAACATACATATATAACTTTCAATAAATATTTTTATATAAAAGAAAAGTCAAAATTGTGCTTTGGTGATCGTGTTACTGTCATAAACGACTCCTAGTACTGTGAAGTTTTGACTTGCTTATTTCGGCTTCTTTTACAGTAGTTTTCTCTCAGAACAAATCAGTCAGCTTAATTAGTACGCAACATTTGCTTCTCACAACAAAACTGCCGACTTCTCCTCTTAAACACCTGCCGAACGCCGACCAGAATTATTAGAGATGGTGGGTGACCATTTTTTAGACCCTTCCAGTGGTGGCCACATGTTGTATGCGTGGAGTAGAAAACATTTTTGAAATGCAGGAATATTAGAGGTGGGGGTGGCCATTTTAAAAACGCAGGAATAGCTGAGACCCTTCTAGCTGGACCAACTGCCCTTATGTCTTAAGGCGCTTTGGTTTAGGTAAAGGCCAGCTATCAATATACTACTTCAGCACCAATTCTTACAAGATAGGCTATAGTTAGGTCGCCGTAGTGCATTACCAAACAAAAATCAGAGGCACCTTTGAAGCTTAGATTATCGAAGAGCACGAATTTCACTAACCCACCCACTCGCTGGGGTATATCCCTTGATACAATAACTTGGTCAGTTTGTTTAAGTATGCTTTGGTTTTGTCGGTTTTGCCTTCAGGTGTGCAGCTAGCTCTTAATTATGAGAATTCAAATAAGCTTAGGTAGGCCACGTACTACGCTAGCTCTTAATTATGAGAAAGGGGAAGATGGGAAAGAAAATCCACCTATAATCAAATTGCTGGCGTCGGCAACGCAATGGCAGTTGAGCACACCACCTCAAGCCGCTACCACTAGTCCTGCTTCCATCAGTTCGCCTAGATGAGGATAAGGCCCTGAGGTTTCTGTTCGTGGAGCACGATGAGACAAGGAACGGATAAGAACGATGCTCATGCTGAACATAGCTAGATCGAGTTCATGAACCAAGGGACCCATGTGTTAGAGTCTAACGTCATCTAACTGTTGTGGACTGCAGAAATAGTTGCCACACTTGGATGGTGTTTGGATCCATGGGTGACTAGAGACTAATTTTAGTCACCAAAGTGACTAAACCTCCAAACATTCCTGACTAAAAGGCCGACTAAAACTAGTTTAGGGAGTGTTTGGATCCCTCTAGTCCCATGAGACTAGAGACTATAGACTAAAATTTTTTAGTCACAACTCTTTTGGAAGGTGACTAAAACTAGTCAGCATTAATGGTTTTTAACATTAAATTGTTATTTCTCCCTCCTTTCTCTCTCCTCTCCTATCTCTTGTTGGGTCCACAGAATTAATGGTATGAGCAATTAATTAGGTGAGAGAGGGTGTTTTAGTCACCAAAAGTTGGGGTATGGGTGACTAGAGACTAAACTAGTTTTAGTCACCCTTTAGTCAAGGGTGTTTGGAGGTTTAGTGACTAAAGGTGACTAAAACTAGTCTCTAGTCTCTAGTCATGTGGGATCCAAACACCCTCTTAGTCTCTAGTCACCCTCACCCAACTTCTGGTGACTAAAATTCTCTCTCTCACATAATTAATTGCTCCTCTCATTGCGAAAGGGCCTGCAGCTTAGTGGTTACAAGAGCCCCGGTAGCACCTCAGGTCCTGGGTTCGACTCCCTGTGGGAGCGAATTTCTTAGGATTTAACGGCGTTTGTACTTTCAGTGGTAGGCGACATTCCTGTCGACAGCGAGGCGCCTGTGGTGACTTCGTCAATCTTGAGGATATGCCGACACAGTCTTCGAAGATGCTCCTAGAGAAAGGGTTTGCGTGCGTGTATTCATAGGGATGAGTGTGCGTGCAATGTGAGTGTCTCCGATGTGTTGTGTATTAATTCGCAAAAAAATTGCTCTCATTAACTCTGTGGACCCAAAAAGAGATGGGAGAGGAGAGAGAAAGGAGGAGAAAGAACAATTTAATGTTAAGAACAATTAATACTGACTAATTTTAGTCATCATCCAAATAGGGGCTGACTAAAAAGTTTTAATCTGACTAAACTCTAGTTTGACCTACTACTCTCTTATGTTTCATTTAAGTTAACCCCTGATATTAAAGTTGCTATAGAAATCATGGATCAGAAACGATAGTTTCTATTGATATTAATTACTCTCTTTCTTTCTGGAATCTACTCCCAAAAATTGTCCATTGGGACTGCCCTTAGTGGCTGCTAGAGATTGTTAACCTCATAAATGCAAACCTAATCAACAACTTTTTTAGCAGATAGGACGATAATATTTGTCCCAGTCAATAATTCTATTTGCTTTGTGTAATATGCTCATGCATATGCTAGCTATTGCGTAGTAGCAGCCAGGATAATAAATTGCTAGTACGCTAGCAATGACGAGCGTGCCTTGGACATTAGGTAAGCAGGTTTGTCAGCGTGCTACCCTACTATATAAACATCCGCATGAGACCCAACAGAGCAATCCATCTGAGTCACACACACGCGTAATAAACACAAAGAGGGTGAGGGAGGGAGAGGGAGAGAGAATCAATGGTGAGCGAGAGCGAGAGAATGGGTGAGGTTACATGTGTGGACTTTTGGGCCAACGGCTACGGGATGCGGGTGCGTATAGCTAGCTCTGCAGGAGATGCAAATTGGGTTTGATTACATTGAGGAGGACTTCCGCAACCAAGAGACGAGCCAGCTTGTGCTCGATATGAACCCTATTTACCGCTTCACGCCAATTCTGCTCCACCATGGTCGCCCCATCTGCCTCTCCAAGAGCATACTCGAGTACATTGATCAAGTGTGGGGTGGCCAAGCAGACCGCGCTAGTTGCTCCCATCTGACCCATTCCAGAGGGCATACCAAAGGTTCTGGGGTGACTATGTAGACAAAAAAGGTACTATATATATATATATACCTCTTAACTTCTCTACATACATACATACATACATACATACATACATACATACATACATACATACATACATACATACATACATACATACATACATACATACATACATACATACATACATACATACATACATACATACATACATACATACATACATACATACATACGTACGTACATACATATGGGTCTTTCTGTATTTTAAATTTTTATTTATTTGCTTCGTTGAGCAGATATTTGACACAAACTAGGTTTCTGAAAAGCAAGGGTGAGGATGAGGTTGCCTTAAAAACAGAGCTCATCGACCACTTCAAGCGCCTCGAGAATGTGCTGGGGGACGACGCTACTTTCTTTAGTGGCGACAATTTTGGGTTCCTAGACGTTGTTATCATTCCTTACTCTAGCTAGTTCCATGGTTATGAGCAGCATGGAGGGTTCGATTTTGAAGAGGAGTGCCCAAAGCTAATGCGTTGGGTCCACAGATGCAAGGACAGGGAGAGTGTGCAGAGTGTTCTCCCGGATGAGGACAAGATGTATGACCTACATAAGAAATGGTATGGTATAGAGTGAGTATATATGTGCGATGCAGAATCATTTGTTGTCGCTTTGCAAAGGGAGGTAGAAACCAAATCTCAGCTGTTCCCTTTCTTATGTCTCGAATAATATTCTCTTTACACAAGGATAATCTACGCATGTTTCCATCATCATTTAAATGTGTTTTTTTTGGTAAAATTACCAAATATTGGGAAGAATTTTATACATATGGTTTTTCAGGATGTTTTTATTTTGTGCTTATTTGTAAAAGTGCACTGCCTGACCACTTATATTACGGATCTACTCTATCCGTCCGCCAAACTACAATTCATTTTGACTTTTCTAACTAGATAGATGCATAACCTTTAATATATAGCTAAATATATATTATCAATATCGCGAATCGTGAGCTATACGATTTAGCGGTTATCTCCTCAAAATGCTAAGTGGCCCTCTACCGCGCTTTAGCAGTCACTGAACAGATTAGCGGACTACTATCTATCTATATATTACCAATCTATTTTTGGTGGCGTCGTTCACCCCCCCCCTAATCCGTCGCCGTCTTTTTTGATTTTTAACCCTTTTTGCGAATGATTTTCACAAGTAGACCCTTTTCGGAAAGATTTCAAAAAAATGGACCCTCGAGCTCGGCGCCGTGGATCATGGCGCCGAGGTTACATGCCTCTGTAACCTCGGCGCCACGGATCATGGCGCCGAGGTCTTGGGCCTAAAAACAATATCGATTCCCTACTTTGAAATTCTTTTGTGAAGAAATTTGTATGTAAAATGTGGCCAATAACATGCAAAATGGAATCTATGAACTTTGTTGAACATCTTACAACATTTGTGGATAAAACTAAGCGAGTTTACATATTTAAAATGACATTCCAAAATTGAAAGTATTGTTGTCGGCATTTACTCATGCATTTCGAAAAATTCTAAGTGCGAGAACCCTTAAAACATTAACGGGCATGCAACTTTGAAATTCTATTCTGAAAAAGTTTTCATATATACATTGAAAGAATTTGGATCCCAAATGTAGTATGATGTTTAATAAACATTTTGTGTATGTTGTTGACCATGAAAACATACAAATTTCTTCACAAAAGAATTTAGTAGGGTGAAGCGGTATTGTTTTCGAGCCAGACCCCGCGCCATGATCTGTGGCGCCGAAAGACGTAAGCTCGGCGCCATGATCCACGGGCCGAAGCTCAGGGCTCCATTTTTTTGAAATCTTTCCAAAAAAAGGCCTACTGTGAAAATCTTTTTCGCAAAAGCGCTAAAAAGTAAAAAAGTCGCAATCCGTCGCCCCCCTCTGGTCCCACCCACCTCGAGCACCGTCGAGCGGAGCCTAGCCCCTCCCGCCCAAGATCCCGCGCGGAGCCGGTGGATCTCGTCGTCATCGCTGAGGGTGGAGGCCCGTCGTCGTCCGAGCACCTCCAGCACTGTCGACGCCCTCGCCGAGCTCCGAATCGAGCTCCGCCGGGAGATCCGGCTGCCACCGCAGCTCCTCGTGCTGCTAGGGGAGCGGGGTGGGCGGAGGAGGAGGAGCTGGAGCGCTCGCGCCGCCGCCGGCCGGTCTACCACTCCTCGCCGGCATCCTCTCCCGCCGGCCTCCCCCTCCCTCGTCGGCGCCCTTTCCCCTGCGCTCGCCAGCGTCTCCCACGCGCGGACCTGCGCTCTTCGGCGCCCTCCCCTGCGCGGATCTCCTGGGCAAGCACCACGTCGGAGGTCGCCGTGGAACCCACGCCAGCAGGTAGTGCGACGACCCCGCCGCGCATGGGTCCGCGTCGAGGACCTGCCGCCACTCGCCCCCTCATCCACAAGACCACAATCAAGCAGAGGGAACGAACACTCGCTTGGCCATTGCCCATGGGCACGGGACATGGCTGCGCTCCCACCCACGCGTCGACTCCTCCCCACTTCGCCGAGCCGCCCGACGTCGTTCTCGATTGCAAGCGGCTGGACAGCCTGATGAAGCCTGGGAGGCTGACGGATGCCCTCGACCTATTCGACCGGATGCCACGCAAGAATGTCGTGGCCTTGACTTTAGCCATCTCCGGTGCCACTGGCCTGGGGCGCCACTACGAGCAGCAGCAGGCCCGGGTGCTTATGGCGCTGATGCAAAGCTTATGGGTTGATGACCCAGGAAACAAGAATGGACTTCTATTGCCGCATACCACCACTGACCAAGGTATATATTTGCTTTATGCTGTGAATGTTTGTGCTGCTCCTTCTAGACTCGTTGTTATTGCTTACTCAGAGCTGTTTGTTAGGAATTTCTATAAACTTGTCCAGATTTCCTTTTTACATACATGTGTTTGTTCCTTCTATATTTCTTCAGGCACATTTCATTTTGCAAGTATATGGGCTTATGACACTGTTTTTTGAAATTATCTGTGTATTATAAGAAATGTTGCTTTCTAGCAACAGTCAACCTCCATGTGAAGTGCTTAGAGAGTGATTGCATTTTGAGAGGCAGGTTGTATTTGGCGATTGTGGTGTCATGTATCCCTCCGATTTATATTGTGGACCTGCAGTTGAAGAAGTTTCCATGTAATTTCTGGGCCAAATCTTGTGGAATCCATCACCATTTGTCTGTGTTAAAACTGTTGCATACTTTTGTTGTCACCCTTGTAGGGTCTCTACTTGGGATTTGTTGGAGCAGAATTGAATAAGGAGGCTCTGAAGAGCTTGGACATCACCCAATACAACCCTTTAAGGTTGGAGCGGAGCCGCGGCCGGAGAGCATTTCGAGAGTCCTCCCATGCTGTCCGCCGCACGATCTCGCGATGGCGTCCAGGCGACGTCTTGCGCGACACGTCCCTCCAGTGCCCCTGAGCTGGGCGTCTCGGCAGTACCTGGGGCACCGCTTGTTGCTTTCTCAGTTGCAACCTTCCCCAGTTTGGCCTCCCTCGCATCTAGGTCCAATCCTATCTGCCATACTTCAGCATAGTAACGAACGCGACGGCGGCCACCCCCGTCCTTCCCGTCGACGTGCGGCACAGTCGTTCCCGTCGACATGTGGAGAGGTGACCCCGTGCGGCCTGTCGCTCCACTCTCGCTAAGTAGAGGGCCCTTGCCGTGCTCTGATATCAGTTGTGACCTTCATTGGATCTGCTTTTCCCTGCATCTTCCCTATTGTGAGACATGGGTACCCCTAGGTCCCCACTGACCAGGCTCACGGCCATCCCCGACAAGTGGGTCCGGCCTACTAGAAGACTCGCCGACCTGTCTGTGGGCCCAACCGACCTAGTTGGCAGCCCACACGACCTCCTGAAGACCTTGTAGAAGATTCCCCAGACGACCTAATCCAACACGACCTCAAGACTTGGCGTACAAGATAAGACCTCGGTGGATTTCGCCCAAAGCAGATCTACGGGATATGGCAAGATGTGTAAACGTAGACTTATGTCTTCGGCCGTAACCGACCAGAGTCCGGGGAACCGACCTCATCCGCCGGCCAATATAAAGTGGACGAGACGACCCCTTGTACATCCATCTAATCCTCAATCAATCTACACCGATAACCGGACGTAGGGCATTACTCTCCGGAGGCCCGAACCAAGTATAAACTCGTCGTGTTCTCTCGTGTTCCGTGTACTCGTGTGTGACCCTCGAGTTCTTAGCCTTAAACTCCTCCCCCGCCGAACAACTAAACTACGGGGATCAACACCCCCGTGGGTTGTCCGGATCTCACCATCCGACACCTATCTTGGCCTCAATCTTCTCCTTTGTACCTCCATTGCCGGCTTTCGGAGGTTGCGGATTACCTCGGTTGATGCCCGATTGTCCTCTCGTTCTTCCTCTTCACTAGGATCATACCCGTGCGTTGCTACGGGCTCACATAATGTTCAAGTAAAATAACACCACTCAATAAAAAACAATATAGTGAATATTCAAGAATCAAAATAAATGACATATATATATATATATAGCAAATACATTAGAAAGTGGTAAATTATCGCTTCGACCCTTTTCATTTGTAGAGAAACTACTTTTTGTAAGAATGAACAAATGCATTATTAGAAGTCTATTGCCGCAACATTACATAACACATGATGAGATTTAACAAACTCACGACATTATATAAGCATAAAAATTGTCATGCATAAAGAATGTTGTTGGGGGGTTATACGAAAAATTCGGATGACTACCCTAACACAAGTGAGAGTTCTCAACACGTTCAAGTTCAAGGTTAGAGCGCAAGGAGACGGTGATTCCCTCTCGCAAGTAGCACAAGTTCCAAAAAAAGTCCGAATCCGTTTACACGTGCCCTTGCGCCCCCTTTTATAGGGAGACGAAGGGACTTTTACATACCGATAACACTCTTAGCCTCGAGAGAATATTCCTAGTGTTAACGCATACGGGATTGTCTTTTTCATCTAATATATTTACAAATCGCCACTAGTTCACACTCTAAACCCGGACTTTTTGGGACTACAACTTTGACTTTGCTTCTCCCCCGGTTCGTGAATGTCTTCGCATGAAACTCCCGAACTAGGTCTTCAACAGATTCCCGAACTGGCCCTTGCTTCTCAGCTGGTTCGCGCATGTACACGCGCCTGACTCCCGAACAGGGTCTTCAACAGATTCCCGAGTCGGCAGTTCTCCGAAGTTCGGGCCATCGACAGTTGAGATTCCGGGCTTCCGCATGTTCGTGACTCCACCTCCTCGCCGAATCAAGATTCCCGAACGCTGCACATTCGCGAATTCGAGACTTCACAGGTTCCAGGCTTCCGAGAATCGCGAATTCCCTGCTCCTGAAAAACATGCTTTGAGAACTTTGTTAAGCTCAACGTTTCGAGGGTGACGGGGTTTCCGAATTCCCCAACACTAGCCCCTCGGGGAAGCGGGTTGACTCCGACGATCCGATTCCACGAATCCTTCGGAAATTTAGTAAAAAAACGTCACCCTCGGAACGTCGGAGGGGACACGTGTCGCCCGAGGAGCCAAAGACGGTTAAATCGAGGCGCGCTTCGCGGAATCGCCCCTCCCCCGCCCTATAAATAGAGGGCCGCCGTCGTTAAAACATTTTTTACGGCTCTCCAGCTTTTCACGATTCGTGCATCTCTCTTTCTTCGCGGAACCGGGTTTTCTGCTAGAAAGCTTGCTAGCTCCAGGTGTTGTTCACGCTCCTCTAAGGTATTCCTTTATCTTTCTTTTGTCGATTTGTTACTTTGTTAAACTTCGGTGTAGCGATGTCGCGATTTTGCGAGTTTTATTCTCGAACGTTACTCTTAACTGTCTGTATGTTCGTAACTGTTGGTTAGGTGGCTCGCGTTAAAAGCACAGCTAGGCCCATGACTACCGAAGAGCTCGTCGCTGCCGGTCTCCCGCTTGACCCAGTTGCCGAAAGCGCGGAGCATGCTACACCGCCGAAGATTACGGTTCGCCCGGTGGCTCCCGTAGTCGCGAAGATGGGGAGGTTCGGCTCCGACGGCGGCGAAGACATCGGGGATGTGGATGCGGTGTCGACGATCTAATCGGGGCAAGGACCTCCGCCCGCCGCCGCCCTCACTCGCCTTCGGAGAGTCGAAGGTTACAAGCAACACGATTCGTGAGTACGAGAAGGCCGGATTTTTCTCCCCCCGGCGCCGGGCGTGCCCCGCTTGATGAGTCGATTCCAACTCCTAAGGAGGGAGAGATTGTGGTATTTCGGGACTTTTTCATCTCGCGGGGCCGAGGTTCCCTTGTGACCCCATCCTGCCGGCTATTCTCGATGCATTTTCGGTGAAGATCCACCGGCCTTTCTCCGACATCCTTCCTTGAAGTGTCGAAGTTTATCCGGATTTTGAAGACCTTCGCCGCAGTCCTACCATCGACGCTTTCACCAGATTCTACGAACTGGTGATCATCCCCGAAGTTGTCAAAGGTGAAGATGGGCAGTTCTACCACAGTCAGCACGCGTGTTGCACCTTCAATACGCGACGCCGAACACCCGACAAGGAATCACCCGAATCCAGTATTGCTTCTTGCCGCAAGTCCAACCTTACCGACGATTGGAGATCTTACCGGTTTTACTTGAAGGTCGATGTGCCGAAGCTGTCATGCCCGATCGCGCCTCTCGCCGCGGTGAATGTAGGGAAGTACAACCCGGCGGGCCGTGGGAATCGGGGAGAGCCGTGAGAATGCATTTCACCCGGCCGGGCACAATACTTGGCGGCCGTGACATCATCGAAGAATTCGTCGCTGCCCGGTCTGGCCTATCTCGAACGGTTGGTCCCCTACTGAGCTCGTGTACTACAATGTCAACTGGGCAGACCAGAGGGTGCCTTTCCCGAAGTTCGGGATCAATCTTCGCGAAGGCCAGAGCGCCAAGGACTTCATGGACGAAGTGGAAAAAAAGGGTTAACGTCATGGTAGGCGAATATACCATGAACGAGTACAAGGCGTATAAGGCCCTGGTGAAGCACAAGAAGAAGATCAACCGCATCTTTTCGGAAGTTTGCGGTGATAAATTTTTCAGCTCTCGAGGCCCTGGTCCCAAGTTGAAAGTTCCCGCCGTCGCCATGGCTAGTTGCTCGGCCGCCCCAATCAACGCTCCCCGAAGAAGATTGTCGAAGCGAGGCTCGTCTCCGCCGGCCGAGGGGGCCTCTTCGGGAGTCAAGCCTTTGAGGAATAGATCGCTGGAATCGTCGAAGCGGAAACGAAAGACCTCCGAACTTCGAACTTCGGACGCCGAACTCCGTGTCGCTTCGGGGCTTGCCCGGATGAGCCGCAAGAAACCAAAGAAGGCGGTGAAGAAAATTTCTTCCACCGGCATTTGGCGAGTCCCCTCCGCCTTCGACGATGACACCTTCGCGGAGACAGATAGCCTTAAAGGTGTTTTCCTCTGGCCACTGTTTAACTTTCGAGACAGCTTGTCCGGCTCGGTTCCGAGAATGAATTCGTGGATGTTGATTCCTTTTCAGATGCTGCTCCCGAAGTTCAAAAGGCGACCGCTCCCCGCCGCCGCCGAGAAGTCCATTGTTGCTGCTGATGTTGCTGTCCGCACCGAGTCCCCCGCCGCCGCCGAAGCTCCCGTTCTTTCGAAGTCCCTATTGCCGAGCAAGCCTCCTCCGACTCGCCCAGGACCTTGAACTCACTATCCAGAGGGGAGACAATCCTACCGAACATGTTCCTTTGGTTGAAGTTCGGGAGATTGTCCCTGAAGACCAGGCTCCCTCTCCTTCCTTAGCCTCCTTTAACAAAAGCTTTGGTACGTCCCATCGCGGCAAGCTATTGCGTGTTGGTTTCGAGACAACTGGCGTTGGGAGCAAGACGTCCAAGTTTTTAACTCCGTGGAAATCGTCCGCAATTGTTGATGAAACGAAGGGGAGGCCTCGGAGCGACCCGAAGAAGTTGCCCAGGGCTCCGAGAGGGGGCCTCACACTTTCTCCGAAACCACTCCTTCACCTCGTGGGAAGACTTCTTTTGGTTCGACTAAACAAGTCACCATGCAGCATTTTTCTAAGCAAGGTTCGTTCCTTCTCACTACCTTTTCACATCTTTCACAGTTGTTGAATCTTGGTCTGAGACTTACTCCTGAACTTTTCAGAATTCAAGAATCTTCCGCACTCTTACTCTCCTTCGAAGCTTGCACGGTTTCAAGAGGATTATGCCCTCAAGCACTCTATGCTCGGGAAGGTTGCCATAGAGCGGCTTGGCGAGCAGGAGAAGATTAACGAACAGCTTTCCCAGAAGTCGAAGGAACTAGAGCGTAACTTCGCCCTCGCGCAATCCGCGAACGTGGAGCTCGAGAAAAAGGTGGCCGAGTTGGCGGAAGCCTTGAAGACGAGTCGCGATGAACAGAAGATCGCAGAGGCCACGCTCGAGCAGTCCAAGAAAGATCTTGAGAAGGTTCGAAAATCTCATGAAGATGATCTGAGCGTGATTGAAAAACTCCGGGAGAAACAAGAGCGAGCTTCGAAAACCGCCGAGGATCTTCGTATCAACAATGCCAGCCTCGCCAAGTCCCCGAGCGTAAAGGATCGCAAAATCGTGGATCTTGAGAAGGCGTTGGCAGAACAAGGTGAAGCCTCGAAGAAAAACACTTCGGAGATTCTGGAAAAGCTGAAACTGCTCTATGTGGAATACCAGAAGTCCTTGAATGAGTACGGTGTTCGCCCAGCCCCTCTTCCGGATGATATCGATATTCCCGATTTCATGGATTGGTTGGAGGCCGAGT
This sequence comes from Cenchrus americanus, assembly GCA_947561735.1. NCBI lineage: Eukaryota > Viridiplantae > Streptophyta > Magnoliopsida > Poales > Poaceae > Cenchrus > Cenchrus americanus. The sequence goes on from OX387240.1 coordinate 61,488,300, forward strand.
TCAAGGCTCTTACTGAGGTGATCTTCGGCGCCAGCAACTTCGCTGTTGCTTTCTCCGTGGAGAGTATCTTGAAGATTCTTCACGATTATGACTGTGTCGACCTGGAGAAGTTTCGCGCGAATCTCTCTCAATTCTCCAGCGCTACTAGTACTGCGATACTTCGAGCCAACTCCGACGTTCAAGCCATCAAGATGAAATTCACGAGGGAGTTTTGGCTGACCAGCGGGCAGGATGTTGTTAAGACCATTGCACAAGCAAAGCTTGCTGAGGTAGCTTCTTTTGTCCGATTTCGCGACTTACGTTTGTCGTAGATGTTTTCAGTTTCTTAAACCGTCTTCATTTTTGCCTTCCTTTCTCAGCTGAACGAAGAGGAGAACCGAGAGGGCACCGCCGCGTCTCCCGAAGGATCGACCTCCGGCGAGGGTTCGAGCGAGTCCGGCGAAGACGGCTCAGGTGGCAGCAGCAGCAGTAGCAGCAGCAGTAATGATGGCAACGACAGCGAACAGGTCCACGAACGAGAGGAGGATTCGCCGAAGGTGGATGTTACAAACTGAATGACATGTCCAAACTTTTGGGTGAATTCGAGATTGGTTGTACATTCATGTAGATTCATCAAACTTTCCTGAACAAATGTTTTGTATATTTTAACTGCGCGCAGTCCCGCAAGCCGGGCTCGCGCAGACGTGCTACCACCGCGAATTCATCGGGATAGTATGTTCGTTAGTGGTGAAGCGTGGCGTCTGTTCAAGCGAGCACATCCCGAACAAGATTTTTCCGATTTTTGGCTTGAGGCCTCGCTTAAGTTTTCTATAGGTTGTTTTGATCTCTCTTCGTTTTTCTTACTTCGTAATAAGATTCGTTCCGCGTCGTCTATTCCGCCGTCCGCGAAGGTTCTCAAGATGGAGCCCCTTAGCCCCTTAGCCGATGCGCCTGACTTCTCCTATGCCAGTGATACGGCTGAAGACAATATTTGTAAACCGGGACATGTTGTAGAGCTTTCGTTTTGAATTTTGCACTGAGTGTTGTAATTATCGAGGAACTGTTCGGAAGTTTTTATGCGAATAAGGCAGTAAATAAGTTTTTTTCTTGAAAAAAACGTCACCCTCCCCCACCTTGCCGTTTCGCATGAAAACTAGATGGCGGGTTCACGAATCTTACTATTCACGAATTTCTAGCCTATCTTTAGGAGAAGTCTTCCTTATTTTTGTGAACCTCGATTGCTATTGTGCAAGTCGACAAAATTTGTTTCGAATTTTGTGGACTTGACCCGACTGGAAGACTTGCCTCGGTTGATACAGCAACCCTCAGTTGCTTCAACCAAGGCTTTCTGCGATTCCCGAACGAGCCCCTTGCCCTTTTCTTACAACGATGATGTTTAAATAACTTTCAACAATCCTCACTAAATAAAAATCTGCCGGTAACCTCTTAGGCATTCATTTTCTCGAAATCTTCATACAAATTTTTGATGGGAATCCCTTCGTGGATGGGATTTACTGGGCCACAACTTGTTGTTGTCTCAGGCCTCTTTGGTGGGAATCCCTTGATGGATGGGATTTTCTGGGCCACAACTTGTTGTTGTCTCAGGCCTCTTTGGTGGGAATCCCTTGATGGATGGGATTTTCTGGGCCACAACTTGTTGTTGTCTCAGGCCTCTTTTTTCCTTGATGGGATTTTGGCTATCAGGAAGCCTTTTTCACGAACTTTTTCTTTTTTCACGATGGAATTCTGGCTATCACGAAGCCTTTTCTCACGAACTTTTTCTTTTTTCTCGATGGAATTCTGGCTATCACGAAGCCTTTTCTCACGAACTTTTTCTTTTTTCATGATGGAATTCTGGCTATCACGAAGCCCTTTCTCACGAACTTTTTCTTTTTTCTCGATGGAACTCTGGCTATCACGAAGCCTTTTCTCACGAACTTTCTCTTTTTCTCGATGGAATTCGGCTATCACGAAGCCTTTTCTCACGAACTTTTTCTTTTTTCATGATGGAATTCTGGCTATCACGAAGCCCTTTCTCACGAACTTTTTCTTTTTTCTCGATGGAACTCTGGCTATCACGAAGCCCTTTGTCACGAACTTTTTCCTTTTTCTCGATGGAACTCTGGCTATCACGAAGCCCTTTCTCACGAACTTTTTCTTTTTTCTCGATGGAACTCTGGAGATACGCAATTTGGGGGAAGACTCTTTTCATATATATATCATAAAGAGTATTTACATAGGATCCGCCTCATTAAAAACTTGCCTCTTGATTTAGAGCCCCCTTTGCAAGGAAAAGAGTACGGTCCTTCTTATTCTAATGCGACTAGAAGAAGTAGAACTAATTTTTGTGCCGAAATCACTTATAGACACGTGATTCGGATTTTTTAGTTTTCTGAAGTGCAAACTTACGAAAATCAAAAAACTACTACACGCTACATCTATCTACAACTAGGGTTTTCATGGATAATACCTTTTTAGGCTGTCGACATTCCACGAATACGACAACTCTTCGCCAGTCTGCTCCATCAGGCGAAAAGTCCCTGGCATATCTGTTTCCCTGGCAATGTAAGGCCCTTCCCATGACTCATGAAGTTTTCCTGGGTTCTCCCAATTTTTCTTTCTTTTCAAGACAAGATCACCAGTTTTAATGTCCTTTCGGACCACCTTTTTGTCCCTCCATGCCCTTGTCTCTCTCTCGGTATTTCTCAATGTTTTTTGTCGCTTCAAGGATTGTCAGCTCTATCATGTCTTTTTCCACCTTTTTATCAATTTCCTCTATCTCTTTTCCCTTCAGGACTCTCATGCTTTCGTTCCTGATCTCCTCCGGTGTCATAGCCTCAGTCCCGAAAAGTAAGCGAAAAGGCGTGAAACCTGTTGCTCTTGAAACTGTGGTGTTGTGAGACCAGATCACCTTCGGAAGTTCATCGACCCACTTTCCCTTTTTCTGATCGAACAAACATTTCTTGATTCCCGAAAAGATCGGGGCCGTTGGCTCTTTCAACCGCACCATTGATCGTGGATGATATATCGATGAAAACTTCGCCGGTGTGCCTAGGGTTCTCGCAAGTATTCTTTGAAGGTGTAACAATCGAATCGCTTGCCATTGTCAACCGTCGGTTCTCTAGGAACCCCGAACTCGCGACTATATTCCCGCCAAAAGAATTTCGAACCGTTGCCTTCGTGATATTCGCGAGTGGTTTTGCCTCTACCCACTTCGTGAAATAATCGACCGCTACGGCCGCGAATCGGCAGGTTGCCTTGAGCCGTTGGCAACGGGCCTAATAGGTCCATTCCCCACCTCTGCGCAGAGGCCAAGTTGGAGGAATTAGATGAACCGGCATTGAAGGCGGATTCGTTGATTTCCGTCTTCGACACGCTTCACATTGCCGAACCAACATCTTGGCATCGATGTTTATGGTGGGCCAATAGAATCCCTCGCTTTATCGCCTTTCCGCCTAAAGCCTTGGTTCCTATGTGCGCCCCACGAATCCGCCGTGAATTTCTTTCGAAGTTCCCTACCTTTTTCGGAGGTGATGCGGCGCGCCCAAGGCTCGGTGACTCCCGATTTGTATAATTCTCCATTTACTACCGTATAGCCCCCGAGCCCTTTGCTTCAATCTTTTTTCCTCCAATTCATCTTCTCGGTTCGTAATGTCCTCTCGATAGGCCATGATTTCGCTCTCCCGGTCCGGAATTTCCACTATATTCACGATTTGGGCCCTCGAATCTTTGATGGAGGGCTCTCGATGATTTCGAAGAACACGTCCGGTGGTAGCTCTTGGTTTCTAGGTCGTCGCCTTCGCCGGCTTATCTGCCTCATTGTTATCATCCCTTGGGATATGCTGAACTGAATACCCTTTGAAGTGTTTTTCCATTTCTCTGACTTTTTCGAGATATTTCATGAGAACTGGATTCCTGGCCTCGCTTTCCTTCTCAATATGTTCTTGGATCACCTTCGAATCCGTTCGATTATGAAGGTCTCCGTCGCCCCAAGGCTTTCATTTTCCTTAATGCCGCAGAGAGAGCTTCGTACTCCGTTGTGTTGTTCGTGGAATGTTCATTGTTCGCGAATACGAGCCGCGCCGCGTATCTTATGACTACGCCCGTCGGGGACGTTACAATAGCCAAAATTCCAACCCCCTTGTAACACCATGCTCCATCACACCGCACTATCCAAGGTTCGGGTATATTTTCCTCGAGATTTTGAGTGGGTGAAGTCCGACCCCCGACAAAATCCGCCGAACTTGCGATTTTATTGCACTTCTTCTCTCGAAGTCTACCACATACTCGGAAAGTTCGCACCCCACTTGATGATTCGGGTGGATGCCTCCCTATTTGCGAATAAGTCACTCAACGGCCGGTTGGTGATGACTCTTATTCGTGACCCTCGAAGTAATGTCTTAGCTTTCTTGTCGCCATAATGACCGCATACGTTCGGAATAGAAAACCTTGGAACCGGACAATGCTTCGGAGGCGAAGTATACAGGAATTTGCCCGAGCTTTCCTTCTTCTTCCTTTTTCTCGTACCAACACCGCGCTCATCGCCGAATTTGATGCGGACACATACGGCGAAGTGGCGATTTTGGTTCGGGAGGACGAGTTTGGTCATGGTGGACAAGTAATCCTTCGGTTCATGAAAGGCCCGCTTCGAGGTTCGGACCACCGGAATTTCTTGGCACTTCGAGGACTTGGAAGAACGGCAAACTTCTTTTCGCGGCTCCGGGAATAAATCCGTTGAGAGCGCCCACTCTCCCCGTCAACTTCGAACATCTTTCACCGAGATTGGCTCTTGCATTTCTACCGCAGCCTTTATTTTGTCGTGTTTGCCTCTATGCCTTTCGTTGAAACTAGGCATCCAAGAACTTTCCCCTTGTGAATGTCGAACACACATTTTTCCGGATTTAGCTTTAAGTTCGCTGCCCTCATGTTCGCGAATGTTTCTGCCAGATCACTGATATGGTCTCTCCTCTGAACACTTTTGACAACTATGTCATCCACATATGCCAAAATGTTTCTCCGAATCTGCTGGTGCAGTACTATTGCTATCATTCTCGAAAACATGCATCCTGCATTCTTCAGCCCCTCTCGGCATTCTCACGAAACAAAATGTTACGAAAGGAGTGATGAAACTTGTCTTCTCTTCATCCTCTTTGCGAACCCTGATCTGATGATACCCCGAGAACATATCCAGGAGCGAAAGCATCTCACCGTTGGTCGCATCATCCACGATTTTGTCTACCCTTTCCAAGGGAAAGTCGTCCTTCTTGCACGCCTTGTTCAAATCGGTGAAGTCCACACACATTCTCCATTTTCCATTTTTCTTCTTAATCGGCACAAGTGTTGGCTAGCCGTAATGGGTACTTGACCTCTCCGATTACCCGGGCGTCCTTCAACCTTTGAACATCCGCTTCCATCGCTTTGACTTTTTCCTCGGACATTTTTCGAAGTTTCGTTTCTTGGGTGGTATTTTGTCATCTCGTTTCCGGGGCATGTTCGATTATATCTCTCGTCAACACCTTGCAAGTCCTTAGCCGACCATGCGAAAACATCCTTGTTTCTATTCGGGAATCGTATGAGTTCACCGTCCTCTTCGGCGCCGAGGTTCGCGCCTATTATGACTACTCCGTTGGGCATGTCATCCAAATACACTTTCTTTGTTTCATCTTCTGCAGCCTATCTCATTTTTCTCTTTGTCCCGCTTAGGCTCTTCATAGGTTTCCTTCCTCTCATCACTGCTTTCACCGGGTACACATTCGTTTTGCCGGGCGTGTGGCCTTTTTCTATGTTCCCGGCCTCCTGCTGATTGCCGAACACCGTGATAACCCCTTTGGGCGCAGGCATCTTCATGCATAGGAACTGTTGTCTTATGACAGCATCAAACTTATTCATGAAACCTCTGCCGAAGATCGCGAGGTACGGGTGGTATATGTCAACTACATCGAAGGTGAGGCTCTCCGTTCTGGCATTCTCGAGATCTCCGAAAGAAACTGGGAGTGATATTTTTCCCACCGCTTGATGGGCTTTCCGCCGAATCTCCGCAATGGGTACTGCGGTGGGTCCAACATATGCCGACTCAGATTCATTTTCTCGAATGTTTTCAGGAACAGGATATCCGCCGAACTCCCGTTGTCAACTAGGACTTTTCCTATGACCCATCCAGCAATATTGACCTCAATGACCATGGCGTCATTATGAATCGCAGATTTTAGCCTGAAATCTTCTTCTGTAAAGGTGATTGGCACCTTTGCCCATTCCGGCGCGGTACCGGGCCATCATTGATGATGGTGTTCACGGATCCGAAGTAATTGCTTCTCTCGCTTCTTGGTTTCGAATTTCATAGCGGATCCACCCGTGATTAGCATGATAGTCCCGAACGATGGCAGTGCCTTAGAGTTCTGAGGTCCCAAACTTGACTGAGGCCTTGACGAACTTTCTGGGGGCGGTGGCAAGATTTCCCGAATGGGTTGTGGTTGCTGGATTGACTGTATCGCTTGCGACTGAGGGAAAAATTGCTGTGATGTCTGCCATGCTGATTGTGGTTGTGGAAATTGTTGAACTGAGACTGAACTCGACTGCGGATTCGCGAATTGCGGCTGCCAGAAGTTCGGACGAAACTGGCTTGGCATGGAGGATGCAATGCTCATTAGTGCTTTTTCTTGCTGAATTCTTGCCATGTTCTTCTTTGTTTCTGGACACCCTTCGGTGCTGTGGCCTCTTCCATGATACTGGCAGTAGAAGTGAGGATCTCTTGGGTTGTGGTTCGGGAGTCCTGGGGTTCCTCTTCTTCTCCCCCTTCCTCTGGGACTGAATCCTCCCCTGGTGCTTGGCCTGCTGTCTTGTTGTGGCTGAGAGTTTCCAACATTGTTTACGTTTCGTGGATGCCGGGGTGGTGCCCGCTAGGTCATATCTCTCGTTGCCCTGTCTTGCCTCGTTCCGTTCGGCCTACCCTCTTGCGGTGGTCGTCATCGGACGTAATGTAATCTTCCAATTCTCGAAATAGTTCTTCAACTCGTTTCGGGCTTCTTTCTCGTGAGATGGGAAGTCGTTGGCCCCGGGGTGAGACCTTTGATCGGTGCCTTGATCGTTGTCTTGTCATCGGCGTCGGGAATTTGATACCTCTCGTTGCATGAACCTTCTCACGAAGTTCCGCAGTGGTTCTCTTCGTCCTTCGCCCGCAGGTTGTACGGATCCGAGGCTACGACCGTTGTGTCGTGGAACATCCGAAACGCTTGCATGAACTTTGTCTTTAGATCTACCCACCGTAGATCGAGTGTGGAGGCGAGCAGTGAGTACCGGGTCGCACCGGTCCTTCGCAAGCTATGATGAAGGATTTGGCCGCCGTGACATCATCTCCTCTCGCCGAGTTCACGACTGATTCGTATCTCATGAGAAACTGCCTGGAGTTTCCGAAGCCGTTGTATTTGGGAAGAGAGACAAGCTTGAACTTCCGCGGCCAAGGTGCTGTTTGCAGCCCTATTGACAGCGGCGATTCAGAATCCACGAAGTGTGAGACTCCGTTTCCCGCGAAGAAGTTTTCTTTCGGGGATTCTCTTGCGGGTGCAGGGTTCTGACGCGGTGACTCCGCCACGAGGAACTGTTCTCTTGTTCTTTCATTTCATCAATTTCTTTTTGCATTGCTTCTATCTGCTCTTTTGCTTTGTTCAGCTGCTCTAGCTTTTCGGAGATTTTCCTCTTTGCTTGTAAATCGAGCCGCGAACTTTTCCTTGTCTTTTTGCGGTACTGTCGTATCTTTTGCCGAACCATGGCTAGCTCTCTGTCTATGGCATCATCATCATCGTTGACATTCTCGAACTCCTGTCGCTCGCCGGCCGTTCTTGGATGTGAGTCGTCTTTTTCGCTCTTGCCTTCATGAGGGCCTCGAGCTTTTCTCTTCGCTCTTGGTCTGTTACGTTCGAGGATTCAGGAACAAACGAGGTTTCATTCCCTTGGGTGAGATGGCGATCGTCTCGGTTAGCCTGTGCTGGGACAGTCTTCTTGGACTTCTTCTGAGGTGGCATCGTGAGTTTCCTTTCGGCTGGAACACGGTGGGCGCCGATGTTGGGGGGTTACCCGAAAAATTCGGATGACTACCCTAACACAAGTGAGATTTCTCAACACGTTCAAGTTCAAGGTTAGAGCGCAAGGAGACGGTGATTCCCTCTGCAAGTAGCACAAGTTCCAAAAAAGTCTGAATCCGTTTACACGTGCCCTTGCGCCCCCTTTTATAGGGAGACGAAGGGACTTTTACATACCGATAACACCCTTAGCCTCAGAGAATATTCTCAGTGCGAACGCACATAGGATCGTCCTTTTCATCTAACATATTTACAAATCAGCCACTAGTTCACACTCTAAACCCGGACTTTTTGGGATTACAACTTTGACTTTGCTTCTCTCCCCCGGTTCGTGAATGTCTTCGCATGAAACTCCCGAACTAGGTCTTCAATAGATTCCCGAATTGGCCCTTGCTTCTCAGCTGGTCCGCGCATGTCCACGCGCCTGACTCCCGAACAGGGTCTTCAACAGATTCCCAAATCGGCCGTTCTCCGAAGTTCGGGCCATCGACAGTTGAGATTCCGGGCTTCCGCATGTTCGTGACTCCACCTCCTTGCCGAATCAAGATTCCCGAACTCTGCACATTCGCGAATTCGAGACTTCATAGGTTCCAGGCTTCCGAGAATCGCGAATTCCCGCTCCTGAAAAACATGCTTTGAGAACTTTGTTAAGCTCAACGTTTCGAGGGTGACGGGTTTTCCTGAATTCCCCAACAAATGTCCTCTTACTATTGCGGATGAACATCCTCCACAAGCCGCGCCACTGAATATCGAGGCTTTGATACATGTCCATGAAGTGAACAACACATGAAGGTCCGGTTATTGAAACAGACTTGCCAACTTTGAGCAGGATCGCATCCACTCGTTTGGTCAACTTGAAATCCTAGCATCCGAATAGACATAAAAATTTAATGGTAATTACATCCGAAGGAAGAACAAAATGTTACATGAGTTTTCTATTACGGTGGTCCAAAATAATGCAAAAAAACTCAATATAAATTTAAAATGGTGCACAATTATGTCCACAAATTATAATTGCCATTCAATTAATTAGATTGACATGTCTTACCGATAATTGAATAACCTTATGATTCACATATATTTATAAAAAAGAGACTATATCTTCACACTAAATGGACTTCTAGTGTCATGTTCCTAAAAAGAAACTTGACTTCATTTGTTCGAAACGCATTGCTCATCTGTTTAGAAGCTTGCATCACATTTCTTTTATTCATATTATCCTACAACTTGATGCAGAAAGTTCAAAAATCCAAAAGCACAAAGATATAATGGATTTAGAGGGTTGTAAGACTCTTAGGCTTGTAACTAATTCAGTAACATAACAATAGTTGTTCTAGTACATATGCTGGCAGGCAACATGAGCTACAAATGAATGAAATGAACGAGCAACATGAGCTACAAATGAATGAAACGAAAGACAAAGCACTAATTTGGACCACCACTCAGATATGTCGAGACAAGGCATTGATTTTTTTTCTGCTGAAAGTATTCTACCCGTGCAAAGTTTCTGAAGGTAGTCCAATCTTTCAAAGGACCTTGAACCCCAAGAAAAGGAGCAAACACTTATACCTTGCAACAAAATCAGGCCACATAAACATTCTTAGTAAGAGTATTATATCGGGTAACACATATGTCATTGTAAGATTTATTTCAAGAACTACACATCTGAGCATATATTATGGCACATTACATCTCTGATCAATAAGGCATTCCTGATCAGATACAACATACCGGGTGGTCGCCTCTCTATTAGCACTTATTTTAGTCCCTTACCTGATCATCAAAGAACCGGGTTTTCCCAAGAAAGAAGCTAACCATAGTATTACTCATTTCAGCAACTCTGTTCAGGTAAGACTACACTGGCCCAATCCAACTTCTTATGCCCAATTTAGATGATTGTTGGCCACATTGTAGGATCGAACCTACTAATCAAAGGCAGGGTTTACCTTCACCAAAGAAATAATTTCTTAAATTAGATTATCTGACCCAAGCATAGTGGAGCAACAAAGAATACCAATGTGAAATGTGAATATCAAAGAATCTCGCCATAAAAATTCAGAAATATGTAATGAAGCACCAAAATCACATCAGACTCATATATGAAGCCATCAAACGATGTGCATATAAAGAAGGGAAGAAGGACATGCCGTTAGAATGAGAGCATGCTAGTAGAATTCACAATATTTAAGCCAAGACTTGAAGTTTATTCTGAACATTGTAGTAGTACATGGACTACTTAATGAAGTAAACCGTCCCGAAATTAGGGAAGATGCGCCATGCCTTAGTGGTGAAAAAGAAAGAAGAAAATATAATGACCTTGTTTGAGTTTTAAAAAGAACTTCATGATGGTATGTACCATTAGCATTGATAAGTTAAGAACATATAATGTAACAACTCCCATTTTAAGAATTACGAACGTGAATATACATTGTTCAAAAATTAATAATGATGGTATGTACCATTAGCTTTGACCAGGAATTCATTGTTGATTTAGACCACCAGTTGCTTTGATTATGAGACAACCATTCAAGAGCAGCAACTCCAATTCTCCAAACAACATAATGTAGTCAACAAACAGAAGTCCTCCTTAAAGCAACACATATCCATCCAGGCACATACTCAATTCAATTGTGAATGCAACTGTGTATATGGAGAGAATAGACTGTGTCATAAAAAAATAAAAGTTCATGTTGTAGCATCATAATTCACTTTTAATAGGGGAAAAATCAATCTAAACACACTTGCAAAGGCCATAAAATTTCACCACCACTACAGATAAATAGAAGCAATCAACCAAGTTTTTTCTAAAATGATAATTTATATGCTCAATGCACTTCAACTACTGTAATGAGAACTGCACAAATGGATGGTAGAAGTAGGGCCTAACAGATTTACACATGCTTGGTCTATGTACATCGTAATTAAAGACTAAATAACCAGTTAATTACCAGGTTTAACAGACTGTAATGAGTTATGTGTGTCTGACTGCTGCTCAAGTGTTGCTCTTGTAGGTCCCTCTCCAGCCTGTGAACCTGCAATCAGGATGGTGCTATAGCATCACCGAAGCTCCAGCCCCTGCTATCGTCATGTAATACCCTGAAATCGAAGAAACACCCCCAGACAATATAAAAAACGACCACCAAAGCAAAGATGTGAAAGATCCATCAAGAACCCAAGAACAGCAGGAGCAGTAGGGGTAACAAACCATCTGAAGAAGACGACCCAGTTGCAGGCGGAGAGGTAGAGACGTCGTGTTGGGATATATGAGGGCAGGCGGAGGACAGTGCGAATGACGGCATGGTGCCGGTGCCAATGGTGGCAACAACGATGACCGGCTCGACCTGCTACAACAGTCACCGTGGTTATTCTGGCAGCCCCCACGGCGGCGGCGGGATCGATCCTGGACGGCGCCGGCGAGATCGATCCTGGACGGCGGAGATAGACAACAGGAGTCACAGCGCGAGATCGATTTTGAGGCGGCGACGATGTGGCTCGACGGGTACGGCGGCGGCGGGATCGATCCCGGGCGGCGCCGGTGAGATCGATCCCGAACGGCGGCGGGCGGATGACGAATCGACGGAGGTGGAACCGGGAAGGGTGTTGTGGCGGATGGCGCCGGAGGCGACCGAGGAAGAGACGGGGCAACAACGTGAGGAGAGGAAGGTGGAGGCGGCGTCGGCCGGGCGCGATGGTGGCTAGGCACGCCGTGCGGAAATCCGGAGGGGGGCACGACCGTGCGGGAGAAAGGAACCGGCGACGTCGTGGGCGGTGGGAGAGGGGGGGGAAATGTTTGGGGGTGGGGGGCGACGGGGTGAAGGCGCGGGACGGGTGAATGCGTGGAGGTGGAGGGTGAAAGGTGAACCGATAAGATTGTCTTACTTTCACACTTTTTAGGAGTAGAGATTCTCCTCAGTGGCTGCTGTGGTTTCGAGTTGCATTTCCTATCCAGGGCTTCTTCTTCTTCCTTCGGTCTTCATCGGTTCCTGTTGGTGGTGGCTGCAGAGCTGCTCCATCGATCGGTTGATAGCCCTTAGTTCCTTGCCGTTAGCCTCAGGGGCTACCATCGCGACGAGTAAGGCTCGGCGCGATTCGTTCATTGTTGTGTGGATGGATTTGTTTTCCCTGATCCTACGCCTGTTCGCTTGCTTAAGTTGTTTGGATAGCTCTGATTTGATGTCCGTTGTTGGGGGTACCCGAAAAATTCGGAATACTACCCTAACACAAGTGAAAGTTCTTAACACGTTCAATAACACAGTTAGGGCGCAAAGAGACCGAAATCCCTCCTGCAGATAGCACAAGTCCCAAAAAAGTTTGAATCCGTTTACACGTGCCCTCGCGCCCCCTTTTATAAGGAGACGAAGGGACTTTTACATTCCGATAACACCCTCGGGCTCGGAGAATATTCCTAATGTGAACACACACAAGAATGTCTTTTCCCCCCTTACACATTTACAAGTCTGCCACTAGTTCACACTCTAAACCCGGACTTTTTGGGACTACAACTTTGACTTTGCTTCTCCCGTGATTCGTGAATGTATTCGCCCGAAATTCCCGAACTAGGTCTTCTACGGATTCCCGAAGTGGCTCTTGCTTCACGAGCAGGTTCGTGCGTGTCCTTGCGCCCGAGTCCCGAACGAGTCTCCATCGATTCCCGAATCGGCAAATCTCCGAAGTTCGGACCATCACGGTTGAGATTCCGGGCTTCCGCATGTTCATGACTCCGCCTCTTCACCGAATCAAGATCCCCGAACTCTGCACATTCGCGAATTCGAGACTCCGCAGTCCCAGACTTCCGAGAATCGCGAATTCCCTGCTCCTGAAAAACATGCTTTGAGAATTCCGTTAAACTCGACGTTTCGAGGGTGACGGGTTTTCTGATTTCCCCAACAGTCGCTGTTGTTTGTTTTGTGCAGGCTGCGATGGATGATCGATGTGCTATCTGTTCCGGTCCTTCAGATTATAGTTATTGGTGATTGATTTTCCGTCTTCAGACCTAATTTCCTCGCTGAGCAGGTTCTTACTCTGCTCTGTTGATGCTTCTGCTGCTGCGGCCCTTTCGTTCCAATGTTCTGTGTTCCTGCTTCTTTTGTCTCTCTCCTTCAGGCTGTTGTTCAGCGTATTGAGTTTGTCTGTGTGAGTTATATTCGTGAAATCTGTGAGGATGGATCTCTATCAATTGGGGTTGAAGTGCACATTCCCTTTTCTTCTCCTAGCAGTTGTAGCTTCACTAGAATTTTCTGGGGTTGTGATATCAGCGGATATTCAACTCCGTTTGATTGTGCAGCTCTCCAAGCTGTTGTTTTTCTTCAGAGCCTATATGGTTTCATTGTTTTTGACTATAGTTACATGGGCATGATGCAACAGCAGTTGTTATTTTCATCAGCCGTAGAAAGTACTATCATCACCGTTCGTGTTTGCCGCCATATCATCACCTAAGGTAGTTATGATGAGAAATTGTTAGCTGATCATTGATATTTGGTTAGCCATTGTACCTTAATTTGGTTCTTTGTTTTTATATATTTTTCGTTCCTTTTCTTTTTTTTACGGAGCATTTCAGTGGTTTCTTTCAGTATGGAGGTTGCTCCATGTGCTCCTCGGTGTTCTCGGCGCTCAAGGAACCACCATCCTTGCATTCCTGCGGATTATCCTTCCTATGATGCTCCATCAAGATCTGCAGAAGAAGCTCTTGCAAGGATCCGTTGTGGCAAAAGATACAGTAAGTCACTTAATTTTCTTCATTACTTCCTCTTCTGGAACTTAGTGCTTTGTGTTTTGAGTAAATTCAGAAATTGTGATTTGTGCACTGATTATTTTTTAAAAAAATTGTTTATGTTGGCATCCTATGCAGGGGATCAATTTTGTCCTTTGTTACCAACGGAATGTTCGAAAAAACATTGCTTCTCACGGATTTGTGCTAGGAAGCAGCGACGTTTGGTTTGTATAGGTACCAAGTAATGACAACTATGAGTTTTTACTTTATTAGTCTGCTGGTTTGTCCTCTTTTGTAATCTACTCTTTCCCGCATTCTGTAGGCCTTCCTCTTGCTGTTGTTTCCTGTGCATCTAGAGCCATCATCCCCCGGGAATATGCAGAAGCACTTAAGGTATTTGTTTGGTTTCTTATCTTCATTGCCTTGCTCTTGCTGCTTCTTATATAAAACATGTTCAAAGACTGATCTTTTTTTGTTACCTTTCCAGCTCTTCATCCTGGAAGGTCTTATATTGGGCGCCCTGAATATAAATGCCAGTACTGTGATGCTTTGTTTTGGTATCAGGAGAGGGTTAAATCTGAATCAGCATACACCCGCAGAAGGATTGTCTACAACATGTGCTGTAAGGGTAGCAAGGTTTCATTGCCCCCTTTCACACCGCCACCCCAGTTTCTAGCAGAATTATTAAGATTTGATGGTGGTCGCCGCTCACGACTTTTTTTGCAAAATACAAGACACTACAATTCTTCGTTTGCATTCACATCGATGGGTGCGTATGTTGATCGTAGTTTGAACAATGGCAATGGTCCTCTTGTGTTCAAAATATTTGGTCAGGTTTGCCATAGGATAGGTTCTCTGTTGCCAGCTGATGATGAGTCGCCCAATTTTGCTCAGCTATATGTGTATGACACTTCAAATGAGTTAGCCAACAGATTTAGAGCAATTGACCCAGATGACAATGGTGCTGATGGCGTGTGTCCCGAGATTGCTGCTGGTCTTATCGATATGCTAGATGAAGTTAATCCATTGGCAAAGCAATTCAGAATTGCTAGAGACAGATTAGCTAAGCATGGAAACGAAGAAATTGGTTTTCGTATTGTTGGCGCAAATGAAGATGATCCAGTGCAATATGAAATGCCAACAACCTGTGAGCTTGCTGGTCTTATAGTTGGTCACTTTTCAAAAGAAAATTACAAGAGAGATATAATAGTCCATGCAACGAACGGTGCCCTACATCGAGTATCCTGTCTCCACCCTGCTTACATGCCTCTTCAATATCCTTTGCTTTTTCCATATGGTGAACGTGGTTATCAGCTTGGAATTAGATACCAGGGTTTTGATTTTTCTAAGCAGAACTGTCGATCAAAGGTGACAATGCAGAATTACTATTGCTATCGCTGTCACTATAGGATGAATGAACCAAATCCATCCCTCTGTTGTGGAAGGCTTTCAGAACAAGCCAAGGTTGACGGCTATGCATGTGTTGAGGAAAGCAGGTTGAAATACATAAACGATCATCAAGACGAACTAAGATGTGACTATTTTCAAGGACTTGTGGATGCTGTTGGTAAAGGAACTTAGGATGGTGGCAGCATTGGTAAGAAAAAGTTCTTACCTGCAAGTTTTACTGGTGGGAAACGATACATGGCACAAAACTATCAAGATACTCTGGCGATTTGCAGTGTATGGGTGTCCAGATTGGTTCATCGCATTCACGGCGAATCCTAAATGGAAAGAAATTACTGAGTCACTGGAAAATAAACCTGGTCAACAACCCTGTGACAGATCTGATGTTATCGTTCGTGTCTATAAAATTAAACTTGATGAGATGCTAGATGACATCAGAGATGGTACTGCATTTGGTACTGCTGTTGCTAGTAAGATGCCTTCATGTCCTGTAACTGTAGTTATTCGGGTGTTAATTTGCTTGTGATAGTTGTGTTGTCTATTCTCCTTTTCTGCAGTTCTGCAGAGCACTGAATTCCAAAAAAGAGGGCTGCCACATGCTCATATATTGGTATGGCTGCAGAAGGATGGAAGAGAAGGTACTGTTTCTGCCTCTTTTGTTTCTGCTGAAATCCCTGATCCTGATGTAGATCCATTAGGTTATGCTTTAGTAGAAAAATTTATGATACATGGACCATGTGGCGAACATAACCCTAGATGTGTGTGCATGAAAAAGGGCTCATGTTCTAAACACTTCCCTAAGGAGTTTAATGATGAAATTACTATCGATGAGAATGGATTTGCAATTTACCGATGTCGTGATGATGGACATTATGTTGTGAAGAATGGAATTCGTTTAGATAATCGATGGGTTGTACCTTACAATATGTATTTTCTTAAAAAATTCCAATCACATATCAATGTTGAATGGTGCAACAAACGTAAAGTTATCAAATATCTCTTCAAATACGTCACTAAAGGCCCTGACTTTGCTAATGTTGGTTTCAAACGAAAGAGAGGTTTGATAAACATTTCTGAAACTGTAAATAATGAAGAAATAGATGAAATTGAAGAGTATCTTGAGTGCCGATATTTGTGCGACAAAGAAGCACTGTGGAGACTGTATAGTTTCGACATACATAGCAAAACACCGTCTGTCGAACGACTGGCTGTGCACCTACCTAACATGAACTGTGTCCTCTTTAAAAAACAAGCAAATCTATCAGATGTTGTGGCCAATGAATTCCTACAAAGAACAACTTTGACTGAGTGGTGTAAAACAAATCAGAAATATCCTGAGGCTCAAAACCTTACTTACTGTGAGTTCCCTAATGAATGGCGATGGGAAAAAGATCATCGAATTTGGATCCATAGAACAAGGCAAAAAAATTGGTAGAATTTATTATGTTCATCCTTCAGAAGGTGAACGCTACTATCTAAGGATGCTTTTGACAGTAGTGAAAGGAGCACGGAACCTTGAGGAGCTGAGAATGTACAAAGGCGTTGTTTTCCCATCGTTCAAGGAAGCATGTGCAGCCAGAGGACTTCTAGGTGATGACAAGGAATGGTATAGTGCATTCGATGAAGCCATAGTATGGGGATCTGGACGTCAACTCAGAAACCTATTTGTCACGATGATGCTCTACTGTGATATAACTGATGAGAGGCATTTCTTTGAAAAATACTGGCAGTCCATGTCAGATGGTTTTGAATACAATCTACAAAAAACGATGAACAATAGTACATATAGAATTCCAGAAACTGAGCTCGGCAACATGCTTATAGAAGAACTACCATTGTTATTTGTGCGCAATGGAGCAAAAATTTCATCCTATAGTATTCCTCCTGTCACTAGAAGATCAGAAAATCATGATTTTAATAGCCTCATAGATGAAGAAACATCATACGATATTGCAGATTTAACAAAGAAATCATTGGAATTGTTTGAAAAATTGAATAATGATTAGTTAGATGCATTCAACAAAATCATGCACAATGTGAATACCAGCAAACCATCCTTTTTCTTTGTCTATGGCCACGGTGGCACTGGTAAAACATTTTTATGGAACACTATAATTTCTCACCTGCGGTCAGAAAGAAAAATTTTCCTGACGGTAGCATCATCTGGAGTAGCCTCTTTGTTGCTGCCAGGTGGGCGTACTGCTCATTCGCGTTTCAAGATTCCATTGCAAATTGATGATGAAGCTTTATGTGATATCAAAAGAGGAACAATTTTAGCTAATCTCATACAGAAAACTTCTCTTATAATATGGGATGAAGCTCTAATGACAAATCGACAGTGCTTTGAAGCACTCGATCGTTCATTGCGCGACATACTATCCACAAGTGATGATTCAGCAAACAGAAAGATTTTTGGTGGCAAAGTAGTTGTTCTTGGAGTGGATTTTAGACAGATACTACCAGTGGTAGAAGGAGGAAACAAGAACAAGACAATTAATGCTTGCATATTAAACTCACCTATCCGGAATTTTGTTGAAGTCCTTCACCTAAAAGAAAATATGAGGCTAAAAGATCCATCACTTGATGAGCGTGCGCAGTTGGAACTGCAGAAATTCAGCGACTGGATTTTGGCAGTTGGAGATGGAAAAGTTCCCTCTATTTCAAGAGATACAGAACCAGATCCTAATTTAATTGAAATTCCACGTGACATACTGATACACACAGATGCTGATAAGATTGAGACTATAGTTCAATCAGTTTATGAAAATTTAAATACCATGTACAAAAATCGGAGATATCTATGCGAGCGTGCCATTTTGTCACCAACAAATTCGGTAGTTGATGAGATCAATACTTTCATTTTGAACATTATACCTGGTGAAGCAAGAGAATATTTAAGCTACGATACAATGGCCAAAACTAATGATAAATCTTATGATATGGATACATTGCATCCAATTGAATTTCTGAATTCAATATCTGTTCCAAACTTCCCTGAGCACAAAATTGTCCTGAAGAAGAATACTGCAATAATGCTACTAAGAAATCTGAATCAAAGTTTAGGACTTTGTAATGAAACGAGACTGATGATTCAAACACTTGGTGATAATAATGTTATAGAAGCTGCAATTATAACAGGATCAAACATAGGTGATGTGGTCTACATTCCTAGAATAGTTTTGTCCACAATCAATCCAAAGTGGCCTTTTGTTCTCCATAGAAGGCAATTTCCTGTTAGAATTTGCTATGCAATGACAATTAACAAGAGCCAGGGTCAAACACTAATGAATGTAGGAGTTTATTTGAGGAATCCTGTTTTCACACATGGACAGTTATATGTTGCCGTTTCTAGAGTTACGTCGAAGAAAGGTCTGAAGATATTGATTGAAGATGAGGCTGGTAAATGTTGTTCAGCTACTAGAAATATAGTTTTCCACGAAGTTTTTGACAACCTCAGGTAATATCTGTTCTGAACTTGCTATTTAAACTTTGTTATTTAGCTATTAAGAAGAGGAGTGCCTAATGTGGCTAATTGACATGTTTGTTTATCACAATGGTCCAATGTGCCTATTCTTACTGTCCTATTCCTTATTTTCCACAGGGCCAATGTGTCGGAGCTTGATCGTCCAGGATGTTCGTAGATTGTACAGCTATCACCACAACAAATAGGTTGGTCTGGAGTCCACTGCGTTTTTAACTCAGCTTTGTTGGCTGTTATCATTAGTTCATAATTCATATGTTCTTACAGCTTTACTTCCTCTTGCATTTGCAGAGCAGTGGAAGCTAAAAGCTACCTGGTATTTGGCAGAAGTTGAGATCACAATGTCTTCTGCTGATACATATTTTGAACTCATTTTATGTGTTGATGGTTAAACCATACACCCTCTGTCCCAAAATATTTGCACTTATTGACTTTTGCGTTTCACTTTTGACCATTCGTCTTATTCGAAAAAAAATGTGAAAAAATTATTTATTTTGCTGTGACATGTTTTATCATCATATATATTTTAAGTATATCATAATTGTTTTTGTATTTTCGCAATTTTTTTGAATAAGACGAATGATCAAATGTGACATGTAAAAGTCAAAGGGTGCAAATATTTTGGGACGGAGGGAGTAGTTCGCTGATGTGAAAATTGTGTAATATTTCCCAATTAGCAGTGCATGCCTAACAATTGTGATGTTTATTTCGGCAAAGAGGCAGACATGATGAAAGCATGCGTGTGTTCTAAGATAGATTGAAAACTTCCTAATTGTGCTTTCTCCAGCCTCTTTTTACAATCTGTAGTGTTGTTAATGTTTTCTCTGTGCATCTTCAGTGGTGATCGCGCTGAATTGATAGCTTTTCCTACATATATTTCGAGCTTCATATCCTAGAAAATATGAAGTATTATGCATTGTTGTTTAAAGGAGCAAAGTGACAATCGCATTCATCTTCAGATAACATAGGCTGCAGAGCAATGAACAACATCTTTCAGCCTCTTCTCTATCACAAAAAGATGCTTCAGGCCAGGTAAGTATGCTAAATGCGCTTAAACTTCTAGATGTGCGATAACACTTTGATTTTTCAGCACCAAATAACAGGCGTACTTCACCAATATTATGGACCAAACATGATACATCAAACAGTAAATGTAAAAGCAGTCATTGTCCTCTTAAACTTCTCTACCAGCTCACCATAAATTGACCCAAAATCAACAAACACAACATCACTGAACAAAACAGTCAGCTCAATAGCAGCTAGAGTAGCGCTTTCCAACACTTCAGATACACCGCGAAATAAAAATCCAGTCGCTGTAACTTCATCAATATCATCTCCATTGAGCTGATTGCACCTTTATTTGGTATGTTGATTCCTAGGAAAGTTTCCAAAAGGATAAAACTGATTTTTTTTGGAAAGGACGGCAAAAGCTTTGCCGAAATTCTATTAGAAGGAAAAAATATGATTAGAAGGATAAAACTGATGAATGCAAAGATTTTTGCTCATATGCCTCTGCAACGAATATATCTCTCAGGGTCAGAAGACTATTAGAAAAACGACTAGAAACAAGAAATGTGACAGGTTTTTCAGCACTCACCATAGTCTTGACAAAACCGATAATCCGTCCATGATTATTGTGGCTACACATCGTAGTGATGCATGCTGCAGAGAGCCCCAATTATTAGTAATTTGAATGCAGCCATCATTTAACACTGCGAATCAGAAGGAAAAAAAAGGATCATCCATGAAAAACAAACACATATGGATCTGACCAGCCCGAGCACACTCACACCAAAAAAGTAAGGTTCTATGCATGCACAATCATCACTTCCTACAGTACGAGTAGGTAGCCAAATAGTACACATATAAACAGAGTACAGCATGGTCCTCCTCACCACCCATACATGTCCCTGTCATGCCCAGACCATTGGCATAGCCAGCTCTCTCAAAATAGCACTCACTCCATTTCCTACAGAATTCTCTCGACACATTCATTCAACAATTAGAGAAGCAGAACAGAAGGGTCATCGCTGCACCATGAGTTCTGCTCCAGACACAGAGGTAACAATGCTGCTTTCTCAAACAAAATTTCCATACTTCATAATCCTGTGTTTTTTCTTACTAAATATAAATGTGTGCATGCTTCGCATCAAGTTAGCAGAGAACTCACTATTGAACCCGAAGCTGTTTTCAAAGCTGCTATCAAGAAGCTAGGATCTGTTCAGCACAAGATCCAATTCAAAACCACACACGATGGGGTGTATTTTGCAATCTTGGATGTGCAAATCAACAACTATCCACACACAGAGCATCCAAACATGAAAAGATTTTATAGTTATTTTTATGATACTCAAGAAGAATGCAAACATGATGCATATTCAGAAGCAATTGAATGGCTACAAACAGAGTTCAATCTAATCATAGACACCAAGCTCAACAAAATATTCAAAGATGCACAAGAGAAATTGCAGATAGCCAACGTTAGAGCATCCATTATAGAAGAGAAGTACCTCAAGGTTGCAAAGGAAGTTGAAAAACTGGGCACCCAAAACCATCTAGCCATGACCGAGATGCTACAGACTGCAGAAAAAATGAGAGATTTGCTATGGTTGACACCAAATACAACACCATTAAAAAACATCTAAAGATTATCCTCACATGATATACATAGGGCAAGATCCTCCAAAGAATCAAAAGGAGCAACTTGCAGAGTGTCTGGCTAGAGTTTTCCTGACACTGAAGCTAGCATAAATCACATTATTGGACTATAGTCCTAAACTATGTACATAGTTATTTAGTTGTAGGCAAGCATTCTGTCTTGATGGTAGAAATAGTCCTGTGTGTAATATTTTGTAAGACACTGTGTGATAACTTCATCTTTTTGCATCTAAGATCCGGTATTCTAATATAAGACTTCTCCTAATCAGACTCACACAGTTTACAAATCAGATCCTCAGAACCAAGCGAAGAGTATTGCAAAAAAACATTTTCCTCTACCTTCTGATCTCAGTATCTATAACTACAAAAAAGGTTATAGAAAATGCTCTGAACCTGCAAGTTCCTCTATATAACTTCTCATCAGTTCTAAGTATAGAAAATACTCCTATATTGTACTTAACCTAAACACCAGATTCGCCAAAAAGTCTCCCGTACTGCATGAGAAACAAACATACCTTAACAAATCAGCTACAACCACCAACAAACACGATACAAGCAGCACGAACAGAGAGCGAAAGGAAGCACATCGGCTATCCTGCAGAAGGACGACGCACACCCGAGCAGAGCAAACGAGGGAACAAAAGAGGAACGCCAGGAAGAGGAGGGGGCGAGATTCAAAAGTACACTGCGCTGCTCGAGAATCGGAGGGCAAGATATCAAGACGGCACGATGCGCAGAACCGCAGCCGCCGTCTCCGTCTCCAGACCCGTGACAATCTCACTAGACGCTGCAACCACTGAGGCGGATAAGAACAAGTCAGTGAGGCAGCGACGTATTAGGAGGAGGAGAAAAACAAGACCAGAACAAGGCGAACAACCCAGAAATAACACATACAAAGTCGAAATCCCACCAAAAACTATCCTCAATCCAACAACGCCAATAGATGCTATTCGTGGGCTGAGACATAATCGAGGAGCCCAGTATCCACAGTATCTTCTGCGCATGGGCAACTGCCAAGATGATCAAATCATGCATCTACTCCTGCACACCCTAACCCACAAACATATGTGTATCAGAAATAATTAACCAAAATCATCAACAAAAAAGCGACATCCGCAACAACAAAGGAACGGTGATGCACCCATTTGACCTATAACAATTGACATTTGCAGACCGACGCGCAGGGCGCCCCCCATCCGCTAGTATACTGATTGTTGCAACATCACTAAGTCCAGCGTTTCCAGCTGAATTCAATTACAAGAAGATCGAGGGTAATTCCTGTCTTCATAAAATTTGCAAAGATGAACAATTGTTTTGAGCATGCAATCTAGAACCATAGGCTAAAAACTTAATTTCAGGATGCAATCTAGAACTATCACACTGGCAAAAAATTGACAGGGTTTGCATATACGGGGCTCATTGCCTGTTGTGGTATTATCTTCTTGAAAAAACATGCTTAATAAGCCATGCTTTGTTTTATCAATGCAGTACTTAACAGCCCTGACACTGATTTGCTGAAGCACTTCGATGAATGCTTTAGTTTCATAGATGAATCTATCACCTCTGGAAGCAACGTGTTAGTTCATTGCTTTGCTGGGCGGTCAAGGAGGTAATTTCTTTCTCCCTCTCCCTCTACCTCTTTTTGAGATATTGAAATGTTTACTTACATTACTAGCAACCCAGTTGTAAATTGAATTGCATATTCAGTTAAGAAGAAATGGGTGTTAAAGGATGGCTACTTCATTAATTTGATAGATAATGGGTTAAGGATGGTCTGAACACGGTGCGGAGATTGAGGGAGTGGGGATTTTTCTCTTTTTTAGACTCACTCACTCGGGGGAGTCAGGTGAAACAAGCTTTATGTTGTTCAAATTATTACGAAAAATAAATTAAATGCATAAACATTTTATGCGGGATGTGCAAAAAATAGAGGGTTTTTGATTAACCTCCTAACTTCAGAAGAAAATAAAGCGAGATTGTTGTTGCCCGAAGATATCAAAGGACTTCTTTCATGCATCTAAGTCCAAGAAGGTGTAAAATACTAGAAAATTAGAAAATAATTTAGTATTTTAGTTGGATTTTATACATGCATTTACATCTCTTGTACGATCAAAACATAGTATCTTACTGTTCATATATTTACTATCATTATTCTTATTGTTAATTATTATGAATTTCGAAAATTAAAATATGTAAGTCATTGCAAATAGTGGATTGTTCTTTTGCGCAAAGGTAACATGCTTATCAGTGTAGCATAATACCTAACCTATCTACTAAACATATGGTTATTTTCATTGTTCTTATTATTAATTATGAATTTCGAAAATTAAAATATGTTTTTGCGATGGAAGAAATGCTTCATTTAATTTAAGTGCATGGGAAGATACAATCATTTAGTGTCCAATGTTCGTGAAAAGATACAATCATTTAGTGTTCAATGCTCGTGGCAATGCACGAGCACTTCACTAGTATAATATAAGAACACTGCGTTTGAAGTGGGGCGAAGGGTGGCTCGGCTGGCTGGCCAGGCTGTGGCCAGCTCTTGCCTAGCTGCCTTGGTACACCTTCTATTGTTTGATTCACATTTACCGGTAGAGCCCGATTGAATTGAGACTGTGTTTGATTGCACGTATATATGAATTGGATCACCTTGCATCTGGGAAAGGGTAACATTACCCTTCTCTTTGTCTAAGTGGCATTCAATCGAGCGCTGGCAAGGCAAGGGACATGAACACGAGTAGAACAAGCACAAAATGGTGGAGAAGTTAAGCAAGTTTTGTGCTTGTATTCTCCCCATCGGGGCTCTCTTCTTTTTAATATAATAGGCAGCTCTCCTTCCTGCCGGTTCGTTAAAAAAAAAGTTAAGCAAGTTCTGGGAGGGAAAACAAGCACACGCGTAGTAGAACATGCACTCCGGCTGTAAGAAATTAGCCCTCCGCGGCAAAGATTCGCCTGCTAATCTCCACACAGCGGAACGACGATTGAATCTACCGAGATGAAGTTGCACTGATCACAGACGACAACGGAGACACGATCTTTGGTAACGAGGTTCAACCGAAGCCTACATCCCCAGGGCATGACTACGGGCGCTCCTCCCCAAACCGCAACACCGGTCGCTCCGGGATCCTGGCAATACGTCGTCTTCCCCTGCGAGTCTGTCGCTATGTCGTCATAGTTACAACAGCAGCCCCCTCTCATATTTATGAGGAGGCTCGGGTTACAGAGTATGACACGGACTCTACCATATACTGCTAAATACAACTCAAGTCTCATCGTAACCGGACTGCACAAATATTCGACACAATATCTAACAAACTCCACCTTGGTGAATATTCCGCCACCTTGAATTTGTCTTGTGTGAACCTCCATGTACACTAGACTTGAGTCATCTTTGCCGCTCTATCAAGAGCTGCCCGAAGAAACACTGCTATCCCTGCAATTACCGACTCCATGACTCCACCTGCAACTGTGCACCCTTCTCTTCTTTCACCACAATCTCTGTCAAGCAAAATTAGATTCATCTCCAGCTAGACAACAACTGAATCTAACACCATGCTCTACCAGACTCCATCCATAATATTGAGAACATCACAATCACCACTGAGTCACATGTCAGAATTACCACCTTAGCATTGCTCTTTCGTTACCGCTGCCATACTACGCCAGACGTCTTACACCGTAGTCTCCTGCAGCCTTGTCCAACCAGATTACTCCAGTTGCAAGTATAGACGCGACCGTCTATACTTCCTTCCAGCTCAGCCCTTGAAGCTTCTTCGCGCTCATCGATCCACGCTTCAGAACCCAGCATGTGCAACTCGAATCGATCCACGCCTTTGCTGATTTGGATGCACACAAACTCTCCCATGCAAACCTGCATCCTGAGCTCAGGCCACGTGTTGCCACGCCACAGAGAACAACAACTCCATCAGCCGTCACGCTCCTATGTCGTCATCGCTGATCCTGTCATTGCCTCTGACTCACGGTCTGACCAGCCTGTTGCCGCTAGTCTCTCCGCCATGCACCACGGTATGTTCACCCTCCAAGTGAACTGTCCGCCAGCCATCCTGCATTGTCCGCTATGTTCCCCCGCGAACTATTCGGCTCAATCTATCCATCATAGGTAGACCACCAGTGAGCCGCTCCACTTCGACCCTGTCAGCCTGCCACCTGACTCCGCCGATCCTAAGCATCCACTGAACTGTTATCGAACTCCTATCAGTTGCCATGTGCACCACAACTGAACACTGTCGATAGCTTCCGCTCGTTGGCAAAGAGCCCGCAACACTTGGCATGAGGTTTGGTCTGTCAATCGCTACCTCTCCTCATTGTTTGTTGCAATCTTCATCAACTTTATGTGACATCCCATCGTTCCTTATAGCTTTGGTGTGTGCACAACCTTGCTAATGTTGGAATTTGGTCCATGTGGCCCATTTAGTAAATTCTAAAGCATGCACAATAATAGTCTCGTATTGCCAAGACAAGGAGAGGTTGCCTTGTTTAAATATGGGAGTCTCCTATCATAGCAAAATAGATGCATGTGAGAGAAAAGGAGATCGTTGATACACGCACGCGCGGCCGCGCATTTTCGCGTAAATTATCACGTGACTTGTGACTTGTGACTTGCGCGACGCGTACGTGTACAATCGGCTATTACGAGTGCATTTTAATTTTTTGTCTTTGTGTCAATGACGTTTCGTTTCGATCGCTTAATGGTGACAGATTTACCGCAATCAAATAGGCGGTTTCGGCACTGTTTGATAAAGGTGGCGATTTCGCTTGAATCAATTGAGCGGTTATCGGTCCGATTGATGAGAGGAATATGAAACGTTGGCTGGAGCCAATAAACACCAGGAGACGTCTTGGTGGTTGTGACACGGAGTAGACATACACTTCATCTCCCACGCGTTCGCCGTTCGACCGCTAGGCTGGCCGCGCTTCGTCGACCTTCGACCTCGGCGTGCACCGGGCTTGGAGGAAGCGGGATCTCCGAAACCACTACCGCAACATTCCGCACGGGGCGGTAATCGGGTTTTGGGCGGCGTCACACGCGACCGCTTGGTGGATCCGCAACTACTTCTTCGACGCGTTCGTCAACTCACCGCGTAAGAACCGTGAGTAATTTCTTAATATGTGGCTTGTTCATTTGTGTTGTGTGATTGCATCATTTTTAGTCAATATGCTTTTCCTCAACATTAAATCCGGATTATTCATAATTAGGTTGTTTTTTCCAACAATCCAAAAACACGATTACGCCTATTTTTATGATCTAGCAATGGCAAAAGCATCTGATGCCATGAAACCTGAGAGGTTTGGAGGTGAAAACTTCCGTAGATGGCAGACAAGGGCCAAGTTTTGGCTCATGTCGTTGGGATTATGGTGGGTGATACACCCGATGTTTCCTCTTCCAGAGGAACAGGAAGCCCAGTTTGAGAATGCGAATAACACCGCATTGGGCTGTCTACTCACCATCCTGGCAGATCAACTCTATGATGTGTATATGAATTACACGTCGGCCACTTCGCCGTGTGGGATGCTTTGGAGCAAAAATATGCGGAAGCCGAAGCTAGTCGCCGGTTGTATGTGTGTGAAAAGTTCTTTGATTTCAGCATGGATAATGCTAAATCAATTGTGACTCAAGCACACGACCTCCGGCTTACGGTTGGCGATATTGCACATTTGGGATGTGCTTTGCCTCCAAAGTTTGTTGCGGCTGCGATAGTTGCAAAACTTCTGCGGAGTGGCGTGATTTTGCTACTTCTATAAAGCACAAAAGAGAGGAGATTTCTATGGAGGATCTCATTGCGGCTCTCGATGTCGAAGAGAAGGCAAGGGCAAAAGATGCGCGGACCAAGAACGTGCAGAAGCGGTGCCAATGTTGTTCAAAAGAACAAACAATTTAACAAGAAAAAGGGTCTCAAGCGAACAAAACTACTAGCTTCAAAAAGAAGAAAACGAGAGAAAAAGGATATGAAGAACCTTACATGTTTCGTGTGCGGTAATTCTGGTCACTTTGCCAAGGATTGTAAAGACCGCAAGGACAGGACCACTGAACTTAGACAAAAGTTCACTCATGTGACCATAGGCGAGGCCTCTACTTCAGAAGGGTATGGTAATCCTTTTGTTGTCTATTCGCATTTCATTCTATGGATTGGTGGGTCGATGCGGTGCAAATGTTCACGTGTGTTACGATATTTCTTTGTTTTCTTCGTATCGGGCGACGGGGGCTTCCGGCGTCCCGATGGGGAACGGATCGCGTGCTTCGTTCTTGGTGTTGGTACGGTGGATCCGAAGTTAACTTCGGGGAAAACCCTCCAATTGAAGAATGTCCGAGACGCGCACCGCCATAAACAAGAACCTATTGAGCGGGTCTCTCCTGTGTAGGAGTGGTTATAAGCTAGTTTTCGAGTCAAATAAATTAGTTGTGTCCAGGTTTGGGACCTTTATAGGAAAAGGCTATGATAGAGGAGGCTTATTCCGCCTAAATACTGTTGATTCTTGTTATGAGATGAATATTAATACTGTTCTGAACAAAAATCTTGCTAATGTGTGGCATTCGAGATTCTGTCATGTTGGTTTTGATACAATTGCTAGAATGTCCAGATCTGAGTTAATTCCTAAGTGCGACATAGTCAAAAATTCTAAGTGCCAAACTTGTGTGCAAGCAAAACAACCTCGAAAACCTTTCAAAGCATTAGAGTTTGAGAAGGTTTTGGCACCTCTAGATTTAATTCACACCGATTTATGTGAGATGAATGGTGTTTTGACTAAAGGAGGAAAAAGATATTGTCTTACTTTTATTGATGATGCAACACGTTACGCCAAGTCTACTTGCTGAAAACTAAAGATGAAGCGCTCAACTATTTTAAAATTTATAAGGCGAGAGGTTGAGAACCAATTAGAAAGAAATATTAAAAGGCGAGAGATGATAGAGGAGGAGAGTATACCTCTACCGACTTTTCTAATTTTCGTTCCGAGCATGGGATCATCCATGAATTTACACCACCATATTCACCACAATCAAATGGTGTAGCCGAGAGGAAAAATCGGACGCTTTTAGATTTGGTGAATGCCTTACTACAAAGTGCGGTATGCCTAACATGTGGTGGGGGGAAGCAATCCGACAAGTAAATTTCGTGCTCAATAGAGTGATCACGAAAAGAAGTGACATAACTCCATACGAGGCATGGAGGGGAAGAAACTCCAATGTCAACTTTACGAGAACATGGGGATGTTTGGCGAAAGTCAATATTCCGGAGCCAAAGAAGAGAAAGCTTGGGCCAAAAACGGTCGATTGCATTTTTATAGGATATGCTCGGAATAGTCCTGCCTATAGATTTTTTATAGTTAAATGCGAAACTCCGGAGATGATAGTTGATACTATAATGGAGTCTAAGGATGCGACTTTCTTTGAAAATATCTTTCCTATGAGACAGACTAGCGGTAGTTTAGAAAATGTGGATGTAGTCGTTCCAGACTTTCCTCATTGTGAACAAGTAGAGAACATACCTCTGCGAGAGGATGATGATGAGGAAGACAACAATTTAGTCATCACTCCGCGCAGGAGTAAGAGACAAAGGGTCGAGAAATCCTTTGGAGATGACTTTATTGTATACCTTGTGGATGACGTGCCTAAGACTCTAGCTGATGCTTATGCATCTTCGGATGCAGAGTATTGGAAAGAGGCGGTTCGAAGCGAGATGGAATCCATCATGACAAATGAGACTTGGGAAGTCATTGAACGTCCAGCTGGGTGTAAACCCATTGGATGTAAATGGATTTTCAAGAAAAAGATGAGACCAGGGTGGCACGATTGACAAATATAAAGCGAGGCTTGTGGCCAAAGGATTTACACGGAAAGAAGGTGAAGATTATTTTGACACATATTCACCGTGGCCGGGTTAATCACTATCGGGCTCTTCATAGCATTAGTTGCTTCCTATGGTCCGCACATTCATCGGATGGATGTAAAGACGGCTTTTCTTAATGGAGAGTTGGAGGAAGAAATCTATATGGAGCAACTTTGATGGTTTTGTGGTTAAGGGTCAAGAGAGTAAAGTGTGTAGATTACTAAAATCTTTGTATGGTCTAAAACAAGCACCCAAACAATGGCACGAGAAATTTGATCGGACTTTAACATCCGTTGGTTTTGTTGCAAACGAAGCGGATAAGTGTGTTTATTATCGTCATGGTGGGGGTCAAACGGTGATCTTATGCCGTATGTGGATGACATACTTATATTTGGGACTAATATGCGGTAATTGACGAGGTCAAATCATTCTTGTCCTCATGCTTTGACATGAAGGATGCGGGAGAAGCGAGATGTTATCCTAAATATTAAGTTGACAAGAAATGAGAATGGGATTATTTTAAATCAATCTCATTATGTGGAAAAAATGTTGTGTCGCTTTGGTTTTGAGAATGCCAAAGTAGCCCCTACACCCTATGATGCGAGTGTAAAATTAAGAAAAAATCAGGGCGAAGGGTTGGATCAATTGAGATTTTCACAAATAATTGGTTCCCTCTTGTATCTTCTTTGGAGCAACATGTCCCGACATCTCTTTTGCTGTGAGCAAATTAAGTCGATTTACTTCCAATCCGGGGAAGGATCACCGGGAAGCACTAGTGAGAGTGCTACGTTATCTAGTAGGAACAATCGCATATGGAATTCACTATACTCGGTTATCCACCTGTACTAGAAGGATATAGTGATGCAAATTGGATCTCCGACGCGAGATGAGATTAAAGCCACGAGTGGCTATGTGTTTACATTAGGAGGTGCTTGCAATTCCATGGAGGTCATGTAAACGAGACCATTTTGACGCGATCAACCATGGAAGGCCGAGCTTGTAGCACTTGACACGGCTACGGTTGAAGTCGAGTGGTTGAGAGAACTACTCATGGACTTGCCTTTGGTTGAGAAACCGGTTCTCGCTATCCTTACATATTGTGATAATCAAACGAGTCTTGGCCAAGATAATGAGTACTAAGGATAACATGAAGTCCTCGAGACATGTGAAGCGGAGGCTTAAATCGTTAGAAAGCTGAAAAACTCGGAGTAATTCTTGTGAATTATATTCGCAAGGTGAGAAAAATCTAGCGAGATCCTTTTACAAAAGGGCTTGCACGGACGGCGATATCTCGTTGCAAGTATGGACATGGGACCGAGACCCATTTAGTTGCAAAGTAATGGTAACTCACTTCCTCCGAAAGGAGATCCCTTATTTGGAAAATGAGAAAAACAAAATTCTTGTTGTAACAAGGAGTACAATTCATTTAAATTACCCATGTTCATAATATGTACTCTTTTCGTATGGAAGGTTGGCTATAATACCTTAATGTGTTCTAGTGTCTACCGAGAGAAAAGGTATCGTCCTACGGGATACCTATAATGAACACACCTATGTGAGCTCAACCGTTGGGTCACGGTTTATGAGAGTGGGGTGCTTTCTAGAAAGCTCATGAGAAGATCGGGGAGCAAGACCTTTAAAGCTCTGTTTAGACTTGGCGTTCTGGTAGTCTAGTACTAGATAGATTTTCAAGAGAAATCTGATAGCAAAAAGCTATGAATTCAAGGCTTAGTCCATTCACAAGCTGCTGAAAGATGGATCTTGTTGATCTAGGTGTAAGTTCAACCCGTACGGGACTTGTACCGAAATTCGGTATATAAAAGTGGTTTAGAACGAAGACTCGCTTTAGAATTGGTGGGGGAATGTTGGAATTTGGTCCATGTGGCCCATTTAGTAAATTCTAAAGCATGCACAATAATAGTCCGTATTGCCAAGACAAGGAGAGGTTGCCTTGTTTAAATATGGGAGTCTCCTATCATAGAAAAATAGATGCATGTGAGAGAAAAGGAGAGCGTTGATACACGCACGCGCGGCCCGCGCATTTTCGCGTAAATTATCACGTGACTTGTGACTTGTGACTTGCGCGACGCGTACGTGTACAGCGGCTATTACGAGGCGATTTCGGCTGTTTGATAAAGGTGGCGATTTTCGCTTGAATCAATTGAGCGTTATCGGTCCGATTGATGAGAGGAATATGAAACGTTGGTCGGAGCCAATAAACACCGGGAGACGACACAGAGTAGACATACACTTCATCTCCCACGCGTTCGCCGTTCGACCGCTAGCCGCCGCGCTTCGTCGACCTTCGACCTCGGCGTGCACCGGGCTTGGAGGAAGCGGGATCTCCGAAATCACTACCGCAACATTCCCGCACGGGGCGGTAATCGGGTTTTGGGCACACACACGCGACCGCTTGGTGGATCCGCAACTACTTATTCGACGCGTTCGTCAACTCACCGCGTAAGAAGCGTGAGTAATTTCTTAATATGTGGCTTGTTCATTTGTGTTGTGTGATTGCATCATTTTTAGTCAATATGCTTTTTCTCAACATTAAATCTGGATTATTCATAATTAGGCTGTTTTTTTCCAACAGCTAACTCCCGCACGACACACCTTGCCGCCGTAAACTGATCCGACCAACTTAGCCGGTCGATCGGGATACAATTCGCTTCCCACCATGCGAGTCAAGCAGCCTGACTTGGCAAGAACATCAGATCGAGTCGCCCACGTAACCTGACTTAGTTGTATGTAATCTGGCCACTTCCGTACTGCTCGGAACACCCTCTACCACACGTCCCTTGGATGAAATCAAAACCAGAAAACCATCACGAGATCACGCCATGATAACAAAAGAAGAAAAAAAAGACCTTCCTCTTTCACAAGTATCATTAACGCACGGATCTAAGTCTTGGCTTTCCTTTAACCAATGTTGACCCCAACCTCACGTCTCAACTTAGAGGGCGTTTGGTACCCCCTGGCCATGTTCGGTTGCTTGGTCCTGGCATCGGGCCAGGCTCTGAACATGCAGCGAGCAGCCCCCAGCCAGGCTATGGGGAAACGGCCGAATCGGCCGTTTTTTGAGAGCCTGCTGCGCGTGTGCAGTGTTTAGGCAATTGCCTAATGATGTATCAGCGCTTGGTTAGTAAATATTAAGTGGTATTAATATATTTTAAAGTGGATTAAGATATAATTATATAAAATAAGAACTTTAAGAGTGTATTTGTATAAAATAAAAATCATAAGCATAATTTTATAATAATTTTAATCTCACGCAACATATCTTCGTACAGCTAACCAAACATCTTTTCTCAGCCAGGTTGAGTAGATGCAACTAACCAAACGCAACACGTTGCATGCACTCAGCATGTCTCACGTGAGCTTGGCTCTCAGATACGAGCCAGGCTCCACTACTACGCAAACCAAACATGCCCTTAGAAACGAGTCCTGCTGAGCTGCACCTTGGCCTATTTACCATCACAACCTCTGTCATCGATTTGTCCTGATCTGACACGAGCAGACCATGTACCTTCCTAGCCAACTACGGCTAACCGCACCACTCGTGTCTGGCCCGAACTCCACGTTATGCCGACTCTGCATCTTCTACTGATCAACGCCCATGTCAACTTCGATGTCGTCGCCGACGCTCACACCGACCCGTTGCGACTATAGCCGCAATTATGCTCCACCTTGCGTTGTATCCGCACCGCACCGACCGCATGGTAAACAACGCCTTGTAGACGCATAACCCTCGAATCTCCAGGTGACCTGCATAGTCTCTAGATCAAATCCAAACCGTAGCTCTGATACCAATTGTAAGAAATTAGCCCTCTGCGGCGACGAGCCGCCTGCTAATCTCCACGCAGCGGAACGGCGATTGAATCTACCGAGACGAAGTTGCACTGATCGCAGACGACAACGGAGACACGATCTTTGGTAACGAGGTTCAGCCGAAGCCTACATCCCCGGGGCATGACTACGGGCGCTCCTCCCCAAACTACAACACCGGTCGCTCCGGGATCCCGGCAATACGCCGCCTTCCCCCTGCGAGTCTGTCGCTATGTCATCATGGTTACAACAGCAGCCCTCCTCTCATATTTATGAGGAGGCTCGGGTTACATAGTATGACACAGACTCTACCATATACTGCTAAATACAACTCAAGTCTCATTGTAATCGGACTGTACAAATATTCGACACAATATCTAACACCGGCTATGGCCCAGCACACTTGCAAGTTGTGCTCTCGGGACGCCGCCCTGCGGGTCGACGAACTGCAGTCTGAGCTCCGTGACCTGCCCGCCGCTTTGCAGGACACCGCCGTCCACCGGCACAATGACGCTCCGTGACTTGCCCGCAGCTAGGGGGAGTAGTACTCCTCTGCCCGGACTCTGTTCCTTCCTACTCCCTCTGTCCCGTAATATCTGTCGTTGTAGCTACAGTTTCGTGTCCTACAATAAGTGTCGTCCCCTATCGATCTGTAAGTTGTAGCTGTACCACTGCCATCGTACTATGCTCCTGTCACCTGCCTTTTCCTCTCAGCTCGAGACCCACCTCCCACTTCATGCAACCAAAAGTTTTAAAGGAAAATTCCCAGCCAGTCGTTTCAGTGCATTTTCACATGCAGCAGCAGACACAGCCACTCGTTTCGGTGCGCTCACATGCAGCAACAGACCTTGAATCATTGCTGGTACGGGTGTGCATGTCTTCTGCCACTCTTCTTATTTCTCGTGTCCAGCTCTCCGACGACACTTATTCAGGGACGGGGGAGTAAATCCTAATGTATACACTATAAACTGATTTGGTGGCTACGATTTGAGATCCGCTTCAACTTAATAGGTGCGTGTAACTTCTTAAAAAGCATCAAATTGCATCAACGACTGCACGCCGAGCAGCCTGGGCTCAGTGTAGTCATGTGCTTAACACCATTTCCTTCAAAAAATGTGCTTAACACCATCGTACCTTTTGTGCAGTAGCTCAATAGCTTTGTCGTTTCCGCCTATATAAGTCTAGTATGTGCCTGTTTCCCAGTCCACAATTCTATTTCCCCTGCAGCTCAAACTTCTTTAGGATTTGTCTCCCAGATATATTTGCCCCCTCACCGGCATATGACAATGGTACTGGGCTTTGGAGGTATTGGGAAGCTACGACATGCTTTTCTGATAAGAATTCCAACATATTCATCATTTTGGATTCATCGTAATAGGCTGTACTGTATGCATGCATACAAATATATTTCAGAAACAAAGTGGTACCTAGAAAGTATTCGCATAAAGGAGGAAATTGACTCGATGAAGGGGGTGTTTCGAAGTCGATACATCCACAGTTTCAGCCATTACGAGAAAGGAATTTGTTCATTTGCCTCCTCCGTTCCTGAACTGCCTATTGATATGAGCATTTGAATTTCCATCCTACACTAGTGAAGCCAGAAACGCAAAAAAATATACCCCCTCCGTCCTTTTTTTGTCAAGGAACAGTGATTCTCCTCACGTGACACGCTTTCCTAGCGACTATTAATAAGGGACGGAGCGAGTAATCAATTATTTTTCAGTTCTCCAATCTAAACAATACATTAATTAGGCTAAACCAACAACACTGCCTGCCACTCTGCATGCAAAAGTAATGAAGTATCAATTTTCATCACATGCACGATCAGCCATAATGCAGTCGTCTTATGCTGTACGTACTCCTATCCTTTGATGGATATAAAACCGGCGTATGTTTTCGCTATCATCCTATACTCATCTATAGGCATGTTTGGATCACCTTTAGTCTCATGACTAAAATTAGTTAGGCTAAAAAGTTTTAGTCCCCCCCTAGTTCGGAAGCAAGAGCTAAAGTGTATTAAAAGAGCATTAAAATCCCTATTCTCTCTCCCTTTCTCTTCTCTCTCCTCTCCCTCTCTCTCTCTCTCTCCTCTCCCAAGGTCTATTGACAGCATGCATGTGGTCATTAATAAGGAAAGAGGAAGAGAAGATTTTAGTCCCTTTTAGCTGCCCCCACCCCCTACTAGCAAAGTTTAGCCTCAAGACTAATTTTAGCCTCACTTTAGCCTCACATTGTTTGGAAGTTTAGCTCTGCTAGAGGCTAATTTTAGTCGAGCTAATTTTACTCCCTATGATCCAAACATGCTCTCCTCTAGTTTTAGGCGTTTTTGTATGTCCCTTGAGCGTTTATATCCATGATTTGCCTCGCAGATATATTAGGATTGGGAAGTATTAGGAAACTTCAGTGTGTACGGCTTTTGGGTAGCTCCACAGCCTCTCGCTTCTTGTCTATAACACATATGAGGTAAACAAGTGCAATATAAAAACATCACGCGATCTTTGTAAGTTCCGTCTGTTGCCAAGATGTGTGAGAATCACTCTGCGCACTAATATATGTCTAGTGTACATCTACTGTGGGTATATGTAAATATATGTTCACCACAAAAAAATGGTAAATATTCGTTATTTGATCAATGAATAGAGACATGTACATCAGCAGATTAAGTTGTTTTCATAGTGCACATCTGTTCAGTTTTTTTTTTGAACTACTTGTTTGTTTTGTGAAGTAAAGGAAGATGTCACAATGATTACAGTAAACAATCTCTAATGGTGAATTAATTAAGTTTAATGGATTTGTCTCGTGAATTCCGTCCTTTCATGTGATTAGTTTTATATGATTACTTATTTAATCCTACTAATCTTCGATTTAATTAATATAGTAAATTTTGCAAAAAAAAAATATCACCGATATAAACACAGCATTAGCTCCCACCTGTTTTTTTAACCCATTACCCATTATATATCCTGAACCTCTATGTGGCTTATATAACGTGTTACGATGTCTCCACTAAAGTCCCCAGTATCTTCAGTTTCTTTGATCCTGCTCTAGTGCTCTGATTACATGCAATGTTTTAAAGAGCAGTAATTTGCATCACAACTACCATGAATTCACTCATGATCACAGACAGTGAGCTACGAATACTAGCTTTGTTCAAGTTCTTTCCTACGCAGTTCTTCATACAGGACAGTATCTGCTATCTAGGATTTATCTCCCAGTTCAGGATTTAACATCAGCAGTATAATTATATGACCAAAATATCAAGCTTTAGTATGGTATTAGGAATACTTGATCTTCAATGCCGCAGAGTACAAAATGATTCTACTCATATTCCCTTTAAGGCGTTGACGGTTTTGTGTGCAAAAAACAATGCAGCACAACTAATTAGGCCATCTTTTTAGTATCACAAGTGTTGAATATGTGACTAATCAGGCCATTGTTCCCTGCAAGCATCCGTCTATTTGTATTTCAGTTTCAGAAAAAAAACAACAGCGCCATGGGTCACACCATTGATACTGGGCCAAATTTATTTTTTGAAACGTGCTACTGGGCCAATTGAGTGAGAAAAACTGATAAAATTTGTGGTTGTCACTGAGAAAAGGAAAAGACCAGCGGGGCCTTTCTATATGGCTACCGGAAGGTGAATAAGGTTATCAACTTTCAGTCCACCAAATTCCATCTAATATATGTTTTTTATGTTTCCACCGGCCCACCTCATGACTACTAATAAAAATATTCCAACATGCAGAAATGTTCCAATATTTTTCAAAAATGTTGGTTTCCTCAAATATTTTTTCTGAACATTTTTCAAAATGCTACAATATTTTTCATAAATGTTGGCGTAACATTTTAACTCTTCGGTGGGCCTCATCCTCTACACCTTCGACGGTCAGCTGCCGTCGGCAGCAGCAGCGATGCACAAAGCGGCGTGGTCGGCCGACCGTAGCCGGTGTGGGGCCGCGGCGGCCGCACGAGCCCACACGTGCGGCCATGGCGGCGCCGGCGCCGCGCGCGGGCGGAGGAGGTCGGCACCGGCGGCGGTGCGCGGCTGACGAGGGTCGATCAACTGAGGGGCTCGCCGGCATGGGGCTCTGGTGAGCGCACGTCAGGAAGTGGGCGGGCACAGTTCCATGTTGGGTAGAGGCGACGGCGGGAGGCCGGGAGGGAGGAGAGAGAAGGGATGAGGCTAGGGTTCAGTCGGATCCAATAGTTGTGGTTAGTTGCACAAATTTCAACAATTGAAAGTTGCAATGTCTTCCCACCTTCTCCAAGATATATAGGATTTCCCGGGACCAGCGGTCCGGGCGCTGAGACATTTACACCAACAAACAAACATGAATGTCGGGCTAGATAAATCGGAAGATGGGCGACGCGGGGGTGTGTATGATGAGGAGGTTGAAAGTTAGTTGGTGGACTTTCTGCTCATGATATGTCATATGGGCCTTAGACGTGGCGTGCAAGTTACACGTAAATATGAGAATTTTTTTATATTTATATTTTTTTTCTTTGATTTTTAAAAAATATGTGTGTCATCTCAAATTTTGTAAAACTATACCATTACCTCTATGTATATGGCGTTTTTGCCCGAACGCCATACCACACGGCGTTTGTGAACAGCACCCGACACAGGTACTGTAGCGCCTGCAAACGACGTTGTGATACGGCGGTAAGGATCAGATCATTTCAAAAATCGTAGCTTTTTTTGTATGAACTCGGATGTAGATAAAATTTATATGCAATTATAGCTTTTTACGAGATCTATAACTTTGTAGTTCAATATTTTTTTTCATTTGAAGTCATCTTGAGACCGAAAAACAATATACTAACCAGATCTGGATACCGAAACTTGAGATCTGTGTAGTATATCATTTTCTCTTTTTTTTGTCACAAGATGACTTCAAGTGGAAAAAGTTTGAACTACAAATTTATAGATTTTGTCGAAAGCTACAATTTTCATATAAATTTTATCTCCATCCAATTTCATAAAAAAGAAGTTACGATTGTTTGAAAACGAACTGAAATCTACCGCAGTTTGGTACGGCGGTTGGAGGTGCTACGTTAGCACTATTCACAAACGTCGTACCTCACGGCGGTTGGAACACTGCAGCACCCCTAACCGCCACACGGTATGGCGTTTGGACCCAAACGTCATGTGATACGGCGGTAGTAGTATAGTTTTGCAAAATTTGAAATTGTTGTATATTTTTGGGAAAATCGAAAAAATATATAAAATAAAAAAATATGTGCTCTGTAAATGATTCATGTGCTGCAAGCAAACAAAGGTGTATTTTCCAAGTACTGATGATATTTATCAAGTGCTCCGCTTTTTTTTAGATAAAGGAACAAAAGTTCCGGCCTCAACGATTCATGGAACCGCTTGCGGCCGATAGGAACAACTCACACACACGACAAGACGCAGAGCCGTACTAGTTCAAAACGATTCAAGCACCGTTACAAAGCACGACAACACTCTAGTTACACAAAGCGAGATCATCTCAAACTAGAACTAGTTTCCGATACGCTTAAGAACATTCCACCCGGACTTATGAAAAAACTCCAAAGCCACGAGTCTCTAATGCACGACAACCTTCCTTTAGAATAATTCTCCCATCTTCTTTAGAAAGGACGGACCAACTCCCGATCCGAATGTCCCCCTAAATATCACCCGCAAAATAGACTTAAAACGTGACTTTTGAAATACCAAATCATTCCTATCGATCCACAAGGCCCAAGATAACGCCGCCAAACCGATCAAGACAAGGTTCCTTTGCTTACTCGAAAAACCTCTAAGCCAAGGACCAAAAAGATGTTCCACGCCCTCCGGTTTTTTAACCCCAAATGTAAAACACACGCTTCCCCACAAAAGTTGAGCCATGGGACAATCAAAAAAGAGGTGTTGAATTGTTTCTTGTTCCGTACAGAAGCAACATCTCGTACACCCCCTCCAATGTCGTTTTACTAAGTTATCCTTAGTCAACACTACCCCTTTCTTAAGAAACCAAAGGAAGATCTTAATCTTCAAATGAATCTTAGCTTTCCACGTCCAACAATTAACCGGAGTCCCTGATTTTAAAACTAAGTCATTGTACATATTTTTCACAGAAAAATTCTTGTTGGCTGTCCAAACAAAGGTGTCCTTGTAATCATTAAGATTCACGATAAGAATATTCCCCACTAGACCGAGCCAACTGTCCCAATTGTCCCCTACTAAAGCACGTCTAAACGCTACGTTTAGTGGAGTAGTACTTAGTACTTGGGCAACCGTCACATTTTTCTTCCTCACTATTCTATACAGATTAGGATATTTTACCCTTAAAGGCTCCTTCCCAAACCACAGATCTTCCCAGAATCTAGTCTGAGTACCATTTTGGACTTTAAACCTACCCCTCTCTATCACAAGGCTTTTCACCTCCATTAATCCTGACCAAAAATGTGAATCCCCTTTCTTTCTCTCCACTTGTGAAAGCGTTTTTCCTTTAAGATACTTTTTCTTGAGCATTTGCTGCCATACTCCATCTTCATTGAGTAGTTTGATAACCCATTTACTCAACAAGCATTTGTTTTGGATATCCAAATCAATAATGCCCATCCCCCCAACACTCTTAGGTTTATGGAGAATGCTCCACTTGGCTAGCCTATACTTCTTTTTGTGCTCGTCACATTGCCAGAAAAACCTTGATCTATAATAATCCAGTCTCTCCAAAACACCTTTAGGTATTCTGAAGAAGGACATCATAAACATCGGTAAGCTAGACAAAACCGAGTTAATAAGGACTAGTCTTCCACCTGATGATAATAGCTTACCCTTCCAGCTGCTCAACTTTTTTTGAAATCTTTCTTCGACCACTCTCCAATCGTTATTTGATAGTCTCCTATGACTCCTAGGGATACCCAAGTACCGGAATGGAAACTCCCCTTCCTTACAACCAAAAAGCCCGACATATTCCCCGACCCTTTCTCTTGTTTCTCCAAAACAGAATAACTCACTCTTATGGAAGTTGATCTTAAGACCTGATAGCTTTTCAAAGGCACTTAGTACCAGTTTCAAACCTTTGGCCTTTTCTAAATCATCTTCCAAAAACAGTAACGTATCATCTGCGTATTGTAAAATGGAGAGGCCATCCTCCACTAAGTGAGGAACCAACCCATCAAAGAACCCCAACTTGCTTGACCTTTCAATCAACACAGCCAGCATATCTGCAACCAGATTAAAAATAATAGGGGACAAAGGGTCCCCCTGCCTCAAACCCTTCTTGGTTTGGAAAAAGTGACCCAAGTCATCATTCACTTGGACACATACACTACCCTTTGCAACCACTTTCTCCATCAATTTACACCACATACTCGGGAACCCTTTCATTCTAAGTACTTGTTGCAAGAATTCCCAATTGACTTTATCATATGCCTTCTCAAAGTCTAGTTTGAGAATAAGACCCTTCTGCTTCTTCCTTTTAAGTTCATGAATGGTTTCATGTAGGACAACCACCCCCTCCAGAATATATCTTCCGGGCAGGAAGGCAGATTGCGAGGGTTTGGTAATTCTACATGCAACCGAGGTGAGTCTGTTAGCCAACACCTTTGTAAAAATCTTGAAACTAACATTAAGCATACAAATGGGCCTGTATTGCTGAATTTTCTTAACCTCTTTCTCCTTAGGGAGTAATGCAATTGTGCCAAAGTTGATACAAAAAAGGGGTAGGTCCCCAGCATGAAAGTCTCGGAACATGGCCATTAGGTCATCTTTTATGAGACTCCAAAACACCTGATAAAATTCTGCTGGAAATCCATCAGGCCCCGGAGCCTTATTATGCTTCATCTGGAAAATGGCCTCACGGACTTCCTTTTCAGAAAATTTAGCCACAAGCCTTTCACTCTCCTCGTTGGTGATTTGAGGAATATCCTCCACCAAAGATTCATTAAGTGATAATCCGCCAACTTCTGAACTCCCAAAAAGAGTCTTATAATACTTCGTGATATAGCTATTAAGTTGTTCCTCTCCTTCCACAATCCCTTCATCCTGTTCCAAACGAAAGATTCTAGTCTTCCTCCTCTTTCCATTTGCTATCATCTGGAAATATTTTGTGTTATTGTCCCCTTTTAAAATTTTAGTGGTCTTAGCTCTTTGAAACCATCTAATCTCCTCTTCCCTTAGTAATTGCGTTATTCGCTCATGAATGCTCTGCTTTAAGTCCCATTCATGCTGGCTTAGCAGCTGGGATTCTGCTTTCTTATCTAGTTCCTCAGCTTTCCTCAACAAATCTTGTTTTTCTTTCTTATAAGCTCCATTCATATTCTTTGCCCATCCCCTCAAAAATTGTCTTAACCTCCTAATCTTGTTTTGCCACCTTTGCATGGGGGAGTTACCTTTGTTTTCTTTTTTCCATACTTCAGAAACCACCTCAAAAAACCCCTCCTTCAACAACCAACCAAGCTCAAATTTGAAGGGTGGTTGTTTCAGGGGCTTTGCCTTTTCTCCTGTACTTAGCAAGAGAGGAGTATGATCTGAAATCTCCCTATTAAGGGCCTCTACTGTCGCCAATGGAAAATTCTGCTCCCATTCCGTACTAACCAACACTCTGTCCAACCTCTCATATGTAGGTACCCTACGAGAGTTAGCCCATGTGAACTTACGTCCCCACATCTCTATCTCTCGTAGGTCCAGACTATCAATGACCGCATTAAATAAGAAGGGCCACCTTTCCTCGAATCTGTCATTATTTTTCTCACTACTGTTTCGAATGATATTAAAATCCCCCCAATACACAGCGGTAACTTCTCATCACTACAAGATTGCACTAACTCTGTAAGAAAAGATTCTTTGAATTCCGGTTGGGCTGCCCCATATACAGCCACTAGAACCCATTTAAAATCACTCTTCTTATCCCTTACTCTAAATTTCACGAAAAAATCTCCATCATCAACACTACCTACATCTAACACATCTAGGTTAACTCCTAACAGAATGCCCCCCGATCTCCCATGAGGTGCATTCCAGTGCCATACGAAGTCCCTTCCCCCACTAAAATTATTTAGCGATTCTTGGGGAAAATCCTTCTTGCCCGTCTCCAAAAGAGCAATAAACGCTAGGTTTTGCTCTTTGGACGTCTCTCTTAGAAATCTTGTTTTAGCCAAGTCACTAAGACCTCTGCTATTCCAAAAGATTCCTTTCATTTGGCACCTTTTTTAGAAAATTTTGTCCTTATTTTGCAAGTCTTTCTCAAACACGACTTAGCGTGAGACTTGCCCTTACGAGTGAAGTTATCAAGTTCGCTGTTTAAAGGGAAACTTGATTCATCAAAAATCTCTTCCATTAATTCACCGCATAAGCTTTTTAAAGCTTTTTTCTCTATGTCCTCCACACTCTCCTCCTCACTCTCATAATCCCACCAAACCTCATCGAC
The DNA here is from genome assembly GCA_947561735.1 of Cenchrus americanus. Lineage (NCBI taxonomy): Eukaryota > Viridiplantae > Streptophyta > Magnoliopsida > Poales > Poaceae > Cenchrus > Cenchrus americanus. Next base: position 61,530,680 of record OX387240.1, read on the forward strand.
CCCATCCCCTTTATGTCCTTATCCGACTCAAGATCCAATAAGTTATAGATATTATTGTCTTTATCTAAACTAGATTCCCCTAGATTGAATCCTATTTGTTGTAAACAATTCAAAGCTAGGTCTCTATTTACCGAAAGTAAAGATGTGGGACAAGAATTACCTTCAACGAACTCTAGATTCTTCCCGGCAACCCTCCCCTCGGCCTTAGCCAAAACGTGCTCGTCCCTAGACCGCCGAAGCCTTGGACTCGCCCCGACCCGCATCTTACTAGCCTCGAAACCGTCGTGGCCTCCATGATCCTGTCCCTCATCTCCACCTCCTTGCCCCCACCGGTCAACTCCCCATCCTCGGGCCCCTCCATCTCCTCGTTGCTCAACATCCTCCTCACCCATCACCTTATCTGCCATCTCATCAAATACACCATCCGCTCGCATTGTTTAGAATTTCATCCGCCTTTTCTCTCGAAAAACCTCAAACTCCTCCTTTGACATGCTTTGAACCTTCTCCTTCCAAGATATAAAATCATCATTAAGGCCCCGGGTGTTCTCGGCCACCCTCTCTACCTCACTCGCTCCCCGATCCTATCTTTTGCTTCTTTGACAACCTCTCCCCGCCCTCGTCCTCTCCCCCGCTGCCCTCCCTCAAAAGAACCCTCCCTACATGCTCCCTCAACTCCCACAAGGCCACACAAACTTCGCCTCCTCACCATTCTCACCAACACCCACCTTCTCCACCTCAAATTTCAACTCAAAATAGTGATCACCAATAACCACATCAAGCCGTTCCGGATCAAACTCGGGTTAAGGACCGCCACAAGAACACGCCCAAAGTTGTTCTTCCGGTAGTCTCCATATCCACAATCCGAGTGGAGCCAAGCATAGACCCAACGCCCACACGGCTCGAGAAACTCGTATAGCTCCTTCCGCGGACCCCAAACACCCTAATCCGGACCTTCGGTAGCAAGTATCCGACTTCCTTCTCCTTCCACAACTCAAACTTCAACCTAGCCCGTGCGCGAACACCATCCCCTTTAATGTCAGCACCTCCAAAAGCAACTGCCCTCTGCAACTCCATCTTTGACGGAAATTTGACCAAAAAGGAGTTCTCCTCATGAACCTTGAGTTCCCATGACCACTTCCCCGGAAACAACCTCTCAAGCTGCCTCTTCACCTCTTCCATCTGAATTTTCCCCCCTTCAACCGAGATGAGCGCCGTCCTTGAGTCCTTTTTTGCTCTAGGCAATGGAGGCCGCGGAATATGATAGAACCCAAGACCATGCACCGCATAGCCAACAAGCATGTGCTACAGGCCTCGGCATCTTCATAACAGGACACTTGTAGTTTACATGATCATTATGCCTATCACAAATCACACAATAAATCTCGGCCTTGCAAGCAGCAGCAAAATGCCCTTTCTTGGTACAACGGGAGCACTTCACTCCTGCCACAGCCTCATCACCTGCCTGAACCTCTCCATCCCCAGCCTCCTCCATCACCACGTCACCCTCTCCATGCTTCTGCTGCTGGATTTTGAACATCTCCTCGGCCTTCAGCTCGTCAGACCCATGTCCGTCTCTACGAGCCTCGCTTTGAAACCCCCCTTGCCGCAGCTTCATCCTGGCCGGCACGAAGACGGATGTGCCCATTAACAGGAAAACTCCGGCCTCCAGGTCCACTGCCACCACCCCTCCCATTGCGACCACGTTGAAAGCCTCGACCGCGACCACCGAACTCACCAGCCCCTCTCCCTTCAAAACTCCTCTGAAAGCCTGACCCTGCCGCCACCTCCCTGCTCGCCTGCTGCCATCTTCCACGGAAACCTCCCACAAATTGTGCCGGCCCCGCCCTCCTTGCATTGATGATTTCCTTCTCTGGCCTGTCGTCGCCGCCCCTGCTCCATCTCCCCTCACGCCACCACTCCGCCATTCCCCCTTCACGCGCCGCCCCACGGAAAACTCCCGAGACACTCTGCGCCTGGCGGCCGCGCGGTGCTCGCGATGGAAGACGATACGGTTTGCCTCCCCTCGAGAACAGGCGCCCTAACTCAGCAGGACACCGAAATACCCCTTGGGCCTGGCCCAACACTGCCTGCGAACTCAGCCCATTAAGGTGAGCTGTTACAGGTACCCGAAATTCAAAATTTTTTGAAAATGGATCTCGCCGCACCACCACTTTCTTCTCCGCCTCCGGCTGCTTCACAACCTGCGGCGAGCTCTTAACGTCCAAAATCTCAGACAGCTTACACTTGGCACCCTTTTTTCCATGCCGTCGGTCATCTGCCCAGAGGTCCCCTAGTGACCGTACCTGGAACTCTCTCGCCGGTGGCAATGGCCCCTTCCATGGCCGGCCTTTCTGAGATCGATAATGCATCAACTTAGGATGCATGTTCGATGCCTTCCTTGCCGTGGCAACGCACTCTGGCTTAGACACAACCGGCGACGCCTCCCCAGCATCTTAATTGACACAGCTTTGCTCCGGCCAGAGCACAACAACCTGGACTGGTCGGCGCAGGACTCTGCGATGGAGGAGAGCACCTCCTCTTCGTCGGAGCTCTCATCTCCGGCAAGAGCCCAAAAGCGGGATCCATTCACCGTCTTCCTGAACTCCGACCTCAAGTCTGACGAAGAACCAACGCTAGAGCGCCCCCAACAGTCCACTGACTCCGTAACATCCACGCCGCTCGCCGTCGCGCCGGCGCTCCCGCCGGAGTCTGCAAAAAGAGTCGACCTCACCTTAGCCTCTCGCACGTCGCGCCTCGTCGTAGCCCACGGCCGCGGCGCAAGAGTCAGCCTTCGCTGTCTCCCCCCCGCCGGCTGGTACTCCCTCGTCGCTTTCCTCACTCATCCCCACATCAATGTATTCGTGCGAAGTATTCCTGCATAGTCTTAACTCCTGCGTTGCTCAAAGATGGTCTAATATTGGAGGATTGGCTTTGAGTTAACATTTGGTCTGATCCATGGATTACAGAAGACAGTACAACAAGGGAGGAGCCACACCTTCGCAGGTCATCCCTCCTCACCTGTCTGAAACATGGTGTCGATGAATCTTGGGGTGAAACACAAATTTGGGGGTTGCAGGGAAAAGAAAAAAAGAATGCAGGAATGAACACCGTGTTCGTTTGGTTTATCAGCCACCAGCCAACAGTACATTTCTCTCAGAATAAATCAGACACCAACAATCAGCTAGCAGTACTTTTTATCTGAGAACAAACCAGCACTAGCCACCAGTCAAACGAACCGACTCGAAGTTTGTAGCTCCGTTACAAAACATCTGATTGTGAAGAGCTAATCAGTAAGCACCAACAACCTGAGAAGAAATGTCTTGCTAGTGGAAACTGGAAAACATAAAGCCCCCCTTACGTCTTTTTATCCAAATTGTAAATCTTTTTTGTTATGCATCTATATATACATGCATGTCTAATGAATCTATAGATTTACCAAAACAATTTATAATTTGCAACGGATGAAGTACAATATAATTTGATGAGTGTAGTGGTGAGGCTTTGTAACTCGCTGCAGTGATCGCAGGATTAGGCCACACCCACAGTCCTGTTCTTTTTTTAAAAAAAATGTCGGACAAGAAAAATGTTGATGAAGAAGGAAAAGCACTCGACTAGTTTGTGCCGGTAGTACAACCCAGAAAGAAGAACGTACTTGCGGGTAGTACAACAGAGGCGATGGAAGCATGAGCACGTGTGTGGTCCCTCCGGTTCCCTGTTAGAAGTCGTTTTGACAAAGTTTGAGTCAAACTTTAGGAATATAAATCATGAATAACTTTTAAATTGTTGAGTTTGAAAATGTGAAAATCATATAAATAGATTTGTCTTGAAAATTACTTTCATAAAAATATACATATATAACTTTCTAATAAAGATTTTTTATAGAAAAAATTAAAGTTGTGCTTTGGTGACCGTGTCGTTTCCTAAACGATTTCTATTATGGAACCTGGAACCGGAGGGAGTGTACCAAAATCTTTAGAGAAAACGGAAATGCTTCCTGCCTGACGTCCGATGGGCGTCGGACACATCTCCCACGCAGGCCCACCTTGCACCCTTTTCCCACGTACATGGTCAAAATAACAATATATGGTGGGGGCCCACAACCACTACAACCACACAATCTATCTTATCTCTTTTCTTCTTCCCTGTCGCTCGTCCGCCGAACCAGGAGGTGCGCAGCGCCGATGCTCCACCGCGCGTTCGTGCGTGGGCCGCCGCCACTCCTCACGGCGTGGCGCACGGGTCCTCACTCTCCCCGTTGTGTCGACGCCCGACGTCGGCGAGCACGCTCCCCTCCGCCACGACGAGGAGGCTGACTCGGGCGGATCTCGACTTCCAGGGTTCCATGGTGGTGCTCAAGTGAGCTTGCGATGGGCACGTAGAGCGGTGGAGGCAGCGGCTGAGCGGATGGGCGAGCTATTGAGGCCAGGGCGGAGCTCGCCACTTGTTGGCTGCCACTCCCCGTGCGGGAGGCAAGCTCGCCAGCGGCAGAGCTCGACGACGGCTCGGTGCATGCTCATGCTCCCCGCGGCTCGGGGCGACGGAGCTCGGTTGGGCGCGCGCCGCTCCCCAAGGAGCTCACTGGCACACGGGTTGCTGCTCCAAGTGGCCTTCTCTCTGCCTCCGCCACGTCGTTGTTGCAAGTGTTCTGCGCGAATGTTGGAAAAGTAGACCAGGATGTTTCAATATTGCAGGATGTCGCAGATGTGTTTCAAAATGTTGCGGATGTTATTTCAAAATGTTGCGGATGGTTGTTTTTGAATGTTGCGTATTTTTTCTTCATGTTACATGCAACATGACTCAATGTTGCGTAATTTTTCTTCATGTTGCAAGCAACATGTCTCAATGTTGCGACGAGATTTTTTTCATTTAAATAAATTTGTGACTACGATACCGATCTCAATGTTGCCCTGATGTTGGATGTTGCAACCATTAATTTTCGATGTTGCAGATGTTGAGTCTCGATGTTGCAAACATGTGTTGTTGGGTGTTGCAAACATTATTTTTCAATGTTGCAGACGCTGCGTTTCGATGTCGCAGACACGTGGTGTTGGGTGTTGTGTTGAGGAAAAGTAGAAGAGGCTCCTGATGTTGGATGTTGCATGCAACACGGGTCGCAACATGGCCACAATATAGACGCAACATGGTCGCAACATGGGGGAGGAGAGAGGAAGACTCCTGATGTTGGATGTTGCAAGCAACCGCGTTCGCAACATTTTCATAACACATTCGCAACACGCTCGCAACATTTACCCAGTAGTCTTTAGATCTAACGGTACGACGATTGAGGATCCTAAGATCTAACGGCCACAGAGCCGTCCGACAAGAGCGCCGGATCGGACGTCCGGGCGCTAGCAGCGCCCTAGAGAAAAAAATTCTTTTCGGAAAGGTGAAAGCACCAGGTTCCGGTTGTCAGAGAAGGTCGGCGTGTTCTCTGCACGCCGCAAGCGTTCGTTCCATGGATGGACGACCGTCGCCACAAGCAGACGGGAGGTTCGCTGAGGATACCCTGGCTCGGAAGCAAACACATGACGGCGAGCGCCACGCGCAGCAGCTGCTGCTCCCTACACGTGTTGCCGTGTGTTGTCCAAGTGATCCATCCTAAATTACTGTTCGTTGTCATTTTTTTTCTGAATATAAAATTTTATGTATGAATCCAAAATGTATGTATATTTGATGGTGAACACTTAACAACAGTAGGCTGTTTTTTAACACCGAATGGCAGCTGGTGGGACCCATTAGCTCTTACCCTCGCCCGTGGCCGAGGCGAGGCGGTGATGCGGTGGCGCCGATCAGGCGGGACGGCGGCAGGGACATGGCGACCATTGAGATTAGGAAGGGCGGGATCAAGAGGTTGGTAACGGTTGATGGGCGGATGGTGCGACAACGTGATGACAATTGCCGACCAAGGAGGTGGAGAAGGCAGCAGGGTGGACAGTTCCTTGAGGAAGAAAGAATGACCGAGGGACGAAGAAGAAAAAAAGAAAGTTAGTCTGTTACAATTTTACGTAGGCCTCATTCGTTTTTCTTGGATTGGGTCCAATCTAGGTGGAACAAGGTGGGCCGATTTCAACCTAGGTACAGAAAAAAGGTCGTTCCGTTTAGGCTGGACTGGAAACAAAATGGAGCTGGCATTATTCCTACAGCCCACATCCACGGTCATTTGTGATCCCCGTCTCTGTCTCCTACCCTGCGGAACGAATCCTACGCCCGCGACGTGAGGCCGCGAGGGGCGGCGGCCCGCACAGGGCACTGGCGCGCGGGAGGCGACCAGGCGGGAAAAGAAGGCATCGCAGGGAGCCAGAGATCCGCATGACGTCGCCAGTGTTGGAGATCTTGCTCCATGGCCACAGGATTTGCTTGCTTTCGTTTGCCCCTGTAAACCAAACGTGTGATGAAATGTGTTAGCAATCTGCTGCTACTGCAAGCCCTTCTACTGTTGGCAGTGGTTGTTCACTACAAGGTTTTCCCCTATTGCAACACAACTCTTAGGCAACACCATAAATTTGGTTGCATTAGGGGGTACTATGACACCGAAACAGTGATTTGGTTGTAATATGCGTGTCTATTGCTACACAAAATTTGAGTTGCAATATTTATTTTTTTGTGTTGCAACAGGTTGACGCTAATGCACCCATTAAGAGGATTTGTGTTGCATTTGGTTGGAAATACTGGTACCCCATTTCTGCGTTGCATTAGCATGTCATGAGTTGCAATAGAAAGTTGTTATAGCTACTGTACTAGGCTTGGTTGTGTTTGAACAGCTATATCGCAACGTCTTATTTGGGTTGCAAATATATCTTTGCAATGTTGCAACAGGTTTATGCTAATGCACCTATTATGAGAAATTGTGTTACATTTGGTAGGAAATACTGCTACCCCATTTCTGTGTTGCACTAGAAATTCGTGTGTTGCAATAGAAAGTTGCTATGACCACCATACTAGGGTTGGTTGCGTTTGAACGGCTATATCGCAACGTCTTTGGGTTGCAAATATATCTTTGTGTTGTTGCAATACAAGGAGGGCTATTGCTTCGTTTCTAGCCTCAAGAAGGAATATCGTGTACGTATTGCCACGAAATTTGTTTTGACGAAAAAATCCTGCTATGGGGCTGTAGCGAAATTTAAAATGTGATTTAATAGGTAAATGTTATTATGAAAAATATGAATTTTAACAATATGGTATAGACTATATGTACCATGAAAAGAAAGAGAGGATTTGTTTAAATGAAAAAAATGGTTTGCTATGGGGATGTGGGCTAAGCCAGGCCACAACAGGCTCAACCGGCGAGCGTAAAGCCCAGCGAGCGGGAGTCCGAGTGGGCCGGCCAGCCCATTAAGCCCCATAGCACAAGTAGCAAGCAGTAGTGGACGACGGTAATTCGGAGTTCGAGAGCGTAGGCACGCCTCCCCTTTTAAGCTGGGATACCCCCTTCTCAGTTTCCGGGGTGGCACTAAAGGTCCTGGAGTGTGACGTCGCTGCAAAAATGCCAAATGGGTTGGTGAGAGTAATAAAAACAAGGATGGGCCAGCCCAAATTGTTTATAACCTTCAGCTCCCCCACCCTAATACACTTCAGCTCCCGACCAGCTCCCGACCACCCCCCTCGTCGGCTCTGACTAACACCTCCACATCGAGATGCCCCGTATCGAGATTTCCCCTGCGGCGAGCGGCGACAGCGGCCCGAGTGGTCGCATCGACCCCTTCCCGGGCCGGTGTTGACGGTGTATTTTGGTGCACCTAGCATGTTCATTACACTTTGGTTTGGATTTGATTATGGAACTAACCCGCCACTAGGCACACTAATCATATAACAAGTTCATCTTTGTGCATGCATTTGGAAGTGTTGTGTTTATGTAGGAAAACATGGACATAAAGGACGGATTCGCAACAAGTTCAAAGGAGCATTTACGGAGTCTTGTTCGTGTTCATGAGCTTGATGAAATCACTTCAAATGGTGGCGAGGACCGAAGTGCTACGAGGAACACCCCGGGATTGAAGCGTAAAAGATCGAACTTCATGCGAAGAGAGCCTCCATCTTGGACGCGAGGATAACGACATCAAAATCATGCAAGTCGAGGGGGCAAAGTACATAAGTGCACGAGGACCCACGGAGCAAAAGGGGCGACCGAACCGGGACAAATTGGGCACGGGCCGGCCGGCCCAGCCCAGCTCCGCACCGGTTCGGTCCCGTTTTCCTTGCCCTCGAAGGATCTTCAACCCTAAAACCCCCGAAGCGCCGCCAACACCGAAAAGAAGAGTCATTCGCACCGAGAAGGCCATCCACAAGCTAGAGAGAGAGAGAGGAGGAGGATCTCCGGCGGGGAGATCAACCACCTCGAAGGAAGCACCCTCTCGTGGAGAAGAAGGAAGACACCGGCGGAAGGGAAACCATGATCAACGGTGCCATGATCAGCACCTTGATGGGGTAATCTTCTCATTCGTCCATGGGTTGTAATCGATCTTGAGATGTAATCGCACTTTGTCGGATTATCTATCTATCATCTTGTGTTGAATATACTTTCATGCTTAAGGTTTGCTACCATGCCGTAAAGGGAGTAAGGCCTCAATGCTTCCTTGGATCCATTCAATACGCCGTGTCCATCAAAGGTCTAGTCATGATTACCTTCGCGTAGTGACAGTACGAGAGGAGGGAAAGGGCGAAACCGTGGTCACAACCCCGATAGATTAGATTGGTTTTTCATGTCTTTAAGCGATTGCATGCTCTAGTATCGTAGACCCGTGGGCGAGTGTCTTCTACCTTGATCGTTTATCATTCTCTCTAGTGTAGTTTAGTTGTTTTCTAGTATAATATTAGTTAGGGTTTTAGTAGCTAGTGTGTCGTTGTTGATCGAACGCTTGTAATCCCCTTGCTCGCGGATTGACAAGAACCTTGGGAATCCCGTGGTGAAAAAGGTGTGGGGTCCGTACGCTTGCGGATCGTAGAGGGATACGTCTTTTATCCGTCAACAAGCCCCTTTTTTTCCGGCGCCGTTGCCGGGGAGCAAGTTAGTTTACATCGTTTGATTTGCATCTAACTTAGTTTTATATTTTAGTTTATCTTTTGATTGCTTTATCTAACATATATTATCTAGAAAAAACACTTTTTTCGTTTTTGTTTTTGTTTTTACCTTATTGTCTAGATGGCGTTCGTTAATCAACCCGTGGAAGAACCGGAGAAATCATTAAGGGATTACGCTAGCCCTCGATGTGAAGACATAAAAGTACAAGAGTCGGATTCGAAGCTCGAAGCGACCAAGTATGAAATTAAATCCAAGATCATCAAGATGGTGGCGGCGAACCCATTTGAAGGGATGGTTACGGAGAACCCATATAGACACATAAGGGATTTCACGACAATATGCAACACGATGCATCACGAAGGAGTGCCCGATGAATGGTTCAAATGGAATCTCTTTCCCTACTCACTTGCAGGCAAAGCAAAGACATGGTATTCGGTTGCGTCCTTTGAAGTTGAAGGCAATTGGAACAAGTTGACAAAGAAGTTTTGCGAGAAGTTCTTTCCAATTAGCAAGGTTCAACATCTAAGGAGGCAAGTGATCACTTTCATGCAAGGAGAAGAGGAAGGAATAGACCAAGCCCGGGATAGGTTTAATGAATTAATTGAACAAGGACCAAAACTCGGCTTCACCGTTGACGTATTCTTGCATACATTTTTCTTTTCCCTAACCCCTAGTTGCATGCGACACGTCGAAATGTGTGCGGGTGGGGATCTCATGGAGAAAACACTCACGGAAGCCGCCCAACTTCTACAAAAAGTTAGTAAAGCGGCTGCCATGCGAAGAGATTGGGAAACAAGACTTGCGGAAGAGCCGAATACAATTCAAGGAAGAAGAAGCTTGCTGGTTTTTCTAAAGAGGCAACCCCGGAAGTCATAAAAGAGGAACCAATCATGGAAAAGCTTGAACAAGAACACATCAAGTCAAGAATTAAACCAAACGTCGACTTCGCCACACCAAATGAGACGAACAAGAGAAGCATGTCAAGCGCGAAGCCACTAAGGGAGTTCGAACCAATGGATTGGGTTCCTATTGATTATGGAGAAGTATTCGACAAGAGGAGACCGTTCCCTAATCAAAAGGGAATGGCAAGAGCATTGGAAGTGGATTTCCCCGGAGAAGAAAGCTGAAAATTCATACGACCTCGAAACCACCGGTGAGATTTTTGAAAAGCTCTTTGGAGATGACGTAGTGGATCCGAACATATTGCCGAGGTGAAGAGAATCATGGGGATCAAGCCCGAAGCATCACCATACGCTCGCCTCGCTGAAATTTACTCGATAGGATCCAAAGAAGAAGAGAAGACGACACCACACTTGAGTTGCGAGATCAACGGAGTTCAATGCAAAGCTTTATGCGACATCGGAGCCCAAGTAAGTGTTCTATCTTCTAAAATTTATGATAAAGTTCAATACCACAACCTAGACTTAGCTCCAACATCAACGAAATTAATTATGGGAGATGGTAGAACTATCAAACCTCTAGGTATTGCTTGCAACATGAAAGTAAAAATCTCTAGAAACTATATACCAACCGATTTCTTTGTTATTGATGCTTACCATGGTAATCATGATCATATAATCTTAGGTAGGCCTTTTCTTAAGTTGGTTGATGCCGTGTTAGATGCCGGAGAAGGCAAAGTAACAATGAACCTTAATGGAACAAAGTACACATATAACTTTCTTCGTGCTTCTAAACACCTTACACCTTTCCTCCCGAAGATGAAGAAGTAGAAGAGATAGATAGTCTTTGTTTTGTTGAAACCCTTAGAGACCCGCTGCAAAGAGCGATGGAAAATCAAATTAGTAATCAACAAGATGAAGAACTAGATGAAGCGACAAAAGGCTTAGAGCCGCATGATGGTAGTGTGGAGGAAGAGAAATTCGAAGACATAGGAGAAATCAAACTCGAGGAGCCACAAGTGCCCGAGGTAGACCTTAAACCTTTGCCCAAAGGATTAAAATATGAATTTTTGGGCCCGGACAAAACTTATCCAGTCATTGTGAGCGACGAGTTGAGTCCCGAAGAAAATGAAGCGTTGCTGATTTTATTAAAAAAACATAGGAAGGTGATTGGATATTCAATTAATGATCTCAAAGGAATTAGCCCGGCCTTTTGCACTCATCGTATACCAATGGAATACCAATGTAAGCCCATAGTGGACCACCAAAGGAGGCTAACTCATGCCATGCGAGAGGTAGTAAAGAAAGAGGTTATCAAGTTACTTGATGCCGGAATCATCTACCCGGTTCCGCATAGCGAATGGGTGAGCCCGGTACATTGTGTACCAAAGAAAGGAGGTTTAACCGTGGTGAAGAATGAGAAGAACGAGTTGATACCGCAAAGAACCGTGACCGGGTGGCGGATGTGTATCGATTATCGTAAGCTTAACAAAGCGACGAAGAAAGATCACTTCCCCCTACCGTTCATAGACGAGATGCTCGAGAGGTTAGCAAACCACGCTTATTTTTGCTTTCTCGATGAATACTCGGGGGTTCATGCAAATTCCCATTCACCGGAAGATCAACATAAGACAACGTTTACGTGCCCTTACGGAACGTTTGCATATAGGAGGATGCCCTTCGGCCTATGCAACGCTCCGGCCTCTTTTCAACGTTGCATGATGGCCGTGTTTTCGGAATTCGTCGAAGAAATTGTTGAAATGTTTATGGATGATTTTTCCGTTTACGGGAAGACGTTCATGGATTGCTTAGCAAACCTAGAAAAGGTCCTTACGAGGTGTGCGGAGGTACATTTGGTGTTAAATTGGGAAAAGTGCCACTTCATGGTTAAGCAAGGCATAGTGCTCGGACATGTTATATCCGAGAGAGGAATTGAAGTGGATAAGGCTAAGGTAGAGACGGTTGAGCAACTCCCACCTCCTACGGATGTTAAGTCCTTAAGGAGCTTCCTAGGCCATGCCGGATTTTATAGAAGATTTATAAAGGACTTCTCGAAGATCACTAAGCCTTTAACACATCTCCTTCAAAAGGATGTGGCTTTCGACTTTGATGAGAAGTGCCTAGCGGCATTCGGACCTTGAAAAATGCGTTGGTGAGTGCTCCCATCATCCAACCTCCGGATTGGAGCCAACCTTTCGAGGTCATGTGTGACGCAAGTGACTACGCCGTAGGCGCGGTCTTGGGACAAAGAAAGGAAGGCCGAGTTCACGCCGTTTACTATGCTAGCAAAACTCTTAGTGGGGCACAATTAAATTATGCCACTACGGAAAAGGAGTTGCTAGCGAGTGGTATTCGCTTTCGAAAAATTCAGATCTTACATCGTGAACTCGAAGGTCATTGTTTACACCGATCACGCAGCCATCAAGTATCTCTTGGCTAAGAAGGAAGCTAAACCACGTTTGATTCGTTAGATCCTTCTTCTCCAAGAGTTTGATGTTGAAATTCGTGATAAAAAGGGGGTGGAAAATGTTGTGGCCGATCATTTGTCTAGGATGAATCGTGGACAAGATGATAAAGAGCCCATAGAAGATAAGATGAGAGATGACCACCTCTATAGAGTGCTTGATAAAGTAAGAAATATTTTTGGGATGCACCATACCTCTTCAAACTTGGCAATGATGGAGTAATGAGAAGATGTGTGCCAAGAGAAGAAAGGGTAGAGATTTTGAGAAAGTGTCACTCGGCGGAGTACGGTGGGCACTATAGCCATTTTCGAACCCAAGCAAAAGTATGGTCGAGCGGATTCTATTGGCCTGGAGATGCATGAAGATACTAAAAGATATGTTGCATCATGCCCCGAATGCCAAAGAACCGGAAACATATCTCAAAGAAATTCTATGCCTTTGAAATACAACTTACAAATCGACATATTTGATGTATGGGGCATAGACTTCATGGGGCCTTTTAAAAACTCATTTGGATTCGAATACATCCTAGTCATGGTTGATTATGTATCCAAGTGGGTAGAGGCTATACCATGTCGTAAATCTTCCACGGAAGAGTCCATCACTATGATCAAGAACGTGATTTTTCCTCGTTTCGGTACACCGAGAATCTTGATAAGTGATGGAGGAACTCATTTCACCGGGAAGAATTTCAAAAAGTGCTTGTCCAAGTTGGGAATTGAGCATAGGGTCTCCACGGCCTACCACCCACAAACCAACGGGCAAGCGGATACGTCAAATAGGCAATTAAAAAGCATACTCAACAAGACCATAGAGAAGGGAGGCAAGGATTGGTCAAAGAAATTAGACGGAGCTTTATGGGCTTATCGAACGGCGTTTAAAACACCGATAGGTATGACCCCTTATCAATTCGTCTATGGAAAAGCTTGCCACCTTCCGGTTGAGTTGGAACATAAAGCCTATTGGGCAATTAAAGAGATGAACCTTGATCTCGATGCCGCGGTGGTGAAACGAAGGATCCAAATAAGCGAGCTAGAGGAGTTGAGGTTGAAAGCATATGAAAACGCAAGCATATACAAGGAGATAATCAAAAGGTGGTATGATAAAATATTAAAGAAAAAAGAATTTAAAGAAGGAGATAAGGTCCTCCTCTACAATTCGAGGTTTAAAACCTTCGGAATGGGGAAATTGCAAAGCAAATGGGACGGACCTTATGTTGTGCATTCGGTGTTCTCCAACGGAGCGATAACCATTACGGATATAAACGGCGATCAATTTGTGGTGAATGGACGGTGGCTTAAGGTTTACTACGAACCCGATGTCGTGCCCCTTCACCATGTTGACATCTTCACCATGGAGGAAGAGCCCGAACGTCCCGCCTAGGACGAAAAACAAGGCATCAACTTCGTAAATAATTTTTCTTTTAGTTTTATGAAGTTTTTCGCGAAGATTTACCGGGCCAACTTTTTCCCACGGGCTAAGGAAGAAAAAATAGGGCGGTGTGCAAAAAAAACCGGACCGGCCCGGTCCCCGAGGGGGTGGGCCGGCCGGCCCGGAGCGGACCGGCCCGGAGGGGCCCGACGTCCGATGACGCCGAATTTCGCCCGAATTGCTCCTTTTTGATTTCCTTGTTTGGTCGGAAAATTTTAAGGGAAGTGTAAAAAAGGAAAATAAGGTTCCCGGGGCTTTTCTCTCGGGACTATTTATTTGGCCGAATTGGGAGCTCGAGGATCAAACCTTTCAAGTACTATTTTGCACCCTTGTAGCGACCATTGTGCCCCCAAGAAGCTTAGAGTTGAAGCTAGAAGCTAAGAAGCCATCGATGGAGGAGGCGATGCGATGCGAGCTCAAGCTACCCGTCAAGAGGACCGCACGCATCCGTTGCGGAGGGTGTGTCCCGACCGGAGCTCTTGCATATCGCAACCCCGTCGAAGGAGAGAAGGTCCCTACACCCGTTCGAAGGTCGGCACGCCTCCAAGGCATCAAGCGCAAAGACTACAAGGAGGTGTCGCCAGAGCCTAAGGATTATAGGGGTAGCGACTACTCCGACGATCGTAGCCCGAGCTCGTGGGCGGCCGCCGGTAGAGATGATGATGATTGGGATGAGCAGCCCAAGGAAAGGACTGCCGAAGGCCCCAACGGCGACGACAACGATGGCAACGAAGGCGACGACAATGGAGGTGGCAACGACGGTGGTGACGATGGTGGAGATAATGGCGACGACGACCCCTTCGGATTGCATCCGATGTGTTGTCGAGCTTGCCGTCAATCCATCGTGGATCTCTACACGTCGGCCGACGAAGATGAAGCAGCGTATGGAGGACTTGGAGCGCGTAGTTGAAGACGACTACAAGTTCCTAAACCGTAACGTGCGCAAACTTTTCGGCATGGTTGGAAACATGAGAGGCTAGTGGTGCAATACTTGCTTGATGTACCACTAGATCTAGTTTTCCCCTTAGGATTTTTGTAAGATACGACGAGGACGTCGTATGTTTTAAGCGTGGGGGAGAGCTAGCTCGCTAGACTTAGCTTTTGAACTTCAAGTTTAGGTTTGGTTTAATCTTCGTGTGAGAGTCTTAGTGTTTTTAATGAGTCTTTAGTTTTTGAGTGTGTTTTAAAATTTTTGCAAGTGTCTTAAATTAGTGTTGAGTCAAGAAAACCAAATAAAAAGAGTCTATATATGTATCTTTGTGTTTTATGTATTGCTTATCTTTATTTACTTGTTTGTTTAATCTTCGATTCTTGATATATGAACACAAGTATGTGGTTTGAAAAACGTTTATCGTGGTGCTTAGTGGAATTGCTACTACTTAAAGTACCCATACCACACTTCGATCTTGAGCTTCACATGTTAGTTGTGCTATGTTCGATGCTAGAAATTGGAGGATTTCAGTTCTGAAAATTATCTTAAAACCCTTGTAATAAAGGTTAGCAAAACCTCTTTTTCCAAGTTGAGAGTAAGAAAAATTCCTATCCAAAGCCAAGTTTATTTTTTTCGCTCCACCATAAGTGTGATTAGCACGATGAGTTAGGCTAGGACCCTTCTCTCTTGGTGAGTTTTAATTTCGAGCAATGATCATTGTGACAACCCGCCCAGAAAGTACCGTACTATCACCTAAGACCGATCCACTTTGGCCATGAAGCGATAATAAAGTACCATCCTGTCGTAAGTCGCCGGGTTAACGCCCGTAAATCACTTGAATAGCACAAGGATCGATATATGCATTAAAACTCACTCGAAGGCGAGTCCGGAGATACAACAACATTCGAATTCAAATTCGTTCCCCGAAGGGTCTAATTATTACAAACCATAGTTTTTGTTATGACGAGAATAGTTCGAGTTTTGAAAAGCGAGCGGAATTTAACTAGCGGCGGCGAAGTCACCACGGGAGGCCATCCATGATACTTCGGTAGTCGTCCTCCACCCACTCCGGCTCCCGGCCGGCGGGATCTCACCGGCCACACATCACCGAAGGCATGACCTGGATCAACACATCATAGCAAGGCTGAGTATACTAATACTCAGCAAGACTTACCCGTCGGTGATATCTACTTTACCAAGACTAGACCATGAAAAGCTTTTTGGCTACTGGGTTGCTTTTGCTAAAAAGTAACAAAGAGTAGGTCCTTACTTTCAAGATTTTAGCACAAGTTCTAGTAGTTTAGTCATTACTACATTAGCCAACTAGTACAAACAAAGTTGTACAATACAATTAATCAAGCATCATCTTCATTATCTTCCATCATTAGGGATCACATGACTAGTGGAGTAAGTAGTCTCGGATAACGGTGAGAGGCCGACAATCGATTGATTTAAATCTTGCAAGGGAGACCCAAACACACGGTCGGCTGCCCCCGCGAGGACAACTCCCCGCACCGTCCCCATAAATCCTCGGGTTGGGATCGAATCTTACGGTCTTTGGTGCGAGCTATCCGCATACCCCGCGAGATACCCGGAGTCACCATACACCACCGGTAGCTAGCCGTGAGAGCGAATCCCAAGAGTATTAATAGTAAGATCCCTCACCGCCTCATTATGGTACTAGGCTTACCGGTCCCATACCCGGCATATGCTTGGTACGTTCAAAAACTTAACCCACATAACCACCGGACCGGAGCCCGGCATCCCATGCTCTTACCACGTGAGCAATCCGAGTTAAGGATATAGTATGATTCCTATCTAGGAACCTATTCTCGCGAGTGAGGTCATCACTCGACTTGTAACGGTCCTATAGCTTAGCAGCCTATCGACCTATCATACTAGTAGGGACCAAAGGTACCTATGGATCATGCATCTAGGGTTTCATTCAACTCCTGAACGTAAATGCACAATCATTCATAGATAATTGAATAAAGAACTTTAAAACTGGGTTAGATGCACCGGAGCTTGCCTTCGTCGACTAGGTTAGCTTGGGCACCCTCGGTGTCGAGTCCGTCCATGTACTGCAGAGAACCTTCCGCGTCGCCTTCCTCGGTTTCGGGACCGGGGAGTAATCTCCGTCCGGAAGATCTACACGGAATGCAATGCAAGATTTAGGTGATGCGACAGGTTGTTGTCTTATCCAACTTTAGTTGGTCATATTCACCTTAACAAGCATCTATCTAAGTTTCTTCTTTAGGAAGGTTATTAGTTGTACATGGGTTACTCTTTTATTCCACATTTGAATAAAGGTTTTTATTTAAGCTTATCATTCCATGGGAAAGCTTTATTTTATTTTGTCTTTACCCATATGTGTAAGTAATATTTATATTTGTGAATTAATTCCTTATTAGTGATGTTAATTAAATTTCTTTCATTTATATTAAGTACTATTTCCAAAAAGAAAAAGGATTTAATTAAGGATTTCTCTTTATTGTAATTTCCCTTTAATATTAAAAGGGCATTTAAGCCATTATTTAAACAATTAAATTACCAAAAATCAAATGAGTGTTTCTTAGGCCTAACAGTACCTATCCTGGTCCATTGGGCCCACATGTAAGTGTTGGATGCTAGAAAATTAAATATTATTGAAAATAACAAAGGCTAATTAGTGATTCAACTTAAATGCATATAAAAATAAATAAGCATCAAAATGATCCAATTTTTCTTGTGCATGCTCTCTGGTCCTAAACAAGTCAAAAAGGCTAGCATGTTCACATGGAACCTCTACTGAGTTTGGTTTATTAATTTACAAAGGAAAGCATGCATTAAACAAGAATAATAATTTCTGTTACTTCTAAATTCATGATTAATTCACAAGATGTGTCTTTTGACATTACAAGACAGTGTGCACAAGTTGGGCTCAAGAACATGAATATATTTAACACGAAAAATCATCTATGCTGTTCTGCCAGAGATGGAAAAACATTTTTATAAACAGATTCACATGATAACTTTGTGCAATTTTTGGCACAGCATCTAGTCTTATCCTAGCTCACAACATATCCAAAGCTCAACTACAGAGAAGCTATACATTTCAAGTTATGACAGATTCAATCATAACACAGTTGTAATTTTTCTGCCAAAACTACTTTGAATCTAGCCACAAGTGTACATCAAGTAGGTGGGGTTTAACATCCTGAGACCTACAAAATTTGTTTGAGAATTTTTGGAATTTTCTGTGAATTTCTATGGATTTTCTAAGACTGTGGACTGATCTGCAAATAAACTAAGTTAAGATTCCTTGCAAACAGGCCCTTGGATTCACATCCATGCCCTCGGCGGCGGCGGGAGGGCTCGCCGGCGGTGATGTGGGGCCCGGCCACGACAACTAGCGGCACAGGGGATGCAATTGGGCTCACCACGGTCCTATTGGCGGTGGTGGCGAGGGCGGGAACGTGCTCCGGCGACCGCGCACGGCGGCGACCGCGGCGGCCGTCGGTGCGGAATATGGTCCCGACACTAACCGGTAGATAGCGCCTAGGTCTATCCCTCAATGGTCGATGCTAAGTAACAAGTGACACGAGAGGTTTATCCCGGTTCCCGGCCGAGGGGGCCGTACGTCCGGCGAGGCGTGCTCGGGGCACTATATTACTTAGCACCGGGGGTGCTTGTAGTGGGGCAAGTACAAGCAAGGCGGGAGAGGAAGTGTAACTTCCAAGTCCCTGGTGGAATGGCTGAAGATATTGTGGGAGAATGGGAATGAGTGTGTGGTGCGTTGTGTTGAACTAAGTCCCCCCCACGGCCGGGGGCTCGCCTCCCCTTTTATAGATCAAGGGGGCGGCGGGTTACATGCGCGCCGCGCTACTTAGCTATGTGGAGAAGTGCGACGTGCTACGGTGTAGAGTGGGCGGCCGTCCGTGCGATCCCCGCCACGATCCAGTCATCATGGCCTACTTCGTACCCGAACAGTGGCGGTTCGAGGGTAGGAGAGCGGCGGATGGCGGTGATGTCCTCTCGATAGGCTCGAGGGAGGTGCGACGCGAGCCCGTACGGCGCACGGAGAGTTGGCGGAATGGCGTTCCTTCCCCGACGCGCCTCACGGGGGGGCTGGAGTCGTTGCTACGGGGTCCGGCGTGCGCCTACGCGCGCGGGTACGGCGGCCACGCCGTTACGGTGGCGGGGATGGCGGCCCCCACCGGCCTACCGCCTCCACCTAACCCCCGTAGGATCACAAGAAAGTACACCGAGGGTGCGCCGGCCCCCTTTTCGAGGGGCTCGGCGCGTTAGCCGTACCGGGCGTGCGCGCGGTGTCACGGGACGACACCGGCCGCACCGCACCGTACCCTCCCACGGGTGGCGGGGATGGGCTCCTCTGCGGGGAGTTGGTGCGGCGGCACGGGGTGCGAGCCCCGGCGCATGATGGCGCCGTCCGCGGCGTCGTGGCGTTAAATGCCCGTGTACGGGGCGGGCGCACGCGTGCGGGGGCGCCCGTGAGCGTGGCGGGCCCCGGCCGAGGGCGGGACGAACCCTCGAGCGAGACGAGACCCGCTCGAGGGGGAGTGAGCCCTCGAGCGGGCGGGACCGCTCGAGGGAAGCGTTGCTCCTCGAACGGGGCGGAGCCTCGCCCGAGGGGGCGCGTGCTCTCGAGTGAAGAGGGCCGTCTTGGCGGGCCGTCGGGGTCCCGCGGTGTGGGCCGTGTCTGCATGGTTAGTCACCCGCATGGTTAGGCTTAACGTGTTTCGGCACGGGATTTAAGTGAGGATTTCCCCGTTGTTTAAGGGGACCCCTAGGGCTGTCCCCGACGCAGCCCCCGAGCATCCGTGGGTTTGCCATTGAGGCTCCCGCGGATGCCGGAACCCTCCGATAGGACGTTCTTCCCTCCTTGTTTGCGAACACTTTCGCGTGGGGCCGTGTCGGCGGACCCGCGGGTCTAGCCCCCGAAGCCCTGCGGGGAGTGTGGGTGCTCCGTAGGGGTTAAACCGCGAGAATTTTGGTCGAGAGACGTGGCACATATGCCAACCGGCATCGGCGTATTTCCAGCCGGCCGGGGGTGCACGCACCTCCGGCACCTTGTCTCGGTGGGTGCAATTTCAAGGAGGTGTAGCCGTGCGTCAAGCCCCCGAGCCTTGGCCCGTTCGAGGCGATCGGGTAGAGCCCGACGACTTGTTTTTTTTTAACGCGCCCTCGCCGTCCCTCCGCGGGACGGAGGGTGAGGTTTCGCAACTCCCATCGAGCGGGTCGCGAATTGCGGATTCCTCTTCGAGCCGGTAGCGGGTGGTTCAAGTGGACGCCCATGCCCCGTTCGATAAGGGTAGGCCGCGCGTCCGGAGACACGTCCATGGAAGCGCTTGCGTGGGTTTGCTAGGTGGGGCTCGGTCCCGTTCGCTAGGGACCGAGGGCGCGGAAGCTCTCCCCTCGGTGGGATCCCCCGCTAGGGGCCCCTCGCCGGCTCTCGAACACGACATGTGGGGCACCCTCGAGCCGACGGGCTCGGGGAACGGCTCAAACGCGCGTGCCCTCGTCGTCCCTAACTCGCGGTCGAGGCGCCCGTTCGAACCCGTCGAGGGTCGGGCTTCGAACCTCCGATCGCAGGGCCGTGCGGGGCCGTGCCCGGACAGCCCCCCGTCTTTTCGCGTTTGCGGCCGTCGAGGGTCCGGGCGAGCCGCCCCTCGAGGCGCGGTTGCGACACGGCGCGGCATGGGTGCTTGTGGTGCCCGCTTTACTTCAGCGGTGCCCCGGGCGACCCTTCTCACGCGTGTGCCTTCTTTTAGAGGGTTGACATTGTCTCGAGCCGGGGGCTCGCTCCGCTCGAGGGTTTTGCGTGGCATGGGTGCCCGCGGTTGCTTGCTCTACATCGAGCGAGTCCCGGCGACCTTCTCACGTCGATATCCCATCGAGGGTTGACGTCATCTTGAGCCAAGGGCTCGTGCCGCTCGAGGGTTTTACGTGGCATGGGTGCCCGCGGTTGCTCGCTCTACATCGAGCAGTCCCGGCGACCTTCTCATGCCGATATCCCATCGAGGGTCGCTTTTGTCTGGAGCCGAGGGCCCGTGCCGCTCGAGGGTTTTACGTGGCATGGGTGCCCGCGGTTGCTCGCTCTACATCGAGCGAGGTCCCGGGCGACCTTCTCACGCCCGATATCCCATCGAGGGTCACTTTTGTTTCGAGCCGGGGTTCGCCCCGCTCGAGGGTTCTCCTTGCTTGGCAAGGGACCCGGCATTTAAGTGCCTCGCGGTCGTGGCCGCGGTTTTGCGGCGCGGGCGCGCCTTTTTAGGCGGCGCGCGCCGCGCGCGCGCGTAGTGGGCGGCGTGGCGGCGGACGTGACCGCTTCGCCTCGCTGTCGCCGGTCTTTGCCGTAATGATGGTCCGCCCGCAATGACGTGGCCGCTGCGGTCGTGGTGGGGCCCGCTCGTCGACGCGATGGAAAGATTCCCCGCAAGTTAATGCTAGCGGGGTGCCCGCTCCGGAGAGCTCGCCCCGTCGGCTTATAAATCCGAGGGGAGTGGGGAAACGGCGGTTTTTTACCTTAGCACCTCACCGTTTTCGGTCCCCCGTCTTTTCGTCTTCGCCTTGTTCTTGCTACCGCGCGGTATCGTCGTTAGAGCCTTTCCTTCCGTTTCTTGTCCTCCGCTCTCGCTTTCCTTTGCCTTCTCCATGGCGCCGCCTCGGCCCTCCCCTTAGGATCCCGGAGCCATATGCCTCGGGAGAGGTCGACGGTGACGCGGTTGGCCCTTGGCGAGCCGGGTCGCCGCCGGCCAGCTGGCGGCCAACGAAGACGGACGTCCGGCGGAGTGGATCGTGCCACCGGCCGCGGACCACGAGCCCAACCCGCCGGGAGGGCTACGTGGTGAGCTTCATCCGCTACCACGAGCGGGGCTTCACCGCGCCGGCGAGCACCTTCATGCGGGCGATGTGCTACTACTACGGGGTGGAGCTGCACAACTTCGCCCCCCAACGCGATCTCGCGGGGCGGCCACATTCGTGGGCGTCTGCGAAGGGTACCTGGGGATCCCAGTCAATTGGGAGCTCTGGGTACACCTTTTCCGCGCGAGCTCATCACGCAGCCCCACGACGGAAGCCAAGGACCCCGCCGCGCGATGCGCGCCGGCGGGATGTCGCTTGCCCTGCGGGGGCAATTCAAGGACGTGTACATCCCCTGCACCATGACGACGAACAACGCCGGCTGGGAGCGGGGATGGTTCTACTTGCGCAATGCCGAGCCCGGCCTCCCCCCCTACACCGGCCGGGTGTTCAAGGAGAGGCTCCGCTCCCGGGGCTACGGGGTGTCCACGGCCCGCAAAGACGGCGCGGCAGAGTCCGTTCTCGCCGCCCCCGCAGCCGCCCGGCGGCGCACGGGCCGAACGCGATGGGCGTCCTCGCCTTCCTTCATCACCGGCGGATCGTGCCGTTGATGGAGAGGCCGCTCCGCATCTTCGAGATGACGGAGGCGGCCAACCCCGTCGACCGGCGAGGTCGCGGATGCTCCCGACGCCCCTCGAGCGGCCGTACGCGCTCACCCGGCGCGGAGCGCCGTCGACACCCGGTGCCGCCACCGCGGGTCGGACCCCCGTGGGACCTTGAGATGCTCCCCACGGCCCGCCGGGTGAGTTTGGTTCTTGATTCTGTTTTAGTTCTTGGTCTCGCTTCTGCTTCCTGACGTGTCTTCGGTGCTCATGTGTGCAGCTGGTGAAGTTCACCATCGCCAAGTCCGTTCCACCCACCCCCCGACTCCCGTGCGCTCGGCCGGGCGGCGCAGCGGGAGCAAGCAGGAGCGGGCGCGCGCGCAAGAGGGAGCACGCGAGGCGACGTCAAGCACGCCGCGGCCGGCGGGCCGCGAGTACCGACGGCGCGAGGAGCCGGGGCTCTCCTCCCCGGAGATCGAGGAGCCCTTATCCTCGGAGGAGGACGAGGAGGAAGAGGCCGAGGGGGAGGGCCCCCTCGACGGGTGGCGCCCGCGCCCCCGTCGCCGCAATCCGGCCGCCGGCGACAAGGGCGGCTTCGCCCCCGGGGGCGGGCGCACCGGCGTCCGGCCGCCGAGCGATCGACATCGGGGCGCGCGCGCGCGCGAGGTGCCGGCGCGCGCCACGCGAGGCGCGCGCGGCGAGCGCGCCCGTGCGCGCGTCAAGCGTGCCCGCGCGCGCGCGGGCGAGCGTGCCCGCACGCGCGGCACCATCGTCGGGGCGCGACGGGCCGGCGCGTCCACACGCGGGCGAGCGTGCCCCCGCGCGCGGCGGCGCCTTCTCGGGAGGTGCGGCGTCGGTCGCGCTCGCGCACGGGGCGGGCGTGCCCGCGCGCAACGGGCCGGTGCCGTCGGGAGGCGCTACGGCAGGCGTGGCAGCTGCGCCGGCCTCATCTGCCGAGGCCTAGAGGAAGAGGAACGGGCCTTTTCCTCTTCGAGGTAAGGAGCCCGTCCTTTTTCGTTTGGTTTGATTTGTCGATGATTAGGTGCCCTAACCTTCTGTCCGTGCCTGCGCAGGGTGGTGCCAACCGTCCCTCCCCTTGCACCGCCAAGGGTGCCGAGGACCCGACGCATCGATCCCCACCCCGGCGGCGCTCGTCAAGGGCGTCGCGCCCGGGGACAAGCACGGCGACGGCGCGAGCTCGCAAGCCCCGCCCGGGGCCTCGAGGCCCCGGCCATCGATCGGCCCGCCGCGCGCGGCCGGCGGTTGTCGGGGGCGGCCGGCGCACCGGTCGTCATGGAGACACAAAGCCGCGGCGGAGGCCGTGGTGGAGGTGCGCCCCGCGGAGGTCGCCGGGCCGTGGAGGAGGTGGAGCAGGCGCGGCCTGCGGGGGCGCCCGTGGATGCGGTGGTACGGCCGGAGGTGGCGGCCACGGCGCCACGACGGGCGCCCGTGGCCACGGAGGCGCGAGGGTGGAGGTGCCGGCGGAGGTGGCGCAAGCGACTGCGCCCGCCGACGATCTTCAGGCGGAGGTGGTGGAGGTCTCGGACGACTCTCCGCCGCCCGGGTGGAATCAGTGGGCCACTGGCCCACGAACTCCCCCGAGCCCCGGGAGGGGGCCCTCGTGAGGCGGCACGAGGGTCACATGGTGGTGGGGGGCCGAGGACATGGTGCCGAGGCCTCGTCCTCCCCACGCCGCCGCCCCGCCCTGTGTGGAGGGGGTCGTCGAGGATCCCCCCCGCGTTCGCCGACGCCGGGGGGGGGAGCAAGAGCTGCGGGGCGAGCTCCGAGCCACGCCGCCACGCTCAACCGCGCGCCGAACGAGGCGCCGCGGGTCCATGGCGGCCCGGCCCGGCTCGTCTTCCGTGTGAGCCATGGTTGCTCGTCCTTTTCCCCTTTCGTTTTCGTACGCCGCATTCAAGTCTTGACGCTTACGGGCTTCGATTCTCGTGATTGCCGGGGAGCTCGAGCGTCGTGCCCATGACAAGTACGACGCCTTCGACCGGGTGAACGCCGAGGTTCACCGGCTCCGGGAGCGGTGCGGCGCCTTCGACGCGCTTGCCGACGCTCTCGGGACGCCGACGACCGGGCCGGCGTATCGGGCGATGGCGTGGTGCGACGAGCTCCCGGGAGAGCTCGGGACGAGACGCCCCGCGGCGCTCGAGCCTCGAGCGGGTCCGCGCAGCCCTCGTCGATCGTGACGAGGCGCTGTGGAATGCGCGCGCGGACCTAGAGAAGACGCGGACGCTGGCCGCCAACTGGGAGGCGGAGGTGGCCACCGCTCGCGCCGAAACCCGGGAGCTCCGCACGTCGCTCGAGGGGGCGCGGCGCAACAACGCCGAGTTGAGGAGCGGGCGCGCGGGTTGGAGCAACGCGCCAAGGAGGCCGACAACCCGAAGGCCGCCCTCGACGCCAAGGCCGGGGCCCTCGTCGCCGCCGAGGAGCGGCTCCCCGCAAGAGAGCACCGCCCGCCAAGGGGCCGAGGAGCGGCGCGCGTAGGGGCGAGGGGCCGCCCTCGTCGACGCCCGTGCCGCGCCGGAGCGGGAGCGCGCCGCTCGCGAGGGGCGGCGGAAAAGTCACCGGAGGAGCAGAACGCCGCGTTCTCCAAGGTCGAGGACGAGGCGCTTGTGCTCGCACGCAACGCCAACTAGGAGCCGGCCCTCCGCGAGCAAGGCGAAACCGTCCAGCGCCTCGAGTTGGCGATCGAGTCCGCGCGCCGCGACTTCGAGTCGGAGAGGAAGCAAGTCGAGGGTGAGCCACTGTTTGACTCTTGCTTGTTGGTTTTTCGCTTTAGAGGGTTCGCTTCTCCCTTTCTGATTTCTTTTGGTCTTGTCGATTCCAGGCTTGCGCACCGCCACGGGGGCACGCGGGCCGAGGGGCCGAGGCGCTGCAGGCTTCCTACAACTCCTCCGAGCAGGAGCTGCGGGAGCTGCGCGATGCGGCCCTCGAGACCTGCCGCGTTGTCGAGGAGGGCGAGGCCCGGGCCGGCGGCTCGGCCCGGCCGGCCGCCCGCGCGCCCTTGGCGGCCACGTCACGGAGCGGATGCGCGGGCTTTGCGGTACCGGGCGTCCAGAAGGCCCTCGGAGTGGTGCGATCCCACTACGAGGTAAACTTCGAGGCGCTGGTGGAAGGCTACGTCGTACCCGAGGGCGTCGAGGATGAGGTAGCCATGGAGCGCGCGGATGCGCTCGCTGCCCATGCCGCCGGGTCGCTCGCCGAGGCCTTCGAAGAATTCCTCTTCCGGACGTCGCCGATGCCGCCGCTCCTCCCGCCCGAAAGCGGGTTGGGCGCTAGGCCCATTTTTTGTTTATGTGTATCGAATTCGGCCTCGTGGCCTTTTGTAAACAAACGAGTTGTTTCATGAACATGAGCATCCGCCGTAAATGAAGTTGTTTGTTTATCACGCTTTTTGTTTCTCCTTCTTCCCGAGTAGATTCTAGTTAGGGGAGTTCGATTTTCGCGGGGGCCCGCCGGGTTGGAGGCGAGAGAGAAGGGCCATGTCCACGCGGCGTAGGCTATCTCCGGCTCGCACGCTCCTTCCGCCGTGCCGCCCGCGCCCTGTTCGAATCATGGCTCGAGGTTGAAGTAGGAAACAAACTTAGCGCGAGGTTTTGTTTTTTGCGTGAAAAATGGGACCATTTGGGGGGGGGGATGCCCCCCGCGGCCCCCGAGGGTAACTTGGGTTTCGGGGGAAAGCCGAGTTATCCTTTTCATTAGACTTGATGTATTTACATAGTCGTTGCCAAGGCGGGGCGTCGGCGATGTGATTTTTACAACAAAGAAAATACTTGGAGAATCCTAGCTAAGGGTAGAAGCGACGTAGCTGTTGGATGTTCCAAGCGTTGGTGAGCTCTTCGCCGTCCTCGTTGGCCAACTTGTATGTGCCCGGCTTGAGTACCTTCACCACGACGTAGGGTCCCTCCCATGGGGGCGATAGCTTGTGGCGCCCTCGGTTATCTTGGCGCGCCCTTAGGACCCATCCCCCCTCGCCGAAGTCCCGTCGACGTATCTTGCGCGCTTGGTAGCGTCTTAGGGACCGCCGATACCTCGCGGAATGCATTAAGGCTACGAGGCGTGCCTCGTCCACCGGTCCGGGCGAGTCTTCGCGGGCTCGCCGGTTAGCATCCTCGTCGTAGCCTCGAACCTTGGGCGACCCGTATTCTAAATCCGTGGGGAGGACGGCCTCCGCGCCGTGGACTAGAAAAAATGGGGTGAACCCGTGGCTGCGCTTGGGGTGGTCCTTAGGCTCCACACGACCGCTGGTAGTTCTTGGAGCCATTTTCGCCCAGATTTGTTGAGCTGGTCGAAAATTCTCGGGTTTTAGGCCTTGTAGGATCATGCCATTGGCACGTTCCACTTGGCCGTTGGTCCGTGGGTGCGCCACACCGCCCGATCCACACGGATGTGGAACTTGTCGCAGAACTCCAAGAACCTCCGCCCGTGAACTCGGGACCCGTTGTCTGTGATGATGGAGTTTGGTACTCCAAAGCGGTAGACGATATCGGTGAAGAATGTCACCGCCTGCTCAGCCCTTAGGTTTGTGATGGGGCGCACCTCCACCCACTTGGAGAACTTGTCGATCGCGACTAGCAAGTGGGTGAAGCCCCCGGGCGCCTTCCGCAGGGGCCCGACGATGTCCGCCCCCCACACGGCGAACGTCCATGTGACGGGGGATGGTCCGTAGGGCGTGGGCGGGCAAGTTGGTCTTGCGGGCGTAGAACTGGCACCCTTCGCAGGTGCGTACGATTTCGGCGGCGTCCGCGACCGCGGTAGGCCGAAGAAAAGCCTTGGCGGAACGCGTTGCCGACGAGGGTGCGGGGTGTGGCGTGGTGGCCACAGATCCCCGCATGGATGTCCCGTAGGAGCTCGCGCCCCTCGGGAATTGGCACGCACCGTTGTAGGATGCGGGAGGCGGCGCGCTTGTGCGGCTCGCCGTCGACGAGGGCAAAAGACTTAGCCATCCTAGCGATGCGCCTAGCCGCGGCCCGGCATCGCGGGGAGTTCCCCTCGAGCGATCCGGGCGATGTATTTCTCCCCCGCCGGTCCGCCCGGACGGGGGCCGGCTCGATGTCCATCACGTTTGCTTCGTGAGAGCCGTACCCCTCGAGAAGGGAGAGCACGTACGCCTCGTTCGAGGGGTCCTCGTCCATAGGCTCCGCACCCACCGGGTTCGAGGGAGCCCCCGAGGGTCCGTCGTGATTCGAAGGGTAGGGCTCGAAGACGACCGAGGGTTGAGCGATGTCACGCGCGAAAACGTTCGGGGGGACGGTGATTCGCCGGACGCGATATTGGCGAGCTCGTCCGCCTCTTCGTTGTACCTTCGGGGCACATGGTTGAGCTCGATGCCGTAGAACCTGTCCTCGAGGGCTCGCACGGCCTTGCAGTAGGCCTCCATCTTGTCATCATGGCAGCTCGCGTTCTTCATGACTTGATCGATCACGAGCCGCGAGTCCCCCCGTACGTCGAGGCGCTTGACGCCCAACTCAATGGCGATTTTGAGGCCGCGAGAGCGGGGCCTCGTACTCGGCCATATTGTTGGACGCGGGGAAGTGGAGGCGCACCGCGTAGCGCATGTGCTCCCCGAGGGGTGACACGAAGAGCGAGGCCCGCGCCCGCTCCCGTTTTCATCACCGAGCCGTCGAAGAACGAGTCCAAAGACTCTGCCCGGATTTGTGGGGGGTGGCAGTGTGTGTCCGTCCACTCGCCGACGAAATCCGCCTAATTTGCGACTTGATAGTCTTGCGTGGGGCGTAGGCGAGCGTTTCGCCCATCGCTCCACGGACCACTTGGCGATCCTTCCCGCGGCGTCGGGGTTGCGGATGATTTCCCCTAGCGGAAAGGAAGAGACCACCGTGACGGGGGTGGGCCTCGAAGTAGTGGCGGAGCTTGCGCCGCGCAAGGACTACCGCGTATAGCAACTTCTCGGACCCGTGGGTAGCGCGTCTTTGTGTCCGAGAGGACCTCGCCGATGTAGTAGCGGCGGCCGCCGCACGGGCAAGGCATGCCCCTCCTCCGTGCGCCCCACAACGATCACGGCGCTTACCACCCGGGTGGTCGCGACCACGTAGAGCTGCAGGGGGCTCGCCGTCCCGGGGCGGCGTGAGGATCGGGGCGTGCGTCGAGACGCCTTTAGCTTGTCGAGCGCATCCCGGGCCTCGGTGGTCCGGAGAAGCGCTCGTGCTTCTTGAGTAGGCGGTAGAGGGGCAGGCCCTTCTCACCGAGCCGCGAAATGAAGCGACTCAAGGCGGCAAGGCACCCCAACACCTTCGCACCCCTTTAAGGTCCCGGATCGGACCCATTCGTTCGAGGGCCGCGACCTTTTCGGGGTTGGCCTCGATTCCCCGTCGGGAGACAATGTACCCCGGAGCATGCCTCGCGGCACTCCAAAGACACATTTTTCGGGGTTTAACTTGACCCCATTGGCCCGTAGGCGGTGCCCGAACGCGACGCCAAGGTCGCCAACCAGGTCGTCCGCCTTCTGGTCTTCACGACGATGTCGTCCACGTATGCTTCGACCGTCCGCCCGATGTGATCCCCAAAAAACGTGCCGCATGCAGCGCCGGTATGTTGCACCCGCGTTTACGAGGCCAAACGGCATCGTGACGTAGCGAACGTCCCGAACGGTGTGATGAATGAAGTCGCGAGCCGGTCGGACTCCTTCATTTTTATTTGGTGGTACCGGAATAGGCATCAAGGAAACGCGAGTAATTCGCACCCGGTACCGTTGAATCAACGATTTGATCTATGCGCGGCGAGAGGAAAAGGAACTTTGGGACATGCTTTATTAAGAGCGGTATAGTCTACACACATCCGCCACTTCCCATTTTTCTTCTTTACAAGCACGGGATTAGCTAGCCACGTAGGGTGGAATACTTCCTTGATGAATCCGCCTCGAGGAGCTTCCGCGCCTCCGCTCCGATTGCCCGTCGCCGCTCCTCGTCGAAGCGGCGCGGCCGCCGTTGCACGACGGGCGTTTGGCGAGATGTCAAGGGAGTGCTCGGCGACTTCCTTCGGGATGCCTCGGCATGTCCGAGGGGCTCCACGCGAAGATATCGGCGTTGGCGCGGAGGAAGTCGACGAGCACCGGCTTCCTATTTCGGGTCGAGGGTGGTGCCGACCCTCAACGCCTTGCCCTCGGGGGCCGAAGGGTCGAGGGGGACCCCTTGGTCCGCTCCGCCGCCTCGAAGGCGCCGACGTGCTTGGCGGCGGAGTTGAGGTCCTCGTTGACCATCTTCTCCAGGCGTGTTCACCGGCCGCTTCATCCCGGCGCCGGTGCCTGCGTGTTCCACGCACTCGACGTCGCAAGCCGAACGCGTGCTCGATAGATGACCCGACGGTGATGACGCCGTTTGGGTCGGGCATCTTCATCTTCGGGTAGGTGTAGTTGGGGACCGCCATGAATTTGGCGTAGCATGGTCGCCCAAGGATAGCATGGTAGGCCCATTTGAACCCCCACCACCTCGAAGGTGAGGATTTCCTTGCGGAAATTCTTAGGGGTGCCAAACCGCACCGGACAGTCGATCCGCCCGAGGGGCCGAACTCGCTTGCGGGGCGCGATGCGCGTGGAACGGCTTCGTGGCCGGGCCAGGCCGGTCCAACCCGATCCCCATCGGGCGCAATGTATGCGCGAAGAGGATGTTGAGGCCGCCGCCTCCGTCCATAAGGACTTTTGAGAACCGGCGTTCCCAATGATGGGATCGACCACCGCGGGCATCTGGCCCGGATTGGGGATGCGATTCGGGTGGTCTTCCCGGCTAAAGGTGATAACGTCCTCCGACCAATTGAGAAAGGCCGGAGGCGCCCTCTCTGCGGTGAGGACTTCGTGTCGCTCCTTTTTGCGCTGCCGGGTCGACATGTCGACGGTAGGTCCCCCAAAGATGAGGAACACATTTTCGACGGCGGGGAAGCCGCCGGCGTCGCCATCGCCTCCGTCTTTCTTGGCCTCAGCCTCCTTCGCGGCGGCGCGGCCATAGAACTTTTTGAGCATGTCGCACTGCTCAAGGGTGTGTTGCACTGGGGTTTTGTGGTAGGGACATGGCTTCTTCAGCATGTCGTCGAATACCCGGGCCTCGAGGGGCCGGTCGAGGGCCCCGTCGGCGGGTCGACGAGCGAGGGCCTCGGCGTTGCCGCCGTCGCGCCCTCGCTCGCGCGCCTCGCGGCGCGGCTTTTTCTCCCTTGTTGCCCCGCTTGTCGTTGCGGCTCGGCTCCTTGGGCTTGCCGCCCTCCGCGGGCGCGTCCTCGCAGCGCTTGCCTTTTTTGCCGTCGAAGATCGCCCCTACGGCTTCCTCCCGGAGGCGAAGGCGGTGGCGATGTCGAACGACCTCGTTGGAGTCCGCGGGCGGCTGCGTCCCGGCTCCCGCACGAGATCCCGGCACGTGGTGCCCTTGAGGAAGGCATGCACGATTTCGGGATTGCGCCACGCGGCGGGGAGCTCCGTGCGGCGCTTGGAGAAGCGCCGTATGAAGTCCCGCGGCGACTCGCGGGCTTCTGCGGGGAGAGCGCGAGGTCCCAAGAGTTCCCGGGCGCACGTATGTGCCCCGGAAGTTGCCCACGAACGTGTGGACTAGGTCGTTCCGGTTATGGATGCGGCGGGCAAGTGCTCGAGCCATGTCGGGCCGCGTCGCCCAGATGCAGGGGCAAGTTGCGGATGATGACCTCGTCGTTAGTGGCCCCGCCCAGCTGGCAAGCCAAGCGGTAGTCGTTGAGCCAGACACGGGGGTCCGTCTCCCCGTTGTACTTGACGATCGTCGAGGGTTGGCGGAAGTGTTGGGGGGAACGCCGCCGCTCGGATCTCCCCGGCCGAACACGCGAGTGCCGGGGGGCTCCGGCGTCGGGGAGCGGTCCTTGCCGCTGTCGTAACGCCCACCCCCGTCGAGGGTGGTAACCCCTTGCCGCTCGCGCGTCCGCCTTGTCGGTGCGCGGGCGTTGATGACGTTGCGAGCGTCGCCATCTAGTGCCCTGCGTGCGTCGAGGAGCCGGTCCTTGGCCGGCGTGCGCCCTTGCTCGGTGGGATGCCCGGCTGGTCCCCCCCGCGTGCACCGAGGGTTCGCCTCCTGGTGCGGCTTCATCGCCCGCGCATCCCCCCCGTTGGCGGATGCGTGAGGCCGAGCTCTCGGCCCGCTGGACGCGCCGCTTGCTCGATGAGAGTTTGCACTTCGCGGTGCATGTCTCGAGCCTCGGGGGTCGAGGGCGCGGCATGGCCCGCGCGGCGTCGCGGCGGCGACGAGCTTCGGCTCGCCCGTGGGGGCACGTCCGTGTTCCCGACGTTGGGGGTGGTGTTGAGGCGGTCGCGGACCGGCGGCCCGGCTCCGTGCGCGTTCGCCGCGCGCGGAGGCCTCCCCCGCCATCGAGGCGCGGAGCGCCCGCCCTGTCCGTATTCCTCCGCCGGCTTGGCCTCGAGCTCGCGGGCTTGGGCCGGTGTGCGTCGACGTCGGCCCCGGCGGAGCGCTTGGCCCCGCGGCCGGGCGCGTGGCGATCCCCCGGGGCGGCGTGACTTCCCCGTCTCGGCGCTGCCGCACCGGCGGCGTTAGCCGGTCGTTGGTGATGACGGCGCAACACTCCCGCGTGGGGTCGTAGCTCCCGGTGCCGGGAGTCGTCGGAGCGCCCGAACCGGCAGGTCCGTGGCGTCGAGGAAACGCCGGGAACGCGACCGGGTCGGGCACGCCGGAGAAATCCCACTCCGCGTATCCGTGGCGGTTGGCGGGTGGCATCGTGTCGACGGAGCCCGGGGATGACTCATCGGCTGGCCGAGGTGCGGGGTCCCCGGCGACGAAGACATGGCGGCCGGGGGCGGAACCCTCGCGCATCGTCGTGTTGACGTTGGCGTTGTAGGCCGTCGTAGCGCCATGCGGCCCGATGGGGATGCGCGGTCCGAGACCGCGCGCGGTCCCCGCGGGCGGTGGCGGCCGTTGTGACCGGTGGGCGCGCCACTTTGAGTGGCGGCGCGCTCGGCCGCCGCCGCTCGACCGCGCCCGGCGTGAGCGTTGTCCCGAGCGACGACGGCGTCGTGGCGTCGATGGACCCGCGGCCTCCGTGCACTGCGGGCGCCGCGCGCGAGTCGTGCGTGCGGCGGGGGTCCGAGCGGCGCCCGGCCCCGACGCCGCGCGCGGAGTTCCTCACGGTTAGTGAGGCGCATGAGATAGCCATTCCCCGTGGCCCGAAAGTTCGGATCCCCGAAGCGGATCTCGAATCCGGCCGGGAGGGGGTCCGAGCTACCCATGCGATAGCGTGTAGCACGGTACTCGGTGCGGATCACCATGGAGGGGTTGGCAAAATGACCTTAGGCGCTCGTTTGCCCCACGGTGGGCGCCAACCGTCGGTGCGGAATATGGTCCCGACACTAACCGGTAGATAGCGCCAGGTCTATCCCTCAATGGTCGATGCTAAGTAACAAGTGACACGAGAGGTTTGTCCCGGTTCCGGCCGAGGGGGCCGTACGTCCAGCAGGGGCGTGCTCGGGGCACTATATTACTTAGCACCGGGGGTGCTTGTAGTGGGGCAAGTACAAGCAAGGCGGGAGAGGAAGTGTAACTTCCAAGTCCCTGGTGGAATGGCTGAAGATATTGTGGGAGAATGGGAATGAGTACGTGGTGTGTTGTGTTGAACTCCGTCCCCCCCACGGTTGGGGGTTCGCCCCCCCCTTTTATAGATCAAGAGGGCGGCGGGTTACATGCGCGCGCGCTACTTAGCTATGTGGAGAAGTGCGACGTGCTACGGTGTGGAGTGGGCGGCCGTCCGTGCGATCCCCGCCACGATCTGGTCATCATGGCCTGACTTGTACCCGAACAGTGGCGATTCGAGGGTAGGAGAGCAGCGGATGGCGGTGATGTCCTCTGATAGGCTCGAGGGAGGTGCTGACGCAGGCCCGTACGGCGCACAGGAGTTGGCAGAACGGCGTTCCTTCCCGACGCGCCTCACGGGGCTGGAGTCGTTGCTACAGGGTCCGGCGTGCGCCTGCGCGCGCGGGTACGGCGGCCACGCCGTTACAGTGGCGGGGATGGCAGTCCACCGGCCTACCGCCTCCACCTAACCCTGTAGGGTCACAAGAAAGTACATCGAGGGTGCGCCGGCCCCCTTTTCGAGGGCTCGGCGCGTTAGCCGTGCGGGGCGTGCGCGCGGTGTCATGGGATCGACACGGCCGCACCGCACCGTACCCTCCCCACAGTGGCGGGGATGGGCTCCTCCCTGGGGAGTTGGTGCGGCGGCACGGGGGTGCGAGCCCCGGGCGCATGATGGCGCCGTCCGCGGCATCGGGGCGTTAAATGCCCGTGTACGGGGCCGGCGCACGCGTGCGGGGCGCCCGTGAGCGTGGCGGGCCCCGGCCGAGGGGCGGGACGAACCCTCGAGCGAGACGAGACCCGCTCGAGGGGGGTGAGCCCTCGAGCGGGCGGGACCGCTCGAGGGAAGCGTTGCTCCTCGAACGGGGCGGAGCCCGCCCGAGGGGGCGCGTGCTCTCGAGTGAAGAGGGCCGTCTTGGCGGGCCGTCGGGGTCCCGCGGTGTGGGCCGTGTCTCGCATGGTTAGTCACCGCATGGTTAGTCTTAACGTGTTTCGGCACGGGGATTTAAGTGAGGATTTCCCCGTTGTTTAAGGGGGGACCCCTAGGGCCGTCCCCGACGGCGGCGCTCGGGGCGGCTCGGTGTCTTGCGGTGTGGAGGCCAAATTGAAGCCAACAAGCGCGCACGTGAGCTTGCATGGATGCTAAGGAGGCTATCTAGGGGCTTGGACGGTGGCGAGCACGAGCGGTGAGCTGCGTCCACCCGGCGGCGGCGGCAATGGCGGCGGGGCGCAAGGGTGGCGCGCGGAGGGGCGCGAAGGGGGGGGTTTAAGTAGGCGCGCCGGCACCGGGGTGACGCGAGGTGACGCGCGCAAGATGCCCTCCATGCTACGGCGCGTCGAGGCGCGCGCGTACGGCGGCGCGGACGCCAAGGCGCCTCGGGACGGAGCACCTAGGGGGCGCGGGGCATCGGGACGGGGGCACGGCACGGACGCCGAGACCTCGGGCGGCGCGGGTGCGGATGCGGGGCAAGGCGCGGCGGCGGGCGGCGACGGCGGCGCAAGCTGCGCGCGCGACGTCGCGGCGCGACGCGCTGCGGTGCCGCGGCGGTGACACCGGTGCTGTGTTCGAGCCACTATTTCTCCAAAAATTTGAATACAACTTGACCAAACAATGAATACCAAAGTTGTAGATCTAAGTACCATCTACAACTTTCCCAAAGGTTGTATGGGGTTTTCTTGTTTAGATTTGAATCTAGAGGAATGTCAACTTTGAATGTCAACATGATTCTCGCCAACGGTAGAATCTGCCTTGCAAGGGCTTTTTCACAATTTTCCTCTCCAAATCAGCAATGCCACTCTACATGAAAGTTGTGTCCCTCAACAAGATCTACAACTTTCCTAAAGGTAGAATTTTAAGTGTTTAGGTGAAATTTGGGGAACGCGGCAAAAGTTCCGGCGAGACACTGTGGACACCGGGTGGCAAGGGGGTTTGACCCACCCTTTGACCAAGGGTTGGCCCCACAAGTGTTTTAACTATTCACTAGGGTCACTAGGGGTGTGTTAAGGAGTTTTCATGGGTGAGGGCCCGGAGTTGACCTAGGGTTGACCATTTGACCGCTAATCGTGTCATTAGCGTTAATGACGGTAATTAAAAACCTGGGGCGTCACAGCCTACCCCCCTTAGAAAGAATCTCGTCCCGAGATTCGACCTGACAACGAAGAAATGGGGAAAAGACTCACGGTTTCGGGATTGGAGGAAGCCCGGATACTTGGTGTTGAGATAATCCTCCGTCTCCCACGTGGCTTCTTCTTCCGTGTGATGGCTCCATTGGATCTTGTACATTCGCACGGTTTGCCTCCGGGTCTTTCGCTCTTTTTGATCTAGCACCTTTAAGGGATGCTCGACGAGCGAGAAATCCGGCTCGATCCAAGCATTAGCTTCTCGTGATGATCTTGTTCTCGGAACGGGCATTCCTTTCTTCAACTGAGTTACATGAAACACATTGTGAACCGCGGAAAACCGTTCTGGCAATTGGATACGGTAGGCCACGGGTCCACATACTTCTATTACTTCGTAGGGTCCAATGTAGCGCGGGGCTAACTTTCCCTTGACTCGAACCTTTGCACACCTTTGGTGGGGGATACCTTCGGATACACATGATCTCCCACTTCAAAGTGTCGAGGTGCGGTTCCCTTATCATGGTAACTCTTTTGTCTCATCTGGGCCATCTTCAAATTTTCTCTTATCACTTGTACCTTCTCTTCGGCCTCTTTAACTAACTCGATCCAAAGAGTGTTCTTTCTCGGCTTCGACCAATTCAGTGGGGTGCGGCATCTGCGTCCGTATAGAGCATCGAACGGTGCCATTTTCAAACTGGCCTGATAGCTGTTGTTGTAGGAGAACTCTGCCAAAGACAAGCACTTGTCCCAACTCTTGTCAAAGTGCAAGATGCTTGCTCTCAACATGTCTTCTAGAATCTGGTTTATCCTCTCCGTCTGACCATCAGTCTGGGGATGATAGCTGGAACTACGGAGTAGCTGGGTTCCCAAACACTCATGCAACTGCTCCCAAAAACGGGCTACAAACTGAGTTCCTCTATCAGAGATTATAGTCTTTGGGATTCCATGCAGACGAACTATGTGGTCCACGTACAACTCGCATCCCGTTGTACCGAGTAAGTGGTGTGCACGGCAATGAAGTGAGCAAGTCTTAGTGAGTCTATCCACGATCACCCAAATAGAATCCTTCTTCCTAGGGGTCGGGGGTAAACCTACAATAAAATCCATACTAATGTCATCCCATTTCCACATAGGTATCGACGGGGGTTGGAGTACTCCGCCGATTTCGGATGACTTGCTTTCATCCGGTGGCAAGTATCGCACTCGGCTACATACTTGGCTACATCCACCTTCATCTTAGACCACCAAAAGTTCTCGCTTTAGATCTTGGTACATCTTGGTACTACCGGGATGGATAGAGAACTTGGACTTGTGAGCTTCATCTAGAATGATCTTCTTGATTTCGGGTCAACGGGGACCACTAGGCGTTTTCCAAACCAGACCACACCTTGGTGATCTTGCTGAAAACAAGTGTACTTTGGGTCTCCTTCCACTAGTTTCTGCCTGATGTTTTGGATATTCGCATCATTGCGCTGGGCCGTGACAATTCTGTCATAAAGGTGGACTGCAGTCAAGGCATAAAGAATTCCCTACGGTACCACTTCTAGGCTGAGCTTTCTCATTTCTTCACACAGGGGTTCGCTGACTGGCACCAACTCTAGGTGGTTGCAATGATCCTTGCGGCTAAGAGCATCCGTAACAACATTTGCTTTGCCGGGATGATAGTGCACTTCTAGATCATAATCCTTGATCAACTCAAGCCATCTTCTCGCCTCATATTCAATTCGATTTGGGTGAAGATATATTTGAGGGTCTTGTGATCGGTGAAGATGTTGCAATGATTGCCCATTAGATAATGTCTACATATCTTGAGGGCACGAACAACGGCGAGCTAGTTCAAGATCATGAGTAGGATAGTTGAGCTCATGGGGTCGAAGGGCTCGCGAAGCATAGGCAATGACTCGGCCTTCTTGCATAAGGACACGACCAAGACCGGTGCACGATGCGTCACGAGAAAACTTCGAACGGTTTGGAATTATCGGGTTGAGCTAGCAATCGGGGCTGAAGTTAGATGTTGCCCGAGGGTGTGAAAGGCTTTCTCACATGCTTCACTCCACACGAATTTCACTCCCTTCTTGAGTAATTCGGTCATGGGTTTTGCGATTCTAGAAAAGTCAGGAATGAATCGACGGTAATATCCCACCAATCCTAGGAAACTGCGGATTTGATGTACAGATTTGGGTGGTTTCCAATCCATTACCTCCTGAACTTTGCTAGGATCTACGGAAATACCATCGTGGGAAATGGTGTGCCCCAAGAATTTGACACTTTTCAACCAGAATTCGCATTTGGAGAATTTAGCATAAAGCTGATGATCTCGCAAACGCTGCAGGACAAGTCGGAGATGGTTGGCGTGTTCTGCCTCATTTTTAGAATAGATGAGGATATCATCGATAAAGACCACGACAAATTTGTCGAGCTCCATCATGAATACGGAGTTCATGAGGTACATGAAGTAGGCAGGCGCGTTAGTGAGTCCGAAGGACATGACCAAGAACTCGTAAAGACCGTAACGAGTGGAAAAAGCGGTTTTAGGAATATCGCATGGTCGAATCTTGATTTGGTGGTAGCCAGAACGAAGGTCAATCTTAGAGAAGACTTTGGCACCGACCAATTGATCAAACAATACATCGATTCGAGGAAGTGGGTATTTGTTTTTGATGGTGAGCGCATTGAGTGGACGGTAATCTACGCACATTCTCAAGCTACCATCTTTCTTTTTGACAAAAAGAGCGGGGGCAACCCCAAGGAGAAGAGCTCGGGCGAATGTAACCCTTATCTAACAACTCTTGGAGTTGGGTTTTTAGCTCGGCTAACTCCTTGGGTGGCATGGATAAGGTCTTTTGGAAATGGGTGCGGTACGGGTTGGAGTTCGATCACAAACTCGACATCTGCGTACGGTGGCATACCGGGTAACTCGTCGGGAAACACATCCGGTACTCACACACTATCGGAATCTCATCAAGGGAGGAGATAATGGTCGCATAGGCACAAGAGTCGGTACCGTCCCGGAAAGGTAGGTACAAGGTAGTGTGCCCGACCGTAGGAGAGTGGATCTCTACGACCCTATCGATATATCTAGAACCACCTTATGTTGATTCATCCATTCCATACCCAAAATAACATCCATGCTTCCTAACCGGATGACTATCGATTAGATTGAACGACCCGACTTCCTAGTCTTAGGGGAACTCCAAAAATCACTAACTGAGACGTGATGTTTCCACCGGGTGTGGTAATTTTATAAGTAGATTTGGTTGGTACTCCTCTTAGACCCAATTTGTCTAGTAGACTCTCATTTATGAAACTATGGGTGGCTCCCGAATCAAATAAGACCTTGACGGGAGTGTTATTGATAGAGAATGTACCCGTGAGTATCGGAGCTCCTGATGGGAATGTCACTCATGGTGGTGAAGTTCAACTTGCCCTGGCGCACTTGCACCATGGGTTTCTTGGCCGGAGTGGCGGGCTTGTTTCCCGTATTCTGGTTCTGCGGGTTTGACTTGATCTGCCTGGGCTTGGGACACTCATTGATATAGTGCCCTGGCTGGCCACAGTTGTAGCAACGGCGATCTCCAACATCACGAGGGGGTGCATTGGGCTTTGGAGCCTGCTGCTGGGCACGGCGGGGCCCGGAAGTTCCGGCGGGTTTGCCCCTGGAATGGCTTCATCGTCCGGCGTCCGGTTGAAGATTGGCTGGGATGGGCACCGGAGCTTCCTTCTTCACAAAGCGAAACTTCTTGTGTGTTCCGCCTGCACGGGGTGAAACCGGACACTCTCTTGTTGTCCCCATGGGCTTTCTTCATAGCATCTTCTTGCGAGATAGCTTTATTCACGAGCTCATGGAAGTTTGCGGGCTCGAGCAGATTTAGGCGCTCATACAACTTGCCATCAAGTCCGTCGCGGAACCTCTCCATCTTCTTGGCATCAGTATCAATATGATGCCCACCGTATTGGCATAAGCTATTGAATTTCTGGGCATAGCGGTACACGGAGTCAGATCCTTGACGAAGGGCTAGCAGCTCCCTCATCTTCCGGTCCATAAGACCCTTGGGGATGTGATGACTCTTGAAAGCTTGCTTGAATTCTTCCCAAGTCACGGCGTGATTTCGCTGCATGGACTTGAAATGGTCCCACCACATCAAAGCTTCACCTCGCAGTTGTAGGGCTGCGAAGTTCGCTTTGTTCTCCTCCGAGCAAGGTAGCACAAAGGCAGAGAACTTCGCCTCTATGGCCTTAACCCAAGCCTCGGCTTCCGGAGGGTCTTCGCTTTCGCGAAAGTTGGCGGCTTCATGGCGATGAACTGGGCGTACGTGGTGACCTGGTTAGGTCCCTCGTGGTTGGCCCCATGTGGCGGCCCTCGGTTCATCTGGCGGGGCGATCTCGCGGGCCGTGTCCGCAAGATCTGGCGCAGCACCTCGGTCTGGGTGGCCATGAAAGCCTCCGTCGGGTTCATGGGCGGGGGTGGCGGCAAGTCACCACTACCACTCGCTCCAAAACCGTTGGGAGAGCCGCGCGTGGTTCCCACCATCCGAAAAGTGAGCGTTATTAGTGAGATAACCGAAAGCTTACTTCCAAATGATGACAAGCACGATCACGCATTATCACATCTCATTAGTACGTAAATAATGAGTACGGCAACAAGCACAACATTCTATAGCCACCAAGATTCATAGAATCGTTTCTCTTAACATGGTTAGGACGGTGATTGCTCAATCGCGCGGCTCCTAATCACTTCCGAACGATCGTCGTTATCCCGAATACCAAAGAAGATGGTATACGAATGAGCACTTATATGCTGGCAACGAGTGACGTTCGCAAAGATGCTTTGTTTTACCTACGTTCATAGGAGATAAACAATGCATTCCTTGACAATCGTGATCAATCGCAACGAATTATCCAAGGATATGGTATTTAGCACAAGAAAATTCAATTTGAAAGGCAACGGAATTCACTTAAAGCATACAAGCTTGAATATTCTTATTACAACATGACAGATCAAGGTTCAACGTCATTACAACTCGGTTTTGAAACATCAAGACAACACATGATACAATAGTTGCTTGGCACGAAGATGTCTTTGTCAAGCCACTACTCCAACATCTCTAATACAACTCGATAAGATCGATATCCTGTTGCTCGCTGTCGGCAACCTAGTTGCCCACCGAAGCACCACCGTACGAAGGCGAAGGCCGGGGGAGTCGGTAGCGGTGGTCCTGCCCGGCTCGTCGCTCCCGGACCGGACACGGCCTCGCTGCTCCTCCGGTGCCGCTGTAGCGGGGGTAGTGGCCGTAAGGCCACTATAGCCCGCAAAGCCGCCACCGTACCTCGGCCTCGCACTCGCTGCCG
This sequence comes from Cenchrus americanus, assembly GCA_947561735.1. Taxonomy (NCBI): domain Eukaryota; kingdom Viridiplantae; phylum Streptophyta; class Magnoliopsida; order Poales; family Poaceae; genus Cenchrus; species Cenchrus americanus. The sequence continues at coordinate 61,570,851 of OX387240.1, forward strand.
CATATCGGCAATGTTCGCGCAAGAGGGTCGGCCTCTCTATCTCGTGTGCGTCGGCATCCTCCTCTAGTGCATTGTTCTCCGTCTCTAGGTCCACGATCCTGCGGAGGCGGTCACCTCGCTCAAGCTCCAACCGGAACCTCCTAGCACGCGACTCGTCGTTCTCCCCTGGCGCACACGGGTAAGCGTGAAGTTCGGATGCCGGTGTGCCGCCGAAAGCTGCTCCCAATCGCGCCTAGATGCCTCCAAGCGCCGTGCAATAATCGCTGCGGTGTTAAAACGCGGCCCACGGAGTGTGAAAACCACGTTCCGACAACGGGCAAGTGTCCGAGTAACATCCAACGGCTCGCTAGGGTCGGTAACTCCCGTAGATGGTCCATACGATCCAACCAAGCCGGGTCGTGAGGACTCACGGTGGAAGCTTGATCCAAACGGTGAAAGAGCTACCACGGTAGGGTTGTGGTCACAAAAGTCCGTCGGCACTGCGAGGGCGGGCGACTCCACGGACTCGTGCGTGATAAATCCCCGATAAATAAAACTCGGGTCAAACCGGTCGGCGTGGTCGGGGTGCGGCGGCACGATCACGATCACCTCCGGCGGGGAACACCAAAGCGCTCAAACTCCTTCACCTCGTACGTCGGCGGGGTAAGGTAGCTCGCGGCATCGAGTGCTTCCCACGCCAAGCGCGGGAAAACCCTCCCAGTGCAACCCGTTGGTACGGATCGTACCGTCAGCGTCGAACTGGTGAAACACGGGGAAATCCATCTGTACACAAAGGTAACCCATGTCAGATCTCAAAAGAGAACGACATGACACATGGTGAAGTTCCGGCAGTTGTGAACAAAAGTTTCATAACCAAAATCCAGAAACCTCAAAAAAAAGTTTCCCAACTTTTAAATTAATCCTTTAATACTCTTAATTAGGATTCTAAAGTTTGAACAACGATCAAGGAAACAAGATGGGGGGTCCTTAACTTGGATGTGCCTAGGGAGTGTGAACCAACCCAACAACTAGAATTGAGACTTGCTATTACAAGGTAACTAGTTGAGGAACAATTGTTTTTAACAATTTGGTTTAGTTAACCTAGCACAAGATAAACAAAATTTTTCACAAAATTTCGGCAGCATGACGGCTAGGTATGAGGGGTACTTTTAATTTATAAAAAGCACACACTAGCATAATCTTCCTTAGAGGACACATGGAATTTCGATTTTTGGGGTCTATTTTAGTTGTTTCGATTTTTAACATGCATGCAAGACGTCCTATTCGACCTCACATGGCAATCAAGCCAAAAATCGAAGTTAGTGCCGTTGGCAAGGCTTATATTCGTCTCTCCCTATAATATCTAGTCGAGCGCTATACGGTACTCGCTTAACGACTAACGAAGCGCCGTTATGTACCGCAGAAAACGAACCTTTCGTGCCAGCACGTCACGAAAGCGTCCACATACATTACCGTTCACTATAGAAACGGTATCCATGCGTTAAGCCGCTGCATGGACAGCGTCCAACCTCGGACACCCTCTGTTTGAATGGAGTGTATCCTTGCCTCGCATGAGCGACATGCGGAATGCTCACGTATGAAACACGTGGCGACACACAACTCATAAACAGACGCGAAGATGGGATCCGTGGAATGGATCACTCCATCAACCCTCGCAATTCCCGTGATGCGGAACAGCACACGTATAAAACACGTGGCTCCTAGTTTGGTTGTGCAATAAAGTAAGTCTGACAGAAAGAAATGTGCTGGGAGTTAGCAAAATAAACCATAAGTTATTTAAGCCACCTGAAAGAACCCAAAATTCCCTCTAGGGCCTCTCGGTTCTAGTTTATCCTTAGCGGACCAACGTATTTTGGAAAATCAGAAAATCTTGGCATATTTTATTCAAAAATCAGTGATTAAGGTTTATTAATTAATCTCTGGTGCATATAAGCTACGATACCAAGCGTGACAACCCGCCCGGAAAGTACGCGTACTATCGCCTAAGACCGATCCACTTTGGCCATGAAGCGATAATAAAGTACCATCCTGTCGTAAGTCGCGGGTTAACGCCGGTAAATCACTTGAATAGCACAAGGATCGATATATGCATTAAAACTCACTCGAAGGCGAGTCCGGAGATACAACAACATTCGAATTCAAATTCGTTCCCCGAAGGGTCTAATTATTACAAACCATAGTTTTTGTTATGACAGAATAGTTCGAGTTTTGAAAAGCGGCGGAATTTAACTAGCGGCGGCGAAGTCACCACGGGAGGCCATCCATGATACTTCGGTAGTCGTCCTCCACCCACTCCAACTCCCGGTAGGGCGGGATCTCACCGGGCCACACATCACCGAAGGCATGACCCGGATCAACACATTATAGCAAGGCCGAGTATACTAATACTCGGTAAGACTTACCGTCGGTGATATCTATTTCACCAAAACTAGACCATGAAAAGCTTTTTGGCTCTTTGGGTTGCTTTTGCTAAAAAGTAACAAAGAGTAGGTCCTTACTTTCAAGATTTTAGCACAAGTTCTAGTAGTTTAGTCATTACTACATTAGCCAACTAGTACAAACAAAGTTGTACAATACAATTAATCAAGCATCATCTTCATCATCTTCCATCATTAGGGATCACATGACTAGTGGAGTAAGTAGTCTCGGATAACGGTGAGAGGCCGACAATCGATTGATTTAAATCTTGCAAGGGAGACCCAAACACACGGTCGGCTGCCCCCGCGAGGACAACTCCCCAGGCCGTCCCCATAAATCCTCGGGTTGGGATCGAATCTTACAGTCTTTGGTGCGGGCTATCCGCATACCCCGCGAGATACCGGAGTCACCATACACCACCGGTAGCTAGCCGTGAGAGCGAATCCCAAGAGTAGTAATAGTAAGATCCCTCACCGCCTCATTATGGTACTAGGCTTCTCGGTCCCATACCCGGCATATGCTTGGTACGTTCAAAAACTTAACCCACATAACCACCGGACCGAAGCCCGGATCCCATGCTCTTACCACGTGAGCAATCCGGTTAAGGATATAGTATGATTCCTATCTAGGAACCTATTCTCGCGAGTGAGGTCATCACTCGACTTGTAACGGTCCTATAGCTTAGCGGCTATCGACCTATCATACTAGTAGGGACCAAAGGTACCTATGGATCATGCATCTAGGGTTTCATTCAACTCCTGAACGTAAATGCACAATCATTCATAGATAATTGAATAAAGAACTTTAAAAGCGGGTTAGATGCACCGGAGCTTGCCTTCGTCGACTAGGTTAGCTTGGGCACCCTCGGTGTCGAGTCCGTCCACGTCTTGCGAGAGAACCTTCCGCGTCGCCTTCCTCGGTTTCGGGACCGGGGAGTAATCTCCGTCCGGAAGATCTACACGGAATGCAATGCAAGATTTAGGTGATGCGACGGGTTGTTGTCTTATCCAACTTTAGTTGGTCATATTCACCTTAACAAGCATCTATCTAAGTTTCTTCTTTAGGAAGGTTATTAGTTGTACATGGGTTACTCTTTTATTCCACATTTGAATAAAGGTTTTTATTTAAGCTTATCATTCCATGGGAAAGCTTTATTTTATTTTGTCTTTACCCATATGTGTAAGTAAGATTTATATTTGTGAATTAATTCCTTATCGGTGATGTTAATTAAATTTCTTTTATTTATATTAAGTACTATTTCCAAAAAGAAAAAGGATTTAATTAAGGATTTCTCTTTATTGTAATTTCCCTTTAATATTAAAAGGGCATTTAAGCCATTATTTAAACAATTAAATTACCAAAAATCAAATGAGTGTTTCTTAGGCCTAACAGTACCTATCCTGGTCCATTGGGCCCACATGTAAGTGTTGGATGCTAGGAAATTAAATATTATTGAAAATAACAAAGGTTAACTAGTGATTCATCTTAAATGCATATAAAAATAAATAAGCATCAAAATGATCCAATTTTTCTTGTGCATGCTCTCTGGTCCTAAACAAGTCAAAAAGGCTAGCATGTTCACATGGAACCTCTACTGAGTTTGGTTTATTAATTTACAAAGGAAAACATGCATTAAACAAGAATAATAATTTCTGTTACTCCTAAATTCATGATTAATTCACAAGATGTGCCTCTTGACATCACAAGACAGTGTGCACAAGTTGGGCTCAAGAACATGAATATATTTAACATGAAAAATCATCTATGCAGTTCTGCCAGAGATGGAAAAACATTTTTATAAAAAGATTCACATGATAACTTTGTGCAATTTTTGGCACAGCATCTAGTCTTATCCTAACTCACAACATATCCAAAGCTCAACTACAGAGAAGCTATACATTTCAAGTTATGACAGATTCAATCATAACACATTTGTAATTTTTCTGCCAAAACTACTTTGAATCTAGCCACAAGTGTACATCAAGTAGGTGGGGTTTAACATCCTGAGACCTACAAAATTTGTTTGAGAATTTTTGGAATTTTCTGTGAATTTCTATGGATTTTCTAAGACTGTGGACTGATCTCGCAAATAAACTAAGTTAAGATTCCTTGCAAACAGGCCCTTGGATTCACATCCATGCCCTCGGCGGCGGCGGGAGGGCTCGCCGGCGGCGATGTGGGGCCCGGCCACGACAACTAGCGGCTCGGGGATGCAATTGGGCTCACCACGGTCCTATTGGCGGTGGTGGCGAGGGCGGAACGTGCTCCGGCGATGGCGCACGGCGGCGGCCGGCGGCGGCGCTCGGGGGCGGCTCGGTGTACTGCGGTGTGGAGGCCAAATTGAAGCCAACAAGCGCGCACGTGAGCTTGCCCGGGTGCTAAGGAGGCTATCTAGGGGCTTGGACGGTGGCGAGCACGAGCGGTGAGCTCGCGCCGGCGGCGGCAATGGCGGCGGGCGCTCGGGTGGCGCGCGGAGGGGCTCGGGGAGGGGGGGGGGTTTAAGTAGGCGCGGCGGCACCGGGTGACGCGGGGGTGACGGCGCAAGATGCCCTCCGTGCTACGGCGCGTCGAGGGCGCGCGCGTACGGCGGCGACGCCGCCGACGGACCGCCGGTCCGTGGGCGCGTGCGCGCGCGTGCGGCGGCGCGGACGCCAAGGCGCCTCGGGACGGAGCACCTAGGGGCGCGGGGCATCGGGACGGGGCACGGCACGGACGCCGAGACCTCGGGCGGCGCGGGTGCGGATGCGGGGGCAAGGCCGGCGGCGGGCGGCGACGGCGGCGCGATCGCGCGCGCGACGTCGCGGCGCGACGCGCTCCGGTGCCGGGCGTGACACCGGTGCCGTGTTCGAGCCACTATTTCTCCAAAAATTTGAATACAACTTGACCAAACAATGAATACCAAAGTTGTAGATCTAAGTACCATCTACAACTTTCCCAAAGGTTGTATGGGGTTTTACTTGTTTAGATTTGAATCTAGAGGAATGTCAACTTTGAATGTCAACATGATTCGCCAACAAGTAGAATCGCCTTGCAAGGGCTTTTTCACAATTTTCCTCTCCAAATCAGCAATGCCACTCTACATGAAAGTTGTGTCCCTCAACAAGATCTACAACTTTCCTAAAGGTAGAATTTTAAGTGTTTAGGTGAAATTTGGGGAACGCGGCAAAAGTTCCGAGCGGACACTGTGGACCTTTGGGTGGCAAGGGGGTTTGACCCACCCTTTGACCAAGGGTTGGCCCCACAAGTGTTTTAACTATTCACTAGGGTCACTAGGGGTGTGTTAAGGAGTTTTCATGGGTGAGGGCCCGAGGTTGACCTAGGGTTGACCATTTGGCCAGGGCTAATCGTGTCATTAGCGTTAATGACGGTAATTAAAAACCTTGGGCGTCACAATCATGTTCTTGTGCTTATCTTTTGTTGCTAGCCTCGTCATATATTCGGTACGTGACCTTCATAATGAAAGTCACGATCGTCGCCGTATTCCATACCCAACCCTATACATCTCTTTTGTACATCGTATTCCTTGAACACAACCTATTTTCAAAGTTTCGTCTCGTCTCTAGCATGATTTATTTAAAATTTTAGATTGTATGCATGCGAGGAAAGAGAGAATTGAAAGCTTTGAAAAGTTGTCAAGAGAGAGAAAAAAATAAAGAGAAAAAGTATGTGTATGGAAAAGAAAGAAAGAAAGAAAAAAATATGTCAATGAAAGATGAAAGAAGAAAAAGAAAAAGATGAGGTAGCAATAAGCTATGAGAGGGATGGATCAAGTGAAAGAAAAGAATAAATAAAGTGTAAGGAAGGATATCAGGTTGATTGTGAGACGAAACTTTCATTCTTTTTCCAACCATGTGCAATCCGACAACGAGGACATCATCGGTGCCTTGTAGTCACAATTTTCTCTTTCCCTTGCACATGTCCACCATTCTAAATCTTCTCATCCTTGATATCCCTACATATGGTTAATTATCATGATCATTGGCTTTGAAAGGTAGACAACCATTAGAGGAAGTTCTTAGTTTGACAATACTTGTGTTGATTGCGCTAGCCCTACCTATAGCTCCACTTACATGATATATGAGAGATTAATGGGAGGTGAGAGTTTTATAAAATTTGGTTAGGATAGCCACTTCATATGAGTGACTTGAGAGAGCTTGGAGAAAGGTTTTTGTCTAATACTTGTTGCAGGAATTTTTGTTTTGAAAATCATAAAAACCCTCCGATGGAAGCAAAGGAGTAAGCATGGCTGAAATTGAAGACTTCGAGTGAAGAGTTTGAGTTGTGGAGTAAAACTTGACGTGGTAAAAGTTCTAAACGCCCATGTTTATGTTTGATTATCATTACTTTGTGTTTATGTATTAAAGATGAAAGGATTGACTAACTTGTGAAGGAGGATTAGTGATACACGATTACACACCTTGGACGAAGTTCTTTTACGAGTACTTGCTCGAGGACGAGCAAGAGCTAAGCGTGGGGGAGATGTTGACGGTGTATTTTGGTGCACCTAGCATGTTCATTACACTTTGGTTTGGATTTGATTATGGAACTAACCCGCCACTAGGCACACTAATCATATAACAAGTTCATCTTTGTGCATGCATTTGGAAGTGTTGTGTTTATGTAGGAAAACATGGACATAAAGGACGGATTCGCAACAAGTTCAAAGGAGCATTTACGGAGTCTTGTTCGTGTTCATGAGCTTGATGAAATCACTTCCAATGGTGGCGAGGACCGAAGTGCTACGAGGAACACCCCCGGGGATTGAAGCGTAAAAGATCGAACTTCATGCGAAGAGAGCCTCCATCTTGGACGCGAGGATAACAGCATCAAAATCATGCAAGTGGAGGGGGCAAAGTACATAAGTGCACGAGGACCCACGGAGCAAAAGGGGCGACCGAACCGGGACGAAGTGGGCACGGGCCGGCCGGCCCGGCCCGGCTTCCCGCACCGGTTCGGTCCCGTTTTCCTTGCCCTCGAAGGATCTTCAACCCTAAAACCCCCGAAGCGCCGCCAACACCGAAAAGAGGAGTCATTCGCACCAGAAGGCCATCCACAAGCTAGAGAGAGAGGAGGAGGATCTCCGGCGGGAGATCAACCACCTCGAAGGAAGCACCCTCTCGTGGAGAAGAAGGAAGACACCGGCGGAAGGGAAACCATGATCAACGGTGCCATGATCAGCACCTTGATGGGGTAATCTTCTCATTCGTCCATGGGTTGTAATCGATCTTGAGATGTAATCTCACTTTGTCGGATTATCTATCTATCATCTTGTGTTGAATATACTTTCACGCTTAAGGTTTGCTACCATGCCGTAAAGGGAGTAAGGCCTCAATGCTTCCTTGGATCCATTCAATACGCCGTGTCCATCAAAGGTCTAGTCATGAATATCTTCGCGTAGTGACGGTACGAGAGGAGGGAAAGGGCGAAACCGTGGTCACAACCCCGATAGATTAGATTGGTTTTCATGTTTTTAAGCGATTGCATGCTCTAGTATCATAGACCCGTGGGCGAGTGTCTTCTACCTTGATCGTTTATCATTCTCTCTAGTGTAGTTTAGTTGTTTTCTAGTATAATATTAGTTAGGGTTTTAGTAGCTAGTGTGTCGTTGTTGATCGAACGCTTGTAATCCCCTTGCTCCGCGGATTGAAAAGAACCTTGGGAATCCCGTGGTGAAAAAGGTGTGGGGTCCGTACGCTTGCGGATCGTAGAGGGATACGTCTTTTATCCGTCAACGGCCCGGCGACGGGTGTGCATGAAGGGGCCGCAACACCGTAACATAGCCGAGCGGCCGCCACGGCAGGCGGGGCCACATCAAGGGGATCCAGGCGAGCGGCGGTGGCGGACGGTGGGGCCGCACCGAGGGTTTACAGGTGAGCGGCAGCAGCGTACGGAGGGACCACAACACCGCCATGTAGAAGCGCGATGCACGTGGGCGGTTTGAGTCTACCACACCACCGACCTCGTCGTCCTCCGGTACGGTCGGCGGCACCCCAACCCCGCCGTCCTCCGGTACGGACGGCGCCGCCACCTCCTCGTCGTCGTCCGACGGCCCGCATCGCCAAGTCAATCCATTCGGTAAGGGTAAGCAGGGCCTAGTCGGATGCAAGCGGTCCAGAAGTGAAGTGAGGTACACTGCCCTGCCCTCTTTGACTTTCCAGAAATCGGGTGACTCCTTTTGCAATTAGAAAAATGTTAGTGGTTCATAGTAATCAAATTTTCATACTAGATAATGATAATTTGGTTTTTGTGTGGGTCCATCTCACCTCATACTAGATAATGATAATGATAATTGGATTGATTTCTTGCCATCTTTTGCTGTGAATCTTACATGTGTACATTTGATCACATTGCTGAAAACAAAGCCAACCAAATGAACGCAGACTGTCCCATTAGTAGGTTAGGACTTTTCTGGCAACTAGTAGGGGGATCACGGGTAAATTGGTATACAATATGAGTCAAGAGATTGAATAGGCTGCTTTAACTTTTTTTTGAACCGAGAACCGTGGGGCAAAGCCCCCCGGCAATACGCATATATATTAAAGGAGAAGGGAAACAAGTACTTACAACGGGGCCCAACCGGAGGTTAGGCGAACGGTAGGAGGAGAAAAGCGAATAAAGGGCAAAAAAAGGCCAACCAAACTAAGCTAAAACGATTCTGAGCTTGCGAGCGAGCAAGATGGAAGGATGAAGACTTGCTTTGATCCTAATGAGATGTTCCGAGACTTGAGCTTTAAAGGCCGATTTCCATGCGGCCAGGCATGGAGGTTTGCCATTAAAAATGAGGTCATTTCTTTTATTCCGGATACACCAAGCACCAATCATAAAAATTTCCATGAAGTAGGGTTGAGCAAAATCTAGTTTAGCCGCCGTAACTTTTGGTGGATATTTAGTGATCATTCCAAGTGATACCCGAGCGCAAACCATCCGCATGCTTGTAGAATGACGAGTCAAAGAAAATGTGTTCAACCGATTCTTCTACATCTTCAAGACAGAGAACACAGGTATACCCATCCTCTAAGAATTTCCTCCTTCTTCTCAAAATATTTCTGGTGTTAAGCGTGTCATTTAGTAGAAGCCAATCGAAAAACTTAATTCTGGGGATACATTTTGATTTCCAAATCTAAAGAATAGTCAAATTGGGTTGAATATCTCTGAAATGGTAATGATAGAACTTCTTTGGAGAAATATCTATCTTGTCCCCAAATGTAAATCCAAGAGTCTTTTCCATCCTGATCCACAGGGTGTAGGTCATCAAGAAAGTTCTGCAATTGAAGTAACTCATTATAGGCTTCCCTGGACATGGGGATTCTAAAACAATTAAGCAGGGGAGCAGTCTGCCTGAGGGCCCAAAGAGAGATACGAGGATCTTTAGCAAAGCCCATAAGATGAGGAAAAATATCAGAGTGAACCCTTCCATTAATAAGATCCTCCCAAAAACTGATTGTATTTCCATGATTGGGGATGCACATTGCAACACCCCGAAATGGACATTAAGATGCAAGATATCCTTCCACCAAAAGGAACCTTTTTCCCTTGCCGGATGAGGCACCGTGCCATTGTAATATTTTTGCCAAATGAGGCTTACCCACCGAATTTTCTCCGCTTGTAGAATTTATCAAGTTGTTTTAGCAAGTAAAGCATCATTTTGCACACTCGGATTAATAACCCCAAGCCCACCTTTAGCTTTTGGTTTTCCGACCAAGTCCCAAGCCGCCGGATTGTAGCCCTTTCTATTGAACTCTCTCGCCTCTCCAAAGGCGAGTTCTTCCGTGCTTATCAATGATATCAATGACGGTGATGGGCAACTTAAGAGTGCACATATAGTATGTAGGCAAGGAGGAGAGGACGAGTTAACAAGTTGCAAACGACCAAAGCATGCGATAGGTGCAAAGAAGCACGCAACCATTTTCCTTTCAATTCGCAAATAAGGGGAGCATAGTCCTTTACTTGAGGTTTGGTGAGACCCATAGGAAGTCCTAAGTATGTAAAGGGGAAAGAGCCAACAAGTACATCCAAAGGATTGCGCCAGAGAATTGGCACGCTCAGAAGAAATATTGATGGGAACAAGACACGATTTATGAAAATTAACTATCAGGCCAGAAGAAACACTGATCTTATTGAGGATGTCTTTCAGAATAGCAAGCTGGGAGTCACAACCTTGCATGATAATAATTGTGTCATCAGCATATTGGATAATAGGGAAAGGGTTCTCAGACCTCTGGGGGAAAGGAGGATGAAGATTTCCAATTTCATATTCTTTGTTAATAGCACATTGAAGAAGGTCAGCAGCAATGGCAAACAGGAGGGGGGAGAGAGGATCTCCCTGCCCGACACCACAAATACATTTGAAGTCTTTTCCAGCAGTTCCATTCAAGAGCACAGAAGAGGTCCCAGAACTAAGAAGCTCATTGATCCACGTGATCCATTTTTGAGGGAAACCCTTTGCTTGCAGCATAGCAAGGACAGCAGAGTGTTCAATCAGGTCGAAAGCTTTCTCAAAGTCTAGCTTGAGAATGATAATTTCCCTTCTTGAGTGATGGCACTGATGTAAGAATTCGAAAGCCCAACCAAGGCAGTCTTGAATTGTTCTCCCTTTAATAAAACCATACTGATTTTCATGTACAATCTCCACTGCCAGAGGTTGAAGTCTGTTAGCGAGAAGCTTGGTGACCATCTTAATAGAGGAGTTGAGGAGGGAGATGGGTCTAAAGTCATTCACTTTCTCAGGATTATCGTTCTTGGGGACCAAGGTTATGTAAGAGTGATTGATGCTTTTGAGGTCGGCCCGATGATGAAAGAAATCAAAACACAACTTACACATGTCATATCTAATAATGGGCCAACATTTTTTGATGAATAAGTTGTTAAAGCCATTAGGGCCGGGAGCTTTATCACTAGGGAGATCAAGAACGACATTATCAATTTCTTCGTAGAGAAAGGGCTACACGGATCTTCAAGGTTATCATGCCGTTTGACAATGGTTTGAAGGAACAGAGAAACCCAATCTTCTTCGAATTCATTCCGAATAAAGCACTTTTTTCCTCATGATTAGAAACCATTCCCGCCGTATCATCCATGATTTGACTGATCACATTCTTCCGCATCTTTCAGTAGCCATTGAATGAAAAAATTTGGTGTTTTCATCCCCAAATTGAGTCATGCGTTGGGTAAATCTCTGTCTCCAGTATTGATTCTGCATTCTCGGCGGGTTGCCGATATGAACTTTGATAATTTTCCTGAAATTAAACTCCCGAGGATAGAGAGATCCGAGTTCTTCCAATTTATCCAAGAAAGCAATTGTCATATTGCAGTTGGCAATGAGCTTAGAAAGGTTTGAGATGCCTTTAGACCAATGCTTAAGTATTCTTCGAAGGTTCTTAAATTTTGCACTGAGAATATGGGCACTATTGCCAGGGTTGTGATGAGAGTTCCAGGCACTTTCAATCTGTTCAATACATACAGGGTGGTTAAACCAGTAGTTCTCAAATCGAAAAATATTTGCTTTAGTGACATTAGTACCAATTTGCACTCTGCTAGGCAAGTGATCAGAAGTGATCCTAGCAAGGGGCAGGACAAGAGATAGAGGGAAAATGGAAGTCCATGCAACATATGTGAAGAACCAATCAATCTATTGCAGTAGAGGGACTTCGTGCATATTACTCCAGGTATAACTTCTCCCTTTAATTGGCAGTTCAACCAGGCCAAGGTGATTGATTATGTTATTGAAAACCAAGGTATCATGAAAATTGCCCCCTGTCTTGTTTCTATTCTTAGCATATCTATAAAAGATAAAATCTCCCATTAATAACCATAGGTCTTCATGCTGAATCTGCAGATTGCAAAGCCAATTAACAAACTGATCCCTAGCAGGCTGCCTGCAAGGACCATAAACCACAACAAGGTTCCAGAGGGTGAGGCTGTGGGTGGAGGTAAGAGCAAGATGAATAACAAAACTCTGTTTATCAATCAAAATGGCAGAGAAGTGCTTTGAGGCCCAGCAGACCAAAATACCACCAGAAGAACCCAAAGATGGGCAGAAGTCAAACTGATCAAATCTTTTCGGAGCAAACTTACAGATAAAACACAGATCAAAAGATTCTTTTTTGTTTCTTGAAGACAGAAAATGTTGGCATGACTTTCTGATGGGGTCCCATTTATCTTTATCATTTAGGCCACGGACATTCCAACACAGAATATTCCAAGCACGACTATTCATTGTAACAACTAAAAGAAAGTACCAGACTGTGGGGGATAACCACCACAAATAAAGCAGGGCTGAAAATAGATAAGTGTACCATGAGCAAAGTACCTAGTAACCCATTACAAAAGATAAATTTCCAGCCACAAAAGACAAAAGCCCCAGACCAGAAAACTAAAACCGTATACTTGAGATTCATTGATTCTCTTTGTCTTCGGGGTCGAGTGGCAAGGTTCAACTCCATAGGAGGTATGCCACGAAGGAATGGTCAAGCTCAATAAGAATAGGCGCCGGGATAGGAGCCATTTCATCCTCAACAAGATTATCTTCGAGACTTCTACTCACAATGGCTTTCTTGAGGTCGGCAACGGAAGAGATAGAGACTGATTTCTTTGATGCACCCTTCTTCCTTCTAGGCTCACTGTTCAGCTGAATATGCTCCTGCACAATGCCAGTCCTTAAGCGGGTACTTCATCATCCGCGAACTTCATCATCAACAATAGGGGTCCGAGCTCTTCCACGCCTTCTTCCGGAAGGAGCGGTGAAGGAGTGTCGAAACTAGAGGAGTAGCGAGTGCAATGATCGGTAGTCCGTTGAGGTAGAATATCCATGTCTTGAACCAAATCACCCGGACTTTCGGCAGGGGAGGACTCCGGGCCATGAATGCCGATGAGGATCTGTTTTTCCGGAAAATTCTTGGTTATAAAGAACCAAATCTCTCGCTTTTCCGGAGGAGGGCTATAGAGCTCCATATAAGATGAGTCAGAACTATCCAGCTCAGAGTCCTTGATCAATTCCAGCCTAGGCTTTCTAACACTAGTGGAGGAGGAGGCCTCAACATCATTTCCGCAGCTTAGATTGTCCACATTGAGGAACCAAGTATCTGTGGCAGAGGAGGCAGGGACAAAATTCCAGGAATTGTTTCGCAAAGGTTCCTTCATGGGAAGAGAAGCTTGAAGGGACTGAGCATACTGGGCAAGGTCTTGAATAATCATTTCAATGGATGGAGAGGGACCAAAGCATTGATGCGGACCAAACTTAGCAGCCAATCTTCGATAGGATAGTCATCTTGCATGCTCACTTCATTACGACTGGCACAAGAATAAGTACGGCAGCCGAGATAGACTCAGGGAGAGGCAGCTCTAAAGTGATAGGTGCTCCCTGTGCTCTGAAGAAAGCCTGAGTGCCACTGCTAACCGAGGAGCTGTCTTGAGGTTGTTCAGGATGTTGCATCGGGCCATTAACAATCGCATCCGCAACAAAGCAACATCCGCCAAATTGTTGATCGGCTCAACCTCATTTTCATCAACCACAAGCATTGTCCACTTGAGGCCAAGGAGCCCAGTCCATGGCATTATCCCGGGGGGGAGGTGGAGGGTCGCTCCCAACCCTGATTGATATTCTCCTATTGAACTTCATTCAGATCACCAACATCTTCAAAATGGCCTTGGATTTGGTTATCATTCTCCAAAAAAGGATGGTTGTCCATATTGTTCTGGGGCTGACCAGCTTCAGGGTGGGGGTTGCCGTTGGCTAGGATGGGATCCTCGTCCCTAGCAACCACATCATTTTGGTGACTGGAAAGAACAAAAACTGGGACAGTCCAGCTATTGCCATGATCACCCATCAGATTCCCTTCACTGATGATGATTCTTCTAGGCAATCTGCTGACCAGGGTAACATTGCATCTCAGAAGGATACGAGAACGGCATCTTGAGTTATCAATCCAATTTTTAACTGAACCAAACGGCTCAACGGCTTGGGAAATAATGTCACGAGTCCGAAAATCCGGCGGGAAAGCTAAAAACATGATCCAAGAAGGTGCGGGTAAAGGGGCAACTCGCGAAAGTTAAGGCCTCTATCATGCTCAACAATTTCAATTTCACGAACATCATCCAACCGCATAGGACCGAGATTGATCATCACTTGTCTTTCTAGGGAGGAGGAGAACCGCACAAGGCATAGCCCAAGCGGGGACACAAGCAACAAGAGCGAATGGTGGCATGGTGCACATTCCCAAGAAAAACCACAATCTCCCCCATAGCATCATGAAGCTCGATTCGAGGAGGGGGAGGATTGAGCGTGATGATTGCATACTCATCGTGACGCCGAGGCGAGTTGTCGGCCGATGATGATTCTTCCACGCGCGAGGCCCGGCCCAATCTTCAATCTCCAAACCATCCCGCACAAAAGGATCGGGGTTCACCGCAAAGTTAGCCATCTCATCTTCAAGCGGCGACGAGGAGGATCGACAAGAATGGTGTGTAGCCTCCGAGGCGGGATGCTTCGAGTGAAGGGTGGGGTTTTACGTAGCGGGAGCCCGATTTGGGGGAGGAACACCGTAGGCGTCCGACTCTTGGAATTCACTTGACCCCCGAGTATCCGGGCCGGGCCGCGCGTCCACACTCTTGGGCCTCCAAAAGACCTTTGGTTTACTCTTGGTCAAACAAAATTTAAATTTATGCCCCGGTTTGAAACATGCAGCACACCGAAGGGAAAAAGAGCAATTACTTTTAGAGTGATAAATATCGAGACAGCGGACACATCCCCCCAAATGTCGAATACGGTTGAGCTCCCAGGAGTAATTAGCAGAGCAATTAAGTGAAGATGGAGAGGCCGCATGGGGAAACGAATTCCTTCGGGTGACGTGAGGGGTAGCGTCCTGTTAAACAGTGCACTGAGAAAACCCTTTGGATGAAGATTTATGTTTCGAAATAAACTTTGAATCCGGATTTCCAAAGCACTGCGAGAAACATGATCTAATTTTGAAGAACAAGAACTTCCGGTCGAAAGAATGGCTTTAAGAATGCCGAAACGATCGACACATCCTTTGCTTGCTTTAGAGAATCGATAAATCAATATTGAAAGAACCAATCTTGACGGACCGAGGGACCTCAATAGGGTGAGATTTATGAACCGACGAATTTTGAACAATCTTCTCAAAGCAAAACGAACCTTTTTTCTTTTCTCAAGCGGATTAGAAACTCTCTTCTCGCTTTTTAGAGAGAACAAGCGACCATTTCTTAGCTTCTTGACCTCCCGGATACGCTTTTCCCTCTCCCGGGGTGGTGCACCATTGCTCCGGAGATGAAAATAAACATCAAACGCTTTGCCCACAAATCTTCTAAGTTTGTAAATAGCAAAACCCACATCTTTACGGAGACATGAAAACCGATAATGATTATGACTTTGGTATTCCACTTGAAAGTCGATTCAAATCCTCCAAGACATGAGTGGAGGGCTAATGCAACCGAATCTTCGGTAAGTTGGAAAAGATATCTCCCGAACGTAGCAAGAAGGAAGAAACTATTTTCCCGACGAGAGCGACCATGAATTCTCAGACTAGTCAAACTGTAAAGATCATTTTCAAAGCGTTTCCCGACATCAAAGTCCAGCACATCACGAGCAAACGCCATAGAGGACCAAGAAGAACAACCAGAGAGGCGAAGAAGACCGGATGAAGCAAAGCGAAACCTCGGGGACAAGAGAAACCGGTCCGGGGAGGAGCCAAACTATAGAGAGAACACAGAGCCTCGGGGCGAGCGGGCGGGGACCAACAAGAGGAAAACTCACCACCCGCCATGAATCCTTGTCGCCGGCGAAGGTGCGGATCGAAGTGGAGAGGAGAGGAGAGGCGTCGTCATTCGTGGGCTTTACTTCACTTTCTTCTTCGGATGGTTTAAAATTTTTTGAAAAACAACAAATTGTTTTGTTTGGTCAGGCTAGTGAACACTTCTAATCCGGTGAGGATCATCATTCCGGACTCGGATGATGAGCAGGACAACAACAAGAAATCGTCGCCATCGAAAGCTGCGAGATCATCAAAAAGAAAGGTGCATTTTTTGACTATTTGGCTGCATTGGCCACTGCTGTTGTAACACATTTCATGTTAGTAACTTGTGTTTGTTGCCTGCCGTAGCAAATGCCCTTGCGCCAAATGGTTCAGCAGCTGAAGGAGCGCTATGATGATTTGCGGGAGCAGATTGAGAACCTAAGTGTGGACATTGCTGGAACACAGGAAGACATGGAGACGACCCTGAAGGAATTCATGGATACTGTTGCTGACAAGTTAGAAGAGATGGCGAAGAAGATCCGCAAGCTTTAGGATAAAGTCAATCGCAAGTAGTATTAATCTAGCTTAGTACATAACATAACCAGGTCCTAGGTCGATGTTATGCAGATGTTGGTGAATGGTCTAAGAATGGATGTGTATGTGGCAACATCTAAGTATGCCAACATCTAAGTAATAACTTCAAACCTCTATATTGTAATTGTAGTACTTTGTGTATGTATGGTTGCGTGCTAAAACTTGTATATATGTATGTTCGTATGTCTATATGTGTTTGAATCTGGATGAGCCCTTGCAAAATATTTTAACTTATGAGTGATACAAATTGAAATCTGCCGGGTCCTGTCATGCATATTTGGACTAACCATCTATCTGTTTTCAGAATTACGACATGCTATTGTTTATGCTAGACTAGTGTATATTCACAAAGCATTGTGATCAACAATTTGGAGACTCTTCACTAGAACTCCTGAATTTTGTGTATTATTGTTAGCCTCTATAGTAGCCTATCAGAAAAGAAAATCATGAATTATGCATCCGTTGAAAACCCGAGGCACATAATGTGGACCTTGTGAAAGGTCATAATACGTACAGCCTCAAAAATATTGCAACGAGGTATTCCTTGGTTGCACTGTAATTTGTCTATCACGACGCTTATGCAGGAGATCAAAACGACGATTAGATAGGGACTCATCGGGGTTCCAAAATTCCAAGTCTTTGATGAATTTCCATTCGGTCACCATCTAGATTTCCACGATAGAGTACAACGTACTCCATCTAGATCGATCTCCACGACGTACATATAGATCTCTACGGCAATCAATCAACATCTGTGTGGAGCCACGACTGGTACTGTTGTCTTGATCTCGTATGTATCTTTGTTCTTTGCATATATATTGCTATATCATGATCTAGGTCGTTTGAAACATGAATGCAGATTAATGGCATCACACGAAGATCGGAGTTGGATGCGCTTGCCTCGACACTCGGCAGATTGGCAGAAGAATTTCTAATCTTTTTTCAAACCTTTACCACCGCATCAGCCCGAGGTCGATCTATTGTGTGCCCATGTACTGTATGCCAATGCATGATCAGACATGACACCTTGTTTCCCATTCAAATTCATTTAGCGACTAGAGGATTTGCTTATTGTTTCATCGATGATGGTATCATTCAAGGTCAAACTGATACTTCATCAGCTGATGGTCGTGTGAATCATGATGTCACTCCTGATCTCAACAATCATGATGCACAACCTACAGCTGATGATACAACACATTATTTCGGAGAATACGGTGAAGTAGACGGTTGTGATGATAACCCTGCTGCCACTAATACTCTGATTAGAAACATTATCATTGGCACTATACTTCATGGACAAACTAAAGATGACGAGGCAGATAAGCAGGT
The DNA here is from genome assembly GCA_947561735.1 of Cenchrus americanus. Taxonomy (NCBI): domain Eukaryota; kingdom Viridiplantae; phylum Streptophyta; class Magnoliopsida; order Poales; family Poaceae; genus Cenchrus; species Cenchrus americanus. The sequence continues at coordinate 61,588,946 of OX387240.1, forward strand.
AGAGATTTTTTTTTGAAACTATTAGACCAGGCAAAGAAGGAATTGTGTCCAGGATGCAGAAATGCAACAAGGTCTCTTTTATCGTGGAGCTTTTTCAGATAAAGTGGATGTATGGCTTAAGTAACGCGGCGTTAGAGGCCATACTTAAGCTCTTCAGAAAGGTTCTACCTGAAGGGCATTGTATTCCTCACTCCTTGGATAAAGTGCAAAGGGTGGTTCGAGACCTGGGCTTGGACTATGTCAAGATACACGCATGTGAATATGATTGTGTGTTATTTTTTTATCAATACGCAAATCTTGAGACATGTCCCGTTTGTAAGCAGTCAAGGTGGAAAGTTGTAGAATAAATGCAGTTGGTGCTACTACTGTTAAGAAGCAGTTACCAGTTAAGATCCTACACTACTTTCCTCTTATTTTTCGGCTGCATAGAATGTATGTGTCAAAGCAAATGTCAGAGGATATGCAGTGACACAAGAAAGAATTGGTGAACAATGGGAAAATGCATCACCCTGCTGACTCAAAGGCATGGAAGCACGTGGATTCAGAGTTTAAATGGTTTTCAAAAAAAGGAGGTTGTAATGTTAGCCTGGGCCTTGCTTCTGATGGGTTCAATCCCTTTGGCATGCAGAGTCTTACATACTCACTCCATATGGCCTGTCATCCTGACACCGTACAATTTGCCTCCATGGTTGTGTCAGAAACAATCTAACTGGATCTTGTCAATGTTGATACCTGGTCCAAAATCTCCCGGAATGGATATTGATGTATATTTGAGGCCCCTTATACTGGAGCTCAAGGAGCTTTGGAATAATGGTGTTAAAACAAGAGATGCAGGTACTAAGAAGAAGTTTACATTGTGCACAGTCCTTCTTTGGACAACTAATGACTTTCCAGCTTATGATATGCTGTCTGGTTGGAGCACTATTTGTATGTCCACACTCTGCCACAAACGTACTGACTATTTGTGGTTGAAACATGGGAGGAAGCACTGCTACATGGCACATCAACGTTTCTTTCCCCTGACCATCCATGGCACAACAACGCGGTCAACTTCAACAATAAGGTCGAAACTAGGGAGGCACCAGAAGCACTATCGGGTGCACAGGTACTTGAGCAGTATGATACCTTTGAACAAGTAGAATTTGGAAAGACCTTGCTATCCCAAAAAAGGAAGCATGATGAAGACAACAGATGGCACAACTGGAGGAAGAAGAGTATTTTTTTGAGCTCCCTTGCTGGTCTTCTTTGCTCATTAGGCTTTGCATGTCCATACTGCCACAAACATACTAACTATTTGCGGTCGAAACAAGGGAAGAAGCACTATTAGATGGCACATCGACGTTTCTTGCCCCCCCGACCATCCATGGTGCAACAACGCGGTCAGCTTCAACAACAAGGTCGAAACCAGGGAGGCACCAAAACCACTATCTGGTGCACAGATACTTGAGCAGCATGATACCTTTGAACAAGTATAATTTGGAAAGACCTTGCTATCCAAAAAAGGAAGCGTGACGAAGACAACAGATGGCACAACTACAGGAAGAAGAGTATTTTTTTAGATCCCTTACTGGTCTTCTTTGCTCATCAGGCATAATTTGGACGTCATGCACATTGAGAAAAATATATGCGAGAGCATACTAGGCACTCTGCTTAAATTGTACGACAAATGTAAGGATGGAGAGAATGCCACATGGAGCATCTACGGATACGACCAGATCAAAGCACCCCGTGATTAAATATGATAAGTATACCTTGCCATCGGCCTTGTACGAGTTAGATAAGGAAGCCAGGGAAAGTTTGTGTGAATTTCTATATGGAGTGAAGATGCCTGATGGGGTTTCCTCAAATATAAGAATATGTGTTGACGTAAAGTCACGTAAGGTATCTGGCTTGAAAACTCATGATTACCATCTAATTCTACAGAAACTTTTACCCTTAGTGGTGCGTACGATTTTGCTAGAACCTATTGTCATCGGATTGATTCAGCTTAGCATTTTCTTCGATGCACTATGTTCAAAGGAGCTGGTGGAAGCAGAATTGGACAGGCTAAGTTGTTCAATTAGGGAGGTTGTTTGTCGACTTGAAATGACATTCCCACCTGCATTTTTTATATCATGATCCATTTGCCTGTTCATCTAGCTGAGGAAGCTAAAATGGGGGGGGGCAGTGTGTTACAGATGGATGTACCCAGTGGAGCGATACCTACACACTGTGAAAGGATATGTGAGGAACAAGACTCACCCTGAAGGTTCAATTACTGAGGGATATATACTCGAGGAGTGCCTTACATTCTTCTCAAGATTCTTGGACATGGACACCAAAAAGAATTGTGTTAATCGACGTGAAATAGTAACTGTGAATGAGCCACCATCCGATTTGAGCATTTTTTCTGAAATGGATTACAATAGGAGAGGACAGACGATCGACGAAATTCCACCAGATGAGTTTCAGAAGATGAGGCACTATATAATTTGCAATTGTGATGAAGTTAGACCATATGTCGAGTAAGATACACTGGTCAACATCATTTATTGCTTGTAATTTTGAATTTCAAACTAATGGTAATATTGTTTTTTATGCAGTGCGCATTTGGAATAACTAAAGGAATATGGAACCAGAAATCTTGATAAGCGACATGAGGATAAACTCGTAAGATGGTTTGAAGGCAATATCAGAGGTCTACATGCGAGAGGGGAAGTAAGTTCAGAGTTGTTTGCACTTGCTCAAGGACCGGATCCCCGACCTCGTGCAATGAATAGATGTCATATCAATAATTGGCTGTTTCGAACCGTTAACATTGAGAAAACCCTCGTGACACAAAATAGTGGTGTGCTTGTCAAGGGTGAGAAAGGAGGCATGAACTGGTATGGGGTGATTAGAAGAATGATCTCACTGGAATTTCCTAGACAAAAAGAATTGTTCCAGTGTGACTGCTTTGATGTGCATGCTGCCACAAGTACCAACAAAGGCAAAGGGCACAATAAAGATAAATTTGGGGTGATTGACATCAATACTACTCGACACAGGTATAAGAATGAACCATATATTCTGGCAACACAGGCAGAACTGGTGTTTTATGTGAATCTGGTGAACAAACCAGGTTGGAGCAGTGTTATTTCATTGAAACCAAGGAACTTGTTTGCCGCCTGAATTAGATCTTGAGGACTCAACTGTTGTGGGTATCGAAGGTATTAATTTGCTCGGTGAACACCAAGATTTGACAAATTGGTCAAGATCAAACAAGGAAGGCACAACCGGGGATGTCTCAGTTATTAATCAGGTGCGGGCCGAGGCAGTTGATGAACGAGACGATGATGTCTTTGATGATGATGATGAACATCATGCAGATGACACGTACATTGATGATGGAGTTGTTCCACTAATTGTTCAAGATGCCCAAGATAATGAATTTTTCGATTGATATTTAGTTGATTTTGTTTGGCGTGTTAAGAGCCAATATAATCTTCCCATGACATTTGTTTTCAACATTTTTTTTCATTATTATGTCGCGCCACAAAACTAAAGCATGAGGTGTATTTGTGGCACTATTCCCAATCTGTTACATTCTCAGTACATTTGAATAATAAGTACTGTAATTTTTTTCATTATTCTACTTGGGACACATCATCAGCATGAAGCTTAATAGGAAGTTCCAGCAGATGATACATTTTACACCATTTTAGCCTATGTAAACATGATTAACACTAAAGAAGAAGGTATCACATTCGAAACAAAGCCTACATTCAACACTACAGAAATAAAAGGCAAACCCCCTCCGGTTCGGCTCCTTACCGCAGAAGGTTCGGCCAACGCAGTGTTGAATGTTGCCTCGTGCAACCGCCGGTGGCAGCATCGGCCGACAGCGGGTCTGGCGGAGAGCGATAGTCCTCATTTGCTTTGCAAGATTAATCGTACGAGTCCGGAAATATTCAGACTGCAAGTTGATGATCATCTGCGGACCTTGAGCCTCGCCCTCAACATGTCTCATGTACGCAAATGTAGTGGCGTCGGTGTCGGCCCCACTGTAGAACCTATAGAGAAGGACGACTGACACATAGGACGCCCCTCTGTTCCCGGCGTGGGCAGCGTGGTGTAGCTCGTCTAGGGGAGGACACCATCCACGGTTCTTGCCAAAGATGTCGTCCATCCCGGCGAGGAACCCGGCCACCGGGTTGCCGACTGCTGCCAGGCTACGAACGAAGACGTCGTAGCCGTCGAGGTCGGTGTTCTGCAACTGCTCGATTGGAAGCTGACCTAGTGCCAGGTGCCTACTGACATCACTGTCGCAGCAGGGGCCGAGCATGCTCTTGCAGGTGGGACGTAGGCTCTGGAGGTCCTCCACTGGCTGCTTTGATGTTGCACCAACTCGGCCAGTGATGATTGCCCGCAACTCAATCGGGAGTTCCGCGAGCGATTGGGGGTGTTCCCTCAATGCCATGGAAGGAAGTCACACGATGTGGAGTGTGAGATGTGGGCAGAGAGGGCGCGGCGGTGGAGTGTGAGATGTGTGGGCGGAGAGGGCGCGGCGGCCGGGGAGCATGAGATGCGGGCGAAGAGGACTTCCAAGAACCGAGAGCATCTTTCGAGATTCCAATAATCAGCCCTGGCCTCTCAAGTTTTTTCCAAATAAAATAACAACAGAATATCAGAACTAGCGTGTCGTGGTGTGGGTTCAAACTGGCGTGTCATGGCATGGCCGGCTGCTGCGTGGTTGGGTGCGGCTGTTGCGGGGGCCGTTGCCGGCCGTGGCCGGCCGCGGCCGGCCGTGACTCCGCTTTGCCACCGCGGGCCGGGAAACGTGGCCGGGCGCGAGCCAGGCATGGCTGGGTCTCACTTAATGTGCTGTGGTGCCAACATATGATACCAAAGTTTCAATTTGACATCATTAAAAAGTCTTGCACATATATATTAAAGTAGTAGCAATGTACTAGCATTGACTAGATCAGTGCATTACTAGATATACATACATAGATAGATACTTTTCTCAAAACCCAGAAATGCTACTTGTTACTATGGATTATATTAAATTACTAATTCTAACTATATATCATCTGGTACAAATCGTTAACCATGCTTGACCTTGAGCTGATTTGCAATCTCAAAAGACAGAAATGCATCCTTGGTGGCGTATTGCACCTGCCAGTCTACAAAACACCTCGAACCCCACAGCCTGTGGTTCACACTTCTGTTCTTGAACAGAGGTAGGTCTAGTATCACATTCCAGTCTTCTCCAGTGATGACCTGTAACCATTTTGGTACAGTTTGTTGTACTTGTCATCAACCTCAGAAACAATTAGTTGAAGGTCTCTCCAATTAGAAATCGTGATGCCGCAGTCCTGCTCTAGGCGTTCAACATCAATCGAGATATGCGCTCCGACAAAGATGTGGCCTTCCTCGCTGAGAAACTTGCTCAGAACATCAGGTAGCTTGTAGCCGGCATGAAGCACCTGGTAAATAAGGCAACATGACCCGACGCACAATTGCAACAATCTGTGAAGCTCAATGAACTCGGTGTCCAATCAGACGAGCAAACGATCTAGAGGAGGGTTACCTTTGATTTCTTTGATGTACTCCACCACTACTTCTGTGTCGCAGGTGATTGTGGTCTTGATGATCGGGTACCGCTCCTTGAAGAATTTTACCTCGCGGACCGAAGTTGGGGGTGGTCCCAGAATCGGCGATCGCTGTGGACGGGCGACGGCGGGGCGCCATTCATTCCAACCACTGTCTAATCAAACGTCGAAAGCATCGGCAGCTGTGTCACACACATCCACGACACGGGTACGCTTGCGACCCTATAGTACCAATCCTCCCCAATCGTCGCACAACTCCGATTGCTTTGCAAAACTCCCCACCATCGTAGTTGTTGCCCAATTCCGATTAGTTTCCAAACCTCCCCACCGCAAGCCGAGATGGAGCCGCAGTCACCCGCGGCGTCGAGGGTTTCTCCTCGTGGTGCCTCGCCGAATGCCGCATTGCATGCATCCTCCTCTCCGAGCCGGAAGACGGGGTCGTCGAAGTCGAAGGGACCGACGGCGGAGGAGGTGATGTTGGGGTTCTTTCCTTGCCCTGATGTTGGTGGGGCATCCGAGGAAGCGGACGCTGAATCCACTAGGATGCCTCAGAAGTGGAAGGCCAATGTTGTGTTGTGGTCTTTTCATGCAGGCTAAATTAGTATTTCTATTCAATTTGTTGGCAGTTTGTTGAATCGGTAGATAGAAAAATCTGCACCTATGCTTAATTCTACTGTCAAATTGGTGATTTGGATCCATTGACCAAACCTACACCTATGAGCCTACATACTACTAAACATTCTACCCTTCGCCATTATTGCACTCTTATTCTAAATTGGAATGTCAGAATTTATAGCAGTTCATGTGTTACTTCTTACAAACAAGATCGACTAAATTTTATGCAAAGATATAAATACATCATCTTTCCATGGTTGTTGGATTCATTCACCTTACAATGCAGTTTCAACTATACATCTAAGAATTCTCCTCTTAATTCATAAGGTAATTAAACTAGGCACTGGTTATCAAATGTTTTGTTAAGTTCTTATGACCACTTTTATTAGCAACTTTTTTGTCAAAAGATTGGTTGATTTGGTTCGTTTTGGTGGCATATGCTCCCTTTCAAGCCAAGGCATTAAGTGAAGAATTTTTTAAGTACCATTTGAAGTACCGCACAGAGTATTGTTATTGTTGGTCAGTTTGTGATTAAATTAACACTATAAAATCAATGCACTATCAGATCTCTATACAATCCCCTAACATATACTCTAATACTACTCCAGTGCCCATGTGTGTTTATTTCAATTTCTAGCTTCAGCTAATATGAAATTGGATCGATCCGGTGCTCCTATACCTATGCTTTCAATTAGTTGAAAGTACATCTAGGCCCTAAGTGGATTTTGGTGAATTGAATGACAAAGCGATTAAAGGTCTAACATATTTATCTAAGATTGTGAGCATGTTTTATTTATATATTCATGAGTTATTGTTGAGATATATATTGGTGAATGAATATTATATGGCTCACATTGTATAAGACAAATATATGAGTGATCATAAGGCATAGTGGCAAATATCAAGCAACGAAGGAAGATAAATATTGGGGATATTTTGAGAAGGTCAATTCATGGTCTCCGGTAAATATGGTAGCTTGATTAAAGTACAAGGATCATAGAAAGATAAGATGGTAATTCTCATCTCTAAGTTAAATGCAAGGCTTCATGCGGTAATTGAAAGAGGATACAAGGATGAGTATAGACTTTATGGTCCTTAACTGGGAGCTTGCATATTTGTTGTCAATCAAGAACAAGCATTTGAAGCGGGATTTCAAATGAAGGATAATTGTGTATGAAGCAAAGACAAACTCAATGTGGATTGGGTAAGTGATGAGGAATCAACCGAGATGACTAGTGTGAGGGACTAAGCAATTTTTGGGGTCCTGGCTAGACCGCCATTTGTGTTTTGCTAAGGTGAAGTTCTAGTATCCGCGAGGTCCCGAAGTATCATATCCAAGCCTTAACCGAGGGAAGCAATGCGACTCATCTAAATGTTATGGTTGACAATATGGAGTGACTTGTGGATCAAAGTGTGCATTCTTATGCTAGAAGGAAAGATCCTAAGTCAATAGCTCCAGTATGGACGTGCTCAAGACATAGGCTAAGTTAAAAGCCCTCAAGTGGATATTGTTCAAGTATGGTAAGATTGAAGACATTCAAGCTCAAGAGGTTGTCATGATGTTTTTATTTAACCTTGAGTATAGGTATGTCGTACTATCAAGAGGGATGCAACATTAGCTAGTTGACCAAGTCAAAGTGCTCTTAGATAAACCTTGTGAGAAAATAGCCTTGAGAGCCTAAGAGTGTGCTAACAAACCCTCCTAGCCTAACCTAAGCCACTTAATCTCTTTGGTGAAGTGTTGGAGCGAGTGAAAGAAGTGGTGTTGGGGGTGTCTCAAGCCTGACCAGTGTGAGGCATCAGTTCGACCGGTGCTGCCCAACAGCTAACTGCTAGTTTTCTCCTTTGAGGTGTATAAATACCCTAAGCCTCCTATAGTAAAGGGTTGCTATTCTTGGTGCCTTTGTTAAGATCCTAAGCCAATCTTTGCAAGCCCTAAGCTAAGTGGCTCTCCCCAACCTCTCTTTGTGAGATTTGTGGATTCAAGCCATATCTTTGAGTTGCGTTGACAGAGTGAGCTTAAGAGAGCTTTTGTGAGCTAACAAGAGCATTTCTGTAGCTTGAGCACTTCGATTTCGCGTCTAGAAGCATTGATACATTTGTTACTCTTGGATGTTTGCCTCCTAGATGGCTAGGCATCACCGGCTAGCTCCCAAAGTCGTGGTGAGCAGCGGCAAGTTTGTAAGGGTTGTGATCTTGCCTCTTTGTGGAAAAGATTGCCTTAGTGGAAAGAGGGAAGTAGTTGAAAGAGACCCGACTTGTTGTGGAAAAGTTCCCCTACAAGATCCTCAACGAAGACGTAGCTTTTCCTTAGTGGGAGGCGAACTTTGGGAAACAAATCTTTGTGTCTCATTGTGGTTTGCCTCTCTAAGTTGATTGTTAGCCTAATTGATTTGCTTCCACTTTGATTCATTTGGGTGTGCTATTTGTGTGTGTAGGGAACATTACCCTGCTTATGATCATCTACTAAGGCCACTCACCAAGTTTGCTTCGTTCTAGAAGTCAAGAGGAGCTTGAAGCTGTTTTTGCAGGTGCTCTGTGCTACACCAGTCTGACCGGTCCCTCCTGTGAAGCAGAGGCAGCGACCGGTTTGAACCACCGGTCTGACCGGTTGTAACACCCCGTGTTTCTGCTTAGTGTCAAATAGTGCTAATGACCTCTTTAATCAAGTCACTAACCGTCTATGGTCCACCCTTGGTCAAACCCTAGCTCAAAATCCCTAGTAAACCCTTAACCTCCCTTGTCTTCCTAGAACTTTTGGCGCGTTCTCCAAAATTCACCTAAACACTTCAAATTCTTCCAATGGGAAAGTTGTGCAGTTTATCGAGGCACACAACTTTCATGCTGGATGGCATTGCTGATTTGAAGTGCAAAGTGGTGAAAACTTTCACAACTTTTGGATGACACATGTTGTTACTATTCATCGGAGCCGAGCAAATCCATATCTTGGCGTGCAGATCTTGCAAAATCGGTTGATCAAAACACCCTAGAGCCTTTGTAAAACTTGTAGAGAGTCACTAGATCTATAACTTTCCCAATTGGCAATCCTGTCAATACAGTTGCAAAATTTGGAGAAAAACTGAGTCAACCAAAGCTACTTTGAAATAGTTGGGCGCTAGAACGCGCACCCTGCGCGACGTCGCACCGCGCCGCATCGGCCCTCGCCGCCGTACACGCGCCCGCACTCCGATGCACACCGGCCGACCGTCGGTCCGAGGCCGGGTGCCATGGGCACCGTGCACCTAAGGGCGGTGACGCGCGCCGCCCCCCTAGGTCGGTACCACGTGGCCTCCACGCACTCGCCGGAGCTCGCTCGCACACCCCGCCATTGGCCGGAGTCCCGCCGCACGTCGCCACCGCATCTGTGCCCACGTCGCAACCCCGCGTGCCGACGTGGACTCAAACTGCCTCTCCCCGATCGGCTCCGGCTATAAAAACTCTCCCTTCATCCCCCTGCACGAGCTTTCTCCCCTCCGCGCCACCGCCGGCCACCATTGTTTCCACCATCGGTGAACTCCCTCCTCCACTCGTGCCCTTCACCCACCAATGGCGCAGAACTTTTCCCTAGCCCCCACCTAAGCTCTCTCACACACACACATGGCTTAGCTATCCCCCGCATTTCTCCGGAGCTCGAGCCGAAGCGGCTTCACCGTCACGGTCTCGCCGCCGGCCACCGCAGGGGACACCTCCGACCCCCAACCGCCGCCAATCGATTCACAGTGAGCCTAATCGCACTTCCCCCTCATTTGTTTGTCCCCTCCAGCCCCGCGCCACCACTGGCGAGCTCGCCCGCCGCTGTAGGGGCATAGTTGTGAATGCCAAGAGCATTTCTGTAAAATAAGGACCTGAGTGTAATGATCTTTATCTTAGTTTTGTTTCAACTAAGTTCAGTGCCTTGTAAAATGCATGTAAATTCACAGAAAAAATCCTAAAAATGCAAAATCCAGTTTTGCTGTCTTCCTTGTGAGTAGAACTACATCTTTTGTAAAGGTTGTACATACTTTTGAGTTATAGTTTTTGCATGAAAAATTGAAATCCTTTTAACTAGATCTGTTGTACTGCAACATCTACACATGATCATGAGCTGATTTTTGGATATGTTGTGAGTAATAGCATGTGTAGGGTCTGTGCAAAAATTGGAAAAAGTTACTGAGTAAATCTTTTATTATGATTTATCTTGTTTTAATGCTAATTCTGCCTTAATGATTTTTTAGCCAAAATTAAATAGATTTTTAAGCCCAACTTCTGGGAATAGTCATGGAATGTCCAGATGCACCTTTACTGAATTGATCATGATTTTTGGATTGTTATAAATATTTAATCCTGATTTGTGCTTGTTTTTTATCATAAATTCTTAGTTCAAGATTCAAAATAGCTATGGATGTGTTTGTTGGTTTCTTAGGCTTGTTTTAGATCAGAGAGGAGGTAGGAGAAAGTTTGGCTCCAGAAGTGTTGTATTTATTTTTGAATGCATTTATCTCATTTATGCTAACTAGAAATGTTATTTTTGGTGTAATTATTTTCATAGCTCCTTTATGTGTGCTTGCTGTTCAGTGGCCTTGATTTTGGTCAGTGGGCTCAGTGAGCTTCACTCTTGACTTTTTATAAAGCATTTTGTTGAATAAAAGTGAAGAAGTCATTATAAGCTTGATACTATTTAATGGGAAAACCTTTCCTTTTATATTCTTGAACCCTATGAATGTGTTGTGAAAATGAAATAAGAGTTGAAAACCACCTCCTTGCTGTTTGTGCAATTAAGTTAATTATTTATTTAGATGTGTCCACAATCACTAGAAAGAGAAGAATAAATATAGCCCCTCCTAATAATCTTTAAAAGGAAAAGTGATGAATAATTCTGTCAAGGTGAATATGGTCAACCATATGCCTTTTTGTTGCTGCTTTTTTAATTTAAATTAATTACGCCCCTAACTATTGCATATGCATCTTCCGTGTAGAAGTTCTCGATGGTAGCTACACGCTCATGCCGGTTGACGTGGACGAGGGAGTAGGAGGAGACGTGCACTACGTGTCCTAGATCAAGACCCGGACCAAAGTCTGAAAGTTTGTGTGTCTGCTTGTGCTGACGAAGGCAAGCCCCGGTTTAATCATTAACCTATGCGTTTATTTTAAACTTCTGAATTTATCATTGCTATTTTATGCGCATTTACGTTCAGGAGTTGATTGAAACCCTAGTTGCATGATCCCTAAGTACCCGTGATCTTTTACTAGCATGCTAGGTCGCTAGTTGCTATGCTCTAAGGATCCGGTACAAGTCGAGTGATGTTCGTCACTCGCGAGAACAGGATCTCTATTTTGGAATCACCGTATTTATAAATGGATTGCTCATGTGGTAAGAGCATGGGATTTGGGCTCCGGTCCAGTGGCTTCGCTGGTTACTAAGCACTTGTCGGAAATGGGCACGGTAAGCTTAGTACCTAAATGAGACGGTGCGGGAACTTTGCGCTACTAATCTTAGGGTCGCGGCCCCGGGCTCGCCACCCAAGTACTTGCGTGAGGCTGGGTGACCTTGGTGGCGTAGCCCAGTAAACCTTGTACTTGAGACTGTAACATCTGATCCCAATCCGAGGAATGACGGGAACCGCTTGGTTGGTGAACTCTTAGTGAGGGCACCTCCCGTGTGTTTAGGTCCACCTTGCAAGGTTTAAATCAATCGATTGTTGGCCTCTCACCGTTATCTGAGACTACTTAATCTACTAGCCATGATATCCCTTTATGATGGAACTTTGTGAAGATTATTATTTGTTTAATTGTATTGTACAACTATGATTGCAATAGTTGCTTATGTAGTAATGATTACTTCTACTAGAACTTGAGCTAAAATGTAAAAGTAAGGTTTCACTATTTAGTAGCTTTTTGGCAAACAAACCCACTAGCCAAAAGTCTTGCATGATTAGAGGTAAGCCTTGCTGAGTATTAGTCTACTCGGCCTTGCTTTTTAAATGTTGTTTCCAGGTAATGCATGTGATGTGTGGCTTGGAGAAATTCCACCCGACTGGGAGCTGGAATGGGTGGATGATGACAAGTGATTGCATCATGGACAGGCCTCCTATCATGTTGATCGTACCGTTTAGTTATCTTCTGTTGTTTTAATAAACTCTGAACCTTTTACTTTCATGTCAAGAACCGACCCTACGGGGAAGATTTGCTTTAATTTGTAAGGTACTCTGGACTCTCCTTCGTGGGAGTTTTAACGCAAGTGTTTCAAGTGATTTACCAGGCGTTAACCCGGCAACACTCAACGGGGTGATTCTTTATTATTGCTTAATGACCAGATGGAGTGGTTTAGGCGATAGTACGAAATTATCTCGGATGGGGTTGTCACACCGGTGACGCATGGCAGTTCAAGTTTTCAGGGAAGAAAAGTATAAGTTGGTCGTCCCGCCTATTCACCCCCCCCCCCTTGTAGGCGACGTCAAGGTCCTTTCATTAGTGCAAGTTCAAAAAATAGGATTCAGTGCTCGTAGTTGTTGTTGATTTCTAGATCTAGTTGCTGCTTATCTGCCTTTTAGTCAGACCTTTGACCTCTTATCTTCATACCTAAACATCATTTGATTGGGCTTGTAACTGTAAGCATTTTGTTACTATGGGTAGTGCAAAGTTATGAGAACAGCGTAGCAGAGCAACCAACCGTGCTCCCTGACAATTTGAATGATTCTGATATCACATACTTGTTCACTTCACAGTCAGTAGTATCTAATTAATTGTGTTAGCTTTGTTGTGCAACACATTTGTAGTGCAGGCAGTGATTGGAGTTGCTGAAATTATCGTTTCTTTTATCCATTTGTTAGTAGCATTATCGTCCACTTTATCCATTTGTTCCTTTAATTCTAGGACACTGCATGTTACATGATTTGGATGGCCTAGGAAAGGAAGAAACAAATAATCAACTGCATGTTGCAATGATGTGCTGCATGTATTTGAACTTTCAATTCTGCATGTAAAACAGATGTATTGATATAATGACTCTTGTTCACATGTGGCAGGCTGGCAGTTCCAGGGAGGTGAAGGCCTGATGCATGACATGTATGTGTTGGCAAGTGAATTTGCTATAGAATGGGACAAGTTTTGGATGACAGTTTCTTTCATTTTCCTAATTGTCTATTGTGCTAAATTAAATTGTAGGAAGAGAATTTTGTTGCTCATGCAGTTTGAAAAAATGCTTGAGGCACATGAAATAGCTGCAAGTTATTTATTTGTGTCGTGAATCGGACTTTCCGTAACATGCTGCTACTTAGTATTTGCATTGGTTTAATTGCTTAATAGACTATGAGAATGTGTTAAGGTCCAGGAATGAACCCTGTACACACGAACACATTTTATAGATGATGGAATGGTTTCATAGACAGGCTATGAAACAGGCAAGGAATGAGTGAAACGGGGGATTCACTCAATCCTCTCCCTGAACTGTTCCAGCTCAGGAACTAATCATAAATAATCGAACGAGGCCTTAGGAGGCGACCACATGGTGAGGCCTCTCCATTTAGTCAAACATGGAGAGCCCCAAAGTTACTTCCTGAGACACAAAATTACTTCCCTCAACATAGAAAAACACATAGAATGAAGTAACTTTTATTCATACATACAAGTCCTATCAGGTTACTTCCCTCAACAGAAAGAAGCACACAGGAATAAGTAACTTTGTGTCGCGAGAAGTTATTTTAGGTCGCAGAAAGTAACTTTTTTGTCACGGAAAGTAACTTTGTGTCGTAAGAAGTAATCTGAGAGGGCTCTCCATATAAGACTAGATGGAGATGCCTCTTCGTTTAGATTTTGCATAATTGCAACCATAAATTAGTCTGTCTTCATGTGGACTGCCGTGTAGTCTGGAAAGAGACACATAACTTGTTAGAACAGAGGCCCAGCCCCAACACGTAGCACCTCTCTCCCTGGGGCTTAGCCCTCTCAGTGTGCCACTCGCTAACAACGGAAATCCTATATATCTTCCGGAAGGTGGTAAGAGCTTTAAACTTCTACTTGTTTGAGATTCGTGCAATTGACTGCAACTCTTAGATCACACACATTGAACCATAATCCCACCCCTCTCTCCTGCTACCTCCTTCTCCCACCACTCGCTGCATGTGAGCTTCATGCCGAGCTCGGGGTCTGGGAGCTCCCTGCCGCCTGTGAGCTCCACATCGAGCTTGGGGCCGCCGGCTGGCCTCGGAGGCTCGTCGGGGTGCGACCGGAGAGGGTGAAGAAAATATTGAAAAAATTCAAAAAAAATGTTGGAATATTTATAAAAATGTTGACAACATTTTCATGAAAATGTTTGAAAAGAATGTTGCAACCGACATTTATCTATACAAAAATGTTGTTGCAACTCTTTTTTTCAAAAAATGTTGGTCACCTTTTATTAAAATGCAACTTTTTGTTTGAAAAATGCTCTAATATTTTAAAATTTTTGCAATACTTTTATTTAAAAGTTATGAGGTGGGATGATTGAAAAATAATAAGAATTAATTAATATAAACTTTGGTGTGTTAGAAGTTTCAACCCTATCTACCTTTCGGTAGCCATATATGAGGCCCTCCTAACAATCACATGCCGAAATGGGCCATATGGCCTAGGCCCGTTGGTATCACATAAATCTTCATTTATTTACTTGTTTGTTTGTTTGTTTATTACTCCCTTCGGGTCCCTATTAGAAGTCATTTTGGACAAGGTTTGAGTCAAATATTGGGAATATAAATCATGAATAACTTTTAAGTCGTTGACTTTGAAAATGTGAAAATCATATAAATAGATTTGTCTTGAAAATTACTTTCATAAGAATATGAATATATAACTTTCCAATAAAGATTTTTATAGACTAGCAATGATGCACGTGCGGCACGACGTGTTCACTGTGTCGCATGTGTCCGCTAACAAAAATTAAATAACCGCTACCGGAAGTTAGTTTAGAATATACTGTAGTTCAACAAATTCAATAACCAACAAATTTTTAGAATTTAATTACTTTTTATATAATATTCATGTTAACAAAGAATTGTCAATTTGTGCATGTAATTTAAATAATTTTTATGAAGACTAAAAACTTTCACCCAAATTAATATAGATTGTGCATGCTGCTTACATATAATGGAAGCAAACACCATAAACCATCTGAGCATTTTTATTTTAGTTGCTTACAACAACTATATAGTTGGTCCCAGCAACCTTAGATTTGATGAAAAAAAGGACTGTCCAATTAAAATAGGCGATTATAATTGTGTTGCCAATAATTGTAAGAAGATTACTAATAACACTTGCAAATACATAATTGTACCAGTACCACGATCATCTAATTAAATCCATGTCAAGCACATGTTCACAAAAATAAAGCAAAAGTATCAACATTTACCAAAGGTAAGCATTGTCCACACATGAAATGGTGAGATCAAACTTTCACATATAATGAAAGGCTACAGTTTAGATAATGGATCCATCCAAAATAATTTTTTAAAAAAATTGTATTTATTGTTAATTGCTACCTATGATTGCTCATCATCAGCTTGTCAATATGGTCATTTGACCTTTCTTAAAGCTTATTTTCGATAAAAAAACTTGTAAATGCAAGTGAACAAAATACCAGGAGAGAAATCATCTCGCTTTTTATGTTCATATAAAAGAAAATGAAATCAATAAAAGTACTTTTTGTCGATGCGAACTTGGTGGGCCCAGCGAGTACGCACTAGTGGGTACTTCAGCCGAACTAAACAAGGCCAATCTCATTCTGTCATTACTACTACCACAGCAGCATCGATCTCTTTCTCCTGTCTATTTACCCAGTGTAAGTCAAATTTACGGCGTGTTTGGGACTGCTCCATTCCTAAACCTTCAATCCAAAACTAAGTGCTGACGAGGGGCGATGATGTACAACCTTTTTGGAATTGATGCCTTCGAGACATTGTGGCAACTGTGCGTCTAGAAAATCATTGCAGAAGAATTTGAGACAAACAAAGTTAACTGAAAGTATCTTTCATCGTGTAAACATTGTCATTGCAACAAGCCGTGGTAAACAGATTTAGTCATAGCAGAATTAACGGCAAAAATTACTTCCTCCGTCCCAAATTACTTCATTTTGGCTTTTCAAGGTACATTCCTTTTGTTATATATTTAGACATAATGGAGAGAGTAGGAAACATATCAACTTGAAAATAAGCAGAAGGAAAAGTTAGAAAATAAGTGACCAAAAAGGGCTATTCAAAAAACACAAAGCAGTAATATTCAATCTAAACATCAAACTTTCTGTTGAGCAGTAAAATAAACGTGGGCTCAGCTTCGCCTTTGCTCGATCATATAATTGTATCCACACCATCTCTTATCACCAAATTAACCCATTTTGATACATGGTGCTGCCCTGGTTATCACTCATCACCCGTCAAGAATGGCATGACCATCCAAGGACAAAACCACTATCATTAGAGCATGGTTGAAAAGGATTTCAAGAATGGAGGGAAGGTTCCAGTTTGATACCACAACAACCATGATTGCTCAAAGGTGGTTGTGTTCAGCCACGGTTATTGATCATCACCCCTTTAGATGTTTTCTCTCTTTAAAGGAACTGAGGCCAGAAATGGTAAGATGGAACTAACCAACTTATCAGTCCCACTAACATTAACCCATATCCCAGGTTCAAATTCAGCGGGAGGGCAAGTGCAGGACATTCCTTGAGATAGGTTCAGCAACACAAAAAAATCACAGATTGGTATTGAGCACTAATAGGAGATGCAAAATAGCATAAAGAAGTGAGCAGATAAGAGCTCAAAGGAGTACGAAACAGAATAAAAGTTACAAGCAGTTCAATGGGCATCTTAGTTGCCATATAATATGCAACGGCGACAAAACCACCCTTCAAATCCACCAGGGTGTTAACCAAAATATTTTGCATGGTTCATAGGGTGGTTTAGCCGGTTTTAGATTTCCAAACCTATTGCAAGGTCAATCCATGACACATCTCAATGTGATCTGTAATTGAAAGAATCCGGAAAGTCAAGGGGTTATTAGACAAGGGTTCAATATATATAGAAAAATACACTTGAATGGCTCAGATTTACCCATTATCGCACAAAGCAACTTACAGTGGGAGTTTTCTTCTTCATATAATGATGTGCAGCTGGGAGAACTTACAGTGGAAGCACAATTCCCACCCTTCCCAAATATAAATAAACAAATAGCATTGCCCATTAAAACAGGGCATTTGAGATTTTTGTCTAGTAGTATAATTCTCGCTTTGGGTGGGAGAGGTCCCAAGTTTGATTCTCGGAATGCCCCCATCAAGGTTTTGATGTTTAGCACCGTCCATTGTAATATGGAACCAACTGTCAGCTATTGGTCGCAGAACTGGTTGTTCGTTAAATACAAGCCATCCTACGGTATCACCTGATACTAATGTTGTATGCTAAAGAGCCTAATCGAACCATGGGAAGAGCAATAGTAGGGAACACACAACAATCATATTTTTAACGGGCTGAATGGACAGAGGATCAGAGCTATATTCAAATTTGATTACTAGTATCTCTGGAGAGAGACCAGGTAGGATGTGCTAGCTTACTTTGAGAAACGGCTTGGTCAGGATTACGCCAACATCCATAGCAGCAGGAGCTTGCACGAACGCTCGAAACCTTGTTGCAGCAATAATGACCCCAAGCAAGAGTGCAAACGGAAACACGGTGGCCTGCACAGACGCGCGATGCGCCAGCACCTCCGACTGCGGGCATCACGACACCACCAGACCGCCGCTGTGACAATCTGCCCAAGAAAATATCGTACTATCACCTAAAACCAATCCACTTTGGTCATTAAGCAATAATAAAGTATCATCCTGTCGTTAGTTGTCGGGTTAACGCCCGGTAAATCACTTGGAATTCACACGAGGATCGAACATATGCATTACAACTCACGCGAAGGTGAGTCCAGAGTACAAACACCAAATTAAGTCCAAATTAATCCTGAGGGTTGAATTATTACAAACCATTGTTTAAGACATGAAGTAGAGGTTCAGAGTTTGAAAACAGCGAAATAAAATTAAACTAGCGCAACGGTAAACATCACAGGAGGCCATCCATGATGCCATCACTTGTTGTCATCCACCTAGTCAACAACACCTGCAATCAACAGTTTTAAAGCAAGACTAAGTATACTAATACTCAGCAAGACTTAACCGTCGGGTGATAACTACATCACCAAAAACAATATGAGCGGCTTTATGGCTGGTGGAGTTCTTTTGCTGAAAAACAATATAGAGTATGTCCTTACTTTCAATATTTTAGCACAAGTTCTAGCGATTACCATTTCTAAGTGTGCCAACTAATTCAATCAAGAACTGTACAAACAATTAATTCAAGCAGTAATATTCACCAAGTTTCATCTTTACGGGGTATGATGGCCAGTTGATTAAGCAGTCTCAGATAACGGTGAGAGGCCGACAATCAATTGATTTAAACCTTGCAAGGTAAACCTAAACACACGGTAGGGCGCCCCCGCGAGGACAACCATCCAGGCAGTTCCCAAAAATCCTCGGTTTGCGATCAAAGCTTACAGTCCTTGGTACAAGGTTAGCTGGCATACCCCGCGAGGCACCTAGCTTCACACATGCACCCCCTTCCCCGGTAGCTAGCCGGGTAGGTGAATACTCAAGATTAGTAAGGGTAAGTTCCCGCACAGTCTCATTAAG
Organism: Cenchrus americanus; assembly: GCA_947561735.1. Classification (NCBI taxonomy): domain Eukaryota; kingdom Viridiplantae; phylum Streptophyta; class Magnoliopsida; order Poales; family Poaceae; genus Cenchrus; species Cenchrus americanus. The sequence goes on from OX387240.1 coordinate 61,607,810, forward strand.
GTACTAGGCTTACCAGTCCCATTCCCGATAAGTGCTTAGTACGTTCAAAAGCTTAACCCACGAAAGCCACTGGACCGGAGCCCAAATCCCATGCTCTTACCACATGAGCAATCCATTTATAAAGATCTTATGATTCTAACATAAGAACCTATTCTCACGAGTGACGAGCATCACTCGACTTGCACCGGTCCTATAGCATAGCAGCTATCGACCTAGCATACTAGTGATAGAGCATAGGTGCCTAGGGATCATGCATCTAGGGTTAAACGTAAATCACAATCATAGCAAAGGTAATTGCATAAGTTTAAAAGACAGGGTTAATGATTCGGGGCTTGCCTTCGCTGGCAAGGTTGGCCTTGGGCCCTTCTGGACTTCGGTCCAAGTCTTGAGCAACGTACACGTGCTGCAGCTATTCGTCAGTACCTTCGTCTCCTCCTTCCGGCACGAGCGTAAATCTATCATCAGGAAGATCTACACGAGGATGCAAATGCCAGATTTATTTGACGATTTTTCATTTAATCAATTACAAACAACAAATGACAACCATGGGGTGTATGGTTGACCACATTCACCTAGATAAGAAATACATTCAGCATACTCTTCCAAAAAGGAACAATACGCGGTTCTTTATTAGTTATTATTTTTGATAGTGACTTTGTACATATTTATGTAATTAAATTAGTTTAACCTCCACAAACAGAAATGGGGTGGTCTTTATCTTTTAAAATGATTTACATCACACACATAGGGTTATTAGAGGTGTGGTTGGTGATTTTCCAATTTACTTTAATATTAAGCCTAAATGGCCTTCATAGCTTTTATTCGTACAATTGATTAATAAAATTCAGTAAAAGGGTTTATTAAGCACTAAACACCTATACTAAGCCACTGAACACACATGCACACTTAGGAGAGTTATGAAATTGATTATACCGAAAATAACAAAAACTAGCTACTAAAGCAAGATAAATGCATATAAAAATAAATACACATCAAAATGATTCACCCTTTCTCACACATGATCTATGGTCCAAAACTAAGCTAGGGATTCAACATATACACCTAGAACTATTATGGATCTTGAGCTATGCAATTACAAAGAAAAACAAGCATTTTACAAGAATAAATATTTGTGACAATCATAAAATTGTGACGAATTCACCAGAAGTGCATTATTGTTATCTACAAAAATCATTTAGATAGATTTTGCATAAATAGAAAAAATCACATAAAATGATTTACAACATAACTTTGTGCAATTTTTGGTACAGGAGCTAGCCAAGACACGACACACAACATATCCAAAAATTAGCTACAGAGGACTTGTAGATTTTGAGATACCACATATCTAGGTTTTTCATATTTCTACTTTTCATGCAAAATCTACAAAGAAAAACTATGGACATGCTTTACAAAAGTTGTAGGGTATTTCATAAGAAATCCAACAAAATTAGGTTTGCATTTTTCTGAGTTTCTACAATTTTCTGTGGATTTTCTAAGTTGCAGCCAAACTGCTAATACTATTGAAGATGCAAGTTACAAGGAGGTCCTTGGAAACTTTTTCAGGTTCACAACTATACCCTTGCTTTGCGGATCGGACCTTGGAAAGAAAGTTTCCCTCACAATTAGGTCCTCCAGGTGCGGCCGCCGGTCGGGATCGCCGGACTCCGGCGGTCCGGTGGCCGTAGCTGGCCGGGGACAGGCTGAGGGCGATCTAGGGGCTTCCACAGGGTCGTTGGTGGCCGGAGTTGGGGCGGGAACGCCGGCGGCGAGCGCGGCCGGCGGAGCAGGTCGGTGGCGGTCGCTGCGACTAGGTGTCCGGCGAGGCTCGACGGAAAGCGGGGCAACACGTGATGATTTTAGCTTCTGTGGGGTCTAGTTGAGGTCTTGGAAAGGCCAAGCGGCCAAAGGGACGAGCGAGAACAGGAGCTCGCCCAGGCGGCATCCATGGCGGCTCGGCGGAGCTCGTGGAGATGGCTAGGCGTGGGCACACACGAGGGCGGTTCGGCGGCCTTAAATAGGCGGCTCTCGCTTGCTTCGTGACGAAGGGATCGACGGGATTCCGGCCGTGGTACGACAGTGACCTCGGCAGGCGTGTGTGCACAGGGAGGGACAGCGGGCGGACCGGCGGTTAAAGCGGTGTGCGGCGCGCGAGGGAGCTCCGTGTGGCAGAGAGGGGTGCGGTGCTCCGACCGGGGGTCGCGGGCCCGCCTCGGTGTGCGTACGGTGACGTATGGTGGTGCGGCGCGCGCAGTCATACAGGAGCGCGGGAGTGCAGCGCGGCGCGGCACGACGTTGCGTTTCGGCGCGATTTCCATTCTGACTGCCACTGTTTGACCGCGAATAACTTTGAAAAATTGAACTAAAGTGACCCAAGGTGATTATACCAAAGTTGTAGGTATCACTACCCTCTACAACTTTTACAAAGGCTCTATGGTGTTTTTCTCAACGGTTTTTGCATAAACTGCTGCCAAACTTTGAATGCCACTCGATTCCGGTGAATAGTACTTAGCTGCAGTTGACCAAGTTTTTCACCATGTTCCACTCCAAATTAGAAATGCCATCCAACATGAAAGTTGTGTCCCTCGAAAAACTAGACAACTTTTATATTGGGAGATTTTGAAGTGTTTAGGTTAAATTTTGAGAACGCAACGAAAGTTTCGAAGGACGTTCAAAAGCATAAGGGTTTAAATAAGGTTTGACTGTGCCTTTGACCAATGTTTGATCACAAGTGTGCGTTGACTTGATCAAGAGGGTCATTAGGGATTGTTGGCGATATTTTCGAGGTGATGACCCAGGTTGACCATGGTTTGACCAATGTCGGCAGGTTCAACTCAGCTGAACCGGTCATTAGCCTTAATGACGCTAATTAAAAACCTGGGGTGTCACAGCCGTCGTGCCGGCCGCAAGCATCGTCGTAGCCGGCGGGGAGTTTGTGGGCCTCCAACGCGCGGACGACACAAAGGAACAGCCAGCCGGCGTCGAGGAGGCCGCTCGCGACCTCTCGCATCTCCAACGGGTCGAGGTCGTTCAGGCGTACCGCGTGTCGCCGTGGGCTCGACCAGTCGCACCGCTGGTGAGCCTTCTGGTGGAGTACGAAGGCCGCCGCCAAGGAGGTGGTAGAGAGAGAGGGCAGAGGAGGAGGCGCATGGCGGGGTAGGGGCTCTCGGGCGGGTGTGCGCAGACACAGGGAAGTTTTTTTCGATGCGGACTTGGTGGGCCCGTCTGTATAAAGTGTGGGTAGACGCAAGGTGGGTGAGAAAAGTAATTCGTTTTCGACAGAAACGCTCCCCAAATTGCAATTTCTATGGTCGCTCCACCTTTTTGTCATTACGCAACCTGACAGGTGGGTCCGGCGTGAGGGGTGAGGCGGGCCCGAATTGAGTGAGAAAAGTTTTCAATTATTTTCACTATATAGAAAAGAGAAGTTAAAGTTGTGATTTAGTGTGCTTGTGATATTATAACCGAAGTGAGTATATGACTATTTCTCTCGATGTCCCAGCACGGTGAGTGAGTCATCTCTCCAAGATAACATTGAATAGGTGATATGTCACGTAACAATAACCAAGACGATAAGACCAGAGGTACTAGCTGCTGTACCTTTCGCTTCCACAGCAGACTCCCTCCCTACTGTGAAGGCCTGTTTGCCCCGGCCGGTCACATCACCTTTGCTGTGACCTGGCACCACTCCACGGTCCTCTTTGTCAAACCACAAAAGGATTAGGAAGAAAAGGTCTCTGCTTTTTATTTCTTTGGTGATAGGGTTTACCACCACACATAATAATCGAGCTAGGTATGGGAGTAGTGATTGGGCCTGGAAAAATAAAAATTAAAGTGAGATCGGAGATGTGGATAGTCCTCTAGCTCTCTCTGTAGATGTGTGCATGGTCACATGAACTGCCCGGGCCGGTGCCTGGACCATGCCCATAAAGCTGGTGCAGCGCGGTGCTACCCGCTCCTCATCACAAGCACCGCATTGACTTTTTATTCTGCACCCAAATCTTGGAAAGGTCTTCGCGACATTATCCTGTTTCCTGCCGAGTACTTTTTTTAGAAGAAAGAAAATACATGAATCAATATTTAGACAATTAGAGCTTGCTCGTTTGGCTGGTGGTCGGTGACTGGTGTTGATTGATTCTGATAGAAAAGTATTGTTGGTTTGTTGCTGGTTACTGATTTGTTCCGAGAGAAAGTACTGTTGTTTAGTGGCTGATAAGCCAGACGAATAGGGTGAAATGGTGCCACTGAACGTCTTAAAAAATAATGAATAGCAATAGTTACATGCTCTTCTGCATGATTCCACAGGTTTAGTAGGATTGTTGTCAACATCTGAATTTAATTACTTACGTTTTACACATTTAATCCTGCATGTATTTTGGTCTCTTTTGATAGAAAACCTTTTCCAGTCGAGCTCTCAGTTGTCGTTACACATTTTAACAACCATTTTCCGTGTAAAAGCGTACTAGAGACATTTACGTCATATACACTCATATGTCATTTGACAATCAAAAGAACAAGACAAGCCAAGAACTGTGCACTGCAAATTATTGACAACAATTTTTTTTAAAAAAAAAAGGAAATTACAAACAGGATTTGCAAGTTGCAAGCTCAAGGATGAAGCCAAGAAATTCCGTGTGGTCCAGCCTTGAGACACCCGCACTAATCTGTCTGTTTGAGAAGGTGATGAGAGAGCATCAAGCAACCCATCAAAATAATTGTCTTGCAACAGGTCAGGTAACGTACCACAACTTAAATTGCCGGTCGGGATAAGACAGGGCAGGGCCAGGCCCATACCCAACTCATCAATCAGGTGCCTACTTTTTTTTTGAGAATTTATTTAATCAGGTGCCTTCTCCCCTCCTGGACGGGGTTGATTTGTTCTTGCTCTTCTTGGGGGTGGCTTGCGCAGGGAGGCATGAGCTAGATACTACTACCACTATTCAACTCCTGCCGTTTGCTCTTTGTTGGCTTGGCTTGAGGAGGAGCCTTCTCTACCTCGCGGCATCTCTGCGTGTTTTGGGGCAAGCAATTGCTTGGGTGGAAGCTTTCCTCGGTGATTATTGGGCTTGGCCCGTGCACATCGCTGTATGATTGTCTAACCATACAAAATTGGTGGTGTGGTATAGAAATTAATACTCATGAAACTTCTAGTGAGATTTGTAAAAAAAACCGGATGTGTAGGAATATTTTCTTTATGAAGCCAAAATACAGAATGTACAATTATTAATTTCAAAAATATTCCTACGACTACCTTGATCTTATTTGGTTGTAGTCGTAGATTATTCATGTTACCACACTTTACAAATAAGAGAAGGGGCGCGTGGGTCAGTACTCAGTACCTCATGTTAGTTGGCATTATTGCCAGTAATATAATGCTCCCTGACAATGATAAAGAAATTTTCGTTAGAACGAAATGGAGTAACGTTTTTTAGAGAGAGCAAAAAAAAAAATCTCTCTTTGCGTTCAAAAAAAAACTCTACGGTGCCTTGCTTGTTCCAAATTGCAACTGAAATTTGCATTCGCATTTGGTCAGACACATAGTAGGTCGTTGTAGCCTCTTCTCGGAAATGACTTCAGTATCTGGGGAGTAAATGACTCTCGATTTGTGCAGGTCGCGTCAAATCTTTCTCGGCACTGCATCTTTAACCTGCAAATTTCCTCCGTCGCTTCCACTGGCGATTGGCGTGTCGACTGTCGTATCTCAGATATTGACCGCACAGTATAGGAGGATCTCCATACGAACCGGCGTCTAGTACTCTAGTGTGTGCCGGTGTGTACTCGCTCCGTACCCTATTGACTGTCGTTGTTGACTTTCGTGCTACAATTTTGACTGAATTATATAAAAATACGTTGCAACATTTGCATCTCTAAATAAATTTATAAAATAAACTAGATTAAAATATCTATCTAATGATATTAATTGTGTATCATAAATATTAATATATTTTTTTATATATTTAGTCAAAGTTGGAGGGCAAACAACAATCATTTAGAGACAGATGGAGTGTCTTTTTTTTCAAATTGGTTGTTTCGACGAGAGCAAGCAAAACTCCCATCATCGGTGAAGGAAAGGCAAATGACATCATTTGCAAATGAAATGCCACACGAGTAGTATGGTACATTTTAAAGGGAGAGAGGAAAAGAAGTTTGTTCACCACAAAATCCAGCCGTCACAGTTACTAGTTCTCGATATTTGCTGATTGTGCAATGTAACTATGCATTGAGAATTTGATACTTACCTATTGTGCCAACTGAGCATATATCTCTAATCATCCGAGTTTGAGTCATATACTCACACTTGTAATGTATTTTTCTTGAATTTTTTTTGAATGAAATTAACGTCTTATTATTCTTTTAGTGGTAGACGGATGAAGTTAGAGCAACTTTAAGAGACTCTATATTCTTTCTAAATGGTAAAAATAGAGATTTTGATGAAAAATACATTCCAACAGCTCATCTAAATGGTGATCCAAATATAGCTATCATCTATTCTAGATTTTTCGCTAGTCAAATATAGAAGATTAGAATGACTCTCTATAATGTGCATAACAAATAGAAAATTTGTTGAAAATGAAAAGATATAGAAATAATTTTTATGCAAATGACTCTTAATATCAGTACGTGTCACCTAAATAGCTTCTGACCATACGGGTAGATGGTTGCATACGATGTATGAGCTTGCTCGCCTCTGTTTTGCAAATCTATATAACTTGCATAGATCTTTCTCACTAAGAGTCATTTTTCTATTTTTAACATACAAGGGAGAATGAGCATTAGCTCAATTGTTAGGCATCGCAGATGGTCATGCTATCGGTCTGGGTTCGAATCCATCGAGGGGTTTATCGTTGAAAAAAAAATCTCCTCGCCGGTGAAGCCAGAGTTTGGAGGGTTTCTAATCTGGGAGGAACCTTTATTCTCTTAATGAAAAGCGAGGGGCAGTCTTACCCTTACTGACTTAGTTTTTTACTTTAACATACAAGCTATCCATGTACCATCCACTAAGGTCATATATTTATATCTTCCATCGATTTTCTCTGTCTAAATACATAAAAGATCAATTGTTTAAGTGACGTCCTCTCTCAGCATAATGAACTTATTTTTAACGTATAATTGTATTTCAAAAGAATGCTGTCATGCAATTAACTTAGTTTTTCTATTTTCAAATTTCACCCTAAAATTTTATTTTAAAAATTTAACAGCAAGGGGTACCATCTAATAAAAAGAATACATGTTTATACTCCACAAGTCAATAGTCATGGTGGAATTGGAAATGGTGTCTTCGCTGATATTTATGTATGAGACTATATATACATCAGACCAACACTTGTTAAAAAATATTTGAGCTAGAAGAAGTTGGAATTCTTTTCCTCCAGCGATTCTGTAACGCTACACCTCGTGGTAATCGGGGTCAGCAATTCAAAGACAAAGTCAAAAAAGAAATTCTGTAACGCTATGCCAAGATAGCAGAACTCTCCAAAAATCGCGGCTCTGCGAAGCCAGGGCCCGTCAGTCAGTGCCACCTCCGGCAGCATGCGGATAAGAACAGCCACGTCGGACGCCACGGCATCGTACTGTCCACGTCGGCATCCTCCGCCTGCTTTAAAACCGGTCCCCTCCTTCTCGTCCTCTTCCCCCGAAAATTCGCACCCAAAAAACCGAACCCAAAAAGACCAAAAAACCCTAACTGCTCCGATCGAATCATTCATCCAAGGGTCGCAGCCCCCGGCCATGCCTCAGGCGACCGCCGCCGCCCAAGATCGCTCCCCCTGCTGATCCAGCCAGCGCCGTTCATTTCTTCGCGTCGATATGAGGGCGGCTCAGACCGATCCGTCCACGGCGCCTGCGCCGGCGCCGGCGAGGTCGATGCTGAAGCGGCTCTTCGATCGCCAGCTCCTGCGGATCTCGCCAGCGGAGCGGCTACCGTCGGCGGGGGCGGGAGAGAAGGATGAGGCGGACCCGAGCTCCGTGTGCCTGGACGGCATGGTGCGGAGCTTCTTGGAGGACGGCGTCGGCGCGGGCGCCGAGAAGCCAGGCAACGGCGGGCGGTACTGCAACTGCTTCCACGGAGGCGACAATTCGGACGACGAGGAGGATGAGGAAGCTGCGGCGGCGGCCTCCGACGTCGCGGAGACGATCAAGGTAGTAGCTTGATCCCTTGGCTCCAACAATTTTGCCGGGCGGTGGCCGCCGCCGTCGAGAGCGCTAAGAGGTGATTTCTAACCGTCTCGTGCCGCCGTCTCCACTCTGCAGGGCCTCGTCCACTGCGCGACGCTCCGGGAACGCAACCTCCTCGCCGACGTCTGCGCGCACCTGGAGAGCCACCGCGCGGCGGGCGCGCGGCGGCGCGACCTGCTCCGCCTCATCGCCGCCTCGCTCCGCGCCGCGGGGCACGACGCCGCCGTCTGCGTATCACGCTGGGACAAGTCCCCCTCCCACCCCGCCGGCGAGCACGCGTACGTCGACGTGCTCCTCCCGGCCGCCTCCGACCGCGGCGCGCGGGAGCGCGTCCTGGTGGACGTGGACTTCCGGTCCGCGTTCGAGGTGGCGCGGCCGACCAAGGCGTATCGGTCCCTGCTGCAGCGGCTGCCGGCGGTGTTCGTGGGCAAGGACGACCGGCTCCGCCTCCTCGTGGCCGCCGCCGCCGACGCCGCGCGCGCCAGCCTGAAGAAGCGGGGCCTGCACCTCCCGCCTTGGCGCAAGCCGGAATACATGCGCGCCAAGTGGCTGTCCCCCTACGTTCGCGAGGCACCGGAGGCCGAAGAGGGCGCCTTCGCCGCCAGGACGGGCGAAGTCGACGTTGAGGGAACCGCCGCCGCGTGACGACGAGAGGCCGTTATTCTTGGATTTTTTTTTATTTTTTTATTTTGGTCTTCGGAGAGGGTCTAGCTGCGAAAGCTAAAATTTTCTTCAAATTTTAACTCTTTTTTTGGGTTGGTATTTTGGACTAGTACGAGAAGTGAGAGAGGTACGTAAGTATTTCTGTACTGCTAGCGTGGCACGAAATGGTGGAGGAAATTACTACTAGTGTAGTGTTAGTTTTAGGAAGAGAGAAGTAAAAGAAAATACCGGATTAACGTCCTCTTTTGGTAATGATGTTTGCCACTTTGTCTAAGTAATGAAACTTGCTATATGGTATAGCCAGATTACGGCCGTATAAGTTTGCAGTCTTGCAGAGTTCTTGGCAGCAAAATTTGGGGCACCATAAGCTCAACTGCTGTCTTTTTCAATTTCAATTTCGGACCATAGAAACTAAGTTACTTGGAGAAAAATGTATGCATTTGAAAAGATTTGTTTCTATCTGTAAAACACCACTCAATATTTTACTAGCAGTGTAGTAATAGTAATTTTTTTTATAATACCATGAGCTTTTAATGTTCCGCCAACTTACCTTGGGCTGTTGAAAAATCAAATTCTCCACTTGAATGGAATGGAAATCTTCTGGTTCAGCTGTTGCGTACGCAGCGCTAACGCCAACCAGTAAACAAGGAATTCTGCACAGGAGAGAGATATATTATTATTTCAACTATTTAAAAAAGATCGAACTGGGAGCTTGAAGAAAAGGATAAATTCCTCTGAATTCCAGATGAGGTTGTTGAACTGTCATCTGGCATATGCTCCCAGGGGAAAAAGAAATATTCCCCAACCTCTGTATATTAGTACAATAATAAAAATATTTAAAAGTTAAATATTGTACTGTGGAAGGCACCGAGGTCAGGTGCCGGTTGTTGTGAGGGAAGGGGGGACAAGGGCAAGTGGTGGTAATTTTTCCAAACCGATTAGCGAAACGCGGCAAGATGAGCACATCCTCTCTCCCCTGCAAGTGCCCTGATCTGTCTCTGCCTGGCCTACAATTCTCTGGCGCTCTGCGGCTTGTGTGTGCAAGGCGCCAAAATGGATTGAGGTTTTGGCTGCCCTTTCAGTTCAAAAATAATACTAGTGGCCGTTTGATTTGATATGGTCAACGACCTTTGGTTTTGGTCATCTCTGAAATTTAAAGAAATTAAAACAGCACAGCAGTCATCAGAACGAGGTTTTTTTGTACCTCCCTCTCACGTGTCCGGCGCACACGGCGAGGCTGCTGCTCGGCGGGCGGGCGGACGGACGGGCCCGTCGTGTCGCGTCGCCGGTGACCGCCCGCGTGCGGCGGCAGTCGCGTTACTGCCGCTGCCACGGACTACGGGAGCCCGGCGTTACTGTTTACTGTGCGTGCCTGTGGCTCTGTGTTTAATCCCTGCTCCGTCGCTGCCGCTCCTGCTTCCTGCCCGTGTTTAATCCCTGCTCCGTCGCTGCCGCTGCCGCTGCACCGTGCATGCATGGGCAGGGCGGACGCAGCAGGTACAGTGCCATGAACATGAAGGGGAGATCATCTTTGTCACCACGGTTTCTGGCGAAATTAAAAAACCCCCCCGGTTATTCCCTACATACTGTACATACCGGAGGAAACATTATGGTATGATGCAGCGGTGGTACATTACAGGATTATTAACACCTGTTCGGTTGGTATGGTGATGATGGTAGTCTTTGTTTGTTACGAGAGAAAATCTTGCTCTGCTTTCATTCAGTTCTTTGATGGTTGGTTTGTTGGGAGAGAAAATCTTCTTGTTGGTGGTGATAAAGCCAAGCGACGAAACCCTACATCATCTATAAGTACTCTCTCCGTTCCTAAATGATAGTCTCTAGGATGGAGTAGTGTTCAGTTGGCACGTCACTTGCTGTCAAAATGACTAGTTGTCAGTTAAGACGGTGTGAATCGTCAATTGTTACTTTCCCTTGAGTTTGACGGCATCGCGTCGAGCATGACAAGCTTCTAGAATGGCTTGGTGCACTGCAAACTTTGGTGATTGAAAATAAAAGGTGTTACATGATTTCTCTCTCTGTCCTTGCAAAGGCTCTAATCGACATTGGGGTGGTGTTAGATTCTGAAAAGGACACTTAGACACTTGTGTGGTTGGCATCTTCAACACTAAGGCCCGTGACTTTGGCAAAAAGAACATATTACATGTCGAATGGTCCGTGTGTTTGGATGGAAAGGTGTATGGTTGACATTGTAAAAAAAAAAATTAGACTTGCGGATGATGGCCTGAGCCTCGTGCATTTACTTAAAAAGAATACGATCTTCTCACGTAAGTCTAGAAAACTCTCAAACCTCTACCCGAATATTTCATGGCGGTATCTACGTTCGCGTGAGTGTTGGCCAGGCCTAGTAGCATGCTTTGGCATGGCAAATATGAACATGTTTTTTTAACCCCAGCCTGAACTTCGCTCTCACAAGGAGTCGGACCTAAGAAGATGTCACTCGCCCCCCTAAGGCCCTCTCCAACGGCCGCAGAAGAGCTGATTCATAGTATTTTTTATAATCGGTGAATAGTGTCAAATATTGCCAAAAGGAAGAGTCAGGCGAGGAGGGAAGAGCCGGGCGCGGAGTTGTTCTCTCTCTCAGGCTCACCATCCAAAGCTATTGTGTTGCTATTCTTATAGTGCTCAGGAGCTAACTTGACATTTATCATTTGAGAGGGCCTAATCAACTCAGCTAGAGGGCCTTACACGTGGTTCAACACTGTGGCACTAGATACCACCTCAACATGGCATGTGCGACCCAGTGTTAAAAAAACCCGTTTGCTACCGGCCGGAAAACCGCGTAACCGGTCTTACCGGTCCGGTCTGGTAGCAAAAAACCTCGGTTAACCACCCCTAACTGAAACTTTAAAAAATCCCAACCAGCTAACCGGTCCGGTTCACCGGTTAACCGACCCGGTTTTTAGCGCGGTAAACCGGACCGGTAGCGGTTTTGTTAACCCGACCTAAGTTTCACCTACGCACATGAGATGTATATGTGTTGCTAGACCATGTTGGATTGAAATAATTATGATCTTTCCCTTACATCCCCATCTCTCTATGCACACTGAGGTGGGTGGCAATACACGAAGGAAGATCCTGAGGTTTTTGCAAGCTCGCAGCAGCTCCTGCTTCCGAGTGGGATCATCCAAAAGAGAGCATGGGTCAGCGAGAGGATAACAATTAAGATCGTACCATCTTGGATCTGCCAATTCACATGGAGACCATCTGGAGAATTTTTCTAGGGCCCAATTTACAAACAACTTTGTGGTTGATCGATCGATTGACAGTCCAATAAACAATAGTCCAGTGGTTTAGTTGGTTGAGTCGACGAGCTATATGATTCACCTATTAATCTACTACTCTATCATTCACATAAACAAGACAAGCTTTGCTGCGCCTACAAACACAAATCTTGATATGTGCGTGGGTGATTGATTATTCAGTAGCCTAGGATGACACAAGGCATAGTTTAGTCTAATCAGTGTTGCTTTTGTTAAGACCTTGGATCAACCAACATGCCAAGTGACCTAATAATGTAGGGTAGGGGGGCACATGAAAATATCTTTGGTTAAGTCCAAACTAACACACATATGACAGCACATTCCCATACATGCTCCCCAACAACGTCTGATATGCATGCTAGCTACTTCAACTAGCATCACTCACTTTGCTATATCCCAATTTTTGTGTGTGTCTGGAAAAATAAACATCCCATGCCGATTTCTGATACACGGTCCTTTTAACATTTTCTACCCCCTACATCATGAATATCAACATGATCGTTAAAGTACCAGCCAAGCTGAACCATATATATATATATATATATATATATATATATATATATATATATATATATATATATATATATATATATATATATATATATATATATATGCATGTTATGTTTTAAATGCTCAGTGATCATTTGTCATGCAGAGGCACTTAATAATTTGTCCCAAACGCAATCAGTAGCGCTTATAGTACTCCTAGTAGATCTTCATTCTCAAACGCCACCAAGATTAGGTGAGGTGAAATCACATACCTGCTGGAGCCTGCAAGGGGAATCTGAAGGTGGTCCTGGTGATTGATATGATGCTGCACCCGCACCAAAATTAAAGTTGTTGCCAACTCAACAAGGTCGTCCCTTTCATCCCCCAACCTTTTCGATTTTTCTCTAATCTCTACTGTCTCCACTAGCGCCCGCTGTGCGTGGCGTCCATCAGGAAAATTGGATCTCTCACTTGTTTTTCACAGTACTCCCTCTGCTGCCTTTTGATCCTTGGGAATTTGTCACTGTGATTTGACCTGATTCGCTGTGCCCTCTGCTCCCCACTGAAACCGAAAAGAGCACGCACGATGAAGCATGAACAAGCTAGGGAAAAGTGGGAGGCAACACTTGCGGCGATTCTTGATTCTCTGGTGCTGGAATTGACAGTCCTCGGGAGGTTTGAGCTCGACGTCTATGGCCTCCGGTGGTGGAGGAATCGGGTCTTGCCTGCATGATTAGGGCCTGCAGAATAAAGAGGAAACTAGTATTAGCAAGCGACCGGTAAGACTAGCGCACCCAGCGAGTGATAAGATGTTTTGTTTGATTTTCTTTCCTCCGGGGCATGCAGTTTATTCCAGAGTTGAATGTGGAGATGGAATCTACGCGGAGTTATAGTGCGATTTGGAAAATGGCAAACTATATGAAAGATTTCAAGGAAGAGAGAGGCTGACGTATGAAATTGAAACACACAGATGATCTCGTTCAACTTGTGAGCGACGAGCAATGGAGCAAGGTTGGTACGAGCGATCGATCGAGCTGGAATTGACATGATAGTGAATTGGGATTTTTTTATAGTTTTTTTGATTTTTCAAAAATATACTGCGGATCTCAAATTTAGCAAAACTATACTACAACCGCCGTGGTTCATGGCGTTTTGTCCCTACCATCATGGGGTACGGCGATTGTAGTATATTTTGCTAAATTTGAGATCCGCCATTTTTTTTTGAAAAATCAAAATAATAAAATAATAAAAAAGCAACCTGAATTGGGGCACACACAATTACAATCGGCCCGTGAAGAAGAAAGCCCGCCCTTGGCCCTAAACGCTTTCACTAACTGTGCCGGGGTAGGCCCACATTTAGTGAACCCATTGGGTCCTTACTGGGATCGGCGATTTTTTTTCGATTTTTCAAAACTATATAGTCTGTATAGTTTTACAAAACTAACTCTATACTGCTAAATGAAAGGTTTGGTGTTACCGTGCTCAAACCGCTATTTCATACATCGGTTCGCACTCTAGCGTCTGGTGAAGCAGCTTTCGCCATTTGAAACGGCGGTAAACCCCTTCACTTTTTTCAAAAAACAATCATAAATAAATCATTTAAACTTGTATGGAGACAAAGTTTATACGAAAGTTGTAGATACAATTCATACTTTTCTCATTTAGACTTTAGAGTCATATTCGTGTCCAAATACTTGACATTACACTCAGAGCTAATATTTAAATTTAGATCTGAACGCTGCGTCAAATATTTGGGCATGCTCTAAATGAGAAAAGTTTGAACTGCAAATAAATCTTCTCTCTGCCTGTGTTCGTATGAATTTGTTATGATTTTTTTGAAAATGTGATGCCTTGCATCGAATATTTGGACATGAAGATGAATTCAACTGAGAAAAGTTTGAACTGCAAAGTTGTTGATCGAGATCTACAACTTTTGTATAAAGCTTTTCTCCATCCAAGAGTTATGATTTTTTTTTTAAATGTGAAGATAGTTACCGCTACTTCAAACAATGGTAGAACAGAAATGGCGGTTGGAGGTGCTAATCATTTGGTGGCATAGAGTTTAGTTTTGCAAAACTTTGTGGAGGTGATATATTTTTTAAAATCATAAAATAAATAATTTAAAAACAAAAAATCGTGATCGGCAGAAAAATTAACAGTGTGTTTGGTTGGAGAGCCGCAGGAGCGGAGCGGAGCGGATCCGCTCCCGCGGCTGTTTGGATGAGGAGCGGTGGGAGCAGAGCGGCTCCAGAGGGAATATACCCTCTAGAGTCTAGATGCGGGTCGGCTCGCTCCCCTGGAATTTGACGGACAGAGCGGCTCCGCTCCAGTTTTTCTCTCCGTGTCTCTCCCGACTCCCTCCCGTCACCCCCACCTCTCTCCTCTCTCTGGTGCAGTGGTGCGTCGCAGGCCATCGCGCCCGAGGCCGGCGGAGCGCGCCCACGGTCGGCAGAGCTCGCGCCCGGATCCCGCGTGCGGCTGGCGGAGCCCGCGCGGCGGCGGCACCCGCGGCCAGCTGTAACACCCCAGACGCCGCAAAGGCCCAAGATGTTACTAAACAACCTTCCCTCATGCCGGAGCATAACAACTCGGCAGCAAGAACCCAAAATAGAATAAAACGCGGAAGCAACAACATAATTGATATATAAAGATAAACCACACACCAACATTAAGTGCGCAACTTAACAAATAAACCACTAATGAAAGTCAACCATGTTCATTAAGAAGGTAACACAAACGTCACCACAAGTGTACTCTATGCTCATATCGGCAAACCAAGGTATCACTATTGGAGTTAAAGAAAGAAAGTTGCATGACGTGAAGATGTGCAACTACTCCCATCCCTTCAAGCAGATATCGACTCAAGCACCTAGAAGGATAAAGGGGTGTGAGAATAAATCTCGGCAAGCAAACTACTTTGACAAGTTATTTAAACCACGAGTTCATTAGGCATCAATTTAAACATAGATACATGATAAAAGGAAAGTCATCCTCATATGAACAAAAGAATAAACCGCAATGCTTAAATTTACTTCGGATGATCACGTCCTCATAACCACATTCATACCAATGCATATCTGAAATATAAAGAACCACAATGAGTGCAAATGCAATGCAAATGCCATGTCCACTGCCTCCATACCCAACAAGGTATGAAGCTGCATCGTACCTCTCCTCGGGCAACGTATGATGTTGTACTGGTACGGTCGCGGCAAATATGCGGCGACATCCACGAATGATGTGCAATGCAATATGACGCAATGATATGATGCAACTGCAAGTATGCTTAGCACTTGTGCCACATACAACCACATAAACATACCTCTTTACCTCAAGATGGAAAATAACAACAAGAATTATATTATGGAACAAGTAATAAAAATAATAATTTGATGAAAAACATACTTGAATTTTATTTAGTAAGGTTCCTTAATTTATTAGATTCTAGGTAGAATAAACAACATGTCAAAGTTGTAGCAAAACCACCGCTATGTTCACTTGCCTCAAAGCGATGAAGCAGAGGTCACTAGGAACGGTCCGGAGCAAAACCACTTGTTTATCATCTTGAACTCAGTACATACAACTCAATCAAGCATATACAAACAAAAAGCATAACGCTCCTACGCCCAAAACCCTCAAACAAGACAAAAGGGCACAATCAGCGACACTACAATAAACCTACAAGAGCAGCATCACTTCCCTTTTTTGTATCTTTTAATCTACAAAAGCACTGCTAGTAAATAAATACATTTTTAGAAACTAGAGACAAAGGAGAACAAGTATCATTGGTTAAAACATTTTTATTCAAAAATAAAACGGTCCAAATCATCTCTTCCATTCAGACTAAGGAATTTGTCTTCAATTCTGCCAGTCTATGGTAAAACATTGATATCTTCCAAACCACTTATCCAAAAATTATGAAACTTCACCAGAGAATGAAACATTATATAATCCACAACTTTTTTTATACTTCTCATTGCTGTAAAAATAATTAAGATCAACTAATCTTTATATCACCCTCGAGTTTTGAATTTGGCAACAAAACCTGATAGTCCAATTTAGAATTTTATATCTGGAGTTCTAGCCAACCAAAAATTATAATCTCTACCAATATGGAAAGCTTAATAAAATACCTAAAACTTTGGTATTCATTTGGAAAACTGATTCGACCCTTAAGATTCCTTAAACTAAGTAGATCTAATACTGTTCAGAAATTCGTCAGATCAAAACAGCCAACTTTGAACTACAATATCTCTTAAACCATAGATCCAAAAATTATGATATCGGACTTCGTGGAAAGATCTTGGAGTCATTAAAAAAACTTATTTATGAGGAAAAATTTATTCGGACTCTAACATGGTCATATTTGAGATGGAACAGAAACTACCGAATTTGTCAACCAGCAGAGACTAACCACAAGATCCATCTCTAATCCCCCACTAATCCAATCGAAGGGGGCTAATTACCAGCGCTAACCTCATCCAAAAACAGGGGATTAGATCAAAATAATCTCACTGTGATCCACCACAAAAATCCTAAGGTTTGTGCAGCCCTCTTCTTTCCTTCTCCTCTCTTCCCTTTCTCTCCCTCTTGTTTTCTCGGTAGCGAGCGGATCGGCAAGGGGAAGGCGCACTAGGGCCGGCGGGGGGCAAGGTCACGGTCTTGGGAAAAAGAGAAAAGAGTCGCAGTAGTCGGGACTCACGGGAAAAAGGAAGCAAGACCTCCCTCTACTAGCAATTAAGGGTCACAGTTGTTAAGGGGTTAGGAATTTTTTCTCTTTTTCCAAACCAAACTTCATTCTCTCGCAGTTTACTCATGTGACATCCAAAACAAACATGTGGGTAGCAAAATGGATTCGTGTTGACGAGCTCTACACATTGGTGGTCTCAGGTCATCCATCCGACAAACCGTTCAAAAAGTCAATTTTTGACTTCTTTTATAACGCACGGTCAACAACTCTTGTATGAATTTCTGGGGTGTTACACCAGCGGATCCCGCGCGCGGCCGGCGGAGCCCACGCTGGAGCTCGCCCGCGGCCGGCGGAACCCGCTCGCATTGGCGGAGCTCGCCCCGTCGCTGTGTTTTGCTGTGTTGTGCGGCTGAAGAAGAAGATAAGGTTTAGAAAAAATAAAAAGAAAAAGAAAATGAGTGAGAGCATGACATGTGGGGTCTGTTAATGAAGGTGGGGTTCACACTAACAGTATTATATTGTCATCCATCCCCGATTTTCGGTTCCTTCGTCCAAACAAAAGTTGGAACGAACTCATCCCCAACCTAAAAACATGAACCAAACTTAGGAGGGGTTGGAGCCGTCCCCAAAACAAGGTCGGCTCCGCTCCGCTTCCCTCACTCTCCAACCAAACACACGATAAGGGGGCCCAACAGGAAGGCCTGGAGTACGCTCGAGAGTGCTAGCAATGCGGATGCTCAAGAGGAAGGCCCAAGGCCCAGGAAGCCAAGACCCGAGAGTGTTCAGCCCAGAATGGTCCAAGTAAATAAGATTACAACATTACTCAGCCCAGTAGATAACGCTAGCACTGGTATTTAGTTGGAGTGGGAGAGAAGGAAAGGAACATTATCATTGTAATCAAACTTGTTACTCTGTATTCTCTCCTTCTTCCTCACTGGACCTCCCTAGGCGGCGACCGAATCTTCTGTGTTCATCTAATTTCTACCCCTTTCCCTCGAATCTATCCATCTATGGCACCGTGTGGCTACAGGGTAGCTGACATTTTGTATCGGATTCAGCAATCCCATCGATCGAATTGCAAGCGGATTGGGTCTGGTGAGCGCGGCTGCTCGATTCCTCTACAATCGCAGTTCGTGGACTGTAATTCCCCGTCCACCGCAGTTCGATCCGGGCTTGCTTCCCTATCCTGGATCCTCTCAACACCCACGACCATTATACTCGCCTTCAGCGTCGCCTCGGCACCATGAATCCCGAAACCAAGGTTGTCCTCGAGGCGTTGACGCAGCGCTTTGAGTCCCTGGAAGCCAGTGTCAAGGAGTCAGGCGCGAAGTGGGTTCGCTGAATCGAGCGCGAAATGGGAGAAGGGCTTCGCTGAGGCAGAAGATAAGTGGGAGATCCGCTTCAACCAGTCTGACGACAAGTGGGAGCGCCAGTTCGCTGATCTGGTCGTGTCTCAGGATGCTCGTGTTGAAGCTCTGGAGCGTGCGACGACTTCCTTTGAGGATTGGAGGCCAGGACTCGAAGGAACTTTGGATGATGTTCGTCTGGAGGTGGGCAAGTTTTCCAAAAATTGGGAGCGTGCCTTGCATGATCGTTCCCCTCCCTTGCTGCCGACAGCTCCTCCGCCCTCACAAGACCCAAAGATCCAACTCCACGAGCATGTCCATAATTCATCGGTGTCCGGGCACCCACCTGCTGCGGACTTCGCCGATCGTCCCAGTGGGCACGGCTATGACAACTTCTACCGGGCGGATGGCTTCGGGTCTATTACGACCGTGGCTCATCCCCCGATCAAGGGTGCGTATCGTCTCCCCATCCCTCTTCCTTTACCTGAGGCCCCACCTACCCCTAATTTTGGCAATTATGGTCGTTCCAGTGAAAATTTTGGTGGTGATCAAGGTAGATTACCTAAGCTTAATTTCCTACCTTTGCGGGTATTGATCCTAAGTTGTGGTTGAGTAGATGTTTGGATTACTTTGAGTTATATGATGTGGAGCAACCTCGCTGGATAATGGTTGCAACGATGCATTTTGTGCCTCCTACTTCACATTGGCTTCCTTCTGTGGAACCTAAATTGAAATACTGTACTTGGCTAGAGTTTGCTTCTATGTTGTTAGACCGTTTTGGTAGGGATCAACATGAGCTCCTTGTTAGGCAACTCTTGCATGTTAGGCAGTCTGGTACTGTGGCTGATTACATTGACAAGTTTGTAGTTTTAATTGATCAGTTAGCTGCTTATGAAGGGGCTGGTAATCCTTTACATTATACTATGAGATTTATTGATGACTTAAAAGATGAATTAAAAGCTGCTGATATTATTCAAAGGCCAAAAGACTTGGATACTACATATATTCTTGCTCAATTGCAGGAGGAAGTGTTGGATGTTGGCAAGAAGAAGGAATTCAAAAGGCCAGACTATCCAAGTAGAACATTCTTCAAGTCTGCTACATCTGGGCAACCTTATTCGACCAAACAGAGCAAGAACATTGGGGCCCCTGCTGATGATAAAAGGGCTATTGATCCTGTTAAGATTCCTTATGTGGAAGATAGGTGGAAATCTCTAAGGGCTTTTTGAAGATCCAAGGGTTTATGCCAATTCTGTGCTGATAAGTGGACCAAGGATCATAAATGTGCTGAGTCTGTCCAGTTACATGCTATGCAAGAGGTGCTGGAATTATTCAGTACTGATGAAGAAGAAGACTCAGATGTCAATGAACAAATGTCTGGAGATCATCACCTTTTCCTTACATTATCATTGGAAGTAGTGTCTGGTCTCCCATCCCCTAAGACACTTTGTCTGTCAGGTACACTCCAAGGCAAGCATGTCAGGATGCTGGTTGATTTAGGCAGTTCTCATTCATTTGTCAGTGAAACTGTTGTTGTTGCTTTTGAGGGCATTGTTCCTTTGGCAAATACTCTGCATGTCCAGGTGGCTAATGGCAATAAGTTGCATGTTCCACTCATCTACCCAATGCTGCCTGGTCAGTGGATTCTTATGAGTTTCACACTGACCTCAAGATCATTAAGCTGGCTGCATATGATGTTGTGCTTGGTATGGACTGGTTAGAGCTCCATAGTCTATGAAAATTCACTGGGCCCAAAAATGAATGGTTGTTCCTTATCAGAATTCCACTGCTATCCTTTATAGTCATCATCCAGATCCTCCAGAGGGGACAGTGATTCAGATTTGTTCTATTGAGGTGCCTGTGCAAGATAGTCAAGTTATGATCCATATGCTTGAAAAATAGAGCAACTCATTCAGGAATTTGCTGAATTGTTTGAGGTACCTAAGGACTTGCCTCCTCCAAGGTCATGTGACCATGCTATACCATTGATTGAAGGAGCTGCTCCTGTGCAAGTAAGACCTTACAGATTTGCTCCTGCATTAAAAGATGAGATTGAAAGACAAATCAAGGAGATGCTTCACAGTGGTCTTATCCATAGAAGTACAAGTCCCTTCTCTTCCTCAGTGTTATTGGTCAAGAAGAAGGACAATACCTGGAGGTTTTGTGTGGATTACAGGCATCTCAATGCCATTACTGTTAAGAGAAAGTATCCAATGCACATTATTGGTGAATTCCTTGATGAATTGGCTGGGGCTTCTTGGTTCACTTTCTTGGATCTTAGAGCTGGTTTTCACCAAATCAGGTTGAAGCCTGGTGAGAAATTTAAGACAACTTTTGAGACACACTGTGGCCACTATGAATTTAAGGTGATGGCATTTGGCCTAATTGGTGCTCCTGGCTCCTTTCAGGAGGCAATGAACACAACTCTGGCTCCATACCTGAGAATATTTGTATTGGTGTTCTTTGATGATATATTGATCTACAGTGCATCCTTTGAGGAACACCTAGTGCACATCAGGTTGGTTTTTGAGCTGCTTGCCAAGGACCAGTGGAAAATTAAACTGTCTAAATGTTCATTTGCACAAAGGGAGATTGCATGTCTTGGCCATGTTATCTCTCATCAAGGTGTGGGGACTGATCCATCCAAAGTTGCTGCCATTTCTCAATGGCCAACCCGAACTTCAGTTAAACAGTTGAGAAGTTTCTTGGGTTTGGATAGGATTATAGAAAGTTTGTCAAAGGGTTTGGGATGATCAGCAAACCTTTGACAAATCTGCTGAAGAAGAATGTCATTTTTGTGTGGAC
This sequence comes from Cenchrus americanus, assembly GCA_947561735.1. Classification (NCBI taxonomy): domain Eukaryota; kingdom Viridiplantae; phylum Streptophyta; class Magnoliopsida; order Poales; family Poaceae; genus Cenchrus; species Cenchrus americanus. The sequence continues at coordinate 61,629,259 of OX387240.1, forward strand.
TTCAGATCATGAGAAGACTTTTGTGGCTCTTAAGTATGCTCTCTGTGTTGCTCTTGTGTTAGCTCTACCTAATTTCAACAAACCATTCTCTATAGAGACTGATGCTTCTGGTTCTGGTATTGGTGTTGTGCTAACCCAAGATGGACACCCTCTTGCTTATATGAGTAAAGCCTTGGGTCCTAAGTCACAGGGTCTGTCTACATATGAGAAAAAATATATGGCAATTTTAATGGCAATACAACAATGGAGACCTTATCTGCAACACAATGAGTTTGCCATCTTCACTGATCAGACTAGTTTGACACAACTCACTGATCAAAGGCTACACACTCCTTGGCAGCAGAAGGCGTTTTCTAAATTGTTGGGTCTTCAATACAAGGTGGTCTATAAACAAGGTGTGGATAATCGTGTGGCTGATGCCTTATCTAGGAAGTCTTCACATGAAATGTCTTGTGCTGCCATATCTTCTATTACTCCTCAATGGTTGTCTGAAGTTTTGGCTGGTTATGAGAAGGATGAGCATGCTCAATCCTTGGTTGCCAAGCTTTCTATCGATCCAAAAGTTGTGCCACATTTCACACTAAATGGTGGCTTGTTGAGGTACAATGGTAGAATCTGGATTGGAGATAATTCAACTCTACAGTAGAAACTCTTGCATGCGTGCCACAACAGTGCCATTGGAGGGCATTCCGGCATACCAGTTACTCACCTTCGAGTCAAAAGGCTATTTGCCTGGAAGGGCATGAAGAAGGATATCCATCAATTTGTCAAAAGTTGTGTTACTTGCCAACAGGCCAAACCTGACTGAAGTAAAATGCCAGGACTGCTACAACCTTTGGAGGTGCCCACTGCAGCTTGGCAGGTAATTTCAATGGACTTTGTGGAGGGACTACCCACATCTGGACATGCTAATTCTATATTGGTGGTAGTGGATTGTTTTACCAAATACGGCCACTTCATACCTCTGCACCATCCTTTTACTGCTGCTGGAGTAGCCAAGATATTCATGAACAATGTGTATAAATTGCATGGTCTGCCACAAGCTATAGTCACTGATCGTGATAGAATTTTTACCAGTGCCTGGTGGAAAGAACTATTTCGCTTAGCTGACGTTTCTCTCCGCATGAGCACTTCCTACCATCCACAATCTGATGGCCAGACCGAAAGTCTCAATCAAACAATGGAAACTTATCGCAGATGCTTTGTTAATGCTGCTCCTAACAAATGGTCTGAATGGCTGTCACTAGCTGAGTTTTGGTACAACTGTTGCTTCCATTCAGCTATTGGCACTTCCCCTTTTAAAGCTCTTTATGGCTATGAACCCAAACATTTTGGCCTCGATGACTCTACAGAAGTGCTAGTATCTGATCTATCCAAATGGGTTCAGGAAAGGCAGCTAATGAATACTCTTATTGAGCAACAACTTACCAGATCAAAACTAAGAATGAAACGCCAAGAAGACAAGCACAGGTCTGAAAGGAGCTTTTCTGTGGGTGATATGGTTTTCCTCAAACTGGAACCATATGTGCAAACTTCTTTGGCTCCCCGGGCAAATCAAAAACTGTCATTCAAATACTATGGCCCATTTCAAGTTTTGGCCAAAGCAGGGAAGGTGGCATACAAGTTGCTGCTTCCGGAATCATCTGCTATTCACCCAGTGTTCCATGTCAGTCAGCTTAAGCAGGCTGTCTCCTAAGAAACTGAGGTAGTTCTTGTCTTTCCTGAAGATTTACACACTCACCATGTTCCTCTGAAAGTTCTGCAGCGCTGTCTGATCACTCGCGGCGTCAAGCCGGTGCAACAAGTGCTAATTTAATGGTCGAACTGGTCACTGGAAATGGATACATGGGAGGATGCCATTGCTCTTCGGCACTGTACCCTTGTGCTCCCTGGCAGGGTCAAGCGGTGTCGGTGTTTTAGACCGGCAAACCTACCGAGGGGGTACCCGAGGTAGTAGATTGTGCGGTGGGGATCGTGATCGGGAGACCGAGAACTCGAAGGTATGCGCAAGGACACGGGACACAAGATTTATACAGGTTCGGGTTGCCAAGGTGGCGAACCCTACGTCCCTGTTTGGGGGATCAAGTATGGCGCCCGCGCTTGGTGTTGTGTTGTTCCCGGAGGGATTGGGGATGTTTGGCTAGGTACCCGGCCCTCCTTTATATAGTCCGGGGGGCGGGTTCCTAGTCGGTTACAAGGCGGGAGTCCTAGTAGGATTACACGGAGAGCGAGTCCTAGTAGGAGTACAGGGGAATTCTACAAGGAGTTCGTCTTCTACTATTCCTCCTTCCTTGCATGAGTACCCGGGGTGTATGCCCGACAAGCCCCCGAGCACGTTGGAGTCGAGAGTAGTAGTTCGAGTAGTCTTGAAGCCTCTTCGAGTAGTTCTTGAGCGTCCTCGAGTACTGCTTGGAGAAGCCTTCAATAGTACTTGAGCTGCCGCGAGGCCGGAAGGTGGTCCGGCTCATCGGTCTTGAAAAAATTTGAATGATGGGTGTAGCATAGCGGCCCCCCGAGCCTTGAAATGATTAGGTAATCAATCCAAGGGTCTTCGGTGTTCGCGAAGCCATCATCCGAGTACTCTTGCGGCGTGTAGCCCCCGAGATAAGAGAGCCGTATGAGCCACGTCGAGTAGTGATTGGTGAGGAGCCCCCGAGCTTGAGAGCGAGCGAAGCATGCCGAACTTATCTTCAAGTAGCCCCCGAGCCGGAGAGATTCCAAGTAGCGGTTTGGCGTCGAGCCATGGAGCTTGAGAAGTAGTCGTGCCGTCAGAGCGGACTTTAGAATGCGACTTAAAAACCGAAGTCGACTTTGTGCCGCGCGGAGCGGACTTTGAGATGCGACTTGAAATCCGAAGTCGACTTTGTGCCGCGCGGAGCGGACTTTGAGATGCGACTTGAAAACCGAAGTCGACTTTAGTTTGCCGCGTAGAGCGGACTTTAAGGTGCGACTTTAGAAGTCGACTTTAAGATGCCGCGCGGAGCGGACTTGATATGCGACTACAATAGTCGACTTTGTGCCACGCGGGGTGGACTTTGAGGTGCGACTATTAGAAGTCGACTTTAAGATGCCGCGCGGAGCGGACTTGATATGCGACTACAATAGTCGACTTTGTGCCACGCGGGGTGGACTTTGAGGTGCGACTTTAGAAGTCGACTTTAGGGTGCCGCACAGAGCGGACTTGATATGCGACTACAATAGTCGACTTTGTGCCACGCGGGGTGGACTTTGAGGTGCGACTTTAGAAGTCGACTTTAAGATGCAAAAAACGAAAAAGCACTTTCCGGAAAGCCAAAGCGAATAAAAAATCAGAAAAAACGAGTAGTTTTGCCGCCGGAGCAGACTTAAGATTGCGACCGGAGTCGGCTTGTGCCACCGGAGTGGGCTTAAGTACCTGAGCCATGGATTTCAGACCCAAGGTACAGTTGCCGCCGGAGCGGGCTTGAGGGTGCGACCGGAGTCGGCTTGTGCCACCGGAGTGGGCTTGGATGCGACCGTTAGCGTCGACTTGTGCCACCGGAGTGGGCTTGAGTACCTGAGCCATGGATTTCAGACCCAAGGTACGATTGCCGCCGGTAGCGGGCTTGTGCCACCGGAGTGGGCTTAAGTACCTGAGCCATGGATTTCAGACCCAAGGTACGGGTGCCACCGTAGTGGACTTGAAGGTGCGACCGGAGTCGACTTGCGTACCTGGGCCATGGATTTCAGACCCAAGGTACGGAGCGCGAGTACTTAGGGCACTTGGACCCATGGTACGAGAGCGTGAAGACCACGTGCAGCTAGGTTCCATCGTCGCCAGGACCCGAGGGCCGCTTACAGCTAGGTTCCATCGAAGCTTACACACGTAGTATGCCACCGAAGCGGAGGCGAAGATGCGACCGGAGTCGACTTTAAGATGCCGCACGGAGCGGACTTTAGAATGCGACTTAAAAACCGAAGTCGACTTTGTGCCGCGCGTAGCGGACTTTAGAAACTGCCTCCTAGGGATAGCCCCCGAGTTGATGAAGTAGACTCGTGGTGACTTGATTGATATACCCCAAGAGTAGTCAGCAGAGTGCAGCTCTCGTGAAAACCCACCGAGAAGCATACACAAATGAGTAGTCGGCAAGTAGTCCTACATGATGAGGAGAACAAGCCAAGAGAACAGTAATCATTTAGATAAATGACTTAGCCGTTTCTTTGCTGGGCGACCGATGATGAAGCCGTGGCGATCGGCGATGGAGCCGCGACGATTGTTGTTAAAATTGACTAGTCGAGTTGATTCCGGCTAGTCGTTGGGGGCGTGACCGCCGTAAAACTAGTCGAGATGAATGGTCGACGCGATGCGACCGGAAGACGACGTCGTGGAGGCGCGCGGCGTACTCGAAGTAGAGCCAATGTTGCCGCAAGACAAGTAATCGCGCCCCACGGCGTGGCGGAAGCGAGAGCCGTGTGGCCGCAAGACGAAGTCGCGGCGCACGGAGTAGTCGACGGCGAGACCGCGCGACGCGGAGTAGTCGACGACGAGCGGCGCGACGAGCCGCGTGACGAGCCGTGTGACGTGCCGAGGCACCCGGACGCGCGGCGGAGGTGAAGTAGTCGACGACAAGCCTGCGCGAGGCGGAGTAGTCGACGACGAGCAGCCGCGACGAGCCGCGAGACGAGCCGCGCGACGTGCCGAGGCACCCGGACGCGCGCGGCGGAGGTGAAGTAGTCGACGACGAGCTCGCGCGAGGCGGAGTAGTCGACGACGAGCGCCGCGACGAGCCGCGAGACGAGCCGCGCGACGTGCCGAGGCACCCGGCCCGCGGCGGAGGCAAAGTAGTCGACGACGACGAGCGGCGCGACAAGCCGCGTGACGAGCCGCGCGACGTGCCGAGGCACCCGGACGCGCGGCGAAGGCGAAGTAGTCGACGACGAGCCCGGGCGAGGCGGAGTAGTCGACGACGAGCGGCACGACAAGCCACGTGACGAGCCACGCGACGTGCCGAGGCACCCCGGACGCGCGGCGGAGGCGAAGTAGTCGACGACGAGCCCGGGCGAGGCGAGTAGTCGACGACGAGCGGCGCGACAAGCCGCGTGACGAGCCCGAGTAGTCGATGACGACGAGCCGCGCGCGAGGCGGAGTAGTCGACGACGAGCGGCGCAAGGAGCCGCATGACGAGCCGCGCGACGTGCCGAGGCACCCCGACGCGCGGCATAGGCGAAGTAGTCGACGACGACGAGCTCGCGCGAGGCGGAGTAGTCGACGATGAGCGGCGCAAGGAGCCGCATGACGAGCCGCGCGACGTGCCGAGGCACCGGGACGCGCAAAGCATAGGGCGAAGTAGTCGACGACGACGAGCCCGGGAGTAGTCGACGACGACGAGCTCGCGCGAGGCGGAGTAGTCGATGACGAGCGGCGCAAGGAGCCGCATGACGAGCCGCGCGACGTGCCGAGGCACCCGGACGCGCGACGAAGGCGAAGTAGTCGACGACGAGCCGGCCGCGAGGCGGAGTAGTCGACGACGAGCGACACGACGAGCCGCGTGACGAGCCGCGCGACGTGCCGAGGCACCCGGACGCGCGGCGTAGGCGAAGTAGTCGACGACGACGAGCTCGCGCGAGGCGGAGTAGTCGACGACGAGCGGCGCAAGGAGCCGCATGACGAGCCGCGCGACGTGCCGAGGCACCCGGACGCGCGGCATAGGAAGATTGATTCCGCTTTGACAAGAGCAAGGCGACTTGCTTCAATGGATCTCGGCGAGTCGACGAGTGGATTGATCTTGTTGACGAGGGTCCTTCGAATTCGCCGGTGGTGATGATCGCCCCTACCGGCGCGCCCGGTGTCGGTGTTTTAGACCGGCAAACCTACCGAGGGGGTACCCGAGGTAGTAGATTGTGCGGTGGGGATCGTGATCGGGAGACCGAGAACTCGAAGGTATGCGCAAGGACACGGGACACAAGATTTATACGGGGTTCGGGTTGCCAAGGTGGCGAACCCTACGTCCTGTTTGGGGGATCAAGTATGGCGCCCGCGCTTGGTGTTGTGTTGTTCCGGAGGGATTGGGGATGTTTGGCTAGGTACCCGGCCCTCCTTTATATAGTCCGGGGGGGCGGGTTCCTAGTCGGTTACAAGGCAGGAGTCCTAGTAGGATTACACGGAGCGAGTCCTAGTAGGAGTACGGGGGGGAATTCTAGTAGGAGTTCGTCTTCTACTATTACTCCTTCCTTGCATGAGTACCGGGGTGTATGCCCGACAAGCAGGTCTTCAACAAAGGGGGAATGCTAGCAATGCGGATGCTCAAGAGGAAGACCCAAGGCCCAGGAAGCCAAACTCGAGAGTGTTCGACCCAGAATGGTCCAAGTAAAGAAGATTACGGCATTACTCAGCCCAGTAGATAACGCTAGCATCGGTATTTAGTTGGAGTGGGAGAGAAGGAAAGGAACATTATCATTGTAATCAAACTTGTTAATCTGTATTCTCTCCTTCTTCCTCGCCGGACCTCCCTGGCCGGCGACCGAATCCTTCTGTGTTCATCTAATTTCTACCCCTTTCCCTCGAATCTATCCATCTATGGAACCATGGCTACATGTAGGGATGGATTCGGATGTCTAGAAATCCGAATTATTCATATTCGTATCCGCTAAAAACGTTAATATGGATATTCATATTCGTATTCGTTTTTAATATGGATGTCAGATGGATGTATTCGAATCCGATTTTCAATATTATCTGAATTCGACATTATCCGAAATATCTGACAAAAATCCGACATTATTCGTATCCGCAAAAATAAAGTACCTATAGAAAACATCTAAAATTTATTTATTTTACTAAATACTAATTACAAATGATGTTAATTTTAATATTGCTAGTAAAATAATTATTTACACCATTTTAAATATTGAAAATTATATATATGACAAGTAACTAATTATGCTAACCTAATATTACTAAATTATATAATGATATTTTTAATTAATTTTGATGTGTCTAATCATAGTAATTTTAAATGCATTATATTATTTAGAAAATAAATAAATTATATTAAATATATTTATGTACTTATTTTTACTTATAAAAGATGTTTATATAGTTACAAATTACTTACTTTATATTTATTGTCATATATTAATTAATTAATTAACTAATTAATATGTTATTTGCAATAAGATGTCTATGTATAACGATCATAATTTACTCTCTACTTGTAACATGATTTGATCAATTATAAAACCATCGACAAATGAAATTGATACTCCCTCCGGTTTGGTAAAAGAATACGTTTTGGACAAGATTTGAGTCAAACATTGGGAATATAAATCATGAATAACTTTTAAGTTGTTGAGTTTGGAAATGTGAAAACTATATGAGTAGATTTATCTTGTAAAATACTTTCATAAAAGTATACATATGTTAGTTTTTAATAATTATTTTTGTAAAAATAGGAAGCCAAAGTTGCACTTTGGAGACCGTGTCGCTGTCCTAAACGTCTTCCTTTACCAAACCGGAGGGAGTACTCATTATGACTCTATGTTGTAAATCGAGTAAGTATTCGAATGTGAATCCGAATTCGAAAGATCCGTTTTGTATTCGTATTCGATAATATTCGTATCCGAATTCGAAATAAAATGTGGTAAATAATGACATCCGAATTCATATCCTATCCGAATCCATCCCTAGCTACATGGTAGCTCACAGAGAGCCGCTGCTAGGCCCAGCAAGTGAGCAAACCTTCTCTTTTCCTTCCGTTTGTGTTTCTCTCCTCGTGCCGTCGTAACACGTTCCATTTCCAGGATATCATCTTATTATCCCGTCACCATCTTTGCTAATGCTAGCCTACGAGGTTGGTATGCATCGAGGCCGGAAGCGTACGTACGTCGGTACGTGTACTATATCCGGAATCGGCGGCCGGCGTAGGGCGCCGTCGTGTGACCGTGCTGATCGCTGACGGCTGACACCGACGCCGCTGGCCAGCGCGAGCACACGTAGCGCGCGTTTCGGTTGGACGACCATACCACATAACCCCGACACGTCCGGAAAAGCGCAGGGAATATTACTCGCATCAGCACGTAGATCCTCGCTCGTGTGCGGGCAAATGGTCCCTTCACTGTCAGCGGTGAGATGCTTATTCGTACGTATGACTGATTTGTTTTAAGAGAAAAAATAATGTAAAAAGAAACTGAAACAAGACGAGCCGAACTTTGCTGGGTTACAAGGATGTAGCATGGGCATGATAACCACCAAACTGCCATACATGATACATCATGCAGCGCATTCCAAGCCAATTGGCACAGGGAATTACAACATCTCAACAAAGCCGTATCGTACATAGTAACAACAACACAGGGAATTTTATTTTCCATCACGGGCAAAGGAGTACAATCATCAAAGGTGGCGTCCAAAAAAAAAATCAAAGGTGAATACCAAAATTAATGGTGGTGGTGAATGCTGCGTACAACACGATCGTCTCTAACCCTCCAAAGGGGGATAAAAGGCATGTTTGTTGCTATACTCTCACTCTCTACTGTTCTGAATCTCCCACAGTTACGGAATGCAGTGACGGATTTAGAGGCCCTCGTTGCCGTCGGCGGCGCGAAGAGAGCCCAGCTGCACGGGCGCCTGGGTCGACACCACCTTGGAGGAACCATACGCAGCGATGTCGATGCCCTGGGTCTTCTCCTTCTCGATCTGCTCCTTGATCCAGAAGTACGTGAAACGAAGCCCATCCTGCACACGATTCAGTTTACAGGCCCGTCAGGAATCGTTTCTCGCAATCCAAGTATATGCCAAGATACATACACAGTAATATCTAGCGAGATGGCGACAGTACCTTGAGCTTCATTGTTGGGGCCCACCCAAGCTTCTCCTTGATAAGGGTGTTGTCAGAGTTGCGCCCGCGGACCCCCTCTGGACCAGGGATGTGGTGGATGGGCAGCTTCCTATCCTCAAAGCTCAGGACGATCTCAGCCATCTCGTTCATGCTCACCATCTCATCGCTTCCAATGTTCACGGGCTCGCGGAAGTCTGACTTGGTCAATCTGGACAGAATTCGTGTGGTCTCATGTTTACTCCTCTCATCTCTATGCAGGCACAGTTTTAGTATATTGTGGAAAATATGGGAGGCTGCTACATACCTCAGAACACCCTCGACACACTCGTCGATGAAAGTGAAGGATCGGGTCTGGAGACCATCACCCCACATCTCAAACCTCTCGGTGGATGTCTGAGCCTTTCTGCAGAAGGCAGCAGGTGCCTTCTCACGACCACCTGTTAGCAAGATAACATTATATATTTAACTATCACCTCAGCGTTCAGGGAACAATGCTGTCAAACAGATTAGCTGGTAAATTTACCCTTCCATGTTCCAAAGGGGCCATATATGTTGTGGAAACGGCCAATGCGGCACTCAATGCCAAAGTCCTTGGTGTAATGCTTGCACAACTCCTCAGTTGCAAGCTTCTCCAAGCCATAGGCGTCTTGAGGCTGCAAGGTAAACAGGTAATGGATCAGACAATAAATAAACTTGAGAGTGTGAAATGTGTTTAAAAAGCATAAGTGCCATTGTATTTCAAATTTACAATGAACATACCTCAGCCGGCCAGGCATCAGATTCCTTCAAGCTCACATTTGTGTCCAGCTGTTTGAATTCAGGGTAAATGCATGCACTTGAGGCGTAGAAGAACCTGGAAGACCCAAATGACACAAAATAGTAGTCAGTGAGTTGAATAAGATCATGTGGAGTTCAGACATCGCAATTCAAAAGTAAGACAGGTGGTTTATATACAGAAAACAGAAATAGTTCTAATATTACCAAAGTGCCATGTTTCTTTTCCTTTTAAGTTCATTTTGGTGAATGACAGTATCAGCTTAACTACACACAGAACTGGATTAGATACTAACAGAAAATCCACCTGCTGAAACTGTACCTAGAGCCTCACAAAGACTAACATGCATAAGAAATGCTGTTTATTTGAAGTAGTGAGGTTCACTACAAACTCAAATTGAACTCCCTCAACTAAATTAGATGTGCATGTTAATATGTCATTCATGGAAGAGGGTGCAACATTCTACAGCCACACAAGAAAATGGAGTATCATACCTCTTCACACCATTGATACGTGCAGCTTCAAGCATGTTGAAACTGATCATGGTGTTGTTGTACATGATGACAGAGTGGTTTGACTGGATGAAACCCATGCCACCCATATCAGCAGCAAGATTGAATACATGGTCGACACCTTGGGTAACCTTCAGACAGTTGTCCATGACCCTGAGGTCAACAAGGTGGAACTCATGGCAGAACATGTCCTCAGTCATGTGCTCATTTTTCTTCCAGTCGGAAGCAATGATGTAATGGCCCTCACTCTTCAGACGGCGAGCAATGTGTGATCCAATGAAACCACCAGCCCCAGTAATTGAAATCCTCAGCTTCTCACTCGGCCAGTAGGGCTCCCTCTCCAGTTCAGCATAGGTGTACTCACCATAAACACTGCTCCCCATTCTGTCATTTATTTGGCATTTAGCAGAAATCAGCAAACAGAACAATTCAATTAATGCATAAGAATTAGTCTGTCTTTAAATAGTGCTAGTTAGAAAAGTTCGGTAATACCGCAACAAAATTACATGGATCTCAAAAGTTGTATGATTGAAGGGAATAGTTGGTAGGAATAGAAAAGGTATGTACATCGAGGCGCTCTATCATACACATCAATTGCTAAAGGCTAGCTCATTGATGTTGCCAACGTGTCATGTATACTTCATAAAAAACAAAATAACAGCACACCATAGGCAATCATAGGATGAGGGAATCTTTGCAGCAAGTCGTGCTTACTAGTGGCAAATAAATATCATTCCACATGGTATCACGGAATCTGAAAATGTGCAGTGTTCAAGCCTCTTAATTTAAGTACCACTGGCGATCCTTTTGACTTAAATCGTAAGCATGGCCAGAAGAATGACAGAGCAGCAAGCCCATTAATAACCCAGGTCCTGCTGAGGAAGAAATTTGTAAGCCTGTTACTTTCACTCTTGTCAGTAGTCGAGTGCCCAGTAGCGAGTCCAACCATTTCATGAACCGAAAAGAACAAGGAGAAAGAGAGCACAGAGCTCCTCAACATAACCGGATTTCGTAGCAGGCTATGAGCATGTGCGGACTCACTTAAAGGATGAAATTATATAAGCCTTCTGCTTCCTATAGCAGAGTAGCACATTCCACAATTGGGTGCAGAAATAAAGCTACAGAAAAAATAACCCAAGGATTTCCAGTGGAAGCAGCTACAGAAAATCTCTGCACACATGCTGGTTCAAAAACACTCCTTATCTCTGCAGATAACAACCAACGTACCAAAACTACAGTGGGACATGCGAACTGGATCTCGGCAACCCGTGGCAGCGGAAAAGTCAACCGTCGTCCCCAATCGAACTATCGAAGTATCGAGCCTGCACCTCGGACTCACGAAGGGGAACAAAAACGCGAGCACCACAGACTAGGATTCAGAAAGCAAGATACACGCAGAAAATCAACCAACGGGACAACCTCGACAAGGCTCCTCCCAGTTTTCACCACGGATTGCACCACGTCCAACGGGCTGATTACGAAGGTAGTATGGGAAATCCTAACAGATCGGAAGCTTCCCCCGACACACAACCGAGGCCAAAATTAAACCCGCACCCATGGTGGGTTCACCGAGCCGAGAACAACACCCTAATCGTGCATGCATGCAGGCGGCGGCGCCATTTCGCGAGCTCTTTGCCGCGCGCAGCCATGAACCAGAGAACGAAATGGCCCCGCCCCAAATCCACCGAAACGGAGGCCGGGACGAGCGAGCTAGCGCGAATCTGACAAGGGAAACGAACGGAGCAGGACGTACGGGATCTCGGCGGGCGGGTTTACCTCGGCTTTGTCGGCGAGGGTGGGCAGGACGAAGCGACGACGAACACGCGGAGCAGGAGAGGTTGAGGTTGGGGGAAGGATTTCTTCTTCCTGTGGTGGTGGACGAAGGCTGCTTATTTATAAACAGGACAGAGGACACGCTGAAGGGATATGCTGCTGTACTTTTTTGGGATGGAAGGAGCGATGAGATCCCGAGATTGACAAGATTTTTGTCCCTTTTGGAAAAGCAAAAAAAAAAAAGTATTGGACCATCCCTGCGATTCTGCGAAAATGTTTTTTCACTGCTGGTAATTTCAGCATCCTTTCTTTAAAGGAAGTCCATCTTTGACCTGTAACTCAAAAAAAAGTTCATTTTTGAAAGCTCGAGTAACCAGAAACCTTTCACCGTCCAATTCTTAAGAGCAACTCCAATAGTCTCTTTAAAAATCACTAGCTAAAATCCCGATTTAGGCTAAGTATGTAAATGAAATAGCTAAAAAATTTGTTGACATCCAACAATCTCTTTAAACCGAACTCTCTATATACTCCACCGCCCTTTGTGGGTCCCGCTCGCCATACTCATGAAAATCGAGGCTAGCTAGTCACTAGCCACTAGCCAAAGATAGCTAGCGGGGTAACGGATTTAGCTAGTTAGGATAGCTAGTTTGGTAGATAGCTAGTACTGTTGGAAGAGTGTTTTTGAGATTTTTTCAAAAATTTAGCTAGCCAAGTCATTTTAACTAGTACGGTTGGAGTTGCTCTAAAACCGTCCGTTTTTTGACCACATGGCGGGAGGCCCCGCTTGTCAACAATCTTCTATCCTCTCATTTTTTTCTCTCCCTCTCCTCTTTCCACTATCGGCGCCCCTTGCGCAGGACTCCACCGCGCCCCGGCGCCTCCGCACCGCCTCTCCAAAGCTAGAATCGTGAGCTCCGACCTTTACCCCGTTGCTAAGGTGGAGCGGGGATTACATTCCACCACAGATGACGCTAGCTGTTGAGGATCTGCTCCGGTCGAGCTTAGTTGGGGCTCAAGCAGCGACGATTATGTAGGCGGTAGTTGTGCATTCAATAAAGATACGCGGTTGCTCGACCAAAGCCGGTCAATAAGACAGATCCGAAAGCCACAATATCGGCTGTTCAATTTGAGAAAGGCCTATCTCCTGATTGTGGACACTCAAATCGAATACGTTAGCAATTGGTCTGACAGGACGGATGGTAAGGTGGGGGACCCATACCTTTATTCGCATGGCCACGACATCACCATCTGCAGGAGACATGCGTCCGGCTCGTCGATAGCTGATTTGGCACTAGGTCGGTGGGCAGAGCTCCTGACGGCAGACGATGACGGCGGGTGGCACGATCGGTAGCACTCTGATGGCATTACGAGGGGCAGAAGAGATTGATGGAGCCGCGGCTCCACACTGCAGACCTCTTGGTGGTGCTAGCTTGCTCTGAGGAAGGGCGGCCACGTTGGAGTCGTCGCGGTTGTAACACAACAACAACAACAACACAGAGGGAGAAAGGCATAGCAACAACGGTAGTACCACATGTGGCCCTCGAGTAGCCCTTTGTGCGGGCGTGCGGAGCCGCCGCCGGCCGGCTCAGAGGTGATCTAGGGACGTGGTGGAGACCTGTGCAGGGGTTGCTGGCTGCGAGTGGTGGAGATAGGACAGAAGAAAGAGAGGGGGAGAGGAGAAGAGAGAATATGGTTGAAAAGCGGGTCCTAGTGCCATGTGGTGTCCACATTAGCGAAACTTGCCACCAAAACCATCTGATGGTAAAAAATGAACGGTTTTAAGAATAAAATGGTGAGATATTTCTGATTTTACGGTTCGATGGTAGAAATCAAACTCGAGTAAGAGTTAGATGGTCAAAAATATATTTTTTCATTATTTAAAAAGACATTTTAATTTCAGTTTCACATTTGACGGTGAAAATAAGGACCCACACGTCAAGACAGAAGGAAGTGTGTGCTCCTACGTGACGTGGTGGGCCGCGCGTCGGACGTAAGAGGGTAGTGGGTAGGTGGAGGGGGAGCGAGTGGCGGCCAAGTGGCCCGCGCCGCCGCCTAGTATATAATTTGCTCCGGCGGGCGGCGGCCACGCAACGAGGTCAAAGTCTTGCGTCTTGCCGATGTAGCAGGAGGGACCCATGGCTGCGGGCACGGTCTGCAACCACTTTTTACCCCTGTCGCTTGTGTTCCAAACCGGCCAGTTCATCATATGCGATTGAAACGGTCCAAGCTAGTAGGTTGCTTGGGCCGTACCGTATCGTATGTGTTTACTCGGAACGCGGAGATCTCACGTAAAGAGGTCAACGTCGTTGGTTCTGAAGTGAGCTCCGTCTGATCCTTGACCTCGATCGCCTTCGCCTCCAACGGAAATGGCGGAAAGAAGCGCTGACCTAAACAAGCGCAAGCAAGCATTCCTCCGCCGCGCCACCGGTTTTCACCACGCAAGCAAGCATTCCTCCGCACGCCAGTTACTGTACCTTTCTGCTTACACTCAGTCCACTGTAGCCAGCCCCCGGCAGTCCCAACTCGTATTACCAACCGTGACAAAAGGGGTTCCCAACAGCTCCATCCGATAATAATTGCCCCCGGTCTTTAGTTTCGGCTGGTATGACGAGCCGAGACTACACCAGCCGGGACTAATGGCCGGCATCCATATAAGCACTGTACCTCCTTCTTCCTCCCGCCACCCGAGCCATTCAACCGTACTCACCCGCCAGCTCAAGCTCCTCCCGTCCATGGTGACTCGAGTCTAGGGTGGTGCTGCGATTTTTTTCTTCATTAATTTGTGAAAATTTCTCCCATCCAAGGTGTTGTCAAGGTTGGAATCTTCATCATCCCTTCATTTGTTGTGATTAAATTTTGTTTTATGGTTTATAGATGGAGAAAATATAAATGTTAATTTGTAGCTAGGTAGAGGAGCTTAAATTAATTAGAGAGATGAGATTTTGTATATACATGTGAAAATGTAGTTATGATGGTACTTGCATTGTTCCTTCTTTCATTAAATTTGTATTAATAAGCATTCTCTTATTTTCTTGTTTTTCATAATATTGAATTTTTCGTGTACATATATATAGTTTATAAAATATATGCTCATAAAAGAAGACATACAGAAAATGTACTAGGTATTCCGTTCTTTCATTATTTAGAAATGATTTTATTCTAGGTAGCCATTGGAGTAAATAGAAGATTAAATTCTTTTGTTAAGTATGTTTTTTTATTTTTATATAGAATAAATGTAAGCATTCTCTTATTTTCTGTTTTACATAAATTTGAATTTTACTTGTACATATAGTTTATAAAATATATGCTCATAAAGAAAATATTAGACATACAGAAATGTACTTGGTATGTATTTTTATTCTTTCATTGTTTAGAAATGCTTTTATTTCTATGTAGCTGTAGGAGGAAATAGAAGATTAAATTCTTTTATTAATTATTTATTTTTATATAGAATAAATATAAGCATTTTTTTTTATTTTTTCTTGTTTTTGATACAGAGCCCCCGTCCTAATTAGCTACAGTTTGACCTCACAGGCCACGTGGGGACTGCCTACAGCTCCGTGAGGTGGGACTGTAGCTAGATATGAGATGTAGCGCATGTGTAGTACTGTAAGTGGGAGAGTCAGGTGTATATGATGGTGAGGTGAGACTGTTGTAGTTCCCGGAGCATTTATGTCTTCTGAGTTATGTACAGTAATAATAGTGTCCAATTATATCCCTTTTTGTTTTTCTATTTATGCATATATTGAACCCAATCTAAATATGTAGGTATGTGTACATATATTCTTTTATTAGGTATTTTTTATTTTTATATACAATAAATGTAAGCAATTCCTTTTTTTCTTGTTTTTGATACAGAGCCCCACGTCATAATTAGGTACAGCCTAACATCACGGGCTACGTGGGGACTACCTGCAGCTCCGTGATGTTGGGCTGTATCTAGATAGGAGGTGTAGGGCATGTGTAGTACTGTAAGTGGAAGAGCCATGTGTATATGACGGTGAGGTGAGACTGTTGTAGTTCCCGGAGCATCTGGGTCTTCTGAGTCGTTGGTTTGTAAAGGTTATATACAATAATAATAGTGTTGAATTCTATCACCTTTTGTTTTTCTATTCATGCATATATTGAATCCAATGTATATATGCAAACTAATCCTATTTATTGTGAATAATGTGTGTTATTTTGATTTGGATATAGTTTGAGCTAACAATGTTGTCGTCAAGCGGTGTTGGTAATGGCGCCCGTGGTCGTGGCATAGTCCGCCGCCGTGGCGGACATGGTGGCCGTGGCATTGGTTGCAGGTCTTGGTGGTCGTGGAGGTGTTTTGGAGGACCTGTTGCCTCTATGTCCAGGATTGCACTTTCACCGCGAGATTACCTTGCCAATGGGTGATCTAGGACATGTAGCTAACGTGGTAATATAGGAATTGAAATTAATTTGCTTTACATAGAACTTTTTTCATTTCACATGGAAAATCTGTAATTTTAGCTCAGAGACATTATCGGGGATATGAATGTTACTCATCCTATAGTGCGAACTGAGCACGTTGATGATCGCATGGAAAGAGTGTATATCTCTTTCACCGTACCTGCTCGATATATAGACTACGGCCAGTTGCCAGTAGGCACACCACACCCGATGGTTGCCATTGCAACAGTTGGCTCAACATCACCTATTCGGTTAACCCGAGAGAGGACTGTCGTGGAGAATTGTCTACAACAGCTCCTGAATAACGTTAGGTGCTTCGTGCCAGACCTTTTCTATTTTAAATTAAGGCAACTCGAGACGGGTGAAGGAAATGTGATTGAGACTACGGAGAGGCTTTGCATGGCTCATCAAGATGTGGTAATATACATTTATATATAAAAGAATTTTTATTCATTATTAATTAATTTGTTTCTGGTACATATATAATTTGTTTCTGGTACATAAGGTTATTATATCTCATCGTCATCTGATTGTGTGCAGGATCACTCTGGTTCTACCTATGCTTCAATTAGCTTCTATGCGATTCTAAATCAAGTTGTGGAAAGAGTTGGGTTGGATTACTAAGGTGGGGAGCCATTTTTCACCAACAATTGGAAGAGTCAAGCAATTCTAACTTTCTACAAGCCAGCAAAACCCGAGGCTCCATTGTTTGATGTAGTGCTGTTTGTGACACTCCTCCGGAAGCGGAGGAGAGTGCACTAGTATGCGCTCTAGCTTATTTTGAGGGAGTTCTAGGCTGGAGGATTGCAGACATTAACCATGTTTCATATCTACAAGCGTGTGCTCCTCAGTAACATTATGCATGCATGGATCAGGCTTTGTACCGTACCCTATTATGTGAACTTGTATTAATTAGCTAGCTATGTGAACCTCTAACACCCTAAAATTCCATCACTAAAATAATGTAAGCAACATGGTGTTTAGTTTTTGTTTTCTAAGGAATAAATAAATTATCAATTAAATTTGGCTCTAAAATATTTAAATATCATTTTGAATAATTTTAGAAGCAACAAGTGCTTGAGCATCATCTTTTGGATGCATGGTGTTTATATGTGATGGTGTAAGGTTTTAAAAGTTTTAAATTTTGTTTGAAAATTTTGAAAAGAGTTTGAAGAGTTTGAAGTTTGAAAAGGTTTTGAAAAAGGGTATGAAAAAAAGAAAACAAAACCCCTTACTACCCCTTCCCTTTCAGTCCAGCAGCCCACCCAGCTCTCCCCTTCTTTTCCTCTTCTGTCGGCCCAAGTTTTCCCCGCGGCCCAGCTTAATCTCGTCGGCCCGTTCCTTCTTCTGGCCCAAACACCCCCGGTGGCCCACTTCTCCTCCCTCTCTCCTTTCTTTCACTGACCGCCCGGCCCCGCGTGTCAGGTCATCTCCCACCTCTAGTTTCCCTCCCCTGCTCCACACCACAGCGCACTCGTCGGCCAAATCTCGGCGCCCCTCGGCCTCTCCCCCTCCTTCAAGCTGGCCATAAAGGCTCATGAGCCCGGCGCCACTCTCCTCCTTAACTTTCCCTTCAGTTACTCCTTCCTCGCCGCGCACCCCTTTGAATGCCTTCAAGGTCGGGCCGAGCCGGCCGCCATGGCCATCAATGGCCAATTGGCCCCGGTCGCCGCTCCCTCTCCCTCCCTTGCCCTATAAAACCCGTGATCGAGCCCCTGCCTCACCTTTTCCACACCCGCTCACACCCCTGCACTCAATAATATTACAGATGTGCTCTTCCACCTTATAAAACCCTTACAACCAGGTCCTGTTTTCTTCATTTAAGCCCCTGAGCTTTCTAGTTTTTCCACCCGAAGTCCATCTTTGATCTTTTACACTATAAACCTTGGGTTTATATGTGTAATTATGTTTTAGGTCCCTGGTTTCTTGCAGATAAGCCCCTGGAAGCCTTGTTTCTTCACAGAAAAGCCTCTGAACCTTCTTTTAGCCATATTTTTTCGTCTTTTATCCGTTTTAAGCGTTCTTGGTGTCCACGCGACCGTCTTTTCAAGCGTGTCAGTTTTAGAACCTTGTTTTGGCCGTATCTTTTGTGTTTTAGATCCGTTTCCACCGTTTCAAGTTGCATTAGGTTCATATAAACTCAAACTACGTGTTAGGACCAATATTGAACATGATCTTTATTTTATAATTTAGTTAAATATTAAATATGATTAAATCCTTATACACATGTTTTTGTAATTAAAATCTAATTAGAGTTTAACATGTGCTTTCATAAGAAAGTTAATATGATTGATACTAGTTAAATATTTCTTATAATTAAAGGTTAATTAGATGTATACCTTGGTTTTCATCATCAAACTTAAATTGATTAATGATTATGCAATTTGCTTCCTAAATAAAAGCAACATAGGTTATATCTCGAGTTTTCGTAATTAATTGTTAATTTGATTAATATGAATATAAATGTGTTTTTAAGTTATAATTTGATTAGAACAACTCGAAATATAAAGATAAACGCCTAGATGCTTTTACATGCTTCTTTTGAATTAAATGTTTAATTTGCAGAAATCAAACTTGAATATTTATAAATAAAATTGGACTAGGCTTACATCGTCTTTTAAATACAAATATAACTTGCTTAGTTATAAATAGGGTATTTCTTTGAAATAACCTATGCACATCTTTATCAAATTAAAATATACCAAGCCCATAGCTACCTCTTGTTTGTGATCATCCAAAGCTTCCGATAGTTCCTAGTGCTTTTGTGTTCGCGTTCCTAGAGCCAAACCTTGTTCTATCTTTAAGCTTTTCATGCTTGGTGTATTGTTTTGTTTATTGTATGTTTTCTTGTGTGCTCGTAGACATCGTGCCAGTTTCAAGTGAGCAGCCAGTTGGAGCAGATCAAGAGCAAGTGTTTGAAAAAGAAGAACTCCGGTGTTTAAGCAAGGATGGCAAGTGGATTTCTTCCCCTGAATATTCTATTTTGTCCCACACAACTTGCATGATAACTAAGTTTACATTTAATTGTTGTTTTGCATAAATTTGATGGGAAATCACCTTTTTAAGGACATGACTAGATGTTATCCCCTTTACCTTGGACAACCCTTTTAAATAAATGTTTTGGGTAGAAATGCTTAGTTGCTATAACTTGGGATGGTTAAAATGAATTTTTTACAATATGATGAATGTTGATCATGATAAATTTTGTGATATATATATGTGTGTGATTATGGTCAATAAAAAGATCATATGGTTTAATCGGAACATGGAGAACCACCCAGGAAAACAGTGCAACCACAGTCCATATGGCTCTGGCTTAGCCAATTAATTAGGTGTGCGATTGTACTGGTTACCTTATCCGAAAGGAACACAGGGGGCTCAGGGTTGCAGGGGTATAGCCCGGTTCTTTTGGGGTAGCTGTCGTATGGACCTCCCTGGGCCCACTACCTCGGTAGGTACCAGGACCGACTACTCGGTGGGCTCCTGGGACTACCCGACTTGTGCCGCACGGTACCTGATGGTGTGAGGCACAAGGACTACGGTGGATAAGTACTCGGATAGGAAGCTATACATACCATGTACTGTGTAGAGGACTCCTAGACATACACGACTAATACTCTCTCCCTAAACCGACCTGTAACCCTGCCTCCCGGACTATATAAGGCGAGGCAGGGACCCTTCTCTCACAGGTTACGCATCATCTTGTAATCACACCCAATCAATCCAGAGCTACGCAGCATACATGACGTAGGGTATTACGCACCTCGCGGCCCGAACCACGTGTCTCTTCCTTCGAGTTACCGATCTCGGCGAGGCCACATTCATCTACCTCGGGTACTCCCCTTGGTAGGTTGCCGGTCTAAAACACCGACAGCTGGCACGCCAGGTAGGGGATCTCGCCAAAGATCATATGGCGAACTCGACGACTGCAATCTTCATCAAGCCAACTATCGCCTTCAACCGCGGCGACACCTTCGTCTTCGGCTCTTGGGTCTGCACTGCTGACGGCACCGGATCCTTCCAGTACTGCCTCATCATGCCGCCCAACCCGAAGACTGGCCTCATGACGCTTCCCAAAGTAGTCACGGGCGATCTCGCCGGAAAATTTGGCGAAATTTTGCTCTACAACCAGCACGCGGACTTCGAGCTTGGATCCGACTCCAACTCGAACTCGACGTCGCCGTGGGCCATCGCATGCGAGCCGGCTATCGAGCCATCGTGTGCGGACTCCCCACTCCATGAGCACTTCCCATACGGCCTCTGCATCGCTAGCAAGGCCCACGCGAAGGCTCTCTCCGCACGCCGGGCTTGGAAAGAGATCGCCTCCGATTACGACTCGGACTCCAACCCCATCTCCGGCTACTACTCGGACTCCTCTTACGAGTTCGACTTCGGAGCGGACCCGGACGAGCCCGAGTCCGAGACCTACACGATGGAGCAACCGCCGTCGGGGACTCGCATCCGGCCTTGTTATAACATCTACACCCGCCGTACGGATTCTCCCTGCGGCCGGACCGCAAGCCCGCGGACCCGACGGATGAGAACTCACGGCCGCGTCGCCTACCTCGACTCACTACCATTCCAAGAGGGAACACCGCTAGCTCCAAGGCGAGGAGCACACTCGACGAGAGGTGGCAACCGGTGACTCCGGCCTCGGCTCTCCTGATCGGCAAGTCTTCATGACTACCAACGAGACGTCGGGGCCCTCAGGGACAGTCCCTGACCGATATCTCGAGGATATCTCAGCGGACGAGTTGTCCGCCAACGCACCCTCCGACGAGACCAACGCCAACAGGGACGCTCGACGTGAACGCAACAGAAAGCGGAGCGAACGGCGCCGACGTCTCCGCGAGTCCCTTCCCATCCAGAACCTCGCGGAAGCACTCGACCAAGTCGAGATCCCGGTGCACACTACCCCAGAGCAATGCCTCATGTCTATCACTACGATAGCACGTCAGGCTCAGGGGATGCACGCGGGAGAAGTCATCGCCAAGCTCGCGGCGCCTACTTCATGCGAGTTGACAACAGGGTCACTCAAGTGCCCCCGTCAGGAACCGCCAGCAAGACAACGAAGCCACAAGTCGCAGTGCAGACATCGGTCACAATCGTACTCGAGGGGAGCTACCGGCCAACCCCAACCGTACCCGGGCATCGGCCGGTGGACCCTCTCATGGTGGCAAGAGCGCCGGCAGCGCCGACGGCAACCGTGAGATCATCCCTCACCGTGATCCTGGCGACGGAGGTAGTGACAGCGGGAGCTCCAACCATGGGGCTGGCAGGAGAGCCGGGGGCGGAGGCGACCGCGGCGGCCGAGGCCACGTGAACAGCCACGCCTCTGGTGCTTCATGTGGCGGCTTCGACGCCCGCCAGAAGGTCGAAGAACTTCGGCGCAAGAAGTCCTCCACGGCATGCGACAACGATGGCTTCCCCGCCTTCTCCGCACTGCTTCGCAATCTACTTCTCCCGGAGAAATTCAAACCTCTGGGGATCACCAAGTACGAAGGGAAGCAGGATCCAGTGCAGTGGCTCAGATGCCACGCCCTCTCCATCGAGAATGCTGGTGGCAACAACGACACGAAGTGCCTCTACTTCCTCTTCTGTCTGGATCAAGCCCCGCTTACATGGCTCGAGTCACTCGAGAAGTACTCGATCGACAAGTGGGACCAGCTTAAGGACCAGTTCACCAGCAACTTCGTGGGCGCTATGGGTCACTCGGGTACCCGCATGGACCTAGTAATGGTGAAGCAGGAACAGGGCGAGACCCTTCGCAAGTACATGCGGCGCTTCTTCAACAAGCGCGCCATCGTAGTCGACGTCTGCGACAAGGAGGTCATCGACCTCTTCCAAGACGGTCTCTATCACCGTCGCACCTTCGAAGACTTCGATCGTCGCCGCCCGAGCTCCATCACCCACCTCAAGGACATGATCACCTCCTGGGCTGATGAAGAATATAAGGCTAACGCCAAGTACGACGCCATCCGTGGCAAGAGCAAGAAGAACACGGGCGACAACAACAACAAGAATGGGAACTAAGGCGGTCGCAGCAACAACTACTCGGGTCCCAATCGCAAGCGCAAGCCAGACAACACTGTCGCGGCTATCCAGTGCCCTGCGAAAGACAACTCGAAGAAGACCTCCGGCGGCTTCAAAGACTTGCTGAAAGAAAAGTGCCCATGGCATCTGGACGGCAACCACACCACCGAGCAGTGCTACCAACTCCGGCGAGTACTCAAGGACACTCCAGATCCACGGCACCCTCACGACAAGAAAGGCAAGAAGAAGACCGACGAGGGCAACGACGACTTCCAGGAACTCGACAAGACGGTGAACGTCCTCTTCGGTGGACTACCCAACCGACGGGCTCAGAAAGCCACTCGATGAGAAGTCATGAGCATTGAATCAGTGGTTCTGACCCCTCTCCGGTGGTTGGAGGTACCCATTACCTTCTCCCGCGCGGATCAATGGACAAGCTTCTCCGAACCAGGACGGTTCCCACTCGTCCTGAAGCCGGTGGTCGCCGGCTCCAAACTCAACAAGGTCCTCATCGACGGTGGAAGCGGGCTTAATGTCCTTTTCACCAAGACCTTGAAGAAAATGAAGCTCGACATCACCCACATGCTCACCAAGAGCACCTCGCCTTTCTACGGCATCGTCCCCGGGAACGCGGCTATCCCACTGGGCTCAGTGGTTCTGCCAGTTACCTTCGGGGAATCGCGCGACAACTACGTTACCGAGTACGTCAAGTTCGAAGTTGCGGACTTCGAGACGTCCTACCATGCCATCCTCGGCAGACCAGCTATCGCCAAGTTCATGGCGGTACCCCACTACACCTAATTGGTACTCAAGATGCCAAGTCCGGCCGGTGTACTCTCACTGCAAGGGGACTTGAAGATATCCTTCGACTGCGACACAGAAGCTGTGGAACTCGCAGCCACGGATCAAGTATCCAACGCAATGATGGAGATCCACGCTGCATCCAAGAAGCTTGCCCCAAGTGAACTCGACATCCCAGAGAAGTCGGACAAAGCCAACAAGCCTCAGCCAGCTGAGGAGGTTCAAGTCAAGACAATTGACCTTGGGACAGGCGACAGCAGCAAGACCACCACCATCGGGGCGTGCCTCGACCCGAAAAGGAAGACACGCTCATCAGCTTCCTCCGGGCTAACCGAGACTTCTTCGCGTGGAAACCAGCGGACATGCCAGGGGTGCCCAGGAATCTGATCGAGCATTCACTCAACGTCGATCCTAAAGCTACCCCGAAGCGACAAGACCTCCGCCGCTTCGCCGACGACAGACGGGATGCCATCAAGAAGGAACTCGCCAAACTACTCGCAGCTGGCTTCATCTGAGAAGTCTTCCATCCTGAGTGGCTCGCCAACCCCGTCCTCATCCGCAAGAAGAACTCGAACAAGTGGAGGATGTGCGTCGACTACATCGACCTCAACAAGCACTGCCCCAAGGACCCCTTTGGGTTGCCGCGGATAGACCAAGTGATTGACTCCACGGCAGCTGCGACCTGCTCTGCTTCCTCGACTGCTACTCCGGGTACCACCAGATCGCAATTAAGGAAGAAGACCAGGAGAAGACCGTGTTCATCACCCCGTTTGGCGCGTACTGCTACACGACCATGTCCTTCGGGTTGAAGAACACCGGCGCTACCTATCAGCGAGCTACCCAAGCCTGCTTCAAGAGGCAACTCAACAAGAACGTCTAAGCCTACGTGGATGATGTGGTCGTCAAGACCAGAAACTCCGACACGCTCATCGCCGATCTTGAAGAGACTTTCGCATCCTTGCGAGAGTACCGCTGGAAGCTCAACCCGAACAAGTGCGTCTTCAGCGTACCGTCGGGCAAACTACTCAGCTTCATCATCAGCCACCGCGACATCGAAGCCAATTCTGAGAAGATCTCCGCCATCACCAGCATGAAAGCTCCCATGTGCATCAAAGACGTGTAGAAGCTAACCGGGTGCATGGCGGCTCTGAACAGATTTATCTCGAAGCTTGGAGAACGGGGGCTCCCCTTCTTCAAATTGCTCAACCATCAAGAGAAGTTCACGTGGACTCCAGAGGCAGACCAAGCCCTTGCTCAACTCAAGGACTTCTTATCCAAGCCTCCAGTCCTCACGGCTCCTCGCAAAAAGGAGCAGCTACTGCTCTACCTCGCTGCGACTACTCACGTGGTCAGTACTGCCATCGTCGTCGAGCGGCAGGAAGACGGCCACGCCTACCTGTGACAACCTGCCCAGGAAAATACCGTACTATCGCCTAAGACCGATCCACTTTGGTCACTAAGCAACAGTAAAGTATCATCCTGTCGTTAGTTGCCGGGTTAACGCCCGGTAAATCACTTGGACATCGAACAGAGGATCGACACATGCATTAAAACTCACGCGAAGGCGAGTCCAGAGTACAACATGAGTTAAACATTTTATTACAAACCATTGTTCCCGACATGGAGTAAAGATTCAGAGTTCGAAAACAGCGGAAATAATTTGAACTAGCGCAACGGTAACATCACAGGAGGCCATCCGTGATGTCATCACTTGTCGTCACCCATCCTGTCAACCACACCCGCCATCTAATTCAATCAAGAATTGGACAAGCAATTAATTCATACAACAATATTCACCAGTTCCATCATTATGGGATATCATGGCTAGTTGATTAAGCAGTCTCGGATAACGGTGAGAGGCCGACAATCGATTGATTTAAACCTTTCAAGGTAGACCTAAACACACGGTAGGCTGCCCCCGCAAGGACAACTTCCCAAGCAGTTCCCCAAAATCCTCGGGTTAGGATCGAATCTTACAGTCCTGGGTACAAGGCTAGCTGGCATACCCCGCGAGGCACCCAGTTTCACACATGCACCCCCTTCCCGGTAGCTAGCCAGTTAGGTGATTTCTCAGGAGTAGTAATAGTAAGTTCCCGCACCGTCTCATTAAGGTACTAGGCTTACCGGTCCCATTCCCGACAAGTGCTTAGTACGTTCAAAAGCTTAGCCCACGAAAGCCACTGGACCGGAGCCCAAATCCCATGCTCTTACCACCTGAGCAATCCATTTATAAAGATCTTATGATTCCAACATAAGAACCTATTCTCGCGAGTGACGAACATCACTCGACTTCTATCGGGTCCTATAGCATAGCAACTATTGACCTAGCATACTAGTGATAGAGCATAGGTACCTAGGGATCATGCATCTAGGGTTTCAATTCAACTCCTGAAATGTAAATGCGCAATCATAGCAAACATAATTGCATAATTTTAAAAGACGGGGTTAATGATCCGGGGCTTGTCTTTACTGGCAAGGTTGGCCTTGGGCCCTTCTGGACTTGGGTCCAGGTCTTGAGCTACGTCTACGTACTGCAGCTCTTCGTCGGCACCTCCGTCTCCTCCTTCCGGCACGAGCGTACGTCTACCGGCGGAAAGATCTACACGAAGATGCAAATGCAAGATTTATTCGACGATTTTTAATTTAATTAACTGCAAACAATAAATGACAACCAAGGGTGTATTAGTTGGACACATTCACCTAGATAAGAATACATTTAGCATACTCTTCCAAAAGGAACAATATGCAGTTCTTTATTACAAATTCTTTTGATAGTGACTGTGTACATATATATGTAAGCAATTTAATTTTAACTTCACAAACAGTAGTGGGTGGGTATATTTAGCCGTTTAACATGATTTACAACCACTCACTAGGTTAGTAAAGATGGGTTGGTGATTTTTCCCATTTAAATGACTATTAAACCTTTAATTGCTTCCATAGCTTTTATTCATGAAATTAATTAATAAAATTCAGTGGAAGGGTGTATTAAACACTAAACACCTAAAACAAGCCACTAGACACACATGCATGCTTTGGATAGCTAGAAATTAAATATTTTTTGAAAAAGACAAAAGCTAGCTAGATGGACAAGGTAAATGCACACAAAGTTAAATACTCAACAAAATGATCCAAACTTTCTCACACATGTTATATGGCCCAAAACTAGCCTAGGGATGCAGCATATACACCTAGAACTATTATGAAACTTGAGTTATGTATTTTCAAAGAAAAACAAGCATGATTCAAAAATAAATATTTATGTTAATTATAAAATTGTGATTAATTAATCCGAGGTGGATTTTGTAATAAAAAGACAGTATGCAAAAGTTGGTTGCAAAAATCTATTTATTTTTAGCTACAAAATCATTTATGCAGATTCTGCAGAAATGGAAAACAATTTTTATAAAAAGATTTACTTCATAACTTTGTGCAATTTTTGGCACAGAAGCTAGTCATGTCATAACACACAATATATCCGAAAATTAGCTACAGAGGATTTATATATTTTGCTATATTGCAGATCTAGGTTTTCACATTTCTATTTTTAATGCAAAAACTATCAGGAATTAGCTCAGGCAAGAATAACAAAAGTTGTGGGATTTTTCACCATGAATCCAATAAAATTGGGATTGCATTTTTATGATTTTCCTATGATTTTCTACGCAATTTACAAGTTTCTGCAAATCACATGTACTATTTAAGTTTCAACTTTGCAGTCAGGCCCTTCAGAAGAAATACCCTTTTGCAATGTGGTCCCTGGGGACGCGGCCGGCGCGGCTCCAGCCAAATTCCGGCGAGGGCCGGCGGCGAGGTTGGCCGGGGACGTGCGCGGGGTGGTGGTCTTTGGGGTGGCTAGGGACCGGTTTGGGTCGGAGGTTGGGGTGGAGATGGCGGCGGCGAGGTGTGCGGCGGCGCCCGGCGGCGGCAGCCGCTGTGGTCCAAACTCCGGCGAGGTTGGGGCCGGGGAGAAAGGGTGGAGCGGCTCGGTAGCTTCGTAGGGGCTAGGGAAGGTAGAGGAAGGTTCGCTTTGGCTCGTGGTCGGCCTGAAACTTGAGCTCGCCGCGGCTGACCCCAAGGGTGCCGGCGGACGACATGGTCGGCAGCTGGGGTCCTGCGCGCCGCGGAAGGAGCAGGGGCCGCTTTATAGAGCAGGCTCTTTGACTCGGGCTAGGGGGAACGGAGGGGAGGCAGTGCGGGCAGGGGCGAGTACGGGTCGGGCGGCGCGGGCGAGAGGCGACACGCCGGCGTGCGCCTGCCTCGGGACGCGGCGCGGGCGGCGCGGAATCCGGGGGTGCCTTGGCGTGCGTGCCCGCCTCGGGAGGGTGCGCGGCCTAGGGAGGTGCGGCCTCGGGCGACGTGCCGCGCCCGGGGGCGCGGACGGTGGTACGGCGTGGCGCGGGCGCGGCGAGCACGCGCGCGGCGCACGACGCCGTGGCGCGGCTGGCCGAAAGTGTCACTGTGCCCCTGTTCGGACGCGTAAAACTTCAAAAAGTTGAATAGAAGTGCACAAAGTGGTGAATAGGAAAGTTGTAGATCTCACTACCCTCTACAACTTTCACAAAGGCCGTCTAGTGTTTTTCTCCACGGATTTTGCACAAAACGCTGTCAAACTTTGAATGCCGCCCAGTTTGGGGAAACAGGAGGTACTGGCGGTTGACCAAGTTTTTCACCAATTTCCACTCAAAATTTGAAATGCCAATCTACATGAAAGTTGTGTTCCTCAACAAGCTAGACAACTTTCATAAAGGTAGATTTTGAAGTGTTTAGGTGAAATTTGGAGAACGCGGCAAAAGTTCCGGACGACATTCGCTGACGTCAATACTTAAGCGGGGTTTGACCGTGCCTTTGACCAAGGGTTGACCACGGGTGTGTGTAGACTTGGTCAAGGGGCTCAATAGGGTTCATTGGCGCGGTTTTGAGGTGAAGACCCAGGTTGACCTAGGTTTGACTAGTGTTCGGCCGGTTTGACTCGACTGATCCAGTCATTAGCGTTAATGACGTTAACTAAAAACCTGGGGCGTCACACTACCCAGTCCAACAACCAGTCTACTTCGTCAGTGAGGTCTTGTCAGAGTCCAAGGCACGCTATCAACTCGTACAGAAGCTATTGTACGCAGTGCTCATCACCTCGCGGAAGCTACGACACTACTTCCAGGAGTACTCAATCTCCGTCGTCACTGACTACCCGCTCGGCGACATCTTGCGGAACTAAGATGCTACTGGAAGGATCTCAAAGTGGGCAGTCGAACTCGGTGCCCTCAACATCGACTTCAAGCCACGGACAGCCATCAAGTCGCAGGCACTAGTCGACTTCATGGCGGAGTGGCGGGAAAATCAGCTACCTACTCCAACCGAGCGCCCAGAGCACTGGGTGATGTACTTTGACGGCTCGCACAAGCTCGAAGGCGCAGGTGCAGGAGTACTCCTGATTTCCCCAACGGGCGAACAGCTCAAGTACATCCTGCAGATCTTTTGGAAGGTCTCAAACAACGAAGTCGAGTACGAAGCTCTACTACACGGACTCCGCCTCGCGGCTTCATTGGGCATCAAGCGGCTACTAGTCTACGACGACTCCGCAGTGGTCATCAACCAAGTCAACAAGTCTAGGACCGCAACAAGAAGAATATGGACGCCTACTTCCTAGAAGTCCGCAAGCTCGAGAACAAGTTCTACGATCTCGAGTTCCATCACGTCGTCCGCGACAACAATGTTGTAGCGGACGTCCTGTCGAAGCTTGGTTCTACTCGTGCTCAAGTACCAGCGGGTGCCTTCGTCCACGAGCTTCACGCGCCATCCATCCCGGAGCCAGCGCCACCGACCACTGATCCAGCACATCCCCCGGCTAGCCAGGAGGTCATGATGATAGACGTGGACTGGCGCCAACCCTTCATCGACTACATCCGCGAGCAGAAGGTCCCATCGGACAAGAACTTGGCCGAGCAACTCATCCGCCGCGCCAAGTCCTACGTCCTAGTCGGAGACAAGCTCTACAGGTGGGGCGCATCTTCTGGAGTACTCATGAAGTGCGTCCCCCGGGAAGAAGGCAATGGCATCTTGGAGGAGATCCACAAAGGCGTATGCGGCAACCGCGCGTCCTCACGCACGTTGGTCAGCAAGGCCTTCCAACGAGCCTTCTACTGGCCCACAGCTCTAGGCGATGCCAAAGAACTCGTCAGAAGGTGCCAAGAATGCCAATACTTCGCCAAGCAACAACATGTCTTGGCCTACAAGCTAGTCACCATACCGCCAACCTGGTCCTTCGCCTGCTGGGGGCTCGACATGATTGGGCCTCTACCAACTGCGCTAGGTGGATTCAACAGAGTACTAGTGGCCATCGACAAGTTCACCAAGTGGATCGAGGTCAAGCCGGTCACATGCCCCAAGGCCGACAGAGTACTCGACTTCTTGGACGAACTCGTGCATCGCTACGGACTACCCCACCGCATCATCACAAACCTGGGCTCCAATTTCAACAATCACCAGTTCTGGGAGTACTGCGAGAACAGTGGGATCGACGTCCGATATGTCTCAGTCACCCATCCTAGGGCTAATGGACAAGTCGAGCATGCCAATGGGATGGTACACGACTCTCTCAAGAAGCGACTACACGATGCTGCTAATTCAAAAGGAGGCAAGTGGATCAAGGAACTACCCAATTCGCTCGGGGGGCTACGTACTCAACCCTCCAAGCCCACGGGACAATCGCCATACTTCCTGGTCTACGGCTCCGAAGCAATTCTCCCCGCCGATGTCATGTGGGATTCACCAGCAGTAGAGCAATACGACGAAGGCATATCTGAAGACAGCAGACGAGTTGATATCAACGGACTCGAAGAAGCTCGCTGCGCCGCCCTCGTCCAATCAGCAAGTAGCGATGAAAACGGACGGGAAATCCCCTCTCCCATTTATGCTCCCGCACTTCGTTGTCGAGATCGGGAGCGGAAACGGAATAGCCGGGAGCGGAAACGGCCGGAAAAAATACGGGTGTGAGGAAACGAACCAACACGGGCGGAAACTTGACGGAATCGGACGGAAAATGGGAACTTTGGTCGGAACATAGACACAACAACAATAGTTATACACACACGGCTGTTGATAGTTACACACACACCTCTTCTTGTTCCAGTATTTTACAACACTTATGTTTACGAGTATTTGCAATTGTTAGAGTGCAGCTACAAGCGTACAAGTATTGAAGGAATGCATTTAGTCCGCCTCTTTGAATAATGTCCACTTGCTCCTCGCTATTTGCTACGAGTACTTGCTATTTGCTAGTCTGCTACTGCCTATGAGGTACTAGTCTACGAAATACTTGAATAGTCGTTGTTGCTGCCTTTCACAGAAATGGAGCTGCAGGACGACTGGCGGCCATGCGTTGTACGTGCAGGACGACCGGCGGCCATGCACTGTATGTGCAAAGGGACGGGGTGACGGCGAGTTTGCAACTGAGAGAGCGGCGCTGGTGACGAAATGCATGGGCTGTTGCCTGTTGGAGCTTGGACTGAATGGTTGATGGGCTAAATAACCGGGTCAAATCCGGGTTAAATCCGGGTTCGTCCCGCCCAAATACGGGATCCCGGGAATCCGACCGGGGTGGAGCCTCTCCCGTTTCCACCCCGCTCCCGCAGGTAGTCGACCCGTGACCCGTCCCGCACCCGATTTTTTTCCGGGAAAACGAAAACGAGCAGATTTAATATAGAAAACGGGTCGGGTCAGGACGGGATTTTACCCGTCCATTTTCAACACTATTAGCAAGGTACCTTGAGGGTATCCGACGCTACCACGATCGCAACGTCAAGGAACGCTCCTTCAACGTTGGAGATCTCTTCCTCCGCCACATTCAGAGTACGGCAGGACTACACAAGCTCAGCTCGCCCTGGGAAGGTCCCTTCATAGTTGCAAAGGTGACCGGACCAGGCTCCTACCGCCTCCAGACGCTTGAAGGCGAAGATGTCAACAACTCGTGGAATATCGACCAGCTCTGTCGATTCTATGCCTAGTCTATCGACTACCCTGGGGGCTCAAGTCTACACGACTACTCAAAGACCCCTTCACTGTAAGCGGCCTACGGGTCCAGGCACTAGTCTCCGGACTACTCTACTCCAAGATCCAGCATTAACGGCTACTAACGGATCTTGGGCTGCTCCGAGCGACAAAGGACTCCGACAGCGATCTACTAAGAGACCATATACTCCTAGATCCAGCCTATACGGCTACTAACGGATCTACTGCTGTAAGCAGCTATACGCCCTAGCACCACTTAGCCGTAGGCGGCCTCCGGGTCCAGGCGACTACTCTTGTAACAACGGCCCCTGGCGCCACTTAGCCGTAGGCGGCCTACGGGTCCAGGCACTAGTCTCCGGACTACTCTACTCCAAGATCCAGCATTAACGGCTACTAACGGATCTTGGGCTGCTCCGAGCGACAAAGGACTCCAGCAGCGGTCTACTAAGAGACCATATACTCCTAGATCCAGCCTATACGGCTACTAACGGATCTACTGCTATAAGCGGCTATACGCCCTAGCACCACTTAGCCGTAGGCGGCCTCCGGGTCCAGGCGACTACTCTTGAAAATAATTGAAGATGTCAGAGCGGGCAGAGTGAAGGTTGGCAGAGAGATCGATGAGCTCGCTATGGCGCTCAAGAATCCAGAACACCCAGGACGTTGTAGGGGCTTCGGGTGGTACCATAGAAATTTGCCTTCAGGGGAGACATTGCCACCTATCGAAGCCGCAAAAAGAAGAAGAGAGCGCGAAGAGGAGGAACGGCGGTAAGAGTTAGAGAAAAGACTTAAAGAACATGAAGAAAAGGTGACGACAGATATTGAACGGCGAGTGGCCGCCGCTGTAAATGAGATGGCCCCACCTGGAGGACTTGCCTCTAGTACAAGTTCCTTCTGCTCACAAAAGCAATTGTGCTTCCGCAGCGGTTCCCGAAGAGCAAAGGGATAGAAGGAGTTCAAGTGGACAGCCAACGGTACCCTGTGGATGACATCTGTCGGCGCACCAGATGTGAGATTCACAAGCCATTCGGCAACATCAAAATGAAGGTATGTATAATTCATACTTTTATTACCTCAATAATTGATTATATATATACTTCGATTTTTGTGGACAGACATTCACAATGCTTATAATAACTAATTAATTATTATTTCTCAGGTGGCGGATGGAAGTGCTTTTGCACAGTTTCCTGGACAGAAGAGCCACGACATGCCGATTCCACCTGGCTACGCCTCAGTTAGCGTAGAGAAGATATGTCAACTTGATTTTGAGGAGCTAGAGCTATATATCCCAGGAGGTGACGGGGAAAAGACACTTAAGGATGCGCTACACGGTATCATATTATGGCCAAAACGTTACATCGTCATAATCCCCGAGGATGATGGATCTCTGAGAGACCACCAGGAGTCGGGGCCGTCATCGTCAGTACCTGCTCGCAAGCCTCTACAATCGTCTCTGGGACCATCATCGTCACTACCTGCTCAATCACCTTCTGCGCAAGAACCATACGACAATTCAGGTGAAGCGAGCTCCAGCGACCACGAATGATGACATCCCTGCCAATTCACCTTAGCAACCATTGGCCACAAGCTCTCGAGCGCAATCTTTCAGGTCGGTGCAACCACCAAAGAAAAAATGAAACCGACCAGCAAAGAAAAAGCCCGAGCCAAAGAAGACAGATGAAGAAAAAAGAAGGGACTGTAGATAAAGAAGTCAATGACTTCTTTGCAAAAATGAAAGAAAAAAGAAAACAGGAAGAGATGTAGGCCAAAAAAATAAAGGTCGTAAGGAAAGACTCAAGGCTTTCATAGACTAGAAGGAAACAAAAAGGAGAATGAAATCGCTGTTGAAAATAGACTATGAGCGTTCGGTGGACAAGTCTTATGCTAAGAAGAGACAACGAGGGTCGCCGAATAGTTACATCGAGCAAATACCTGCGTCGACGTCGGGGACTGCCACCACAGACAAGAACAAGGAGATTCCTGCGTCGACGTCGGGGACCGCCACAAACATCGAGCAAATACCTGCATCCACGACCGATCGGACTAACTTGTTTGCGGGCATCAGTCCAGAAGTGCAAAAAGCTATTGATGTCATGTCTGAAGACGAACTTGCTCGGGTCATTAGCTTTTATGAACAAACAAAGATGCCTGTTGGTGGTATTATCGGCCTTGAAGACCTACCAGCGGATAAAAATCAAGAATTTAGATGGCGCTTTGAGCTAGGACAACCTCTAGTGAAGCCAGAATTGGTCAACAAGCTCCCAACTAAGATGCGTAGATTTCATGACTGGTACTTGAAGAAGTCAGCTGAGGGCCTGAAGATGTTTGGTATGCTCGTGAGACCAGGAGATTTTGCCCTTCAAAGCGAGAAGGTGGTTTGGCTCCGATTCATTGATATCTATGAAATTTACCATCTGGACGCCATGAATATCGATCTTATGATGGCCTGGTGTCTGTAAGTGACATATTTTCATATGTTTATAAATAACTTTATTACATTTGTCGATCTACTAAGGGAACGTATCAGGTGGAAACCAACCCCTCCGTGCAAACTATGGAAACTTCAATCGGAGTCACACAATGTTGATCCAAGGGAAGACTTATAGAAGGTGGGAGGGGTGATGTGCAAAACTCATTAGAGGTGGGAGGGATGATTTGCAAAGGCAGTTTTATTTTTATAAACATGTGCAAATTTCTAATGATTTGCAAACATGTGCAAATTTGTTATTTTTATATCTTACAAACAAAATCAAGTTTGGAAAAGATATTTTATAAAGTTGTGTATCATTTATATGTGTGATTTTTTTAAATTTAAATAACTTTTTTACCGTGATTTGCACATGTTTTCATCAAAATTGTGTTTTGCACTAGATCAAAACATGGGTACATCAGGAGAATAGTCAAAAGTGACACCAAAGCCCTACACTATTCAAACGGAACGGGCAGCCTTCACGCCACGTGAAGAAACAGGAAAAAGGTAAAGAAGGACGATAAGCCAATAACGCCCTGTTCGCCTGGCTTATCAGCCACCAGTCAGCATTACTTTTCTCTCAGAACAAACCAACCACTAGCAACCAGCCAAACGAACAGTCTCAAACTCTAATCGTTCTAGGTCTCCTACAACCTTCTAGAAGCTTTGGAAAAAAAGAAAGAAAACAAACAACCCCCACCAAAGTTACTCACTCTGGTTCTCTCAGAACAAACCAGCCACTAGCAACCAGCCAACAGTACTTTTCTCTCAGAACAAACCAACACCAGCCAGCCCCCCGCCCAACGAATAGTCTCAAACTCTAATCGTTCTAGGTCTCCTACAACCTTCTAGAAGCTTTGGAAAAAAAAGAAAGAAAACAAACAACCCCCACCAAAGTTACTCACTCCGGTTCTCTCGGAACAAACCCGGCCACTAGCAACCACCAACGAAGCTTTTCTCTCGAACAAACCAACACCAACCACGCCCCCCCCCCAACGAATAGTCTCAAACTCTAATCGTTCTAGGTCTCCTACAACCTTCTAGAAGCTTTGGAAAAAAAGAAAGAAAACAAACAACCCCCACCAAATTTACTCACTCCGGTTTGGTAAAGGAAGACGTTTAGGACAGCGACACGGTCTCCAAAGTGCAACTTTGACTTCCTATTTTTACAAAAATAATTATTGACAACTAACATATGTATACTTTTGTGAAAGTATTTTACAAGACAAATCTACTAATGTAGTTTTCACATTTCCAAACTCAACAACTTAAAAGTTATTTGTCGGTGCGGAATGTGGTCCCGACACTAACCAGTAATAAGCGCCAAGGTCTATCCCTCAATGGTCGATGCTAAGCAACTAGAGACACAAGATTTTATCTTGGTTCCGGCCGGAGGCCGTACGTCCAGCAGTGGTGTGCTCGGGGCACTATATTGCTCAGCACCGGGATGCCTGTAGTGGGGCGGCTACAAGCAAGGCGGGAGAGGAGATGTGACCTCCAAGTCCCCGGCGAAGTGGCTGAAGATGTTGTGGGAGAATTGGGGAGCGTGTGTGTGGTGGTTGCGAGTATTCGTGTGTCAATGTTCTGATGTCTGTGTCCCCTGCGGCGGGGGGGAGGTTCACCTTCCTTTTATAGGCCAAGGAGAGGGTGAATTACAAGCATGCCGCACTGTTCAGCTGCATGGTGGAGCATGGTGTGCAATGCCGTAGAGTAGGCGGCCGCTTTGACAGTCCTTGCCACGATCTGGCCATCACGGCGTATCTTGTACCCGAACAGTGGTGGCTTCGAGGGTCGGGGTATGGCGGTTGACCGTTGCGTCTTCAGGCGGGCTCGAGGCAGTTGCCGACGTTGATCCGTACGGGGTACAGCGGCAGGCGTGGCGGCGTCCCTTCCCCGTGCGCCTTACAGCACCGGAGTGGTCGCAACAGTGCCAGGCATGGCGCTGCGAGCACGGGGGCGGCCGCACGGGGCCAACAGTGGCGGGGATGGCGTCCCGCCGGCCTACCGTCATGATTTGGCCCTGCAAGTTCACAAGAAAGCATTTCAAGGGTGCAGCCGGCCCCCTTCGAGGGCGCGGCGCGTTAGCCGTACAGGAGTAGACGGCGCAGGGTAACGGGGCTGACACCGGCCGTATCGCACGGTCCCCCACAGTAGCGGGGATGGGTTTCCCTAGGGAGTTGGTGCAGCAGGGCCGGGGGCATGAGTCCCCGGGCGCATGATGGCGCCGCCCCGCCGTTGTCGGAGCATTAAATGTCCGTACCCGCGTGCGGGGGGCGGGCGTGCGTGCGAGGGAGGCCTCGAGCGAGGCGGAGGTGGATCCTCGAGCGAGGCGGAGCCCGCTCGAAGGAGTCGTGAGCCCTCGAGCGAGGCGGAGCCCGCTCGAGGGAGGTGTAGACCCTCGAGCGAGGCGGAGCCCGCTCGAGGGAGGCGTTGGCTGGGCCACTCCGCTGGGCCGCGGGGGCCGCCACGGTGTGGGCCGTGCCTTGGGTGCGTGTAAGTGAGAAGTGCTTTGTTTTGGTTTTTTGCAGGTTTTAAGCGGTTTTCCCCTGGTTGTTTTAGGGGACCCAGAGCTGTCCCCGACATTATTCATGATTTATATTCCTCACTCAAATCTTGTCCAAAACGTCTTCTATTTTACGGAACCGGAGGGAGCATGGGCACACTGCGCCCGATGCCCACGACGACACACAGTCCTGCAAGAAAGTCCCCGCACCCACCTGCGATTCAGGGCAGCACGGCCGGGCCGTGCGTTGGTCGTCGTCAATGGTCGGACAGCAAATCGTGGCCATTCTGTAGTCGTTGTTGCCGACTTGCCGGCTTAAATTGCCGGCGGCGTAAGCTAGCTGGACAACTAGCCCGGTGCAGCCGCCGGCTGAAAGAGGATGGCCGGCGGCCGGCCATCGCCGCCCGGTATGTAACCCATCATAATATCGTATGGAGAGGGGATATCAGATCGCCGGCCGGGATGACGTGCTGGTGTGTTCATGCACGAGGCATTGGATCCTCACTACTCAGCAAGCTACTTTGTGTTGCTCGACAGCGCATATAAGGATGTTTTTATAAAGAGAAAAAGGAGTATTGATTGGTGTGTTATTGATGGGAATATTTCGGTTGCTCCATTTGTGTATGATCTTCTCTTCAACACGTACTCAACAGTGTCCAAAGCGGTGCCCTTCTCAAAATTAATTTAGATCCACCACAGTATCCAAGTTGTTGGTCCAAAAGCAGAATTCAATTTCTTTGCGTGCCAAGAAATTTTGACCGAAACTATATATATAGTATCCAAATCATTACAATTTTTTACATTATTTTAGGATCTTTTTGCCACACCTCCATGTCCCTATATTTGTAAGTACTAGGTGCATGCCCGTGCGTTGCTACGGGCCCAAATATATAATACAATACAGGTAACTGTATAATACGAAAGTAATGCCAGAAAATCATAATAATGATTTTCAATATACATCTACCCACATCATTTAGTATAACAATAGCAATATGATAACGATAATTCCCCTACATCTCGCCCATCTATCATATTTTTCTTCCTATAGGATCGTGCCCGTGCGTTGCCACGGGCAATACTCTCTATTTTTCTACATATCATATTTTATTTATTCTAAATAAAAAACAAGGTGTTCAAAAAGAAAATTACACTTTTTTTATATCCCTTTACTAAGACAAAAGTGCCCTAATAATCCTAACTCAATTTATTAATGGTTTAAGGCACACAATCATCAGAAGTACAACATTGACGCTTTTTCATAAATCTAGTAAAAAGAACTTCAGATTTTTACATCAAAAGTCTCATAATTCGATAAGCATATATACAATGTATCCTAATGTACAACAAAAACATCTAACATAGAGATTTGGTAATGCTTCCATTGAGGTCATGCAGAACAAAATCCACTCATATCTCCAATAGCTCCGCCTTGAGGCAGGAAAACATTGAGACCACCGAAGACCTGAGATAGGAGAGCATATCTAATCTAAAGATAAGAGAAAAGCAGAGATCCATCTTTAGTGCAATATCATTATATGACCTCTTCAGACTTCGGAGATGATATCAAGTTTAGTATAGCCAATATATACTTTATTTTACTGAAATCTTTCAAAATGTTTTTGTTTAAAAGTGTCCTATAACCCTGATATGATCTAAAATCAAAGATGGCTGATGGCAATGCAATGTAGATAATGGGATCTCAGACACACACAATGCAAACTCACCTTGATAGAAGTGTGTATCTGCCTAGTTCCTAGGCAAGATGAGGCAAGTGACCCAACTTCACTCCTCACAGAAGCAAAACAACCTTGTTAGTGTAGACAGATGAGCACAACAGCACATCAAACACCAGGCTAGATCAAATCCCCACTCAACAACATGATGAGGTGAGGTTTCCTGGAGGATCCGAACACAAACAAAGGTCATTGATAAATCAACAAGGGTAGTAAATGGCACACAACCAAATATGCTACATGATGAAAGCAAATAAGACTCTGTTTCAATTCTTAACAAGGATGAACAAAGACATGAAACAAAGTGCGATCCTATGGAAAACAACCAATATAATTACATAAGACTTCATTTGCTCCATCTCCGGAATTTATCAACCATACTTTTTATGGTAGAACAACCAAACTTATCTATGATAACTCCAATATCAAATTACTTGACGAGATAAAAAAACCTTGTATAGTAGATCGAAAAATAAAATTCATGAACTACAAACATTCTAAGCCAATACCTCTCCTGCGATAACCAAGCATGGCTGCAGCTGCACCCCCTAATGCAATTAATAAAATCAGCAAGATAATCGAAGTAGAATTCAAATAATTTATGGTTTTATGCTTAGCTGTCATTCCTCATATAAACCATTTAATCTAAGTAGCATTCAAATAGTTATGTGTTGCATTCATGTATTTTCAAGATTGATTTTTCACATAACTGTGTGATTGATAATCTAAAATATTTCCATAACCTAAATGGTAAGATCATTACAAATTCAAATGAATAATATTCCCCAACAAAAAAATTACCATTCTATAAGAAAGAATGAATGCTTACATATGCCTACCGTGCTAACCAATGAGACAGAAAAGAAACCAGATTGGTCAGCAAAAAATATGTCAATGAGACATGGGTTCTTCCTGACCTACAAGCTCAGACGACATGAGCATCCCCCATAATAATATCAACAAAATACACAAGGGTCTGAATATATGTAAATAAAAAGATATGAGGTATATCAGAGAGCCATTATAGTAAGATTGTCCAAGTGAAACCATCATAAAAAGCATGATTAAGAACAACAATACCAGTAAAATATATAGAAGCATGCTACAAACTCTATCTCACACTACATATTTCAGGCTGACTGTTGCAAGAAACATGGTACTGGAACAAAGTACAGTCTAATGTAGTAACTGTCTAAGCTAAGTATTCAATGTTCTTTCATTGCATAATTATTTGCATCAATGAGAAAACAACATGCCTTGTACCTGTTACACGTTAACACACTATTTTTTTACTAATGAAAGTGGATGGTGTCGACCAGGCGGCAAAGTGGTGGTGTCATCCATCAACTTTGACACCTCATCTTCTGAAAGCACCTGAAAGGAACACGATTCAGCATGTTACATGAGATACAATATTCCATGAAATGCAATATGTGCAGCTGAGAATAGATACAAAATAGTTAGTATGGTTACCTCACGAAAAAAGCCATCTTCTTCAGGGCCAAATATCACTATCAGAGATGTTGCAAGCTTCAGATTGTCCC
Source organism: Cenchrus americanus (assembly GCA_947561735.1). Classification (NCBI taxonomy): domain Eukaryota; kingdom Viridiplantae; phylum Streptophyta; class Magnoliopsida; order Poales; family Poaceae; genus Cenchrus; species Cenchrus americanus. Next base: position 61,668,639 of record OX387240.1, read on the forward strand.
AATTCTCACAATTAATGCCAGATGTATTCTTAAGACACAACCTAACATTGCGCAAGTAAGATGAAAATAACTTTTTTCACAGCATCACACTCAAACAGATCACCTGCTGTCTCAACGATCTGATCATTGACCTATATACAATGCTTCATAACTAACAGAGATGGTTCCTAAAAAAATAAAAGTTCCAAACTAAAGAAAAAGCATGCCTCTCTTTAGTCTTTACCCAAGCTACTTGCTGCAGCAGGAGCCGGCCTCCAACCCATGAGCTCACGGTTGCTCTCCAAGAGGCAAGACGGAATTTGGTATATGCTCCAAAATGACTCAACAGAAGCTATAAGCGACTAACTTGAACAAGCATTAGGGTCTATATATACATGGAGCCCTACTAAGATTGCAGGCTTGCCAATGATTTGCAACAAGAACCATGCTAAGAATTGGTCGTTGATCCGTCGAGAATTCCATACGTGCCATCACAATTAATCCTAACCCAGCAATGTAAAAAAAACAACCAATTTCTACTGCCTAGTAAGACTGAATTAATTCAAGTAACACAATTTCAGTCAAATGGCAATATGCTGCATCAGACAATAGCATTGCTTTAACAGGTAAAATCCATACCATGTTTTAGCGGAAGAGTCGTGTCCCTTTAAGTTGCCATCTCTCTTGATTACCATAATTAACTGTCTCCTTGCAAATTGGATCAGATCAAACCAAATCAAACATGTGCTTCTCTTGCTTAAAAGTTAAAACTGATTGCCACGGATCTTGCAGTCACATACCATGATGTCTTCGGACCCTACGACCGGCATATCTGGCATCGCCATGAACCCCTGTGGAACAAGAAGAGGATCAGAAACTGACGGTGCCACGAATAGTAGCAAGAAGGTAGAGTGGACTGAGAGAGACCAGTAAGTATAGTATTAGAGATCACATTAACACGAACATCTCAGATTGGGAATAGAGACCCGGGTATTGCTTACCTCCACCGCATGCGCCTCCGATCTCGAGTGGATTGGAGGCCACCATGGATCTCGATTGGACCAGATGCTGGAGATGATGCGATCGACTAGGGTTACACATGTACCTACACTTGGAACATGGGACGACAGCGAAAGTGCCTGCACTTGCGGTTGGGGATTGGAGGAGACGACCGATGCGCGGACGGCCGCCCGATGAAATTGAGGTCGCCTCCCTCGCAGATGTCGACTGGTGGATCTCGTGGGGGCACTCCCTTAACACGGACGGCATCCGGACTCCGAAGCAGTTCGAGGCCATCCTCTCCTCCCTCGCGGATGTCGCGCGGTGGATTGCTTGGAGGAGATCGAGGGAGCAGAAACAAAATCAGAGGATGAGAAGTTAGGGTTTCTGTTTATCCAAAATCAGTGATCCTACCTCCTGCTTTGCGGCGCGTCACCGGATAGGTCGGGGCGACGGAGCCCCTGCTCGCGACGGCTCCCTTGCCCGAGGTCGCGCCGCCCGCGACGGCGTCCTTGCCGCGGCCGCGCCGCCCGCGACGACGCCCCGGGCCGCGTCCGCGCCGCCGCCGACGGCGCCCCCCGCCGGTGGCGCGGAACGGAGGTTCGGCGGAGGAAAGGTGGCGGCGGTGGGAGGCGAGGAGCGAGGGCGGCGGCGGTGGGAGGCGAGGGAGCGGGCGACGGCGGATTCACCGTGGAGAGGGGGCGCGGCTGCGGAGAGGGGAGGAGAGGCTCGGGTGGGGCGCTTTGCTTTTTTTTTTTACCGTGGAGAGGGTGGGGGCGCGGGACGGGGGTGGCACGCGAGGGCGGTGAACGTACGTTCACCGGGGGTGGGAGTTTGACCGGGAAAAATTCTCCACTTCACACTTTTTAGTAGTAGAGATTTCTTCACACTCTCTCCATCAGTTACATTTTGTACAACAACGTTGTACTCAACATTGGATGCCACAGCTCAGTTATGTGTACAGTCCATTTATCAAAGGCTAATCAAATGCATATTCCAGATCATGCCTCATCTTTCACTGTCGTGCTAGCTGGAGATTGGATGCCAGCTCAGTCGACAGACAGAATTATCGGGGTGCAAAATGGAATGTTAGCATCAGACAGCCGGCGAGAAGTGCGTTGGCAAACAGTGCAGCTTCAAGATATTTGCATTCCAACAGTCTGATGCGGTGATGCCTACACGTTGCATTGAGAGTGGTTTCCCATTGCAATATGAAAGGGCAAGCCAACTGAAATATCGTAAGCTATTTTTTCTAGTACATAATAGAGACTCGATGTATATCAGATTTCCTATTCAAACAACTACCGTGAATCGTGAAATCATGGATCCACCATGGCCTCTTGGCTTCAATACTAGTTTGTACACAAGGTGACCTCTATAGCAAAAAAGAAAATACACTTTTAGTAAAAAGAGGGAGAAAAATCTTAATAGAGACGAAAGCATAAGGATATATTACTTATACAATTGTTGAACAACTCTTCTATAAGAGATGAATCTTGATAGTGATTGTAGCAAAAGGATAGACAAAAACATTGATTTTGCCTTATAAAACCACTTATTAGTCAGTAACGATAACGGAAGTAGCAGATGATTGAATAATAGAGCAAAATGATAATGAAATGTTTAAGGTTGACTAATGCACTGCTTAGATTATCTCATACCGTAGCACGAATTAAAGATTAGCGACCACTTATTAGAATGTTATAGTATTGTCGCATAGGGGGCGGCGAACGAGTGGATGATGAGTGGAATCGGCGAGTACAAAACTGGTGCGGTTTCGTAAGAAGATATTTTAACAGGTCTCAAGTCAAATCACCGCGACCACGCACACAACTCGAGTCACTGCGCATCTTCTGCTCCATCTCTCACCCAAATCCCCTTGACCCTTTGCTGTAGCGCAAGTGTTTGAACATTGAGGTTGGTCTTGGAGAAGCATTATTGCAGTGGTAAGCTACCTAAGCAAATAAAAAAAGGTTCTTTTTGTTGGCACGTCATTCTTAAACTTCTTTATTCTTTTGAAGAGCTTGCTTTTATGACAATACATGATGTCCAAACTTGTGCATTTGGGATAGCTAGTTTCCTAAGCTTGCATTCCCAAAGTGAATAATGAGAACATTTGTAAAGCTAAGGAAGGTACACCTATACAATCTGTTCCACTTGCCATTGTCTGAAAAAGCTTCACTAGTTCGTTGTACTAAAATATACATCTCTGTCAACAATCACTGATAATCTGGAAACCGTTGTATGGAGTTTCTCCATAATTTTCTTCAGCCAAGGCATATAAAGCTCTCATGGGCCATGCTAACATTCATCCTATTTTTTAAATGGTTTGGAAATCATCATATCAACCTAAGCATAAAGTTTTTTTCTAGCTCCTTTTGCAAGAGAGCTTAATACTTGCAACATGCTAAGGAGAAGGACCATAGTCTGGAAGTCATATGAATGTGTTTTTTGTATAGATTAAGCTGATAAAACTATTAAGCACCTTTTTTCTGGATTGTGGTTTTTGTTGGAGAGTGTTGACACACCTATTAAATCTACATGTTCCCGAGCCAGATGATCCATATCAGATCCTAATAAGTTTCGAGATCAACTGGCAGTACCCTTCTATATGAAAATCATGGTATTAATGAGTTAGACAATTTAGATGGCCAGAAATGATCTAATTAATTGAGCATAATACACCTAAATTTAAATTGACAAGTCTTCTGTTATGTTGTTGCTTCGAACAAAGCGTGCATACTTTCCTTTCATAAATTAATGGCTAGATAACTTAATGTAAATCTCCTTCCCTTTCTCTCTTGTACATTTCACTTTCCTTTATATTAATATATAACTAGTAGGGTCAAAGCCCCTCCTATTTTATGAAAAAAGATTATCGACTTTGACAAAAAAATTATAGAAAATATACATGTAAAATTTGGTATAATGTAATACATAAAAAAGAATGGAGGGGTTAAAGGTATAACGTATAAATTGTACACAGTAAGATATATTGGTGACATGTAAAAAAGAACAGAAGGATTAAATGTATAATGCATAAATTTGAAAAACTAATTAAAGGTTGGATGCTATTGTGGCTACTATATATTCATTTAGAACTTGTATATTATAGATGCAACCTAACACATTTGACACATACTAATCTTTCCTTTATTAAAACTTCAAAATGAAATATGTTCCAAACCGTAAATCAAAATTCCGAGCCATTTGGAAAAAATATACTAAACAAAATCAAATCCATGAATGTTCTATTTGATGAAGTTAGAAATGTATAAAATGATTGTAGGTGCAATCCATGCAAAGTGAGTTGAAAATATTCCTATCAGATGGTGAGATCTGCACAGTTAACAGGGGTACTCATGTGGTTGAATTAATCTAGTACAAGTTGCACGGTGGCAAAATGCATGTCAGTTACAATTACAATGAACTACTACTCAGCTAGGAGAATAACTTAGTTTAGTCTGCAGTTGCTACCTAAATTACTACCACACAACAATTAATTTTGGTGTAAAAACAATTACAACTCATTGTAAACAAAAATTGCAATTTGTAATACATGTTAGTTGCAGACATGGCTTGCTACTCACTCACTCCGTCCCATAAAAATGAAATCTAATTATTTTAGGACAGATTAGTGGTGGCATGAAAATACTCTAATACTCTCTTTTGTTTGCCACCTATAGTAAATTTTGACATGCAAGTCAGATCTGACCACTCAATTAATTAGGCAAGTACTTAGATCTATTTCAAGGATTAATTGCACTCTTTTGTGGAATCTTTTCCAAGAGTCGGTATTGCAATTTTCGTGAGACGGAGGGAGTATAATTACACCAAGTTGCACATGCTCATTTTGTTGTTCAGGATACGTGAACCTTTTAGCTACACAACCCGGGAAATATAACAATTGCAACCAAATAGATACATTGGCTATTACAATATCATGCCCAGAAATGAAATAAGTGTATAATCCGAGAATCTACGAGTAGGGATGCAACTCTAGTTTATTTATCCTCCCAAATTAGTTATGCAAAATACCATTCTATATATAATTCATTTATCGACAGTTGGACATAAACAAGAGAGATGGTCTCTATGGACGTAGGGGGAAGCTTATCTAATTTAGATTGGTATAAGTTACACCTTATTTTTGCGAAGAAAGTTATAACCTATCTAGTTACAATTGTTGAGGATATATCTATCTTAAACCATAGGACAAGTATTCATGTTTTCGCTGCCAAAGCTCTATATATACTCAACAAGTCTATATTTACCTAAAAGTACCCCTTTAGGAACCTATTGTTATTATTATCCCCATAAACAATGTGCGTGCATGCATGTTATTACTAGCTAGAGGCTCACTACAAGCCCTAATCTCCTTCAGAAGCTCGTACTATATGGGAGTATGCTTGTTGAACGCAGCGAGAACCAAAGTAGTGTGTTGGGCACTTGGGCCTACTATGTCCAGTCTCAGTGCATTAGCTATCAAACCCTACCATAATAGACTAGAGACCACGCCAAGACATGCCAGTGCTAACCAAACATGAAACATGTGGTTCCTATCGCACCTCTGCACGTGCTCTTATTCGATTTAGGTTGGTCCCACAATCTCCATCTCCATCATATATGGTTGCAAAAATATGTCAAGTGTAGTTAGAGCATCTCTATAGCATATGTAAATTTGGATACCTAAATTTTGTTTTAGGTATAGAAGAGAGAAGGTTTTGAGAGAAAAATGGGCTCCTCTCCAGTAGTATACTTAAAACCGGTGGCCTATGTTTTGTTTGAAGGCTAATGTGTGAATGGAATACATTCCTTAGGGGTCAAAAAATGGCATCCCTCCCTCTTCTTCCCTCACACACCCTCCGATGCTCCTCATTACCACCACCCACTCCTTCACTCCTCCTCCATGCAAGTTGCTGCACAGCTCTCCTCCGCCTGGCGGGATTGCTACACCACTCCTCCCCTTCTCCTGTCGCGCCACCCCTGCACTGACCACACTACTTCTCCCCTTCTCCACTGAGCCGGTCCATCACCCTAGTGGGATTGTTGTGTCGCTCTTACTATCGTGTCTCCACTCCACTGTTCCGGCAACCACGTCGCTCTGCCGGCCCTCCACTAGTCTTTCCGCTCCTTCCACACGGGCCACACCCAAAATGATGGTGTGGCAGTGAGGTCCACAACGGCTCACCTTCACAAGTATCGGTCGCACCGATGGCTCACCTCTTCCCACACCTCAAATTGTTGCTTGCCCAAGCTAGGGCGGGGCTCCGGTGCCTCAACCGCGCGGTGGAGTAGGGTGAGAAGGTGTGAATGGCCTAATCAAGGGGTGCAAAAGGTGAGGAGGATGGAGGCGAGCTCGTTGGTGGGGTCCTACCGTTGGAAGATGGCCGGCGACGATGAAAACAGTGATAACACACGGGCGAATAGCACGGCCTGTGGACGAAAGTGCCCAGTGAAGAGCAGTTGGTTTCTCCCGGATGAAATAGCAATCCAAGAGCAATTCATCCTTGGACATCGGCGGAGGCAGCGGTGGGGTGGGAGGGTTGGAGCCCCTCCAACCTTTGGCTGCCTCCATTAGAGCCCCACAAAGCCCCCCTAAAAATTGGAGAAGGAAGAAGAAGAAGATGGGAGGTTGGTGGAGGAAGAAGCAGTGGGAGCCTCTCCTTGCCTCAGTTCCTAGCTTCACCACTATCCTTGGATATGTATATTTGGGTATTGGAAAAAGAAATAAAGGTCATGACCTATTATAGCAACCCATATGGGTCATCCTTTGGAGCAAGATTTTTTACTGTTCTTAGGTATTCTGATAATTTTTAGCTATTGGTATCCAATTTAGATGAACTATTGTAGGTGTTCTTAGTAGTGCGAGCTGGTGCTACCAGTACACACAATTCTGCTATTACGACGTACTTCTTTTCTCTCTTTTTTGTTCGATGGGGTACATCAATGTTAAAGCCTTTGTTTGGTGGCTTTAAAGTTTTTGGATGTCACATCAAATGTTTCACGAGTTGTCTTAAGAGATGTTCGATACTAATGAAAAAACTAATTTCAGAACTCGTGTGTAAATCGTGAGACGCTTTTTAAAGACTAATTAATCCGTTATTAGGACATGTTTACTGCAGCATTTTATTATCAAATCATGGACTAATTAGGTTTAAAAGATTTGTCTCGCCAACTATCTGTGCAATTATTTATTCTTTTTAATCTACATTTAATAGTCATGTATGTGTCCAAATATTTGATGTGATAGGGTGTAAAGTTTTGAGATGAGAATGAACGCCTTATAATTGAAACCGGAGGGAGTAACTCGTTTAGATTGGTGAAAAATGAAATGAATAGAATAGTGGATGAATAGTGAAAAATTGGATGGAGGTGTTTAGATAAGTGAAAAGTGATGTGAATGTGGCGAGATGAATAGTGGAGATTTAGATGAGGTGTTTGGATGAGTGAAAAAATGATGGGAATGTGATGGGAGAATAGTATTTTTTGGGAGAGAAGATGTGATCGATGTGATGAGTTAAATAATAAAAGGTGAGAGAAAGTATGTGTAGGTGAAATGATGATTAATAGAGGAAATTAGATTAAATGTGTTTGGATCGGTGAAAAGTGGTGGGGATGTGATGGGATGAACAGGGAATTTCACTCTCTTTGCACCAAAGAGAGCAGGCCAATCCAACGAACTCAGGATTCCAACGCATCTCAAGAGTTGAGTGTACGGATCGATGCAGGAGTTCATCCACACACGCAGCTTCGGCAACCCTTCCAGCTCGATCTGTGCACAACTTACGAATGGATTGCGTGGCCGCAATTTTGGGGCCAGAGTTAACGCCGACCCGGGTACGATAGGCTGGCGGTCGTTGCTACAAAGATTTTCGTCACTTGTTACGTACCATAGGCCTTTTTTTTCTTTTGACAACAAACGTACCATAGGCTTTGAGCGAATAGCTTTGCTTGCTGTGCTGGGTGATGGAGTACTAGTGGTCCAAGATAAACAAGAGCAGCAGGGCCAGCCTCATTTGCATTTGGCGACGCAGTGGAAAGCTGTTGGCCGGAGCCGGTCGAAATGGAGAAGTAATTCCATCCCGTCATAAGAGTGCCCGATCCATGTAATCGTTCGCCCTGTGCGCATTCACTGCGCGCGCGCGGCGATGCAACCATGCACGCAGGCAGGCTAATTTATGTTTGGATACATGATAATAAAAGAAATGTAAATAGAACAGTCAAAACGACATGTAATTTGATATGAAGAGATATTACTAGGGCAGAAAGAACATGACTATTAGCTGCCACCGTAAAATAGAGGTTTTTTAGTTGTGGCAAGTGTAGCGACTTTTCACTATTCGTCTGTCACATCGAATTTACGGACATTAATCAAGAGTTTTAACCGTTGATTAATTACAAAACTCATTTCATGACCCTGGGTGAAATTGCGATATGAATCTATTACGTCTAATTAGGTCTCATGACCGACGATGTCCCGCCGCAATAAACAATCTCCAATGACGGATTAATTAAGCTTAATAGATTCGTCTCGCGATTTCCATCCATCCATATAATTATTTTTCAACTAGATTGTAGATTTAGAATTGCTACAGTGTATTTTTGCAAGTTTCGCAACGAACTAAACAAGATCATAATTAAGTTGCCGACTGCTGACAGTCTCAGAAAGGTAATTATTAAGATTTCAGAAAGATAAGCGTGATCGCAGTTATTCTAAAGCTGCAAGCACAGAAAGATAACCTGGCGAAGAGGCTGCAAGCTTGCTGTACACAAGGACAGACGCTTGTGTTAGCAAAACAGACAGCAGATCGCAGTCATCAATACGTTTGTTAAGTAGGACAGAGCTTTTAGATTTTGGACAGCATGGGTCATTGACCCCCTGTCCTCTGAGTGATTCTATCCTGCTGTTAGATGTATACATCCTTCAGACTACCACAAGATCTTGACAAAAAAAAGACACATAATGGGAACGTATTCTGTGGAACCCGGCCACCTTCTCATTGAAACTGTTAAGACCCGACTAAAAACATACTTACAAGTACTGAAATGGTTGAAGCAACGTGCATCCATTACGTATAGATGTACTGTACGTGTGTCTCACATGCACAAGCTAAACCGTTTTAAAAAGAAGGGTGAACTAGGTATCTTGATCCCTGAATTTTCTGCAGATGCTCAGCTTCGCCCTTCAACTTTCAAATCGATCAATTTAGACTCTCAAATTTTGTTTTTTTTCAAACTCGTCCATGTACTAAAATGTGGCTCCATATTGGTATGAAACTAATACAAAAGGTCCATTTCACCCTTGGATCTCTCTTCTCACTTCAATTTTCACCTTTAGAATTTCAATAATGTATGATCCAACATATGTTTTCCTAGGGAGTATGAATACATACATGGAGCATGTATAATGCACTATGACAATGTGCGCACATGTTGATTTTAGAATATACACACACATTGAGTTGTGTATATACCACAAAAATATGAGTAAATACTTGTTTGAGAAAATATATTTTACTTATAAATTTGTATGAGCATATGCATGACTTTAAATAGTATGACTAGATACACTTTATAGAAACAATACTTTGTATTAATTTAAAAAATATTACATGTATGTATTTATTAATAGAATATGAGCACATGCATGTTTAACATAGATGAGCCGAGGGTAAAATGGACTTTTTGCATTAGTCTATTACTAACATAGAGCAACACATCAACACGAGGACGAGTTTGACCAAAAAATGAAAGTTGGGGGACTAAATTAGCCACTTTAAAAGTTGAGGGACGAAGTTCGCCCTTCGTGCAAATTTCAGGGATCAAAGTGGCTATTTTTCCAAAAAAAATAAATATACAAATAAGCTGCAATGGAAACTCCTTTTTTTTAAAACTTCATACAAAAAGGAAAAAATGGGTACCACATTAGAAGTTTGCTCTATGTATGTACAACATAGCATCGTAAGTTTTTCAAAGTTCAAACATTAATTGGAAGTTCAAACTTGATTTCGAATCCTCATGAACTTTGGGTTGATTTTGAGTGGGCTTCAAACTTTTTAGGATTTGAAACCAAGTTCAAATCCCTAACAAACTTAATTTAAAAAGTCATGGGGATTTGAAATCAATTTCAAATCTTCCTCAATTTTTAGGGGATAAGAGTTTGAGACAAGTTTATGGACGACATGGATGAGATCACAAAATAAGTTTACTGGCTTGGATGAGAGATGGGGACACCGTTATTTACATTTGGATAGTATCAAGACGGGGATAAGAGCTCGGGACAAATTTAGGGATTATCATGTGAATTTTGGAATTACTAGGATGGCAATAAGAACTTGAGACAAATTTAAGAACCTTCGGTGAAACTCCAATACAAAAAGTGTGTATTTGAACTGACGAGGCTCCAATATATACGTACCTTGGAAACCAATATTATTAAAAATACAACATATATAGTACAGGGACAAAGAGGAGAAGAGCGGTAAAGTAAAAACGGACCACGCTTCACCTGCGTCCCCAGGTCCTGTCTAGCACTCTGAACAACGGGGGCTGCAAAGTCTGCAATGCAATTGATGAATTGAAGGCCTGGTTTAGCGCATGTGCTATCCGGTTGTACTATACGGTACTAGATCCATCATCCACTGGCCGTGAAAAGTGAAAAAACACAAACCATGAGGCTCAGTGGGTGTTCGGATCAACATGACTAAAACTAATCAGCTTAGATTTAGTCATTTTTAAAGACTAAAATTCCAAACAGGTGAGACTAGAAAGGAACTAAAACTAGTCACTTGACTTAAACTCTCTAATAGGGGAGAGTGCAGCTAAAAGTTGTTTTTAGTCCCTCTCTCTTTAGTAGGCAAGATCTTTAATGGGTTTAAATCATTTGTAGTCCTCGCTTACAAACATGAGTGAGACTAGAGACTATTAATTTCAGTCATGGGACTAAAAGGTATCCAAACACTCTCTCAAGCTTAAACAAGACTACCTCCATTTGGATCAAAGCTTTCGACCCCGCATACAACAACACAGGGTTTGTATGTGTGTGTATGATCTATATTACACTCCAGCATTTGTCATCTCCCCACACTTGATTTTGTTTCCTCACACAGCTCCGACGAGCTTTTTAAGGTTCGGGGTTCAGGATTTTGGGGTATACCTATGTCCGGCGAACCTGGAGGAAGCTTCGGGTGACAAGGTAGCGAGCGGTGGTCGCGGTAGAGATGGCGGTGAGGCGGGGATGCCGCCAACCGAGGCGGCACATCGCCCACCGAGGTGGTGGTGGATCTTCGGTTGGGCTGTGGAGGTGGTGGGGGCGTCATGCTCCAACACGATCGTGTTGGCGGTGGTACGTCGCCAGAGCCAACAGGCAACAGTGGCGGCGGGAGAGCACGGATATACCTGGTGACGAGAGGAGAGGATTAGCGACGGACCGCAATGCAGGGTGGCGGATCTGGTGGCAGGGCGGCTGCCGGAGTCGGGAGGAATGCCGGTGGCATGCGAGGGCGAGTGCACAAGCACCGCGTGCGGGGCCGCGGCGCGCATTAGGTTGGGGACTCAAAGGGCTCCCGTGAGCGTGAACGGATGAGAAAGAATGGGAGATCAAAAGATAAGGTAGATGCACATATTCGATCTGAGCTGTCCATTTGATATCCAAAGATCACAAAATTCGAGTGCTAGAAGGCCACTTTAACACTCGAGTATTGCGTAGACAACTCCTATGTACTCCTTCCATACTCAAAAAACTTGACATTTTGGACAAGTTTTTGGTCAAATATTAGGAACATAAATCATGAATAACTTTTAAGTTGTTGAGTTTACCAATATGAAAACTATATGAGTAGATTTGTCTTGCAAAATACTTTTATAAAAGTATACATATTTTAGTTTTTGATAAATATTTTTATAAAAATAAGAAGTTAAAGTTATGCTTTGGAGACCATGTCACTAATGTCAAGTTTTTTTTTTTATGGAAGGAGTATGTGTGTTTCATTATACCAATGCCATTTTTAGCGGTGCACATTAGTCCTTCAAAGTTGTCAGTAAAGAGTATTTAATTTGTGTGAACATATATTTAATCTGTTTCAAAATATAAGGCCGGTCTTAAAATGGAAGTTTCATGGAGGAATTCAAGGGCATTAATTATCGTATCACATCACTAATTTTACTTATGTGACAAGATATTTATGAGGAGAGAGGTGGGAGAGTTTCATCATATATGAGACGAGTGTCTTCACCATGAAACTCGTTACCTAGTTCTTAGTCTAGGTAAATGTGTAATAAAACTTTGCACTGAGACTAACCTAACGAGTTCGTCATATTTTAATTTTGACTGAGTTTATAAAGAAATATACTATTGTGCATGACATCAAATAAACTAGCTTTAATTTATTAGACTCACCATAAGACATACTTTGACAATGCATCTTTAATAGTTTACTTCGTGAGGTGAAACTTTTAGATTCTCTTTCAAGGTCTATTAGGAGTATTAAACGTAGACTAGTTACAAAAATAATTACACAAATAGACTGAAAATTGCGAGACGAATCCATTAAGCCTAATTAATCTATCATTAGAGATTAGTTTGTAGCATGACGTTGTCTAATCGCGGCATAAGGGCATGTACAACAGTATCACAGACAAATAAATAGACAACTTATACAATGGGTTGTCTATTTAGCTGCCTGCAAGCCATTTAATTCATCTATGAGCACATGAATCATGGTGATCAAGTAAAAAGTTGATCATTGTAAGCTTGTTTGTGTTTACTACACAATAAGATGCATACTATATAAATAAGTAAATAAAACATAATAAATATATATTCATAGCCAAATGATCTAGAAATACAAGAAAAGAGTTGAAAAACCACATTCTAATTAACACAATTCATCCATTGCGTCATATTAACTTAATTCATATTGGCAAATTTCTCATATCGGTTCGATCTTGCACTAGATGTGCGAGGCTTTGACAGAAATCTCTTGTAAATGACATGTGACATATGCACTTGACAGAATGACACTTGACAGACATTAAATGATCCCAGCTCTCACACAGTAACTAATTCTCAAGCAAAAGAGAGTACACAAATCTGAAATGAGATAAAAATGCAGTTCACAAAATGAAAATGATCACACTTGCAAGAAAGTATCTGGAAAAGTCAACTAACTGTCACATAACATCAAAAGAGATGAGACTCAATTCTAATGAAACTATAGTTCACCATCTGAAACTATTATAAATGGCAACAGTGTAGTGAAGCAACTATTTCAAATACAAACTGTCGGATACTACTACACTAACCTAAGTGATAATCAAGAAACAAATTCTTCTTCAAACAATTTGTACATGATCAGTTTTATATGCACATCTCATCAAAGAAATATATAAGTACTGAATTCACAAGTTTAACAGATAGAATGACAGAAGCACTAAGCAGAGCTAAAGACATCAAAAGATTGACATAATAAAAACTAATATAAAGAACCTGTTGAAAGACAGCAAAAGTCCATCATCGTCATTATCGTCATTATCAGAACTTAACAATAAGAAAATTTGAGTGATCATCTCATATATGCAAAATTATCATTAACAACAAGTGAACTTTGAGTACCTGATATACTAACTATACAGCAACTATGTCAATTCGGACCAGTTTGACAAAATATTTTGTTTTTGTTTGAAACTGACACATGCGCAATTGAGAATTGAGTCTTTGTAGTGAAGAAGCATCCCCATCGATGAAAGAGGTTGCTGAAGCTCCAACATATGCAGATTCCCTGTGTTGTTGTGCTCCAGCACAGGCGCCGCATGGCCGAACTCATCTTCTCCGCCCCCCAGCAGCCTTCAACCACGGAGCCGCAACCGAGCCGTCGCAGCTTCCGCCGTGAGTACCTGCACCATCCATGTCTTTCGCCGTCGTGCCGCATCGGCCAAATCTCGTGTCACCGCCGCCTCTATCCTCTCTTGTGCCATCGTGGTAGATGGGATTTCTGCACGGGCACGCCAAATCTCGAAGGCCGCACGAGATCGAGCATCGCAGTCGCCCGGGCATACAATAATGCTGAGCTCGGTGATGTAGCCTGGGAGCACGAGCCTCCGTCATCCTTTCGTGAGGCGACGACGCCCTCGTCTCAGCTGTGGCGGGGGATTTCTGTGCTAAATGTGCATCACACACATGGCAAACCGACATTGTACGTGCTCTAATTAGGCTCATCAGAGTTGTCTCGAAAATTAAGATAAGATTGTGGAATGGATTTTGTCATTAATCTACATTTAATACTCATAATTAGTGTTTCGGAGGTTGATGTGACGTGTAGGCGGTGAAATTTTTTAGTAAAGTGCGCCGTGATCCCAAAGCACAAAATATGGATTAACCCTCTTGGGAAAAAAGATGAAAGTAGCGATTGAGGCCGTCTGCAGCAGCACGTACTACTGGATCAGCTGTTGAGCAGTGGTGGTGTAAAAGACGTGACCCAGGAGAGGACAAGAATTCAATTTCAATCCCTACTTCCTACTGAACAATCAATTCACTGCCACCTACTACTCCTCGCAATTGCAATACTCTACTCTACGTATCAGGAGCCGATACACATGGTAAATGGTGTACATGCTTTTTACACAGGCACAGCCATGCATGCCCTGCTCTGCTCTGCTCTCGCATGGCGGCAGTTATTGCGCTGGCAACTTGGCAGGCCCTTCCCCCCATCACCTACCTGCTGCTGCTCGCCATTAACCCCCTCCGATCCTTCGAGCTCTTCATTCTCCAAGCCTATAAATCCGCCATTGCTCATTCTCCATCGCTCGCCATTGGAGCAAGCTAGCTAGCTAGTAGTCTTGCTTGGTTCTCATTCCTCGATCGGTCTCCTTATATAACACAATGGGTGCGCCGACGACGACGGCGACGCAGGATGCCGATAAGAACAAGACGGCTCACCACCGGCTCATCGGCCACCTCCCGCTCCTCCTCGCCGGCGCAGCGCTCGTCGCCGCGGCCCCGCGGCTGACGGCGTCGCTGCCGTCCCCGGCGAACAAGCTGCTTGCGCACGGCCTCCTGCGGGAGCTCGCCGCCCTGGGCGTGAGCGCGCCTGCGCTGGCGGTGGCCTGCTGGGCGGCGGCGGTGGCGGCGTGGGCGTACGCCGTGTCGCGGCCCCGGCACGTGTACCTCGTCGAGCTCTCCGGGTACGTCGCCGGCGAGCCGCACGAGGCGTCCCGCGCCAAGACGATCGCGCACTTCGGGCGGTGCGGGCGGTTCAGCGACGAGAGCATGGCGTTCCAGAAGCGGATGCTGGAGCGGTCGGGGCTCGGGGAGCGGACCCACTTCCCGTCGTCGCTGGTGAGCGTGCCCGTGGACATGTGCCTCCGCACGGCGCGGGAGGAGTCCCACGCCGTCATATTCGGCGTCGTCGAGGACGTGCTCCGGCGCGCCGCCGTGAGCGCCGCCGACGTCGGCGTGCTCATCTTCAACTCCAGCCTGCTCAGCACCACGCCGTCCTTCACCTCGCTCATCGCCAACCGCTATGGCATGCGCCACGACCTCGTCAGCCACAACCTCAGCGGCATGGGCTGCAGCGCCGGCGTCATCGCCATCGACCTCGCCAAGCGCCTGCTCCAGGTACTGAAACCACGCGCAGCGTCTTAAATTCCGGCACAGCCCGTCTTAAATTCTTGACCATGGCTAGCTCCTAGTAGCTGTACAGCGATAGTACGATCCTCTTGCATGCATGCACCGAAGCACGATAGCCGAGGCCATAAGTTGCGACCAATGAGTGGCCAGCATGGACGTACGGCATGCTCTAGCTGATTCGGATGGAATGAATGAATGAGGGCATGTGTTGCTGCTGTGCAAATGCATGATTAGCCACAGTCATCTAGATTTGAGGTATCTAACCATGCATCACGGCGAATCTATGAAATACCAAATAGTAGTACAAGGAAATGAAAATTTACTAGATTCTTGATTTCATTGGCATGACAATACATGTTGAATCATTAATTCCACAACTAAATACACTGTACAGCACACACAGCGTGCAACAGTGTTTTGGCATCTCACTGATTTTTGATCGCCTGCAGTGGGCCCCTTTACTTGTTCTGAACCCATAAATGTGGTGGATGACCACAGTAACGTGTGAGATCTCAGACAATAGCAGCAAAATGCGTAGGCCCCCTTCAGCTTCAGTGTTTCTCCTCTTCAGCGTAAGAGGAAGTGCAGCCTCTGGCTTGCAAAATCAAAATTAGAAAGGCTCAGCTGCATTGCACGCGCACAATAATTTACCCTTGGCAGCTACTAGTACAGGTCAAGTTCCTTGTTATTTCCGTGTCTGTAGTTCGGTGTTCTCTTTTCTGTTCGGCAGATCTTTAACAGATTTGTAGGACAGATTTGTTAGAAGAGAAAAATATTACGTAAATATTACAAAATAAGTTGAATAAAAAGAAGCCTAACCGAGCATTGCTTTTAGACATCTCTTGGTCCCAAAAGTAACCTTCACCATAAATTTCTTCTATAATACACTCCCTCTATCGTTAAACTATTTTTTTTATCTTACATCGTAAATATATTTTTGAACGGAAGGAGAGTAGCTGTAACACATTAAAAAAATTATTGTGTGGAAACGACTTTTGATACAAATGCCGCAGTACACACGTACCATTCTCAAATGTCAAGAATTAATTGAAAAGGCAAAAATTTAGAAAGCTTCGACAACCTAAAAAGTGACTAGTGATTTGTGGCATTCAGTACGTAGTAGCAAGTAAATCTTAGGCGTGTCGTACATCATAAAGAACCTTTGTCCATTGTTGGGTTGTTATTGTGAGTTCTGCCATCGTCGATCCTATCTGTAAGTATATGAATGTTTGGGACCAATACAGCAGGGCCTTCAACATATATATACCACTTTGACGGCTACTTTTTTTGTCATAGAAAAGTCATTACAAAACTTTGAAATATAACTTGCTCGTGAAAGACTTCTGAAGTTAGTACTATACCATGGGGAAAAAATTTCGAATACAGTAAAACCACCGTAAAACAAGAGAAATCCTCGAAGTAAAGGCATACATTAAGTAGTACCTAAAATTACCTACTAGTTAGAGTTTGTTTGACTTATCTAGACTTACTTTCGATTTATTTCGGCGTATTTGGCTTACTTTCGATTTATTTCTACTTATTTACTCTCATGTAATACTATCCGATCTACCGGCCGAGTACCGTCGTTCTAACCGCCGAACAGCTAGCTGTTGGTGCCTCCGGGCGATCCGGCCATGTGCACGCGGGGGATGGAGTCAATCGGTACACTCCACAGTCCCCGCCGCGCGCGCGTAAAAGCTTAACGTACAGCTCACATGCTTGGCACGGCGGAGGGCACATGTGCCGCTGCATGCACCTGCCCCTCTACTAGCTTTTTTTTTTTTGGGAAACCTCTACTAGCTAGCTAGCTCCTTTTTCCTTCATCACGCACTGTACAGGCCACAGAGATTTCGTTTGGTTAAAGGGTTGGATCAGGATTCAGGAAGAACGTGGTCACCTGTGGACTGGCTGAGGATCGGAGCTGCGGTTAGGCACCGCCGGCCGGCCAGCAGGGTCTTCTGGTCGACCGGAACCATGTCATTGCTCGGCCTCGATCGGTCGCTAGCTGTTGACCGTAGCCGCCGTACCTCGCTCGAGTAGTGCTCAGCACCCGCGTCGTGGACTCGTGGTCGGGTCGCAGCAACACTGCAAGTCTGCAACAGCCAAAACTACTGCTGCTTCTAGCGCAGCATATGGCTACCCCAGTGACCCAGTTCCTGCAACTCATTTCTCGGTAGATTCTTCAGAGTTTGCACGCATTATTGAGGGGTTGTGTTCTTACCACGCGCGGTTATTAACAGTTCATGCGGTTATTAACAGTTGATGTCAGACTGATGACTAGTTGCTGGTGCTGATTCGTTCTGATTGAAAAGTGCGGTTGGTTGGTAGTTAATTTGTTCTAAAAGATAATTACTGCTGGCTAATAACTGATAAGTCAAACAAAAAGGGTCGATCAGTCAACAGTGCCTGCGTCTGTCAGCGTGAAATGATCTGCTCGGCACTAGCAGGAGCATGGCATAAGTACGTGGTAAATGGTCTGACAATGAATGGGCCCTTGATGCGTGCGTGTGCAGTGTCTGCAGAGGCACAGCCTGTCTGGTTGGTGATGGTAGTCTTTAGTCTTTGGTTTTGTTCACGAGAAGAAAATCTTGTTGGGCGATGTTGATGGGCGATTTGTTACGAGAGAAAATCTGATTGGGCGGTGGCTGATAAAGCGCAACGAACATGGCAGCAAAACCTACTCCTCGCTAGCTATAGTGTACGTGTGGGTGCTACGGTTTGATTTAGTGGTTACAGTGGCTGTGCGCCGTCCTGCCCGTCCACTAATTGTAAGGTTCATGCATGTACACAGCCAGCACAGCACAGGACACCATGCTAGCAACCCATAACGCACGTTGACGATTTGCCAAGTGTATGTATGTACGACTAACCGGGCCAATGCAAATTTCTGAATCTCCAATAATAATGCACGCATGCATGCAGGTGCACCCGGACACGTACGCGCTGGTGGTGAGCACGGAGAACATCACCCTGAACGCGTACATGGGCAACAACCGCCCGATGCTGGTGACCAACACGCTCTTCCGCGTGGGCGGCGCCGCCATCCTCCTCTCCAACCGGTCCGCCGACCGCCGCCGCGCCAAGTACCAGCTCATCCACACGGTGCGCACCCACCGGGGCGCGCACGACCAGAGCTTCGGCTGCGTCACGCAGGAGGAGGACGACGTCGGCTGCGTCGGCGTGTCCCTCTCCAAGGAGCTCATGCACGTCGCCGGCGAGGCGCTCCGCACCAACATCACCACGCTGGGGCCCCTCGTCCTCCCCATGTCGGAGCAGCTCCGCTTCCTCGCCACCGTCGTCCTCAACGCCGTCTTCCGCGCGGGCGTCCGCGCCTACCTCCCGGACTTCAAGCTCGCCTTCGAGCACTTCTGCATCCACGCCGGCGGGCGGGCCGTGCTCGACACCATCGAGAAGAACCTCGAGCTCAGCGCGTGGCACATGGAGCCGTCCAGGATGACGCTCTGCCGCTTCGGCAACACGTCGAGCAGCTCGCTCTGGTACGAGCTCGCCTACAGCGAGGCCAAGGGGAGGATCCGGAAGGGGGACCGGGTGTGGCAGATCGCCTTCGGCTCCGGGTTCAAGTGCAACAGCGCCGTCTGGAAGGCGCTCCGGACGGTGGAGGGAGGGGAGGAGGGCAACCCGTGGACGCCGGAGCTCGACGTCCTCCCCATCCAAGTGCCCAAGGTCTCGCCCATCGACGAGACCACCTACACCTTCCCCGACGGGGTCACCTACAAGGTCGCCGCCGTTGCTGGCTAGAAATTATTATTAATTATTGAGTATATCGCATTTGCCTTAATTATGGAGTATTTGCAAATGCGCGCGCGTGCATATGCTTGGTTTCTTTCTGCATTCTGATCATGCACATGCATGTAAGCGAGGTCGGTCGAGGTCAAGTAAGAAGAAGCAGCAGCAGCAGTAGCACCGTCATTTAATTTATATTGGCAGGCCTGATGGTGAGGGCCGGTTCCGGGCGTATTAGCTAGGGCTTGATGATTTGGTTTATTTTCCTATGATTTAATTTGTAATGTAAAGCTTGATGGACTTGCGATGAAATTAATTCCGATTGATCCATATTGGTGTATCCTTAACGGGTGTTTGTTGGATTGGAAGAACAATAATAAAAATCAAAAGATCGTTGCTGCTAGCGAAGAGAAGACGTGGCAAGTTTTCGTCCACGAGTTACAGACAGCTCCATCAGCATCCGCGTCTTCAACACTGACCGGACCGCTGCCGTGTGAGGAGCGTAAATCTTGTTGTAATTGTAAATCGGGAACAACACTCGTGAACAGTAACAGTGTAAAGACAAGTAAATGAAAGCCCTCAATCTTTATTATGAACAATGGTACATATATAGTACATGCCCAAGGGGCAGTTTGTAGGATGTAAAGGCACTTGGTAACTGCCATTAGCAGTTGTTAATCATCCCTTCATTATCTTATAATTGATCATTAGAATATTAAGAATATTCTCAACACTCCCCCCTGATCAATTATCTTCTGGAATCTCCAATGTTCATCATAATTATTAATTCTTGAAAAAACCCTGTGGGAAAAACTTATATATACATTGATATATCAGGATAAAACTCCTTAAAATCCAATGGGAAATTATAGGAGAAAACACCATGATAATCATGTGTATGCCCGTACAATATCATCTCTAAAAAACCCCTGTGGGGAAAAACAAGATGATATGACATACATAATGTTGATATTGCCTCATTAAAAACTTCATATGAGAAATCATCAAAGTAAAACTCATATAAAGAAAAGAGTACAATACGATGCACAAGGGATTTATTTATTCAAATTTACTCCCCCGAATTTCTGCAAGTCTCTCATACCAATTCTTTCAGCACATTTATGTAATAATGAATATGGTAGAGATTTTGTGAATAAATCAGCAAGATTATCACATGACATAGTTTGCAGAATCTCTATCCCCCATCCTGTTATAACTCATGGGGATAAGATGCCCAGTCAAGGTACACTTTATGTAACATGATTCCATTTGTGCAACACAAGCAGCATTTTTTGCAAAGATAATTGTTGGGGCATCAAGTGCACCAACTCCACATGACTTTAATATGTGGTCAATCATTCTGCGAAGTCAAACATATTAATGTGATGCTTCATACTATGTAATTATCTTAGAATGATTAGTGGAAGTAGACACTAAAGTCTGCTTGGAATATTTCCAAGAAATATTAATTCCACCATATAAGAATACAAAGTTTGTCTGGGATTTGCCGTCATGGGGATCAAATAGACAACCAATATTTTCTATGTATAGCTCCCTTGCTATACACACATCCCAGATAAAAATATTCAAGCTGTAAGCTTAAACAAAGTTTGGTTTCACCCAAATCTTTCATTTCAAATTCCGTCAAATGATGACGAGCTTCATTGATGTCATGTCTTTTACCAATGATATTAATATCATCAACATAGACAGACACAATTCTAATATACATTGTAGTTCTCTTGATGAAAACACATAGACAATCATCATTGATTATGTATCCCTTATGCTTAAGGAATACTCAACCGATTGTACCACATTCGGCTTGATTGTTTTAAGTCATATCATGACTTCTGCAACTTAACACAAAAACATGTTGCTATTTGCCTTAGGATTTGATATACTTATTCCATCAGGGGCATTCATGTATATCTTAGAATCCAATGACCCATACAAATATGTGATCACTACGCCCATCAACTGCATAGATAGACAATTTTGTACTGCCAAAGATACTGAGTATCTAAATATTATGCCACTCATAACTAGAGAATAAATTTCGTTGAAAATCAACATCAGGCCTTTGCATGAAACCCTTTGTAACTCTCCTTGCATTACATCTCACCACTTCGTTGTTTTCATTCCGTTTCTGGACAAAACAAATTTATATCCAATAGGATGGACACTAGGAGGTGTTGGCTTAACGTCAGAAAACACTTCCCTTAGTGAGCAAGGCTATCTCTGTTCCAGTCTGAGCGCATCAGGCACTCTACCATGGATTTTAGACCTGGATCACTTTGAAGGATTTCAGCAATTTGTTCAGAGAAATAATTGTCGACAATGATAGTAAGACTCTCCGGTCTTTATGTAGTTATGGCAAACCCTTTAATAGATCATCATGATTTCCCAAAACAATCGATCTAGGGTCTTCAAATTTCCCAGTCTCACAATTTATGCGCATATGTGAGCTGGGTAACAATAAAATCTCTCTCAAAAGAATTGATCACTAAAAGATTTATATCAACAAAAGTTGATCTTCGTTTACCACTTTCTTTTATTTCGTATCTTGCATCTTAGAATTGTCTCTCCCCCTCTTGCGTCCAAGAGAGATTATTCGAGTGGTTATCTTTAGGATCTTCCACTCTTTCAAGCATGTTCCTTGCAAGATAAAAGGGTTTAACAACACCTTTGTAATTGGTAAACAAATCTGGCAGATTGTTTGCAACATTTGCAAATCTATAAGTCTCTAAACATAAAGTTTAGTGTCCATAGTACGTGGATCATAAGGGACATGCTTCTTGCATTCCAAAGGACATGCTTCTCGCATTCCAATCAATTTCCAGGCATTCAAATTTATGGTACAATTCTCCCCCTTAATGCCAGAAAATTATTCTTCAAAAATATTATCAGCGAAATGGGCCGTACATAGATCACCTGTCATAGGTTCTATATACTTAATGATCGACTGAGATTTAAATCCCAGAAAGATCCCCAAATTTCTTAATGGTCCCATTGTTGCCGCTGATGTGGTGAGATGGGTACATAAATAACTTACCTAAACTTACGCAAATGGGAAATACTTGGTTAATTTCCACGTACCAATTGTAAGGGGATATAATAATATGCAGTTAGTCATGGTTGGATTGATTCAGCAGTTGCAGTACTGCTAGATCCCAACACGATGTAGGCAACTTGCAATTCCTCAATATTGGTCTTGATACGAGTTTAAAACTCTTTAATCAATGGCTTAGGCAAGCCATTTTAATGTGGATATATCGTACAAAATGCTAAACATGAATTTCCGACAGAAAATTCAGCAGCATTGTACATTCGAATCGATTGATTTCGATGTTCAGAATAATCAGTCTCCAACTACATTAGTCGAGACAATATTTTAGCTAGCTTTACTCATGGTTTCATGTCAATAAAGAGACACATTAGACCATCTTATAAATGCATCCATAAATACCATGATTTATCTGAACAATCCACTATCAGGCTGAATCAGTCCACAAAAATCACCTTGAATTCTTTCAAGTAATTTGTTTTGGTTCAGCATTCAATTTCCCTTTAGCACAAGTAGTGCATACAAATCCAAAGATTGTGGGAACTTTGCTTTATACAAATCAAGACCAATGGAATTGCCAATAAGCTTCCTCATCATTCCAACTCTAGGATGACTTAGACTATCATGGCATGCTTGGAATGAATTTACATTTCGGAAGATTACTTTATATGCAACAAAAAAATATATGTTTTATGTATGTATAGTACAATCCATATTCGAGGGATGGAATTTTCATAAATTTGTTTGCCATATCCCGTAAGATTAGTGAAGTAAATTAATTATTCTTTCCCATCTGCATGTATTTCCACATGAAGACCATTCTTACTGATATCTTTATAGCATAATAAGGTACAAGTTAATCCTGGATACAATAAGATATCCTCTCTCATTAATTGAGCACTCTTAGGGAGAATAATAGTGGTTCTAACTGAACCAATGATTGAAGCATCAATGATGATCATAATATTTCCTTCTCTTTTCTCAATAGTCCGGAAAAATTCAACTCCCAAAGAATATAGTTTCTAGTACCACTATCAACAATATATAATTCCATCCTCTATTGGATTGACATCAAATATATTCTATAGTCTAATAAGAATGCATACTAAAAAGAACTTATTAAACATATAGAAAAACATACATAATCACACAAATGTATTACAATACCCAACATATGAGTATGACATTACAATACATATGTGCTCACAATACATCCATCACTAGCAAGTTTGCAATGCATTTCTTCAAATCACATAGAGTTTGCACAACATAAATTATTACAACAATTCAATAATCCCACACTATAATTAAAGAGATAGTAGCTTCGGCTTGAGACAATTTATTCTAAGTCTCCAAACATGTCATTTGAGGTGAACTCCATGAGCATGTCATCAGTATTTGGAAGCTTCTCCTTCATGAGATGTAGGTTGTCATTGTTGTCTGAGCAACCCACTTCCTTAGTCACGGCATGATCAAGATTGAAATGTGCTTCATATCTTGGCGATTTGTCCTTGCTTTGCTCTGCATCCTTTAAGGACTTTTGGTAGAGAGCTACCAAATGTTTTGGAGTACGATAATCTTTAGCAAAGTGATTGAAAGTGCCACATCTATGACATTTAGTGTCATTTTTGGCGTTAGCATGACCACCTCGCTTACCCTTGTGATTGGGCTTTTGCCTTTCGTTGAAATTATGCTTCTCGGGCTTGTTCTTTGGGTCACCAGAATTAGATCCGTTGAACTTTCTCTTACCCTGCACACTATGAGCCTCAGGAAGAGGTGTTGCACCAATCGGGTGCTTATGATGGTTCTTCATTAGAAGCTCATCATGTTTCTCAGCCTGAGTCAATGTGTGGATAAGTTGATAATATTGAGTGTATTTAAGCCCGATCTCGTTGTTGTAAGACTCGATCCGCGAGAAGCATGGTAGAAAGAGGTTTCTCAATCTTATCAAGCATCCGTTGGTTCTTTCTCACAAAATTTCAACTTAGAGCAAATCTTATGAACAACATGATTGTAGTCCGCAACGGACTTGAAGTCCCGCAAACACAAATGGTTCCACTCATGATTAGCCTCCGGCCAAATGAGTTCCTTCTACGATCATAACGCTCTTTAAGCGCAAGCCACAAAACATGAGGATTCATCTCCATAAGGTACTCTTGTTTTAGATCCTTATGCATGTAAAACCTTAATAGCATTAAGGCACCGTACTTCTTTTGTTCATCCAAAACGACACCTGCAGTAGGCTCGCTAAGGTATGGCAAAAGTCCCCGGGATGCAAAGTTAATCTTTATATCCGAAGCCGAAGTGGGGTAATTGTGGCCATCAATGGCAAGTTCATCGAACTCTTTTGCCACGGCCACGACCTACAAAGTAGGACCACATGATTCAATAATTCATTCATTGGAATATAATCAAGTGGCTAAACAATGTTGTAATAAATGCAAATTAATTTGAATGACATAACTCTTCAAGGATTAAGAAAAGTACGAGGTAAACAAATAGCATGTAAACCCTCAATTTTTAATCTCATCAACTTGTATACACGGTAGATAGTCCCAAATGCCATAGGACATAGAGAGTAGATTAAAATGATAGGCAAATTAATTGTTGCCAAAGCATGGTCTCGAGGCAAATAATTCATCTCGAATTAAATGCAACCTTTGCTAAGGTCTCTATCTCACCATATGTATACTCAAGTTAATGATTGAGCATTTAATTTGGTAATCACTACAATAGTGTTAGCCAAAATTCTCAATGGTAATCACTTCAATAGTGTAAGCCATTGTAATATTTTTATATTTAATCCTTGTTTTGGGAACATTCTAT
Organism: Cenchrus americanus; assembly: GCA_947561735.1. Classification (NCBI taxonomy): domain Eukaryota; kingdom Viridiplantae; phylum Streptophyta; class Magnoliopsida; order Poales; family Poaceae; genus Cenchrus; species Cenchrus americanus. The sequence goes on from OX387240.1 coordinate 61,693,883, forward strand.
AGGTAATCATCTATCTTAAAAATGAGCATGATGTAGACCTTTAGTAATAGACCGTCAAAATCCATATACATGGATATGATCTCTATCACCTAATGTTTGTATCCCAAAATTTTAAGAGAAATGCATAAATTTATTGCAAAATATCACTAGTAATATTGTACTAGTGAGTAAAATCATGGTATTTTAGATGGTGTATGTGATAATATTTATTGCAATAACAAAAATTGAGTATAATTGTGCACACAAAATGACACAAACATACTTGCATTCTCTAATAGAATTCGAAATTGCATGTGTACAAATTTAATAAAAACATTTGTACAAATATATCATCACACGATAGATCTAGACTTAATCAAGTAGCAAGACTAAATAGTGATAATCATCAGTATTAACATAGTCTAATAGCTATGATCAAAGATTAAAGTTGCTGTAAAATTTAAAAAATAGAAACAAAAAAAAATGAAATGAAAGTGGCCCAGCACAGCCGCACGACCCAAGTGGCCTGCGTTGCAGCCGCTCGGCCCAGCCGACTAACGCGCCGCCGCTAGGCCCAGTTGGCCTCACCGGTGCGGTGGGCGCGGACGCGCGGCCCGGTTGGCCCGCGCGCCGGCAGCCCCGGCCCATCCGGCCCGGCAGGCATGCCGCCGTCGTCCGGCCCAACGGCCCATCCGCGGCCGCCCGGCCCGGGATAAAGGGTCGCGGTTAGGGTTTCAACCCTAACCGCCTCCTTCACCGTCCGCGCGGCCGCCAAGGCGAGCGCCGCCGCCGCTATGTCCCGCGCGCGCTCCGCCCGCCTCCACCGCCGCAAGCCGCCCGCTTGGTGCCGGATCCGCGAGTAGGACGCCCGTGTGAGGCCGCCACTCACCGTTCCGGTGCGGTTGCGGGCCGACGGCCGACCACGCAGCCGCTTCTCCGCGCCGCCGCTTTGGTTCGCGTGCGCCGTTGCCGGAGGTGCGCTCTCGCGCCGTGCGGGCCGACCACGCCTTGCACCACCGCTATCCGCCACCGGCTCAACGACTAGCACATATCGAAGTGAGGAGCCGCCCCGGTTGTCGTCGACGCCGGCGACTCCCCCCTCCTCCTACGTTCGCCGGTTCCAGCGAAGGAGGGGCGTGTCTCCCTCGGAAGGAGAAGTACCACCGCCGCTGTTTGTACTCAAGCCGACATGCCCGTTCTCCCGTGGCCGTCCGCCGTTCACGCGCGCGGACGGACCATGGGTGGGGCTGGCTGGAGGAGTCGAGGCATCCCTGCACGTCGCGAGGGTCGCGAAGAGCCGTGGCGTGTCGGTTCCACTGGCTAACGGGGACGCGGCTGCAGTAGCAGTCCCTGTCGCCGGTGGAACCTCAAGCACCGTAGCCGATGCCGTCGCCGTTGAAGACGGGTCCGAGACGGCGGGTGTGGTAGAATACCACGAAGATCATACGAAGAACAAGCATCATAGGAAGGACGTAAGTCATCTGAGGCATTGCTACCTTGTACTTGCGCTTTCCACTCCGGTGATGAACTTCTCCGTTCACGGACGACCAACAGCGACGTCCTTCTTCACGAACGGTCGCCGGCGATCGGACTCCGGCGATCGGACTCCGGCGATCTTTTCAGCAACTCCGGCGAGGGACTCCTTCGCCGGCCACTGCTCCTAGCCTTCCTCAGTGTAGAGCGCTGATAACGTGTTGTAATTGTAAATTGGGAACAGTACTCGTGAACAGTAACAGTGTAAAGACAAGTAAATGAAAGCCCTTAATCTTTATTGATGAACAATGGTACATATATATAGTACATGCCCAAGGGGCAGTTTGTAGGATGTAAATGCACTTGGTAGCTGCCATTAGCAGTTGCTAATAATCCCTTCATTATCTTATAATTGATCATTAGAATATTAAGAATATTCTCAACAAATCTAATGGAGTCATTTTTAATATTGACTTTGAAAAGGCATATGATAAGGTTAAGTGGTCATTTCTCCAGCAGACTTTACGCATGAAAGGTTTCTCACCTAATGGTGTAGATGGATCCAAAACATAGTTTCGGGAGGGAGTGTGGGAATCAAAGTTAATGATGACATTGGACCATACTTCCAAACGAAACGGGGGCTCAGACAAGGGGATCCTATGTCTCCTATCTTATTTAACATCATCGCTGACATGCTAGCCCTGCTCATTAATCAAGCGAAAGCAGATGGGCAAATTAGAGGGGTGATTCCCCATCTAGTTGATGATGGTTTATCTATCTTACAATACGCAGACGACACCATAATCTTTCTAGACCATGACCTTGAGCAAGCTAAAAATCTGAAGCTCCTTTTATGTGCTTTTGAGCAGCTTTCGGGGCTGAAGATTAACTTCCACAAGAGTGAAGTCTTCTGTTATGGTGCGGCCAGAGAGATGGAAGCTTCCTATACTTCTCTCTTTGGTTGTAATTCGGGAGATTACCCTTTCAGATATTTAGGTATTCCGATGCACCATAGACAACTCCTAAATTCCGAATGGAGTAAAGTCGAAGAACGCTTCCAGCAAAAGCCCTCGTGTTGGAAAGCAAAATATCTATCCTATGGGGGGAGGTTGGTTCTGCTGAATTCAGTGTTAAGTAGCCTACCCATATTCATGATGTCCTTCTTTGAAGTTCCTAAGGGAATTCTTAAACCTGGATCATTTCAGATCTAGATTCTTTTGGCAAGGCTCTGCTACTAAACATAAATATAGACTTGCCAAGTGGGACATCTTGTGTCGCCCCAAAGATCAGGGTGGCCTTGGGATTTTGAACTTACAGCTACAAAACAAATGCCTGTTGGCTAAGTAGTTAGTGAACCTTTTGAACACTGAAGGGACCTGGCAATCTTTGCTAAGGAACAAGTATTTGAGAACCAAAACCCTCACGCAAGTATCATCAAAACCAAATGACTCCCACTTTTGGAGAGGACTCATGCATATTAAAGATGAGGTTCTGTCTAACGGTTCTTTCGTTATTAAATATGGAACCAACACGAGATTTTGGGATGATACATGGATAGGTGATAAGCCGCTCAAGGATACATACCCATCATTATACCATATAGCACGGGATAAGCATGTCACGGTTTCTAAGGTTTTGTCCTCTAGGCCCCTCAACATTTCTTTCAGGTGGTCTTTGGTGGATAGCAACCTGAACCATTGGCTTCACCTAGTAGCTCAGGTCTCTAATGTTGTTCTGGTGGATGATAAAGAACTATTTTAAATGGGGGCTGACAAAAAGTGGTTTTTTCACTGTTCGGTCACTATATCTACATGACATAGATACTCATCCACCTTTTCAGCATAGGAAGATATGGAAGTGGAAAATACCTCTAAAGATCAAAATTTTCCTTTGGTTTCTTCAGAATTGGGTCGTTTTGACAAAAGACAACCTTGCAAAGAAAAATTGGAAAGGGAGCCAGCAATGTGTCCGCTGTAATTTTAATGAGACCATTTAGCACCTGTTTTTAGATTGCCCTTCCGCAAAAATGTTTTGGAGGACTATTTTCTATGCTACTAATTTGACCCGGCCTAGATCCATTAGCCATATGTTTGGTACGTGGCTTAATAATCAACATAAAGACTATAAGCCCCTGATCTGGGTTGGTGTCGCTGCCATTTGCTGGGCTATTTGGAAATGCCGGAATGATATAGTTTTCAAAAAGACGAAGTTTAATTCGCTTTTGCAGGTTATTTTCAGGGGAGCTTACTGGCTACGATTCTGGGCCCAGTTGCAACATAAGGAGCAGGTAAGGATACCCTCATCGCCATGAGTAGAAAATTAGAAGTCGTTGCTTTACATATTGCTAGTAGAGGATGAAACATTTTTTATCGTTTACCTTAGTCGGGGTTTGTTGCCCATTGCTACTTTTTTCCCTTTTGTGGACGGTTCTTTTGAACTCTGTAATATTTGGCTGTGTACATCTTCGGATGTAGAGGCCAGATTTAATTATCCAATATCTAAAAAAATGAACATGTATTCCGGTAAATCAATAGTTAAAATAATGCTACCTCTTCAATGGCTTATCTAATACTAGCACAATGTTCAAAGCATTTTAGATAGATAATCATTGAAGAGGTAATAGTTCCACTAAAGATCTAACGGATGAATAAGCCGAAGGTTCAATTTCAGAATTTTTTCTACATATGTCTAGATAGATAACATGTAGTGTATAACATTATATCATCCATTAATAGTACAATATGTGTTTTTTTATCTTGATAATATCGAAGATGGACTTTAAATTGATGTATCGTTGTTGTTGAGCCGGGCCCATGGATGCACCAAATAACAACCAGCCAGCCCCTCAACAAAAAGGCCTAAAAAAAGAAGGACAATATCTCCTCCGAGAAAGATGGCAAAGGGGTTTTAAAAGAAACACAACATTGACAAACACAAGTGCTAGAGAAAGTCACCAAAGAAGGCAAATGTTATGTGTCGCTTCAGCGACAGATTTGCCTCCTGACGCTGAAGCGACGCGGCCCGCGCGGGTGGGAGGGAGCCTGGGGGCGTTTTCTTTTCTTTTTTTTCTATTTTCTTTGTTTCTTTTTTATTTCTTATTTGTTTTTCTTTATTTTCTTATCTCTTTTTTCTTGTCTCTTTTTTATTTCTTGTTACTTTCTTTATTTATTTCCATTTCTATTTTTTATTTTTTTCTGTTTTCTTTTTTCTTGTTGTTTTTATTTTTATTTTTTCAAAAAAATATTTTTCTGTTTTCTTTTCATTTATTTATTTTTACTTTCTACTTTATTTTTTTATATTTCCATTTTTATATGCTTTCCTTTTTAATATTTTCCCTCTATTAATATTTTTATTATTCGTGATGAGATGTAAATTTGTTCTAGCTAAAATAATAAATTGTGTTGGTTACAAGTATTGTGACGACCCCATCCGAGATAATTCCGTACTATCGCCTAAACCACTCCATTTGGTCATTAAGCGATAATAAAGAATCATCCCGTTGAGTGTTGCAGGGTTAACACCCGGTAAATCACTTGACAACACAGAGAGGATCGAACGTATGCATTAAAACTCCCACAAAGGAGAGTCCAGAGTGCCTTACAAATTAACATCAAATCCCCATAGGGTCCATTATTACAAACATAGTTCTTTGACATGAAAGTAAATAGGTCAGAGTTTATTGAAAACAGCGAAAGGAACTACATGATACGATCACATCATAGGAGGCCTCTCCATGATGCAATCACTACTCGTCATCCACCCATTCCAGCTCCCAGCCGGGTGGAAGTTCTCCGGGCCACACATCACATGCATTACCTGGAAACAACATTTATAAAGCAAGGCTGAGTATACTAATACTCAGCAAGGCTTACTCGTCTAAAAGAAAGACTTTACCTCTAATCATGCAAGGCTTTTGGCTAGTGGGTTTGTTTGCCAAAAAGCTACTAAGTAGTGAATCTTTACTTTCACATTTTAGCTCATGTTCTAGTAGAAGTAATCATTACTAGATAAGCAACTATTGCAATCAAAGTTGTGCAAACAATTAATCAAAGTAATAATCTTCACAAAGTTCCATCATAAAGGGATATCATGGCCAGTAGATTAAGTAGTCTCAGATAACGGTGAGAGGCCGACAATCGATTGATTCAAACCTTGCAAGGTGGACCTAAACACACGGGAGGTGCCCTCACTAAGAGTTCACCAACCAGGCGGTTCCCGACATTCTTCGGTTTGGGGATAATAGCTCACAGTCTTAAGTACAAGGTTTATCTGGGCTACACCACTAAGGTCACCCAGCCTCACGCATGCACTCGGGTGGCGATCCCGGGGCCGCAACCCTAAGAGTAGTGATAGTAAAATCCCGTACTGCCTCATTTAGGTACTAGGCTTATCGTACCCATTTCCGACAAGTGTTTAGTACTTTCAAACACTTAACCAACGAAGCCATTGGACCGGAGCCCAAATCCCACGCTCTTACCACATGAGCAATCCATTTAGACATATGGTGGTTCCATAAAAGAGATCCTATTCTCGCGAGTGACGAACATCACTCGACTTGTACCAAATCCTTAGAGCATAGCCACTAGCGACCTAACATGCTAGTAAAAGATCATAGGTACTTAAGGATCATGCAACTAGGGTTTCAATCAACTCCTGAACGTAAATGCACATAAGATAACAATGATAAATTCAGAAGCTTGAAAGTAAACACATAGGTTAATGATTAAACCGGGGCTTGCCTTCGCCAGCACAAGCAGACACACAAACTTCCGGACTTTGGTCTGGGTCTTGTTCTACGGTCACGTAGTGCACGTCTCCTTCTGCTCCCTCGTCCTTGTCAGCCGGCACGAGCGTATAGCTACCGTCGGGGACTTCTACACAGAGGATGCAATACAGTGATTAGAAGTGTAATTAATTTAATTTAATTAACAATCAGTAGCAAACAGCCACAAGAATCCCTATAATGGCCATATTCACCTTAACAAAAGTATTTAATCATTTTCCCTTTAGAAGATAATCAAAAAGCTTAATTAGCCTTCTCTTTATGGTGATTGTGTACACGTCTATCAAAGAATAATTACTTTAATTGAAAAACAGCAAGGAAATGCACTTTTATGCCACCAATTATTCTCCTAATTCATTTATAGAGCTCAAGCACAAAAAGGAATGATTTTCCTTATTTTCCCCTCACTAAGTTCAATCTAGTTTCCAACTTTTAAACCACCAACAAGCCTCAAAATTAGCCAAACAGTACCCACTAGTCCTACTGACCAGGGAACACTTATTTGGACAACAAGCAATCAAGTTTGAGCCACTGGAATTAGTGCACACAAATAAAAGCATTACTAGCTAGCAATAAAAGGATAAATGCATATAAAAATAAATATAACAGTACTGGAGCCAAAGTTTCTCCTACACATTCTCTGTCCTAAAGCAAGCCTAAGAAACCAACAAACACACCTAGAGCTATTATGGATATTAATCTATACAATTATGACTAAAAACAAGAATAAATTAGGAAATAATAATTCTAACAAAGAAAAACTCATGGTAAATTCACCAGAGGTGCATTTTATCATATCAAGACAATTTCCAGAAGTAGGGCTTAAAAATAAATTTATTTTAAGCTACAAAAATCATCTAGGCAGATTTGTCAATAACACAAGATAAATCATATAAAATGATTCCTTCAGTAACTTTGTGCAAATTTTGACACAGGACCTACACATGCTAGTCTTCACAACATATCCAAAATTCAGCTCAAGATCATGTATATATTTTGCAGAACAACAGATCTAGGTAAAATGGTTTTCTATTTTTCATGCAAAAACTGAAGCTCAAAAGTATATACATGTTTCGTGAAAGTTGTAGGTCTAGTCACCAGGAGTACAGCGAAATTAGTTTTGCAATTTCTTGATTTTTCTACGATTTTATATGAATTTTCGAAGCTCACAGCCATTGAGTAAAGATCTGAAAATTATGCTTTACAAACAGACCCTTACAAGTTTACGAGCAGACCCTTGCAGAGATTTTTCTTTAACAGATATAGCCTCGACCTTACAGCTAACCCCCGCCATCTTACATTCAGACCCCTAAAACTTCTCCACTTCTTAACAAAACTCCTCTACTTTATGCATAACCCCCCTACCTTTCTATTTCTCTCACAACTATACCCTTGCCCTTCTTCTTCCCCTGGACAGGACCGTGCCTCGCCATGGGCGGCGGCCATGGCGCGGCCGCGCCGGCGCCGTGGGGTCCTCCCTCCTCCAGAGGCTACCCTGGCACACTCCCCTCCGCCCATGGCAACATCTCCCCCCATTCTTCTTCCGAAAACCTAACCCTACACAGGGGCACCATGGATGGGGGCGCATGGCCGGCGGCGACTACGGGAACATCCGCGGAAACAAGGCTAAAACAAGTAGCGGACAAAAGCATAGGCACCAGGAGCTCACGGTGGTTCGGTTTGTGCCATTTGTTGGCGATGAGGATGGCCGGAAGGGCGTCGTCACCGTTGAGGTGGATCTCAAGCGCACATGGTATGGGCGTCCAGAAATTTTGCGATTGCCCTCGTCTTTGTGGCTCAGGGACAACGAGAAGAGGTGGGGAGCAGCTATTGGGAGGTTGTGGAGCTGCGAGTGGAAGGAATTGGAGGGAGGTGGCATGTGGGTGGCGAATCCAGCCAGCGAGCTAGTGGTGCTCGCGTGGCAACCATGGCGGGTGGCGGCGCAGTGTGTGCTCGCGCGACGGAGGAGGAAGATGGCCTTTTATAGGCGTGGGGCGAGCTGGAGAGGCGGTAACGCAGTCGTGCAATCGTCGGCAAGTCGCGGTATGGCGAGGACAGAGAGGGACGTGCGGCGGCGCGGACGCCCAATGGTCCGAGGCGGTGCGGCTAGCCAATGCGTGCGGGCGTGGCGCGTGGCACCGACCAAGGCCCACCCACGTCGAGCACAGGAGCCTGAGCACAGCGCTTGGACTGATGGACACCAACATGTCTCGACGTGCGCGCGTACAGTGGCGGAACCGACGGGGCGCGGCAGGGGCGACGTCGCTCGCGGCGTCCACGTTCCAGCGTGAGAAATTTCGGTTTAGCCCTGTTTGACCACCACAAACTCGAGATTTTGAAACTAAAGTGTACCCAGCAACCTATACGAAAGTCGTAGATCACTTAACCTTCTACAACTCCTAGAAAGGTTGTATGGTGTTTTTCTCCACCATTTGTGCATAAATTGCATGCCAAGATGCAGATTTTCTGGGCGCCAGTGAACAGTGTCGAATTGCATTGACCGAGGTTTTTCACCTATTTATGCTTCAAATATCAAATGCCACTCAACATGAAAGGTGTGTCCCTCGACAAAATACACAACTTTTACATTGGGAGATTTTGAAGTGTTTAGGTGAAATTTGGAGAACGCGGCAAAAGTTCCGGGCGACATAGAAGGGTCAAAGGTGTTCAAGGGGTCTTTGGCTAGGGTTTGACCATAGGTTGACCAAGGTTTACCAAAGTGGATCATTAGGGATTGTCGGTGATGTTTTCGAGGTGATGGCCCAGGTTGACCGTCGTTTGACCAAAGTCAACTCGGTTGACCCGGCTCATTAGGGTTAATAAACCCGGCTGAAAACCTGGGGCGTCACAAGTATCTTGTTCGGTTAATAAACCCGGCTCATTAGGGTTAATAAACCCGGCTGAAAACTTGTTCTGACCTTTGTTCTGACGCTACATTTGTTTTTGTTTGAGATGACACACAAAATTGTTTCGACTATAATAGGATTTTGTTCTGACAGTTGTTCTCATTTGTTCTGACACTTTTTTGTTTGAGATGACATACATACTTCTAGCTATAATAATAAGTTGTTCTGACTATAGTAATATCTTGTTCTGTCTATAATAATAACATATGTCTCACCCTTGTTCTGATTTGTTCTAACACCACATTTGTTGTTCGGGATGACATATAAACTTGTTCTGACAGTTGTTCGTTTGTTCTGACACTTTATTCGTTTTGTTCTAGCGATAACAGAGTATATAACCGTAATTAAAAAATACAAATAAAGAAAGTTTGTTAAAATATAGTTAAGTGGGATCTTGTTTCGAAGTTTTTGTTGTCGAAATTCAACGGTGTGATCAGAATTTAATTTTGATGTTTGGTTTGTGATTTATGGATTTTTTTAGTTCAATCAATGGTTGCATGTGGATGATGTCACCAATTTTGTTTTCTTCTGCATGCATGCACTCCAACCTCCGCGTCCACCTTCCTTCAGTGACACAGTGTGTTTTTGTCGCTGAAGCGACCTATAAGAGCTCCCCCAAAGAAGGCACTGCATTACGGTGCAGGCCCAAAATCTGTTACAAAAGGACATTGTGACTACTGAAGAGGACAAATTCAACCAAATTTTTAAAAAATAACATGAATGGATAGTGGCATGGTGCACAATGATATTATCAACTTTTGAATTTAAACCTCAAAACCAGTTTGGACTTGACAAGAACAAATGAATCTCAATGCAAATTATACGGCTGAAAAATCAAATGAACCACCCAATATGTTTGACAAGAATGAAAGTAATATAGTTGTGATTTCTGAACAACATGAGTAGCCTGAAAAATTAAACATGCAAAATACAGACCGGTGGCCGGCCTGGCAACAGAAACTAGAGATGGCAATAGATACCCGAAACCCGAGTACCCGACGGGTTTTACCCGATAAGGAGACGGGTATGGAATAATATTTCTACCTGCGGGTACATAAATGGGCAACATCATGTACTCGTCGGGTAACCGGGTGCGGGTGTGCGTACATATGACGCCCCGGGTTTTTAATTACCGTCATTAACGTTAATGACCGAATTAGCCTGGTCAAATGGTCAACCCTAGGTCAACTCGGGCCCTCACCCATGAAAACTCCCTAACACACCCCTAGTGACCCTTAGTGGATAGTTAAAACACTTGTGGGGCCAACCCATGGTCAAAGGGTGGGTCAAACCCCCCTTGCCATCCAAGTGTCCACAAGTGTCCGCCGGAATTTTTGCCGCGTTCTCCGAAATTCATCTAAACACTTAAAATTCTACCTTTAGGAAATTTGTAGATCAAGTTGAGGGACACAACTTTCATGTAGATTGGCATTGCAAATTTGGAGGGGAAAATTTTGAAAAAACCCTTGCAAACCGGCTTTTTTCTTGTTGCCGGACACAGGCTGACATTAAGGGTTGGCATCCAAATAGATTCAAATCTAGAGAGAAAAACCCCATACAGCCTTTGTGAAAATTTTAGCTGGTACTTAGATCTACAACTTTGGTATTCATTGCTTGGTCAAGTTTTATTCAAATTTTTGAAGAAAACATGAGTCAAACAGTGGGCCAGCAAAAGGGTTAAGGCAGGAGCGCCGGCGCGCCGCGACGTCGTGCGCGACCCGTGCGCCGCGCGTCGCCGGCCGCCGCCGCCCGCGCTCCGGCGTCCGCGCCCGCACGCCTCCCAACGCCCGCCGCCCGAGGACGACCGCGCCCCAAGGAGCACCCGTGCCGAGGCGACCCGTGCCCCGCGACGCGCGGGGGTCGCGCGCGCCACGCGCCGACGCGCGCGCGCGCGCCGTGCGGTGGCCGGGACGCCGCCCCCCTTTGGACCGGCGGTCCGTTCACGCCCCCTCGCCCGCGTGCGCCGTACTACGGCCAAGGATCACGCCGCCGTCATCGCCGGGCCGCCCCCAAGGCTATTTAAGCGCCGTCCTTCTCCTCCCCGCGCGCCACCCCGAGCGGCCCCGTCGCCATTGCCGCCGCCGCCGCCGCCGCCGGAGCTCGCGGCTCGCCCTCCCCACCGGCCAACCGCACCACGAGTTTCCCTAGACCCTACTATACCTCCCGGGGTCACGTGTTTTCCAAGCCCGCGCCCTCCTCGCCGGGAACCCGAGCCGCCGCGAGACGTGCCCGCCGGCCGCCGCCGAGCGCCGCCGTGCGGGGTCTCTCCGCCCCAACCGCGCCTACCCATCCACCCTAGGTGAGCACGTGGTCCTCCACGGCCGCTTGCCGGCCGGGATCGCCGCCGGCTAGCCGGAATCGGCCATGCCCGCGCCGCTGACCCGGCCAGGGACCCAATTGCAGGGATTTAGTTCTTGTTAGGGTGTTCTGAGTAAAAAGGCAGGACTAGTTGTGAAAGGCCCTATCTAACTTTTCTTGCAGATTGGTCCAAGGTCTTGTAAAATCCCTAGAAATTCACAGAAAAATTGGAAAATTGCCAAACCAATTTTGTAGGATTCAGGATATTAAACCCCACCCCTTGGTTGTATACTCATGTCTAGATTCAAATTATTTTTGGCAGGAAAAATACAAATGTGTTATAAATGAATCTGCCCTAATTTGAAAAATATAACTCCTCTGTAGCTGAGCTTTGGATATGTTGTATGTTAGGATATGACTAGATTCTGTGCCAAATTTTGCACAAAGTTATGTAGTAGATTTTGCTAGACTAATTCTTTTCCAATCCTGCAATAGCTGCCTAGATGATTTTTCATGTTAAAAATATTTATGTTCTTGAGCCCAACTTGTGCACACTGTCTTGTAATACTAAAAGACACATCCTGGGAATTAATCATGAATTTTGAGTTCACAAGAATAATTATTCTTGATTTATGCATGTTTTCCTCTGTAAATTAATAAACCAAGTTCAGTAGAGATTCCATGTGAACATGCTACTTCTCTAGGCTTGTTTAGGACCAGAGAGCATGCCCAAGAAAGTTTAGGTCATTTTGATGCTTATTTATTTTTATATGCATTTAAATGGAATCACTAGGTAACCTTGGTTATTTTCCATAATATTTAATTTCCTAGCATCCAACACTCACATGTAGGTCCAATGGACCAGGATAGGTGCTAGTAGGCCTAAGAAACACTCATGTAATTTTTGGTAATTTAATTGTTTAATAAAAGGCTTAAATGCCCTTTTAATATTAAAGGGAAATTAAATAAAGAAAAGGCCTTAATTAAATCTTTTTCCTTTTTGGAAGCATTATTTAATATAAATAAAATAAATTTAATTATCAGCTCTGATAAGGAGTTAATTCACAAATAAAATATTAAATACACCATGTTGGTAAAAATAAAATGAAATAAAGCTTTCACATGAAATGATAAGCTTAAATAAAAACCTTTATTCAAAGGTGGAATAAAAGAGTAACCCATGTACAACCCATGACTTCCTAAATTAGAAACCTTAGATGAATGCTTGTTAAGGTGAATAATGACCAACTAGAGTCGGATAAGACAACAAACTATCACATCACCTAAAGTGCATTGCATTCCGTGTAGATCTTCGGACGGAGATTACTCACCGGTCCCGAAACCGAGGAAGGAGGAGCGGAAGGTTCTCTGCAAGTACGTGGACGTACTCGACACCGAGGGTGCCCAAGCTAACCTAGTCGACGAAGGCAAGCTCCGGTGCATCTAACCTAGTTTTAAAGTTCTTTATTCAATTATCTATGAATGTTGTGCATTTACGTTCAGGAGTTGAATGAAACCCTAGATGCATGATCCATAGGTACCTTTGGTCCCTACTAGTATTATTAGGTCGATAGCCGCCGAGCTATAGGACCGTTACAAGTCGGGTGATGACCTCACTCGTGAGAATAGGTTCCTAGATAGGAATCATACTATATCCTTAAATGGATTGCTCACGTGGTAAGAGCATGGGATCTGGGCTCCGGTCCAGTGGTTATGTGGGTTAAGTTTTTGAACGTACTAAGCACATGCCGGTTATGGGGCCGGTAAGCCTAGTACCATAATGAGGCGGCTAGGGATCCTACCGTTACTACTCTTGGGATTCGCTCTCACGGCTCGCCACCGGTGGTGTATGGTGACTCCGGGTATCTCGCGGGGTATGCCGGATAGCCTGCACCAAAGACTGTAAGATTCGATCCCGACCCGAGGATTTATGGGGACGGCCTGGGGAGTTGTCCTCGCGGGGGCAGCCGACCGTGTGTTTGGGTCTACCTTGCAAGGTTTAAATCAATCGATTGTCGGCCTCTCACCGTTACCCGAGACTACTTACTCCACTAGTCATGTGATCCCTAATGATGGAAGTTGATGAATATTATGCTTGATTAATTGTATTGTACAACTTTGTTTGTACTAGTTGGCTAATGTAGTAAAGATTAAACCTACTAGAACTTGTGCTAAAATCTTGAAAGTAAGGACCTACTCTTTGTTACTTTTTAGCAAAAGCAACCCGAAGCCAAAAAGCCTTTCATGGTCTAGAATTGGTGAAGTAGATATCACCCACGGGTAAGACTTGCCGAGTATTAGTATACTCGGCCTTGCTATAATGTGTTGATCCAGGTAATGCCTTCGGTGATGTGTGGCCGGTGAGATCCCGCCGGCCGGGAGCCGGAGTGGGTGGAGGATGACTACCGAAAGCATCATGGATGGCCTCTCCGTGGTGACTTCGTTGCCATTAGTTTATTTCCGCCTTCGTTCAAAACTCGAACTATTTCGACATGACAAAAACTATGGTTTGTAATAATTAAACCCTTCGGGGTACGAATTTGGATTTGAATGTTGTTGTATCTCTGGACTCGCCTTCGAGTGAGTTTTAATGCATATATTCGATCCTTGTGCTCTCAAGTGATTTACCGGGCATTAACCGGCGACTTACGACAGGATGGTACTTTATTATTGCTTAATGACCAAAGTGGATCGGTCTTAGGCGATAGTACGGTACTTTCCGGGCGGGTTGTCACGATTGGCATCGTAGCTTATATGCACCGAGAGATTAATTAATAAACCTTAATCACCGATTTTTGAATAAAATACGCCAAGATTTTCGATTTTCCAAAATACGTTGGTCCGCTAAGGATAAACTAGACCGAGAGGCCCTAGAGGGAATTTTGGGTTCTTTTAGGTGGCTTAAATAACTTATGGTTTATTTTGCTAACTTCCGAGACATTACTTTATGTCGGACTTACTTTAATGCACAACCAAACTAGGAGCCACGTGTTTTATACGTGTGCTGTTCCGCATCACGGGAATTGCGAGGGTTGATGGAGTGATCCATTCCACGGATCCCATCTTCGCGTCTGTTTGTGAGTTGTGTGTCGCCACGTGTTTCATACATGAGCATTCCGCATGTCGCTCATGCGAGGCAAGGATACACTCCATTGAAACGGAGGGTGTCCGAGGTTGGACTCTGTCCATGCAGCGGCTTAACGCATGGATACCGTTTCTATAGTGAACGGTAATGAATGTGGACGCTTTCGTGACGTGCTGGCACGAAAGGTTCATTTTCGCGCGGTACATAATAGCGCTTCGTTAGTTGTTAAGCGACCGTATAGCTCTCGACTAGATATTATAGGGAGAGACGAGTATAAGCCTTGCCACCGGCACTAACTTCGATTTTGGCTTGATTGCCATGTGAGGTCGAATAGGACGTCTTGTATGCATATTAAAAATCGAAATAACTAAAATGGACCCAAAAATCGGAATTCCATATGTTCTCTAAGGAAGTTTATGCTAGTGTGTGCTTTTTGTAAACTAGAATACCTTCTATACCTAGCCGTCATGCCGCCGAAATTTTGTGCAAAACTGTTTACCTTGTGCTAGGTTTAAATTAAAACCAAATAGTTAATTGCTCCTCAACTAGCTGTCTTGTAGAGGGAAAATCTCAATCCTAGTTTCGATGGGATGGTTCACTTTTCCCTAGGCACAATCGAGTTAAGGACCCTTCATCTTGTTCCTTGATCATACCCAACCTTAAAAAGTTTAATTAAAAGTATTAAAGGTTAAATTGAAAACTTGGGAAAATTTTTGAGGTTTCTGGAATTGGGTTATGAATTTTATTCACAGCTGCCAGAACTTCACCATTTGACATGCCGTTCTCTTTGAGATCTGACATGAGTTACATTTGTGTACAGATGGATTTCCCCGTGTTCCACCAGTTCGACACTGACGGTACGATCCGTACCAACGGGTTGCACTGGGAGGGTTTTCCGCGCTTGGCGTGGGAAGCACTCGGTGCGCGAGCTACCTTACCCCACCGACGTACGAGGTGAAGGAGTTTGAGCGCTTTGGCGTTCCCCGCCGCGGGGTGATCGTTACGTGCTACCGCACCCGGACCACGCCGGCGGTTTGACCCGAGCTTTATTTACTGGGGATTTATCACGCACGAGTCCGTTGAGTCGGCCGCCCTCGGAGTGCCGACGGATTTTTGTGACCACAACCCTACCGTGGTAGCTCTTTCCCCGTTTGGACTTCCGACTGTGAGTCCTCACGACCCAGCTTGGTTGGACCGTATGGACCATCTCCGGGAGCTACCGACTCTAGCGAGCCGTTGGATGTTACCCGGACGCTTGCCCATTGTCCGAACGTGGTCTTCACACTCCGGGGGCTGCGTTATAACACCGCGCCGATCATTGCACAACGCTTGGAGGCATCTAGGCGCGATTGGGAGCAGCTTTCAGCGAAAGCACACCGGCGGTCGAACTTCACGCTTACCGGGTGCAGCGGGGAGAACGACGAGTCGCGTACTAGGAGGTTCCAGGCGGAGCTTGAGAGAGGTGACCGTCTCCAGAGGATCGTGGACCTAGAGGCGAGAAAACCATGCACTAGAGGAGGATGCCAACGCACACGAGATAGAGAGGCCGACACCGCCGCGAGAACATTGCCGAGATGCGGGAGCACGCGCGAGAGGCCGACGTACGGGTGGCCGCCTTGCGGGCTATAGTGGCCTTACGGCCACGCGCCCCCGCAAGACAGCACACCGGAGGAGCGGCGGGGCCGTGTCCGGTCTGGATCAGACGAGCCAGGCAGGACCACCGCTACCGACTCCCCCAGCTTCGCCTTCGTACAGTGGTGCTTCAGTGGGCAACTAGGTTGCCGACAGCAGGGAGCAGCAGGATGTCGATCTTACCGAGTTGTCTTCGAGATGTTAGAGTAGTTGGCTTGATAGCACGTCTTCGTGCCAAGCAACTATTGTATCGTGTATTGTCATGATGTTTCAAATTCCGGTTGTAATGTCTTGAACCTTGTTCGTCATATTGTAATAAGAATACTTAAGCTTGTATGCTTCAAGTGAATTTCGTGGTTGTTCAAGATTGAAATTGTCTTGCGTTGAATACCGGATCCTTGGATAAATCGTTGCAAATGACTACGGTTGTCAATGTTGCATTTCTTCTACGCATGTTGGTAAAACAAAGCATCGTAGGCACACCCCTCGCCGGCAAATAAGTGTTCGTTCGGAAACGATTATGAGCCGCGCAATTGAGTAATCGCTGTCCTAACCATGTTGAGAGAAACGATTCTATGAATCTTGGTGGCTATAGAATGTTGCTGCTTGTTACTGTCCTCATTATTTACTTACTAATGAGATGTGATAATGCATGATCGTGCTTGTCATCATTGGAGTAAGCTTTCGGTTATACCACTAATAACGCTCACTTTTCAGATGGTGGGAACCACGCGCAGCTCTCCCAACGGTTTCGGAGCGAGTGGTAGTGGTGACTTGCCGCCACCCCCGCCCATGACACCGACGGAGGCCTTCATGGCCACCCAAACCGAGGTGTCTTTCGCGCCGGATCCCGGACGCAAAGCAGCCAGATTGCCCGGCGAGATGAACCGAGGGCCGCCACATGGGGCCAACCATGAGGGACCTAACCGGGTCACCACGTAGGCCCAGTTCATCGCCATGAAGCCGCCAACCTTCGCTAAAGCGAGAGGACCCTGCGGAAGGCCGAGGCTTGGGTCAAGGCCATAGAGGCGAAATTCTCTCGCCTTTGTCGCCTTGCTCCGAGGAGAACAAAGCGAACTTCGCAAAGCACGCAATCGCGAGGAGAAGCTTTGATGTGGTGGGACCACTTCAAGTCCATGCAGCGAGGCCACGCTGTGACTTGGGAAGAGTTCAAGCAGGCTTTCAAAAGCCACCACATCCCCAAGGGTCTGATGGACAGGAAGATGAGAGAGCTGTTAGCCCTCCGTCAAGGATCTGACTCTGTGTACCGCTATGCTCAGAAGTTCAATAGCTTATGCCAGTACGGTGGGCATCATGTTGATACTGATGCCAAGAAGATGGAGAGGTTTCGTGACGGGCTTGATGGCAAGCTGTATGAGCGCCTAAATCGCTCGAGCCCGCGAACTTCCATGAGCTCGTGAATAAAGCTATCTCGCGAGAAGACGCTATGAAGAAAGCCCATGAGGACAACAAGAGGATGTCCGGTTTCACCCAAGGCAACGGAACAAGCAAGAATTTTCGCTTCGTGAAGAAGGAAGCTCCGGGCCCATCCCGAAGCAATCTTCAACTAGACGCCGGACGATGAAGCCGTTCCGGGGCAAACCCCGCCGGGAACTCCCGGTTCCGCCGTGCCCGCAGCGAGGCTCCGAAGCCTATCGCACCCCTACGTGATGTTGGAGATCGTCGTTGCTACAAGCCGTGGCCGGCCAGGGCACTACATGAATGAGTGTCCCAAGCCCGGGCAGATCAAGCCTAACCCGCGAGAATCGAGTACGGGAAACAAGCCTACCACTCCGGCCAAGAAGCCTATGGTGCAAGTGCGCCGGGGCAAGGCGAACTTCACCACCATGAGTGACATTCCCGCAGAGCCCCGGTACTCACGGGTACATTCTCTATCAATAACACTCCGGTTAAAGTCTTATTTGATTCGGGAGCCACCCATAGTTTCATAAATGAGAGTCTACTAGACAAATTGGGTTTAAGAGGAGTACAAACCAAATCGCTTATAAAATTACCACACCGGTGGAGACATCACGTCTCAATTAGTGACCTTCGAAGTTCCTCTGAGACTAGGAAGTAAGGTTATTCGATCTAATCTTATAACCATCAAGTTGGGAAACATGGATGTTATTTTGGGTATGGAATGGATGAATCAACATAAGGTGGTTCTAGATATATCAGATAGGGTCGTAGAGATCAACTCTCCTACGGTCGGGCACACCACCTTGTACCTACCTTTCCGGGACGGTACTGACTCTTGTGCCTATGTGACCATTATTTCCTCCCTTGATGAAATTCCGGTAGTGTGTGAGTACCGGATGTATTTCCCGACGAGTTGCCCGTTATGCCACCGAGATAGAGATGTCGAATTTGTGATCGAACTCCGGCCGTACCGCACCCATTTCCAAAAGACCTTATGGCATGCCACCCAAAGAGTTAGCTGAGTTAAAAACCCAACTCCAAGAATTGTTAGATAAGGGTTACATTCGCCTGAGCTCTTCTCCTTGGGGTTGCCCCGCTCTCTTTGTCAAAAAGAAGGATGGTAGCTTGAGAATGTGCGTAGATTACCGACCACTCAATGCAGTCACCATCAAAAACAAATACCCACTTCCCCGAATTGATGTTCTGTTTGATCAATTGGCTGGTGCCAAAGTCTTCTCTAAGATTGACCTTCGTTCTGGCTACCACCAAATCAAGATTCGACCATGCGACATTCCTAAAACCGCTTTTTCCACTCGTTATCCTTCGGACTCACTAATGCACCCGCCTACTTCATGTACCTCATGAACTCCGTATTCATGACGGAGCTCGATAAATTTGTCGTGGTCTTTATCGATGATATCCTCATCTATTCTAAGAGCGAGGAAGATCACACCAAACATCTCCGAGTTGTCCTTCGGCGGTTGCGAGATCACAAGCTTTATGCTAAGTTCTCCAAGTGCGAATTCGGTTGAGAAGTGTCAAATTCTTAGGGCACACCATTTCCCACGATGGTATCTCCGTAGATCCTAGCAAAGTTCAGGAGGTGATGGATTGGAAACCACCCAAATCCGTACATCAAATCCGCAGTTTCCTAGGATGGCGGGATATTACCGTCGATTCATTCCTGACTTCTCTAGAATCGCAAAACCCATGACCGAATTGCTCAAGAAGGGAGTGAAATTCGTGTGGAGTGAAGCATGTGAAAAAGCTTTTCACCTTCTCGGACAACACCTAACTTCGGCTCCAGTGCTAGCTCAACCCGATAATTCCAAACCATTCGAAGTCTTCGTGACGCATCGAGCCTTTGGTCTTGGCTGTGTCCTTATGCAAGAGGGCCGAGTCATCGCCTATGCTTCACGGGCCCTTAGACCCCATGAGCTCAACTATCCTACCCATGATCTTGAGTTAGCTGCCGTTGTTCATGCCCTCAAGATATGGAGACATTATCTAATGGGAAATCATTGCAATATCTTCACTGATCACAAGAGCCTCAAATATATCTTCACCCAGTCAGAATTGAATATGAGGCAGAGAAGATGGCTTGAGTTGATCAAGGATTATGATTTAGAAGTGCACTATCATCCCGGCAAAGCAAATGTTGTTGCGGATGCTCTTAGCCGCAAGGATCATTGCAACCACCTAGAGTTAGAGCCAGTCGGCAAACCTTTGTGTGAAGAAATGAGAAGGCTCAACTTAGAAGTGGTGCCGCGGGGAATCCTTTATGCCTTGACGGCGAGTCAAACCTTTATGACCAGATTGTCACCGCCGGCGCAATGATGCGGATGTTCAAACCATCGGGCGAAACTAGCGAAGGAGACCCAAAGTACGCTTGTTTTCGAAAGATCACCAAGATGTGGTCCGGTTCGGAAAACGTCTAGTGGTCCCCGTTGACCGGAAATCAAGAAGATCATTCTAGATGAAGCTCACAAGTCCAAGTAATCTATTCATCCCGGTAGTACCAAGATGTACCAAGATCCGAAACGAGAACTTTTGGTGGACTAATATGAAGGTGGATGTAGCCAAGTATGTAGCCGAGTGCGATACTTGCCACGGATGAAAGCAAGTCACTTGAAATCGGCGGGGAGTACTCCAACCCCCGTCGATACCTATGTGGAAATGGGACGATATTAGTATGGATTTCATTGTGGGTTTACCCATGACCCCTAGGAAGAAGGATTCTATTTGGGTAATTGTGGATAGGATTACCAAGACCGCTCACTTCATTGCCGTGCATACCACTTACTCCGTACAACAATATGCGAGAGTTGTATGTAGACCACGTAGTTCGTCCGCATGGAATCCCAAAAACTATAATCTCCGATAGAGGGACTCGGTTGTGGCCCGATTTTGGGAGCAATTGCACGAGTGTTTGGGAACCCGGCTACTCCCGTAGTTTCGGTTATCATCCGCGGACCGATGGTCGGACGGAGAGGATAAATCGATTCTAGAGGACATGTTGAGAGCAAGCATCTTGCACTTTAACAAGAGTTGGGACAAGTGTTTGTCCTTGGCGAGTTCTCTTACAATAACGGCTATCGAGCCGGCTTGAGAATGGCACCGTTCGATGCCCTATACGGACGTAGATGCCGCACCCCACCGAAGGCGGTCGGAGACCGGAGAAAGAGCACTCTTTGGACCGAGTTAGTTAAAGAGGCCGAAGAAAAGGTGCAAGTGATAAGAGAGAATTTGAAGATGGCCCGAGATGAGACAAAAGAGTTACCATGATAAGGGAACCGCACCTCGACACTTTGAAGTGGGAGATCATGTATACTTGAAAGTATCCCCCACCAAAGGTGTGCAAAGGTTCGGAGTCAAAGGAAAGTTAGCCCCGCGCTACATTGGACCTTATGAAGTAATAGAAGTATGTGGACCCGTGGCTTACCGTATCCAATTGCCAGAACGGTTTTCCGCAGTTCACAATGTGTTCCATGTAACTCAGTTGAAGAAGGGACTACCTGTTCCGGAGAACGAGATCATTGCGAGAAGCTAATGCTTGGATCGAGCCGGATTTCTCGCTCGTCGAACATCCATTGAAGGTACTAGACCAAAAAGAATGAAAGACTCGAAGGCGAGACCGTGCGAATGTACAAGATCCAATGGAGCCATCACACGGAAGAAGAAGCCACGTGGGAGACGGAGGATTATCTTAACACCAAGTATCGGGCTTCCTCCAATCCCGAAAAACGGTGAGTCTTTTCCCCATCTCTTCGTTGTCAAATCGAATCTCGGGACGAGATTCTTCTTAAGGGGGGTAGGCTGTGACGCCCCAGGTTTTTAATTACCGTCATTAACGCTAATGACCGGATTAGCCGGTCAAATGGTCAACCCTAGGTCAACCTGGGCCCTCACCCATGAAAACTCCCTAACACACCCCTAGTGACCCTTAGTGGATAGTTAAAACACTTGTGGGGCCAACCCATGGTCAAAGGGTGGGTCAAACCCCCTTGCCATCCAGTGTCCACAAGTGTCTGCCGGAATTTTTGCCGCGTTCTCCGAAATTCATCTAAACACTTAAAATTCTACCTTTAGGAAAGTTGTAGATCTAGTTGAGGGACACAACTTTCATGTAGATTGGCATTGCAAATTTAGAGGGGAAAATTGTGAAAAACCCCTTGCAAACCAGCTTTTACTGTTGCCAGACACAGGCTGACATTCAAGGTTGGCATCTAAATAGATTCAAATCTAGAGAGAAAAACCCCATACAGCCTTTGTGAAAATTTTAGCTGGTACTTAGATCTACAACTTTGGTACATTGCTTGGTCAAGTTTTATTCAAATTTTTGAAGAAAACATGAGTCAAACGGTGGGCCGACAAAAGGGTTAAGGCGGGGGAGCGTCGGCGCGCGCGCGACGTCGTGCGCGACCCGTGCGCGCGCGCGTCGCCGGCCGCCGCCGCCCGCGCTCCGGCGTCCGCGCCCGCGCGCCTCCCAACGCCCGCCGCCCGAGGACGACCGCGCCCCTAGGAGCGCCCGTGCCGAGGCGACCCGCGCCCCGTGACGCGCGCGCGGGGGGTCGGCGCGCGCCACGCACCGACGCGCGCGCGCGCGCGCGTGCGGTGGCCGGACGCCCCCCCCTTTGGACCGGCGGTCCGTTCACGCCCCCTCGCCCGCGTGCGCCGTACTACGGCCAAGGATCACGCCGCCGTCATCGCCAGGCCGCCCCAAGGCTATTTAAGCGCCGTCCTTCTCCTCCCCGCGCGCCACCCCGAGCAGCCCCGTCGCCATTGCCGCCGCCGCCGCTGCCGGAGCTCGCAGCTCGCCCTCCCCACTGGCCAACCGCACCACGAGTTTCCCTAGACCCTACTATACCTCCCAGGGTCACGTGTTGTCCAAGCCCGCGCCCTCCTCGCCGGGAACCCGAGCCGCCGCGGACGTGCCGCCGGCCGCCGCCGAGCGCCGCCGTGCGGGGGTCTCTCCGCCCCAACCACGCCTACCCATCCACCCTAGGTGAGCACGTGGTCCTCCACGGCCGCTTGCCGGGCCGGGATCGCCGCCGGCTCGCCGGAATCGGCCATGCCCGCACCACCGGCCCGGCCGGGGACCCAATTGCGGGGATTTAGTTCTTGTTAGGGTGTTACGAGTAAAAAGGCGGGACTAGTTGTGAAAGGCCCTATCTAACTTTTCTTGTAGATTGGTTCAAGGTCTTGTAAAATCCCTAGAAATTCACAGAAAAATCGTAAAATTGCCAAACTAATTTTGTAGGGTTCGGGATGCTAAACCCCACCCCTTGGTTGTATACTCATGCCTAGATTCAAATTAGTTTTGGCAGGAAAAATACAAATGTGTTATAAATGAATCTGTCCTAATTTGAAAAATACAACTTCTCTGTAGCTGAGCTTTGGATATGTTGTGTGTTAGGATATGACTAGATTCTGTACCAAATTTTGCACAAAGTTATGCGGTAGATTTTGCTAGACAAATTCTTTTCCATTCTGCAGTAGGTTGCCTAGATGATTTTTCATGTTAAAAACATTTATGTTCTTTAGGCCAACTTGTGCACACTGTCTTGTAATACTAAAAGACACATCCTGTGAATTAATCATGAATTTTGGGTTAACAGAAATAATTCTTCTCTATTTATGCATGTTTTGTTTTGTAAATTAATATACCAAGTTCGGTAGAGATTCCATGTGAACATGCTAGTTCTCTAGGCTTGTTTAGGACCAGAGAGCATGCCCAAGAAAGTTTAGGTCATTTTGATGCTTATTTATTTTTATATGCATTTAAATGGAATCACTAGATAACTTTGGTTATTTTCCATAATATTTAATTTCCTAGCATCCAACACTCACATGTGGGTCCGGGGATAGGTGCTAGTAGGCCTAAGAAACACTCATGTAATTTTTGGTAATTTAATTGTTTAATAAAAAGACTTAAATGACCTTTTAATATTAAAGGGAAATTAAATAAAGAAAAGGCCTTAATTAAATCTTTTTCCTTTTTGGAAGCATTATTTAATATAAATAAAATAAATTTAATTATCAGCTATGATAAGGAGTTAATTCACAAATAAAATATTAAATACACCATCGTTGGTAAAAATAAAATGAAATAAAGCTTTCACATGAAATGATAAGCTTAAATAAAAACCTTTATTCAAAGGTGGAATAAAAGAGTAAACCATGTACAACCCATGACTTCCTAAATTAGAAACCTTAGATGAATGCTTGTTAAGGTGAATAATGACCAACTAGAGTCGGATAAGACAACAAACTATCACATCACCTAAAGTGCATTGCATTCGTGTAGATCTTCGGACGGAGATTACTCCCCGGTCCCGGAAACCGAGGAAGGAGGAGCGGAAGGTTCTGCGATACGTGGACGTACTCAACACCGAGGGTGCCCAAGCTAACCTAGTCGACGAAGGCAAGCTCGGTGCATCTAACCTAGTTTTAAAGTTCTTTATTCAATTATCTATGAATGATTGTGCATTTACGTTTAGGAGTTGAATGAAACCCTAGATGCATGATCCATAGGTACCTTTGGTCCCTACTAGTATTATTAGGTCGATAGGCTGCTGAGCTATAGGACCGTTACAAGTCGGGTGATGACCTCACTCGCGAGAATAGGTTCCTAGATAGGAATCATAATATATCCTTAAATGGATTGCTCACGTGGTAAGAGCATGGGATGCGGGCTCGGTCCGGTGGTTATGTGGGTTAAGTTTTTGAACGTACTAAGCACATGCCGGTTATGGGGCCGGTAAGCCTAGTACCATAATGAGGCGGCTAGGGATCCTACCGTTACTACTCTTGGGATTCGCTCTCACGGCTCGCCACCGGTGGTGTATGGTGACTCGGGTATCTCGCGGGGTATGCGGATAGCCTGCACCAAAGACTGTAAGATTCGATCCCAACCCGAGGATTTATGGGGACGGCCTGGGGAGTTGTCCTCGCGGGGGCAGCCGACCGTGTGTTTGGGTCTACCTTGCAAGGTTTAAATCAATCGATTGTCGGCCTCTCACCGTTACCCGAGACTACTTACTCCACTAGTCATGTGATCCCTAATAATGGAAGTTGATGAATATTATGCTTGATTAATTGTATTGTACAACTTTGTTTGTACTAGTTGGCTAATGTAGTAAAGATCAAACGTACTAGAACTTGTGCTAAAATCTTGAAAGTAAGGACCTACTCTTTGTTACTTTTTAGCAAAAGCAACCCGGTAGCCAAAAAGCCTTTCATGGTCTAGAATTGGTGAAGTAGATATCACCCACGGGTAAGACTTCTCGAGTATTAGTATACTCGGCATTGCTATAATGTGTTGATCCGGGTAATGCCTTCGGTGATGTGTGGCCCCGTGAGATCCCGCCGGTGGGAGGGCGGAGGTGGGTGGAGGACGACTACTGAAAGCATCATGGATGGCCTCCCGTGGTGACTTCGCTGCCGTTAGTTATTTCCGCTGCTGTTCAAAACTCTGAACTATTTCGACATGACAAAAACTATGGTTTGTAATAATTAAACCCTTCGGGGTACAAATTCGAATGTGAATGTTGTTGTATCTCTGGACTCGCCTTCGAGTGAGTTTTAATGCATATATTCGATCCTTGTGCTCTCAAGTGATTTACGGGCGTTAACCGGCGACTTACGACGGGATGGTACTTTATTATTGCTTAATGACCAAAGTGGATCGGTCTTAGGCGATAGTACGGTACTTTCTGGGCGGGTTGTCACGATACATACTACCCATACCCGCATACCCGCGGGCAAAATAAACCCGTCTATGTCGTATGGACCTCCCTAGGCCCACTACCTCGGTGGGTACCGGGACCGACTACTCGGTGGGCCCACGGGACTACCGGCTTGCGCTACACGGCACCCGAAGGCGTGGAGCACAAGGGCTACGCGAGAGTAGTACTCGGTTAGGGAGGCCGTACATGTTCCGCGTCGTATAGAGGACTCCTAGACGTACTCGACTAGTACTCTCTCCCTACTCCGAGCTTGTAACCCCCGCTCCCGGACTATATAAGGCGAGGCGAGGGACCGATCTCTAGCATCCAATCTCCTCTCATACAACTCACGGCGCACCATTGCACCATCTTGTAATCGTGCCCTATCAATCCGAGCTACGCGGCATACGGGACGTAGGGTATTACGCACCTCGCGGCCGAACTTGTCTAAATTGTGTGCCACGTGTCTCTTCCTTCGAGTTACCGATCTCGGCGAGTCACATTCATCTACTTCGGGTACTCCCCGTAGTAGGTTGCCGGTCCAAAACACCGACGGTGGCGCGCCGGGTAGGGGCTCTCGCTCGAGATCACATGGCCAACTCGACGGCTTCCGTCCACTTCAAGCCAAGCTGTCGCCTTCAACCGCGGCGACACCTTCGTCTTCGGCGCACGGGTCCGCATTGCGATGGCATGGGCTCCTTCCCGGCGCCGCCTAACCATGCGGCCCAACCCAAGGACGGAGCCTCGTGACGCTTCCCCGAAGTTGTCACGGGCGAACTCGCCGGCAAGTTCGGCGAAATTTCGCTCTTCAACCACCACGGCGACTTCGAGCTCGAGTCCGTTTCCAACTCGAACCCGACGTCGCCATGGGCCATCGCATGTGAGCCGGGCTGCTCGGCCATCGCGGCGGCCCCCTCACCACGCGAGCACTCCGCGCGTGGCCCCACGCATCCTCGGCCGGGCCCGCACGAGCGCTCCCACTTCGCGCGGGCCGGCAAGGGCCCGTACCCGAGTACAACTCGGACTCCGACGCCGTCCCCGATCGCGCTTCGGACTCCGGCCCTCTCCCCGAGTTCTACTCGAACCCGGGCTACGAGTTCGACTTCGGGTCGGACCACGAGGAGCTCGAGTCCGAAGACGACTCCTCCGAGCTTCCCTTGTCGGGGCCGGCCTCGGGGCTGGTTATAAAATCAACGCCGGCCGGGAGATACGTCTGCGGCCGGACCGCAAGTCCGCCGACACGGTAAAGGGAGACTCACGCTACGTCGCCTACATCGACTCGCTACCGTTCCGGGAGGGAACACCACTAACCGGGGGCGACTCAAATACACCAGGCGAGGTGGCACCCTGCGAGTCCCGGCATGGGCACCCCCCGATCGCCAAGTCTTCATGGCTGCCGGCGACACCCCGGGACCTTCGGGCACGGCCGAGGACAAGTACACGGAGGACATCTCCGCGGACGAGGGCGTGCGCCAACGCACACGCGAGACGAGACCGCCGCCAACGGGGACGCTCGACGCGAACGCAACGGGGAAGCGCGGCGAACGACGCCGGCGGCTCGGAGACAACCTCCCCATCCGCAACCTTGCGGAAGCTCTCGGGCGGTCGAGAGCGAGTACACACCACCCACGAGCGGTGCCTCATGTCGATCACAACGATCGCACGCCGAGCTCGGGGCATACGCGCCGGAGAGGTCATCGCCAAGCTCGGCCCGAAGAAGCCTACTTCATGCGGGTCGACAACGAGCCAACCAACCTCCTCCCGGCTAAACCCCGCGACAACGAAGCTACTAGTCGCGGCGCTAACGCTCGGTCCCAACCGTACTCGAGCGGACCTCCCCGGCCAAACCAAACCGCCGCCGCTCCAACGCCGGCGGACCTTCTAACGAGGACCAAGGCAACCGAGAAGTTGTTCCCCACCGCGCTCGGCCGGTGGCGGCGGCAACGACCCCGACGGCGGCGGCGGCGGCGGCGGCGGCTCCAACCATGGGGCCAACGGGGAGAGCCGGGAGGCGGCGGCGGTCGCGGCGGCCGAGGCCACGCGAACGACCACGCCTCCGGCGCCTCGCACGGCGGGTACGACGCTCGCCGAGAAGATTGAGGAGGCGCGCCGGCGGAAGAAGTCGACCCCGCCGGCCGAGGGCGACGGCTTCCCCGCCTTCTCACCTCGACTTCACAACTTACTCCTCCCCGACAAGTTCAAGCCTTTGGGGATCACCAAGTACGACGCGAAGCGCGGATCCTATCCGGTGGCTCCGATGCTACGCCCTCTCCATCGAGAAAGGCGGCGGCAACGGCGACACCAAATGCCTCTACTTCCCCTTCGTCCGGACCAAGCACCACTCACATGGCTCGAGTCGCTCGACAAGCACTCGATCGACAAGTGGGACCGGCTCAAGGAGCGGTTCACAAGCAACTTCGCGGGCGCCATGGGCCGTTCGGGTACTCGCATGGACACGGCCATGATCAAGCGAGGAACGGGGGCGAGACCCTCCGCAAGTACATGCGCCACTTTTTCGACAAGCGCGCTACCGTCGTCGACGTCACCGACAAGGAGGTCATTGACCTCTTCCGGGACGGCCTCTACCACCGCCGCACCTTCGAGGACTTCGGTCGTCGCCGCCCCGAGTCCATCCCCCACCTCAAGGACATGATCACGTCTGGGCGGATGAAGAGGACAAGGCCAACGCCAAGTACAACGCCATCCGCGGCAAGTCCAAGCAGAACCAGGGCGGCGGCAGCGGCGGCAATGCAAACCAAGGCGGACGCAACAACAACAACAACAACAACAACAACAACTACTCGGGTCCCAACCGCAAGCGCAAGCCAGACAACACCGTCGCGGCTATCCAGCACCTGCGAAAGGGAACTCGAAGAAGAACTGCGGCGGTTTCAAAGACCCGCCGAAGGAGAAGTGCCCGTGGCATCCAAACGGCAACCACACTACCGAGCAGTGCTACCAGCTCAGGCATGCACTCAAGGATACCCCGGAGCCACCGCACCCTCACGACCAAAAGGGCAAGAAGAAGGACGGCGACAACAACGACTTCCAAGAACCCGAGAAGACTGTCAATGTCCTCTTCGGCGGAGCGCCGGCGGGCGGGGGAGCGAAGGCTACCCGTCGTGAAGTGATGTCCATTGAGCCAGCGGTCCCGACCCCTCTCAGGTGGTCGGAGGTACCCATTACCTTCTCCCGCGCGGACCAATGGACCGGCTTCTCCGAACCGGGACGGTTCCCCCCTCGTCCCGAAGCCAACGGTGGCGGGCTCCAAGCTCAACAAGGTGCTCATCGACGGTGGAAGCGGGCTCAACGTCCTCTTCACCAAAACCTTGAAGAAAATGAAGCTCGACGTCACCCCCATGCTCACCAAGAGCGAGCACGCCCTTCTACGGCATCGTCCCGAGCAACGCGGCTATCCCACCGGGCTCGGTGGTGCGCGATTACCTTCGGGGCGTCTCGGGACAACTACCGCACCGAGTACATCAAGTTCGAGGTCGCGGATTTCGAGACCTCTTACCACGCCATCCTCGGCGGACCGGCCATCGCCAAGTTCATGGCGGTGCCCCACTACACCTACTTGGTACTCAAGATGCCAAGTCCAGCCGGTGTACTCTCCCTCCAAGGGGACTTGAAGATCTCCCACGGACTGCGACACGAAGCCGTGGCGATCGCTTCCACAAACCAAGTACCCAACGCGATGATGGAGGTCTACGCCGCGTCGAAGAAGCTTGCTACAAGCGAACTCGACATCCCAGAGAAGTCTGACAGCGCCAACAAGCCTCAGCCACCTGAGGAGGTACTCGTCAAGACGGTCGACCTCGGAACAGGCGACCCCAGCAAGACCACCACCATCGGGGCCGGCCTCGACCCCAAATAGGAAGACGCGCTCATCAGCTTTCTTCGGGCTAACCGCGACATCTTCGCGTGGAAGCCAACGGACATGCCGGGGAGTGCCCGAGAGGCGATTGAGCACGCGCCTCAACGTCGATCCAAAGGCCACCCCTAAGCGACAACACCTCCGATGTTTTGCCGACGACGGACGGGACGCCATCAAGAAGGAGCTCGCCAAGCTACTCGCGGTGGCTTCATCGGAGAAGTCTTCCATCCTGAGTGGCTCGCCAATCCCGTCCTCGTCCGCAAGAAGAACTCGAACAAGTGGAGGATGTGCGTCGACTACACCGACCTCAACAAGCACTGCCCCAAGGACCCCTTCGGGTTGCCACGGATTGATCAAGTCATCGACTCCACGGCGGGCTGCGACCTGCTTTGCTTCCTCGGCCGCTACTCCGGTACCACCGGATCGCAATCAAGGAGGAAGACCGGAAAAGACCGCGTTCATCACCCCGTTTGGCGCGTCTTCGTTACACGACCATGTCATTCGGGTTGAAGAACGCCGGCGCTACCTATCAACGGGCCATCCGGGCCCGCTTCAAGCGGCAACTCAACAAGAACGTCGAGGCTTACGTGGACGACGTGGTTGTCAAAACCGGGGACTACGGTACCCTCATCGACGACCTTGAAGAGACCTTCGCATCGCTACGCGAGTACCGCCGGAAGCTCAACCCAAACAAGTGCGTCTTCGGCGTCCCTTCGGGCAAACTACTCGGCTTCATCATCGGCCCGGCGCGGCATTGAAGCCAACCCCGAGAAGATCTCCGCCATCACCGAGCATGAAAGCTCCCACGAGCATCAAAGACGTACGAAGGCCGACGGGGTGCATGGCGGCATTGAACAGATTCATCTCGAGGCTAGGAGAACGGGGCCTCCCCTTCTTCAAACTACTCAAGCATCACGAGAAGTTCATGTGGACTCCGGAGGCGGATCAAGCCCTTGCCCGGCTCAAGGACTTCTGTCAAAGCCACCAATCCTCACGGCTCCTCACAAGGGCGAGCGCCTCTTGCTCTACCTAGGCCGCGACTACTCACGTGGTCGATGCGCCATCGTTGTCGAGCGGCGGGGAAGACGACCACGCCTGCCGGTCCGGGCGCCCGGTCTACTTCGTCGGCGAGGTTCTATCGAGTCCAAGGCTCGCTACCGGCCGTGCGAAGCTCCTGTACGCTCTACTCATCACCTCGCGGAAGCTACGGCACTACTTACGGGGGAGTACTCGGTCTCCGTCGTCACCGACTACCCGCTCGGCGACATCTCGAGGAACCAAGACGCCACGGAAGAATCTCCAAGTGGGGCTGTCGAGCTCGGCGCCCTCACCATCGACTTCAAGCCATGCACGACCATCAAGTCGCGAGGCACTAGTCGATTTCATGGCGAGTGGCGGGAGAACCGGCTACCCACTCCCACCGCGCGACCGAGCATTGGGTGATGTACTTCGACGGCTCACTCAACCTCGAGGGCGCGGGCGCGGGGGGTACCCCGATCTCTCCAACGGGCGAACAACTCAAGTACGTCCCGAGGATCTTCCGGAAGGTCTCAAACAACGAAGCCGAGTACGAAGCTCTCCTACACGGGCTCCGCCTCGCGGCTCACCGGGCATCAAGCGGCTACTAGTCTACGGCGACTCCGCGGTGGTCATCAACCAAGTCAACAAGTTTCGGGACCGCAACAAGGAGAACATGGACGCCTACGCCTAGAAGTCCGCAAGCTCGAGAACAAATTCTATGGTCTCGAGTTCCATCACATCGTCCGCGACAACAACGTTGCGGCGGACGTCCTCTCGAAGCTTGGATCCACCCGCGCTCAAGTACCGGCGGGCGTCTTCGTCCATGAGCTTCACGCGCCATCCATCCGGAGCCGGCGCCACCAACCACCTTGTCCCGGCCCATCCACCGAGCGGGCGGGGAGGTCATGATGATCGACGTGGACTGGAGGCAACCCTTCATCGACTACCTCAGCGAGCAGAAGGTCCCCTCCGACAAGAACGCGGCCGAACAACTCGTCCGCCACGCCAAGTCTTACGTCCTCGTCGGAGACAAGCTTTACAAGCGGGGCGCATCTTCTGGAGTACTCATGAAGTGCGTCCCTCGTGAAGAAGGCAAGGACATCTTGGAGGAGATCCACAAGGGCATCGCGGCAACCACGCGTCTTCACGAACGGCGGTCGGCAAGGCCTTCCGACGAGCTTTCTGCGGCCCACGGCCCTAGGCGATGCCGAAGAACTCGTCGAAGGTGCCAAGGGTGTCGGTACTTCGCCAAGCGACAACACGTCCCGGCCTACAAGCTAGTCACCATACCGCCAACCCGGCCCTTTGCCTGCTGGGGGGCTAGACATGATTGGGCCACGCGCCAACCGCGCCGGGGAGGATTCAACGGGTGCGGTGGCTATCGACAAGTTCACCAAGTGGATCGAGGTCAAGCCGGTCACATGCCCCAAGGCGACAGAGTACTCGACTTCCTGGATAAACTCGTACACCGCTATGGGCTACCCCACCGCATCATCACGGACACGGGGTCCAACTTCAACAACCACCGGTTTCGGGAGTGCGCGAGAACCGGCGGGATTGATTCCGATACGTCTCGGTCGCCCATCCACGGGCCAACGGACAAGTCGAGCGCGCCAATGGGATGGTGCTCGACGCCCTCAAGAAGCGGCTACACAACGCCGCTAACTCCAAAGGGGGCAAGTGGATCAAGGAACTACCCAACGCACTCGGGGGGCGCGGACTCAACCATCCAAGCCAACGGGGCAATCCCCCTACTTCCCGGTCTACGGCTGCGAAGCCATCCTCCCCGCCGACGTCATATGGAACTCGCCGGCGGTGGAGCACTACGACGAAGGCGTCTCGGAAGACGACAGACGAGTTGACATCGACGGCCTCGAAGAAGCTCGGCCGCGCCGCCCTCGTCCAATCGGCAAGGTACACGGAGGGTGTCCGACGCTATCATGATCGCAACGTCAAGGAACGCTCCTTCAACGATGGAGATCTTGTCCTCCGCCGTATCCCGAACACGGAAGGACTTCACAAGCTCGGCCTCCCCACGGGAAGGCCCCTTCACCGTGGCTAAGGTGACCGGGTCGGGCTCCTACCGCCTTCAAACACTTGAAGGCGAAGACGTCAACAACTCGTGGAACGTCGACCAACTTTGTCGATTCTACGCCTAGTCTACACGACTACTCGGGGTTCAAGTCTAATCGACTACATCAACGCCCCCGGCCGTAGCGACCCTCCGGGCCCCGGCTCCGGTCTCCGGGACTTCCCCTCTCCATGATCCGGCCGCGCGCGGCTACCTACGGACCCCGGGTTGCGACGAGCGTCAAGGACTCTAGCGGCGGTCTACAAAGAGACCACACTCCAAGATCCGGCTGCGCGGCTACTTGCGATCTACGATCCGGCCTACACGGCTACCTACGGATCACCCCGATGGCGGCTACCCGCTCCGGCGCTACTTAGGCGTAAGCGGCCTCCCGGTCCCGGCGACTACTTTGTAACTACGGCCCCGGCCACCTAGGTGTACTTCTTCGGTAATAAAGATTGATCGTTCATCAACTTATTCTCGCCTACTCCCTACAACGGGACTACGAAGCCGAGTACTACTACTCGCACCCACTCCACGATGGGCGCTCCGCACTGCGAGATCGCGACTACGAGTACTCATTGTTGGAAAATTTTCTTTCATTGATACTTGAACAATTTATTACAATTGTTTTCTTGTACAACTATGGCTACCGGCTACTTATTACGGGGCTGCGGAGGTTCGGCTTCTCGGCTACCGCTCCGCGATGGGAGCCATCCGTTCCGGCGGCTGCGCATCTTGCTCATCGGAGCGGTTGGCGGCTACCCCGCCGGCGACCACCTCCACCGGAGCCTTCGGGAAGTACGACTTCATGAAGGCCAAGACTTGTCTTGGGATCGACCCGGCCATATGCTTGACGTAGGCGGCTAGTCGGCTTGGAGCTTCACGAAGGCGATCCACCGGAGGGGCGATGTTGGGGCCGCCGGGTGCGGCACCGGGAGCCTTGCGATCGGCGGAGCGGCTTCCTCCAACTCCTTCAAGCGGGCCCGCAATGCCTCGCGGTCTTCGTTCAATTTCCGCAAAGATTTGTAGCGGTTGACGAGATCCCCGTCGAAGCAATCCGCGGCTCCATATGCTTCTCGCACTCGAAGGCGAGTTCCTTGTAGTCGAGCTCGAGTACCCGGCGGGCTTCTTGCTCCCGGTAGAAGAGGTTCTTCATGCTCGTCTCCGAGGCCTTCGACTGCTCCACACGGCCCTCAAGCTGCGCAACACGGAAATGCAACGGCGGGTCGGGAGGCTTCTCGACTTCCAACAAGTACTCGACAAGTCGAAGGATATACCTTTATTCTTGTTGCGGAGGCCCTTGTTCTTCCGCACCAAGTCATCGCCCTTCGCCTGCAACTCCTGGACGTCGTTGTAGTACTTGGCGAAGGCGGCGTCGAGCTTTGATTGCATAGCAGCCGTGTGCTTCCGCGACTTCATGAGCTGCTCCTCTAGGGCCTCGGCACGGAGCACGGTGTCACCATAACCCTGCAGCAGGTTCGACTTGTCGCGGGACCGCTCCGCGACGTCCTGCACAAGACAACTCAAGTCATGACGAGTACTCAACGGCAAAAGGATTGACTACTCGAAAGGCTACGGCTACTTACCTTCATCCATTGCTCGGCTCGACGGATCGCCTCCAGGTGCTTGGCTACCGTCGCCGGCTCGACGAGATCGTCCGCAAGAAGCTCTATCCCGCCGCGGCTACTCGAGGTGGCCTCCGTCATCGGTGCAGAACGGATGGGCTCTGCGTCTTGGATCTCAGGGGAGCGGATAGCCACCTCCAAAGCAATCTGCGGCGACGTGGTAACCGCCTCTCCCCCGGCGATCTCCTCGACGACCTCCGCCATAGGCTCGCGGGCTTCTTCCGCGGCCCTCGGGGCCTACGGTGTCAACTTCACGCATTGGCACCCCGGCGGGGATGTCACCACCTTCGCCGCGCCGTCAACAAAACGACATGTGCATCGGTGCCTACGACTACTCCCCCCGGAGCTTCGCGGCCTTCACGTAGGGTACTCACCTTCGACTACACTAGCCTCCGGCGGCGGCGCTTCGGTAGCCGGTGGCTCGGCCACGGCTTGGGCGGCGGGAGTGGTCTCTTCGGCAGGGCGGCGCAACTTCTTCCGCCACCGCCGATGAGGGCTCGTCCCCATCCCGGAGTCGGATCCGTGGATTTTACGCGAGAAATATTCACGGAGGGTCGTCGAACAAGATCGACTACAGCAACCGGTACTACTCGTGAGGATATGTACTTACAAGTTCGACCGGACAATGGTCACGGCCGGAGCACCGAGGATGTCGGCAATATCAACCGGTCCACCCTCGGCGGGCGCCTCCTCCTCCCGCCCCGCGGCCTACGCCTCCTCCACGGCGGCGGCGGCGGCGCGCAGACGTCTCTCGCGCTCCGAGGCCACCACCTCTCCAACGGCGGCGGCCACGGGTCCTGTGCTCTCTTCTCGGGAGCGAGGGGCGGCGCTCCGGTTGCGCCGGGGAGTTCTTCGACGGTGGGGGCCGGACCGCGACTTCCGGCCGGTTCCCCACCGTATCCCACACGCCCTCGTCGCCCTCGTCGACGGGCTCCGTGGCGGCACCTCCCGCATACAAGGAAGACTACTCGTCGGCAAACGTACTCGAACAACGAGTACTCGACTACTACTGCTCAAGACGACTTACCTCCCGAGGCGTGGTCTCCGAGACCTTCAGCTTCTTCGTCACCCGCTTCCGGCGGGGTTGCGCGGCTTCCGTGGCGGCGCAGCAAGGCTAGCCTCCGGGCTGGCGGAGGGTCTTGTACCAGCGGAACATGAGGCAAGCCCGGGCGGCTAAACCTCGACCACGGTGGAAGCGGTCTGCGGCGTCTCTTCGTCTTCGTCGTCGTCGTCGTCGTCGGAGGTATCTTCCACGACGACGGTGTCGTCGCCTTCACCAACCTCGCGGCGCTCCTTCGCCTTTCCCTCTATCGGGACCTCGATCCCGCTCGGTGGTGGCCGCGGCTCGGAGATGAACCGCTTCACATCATCCCTGTGCAAGACACAAGACGTCGCAACTCTACTACAAGTAATCACTACTCGACTAGGGGAGTACGACTACTCACCTCCTTGGGCGGGCGCGCGGCGGAGTACTCCTCGGCCCGGGCACGCCGTGTATGGCGGCATGTCCTTGAAGATCCGCGACAACCTCTCGACGATGTCGTTGTCGTCCAGCTCGCCTCCCGGCATCCGCGACGCGTCGTCGTCGCCGGTGTACTCGAAGCCCAGGGTCTCCCGAGCCATCAGCGGCTGGATCCTGCGCTTCATGAAACTGAAGGCCACGTGCTCGGCCCTCAGTCCCGCCTCCCTGAGCACTTTGATGCATGCTAGCAGCTCGGGGAGCTGGATTCCTTCTTGCATGGTGGGCTCCGTGTTCCACCACTCACGGTGCCTGGGCTGCCGTCCGCTCGGCTTCGGCGAGCCGGGGGTGGTGGTTCGTGATGTAGAACCACCTGGTCTTCCAGTCCGTGTTGGAGTCGACAAGTTTGTACGCCAAGTACTGCTCCGCGGCGTCCTCCCTCAGCTGGATGCCGGCTCCTCCGACTACCCTTGGGTTGGAGGCACTTGGTTGCGGCTTGACGCGGAAAAACTTCCGAAAAGCACCCGGTGCGGCTTGATTCCGAGGAAGGCTTCGCGAAGTGGACGAAGACCGACGTGTGGAAGATGCCGTTGGGGTTCAAGTTCAGGTACTCGATCCCGTAGTACCCAAGCGCAGCCCCTTGAAGAAGTCGGCGGGCCGGGAGCGCAAGACCACGCTCCACGAACCGCGAGAACATCGGGATCTCATCTTCGGCCTTCTCCATCGGATATGGATCTCCGGCGGCGGATCTCCACATGTCAACCTCCTTCTCCCCGATGAACCCCCTTGTTCGGGGAGGGTCGGCGGTCCTCCGTCTTCACTTTAGATTTCTTCCACTCGCGGCTCGGATCAGCCCGCGGTGGAGACATGGGCGGCGCCGCTCGGTGGCAGCCGCGGCGGCCTCTTCGCGGCCCCTCTTCTTCCCGGCGGTCTTGGACGTCTTGGACGGCGACGGCTTCATCCTCCAAGTGCAAGGCGTCTTCACTCGCATCCGCTCGGGGGCTACCCTAAAGGCTTCGGGTGGCGGCGTGCTCGGATCTACTACGGTGGCAGCAGGCGCTGGGAGTGGATTCGCTTCAAGATGCAAGTGAAATGGCTGCGGCTCGAATGGGTGAAAAACCCTAAGGGTTTTGGCTTCTATTTATAAGCCAAATCAGCTCCTCAACGGGCGGCTGGATAAGTCCACACGCGGCGACTCGGTGGTCGCGCGTGACTCTTCGTATTCTACTAGTCGACGCGCCTCACCTCGGGGGCTCGGCTACTTCTACTCGACTACCTGGGAAGCGGCTAGTCTCAAGAGCATCTCAGGACACATTCTCCAAAGAAGACCCTTCAATTCGAGAGGAAGTACTCGACTCAAGGCTCGGGGGCTCCGTGCCACGTGTCCTTCGGTTTTTCTCTCCGGATTTTTCGGGATTTTCTTGCCAAGATTTCAGATGGACCCTCAGCTAGAGCCCGCGGCTCAAGGCTCGGGGGCTACTCCATGTGGAGTGCGGTTTTGCAAATCGCACCTCCATACCAGCTTCGGCTTCAAGACAAGACGGGCAGTTTTTGAAGACCTTCGAAGGCAGTTTTCGAGGACGCTTGGGACTACTCGAGAAGACTTCAAGATTGCTCAAACATCAGCCTCGAATTACATTCCGGCCTCGGGATGCTTCAACTACTCTTGAGGACTTTTGACTTGTAGCACTCAGGGACGCTTGAGGACTACTCGTTAAGGCCGTCAAGACTACTTGAAGCTATCCTTCTCGACTACAAAGTACTCGGGGGCTTGTCGTATGGACCTCCCTA
This sequence comes from Cenchrus americanus, assembly GCA_947561735.1. Lineage (NCBI taxonomy): Eukaryota > Viridiplantae > Streptophyta > Magnoliopsida > Poales > Poaceae > Cenchrus > Cenchrus americanus. Next base: position 61,731,034 of record OX387240.1, read on the forward strand.
GGCCCACTACCTCGGTGGGTACCGGGACCGACTACTCGGTGGGCCCACGGGACTACCGGTTTGCGCTACACGGCACACCGAAGGCGTGGAGCACAAGGGCTACGCGAGAGTAGTACTCGGTTAGGGAGGCCGTACATGTTCCGCGCCGTATAGAGGACTCCTAGACGTACTCGACTAGTACTCTCTCCCTACTCCGACTTGTAACCCCGCCTCCGGACTATATAAGGCGAGGCGGGGACCGATCTCTAGCATCCAATCTCCTCTCATACAACTCACGGCGCACCATTGCACCATCTTGTAATCGTGCCCTATCAATCCGAGCTACGCGGCATACAAGACGTAGGGTATTACGCACCTCGCGGCCCGAACTGTCTAAATTGTGTGCCACGTGTCTCTTCCTTCGAGTTACCGATCTCGGCGAGTCACATTCATCTACTTCGGGTACTCCCCATAGTAGGTTGCCGGTCCAAAACACCGACAGTCTACAATATGTGATAAACGTGTAAAATAGTACATTGTTAGTGAAGGATAACTTAATATTGATAACTAACAAAAAAATCTTATGTTTTGTTAGACTATTAATTAGTTAAAAATTATCATTTATCTTTTTTATCAATTAAATTCGTTGATGTATGCACCCTATCACGTGTTATGTTCTTAAATATATTATTTTACAACGGGTATGTTATCGGGTATGGGTTACCCGACGGGTAAAAAAACCCGCGCGGGTACGGGTATGGGTAAGAACTCAAACCCGCATGTGGGTATGGATTTTTTAGCGGGTGGGAGTTACAGTTGACAGGTGCGGGTATGGAACGGCACTACCCGACGGGTTTCTACCCGTTGCCATCTCTAACAAAAACAAATTATACTACCGGATTCGCTGCCTTTGCCGAGAGCAGCATGCTCTCGGCACAGGACGGTTTCCTCTCGGCGCAGGATCTGCCAAGAGGAAGCTCTCAGCACAGGGCACTCGGCACCGTCCGACCGACAAAGAGCTCTGTGCCGAGAGCCCCACCAAATCCTCTCGGCACATTTGTGCCGAGACGCATATAAAGCTCTCGACAGAGAAATTTGAAAAGGATTAAAAAAGACAAAAGCCACAGCGTGGGCCCACCGCTGCCGCCGCCGGGGAGGGATGAGGAGGTCGTCGCCACCGTCTGGATCTCCTCGCTCTGCAGCCGTCGAAGTCCACCTACGCGACCCAGGAGCTAGGGACTGAAGAGGAGGTCGGAGGCGCCGGATCTCCTCGCTCCGCCGTCGCCGTGGCCCACATCCAGAAGCTGGGGAGGGATGAGGAGGCCTTTTTTAAAAGCCGCCACCGTCGAAGTCCACCTGCGCGACCCAAGAGCCGGGGACGTAAGACAAGGCCGGAGGCGCCGGATCTCCTCGCTCCGCCGCCGTTAAGTCCCACCTACGCCAGATCATCTCGCTCCTGCCGCCGTTGATGTCGCCGCCTCCACGCTTGGATTCGTGAAGCTCGAGGTCGCGTCGGGGGAGGAGAGCTCCAGGCCGCGTCGGAGAAGCTCCAGACTGTCGCGGTCAAATCCGTCGCCGCTGTGCTGCGGAAGCGCCGCCGCCCTCCGATCTGCCACCACCGCGCCTCGCCCCGCCACCACTCCTCTCCACGAGGTGAGGGGCGAGTGGAGGGGGAGGGGACGACAAGGGTGGGGCAGTGGAGGCCGGAGCGGGAGAGAGGGAGGAGGCCCTGCCGGCGTTGATGGAGAGGAGGGAGGTTTGCGGGCCATGGGAGCAGGAAGGTGGGTGGGAGGCGGCGGCGTGGAGGGGGGAATGGGAGGAGGCAGGTGGGGTGGTGGGAGGCGGCGGCGTGGAGGGGGGGGAGGAATGGGAGGGGGCGGGGGCGCGGTGGGGGGTGGGAGGAATTTATCTTTCTAGGGTTTGGCGGGGGTTAAGTGGGTCGGTGGGGTGTTGTGGGTCGGCTAGACGCTGGTGGGCTATCTTTGTCGAGAGCCACGTCAACCTGCTCTCGGCAAAGAGCTACAATTTTACTCAAAAATAATTACTAAAATAGAAAATAGATTTGAAAATTTTACAAAAACATAGCAAGACACTAATTATGTTGTATATTACATGTAGAAAAGTTTTTATTGTCAAACTCAATTTTGAATTTCTCTAGTACTCCAAATCTAATCACATTAGTTCAAATCTTAGAAACTTCTCGTGAGATGTTCCAGTTTCTAAACAGCGTACGTGTTCATGTGTTCAAAATATTCTCAATTTTTTTTACAACCTCCTCATATGGTATCATGAGTACTTGACAAATTTCGTGATTTTCAAACTTCATATGAATTTTATACAGTTTTTTAACCGTTCTACCTTACGATGTTCATCAGGATCGGAGAACCAAATGTTGGAAAGTTAGCTTGATTTCATGTACATGGTCTTAGAGATGTCTCATGAACATGAATATCATGTTTCACCAATTTTACTACATAATTTCATGCACTTGCAGTTTCATATCGGACGTATGCAAAAAAAAATACCTAGAAAGATGTAAAATTGTTAAATATAGCAAACAAAATTAAAATTGTGCCAAATTTGAGCATAAGTTTTGTTTGTATGTTGAGGATAGAAAAAAATTGGAGGTAAAAAATGATTTTTTTTAAATTTCTTTGCCGAGAGCAAAAAATGGCTCTCGGCAAAGTAATCTTTGCCAAGTGTTTTTTTCCTTACCGAGAGTTATTTGTTTGACTCTCGGCAAAGAAGGCTCTGTGTCGAGTGTTTTTTCATTGCTGGAAGTTTTTTATTTAGCTCTCGGCAAAGCTTTCTTTGCCGAGAGTTTTCTATTTCGCTCTCGGCAAAGAAACGAACTCTAGGCAAAGCCTAAGATTCCGGTAGTGTTAAAGCATACATACTATAACTGAAAATGGACAATTTCAATAGCACATAAACTCACTGAAGAATGGGTTGCAGGTGCATATAGAACTAGGTGACACCATGCGTGTTGTTGCGGGATCTTTTGGTAGAATTTAAAAATAAAAATACTAAAGTTGGTTGCATAGGAACATTTTTGAAATTTCAAAACATAAACAATAAGATGATTTCTTGGTAGAATCCTTTTGCAAATGACATTATACACGAAAACATGTTTAATTTATTGAGAGAGAACGATTATTAAATGATCGATCCACCATGTTTTTTTGTTGTGAGAATTTTATAGCATGGTACTCACAAAGACTAATAAATCATATACATGGATGTTATTAGTCACAGAAAATTGACGGAAGTCATAAATACATAGTTCTCATAAATACATAGTTCTCATGGATGGTGATGTGGCATGTGTAGTGGGGTTCCTTGATGAGGTGGGGTGCTTGCATGTTGAGAGAAATATAAGTTAATGAATTGTAGTGGAGTGCTCCTATATAGATTAAATAGATTATAGATAGAATGGTCAAACATTATGAAAAAAAATTAACAACGACAAATATTATTTTGATAACATTTGAGTTTAGTTATATGGCTGAAAACTATATCTAATTTTTAAACATAATATGAGGAAAAGTCAATGGTAACAAATATTTTGACACGAAAGGAGTAGAATTGAACAATGGTTTATCTCTAGAGTATTTGAACTGAAAGACACAAAAAGGAAGAATAAGATTTCACTCGATCTAGCCTATAGAGATGTCGGTCGTCGTTTTTTGACACGTGTTCAACATACTTGCTGAGTGTATGCCTTCGCGTCATTATATATGGATCTTTGTACATGTTTGAAATTGAGATTTGAAGCCACATGATGCATGAGTACAATGAAGACGAAGAACAGAACTTGTTCTTCAATGTAATTTTTTTTGGAAGTGCTGTTTGTGACATGATCCTTATGTAATCAGCTTTGAACCGATGAATTATTCCTTTTATACCAATCTATTAAATTTGGCGGTGTCGTTCACCTCCTCCCCCGCGCTAATCCGTCGCCCCGGCCGCTCCCCACCCGTCCAAATCCGCGCGGCCTCCCCTCCTCTCCCCCTCGTCCCCGTACGGCCTCACCGGGCGAGGCGACGCGGATGCGAAGTAGACGCGGCGGCGGCACGGATCCCGCGCGAAATCCTCCACCGGCCTCCAAATCCTCCGCGGCGGCCGCCAAATCCTCCCCGCCAAAAACAAATCGAGATTAAACGATCCACCGCCGCTCGCCACCGGGATCTCCTCGTCGCGCCGCCCTCGATGGCCCGCCCGAGGAAAGAGAGAGATGCGAGACGGATCATGAATTCAAGATGCAACGAGAGAGGAGGAAGAGGAACTCCCCGGAACTCGTCGAGGGCCGGCCGCCGCCACCACCTCCGCTCGGTGCCGCCTCCCCTACGCCCGGCGTCGCGAGAAGGAAATGGCATGGAGGGGCCGGCCGGCGGGAAGGGCGAGCACGGGAGCGAGGCGCTCCGCCCCGGCGGCGGATCCTCTCGCACGCGCGCGCGGAGGAGCGAGCTCACTCCATGAACGTCGCGGCGAGCTGCTCCATCCCGGCCCGCAGCGCCTAGCCGCGCCGGCACAAGCCGCGCGAGATGCCGAGAGAGGGGAAGCGGGGCGGCGGACGGAGGCCGGGTAGGGCGCCGGCGCCGGTGGTGGGCGGGAGCGAAGTCGCCGGTGGGTTGGCTCTCGGGCGGGCCTAGATGGAGTTCGGGGAGCTCGATGAGGTCATGTGGATGAGAATTACCGAAGCTGCTCGAAGGCTGTTGGATACGGTAAAAAAACATGTGGTGCGCAAATACTTTACAATTAAAAACAGAAAGGACACATTGTATGCTATGAAAACGAAGAAAAAATTAGATAGAGCTCGGCCAACACACGGTAACCCAATCTTAATCAAATAGATAGCCACACAATGGTATACATAAATGCATTTGTAGTTGATTTGAAGCTACACGTGAAGCATTAAACGACTTATAGACACATTCTCTACCTATGGGCCGTATGAACCGTTTGTACATCCGTCTATGTATGTCGCTCGAGATTCCGGCCATTTTACAAGAAACACCCCGCCGACGCGAGTAGACGGGTTCTGTCGCCCGATCGGCGGACGACTTCGTCCCGTTCCCCGAGGCTCGAGCGACCCTTGCGCGGCCCCGGGGGCATGCCGGGCCGACGGGGATCTCGCACGCCCGCACCACGCTCGCCCCTTCGTCCCGCCAAATCCATTGAGGGCAATGGGGCGAGAAAGAGGAGCGGGGCCACCGCCGGCCATGGCACGCGGTAGCGCTCGCCGCCGCCGCGCGCTGCTCGGGACGGGGGTAGGGGATAAATTAGCTAGGGTTTCCAACCCTCACCGATGTTTTCGGCCTTTTAAGCGACGCGCGCGGACGTCGTCGCCGTCGGATCGGATCGACGGCCGCAATCGAGGCGGGCGGGGCGCGTGGCGACGAGATGGGCCGAATTGGCGGCCCAGCCGTTGGCTGTCGGGCCTCTTTTAGTTAGGCCGCGCCGAGTTTAAATTTTTCTTAAATTACATTGAAGTAGCTTAAATGTTTATATATGTGATGCAACATCATATCTGGATATCAAGTGCTTAACGCAATATCTGTGTGGAACGAAAAGATTATAGTGTGACAGTAAATGAGGTAATAAAAAATTACAACAAGCTTTATGTTGTTCCAAATTATTACGAAATTTAAATAAAATGTATATACGTTTTATGCAGGATGTGCAAAAAATAAGGAGAGTTTTTGATTGACCTCCTCACTTCGAAACAAATGAAGTAATATCGTTGCTTCCCAAAAATATCAAAGGACTTCTTTCATGCATCAAGTCCAAGAAGATGTAAAATAATATTATTTGTTCTCTTGTATGACAAAAGCATATTATATTAATATTTTAGTTGGATTTTTCACATGCATTTACATCTCTTGTAGGATCAAAACATGGGATCTTATTGTTCATACATTTACTATCATTATTGTTATTGTTAATTATTATGAATTTCGAAAATTAAGCTATGTAAGGTAACATGATTATCACTGTAGCACAATACCTAACCTATCTACTAAACATATGGTTACTTTCATTGTTCTTATTATTAATTATGAATTTCGAAAATTAAAATATGTATTTACGATGGAAGAAATGCTTTATTTAATTTAAGTGCATGGGAAGATATAATCATTTAATGTTCAATGCCGTAGCAGCGCACGGCACTTCGCTAGTTTATCTAAAAAAGAATATTTGAACTGAATCACAAAGCAGGGGCAATTCCAATAGCAGATAATAAACTCACAGAAGAATGAGTTGCGGGTATAGGTGCATTACAATCGAAATTTTGTACTCCAATAATTTTTGCTCCAACAATATGACACTTTATTGCCCGTGAGAAAAAATCAAACCGGAACACAAAAGTGAAGAATGAAGATAAGGTAACTAGTAGCTGGGGGCGTTAGCGAGCAGTGCCTGGGCTTGTGTGTCGTATCTGAACCCTTGGCTCCTGGAGTGATCGGCAGCCCAGATGAAGATACCGTAGAGCTTCCCCTGCGACTGCAGAGTCTGGCAGGCGTTCAGCGACGTGTTGATGGGCACCGACGTCGTCGTCGGCGCGGTGGTGAAGCTGGCGAGGATGTTCCCTCCTGGGTAGTTGGCGATCTGGTCGTCGAAGTGGCTCACGTACTGCGCCTCCGTCGTGCTGGCGCTGTACGCGTAGAACTGGAAGTTGATGTAGTCGATGACGGCCCCGTAGCTCTTCCACAGGGCCTGGTAATGGCGCTGCACGTCGGCGTTGTCGTACGGGGCGATGGAGGCGAACTTGATCACGCCGCTGCTCTTGAGCTCCGTCACCAGGCGGCCGACGCACTCGGCGAAGGTGGCCGGGTCGACCTGGAACTGCTCGTAGTCGATGTCGATGCCGTCGAGGTTGTTGTCCCGGACGATCTTGGTGAGGGAGGTGACGGCGTTCTGGACCCACGAGTCGACGGAGGTGATGTTGAAGAACACCGGCCGGTTGTTCACGGTGGCGCCGCCGAGGCTGACGGCGACCCTCACGTTGGGGTTGCTCTGCTTGATGGAGGCGACGGCGGAGGGGCTCAGCACCGCGTTCTGCCAGAAGATGTTGAACTGCCCGTTGGTCGGAGTCGGCGGCTCCGTGGCGGTGGTGTAGTCGATGACGAAGGCGAGGATGTAGTCGAACCGGACCTTGGGGTTGATGGGCACGTCGGTGAACTTGACGCCGTTGAAGATGGCGCCGATGTAGTCGCGGAACAGGTTGGAGTTCGCTGCTGCGGTGGTGGCCATTGGGGCGTAGTGGAGGGCGAGAAGAGAGGAGAGGAAAGCTACGGCGAAGAGCTTTCTTGAGGTTGAGGAGGCCATTTTCAACATGTGTCGATTCGAGAGGGGAATTGCTTTGCAGTACCGGTTGCGGTTGGTTGGATACTTGGATTATTGGAGGTGCAGCTGCAAAAGCATGTATTTATAATATGTGTGTTGCGACCGGCAATAAGCAAATGTCAACTTTGAGATCGAGATTACATACTTTTCAAACAGAAAATAAATGGCGTTGAACGTTGAATAATGGACTATCCCTTCTATCTCTTTTCTTCTAGTCTGAAATGTAGGTAGGAGACGAAGCCAGCCAGGGATGTCAACTTCTGGACTGGAGCCGGAGGGAACTGAATAGGCTCCTCAATCGCTGACCCTTGATTTGCGCTTACACATGCAGTCAATGGGTGGTACGGAGAAACTAGTAATGCTAGCCTAAAAGATGGATTAAGAGAGAAACAAACACAACAGAAGCTTCTGTGGTGCACATGTTAGGTGCGCGCTGCTGTTTTTGATCTTTCAACCTGCATGGCTTGCAAACACAAATCTTGCAGTTGGTAACGAAGAAGTTCCTCCGACTTGATCCGGCAACAAGAAAAATGACTAAATCCCCAAGATACAGTCAGAGAGGCTGGGTAGATAACCAAGTTTCAGTTGACTTCAGAGTTCAGATACATTCACCACTATCTTTGCTTGTATAATTAATTTAGCAAAGGTACTGTACCAAGGAAAAAAGTTTGATTTAGTCATTTTCGTGGATGTGGCCATGTGGGTCTAAACGACTAAACTTCGCTTTCTCCAGTATTATTAGTTGCAGCGACAGGAGAAAATGAAAGGACAGCTGCTATGTTAGACTGGTTCAAAGGATTATCCATGAACCAAGATACAGTATAATAGTAGGTAGGTCTAAGGAGTTTGGCCTGCTATTTGGATGGATATTCTGGCTTCAGGCTACCAACTTTGACTGCACATGGAAAACATACATGGAAAAGCACATGACAGCATTATTGAGACAAGAGTGTGTTTCTATGGAGATTTGAGAAGATATGGGTTCATCAGCGGGAATCTGATGTAAACGGCTACTGGTTGGCAGAAGGAACACTTGCCTGAACAGGGCCCTCAGAAAAGGTTGCATCCACTACAATACATTAAGAGCAGATTCATTACATGAAAGCTGCTGGTTTAGCCTACGTCCAACTTGAAGTGGGCGGTTAACTGCCTTGTTGTTTATGTTGTGGCTATCGAAAAATTAATAGCCTCTTGAGCACAAGTGGTACGCGAGATGATCATGCGAGCGGAGGAGCAGAGTACGTGCAGGGGATCAGAGACAAAAGAGTGTCACACTGTCACCGACAATGAAGTTTAAAGAAAATTAAATAGATTTCTATATTTCAATGAAATTTCATCCAGAAATTCATTTTTATCCACACGTAGCTGCACCCACCGACAAAAGAATAGCATCCACAGCCAAAACCTTGTCACCAACAAATGAAAATGAGAAGGCACTCTTGCTCCAACCAATAAGCTACTACATCATTTTATATTATTCCATCCATACTTTTCGCAGCTGAACTCTTGAAGAAAACTCTTAGCTGCAGAACAGAACAGTGAAGGCACTAGCTACTGGACGTTGGCCAACAGTGCCTGTGCTTGTGTCTCGTACTTGAACCCTTGGCTCTTGGAATAATCTGCAACCCAGATGAAGATACCGTAGAGCTTTCCCTGAGACTGCAGCGTCTGGCAGGCGCTGAGCGCCGTATCCGGCACAAAGTTCGCCGTGGGCTCCGTGCTGAAGCTGGCCAGGATGTTGCCTCCGGGGTAGTTGCCGATCTGGTCGTTGAAGTGGTTGACATACTCATCCGCAGTCGTGCTGGAGCCGTACGCGTAGAACTGGAAGTTGACGTAGTCGATGACGCCGCCGTGGCTCGCCCACAGAGCTTGGTAATGGCGCTGCACGTCGGCGTCGTCGAACGGCGCGATGGACGCGAACTTGATCACACCGTTGCTCTTGAGCGTCGTCACCAGCCGGCCGATGCACTCGGCGAAGGTGGCCGGGTCGGCGCCGGCCGGGAACTGCTCGTAGTCGATGTCGATGCCGTCCAGGTCGTACTCCTGGATCATGGCGGTCAGGGAGGAGACGGCGTTCTCGACCCACGAGTCGACGGAGGTGGCGGCGAAGATCACCGGTCTGCTGCTCACGGTGGCGCCGCCGAGGCTGACGGCGACCCTCGCGTTCGGGTTGCTCTGCTTGATCGCGGCGACGGCCGAGGGCGTCAGGACGGTGTTCTGCCAGAAGATGTTGAACTGGCCGTTGGTCGGGGAAGGAGGCTCCGTGGCGGTGGTGTAGTCGATGGCGAAGGCGAGGATGTAGTCGAACTGGGCGTTGGGGTCGATGGGCACGTCGCTGAACTGGACGCCGTTGAAGATGGCGCCGATGTACTCCCGGAAGTGGTTGGAGTTTCCTGCTGTAGTGGCCATTGGGGCAGCATGGAGGGCCAGAAGAGCGAGTGAAAGGAGAAGTGCCTCGAGGAGCTTTGAGGGTCCCATTGGTAGCTTTTGGGTAGTGGAGAAACAGTCAGTTCGCACTGCTTGGTGGAAGCTGCAGCTGCAAAGGGATGTATTTATAATGAATGATGCTGAAGGTTGTTCATGGACTTCGCTCTCATCTGAATGTCACCTTCTGGATCATCGGAGAAAGCTAAAACTGAATATTCTTGCAGACGAGACAATGGGGAATTTGTGTCTAAATAAAGATAATAACAATAGACTCCCTCCCTCCACATCCTGTAATATCAGATACCCAAGCTTAGAACATCGACCCAAAAATATAAGGTACTATATAGGTGTATTTAGATAGTAGCCATTTAATTCTCCACTATTTTTTTTCTTCTTCAACCAAATTAATGATATGCAAAAATGTATGTTTTCGTTGTAACCATGCATCCCCTACTGTTAAGATCATGCAAAGGTACTGTTTAATGCTTCACCCAATCAGTAGGTATCTGGTCACCCAATCAGTAGGTATCTGGAATTAAATCCGCAATCGACAACAAAACAAGGCATTCATAAGGGATATGTTAATCTTTTGTTTACATCCGTAATTGATACTCCCTCCGGTTTGGTAAAGGAAGACGTTTAGGACAATGACACGGTCTCCAAAGTGCAACTTTGACTTTCTATTTTTACAAAAATAATTATTAAAAACTAACATATGTATACTTTTATGAAAGTATTTTACAAAGACAAATCTACTCATGTAGTTTTCACATTTCCAAACTCAACAACTTAAAAGTTATTCATGATTTATATTCCCAATGTTTGACTCAAATCTTGTCCAAAACGTATTCTTTTTACCAAACCGGAGGGAGTATGCCATAAAATTTCTCTGATGTCATCATTTCAGGATGGAAGGGGTAAATGTTAACTTCAGTACAGTTTTGACTTTTGATCATCCATCTGGTAGTAATTAGTAAAAAGTCCATCCAACTTGATGCTTTTTTGAAAATGCTGCAACTGAAAAAATTGGTACAACTTGCAAACGACTCTTGCTTGTGCACTTCCAGAAGATTCAATAACAGGCGAGACTAGGTACACATTCCAACATAAAGTTGACTTGAAGGCCAAATATATTACTGTTTAATGCTATTGTTGAATTGTTGAACAGTTTTCAGGTGTGGAGCTTAACTTTAAATCCTTTATTGTCTCTGTTGTTGTTTGTTAAGTGAAGAGAGAAAAGGATAGCACCTACTAAGTTGGATTGTTTCAATGGATCACCCGTGAACTAGATATAAGATTAACTAAATAGGTCAATAACTAGGATGTTTGTATATAGAGGCCGGAAAGGAAGCCATTTGATTGATGTGGTGGATGCACGTTTGAACCATACAACATTTGGGTGCTGATTTCTTCTCCGTATAAATCCACCTAGTTGCTCCTAGGTTTAATTTGTCTACTTTTGACACACTTTCTAATTTCAAGTTACCAACTTTGACTAAAAAAGAGAGAGACAATACTTCTGATGGCAGTGATGGGTATTTTTTCACAACTCCACGAAACTTGGATTTGGTGGAGCACCTCCAGAGGTGCTTCACGAAGTCCATCGATCTAAAGTCAGATCCACCATTTTTAGAATAGATGTGTGATGAAGTTGCTGGAGCTGGTGGCTAAAAAAATTCTAGAGCGTTTTTTTTATTGGAGCTGCATGGAGCTCTGCCAAACAAGCCAACTCGAATTATGCTTTGGTTTTCAGTCCATATAATTGTACACGTACAAAATATTTCCCAAACACTTCTACTACAAAGTGTGATATGGTTTTTAGTTTAATAGAATCCTTATAAGTCGTATTAGTAGTTAGTGATGATGGAAAATGTCAAACAATTCTGCTATACAAAGTCAGTATACATGAAACCTTCTACATTCATATACTATATAAGGTCCACTCAGGGAAGGTTTCATGGCATGATATTAAAGTCTATCAATTTGGTGGTGTGACGATGAGAGAGAATGAATGAGTTTTAAGAGACGTGAGAAGAGTTTTATGTCCATGAAACTCTATTGACATAGTTATAATCCGTGCCATGAAATTATGCACCGAGACTAGGCTAAGAGAAGAAACTTTAGAATAAATGAAAAAAGAGAGAAATGTACAGGTATGCAACATACGATAGTTTGTAGCTAATTCTAAAACATCATATGTCTCAACTTCTATAAATAATGACAAATAGTTGGTAACTTCTATAAATAATGACAAATAGTTGGTTCAGTTCATTTCCAGTTGAGGCCTTGTTCGCTTCCATCAGATTCAATCCGGTTGGAATAATAGATACATCGGGCCTCATTCGTTTCCACGGGATCAATTCCGATCGGAATGGATAAATACAACAAGAAAATCATGATAGTAACTATAAGAGATCCGGATTTATTCCGGGTCGAAAACTAATTTGCTCATGATAGGTACACCAAAAGGCTCGGAATCAATCCACTAGTCAAGAGGTGTGGAACCAATCCGGCTCTACGGTCTCTTGTTCTACCTATCATGATTGGTAAATTAATTTTTGATCCGGAATAAATCCGAGTCCCTATCATAATTTTCTTCATACATTTATTATTCCGGCCGGATTGAATCCTACGGAAGCGAACAAGCCCTCAAGAAAATCATGAAAGAGACTCGGATTTATTACGGATCGTGATTTAATTTACTCATTATGATGGCTAGAACAAGAGACCGAAGAGCCGGATTGAACCGAAGAGCCGGATTGATTCCACACCTCTTGACTAGTGGATTGATTCGAGTCTCTTGGTGTACCTATCTTGAGTAAATTAATTTTTGACCCGGAATAAATCAGAATCTCTTATGTTAGCTATCATAATTTTATTATTACATTTATCAATTCCGGTCGGAATACAAGCCGGTGGAAACGAATGGGGCGCGAGGAGGGGATGCTATTTAGCGAGCTCTCGCTCAAGAGAGCGAATTCCCACAGCCACCCCCAATTTCCGTTTCTGGGAAAGTTGAAAACTCCGTAACTTTCCATTTTGGAACATTAAAAAGTTACACACATAACTTTGATAGTGTGCATTATATATACAATTTTCATGGTATACGCAACTTATATGTACAACTCTTATGTATACATACCAAACATCAATTTTATCTTTCCGTTTTGGAAACTTATGCACAGAAGTTCAACATATAATTGCGAACTACATTTTTTGTTGGATAAGTTCTAAACATAAGTTTGATGGCGCGCAAAACTTATGCGTACAACTTGTATGCATAACTGTTTGAAGAAATAATTTATGCGTATAATTTTTTCTAACGACGAGTTGTGTGTATAATTTTTTTCTATAAATGACGAGTTGTGCACATAAATTTTTCTCGTAACAACGAATTATGCATATAGCTTATGCATAAAAAAGATTTGTTGAATGAAGAAAAATAAAAGAAGAATGAAGAGAAAAGAAAAAGAAGAAAAGAAAAAAACCCACGTTGGGTGTAACGCCCGCGTTTTTAGCTCCTAATAAACCACCTAATAAATCACGCGTGTTTTCAAAGCTTTCCAGCTGAGCTCATTTACCCCCTTTCGAAATCCCGATCGATTCCTTTCCCTTCGGCGCGCGTGCCGCGAATCCCGCCGGGCACCTTCCGCACCCGGGCCATCACCCACGCGTGCCGCCCGGTGCCGCGGTCGGCCACCACGACGGGAATCCCGCACCGCCGCGGTCCCGCCGGCCGGTCCACCTCGCCATCACCGCCGTCTCGAAAATCCCGCTGACACCCGAAAACCCACAAAAACCCTTCCCCTAATTTTCCCGTGAAATTCTCCTAATTTTTCTAAAACTCTTCCCGATTTTCTTTCCCATTTTTCTATTTCTCTTCCTATTTCTCTTTTTTTCTTTTCTTCCTATTTCTCTTTTCTTTTTGTTTTTCTTTTTTTCTTTTCTTCTTTTCCTCCGCACCTTTCTTCCTCCTTTGGTTAGGCCTCCCGGGCCGCGACCCCCCTTCCCCCCCCCGGCGACCCTCGACACCCTCGCGCGCCTCCCGGACCGGCCCCTCCCCTCCGGACCGGCGCCGCCCCCCTTCCCTCTCCCCGCACCACCAAGACGGCACGCCAAGGCCGCGCCGCGCTGCGGCGGCCGGCGGCGCCCCCCTCTCCCCGACGGACGAAGACCGAGCGGCGAGTCGTCACCTCCAAACCGACCACCATTACTCCCCCGACGGTCTCCCCTCCACGGCCACGGCAGCCCCCGCACGACGGGTCAACTCACACGGCGGCCAATCGACCGAGAATCCCGCCGGCCGGAGTCCACGCCGGGGATTTTTCCCGAACCTCCATTGCCGGCCATTGGAGCTCCGCGAAGCTCAAAATATCCTCGCCAAACCGACCTTTCCGCGCCTATAAAAGGGCGGGACCGGCTCCCCCACCTCGCCCGCACCTCCACGACCATTTCCCCCTCCTTCCCGAGCCCTCCATTGCCACCACCAGTGCCGCCCCGCCACCACCGCGAGCGGCCCCACCGCCGGGCCGTCGATCCGCGTCTCCGAGCACCCCCGGCCCAAGGTAAGGAGCGGAATCGGTTGCCCTCGAGCTCCTCTTCGTTTTGCCCCACTTCCCGGCCGTCGCCGTGCACCGGGTCGCCGGCGCCCCTCCCCCTTCCACCGGTCGGCCTCCCTGTCTCCTTTGTTCCGTATCGTGAGGGAGGGGAGGAAGAATATGGTAGTTTTGCCCATACCCCCCCTGCCCTTTTTCCACTTCTCCAAAACTGAACCTCCCCTCTATTCTCTTTTTCCTTTCTTTCAAATCAGACCCTAACCCTTAAGATATTTCAACAAAACAACCCTGTCCTTTTTAATTAAACCCCTATACTATTATAATTAAACCCTCACTACATCTAAATATCATAATTAGGTCCTTTTCTTTTAAAATAAAATACTAACAGGCCCCTACTTAACCCTAAACACCACCTTTAACCCATCATTTCATGCGCGATTTTAACCCAAATCGTGCCCGAACTTCCTCACACCCGCACGGGTATACCGCCACCTATCCGTCACCCAAAACTCCGTGCATGATATTTATTTCCCTATTTTATTTAATTACCTTCCTCGAGCTCGGCGGAGAAATTGTGTGTGCTTATATCGATTGCATGCTTGCTCGTGTGTGCGCTATAGCCGGCAGAGTGAACAAAGGAGGGTACCCCGAGCCGGAGCTTGGAGCCAAGTACCGCGAGCGGGAGCCCGAGATCCCGAACGCCGAGCCGGAACTCCCGAGGACTTTGAAGACGGCAAGTTCAATCTCATCCTTTGATGCATGCTTTGGTCCTAGTTTTATAAACACAACCCTATACCCGTTTTACAAATTGCATCTTGTTTTATTGCAAAAACATGGTAGGATAGCCACCCTTGATTGCTATGACCGAACCTTGGTTTGGCCTAAATGATTGCTTAAAAATGTGTGAGTGCTTTAAAAATGGGAATGGGGTATTTCGGAAAATGAGTAAAGAACTGGGTAGACGGGATGGACGTGTGTGTCAGGAGTATGGGTGAGCTCGTACCTATGTGGTTGAGCGTGTTGGGAGTTGTCCATCTTGTAAATTAAGGACCGGGTTGCGTGACATCTCACCTGACCCAAATCATCGTACAACCACTCGACCGTTGTATGTGGCAACGGCTTAGCATAAACCCCACTAGTTAATCTACTTGCCATCTAGTGTGCGGGTGAGCGGCGGGAGACCAAGGAGTAGGGGTACGCTCTGTGTGAGGTACGCCCTGGTTATGTGGGATAACCCCTTGGTTGCTTCCGTGGTGGCTCGTAGGGTTAACTAAGGTGGGTAATGGCTTTGATAGGGTCCGCACGGGCACTAAGGTGTCCGTGTGACGGTACCCTACTTGTGGGTAAAGATGTACAACCTCTGCAGAGTGTCAAACCTATTCGAATAGTCGTGTCCACGGTATTGGACGAGTCACGGTGTGGTCACAAAAACTAGTGTTTGGGTTTGGGATGTTTCGGTGTGAGTTGTTTTCCGGGTGAAGTGTGTGGCTATGTGCTCGGGCTACTGCGCGGACGGGGAGTCCGGTAGTTCCACGGTGGTGTTCTTAAAAACAACCGAGTCACTTTGGTTACCAAAATTGGTTTGCGAAAATCTTTTTGAAAATGAACCCCCGCATGAGTAAATGAGTTTGCAAATAAACCTTAACCTCGTTCCTTGTTATTTGTATCATGTGCATGATCTACTTATAAGCCCCTCCGTGGGTGGGGTTGAACTTGTTGAGTACGTATGTGCTCACCCTTGTTTAACTAACTGTTTTTCGAGAGGAGGATCCGATTTTGTTCCCGAAGACGTCGAGTAGGTCGCCGCCCTACACCCAACCGTGCCTCGTGTACCCGGGGCCTCCACGGAGAGGTTCCATGGTGTGGTACTCCGATGAGGCTTTGGAAGCCTTTGCTATCGTAGTGTGGTCGTTAACGTTTGTGTTGTTCCTTGTAGCGTTGGCACTTCGTGCCCTCTCGTGTCGCCGTGATGTAAAAGAGCGATCCACCTATTGTAATAAATGTGTTACCGGCCTCCTGGGGACCGGTATTTTTGTCACATTTATGTGTTACCGGCCTCCCGGGACCGGTATTTTTGTCATATTTAGTCACCTCGATGAGGGGACGCTTCGAGTGGTATCGAGCCATAGGTTGGCCGTAGGACGCGACCCTTAGGATACGAGACCTCCTCTCGGCCCCTCCCTAACCTTTCCTTTGCTTGAGCTCATCTTTTCCTAAATCCTTACCTTGATCCTTGCACGATTCTAGATGGCTAACCCGGAATGGAACGGAGGAGTCCGCCCCATCCGGACTCGGCCTCCCTAACATGCGCTACTCAGCTTAGAGCGCATCGGAGTAAGGGACCCACCGGAGTTCGTCTATCGGGAGTACGAACGCTACGGCACCCTTCGGTGCAAAGTGCTGATCTTCGTGGGGAGAAGCACGCTCTACCCCGACATAGAACCTTGGTTCGTCTCCGCCACTGGGTTTCGCTTCGCCGACACCTACCCAAAGGCTGCTCGGAAGGCCCTGCGACGTCTACGAGTGGTTTATAGGCAGCATCTCAGAAGGACTCCAATGGGATTTTTCCCACCCTCCAGAGGTAGAGGACGCTTGTGGATTGACTGCATGAGAGGACTAGAACGAGAGGAAGAAGACCTAGAAGAGGCAGTTTCCCACCTGTCTATCTACCTCAATGGCCTAGACCACCTCTACCAAGAACGAGGCCCCGGCAACTAAAGCAACGGATTGACGGAGCGGAAAGAGTCGAGCAAAGGATAGAATTTGAAAGGATAAAGACAACGATGGCGGAAGTTGCCCTGGAAAATATGGAGCAAGATTACCTTAGGGAAAGGGAACGTTCTCGGATGTTCCACAAAAACCTATGGGATGAGCTTCACAAGGAACATAGAAGGAGAGGAGAAGAAGCCGAGTTGGATGAAGAAGAGCCGGAAGAAACTCATTGGGACAAAGGGACCCGGACCGAGGACGTGATACTGGAGCAAGACCTCCCACTGAAGAAGCGTCGCATTCAGATGGAGGAAGAATCACCATGAGTATAAGACTAGAATGTCTAGGCTAGAGCTGTATTCTAGTAATAATAAGTGTACCCCGAGGAGTGTACCCCAACCTTGCTATTAAATAAAGCGATCTACCTTTTGTACCCTACCACAACCTGTTCAACTCTACCCTTGTTTTCAGATGGCGGAAGATGGATGGACCCAAGGCGTGTGGCAGGAGGAGCCTGGTTTTGCTCGCCTTCTTATCAACTCCATGGAGCGCCTCGGTATCACTGAGCGCCCTAGGTACTACAGCAGAGAGTACGAGCAACTCGGCACTCTTCGCTGTAGAGTGGTCCTCTCCGTCGCCGAAGCAACCGCCACACCAACATCGAGCCGTGGCGCGTGACCGCCACAGGGTTTCGACACCGAGACACCTACCCCTTGGCCCTCGAGAAAAGCCCTCCGCTACCCGTGTCGGATCTACGAGAAACACCTCGTCCCCACACCGATGAGGTATTTCCCTCCCGCCATCGAACCCCGGTCTGGCAGGCCCGCATGAGAAACCTGGAACAACGCCGCCACCAAGAAGACCTGTTGTACCACATAGTTGCCTATCTTGTCTCCCTGGACAAACTCTTTGATGACCAAGCCAAGCTCTTGAGGGAGCAAATCAGACGGGCCGAGCAAGCCGAAGTCACGGTGAGGATGCACCAAGTTCGAGTGGCTCAAGCCGAAGCAAGGACCGCGGCCGCCATAAGTAGTGAAGCCGTTGCCCACGAAAGCCTTAGGCGGATCCAAGACCAGCGCATGCAAGAATGGACCAATAGCGGAACACCCGTTCCAGCCATTGGAGAAGCACAAGTCTTGCTTGGAACACCCCTTGTAGGATGGGGAGGAACTATTGAAGCCCCGCCAGCACCACCGGTAGTCACCGAACAACCAGCAGCGACCGCGGAAGTTGCAGCACAGCCCCAAGGGAATGGAAACCCCGAGGGCGGGGATGACGACGAGCTGCTCATTCCGCTGGAAGTGCACTCAACCCTGGAAGAAGGCTCTCCCTGCGAGTAGCATACCCCTGTTGCCTTGACCCAAAGTTTGAAGCCATGACGGGTCCAAGTTTAGAGTCGTACCCTTAGCTCTTGTCGCACCGAGTCGTGAAGTGTGTCCGCGTAGTGTCGGTCACGTAGTCGGGATGTATCCTCCTCACCGGTTTGTAATAAAAACTTGTCCGTGCTTGTTTGTTTTCTATGTGCTTGTTGTGTGCTTGCTAGCAAAAATAAACCCCGGCTTTTCAAAAAGAAATCCGATATAATCTACTTAAACATCACATAAAAGTTAGATCTCTTAGAAAACTCGCTCCTTTACAGATGGTTTCCAGGCGCCCTGTTAGGACCCACCAAGGCTCCGGTCGGATGGACGCTGAAGGATCGCAAGACGATCGAAGGGAGCGTCTTAACGATCAGGAAGTAAACCAAGGCGAAGATGGAGGAGAGAACGTTGTCCTGCCACCGCCACCCCCTCCCATAGAACTGGCGCAAGTCTTGGCCAATTAGACTGTACTGATGGAGGCCATATTCAATGCCGTCAACCGCCCAAGGACCCGAGTGTCGTATGGACCTCCCACGGGCCCACTACCTCGGCGGGTACCGGGACCGACTACTCGGTGGGCCCCCGGGACTACCGGCTTGCGCTACATGGCATCCGATGGTGTGGAGCACAAGGACTACAAAGGAGTAGTACTCGGTTAGGGAGCTATACATGTTCCGCACTGTATGGAGGACTCCTAGACGTATTCAACTAGTACTCTCTCCCTACTCCGACTTGTAACCCTGCCTCCCGGACTATATAAGGCGAGGCAGGGACCTTTCTCTGGCATCTCAACACAACTCACGGCGTACTATTACACATCCTGTAATCGTACCCTATCAATCCAGAGCTACGCAGCATACAGGACGTAGGGTATTACGCACTTCGCGGCCCGAACTCGTCTAAATTGTGTGCCACGTGTCTCTTCCTTCGAGTTACCGATCTCGGTGAGGCCACATTCATCTACTTCGGGTACTCCCCTTAGTAGGTTTCCGGTCTAAAACACCGACACCGGCGCGCCGGTAGGGGCTCTCGCCCGAGATCACATGGCGAACTCGACGGCTCCCGTCTACTTCAAGCCAACCGTCGCCTTCAACCGCGGCGACACCTTCGTGTTCGGCGCACGGGTCCGCATTGGCGACGGCGCGGGCTCCTTCCGCCGCCGCCTCACCATGCCGCCCAACCCGAAGACCGGCTTCGTGACGCTTCCTGAAGTTGTCACGGGCGAACTCGCCGGCAAGTTCGGCCGAAATGTTCGCACTTCAACCACCACGGCGATTTCGAGCTCGAGTCCGCTTCCAACTCGAACTCGACGTCTCCATGGACCATCGCTTGCGAGCCGGGCCGCTCGCCCATCGCGGGCGGTCCCCTCACCTCGTGAGCGCTCCACGCGTGGCCCCCGCATCCTCGGCCGGGCCCGCACGGGAGCTCCTTCTTCGCGCCGGCCGGCAAGGAGCCCGTACCGAGTACAACTCGGACTCCGACACCGCCCCGGCCACGCTTCGGACTCCAACCCTCTCTCCGAGTTCTACTCGAGCCTCGATTACGAGTTCGACTTCGGGTCGGACCCCGAGGAGCCCGAGTCCGAGGACAACTCCACCGAGCTTCCCTTGTCGGGGTGTTGACGGTTAATAGTTGTATCAAAGTTCGTTTATGACTTGCAAGCGGACAAGTCTCCCGTCGTAGTCAAGGGACCCTTCTTCCCTCGAGTGGTGAACCCAAGGTATCGAATCCGTGGAACAATGTGCAACGCAAGAATTCAATCTAGTAAAGCAAGGTAAGCTATCTATTGAATAATCAAATTGCATCTAATCTACTAACTCATAAAGGAAACACATCTAATCTAATCTACTAAAGAGGTAGCAAGAGAAAGCAAGAGATAACCAATCTAGAGAATCTAGATCATGCTTATGTTGTAGCTCCAAACAAGATAGATGAAGATAGAAAAGCGAATCTCATTAAAAGCATCTTTAAATCGTGGCCTTCCATCCGACTCCGAAAATGCCCGCCTTTCGGAACCCCCGTTCGTCACAACATATCCCTATTCATGCGGGTAGTCTAGGGCGAGTTCGATAGAACAAGTTGAAATCACTTGGCCGGTCCGGTATGCACCTCTAGCCACCGCGGCTACAAGAGCACCCTATGTAATCTAGCTATAGACTAGATCGTAGAAGAAGCAAAACCAAGAAGAAAACAAAATCATCGAGAAGGCACTTGATCGCTAGAAATCGGATTCACTTACAAACTTCACCATGAATGATTACATGAACAAGATCACCACCGGGATCCTACCTCGATCTTGATCCTCGCTCCGAGCTCCGACGTGGTCTTCCATGCAAGGTTCCCATGTCGGCCGGGGAAACCCTAGACAACTAGCACGACCCTCATCTCCGAGTTGGTGTCCCTCAAGCTTCTCTGCTCCTCGGCGGCGGATTACGACTTCGGTTCGCGTGGCTCTCGGTCGGGGGGCTATTTATAGCCCGAGAAGCAATTAGGTCAAAGGGGAGGCCGATTGGGCCCCGAGTTGGGCGGGCCGGCCGGCCGGGCCGGCGCCGGGCCCGATTCGGCCCATCCCGCGGCCTCGCTTCGCCGGTGTTGCTTCCCACGTCTTTTAGATGTTCTCCCCTTTTGCATGTGGGCCCTTGACGTCGGTTTCTCTCCGAATTGGACTCAACTCCTTGTCTTGCAAGATTCAGCACTTTTCTAGTTCGGTCCTCGGAGTTTATCATCTTCTCGGGCTTGGTCCTTGGGCTCTTGGAGTCATGTTCACTTCATTGCTTGACTTGTATCGGGCTTCAAGGTCTTGTCATGAGGTGCTTAATGAACTTATCCCGGAAGTCTTGCTTTCAACGTTAAAACCCTGCGTAAACACTTAACTCCAAAACCGACATGCACAAGTGAACTTGTTATACCACGGGGGTTAGTACCAATGAATAAGATACAAAAGTCATGCCAACACCGAAGGTAAACTCATGGCTAGGTTGACGGATTTTCACCGTCAACATCTCCCCCATGCTTAAACCTTGCTCGTCCTCAAGTAAGCCTTCGATGGATATCATCGTTGCCCATCAATGTTTAAACCTTGCACTTGATCATACATGAAAAAAACATAATGCTCTCAAAAGTTTAATTCGTTAAAGTTCCATAATGTACTAGCCTTCACCTCTACGGAGGGTAGATTCTTATTAAGCTTATCCCACAAGTATTAACATGCTCACAAAGTTTAAATAGATCTCAGAATTTTTGAAATAAAGAACGAGATAAAGAAAAGAGCTAAACCAAGTTCACAAATTTAAATCACCTTGCATATTGCTCATGAACTCTCTTCTCACTTGTCTCTCAAGCCTATATATTCTACTCCTTTCCCTCTCATCACATATGTGGTAGGCTTTATATGGAGCTTTGGGAAAGTTTAGTCCTACCAAGATTTTATAAATGAGGTGTTGTCAAAACAAGACAAGCTTCTCATGGTCTTACCGAGACTCATGAAAAAGGTCATTGGAAAAATAATGTTAAATCAAGGAGGGGAAAGAGAAAAATACACACGCTTTTAGATGAGTGGACATGTGCAAATGGCAAAGAGTGATCCCGAGGCACAAAGGAAGTCCTCGTTATCGGATTGCACATGGTTGGAAAATGAGAATGGATCTTTTTAACTTGAAGCCTTGAATGCACTCTTAGAGAACCGGGGAGTTCACTTTACGCACATATTTTTTTTCTCTTTCTCATATTTCTCATTCTTTTCTTTCTTTCTTTCATTATATATATATATATATATATATTTTTTTTCTTCTTGTGAGACCTTCACCTTGGAAGTCACGCATATCGCCGAATTTTTTTCTTTCATCATTATTTCATTATATATTTTTTTAAAATACTCCCTTTTTGAACTCTAAAACTGCACCGTACCTACCTCCTCCCCCATGCTTAGACGTTGCTCGTCCTCGAGCAAAGAGGCGAAAAATAAGGTAGGTACCGGGGTATTCTTCCTTGGAGAGATACTTGAAATCTTCAATGTTGGCACCGTCTTGCGATCTTCCTTGAATTGATGATCCATTCTCAACAATAGGTTGTGGTCAAGGAGGTAATCACAGAAAATGATATTTGGTTTAAGGGTGGATATCCGGCGAAGTTTGTGAGATCTCCGATGCGGGGATACACAATGCACGGATAAAAGGCTAGCAAAAAGATAGATACGCAAAAACGGAATGACCAGCTTCTTAGTCTCGGGCCAGAGAAATCATGGCCTGCAATAACTCACTCAAAAATAAATCTTGTACACTAAAGTTTATGCACTCAAATATATAATAGGCTTTGGATAGGTTGAGCAACACACAAGTGATATTTATGACAAGGTTAGCAATATTTTTGAGCATAAAAGACATCTTTAATCTATTCATAACTTGAGAGCACATAAAACACTATGGGTCTTTATTTTAATCATAACCTCCGCTGAAGATTGAGCTAGCATTTAGATAATTTCAGATTTGTATTTTTAAGAGAGCACTAGTTCAAACATGCATAAATCAATTACAAAGATAAACAAAGCGGCAATTATAATCATATATCATCATGGCACAAACTTTGTAACTTTACCAAAGGTAAAAACTTGGTGGTGACATTATTCATGATGAAAATAAAAACTAACACACACGCTGAAAATTAAACTAAAAACTGAAAATCAAAGCAGAGCTGAAAATACTACGCAAACATAGGCACATCCAAGCTGAAAATTAAAGAAAAGGGGGTAAAGGAAAGATAACTAAAGCTCCTCCTCTCTCTAATCTTCCGCCGGTGGTTGATATTTGATAGTCTTGGTTGTTGTACCCTTACTTGTAATAGGAATGCACCACTACTCCTATGAATTGTCCGACGATGCTAGGTGAAGGTGTCCAAGCACATAAGCGACGTTTGCATTTCCTTCACCCATTTGGTTTGCATTGGTTTGGATGGCTGCAATAAATTGCATGTTCCTTGCAGCGTATCCTCCAATGGTGGCTACATTTTGTTGTGGTTGAGGAAGGTGTGCATATGGCTCCGCAAAGGCTACGTTGGGCACCGCAAAAATGGTGGGGGTATGGCTGCACCACTCCCCCATGCTTGCATTGGTACACCACCGTAGTATCTCGGCGGCGCCGGGTTCCTCCCAATGGTGGGACATAATTTTGTTGCGCACCTCCTTCTTGGGTCGTGGAAGATCCTTCTCCTAATCCTTCTCTTTTGTTTTTTTCTCTTCACCGGCACAAGAAGTCCTTCCTCTAACCGATCTTCTTCCCCTCAAGAAAAGTCTTAATCTTCAATCCGGAAGGGGCAAATTCACCTAGGCCACTTGGAAGCCTCCTCTCTCATCTTCACTTATATATTTTCCTTTCTTCATATATTCCTAGGGAAGTCCCGGGTAGGAGATGATTTGGGTTCCTTGTAATACCCGGTTTTAAAGAGATAGCCAATATGGAGAGGCAACACCCCGAACCAATATCTCCCGAACTCGATGTTGCAACAACACCACCGGTTGATCATAGGTGAGTGGGGTCTATTGGCCACTTGGCAATCAAAGCCGAGTAAAGCCAATTCAACTCCGTGTTGGTTATCTTTGTCTCTCTTGTTCTCCCAAAAATCCACTTGCACAAAAGTGACACACTTGGATGATGGGTTCCGGATAGTATTTCTTCGTTGATGGTCTCTTCCCGTGATCATACTCCAAAAACCTTCCCATGTGCCTTCATGCACATACTTGTTCCGGAGCTCCCTTTTGGAAATAGGGGACACTCGCCCATGGGTCCACGATACTATAACATGCAATCGTTTCGAACATGAAAACCAATCTGATCTATCGGGGATTGTGTTGAATGGATCCAAGGAAGCATTGAGGCCTATACTCCCTTTACGGCATGGTAGCTAACCTTAAGCATTAAAGTATCTCCAACACAAGATGATAGATAGATAATCCAACAAAGTATGATTACATATCAAGATCAATTGCAACCCATGGATGAAAGGAGATTACCCCATCAAGGTGCTAGAAATAGCATCGTTGATCAAGGTTACCCTTCCGACGGTGTCTTCCTTCTTCTCCACTTGTGGGCTCCCTCCAACGGAATGAGAGACTCAGCACTCCTTCATCAAGGGTATGCGCCATGGTCATGAAAATTTCCTAGGCGAATTCCTTGTGGGTGTTTGCCGACACTCCGTTAGAAAATTGCACCGGTGTCCCGTGTGAAACCCAATATGTGGAGAGCTTGGTCGTCAATGTCGATGTTCGCTACAAGCCTCTACTTAAGGCGAGTGAGCTTCTTCTCCTCCTCCGTCATGATGACATACCCCTCGGAATACCGCGGAGCATATGGAGGTGGAGCGGATGATCGTGTCAAGTGGCGAGGTTGGACGAGCGGATCCTCCATATGTTATTGAAGTTTGGTAAACCTCATAAACGAGTTTCGTGTGGCCCTCATGCCACCAAGGAGAAGAGTGGTTCCTCCTCGGCGGTGCCGTGTCCTCCTCCATACTCCAAGGAAACTCGGAAACCGAGTGCCTCCTCGAAGAGGTTGTCGATGATGGCTTAGACGACGATGATCCCTTCTTCTTCGATGAAAAGGCTTGTAGTTTTCTTCCATGATTGCAGCGCTCTCCCTCACAAATATATATCCGGGGTTTTCACCCGGTAACAAGGTACACAAATATTATTTTGGAGTCCGGACTTTGAGTGGATTAAGGATGTGATTTGTTGCACGAAACAAACGCGGTGGATGGCTAAGTCTAAGGTGATTCCGGCCTACAAACTAGAGCACACGAACAAAGAGTTGGATGAAAGACTTACCTCTCTCCTCCTCTTGGCTCGGTTCTTCTCTAGTGCATTCATGTTGCTTCGTGATCGCGTACACCTTCCAAACGTTCCCGTCCACTCCTTCGCTTGCATTATTGCTCCTTCCACTTGATGTTTTCGCTTTGACTCACTTCCATACTCCCTTGCCTCACATGCATCCATGATATTCCTACAAAACAAAGCCTTGGCTGCCCCCCCATGCTTGTACTTTGCATGTGGTTTAAATATGTTGGAGGGGCATCCCGTGATGTATCATGGTGCATGCATGGTTAGGTTAACTAGATTGCCTCCCTTTAAGTGTGTTTAAGGCTAAGCACTCCTCTAATTTCGAAATTTAAAAATATTTTTCAGAGCCATGCAAGAGCTCAAGCATAAATTTAGAGAAGTTTTTAAACCATTAAAAACAAATGTAAGTCGAAAATATTTTTCGACTACGTTGATTTCGGTCTCACCGGTATAGTTTGCCTTCATTAGTTGAGAGCAAGCTTTTCCCGGCTTGATCATGGGGGCATAGGTTTAGGTCCTAATTTTGATTAGATGAGAGAGGTTTTGAATGAAATAAAATTAAGTGAGGCATAGAAAAATTCTAATCTTAGAGAAACCAAGGATATGGATTTTTAAACCAACCAAAAATCAAGATTCTAGGTTCACGCGAGTCCTACCACGTGCTGAAATTTAAATAACATCTAGATACAAGTCGTGGCTCTACTCGAGTGTTTTTAGCATGAAAA
This sequence comes from Cenchrus americanus, assembly GCA_947561735.1. Taxonomy (NCBI): domain Eukaryota; kingdom Viridiplantae; phylum Streptophyta; class Magnoliopsida; order Poales; family Poaceae; genus Cenchrus; species Cenchrus americanus. The sequence goes on from OX387240.1 coordinate 61,756,964, forward strand.
ACAAGTCAACCACAACATCATAAAGAGGATGAAAGGTTGAGTTAGGTTCTGAATTTTTTTTTGGTTGTGGTTTCTCGAAAAAGAAGCAAACAATCACATAGGATGGTTCATGTAAAGGGTTTATGATCAAGCAAAATATTCAACCAAGAATTATGTCTCTAATATCGTTCAACCATTCTAAGTCTAAGGTTTTGCGTAGTAAAATTCAAAACTGAATTATATTTAAAAAGACTTGAAAAACCTGGAATCGGGTTGTCCTCCCGGTAGCTTATTCTTGACTCGACGAAACGGGTTACCTCCCGCCTAGCGCTTCATTTATAGTCCATGGCTAGACTTCTTCTCTTGATTACTCTGAATCAACGCTCTTTGCGGGCGTTGCAATCTTGGGTACCCACTTTGGCTTAGTCATTTTTTTGGTCTTCACATGCTGGCTTTGTCCTTTGGTCTTGACGGATGCAACATCTTCCTTGTGGCTCGGCATCTCGAACTCCGGTCCTTCGGTCGTGATCTTCATGGTCTCCTTAGTGTGATCCTCCATCTCTCCCGAATGAGTTTGAGTAGCCTTTCGCCGTCTTGGGACCTTGGAGTTGTCTCCGAAATTCTTCTTTGTTCCCCATCGGGCGCCCGGCAAGTTGTCCCACTTGCGTCTAGCATCTTCATCACGATGAACACTTCACGTATAGAGCTTCCGACCTCTGTCACCTTGCCATCTAAAATCTTCAATATTTTCTCCATAGCCTCGAACTTAGTGACGGCGTCCTTGTTGATCTTGGACATGGTCGTACTCCACACACTCCTTGCATGTGGATCTTGCTTCGGCGGCCTTTAGGTGTTGAGCTTCTTTCTCCATCTCCATCTTCTCCATCCTCCTCTTGAGTAAACCGATATGCCACTCAAGGAATCCGGCTCGTATGCATTCAGCTCTCGCAATCGTCATGCGGATAGTTGAGACCTTGATCTTGAACGGCCTCCCGGCGTCTTGAAGGTTTATGATAGGTAGATCAACGATGTCCGGGGTGCGTAGCGCTCCGTGGTTGAGGTTGATCTTCCTTTGGACTTGGAGGTGGTGATTCCCTTGGAGATTTTGATGGTCCTTCGAGTTTGACTTTTGAATATAGGGTTTCCAACCCTTTAGCATGTGTTGCACGTCACCTTTGCCTCGTAAAGTTTTCCGGATCATCCACAAAAAGTTTGGGTTTCTTGGAGAGGTAGCCAACCATCTCCAGGTTAGGGTTAGTAATAAAACAAAATTCTAAACATAAAAACTAGGGTTAATCAAAACTAGATTAGATTGAATTTTTTTTTCTTTTTGCGGATGATCAAACATAAGAGATGCAAAAGAAAATCAAAAGAAAAGCCCGAAAGATAAGCGATACTAGATCGGATCTTGATTGCTTGTTCCCCGGCAACGGCGCCAGAAAAAGGGGCTTGTTGACGGTTAATAGTTGTATCAAAGTTCGTTTATGACTTGCAAGCGGACAAGTCTCCCGTCGTAGTCAAGGGACCCTTCTTCCCTCGAGTGGTGAACCCAAGGTATCGAATCCGTGGAACAATGTGCAACGCAAGGATTCAATCTAGTAAAGCAAGGTAAGCTATCTATTGAAGAATCAAATTGCATCTAATCTACTAACTCATAAAGGAAACACATCTAATCTAATCTACTAAAGAGGTAGCAAGAGAAAGCAAGAGATAACCAATCTAGAGAATCTAGATCATGCTTATGTTGTAGCTCCAAACAAGATAGATGAAGATAGAAAAGCGAATCTCATTAAAAGCATCTTTAAATCGTGGCCTTCCATCCGACTCCGAAAACGCCCGCCTTTCGGAACCCCGTCTCGTCACAACGTATCCCTATTCATGCGGGTAGTCTAGGGCGAGTTTGATAGAACAAGTTGAAATCACTTGGCCGGTCCGGTATGCACCTCTAGCCACCGCGGCTACAAGAGCACCCTATGTAATCTAGCTATAGACTAGATCGTAGAAGAAGAAAAACCAAGAAGAAAACAAAATCATCGAGAAGGCACTTGATCGCTAGAAATCGTATTCACTTACAAACTTCACCATGAATGACTACATGAACAAGATCACCACCGGGATCCTACCTCGATCTTGATCCTCGCTCCGGAGCTCCGACGTGGTCTTCCATGCAAGGTTCCCCGAAGGACCGGATAAGGCGACCGAGAGAGGGGGGAGTGAATGGGAGCCGATAAAAATTCTTCTCGAGGGAGATTGAAACTCCGACAAGACGAACTAGCTCGGTCGAACCCCCGAAATCACACGCTCCGCACTTCTACCTCCCGTTTGCCAAAACCACGTAGCCACCGGAGTGCTACCGGTCCTAGGAACAAACTCTACCAAAGCAACCACAACACACACGCAAGACCGACGAGCGGAAACAACTCGAAAGCCGGCTAACCGAGGGGGCGGTTAGACCGGTATAGGGGGCGGTTAGACCGCCTCCACCCGGCAACCAAGAAATCCTCCGAAACGCCTCTTCCGAGCACCAAAACACACCACGGTTTCACCAACGAGAGATCTCTCGGTCAAGGCCATGCTAGCTACCGAGAAAATCTTGGCGGAAACCAAACCTTCACCCAAAGGCCTAGGGGCGGTTAGACCGGCTACCGGGGCGGTCTAACCTCCCGTACCCGACAACGAACTCCAATCAAGAACACCTAGCAAGCGCGCGAGAACGGCTCCAAATTTCACCCCGGACACTCCTCGATCAAGGCGAACGAACTCACGAGAGGAAAATCCGGCGTAACAAAACTTTGACCCGGAAACACCCCGGGCGGTTAGACCGCCCCCCGCAGAGCGGTTAGACCGCCCCTTCCCGAACGAGAACCCGCGGGTCAAACCTCAACTTCCTTGCGCTCAATCTCCCGAATCACTCCACGGATTGCGGCCAAACTTCGGGGATAGCCGGGTTACCTCCTCGGGCAACCTCTACCTCAAAGGAATCGACCCGAAACGCTCACAATCAAGAGGAATCGAAGAAATCGCTTCTCTAGGTCAAGAACTCGCCCAACTCGAAAAACCACCAAATCGAGTCCGATTCAAAGGGGATTTGGGGGCAAAGTCACCAGCCAAAGAGGCACAAGAACCTCATACGTGACACCCACCAAAAACCCCAAGAAATCGTTCTCAAAACACCGCCAAAAAGAGCTCCGAAAATCAACATCAAAGAGACGGGAAAACAACCATCAAGAACCACGCCGAACCTTCTATACATGCCATGAATGGTTCGTACAAGGTCTAGTTTGCCACCCAAACATCCATCCCTCTCTCTAGATCTCACATGAAGCTCTCAAACTAGCCTTCTAAAAAACCTAGGGAAAATAGAGAACGAAAATGGAAAAACGAAATGAGCTAGGGTTCCAAGAGTTGGCTGCCAACCTCTCACCCCTTGGGTTATATAGGCGGCAACCGAATGTCTAAAATGCCCCTCTCTACTAACTAGGGATACATGCCCCTCAAGGGCGGATTTGGAATTCTTGATGTCTTCACCATCGGACGGATGCCGGCGACCGCACCTCGCGTAGCCTCGACGCACGCCTTGCGATCCCGACGCGTGTCCTCCGCTTCGAAGCTTCTCGACGCCGGCGGCCGGGCGGTCGGACCGCCCCCCGGGCGGTTAGGACCGGCCCGGTGGATCGACCGGCCCCGGGCGGTCGACCGCCCCTCTCGGGCGGTTGAACCGGCCCGGGTGGCCGCACCTCCTCGTCGAGTCTTCGGCCTCGGTTTTGTGGCTCAACCGAGTAACCCGGTGGTTTTACGGTGAACCATTGCAAACCCCGCGAACTCGGTGTAGCCTCCGCCAATCTCCACTCATGACTCGGCTCCCACGTTGTCCGGCTCGACCTTGGTTTTGAGGCTCTACCAAGAAACCGTCCACGACTTCATCTTCTTGTTCATGCCACCATGCGGCCCGCACTTGACCCCCGCCGGCCACCGGGTCCCTCGAACGAAGCCTACTTGTCTTCTCCACACCGGAGGCCTCACCGCAACGACCTTTCGCGCTTGTTCTTCACCCGCACCAACACGAGTCAAGCCACAACCCGCACCGCAATACTTAGCCAAGAATCGGTCCACACAACGTTGTCAATCACTCATCACACAAGGAAGCGACCATCCACCGGTCCTCGTACCACACATGGTCCTCAATCTCCCCCTTGATGAGTGCATTGACAACACACTCACATGAAGTAACATAAGAGAAAAGGAAAAGAAAAGAACCAAAATAAAAAGAAACCCGAACAAGCGATCGAAAGCCAAAGAAAGGCAAAGAGCAAGATCACTTGAAGAAGACAAGTCTCGGACCCCTTAGGCAAGGACAACGGCTCGACACATCCGAGACAAAACGCGGCTCGAGCAAAGAGCGCAAACCACCAAAGCAAAACTCGAACACCACAAAGAGCCCCCCCCGCACAAAAGCAAGCTCCCCCCGAGCCACAAAGCACACTCCCCCCGAACACATGCATCAATGCAACTCGGGAATGCATCAAAGAGCAAAAACTCCGCTCACACCGCCCGGGCGGTTAGACCGCCCGCCCGGGCGGTTAGACCGCCTCTGCCCGAACGGACCGCACGGGGGCGGTTAGACCGCCCAAAGAAACCGGCCCCGCACCAAACTACTCAAAAGCGGCCGAAACAATTGGAACACCTTCCAAACACTCCCGAGTGCCCAAAACATGCACAAACTTCTCCCCCTTGTTGACAATGCATGAATCAAGGCAAAATGCGAAAACTTGCAACATATAGCTTCTCGAATATACAAAATTCATCACAAGGAGCTACACAAGTCCAAAGGAGCAAGTTAGATACTCGACAGATTCGTAAGGACCTTAACTACGTGATCACCAAGTTTCACAACCATTGGACAAGGCTAAAAAGGATTTTAGTAATTTTGCGAAAAGTTACTCCCTCACAAGCAAATACCTAAACATGAGCAAAACATATCAAAATGGCAAAGCCACTCAAACTTCATGCTAGGACAACCATTCTAATCATAAGACCATCATAAACACCCAAAAGCACCTCATGTCATGTCAAAGCCACCGAGCCATGTGCCTACTTCTATGTATGAGACTTCTCATTGGTAGGCATCATGCAACGGTTTAGCACCCAAAGCAAATTAATTTCAGCACATATGACATGGGAACATATTTTCCAAGCATTTTTCATTTCATTTTCAGATTTGAAAAAGGTACATGAAATGTCTTTGCGACAAAAAGGAACTTATGCCCCTCCACAAGATTAAGCAAGAGGGCTAAACATTCATGATGGCAAGCGAGCCTTTGGCTCCATATGATCAATAAACTAGCTATCCAACCACAAAGAAAGCATAGCAAAGCCACTAAAACATGTCAAGATCATATATAGGCATTTACGCATGAGAGAGCATGTATATGACATTTTTCAAAAAAATAGCCATCAACCATGGATCATTCAACAAGATCATCAAGAGCTAAGCCAAACTAACCATAGCATACCAAACAAGCTCACAAGAACATATATAACAACCCATGGTAAACAATGTATATAGGAGAAGCTTTTCCTATCCAATGCATATGATACAAAATGCATGCAATCGAAGATACAAGGATGCCTATACATCATGTTACATATGCCATGCCAAATGCAAGAAATGCACAAAGGAAAGCTATACAAATGCTACAAACCGGCTCCTCGAGGGGAGGCAAAACGGGCTCGACACCACCGGCAAAAGAAAGCCCCCCACACACCCAACTCAAGAGATTAAACATACACCAAGTTCCCCCCGCAAACGAGTGAAAGTTGCTTGATCTAGGGGTTTGGTGAAAATATCGGCTAGTTGGTCATGTGTGGGTACATGGATCAAAGCTATCTTCCCTTTCTCTACGTTGTCTCTCAGGAAATGATACCTCACTTCTATGTGTTTGGTTTTGGAATGGAGCACTGGGTTCTTTGCAACGCTTATGGCACCGGTGCTATCACATTGAAGTGGGACATGGGTATACTCCTCACCAAAGTCACTCATGGTGTAGGTGATCCAAAGGAGCCGAGAGCAACAACTAGCGGCGGCAACATACTCGGCTTCGGTCGTGGATTGAGCAACACTCGACCGCTTACGAGAAGACCAAGACACCAACGAAGAACCCAAAAGCGGCAAGTCCCGAAGTGGACTTCCTATCCAACCGACACCCGGCAAAATCCGCGTCCGAAAAGCCATGAAGCGCCAAAGAAGAGGACGCGGAGTACCAAAGGCCGAAGTCGGGAGTGTGACGCAAGTACCTGAAAATTCGCTTCACCGCTTGCCGATGCGAAGTCCTCGGAGACGCTTGAAAATGAGCGCACAGACACACCGAGAAGTGTATGTCCGGCCTCGTCGCCGTCAAGTAGAGGAGTGACCCGATCATGCTCCGGTACTCCTTCTGGTCCACGTGTTCACCTTCCTCGTCCGCATCAAGAGCCGTAGTCGTACTCATCGGCGTCGTCATAGCCTTGGAGTCCTCCATCTTGAATTTCCTCACAATGTCCTTGGTGTACTTAGCCTGGTGCACAAATGTTCCTTCCTTTGATTGCTTGATTTGTAGCCCAAGGAAGAAGCGCAACTCACCCATCATGCTCATCTCGAACTCCCTGCTCATATCATCCGCAAACCTCACAACAAGAGAGTTAGACGAGCCACCAAAGACAATATCATCCACGTACACCGCACAATCGAATATCTGCGCCCCGCCTCTCGCAAAAACAAGGTCGATCGACCTTCCCCATCTCAAAACCTCTCTCAAACAAGAACCCCCTCAACCTGCCATACCAAGCTCTAGGCGCCTGCTTCAACCCATACAGCGCCTTCCTCAACTTGTACACCGGTGGGGGTACTTCTCACTCTCAAACCCGGGAGGTTGTCTCACATACACTTCTTCCCCCAACACTCCATTCAGAAAAGCACTCTTCACATCCATTTGGTGCAACTTGAACCCTTTAGCCACGAGAAAAGGCTAGAAGGATCCTAATCGCCTCCAAACGGGCTACGGGAGCAAAGGTCTCCTCGTAGTCGATCCCCTCCTTCGGCCCGAACCCCCGAGCAACAAGTCTCGACTTGTTCCTCACAACCTCACCCTTCTCTCCCTCTTTGTTTTTCCACACCCACTTTGTACCAATCGGCTTACACCCCGGGGGAGGGTCAACCAACTCCCACACCGATTCCTCTCAAAGTTCTCCAACTCCTCATGCATCGAGTTAACCCAATTGTGATCAGATAGTGCGTGTCCAATGTCTTTGGGCTCAAAAGAAGCAACAAACGCAGCATGAGCAAAATGGGAATTGTTTCGAACCCTCGACCGTGTAGTGCGTTCATTCATGTCGCCGATGATCCTCGAAGCTGGGTGATCCACTTGAACTCGTCGGGGAGGTTCTCGCCTCGAAGCTACCTCCCCCTCAACATCAGCTTCTCCTCGTTCTTGATTTGTTGTCGTAGGTGTAGCAGAGGGTCCATCCATCATCGTAGTCGAAGTAGTGGGTACATGTCCAGCCGGGGGCACCGCACCGCCATCTTCATCATCACCATGTTCATGCTCCTCCTCTCGAAAGATCTCCTCGCCAAGCTCATCATCACCGCACACTCAAAGACAAGGCGACTACGTGGCTCGTCTCGTCGAAGGTTACCTCGCAAGTTTCCACGATTTGGTTAGTTTCAAGATTGAGCACACGATATGCTCTAGAATGAGATGCATAACCAAAGAAAATGCCATCGACAGACCTAGCCTCAAACTTATCCAACTTCCTGCCTTTCTTCAGAATAAAACACTTGCAACCAAAGACATGGAAGTGACTCACTTTGGGTGTGCGACCATGCATCAACTCATAGCATGTCTTCTTCTTGTGCACTGCGAGGTATATTTCCGTTCGAAACATAGCACGCGGTATTCACCGCCTCGCCCCAATACCTCCTCGGAGTCCTATGCTCATCAAGCATCGTCCGAGCCATCTCGCACAAGGTCCTGTTCTTCCTTTCCACAACACCATTACGGGGAGGCGTATACGGACTCGAAAGCGGGTGCTCAAGACCCAAGTCATGACAAAAGGTTTCAAAACGAGAGTTCCCGAATTCCGAGCCATTATCCTTGCGGATAGCTCGTATGGCATCTCCGTGCCTCTCGTTCCTCAACCTCAAGACTAGATCTCGAACAAAACCAAACGTCTCCCCCTTCTCCTCAAGAAAGAACACCCACGCATACCGAGAAAAGTCGTCCACCACAACAAGGACATACCACTTCCCACCCGCGAGATCGCACACGAGCTGGGCCAACAAGGTCCATATGGAGCAGCTCGCATGGACGCTCAGTCATCACATCGGTGAGAGGCGGGTGAGAAGAGGCTACCATCTTAGCATGCCTACACGGAGCACACACCAACTCTTTCTCAAGCCTCAAACGTGGCAATCCTCGGACCAAATTGAGTTTACTCAAGCGAGACGAAGGTCAAAGCTCAAGTGACCCAACTTCCTATGCCACCTCCACAACTCACTCGAAGAACCGGCCAAGAAGCAACGCTCAACACCCGAAGAGCGAGAAAAATCAGCACGAAACACACGACCCTCGGGAACGACCATACAAACAAGGTCCCCTCGAGAGTCCACAATCCGAGAACCACCGGCCGAAACAACACCTCAAAACCCTCATCCAACAACCGAGACACGGAAAGCAAATTGTACCCCGGCGATTGAACAAGAGCAACACGCCTCGAGTGATCTTGTCACTCACTTTTATCTCACCTTCGAAAGCACACGCCCACGCCCATTGTCCCCAAAGGTGATGTACCTCTTCGTCACCACGGGACGAGACTTGAGAACCACCCCCTGTCTCTCGGTCATATGCCTCGAACAACCGGAGTCAATCAACCAAATGTTCTTCAAGTCTCCCACCGAAATTCAAAAACAAGCACGTGAGCGAACAAACGACTCAAAGATCGGGGTTAGTACCAAAGGAGGAAAACCGGTGCCGAGCCATTTGCTCGAAAGTGGGGTTAGCACCAACCAAAGCATCTCTCCTACCAAAGCTACCTCCACGAACACCACCTCGGTAACCACTCCGAGGAAACCACCCCTCCTCGCCCGGAGGAGGACCAAAACCACGGAAGACAACCCGTGGAGCGTCCCTCCTCTCCTTCTCAAAGCTACGACTCCTCCCATCCCCGTAGTGACCTCGAGGGGGAGAATGCCTAGCAAACTGATCACCTGCTGTCTTTCCAGACCAACCACCAGTAACTCCACCTCCGGACACGAAACCTCTCGACTCACCACCTCGAAAACCACCGCCCAGAATTCTTGGGGGGGGCCGGTTAAACCGCCTAGCCGGGCCGGTCCCGACCGCCCCCCCCTCCCGAACGCCGCCTCCTCGGCTGCGGGAACTCGCATCTCCCCATGCCGGAACACTTCTCACCACGGCCTTACCCCCCGGGTAGTGGCATACGAGGCTTAGGTACACCATGGGAAGGGTTGTACCTATCCTTGTTCGCCCACTCCTTTGCCATCCTCTCTTCCCGCTTCCTCTTGAAGCAAAACTCATCCTTGTGACCCTCCTTCCCACAATGGCCACAACGGAACCTCACAAGCTTAGGTTTTGGCTTGGATTGGGGCTGCTCGCTAGGTTTCTCTCCACTCAACTCCTCCACCGATTTCTCCTCACTTGCCTTCTCTCTCACTTTCCCAAAGAACACTTTCCCCGAAGTGCTCACAAACTTGATGGGCTTTTGGAGATCATTTGTGGGTGTAGGAAATATAGGTGGAGGCTGGGGTTGTGTCTAGTCGGTTCCTAAGATGGTTGGGTTTTGGAGGGAAATCATTTTTGTGGTGGGTTTTAGGTGGCTCGGGATATTCTCTCCACTTCTTTCACCAACCTTGTTTGCCCCAAGCCCCTCACCATCTTGCCTCTTAAAGGCCTCAATCATCATCCTCAAGCGAGGCTCATGACCAGGACAACCAACCCATCAACTTCCTCAAGTCATCATTCTCATCCTGCAAGCGATCAACATAATGTGCAAGCTCCAAATTTTTCAATGCATGCATTTCACAAGTAGAGCGAGGATGTAGGCATGGGTTCCTTCAATTTAGCCTCGAGCGAACTAGTGTAAGCATGCAACTCATCAATCTTAGCATGCAAAACGGGGCAAGAAGTGCAAGCACCTAGCAAAGCGAGGTCTAGACTTAAGCTCGGCCACTTCAACCCTAAGCACATCTAGTTCCTCACACTTGGAGGCATGCTTCTCCTTAAACAAAGCAAGATCGGCAAGGAATATGGAGCAATCGGCACAATCATTTTCATCGGCAACAACGGGGCTAGCCTTAAGCGAATCAATCTCAAGCTTGCTATCAAGCACCTGTGTCTCTAGCTCGGCCACTCTAGTCCTAGCATCCTCGAGTGAAGCCCTAAGCTCTTTCCTCATTTTCTTGGCCTCTCTAAGCATGTCATCACGGTTATCAAGCAAAGAGCCAAGCCTCTCATTCTCTGGCGCAAGAAGGGAAGTTCATCACGCACCTCGTCGTCGGACTCGAGTCCGAGTCGCTGCGTGTGCTCTTCTTGCTGCCGGAGCTCGGCGCCATGGTACGAGAAGCCGTCTCTCGCGAAGCGGCCTCGGCCCGCTCAGGTTCTTGGACGACCTCTTGTTCTTGCGGCGATCTCCCTCGTCGTCGCTGCTGCTCGAGCTCGAGGTGGAGTACGCGGAACTGGAGTCGACGTCGCTCGCTCCAACCATCGCTCGGGCCTTGCCTCGGCCCTCCTTCTTCCTCGATCGTCGCTCGTCCTTGTACTTGTTCTTGTGCTTGCTCTTGTGATCGCGCCTCGAACGGTACTTGTCGTCGTTCTTCCTCGGCTTGTGCTTGTAGCTGTCCTTGCTCTCGGCCTTCTCCGGGCAGTCGGCAACGAAGTGTCCCGCTTGCCGCACGGAAGCAGGTCCTCGTGTTCCTCCTCATGTTCACGCGGTTCTCGTGCAGCCTCTCGAACCGCCTCGTCAACAGCGCCAGCTCGTCCTCTCCAAGGTCATCGAACTCCTCATCTGGCATAGACATCAAAGAGGAAAACGAGAACATCCTGGTGGATGGGTTAGAGTTAGTCTTTCCTTTGGAACCACCAACGAGGGCAAGACTATGGGAGTCAGTCGGTCCCTCGAGCTTGGCAGTCATGCCCCTATCCACCTCAGCCGACTTGAGCTTCGAGAACAGCTCGTTCACCGTCAGAGTGTCGTACCTCTCCGACTCGACTATGGCCTCGAACTTCCCGCCCCATATCGTACGATCCAAAGAGTGTAAGAGCTTGACCGCTCTATCATGATCATCGTACGGGAGCACGTCCACATTGGCCCTCATGTTGTTCACAACCACCGTGAACCTGCGGAACAAGGCATCGATGGACTCACTAGGGAGATGAGTGAAGTTCTCGTACTCTCTCCGGTAGGTCGCATACAACCGTGCTCGAACACGGGCGTTCCCAACATGAGCCTCCTTCAACACCGCCCAAATCCTACAAGCCAAGTGCTCGGTGTGCACCCGATCGAACTCGGTCGACACAAAGCACGAAACAAGTAGTCGACCGCCTTATTGTTGGCGTCGAATGCGTCCCTCGACCACGGAGCAAGGAAATCCATCGGCCTGGACATATCCTGTGTCCACCGTGACATCCCACGAGTCCGACCCTTTCCGCGGAGGAACGCACCCATCCGCTTGCTCCACATCCGGTAGTTCTTTCCATCGAAGTGTGGAGGACCCGAACCCCGTTCCGGTACGCCATCCTTGGATCTTAGACCGGTTAGAGTCAACAAAGACCCGAACCGGCTCGATACCACTTGAAGGACCGATAAGGCGACCGGAGAGGGGGGGAGTGAATGGGAGCCGATAAAAATTCTTCTCGAGGGAGATTGAAACTCCGACAAGACGAACTAGCTCGGTCGAACCCCCGAAATCACACGCTCCGCACTTCTACCTCCCGTTTGCCAAAACCACGTAGCCACCGGAGTGCTACCGGTCCTAGGAACAAACTCTACCGGCAACCACAACACACACGCGACGACCGACAGGCGGAAACAACTCGAAAGCCGGCTAACCGAGGGGGCGGTTAGACCGGGTATAGGGGGCGGTTAGACCGCCTCCACCGGCAACCAAGAAATCCTCCGAAACGCCTCTTCCGAGCACCAAAACACACCACGGTTTCACCAACGGAGATCTCCGGTCAAGGCCATGCTAGCTACCGGTAAAATCTTGGCGGAAACCAAACCTTCACCCAAAGGCCTAGGGGCGGTTAGACCGGCTACACGGGGGCGGTCTAACCTCCTGTACCCGCAACGAACTCCAATCAAGAACACCTAGCAAGCGCGCGAGAACGGCTCCAAATTTCACCCGGACACTCCTCGATCAAGGAGAACGAACTCACGGAGGAAAATCCGGCGTAACAAAACTTTGACCCGGAAACACCCGGGCGGTTAGACCGCCCCCCCGCAGGCGGTTAGACCGCCCCTTCCGAAACGAGGAACCCGCGGGTCAAACCTCAACTTCCTTGCGCTCAATCTCCCGAATCACTCCACGGATTGCGGCCAAACTTCGGGGATAGCCGGGTTACCTCTGGGCAACCTCTACCTCAAAGGAATCGACCGAAACGCTCACAATCAAGAGGAATCGAAGAAATCGCTTCTCTAGGTCAAGAACTCGCCCAACTCGAAAAACCACCAAATCGAGTCCGATTCAAAGGGGATTTGGGGGCAAAGTCACCGACCAAAGAGGCACAAGAACCTCATACGTGACACCCACCAAAAACCCCAAGAAATCGTTCTCAAAACACCGCCAAAAAGAGCTCCGAAAATCAACATCAAAGAGACGGGAAAACAACCATCAAGAACCACGCCGAACCTTCTATACATGCCATGAATGGTTCGTACAAGGTCTAGTTTGCCACCCAAACATCCATCCCTCTCTCTAGATCTCACATGAAGCTCTCAAACTAGCCTTCTAAAAAACCTAGGGAAAATAGAGAACGAAAATGGAAAAACGAAATGAGCTAGGGTTCCAAGAGTTGGCTGCCAACCTCTCACCCCTTGGGTTATATAGGCGGCAACCGAATGTCTAAAATGCCCCTCTCTACTAACTAGGGATACATGCCCCTCAAGGGCGGATTTGGAATTCTTGATGTCTTCACCATCGGACGGATGCCGGCGACCGCACCCTGCGTAGCCTCGACGCACGCCTTGCGATCCCGACGCGTGTCCTCCGCTTCGAAGCTTCTCGACGCCGGCGGCCGGGCGGTCGGACCGCCCCCCGGGGCGGTTAGGACCGGCCCGGTGGATCCGACCGGCCCCGGGCGGTCCGACCGCCCCTCCCGGGCGGTTGAACCGGCCCGGGTGGCCGCACCTCCTCGTCGAGTCTTCGGCCTCGGTTTTGTGGCTCAACCGAGTAACCCAGTGGTTTTATGGTGAACCACTGCAAACCCCGCGAACTCGGTGTAGCCTCCACCAATCTCCACTCATGACTCGGCTCCCACGTAGTCTCGGCTCGACCTTGGTTTTGAGGCTCTACCAAGAAACCGTCCACGACTTCATCTTGTTGTTCATGCCACCATGCGGCCCGCACTTGACCCCCGCCGGCCACCGGGTCCCTCGAACGAAGCCTACTTGTCTTCTCCCACACCGGAGGCCTCACCGGCAACGACCTTTCGCGCTTGTTCTTCACCCGCACCAACACGAGTCAAGCCGCAACCCGCACCCGCAATACTTAGCCAAGAATCGGTCCACACAACGTTGTCAATCACTCATCACACAAGGAAGCGACCATCCACCGGTCCTCGAACCACACATGGTCCTCGGTTCCCATGTCGGCCGGGGAAACCCTAGACAACTAGCACGACCCTCATCTCCGAGTTGGTGTCCCTCAAGCTTCTCTGCTCCTCGGTGGCGGATTACGACTTCGGTTCCGCGTGGCTCTCGGTCGGGGGGCTATTTATAGCCCGAGAAGCAATTAGGTCAAAGGGGAGGCCGATTGGGCCCCGAAGTGGGCCTGGGCCGGCCGGCCTGGGCCGGCCGCCCTGGGCCTGGTCGGCCCATCCCGCGGCTCGCTTCGCTCGGTGTTGCTTCCCACGTCTTCTAGATGTTCTCCCCTTTTGCATGTGGGCCCTTGACGTCGGTTTCTCTCCGAATTGGACTCAACTCCTTGTCTTGCAAGATTCGAGGCACTTTTACGGTTCGGTCCTCGGAGTTTATCATCTTCTCGGGCTTGGTCCTTGGGCTCTTGGAGTCATGTTCACTTCATTGCTTGACTTGTATCGGGCTTCAAGGTCTTGTCATGAGGTGCTTAATGAACTTATCCCGGAAGTCTTGCTTTCAACGTTAAAACCCCGCGTAAACACTTAACTCCAAAACCGACATGCACAAGTGAACTTGTTATACCACGGGGGTTAGTACCAATGAATAAGATACAAAAGTCATGCCAACACCGAAGGTAAACTCATGGCTAGGTTGACGGATTTTCACCGTCAACACGGGGCCGGCCTGCGGGCCGGTTATAACATCTACGCCGGCCGGGAGATTCGTCTGCGGCCGGACCGCAAGCCCGCCGACCCGATAAGCGGAGACTCACGCTACGTCGCCCACATCGACTCGCTCGTTCCGGGGAGGGAACACTACTTGCCCGGGCATACTCAAACACACCAAGCGAGGTGGCACCTTCCGAGTCCGGCCTTGGCACCCCCGATCGCCAAGTCTTCATGGCCGCCGACGACACCCCGGGGCCTTTAGGGACAGCCCGGGACAAGTACCACGGAAGACATCTCCTCCGAAGAGCTCTCTCGCCGATGCTCCACCAAATGAGAACCCCGCAGACGAGAGACGCTCGACGTGAGCGTAACCGGAAGCGCGGCGAACGTCGCCGACGCCTCCGCGACAACTTCCCCGTCCGCAACCTTGCGGAAGCTCTCGAGGCGGTCGAGAGCAGGGTACACACCACCCCTGAGCAATGCCTCATGTCGATCACAGCGATCGCACGCCAAGCTCAGGGCATACGCGCCGGGGAGGTCATCACCAAGCTAGCTGAAGATGCCTACTTCATGCGAGTTGACAACAGGGTCAACCAACCTCTCCCCGCCAGGCACCGCGACAACGAGGATACAAGTCGCAGCGCCTGCAACGGTCCCAACCGTACTCGAGCCGAGCTTCCGGACCGAACCCAACCGCACCCGCTCCAACGCCGGCGGACGTCCACGGCGTACAACGGCAACCGCGAGGTCGTCCCCCCATCGCGCTCGGCCGGCGGCGGCGGCCACGACCCCGACGGCGGCGGCGCGACGGCGGAAGCTCCAACCATGGAGCCAACGGAGAGGGCGGCGGCGGCGGCAATCGCGGCGGCCGAGGCCACGCGAACGCCCATGCCTCTTTCGCCACACGGGGGTGGGTACGATGCCCGCCGAAGATTGAGGAGCCGCGGCGGAAGAAGTCGACCACCGCAGCGACGGCGACGGCTTCCCCGCCTTCTCACCTCGACTTCGCAACTTGCTCCTCCCGGACAAGTTTAAGCCTTTGGGGATCACCAAGTACGACGCGAAGCAGACCCCATCCAAGGGCTCGGGTGCTACGCCCTCTCCATCGAGAACAACGGCGGCAAAAACGACACCAAGTGCCTCTACTTCCCCTTCGCCGGACCAAGCTCCACTCACATGGCTCGAGTCGCCGGACAAGCACTCGATCGACAAGTGGGACTAGCCGAAGGAGTAGTTCACCGCAACTTCGCGGGCGACATGGGCCGATCGGGTACTCGCATGGACCTGGCCATGGTCAAGCAGGAACAAGGAGAGACCCTCCGCAAGTACATGCGCCGCTTCTTTGACAAGCGCGCTACCGTCGTCGACGTCACCGACAAGGAGGGTCATCGACCTCTTTCAAGACGGCCTCTACCACCACCGCACCTTCGAAGACTTCGGTCGCCCTCACCCCAGGTCCATCCCCCATCTCAAGGACATGATCATGTCCTGGACGGATGAAGAAGACAAGGCCAATGCCAAGTACAACGCCATCCGTGGCAAAACCAAGCAGAACCAGGGTGGCGGCAGCGGCAGCAACGCGAACCAAGGCGGTCGCAACAACAACAACAACAACAACTACTACTCGGGTTCCAACTGCAAGCGCAAGTCAGACAACACTGTCGCAGCTATCCAGCGCCCTGCGAAGGAAAACCCGAAGAGGAACTCCGGAAGCTTCAAGGACTTGCTGAAGGAGAAGTGCCCGTGGCACCCGAACGGCAACCACAACACCGAGCAGTGCTACCAACTCAGGCACGCGCTGAAGGATACGCCGGAGCCACCGCACCCTCACGACAAAAAGGGCAAGAAGAAGGATGGCGACAACAACGACTTCCGGGGAGGCCGACAAGACCGTCAACGTCCTCTTCGGCGGACCGCCGGCGGCAGGGGAGCGAAGGCTATCCGTTGAGAAGTCATGAGCATTGAACCGGCGGTTCCGACCCCTCTCGGGTGGTCGGAGGTACCTATTACCTTCTCCCGCGCGGATCAATGGACCGGCTTCTCCGAACCGGGACGCTTCCCCCTCGTCCTGAAACCAGTGGTCGCGGGCTCCAAGCTCAACAAGGTCCTCATCGACGGTGGAAGCGGGCTCAACGTCCTTTTCACCAAGACCTTGAAGAAAATGAAGCTTGACATCACTCACATGCTCACCAAGAGCAACACGCCTTCCTACGGCATCATCCCCGGCAACGCGGCTATTCCACTGGGCTTAGTGGTCCTGCCAGTTACCTTCGGGGAATCTCGAGACAACTACCATACCGAGTACATCAAGTTTGAGGTCGCGGATTTCGAGACTTCCTACCATGCCATCCTCGCCGGACCGGCCATCGCCAAGTTCATGGCGGTGCCACACTACACCTACTTGGTACTCAAGATGCCAAGCCCGGCGGGTGTACTCTCTCTCCAAGGGGACTTGAAGATCTCTCACGACCGTGATACGAAGCCGTGGAGATCGCTTTCACAAATCAAGTACCCAACGCCATGATGGAGGTCTACGCCGCGTCGAAGAAACTTGCTACAAGTGAACTCGACATCCCTGAGAAGTCCGACAACTCCAACAAGCCTCGGCCGTTGAGGAGATCCTTGTCCGGACGATTGACCTCGGGACGGGCGACGCCGGCAAGACCACCACCATCGGAGCCGGCCTCGACCCCAAATAGGAAGACGCGCTCATCGGCTTCCTTCGGGCCAACCGCGACATCTTCGCGTGGAAGCCGACGGACATGCCGGGGAGTGCCCGGGGAGTTGATTGAGCACCGCCTCAACG
Source organism: Cenchrus americanus (assembly GCA_947561735.1). Classification (NCBI taxonomy): domain Eukaryota; kingdom Viridiplantae; phylum Streptophyta; class Magnoliopsida; order Poales; family Poaceae; genus Cenchrus; species Cenchrus americanus. The sequence goes on from OX387240.1 coordinate 61,774,265, forward strand.
TCGATCCTAAGGCCACCCCCAAGCGACAACACCTCCGACGCTTCGCCGACGACAGACGGGACGCCATCAAGAAGGAACTCGCCAAACTACTCGCGGGCGGCTTCATCGGAGAAGTCTTCCATCCTGAGTGGCTCGCCAACCCCGTCCTCGTCCGCAAGAAGAACTCGAATGAGTGGAGGATGTGCGTCGACTACACCGACCTCAACAAACACGCCCCCAAGGACCCCTTCGGGTTGCCACGGATTGATCAAGTCATCGACTCCACGGCGGGGCCGCGACCCGCCCTACTTCCTCGACCGCTACTCCGGTACCACCGGATCGCGATCAAGGAAGAAGACCGAGGAGAAGACCGCGTTCATCACCCCCCGTTTGGCGCGTACTTCTACACGACCATGTCCTTCGGGCTGAAGAACGCCGGCGCAACGTATCAACGAGCTATCCAAGCCTGCTTCAAGAAGCAGCTCAACAAGAACGTTGAGGCCTACATGGACGACGTGGTCGTCAAGACCAGAAACTCCAGTACCCTCATCGACGACCTTGAAGAAACTTTCGCATCTCTGCGCGAGTACCGCTGGAAGCTCAACCCGAACAAGTGCGTTTTCGGCATACCTTCGGGCAAACTACTCGGCTTCATCATCAGCCAGCGCGGCATCGAAGCCAACCCCAAGAAGATCTCCGTCATCACCAGCATGAAAGCTCCCACGAGCATCAAAGACGTCCAGAAGCTGACCGGGTGCATGGCGGTCTTTGAACAGATTTATCTCAAAACTTGGAGAACGGGGCCTACCTTTCTTCAAACAACTCAAGCACCAAGAGAAGTTCGTGCGGACTCCAGAGGCGGATCAAGCCCTTGCCCAGCTCAAGGACTTCCTGTCGAAGCCACCGGTCCTCACAGCTCCTCGCAAAGGCCGGCGAGCAGCTACTGCTCTACCTTGCTGCGACTACTCACGTGGTCAGTACTGCCATCGTCGTCGAGCAGCAGGAAGACGGCCACGCCTACCCAGTCCAGCGCCCAGTCTACTTCGTCAGTGAAGTTCTATCTGAGTCAAAGGCATGCTATCAGCCTGTGCAGAAGCTCCTGTACGCGGTACTCATCACCTCGCGGAAGCTACGACACTGCTTCCAGGAGTACTCAATCTCTGTTGTCACCGACTACCCGCTCGGTGACATCCTGCGGAATCCAGATGCTACTGGAAGAATCTCCAAGTGGGCAGTCGAGCACGGCGCCCTCACCATCGACTTCAAGCCACGCGCAGCCATCAAGTCGCGGGCTCTAGTCGAATTCATGGCGAGTGGCGGGAGAACCCACCGCCTACCCCAACCGTGCGACCGAGCATTGGGTGATGTACTTCGACGGCTCACTCAACCTCGAGGGCGCGGGTGCGGGGGTACTCTCGATCTCTCCAACGGGCAAACAACTCAAGTACGTCCCGGATCTTCCGGAAGGTCTCAAACAACGAAGCCGAGTACGAAGCTCTCCCGCACGGGCTCCGCCTCGCGGCTTCACCGGGCATCAAGCGGCCGCTAGTCTACGGCGACTCCGCAGGTGGTCATCAACCAAGTCAACAAGTCCTCGGACCGCAACAAGGAGAACATGGACGCCTCGTCTAGAATTCCGCAAGCTCGAGAACAAGTTCTACGGTCTCGAGTTCCATCACATCGTCCGCGACAACAACGTTGCAGCGGACGTCCTCTCGAAGCTTGGATCCACCCGCGCTCAAGTACCGGCGGGTGTCTTCGTTCACGAGCTCCACGCGCCATCCATCTCGGAGCCGGCGCCGGCGACCGATCGCTCCGGCCAACCCACGGGCCGGACGGGGAGGTCATGATGATCGACGAGGACCGGAGGCAACCCTTCATCGACTACCTCGGCGAGCGAGAAGGTCCCCGCGGACAAGAACTCGGCCGAGTAGCTCGTCCGCCGCGCCAAGTCCTACGTCCTCGTCGGAGACAAGCTTTACAAGCGGGGCGCATCCTCTGGAGTACTCATGAAGTGCGTCCCTCGGCAAGAAGGCAAGGACATCTTGGAGGAGATCCACAAGGGCATCTGCGGCAACCACACGTCCTCCCGTACGCTGGTCAGCAAGGCCTTCCGACGAGCTTTCTGACCGGCCCACCGCCCGGGCGACGCCGAAGAACTCGTCGGACGGTGCCAAGGATGCCGTACTTCCCCAAGCGGACAACACGTCCCGGCCTACAAGCTAGTCACCATACCGCCAACCCGGCCCTTTGCCTCGCCGGGGGCTCGACGTGATTGGGCCACTACTAAGCTGCGCCGGGTGGTTTCAACGCAGTACCGGTGGCCATCGACAAGTTCACCAAGTGGATCAAGGTCAAGCCGGTCACATGCCCCAAGGCCGACGAGTACTCGACTTCCTGGGTGAACTCGTGCATCGCTACGGACTACCCCACCGCATCATCACAGACCTGGGCTCCAACTTTAACAACCACGAGTTCTGGGAGTACTGCGAGAATAGCGGGATCGACGTCCGATACGTCTCAGTTGCCCACCCTCGGGCCAACGGACAAGTCGAGCGTGCCAATGGGATGGTGCTCGACGCTCTCAAGAAGCGGCTACATGACGCTGCTAACTCCAAAGGGGGCAAGTGGATCAAGGAACTACCCAACGCACTTTGGGGGCTACGGACTCAGCCATCCAAGCCAACGGGGCAATCCCCTTACTTCCTGGTCTACGGCTCCGAAGCAATCCTCCCTGCTGACGTCATATGGAACTCACCGTTGACGGATAAAAGACGTATCCCTCTACGATCCACAAGCGTACGGACCCCACACCTTTTTCACCACGGGATTCCCAAGGTTCTTGTCAATCCGCGGAGCAAGGGGATTACAAGCGTCCGATCTATAACGACACACTAGCTACTAAAACCCTAACTACTATTAAACTAGAAAACACTAAACTACACTAGAGAGAATGATAAACGATCAAGGTAGAAGACACTCGCCCACGGGTCTACGATACTAGAGCATGCAATCGCTTAAAAACATGAAAACCAATCTAATCTATCGGGGATGTGACCACGGTTTCGCCCTTTCCCTCCTCTCGTATCGTCACTACGCGAAGGTATTCATGACTAGACCTTTGATGGACACGGCGTATTGAATGGATCCAAGGAAGCATTGGAGCTCGTACTCCCTCTACGGCACGGTAGCGAACCTTAAGCATTAAAGTATATTCAACACAAGATGATATATAGATAATCCGACAAAGTGTGATTACATCTCAATATCGATTACAACCCATGGACGAATGAGAAGATTACCCCATCAAGGTGCGATCGGGGCACCGTTGATCATGGTTTCCCTTCCGCCGTGTCTTCCTTCTTCTCCACGAGAGGGTGCTTCCTTCGAGGTGGTTGATCTCCCGCCGGGAGATCCTCCTCCTCTCTCTCTAGCTTGTGGATGGCCTTCGGTGCGAATGACTCCTCCCCCCGGTGTTGGCGGCGCCTCGGGGGTTTTAGGGTTGAAGATCCTTCGAGGGCAAGGAAAACGGGACCGAACCGGTGCCGGAACCGGGCCGGGCCGGCCGGCCGGGCCGGCCGGCCCAGGCCCATTCGGCCGGTTCGGTCGCCCCTTTTGCTCGTGGGTCCTCGTGCACTTATGTACTTTGCCCCCTCCACTTGCATGATTTTGATGCTGTTATCCTCGCGTCCAAGATGGAGGCTCTCTTTGCATGAAGTTTGATCTTTTACGCTTCAATCCCCGGGGGTGTTCCTCGTAGCACTTCGGTCCTCGCCACCATTGGAAGTGATTTCAGCAAGCTCATGAACACGAACAAGACTCCGCGAATGCTCCTTTGAACTTGTTGCGAATCCGTCCTTTATGTCCATGTTTTCCTACATAAACACAACACTTCCAAATGCATGCACAAAGATGAACTTGTTATATGATTAGTGTGCCTAGTGGCGGGTTAGTTCCATAATCAAATCCAAACCAAAGTGTAATGAACATGCTAGGTGCACCAAAATACACCGTCAACATCTCCCCCACACTTAGCTCTTGCTCGTCCTCGAGCAAGTACTCGTAAAAGAATTTCGTCCAAGGTGTGTAATCGTGTATCATTAATCCTCCTTCACAAGTTAGTCAATCCTTTCATCTTTAATACATAAACACAAAGTAATGATAATTAAACATAAACATGGGTGTTTAGAACTTTTACCACGTCAAGTTTTACCCCACAACTCAAACTCCTTCACTTGAAGTCTTCAATTTCAGCCATGCTTACTCCTTTGCTTCCATCGGAAGGTTTTTATGATTTTCAAAACAAAAATTCCTGCAACAAGTATTAGACAAAAACCTTTCTCCAAGCTCTCTCAAGTCACTCAATGAAGTGGCTATCCTAACCAAATTTTATAAAACTCTCACCTCCCATTAATCTCTCATATATCATGTAAAGTGGAGCTATAGGTAGGGCTAGCGCAATCAACACAAGTATTGTCAAACTAAGAACTTCCTCTAATGGTTGTCTACCTTTCAAAGCCAATGATCATGAGAATTAACCATATGTGAGGATATCAAGGATGAGAAGATTTAGAATGGTGGACATGTGCAAGGGCAAAAGAAAATTGTGACTACAAGGCACCGATGATGTCCTCATTGTCGGATTGCACATGGTTGGAAATAGAGTAAAAGTTTCATCTCACAATCAGCGTGACACCCTTCCTTACACTTTATTATTTTTCTTTTCTTTCACTTGATCCATCCCTCTCATATCTTCATTGCTACCTCATCTTTTTCTCTTTTTCTTTCTCTTCTTTCATTCACATAGGATTTTTCTTTCTTTCTTTCTTTTCCATACACATACTTTTTCTCTTTATTTTTCTCTCTCTTGACAACTTTTCAAAGCTTTCAATTCTCTCTTTCCTTGCATGCATACAATCTGAAATTTTAAATAAATCATGCTAGAGACGAGACGAAACTTTGAAAATAGGTTGTGTTCAAGGAATACGATGTACAAAAGAGATGTATAGGGTTGGGTATGGAATCCGGCAACGATCATGACTTTCATTGTGAAAGTCACGTACCGAATATATGACGAGGCTAGCAACAAAAGATAAACACAAGGACATGATCATTGCTCGAAATTAAAACTCACCAAGAGAGAAGGGTCCTAGCCTAACTCATCGTGCTAATCACACTTATGGTGGAGCGAAAAAAAATAAACTTGGCTTTGGATAGGATTTTTTTTCTTACTCTCAACTTGGAAAAAGAGGTTTTGCTAACCTTTATTACAAGGGTTTTAAGTTAATTTTCAGAACTGAAATCCTCCAATTTTTAGCATTGAACATAGCACAACTAACATGTGAAGCTCAAGATCGAAGTGTGGTATGGGTACTTTAGGTAGTAGCAATTCCACTAAGCACCACAAGAACGTTTTTCAAACCACATACTTATGTTCATATATCAAGAATCAAAGATTAAACAAGCAAGTAAATAAAGATAAACAATACATAAAACACAAAGATATATATAAAGACTCTTTTTATTTGGTTTTCTTGACTCAACACTAATTTAAGACACTTGCAAAAATTTTAAAACGAGACTCAAAAACTAAAGACTCATTAAAAACACTAAGACTCTCACACGAAGATTAAACCGAACCTAAACTTGAAGTTCAAAAGCTAAGGCTAGCGAGCTAGCTCTCCCCCACACTTAAAACATACGACGTCCTCGTCGTATCTTACAAAAATCCTAAGGGGAAAACTAGATCTAGTGGTACTTCAAGCAAGTTTTGCACCACTTGCCTCTCATGTTTCCAACCATGCCGAAGAGTTTGCGCACGTTACGGTTAAGGAACTTGTAGTCATCTTCGACTACGCGCTCCAAGTCCTCCATACGCCGCTTCATCACTTCCATGGCTTGGAGACATTCGTCGGTCGACGTGTAGAGATCCGCGATGGATTGACAGCAAGCTCGACAACACATCGGATGCAATCCGAAGGGGTCGTCGTCGCCATTATCTCCACCATCGTCACCACCGTCGTTGCCACCTCCATTGTCGTCGCCTTCGTTGCCATCGTTGCCGTCGCCATTGGGGCCTTCGGGAGTCCTTTCCTTGGGCTGTTCATCCCATCGTCATCATCTCTTCCGGCGGCCGCCCACGAGCTCGGGCTACGATCGTCGGAGTAGTCGCTACCCCCATAATTCTTAGGCTCGGCGACACCTCCTTGTAGTCTTTGCGCTTGATGCCTTGGATGCGTGCCGACCTTCGAACGGGTGTAGGGACCTTCTCTCCTTTGACGGGGTCGCGAGATGCAAGAGCTCGGTCGGGACACGTCCTCCGCAACGGATGCGTGCGGTCCTCTTGACGGGTAGCTTGAGCTCGCATCGCATCGCCTCCTCCATCGATGGCTTCTTGGCTTCTAGCTTCAACTCTAAGCTCCTTGGGGGCACAATGGTCGCTACAAGGGTGCAAAATATTGCTTGAAAGGTTTGATCCTCGAGCTCCCAATTCGGCCAAATAAATAGTCCCGAGAGAAAAGCCCCGGGAACCTTATTTTCCTTTTTTAGACTTCCCTTAAAATTTTCGACCAAACAAGGAAGTCAAAAAGGAGCAATTCGGCGAAATTCGGCGTCATCGGACGTCGGGCCCCTCGGGCCGGTCCGCCGGGCCGGCCGGCCCACCCTGCCTCGGGGGCGGGCCGGTCCGGCTTTTTGCACACCGCCCTATTTTTTTTCTTCCTTAGCCCATGGGAAAAAGTTGGCCCAGTAAATCTTTGCGAAAAACTCCGAGAAAACTAAAAGAAAAATTATTTACGAAGTTGATGCCTTGTTTTTCGTCCTAGGCGGGACGTTCGGGCTCTTCCTCCATGGTGAAGATGTCAACATGGTGAAGGGGGACGACATCGGGTTCGTAGTAAACCTTAAGCCGCCGTCCATTCACCACAAATTGATCGCCGTTTATATCCATAATGGTTACCGCTCCGTTGGAGAACACCGAATGCACAACATAAGGTCCGTCCCACTTGCTTTGCAATTTCCCCTTTCCGAAGGTTTTAAACCTCGAATTGTAGAGGAGGACCTTATCTCCTTCTTTAAATTCTTTTTTCTTCAATCTTTTATCATACCACCTTTTGATTCTCTCCTTGTATATGCTTGCGTTTTCATAAGCTTTCAACCTCAACTCCTCTAGCTCGCTTATTTGAGTTCTTCGTTTCACCACCGCGGCATCAAGATCAAGGTTCATCTCTTTAATCGCCCAATAGGCTTTATGTTCCAACTCAACCGGAAGGTGGCAAGCTTTTCCATAGACGAATTGATAGGGGGTCATACCTATCGGTGTTTTAAACGCCGTTCGATAAGCCCATAAAGCTCTGTCTAATTTCTTTGACCAATCCTTGCCTCCCTTCTCTATGGTCTTGTTGAGTATGCTTTTTAATTGCCTATTTGACGTCTCCGCTTGTTCGTTGGTTTGTGGGTGATAGGCCGTGGAGACCCTATGCTCAATTCCCAACTTGGACAAGCACTTTTTGAAGTTCTTCCGGTGAAATGAGTTCCTCCATCACTTATCAAGATTCTCGGTGTACCGAAACGGGGAAAAATCACGTTCTTGATCATAGTGATGGACTCCTCCGTGGAAGCTTTACGACATGGTATTGCCTCCACCCACTTGGATACATAATCAACCATCACTAGGATGTACTCGAATCCAAATGAGTTTTTAAAAGGCCCCATGAAGTCTATACCCCATACATCGAATATGTCGATTTGCAAGTTGTATTTCAAAGTCATAGAATTTATTTGAGAGATGTTTCCGGTTCTTTGGCATTCGGGGCATGACGCAACATATCTTTTAGTATCTTCATGCATCTCCGGCCAATAGAATCCGCTCGACCATACTTTTGCTTCGGTTCGAAAATGGCTATAGTGTCCACCGTACTCCGCCGAGTGGCACTTCCTTAGAATCTCAACCCTCTCTTCCCTTGGCACACATCTTCTCATCACTCCATCATTGCCAAGATTGAAGAGGTATGGTGCATCCCAAAAATATTTCTTACTTTCGGAGATTATCTTCCTTTGAGTGTTTTTATCTAGATGATCGAGGGGCATCTTTCGAATTGCTCAAATGATGTCAATCATCCAAGTATCTTTATCAAGCACTCTATAGAGGTGGTCATCTCTCATCTTATCTTCTATGGGCTCTTTATCATCTTGTCCACGATTCATCCTAGACAAATGATCGGCCACAACATTCTCCACCCCCCTTTTTATCACGAATTTCAACATCAAACTCTTGGAGAAGAAGGATCCAACGAATCAAACGTGGTTTAGCTTCCTTCTTAGCCAAGAGATACGTGATGGCTGCGTGATCGGTGTAAACAATGACCTTCGAGTTCACGATGTAAGATCTGAATTTTTCAAAAGCGAATACCACTGCTAGCAACTCTTTTTCCGTAGTGGCATAATTTAATTGTGCCCCACTGAGAGTTTTGCTAGCGTAGTAAACGGCGTGAACTCGGCCTTTCATTCTTTGACCCAAGAACGCGCCTACGGCGTAGTCACTTGCGTCACACATGATCTCAAAAGGTTGGCTCCAATCCGGAGGTTGGATGATGGGAGCACTCACCAACGCATTTTTCAAGGTTCGGAATGCCGCTAGGCACTTCTCGTCAAAGTCGAAAGCCACATCCTTTTGAAGAAGATGCGTTAAAGGCTTAGTGATCTTTGAGAAGTCCTTAATAAATCTTCTATAGAATCCGGCATGGCCTAGGAAGCTCCTTAAGGACTTAACATCCGTAGGAGGTGGGAGTTGCTCAACCGTCTCTACCTTAGCCTTGTCCACTTCAATTCCTCTCTCGGATATAACATGTCCGAGCACTATGCCTTGCTTGACCATGAAGTGGCACTTTTCCCAATTTAAAACCAAATCTACCTCCGCACACCTTGTAAGGACCTTTTCTAAGTTTGCTAAGCAATCCATGAACGTCTTCCCGTAAACGGAAAAATCATCCATAAACACTTCAACAATTTCTTCGATGAATTCCGAAAACACGGCCATCATGCAACGGCGAAAGAGGCCGGAGTGTTGCATAGGCCGAAGGGCATCCTCCTATATGCAAACGTTCCGTAAGGACACGTAAACGTTGTCTTATGTTGATCTTCCGGTGAATGGGAATTTGCATGAACCCCGAGTATCCATCGAGAAAGCAAAAATAAGCGTGGTTTGCTAACCTCTCGAGCATCTCGTCTATGAACGGTAGGGGGAAGTGATCTTTCTTCGTCGCTTTGTTAAGCTTACGGTAATCGATACACATCCGCCACCCGGTCACGGTTCTTTGCGGTATCAACTCGTTCTTCTCATTCTTCACCACGGTTAAACCTCCTTTCTTCGGTACACAATGTACCGAGCTCACCCACTCGCTATGCGGAACCGGGTAGATGATTCCGGCATCAAGTAACTTGATAACCTCTTTCTTTACTACCTCTCGCATGGCATGAGTTAGCCTCCTTTGGTGGTCCACTACGGGCTTACATTGGTCTTCCATTGGTATACGATGAGTGCAAAAGGCTGGGCTAATACCTTTGAGATCATTAATCGAATATCCAATCACCTTCCTATGTTTTTTTAATAAAATCAGCAACGCTTCATTTTCTTCGGGACTCAACTCGTCGCTCACAATGACTGGATAAGTTTTGTCTGGGCCCAAAAATTCATACTTTAATCCCTTGGGCAAAGGTTTAAGGTCTACCTCGGGCACTTGTGGCTCCTCGGGTTTGATTTCTCCTATGCCTTCAAATTTCTCTTCCTCCACACTACCATCATGCGGCTCTAAGCCTTTTGTTGCTTCCTCTAGTTCTTCATCTTGTTGATTACTAATTTGATTTTCCATCGCTCTTTGCAGCGGGTCTCTAAGGGTTTCAACAAAACAAAGACTATCTCGTTTCTTCTACTTCTTCATCGTCGGGAGGAAAAGGTGTAAGGTGTTTAGAAGCACGAAGAAAGTTATATGTGTACTTTGTTCCATTAAGGTTCATTGTTACTTTGTCTTCTCCGGCATCTAACACGGCATCAACCAACTTAAGAAAAGGCCTACCTAAGATTATATGATCAGAATTACTATGCTAAGCATCAATAACAAAGAAATCGGTTGGTATATGGTTTCTAGAGATTTTTACTTTCATGTTGCAAGCAATACCTAGGGGTTTGATAGTTCTACCATCTCCCATAATTAATTTCGTTGATGTTGGAGCTAAGTCTAGGTTGTGGTATTGAACTTTATCGTAAATTTTAGAAGATAGAACACTTACTTGGGCTCCGATGTCGCATAAAGCTTTGCATTGAACTCCGTTGATCTCGTAACTCAAGTGTGGTGTCATCTTCTCTTCTTCTTCGGATCCTATCGAGTAGATTTCGGCGAGGCGAGCGTATGGTGATGCTTCGGGCTTGATCCCCATGATTCTCTTCACCTCGGCAATATGTTCGGATCCACCACGTCATCTCCAAAGAGGTTTTCAAAAATCTCACCGGTGGTTTCAAGGTCGTATGAATTGTCGGGGACCGCCCTAGGGGTCCCCTTAAACAACGGGGAATCCTCACTTAATCCCTGGTATCAAAACACGCTAAGCCTAACCATGCGGGTAACTAACCATGCGGAGACACGGCCCACCGGGGATCCCGACGGCCCACCGAGACGGCCCACGGAGAAGACCCCTCGAGCAGGGCTCCGCCTCGCTCGAGGACGCGCTCCCCTCGGGCGGGCTCCGCCCCGTTCGAGGGGCAACCCTTTCCCCTCGAGCGGTCCCGCCCCGCTCGAGGGATCGCCCCCCCTCGAGCGGGTCTCGACTCGCTCGAGGGTGCCGCTCGTCCTCGGCGGGGCCCGCCACGCTCACGGGCGCGCCGCACGCGTGCGCCGGCCCCGTACTTGGGCATTTAACGCCCCGACGCGCGGGGACCGGCGCCATCATGCGCCCGGGCTCACGCCCCGTGCCGCCGCACCAACTCCCCGGGGAGGAGCCCATCCCCGCCACCGTGGAGATGGACCGTGCGGTACGGCCGGTGTCGGTCCCGTGACACCGCGCGCCCACTACGATGCGGCTAACGCGCCCGACCCTCGAAAGGGGGCGGGCGCACCCTCGATCTCACTTTTCCGTGACCCTACGGGTTAGGTAGGGGGCACCGTGGCCGGTGGATGGCCATCCCGGCCACGGTGCGTGGCGCCGTACCCACGCGTGCGGACGCACGCCCCGGCCGCGAGGCGCACGCCCGGGCACTGCAGCAACCACTCCGCTGCCGCGGAACGCATTGGGAAGGAACGCCGTTCTGCCCGCGCCTATTCCCCGTACCAGCCATCATCAGCACCTCCCTCGAAGCCTATCAAAGGACACCACCGCCATCTGCCGCCTTCCTACCCTCGAACCGCCACTGTTCGGGTACGGGGTAGGCCATCATGGCCGGATCGCAGCGAAGATCGTCCGGACGGCCGCCCACTCTACACCGTAGCGCGACGTGCTCCCTCACGTAGCTAGGTAGCGCGGCGTGCATGTAACCCATCGCCCCCTTGGCCTATAAAAGGGGGGAGGCGAGCCCCCGGCCGGGGGGGGGGGGGGGGGGGGGACGAGGGGAGAGGAACACAACGCACCGTGCACTCACTCTCTTATTCTCCCACAACATCTTCGACCACTCTCCCGGGGACTTGGAAGCCACGCTTCCTCTCCCGCCTTGCTTGTACTTGCCCCACTACAAGCACCCCCGGTGCTGAGCAATATAGTGCCACGAGCACAACCCTGCTGGACGTACGGCCCCCTCGGCCGGAACCAGGATAAAACCTTGTGTCATTTGTTGCTTGGCATCGACCATTGAGGGATAGACCTAAGCGCTATCTACTGGTTAGTGTCGGGACCATATTCCGCACCGACAGTTGGCGCCCACCGTGGGGCACACGAGCGCCTAAGGTCATTTCACCAACTCCCTCCATGGTGATTCGCACTGAGTACCGTGGTACCCGCTACAACATGGGTAGCTCGGACCCTCTCCCGGCCGGGTTCGAGATCCGCTTCGGAGACTTGAACTTCCAGGCCACGGGGAACGGCTATCTCATGCGCCTCACCAATCGTGAGGAGCTTCGCGCGCGCGCGCGAGGCCGGTCCGCTCCGGTCTCCGCCGCACGCACGACACCGGCGCGAGCGCCCGCGGGCACGGATGCCGCGGGTCCGTCAACGCCGCGACGCCGTCGTCGCTGCGGGCTACGCTCGCGTCGGGCGCGGTCCGAGCGGCGGCAGCCGAGCGCGCCGCCGCCCAACGCGGTGCGCCCACCGTCACGCGGCCGCCACCGCCCGGCGGGACCGCGTGCGGTCTCGAGACCGCGCATCCCCATCGGGCCGCGTGGCGCCACGACGGCCCATAACGCCAACGTGAACACGACGATGCGCCGGTTCCACTTGGCCGCCACGTCTTCGTCGCCGGGGACCCCCGGCACCTCGGCGGCCGGATGAGTCGTCCCCGGGCTCCGTCGACACGATGCCACCCGCCAACCGCCACGGGTACGCGGAGTGGGACTTCTCCGGCGTGCGGACCCGGGGCCGCGTTCGGGCGCTTCCTCGACGCCACGGACTACCGGTTTGGTGCTCCGACGACTCCGGCACCGGGAGCTACGACCCCCACGCGGGAGTGTTGCGCCGTCATCACCAACGACCCGGCCAACGCCGCCGGTGCGGCGGGTGCGGAGACGGGGAAGTCACGCCGCCCCGGGGATCGCCACGCGCCCGGCCGCGGGGCCGAGCGCTCCCGCCGGGGCCGACGTCGACGCACGGACGGCCCAAGCCCGCGAACTCGAGGCCAAGCCGGCGGAGGAGTACGGACAAGGTGCGGCCGCTCCGCGCCTCGATGGCGGGGGAGGCCTCCGCGCGCGGCGAACACGCGCGGGAGCTCGGCCGACGTGTCCGTGACCGCCTCAACCCCCGTCCCCAACGTCGACAACGCGGATACTCCACCACGGGCGAGCCAAAAACTCATCGCCGCCGCGACGTTGCTACGCGCCATGCCGCACCCTCGACCCCCGAGGCTCGAGACATGCACCGCGAGGTGCGGACTCTCCTTGAGCAAGCGGCCGTCCGGCGGGCCGAGAGCTCGGCCTCACGCATCCGCCAACAGGGGGGGACGCACGGGGTGATGATCCCGCACCGGAGGCGAACCCTCGGTGCACGTGGGTCAACCCGCCGACCGGGGGCGCACGCCGGCCAAGGAACGGCTCCTCGACACGCGCGAGGCGCCGGATGGCGATGCCCGCAACGTCATCAACGCCGGTGCACACCGAGAAGGCGGACGCGCGAGCGGCTAGGGGTTACCACCCTCGAAGGGGTGGACGCTACGGCCGGCGGTGAGGATCGCTCCCCGACACCGGAGCCCCCGGGCACCCGTGTGTTCAGCCGGGAGATCCGCACGGCGGCGTTCCCCCAGCGCTTCCGTCAGCCCTCGACAATCGTCAAGTACAACGGGGAGACGGACCCCCGCGTCTGGCTCAACGACTACCGCCTAGCTTGTCAGCTGGGCGGGGCCACTAACGACGAAGTGATCATCCGCAACTTGCCCCTGCACCTGGGCGACGCGGCCCGGACATGGCTAGAGCACTTGCCCGCCAGCCAGATCCATAACTGGGACGATCTAGTCCACACGTTCGTGGGCAACTTCCAGGGCACGTACGTGCGCCCACGGGAACTCCCCGGGATCCGCGCTCCGCACGCAAGCCGGCGAGTCGGCGGCGGGACTTCATACGGCGCTTTTCCAAGCGCCGCACGGAGCTACCCGGGGCCGTGGCACGGTCCGAGATCGTGCACGCGTTCCTCGAGGGCACCACGTGCGGGACCTTGTGCGCGAGCCGGGACGCAGCCCGCCCACGGACTCGAACGAGCGTTCGACATTGCCACCGGCTTCGCCTCCGGAGAGGAGGCCGTGGGGGGCGATCTTCGACGGCAAGAAGGGCAAGCGCTCCGAGGACACGCCCGCGGAGGGCAGCGGGTCCAAGGAGCCGCGCCGCAACGACAAGCGGGGCAAGAAGGGGAAGAAGCCGCGCCGCGAGGCGCGCGAGCGGGGCGCAACGGCGGCAACGCCGAAGCCCTCGCCGCTGACCCGGCTCGACGGGGCCCTCGACCGGCTCCTCGAGGCCCGGGGGTGTTTGACGACATGATGAAAAAACCATGCCCCTACCACAAGACTCCCGTGAACCACACTCTTGAGCAATGTGACATGCTCAAGAAGTTCTACGGCCGTGCCGCCGCGAAGGAGGCAGAGGCCAAGAAAGATGGAGGCGATGGCGACGCGGGTGGCTTCCCTGCCGTCGAAAACGTGTTCCTCATCTTTGGGGGACCTACCGTCGACATGTCGACCCGGCAACGCAAGAAGGAGCGGCACGAAGTCCTCGCCGCGGAGAGAGGGCACCTCCGGCCTTCCTCAACCGGTCGAAGGACGCCATCACTTTTAGCCGGGATGATCACCCAAACCGCATCCCGAATCCGGCCGATGCCGCCGGTGGTCGATCCCATCATTGGGAACGCCGGTTTTCGAAGGTCCTTATGGACGGAGGCGGTAGCCTCAATATCCTCTTCGCGCATACTTTGCGCCCGATGGGGATCGGGCGGGACCCGCTGCGGCCCGGACGAAGCCGTTTCACCGCATCGCGCCCGCAAGGTGTCCAACCACTCGGGCGCATCGATCGCCGCGATCCGGTTTGGGACCCCCAAGAATTTCCGCAAGGAAACCCTCACCTTCGAGGTGGTGGGATTCAAAGGGGCCTACCATGCCATCCTTGGGCGACCATGCTATGCCAAGTTCATGGCGGTCCCCAACTACACGTACCTCGAAGATGAAGATGCGGGTCCAAACGGCGTCATCACCGTCGGGTCATCGATCGAGCACGCATTCGACCGTGACGTCGAGTGCGTGGAACATGCGGAGGCACTAGCGCCGGATGAAGCGCCGGTAGACACGGCGGAGAAGATGGTCAACGACGACCTCAGCTCCGCCGCCAAGCACGTCGGCACCTTCGAGGCCGCCGAGCAAACCAAAGGGGTCCCCCTCAACCCGTCGGCCCCCGAGGGCGGGGCGTTGAGGGTCAGCTCGACCCTCGACCCCAAATAGGAAGCAGTGCTCGTCGACTTCCTCTGCGCCAACGCCGACGTCTTCGCGTGGAGCCCCTCGGACATGCCAGGCATCCCGAGGGAGGTCGCCTAGCACTCCCTTGATATCCTCGCCAAACGCCCGTGCTATACGGCGAGCGGTTGCGCCGCTTTGACGAGGAGCGGCGACGGGCGATCGGAGCGGAGCCGCGGAAGCTCCTCGAGGCCGGGTTCATCAAGGAAGTGTTCCACCCTACGTGGCTAGCTAATCCCGTGCTTGTAAAAAAGAAAAATGGGAAGTGGAGGATGTGCATAGACTACACTAGTCTCAATAAGGCATGTCCAAAAGTTCCTTTTCCTTTGCCACGCATAGATCAAATCGTTGATTCCACACCGGGTGCGAACTACTCGTTTCCTTGATGCCTATTCGGGATATCACCAAATAAAAATGAAGGAGTCCGACCAGCTCGCGACTTCGTTCATCACACCGTTCGGGACGTTCCGTTATGCGTCACGATGCCTTTTGGCCTCGAAACGCGGGCGCGACATATCGGCGGCCGCATGCGGCACGGTCTTTTGGGGACCATATCGGGCGGATGGTCGAGGCTTACGTGGACGACATCGTCGTCAAGACTAGGAAGGTCGGACGACTCGGGGTTAACGACCTTGGCGTCGCGTTCGGCCCGCCTCCGGCCCTACGGGCGGGGGGGTCAAGCGCCATAAACCCCGAAAAATGTGTCTTTGGAGTGCCGCGGGGCATGCTCCTAGGGGTACATCGTCTCCCGGGCCGGGGAATCGAGGCCAACCGCGGGGGGGGCGCGCCGCGGGGGGCTGGGGGGCCCCGGGGGGGCCCTGGGGGGGGGGGGGGGGGGGGGGGCGCCCCCCCGCGGGCGGGGCGTCGCTTAGCGCGGGGCCGGGGGGAGGGGCGCCCCCCGCTCTGCGGGGGGCAGAGGGCCGAGGCTGTTCGCTGGGGGGCGCGGGAGCCCAGGCAGGCGCGAGAGGCGACGCGGGCCCCCCGCACGCCCCCGCCCTCGCGCGCCAGGCCGGGGGGGCGACCCCTCGCGACCCCGGTGGCGCGCGGGCCGGGGGGGACGGGGGGGGGGCGGGGTGGAGCGGAGGGAGGGGGGGCCTGCCTTGCTGGGGGAGAGGACTACGTCGACGACCGACGGAGACGCCCCGGACATGGCGCCGCGCCACCCCCGAGAACAAGAAGTGTACGCGGTAGTCCTCGCGCGGCGCAAGCCTCCGCCACTACTTCGAGGCCCACCCGATTCCGGTGGTCTCTTCCTTCCCGCTAGGAGAGATCATTCGCAACCCGGCGGGGACGCGGGGGGCGTGGATTGCCAAGTGGTTCGTGGAGTTGATGGGCGAGACGCTCGCCTACGCCCCGCGTAAGGCCATTAAATCGCAAATCTTAGCCGATTTCGTCGGCGCGAGTGGACGGACAGGCGCCCGCCCCCTCGGATTCCAGGGCGGGGTCGGACTGCGTTCTTCGACGGCTCGGTGATGAAGACGGAGGGGCGGGCCGCGGCCCGTGCTCTTCGTGTCACCCCTCGGGGAGCACATGCGCGGCTACCGCGTGCGCCTCCACTTCCCCGCGTCCAACAATATGGGGGAGTACGAGGCCCTCCTCTCGCGGCCTCAAAATCGCCATGCGAGTTGGGCGTCAAGCGCCTCGACGTGCGGGGGGACTCGCAGCTCGTAATCGATTAAGTCATGAAGAACGCGAGCTGCCACGACGACAAGATGGAGCCCTGCGCAAGGCCGTGCGGGCCCTCGAAGACAAGTTCTACGGCATCGAGCTTAATCACGTACCCCCTGGCGTACAACGAGGAAGCGGATGAACTTGCCAAGATCGCGTCCGGACGGATCACCGTCCCCCCGAACGTTTTCGCGCGTGACATCGCTCAACCCTCGGTCGCCTTCGAGCCCTACCCCCTCGAGCGACGGCGGACCCTCGGGGGCTCCCTCGAATCCGGCGGGTGCGGAACCCATGGAAGAGGACCCCTCGAACGAAGCGTACGTACTCTCCCTTCTCGAGGGGTACGGCTCCCACGAGGCCGGCGCGAGGGGACATCGACCGGTCCCGGCCGGGAGGGGCGGCGGGGGGAACGGCCGGGGTGCATGCCCTTGCCCGCGATCGCTCGAGGGGAACTCCCCGGGGCGGGACGGGGCGCGGCCGGCCGCATCGCCGGGGACGGCCAAATCCTTCACCCTCGTCGACGGCGAGTTGTACAAGCGTGCCACGTCGTGCAGCATCCTACAATGGTGCGTGCCCATGGGGGTCCCGAGGGGCGCGAGCCCCGGGGAACAGGGGGGGACGGGCGCGAGCTCTCGGGGCACGTCCATGCGGGGGCGCCCCCCACCCCGCCCCGCCCCCCCCCCCGTCGGCAACGCGTTCCGCCAAGGCTTTTGCGGCCTACCGCGCGGGCGGCGCCGGGGGACATCGCTACGCACTGGCGAAGCGCGGGGGGGGGGGCCGGGCGGGGGGGGGGCCGCGGGGGGGTTCTACGCCCGCAAGTCCAACCCGCCCGCTCACGCCCCGCCCGTACGATCCCCAGTGACATGGCCGTTCGCCGTGTGGGGGGTGGGACCTCGTGGCGCCCGGGAGGGAGGGCGGGGGCCGGGTGGGGGGGGGGGGGGGCTTCACCCACCTACTAGTCGCGATCGACAAATTCTCCAAGTGGGTGGAGGTACGCCCCATCACGAATTTAAGGGCCGAGCGGGCGGTCACGTTCTTCACCGACATCGTCTACCGCTTTGGAGTGCCAAACTCCATCATCACGGACAACGGGTCCCGCTTCACGGGCGGAAGTTCTTGGAGTTACGTGATAAGTTCCACATCCGCGTGGATTGGGCGGCGTGGCACACCCACGGACCAACGGCCAAGTAGAGCGTGCCAACGGCATGATCCTACGGGGCCTCAAGCCCACGAATTTTTGACCAAATCTCAACAAATCGGGCGAAAATGGCTCCAAGAACTACCGGCGGTCGTGTGGAGCCTAAGGACAACCCCAAGCGAGCCACGGGTTCACCCCGTGGTTTCCTAGTCCATGGCGCGGAGGCCGTCCTCCCCACGGACCCCGGAATATGGGTCGCCCGAGATTCGAGGGTACGACGAAGATGCTAACCGGCGAGCCCGCGAGGACTCGTGGACCAGCTAGGACGAAGTACGCCTCGTGGCGTTGATGCACTCCGCCGGTATCAACGATCCCTACGACGTTACCAAGCACGCAAGATACGCCGGAGGGATTTCAGCGAAGGGGATCTGGTCCTAAGGCTACGCCAAGACAACCGAGGGCGCCACAAGCTATCACCCCCATGGGAGGGACCCTACGTCGTGGTGAAAGTGCTCAAGCCGGGCACATACAAGCTGGCCAACGAGGACGGTGAAGAGCTCACCAACGCTTGGAACATCCAACAGCTACGTCGCTTCTACCCTTAGCTAGGATTTTCCAAGTACTTTCTGTTGTAAAATCGCATGGCCAACACCCCAGTTGGTGTCAACTATGTAAATACTGCAGGTCTAATAAAAGGGCAACTCGGCTTTCCTCTCCGAAACCCAAGTTACCCTCGGGGGCTATTCCGCGGGGGGGGCACCCCCCCCCAAATGGTCCCATTTTTCGCGCAAAAAACATAACAACACGCGCTAAGTTTGTTTCCTACTTCAACCTCGAGCCATGATTCGAACAGGGCGTAGGCGGCACAGCGGAAGGAGCGTGCGAGCCAGAGATAGCCTACGCCGCGTGGCTATGGCCCTTCTCTCTCGCCTCCAACCCAGCGGGCCCCCTGCGAAAACCGAACTCCCCTAACTAGAATCTACTCAGGAAGAAGGAGAAACAAAAAGCGTAATAAACAAGCAACTTCATTTACAGCAACTGCTCATGTTCACAAGACAATTTGTTTATTTACAAAAGGCCACGAGGCCGAATCCCGATACACGTAAACAAAAAATGGGCCTAGCGCCCAGCGCTTTCGAGCGGGGAGGAGCCGACGGCATCGGCGGCGTCCGGAAGAGGAATTCTTCGAAGGCCTCGGCGAGCGACCGGCGGCGTCGGCGGCAAGCGCGTCCGCGCGCTCCATGGCCACCTCGTCCTCGACGCCCTCGGGCACGATGTAGCCCTCCGCCGGCGCCTCGAGGTTGACCTCGTAGTGGGATCGCACCACTCCGAGGGCCTTCCCGACGCCTAGGTGCAACGCCGCCGCCGCACCCGCTCGGTGACGTGGCCGCCTAGGGCGCGCGAGCGGCGGCCGGCCGAGCTGCCCGGCCGGGCCTCACCTTCCTCGACGACGCGACAGTCTCGAGGGCCGCGTCACGCGGCTCCCGCGGCTCCTGCTCGGAGGAGTTGTAGGAGGCCTGCGGCGCCTCGGCCCGCCCGGGCGGCGTGCCCCAAGGCAGGGCGCAAGCACGGGATCAACAAGACGACAAAGAAATCGGAAAGGGAGAAACGAACCCCTCTAAAGCAAAAAACCAACAAACGGAGTCAAAAAGTGACTCACCCTCGACTTGCTTCCTCTCCAAATCGAGGTCGGGCGCGCGGACTCGAGCGCCAACTCGAGACGCCGGACGGTCTCGCCTGCTCGGGAGGGGCCGGCTCTGGGCCGGGCGTTGTCGATGCCGAGCGCGAGCGCATCATCCTCAACCTTGGAGGAGCGGGGGTTCCGCTCCTCCGCCGACTTCTCCGCCGCCTCGCGCGCGACGCGCTCCCACTCCCGGCGGCCGGTCGGGCGTCGCCGCGGGCGGCTCGCTCCCTGCCGGGAGCCGCCCCTCGGCCCCCGGGCGGGCGATGCGCTCTTGCCGGAGCTGCTCCTCGGCGACACGAGGGCCGCGGCCTTGGCGTCGAGGGCGGCCTTCGGGTCATCGGCCTCCTTGGCGCGCCGCTCCAGCCCGCGCGCCCGCTCCCTCCGCCCCGGCGCTGCCGCGCCCGCGCGCCCCCTCGAGCGACGCGCGGAGCTCCCGGGTCTCGGCGCGAGCGGTGGCCACCTCCGCCTCCCGACTGGCGGCCGCCGTCCGCGTCTTATCCAGGTCCGCACGCGCATTACACAACGCCTCGTCACGATCAACGAGGGCCGCGCGGATCCGCTCGAGGCTCGAGCGCCGCGCCGCATCCTACCCCCGAGCTCTCCGGAAGCTCGTCGCACCACGCCATCGCCCGTACGCTAGCCGCCCGTGCGGCGTCCTAAGAGCGTCCGCAAGCGCGTCGAAAGCGCTGCATCGCTCCCGGAGCTGGCGGGCCTCGGCGTTCACCCGGTCGAACGCGTCGTATTTGTCGTGGGTGCGACGCTCGAGCTCCCGGCATCCACACATCAATTCTCGTAAATGTCAAGACTTGAATGCAAGCACACGGAGACGAAAAAGGGAAGTGGGACGAGCAAGCGTGGCTCACCCGGAAGACAAGCCGAGCCGGGCCGCCGTGGACTCGCGGTGCCTCGTTCAACGCGCGGTTGAGCGTGGCGCCGTGGCTCCGAAGCTCGCCCCAGAGCTCCTGCTCCCCCTGGCGTCGGCGAACGCGGGGGGATCCCCTCCCGCCCCCCCCCCCACGGGCGGGGCGGCCGGCGTGGGAGGACGAGGCCTCGGCACCGCGTCCTCGGCCCCCCACCACCATGTGACCCTCGTGCCGCCTCACGAGGGCCCCCCTCGGGGCTCGGGGAAGTTCGTGGGCCACCGGCCCACCGATTCCACCCGGGCGGCGGGGAGTCGTCCGAGAGCTCCACCACCTCCGCCCCGCAGATCGCCGGCGGGCGCGGCCGCTTGCGCCGCCTCCGCCGGCACCTCCACCCGCGCCTCCGCGGCCACGGCGCCCGCCGCGCCGCCGTGGCCGCCACCTCCGGCCGTACCGCCGCATCCGACGGCGCTCCCGCGGGGCTGCGCCCGGCTCCACCTCCTCCCCGCAGGGGGGCCCCGCCGGCGCGGCTCCACCACTACCGTCGCCGCCGCCGCGCCCGCGCCTCCGTGGCGACCGACGCCGGCCGCCCCCGCCGACCGCCGGCCGCGCCGCGGCGGGCTGATCCGCCGCGGCGGGGCCTCGAGGTCCCGCCGGGCCTTGCGAGCTAGTGCCCGCCGCCACGCTTGTCCCCGGGCGTGACCCCCTCGACGAGCGCCGCCGGGTGGGGATCGATGCGTCCGTCCTCGGCACCTTGGCTGGTGCAAGAGGAGGAATCGGTTGGCACCGCCCGCGCGCAGCACGAACGGAGGGTTAGAGCATCTAATCACCGGCAAATCAAGCCAAACAAAGGAGGACGGACTCCTTACCTCGCGGAGGAAAAGGCCCGTTTCCTTTTCCTCGAGGCCTCGCGGAAGAGGCGGGGCGCGGCGGCCGCGCCGCCGCGCGAGCCGCCCCCCGACGGCGCCGCCGCACGCACGGGCACGCCCGCCGCGTGCGCGGGCGCGCCCGATGCCGCACCCCCCGAAGAGGCGCCGCGCGCGGGGGCACGCTCGCCCCGCGCGGGCGGCGGCGGCGACGCGCCCCCTGACGATGACGCCGCGCGCGCGGGCACGCTCCCCGCGCGCGGGCACGCTCGACGCGCGGGCGCGCTCGCGCGCGCGCATACCTCCGCGGCACGCGCCGGCGCCTCCGCGGCGCGTGCCGCCCCCGATGATGAGTGCCCGGCGGCGGGCGCCGATGCGCCCGCCCCGAGCGACGCCGCCCCCGCCGCCGCGGCGCGGCTCCGGCGACGGGGGCGCGGGCCGCCACCGTCCGAAGGGCCCCCCCCCCTCGGACTCTTCCTCCTCGGCCTGCTCCGAGGACGAGGGCTCCTCAATATCCGGGAGGAGAGCCCCGGCTCCTCGCGCCCGGCTCCTCGCGGACCGTTGGTCGCGGCGCGCTTGCCGACGCCCCGCGTGCTCCCCCCGTGCGCGCCGCCCGCTCCCGCTTGGCTCCCGTCGCGCGCCGCCCGCCGAGCGCACGGGAGCTCGGGGGTGGGTGGAACGGACTTGGCGATGTTGAACTTCACCGCCGGCACACGAGAGCAACAAAGGCGTGTCGGGAGGCAAAGGCAACGTTAAAGAACCAAAACGAGATCGAGAACCACACTCACCAGCACGGCCGACGGGGAGCATCTCGATGTCCCACGGGGTCCGCCCCGCAGCGCGCGGCACCGGATGTCGACGGCGCTCCGCGCCGGGTGAGCGCGTATGGCCGCTCGAGGGGCGTCGGGAGCATCCGCGGCCTCGCCGGGTCGACGGGGTTGGCCGCCTCCGTCATCTCGAAGATGCGGGAGCGGCCTCTCCATCAACGGCACGATCCGCCGGTGATGAAGGAAGGCGAGGACGCCCATCGCGTTCGGCCCCGGGCCCCCGCCGGCCCGCCGCAGGCGGCAAGGACGGACTCCCGCCGCCCTCCGATGCCGGGGTGTGGACACCCCGTAGCGCGAGGAGGCAGGGGCCTCTCCTTGAACACCCCCCGGCGGGTGTAGGGGGAAGGCCGGGCTCGGCATTGCGCGAGTAGAACCATCCCCGCTCCCGGCCGGCGTTGTTCGTCGTCATGGTGCGGGGATGCTAGAAATACTTGAGCCGCCCCCCGCGGCCGGGCCGACATCCCGCCGGCGCGCACCGCGCGGCGGGTCCTCGGCTCCGATGTGGGCTGCGTGACAAGCTCCCAGCGGAAAAGGTGAACCCGAGATCCCAGTTGAGCGGGATCCCCCGGTACCCTCGCGACGCCCACGAACGCGGCCGCCCGCGAGATCGCGTTGGGGGCGAAGTTGTGCGGCTCCACCCCGTGGTAGTGTAGCACATTGCCCGCATGAAGGTGCTCGCCGGCGCGTTGAAGCCGCGCTCGTGGTAGCGGGGAGGAAGCTCACCACGTAGCCCTCCGGCGGGTTGGGCTCGTGGTGCGGCCGGGGCGGCACGATCCACTCCGCCGGGCGCCCTTCTTCGTTGGCCGACACTGGCCGGCGGCGACCGCTCGCCAAGCGCGAGCCGGTCCACCGTCGACTTCTCCCGGGCGTATGGCTCCAGGATCCTAACGGGGAAGCGCGAGGTGGCGCCATGAGGGGGGACGAATGAATGCGAGGGCGGAGAACGAGGAGCGAGGAAGAAAAAAGCTCTAACGGCGAGGCCCGCGCGATGGCAAGAGCAAGACGAAGGCGAAGGGAGGGGGACCGAAAGTGGTAAGGTGCCAAGGTAAAAAACCGCCGTCCACTCCTCCCCGCAGCTTTATAGGCGACGGGCGAGCTCTCCCGGAGCGGAGGGCGCCCCGCTAGCATTAGCGGGGCGGGGAATCTTCCCATCGCGCCGACGGGCGGGCCCCACCACGACCGCGGCGGCTCTAACACCTTGCGAGCGGTCATCATTACGGCGAGGACCAGCCGCGACCGAGGCGAAACCGTCACGTCCGCGCCGCCGCGCCGCCCACTACGCGCGCGCGCGGCCGCGGCGCCACAAAGGCGCGCCGTGGCGCAAAGCCGCGGCCACGACCGCAAGGCAGTTAAATGCCGGTCCCTTGCCAAGCAAGGAGAGCCCTCGAGCGAGGCGAACCCTCGGCTCGAAACAAAGGCGACCCTCGATGGGATATC
Organism: Cenchrus americanus; assembly: GCA_947561735.1. Taxonomy (NCBI): domain Eukaryota; kingdom Viridiplantae; phylum Streptophyta; class Magnoliopsida; order Poales; family Poaceae; genus Cenchrus; species Cenchrus americanus. The sequence continues at coordinate 61,797,848 of OX387240.1, forward strand.
CGCGTGAGAAGGTCGCCGGGGACCTCGGCTCGACGTAGAGCGAGCAACCGCGGCACCCATGCCACGTAGAACCCTCGAGCGGCATGACCCTCGACTCGAAACAAAGGCGACCCTCGATGGGATGTTGGCGTGAGAAGGTCGCCGGGACTGCTCGGTGTAGAGCAGGCAACCGCGGGCACCCATGCCACGTGAAGCCCTCGAGCGGCATGACCCTCGGCTCGAGACAATGTCAGCCCTCGTGGGTATCGAGGTGAGAAGGCACGGCGCGTGAAGAGGATCGCCCGGTCTCCTATGCCTCGAAATGAGCGGGCGCGGGGAGCACTCATGTGGCCGCGGGGGGGCCGTGCCGCCACCAACCTTCTCGCCACCTCGAGGGTCGGCACGCCCGCACCCTTCGACGGCCGCAAACGTGAAAAGACGGGGCCGCCCGAGCGCCCGCCCCGCACGGCCCCTTGCGGTCGGGAGGTTCGAAGCCCGACCCTCGACGGGTTCGAACGAGCGCCCCGGATCACGAGTTAGGGACGACGAGGGCACGCGCATACGAGCCGTTCCTCGAGCCCGCCGGCTCGAGGGTGCCCCACATGTCGTGTTCGAGAGCCGGCGAGGGCAGCTAGGCGGGGGATCCCACCGAGGGGAGAGCTTCCGCGCCCTCGGTCCCTAGCGAACGGGACCGAGCCCCACCTAGCAAACCCACGCAAGCGCTTCCCATGGACGTGTCTCCGGACCGCGCGGCCTACCCTTATCGAACGGGGCATGGACGTCCACCTGAACCACCCGCTAGCGGCTCGACGAGGAATCCGCGATTCGCGACCCCGCTCGATGGGAGTGTGGGGCCTCACCCTCCGTCCCGCGAAGGGACGGCGAGGGCGCGTTAAAAAACAAGTCGTCGAGCTCGACCCGATCGCCCTCGAACGAGGCCAAGGCTCGGGGGCTTGACGCACGGCTACACCTCCCCGAAATTGCACCCACGCGAGAGGCGGTGACGGGGGAGCGTGCACCCCGGCGGCCGAAACACCGCCGATGCCGGTTGGCATATGTGCCACGCCTTTACGACCAAAGTTCTCGCGGTTAACCCCCCGCGGGAGAACCCACACTCCTGCGGGGCTTCGAGGGCTAGACCCGCGGGTCCGGCCGACGCGGCCCCACAGAAAGCGTTCGCAAACAAGGAGGGAAGAACGTCCTATCGTAGGGTCCCGCATTCGCGGGAGCCCTCAGTGGCAAACCCGCGCATGCTCGGGGGCCTCTTGTCGGGGACCGCCCTAGGGGTCCCCTTAAACAACCGGGAATCCTCACTTGAATCCCGGACGAAACACGGATCTAAGCCTAACCATGCAAGGGTAAACTAGCCATGGAGACACGGCCCACGCCGGATCCCGACGGCCCACCGAGACGCCCACGGAGAAGAGCCCCTCGAGGCGGGCTCCGCCGCGCCCGAGGAACGCGCGCTCCCACGGGGGCGGGCTCCGCCCGTTCGAGGGCACCCCCTTCCCTCGAGCGGGTCCCGCCCGCCCGAGGGATTGCCCGAGAAAAGCGACCGCGAGGGCCGCCGCCAGGGCTCGGCGGGCCGGCGCCTCGCCAGCCGTCCTCGGGCGGGGGCCGCCCCCGCACGGCGCGCACGCGCGCACGGCCCCGTACTTGGGCATTTAACGCCCCGACGCCGCGGGACGGCGCCATCATGCGCCCGGGCTCACGCCCCGTGCCGCCGCACCAACTCCCCCCGGGAGGAGCCCATCCCCGCCACTTCGTGGAGATGGAGCGGGGAGCACGAGCGGTGTCGGTCTCGTGACACCGCGCGCCCACATAAGGCGGCTAACGCGCCCGACCCTCGAAAGGGGGCGGGCGCACCCTCGATCTCACTTTTCCGGTGACCCTACAAGGAGTTGGGTAGGGGGCGCCCGGCCGGCGGATGGCCATCCCGGCCACCGTAACGGGGGGCCGTGCCCACGCGTGCGGACGCACGCGCGCACCGTCGGCGCACGCCGGCAGCCCGAGCAGCCACTTCGCCGCCGGGGGGCGCGACGGGAAGGAACGCCGTTCGCGCCGCGCCTAATCCCCGTGCCGGCCAGCCTCGGCCCACCTCCCCTCGAAGCCTATCAAAGGACACCACCGCCATCCGCCGCCTTCCTACCCTCGAACCGCCTTACCGTCCGGGTACGGGTAGGCCATCATGGGCTGGATCGCCGCCGAAGATCGTGGGACGGCCGCCCACTCTACACCGTAGCGCGGCGAACGTGCTCCCTCACGTAGCTAGGTAGCGCGGCGTGCATGTAGCCCGTCGCCCCCCTTGGCCTATAAAAGGGGAGGCGAGCCCCCGGCCCGGGGGGGGGGGGGGGGGACCGAGGGGAGAGGAACACAACGCACCGTGCACTCACTCTCTTATTCTCCCACAACATCTTCACCACTCTCCCGTGGACTTGGAAGCCACGCTTCCTCTCCCGCCTTGCTTGTACTTGCCCCACTACAAGCACCCATTCATTTTGATCGCATTTGTTTTTGTTTGAGATAGTGTTTTCAAAATCATAAAAGGTCAGGGGGGGGGGAAAATCAAAATCTTTCTCTCTATTTTTTTAGCATAATTTTTACACATCCAACTCATTCTCTCTTTGTCTATGTTTCCAACCCATCCAACTATCTTCCTTTGCTCGGCCCGGGGAGCAATCTCAAGTATCGGGCCGTAATCCCATCGAGTTGGAGCCAGCACCCTCTTCCCTCTTTCGTGCTGGCCGGCCCCGGTGGACCCTACTTGTCATCCCTCACCCCACCCCTTCGATCGACCCGAGCAAGACTCGAGTCCCGAGGCACTTGCTCGGCTCCCGTGCATGTGCCCTACCCTTTGCTTGGCCTCCCGGCCTTGCGCGACCTCGCCTTCTCGTGACGTTCGGCTTGTCCATCTAACTTTGCCGGCTCACCATTCCCTCTATCTCATTGCCGGTCGGAGCTCGAAAGTCCATCAAGACCGACTCCCTGCCGTCTCGCACACACATGACCAACTTGGATCGGTCGTGTGATGCGGGGGATCTTGCCCGGAAACCTTGCTCACCCATGCCGAGCCGATCAGCTCACGCGCATTCATCTGCAGCTTTCCCGACCATGTCGCTTCCTCTACATCGACATGTGAGCGCTACACGTCATGCCTCGAGCCAATGCTCCCATGCCTTGCGTTACGCCGGTGCTCGCCACTCACTGTGCGCTAAGCTCGTATGCCGCGCCGCTCGCATTGCTCGGCCACTGTGCTCGTGTGCCGGTCCGCGTCTCTACACGCACACCCAAGCTCTCGCTGTTGCACATCGCCGTGTCTTATGACCGATGCCTTTGTCCTTTAGCCTCGCCGGTCCCGGCCCCGCTTGGCCTCTTCGAGTCTTCACACGCACCTCTCGCGTGCGCGGCGTGTCCTCCATTTTCCTCTCAAAAATTGTCACTCTCCTTGCACTCTCTTCCTTTCGTAACAGCCATCTCCACCATCCTTCTTCTTATTGTTTGCCGACTCATGTTGGCGTGTCCATCGTGGCACCGCGAAAAGCATTGCATGCCGCACGGCCGCCACCGTACCCGCTCAGCTTCCGCGGCTGTTTGGCCTCACGCGTTCTGCGCCTCACCCACACATGTCGCGCACAGGACTTCGCCTCACCGACTGCCATCCACTACCGCCCACCGTGTCCAAGCCGCTCAGCTCCCATGCGCCCGCCCATCTCCCTGGTCGCGCTTGATTCCCTCCCGTCGGCTCGCCTCCCCGCTGCATGCTTGCACCTGGCGCGCCGCCGCCTGGCTCTTGTGCCCATGCGCCCACGGTCGGCGTATGCCTCAAACGCTTATGTTCTCCTCCGCATGCGCCACCTTTGCCTAGGAAACCCATTTGCGTGTTCCACCCCTCGCACGCACTCTGCGCCCTTTCATCTCCAGTGTAACACGACTTTTCACCAGGCATCCACTATCACCCCCACCTTCAAGTGCCATTATGGGCCACCCAAGCTCTAATGGCCGGCCGTTACTCCTTCTATAAGTCTTTGCGCCGTTTCCCTCTCCCCTCCGTGTCTCACCTACTCTTAAAGCCGGACGTATAGCTCCTCTCTCTGACTCACACCGCCGTGCCTCACTCCACCGATGTACTCCACCAGTAATTGCACGTCATCAAGGCCATCAATGGGCACGCTACCCTTTCCTCTTTCTTCCTCGCTCTATAAAAGACGCCCCAGAAACGCCATTGCGTGCCACTGGCACTCCGCGCTCTGTCTTCACCCCTTGATGTCTAATCTTCATCACGGGAGCACTCCCATGTAGACCGTGTCTTGTCGGCCGAAGTCGGTCGCCGAGTGCTGTTTTGCCGTGACGAAACCTTGCCGGAGAGGGAAGTCGACGGCACCCAAGCTCGCGACGCCAAGGGCGGCCGTTCCGCCGGTCGCCGTTGTCGTGCCTAACGCCGGGGAACCGCCACGCGAGCCATGCATGCCCCGGCCGTCGCTGCGTCATCTTCGTCCCTACAACGGAGAAGCTTCCCCCACGTGAAGGCCAAGTCGATGCGGACCACAACACCCGAGCTGCACCTCTTCGTCCGCGTTGGCCTGCTCGCATCGCCAACTGGATCGGCAGAGAGCAAACCACCGTCGTGGGCTCCGCATACAGACCAAGACGCATACGTCGCCCATTGTTCGCCATTGTCCGCTCATCACGGAACAGCTCCAATCACGGGGGCACGAGCCGTCCGCCGTGCACCACCCCTGCCGACCTTCGTCGCCTTCGCCGGCCGGAGACGCCCGTCGGAGCAGTTCTGCACCCCATGATGTTGACGCGAGGTCGAGGCCGCGGCGCTCTATTTTGCCGGTGTTCGTCGCCGTTCAGCCGACTGACTCCTGGAGCCAAGCCACCCATCACAAGAACAACCACGGTCTTGGTCCGTCTGAGGTAAGACACAGCCAAGAGCCCAAGATGGCCATGTCTCGTCCTTGTCTGCCGCTGCTTCAGCGCCGCCATGTTCTGACCATGTATGCTACCGGCCACGCCGTTGACCTGATGGCCGAGTATCCTGACTCGGTGACTCCTACTACCGTCCTTCATCTCTGGCTCGCAGGCGCCGCACTACTGACCTCAATCGTCTTCATCTTCTTTTTGCTGTGCGACATCATCGTCGTCGTGAGATCGAGCACCATCATCAGGCGATCACATTGTTGTATTTCTTCCACGGTGCAAGGCTGCCATACAACATCGACGTCCGTACCCCGGTGAGAACCTTTCTCGTACGCTCCATGTTTTGTATTCAACACATCATGTCCTAGCGAGCTAGCACAAGCCATCACGATCATATTCTCCAGCAGATATCTCCGTTTTCTGTTTAGTGCCAAACAATAGCTAGCGCTTGCATGCGGTAAGCAATAGAGCGGACGCAAGCCGAGGTGTTGCATATGCGGGCATGCGGCGGCGGCATGCATGCATATGTTTCTCTTTGTTAATTAGCACCATCACGCGCACGGCAACACACAACATTCTACTAGCATCCTATTCAATTCACGTTTGCATGCATGTGCTTGCCGTAGGCAAGTATCCACCGGAAAGCAAACAATTTGTACATATACACACATACACACCATCATGATGTCAGCATTACATAATGCTCATGTCATACATGGTATTTCCTTTGAAAATACAATTCCGGTAAATCTCGGCATATGTATTTCGGCAATATAGCCTATCTCTTTTCTTTTTATTTCAATCTATCGTTTATCTCAAGTGTCCACGAGTATTCTTTGATAGCCCTTCCGACCTGCGGTTAATCACGATTAAATCCCTAATCTTTGTTTAATCCATAAATCTCACGTGTTACCGTTTAAGCTCGTCCTTGTTGCGTTGGATCGTCTCACAATAAAATACACGCTAGACAAGATGTTCACCTTAAAATGTGTTTTTAAAATTTTGAACTTAACTTGATTAATATCTACTAAACTTGTATTATAAATAAAATGTAATTAGAGCTACATTTCGGTTTTTCATAATATAAATGTTAATTAGTTAATATTTATTCAATTTACTTTCTAAATAAAAGCAACATAGTCTATCTCGAGTTTTCTTAATTAATTGATAATTTGATTAATATGAATATAAATGTGTTTTTAAACTATAATTTGATTAGTTCAACTCGAAATATAAAGGTAAACGCCTAGATGCTTTTACATGCTTCCTTTAAATTAAATGTTTAATTTGCATAAGTTATACTTGAATATTTGTAAATAAAATTGAACTAACTTATACACGGTTCCTTTTATATAAATATAACTTGCTTAATTATAAATAGGGTATTTCTCTGAAATAACCTATGCACATCTTTATTGAATTTAAATATACCAAGCACATAGCCTTGTGTGATATGATCTAAATCTCCCGATAGCCCCGAGTGTTTTTGCGTTCGCGGCCCTTGAGCCAACCCTTGTTCTTTCTTTAAAGCCTTTTCTTGATTGGTGTATTGTCTTATTTGTTCTTGTTTGTGTGCTTTGCATGTTTGTGCCCGATGTTTGCTTCGAGTAGAAGATCGAGCTGTTGATCGGAAGTTCGGAAGTTTCAAGAGAGCAAGAGCGGAAGATCATAAGAGTAGCTTTGTGTTGAGAAAGGCAAGTGGACTTCTCCCCCTGCATATTCTATTTTTGTCCCACACAACTTGCATGATAACTAAGTTTACATTTAATGTTATACTACATAAATTTGATGGGAAAATCACCTTTTGACTAAGAATTTTATCCCCCTTTACCTTGGACAACCCCTTTTAACAAATGTTTTGGGTAGAAATGCTTAGTTGCTATAACTTGGGATGGTTAAAATGAATCTTTTATAATATGATGAATGTTGATCATGATAACTTTTGGTGATATATACATGTATGTGTGTGCTTATAGTTAATAACAAGATCATATGGTTTAATCGGAACATGGAGAACCACCCGGGAAAACGGTGCAACCACAGTCATATGGCTCTGGCTTAGCCGATTAATTAGGAGAGTGGGTTAGCTGATGGCTCTTTCGAGAGGGGCACGAGGGGGCGGAGTTGAAGGAGTATAGTAGGTCCTTTTGGGGTAAGCGGCCTTGGCTAAGGTGTTAACCATTAGGGAGGGGTTATGGTACGCTCCTTTCTTGTAGCTGTTGCGGGCTGTTGGTTTCTCTTCTTTTCCTTTGTAAAGGCTTCGTAGTGGACCCCTAGCCACTCACCTCGGAAGTGTTTAAGGGTCGATCAACCGGAGCAACATGGGGAACACGAGCGTGGGTAAAGTGTACAACCTGCAGAGTGTAAAACTGATCGATCAGCCGTGCTCACGGTCAAGAGTGGCCTGGACCCTCACATGATTAATAAACTTGAAGATGGAACTAAACCGTGGTTTCTTGTGGTTTTTGAGAGAAGATGCTTTCCCAAATGCTTAAGTGGGTTGGTATAAACTTACATCTAGTAATCGGGGAGCTTGCTAATAAAACTTGACCAACATTAAAATGCTAACCGCAGCAAAACTCTTAGCCTATCCTTGATGGCCTTGCATCTTCCCCCACTTATTTGAGCTCCAACCATAAGTGTGCTCACCCTTGCTAAACGGCTTGTTCGAGAGAAGAAGAATAAGAAGGAGAAGAAGGTGTATGATGTCGAGGAAGATGGTGCTAGGCATACGCAACCCAGGTCGATTGCACAGCCGAGAGTTTGGAGCCATTGTTTCCCAGGATTCCGGCTTGTAAATCTCTGATAATCTCTCTTTCTTTACGTGATATTGTTTAATTATTCACTATGATGTCACTATATGTATGAAACTAGATCTGGCATACATATAGCTAGCACTGTTTCTTCGGAAAATCGGGTGTGACAGTGGTATCGAACTATATGTTGTGGGACGTAAGCCTAGATAGAAGTGGTTGCTTCCTAGTCTGTTTTACTCTAAAAATAATTCATGCCTTATCCTTGACCTATCTTGTGAAAAGTTATCACGGTTGCCCATTCTCTTTTGATAAATCCTCCTTGATATCTTACTTTTCTCCTTTGATGTCTTTCATTTGCACATTCTTGCTTTGCAAATGCTAAATCCTTAATCCTTGTTTATATTTCCCTCTATCATTAGTTCCTTCTTAATCATGATCATACATCTCTTTTGAGGAATGATCTTACTTCTCTCATGCAACTCACCTCATTTTGATTTATGGTGATATTGCTTACTCCTTGATGTTTTACTTCTAACTTGTCTTCATAGATAAATCTACTCCTAGACTTTATTTGCAACATATCTATCTTCTCCATGGTTCCTCTCATTACTTCCTAATTTTTATCACTTTGGATCTTTCCCCTTGTTTTTTTGTCCCAAAGTGATATCCTACTCTTCTTTTTATTCAAAAAATGATTGGATGATCTGTGCCATCTTACCTAAAGCCTCCTCAAGTCATTTGAAGAATGGAGCTATCTGTTCATCTCTTGAAGTAAATGATATTGGAAGATGCAAGCTGATGCAAAGGAAGTTGAATTATAACATCACAATCAAGATTAGGAGGATCCCTATAAACCAAATAACAACGTTTAGCATCGATCCTTTACTATATCTTGTTGGTGAGTTACGCTTGATTGATTGATGATGCTTGTCTTTATGACCTTGTTTGAGTTGGTTCTTTGTATTGATTGTTGGTGTATCGATGCGCCTTCTACCTACAATGACATGGGTTGCCTAGTCGGGTTCATCTTTTGTACACTCCCACCTCCTTGGTATCATCTTCTTTGGGAAATTTCAATGGAGGACATCAAGATGGAAGGTAAAGACAACACCAACATAAACCAGCAAATGTGATCGTCATCACCAATTACTACACGGAAGCAAGTCCAAGAAACGAAGGCCTCACTCTCATCTCCATAATCTCACTCTGTTGACGGTTACAAGAACCAAGATGAAGATTAAAGCATGAAGATTCAACATGCGACACGAAAAGATGTCAAACTCTGTTATCATAATCATGTTTGTCTCCCTACTCCTTGTTTCTTCTCTCTCCAAATCTCGGGACGAGATTCCTTTTAAGGGGGGTAGATTTGTAACACCCTGAAATTTCTAGATTTCAGGATGTTATTAGGAGAAATAATTAAACAACGATTTTGATATAATTTTAAAAATTTTCCCAACATTTATTTTGTTACAGGAAATTTAGTGTAGGAAAATAATTGATTGTCTTTTGGAATTTAATAAAATGATTGTTTGAGTGTTGCATTCATTTTGATCGCATTTGTTTTGTTTGAGATAGTGTTTTCAAAATCATAAAAAGGTCAAATCAAAATCTATCTCTCTCTCTGTATCTTTTTTTATGGTACATCCAACTCATTCTCTCTTTGTCTATGTTTCCAACCCATCCAACTATCTTCCTTTGCTCGGCCCAGGAGCAATCTCAAGCTGTCGGGCCGTAATCCATCGGTTGACGCTCACCTCTCCTCTTTCGTCTTTAACGACGAGTGGACCCTACTTGTCATCCCTCACCTTCGATCGACCGAGCAAGACTCGAGTCCGAGCACTTGCTCGGCTCCCGTGCATGTGCCCTACCCACACTGCTTGGCCTCCCCGGCCTTGCGCGACCTCGCCTTCTCGTGACGTTCGGCGCTCGAGTCTAACACACGGCCTCACCATTCCCCTCTATCCTCACGCACCGGTCGGAACTCCGTCCATCAAGACCGACTCCCTCGTCTCGCACACATGACCAACTTGGATCGATCGTGTGATGCCGGATCTGCCCGACACTGCTCACCCATGCCCGAGCCGATCAGCTCACGCGCATTCATCCGCTTTCCCGGCCATGTCGCTTCCTCTACATCGACATGTGAGCGCTACACGTCATGCCTCGAGCCAATGCTCCCATGCACCTGTGCGTTACGCCAGTGCTCGCGCCACACTCACCTGTGCGCTAAGCTCGTAACCTCGCGGAGGAAAAGGCCCGTTTCCTTTTCCTCGAGGCCTCGCGGAAGAGGCCGGCGCGGCCGGCCGCGCCGCCGCAACCCGCCCCCGACGGCGCCGCCGCACGCACGGGCACGCCCGCCCCGTGCGCGGGCGCGCCCGATGCCGCACCCCCCGAAGATGCCACGCGCGCGCGGGCACGCTCGCCCGCGCGCGGCACGCCCGCCGACGCGCCCCTTGACGATGACGCCGCGCGCGCGCGCGCTCCCCCCCGCGCGCGGGCACGCTTGACGCGCGTGCAGGCGCGTCTCCGCCGCGCGTACCTCCGCGGCACGCGCCGGCACCCCCCGCGGCGCGTGCCGCCCCCGATGATGAGTGCCGGCGGCGGGCGCCGATGCGCCCGCCCCCAGCGGCCGCCCCGACGCCGCGCGGGTTCCGGCGACGGGGCGCGGGCCGCCACCGTCCGAAGGGCCCTCCCCCTCGGACTCTTCCTCCTCGTCCCGCTCCGAGGACGAGGGCTCCTCAATATCCGGGGAGGAGAGCCCCGGCTCCTCGCGCCGCCGTACTCCGCGGACCGTCGGCCGCGGCGCGCTTGACGACGCCGGCGTGCTCCCTCTTGCGCGCCGCCCGCTCCGCCGCTCCTCCGCCGCGCCGCCCGGCCGAGCGCACGGGAGTCGGGGGTGGGTGGAACGGACTTGGCGATGTTGAACTTCACCGGGGCCTGCACACGGGAGCAACAAAGGCGTGTCGGGAGGCAAAGGCAACGTTAAAGAACCAAAACGAGATCGAGAACCACACTCACCAACGGGCCGACGGGGAGCATCTCGATGTCCCACGGGGTCCGCCCCGCGGCGGCGGCACCCGGCATCGACGGCGCTCCGCGCCGGGTGAGCGCGTATGGCCGCTCGAGGGGCGTCGGGAGCATCCGCGACCTCGCCAGGGTCGACGGGGTTGGCCGCCTCCGTCATCTCGAAGATGCGAGAGCGGCCTCTCCATCAACGGCACGATCCGCGGTGATGAAGGAAGGCGAGGACGCCCATCGCGTTCACCCCCGTCCCTCGCCGGCCCGCCGCAGGGCGGCAAGGACGGACTCCGCCGCCTCCGATGTCGGGGTGTGGACACCCCGTAGCCCCGGAGGCGAGGCCTCTCCTTGAACACCCGGCGGTGTAGGGGGGAAGGCCGGGCTCGCGCAGCGCGCGGGTAGAACCATCCCCGCTCCCGGCCGGCGTTGTTCGTCGTCATGGTGCGGGGGATGTAGAAATCCTTGAGCCGCCCCCGCGGGGCCGCCGACATCCCGCCGCGCGCACCGCGCGGCGGGTCCCTCGGCTCCGATGTGGGCTGCGTGACAAGCTCCCCGCGGAAAAGGTGAACCCGGAGATCCCGCTGACCGGGATCCCCCGGTGTACCCTTCGCAGACGCCCACGAACGTGGCCGCCGCGAGATCGCGTTGGGGGCGAAGTTGTGCGGCTCCACCCCCGTAGTAGTAGCACATTGCCCGCATGAAGGTGCTCGCCGGCGCGTTGAAGCCGCGCTCGTGGTAGCGGAGGAAGCTCACCACGTAGCCCTCCGGCGGGTTGGGCTCGTGGTGCGCGCCGGCGGCACGATCCACTCCGCCGGCGCCCTTCTTCGTTGGCCGACAGCCGGTCGGCGGCGACCGGCCCTCGCCAAGCGCGAGCCGGTCACCGTCGACTTCTCCCGGTGCGTATGGCTCCGAGATCCTAACGGGAAGCCGAGGTGGCGCCATGAGGGGGGACGAATGAATGCGAAGGCGGAGAACGAGGAGCGGAGGAAAAAAGCTCTAACGAGCCGAGCCTGCGCGATGGCAAGAGCAAGACGAAGGCGAAGGGATGGGGGACTGAAAGTGGTAAGGTGCCAAGGTAAAAAACCGCCGTCCACTCCTCCCCGCAGTTTTATAGGCGACGGGCGAGCTCTCCGGAGCGGACGCCCCGGCTAGCATTAACTGCAGGGAATCTTCCCATCGCGTCGACGGGCGGGCCCCACCACGACCGCAGCGGCTCTAACACTGCAGGCGGGTCATCATTACGGCGAGGACCGGCTGCGACCGAGGCAAAACCGTCACGTCCGCCTGCCGCGCCGCCCACTGCGCGCGCGCGCGGCGCGGCGCCTAAAAAGGCGCGCCCGCGCTGCAAAACCGCGGCCACGACCGCAAGGCAATTAAATGCCCGGGTCCCTTGCCAAGCAAGGAGAGCCCTCGAGCGAGGCGAACCCTCGGCTCGAAACAAAGGCGACCCTCGATGGGATATCAGCGTGAGAAGGTCGCCGGGACCTCGCTCGACGTAGAGCGGAGCAACCGCGGCACCCATGCCACGTAGAACCCTCGAGCGGCATGACCCTCGACTCGAAACAAAGGCGACCCTCGATGGGATGTCAGCGTGAGAAGGTCGCCGGGACCTCGCTCGGTGTAGAGCAGGCAACCGCGGGCACCCATGCCACGTGAAGCCCTCGAGCGGCATGACCCTCCGCTCGAGACAATGTCAACCCTCTAAAAGAAGGCACGCGCGTAAGAGGATCGCCCAGGTCATGCTTGAAATAGAGCGGCACCGAAAGCACTCATGCCGCGCCGTGCCGCCAACAAGCACCTCGAGGGTCGGCACGCCCCGGACCCCTCGACGGCCGCAAACGTGAAAAGACGGGGCCGTCCGTGCACGGCCCCGCACGGCCCTTACCGATCGAGGTTCGAAGCCCGACCCTCGACGGTTCGAACAGGCGCCCCGGATCACGCAGTTAGGGACGACGAGGGCACGCGCATACGAGCCGTTCCTCGAGCCCGTCGGCTCGAGGGTGCCCCACATGTCGTGTTCGAGAGCCGCCGAGGGCGCCTAGCCGGGGATCCCACCGAGGGAGAGCTTCCGCGCCCTCGGCCCCTAGCGAACGGGACCGAGCCCCACCTAGCAAACCCACGCAAGCGCTTCCATGGACGTGTCTCCGACGCGCGCAGCCTACCCTTATCGAACGGGGCATGGACGTCCACTTGAACCACCCGCTAGCAGCGCTCGACGAGGAATCCGCGATTCGCGACCCGCTCGATGGGAGTCGTGGAGACCTCACCCTCCGTCCCGCGAAGGGACGGCGAGGGCGCGTTAAAAAACAAGTCGTCGAGCTCGACCCGATCGCCTCGAACGAGCCAAGGCTCGGGGGCTTGACGCACGGCTACACCTCCTTGAAATTGCACCCACCGGAGACAAGTGACGGGGGAGCGTGCACCCCCGAAGCCGCCCGAAACACCGCCGATGCCGGTTGGCATATGTGCCACGCCTTTCGACCAAAGTTCTCGCGGTTAACCCCCCGGGAGAACCCACACTCCCCGCGGGCTTCGGGGCTAGACCCGCGGGTCCGCCGACGCGGCCCCACGGAAAGCGTTCGCAAACAAGGAGGGAAGAACGTCCTATCGGTAGGTTCCGGGCACCGCGGGAGCCTCAATGGCAAACCCGCGATGCTCGGGGGCTACCGTCGGGGACCGCCCTAGGGGTCCCCTTAAACAACGGGGAATCCTCACTTAATCCCGGTATCAAAACACGCTAAGCCTAACCATGCGGGTAACTAACCATGCGGGACACGGCCCACGCCGGGATCCCGACGGCCCACCGAGACGGCCCACGGAGAAGACCCCTCGAGCGAGGCTCCGCCTCGCTCGAGGACGCGCTCCCCCACGGGCGGGCTCCGCCCCGTTCGAGGGGCAACCCTTTCCCTCGAGCGGTCCCGCCCCCGCTCGAGGGATCGCCCCCTCGAGCGGGTCTCGACTCGCTCGAGGGTCCGCTTCGTCCTCGGCCGGGGCCCGCCACGCTCACGGGCGCGCCGCACGCGTGCGCCGGCCCCGTACTTGGGCATTTAACGCCCGACGCCGCAGACGGCGCCATCATGCGCCACGGGCTCACGCCCGTGCCGCCGCACCAACTCCCCGAGGGAGGAGCCCATCCCCGCCCACCGTGGAGATGGACCGCGCGGTACGGCCGGTGTCGGTCCCGTGACACCGCGCGCCCACTACGAGACGGCTAACGCGCCCGACCCTCGAAAGGGGCGGGGCGCACCCTCGATCTCACTTTTCCGTGACCCTACGGAGTTAGGTAGGGGGCGCCGGGCCGGTGGATGGCCATCCCGGTCACCGTAACGGTGCGGCGGCCGCCGTACCCACGCGTGCGGACGCACGCCCGCACCGCAGCGCACGCCCGGCACCTTGCAAGGCAACCACTCCGCCGCCGCGGAACGCATCGGGAAGGAACGCCGTTCGCCCGCGCCTGTTCCCCGTACCAGCCATCATCAGCACCTCCCTCGAAGCCTATCAGAGGACACCACCGCCATCTGCCGCCTTCCTACCCTCGAACCGCCACTGTTTGGGTACGGGGTAGGCCATCATAGTCGGATCGCAGCGAAGATCGTCGGGACGGCCGCCCACTCTACACCGTAGCGCGACGTGCTCCCTCACGTAGCTAGGTAGCGCGGCGTGCATGTAACCCGTCGCCCCCTTGGCCTATAAAAGGGGGAGGCGAGCCCCCAGCCGCGGGGGGGGGGGGGGGGGGGGGGGAACAAGTGGAGAGGAACACAACACACCGTGCACTCACTCTCTTATTCTCCCACAACATCTTCAGCCACTCTCCCAGGGACTTGGAAGCCACGCTTCCTCTCCCGCCTTGCTTGTACTTGCCCCACTACAAGCACCCCGTCTTGCCGAGCAATATAGTGCCACGAGCACAACCCCTGTCGGGACGTACGGCCCCCTCGGCGGAACCGGGATAAAACCTTGTGTCATTTGTTGCTTGGCATCGACCATTGAGGGATAGACCTAAGCGCTATCTACCGGTTAGTGTCGGGACCATATTCCGCACCGACATGAATTTTCAGCTTTCTTCTCCGGTGGGAAATCCACTTCCAATGCTCTTGCCATTCCCTTTTGATTGGGGAACGGTCTTCTCTTGTCGAATACTTCTCCGTAATCCATAGGAACCCAATCCATTGGTTCGAATTCCCTTAGTGGCTTCGCGCTTGACATGCTTCTCTTGTTCGCCTCATTTGGTGCGGCGAAGTCAACGCTTGGTGTAGTTCTTGACTTGATGTGTTCTCGTTCAAGCTTTTCCATGATTGGTTCCTCTTCGTGACTTCCGGGGTTGCCTCTTTAGAAAAATCAGCAAGCTTCTTCCTCCTTGAATTGTATTCCGGCTCTCCCGCAAGTCTTGTTTCCCAATCTCTTCGCATGGCAGCCGCTTTACTAAATTTTTGTAGAAGTTGGGCGGCTTCCGTGAGTGTTTTCTCCATGAGATCCCCACCGCACACATTTCGACGTGTCGCATGCAACTAGGGGTTAGGGAAAAGAAAAATGTATGCAAGAGTACGTCACCGGTGAAGCCGAGTTTTGGTCCTTGTTCGATTAATTCATTAAACCTATCCCAGCTTGGTCTATCCCTTCCTCTTCTCCTTGCATGAAAGTGATCACTTGCCTCCTTAGATGTTGAACCTTGCTAATTGGAAAGAACTTCTCGCAAAACTTCTTTGTCAACTTGTTCCAATTGCCTTCAACTTCAAAGGACGCAACCGAATACCATGTCTTTGCTTTGCCAGCAAGTGAGTAGGGAAAGAGATTCCATTTGAACCATTCATCGGGAACTCCTTCTAGACGCACGTGTGTTGCATATTGTCGTGAAATCCCTTATGTGTCTATATGGGTTCTCCGTAACCATCCCTTCAAATGGGTTTTCCGCCACCATCTTGATGATCTTGGATTTAATTTCATACTTGGTCGCTTCGAGCTTCGAATCCGACTCTTGTACTTTTATGTCCTCACATCGAGGGCTAGCGTAATCCCTTAATGATTTCTCCGGTTTTTCGACGGGTTGATTAACGAACGCCATCTAGACAATAAGATAAAAACAAAAACGAAAACAAAACAAGTGTTTTTCTAGATAGTATATGTTAGATATAGCAAATAAAAGATAAACTAAATATAAAACTAAGTTAGATGCAAATCAAACAATGTAAACTAACTTGCTCCCCGGCAACGGCGCCGTAAAAAGGGGCTTGTTGACGGATAAAAGACGTATCCCTCTACGATCCGCAAGCGTACGGACCCCACACCTTTTTCACCAAGGGATTCCAAAGGTTCTTGTCAATCCGCGGAGCAAGGGGATTACAAGCGTCCGATCTATAACGACACACTAGCTACTAAAACCCTAACTACTATTAAACTAGAAAACACTAAACTACACTAGAGAGAATGATAAACAATCAAGGTAGAAGACACTCGCCCACGGGTCTACGATACTAGAGCATGCAATCGCTTAAAGACATGAAAACCAATCTAATCTATCGAGGATGTGACCACGGTTTCGCCCTTTCCCTCCTCTCGTACTGTCACTACGCGAAGGTATTCATGACTAGACCTTTGATGGACACGGCGTATTGAATGGATCCAAGGAAGCATTGGAGCTCGTACTCCCTCTACGGCACGGTAGCGAACCTTAAGCATTAAAGTATATTCAACACAAGATGATAGATAGATAATCCGACAAAGTGCGATTACATCTCAATATCGATTACAACCCATGGACGAATGAGAAGATTACCCCATCCGGTGCGATCATGGCACCGTTGATCATGGTTTCCCTTCCGCCGGTGTCTTCCTTCTTCTCCACGAGAGGGTGCTTCCTTCGAGGTGGTTGATCTCCCGCCGGAGATCCTCCTCCTCTCTCTCTAGCTTGTGGATGGCCTTCTGGTGCGAATGACTCCTCCCCCCGGTGTTGGCGGCGCCTCGGGGGTTTTAGGGTTGAAGATCCTTCGAGGGCAAGGAAAACGGGACCGAACCGAGGCCGGAGCCGGGCCGGGCCAGCCGGCCCGGGCCGGCCGCCTGTGCCCAAGTCGGCCCGGTTCGGTCGCCCCTTTTGCTCTTCGGTGGGTCCTCGTGCACTTATGTACTTTGCCCCCTCCACTTGCATGATTTTGATGCTGTTATCCTCGCGTCCAAGATGGAGGCTCTCTTTGCATGAAGTTTGATCTTTTACGCTTCAATCCCCGGGGGTGTTCCTCGTAGCACTTCGGTCCTCGCCACCATTGGAAGTGATTTCAGCAAGCTCATGAACACGAACAAGACTCCGCGAATGCTCCTTTGAACTTGTTGCGAATCCGTCCTTTATGTCCATGTTTTCCTACATAAACACAACACTTCCAAATGCATGCACAAAGATGAACTTGTTATATGATTAGTGTGCCTAGTGGCGGGTTAGTTCCATAATCAAATCCAAACCAAAGTGTAATGAACATGCTAGGTGCACCAAAATACACCGTCAACACCAAAGAAGTGGAGCACTACGACGAAGGCGTCTCTGAAGACAGCAGACGAGTTGACATCGACAGCCTCGAAGAAGCTCGCTGCGCTGCCCTCGTCCAATCAGCAAGGTACCTGGAGGGTATCCGACGCTACCACGATCGCAACGTCAAGGAACGCTCCTTCAATGTTGGTGATCTCGTCCTCCGTCGCATCCAGAACACGGAAGGACTACACAAGCTCAGCTCCCCCTGGGAAGGTCCCTTCACCGTGGCAAAGGTGACTGGGCCGGGCTCCTACCGCCTCCAGACACTTGAAGGCGAAGACATCAACAACTCGTGGAACGTCGACCAGCTCTGTCGATTCTACGCCTAGTCTACACGACTACTCCGGGTTCAAGTCTACACGACTACATCAACACCCCTCCGCCGTAGCGGCCTCCGGTCCCGGCCCCGGCCTCCGGACTACTCCTCTCCGAGATCCGGCCCCGCGCGGCTACCTACGGATCCGGGCCGCGACGAGCGACAAAGGACTCTAGCGACGGTCTACCGAGAGACCATACTCCAAGATCCGGCCTACACGGCTACCTACGGATCTACCGTAAGCGGCTACTCGCCCTAGCATCACTTAGTCGTAAGCGGCCTCCGGTCCGGGCGCCTACTGCGCGGAACTACGGCCCCGGCCATCCGGGTGTACTTCTTCGGTAATAAAGCTTGATCATTCATCAACTTCTTTATCGTCTACTTCCCCTCAACGGGACTACCGCCGAGTACGACTACTCGCGACAACTCCACGATGGGACTCCGCACTCTGAGATCGCGACTACGAGTACTCATTGCTGGAATTTTCCTTTCATCAATACTTAAACAATTCCATTACAATTGTTTCTGTACAACTCTGGCTACTAGCTACCTATTACAGGGCTGGAGATTGAGCTTATCGCCCACTTGCTCCGCGATGGGAGCCATCTCGCTCCAGCAGCCTCCGCGTCTTGCTCATCGGTGCGGTTGGCGGCTACTCCGCCGCCGACTACCTCCACCGGGGCCTTCGGGAAGTAGGACTTCATGAAGGCCAAGACCTTGCCCGGGATCGACCTCGCCATGTGCTTCACATAAGGCCGCCGGCCGGCCGGGGGCTTCCTTGAGGCGATCCACGAGCGGGAGCGATCCGGGGGGCCGCCCGGATGAGGAACCAAGAGCCTCGCGATCGGCAGCGCGACCTCTTCAAGATCTTTCAGCTGGGCCCGCAGCGCCTCGCAGTCTTCATTCAACTTCTGCAATGATTTGTAGCAGTTGACGAGATCGCGGTCAGATGCAATCCGAAGCTCCATGTGCTTCTCGCACTCAAAGGCAAGCTCCTTGTAGTCGAGCTCGAGTACCTGGCGGGCTTCCTGCTCCCGGTAGAAGAGATTCTTCATGCTCGTCTCCGAGGACTTCAACAGCTCCACTTGGCCCTCAAGCTCTGCAAATATGACAAAGTGTAGCGGGTCAGACTACTTCTCGCCTCCAACACCTACCCAACAAGTCAAGTGGCGTACCTTTGTTCTTGTTGCGGAGCGTCTTGTTCCTCCGCACCAAGTCGTTGCTCTTTGCCTGCATGTCCTTGACATCATTGTGGTACTTGGCAAAGGCGGCGTCGAGCTTCGACTGCATGGCGGCCGTGTGCTTCCGCGACTCCAAGAGCTGCTTCTCCAACGCTTCAGCCCGGAGCACCGTATCGCCGAAGCCTTGAAGCATGCTCGACTTCTCACGGGACCTCTCCACGACGTCCTGCACAGACAGCACATGTCAAAATGAGTACTCAACACAGAGGATTGATTACTCAGGAGGTTAGACTATTCACCTTCATCCATTGCTCAGCCTGGCGGACCGCCTCCAGGTGCTTGGCTACCGTCGCCGGGTCCACCAGGTCATCAGCCAGCAGCTCCACTCCGCCACGACTACTCGCGGCGGCCTCCGTCATCGGTGCGGAGCGAGATGGGCTCGTGTCCCGGATCTCTCGGGGAGCGGATCGCCACCCGCTGCAGCAACCCTTGGCGACGTGGTGATTCCCTCTCCTCCGGTCGCCGTGGCGGCCTCTTCGGCGGCTACGTCCGTCTGCTCGGGGGCTCCACCGGTAGCCTCCGGCACCTCTGGTGTCGACTTCTGCATAGGCACCCCCGCAGGGATGTCACTCCCTTCGGCTTCGGACTTTCGTCAAAGAGAAGACAAGTGTATCGGTAACTACGACTACCCCTCGAGGAGCTCTACAGCTTCGGAAGAGTAGTTACCTTCGACCACGCTGGCCTCGGGCAACGACGCCTCGGTGGCCGGCGCTTCTGTGTACGTCTCGCGGGGAGCGAGGAGCGGACTCCCTCGGTGGGCGGCGTGACTTCTTCCGCCACCGCCGTAGAGGGTTCATCCCCCTCCCAGAACAGATCTGTAGATTTCCTGCAGAAGCACATACAATTGGTCGTCAGTCAACCTCGACAACTACAACAAGTACTACTCGGGAAGATGCAGTACTTACAAGCTCGACCGGACTATCGTCACGGCCGAGGCACCGAGGATGCTGGCAATATCCACCAGTCCACCCTCGGCGGGCGTCTCTTCTCGCACCTCGGGGGCCATTGCTTCCTCTTCGGCCGACGGCGGCGGTGCAGCGCCCTCCTGCGCTCCTGTGGCCACCACCTCTTCAACGGCGGCGGCTACGGGCTCCGTGCTCTCCTGAGGAGCAGGGGGCTGGCGCTCCAATTGCGCCAAGAGCTCTTCAACGGTGGGGGGCCGGACTACGACTTCCGGCCGGGCTCCACCGTACCCCACTCGCCTTCGTCGCCCTCTTCGACGGGCTCCGTTGGCGGCACCTCCTGCATACAAGGGGGCTCACTCATCAACAAGCGTACTCGCACGACGAGTACTCGACTACTCTAGTCAAGACGACTTACCTCTTGAGGCGTGGTCTCCGAGACATTCGGTTTCTTTGCCACCCGCTTGCGGGGCGGGGTTGCGCGGCTTCCGTGGCGGCGCGGCCCGGACTAGCCTCTAGGCTAGCCGGCGGGTCCCCGCACAAGAGGTACGTGAGGCAAGCTCGGGCGGCTAAACCTCGACCGCACCGGGAAGCGGTCTGCCGGCGTCTCTTCGTCGTCGTCGTCGTCGGAGCTGTCCTCCACGATGACAGTGTCATCGCCTTCGTCGACTTCTCGCCGCTCCTTGGCTTTGGCCTTCCCCTCCTTCGGGATCTCGATTCCCTGAGGGGGCGGCTGCGGCTCGGAGATGAACATCTTCAAGTCATCCTGCAAGGCACATAGACATCAATGCGATTACTTCACAAGTAAAGTCTACCCGACTAGGGGGGTTCGACTACTCACCTCCTTTGGCGGGCGCGCAGCGGAGTACTCCTGGACGGGGCACGCCGTGTACGGCGGCATGTCCTTGAAGATCCGCACAGCCTCTCGATGATGTCGTCGTCGTCCGTATCACCTCCGGGCATCAGCGACGTGTCGTCGTCACCGGTGTACTCGAAGCCCAGGGTGTCGCGGGCCATCAGCGGCTGCACCCTCCGCTTCATGAAACCGAAGGCCACGTGTTCGGCCCTCGGTCCGGCTTCTCCGAGGACCTTGATGCGTGCCGGCGGCTCGGGGAGCCGGATTCCCTCCGCATCGTGGGTTCCGTGTTCCACCAGTCACGGTGCCTGGGCTGCCTCCCACTCGGCTTCGGCAGGCCGGGGTGGTGGTTCGTGATGTAGAACCACCTCGCCTTCCAATCGGCGTTGGAGTCAATGAGCTTGTACGACAGGTACTGCTCAGCGGTGTCTTCCCTCATCTGGATGTCGGCTCCTCCGACTACTCGTGGATTGCTGGCGCTCGGCTGCGGCTTCACGCGGAAGAATTTCCGGAAGAGTATCCAGTGCGGCTTGATCCCAAGAAATGCTTCGCAAAAATGGACGAAGACCGCAGTATGGAAGATGCCGTTAGGGTTCAGATTAAGGTACTCGACTCCATAGTACCTGAGGAGGCCCTTGAAGAAGTCACTAGCCGGAAGCGCGAGTCCGCGCTCCACGAAACGCGCGAACATCGGGATTTCGTCTTCAGCCTTCTCCATCGGGTATGGATCCCCGGCGGCGGCTCTCCACAAATCTACCTCCTTCTCCCGGATAAATCCGCTGTTGAGAAGGGCCAACAGATCTTCGGTCTTCACCTTTGACTTTTTCCACTCGCGGCTTGGATCTGCGCGCGGTGGAGACATTGGCGGCGCCGCTCCAGTGGCAGTCGCGGCGGCCTCTTCGCGGCCCCTCTTCTTCCCGGTGACCTTCGCAGACTTGGACGGTGAAGGCTTCATTCTCCAAGTAGCGTGGGGTCTTCACGCGCATCCGCTCGGGGGCTACTCCGGGAAGCTGCGGGTGGCGGCGCACTTAGATCTACTGCGGCGGCAGCGTGCGCTGGAAGTGGATCTACCTCGGAATGATTCGAAATGGCTACGGCGGCGATGGGTGAAAAATCCTAAGGGCTTTGGTTTCTATTTATAAGTCAAACCGGCCCTCCAACGGCCAGATCGATAAGTCCGCGCTCGGCTGACTCAGCGGCCGCGCGTGACCCTTCGCATTCTACTAGTCGACGTGCCTCACCTCGGGGGCTCGGCTACTTCTACTCGGGTACCCGGGGAAGCGACAAGACTCGGGGAGCATCTCGGGACACATTCTTCAAGATGACTCTTCAATTCGAGAGGAAGTACTCGACTCAAGGCTCGGGGGCTCCGTGCCACGTGTCCTTCGGTTTTTTCTCTCCGGATTTTTCGGGATTTTCTTGCAAAGACTTCAAATGGACCCTCAGCCAGAGCCTGCGGCTCAACCCAGGGCTCGGGGGCTACTCCATATGGAGTGCGATTCTGCAATCGCACCTCCATATCAGCTCCGGCTTCAAGACAAGGCGGGCATTTTTTGAAGACCTTCGAAGGCAGCACTCAAGGACGCTTGGGACTACTCGAGAAGACTTCAGGATTGCTCAAACATCAGCTGGAGTACATTCCAGCCTCGGGATGCTTCGACTACTCCTGAGGACTTTTGACCGTAGTACTCAGGGACGCTTGAGGACTACTCGTTAAGACCGTCAAGACTACTTGAAGCTATCCTTCTCGACTACAAAGTACTCGGGGGCTTGTCGTATGGACCTCCCTGGGCCCACTACCTCGGTGGGTACCAGGACCGACTACTCGGTGGGCCCCTGGGACTACCTGGCTTGCGCTACATGGCATCTGATGGCGTGGAGCACAAGGACTACAAAGGAGTAGTACTCGGTTAGGGAGCTGTACATGTTCCGCACTGTATGGAGGACTCCTAGACGTACTCGACTAGTACTCTCTCCCTACTCCGACTTGTAACCCTGCCTCCCGGACTATATAAGGCGAGGCAGGGACCTTTCTCTAGGATCTCAACACAACTCACGGCGTACTATTACACATCCTGTAATCATACCCTATCAATCCAGAGCTACACAGCATACAAGACGTAGGGTATTACGCACTTCGCGGCCCGAACCTCGTCTAAATTGTGTGCCACGTGTCTCTTCCTTCGAGTTACCGATCTCGGTGAGGCCACATTCATCTACTTTGGGTACTCCCCTTAGTAGGTTGCCGGTCTAAAACACCGACACCGAGTTACGGGCATGAATGAGAAGCTGATAGAGTTCCTCAGGACAAAGCCACCCACTTTTGGCGGATCCGTGAACAGCAATTCTAAGGGAACTGGAGCCCTTCAACTGTGAGGACCGAGACAAGGTTCTCCTGGCAGCTCACCAGCTCACCGGGACAGCCCTAGCCTGGTGGGAGAACTACTGTGCAGCAGCCAAGGATCCCTCCGCCATCACCTGGGATGAGTTCATGGAAGAGTTTCGCCGCTACCACATCCCAGAAGCCACACTGAAGCGAAAGGCAGATGAATTCCGTGAACTCTGCTAGGGCAACATGTCTGTGGAGGAGTACACTTACCGGTTCATAGAGCCGGCTCGTTATGCCCCGGAAGAAGTGGACAAGGACTCCAAGAAACGGAGAGATGTTTAAGAAGGGATTGACTCGGAACCGAGGACCCCGCTTACCCCTCGGATCTACCCGGATTTCAACACCTTCATGAACATGGCCATACTCACGAGAGAGAGCGAGGGCGAAGAGAAGAATGAGAACAAGCGCAAGTTCATGGAGCACAAGGCCAAACAAGGCAAGAACGATCCCGGAGGCAGAGAAGCTTCGGACACCCCGTGTCCGATTCCAAGCCCCCATGCGCACCGCACCCGGCCGCAAGCCACGAGCTCTCGGGGTCCCGGAACCCGAGTTCAAGCCCTACAACAATCAAAACACCATGAAGCCCCCACAAAGCAACACTATCCGTGTCACCGCCAACAACAACAACAACAACTCCGGGGTTTGTTTCAACTGCCGCGAGACTGGACACTTCATTGCCAACTGCCCATATGCCAAGAAGCCAACGGCCTCGGCCTTCTCCAACTCGGTGAATGGGCCAAGGCCACTCGTGCCCGGAGCAAACCGCATGCCGGTGCGCAGCAACAACAACTTCGGCAACAACGGCAGCAACCGGCGGATGAGGCAGCCCCGGCAAACAGTCTTATGGACGAGCCCGCGTCAACCACATCAACGCACGGGGAGGCTCAAGAAGCACAAGGCGTAGTGCTCGGTGAGTTCTGGTCGGCTCGTCTTGGCAACCATATTATTTGATTCGGAAGCATCGCACTCATTCATATCCTCAAGTTTTGTGGAAAAGCATAGCATACCTACGGTACTACTAAAAGCACCCCTATTAACTCGAACGCCGGAGGTGACATTAAGTGTCACAATCGGGGATGCCCGAGGTAAGGATCATTTTAAGTGGGGTAGAGTTCCTAGCGGACCTGGTAGTACTGAAGTCCAAGGGAATAGATGTGATCCTTAAGATGGATTGGTTAAGCCAACACCATGGCCTTATAAGTTGCGCCGATAAAGTAGTGCACCTAACCAACCCGGATGAAATACAAGTGACCTGCCACACCGTAACGCCCGCGTTTTTAGCTCCTAATAAATCACCTAATAAATCATGTGTGTTTTCAAAACTGTCCAGCTGAGCTCAATTATCCCCTCTCAAACCCTAGTCGCCATCTCCCTCTCTCACCCTCGGCGCGTGTGCCGAGATTCCCGCCGGCACCGCCCGCACTCGGGCCAGCACCCACGCATGCCTCCCCGGCGTCGCGGTCGGCCACCGTGCCGGGAATCCCGCGCACGCGCGTGGTCCCGCCGGCCGGTCTACCTCGCCATCACCGCCGTCCCGAAAATCACGCCGACGCCCGGAAATCGGAAAAACCCCGCAAAATCTTTTCCCTATTTTTCCCTAGCATTTTTCCTAATTTCTAAACCTTTTTCTTTTTTTCCATTTCCTTTCCTTCTTTTCTTTTTCTCTTTCCTTTTCTCCCTTCCTTTTCTTCCTTTCTTTTCTTTTCCTTCCTTTCTTTTCTTTCCTTTCTTTTTCCTCTTTCTTTCTCTCTTCTTCCTTTTCCCTTCTTCCCCCCGCAGCCGGCCCTGCCTGGCACCGTTGACCGCGCACGCGCGCGGCCCGGCCGGCGGCAAAGACACCCTCACCTCCCCGCACGCCACCCCGGCCCCATGACGCGACCTCACTGCGGCACATTGCCATTACTCCGCCGCACCATCACACCCCGGTGTCGTCGCCGCCGGCCATCCCGCTCCCCGGCCCCGCCGGCCCGCCGCCATCGCATCACCACCATCGCAAGCCACCGCCCCCCGCTCCACCACTGCACGCGCCACGCCGATCCGTCCCCTCACCTGCACAAGTTGACCTGCCGCCGCCCGAGCCGTCTCGTCACCAGACGCCGCCTCGAGAAGCCGCTCGAGCTCGCCGGAGCCATTCTCACCGGAAAAATCTCGCCCCCCCCGAACCGCCTTTAGCCGCCTATAAATAGGCCCCGGGCTTCCTCCCTGCCCCTCGCCTCACCACCGAGCTCTCTCAAGCCCCCCCTTGCTCCACCGCTGCCCTAATCGCGCTGCCGCCGCTAGCCTCAGGCGCCGCCCAAACCTCACCGCGGAGCCGCCTCCTCGGACCACCCTAGCACAAGGTGAGCACGGGATCGATTTCCCCTCGGCCTCCTCTCCCTTTTGAGCCACTTCCCGGCCGCCGCCATGGGCGGGACCGCCGCCCCCCCCCCCCCCGGGCCGGCCGCCCCCGCGGCCTCCTCTTTCCCCCCTCTCTCGTTCGATTCGAGGGGGAGGAAGAAGAAGGCCCTTTTGGCCAAAAACCCCCCGGCCCTTTTCTTTTTTCCCAAAGCCCCCCCCGTCCCTATTCCCTCTCTCTCCCTTTCCTTTCATTTAACCCCTATCCTTTAAACAATTCCACCAAAACCCCCCGCCCTTTACAAATAAATCCCTAAGACTATTTTAGTTAAACCCTCACCTTACCTAAATATTATATTTAGGTCCTTTTATTTTAAAATAAATTACTAACTGGCCCTAGTTAACTCTAAACATCTCTTTTAACCCGACATTTCATGCGCGATTTTAATCTAAATCGCGCCCAACCTTCCCCACACCCGTGCCGGATATACCGCCACCCATCCGTCACCCAAAAACCCCCGCATAATATTTATTTCCCTATTTTATCTAATTACCTTCTGCGAGCTCAGCCGGAGAAATTGTGTATGCTTTTATTGATTGCTTGCTTGCATGTGTGTGCGCTATAGCCGACGGAGTAGACGAAGGAAGGTACCCCGAGCCGAAGATCGGAGCCGACTACCGCGAGCGGGGAGCCCGAGATCCCGAACGCCGAGCCGCACTCCCCGAAGACTTCGAAGACGGCAAGTTCAATCTCATCCTTTGATGCATGCTTTGGTCCTAGTTTTATAAATACAACCCTATAACCGTTTTATAAATTGCATATTGTTTTACTGCAAAAACATGGTAGGATAGCCACCCTTGATTGCTATGATTGAACCTTGTTTTGGCCTAAATGAGTGCTTTAAAAATGTGTGAGTGCTTTAAAAATGTGTGAGTGCTTTAAAAATGGAAATGGGATATGTTTGGAAAATGAGTAAAGAACTGGGTAGACGGGATGGACGTGTGTGTCAGGAGTATGGGTGAGCTCGTACCTGTGTGGTTGAGTGTGTTGGGAGTTGTCCATCTTGTCGGTTAAGGACCGGGTTGCGTGACATCTCACCTGACCCAAATCATCGTACAACCACTCGACCGTTGTATGTGGCAACGGCTTAGCATAAACCCCACTAGTTAATCTACTTGCCATCTGGTGTGCGGGTGAGCAGGTGGAGACCAAGGAGTAGGGAGAACTACGGTCGCGGCCAAGGATCCCTCCGCCATAACCTGGGATGAGTTTGTGGAAGAGTTCCGCCGCTACGACATCCCATAAGCCACACTTTGAAGCGGAAGGCGGATGAGTTCCGTGAACTCCGCCAAGGCAACATGTCCGTGGAAGAGTACACGTACCGGTTCATAGAGCCGGCTCACTATGCCCCCGAGGAAGTGGACAAAGATTCCAAGAAGCGAGGAAATGTTCAAGAAGGGAGCGACTCCGGAACCGAGGACCACCGCTTACCCCTCGGATCTACCCGAACTTCAACACCCTCATGAACATGGCAATACTCACAGAAAGAGCGAGGGCGGAAGAGAAGAAGGAAAACAAGCGCAAGTTTATGGAGCACAAGGCCAAGCAAGCAAGAGCGGTCCCGGAGGCCGAGAAACTTTGGACACCCCATGTCCGGGTTCCAAGCTCCCATGCGATGCTGAGAACCCAATCCCAAGCCACGAGCTCGCAAGGCCCCGAACCCGAGTTCAAGCCCTACAACAACCAGAATGCCATGAAACCCCCACAAAACAACACCAACTAGATCACTCGCCAACAACAACGGCTCCCGAGTGTGTTTCAAGCGCCGAGAAACCGGACACTTCATCGCCAACCGCCTGTATGCTAAAAAGCCAACCACTACCACCTACTCCAACTCGGTGAACGGGCCAAGGCCACTCGTGTCTGGAGCCAACCGCATGCCGGTGCGCGGCAACAACAACTTCGGCAACAACAACAGCAACCGGCAGATGAGGCAGCCCCAGCAGTCGTATGGACAAGCCCGCGTCAACCACATCAATGCACAGGAGGCACAGGAAGCACAAGGCGTAGTGCTCGGTGAGTTCCTGGTCAGCTCAGTCTTGGCTACCATATTATTCGATTCGGGAGCATCACACTCATTCATATCCTCATGCTTTGTGGAAAAGCATAGCCTACCCACGGTACTACTAAAAGCACCCCTATTAACTCGAACGCCGGAGGTGACATTAAGTGTCAGCTCGGGATGCCCCCCGGTAAGGATTATTTTAAGTGGGGTAGAGTTCCTAACGGATACGGTAGTACTGAAGTCCAAGGGGATAGATGTGATCCTTGGGATGGATTGGTTAAGCCAACACCATGGCCTTATAAGTTGCGCCGATAAAGTAGTACACCTAACCAACCCAGATGGGATACAAGTGACTTGCCACACCCGAGGACACAGGCCAGACATAATGGTTTTCAACATAGAAGCCAAGTCCATAGAGGATGTCCCAGTAGTGCGAGAATACCCAGATGTGTTTCCCGAAGAACTCCCGGAATGCCACCAGATAGGGATATAGAGTTCGTCATCGACCTTATTCCGGAACCTCTCCCATAGCCAAGAGGCCCTATAGGATGGCAGCCCACGAGTTGGCGGAATTGAAGAAGCGACTAGGAGAACTCCGGTGAAGTGGGTTCATCAGACCAAGCTCATCACCATGGGGAGCCCCAGTGCTTTTCGTGGAAAAGAAGGATAAGAGCATGAGGATGTGCGTGGACTATCGCTCGGCCGAACGAGGTTACTATCAAAAACAAGTACCCCTTCCCCAGAATAGATGATCTATTCGACCAGCTGAAAGGAGCCAAGTATTTTTCGAAGGTGGATCTAAGGTCAGGGTACCACCAACTCAAGATTAGGGAAAGTGACATCCCTAAGACCGCCTTTGTCACTCGTTACGGGCAGTATGAGTTCACGGTGATGTCCTTTGGACTCACCAATGCACCAGCATATTTTATGAACCTCATGAACAAGGTGTTCATGGAAGAGGTGGACAAGTTTGTCGTAGTCTTCATTGACGACATACTTGTTTACTCCAAAAGTGTGGAGGAACATGAGCAAGCATCTTCGAGTAGTGCGGGGAAATTGAGGGCACACAAGGCCGTACGCTAAGTTCGGCAAGTGTGAGTTACTGGCTGGAGAAAATATCTTTCCTTGGGCATATTCTGACTGCGGAAGGAGTAGCTGTAGACCCCGGGAAAGTTGAAATAGTCTCCAACTGGCAACAACTGACCAATATGAGCGAGATCAGAAGCTTTCTTGGTCTAGCAGGGTACTATCGGAGGTTTATTGAAGGATTTTCCAAGATTGCCCGACCCATGACGGAGTTGCTTAAGAAGGAGAAGAAGTTCAACTGGACTGAGTCGTGTGAGAGGAGTTTCCAGGAGTTGAAGAGAAGATTGACCACAGCCCCAGTACTGACCCTGCCAGACATTCAACGGATTTTGTCGTATATTGCGACGCCTCCCGAAAAGGGTTGGGATGTGTTCTCATGCAAGATGGGAAGGTAGTGGCATACGCTTCCCGTCAGCTCAAACCCTATGAGCAGAATTATCCCACCCATGATGCGGAGTTTGCGGCCGTAGTGCATGCCCTTAAGATCCGGAGTCACTACCGATTGGGAACAAGTGTGAAATCTACACGGACCACAAGAGTCTAAAGTACATCTTCACCCGGCCCGACCTCGAACCTAAGGCAAAGAAGGTGGCTAGAGTTAGTCAAGGACTATAACCTAGAAATTCACTACCACCCGGGGAAGGCCAATGTAGTAGCAGATGCCCTAAGCCGGAAATCCTACGAGAAGGCGGCACCCAAGAGTGCCCGATTGCAAGAGGAAATGGCGCGGCTCAACGTGCACATTGTCCCCCAAGGCCACGTCCGCCAACCGAGTGTTCGGCCTACCCTAGAGGAGAAGATCCGGGAGGCCCAAGAAACCGATGAGAATCGATGAAGATCCGCAAGCATACGGGGAGAGAACAAGGCCCCCGACTTTAGAGTGGATGACCAAGGCACCCCGTGGTACAAAAATAGGATATGCGTGCACGAAGGCGGAGATTTCCGACGGACCATCATGGATGAGGCACACAACTCGAAGCATACTCAATTCACCAGGGATCCACCAAGATGTACATGGACCTAAAACGAAGTATTGGTGGAATGGGATGAAAGCGAGACATTGCACGGTACGTCGCCCACTATGACACTTGTCGGAGAATCAAAGCCGAACACCGAAACCGCGCGGGATTGTTGCGGCCTCTACCAATCCGGTATGCACTCGGGCCAGCACCCACGCATGCCTCCCCGGCGTCGCGGTCGGCCACCATGCCGGGAATCCCGCGCACGCCGCGGTCCTGCCCCCCGGTCCGCCTCGCCATCACCGCCGTCCCGAAAATCACGCCGACGTCTCGAAAATCGGAAAAACCCCGCAAAATCTTTTCCCATTTTCCCTAGAATTTTTCCTAATTTCTAAACCTTTTTTGTTTTTTCCATTTCCTTTCCTTCTTTTCTTTTTCTCCTTCCTTTTGTCCCTTCCTTTTCTTCCTTCCCTTTCTTTTCTTTTCTTTCTTTTCTTTCCTTTCTTTTTCCTCTTTCCTCTCTCTCTTCCTCCTTTCCCCTTCTTCCTCCCGCGGTCGGCCCCCGCTCGGCACCGTTGACCGCGCTCGCGTGCCGGCCCGTGCCGGCAAGCACACCCTCACCTCCCCGGCACGCCACCCCGGCCCCGTGACGCGACCTCACTACGGCACATTGCCATTACTCCGCCGACACCGTCACACCCCGGTGTCGTCGCCGCCGGCCATCCCGCGCCCGGCCCCACCGGCCCGCCGCCATCGCATCATCACCACCGCAAGCCACCAGCCCCGCTCCACCACCGCACGCGCCACGCCGGGCCGTCCCCTCACACTCGCACAAGTTGACCTGCCGCCGCCCGAGCCGTCTCGTCCACGGGACGCCGCCTCAAGAAGCCGCTTGAGCTCGCCGGAGCCATTCTCGCCGGAAAAATCCCCCCCCCCGAACCGCCTTTAGCCGCCTATAAATAGGCCCCGGGCTTCCTCCCTGCCCCTCGCCTCACCACCGAGCTCTCTCAAGCACCCCTTGATCCACCACCGCCCTAATCGCGCCGCCGCCGCCAGCCTCCGGCGCCGCCCAAACCTCGTCGCGGAGCCGCCTCCTCGGACCACCCTAGCACAAGGTGAGCACGGGATCGATTTCCCCTCGGCCTCCTCTCCCTTTTGAGCCACTTCCCGACCGCCGCCATGGGCGGGAGCCGCCGGCGCCCTCCCCCCCGGGCCGGCCGCCCCCGCGGCCTCCTCTTCCCCCCTCTCTCGTTGCGGTTCGAGGGGGAGGAAGAAGAAGGCCCTTTTGGCCAAAAACTCTGCGGCCCTTTTCTTTTTCCCAAAGCCCCCCTGTCCCTATTCCCTCTCTCTCCCTTTCCTTTCATTTAACCCCTATCCTTTAAACAATTCCACCAAAACCCCCTGCCCTTTACAAATAAATCCCTAAGACTATTTTAGTTAAACCCTCACCCTACCTAAATATTATATTTAGGTCCTTTTATTTTAAAATAAATTACTAACCGGCCCTAGTTAATTCTAAACATCTCCTTTAACCCGACATTTCATGCACGATTTTAATCCAAATCGCGCCCAACCTTCCTCACACCCGTGCCGTATATACCGCCACCCATCCATCACCCAAAACCCCTACATAATATTTATTTCCCTATTTATCTAATTACCTTCCGCGAGCTCAGCCGGAGAAATTGTGTATGCTTTTATTGATTGCTTGCTTGCCTGTGTGTGCGCTATAGCCGACGGAGTAGACGAAGGAAGGTACCCCGAGCCGGAGATCGGAGCCGACTACTGCGAGTAGAGTGCCCGAGATCCCGAACGCCGAGCCGGCACTCCCGAAGACTTCGAAGACGGCAAGTTCAATCTCATCCTTTGATTCATGCTTTGGTCCTAGTTTTATAAATACAACCCTTTCTTGGTTTTATAAATTGCATATTGTTTTACCGCAAAAACATGGTAGGATAGCCACCCTTGATTGCTATGATTGAACCCTGTTTTGACCTAAATGAGTGCTTTAAAAATGTGTGAGTGCTTTCAAAATGTGTGAGTGCTTTAAAAATGGAAATGGGATATGTTTGGAAAATGAGTAAAGAAGCTCGGGTAGACGGGATGGACTTGTGTGTCGGGAGTATGGGCGAGCTCGTACCGTGTGGTTGAGCGTGTTGGGAGTTGTCCATCTTGTCGGCTAAGGACCGGGTTGCGTGACATCTCACCCGACCCAAATCATCGTACAACCACTCGACCGTTGTATGTGGCAACGGCTCGGCATAAACCCCACTAGTTAATCTACTTGCTATCCGGTGTGCGGGTGAGCAGCGGGAGACCAAGGAGTAGGGGTACGCTCGTGTGAGGTACGCCCCGGTTATGTGGGATAACCCCTTGGGTGCTTTCGTGGTGGCTCGTAGCGTTAGCTAAGGTGGGTAATGGCTTTGATAGGATCCGCGCCGGCACTAAGGTGTCCTTGTGACGGTACCCTACTTGTGGGTAAAGATGTACAACCTCCGCGGAGTGTCAAACCTATTCGAATAGCCGTGTCCACGGTATTGGACGAGTCACGGTGTGGTCACAAAAACTAGTGTTTGGGTTTGGGATGTTTTTCGGTGTGAGTTGTTTTCGGGTGAAGTGTGTGGTTGTGTGCACAGGCTACTGCGGACGGGGAGTCGGTAGTTCCTCGGTGGTTTTCCTAAAAACAATTGAGTCACTTTGATTATAAAATTGATTCGTGAAAACCCTTTTGAAATGAACCCCCTGCATGAGTGAGTTTGCAAAATGAACCTTAACCTGATCCTTGATATACTCTATGCATGATTCTGCTTATAAGCCCCTCCGTGGGTGGGGTTGGATTTGCTGAGTACGTATGTGCTCACCCTTGTTTTACTAACTATTTTTCAGAGGAGGATCCCGATTATATTCCCGAAGATGTTGAGTAGGTCGCTGCCCTACACCCAACCATGCTTGTGTACCCAGGGCCTCCACAGAAAGCTTCCATGGTGTGGTACTCTGATGAGGCTATGGAAGCCTTTGCTATCGTAGTGTGGTCGTTAGCGTTTGTGTTGTTCCTTGTAGCGTTGGCACTTCGTGCCCTACGTGTCGCCGTGATGTAAAAGACCGATCCACCGTTGTAATATATGTGTTGCCGGCCTCACGGGACCGGTATTTGTGTCACATTTAGTCACCTGCGAGGAGGGGACGCTTCGGGTGGTATCGGAGCCGTAGGTTGGCCGTAGGACACGACCCCTAGGATACGAGACCTCCGTGGCCCTTTCTAACCTTTCCTTTGCCGAGCTCATCTTTTCCCAAATCCTTACCTTAATCCTTGCCCGATTCCGGATGGCTAACCCCGAATGGAACGGAAGAGTCCGCCCCGTCCGGCTGGCCTCCCTAACCTGCTGCTACTCAGCTTAGAGCACGTCGGAGTAAGGGACCCGCCGGAGTTCGTGTATCGGGAGTACGAATGCTACGGCACCCTTCGGTGTAAGCTGCTAATCTTCGTGGGAAGAAGCACGCTCTACCCCGACATAGAACCTTGGTTCATCTCCGCCACTGGGTTTCGCTTCGCCGACACCTACCCAAAGCTGCTCGGAAGGCCCTGCGACAACTACGAGTGGTTTATAGGCAGCACCTCAGGAGGGCACCAATGGGATTCTTTCCACCCTCCGGAGAAAGAGGACGCTCGTGGATTGATCGCATGAGAGGACTAGAACGAGAGGAAGAAGACCTAGAAGAGGCGAGTTTCCCATCTATCCATCTACCTCAATGGCCTAGACCACCTCTACCAAGAGCAAGCCCAAAGCAAGCGAAGCAACGGAATGATAGAGCGGAAAGAGCGAGAGCGAAGGATTGAACTGGAAAGGATAAAGACAACCATGGAAGAAGTGTTCCCCAGAAGAACTCCCCGAATGCCACCGGATAGGGATATAGAGTTCGTCATCGACCTTATTCCCGGAACCTCTCCCATAGCCAAGAGACCCTATAGGATGGCAGCCCCACGAGTTGGCGAATTGAAAAAGCGACTAGGAGAACTCCCGGCGAAGTGGGTTCATCAGACCAAGCTCATCACCATGGGGAGCCCCAGTGCTTTTCGTGGAAAAGAAGGATAAGAGCATGCGGATGTGCGTGGACTATCGCTCGCTGAACGAAGTCACTATCAAAAACAAGTACCCTCTCCCCAGAATAGATGATCTATTCGACCAGCTGAAAGGAGCCAAGTATTTTTCGAAGGTGGATTTAAGGTCAGGATACCACCAACTCAAGATTAGGGAAAGTGACATTCCCAAGACCGCTTTTGTCACCCGTTACGGGCAGTATGAGTTCACAGTGATGTCCTTTGGACTCACTAACGCACCAGCATATTTTATGAACCTCATGAATAAGGTGTTTATCGAAGAGCTGGACAAGTTTGTCGTAGTCTTCATTGACGACATACTTGTTTACTCCAAGAGTGTGGAAGAACATGAGCAGCATCTTCGAGTAGTGCTTTGGGAAATTGAGGGCACACAAGTTGTACGCTAAGTTTAGCAAGTGTGAGTTACGGTCGGAGAAAATATCTTTCCTTGCGCATATTCCGACCGCGGAAGGAGTAGCGATAGATCCGGGAAAGTTGAAACGAGTCTCCAACCGGCAACAACCGACCAATGTGAGCGAGATCGAAGCTTTCTTGATTTAGCGAGGGGTACTACCGAAGGTTTATTGAAGGATTTTTCAAGATTGCCCAACCCATGACGGAATTGCTCAAGAAGGAGAAGAAGTTCAACTAGGCGAGTCGTGCGAGAAAAGTTTCCGGGAGTTGAATAGAAGATTGACCACGGCCCAGTGCCGACCCCCGCCGGACATTCAACGGGATTTTGTCGTATATTGCGATGCGTCCCGACAAGGGTTGGGATGTGTTCTCATGCAAGATGGGAAAGTAGTGGCTTATGCTTCCCGCCGGCTCAAACCCCACGAGCAGAATTATCCCACCCATGACTTGGAGTTTGCGGCGTAGTGCATGCACTTAAGATTTGGAGACACTACCTGATTGGGAATAAGTGCGAGATCTATACCGACCACAAGAGCCTAAAGTACATCTTCACCCAGCCCGACCTGAACCTAAGGAAAAGAAGGTGGCTAGAGTTAGTCAAAGATTATAACCTAGAAATCCACTACCACCCAGGAAAAGCCAATGTAGTGGCCGATGCCTTAAGCAGAAAGTCCTACGAGAAGGTAGTGCCTAAGAGTGCCCACCGCAAGAGGAAATGGCACGACTCAACATGCACATTGTTCCCCAAGGCTACGTCCGCCAAGCGAG
Source organism: Cenchrus americanus (assembly GCA_947561735.1). Taxonomy (NCBI): domain Eukaryota; kingdom Viridiplantae; phylum Streptophyta; class Magnoliopsida; order Poales; family Poaceae; genus Cenchrus; species Cenchrus americanus. The sequence continues at coordinate 61,832,474 of OX387240.1, forward strand.
TGTTCGGCCTACCCCGAGAGGAGAAGATCTAGAAGGCCCAAGCGACCGATGAAAATCGATGAAAATCCGCAAACACACGGGTGAAAATAAGGCCCCGGACTTTAGAGTGGATGATCAAGGCACACCGTGGTATAAGAATAGGATATGCGTCTTTGAAGGCGGAGATTTCCGACAAACCATCATGGATGAGGCCCACAACTCGGCATATTCCATTCACCCGGGATCCACCAAGATGTATATGGACTTAAAACGAAGTATTGGTGGAATGGAATGAAAGTAGACATTGCCGGTTCATCGCCCACTGTGATACTTGTCAGAGGATTAAAGCTGAGCACCAGAAACCTGCAGGACTGTTGCAACCCTTACCCATCCCAGTATGGAAATGGGACGAAATAGGCATGGACTTTGTAGTAGGTTTTCCAAAGACTCAGAAAGGACATGATTCCATATGGGTGTTAGTGGACCGACTCACTAAAGTCGCTCACTTTCTACCCGTACAGACCACTTATGGAGGAGATAAGTTGGCAAAACTCTACATAGAGAACATAGTGAAACTGCATGGAGTGCCTAGCAGGATAGTCTCGGACAGAGGGACCCGGTTCACCTCCGGATTTTGGAAAAGCTTGCATAAAGCCATGGGTACCAAGGCGGACTTCGGCTCGGCGTATCACCGCCGGACGGATGGACGGACCGAGAGGGTAAACCAAATTCTAGAAGACATGTTGAGAGCATGCGTCCTCACATATGGCAAAGGCGGGAACGAGCCTACCGTATGCGGAATTCTCCTACAAAAACGGCTACCAAGCCGGCCCTAGGAATGTCACCGTTCGAAGCATTATACGGGAGGAAATGTAGGACACCCTTGATGTGGTCGGAAGTAGGAGAGCGTGCCTTGGTTGGGCCCACGCTTATAAAGGAAGCCGAAGAGCGAGTAGTCGACATCCGAGAAAATTTGAAGGCCGCTCAATCCCGACGGAAGAGCTACGCGGACAAGAAGAGGTGAGAAGCAAGTTTTAATCCTGGAGATTTTGCTTACCTCAAGGTTTCACCTATCCTAGGTACTAAGAGATTTCGGGTGCACGGAAAGTTGGCCCCTCGATACATTGGACCGTATAAAGTACCGAAGAGGGTCGGAGCAAGTAGCATATCGGTTGGAGCTACCGGAAGAGATGTCGGATATACACCCAGTGTTTCATGTCTCCCGATTCTGAAGGTGTTTGAAGGTCCTCGAAGAGAAGTGAGTACCGGTAGAGACCATTGATCTACAGCCAGACCTTAGGTACCAGGAAGTGCCCGTTAAGATTATGGACACAGTGGTCAAAAGAACGAGAACATCAGAAGTACGGGTGTGCAGAGTTCAATGGAGCGGACACGGAGTAGAAGAAGCCACGTGGGAACGAGAGGACGCGTTGAAGAAAGAGTTTCCCCACCTGTTCGAAACCTAGCCGAATCTCGAGGGCGAGATTCATTTTAAGTGGGGTAGGTTTGTAACGCCCGCGTTTTTAGCTCCTAATAAACCACCTAATAAATCACGCGTGTTTTCAAAACTTTCCCGCTGAGCTCATTTACCCCTTTCGAAACCCCGGTCGATTCCTTTCCCTCGGCGCGCGTGCCGCGAATCCCGCCGCACCGCCGCCGCACCGGGCCATCACCCACGCGTGCCGCCCTAGCGCCGCGGTCGGCCACCACGACGGGAATCCCGCACCGCCGCGGTCCCGCCGGCCGGTCCGCCTCGCCATCACCGCCGTCCCGAAAATCTCGTCGACGCCCTCGAAAAACCGGAAAACCCACAAAAACCCTTCCCCTAATTTTCTTGTGAAATTCTCTTGATTTTTCTAAAACTCTTCCCTATTTTCTTTCCCATTTTTTCTATTTCTTTTCCTCTTCCTATTTCTCTTTTTCTTTTCTTCCTTTTTCTCTTTTCTTTTTTGTTTTCGTTTTCTTTTCTTCTTTTTCTCCCCACATTTCTTCCTCCTTCGGTCGGGCCTCCCGGGCCGCGACCCCCCTTTCCCCCCCCCGGCGACCCCCGACACCCTCGCACGCCTCCGGACCGGCCCCTCCCCTCCGGACCGGCGTCCCCCCCCCCCCCCTTCCCTCTCCCCGCACCACCAAGACGGCACGCCAAGGCCGCCCCGCGCTCGCGAGCGGGCGGCGCCGCCCCCCCTCTCCCCGACGGACGAAGACCGGGCGGCGAGTCGTCACCTCCAAACCGACCACCATTACTCCCCCGACGGTCTCCCCTCCACGGCCACGGCGGCCCGACGCATGACGGGTCAACTCACACGAGCGGCCAATCGACCGAGAATCCCGCCGGCCGGAGTCCACGCCGGGATTTTTCCCGAACCTCCATTGCCGGCCATTGGAGCTCCGCGAAGCTCAAAATATCCTCGCCGAACCGACCTTCCTGCGCCTATAAAAGGGCCGGACCGGCTCCCCACCTTGCCCCGCACCTCCACGACCATTTTCCCGGCCCTCCTTCCCGAGCCCTCCATCGCCACCACCAGTGCCGCCCTGGCCACCACCGCGAGCAGCCCCACCGCCGGCCGTCGATCCGCCTCTCCAGAGCACTCTAGCCCAAGGTAAGGAGCGGAATCGGTTGCCCTCGAGCTCCTCTTCGTTTCGCCCCACTTCCCGGCCGTCGCCTCGCAACCGGGTCGCCGGCGCCCCTCCCCCCTTCCACTGGTTGGCCTCCCTGTCTCCTCTGTTCTGTATCGTGAGGGAGGGAGGTAGAAGATGGTTGTTTTGCCCATACCCCCTGCCCTTTTTCCACTTCTCCAAAACCGAATCCCCCTCTATTCTCTCTTTCCTTTCTTTCAAATCAGACCCTAACCCTTAGGATATTTCACCAAAACAACCCTATCCTTTTTACTTAAACCCCTAGACTATTATAATTAAACCCTCACTATATCTAAATATTATAATTAGGTCCTTTCTTTTAAAATAAAATACTAACGGACCCCTTATTAACCCAAAACACCTCCTTTAACCCGTCATTTCATGCGCGGTTTTAACCCAAATCATGCCCAAACTTTCTCACACCCGTCACGGGTATACCGCCACCCATCCGTCGCCCAAAACCCCCCGCATGATACCTATTTTATTTAATTACCTTCCTCGAGCTCAGCCGGAGAAATTGTGTGTTCTTATATTGATTGCATGCTTGCCCGTGTGTGTGCTATAGCCGACGGAGTGAACGAAGGAGGGCACCCCGAGCCGGAGCTTGGATTCGAGTACCGCGAGCAGGAGCCCGAGATCTCGAACGCCGAGCCGGAACTCCCGAGGACTTCGAAGACGGCAAGTTCAATCGCATCCTTTGATGCATGCTTTGGTCCTAGTTTTATAAACACAACCCTATACCCGTTTTACAAATTGCATCTTGTTTTACCGCAAAAACATGGTAGGATAGCCACCCTTGATTGCTATGATTGAACCTTGGTTTGGCCTAAATGATTGCTTTAAAAATGTGTGAGTGCTTTAAAAATGGGAATGGGGTATTTCGGAAAATGAGTAAAGAACCGGGTAGACGGGATGGACGTGTGTGTCAGGAGTATGGGTGAGCTCGTACTGTGTGGTTGAGCGTGTTGGGAGTTGTCCATCTTGTCAATTAAGGACCGGGTTGTGTGACATCTCACCCGACCCAAATCATCGTACAACCACTCGACCATTGTATGTGGCAACGGCTTAGCATAAACCCCACTAGTTAATCTACTTGCCATCGGTGTGCGGGTGAGCGGCGGGAGACCAAGGAGTAGGGGTACGCTCGTGTGAGGTACGCCCCGGTTATGTGGGATAACCCCATGGTTGCTTCCGTGGTGGCTCGTAGGGTTAGCTAAGGTGGGTAATGGCTTTGATAGGATCCGCACCGGCACTAAGGTGTCCGTGTGACGGTACCCTACTTGTGGGTAAAGATGTACAACCTCTCGTAGAGTGTCAAACCTATTCGAATAGCCGTTTCCACGGTATTGGACGAGTCACGGTGTGGTCACCGTCGGTGTTTAAACCTCTCGACCTCCATGGGAGGTACCCGCGGCAAGGTAGAAGGTGGGGATCGCCATGATCCGGAACCCGAAGGTACGCGCGAAGACACAAGACACAAGATTTATACGGGTTCGGTGTAGCCGGAGTAGCTACCCTATGTCCTGTTTGGAGTAGTATTGCGCCCGCGCTTGGTGTTGTTCCCGGAGGGATTGTGGATGTCCTCCTAGGTACCGGCTATTGACGGTTAATAGTTGTATCAAAGTTTGTTTATGACTTGCAAGCGGACAAGTCTCCCGTCGTAGTCAAGGGACCCTTCTTCCCTCGAGTGGTGAACCCAAGGTATCGAATCCGTGGAACAATGTGCAACGCAAGGATTCAATCTAGTAAAGCAAGGTAAAGCTATCTATTGAAGAACAAAGATGCATCTAATCTAAGATATGATCAAGTAAACGAATCTAATCTAATCTACTAAAGAGGTAACAAGAGAAAGCAAGAGATAACCAATCTAGAGAATCTAGATCATGCTTATGTTGTAGCTCCAAACAAGATAGATGAAGATAGAAAAGCGAATCTCATTAAAAGCATCTTTAAATCGTGGCCTTCCCATCCGACTCCGAAAACATCCGCCTTTCGAGACCCCCCGTTCGTCACAACGTATCCCTATTCATGCGGGGAGCTTAGGGCGAGTTCGATAGAACAAGTTGAAATCACTTGGCCGGTCGGTATGCACCTCTAGCCACCGCGGCTACAAGAGCACCCTATGTAATCTAGCTATAGACTAGATCGTAGAAGAAGCAAAACCAAGAAGAAATCAAAATCATCGAGAAGGCACTTAATCGCTAGAAATCGGATTCACTTACAAACTTCACCATGAATGGTTACATGAACAAGATCACCACCGGGGCCCTCCCTCGATCTTGATCCTCGCTCCGGAGCTCCGACGTGGTCTTCCATGCAAGGTTCCCACGTCGGCTAGGGAAACCCTAGACAACTAGCACGACCCTCATCTTCGAGTTGGTGTCCCTCAAGCTTCTCTCGCTCCTCGGCGGCGGATTACGACTTCCGTTCGCGTGGCTCTCGGTCGGGGGGCTATTTATAGCCCGAGAAGCAATTAGGTCAAAGGAGAGGCCGATTGGGCCCCGAATTGGGCCGGGCCGGCCGGCCCGGGCCCAGTCGGCCCATCCCGCGGCTGCTTCGCCGGTGTTGCTTCCCACGTCTTCTAGATGTTCTCCCCTTTTGCATGTGGGCCCTTGACGTCGGTTTCTCTCCGAATTGGACTCAATTCCTTGTCTTGCAAGATTCAGGCACTTTTTCGGTTCGGTCCTCGGAGTTTATCATCTTCTCGGGCTTGGTCCTTGGGCTCTTGGAGTCATGTTCACTTCATCGCTTGACTTGTATCGGGCTTCAAGGTCTTGTCATGAGGTGCTTAATGAACTTATCCCGGAAGTCTTGCTTTCAACGTTAAAACCCCGCGTAAACACATAACTCCAAAACCGACATGCACAAGTGAACTTGTTATACCACGGGGGTTAGTACCAATGAATAAGATACAAAAGTTATGCCAACACCGAAGGTAAACTCATGGCTAGGTTGACGGATTTTCACCGTCAACATCTCTCCCATGCTTAAACCTTGCTCGTCCTCGAGTAAGCCTTCGATGGATATCATCGTTGCCCTTCATTGTTTAAACCTTGCACTTGATCATACATGAAAAAAACATAATGCTCTCAAAAGTTTAATTCGTTAAAGTTCCATAATGTACTAGCCTTCACCTCTACGGAGGGTAGATTCTTATTAAGCTTATCCCACAAGTATTAACATGCTCACAAAGTTTAAATAGATCTCAGAATTTTTGAAATAAAGAGCGAGATAAAGAAAAGAGCTAAACCAAATTCACAAATTTAAATCACCTTGCATATTGCTCATGAACTCTCATCTCGCTTGTCTCTCAAGCCTATATATTCTACTCCTTTCCCTCTCATAACATATATGTGTGGTAGGCTTTATATGGAGCTTTGGGAAAGTTTAGTCCTACCAAGATTCTATAAATGAGGTGTTGTCAAAACAAGACAAGCTTCTCATGGTCTTACCGAGACTCGTCAAAAAGGTCATTGGAAAATAATGTTAAATCAAGGAGGGGAAAGAGAAAAATACACACACTTTTAGATGAGTGGACATGTGCAAATGGCAAAGAGTGATCCCGAGGCACAAAGGAAGTCCTCGTTATCGGATTGCACATGGTTGGAAAATGAGAATGGATCTTTTTAACTTGAAGCCTTGAATGCACTCTTAGAGAACCGGGGAGTTTACTTTACGCATACTCATATATTTTTTCTCTTTCTCATATTTCTCATTCTTTTCTTTCTTTCTTTCTTTCATTATATATATATATATATATATATATTTCTCGGAAGTCACGTATATCGCCGAATTTTTTCTTTCTCATCATCATTTTTTAAAAAAATATTCCCCTTTTAACTCTAAAACTGCACCGTACCTACCTCCTCCCCCATGCTTAGACGTTGCTCGTCCTCGAGCAAAGAGGCGAAAAATAAGGTAGGTACCGGAAATATTTTTCCTTGGAGAGATACTTGAAATCTTCAATGTTGGCACCGTCTTGCGATCTTCCTTGAATTGATGATCCATTCTCAACAATAGGTTGTGGTCAAGGAGGTAATCACAAAAGATGATATTTGGTTTAAGGGTGGATATCCGGCGAGGTTTGTGAGATCTCCGATGCGGGGATACACAATGCACGGATAAAAGGCTAGCAAAAAGATAGATACGCAAAAACGGAATGACCAGCTTCTTAGTCTCGGGCCAGAGAAATCATGGCCTGCAATAACTCACTCAAAAATAAATCTTGTACACTAAAGTTTATGCACTCAAATATATATAAGGCTCTGGATAGGTTGAGCAACACACAAGTGATATTTGTGACAAGGTTAGCAATATTTTTGAGCATAAAAGACATCTTTAATCTATTCATAACTTGAGAGCACATAAAACACTATGGGTCTTTATTTTAATCATAACCTCCGCTGAAGATTAAGCTAGCATTTAGATAATTTCAGATTTGTATTTTTAAGAGAGCACTAGTTCAAACATGCATAAGTCAATTACAAAGATAAACAAAGCGGCAATTATAATCATATATCATCATGGCACAAACTTTGTAACTTTACCAAAGGTAAAAACTTGGTGGTGACATTATTCATGATGAAAATAAACACTAAGATACATGCTGAAAAAAATTAAACTAACACACTTTCTGAAATTTAAATAAAAAACTGAAAACACTACGCATACATAGGCGCAAACCAGCTGAAAATTAAAGAAAAGGGGGTAAAGGAAAGATAGCTAAAGCTCCTCCTCTCTCTAATCTTCCGCCGGTGGTTGATATTGATAGTCTTGGTTGTTGTACCCTTACTCATAATGCACCACTCCTCATATGAATTGTCCGACGGTGCTAGGTGAAGGTGTCAAAGCTCATAAGCGAATGTTGCATTACCTTCACCCATTTGGTTTGCATTGGTTTGGATGGCTGCAATATTTTGCATGTTTCTTGCAGCGTATCCTCCAATGGTGGCCACATTTTGTTGTGGTTGAGGAAGGTGTGCAAATGGCTCCGCAAAGGCTACGTTGGGCACCGCAAAAATGGTGGGGGTATGGCTGCACCACTCCCCCATGCTTGCATTGGTACACCACCGTAGTAACTCGGCGGCGCCGGGGGTTCCTCCCAATGGTGGGACATAATTTTGTTGTGCACCTCCTTCTTTGGTCGTGGAAGATCCTTCTCCTATGATCCTTCTCTTTTATTTTTTCTTCGCCGGCACAAGAAGTCCTTCCTCTAACCGATCTTCTTCCCCTCAAGAAAAGTCTTAATCTTCAATCCGGAAGGGGAGAATTCACCTAGGCCACTTGGAAGCCTCCTCTCTCATCTTCACTCTTATATTTTTCTTTCTTCATATATTCCTAGGGAAGTCCCGGGTAGGAGATGATTTGGGTTCCTTGTAATACCCGGTTTTAAAGAGATAGCCAATATGGAGAGGCAACACCCCGAACCAATATCTTCCGAACTCGATGTTGCTTAACAACACCACCGGTTGATCATAGGTGAGTGGGGTCTATTGGCCACTTGGCAATCAAAGCCTAGTAAAGCCAATTCAACTCCGTGTTGGTTATCTTTGTCTCTCTTATTCTCCCAAAAAATCCATTTGCACAAAAGTGACACACTTGGATAATGGGGTTCGGATAGTATTTCTTCGTTGATGGTCTCCTCTCGTGATCATACTCCAAAACCTTCCCATGTGCTTTCATGCACATACTTGTTCCGGAGCTCCTTCTTAAAAATAGGAGACACTCGCCCATGGGTCTACGATACTAGAACATGCAATCATTTCGAACATGAAAACCAATCTAATCTATCGGGGGTTGTGTTGAATGGATCCAAGGAAGCATTGGAGCCCTTACTCCCTTTACGGCATGGTTGCTAGCCTTAAGCATTAAAGTATTTTCAACACAAGATGATAGATAGATAATCCAACAAAGTGTGATTACATCTCAAGATCGATTGAAACCCATGGATGAAAGGAGATTACCCCATCAAGGTGCTAGAAATAGCATCGTTGATCAAGGTTACCCTTCCGACGGTGTCTTCCTTCTTCTCCACTTGTGGGCTCCCTCCAACGGAATGAGAGACTCAGCACTCCTTCATCAAGGGCATGCGCCATGGTCATAAAAATTTCCTAGGCGAATTCCTCGTGGGTGTTTGCCGACACTCCGTTAGAGAATTGCACCGGTGTCCCGTGTGAAACCCAATATGTGGAGAGCTTGGTCGTCGATGTCGACGTTCGCTACAAGCCTCCACCCAAGGCGAGTTCTTCTCCTCCTCCTCCGTCGTGATGATAAACCCATTGGAATGCCACGGAGCGCATGGAGGTGGAGCGGATGATCGTGTCAAGTGGTGAGGTTGGACGGGCGGCTCCTCCATATGTTATTGAAGTTTGGTAAACCTAATAAACGAGTTTAGTGTGGCCCTCATGCCACCAAGGAGAAGAGTGTGGTTCCTCCTCGGCGGTGCCGTGTCCTCCTCCATACTCCGAGGAAACTCGGAAACCGAGTGCCTCCTCGAAGAGGTTGTCGATGATGGCTTAGACGACGATGATCCCTTCTTCTTTGGTGAAAAGGCTTGTAGTTTTCTTCCATGATTGCAGCACTCTCCCTCACAAATAAATATCCGGGGTTTTCACCCGGTAACAAGGTACACAAATATTATTTTGGAGTCTGGACTTTGAGTGGATTAAGGATGTGATTTGTTGCACGAAACAAACGCGGTGGATGGCTAAATCTAAGGTGATTCCGGCCTACAAACTAGAGCACACGAACAAAGAGTTGAATGAAAGACTTACCTCTCTCCTCCTCTTGGCTCGGTTCTTCTCTAGTGCATTCATGTTGCTTCGTGATCGCGTACACCTTCCAAATGTTCCCGTCCACTCCTTCGCTTGCTTTATTGCTCCTTCCACTTGACGTGTTCGCTTGATTCACTTCCATACTCCCTTGCCTCACATGCATCCATGATATTCCTACAAAACAAAGCTTCGGCTGCCCCCCATGCTTGTACTTTGCATGTGCTTTAAATATGTTGGAGGGGCATCCCGTGATGTATCATGGTGCATGCATGGTTAGGTTAACTAGAATGCCTCCCTTTAAGTGTGTTTAAGGCTAAGCACTCCTCTTATTTCGAAATTTAAAAATATTTTTCAGAGCCATGCAAGAGCTCAAGCATAAATTTAGAGAAGTTTTTAACCCATTAAAAACAAATGTAAGTCGAAAATATTTTTCGACTACGTCGATTTCGGTCTCACCGGTATAGTTTGCCTTCATTAGTTGAGAGCAAGCTTTTCCCGGCTTGATCATGGGGGCATAGGTTTAGGTCCTAATTTTGATTAGATGAGAGAGATTTTGAATGAAATAAAATTAAGTGAGGCTTAGAAAAATTCTAATCTTAGAGAAACCAAGGATATGGATTTTTAAACCAACCAAAAATCAAGTTTCTAGGTTCACGCGAGTCCTACCACATGCTGAAATTTAAATAACATCTAGATACAAGTCGTGGCTCTACTCGAGTGTTTTTAGCATGAAAAACAAGTCAACCACAGCACCATAATGAGGGTGAAGGGTTGAGTTAGGTTCTGAAATTTTTTTCTTTTTGGTTGTGGTTTCTCGAAAAAGAAGCAAACAATCACATAGGATGGTTCATGTAAAGGGTTTATGATCAAGCAAAATATTCAACCAAGAATTATGTCTCTAATATTGTTCAACCACTTCTAAGTCTAATGTTTTGCGTAGTAAAACTCAAAAACTAAATTATTAAAAATACTCGAAAAACCTGGAATCGGGTTGTCCTCCCGTAGCTTATTCTTGACTCGACGAAACGGGTTGCCTCCCGCCTAGCGCTTCGTTTATAGTCCATGGCTAGACTTCTTCACTTGATTACTTCGGATCAACGCTCTTTGCGGGCGTTGCAATCTTGGGTACCCACTTTGGCTTAGTCAATTTTTTTGGTCTTCACGAGCTGGCTTTGTCCTTTGGTCTTGACGGATGCAACATCTTCCTTGTGGCTCGGCATCTCGAACTCCGGTCCTTCGGTTGTGATCTTCATGGTCTCTAGTGTGATCCTTCATCTCTCCCGAATGAGCTTGAGTAGCCTTCGCCGTCTTGGGACCTTGGAGTAGTCTCGGATATTATTCTTCGTTACCCATCGGGCGCCGGCAAGTTGTCCCACTTGCGTCTAGCATCTTCATCACGATGAACACTTCACACTCCTTGCATGTGGACCTTGCTTTGGCGGCCTTTAGGTGTTGAGCTTCTTTCTCCATCTCCATCTTCTCCATCCTCGTTGATCTTGAACGGCCTCCCGGCGTCTTGACTTGGAGGTGGTGATTCCCTTGGAGATTTTGATGGTCCTTCGAGTTTGACTTTTGAATCTAGGGTTTCCAACCCTTTAGCTTGTGTTGCACGTCACCTTTGCCTTTAAAGTTTTCCCGGATCATCCACAAAAAAGTTTTGGGTTTCTTGGAAAGGTAGCCAACCATCTCCGTTTAGGGTTAGCAATAAAACAAAAATCTAAAAGAAAAATTAGGGTTAATCAAAACTAGATTAGATTGACTCTTTTTTTTTCTTTTTGGGGATGATCAAACATAAGAGATGCAAAAGAAAATCAAAAGAAAAGCTGAAAGATAAGCGATACTAGATCGGATCTTGATTGCTTGTTCCCCGGCAACGGCGCCGGAAAAAGGGGCTTGTTGACGGTTAATAGTTGTATCAAAGTTCGTTTATGACTTGCAAGCGGACAAGTCTCCCGTCGTAGTCAAGGGACCCTTCTTCCCTCGAGTGGTGAACCCAAGGTATCGAATCCGTGGAACAATGTGCAACGCAAGGATTCAATCTAGTAAAGCAAGGTAAAGCTATCTATTGAAGAACAAAGATGCATCTAATCTAAGATATGATCAAGTAAACGAATCTAATCTAATCTACTAAAGAGGTAACAAGAGAAAGCAAGAGATAACCAATCTAGAGAATCTAGATCATGCTTATGTTGTAGCTCCAAACAAGATAGATGAAGATAGAAAAGCGAATCTCATTAAAAGCATCTTTAAATCGTGGCCTTCCCATCCGACTCCGAAAACATCCGCCTTTCGAGACCCCCGTTCGTCACAACGTATCCCTATTCATGCGGGGAGCTTAGGGCGAGTTCGATAGAACAAGTTGAAATCACTTGGCCGGTCCGGTATGCACCTCTAGCCACCGCGGCTACAAGAGCACCCTATGTAATCTAGCTATAGACTAGATCGTAGAAGAAGCAAAACCAAGAAGAAATCAAAATCATCGAGAAGGCACTTAATCGCTAGAAATCGGATTCACTTACAAACTTCACCATGAATGATTACATGAACAAGATCACCACCGGGGCCCTCCCTCGATCTTGATCCTCACTCCGGAGCTCCGACGTGGTCTTCCATGCAAGGTTCCCACGTCGGCTAGGGAAACCCTAGACAACTAGCACGACCCTCATCTTCGAGATGGTGTCCCTCAAGCTTCTCTCGCTCCTCGGCGGCGGATTACGACTTCCGTTCGCGTGGCTCTCGGTCGGGGGGCTATTTATAGCCCGAGAAGCAATTAGGTCAAAGGAGAGGCCGATTGGGCCCCGGGTGGGGCCGGGCCGGCCGGCTCGGGCCGGCCGGCCGGCCCGGGCCCACTCGGCCCATCCCGCGGCTGCTTCGCCCGTGTTGCTTCCCACGTCTTCTAGATGTTCTCCCCTTTTGCATGTGGGCCCTTGACGTCGGTTTCTCTCCGAATTGGACTCAATTCCTTGTCTTGCAAGATTCAAGCACTTTTACGGTTCGGTCCTCGGAGTTTATCATCTTCTCGGGCTTGGTCCTTGGGCTCTTGGAGTCATGTTCACTTCATCGCTTGACTTGTATCGGGCTTCAAGGTCTTGTCATGAGGTGCTTAATGAACTTATCCCGGAAGTCTTGCTTTCAACGTTAAAACCCCGCGTAAACACATAACTCCAAAACCGACATGCACAAGTGAACTTGTTATACCACGGGGGTTAGTACCAATGAATAAGATACAAAAGTTATGCCAACACCGAAGGTAAACTCATGGCTAGGTTGACGGATTTTCACCGTCAACACCGCCCTCCTTTATATAGTCCGGGGGGCGGGTTCCTAGTCGGTTACAAGGCGGGAGTCCTAGTAGGATTACACGGAACGAGTCCTAGTAGGAGTACGGGGGAATTCTAGTAGGAGTCCGTCTTCTACTCTTCCTCCTTCCTTGCATGAGTACCGGGGAGTACGCCCGACAAGCCCCCGAGCACATTGTAGTCGAGTGTAGTAGTTCGAGTAGTCTTGAAGCCTCTACGGGTAGTTCTTGAGCGTCCTCGAGTGCGCTTGGAGAAGTCTTCATTAGTACTTGAACTGCCGCGAGGCTGGAAGGTGGTCCAGCTCATCAGTCTTGAAGTCGAGATTATATGGAAGTGCGGTTGCAAAATCGCACTCCATATGGAGTAGCCCTCAAGCCTTAGGTTGAGTTGCAGACTCTAGCTGAGGGTCAATCTTGATTCCAAATCTTCCGTCTTGAAAAATTTGAATGATGGGTGTAGCATAGCAGCCCCCGAGCCTTGAAATGATTAGGCAATCAATCCAAGGGTCTTCAGTGTTCGCGAAAGCCATCATCCGAGTACTCTTGCAGCGTGTAGCCCTCGAGATAAGAGAGCTATATGAGCCACGTCAAGTAGTGATTGGTGAGGAGCCCCCAAGCTTGAGAGCGAGCGAAGCATGCTGAAGTTATCCTCGAGTAGTATGTGAAATGCGGCTCCCGAGCCGGGAGAGATTCCAAGTAGTAGTTTGGCATCGAGCCATGGAGCTTGAGAAGTAGCCGTGCCGTCAGAGCAGACTTTAGGTGCGACCAAAGTCGACTTTAGATGCCGGCAGTGCGGACTTTAGAATGCGACTTAAAAACCGAAGTCGACTTTGTGCCGCGCGAAGCGGACTTTAGATGCGACCGAAGTCGACTTTAGGACTTTGAGATGCGACTTGAGAACCGAAGTCGACTTTGTGCCGCGCAGCGGACTTTGAGATGCGACTTGAGAACCGAAGTCGACTTTGTGCCGCGCGTAGCGGACTTTGAGATGCGACTTGAAAACCGAAGTCAACTTTAGTTGCTGCGCGAAGCGGACTTTGAGATGCGATTTGAAAACCGAAGTCGACTTTGTGCCGCGCGGAGTGGACTTTGAGATGCGACTTGAAATCGACTTTAGTTGCCGCGCGGAGCGAACTTTGATATGCGACTTTAGAAGTCGACTTTAGGATGCCGCGCGGAGCGGACTTTGAGATGCGACTACAATAGTCAACTTTGTGCCACGCGGGGTGGACTTAAGATGCAAAAAACGAAAAAGCACTTTCCGAAAAGCCAAAGCGAATAAAAAATCGGAGAAAACGAGTAGTTTTGCCGCCGGGAGCGGGCTTAAGATTGTGACCGGAGTCGGCTTGTGCCACCGGAGTGGGCTTGGATGCGACAGTTAGCGTCGACTTGTGCCACCGGAGTGGGCTTGGGTACCGAGCCCCGGATTTCGCACCCAAGGTACGATTGCCGCCGGAGCGGGCTTGTGCCACCGGAGTGGGCTTAAGTACCTGAGCCATGGATTTCAGACCCAAGGTACAGTTGCCGCCAGAGCGGGCTTGAGGGTGCGACCGGAGTCGGCTTGTGTACCTAGGCCATGGATTTCAGACCCAAGGTACGGGTGCCACCGTAGTGGACTTGAAGGTGCGACCGGAGTCGACTTGCGTACCTGGGCCATGGATTTCAGACCCAAGGTACGGAGCGCGAGTACTTAGGGTACTTGGACCCATGGTACAGAGCGTGAAGACCACGTGCGGCCTAGGTTCCATCGTCGCCAGGACCCAAGGGCCGCTTACAGCTAGGTTCCATCGAAGCTTACACACGTAGTATGCCATCGAAGCAGGCGAAGATGCGACCGGAGTCGACTTTAAGTTGCCGCACGGAGCGGACTTTAGAATGCGACTTTAGAAGTCGACTTTAGATTGCCGCGCGTAGCGGACTTTAGAAACTGCCTCCTAGGGATAGCCCCCGAGTTGATGAAGTAGACTCGTGGCGACTTGATTGATATGCCCCAAGAGTAGTCGGCGAGTGTAGCTCCCGTGAAAACCCGCCGAGAAGCATATACAAATGAGTAGTCGGCAAGTAGTCCTACATGATGAGGAGAACAAGCCAAGAGAATAGTAATCATTTAAATAAATGACTTAGGTTTATTCTTGCCGCCCGGCGGACCGATGATGAAGCCGTGGCGGTTGGCGATGGAGCCGCGACGGTTGTTGTTGAAGTCGACTAGTCGAGTTGATTCCGACTAGTTGTTGGGGGCGTGATCGCCGTTCTCGACTAGTATGGAAAACTAGTTGAGATGAATGGTCAACACGATGCGGACCGGGAAGACGACGTCGTGGCGGCGTGCGGCGTACTCGAAGTAGAGCCGGTGTTGCCGCGAGACAAGTAGTCGCGACGCACGGCCGTGGCTGAAGTAGAGCCGTGTATCCGCAAGAGGAAATTGCGGCGCACGGAGTAGTCGACGACGAACCCCGTGACGGGCCGCGCGACGTGCTCGAGGCACCCGGACGCGCGGCGTAGGCAAAGTAGTCGACGACGAGCCCGGAGTAGTCGACGACGAGCGGCGCGACGAGCCGCGTGACGAGCCGCGCGACGTGCCGAGGCACCCGGACGTGCGGCGGAGGTGAAGTAGTCGACGATGAGCTGCGCGCGCGAGGCGGAGTAGTCGACGACGAGCGCGCGCGACGAGCCGCGTGACAAGCCGCGCGACGTGCCGAGGCACCCCGGACGCGCGGCGAAGACGAAGTAGTAGACGACGAGCTCGCGCGAGGCGGAGTAGTCGACGACGAGCAGCACGACGAGCCGCGTGACGAGCCGCGCGACGTGCCGAGGCACCCGGACACGTGGCGAAGACGGCGGGGCCGATGACGAGCTCGCGCGAGGCGGAGTAGTCGACGACGAGCGGCGCGACGAGCCGCGTGATGAGCCGCGCGCGATGTGCCGAGGCACCCCGGACGCGCGGCGGGGTAAAGTAGTCGACGACGAGCTCGCGCGAGGCGGAGTAGTTGACGACGAGCAGCGCGACGAGCCGCGTGACGAGCCGCGCGACGTGCCGAGTCACCCGACACGCGGCGAAGACGAAGTAGTCGACGACGAGCCCGCGCGAGGCGAGTAGTCGACGACGAGCCCGCGCGAGGCGGAGTACTCGACGACGAGCGGCGCACCCGAGCCGCGTGACGAGCCGCGCGACGTGCCGAGGCACTCCGACGCGCGGCGCACGGGAGGTGAAGTAGTTGACGATGAGCCCGAGTGAGGCGGAGTAGTCGACGACGAGCGGCGCGATGAGCCGCATGACGAGCCGCGCGACGTGCCGAGGCACCGGGACGCGCGGCGGAGGCAAAGTAGTCGACGACGACGAGCTTGCACGAGGCGGAGTAGTCGACGACAAGCGGCGCGACGAGCCGTGTGACTTAGGGTACTTGGACCCATGGTTCGACGATGAGCCGCCGCGAGGTCGACGTAGAGTGCGTGCGGCCGGAGACGAGTAGTCACGGTGCACGGCGTGGCCGACGTAGAGCGCGTGCGGCCGGAGACGAGTAGTCGCGGCGCGCGGCGAGGCCGACGTAGAGCGCGTGCGGCCGGAGACGAGTAGTCGCGGCGCATGGCGAGGCCGACGTAGAGCGCGTGCGGCCGCAGACGAGTAGTCGCGTCGCACGGCTAGGCCGACGTAGAGCGCATGCGGCCGGAGACGAGTAGTCGCGGCGCACGGCCAGGCCGACGTAGAGCGCGTGCGGCCGGAGACGAGTGGTCGCGGCTCATGGCGAGGCCGACGTAGAGCGCGCGGCCGGACACAAGACAGTCTTGGAATCTTGTAGGCAGCCTTGTGTGTACGTAGCACAAGTCTACCAAAATTGTTGTGCACGTGTAGTAGTCGAATTACTTGATCTTGGTGCTCTGCTTGGACCAAAAATAGCCTTCAGCGTCATGTGCACATGTAGCACAAATATGAATATATTGCTTTCCACGTGGAGTCAAGTAATCCGTATGGAATTTTGAGACTTGATTTTTCCACCCGCGTGAGCTAGCAGCTTGACTTCGGATCGGAGAGGACAGAGGACTTTGGAGTCCTGGACGGATACGACCAACCCAGAAGCTGGAAGCGGTGGCCTTCTCGTGTACGGGATCGACGACTTTGGGATCCGAAACAGGATCAAATTTGATGTTGATTCCGCTGCGGTTGGAACTTGACGACGAGTGCTGATGTGAAGTTGCTGTGGTAGCTTGATTTTGAAGAGTGGTCCTTCGAATTCGCGAGATGATCATGTCGATGGCCCCACGGTGGGCGCCAGCTGTCGGTGTTTAAACCTCTCGACCTCCATGGGAGGTACCGCGGCAAGGTAGAAGGTGGGGATCGCCATGATCTGGAACCCGAAGGTACGCGCGAGGACACAAGACACAAGATTTATACAGGTTCGGGTAGCCGGAGTAGCTACCCTACGTCTGTTTGGAGTAGTATTGCGCCCTGCGCTTGGTGTTGTTCCCGGAGGGATTGTGGATGTCCTCCTAGGTACCCGGCCCTCCTTTATATAGTCCAGGGGGCAGGTTCCTAGTCGGTTACAAGGCAGGAGTCCTAGTAGGATTACACGGAATGAGTCCTAGTAGGAGTACAGGGGAATTCTAGTAGGAGTCCGTCTTCTACTCTTCCTCCTTCCTTGCATGAGTACCCGGGGAGTATGCCCGAGGTCACAAAAACTAGTGTTTGGGTTTGGGATGTTTTCTGGTGTGAGTTGTTTTCCGGGTGAAGTGTGAGGCTGTGTGCCTGGGCTACTGCGGACGGGGAGTCCGGTAGTTCCACAGTGGTTTTCTTAAAACAACTCACTTTGGTTACCAAAATTAGTTTGCGAAAACCTTTTTGAAAATGAACCCCTGCATGAGTAAATGAGTTTGCAAATAAACCTTAACCCGTTCCTTGTTATTTATATCATGTGCATGATCTCGCTTATAAGCCCCTCCGTGGGTGGGTTGAACTTGTGGAGTACGTATGTGCTCACCCTTGTTTAACTAACTATTTTTCGAGAGGAGGATCCCGTTTTCGTTCTCCGAAGACGTCGAGTAGGTCGCTGCCCTACACCCAATCGTGCTGTGTACCCGGGGCCTCCACGAGAGAGCTTCCCCTGGTGTGGTACACCGATGAGGCTTTGGAAGCCTTTGCTATCGTAGTGTGGTCGTTAGCGTTTGTGTTGCTCCTTGTAGCGTTGGCACTTCCGTGCCCTCTCGTGTCGTCGTGATGTAAAAGGCGATCCACCTGTTGTAATAAATGTGTTACCAACCTCCTGGGATTGGTATTTGTGTCACATTTAGTCACATCGATGAGGGGGCGCTTCCGGGTTCCGCCCACGTGGGAGCGCGTTGTAGGATCTCGGATACCGACTAGAGGGGGGGTGAATAGGCGGTTTAAAATCTAAAACCACAACACTAGAGAAATTTAATTAGAACCACAAGGAGAATTAAATCTATACCTATTCTATTCCTATGTTGGGGGTTTTGCGGCCTAGGGTGACAAGATATACAACAATCTCTAGAAATTGAATGCTCAAAGTAAAGTACTTGAAAGGAAATTGAGGAAACAAACAACCGAGCACAAGAGACGAATTTTATCCCGTGGTATCGATAACTTGCCGGTCACCCCTAATCCACGTTGAGGTGGATTCAATGTTCAACTACTCCTCTATCAAGACACCACTTGATCTTGAGCCGGTTAGAACCAAAGAACCACTCCACACCTCGATTCCACTAGAGTTGCTCATTACCGCTCCGGTGAGGTGAGCACAATACCTCTCACAACACGAATTCCGGAGCCACGCACAATCTTCTTGCGAGCTTCAACAGATTCTTCCACCACCAAGCCGTCTAAGAAGCGACAACTTCCAAGAGTAACAAATCAACCACTTTCTTGATGATTCCCTAGTGCCACAAAGATCAAAACCTTGATGCAATGCATTAGAAGCTCTCAATCTCACAAAGAATACAATCACTAAACCAAGTGAGTGAGAGAGAGAGAAGAGGGAGAGCTCTACAAGGGAGTATGGACGTTTCAAAGTGCCAAGAGAGCATCTCCAACCCGGGCTTGGAGTATATATACTCCACCTTCCTGTTACTAGCCATTATGGGCAAAACGCGTACCTCGCGGATCGTCCACGATGTCCTCGCGGACCGTCCGCGTTTGAATTCCAACGGTAAAAACGCGAAGTCAACGGGCCGGCGGGACCGACCGTTGGGCCGAGCGGACCGTTCGCCCGGGCCCCCGCGGACCGTCCGCGGGGCAGCCGGGGACCGTCCGCCCGGTCCACCGAGCCACACCCTATTCTCGTTAAGAATAACGGACCGTCCGCTTTGGGGTCCGCGGACGATCCGCCCGAAAGCGTATTTTCTCGAAAACTTTTTCCAAAAAAGTCGGATATTAAATAAATATCATAAAGTTGCGGACCGTCCGCCCCAAGGGCCCCGATTGTCCGCCCAACACCTGAAAACTGATTTTCCTTAAGATTTTCAATGAATTCCTTTTACCAAGAGAAATCGCCACTCATCTAAATGCAATGCATGCAAATTTTTGATCCAAGTGGCACTATGGAAAGTCAAGCCAATGAAATTGATCTCTCTTGATAGTACGGCTATCTATCCTATCAACCCAGTCATTTAACATCCACTAATCAACTTATGACCGGCAAAAATAAAACCCTATCTTTTACCTTTGTCTTGAGCTCTTTCCAATGCAAGCCATACAAGACTTTCTCATTTATACCGCATGAGCTCATCATTTCACCGAACTAACCTATTATTATAACTCAAATAAAAATGTTAGTCCACAATGATTGTCATTAATTACCAAAACACGAATTAGGGGCCTAGATGCCTTCAATATCCCCCTTTTTGGTAAATGATGACAACCATTCAAAGGACTGATATAAGAAAGGTTTTATGTTTTTGAATCACTTACTCTTCTCAAATAAATTCAATAAATGGATAGAGTGACTGTCTCCAAAAGAAGAAAATAGAGAGAACTCCCCCTACATATGTGCATATAATTTTCATTTGATTTTGACACATATGCATAGATATAGCAATTTTGACGGAGTTTCACCGCAAAATAGAGATCAAGGCAACAACCTATATATATATATATATATATATATATATATCCGAAAAGATTAAGGAAGGGTTAGCTTCAAAACTACTATGGGAATTAGAACAAGCCACAAGATAAGCAAAATGAGATCACAACCAGAGATCATCACAAGATAGCCAAAAGTTCTAGTTCTCAACTACATTACACACCAAAACATAAGTCTCACAAATTATTACAAGCCAACCAAAGTTCATGCATAACCGAAATTAAACATGCAAGTGCAATGCAAGAGTTCCAAATGCATGCAAGGAAAGTGAGCTCCACCTAAAGATCACACATCACTCCTCCAAATCTCTCCCCCTTTGGCATCAAATACCAAAAGGGCTAGTCATCCCGAGGCGGCGGCGGAGGAGGATAAAATGGCGGAGGGGGGACGGAAGCGTGGTGGTGGAGGCCGGAGTTGGATAGTAATGATAAAAATGATCTCTCGAAATCTCCAAAAGCGAGTGTTCGGGGTATTGACATCATTCGAAGCCGAGTCCGTTAATCGTGTAACTGCCGATCTTGCTCCGAGGTGGACATCCGAGAGAATCGACATTCAAGGCACCGAGGTCATTCGAAGATCCGTCCGCATATCACCCAACCTTTGCATCATGGGGTCATGCATAGTATTATAGACATGATGACCAAAATTATCCAAACTAGTGTCAATCTGCTGCCGAAAACTCGCCGCATAGTACGAAAAGTATCATTCATCTGCTACCCATATGACTCAAAATGAGAGTTGAACCGGATTGCATCTGCTGAAACCGAGCGTTCATGGACTGCCGAATATTAGCAAAATAAGAATCAAAGTGTCCGGCAAGAGGCTCCCACCGTGGCCGCATGGGATGAACTCGGAGGAGGAGGAGGAGGAGGTGGCATAGCATAAGCACCCTCATCAACACTAGTGTCGGTGCGGAAAGTGGTCCCGACACTAACCAGTAATGAGCGCCGAGGTCTATCCCTCAATGGTCGATGCTGAACAACTAATGACACGAGTTTTATCCTGGTTCCGGCCGAGGGGCCGTACGTCCAGCAGTGGTGTGCTCGAGGCACTATATTGCTCAGCACCGGGGTGCCTGTAGTGGGGCGGCTACAAGCAAGGCGGGAGAGGGAGCGTGGCTCCCAAGTCCCTGGTGAAGTGGCTGAAGATGTTGTGGGAGAGTCGGAGAGCAAGTGTGTGATGTGTTGTGTCCTCACTTGTCTGTTGTGTTCTGTCCCCTGTCCCCCGCGGTGGGGGAGTTCGTCTTCCTTTTATAGGCCAAGGAGAGAGCGAATCACATGCATGCCGTGCTATTTAGCTACGTGGGGGCGTGGTGTGTCGTGCCGTAGAGTAGGCGGCCGCCTGGACGGTCCTTGCCGCGATCCGGCCATCATGGCGTATCTTGTACCCGCACAGGGGTGGCCTCGAGGGTAGGAGTGGGGCGGACGGCCGCGATGTCTTCAGGCGGATTCGAGGGAGTTGCGCGTCGGTCCGTACGAGACACGGTGGCGGTAAGGCGGCGCCCGTTCTCGCACGGCGCACGGCCTTGGAGCCGCGCCACGGCGCTCGGCGTGGGTTTGTACGCGCGGGGGCGGACCGCCATGCGTGTACCGGTGGCGGGGATGGCGCCCCGCCGGCCTAACGCCTCCACCTAACCCTGCGGGGGTCACAAGAAAGCGAGATCGAGGGTGCGGCCCGGCCCCCCCTTCGAGGGCTCGGCGCGTTAGCCGTCTCGGAGCGGGCGGCGCGGCGTCACGGGACTGGCACCGGCCACGCCGCACAGTTCCCCACGGTGGCGGGGATGGGTTCCCTCTCGGGGAGTTGGTGCGACGGCGCCGGGGCGCGAGCCCCAGGTGCATGATGGCGCCGCCCCGCCGTTGTCAGGGCACTTAATGCCCGCGTACGGGAACAGGCGTGCGCGTGCGGGGCGCCCTCGAGCGAGGCGGAGCTCGCTCGAGGGCGGAGCGAGCCCTCGAGCGAGGCGGAGCCCGCTCGAGGTAAGCGCGCCCCCCTCGGGCGGGCGGAGCCCGCTCGGGGGGGGAGGCGTGCGCCCTCGAGCGAGGGCGGAGCTCGCTCGAGGAGATCTTTGAGTGGGCCGTCCTGGTGGGCCGTCGGGGCCACCGCGGCATGGGCCCCGCCTTGTGTGTTTAAGTGAGATGCGCTTAGCTTTGGCTCGTCGTGGGTTTTAAGCGGGGATTCCCCGGTTGGCTTAAGGAGACCCCAAGGGCTGTCCCCGACGGCAGCCCCCGAGCATCCGCGGGTTTGCCATTGAGGCTCCCGCGGTGCCGGAGCCTGCGATAGGACGTTCTTCCCTCCCGGTCTTGCAAACGCTTTCCGTGGGGCCGCGCCAGCGGACCCGCGGGTCTAGCCCCCGAAGCCCCACAGAAGCGCGGGCGCTCCTGTGGGGGTTTTACCGCGAGACCTGGTCAGAGGGCGTGGTGCATGTTTCAACCGGCTTCGGCAATGTTTCAGCCGGCTTCGGTGACGCACGCGCCACTAGCACTGTCACTGGCGGGTGCAATCCAGGAGGTGTAGCCGTGCGTCGAGCCCCCAAGCCTGGGCCCGTTCAAGGCGATTAGGTAGAGCTCTACAACTTGTTTTTTATCGCGCCCTCGCCGTCCCTCCGCGGGACGGAGGGTGAGGTTTCCGCAACCCCCATCGAGCGGGTCGCGGATTGCGGTTTCCTCATTGAGCTGTTAGTGGGTGGTTCGAGTGGACGCCCATGCCCCGTTCGATAAGGGTAGGGCCGCGTGGTCCGGAGACACGTCCATTAAAGCGCTTGCGTGGGTTTGCTAGGTGGGGCTCGGTCCCGTTCGCTAGGGACCGAGGGCGCGGAAGCTCTCCCTCGGTGGGATCCCCGCTAGCCGCCCTCGGCGGCTCTCGAGCACGACATGTGGGGCACCCTCGAGCTGGCGGGCTCGAGGAACGGCTCGAATGCGCGTGCCCTCGTCGTCCCCGACTCGGTGATGCGGGGCGCTGTTCGAACCCGTCGAGGGTCAGGCTTCGAACCCCTGATCAGTAGGGCCGTGCGGAGTGGCGCCTAGGCGGCCTCGTCTTTGCATCTGCGACCATCGAGGGGCCTGGGCGAGCCAGCCCTCGAGGCGCTGATCAGTAAAGTGGTGTGGGGCGGCGGCTAAGCGCTCCCCGGCCTGGCATCTGCGAGCCATCGAGGGGTCCGGCGAGCCGGCCCTCGAGGCGGCCGATCGGTAAAGTGGTGCGGGGGCGGTGGCTAAGCGCTCCCGGCCCGGCATCCGCGAGCCATCGAGGGGTCGGGCGAGCCGGCCCTCGAGGTGCGATCGGTAAAGTGGTGCGGGGCGGCGGCTAAGCGCTCCCGGCCTGGCATCTGCGAGCCATTGAGGGGTCCGGGCGAGCCGGCCCTCGAGGCGCTGATCAGTAAAGTGGTGCGGGGTCGGTGCCCACGGTACCTGTTTTATTTCAAACGTGCTCCGTGGTAACCGTCTGACACCTGCATCTATTCGAGGGATAAATTTTCCCGAGCCTGGAGCTCGTGCCGCTCGAGGGTCCTCCTTACTTGGTAAGGGGCCGGGCCTTTTAATGCTCCATAGTCGAGGCTGCGGTTTCGCGTCACGAGCGCGTCTTTTTAGGCGCCACGGCCGCGCGCGTAGTGGGCGGCGTGGGCAGGCGGACGTGACCGCCCGCCACGGCCCTCCCAGTTCTTCGCTGTGATGATGGCCTGTTTGCGGTGGCGTGGCCGTCGCGGCCGTGGTGGGGCCTGCCCGTCAGCGAGAAAAAGATTCCCTGCAGTTAATGCGCACGGGACGTGCGCCTCGGAGAGCACGCCCACGGCTTATAAATCTGAGGAGAGGGAAAATGGCGGTTTTTACCTTAGCGTTTCGCCATCCTCGCCCCTTGCGCTCCTGTCTGTGCCCTGTTCGCACCACCGTGCTCTTTTGCCATCGGAGCCTTTCTTCTCCTTCCCGTCCTTCGTTCTCGGTTCCTTCGCTTTTTTCCATGGCGCCCCTTCCGCCCCTCACGATCGTTGATCCCTACGCGTGGGAGCGCTCGTCGGTGACGCAGTTGGCCCTTGGCGATCTTGTGTCCGCCGGCCACCGGCGGCGAACAAAGAGGGCCGACCGGCGGAGTGGATCGTGCCGCCGGCGAGAAGATCGCGTGCCCAATCCGCCGGGACGGCTACGTGGTGAGCTTCATCCGCTTCCACGAACGCGGCTTCGCGGCGCCGGCGAGCCGCTTCATGCGGGCGCTGCGCCATCGTTACAGCGTGGAGTTGCACAACTTCGCGCCGAACGCGATTTCGCGAGCGGCTACGTTCGTGGGCGTCCGCGAAGGGTATCTAGGGATCCCGGTGAAGCGGGATCTCTGCGGGTACACCTTTTCCGCGCGGAGGCGTTCACGCAGCCGACGACGAGCGAGAGGGGGACCCGCCGCGCGGTGCGCGCCGGCGGCATGTCGCTCGCCTTGCGGGCGCAGTACAAGGACGATTACATCCCTTGTACCATGACGACAAACAATGCCGGCTGGGAGCGAGGGTGGTTCTACCTTCGCAACGCCGAGCCCGGCCTCCCCCCCTACACCGGTCTGGTGCTCCGGGAGCGGCCCGACTCCTGGAGCTACGGGGTGTCCACGCCCCAGCATCGGAGGCGGCTGGACTCGCTCCTGGCCGCGCTGAGGAACCTGGCGGCGCGCGGGCTGACCGCGGCGACCGTCCTCGCCTTCCTCCACCACCGGCGGGTCGTGCCTGCGATGGAGAGGCCGCCGCGTCTTTGAGAAGACGGAGGCGGCCGACCCCATCGCGCCGGCGAGGTCGCGGATGCTTCCGAGCCCCCTCCAGCGGGAGTACGAGCTCACACGGGCGCGGAGCGCAGTCGACACCCGGTTCTGCGCGCGGCGCCGGTCTCCGTGGGAACTCGAGATGCTCCCCACCGGTCCGCTGGTAAGTAGGATTCCTGACTTCGCCTTTGGCCTCGCTGATACTTCAGGTTGCCGACGTGCTTCGGTGTTTTGCTTGCGAGCGGTGAGCGTGAGCGCCGCGAAGTCCGTCCCGCCCACTCCCCGACTCCCGCGCGGTCGGTCGGGCGTCGCGGCGGCGGGAGCGGGGCCGGCGGTGCGCAAGAAGGAGCGCGCAAGGCGGCACCGCGCGGCGCGCGAGCGGCGGAGCGAGGAGTACCGGCTGCGTGAGCAGCAGGGGCTCTCCTCTCCGGGGACCGAGGAGTATTCGTCCTCGGAGGAGGATGAGGAGGAGGAAACCGGGGGGCAGGGCCCCTCTGATAGGTGGGAGCCTGCGCCCCCGTCGCCGGAGCCAGCTCCGGCAGCAAGGGCGGCGTCGCCTGGGGCGGGTGCGGGGGCACCCGCCGCTAGGCAATCGACGACGAGGAGCGGCGCGGGTCGCGGAGGTGCGCGCGCGCGCGCGGGGCGCGCGCGCGGGCGGGGCCCGCGCGCGCGCGGAGAGGGCGGGAGGCGCGGCGGCGGCCGCGCCGGCCACGCCGGCGTCATCCGCCGATGCCTCGAGGAAGAGGAAGCGCGTCTTCTCCTCTTTGAGTTAAGGGGCTTGCCCCTTTGCGGGGTTGCGTTTTTGACAACCAAGGATTCGATTATTCGTTTGTGTTCATGCGGGGTGGTGCCGACCGTGCCTCCTCTCGCACCGGCCAAGGTGCGAGGGCGGTACACGTCCGTTCCCCACCGGCGGCGCTCGTCGAGGGCGCCGCGGGCGGGGGCGAGCACGGCGGCCGCGGCGGGCGAGAGCTCGCGGGGCGCGGCCCCCGAGACTTCGAGGCCACGGTCGGCGGATCGCTGCTGCGCCTCGGCCGGCGGCCGCCGAGGAGCGGCGAGGGCGCCAATCGTGGCGGAGGCGCGGCACGCGGCGGCGGCCGTGGCGGAGGCGCGGTCCGCGGTGCCGGTCGTAGTGGGAGGCGGGGCGGCGGCGGGCGAGGAGGGCGGTCGGGCACCCGTGGTTGCGGGGGCACCGGCCGGAAGCGATGGCCGCGCCGCCGCGGCGGGGGCCCGCGGCTACGGAGGCGCGGGCGGAGGCGTCGACGGCGGCGACGCGAGGGGCGGCACCCGCCGGCGGCTCCCGGACGGTGGCGGTGGAGATCCCGGATGACGACTCCCCGCCGCCGGCCGGGACCGGTGGGTGAGCTTCCCCACGCTTTCCCCCGAGTCCCGGGATGGGACCCTCGTGAGGCGGCGTGAAGGCTACATGGTGGCAGGAGGTCGAGGGCACGGTCCCGAGGCCTCGTCTTCCCGCGCCGGCCACTCCGCTCCGGTGAGAGGGGTTCGGCGGCGACCCGCCGCGTTCGCCGACGCCCAGGGAGAGCAGGAGCTGTGGGGGGAGCTCCGAAACCACGGCGCCATGCTCAATCGAGCGTTGAACGAGGCGCTAAGGGTCCATGGCGGCCCCGCGTGGCGCGTCTTCCAGGTGGGGCATCGTTGCCTGCTTCTTTCCTTTTTTGCTCGTTTCCGTGCGCGATCCTTGCGTCATGGTGCTTACGGGTTTTGACTTGTGGGTGACAGGAGCTCGAGCGCCGCGCCCCGCAACAAAGTACGGCGCCTTCGACCAGGTGAACGCCGAGCTCCACCCGGCTCCGGGAGCGGTGCGACGCCTTCGACGCGCTCGCCGACGCCCTCGGGACCCCGGACGGCCGGTTGTCGTGCCGGGCCATGGCCCCGCGCGATCGGCTCCATGAGAGCGCGCGGCGGGACCGGCGCGTCCCTCTAGCCTCAAGCGGGTCCGCACGGCCCTCATCGGCCGGGATGAGGCGCGCGGCGGCGCGCTCGGACTCCGGAGAAGATGCGCACGGCGGGAGACCAAGCGGGAGGCGGAGGTGGCCGGCGTCCGCAACGAGAACTCGAAAGCATCTAGGCCCCTAATTTGTGTTTTGGTAATTAATGACAATCATTATGGACTAACAATTTCATTTGAGTTATAAGAATAGGTTAGTCGGTGAAATGATGAGATCATGTGAGGAACACGAGAAGGTCTTGGTTGACTTATGTTGGAAAGGGCTCAAGGCAAAGGTAAAAGATAGGGTTTTGCTTTTACCGGTCATAAGGTGATTAGAGGATGTTATATGGCACGGGTTAATAGGATAGATAGCCGTACTATCAAGAGGGATCAATTTCATTGGCTTGACTTTCCATAGTGCCACTTAGATCAAAAATTTGCATGCATTGCATTTAGATGAGTGGTGGTTTCTCTTGGTAAAAGGTTTTCATTGAAAATCAAAAGAAAAACAAGTTTTACGGCATGCGGCGGACGATCCGGGCCCTTCGGGCGGACGGTCCGTGGGTGGTGGATTTTTATTTAATAACTGAGTTTTTGGCAAAAGATTTCGAGAAAATGTGCTTCAGGGCGGACGGTCCGCGGGGACCAGGCGGACAGTCCGCCCGGACTAGGCGGACGGTCCGCGAGGCACCGCGGACGGTCCGTTATTTGCAACGAACGAGGTCTTGCTCGGGGTCCGGGGGCGGACGGTCCGCGGCCGGCCCGCGGACGGTCCGCGTGGGCCGGGCGGACGGTCCGCGCGCGGCCCCGGCGGACGGTCCGCCGGCCCGGCGCACGGCCACCGCGGCCGTTGACCTAGCGATTTTACCGTTGGAATTCAAACGCGGACCGTCCGCGAGGGCATCGCGGACGGTCCGCGAGGCACGTGTTTTGTGTCTAACGGCTAGTAGCGGAAAGGGGGAGTATTTATACTCCAAGCCGGGGTTGGAGAGTCTCTCTTGGCACTTCTAAAGGTTCATACTCCCTTGTAGAGCTCTTTCACCCCTCTCTCTCACTCACTTGACTTAGTGGTGGTATTCTTTGTGAGATTGAGAGTTTCTAGTGCATTGCATCAAGGTTTGATCTTTGTGGCACTAGGGAATCATCAAGCAAGTGTTTGATTTGTTACTCTTGGAAGTTGCCGCTTCCTAGACGGCTTGGTGGTGGAAGAATCCGTTGAAGCTCGCAAAGAAGATTGTGCGTGGCTCGGATTTCATGTTGTGAGAGGTATTGTGCTCACCTCACGGAGCGGTAAAGAGCAACTCTAGTGGAATCGAGGTGTGGAGTGGTTCTCTTGTTCTAACCGGCTCAAGATCAAGTGGTGCCTTGATAGAGGAGCGGTTGAACATTGAATCCACCTCAACGTGGATTAGGGGTGACCGGCAAGTCATCGATACCACGGGATAAAATTCGTCTCTTGTGCTCGGTTATCTCTTTTCTCAATTTCCTTTCAAGCACTTTACTTTGAGCATTTTATTTCTAGAGGTTGTTGTTTATCTTGTCACCCTAGGCCGCAAAACCCCAACATAGGAATAGAGTAGGTAGAGATTTATTTCTCCTTGTGGTTCTAATTAAATTTCTCTAGTGTTGTGGTTTTAGTTTTTAAACCGCCTATTCACCCCCCCTCTAGTCGGTATCCTAGATCCTACAAGTGGTATCAGAGCCGAGGACTCCTTGTTTGAGAGATTTAACCATCTCGGAGTAGGATAAATGGGTGAGGAGGATAAGTTTCATGTTGGGAAGCCACCGGTTTTTGATGGGAACAATTATGACTATTGGAAGAAAAGAATGGAAGTTCACTTTAAGGCCTTGGGAAGAGAATTATGGAAGATAGTAATGGAAGGATATGTCATTTTGGATTCTAAGAATAAGACGGATCAAGATGATAAAAATGAAAAACTCAATGATAGAGCTTTGAGTGTTCTTTACAATGCTCTTGCACTTAGTGAATTCAATAGAGTGAAGGGACTTGAGAAAGCAAATGAGATATGGGAGAAGCTTATGGAAATTTACGAGGGAACATCTACGGTTAAGGAGGCAAAACTTTATGTGTACAAGGGAAAGTTCAATGAGTTCACCATGAAGAAGGATGAAGATGTTTCAACTATGTTCAACCGGTTGAATGATATAGTGAATGAACTCAAGTGTCTTGATTTTGATGTATCAAACAAAGA
Source organism: Cenchrus americanus (assembly GCA_947561735.1). NCBI lineage: Eukaryota > Viridiplantae > Streptophyta > Magnoliopsida > Poales > Poaceae > Cenchrus > Cenchrus americanus. The sequence continues at coordinate 61,861,147 of OX387240.1, forward strand.
TTTCTCTCACAAGTTCCTTAGGTGCCTTCGGCAAAATATGAGACAATTGTGACCTTGCTTGTGAGGAGTGATTTGAGTAAGATGACTCCTACGGAGGTGCTTGGTGAAGTGCAAACTCATGATTTATTCAAGCAATCACAAAAGGAAGTTCAAGGCCAATCAATTAGTGAAGAGAAGAAAAATATTGCTCTCAAGGCCAAGGCTACTCAAGAGGAAAATGATGATGAGAACCAAGATATTGACTCCGATGAAGAAATGGCTCTTATTGTAAAGGGACTAAGAAAAATCATGAAGAAGAAGAAGTTTGGGAAGATGGGGCAATCTTCAAAGAAGAATCCTTTTGAAGGAAAAGATTGTTTCAATTGTGGTGAAATTGGGCATATATCAATTAATTGTCCAAACAAGAAAGAAGATAAATATGGCAAGAAGAAAGACAAGAAGAGTATACCTAAGAGGAAGAAATATTACAAGAAGGAGAAGAATGGTCAAGCATATTTTGTCGAGTGGGATTCCGATGCAAGCTCCGATGAAGAAGATGATGACAAGCCTTCAAGAGGACTTGCCGGGGTTGCTATCAAGGAAGCGCCTTCACTCTTCTCTAAGCCATATTGTCTCATGGCAAAAGGTGAATCTAAGGTAATAATCGACGATAACGATGATGATTGTGATAGTGATAATGATGATAATGCTTTATCTTATGATGATCTTGTCGCCATGATTATTAAGTCCGATGACAAATTGCGCTTGGAGAGATCAAAGTTGAAGGATTTGGAGTTGAAAAATGTTTCACTTCAAAATTCTTTTGAGGAGCTAAAGACTACTCATGAAAATCTAAAGATTTCCCATGAAACACTTAACATTTCTTGGGAAACTCTAAAAGATGAGCATGAGAAGCTTAAGAAAGCTCACAACTCTCTCCTTGCACAAGATGTCAAAGGAAAAATGAGTATGGGTGTTGAATGTAATATATTGAATGCTCCTCTTTGTTCATCTAACCCATCTTGTAGCACAAGCACTAGCTCTTGCATTAGTGAGGATATGTCTTATGAATCTATATTATTGGAGAATGAATCTTTGAAAAAGGAGATTGAGTGCTTATCTAATGATCTTGCACGATATTTTGGAAGTCATGTTCGGTTTAATCATATTTGGACAAATCAAAAATTCACATTAAATAAAGATGCACTTGGTTACTTGCCCAAGAAAGGAAAGGAGGCCTTCATTCCTAAGGAAAGTATCTTTGTAAATTCAAATGTTTCGTTTGAGGAAGAAGAAAAGATTAAGATGTGCCATAAGTGCAATACAAGGGTTGGTGTGGATCACCAATGCAAGAGCAAGAAGACCATATCCTTGGATCCCTCATATATTCTTAAGAAAGATTCTAAGGGAGTTGTTTGTGCTCATTATGTTGGTCGCTCTCTCGGTAGTAGTAAAAAGAAATCTATTTGGGTGCCTAAAATTTTGGTCACTAACATTGAAGGACCCAAGAAGATTTGGGTACCTAAAACAAAGTAATCTCTTTTGTAGGTGAACTATAAAGCCGGAGGAAGACATTGGGTAATTGATAGTGGTTGTACAAACCAAATGACCAGTGAAAGGAAAATATTCTCTCATCTTGATGAAGACATTTCCAATTTTGATAACATCACTTTTGGAGATGATAGCAAAGGAGGCGTAAAAGGCATTGGTGAAATACCTATCTCTAAAGATTATAATCTCTCTAATGTCTTGCTAGTTGATTCTCTTAATTTCAATTTGCTATCTATTGCTCAACTTTGTGACAACGGCTATAAATGTACTTTCACTAGTAATGATTTTGAGGTAACCTCACTAGATGGGAAAGATTCTATTTTTAAGGGCTTTCGTCATGAGAGCTTATATCTAGTGGATTTCTCATCTAAAAAGGCAAATTTGACTACTTGCTTATTCTCAAAGGCCTCTATGGGATGGTTATGGCATAGAAGACTTGGTCATGTTGGTATGAAACAACTCAACCGTTTGGTGAAACATGACTTAGTTCTTGGCTTGAAAGATGTAAAATTTGAGAAAGATAAATTATGTAGTGCTTGTCAAGCCGGAAAGCAAGTTGCCAACTCACATCCTAGCAAGAGTACTATGTCAACCTCAAGACCATTGGAATTACTACATATGGATTTATTTGGTCCTACTACCTATAGAAGCATTGGTGGCAATACCTATTGTCTTGTAATTGTGGATGATTATTCAAGATACACATGGGTATTCTTTCTTCATGACAAAGCTATTACATGTGATATTTTCAAGTCATTTGTGAGAAGAGCTGAAAATGAATTTGAGCTAAAATTGAAGAAAGTTAGAAGTGACAATGGTAGTGAGTTCAAGAACACCAATGTTGAAGAGTTTTGTGATGAGAAAGGGATCAAGCATGAGTTTTCAACTACATATACACCGGAACAAAATGGTGTTGTTGAGAGGAAGAATAGAACCTTAATTGAGATGGCAAGATCAATGCTAGATGAGTACAAAGTTTCGGATTCCTTTTGGGCCGAAGCTATCAACACCGCTTGCCATGCCTCTAATAGGCTATATTGTCATAGATTTTTCAATAAAACACCTTATGAACTTCTAAATGGGAGAAAGCCAAACATTTCATATTTCCGGGTTTTTGGTTGTAAGTGCTATATCTTGAGGAAAGGATCTCGGTTGTCTAAATTTCAAAGCAAATGTGATGAGGGATTTCTTCTTGGATACTCTTCAAATTCCAAAGCCTATAGAGTATACAACAAGTCTAAAGGATTTGTTGAGGAAGCATATGATGTGCAATTTGATGAAACCTTGGGCTCTCAAAATGAAAAAGGGAATTTAGATGATGTGAGAGGTGAAGAATTAAGCAAAGCAATGAAGACTATGGCAATTGGGGATATCATGCCTAGAGAAGAAGATGATGATGAAGATCCATCGGTATCTATTGAAGTTAACCCATCCACTTCCACGACAAATGATCATGTTCGACAAGATGGTAACTCAAGCAACAATGACTCATCTCAAGAAGATAATCAAATAGCCCATATAACCACACCTTTTCCATCAACTCAAGAACCAATTGATCAACCAAGAATTCATCATCAAGTCGCCAAAGATCACCCCATTGATCAAATCATGGGTGACATTAGTAAGGGTGTTCAAACTCGATCTCGTGTTGCTTCTTTTTGTCAACATTACTCTTTTGTCTCTTTCCATGAGCCTAAGCGTGTAGATGAAGCAATTAATGATCCGGATTGGGTTATCTCCATGCAAGAAGAATTAAATAATTTCACTAGAAATGAAGTTTGGGAGTTAGTTGAAAGACCCAAGAATCATAATGTTATTGGTACTAAATGGGTCTTCCGTAACAAAGAAAATGAAGATGGTATTGTTGTAAAGAACAAGTCAAGATTAGTTGCTCAAGGTTATACTCAAGTAGAGGGATTGGATTTTGATGAAACTTTTGCTCCCGTAGCTAGACTTGAAGCCATAAGAATCTTGCTTGCTTATGCTTGTTCCCGCAACATCAAGTTATATCAAATGGATGTCAAAAGTGCTTTCTTAAATGGGAAAATTAGTGAACTAGTATATGTTGAGCAACCTCCCGGTTTTGAAGATCCTACAAAGCCTAATCATGTGTACAAGCTCTCTAAGGCATTATATGGGTTGAAACAAGCCCCTCGTGCTTGGTATGAAAGGCTTCGGGACTTTCTTGTTTCAAATGGCTTTAAAATTGGAAAGGTTGACACTACATTGTTCACCAAGAAAATTGGAAATGACATCTTTATTTGTCAAATTTATGTTGATGATATCATCTTCGGTTCAACTAATGAAGATTTTTGTAAAGAATTTGGAGAAATGATGTCTAGGGAATTTGAAATGTCTATGATTGGTGAATTGAGTTTCTTCCTTGGTCTCCAAATCAAACAATTGAAGGAAGGCACTTTTGTTTGCCAATCTAAATATGTGAGGGACATCTTAAAGAAATTTGGCATGGAAGATGCAAAACCCATCAAAACTCCTATGGCTACTAATGGACATCTTGATCTTGATGAGGGAGGTAAACCGGTTGATCTTAAGCTTTATAGGTCCATGATTGGTAGTTTGCTTTATCTTACCGCATCTAGGCCCGATATCATGTTTAGTGTGTGCATGTGTGCTAGATTTCAAGCCGCTCCTAAAGAATGTCATTTGACCGCCGTAAAGCGTATCTTGAGATATTTAAAGTATTCTCCTAACATTGGTCTTTGGTATCCAAAGGGTGCTCAATTTGAATTAGTAGGGTTTTCGGACTCGGATTATGCCGGTTGCAAGGTTGATAGGAAAAGCACTTCCGGAGGTTGCCAATTGCTTGGACGGTCACTTGTTTCTTGGTCATCTAAGAAGCAAAATTCGGTGGCTCTTTCAACCGCCGAAGCGGAATATATCTCGGCGGGGAGTTGTTGTGCCCAATTACTATGGATGAAGCAAACACTTCTTGACTATGGTGTGAAATTCAAGGAAATTCCTCTTTTATGTGACAATGAAAGTGCTATCAAGATTGCAAACAATCCGGTTCAACATTCTAGAACCAAGCATATTGACATCGGCACCATTTTCTTAGAGATCATGTGAGTAAAGGAGATATCAAGATTGATGGAGTAAGCACGGATGATCAATTGGCGGATATATTTACCAAGCCTTTGGATGAGTCTCGGTTTTACAAATTGAGAAATGAGCTAAATGTGATTGACATCTCAAATGTGGCTTGAGAACTAGCACATGTGTTTATCCATATGCTTTTGCTTTTCTCTCTCTTATTAATTTCTAACTTATCTCTTGTTTTTTAGTTTCGTAAAGTTTGCTTGTGCATATTTTCTTTAGTATTACTCAGCACATTGCATCATTAAATAATTTTCTCTTATTATTCTTGAGCAATGATCCCAAAAGAAATCCTTAAAATATCGCTTCTTAAAGTTAATTCACGCTGAAATAAAAAAAAAGGAGGTCGGACCGTCCGTCTCAACTTGGCGGACCGTCCGGCTGCTCCTGGCGGACTGTCCGCCAGGGCAGCGCGGACCGTCCGCGTGGTTCGTGGGGCAACGGTGCGGTTCTGGAGGTTCTGGAAACTTTAACGGACCGTCCGCGCACGGAGCCCGGACCGTCCGCGCGCCTCGCGGACCGTCCGCGTGGGTGTCGCGGACCGTCCGTCCGCCGTTGTCGCGGATGGGTGGGTCCCGTGCCGCGGGGGGTGAATTTGACCCAGCCATCTTCTCTCTTTCCTCCACCGAAGGCTTTGGCTTCTTATCTTCTTCCTCTTGCCCTCTCTCTAAGAAAAGAGCCCCCTCTTAGGGATTTTGATTAGGGCCCTCCCCGGACAGTCCGAGCACATCCCCGGACTCTCCGCGAAGTTCTCCACCATGTCATCCGGGTACTTTTTCGAATCTCTCTGTCTATCTCTTGGTTTTTGAGCAAGAAGGTGGTTAGGGTTTGGAGGTGTGATCTAAAATTCATCCATGATTTCAAGATTTTGGCTCGGTGAATGTGTTTGGGGTATCAATGTAGTGTTGTGGCAAAATTTTGGTAAAGAAATTTCGGTTTTTGATGAAGTTATGAAGTTGGAAAGGATTGATGTCCATTGTTCACGGGCGCCTGCTGTCGTGGCCGGGCGGACCGTCCGCCGCCTCCTCGCGGACGGTCCGCGCGGCCCCCGGCTGAGGATCCCATGTACAGTGACCTTTCGAATGGGGTTCATTATCAATTCAAATTGCTTCCTAAAGTTAATACTCATTGAAATGTATGGTTTTGACAGTGCTCGCAAGGCTATAGCCTCTCTCACTAAAAAGGTGACCAAAAAGGTCACATCAAAGAAGAAGGGCAAGGATGTTGGGACATCAAAGAGGCGGAGAAAAGATGATACCTGCGAGGAAGAAGAGGAACCCGACAATCCAAATGACGGCGATTTCAATCCGCTGATGAAGCGGCAAGTGCCTCATTCATGATGGATGAAGATGAGATAAGTCAAGGGGGAGGTAACAATGTTGAAATCATTGATGTGGTTAATTACACAAGGCACCTAGAAGGCAGTGGACCCAAAGAGAGTTTGCTATTGCTAGGAATGAAAACGCTTATAATCAACCCCGTGACACCCATAATTTATTCTTCCACACTCTTGTACAAGAACAAGCCTTTTTCAGTAGTTTGATGGAGTGCACGGTTTTCACTCATCAAAGGGTTGATTTTGATTATCTTGAGTCCAAAAGCTGTCCTTCTGTTGGGGTGGCAACAAAATTTGAGAATTTGCGGTTAAAACCATTTCTTCGACATAGATGTGATTTGGAATGATACAATAGTTAGACAATTCTATGCAACTTATGAAATGGATTTCATAGGGAAGAAAATGAAATGGATGACTGGTAAAAGTGAGTATGAAGCCACATTTGCGGAATTTGCAGCTGCTAATCATCTTAACTATGAGTATTTTAGTGAGGGTATTGATGTTTATAACGAGGATATTCTTGAAGATACAGCTGTATTTTACGAGCCCGGCACTCTTAATGCAACCATAATGAACTGCATGTCATCAGGACTTAGACACCATCCAGCCGCCATCAACAACATCATTAGGCACACTTTTATGCCTAAAAGTGGTAATAAGGATAAAGTCCGGGAACATTATTGGAATGTGATTGATTATGTTATGAATGGAACTAGATTTGATGTTGTGAAACTTATTCTTGATCAAATGATTTGCAAGAAACGTCTTGTTCGAGATAGTATTTATTTTGCCCCCTATATTATGTCATTGATCAAGATAAAGACGGGGTTCAATGGGTTATGTGATGTGAAGCATGAACTTTATCGCCCATTTTACAATGCTAAAGCCTTTTTGAACAAGCCATTGACACCCTATGGACGGGAAGCGAGAGGCTCACAATGTTGCGAGAAAATATTGAGGCTCATGGTGGTGATGATGAAAATGCAAATGTTGGCAACTTGGGCAATGTTAATGTTGATGAGGGTACTTATGCTATGCCTCCTCCTCCTCCAGTTCCTCCTATGCGGCCACGGTGGGAGCCTCCTGCCGGATACTTTGATCCCTATTTTGCTAATATTCAACAATCAATGAATTCTCGGTTTCGGCAAATGCGATCGGGGTTTCAATCTCACTTTGAGGCATATGGACGACAGATGACCGACACCTTCCGGACTATGCGGCGGAATTTTCGAAGATCGATTGATACTAGTCTAGACACCTTTGGTCATCATGTCTATAATACTATGCATGATCCCATGATGCAGCGGTTGGGTGAAATGCAGACTGATCTTCAGAATGATCTCAGTGCCCTCAATGATAGATTCTCTCAAATGTCCACCTCCGAGCAGTATCAGCAGTTACATGATCAGCAGACACAGCTTCAGCACGATGTCCATGCCCTGAACACAGCTTTTGGAGATTTCAGAGATCATTTTTATCATTACTATCCGGCTCCTGCTCCACCACCAGAGTTCTGTCCCCCTCCGCCATTCTATCCTCCTCCGCCGCCGCCACAGGATGACTAGGCCCTTTTGGTATTTGATGCCAAAGGGGGAGAGAGATTTGGAGGAGTGTGTGTTTTCTAGGGGGAGCTCACCTTGCTTGCATGAATTTGGAACTCTTTGCATTGCATTTACTTGTTTAATTTCGGTCTTGCATGAACTTCGTGTGGCTTGTAATAATTCTTGTGAAACTTACGTTTTGTTGTGTGATGTGTTTGAGAACTAGAACTTGTGGCTATCTTGTGATGTTCTACAATTATGTTTTTGCTTTGTTTATCTTATGATTTGTTCTAGTTCCTATAATAGTTCTTGATGCTAACCCGTAATCCCTCTGGATATATATTTGTGGTTGTTGCCTTGATCTCAATTTTGTAGGGAAACTCCGTCAAAATTTATCATATTTAGGCATATGTGTGAAAATCAAATGGAAATTATATGCACATATGTAGGGGGAGTTATCTCTATATTCTTGTTTTTGGAGACAATTACTCTATATATTTATTGAATTTATTTGAAAAGAGTAAGTGATTCCAAAACACAAAACCTTTATTATATCACTCCTTTAAATGGTTGTCATCAATTACCAAAAAGGGGGAGATTGAAAGCATCTAGGCCCCTAATTTGTGTTTTGGTAATTAATGACAATCATTATGGACTAACAATTTCATTTGAGTTATAAGAATAGGTTAGTCCGGTGAAATGATGAGATCATGTGAGGAACACGAGAAGGTCTTGGTTGACTTATGTTGGAAAGGGCTCAAGGCAAAGGTAAAAGATAGGGTTTTGCTTTTACCGGTCATAAGGTGATTAGAGGATGTTATATGACCGGGTTAATAGGATAGATAGCCGTACTATCAAGAGGGATCAATTTCATTGGCTTGACTTTCCATAGTGCCACTTAGATCAAAAATTTGCATGCATTGCATTTAGATGAGTGGTGGTTTCTCTTGGTAAAAGGTTTTCATTGAAAATCAAAAGAAAAACAAGTTTTACGGCATATGCGGCGGACGATCGGGCCCTTCGGGCGGACGGTCCGTGGGTGGTGGATTTTTATTTAATAAGCGAGTTTTTGGCAAAAGATTTCGAGAAAATGTGCTTCGGGGCGGACGGTCGCGGGGACCGGGCGGACGGTCCCCGCCGGACTAGGCGGACGGTCCGCGAGGCACCGCGGACGGTCCGTTATTTGCAACGAACGAGGTCTTGCTCGGGGTCCGGGGCGGACGGTCCGCGGCCGGCCCGCGGACGGTCCGCGTGGGCCGGGCGGACGGTCCGCGCGGCCCCGGCGGACGGTCCGCCGGCCCGGCCGCACGCCCACCGCGGCCGTTGACCTAGCGATTTTACCGTTGGAATTCAAACGCGGACCGTCCGCGAGGGCATCGCGGACGGTCCACGAGGCACGTGTTTTGTGTCTAACGGCTAGTAGCGGAAAGGGGGAGTATTTATACTCCAAGCCGGGGTTGGAGAGTCTCTCTTGGCACTTCTAAAGGTTCATACTCCCTTGTAGAGCTCTTTCACCCCTCTCTCTCACTCACTTGACTTAGTGGTGGTATTCTTTGTGAGATTGAGAGTTTCTAGTGCATTGCATCAAGGTTTGATCTTTGTGGCACTAGGGAATCATCAAGCAAGTGTTTGATTTGTTACTCTTGGAAGTTGCCGCTTCCTAGACGGCTTGGTGGTGGAAGAATCCGTTGAAGCTCGCAAAGAAGATTGTGCGTGGCTCCGGATTTCATGTTGTGAGAGGTATTGTGCTCACCTCACCGGAGCGGTAAAGAGCAACTCTAGTGGAATCGAGGTGTGGAGTGGTTCTCTTGTTCTAACCGGCTCAAGATCAAGTGGTGCCTTGATAGAGGAGCGGTTGAACATTGAATCCACCTCAACGTGGATTAGGGGTGACCAGGCAAGTCATCGATACCACGGGATAAAATTCGTCTCTTGTGCTCGGTTATCTCTTTTCTCAATTTCCTTTCAAGCACTTTACTTTGAGCATTTTATTTCTAGAGGTTGTTGTTTATCTTGTCACCCTAGGCCGCAAAACCCCAACATAGGAATAGAGTAGGTAGAGATTTATTTCTCCTTGTGGTTCTAATTAAATTTCTCTAGTGTTGTGGTTTTAGTTTTTAAACCGCCTATTCACCCCCCCCTCTAGTCGGTATCCTAGATCCTACGGACCGCACCCCGTCCGGGGCTCCGCTCGTCGCTCGAGGGGGCGCAGCCGCGGCGGCCGCGGCCGAAGAGCCGGGCGCGCACGCTCGAGCAAAGGGCCAAGGAGGCCGACGACTTGAAGGCCGCCCTCGACGCCAAGGTCGCGGCACTCGCCGTCTCCGAGGACCAACGTCGCGGGAGCGCACCGCCCGCCGGGGGGCCGAGGGGCGGCTCCGGCGAGAGCGAGAGCCGCCCTTGTCGACGCCGGTCGGCGCCGGAGCGGGAGCGCGTCGCTCGCGGGCGGCGCGCGTGTCGCCGGAGGAATGGAACACCGAGTTCTCCAAGCTCGAGGGCGAGGCCGATGGTGCTCGGTATCAATAGCGCGAGCGAGAGCCGGGCGGCCCTCCGGGAGCAAGGAGAGACCATCGGGGGGCCTTGAGCAAGGGCGGTCGAGGCGGGCGCCGCGCCCTCGAGGTGGAGAGGAAGCAGAGGTTGAAGGTAAGTCACCGTTTGACTCCTGTTTTGGTGGTTTTCTCTTAAGGGGTTCGCACCCTTTTCGATTTCTTCTTCGGCGGACAACTTCGGGCTTGCGCACCGCGCCGGGGCATGCGGCCGAGCGGGCGAGGCGCCGCAAACCTCCTACAACTCCTCCGAGCAGAGCGCGTTGGAGTTGCGAACCGCGGCCCTCAAGACCCGCCGAGCCGTGGAGGAGGGTGAGGCGCGGTCGGGAGCTCGCTAGCCGGCCGCCCGCGCGCCCTCGGTGGCCACGCCCTCACCGGCGCGTGCGTCGGCGGCTCGCATCTTGGCGTCCCGCGAAGGCCCTCGGGGGTGGTGTGATCTCACTACGAGGTCAACTTCGAGGCGCTGGCGGAGGGCTACGTCGTCCCCGAGGGTGTCGAGGACGAGGTGGCGATGGAGCGTGTGGACGCGCTAGCCGCCGACGCCGCCGGACGCTTGCCGAGGCCTTCGAGGAGTTCCTCTTCCCCGACGCCGCCGACGCCGCCGACGTCGCCGCTCCTTCGGCCGAAGACCACGGGCGCTAGGCCCCTTTTTGTTTATGTATCGGCATGCCGGCCGTGTGGCCTTGTAAATAAACGGATTACTTTGTCGTGAACATTTGACGAAGTGAAATAATGTCCTTTGCTTTATCACGCTTTTTTGTTTCTCCTTCTTCCCGAGTAGATTCTAGTTAGGGGAGTTTGGTTTTCGCGGGTGGCCCGCCGGGTTGGAGGCAAGAGAGAAGGGCCGTATCCTCACGGAGGCGTAGGCTATCTTCGGCTTGCGTGCTCCTTCCGCTAGGGTCGCCCGCGCCCCGTTCGAACCTTTGCTCGGGGAGGAAGTAGAAACATACTTAGCGCGCATGAGTTGTTTCGTTTTTTCGCGAAAAAATGGGACCATTTTGGGGGGATCCCCCCCCCCCCCCCCGATAGAGCCCCCGAGGGTAACTTGGGTTTCGGTGGGAAAGCCGAGTTGCCCTTGTTATTAGGGGCGATGATGTTTACATGGTCGTCACCAACGGGGTGCTTTGGTTTCGTGACTTTACAACAAAATACTTGGAAATCCTAGCTAGGGGTAGAAGCGACGTAGCTGTTGGATGTTCCAAGCGTTGGTGAGTTCTTCGCCGTCCTCGTTGGCCAGCTTGTAGGTGCCTGGCTTGAGCACTTTCACCACGACGTAGGGTCCCTCCCACGGAGGTGATAGCTTGTGGCGTCCTCGGTTGTCTTGGCGTAGACTCAGGACCAAATCCCCTTCGCTAAAGTCCTGCCGGCGTATCTTCCGTGCCTGGTAGCGCCTGAGGGACTGTTGATACCTCGCGGAGTGCATCAAGGCCACAAGGCGCGCTTCGTCTAGTTGATCCAGTGAGTCCTCACGGGCTCGTTGGTTGGCGTCCTCATCGTAGCCTCGAACCCTGGGCGACCCGTACTCTAGGTCCGTGGGGAGGACGGCCTCTGCGCCATGGACTAGAAAAACAGGGGTGAACCCGTGGCTCTACTCGGGGTGGTCCTTAGGCTCCACGCGACCGCCGGTAACTCTTGGAGCCATTTTCGACCGTATTTATTTAGCCGGTCGAAAAATCCGGGCTTGAGGCCTTGTAGGATCATGCCGTTGGCATGCTCTACTTGGTCGTTGGTCTACGCGGGTGTGCCGCCACGTGCCCAATCCCCACGGATGTGGAATTTGTCGCAGAACTCCAAGAATTTCCTGCCCGTGAACTGGGACCCGTTGTCGGTGATGATGGAGTTTGGCACTCCGAAGCGGTGGATGATATCGGTGAAGAACGTCACCGCTTGCTCCGCCCTGAGGTTCGTGATGGGGCGTACTTCTACCCACTTGGAGAACTTGTCGATTGCTACCAGTAGGTGAGTGAAGCCCCCGGGCGCCTTCCGCAGGGGCCCGACGATGTCCAGCCCCCACACGGCGAACGGCCATGTTATGGGGATGGTCCGGGACATGAGGCCGGGAGGTTGGACTTGCGGGCGTAGAACTGGCACCCTTCGCAGGTGCGCACGATCTCGCTGGCATCCGCGACCGTCGTAGGCCAATAAAAGCCTTGGCGGAAAGCGTTGCCAACGAGGGGTACGGGACGCGGCGTGATGGCCGCAGTTCCCGCGTGGATGTCCCGCATGAGCTCGCGCCCTTCGGGAATGGGGATGCACCGCTGCAAGATGCCGGAGGCGGCGCGCTTGTACAGCTCGCCATCGACAAGGGCAAAGGACTTGGTCATCCCCTCGGGCGATGCGCCCGGCCTCGGTCCGGTTCGAGGGGGAGTTCCCCTCGAGCCATCCATGTGACATACTTGTCGCGCCAGTCAGCCCTGACAGGGGCTGGCTCGATCTCCATCACATCGGCCTCGTAAGCGCCATACCCCTCGAGGAGGGGAGAGCACATACGCCTCGTTCGAGGGGTCCTCTTCCATGGGCTCCGCGCCTGTTGGATTCGAGGGAGCCCCCGAGGGTTCCGCGTGGCTCGAGGGGTGAGGCTCGAAGACGACGGAGGGCTGGGCGATGTCACGGGCGAAAACGTTCGGAGGGACGGTGATCCGCCCGGACGCGATCTTACCGCCGCCTTGTCCGCCTCCTCGTTGTACCGGTGGGGCACGTGATTGAGCTCGATGCCGTAGAACTTGTCCTCGAGGGCTCGTACGGCCTTGCAATACGCTTCCATCTTGTCATCGCGGCAACTCGCATTCTTCATGACTTGATCGATCACGAGCCGCGAATCCCCCCACACGTCGAGGCGCTTGACGCCTATCTCGATGGCGATCTTGAGGCCACGCAGAGGAGGGCCTCGTACTCGGCCATGTTGTTTGACGCGGGGAAGTGGAGGCGCACCGCGTACCGCATGTGTTCCCCGAGTGGTGACACAAAGAGCGGCGCCGCGCCCGCCCCCGTTTTCATCACCGAGCCATCGAAATACGAGTCCGGCACTCGCTTGGATCCGCGGCGGTGGTAGGGCGCGTGTCTGTCCACTCGGCGACAAAGTCCGCGGGATGCGGGACTTGATGGCCTTGCGCGAGGCGTAGGCTAGCGTCTCGCCCATCAGCTCCACTGACCATTTCGCGATCCTGCCTGCCGCGTCTGGATTGCGGATGATCTCCCCTAGCGGGAAGGAGGAGACCACCGTGACGGGGTGGGCCTCGAAGTAGTGGCGGAGCTTGCGCCTCGCAAGGACCACCGCATGCCGCAGCCTTTTGGACTTGAGGGTAGCGCGCCTTGGTGTCGGACAAGACTTCACCGATGTAGTAGACCGGCCGCCGGACCCGGCGGGGGCGTGCCCTTCCTCCGTGCGCTCCACCACGATTACGGCGCTGACCACCTAGGTGGTCGCGGCCACGTAGAACCGCAGGGGTTCGCCGTCCCGTGGCGGCATGAGGATGGGGGCGCGAGTTAAAGATGCCTTCGGCTTGTCGAGTGCGTCTTGGGCCTCGGCCATCCGGGTGAAGCATTCGTGATTCTTGAGGAGGCGATAGAGGGGCAGCCCTTCTCACCGAGCCGCGAGATAAAGCGGCTCAAGGCGGTAAGGCACCCCAACACCTTTTGCACCCCTTTGAGATCCCGGCGGAACGGGCCCATTCGCTCGAGGGCCGCAACCTTCTCGGGATTGGCCTCGATGCCCCGTTGGGAGACGATGTATCCCGGGGAGCATGCCTCGCGGCACTCCGAAGACACATTTTTCGGGGTTTAGCTTGACCCCGTTGGCCCGTAGGCGGCCAAACGCGATGCTAAGATCGCCGACCAGGTCGTCCGCCTTCCCCGGTCTTCACGACGATGTCGTCTACGTACGCCTCAACCGTTCGCCCGATGTGGTCTCCGAAAACGTGTTGCATGCGGCGCCCCGATACGTCGCGCCCGCGTTTCGGAGACCGAACGGCATCGTGACGTAACGGAACATCCCGAACGGCATGATGAACGAAGTCGCGAGCTGGTCGGACTCCTTCATCTTTATCTGGTGATACCCCGAGTAGGCATCAAGGAAGCAAAGCAGCTCACACCCTGTCTCCGTTGAATCAACGATTTGATCAATGCGTGGCAAAGGAAAAGGAACTTTAGGACATGCTTTATTAAGACTAGTGTAGTCTATACACATCCGCCACTTCCCGTTCTTTTTTTCTTTACGAGTACGGGGTTTGCTAGCCACGTAGGGTGGAACACTTCCTTGATGAACCCGCCTCGAGGAGCTTCCGCAGCTCCGCTCCGATCGCCCGCCGCCGCTCCTCGTCGAAATGGCGGAGCCGCCGCCGCACGGCACGGGCATGAGGCAGAAATCAAGGGAGTGCTCGGCGACCTCCCTCGGGATGCCCGGCATATCCGAGGGGCTCCACGCGAAGATGTCCGCGTTGGCGCGGAGGAAGTCGACAAGCACCACTTCCTATTTCGGGTCGAGGGTGGAGCTGACCCTCAACGCCTTGCCCTCGGGGGGGCGAGGGTCGAGGGGTATCTCTTTGGCTGCCGCTCCGCGGCCTCGAAATTGCCGGCGTGCTTGGCGGTGGAGTCGAGTCCTCGTTGACCATCTTCTCCAAAGTGGTCACCGGCGCTTCATCCGGCGCCAATGCTTCGCATGCTCTACGCACTCGACGTCGCGCTCGAATGCGTGCTCGATGGACGAGCCCACGGTGATGATGTCGTTTGGTCCCGCATCTTCATCTTCAAGTAGGTGTAGTTGGGGACCGCCATGAACTTGGCGTAGCGGGGGCCGCCCAAGTATGGCGTGATAGGCGCCCTTGAACCCCACAACCTCGAAGGTGAGCGTTTCCTTGCGGAAATTCTTCGCGCGTGCCGAACCAAACCGGGGGTCGATCCGCCCGAGGGGCCGGACGCGCTTGCCGGGCGCGACGCCATGGAACGGGGCGTCGCGGCCGGGCCGAAGCCGGTCTAACCCGATCCCCCAACGGGCGCGCGTGTGCGCGTAGAGGATGTTGAGGCCACCGCGCCCCGTCCATCAAGACTTTTGAGAACCGCGCATTCCCAATGATCGGGTCGACCACCCGGCGATGCCGGCCGGGTTGGGGATGCGGTTCGGGTGGTCTTCCCGCCGAAGGTGATGGCATCTTCCGACCAATCGAGGAAGGAGGGAGGTGCCCCTCTGCGCGCAAGGACCTCGTGTCGCTCCCGCTTGCGCCGGCGGGTTGACATGTTGACGGTGGCCCCCCCCGAAGATGAGGAACACGTTCTCCACGGCGGGGGAAGCCGCCGGCGTCGCCATCTCCTCCGTCCTTCTTGGCCTCTCGCATCCTTCGCGGCGGCGCGACCATAGAACTTCTTGAGCATGTCTCATTGCTCAAGCGTGTGGTTTACCGGGGTCTTGTGGTATGGACATGGCTTCTTCAAAGATGTCGTCAAACACCCCCGACCTCGAGGGGCCGGCCGAGGGCCTCGTCGAGCGGGGGTCAACGGCAAGGGCCTCGGCATCATCGCCGTCGCGCCCTTGCTCGCGCGCCGCGCGGCGCGGCTTCTTCCCTTTCTTGCCCCGCTTGTCCTTCGTGGGGGCTCCCCCGGACTTTCGGCCGCCCTCCGCGGGTGCGTCGTCCGAGCGCTTGCCCTTCTTGCCATCAAAGATCGCCCCCACGGCTTCTTCTCCGAGGCGAAGCCGGTGGCGATGTCGAAACGCCGCTTGTTGGAGTCCGCGGGCGGCGCGCGCCCCCGGCTCTCGCACGAGGTCCCGACACGTGGTGCCCTCGAGGAAGGCGTGCACAATCTCGGATTGCGCCACGCTTGGGAGTTCTGTGCAGCGCTTGGAGAAGCGCCGTATGAAATCCCGGAGCGACTCACCGGGCTTCTGGGTGCAGGAGCGCAGATCCCAAGAGTTCCCAGGGCGCACGTATGTGCCCTGGAAGTTGCCCACGAACGTGCGGACCAGATCGTCCCGGCCGTGGATCCGGCGGCGGGCGGGGGTGCTCGAGCCACGTCCGGCCGAATCGCCGAGGTGTAAGGGCGGGTTGCGATGATGACCTCGTCGCCGGTGGCCCCGCCCACCGGCACGCCGGGGGGTAGTCGTTGAGCCACACGCGGGGATCCGTCTCCCCGTTGTACTTGACGATGGTCGAGGGGTTGGCGGAAGCGTTGAGGGAAGGTCGCCGCGCGGATCTCCCCCGCCGAGCACGCGGGTCCCCGGGGGCTCGGCGTCGGGGAGCGGTCCTCATCGTTGTCGTAGCGCCCACCCCGTCGAGGGTGGTAGCCCCGCCGCCGCCCGCGCATCTGCCTTGCTCGTACGCCGGCGTTGATGACGTTGCGGGCGTCACCGTCCAGCGCCCTGCGCGCGTCGAGGAGCCGCTCCTTGGCCGGCGTGCGTCCTGGGTTGGCGGGTTGCCCCGCCCCCCCACCCGCATGGACCGAGGGTTCGCCCCCGTGCGGCCCCATCGCCTCGCGCGTCCCCCCGTTGGCGAATACGTGACGCCGAGGCTCTCGGCCCGCCGAACGACCGCTTGCTCAATGAGGGCTCCCGCACCTCGCGGTGCGGTTCCGCGCCTCGGGGGTCGAGGGGGGCGGCATGGCCCGCCCCGCGTGCGGCGGCGACAAGCTATCCGGCCCGCTCGCCCGCGGAGGGGCGTGTCCGGTTGTCGATGTTGAAGTCGGCGTTGATGCGGTCGCGGGCCCTCGTTGGCCCGCCCCGCGCGCGTTCGCCGCGCGTAAAAGCTTCCCCGGCCCATTGAGGCGCGGAGCAACCGCACCGTACGACATCCTCCTCCGCCGCCTTGGCCTCGAGCTCGCGAGCACGGGCTAACCGCGCGTCGACGCTCGGCCCCGCCGGGGGGCGGGCGCGGGCCGCCCGCTCGGCGCGCGCGATGCCCGCGGCGGCGTGACCCTCCCCATCGCGCCGCCCACCGCGCCGGTGGCGGTTTGCGGGGTCGTTGGCGATGACGACGCGAGATTCGCGCGCGGGGTCGTAGCTCCCGGTCGCCGGAATCGTCGGAGCACCCGAACCCGCAGTCCGTGGCGTCGAGAAAGTGCCCGAACATGACCGGGTCCCCGTACGCCGGAGAAGTCCCACTCCGCGTACCCGTGGAGGGCGGCGGGTGGCCGCGCGTCAAGGGGAGCCTAGAGATGACTCATCGCCCGCGGAGGCGCCCGGGGTCCCCGGTGACGAAGACGTGACGGCCGTGGGGAACCCGACGCATCGTCGTGTTGACGTTGGCACGGCCCGTAGGCCGTCGTGGCACCGCGGAGACCGATGGGGAAGCGCGGTCCGCAGACCGTGCGCCGCCCCCACCGGGGCGGTGGTGGGGGGGCCGACGGGCGCGCCGCGTTGGGAGGGGTGCCTTGCTCGCCGTCGCTCGAGAGCGCCCCGGCGTGAGCGTTGGCCGGAGCGGCGGCGACGTCGTGGCGTTGACGGGCCCGCGGCGTCCGTGCCGCCGGCCGTTGTGCTGTGGCGGTGCGCGCAGCGGAACCGAGGCCGACCCGCCCGGCGCCGCGCGCGTAGCTCCTCACGCGTTGGTGAGGCGCATCGTGTAGCCATTCCCCGTAGCCCGGAAGTTCGGGCCCCCAAACCGGATTTCAAAACCGGCGGGGAGGGGGTCCGAGCCCTGCCCATGCGCAGAACGCGTACCGCGATACTCGTGCGGATCACCATGGAGGGAGTTGATGATGGATTGACCTTAGGGCGCTTGATTGCCCCACGGTGGGCGCCAAGCGCGCTCGGTGCGGAAAGTGGTCCCGACACTAACCGCAATGAGCGCCGAGGTCTATCCCTCAATGGTCGATGTCGAACAACTAATGACACGAGTTTTATCCTGGCGTTCCCGCCGAGGGGCCGTACGTCCGGACCGGTGGCGTGCTCGAGGCACTATATTGCTCAGGGCACCGGGTGCTCGTAGTAGGGCGGCTACAAGCAAGGCGCAGGAGAGGGAGCGTGGCTCCCAAGTCCCCGGTGAAGTGGTCCGAAGATGTTGTGGGAGAATCGGAGAGCAAGTGCGTGATGTGTTGTGTCCTCACTTGTCCGTTGTGTTCCGTCCCCGTCCCCCGCGGGCGGGGGGAGTTCGTCTTCTTTTTATAGGCCAAGGAGAGAGCGAATCACATGCATGCCGTGCTATTTAGCTACATGGGGGGCGTGGTGTGTCGCACCGTAGAGTAGGCGGCCACCCGGACGGTCCTTGCGCGTGATCCGGCCATCATGGCGTATCTTGTACCCGCACAGGGGTGGCCTCGAGGGTAGGAGTGGGGCGGACGACCGCGATGTCTTCGGGGCGGTTTCGAGGGGAGTTGCGACGTAGGTCCGTACGAGACACGGTGGGAGGTAAGGCGGCGCCCCGTTCTCGCACGCTTGTCGGGGGACCCGCCCTAGGGGTCCCCTTAAACAATGGGGAAAACCTCACTTAAAACCCGCAACGAAACCCAAATACGTTAAGCCTAACCATGTGTGTGCCTAACCATGCGGGACACAGCCCCACGAGAACTCCGACGGCCCATCGAGGCGGCCCACGTAAGGATCCCTCGACAGGGCTCCGCCTCGTTCGAGGATGCGCGCTCCCTTCGGGCGGGCGTCGCCCGCTCGAGGGGCAGCACTCCCTTCGGGCGGGCATCGCCCGCTCGAGGGGCGCACTTCCCTCGAGCGGGCTCCGCCTCGCTCGAGGGTACGCCCGCCCTCGGCCGGGGTCCGCCACGCTCGAGGGTGCCCCTCACGCGTGCGCCGGCCCCGTACACGGGCATTTAACGCCCCGACGCCGCGAGACGGCACCATCATGCGCCGGGGCTCGCACCCCGGTGCCGCCGCACCAACTCCCCAGGGAGGAGCCCATCCCCGCCACTGTGGGAGGGGACTGTGCAGCGCGGCCGGTGTCAGTCCCGTGACACCGTGCGCACGCCCCAGTACGGCTAACACGCCGAGCCCTCGAAAGGGGGCCGGCGCACCCTCGATTCACTTTCTTGTGACCCTACAGGGTTAGGTGGAGGCGCTAGGCCGGTGGACTGCCATCCCCGCCACGCGCAACGGCGTGGTCGCCGTACCCGCGCGTGCAGGCGCACGCCGGGCCCTGTAGCAACGACTCCAGCCCCGTGAAGCGCGTCGGGAAGGAACGCCGTTCTGCCTACTCCTGTACGCCGTACGGGCCTGCGTCAGCACCTCCCTCGAGCCTATCAGAGGACATCACCGCCATCCGCTGCTCTCCTACCCTCGAACCGCCACTGTTCGGGTACAAGTCAGGCCATGATGACCAGATCGCTGCGAGGATCGCCCGGACGGCCGCCCACTCTACAGCGTAGCACGTCGTGCTTCTCCACGTAGCTAGATAGCGCGGCGTGCATGTAATTCGCCTCCCCCTTGATCTATAAAAGGGGGACGAACCCCCCAGCCGCGGGGGAGAGGATAGAACGCACCCATACAGACTCATCCCGACAAGAGCACGCCGTGCACTCACTCTCTTATTCTCCCACAACATCTTCAGCCACTCCACTAGGGACTTGGAAGCCACGCTTCCTCTCCCGCCTCGCTTGTAGCAGCCCCACTACAGGCACCCCCGGTGCTGAGCAATATAGTGCCGTGAGCACACCCCTGCTGGACGTACGGCCCCCTCGGCCGGAACCAGGATAAAAACCCTGTGTCACTTGTTGCTTAGCATCGACCATTGAGGGATAGACCTCGGCGCTATCTACCGGTCGGTGTCGGGACCATATTCCGCACCGACGTTGGCGCCCACCGTGGGGCCAAACGAGCGCCTAAGGTCATTCCGTCAACTCCCTCCATGGTGATTCGCACCGAGTACCGTGCTACACGCTACCGCATGGGTAGCTCGGACCCCCTCCCCACGGGTTCGAAATCCGCTTCGGGGACCCGAACTTCCGTGCCACGGGGAACGGCTATCTCATGCGCCTCACCAACCGTGAGGAGCTCCGCTCGCGCGCCGTGCCGGAGTCCGCCTTGGCCCCCGCCGCGCGCACCACCGCGGCGCGAGGTTCCGCGAGGCACGGATGCCGGCGGGCCGTCGCCGCCACGACGCCACCGTCGCTGCGGGCGCATTCGCGTCGGCGCGGTCCGAGCGGCGGCAGGCCGAGCGCGCCGCCGCCCGGCCGCGGTGCGCCCACCATCACGACCGCCACCGCCCGGCGGGGACGGGCGCGCGATCTCGGACCGCGTGTCCCCATCGGGGGCCGCGGGCGCTACGACGGCCTACAACGCCAACGTCAACACGACGATGCGCGGGGTTCCGCCCGGCCGCCACATCTTCGTCGCCGGGGACCCCCGCGCCTCGGCCAGGGACGAGTCATCCCCGGGCTCCGTCGACACGATGCCACCCGCCAACCGCCACGGATACGCGGAGTGGGACTTCTCCGGCGTGCCGCACCCGGTTGCGTTCGGCGTTTCCTCGACGCCGCGGACTACCGGTTTGGTCGCTCCGACGACTCCAGACACGGGGAGCTACGACCCCGCGCGGGAGTGCCGCGCCGTCATCAAAAACGACCCGGCCAACACCGCCGGTGCGCGGGGGCGCCGAGACGGGGAAGTCACACCCCGCCCCGGGGGATCGCCGCGCGCCCGGCCGCGGGGCCAAGCGCTCCCGCCGGGGCCGACGCCGACGCCCCGCCTTGCCCAAGCCCGCGAGCTCGAGGCCAAGCCGGCGGAGGAATACCGAACGGTGCGGTTGCTCCGCGCCTCAATGGCGGGGGAAGCCTCCCGCGCGCGGCGAACGCGCGCGGGGAGCCGGGCCGACAGTCCGCGACCGCATCAACACCGTCCCCAACGTCGAAAACGCGGACGTGCCCCCACCGGCGAGCTCGAAGCTCGTCGCCGCCGCGACGCCGCCGCTAGCCATGCCGCACCCTCGACCCCCGAGGCTCGAGACATGCACCGCGAGGTGCAAACTCTCATCGAGCAAGCGGCCGTCCGGCGGGCCGAGAGCTCGGCCTCACGCATCCGCCAACGGGGGGGATGCGCGGGGTGATGAAGCCGCACCGGAGGCGAGCCCTCGGTGCACGCGGGGGACCGGCGCGGGGCGACCCACCGAGCAAGGGCGCACGCCGGCCAAGGAGCGACTCCTTGACGCGCGCAGGGCGCTGGATGGCGACGCTCGCAACGTCATCAACGCCAGGCGCACCAGCAAGGCGGACGCACGAGCGGCAAGGGGCTACCACCCTCGACGGGGTGGGCGCTACGACAGCGGCGAGGACCGCTCCCCCGACGTCGGAGCCCCCGTGCACCCGCGTGTTCGGGCGGGGAGATCCGTGCGGCGGCGTTCCCCCCAACGCTTCCGCCAACCCTCGACGATCGTCAAGTACAACGGGGAGACGGACCCCCGCGTATGGCTCAACGACTACCGCTTGGCTTGCCACCGGGCGGGGGCCACCGGCCGACGAGGTCATCATCCGCAACCCGCCCCTACACCTTGGCGATGCGGCCGGACATGGCTCGAGCACCCGCCCGCCGGCCCGGATCCATAATCGGGACAACCTAGTCCACACGTTCGTGGGCAACTTCCGGGGCACATACGTGCGCCCACGGGAACTCATGGGACCGCGCTCCGCACGCGAAGCCCGCGAGTCGCCGCGGGACTTCATACGACACTTCTCCAAGCGCCGCACGGAGCTCCCCGCCGTGGCGCGGTCCCGAAATCGTGCATGCCTTCCTCGAAGGCACCACGTGCCGGGATCTCGTGCGGGAGCCGGGATGCAGCCCCGCCCGCGGACTCCAACGAGCCGTTCGACATCGCCACCCGGCTTCGCCTCCGGGAGGAGGCCGTGGGGGCGATCTTCGACGGCAAAAAGGGCAAGCGCTCCGAAGACGCGCCCGCGGAGGGCGGCAAGTCCAAGGAGCCGCACCGCAACGACAAGCGGGGCAAGAAGGGGAAAAAGCCGCGCCGCGAGGCGCGCGAGAGCGGGGCGCGACGGGGGCAACGCCGAGGCCCTCGCCGTCGACCCGCTCGACGGGGCCCTCGACCGCCCCTCGAGGCCCGGGGTGTTCGACGACATGCCGAAGAAGCCATGTCCCTACCACAAAACCCCCGTGCATCACACCCTTGAGCAAGGCGACATGCTCAAGAAATTCTACCGGCCGTGCCGCCGCGAAGGAGGCGAGAGGCCAAGAAAGACGATGGCGATGGCGACGCGGCGGCTTCCCCGCCGTCGAAAATGTGTTCCTCATCTTTGGGGGACCAACTGTCGACATGTCGACACGCCAACGCAAGAAGGAGCGGCACGAGGTCCTCGCCGCTGAGAGGGCGCCTCCGTCCTTCCTCAATTGGTCGGAGGACGCCATCACGTTCAGCCGGGAGGACCACCCAAACCGCGTCCCCAACCCGGGCCAGTACCCGCTGGTGGTTGACCCCATCATCGGGAACGCCCGGTTCTCAAAGGTCCTCATGGACGGAGGCAGCAGCCTCAACATCCTCTACGCGCATACGCTGCGCCTGATGGGGATCGGATTGGACCAGCTGCGGCCCAGCACGAAGCCGTTCCACGGCATCGCGCCCGGCAAGCAGGTTCAACCCCTCGGGCAGATCGACTTGCCGGTCTGGTTTGGCACCCCTAAGAACTTCCGCAAGGAGACCCTCACCTTCGAGGTGGTGGGGTTCAAAGGGGCCTACCATGCTATACTTGGGCGACCCTGCTATGCCAAGTTCATGGCGGTTCCCAATTATACCTATCTAAAGATGAAGATGCCCGGCCCGAACGGCGTCATCACCGTCGGCTCGTCGATCGAGCACGCGTTCGACTGCGATGTCGAATGCGTGGAGCACGCAGAGGCACTAGCGCTGGATGAAGCGCTGGTGAACACGCTGGAGAAGATGGTCAACGAAGACCTCAACTCCGCCGCCAAGCACGCAGCACCTTCGAGGCCGCGGAGCGCACCAAGGGGGTCCCCCTCGACCCTTCGGCCCCCGAGGGCAAGGTGTTGAGGGTCGCTCCACCCTCGACCCCAAATAGGAAGTGGTGCTCGTCGACTTCCTCCGCGCCAACGCCGACATCTTCGCGTGGAGCCCCTCGGACATGCCGGGCATCCCGAGGGGAAGTCGCCGAGCACTCCCTTGACATCCCCGCCAAATGCTTGCGCCGTACAGGCAATGGCTCCGCCGCTTCGACGAGGAGCGGCGACGGCAATCGGAGCGGAGCCGCGAAAGCTTCTCGAGGCCGGATTCATCAAGGAGGTGTTCCACCCAACATGGCTAGCAAACCCCGTGCTTGTAAAGAAAAAGAATGGGAAGTGGCGGATGTGTATAGACTACACTAGTCTCAATAAAGCATGTCCTAAAGTTCCTCTTCCTTTGCCACGCATTGATCAAATCATTGACTCAACGGCCGGGTGCGAACTCGCTTTCGTTTCCTTGATGCTTATTCCGGGTACCACCGGATAAAGATGAAAGAGTCCGACCGGCTCGCGACCTCGTTCATCACACCGTTCGGGACGTTCGCTACGTCACGATGCCATTTGGCCTCGGAAACGCGGGTGCAACATATCGGCGTTGCATGCAAGCACGTTTTTGGGGATCACATCGGGCGGACGGTCGAAGCGTACGTGGACGACATCGTCGTGAAGACCGGGAAGGCGGACGACCCGGTTGGCGACCTTGGCGTCGCGTTCAACCGCCTACGGGCCAATGGGGTCAAGTTAAACCCCGAAAAATGTGTCTTTGGAGTGCCGCGAGGCATGCTCCCGGGATACATCGTCTCCCGCGAGGGAATCGAGGCCAACCCCCGAAAAGGTCGCGGCCCTCGAACGGATGGGTCCGATCCGGGACCTCAAGGGGGTGCAGAAGGTGTTGGGGTGCCTCGCCGCCTTGAGCCGCTTCATCTCGCGGCTCGGTGAGAAGGGCCTCGCCCTCTACCGCCTACTCAAGAAGCACGAGCGCTTCTCCTGGACCACCGAGGCCCAGGACGCGCTCGACAAGCTAAAGGCGTCTCTGACGCACGCCCCGATCCTCACGCCGCCACGGGACGGCGAGCCCCTGCAGCTCTACGTAGCCGCAACCACCCAGGTGGTGAGCGCCGTGATCGTTGTGGAGCGCACGGAGGAAGGGCATGCCTTGCCCGTGCGGCCGCCGCCTACTACATCGCAAGGTCCTCTCGGACACGAAGACGCGCTACCCCCGTGTCCGGAGGCCGCCGTACGCAAGGGGTTCTTGCGCGGCGCAAACTCCGCCACTACTTCGAGGCCCACCCGGTCACGGTGGTTTCCTCCTTCCAACTAGGAGAAATCATCCGCAACCCCGACGCCGCGGGCGGGGATCGCCAAGTGGTCCGTGGAGCCGATGGGCGAGACGCTCGCCTACGCCCGCGCAAGGCCGTCAAGTCCCAAATCTTGGCGGATTTCGTCGCCGAATGGACGGACACGCAGCTACCGCCGCCACAAATCCAAGCGGAGGCCGGACTCTCGTTCTTCGACGGCTCGGTGATGAAAACGGGGGCGGGCGCGGGCTCGCTCTTCGTGTCACCCCTCGGGGAACACATGCGGTACGCGGTGCGCCTCCACTTCCCCGCGTCTAACAACATGGCTGAATACGAAGCCCTCCTCTGCGGCCTCAAAATCACCATTGAGTTAGGCGTCAAGCGCCTCGACGTAAGGGGCGACTCGCAGCTCGTGATTGATCAAGTCATGAAGAACGCGAGCTGTCACGACGACAAGATGGAGGCCTACTGCAAGGCCGTGCGATCCCTCGAGGACAAGTTCTACGGCATCGAGCTCAACCATGTGCCCCGCAGGTACAACGAAGAGGCGGACGAACTCGCCAAGATCGCGTCCGGGCAGATCACCGTCCCCCCCGAACGTTTTCGTGCGCGACATCGCTCAACCCTCGGTCGCCTTCGAGCCCTACCCCTCGAATCACAACGAACCCTCGGGGGCTCCCTCGAATCCAGCAGGTGCGGAGCCCATGGACGAGGACCCCTCGAACGAGGCGTACGTGCTCTCCCTTCTCGAGGGGTACGGCTCCCACGAGGCCGACGTGATGGACATCGAGCCGGCCCCCGTCCAGGCGGACTGGCGGGAGAAATATATTGCCTGGATCGCTCGAGGGGAACTCCCCGCGACGGGCCGCGGCCAGACGCATCGCCAGGATGGCCAAATCGTTCACCCTCGTCGACGGCGAACTGTATAAGCGCGCCGCCTCCGGCATCCTACAGCGATGCGTGCCCATTCCCGAGGGGTGCGAGCTCCTGCGGGACATCCACGCGGGGATCTGTGGCCACCACGCCGCGCCCGCACCCTCGTCGGCAACGCGTTCCGCCGGTGGCTTTTACCGGCCCACCGCGGCCGCGGACGCCAACGAGATCGTGCGCACCGCGAAGGGTGCCGTTCTACGCCCGCAAGTCCAACTTGCCCGCCCATGCCCTACGTACCATCCCCGTAACATGGCCGTTCGCCGTGTGGGGGCCGGACATCGTCGGCCCCCGCGAAGGCGCCGGGGGCTTCACCCACTTGTTGGTCGCGATCGACAAGTTCTCCAAGTGGGTGGAGGTGCGCCCCATCACGAATCTAAGGGAAGAGCAGAGCGGTGACATTCTTCACCGACATCGTCTACCGCTTTGGAGTGCCAAACTCCATCATCACCGACAATGGATCCCAATTCACGGGCAAGAAGTTCTTGGAGTTCGCGACAAGTTCCACATCCGTGTGGATTGGGCAGCCGTGGCGCACCCACGTACCAACGGCCAAGTGGAACGTGCCAATGGCATGATCTTACAAGGCCTAAAGCCCGAATTTTCGACCGCTGAACAAACCGGCGGAAATGGCTCCAAGAACTACCACGGTTGTGTGGAGCCTAAGGACCACCCCCGAGCAGAGCCACTGGGTTCACCCCGTTTTTTCTAGTCCACGGCGCGGAGGCCGTCCTCCCCACGGACTTAGAATACGGGTCACCCAAGGTTCGAGGCTATAACGAGGATGCTAACCAACGAGCCCGCGAGGACTCGTTGGATCAGCTGGACGAAGCACGCCTCGTAGCCTTGATGCATTCCGCGAGGTACCAGCAGTCCCTCAGGCGCTATCAAGCACGCAAGATACGCCGGCGGGATTTCAGTGAAGGGGACCCGGTCCTAAGGCTACGCCAAGACAACCGAGGGCGCCACAAGCTATCGCCCCCATGGGAAGGACCCTACGTCGTGGTGAAGGTACTCAAGCCCGGCACATACAAGTTGGCCAATGAGGACGGTGAAGAGCTCACCAACGCTTGGAACATCCAACGGCCTACGTCGCTTCTACCCTTAGCTAGGATTTCCAAGTATTTTTGTTGTAAAACCGACGGCCAACGCCCCGCTTGGCTACAACTATGTAAAAGCTTTAAGCTCAATAAAAAGGGCAACTCGGCTTTCCCCCGAAAACCCAAGTTACCCTCGGGGGCTACCGCGGAGGGCATCCCCCCCCCCCCCCAAAATGGTCCCATTTTTTCGCGCAAAAAACGCAACAACCCATACGCGCTAAGTTTGTTTCCTACTTCAACCTCGAGCCACGATTCGAACAGGCGCAGCGGCACAGCGGAAGGAGCGTGCGAGCCAGAGATAGCCTACGCCGCGTGGATATGGCCCTTCTCTCTCGCCTCCAACCCAGCGGGCCCCCTGCGAAAATCGAACTCCCCTAACTAGAATCTACTCAGGAAGAAGGAGAAACAAAAAGCGTGATAAACAAACGACTTCATTTACAGCAAATGCTCATGTTCATGAAACAACTTGTTTATTTACAAAAGGCCACGAGGCCAGAATACTGATACACATAAACAAAAAACGGGCCTAGCGCCCAACTGCTTTCAGGCGGGAGGAGCAGCAGCATCAGCGACGTCCGGGAAGAGGAATTCCTCGAAGGCCTCGGCGAGCGACCCGGCGGCGTCGGCAGCGAGCGCATCCACACGCTCCATGGCCACCTCGTCCTCGACGCCCTCGGGAACGATGTAGCCTTCCGCCAGCGCCTCGAAGTTAACCTCGTAGTGGGATCGCACCACTCCGAGGGCCTTCTCGGACGCCCGAGCCGCAGCCGCCCGCGCATCCGCTCGGTGACATGGCCACCAAGGGCGCGCAGCGGCCGGCCGCCGAGCCGCCGCCCGTGCCTCGCCCTCCTCGACGGCGCGGCGAGTCTCGAGGGCCGCGTCGCGCGGCTCCCGCAGCCCCCGGCCGGAGGAGTTGTAGGAGGCTCCGCGCACCTCGGCCCGCTCGCCCGCGTGCCCCGGAGCAAAGGCGCAAGCCCGGGGAACACCAAGGCAAGAAATAAATCAGAAAAAGGGAATGCGAGTTCCCAATCGAAAAACCAACAAGACGAGAGTCAGACTGTGGCTCACCTTCGACTTGCTTCTTCTCCATCTCGAGGTCGCGGCGCACGACCTCGACCGCCGCCGCCTCGAGGCGCTCGACGGTCTCGCCCTCGCTCCCGGGAGGGACAACTCCCCGATTGGCGTTGGTGATGCTGAGCATAATCACCTCGCCCTCGGCCTTGGAGAGCTTGGCGTCCCGATCCGCCAAGGTCTTCTCGCGTCACCTCGTGGGCGGCGCGCTCCTCGCTCCAGCCGCGACACGGGCGTCGGTGAGGGCGGCCGCCCTCGCCGGACCCGCTCCTCGGCCCCTTGGCGGGCGGTGCTCTCTTGCGGGAACCGCTCCTCGGCCGACGACGAGGGCCGCAGCCCTTGGCGTCGAGGGCGGCCTTCGGTCGTCGGCCTCCTTGGCCCGCCGCTCCCGCCTCGCGCGCCCGCTCCTCGCCCGGGCGGCGCCGCGCGCCGCGCCCCCTCAAGTGACGAGCGAAGCTCCCGGGCTGCGGCACGGACGGTCGCCACCTCCGCCTCCCGCTAGCGGCCGCCGTCCGCGTCTTCTCCAAGTCCTCGCTCGCGTGCCACGGCGCCTCATCACGATCAACGAGGGCCGCGCGCACCCGCTCGAGGCTCGAGCGGCGCGCCGTGTCCTCGCCTCGAGCCCTCGGGCAGCTCGTCGAGCCGTGCCGGGGCCCGGTACGCCGACCCACCGTCCGGGGGATCTGAGAGCGTCGGCAAGCGCGTCGAAAGCGCTGCACTGCTCCCGGAGCCGGGTGGACCTCGGCGTTCACCGGTCGAACGCATCGTACTTGTTGTGGGCGCGTCGCTCGAGCTCCCGGCAACCACGAATCGGAACCCATAAGCGCCGCGACACGAAGGCAGCATGCACAAACGAAAGAAAGGAGAGAACAAGCAACCACGGCTAACCCGGAAGACGAGCCACGCCGGCCGCCGTGGACCCGCGGCCGCCTCGTTCGGCCGCGCGGTTGAGCGTAGCGCCGTGGCTCCGAGCTCGTCCCGCAGCTCCCGCTCCCCCCGGCGTCGGCAAACGCAGGGGGATCATTGACGGCCCCCTCCACCTCGGGCGGGGCGGCGGCGCGCGGAGGACGAGGCCTCGGCGCCGTGTCCTCGACCCCCCACCACCCAGGTGACCCTCGCGCCGCCTCACGAGGGCCCCCCTCCCGGGGCTCGGGGAGTCGTGGGCCGGCCGGCCCACCGATCCCACCCGGGCGGCGGGGAGTCGTCCGAGACCTCCACCACCTCCGCTTGCAGGACGCCGGCGGCGCCGCCGCTCGTGCCGCCTCCACCGGCGCCTCCGCCGCGTCTCCGCGGCCGCGGGCGCCGGCACGGCGCGCGCGGTCACTCCCGCTCCGCCTCCCTCCACAAACGCGCCCCGCGCGGCCGCGCCTCCGCCACCGCCGCCGCCGCGGCCCGCACCCCCCCACGACGGCCGGCGCCGGCCGCTCCTCGCCGACCGCCGACCGCGCCGCGGCGGGCCGATCCGTTGGCCGAGGCCTCGGGGGCCCCGCCCGCGCCCCGCGAGCTCTCGCCCGCCGCCGCCGTGCTTGTCCCCGCCCGCGGCACCCTCGACGAGCGCCGCCGGGGTGGGGATGGACGCGTCCGTCCTCGCGCACCTTGGCGGGTGCGAGAGGAGGCACGGTTGGCACCACCCCGCGCAAGCGCGAACGGAGGGTTAGAATGCCTAATCATCAACTAGTTAAACCGAGCGAAGCATCGAGCCCCTTACCTCGAGGAGGAAAAGGCGCGCTTCCTCTTCCTCGAAGCCTCGACGGATGAGGCCGGCGCGGGCCGGGCGCGCCCGCCGCCGCGTCTCCCAACGGCGCCGCCACGCGCGTGGGCGCGCCCCGCCCGCGCGCGCGGTCGCGCCCGATGTCGCGCCTCCCCGACGCGCCGCGCGCGCGGTGCACGCTCACCCCGCGTGCGGGTGCGCCCGCCGCCGCGCTCCCCCGAAGACGCCGCCGCGCGCGCGGACGCGCTTCCCCCGCGCGCGCGAGCACGCTCGATGCGCGCGCGCGCGCGCCCGCCGTGCGCGCCCCCGACGAGCGCGCCGGCGCCCGCGCGCGCGCGCCGCCCTCGATGTCAATGGCCGGCGGCGGGCGCCGTTGCGCCCGCCCCGAGCGATGCCGCCCTCGCCGCCGGCCGCCGGCTCGGCCGCGACGGGGCGCAGTCGCCACCTATCGAGGGGCCCTCCCCCTCGCCCTCTTCCTCTTCGTCCTCCTCCGAGGACGAGAACTCTTCGGTCCCCGGGGAGGAGAGCCCCGGCTCTTCGCGCCGCCGCACTCCGCGGCCCGCCGATCGCGACGTGCTTGATGTCGCCTCGCGTTCTCCCTCTTACGCGCCGCCGCTCGCCGCCGCCGCCGCGCCGCCCGCCCCGGCGCGCGGGGAGTCGGGGGTAGGCGGAATGGACTTGGCGACGGTGAAAGTCACCACCGTACACGGGAGCAACAAGGGCGCGTCGAGAGGCAAAGGCAACACAAAGAACTAAAACGAAATCAAGAACCAAACTCACGAGCGGGCCGGTGGGAAGTATCTCGAGGTCCCACGGGGTCCGACCCGCGAGCATCGGCGGCGTCCGGGTGTCGACGGCGCTCCACGCCCGGTGAGCGCATATGGCCGCTCGAGGGGCGTAGGGAGCATCCGCGACCTCGCCAAGTCGATGGGGTTGGCCGCCTCTGTCATCTCAAAGATGCAGAGCGGCCTCTCCATCAAGGGCACGACCCGCCTATGATGGAGAAAGGCGAGGACGCCCACCGCCTTCAGCCCCATCGTCGCCAGGCGCTGCAGCGTGGCCAAGACCGACTCCCTCGTCGCGCCCGATGCTGGGGCGTGGACACCCCGTAGCCCCAGGAGTCAGGCCTCTCCTTGAACACCCGGCCGGGTGTAGGGGGAAGGCCGGGCTCGGCGTTGCGCGGATAAAACCATCCCCGCTCCCGGCCGGCGTTGTTCGTCGTCATGGTGCGGGGGATGTAGACGCTCTTGAATTGCCCCCCGGGGGGCAAGCGACATCCCGCCGGCGCGCACCGCGCGGCGGGTCCTTGGCTCCGTCGTGGGGCCGCGTGACGAGCTCCGCGCGGAAAAGGTGTACCCGCAGCTCCCAATTGATCGGGATCCCCGGTACCCTTCGCAAACGCCGACGAACGTAGCCGCTCGCGAAATCGCGTTGGGAACGAAGTTGTGCGGCTCCACTCCGTAGTGGTGGCACATCGTCCGCATGAAGCGGCTCGCCGGTGCGTTGAAGCCCCGCTCGTGGTAGCGGATGAAGCTGACCACATAGCCTTCCGGCGGGTTGGGCGCATGGTCCACCGCCGGCGGCACTATCCACTCCACCGGACGTCCCTCCTCGTTGGCCGCTAGCTGGCCGGCGGCGACTAGCTCGCCAAGGGCCAGCCGCGTCACCGTCGACCTCTCCCAGGCATACGGCTCCAGGATCGTAAGGGGAAGCTGAGGCGGCACCATGGGGAAGGACGAAGGAATGCGAGGACGGAGAACAAGGAACGGAAGAAAAGCTCTAACGGCGACACCGCGCGGTGGCAAGAGCGAGGCGAAGACGAAGGGGCGGGGGACTGAAAATGGTGAGGCGTCAAGGTAAAAAACCGCCGTCTCCTCCACCCCCTCGCATTTATAAGCCGACGGGTGTTGACGGTGAAAATCCGTCAACCTAGCCTTGAGTTTACCTTCGGTGTTGGCATGAGTTTTATACCTTATCCATTGGTACTAACCCCCGTGGTATAACAAGTTCACTTGTGCATGTCGGTTTTGGAGTTTAATGTTTATGCGGGGTTTTAGTGTTGAATGCAAGACTTTCGGGATAAGTTCATCAAGCACCTCATGACAAGACCTTGAAGCCCCGAACAAGTCATGCAATGAAGCAAACTTAACTCCAAGAAGCCGGGGACTTGATCCGAGAAGACGACGGACTCCGGGGACCTCGACCGGAAAAAGTGCTGAATCTTGCAAGACAAGGAGTTGAGTCCAATTCGGAGAGAAACCGACGACATGGACCTACATGCGAAGGGGGGAACATCCGAGAAGCAAGGGAACCGACGTCGGGCAAAGGAGCCCACGGGCTGGGCCTAAATGGGCCCGGCCGGCCGGCCCGGCCCCGGTCGGCCCGGAGCCCATTTAGGGCCCAAATCCGTCCTCCTTTGCCCTAGCCGCCAATCGGGCTATTTATAGTCCCCTGACCGAGAGCCACGGAGAGAAGATTTCGTCTTCGGCCGCCGAGGAGCGAGAGAAGAGAGGGACACCATGTCGGGAGAGGAGAGGGTCGAGCTAGTTGACTAGGGTTTCCCTAGCCGACGTGGGAACCTTGCATGGAAGACCACGTCGGAGTTCCCGGAGCTAGAAGCAAGATCAAGGAAGGATCCGGTGGTGATCTTGTGTATGTATCATTGTCATAGTTGAATTATCAAGTTGAATCTTTTCTCGCCGATCAAGTGTTTCCTCGAAGATTTCGTTTTTCGATCGGCTTTGCTTATTCCAATTCTATTCGTACGATAGATTACATAGGGTGTTCTTGTAGCCGCGGTGGCTAGAGGTACACGCGGATCTTCCGAAAGAATCTCGACTTGTCTTTTGACTCGCCCTAAGCTCCCCGCATGAATAGGGATACGTTGTGACAGAACGGGGGGTCTCGAAAGGCGGATGTTTTCGGATTTGGACGGGAAACCACGATTTAAAGAGGCTTCTATTAAGATTCGATTTGCTACTTCTTCTCTTGCTTGGAACTTCAACAAAAGGCTTACCCCGATCCCTCTAGATCGGTTTATCTACCCAATCTTACTTTGTTTTCTCCGGTTTTTAGTAGATTAGATCTCGTTTTGTGTCTTTTACTTAGATGCATTAGGTTCTTTATTGAAGATTGCGGTTATTTGGCTTTAATAGATTAAGTCTTGCGTCACACATTTGTTCCACGGATTCGATACCTTGGGTTCACCACTCGAGGGAAGAAGGGTCCCTTGACTACGACGGGAGACTTGTACGCTTGCGAGTCACGAACGAACTTTGATACAATTATTAACCGTCAACAAGCCCCTTTTTCCGGCGCCGTTGCCGGGGAACAAGTGATCAAGATTTGATTTTTTATTGCTTTTTTTTTTGTAATTTTCAGTGCTGATTTTGTTTTATTTTTGCATCTACTAAACTTTGATCATCCTCAAAATACATCTAATCTAGTTTGTCTAACCCTAGTTATCATAAATTTATTTTTCCTTTCTAGTTTTTGCATACTTTGCTTATTGCTAACCCTAACCGGAGATGGTTGGCTACCTCTCCAAGAAACCCAAACCTTTTTGTGGATGATCCGGGAAAACTTTACGGAGCAAAGGTGACATGCAACACAAGCTAAAGGGGTGGAAACCCTAGATTCAAAAGTTGAAGTCGAAGGACCGTCGAAATCTCCAAGGGAATCACCACCTCCAAGTCCAAAGGAAGATCAACCTCAACCACCGGAGCGCTCGCGCACCCGGACATCGTTGATCTACCTATCATAAACCTTCAAGACGCCGGGAGGCGGTTCAAGATCAAAGTCTCAACTATCCGCATGACGATTGCGAGAGCCGAATGCATACGAGTCGGATTCCTTGAGTGGCATATCGGTTTACTTAAGAGGAGGATGGAGAAGATGGAGATGAAGAAAGAAGCTCAACACCTAAAGGCCGCCGAAGAAAGATCCTCATGCAAGGAGTGTGTGGAGTACGACCATGTCCAAGGTAACTCCGATGTAATGCAAGTTCGTCCATTCAAGATTTGGTTCCTCTTTGTGCACAATTCAAGGACTTGATGGACGAGCAAGCTAAGATCAACAAGGACGCCGTCACTAAGTTCGAGGCTATGGAGAAAATATTGAGAAATTTAGATGGCAAGGTGACGGAGGTCGGAAGCTCTATACGTGAAGTGTTCATCGTGATGAAGATGCTAGACGCAAGTGGGACAACTTGCCGGGCGCCCGATGGGTAACGAAGAAGAATATCCGAGACAACTCCAAGGTCCCAAGACGGCGAAGGCTACTCAAGCTCATTCGGGAGAGATGAAGGATCACACTAGAGACCATGAAGATCACGACCGAAGGACCGGAGTTCGAGATGCCGAGCCACAAGGAAGTTGTTGCATCCGTCAAGACCAAAGGACAAAGCCAGCTTGTGAAGACCAAAAAAATTGACTAAGCCAAAGCGGGTACCCAAGATTGCAACGCCCACAAAGAGCGTTGATCCGAAGTAATCAAGTGAAGAAGTCTAGCCATGGACTATAATCGAAGCGCTAGGCGGGAGGCAACCCGTTTCGTCGAGTCAAGAATAAGCTACGGGAGGACAACCCGATTCCAGGTTTTTCGAGTCTTTTTAATAATTTAGTTTTTGAGTTTTATTACGCAAAGACATTAGACTTAGAAGTGGTTGAACAATATTAGAGACATAATTCTTGATTGAATGTTTGCTTTATCATAAACCCTTTGCATGAACCCTCCTATGTGCTTGTTTGATTCTTTTCTTTTCGAGAAACCCTCAACCAAATAATTTCAGAACCTTAACTCAACCTTTCACCCTCATTATGGTGCTGAGGTTGACTTATTTTTCATGCTAAAACCACACGAGTAGAGCCACGATTTATATTTAAGTGTTAATAAAATTCAGCACGTGGTAGGACTCGCGTGAACCTAGAAATCAAAGCTTTTGGTTGGTTTTAAAAATCTTTATCCTTGGTTTCTCTAGGATTAGAATTTTTCTAAGCCTATTCTAATTTTGTTTTATTCAAAATCTTTCTTATTTAGCCAAAATTAGAACCTAAACCTATGCCCCCATGATCAAGCCGGGAAATGTTTGCTCTCAACCAATGAAGGCAAACTATACCGGTGAGACCGAAATCGACGTAAAAATAAAATATTTTCGACTTGCATTTGTTTTTAATGGTTTAAAAACTTCTCTAAAATTATGTTCGAGCTCTTGCATGGCTCTGAAAAATATTTTAAATTTCGAATTAGAGGAGTGCTTAACCTTAAACACACCTTAATGGAGGCAATCTAGTAATCATGCATGCACCATAGGATTCCCTTTCATCAACTTTCACCAATTCCACATACGAAGGACAAGCATGGTGGGCAGCAAGCATCAACTTTGCAGGAATTTCATGGTGGCATGTGAAGCAAGCGGAGCTAGGGAGTATGGACATAACCCAAAATATGAAGCATCAAGTGGAAGGACCAAGGAGTGGACGAG
This sequence comes from Cenchrus americanus, assembly GCA_947561735.1. NCBI lineage: Eukaryota > Viridiplantae > Streptophyta > Magnoliopsida > Poales > Poaceae > Cenchrus > Cenchrus americanus. The sequence goes on from OX387240.1 coordinate 61,895,692, forward strand.
AGCGTTTGGGTGGTGCAACTCGTGGAGCACGCGGGCGGGGAAAGTTGCGAGAGGTGAAATGATCGTCTTTGGAAGAAAGACGAGACGGGGAGGAGCACCGAGGCCGGCCTCACCTACATAAGGAGCCCCCCGGCTCCCGTTTTTCGCAAGCAAGCTTCCCTCTCCTTCCTTTGTTTGTGTGTTCAAGTTTGTGTGCTCAAAACCTCCGTAGACATAGCCAACCTTCCCAAGCTTGATGACTCAAGAAAAAAAACCACACTTTTAATCCACTCAAAGTCCACATCCGAAGCAAAGAGTTTAAGTGCCTAGTTACCGGTTGCAACCCGAGTTTTAGTTGAAGAAAAGAGTGCAAAGCAACCAAGAAGACCACAAGTCTCTTCTCCAAGAAGAAGAGTCCGTCGTCATCCAAGCCTTCATCAACCACGTCTTCGAGGAGGCACTCGGTTTCCGAGTCTCCCCGGAGCATGGAGGCGGACACGGCACCACCGAGGAGGAACGATGCTCTCCTCCTTGGTGGTATGAGGGCTGCGAGAAGCACTTCCATGAGGTTCACCGAACCTCGTGGGCATGCGGAGGAGCAGCCCGCGCCACCACGACGATCGACTCGCTCAACCGCACCACCTCCTTACACCCCGACACACTCTTCGTACGGCTTCATCATCTTGTCGGCGGAGGAGGAGGAGAGGCTCGCCAATCTTGAGAAGAGGCTTGTGCCGAACGTCGAGTTCGACGACCAAGCACTCTACACCTTGGGTTTTGGCACCGACATATACTATACGTTGGGGCACCTCGGATGGGTGCGGTTTTCCAACGGAATATCGGTGGACACCCATTTGGGTTACGCCTTGGAAATTTTAATGACTATTGCACCCATCGTTGATGATGATGGGGTGCAAAGCTTGTCATTCCGTTTGGAGGGAATCGAGCAAGTGGTTCCCTACGAGCACGTTAGGGAGCTGCTTGGATTCCACAAGGGAGCTCCGGAGAAAGTTGACGTGCCACCCGCATGTTGGCGGGATTTTGGAACATGATCTCCGGAGAAGCCCATCAACAACGCAATTGCATCCGCAACCCCATTATCCGGATATTTCACTCTTGGATGTGCAAGAGGGTATTGGGGAGGATGAAGGAAACAAAGGTGACCGACACGAGTTGAATTGGCTATACTCGGCTTTAATTGCCGGGCAGCCAATTGACCCCTCTTACCTCATGATCAACCGTTGGTGTTGTGAAGCAACATCGGGGGCGGGTAATATTGGTTCGGGGTGTTACCTCTCCATGTTGGCCTTTTCCTTGCGACCGGGGATCGCAAGAAACCCCGCTCACCTTTTGCGTGGTACCTCTCTCGGTTTTGAGTATTTGCGGCAAGGCAAATACATTAGTGGAGATGAGAGAGGAGGTTATCGGTTGGCCATAAGTGAACCTACCCCTTCCCGCCGAGAGGCTTAGGCTTTTCAACGAGGGGAGAGAAGATTGGTTGGAAGAGGGACTACTTGTCCCCGCAAGGAAGAACAAAAGAGGAAGAATCGTAGAGGAGGGAACATCCTCCGCACGGGCGAGTGGAGCACAACCCAATGTGCAACCATTCGGCGGGGTTCCTCCTCCGCCAAGTTATTACGGAGGGCCACAAGAGCAAGCATGGGGGAGTGGTGCACCGGTACCCCCACCAAATTATGTTGTGCCCAACGCTAACTTCGCGGAGTCCTACGCTCATCATCCCCAACCACAACAAAGCATGGCCATTATTGGAGGGTATGCTGCAAGAAACGCTCAAAACATCGCAGCCATCCAAGCTAACGCAAGCGAACTTGGTGAAGGCAATGCAAATATTGCCTTTGAACTTGGACGCCTTCACCTTGTGGAGCCAAATCAATTCGTCGGAGGGAATGTCCAATCATATTACGAGCAAGGGTATTATTATCAAGATCATCAACATCAACCACCGGCGGAGGACTAGAAGATTTAGGAACTTTAGTTTTCTTTTCTTTTCTCTTTCTATGTAATTTTCAGCTTTTGCTTATGTGTGTTTGCGTAGTATTTTCTGTTTTTATTTAAATTTCAGCAAGCATGTTAGTTTATTTTCAGTTTGTATTTCAACTTGATGTCATGATTAATAAAGACACCACCTTGATTATATCATTGGAAAAGTTACAAAATTCGTGCCATGATGATATATGATTAAAATTGCAGCTTTGTTCATCTTTGTAATTGATTTATGCATGTTTAAGCTAGTGCTCTCTTAAAAATACAGATCTGAATTTATTTAAATGCTAGCTTAATTTTCAGCGGAGGTTATGATTTAAAATAAAGACCCATAATGTTTTATGTGCTCTCAAGTTATGAATAGATTAAAGATGTCTTTTATGCTCAAAAATATTGCTAACCTTGTCACAAATATCACTTGTGTGTTGCTCAACCTATCCAAAGCCTTATATATATTTGAGTGCATAAACCTTAGTGTACAAGATTTATTTTTGAGTGAGTTATTGCAGGCCATGATTTCTGCGGCCCGAGACTAAGAAGTTTGGTCATTCCATTTTTGCGTATCTATCTTTTTGCTAGCCGCTTATCCGTGCATTGTGTATCCCCGCATCGGTGATCTCACAAACTTCGCCGGATATCCACCCTTAAACCAAATATCATTTTTTGTGATTACCTCCTTGACCACAACCTATCGTTGAGAATGGATCATCAATTCAAGGAAGATCGAAGACGGTGCCAACGTTGAAGATTTCAAGTATCTCTCCAAGGAAAAATATTCCGGTACCTACCTTATTTTTCGCCTCTTTGCTCGAGGACGAGCAACGTCTAAGCATGGGGGAGGAGGTAGGTACGGTGCAGTTTTAGAGTTCAAAGGGGAATATTTAAAAAAAAGATGATGAAAGAAAAAAAATCCAGTGATACTCATGACTTTCAAGGTATAAAAAAAATCAAAACTTCGTTATGAAAGTCATGGGCTGAATATATGACGAGGAAAAAATGAATGAATGAAAGAAAGAAAAGAATGAGAAATATGAGAAAGAAAAAAATGTGCGTAAAGTAAATTCCCTAGCTCTCTAAAAGTGCATTCAAGGCTTCAAGTTAAAAAGATCCATTCTCATCTTCCAACCATGTGCAATCCGATAACGAGGACTTCCTTTGTGCCTCGGGATCACTCTTTGCCATTTGCACATGTCCACTTATCTAAAAGTGTGTGTATTTTTCTCTTTCCCCTCCTTGATTTAACATTATTTTCCAATGACCTTTTTGACGAGTCTCGGTAAGACCATGAGAAGCTTGTCTTGTTTTGACAACACCTCATTTATAAAATCTTGTTAGGACTAAACTTTCCCAAAGCTCCATATAAAGCCTACCACATATATATGAGAGGGAAAGGAGTAGAATATATAGGCTTGAGAGACAAGTGAGATGAGAGTTCATGAGCAATATACAAGATGATTTAAATTTGTGAATTTGGTTTAGCTTTTCTTTATCTCGTTCTTTATTTCAAAAATTCGAGGTCTATTTAAAACTTTGTGAGCATGTTAATACTTGTGGGATAAGCTTAATAAGAATCTACCCTCCGTAAAGATGAAGGCTAGCACATTATGGAACTTTAATGAATTAAAATTTTGAGAGCATTATGTTTTCTCATGTGTATTCAAGTGCAAAGCTTAAGCATTGTTTAGCAATGATGATATCCATCGAAGGCTTACTCGAGGACGAGCAAGGTTTTAGCATGGGGGAGATGTTGACGGTGAAAATCCGTCAACCTAGCCTTGAGTTTACCTTCGGTGTTGGCATGAGTTTTATACCTTATCTATTGGTACTAACCCCCGTGGTATAACAAGTTCACTTGTGCATGTCGGTTTTGGAGTTTAATGTTTATGCGGGGTTTTAGTGTTGAATGCAAGACTTTCGGGATAAGTTCATCAAGCACCTCATGACAAGACCTTGAAGCCCCGAACAAGTCATGCAATGAAGCAAACTTAACTCCAAGAAGCCGGGGACTTGATCCGAGAAGACGACGGACTCCGGGGACCCGACCGGAAAAGTGCTCGAATCTTGCAAGACAAGGAGTTGAGTCCAATTCGGAGAGAAACCGACGACATGGACCTACATGCGAAGGGGGGGAACATCCGAGAAGCAAGGGAACCGACGTCGGGCAAAGGAGCCCACGGGCGGGGCCTAAATGGGCCCGGGCGGCCGGCCCCGGTCCGGTCGGCCCGTGCCCATTTAGGGCCCAAATCCGTCCTCCTTTGCCCTAGCCGCCAATCGGGCTATTTATAGTCCCCCGACCGAGAGCCACGGAGAGAAGATTTCGTCTTCGCCCGCCGAGGAGCAAGAGAAGAGAGGGACACCATGTCGGAGAGGAGAGGGTCGAGCTAGTTGACTAGGGTTTCCCTAGCCGACGTGGGAACCTTGCATGGAAGACCACGTCGGAGTTCCGGAGCTAGAAGCAAGATCAAGGAAGGATCCGGTGGTGATCTTGTGTATGTATCATTGTCATAGTTGAATTATCAAGTTGAATCTTTTCTCGGCGATCAAGTGTTTCCTCGAAGATTTCGTTTTTCGATCGGCTTTGCTTATTCCAATTCTATTCGTACGATAGATTACATAGGGTGTTCTTGTAGCCGCGGTGGCTAGAGGTACACGCGGATCTTCCGAAAGAATCTCGATTGTCTTTTGACTCGCCCTAAGCTCCCCGCATGAATAGGGATACGTTGTGACAGAACGGGGGGTCTCGAAAGGCGGATGTTTTCGGATTTGGACGGGAAACCACGATTTAAAGAGGCTTCTATTAAGATTCGATTTGCTACTTCTTCTCTTGCTTGGAACTTCAACAAAAGGCTTACCCCGATCCCTCTAGATCGGTTTATCTACCCAATCTTACTTTGTTTTCTCCGGTTTTTAGTAGATTAGATCTGTTTTGTGTCTTTTACTTAGATGCATTAGGTTCTTTATTGAAGATTGCGGTTATTTGGCTTTAATAGATTAAGTCTTGCGTCACACATTTGTTCCACGGATTCGATACCTTGGGTTCACCACTCGAGGGAAGAAGGGTCCCTTGACTACGACGGGAGACTTGTACGCTTGCGAGTCACGAACGAACTTTGATACAATTATTAACCGTCAACAACGGGGTGAGCTCTCCGGAGCGGATGCCCCGCTCGCATTAAGCTGCAGGGAATCTTCCCTTCACGCCGACGGGCGGGCCCCACCACGGCTGCAGCGGCCACATCACTCAAGGCGGGCCATCATCACGGCGGAGACCCGCGAGGATCGAGGTGAAGCCGTCACGTCCACCCGCCACGCCGCCCACTACGCGTGCGCGCGCGGCGCGGCCGCCTAAAAAGACGCGCCCGCGTGCGCAAAACCGCGAGTCTCGACCGCGAGGCATTTAATGATCGGGTCCCTTGCCAAGCAAGGAGAACCCTCGAGCGGGGCGAACCCCCGGCTTGAGACAAGGGCAACCCTCGATGGGATATCGACGTGAGAAGGCCGCCGGGACCTCGCTTGATGTAAAGCGAGGCACCGCGGCGCCCATGCCACGTAAAACCCTCGAGCGGCACGAGCCCTCAACTCAAAACGAGAATAGCCCTCGATGGGATATCGACGTGAGAAGGCCGCTCGGGACCTGCTTGATGTAAAGCAGACGCCACGGGCGCCCATGCCGCGTAAAACCCTCGAGCGGCACGAGCCCTCGGCTAAAAACGAAAACACCCCTCGATGGGATATCGGCGCGAGAGGGTCGCCCGGGACCTGCTTGATGTAAAGCAGGCACCGCGGGCACTCATACCGCGTAAAACCCTCGAGCGGCACAAGCCCTCGGCTCAAAACGAAAATAGCCATCGATGGGATATCGACGTGAGAAGGCCGCCCGGGACCTGCTTGATGTAAAGCAGGCACCGCGGGTACCCATGACACGTAAAACCCTCGAGCGGCACGAGCCCTCGGCTCGAGACAATGTCAACCCTCTAAAGAGGGCACGCGCGTGAGAGGGTCGCCCAGGGCCTGCTTGAAGTAAAGCAGGCACCGCAAGCACCCATGCCGCGCTGTGCTACCAACCAGCACCTCGAGGGCTGGCTCGCCCAGACCCCTCGACGGCCGCAAACGTGAAAAGACGGGGCCGCCCGGCGCCACCCCCGCACGGCCCTACCGATCGGAGGTCCGAAGCCCGACCCTCGACGGGTTCGAACAGGCGCCACAGATCGCAGAGTTAGGGACGACGAGGGCACGCGCATTCGAGCCGTTCCTCGAGCCCGTCGGCTCGAGGGTGCCCCACATGTCGTGTTCGAGAGCCAGCGAGGGCAGCTAGCAGGGGGATCCCACCGAGGGAGAGCTTCGCGCCCTCGGTCCCTATCGAACGGGACCGAGTCCCACCTAGCAAACCCACGCAAGCGCTTCCATGGACGTGTCTCCGGACCGCGCAGCCTACCCTTATCGAACGGGGCATGGACGTCCACTTGAACCACCCGCTAGCGGCTCGACGAGAAATCCGCAATCCGCTACCCGCTCGATGGGGGTTGCGGAAACCTCACCCTCCGTCCCGCGGAGGGACGGCGAGGGCGCGTTAAAAAACAAGTCGCCAAGCTCTACCCGATCGCCTCGAACGGGCCAAGGCTCGGGGGCTTGATGCACGGCTACACCTCCTTGAAATTGCACCCGCCGGAGACGGTGCCCGCCGGTGCGTGCACCCCCGAAGCCGGCTGAAATACCGCCGATGCCGGTTGGCATATGTGCCACGCCCTCTGACCAAAATTCTCGCGGTTAACCCCTGCAGGAGTACCCACACTCCTGCAGGGCTTCGGGGGCTAGACCCGCGGGTCCGCTGACGCGGCCCCACGGAAAGCGTTCGCGGAACAAGGAGGGAAGAACGTCCTATCGGTGGGTTCCGGCACCGCGGGAGCCTCAATGGCAAACCCACGGATGCTCGGGGGCTGCTGTCGGGGACGACCCTAGGGGTCCCCTTAAACAATGGGGAAAACCTCACTTAAAACCCGCAACGAAACCCAAATACGTTAAGCCTAACCATGCGGGTGCCTAACCATGCGGGACACGGCCCACGGGAACTCCGACGGCCCATCGAGGCGGCCCACGTAAGGATCCCCTCAAACAGAGCTCCGCCTCGTTCGAGGATGCGCGCTCCCTTCGGGCGGGCGTCGCCCCGCTCGAGGGGCGGCCTCCCTTCGGGCGGGCATCGCCCCGCTCGAGGGGGCGGCACTTCCCTCGAGCGGGCTCCGCCTCGCTCGAGGGTACGCCCGCCCTCGGCCGGGGGTCCGCCACGCTCGAGGGTGCCCCTCACGCGTGCGCCGGCCCCGTACACGGGCATTTAACGCCCGACGCCGCGGGGACGGCGCCATCATGCGCCGGGGCTCGCACCCCGGTGCTGCCGCACCAACTCCCCGGGGGAGGAGCCCATCCCCGCCACGCGTGGGAGGGGACCGTGCGGCGCGGCCGATGTCGGTCCCGTGACACCGTGCGCACGCCCCGAAGACGGCTAACACGCCGAGCCCTCGAAAGGGGGCCGGCGCACCCTCGATTCACTTTCTTGTGACCCTACAGGGTTAGGTGGAGGCGCTAGGCCGGTGGACCGCCATCCCCGCCACCGCGCGGCGTGGCCGCCGTACCCGCGCGTGCGGTGCGCACGCCGGCCCTGTAGCAACGACTCCAGCCCCGTGAAGCGCGTCGGGAAGGAACGCCGTTCTGCCTACTCCTGTACGCCGTACAGGCCTGCGTCAGCACCTCCCTCGAGCCTATCAGAGGACATCACCGCCATTCGCTGCTCTCCTACCCTCGAACCGCCACTGTTCGGGTACAAGTCAGGCCATGATGACCAGATCGCTGCAAGGATCGCCCGGACGGCCGCCCACTCTACAGCGTAGCACGTCGTGCTTCTCCACGTAGCTAGATAGCGCGGCGTGCATGTAATTCGCCACCCCCTTGATCTATAAAAGGGGGACGAACCCCCCAGCCGCGGGGGAGAGGATAGAACGCACCCATACGGACTCATCCCGACAAGAGCACGCCGTGCACTCACTCTCTTATTCTCCCACAACATCTTCGGTCACTCCACTAGGGACTTGGAAGCCACGCTTCCTCTCTGCCTCGCTTGTAGCGGCCCCACTACGAGGCACCCTCGGTGCCGAGCAATATAGTGCCGTGAGCACACCCCTGCTGGACGTACGGCCCCCTCGGCGGGAACCGGGATAAAAACCCCGTGTCACTTGTTGCTTAGCATCGACCATTGAGGGATAGACCTCGGCGCTATCTACCGGTCGGTGTCGGACCATATTCCGCACCGACAATGCCGCACAGCGCCGGAGCCGCGCGCGAGCGCCGGCGTGGGTTTGTACGAGCGGGGGCGACTGCCATGCCGTTACCGGTGGCGGGGATGGCGCCCCGCCGCCTAACGCCTCCACCTAACCCCGCGGGGTCACAAGAAAGCGGATCGAGGGTGCGGCCGGCCCCCTTCGAGGGCTCGGCGCGTTAGCCGTACCGGAGCAGGCGGCGCGGTGTCACGGGATTGGCACCGACCACGCCGCACGGTTCCCCACGGTGGCGGGGATGGGTTCCCTCCGGGGAGTTGGTGCCACGCGCCGGGCGCGAGCCCCGTGTGCATGATGGCGCCGCCCCGCCGTTGTCGGGGCATTTAATGCCCACGTACGGGAACAGGGCGTGCGCGTGCGGGCGCCCTCGAGTGAGGGCGGAGCCCGCTCGAGGGCGGAGCGAGCCCTCGAGCGAGGCGGAGCACCGCTCGAGGTAGCGCGCCCCCCTCAAAGCGGGCGGAGCCCGCTCGGGGAGGCGTGCGCCCTCGAGCGAGGCCGAGCCTCGCTCGAGGGGATCTTTGAGTGGGCCGCCCCGGGTGGGCCGTCGGGGCCACCGCGACGTGGGCCCCGCCTTGTGTGTTTAAGTGAGATGCGCTTAGCTTTGGCTCGTCGTGGGTTTTAAGCGGGGATTCCCTAGTTGACTTAAGGGGGCCCCTAGGGCTGTCCCCGACAACTAGCATAACCCATGTTACCAACATTTGCATTTTCATCATCACTAGCATGAGACTCAATATTTTCAACAACATTGTGAGCCTCTGCATCCTGCCCATAAGGTGTCAATGGTTTGTTGAGAAAAGCTTTAGCATTGTAAAATGGACGATAAAGTTCATGCTTCACATCACATAGACCATTGAACCCCGTCTTGATCTTGATCAAAGACATAATATAAGGAGCAAAATAAATACTATCTCTGACAAGACGCTTCTTGCAAATCATTTGATCAAGAATAAGCTTCACAACATCAAATTTAGTTCCATTCATGATGTGATCAATCACATTCCAATAATGTTCTCGGACCTTATCCTTATTACCACTTTTAGGCATAAAGGTATGTCTAATGATGTTGTTGATGGCAACCGGATGATGTCTAAGTCCTGCTGCTAGCCAGTTCATTATAGTTGCATTTGAGGTGCCGGGCTCATAGAAGACAATTTGTGTTTTCAAGAATATCCTCATTATAAACATTAACACCCTCACTAAAATACTCATAGTTAAGAAGATTGGCAACCGCAAATTCTTCAAATGTGGCCTCATACTCACTCTTACCGGTCATCCACCTCATTTTCTTTCCTATGAAATCCATTTCATAAGTTGCATAGAATTGTCTAACTATGGTATCATTCCAATCACATCTATCTTTGAAGAAACGGTTTCAAGTCCAAATTTTCAAGTTTTGTTGCCACCACGGCTAAGACAGGTTTAGACTCAAGATAGTCAAAATCAACCCGCTGATGAGCAAATACGTGCACTCCATCAAACTACTAAAAAAAGGCTTGCTCTTGCACAGTGGTGTGGAAATATAAGTTGTGAGTGTCACGGGGTTGATTATAAGCATTGTCATTCCTAGCAATAGCAAACTCTCTTTGATTCCACTGCCTTCTAGGAGCTGTGTAATTAATCACATCAATAATGTCAGCATTGTTACCTCCCCCCTGATTTATCTCATCTTCATCTACCATGAATGAGGCACTGGCCGCTTCATCGGCCGGATCAAAATCACTGTCATTTGGATTGTCGGGCTCCTCTTCTTCCTCAGAGGTATCATCTTTTCTACGCCTCTTGGATGTCCCAACATCCTTGCTCTTCTTCTTTGATGCGGTCTTTTTGGTCACCTTCCTAGTGAGTGAAGCGATAGCTTTACGAGCACCGTCAAAAGCCATATATTTCAATGAGTATTAACGAGTTGGAAGCAATTAGAAGGAGAGTCAAACCCCAAACTAGAAGCTACTCGGGCATGGGTGCGGCTGCCGGGGCCGCGCGGACCGTCCACGCAAAGGCGGCGGACGGTCCGCCCGGTCCGGGCCGGCAAGCGCCCGTGAACAAGAGGGTCCGAATCTTTCCATCCTCGTAACTTGATCAAAATCCAATATTTCTTTACCAAAATTTTGCCACAACACCACATTGATATCCCAAACACATTCACCAAGCCAAAATCTTGAAATCATGGACGAAATTTAGATCACACTTCCAAACCCTAATCACCTTCTTGCTCAAAATCCGAGAAATAGAATGAGAGATTCAAAAAAAATACCGGATGACATGGTGGAGAACCTCGCGGAGAGTCCGGGGATATGCTCGAACGGTCGGGGGAGTGCTCCGGTCGAAATCCCCAAGAGGGAGACCTTTTCTTTGAGAGGGAGCAAGAAAGAGAGAAGGAAGGAGATTGGGTCGGGTTGGGGAAAAGAGAAGAGGTGCCTGCTTGACTTCATCCCGCGGCCTGGGTCCCACCGGTGCGCGGCACGTGCGGACGGTCCGCGAAGTCCCCGGGGACGGTCCGCGGCACGCGAGGACGGTCCGGACCCAAGGCGCGGACCGTTCGTTATTAATTCCCGAACGTCCGAGAGATGCACTTCCTCTTCACGCTCGCGCGGACGGTCCGTCTTGGCCGGCGGACGGTCCGCCGGAGAGCGGCCGGACGGTCGGCCTATTGCCGCGGACGGTCCGACCTCCTCCTTTAATTTCAGCTTGATACAACTCAAGATAAAGATTTGCAAGGATATCTTTTGGGATCATTGCTCAAGAATAATGGAGGGAATTTGTTGAATGATGCAATGTACCAAGTAATTCTAGAAAATTATGCAAAAGCAAGCTTCACGAAAATTAGAGAATAAAAGACAAGAAATAAGCTAGAAATGAATAAGAGAGATAGACGGATGCATAAGGATAAACACATGTGCTAGCTCGAAGCCACATTCGAGATGTCAATAACATTTAGCTCATTTCTCAATTTGCAAAACCGAGACTCATCCAAGGGCTTGGTAAATATATCCACCAATTGATTATCCGTGCTTACTCCATCAATCTTGATATCTCCTTTGCTCACATGATCTCTAAGAAAATGGTGTCGAATATCGATATGCTTGGTTCTAGAGTGTTGAACCGGATTGTTGGCAATCTTGATGGCACTTTCATTGTCACATAAGAGAGAAATTTCCTTGATTTTCACACCATAATCAAGAAGTGTTTGCTTCATCCATAGCAATTGAGCACAACAACTTCCCGCCAAGATATATTCCGCTTCGGCGGTAGAAAGAGCCACTGAATTTTACTTTTTAGATGACCAAGAAACAAGTGACCACCCAAGTAATTGACACCCCCGGAAGTGCTCTTCCTATCAACCTTGCAACCGGCATAATCCGAGTCCGAAAATCCTAATAATTCAAATTGAGCACCCTTTGGATACCAAAGACCAATGTTAGGAGAATACTTCAAATATCTCATAATCCTTTTTACGGCAGTCAAATGACACTCTTTGGGTGCGGCTTGAAATCTAGCACACATGCACACATTAAACATGATATCGGGCCTAGATGCGGTAAGATAAAGTAAACTACCAATCATGAACCTATAAAGCTTAAGATCAACCGGTTTACCTCCCTCATCAAGATCAAGATGCCCATTAGTAGCCATAGGAGTTTTGATGGGTTTTGCATCTTCCATGCCAAATTTCTTTAAGATGTACCTCACATATTTAGATTGGCAAACAAAAGTGCCTTCCTTCAATTGTTTCATTTGAAGACCAAAGAAGAAACTCAATTCACCAATCATAGACATTTCAAATTCCCTAGACATCATTTCTCCAAATTCTTTACAAAAGTCTTCATTTGTTGAACCAAAGATGATATTATCAACATAAATTTGACAAGTAAAGACTTCATTTCCAATTTTCTTGGTGAACAATGTAGTATCAACCTTTCCAATTTTAAAGCCCTTTGAAAGAAGAAAGTCCCAAAGCCTTTCATACCAAGCACGAGGGGTTTGTTTCAACCCATATAATGCCTTAGAGAGCTTGTACACATGATTAGGCTTTGTGGGATCTTCAAAGCCGGGAGGTTGCTCAACATATACTAGTTCACTAATTTTCCCATTCAAGAAAGCACTTTTGACATCCATTTGATATAACTTGATATTGCGAGAACAAGCATAAGCAAGCAAGATTCTTATGGCTTCAAGTCTAGCTACGGGAGCAAAGGTTTCATCAAAATCCAATCCCTCTACTTGAGTATAACCTTGAGCAACTAATCTAGACTTGTTCTTCACAACAATACCATCTTCATTTTCTTTGTTTCGGAAGACCCATTTAGTACCAATGACATTATGATTCTTGGGTCTTTCAACCAACTCCCAAACTTCATTTCTAGTGAAATTATTTAATTTTTCTTACATAGAAATAACCCAATCCAGATCATTAAGTGCTTCATCTACACGCTTAGGCTCATGGAAAGAGACAAAAGAATAATGTTGACAAAAAGAAGCAACACGAGATCGAGTTTGAACACCCTTACTAATGTCACCCATGATTTGATCAATAGGGTGATCTTTGGTGACTTGATGATGAATTCTTGGTTGATCAATTGGTTCTTGAGTTGATGGAGAAGGTGTAGTCATATGGGCCATCCGATCATCTTCTTAGGGTGAGTCATTGTTGCTTGAGTTACCATTTTGTTGATCATGATTATTTGTTGTGGAAGTAGATGGGTTAACTTGAATAGATATTGATGGACCTTCATCATCATCTTCTTCTCTAGGCATGATATCCAGAATGGCCATAGTCTTCATTGCTTTGCTTAATTCTTCACCTCTCACATCATCTAAATTCTCTTTTTCATCTTGAGAGCCCAATGTTTCATCAAATTGCACATCATATGCTTCCTCAACCAATCCTTTGGACTTGTTGTATACTCTATAGGCTTTGGAATTTGAAGAATATCCAAGAAGAAATCCCTCATCACACTTGCTTTGAAATTTAGACAACCGAGATCCTTTCCTCAAGATATAGCACATGCAACCAAAAACCCGGAAATATGAAATATTGGGCTTCCTTCCATTTAGAAGTTCATGTGGTGTTTTGTTGAAGAATCTATGACAATATAGCCTATTAGAGGCATGGCAAGCGGTGTTGATAGCTTCGGCCCAAAAGGAATCCGAAACTTTGTACTCATCTAGCATTGATCTTGCCATCTCAATCAAGGTCCTATTCTTCCTCTCAACTACACCATTTTGTTCCGGTGTATATGTAGTTGAAAACTCATGCTTGATTCCTTTCTCATCACAAAACTCTTCAACATTTGTTTTCTTGAACTCACTACCATTGTCACTTCTAACTTTCTTCAACTTTAGCTCAAATTCATTTTCGGCTCTTGTCACAAATGACTTGAAAATATCACAAGTAATAGCTTTGTCATGAAGAAAGAATACCCATGAGAATCTTGAATAATAATCCACAATTATAAGACAATAGGTATTTCCACCAATGCTTCTATAGGTAGTAGGACCAAATAAATCCATATGTAGCAATTCCAATGGTCTTGTGGTTGACATAGTGCTCTTGTTAGGATGTGGATTGGCAACTTGTTTTCCGTCTTGACAAGCACTACACAATTTATCTTTCTCAAATTTTACATCTTTCAAGCCAAGAACTAAGTCATGCTTTACCAACCGGTTGAGTTGTTTCATACCAACATGACCAAGTCTTCTATGCCATAACCAACCCATAGAGGCTTTTGAGAATAAACAAATAGTCAAATTAGCCTTCTTAGATGAGAAATCCACTAGATATAAGCTCTCATGACGAAAGCCCTTAAAATAAGAATCTTTCCCATCAAGTGAGGTAACCTCAAAATCATTGCTAGTGAATGTACATTTATAACCATTATCACAAAGTTGAGCAATAGATAGCAAATTGAAATTAAGAGAATCAACTAGCAAGACATTAGAGAGATTATAATCTTTATAGATAGGTATTTCACCAATGCCTTTTACACCTCCCTTGCTATCATCTCCAAAAGTGATGTTATCAAAATCGGAAATGTCTTCATCAAGATGAGAGAATATTTTTCTTTCGCCGGTCATGTGGTTTGTACAACCACTATCAATTACCCAATGTCTTCCTCCGCTTTATAATTCACGTACAAAAGAAATTACTTTGTTTTAGGTACCCAAATTTTCTTGGGTCCTTCAATGTTAGTGACCAAAATTTTAGGCACCCAAATAGATTTCTTTTTACTACTACCAAGAGAGCGACCAACATATTTAGCACAAACAACACCCTTAGAATCTTTCTTGAGAATATAGGAAGGATCCAAGGATACGGTCTTCTTGCTCTTGCATTGGTGATCCACATCAACCCTTGTCTTGCACTTATGGCACATCTTAATTTTTTCTTCTTCCTCAAAGGAAACATTTGAATTTACAAAGATACTTTCCTTAGGAATGAAGGCCTCTTTTCCTTTCTTGGGCAAGTAACCAAGTGCATCTTTATCTAAGGTGAATTTTTGATTTGTACAAATATGATTAAACCGAACATGACTTCCAAAATACCGTGCAAGATCCTTAGACAAGCACTCAATCTCCTTCTTCAAAGATTCATTTTCCAATAATAGAGAGTCATAAGACAATCCTCACTAATGCAAGAGCTAGTGCTTGTGCTACAAGATGGGTTAGATGGACATGGAGAAGTATTCAATATATTACATTCAACACCCATGCTCATTGTTCTTTTGACTTCTTGTGCAAGGAGAGAGTTGTGAGCTTCCTTAAGCTCCTCATGCTTATCTTTAAGAGTTTCCCAAGAAATGTTAAGTGTTTCATGAGAAGTCTTAAGATTTTCATGAACAGTCTTTAGCTCCTCAAAGGAATTTTGAAGTGAAATATTTTTCAACTCCAAATCTCTCAACTTTGATCTCTCCATGCGCAATTTGTCATCAGACTTAATGACCATGGCAACAAGATCATCATAAGATAAAGCATATCATCATTACCACTATCACAATCATCATCATTGTCGTCGATTATTACCTTTGATTCACCTTTTGCCATAAGACAATATGGCTCGGAGAAGAGTGAAGGAGCTTCCTTGATAGCAACCCCGGCAAGACCTCTTGAAGGCTTGTCATCGTCATCTTCATCGGAGCTTGCATCGGAATCCCACTCAACAAAGTATGCTTGGCCATTTTTCTCCTTCTTGTAATATTTCTTCCTTTTCGGTACACTCTTCTTGTCTTTCTTCTTACCATATTTGTCTTCTTTCTTGTTTGGATAATTAATTGAGATATGTCCAATTTCACCACAATTGAAGCAATCTTTGCCTTCAAAAGGATTATTCTTTGAAGATTGCCCCATCTTTCCAAACTTCTTCTTCTTCATAATTTTTTTAAGCCCTTTTACAATAAGAGCCATTCCTCATCGGAGTCAATGTCTTGGTTATCATCATCATTTTCTTCTTGAGTAGCCTTGGCCTTGAGAGCAATATTTGTCTTCTCTTCATTCATTGATTGAGCTTGAACTTCCTTTTGTGATTGCTTGAATAAGTAATGAGTTTGCACTTCACCAAGCACCTCCGTAGGAGTCATCTTACTCAAGTCACTCCTCACAAGCAAAGTCACAATTGTCTCATATTTTTCCGGAAGGCATCTAAGGAACTTGTGAGAGAAGTCTTTGTTTGAGACATCAAAATCAACACACTTGAGTTCATTCACTATATCATTCAACAGGGTTGAACATGGTTGAAACATCTTCATCCTTCTTCATGGTGAACTCATTGAACTTTCTCTTGTACAAATAGAGCTTTGCTTCTTTAACGGTGGATGTTCCCTCGTAGATTTCCATAAGCTTCTCTCATATCTTATTTGCCTTCTCAAGTCCCTTCAATTTATTGAATTCACTAAGAGCAAGAGCATTGTAAAGCACACTCAAGGATCTATCATTGAGTTTTTCATTTTTATCATCTTGATCCGACTTATTCTTAGGATCGAAAATAACATATCCTTCCGTTACAATTCTCCATAATTCTCTTCCCAAGGCCTTGAAGTGAACCTCCATTCTTTTCTTCCAATAGTCATAATTGTTCCCATCAAAGACCGATGGCTTCCCAACATGAAACTTATCTTCCTCAGCCATTTATCCTACTCCGAGATGGTTAAATCTCTCAAATAAGGAGTCCTTAGATCTGATACCACCTGTAGGATCTAGGATACCGACTAGAGGGGGGTGAATAGGCGGTTTAAAATCTAACACCACAACACTAGAGAAATTTAATTAGAACCACAAGGAGAATTAAATCTCTACCTATTCTATTCCTATGTTGAGGGTTTTGCGGCCTAGGGTGACAAGATATTAAACAATCTCTAGAAATTGAATGCTCAAAGTAAAGTACTTGAAAGGAAATTGAGGAAAGAAATAACCGAGCACAAGAGACGAATTTTATCCCGTGGTATCGATGACTTGCGGTCACCCCTAATCCACGTTGAGGTGGATTCAATGTTCAACCGCTCTTCTATCAAGACACAACTTGATCTTGAGCGGTTAGAACCAAAGAACCACTCCACACCTCGATTCCACTAGAGTTGCTCTTTACCGCTCCGGTGAGGTGAGCACAATACCTCTCACAACACGAAATCCGGAGCCATGCACAATCTTCTTGCGAGCTTCAACGGATCCTTCCACCACCAAGCCACCTAGGAAGCGGCAACTTCCAAGAGTAACAAATGAACCACTTGCTTGATGATTCCCTAGTGCCACAAAGATCAAAACCTTGATGCAATGCACTAGAAGCTCTCAATCTCACAAAGAATACAATCATTAAACCAAGTGAGTGAGAGAAAGGAGAAGGAGAGCTCTACAAGGGAGTATGGACCTCTAAAAGTGCCAAGAGAGCATCTCCAACCCCGGGCTTGGAGTATATATACTCCCCCTTCCCGTTACTAGCCGTTATGGGCAAAACGCGTACCTCGCGGGACCGTCCGCGATGTCCTCGCGGACTGTCCGCGTTTGAATTCCAACGGTAAAAACGCAAAGTCAACGGCCGGGCGGGGGCGACCGTTGGGCCGAGCGGACCGTCCGCGGGGCCACGCGGACCGTCCGCTGGGCCCCGCGAGCCGTCCGCCGGTCCACCGAGCTGCACCCTGTTCTGTTAAGAATAACGGACCGTCCGCACGGGGTGCGCGGACGGTCCGCCCGAAGCGCATTTTCTCAAAAACTTTTGCCAAAAAAGTCAGATATTAAATAAATATCATAAACTCGCGGACCGTCCGCCCCAAGGGCCGGACTATCCGCCCAACACCTCGAAAACCGATTTTCCTTAAGATTTTCAATGAAATCCTTTTACCAAGAGAAATCGCCACTCATCTAAATGCAATGCATGCAAATTTTTTATCCAAGTGGCATTATGGAAAGTCAAGCCGATGAAATTGATCCCTCTTGATAGTACGGCTATCTATCCTATCAACCGGTCATTTAACATCCTCTAATCACCTTACGACCGGCAAAAATAAAACCCTATCTTTTACCTTTGTCTTGAGCTCTTTCCAACACAAGCCACACAAGACTTTCTCATTTATACCGCATGATCTCATCATTCCACGGACTAACCTATTCTTATAACTCAAATAAGAATATTAGTCCATAATGATTGTCATTAATTACCAAAACACGAATTAGGGGCCTAGATGCCTTCACGCGTGGCCCCGCGGTCAAAACCTCGCGCTCGGGGCGAGCGACCGCGGAATTGGTTTTGCGGCCGAGGCCGGTCGCACCGCGCCACCTCTATCTCCATACGTATGGCCCACATGAACCACATGTCACGTGGGCTTTGCAAATCAATTTTTTGTTGCCCCCGCACCCGTGGTGCCTCTATTCCCATCTCTAACCGCCGTAGGTCCCACATTCTCTTCCCCGTCACTCGATCCGCCACCCACCTTGTCCGCGCCTCCGTCGCCCACCTTGTCTACCGCCCCGCCGCTCCTCTCCTCGCGGCCGGCGGTTGCGACTCCGCGCATAGGAGTCCCGACAAGCTTCTCCTCTTCACGGTCCCCGATGAGGAGAGTGCCTTCTCCCTCCCCCGGCCAACTCCCTCGCGCCCGGGCCTGCGGAGCTCCCATCGACGACCTCCTTCTCCCGGCGTGGTCGAGGCGAGTGACGGCCTCCTCCTCCTCCTCGAGGAAGTTGATTCGGTAGCGACGGCTTCCTTCCCTCCGGCGCCCGCCGCGTGGTCCGATCGGTGTATTCTCCAACCACGGCGCGAGATTCGGCCTCGAGATCGCCGCGGCGGCGGCCGGGGGAGTGGAGGAGGCCACACACATCATCCTCGAGGTCGTCGTTCTCGAGCTCGCCGCCACGGTCGAGGGAGCGGACGAGGCCGCTTATGTCGTCTCCAAGCTCACCGCCACATCGATCTCAAGCATGAAACCTCCCCGGTGATGGCAGCCTCCCCCGGATCCGCCGGCGCGACCTTCCTCCCTCATGTAGAGATCCAACGGCCTCGCCGCTCCTCTTCCTAGCGTGGCCTCGCCGCTCCTCCGAACGGCGGGGTCGGGACACTTGTGAGACATGGCGCGAGAGGTTGGGGGAAGGTGGTGTGCCGGTGGGGCCTGCAGAAAGAGAGTGTAGAGGCCGAGCGCAAAAACACCGAGCATGCGGGTGCACGTAGCGAGTATAGAGATCCTTTCTCAGGTCCGTGGTGCAGACATTCAACCGGCATATTTGCCGTTCCAGGGCGTTTCCAGGTGCACGGTGCGACCAACTTGAGGAGGATCTACCCCGAGACATTTTGCAGTGCGCGGTGCGACCAGCCTGAGGAGGATCTACCCCCGAGACATTTTGCATAGAAGACGTAAAGAAGAGTAACGTATTCTTCATTTCCGCTTCCGCGTGGCGTCGACGTAACTCGGAAGGCGTAGAGACCCCCACACTTGCTGGGGCCCAAACGCAGTGAGAAGGCTCATCCTCTGCGGTCCCACATGCGTGTGAGACAACCAGAGTCAGAATCGTTCTCCACTCGTCTTCCTCTCCACGAACAGCGGAACGAACGCCTCGGGAGATTCCCGCTCCCAGATCTCCACCAAAACCCTAACCCCCCGAAGCTTCTAGAACCTCCTCCCTCCCCCCCCCCCCCCCCGCATGGACGGCCTCGCGGCGCCGTCGCCGTCCCACTCGGGCGCCACCTCCGGCGGCGGGGCCTCCCACCGCAAGCGGAAGCTCCCGCCGTCGTCGCTCTCCGACGCCACCGCCGACGAGGACGACGACACCACCGCGCCGTCGTCCCCCTCCTCGGCCCCTTCCTCGCCCTCCCGCCCGTCATCCCCGTCCTCCTCCCACTCCGACGACGACGACGACGACTCGCTCCACACGTTCACTGCCGCGCGCCTCGACGGCGCGCCGGGTGGGGGATCCGCATCCGGCCGGCCCCCGAAGCCGGATTCCTCGTCCGTGTCTGCCGCAGCCGCAGCTGCTGCCGCGGCGGCGGGGACGGGGCCCAAGCCTGAGCCCGGCTCTGCGGCTGCCGGCGACGGCAAGGAGGATCCCAAAGGGCTGTTCACTGATAACCTCCAGACTAGTGGCGCTTACAGCGCCCGCGAGGAGGGCCTCAAGCGTGAGGTCAAGTCATCTTCGTTTTACTTGATTTTATTTGTTTACTTTTGCATGGCCTCTGATAGTATTGGAATGATGTGGCTGAGATAGTTGAATTTGTTCTGCAGGAAGACTCGGGAAGGCTGAAATTTCTCTGTTATTCTAATGATGGTGTTGATGAACACATGATATGGTGTGTAGCACTTCTCATAACTCTCTTTGGCATTGGCGGCACACCACCAGTATTGATTGTTGTGTCTTCCCCAGGTTGGTTGGTTTGAAGAATATCTTTGCCCGGCAGCTTCCTAATATGCCCAAAGAATACATTGTGCGCCTTGTCATGGATAGGTAATGCCCAATGTAATGTGCATATGGTTTACAATTTATTTACACAGTTACACATATTTTTTTTTAACTTTTCTTGGGGGGGGGGGGGGGGTGACCGGAATAACATAAGATTTCTTCAGTGTTTGTAATATTATTCTTATCTCGTGTTTCACAGAACTCACAAGTCAATGATGGTTATCAGGAACAATATTGTTGTGGGAGGTATTACTTATCGCCCTTATGCAAGGTAATGCTGCCACTTTAGTGATACCATTTGTTATGTTAATATTGCATATTTATTGTGCTTAAGGGTCAATGCTTCATATATGTGCTATTCTCTTTATATTTGAAGATACAATAATCCTTTACATCAGTGACGGATCTATGAATAGATTCAGGGGGGGGCTTTCTTCTCTTTCTTCTTTCTCTAGCCTCTCCTTCCCTCATTCTTCTTCCTCAAATGGCTTAGGGGGGGCTCCATTGGATTTCCAGCGGTAGGGGGGGCTCGAGCCCCGCCCGCCCCACCGCTGGATCCGTCCCTGCTTTACATCTGAAAGCAAATGGCAACTAACACCAATTCACTTCTAATTAAGATACTGCATTTTAAACGCACTCATTCATGGAATGCACTGTTTGATGGTCTTGTAACAGCTGACAAGATGTAGGGTGTAGTATTTTATATGTGTATGCTTTTACTTTATCATGCAGTTTTTTTCTATCACTAATGTTGTGCAACATGTTACTGATGCTTTTTTTTGCTGCATAAGATAGTGTCCTAATTATACACAAAAGCTATTATGCTAATTTTTTGTTTGGGGGTCATAGCCAGAGGTTTGGAGAAATAGCCTTTTGTGCTATTACAGCTGATGAGCAAGTTAAAGGCTATGGAACGAGATTAATGAATCATTTGAAGCAACATGCACGAGATGCTGATGGGCTCACTCATTTCTTAACCTATGCAGATAACAATGCTGTTGGTTATTTTGTAAAGCAGGTATGGCTGTCTGACCTTTTACCTGTGTATAATATATTTCTTCCAGCCTTTTGTTTTCACTTGTTATTAACTGAAAAACTTCTGATTTGACATGTATGGCATACAACTTAACCTCACAAAATAGATTTAATTTACATACTAAAGATATCTTGATGCTTTAGAAGGTTGGTGAGTATTGATTGGTTTAACGACAGGTTCTGTGTAAATATTGTGTCCACTGTCTGATAATCATTGCATCAAATTAAAACTTTAGCAATTTGTCTCAGGTATAATGTCCACAACATCATTGGTTTTGTACTTGGTGAAAAATTGTATGGAAAAAATGTTTTCCTTTTTCTCTGATGACTCTTATTGGCAATCTGTAGGGTTTTACAAAGGAGATCACATTGGACAAAGAAAGATGGCAAGGGTAGGCCTGTTATGCACAATGCCTTTAAAAAAACGATTTGTTCCATGTGATCAAATGTTATCTTGGGGGTTTTACCTAGTCAATGTTGAGCTTAACAGTTTGCTGTTTCTAGGTACATTAAAGACTATGATGGAGGAATATTGATGGAGTGTAAAATTGACCAAAAGCTGCCATATGTTGATCTAGCTACAATGATTCGGCGTCAAAGGCAGGTAAAGTACAGGCTAAAAGCTGCCCCAAATATGAACATGATTCAAAGAGTTCATAATTTACAATAAGTCAACCATTTTTTACTGTTCACTGTATTACTTCTCTGCAGGCCATTGATGAGAAGATCAGAGAGCTTTCTAACTGCCATATTGTTTATCAAGGAATTGATTTTCAGAAGGTTAGCTTTTCTCTCGCAGGCACTACTATTTTGAGTGTTCTTCATCAAAATAGCCTGTCTTTATGTTCATTCTTTGAAAGAACTTGCTTGGCTGCTAGGCACATAGATTTGGTAGTTGTAACTGTTTCATAGAGGGAATGACTTTTAGGAATATTTTGGTTTATCAACTCCATGTGAATTATTTTTTTAAAATCACAGGTATGCCTCTTATATTATGTAAAATTAAACTTTTGAAAATATATCCTTTTGTATTTCTTTCTTTGTAGAAAGAAGCCGGTATTCCAAGAAGACTGATGAAACCAGAAGACATCCCTGGTCTGAGTAAGTAGCAGTTCTTTGCAAACTTATTTTACATCGCTCACCCTCTACAGTCAGGTTTTGATAGTTGAGGCTGACTTGGAAGCTCATAATTTGTCAGTCCAAGTATGCTTAATTTGTTAACTCCCACTTTATAAACATGCTACATGTTGAATTATCTGCAGCATGTTCAAAAGGTCTTTCAAACATCTGATTGCATTATTTTTTATTTGTTTTGAAAAACTTCAGACAAACAACAGCCTTATCAGTTCATACCGTAGACTATTAACATTAATCCTTTTTTTGTCCATTGTTAGCTACTAATTCTTCTTTTCCTCTTGATTTATTAACAATGCGAGCCTGATCTGAACCATTAATGTGATGCAGGGGAAGCTGGGTGGACACCTGATCAGTGGGGCCATTCTAAATCGAGATCAGTGTTCTCCCCAGATTATAATACTTACAGACAACAACTTACTAACCTTATGCGGATATTGTTGAAGGTAAGTCTTTTATCTGCACAAATCTCAGCTGATTGTGCAAGTTACATAGTAGTTCATACTAATTGATTGCATTGGATAAACTGTAGACATGTACCTTAATTTAGGAACCATAGATTTATGCAGCTTCCCTATTCCAAAATCCAAAGATATGGCCAATTAGCAAAAAAGCCTATTTCTGTTGGAATAAGCTGAGCAAGGTATTCATATATTATATGTATATTTTTAATTCCAGGGTATGAATGAGCATCCTGATGCTTGGCCATTCAAAGAGCCTGTGGATTCACGTGATGTTCCAGACTATTATGACATTATCAAGGATCCTATTGGTGAGTTTAAAATACAAATGCTACAGTTCCTTTCTATCCCACCTTTATCAAACGAAGTCACATGTTATTCAAGTGAACCAGTGTAAATAGCACATGCCTGTCTGCAGATTTGAGGACAATGTCAAGAAGAGTCGAGTCCGAGCAGTATTATGTGACTTTAGAGATGTTTGTTGCTGACATGAAGAGAATGTTCAACAATGCGAAAACATACAACTCTCCTGATACTATCTATTACAAATGTTCCACACGGTGAGTTCATTATATGTCCTTTGCTCTTGCAGCCAGGGACATCTATGGTCCTGGCCTGTAAGATGAGGGTTGGGTTGCCAATATCTTTTCAGAGATTTCCTAGTTGATCTTTTTACCATTGTTCACATTATGCAGCCTAGTATAATCAACCATGCCCGTCTATGTTCTGAATAACAAGATTTAGGGGTGTTTGGTTCCACGGACTAAACTTTAGTCCTTGTCACATCTGGGTACTAATTTGCGGTATTAAATATGACTAATTACCAAACTAAGTGCACAGATGGAGGCTAATTTGCTTTATGAATCTGCTAAGCCTAATTAGTCCATGATTTGACAATGCGGCGCTACAGTAAATATGTGCTAATGATGAATTGATTAGGCTTAATAGATTCATCTCGAGGATTAGCAGCTTCCATCTGTGTAATTAATTTTATAATTAGCTCATATTTAATCTCCTAATTAGCATCTGAAGTCTTGATGTGACAAGGACTAAACTTTAGCCCCTGGATCCAAACACCCCCTTATTTGACACCAGCTTATAGACGTCTTTGGAACCCAGCTGGAAAATTGATTCTGTTCCTTTTTGTCATGCAGACTTGAGACTTTCTTCTCTAACAAAATTGCGTCGCAGCTTGCACAAGCCTCAACCAAGACCTAGTTGGACGTGACCTGACCCTGTCACTTGTTGTAAAATTGTTATGTATCCTTATAGTTGATGTCGCTTATTGTGCCGTACAGTGATGAACTCTTAGCTTAGCATGTTCTCATGATTGTAACCAGTAGTAGGATCAATCATTATTGTGGCTTAACCTGACGATCTACTAATTGTATTCATACAATAATAGTGATAAGCTCTTGAACGAACCCATGCAAAACAATATGTCGTCATCGATTCTTCTTTTTACATTATAGCTTCATAACTAAATTTAATACCTCCTAAGGACTGAACACTAATTCAAAATTGTCAACTCTTGAACGAACCCATGCAAAACAATGTCTTTCATCGATTCTTCTTTTTACATTATACCCTCATAAATTTAATACCTCCTAAGGACTGAAAACACTAGTTCAAAATTATTGAAGTCAAAAAAATAAATCATAGCTGAATAGCTTAAAATATTTAAATGGAGATAGGTTTAATTAGTTACAATTTTTTATCAAATCTGGAAGGAACCGCATCTGATCATGCACGGCCGATACGAATCAGCAGTGAATGGTTCGCCGGACACTGATTGGGACCAGTGCGTTTTTATTTCATATGTTCCTTGAACCATACTCCAATGTTGAGGAAGCTTTCAAAATCGGACCGAGGACTGCAAAGAAGACACACCAAATCCAAACTCAGTTCAAAAGGGGAAAGGGATGATCAAACACACAGGTCTCACGAAATGATGTGGAAGAAGAGAAATTAGCTTGGTTTTCATTAGCTTACATGATGATTTCGTGTATGTCCTCTGGGAACATCATAATTTTGACCTCACCACCCCTTTCTCTCAGAGCCCTTGCGTACTGAAATAATCAGAAAACAAACAGGTAAACAAGAGAAATTATTTCATGGTGTATGACTAGCTAAATAATTTTTACAGCATCGAATGGAACTTGGGATCCTCCATTTGTAGTTGTAGATAAATTCCAATAAATCTGTCACCAATTCTTTCCTCGACGAGTTGCAATAGAATTGTTGAGGTAAATCTCAACAGATATTCGTGTACCTGCAGTCCATTAGAAGCCGGTACCCGAAGATCAGCTCCTCCAAGAAGCATAAGAAGGGGCGCTTTCACCTGCACAATCAACGAAGTTCCATGAACCATATACCAGCAAAAAAGGTAATCGACCCAATAGTTGAGACAGGAAGACAATACTTTTGAGATATGGGCAATCGGCGATTTCTGATGGAAGAGGCGAAGATGGTCAGGTGAAGGGGATTCAGATGCATATTGCTTCGCTTCAGGTCCACAGGACACCATGTAACACCAGTCTGGGATGTCAGTGGTGCCAATCATCAACGACAGGTTGCAGACAGGATTCCGAGCAGCTGCCACCACAAATCTATCTGGAGCCTGCAGTCGAATTGCAAATTACACTAGGAGCAAGAACAGATACGATAGCAAGTATATACTGCAATGACTCCGAAATCGATTAGGATGCTAACCTGGCCAATCAGATGAGTTGTCAAGAATCCACCGTGTGAAATCCCAACAACAGCTACTTTAAACGCGTCTATTAGCTTTTCGTTGATGACATAATCTATGGCTGTAAGGCAGTCTTGGACATCCTGGTTAAGATAAGGTTAGAAACTTGGATGATGAAGGACAAGTTTTCTGAATTTAACTGGAGTATGTACCTGGGATCCAACTTTTCCAGGAAGCGATTGTAAAGCCTCCTCTCCAAAACCAGGTGTACCTCTTTTTTTTTTAAAAAAAATGTGAGATTATGACATGCACAGCTACAAAGGTGCAGAGAAGTTCCAATAATCATACCGATAATTTACAATTAGCAGGTTGAATCCAAGTGAAGCAAGAAATGCTGATGATTTCACATAGCTTGACACAGACACTGAGTGTGGACCGCCATGAAGGATTACAACAGTTGGACTGTGTGAACTATCGTCGTAGGACACAAAAATGGCCTCAAATGGAAGCTTACCACCTACATTACAGGAAAGTGCTACATGGATAAAAGTATCACAGCCTAGCATACAGCATCTCTAGTTTTCAGGAATATACCATCGGAGAGGTCATCAGAGGGGTTAGCGACAGGAATTTTAAGTATAGTGACACTGTGATGCGATAACAAGGACTTAACCTGCAGCAGAAGGCAATGTGCGTTAGGAGAATTTGTGGAGACAGTTGCACTCTTAACAAGCCTCGAGACATAACTGAAAAGCTAACCTTACTGCTGGCTGTAACCATCGGACTATCAACTTCATCCCACGTCCATCTGAGTGCTTGACCCTCTGGTGTCACTTGGCGTCCATAACTGATGTGAGGAGGGTCGACGGGACTACTTGACACTGTGGCAAGCAAGTGGGAAAAGCATGATATTTCAATGTTAGAATCAATTTGCTGAATGAGTTCAATACCAATTTATAACTACAATTACCAGCTAGAACATTGTCACCATTTATTGCAAGGACACTCCAAGAGTAATGCGAGTCTTCTGGAGTAATTCTTGTTACTTTTCCACTGCACAATGAGACAGAACAGAGTATAAAAGTGATCTTTTTAAGTTCTGGAACAAGAATATGCCAGTAACGTTTGATTTACCTTAAAACATCTATTGATAATATCACTTCAGTACTTCTCCAAGCAGATGTTAGTATCATCGTGCATCCATCAGAAAGCCAAGGATTGGACAGAATGGATGAACAGTAGAGACCCGGAAAACAACCATCTTCAGGGCACATCACAATAGGGACCTGAAACAGTTCAAATGCTGAATAGGCTGCAAAGGAAATCAAGATAAACGCATGGGCATACCGCTTCAGTAACATGAAGTTGTTTATCCATTTTCCAATCAGAAGGCCAGTTGATCTTATGCAGAGAATTCGTTGCATTATGTGCTCCACTATTTACAGCCTGTTTTGCAGATAGGAAGACTAGGATTTTCCCATCCCGGCTGTTCACAATATTTTATGCTTTCAGAGAAAGGTTAGGGGCTCCAATATCAAAATGTGCATGAATACCAATACAAGCGCATACCTGAAGCGCGGAAAGAAAGCACTACTGATGCTTGCTGTTAAGTTCTGTGTTGCTAAAGCAGAGTCTGATTTACCATCACTGTACAGGAGCATAGCATATTACAACCAACACTACAGAACTACTGGCATGGACAGAGTCATAGGCATTCTCTTTCTTTTTCATCAGTCACAGAAATGATATAACTGATTAGAAAACTCTCTAACTGTAAAAAGTATATAAGCTACAGATTTGTGATCCTATGGTGGATGCTTACCTGACTGGTTTATCGTCAGGCTCTGGTCCTTCGAAAGGGCTAGCAATTGCATAAAGAGCACATGGCCTGTTAGAACAGTACTTGATACCTAGTTTTCTAACAGTGCTCTGGAATCCATTGCGCTCTAACCATCCAACAAAAACTAAATACTTTTGACTGCCACTTGAAGATGGTGGAGCCCAAACAACTTGGCCAACACTCAATGATGTTGCAATTCCTTTAGCTGCTCGAACCTCTCCACTGCATACACAAAAGCACAACAGCAGGGCTTAGGCATAATAAGGCATACTGTCAGATCATGGGACTAGCATCTATAAACTGCTGTGCTGATCAATATGCGGGGGACATACCTGGCAATGTCAAGAACAAACAATGACGGTCTCCCTTTTTTGGAGTATCTTTCACCCCAGTCCTCTTCCCAATCCCCTTGTCCTTTCCAGGTATTACAGTCTTCCTCAGAAGAATTTTCCTTTCTATATCCACAATCATTGAAAGCTGGTCTTGGTTGGGGTGGAGCTTCAGCAATGTATGCTATCAAGGTCTCTTCTCGATTCCAGGAAATACCATGAAACCTGCAGCAACAAGAACAGTGCCGTTCTGTCATGTCACTGTAGCAGACGTAAATGCAATCACTCTGTTTTAATTTCTCCTTTTCCTCACCATTCATCAGTATAAAGTGGACCATGCATAGACTGACCAACATGTATCTCCTTCTCCACATGTGATTGATGAACAATTTCAAGCTTAGTAGGGCAACCTTTCTCTCCATTTCGCACTACAAGAAGCTTTGATCCCGACGGAGATGGGACGATGACGGACACACCAGTCATTTCAGTGGGGAAAGGAGACCATTGGAAATCCAGAGAGTTGGTACCAACTCTTGCAATATGAGAATACATAGTGTATTTTCTGGTGCAGTTCGCCAGTAGATCTGGCTGGCTAATGGAGAACATTGCTGTGGAAATGTCTTCTGCAGTAATAAACACTTTTTAATGCCAGCTTCATATGAATTTCGAGACATGTATAATGGGATAAGAAAGTATAATGAAGACTGTGACCATACTGTTGTTGGTATTGAGAACCCAAGCACTGTCAATGCTCGGGACGTTGGTGAAATCTTGCAGTAACTTGGATTGGAAAACATACTCTTCAGATGTCGTCATATCCATTCTGACTGGACGTGCACACTTTTGTGACTGATTGGAGGTACGCAATTTACTAGGCTAAGCTAAATCTGCAACTTCACAAAGACATATGTTATGCATGTTGCAGGAGGGGTTAATTATTAACTAAATTTTGCTGTCAATACATGAGGGTGCATGCAATATATGGACAGCTCCCATCAAGCATACAACATTCCTACGACATTCGGCCTTGAAAGATTGCAGTACTGAGCTTGGGGTCTAATCTAGTTTCAAAAACAAACACCAGTCCTGCTTCTTCATGAACTCCATTAAAAACTTGCATTTTTCACTGTAGCAAATTCAAGAAAAGACATGAATCTAAGATGGAATCGTGGACTGCCAGTGATAATGCCTAAGTGAGACTAACTAAATACTCCTGTATCGCACCTGATCTGCTCAATTACCCTATTGCATGAGTGCAAACTTTACCTACACTTGGAGATCCATTAATTCTACTCACTAGGCTAAACTGATGGCAAGGAACATGAACTCATATTGAACTGGAGTAAGCATACTAGTGGTCAAGTACAGTACAGAAGGAAACAATTCTTGAGAGACAAAATTAAAATAAGTCCATAACATCAAAACACTAAACATAAGCATGAATTCATAGCAGTCTTTAGGGGAGAGAGCGAAGGGAGAGTTCTTACATAGAACAGAATTTTCTGCTTTTGCAGTGAAGTAGCAACACCATGGGAGTAGTTGAGTCCAGCAGTCCCTTTCCCCTCTACCATAGCACCAGGTTCTCAAAGGTCTTAAGATAAAAGTAAAAATGTAATAGAAAGGAGGAAAGACGAAGGGAACCGAACAATAAGGCAGTGTCTAGTATCCAGAAAAAAGGGCACAAGATGACAAGATGGCAGACCTGGATCCACCACAAAAGAATGCACAAGATGCCCTCCCAACTTCTTCTTGTCATTTTCTTCACATTATTGGTGATACTTTAGCTAGTAGTGTATCGTGATCATGTCACGTTGATAGAAACTGAAGTTTCAATTATTAACAAGGTAAAGAATAGTGTTTGTTTAGATAATGATGTTAGGAATACTGATGCAATTTTGATTGCGATCTTAATTAGAAATTTATATATTGACAGGTAGATACGACAGGTGATTACATCATTTCCCATTAGGCTTTAGTATGAACAGAAGTCCAGTGAGCTGGGTCATGTAATTATTTTCTCATCACAATTCAAAAGCAACCACCTTTTCACATTAACACATGGCATCATCTGTAAAATATTAGAAGCTTATTATCTAAATTAACTATCAGAAGTTTGGTATTCCAGAATCCATACAGCACAGAAACGATCTTCTCTGTCTTAAAGAATTATTCCATTTTGGTAACATCAGATTGGGCAACTGAACTATGATGTCAGCTGCTCTGACCCAATTACAAGCATTTAAAGACAATGAAAAAGTACATCATAAATGTAATGGGAGAGCACTAATGTTTATTTGCTCAAGTGCTTCTTGAACCAAACCCCTATGTTGAGGAAGCTTTCGAAATCAGACTGAGGCCTGCACCAAGGAGGAGTGATTTAGTCAGACCTCAGATTTGTAACTTGTAAGACATCTGTGTGGCAATCATGGAATAAACATTCAAAGCTAAAAAGTAACTAACTTGTCAATTCCGTGGATATCTTCTGGGAAGACAATAGTTTTAGATTCGATTCCCCTCTCCTTCAAAGCCCTTGCATACTGCAAAAATTGCAACAAGAGACAATCACAATTCACAAAGCAACTCATATACAGGAAAAAAATAATACAAAACCCAACAGATGCAACTTATACAGCCAAATAACACGAGTGAAAAAATACCCCCATTGTCAAACAGTAATGGGAAACCCTGTAACCAAAACCTATTTTTTATTCCTCTCATCCTCTACATGTTAAAAAACAGTAAAGAAATCCCACAAATAAATATTTCAATAAGCTGGAAATACAAAAGCGACCTCCTTTCACCCATGCACAAGTACAGAAGCACAATGAGATACCTGCAGGCCATTAGAAACAGGAACCCTGAGATCTTGCGCTCCAAGGAGAAAGAGTGTAGGTGTTTTGACCTGTAAATTGATAAACTAATTAACCAAATGAATACTCGTAGCATCCACGGAGTATCTTCCATTTGCATGTGCGAACTCTACTCTTCCCTCAAGCATAGATATAAGAAAATGTTCTTGTATAAAAATGAAGAATCCACACATGTACCTTTGAAATGTGTGATATTGGTGACTTCTGGTGGA
Source organism: Cenchrus americanus (assembly GCA_947561735.1). NCBI lineage: Eukaryota > Viridiplantae > Streptophyta > Magnoliopsida > Poales > Poaceae > Cenchrus > Cenchrus americanus. Next base: position 61,926,442 of record OX387240.1, read on the forward strand.
ATTGACAAAGATCATCTACTGAAAGAGACTCTGAGAAGTACTTTTTCCCTTCTTTTCCATAAACCTCAACAAAGCACCAATCAGGGATGTCAGTGGTACCCACCATCAATTGTAAGTTACATACTGGGTTTCGAGCAGCTGCTGCAACAAATGTATCTGGAGCCTGCAGTCAATCAAATTTATACAGGTCAACTAATTCATTTATGTGAATATGTGATTTACATGCCTATGCCCAGTTCTTCAGAGTTCAGAACCTAGAATATGAACAGCATAATAGAAAATTCTAAGCCATTCTTGGAGGCAGTACTAATTTCTATCTTTTTGGCAGGTAAATAATACGCAAACATCAAGATTCAACTCCTAAAGCTTTAGTAAGATAGCCATTTATGGATATTGTTAGGAAAAATTTATAATCATAATATAGTAAAAGCATATCAAACTATAGTGCCATCACAATTCAATTGCCCATGGAAATCAGTGGTTTCAAGGTAAATTTAAATATGAATTCTAAACACGATAGTAACTGCACAATTTAAGAATATAAAAGAACAAGGGCAATCCAAACCTGGCCAATCAAATGGGTGGTCAAGAAACCTCCATGTGAACCTCCAACTACAGCAACTTTAGATGGATCTATTAGTCCTCTTTTTATAACAAGGTCCAAGGCCGTCAATACATCATTGACATCCTGCTTGTAAGTTTTCACAGAAGGTACATGGTTCATGAATCATGATAAATTTGGCATTTTTCAAGAATAATCTTTACATATGGAAAAAAGCAATGACATTGCACCTGAGAACCGACATTTCCAGGAAGGGATTGCAGTGCTTCTTCCCCAAAGCCTAATGAACCCCTAAGCAACCAAAAAACACATTACATGGAAATATTAAGAAATAAACCAAGAAAAGGGATGAGGATCGAATTATTCATCAGATAAAAATGTCAAATATTCATCATCTAGAACAGACAAAGTACTAGCCAAGATAAATCCACCTATAGTTCACAACAAGAAGATTATATCCCTGAGAAAAAAGAAAAGCCAAGGATCTGGAATAGCTTGATGGGTAAACCGAGTGTGGTCCACCATGAAGAACAACAATTGTTGGATTACTTGCAGAATCCTTATGCGACACAAAAATGGCCTCAAAAGGCAGCTTAGCCCCTGAATAGATACAGAAACGTATGGAGAAAAATAGAAACCATATTAGTTAGAATTCTGCAGAAATTCTTCAAATAAATTGGTGAAGAAGTAAGAATTTCAATAACAGTGGTAGAGTGCTTATAAAATATTTAAAAATAGTCAGCATGACTAAGTAGAGAAGGACGGTGCACTCTATAAAGCAATATAAACTCATTTTGGACATGCCTGTCTGTCTTGATTAATACAAAAGGCTTCTATCACAATTATACTGCCATTCAATGTTTTTTATAGGCGCCCTTTTTACTTGGTGCCTCTCCAAAATTGGACTTTGACTGTTTGACAGTTAATTTACTTTTAGAATATATATTTTTTCAATGACTACAAAATCATAACCATGTAAAGATACTTTCATACACAAATCCAATAGCAACACTTCAGTGTAACTGAACATATACACTGTTGACTTATGTTGCTCAAATATTATAAATTTTGAATCTAAATGTTTGGGTGTCTTACAAAGTCCTCAGCAAGTGCCAGCTTCCTAGAGTGAATGTACTGATTTCGAGAAAATTAACAGAGCCTACTGATGAATGCAGAAAAAGTTCATAAAGGAAGAAACTAACAACTTCAGGAAGAAAAGATCTAATTAGAAAACCGATGCTGCTAATATTAATCTGTGAGAGGAATAAGCACACTTGAGTAGTTCTCATACCATCTGTAAGTTTGTCGGAAGGATTGCTAATCGGGACTTTGAGTATGCTGAACTTATGTTCTGCTAATATGGAGCTTATCTGCCAAAATATATAACAATTATTAACTACTTACTCTACATCATAAACCTTTTTTCTGAATAACAATTAATGTTCAGTGCTCTTTTTAAGCAAAACCTCGTCAGACAGCTTTGGCAGAGGAGTTGAAACTTCTTGCCACTCCCAATGGCTTTCAGTCTGAAAAACCTTAATTCCATAATATATCTGAGGGAGTGTAATAAGGCTGCTGGAAACTGGAAAGATTAAAAAAAGGCAGAGAAACAAGGCAAGTTATCTTACAAAACGACAGAACTATGTAATTATTCAGTAATCATATACTAGTACGAGGTTACCTGCAAGAATGTCATTCTTGTCAAGTGCAAGAACATTCCATGAACAATCTGAATCCTGAGGACTAACTTTTAAAACTTCACAGCTGCCAAAAGATAATTTACGCTTAAATGACAATTGACATTTATGTACATATATTAGTCTACAAGATACCAAACAGATGTTTGCAATCACCTCACGACATTTACAGAAAGTATCACTTCCCTACTGCCCCAAACAGAAGATAGAATCATAGTCCGTCCATCAGTTAGCCATGGGTCTCTAAGCAAGCCAAAGCAGTACAGCCCAGGGAAACAGTTCTCTTTGGGGCACATCACAATGGGCACCTACATAATAAACATTTTCTCAGAGAATATCAAATACAAGTGTAAAGCATAAGGTATCAGACAATTACGCATCATTTATCCAAGAAAGTGCCCATAAAAAGAAACAAAGCATCTTTTGCTCTCTAGTTATATTTTACCGAATATTGAATTTAGACACTTCAATGAGCCCAATAAAAGCCTTCATCCAGGACTGCTTACTCAAAGGTGAAATGATGTATGTTGTAAAAAAAAGGTGAAGTGACATATCAGGATAAAATGTGTACCATGAAACTGATACAGCACTTTTAGGGTTTTGGTGCACCATATTAATAAACAGCATAAGATACTTTCCAAACCATGGACTAGTACATGAAAGTCATAGTTAAAAAAAAGGATCCCATACCACATCAGAAACACCAAGGCTCCCATCCAGTTTCCCATCTGTAGGCCACTCAATTCTATGCATTGAATTTGTGGCATTGTGTGCTCCACTATCTACAGCACTCTTCGCTGAGATGAATACAAGATACTTCCCATCCGGACTATCAAATAAAAAAATCCATTATTTTGTATTGCAATGTAGTGTTAATGGGCATGAAAACTAAATATAATCAAAGACACATTTTCTTTTGGTATAAATGTACAATAAACTTAGTCATGCAATTCGATTCGAGAAAAATAAACTTAGTCATGCAGAAAAATGCGACATTGACTACTGCTTCCACCTTCCAAACTCTTGAAAATGAGGGAAACAATAAACCTCATTAAACCAAACAGGTAGGTTCTTTTTCTGAACACAGAAAACTACACCTGACAATATGAATAGTCGATGAGTCTGTAACATAGAAGGGAACAAATATCTTTTTCATTCCAACCAGTGGTCTTTGCAGATGATGGTGCAGACAAACATAATGCAAAATGATAGTCATAATTCAACAAATATTAGTGAAACAGTGTAGATGCCACTCCTGATATATCTACTTGAGATGAAATGAAGTAGTCCTACCTGAACCGTGGGAAAAAGGCACTGCTCAGGTCTGCTGTTAATTTGATCATAGTTGTTTCACCTGTATTGCCCCTATGCCAATAAAAGAAATATGTCATCAGAAAATAAAGCATATGCCTAATGAGACATGTTTTGTACCATATGTTCAGCATTATTCACTTCATAATTTGGATTAATGAAGAAAAATGTGTAATTCAATTGTCCACTTTTATTGAAAAATACGTTTTGATAATTATCTCAATATTAAGGGCACCAATATTCTTACTCTGTTGATGGTTTCTCAGCTTCTTCTCTGAAAGGATCAGGAGCAGCATACAGAGCACAAGGTCTGTTGTAGCAGTACTTGATACCAAGCTTTCTTGGAGTATGCTGGAAACCATTGTCAGATGACCATGCAACAAAAACCAAGCCATATGAAGGTGATGGGGCCCAAATCACTTGGCCAACACTTAATGATCTAGGTATTCCCTTCACAGGTCGAACTTCACCACTGCAAGAGGCATACTATTCCTCGTAAAAAACACGATATTTGTAAACTATCTCTTAAGGGTGGTCATGGACTGATGGACATACCTGGATATGTTGACAACAAACAGCGCAGGTATCCTTTTCTTTGAATAGGTTTCTCCCCAGGTTTCCTCCCAATCTCCTTGTCCCTTCCAGCTCTTGCAGTCCTTTTCAGATGAGCCTTCCTTCTTGAATCCATAATCATTGAACACTGGCTTTGGTTGAGGAGGTTCCTCGGCAACATAAGCTACAAAAGTCTCTTCCTGGTTCCAAGAAATCCCTTCAAACCTGCATCAAAGCAGCATTCAGCACAAGCCAAAGCTGCAATGGTACAGCAAAGAAATGCATACCTCCCTCCCTCTCTTGTTCTGAAAAAAAAAGGATTGGGGGACTAACCATTCATCAGTATAGAGTGATCCATGAACAGATTTTGCAATATGTATCTCATTCTTTAATTGGCATGACCCCCAAATCTCTAATTTTGTAGGGGAATCATCCTCAGAATTGCGTACTAGCAGAAGTTTTTCTCCAGATGGCGATGGAATTATTGCTGACACTCCACTTATTTCGGTCGGGAAGGGAGACCAGTGGAAATCGATGGACTTTGAGGCACTCTTTGAAATGTGGGAATTCAGAAGGAATTTTCTCCTCTTATTGCCCAATAGATCTGATTGGCCAATGGAAACCACTGCTCTGGATGTGTTTTCTGCAGACCCCACAAACAAGAAATAAGACACCTCAATGTCAGAAAATGAATAGGGCAGCAACAGCAGTGCATACCATCCTTGGAACTGAAGATCCACGCCTTGCTGCAACTGGGGATCTTAACAAATTCTTGCAGCAACTTTGACTGGGAGGTGTACTCATCGACCATGGTTTCATCCATCCCCAAAGGCAATCCTTTGTCAGTTTCTGCTTCGGTAGCCATAGCTATTGAGTGCAGTAATACCTTGTCTCTGTAGTCAAAGAGATTAGATATGCATGATGCATCAGCCACATGACCAAACTGAGTAGGTGACTCAGATAAGGCAAGCGGGCCCGCAAGACTAATAGTCTTCAGTGATTGCTCAACTATTGTATATTGCTACCATACAGGACTTGGTCCTGTCGAGTAGGAGTCATTGTCTTGGCACGACCAACAGTGGCAGCAATCATGCACAAGACTCCTTATTATGCATGCTTTATCCAGTATACAGGAACCGCGAGCTGAAGCAAGCGGGAACCTGAATAGTAAAAGCGTACACAAATTCATTAAAAACATAAACTTCATACACATTTAACTAGTTTTTAAATGATCCTGATCACTCCCGTCAGCAGAAAACAAACCAAAACCACACGACAATTTCTGCATATAGAGCCCGCTGCCATCGCAATTTGTGTACAATTGTAAAACCATTCGAGCTAAAATAACCCATGATATTTTTTAAAACAGAATGAATAATATCACAGTCGGAAACTCCGGTTGCTGCCAGACTAATAGTAACATACATCAATCTGAGAACACAACTGATCTAACCCAACTCTAAGAATATGCAGAGCGCCAGAGATGGGGGGAGAAGCAGAATTTTTTTCCCCGTAGAACTAACCTGCGCCGCAGCGGTGGCCCGCGAGGCGGAGCACGAGCGCAGGAAGGAGAGGCCGAGACGAGGAGCAAATTCGCAGCCGCAATGGAGGAGCGGCAGTGGAATTTGGCGCAGGTGATGATGGAGGCCGTGGTCAAAACCACCATTGGTTGGATGGGGATCTTTTCGCATATCCTGTACATTACTGTGCACCCTCTACCTTATCACAAATTTCATTTCAGCCCTTTAGAAAGATCACGAGGATTGATTTACCCACGTGCCAAAACAACGCCCCGCCAACCAAAATCCATGGCCCATGGGGGTATGGACCTTGTAATTAGAAAAGTTGCCAGCAGTAAGGACCCGTTTGGTGCAGTTTATGGCTTGAGAGCTTCACGGCGATTTCACAACTTTAATAGTCAAACGTACCAACTCTCTCGCCCAACTTCTCGGTCGAACCTGCGTAAACTCACTCTCACAGAGTTAAGCACGTGGTGTTCGCAAAAACATGGCTCTCTCCCCCGCTCGTGAAGTTGCTCATGGAGTTGTTTTTAAAAAAAAACTCTACAGGTAAAAAGTTCGAGCTATGCCAAACGGGCTCTAAAAACTTATCTCTTCCACAAGGCCGAAAACTTGTCTCTTCCACAAGGCGACAGCACAGCACACCATCATACGACTCGAGTACCATTGTTGAGCAATCCCACATTCCCACTCCCATGTGCACACCATGGTGTGTTCTACATTATTGTGTATGGTGTCGCTAGAGGATTTGATTACTATACACATGGTGTATGAGTGTATCCCTTCCTTGATCGATGATGATCTTTGCACACATGGGATATCACGAGATTTAGCAACCAGATCAAAGCGGTTACAAGAATCGCGCAGCTCTCATAGGATGAGACCCTGTTTTTTACGAGTTATATACTATACTAGTTACAAGCTGATCATTGAATTGTAACAATCTGGCTTATAAAATTGTAACGACCTAAGTATCTATCTAACATACTAAAGCGAGGAGTTGCTTGTATTTGTTTCAACTTGTGATTGAAAAGCTATGATTTGAATAAATTCGGTTGTAAAAAAAGCAATGATGTTACGATTGCGCCTATGGGACGTGACTGTTATCATCACGTTGTTCGGTTGGCTGGTGGCGGGTGTTGATTTGTTTTTTTAAGAAACAGGGAGGGGTTTTACCCCCTACCGGGTATGTATGTATGTATGTATGTATGTATGTATGTATGTATGTATGTATGTATGTATGTATGTATGTATGTATGTATGTATGTATGTATGTATGTATGTATGTTGGGAGCCTAGGGCTTCCAATAATTATTGGAAGCCTCGGCCACCCACCCACCCACCTCGGTCCAACCCAACCGCCAACCCCCGTCACGCTAGCGTCCCGCCCATCGTACGCGCGGGACCCACCTTATCTCTACCCCCTCCCACTCACCCCCTCCTCGGCCCACCTCCTCCCCCCCTCTTTATTCCAAAATCCCCCACGGCCCCCACCCACCCCATCCTCTCGGGCGCTCCGCGCGCCCCACCATGTCGGCGCGGCGTCGCCCCTCCTCCGCCGGTGCGCCCCACCACGCCGCCGCCGCCCTCCTCGTCGTATGGACCTCCCCGGGCCCACTACCTCGGTGGGTACCGGGACCGACTACTCGGTGGGCCCCTAGGACTACTCGACTTGGGTTGCACGGCTCGTTGGCGTGAAGCACAAGGATCTCGGTGAAGGAGTACTCGGATAGGATATTGTACATGACCGGCTACATGTAAAGGACACCTAGACGTACATGACTAGTACTCTTTCCCGTAACCGACTTGTAACCCCGCCTCCCGGCTATATAAGGCAAGGCGGGGACCTTTACCTCTCTCATATGCATCATCTTGTAATCACACCTAATCAATCCGAGCTATGCAGGCATACGGGACGTATGGTATTACGCACCTCGCGGCCGAACCTGTCTAAATTGTGTGCCACGTGTCTCTTCCTTTGAGTTACCGATCTCGGTGATGCCACATTCATCTACCTCGAGTACTCCCCTTGGTAGGTTGCCGGTCTAAAACACCGACAAGCGGCGTGCCACGTAGGGGATCTCGCCGAAGATCTCATGGCGAACTCGACGGCTTCAACCGCCTTGAACTCGCGGCGACACCTTCGTCTTCGGGTCCTGGGTTTGCACCGCTGACGGCGCTAGATCTTTCCAACGCCACCTCACCATGACACCCAACCCGAGGACCGGGCTCGTGACACTTCCCGAGGTGATCACGGGCAACCTCACCGGAAAGTTCGATGAAATTTCGCTCTACAACCAACTCGCCGACTTCGAGTCTGGATCCGCCGCCAACTCGAACTCGAACTCCCCATGGGCCATCGCATGCGAGCCGGCTACTGAGCCATCGTGTGCTGACGCCCCACTCCACGAGCACTTCCCATATGGCCTCTGCAATGCTAGTAGGGCCCATGCGGAAGCTCTCGCTGCACGCCGGGCCGGCAAGGAGATCGTCTCTGACTACTCTTCGGACTCCAACCCCGCCTCCGGCTACCACTCGGACTCCTCCTACGAGTTCGACTTCGGGTCGGACCCCGACGAGCCCGAGTCCGAGAACTCCACGACTGAGCAACCGTTGTCAGGTCCAGCAACCGGCCTGGTTATAACATCTACACCCGCCAACAGATTCGTCTACTGGCCAGACCGCAAGCCTGCAGACCTGACAAACGGGAACTCATGCTGCGTCGCCTACCTCGACTCGCTTCCCTTCCAGGAGGGAACACCCCTAGCTCCAACAGAGGAGCATACTCCAACCGAGGTGGCGACTACTGACTCCGGTCTCGGTACCCCTGATCTCTAAGTCTTCATGGTTGCTGGCGAGACGCCAGGACCTTCAGGGACCCGACCTGACTGATACTTCGACGACATCTCAGCAGACGAGTTGTCTGCCAATGCACCCGCCGATGAAACCAACGACGACAAGAATGCCCGACGTGAGCGCAATAGGAAGCGCAACGAACGGCGTAGACATCTTCACGAATCCCTCCCCATACGGAATCTCGCAGAGACCCTCGATCAAGTCGCTAGCCGGGTGCACACTACCCCCGAACAGTGCCTCATGTCTATCACTACGATAGCACGTCAGGCTCAGGGGATACACGCGTGTGAAGTCATCGCCAAGCTCGGGGATGACGCCTACTTCATGAGAGTTGACAACAGAGTCACTCAAGCACCTCCCCTTAGAACTCGTGAACACGAGAACCATGAAGCCACAAGTCGCATTCCAGCGGGCAATGGACACAACCGTACTCGAGGAGAACAGCCACAGAACCCCAACCGTACCAGGGCATCAGCTGGAGGACCTTCTCAGGGCGGTAACAGTGCCGGTGGCGCCAGTGGTAGTCGCGACGCTGCTAGTCATGGCGATGCTGGTGGCGGAGGCAGCGGCGGCGGGAGCTCCTCACACGGGGCTGGCAGGAGAGTCGATGGCGGAGGCGATCGCGGAGGCCAAGGCCACACAGACAGCCACGTCACCGGTGTCTCACGCGACGGCTACGATGCCCGCCGCAGAATCGAGATAAGCACGCTATGGTAGTCGATGTCACCGACAAGGAGGTCATCGACCTTTTCCAAGACGGTCTCTACCACGCCGCACCTTCGAAGACTTCGGTCGCCGCCGCCCGAGTTCTATCACCAAGCTCAAGGACATGATCACCTCATGGGCCGACGAAGAAGACAAGGCAAACGCCAAGTACGACGTCATTCGCGGCAAAAGCAAGAACAACCCGGGCGGCAGCAACAACAACACTAGGGATCAAGGGGGTCGCAACAACAACAACTACTCGGGTGCTAACCGCAAGCGCAAGCCAGACAACACAGTCGCGGCTATCCAGCGCTCTGCGAAAGACAACTCGAAGAAGACCTCTGGCGGCTTCAGAGACTTGCTGAAAGAGAAGTGTCTGTGGCACCTGGAGGGCAATCACACTACCGAGCAGTGCTATCAACTCCGACGAGCACTCAAGGATACTCCAGACCCACAGCCTCCTCACGACAAGAAGGGCAAGAAAAAAGCCGACGAGGACAACTGCGACTTCCAAGAACCCGACAAGACGGTGAACGTCCTCTTTGGCGGACTACCCACTAGACAGTCTTAGAAGGCCGCCAGACAGGAAGTCTTGAACATTGAACCAGCGGTCCCGACCCCCTCAGGTGGTCGGAGGTACCCATCACCTTCTCCCACGCGGATCAATGGACAAGCTTCTCCGAGCCAGGGCGTTTTTCACTCGTCCTGAAACCGGTACTCACGGGCTCCAGACTCAACAAGGTACTCATCTTCGGTGGGAGCAGACTCAATGTCCTTTTCACCAAGACCTTGAAGAAGATGAAGCTCGACATCACCTACATGCTCACCAAGAGCACATCGCCTTTCTACAGCATCATCCCTGGGAACGCAGCTATCCCACTAGGATCAGTGGTCCTACCAGTTACCTTCGGGGAAACCAGGGAGAACTACCACACTGAGTACATCAAATTCGAGGTTGCAGACTTCGAGACTTCCTACCATGCCATCCTTGGTAGACCAGCTATCACCAAGTTCATGGCGGTACCCCCACTACACATACTTGGTACTCAAAATGCCAAGTCTTGCCGGAGTACTCTCACTGCAAGGGGACTTGAAGATATCCTTCGACTACGACACAAAGGTTGTGGAACTCGCAGCTACCAATCAAGTACCCAATGCAATGATGGAAATCTATGCTGCGTCCAAGAAGCTTGCCCCAACTGAACTCGAGATCCCAGAGAAGTCTGACACAGCAAACAAGCCTCAACCATCTGAGGAAGTGCAAGTCAAGGCGATCGACCTTGGGACAGGCTACAACAGCAAGACTACCATGATCGGGGCGGGCCTTGACCCGAAATAGGAAGACGCACTTGTCAGCTTCCTCCGGGCTAACCGAGACATCTTCGTCTGGAAGCCAGCGGACATGCCAGGGGTGCCCAGGAGGTTGATCGAGCACTCACTCAACGTCGATCCTAAAGCTACCCCCAAACAACAACATCTCCGCATTTTTGCCGACGAACGACGGGACACCATCAAGAAGGAACTCGCCAAAATACTCGCGGCCTACTTCATCAGAGAAGTCTTCCATCCTGAGTGGCTTGATAAACCCGTCCTCGTCCCCAAGAAGAACACGAAGGAGTGGAGGATGCGTGTCGACTACACTGATCTCAACAAACACTGCCCCAAGGGCCCCTTCGGGTTGCCGCGGGTTGACGGGCTGCGACCTGCTCTGCTTCCTCGACTGCTACTCCGGGTACCACCAGATCGCGATCAAGGAAGAAGACCAGGAGAAGACCGCGTCCATCACCCTGTTTGGTGCCTACTGCTACACAATAATGTCATTCGGGTTGAGAACGTCGGCGCCACCTATCAGCGAGCTATCCAGGCCTATTTCAAGAAACAGCTCAACAAGAACATCGAAGCCTATGTGGATGACATGGTCGTCAAGTCCCGAAACTCCGACACGCTCATCGCCGATCTTGAAGAGACTTTTGCATCACTGCGGGAGTACCAGTGGAAGCTCAACCCGAACAAGTGCATCCTCGGTGTACCTTCGGGAAAACTACTCGGCTTCATCATTAGCCATCGTGGCATTGAAGTCAATCCCGAGAAGATCTCCACCAGCACCAAGATGAAAGCTTCCACCTGCATAAAAGACGTGCAAAAGCTCACCGGATGCATGGCGGCCTTGAACAGATTCATCTCGAAGCTTGGAGAACGGGGACTACCCTTCTTCAAACTACTCAAGCACCAAGAGAAGTTCATGTGGACCCCAGAAGCAGATCAAGCCTTGGCTCAACTCAAGGATTTCCTGTCCAAGCCATCAGTCCTCGCGGCTCCTCGCAAAAACGAGCAGCTACTGCTCTATCTCGCTACGACTACTCATGTGGTCAGTACTGCCATCATCATCGAGCGGCAGGAAGACGGCCACGCCTACCCAGTCCAGCGACCAGTCTACTTCGTCAGCAAGGTTCTATCGGAATCTAAGGCACGCTACCAACCAGTACAAAAGCTACTGTATGCAGTGGTCATCACCTCGCGGAAGCTACGACACTACTTCCAGGAGTACTCGATCACCGTCGTCACCGACTACCCGCTCGGCGACATCCTACGGAACCAAGATGCTACTGGAAGAATCTCCAAATGGGCGGTCGAACTCGGCGCCCTCAACATCGACTTCAAGCCACGAACAAGCATCAAGTCGCAAGCTCTAGTCGACTTCATGACAGAGTGGCGGGAGAATCAGCTACCAACTCCAACCGAGCGGCCAGAACATTGGGTGATGTACTTCAACAGCTCGCTCAAGCTCGAGGGTGCAGGTGCAGGGGTACTCTTGATTTCTCCAAAGGGCGAACAACTCAAGTACGTCCTACAGATCTTTTGAAAGGTCTCAAACAACAAAGCTGAGTACGAAGCTCTACTACATGGGCTCCGCCTTGCAATTTCATTGGGCATCAAGCGGCTACTGGTCTACGGCGACTCCGCGGTGGTCATCAACCAAGTTAACAAGTCTTGGGATCGCAACAAGGAGAACATGGACACCTACTACCTAGAAGTCCGCAAGCTCGAGAACAAGTTCTATGGTCTCGAGTTCCATCACGTCGTCCGCGACAACAACATTGCAGCGGGCATCCTGTCAAAGCTTGGCTCTACTCACGCACAAGTACCAGCAGGAGTCTTCGTCCACGAGCTTCACGCGCCATCCATACCGGAGCCAGCGCCCATGACCACTGACCCGACACCTTCTCAAGCTGGCCAGGAGGTCATGATGATAGACGTGGACTGGCGACAACACTTCATCTATTGCATCCGCGAGCAGAAGGTTCGCACTGACAAGAACTTGGTCGAGCAAATCATCCGCCAGGCCAAGTCCTACGTACTAGTTGGAGACAAGCTCTACAGGCGGGGCGCCACTTCTGGAGTACTCATGAAGTGCATTCCCCGGGAAGACGACAAGGACATATTGGAGGATATCCACAAAGGTGTCTGTGGCAACCACGCATCTTCTCGCACGCTAGTCAGCAAGGCTTTCCGACGAGCTTTCTGCGGCCCACGGCCACGGGCGACGCCGAGGAACTCGTCGAAGGTGCTAAGGGTGCCGTACTTCACCAAGCAACAACACGTCCCGCCTACAAGCTAGTCACTATACCACCAACTTGGCCTTTCGCCTGCTGGAGGCTCGACATGATTGGGCCTCTCCCGACTGCGCCAGGAGGATTCAACAGAGTTCTGGTGGCCATCGACAAGTTCACCAAGTGGATTGAAGTCAAGCCGGTCACCTGCCCAAAGGCCGACAGAGTACTCGACTTCTTGAATGAACTCGTGCACCGCTACGAACTACCCCACCACATCATCACAGACCTGGGCTCCAACTTCAACAATCACCAGTTTTGGGAATATTGCGAGAATAGCAGGATCGACGTCCGGTATGTCTCAGTCGCCCATCCATGGGCCAACGGACAAGTCGAGCGCGCCAATGGGATGGTACTCGACGCTCTCAAGAAGCGACTACACGACGCTGCTAACACAAAGGGGGGCAAGTGGATCAAGGAACTACCCAATGCACTCTAGGGGCTTCGTACACAACCTACCAAGCCGACAGGGCAGTCACCCTACTTCTTGGTCTACGGCTCCGAGGCTATCCTACCTGCCGACGTCATGTGGGAGTCGGCCGCGATGAGGGCGACGACGAAGGCATCTCGAAGACAACATACGAGTTGATATCGATGGACTCGAAGAAGCTCGTTGTGCCGCCCTCGTCCAGTCAGCAAGGTACCTTGAGGGTATCCGACGCTATCACAATCGCAACGTTAAGGAACACTCCTTCAACGTTGGTGATATAGTCCTCCGTCACATCCAGAACACGGAAGGTCTACACAAGCTCAGCTCGCCACGGGAAGGTCCCTTCTCAATCACAAAGGTGACTGGACCAGGCTCCTACCGCCTCCAAACACTTGAAGCCGACAACGTCAGCAACTCGTGGAACATCGACCAGCTCTGTCGATTCTATCCGTAGCCTCCCGACTACTTCAGGGTCCAAGTCTATACGACTACTCCTAGGCTCTCCGCCGTAAGCAGCCTCCAGGTCCAGGCACCAGTCTCCGGACTACTCTACTCCAAGATCCAGCGTCAACGGCTACTAACGGATCTCGGGCTGCTCAGAGCATCAAGGACTCTAGCGGCGGTCTACAAAGAGACCATGTATTCTAAGATCCAGCATATACGGCTACTAACAGATCTACAGCTGTAAGCGGCCATGCGTCCTAGCACCACTTAGCCATAAGCGGCCTCCGGGTCTAGGCGACTATACTTGTAAATGGCGCTGGCCATCCAGGTGTATTTTCCCTTCAGTAATAAAGTTTGATTCCCAGTCAACTCATTTACTGTGATTTCCCCCAATGGACCTTCTGTCGAGTCCTGCTACTCGCGACACCTCCATGATGAGCGCTCCGCACTCATGTACACCGACAACGAGTACTCATTTGAAACATATATCATGGAAGATTTTCATTCAAACTTAAACAAGTTATTCATAACTGCGTTTATATTACATATGTTGTTAAGAGCTAACCCTACAGGACAACTACTGAAGGTTCAGCTTCTCTATGACTTGTTCCGCGATTGGCGCCATCTGCTCGAGCAGCTCCTTGTACTGGTCGTCTGTGCAATTCGCGGCTAGTCCTCCCGCGACCACATCTACCGGAGCCTTGGGGAAGTACGACTTCATATATGCCAAGACCTGGTTGGGGATGGACTTCGCCAGATGCTTCACGTAAGTTGCCAGACGACCGGGGGCTTCCTTCAGTCGATCCACCAATGGAGCTATCTTGGGCCCGCCTGGATGAGGTACCAGCAGTCTTGCGATCGGGAGTGCAGCTTCTTCAAGTTCCTTGAGTTGGCCCTGCAGCCTCTCGCAATCTTCATTGAGCTTCTGCAGAGATTTATAGCAGTTCACAAGGTCACGATCCGAGGCTTCGCGAAGCTCCATGTGCTTGACGCACTCATGAGACAGTTGCTTAGATTCATATTCAAGTACCTCTCGGGCATCCTTCTCCCGGTAGACAATGTTCTTCAGATCGGTCTCCGATGCCTTCAACTGGTCTACCCGGGCCTCAAGATCTGCAAAAGCTTAAGAACACATGTCAGACTACTATAAGGTACTCTCAATAAGTACTCGACAGGCTGGTGGTGGCATACCTTTGTTCTTCTGGTGCAATGACTTGTTCTTCTGAATCAAGTCGTCGCTTTTCGCCTGCATTTCTTGTACCTCGTTGTGGTACTGGGCGAAAGCTCCATCCAGCTTGGACTGCAACATGGCGGAGTGTTTCCTGGCCTTATTGAGCTCCTTCTCCAGCTATTCTGCTCGGAGCACTATGTCGCCATATCCCTGGAGCATGTCAGATTTTTGTCGGGATCTCTCCACGACATCCTGCACAAGGCAACAATCATTGTTGAGTACTCAATTCTCGCGGAAATCGACTACTCAAGGGTCCTGTCACATACCTTCATCCACTGTTCAGCCTGGCGCATCGACTCCAAGTTACGGGCCACCATCACCAGGTTGATAAGGTCGTCTGCCAGAAGCTCCAGTCCGCCACGACTAGTCGCCGCTGTCTCTGACATCGGCGCCGAACGGATTGGTTCGACATCTTGGATTTCCGGCAATCGGGCGACTATGCTAGAGTCTGGGAGCGTGTCGTCATGCACTTCCTCCGTGATCTCGGGGGCTATTGGATCTTCCGGTCCGGTAGTTGCTCCTCCTAACGCATCATCTTCCGGCACGACGCCTTCAACTGGCACGGCTTCGGGGATCATGGTTCCCTCGACTTGTGCTCCTGTCACCACAAAGCACACCAAGTTAGTATCTGGGGGCTACGACTACTACATGGGGCAGACGACATCAGCACAGTCTACGTACCTTCCACCACGGAGGCTTCCGGTGGCGTAGCCTCCGTGACCTGCGCAACAGTCTCTGCCTGAGGAAGGGGAACAGACTCCTTAACTGCTGGTGATGGATCTTCTTCACCAGCTATTGCACCTGGTTCCTCGCCTTCACAGGACTTCTCCTTGATGGCCATCAACTAGCCCTTGATCGCGGCCAGCTCCTTCTTGAGGGCCTCCTCGGTCTCTCGAGCAACTGCAATGATTCAAGATTGAAGAGTCGTGACCAAGACCTTATAAAAGCACATGGAATCGGCCCAGAGCCACGATGAGTACGAATCCTCTACAACGGCCTGGAGGTCGGAGGCCGCGTCCTTAGCCTTTCGCTCGACGTCCTCCAGCTTCTACCTCAGGTCGTCTGCTTCCTTGCGCGCCTAGCGCGCCATGGCCTCTTTGACGCGCTGGATCTCGCGCGCCACCGTGACCTCGGCCTGCAACTTCGCCTCACGAGCTGCGGCGGCCTCTACGTATGCGTTTGCCGCTTCCCGCAGCAGACCTGTCCTCGCTTGTGCCCGCTCAGCAAGAGACTGCACATCGAGCAACAGAAGTCGTTGAAACCTCATGGATTTTAAGTAACCGAAACAAGAATGAAAAGAACTTAGCAAGAACCCTTACCAGCAGCACGGTACCGATCGTGTGCGCCACCTCCTTGAACTTCTCAGGGTCGCGGTGGTCGGTAACGACCTCCGCCTCCCACGGGGTGCCGACGTACATACAATGGTATTCGTCGTTGACGGCCTCTATGCCCTCAACAAAGATGCCTCCTGACGGTGGCTCCTCTTGCGGCTCAGTGGTGCCCCGGTCGCCGCCTTCACCTCCAGCAGCGGGAGACGCACTAGTCCCGATCTTATCGGCCTCGGATGCCGCCACCGCCCCAGCCCTGGCGGCTGCACTCATCACGTCGGTCGCTGAAGTCGCCGGCGACTCCACAACGGGCACCTCCGGTGCCTTAGTCCCAAATGCCTCCTAGCCTGAGGCATTCTTCCCGCTCTCTGACATCATCGGAGGAACCCTGCTCACCAAAAGGCGACCTAAGCAAACAGCCAGTGCACAAAAGGAGAAATGAAGTTACGTCGTGAGCAGGACAGCCGACTTACTTGGTTGCCAGCCTGAGAATCGGCTTGCAAGGCTTGGGCGGGGCCTTCTTCTGCCTCTTGTTCGACCCTGCGTCGTCTGCTGGGCCGGTGCTCGATGTGGAAAGCCCTTGCGCCCCAGGTGCCGGGCGGGGCGTCTCCGCCGCTCGCCTCCCCGGCGACAGAGCCGTTGTTGCTTTCGGCGACTGCACGTCGCCCTCGTCTTCTTCAACGTCGATGGTTTCGACGTCGGAACTCCGCGTGGTGGTGTCCACCGACACCGCGGACCTGGTCCGCTTGCCCCTCCTCTTCTTCGCCTCCGCGACCTGGGTCGCGGCCTAGGAGGCGGGTATCTTCCCTACAGTCTGTCATGTGCGTCGTGGCGCGGCAACCTTGGATGGGCCCTTGTGAGACGTGGTGGGCGCCTCGCTGTCGCTCCCGACCGTTGAGTCGGAGACATACTCCTCGACGGGGGGAGGCGGCGCCACCTGCATGTCTGCTGCGCTGCGGACCTTGTAGCTGCGCTCGTCTTCATCACGCAGCGGTGCCAGGCACCAGTAAATGCCTTCACGGTGCTGCACAGAACGACATACATACTCCGCGTCAAGAACAAAGACGTACACTCAAAGAACTTTAGGTCGAAGAAAAGGCTAAAGGTAGAAGACTTACCGGGTCGGTGGGGCTGTATATCCCCAATGCCTTGGGGCACTCCTTGTTGCGGATCCGCCCGCCGAAGATGATCTTCGTTCGGGCTATCATCTCCACCTTGCAGACCTTGCGCCCCTGCTTCCAGCCGGTCGTGTTGTCGGGGAGTGCCAGGTCGATGTACTTCGACTTCATGTTACGACGTAACATGAAGCTGACGCTGCCGACGACTACCCCCTTGCCCGTCTTCTTCGGCTCGAAGAAATGGCGCCAGAGGTGGAAATGCGGAGTGATGCCGAGGAAGGCCTCGCAGAGGTGGATGAAGGTTGCGATGATCATGATCGAGTTGGGCGCCAGATGCACCAACTCGATCTGGTAGAACTACAGCAGCTCGCGCGGGAAGTTGCCCGCGGGGACGCCGAATCCGCGCTCAATGTGCATGATGAAGACAACCGTCTCGCCGGTGCCCTCGGTCGGGAACGCCTCTCCCGCCATCGGCCTCCACCCGACCTGTGATTTTGGCCGCAGCAGCCCGCGGTCGGCCAGGGACTGGATCTGCTCCTCAGTCACCATCGATGTCTCCCAGACAGTGCTCGGATCAGGGATCGCCGGCTTCTCCATCTTGGCTTCTTCGAACCCGACGCTCTTGGATCTAAAGGTCACTAGCAACTTCACTCGCATGTGAGGGCGCGGTAGTGGCAGATCTATGCTCGGATGCGCTCTCACTTCTCTGAGCACGGCACGGCGGCAGCAACCCTAGCTTTGAGCGTAATGGAAGCAAGTGGAGGCCCCTTGGGCCGCGAGGCGGCCTTATATAATCGGGACCCAGTGCTGCAACGGGCGGCCGGGCCTCAAGGTCTATCCGGCGCAAATTTCGGCGACCCAACAGTCTGGCACCTTCAACGGGTCTTTCGCCCAACGGCTCTCTTCGGCCTGACGGCTACTTGGCAGTAACGGCTAGTTCCGTGCGGGAATCGCATTCGCCACCCTTCGTGCGGGAATCGCGAGACTCGCTATGCCTCACTTTCAGCCTCCAATATCAGAAATCCAACTTTGCATTCAAGGTCGCCAGCGTCCTACAGCCGACCTGCTCCAGGTCGCCCAGACTCCAACAAACTCAAGGTCGTTGTTAGGCGCAGCAAGATATCAGGCCCATTAGTGGGCTAATTATCCCATAGATAGTTAGAGATAAGACTTCCCAAATATAGTTAGAGATAAGAATGGAAAGATTAGATAGTTTGCTTAGGAGTCAAGTAAACCTCTCTATTTAAAAGGAGGAGATGTATCAATTAAATCAAGCAGAAACAATCAATTGTTTCTGGCTTCCCTTAGGGAGCCGGGAGATTCAACAGTGCCCCAAACCCTAGCCGCAAGTTTCTCGCAGCCCTCCGACGTGAACAGTACCCACGTGAACAGTACCCGCGGTACTGTAGCACCGCGATACTGTAGCACACCACCTTCCCTCGCGATCTCCACGGCGCCTCGCCGCAGGCCTTCGCCTCCCGCTCATCCCTATTCGCTTAGGGAAATTCACTTTAGGATCCGCAATCCTATCAGTCGTCCCGACCTCTTCACACAAGGGTTTATTCTACACCCTTCAGGCTCGGTTGCCTGCACGCCTTCTAGGTCTCTACGACCTACAGCGGCCCCCACATCAATGGCCCCGTGCTTAATGGCTCTACTGCCCGTTGGCGACCTCCGTGGTCCTATTTATAGTGCTTCGCTGAGGCCTTTGATCCTGTCGGGTCGATTTCGACCTCCTCACCCCAGGGTCGACGTCCCTGCGCTGCGCCACTGCGCAAGCGGTCAGGTCTTCACGGGCATTCATGTACGATGGTGTGACCTTTCTAAGGTCGGCGCAACGCCATGGCAGTGCCGAGACCTTGGCCATGCCATTGCTGTCTCGAGTGCTCCAGTCATAGTGATTGACAGAAATGAACAGTTATTCAGTGCTCATATACAGCAGCTACAAAGCTACAAAAGACCTTGGCTCGAGGCCAAGTTACAAGGTACAAACATGTTAAAGGTCTCGATCTACCTTACATGGTGCATGCGGCGCAACCTACACTGATGAAGCATGTCGCAAGCTTTCTTCTAGCTTCAGGACCTCTTCGGGGACCTCCACCATCGGCCAGATCGTGGATGCCACACAGCCACCTGTACTCTAGCCCCAGCAGGTTTCCTGTGGAGCCCCATATTTTGCTAGGGTGCTCTCGCAAGATCCCAAATGGAACCAGCTCCGCCTTCGACCTCCCCCGGTGCAGCACAGCGACCTCCAACACCATAGTAAGCCTCTCCTCGCAAGGCCCGCCATGGCATGTACTGCCCCATGCTGCACCTGGATTCTTTGCTGGCGTGGGTGTACAGGTCGGTGGAGTTTTCCTAAATTCACAAGCATTCTTCTAGCTTCAAGTGATGATACCTCGGCTCTACACTCGGGTGGACGCACACAAAGCCAGGGCAAGACTATATTATCAACTTAAGTTTCCATGGTGCCTTCTCCGGATTTGGCTAGCCGAAGGGTCCTGGGAACCTATTTATAGCAGAGGAGCTCAGCACTGGTGGCTATCCACCGCATAGGTGATGCGGCAGCCTTATCAGGATACTGTTGGCACGTGGATGGCGAGGTCTTTGTCCGCTACCGGCAGCTCTGGCACGTCTGCAGCAGTCCTGATGACACCTTTTCAGACCTTGTCTTCTAGCGGTGGCGGAGACATCTCCATACAGGGACAGGATCTGTACCTACACAACACGCCCGTGGATCGGTAGGCGACAACAACCTGAGTTACCCAGTGTCCCTGTGTGGAGATTCCCGTTGTTTTGTTGGTTTCCACGAGAAGAGCATGTGTTTCCTAAAGCAGAAGGCCGTAGGTTGCGGATTTTTCTTCAAGCATCAACCCGACCTTTCAGGTCGCCTTACTGCTCGGGGGCTACTCTACGAGTGCGTCTGTGTGATGCCCTCTTTTTCTTCATGTCGCCTCGACCTACTGGAAGCACGCTTCCGTCACGTCTCCGCTCGACCTCCCTTTGGTCAGCGTCTCGACCTTCCTTGAAGGTCTGGTGGCTTCGCCTGATCTTGTTCAGGTCGAGGATTCTTCTGGAAATCATGGCGCCTTGTCTTCACTTCAATCCTCTGGATCTACTCTCCAGACTTGATGTTCGTCTTCATCTACGCCCAGGAGGATTTTCTTCTTTGGATCCCCGTGCACCCTACGTGACTTCATCGTCGTCACGTCTTCTCTCCGCTTCGACGTGACTTCGTCTCTGCCTCTTCGCCTACACGTCGATCGGGGCTTGTGAGACATGGGTACCCATGGGTCCCCACCGACCAGGGTCCTAGAGGTTCCTGTCAAGTGATCCCGACCTGCCAGAAGTTCAACCGACCGGCAAGTGGGCCTGGAGACCTTATCCACAGCCTCAGCGACCTTGGAAGATCTCGGGCGACCTTATACAGATCGCGGGCGACCTGCCAGGCTTGCGGGGCAAGCCTCTCCTTAGGTCATGGCGGCGGCGCCGCCAGCAGGCTCGAGGATCGCGGGACCCTCTCTGTAATCACGGAAGGCGATCTTCCTAGGTTTGTAACCGACCCCGATGAGGGTCCACCGACCTCGAATGGAAGCCCTAGACCTAGAGCTCCATTCGAGGGGACTTCACCTTTTCCACGTAATCCCACCACACTGGACATAGGGTTTTACTCTCCGGAGGCCTGAACCAGTCTAAAACCACCGAGTCCTTGCCATTCTCGTCGAGTTCCGAGTTCATCCAAGAACTACCGCTTACGCTCTTAGGTCCTGACCCCCCATCAATTAACCTACAACCGCTTGGGTAGCGCCCTTGCGGATCTGCCAGGTCTCACCCCCTGACAATCGAGATGTAGAAGGGTGCTGCCCAATCATAAGTCCAGATGTCATCTTGATCGAGAGAGGGGAGGTCTTCTAGAATTTGGGCCAGCGGTAACAACTGATTGAATGCTTCTTCAGAGAGAGGAAGGTTGTAGAGCTCATTAGGAGATAAAGTCTCTTTAGCTTTAAAAATTGTGATGTTTTTATTTTTGGCAAAGGACATCAGCTCTGGGAAGGCCTGATCAAAGATTGGAGTGTGCCATGGGTGTTGATTTGTTGTGAGATAAAAAAATACTACTGATTGACGTGATGCCAAGCGACTCGTGATGATTTTTTATGAGAGAAAAATATTGCTGGCTGGAGCTGATAAGCCAGGCGAATTGTCGTATCGAAATTCACGAAGCCATTATCTAGTGTAATATAATCATAATCATAAATGATAATTGTATGAACAGAAAATGATAGTCATAACAAAATGCTTTCAATCACAAGTCCTAACATTTTTTCACCACAAAAACAAAATTTTAAACATCTATCTCATTTTGAGGTTCCTTTAAAATTGGGGGCAAAGCGAACACGATACTCTTTAGTCTTCTCCGAATCATGTACTCCCTCTGTGTGTCTCGGAAAGAATCCAATCCAACTCTAGCAATCTTCACACTAACTAATAAGTAGGTAAAATGACACGTGACCCTACTTCAATAATATTTTATGAAAAAATTTAAAATGCTTTATGAGCTGTCCATCCGACGAAATCTAGCGGTGAAAGTAAGTTCCTACGGAGAAGTATTAGGAAGTACCAATTTGGTGGGACCCACATCAAATTTTAGTTAATATTTTTAATTCCGAAAGGGTATATGAGTAATTTTGTATGGTTAGTCATACCGGTGGCGTGGGAGCGTGAAAGACATACACAATGGGAGGGAAATTGACAAAGAGAAAGCAAATATATTATCATAATACTCTTTTCTTAATTAGTTCACTTTTTTAATTAATCAGGTGGTGGGAAAATTAAAACACTTGTTAGTTTCTTAGTACTTCAAGATATTTTACAAGTACACATATAAGCCTATTGCATTGACACTTTGGTTCACTTTTTTCTTTCAGTTTTTTAGTACACATGTTTTTTCTTGCGAAATACGACGTAGATGCTTATATACATGTACATACACCGTATCATACCTATCTATGCACATCTCTAAAACGTTTAATTGAGATTGCGAAATCATCACAAGATTTCGGAATAAATAAATTGAAAAAACGTGCCTATGACAACAGCATGAATAGGTTCACAATGTAACCAACCAATACTTAGATGCTAATTAGGAGTATTTATGTAGACTAATGATAAAATCTATTCCGATAATGACTCCGGGTTAAATCACGAGACAAATCTATTGAACCTAATTAGATACAATGCGATCCTACAATAAACACCTCCTAATGATGGATTAATTAGACTTAATAGATGCATCTAGTGAACTAACCTCTATTTGTGCAATTAATACAATTAACTCATATTTAATCTTCCTAATTAACATCTGATGTTGATGTGACACGAACTAAACTTTAGTCATGAATCCAACCACTTTTCTTCATATGAAAATTTGAACTATGTCATTATAATCTTTTCATCATATGGATCATGTTTCACCAACATCTGCCCCAAGATGCTCCTCGAGCTTCGCTCGAATCCGGAATCCCCAAAGGCCGCCCATGTTTGGTTGGGTAGCGTAATTTTTTACGTCCAGTGAATCTTACTGGCATGAAGTAATACATGAAGTTTATTTGCAAAACCTTTTCACGTATGAGTGTAACTCTGCGTGACGAATCTAATGAGCATAATTAATTGATGATTTGCTACAGTAATGTTACAGTACCATCCTCTAATCATGTGGTCAAATACCTCATTAGATTTGTCTCGCGATTTTACACAGGGCTGTGGAGGTAGTTTTGAAAACGAAAATTGTTTAATACCCTTAGGGCTTGTTTGGGAATTAGTGGAATGAATGGGAATGAAGGGCATTGGGGTGGAGGAATTTCCACTATAAGTCAAAAATTTTCAAAATCCCCTTCAACCCTCTTCCATCCGTTTAAATCCTCCATTTCCAAACAAACCCTTAATTAGCGGTCAAAGTGACCGCCGCGGCTGCTCTCGTGAATCGTGACAGCCGCGGCCGCCCGTCGCCGTTCCCCTACGCTAGCGGCGCGGGCGATTTGTGAGGTGCGGCGTCCGCTGTTCCGGCCGTAAATGGGTGGGTGGGGGCTAAAACCGTAATTTCGCCGGCTTTTCGCGCGGGAAACCCGGAAGGTAGCTCCTCTCCTCGCCGCTCTGCCCCCTCCCTCGCAGTGCTGCTACTGCACACGAGCACACATCACCACATACTAGCTATGTTCCCGGCGGAGCGGAGTGGGGCGGTAGGGTGTCGCCGCCCGGTGTCCACCTCCCCCCATTTCATCCTCCTCGCCGTCGCCATGCTGCGTCTGGCCCGGCGCCGTGAGGCCCCAACGGACGGTCGATCCGCATCCGCCCCCCTGGGCGTTCCGCCCGCGGTCGGGCCGTCGGGGTCGATGCGGAGTTTCCGTTCCGGCGCTGTTTTTTTTTCTAATGCGGCTGTCGGCGCGGCTAGGGGGGTGGTAGGCTGTGGTGCTGTTGGGGGCGGCGATGTCATCAGATCGCAGATTTGGTGAGTGAGATCCTGCTGGGCAGCGTTTGCGTGTGCTGTGATACCGGGGGGAAACGCTGCGTTGCCTGCTTCTGGAATCAAGTGCTCTGGTGCGTGTCCAAGTTTGGTTCGTTCGGGATTGTTGTTTATGCGAGCCGGCGAGGGGTAGGCATTCGAGATTCGAGCTGTAAATCATGCTCAGTGCTTATTTCACCTGAGCTGTAAATCACTTGAGTGCCGGCGCTCTGAGTTTAGTACATCGTTTGTGCTAGTATGCAATCGAGAGTTTGTGCCATTCTGGAATTGCAAAATAGCAAGTGTGACAGTAACAACTTATTTACCGAAGCATATTTTTAAAGAGTACTTAGTACAGTAGGACACTATTGAATGTAACTGTGTGGAGTATTCCTTATACTGAGCTTTGGAAGTGTACATTGCATTTGTATTTATCAGATATTGCACTAGCGAAATATGGATACAATCATCATTTTTGTTTATTGTCTCTCAATGCAGCATTATAAATGTTTGTTGAAATTCTGGAATGCCTGTGAATGGTGTGTCATTTGTCAAAATGACATAAAAAATTTCTAGGTTATTAGTCACTTGGCTCAGGGGGTTAGGTAAATGAATCACTAAATTAGTGTTAGTTGTGATATTGTGGTCTATGAAAGATTGGGCAGATTTAAATAGACTGGACCTAAGTTTAGCAATCACGGTCTTACTCATCTCAGTGGTGCCATTTGGTTGCGGTGTAGCAGAGCCAAGCTGTAGGTATTACGCTTCAAAGAAATGGCATTTCCTGACTTCCTGTGATGGGCTTAGTCATCTTAGTGGTGCCACTTGGTTGCGGTTTGTAGCAAAACCAGCGAATTGTTATCATGCTTAGATTTTTCTGCTTATCAGCAGTGAATAGATTTCGAGTGATGGCTATGTTTCTATTGATGTAGCAGCTCCATGTGCTGCTAGTGCTGAGCAGGCCATTCTCGGTTTAGTATTTTGGTGCGGGGAATGTCGTCTCGGAGTTCAGGTTTGTGCTAGACTAGAATGGCAAAAATAGGTAAGCGTGGCAGGTTGGAAATTGGAATTAACAGACTACTTTAGGGTCAAAATCAGACAAACAGTATATATGGTAACAACTTATTCACTTAAGTTATTAGTTGTAACTGTGGAAAGAACTACCTCAGTATTGAGCGTGAATGTGTGGATATGTGGAGTATTCCTTATAAGTGCACATTGTGTTTGCGGATATTGCACCACTCAACCACTCAAGTTGTAGATAAAGTACTGAATTTTTCATTGTACAAGCATGCCATTAGGAATAATTGATCAGGATTCTAGATTCTGCAATGATCCTCAAATTTGTTTATATGTTGCTCTGTCAAAATGCACATTAAAATTGTCGTTCATTTGCCATCCGACTTTGGGGATTAGGTAAATGAATCAGTGTTAGTTGTGATGTTGGGGTCCATGAAAGATTGGACAAAATTAAATAGATTGGACCTATGCATATTCTCCTATGGTGGTCATAATCATCTTAGTTAGGAACCTGGAATTGTGCAACACGTGGATGGGATGCTTACGCATTATTGTCTTTTCCTGGTGTGAAGGGAGGGCTTATGATATACTGGCATTGATTGGTTTCAATTTTTTTTCACTTTTTGCTAATCTTATTCTAGATATGCTGTGATATGCTATTATTTAATCTCTTTTAATAGTGCTTTGCCATTTACTTTGTCTGAAATAAGAATTATTGTGTATGTTATGATGTCCAAGCAGCATAAGTAAAAGAAATTCCTTAGTTTGATCACAGGATGCTTATGGAGTCAGTGCATTTATGGTCCATAAACTTCATATTTGTGTTTCCTTTCTCTAGCGTCTAGACAATCTGTGTTCAAATGCATATCTCTGATTGATGCTATTTTTATTGTGTTAGTATATTAATGTATCATAGCATGGTTATGAACCTTGTAATATCATACAAATGTTCAGAAGTTTCCAGTAATTCATGCATTGGTGATAGCTAGTGTATATTAGAAAGATGTGTGCCAGACAGCTGTGATAAGTTGTAGCTTATGCCATGGTGTCAAATACCATTACTCTTTTTGTCATTTTAGCTATTTCGCTTGAGTTGTTATACTGCTATATACATGCTAACAGCTGAAAATATACTCCAAATTTCAAATTATGCCAGTTACCCTCAGATATAATCAAAATAGTACCTACCCGCCCAACAACTTTCACCTGCTTTGCACTGACTTGCGTGTGCTCTTACTGGAATTTTCCATCGTCATATTTCTTGCTGGTGTCTTTATTACTGACGAATTGCATCTATCTCCATCTATTTGTATGCTTTCTTAAACAATGGTGTTTGACTGTTAAGGTCCACATTAAATGCAGATGTGTAAACCAACTCCACTAATAATGTCGGTGTCATCATCGTTTCATATCAATGGGGCTTAAGCTACCACGGGATCCTGAAGTCTGCTTGTTTCCTATATAAGAGTTGGTTTGAGATCCTTGAGAGTTGAGAGGCTTGACCTCTCGTAGGCCATGCAAGAGCCCAAATGATAATACTATAGTTTGATACCTTGTGTGATATTTCTTACATTAATTGTGGTTGGTTGATTACATTTAGTTATCCTGAACAATTTCATCCTGAATGTCATCATTAGTGAGTTCATTCGTTTGTTCTCTTAATATAACATCTCTCATTATTAGATTGCTTCCAGAAACAAGATACAATATTTGCACATGGCTCTTTTGAAGTTCAGTTCTCTGCATCTTATCGAAATCTGAACATTGTCATTTGAACATTTGCAGGGCCTAATGGTTGCACAGTGTATACCACATCCGTCCAAGTGCAGTGATCTCACTACTCTTGGAACAGTCAAGGTATTTGTAGAATCACCATCTTGAAATTTAATTTAGTAAGTCATAGGATGCAGTACCGTTTTAGACTCATTTTGGAGTATTTCAAGTAAGCGTTGCTAGTCCCATTTTTCGTCTGTTTGAGTTTGCTGTGTTTAATTATCACAACTTGGGCAAGGGAGATTCATCTCTGGTATGGTGTTGGATGTTTTCACAATAATATGCTATGAAGGTAGTAAGAATTTTTGGGAGCTCACTGATGTTTACTATGGACTAGGAAGAGCTCTGAGATTTGGTTTACTTTTATTTGGAGTGCAATGATATTGGTAATCTCACTGTGCCTTTATTTCTAGCTGGATAATTAAAATAAAGTTGTCCCTAGAATTGCTGAAAGCAGTTCACTGGATGAAAGCTACTTTCAGAGTTTCAGTTTGTGCCCAACTTTTTGTTAGTTTCTCTAAACAAGTAAACATTTTGACTATATTCCTCTTAGAGGTTTTTAGTGAGTAACAACCATCACCAGTTAACCTAATACCATTATCTGATAGAAAATTTCACATCTAAAGTTGAATAAGGTTCCATTATGCTGCCTAGCTCAAACCTTGTTATTCTCACCATGGTAGCAACTTATGCAGCTAGTCCCATCATGCTGGTTGGGTCACCTTTACTCCAAAGCAAGGATGTGATCTTATGGTTCTTTCCCCCCAAATATTACAATCAGACACCCAAATCATTCTGAAAC
The DNA here is from genome assembly GCA_947561735.1 of Cenchrus americanus. Lineage (NCBI taxonomy): Eukaryota > Viridiplantae > Streptophyta > Magnoliopsida > Poales > Poaceae > Cenchrus > Cenchrus americanus. The sequence continues at coordinate 61,953,901 of OX387240.1, forward strand.
GGGTAGAATTTCAGGCATTGCAGCCTTATATGCTAAAGTTATGTATCCTGAATAATTACCCTTCACTTCTGTCATTCCTCATGAACTAATTAAGTGCTCATCTTGATATTTGGATATATTTTATAAAACAAAAAACATTGTCTTATGATCTATCTGTTTCACCCAACATCTTGAAAGAGAAAGTAGTAAATCTTTTCCAATAGTACTTATTAAGAACTGCTATGTAGATGTTTCAGATTTTATACGAATCTGTATGTTTGACCGCGATGCTGTTGGAAGTTAGTAAATCACATCAAGCAACTAACCTAACGAGGTACAAGTTTAGGGTACTTCTTAGCCAACCATGAACAGTAGTGTGCCTACTACCTGCAAATTTCGAAGGCTTCATGGTACACCTTGTAATCATAGTAATTGATCTAATTGTATAAGATGGCGATGCCTCATTCCATGTACATCTTTCCTGCATTGTCAGACACCAAGACATTTTGCTCATCTGGTTCACAATCATTTCAATGAACAAAAGATCTTCATCATAACTGCCATTTTTCTACAGATTTGTGCAATCAAAATCTTACATTTTTAAGCTCTGTCAGCATTTCTCAGTTTTGCCAAGGTAATAGTAAAATATTGAACCAGTCAGAAACGAAACTAGATTACGCTTAAGCTGCACATATGGATGGCCACTTCTGTGAAAGAATAGTACTAATAAGTAAATGTAGAAATTGAATGACATTTGAAATTCTTATTCTCGGCTCCCTTTCCATCTTCATTGTTTGAAAAAAAAATGATAGTCTGCTGGCCTATGTTGGTTCGCCTTGTGTGTCATTGCCTTAATTTTAACCTCCAAGCTCCAGTACCTATTAAGAATGCAGGCAGCTAAAACTGATATGTGATTAACATGTTCCATGATATACTAACATTTTACGTTTCCCTTAAAGTCGTATCTTTGAGGAGGATCTTGTGAATTTTGATAGTAACACAAAGACTAATGTGATAACTTTGTATGATTTAGTATTGTGATTAGTTTCTTTGGAGGTTGTAGCTTAATTATGCTATTGATTGATGCATTATCATGTATATACCCCTAATTATATATTCCTGAGGCATCATCATATGCACATCATACATGTTTGGCTTGTGATGAAGTGGTGTTTTTGCATGCTGCCTATTGAACATCCACTCCATTGGCTATACTTACTGTTAGAAAAATAAATAAAAATATTCAGAAAAGATGCTTTGATGTAACCAAGTGATGTCTGGTGCATATACATACTGTTCATACTACAAAATAAATATAAAATGCAGGAGATACATAAAGAATGGTAAATGCATGTAATGTGCTAACCTGGTTGACTTAGTCTTTTGTATAATACAACGTGAGGTTACTGCATGGGTTCCCCATTGAGCTTGCTGTTGTGAGACATGGAGCAAGACAGCTCTTGCTAACTTGAGCTGAGGTTCATGCCATTATATAGACATTGTAGAGGGTTCGACAGTAGCCAGAAACTCTCCTGTACAAGAATGCTGGCTGGCACTTGCACATATTTTAAGTTCTTTTATTGTCTTGGTCTATCTGCACAGTGATACAATAGATTTTCCTTGTAGGCTGTCCTGTTTCAGTCCAACTTAATATGGAGTCTCTTTTGACTGTTACCTCCTTTCTGCCAGCAGAAGTCTGCAGATCTCTGCACTAGTTTGTTTATCCTGCATCTGAATCAATGATACTGTGGTCCTGACTTGTTTATTCAAATTTATATTGGATATGTTTATATAATCTTGAAGTTGCTGCGTATTGATGGATAGTTTTTTCTTTATCTTTGCATCTGAATCAATGGCTACTTCTGGTCCTGACTCGTTTATCCAAATCGATCATAGATTTTGTTCAACGCACAGAGCTTCAGTTCCGAGCATTTCAGGATGATAATGGTTTCTATGGTAGTAGCATTTCTTGTGATCACTGTGCAGAGATCTCACGTAGCTGTGTTTGGTTCTTGCAGGGGATGGATCGAACCAGGTGTGCCAATGACAGAAGGCATGGTGAGCAGCAGACTAAACAAGACCTTGTAGCAAATGGCATGGATATTGCTCTACCCCGCCAGTGCTGCTTGCTCCCATACCTAGGCACCACTAGGACCAGCCCCTTTCCAACAGCCTTCCCAACCCATGCCCACGGCGGCGACCCTTCAAAGTAAGCTGCGGGTCGTAACCTGCACGTGCCCATCGACTACTCCTGCATATCGTCCACCTGCCAGTTGCGGATGGACTCACCGGTCCCTCTTCTTGGAAGAGCGCCGGTGATACATAGCTAAAGTTCCTATTCTACGCTCCTTTTTACTTGATGCTTTCTCTTTTGTTAATGGGGATGATTGTGTAATGGTCTGGTTGCAAGGTTGTGCTATAGAAAAAAAAGTGAACTGTATCCAAAGTGCCAACTGCTGTTGCTGATCTGATCCCCCATGTGGTGCCTCGTGCCGCCTGTTAATTTTTTCGTGATGTGTACTGGTGTGCTTGACATCTGGGGGCAGAGGGGTAGTAGCTTCTTTCGGTGGTCTGGCACCAATTTATAAACTGCAAGTCTGCAAGTACCTGATAAAGCCGCTTTACCCTCATTCTGGCTTTCTGCATGATTTGCACAATTATACTATTAGTATTTAAATACTCTGTTCCAGCCTATGATTCTCTTGCTCCTGAGGTTGCTGCTGCATGGAGCAGTTGCAGCCTTCGGAGCTAAGCTTCAGTTAAATCTTTGCCATAGACGGCAGCTTGCTGTGCCCCCCTTCTCCGTGTCCTACGCTGCAAAGGTATGTTGCCAAAATCTGATTAGCTGCTAGTCTGTGTAGCTGTGTTGATTTTGTGGTTGTTGTGAGGGAGCAGAGAATAATCTGCGCCCTGCCTGGTGGCTTCTGCATGGCTGCTGAATGTTGTTGCCTAATGTGCTAGTAGCCTAGTAGTGTTTGCGTGTTGACAACTTGACATGTCTGGCTGTCATAGATCGACATTGTGTGATCCAAGTACCCAACATTTTTAACTTCTGAGATGGAAACTCATGTCTACGATCCATATACTACAGGAATAAAAATATTATTTAAACATTGATGCATTAGATTTGTATAGCAGCATATAATCTAGTTGATCCATAGACAATAGAAGAAAAATCATGTAAGATAATCCTTTTAAAATTGCTTTACTGGGAACTTTCAAGCGGGCATTACTAGCGTTCGGATGTTTGATGGAAACTTTCCTATGCAACATAAAAAATATATAGGTGAATAGGATAGAAAATTTCGTGGTAAATTAATATTAAATTTCATACAACAATCACACCTGGAAACATTATATATCTATAATGCAAGGAGCGAAGACAATTGAAAACTTTTCTTACCTAATTTAGGCCCACGTTACTCCTCACGTCAGACCTACCCGTCATCTAATTGTTGGACTGAAAGGGTGGAACGATCATAAAAATCGCAATTTGGGGAGCGTTTCCGCCAAAAAGAGTGTTTTTTCTCACCCATCACGATCTTACCCACCTGTATACCCGCCGGGCCCACCAAACACACTCCCCACCAGCAAGGAGCCAATCCTACATGTATTGTGGTGTACCAGCCGCGTACGTTGTTTAGCCGAGCTCAAAACCACCACGATTACAGGAGTTTCTTCATATAAGCCTCGGCATATAAGCCTCAGCTACCGTATATACCCACATAAAAACAACCAAAAACAATGCGCTGGACCGAACGCAACGGAAGTAGAGAAAGGCCGAAGAGGAACCAAAGTGATATGTTGGCGTCTCCTCCCCAGATCGCGCCCTGCGACAATATGGACGGAGCGTGAGGGTGTGCGTGCGGCGCTGCTGGTCCGTTGCTTGGCAGAAGGTTGAGGTCCGGCCTTGGTTGCGCCTCAACGTCAATCAGGCACCGAGCAAAAGCTCCTCGATACTTACCGGATCAATGGGACGGGATTAAATGGAGGGATGCCGTCGAAATGCTACCGAGCAGCCAGCGCATGTGCCCGATGCTTGTCCATGGTGATCCGAGTGGTGCATCATTATGAAATCTCAATCTCATGGTCGTCGGCGCACTGTAGTCGGTGCACCCCGCGCACTGTAGCACACAGGAGGCGTCGCATGCACGGTCACAACATCGATACAGCAAGTCGTCACCTCGTAAAACGGTGACTTGACTACATATGAGTTCTGACAAAAAACAAAAACAAAACCAGACATAAGTTTATTCATCTAACATGCATATGGTTGTGTTGTGTGACTGTTAGGCCGTGCTGATTGCTGACTTGCTGAAAAAATCGATCGGTCTGAAGCGGGCCGGGGCCGAGGACAACATGCTCGGAAAGTGGGAAGGCAGCTTTTGGGTTTGCAGCGCTTATTATGAGAAAAAACAATCAAATCGCAAGCTCGTCAGCAGTCAAGTGTGTTTACTTGGGAGAACATTTTCGGAGAAATTTGGCGTCTGTCATCTGTGTTGCCTCTTGCTCACTTCATTTATGTTCCCGCAAGGCAAAAAAAGTCTTTATAACCAGGTAGTATCTTTTATAAATAATATATGTGATTATGATTTTCACCCGCACAAGCCCATTTGCTAGTATAGTTATAAATCTCTACCTATATATATAATATTAAAGCGAGAACCGTTTCTGCCAAAAAATTTCGTCCGTCGCTCTCCTGATTCGTGACGGTAAAAAAAGTTCGAGGAAAAAAAACAGCCCAGGCTCCCTGCACCTAGCGGAATATGTGAAAAACGACCTTGACCTCCATCCAGACGGACGGCGACTCCTACTCGTACAAGGACGGGTGGCGCTCCTCCCGCAGCGCAAACCTCCAGCAGTCCCGCCCATACCGGCGGCCAGGCGGCCGCGCAGCACGCTATGGCTAGGGTTGAGCGTTCCGGACACCCTAGCCATGGGCTTCTCCAACGTGCACGGGAGCATCAATCATTTCGAGGGGTCCTCACCGTGGGGCGTCAATGGCGGGCCACGGAACGGCGCAACCACGGCGGCGGCGCTGTGATTGCTGTGGTCGGGAAAGAAGATGTCGGGGCTGCTCTGTTCGTTGTCACAGTGCTGGGGACAGGAACAACAGGTCGATCGGAGATGACTCGACGATGGCGTAAACGACGGCGAGCACAAGCAGACACGACTGAGAGGGAAGGAAGAGGAAGAAAACTGGATGACGACAGCGCTGGATGATCTGATCGGCCAAGTCATGCCTACTTGCCTGCTGCGGGCTTCCTCGCGTGCAGGCGCGTGGCGCAACTAGAATTCTCATGCCTGCTTGCCTGCTGCGGGCTTCCTCGCGTGCAGGCGCGTTGCGAGAATATACCGTGATGTACTGGTGAAGCAGGCAACCAGGCAGGTGTACGAGCATGATGATGCCCTGACGCCGAGCTGATCCAACTAGCTCCAAACCATATAGTATGTTTGTTGCAAAGATCAACGAATCGGAAGATAAACCTCAGACGAAAACTCAAACGTTTTCTCTGAACCTGTGCACGTGTTCTTTAGTTGTGTTCTTTAGTTAAACTGATAGAACCAAATTAACCAATGCAGAGTTCAAACTTTGCACATATACATAAATGTCTAAATTCAGTTTTCATTTACAAAGCTACTAATACTTGTTTACCATAGCTCACACAACCCATTTTGCATGATGTAGTCCACAGTTTTAATATTATTTTTTTCTCAGAATCTTAACCCCAGGTAGGGCACTTATTATTTTTTGCCATTCAGATCGACAGTGAACACCAAATATTTCACACTTTGAACCTTCACTTGAAATTGAAATAAATAAACTTCCTATCAAACAACATTAACAAAGTACTTGTTGAATATCCAAGTACACTTGTGAATCAAATCCTTCCATAGTTTATATTACAAAATCCTTCAAAATTCCACTCCAAAATTGACTAATTACTACTATTGCAGACTTAAGAAATTTCAGGTGGTGAATAATTGTCACAAGTCAAGAATTTCATTATATATTGAAGTTCTTTTGATCCAAATCTTGACCCAATCTCTATGATTATAGACCCATTGAATGGAAATGTAGGTTAAGGCAAGCCATATTTCAAATTTCAAAGGGATTTCTCCCATTCGCCGACAAGCCTCATAACCTCTCTTGGCGTGCTTATAGACTAGGTTAAGACAAACCATATTTCAAAGAGTCGGTGAAATTGCACATATATAATTCATCATGCCATGAAAATCTTTTAAATTTTATATCTTTTCTTTCTGACCTTGTTTGGAAAATTTATTCCCGTAGCAACGCGCAAACATATTACTTTCGAAACTCTTGCTAAAATAAAAAAAGTTAAAGATGTAAGAATTATTACTTGAGTGGGAGTTGCATAAGTCAGTTAAAATGATGAAATTTCTAAAGAAAATAAAGATTATTGTCGTACAAAGACAAAAGAAAATGAAAAAAAAACTTTAGAGTTGTTAAACCTGTGTGGTATGCGGGAGCTGATGTTAATTATATGCACCAATAATGGCAGTTACCCAAACAATGCAATTATTGTATGTTTGATTTTGTTAATAAGTAACATGTATTTTTCAGTGAGTTTTTTTAATAGGAACTACACGTGATATTAAAAAAGTAACAAAAACAATTAGTATGTGGCTCCCGTAGCAACGCACGGGCAATTTTGCTAGTCAACTATTAAGAGTCGTCCTTTTTTCCTGGGAACAGTCCGATTTTTTTTGTTCGGAACATCATCAAAGTCTGTATTACGTCTTGTCAAAAAAAAAGTCTGTATTACGGTATTACTGGGCCGGAACGTATGCAACGGACCGCTTCTTTTCTTTCGAGCCAGCCTTTCCGGCCCATCTTATCACGCTTCCGCTGCGTGGGTTACATAGCTGTGTGCTGATTTTTTTTTATATTTTCCCAATTTTGCAAAAATAAATGTCGGTTACAAAGTTTTAAAAAACTATGCCACTGCCCGCCATTTAAACGGTGGCGGGTCCAACTCTCATTTCAAACGGCGGTTGGGAACTGAACCGACGTTCAAAGCGGTGGTCGTTAGAGCAACTCCAAGAGCCTCTCTAAAAAAATTGCTAGCTAAAATCCCGATTTGGCTAGTATGTAAAATGAAATAGTTAGCAAAAAGTTAATGAAATCCAAGAGATTAGCTAAAATCAACTATCCATATGCTCCACCACTAGTGGGACCCGCCCGCCATACTCATGTACGAGGGGATAGCTAGCGGAATCAATTTAAGCCAAAGATGGCTAGCGAAGCCCCGGTTTAGCTAGCGCAAGATAGAGAAGGCAAGTTTAGGCTAGTCTACGTTGGATTGAGTTTTTGAACAATTTTTCTATTTTTTAGTTAGTTAAACAAAGATAAGTCTCTTAGAGTTGCTCGTGACCTCGCGAGCCTGTGACTAGCCGTCGTTTGAAACGGTGGACGGTTCAACCGCCACAGCAAACGGCAGCTGGAGCCTCACCTGTCGGCAGCCGGGCGTGCTAAACGACGTTTGTTTTTTTCTTAGGAAATTTAGAAAACCGTTACAACATTCCTAGTGCTATAAGGGCATAGATCCGCCAGAGTGTTGTGAGGGCATGTAGTACCCGTACCCTGGTGGTGGTGGAGGTGGAGGTGAAGTTGAAGGTGGTGAGGATGGAGTTGCTGGAGTGTTGTGGTTCTTCTTGTGGCATGGACAGGTGCAATACTCGCCCTCACAGTGGTGATTGCTACCTGGACCGCGATCCCAATAGTCAACCCTACAAATTTCCAACGATGGTTGCAGCCTGGGGCCCGCGTGCACAAGGCAGCCGCCCGTTTCATTCGACGGTTACACAAACCGCCGCTTTGAACAACGGTTGAGTTTCCAACCGCGGCGGTCGGATCCTGCCGCCATTTCAAACGAATGCGGTGGTATAGTTTTGGAAAATTTTGTAATTAATATTTATATTTTCAAAAATCGCGAAAAATATTTTAAAAATCATGTTTGCTTAATGTAAATCCTAATACACCAGGGCCCATCCACCGGGTGCCACCTCACGCCTCACCGAAGCAAGGCATAGTCGCCTTCTCCAAACTGGGACCCAGCCGCCCCGCCTCGAAGCAGCAAAAGGCGGGCCGCGGCCGAAGAGAGCGTTTTCGGTTTGATTTCGCCTGCCCACGCCGCCGGGAAGGGAAGGACGGGACACCTCACCTATGGCGGCGGCGACCCTCCCGCCCACCTCCTCCGCCGCCGCGGCGGCGGCGCTCCGTAGCCTAGCCCGCGCCGTCTCCCCGCGCCACCAGCTCCTCCTACACGCCTCCCGCCGCGCCCGCCGCCACTCGCTTCCCCTCGCTACCGCCGCCGCGTCCCCGGGCGTCCACCTCCGCCGCGCGCTCTCCGTCTCGGCCTCCGCGGCCGCTGGAGGGAGCAACGGCGCGGCCGAGAGGGAGTACGACTACGACCTCTTCACCATCGGCGCGGGGAGCGGGGGCATGCGGGCGTCGCGCGTCGCTTCGGCCCTCTACGGCGCCCGCGCCGCCGTGTGTGAGATGCCCTTCGCCACCGTCGCGTCCGACGCCCTCGGCGGAGTCGGTGGCACGTAAGCCGATGCCCCTCTCCCGCTCTGTTTACTGGTTTGTTCTCCCTGCGAGATGTTTGGTACTATAAGACTGTTGTGCTTGTGCCCAATACGATCACAATCAGCTCCATGAATGGGTTGATTACACACGACATGTGCGTTGAGTAACGCAATTTAAACACAATGTTCCTTGGATTGTTTTCTGCACATCCTGATCAATGATAAGTATTATCACTGTAAATATGAGACCTGTTTAGTACCTTGACTGCAGAGGATCTCAACCCAATTTGGTACCTGAGTGCATGTCTTCAGAAGCTATTAACATCATAATATCGATGTATGTAGAGATATTATAGCTGTATGCTATGAAGCAAAGTGGAGAAGTGTATCTGCTGGAGCTCAATTTGGGAGTAAATCAGTTCTCAATGGCAAATGCATTAGTTACAGAGAATGCATTTTATCAGATGTGGTGGAGTATTGTTTACTGGTATAAAGTACTGTGTTAGCTAGAATGATATGGTGGCTGCTATATGTGTCCTATTAATTGAATTGTTATCGAGTATTTGTTTCTGTTCCTCCATGAAAATAGGCCCCCAGTATCTGATTCTACAAGAAGTGTTCATCATAACTTTCTTTTAATTGACTGATTGGTCTTTCCTCGAACTCTTTACTCATTTTGGTGTGAAACTTCTCATGTAAGATGCTTATTTATCTGTATTTCAGATGTGTGCTTCGTGGCTGTGTTCCGAAGAAACTGTTGGTGTATGCATCCAAGTATTCTCATGAGTTCGAAGGGAGCCGTGGCTTTGGATGGATGTATGAGACTGATCCAAAGCATGACTGGAGAACTCTGATAACCAATAAGAATTTGGAGTTGCAGCGACTTGTCGGAATTCAGACAAATACACTGAAAAAATCGGGTGTTACTATAATTGAAGGCCGTGGAAAGGTTGGGTAATGTTTTTAATCAGATAAAGTTTGTGTGCATAACTTCTGTTGAAATGATTCATTCATCCTTGGTGTGGAAATTGATGCAGAATCTGTTTAAATTATGCAGATTGTTGACCCACATACTGTCAGTGTGGACGGCAAGCTTTACACTGCCAAAAACATACTTATAGCTGTTGGTGGCCGCCCGTCCAAGCCAAACATCCCAGGAATAGAGCATGTTATTGATTCTGATGCAGCATTGGATTTGCCTTCCAGACCTGAGAAGATTGCAATAGTGGGAGGTGGATATATTGCTTTGGAGTTTGCTGGTATTTTCAATGGCTTGAAGAGTGATGTCCATGTTTTTATCCGGCAAAAGAAAGTACTGAGAGGCTTTGATGAAGAGGTGAGAAAGTATCTTTAAGATGAAAAACTTGCATATCAAATTTGAAGTGCTATTTAAATGGGACATCTGACAAGTTCTGTTCACTGACTTATATCCTAACTGCATGTTGATGTTTAGATCAGGGATTTTGTCGCCGAACAGATGTCTTTGAGGGGTGTCAAATTTCATATAGAACAAACTCCTCAAGCAGTAACTAAATCATATGACAATTTGCTGACTCTGAAGACAAACAAAGAAACTATCGGCGGGTTCTCACATGTTATGTTTGCAACAGGTCGAAAGCCAAACACAAAGGTTCATATAATTTTGCCTCGTGATTTCCACTTTCCTTAATCATTTATTGGCATACGCGTAGTTTCTCAATGCATGTGTCTTGATACCCAGCTTTATGCTTGTAGAATTTGGGACTGGAAGATGTTGGGGTCAAAATGGATGAGCATGGTGCTATTCTGGTATGTAATGTAATGTAATGTAATGTAATGTAATGTAATGAGAACAAGTTTGTACATTCTCCATGGACTTGAAGTTTCCTTACTGTCGATCATCATTAAATGACATTTGGAATTCGCGGAATAAATTTGTAATTCTAGGTTGATGAGTATTCTCGCACTTCAGTTGATTCAATCTGGGCTCTGGGGGATGTCACTAATAGGCTAAACCTGACGCCAGTTGCATTAATGGAAGCTGGGGCGATAGCCAGGACCATTTTTGGAAACGAACCTACCAAACCAGACTACAGGTACATTTGTATACAAGATACTTCATGTTAGTTTTTCATTAAACTCCACATGTCAAATCCTTCTGTAAACAACTTTTGCCTATATATTTGGCAACAAATTTCTACTTTGCGCATTATGCATTTTGACAGGGCTGTGCCATCCTCTGTATTTTCTCAACCGCCGATTGGACAAGTTGGCCTTACTGAAGAGATGGTAATAAAATTCACATTTGTATACTTTGAATCCACAGTATTTTTTGGCAGTTTATGATTAACTTTGAGTAAAACCATATTCTTTCAGGCTATCGAAAAGTATGGAGATGTTGATGTCTACACATCAAACTTCAAACCTCTCAGGGCCACTCTTTCTGGTCTACCTGATCGCGTGTATATGAAGGTTATTGTGTGTGCTAAAACAAACAAAGTCCTTGGAGTGCACATGTGTGGTGAAGATGCACCTGAGATTATTCAGGTTTGTGTGTGATTTTCTTTTGTAATTCAAATATTCATTATTTAGTTAATTCATTATGGATGTACATTATTTATACAGGGTGTTGCAATTGCTGTTAAGGCTGGGTTGACGAAACAAAATTTTGATTCCACTGTTGGTGTTCATCCAACAACTGCTGAAGAAATTGTCACAATGCGGAACCCGACTAGGAAGGTCCGAAGAGATACTGCAGCTGAGGTATGTTGATTCCACTTGCACCTTATATCTATCCTTGAATTGTTGGAAATATCCCTGAAGCTTAGGTTCTCTAGAATTGTTTGTTGCTTCTAGTATTGTCTGTATCTGCTGCTTACCTTTTCATCTAACAACTTCAGGCGAAGACTACAGATGAGGCTGTAAGTCAAAAGTAGATAGCACTCGATTTGCATACCGAGGTAAGCATTTAGAACACAGATATACTATTTTTTAAAAATAAGATATGGTTCACTTGCCTTTCTTTTAAAGAGGAGGGTAGTAAACTGCTGTTCATCGTAATCCTCTACCTCCCCAACATCGTGCCAAAATGCATTAGAACTTTGCTCTTGTAGTTTTCTGATAAGAGTTATATGTCCCATTGAAACTTTATAAAGTAATGTGATTTGTTTTAACCTATTAATATTTTTCCTCAACTTGCAATTAAATCAATGTGGGTGTTTCCTTTCTACATCATTTCATACTGACAGCAATCGCCTTGCAGGCATTTTCAGAGGTGGTGCCTCCAAACCTAGTCAATATCTAACTGGGGGAACAATGGCCGATGCCTGTATAGCAGGATTAGCTTTTTGGAAGACTTCACGATTGCAGCTAATGAAGAGCGAAGATGTATTGTCACAACGATTAACAATCTCGTATTGCATATACTTTAAAAAATGCCTATTGGACAAGCAGAGATGTTGGTACTCCTTTTTTCTTTGGTTTCCAGACATGTTGGGTCTTCCCGAATATGTTGTGGTTGTGCCTTTCCTTACCTTGTGTATATGTTTTCCGAAGGTTAACTTACCACGAGCCAGTGTATAATGCCATACTTTAAGTTTGACACCAAACTCTCAGTTTGTATTGTAACCTTGGTCAGGTTGGCGACTTGGCGTCGACCGAACTCAATGGGACCGTGTGCCGTGCTGTTGCCTTTGTATGTTAGGAGTTAAGGAGAGCATGTAGAGAGGATTGGTATCGATCTCTTTTGTAGATGCTAAACTGTGGATGCAAAGGAAAAAATTCTTCATTTGTTCCGCTTCAGCTTGCAAAACTTTTAAGTATATTGCAATTTCCAGGTAAAACAATCTATAGCCTTTAACAGCGGTGTGAGGTGGTGCGTCAAGGAAGGTGACACGATACGGTTGTTGTAGTCATCACAACTGTTAAGGAACACTTTTTTTTTAAAAAAAAACTTTAAGCAACAAGAGCAGTACAATAAAAGCATAGTATTGATTACATACTTCGAGCATTTCCCTATGTTTCAGATTTTTTTTTGTGTGTGTGTGTGAACAGGCTTTGGTGGAGAGAGTCTTGCCAAAAAGACCTGGCCGGGAAGAGGATGACACTGGTGTGACTACTTTGGTTAACAAAATGATGCCATGTCAAACACTAGACACACCCAGAATGCCCTTAGCCTTGTTCTTACAGAAAATCACAATAATTATTTTTTTGGAAAAAATACGATAATACTTGCCAGCCTCTTCTTTTGGAAAGATAAATTGTACATATGGATGTGAGACACAATTCACTAAAAACCATGAGCATCTTAACTAGCCTTCAACATAAAAATCTTCTTTGTTTATATTAATCTCATGAGTGTTAGTTTTTCAAATGTAAGCCGAGATCATTCCTCTAGGAACGCTATGCACTTTGCTGTAACCGGCTACCAGCAGAAACGAAGCCTTTTGTTTTTTGTTCTTTTGAAAGAGAAACGGAAGGTCCATATTCATGGATATGGTACTAAAAAAAGAGTTCTATGAAATCTACTTTTGCAGCCTGTCGTTTTTGCTTTTCACCCATCAACTCTCCGACCATTCTTTTTTTCAAAAAAAAAGCACACTCTCCGACCATTAATTCACTGATATGTAGCCACAAAATGTCAAAATCGTTCACTTTTGAACTCTTCGTCAATGGCAACAGATAATGCCCACTCCGAGAGCAAAAGGTTGGGAAAGAAAAAAAAAATGAAAGCTTCTGACAGTTACAGCCTGAATAATTTTGGAGCCAAGGGTTCGCAAAACGAAGATACGAAAGCGATTCCTTCCTTTTTATCCTTGAGAGAATAATCATCAAAGTGGTTGTTTTCAGCTGGCTCAAAAAGGCCGAAAGAAGCTCGGACCAATTAATAGAGCGACTGTGGTTTTCATTAATTCTCATGTGTTGATTGCAGGCAATTCACAGGATGACAACACCAATTAGAAAGAGAGACGATACAGGCCATACGTACATTCAGCTCCCTGCAGCATATTCCTTCCTGCCGAGCGAATTACGTCATCTCCAGAGTTGAGTGAAATGTGAGAGGCCATTGACGATGGGCCATTGGTGATCAGTAGCTACCCAGGGAGCAAACCCCATGTCAGATCATTCGATATCTACAAAACCAGTAGCATTTCGCCATCAGCCAAAGATGGGTGGCCGGGTTATTCTTTCCCGGGCCGGGGTTTCTCGTGGCATCGGAGGGACCATGCCAATCTCCAGAGCTGGGCGCATATATCCTCTTCCAAAGTAGGTGCTCGATCGATCGTAGTATTATGGGTGCGAGCGCTACAGAAGGAAAAGGGGTTTGTCCCATGGATGCGGCACATATCTTTCCAAGGTGATCTGACACATTATGCGTGGTCGACGAATGCACCTCGGCAACCATACGTTTTTCGGCTCTCTGAAGTCGGCCTTAAAAAGGACTTGCTGGATAGGCTTAGACTGTGACGTTTTATTTCGCACCGGCAGGGAATTGAACAGCAAAGTAATAAAGACTGCACAGTTCAGTGACGAGGTTGCGATCCAGTGTCGACGGAAAGCAGCCGAAAGCTATGCCTACAATCTGCAGTTACAGTGCCGGCCACTGTCGGCACGGATGACCCCCGGAACATCTATCTCCTTCTGTTGTTTCTATGATTATTATTGTAACTCTCGCCTTGAAAATTAAATCAGCCAGCCAGTTGAAAACGTGGAGATAGGGCTACACTTTGAGAATTCCTAGCAAAATGAAATGCTAATTCCAATAGACATAGTTAGAGAAGTTGCAATATATTTTTTTTGTCTCGGTGGAGAAGAGTTGCGCATCATTATTGTACTAATAAGAAAATATCTCAATTTTACATCGCCGTGGAGCTTATGATCATGCTAACACATTAGCACACGGCGGAAGTTGCAAGTTTAATTCATACTACTTTTTGTTGTTGTGCTAGACCTTTAATTGCTTATTATGCGTTCAAGCAATCTAAGGCCACAGACAAGCATGCATGCTTCGAGCAGCTGTCGGCTGCCGACCATGAGAAGTGCGACCATTTGATCACCGATTCACCGTCTCTCTTTTTGACGATATTGCCAAGGATAACGAGAAGAGGTAGTTGTAGAGTGATGGCTGTCTTTCATAGAGACTTTGTGACTTACTGAAATCCAAACTTGGCAACATCGAGAAATCTTTGACGATAAATCTTCGAAAACCCTCATTACTGTTCCAGCCCTTTAAAACATCTGTGTCATGTCTGGTCCTACCGGTTAGATCTCGGATCCGACTTTTGTTCTACGGTTTCTAAGACCATGTTACGGTGCTTGACCGAACCAAGGCGGAACAAGGAGGAGCCGGTGGTTCCGATCCACAATTCATAGCAAGGATTAGTTCCTACTCACAATTATTTAGTTCCCGACCCACAATTACTTGGTTCCGGTCCACAAGATTGGTTCTTTGTAATATGTTCTTCTTACTTTACAACCACCTAATCTGTACCGATGGACGGCTCATAAAAACCTTGAAAGTATCCAAGAAAAAATTCGACGAGGCAGGACAAGTTAACTTGACAATGAACCATCGGCATGCGGTTCCGGCAGCTCGGCAAGACAGCACCATCGACATATATCATTTGCTTAATTGGGCAAAGCGATGTTGGCATGTTGCAGCACAAGGCACAACCCATGCTTGGCAGTCGACCTGAGAGCCGACAGCACGTCCTCGCTCCACTTTTCAGAATCGGCTCTGCACACAGCAGAGACACTCGAGGATGGCCTGATCACCGTGTGTGTCCCCTATGCCGCTGCACAGATGAATCGGCGGTCCATTTACTTGCGCAATACCGCCGCAGCAGGAGGATTTGGCTTGCAATATACGAATGTATGAAGGAATGAAGGATTGGGACGAACTGATCGACTGAAATTGTACCGGGTCGATCATTGGTTTTTTTAATTAAGGAAACAAAGTTCCGGTCTCGACGGTGATCAGAACCATCTACAGCCAAGTTACAAGACCGAGCAGCCCTTAAGTTGCAAGAGTAAACACCCTCCCAGACCCTAAGGACCGCAACAAATGTCCAACCACAAAACAACAAAACTCCTAATAAGGACGGAAGACAACCACGGGAATACCAAAACATTACAAAACAACAACGACTAGTTCACAATGCGCTTAAGAGTATTCCACCCGGACCCATAGAAGAACGCTAGAGCGACGGACTCCAACAGAAGGCCTTCTCCCATCATCCTTAGAAAGGATAGCCCAACTTCTGATCCAGAAAACACCCCTAAAGATCACTTGCAAAATAGATACAAACTGTGATTTGCTAAAAACCAAATCATTCCTACTGATCCAAATAGCCCAACATAGGGCTGCCACTCCAATCACAACAAAGTTCCTTTGCTTCTTCGAAAAACTTCTAAGCCAAGGACCAAAAAGGTGTTGCACACTAGTGGGTTTGTTAATTCCAAAAGCAACTGCAACACAACCCCACACAAGTCTAGCCATAGGGCAATCGAAGAAGAGGTGTTGGACTGTTTCTTGCTGCGCACAAAAGCCACACTTCGTACACCCCTTCCACCTTCGCTTCACCAAGTTATCTTTAGTGAGCACCACCCCATTTTTAAGGAACCACATGAACATTTTAATCTTCAAAGGCAACTTAGCTTTCCAAGCCCAACAATTAGCCCGTGCTCCCGCCATTAAAATTATGTCATTATATAAATTCTTAACCGAGAACGCCTTGTTGGCCGTCCAAAGGAAACAGTCCCTGTGCTCCGTAAGAGACACAACCATGACCTTGCCTACAAGATCAAGCCAGTCCTCCCAAAGCTCTCCCACTAGTGCACGTCTAAAAGAGATGTTCAATGGAGTGGTACTTAGTACCTGAGCCACTGACACATTCTTCCTCCAGACAATTCTATAAATATTAGGATACGCCGACATTAAGGGAACCTTCCCTATCCACGTGTCCTCCCAGAACCTAGCCTGGGTACCATCCTGAACTTTAAACCTACCCCTCGAGAGTACTAAATCTTTGACCTCCATTAGGCCTGACCAGAAATGTGAATCCCCGGCCTTTTTGACCACTTGCGAGAGAGTTTTTCCCTTTAGGTACTTTTTCATGAGAATTTGCTGCCAAAGACCATCCTCATTCAACAACTTGATGACCCACTTACTTAGCAAGCATTTGTTCTGAATATCCAGGTCAATAATGCCCATTCCCCCCCCCACACTTATAGGTTTATGAAGAATCGACCATTTGGCAAGCCTGTACTTCTTCTTGTGCTTATCACATTGCCAGAAAAATCTAGATCTATAATAGTCCAGCCTTTCCAAAACACCTTTAGGTATTCTGAAGAAAGACAACATGAACATGGGCAAACTGGACAACACCGAGTTGATAAGCACTAAACGCCCCCCATAGGACAAGAGCTTACCTTTCCAACTACTAAGCTTTTTTTGAAACCTCTCTTCTATTACTCTCCAATCCCTGTTAGAGAGTCTACTAGTACTCATAGGGATGCCCAAGTACCTAAAAGGAAACATCCCCTCTCTACAACCAAACAGCTCCACATACTCCTCCACTCTCTCCTTTGTCTCCCCAAACGGGTAAAGCTCGCTCTTGTGAAAATTGATTTTGAGCCCAGAAAGCCTTTCAAAGGCATTAAGTACCAATCTCAATCCCCTGACCTTCACCAGATCATCCTCCAAAAAGAGGATCGTGTCATCCGCATACTGTAAAATCGAGAGACCATCCTCCACTAAGTGAGGCACAAGTACGTCAAAGAAACCCATTCTTTTAGACCTCTCGATTAACACCGCAAGCATATCTGCAACGATGTTGAACAGGATGGGGGAAAGAGGGTCACCCTGCCTTAAACCTTTTTTAGTTTGGAAAAAGCCGCCTTGCTCATCATTCACCTGCACACACACACTCCCTTTCGAAACAACCTTCTCCATCCACTGACACCAAACAGTAGGGAAGCCCCTCATCCTAAGAACTTGCGACAAAAAATCCCAGTTAACCTTATCGTAGGCTTTCTCAAAGTCTAGTTTGAGAATAACACTGTTTTGCGTTTTCCTTTTCAATTCATGGATGGTCTCATGTAGGACCACCACCCCATCCAAAATATACCTTCCAGGCAAAAATGTCGATTGCGAAGGCATTGTAATCCTACAAGCCACCGACGTGAGCCTGTTTGCCAAGACCTTAGTAAAGATCTTAAAGCTAACATTAAGCATGCATATGGTCCTATATTGCTGTATTTTCTTTACTTCCTTCTCTTTAGGTAGCAGCGTTATTATTCCAAAGTTTAAAGAAAAAAGAGGCAAATTCCCTCTATGGAAGTCTTGAAACATGGCCATTAGGTCATCTTTTATGAGACTCCAAAAAACCTGATAGAACTCAGACGGAAACCCATCAGGTCCCGGCGTCCTATTATGCTTCATCTGAAAAATGGCGTCTCTGATCTCCTTTTCCGAAAACTCTTCTATAAGTCTCCCACTCTCCTCCCCGGTGACCTGAGGGATATCCTCCACCGAAGACTCATTGAGAGAAAGCCTACCCCTATCCGGGCAACCAAAGAAATTTTTGTAATAATTTGTGATGTAAGACCTAAGTTGCTCCCTCCTTCCACAATTCCATCTTCTTGCTCCAGTCGGAAGATTCTAGTCTTCCTCCTCTTCCCATTAGTAACCATGTGAAAATACTTTGTGTTACTATCTCCCTTTAAAATTCTGGTTGTCTTAGCCCTTTGGAACCACTTCACCTCTTCCTCTCTTAGTAACTGTGTGAGTCTCTCATGAACACACTGTTTTAAATCCCAATCTTGTTGACTTAGCAACTGGGACTCCGCTTTCTTGTCTAGCTCCTCGGCCTTTCTCAATAGCTCTTGTTTTTCCTTTCTATATGCCCCATTCATATTTTTAGCCCATCCTCTCAAAAATTGTCTTAGCCTTCTAATCTTATTTTGCCACCGTTGCATCGGAGAGGTACCCTTACTCTCTTTGGTCCAAACCTCTGAGACCATCTCAAAGAACCCCTCCTTCAACAACCAGCCCAACTCGAACCTAAAAGGAGGCGGCTTCTTGAGCTTGACTCCGTCTCCCGTACTCAGCAAGAGAGGAGTATGGTCAGAGATGTGCCTATTAAGGGCATCCACGGTCGCAAGAGGGAAGTTCTGCTCCCACTCAGTGCTAACTAGCACCCGGCCCACCTCTCATATGTAGGTATCCTACGAGAATTAGCCCAAGTAAACTTACGACCCGATAAGTCGACCTCTCTCAAATCCAAGCCGTCAATGACCGCATTGAACAATAAAGGCCATCTCTCTTCAAATCTGTCATTGTTCTTCTCGCTACTATTTCGAATGATGTTAAAATCACCACCGATGCAAAGCGGTAACCTCTCATGATTACATGAGTGAACAAGCTCGGTCAGGAAAGACTCCTTAAATTCTGGTTGAGCTGCCCCGTACACAGCCACCAGAACCCACTTAAAATCACTCTCCTTATCCCTCACTCTGAACTTCACAAAAAACTCCCCATCATCTATACTACCAACATCCATCACATCCAGGTTCACCCCCAAAAGGATGCCCCCCGGAACGCCCATGGGGCGCCGTCCAGTGCCACACATAATTCCTACCACCACTAAAATTATCTAGTGTGTCTTGAGAGAAATCCTTTTTGCCCGTCTCCAAAAGAGCAATAAACGCTAGGTACTGCTCCTTGGAGGTCTCCCTAAGAAATCTTGTTTTAGCCAAGTCACTAAGACCTCTGCTATTCCAAAAGATCCCTTTCATTTTGCACCTTTGCTCGAGAAAAAGGCCCTCCTCAATTTGCAAGTTCTCCTCAAACACGACTTAGCGTGAAACTTGCCTTTCCGCGTGATGTTGTCAAGTTCCCCACTTACGGGGAAGCTTGATTCATAAAAAACCTCCTCCATCAAATCACCACATAAGCTTTTTAAAGCTTTCCGCTCAAACTCGTCCACACTCTCAACCTCACTTTCAAAACCTTCCCCATACCCATCGCACTCCACCCCCCATTCAACCCCCCTAACCCGACACTCAACAAATCATTCGGATTCTTGTCTTTCTCTACACTAGAATCACCTAGGTTGAATCCTAGTTGTTGCAAACAAGTCATTGCTAGGTCTCTATTAACGGAAAACAAAGGAGCAGAAGAGCAAATACCTTCAGAAAGCTCCAAGTTCCTCCTGGCCACCCTCCCCTCGGCCTTAGCCAAGGTGTGCTCATCCTCGGACCGCTGAAGCCTCGGACTCGCCCTGATCTGCGCCTTAGTGGCCTCAGGTACCCCTGCGGCCACCAAAAGCCTCTCCTCCCTCTCCGCCTCCGTGCCTACCCCATCCATCTCCCCATCTGCCGACCTCACCACCTCCTGCACGGCCTCATCCGCCTCTCCCATCAATTTATCTGCCAAATCCTCAATCACCGTCTTAGCTGCCTTGTCAAGTATCTCGTCGGCCTTTGCCTTCAAAAAGTCCTCAAACTCCTCCCCCGACATGTTTTGCACCTGCTCCTTCCAAGACACAAACACATCACCTCCCTCCTTATCACCACCACTGCTCCCCTCATCCCTCTTCTGCTTCTTAGCCATCCTCTCTGATCTCTCGACCTCCGTGTGTCGGCCACCGCCAGCCACTCCCGTCCCCTCACACTCCTCCATCTCCACCGGCCACTCCACATCCACCTCTTTGCCATTCTCATCAAAACCCCTCTTCTCTACCTCAAACTCCAACTCAAAATAATGATTGCCAATCACCACATCGAGATGAGTCGGAATCAGTCTCGGATTAAGGACCGCCACTAGCACACGCCCAAAATCGCTCTTCCGGGTAGTCTCCATGTCAACGATCTGTGTGGATCCAAGCATAGACCCCACCGCCCACAGGTCAAGAAACTCACAAAGCTCTCTTCTCAGCCCAAACACACTAATCCACACCTTCGGCAACAAAAAGCCCACCTCCTTCTCCCTCCATTCCTCAAACTTCAGCCTCGCACCAGAAGGGACACCATCCCCCCTCAAATCGGCACCCCCAAAAGCCACCGCCCTCTGCAACTCCAACTTCGATGGGAACGTAGCCAAACACGAGTTCCCCTCATGAGCCTTAAGCTCCCAAGTCCACTTCCCAGGAAAGAGACTCTCAAGCTGCCTCTTCACCTCCTCCATCCGAACACTGCCCCCCTCGACAGTAATGCACGCCATCCTTGATTCCTTATTGGCTCTAGACAGTGGCGGCCTCGGGATGTGATAGAAACCCATCCCATGCACCGCATAGCCAACCGCATGCGCCACAGGCCTCGACATCTTCAAGACGGGACACCTGTGGTTAACATGCTCATTGCGCTTATCACAAAGCACACAGTAAATTTCCGCCTTGTAAGCCATTGCGAAATGCCCCTTCTTGGCACAGCGAGAGCACTTCACCCCAGCTGCATCCCCTGTCTGGTCCACATCGCCTTCCACCTCCTTCATCACCACATCCTCCCCATCACACCTTTGCTGCTGAACCTGCACCATCTCCTCAACCTTGTGACCACCGCGAGCACCCTGCAAAGCACCAGGGCCGCCACCTCTGCCGCCACGACCGCGGAAGGAGCCCCGGCCGCGGCCAGCCACCGCAACAGCCCCTCCACCAATGACACCACGCCGAGGATCAGCAGCAGCCGCAGGCACCCTGGCACCACCGCCGCCGGCCACGGAGCTCTACCCGGCGGCCCTAAGCCGCGGGCGGGGAGCACCCGGACGCGACCACGCCCTACGCCCGCCGGGGAGGCCCCCTTCCATACGCTCGTCGCCGGTCCATCTCCCCCGACCCCCACGCCGCCAGTCTGCCATTGGCGCAGCGCCCGCCGCCGACTCGCAGCACACGCGCGGTGGGAGAAGCGAAAGGCGGTTTGGAAGGTGAACCGGCTTGCCTCCTCCCAAAAACAGCCGTCCTAGACCACCAGCGAAACGAAAGTTCTCCTGGGCCACCTTTCGGCCCACTCCAGCCCGCGAAACGATGCCGCCAGCCTGTGACGTCACCCTGACCTCAGCAACGAAGTTTGAACTTGGATCGCACCGAAGCGTCGCCGTCTCCTCCGCCTCCGGCGACGCCCCCGCCGGCAGCTTCCCGTCTTCCCCCTCCAGCCACTCTGCCAGCCTGGCCCTCGAAGCACCCCTACCCGACCGCCGGTCTTCCACCCAGAGGTCCCCTAGGGACCTTACCTGGACGGACCTCCGCGGCGGCATGGGGCCCTTCCATGGCCGTCCGGCCTTGGAGCGCCGCTGCATTGGCGTAGCCTGCAGAGCCCGCTCCCTCCGGCCACACGAACGGCGTTCAGTCGTTGCGCCGTTGGACACCGCCACCCCTACGGAGCATGGTGAAACCGCCGCCGGGGGGGGGGGGGACCTGGTCCGAGCCGGACCTCCGAGACGAAGAACACCGCGAGTCCCCGCCGGAAACGAGCAACTCACCCACATTCGTCTCCCCATCAGAGCAGACCTCGTCGTCCAGCACCCAGAAACGGGAGCCATTGGTTACCCTCGCGAACTCTGACCGGAGCTCCGAAGTCGACCCCACGCTTGAGCACGGCCCGCTCGTCGCCGACCGCTCACCGTCCGTCCTCCCCCACACGTCGTCGCTCCCGCCGGAACCTGCAAAAAACGCTGGACATACCTTCGCCACTGTCTCCTCGTGGCGTGCCGCAGCCCATGGCCGCGGCGCCAAAGTTAGGCGTCGCCGCCTCGCCCCCGCGTTCGGCACTCCCTCACTCATCTCCCCCACCTGCTCGGGTCGATCATTGGTGGACAGTTGTAGGAAATTAAGACTCGGGGTGTGCACCGGCCCGTGCAATTACACTCCATGTTACTTCTTGACTTCTTGTGGTGGCTTGGTCCGTTCGGATTTCGGAATGAGCTAGCAAAATACTAAGACCAATCTCAGTGGTAATGTTATAGGCACAGTGACAAGTCCTTCAGTGTGATGATCTTGTCGCTCACAATCCACAGGTTTATGGGCATAGTTTCAAAGATAGAATGCAACATTTAAATCTTGCATTTGTCATCACCATGACCCTGTAATTTTCTCTCAATGCATGGTCATGAGTATCGGTATGGTTATCATCATGACCCTGTGATCTTCTCCCTATTCATTATTTTGGTGCCATGTTATTAAAAAACTTATGTGATAGTTTATTACGTTGATAACCCTGCCATTGAGACTAGCCTAATAATGTCTGGGCTCTGCTAAGGTCAGTCCCAGTGAGAGTTTCATTACACAGTTGACTACATTGTGAACTAGGTAACTGCGCCACATTAGTTTCGTTGTGATGACACTCCTCTCACATATGATGAAACTCTCCATTCTCTCTCCTCATAAATATCTTGCCACATAAGCAAAATTGGTGATGTGGCATGATAATAATATCTATGAAATCCTTCATGAAACTCTCATCGAGACCGACCTAATCATCAATGTCTTATTAATTACTCCATTTGTCCCATTTTGACTTTTCTAAATATATATATAAATTGTATATTAAAAAAAGTCAAAACAACATGTAATTCGAAACCGATAGTGTAGTTTGGACAGCAAGAACTAATAACAACGAGACACCTTGTACTTACTTGCGTACTATCTTGTAACAAGGCCCTTTTTCACGACGTGAAAACGGCAGCTGGTACGTCACGTAGCACAGCTTAATTAATTATGAGGTAGCGTGTCATCTTGGAAGATTCAGTGTCACCATACATGCATATGCATGGATGCATATGCGTGTGTGTCGCCGCGCGCCGCGGTGTCCGACACGGTATTGGAAGCCAAAGCCGACCGGCCGGGCGCGTGCGCGTGTGCCTGTTACCAGTCGCCTTTGAACCGACGACCCAGCAGCACACACAGACCTCCGGCAACAGGGACGCCTGAGCGCTAGCGGTCGCTACCCTAATAAGACGAGTCTGCTCGAACGATCGGCCGCACACTTTTGCTGCACCAAGAGCCTCTTCATCTTCAGCAGTGATAATGCTTATGGGCAGTTTCATTACAACAAAAATGTTTGCTGGACACCAAAGACATACATACATACATACATACATACATACATACATACATACATACATACATACATACATACATACATACATACATACATACATACATAGGCGTAGCTTGGAGTTGATCTCGAGGTGGTCCGACATTCCAAAGCTTCGAGGCTCCGATGTAGGGAAGGGCTGAAGATGAGATGTTAGTGAAGGATGTTGCTGCCAGACCGCTTCTTTGACCATA
The DNA here is from genome assembly GCA_947561735.1 of Cenchrus americanus. Lineage (NCBI taxonomy): Eukaryota > Viridiplantae > Streptophyta > Magnoliopsida > Poales > Poaceae > Cenchrus > Cenchrus americanus. The sequence goes on from OX387240.1 coordinate 61,977,699, forward strand.
CGTTCAATGCACTACTACAGATTTCGTCACTAGAGACGGCCTATATATCACTACCGGTTTTGGTGCACCACTTCTGGTTCTAAAACACCCAAGGCATATGCCATATGGACGTTAGAGCCGGCAGTGAAAAGAGGTATCACTGCCGGTTCTAATAATACCTCGGCGGTGAAAACCTTCACCGCCAGCTCCAAATACCAGCCGGCAATGATACTCTACCCATGGATCTAGTGGTGATCCATCGTTTGTCAGGCAACAGTTTCGAATCTAAGTTGAAGATCGATTTGAGACCGACGGTAAGACTATCTCCAACTAAGAATGCAAAGGGACACCTAAACTCATTTTGAGTCGGCACAGTAGTTTTGCATCTCTAAAATGTCGTCACCGGGGGGGCATCCAAACCAACCATCCATTTTGCGATGGAGGCGAGTCGAGATGCAAATAAGCATCTCTTTCTCTCAAATCGGCGGTACCCGTAGAGATGGCCACGTGGAGGTGTCGGTGTGGGGCCGACGGGGAGCGGGCGCGACGCATGTGAGCTCGGGCTGGAGGAGGGGAGACGACAGGCAGTGGCGGACCCAGGATTTCAACCTAGGGTAGGCCTGGTAAAAAATGTTAGTATGCAATACCATACACTATACGGTATATAGTTATAAAATCTCTAATAGTACGGTATGCAAGTATAAAATAATGAAAACTCACATTCCAATGGACTATGGATACACCAATGACCATAATTAATCACTAAATCGGTGAATATACGATTTCAATTTGCAACTCCAAAGGGGATTAGGCACATGCCAATGGACTATAGGTACGCACCAATGATCAATTAATCACTAACTCATTGAGCTTACGTTTCCCATTTGTTGAAAAGAGGATTGAGATGGAGTAGACTTGACAGGAGAGTGCACAGAACTTTGAGGGACCTATCGATTGGTGGTCAATGGTATAGCTACTGTGCGCTGCTCATCAAATTGAACCAGACACAAGTCGTGACATTGGGCCAGCGGCGGGTGGCCGGTGCTGGGATCGCTCGTAGAGCAGCTGGAGTGGATGGAGGGAGATGGAGAATGATGGGTTAGCAGACTGTGTGGCCGGTTCGGCTATGCTTCTGATATCATCTTGTTGAGTCATTTCTTCATTTGTGCTAAAAACACAAATTAGTAAAAAACGGTTGGGCCAAAATCCAAGGTAGTCCTAGGCCTACCTGGACTACCCTTTGGGTCCGCCCATGACGACAGGGTGATCAGCTTTGACGTTGGTTCCTCTGCCGAGCTCCGCGTGAGCCCTCCATGGTTGGCGGTGCGGGCTCCTCTAGCGAGCTTCGTGCCACCTCCCCCGCGGAAGCTCCGCAGTTCTCTCGCCATGGCCGTGCTAGTGAATCGGCGGTGACAGTGAAGGAGGCGGAGGAGGAGGATGGCCGCGTCAGCGCCGCCCGCATGCTCCAGTGACGAGGTGGGCCAGCACACGGTAGTTAGCCTGGTGACGAGGATTAGGATGACAATGGGGAGGAGGAGGGAGGGCGCATGCAGCGTGCATCCGGTGTAGTATCGGAGAAAATCATGGACGGATGGGAGAGAGTATTTCAATACCCACGTCCTAATTAAATGCATATTTTTTCTTCCAGTAAATAGTTAATATATGTTTCCTCCGTTCCAAAATAAATGTATATTTTTGTGACAACCCGCCCAGGAAAATACCGTACTATTGCCTAAACCAATCCACTTTGGTCATTAAGCAATAATAAAGTATCATCCTGTCGTTAGTCGCCGGGTTAACGCTCGGTAAATCACTTGAATAGCAACAAGGATCGACATATATGCATAAAAACTCACGCGAAGGCGAGTCCAGAGATACAATATCATTAACATCCAAATTTGTACCCCGAAGGGTTTAATTATTACAAACCGAAGTTTTTTCACCGTGACGTAGTCCAGAGTTTTTGAAACAGCGGAATAAAACTAAGGGAAAGCAAGATACACCATGGGAGGCCAGCCATGATGCCTTCAGTCGTCATCCTCCACCCACTCCAGCTCCCAGCCGAGCGGGATCTCTCCGGGCCACACATCACCGAAAGCATTACCTGGATCAACAGATTATAGCAAGGCTGAGTATACTAATACTCAGCAAGACTTACCCGTCGGTGATATCTACTTCACCAACTCTAGACATGAAAGGCTTTCTGGCCACTGGGTTGCTTTTGCTAAAAAGTAACAAAGAGTATGTCCTTACTTTCGAGATTTTAGCACAAGTTCTAGTGGGTTTAATCTTTACTAAATTATCCATCTAGTACAGACAAAGTTGTGCAATACAATTAATCAATCATAGTATTCATCAACTTCCATCATTAGGGATCACATGACTAGTGGAGTAAGTAGTCTCAGATAACGGTGAGAGGCCGACAATCGATTGATTCAAACCTTGCAAGGTAGACCTAAACACACGGTGGGATGCCCCTCGCGAGGACAACCACCAAGCAGTTCCCAAAAATCCTCGGGTCGGGATGAAAGGCCACAGTCTTTGGTGCAGTCTATCCGGGATACCCTGCGAAGCACCCGGACTCACCAGACACCACCGGTAGCTAGCCGTGAGACATCCCAAGAGTAGTGACAGTTCCATCCCTAGCCGTCTCATTAAGGTACTAGGCTTACCGGTCCCATTCCCGACAAGTTCTTAGTACGTTCAAACACTTAACCCACAATAGCCACAGGACCGGAGCCCAAATCCCATGCTCTTACCACATGAGCAATCCATTTAAGGAGATCTTATGATTCATATCTAGGAACCTATTCTCGCGAGTGACATGATCACCCGACTTGTAACGGTCCTATAGCTTAGCCGCTATCGACCTATCATACTAGTAAGGACAAGGGTACCTAGGGATCATGCATCTAAGGTTCCATACAACTCCTGAACTTAAATGCATAAGCATCCATAGATAATTGAAGATTAAAATTTGAAAACTGGGTTAGATGCACCGGGGCTTATCTTCGTCAGCTAGGTTGGCTTGAGCACCCTCGGTGTCGTCGAGTACTTCCACGTACTGCAGCGAAGCTTTTGCTCCTCCTTGTTAGGGAGATCTACACGGAAAGCAATACAGGGTTCACGTGATGTGACAGTTTGTTTATCTTATCCAACTCTTGTTGGTCATATTCACCTTAACAAATAATTAACTAATAAATTCCTTTTAGGAAGGTTATTATTGACATGTGGTTTATTCTTTTATTGCACACGTGAATTAATATTTCTTTTATACTTGTTATTTCATGTGCGGGTTTATTCCTTTTACCTCTCACTAGTAAAGGTGTGTACAAAGATATTTATTTATAAATTAATTCATTTATCAGCAAGGGTGTGTTCTTAGCCTTTAATTAAGTTAGGTAACACTTCCCTAAAAGGGAAAAGAATTAAAGTATTTTCCTTAATTAATCAATCTTTAATCCTTAAAGACCTTTAAAGCTTTTGATTAAGCCATAAATCACTAAAATTTAAAGAATGGTTTCTTAAGCATCACAACACCCATACTGAACCACTGGACCCACATACAAAGCTTGGAAGCTAGAAAATAAATTATTTTGGAAAATAACAAAGACTAGCTAGTGATTCAAATTAAAAGCATACCAAAAATAATTAAGCATCAAAATGCTCCAATCTTTCTCATGCATGCTCTCTGATCCTAAACAAGCCTAAAGAAGCAGCAAGCACACCTAGAAGCTCTACTGGTCTTGCTTCACTAATTTACAAAGGAAAACATGCACAAAACAAGAATACATATTTCTGATAAACTAAAAATCATGATTAATTCACCAGAGGTGTGATTTGGCATAGCAAGACAGCATGCACAAGTTGGGCACAAAAACATAAATATTTTTAGCTACAAAATTCCTCTAAGCAGATTCTACATAATTGGAAATTTTTTATAAAATGATTTACAATATAACTTTGTGCAATTTTTGGTACGGGATCTAGTCATAACATAACACACAACATATCCAAAAATTAGATACAGAGGATTTATAGATTTTAAGATATTGCAGATATAGGTTTTTCACATTCCTATTTTTCATGCAAAAACTATCAGGAACTAGCTCAGGCAAGAATAACAAAAGTTGTAAGAATTTTCACAACGAATACAAAAAAATCAGTTATGCAATTTTCTGAACTTTCTACGAATTTCTACACATTTTACAAGCTCCTGCAAAAGGAGTATACTATTGAAAGGGTGCTCTAGGAGCCGATTTGGATCGGAGTTGGGGGCGGAGGGGCGCCGGCGGCGGGGTTCCGCGGCGCCACCCCGTGCCGGCCGCGGGAGCGGCCGCTCCGGTGAGGTGGGTGGTGCGCGGGCGACCGGGAGGCGGTCGGTGGGCTACGGTAGGTGCAAAAGGAGGTGGAGGGAGCCTCGGTTGGGGGTGCGGCCGGTTGGAGCCCGAGGCTTGCCGCGGCTGCCTTCACCGGCGCCGGCGGCGGGCCGTCGGCCGCGCACGAGCCCCGGGCGGCCTTTATAGCCGGCCGACCCCTCGACGGTGCGTCGTGGTAAGCGCCCGACATTACTCCCCCGTACGGCGACTCGCCTTGGCCGGCGTGCGCGCGAGGACCGGCGTCGGGCCGGTGGAGAGGACGGCTCGACGCGTGGCGCGGCGCTCGAGGCGCCTTGGGGCACGGGCGGCTCGGGGAGGCGCGAGCCTCGGGACGGCGCACGGACCGCCGGTCGCGGGCCCGCCCCGGCGCGTGCGTACGCCGCCGTACGGCGGTGCCGGCGAGGCGCGGCTCGGGGTCGCGCTCTGGAGCGCGCGAGCGCGGCCGAAGTCGTGGCGTGCTGAACCATCTCTCGGTAGCTTGTTTGATCGCGATTAACTCAAATTTTCGCAACAGAAGTGCACTACGTGATGAATAGGAAAGTTGTAGATCTCACTACCCTCTACAACTTTCACAAAGGCTCTAGGGTGTTTTTCTCCACGGATTTTGCATAAATTGTTGACAAACTTTGGATGCCGCCACGGTTCGGTGAACAGGAGGTACTGCCAGCTGACCAGGTTTTTCACCAATTTCCACTCAAAATTGGAAATGCCAATCTACATGAAAGTTGTGTCCCTCAACAAGCTGGACAACTTTCATAAAGGTGGATTTCGAAGTGTTTAGGTGAAATTTGGAGAACGCGGCAAAAGTTCCGGAAGACATTCGCCGACGTCAGGGTTTAAGCAGGGTTTGACCGTGTCTTTGACCAAAGGTTGACCCCTCGGTCAAGGGGTTCAATAGGGTTGTCGGCTCGGTTTTCGAGGTGACGGCCCAGGTTGACCCAGGTTTGACCGCTGTCGGCCGGTTTGACTCGTTTGATTCGGCCATTAGCGCTAATGACGCTAATTAAAAACCTAGGGCGTCACACTTTCACTTAAAAAAATAACTTTGACTAAATATTTGCATAAATAAATAGTACTACTTATATGAAACAAAATTGATATCATTAAATCAATATTTAAATCTAAAGTGTATTTAAAAAACATTTAAAAATATAAATATTGTATGTATATATATTCTACAAATCTACTCAAATTTGTGACACGGAAACTCAAAACACTTTTACTGTGAGACAGAGGGACTGTATCGTACTACATGGTAGGCGAGACGTTGTGTCGTGAAGTGAGTTCTGACGGGGAGCATCTTACACAAAGAGATGCTGCTTCATTTCCCGAAGAGTCGATGATTATTTTGTTTGACGATAGACCGTGTGCGTTAATTATTTTCGTTCGTATGGTGCAGATCAAATCAAATGCAAAATACCGCGCGTATATATCTGCAATGTCAGAGGATACGCGAAGCCACCTCGAAACAGGCAACTTTTGGACACGAGGAAACGAATCTCTTGCGGCCTTGCAGTAGGCAATGTGGGTGCAGTAGTGCAATGCTGAAGGCGTGCCTAGCGTACGTGTAAATGCATGTCCTGTAGTATGCTGCAGTTGCACGGGTGGAGTCCAAAAAATACGATGTGTATTGGTAGTGTGAGGCGCGCCGGATGTCGGCAAGGTGGCCACCACCGTCGGCCATCGCCACGAGCCTCGCGGTGCTCGTCGTACCGGCCGGGCATCCTAACTAGCGGTGCTCGCCGGCTTCGGCATGCCGGTGTGTCTGCAGCTGCAATAGCCAAAGAAGTTGGCGCCGGGTCGTGTCGTGACAAATGGAGCATTTCCTCTCAACCAAGAGTTCAAAGGCCAGATGCTACATACTATACTCCGTACCTACCATATAAAAATAAGGACATACTCAGATGCTCGCTACCTAGTACGGCCATCCTATAGTTTCGCACTCTGCTGACGTTCACTTAGTCCGTACGTCACAAGCTCATCAGGTTGACGGCACTGATGACATGGTCGTTTGTTTGACGGCACTGGAGGGGACGTCACGAACCCGATGGCCCATGTATTATCATGCATCCACCACTGCGCGCGGTGGGTATGCCGCCTTACGCGTGCAAAATACACACAAACCTTTACATAAACCTGAAGTCCTGAACCTAACACGTACATACACGTCCTATATAGTTAGTGATATAACTTTCTGCTTCTTCCAAAAAGTAATCAAATTTATATCCTTGTAGAGCTTCATGCAGTTCTTTGTCGTGTGCAGTGAGTTCCGTTCGGAGCATCTTCCTCCTTGCACTTGACACGCATGATCGAGAGATGCTTTTGGGTCCAATCACCGTAGAGAAGAAAACTACGAATGGTCGGTGTGCTTAGTTTGCACCTGGTACTAATGTAACGAGAGTATTAATACCGGGTTTAAGAGGATAGTTCCTGAGGCACTCCCTAGTCCCTATGACCCCTTTAGTACCGGGTGTAGTCTTGACCCGGTACTAATAAAGACAACACTAGTATTAAAGGACGCATTAGTACGAGGTGGTGTATCCACCCGGGTAAGTAAGAGACCCCTTTAATACTATGTCCGCAGCACCCTACTAAAGTCTTGGGACCCTTTAATTAGTCTCGGTTCAACACAGACTAAGGTGAACACCAATCTTATTATTACTATTGGAGACTCCTTTTGAAGCCTCCATATGAAGACACTTAGGAATTCTAGGTGGACGTTTTAAAAAGAGAGAAAACTCATGGAAGCCTCCGCATGAAACCACTTAGAAATCCTAAGTGGGCACTCTAAAAAGGGAGAGATCCTAGAAATTCTGAAATCAACTTTGTTTCTAAAATTACCCACTTGTACCATTATGAATAACTAAAAATAACCACTATATTTATGTCTAAATTGCCCACATTACGCCACTATATAGAAAATAAAATATAAACGATACATCGGTCACATCATACATAATAAATATCTTTATTTTAGATAAAATAAAAAATCATCTAACTCCATCCCTGCCTCATGTGGGGATGCAACTAATCTCTTACCCTTAATCTCTCTCCATTATTTAAAGCCTCCACATGAAGTCATCTAGGTATCCTAGGTGGACGTTCTAAAGAGAGAGAACTCAAGAAAGCCTCCATACTAAGGCACTTAGGAATTTTAAGTGAACACTTAAAAAGACAACAATCCTACAAATTCACAAAAAATCAACTTTATTTCTAAAATTACCCATCTATCTTTGTTATGAATAATTAAAAATAACTCCCTATTTATGTATAAATTGGTCGCGTCATACATATTAAATATCTTTGTTTTAAAGAAAATAAAATAAATCATCTAACTATACAACCCCGCCTCACGTGTGACGCAACCGATCTCTTACCCTTAATCTCTCTCCAATATTCATAAAAGAATCTATCATTATAGGATCTTTAGATAATGATCATTAATGTATTGGTCTCACTACCAAATCATAAAAAAAATATTGTTGATTGTTCTTCCTGATCTAAATAATAAATTATATTTATGTCATCTGAAAGTACTAGCAATGCGGATGCAAGGGTTGATGGACTAGTGAGACTCTAAATATCGCATGGTGCATTTCGTGCATGTTGTTACCAATCGGGACAAAAGACCGGCCATGTTTAGTTAAAAAAAAATCAATGACGTCCGTCACATCGAAACTAGCGACACTAATTAGGAGTATTAAACGTGGACAAAACTCATTTCATAACCCTGCCTCATATTGTGAGACTAATCTAATAATAATTTGAGACGAATCTAATAAGTCTCATTATGCCACAATTAGACAATGTTGTGGTACAATAAATAATCTGCAATGACAAATTAATTAAGCTTATTAATAGATTCATCTCGCGATTTTCTGTCCATCCGCGTAATTAGTTTTGTAATTAGTCTATATCTAGCCCGCCTAATAGTTTTAGCTTCACAAAATTTTGATCATAAAAATTTTTGGGAATCCCTAGTACAAAGTTAATCGGAACTAACAAAAAGTTGGATAAAAAATCGTTTATCTACCGGTGTCTGCATGCCGCATATATCCTCCCTATGCCCGCCGTTTCCTCCATCTGTACCTCCTGCTGTTGTTGGCCCTCACCTCCTGCTGCCGGCCGCCTTGCTTCACCTGGGCCCCACCCGAGGACAAGGGTGGCAAACGACGAGGTTCGGAGGAACCGTTACCGTGGGTAGTAGCAGCCGTTTTTTCTTCTTCTTCGTCGTCGTTGTTGTTGTTTTCAGTTGCTTCATCTCTAATGGCTCGATCGTCTACCGTATGATCTGGAGCCGTTTGCTGCCTCTCTGTTCAGCGAGGGCTTGAGCAAAAACCGTCGAAGGAGCGAGCCCTCCAGGAAAGGCCCTAAATTCCGGTGACCCGGCGGCCACGTGACGGTGTTGGGCTGCCGATCGAGTGAGATTGAGAGATACGTGGTGATCTAGGCTGCATGAGGTCGATGCCTGACTGTGGCGGCCGGCGTGGTGCTGCGCCTGCGATCGACACCTCTGCGAGGATTGATCGGACGGGAGAAGATGGAGATGGATCACTTGCTTTAGCGACCGCGGACCGCTAGCTAGCTGCTGGTCCTGGCCTCCGTCCTGTCCTGGGTAGGTCTCTTGGCTTTGGCAACTCCATCGGTCTGTCCGTCCGTCCGTCCCAGTCATCTCCATGCCGTCCGTCGTATCTTGCTGCGCCGGATTAAAGCAGGACGGAGGTGCCGGCAGCAAACGCGTGTGGGGGTGGGGGTGCAGTGCAGGTGCCCTTGCTTGCTTGCTTTGTGCTCTCGCCCGCACTTGTCGCTTTGGCACCAAAAGCTAATAAGCTCGTAACTGTTCCTTTCTTTCTATATATCCATCCAATTATTAATCCTCTCCCCCCGCTGCTGCTGCTGCTGCTGCTGCTGTGTGTGAATGTACTACTCGCCAAGCACCCTTCCCTAGAAACAAAAAGGAAGAGCCCAGCCCCGTTGATCGATCGTGCTTGCTAGGTAGTATGATTGATTAGTTACATATATATATATATAACATATATACATATTTACATATTTACATATACGGTAGTATTAATCTACACCCAGGTGTAGAATCCTATTCTACACCCTAACGGTAATTGGCAATTAAACTACGTAAAAAATTACCGGAACCAAATCGCGAGATTACTGGCCGGTGGCGTGGCCCAGTATCCCGGGAGCTAGTTCGATGAATTGTTAATCGATTTGGCGGGGTAATCATCGGGCGGGTGTAGAATTTTACTTACACCTGGGGTGTAGATTAGCGCGTGTAATATATATATATATATATATATATATATGTATGTATATGTAAGTATCGGTCGCGGACGACGACGACGGAGCGGGGGCGCGGGGCATCTTGCGTGCGCGCGCGCGTGTGTGGCGGGCCGGGGCGACGAATGGGAAGTCTCTCTCGCGCCACCCGTTGCCAAAGGTACTAGCGAGCAAGGAATTCAAGGAAGCGTTTCTTGGGCATTTTTTGTCCACTAGCCGACCCGTCCCCGCACGAGAATCATTCCTTCTTCTCCGCCCCCCCCATGGCCCGTATAAGCTCGAATGCATGTGAGCCCCACGCCGCCGGGCACAGTGCTAGCTCCGCCGCGCGCCGTTCCTCATCGAGCAGCTGCTATATATACGACCGACTGGATGCCTACTACACACATATCCTGGCTTCCCAATGATCAGTTACCGTACTTGCTCGCCGTCCGCCTATTAATAGGCAGCCAGCCAGCCAGCCAGCCTTCATTCGCCTCTAACCTCGCTCCTCCTCTTCCAGGGCAGCCAGCCTGCCCAAAAGCATCTATCTCGCCCGTCGTCTCGTCATCATCCCCGGCCCGGCCGTTTCAATTCTTCTGGCTAGCCTGGGCGTCCTTATCCTCGCTAGCTCGCTCGCTCGTCGGGTAAAATTAATTAGCGGGCATTGCTCGTAGGCGCCGCCCGCGCCATGAAGCTCCTCCTGCTGCCGGCCGCCGCCGCCACCGCCGCCGGATCGCGGCCGTCGTCGTCTCTGGCGAAAGGTGAGAGCTACTATACCTACGTACCTCCCGGCCGCCGCCGCCGCCGCCGCGCGCGCGCTTCCATGGCGTACGTGATGCATCCGGACGGCTAATAATATGGGGGGTTATTCTAACATTAGCTTTGTTAGCTTTGGGCCGCCGCGCCATGGCTAGCTGCAAGCCTGCAGCAACAACAACAACCCAAAACAACCTCCTGTCAATATCCATCAAGATTCTCCAGACTCCAGAGTAATTACGTCTAGGCTTTTCTTTTCCCCCCAAACAATCCGCTAAACATGCTGAATCTCCTGTAGTGCAGACTTTGCAGTGCAGGGTGTGGGGTAGCCGATCGAGTTTTTACTGCTTCATCTCTCTTTAGCTCTGTCCGCTAGCTACTAGCTATATATCTCTCTCTTTAAACTCCATCTTTTTCTCTCTCTCTCTCTCTCTCTGTCTGCAACAAGCAAGCTAGAATACGATGACAATCTCACTGACCGCTCCTTTTGCTTTATTACGTTGCAACTCGATCAATCAGGTCCATGCCGTATCTGGGGCAAAGCTGGTGGTGCGACGGGGCCCCGCGGCACGCGCGTCGCCCGCTGGAGGGCGCAGGCCCGGGCCACGACAGCCAAGCCCGACAACGTATCCACTCCTGCTGCTGCTAAAGGTATACTCCTATATATTTGACTCCCGGCTGGGGCCCCGCCCGGCGATGCCCCTCAATCCTCAATCCTCTCTCTCTGTGTGTGTGTGACCTCTGCACCTGCGCTTGTCGCTTTGCTGTTGCCGAGCTCCTGCTTTTGCTAAAAACACAAAAGAGCTGTGTGCTTTGTATTCCTTTGCTTTAATTTGTTCACAGGCAGGGGCACAGCAGAGTTGTTTTCAAAGTTGGTTCTGGGAAAGGAAGAACTAGCTAGGTCTGGGTGACACCAGATAGAAAGTTTAGGAAGTCTCAAGTCTCTCTTTTGCCATGCATCTTTTCCTTTGCTTTGCTTGCCTTGTTTAATCATTTATTTATTATTCTCCTCTACAGTAATAATATATGACTGCTTAATCCCTGATTAAATATTGTGCAGTGGTTTACTAGCTGGTAAGGAAGTGAAAACTGAATATGTAGCACTTTTTATAGGGCCATGCATGTTCCAAATGAACTATATATGCAGTGCCAACTTTGATGCATCACGCATGCAAGGTTTTCTAGTTGAATGTGTATAGCTTCGTTCTCTACATCCTTATAAAAGCATCCAACAGTTGGCTATAATGGACGCTCACTTTTCAGTAAGACACTGAAAAAACATATAGTTCCCCTAAAAACGTACTGTCAAGATAGACTTTCTTCAATACTTGAGGTTTTTATGAGCCGTCCATCGGTCCAAATCGGGTGGTTGTGAAATAGGAGGAACCTATTATAAAAATCTTGTGGACCGGAACCAAGTAATTGTGGGTCAGGAACTATATAATTGTGAGTAGAAACTAATCCTTGTTATGAATTGTGGACCGGAACCACCGGCTCCTCATTATATTGTTCCGCCCGGTTCCGGTCAAGCACCGTAACATTCCTCGTCAAGATAACATGAATAATACATGATGGAACTTGGTGTATCGAGATGAAAAGTTCTTAAGTGAAAATCAGCAATAGAACTGGATTTAAAATTTTCAGTAAGTTCACAAGGCTTTTTTTTAAGAAAAATAAAAAGTAAGTCCATATATAAGGTCAAACTGTCAGTTTAATCCAAGATGTATCTTGCTGGCCGCTCAGCTCAATCTCTAGAGTCATTCCATACAACATGATAAGATACTAACAGAAAAAAGGTATTCTTAGCTCATGCTATTATTGATACTGTTCTATTCAAAAGTTGACTTCGAAGTTAAGATTCTTGTTGTACGATTGATACTATTGTGACTATCAATATTGTCCTGTTTGTTTCTTGAGCCCAAATCCTTAGCTAGCTAGTGATCCTTTACTCAATCACAAAGGTATCTAGAAATGGCTGTATGCCATGGGATCTTGTTCTCTTTGTACCGCAAATGTTCTTTTTAGCCAAATAGCTCAACTTGGGTACGAATACAACGATCAAATATCGATCCGATGAGGAATATCATAGATTAGGTGCTTGCATGCCACTAGCTAGTCCAAGGAATTAGGTTGCACCGCAGAGGTATCGCAATGGCAATATCATGTACTCGCACCATAGAGAATCTGATTTGGTATAATTAAAAACTTTCAGACAAGAATTTCATAAAAAATGAGGAAATAAATTTTAGAGATGAAACATAAATTTGGAAAGGTAATATATACGTTTGGTTTTCTTGTATCATTAGGTTCCTACCTTTTGACCATTATTAGGTTCCTTTTCTCATATATAGATAATGTTCATTGGGTTCGTGTCTAGTGAACCACACCGTTACAGCGTGAAGCTGTGTAAAAGGAGTAAATATTGGCAATGGACTACTGAATCTGATGCTCCAGTGTTTGTTAATGGGCACTCCATGCATGGCATTACTCTGCTTAGACCAAGTTCATGAGCCTTTGACACTTCATGCTAAATACTTATATATAGTAATACGCAGAAAATGCTTTCACTGTTCCTTTTGATATTCAAGAAACCAACTGAAATTCTCAATATCTACAGTGTTCCAAACCCCCCGCATTGAAAACGATACTGAAATCACAAAATGGCCTGAGAAACAACAGGATCTTGATGACTTCCCAGTATTGACCCCTGAGGTAAATCTTCTTCTCACAGATGTTCTTTCTTTATTTCCCTGAATGACCTCTTACATTTTTTTAGCTGGACAAACGTGACTTAGATAACTAGTTGCTATAACTGATTTCATAATTGTTGCTGACAATTTCTATCAGGCTGACGGCACAGACTTGCAGCCACTCATCGATCAAGTGAGGGCAATGCTAAGATCAATGAATGATGGGGATATCAGCGCCTCGGCGTACGATGCTGCGTGGGTTGCACTTGTGCCGAAGCTGGACGGCGAGGGGCCCCAGTTCCCGGCCACCGTGCGTTGGATCGTCGACAACCAGTTGCCTGACGGCTCCTGGGGCGACTCGGCCTTGTTCTCTGCCTATGACCGTATGACAAACACCCTTGCCTGTGTCGTTGCACTGACGAAATGGTCTCTTGAACCTGAAAAATGCAAGACAGGTACCGTCAAATTATAGACACGCATGTTAGTTGCAAGCAAATTAAACCCCGATGAGAGTAGTGTTCTTGCTAAATGCATGCCACTTGCTTCGTGTGCATTTGTTGTTTTAGGGCTATCGTTTCTCCATGAGAACATGTGGAGGTTAGCAGATGAAGAGCAGGAGTCAATGCCCATCGGCTTCGAAATTGCATTCCCTTCTCTCATTCAGATAGCTAGGACCTTGGGCATTGACTTTCCATATGATCACCCAGCATTACAGAGCATATATTCTAACAGGGAAATCAAGCTGAAGAGGTACGTATAGTATGATGAATAATTGAATTTGGTGTCTGTTCTTCTCCTTGGAAAATTAAATATTCTCTTAAGTTTCCTTCCAATTCTTTTCGATAACGTATCTAGGATCCCAAAGGACATGATGCATAGAGTTCCTACATCAATTCTGCATAGCCTTGAAGGAATGTCTGATCTGGATTGGGCAAAGCTTCTAAATCTCCAATCAAGTGACGGATCCTTCTTGTATTCTCCTTCGGCTACTGCATATGCACTTATGCAAACTGGTGACAAGAAGTGCTTTGAGTATATTGATAGGATAGTCAAAAAGTTCGATGGAGGAGGTAAGGCCGGGGTCCATGATAGAACATATAGATGACTTTTCACATAATTAGATAGTATTTTGTGTCCCAACTTGAATTGTTTGTCATCACCATTTCAGTCCCCAATGTTTATCCCGTCGATCTTTTTGAGCACATATGGGCCGTTGATCGGTTAGAGAGACTCGGGATCTCCCGTTACTTCCAACGAGAGATTAAACAATGCATGGACTATGTGAACAGGTTTTTGTCTTTGTGACCCCTTTTCTCAGCACTATTGTTTTTGCTTTTGAACATATATCATGGAACAATTAGCTTCAGTGAGGACGTTATGATGAATTCCTTAAGACTTATCTTCTCATTTTGTAGGCATTGGACTGAAGAAGGGATTTGCTGGGCTAGAAACTCTCATTTAAAAGATGTGGATGACACAGCTATGGCTTTTCGACTACTGCGGCTACATGGATACAACGTCTCCCCAAGTACAAAAAAATTAATCCTTTAAATAAAACATTTCAATAATGATCTATCTTCTTCATTGAGTGCAAACTCAAATAGGCTAATCATCAAATAAATAACAAATTTCCTGTGGACCAACTAGTTGCTCACTGCGCAGCTAACTGGTGAAGTAATGCACTATATATTATAAAATGTCAGAAATATTTTCATATCAGACATAAGTGTTGTATTATGTGTAGGTGTGTTTAAGAATTTTGAGAAGGATGGAGAGTTCTTTTGTTTTGTTGGGCAATCAACCCAAGCTGTCACTGGGATGTATAACCTCAACAAAGCCTCTCAGATAGGATTTCAAGGGGAGGATATATTGGACCGTGCTAGGATCTTCTCATATGAATTTCTCAGACAAAGAGAAGCCCAGGGCATGCTCCATGATAAATGGATCATTGCAAAGGATCTTGCTGGCGAGGTAATCAAATTTATTATATATCGACGATCGTTGATCAAAACATTAATACAGTTGAAGGTTAATTGGTGTTGTATGCTTTCATCAGGATTTATACCTTGTCTTGATCTTTCCTGCCATGGTATATTTAATACACACAGAATACTGGAACAGTTTAATTATGGTCTGTATTAGTAGTACATCATGCTATTAAAACAAACATAAGAATACTTGAGGTTCTATAGATAACTAAACTGAGCTACTGTACTATACTATACAAACATATACTTGTTGGTGAAATATGCTTTAATTCGTATATTTTTGAGTGAATCCTTTTGTCCATCCAATCATATTTGGCTATAATGGCTCCCTATTACGCCACTAAAATATGTTTGAACTTATATAGGTACAATATGCTTTAGACTTTCCTTGGTATGCAAGCTTGCCTCGTGTAGAGGCAAGAACCTATCTAGATCAATATGGTGGTAAAGATGATATTTGGATTGGAAAGACTCTCTACAGGTAATGTTTCGCACTTGTACTTTAGAGCCAAAAGTTGGCTAGATATTCCTTAGTGAAGATATATATGCTTTACTTATATATATATATATATGTTCGAATGGCTTTTGTCAGAATGCCTCTTGTGAATAATGATGTATATCTAGAGTTGGCGAGAATGGATTTCAACCATTGTCAAGTTCTACATCAACTTGAGTGTCAAGAGCTTCAAATGTAAACACTACAAGTTCATTTTCATTTTCATGAATATTTTTCAAGATTAACCTGTCTTTACTTGAAATACTTTGCACTATGTTTAGGTGGTACAACGAGAATCTCCTTGAGACTTTTGGCGTCGCACCACAAGAGGTTTTGAGAGCTTATTTTTTAGCAGCATCTTGCATTTTTGAGCCAAGCCGTGCTGTTGAGCGTCTCTCATGGGCTAGAACATCATTGCTTGCCAATGCTATTTCTACACACCTTTATAACATTTTATCAGACAAGAAAAGACTGGAATGCTTTGTGCATTGCCTCTATGAAGAAAGTAGCGAATCATGGTGAGTTAGTTGAGCATTAATATATCATTGTAAGAAGCATCAAGCGTGTGCTTTATTTACATCTAACATTGATGTTTAATTTCTTAGTTGGAAAAATAGAATATTAAATGACCTTTAGATCAGATAAGTCCCATTAATTGCAACAACATGATTGCAGTATAATTATTTTAAACTTTAGGATCTCTATATAAACTTTGGTCTGCTTCACATGGGAGAGCTATAAGCTGGACTTGTACCATTGATCTTCCATATTCAGGATCTGTAGTAGTCACTCAATTCTGATTTGAAATCCTCTCTGTGTTCCCTTGATATGGAGTATGCCTCCTTTTCTACCCTGGTAGACATATATATTATTGGTCAAGTTATATGGATTATTGCCTTTGCATATATAGTTTGGCGGCTAATTTTATATGACATGCCGCATAAATTTCAATCTATCTGGAATGGTAAAAATTTATTATTGCAATTAAAAGTTGAATAAGCTTTACATAGATATATAATTATATATATGTACTCCTTTACTCTAGATGTTTCTTTTTATATGTGGATGTTGTGATTTCATTAGCTTGTGCTTTAAAGTCATCTATTTGATTGTTAGAATCAAGTAAAATATTTCCATATTTCCATACATTGATACTAATACATGTGTTTCTTTTAACATTTTTCTTCCAAATTTGTTGTGGCACAAATTGATAGAAACAATTAATTTTGCTGGCACATTGTGCATTCAGGATTAAAACAAATCCTAGTGATGCTATTCTTGAGAGGGCGCTTCGACAACTTATTGACTTATTAGCGCAAGAAGCAACACCACTTCAGGAAGGACACAGGCTCATACAGAGTCTCCTGAGTCTTGCAGTAAGTTAAAAAGCAACCTCAGTTATTCTTGATTGTCACATTGTAATGTTTGCAATCTCAACAATGGTGCTGAGGTATTTGTCTGAACTCCTAGTGGACCGAATGGATGATACAAAGGACAAATAAAGAAGACAACCGACCCAATGTTCTAGGTGAACCTCGACCCATGATACATGATAGACAAACTTATTTGCTTCTGGTTCAGAGTATTGAGATTTGTGCTGGCCGAATTGCTGAAGCTGTGTATGTGATAAATAACAAGGATAGTGATCGGTTTATTCAACTCGCATGCACTATTTCTGACCGTCTTAACCTCAAGGTTTTACTATTCCAGGTAAAACATATATCACAATGAATTTATTTTACACATATTACCTAGTTGTATATGCAGTAAAATAATAGTTATAATTATACTTTCCCCTTTAAAACAAATAATTTGATGAAAACCCCACTGCATATATAACCCTATTTTGTGAGCTCATCAGTTCTCCATTGAACATTACTACACCAGAATTTTGTTCTTAATTAGTTTCTGCTAACTCAAGTTAGGGGTCGAGTGAGGTCAAAATATTAAAATATGATGACTATATATCTCCACCACATGTCAAAAATGCAGTGTGTATACTAAAATAGTATCTTTAAAAGTACATTTTTCATAAAATATACTTATAAAGATATATAAACTACATTTTCCCTTGGCACATATATATAGTAGTCGCAAACTCGATATGTGATCATCGGTTCAAGAAAAGTAAACATTGTGATAATTTGTACATAAACCATGCACCCATTGTTCAAAAACAACATCTTACAATAATGATTTAGTTTTGCATGTCAATATGTTGAATTAACGATACAATGTACAGGATAATGAGAAGAATGAAGCAAAAATAGATTACATTGACAAGGAAATCCAGTTGAATATGCAAGAGCTTGCGCAATCTTTCCTCGTCAGATCAAATGAGAAAACCAATAAGACCAAGACCAAGCAAACCTTATGGGGTGTTCTGAGAAGCTCTTACTATGCTAGTCATTGCCCACAACATGTGATCGATAAGCATGTTTCAGAGGTTATCTTTGAGCCTGTTTAGAAAAGATTTAATTGTTGGCCATTTGTAGGTCTAGTTGTGAAAAAGTGTACATAAGAAAAGGTTGTAAATTGTAATAGTAGGGATGCTTAGATTTGTAAGTTGAGAGCTATATAATTGAAATTAGTGTATCCGTAAGATCTAGAATGAGAGCCTGTATGAGTAACCATAATGTAACAAAGAGGTTTCATTCGAATAAAAGTTTTATATGGAAAATGTCATCTCCATCGGGGCACTTTTGGAACCTTTTGACTTACTTGGAGCACTTCTCTCATTTGTTAACTCAAACATAATTAATGATTATAAAAAGAATTAATGAGAAAAATTAGTAAAATAAAATGCTGAAAAAAATCCAAGTAGATACCACCATGATAGTATTTCTAGATTTTTTCCTAGTAATATTTATACATGAATGGTGTCTATTTGGTATGTTGGCTTGAGACCAAGTAGTAGGGCTTCCGTCGAGCATATAGCCGCAACCAAACCCTACAAGATGTGTCACCCCTCCAAGGAGGCAATAAGTGGTGGACCTCGGGCCCGCCACCTTGGGCCTATGCTCAGGCTCATCTAGGTTTGTTTTCATTAGCACCATGTGGTCATTAGGCAAGACTAGGTCTAATAGTCGCTAAGCTCATTATATCGCCTGAGCTCCTAAAACCTATTGGGTCAGCCACTAGAGGCAACCATAAATCGGCAGTCAGGTTAGCACCAATATGGTGATATAGAGGTAGTAAGGAAATGCATCTAGTTTTTGATGTATTGAGTGACAAAACAATTAAAGGACTAACTTGTTTGCTAAAGATTGTGATCGAGCGGGAAATCAAAAATTATTATATATTATCATATTTGTATCGTGGGATTGATTCATGAGTTAAATGATAAGTGTTTTCCTTGTAATCATGAAAGTAAGTAAGTGTGATCTCATTGAAGCAAAATTGTGATCAATGACAAGTAAAGTGAAATGTATTAGAGATATGATGACATACTTGATACATGAGTCTCCAAAATTACAATGATAGCTTATTGGCAAGTAAAAGAATTCCAAAGTCAAGGAAATTGTTGACATTCATAAGAAGAAATAATGACAAGCTAGTGTGCATATTGATATGGCAAGGGTTAATACGTAGCATTATTGGTCCTTTAATTGAAGGCTTGACTAACGAAAATTGGATGTCAGAGTTTAGAAAAAGTCTTTTTAATTTAGTTCAACCTCTTGAGCTTTCATAACTTTAACCTTTCCACATTTCTTCAATTCTCACTTGATGATGAGGGTGCAACCTTTCATGTCTCTTGAGCACAACATCCTTAAATTAGTGACTCGGGATTTGTGATTCAAATTTGATCAACAAACAACTTAATATCCACAAATCACCATGATTTATAATGATCCAAAATAAGACTTGACCCCCTTGGTAGCCATGGCAGCGACGACGATTGTGGTGCGCCAACCCCTCCTCTCCTCATCACCCTGTTCCTCGTGCTCCCTCCTTGGTAGCCATGGCAGCGGCAACAACCTGGTTGCTGTCGTCCGCCCACGGCTGGATCCGCCAAGGGCTCGGCGGGTTCCTGAAAGGATCGAGGCAATATGGCCTAGAGGGGGGGTGAATAGGCCTGCACACAGAATTTAAACTTTTTCTGCGAAAACACTGTCACACTCCGGAACCTCCAAGATTATTCTCGGAACCTCCGAACAAGGCAGCCTCCGAGAATAAACTCAGAACTTCCGGGATCTGTTAGAATAGAGCATATAGGACTTGAGCTGCGAATAACTTGATGAAAAATAGATCTACCAAAATCTAGGAGGTACTTAGGACCTGGCAAGAAGATTTCTGAGCAAAGAACAAGCTAGGGAAGTACCACAACATAGATCGGAGACAAACCCTAATAGATTTAGTCAAGAATAAGCATGAACAAGAAAGTAAACTAGAGCACACACAAGACAAAGATTTATCCCGTGGTTCAGCTCGCCACAAAGGCTTGCTTACGTCCACGTTGTTGAGGAAGCCACAAAGGCTAGGGACCACAAAGGTCAACTCCTCTCTCACACCTATCACTTTGGGTAATAGGTGTTGACGCAAAAAGTGCACTCAACACCAATCACACAAACAAGCCGAACAAAGCCGGCTTCACACGCGCAGAGAGCAAATGACGTGCCGATCAATTTTTCCCGAAAATTAACAAAAGATAAGGCGAGCTTAGATATCAAAACTTGGAACTTGCCGGGTGGTACTAGACAATTCCATATTTACGGCTAAAGAGCCAATTGGGATAACACATAGCTATGGAAAGCTATCTGTCAAAGAACCACGACCATTCGGGGAACCGCAAAGGAGAAAAAAGAACACTGCCGAATGGATGACGTAAGCATGACAGCGATCGGTCTTTGTATAAACAAGGATGCACGCACAGCTATGACCGATTCCCATGAAGATTGACATTAAATAAATAAAGTAAAGCACGGACATGATCATGTATCAAATAAGCATGCATAGATCCAAAGCACTAGTCTACCGCATGTCTAGTTACTTTAAGATCCGTCGGGTACGACACCAAACAAACCTATCCACCGCATGATACAACTTGCATGGAAAACCGTACCACTTTCCACAAATAGATCTATCCACCGCATGATACCATCTAAATATGGAAAGCTAAAAGCACACATCATTTAAAACATAAATAACGCACGTGATCTACTCGTGAAGAAACATAATCGAATGCGGCCGAATGTACCGATTCGGGTCCATGAAGAAGGAACAAACATTACCACGTGAATAAATCTATCGACCGATTTGGGAATCTAATCCACCGGATGACTAGCTCCAAAGCAACCCAAAACCTGCATCTACCGCATGATACCCGGTTCTTTCAAGATTTATACGAACATAGCAAGCTTGAACCCGCAACACGTAACAACCTAGATCGATTCGGTTTCGGCTATCGGAAAGCATAAGATCCACGTGTCAAAACATGAAACCTACTCGAACAAGGATCATAAAAGAGATATAGCCGATCCAAACCCATCTAGATTGGGCAAAGATGTGTTACATGAATTAAAACATAAAGTAAAACTCAAGATAACACGAGATAACTTAATGAATCTATTGGATCTTGCCAAAATCCAATAGAGCCGATAACTAGCTTCAAGCCAGATCTTAGCCTACCGCATGGCTCATGATCTAACAAGAAACCCTCTTGAACCACGCTTGAATCTACCGCATGACACGAAGCATGGTAACAAGACTACTTGCATCAGATCTAAATCCACCGCATGATACTAGACATGATACAAGGTTGCCGGTACTCACGGAGGTCGACGGATCGATTGGCCCTCTCGAAGAACTCGACGACACGACAAGGACTCTAGGGTTTGGCATAAGGCCGGTGTATATTGAGGAATGATTGTGTCCGTTACATACATTCGGGGGTCGTATTTATACCCCGTTGAGTACAACCGCGAATGGATTCGTTGCCTAACTAAGCTCGATCGCCCGCCCATCCATTCGTCTCCCCGATTGAGCCACGTCACCGTCCAATCCCGCAAAATCGGCTCTCCACCGTTCCTTCGCCGAACCGGAGCAAATAGCCGACCGCGCATCTCTTTGCCGAAAACCTTTGAAAATATCCTTCCTTCCACCGGACGGACTCTTTTTCGAACCGGACCCACGAGTCGACTCCTTACCAAATTTTGGTGTTAACACATGCCCCTTCAATTGTGGGATAAAAGTAATTTTGTTCCACAATTGACTCCGGCCACGAATCCTCGAATCAAATCGTCAACACCGTTCTTCGCAATCCGCCGGAATCTTCATCCGGATCCAACCCTAGATCTCCTCGTTCCGAGCTCGAACCTCCAATGGCAGCTCAGAACCAAGATGCTCAGGTAAATTCATCCCCCGCAAACCTTGTTCGGCATTAGGTTTTCAATTTTACCTGAGATTTTCTTTTCCGCTTTCTTCCAGGAGCCTTCTACTGAACTTTTGATTCGCACCGAGGCCAATTCGAGGTCTTATTACCTTGGTCCTGTGGGGAATCCTGACCCTCGAGATTTCATTGCCGCTGAATCTCAGAGAATCCCCTTCAAAGCAGCTTTGTCTCCACCTCCTCAGTGGCAAGATGCGTTCAAGAACTGGCCTTTACCTCCAATTGCGGGGCCGGAAGACTTGGTATCGGAGGATTCTTACGGATAAGAGTGGATTGACCAACTCGGATGCCCTCCGTATTGCCCGGTGCTTGGAGCTATCCGTGGCCGAGACCCCCAAGAACGAAGATCTTCCGATAGCGACCGCCACTTTTGGTCAAACGGCGTCAACGCCTTCCTTTTTGGCCACGGTCCGATGTCTCCCACCTTGGCCGATGTATATATGATCACCGGCCTTGACATTACAGGATCCGTTCAGCCTTGGAATTTCAAAAATTCCTCACGGCAGACAGGGGTGAAGCCAGGGAACGGATACAAGCAATACATCTTGAAACACATGAAGGACAATCCCCGGGTGCCGTCGAATACGAGCATTCTTGAATATGTGGCTGTGCAGATTCGTCTTCTGTGGTAAAGCCAACGAGCCTACCCTGAACCATATCGCAATGGCGTCCCATCCGGCCGCGTGGCAACCGCCTTCCTCTCGGGAAAATTCTTCTTGGGCGGTGTATACCATATGCTTCACCGATCGTTACCCGGATGTATAGCAACGAAAGGATAGCATGTGTCAACGGCCCTTGGTGGTTCGTTCAAATGTGGGCTGCAGGCTCCACATGCATCGGATTGTCGGTATCGATTTGAACTCCGGGTTCTTCCCTTTGTCCAATCACCCCGAAGGAGAGCCTCAAGCTACCAGAGGATGCCAAAACTACGGAGAAGCGGCTTCAACTGTTTCCATCCGGCGAGACATCGGCCCGGCTCTTCGAGTTGTTCTTCAAAGGTTTCCCCAATCCTCTTTGGCTTCCTTATCTAGGCAACGACACCTTGACCTTCCCTGTTGAATTTTCTTTTGAGCCTGGCCACCAAGATGGAAGATTCTTGGAGATTCTCAACATTGTAATCCGCCCATGCATACCGCCGCCGAATTCAATGGAGGAAGGCTGAATGTCGGCACTTATGAATACTATCGACCTAATGTAATGGCCAGGGCAAATTGGATGTGGACGGATGCCCCCGAGGTTATTCTTGCATGAATTCCTCAAGCCCGGAGAGGAAATCAAAGAAAGTATGCACGATAGCGGGGGTCTTCCAATATGTGTGTAGCCCTACTATCTATACCGTCCTTTTGTGCCCATAGTCATAGCTCACCCCACCTTTAACTCCCGGTGGCAAGAATTCCATGATCACACCTTCGGTGAGCTCGTCCATGTGTTTTGTGCAAAGTTGATGCCCGACTTCTTGCCACCCTCGGAGGTAACATCATGAACTTTGGATCGACATGTCCTCTTTATTCATGATTCGACCTTCACCTTCTTATCCACAGAACACGGTGCTCGCCCCTCGAGCCGGGGAAATTGCTTACAATATTGCGGGCCCAATTTCAAAGCATCGGGATTCAAATCCACAACTCGCATCGCCTAATGGCAAGGTATGCTACAACGGATCCTAGCCTTTCTAGCCTTGCTTGCCGACGGGAGGCAAGGTCCGCATTTGATTGCCCCTCCAAGTGCTAAAAGGAGAAGAAGCGTCAAGAAAGTGCTTGTTGAGGTAAACCCCTTTACCTTCTTGATTACCAGGTCACTATACTCTTGATGAATTATATTGTGTATTTTCGGACCGAGTCCGGCGGCCTTGAGAACCGCACTCGCCAATGCCCCATCCTTTGGTATGACCTCTACCGTTCTTTCTTAAGGATGAGCACCGGCATTTACCCTTTCAATTTGACATTTGCGGGGAGAAGCCATGGAAGAGCAGCTTGTAGATGTTCCGGTGGCGCAACAAGCAAGTCCATCCAGGGTTGAATTACCCATTCCAAGGGGAGATCTCATCTTCATCACCTTCGCGGAAGCAATAAATTCTCCGGAGATGAATCTCCCAATTCAACCGGAGCCACCAAGTTCTCCAAGGGTGTCATCACCTGTTGGTCAAGCAGAGATAACCAACCCAACAGAGGCGGACCCGACTCCTCATCAGCCAGAAACTCACGAGCTGCTAGTAGCCGCATCGGCACCTTCTAGCTTGGAAGTTTCGGCTCGCCCGGAACATCTCCTTCACCGTGATTGCCCCCGCTCAAGAAACCGACCATGAGGTATCCATCCGCACTTAATTTTGGTACCTCGATGTTTAGCATTCTTAATTCGGCAATATTGTTTCTCGGGATCGGGCTCCATCATCATCAAGCTCGCCATCGAGAGCAATCCACCGCCGAGGTGATGGAAAGAGTATACCAGCCGCTGTCAGATGAAGTGTTGTCCAAGCTCAAAGAAATTGCTGCCTGGCTAGAAAAAGATGCTCAAGATCAGTTCAAGGATCTCCATCACTTCGAAGAGATGTTTGAATCTATCAGTCAAGAACTTCCTGAAGACATCAGAGCTTCTCTATCATCCGTCTATGGCTTAGAAACCCTTTATGCACCCGTAAGGCACGCTTGGAGGAAATTGCGCTCCCGCCCGGCCATTGAAAAGAGGAAAACTGATGCTGAACATGCTATGAACGGGGCACAATCCCAAGCAGAGAGCCACAAGGATGCATTGGCTAACCTGCAGGCTTCTTATGATCTGAAAATTGCCCGGAAAGCTGCTCTAGAAGCGAGAACTAAGAAGCCCGTCGGCGGAAATAGAGGTTGATAAAGAGAAAATAGCCGAACTTCCCGGATTGATAGCAAAGACCCAAGCGGAAGTAAAATCGGCTATCACCAAAATAGAGCAATGCGATGCAGAACTCACTGATTTATCCGGTACCCAAAAGGATTGCCAGGAGCTGCTGGACAATTCCCATCTGATAACATCCAATGCTCGTGGTATAATTGCCAAACTTCTGAATGCCTGAATGTCCTTATTGATGTGTAACTGAATTGGTCATTCTTGTAATATCTTCTTGTAATCTGTTTCCTTTCTTCTGCGCACTTTCAAATATAATCTTTGAACGACCCATTCGGTAGTGAAACGTCAACTCCCGAATGGCACTTTGATTTTCTTTAGCTGAACCAGTCAATCTGCACGCGGCTCAGCCTAGAACTCCAAGCGACCCGTCGGCGGGCTGGCCAAGGAAACCTTTCCACCTTCCGATTTTCTTGGGATATGCGCCACGATCCACAGCCACGACTCGAAGCCACGATTCATCCTGCCAGGCCTATAAATGTTACCATAGGTGCCCCTAGCTCCCCACCAGGCCTTCTAGCTCTCGAATCTTTGCCAATCTTAGCCCTTTTGCAAACAGTGCACATCCCAAACCACAATGGTGCGCCGCCTCAACCGCCGCCGCGCCTCCGACGAGGCTGAGGGGAGCAGCGCCAATGCGCGCCGGTGGTGATGATCGTCGATCTCTCCTCTTTGATTCTATTCTTGATCTTCTTTTTCCTTGACGATCATCCCCCTTTTTCAGATTGATTCAGTGGAATCCGCCTCGTGCGCCGGCCAATCAGCCCCTCCCAGATGACTCCTCGGAGTCCGATGGCCACTCCCCGGTACCGTACGGGGAAGAAGACGCCATCCGCTTCAAGGAGGAGCTGGAGGCGTCCCGGCGTGAGCTGGAGGACGTCTCCAAGAAAACGGGCATAGCCGAGCTAGAGTGGGAGGACCGGCGCGGGCATACCGCCGGAAACCATTGATGGTACGGCTTTGAGATTAGTTCTTGATTCCACCCGGCTTTTGACGCTAATCTTTTTCTTCTTGCTTCTTGTAGCCCGCGACGCGGAGCTCAACCAGCTGAAGGAGCTGGTGGAGCAGCTGGCCGAGAAGGTGAACGCCCTCGGCAATACGCCAGTGGAGCGCCTTGCCGCGGTGGAGCGCCGTGTTGATGAGGTGGCTGTCCACGGCGTCCGTCTGGGCACCACCTTGGGCCTGGCTGCCATGGCGACGCACACGGACGTCGACTACTCCACCAGGCCGCGCGGCTTCCGGGGCGGCGCGCCAGAGGACATCGAGGAGATCGAGCTCATCCTGGAGCGTCTTGATGGCCATGGCGACGCCATTGCCGAAATTACTCATCCCCAATCTGTGTTGAACAGGCTCTTCGACTAGATTGTACTAGGGATGTGTAAGTATCGGCAATAGATGAAGAACTTTTGAATTCCGCACCCGTTCGTGATGACTCCCTTTGCATTTTGCATCCGCGAATTTTTGTTTTCTTTGAATGCATCCGGGAACTATCTTTAGCCGAACGCGCGAGAACAAGCGCCCCTTGGCGCAAAATCCACGAGAGGATCCCGGTTCGGCAATCCATAAACACCGTTCAAGAGAAAACCCTTCGCACTTGGTAGAAAACCCCGCCGCTTGGTATTCCAACGGTGTGTACCGGTCGGTCATCACTCCCAATGCGCCTCTCCGGTCAATAAAATAGCCTCGCGGGGTGCTCGCAAATCCACTCGCGCACTCCTCCATCATTTCTCATCTCTTCCCCGCCACTAGAGGAAAAAACCCCAACGCCATGGACAAGGGTAAACAACCTCGGGAGAGCGGCTCATCAAAGAAGCGTACGATTCGGAAGTGAGTTCTTTCTTGATCCGCTCCTCGTTCCCCCGCATGATCTTGCGCTTCATGTTTTCCTCTCGTCCTTTTCGCCCTTGGTTTGCTTCCCGAAGAAGTCATCGGGACCGAAGATGTGCTCCGAGTACATCTCCTCCGACTCCTCCCTCGAAGCAGAGGATGCCACGCCCGAGCAGAGGACCAACCATCAGCTGCGTCGCCGCGTTCGGCATCTGGAGCACGGCCTCAGGGACATGTCCGCCCGTTGCCAAGCCGAGCGCGAGCGTCGCATGGCCCTGGAGGCATTAGTAGGGGGTAAAAGTCTCTGACTCCTTCTTGACCTCGTGCTTGCACTTGGATTTCTTGCCCCCAATCTTGATTCCCCCGCTTTAGATGTCTCTGACAGGTACAACAACCTGAAGACGGCCTGGGATAGCTTGGTGGAGGCCGCCAACCATGGTCACCCCCGCGCGTTCCAGGTTGCCGTCTCGGTGGTCTGGAGCAAGCGAAGAGGGAGCGGCCGAAGAATTGAAGAAAAGATTGTATCATACTTTCGCTTCTTCCTCCACGCCTTCGCTTCCCTCCTCCTCGAGGACACGACCACCGAGGTTGTTAGATGTGATGCTGCAAGAAGCAGTTGTAATGTAGTTTTGAGCTAAGGGCAATGCATCCGGAGCACCGGCCATTTTCTCTTGTTCATGGATTTTGTTCCGAAGGCGGCCTCATTCTCGAGCGCCGCTATTTTTGTGCCGGATGTGTGTAATCATCGATCGATCTCAATGCTAGGATAATATTTCTTCGGATATATTCCATTTATTGCAGCGGAAAATTCTTCTCCTAGCAAAGTTTTCAATATGTATGCATTACCGGGAACGCATCCGACCACACGAAAAGGCCCCTCCCGGTTAGGGGACCATTTGCCGAATTCACCGTATTTAGTTCCAATCGGCAATAGCGCTTTCCAAACTAGATCGCCTTCTCGCAAATTGCCTTACTTTTACTTTCTTGTTATAGTACTTGGCGACCCGCGGCTTGTTTTTCTCGATGTTCTCCGGGGCCCTAAGACGGATCATATGCAAATCTTCTAGCTCATCCATCATTAAGCCACCGTAATCCTTGGAGCTCAACTCGTTTTGTAGCACCACTCTCCCGGAATCCGATTGCATTTCCCAAGGCGAGATCGCGTGATGCCCGTAAACCAACTCGTAAGGAGAAGTCTTTGTAGCTCCATGGGGGGCCATCCGGTAAGCCCACAGCGCTTCACTGAGTACCGAATGCCACCTTCTTGGCTTCTGATCGATCTTCTTCTGTATTAGCTTGATCATGATCTTATTAGAAGCCTCTGCTTGACCATTAGCTTGGGCATAATATGGAGAAGAATTAAACAATTTGATTCCCATGCTTTCGGCAAAATCTCCGAACTCCAATGACACGAATTGTGCCCCCGGTCGGTGGTAATCGTCCGAGGGATCCCAAATCGATAGATGATGTGTTCCTTGACGAAGTCGATCATGTTTTTCGACGTCACCTTCTTCGGTGGGATTGCCTCGACCCATTTGGTGAAGTAATCGTAGCCAAAAGCACGAACTTATGCCCCTTGCTAGACAGGCGGATTAATTTGGCCAATCAAGTCTATACCCCGGCCCCCGAATGGCCATGGCTTGATGATGGGATTCAATGCCGATGCGGGGGACTCTTTGAATATTCCCAAACCTTTGGCAATCTTGACATCCCTTGTAATACTCAAAGCAGTCCTCTAATATCGTCGGCCAAAAGCATCCGCCTTGTCTAATAACCCACTTCATCCGATAGGCCGATTGGTGCGCTCCACATATCCCATCGTGCACCTCGCTCATCATGTTCTTGGCTTCTTCCGGGACCCGGGCATCGTAGCAATACCCCATCTAATGATTTATAGAATAAATTATCATCCAGAAGAACGAACTTAATTGCCTTGTACCGAGTTTCCTAGAGACTTTTCGGGATGGATCTTTCAAGTAATCAACGATTTCTTTCCTCCAATCATCTTCTGCAAGATCCGCCCCTAGTGCGCACACTTCTGCAGCAAACGCTTCTTGACTCTCTTTGTAACCAGAGGCGCTCTGAGCCAACCTGTTTGCTTCCTCGTTATGTTCTCTAGGAATGTGCTGTAGAGTCACCAATGGGAAGCTCTTCAAGATTTCCCTGCACTCTTCGTAGTAACTCCTCAGCGCTTCGCTTCTGCACTCGTATTGGCCGTTCAATTGCTTGATTACCAATTCTGAATCTCCATAGATCTCAACTGAAACGGCCCCAGCTTCTCTCAAATATTGAAGCCCTCGAAGTAATGCCTCGTACTCACCGGTTATTTGTGACGGTGGGTTGTATAGGAATGGCGAATTCAAACATCTCACCTGCGGGGCGAAATTAGTAGGATCCCTACTCCCCCACCTTTGCCACACGATGACCCATCAAAAAATAAAGCCCAAGGGGTAATTTCAAGCGGATCAATTAACGGGTCACGATGTTCGGTTATAAAATCGGCAATGACCCGACCTTTGATGGCTTTTGCCGATTCGAACTTCAACTCGAACTCGATAAAGCTAAAATCCATTTGCCAATCCGACCATTCAAAATTGGCATCGATAACATATGTTTTATCACATCAAACTTGGAGTATACAAGGCATTCGGCATTCAACAAGTAGTGCCGAAACTTTGTACACGAGTAGTACACACAAAGACACAGCTTTCTCTATGGCCGAATACCGGTTTCGGGATCAAGTAGTTTTCGGCTAAGATAAGCTACTACCCGCTCCTTTCCTTCGAATTCTTGAATAAGGGCCGATCCAATGGTTTGGGTATCGGCCGCCACGTACAACTTGAAAGGCTTGTCTAGCCGAGGAGGAACCAAAGACCGGCGGCTCCTTCATGTACCGCTTGATCTCGTCAAAAGCCTTTTGTTGTTCGTCACCCCATGTGAATTTCGATCTTTCTTTAGCTTCAGCAATGGAGAGAATGGCAACACCTTCTCGTGATAAATTTGAGATGAATCTTCTCACGAAGTTAATCTTGCCGAGCAGTGATTGCAATTCCTTGAGGTTGGTTGGAGGAACAACTTCATCAATGGCCTTCATGCTCTTCTTGCCAACTTCAATTCCCCCTTCGTGGACCAAAAACCCCAAGAATTCTCCAGCTAATACCCCAAAAGCGCACTTGTTTGGGTTCATCTTCAAACCGTGCTTCTGGGTGCACTCCAAGGTCTTCTTCACATCCTCCAAATGGGTGTCATGACTCAAGGATTTGACCACCACGTCATCAATGTAAATTTCCACAGTTTTGCCGATCAACTCATGAAAAATGTAATTCATGGCCTGTTGATAGGTTGCACCGGCATTTTTCAACCCAAATGTCATGACTATCCACTCAAATAGGACTATATGACCAGGACATCTAAAGGCCGTCTTTGATATGTCTTCTATTGCCATGAAGATCCGATTGTATCCCGCATTGCCATCCATGAAACTAATCACCTTGTGTCCAGGCGGCGGCGTCAATCAACAAATCGGCAATAGGCATCGGGTATCCATCCATGGGAGTAGCTCGTTTAGGTCCCCGAAGTCTATGCAAACCCTCATTTTTCCATTCTTCTTATACACGGGGACGATGTTAGAAATCCACTCCGCATATCCGCATGGCCGAACGAAGTTTGCGTCAAGCAATTTTTCGATTTCCTTCTTCACATCGGCCAATACTTCATCCTTGTAGATCTTCCGGGGTGGTTTCTTATATGGTTTGAAACCAGGCTTGATCGGCAACCGATGCTCGACGATGGAACGATCCAATCCGGGCATCTCCGAGTAATCCCGGTGCGAAGCAATCCTTATATTCTTTGAGAAGCTCAATTAAACCCCCCCGAAGTCCGGTTGCAAATTTGCACCGATGAACGTCGGCCTTGGCTTATCACCGCTTCCAATATCAACTTCTTCCAGTTTATCGGCCGACATGAATCCTTGCCCTAATTTGCCATCGGTGCCATCTACGGGGTTCTCCATTAAAAATTACTATAAGAGCCGATCGCTTGAATCGGGCCGTTGATCACCGCCGACGAGTTCAACGGGACCTTCTCCCCGTCTTTCCCCGAGAAGCAATCGATGCCTTGGTATTCCCGGCAAGGCTGGTTCCATGTTGGCCACGCTCACGGAGTCATCTGCCTGGACGACCTCGATCTCATCGTCCACCCACCGGATAAGTCGTTGATGCATGGTGGACGGGACGCAACGTTAGCATGAATCCAATCCCGCCCAAGCAAAGCAGCCGTAGGCTCCTTTGCCCTCGATGACAAAGAAGGTGGTGAGTAGCGTCTTGGACCCGATCATCAAGTCCACGTGAGCACATCCCTTGGTGTCCGAGGGGTTCCCGCCGAAGTCGTTCAAGATGATGCTTGTAGGCGTCAAATCGCTCGGGCCCATTCCAAGCTTCCTAAAGGTGGTGTATGGCATTACATTGACCGCCGCCCCACCGTCGACGAACATCTTGGTCAATGGCTTGCCATTGACGTATCCTCTCAAGTACGGCGGCCTCATGTGACGGTTCTTGGCCGGCTTGTCGAAGATGGCCTCGCTTGGCCACACCGGTTGTGCCATCATCTCCTCGGTGTGCTCGTCGTCGAAGGAAGCTTCCTCCCGCATAACCCGGTTAGCGGGAGCCATGAACTCGTTTGGCGAGAAAGTATACCATGCATGCCGGAGCCGAACGTTTCGATCCCTCGGGTTGGTCTTTGGGGCGCCACATCCGCCTCGTCCGGATCCCGCCCTCGCTTCAATTCACGGTTCCTCAAGCGCCGGGACCCGTCTCTTCCGGCTCTTGCGTAGGCCGGGCGGGCACCACCGCCCCTTCTCGCCGGACGTAGTCATCCTCGTCCTCTTCTTGATCGGCCCACCCGAGATCGGCTTGGCGCTTCCCGGGATGATCGATGACTTCAATTTTTTTGGCGCCGATCCCCATTAGGGTGGACCCTTCCAAGTCTCTCGTGGACGGATCGGCGATTGGCGCCTCCGCCCGTACTCAACATACCCGTCGCCGCATTCGGGACGGTTCTTCAACGTGGGCGTTTCGGTGCCCTCATTCCGCCAGCGGTGCTCGAAGAAGGCGCATCCCCGGTGTGCGCGCTCCGCTCGCGCGTGCACGCTCGTGGTCTCTCCCGCGCGCCTCTTCTTCGGCTCTCGCGTCGCTCCTCCTCGTGGCGACGCTTCCGGTAGCGCTCTTTCTCTATTTGGCGCTGCCATTTGTTGAGGAGAATGCGCGATGTCACCTTGGGCTTAGGCTCGGACGACTCCCCAATCTCAACGTGGCTTTTGAGAATGCGGGGGCGTCACCTTGTACTTGCTCCCGAGTCACCCGGCGCTGCGGGTCCACCGCTCCACCTTGCTTGGACCTCGGTTGAGGTCGGGACCTTGACCTTCCCCTTCTCCTCGGCCGTTATCACATTGACCGAAAAGCCGAGCATGTTCCGAGGAAAGGGGTGGCCATCCGCCTTCATCTTGTTATCGAACTTGAGGTGTCCCTCCCGGATGGCCTTCTCGGATCCTCATCCCGAAGACCCCGCAATCGTTGATGGAGTGTGAATCCCCGTCATGGAAGCCACGGTAACGTTTCGCTTTAACTCCATCGGGCCGAAGCATAGAATGCCCCTCGAGCGACTTAATTCGGCCTTCTTTCACTAAGAGCTCAAACAACTTATCGACCTTCGTGATGTCAAAGTCGTAAGTCCCTTTGGTCGCTTGACCCAACGCCGATTCATTGTCAAGGGCTCCTTACCCCACATGATCTCTGCTGCGCCTACATCCAATTCGTCCTCGAATCCTCGAACGGATCGGCTTTGTCCGAGAACCGGTTGTAGATGTCGCAACGTCGTGTCGTTTGCCGAATTTGGGGTCCTTCTTGAGGCCGTATGCTTGATTGCTCATCGAGACAATTTCGTGATAGCCGGCCCGGGTTTTCAAACTCCATCCCAAATAGCTTCTCGCGCACGGTGGCGCATCCCGGCGACGGCCATGTCGGCCAACCGATCATCCGGTAAGTTCGGCCGAGAAGCACATGCCTTTGACTTCCCCGAATCTTCTAAGAAACTCCCGCCGGTGTTTCGCCGTGCCTTTGCTTCGGGGTGGCGAGATCAATTAGCTTCTTCTCGTAGCCGCCGCCGAAATAGTGAGCGTGGAATTTACGCTCCAAGTCCTTCCATCCGGCCACCGATTCGGGAGGCGGGGACGAGAACCACCGAAAAGCCGGGACCCGTCGGTGAGGCGGGGAAGTAGCGAACCCTGAACGCCTCCTCGGCCGAGCATTCCCCAAGCTGCATGAGGTAACGGGCGATGTGCTCGACCGTGCTTGTCTCGTCCTGCCCCGAGAACTTTGTGAATTCCGTTGGCGGCTTCACCCTCGGCGGCAAGAGCACGTTATAGTACCACTCTGGGAACGGCGGCCTATAGGTGGGGCCCTGCATCTTTGGCTTGAGGCCGAACTGATTTTGCATCAATTCGGCCATCTTGCGTGCTAGGGCGTCATCTTCCTGCGCGCCTGCAGCTGGCGCGTACCCTGGGTGCGGGAAGGCGTCGAACGCTCCGTAGTTTCCCACTTCATGATAACCACCGCCGTACAAATTCTTCTGGAGCCAGTTGGTCGACGGAGCAATCCTCCGGCCGGGATCAAGTGGGGCCCCAGACGAGCCGAACGCTAGTTCTCCGTACGTAGGCCGGTACGGATTCGCCCGTTGCACGGGCCGACCCGTGTCTTGCTCCGTGGTGGCGGCGGGACCGGGCCGACTTCCCCGAAGCTTGTACCGGGGGCCGAACCGGCCGCCCCCCGGCGCCCGCGGAGGAGGTTGGAATGCTTGGCTTCCGGAGCTGCGAGGAGGAGGCTGCCGCGGCCGGCTCCGTAGCGGCGGCCGAGAGCTTGATTCACCCCGGGCCCACGGTGCTCTTTCGGACCGGGCGCCTTCCCGAACGCCCTCGCTCCATGCCCGGGCCAAAGAAGGCCACCATCATCCGCCGGAGCGACCCGAGGAAAGCCTTGTTGTGCTTGGTGAGCATATAGTCCGTCGATTCTTGGAACACGCGCGCGCATTCCTCCTTTTCCCCGCCGGGACGTGGCATCGCTCTCTCCGGCGCACAGCACTCGGGCATGTCATTCTTCGGATACGGGACACCACTTCTATTTTTCTTAAATGACATGAGGCACTTTTGCCGAAACCGGTCTACGGCGTCTTGGAGAGCGCCGCCGCTTGCTCGGGAGAAAGCTCTTCGAGGTTGACATCCATGAGGTCCGAGATTTCGTGCATCTCGAACCAATTCGGCCGTGGTCCCACCGGCGTGCCAAAAAGTGTGTTGACGCAAAAAGTGCACTCAACGCTAATCACACGGCAAGCCGAACAAAGCCGGCTTCACACGCGCGGAGAGCAAATGACGTGCCGCTCAATTTTTCCCGAAAATTAACAAAAGATAAGGCAGCTTAGATATCAAAGCTTGGAACCTACGGGTGGTACCGGATAGTTCCATATTTACGGCTAAAGAGCCAATTGGGATAACACATAGATATAGAAAGCTATCCGTCAAAGAGCCACGACCATTCGGGAAACCGCAAAGGGAAAAGGAATACCGCCGAATGGATGACGTAAGCATGACTACGATCGGTCTTTGTATAAACAAGGATGCACGCACAAAGTTATGACCGATCCCCATGAAGATTAGCATTAAATAAATAAAGTAAAGCACGGACATGATCATGTATTAAATAAGCATGCATAGATCCAAAGCACTAGTCTACCGCATGTCTAGTTACTTTAAGATCCGTCGGGTACGATACCAAACAAATCTATCCACCGCATGATACAACTTGCATAAAAAACCATACCACTTTCCACAAATAGATCTATCCACCGCATGATACAATCCAAATATGGAAAGCCAAAAGCACACATCATTTAAAACATAAATAATGCACGTGATCTACTCGTGGAGAAACATAACCGAATGCGGCTGAACAACCGATTTGGGGTCCATGAAGAAGGAACAAACATTACCACGTGAATAAATCTATCAGACTGATTTGGGAATCTAATCCACCGGATGACTAGCTCCAAAGCAACCCAAAAACCTGCATCTACCGCATGATACCCGGTTCTTTCAAGATTTATACGAACATAGCAAGCTTGAACCCGCAACACGTAACAACCTAGATCGATTCGGTTTCGGCTATCGGAAAGCATAAGATCCACGTGTCAAAACATGAAACCTACTCGAACAAGGATCATAAAAGAGGTATAGCCGATCCAAACCCATCTAGATTGGGCAAAGATGTGTTACATGAATTAAAACATGAAGTAAAACTCAAGATAACACGGGGTAACTTAATGAATCTATTGGATCTTGCCAAAATCCAATAGAGCCGATAACTAGCTTCAAGCCAGATCTTAGCCTACCGCATGGCTCATGATCTAACAAGAAACCCTCTTGAACCACGCTTGAATCTACCGCATGACACGAAGCATGGTAACAAGACTACTTGCATCAGATCTAAATCCACCGCATGATACTAGACATGATACAAGGTTGCCGGTACTCACGGAGGTCGACGGATCGATTGGCCCTCTCGTAGAACTCGACGACACGACAAGGACTCTAGGGTTTGGCGTAAAGCCGGTGTATATTGAGGAATGATTGTGTCCGTTACATACATTCGGGGGTCGTATTTATACCCCGTTGAGTACAACCGCGAATGGATTCGTTGCCTAACTAAGCTCGATCGCCCGCCCATCCATTCGTCTCCCCCGATTGAGCCACGTCACCGTCCAATCCCGCAAAATCGGCTCTCTCGTTCCTTCGCCAAACCGAAGCAAATAGCCGACCGCATCTCTTTGCCGAAAACCTTTGAAAATATCCTTCCTTCCACCGGACGGACTCTTTTTCGAACCGGACCCACGGTCGACTCCTTACCAAATTTTGGTGTTAACAATAGGTGGAGGCTTTCCACTAGAATCACAAAGGGTAATACAAACACCTTGGAGCTTCCACAAATCGGGTTGGAGAGCTTCCAAGAACCTCTATCCGTCTAGGAGCAAGGCTCCAAGAGTAATAGCTCCACCAAGCTTGCTAGGGCTTTTCCAAGTGCTCAAGTTCAAGAGAGAGAGAGAGAGATTTGCTCACAAACTCACTTCAAGAAACCACTCTCAATCAATGCTAGGCAAGGATTTGGAAGAGAGTAGGTTAGGAGTAAATGCAACGTGAGAGAAATGAGTTAGAATGGCGTTCGTTCGGGGGCGAGAGAGAGAATAGCCGTTGGGGGACCAAGGGGTATAAATACCCCCGGATCCGGAACGCAACGGCTATATTCCGCAGTTCGGAACCTCCGAGAAAAATCTCGAACTTCCGACCTTTGAAATCTCTCGCCGATCGTAGCCCGTACGGTCGGAACCTCCGAGAAAAAACTCGGAACCTCTCGAACAGCGGTAGATCTCTTCCCTTTGGGCGAGGGTTAGGGTTTAAGAAAGATAGACTATGAGCACTTGAAACCACCCTAACTCACCATTAGTATCCCTCTTGATAGTACGGATTGTCCTATACTCAAATTCAAAAGAGAAAATAAATAAAATTCTCCAAAGAGCATAGGTATGCTTCTTCATTCAGTTTGAGGGTTCTCCATTCTTCCTTTTCCCCTGTAAAATAACTTTATGATGCACAAAAGTCTCAAAAGCTCATTAGCTCTTTAATTGTGTGGTCAACATCACCAAAACCCTCATAGGGCTTGATTGCACTTACAATCTCCCCCTTTTTGGTAAATGTTGACAACCCAATTAAAGTTTACAATTTAATTTAAAAGATTGAGTTTTTGATGTTTTGAGTACAAGTCTCCCCCTCAATGTATGCATGTACCTTTTGAATAGGGTAATGTGTCTCAACCGACATTTAATTTGCATACATTGTGAGTAAAGTGACAAGATAATTATACTCAAACCATCGAGGGGTGCAAAAGAAGTGTAATAGATAATACGTGATGCATATGACATGTGAAAACAATCAGAGAGTTACCTGTTTAGCAGAGTTCAGAACCTCCGAGAAAGTTTCCGGAACCTCCAGGAGTTGGAGCCTCCAGAAAAATTCTCAGAACCTCCGAGGTCTGCAACAGATACTCCAACAAACAACCATACACAGTCAATGCAACAATATGACCAGAAATAGCAGCTAGATAAAGATAAAAGCATCCAACACATCTAGCCCTATTACATCCATCACACAAGTGTTTTAAAGTTTTCACATCCCACAGTTTGACCATGACCAGACCATGCTTGCCAACAGAGGCAAGCTTAAAGCTTTACAGCAGATCACCAACATTAACCACCAGGAGTTTATGAGAGAATAGTTAGCACTCCCATCTCACCAAAAGAACAAAAGAATTTTTGTTAGCCACCAGCCCCACCAGAAGGTCCAGGTCCACCAGGTCTTCAGATCATCTCAATCTTCATATTTCTCCCCCTTTGTCGACAGTTTAACAAAAAGGAGAGAAAAGAAGAGAGGAAGTTAGAGCAGGACCTAGGGAATTACTCTTCATCACTGGAGTCAGAGGCACCCTCCTCAGCCTCAGGGACAGTGCTGTCAGATCCAAAGTCAGAACCAGATCCAGAGGATATGTCCACAGGCCTTCTGACAGGTCTTCCAGCAGTGGCCTTCCTTCTTACCCTACCACCAGATGAAGAGCCCATTGCCCTCTTACCAGCAGCTTCCTTCCTGAGTCTGGCCATCTTGGCACTGAGTGACTCAACATCTTCTTCTTCTGCTTCTTCTTCTTCTTCTTCTTCTTCTTCTTCTTCTTCTTCTTCTTCTTCTTCTTCTTCTTCTTCTTCTTCTTCTTCTTCTTCTTCTTCTTCTTCTTCTTCTTCTTCTTCTTCTTCTTCTTCTTCTTCTTCTTCGCGATTGAGCAACAGCACATCTTCACCTTAGGACCGATAGGGTCCTTCTCACCTTCATCCTCACTAGTGGTATACTCTAGAAAATCGGGAAAAATGGGTGGAGGATGGAGCATGGCATTGTGAGGACCATGTGTGGTTCGAGGACCGGTGGATGGTCGCTCCCTTGTGTGATGAGTGATTGACAACGTTGTGTGGACTGATTCTTGGCTAAGTATTGCAGGTGCAGGTTGCGGCTTGACTCGTGTTGGTGCGGGTGAAGAACAAGCGCGAAAGGTCGTTGCTGGTGAGGCCTCCGGGTGTGGAGAAGACAAGTAGGCTTCGTTTGAGGGACCCGGTGGCCGGCGGGGTCAAGTGCGGGCCGCATGGTGGCATGAACAAGAAGATGAAGTTGTGGACGGTTTCTTGGTAGAGCCTCAAAACCAAGGTCAAGCCGGGACTACGTGGGAGCCGAGTCATGAGTGGAGATTGGCGGAGGCTACACCGAGTTCGCGGGGGTTTGCGGTGGTTCACCGTAAAACCACTAGGTTACTCGGTTGAGCCACAAAACCGAGGCCGAAGACTCGACGAGGAGGTGCGGCCACCCGGGCCGGTTCAACCGCCCGGGAGGGGCGGTCGGACCGCCCGGGGCCGGTCGGATCCACCGGGCCGGTCCTAACCGCCCGGGGGGGCGGTCTGACCGCCCTGGCCGCCGGCGCCGAGAAGCTTCGAAGCGGAGGACACGCGTCGGGATCGCAAGGCGTGCGTCGAGGCTACGCAGGTGCGGTCGCCGGGCATCCGTCCGATGGTGAAGACATCAAGAATTCCGAATCCGCCCTTGAGGGGCATGTATCCCTAGTTAGTAGAGAGGGGCATTTTAGACATTCGGTTGCCGCCTATATAACCCAAGAGGTGAGAGGTTGGCGCTAACTCTTGGAACCCTAGCTCATTTGGTTTTTCCATTTTCGTTCTCTATTTTCACTAGTTTTTTTTTAGAAGGCTAGTTTGAGAGCTTCATGTGAGATCTAGAGAGAGGGATGGATGTTTGGGTGGCAAACTAGACCTTGTACGAACCATTCATGGCATGTATAGAAGGTTCGGCGTGGTTCTTCATGGTGGTTTTCCCGTCTCTTTGATGTTGATTTTCGGAGCTTCTTTTGGCGGTGTTTTGAGAATGATTTCTTGGAGTTTTTGGTGGGTGTCACGTATGAGGTTCTTGTGCCTCTTTGGTGGTGACTTTGCCCCCAAATCTCCTTTGAATCGGACTCGATTTGGTGGTTTTCGTTGGAACTCGAGTTCTTGACCTAGAGAAGCGATTTCTTCGATTCCTCTTGATTGTGAGCGTTTCGGGTCGATTCCTTTGAGGAAGAGGTTGCCCGGGGAGGTAACCCGGCTATCCCCGAAGTTTGGCTGCAATCCGTGGAGTGATTCGGGAGATCGGGCGCGAGGAAGTTGAGGTTTGACCCGCGGGTTCGTTTTCGGAAGGGGCGGTCTAACCGCCTACGTGGGGCGGTCTAACCGCCCGGGGTGTTTCCGGGTCAAAGTTTTGTTTCGCCGGATTTTCCTCTCGTGAGTTTGTTCGCCTTGATCGAGGAGTGTCCGGGTGAAATTTGGGGTCGTTCTCGTGCGGTTTGTTAGGTGTTCTTGGTCGGGGTTCGTTCTTTCGGGTACGGGAGGTTAGACCGCCCCGGAGTAGCCGGTCTAACCGCCCCTAGGCCCTTGGGTGAAGTTTTGGTTTTCGCCAAGATTTTCCGGTAGCTAGCATGGCCTTGACCGAGAGATCTCTCGTTGGTGAAACCGTGGTGTGTTTTGGTGCTCGGAAGAGGCGTTTCGGAGGATTTCTTGGTTACCAGTGGAGGCGGTCTAACCGCCCCCTATACCCGGTCTAACCGCCCCCTCCGGTTAGCCGGCTTTCGAGTTGTTTCCGTTGTCGGTCTTTGCGTGTGTGTTGTGGTTGCTTGGTAGAGTTTGTTCCTAGGACCCGTAGCACTCCGGTGGCTACATGGTTTTGGCAAACGGGAGGTAGAAGTGCGGAGTGTGTGATTTCGGGGGGTCCGACCGAGCTAGTTCGTCTTGTCGGAGTTTCAATCTCCCTCGAGAAGAATTTTTATCGGCTCCCATTCACTCCCCCCCCTCTCTCGGTCGCCTTATCGGTCCTTCAAGTGGTATCGAGCCGGTTCGGGTCTTTGTTGACTCTAACCGGGTCTAAGATCCAAGGATGGCGTACCGAGAACGGGGTTCGGGTCCTCCACACTTCGATGGCAAGAACTACCGGATGTGGAGCAAGCGGATGGGTGCGTTCCTCCGCGGAAAGGGTCGACCGCTTTGGGATGTCACGGTGGACACAAAGCTATGTCCGACCGATGGATTTCCTTGCTCCGGGGGTCGAGGGGACGGATTCGACGCCAACAATAAGGCGGTCGACTACTTGTTTCGTGCTTTGTGTCGACCGAGTTCGATCGGGTGCACACCGAGCACTTGGCTTGTAGGATTTGGGCGGTGTTGAAGGAGGCTCATGTTGGGAACGCCCGTGTTCGAGCACGGTTGTATGCGACCCACCGGAGAGAGTACGAGAACTTCACTCATCTCCCCGGTGAGTCCATCGATGCCTTGTTCCGAGGTTCACGGTGGTTGTGAACAACATGAGGGCCAATGTGGACGTGCTCCCGTACGATGATCATGATAGAGCGGTCAAGCTCTTACACTCTTTGGATCGTACGATATGGGGCGGGAAGTTCGAGGCCATAGTCGAGTCGGAGAGGTACGACACTCGACGGTGAACGAGCCGTTCTCGAAGCTCAAGCTCGGCCGAGGTGGATAGGGGCATGACCGCCAAGCTTGAGGGACCGACCGACTCCCATAGTCCGGGCCTCGTTGGCGGTTCCAAAGGAAAGACTAACTCTAACCCATCCACCAGGATGTTCTCGTTTTCCTCTTTGATGTCTATGCCGGATGAGGAGTTTGATGACCTTGGAGAGGACAAGCCGGCGCCGTTGACGAGGCGGTTCGAGAGGCCGCACGAGAACCGCGTGAACATGAGGAGGAACACGAGGACTCGCTTCCGTGCGGCAAGCCGGGACACTTCGTCGCCGACCGCCCGGGAGAAGACCGAGAGCAAGGACGACTACAAGCACAAGCCGAGGAAGAACGACGACAAGTACCGTTCGAGGCGCGACCACAAGAGCAAGCACAAGAACAAGTACAAGGACGAGCGACGATCGAGGAAGAAGGAGGGCCGAGGCAAGGCCCGAGCGATGGTTGGAGCGAGCGACGTCGACTCCAGTTCCGCGTACTCCACCTCGAGCTCGAGCAGCAGTGAAGACGAGGGAGATCGCCGCAAGAACAAGAGGTCGTCCAAGAACCTGAGCGGGCTGAGCTGCTTCGCGAGAGACGGCTTCTGTACCATGGCGCTGAGCTCCGGCAGCAAGAAGAGCACACAGAGCGACTCGGACTCTGAGTCCGACGACGAGGTGTGTGATGAACTTCCCTTCTTGCGCCAGGAAAATGAGAGGCTTGGCTCTTTGCTTGATAACCGTGATGACATGCTTAGAGAGGCCAAGAAAATGAGGAAAGAGCTTAGGGCCTCACTCGAGGATGCTAGGACTAGAGTGGCTGAGCTAGAGACACAGGTGCTTGATAGCAAGCTTGAGATTGATTCGCTTAAGGCTAGCCCCGTTGTTGCCGATGAAAATGATTGTGTCGATTGCTCCATATTCCTTGCCGATCTTGCTTTGTTTAAGGAGAAGCATGCCTCCAAGTGTGAGGAACTAGATGTGCTTAGGGTTGAAGTGG
Organism: Cenchrus americanus; assembly: GCA_947561735.1. Lineage (NCBI taxonomy): Eukaryota > Viridiplantae > Streptophyta > Magnoliopsida > Poales > Poaceae > Cenchrus > Cenchrus americanus. Next base: position 62,019,041 of record OX387240.1, read on the forward strand.
CCGAGCTTAAGTCTAGACCTCGCTTTGCTAGGTGCTTGCACTTCTTGCCCTGTTTTGCATGCTAAGATTGATGAGTTGCATGCTTACACTAGTTCGCTCGAGGCTAAATTGAAAGAACCCATGCCTACATCCTGCTCTACTTGTGAAATGCATGCATTGAAAAATTTGGAGCTTGCACATTATGTTGATCGCTTGCAGGATGAGAATGATGACTTGAGGAAGTTGATGGGTTGGTTGTCCGGTCATGAGCCTCAGTTGAGAATGATGATCGAAGCCTTTAAGAGGCAAGATGGTGAGGGGCTTGGGGCAAACAAGCCTTTAAGTGGAGAGAATATCCCGGAGCCACCAAAAACCCACCACAAAAATGATTTCCCTCCAAAACCCAACCATCTTAGGAACCGACTAGACACAACCCCAGCTCCACCTATATTTCCTACACCCACAAATGATCTCCAAAAGCCCATCAAGTTTGTGAGCACTTCGGGGAAAGTGTTCTTTGGGAAAGTGAAAGAGAAGGCAAGTGATGAGAAATCGGTGGAGGAGTTGAGTGGAGAGAAACCAAGCGAGCAGCCCCAATCCAAGCCAAAACCTAAGCTTGTGAGGTTCCGTTGTGGCCATTGTGGGAAGGAGGGTCACAAGGATGAGTTTTGCTTCAAGAGGAAGCGGGAAGAGAGGATGGCAAAGGAGTGGGCGAACAAGGATAGGTACAACCCTTCCCATGGTGTACCTAAGCCTCGTATGCCACCGCCCGGGGGTAAGGCCGAGGTGAGAAGTGTTCCCGCATGGGGAGATGCGAGTTCCCGCGGCTCGAGGAGCTATTCCGGGAGGGGGCGGTCGACCGGCCCGGCTAGGCGGTCGGGCCGGCCCGGCCCCGAGGGGGGCGGTTAGACCGGCCCGGCTAGGCGGTTTAACCCGCCCCCGCACTCGGGCGGAGTGGTTTTCGAGGTGGTGAGTCGAGAGGTTTCAGGTCTGGAGGTAGAGTTGCTGGTGGTTGGTCTGGAAAGACAGCAGGTGGTCAGTTTGCTAGGAATTCTCCCCCTCGAGGTCACTACGGGGACGGGAGGAGTCGTAGCTTTGAGAAGGAGAGGAGGGACGCTCCACGGGTTGTGTTCCGTGGTTTTGGTCCTCCTCCAGGCAGTGAGGGGTGGTTCCCTCGGAGTGGTTACCGAGGTGGTGTTCGTGGAGGTAGCTTTGGTAGGAGAGATGCTTTGGTTGGTGCTAATCCCACTTTCGAGCAAATGGCTCGGCACTGGTTTTCCTCCTTTGGTTCTAACCCTGATCTTTGCCGAGTCGTTTGTTCGCTCACGTGCTTGTTTTTGAATTTCGGGTGGGAGACTTGAAGAACATTTGGTTGATTGACTCCGGTTGTTCGAGGCATATGACCGGAGACAGGGGGTGGTTCTCAAGTCTCGTCCGGTGGTGACGAAGAGGTATATCACATTTGGGGACAATGGGCGTGGGCGTGTGCTTTCGAAGGTGAGATAAAAGTGAGTGACAAGATCACTCGAGGCGTGTTGCTCTTGTTCAATCGCCGGGGTACAATTTGCTTTTCGTGTCTCGGCTTGTTGGATGAGGGTTTTGAGGTGTTGTTTCGGCCGAGGTGGTTCTCGGATTGTGGACTCTCGAGGGGACCTTGTTTGTATGGTCGTTCCCGAGGGTCAGGTGTTTCGTGCTGATTTTTCTCAGTCTTCGGGTGTTGAGCGTTGTCTCTTGGCTGGTTCTTCGAGTGAGTTGTGGAAGTGGCATAGGAAGTTGGGTCACTTGAGCTTTGACCTTTTGTCTCGCTTGAGTAAACTCAATTTGGTCCGAGGATTGCCACGGTTGAAGCTTGAAAAAGAGTTGGTTTGTGCTCCGTGTAGGCATGCCAAGATGGTGGCCTCTTTTCACCCGCCTCTCACCGATGTGATGACCGAGCGTCCATGCGAGCCGCTCCATATGGACCTTGTTGGCCCGGCTCGTGTGCGATCCGCGAGTGGGAAGTGGTATGTCCTTGTTATGGTGGATGACTATTCTCGGTATGCGTGGGTGTTCTTTCTGGAGGATAAGGGGGAGACGTTTGGTTTTGTTCGAGATCTAGTCTTGAGGTTGAGGAACGAGAGGCACGGAGATGCCATACGAGCTATCCGCAGTGATAATGGCTCGGAATTCAGGAACTCTCGTTTTGAAACCTTTTGTCATGACTTGGGTCTTGAGCACCAGTTTTCGAGTCCGTATACGCCTCCCCAGAATGGTGTTGTGGAAAGGAAGAACAGAACCTTGTGCGAGATGGCTCGGACGATGCTTGATGAGCATAGGACTCCGAGGAGGTATTGGGGCGAGGCGGTGAATACCGCGTGCTATGTGTCGAACGTAATATACCTCAGAGTGCACAAGAAGAAAACATGCTATGAGTTGATGCATGGCCGCACACCCAAGGTGAGTCACTTCCATGTCTTTGGTTGCAAGTGTTTCATTCTGAAGAAGGGCAGGAAGTTGGATAAGTTTGAGGCTAGGTCTGTCGATGGCATTTTCTTTGGTTATGCATCTCATTCTAGAGCATATCGTGTGCTCAATCTTGAAACTAACCAAATCGTGGAGACTTGCGAAGTAACCTTCGACGAGACAGAGCCACGTAGTCAGCTTGTTTTTGAGTGTGCAGGTGATGATGAGCTTGGAGAGGAGATCTTTCAGGAGGAGAAGCATGAACATGGAGATGATGAGGATGGCGGTGCGGTGCCCCCGGCTGAACATGTACCCACTACTTCAACTACGATGATGGATGGACCCTCTGCTACACCTACGACAACAAATCAAGAACCGAGGAGAAGCCGATGTTGAGGGGGAGGTAGCTTCAAGGCGAGAACCTCCCGGCGAGTTCAAGTGGATCACCCGGCTTCGAGGATCATCGGCGACATGGATGAACGCACTACACGGTCGAGGGTTCGAAACAATTCCCATTTTGCTCATGCTGCATTTGTCGCTTCTTTCGAGCCCAATGACATTGGACACGCACTATCTGATCACAATTGGGTTAACTCGATGCATGAGGAGTTGGAGAACTTTGAGAGGAATCAGGTGTGGGAGTTGGTTGACCCTCCCCCAGGGTGTAAGCCGATTGGTACAAAATGGGTGTGGAAAAACAAAGAGGGAGAGAAAGGTGAGGTTGTGAGGAACAAGTCGAGGCTTGTTGCTCAGGGGTTCAGTCAGAAGGAGGGGATCGACTACGAGGAGACCTTTGCTCCCGTAGCCCGTTTGGAGGCGATTAGGATCCTTCTAGCCTTTTCTCGTGGCTAAAGGGTTCAAGTTGCACCAAATGGATGTGAAGAGTGCTTTTCCGAATGGAGTGTTGGAGGAAGAAGTGTATGTGAGGCGACCTCCGGGTTTGAGAGCGAGAAGTACCCCCACCGGGTGTACAAGTTGAGGAAGGCGCCGTATGGGTTGAAGCAGCGCCTAGAGCTTGGTATGGCAGGTTGAGGGGGTTCTTGTTTGAGAGAGGTTTTGAGATGGGGAAGGTCGATCAGACCTTGTTTTTGCTGAGGCAGGGCAGAGATATCCTGATTGTGCAGGTGTACGTGGATGATATTGTCTTTGGTGGCTCGTCTAACTCTCTTGTTGCGAGGTTTGCAGATGATATGAGCAGGGAGTTTGAGATGAGCATGATGGGTGAGTTGCAGTTCTTCCTCGGGCTACAAATCAAGCAATCAAAGGAAGGAACATTTGTGCACCAGGCTAAGTACACCAAGGACATTGTGAGAAAGTTCAAGATGGAGGACTCCAAGGCTATGACGACGCCGATGAGTACGACTACAGCTCTTGATGCGGATGAGGAAGGTGAACACGTGGACCAGAAGGAGTACCGGAGCATGATCGGGTCACTCCTCTACTTGACGGCGACGAGGCCGGACATACGTTCTCGTGTGTCCGTGCGCTCGTTTTCAAGCGTCTCCGAGGACTTCGCATCGGCAAGCGGTGAAGCGAATTTTCGTGTACTTGCGTCACACTCCCGACTTCGGCCTTTGGTACTCCGCGTCCTCTTCTTTGGCGCTTCATGGCTTTTCGGACGCGGATTTTGCCGGGTGTCGGTTGGATAGGAAGTCCACTTCGGGACTTGCCGCTTTTGGGTTCTTCGTTGGTGTCTTGGTCTTCTCGTAAGCGGTCGAGTGTTGCTCAATCCACGACCGAAGCCGAATATGTTGCCGCCGCTAGTTGTTGCTCTCGGCTCATTTGGATCACCTACACCATGAGTGACTTTGGTGAGGAGTATACCCATGTCCCGCTTCAATGTGATAGCACCGAGTGCCATAAGCGTTGCAAAGAACCCGTGCTTCATTCCAAAACCAAACACATAGAAGTGAGGTATCATTTCCTGAGAGACAACGTAGAGAAAGGGAAGATAGCTTTGATCCATGTACCCACACATGACCAACTAGCCGATATTTTCACCAAACCCCTAGATCAAGCAACTTTCACTCGTTTGCGGGGGGAACTTGGTGTGTGTTTGATTTCTTGAGTTGGGTGTGTGGGGGCTTTCTTTTGCCGGTGGTGTCGAGCCCGTTTTGCCTCCCCTCGAGGAGCCGGTTTGTAACATGATGTATAGGCATCCTTGTATCTTAGATTGCATGCATTTTGTATCATATGCATCGGGTAGGAAAAGCTTCTCCTATATACATTGTTTACCATGGGTTGCTATATATGTTCTTGTGAGCTTGTTTGATATGCTACGGTTAGTTTGGCTTAGCTCTTGATGATCTTGATGAATGATCCATGGTTGATGGCTATTTTTTGAAAAATGTCATATACATGCTCTCTCATGCGTAAATGCCTATATATGATCTTGACATGTTTTAGTGGTTTTGCTATGCTTACTTTGTGGTTGGATAGCTAGTATATTGATCATATGGAGCCAAAGGCTCACTTGCCATCATGAATGTTTAGCCCTCTTGCTTAATCTTGTGGAGGGGCATAAGTTCCTTTTTGTCGCAAAGACATTTCATGTACCATTTACAAATCTGAAAATGAAATGAAAAATGCTTGGAAAATATGTTCCCATGTCATATGTGCTGAAATAAATTTGCTTTGGGTGCTAAACCGTTGCATGTTGCCTACCATTGAGAAGTCTCATACATAGAAGTAGGCACATGGCTCGGTGGCTTTGACATGACATGAGGTGCTTTTGGGTGTTCATGATGGTCTTATGGTTAGAATGGCTGTCCTAGCATGAAGTTTGAGTGGCTTTGCCATTTTGATATGTTTTGATCATGTTTAGGTATTTGCTTGTGAGAGAGTAACTTTTCGCAAAATTCCTAAAATTCTTTTTAGCCTTGTCCAATGGTTGTGAAACTTGGTGATCATGTAGTTAAGGTCATTACGAACTCCGTCGAGTATCTAACTTGCTCATTTGGACTTGTGTAGCTCCTTGTGATGAATTTTGTATATTTGAGAAGCTATATGTTGCAAGTTTTCGCATTTTGCCTTGATTCATGCATTGTCAACAAGGGGGAGAAGTTTGTGCATGTTTTGGGCACTCGGGAGTGTTTGGAAGGTGTTCCAATTGTTTCGGGCAATTTTTGAGCGAGTTTGGTGCGGGGCCGGTCTCTTTGGGCGGTCTAACCGCCCCCGTGCGGTCGGTTCGGGCAGAGGCGGTCTAACCGCCCGGGCGGGCGGTCTAACCGCCCGGGCAGGCGTGTGAGCGGTGTTTTTTTGCTCTTTGTTGCATTCCCGAGTTGCATTGAGGCATGTGTTCGGGGGGAGTGTCTTGTGGTTCGGGGGGAGCTTGTATTTGTGCAGGGGGAGCTCTTTGTGGTGTTCGAGTTTTGCTTTGGTGGTTTGTGCTCTTTGCTTGAGCTGTGTTTTGTCTTGGATGTGTCGAGCCGTTGCCCTTGCCTAAGGGGTCCGAGACTTGTCTTCTTCAAGTGATCTTGCTCTTTGCCTTTCTTTGGCTTTCGATCGCTTGTTGGGGTTTCTTTTTATTTTGTTTCTTTTCTTTTCCTTTTCTCTCATGTTACTTCATGTGAGTGTGTTGTCAATGCACTCATCAAGGGGGAGATTGAGGACCATGTGTGGTTCGAGGACCGGTGGATGGTCGCTCCCTTGTGTGATGAGTGATTGACAACGTTGTGTGGACTGATTCTTGGCTAAGTATTGCAGGTGCAGGTTGCGGCTTGACTCGTGTTGGTGCGTGGTGAAGAACAAGCGCGAAAGGTCGTTGCGGTGAGGCCTCCGTGTGTGGAGAAGACAAGTAGGCTTCGTTTGAGGGACCCGGTGGCCGCCGGGGTCAAGTGCGGGCCGCATGGTGGCATGAACAAGAAGATGAAGTTGTGGACGGTTTCTTGGTAGAGCCTCAAAACCAAGGTCAAGCCGGGACTACGTGGGAGCCGAGTCATGAGTGGAGATTGGCGGAGGCTACACCGAGTTCGCGGGGTTTGCAAGGTGGGTTCACCGTAAAACCACCGGGTTACTCGGTTGAGCCACAAAACCGAGGCCGAAGACTCGACGAGGAGGTGCGGCCACCCAGGCCGGTTCAACCGCCCAGGAGGGGCGGTCAGACCGCCTGGGGCCGGTCGGATCCACCGGGCCGGCCTAACCGCCCGGGGGGGGCGGTCCGACCGCCCGGCCGCCGGCGCCGAGAAGCTTCGAAGCGGAGGACACGCGTCGGGATCGCAAGGCGTGCGTCGAGGCTACGCGAGGTGCGGTCGCCGGCATCCGTCCGATGGTGAAGACATCAAGAATTCCGAATCCGCCCTTGAGGGGCATGTATCCCTAGTTAGTAGAGAGGGGCATTTTAGACATTCGGTTGCCGCCTATATAACCCAAGAGGTGAGAGGTTGGCAGCCAACTCTTGGAACCCTAGCTCATTTGGTTTTTCCATTTTCGTTCTCTATTTTCTCTAGGTTTTTTTTTAGAAGGCTAGTTTGAGAGCTTCATGTGAGATCTAGAGAGAGGGATGGATGTTTGGGTGGCAAACTAGACCTTGTACGAACCATTCATGGCATGTATAGAAGGTTCGGCGTGGTTCTTCATGGTGGTTTTCCCGTCTCTTTGATGTTGATTTTCGGAGCTCTTTTGGCGGTGTTTTGAGAACGATTTCTTGGAGTTTTTGGTGGGTGTCACGTATGAGGTTCTTGTGCCTCTTTGGCTGGTGACTTTGCCCCCAAATCCCCTTTGAATCGGACTCGATTTGGTGGTTTTCGTTGGAACTCGAGTTCTTTACCTAGAGAAGCGATTTCTTCGATTCCTCTTGATTGTGAGCGTTTCGGGTCGATTCCTTTGAGGAAGAGGTTGCCCGAGGAGGTAACCCGGCTATCCCCGAAGTTTGGCTGCAATCCGTAGAGTGATTCGGGAGATCGGGCGCGAGGAAGTTGAGGTTTGACCCGCGGGTTCTTTTTCGGGAAGGGGCGGTCTAACCGCCTACGGGGGGGCGGTCTAACCGCCGGGGTGTTTCCGGGTCAAAGTTTTGTTTCGCCGGATTTTCCTCTCGTGAGTTTGTTCGCCTTGATCGAGGAGTGTCCGGGTGAAATTTGGGGTCGTTCTCGTGCGGTTTGCTAGGTGTTCTTGGTCGGGGTTCGTCGTCGGGTACGGGAGGTTAGACCGCCCGGGTAGCCGGTCTAACCGCCCCTAGGCCCTTGGGTGAAGTTTTGGTTTTCGCCAAGATTTTCCGGTAGCTAGCATGGCCTTGACCGGAGATCTCTGTTGGTGAAACCGTGGTGTGTTTTGGTGCTCGGAAGAGGCGTTTCGGAGGATTTCTTGGTTACCTGTGTGGAGGCGGTCTAACCGCCCCCTATACCCGGTCTAACCGCCCCCTCCGGTTAGCCGGCTTTCGAGTTGTTTCCGCCGTCGGTGTTGCGTGTGTGTTGTGGTTGCTTGGTAGAGTTTGTTCCTAGGACCGGTAGCACTCCGGTGGCTACGTGGTTTTGGCAAACGGGAGGTAGAAGTGCGGAGTGTGTGATTTCGGGGGTCCGACCGAGCTAGTTCGTCTTGTCGGAGTTTCAATCTCCCTCGAGAAGAATTTTTATCGGCTCCCATTCACTCCCCCCTCTCTCGGTCGCCTTATCGGTCCTTCACATTGAAAGACAAGCCTTGATGCTTCAGCACCGTTCATGTCCTCTTCCGAGCTCAAACAACCGAGTTGTCCTTCCTCCGGCATGGACCTCCCCGGGCCCACTACCTCGGTGGGTACCGGGACCGACTACTCGGTGGGCCCCCGGGACTACCCGGCTTGCGCCGCACGGCACCCGATGGCGTGAAGCACAAGGACTACGAGAGGAGAAGTACTCGGTTAGGAAGCTGTACATGTCCCGCACTATATAGAAGACTCCTAGACGTACTCGACTAGTACTCTCTCCCTAATCCGACTTGTAACCCCGCCTCCCGACTATATAAGGCGAGGCGGGGACCCCTCTCTCATCATCTCATCTCACGGCGTAAGATTGCATCATCTTGTAATCATACCCAATCAATCCGTAGCTACGCAAAGCATACGGACGTAGGGTATTACGCACCTCGCGGCCCGAACCCTCGTCTAAATTGTGTGCCACGTGTCTCTTCCTTCGAGTTACCGATCTTGGCGAGGCCACATTCATCTACTTCGGGTACTCCCCTTAGTAGGTTGCTCGGCCCAAAACACCGACACCGGCGCGTCGGGTAGGGGCTCTCGCCCGAGATCGCATGGCGAACTCGACGGCTCCTGTCTACATCAAGCCAACCGTCGCCTTCAACCGTGGCGACACCTTCGTTTTCAGCTCTTGGGTCTGCACTGTTGACGGCGCGGGATCCTTCCAACGCCGCCTCACCATGCCGCCCAACCCGGAGACTGGCTTCGTGACGCTTCCTGAAGTTGTCACGGGCGAACTCGCCGGCAAGTTCGGCGAAATTTCGCTTTTTGACCAACACGCCGACTTCGAGCTCGGATCCGCTTCCAACTCGAACTCGACGTCCCCGTGGGCTACCGTGTGCGAGCCGGCTGCTCAGCCATCGCATGTGGTCCCCCCACCCCGTGAGCGCTCCACCCGTGGTCCCCACAACCTCCGCAGGGGCCCGCACGGAGGCTCCCCCCCGCACGCCGGGCCGGCAAGGAGCCCGCACCCGAGTACAACTCGGACTCCGACACCGCCCCCCGCCACGCTCGGACTCCAACCCCCTCTCCGGCTTCTTCTCGGACTCCGCGTACGAGTTTGACTTCGGGTCGGACCCCGAGGATCCCGAGTCCGAGGACAACACTACCGAGCAACCCTTATCGGGGCCGGCTTCCGGCCGGTTATAACGTCCACGCTCGGCCGGGAGATTCGCTCATCGGCCGGACCGCAAGCCCGCCGACCCGATAAGCGGGGACTCACGCTACATCGCCTACCTCGACTCGCTCCTTGTTCCCGGAGGGAACACCACTCACTCGAGCCGAGGAGTACACTCCAACCGAGGTGGTGAGCTCCGACTCCGGCCTTGGCAACCCCGATCGCCAAGTCTTCATGGGCGCCGGCGACACGCCATGATCCTCGGGGACGGCAACCGACAAGTACCTCGAAGACATCTCCGCGGACGAGGCGGTCCGCGAAGCACCCGCGGATGAGACCGACGCCCGGCAGGGACGCTCGACGTGAGCGCAACCGAAGACGGAATGAACGGCCCCGCGTCTCCAAGACAGCCCTACCCATCCGCAACCTTGCGGAGGCCCTCGAACGGGTCGAGAGCGGAGTACACACCACCCCCCGAGCAATGCCTCATGTCGATCACGGCGACCGCATGCCAAGCTCGGGGGGATACGCGCCGGAGAAGTCATCGCCAAGCTCGCGAAGACGCTTACTTCATGCGGGTCGACAACGGGGTCAACAAGTCTCCTCCCACCGAGAACCGCGACAACGAAGCTACAAGCCGTAGCGCGACCTCGGCCGCAACCGTACTCGAGCCGAGCTGCCGGCCGTCCCCCCCAATCGTACTCACGCAAACGCCGGCGGACCCTCACGGTGGTGGCAACAGCAATCGTGAGATCATCCCTCACCGCGAACCCCGGCGGCGGCGACCGACGGCGGAAGCTCCAACCATGGGGCCAACGAGAGGGCCGGCGGCGGGGGCGGTCACGGCGGCCGAGACCACGCGAACGCCCACGCCTCCGGAGCCTCACGGGGCGACTACGACGCCCACCGAAGATTGAAGAGCTGCGGCGGAAGAAGTCCGCCACCGCAGGTGACAACGACGGCTTCCTCGCCTTCTCTCCTCGGCTTCGCAACTTGCTCCTCCTGGACAAGTTCAAACCTCTAGGGATCACCAAGTACGACGCGAAGCAGGACCCCATCCAAAGTGGCTCAAGTGCTACGCCCTCTCTATCGAGAACGTTGGCGGCAACAACGACACCAAGTGCCTCTACTTCCCCTTCGTCCGGACTAAGCCCCACTCACATGGCTCGAGTCGCTGGACAAGCACTCGATCGACAAGTGGGACCAGCTGAAGGAGCAGTTCACCAGCAACTTCGCGGGCGCCATGGGCCGATCGGGTACTCGCATGGACCTGGCCATGGTGAAGCAGGAACAAGGCGAGACCCTCCGCAAGTACATGCGCCGTTTCTTCGACAAGCGCGCCACCGCAGTCGACGTCACCGACAAGGAGGTCATCGACCTCTTCCAAGACGGCCTCTACCACCGCCGCACCTTCGAAGACTTTGGTCGCCGTCGCCCCAAGTCCATCCCCCATCTCAAGGACATGATCACGTCCTGGGCAGATGAAGAAGACAAAGCTAACGCCAAGTACGATGCCATCCGTGGCAAAAGCAAGCAGAACACGGGCGGCGGCAGCAGCAGCAACGGGAACCAAGGTGGTCGCAACAACAACAACTACTCGGGTCCCAACCGCAAGCGCAAGCCAGACAACACTGTCGCGGTTATCCAGCGCCCTGCGAAGGAGAACTCGAAGAAGGCCTCTGGTGGCTTCAAAGACTTGCTGAAGGAGAAGTGCCCGTGGCATCTGGACGGCAACCACACCACCGAGCAGTGCTACCAACTCAGGCGAGCACTCAAGAGTACTCCAGAGCCACCGCACCCTCATGACAAGAAAGGCAAGAAGAAGAACGACGGAGGCAACGACGACTTCCAGGAACCCGACAAGACTGTCAACGTCCTCTTCGGCGGACTACCCAGCAGACGGGAACAAAAGGCTACCCGTCGAGAAGTCATGAGCATTGAACCAGCGGTTCCGACGCCTCTCAGGTGGTCAGAGGTACCCGTTACCTTCTCCCGCGCGGATCAATGGACCCTCTTCTCCGAACCAGGGCGTTTCCCTCTCGTCCTGAAGCCGATGGTTGCGGGCTCCAAGCTCAACAAGGTCCTCATCGACGGTGGGAGCGGGCTCAACGTCCTTTTCACCAAGACCTTGAAGAATATGGGCCTCGACATCACGCACATGCTCACCAAGGGCTCCTCGCCCTTCTACGGCATCGTCCCCGGGAACGCGGCTATCCCACTGGGCTCAGTGGTCCTGCCAGTTACCTTTGGGGAATCTCGGGACAACTACCGTACCGAGTACGTCAAGTTCGAAGTCGCGGACTTCGAGACGTCCTACCATGCCATCCTCGGCAGACCGGCTATCACCAAGTTCATGGCGGTACCCCACTACACCTACTTGGTACTCAAGATGCCAAGCCCGCCAAGTGTGCTCTCACTCCAAAGGGACTTGAAGATCTCGCACGACTGCGACCCCGAGGCCGTGGAGATCGCCTCCACAAATCAAGTACCCAATGCTATGATGGAGGTCTACGTTGCGTCGAAGAAGCTTGCCCCAAGTGAACTCGACATCCTAGAGAAGTCGACAAAGCTAACAAGCCTCGACCCACCGAGGAAGTTCGGTCAAAACAATCGACCTCGGGACAAAGCGACAACAGCAAGACCACCACCATCGGGGCGGGTCTCGACCCCAAATAGGAAGACGCGCTCGTCAACTTCCTCCGGTTAACCGCAACATCTTCGCGTGGAAGCCAGCGGACATGCCAGGGGTGCCCAGGGAGTTGATCGAGCATTCCCTCAACGTTGATCCTAAAGCTACCCCAAGCGACAACACCTCCGCCGTTTCGCCGACGACAGACGGGATGCCATTAAGAAGGAACTCGCCAAACCACTCACGACTGGCTTCATCAGAGAAGTCTTCCATCCTGAGTGGCTCGCCAACCCCGTCCTCGTCCGCAAGAAGAACTCGAACGAGTGGAGGATGTGCGTCGACTACACCGACCTCAACAAGCACCGCCCCAAAGGACCCCTTTCGGGTTGCCGCGGATTGACCAAGTCATCGACTCCACGGCGGGCCGCGACCGCTCTCGCTTCCTCGACCGCTACTCCGGTACCACCGATCGTGATCAAGGAAGAAGACCAGAGAAGACCGCGTTCATCACCCCATTTGGCGCGTATTGCTACACGACCATGTCCTTCGGGTTGAAGAACGCCGGCGCCACATATCAACGAGCTATCCGGGCTCGCTTCAAGAGGCAACTCAACAAGAATGTCGAAGCCTACGTGGATGACGTGGTCGTCAAGACCGTAAACTCCGTACCCTCATCGACAATCTTGAAGAGACTTTCGCTTCCCCGTGCGAGTACCGCCGGAAGCTCAACTCGAACAAGTGCGTCTTCGGCGTCCCTTCGGGCAAACTACTCGGCTTCATCATCGCCCAACGCGGCATCGAAGCCAACCCCCGAGAATATCTCCGCCATCACCAAAGATGAAAGCCCCCACGTGCATCAAAGACGTCCGTAAGCCGACCGGTGCATGGCGGCCTTGAACATATTTATCTCGAAGCTTGGAGAATGGGGGCTCCCCTTCTTCAAACTACTCAAGCACCAAGAGAAGTTCGTGTGGACTCCAGAGGCGGACCAAGCCCTTGCCCAGCTCAAGGACTTCCTATCGAAGCCACCGGTCCTCACGTCTCCTCGCAAAGGCGAGCGCCATCGCTCTACCTCGCCGCGACTACTCATGTGGTCGCATCGCCATCATCGTTGAGCGGCAGGAAGACGACCACACCTATCCGGGGGGCCGCCCGGCCTACTTCGTCGCCGAGGTCCTGTCGAGTCTAAGACACGCTACCGCCCGTATAGAAGCTCTTGTACGCAGGTGCTCATCACCTCGCGGAAGCTACGACACTACTTCCGGGAGTACTCGATCTCCGTCGTCACCGACTACCCGCTCGGCGACATCCTCGCGGAACCAAGAGCTCTACCGGAAGAATCTCCAAGTGGGCGCCGAGCTCGGCGCCCTCACCATCGACTTCAAGCCACGCACGCCCATCAAGTCGCGAGCACTAGTCGACTTCATGGCGAGTGGCGGGAGAATCGCCTACCTACTCCAACCGTGCGACCAGAGCATTGGGTGATGTACTTCGACGGCTCACTCAACCTCGAGGGCGCAGGTGCAGGGGTACTCCTGATCTCCCCAACGGGCGAACAACTCAAGTACGTCCTGCAGATCTTCTGGAAGGTCTCAAACAACGAAGCCGAGTACGAAGCTCTCCTACACGGGCTCCGCCTCGCGGCTTCACTGGGCATCAAGCGGCTACTAGTCTACGGCGACTCCGCAGTGGTCATCAACCAAGTCAACAAGTCCTGGGACCGCAACAAGGAGAACATGGACGCCTACTACCTAGAGGTCCGCAAGCTCGAGAAGAAGTTCTATGGTCTCGAGTTCCACCACATCATCCGCGACAACAATGTTGCGGCGGACATCCCGTCGAAGCTTGGTTCTACTCGCGCTCAAGTACCGCCGGGTGTCTTCGTCCACGAGCTTCACGCGCCATCCATTCCGGAGCCGGTGCCACCGACCACCTGCCCCGCCGCATCCCCCCGCCGGCCAGGAGGTCATGATAATCGACGTGGACCGGAGGCAACCCTTCATCGACTACCTCGCCGAGCGAAGGTTCCCTCGGACAAGAACTTGGCTTAGCGGCTCATCCGTCGTTCCAAGTCCTACGTCCTCGTCGGAGACAAGCTCTACGGTGCGGGGCGCATCTTCGGGAGTACTCATGAAGTGCGTACCCACACAAGAAGGCAAAGACATCTTGGAGGAGATCCACAAGGGCGTCGCGGCAACCACGCGTCCTCCCGCATGCCGGTCGGCAAGGCCTTCCGACGAGCCTTCTACCGGCCCACGGCTCGGGCGACACCGAAGAACACGTCGAAGGTGCCAAGGGTGCCAATACTTCGCCAAGCAGCAACACGTCCCAGCCTACAAGCTAGTCACCATACCGCCAACCTGGCCTTTCGCCTGTTGGGGGCTCGACATGATTGGGGCACCGCCAACCGTGCCGTGTGTGGATTCAACAGAGTATTGGTGGCCATCGACAAGTTCACCAAGTGGATCGAGGTCAAGCCGGTCACATGCCCCAAGGCTGACAAAGTACTCGACTTCTTGGATGAACTTGTGCATCGCTACAGACTACCCCATCGCATCATCACAGATCTGGGCTCCAACTTTAACAACCACCAGTTCTGAGAGTACTGCGAGAACAGCGGGATCGACGTCCGATATGTCTCAGTCGCCCATCCTAGGGCCAACAGACAAGTCGAGCGCGCCAACGGGATGGTGCTCGACGCTCTCAAGAAGCGGCTACACAACGTTTCTAACTCTAAAGGAGGCAAATGGATCAAGGAACTACCCAATGCACTTTGGGGGCTACGTACTCGCCCTCCAAGCCAACGGGACAATCCCCTTACTTCCGGTCTACGGCTCCGAAGCAATCCTCCCCCGCCGATGTCATATGGGATTCACCAGCAGTGGAGCACTACGACGAAGGTGTCTCTGAAGACAGCAGACGAGTTGACATCGACGGACTCGAAGAAGCTCGCTGTGCTGCCCTCATCCAATCAGCAAGGTACTTGGAGGGTATCCGACGCTACCACGATCGCAATGTCAGGGAACGCTCCTTCAACATTGGCGATCTCGTTCTCCGTTGCATCCGAACACGGAAGGACTACACAAGCTCGCCCTCCCTCTCGGGAAGGTCCCTTCACACGGTGGCAAAGGTGACCGGGCCGGCTCCTACCGCCTCCATACGCTTGAAGGCGAAGACGTCAACAACTCGTGGAACGTCGACCCCGCTCGTCGGTTCTACGCCTAGTCTACACGACTACCCCCGGGGGCTCAAGTCTACGCGACTACATCAAGAACCCTCCGCCGTAAGCGGCCTCCGGTCCAGGCACTAGTCTCCGGACTACTTCTTCACCGTAAGCGGCCTCCGGGTCCGTGCACCGCCCCGACTACTCCTCCTCTCCGTAATCCGCCCCATGCGGCTACCTACGGATCCCGGGTCGCGACGAGCGACAAAGGACTCTAGCAGCGGTCTACCGAGAGACCATGTACTCCTAGATCCGTAGCCCCTATACGTCTACTTACGGATCTATTATTGTAAGCGGCCGCACGCCCTAGCACTACTTAGCCGTAGGAGACCTCCGGTCCCGGCGACTCGCTTTGTAATTATGGCCCCGGCCATCCGGGTGTACCTCTTGGCAATAAAGTTTGATTGTTCATCAACCGCTTTATCGTTTTCTTCCCTCAACGGGACTACCGCCGAGTACGACTACTCGCGACGACTCCACGATGGGACTCCGCACTCTAAGATCGCGACAACGAGTACTCATTGATGGAAGTTTTTCTTCATTGATACCTAAACAATTTCATTACAGTTGTTTTTGTACAACTACTGCTACGAGCTAACTATTACAGGACTACTGGAGATTGAGCTTCTCGGCGACTTGATCTGCAATATGCGCCATCTCGGCCTCCAAAGAACTCCGCATACTGCTCGTCGGTACAGTTGGCGGCTAGTCCACCGGTGACTACATCTACGGGAGCCTTCGGGAAGTACGACTTCATGAAGGCCAGCACCTGGTTCGGGATCGACTTCGCCAAGTGCTTCACATAGGCCGCCGCCGGGCCGGGGGCTTCCTTCAACCGGTCCACCGCGGGTGCTATCTTGGGACCGCCAGGATGAGGCACCAGCAGCCTCGCGATGGGGAGTGCGGCTTCTTCAAGATCCTTGAGCCGGGCCCGCAGCCTTCTCGCAATCCTCATTCAGCTTCTCGCAATGATTTGTAGCAATTGACGAGGTCACGCTTGATGCAATACGGAGCTCCATGTGCTTGTCGCACTCGTAAGCAAGCTCCTTATAATCTAATTCCCGCACACGGCGGGCCTCCGTGCTCCCGTAGAAAAGGTTCTTCGGATCGGCCTCCGAAGTCTTCAGCTGATCTACCCGAGTCTCAAGCTCTGCAACCAGCAAGGCACAGCGGGTTAGACTACCTCTCGACCTCCAATAAGTACTCAACAAGATCAAGGTATACCTTTGTTCTTGTTGCGAAGAGACTTGTTCTTCTGCACCAAGTCGTCGCTCTTTGCCTGCATCTCCTGGATGTCATTGTGGTACTTGGCGAAGGCGGTGTCCAGCTTCGACTGCATGGCGACCGTTTGCTTCCGGACTTCGCGAGTTCCTCTTCCAAAGTCTCCGCCCGGAGCACGGCGTCGCCAAAGCCTTGAAGCATACTGGACTTCTCCCCGGACCTCTCGCCGACGTCCCGTGCGGACAACATGCATCGAAGGGTACTCAACGCTAAAGGATTGACTACTCAAGGGTCATGACTACCGACCTTCATCCATTGTTCGGCTTGGCGCACCGCCTTCCAAGTGCCGCGCCACCGTTGCCGGTCGACCGGATCATCCGCCAACAACTCGATCCCGCCACGACTACTCGTAGCGGCTTCGGCCATCGGCGCCGAGCGGATTGGCTCCGCGTCCCGGATCTCCGGGTGAGCGGACGACCACCTCCCCGCAGCGGGTTCGGCGCGGCGTCGTCCCCTCCTCGTGTCGTCGTGGCGGCTTCTTCGTCGGCCACCTCCATCGGCTCGGGGGCTTCTCCGACGGCCCTCCCCGAGTTTTCGGTGCCACGTCTTCCACGGGCACCACCGATGGGATCTCGCTTCCTTCGGCCTCCCGCACACCGTCGACAAAGAAGACAAGTGTATCGCCCAACATGGCGACTATGACTACTCTACGAAGGCACTTCGACCCTAGCGCAGTACTCACCTTCAACCGCGCCGGCCTCCGGCAACGTAGCCTCATCGGCCGGCGCTTCGGCTCCGCCCGAGGGGCGGGAGCGGACACCTCGGCGGGTGGCGCGGCTTCTTCTTCCGTCACCGCCGAGGCGGGTTCATCCCCCTCCCGAGACAAGTCCGTCGATTTCCGCGCAGTACACAAGCCGGTTGTCAATCAAGTACGACTACCACATCAAGTACTACTCGGGAAGAATCAACACTTACAAGCTTGACCGACCACCGTCACGGTTGGGGTGCCGAGGATACCGGCGATGTCGACCGCGCCCTCCCGCCTCGGCGGTGCCTCCTCCTCGCGCCTCCGTGGGCCTTCCGCCTCTTCCGCAGCACAGCCAGCCAGCCGGTTCCGCGCCTCCCCGCGCGCAGGGGGCCGGTGCTCCATCCGCGCCAAGAGCTCTTCGACGTGGGGGGGGGGCCGGGCGACTACCACCGCCTCCCCCACCGTGTCCCACTCGCATTCGTCGCCCTACTCAACGGGCTCGGTAGGCGGCATCTCCCGCAACCAAGGAAACTTTGTCATCAACACATAAACTCGAGACACGAGTACTCGAAGCATTAGTGAAGACGGCTTACCTCCCGAGATGTGGTCTCGGTGACCTTCAATTTCTTGGCCACGCGCTTGCGGGACGCATTGTGCGGCCTCCTTGGCGGCGCGGCCGTACCAGCCTCCGGTGCTAGCCGGCCGATCCCGAACGAGAGGGATGTGAGGTAAGCCGGGATGGCCGAACCTCGACCGCAACTCGGAAGCGGTCTTGCAACGTCTCCTCGTCGTCGTCCTCCTCGGATGTGTCTTCCACGACAACGGTGTCGTCTCCCTCGCTCACTTCGCGCCACTCCTTGGCCTTGGCTTCCCCTCCTCCGGGACCTCGACTAGCCGAGGAGGCGGCGGCGGCTCGGAGACGAACTTTTTCAAGTCATCCCGAAAGAACAACTCATCGGTCCGACTACCCTCATGCAATGGGTACTCGACTATGGATGCGGCTACTAACCTCCTTTGGTGGGCGCGCGACGAGTACTCCGTACGGGGCACGCCGTGTACGGCGGCATATCCTTGAAGATCCGGCCAGCTCCGTCTACAATGTCGTCGTCGTCGACTTCATCTCTAGGCATCCGCGACGTGTCATCGTCGCCGGTGTACTCGTACCCCAGGGTGTCGCGAGCCATCAGCGGCCGCACCCCCGCGCTTCATGAAGCCGAAGGCCACGTGCTCGGCCCTCGCTCCGCTTCCCTCGGCGCCTTGATCCGTGCCAATAACTCGGGGGCCGGATCCCTTCTTGCATCGTCGGCTCCGAGTTCCACCACGGACGATGCTTGGGCTGCTTCCCGCTGGGCTTCGGCAGCTCCGGGTGGTGGTTCCCGACGTAGAACCACTTGGCCTTCCGTGGTCCCCTGGATTGGAGTCTATCGGCTTGTACGAGAGGTACCGCTCGGCGGCGTCCTCCCTCGTCCGGATCCCCGCTCCTCCGACTACTTGCGGGGTTGCCGGCACCGGGTTGCGGCTTCACCCGATGAACTTCCGAACAAGATCCAATGGGGCTTGATCCCCGTAAAGGCTTCGCAAAAATGTACGAAGACGGCGGTGTGGAAGATACCGTTGGGGTTGAGGTTGAGGTACTTGATGCCGTAGTACCCCATGAGCCCCTTGAAGAAGTCGCTCGCTGGGAGAGAAAGTCCGCGCTCCGCGAACCGCGCGAACATCGGGATCTCGTCTAGATTTTTCTCCATGGGGTACGGATCCCCGGCGGCGGCCCTCCACATGTCCACCTCCTTCTCCCGCAGGAATCCACTATGGAGAAGGGCCAGCAAGTCTTCGGCCGTCGCCTTGGACTTCTTCCATTCGCGGCTTGGATCCGGCCGCGGCGGGGGCACCGGCGGTGATGTCCCCGCGGCGGATCCAACGACCTCCTCACGGCCCCTCTTCTTTTCGCCGGCGGCCTTGTGGTCTTCGACGGAGACGGCTTCATCCTCCGGTGCACGGTGTCTTCACGCGCATTCGCTCGTGGGCCGTAGTGGTGGCTTCCTACGGCGGCACACTTGGATCTAAGCTCTACTCCGGCGGCGGTGCGCACCGGTGGTGATTCTTGGCTAGATCCGCCGGGGAATGACCGCGAGCTACGTGGGGTGAAAAACCCTAAGGGTTTTGGCTTCTATTTATAAGTCAACGCGGCCCCTCAACGGCCGGATGGATAAGTTTGCGCTTGCCCGACTCGCCGGTCGCGCGTGACCTTTCGAATTCTATTAGTCGACGCGCCTCACCTCGGGGGCTCGGCTACTCCAACTCGACTTCCTGGGAAGCGGCAAGACTCAAGAGCATCTCAGGACACATTCTACAAGATGACCTTCAATTCGAGAGGAAGTACTCGACTCAAGGCTTGGGGGCTCCGTGCCACGTGTCCTTCGGTTTTTTCTCCGGATTCTTCGGGATATTCTTACTAAAACTTCGTATGTACCCTCGGCCCGAGTCTACAACTCAACCTAAGGCTCGGGGGCTACTCCATATGGAATGCGATTTTGCAATCGCACTTCCATATCTGTTTCGTCTTCAAGACAGCACGGCATTGTTGAAGACCTTCAAGGGCAGCACTCGAGGACGCTTGGGACTACTCGAGAAGACTTCAGGATTGCTCAAACATCAGCTGGAGTACATTCCAGCCTCGGGATGCTTCGACTACTCTTGAGGACTGTTGACTTGTAGTACTCAGGGACGCTTGGGGACTACTCGTTAAGGCCGTCAACACTACTTGAAGCTATCCTTCTCGACTACAAAGTACTCGGGGGCTTGTCGTATGGACCTCCCCGGGCCCACTACCTCGGTTTGTACCGGGACCGACTACTCGGTGGGCCCCCGGGACTACTTGGCTTGCGCCGCACGGTACCTGATGGCGTGAAGCACAAGGACTACAGAGGAGAAGTACTCGGTTAAGAAGCTGTACATGTCCCGCACTGTATAGAAGACTCCTAGACGTACTCGACTAGTACTCTCTCCCTATTCCGACTTGTAACCCTGCCTCCCGGACTATATAAGGCGAGGAAGGGACCCATCTCTCATCATCTCATCTCACGGTGTAAGATTGCATCATCTTGTAATCATACCCAATCAATCCAGAGCTACGCAGCATACAGGACGTAGGGTATTACGCACCTCGCGGCCCGAACCTGTCTAAATTGTGTGCCACGTGTCTCTTCCTTCGAGTTACCGATCTCGGCGAGGCCACATTCATCTACTTCGGTACTCCCCTTAGTAGGTTGCCGGTCCAAAACACCGACACCCTGCCCTGTCCGGTTGCGTCGGAACCTCCGGGTGTCCCTCACCGTGCCCCTTAGCTTATCAGCTTGTGCAATGTGGGCATGGGTGCCTGGCCCGGGTCCTTCTTCGGTCTTGTTGTCGCTTTTTGGAACCCGGTCCTCTTTCGGGATGTGCTCCTCAACCACTTGTTGCTTTTATTCGGTGCGCCTGCCTACCGCTCTGACTTGGTACGAAGCATGGTCAACATCTTTCTTGAAGCTCACGGCCGGAGACCATCTCTATCATATACATGATGTAAGGGGCATAAGGCAGGTTGCACTTGCCACTTTCGTGTCACTTCCACCAAGTTAAACCAAATAAACCCGCGTCGGACCGAAAAGGGCTGGGCTCCTGGCAGCAGCCTAGCTAACAGATTTGGTGCAAATCTTCTGAGGCTGGTTGAGTCACTTCGCCCTTTAGGGTAGATGGTTTCTCTGAACATGTTGTTGAGCACATAATATACGGACTTCAAGGCAAGTGGTGGAACCATCCGCGCTTACCATCATACTCATAGGCAAGAAGAATCTTGCTCGTGGTTCACGTGAGCCTCAAAGTGTATAACATCAGCCTCCCTGTCATCCTTGCTGAATCCAAACAGCCTAGCAAAGGTGATGAAGTCTATCTTGTAGTACACTCCTTCAGTCATCCAGTGAATGGTCTCTTTGCTGTCCTCATGGAAGAAAGAAGCATGAAACTGAGCCAGGACTTCAATGTTCCAGTCATACTTGAAGCTCATTATATCTCTCATCTTGTACTTGTCCACCAGCTCAAGCACATCCTCCTTCACTGGTTCTTCGCGTTCGCCTCCCGGATGGGTAAAATCAATCCATTTCATCTTGATCAACTTCATCTTAGTGTTCAAGATCGTCTCATAGAACTTGAGGTGAAACACAGACCAAAACCTATAATCTATTGCTGCCATCTTGGGGTTCACATATGGGTTTCCTTTTCTCGTTGCCTCTTTGACTAGGTAACCTGCCCCATCATAGTTGATGTGCTCAATGTAAATCGAATTATCATACTTGGTAGGAGGGTGTCTTTTGAGCGAGACCTTGTGATACTTTAAGTATGTGGAGTTAATCTCCCCAAGCAGAGATATCATCTTCAAGCTCCGGGGGGGATGGTCTTCCCCTCTCGTTCCCCCATTATCCTCAACATGTCGGTGCGGAGCCGCATCCTCTTCCTCCCGACAACCCGCCCCCTTTTCCTCTTCTCGGGGGTTGCTTTTCCCCCGCTCGCCACCGCCCGGTCACTACTTCCCTTGCTGCAAACTTAAAAGCCCTTTCACCAGCAGGAGTCTCAAAGGGTTGCCTCTGCCTCTTGGCATAGGTTTTATCACCAGGAGTTCCAGACATCTGCCAGGAAGAATGTGGGCAATAGATAAGGAAAAGATCATGATAGATAAAGACTGAGGATCACAGATAGATATGAAGTTCAATTGATTAAGTTTTAGTGGAATTTTGAATCACAAACTGTCACTTGTTAGTACAGACTTCGGAACCTCCAAGGATTTTCTCGGAACCTCCAAAGTCTGGGTACTGACAGAGGACAGTTTATTGATTCAACTTTCAACTGAATCTTAACCAAAGGAAGCAAATACGATGAGATTTAACTAAGACAGATATGAGATAAGGTGTTGCAAGTGAAATAAAAACTCAGTGGAACTTTGAATCGAAGTCAGCCTACAGTAGGTTACAGAGTTTGGAACCTCCGAGACTCTTTGAACCTTACTGCATTCTGAACTTTGATTCAATTTTCAACTGAATCTTAATCTACACAGGCATCACAACATCCAGAGCGTGGCACAGGAAGACAATCCACAACCACAAGACTTAGAACCCTAGGATTAGATGAATCTAGGAATTAGGGTTAGGGTTTTTATCTCAGTTTACCTTGAAAGGGAAGAAGATGATTGAAGTCGATGATCTTGAGATGCGTTTACGCCAGGGGATGTAGCCTAGAGGCGCCCCCTCCAGATCAAAGATCCGGTGGCGCCGAGGAGGAGCAACTCACCGAATAAATCCAACGGTGCAATGTTGTTCCTCTTCTCGCTTTTCGCAGATCGACGAGAAAGAGGAGTGACGGCGGCGGATCAAGGCTTCCTTCTTCTTCTCCGCACTAGATCCGAGCGGATCTAGGTCAGCTCGACCGGCCGAGCAGCTTCCTCCTTCCTCTTCAACCGCGACCCACCGACGACGAGGAATGCCCGACCTCGCACGTGTGACACACGAGGAGCACGGCCACCGGCGGCGAGGGAAGCAACGGCGGTGGCATGGTGGTGGAGAAAGGGAGTGCGAGAATGGCTTACGGGGTTGTTTGCAAGCTTTATGGCACTTTCATTGTCACACAAAAGTGGGATATGGGAAAAGTGACATCCGTAATCCTTTAAGGTTTGCTTCATCCAAAGTAGTTGAGCACAACATGCGCCGGTGCAACATACTCGGCCTCGGCGGTGGAAAGGGCTACTGAGTTTTGCTTTTTAGAACTCCAAGACACTAGGGACCTACCAAGGAATTGACATGTCCCCGATGTACTCTTTCTATCTACCTTGCAACGGGCATAATCGGAATCCGAATAGCCAAGTAGATCGAAAGTGGAGCCCATAGGATACCACAAGCCAAGGTTAGGGGTATGCACTAGATATCTCAAGATTCTCTTTACGGCCATGAGATGGCACTCTTTCGGGTTAGCTTGAAATCTAGCACACATGCACACACTAAGCATAATATCCGTCCTAGATGCACATAAGTAAAGAAGAGAGCCGATCATGGAGCGATATACCTTTTGGTCCACGGATTTCCCTTCTTCATTGAGGTCCATGTGTCCATTAGTAGGCATTGGAGTCTTGATGGGCTTTGCCTTGTCCATATCAAACTTCTTTATCATATCCCTTGTATACTTGGTTTGACATATGAACGCCCCTTCTTTTGCTTGTTTGATTTGAAATCCGAGAAAGAACTTGAGCTTACCCATCATGGACATTTCAAACCCCTTTGTCATTACCCTACTAAACTCTTCACAAAAAGTTTCATTAGTACTACCAAATATTATGTCATCGACATATATTTGGCACACGAAGATATGACCATCAACTTTTCTAGTAAAGAGAGTAGTATCGGCTTTGCCTATCTCAAAGCCTTGCTTGAGCAAGAAATCCTTAAGGCATTCATACCATGCTCTTGGTGCTTGCTTTAGCCCATAGAGCGCCTTATGGAGTTTGTAGACATGATTAGGACGCTTGGGATCTTCAAAACCCGGTGGTTGCTTAACATATACTTCTTCGGAGAGTGGTCCATTGAGAAATGCACTCTTGACATCCATTTGATAGAGCTTGAAGTCATGATGGGTAGCAAAAGCTAGTAGAAATCGAATTGCTTCAAGTCTTGCTACCGGTGCATATGTTTCTCCAAAGTCTAGTCCTTCAACTTGAGTGTACCCTTGAGCAACCAATCTTGCTTTGTTCCTAGTCACAATACCAAACTCATTTTGCTTGTTTCGAAAGACCCATTTAGTACCAATGATGTTGGTATTTGGCCTCTCCACCAACTCCCACACTTGATTTCTTTCAAAGTTGTTCAACTCCTCTTGCATAGCCACCACCCAATCCGGATCCTCAAGAGCTTGCTCTACCTTGGTTGGTTCAAGAGAGGAAACAAACGAGTAAAATGCACAAAAATTCTTAAGTTGAGATCGTGTTGTTACCCCTCTCCTTATGCTCCCAAGGATATTGTCAACGGGATGATCCCGTTGTATGACTTGATGTACATGAGGATGTGATGGTCCAAGAGGTTGGTGTAGAGGTTGGTCTTCATTATCTTCATCAGCTTGGGGCTCAGATGTGCTTGCTTGAACATCCCCTTGCTGATCAATTTGCTGGTTCAGGGTGTCTTGTGGTGTTGGACTTCCAGACCCCGGAACCTCCAGAGAATTTCTCGGAGGTTGAGTTTCAGTGCCAGTTCCCGGAACCTCCGAGGAATTTCTCGGAACCTCCGTAGTCTGTACAGCTCCTGAACCAGTGACTTCTGGCCCTTTGAGTGGTGTTGAAGCTTGTGCTTGGTTCTCATCTTCCTCTTGTGCCTCAACTGGTCTAACATCACCTATGGCCATTTGCTTGATTGCTTCACAAGATGGCTTCTCATTACCTACAACATTTAAGTCAACTTGCTCCACTTGAGAGCCATTAGATTCATCAAAGGTCAAATCTACCGTGACTTCAATCCTTCCGGTGGTTAGATTGAAGACCCGATAAGCATGCTCATTTGGACCATAACCAAGAAGAAATCCTTCGTCAACCTTTGGTGCAAACTTAGAAGTTCGGGGCCTCTTGTATAGAATGAAACATTTGCAGCCAAACACTCTAAAGTAAGACACCTTGGGATTTTTACCGGTGATGAGCTCATAGGAGGTCTTCTTGTGAAACTTGTGAAGATAGAGGCGGTTGATGGCATGGCAAGCCGTGTTAATAGCTTTGGCCCAAAAGATATCTTGAGTCTTGTACTCGTCCAACATGGTTCTTGCCATCTCAATAAGAGTTCTATTCTTCCTCTCAACCACCCCATTTTGTTGAGGGGTATAAGGTGCTGAAAATTCATGCTTGATGCCCTCTTCATCAAGAAACTCTTCAACATAGGTGTTTCGAAACTCCGAGCCATTGTCATTTCTTACTTTCTTGATTGGTAGCCCGAACTCCCTTTGTGCTCTTCTTATGAAGGTCTTCACCTTTCCTTGTACTTCACTCTTGTCAAACACAAAGAACACCCACGTGAAGCGAGAACAATCATCAACAATAACCAAGCCATATTTGTTACCGCCAATACTTATGTAGGCCACCCAGGTCCAAATAGATCCATGTGAATGAGCACCAATGGGCTTGATGTAGTGAGGATGCTATTTAGTGGGTGAGGTGCTCCTACTTGCTTTCCGGCTTGGCACGCTTTGCAAATCCTATCTTTCTCAAAATGTACATTTGCTAATCCAAGGATGTGTTCATCTTTCAAAAGTTTGGCCAAGTTCCTCATGCCAACATGGGCTAGTCGGCGATGCCATAGCCAACCCATGCTAGATTTTGCCACTAGACAAGTCTTGGGAGAAGCCTTACTTTTGTTGAGATCAACTAGGTAAAGCCTCCCCCTCAAGCGGACAATAGAGGAATCCTCCCTTCTTATGATGGACACACCCTTATCCGAGAAGTGGCAATCAAAACCAATCTCACTAAGTTGTGAAACCGATAATAGATTGTAACCCAACGGATCAACATGAAGAACATTTGTAATTGAATAATTTTGAGATATAGGGATATCACCTACGCTGATGACTTCTCCTTTTGTATCCCCTCCATATGCAATAGTTTCCTTTGGTCCTTCCAAATGGAGATAGGATGAGAACATACTCTTTTCTCCGGTCATATGATGTGTACATCTGTCGGTGTTTTAGACCGGCAACCTACTAAGGGGAGTACCCGAAGTAGATGAATGTGGCCTCACCGAGATCGGTAACTCGAAGGAAGAGACACGTGGCACACAATTTAGATAGGTTCGAGCCGCGAGGTGCGTAATACCCTATGTCCTGTATGCTGCGTAGCTCGGATTGATTGGGTGTGATTACAAGATGGTGCAATCTTAAGCCGTGAGAGAGAGAGAGGGGTCCCCGCCTCGCCTTATATTGTCCGGGAGGTAGGGTTACAAGTCGGTTCGGGGGAGAGAGTACAAGTCGAGTACGTCTAGGAGTCCTAAATACAGTGTGGGACATGTACGGCTTGCCTATCGCAGTACTTCTCCTCGGTGGGTTCTTGCGGGAGAAGGAGGTGGCCATGTGGAGAGCCGCCGCAGGGGATCCGTACCCCATGGAGAAGAACCCGGATGAGATTCCGATGTTCACCCGGGTTCGTGGAGCGCGGTCGTCTCTCCCGCCGCCGACTTCTTCAAGGGCTCGCCGGGGTACTACGACATCGAGTACCCGAACTCCAACGGTATCTTCCACACCTCGGCCTTCGTACATTTCTATGAAGGTTTCTTGGGGATCAAGCCCCATTGGATCTTGTTTCGGAAGTTCTTCGCGGTGAAGCCCCGCCCGGCCGCCGCGCCATCCCGAGTAGTGGGGGAGCTGGGATCCAGATGAGGGAGGACGCCGCAGAGCAGTACCTCTCCTACAAGTTGATTGATTCCAACCAGAATTGGAAAGCCAAGTGGTTCTACATCACGAACCACCACCCGGAACTGCCAAAACCAAGCGGGAAGCAGCCCAAGCACCGGCCGTGGTGGAACTCGGAGCCGACGATGCAAGCAGGTCTCCAGTTGCCCGAGCTGCGGCCGGCGAAGATCAAGGCGCCGAGAGAAGCCGGCCGAGGGCCGAACATGTGGCCTTCGGGCTTCATGAAGCGAAGGGTGCAATACCGTTGATGGCCCGCGACACCCTAGGGTACGAGTACACCGGCGATGACAACACGTCGCGGATGCCCGGTGATGAAGTCGACGACGACGACATTCTTGGTAAGCCTGGGCCGGGGATCTTCAAAGATATGTCGGCGTACACGCCGTGCCCTATACCCAAGTACTCTCGCCGCGCGCCCACCAAATAAGGTCGGTAGCCATTCCCATTGTCGAGTACTCGTTACCGAAGAGTAGCCGTGCCGACGAGTTGTGCTTCTTGCGGGATGATTTGGCGAAGTTCGTCTCCGAACCGCGCGTCGCCTCCTCAACTTGTCGAGGTCCCGGTGGAAGGGAAGGCCAAGGCCAAGGAGCGACGCGAGGTTGGCGAAGGAGACGACAAAGTTATCGTCGAAGACACGTCCGAGGAGGACGACGATGAGAAGACGCTCCCCGGAGCACTTCCGACCGGCGGTCGCGGTTCCGCCGCCCCGGATTGCCTCACATACCTCTCGTTCAGGATCAGCCAACTAGCCTGGAGGCTAGCTTGCCCGCGCCGCCAAGGAAGCCGCGCAATGTGGCCCGCAAGCGCGTGGCCAAGAAGTTGAAGGTCACGGAGACCACGTCCCAGGAGGTAGGTCATCTTGAACGGGGTAGTCGAGTACTGATGTCTCGATGTTGTATGTTGATGATGAAGTTTCCTTGCTTGCAGGAGATGCCGCCTTCCGACCCCGTTGAGCAGGGAGACGAAGGCGATTGGGACACAGTGGGGGAGCCAGCTGGGGGTAGTCGCAGCCCAGCCCCCACCGTAGAAGAGCTTTTGGCGCAGTTGGAGCGCCAGCCCCCAGTTGCTGAGGGGAGCACACAACCGGCTGCTGCCGCCACTGAAGAGGCAAGTTGATGCTACCGAAGCGCAAGAGGAGGCGGCGCGCCGAGGTAGGGGACCGGTCGACATTGCCGGATCCTCGGCGCCCCAACCGTGACGGTGGTCGGGTCGAGCTTGTAAGTGTTGACTCTTCCCAAGTAGTACATTAGATGTAGTAGTCGTAGCGGGTTGACAACCGCTTGTATGCTGCGCAGAAATCGACGGACTTGTTCCCCGGGAGGGGGATGAACCACCCGCCGGCGGTGGCGGAAGAGGAAGCCGCGCCGCCCGCCGAGGAGTCCGCTCCCCGCCCTCCGGCGCAGTCCGAGGCGCTATCCGTGGAGGCTACCTTGCCCGAGGCCGCCGTCATTGAAGGTGAGTACTGCGTTGAGGTGGAAGTAGCCCCGAAGAGTAGTCGTTGTCGCCGTGTATGACCGATACACTTGTCCTCTTGTCGACGGGTGCCGAAGCCGATGGAAGTGATATCCCGGCTAGCCGGTGCCCGTTGAAGACGTGACACACGGCCACGCTCAGTGGAGACGCGCGTAGGAGCCCCCGAGCCGATGGAGGTGGCCGGCGCCGGAGAAGCCGCCGGACGACCGGAGGATAAGGGGACAACGCGCCGCCGAACCCGCTGCGGAGGTAGTCGTCCGCTTGCCGGAGATCCGGAGACGCGGAGCCAATCCACTCGGCGCCAATGACCGAGGCCGCGATCGATGTTCGTGGCGGGACCGAGGCTCGTTGGTGGATGATCTAGTCGACCCGAAGAATGGTGGCTCGTCACCCGGAGACAAGGCGCTGGGCCGAGCAATGGATGAAGGTGAGTAGTCGACACCTTTGAGTAGTCAATCCTTTAGTGTTGAGTACCCGTTGACATCCGTTGTATGTTGCAGACGTCGCGGAGAGGTCCCGTCAGAAGTCCAACATGCTTCAAGGATACGGCGACGCAAGGTGCTCGCGGGCGAAGCCTTAGAGGAGCAGCTCGTGAAGTCCCGAAGCACGCCGCCGTGATGCAGGTCGAAGTTGGACACCACCTTCGCCCGATATCACAATGACATCCAAGATATGCAGGTGAAGAGTGATGAACTCGTGCGGAAGAACAAATCTCTCCGCAATAAGAATAAAGGTACACAACCGCCTTGTTGGGGTACTTGTTGATGGTAGCTTGAGGTAGTCCGACCCACTTTGCCTTTGTTGATTGTTGGGAGCTCGAGACCAAGGTCGATCGCTGAAGGCTTCTTAGAGACCGATTCGAAGAACCTCTTCTACCGAGAGCAAGAGGCCCGCCGTGTGCACCGGAGTACGATTATAAGGAGCTTGCTTACGATTGCGACAAGCACATGGAGCTCGTATTGCATCGGATCGTGACCTCGTCAACCGCTACAAATCCTTGCGTGCCGAACGAGGACCGCAAGAGGCCGCGGACTCGGCTCAAGGAACTCGAGGAAGCCGCGCTCCCCATCACGAGGCTACGCGGTGGCTCAACCCGGCGGTCCGAAGATAGCTCCACCGGTGGACCGGCCGAAGGAAGCCCCCCCCCCCCCGGCGACCTACGTCAAGCACTTGGCGAAGTCGATCCCCAACCAGGTTCTGGCCTTCATGAAGTCGTACTTCCCGAAGGCTCCTGTGGACGTAGTCTCCCGCGGCGGGCTAGCCGCCAAGTCGTACCGATGAGCAATATGCGGAGGTTCGGGAGGCAAGGATGGCGCCCATTGTTGAACAAGTCGTCGAGAAGCTTAATCTCCAGTAGTCCTGTGATGTTAGCTCGTAGCAGTAGTTGTACATAAACAATTGTAATGAACTTGTTTAAGTATGAATGAAGAAAAATTCCATGAATGAGTACTCGTTATCGTGATCTGTGAGTGCGGAGTCCCATCGTGGAGTCGTCACGAGTAGTCGTACTCGCCAGTAGTCCCGTTGAGGGAGAAGGGCAGTAAAGTAGTTGATAGATAATCAAACTTTATTACCGAAGAAGTACACCGGATGGCCGGGGCCGTTGTTCTGACAGAGTAGTCGCCAGTGACCGGAGGCCGCCTACGGCTAAGTAGTGCTAGGGCGTAAGCGCACCGTTACGGGCATGGTAGTGTTAACACCAAAATTTGGTAAGGAGTCCGACTTGTGGGTCCAGGCTCGATGAGGAGTCCGTCCGGCGGAAGGAAGGTTTCCTCGGATGCATTCGGCAGAAAGATCGCGGTCGGCTATCCGTTTCCGTTCGGCAAGGGAACAGCTTGAGCCGATTTTGCGGGATTGAACGGTGACGTGGCTCAAGCGGAGAAGGACGAATGGATGGATAAGTGATCAAGCTTAGAGATAAATTAGGTATCAAATCCATTCGAGGTTGTACCCGGCGGGGTATAAATATGAGCCCCGAATGTATGTAACATATACGTAATCATTCTCAATACAAACCGGCCTTACGCCAAACCCTAGAGTCCATTTGTCGTGTCGTCGAGTTCTTCGAGAGGGTTCATCGATCCGTCGACCTCCGTGAGTACCGCAACCTTTTATCATATCTAGTATCATGCGGTGGATTTAGATCCGATGCAAGTAGTCTTGTTACCATGCTTCGTGTCATGCGGTAGATTCAAGCTTGGTTCAAGAAGGTTTCTTGTTAGGTCATGAGCCATGCGGTAGGCTAAGATCTAGCTTGAAGCTAGTTATCGGCTCTATTGGATTTTGGCAAGATCCAATAGATTCATTAAGATACCCCGTGTTGCTTTGAGTTTTTACTTTACGTTTAAATTCATGTAACACCTTTTTGCCCAATCTAGATGGGTTTGGATCGGCTTTACCCCTTTTGTGATCCTTATGCGAGTTGAGTTCATGCCTTGGGAAAATTTAACACGTGGATCACGTGCTTTCCGATAGCCGAAACCGAATCGATCTAGGTTGTTACGTGTTGCGGGTTCAAGCTTGCCAATGTTGGTATAAATCTTGAAAGAACCGAGTATCACGCGGTAGATGCGAGGTTTTTGGGTTGCTTTGGAGCTAGTCATCCGTGGATTAGATTTCAAATCAATCGATAGATTTATTTCGCTTGGTAATGTTCGTTCCTTCTTCATGGACCCGAATCGGCTGTTCACCGTATTCGGTTATGTTTCTTCGCGAGTAGAACATGTGCGTAATTCATGCTTTAAATAATGTATGCTTTTAGCTTTCCATATTTAGATTGTATCATGCGGTGGATAGATCTATTTGTGGAAAGTGGTAAGATCCCCATGCAAGTTGTATCATGCGGTGGATAGATTTGTTTGGCATTGTACCCGACGGGTTTTAAAGTACCTAGACATGCGGTAGACTAGTGCTTTGGGCCTATGCATGCTTGTTTATTACATGTTTATGCTCGCGCTTTACTTTATTTATTTATTTAACGTTGATCATCATGGGGATCGGTCATGGTCTTGCGCACGTGCATCTTTGTCCAAACAAAGACCGATTGTCATCATGCTTACGTCACTCATTCGGTTATGTTACTTTTCCTTTTGCAAGCTCCCGAATGGTTTCGGTTTATTGGCAAATAGCTCTCTATAGCTATGTGTCATCCCGTTTGGCTTCGTGGCCGTAAATATGGAACTATCCGGTACCACCGGCAAGTTCCAAGCTTTGGTATTTAATTACTTTGTCTTTTGTTAATTTTCGGGGAAAATTGACCGGCACGTCTTGTGACTCTTTGCACGTGTGAAGCCGGCTTGTTCGGCTTGCCGTGTGCTTGGCACTAGGTGCACATTTTGTGTCAACACACTTTTTGGAACGCCCAGTGGGACCTCGGCCGAAAAAATCAAGATGCTCGACATCGGGGACATCATGGATGTCAACATTGAAGACCTCTCTCCCGAACAACGGCAGCGGCTCCGGACGCCGTGGACCAATTCCAAAGAAGTGTATGCTATCCTTCAAGAAGAACAGAGTGGCGTCCCGTACTTGAAGAATGAGATGCTCGGGGTATTGTTGCCAGGGGAAAGCGACGCCACCACCCGGCAGGAGAGGGAGGAATGCATACAAGCGTTCCGAGATACCGCGAACCACGTCTTGAGCAGGCACCACAAAGCTTTCCTTGGTGCGTTCAAGCAAATGATGGTGGCTGTCTTTGGTCCAGGCATGGAGCAGGCATTCAGCAAGACACCCTTTCAAGGGGGCACCGTGGAGTTGGGCGAATCCAGTTCTCAGCCACCATTGCAGAGCCAGCCAGCCCAGCCTCCTCCTCAGAGCGCTGGGAGTCAAGCTTTCCAGCCTCCTCCGCAAGGTGCTGGGGGTCGCCCGGTTCGGCCCCCGCCGCAAAGCCGCAGAGGGCGACCGGTCCCGCCCACCACCGCAGGGCAGCACGGGTCAACCTGTGCAACAGCCGAACCCGTACCAGCCCACGTACGGGGAGTTGGCGTTCGGCTCGCACGGGGCCCCGCTTGCTTCCGGCCACAGGATCGCTCCAAGGCAAGCAAGCGGCCGCGAGGAATCCGTACGGCGGGAGGCTACCACGAGGTGGGGAACTACGGTGCCATCGACTCTTTCCCGCATCCGGGTTACGCACCCGGTTGCAGCGCGCCGAGGACGACGCCCTGGCGCAGAAGATGGCCGAGTTGATGCAGAATCAGTTCGGCCTCAAACCGAAAATGCAAGGACCTGCCTACACGCCGCCGTTCCCGGAGTGGTACTTCAACGTGCTCCTTCCGCCAAGGGTAAAACCTCCGACGGAATTCACAAAATTTTCCGGGCGGAGACGACACGAGCACGGTGGAGCACATTGCTCGCTACCCGATGCGGCTCGGAGAATGCTCACCGAAGAAGCGTTCGAGTCGATACTTCCCCCGCGTCACTGACGGGCCCGGCATTCCAGTGGTTTTCATCTTTGCCCCCTAAATCAGTTAGCACATGGAAGGAGCTGGAACGGAAATTCCACACCCACTATTTCAGCGGCAGCTCAGAGAAGAAGCTAATCGACCTTGCTACCCTGAAGCAGAGGCACAGTGAGACGCCATTGGAATTTCTCAGGAGGTTCAGGGAAGTTAAGGGCATGTGCTTTTCGCTCAACTTGCCTGACGACCAGTTGGCCGACATGGCCGTTGCCGGGATGCTGCCGGCCGTGCGTGAGAAGCTGTTTGGCATGGAATTCGAAAACCTGGGCCAGCTGTCCCAAAAGGTCGTCGTTAATGAGCAACCAAGCATATGGTTTCAAGAAGGATGCCAGGTTCGGCAAACAGCATGACGTGGCGGACATCTACAACCAGTTCCTGGACAAGGCCGACCTGATGGAAGATTCTGATGATGAACAGGACGTGGCTGCGGCCGAGATCATGTGGGGAAAGGAGCCATTGACGATGAATCAGCGCTGGGTCAAACAGACCAAAGGCACCTACGATTTCGACATTACAAAAGCTGACAAGCTGTTTGAGCTCCTAGTGAAGGAAGGCCGAATCGATTGCCCGAAGGGCATTCCATGCTTCGCCCGATGGAGTAAAGGAAAAACGTTACCGTGGCTTCCACGACAGAACTCGCACTCCATCAACGACCGCAGGGGTCTTCGGGATGAGGATCCGGAAAGCCATCTAGGAGGGACACCTAAAATTTGATAACAAGATGAAGCCTGGATGGCCACCCCTTCCCTCGAACATGG
Organism: Cenchrus americanus; assembly: GCA_947561735.1. Classification (NCBI taxonomy): domain Eukaryota; kingdom Viridiplantae; phylum Streptophyta; class Magnoliopsida; order Poales; family Poaceae; genus Cenchrus; species Cenchrus americanus. The sequence goes on from OX387240.1 coordinate 62,052,212, forward strand.
TGGGTTTTTCCATCAACATGGTGACGGGCCGAGGAGAAGGGCAAGGTCAAAGTCTTGACCTCGGCCCGTGGCTAGGCGAGATGGAGCAAAGAGGACCGGAGCGTCAAGTAACTTTGGAGCGAGGTGCATGGTGAAGCTCCCCACGTTCTCAAGAGCCACGTCGAAATCGGGGAATCATCCAGAGCCAAGCCCAGGGTGACCACGCGTATACTCCTCAACAAGTGGCAGCGCCAGATGGAAAAAGAGCGCTACCAGAAGCAAAAATACGAGGAGGAGAGACGCAGGGCCGAAGAGGAAGCGCGCAGAAGAGATCTGGAGCAGTACACGCGCGAGCAGGAGCGCGCGCACTGGGGATGTGCGTTCTTCACGCACTGTTGGAACGAAGGTTTGAAGCTGCCCACGCTGAGAAACCGCCCCGAGTGCAGTGATAGGTATTTCGAGTACAGGCAGGAGACTGCCAATCGCCGATCCGTCCATGAGAGAATTGGAAGGATACATCCTAGCGAGGATCGGCACCAAAAAATTGAAGTCGTTGATCATCCCGGGGAAAAGGCAAGCCGATTTAAGGTGGGCCGATCAAGAGGAAGACGAGGACGAGTACATCTGGCAGAAGGGGCAATGGTGCCCGCCTGGCCTAAGGAAAAGTCAGAAGAGACGGGTTCAACGCTTGAGGAACCGTGAACTAAGGCAGGCTGGGATCCGGACAAGGCGGGGTGTGGCGTCCAAAAGATCAACCTGAAGGGTCAAAGCGTTCGGCTCCAACATGCATGGTATATTTTCTGCCGAATGAATTCATGGCTCCTGCTAATCAGGTTGTGCAGGAAGAGGCGTCCCTGGATGATGAGCAAGCTTAGGGGTTAATGGCGCAGCTGGTGCTAGCCAAGCAGGCCACCTTCGACAAACCGGCCAAAAATCGACACATGAGGCCGCTGTACTTGAAGGGATATGTCAATGGCAAGCCATTGACCAAGATGTTTGTCGACGGTGGAGCGGCGGTCAATGTAATGCCATACACCACCTTCAGGAAACTTGGCATGGGCCCCGGCGATCCGACGCCTACAAGCATAATACTGAACGATTTCGCCGGAAATCCTTCGTACACCAAGGGATGCGCTCACGTGGATCCGATGATCGGGTCCAAGATGCCGCACACGACCTTCTTTGTTATCGAAGGCAAAGGAGCCTACGCCCATCGCTTGGAAGGGACCGGTTTCATGCCAATTGTTGCGTCCCATCCACCATGCATCAGCAGCTCATCCAATGGGTGGATGATGATATCAAGGTGGTCCAGGCAGATTACTCAGTGAGCGTTGCAAACATGGAACCAGCTTTCTGGGAGTATCAAGGCATTGGATCGTTTCTCGGAGAAAGAGCGGGGAGAAGGTCCCGTTGAACCCGTCGGCGGTGATCAACGTACCGATTCAAGTCGGCTCTTATAGTAATTTTTAATGGAGAACCCCGTCGATGGTACCGATGGCAAGTTGGGGCGAGGATTTATGTCGGCCGATAAATTGGAAGAAGTTGACATTGGAAGCGGTGACAAGACAAGGCCGACATTCATCGGCGCAAACTTGCAATCGACTTCGGGGAGGAATTAATCAAGCTACTCAAGGAGTATAAGGATTGCTTCGCCCGGGATTATTCGGAGATGCCGGACCGGATCGTTCCATCGTTGAGCATCGGTTGCCAATCAAATCGGTTTCAAACCATACAAGCAACCACCCCGGAAAATCTACAAGGATGAGGTATTGGCCGATGTGAAGAAAGAAGTTGAAAGATTACTTGATGCAAACTTCGTTCGGCCATGCAGAGATAGCGGAGTGGATTTCTAACATTGTCCCCGTTTACAAGAAGAATGGAAAGATGAGGGTCCGCATAGATTTCGGGGATTTGAACGAGCTACTCCGATGGATGGTTACCCCATGCCTATTGCCGATTTGTTGGTTGACGCCGCCGCCGGACACAAAGTTATCGGTTTCATGGATGGCAATGCGGGTACAACCAATTTTTTATGGCAATAGAGGATATATCAAAGACGGCCTTCAGGTGTCCTGGTCATATAGGCCTGTTTGAATGGATAGTCATGACGTTTGGGTTGAAGAATGCCGGTGCAACTTATCAGCGAGCCATGAATTACATCTTTCACGAGTTGATCGGCAAAGTTGTTGAAATTTACATTGATGATGTTGTGATCAAGTCCCTAAGTCATGACACACATTTGGAGGATGTGAAAAGGACCTTGGAGTGCACCCGAAAGCATGGTTTAAAAATGAATCCAAACAAGTGCGCTTTTGGGGTATCAGCTGGAGAGTTCTTGGGATTTTTGGTCCACGAAGGGGGAATTGAAGTTGGCAAGAAGAGCATGAAGGCCATTGATGAAGTTGTCCCTCCAACTAATCTCAAGGAGTTACAATCACTGCTCGGCAAAATTAATTTCGTGAGGAGATTCATTTCAAATTTGTCACAGAAAGTTTTGCCGTTCTCTCCATTGCTGAAGCTAAAGAAAGATCAGAAGTTCACATGGGGCGACAAACAACAAAAGGCTTTCGATGAGATTAAGCAATACATGAAGGAGCCACCAAGGCCGGTCCCTCCTCGCCTAGATAAGCCTTTCAAGTTGTACGTGGCGGCCGATAGCCAAACCATTGGATCGGCCCTTATTCAAGAATTCGAAGGAAAGGAGCGGGTAGTAGCATATCTTAGCCGAAAATTACTTGATCCCGAGACCGAGTATTCGGCTACAGAGAAGCCGTGCTCGTGCGTGTACTAGTGTACAAAGTTTCGGCACTACTTGTTGAATGCCGAATGCACCGTATATTCCAAGTTTGATGTAATAAAACATATGTTATCTATGCCAATTTTGAATGGCGGGATTGACAAATGGATCTTGGCTTCATCGAGTTTGAGTTAAAGTTCGAATCGGCAAAGGCTATTAAGAGATAGATCATTGCCGATTTTATAACCGAACATCGCGATCCGTCAATTAATTTGCTTAAAATTACTCCTTGGGCTTTATTTTTTGATGGATCATCATGTGGTAAAGGTGGGGGAGTAGGGATTTTGTTAATTTCACCCGGAGGTGAGATGTTTGAATTTGCCATCCCTATACGGCCCCACCGTTACAAACAATCGGCCGAGTACGAGGCACCGCTTCGAGGGCTTCAATATTTGAGAGAAGTCGGGGCCGTTTCGGTTGAAGTTTATGGAGATTCGAGTTGGTAATCAAGCAATTGAACGGCCAATACGAATGCAAAAGCGAAACACCGAGGAGTTACTATGAAGAATGCGGGGAAATCTTGAAGAGCTTCCCATTGGTAACTCTACAAGATATTCCTAGGGAGCATAATGAAGAAGCAAACAGGTTGGCTCAGAGCGCCTCTTGTTACAAAGAGAGTCAAGAAGCGTTTGCTGCAGATATATGTGCACTAGGGACGGACCTTGCGGAAGATGATTGGAGAAAAGAGATCGTTGACTATTTGAAGGATCCATCCCGAAAGGTTTCTAGGAAGCTCAGGTACAAGGCCATAAAATTCGTTCTTCTGGATGACAATTTGTTCTATAAATCATTAGATGGGGTGTTGTTACGATGCCCGGGTCCGAGAAGAAGCTAAGAACATGATGAGCGAAGTGCATGATGGGATATGTGGAGCACACCAATCGGCCTACCGCATGAAATGGGTTATCGGCAAAGCCGGATGCTTTTGGCCGATGATATTAGAGGATTGCTTTGAGTATTACAAAGGATGTCAAGATTGTTAGAGGTTTGGAAATATTCAAAGGGTCCCCGCGTCAAGCATTAAATCCCATTATCAAGCCATGGCCATTCGAGGGGCTGGGGTATAGACTTGATTGGCCAGATTAATCCACCATCTAGCAAGGGGCATAAGTTTGTGCTTTTGGCTACGGACTATTTTACTAAATGGGTTGAGGTGATCCCACTGAAGAAGGTGACGTCGGAAAACATGGTTGAATTTGTCAAGGAGCACATCATCTATCGGTTTGGAATCCCTCAGACAATCACAACTGATCAAGGGGTCCAATTCGTGTCCCTGGAGTTCAGAGAGTTTGCCGAAAGCATGGGGATCAAATTGTTTAATTCTTCTCCCTATTATGCCCAACCTAATGGTCAGGCAAAGGCTTCTAATAAGATCATGATTAAGCTGATACAAAAGAAGATCGACCAGAAGCCAAGAAGGTGACATTCGGTACTCAGTGAGGCACTGTGGGCTTACCGAATGGCCCCCCATGGAGCTACAAAGACCTCTCCTTATGAATTGGTTTATGGGCACCATGCGGTTTTACCTTGGGAGATGCAATCAGATTCAAGGAGAGTTGTGTTACAGAAATATTTAAACTCCAAGGATTACAGTATCCTAATGATGGATGAGCTAGAAGATTTGCACATGATCCGTCTTAGGGCCCTGGAAACATCGAGAAGAACAAGCTGCGGGTTGCCAAGTATTATAACAAGAAAGTAAAAGTCAGGCAATTTGCAGAAGGAGATCTGGTTTGGAAAGCGCTATTGCCGATCGGAACCAAGTACAGCGAATTCGGCAAATGGTCCCCTAACTGGGAAGGGCCTTTTCGCGTGGTCAGATGCGTCCCTGGTAATGCATACATATTGAAAACTTTACTAGGAGAAGAATTTTCCGCTGCAATAAATGGAAGATATCTGAAGAAATATTATCCTAGTATTGAAATCGATCGATGATCACCAGCAGTGGGATTACACGCATCTGACACAGGAATAGCCGGCGCTCAAGAACGAGGCCGCCTTTAGAACAAAAGATACCCAAACAAGAAAATGGCCAGTGCCTAGATGCATTGCCCTTAGCACAAAACTACATTACAACTGCCTCTTGCAGGTTTACATCCAACAACCCTGGTGATCAGGACATCGAGGAGGTGGGAAGCAGAAGGCCTGGAGGAAGAAGCGGAAGTATGATTCAATCTTTTCTTTGCTTCTTCGGCTGCTCCCTCTTCAGTTGCTCCAGGACCACCGTGACGGCAACTTGGAATGCACGGGGGTGACCATGATTTGCGGCCTCCACCAAGCTGTCCCAAGCCGCTTTCAGGTTGTTGTACCTGTCAGAGACATCTGAAACAGAGGAGTGGGTGTTAGGGGCAAGAAATCCAGATGTGGGCGCGAAGTCAAGAAGAAGTCAGAAACATTTACCTCCCACTAGTGCCTCCAGAGCCATGCGACGCTCGCGTTCGGCCTGGCAACGAGCGGTGATGTCCCTGAGGCCGTGCTCCAGGTGCCGAACGCGGCGGCACGCTTGATGGCCGGTCCTCTATTCGGGCGTGGCATCCTCTCGCTTCAAGGGGAGGAATCGGAGGAGATGTACTCGGGCACATCTTCGGTCCCGATGATTTCTTCGGGGAAGCAAATCAAGGCCGAAAGGGGAAAGGTAGAGAAGAGGTAAAGCGCAAGATCATATGGGAAACAAGGAGTAAATCAAGGGAAGACTCACCTTCGAATCGTGCGTTTCTTTGGAGTCTTGCTCTCCCGGGGTTGCTTTCCTTTGTCCATGGCCTTGGGGTTTTTTCCTCCGGAGCCGGGGGAGGAAATGAGAAGTGATGGATGAGTGTGCGAGTGGATTTGCGGTGGCATCTCGGCGAGGCTATTTTATTGACCGAAGGGGTGCATTGGGAGTGATGACCGGCCGCCGTACACCGTTGGAATACCAAGCGGCGGTGGTTTTCTTCCCGAATGCGAAGGGTTTTCGCTTGAACAACGGTGCTTACGGATTGCCGATTCGGGGATCTTCGTGGATTTTGCGCCAAGGGGCATCCGTTCTCGCGTATTCGGCTCAAGACGGTTCCCGGATACGTTTGAGGAAAAACAAGATTCACGGATGCAAATATGAAGAAAATCATCGCAAGGTACAAGCACAATATTCAAAAGCTCTTTATTTATTGCCGATATTCAAACATCCCTAATACAATCTAGTCAAAAAGCCCGTTCGGCACGGATTGGGGATGAGTGAGTTCGGCAATGGCGTCGCCGTGGCCATCGAGGCGCTCCAAGATGAGCTCGATCTCCTTGATGTCTTCGGCGCACCGCTCCGGAAGCCGCGCGGCCCGGTGGAGTAGTCGACGTCGGTGTGCGTCGCCATGGCAGCCAGGCCTAGGGTGGTGCCCAAGCGGACGCCATGGGTGGCCACTTCATCAACGCGGTGCTCCACCGCAGCAAGGCGCTCCGCCGGCGTGTCCCCGCCGGCGTTCACCATATTGGCCAGCTGCTCCACCAGCATCTTTAGCTGGTTGAGCTCGACATCGCGGGCTGCAAGGTGCAAGAAAAAAGGAGATTAGCATCAAAGTCCGGATTGGATCAAAAAGTGGTTTCAGAGCCGTACCGTCGATAGTCTCCAGCAGCTGCTTGCGCTGGTCCTCCCACTCCAACTCGGCTATACCAGCCTTTTTGGAGACCTCCTCCAGCTCGCGCTGGGCCATCTCCAGTTCCGCCTTGAAGCGGAGAGCGTCGAGTTCCCCGTAGGGCACGGGGGAGTGGCCGTCAGACTCCGAGGAGTCGTCTGGTAGGAGCTGACCGGCCGGCGCGGGAGATGGATTCCATTGAATCAACCTGAAAAAAGGATGACCGTCAAGATAAGAGGAGATCAAAGACGAATCACGAGAAGAGGAATTGACGATCATTGCCTCCGTGCGCATTGGCGCTACTCCCCTCCGCCTCATCGGAGGCGCGGCGTCGGTGAGGCGGCGCACCATGCTGCTCCGGGATGTGCACTTGTTTGGAAAGAAGAAGAAGAGTTGAGATTGGCAAAGATTCGAGAGCTAAAGGCTTGGTGGAGAGCTAGGGTCACCTACGGTTTCATTTATAGGCCCGGCAAGTCGGATCGTGGCCTCAAGCGTGGCTCGGGATCGTGGCGCATATCCCAAGAAAAATCGGAAGGTGGAAAGGTTTCCTTGACCGGTCCGCCAATGGGTCGTTTGGAGTTCTAGGGCCGAGTCATATTCGGTTGAGTGGCTCGGCCGAGAGGAGTCAAAGTGCCAATCGGGTATTGGCATTTCTTTGCCGAATGGGTCATTCAAACATTGCATTTAAGAATGTGCGTAAGAAAAGGGAAATAAAATTGCAAGAACAAATGTTGCAAGAGCGACCAATTCAGTTACACATCGATTCAAGCATCTAAATGTTCAAGTATTTCGCAATTACACTACGGACATTTGATGTTGCTTGGCAAAAATTGTCCAACCGCTCCTGATAATCTTTCTGTGCACTGGACAAGGTGGTAAGTTCTGCATCACATTGTTTCACCTTAGCTATAGCCGATATTGCTTCCTCTTGGGTCTTCTCTATCAATCCAGGGAGCTCGGCTATTTTCTTGTCATCGGCCTCTATCTCAGCTGACAGGCTTCTCAGTTCTGCCTCCAAAGCGGCTTTTCTGGCGATTTTCAATTCACGAGAAGCTTGCAGATTGGCCAATGTATCTTTATGACTCTCGGTTTGAGATTGTGCCCCTTTCATGGCTTGTTCAGCACTGGCCCTCTTCTTTTCAACAGCTGGGCGGGAGGACACCTTCCTCAAAGCTTGTCTTATGGGCACGTAGTGAATTTCCGGACGGAGATAGATTCAAGAGAGGCACCGATGTCCTCGGGGAGTTCTTGGCTAATGGGTTCAAGCATTTCTTCAAAGTGATCGAGATCTTTGAACCGATCTCGTGCATCTCTTTGCGGCCAGGCAAAAATCTCCTTGAGCTTTTCTAGCACTTCCCCGACAGAGTTTGAGGTGCTCCTTCCCTTGCTTCGAAGAATCGGATTGTCCCCCATTGACGGACTTGATGATGATGGGGCTCGATCCTAAGAAAGCAATATTGCCGAGTCGAGAGTACCGGAAGTAAAAGATAGCAGGGTTAAGTGCAAATAAGTACCTCATGTCCGATTTCCCGAGGCGGGGCGAGGATTTTGTTCAAGGGCGCCACCGGTGAAGGAGGTGTTCCGGTGCAAAGCCGAAGCTTCGCGCGACAAGGCGTTGATGCGGTTTACGGCAACTCGAGAGCTTCGTCGAAGAGGAGATGGGTTCACCTCTGCCGGGGTTGATGTTTCTGCTTGACCAGTGGGTGATTGGGCCCTTGGAGGACTTGATGGCTCTGGTTGAATTGGGAAACTCATCTCTGGAGAGTTTGGTGCTTCTGTTTGAACAGGGGGTGATTGAGTCCCTGATGAAGATGAGATTTCCACTTGGACAGGTGGCTCAACCCTGGGTGGATTTGTTTGTTGAGACACTGGGACGTCCACAAGTTGTTCTTCCATTGTTTCTTCTGCAAGTGCCAAATTAAAAATAAATGCCAGTGTTCATCCTCAAGAAAAAGGACAGTAAAGGTCATACCAGTGGATGGAGCATTGGCAGGTTCTGAAACTGAAGATTGCTGAGCTCTAGTCTGAAAATGCACAAGATATGATTTATCAGAAACAGAGTAATCTTGTGATCAAGAAAGGAAAAGATTTTTTACCTCAACAAGGACTTTCTTGATAGTTCTTCTCCTCTTGGCATTTGGAGGAGCAATCAGAGACAAGCCTTGCCTCCTGTCAGCAGCAAGGCTGGACAAAGTTGGGTCCGTTGTGGCGAACCTAGCCATTAGCTGAGCCAGGGTTGGTGACCTGAATCCCAGTACTGAGATTGGGCCTACTGCATTGTAGGCAATATTTCTGGCCAGAGGGGCAGGCATTGTGTTCTGAGAGCAAAGGAAATAAGATCAGAATCATGATTGGAAGAGGAAATGTCAGATTCAAGGGTTAATCATATTACCTCTGAGGTTGGCTGGAAGTCAGGCATCAACTCTGTACAGAACAAGTGTACAGGCTCATTGAAGATATGATCGTGGAATTCTTGCCACCGGGAGATGAAGGTGGGGTGAGCTATTGTTGTGGGTACGAAGGGGCCGGGGTGTAGACAGTAGGACCGCACACATACCGAAAGACTCGCTATCGTGCATGAGTTCTTTGATTTCCTCTCCGGGCTTGAGGAATTCATGCGAGAAACGATCTTGGGGGCATCCGGCCACATCCAAGTTGCCGAGCCATTATGTTGGGCCGATAATATTCATAAGTGCTATAGGTCGGCCTTCCTCCACCGAATTCGGCCCGGCGAGAATGCATGGGCGGATAATAATATTGAGGATCTCCGGGAATCTCCCATCTTGGCGTCCGGTTTCAAAAGAGAATTCACAAGGGAGAGTCAAATTTTCATTGTCCAGATAAGGGAGCCGAGAGGATTTTGGAAACCTTTGAAGAATAGCTCGAAAAGCCGGGCCGATATTCTCGCTGGATAAGAACGATTGAAGCGCCTTCCCGTAAGTGTGGCATCCTCTCGGTGGCTTGGGGTTCCCCTTCGGGATGATTGGATGAAGGGGAAGAGCCGGGTGTTCAAGTCAACACCAACGATCCGATGCATGTGCGACTCGCAACCACATTTGAACAAACCACCAGGGACCGTTGACACATGCTATCCTCTCGACCGGTGTACATCCGGGTGACGCTTTGATGAAGCATATGGTACACACTCGCCTAGGAGGAATTTCCCAAGGAGGAAGCAATTGCCATTAACCAGGTGAGAAGCCATTGCAATATGATTCGGGGTAGGCTCATTGGCTTTACCACAAAAGATGAACCCGCATAGCCACATGTTCGAAACGCCCGTATTCAATTTCACCAAGGGGGCCGTCCTTCATATGATTCAAGATATAGTTCTTGTATCCGCTCCCTGGTTTCACCCCCGTCTGTCTTGAGGAACCTTTGAAGTCCCGGGGGTGAACGGGTCTCGTAATGTCAAGGCCGGTGATCATATACACATCGGCCGAGTTGGAGACATCGGGTCGTGACCAAAGAGGAAGGCGTTGACGCCATTTGACCGAAGTGGCAAGCCGCGATCAAGAGGTCTTCATTCTTGGGGGTCTCGGCCAAAGATAAATCCAGCACCGAGCAATGCGGAGGGTATCCCAATTCGAGTCCCGGCACTCTTGTCCGCAAGAATCCTCCTGTACCAATTTTTCCGACCGCGATTGGGGGCAAGGGCCGGTTCTTGAAAGCATCCCCGCCACCGAGGAGGTGTGGACAGAGCCGCTTTAAAGGGGATCCTTTGAGATTCGAATTTGCGATAAAATCTCGAGGATCAGAGCTTCCCACGGGACCAAGGTAGTAGGATCTTGAATTGGCCTCGGTGCGAATCAAAAGCTCGGTGGAAGGCTCCTGAAGGAAAGCGGAAAAGAAATCTCAGGTAAAAATTGAAAACCTAAATGCCGAATGAAGCTTATGGAAGGGGAATTTACCTGAGCAGCTTGATTTTGAGCCGCCATTGGGGATTCGAGCTCAGAACAAGGGGATCTAGGGTTTGGATCTAGACGAAGATTCCGGCGGATTGCGAGAGAGAGAGAATAGGTGTTGAACAGATTTGATTTGAAGACGTTGGTGGCTGGAGTCAATTCCGGAATAAAATAACTTTTATCCCGCAAATGAAGGGGCATGTGTTAACACCAAAATTTGGTAAGGAGTCTGACTTGTGGGTCCAGCTCGATGAGGAGTCCGTCTGGCGGAAGGAAGGTTTCCTCAGATGCATTCGGCAGAAAGATTTGCGGTCGGCTATCTGTTTTCGTTCGGCAAGGGAACAGTTGAGCTGATTTTGCGGGATTGAACGGTGACGTGGCTCAAGCAGGAAGGACGAATGGATGGATAAGCGATCAAGCTTAGAGATAAATTAGGTATCAAATCCATTCGAGGTTGTACCCGGCGGGGTATAAATATGAGCCCCGAATGTATGTAACATATACGTAATCATTCTCAATACAGACCGGCCTCACGCCAAACCCTAGAGTCCATTTGTCGTGTCGTCGAGTTCTTCGAGAGGGTTCATCGATCCGTCGACCTCCGTGAGTACCGGCAACCTTGTATCATATCTAGTATCATGCGGTGGATTTAGATCTGATGCAAGTAGTCTTGTTACCATGCTTCGTGTCATGCGGTAGATTCAAGCTTGGTTCAAGAAGGTTTCTTGTTAGGTCATGAGCCATGCGGTAGGCTAAGATCTAGCTTGAAGCTAGTTATCGGCTCTATTGGATTTTGGCAAGATCCAATAGATTCATTAAGTTACCCCGTGTTGCTTTGAGTTTTTGCTTTACGTTTAAATTCATGTAACACCCTTTTGCCCAATCTAGATGGGTTTGGATCGGCTTTACCCCTTTCGTGATCCTTATGCGAGTCGAGTTCGTGCCCTTGGCTAATTCAACACGTGGATCACGTGCTTTCCGATAGCCGAAACCGACTCGATCTAGTTTGTTACGTGTTGCAGGTTCAAGCTTGCCAACGTTGGTATAAATCTTGAAAGAACTGAGTATCACGCGGTAGATGCAGGTTTTTGGGTTGCTTTGGAGCTAGTCATCCGGTGGATTAGATTTCAAATCAATCTGATAGATTTATTTCGCTTGGTAATGTTCGTTCCTTCTTCATGGACCCCGAATCGGCTGTTCAGCCGTATTCGGTTATGTTTCTTCAGGAGTAGAACATGTGCGTAATTCATGCTTTAAATAATGTATGCTTTTAGCTTTCCATATTTAGATTGTATCATGCGGTGGATAGATCTATTTGTGGAAAGTGGTAAGATCCCCATGCAAGTTGTATCATGCGGTGGATAGATTTGTTTGGCATTGTACCCGACGGGTTTTAAAGTACCTAGACATGCGGTAGACTAGTGCTTTGGGCCTATGCATGCTTGTTTATTACATGTTTATGCTCGCGCTTTACTTTATTTATTTATTTAACGTTGATCGTCATGGGGATCGGTCATGGTCTTGCGCACGTGCATCTTTGTCCAAACAAAGACCGATCGTCATCATGCTTACGTCACTCATTCGGTTATGTTACTTTTTCTTTTGCAAGCTCCCGAATGGTTTCAGTTTATTGGCAGATAGCTTTCTATAGCTATGTGTCATCCCGTTTGGCTTCGTAGCCGTAAATATGGAACTGTCTGGTACCACCCGGCAAGTTCCAAGCTTTGGTATTTAATTACTTTGTCTTTTGTTAATTTTCAGGAAAATTGACTGGCACGTCTTGTGATTCTTTGCACGTGTGAAGCCAGCTTGTTCGGTTTGCTTTGTGCTTGGCGCTAGGTGCACATTTTGCGTCAACAAGTAGATCCGTTAGTAGCCGTGTAGGCTAGATCTAGAAGTACATGGTCTCTCGGTAGATCGCCGCTAGAGTCCTTTGTCGCTCGTCGCGCCCAAGATTCGTTAGTAGCCGCATGGATCGGATCTTGGAGTGGAGTAGTCCGGAGACTAGAGCCTGGACCCGGAGGCCGCTTACGGGGGGAGGGGTCTTTTAGTAGTCATATAGACTGAAGCCCCTGGAGTAGTCGTATAGACTAGGCGTAGAATCGACAGAGCTGGTCGATGTTCCACGAGTTGTTGACGTCTTCGCCTTCAAGCGTCTGGAGGTGGTAGGAGCCCGGTCCGGTCACCTTTGCAACTGTGAAGGGACCTTCCCAAGGCGAGCTGAGCTTGTGTAGTCCTTCCGTGTTCGGGATACGACGGAGGACAAGATCACAAACGTTGAAGGAGCGTTCCTTAACGTTGCGGTCGTGGTAGCATCCGATACCCTCTAGGTACCTTGCCGATTGGACGAGGACGGCGCGGCGAGCTTCTTCGAGTCCGTCGATGTCAAGTCGTCTGCGTCGTCTTCGAGAGATGCCTTCGTCATAGTGCTCCACCGCCGGTGAATCCCACATGACATCGGCGGGGAGGATTGCTTCGGATCCGTAGACCGAGAAGTATGGGGATTGCCCCGTTGGCTTGGAGGGCCGAGTACGTAGCCCCCCGAGAGAGCGTCGGGTAGTTCCTTGATCCACTTGCCTCCTTTGGTGTTTGCGGCGTCGTGTAGCCGCTTTTTGAGAGCGTCGAGCACCATCCCATTGGCGCGCTCGACTTGTCCATTGGCCCGAGGATGGGCAACGGAGATGTATCGGACGTCGATCTCGGCTGTTCTCGCGGTACTCCCGAACCGGTGGTTGTTGAAGTTGGAGCCCGGTGTCCGTGATGATGCGATGGGGTAGTCCGTAGCGATGCACGAGTTCATCCGAGATGTCGAGTACTCGTCGCCTTGGGGCATGTAACCGGCTTGACCTCGATCCACTTGGTGAACTTGTCGATGGCCACCAATACTCTGTTGAATCCACTTGGCGCAGTTGGCAGTGGCCCAATCATGTCGAGCCCCCCAACGGGTGAAAGGCCAGGTTGGCGGTATGGTGACTAGCTTGTAGGCTGGGACGTGTTGCTGCTTGGCGAAGTATTGGCACCCTTGGCACCTTCGACGAGTTCTTCGGCGTCGCCCAGAGCTGTGGGCCAATAGAAAGCTCGTCGAAAGCCTTGTTGACCGGCCGTGCGAGAGGACGCGTGGTTGTCGCAGATGCCTTTGTGGATCTCCTCCAAGATGTCCTTGCCTTCTTGTCTGGGAACGCACTTCATGAGTACTTCGAAGATGCGCCCCACTCCGTAGAGCTTGTCTCCGATGAGGACATAGGACTTGGCACGGCGGATGAGTTGCTCGGCCAAGTTCTTGTCCGAGGGAACCTTCTCGCTCGCCGAGGTAGTCGATGAAGGGCCGCCTCCGGTCCACGTCGATCATCATGACCTCCGGCCGGCCCGGCGGATGCACCGGGTCGGGGGTAGGTGGCGCCGGCTTCGGGATGGATGGCGCGTGAAGCTCGTGGACGAAGACACCCGCTGGTACTTGAGCGCGAGTAGAACCAAGCTTCGACAGGACGTCCGCTGCAACGTTGTTGTCGCGGACGACGTGATGGAACTCGAGACCATAGAACTTGTTCTCGAGCTTGCGGACTTCTAGGCGTAGGCGTCCATGTTCTCCTTGTTGCGGTCCCAGGACTTGTTGACTTGGTTGATGACCACTGTGGAGTCGCCGTAGACTAGTAGCCGCTTGATGCCCAGTGAAGCCGCGAGGTGGAGCCCGTGTAGCAGGGCTTCGTACTCAGCTTCGTTGTTTGAGACCTTCCAGAAGATCTGCAGGACGTACTTGAGTTGTTCGCCCGTTGGAGAGATCAGGAGTACCCCTGCACCTGTGCCCTCGAGGTTGAGTGAGCCGTCGAAGTACATCACCCAATGCTCTAGTCGCTCGGTTGGAGTAGGTAGCTGATTCTCCCGCCACTCCGCCATGAAGTCGACTAGTGCCTCGTAAAATGATGGCCGTGCATGGCTTGAAGTCGATGTTGAGGGTGCCGAGTTCGATCGCCCACTTGGAGATTCTTCCGGTAGCATCTTGGTTCCGCGAGATGTCGCGGAGCGGGTAGTCGGTGACGACGGACATCGAGTACTCCCGGAAGTAGTGTCGTAGCTTCCGCGAGGTGATGAGCACCGCGTATAGAAGCTCGTACCGGGCCGGTAGAGTGCCTTGGATTCTCGACGGGACCTCGCCGACGAAGTAGACCGGCGCCGGACCCGGGTAGGCGTGGTCGTCTTCCCGCCGCTCGACGATGATGGCGATGCGACCACGTGAGTAGTCGCAGCGAGGTAGAGCAGTAGCTGCTCGCCTTTGCGAGGAGCCGTGAGGACTGGTGGCTTCGATAGGAAGTCCTTGAGTTGGGCAAGGGCTTGGTCCGCCTCTGGAGTCCACACGAACTTCTCTTGGTGCTTGAGTAGTTTGAAGAAGGGGAGCCCCCGTTCTCCAAGCTTCGAGATAAATCTGTTCAGGGCCGCCATGCACCCGGTCAGCTTCTGGACGTCTTTGATGCACGTGGGAGCTTTCATGCTGGTGATGGCGGAGATCTTCTCGGGATTGGCTTCAATGCCGCGGTGGCTGATGATGAAGCCGAGTAGTTTGCCCGAAGGTACGCCGAAGACGCACTTGTTCGGGTTGAGCTTCCAGCGGTACTCGCGCGGGGATGCAAAAGTCTCTTCAAGGTTGTTGATGAGCGTGCTGGAGTTTCTGGTTTTGATGACCACGTCATCCACGTAGGCTTCGACGTTCTTGTTGAGTTGCCTCTTGAAGCGGGCCCGGATAGCTCGTTGGTATGTAGCGCCGGCGTTCTTCAACCCGAAGGACATGGTCGTGTAGCAAGACGCACCAAATGGGGTGATGAACACGGTCTTCTCCTCGGTCTTCTTCCTTGATCGCGATCCGGTGGTACTCGGAGTAGCGAGTCGAGGAAGCGAGAGCAGGTCGCGGCCCGCCGTGGAGTCGATGACTTGGTCAATCCGCGGCAACCCGAAGGGGTCCTTGGGGCGTGCTTGTTGAGGTCGGTGTAGTCGACGCACATCCTCCACTCGTTCGAGTTCTTCTTGCGGACGAGGACGGGGGTTGGCGAGCCACTCGGGATGGAAGACTTCTTTGATGAAGCCGGCCGCGAGTAGTTTGGCGAGTTCCTTCTTGATGGCGTCCCGTCCGTCATCGGCGAAGCGGTGGAGGTGTTGTCGCTTCGGGGTAGCTTTAGGATCGACGTTGAGTGAGTGCTCAATCAACTCCCCGGGCACCCCCGGCATGTCCGCCGGTTTCCATGAGAAGATGTCTCGGTTAGCCGGAGGAAGCCGATGAGCGCGTCTTCCTATTTGGGGTCGAGGCCCGCCCCGATGGTGGTGGTCTTGCTCGCCGTCGCCGTCCCGAGGTCAATTGTTTTGACCGAACTTCCTCGGGTGGGCGAGGCTTGTGGGCTTTGTCCGACTTCTGCGGGATGTCGAGTTCACTTGGGGCGAGCTTCTTCGACGTGGCGTAGATCTCCATCATAGCGTTGGGTACTTGATTTGTGGAAGCGGTCTCCACAACTTCGTGTCGCGGTCGTGCGATATCTTCAAGTCCCCTTGCAGCGAGAGTACACCTGCTGGACTCAGCATCTTGAGTACCAAGTAGGTGTAGTGGGGTACCGCCATGAAGTTGGTGATAGCCGGTCTGCCGAGGATGGCATGGTAAGACATCTCGAAGTCCGCGACTTCGAACTTGATGTACTTGGTACGGTAGTTGTCCCGAGATTCCCCAAAGGTAACTGGCAGGACCACTGAGCCCAGTGGGATAGCCGCGTTGCCGGGGACGATGCCGTAGAAGGGCGAGGTGCTCTTGGTGAGCATGTGGGTGATGTCGAGCTTCATCTTCTTCAAGGTCTTGGTGAAAAGGATGTTGAGCCCGCTTCCACCGTCAATGAGGACCTTGTTGAGCTTGGAGCCTGCGACCACCGACTTCAGGACGAGTGGAAGCCGTCCCGGTTCGGAGAAGCTAGTCCATTGATCCACGTGGGAGAAGGTAATGGGTACCTCCGACCACCCGAGAGGGGTCGGGACCACCGGTTCAATGCTCATGACTTCTTGACGGGTAGCCTTTTGTACCCGCCGTCCGCCGGGTAGTCCGCCGAAGAGGACGTTGACCGTCTTGTCGGGTTCCCGGAAATCTCCATTGCCTTCGTCGTTTTTCTTCTTGCTTTTCTTGGCATGAGGGTGCGTGGCTCCGGCGTGTCCTTAAGTGCTCACACGAGTTGGTAGCACCGCTCGGTGGTGTGGTTGCCGTCCGGATGCCACGGGCACTTCTCCTTCGGCAAGGCTTTGAAGCCGCCGAAGGTCTTCTTCGAGTTCTCTTTCGCGGGCGGCTGGATAGCCGCGACAATGTTGTCCGGCTTGCGCTTGCGGTTGGGACCCGAGTAGTTGTTGTTGTTGACGCGAAATCCGCACCCCCGCGCCGGTGCACACAGGCAAGCCGAACAAGCTAGCTTCACACACGAGCGATTCCAAAGTGTGCCGGTCAATTTTCCCCGAAAATTAACAAAAGACAAAGCGAGTTAAATACCAAAGCTTGGAACTTGTCGGGTGGTACCGGACAGTTCCATATTTACGGCTAAAAAGCCATGTAAGATGACATATAGCTATGACAAGCTATCCGCCAACAAATTAGAAACCATTCGGGAGCTTTAAAACGCAAAACAGACATAGCTGAATAGATGACGTGAGCATGACGATAGATCGGTCTTTGTATAAATAACGTTGCTCGTGCACAAGATCATGACCGATCCTCGAGAATAAATAACAATAAACAATAAATGAAGTGAAGCATGATTACAAATATGTAATGAACAAGCATGCATAGGCCCAAAGCACTAGTCTATCGCATGTCTAGGTACTTTAAAACCCGTCGAGCATGAAGCCAAACAAGTTAATCCACCGCATGATACAACTTGTTTGAAATCACACCACTAACCACAAAGAGATCTATCCACCGCATGATACAATCTAAATATGGAAAGCTAAAAGCATGCGTTATTTAAAACATAACTTATAAACACGTTTTACTCATGAAAGCATAACTGAATACGGTATGTACAGTACCGAATCGGGGTCCATGGAGAAGGAAAAAACATTGCCAAAGATGATAAACCTGTCGATTGAATCGAAATCTAATCCACTAGATGATTAGCTCTAAGACAACCCAAAAACCCGCATCTACCGCATGATACCCGGTTCGTCAAGGTTTTCATAAGATTAACAAGCTTGGGCCCGCAATACGTAACAACTTAGATTGATTTGGTTTCAGCTATTTGAGATCACGTGATCCACGTGCCTTATTGAGGCAAGATGCGAGCGTGTGATGTAAAGATCACCGGACAAGATAAAGCCGATTCAAACCAATCTAAATTGGGCAAAAGAGTGTTACATGAATTTAAACATAAAGTAAAACTCAAAGCAACACATGGTAACTTAATGAATCTATTAGATCTTGTCAAAATCTAATAGAGCCGATAACTAGCTCCAAGCTAGATCTTAGCCCATCGCATGGCTCATGACCTAACAAGAAACCCTCTTGAACCAAGCTTAGATCCACCGCATGATACTAAGCATGGTAACAAGACTACTTGCATCACGATCTAAATCCACCGCAAGATACTAGACATGATACAAGGTTGCCGGTACTTACGGAGGTCGACGGATCGATGATTCCTCTCGAAGAACTCGACGACACGACTAGAGGACTCGAAGTCTTGGTGTAAAGCCGGTTTGTTATGAAAATGTGCGAATACCATTACATACATCCAGGGTTCATATTTATACCCTGTCCTGGCATGACTCCTGGTGGACTACGAGCACAATATTTGATACCTAATTTAATGCCCAAGTGTGAATGCTTATCCATCCATTCGTCCCTTCCATTCGGGCCACGTCACCACGCGATCCCGCGAAATCAGCGCAAACAGTCCCTTTGCCGAACGGAAGCAACCGCCGACCGCAAGCTCCTCTCGCCGTTTCTTCGAAGAAATCTTCCTCCGCCGGACGGGATTTTTTACCAAATTAGGCCCACAAATCGGACTCCCTTCGTACCAAATTTTGGTGTTAACATATGCCCCTTCCATTACGGGATAAAAGTGATTTTATTCCAAAATTGACTCCAATTGCCAACGTCTTCAAGTTAAATATGTTCAACACCGATTCTCTCTCATCGCAATCCATCGGAGTCTCCGTCCGGACCCAAACCCTAGGTCATCTTTCCCCCAAGCTCGAATCTTCAATGGCGGGTCAAAATCAAGCCGCTCGGGGTAGATTTCATCCCCGTAAGTTTCATTTGGCATTACCCTTTTCGATTTTTACCTCGGATTTCTCCCTCCGTCTTTTCTTGATAGGAGCTTTCCACCGAGCTTTTGATTCGTACCGAAACCAACTCGACATCTTATTTCCTCGGACTCGTGGGAACTTCCGATCCTCGCGAGTTCATTGCGGCCCGAATCCCAAAGAATCCCTTTCAAAGCGGCTTTATCGGGGCCTCCCCCGTGGCAAGATGCTTTCAAGAACTCGGCCTTTGCCCCCAATTGCGGGATGGAGAAATTGGTATAAGAGGATACTTGCGGATAATAGCGCCAAGACCCAGCAATTGGGACGGCCTCCGCATCGCTCAATGTTTGGAGTTATCCTCGGCCGAGGCCCCAAAGAATGAAAATCTTTTGATAGCGGCTTGCCATTTTTGGTCAAATGGCGTCAATGCTTTCCTCTTTGGTCACGGCCTAATGTCCCCAACTTTGGCCGATGTGTACATGATCACCGGCCTTGACATTTCAGGAGCCATGTATCCCTGGGAATTCAAAGGCTCCACAAGGTAGATGGGAGTGAAGTCAGGAAGCAGATACAAATCATATATCCAGAATCACATGAAAGACGGCCCTCTGAGTGAAGTTGAATACAGGGCGTTCCTGAACATGTGGCTGTGTAGATTCATTTTCTGTGGCAAAGCCAATGAGCCAACTTTGAATCATATTGCAATGGCTACACATTTGGCTGCTGGTCGTCGCATTCCTCTTGGAAAATACCTCCTGGGGAGTGTGTATCATATGCTCCATCAGACTATTTCTCAAATGCATACTGGCCAGAAGGTACTATGTGTCAACGGCCCTTGGTGGTTTGTGCAGATGTGGCTGCAACTACACATGCACCGGATTGTCAACATCGACCTCAACAATCGGCTTTTCCCTACATCCAGCCACAAAGAAGGGGAAGCTCAAATCACCAGAGGACGCCAAACCCATGGGGAAGCTGCTTCAACCGTTTCCATTGACCAAAATGTCAGTCAGCTTTTCGAGCTCTTCTTCAAAGGCTTCCCTGATCCTCTTTGGCTCCCTTACCTGAACAATGACAATTTAACTCTCCCCTGTGAATTCTCCTTTGAAACTGGATGCCATGATGCAAGATCTGTAGAAATCTTCAATATCTTCATCCATCCATGTGCTTTGCTTGCAGAATTTTGTGGAGGGAGATTGAATCTCGGTACTTATGAGTATTACCACCAAATATGATGGCCCGTCATCCGGGATGTGGCCAAATGCCCCCAAGACTATTCCTTCATGAATTCCTCAAACCCGGAGAGGAAATCAAAGATAGCATACAAGCCGAAGAGTTTTTGAGTATGAATGCAGACCAACTCTTTATACCTGGCTTTTCACACCAACAACAATAGCTCACCCCCTCTTCATCTCCTGGTGGCAAGAATTCCATGACCATATCTTCAGTGAGCCAGTGCATTCATTCTGTCTTGAGCTGATGCCTGATTTTCAGCCAACTTCGGAGGTAACACACTTGCCTTTTTCCTTTGATCAGGCATACCTTTCACTACTAACCATGATTTTGATCACCTCCTGCAGAATACAGTACCTGCCCCTCGAGCCAGGCAATTGCTTATAATGTGGTAGGCCCAATTTCAGCTCTGGGATTTAAATCCACAACTCGGCTCGCGCGATGGCCGGATTTGCCACAACGGACCCAACTCTCTTCGGCTCTACTTCGACAAGAGAAAAGTTCTATCCTTGGTTGCACCTCCAGTGCTAAGAGGAAAAGAACTACCAAAAAGATCACCATTGAGGTAAAATCTCTTCTTTCTTGAACACAAGACCACTCTTCGTCCGACAAATTTCATTCTATGCAATTTCGGACCCCAAGAACCATCGGCTTCGAACTCCGCCAATGCTCCATCCATTGGTATGACCTTTATTACTTCCTCAAGGATCATCATTTACACCGGCATTTACTCTTCATCCGACACTTGCGGAAGAAACATTGGTGAATCATCCCGTGGAAACCTCTTCCCCTCTCGCACACAAGTTTACCAAGGGCTGAACCATCTTCGTTCAAGTAGAGACCTTATCTTCATCGGGGACCCAGTCATCCCCTTCTCAAACGAAGCGCCGGCTTCACCGAGACGAACCCATTAGTTCAACCGAAGCTTCAAGCCCTCTAAGGGTTCAATCTCCCCTTGGCCAAGCGAGAAATCCCGGTCTTAACGAGAGATAAATCCACCTTCACCTCGGCCCGAAGCCTCAAACTTGCCGAGAGCCGCACCGGCCTCCCCTCAAGTAGAAGCTTCGGCTTTACCAAGAGCTCCTCGGACTCCTCTTCCATCGGTTGCCCAAGAAGCTCCCCCCGAACCGGAACAAGTCCCCGTCCCGGTTCGGGGAATCGGCATGAGGTAAACGCATGCACCCAACTCGTTACCTTCTTTTAACAAACCATTCCTAACCGTAATCTTTCTTTTTCAAGATCAAACTCCATCACCATCAAGCTCATTTGTGGTGAATGATCCAACCGCCGAAACGGGAGATGGAGGACCTCAACATCGACTCTACCGGAGGAAATTCAAGCAAGGCTCAAAGAAATCTTTGCCTGGCTGCAAAAGGACGCTCGAGATCAAATTAGAGATGTTGATCATTTCGAGGAAATGCTTGAACCCATCAGTCAAAAGCTCCCTGAAGACATCAAAGCTTCATTGGAGCCCATCTTTGGTCTGGACATTCATTATGTGGCAATAAGGCGAGCCTTGAAGAGCCAATCCACCCGACCACCGTTGAACAAAAGAAAGCCAAAGCCGAACAAGCTGCAAAAGGAGCACAAACCCAAATCGAGAGCCACAAGGAAATGTTGACCAATCTGCAATCCGCTCTCGAGTTGAAAATTGCCAGAAAGACTGTACTAGAAACTGAGCTGAGGAATTTGTCAGCTGAAATTGAAGCTGATGAGAAGAAGATAGCCGAGCTCCCCAGACTGATAGAGAAAACCCAACAGGAAGCATCATCGGCCATAACTGAAGCAAATCAGTTCGAGGCAGAGCTCACCGTCCTGTCCAACACTCAAAGAGATTATCAAGAACGGATGAAGAGCATTAATCAGACAATATCAAATGCCTCTAATGTAATTGCAAAGTACTTGAACATTTAATCGTACCGAGCAACGTGTAACCGAATTAACCATCCTTGTAACATTTGCCTTTTATAAACTTCATTTCCCTTTTCTCTCGCATGATTTCGTTTGCAACTGCGAATGATCCATTCGGTAACTAACGGTCAAACGGTGCTACACACGAACAAAGACTCCGACCGCAACTCGGCCCGAGCCGATCAACCGAATATGACTCGGCTTTGAATTCCAAACGACCCGACGGCGAATTGGTTAAGGAAACCTCTCCACCTTCCAAATTTCTCGGGCTATGCACCACGATCCAAAGCCACGATCTTTTCACCGATCCTATAAATAAAACCGTAGGTGCCCCCGGCTTTTTCACCAAGCCTTTAGCCTTCAAATCTTTGCCAACTCAAGGTTGCTTTTCCAATCACCAACGCGGCCCCAAGAACCAATGGCGGCTAGCGACAACGAGCGCCGCGCCGCCGATGAGGCGAGAAGGAAGCCGCGCGGCGCACGTCGGAGGCAGTGATCGTCATCTTCTCTTATGATCCCTCCTAGATTTCTCTCCGTCCCCGACAATCTTCTCTCGTTTCGGGGCTCATCCACCGGAACCGGCTCCCGCGCCGCTATGAATCAGCCCCTGCCGGACGACTCCTCGGAGTCGAACCATTACTCCCCCGTGCCCTACGGGGAGCTCGACGCCCTCCGCTTCAAGGCGAAGCTCGAGGTGGCCCGGCCGTGAGATGGAGGATGTCTCCAAGAAGGCTAGCATCGCCGAACTTGAGTGGGAGGACCGGCGCAAGCGATTGTCGGCAACCATCGACGGTACGTCCCTTAGATTGCCCCCCAATCCGATTCGGTTTTTGATACTAATCATCATTGCCCCGCACTTTGCGGCCCGCGACGCCGAACTTGACCGGACCGAAAACGCCGGTAAAGCAGCTTGGCCGACAAGGTGAACGCTCCCCGGCGACACGCCGGCGGAGCGCCCTCGCCGCGGTGGAAGACCGCGTGGACGAGGTAGCCGTCCATGGCATCCGCCTTGGCACCACCCTGGGCTTGGCTGCCATGGTGACGCATACCGGCGTCGACTACTCCATCCAGCCGCGCGGCTTCCAGGGCGACGCACCAGAAGACCTCGACGAAATCGAAGTCATCTTGGAGCGTCTCTATGGCCACGGCGATGCCATTGCCGAACTCACTCATCCCCAGTCTGTGCTAAACAGGCTTTTCAATTAGATTGTACTAGGGATGTTTGATCTTCGGAAATAAATAAAAAATTTCAATTTCCATGCTTGTATTGTGATGATTCCCTCGTGTTTGCAACTCGTGAGCATTACTCTTCTTAAACGCATTCGGGAACTTTGCTTGAGCCGAACACGCGAAAATAAGTGCCCCTTGGCGCAAAATCCGCGTAAAGTCCTCAATTCGGGAATCCATAAGCACTCGTTCAATGAAAACCCTTCGCATTCGGGAGAAAAACCTTGCCGCTTGGTATTCCAATAACGTGCACCAACCGGTCATCACTCCCAATGCGCTCTCTCGGTCAATAAAATAGCCCCCCGGGATGCCCCGCAAATCCACTCGCACACTCATCCATCACTTCACATCTTCTCCCGTGCTCCGGAAGAGAAAACCCCAAGGCCATGGACAAAGGCAAGCAACCCATCAAGGAGGACAAAGCACCCCACCAAAGAAGCACACCATTCGAGAGTGAGTTTTCTTTTAACCTCGCTTCTTGCTCTCGTATGCAATCTCATGTTTACCCCTTCTTGTTTTTTCTTCAGCCTTGATTTGCTTCCCCGAAGAAATCCTTGGGACCGAAGAAACGCCCGAGTACATCTCCTCCGACTCCTCCCTTGAAGCGAGAAGACGCCACGCCGGAACGGAGGATCAATCACCGGTTGCGCCGCCTCGTTCGGCATCTAGAGCATGATCTTCGAGACATCACCGTTCGCTACCGGGCCGAACGCGAACGTCGCATGGCCTTGGAGGTGTTGGTAGGAGGTACAACTTCCATCTTTATTTTGACTCCATGCTTGCGCTCGGATCTCTCGTTTCTAACAACCGTTCTTCCGTCTCGGATTTTTCCGACAGTACAAGTAACTCGAAAGTCGCTTGGGACGACCGATGGAGGTCTGCGAGCCACGGTCATCCCCAAAGCTTCCAAGTTGTCGTCACGGTGGTCCCGGGGCAGGTTGAAGAGGGAGGAGCTGAAGAAGCAAAGAAAAAAGGATTGAAGCATACTTTCGCTTCTTTCGCCAGGCCTTCTGCTTCCCACCCCCTTGTAATCCTGAGCAGCTGGGTTGTTAAATAAAATCCTGCAAGAAACATCTGTAATGTTAGGTATCCTCGTGCTAAGGGCAATACATCTTAGTATTGGCCATCTCCCTATTCGGGATTTTTTGTTCTAGAGGCGGCTTCTCTCTTGAACGCCGGCTATCTCCGTGTCACATGCTTGTAATCCCGGTGCTTATGATCAACGATCAACTTCAATACTAGGATAATATTTCTTTAAATATCTTCCATTTATTGCAGCAGAAAATTCTTCTCCTAGTAAAGTTTTAACATGTAAGCATTACCAGGCACACATCTGACCACCCGAAAAGGTCCTTCCCAGTTCGGGGACCATTTGCCGAATGCACTGTATTTGGTTCCAATCGGCAGTAATGCTTTCCAAACCAAATCTCCTTCTGCAAATTGCCTGACTTTTACTTTCTTGTTGTAATATTTAGCAACTCGCAACTTGTTCTTTTCAATGTTTTCCAGGGCTCTAAGACGAATCATGTGCAAATCTTCTAACTCATCCATCATTAAGCCACTATAATCTTTGGAGCTTAAGTCTTTTTTGTAAAACCACTCTCCTAGAATTTGATTGCATTTCCCAAGGCAAAACAACATGATGCCCATAAACCAATTCATAAGGAGACGTTTTTGTAGCCCCATGAGGAGCCATTCGGTAAGCCCACAAAGTTTCATTGAGTACGTAATGCCACCTCTTTGGCCTCGGTCGATCTTCTTTTGTATAAGCTTGATCATGATCTTGTTAGAAGCCTCGCCCGACCATTAGCTTGGGCATAATAAGGAGAAGAATTAAACAATTTGATTCCCATGCTTTCGGCAAACTCCCCCGAACTCCAAGGATACAAACCGAGCTCCTTGATCGCTTGTAATTGTTTGAGGAATTCCAAACCTCGTAGATGATGTGTTCTTTAACGAACTCAACCATGTTTTTCGATGTTACTTTCTTCAAGTGGAATTGCCTCAACCCATTTGGTAAAGTAATTCGTTGCTAAAAGCACAAATTTATGCCCTTGCTAGATGGTGGGTTGATCCGGCCAATCAAATCTATACCCCGGCCCCGAATGGCCATGACTTGATAATGGGATTCAAGGTCGATGCTAGGACCCTTTGAATATTTCCAAACTTCCGACGGTCTTGACATCCCCCGTAATACTTGAAGCAATCCTCCAACATCGTCGGCCAAAAACATCCAAGCTTGCCTAATAACCCATTTCATACGATAGGCCGATTGATGTGCTCCACATATCCCATCATGCACCTCACTCATCATTTCCTTTGCTTCTTCTAGACCCGGGCATCGCGGCAACACCCCATCCAATGATTTGTAGAATAAACTTCCATCCAGAAGAACAAATTTTATGGCTTTGTACCTGAGCTTCCTAGAAACTTTTCGGGATGGATCTTCCAGATAGTTAATAATTTCCTTTCTCCAATCATCTTCTGCGAGATCCCCTCCAAAAGCACACACCTCCATGGCAAACGCTTCTTGATTTTCTCTATAACCTGAAGCACTTTGAGCCAACCTGTTTGCCTCTTCATTGTGTTCCCTAGGAATATCTTCGTAGAATTATTAACCGAAAACTCTTTAAGATTTCCCTGCATTCCTCGTAGTAATTCCTCAGGGCATCACTTTTGCACTCATATTGGCCGTTCAATTGCTTTATAACCAGCTCTGAATCCCCATAAATCTCAACTGAAACAGCCCCAGCTTCTTTCAAATATTGAAGCCCTCTAAGCAATGCCTCGTACTCGGATTGATTGTTTGTGACGGTCGGCCGGATAGGTATAGCAAACTCAAACATCTCACCCTTGGGTGAAATCAATAAGATCCCTACTCCCCCACCTTTACCACATGATGATCCATCAAAGAACAAAGCCCAAGGAGTAATTTCAAGCAAATCAATCGATGGATCACGATGCTCAGTTATAAAATCGGCAATAATCTGACCTTTTATATCTTTTGCCGATTCGAACTTCAACTCGAACTCGATAAGGCTAAGATCCACTTGCCAATCCTTCCATTCAAAATTGGCATAGATAACATATGTTTTATTACAACAAACTTGGAGTATACAACGCATTCGACATTCAACAAGTAGTGCCGAAACTTTGTACACGAGTAGTACACACATAAGCACAGCTCTCTCTGCAGCCGAATACCTGGTCTCAGGATCAAGTAATTTTCGGCTAAGGTACGCTACTACCCGCTCCTTTCCTTCAAATTCTTGTATAAGGGCCGATCCAATGGTTTGGGCATCGGCCGCCACGTACAACTTGAAAGGCTTGTTCAATCTGCGGGCACCAAGACCGGTGGTTCCTTCATATATTGCTTGATTTCATCAAAAGGCTTTTGTTGTTTGTCACCCCATATGAACTTCCGGTCCTTCTTGAGCTTCAACAACGGAGAAAAGGGCAAAACTTTTTGCGACAGATTTGAAATGAACCTTCTCACAAAATTGATCTTGCCAAGCAGTGATTGCAATTCCTTGAGATTGGTAGGAGGGACAACTTCATCGATAGCTTTCATGCTTTTCTTGCCAACTTCAATCCCCTCTTCGTGTACCGTAAATCCCAAGAATTCTCCAAAGTCGATACTCCAAAAGCGCACTTGTTTGGATTCATCTTCAACCCATGCTTCCGGTGCACTCCGCAGTCCTCTTTACATCCTCCAAGTGTGAGTCATGATTCAAAGATTTGATCACAACATCATCAATGTAAATTTCAACAATTTTGCCGATCAACTCATGAAAGATATAATTCATGGCTCGTTGATAAGTTGCACCGGCATTTTTCAACCCAAATGTCATGACTATCCACTCAAACAGCCTATATGACCGGGACATCCGAAGGCCGTCTTCGATATGTCCTCTATTGCCATAAATATTTGGTTGTACCTCGCATTACCATCCATAAAACCGATAACCTTATGTCCAACAAGAAAGCATCAACCAATAAATCAGCAACAGCATTGGGTATCCATCCATAGGAGTAGCTCTATTTAAATCTGCGAAATCTATGCGGACCCTCATCTTCCCATTTTTCTTGTAGACGGGGACGATGTTAGAGATCCACTCGCATACTCGCATGGCCGAATGAAGTTCTCAACTTCCTTCTTCACGGCGGCCAACACTTCGTCTTTGTAGATTTTTCGGGGAGGTTGCTTATAGGGTCTAAAACCAGGCTTGATTGGCAACCGATGTTCAACAATGGAACGATCCAAACCAGGCATCTCCGAATAATCCCAAGCGAAGCAATCTTTATATTCTTTTAACAGCTTGATTAACTCTTCTCTGAAACCTGACTCCAAGCTAGCACTGATAAATGTTGGCCTTGGCTTGTCACCGTTTCCAATATCAACTTCTTCCAATTTGTCAGCCGACATGAATCCTCGCCCCAACTTTCCATCGGTTCCATCAATAGGATTGTCCATTAAAAATTACTATAAGAGCCGACTGCTTGAATCGGCCGCCGATCACCGCCGACGAGTTCAACGAGACCTTCACCCCGATCTTTTCTTGAGAAACAATAGATGCTTTGATATTCCCGTAAAGTCGGTTCAACGTTTGCAACGCTCACCGAATCATCTCGCTTGGACTACTTCAATATCGTCATCTACCCACTGAACGAGCTGTTGATGCATGGTAGATGGGATGCAGCAGTTGGCATGGATCCAGTCCTGCCCAAGCAGCAAGCTATAGGCTGCTTTGCCTTCGATGACATAGAAGGTCGTGAGCAATGTCTTGGACCCAATCATCAAGTCCACGTGCACGCAGCCCTTGGTTTCTGAAGGATTCCCGACAAAATCGTTCAAAATTATACTCGTTGGTGTCAAATCCCGGGGCCCATGCCAAGTTTCCTGAATGTAGTGTACGGCATCACGTTGACCGCAGCTCCGCCATCAACAAACATCTTGGTCAATGGCTTGCCATTGACATATCCCTTCAAATACAACGGCCTCATGTGTCGGTTCCTGGCCGGTTTGTCGAAGGTGGCTCGCTTAGCCAACACCGGTTGTGCCATTAATCCCCCAAGTTGTTCATAATCATTGATATCCGAGACGTTTCCTCCCCGCACAACTTGGTTAGCGGGAGCCATGAACTCATTCGGCAAAAAGTATACCATGCATGCCGGAGCCGAACGACCCGATCCTTCGGGCTTGTCTTTTGGGCGCCACACTTGCTTTCTCTAGATCCCCGCTCGCTTCAATTCCCGGTTCCTCAAGTGCGTCGAACCCTTCTCTTTTGGCTTTTCCTCAAGCCGGGGCGGGCACCATTGTCCCTCTTGCCGGATTTACTCGTGTTCCTCTTCTTCTTGATCGGCCCATCTCCGGTCGGCTTGCCTCTTCCTTGGGTGATCAATGACCTCAATTATTTTTAGACGCCGATCGTCATTAGGATACATCCTTCCAATTCTCTCATGGACGGATCGGCGATTGACATCCCCCGCTCGTATTCGTAGTACTTGTCACCGCACTCGGGCGGTTCCTCAATGTGGGGAGCTTCAAACCCTCGTTCCGGTAGTGTCCGAAGAATGCGCACCCCCAATGTGCGCGCTCCTCGTTCCCACGTGTACCGTTCCGGTTCTTTCCGCGCCTCTTCTTCAAATCGCGCCTCTCCTCCTCGTGTCTTCGCCTCCGTAGCGTTCTTTCTCCCCGCCGACGCTGCCATTTATTGAGGAGGATGCGCGTGGTAACCCCGGGCTTGGTCCCGGATGATTCCCCAACTTCAACATGGCTCTTGAGGACGCGAGGGGCTTCTCCGTGGACCTCGTTCCAACGTCACTTGTCGCGCGGGATCCCTTTGCTCCACCTTGTTTTGCTCTAGCCGACATCGGGACCTTCACCTTCCCCTTCTCCTCGGCGGTCACCATATTGACAGAAAAGCCAATCATATTATGAGGGAAAGGATGGCCATCCAAGTTTCATCTTATTATCAAATTTCGAGTGTCTCTCCGGATAGCCTTTTGGATCCTCATCCGAAGACCCCGTAGTCATTGATGGAGTGAGAGTTTCTATCATGGAAGCCGCAGTAACGTTTCTCTTTAACCCCATCGGGCCGAAGAATAGAATGCCCTTCGGGCAGCTTGATTCGGCCTTCTTTTACCAAGAACTCAAAACATTTGTCAACTTTGGTGACATCGAATTCATACGTGCCCTTGGTTTGCTTGACCCACCGCCGGTTCACGGTCAAAGGCTCCTTGCCCCACATAATATCGGCGGCGACCACTTCCTCATCATCATCGAATCTCCCATCCGGTCGGCCTTCTCGAGGAACCGATTGTAGATGTCGGCTATGTCGTGGTGCTTGTTAAATCGGTGTCCTTCTTGAACCCATAGGCCTGGTTGCTCATCGGTGATAGCTTCGGGACAATTGACCTAGGTTGTCAAATTCCATGCCAAACAACTTCTCCCGTACGTACCGGCAACATTCCCCGCAACGGCCATATCGGCCACCGATCATCCCAGTAGAGTCAAAGAGAAGCACATGCCCTTGACTTCCCCGAATCTTCCGAGGAATTCCAAAGGCGTCTCATTATGCCTCTCGTTTTAAGGTGGTCGGGTTGATCGGCTTCTTCTCCGTGCTACCACCGAAGTAATGGGCGTAGAACTTTTGCTCTAGCTCCCTCCATGTGCCAACTGAATGAGGAGGCAAAGAAGTAAACCATTGGAACGCCGAGCCCGTCAATGACAGAGGGAAATATCTAACCCTGAACACCTCATCAGCTGAGGCTTCTCCAAGCTGCATCAAATACCGAGCAATGTGCTCACTGTGCTTGTATCGTCCTGCCCAGAGAACTTCGTAAACTCCGTAGGAGGCTTCACCCTTGGCGGCAAGATCACTCTGTAGTACCATTCCGGGAAGGGAGGCGTGTAAGCTGGTCCTTGCATTTTGGGTTTAAGGCCGAATTGATTTTGCATCAGATCGGCCATTTTCTGCACCAGAATGTCATCGTCTTGCATTCCCGCAGCTGTACCGTACCCAGGATTTGGGAGAGCGTCAATAGCGCCATAATCCATAACTTCGTGGTAGCCCCCACCGTACATGTTCTTCGCAACCTTTGTCGGGCCGGAGCTATCTTATAAGTAGAATTGGGCGGCACTCCGACGATCCGAATGCCATTTCCCCATATGTAGGCCGATATGGGTTCGGCCGTTGAACCGGTTGACTCGTATTGCCTTGTAGAGGTGGCCGGACCGGGCTGTCCCCCCGCGACTCGTAGAGGAGGTTGCATTGGCCGACTTCCCGCCGTGTGGAGGAGGCCGGATTGGCCGGCTCTGCGGTGTCGGTTGAGCTCCCGTTGGTTGAGCGAACTTGTCTCTCCGACCTCCGTATAATATCCGTGAGGGGATACTCAACTAAACACCTTTTCCATGCCGGGCCGAGCACGCCAATCATCATCCGCTTGAACATGCCCAAGAAGGCCGTATGATGCTTACCCATCACGGTTTCCGCAAGTATCTCGAAAAGCCTCGCAGAATCTCTTCTTTCTCTTGAAAAGATGTAGCGTCGATTCCCCCCGCAACGGAGAACCCCGGGCATTTCGGATTTAAGGTATGGAACGCCACTTCGTTCTTCTTGAACGACATCAAGCACTTCATCCGGAATTGGTCGGTGGCGTCTTTCAACCGTTGCGGTTGCTGCGGAGATAGTTCATCAATGGTGACGTCCATAACGTCGCCGATCTCGTGCATCTTGATTTCAGCTATAGGTGTCCCACCGGCGTGCCAAAAAGTGTGTTGACGCGAAATCCGCACCCCGCGCCGGTGCACACGGCAAGCCGAACAAGCTAGCTTCACACATGAGCAGATTCCAAAGTGTGCCGGTCAATTTTTTTGAACATTAAAAAAAGACAAAGCGAAGTTAAATACCAAAGCTTGGAACTTGCCGGGTGGTACCAGACAGTTCCATATTTACGGCTAGAAAGCCATGTAAGATGACACATAGCTATGAGAAGCTATCTGCCAACAAATTAGAAACCATTCCGGAGCTTTAAAACGTAAAACAAGACATCGCACAATATTTGATACCTAATTTAACGCCCAAGTGCGAATGCTTATCCATCCATTCGTCCCTTCCGCTCGGGCCATGTCACCACGCGATCCCGCGAAATCGGCACAAACGGTCCCTTTGCCGAACGGAAGCAACCGCCGACCGCAAGCTCCTCTCCGCCGAATCTTCGAAGAAATCTTCCTCCGCCGGACGGGATTTTTTACCAAATTAGGCCCACAAATCGACTCCCTTCGTACCAAATTTTGGTGTTAACGGTTGTTGTTGCAACCGCCTTGGTTCCCGTTGTTGCCTGCTGCCACCGCCCGCGCTCTCGTTTGCTCTTGCCGCGGATGGCGTCGTACTTGGTGTTGGCCTTGTCTTCTTCATCGGCCCGGGACGTAATCATGTCCTTGAGGTGGGTGATGGACCTTGGGCGGCGTCGACCAAAGTTTTCGAAGGTGCGACGGTGGTAGAGACCGTCTTGGAATAGGTCGATGACTTCTTTGTCGGAGACATCGACTACTGTGGCGCGCTTGTCGAAGAAACACCGCATGTACTTGCGAAGGGTCTCGCCCTGTTCTTGCTTCACCATAGCTAGGTGCATGCGAGTACCCGAGCGACCCATAGCGCCTGCGAAGTTGCTGGTGAACTGGTCCTTCAGCTGGTCCCACTTGTCGATCGAGTACTTTTCGAGTGACTCGAGCCATGTGAGCGGAGCTTGGTCCAGACATAAGGGGAAGTAGAGGCACTTGGTGTCGTTGTTGCCACCAGCGTTCTCGATGGAGGGGGGTAGCATCCGAGCCACCGGATGGGATCTTGCTTCGCGTCGTACTTGGTGATTCCCAAAGGCTTGAATTTCTGCGGGAGGAGGAGGTTACGAAGTCGCGCGGAGCGAGCGGGGAAGCCGTCGTTGTCGCTTGACGTGGAAGCCTTCTTGTGTCGTAGTTCCTCAATTTTTCGGCGGGCGTCGTAGCCGCCCTGTGAGGCTCCGGAGGCGTGGCTGTTCGCGTGGCCTCGGCCGCCGCGATCGCCTCCGCCGCCGGCCCTCCTATTAGCCCCGTGGTTGGAGCTTCCGCCGTCGCTGCCTCTGCCGCCAGGGTCACGATGAGGGACGACCGCACGATCACCGCCGGCGGCGGCCGCGGTGCCGTTGCCAAGTTGGGAGGGTCCACCGGCCGTTGCGCGGTGCGATTGGGATTGGCCGGTAGCTCGGCTCGAGTACGGTTGCGACCAATGTCCGCACTCGCGACTTGTTGCTTCGTTGTCGCGGTTCCCGACGGGAGGTGGTTGAGCAACCCTGGTGTTGACTCGCATGAAGTAGGCATCTTCGCGAGTTTGGCGATGACTTGTCCCGCGCACATCCCCTGGGCCTGGCGTGCTATCGTAGTGATAGACATGAGGCATTGCTCTGGGGTAGTGTGTACCCGACTCTCGACTTGGTCGAGTGCTTCCACGAGGTTGCGGATGGGGAGGGAGTCGCGGAGACGACGGCGCCATTCGTTACGCTTTCTGTTGCGTTCACGTCTGGCGTCTCTGTTGGCGGCAGTCTCGTCGGCGGGCGCGTCGGCGGACAACTCGTCCGTGGAGATGTCCTCGAGGTACTGGTCGGGGGACCGTGCCTGAGGGCCCTGGCGTCTCGTTGGTAGTCATGAAGACTTGCCGGTCGGGAGAGCCAAGGCTGGAGTCGCTGGTTGCCACCTCTGTAGGAGTGTTCTCCCCAGCTGGAGCAAGTGGTGTTCCATCCTGGAAGGGAAGCGAGTCGAGGTAGGCGACGCAGCGCGAGTTCCCTCCTGTCAGGTATGCGGGCTTGCGGTCCGGCCAGTAGACAAATCTCCCAGCGGGTGTAGATGTTATAACCAAGCCGGCACCGGTCCCGACGGGGGTTGCTCCGTAGAGTTGTCCTCGGACTCGGGCTCCCTCCGGGTCCGACCCGAAGTCGAACTCGTACGCAGAGTCCGAGTAGAAGCCGAAGAGGGGGTTGGAGTCCGAGGCGTGGCCGGGGGGGTGGTGTCGGAGTCCGAGTCGTACTCGGGCACGGGGCTCCTTGCCGGCCCGCACGTAGTGGGAGCCTTCGTGTGGGCCCCGCCGACATTGCGGGGGCCACGTGTGAAGCGCTCGCGGGGGTGGGGAGTCCGCATGCGATGGCTGAGTAGCCGGCTCGCATACGATGGCCCACGTGGACGCCGAGTTCGAGTTGGAGGCGGATCCAAGCTCGAAGTCAACGTGTTGATCGAACATCGAAATTTCACCGAATTTGCGGCGAGTTCGCCCGTGACTACTTCGGGGAAGTGTCACGAGGCCGGTCTTCGGGTGGGGGCGGCATGGTGAGGCGGCGTTGGAAGGACCCATCGCCGTCGGCGGTGCGGACCCGGTGCGCCGAAGACGAAGGTGTCGCCGCGGTTTATGGCGATGGTCGGCTTGATGTAGATGGAAGCCATCGAGTTCGCCATGTGATCTCGGGCGAGATCCCCTACCTGGCGCGCCAGCTGTCGGTGTTTTAGACCGGCAACCTACTAAGGGGAGTACCCGAAGTAGATGAATGTGGCCTCACCGAGATCGGTAACTCGAAGGAAGAGACACGTGGCACACAATTTAGACAAGTTCGGGCCGCGAGGTGCGTAATACCCTACATCCCGTATGCCGCGTAGCTCGGGATTGATTGGGTGCGATTACAAGATGGTGAAATCTTAAGCCGTGAGAGAGAGAGGGGTCCTCGCCTCGCCTTATATAGTCCGGGAGGCGGGGTTACAAGTCGGTTCGGGGAGAGAGTACAAGTCGAGTACGTCTAGGAGTCCTCTATATACGGTGCGGGACATGTACGGCTTCCTATCCGAGTACTTCTCCTCCGTAGTCCTTGTGCTTCACGCCGGCGAGGTGCCATGTAGCGCAAGTCGGGTAGTCCCGGTGGGCCCACCGAGTAGTCGGTCCCGGTACCCACCGAGGTAGTGGGCCTAGGGAGGTCCATACGACAACATCCGCTATCAAGCACCCAACTTGATCCACCGGAGGAGTATGCCTACAAAACAATTTGGTTCCTTATTTTAAGTCCCCAATTTGACTTGGGACCTTCCACGTTAGCAACCAAAACCTTTGGAACCCATAGAGATCTTTTCACATATATGTTGGACTCATTTCCAACATACGTGGCAACAACTTTACCAACATTGTTGCGTCTCAACACATAGCTAGGGGGTATGTCTCTAGATGCATGAGCCTTGTTCTTGTTGGGATTCAAATTTCTTCTGGGCATAATTCGATGATTCGAACCTACATACAAGTGTTTGGTGCCTTGGAAACATCTTTGGTACCGAGCCTTGTTCTTTTTCTTTGACTTGTCTTTACAGACCCCGGATCTTCCGAGAGTTTTCTCGGAACCTCCGAGTTTGGCTGTCTGTGTGGCTCGAGGCTTCCAGACTCCTGAATCTCCGGGCTTGGAGGTCGGAACCTCTGGGGTCTGGGCAAACAGAAACCCAGTGCTCTTGAATTCAAGGCATTCGTTTTCCTTAATGATTTTTCTTTCATTGGTCTTGCCACCTTCAACATATCCAAAGCCTGGATTCTTGCTTTCTCTAACACTTTTCTCTTGGTGAATCTTGCCCTTTTGTTCTCTTCACCCATGCATCCTCTAGCTATGATTGAGTTCAACCTAGCAATCTCTTTCTTCATAGCCTCCATGTTAGCAAGATTAGTAACATAGGATTCAATATCAATATGATGACATCTATCACAACCCTTGCTAGTAAAAGCACTAGAGTCGCCTTTTACCTTCGAAGGATGTGAGGTGCTACTCTAAAGGAGACTATATTGCTCCTCAAGCTCTTCATTCCTCAACTTGAGAGAATTACATTGAGCTTGAGAGGCAGCAAGGTCTTCCTTGAGAGTAGCTATGACACTCTCCGCTTGGTTAACTTCCAAACGCAAAGCCTCAAGCTCACTTCTATCGGAGATAATAGTGTCTTGGCTTTTCTCTAGTTCCACTATTAGCCTAGCCATAAAATCTCTAGATTGCTCATCTATCTCACGAACAAGTTGGTTTGCTTCCTCATCACTAGAATCATCACTAGAGTCCATTTCCGACTCATCACTAGGTTGAGGAGAGGGTTTTGAGTTAGCTTTTACCTTCTCGCCCTTGGCCATAAAATAATGAATGGATGTGCTCTCTTCATCATCGGTCAAGTTATTGAACAATCTTGAGGTAGAGGGGAGCTTCTTGATAGCCACGGTTGCAATTTTCTTCCCTTCCTCTTCACTAGAGCTTTCATCTCCGGAATTCCATTCATGACCAATATGAGCCTCTCCACCATAGTTTCTTCTCTTGTAATGTGGCTTTTGGTCTTTCTTGTAGTTTCCCTTACCCTTGTCATTCCTATTTTCTCTTTTCTCACTAGGGCAATCCACAATGAAGTGCTCGGTGCTTCCACAATTGTAGCAAGTTCTCTTTTTCTTGTTGGGAAACTTCCTCTTGGCAAACTTGTATCCTTGCTTCTTTAATCCTCTCTTGTATGTCTTCATGAACAAGGCCATGTCCCCAATCTTGTGACGCCCCAGGTTTTTAATCACCGTCATTAATGCTAATGACCGGATCAGCCGAGTCAAAACCAGTCAAACCCCGGTCAAAACCTAGGTCAACCTGGGTCATCACCCGAAAACCTCGCCAATGAACCCCAATGAACCCCTTGACCAAGCCTACACACACCCGTAGTCGACCCTTGGTCAAAGACACGGTCAAAACCGGCTTAACCGTTGACGTCAGCGAATGTCGTCCGGAACTTTTGCCGCGTTCTCCAAAATTCACCTAAACACTTCAAAATCTACCTTTATGAAAGTTGTCCATCTTGTTGAGGGACACAACTTTCATGTAGATTGGCATTTCAAATTTTGGGTGGAAATTGGTGAAAAACTTGATCGATCGACGGTACCCCTCGTTTTCCGAACGGTAGGCATTCAATATTGGCACGACGTTCCTGCAAAATCCGTTGAGAAAAACTCTATATGGCCTTTTTGAAAGTTGTAGAGGGTAGTTAGGTCTACAATTTTCCTATTCATTGTTTGGTGCACTTTTATTCAACTTTTTGGAGTTTGACACGTTCAAACGGGGGCACTACGAAGTTTTCCGGCCGGCCGACGCCGCGCCGTGCGCGCGCGCGCGCGCGCCGCCGGCGCCGCTCCGCGCCCGTCCGCCGCCGTGCCTCGGCTTCCGGGCCGCGCGCCAAGCGAGGGCCGCTCCTTCCCGATGCTCGCGCGTCCCAAAGGCCCCTCGAAGTCCTCCCCTGTCCTCGCACCGTGTGCCCGTGCTCGAACCGCGCGCCGCCGTACGCCGCCCCGCCCGCCCGCCGCCCGTCGCCATACCGCCGTAGTCCGGCGCCCCCCGCCCGCCCCCCGCCCGCTCCCCCGCCCGCGCATCGCCTTAAGAGTCGTCGCGCCTTCCCGAGCACACGGACCCCCCCCCCGGCCGGCCAACCGCACGGCCACCGGCGCCATGGCGAGCCGCCACGGCGAGCACCCCGCCCTACCGGCGTTTTCCCCCCAACTAAACCACCCAACACCCTCCTTGGCACGTGTGGATGCTCGTCGCCTCGCCCCTCCTCTCCACCGAGCCGCGCTCGCCGGACATTGGCCGGCCGCGGCGGCCGGCACCGCCCGGCTACCGGCGTGCCCGCTCGCCGGAGCCGCTCCAACCCCGTCCAAACTCACAAACCAAACCCTAGCGATCCCTAGACCACCCCCACGCCGTTCCCGACGGGTCCCGCCGCCGGCACTCGCCGGAATCGAGCCGCCCGCGCCGGCCGGCCGCCCCAATGGCTACATTGCAAAGCCCGAGTTTCTTTCCGGGGTCCTCCTCGCAAAAGGGTAACTCCAATAGTTAAACCGATTTCCGATTCTTGGAAATTGCGTAGAAAATCACAGAAAATTCAGAAAAATGAAAGGCCAATTTTGCTGGATTCTTGATGATTTATACTACAACTTTTGTTATTCTGTCCTGAGCTAATTCCTTTTAGTTTTTGCATGAAAAATACAAATGTGAAAACCCTAGATCTGCAATATCTCAAAAACCATAAATCCTCTGTAGCTAATTTTTGGATATGTTGTGTGTTAGGTCATGACTAGCCCCTATGCCAAAAATTTCACAACGTTATGATGTAAATCTTTTTCTAAAAATGTTTTTCCATTTCTGGAAGATCTGCATAAATGATTTTTCTTGTTAAATATATTCATGTTCTTGAGCCCAACTTGTGCACACTGTCTTGTAATACCAAAATGCACATCCTGTGAATTAATCATGAATTTTGGATTAACAGAAATAATTATTCTTGATTTATGCATGTTTTCCTTTGTAAATTAATAATCAAGTTCAGTAGAGATTCCATGTGAACATGCTATTTCTTTAGGCTTGTTTAGGACCAGAGAGCATGCACAAAAAAGTTTGGATCATTTTGATACTTATTTATTTTTATATGCATTTAAATTGAATCACTAGCTAGCCTTTGTTATTTTCAACAATATTTAATTTCCTAGCCTCCAACACTCACATGTGGGTCCAATGGACCAGTATAGGTGCTAGTAGGCTTTAGAAACACTACTTTAATTTTTGGTAATTTAATTGCTTAATAAAAAGCTTAAAAGCCTTTTTAATATTAAAGAGAAATTAAATAAAGAAAAGCCCTTATTTAATTCTTTTTCCTTTTTGAAAGTATTATCTAATTTAATTAAAAGATAATTGCTTCTCATTGCTGATAAGAAATTAATTCATGGATAAAAATATTATTCATAACTTGCTTGTGAAAGGAAAAAGATTAAAGCTTTCACATGAAATGACAAGTACAAGCAACCTTTATTCAATTGTGCAATAAAAGAATAACCCATGTACAACCAATAACCTTCCTAAAAGAGAAATCACCAAACTACCCATGTTAACTTGAGTGTGGTTGCAAATCAGGTTAAAAAGGTTAAATATACCCACCCACTCCTGTTGGTGAATTTAAATTAAATTATTTACATATATATGTACACAATCACCATCAAAAAGAATGATTAATAAAGAGTTGCATATTGTTCCTTTATGAAAGAGTATCTTGAATGTATTCTTATCTAGGTGAATGTGCCCAACAAATACACCCCTTGATTGTCAATATGGTTTGTAAGTGATTAGAGTAAAAACCATCGAATAAATCATGCATTTGCATCTTCGTGTAGATCTTTCCGCCGTAGACGTACACTCGTGCGGAAGGAGGGAGACGAAGGTGCCGACAAAGAGCCGCCGAGCATGAACGTAGCTCAAGACCCGGACCCAAGTCCGGAAGGGCCCAAGGCCAACCTTGCCGGCGGAGGCAAGCCCGGATCATTAACCCCGACTTTTAAAATTTTGCAATTATGGTTGCTATTACTGTGCATTTACGTTTCAGGAGTTGATTTGAAACCCTAGATGCATGATCCCTAGGTACCTATGCCCTATCACTAGTATGCTCGGTCGATAGTTGCTATGCTATAGGACCGATAGAAGTCGAGTGATGTTCGTCACTCGCGAGAATAGGTTCCTAGATAGGAATCATAAGATATCCTTAAATGGATCGCTCATGTGGTAAGAGCATGGGATTGGGCTCCGGTCCAGTGGTCATGTGGGCTAAGCTTTTGAACGTACTAAACATTCGCCGGTTATGGGGCCGGTAAGCCTAGTACCTTAATGAGGCGGCACGGGATCCTACCATTACTACTCTTGAGAAATCTCTTACCCGGCTAGCTACCGGGAAGGGTGGTGTATGGTGACTCCGGGTATCTCGCGGGGTATGCCGGATAGCCTGCACCAGGGACTGTAAGATTCGATCCCAACCCGAAGACTTTTGGAAACGGCCTGAGACAGTTGTCCTCGCGGGGACTGCCTACCGTGTGTTTGGGTCTACCTTGCAAGGTTTAAATCAATCGATTGTCGGCCTCTCACCGTTATCCGAGATCGCTTAATCAAGCGGCCATGATATCCCATAATGATGGAACTCGAGGAATATGGTTGGATGAATTAATTGCTTGTCCAATTCTTGATTGGATTAGATGGCACACTTAGAAATGGTAATCAACTAGAACTTGTGCTAAAAGCTTGAAAGTAAGGATCCACTCTTAGTAGCTTTCCGGCAGAAAAGAAACTCCACCGGCCAAAAGCCTTTCATGTCTAGAGGTTGGTGATGTAGTCATCACCCGACGGTTAAGTCTTGCCGAGTATTAGTATACTCGGCCTTGCTTTAAAACTATTGTTGCGGGTGTGATTGACCGGATGGGTGACGACAAGTAAGGACATCATGGATGGCCTCCGTGATGTTCACCGTTGCGCTAGATTAAAGTATTTCCGCTGTATTTTCGAACTGCGAACCTTTACTCCATGTAGTGAACAATGGTTTGTAATAAAATGTTTAATTCATGTTGTACTCGGACTCGCCTTCGCGTGAGTTTTAATGCATGTGTCGATCCTCCGTTCGATGTCCAAGTGATTTACGGGCGTTAACCCGGCAACCCATGATGGGATGATACCTTACTATTGCTTAATGACCAAAGTGGATCGGTCTTAGGCGATAGTACGGTATTTTCTGGGCGGGTTGCCACAAATCTCAACATGAGAGCCTTCATCTTCATCTTCACTTGAGTCACTTGTAGAGCTCTCTACTTCCACTTTCTTGGATTTTGACTTGGTGGGCTTGGATGGAGTAGAATGCTTAGATGAAGTAGTAGGCTTGCTTGACTTGTTGGAATGGAGAGCAACCTCTTTGACCTTCAAGTTGTTCAACTTAGCTTCTAGTTCACCAATTTTCTTTCTATGTTGGATTTCCTTGTCCATTAGCTCATGAGTAAGAATTCTCCCAAGAACATCATTTGGAGAGAACTCTTCAAATCTCTTCTTCTCTCTAATCAATGTGACTAGAGTGGGATTCCTTGGAGCAAAGGCCTCCTACATCACTTTCACAACATAGTGATCATCCAACTCATCACCACCTAAACCTCATATCTTTTCAACTATGATCATTAATCTATCAAACATATCTTGTGGCCCTTCTCCATCAAAGATAGTGAACCTATTAAGCTCGGCCATCAAAATGTTGATCTTGGACTTCTTCACTTTGTCAACACCCTCATGAGCAATGAGAAGGGTGTCCCAAATTTCTTTGGCAGTCTCTAGCCCATTAACCCGATTGTACTCTTGAGCACTCAAAGCACTAAGAAGTATGCTTGTAGATTGAGCATTTCTTTTGATGTTGCGACGATCACGTGGAGTAAGGTTTCCAAAGTCTCCGGGATCATCAAAACCTACACACACAATGTTCCACAACTCCAAACTCAAACCGGTTAGATAGGCTTTCATCATATGCTTCCATTTAGCAAAGTTAGTCCCATCAAATTGGGGTAATTGGCCAACGGGTATAGTGATATCATCCTTAGATTTTGTTTCCAACAAATCATAGTTAAAGGATACGCTGCTATAGTCATCCTTGGACTTAGCCTTGGGCTTTGACTTGGGCTTGAGTGTTCTCTTGGGAATTCTTGTGCCATAGTACTCGTCATCCCCATCTCCATTCTCACTAGATGAAGATGATGATGAGGATGGTGATGGAGATGGTGAAGGTGTTCTCTTTCTTCTCTTCTTTTCTTCTTTCTTCCCTTTCTTCTTCTTTTCTTGCTTGCTGTCCTCTTTCTTCTTTTCCTCTTTTTTGCTTTTCTTGCCATTGTCCTTGGAGCTTTCTTTGACAGCCTTCTTGAGCTTGTCAAATTTCTCTTGGGCTGAGGTGTTCCCTACCTCCAAGGCATCACCTTCAACGTCACTTGGCAAGTCCTCAAATTCCTCCTCCTCTTGCTTGTCATCTCCACTTGCCATATCCTCACACGGTTAGGTGTTCGCAAGGATAACCTGCTCTGATACCAATTGAAAGGATCGAGGCAATATGGCCTAGAGGGGGTGAATAGGCACGCACACGTAATTTAAACTTTTTCTGCGAAAACACTGTCAGACTCCAGAACCTCCGAGATTATTCTCGGAACCTCCGAACAAGGCAACCTCCGAGAATAAACTCAGAACTTCCGGGAGCTGTTAGAACAGAGCATATAGGACTTGAGCTGTGAGTAACTTGATGAAAAACAGATCTACCAAAATCTAGGAGGTACTTAGGACCTAGCAAGAAGATTTCTAAGCAAAGAACAAGCTAGGTAAGTACCACAATATAGATCGGAGACAAACCCTAATAGATCTAGTCA
This sequence comes from Cenchrus americanus, assembly GCA_947561735.1. NCBI lineage: Eukaryota > Viridiplantae > Streptophyta > Magnoliopsida > Poales > Poaceae > Cenchrus > Cenchrus americanus. The sequence goes on from OX387240.1 coordinate 62,093,385, forward strand.
AGAACAAGCACGAACAAGAAAGTAAACTAGAGCACACACGAGACAAAGATTTATCCCGTGGTTCGGTGTGACGCCCCGGGTTTTTAATTAGCCCTAATAGCCGATCAAATGGTCAACGGTGGTCAAACCACGGTCAACCCGGGCCCTCACCTCGAAAAACTCACTAACCCACCCTAGTGACCTTTTTTGACTAGTAAACACACTTGTGGGACCAACCCATGGTCAAAGGTTTGGTCAAACCCCTTGCCACCCTAGTGTCCACGAGTGTCCGACGGAACTTTTGCCGCGTTCTCCAAATTTCACCTAAACACTTAAAATTCTACCTTTATGAAAGTTGTCCATCTTTATGAGGGACACAACTTTCATGTAGATTGGCATTTAAAATTTTGAGGGGAAAATCTTGGAAAATGAGTAGCAAGGCAGATTTTACTGTTTGCCAAAACAGGCTGACATTCACTTTTGGCATTCCAATAACTTCAAATCTGCGCAGAAAAACCCTATATAGCCTTTGTAGGAAATGTTAAGTGTAACTAGATCCACGACTCTGGTATTCAACACTTGGTCGACTGCTATACAAGAATTTAGAGAAAAATTGATTCAAACTCAGGCACCGGGAAATAGCAACCGGCCGAGCGCCGGCGCGCCACGACGTCGCGCACCCGCGCGTCGCCGGCCGCCGTCGGCAAAGCACCCCGGCGTCCGCGCCCGCGCCGCCCGAGGCCGAGCGCCGCCCGAGGCACGCGCCGCCCGAGCCGCCCGCGCCCCAACGCGCCCCCGCCCGAGGCACACCGAGTCCGCGCCGGCCACGCCGCGCGCGCGCGCGCGCGCGCGCACGGTCCGCCGGTCCGTCGGCGGTGTCGCCGCCGCACGCGCGCCGCGCCGAGCCCCATATCACGGCCGGGAGCATCTCGCACCGTCACCCATCGTCACCCGGTGTTCGAGCGCCTACTTAAACCCCTCCTCACTCCCCCCGGCGCGCCATCCCGAGCCCCTCCGCCGCCATTGCCGCCGCCGCCTCGAGCTCGTGCGCTTGCTCGCGCTCGCCGCCGCCAACCGCTCCAATAGCTTCATTAGGCCCCAATACACCTCCCCCGGTTCGCTTGTGGTTCAAATCCCGCGCCGTCCTCGCCGTTCCCCGAGCCGCCGCGGCCACCGCGGCCGGCCGTCGTCGAACCCCCTCGTCGGCCACCCCTTCCGCCCCAACTCCGGCACCCCTAGCCCCTAGGTGAGCCTCCCGTCGAGCCTGGACACTTGCCCGGCCGGGAGCGCCGTCGGCTCATCGGAATTTGGCCAGAGCCGCGCCGCCTCCTCCGGCCAGGGACCCGATTGCTAGGATTTTAATCTTTCTAGGGTGTTTCGTGTTAAGTTCAGGGCTTAGTTGTAAAGATCCCTATCTAAGTTTTCTTATAGTTCAGTCCAGAGCCTTAGAAAAATTCTAGAAATTCGAAGAAAAATCAGAAAAATACCAAACCAATTTTTCTGGGTTCAGGAAGAGAAATCACACCACTTTTGTTATTAGCACATGGCTGGATTCTAAATAGTTTTAGCATGTAAAATATAAATGTGAAAAACCTAGATCTGGCATAACTTTAAATCCATAACTCCTCTATATCCCAATTTTGGATATGTTGTGTGTTAGGTCATGGATAGCTGCTGTGCCGAAAATTGCATAAAGTTATGTAGTGGATCTTGTTAAATAAATTGTTTTCCATTTCTGCAGAAACTGCCTAGATGATTTTTCTTGCTAAATATATTAAAGTTTTTGAGCTCAACTTGTGCACACTGTCTTGTAATATCAAAATACACATCTTGTGAATTAATCATGATTTTTGGTTTACCAGAAATATTTATTCTTGATTTATGCATGTTTTCCTTTGAAAAATGATGAACTAAGATCAGTAGAGTTGCTAGGTGAATATGCTGGTTTTTTAGACTTGTTTAGGACCAGAGGGCATGCATGAGAAAGTTTGGATCATTTTGCTGCTTATTTATTTTTGTATGCATTTATTTTGAATCACTAGCTAGCCTTTGTTATTTCCAATAGTGTTTAATTTCCTAGCATCCAACACTTACATGTGGGTCCAATGGACCAGTATAGGTGCTAATATGCTTAATAAACACTTCTTTAATTTTTGGTAATTTAATTTCTTAATAAAAAGATTAAAAGCCCTTTTAATATTAAAGAGAAATTAAATAAAGGAAAGCCCCTATTTAATTCTTTTTCCTTTTTGAAAGTATTACCTAATTTAATTAAAAGATAATTAAATATCCTTGCTGATAAGAAATTAATTCATGAATAAAAATATTAATTATACCTTTGCTGGTGAAAGGAAAAGGACTACCCATTCACATGAAATAACAAGTGCAATAAGAAACCTTTATTCAATTGTGCATTAAAAGAATAACCATGTACAACTGCTAACCTTTCTAAAAGAGAAACACTAGCTAGATGCTTGTTAAGGTGAATATGACCAACAAGAGTAGGATAAGACAACAAACTATCACATCACCTAAACCTTGCATTGCATTCTGTGTAGATCTTCCGGACGGTGATTACTCGCTTGTCCCGGAAACCGAGGAAGGAGGAGCGGAAGCTTCGCTGCAGTACGTGGAAGTGCTCGACACCGAGGGTGCCCAGGCTAACCTAGCCGACGAAGGCAAGCTCCGGTGCATCTAACCCGAGCTTTTTCAAATTCTTTATTCAATTATCTATGGATGATTGTGCATTTACGTTCGGGAGTTGAATGAAACCCTAGATGCATGATCCCTAGGTACCTTTTCCTTACTAGTATGATAGGTCGATAGCGCTAAGCTATAGGACCGTTACAAGTCGAGTGATGACCTCACTCGCGAGAATAGGTTCCTAGATAGGAATCACAATATATCCTAAATGGATTGCTCACGTGGTAAGAGCATGGGATCTGGGCTCCGGTCCAGTGGTTATGTGGGTTAAGTTTTTGAACGTACTAAGCACATGTCGGGTATGGGACCGGTAAGCCTAGTACCTTAATGAGGCGGCGAGGGATCCTACTATTACTACTCTTGGGATTCGCTCTCACGGCTAGCTACCGGTGGTGTATGGTGACTCCGGGTATCTCGCGGGGTATGCCGGATAGCCTGCACCAAAGACTGTAAGATTCGATCCCGACCCGAGGATTTTTGGAAACGGCCTGGGAAAGTTGTACCTTTGTGGGCAGCCTACCGTGTGTTTGGGTTTACCTTGCAAGGTTTAAATCAATCGATTGTCGGCCTCTCACCGTTATCCGAGACTACTTACTCCACTAGTCATGAGATCCCTACTATGCTTGATTAATTGTATTGTACAACTTTGTTTGTACCGGTTGGCTAATGTAGTAAAGATTAAACCTACTAGAACTTGTGCTAAAATCTTGAAATTAAGGACCTACTCTTTGTTACTTTTCAGGCAAAGGCAACCACAGTAGCCAAAAAGCCTTTCATGGTCTAGAATTGGTGAAGTAGTTATCACCGACGGGTAAGACTTGCCGAGTATTAGTATACTCGGCCTTGCTAATGTGTTGATCCGGGTAATGCATTCGGTGATGTGTGGCCGGAGAGATCCCGCCACCGGGAGCCGGAGTGGGTGGAGGACGACTACCGAAGGCATTATAGACGGCCTCCCATGGTGTTGTCGCTTCCGTTAGTTTATTTCCGCTGCTTTCGAAAACTCTGAACTATTTCATCATGGCAAAAACTATGGTTTGTAATAATTAAACCCCTCGGGGTACGAATTTGGATATTAATGATGTTGTATCTCTGGACTCGCCTTCGAGTGAGTTTTAATGCATATATTCGATCCTTGTTGCTTTTCAAGTGATTTACCGGGCGTTAACCCGGCAACTAACGACAGGATGATACTTTATTATTGCTTAATGACCAAAGTGGATCGGTCTTAGGCGATAGTACGGTATTTTCCTAGGCGGGTTGTTACATTCAGCTCGCCACAAAGGCTTACTTACGTCCACGTTGTTGAGGAAGCCACAAAGGCTAGGGACCACAAAGGTCAACTCCTCTCTCACACCTATCACTTTGGGTAATAGGTGGAGGCTTTCCACTAGAATCACAAAGGGTAATACAAACACCTTGGAGCTTCCACAAATCGGGTTGGAGAGCTTCCAAGAACCTCTATCCGTCTAGGAGCAAGGTTCCAAGAGTAATAGATCCACCAAGCTTGCTAGGGCTTTTCCAAGTGCTCAAGTTCAAGAGAGAGAGATTTGCTCACAAACTCACTTCAAGAAACCACTCTCAATCAATGCTAGGCAAGGATTTGGAAGAGAGTAGGTTAGGAGTGAATGCAAGGTGAGAGAAATGAGTTAGAACAACGTTCTGTTCAGGGGCAGAGAGAGAATAGCCGTTGGGGGACCAAGGGGTATAAATACCCCAGATCCAGAACAGTAACGGCTATATTCCAGAGTTCAGAACCTCCGAGAAAAATCTCAGAACTTCCGACCTTTGAAATCTCTGCTGACTGTAGCCCGTACGGTCGAAACCTCGAGAAAAACTCGGAACCTCCGAACAACAAACAACAGGGGCAAAACAGCAGCAGATCTCTTCCCTTTGGGTGAGGGTTAGGGTTTAAGAAAGATAGACTATGAGCACTTGAAACCACCCTAACTCACCATTAGTATCCCTCTTGATAGTACGGATTGTCCTATACTCAAATTCAAAAGATAAAATAAATAAACTTCTCCAAAGAGCATAGGTATCCTTCTTCATGCAGTTGAGGGGTCTCCATTCTTTCTTTTGCACCTGTAAAATAACTTTATGCTGCACAATAGTCTCAAAAGCTCATTAGCTCATTAATTGTGTGGTCAACATCACCAAAACCCTCATAGGGCTTGATTGCACTTACAGTTCCACACGTCGCTCGTTGTATGTGCGCCCCTAGGCCTCTACGTGTCGGTGGCCCACGGTGGCGGTGGTACAGTGCGACGGATATAGTGACGTCCAGCTTTGGTGATGTGCTCGGGGGCTATAGTGCGACTTCAGCGATGATGTGTGAGTTCTGGCGGTGCCCGACGACCAGGGGTCGACTTCGGTAGCGACTAGTGCATGGCTTGCCTCGATTGCAGTGGCGTCTGCGGTTGGGGCTCGTTGGTAGGTCATCATGCAGTGCGGCTTCATCAGACGATTGTTAATGCTTGTGTAGAATTGTGTCAAGTACATCATGGTTGCACAGCAGGTGGCGGCAAGGTTTGGGCGTTTTGCTAGAGGCACCACAATGGTGCGGCTTGTGGCGGCCTAGTGACAATGCACCAGGGTTGCTCCGTGTCGCCTTCTCAAGTAGTAGTGTGTCGGCTGTGCCGCGCTAGCATGGCCGACAACGGTTTTCTTTGCGTAGGAGTTTGCCAATAGGTTTCGTGGTGGTGTCGCTGGCGGGCTGAGCAGCAACACCATGGTGGTGTGGCTGGTGGTGCCGGCCGTCTCTTGGCTCCACATGGATGATGCGGGTGAAAGCCCTTCCATTATTGGGACGACATCTTTGGTGTCGCTAGCGTCATGCCCTTCTTGAAGGTGACTTCAGGCAACTCCGATGCAGACCTTGGGGCCAACATTGACTTTTTCGGTGAAGTGCTTCAGCTTTGGTTGCTCATGTGAGAGCATATTTTTTCCTCTTCCTTTCTTTTTTCTCCTTTTCCTTAGTTGTTTTCAAAGTTAATACGGATGAAAAAAAGAGTAGTGGAAATGTGGAGGTTCGGTTCGATGTCCTAGTCCGACCCCGACGGAGCTCCGTGAGGCTTGTGTTGATGTCTCAATCCGACCCAGCAGAGCTTCACGAGACTTGTGTCGATGTTCCAATCTGACCAGAAAGAGTTCAATTGAGTTGTTGCAGTCGAGTCGAGCAGTGCATGTTGATGTGCGAATTCAAACCATCGAGTACCTTTCCAGCTGTGCGGTCTATGGACCGGAGTTGTGGGGGGGATTCTACCCCTTGGTTGTGTGGTCGACTAACCAAAGTTCAGGTACATGATTACGCTACCTCTCCCTCCCTAAACTGAACGGCCGGATTTGTCTATTCTCGAACTCAATTTTTTCCTCGGAAAAATCTCAAGTTTTCTAAATAACTATTTCATTTGTTTGGAAAAGGGAAAAACTACGTATTTCATTTAGAGTAAATTGCGCCCACCATACAACAACTAGTCAGGTATGTGCGGAATAGTCCAACAAGTTGTAAAATGCTCAATTTACTACAATAACTTGTGGGGTGGGTGTGGATTATTCCAACAAATTGTAAAATGCTCAATTTTAGTACAATAACTTGTCAGATTGGTGCATATAGATCCAAAACCATGTAAAATAATCGAATTAGTATAACAATTTTATAGGTATGTGCATATTGGTCCACAAACTTATGTAAAATACTCGGTTCAATATAATAACTTGGCAAATTGGTGCACCTATAGTCTAAATTTACAAATGATAATGTATTACACAAATAAGGTGTCATTCAAATTTTTCTCCCAACTAATAATTTTTTTGTCAACTAAAGTTGCTAATTGTGAATCAAATGTATATACATTACTTATTTTTTATTAGATTGAATCAAGTTTTTGAATTACACCATTAGATTACCAAGAGACCAAAGTTCATAAGGCACATGTGACCTTTTGTTTCTTCTGCACCTTTACTCGTGTATTCAACAACTTCAGAGAAGCATGCTCATTCTTGTTATTTTAGTTCATTTTGTCTTTCAACTATCACATGAGACTTTAAAAATAATTATGTCAAACTTCTAAAAGGTATTAATTGTTAGTACGGGTTACCACATTCTATTACTAGATGAATAAAAATAATATAATCAAATTTGAAATTAATATTGAATGTGAAATTAAAAATATTTCTAATGAATATTTAATATTTGTATAAAAATTGACAACAAAGACATAACACCAAAGGTTCTAGTCCTTACTAAATATTTTTTACCATCACAACACGAATATCAATTATCAAATAATGCACAATAACTTATTCGCAAGTATACTCTAGTCCGGTATTAGAAAATATATTATTTGTGATAACATTTAGACTGCAGGTACATAGAGTGTGCATTAAGTTAAGCATTTACAAGTTCATGGACCAATTTGCACCCACATATCAAGTTATTGTATGAGATCGATCATTTTATAAGTTGTTGGACTAATTCGCACCCACCTGACAAGTTATTGTACTAGATTGAGCATATTACGAGTTATTGGGTAATTTGCACCGACCTTCTGAGTTGTTGTATGTTGAACGCAATTTACTCTTTCATTTATTCGGAAAAGGAGAAGGGATATGACTTGTTGCGCCAACGCCACGCCGGCCTCGGCCGGCAACACGTTGGAGGCACCGCCGCGCAGCCTGCAACGGAAACACGCGCAAACTAGGCGAAACCAAACATCATTGCCTTCATTTGGAAGCCGCTAAAATCCATTCCAAAACCACTCGCTCTAGACGACAGACAAATCCAAAACCCCCCTTCTCTCTCTCCGCCGTCCGCCGGCCTCGCAAGTCGCAACCTCTCCGCCGCCGGCGACCGACCCCAGGTACGCGCCGTCGCTCCCCACATTCGGGTTCCTCCGCCATTCCTCCCTGCTATCTCTAGCTTCGCCCCCTCCGTCTCTCTCTCTCTCTCTCAAAGCTTGCCCCCCCGTGTCTGCTCACAGGACGCCGCCGCCGGCCGCCAATCGCGCTCTCGCGGCGCGGGGAATCTGCCGGTCCTCCCCCTCGATCCCGGGCTGCACTCCGTCGGGTCAGGTGCGTGGTTCCCCGCCGATCCTTCTCGCCCCTCCTCGGCTTCTCTCCTGCACCTGCGCTGCCGGCGGCGCTGCCGCGTTTCGTTTCGTTTTGTTTGGGCGTCCCCCCGCGACGGATTTTCCACCGGAGGTGACGCGGAGATGTGCGTGGTCCTGCGCCGCGACTGCTCGCGTCCGGATGCGGTGCCCGGCCGTGGGTGGGTGCCGGTCCTGGGTCTCAGGCGGCGGAGGAACACCACGGCTGAATCTCACCTCCGCCCCCGCCGTCCAGGGCGGTCTCCCAAATGGAAATTTTGGGGGAAATCTCTGCTGTCGGATTGTTTCCCTTTCCAAGGTGGGAGGCTACTACTAGTAGTGGCTTGCTCTGATCTCACCGCTCTGCTCCTCTTGCGGTGGGATTTGGTCCCGTGATTCCGTATGTACCACACTTTGCGCCTAGCCTAGTGCTGATTGGGTTGCAGGTACTTTGATATTTCAAACAGCGGATTTAAACAAAGATACCATCAACATGTTCTTCTCCTAAAAATGGATGTGCTTCTTTGGCAGTTAGGTGCGCCGCATATATGTTATGTAGATTTACAGGGACTTGGTGTAACATTTGGCAGAGAAAGGATAATATCCCTAACATGTGACGCAAACTGAATCCAGATTTTGGATTCTCCTAACGCTGCTTGTGCATGTGACGGTTGGTAGCGAAAGGGATAATATTCCATAACAAGTAACGCAAACCAAATCTAGGTTTTTGGATTCTCCCTACCACTGCTTGTGGGTTATTCGTATCCTTCCTAATCATTGGCAACATCTAAAGCCAATGTTCTCAAAAGTTGACACGTGCCTTTCTTTTTTCGTTTTGCAGTTGAGCGGAGCCATGACTGCTCAGACAAAGAAGAGGGGTGCCGCAGAGAATGGGGATGGTGGTATTGGTTTGGGTCTTGCAGCCTTCATTGCAAACAATGAGGATTTGGGTCCCATAGTGCGTCATGCTTTCGAATCTGGGAATCCTGAAGCTCTCTTGCACAGCCTCAGGAACATTGTGAAGATGAAAGAGGTTGAGATTGAAGAGATTTGTAGACTTCACTATGAGGAATTCATACTTGCTGTCGACGAACTCCGTGGTGTGCTGGTTGACGCTGATGAGCTTAAGGGCACGTTGTCTGATGAGAACCTGCGACTGCAAGAGGTTGCTAGTGCCCTGCTGCTTAAGCTGGACGAGCTTCTTGAGTTGTATTCAGTAAATAGGAGTGTTGGGGAGGCCCTAGCTACATTGAAGATCTGTCTGCAAGTCACCAGTCTGTGCAAGATATGCAACAGGGACATTGCAGAGGCCAAGTTACATTCTGCATTGAAAACTTTGGAGTTGATTGAGAAGGACTACATGCAAAATATTCCTCTGAAACTTCTGAAAAAGGTTATTCAGAAACAAATTCCTACTGTAAAGCTGTACATCGAGAAGAAAGTTTGTGGTGAGTTCAATGAGTGGCTTGTATATATCAGAAGGATAGGAAAGGAGATTGGGCATTCTGCAATAGGCCAGGCCAACGTGGCTCGTCAGAAAGATAAGGGGATGTGTGCCCGACAGAGGGAAGCAGAGGAATGTAGCAGTGTTGGGTTCAATGAGCATGATGCTTACATCTTGGATGTGGAGAACATGGATGAGGAAGCAATGCTAGAATTTGATCTTGCACCAGTGTACAGAGCACACCATATCCACATCGGCCTTGGTCTTGGGGAAAAGTTTCGAGAATATTACTTTAACAATAGGCTCATGCAACTAAATTCGGACTTGCAGATTTCTACATCGCAACCCTTTGTTGAGTCCCATCAACCTTTCCTTGCTCAGATAGCTGGTTTTTTCATTATCGAGGACCGTGTCCTTCGAACTGCAGATGGTCTTCTATCTGAGAGTCAGGTGGAGACAATGTGGGAAACAGCTATCTCTAAGGTCACATCGATCTTAGAGCAACAGTTCTCTCTCATGGATACTGCCAACAACCTTCTCAATGTCAAAGGTTATATCAGTCTTTTGGGTGCAACCATGAAGAAATATGGATACCAAACTACATTGTTGGTTGAAATTCTTGGCAAAAATAGGGACAAGTATCTTGAGCTGCTTATCTCTGATTGCCGTAAGCAGATAAAGGATGTCTTGTCTAAGGACTCGTATGAGCGGATGCTTATAAAGAAGGAAAGTGAATATGACATGAATGTTGCAGCACTCCAACTTGAACCCATTGATGTAGTACCAGATTTGCCATATTTGGCTCCGTTTTCCTCTTCTGTTCCCAGTGCTTGCCGTATTGTGCGTTCTTTCATTGAGAACTTGGTCAGATACTTGTCATATGGTAGCAGCATGAACTTCTATGATGTGGTGAAGGGTTACTTAGACAAGTTCTTAATTGAGGTATTAAATGAGGGTTTTCTGAACCTTATACATGGTGGCTCCCTGGAATTTCAACAAATGGTGCAAATTGCAGGAAATATTGCGGTTTTTGAGCGTTCCTGTGATATGTTCCTTTGCTATGCTGCTCAACTTTGTGGCGTTCCTAGGCGTATTCGTGAGAAGCCCCATTCTGGTTTGACTGCTAAAGCTGTGCTCAAAGCCACCCAGAATGCAGCATACAATGGATTAATCACTTTGGTCAATTCCAAGGTTGATGAGTTTATGTTGCAGTTGACTAGCATCAATTGGACTGTGGAGGAAGCTCCAGAACACGCAAATGACTACATGAATGAAGTCGTTATCTATCTTCATGAGGTGGTATCTTCTGGGCAGCAGATCGTACCGAGGGATGCCCTGTACAAGGTTGTCTCCGGTGCACTTAGCCACATTGCAGACTCTATAATAACAGTACTTCTTAGTGACAGAGTCAAAAGGTTCAATGCAAATGCTGCGGCAGGTATTGACATTGACCTGAAAATGTTGGAGGGCTTTGCAGATGACACATATCACAGCGCTGGGTTGTCAGAACTGAGAAAGGAATTAAGTTTCAAAGATTGCCTAGTAGAAATAAGGCAGCTAATCAATCTTCTTCTCAGCAACCAGCCTGAGAGCTTCATGAATCCTGTAACCAGGGAGAAGAATTATGGATCCTTGGACCACAAGAAGGTGGCAATCATTTGCGACAAGTTCAAGGATGCACCAGACAGCTTGTTTGGTAGCCTTTCAAGCCGAGCCACGGTGCAGAGCGCCAGAAAGAAGTCTTTGGATGTGCTGAAGAGAAGGTTAAAGGATTTTAGCTGAGATTATCCATGCTGCATCGTTAAATAAGCTAGAACACCCCCTTATGAGAGAACTAGTTCAGTATCTGTCCTAGTCCTAGCCATTTCCAATTCCATTCATCCTTCTTTTTTTATTTCCTTGTCTATCTAATTTGTTTGCATCCGTTTTGGAGCTAATGTAGAATGGTCTGTATAGATCAAATTGTCGCTATACTTATGAGCAGTGCACTTTGTTTTCATGTTCTCTCTCTTCATGTTATGCTCTCTGTTTAAAGTAATGCTCATGGGGGGCTACAGCACATGAATTGGCAAAAGGCTACTTGATGCTGCAAAACTATCATAAAAAAAAACTACCATCACATATCATGGAAGAACTTGTAGGTCTTGACATCGAGTGCGATTGATCTGATGGCGCTGATGCATGCAAGTGCTCCTATGGTGGAGAACATGATGGCGACAGCAGAGATGAGCACCTTCATAGCATACTGCAACCCTAGGTTATCAGGCAGCTTACTAGTCTTCAGAAGTGCGAATGCAGGCAGCACAAAGTCCAGAGGGGTGAAACCAACTGCTCCACAGATTGATACAAAATCCCCAAAGAACGGCATTGCTGCGGAGACGACGGTGATCGCTGCCATGTATGCAGAAGTGTACGTGAGCCGCCACAGGCAGGATCCGCAGCTCCTGTTCTTCGCCCGAACCCGCTCTTCGAAGTGCGCAAACGTTGGCCTGCAGTATATCTTGGTGCAGAAGTACAGTTACTTGATGGTTGTAGCACGAAATTGTAGATGGAAGTAGCAGGAGTTTTACCTGGAAGCAACCTGCTATCTGAATGACCGCAAAAAGGTTTGCCATTGCAATTGCCCATCTTGGAGCTGTCAGGGAGGACAGGATGTAGGGCTGGACTTGGGAACCGAATGCCCAGTAGCCACTGAATGCCAGGGTCCAGTAGGACACGACGATGATCGTGTAGGCAGCCGAGACACCTTTGTACATGTTTGCCCTCACCGGTTCACGCACAGTGCTCTGAATTTTCATGAAGTCTTTTTGAGAATGAGAGGGTACTTTTACTACCTACACATGAACCTCAACTGAACATGAGACGTGCACCTGAATTTCTGGCAGCATGGCATCACCAAAGGAGAACGCTATCGTGCCCAACGCGTTGAAAGCTCTGAAGATCTTCGTCGCGGTGGTTCCTTCAAGGCTGTAGCTGACTTCCTTTCTGTCGATCCGGTACCCTGCACACAGCAGTGATCGCTGTTCAATCCTCCTTTAAACATGAGGATAATGTAATTTCAGACATTCTCGCAGACTGAGAAATGGCGCTGAAACTATTACCATCATGAAGTGTGACACCAATGGTTGTCGCTGCAAACCCAACTGTGCTGGCAGTGCAGATAGCATTGACCCACCGGAGCGAATGGATGTCAGGGAGCTGGGAGAGGAGCAGCTCGAATGCGCCGAAGAGAAGGATGAACTGCTGCAGGGTCATCGCGCCGTCGTCAGCGGTGCAGAAGTGCTTGTACACGGCCTTGAGGCTGCTTCCGGCTGCGATCTGGATTGCAATGTTGTTGCCCACTGATGCCACCTGCTGGAAGGAGCTCACATACCAGTAGCCCCAAGGACCTTCAATTCAACAACATCACAGCTTCAGCTTTTCAGAAAATTCTTTGCTGTGAAAGTATTGTACAAAATTAAAGCACTGCTCGATGGGGTGCTGAAAAAATGTTGCTGACCGAAGATGCTCCTTGCGAGGAGCCGGTAGCTGGTGTGCTTCTCCCCATTCCACTGCCACAGCGAGGCCAGAACCAAGCTTGAGTACCACGTGGCCAGTGTCCCGATGAGCAAGCTGCAAACACCAAGGGGCCAGCCAAGGGAGGCGACGGCGAAGGGCAAGGGCGCGTAGGCCGCCGGCGTGGCGATCGTCGTGGCGACGTGGAACGCCGCGTGGCGCCACGTGCCTCTCCCTCCCTGCAGCTCCACGCCGGCGCCCTCACCGCCCGCCCCCTGATCCTCCGGTGCGCCGCCGCCGCCACCTCTCGCCGGCGGTGACGACATGTTGTGTGTGAGGGTCAGGCTTGGCTGCTCCTCCTCTTCACCTACCTCGAGACGAAGACGAGCACGTCATGCACCAGAGAGACGTGTGGCGTCTCAGGCTGGTGTGGTGGCGGTGACACTGATACGGAGCTACTGAAGGGCTGCAAATATCTCTTTCATGTCGCCCTTGGAAAGAAAAGCAGGAGGAAATTTGAGCAAAGATTTGTCTTCGGCCTGTAAGTTTGTGCCACTAATAATACTCAACGAGTTGTGGGACCAGATGTCAGCCTCACATGACCACGATAAGTCAACAGCGTCAATCTCATTTAACCCGAGGAAGCTGCAAAGTCCAAAAGCGTGAAGATGGTGACTAGATTAGACAATACTCCATGAGACAGAGAGTACGAAAACAAATCCCCGGAAAACTTGGAAATATTCAAAAGCGTAAGCTTTTCCTATTATATTTGGAATCCGGGAATGGTAGCAGGATCAATTTCAGAAAGATATCACGAAAAACTAGTCAGATCAGACTTTTTGTTTCAAAACAGGACATTGATAGTGGTAGGTGATGCATGATCACTTGGACAAGTTCAATCAGCGCAGAGAAAAATATGCATGTGACAAACAAAACATATAGATAAATCAAAAGAATCTACTTAAAAGCAGGCGTAGGAATTAGGCCTCTGTAAGACTGAACTACCGAAGTTGTTGGATCGGATCGGCATGATACCTAGCTTGCATTCCGGAATAAGGCTATACTCATTGGTTTTACACGAGGTGCATGTATCATGTACAATTTAACTCCTCTTGTCAAGAACCATTAAGGTTTGTTACATTTACTGTTACAGACTTGCTCCTAATCTCAACAACCACCATGTCACATACAAAGAGATGTTTTATCTGTTTCAGTAACCAGCAACAATGGGCAAGCTAGGTCGATTGAAAACTCAAGTGCAAGACATGGAAAATTGTGGCCAGGTATGCCTCTCTCTCCCACATTGAGTCAGATCCCAAGTAAAGAACATTTGTTCTCCTGCAATGGCATCCATCTCCAAGTATCTACGATTTCCGATGGATAGCATTATGGGCACCTACTGGAGCGGGAGCGCCATCGTTAGCTTGTATACTATCTATGAATGAGAAGATCTGCAATAAGAATTGGAATAGACTGGAGTCAGATCTATTTCTGAGTTGCCTGATAGATTTATGGATAAGACCTGTGGTCCTACTATTTGCCAAATTACAGTAAGCTGCTTGTACACACAATTTTGGATATTTGGGAACTGTAAACAAAATTTAGAATTCTGGGCATGATAGATTACGAAAGTTCCCGATTCTCATCATATATGCAATGCTGTAAAATGTCTTCATTATTGAGAGCATCTTCAAAATTCACCTCCTTGGTATCAAATGATGGAACACTTACCTCATGACCAAATAGTGTGAACTCGAGGCAAAACCTTTGTTCATCATTGAGTCACAACTCTTCGCAACTCTGCTAAATGGCTGGTTATCTCCTGTACACACTGCAGTCCATCACTGCTACACTGGAGGGAACTCAACACCTGCTTGAGAAACTCCTGATCAGCTTGAAGTGCCCTCAGTCTTATGTTCAACAGTGAAATTTCATTCTTAAGATTTGCTACACCACTCATCTTGTCAGTTTGGGAACAACATGAACATTTATCCTTGTTATCATCAGCTATTTCATGTCCTTTGTGTTGCTGAGCTGAAGTTGATTCGTGACTGATGTGTTCCTGACCATCAGGTCCTGTATGATCTTCGAACAGTGTGTCCTCTTGACTAATTTTGGCATCATCAGAAGCAAGCCTGTTTGTGGAAATGCCGAGATCTTCCTCCAATCTAATCAAGGATTCCAAAATGCGTGCCTTTTCATCTTCGAAATGCGACATGGTGCTCCTCACAAAATCCATGCCATTCATGACTTCAGATGCCAGATTTCTGTCATCTATTGTGTTGTTCATTGGATTAGGGGCATTAAATCCCGCACCATTGAATGGCTCGCTCTCTAGGAGCTTTAGGCAGTTTCTTAGTTCTGCATCCATGTCAAGTAATTCTTTCTCCCTCTCTGTAAGCAAATCATGTAGATTCTGTATTGCTTCGTGGTCATGGTCAGCCTGCTCTTCCATCATCCTTAGGTACTGCAGTGCTTCCATCTGCATTGCAGCCTTTTCCTCCTGCAACCTATTGATCATGGCCATTGTCTGGCTAGCCGCAACCGCTGAAGCACTCCTTTCTTCCTCAAGCTCTTTGTAAAGAGCAGCCATTGACTTCTTGTTGAGCTCGAGCTGCTTCTTTACATTCTCAAGACAACTTTCCCCTTCAGCATCGTCGGTGAGGCTCCCATCTGAAGGTTCCAGCACCGAATAATTCCTCTCAAGAGATGGTTTCTTGCTTGTAGTATTGCTTTCTTCATTCTCAACGTTGATATTGGGGCTAGGAGTCCCTTCACTCGAAGAACTGTCAAGACCCCTTGCAGAAGAAATCTGAGAAAGGAGTGCCTTCACTTCTTGCTGAGTTGTTGAATTGCTGTCCCTAGCAGAGATGATTTCTGATGGCCGAGGAGACGTCAAGTTGACCCTAGCAGCGAACACATTTTTTACACCGATGTTGTGGTCAACAGCAATGTGTGTCGGTGCAGCAGATCTATAAGTCGCTGGCTTTGTTGTCCCACCACTCACAGAAGAGCCCCTGTCCTTTCTAGACTGTCCATCTGAGCCCGGTGAACCATCTGATTCATGGAGTTCCTCGATACCCACCACAAAAGCTACATCAAGAAATATGTATATAGTTAGTTAGAATCTAAAAATATTCAGTTATAGTAATAATACAAGAGCACAATAGTTTAGATAGCTATGCATACTCTTCTCTTTTGGATGACCTGCAGGAGCATGTTGAGGTACTACCCTGGATGTCATGGAAACCATGTTGTCCCTTGCAGAAACTTGGCTCCTTGGGTAAATGTCCTCTGAACCGCATCCAGTATCCCAAGACTCCACAGCATTGGCAGTTTCAGAATGCTTCTGCGCATTGCGAGTATTCTTGAATACCTCCGAACAGCAAGAACACAACCTTCTTGACATTGATCTGGAGCTAGAGTTAACCTCCTCGCTGGAACCTACCACGGTGCATGCAAGGAGGCATGCTTTGCAGAGACCATCAGAGCGTGCAAGCTGGTCGTGGCTCTTGCAGTAAGCCAAAGATGAGACCTCCAAGCAATGCGCGGAGCAAACCAAATCCGCAGAGAACCATGCCTTGCCATGGAGGGCATGGTCAAGCCTCGTGCAGAAGATGCATGGCGCCTTGAGCCCGCAGATGCGTGCTAGCCTTGTCGCTGCGTGTGATGCCAAAGCCACCACATATAGCAGTATGATGACACAAAGCTCGCCACAAGCGTAGGACAGCATGGGGCAGAACCGGTGCCAGAAGTCCTGTGATCCCGAGCCGGTTTTCACAGCCATTTCTGATACATACAGGTGGCAGTGCTTCCTCAACGAATCACGCAGCACAGTTGGTGGGGAAGAAAATAATGAAACTTTGTCACGCCAATGCCTGAATTCTGCCCAAGAAGCTTTCTGTATAAGGAGCTTCCTTGAGAAGGAGGAACGGATGCGAATTCGTGTGTCGCCAATGCAGGAACCACGGCAATGCAAACCTCTTGCAGAATTTCCAATATATCAATGGTTGATTGCGCAGGGAGAAGTAGAACTTGGATCGGAGAGGAATCGAAATTTTCCCTGCAGAGATGATGCAGTGACGTGATAATGTGACAAAGTGTCATTACCCCAGCAATTTAACAAGCACTCAAGATTTCCCTTCGAGGGGTTGATGAACATCATCCAAATTTCCTTTTTGCAGCAAAACGGACAGAAAAAAACGGCTGCTTTTTCAACATTTGATCGGCTGCATTCGAATAAGATTCATAAAATCCAAAATTGTCCCCAGAAACATTTGCATTCCCCGCACATCGACGCCACACTCGAAGCCGAGGCGGGGGGGTGTTAACAGATTAGGAGACTTACCCTACCTGCAACGCCGAGGCTTCAAAGGGAGAACCTCGCCGGAGAATCGAATCCACTAAAAAGGCGAACAAACAAATGCGTGGGAAATCAGAGAATATTGGAGTTAATCCGTTTAAAAAAATCGGTGGTTTCTTGGCAGGAAAGAGGAGGTGCGCTCCCCTGTCTCTCTCCCTCTCCACGCGGGAACGAAGAGAGGAGAGAGAAACGAGGAGCCGAATGCGTCTGCCTTGCCGCAGGGAGGCCCCAAACGCGGCGTTTTCCCTCTCCAATCCCCCGCATGCTTAACAGGCGTCCGGCGCGAGGTTTCAGCGCGTCCCCTCCTCGTTTTGGGGTGCTGCACCTGCTTGCTTATATTGGTGTCGTTTTGGGCCATCTGCTTGTAATTTTACAGTAATTCGCCTTGGCTTTGCTTCGATTAAAATTGAATTCTTGACTCTTTGCTATCTTAGAATTTCTCATCTTGTTTATATTGATTTTTTTTTACCTATTACTAGGTGCCTTTCGTGCGGCACCTAGTGATCCCAGTAGCAGCAACCACAATCCACACCTAAATAGCAAATGACACTAGAGCAAATACCACAGAAACAATGAATGATTAGGACGAGTTCGCTTCATTACAACGCAACAGTTAAAACTTCAAACATCTCGACACACATCTTGTACATCGTCTGTGCCGAATCAACCAGAAATTCACTTCCATAGACCATAAGCTCAGGCTCCAGTTTTTAAACCATGGAATCGATAAGGCTACAACAAAACGATCTACAAAGAATCTAGATGGAATCCTCAGGGCCAAAATTGTAATGCTAGAATAATTTTAGGGTAAATATCAAATCAACTACTCAATTTACTGTCTTTGTATTTCCTGTGGTGCCGGTATCAGGGTTTGGGTATATTTGGTGGTATGTGCAGAAACAAAACTTTTTGGAGCTTTCAGTATATCATTTGAAGGCGCGGAGCTGGCAAACTGGTCACTCCGCTTTCCTCAGCAGTAAGACTATCAACTTGGGGAGATCTGGATGCTGGCAAATATGATGGAATGAAGTTGAAACTATGACCAGGGGAGGCGGCAGCTGCTTCAGCCATAAAATTCTAGTAGAAAATAAAACAACGGTCAAGAGAGTGAAAAAGCTGATGATTGCAAAACCATGAATGGAACACATTATAAAGCCCTATTTGTTTGCAGTTTACGGCGATTTTTTGTGCGGCCCAAAATCGCCATAAGCTCCAAACAAACAGAGCCACAAGATGGCATGCAAAACAAGTAAATTGAATCGCCACCATTTTCACTGGTCACATACTAATGAGCTGGCTGTTTATTAGGCCAATTAGAATTTGGAGATCAAACAAAATCTTAATGAATTTCGAGGCTAGCCTAGTATGCTTTCTTTCTTCTTCCCTTAACACCAGATTACCCCATTAAAATACTCAGTACATTTAAATGATAACAACTAGAGAAGGTAAGCATATTGATGACCTAGTAACCTTGAGCATTGCTCCTTAAAAGAGAAACACACACACACAAACACACACACAGAGGTTAGTAGCTTGCCTTTTTGCCGATGCACTTACTGATGTTCAGCATTTGAACAAAACCAGCATGGCATCTGTTGCACTCTTACCCAACAGATGCCAATAGATTAACAGGACTGAACATAATAGACACTAAACATATGTATCCAACCAGAGGACAGAACTGTATAATGCAACCATCGAAGTACCATCACGCAAGTACTGTCAGAGGATAATATATCATCTCACAAGACGTATAATGAAATCTCTTACCTTAATCAGCTGCTCTGCAGTTAGAACATCCGTTGCAGCAGTTCCAGTGATCTCAATAGACATTATGCCCTCCTCGGAATCATTTATCAAAATGCTTGACCTGCTCGTACGCCGAATGTATTCAATTCTTTCACCAGATGGGCCAATCACAGCTTCAGCATAGAATATTGGAACTTGCATCTTCTTCTTGACCTGTCAAACACGCCATCCCAAATAGATACTGATCAGTTTTAGCAGGACATTCAAAACATGTGATCGAGCAGACAAATAAGATGCCTTTGGTAACCATACATACCTGAGAAGCAACTGCTGCAGACCGACCAGTTGATGAATGCGGAGCCTGACGTGGTGGTACTTCTGGCCCACAAGCAGATACGCGACAGTGCAGAAGATTTTCCACAGTAGTTGGTGGATGCATCCTGAAGGGTGGAGATGCTTCTCGTCCATGTGCAGAAATGCCACGATTTGGAGGTAGTTCACTAGCATCTGATGGAGATATCCTGGTTGGATAAGCTTCACTTCCATGCAAAGATTTTAGTAAGTGTGGATGTTTACCCATTTCAGCTGATTGATATGCCTGTCTCTGTGGATGTGCTTGTTGTCCATATACAGATATAAGGGACCTTACTCTTTCGAAAGAAGCTGTTGGACTGATTGGAGTTGCACGCCGTCCATATCTGAGGTTGCAGCGTGAACGTACTTCCATAGGAGCTGATCGATATGCCTCCATAGGTGAAGATGCTTCTGGCCCATATGCACTTCTACCATGGTTTGGTGGTGTAACTGATCGATATCGCCTGAAAGATGTAGGTGCGTCCCATCTGTGTTCAAATGTCTCAGCATGTAGAAGATTTTCACTAGAATGCCTAACCCTCAAATAGGAAGTGCCAATCCATGGTTCACGCTGAAACTCTTCAGAACATACAGAGTGATAGCCTGGACTATCAGCATGCACAGGGCCATCAGGATGGTCAATGTAGTGGCACAGAGGCATGTCCGTGTGCAATATTGGCATAGGGACCTGAAGAACGAGTTGTTAAAATTAAACATAGGTAAGGGTAAAAATGTTCTCTCATTTCAGTATGCCTGTTAAGTAACAATATTTAAAAAAACTGGCAACTTACATGACGGTCGAACAATGGGATAACACTTCGATCAACCAGATACTTCCTCAGATGAGAAGCAACAAGTTCCAAAGCCTTATGCACTGCTGACGGCAGTCCCCAAATTTCAACAACCCTATCTTCTTCCAGTGCAACAGGCGGCAGATCACCATCTAAAAATTTAAACCATGCAATGAGTGAGGTACAGACCAAGTATTACTGAAGGCGACTGACAACCCCAACAATACCAATTGCAAGAATAACATGCTGAAACTGAAAGTGTATGTCATGGAGGCTCCAAACAGAAAAGATAGATTATCATCTAGGCAAATAACAATTCGAAACTTACAAATTTAAATACTACCGAAAATAAGGGCGACAGTGATGCCAACTTTATAAATAAAATTCGATGGGGGCAAAAACCATGTTTTATCATGTGATTTGATGAAACGATGATTTAAACTGTTTCTTTTCTGTTGCACTAATGAATCATGAGCTGTCATTTCAGTGTTACAGTTGAAATTACTGGACAAAACTCCAAGAAACAGTTCATAAGTAAGAAAAAAGATATACGAACAATTGAAAAATTATAAAGTTCTGGCACAGTTTATACTTTATCAGAACTCTTTGAATGTAGATCAAGATTTGCTGAGCATATATGAGATATCGATACCTGACAAAATATAGCACATATAAGCATCATCACTATAGCAACACTGTATTTCAAAAGTGCATCTACGGCCTAACATTGATAAATGCAAGTGTTCAACCATGTTTGAAAGAATTTGCAATCATGCAATTGCAATAGCAGTGTACTTATTTGATGAAAGTAAAGTACAGTTCATGCTACCATGGGCTTCACCAGAGCAAAGTTGGGCAGAAACAGGGCTACTTCATACTTAGAGTACAAAATATTGTTTGCTTACAAACAGAATACTGATGTTCTCACTAAGACAGCACAATCATCTGAAGATAACCATGCACTTCTGTGGCGGTCACTGATTATCAACAGAACATAGAGCGAAAACATGAGCTGATAGGCACATCGAAATAAGAAAGTTACCAAGGACGCGGATATTGGTTTGCGAAGCCTGCATGATTGAACTTATCTTCGCACCCTGCTCACCAATAAGGCTTGCTGCCTGTTCACTTGGTGCAAGAATCCGTGTCACAATCGTACTATTGGATCCCACATCTAAAGCATCATCATTAATTACTTGCTGATACACTCTTAGTAGCGCATCCATAGCTGGAGGTAGTGGCACATCAGGCTGCTCCTTTCCAAAAATGATTACCTTCCAACAGGAAAACGAGAGCAAGTTTTATGACAACTCTTTACATTGAACCAGAACATGAAGGAATTTTGAAATGTATTTAGCTGCCAGCTCAGTAAAAAATGAATTGGAAATAACAGACTGTGATAGGTTTGGCATGAATTGAACAATTTTCGGAAAATGTGGCATGAAATAGATAATTACAGAAGCAAAGGTAATTGAGACAATGGCATGAACCTAAATGTTCCAAACATAAATCATGCTCTCCATTTAAGAGCCATGGGAGAGATAACCAAGGACACTAAAAAGTGAATGTATGGTCCAAGAATTGTGACCACCAAGCCATACTGTTTTGAAGAGTTTATCATGATTAGCTTATGGATTTTTCCTTAATTTGTGGTAAATGCTTTAACAGCTAAGTGATTGTTCCCTTGTTTTATTTTCCAAAATATTTCTCCATGCCCTCCAAAAAAATTTACAGTACATATCTTGTTTAGATCTCCTCAGTTATCATTGATTAAAAGGAGTTGCAACCAGTACTGCTGTAGCTCCTGTGCACTCATGGAGAGCTGGGTTGTTACAATAGGGAAAAAACAGCACAACATAAGATTAATAATAAGATAAAAAAGGATGATAGTGAGTTGACAAATTGTCCTATATTTTAACCAGTATAAAGTAAAGTAAATACAGATTCGTGTGGGCCAAAACTTAATAGCTAGCTGAAGTTCAAAGGGCCTACAAATTTAATGAAAATGGCTACATGGACAATCTACTTCCCTAGCTAAACCCAAAACTTCATTGCAACTAATAGCAGCGAGTTGTAACCGACAAGATTCAAGGATAAAAAACACAACGGTTTTCAAAGGAAAACAAACAAAGTTCTTTCCTAAAAGACAAAAGGGCGATGTAATGCAGCCAAAATTACAAGAAACGTATTATCCAATGAACAAGAAACAAAAAATTCCTTTGGTTCCTGTTTGGAAACCAGGGAAATCCTAAATTTAACTGTGCAGTGGACTACTTACAGCTTGCTCTGCCGCACAAATATGGCCACCTATAATTCGGACGCAGGCTTTTGTTTCCTCACACAATCTTCTAACCCTCTCACCTTTGTGGCCAATTATCGCGCCAACCTTATGTGAAGGAATCAGCATCCTGAAGACACTGGTTCCAGGCCAACCAGGATACCTGTTTTCACCAGCGGAGGAAGTGGTACCACCAGAGTTTTCATCATCATCAACACCTTGTTTGAGAACACTCTGCTCATTGCTAGTCGCTTTATGAAACACTTGCTCCTTGGAACTTGACTGCATCTTAGCCATGCTACCAGCACTGAGGCATAAAAAAATATCGACAGCACAGGTTAAATCAACACCCAACAGAAATAATAACACTGTTACATCCTAATGGGTAGGATACAGTAGTGTATTGCAATTAAATGTCAGTGGCATGTGCTGAAAGTATGATTGAAACCACTAACGACGGGAAATGTCGAGCAAACCCGACACATAATACAAGACACACAGCACAAGGACCTTATGGACTCGAAAATTGACTTGCCCCAAATACAGTACAACTGAAATTCGAACTTAAATGCCAGCAGCGTACCGCTGAGAGCAGCAGCCTTCACCATCCAGACCATAATCGCAGTTCTACGCAAGCATCATACGAGCAGCAACTCGCAGAGCCGACCCCAAAACTACGCGTAAGAACAAAAACAATAAAAAAGAGAGAGGAAAAATCCAGCAACAGAGCTCTGCGATTAGATCAAGTTGACGCCGTTTCGCACCCCAAAACGCTCAGGCCTTACTCTGCGCGCTCTCAATCCAACCCCATCGTCCTTTCCCCAACCCTAGAAACGGAAGCGCAGCCCGCGGGGGTCGAGGCCGCGCCGCCGCCCAACCCCGACCAGAAGGCGTGACTCCCGGGACGCGCGAGCACTCATGCACCAGAGCTTACCCGTACCTTCTCGTAGGGAGGGAGCCGTCTGGGCGGCGGAGAGCGGAGCACGAGGTGGAGGCGGCAATGGCGGCGGCGACGACGAGCCGCGGCGCGGCGGAGCACGTGAGGGATCAAGGGTGGAGAGAGAAAGGGGTTTTAAAGTTGGTGGAGAGCAGCGAGAGGAGGAGGGTTTACCAGCAGCGGAGCTGCGGAGGACAGAGGATCCTCGTTCTGTTCACACCAGTGGCTCTGCGGCTGTTTGGGCCTATTGAGTGTTTATGATGGGCTGGGCCGAAATATTTCAGGTATTTCGTGAATGCAATTGGCTGTGGGCTTGCTTGATCTATTATTGTCCTCTTGCTTCCCGGCCCATAATGGCCCGCCCCTCCTTGCATGTAAAAATAAAGAAATAAACATTTGATTTCAGCATTATTATTCCATGATTCTATCTCATATCCTCTCTTTCAAGGGAACAATAACCCCTCTTTTCTCATCCGCTCTCTATTGCATGGGTGGGTGCAAGAAAAAAAAGATTCTGAATAGAAAGGAAAGATATTGAAAAGCAAAAATGACTTGTGAAACTCTTTTTATGTGTAACAGAAAAGAGTTGTGATGTCTTCTTATTCTACGTATAGTAACAAGAATTGGGGAAGGGGGTGAGGCAGAGGAGATGGACCGCAGCGCAGCGCAGCGCATCGACGGTGCA
Organism: Cenchrus americanus; assembly: GCA_947561735.1. NCBI lineage: Eukaryota > Viridiplantae > Streptophyta > Magnoliopsida > Poales > Poaceae > Cenchrus > Cenchrus americanus. The sequence continues at coordinate 62,117,250 of OX387240.1, forward strand.
CGCCCACGGTGGGGAGGGAGAGGATGGGTAGCAGCACGGCGTGGCGCCGTGACCGAGTGCTACGAGGAAGGGGGAGGTGAGAGGATAATAACAGGGGAGAGGCGACAGGCGAGCCGTGTGTTTTTTCAAAAGCAATAGGTGGGTTGTTCAATGCAAAAAAAAAAAAACTCACGAAATTTAAATTTCATCTTGGCAGAGGAGTATTTTGGAGCATGGGGTATGGTAGTGGCGGTGCTTCATTCATACCGCTGCTCTCATCGTCGTATGGATCTCACTCCAGCCCAGCGCCTCCGAGCAGGCATGGTTGACGTCATCGTTGTCGCCGAGATAGGAAGGCCAGTGGCATGGGGAAGGGAGTTGGTCGGGCGGGGCATGGTGGTGGTGGGCGGCGGCGGCAACGACAAGCGGGTACCAGGCACCAGCGAACAATGTTGGTGGCAGGGAGATGATAGAGAGGATAGAAGGAAAAATAGAAAAGAAAACCTTATCAGTGGGTCCAGTCCAACGTCGCATGCCACGGTGGCAAAACCACCACAGGGGTTATTTAAACGGTATTGGATAGTTTGGGGATTAAACATCCGGTTGTTTAGACGAGGGAGTAACGTGAACCACCAAATATGGTAGGTTGTAGTAGACTTTTTTTCCAAAAAGATAGTACCTCCCTGTTCGGTTGAGATGAAGAATAGTATTTGACTGTTGTGTGAGAGAAAATAAATTTAGATAAGCCGAGTTGAGATAAGTCGATTCTACACCAGCGGGTCGGACCAGCCTGAACATAGCTATATGGCATTTATTTCGCAAGTTTCTGACATACTCCAGCCTCGGAAAAAAATAGCTTTTTTGCTGTAGCAGGAGGGTGCCTCACACAGCCAGTAGTTTCTTAAGTGCTAAGATTGGAATCAAAACAGCCCGGCAACGCAATGCAAAGCTAATACTATATGTAAAAGAACCCCTGTGGCCTTTGCTGGGGAATAAAAATCATCAACTGATGTCAGGGTCAAGCACTCCTGAAAGAACAAACCATTTTACTAAGTCCTATTATGCTTCTTAATCATAGCCAAGAATAAGCGCAATGATGATGATGGGTCGAATTTCACGATGGAGTATATTAACTGACTTTTCTGCCCATAAATCTATCGGTTTAGTTGACCTATCCACGGAATCTTGGCGCCACGTTTTTGCATAACCATCATAAGCTGAGGCTGAGCATATATTACTCATGATTGCGATCTGAATGTATGCGTATGCTCATATTAAAACCCATGAGCCCATGACCAAATGTCTCAATCTGTCCCCTGACATGTATAAAATCCTCTTTGACGCTGCATTGTGAAGGGCAGGCATTGCAAGATTTGGTTTCTGCACGCACTGCACAAGATGTAGTGTGGAAGCAGCAAAGAAGCCAAGGCAGAAAAAGGGATTAATTTGCTTGTGGGCTAGCTTGACGCCATTTGCCCACCACAAGGCAGCATCATTTGGCGCAGGCAGGCAGCAAAGCTTGTAGTATAAAGGAAGCTCGCTCCTCTTCCTCCTCCGTCTGCCCCGTGATCATCTCGTACGTTGAGGGGAGTGTCGTCTGGCACGAGACCGGCCGGCCGGACAGACGCAGCTGGCCTGGGCCGTCGCCGGCTCGGACGGTCTCGGACCAGGCTTCATTCCCCCCAACGGCTCCAGGCGTCACCGGAGTCGGGGAAGAAGGTGGTGCTCTGCTGATCTGGAAGTCTGAATGTGCGTATTGGCAACGAAGACCATGCATGTGGTGTCTCAGGCTCTCAGCTCCTTATCTGCGCTTTAATTTGCAGTAAGTGCTTTCGTTCTTCTTTGTTTTGATTTCGATTGTGAATCGAACACGGTTGGTTCACTTCTTCCATCAATGGTGCTCTGTATCTTCCAGGTAGCATCGTTTCAGATCAAATACTGTTCTTGAGGAGGCGGAATGCGTTGGCTAGAACTTCAGACCTGCATCTTCTCTAGATAAGCTACAGGTTGCCGTCATAGCTTGGGCATTTCGTTTTTCTACCATGATTACCGCAGTAATTAACCAACCGTTGGTAATTAACGGATCAGCACACACTACATACTCTACTCGTCATTATCAACGGAGTACTGGGTAGGTAGGTTAATTAATCTTTAAAAGGCCTTGTGGGGCCGTCGTGCAGCTTGATCTGCATCGGTTCTCGTGTCGTCGTCGTTACGAATCTTTCCGATCATGGAAAGATGGCTTCCAAGATTGCTTCGTCAGTCGCCTACACGTGCGCCTCTCAAGACTCTCAGCTAGCGTGTGCGTGCACAGATGACAGACCACAGCTGAGCTTCTGGCTAACGCTGCCGACAGATCGATGCAGGCCGCGGGCGGATACAAGATGCAATTCTCAGGGGTCTCAACTTCTTCTTCCTCCTCCTCTTTCTTCTCTTTTCCTTCCTCTTCCTCCTCTTCACCTACGTATGGAATTTGTAGGGGGCTTCCATGGAGTTCATGGGGTGGAATCGCCACTGCAGAATGGTACTGTGGTTTTGGTTTTGAGTTTTGATTGAGTTCACATGCATATGCATGGACCCGTGCCATTTTTTATCAGAAAACACTGAGTCAAAACTCATCAACATTCCGTGGAGATGATGACTCATCCCTGATCTAATGAATAAGTATGTTTTGTACAAGATATGAGCACTTTTGGTGTGTTGTCGCTGGGCCGTGGCGGAAAGACTTCATGTTCTAGCCGAGCACTTCTGCTTCTGGACGACGGAGGATATATGCTGATCGGCTGCCTGTTTTTTTCCCAAGAAAGAGATTGTTCATTCAGCTCAAATTAGATCTGATTACAATATGACATCACAACATGCTGGATACAATCACGAATTCCTACTAAACAAACCGTCGAGCTGAAGACTCGTCTGGCACTGTGCCAATTCGTGTGTGCTGCGATATTTTGATTTCTATTGACCTTGACCAAACGAATATTTCTGTACAACAATCAGACTCTAAATCAGTGGACCATGGCACCAATGGTGAGCCAACAATAAGCCTTCCCTACATGCAAGGAGCTCTGCTTCTTCCACTGAAGAGCATTGGAACAAATACCTCCATGTAGAGAGGATGACTTGTCCCTTATAATCCCTAATGATTATTCCTGCAGAGGCTTGACTTGTGGTTTCACCATAGCTTTTCCATCAATGGTCTCCACAAGAGCTTGGGGTTTTCCTCCATTTGCACTTTGTGCTTTTGTCTTCCGGCAAAAACATTGACAGTGCCCTTTCCCTTCACATCATCTACACTACTATGTTGGATTAGGAAAAGAGTGCCTTGCTGGGCTCTTAAAGCTTGAGTCGATACATCAATAGAAAGTTGACCTCCTCCATATGTCAGAAAAAAAAAATTTGATAGCATAGCGTTCTCCCTCATATAGTCGATCAAGTAAAAGTAAGAACCTATCTGGGCTAGTGAATTGAAGTTGAGAATCATCCGGCACAAGCCAATTAGCTCGCATTGTTTCCAGGAGAGCACAAGAGTGAGAACAAGCAACCACTGCATGGCAAGCTGATTCAGATTGTACACCATAAATTTTACATGTATATCCGTCAAGATATTCCACGCTTTCTTGTTACGGTTAGTTGGGAGAGTGTTTCTTGCCAGACGCCAAAAAAAATTCTAACTTTTGGAGGGACATGTGCTTTCCATGTATATGTTGCAACATCCACTTCAATTTTTATTCTCACTACTTGAAGCATGTTTTTCAAAAGTGCTCAGGTTCAGTGCAAGTTTGTACGCACTTTTTACTGAAACGGCTGCGCTAGCGCCCTGACGTCCGATAGGAACGTTTCCCAATGGGCGCTTCGCAACATTCGAAAATATGTTTGCAACATGGAAATGAGTCTTTGCAACATTCAAATTAAACATTTACAACATCAAAAAAATATTCGGGGCCATGTTGCGACCTTTGTTGCGTCGCAACATCCAAACATCGGGGTCCTCCTCCCTCCCCTCTCGACACAACACTCAACATCACACGGTGTGTGCAACATCGAAACTCAACATCCACAATATCGAAAATCAATGTTTGCAACTTAAAAAAATTGTTGATAATGAACTATCGAAAATTAGGGGAAAACCCCTCCGCAACATCTACTTCATGTTGGTTGAAACATTCAAATACCTTGTTGAAAATGCAACATTCAAATATAACACCTGCAACACACGTGTGAAACATTCGCAACATCGTGACTCTCTTTGCAACATCCATACTACGAAACGTTTGAAACACTCACATGAAACATCTGGAACAATAGAATCCTAAGCTTGCAACATGCAAATAAACCAGAAAAAAAGAGATGATGCACAGGTGGGGAGGGAAATGCAAAAGTAAACGGGGAGGAGCACGCTCATTGATCCCGCAACGTCACACCCCGTGTCCAGCGCCTCCTCCGCCCACGCCGCCTCAGCCCGCGCGCCCGCTACTCTCCGCCGCGCGCCGGAGTCAGCCGCGCCGCTGCGGGGATGCGACGGTCCCTGCTACGCGCTCACCCGCACTGCATCGCAGATGAGCTAGTGCGACCCGCGGCTCGCTCGCTCCTCATCGACATGCCGACCGTCTGACCGCGGCGTATCCGACGCGACGCGCTCTTCCTTTGGCCACGAAGGAGTAGCACGCGACGAAGTGACCCAAGCCCCACTGCGAGCACTCCGCTGGCAACCCGCCATGGCTACCGCTTGGGAGCTCCTCCGACGGTTGGCGCGGTTCACCCTCACCGCAGGGGAGCGGCGGTTGACGCAATGTGGACAGAGCACATCGAAAAATATGTGAACAGAGCACAACATCCGATATTTCCGTCCGACTCCGAACGGCCGGACTGTAGCATTATCGGAAAATATATGCCTGATCGCTCATAATGCTAAAACTATGATATCTTCACTCCTAGAACATATAGCTTAATTTTTAGGATCTCTTCCACATCTATTGGAGCAAAATTTTGTTGCAGTACATCCATCTTCCATTCCATTCGCTCTTCATCAATAATATCAGCCACCCATCTAAGTCTTGAATGTCTTCTTCTTGTGACTGGTCTCAAATAAAAATCTCTTGGAATCCAATTATCCCTCTAAGTTTGAATATTTGTGCCCTTCCCCACCCGCCAGATTGTGCTTTTTTTCAACAACTCAATACCATACTCAATTGCACGCCTGAGTATTGATAGCATTGCCTGTGAAGACTGTTCAAGCAAATTCCGATTAGGAAAATATTTAGCTTTTAGGATTCTGGAACAGAGACTATTCGGGGAAAAAATTAATAACCGCCAAGACTGTAGAGCTAACAGAGCTCGGTTAAAAAACCGTAAGTCTCTAAAACCCATACCATCTCTACATTTTGGACGCACTAATTTATTCCAAGAAACCCAATGAATCTTCTTTTCCCCTTCTTCTGCATCCCACCAATAAAGTCTAATCATTTCCATGAGATCATCACAAAGACCCTTAGACTATCTCCGGTAACTCACTTATACCTTCCCCATCACCAAAATGAGTAAGAAATGGACACTATAGCACCTTCAACGACTCTCCTATCCCTTCCAAAAAAATAAGCATCCAACCCATTCAGCCCTCATTCTAGGGGATTCTCTCTCCTTCCCTCTTCCATGCGTCCCTCCCGCTCGGCCCGCCTGGAGCCCCTCTACCTCCTCATGCTCCGCCTGTCGCATGCGGCCCCTCCGCTTCCTCCTGCTCCGCCAGTGCCCCTCCTCCTGCCTCGATCCTCCGCACGCTGCCACCGCCGCCGCCCGCATCACCCCGACGCAGATCCGGCCGGCCACGATCTGGAGGCTGGGGACAACGCGCGAGCTAACGAGAAGATGGAGCTCGAGGTCGCTGTGCAAATGTCGACGCGAAGATGGAGGAGGCGGCGGCGGCCTCCCCGACGAGAGCCTGTGTCGGCGGGCTCCAGCGAACGCGCCGCTTCGCCTCCACCTCCATGACCCCCTCCAAGAGCTCCAGCTGCAGCTCGGTGGTGATGGCCTGATGGGCTGAGCCCATGCATGGTGGCGGCCTCCAGGGAGCACACCCCCTCCTAGAGCTCTGCCCATGCCCTTTCTGCCCCCTCCCATCCTGCCTCTTCCCGCCGTCGTGATCTCCGCCGGTGGCGCCGTCGGATCCCGAATCTCGAACCGACAACGAGCGAGCTTGGTGGTAGTGGCCAGCTGCTCAGCTCCGACGGCGGGCCCCGTCGGTGTTTTAGACCGGCAACCTACTACGGGGGAGTACCCGAAGTAGATGAATGTGACTCGCCGAGATCGGTAACTCGAAGGAAGAGACACGTGGCACACAATTTAGACGAGTTCGGGCCGCGAGGTGCGTAATACCCTACGTCTGTATGCTGCGTAGCTCGGGATTGATAGGGCACGATTACGGGATGGTGCAATAGTGCGCCGTGGGTTGTATGAGCCGAGATTGGATGAGGGAGATCGGTCCCCGCCTCGCCTTATATAGTCGGGAGGCGGGGTTACAAGTCGGAGTAGGAAGAGAGTACTAGTCGAGTACGTCTAGGAGTCCTCTCGCGCAAAGGCGGAACATGCACGCCTTCCTAACCGAGTACTACTCCCGTGTAGTCCTTGTGCCCCACGCCTTCGGTGCCGTGTAGCGCAAGCCGGTAGTCCCGGGGGCCCACCGAGTAGTCGGTCCCGGTACCCACCGAGGTAGTGGGCCCGGGGAGGTCCATACGACAAGCCCCCGAGTACTTTGTAGTCGAGAAGGATAGCTTCAAGTAGTCTTGACGGCCTTAACAAGTAGTCCTCAAGCGTCCCTGAGTGCTACAAGTCAAAAGTCCTCAAGAGTAGTCGAAGCATCCCGAGGCTGGAATGTACTCCAGCTGATGTTTGAGCAATCTTGAAGTCTTCTCGAGTAGTCCCAAGCGTCCTTGAAATCTGCCTTCGAAGGTCTTCAAAAAATGCCTGCCTTGTCTTGAAGCCGGAGCCGTCAAGAAGATGCGATTTGTAGAACCGCAATCCACGTGGAGTAGCCCCCGAGCCTCGAGCCGCGGGCTCTGGCTGAGGATCTATCCGAAGTCTTGGCGAGAAAATCCCGAAAAATCCGGAGAAAAAACCGAAGGACACGTGGCACGGAGCCCCCGAGCCTTGAGTCGAGTACTTCCTCTCGAATTGAAGGGTCTTCTTAGAGAATGTGTCCTGAGATGCTCTCGAGACTAGCCGCGTCCCAGGTAGTCGAGTAGAAGTAGCCGAGCCCCCGAGGTGAGGCGCGTCGACTAGTAGAATGCGAAGAGTCACGCGCGGCCCGCCGAGTCGCCCGCGCGTGGACTTATCCGGCCCGCCCGTTGCGGAGGCGTTTTGGCTTATAAATACAAGCCGAAACCCTTAGGGTTTTTCACCCAAGTGAGCCGCAGTCATTCGCCACTTGAATCTTGAAGTAGATCCACTCCGGCCGAGCGCCGCCGCCGTAGTAGATCCGAGCGCATCGCCACCCGAAAGCTGCAGGGTAGCCCCCGAGCGGATGCGAGTGAAGACTCCTTGCACTTGGAGGATGAAGCCGTCCCCGTCGAAGACGTCGAAGGCCGGCGGGAAGAAGAGGAGCCATGCAGAGGCTGCCGCGGCCGGCGCCGGAGCAGCGCCGCCCACATCTCCACCGCGCGCTGACCCAAGCCGCGAGTGGAAAAAATCGAAGGTGAAGACCGAAGACTTCCCCGACCCCGTTGAACAGCGGGTTCATCGGGGAGAAGGAGATCGACATGTGGAGATCCGCCGCGAGAGAGATCCCTATCCGATGGAGAAGGCACAAGACGAGATCCCGATGTTCTCGCGCTTCGTGGAGCGCGGTCTTGCGCTCCCGCCGAGCGACTTCTTCACGGGGCTTCTCGGTACTATGATATCGAGTACCTCAACTTGAACCCCAACGGAATCTTCCACACTTCGTCTTCGTCCACTTCTGCGAAGCCTTCTTGGGAATCAAGCCACACTGGGTTCTCTTCCGGAAGTTTTTCCGCGTGAAGCCGCAGCCCAGCGCCTCCAACCCCAGAGTAGTCGGAGGGGCCGGGATCCAGCTGAGGGAGGATGCCGCGGAGCAGTACCTGGCGTACAAGCTCGTGGACTCCAACACGGATCGGAAGACGAGATGGTTCTACACCACGAACCACCATCCCGAGCCGCCGAAGCCGAGCGGACGGCGGCCCCAAGCACCAAGAGTGGTGGAACACGGAGCCCACCATGCGGAGAGGGGATCCGGCTCCCGGAGTTGCCGGCACGCATCAAGACCCCGCGGGATGTAGGACCGAGGGCCGAACACGTGGCCTTCGGTTTCATGAAGCGCCGGATCCGGCCCGCCGTCGCCGCGGGATACGATGGGCTTCGAGTACACCGGCGACGACGACACGTCGCGGATGCCGGGGGCGAACTTGAGGACAACGACATCATCAAGAGGTTGTCGAGGATCTTCAAGGACATGCCGGAGTACACGGCGTGCCCCCGTCGAGGAGTACTCCGCCGCGCGCCCGCCCAACGAGGTAAGTAGCCGTACCCCCCTCGTCGAGTAGTAGGCACTTGTAGCGGGGTGCCGACGCCTTGTGTCTTTTGCGCAGGATGATGTGAAGCGGTTTGTCTCCGAGCCGCAGCCGCCACCGAGCGGAATCGAAATCCCGGCGGTGGAGAAGGTGAAGGAGCGCCGAGTAGTCGGAGACGGCGACGACACCGTCATCGTGGAGGATACCTCCGATGACGATGATGAAGATGAAGACACGCTCGCAGACCGCTTCCCCGCGGTCGAGGTTTAGCCGTCCGGGCTTGCCTCATGTGCCGCTCGTGCAAGACCCTCCGCCAGCTCCGGAGGCTAGCCTTGCCGCGCCGCCAAGGAAGCCGCGCAACCCCGCCAAGAAGCGGGTGGCAAAGAAGATGAAGGTCTCGTAGACCACGCCTCCGGAGGTAAGTTATCTTGAGCAAGAGTGGTCGAGTTTCCGCCGTTCGAGTACATTGTTGAAGAGTACTCTTCCTTTGTCTTCGGGAGAGGCCGCCGGCAGAGCCCGTGGAGGAGGGCGATGAGGGCATGTGGCCCACGTTGGGGGAACCGGCCGGAAGCCGAAGTCCAACCCCCACCGTTGGAGAAATCTTGGCGCGGTTGGAGCGCCGCCCCTGCTCCAGAGAGAGCGAGTACCCGCGTCCGCCGCCGTTGAAGAGACGGAAGCCGCGGGGACGCGAGGAGACGTTCGCGCCGGCCGCCACCACCGTGGAGGAGGCGGTAGTCGAAGAGGCGCAAGAAGAAACGCCCGCCGAGGGTGGATCGGTTGACATCGCCGCATCCTCGGTGCTCCGGCCGTGACTATCGTCCTGGGTCGAACTTGTAAGTACCACGCTTGAGCCGGGACGGAGAGGAGCCCACGACGCAGAGGCGTGAAAAGGCCGCGCCGCCCGTCGAGGAGCCCGCTCCGAAGCCCAAGCCGCGACCGAGCCCCCACCGCCGAAGCGCCGCCGCCGCAGGCGGTCGTAGTCGAAGGTGAGTACTCCTCCCCGAAGCCGTAGAGCCCCAAAAGAGTAGTCGTAGATACCGATGCGCGTGTTCCCCGGTGACGAGCACCGAAGGAGGTGACATCCCCCCGCGGGGGTGCCCATGCGAGGAGTTGACACCGTAAGCCCCGCAGGCCGCGTAGGAGCCCCCGAGCCCATGGGAGAAACCATCGAGAAGTCCGCCGAGGGGGAGGCGGCTACCACGTCGCCAGGGGTTGCCCTGGAGGTGGCAATCCGATCCCCCGAGATCCAGGATGCGGAGCCTATCCGCTCGGCGCCAATGACGGAGGCTACGTCGAGTAGCCGTGGCGGGATTGAGCTGCTTGCCGACGATCTTGTCGAGCCGGCGGTGTTGGCGCAAGGCATACGGAGGCGATGCGGCGAGCCGAACAAAGGATGAAGGTACGTGGCCGTTGCCTCCTAGTAGTCAATCCTTCGCATTGAGTACTCGCGTGACTTGAACTTGTCTTGTGCGGGACGCCGCGGAGCGATCCCGCGAGAAGTCGAATCCGCCGCAAGGCTACGGCGACACGACACCGCGAGCCGAAGCCCCGGAGGAGCAGCTCGTGAAGTCGAGGAAGCATGCGGCCGCCATGCGGTCGAAGCTTGACGCCGCCTTCGCCAAGTACCACAACGATGTGATGGACTTGCAGGCGAAGGGCGACGAGCCGGTGCGGAAGAACAAAGGCCTCCGCAACAAGAATAAAGGTATGTCTCCCGACTTGTCGGGTACTTGTTGGAAATCATCAAGCTCGACCCGCCGTTGTGTTCCGTGTTGCGGAACTCGAAGGCCAAGTAGAGCGTTCGAAGGCCTCGGAGGTCGAGCATGAAGAATCTCTTCTACCGGAGCAGAAGCCCGCTGTGTACTTGAACTCGACTACAAGGAGCCGGCCTTCGAGTGCGAGAAGCACATGGAGTTGTGGATTGCATCTCGACGGGATCTCGTCAATCGCTACAAATCTTTGCGAGGTTGAACGAAGATCGCGAGGCGCTCCGGCCCAACCGAAGGACCTTGAAGAGGCCGCCCTCCCGATCGCGAGGCTCCCGGTGCCGCACCCGGCGGCCCCAAGATCGCTCCGGTGGCGGATCGACTTCGTGAGGCGCCAAGCCGGGCCGGGCCGCCTACGTGAAGCACATGGCCAAGTCAATCCCGGCAGTGTGCCGGCCTTCATGAAGTCGTACTTCCCGAAGGCCCCGGTGGAGGTAGTCGCCGCACCGCTCGGGATGAGCAGTACGCGAGTTGCTGGAGCAGATGGCTCCCATCGCGGAGCAGGTAGCCGATAAGTTGAACCTCCAGTAGCCCTGCATAGATAGCTAGTAGCCGTAGTTGTATAGGAAACAGTTGTAATGAACTCTTTCATATATCAATGAAATGTGATGATCCATCAATGAGTACTCGTAACCGCGATCTCAGAGTGCGGAGCGCCCATCGTGGAGTAGGTGCGAGTAGTAGTACTCGGCTTAGTAGTCCCGTCGCAGGGAGTAGACAAGAAAGAAGTTGATGAACGATCAAACTTTATTACCGAAGAAGTACACCCGGGTGGCCGGGGGCCGTAGTTACGAGTAGTCGCCGGGACCCGAAGGCCACTTACACCGAGTAGTACCGGAGCGGGTAGCCGCTTACGGTGGGTGATCCGTAGATAGCCGTGTAGGCCGGATCGCGATCCGTAGGTAGCCGCACAGCCGGATCTTGGAGTGTGGTCTCTTGGTAGACCGCCGCTAGAGTCCTTGACGCTCGTCGGCAGCCCTCGGGTCCGTAGGTAGCCGCACGGGCCGGACCCGGAGGAGAGTAGTCCGGAGACTTGGAGCCGGGACCGGAGGGTCGCTTGCGGCAAGGGGAGTTGATGAAGTCGTGTAGACATGAACCCCGGAGTAGTCGTGTAGACTAGGCGTAGAATCGACAGAGCTGGTCGACGTTCCACGAGTTGTTGACTTCTTCGCCTTCAAGTGTTTGGAGGCGGTAGGAGCCTGGCCCGGTCACCTTAGCCACGGTGAAGGGGCCTTCCCAGGGGGAGTTGAGCTTGTGAAGTCCTTCCGTGTTCTGGATACGGCGGAGGACAAGATCTCCAACGTTGAAGGAGCGTTCCTTGACGTTGCGGTCGTGGTAGCGTCGGATACCCTCTAGGTACCTTGCTGATTGGACGAGGGCAGCACAGCGAGCTTCTTCGAGGCTGTCGATATCAACTCGTCTCGTCGTCTTCTGAGACGCCTTCGTCGTAGTGCTCCACTGCTGGCGAGTTCCATATGACGTCGGCAGGGAGGATGGCTTCAGAGCCGTAGACCAGGAAGTAGGGGGATTGCCCCGTTGGCTTGGATGGTTGAGTCCGCAGCCCCCGCAGTGCGTTGGGTAGTTCCTTGATCCACTTGCCCCCTTTTGAGTTAGCGGCGTCGTGTAGCCGCTTCTTGAGGGCGTCGAGCACCATCCCATTGGCGCGCTCGACTCCGTCCGTTGGCCCGTGGATGGGCGACGGAGACGTATCCGACGTCGATCCCGCCGTTCTCGTAGTACTCCCCCGCAACCGGTGGTTGTTGAAGTTGGACCCCGTGTCCGTGATGATGCGGTGGGGTAGCCCGTAGCGGTGTACGAGTTCATCCGAGAAGTCGAGTACTCGTCGGCCCTTGGGGCATGTGACCGGCTTGACCTCGATCCACTTGGTGAACTTGTCGATAGCCACTAGTACCCCGTTGAATCCTCCCGGCGCGGTTGGCGGGGGCCCAATCATGTCGAGCCCCCGCGAGGCAAAGGGCCGAGGTTGGCGGTATGGTGACTAGCTTGTAGGCGGGGACGTGTTGCCGCTTGGCGAAGAACCGACATCCTTGGCACCTCTCGACGAGTTCTTCGGCATCGCCCGTGGCCGTGGGGCCGCAGAAGGCTCGCCGGAAGGCCTTGCTGACCAGCGTGCGGGAGGACGCGTGGTTGCCGCAGACGCCCTTGTGGATCTCCTCCAAGATGTCCTTGCCTTCTTCGCGAGGGACGCACTTCATAAGTACTCCAGAAGACGCGCCTCGCTTGTAAAGCTTGTCGCCGACGAGGACGTAAGACTTGGCGCGGCGGACGAGTTGTTCGGCTGCGTTCTTGTCGGAGGGGACCTTCTGCTCACTGAGGTAGTCGATGAAGGGTTGCCTCCGGTCCACGTCGATCATCATGACCTCCCCGCCCACTGGTTGATGGGCCGGGCAAGTGGTCGGTGGCGCGGCTCCGGGATGGATGGCGCGTGAAGCTCATGGACGAAGACGCCCGCGGGTACTTGGGCGCGGGTGGATCCGAGCTTCGAGAGGACGTCCGCCGCAACGTTGTTGTCGCGAACGATGTGGTGGAACTCGAGACCATAGAATTTGTTCTCGAGCTTGCGGACTTCTAGGCGTAGGCGTCCATGTTCTCCTTGTTGCGGTCCCAAGACTTGTTGACTTGATTGATGACCACCGCGGAGTCGCCGTAGACTAGTAGCCGCTTGATGCCAAGTGAAGCCGCGAGGCGGGAGCCCGTGTAGGAGGGCTTCGTACTCGGCTTCGTTGTTTGAGACCTTCCGGAGAAGATCCGCGGGACGTACTTGAGTTGTTCGCCCGTTGGAGAGATCAAGAGTACCCCCGCGCCCTCGCGCCCTCGAGGTTGAGTGAGCCGTCAAAGTACATCACCCAATGCTCGGTCGCACGGTGGGAGTAGGTAGCGGTTCTCCCGCCACTCGCCATGAAGTCGACTAGTGCTTGCGACTTGATGGCCGTGCGTGGCTTGAAGTCGATGGTGAGGGCGCCGAGCTCGACAGCCCCATTTGGAGATCCTTCGGTGGCGTCTTGGTTCCTCAGGATGTCGCCGAGCGGGTAGTCGGTGACGACGGAGACCGAGTACTCCTGGAAGTAGTGTCGTAGCTTCCACGAGGTGATGAGTAGAGCGTACAGGAGCTTCTGCACGGGCTGGTAGCGAGCCTTGGACTCTGATAGAACCTCGCTGACGAAGTAGACCGGCGCTGGACCGGATAGGCGTGGCCGTCTTCCTGCCGCTCGACAACAATGGCAGATCGACCACGTGAGTAGTCGCAGCCTAGGTAGAGCGAGGGGCCGCTCGCCCTTGTGAGGAGCCGTGAGGATTGGCGGTTTCGACAGAAGTCCTTGAGCCGGGCAAGGGCTTGATCCGCCTCTCGTGGTCCACACGAACCTCTCGTGATGCTTGAGTAGTTTGAAGAAGGGGAGGCCCCGTTCTCCTAGCCTCGAGATGAATTCGTTCAATGCCGCCATGCACCCCGCCGCCCTTCTCGGACGTCCTTGATGCTCGTGGGAGCTTTCATGCTGGTGATGGCGGAGATCTTCTCGGGGGTTGGCTTCGATGCCGCGTTGGCCGATGATGAAGCCGAGTAGTTTGCCCGAAGGGACGCCGAAGACGCACTTGTTCGGGTTAAGCTTCCGGCGGTACTCGCGTAGCGATGCGAAGGTCTCTTCAAGGTCGTCGATGAGGGTACCGGAGTCCCTCGGTTTTGACAACCACGTCATCCACGTAGGCCTCGACGTTCTTGTTGAGTTGCCGCTTGAAGCAGCTCCGGATGGCCCGTTGGTAGGTAGCGCCGCGTTCTTCAACCCGAAAGACATGGTCGTGTAGCAAGACGCGCCAAACGGGGTGATGAACGCGGTCTTCTCCGGTCTTCCTCCTTGATTGCGATCCGGTGGTACCGGAGTAGCGGCCGAGGAAGCAGAGCAGTCGCAGCCCGCCGTGGAGTCGATGACTTGATCAATCCGCGGCAACCCGAAGGGGTCCTTGGGGCGTGCTTGTTGAGGCTCGGTGTAGTCGACGCACATCCTCCACTCGTTCGAGTTCTTCTTGCGGACGAGGACGGGGTTGGCGAGCCACTCAGGGTGGAAGACTTCTCGAATGAAGCCGGCCGCCAGGAGCTTGGCGAGCTCCTTCTTGATGGCGTCTCGTCTGTCGTCGGCGAAGCGTCGGAGGTGTTGTCGCTTGGGGGTGGCCTTTGGATCGACGTTGAGGCAGTGCTCAATCAGCTCCCCGGGCACTCCCCGCATGTCCGTTGGCTTCCACGCGAAGATGTCGCGGTTAGCCCGAAGGAAGCTGATGAGCGCGTCTTCCTATTTAGGGTCGAGGCCGGCTCCGATGGTGGTGGTCTTGCTGGGATCGCCTGTTCCAAGGTCGATCGCCCTGACGAGTACCTCCTCAGGTGGCTGAGGCTTGTTGGCGCTGTCAGACTTCTCCGGAATGTCGAGTTCGCTTGTGGCAAGCTTCTTCGACGCAGCGTAGACTTCCATCATCGGGTTGGGTACTTGGTTTGTTGAAGCGATCACCACGGCCTCTCCGTATCGCGCCGTGAGAGATCTTCAAGTCCCCTTGGAGGGAGAGTACGCCACCGGGACTTGGCATTTTGAGTACCAAGTATGTGTAGTGGGGCACCGCCATGAACTTGGCGATGGCCGGTCCGCCGAGGATGGCATGGTAAGAAGTCTCGATATCCGCGACCTCGAACTTGATGTACTCGGTGCGTTAGTTGTCGCGAGACGCCCCGAAGGTAACCGGCGCACCACCGAGCCTAGTGGGATAGCCGCGTTGCTCGGGACGATGCCGTAGAAAGGCATGTCGCTCTTGTCGAGCATGGGGGTGACGTCAAGGTTCATCTTCTTCGGGGTCTTGGTGAAGAGGACGTTGAGCCCGCTTCCGCCGTCGATGAGGACCTTGTTGAGCTTAGAGCCCGCCATCGTTGGTTTCGGGGACGAGAGGAAAACGTCCCGGTTCGGAGAAGCCGGTCCATTGGTCCGCGCGGGAGAAGGTGATAGGAGTCTCTCGACCACCCGAGAGGGGTCATAACCGCCGGTTCAATGGACATCACTTCGCGGCGAGTAGCCTTCGCTCCCCGCCCGCCGGGTAGTCCGCCGAAGAGGACGTTGACGGTCTTCTCGGGTTCTTGGAAGTCGTTGTCGTCGCCGTCCTTCTTCTTGTTCTTCGATCGTGAGGTTGCGGTGGCTCCGGCGTATCTTTGAGTGCATGCCCGAGCCGGTAGCACCGCCGCAGTGTGGTTGCCGTTTGGATGCCACGGGCACTTCTCCTTCGGCGGGTCTTTGAACCCGCCGAATTCTTCTTCGAGTTCCCTTTTCGGGGGCGCCGGATAGCCGCGACAAGTGTTGTCCGGCTTGCGCTTGCGGTTGGGACCCGAGTAGTAGTAGTAGTAGTTGTTGTTGTTGCGGCCGCCTTGGTTTGGGTTGTTGCCGCCGCCGCCACCTTGGTTCTCGCTTGGACTTGCCGCGGATGGCGTCGTACTTGGCGTTGGCCTTGTCCTTTTCGTCCGCCCGAGACGTGATCATGTCCTTGAGGTGGGGAATGGACTTAGGGCGGCGACGACCGAAGTCCTCGAAGGTGCGGCGATGGTAGAGCCCGTCTTGGAAGAGGTCGATGACCTCCTTGTCGGTGACGTCCACGACGGTAGCGCGCTTGTCGAAAAGCGGCGCATGTACTTGCGGAGGGTCTCGCCATGTTCCTCGCTTGATCATGGCAAGGTCCATGCGAGTACCCGAACGGCCCATGGCGCCCGCGAAGTTGCTTGTGAATTGCTCCTTCACCGGTCCCACTTGTCGATTGAGTGCTTGTCCGGCCGACTCGAGCCACGTGAGTGGGGCTTGGTCCGAGCAGAAGGGGAAGTAGAGGCACTTGGTGTCGCCGTTGCCGCCGCCGTTCTCGATGGAGAGAGCGTAGCATCGGAGCCACCGGATGGGATCCGCTTCGCGTCGTATTTGGTGATCCCCAAAGGCTTGAACTTGTCGGGGAGGAGCAAAGTTGCGGCCGGGGTGAGAAGGCGGGGAAGCCGTCGCCTTCGGCGGCGGTCGTCGACTTCTTCTCGCCGCAACTCTTCGATTCTCTCGGCGAGCATCGTACCCCGCCCCGAGAGGCACCGGAGGCGTGGCTATGCGCGTGGCCGCGGCCGCCGCGGCCGCCGCCGCCTCCGCCTTTCTTGTTGGCCCCGTGGTTGGAGCCGCCGCCGCCGGCCGCCGCCGCCGTCGGGGTCGTTGCCGCCGCCACCGGCCGGGGCACGGTGGGGGACAACCTCTCGGTTGCCGTTGTCTTGCCGCGAGGGTCCGCCGGCGGTGGAGCGTCGACGGTTTGGGTCGGCCCGGGATGTCGCCCCGAGTACGGTTAGGACCGGGGTCAACACCGCGACTAGTAGCTTCGTTGTCGCGAGGCTTAGCTGGGAGAGGTTGGCTGACTCTCTTGTCGACCCGCATGAAGTAGGCTTCTTCAGCGAGCTTGGCGATGACCTCTCCAGCTCGTATGCCCTGAGCCTGGCGTGCGATCGTTGTGATCGACATGAGGCATTGCTCAGGAGTGGTGTGGACTCTGCTCTCAACTGCTTCGAGAGCTTCCGCAAGGTTGCGGATGGGAAGGTTGTCTCTGAGCCGCCGGCGTCGTTCGTTGCGCTTCCTGTTACGTTCGCGCCGGCGTCCCTGTTGGCGTCGGTCTCGTCCGCAGGGGCATCGGCAGAGACGCCTCGTTCGCGCGGAGATGTCCTCCAAGTACTTGTCCGCGGCCGTGCCCGAGGTTCCCGGGTGTCGCCGGCAGCCATGAAGACTTGACGATCAGGGGTACCCAAGCTTGGCTCGAAGGTGCCACATCGCCTGGTGTGTTTGAGTCGGCCCGGGCTAGTGGTGTTCCCTCCCGGAACGGTAGCGAGTCGATGTAGGCGACGTAGCGCGAGTCCTCCTTTGTCAGTTCGGCAGGTTTGCGGTCTGGCCAGTAGACGTATCTTCCGGCCGGCGTCGATCTTATAACCGCCCCGCAGGCTGGCCCTGACAAGGGAAGCTCAGAGGAGTCATCTTCGGACTCGGGCTCCTCAGGGTCCGACCCAAAGTCGAACTCGTAATCCGGGTTCGAGAAGAACTCGGAGAGAGGGCTGGAGTCCGAGACGCGGTTGGGGACGGCGTCGGAGTCCGAGTTGTACTCGGGTACGGGCTCCTTGCCGGCCCGCGTGGTGTAGGAGCCTCCGTGCGGGCCCGCCGGGGACGCGGGGGCCACGCGCGGAGCGCCGGCGTGGAGACGAGGCCGCCGCGATGGCCGAGGAGCCGGCTCGCATGCGATGGCCCATGGCGACGTCGGGTTCGAGTTGGAGACGGACTCGAGCTCGAAGTCGCCGTGGAGGTTGGAAAGCGAAATTTCGCCGAACTTGCCGGCGAGCTTGCCCGTGACAACTTCGGGAAGCGCCACAAGGCCCCGTCCTCGAGTCGGGTTGCATGATCGGGGGCGGCGCCGGAAGGAGCCCGCGCCATCGCCAGTGCGCACCCGTGCGCCGAAGACAAAGGTGTCGCCGCGGTTGAAGGCGACGGTTGGCTTGATGTGAACGGAAGCCGTCGAGTTCGCCATGTGATCTCGTGCGAGAGCCCCTACCCGGCGCGCCACCGTGTCGGTGTTTTAGACCGGCAACCTACTACGGGGAGTACCCGAAGTAGATGAATGTGACTCGCCGAGATCGGTAACTCGAAGGAAGAGACACGTGGCACACAATTTAGACGAGTTCGGGCCGCGAGGTGCGTAATACCCTACGTCCCGTATGCCGCGTAGCTCGGATTGATAGGGCACGATTACGGGATGGTGCAATAGTGCGCCGTGGGTTGTATGAGCTGAGATTGGATGAGGGAGATCGGTCCCCGCCTCGCCTTATATAGTCCGGGAGTGCGGGGTTACAAGTCGGAGTAGGAAGAGAGCACTAGTCGAGTACGTCTCAGGAGTCCCTCCGCGCGGTGCGGAACATGCACAGCCTTCCTAACCGAGTACTACTCCCCGTGTAGCCCTTGTGCCCCACGCCTTCGGTGCCGTGTAGCGCAAGCGGGTACCCACCGTCGGCTGGGCCCACCGAGTAGTCGGTCCCGTACTCCACCGGGCGTAGTGGACCGCGGAGGTCCATACGACAGGCCCCCTTCCTCACCTCTCCTCAAGCGGTCTCGGAGGCGGAGCTCGCCGACGTGGCTGGCTACGACCCTCTATCTTCCCCCTCGCTGGAACCAACTGTCGCGGCCCTATGCGTGATGCTGCTGCGAGACTCCGTGTTCTTAGACAGTTTAAAGGCACCCATCATATATGTCGCTAAGAGCAACACCAAGAGACTGTGCGTCCCATGTAAGCTACTAAACAAAAGGAAACGGAGACCAAAATAAACGGATCCAAAGAAACCGCCGTCCGGGACATCTTCTATCCTGGCTCGCAATAACTCAAGACTGCCCTCGTCATATTTTGACCAGCGCTTGTGCTCGCTATGGCAGAGTGTTTTTCTTTTTTCTTTTATCGCGGCAGTGAGTTTTTCCTCTTTGTTTATTGCGGTGGCGGCGTCTATACGAGTCGGACGGCGGTAGCAAAAACTATCGGCCACAGGGTGTTTTCTTTTTTGGTGGGACCAAAAGATGATTTGAATACACATAGTTAAATTTTGAAGATTGTATATTATTTTAGAATCCTTGTAAATTCTAAATATAACTAGAATTATACATAATTTCTTGGAGTTGCTCTAAGGCCTATGTAACTGATTTTATCAAAACCCCCTTTCCTGCCATTGATAGATTTGTGCATTACACAAGATGTTCTCTTCTATGATATATTATAGGGCAACTAATTCAAGAAATGTCTGCTAATAAAGAATAAGAGCCAAAGCTAGTTAATAGTACTCATACTAAACATTTATATTATATTAGTATTGGCATCCAGTGAGTTTTTTTTGTTTGTCCTTGTTCTGAATATTTGGTCCCCAAAAAATTGATTTACAAATAAATCAGCAAAGATAATAGTGCTTCTTTAGTGCCTCCTGATTTCTCTGCCTAGTACTTCTGCAGCAACATTAAAAACAAAAAAAAAAATCCCTGTAAACACTCTGATCCTGCAACGTTTTGCAAGGAACATCAAATTAAGATGAAATAAGATTGACAGAAATGGTACATTGCAGAGGGAGAAATGGTACATTGCAGAGGGAGAATAGATTGTGACAGTAATTTATAAATTGGATTTGCTTGGACAAAAAAAAAAAGTAACACAAGGGAGATAGCAAGAACTAGAACATATATACCAGCTATAATGGAAGCCAAAAAAACTCTCGCCCCTCCCAACAAGAAAAAAGCAATGCTGGTCTTAGAGCATCCTGCCCAGGTGGGGCCTCCATACGGGCCTCTACTCCAAAATTTGGAGATTTGGTGAAAAAATTCAACTCCAGCTGGTGACCTCTAAACAAACCTCCATTTTGCATACCCCTCCAAATCCCCCTCTCACCTCCATTCTTGGAGGCCCTCCAAATCCCCCTCCAAACGCGGGCCCCACCATTTTCCTTCCCCCCCTCTCTTCTCTCCTATCTCTCTCGCTCGGTGCCTCCGCCTCCGCCGCCCTCGCTCCGCTCCCCCTCCCGCTCGCGCCGCCGCCTTCACTCTCTCCCCGACCTCTTCCTCCTCGCACGTCGACCCGCCCTCCTACGCCGATGCCACCGGAGCCGGCGCCGGCTCCTCCTCCCTCGCGCTCCGCCTCCTCGCACTCCTCCGCGTCGCCAAGATCGC
Organism: Cenchrus americanus; assembly: GCA_947561735.1. NCBI lineage: Eukaryota > Viridiplantae > Streptophyta > Magnoliopsida > Poales > Poaceae > Cenchrus > Cenchrus americanus. The sequence goes on from OX387240.1 coordinate 62,137,254, forward strand.
GCGCGCGGCGGCCTCCGAGTACTCCTCGCTCGCAGCCTCCGACCCGGAGACCGAGGCCGAGCCCGCCGCCACCTCGCTCGTCCCCGGATCCGCGGCCACCTACGTCTCCTACTTCATCACCGCCGTCCGCCGCGGGGACCCCACCCGCCGCCGCCACGTCGTGCGCCGCCGCTTCCGGACTTCGTAGCCGCGGGAACCGCGCCATGGCCGCCGCGAACGTGGACTTGCCGGTGCCGGCTGCGGCCGTGCAACGACGGTAGCTGCTCGGCGCCGGGCGCGACCTTTGAGGAAGCTCTCGAGGTCGGCGGTAGTAGGCGCGACCTTTGAGGAAGCTCTCGAGGTCGGCGCGGACGCGGGACTTGAGGTCCGGTCCATGGCCACCGCGTCGAGCGTGGCCGGGTGGGTGAAGGGCGCCGACGCCCACCGCGGCGCGCGGCTGGTCGCGTCCACACCGGTGTTGGCGAAGAGCGCCGCTCACAAGTGGCCGCGTTCCTCGGCTTGTTCGCCCAACCGGGTCTCGTGTCCTCCAATCCGAATATCCGATCCCCTCCGCTAGCCCCCGCCATGCCGGCCGGCCGCCCACACGCGCACGAGACCGCCGCCGCCGCCGCGGCGGGGTGGCGCCGCGAACCACTCCAACAACAACAACCACCACCACCCGCGGCCCACTCGTCGCCGCGCGCCTGTTCGGTGTTTTAGACCAGGCAACCTACTAAGGGGAGTACCCGAAGTAGATGAATGTGGCCTCGCCGAGATCGTAACTCGAAGGAAGAGACACGTGGCACACAATTTAGACAAGGTTCGGGCCGCGAGGTGCGTAATACCCTACGTCCCGTATGCCGTGTAGCTGCGGATTGATAGGGTACGATTACAAGATGGTGCAATTGTACGCCGTGAGATGAGATTGGATGCTAGAGAAGGGTCCCCGCCTCGCCTTATATAGTACGGGAGGCAGGGGTTACAAGTCGGAGTAGGGAGAGAGTACTAGTCGAGTACGTCTAGGAGTCTTCCATACGGTGCGGGACATGTACAGCTTCCTAACCGAGTACTTCTCCTCCGTAGTCCTTGTGCTCCACGCCATCGGGTGCCGTGTAGCGCAAGCCGGTAGTCCCGGGGGCCCACCGAGTAGTCGGTCCCGGTACCCACCGAGGTAGTGGGCCCGGGGAGGTCCATACGACAAGCCCCCGAGTACTTTGTAGTCGAGAAGGATAGCTTCAAGTAGTCTTGACGGCCTTAACGAGTAGTCCTCAAGCGTCCCCGAGTACTACAAGTCAAAAGTCCTCAAGAGTAGTCGAAGCATCCCGAGGCCGGAATGTACTCCGGTTGATATCCGAGCAATCTTGAAGTCTTCTCGAGTAGTCCCAAGAGTCCTCGAGTGCTGCCCTCGAAGGTCTTCAAAAATGCCCGCGTTGTCTTGAAGCCAAAGCTGATATGGAAGTGCGATTGCAAAATCGCACTCCATATGAAGTAGCCCCCGAGCCTTAGGTTGAGTCGTAGGCTCTGGCTAAGGGTCCATATGAAGTCTTGGCAAGAATATCCCGAAAAATCTGGAGAGAAAAAACCGAAGGACACGTGGCACGGAGCCCTCGAGCCTTGAGTCGAGTACTTCCTCTCGAATTGAAGGGTCATCTTGTAGAATATGTCCTGAGATGCTCCCGAATCTTGTCGCTTCCCGGTAGTCGAGTAGAAGTAGACGAGCCCCCGAGGTGAGGCGTGTCGACTAGTAGAATACGAAGAGTCACGCGCGGCCGCCGAGTCGCCCGAGCGCGGACTTATCCATCCGGCCGTTAGAGGGCCGTTTTAACTTATAAATAGAAGCCAAAACCCTTAGGGTTTTTCACCCATCGCCGCCGTAGCCATTTCGAATAGATCTTGCCCGAATCACCTCCCGCCGCACACCACCGCCGTAGTAGATCCGAGCGCGCCGCCACCCAGAGCTGCTAGAGTAGCCCCCGAGCGAATGCGCGTGAAGACGTCGTGCACTTGGAGAATGAAGTCGTCACCGTCCAAGACCGCGAAGATCGCCGGGAAGAAGAGGGGCCGTGACGAGGCCGTCGGGGCTGCCGCGGGGGCAGCACCGCCGATGTCTCCACCGCGGCCACATCCGAGCCGCGAGTGGAAAAAGTCGAAGATGAAGACCGAAGATTTGCCGGCCCTCCTCAACGGCGGTTTCATCCGTGAGAAGGAGATGGACATGTGGAGGGCCGCCGCCGGGGACCCGTACCCCATGGAGAAGAGCGAAGACGAGATCCCAATGTTCGCGCGCTTCGCGGAGCGCGGACTCGCACTGCCGGCAAGCGACTTCTTCAAAGGCCTCCTGGGGTACTACGGCGTCGAGTACCTCAACCTCAACCCCAACGGTATTTTCCATACCGCTGTCTTCGTCCACTTCTGTGAAGCGTTCCTGGGGATCAAGCCCCACTGGATCTTGTTCCGGAAGTTCTTCCGGGTGAAGCCGCAGCCGAGCGCCAGCAACCCGCGAGTAGTCGGTGGAGCAGGGATCCAGATGCGGGAGGACGCCGCCGAGCGTACCTCTCGTACAAGCTCATCGACTCCAACCAAGACTGGAAGGCGAAGTGGTTCTACGTCACGAACCACCACCCAGGGTTGCCGAAGCCGAGCGGGGAAGCGGCCCAAACATCGCCCGTGGTGGAACACGGAGCCGACGATGCGAGAGGGGATCCAGCCTCCCGAGCCGTTGGCACGCATCAAGGTGCCGAGAGAAGCGGGGCCGAGGGCCGAGCACGTGGCCTTCGCCTTCATGAAGCGCGAGGGTGCGGCCACCGATGGCTCGCGACACCCCGGGCTTCGAGTACACCGGCCGACGACGACACGTCGCGGATGCCCGGAGATGAAGTCGACGACGACGACATTGTCGATAGGGCGACGCGCATCTTCAAGGACATGCCACCGTACACGGCGTGCCCCCGTCCCGCAGTACTCCGCCACGCGCCCGCCAAAGGAGGTAAGTAGCCGCACCCCGCGCTTCATCTCCGTCGGTGGCCGCACCCTAATCGAGTACCCATTCGTTGTGAGTAGCCGCGCCGATGTCTTGTGTCTTGCGGGACGACTTGAAGAAGTTCATCTCCGAGCCGCGGCCGCCCCTCGGGAAGTCGAGATCCCGGAGGAGGGGAAGACCAAGGCCAAGGAGCGGCGGGAGGTCGGCGAAGGAGACGACACCGTCATCGTGGAGTACACGTCCGACGAGGACGACGACGAGGAGACGCCGGCAGACCGCTTCCACCGCGGTCGAGGTTCGGCCGTCCCGCCTACCTCACGTGCCCCTCGTACAAGATCCACCGCTAGCCTGGAGGCTAGTCTAGGCCGCGCCGCCACGGAAGCCGCGCAACCCCGCCCGCAAGCGGGTGACGAAGAAGTTGAAGGTCTCTGAGACCACGCCTCAAGAGGTGAGACGTCTTGACTAGTGTAGTCGAGTACTAGTCTCTCGAGTTCACTTGCTGATGACTGAGCTTCCTTGCTTGCAGGAGGTGCCGCCGACGGAGCCTCGCTGATGAGGGCGACGAAGGCGAGTGGGATACGGTGGGGGAACCCGCTGGGAGTCGTAGCCCGGCCCCCCCCCACCGTGGAAGAGCTCCCGGCGCGGATGGAGCGCCGGCCCCTCGCTCCTCGAGGGAGCATGTAGCCCGCAGCCGCCGCCGCAGAAGAAGTGGTGGCCGCGAAGCGCGGAGAGAGCGGCCGCACCGGCCGCCGTTGCCGTAGAAGAGGCGGCGGGCAGCCGCAGGGGCGCAAGAGGAGGCGCCCGCCGAGGGTGGACTGGTGGACATCGCCAGCATCCTTGGCGCCCCGACCGTGACGATAGTCCGGTCAAGCTTGTAAGTGCTGGATCTTCCCGAGTAGTACTTGGTGTATTAGTCGAGCTTGAGTGACAACCAATATGCGTGCTTCTGCAGGAAATCAACAGATCTGTCCTGGGAGGGGGATGAACCCTCTACGGCGGTGGCGGAGGAGGAAGCCGCGCCGCCCGCCGAGGAGTCCGCTCTCGCCTCTCGGGGCGGAGCCCGAAGCGCCGGCTACTGAGGCTGCGTTGCCTGAGGCCAGCGTGGTCGAAGGTAAGTACTCTCGCCGAGTTTATAGTACTCCCCGAAGAGTAGTCGTAGTTGCTAACGCACTTGTCTTCTTCTTGACAGGCGCTGAGGCCGAAGGGAGCGACATCCCAGCGGCGGTGCCCATGCAGAGGTCGACACCACAAGCGCCGGAGGCTGCCGGAGGAGCCCCCGAGCAAATGGAGGTAGCCGCCGAGGAGGCCGCCGTGGCGACCGGAGGAGAGGAGGCCACCGTGCCGCCGCAGGCTGCTCGCGGAGGTGGTTGTTCGCTCCCCGGGAAATCCGGGACGCGAGAGCCCATCCGCTCGGCCGATGACTGAAGCCGCCGCGAGTAGTCGTGGCGGAGTGGAGTTGCTGGCTGACGACTTGGTGGACCCGACGACGGTGGCCGGTGCACCTGGAGGCGGTCCGCCAGGCTGAACAGTGGATGAAGGTGAGTAGTCTTAACTCCCCGAGTAGTCAATCTTTCGTTGTTGAGTACTCATTTGACATGTGTTGTCTGTGCAGGATGTCGTGGAGAGGTCCCGCGAGAAGTCTAGCATGCTGCAAGGCTTCGCGACGCGGTGCACCAGGCTGAAGCGCTGGAAGATCAACTCTTGAAGTCGCGGAAGCACGCGGTCGCCATGCAATCCAAGCTTGACGCAGCCTTCGCCAAATATCACAATGACATCCAGGAGATGCAGGCAAAGAGCGACGACTTGGTGCGGAAGAACAAGACACTCCGCAACAAGAAAAAAGGTACACCGCTTGACTTGTTGAGTAGTTGTTGGAGGTCGAGAGGTAGTCTAACCCGCCGCACCTTGTTGGTTTGCGAGCTTGAGACCCGGTGGAGCAGTTGAGGACTTCGGGAGACGGACATGAAGAACCTCTTCTACCGGGAGCGGGAGACCCGCCTGTGTACTCGAGCTTGACTATAAGGAGCTTGCCTTCGAGTGCGACAAGCACATGGAGCTCCGTATTGCTTTCGATCGTGACCTCGTCAATCGCTACAAATCGTTGCGTGCCGAACGAGGATCGCGAGGCGCCGCGGGCCCACCGAAGGAACTTGAAGAAGCCGCGCTTCCCATTGCAAGACTCTTGGTGCCTCATCCCGGCGGCCCCAAGATAGCACCGCTCGTGGATCGGCTCAAGGAAGCCCCCCGGCCGGCCGGCGGCGTATGTGAAGCATCCGGCGAGGTCAATCCCGAACCGTGTGCCGGCCTTCATGAAGTCCTACTTCCCGAAGGCGCCCGTGGACGTAGTCGGCGGCGGGGGTAGCCGCCAACTGTACAGATGAGCAGTATGCGGAGCTGCTGGAGCAGATGGCGCCCATTGCGGAGCAAGTCACCGAAAAGCTTAACCTCCAGTAGTCATGTAATAGTTAGCTCATAGTAGTATGTGTACAAAAACATTTGTAGTGTAATTGTTCAAGTATTAATGAAGAAAAAGTTCCATCAATGAGTACTCGTAGTCGCGATCTTAGAGTGCAGAGTCCCATCGTGGAGTTGATGCGAGTAGTCGTACTCGGCGGTAGTCCCGTTGAGGGAGGTAGACAGTAAAGAAGTTGATGATCGATCAAACTTTATTACTGAAGGAGTACACCTGGATGGCCAGGGCCGTAGTCACAGAGTAGTCGCCGGACTCGGAGGCCGCTTACGCCTAAGTGGTGCTAGGGCGAGTAGCCGCTTACGCAAGAGATCCGTAGGTAGCCGTGTAGGCCGGATCTTGGAGTACATGGTCTCTTAGTAGACCGCCGCTAGAGTCCTTTGTCGCTCGTCGCAGCCCCAGATCCGTAGGTAGCCGCGCGGGGCCGGATCCCGAGAGGAGTAGTCCGAGACCGGAGCCGATCCCGGAGGCCGCTTACGGTGTGGGAGTAGTCCGGAGACTGGAGCCAGGACCCGGAGGCCGCTTACGGCGGAGGGGTCTTGATGTAGTCGTGTAGACTTGAGCCCCGGAGTAGTCGTGTAGACTAGGCGTAGAACCGACAGAGTTGGTCGACGTTCCACGAGTTGTCGATGTCTTCGCCTTCAAGTGTCTGGACGCGGTAGGAGCCCGGCCCGGTCACCTTTGCAATTGTGAAGGGACCTTCCCAGGGGGAACTGAGCTTGTGTAGTCCTTCCGTGTTCTGGATACGGCGAAGGACAAGATCTCCAACGTTGAAGGAGCGTTCCTTAACGTTGCGATCATGGTAGCGTCAAATACCCTCCGGGTACCTTGCCGATTGGACGAGGGCGGCGCAACGGGCTTCTTCGAGGCTATCGATGTCAACTCGTCCGTCGTCTTCGGAGACACCTTCGTCGTAGTGCTCCACTGCTGGTGAGTTCCATATGACATCAGCAGGGAGGATTGCTTCGGAGCCGTAGACCAGAAGTAAGGGGATTGCCCCGTTGGCTTGGAAGGCTGAGTACGTAGCCCCCAGAGTGCATTGGGTAGTTCCTTGATCCACTTGCCTCCTTTAGAGTTAGCGCCGCCATGTAGCCGCTTCTTGAGAGCGTCGAGCACCATCCCGTTGGCACGCTCGACTTGTCCGTTGGCCCGAGGATGGGCGAGCGAGACGTATCGGACGTCGATCCCGCTATTCTCGCGGTACTCCCGGAAGCGGTGGTTGTTGAAGTTGGAGCCCGGATCCGTGATGATGCGGTGGGGTAGTCCGTAGCGATGCACGAGTTCATCCGGAAGTCGAGTACTCGTCGGCTTTGGGGCATGTGACCGGCTTGACCTCGATCCACTTGGTGAACTTGTCGATGGCCACCAATACCCCGTTGAAACCACACGGCGCGGTTGGCGGTGGCCCAATCATGTCGAGCCCCCGGCGGGCGAAGGGCCGGTGTTGGCGGTATGGTGACTAGCTTGTAGGCCGGGACGTGTTCTTCGCTTGGCGAAGTATTGGCATCCTTGGCACCTTCGACGAGTTCTTCGGCGTCGCCCGGAGCCGTGGGCCAGTAGAAAGCTCGCCGGAAGGCCTTGCTGACCAGCGTGCGGGAAGACGCGTGGTTGCCGCAGACGCCCTTGTGGATATCCTCCAAGATGTCCTTGCCTTCTTGCCTGGGGACGCACTTCATGAGTACTCCGAAGATGCGCCCCGCTTGTAAAGCTTGTCTCCGACGAGGACGTAGGACTTGGAGCGGCGGATGAGGCGCTCGGCCAAGTTCTTGTCCGAGGGAACCTTCTCGCTCGCCGAGGTAGTCGATGAAGGGTTGCCTCCGGTCCACGTCGATCATCATGACCTCTTGGCCGGCGGGTGGATGCGGCGGGGACGGTGGTCGGTGGCACCGTCTGCGGGATGGATGGCGCGTGAAGCTCGTGGACGAAGACACCCGCTGGTACTTGAGCGCGAGTAGAACCGAGCTTCGAGAGGACGTCCGCTGCAACGTTGTTGTCGCGGACGATGTGATGGAACTCGAGACCATAGAACTTGTTCTCGAGCTTGCGGACTTCTAGGCAGTAGGCGTCCATGTTCTCCTTGTTGCGGTCCCAGGACTTGTTGACTTGGTTGATGACCACTGCGGAGTCGCCGTAGACTAGTAGCCGCTTGATGCCCAGTGAAGCCGCGAGGCGGAGCCCGTGTAGGAGAGCTTCGTATTCGGCTTCGTTGTTTGAGACCTTCCGAGAAGATCCGGGACGTACTTGAGTTGTTCGCCCGTTGGAGAGATCGGGAGTACCCCCGTACCGCGCCCTCGAGGTTGAGTGAGCCGTCGAAGTACATCACCCAATGCTCGGTCGCACGGTTGGAGTAGGTATCGATTCTCCCGCCACTCCGCCATGAAGTCGACTAGCACCGCGACTTGATGGCCGTGCGTGGCTTGAAGTCGATGGTGAGGGCGCCGAGTTCGACCGCCCATTTGGAGATCCTTCCGGCAAAGCATCTTGGTTCCGCAAGATGTCACCGAGCGGGTAGTCGGTGACGACGGAGATCGAGTACTCCCCGGAAGTAGTGTCATAGCTTCCGCTAGGTGATGAGTACCGCGTACATGAGCTTCGTACGGGATGGTAGCGTGCCTTGGACTCGACGAGACCTCGCTAACGAAGTAGACCGGGCGGCCCGGACCGGGTAGGCGTGGCCGTCTTCCCCGCCGCTCAACGATGATGGCGATGACCGACCACATGAGTAGTCGCGGCGAGGTAGAGCAAGAGGGCGCTCGCCCTTTCGAGGAGCCGTGAGGACCGGTGGCTTCGATAAGAAGTCCTTGAGCCGGGCAAGGGCTTGATCCGCCTCCGGAGTCCACACGAACTTCTCCCGGTACTTGAGTAATTTGAAGAAGGGGAGCCCCCGTTCTCCAAGCTTCAAGATGAATCTGTTCAAGGCCGCCATACACCCGGTCGGCTTACTCCGGACGTCTTTGATGCATGTGGGAGCTTTCATGCGTTGGTGATGGCGGAGATCTTCTCGGGGTTGGCTTCGATGCCGCGTTGGGCGATGATGAAGCCGAGTAGTTTGCCCGAAGGTACGCCGAAGACGCACTTGTTCGGGTTGAGCTTCCGGCGGTACTCGCGCGAGGATGCGAAAGTCTCTTCAAGGTCGTCGATGAGGGTACCGGAGTTTCGGTCTTGACGACCACGTCATCCACGTATGCCTCGACGTTCTTGTTGAGTTGCTTCTTGAAGCGAGCCTGGATTGCTCGGCGATAGGTAGCGCCGGCGTTCTTCAACCCGAAGGACATGGTCGTGTAGTAGTACGCGCCAAACGGGGTGATGAACGCGGTCTTCTCCTGGTCTTCTTCCTTGATCGCGATCTGGTGGTACCGGAGTAGCGATCGAGGAAGTAGAGCAGTCGCGGCCCCCGCCGTGGAGTCGATGACTTGGTCAATCCGCGGCAACCCGAAGGGGTCCTTGGGGCAGTGCTTGTTGAGGTCGGTGTAGTCGACGCACATCCTCCACTCGTTCGAGTTCTTCTTGCGGACGAGGACGGGGTTGGCGAGCCACTCGGGATGGAAGACTTCTCCGATGAAGCCGCCCGCGAGTAGTTTGGCGAGTTCCTTCTTGATGGCGTCCGTCTATCGTCGGCGAAGCGTTGGAGGTGTTGTCGCTTGGGGGTGGCCTTAGGATCGACGTTGAGGCGGTGCTCAATCAACTCCCGGGGCACTCCCGGCATGTCCATCGGCTTCCACGCGAAGATGTCGCGGTTAGCCCGGATGAAGTTGATGAGCGCGTCTTCCTATTTGGGGTCAAGGCCGGCCCCGATGGTGGTGGTCTTGCTGGCGTCGCCTGTCCCGAGGTCGATCGTCTTGACCAGAACCTCCTCAGCTGGCTGAGGCTTGTTGGAGTTGTCAGACTTCTCAGGGATGTCGAGTTCACTTGTAGCAAGCTTCTTCGACGCAGCGTAGACCTCCATCATAGCGTTGGGTACTTGATTTGTAGAGGCGATCTCCACGGCTTCTGTATCGCAGTCGTGGGAGATCCTCAAGTCCCCTTGGAGAGAGAGTACACCCGCTGGGCTTGGCATCTTGAGTACCAAGTAGGTGTAGTGGGGCACCGCCATGAACTTGGCGATGGCCGGTCTGCCGAGGATGGCATGGTAGGAAGTCTCGAAGTCCGCGACCTCGAACTTGATGTACTCGGTACGGTAGTTGTCCCGAGATTCCCCGAAGGTAACTGGCAGGACCACTGAGCCTAGTGGGATAGCCACGTTACCGGGGACGATGCCGTAGAAGGGCGTGTTGCTCTTGGTGAGCATGTGGGTGATGTCGAGCTTCATCTTCTTCAAGGTCTTGGTGAAAAGGACGTTGAGCCCGCTTCCACCGTCGATGAGGACCTTGTTGAGCTTGGAGCCCGCGACCACCGGCTTCGGGACGAGGGGGAACCGTCCGGTTCGGGAGAAGCCGGTCCATTGATCCGCGTGGGAGAAGGTGATGGGTACCTCCGACCACCGAGAGGGGTCGGAACCGCCGGTTCAATGCTCATGACTTCTCGACGGGTAGCCTTTTGCTCCCGCTCGCCGGGTAGTCCGCCGAAGAGGACGTTTCGGTCTTGTCGGGTTCCGGAAGTCGTTGTTATCTCCGTTGTTCTTCTTCTTGCCCTTTTTGTCGTGAGGGTGCGGTGGCTCGGGAGTACCCTTGAGTGCATGCTCGAGTTGGTAGCACCGCTTGGTGGTGTGGTTGCCGTTTAGATGCCACGGAGCACTTCTCCTTCGACAAGTCTTTGAAGCCGCCGAGTTCTTCTTCGAGTTCTCCTTCGCAGGGCGCTGGATAGCCGCGACGGTGTTGTCCGGCTTGCGCTTGCGGTTGGGACCCGAGTAGCAGTTGTTGTTGTTGCGACCGCCTTGGTTCCCGTTGTTGCCGCCGCCGCCGCCCGCGTTCGCTTGTTCTTGCCACGGATGGCGTCGTACTTGGTGTTGGCCTTGTCTTCTTCATCCGCCCGAGACGTGATCATGTCCTTGAGGTGGGGGATGGTCTTGGGGCGGCGACGACCGAAGTCTTCAAAGGTGCGGCGGTGGTAGAGGCCGTCTTTGAAGAGGTCGATGTCCTTGTCGGTGACGTCGACTACGGTAGCGCGCTTGTCGAAGAAGCGGCGCATGTACTTGCGGAGGGTCTCGCCTTGTTCCTACTTGACCATGGCCAGGTCCATGCGAGTACCCGATCGGCCCATGGCGCCCGCGAAGTTGCTGGTGAACTGCTCCTTCAGCTGGTCCCACTTGTCGATCGAGTGCTTGTCCAGCGACTCGAGCCATGTGAGTGGAGCTTGGTCCAGGCAGAAGGGGAAGTAGAGGCACTTGGTGTCGTTGTTGCCGCCAGCGTTCTCGATGGAGAGGGCATAGCACCTGAGCCACTAGATGGGGTCCTGCTTCACGTCGTACTTGGTGATCCCCAAAGGCTTGAACTTGTCGGGGCGGAGCAAGTTGCGAAGTCGAGGTGAGAAGGCGGGGAAGCCGTCGTTGTCGCCTGCAGGTGGTTAACTTCTTCCGTCGCGCCTCCTCAATCTTCGGCGGGCGTCGTAGCCGCCCCGTGAGGCGCCGCAGGCGTGGGCCGTTCGCGTGGCCTCGGCCGCCGCGACCGCCGCCGCCGCCGCCCTCCTTGTTGGCTCCATGGTTGGAGCTTCCGTCGTCGCCGCCGCCGCCGTCGGGGGTCGCGGCCACCGCCGATGGCGAGGAGCACGGTGAGGGACGACATCGCGGTTCTCGTTGCCACCCCGTGGAGGTCCGCCGGCGTTGGAGCGAGTACGGTTGGGCCGGGCCGGGAGCTCGGCCCGAGTACGGTTGGGACCGAGGTTTGGGGACCGGTTTCTTGGTTGAGCCACAAAACCAAGGTCGAGCCGAACTTCGTGGGAGCCAAGTCATGAGTGGTGATTGATGGAGGCTACATCAAGTTCGCGGGGTTTGCGGTGGTTCACCGAGAAAATCACCGGTTACTCGGGCCGAGCCACAAAGCCGAGGCCGAAGACCGGGCGTGGCGATCGGGCCAAAACCGGCCCGACCGGTTTGGAGAACCGGGCCGTACCGGGGGTTTGGGGTCGCGGTGGCGCCGGAAGTTTCGAGGCGGAGGACACGCGTCGGGATCGCAACGTTTGCGTCGAGTCTACGCGAAGTGCGGTCGCCGGCATCCGTCCAATGGTGTTATGAAGACAAATTCCCAAAGTGCCCTTGCTGAGTGTGTATCTTAGTTTAGGCCTTAGGGGCATTTTAGACTTTAGGCTTGCCTCCATATAACCAAATAGGTGAGAGGATGACAGCCAACTCTTGGAACCCTAGCTCATTTGTTTTCCTATTTTCCCTTCCTATTTTCTTAGGATTTCCATAGGACTAGCTCAAGAGCTTCATAGAGAGATCTTGTGAGAGGGTTGTATGATCGGGTGACAAGCTAGACCTTGTATGAACCTCCTTGGTATGTATAGATGATTCAACGTGGTTCCTCAAGGCTTTGTTGTGTTGTTCCGGTTGTTCTTTGTGGTGATTTTCGGAGCCCTCTCTTGGTGGTTTTCTCGGTGTGTTTTCGGGACCTTGCTCTTAGGAATTTGATGGGGGAAATTCGTGTGAACCCTTTGTTGTTCTTTTGCCTTTGATTCCCCTCCCAAATCCGTGAGTTAAGGGGCTCGATTTTGGAGTTTTCGGAGTTCTAAGGTTAGAGGTGTTCTTAAGGGTTGACTTTCGATTCCTCTTGATTAAGAGGGTTTTGAGGACCGAGCTTCTAGCCAAGGGTAGCCCATGAGGTACCCCAACTACCCCCAAAGTCTAACTTTGATTCGTGGAACAAATCGGGAGATCGATTGATTGAAGGTTTGAGTTTTTCCCGCGGGTTGAGTTCTTCCCGACTGTCCAGGCCAAAACCGGTCTGAACGGTATCCCAAACCGGTCTGACTGGTTTAGCCCTGTGGGCTGTCGTGAAGAGTTTCTGAGCAAGGAAGTCCCTGTCGTGCTATGGCTGTTCTTGTTCAAAGGAGGAGAGATTCTTGAGGTAGGTTTTCTCTCGGAAGGGTTTTTGGGGAGTTTCGGATAGAACCGACCGACCGGTTTGCCAAACCGGTCGACCGGTTTCCCCGCCCGTGTGAGGCTAAGTCCAACGAAGCGGTCCGACCGGGTTCGAAACCGGCTCGATTAGTTTGGAGCGCCGACTGGCCGTGTTGTGTTTGTTTCCGTTGCGTGTGTCTCATGGTCGTTAGTTGGGTCTTGCTCCTAGGTCCGGTAGCACTCCGGTGGCTGCGTGGACTTGGCAAGAGAAGCTTGTGGAGGTGCATGAGTGAAATTGGGTTCATAGGCCGAATTCTTGAATAGAATTTTTATTGGCTCCCATTCACTCCCCTCTCTCTCGGTTCGCCATATCGGTCCTTCAAGTGGTATCGAGCCGGTTACGGGTCTTGATTGACTCTAACCGTCTAAGATCTAAGGATGGCGTACCGGGAATGGGGTTCGGGTCCTCCACACTTCGATGGAAAGAACTACCGGATGTGGAGTAAGCGAATGACTCGTTCCTCGGCGGTAAGGGTCGGATCCTTTGGGATGTCACGGTGGACACGGGCTATGTCCAGCCGATGAACTTCCTTGCTCCGGGATCAAGGGACATGTTCGACACCAACAACAAGGCGGTCGACTACTTGTTTTGTGCTCGTGTCGAGGCCGAATTCGATTGGGTGCACACGGAGAGCTTGGCTTGTAGAATCCGGTCGGTGTTGAGAGAATCTCATGTTGGGAATGCCCGGTGTTCAGGCTCGGATGTATGCGACTTACCGGAGAGAGTATGAGAACTTCACTCATCTCCCCAGTGAGTCCATCGATGCCTTGTTTCAGAGGTTCATGGTTGTGGTGAACAACATGAGGGCCAATGTGGACGTGCTCCCGTACCATGATCATGATAGAGCCGTCAAGCTCTTACACTCTTTGGATCATACGGTTTGGGGCGAAAAGTTCAAGGCCATTGTGGAGTCGGAGAAGTATGATACTCGACCTTGAACAAGCCGTTCTCGAAGCTCAAGTCGAGCGAGGTGGATAGGGGCACGGCGGCCCAAGATCGAGGGCCCGACCGACTCTCATAGTCTCCCCCTCATCGGTGCCTCGAAAGGAAAGACTAACACTAACCCATCCACCAGGATGTTCTTTTTGTCCTCTTTGATGTCTATGCCAGATGAGGAATTCGACGTGCTTGGAGAGGACGAGCTGGCGTTGCTGACGAGGAGGTTCGAGAGGCTGCACAAGAACTGGGTGAACATGAGGAGGAACACAAGGACGTGATTCAAGTGCGGCAAGACTGGACACTTTTTCGCCGAGTGTCCGAGGTTGAACAACAACGACAAGCAGAAGTCCAAGGACAAGAGGAGGAAGTCCAGGAAGAAGGATCATGGACATGGGAAGAAGATGCGGTCTCGAGAGAAAATGAAGAGATCGAGCGACATCGAATCTGCCTCCGAGCACACGTCTTCAAGCTCGAGTGATGAAGAGGAAGAGGATGACAAGAAGAAGAAGAAGAACCTCGGCAAGTATCTCAACAGCCTTTGTGTGACAGGCCTAATCCTCAAGGATGATTTCCGCGGCATGGCTCGCAGCTCCAGCAGCAAGAGAAGCCAGAAGGACGCCTCAGACTTAGATTATGAGGATGAGGTATGTGATGAGCTCTCTTCTTTGCGCAAGGAGAATGAGTAGTTGGTTGACTTGCTTGATAATCACGATCACATGCTTAGAGAGGCTAAGAAGCTTAGGACGGAGCTTAGAGCTTTGCTTGAAGATGCTAGGACTAGTGTGGCTGAGCTAGAAACACAGGTTGTTGATGGCAAGCTTGAAATTGATTCTCTTAAGGCTAGCCCTGTGGTTTCTGATGAGGTTGATTGTCTTGATTGCTCTGTTTTCCTAGCCGATTTGATTGCTCTTAGGGAAAAGCATGCCTCCAAGTGTGAAGAACTAGATGTACTTAGGGTTGAGTTGGTTGAGCTACAATCTAGGCCCACTTTTCTTGGTGCATGTACTTCTTTCCCTGGTTTGCATGAAAAAAATTGCTTGAGCTTCGATCTTGCATTGTTTCTCTTGAGGCTGATTTGAAATTGCCTATTCCTACCCTTGCTCTACCGTGAATTGCATGCTTTGTAAAGAATTTGGAACTTGCACAATGTGTTGATCATTTGCGGGATGAGAACAATAAGTTGCGTGAAGTGCCGAGTTGGTTGTCTAGTCAAGAACCTCGGCTTGGTGTGATGATTGCCGATTATAAGCATTTTGATTGTTGGGCTTTGGGATCCGATAAGTTTGGTAAGTGCGGTGGTGAGAGAGAAGGGAAATTTGAGAATGTTTCGGTTCCACCACAACCCACACCCAAATACAAGTTTGCATCCAAGCCAAACCAACCGAGAGAAAAAGCGAGTGAGAAGGCAAGTGAAAATCCTAGTGAGAAACCTAGTGAGAAGCCGTGTGAAGAGCCTCACCCCAAGCCTAAGCCCAAACCAATCTGTTTCCATTGTGAGTTTTGTGGAAAGGATGGTCACAAGAGAGAGTTTTGCTACAAGAGAAGGAGAGAGGCGAGAATGGCTAAGGAGTGGGCAAACAAGGACAGGTACCACCCTTCTCATGGTGTGACTGAGCCTCATATACCACTGCCCAAGGGAAAGGGTTTTGTGCGTAAGGTTCCGGCTTGGGGAGTAAAAAGTGCTTTGGGAGAAAGGAGCTCGCTGGAGGAGTTAAACCGAGCCGGATCGGTTTGTAAACCGGTCGGACCGATTTGGAGGCGGCGGGGGGGACCGGTGCGGTTTTCGTGCTTGAGATGAGTCTCGGTTTGTTTCAGGTGGTCGTGGTTCAGGTGGTTGGTCTGGAGAGTTTGCAGGTGGTGAGTTTGATGGACGTTCTCCACCTTGTGATCAATACGAGTTTGGGAGAGGTCGCAACTTCGAGTCTCAGAGGGGCTACGTACCATGCTTTCCCTATCGTGGTAGTCGTACTCCTCCAGTGAGATGGGAGTGGTTTTCCCATGGTGGTTCCAGGTCTTATTGGTTTGACAGGATGGAACGCAGTTTTGATAGGCGTGGTAGGATGGATGTTGCTAACCCTACTTTTGAGGAAATGGCCCGACGCTGGTTTGACACCTTTGGAACTAACCCTAGATTGAGTCATTTGCTCGCTCTCGCTCTTGGTTTTGAGTTGCAGGTGGGAGGCCTGGAGAACATTTGGTTGATAACGGGGGTGGTTCTCCGGCCTCAAACATCGGTGGTGACATGGAGGTACATCACTCTCGGCGATGGTGGACAAGGATGAGTGACTTCGAAGAAATGATTAAGGTAAGTGAATTTGTGACCTTCAAGTGTGTGGCCTTGGTCAAGCCACTTGGTTCATTTTGCTCTTTTCCCTATCTCATGTGTGTAAGATGAGCTTTGTATGCTCTTTGGCCTTAATGCATGAGTTTAGGGGGAGCTTGTGAGTTTTGTACTCCTTTGCTCTTCTGCCGGTGGTGTCGAGCCCTTTTTTGCCTTCCCTCGAGGAGCCGGTCGTTTGTGAGCTTTGTGTGTGGGCGCTCCTTTGTAGCATATGTATAGCTTTCTTTTGTGCATCTCTTGCATTTGACATGGCATATGTATCATATGTATAGGCATCTTTGTGTCTTAGATTGCATGCATTTTGTATCATATGCATTTTGTAGGAAAAGCTTCTCTCATATACATTGTTCACCATGATGTGCTATATATGATCGTGTGACCTAGTTTGGTATGCTATGGTTAGTTTGGCTTAGCTCTTGATGATCTTGATTTATATCCATGGTTGATGGCTATGTTTTTGAAAAATGTCACATGTATGCTCTCTTGTGAGTAAATTCCTTTATATGATCTTGACATGTTTTTAGTGGCTTGGCTTTGCTTAATTTGTGGTTGGATAGCATATTTTGATCATATGGGGCCAAAGGCTCATTTGCCATCATGAATGTTTAACCCCCATGCCTTATCTTGTGGAGGGGCATAAGTTCCTTTTTGTCGCAAAGACATTTCATGTACCAAGTATGAATCTGAAAATGAAGTGTAAATTTCTTGGAAAATGTGCTCCCATGTCATATGTTCTAAATTTAAATTGCTTTGGGTGCTAAACCGTTGCATGATGCCTACCAATTAGAAGTCTCATATATAAAAGTAGGCACATGGCTCGGTGGCTTTGACATGGCATGTGGTGCTTGTGGGTGTTTGTGATGGTCTTATGATTAGAATGGTTGTCCTAGCATGAAGTTTGTGTGGCTTTGCCATTTTGACTTGTTTTGCTCATGTTTAGGACTTTGCTAATGAGAGGGTAAATTTTCGCAAAATTGCTCAATTCTATCTTAGCTTCGTCCAATGGTTGTGAAACTTGGTAGTCATAAAGTTGATGTCATTACGAAGTCTGAGAGTATCTAACTTGCTCATTTGGACATGTGTAGCATCTTGTGATGAATTTTGTATACTTGAGAAGCTCTAGGTTGCATCTTTTCAAATTTGAGCCTTGATTCATGCATTGACAACAAGGGGGAGAAAGAAAAGGTGGAGAAAAGCATTTCTTTTGCTTTTTTGGCTTTTGGGGGGGTGTGGTCTGCTTGTACCAAAGCGGTCCGACCGGACCGGTTTTGGTGCCGGTCCGACCGGTTTTGGGAACCGGCTTGACCGGTTTGTGCCCGGGGTTGGCACTTGTTCGGGGGGAGCATGCATATGTGTAGGGGGAGCTTTGTATGCTTTGGTGGTTTGTGCTCTTTGCTTGAGCATGGTTTTGTCTCGGATGTGTCGAGCCGTTGCCCTTGCCTAAGGGGTCCGAGACTTGTCTTCTTCAAGTGATCTTGCTCTTTGCCTTTCTCGGCTTTCGATTGCTTGTTGGAGTTTCTTTTATTTGTTTCTTTTCTTTTTCCTTTTCTCTGATTACCAAATGTGTGTGTTGTCAATGCACTCATCAAGGGGAGATTGAGGACCATGTGTGGTTCGAGGACCGGTGGATGGTCGCTTCCTGGTGTGATGAGTGATTGACAACAATGTGTGGACTGATTCTTGGCTAAGTAATTGCAGGTGCAGGTTGCAGCTTGACTGGTGTTGGTGCAGGTGAAGAACAAGCGTGAAAGTTCGTAGGCTTGGTGAGGCCTCCGGGTGTAGAGAAGATAATTAGGCTTCGTTCGAGGGACCGGTGGCCGGCGGGGGGTCAAGTGCGGGCCGCATAGTGGCAAGAACGGTAAGATGAAGTCAAGGACGGTTTCTTGGTTGAGCCACAAAACCAAGGTCGTGCGGGACTTCGTGGGAGCCAAGTCATGAGTGGTGATTGGAGGAGGCTACATCAAGTTCGCGGGGTTTGCGATGGTTCACCGAGAAAATCACCGGTTACTCGGCCGAGCCACAAAGCCGAGGCCGAAGACCGGCGTGGTCTGTCCGGCCAAAACCGACTCGACCGGTTTGGGGTCGCGGGCGTCGAAAGTTTCAAGGCGGAGGACACGCGTCGGGATCGCAAGGCTTGCGTCGAGGCTACGCGAAGTGCGGTCGCCGGACATCCGTCCGATGGTGCTACAAAGACAAATTCCCAAAGTGCCCTTGGTGGGCATGTATCTTAGTTTAGGCCTTAGGGGCATTTTAGACTTTAGGCTTGCCTCCATATAACCCAAGAGGTGAGAGGATGGCAGCCAACTCTGGGAACCCTAGCCCATTTGTATTCCTATTTTCCCTTCCTATTTTCTTAGGATTTCCATATGACTAGCTTGAGAATCTTGTGAGAGGGTTGGATGATCGGGCGGCAAGCTAGACCTTGAATGAACCTCCTTGGTGTGTATAGATGATTCGGCGTGGTTCCTCAAGGCTTTGTTGTGTTGTTCCCGGTTGTTCTTGGTGGTGATTTTCGGAGCCCTCTCTTGGTGGTTTTCTCGGTGTGTTTTCGGGACCTTGCTCTTGGGGATTTGATGGGGGAAATTCGTGTGAACCCTTTGTGGTTCTTTTGCCTTTGATTCCCCTCCCAAATCCGTGAGTTAAGGGGCTCGATTTTGGAGTTTTCGGGTTCTAGGGTTAGAGGTGTTCTTGAGGGTTGACTTTCGATTCCTCTTGATTGAGTCGGTTTCGGGAGCGAGCTTCTAGCCAAGGGTAGCCCACGAGGTACCCCAACTATCCCCAAAGTCTCACTTTGATCCGTGGAACGAATCGGGAGATCGATTGGTAGAAGGTTTGAGTTTTTCCCGATCGTCCGAGGCCAAAACCGAAGCCCGACCGGTTTCCCAAACCGGTCTGACCGGTTTAGCCTTCTAGACTGTCGTGAATAGTTTCTGAGCAAGGAAGTCCCTGTTGTGCTATGGCTGTTCTTGTTCAAAGGAGGAGAGGTTCTTGAGGCAGGTTTTCTCTTGGAAGGTTTTTTGGGGAGTTTACGGGACGGAACCGCCCGACCGGTTTGCCAAATCGGTCGACCGGTTCCCCCGGCTTTGTTTGAGGCTAAGTCCAACAGAAGCGGCTTTGACCGGTTTCAGAAACCGGCCTGACCGGTTTGGGCTGCCAGCAGCCGTGTTGTGTGTGTTTCCGCTGCGTGTGTCTCGTGGTTGTTGGTTGGGTCTTGCTCCTAGGTCCGGTAGCACTCCGGTGGTTGCGTGGACTTGGCAAGAGAAGCTTGTGGAGGTGCACGAGTGAAATTGGGTTCATAGGCCGAATTCTTGAATAGAATTTTTATCGACTCTCATTCACTCCCGCCTCTCCGGTTCGCCGTATCGGTCCTTCGGTAAGTCGAAGGAAGAGACACGTGGCACACAATTTAGACGAGGTTCGGGCCGCGAGGTGCGTAATACCCTACGTCCGTATGTTGCGTAGCTACGGATTGATTGGGTGCGATTACAAGATGATGCGTATGAGAGAGATAGGGGTCCCCGCCTCGCCTTATATAACCGGGAGGTAGGGTTACAAGTCGGTTTAGGGAAGGAGTACTAGTCGTGTACGTCTAGATGTCTTTTACATGGAGTCGGTCATGTACGGTCTCCTATCCGAGTAGTCCTTCACCGAGATCCTTGTGCTCCACGCCACCGGGTGTCGTGCGGCCCAAGCCGGGGTAGTCCCTGGGGGCCCACCGAGTAGTCGGTCCCGGTACCCACCGAGAGTAGTGGGCCCGGGGAGGTCCATACGACAAGCCCCCAAGTACTTTGTAGTCGAGCGGGGATAGTTTCGAGTACTCTTGATGGCCTTGACGAGTAGTCCTCGAGCGTCCCCGAGTACTACTAGCCAAAAGTCCTCAAGAATACTTGAAGCATCCCGAGGGCCGGGAGGTACTCCGGTCGATCCTTGAGTAGTCTTGAAGTCTTCTCGAGTCGTCCCCAAGCGTCCTCGAGTTCTCCTCTTGAAGGTCTTCAATAGTACTCGCTGCGCTTTGAAGAAGAAACCATATGGAAAATGCGATTCGAAGAATCGCATTCCATATGGAATGTAGCCCCCGAGCCTTAGGTCGAACCGTAGATTCAAGCTGAGGGTCAATCGATGTTACGCCAAGTTTGTCCCATAAAATCAGGAGAAAAAACCGAAGGACACGTGGCACGGAGCCCCCGAGCCTTGACTCGAGTACTTCCTCTCGAATTGAAGGGTCATCTTGATTGTAGAATGTGTCTGAATGGATCTTGAGTCTCGTCGTCACCCATTAGATCGGGCGGATGTAGCCGAGCCCCCGAGATGGATTGCATCGAGTCTTTGGAAGCCGAAGAGTCATGCGGCCGCCGCGGAGTCACCCGTCGGCACTTATCCGTTCGGCCATTGTGGTGCCGCTTGGTGGGTTATAAATAGACGCCGAAACCCTTAGGGTTTTTCATTCCCCGCGGTAGCAACCACTTGAATAGATCCGTTCGAGTTTCCATCCTTGTCGCCTCTGTTGTTGCGCGAGAGATAGAAAATCTACGTGCACCGCCACCACTTCCCACCGGCGCGCCCCCCGAGCGGATGCGAGTGAAGACTCCCTACACTTGGAGGATGAAGGCATCTCCGTCCAAGGGCTCGAAAGGCGGGTGGGGGAAAGAAGAGGTCTCGCGGCGAGTCGGAGGGATGCGCTCAAGAGTCGTCGGCCGCCAACATCTCCCCCGCATCCCAATCCGGCCAAGGAATGGAAGAAATCCAAGGCGAAGACGGAAGATCTGCTGGCCCTGGTAAATAGCGGGTTCTTGCGGGAGGAGGAGATGGATTTGTGGCGCCTGCCCGGCGGTGACCCATATCCGATGGAGAAAAATCCGGATGAAATCCCGATGTTCGCCGGATTTGTGGAGCGCGGACTAGCAATTCCAACCGGCGACTTCTTCAAAGGTCTACTCGGGTACTATGGCATCGAGTACATGGATCTTAATCCCAACGGAATATTCCATGTTTCCGTCTTTGTCCATTTCTTCGAAGTGTTTGTGAGAATCAAACCCCACCGGATTCTCTTCGGAAGTTCTTCCGCGTGAAGCCGCGGCCAAGCACCAATGACCCACGAGTAGTCGGAGGGGCGGGGCATTCTAATGCTCGAGGATGCGACCGACCGGTACTTATCATACAAGGCGATATAGTCAAATCAAGGCGGAAGTTGAAGTGGTTTTACATATGTAACCACCATTCGGAGCCGCCGAAGCCGAGCGGATAGCGCCAAGGCACGGGGCGTGGTGGAACACCGAGCCCACAATACAAGAGGGTATCCAGCGCCGTGTTGATGAAGAAGATCAAGGCCCTTAGAGAGGCTGAGCTTAGGGTCGAGCATGTGGCCTTCGACTTCATGAAGAGGAGGGTGTAGCCGCCGATGGCTCGCAACACCCTCGGATACCGGTACACGGGTAGCAAAGACACGTCGAGAATGCCCGACGACGAAGTCGATGATGAAGACATTGTCGAGAGGCCGGGCAAGATATTGAAGGACATGCCACCTTACACTCCTTGCCCAGTCCCCGAGTACTCCGCGGCTCGTCCGCCGAACAAGGTTAGTAATTGTGACCTCTGCCTTTGAGTGCGATTGGTCCGGAGTAGTCGCACTCACCCAAGTTGTTGTCTACGGGATGACATCGCCAAGTATGTCTCCGATCCAACTCCCCCTCCTCGACTTGAAGATGTACGGAGGAGGGCAATAGCAAAGGAAAGGAATGCTGCGAAGTTGGCGAGGGTGATGACACCGTCACCATTGAAGATACCTCCAACGAGGAAGATGGGGAAACGCTCCGGAGCGGTTTGAGCTGCGGTCCGGATTCGGCCGTTCGGGACCGCCCCATACCCCCTTATTGATGACGGACCGACTAGCTTGGAGGCTAGTCTTCCTGCGTCGCCGAGAAGGCCGCGCAATGTGGCACGAAAGCGCGTCGCCAAGAAGCTAAAGGTGACGAAACAAGCGCCCACGAGGTGAGTTCCTCAAGTAGAGTAGTTGAGTACTTATTATGGAGTGCGTATGCCGATAGTTGATTTCAGAGTTGTCGCAGGACATTCCATCGTCTGACCCCACGGATCAAAGGGAAGAGGACAACTGGGACACGGTGGGAGGAGCGACTGAGAGTAGCCTTAGTCCAGCCCCCACCGTTGAAGAGACCGTGCCGGAGATGGTACGGCGGGCGGCAAGCACGCGAGCCGCGGGCGTCGGCGAGAATAAAGGAGGCCGAGCCCTCCACGACTACCGGAACCGTGGAGCCAATATTAGCCCATGCTTTGAAGAAGAGGCGCCCACGGAAGCCACGCTTGTTGATATTGCCGGTATACTTGGCGCTCCAACCGTGATCGTTGTCCCGGTCCGGCTTGTAAGGAAAATCGAGGCTTCGAGTAGTACATGTAGGATGGTAATCTTGCTTGGTCGATCACCAAAGTTATACCGTGCGGGGAAATCCACCGGCACGTCCCGGGAAGGCGAGGAACCTAGTGTGGCGACAGTGAAGAAGACCGATCACCCGCAATTGAGGAATCCACACCCCTTCCCCGAGCCGAGAGCGATGTCCGGGTCACGGAGGCTCGCGCTGCCGGGAGGTCACCATAGTTGAAGGTGCATAGACCGCGCCGATGTCATTCGCCTCGTGTAGTTGTCGTAGCCCCCGGATGCGACTTTGTGAACTTTGTGATGACGAGAAACACAAGTCGAGGGAACCGCGATCCCCGAAGCCGTGGCAATTGAAGGCGTCGTGCCGAAAGCCGATGTTCTAGGAGGAGCAACTTCCGGACCGGAGGGTCCAATAGCCCCCGAGATGACGGAGGAGGTGCATGACAATACGCTCCGGATTCTAGCATAATCGTCCGATCGCCGAAGATCCAAGACGCGAAGCCAATCTACTCGGCGCCGATGTCGAGACGAGCGACGACTAGTCGTGGCGGACCGGAGCTTACGGGCCGACGACCTTATCGACCCGACGATGGTGGCCCGTAACTTGGAGTTGCTGCACCGGCCGAGCACGGTGGATGAAGGTACGTGACGGTACCTTCGAGTAGTCGATTTACGCAAGAATTGAATACTCAATAATGATTGTTTCCTTGTGCGGGATGTCGTGGAGAGGTCCCGACAAAAATCGACATGCTCCGGGGATACGGTGACACAGGTGCTCGAGCAGAATCGCCGGAGAAAGAGCTCAATAAGGCCGGGAAACACTCCGCCATGTTGCAATCCAAGCTGGATGGAGCTTTGGCCCGATACCACAACGAGGTACAAGAAATGCGAGCGAAAAGCGACGACTTGATTCGGAAGAACAAGTCGTTGCGTCGAAGAACAAAGGTATGCCACCGCCGACTCGTTGAGTACTTATTGAGGGTACCTTATAGTAGTCTGACATGTGTTCTTGAGCTTTTGCAGATCTTGAGGCTCAGGTAGACCAGTTGAATACGAATCGGAGACCGATCTGAAGAACATTGTCTACCGGGAAAAGGATTGTCGTGAGGTACTTGAATACGAATATAAGCAGTTGTCTCATGAGTGCGTTAAACACATGGAGCTTCGCGAAGCCTCGGATCGTGATCTGGTCAATTGTTATAAATCTCTGCGGAAAGCCGAACGTGGATCGTGAGAAGCCGCGCGGCCAGCGAAAGAGCTTGAAGAAGCCGCGCTTCCTATTGCAAGACCGTCGGTGCCTCTTCCGGGCGGGCCCAAGATAGCCGCATTGGTGGATTGATCGAAGGAAGCCCCCGGCGTCCGGCAACTTATGTGAAGCATCTAACAAAGTCCGTCCCTAACCGGGTCTTGGCGTACATGAAGTCGTACTTCCCGAAGGCTCCGGTGGATGTAGTTGCTAGAGGACTTGTCGCGAACTACACGGATGACTAATACAAGGAGCTGCTAGAGCGGATGGCGCATCGCGGAAAAAGTTGCCGGGAAGCTCAACCTTCAGTAGTTACCCTGTAGGGTTAGCTTTTGGTAGCATATGTAACATAAATGAAGTTATGAAGAACTTGTTTAAGTTTGAATGAAAGTCTTCCAGGATATATGTTTGAAATGAGTACTCGTTGTCGCTGTTTTGTATGTGCGGAGTGCCCATCCATGGAGGTATCACGAGTAGTAGTACTCGACAGTAGATACGTTGCAGGAGACACAGTAAATGAGTTGATTGTAAATCAGACTTTATTACTAAGAAAAAAGGTACACCTGGATGGCCAGGGCCATTTACAAGTGTAGTCGCCTGGACCCGGAGGCCGCTTATGGCTAAGTGGTGCTAGGACGCATGGTCGCTTACGGGTGTAGATCCGTTAGTAGCCGTATAGGCCGGATCTAAGAGTACATGGTCTTTTGATAGACCGCCGCTAGAGCCCCGGATGCTGCGAGCAGCCGAGAGATCCGTTAGTAGCCGTTGACGTCGGATCTTGGAGAGGAATAGTCGGAGACTAGTGCCTAGACCTAGAGGCCGCTTACGGCAAGGGTTCTTGGAGTAGTCGTATAGACTCGGGCCCCTAGAGTAGTCGAGAGACTATGTGTAGAATCGACGAGCTGGTCGATGTTCCATGAGTTGCCGATGTTGTTGCCTTCAAGTGTCCGGAGGTGATATGAGCACGGTTCGGTCACCTTTGTGATTGAGAAGGGACCTTCCCATGGTGAGCTGAGCTTGTGTAGTCCTTCCGTGTTCGGGATGCGACGGAGGACTAGATCGCCAACATTGAAGGTGTGTTCCTTAACATTGCGATCGTGGTAGCGTTGGATACCCTCAAGGTACCTTGCCGATTGGACAAGAGCGGCACAACGAGCTTCTTCGAGTCCATCGAGATCAACTCGTCTCGTTGTCTTCTCGAAATGCCTTCGTCATCTTGCTCTCTACCGCCGCGAATCCCACATGATGTCGGCGGGTAGGATAGTTTCCGAGCCATAGACCAAGAAATAGGGTGACCGCCCCGTTGGCTTGGTGGGTTGTGTACGAAGCCCCCGAGTGCATTAGGCGGTTCCTTGATCCACTTGCCCCCCCTTTGTGTTAGCAGCGTCGTGCGGTCGCTTCTTGAGAGCGTCGAGTACCATCCCAATGGCGCGCTCGACTTTCCCGTTGGCGCGTGGATGGGCGGACCGAGACATACCGGATGTCAATCCCGCTCGTTCTCGCAATATTTCCAGAAGCTCGGTGATTGTTGAAGTTGGAACCCGGTGTCCGTGATGATGTGGTGGGGTAGTCCGTAGCAGCGCACGAGTTCATCTAAGAAGTCGAGTACTTTGTCGGCCTTTGGGCAAGTGACCAGCCTTGACTTCGATCCACTTGGTGAACTTGTCGATGGCCACCAGAACTCTGCTGAATCCTCCTGGCGCAATCGGGAGAGGCCCAATCATGTTGAGCCCCCGGCAGGTGAAAGTCCAAGTTGGTGGTATAGTGACTAGCTTGTAGGCCGAGACGTGCTCGTTGCTTGGCGAAGTACCGGCACCCTTGGCATCTTCGACGAGTTCCTCAAGGCATCGCCCACACCGTGGGCCGAGGAAAGCTCGTCGGAAAACCTTGCCGACCGGTGTGCGAGAAAACGCGTGGTTGTCGTAGACGCCTTTGTGGATCTCCTCCAAGATGTCCATGCCTTCTTCCCGGGAACACACTTCATGAGTACTCCGAAGTTGCGCCCCGCCCGTAGAGCTTGTCCCCGACTAACACGTAAGACTTGGCCCGGCGGATGATTTGCTCGGCCAGGTTTTTGTCAGTGGGAACCTTCTGCTCGCGGATGTAGTCGATGAAGGGCTGCCGCCAGTCCACGTCTATCATCATGACCTCCGGCCGCCTTGAGAAGGTGTTGGGTCGGTGGTCGTAGGCACCGGCTCCGGGATGGATGGCGTGTGAAGCTCGTGGACGAAGACTCCCGCTGGTACTTGTGCGCGAGTAGAGCCAAGCTTCGATAGGACGTCCGCTGCAACATTGTTGTCGTGAATGGAGTGATGGAACTCGAGACCATAGAATTTGTTCTCAAGCTTGTGGACTTCTAGGCAATAGGCGTCCATGTTCTCCTTGTTGCGATCCCAAGACTTGTTAACTTGGTTGATGACCACTGCGGAGTCGCCGTAGACTAGTAGTCGCTTGATGCCCTATGATAGTGCGAGACGGAGCCCATGTAGCAGAGCTTCGTACTCGGCTTTGTTGTTTGAGACCTTCCAGAAGATCTGCAAGACGTATTTGAGTTGTTCGCCCTTTGGAGAAATCAAGAGTACCCCTGCACCTGCACCCTCGAGCTTGAGTGAGCCGTCAAAGTACATCACCTAATGCTCTGGCCGCTCAGTTGGAGTTGGCAGCTGATTCTCCCTCCATTCTGCCTTGAATTCGACTAGTGCTTGAGACTTGATGGTTGTGCGTGGCTTGAAGTCGATGTTGAGGGCAACAAGTTCGATTGCCCATTTGGAGATTCTTCCAGTAGCATCTTGATTGCGCAGAATGTCACCGAGCGAGTAGTCGATGATGACGGTGATCGAGTACTCCTGGAAGTAGTGTCGTAGCTTCCACGAGGTGATGAGCACTACATACGGTAGCTTATGTCTTGGTTGGTGCGTGCCTTAGATTCTCGATAGGACCTCGCCGACGAAGTAGATTGGTCACCGGACCGGGTTGGCGTGGCCGTCTTCCCCGCCGCTCGACGATGATGGCAATACCGACCACATGGGTAGTCGTAGCGAGATAGAGCGAGAGTCGCTCGTTTTTGCGAGGAGCCGTGAGGATCGGTGGCTTGGACAGAAATCCTTGAGCCGAGCCAAGGCTTGATCCGCCTTTGGGGTCCACGCGAACTTCTCTTGGTGCTTGAGTAGTTTGAAGAAGGGTAGCCCCCGTTCTCCAAGCTTCGAGATAAATCCGTTCAAGGCCGCCATACACCGGTGAACTTCGCACGTCTTTGATGCGGTGGGAGCTTTCATCTTGGTGATGGCGGAGATCTTCTCGGGATTGGCTTCGATGCCACGATGGGCGATGATGAAGCCGAGTAGTTTTCCCGAGGGTACGCCGAAGACGAACTTGTTCGAGTTGAGCTTCCACCGGTACTCCCGAGAGATGCGAAAGTCTCTTCAAGATTGGTGATGAGTGTGTCGGAGTTTCGGGTCTTAACGACCATGTCATCCACATAGGCTTCGACGTTGAGTGAGTGCTTGATCAGCCTCATGGGCACCCCGGCATGTCCGCCGGTTTCCAAGCGAAGATGTCTCGGTTAGCCGGAGGAAGCCGACAAGCGCGTGTTCCTATTTTGGGTCAAGGCCCGCCCCGATCATGGTAGTCTTGCTTCGTTGTCGCCCGTCCCAAGGTCGATCACCTTGACTTGCACTTCCTCGGATGGTTGAGGCTTGTTGGCTATCTCGGACTTATCCGGGATCTTGAGTTCGGTTGGGGCAAGCTTCTTGGATGCAAGCATAGATTTCCATCATTGCATTAGGTACTTGATTGGTAGCCGCGAGTTCCACGGCCCTCGTGTCGCAAGTCGAAGGATATCTTCAAGTCCCCTTGTAGTGAGAGTACTCCGATAGGACTTGGCATTTTGAGTACCAAGTACGTGTAGTGGGGTATCGCCATGAACTTGGCGATAGCTGGTCTGCCAAGAATGGAATGGTAGGAAGTTTCGAAGTCCGCAACCTCGAACTTAATGTACTCGGTGCGGTAATTTTCCTTGGTTTCCCCGAAGGTAACTGGCAGGACCACTGAACCTAGTGGAATAGCCGCGTTCCCGGGGACGATGCCGTAGAAAGGCGATGTGCTCTTGGTGAGCATGTGGGTAATGTCGAGCTTCATCTTCTTCAAGGTTTTGGTGAAAAGGACGTTGAGCCCGCTTCCACCGTCGATGAGTACCTTGTTGAGTCCGGAGCCCGCGACTACCGGTTTCGGGACGAGTGGAAAACTCCCTAGCACGGAGAAGCTTGTCCATTGATCCGTGCGGGATAAGGTGATAGGTACCTCCGACCACCGAGAGGGGTCGGGACCGCTCGTTCAATGTTCAAGACTTCCCGTCCGGTGGCCTTCTCGAGACCGTTCGGTGGGTAGTCCGCCAAAGAGGACATTCATCGTCTTGTCGGGTTCTTGGAAGTCGTCGTTGCCCTCGTCGGCTTTTTTCTTGCCCTTCTTGTCGTGAGGAGGTCGTGGGTCTGGAGTATCCTTGAGTGCTCACCGAGTTGATAGCATCGCTCGATGGTGTGATTGCCCTCCGGGTGCCACGAGCACTTCTTTTTCAGCAAATCTTTGAAGCCGCCGAGAGGTCTTGTTCGAGTTGTCTTTCGCAGGCGCCGGATAGCCGCGACCGTATTGTCCGGCTTGCTCTTGCGTTAGGACCCAAGTAGTTGTTGTTGTTGCGACCCCTTGATACCCGGTGTTGTTGTTGCCGCCGCCCGGTTGTGCTTGCCCTTGCCGCGAATGGTGTCATACTTGGCGTCTGCCTGGTCTTCTTCGTCGGTCCATGAGGTGATCATGTCCTTGAGCTTAGTGATGGAACTCAGGCGGCAGCGATCGAAGTCTTCGAAGGTGCGGCGGTGGTAGAGACTGTCTTGGAAGAGGTCGATGACCTCCTTGTCGGTAACATCGACTACCTGGCACGCTTGTCGAAAAAGCGTCGTATGTACTTGCGTAGCGTCTCGCCTTGTTCCTGCTTCACCATTGCCGATCCGTCGGTGTTTAAACCTCTCGACCTCCATGGGAGGTACCCACAGCAAGGTAGAAGGTGGGGATCGCCATGATCTGGAACCCGAAGGTACGCGCGAGGACACAAGACACAAGATTTATACAGGTTCGGGTTGCCGGAGTAGCTACCCTACGTCCTGTTTAGAGTAGTATTGTGCCCTGCGCTTGGTGTTGTTCCCCGGAGGGATTGTGGATGTGCGGCTAGGTACCCGGCCCTCCTTTATATAGTCCAGGGGGTGGGTTCCTAGTCGGTTACAAGGCAGGAGTCCTAGTAGGATTACACGGAGCGAGTCCTAGTAGGAGTACGGGGGGAATTCTAGTAGGAGTCCGTCTTCTACTCTTCCTCCTTCCTTACATGAGTACCCAAGGTGTATGCCCGACACATGCGAGTACCCGAGCGTTCCATGGCGCCCACGAAGTTGCTGGTTGTTGACGGTGAAAATCTGTCAACCTAGCCATGAGTTTACCTTCGGTGTTGGCATGACTTTTGTATCTTATTCATTGGTACTAACCCCCGTGGTATAACAAGTTCACTTGTGCATGTCGGTTTTGGAGTTATGTGTTTCGCGGGGTTTTAACGTTGAAAGCAAGAC
Source organism: Cenchrus americanus (assembly GCA_947561735.1). NCBI lineage: Eukaryota > Viridiplantae > Streptophyta > Magnoliopsida > Poales > Poaceae > Cenchrus > Cenchrus americanus. The sequence goes on from OX387240.1 coordinate 62,166,264, forward strand.
TTCCGGGATAAGTTCATTAAGCACCTCATGACAAGACCTTGAAGCCCGATACAAGTCAAGCAATGAAGTGAACATGATTCCAAGAGCCCAAGGACCAAGCCCGAGAAGATGATAAACTCCGAGGACCGAACCGAAAAAAGTGCTTCGAATCTTGCAAGACAAGGAGTTGAGTCCAATTCGGAGAGAAACCGACGTCAAGGGCCCACATGCAAAAGGGGAGAACATCTAGAAGACGTGGGAAGCAACACGGGCGAAGCAGCCGCGGGATGGGCCGGGTGGGCCCAGCCGGCCGGCCCAGGCCGGGCCGGCCCGGCCCCAATTCGGGGCCCAATCGGCCTCTCCTTTGACCTAATTGCTTCTCGGGCTATAAATAGCCCCCCGACCGAGAGCCACGCGGAACCGAAGTCGTAATCCGCCGCCGAGGAGCGAGAGAAGCTTGAGGGACACCATCTCGGAGATGAGGGTCGTGCTAGTTGTCTAGGGTTTCCCTAGCCGACGTGGGAACCTTGCATGGAAGACCACGTCGGAGCTCGGAGCGAGGATCAAGATCGAGGGAGGGCCCCGGTGGTGATCTTGTTCATGTAATCATTCATGGTGAAGTTTGTAAGTGAATCCGATTTCTAGCGATCAAGTGTCTTCTCGATGATTTTGATTTCTTCTTGGTTTTGCTTCTTCTACGATCTAGTCTATAGCTAGATTACATAGGGTGCTCTTGTAGCCGCGGTGGCTAGAGGTGCATACCGGACCGGCCAAGTGATTTCAACTTGTTCTATCGAACTCGCCCTAGACTACCCGCATGAATAGGGATACGTTGTGACAGAACGGGGGTCTCGAAAGGCGGATGTTTTCGGAGTCGGATGGGAAGGCCACGATTTAAAGATGCTTTTAATGAGATTCGCTTTTCTATCTTCATCTATCTTGTTTGGAGCTACAACATAAGCATGATCTAGATTCTCTAGATTGGTTATCTCTTGCTTTCTCTTGTTACCTCTTTAGTAGATTAGATTAGATGTGTTTTCTTTATGAGTTAGTAGATTAGATGCAACTTGTCTTCATTAGATAGCTTTACCTTGCTTTACTAGATTGAATCCTTGCGTTGCACATTGTTCCACGGATTCGATACCTTGGGTTCACCACTCGAGGGAAGAAGGGTCCCTTGACTACGACGGGAGACTTGTCCACTTGCAAGTCATAAACGAACTTTGATACAACTATTAACCGTCAACACCGGTGAACCGAGCCTTGAGCTGGTCCCACTTGTAAATTGAGTTCTTATCGAGCGACTCGAGCCAGGTGAGTGGTACTTGGTCCAGGAAGAAGGGAAAGTAGAGGCATTTTGTGACGTTGTTGCCACCAGCATTTTCGATGGATAGGGCATAGCATCTGAGCCATTGAACTGGGTCTTGCTTCGCGTTGTACTTGGTGATCCCTCGAGGTTTGAATTTCTCTGGGAGAAGGAGATTGCGAAGTCGAGCGGAGAAGGCGGGGAAGCCGTCGTTGTCGCCTGCCGCGGAAGACTTCTTGCGCCGTATTTCTTCAATTCTACAGCGGGCATCGTAGCTGCCGCGTGATATTCCGGTGACGTGGTTGTCTGCGTGGCCTCGGCCTCCGCGATCACCTGCGCCACCGCTCTCCCCGCCACCTCGTGTGAGGAGCTCCCGCCGCCGCCGCCTCCGCCACCGGCATCACCATGACTAGCGGCACCGCGGCTACCGTCGGCGCAACCAGCACTATTACCGCCCCGAGAAGGTCCTCCAGTCGATGCCTTGGTACGGTTGGGATTCGTGGCCGTTCTCCACAAGGACGGTTGCGTCCATTACCCGCCGGATCGCGACTATTGGCTTCGTGGTTCTCGTGTTCACGAGTTCCGGGGGAAGGTATTTGTGTGATCGTTATCAACCCTCATGAAGTAGGCGCTTCCACAAGCTTGGAGATGACTTCACCCGCGTGTATCCCCCGAGCCCGACGCGCTATCGTTGTGATAGACATGAGGCACTATTCGAGGGTAGTCCGCACCCGGGCCGGGCGACTTGATCGAGAGTCTCGCGAGATTCCGGATGGGAAGGGATTTGCGGAGACGTCCGCATCATTCGTTTCGCTTCCCGTTGCATTCACGTCGGCGTTCTTGTCGTCGTTGGTTTCATCGGCGGGTGCATTAGCGGACAACTCGTCCGTAGAGATGTCGTCGAAGTATCGGTCGGGTCGGTGTCGGTGTTTTAGACTGGCAAACCTACCAAGGGGGTACCCGAGGTAGTAGATTGTGCGGTGAGGACTGTGATCGGGAGACCGAGAACTCGAAGGTATGCACAAGGACACGGGACACAAGATTTATACAGGTTCGGGCTGCCAAGGTGGCGAACCCTACGTCCTGTTTGGGGGATCAAGTATGGCGTCCTGCGCTTGATGTTGGATTGAGATCAGGTGCCCGGCTAGGTACCCGGCCCTCCTTTATATAGTCCAGGGGTCGGGTTCCTAGTCGGTTACAAGGCAGGAGTACTAGTAGGATTACACAGAACAAGTCCTAGTAGGATTACAGGGGAATTCTAGTAGGAGTCCGTCTTCATCCTTCCTTGCATGGGTACCGGGGAGTATGCCCGACAAGCCCCCGAGCACATTGTAGTCGAGTGTAGTAGTTCGAGTAGTCTTCAAGCCTCTCGCGAGTAGTTCTTGAGCATTCTCGTGTACCGCTTGGAGAAGTCTTCAATAGTACTTGAATCGCCACGGGCCGGAAGGTGGTCCGACTCATCGGTCTTGAAGTCGAGATTATATGGAAGTGCGGTTGCAAAATCGCACTCCATATGGAGTAGCCCCCAAGCCTTAGGTTGAGTTGCGGACTCTAGCCGAGGGTCAATCTTGAGTCCAAATCTTCCGTCTTCAAAAAATTGAACGATGGGTGTAGCATAGTAGCCCCCGTGCCTTGAAATGATTAGGTAATCAATACAAGGGCCTTCAGTGTTCGTGAAAGTCATCATCCAAGTGCTCTTGCAGCGTGTAGTCCCCGAGATAAGAGAGTCGTATGAGCCACGTCGAGTAGTTGTTGGTGCAGAGCCCCGAGCTTGAGAGCGAGCGAAGCCTGCTGAAGTTATCCTCGAGTAGTAATTTGAGTGCAGCCCCCGAGCCGGGAGAGATTTCAAATAGTAATTTCGACATCGAGTCGTGGAGCTTGAAAAGTAGCCATGCCGTCAGAGCGGACTTTAGATGTGACCGAAGTCGACTTTAGATGCCGGCAGAGCGGACTTTAGAATGCGACTTGAAAACTGAAGTCGACTTTGTGCCGCGCGGAGCGGACTTTGAGATGCGACTTGAAAACCGAAGTCAACTTTAGGATGCCGCGTGGAGCGGACTTTGAGTTGCGACTGAAGAAGTCGACTTTAGATTGCCGCGTAAAGCGGACTTTAGATGCGACCGCAAAGTAGTCGACTTTGTGCCACGCGGGGTGGACTTAAGATGCAAAAAACGAAAAGCACTTTCCGGAAAGCAAAAGCAAAAAATCGAGAAAACGAGTAGTTTTGTCGCCGGAGCGGGCTTAAGATTGCTACCGAAGTCGGCTTGTGCCACCGGAGTGGGCTTGGATGCGACCGTTAGCGTCGACTTGTGCCACCGGAGTGGGCTTGGGTGCAACCGTTAGCGTCGACTTGTGCCACCGGGAGTGGGCTTGGGTGCGACCGTTAGCGTCGACTTGTGCCACCGGAGTGGGCTTGGGTGCGACAGCTAGTGTCGACTTGTGCCACCGGAGTGGGCCCGAGTATCCGAGCCATGGATTTCGGACCCAAGGTACGATTGCCGCCGCAGCGGGCTTGAAGGTGTGACCAAAGTCGACTTGTGTATCCGGGCCATGGATTTCAGACCCAAGGTACGGTTGCCACCATAGTGGACTTGAAGGTGCGACCGGAGTCGACTTGTGTACCAGGGCCATGGATTTCAGACCCAAGGTACGGAGCGCGAGTACTTAGGGTACTTGGACCCATGGTACAGAGCGTGAAGACCACGTGCATCTAGGTTCCATCGTCGCCGGGACCCGAGGGCTACTTACGCCTAGATTCCATCGAAGCTTACACACGTAGTATGCCACCGAAGGCGGCGAAGATGCGACCGGAGTCGACTTTAAGTTACCGCACGGAGCGGACTTTAGAATGCGACTTTAGAAGTCGACTTTAGATTGCCGCACGTAGCGGATTTTTAGAAGCCGCCTCTTTGGGATAGCCCCCGAGTTGATGAAGTAGGCTCGTGGTCACTTGATTGATATACCCCAAGAGTAGTCGGCAGAGTGTAGCTCCCGTGAAAACCCGCCGAGAAGCGTACACAAATGAGTAGTCGCAAGTAGTCCTACATGATGAGTAGAACAAGCCAAGAAAAGAAAACAAGTAATCATTTAAATAAATGACTTAGCCGTTGCTGCCCGGCGTACCGTTGATGAAGCCATGGCGGTCGGCCGATGGAGCCGCGACGGTTGTTGCCGAAGTTGACTAGTCGAGTTGATTCCGACTAGTTGTTGAGGGCGTGATCGCCGTTCTCGACTAGTTTGGAAAACTAGTCGAGATGAATGGTCGACGCGATGCAACCGAAGACGACGTCGCGCGACGTACTCGAAGTAGAGCCGGTGTTGCCGCGAGACGAAGTCGCGGCGCACGGAAGCGCCGACGATGAGCCACGTGACGGGCCGCACGATGTGCCGAGGCACCCGGATGCGCGGCGTACTCGAAGTAGTCGACGACGAGCGACGCAACGAGCCGCGCGACGAGCATGCGCGATGCGGAGTTGTCGATGACGAGCGATGAGCCCCACGACGTGCCGAGGCACCCGGATGCACGGCGTAGGCGAAGTAGTCGACGACAAGCCCGCGCGAGGCGGACTAGTCGACGACGAGCCCGCGCGAGGCGGAGTAGTCGACGACGAGCGGCGCAACGAGCCGCGCAACGAGCCTACGCGACGCGGAGTTGTCTACGACGAGCGATGAGCCGCGCGACGTGCCGAGGCACCCGCATGCGCGGCGTAGGCGAAGTAGGCGACGACGAGCGATGAGCCGCGCGACGTGCCGAGGCACCCAGACGCGCGCCGTAGGCGAAGTAGCCGACGACGAGCGATGAGCCGCGCGACGTGCCGAGGCACACCCAAACGCGTGGCGTAGGCGAAGTAGTCGATGACGAGCGGTGCAACGAGCCACGCGACGAGCCTGCGCGACGCGGAGTAGTCGATGACCAGCGGTGCGACGAGCCGCGTGACAAGCCGCGTGATGTGCCGAGGAACCCGGACGCGCGGCGGAGGAGAAGTAGTCAACGACGAGCCTGCGCGAGGCGGAGTTGTCGACGACGAGCCTGCGTGAGGCGGAGTAGTCGACGACGAGCGCCGCGACGAGCCGCGTGACGAGCCACGCGACGTGCCGAGGGCACCCGCACGCGCGGCGGAGGCGAAGTAGTCGACAACGAGCTTGCGCGAGGCGGAGTAGTCGACGACGAGCGGCGCGACGAGCCGCATGACGAGCCGCGTGACTTGCCGAGGCACCCGGGACGCGAGGCGGAGGCGAAGTAGTCGATGACGAGCCTGCGTGAGGCGGAGTTGTCGACGACGAGCTCGCGCGAGGCGGAGTAGTCGACGACGAGCGACGCGACGAGCCGCGTGACGTGCCGAGGCACCCCGGACGCGCGGCGGAGGCGAAGTAGTCGACGACGAGCCGCGCGCGGCGGGAGTAGTCAACTACGAGCGGCGCGACGAGCCGCGTGACGAGCCGCGCGACATGCCGAGGCACCCGGACGTGCGGCGGAGGAGAAGTAGTCGATGACGAGCGGCGAGATGAGCCACGCGACGTGCTGAGGCACCCGGACGCGTGGCGTAGGCGAAGTAGTCAACAACGAGCGGTGCGACGAGTCGCGTGATGAGCCGCGCGACGTGCCGAGGCACCCGGACGCGTGGCGTAGTCGAAGTAGTCGACGACGAGCCGCGCGACGTGCCGAGGCACCCTGTCACGCGGTGTAGCCGAAGTATATCCATTGCGGCCGCGAGACGGGTAGTCACGACACACAACGGAATGACCGAGCACACGGCGAGAGCCAGTGCGACCGACTGACGTGAAGTCGAGCGTCAATACGGCGCATCCTGATGCACGACATAGGCGCAGTAGAGCCAGTGCAAGCCGGATGATGAGTAGTCGCGTCGCGAGACGCAAGGACCGGACGCACCGTGAGTTAATGCGGCCCGGAGTTGATGTAGTCGTAGTTGCGTACGTCTTCCGGTGCATTGAGCAAAGAATTTGGAGAATCCTTGGTAGCTTCCGGTGTGCGAGTAGCACGAATGCCTCAAATTTGCTTTTCACGTAGTGTGCTCGTGACCGGCTTGTTGCAATAGAAAATTGACTTCCAATTTTCCATGCATGTGTCGCCGCCTAATTGGGTTCTCGCTCCAACCCCGTCTCGGCGGGAAGCACGTGCACACGGAACCATAGATCTTGGGCCTTCAATGACTCGGACATAGACGCAAGCGGGGAATCGAATTTGTCTTGGACTCGGCAACTTCTTCTACCGCTCCAATCTTGAAACAATGTTGTTCTCTCTCGCGGATTCGACGAGTTCGTGACGCCGCACATTGACTCTTCGAATTCGACGGGCAACGAACAAATTGATGTTGGAGTACGTGCTTGAATTTGGACACGGTGATTTGCGCTCGCCCGTCGACGAATTGCAATGGCCAGGCCGCACTAGTAGATTGATCTTGATAGTTGGTCCTTCGAATTCGACCGGTGGTGATGATCACCCCTACCTAGCGCGTCCGCGTCGGTGTTTTAGACCGGCAAACCTACCAAGGGGGTACCCGAGGTAGTAGATTGTGCGGTGAGGATCGTGATCGGGAGACCGAGAACTCGAAGGTATGCACAAGGACACGGGACACAAGATTTATACAGTTTCGAGGCCGCCAAGGTGGCGAACCCTACGTCCCGTTTGGGGGATCAAGTATGGCGCCCGCGCTTGGTGTTGGGTTGAGATCCGGTGCCCGGCTAGGGTACCCGGCGCTCCTTTATATAGTCCGGGGGACGGGTTCCTAGTCGGTTACAAGGCAGAGTCCTAGTAGGATTACACGGTACAAGTCCTAGTAGGATTACGGGGGGAATTCTAGTAGGAGTCCGTCTTCATCCTTCCTTGCATGGGTACCCGGGGAGTATGCCCGACGGCCGGGTCCCCGAAGGTCCCGGCGTTTTGCCGCCGGCCATGAGGTCCCGACAACGGTTGCTCGGCCGTAGAGTTCTCGGACTCGTGCTCGTCGTGTCCGACCCGAAGTCGAACTCGTGGGAGGAGTCCGAGTAGTAACCGGAGGCGGGGTTGGAGCCCGGAAAGTAGTCGGAGACGATCTCCTTGCCAGCCCGACGTACAACGAGAGCCTCCGCATGGGCCCCCGCTAGCATTGCAGAGGTCATATGGGAAGTGCTCATGGAGCGGGGCGTCGCACATGATGGCTCAGCAGCCGGCTCGCATGCGATGGCCCATGGGGACGTCGAGTTCGACTTAGAGGCGCATCCGGACTCGAAGTCGGCATGTTGGTTGTAAGCGAAATTTCGCCAAATTTTCTGGTGAGGCTGCCCGTGATCACCTCGGGAAGTGTCACGATCCCGGTCTTTGGGTTGGGTGTCATGGTGAGGCGGCGTTGGAAGGATCTAGCTCCGTCAGCGGTACAGACCCAGGACCCGAAGACGAAGGTGTTGCCACGGTTGAAGGCGGCAGTTGGTCGGATGAAGATTGAAGTCGTCGAGTTCGCCATGAGATCTTCGGCGAGATCCCCTACCCGACGCGCAAGCCGTCGGTGTTTTAGACCGGCAACCTACCAAGGGGGGGTACCCGAGGTAGATGAATGTGGCCTCGCCGAGATCGGTAACTCGAAGGAAGAGACACATGGCACACAATTTAGACAGGTGGGCCGCGAGGTGCGTAATATATACCCTACGTCCCGTATGGCGTAGCTCCGGATTGATTGGGTGTAATTACAAGATGATGCGTATGAGAGAGATAGGGGTCCCCGCCTCGCCTTATATAGCCCGGGAGGCGGGGTTACAAGTCGGTTCGGGGAAGGAGTACTAGTCGTGTGCGTCTAGGTGTCTTTTACATGGAGCCGGTCATGTACGCTCTCCTATCCGAGTACTCCTTCACCGAGATCCTTGTGCTCCACGCAAGAAGGTGCCGTGCAGCCCAAGTCGGGTGGTCCCGGGGGCCCACCGAGTAGTCGGTCCTTGTACCCACCGAGGTAGTGGGCTCGGGGAGGTCCATACGACAATAGGACCCGGAACCTGCGGAACCGGCCCGGTTCCCACTGTTCGGGGAACCCTGGCTGCTAGTGGCCGGCAGTGTAGGTTGCTGGACGCCTGGACCTGATCAGGAGCTGAGGAGCGAGATTATACAGGTAAAATTATATTAGTGGGTCTTTATTTATTAGAGGTATAGGTTAGTAAAATTAGTTAGGGAAAAGCTTTCGTGTTTTCTGTTAGATTTGGCTTTGCTGCACCAGGATCGGAGTGCTAAACGAAGCCTCAAATGCATCATTACCTCTTGTTTTATTAGGAAATAGATTGTTTTATTAGGAAATAGAGACCGTGCCATATTCTGAAGTCATGTGGTTGTCAATCAGGGCAGTTCCAATGAAACTAATTGCATAGCACAAGAAATCATCTATAAAAATTATTTTTCACACCGATAGTGCCTTCCGGTTAGATGCATGGGACGGAGATGACAAACGGTGACAACCTCAAGTCCAATCGGAATTCTTAAAAGCTGCCCCGCTTTGCTGCTCTCTCCGCAACTCACGGGACGCGTATCGATCAGCCCGCGCGTCCGCCAAGCGCACCATGGAAATTTTGCAAAAAGACCCTCTCCTTCTCTCGAAATCAACCTACGCTTCAAACGGATAACACCTGCAGGCCGCAGCCAAACCCTAACCCCCCTCCCCCCACTCATCTCTCTCCTTTCTCTCTATCCTCTCGCGCGCCGCCGCCGCCCGCCGCTCCCGCTCGCCCCCGCGCGCGCCTCCCTGCTCGCTGCCTCCATGATAGCGCAGAGCAAAGCGTCCAACGCTGCGTTGATCGGGCGGATCTCTCCGGCGGTCCGGCCTTCCCAGCAGCCATCGTCAACGACGACGGACTAGGTGAGGGGCGGCTCCGTCGCGCCGGCACTCTCTTGCCTCCACCCCCCGCGGATCTAGATCTGCTCTCTCTCTCTCTCTCTCTCTCTCTCTCTCTGGTCAATGGCGAGCTACCACTGTCGGCCCGCCGCCGCTGCCCTCCCATGTCGTCGTCGCTCCCCCGCCCTCGCGCCGCCCTCGTTCTCTACCGCAGCTTGCCGCGCTGCGCAGCTCTCGCCTCTCGCGCGGATATGGAGAAGATATGGCTGCCCATGTCGCGACATCTCCTCCGCCCTGGCGACGTCACTGCCGCCTGTGTCGCACCGTCGGAATTCATGCTTTGATTCATGAAGTTTTGATGCAGATTTGGTTGGATTTCTGATCTATTTTGGTGTTGCAGGTCTTGTTCCATAGGTGAAGGCGTGCCACTGCATCTGTAAGGATTTATCCTCTCTCCTTAGCCTCCCAGATGCGCATTGACTTCCCTCTCGTCTCCTAGATGCGCAAAGGATGCCCTTGAAGACATCAACCTCCACCTTGAAGCATCCTCCCCCACACTTCAGCGCTGAGGTATGCCTGTTCTCTAAACAATTTTCCTATGTCATGGCGCCAAGATTTATGTGAGAAAGACATTTTGTTTTTCTTTAACATGTGAGCTTTTAATGGTCTAATGACTTTAACAAACTGCCAGCAAGGTAGATATATACGATAATTTAAATTGTGATGTCTCTCTTTTCCAGTCAATAATCCTAGATGTTCAGTGTATGAACTTCACTCTAGAGTGCAATTTATTTGTGAAATGCTATGACATTTGAATGAGACTACCAGATTAATTGTATGATAGGTTAACCGGTTAATTGATCATTTTTTTTATTATTACTTGCTTCTATAAGATTACAGTCATGGTTTAAAGCACCTCATGAACTCTACAATTAAATAGGTATGGTCTTCTTGCTCAGTATTATGAGATATTTTATAATGCAAGCTAATCCTGATCATAACATTAATTGCTACTAACACGACGCATTGTCATTAGTTGGGTACTAACATAGAGTTTCGATGCTATGAAAAAATTATCATCTGGTTTGTGTTTCTTTGTGTAGCAGTCTGGTTCCTGAGCCTCTGCCCCCCCCCCCACACGCACCATTCTCCGCTCCCAGGACGAAAGGCTCGGCAGGTGCTTAATATTTTTCATACCTTCCATGAATTTTAGAGATGATCTGGGATTTTGGTGGCAAAAAAGTTCACAATTGCTTTTATTCACCAATTGGGTTCAAGTATGTTTCTCTAATGCCTTAGGCATGTGATAGATTGAATGCATTGATGAAGCTTTGATTCTTACCAATTAGTGTTTGGTGGGGTTCGGAGAAAAAAATAAATGGGCTCTTTTAGATCAATGATTTTGTATTGATGTTCATTTTTCATATCAGTTTGTATGTTGTTTATATAATCTTTCATTTCTTTTTTTATGCAGCTTCACAATCTTTGAGGAAAATTAATGAAATTAATCCCTATATGCTGGGAACGATGTCTGGAGGTGCTGCTGATCCTCTGCAGGTACCATTCTGCTTCCCCTTCCCAACAGCAGGAGTGAGGTAAGAAATTGCTTGCACCACCTTGCATGTCTCTCTGATTTTCCTTTTCTTCAGTATTTCACTTTGAAAATTGTACATGTTGTACTGGTATTAACTAGGTTTCTTATCGCTAATGCTTAATTTGTTTTATGTGGCCATGTAAACAGTAGTAAAACAGGGGAACATTAGTTGGCTATTTGGTCTGGTCAGAGCTTCTTACCTCAATTGTACCTATTTCCTGGAGTTTGTTAGTTGAGATCCATCAGACTATGGACAAGACCAAGTTTAAAATTCGGGCCTGCTTGTTTATTAGTGAACATTATTTTAGTGGATAGTACCAAGTTTAAAATTCAGCCCTCCTTGTTCCTTGTATGTTTCCTATCACTGTGTTTTACACTTTATTTGGGCAATCTGGTAGTAAAAAATTATATGGTCCGAATTTCATCACCCCCACCCATTCATTGCAAGTTTACTGAATTAGCTTCTTCTAAATAGTGGCCAATTCCTTTATGCTGCATACGAGTATTTACCATACGCTTTAATGAATCAGGTTATAGAGTAACGTGTACATACTTCCCTGTTGGGTTCAACTCCCCGATGAACATGCTGCAGTCCTGCCTCTAACAACAGTGTACTGAACAATTGATACCATTTTCAACAATTGTCCCCAAGTGTTGGATTGTTGATAGTGTGTATGTACTTTTTGCAATTATTGTGCATCATAAGCTTGAAGTTTGATCTGTGATTTGTTTCGTTGACATAGGAGTAAAGAAGAGCACATATATGGGCTTTGAGAAATGGTGGCTGCCACCTCCACCAGAGGTGAAGAAACCACGATTGCTCTGCAGTGCAGTGTCACTGGCTTACTTGGGTGACAGCATATATGATGTAAGAATCAGGCCAATCACGTGCAAACTGATTACTGTTACTGTGCTTTTAATTTATATAAGTATACTAGCTGTCAAGTTCATGCTTGCTTGCTGTAGAAGATCTGATTCTGTCTTTTTGTGTGTAGCTTTATGCTCGGAGGCACTTCTTCTTTCCACCTCTGAGCATCAACGAGTACAACAAACGTGTGATCGATGTTGTGAAGTGTGAATCACAGGTCTGGGTTCATTTCTTTTATATTGCCCAAACTCCACTTCTAATAGTAATTATGATGTGGTAATAGCAAAAAACTATGATATGCTTTCCAGAATTCTGAAAACTAACCCTTCCATCTGTTCAACTTTCGAAATATAGCCTGTCCTATGTAATGATGTGTTTTTCAGAAACCTTGTCACTATAGTAATCCTTTTCCCTTGCTTTAGGATCTTTTGTTGATCAGGATTGGAGAGGATTTTCTAACTGAAGAAGAAAGGTAAAGTGAATATTCTAATCTTATACAATTTATTCAACATTATTTGCAATATAATTTCTATGGGGGAAAATGGTGTTCTGTAGTCTTACCATGTATGACTGCAGTTATACGGAATGTTAGTACTTTGCCATTTGTCTAGGCTAGCATGGCTATTTCTGAGTTATACCATTTATGATTTAGGAAAAAAGTTGACTCTTCACATTATCTAGCTTGTCCAGGGACATTGTCTGTGTTGTGCCCCTCTTCTATAGCTTTCTAAAGCTATATGTTTTCCTTCTGATTTGGTACTACTATCAATATTACGTTAAGGTTTAGGTTCCTTTCTAAAAGAAAATATTCATGTTGAATTTAAACATTCCTTGTCACGAGTTTAGCTACAAGGAAAATAAAATCTATGTCTTTTATCCTCAAAAGGTATATACAGGGTAGGTTGAGTTTTGTTTATTAGTACTTGCACTAATGTTCTTCAGTTTATCTTTATCATTAGTGTTTTTTCTCCCAATGGTTTTTGTTGAGTTTCTGATGTTTTGCAGGAACATAAATGTTGAATATTCAATTAAAAGAACTGGCATACTTGTCATGGGTAGAGGGCACATGGTACCACCTCACCAATGGACAATGATTAATACCAGCCAAGCTACCTGCAAATCACTTAAAGCGTTTCTTTGTTCAGGTGACTAGAGATGGCTGGTATAGCAATGCCTAAGTTACTGCATGTGTTTGAAAATGTTCACCAGAACATCTTTGCAAGTACAATAACTGCTTTGGTTTATATATGTGGAAGTTCAAACTATAATGTTTTAAAGTGGATATGAAACATCTTGTATTTCAGTATTGAAATTTCTATTGTTGTCATCTTGTTTGGATGTGCTTTAATGTTTGCTATGTAAATGCCGGACAAACACCTCATTGTGTCCTTTTCATACCAGACAAGAATGTGTTGTTAGCTTGTGATGTTTTTATGCCAAATCGACACTCTTCATGTTGATATCTGAAGTTGTTTTTTATTAAATGTTCTTTGTTGAGATATTGGTATGCTTCGGATTGTATGGTACTCTGTGCTTAAATGATGTGCGGATCGCTTATATGTCCTCATCCTTGATATGTTTTGTTTTATCTTTTTACATTGGATATTTGTCATTTACTTATACACACTGTAGGGCGCGCAACGCGCGCCGGCTGTTCTAGTGGTGGTTAACGCGGGGATGACGACGCTGCTCGGTAGTTAGAATTTTTTGAAAATAACGGTAGTTAGAATTAGAAAATGCGATTCTTGAAGATATGATTATGTCTCCAAGTGTAAACAAATCCATCGCAGCCACATACACACGGAATTAAAGTCTCACGACTTGGCGAATTTTGTAGCAGATCGGACGTACACCGTAGGGTCAAGATATATAATTAGCAGAGGTTGCGGAATCAAGATATATGTGATCATTAGAGATGCAATGGGTACCCGAAACCCGAAACCCGCTGGGTTTTTGCTCTATTAAGGTTCACATGTGGGTCAATTTCTAAACCCATGGGTCTAATGATGGGTAAAAATCTAAACCCGGTGGGTTTGCAGGTGTGGGTCCGGGACGAGGGTACCCAAACCCGCAAACCCATGGGTTTTTATAACCCGGTCCAACATACAATAGCAGTCCACATAAACTCATATGTCAGCTCTAAAATCTTGAACAGCCCAGCCTATTTAGTGTCATATTAATACCTGTTGTATACACCCAAGCCCTAAACCTACTCATTCCCACCCCCACCGATTCAGAAGCCGCGGCGGCGGCGGCGCATCTAGATCGAACGACCGAGCGTCCAAGCCCCTTCGCCGAACGCCGTGGCCGCTTTGCGCGACAGCGCACGAGTGCTCGGCTGGTCCCGTTCCCGTCCGCCTGCCTCTCGAGACGCATCGCCAGCCCACCTGCCTCTCGGTCTTGCACTCTTGCTCGCCCTCTCACCCGCCACGACTCACCGTAGCTGTTTTTCTACTATTTTTCATCAATGTTGTGCGTCATGACCTGGTGTGCATCATGCATCTTAGCATGTAAGTGATGTACCGATGTGCATCGCTTGTTTATTTGCCTGGACGTCTGATGTTTTTGCTGCTTGCTTGCTGTTTTTGCTCTTGCCTGTCTCGCATCGTTTCTGTTGTTGTCGGGCACGGGTGACCTGTGGGTCGCCCGATACCCAACGGGCATGGGTTTGGGCAAAAATTTGAACCGGCGACGGGTCGTGGGTTTTTTAACGGGCAGGTTTCATGTTAGTGGGCATGAGTTTGGGCATATTAAACCCAGCGGGTTTACGCCCGTTGCCACCTCTAGTACTAATAAATAAATTTATAGTCTTTCGCCAACCTATTCGCCTTCTCACCATACAGGCTTTCTCGCTTGTAGTCCAAAAGTATTTAAGATCTTAGTGTAAAATTTCTCAAAAAGTATGCCCAAAGTTGACTAGTTGACTCTATTTTCAGACTTAGCATTTTTCATGTGTTGATTTGATAACACTTAGGCTATTTCAAAATTAGATTTCTCATTTTATACACCATGATTTGTAGTGCACATAGTTCAAATGGAATGTATGCACTCTATAGATCATACATCTCGAGTTTCACAAATTTTGGAGCTCATTTGCTAATTAAAAGAAATAAGTAAACACGACTAAATGAGAATGGGAACTCCCGGTCCAAGCGGGGGACCGATCCGGTCACGCCACGGAGCATGGCGTGACTCACGTACGAGTGACGTCACGCAGTGTGGCGTGACTCCCTCCGTCACGTCGGATGCGACGTTTTCCAACGCCACCGTGGACATTAGTCGCGCCACATCATGTGGCGTGACTCAAGTATTAGTCGCGCCACGAGTCTTGGCGCGACACCAAAAGAGCTACTTCTTGAATTTTAGTTGCGGTGGGGTTAATTTTAAAATTTTAGATTAAAAAAGGTTAAAAAATAAAAAATTCTCTCAGCTTCTCCATCAATCACTTTTTATTTTGCCGTATATTCAACACCCGAAAGCTTTGAGTGCATGTTTTCCGAAGGAAAAAAAGAGAACAATTACTACCCTCGAGTACAACGAAAGTTCGGATAACCTCATAACCTATGTTTTGGTTTAGTTTACCCTCTAAATTTAGCTATTTGGTTCAACTTACCCCATAACACAATCTGACATTTTTGTTTCTCCATATACAAGTTGAATTTTATTTTGAGACTTTGCTAGATGGTAGTGAACAGTGTAATCTATATATATTAGAAAAATATTTTATGAATTTTTCACCATTATTTTTAATATAGATTTGTATGTCAACTATAAATATTATTATGAAATATACTTTATCAAAATAGTGATGAAAAATTTTATGATATATTTTCTAACATGTCTTATGTTGTCTGCTATTATCTTGCCACATTTGAACTTAAAATTCCACTAGCACATGGAGAAAAAAAAGCAAATTGTGTTAAGAGGCAAATTGAACCAATTCAGATTTTGGTTACATTTAAGGAGAGTAATTTAGACTTTTTGAACTAAATAGAGAGAAACGGCAGCAGCAACATTTCTTCTCTTGTCACGCGTGTCCGCTATCACACACGAGATTACGAGAAGCAAACAGGCGTAACCGCGTGAGAGAGCAAGCAAGTAGCAACAGCGTGAGAGAACACAGTGGGCAGGGCCCTTTTCTGTTAGCGAGTCCAATTACGTTTGTTTCTTTTTTTATTTTTAAACTAGTTTCATATTTTGTTCGATGATACCATATTGAGTTTCTCGTACCGGGTATGGTATTGATACATTTTAGGCAGTACTACATATACCGTCCACTCACTCCTAGAGTAAGGACCTTTTGTTCGCCCCTTTAGTCCCAGTTCATTTTTGGACCCGGGACTAAAGCCTTTTCATTGACGTGGCATGAAATAGCCTGGAACGCCCCCTACCCTTTAGTCTACCAACCGGGACAAAATGGGGGTGTTCAACTATTGTTTTGAGTCAATTATTGGTGTCGGTCTTGGGTGGAAACACCACCGGGACTAAAGATTTAGTCTCGCACCACGCGAGACTAAAGGGTACCCTTTAGTCCCGGAGAGGAAACCACCCGAGACAAAAGCCTCTCCTCCCACCTACCACGCATCCTCTCTTTCCCTTATCTTTTCACAGCAGCCACGGTGTGTCTCTTCCTCCCCTCTCATTTTCCCTTATCTATTCCTCTTTCTTATCCTTCCATCTTCCCCGTGCGGGGGCCGGGCCGGCCGGCAGAGGGCGCGCGGGGGGGGGGGGGGGGGGGGTGGGGTAGGCGGGCCGGCGCGGCGGAGGGCGCGGGGCCGGTGCGGCGGCCGGTGGAGGCCGCGGCCCGCGCGAGGTGGCCGGTGCGGGGCCGGCGCCGCGGCTCGCGCAAGGCGGAGGGCGCGGGGGCCGGCGGGCGCGGCGGCCGCGGCCGGCGCGAGGCCGGGCGGCGCGGCGGCCCGTCGGAGCGCGGGCGGGGCCGACCGTGAGTTACTTTTTTTTAATTGTTTTTCCAAATCGAACCCAGTTCAATATTTGTGATTCTTGTGCGCATCGATCTTGTTGTAAATCTTGTGCGAATTGATTTTGCAACTAAAGTTGTGAATATGTGTGATGAATTTGCCGGATGAGCATATGTGATTATTGAATCTGTTGTGACATAACTTGTGTGATGTGAGATGAATTTGTGACGAATTTTGATGAATTTGTGACGAATTTTGGTGAACTTGTGATGAACTTGATGGTTTGTTGTGCATGGTGGATCGGAGCTCGAGGTGGGTGGCAGGAGCTCGGATAGGGGCTGCCATGGCGGGCTTTTTTTTGTGTTTTTGGAAAACTAGTCTCGGGTGGTATTACCAACCGAGACTAAAAGGGTGTGCGCATGCGCCTGGCGTGACCCCCCTTTAGTCCCGGTTGGTAATACCACCCGGGACTAAAAGACTCCTTTAGTCCCGGTTCGTTTAACCGGGACTTAAAAAGAGGGTTCTTTTGTCTCCGAACTTTAGTCTCGGTTGGACTTGAGATACCTATACCCCTCTCCAACCGGGACTAAAGCCCCTCTCACCATCAGTGACTGGGCTCACGATCCGTGAGAAGCTGCATCTAACGGCCTTCCGTTGAACTTTGGTTGCTTCAAATGACTGATTTCTGCGCTTGCAGGCAGGATGTGGAACTATGGAAATGAGTTCAATAGAGAAAAGAGAAATCTTCAAAGGACCGAGTTTTGCGCTTACATATACCAAAAGGTGGAGGCTGAAATTGTGTCTGAACATCCATCGACCGAAAAGAGAAATCTTTGATCATATATAGCTTGCAATATTTAACTTGTTGCAGATTTGATTGGGAAAGTCCAATCATGCTTTTAGAGCAAAGCATTCAAATTATCAGTCAGTGAAGAAAAATGTGTTCGTTGAAAACTTAACTTCAACGTGGAGCTGCATCTGTTCAAATGAAAAACAGGGACAAATAAGTATCTAAGCAGGGACACATGACCAGATTGATGTTTCTCATATCTGTAATACTATATCAGCAAATTAACTTTTTCTCGAATACGTAGGAGAGCTGCACATCTTTGTATTAAGCAGAAGAAAATGTTTTACAAGCATGCACACGTTGAAAGTGCATCTTGGCCCCTAATTATTTTGGTGATAATGACAAGCATGATTTGTGGTATTTAATGCTTTGTCAAGATGTGTGCAGGTCTTAAATGAATAAAACTCACATGGTTGATCAAAGGAAGGTCCCCAATTTCAAGTCGTTGTTTTCAACTCGAATCAAGGCTTTATTTCATTTTACTTTTGAATTTGAGTATAAGAAACACCGTACTATAAAGGGGGATGCAAATCAATAGCCAAGAGATGCTAAAAGTGCTCTAGAAGGTAATCCAAGTGAGTGAGAAGAGTTGAGAGTTGGCACGTGCACAAATGCTTCTCTTTTCCCAAACTCTCGGCTGAGTCGGTTGTACCGACACCACGTCGGTACTACCGGCGATCGCCCCTCGGTAGTACCGGCGCAGGGCCGGTATACCGATATGGCTTCACTGGCGAGTTTTAGCCAGGGGGTCGGTACTACCGACCCTGTGTCGGTACTACCGATGGCCGTACTATTTTGGTTCTGAAAAAACCCCCCTCGGTAGTACCGACGCCGTGTCGGTAGTACCGGGGTTACACGACTTTGCACAGTAACGGCTAGTTTTTGGCCCTTGGTATTTAAGCCCCCTTCTCCCTCCTCACTCATTGCTGACCAACCACGAGACAAACACTTCCTTGAGCATTCACTCCACCTCTCCCCTCTCCTCTAGAGCTAATCCTTGGTTCCCTTGAGCTAGGGTTTGAGTAGAGAGGTGATTTCTAGTGAAGTGTGCACAAGCTTTGAGGGCCCCATCGTTCTTCTCCTTCTCAAGAGCACTTGAAGCATCTCCGGGCTTTTGGTTTGCATTTGTTACTCTTAAAGCTTGCTTCTAGACGGTTAGGCGTCGCCCGCGAGTGCCCTATTTGTGTGGTGCACCCGGGATCGTTTGTATTGCCCCCTCCTTGGTGGAGAATTCTTAGTGAGCACCAATCTTCCTTTGTGGGGGGTTGGAAGAGGAAAAGAGGCTCTTGGTGATAGCCCTCCCCTTGTGGGATCCTCAACGGAGACGTAGCATCCTTCGTGGGTGTGAACTTCAGATTAAATCTTGTGTCTCCATTTGCTTGCTCGAATTCTTTGTTTCTAACGAACCCTAGAACTTGTTTTAGCCCGATCTATCAATTGGTTGCTATCCTACTCATCTCTGTGGTTGCAGGTGGTTCTTAGCCTCTAAACTAAGACTTTGATTCAAGTAGAATTGCTAGAAACCCTGCAGAATTCAAATTTCGTTTTAAGTCACTCTGCCCTGTCGGTAGTACCGACCTGGTACCGGTAGTACCGACCCCGTCGGTAGAACCGGCACCACGTCGGTAGTACCGACAGGAGGTTTAACCGCTGCTTTTGTTTCAGAAATTTGAAGTGATCCTATTCACCCCCCTCTAGGCATCACAAGGTCCTTTCACATGTTCACTTCCTCGTGTGGACTACTCGCAACATAGGCAACCAAACTTTTGAGCCCCTGCGGCAATCCGCAGATCGGCTTCCCGCCCTTATCCTATCCAGAACCACAATCATAACAGCGGATCGCCGGTCGAACACACGCGCGTTCCACTCCTTCCGTATCAGCAAATTAACTTGGCGTGATAAATTCAATACATATATATGCAACTTTTGTCCATTTAATTTGTTGCTCTCGAAAACTTGCAGTTGCACCAGATCCATATGAATTCAGGGGTGGTCAAACTTTTGTTGTTAAACAGTTCTCAAGAACATATACTGCGTGCTTCTCCACTGGCTTCTATAGAAGCGCTGCCAAACCTTTAAAAAACGGCTTCCAAGCTGAAACCATGGAGAAGCCATTTTGCAATTTGTACTACGGAGGTGAAGCAAAAAATAGTGGCTTCCCGCGGCTTCTTCCCCACATGTGACATAGAAAGCCACAACCACAACCATTTTGCCAAACACTTTATAAAATGGTTTCAGCTTCACTAAGAAGCCATTTTACTAGAGTAGCCACTGAAACACAGCCGTTTTAGTCACATTTGAAGCCCCGCCAAAGGGGCCCTATGTATACTATGTATTATTATTACACTAGTATATTAGTATTTGTGTAATGGCTCCTTGGATGACTGCGGACATATGGGGTTGAACGGAGGGCAGTTGGCCTTGCACTCGTTCATTGTGGAGTAGTGGCAATTCTTCTCCTGAGTACCATCCCCGCAGCAATAGCACTGTTGCCAGCCCTGACCAAAATTGCACTTCTCTACGATGCAAAATACCAGGGTCACCTTCCTGTCACCATCGTTAAGTTCATCATCAGAAAGCATGCAACTTACACCTGAATGCATATATTGTAGATGGACGCAAAAACACTGTAACAATTAAGCGGTAGATATATAGAGAAGGAAGGAAAAAGCTAGGATTTGACAGCATGAAATGGGAAATCTCTACTCCTAAAAAGTATGAAGTGGAGAAAAAACTTGGTACGTAAAACCATCCGCTCCCGTGGCTTCACCCACCCGTGGCTCGCCTGCCCTCCCGTGGCTCCGCTCCGCGCCTTCGCTTCGCTCCCTACACGCCCTCCCGGTCCCACCGCGCCTACCCTCGCGGCTCCACCACAACTCCTCTCCGCGCCCGAACCCTAGCCGCCCTCTCCCACTCCATGCCGCCGCCCTCTCTCTCTCCGGCCCTCCACCTCCGCCTCCCCTTCGATCCTCCACTTCCTCCTCTCCGTCATGCGTCCACTGCCCTTCACCGCCCGTTCCTGCCCCTACCAGTGGGCGTCGTCACCCGTGGATGCCGTCTCCCACCCCCACACCCCGCGCCGCCGTCGCCTCAATCCCGCACGGTCGACATCGCCTCGCGCGGCCACCACTGCCTGATACTTTGCGAGCTTGAAGACCCATGGCGAATGTAGCCCCCGCATCGTCGGCGGTGGCGGCCAGGCTCCTCCTCCGCGACGGTAGCGTCGTCGCCTGCTGTGCTGGTGCTGATCTGTTGCTTAACATCTGCGGTTGTTTCAGAAGTAGCGGCGACTGCCGGAAGAGGTTCAATCAGCCTTGTGAGTATGAGCCGTTCCAAGCAGGCAACTATGAGCCACTGGTATGTTCTTTCCACTCATCAATCTCATGCTTGACGTTTTTTTTTTTTTTTTGCTTTCTCTTCTTTGTTGTTTCCAATCCACAATAAACAGATCTTAGGTATGCGAGTTAATCATCATAACAAGTAGCTGTAATTTGATTTCTATCTTCCTAAACTTGGATTGCTGATCAAGTGTTCGATAAAAGGCCTAGGTAAAATCACTTTGTTCTATGAGTAATAAAATTACATCTCTACTTGTGTCACTCTGTTCTATGTTGCATCTGCACAAGGGCAACTGGGCCATCTACCTTACCATTGATAATTGACGCAGGTGAAAGCAGGGAATAGACGGTGTGTGCCTGTGTGGAGATGCAATGGCAGCTTCTGCAGCGTCGATGACTCGATGTCCCCATGTATTGTACCCTCAAGGTTAGAGTTTTGAGTATTCTTGAGTTTCGAGTATTTCTTGTAATGTATGGCATCCTCATTAGACCACCGAAACTTTAATGTATGCAAATCAGGTGCTACACAAGTGTGTACAAGGAACCCTTGCTTGAGTAAAATATATTAGTTTAGTTTTCTTTCTTTATTTTTCTGTAAAAAATAAATTGTTGCTAACTATGTGTGCTACACTGGTACTGAGTCAGAAGTACCTGATTGTTAACTATCGCTTGATTGGTTGGTATAAATTGTGTAATATTTTCCCATATTTCTTATTATACTGATCGGTCTTTAATTCAAATATCTTTTCAGGACCATGAGCTCACTTTGATTTTGCTGATTGGACTCCTATACAGGTAATATTGTTTGTCCCTAAAAAATGTGAGATATTTTCTCCTCTTGCCCCTTTAGCAAGGTTAAAATTCCTAGGCTTTTTTGTTATGGGAGACAATCTTGTTGCATTTTGTATAATATTCAATACTTTATAAGCTCGACACCAAGTACACCACATCATAGACACATAGCAAAGTTTGATAGTAATTATTTGTTCTACTTTTGTTGCTCCAAGTTAATTTCTTGACTTGAATGTGTGTATGCCTCGTTACATATATCATTGGATATAATGATATATGTTTATACCATGATGAGTGGATTTGATTAGCCCGTAGCTATTTATCCGCCTTATCTAAGCTTTCTCTTTTCACCTTTCATGTCGGATAGACAGTGGCAATGCGGTGCACAATAGGATTTGCTTGTTTTAGTTAATTTTTGTAATAAAGTAGATCGTAAGACCGCATGGGCAATTGCTTCAAGACTAGAAGAGATAGATGCTATCGAAATTCGGAGGTATATACAAGTTTGTGACGTTATGAGAATTTGTTGTTTATGTATATATTAGTTTCGGCTCGAACCACCGCCGGTGGGGAGGGAACCAAATCCCATCCAAATCGACACCCCCATCTAGGGTTCGTGGATCGGAGGATTTGGGAAGATTTTTTTGCATCTATGTAGATGGTGGCGCGTTTACGGTCGGGAGCTCCCCAAGCATCAATTATGTCGGTGTTGGACACCGAGGGGTCTCAATATTAGTCAACCAAACCTATTTCCGGGCATCATTGTTCATCTTCCCCCGCGTCCTCTTCTTTCTCTCTATTTCTTATAATTGCCATTGGTTTCGTAGTAATTTCTTTGTTTGGCGGGAATGTTGGCGGGTCACCGACGGGGCACTACAGGAGTTCATGGAAGTACTAGAGAACACCGAGACCAACGGTTAGTTCAATTGCTAGATGCAGATATAAGCAAATAAAAATTATTATCTTATTACTAATGTTGCTTTCCCTTATTGTCTTGTCAGAGTGGACTTCAGAAGAATTTGAAGAATTGATTCACAAGGTTGGACCATCAATCATATATTTTTGTACATTTTAAAATAGTTTCACTCGGACAAATTATTTTGCTATTCTCTTTGATTATAACAGACATTCAAAGATGTTGTTTCGGTGGACCTTGCAATGGCTTCAAATCTTGGTTCATCAACCAAAAGGCATATAAACCGAGGTTTTGCATTTGTGCGCGTTCATTGCTAGAATAGTTCTTTGTTTTGTTAGCACATTCTGTTGTGAAAATGTCAACAGTAAACAAAATGGGCCGTTGCAAGTCTAGCAAAGTTCTGGATTTACCATCAATTTTTTGATCTTTGTTAAATTACGTCGGCAGACCTAATGTATAGATTTCGGTATGGGAGGCCAATCGATTCTATCCCTTTGGCCAACAATTATGTACCTTCTAATTTCTAATTTGGATAATCGAGTGAGCTTTCGGTAAGCTTCGACGACAATGATTAGTTTATTATAACACATGATTAGAAAAAACTTGGTACGTAAAACCATCCGCTCCCGTGGCTTCACCCACCCGTGGCTCTGCCCGCCCTCCCGTGGCTCCGCTCCGCGCCTTCGCTTCGCTCCCTACACGCCCTCCCGGTCCCACCGCGCCTCCCCTCGCGGCTCCACCACAACTCCTCTCCGCGCCCGAACCCTAGCCGCCCTCTCCCGCTCCATGCCGCCGCCCTCTCTCTCTCTGCGGCCCTCCACCTCCGCCTCCCCTTCGATCCTCCACTTCCTCCTCTCCGCCATGCGTCCACCGCCCTTCACCGCCCGTTCTCGCCCCTACCGGGGGGCGTCGTCACCCGTGGATGCCGTCTCCCACCCCCCACACCCCGCGCGCGCCGTCGCCTCAATCCCGCACGGTCGACATCGCCTCGCGCGGCCACCACCGCCCGATACTTTGCGAGCTTGAAGACCCATGGCGAATGTAGCCCCCGCATCGTCGGCGGTGGCGGCCGGGCTCCTCCTCCGTGACGGTAGCGTCGTCGCCCGCCGTGGCCGGTGCCGATCCGTTGCTTAACATCCGCGGTTGTTTCGAAGTAGCGGCGGCGCCGAAGAGGTTCAATCGGCCTTGTGAGTATGAGCCGTTCCAAGCAGGCAACTATGAGCCACCGGTATGTTCTTTCCACTCGATCAATCTCATGCTTGACTCGTTTTTTTTTGCTTTCTCTTCTTTGTTGTTTCCAATCCACAAAAACGGATCTTAGGTATGCGAGTTAATCATCATAACAAGTAGCCGTAATTTGATTTCTATCTTCCTAAACTTGGATTGCTGATCAAGTGTTCGATAAAAGGCCTAGGTAAAATCACTTTGTTCTATGAGTAATAAAAATTACATCTCTACTTGTGTCACTCGTTCTATGTTGCATCCGCACAAGGGCAAGCGGGCCATCTACCTTACCATTGATAATTGACGCGAGGTGAAAGCGGGGAATAGACGGTGTGTGCTCGTGTGGAGATGCAATGGCAGCTTCTGCAGCGTCGATGACTCGATGTCCCCTTGTATTGTACCCTCAAGGTTAGAGTTTTGAGTATTCCTTGAGTTTCGAGTATTTCTTGTAATGTATGGCATCCTCATTAGACCACCGAAACTTTAATGTATGCAAATCAGGTGCTACACAAGTGTGTACAAGGAACCCTTGCTTGAGTAAAATATATTAGTTTAGTTTTCTTTCTTTATTTTTTACGTAAAAAATAAATTGTTGCTAACTATGTGTGCTACACCGGTACTGAGTCAGAAGTACCTGATTGTTAACTATCGCTTGATTGGTTGGTATAAATTGTGTAATATTTTCCCATATTTCTTATTATACTAATCGGTCTTTAATTCAAATATCTTTTCAGGACCATGAGCTCACTTTGATTTTGTTTTGGTTGGACTCCTATACGGGTAATATTGTTTGTCCCTAAAAAATGTGAGATATTTTCTCCTCTCGCCCCTTTAGCAAGGTTAAAATTCCTAGGCTTTTTTGTTATGGGAGACAATCTTGTTGCATTTTGTATAATATTCAATACTTTATAAGCTTGACACCAGTACACCACATCATAGACACATAGCAAAGTTTGATAGTAATTATTTGTTCTACTTTTGTTGCTCCAAGTTAATTTCTTGACTTGAATGTGTGTATGCCTCTGTTACATATATCATTGGATATAATGATATATGTTTATACCATGATGAGTGGATTTGATTAGCCCGTAGCTATTTATCTGCCTTATCTAAGCTTTCTCTTTTCACCTTTCATGTCGGATAGCAGGTGGCAATGCGGTGCACAATAGGATTTGCTTGTTTTAGTTAATTTTTGTAATAAAGTAGATCGTAAGACCGCATGGGCAATTGCTTCAAGACTAGAAGAGATAGATGCTATCGAAATTCGGGAGGTATATACAAGTTTGTGACGTTATGAGAATTTGTTGTTTATGTATATATTAGTTTCAGCTCGAACCACTGCCAGTGGGGAGGGAACCAAATCCCATCCAAATCTGACACCCCCATCTAGGGTTCGTGGATCAGAGGATTTGGGAAGATTTTTTTGCATCTATGTAGATGGTGGCGCGTTTACGGTCGGGAGCTCCCCAAGCATCAATTATGTCGGTGTTGGACACTGAGGGGTCTCAATATTAGTCAACCAAACCTATTTCCAGGCATCATTGTTCATCTTCCCCCGCGTCCTCTTCTTTCTCTCTATTTCTTATAATTGCCATTGGTTTCTGTAGTAATTTCTTTGTTTGGCAGGAATGTTGGCAGGTCACCAGCGGGGCACTACAGGAGTTCATGGAAGTACTAGAGAACACCGAGACCAACGGTTAGTTCAATTGCTAGATGCGAGATATAAGCAAATAAAAATTATTATCTTATTACTAATGTTGCTTTCCCTTATTGTCTTGTCGAGTGGACTCCGGAAGAATTTGAAGAATTGATTCACAAGGTTGGACCATCAATCATATATTTTTGTACATTTTAAAATAGTTTCACTCGGACAAATTATTTTGCTATTCTCTTTGATTATAACAGACATTCAAAGATGTTGTTTCGGTGGACCTTGCAATGGCTTCAAATCTTGGTTCATCAACCAAAAGGCATATAAACCGAGGTTTTGCATTTGTGCGCTTTTCTTTTCACTCAGTAAGTCTCTGTTCATTGCTAGAATAGTTCTTTGTTTTGTTAGCACATTCTGTTGTGAAAATGTCAACAGTAAACAAAATGGGCCGTTGCAAGTCTAGCAAAGTTCTGGATTTACCATCAATTTTTTGATCTTTGTTAAATTACGTCGGCAGACCTAATGTATAGATTTCGGTATGGGAGGCCAATCTGATTCTATCCCTTTGGCCAACAATTATGTACCTTCTAATTTCTAATTTGGATAATCAGAGTGAGCTTTCGGTAAGCTTCGACGACAATGATTAGTTTATTATAACACATGACCCGATCTAATAATGAATATGTGTATAGAGTATAGATCGAGTGTTTTATCTTCTGTCCATCAGACCACTGTGTCATGGGGGTTCTCACAGTTCTTTGTGTGGTTTTAGAAGGATAGAAGATATTGATTTTAGCTCGCTGGGCATCAATACCATATATGTAAGGATGGAATGGGCAGCCTCGAATCAAACTCACATTTTTGGTAAGCTCTGAATGATAGATTCAAATTTTTTTTATTAGTGATTTTTGATCAGTGACTATAGACAACATTCATGATAATATTCATGCTACTGGAAATGCAAGAGGTTTGTCAGACTACACGAGTTGAGATTAATCATTATTCCTGTTTTCAGACTGAGAGTTTGTGATATCAAAGACATCAATGGTTAACAACGGCAGGGTTAAATTGCTTGCGTTGTTGGCACGACTCCCAGGAGACATGAATAATATGCTCTTCGACAGATAAGTTCATCAGCACTTGTATTATGGTGTACTTGCCTGGAAATCGGAAACCTTTTGTTGTATGCCTTAAAGTCTAAATTGTATAGCCTTATCTGCTTGTCAAAAGTATAAATTGTAAGTTCTTATCTGCTTGTCAGTGTTATGCGGGCTCGATAAGGACATGAAAATAAGTGGTCATAATTTACAATGGTGTCTCTTTTTTTTGAAATAATACAATGGTGTTTCTGGAAGGTAGGAACTAAGATTAATGATTTTTTTCTTTCAATATAATAGAAGTGACAGTGCTGCTGATTTTTCTTCTCTTCATGAGAGTATTACCAAGCTATTTGACACCATGTTTCGCTAATGATATGTGCAATAATCTATATGCTATAATGGTGTGGTGGCATGTCCTCCTAATGACTGAATTTGCTATTTGTTTTGTTAGTGCCCGGACGTTATAAGTGAACTTTGGTCCAACTTTGTGGGTTAATTAGCCCATGTTTAGGCCATACTTTTGTCCGTCACCTTCTATGCCACGAGAATCATGTTCCGGGAGGGAACAAGCCGTTTAATGCGGCATCGATCCGTGCATTATCACATTGTATCATATGCTTTTACATTTTTGTGGAAAGGAAAAAAACATTGTTCCAAACCGAAATCTCCGTTGCAAGTTAGAAGTCAATCCCTAGAGTACCTTGTTGGAGAGCTTGAGCGGCGAGGAGATTCCTTGCTCGTTTTGCTTCTCCTGGGAGGTATGTAGTTGCTGTCTACTCTGAGTTGAGCGCTGAAACACAATTGCTAATATATGTACTTGTACAATTTAGATCAAGCCTAGACATTTTAGCTTAGTAACCATATCTGGTTCCTAAGGGGTTGTGTGCTTGGTAGATTTAAATTAGAATACATGAGGTAGTATAATTTGTGATACAGGCAATGTCGGTAAGAAGAGGAGATCCATGAAAAAGGATCGACCTTTCACAACGGGGGCTTGGTATATTTAAATTAGAATACACGAGGTAGTATAATTGTGATGTTAATTGTGATAAGAATTGATTTCGTTTGTTACCAATCCTTTAGTATTCAGATGAATACACAAGAATTAATTTAAGCATGATCTATTCATAGGATCATAATAAGAAATAATTAGGTTCTTTTGCCTGTAGTTCAAACATAAAATGGGACAGACTGATCTGAGAAATCTTTTGATATTTATGCTTTTCTATTTCCCTTTTTGAGTAGCAGAGGTCAATCACCATCAGTGGGGAAAAGAAGCAAGGGCTTTTGAATGCTTACCCTGTTCACATATAATTTCTACTTATCTATGTTCATGCATACATTACATAGATGTTGTGTAGGGCTTAGCCACTTAGGATTCTATTGTCGTTTGAGCTAGCACCAGATAAAATGCGAGAATTCATAGTGAACCAAATGGCTTGACAGCTCACACGTGCGATCTGTTGACATTTTTCCTTCTAATCTCTTATACCTTGTAAAACTAAAGATCCCATCCTAATGTTCATCTGTTTCAGTTGCTTGCTGTTTCCATTACCACTAATTCATTGTGAAAATGAAAAAAAATTACATGATCTGATTCCATTGCCTGCCTCAATTCTTATTGATCTTGTGATGTCCTTTCATTCTTTTTTTTTGAACAGGGGTACAAAGATGCATTTACGATCTTCTTGAGGTCTAGGCGTTAAGAGTAGACAACAGTACCAAGTCTAAGAAGTGTGAAGCCCTTGAATATCATATTGTAGATCTTAACAAAGGTAAAATGAAAATTACAAGTTCAAATTAAATTTTCCATTCTCAAAACATGCGTAATGAGTATTTAATTTTCAAATCAAAGAAAGAAAATGAGTAATTTTTATGCTATTCAGGTAATGAATGATTAAGAAGACTGCACACAATAATGAGTAGTAAACTTCTTTGATAATGGAGAATGCAAACTGTTAGAGTTTAATAGGTACGCTCTAATTGCTTCCCCATTCTGCTATTTGGAAACCTTCCAAAACACAAAAATCACACGCAAGTTAAATTTGTGAGACTCAAAATTCACTCAGTTGTATACTCTGATGTGTGGCTGAGTTACTAAAATATAGGATTTTTGGTCTTGCTTCTGATAAGCTTTTTTCCTCCTCAACTGTGATGATGCATCGTTTGATCTATAACTCTCAATGTCAATGGAACTCTAATCTAACAGTACCAAGGAATTTAGGATTTTTGGGGTGCTCGATTCTTGTGATTTGGGTGCAGTAGATGTCTGGAATTGTCACATGTGATCTGTCCAAGCAACCAAGGGGAGAGAGGGGTTCACGGCAAAAAATCAGATACATCATATGTATTTGGATTTTTCATAGTGCTCTAATTTAGTCTCGCGCTAATAGGTCTCAAATTAAATTATTTGAACTTTTATTACACCGGTTCCTTTATTACATCATCTTGTGAACGAATTCTCTTTTTTGGGCTTTTATCGCTGATTTGGCAATGAATTAAAATGCAGTATTTTTTGTTTGGTAATAATCTGCTGATTTAGCAATGAATTAAATAATGCAGTATTTTTTGTTTGGTAATAAAGGAACCGGTGTGTTTCATGACGAGTCTTAGGAACCGGTGTGTAGTTATCGATATGATATTCGGTGGCGAACGCGAGGAATTGAAGCTAACAAGTTCTTGTCGATTTTCTATTTCAATGCAAAATATTTCAATCGACGATGATTACATTTAGGGATGTGGGATGGAAAGGCAAGGGCATTGAAAGGCGAACCGGACTATTTTAGGTTTACCGGCCCAAGAATCGGCAGTCCGTAGATTTCATAATCATAGCTAATACTAGCATGAGGTCCCATGCATCAAAGGTCCTATAGGCGAGAGCAAGCTGGAAAAGACAATTACATAACCCGTAATTAGGTGCGCACTATTTTTCGAATGAGCTCGCCTATTGCATAATGTAAAAAATCATTTACACTATGTCTTTGTTGTATTCTTGTCCATTATTGTTGACCCTCTTTCGGTTAATTTCGCAATTGGTTTTAATGCTTCTGTTTCTTAAGCAACTCTTAGAATAACTTATGATCTTACATCCTTCCTGGATGCTTGAAGTATCAGGACCAACCTCAAGGCAAGGCATAAGTGATCATGGTAAAGGTATGGTTCTCTTCAGGCATCTGAAAGTCTATGTTTGTGTAGCGCAATTGTTTGTTCATACATGTGTTCTGCTGTTCTTATTATGCAGTAGGAATGATGTCGGGGACAGCCCTAGGGGTCCCCTTAAGCAACCGGGAAATCCCCACTTAAAACCCGCAACAAGCCAAAACCAAATGCGCATCGCCTAAGCATGCAGGGCATGGCCCACGCCGCAGCAGCCCTGACGACCCGCCAAAGAGGCCCACTCAAAGATCCCCTCGAGCGGGCTCCGCCTCGCTCGAGGGCACACACCTCCCTCAGGCGGGCTCCGCCCCGTTCGAGGGGATGCGCTTACCTCGAGCAGGCTCCGCCTCGCTCGAGGGTCCGCGCCGCCCTCGAGCGGGCTCTGCCTCGCTCGAGGGCACTCCGCACACGCACGCCCGTTCCCGTACACGGGCATTTAATGTTCTGACGACGGCGGGGCGGCGCCATCATGCGCACGGGGACTCGCGCCCCGGTTCGTTGCACCAACTCCCTAGGAGGGAACCCATCCCCGCCACCGTGGGGGGGCGGGTGGGGTGACGTGGCCGGTGCCGGTCCCGTGACGCCGCGCCGCCTACTCCGCACGGCTAACGCGCCGAGCCCTCGAAGGGGGGCCGGCCGCACCCTCGGTTTACTTTCCCGTGACTTTGCAGGGTTAGGTCAAGGCATTAGGCCGGCGGGGCACCATCCCTGCCACTGTTAACGGCATGGTGGCCGCCCCCCGCGCGTACAAACCCACGCCGGCACCGTGGCGCGCGGCTCCGACGCCGTGGAGCGTGCGGAAACGGGACACTGCCTTACCTGCCACTGTGCCCCGTACGGACCGTCGAGCCCGCTTCGAAGACATCACGGCCGTCCGTCGCACTCCTACCCTCGAAGCTACCATTGTTCGGGTACAAGATACGCCATGATGGTCGGATCGCGACAAGGACCGTCAAGGTGGCCGCCTACTCTACGGCATAGCACACCACACTTCCCCATGTAGCTAAATAGTGCGGCATACATGTAATTCGCTCTCTCCTTGGCCTATAAAAGGAAGACGAACTCCCCCGCCGCGGGGGGACAGGACAGAAGAACAACACACGACACTCCCCGTACTCACTCTCCAATTCTCCCACAATATCTTCAGCGATATCTTCACCAGGGACTTGGGAGCCACGCTTCCTCTCCCGCATTGCTTGTAGCGGCCCCACTACGAGGGCACCCCCGGTCTTTCGAGCAATATAGTGCCTCGAGCACACCACCGGCCGGACGTACGGCCCCTCGGCGGAACCAGGATAAAACTCGTCCCCGATTGCTTAGCATCGACCATTGAGGGATAAACCTTGGCGCTTATCACCGGTTAGTGTCGGGACCACATTCCGCACCGACAAACGACGTGCAATGCAATAAGTTTCTTCTTATATATATATATATATATATATATATATATATATATATATATATATATATTTGTGAGCTCTTCTTGTTATTGTGTAGCAGGAAAGATGCAGCATTGATGGTTAAAGGCTTTTGTTTTGAAGTTTGACATGCACTGCAAATGCAACGGCTGTATCAAGAAGAACAACAATGGGGTAAAGGAGATTAGCCTTTCAGAAGGTGTGCAATATTTTCTTTCCACTATTATCAGTCACCTACTTGGCTGCAGACAGGTTTTGTTTGTTCTCTCTTTTGGTTCCTTAATTTAAATGATATAAGATCGCTTTGGAGTTTCATAAAAAGAAAAGGAAAAAAGAAGAAGAAAACACTCACCCATATCAGCATCTATTTGTGTTGCAGGGGTGGAGAGCACCGATCTGTTGATAAGGACAGGAGAGGTGAAAGTGACGGGGAGAATGGACCCAGAGAAGGTCCGTTCTCTGTTTGAAACAGTGACAAAGAAGTGTGTGGGAATAGTCACCCAAAGCACCCTCCTGTCTCAAGGACACAATGCGCCATCATCTCAGGAAAACCAGAAGGTATAAACACCTGTTAATGTACCTGACAATCATGTATCCCAACTGATCTGATGGGAAATGTTAAATTCCCGCAGCAGGCTCCTTCTGCCGATTGGTTGACTACGGAGGTG
This sequence comes from Cenchrus americanus, assembly GCA_947561735.1. Taxonomy (NCBI): domain Eukaryota; kingdom Viridiplantae; phylum Streptophyta; class Magnoliopsida; order Poales; family Poaceae; genus Cenchrus; species Cenchrus americanus. The sequence continues at coordinate 62,197,854 of OX387240.1, forward strand.
GCTGGCGAACCCTCGACCGGGTGGGGTAATGGCGCGAGGTGGCCGTCGCCAGTAACCCCGAGCGCACCGCCGTTGCCGGAGGAGGCATGGAGCGAGACGGCGACTGTGCCGTCGGAGCGGTGCTGGTATCGGTGGTCGGCGCCTCGGAGCTGGTCCGGCGTAATTTGTTGTTGTGATATATCCAACATCAGACAGTAAGATGTTGGTATCTCATTGCAGGACCCAACTGTTGTCAAGGTAATAAAAAGGGCTCTAACCGAGGATGAACGATTTTCATTGGCATTTGCAGCACGTCGCATGGCGTTTGCAATCTGCCCAATCAAATTGTCTCCGAAGCGAAAACTTGTCGGCCATTTCCCGGTTGAGCTAGACAACCAATTATCAATTTTCAGCAATTTAATAGCTACGGAAAACTCGTATAATAGAGGGACCTTACCGTATTTATGTGTTCGTACGTAATCTAGATTGTTGATAAGTGGCTCAAGCAATGAACACAATGTACACCTCGTCTCTTTGTGATTCTATGAATCGTACCGATATAAACTTCTCGTTTAGACCCGAGAATCTCATGCCATTACTTTCGTATTATACGCTTTTATTTATTGAAATTTACATGTATTGTATTATATATATTTGGGCCCGTAGCAACGCACGGGCATGAACCTAGTATTTACTTAAAGTTGGCGAGCAACGAGATGCATCCAAAGAGGATGACAACGATCAAAACCACGTTCATCACATCCACAGACATCAGGACTTCGGAAGCCGCTATTCGAGGCCGGACAGAGATCGAGTAGATTTGAGGCGTATGCATACACTGGACAATTAAGGGGGCGACACTGATTAATATAATTCACGAGCCGTACGTTCCCCTAGAGGTGTAATGGAGAAATGATGTACGATTCAGCTTTCATTCCTCGCCCTGTACGCGCGCGTTGTCCGGTCAAACGACCTTCAATTCTTTGGGAGTACCGGGATCGTGCCCGTGCGTTGCTACGGGCCAAAAATATTTATATATAGTGTAATATATGGAGTATTCAACAACAATGATAAAAGTGAAGGAAACAATCATTCGGTCGACACCTTCTCTTTAATTAAAGCATAGGATCATGTCCGTGCGTTGCTACGGGCTACAATATATTAACAATGTAATATGTGGGAGCATACAATGGAAAAAATAATAGTGTCAAAATAAGAACAAATATTACATTACTTAGTTTGATCATTATATTTACTTAGATGCATTCACTAATAAATTTAATTGTACAACTTGCATATACATATATTGTCACTACTAAATATGAAGCACATATTCTATATATACTTTACAACATACATCAAACCCGGTGTGATGTTTCTCCACTTGATTGCATCTCCAGTTTCGTCAATCGAAAAATGAAGACCCACTTGTTCCATTGAGAGAGCAAACTTGGCAAATGTGATAAGCAAACTCTTGTTTCTTGATCTTCTAATCTCGGTAGCCGAGGACTTGGTCTCTAACCGCCGCAAGATATATATTCATTATAAAAGGGTAATTGGAGTAGGGCATGCACCCGAATACTTCCCTATGGCTTAGAGGAAGCATCTTCGGCGGAGAAAATATTAGCCCTAGCTCTTAAACAAAATATCACTTCCCTATAATTCGACTTTGTAATAAAAAATATAATTAAGTCTCTCGTTGCATTATATTTAAGGAGACGAGAATTTTCATGAAGCTCAAGTAACAAGTGACTCGTGTAAGTAACAAGGCTAAAATGCACATTTGTCCGGACTATTAATTTCCGGTTCTTCGGCTCTAGAATAGCACAACTATCATGATAGCGAGGTTTACATACCCATAGATGGAAAATGATAGCGAGGTTTACATACACATAGATGGAATGGATATAAATTGATCCGCATAAAGGAAAACCGAGGAACCAAACGATCTCAACAGTTTATGCAGACAAAGTAGCAAAGAGAGTGTTACATGAAAAAACTCATGATATAGGCTTGGGTAAATTGCAAACATTAAAGTGCAAATAAGGATATCATTACAAGTTGAGAGCAAGACATTTAAATACCTAGTTCTATTTGAACCTTGTAAACCCGTAATCGATGAATCATCTGCTAACCTCGAACATCACCCAACTTTGGTTACGAATGTGTGCAATATGATCTTATGAGTGGCTAAGTATATGTTGCCTAATCCGCCAATTCACAAAATACTTGATGAGATCATTGCAAGTAGGAAATAATACTTCCTTTAGCCTTCTAGAACAAGTTAACATTTATGGATAAAATTTAAAGAGTCTCACATCCGATCGGGTTATAATATGTCACAAGAACATATTGTTGGCTTAAGTGTAGAGCATAAACAATTCATCGCCCTTTATGTCGATTGCTATGAGCATTCTTAATGTGCTAGTGTGCGACCATCCGGACGCATCATCCATTTCAAAATTAAACTAATGTCCGACCATTCTTACCTTAGGCAAGGATAGTAGCACGAGTTTCCTTCTTGCCGTTTGCTTCTTTCATAGGGCGGATCTTTTCACCGCACATATATAGGTGTCAAAAATAGGCGTAGTATCTTCTACTTTGATCCTCTCCCCTTTCTCTTCTCTCGCCGACTTCAAGGTTAATCTGTCCTTCACAATGTTCTAAAGACAATGTAAAAAGTCAAGTAAACTTACCATAATAAAGATAATGAATCCTTGCTCTTTTTGTTTGATGTGGTTTAAATATATGAGGTTGTCTCAACATCTGCAAAAGCAATCTCACACCACCTTCTCCAAAAGCTCCATAATTCCATCCCACCATTGGTGTTGAGCAACTTGGAGAGAACGAGAGAAAGGGTTCCCCCGTGTATTCCATGATAACGGCAAGTTAACGTAGTTTCGTAGGAAATGCAAAGCTTAAGAGATTCTCGCGGCAAGAAAATAGACGATGCATAAATGATTCGGAAAATATTTTGATATTAGTTGACCTTGAGTAATAGTGCTTCCGAGGTCTATAAACACTCTCTTGTCATTGCAACTTCAAGATGGTTCCGTCGAGATAGTGCTACTACAAATATGCATAAAAAATTGCATCAGGCACACTACGCCCAAACCACATGCCCAAACAACATGACATCAATCCATTTCTAGTAGGGTGATAAGGTGAGGTAATTCATATGGTAAGGGAAAAGCATCAAGTGGGAAAGGAAAACTGTGAAAGACAAACGATTCTCGGGAAGACAACAAACAAACCTCGAAGGCAACGAGAGAACATACATAAGAGAATCGATTGCAGCCATGCACACACCGCAAGTCAAAGATGGAATGCCGAATGTTAGAAATGAGGAAGGGGCGGCACGGATCGAGGGAGTATCCCCTAGTACCGCCGGTTCCCATCCTCCGCCGCGATCGTGAGAAGACGTAGCGATTGAGGATGCGGGGCTACTCTTCGTGGTGAAATCTTGGAGGGGCCATGAGATCCGGTGGGAGAGCACGAGCACCACGGCGGCGGGCAAAGACCGACGAATGATTTAGGGAGGCACGACGGGGCATCTAGGGTGTGGGAGAGCAGCAGCTCGAGGTTGTTCCGCCCGGCGGCATCCGCGTATGCCCCCGGACCTGTCCGCGCTCCCGTTGGCCCACCCTTGGTACCTCGCGTCGGCGCCGCCCGCGCCCGAGCCGGCCTCGCGGATTCGGGCCCTCCAATAGCGGCCGCTCGTTTTGCTCCTCCGGCCACGCGCGGCCGCCGCGGTCACCTTGGCCGTGTTGGGCACCGACAACAAAAAAGTAGACAGAGGAAAATGGCTCGGCGGCGGCGCGGGTAGAGGAGAGAAGAGAGGAGGGTAGGCGGCGGCGTCACGGGTAAAGCAGAGGAGGTGCGGGCGGCGGTGTCGCGAGGAGAGGATGGGAAGGCGACGACGCGCTGGAGGAGACGGATTGGGTCGTGGGACTGTAGGTGGGACCGGAGGAACGGCGTGGAGGGGACTCGGGACTCGGAAGGCCGAGCGGAGGCAGAGCCACGGGCGGTGAAGCCACGGGAATGGAAGTTTTTACGTATGTTGACGGTTAATAGTTGTATCAAAGTTCGTTTAGACTTGCAAGCGGACAAGTCCCCCGTCGTAGTCAAGGGACCCTTCTTCCCTCAAGTGGTGAACTCAAGGTATCGAATCCGTGGAACAATGTGCAACGCAAGGATTCAATCTAGTAAAGCAAGGTAAGCTATCTTATGAAGACAAATTGCATCTAATCTACTAACTCATAAAGAAAACACATCTAATCTAATCTACTAAAGAGGTAGCAAGAGAAAACAAGAGATAACCAATCTAGAGAATCTAGATCATGCTTATGTTGTAGCTCCAAAAAAGATAGATGAAGATAGAAAAGCGAATCTCATTAAAAGCATCTTTAAATCGTGGCCTTCCCATCCGACTCCGAAAACGCCCGCCTTTCGAACCCCCGTTCGTCACAACGTATCCCTATTCATGCGGGTAGTCTAGGGCGAGTTCGATAGAACAAGTTGAAATCACTTGGCCGGTCCGTTATGCACCTCTAGCCACCGCGGCTACAAGAGCACCCTATGTAATCTAGCTATAGATCGGATCGTAGAAGAAGCAAAACCAAGAAGAAAACAAAATCATCGAGAAGGCACTTGATCGCTAGAAATCGGATTCACTTACAAACTTCACCATGAATGATTACATGAACAAGATCACCACCGGGATCCTACCTCGATCTTGATCCTCGCTCCGAGCTCCGACGTGGTCTTCCATGCAAGGTTCCCACGTCGGCTAGGGAGACCCTAGACAACTAGCACGACCCTCATCTCTCGAGATGGTGTCCCTCAAGCTTCTCTCGCTCCTCGGCGGCGGATTACGACTTCCGTTCGCGTGGCTCTCGGTCGTGGGGCTATTTATAGCCCGAGAAGCAATTAGGTCAAAGGGGAGGCCGATTGGGCCCCGAAAAGGGCCGGGCCGGCCGGCCCGGGCCGGCCGCCCGGGCCCAATTCGGCCCATCCCGCGGCCTCGCTTCGCCGGTGTTGCTTCCCACGTCTTCTAGATGTTCTCCCCTTTTGCATGTGGGCCCTTGACATCGGTTTCTCTCCGAATTGGACTCAACTCCTTGTCTTGCAAGATTCGAAGCACTTTTCCGGTTCGGTCCTCGGAGTTTATCATCTTCTCGGGCTTGGTCCTTGGGCTCTTGGAGTCATGTTCACTTCATTACTTGACTTGTATCGGGCTTCAAGGTCTTGTCATGAGGTGCTTAATGAACTTATCCCGAAAGTCTTGCATTCAACACTAAAACCCTGCATAAACATTAAACTCCAAAACCGACATGCACACGTGAACTTGTTATACCACGGGGGTTAGTACCAATGGATAAGGTATAAAACTCATGCCAACACCGAAGGTAAACTCATGGCTAGGTTGACGGATTTTCACCGTCAACATCTCCCCCATGCTTAAACCTTGCTCGTCCTCGAGTAAGCCTTCGATAGATATCATCGTTGCCCATCAATGTTAAACCTTGCACTTGATCATACATGAAAAAAAAACATAATGCTCTCAAAAGTTTAATTCATTAAAGTTCCATAATGTACTAGCCTTCATCCCTACGGAGGGTAGATTTTTAGTTAAGCTTATCCCACAAGTATTAACATGCTCACAAAGTTTAAATAGATCTCGTAATTTTTGAAATAAAGAACGAGATAAAGAAAAGAGCTAAACCAAGTTCACAAATTTAAATCACCTTGCATGTTGCTCATGAACTTTCATCTCACTTGTCTCTCAAGCCTATATATTCTACTCCTTTTCCTCTCATAACATATACGTGTGGTAGGCTTTATATGGAGCTTTGGGAAAGTTTAGTCCTAACAAGATTTTATAAATGAGGTGTTGTCAAAACAAGACAAGCTTCTCATGGTCTTACCGAGACTCGTCAAAAAGGTCATTGGAAAATAATGTTAAATCAAGGAGGGGAAAGAGAAAAATACACACACTTTTAGATGAGTGGACATGTGCAAATGGCAAAGAGTGATCCCGAGGCACAAAGGAAGTCCTCGTTATCGGATTGCACATGGTTGGAAAATGAGAATGGATCTTTTATTGAAGCCTTGAATGCACTCTTAGAGAACCGGGAAGTTCACTTTAAGCATATATATATTTTTTCTCTTTCTCATATTTCTTATTCTTTTCTTTCTTTCTTTCTTTCATTCATTATTCGGTTACGTGACTTTCACAACGGAGTTTTGATTTTTTTTATTTGCTTGCTCCTCTTTTGAACTTCTTTTTTTTAAATTGCTCCCCTTTGAACTCTAAAACTGCACCGTACCTACCTCCTCCCCCATGCTTAGACGTTGCTCGTCCTCGAGCAAAGAGGCGATAAATAAGGTAGGTACGGAAATATTTTTCCTTGGAGAGATACTTGAAATCTTCAATGTCGGCACCGTCTTGCGATCTTCCTTGAATTGATGATCCATTATCAACGATAGGTTGTGGTCAAGAAGGTAATCACAAAAGATGATATTTGGTTTAAGGGTGGATATCCGGCGAGGTTTGTGAGATCTCCAATGCGGGGATACACAATGCACGGATAAAAAGGCTAGCAAAAAGATAGATACGCAAAAACGGAATGACCAGCTTCTTAGTCTCGGGCCAGAGAAATCATGGCCTGCAATAACTCACTCAAAAATAAACCTTGTATACTAAAGTTTATGCACTCAAATATATATTAGGCTTTGGATAGGTTGAGCAACACACAAGTGATATTTGTGACGAGGTTAGCAATATTTTTGAGCATAAAAGACATCTTTAATCTATTCATAACTTGAGAGCACATAAAACACTATGGGTCTTTTATTTTAATCATAACCTCCGCTAAAGATCAAGCTAGCATTTAGATAATTTCAGATTTGTATTTTTAAGAGAGCACTAGGTTAAACATGCATAAATCAATTACAAAGATAAACAAAGCGGCAATTATAATCATATATCATTATGGCACAAACTTTGTAACTTTGCCAAAGGTAAAAACTTGGTGGTGACATTATTCATGATGAAAATAAAAACTAAGACACACGCTGAAAAATTAAACTAACACTAAAAATTAAAGTAAAACTGAAAATACTATGCATACATAAGCGCAAACAAGCTGAAAATTAAAGAAAAGGGGGTAAAGGAAAGATAGCTAAGGCTCTTCCTCCCTCTAATCTTCGCCGGTGGTTGATATTGATAGTCTTGGTTGTTGTACCCTTACTTGTAATAGGAATGCACCACTCCTCCTATGAATTGTCCGACGGTTCTAGGTGATGATGTCCAAGCACATAAGCGACGTTTGCATTTCCTTCACCCATTTGGTTTGCATTGGTTAGGATGGCTGCAATAATTTGCATGTTTCTTGCAGCGTATCCTCCAATGGTGCCCACATTTTGTTGTGGTTGAGGAAGGTGTGCATATGGCTCCGCAAAGGCTACGTTGGGCACCACAAAAATTGGTGGGGGTATGGCCGCACCACTCCCCCATGCTTGCATTGGTACACCACCGTAGTAACTCGGCGGCGCCGGGGTTCCTCCCAATGGTGGGACATAATTTTGTTGTGCACCTTCTTTTTGGGCCATGGAAGATCCTTCTCCTATAATCCTTCTCCTTTATATTTTTTTCACCGGCACAAGAAGTCCTTCCTTTAACCGATCTTCTTCCCCTCAAGAAAAAGTCTTAATCTTCCATCCGATAGGGGCAAATTTACTTTGGCCACTTTGAAGCCTCCTCTCTCATCTTCACTTATATATTTTCCTTTCTTCATATATTCCTAGGGAAGTCCCGGGTAGGAAATGATTCGGGTTCCTTGTAATACCTGGTTTTAAAGAGATAGCCAACATGGAGAGGTAACACCCCGAGGTGAGTGGGGACGGTTGGCTGCCTGGCAACAAAGCCGAGTAAAGCCAATTCAACTCTGTGTTGGTTATCTTTGTATCTCTCATTCTCCCAAAAATCCACTTGCACAAAAGTGACACACTTGGATGATGGGGTTCCGGATAGTATTTCTTCGTTGATGGTCTCTTCCCGTGATCATACTCCAAAAGCCTTCCCATGTGCCTTCATGCACATACTTGTTCCGGAGCTCCCTTTTGAAAATAGGGGACACTCGCCCATGGGTCTATGATACTAGAACATGTAATCGTTTCGAACATGAAAGCCAATCTAATCTATCAGGGATTGTGTTGAATGGATCCAAGGAAGGATAGAGCCCTTACTCCCTTTACGGCATGGTAGCTAACCTTAAGCATTAAAGTATTTCCAACACAATATGATAGATAGATAATCCAACAAAGTGTGATTACATCTCAAGATCGATTGCAACCCATGGATGAAAGGAGATTACCCCATCAAGGTGCTAGAAATAGCATCATTGATCAAGGTTACCCTTCCGACGGTGTCTTCCTTCTTCTCCTCTTGTGGGCTCCCTCCAACGGAATGAGAGACTCGGCACTCCTTCATCAAGGGTATGCGCCATGGTCATGAAAATTTCCTAGGCGAATTCCTTGTGGGTGTTTGCCGACACTCCGTTAGAGAATTGCACCGGTGTCCCGTGCGAAACCCAATATGTGGAGAGCTTGGTCGTCGATGTCGACGTTCGCTACAAGCCTCTACTTAAGGTGAGCGAGCTTCTTCTCCTCCTCCTCCGTCATGATGACATACCCCTCGGAATACCGCGGAGCGTATGGAGGTGGAGCGGATGATCGTGTCAAGTGGCGAGGTTGGACAGGCGGCTCCTCCATATGTTATTGAAGTTTGGTAAACCTAATAAACTAGTTTTGTGTGGCCCTCATGCCACCAAGGAGAAGAGTGTGGTTCCTCCTCGGCGATGCCGTGTCCTCCTCCACACTCCGGGATACTCGGAAACCGAGCGCCTCCTCGAAGAGGTTGTCGATGATGGCCTAGACGACGATGATCCCTTCTTCTTTGGTGAAAAGGCTTGTAGTTTTCTTCCATGATTGCAGCACTCTCCCTCACAAATATATATCCGGGGTTTTCACCCGGTAACAAGGTACACAAATATTATTTTGGAGTCCGGACTTTGAGTGGATTAAGGATGTGATTTGTTGCACGAAACAAACGCGGTGGATGGTTAAGTCTAAGGTGATTCCGGCCTACAAACTAGAGCACACGAACAAAGAGTTGGATGAAAGACTTACCTCTCTCCTCCTCTTGGCTCGGTTCTTCTCTAGTGCATTCATGTTGCTTCATGATCGCGTACACCTTCCAAACGTTCCCGTCCACTCCTTCGCTTGCATTATTGCTCCTTCCACTTGATGTTTTCGCTTGATTCACTTCCATACTCCCTTGCCTCACATGCATCCATGATATTCCTACAAATCAAAGCCTTGGCTGCCCCCCATGCTTGTACTTTGCATGTGGTTTAAATATGTTGGAGGGGCATCCCGTGATGTATCATGGTGCATGCATGGTTAGGTTAACTAGATTGCCTCCCGTTAAGTGTGTTTAAGGCTAAGCACTCCTCTAATTTCGAAATTTAAAAATATTTTTCAGAGCCATGCAAGAGCTCAAGCATAAATTTAGAGAAGTTTTTAAACCATTAAAAACAAATGTAAGTCGAAAATATTTTTCGACTACGTTGATTTCGGTCTCACCGGTATAGTTTGCCTTCATTAGTTGAGAGCAAGCTTTTCCCGGCTTGATCATGGGGGCATAGGTTTAGGTCCTAATTTTGATTAGATGAAAGAGATTTTGAATGGAATAAAATTAAGTGAGGCTTAGAAAAATTCTAATCTTAGAGAAACCAAGGATATGGATTTTTAAACCAACCAAAAATCAAGTTTCAAGGTTCACGTGAGTCCTACCACGTGCTGAAATTTAAATAACATCTAGATGCAAGTCGTGGCTCTACTCGAGTGTTTTTAGCATGAAAAACAAGTCAACCACAGCACCATAATGAGGGTGAAGGGTTGAGTTAGGTTCTGAATTTTTTTTGGTTGTGGTTTCTCGAAAAAGAAGCAAACAATCACATAGGATGGTTCATGTAAAGGGTTTATGATCAAGCAAAATATTCAACCAAGAATTATGTCTCTAATATTGTTCAACCATTCTAAGTCTAAGGTTTTGCGTAGTAAAATTCAAAACTGAATTATATTTAAAAAGACTTGAAAAACCTGGAATTGGGTTGTCCTCCCGGTAGCTTATTCTTGACTTGACGAAACGGGTTGCCTCCCGCCTAGCGCTTCGTTTATAGTCCATGGCTAGACTTCTTCACTTGATTACTTCGGATCAACACTCTTTGCGGGCGTTGCAATCTTGGGTACCCACTTTGGCTTAGTCAATTTTTTTTGGTCTTCACAGACTGGCTTTGTCCTTTGGTCTTGACGGATGCAACAACTTCCTTGTGGCTCGGCATCTCGAACTCCGGTCTTCGGTTGTGATCTTCATGGTCTCCCTAGTGTGATCTTCCATCTCTCCCGAATGAGTTTGAGTAGCCTTTCGTCGTCTTGGGACCTTGGAGTTGTCTCGGATATTCTTCTTCGTTACCCATCGGGCGCCCGACAAGTTGTCCCACTTGCGTCTAGCATCTTCATCACGATGAACACTTCACACTCCTTGCATGTGGACCTTGCTTTGGCGGCCTTTAGGTGTTGAGCTTCTTTCTCCATCTCCATCTTCTCCATCCTCGTTGATCTTGAACGGCCTTCCGGCGTCTTGACTTGGAGGTGGTGATTCCCTTGGAGATTTTGATGGTCCTTCGAGTTTGACTTTTGAATCTAGGGTTTCCAACCCTTTAGCTTGTGTTGCACGTCACCTTTGCCTCGTAAAGTTTTCCCCGGATCATCCACAAAAAGTTTGGGTTTCTTGGAGAGGTAGCCAACCATCTCCGGTTAGAGTTAGTAATAAAACAAAAATCTAAACATAAAAACTAGGGTCAATCAAAACTAGATTAGATTGATTTTTTTTCTTTTTGAGGATGATCAAACATAAGAGATGCAAAAGAAAATCAAAAGAAAAACTGAAAGATAAGCGATACTAGATCGGATCTTGATTGCTTGTTCCCCGGCAACGGCGCCAGAAAAAGGGGCTTGTTGACGGTTAATAGTTGTATCAAAGTTCGTTTAGACTTGCAAGCGGACAAGTCTCCCATCGTAGTCAAGGGACCCTTCTTCCCTCGAGTGGTGAACCCAAGGTATCGAATCCGTGGAACAATGTGCAACGCAAGGATTCAATCTAGTAAAGCAAGGTAAGCTATCTTATGAAGACAAGTTGCATCTAATCTACTAACTCATAAAGAAAACACATCTAATCTAATCTACTAAAGAGGTAGCAAGAGAAAGCAAGAGATAACCAATATAGAGAATCTAGATCATGCTTATGTTGTAGCTCCAAACAAGATAGATGAAGATAGAAAAGCGAATCTCATTAAAAGCATCTTTAAATCGTAGCCTTCCCATCCGACTCCGAAAACGCCCGCCTTTCGGAACCCCCGTTCGTCACAACGTATCCCTATTCATGCGGGTAGTCTAGGGCGAGTTCGATAGAACAAGTTGAAATCACTTGGCCGGTCCGGTATGCACCTCTAGCCACCGCGGCTACAAGAGCACCCTATGTAATCTAGCTATAGACCGGATCGTAGAAGAAGCAAAACCAATAAGAAAACAAAATCATCGAGAAGGCACTTAATCGCTAGAAATCGGATTCACTTACAAACTTCACCATGAATGATTACATGAACAAGATCACCACCGGGATCCTACCTCGATCTTGATCCTCGCTCCGAGCTCCGACATGGTCTTCCATGCAAGGTTCCCACGTCGGCTAGGGAGACCCTAGACAACTAGCACGACCTTCATCTCGCGAGATGGTGTCCCTCAAGCTTCTCTCGCTCCTCGGCGGCGGATTACGACTTCCGTTCGCGTGGCTCTCGGTCGGGGGGCTATTTATAGCCCGAGAAGCAATTAGGTCAAAGGGGAGGCCAATTGGGCCCCGAAAAGGGCCGGGGCCGGCCGGCCGGGGCCGGCCGGCTCGGGCCCATGTCGGCCCATCCCGCGGCTCGCTTCGCCGGTGTTGCTTCCCACGTCTTCTAGATGTTCTCCCCTTTTGCATGTGGGCCCTTGACGTCGGTTTCTCTCCGAATTGGACTCAACTCCTTGTCTTGCAAGATTCAAGACTTTTCCGGTTCGGTACTCGGAGTTTATCATCTTCTCGGGCTTGGTCCTTGGGCTCTTGGAGTCATGTTCACTTCATTGCTTGACTTGTATCGGGCTTCAAGGTCTTGTCATGAGGTGCTTAATGAACTTATCCCGAAAGTCTTGCATTCAACACTAAAACCCTACATAAACATTAAACTCCAAAACCGACATGCACACGTGAACTTGTTATACCACGGGGGTTAGTACCAATGGATAAGGTATAAAACTCATGCCAACACCGAAGGTAAACTCATGGCTAGGTTGACGGATTTTCACCGTCAACAACGTACCAAATTTGTTCTCCACTTCATTCTTTTTAGTAATATAGATGTAAGACGCTACTTGCGTATTATCTACACCCCTGCAGGTATATTATTAGTATATACGTATATGCATAAGGTAGCTACGTACCAAACGCCCTTCTTTGGTATATACAGCGTACTCCATTCATTTGACTCAGTTTGGCTTTTCTTCCGTTCTTTCTTTTTTTCCTTTCTCTTGTATTATTTTCCCTCCATGTTATTTGATTCTACATTCATGATATTTAATTTCCCAGGTGAGGCAATTTTGTCCCAGGTGTAGTCTTCCATGAGGCTCATTGACGATACAAGTATAGATAACTCTAAGGGCACTCCCAATGGCAAGTTTCTTGGAGTAGTTTCCAAGAGAAGTTAATGCCAATAGAAATCACCCTCCCCAACAGCTGATTTCTATACTAATCATTGTACAACAAATAACTTAAATACAACATCCAAAAGAGATGGATCAACGGCGGCACAACACAGTGCACAGTTTTGCAACAACCAACACAAAGTTCTGCAACAACACACTGCCATCAGAAGCATACCACCAAAAATATTTCTCAGAAAAATACGACAACCAAAATTACTTCCACCACAATTCTGCAGCCACAATACTCATCATAATTATTGTTACTCTGGTACCCTTTTCAGCTCCTATTTCTCAAGTGTTTCCAAGTTCCAAACTATGTTCACCAGAGACCTGTACCGATTGCTTGAAGGTGAGTCTACAATAAAATACCTGGATCTGATTGCTGGCTGGTGTTCCAATTCAATCTTCACTCTGCTCGACAATAAAAAATCTTCATTGGAAGATGCGATGAACAGCCTCCCAATCTGATTACGTTTGGTTTCCCAGTGCTGATCGCCTGAACCAGTCCATATATCCCCTGGCCTCATTATTTTATCATGCACTCCGGCAGGGAGGGGGCGGTGACCGTAGCATATGGGGCAGGGAGGAGGGCCGCGACGACCGTAGTAGCTCCGACCGGGAGGGGGTGACGGCGGCCATAGTGCCTCCGGTAGGGAGGGGGCGAGAGCACGCCGGCCTTTCCCTACCCTGTGTTGCCTAGACCTTGAGAACAGTGGCCGTAGTGGATTCATGTGCAACAGATTACGAAGGAATTGGGAGGGAGGATGGATTTGGGACGGATTCTTGGCCAGCAACACAAGATTGGGAGGGATTTGGTGGGCAGTAGCAAGGGAGACCCAGCACCAAAGAAAAATGAGTGCGGCACACTTTGGTAGGCGATGGTGCGGCGCTGAACAAGAGCGCGCGGAGGAAGAAGAGCTCGCGCGGCGCGGGAAAATTGCGCGCGGAGGGAGGGAACGCGGCGGCGGCGCGCGCGGGAGAGGAGCACGCGGGAGGAGGAGGGGAGCAGCGGATCCGCAAGACTCTACCGAGGTCTTCCCCAACGGCGATTTTGTGAGGTCTTCGCGTCTTGATCCGAGCAAGGACGTCGAGTCTGGGGGAGGAAACCGTTTCTTCTTTTTATACCTTCTCTCTTCAATAACTCTAACTCCAGTGCCACATCGGATTTTGCTTAGTTGTCTAAGTAATTAATGCAGATGGAAACCACATTTAATTTACCATTGGGAGTGCCCTAACCATTTCTAAACTGGAAAATGGTTAACATCTCAGGCATGCACAAGCTCTGAATATGGGTAATAATAAGTGCAGAATAAAGATGGAAGAATCACTTTTTAGATACCTAACTTATCTAACAGAGGAAGGGGTTCCGGGCTTCCAGACCCGGGCTTTCGGTCCTGGGAAGGGTGACGACGACAGAGGACGTATATGCCACATCTTTCTCCATACTACGAGTCATCTCCGACTCAGCTGTCACGTTTGGTTCGGATTCGGTCGCCATCCTTGCACGGTTTCGGGGATATCTCTCTTGTCCTACATGCGTTGGAAAGGGGATGACGACCCCGTCATTTTGGTTTTGATCCGAACTCCAGTAGGTTTGTGGATCATTCTGTGTGACCACGACAAGGTGCTGCACCACCTTCTTTTGGGCTAACTTGGCCTTGTATCGAGTCGGGCCTTAGGTCATCCTTTAGCCATAAAACTCAGTTGCCGCCGCCGTTTAGAGGTGGGTTTTGTTTGAGTTTTTGTTTTCCTTCTATTCGAGTAACAAACTATCTTCATAGCCACTGAAACATCGAGTTCTTTTGCTGTGAATCAGGGCTCCCATTCTTGTTCGTCGCCACTGCGTTGATTAGTACTTTTGTGATCAGAACCTGAACCAATTCATATTTTGCTTCAATCTATATCTGCAATTTATCAGATTGCGTGTTTTCACTTTCTTGCTTGTGTTCTCGATTCGCTCGCAGGGAAGGTCAATCAAGTTGTGCTTGGTTGAAAAACAACAGAGCAGTGGTGTAACGGTTGCGGGGTCCGAATCGTGTTGATTTGAAGTCAAGATGGCCAACATCACATCTCCACCAATCGACTTATCTTCTACTTCTCTGAAAGATCAGACCATTGCCTATCATAGGGGGCTCAGTTCCAGTCATTTGTAGGCCGTAGAGCAGAAGGGAGAACCGAGGAGCACCGAAATTTGGTAAGCAATGAAGCACGGACATTCGGTAAGCAATAATGATACGAAGAAAGAAAGGGGAAACACTTATGCGAAACCAACCATCCCTGAGGCTCACGCTTTTTTTTTTTTGAACAAAGGGACATAAGATAATGTTTATTTCATTGATAGAAGAGAATTACATAAGCTAGTCGAACAAGTTTAGAGGTATTGACTACACTCGCGCGCTCAGGGCATGCAATTTTTTTTTCATAATATGCTTTCTTTGTTTTTATCAACCAACCAACAATTAAGCTAAAAACATGCTTCATCTGTTCCAAATTATAATTCGTTTTAAGTTAAAAACATGTTCCCTCCATCTTAAATTGTGGTTTGTTCGTCATTTCTAGATTCATTAATTTTGCTACACATCTAGAAATAGCGTGTGTATATGCATACAGAAATCTTTAGATTTAGAAAAGCTAAAAATAACATATTATTTGGAACGAATGGAGTAGTACTTAAATCACAAAGCATCGAATTATCCCACGTCTTCTTGCCCTAAAAGTTAAACACACAAGTCATCTAACTGATGGTCAAGAGAAATAATCATTGACAACAAACACATGTTGTGGCGACCACATCAACATTCATTCATGAAGACTAAAACGACGAAGCATCAAGTCTGCATTGCTTAACGAGGTGATTGGTTCTCCGCATACACGCCCAGCCAGGCTCTCTAGATGCAATGTTCATATGATTGGTTACCCGAGCTCTATGGAGCCTGTCCCGTCCGGTGCAAAAGGCCCTTCAGAGCACTAGTGCAGCAGGTAAACAATCAACATCGCCAGGCTGCCGCAGGAAGGAAACCTGACGAAATGTGTGTGCACTGTTAAATAAGTTTTCAGTAAGGCTGACCAGGAGTCCAGAACAGATGCAAACCAGAGTACCAGACAGCTCATCACATCCATCCATCCTCTGCTGGTGGGCGGCTTGGAATTTGCAGTTGGGTGTAGGACTGCTCCATGAACTCTATCAGATCCATCGGTGTCGCATTCTGCTCCGCCATCTTCTTCATCTGCTCCTTCATTGACACAAATGCTTTAACCATCGCCCCTACATCATGGTCCACCTGCTTCTGACACACTTGCTGAACATCAGACAGAAGTGCTGATGCGCGGCTGCGGAACGACTCATCAAGTTCAGACCGAAGTTTATCTATCATCATCTGACATTCCACAGCAATTTGGGCTTTAGTTTCTGCTAGATGTGCATCGAACAACTGACCAATGGACCATAAAGAGGACTAATGAGGCACATGCATAATTATCAAATAATTAATATAAATTTGGCAATTTTTTTTTGGAACTACATACTGCTTTTAGTCACTGACATTGTAATTAAGGATAACACTTCTTGTTTAATCACTAACAAAGACAGCTACATGCAGAGTTTATCGGACATGCAACTGAAGAAAAAAGGGATTGCTTTGTATGTTTCTAAGATTAATTCATCAGAAGAACAATAGGGAAAGCAAGATATTAATTATTAGACTTGCATAGAAAAACAATTGTGAACAGAAAGAAAAGGAACCTCTATTCGACAACAGCCATCCCATAGATTTCCTGGTGCATAGAGGTTAGTAATATGCTTGAGTTCAAATCGTTCACCACACTGGGGGCACTGCAAAGATAGTCATGCGTACAAAAGAAACATTCAGGAATTTATTGTGTGTCTATTAGGATAAAAAAATGGATGATTAAGAAGCAAATCTAACATGAAATTAATTTGCCTCTCTGAAATCATTTGATATGGTACCTTTGAACTCGTATTACCACAATGCTGAAGCCACCTCTCTAGGCATGACCTGCCATACACATGCCCACAGGGAATGCAACTGCGTGTGGTAGATAGATAGGTGATAGCCAATTACAAAACCACTCCCTCTCTTATTAGAACAAAAGCCATGCACACATATAGCATGAAAAATAAACAGCATCACAAGAAAGAAATGGGCTGATTTGTCCAGTTAGAATCATGATCCACATCGGTATCTCTCTTCCTCCACTCTCTGTTTGTGATCTACACTGCTCATCCCTAGTCATCATCTGAGAAGATGCATGCAGATCCATGATGTGTGATATCCTAACTTTGTTCTTTCTAACATATTCCCTCTGTTTCATTTAATTGACGTTCGCAATAGGTTCACAGAAATTAATAATATCATGCATTCACCGTTTCACTCCTGTGAAACAACATTGCTTTGTCCTGCTCCTACCTGCCGCTAATGAGGATGAGATTAGCACCAAGTGGAAACTGTCGCCAAGAGGCAGGCCACCTTTTTCATTCAACTACACCAACAAACATCCTGGATCGTTTTGCCTAGAACCACGGGCGGTGGCAATAAAAATATATGGAAAAAGTACTAGTTTTAGTTATGGTTAAGAAACCGACATTTCAATAACTCAACAACTAAATGATGAGCCTCGTGGAACAATAAAAATGGAATTAAACCATCAAAAGTCACACGTTCCATACCATCATGTTTATCTCTGACAACCATTTACTTTTAATAGTGCTCACATGATATATATGTGATACGTCCTATATATCAGTGATAACCTAAATAAAGGTGTAAGAGCAACATATCTTAATCACTAAACATTGCAAAATGGGCAGTTGGTTTACATTCCTGATTCCAAAATTAAAGTATAAAACAGACATTTGAGGTCTGATCAGCTGAAAAATTCCACGATCAGAGGGCTTTTTAAAGAAAAATTAGATAACCTCTATAAGATTATTATCCCCTAATCAGCAAATCAGGGTAAACGACAGAAGAAAGATCATAGCTAGGCGTGATTAACATTTCAGTAGTACGTAGCACTAGCAATAACAATCACCCAACCACACAAATTCACAAACGAACCAACCCCCTCTTCCCCCGTGATCGTGTCCAATAAACTCACCAGATGCGATGCGCGCCATTGCAGGTCCAGGGATCCATGCACACGGGGCAGCAGGCAGGCGGCCTCCCTTCAGCATTCGCTCCCTCCGCCGCGGCAACCGCCCCAGCGCGGCCATGCCCCTCCTCGCCTGATCTTGCGTCGTCCTCCATCTCGACGACGCCGTCGTCCCCCAAATCCGAATCAGAGTCCGTGTGGACCTCGGTCGGCGGCGGCATGGGACCGCGGTCTCGGACGATCGCTCAAGCTAGGTCGCAGCTCGCTCGTGAAGGAGGCTGAGGCGGCGCGGCGGTACGGCTCCGTAGTGGGTTGGTGGTGCTGCCTGCTGCGGCGTTGGGCGATGAAGCAACAGCAGCAAACGGGTCACGCAGGATGTGTGGGCTACCACGACGTTCTGTTCTACGGCCCACAATGAGAATAAGGCCCATCCACCAGTGCTCGGATTTTAACCTCTAATTGCCAGCCCAGTCAACAATACCCGCTGACCCCCACTCACCGCGTTGTCCCAGTTGCCGTGCCATGGCGGCAAGACTTTTCGCGCATCAGCCTCCTTCACTAGTCCCACCCAGCTGCAGAGGATGCCATGGGCAGCATGGCCAAGGCGCCACGAGAACGCGCACCTACACTGCTGCCCTCCTCTACGCGCTCGCGTTACAGTTACTGGCGCACACGTCATCCACCGGCACCGCCGCCGCCTCTCCAACGGCAGCCGAAGCCCGTGCGCTGCTGCGGTGGAAGTCCACTCTGCCGCCGCCCGAGCCCGACTCCACCGGCGCCGGGGCCCTCTCCTCATGGTCGCCCACGAACGCCGCGTGCAGCTCGTGGGACGGCGTCACGTGCGGCGCCGACGGACGCGTCGCCGGGGTCGCGCTCCCCGGCGCGGGCCTGGCCGGCACGCTCGCGGCCCTCGACCTCGCGGCGTTCCCGGCGCTCGCGAGCCTCAACCTCAGCGGCAACCACCTCGCGGGCGCCATCCCGACCGGCATCTCCCGGCTAACGTCGCTCATCTCGCTCGACCTGTCCGACAACGCCCTCACCGGCGGAATCCCACCGGCTCTGGGGACGCTGCCGGCGTTGCGGGTCCTCGTGCTGCGTAACAACTCGCTCGGCGGCGCCATCCCGGCGCCTCTTGGCAGGCTGCGCACGCTGGAGCGGCTGGACCTGCATGCCACGCAGCTCGTCTCCACGCTGCCGCCGGAGATGGGAGGCATGGAGAGGCTCCAGTTCTTGGACCTCTCCGCGAACAACCTCTCCGGCGGGCTGCCGCCGTCCTTCGCCGGGATGAGAAAGATTAAGGAGTTGTACTTGTCGAGAAATAAGCTCTCTGGTACGATCCCACCTGAGATTTTTAAGAACTGGCCCGAGCTCATCTGCTCTACCTGCACTACAACTCCTTCACCGGAACCATCCCACCGGAGATTGGAGAGGCGAAGAAGCTGCAGCGACTATCACTTTTGAGCAACAACCTCACCGGCGTGATACCGGCGGACATCAGCGGCTTGCTGAGCCTGCAGATGCTGCACCTGGGACAAAATTTCCTCACCGGGCCGATCCCCACTTCTTTGGGGAACCTGACTCAGCTTGTGATCCTGGTTTTGTCCTTCAACAACCTCACAGGCACGGTCCCTGCTGAGATCGGCAATCTGACCGCACTACAAGACCTTGGCCTGAACAGCAACCAGTTGGAAGGTGAGTTGCCTGCAACCCTGCCAATGCTCAAAGATCTTTCGGTTCTTTCCTTGGCGGGTAACAACTTCGTCGGCACTGTCCCGAACTTCTCTAGTCAGAAATTGGTCTCCGTTGAATTGTCTGGTAACAATTTCTCTGGAGGCTTCCCTCTGTCGTTCTGCCAGCTGACTTCATTGGAAATCTTGGACCTATCAAGCAACCAACTTTCTGGCGAGCTCCCTAGCTGCATATGGGACTTGCAGGATCTTGTGTTCATGGATTTGTCCAGCAATGCTCTTTCAGGGGATATACACGCACTGGCTTCCCCAAACTCTAATTTGTCATTGGAGTCATTGCATTTGGAAAATAACAGATTCACAGGTGGCTTCCCATCGATAATCCAGTACTTGAAGATGCTATCTGTTCTAGACCTTGGTGGTAACAATTTTTCTGGCGCAATTCCATCATGGATAGGTTCAAGGTTACCTTTGCTGAGATTTCTTCGACTGCAGTCGAACATGTTCAATGGCAGCATTCCCTTGCAGCTGCTACAGCTCTCTCATCTCCAGCTGCTGGACCTGGCTAGCAACAATTTTGATGGTCACATACCGTGTGGTCTCACCAATTTAACCTCCATGATCCGACCACAGACTGAATTCAACATGAAGTCGACATTGCAGCATCAAATTTTTCATCTAGAAGCTGATTTTTATTATGCCAATCGAGTTGACATGAACTGGAAGATGAAAACTTACGAATTTCAAGGGGGAATTGCGCTGATGACCGGTATCGATTTGTCCGGTAATTCTATTGATGGTGAAATTCCAACTGATCTAACAAATCTTCAAGGCCTTCGGTTTCTGAACCTGTCAGGAAATCATCTATCTGGTACTATTCCAACGAATATTGGTGATTTAAAACTCTTGGAGTCCCTTGACCTCTCGTGGAATGAACTATCTGGTCATATTCCTTCAGGCATATCGAAACTGATCTCCCTTAGTTCCTTAAATTTCTCTAACAATAAGCTCTCCGGTGAGATACCAACTGGTAATCAACTCCAAACTCTAGCCGACCCTTCAATTTACAGCAACAACTTTGGCCTCTGTGGCTTTCCTTCGAGAAAATCATGCCCCAGTGGTTCAAGTGAACAAATATTGGACCGGGGTAAAGAATTTGAAGGTGTCTATGTCTGCTACTCGATAATCACCGGAGTTGTATTTGGATCATGGTTGTGGTTCGGCTCATTGGTTTTCTATGCTCCATGGAGAATTTCATTTTTCCACTATGTAGATTTCATTCATAGAAAGCTTAGGAGATAAATACTCAAAATCCGCGTGGATTGTAGTAAAATTAAGGATGTGTGCAATACAATTTCTTGGCATCTACCTTCCTCTTTTCAATTTGCCTTTACTTTCACTTTGATATATTGCTTAGAAGCTTTTTCTGTGACAGATCGCTGTGCTTGCAAAAGGCAACTGCCTTGTAGTGAAATGTTCACACTGTTATTATTCATTTTTTAAGTAAGTTAAAGTATGAATAGTAAATTCTTATTTGCCAGCAGAATGTATTGTTACGAATGAACAATGAGATACAAAAGATAAGATTTCATCAACATTATAAGTGAAGAAACAACGAGGTCAAAGGAAATGCACCACTGCTTGTAAAACCTGAAGAATGAAGGACTAATGGGTTCAGTGTCCGAACAAGCCATGTTGGCATGTTCAGATCCAATTCATTTGGGTATGCAGATCTTTGAACCTAAAAAGGATCCAGTTTTGTTTGTATTTTTTAGGAGTCTTTTACGGTGTATGGTTATTTTTTATAAAGGTAAATAGATAATTTTTGCAATTATTTAATAAATTTGGCAACCTTGGGTGAGAAAAAATTCGTTTATGCCACAAGAAACAAATGAAATGAAAAAATTTGAAAAAAATCGTTTTGTAAATTTGAATTGAAAATTTTAGTTTTGAATTTTGAAAAAAATTGGCCATACCACTAGAGGGAAATGTAAAAATTGAAAAAAAATCAATTTTGAAATTTGAAAAAAAATTGGCCATACCAACAAGGAGAAATGAAAAAAATGAAATACGCCACAAAAATTTGAAAATTTTCATTTTTGAAAATAACTTTTTTTGAAAATTTTCATTTTTGAAATTTGAAATGAAAATTTCCGTTTGAAATTTGAAATTTTTTTGGCCATATCACCATAGGGAAACGAAAAAAATTGGAATGAAAAAACATATATTTCATTTTTGCCATCGAGATAGTAACTTACAATAATACTCCTATACTACCTACTCCCTCCGTCCCTAAAACACGGTCTGTGGAGAAATTTTGTGGGAAACAATGCAAGGGGACAAAGACACTGGTACCCCTATGTAGTAAAAGTTTGATGCGGTTTGATTCTTTTATTACAGTGTGAACGTGGGGTGGTGGGGAGGCAGCGAGGGGGTAAAGGGAGATGCGGACGCTTCAATTATTACGGTCCTTGGCAGGAGTAGAGAGCAGGCCTACGGTGTTGCAGTTTCTTAGGGCCGCAGGTGCTGCTGTCGAGCGTCGACGACGATTATTTTGGAACTGAGTCCTATAGCTTGTACGACCATGTTTCGGGGACAGATGGAGTATACCACAGTGCGATTTGTGGTGGTAAACAATTAATCTCGTCGTCGATCCTTTCACACCTGGCCATTTTCCAACAAAGCAGTGGTATATGGTGGTATGGCCCATCAGTAAAGGAGCCCATTTTTATGGGTGCACTTGGGGATCGACTGATCACATCGAAAAATTTCAATTCATCTTATCTTTTATTTTTTCCACATACTAGTTGAATTTTAGGTCCAGCATTATAGCCTATGTTAGAAAATGCATCATGATTATTTTCATAGATTAGGGGTACAGCCCTTAGATAGGAAAAATCGTACAAAATTGAATTCAAACTCTAATTGTACACATATAAATGAAATGACGAATTTCATTGTGAGTATATTGGACCAATAAAATAGTTTGAGAGAGCAACTTAGACAACATTTTGAATAGAAGCTCAAGTGGATAAATTGATTTATTCAAATACAGAAATAACAAGACGTTCCTGAATTTTTTGGTAAAAATATTCAAATAGGAAAAGTTCCTGGTTATTTTTTGATCAGGGACTCGCATATTTGAGTTTAGATAAAAACATCGATATACTATTTTTAAAGGAAGCACTTGAGGTCAACAGGTCGCATCGAAAAATTTCAATTCATCTCATCTTTTTCTTCCCACATACTAGTTGCATTTTAAGTTCAGCATCATAACTTATGTTAGGAAATGCATCATGATTTTCATAGATTAGGAGCACTTAATACGACCCTTAGATAGGCAAAACTGTAGAAAATTGAACTCCAAACTCTAGTTATACACATAGAAATGAAATGACAAATTTCGTTGTGAGTATATTGGACCAATAAAACAGTTTGAGAGAGCAACTTAGACAAAATTTTGTTTAGGAGATCAAATGGATAAATTGATTTATTCAAATACGAAAATACAAGATGTTCCTGATTTTTTTGGTAAAATATTCAAATGGGAAAATTCCTGATTATTTTTTAGCAGGGAATCACATACTATTTGAGTTCAGATAAAAACATCGATCTACTATTTTTTAACCCTTAGTTCCATTCGAGTATGGTGAGAGTGCTCTGATGAAACTGAAGGCCATTCGACCGTCAAGATCGAATCCAACGGTGCCCACTACTCATGACATCTCCACCCTCAAGCCTCTCTCTCGCTAGAGTTACGGCAAGGCAACTGCCACTCTGCCAGTCTGCCACGGCGGCCGCTCCGCCTCCGTCCCGCTCCGCGCGCCGCCGCTTCCCATGGCGTCTCTGCTCCGCCTCCAGGCCCTCGTTCCAGCCCTCAATGTCCCCCGCCGCTGTTGCGTCCTCTCCCCTATCCGCCTCGCCGCCGCGGCCACGGCTCCGCTCGCTCGTCGCCTCTCCACATCCGCGTCCACCAACTCGACGGAGCCGCCAGCCTCGGAAGCGGTGAGCCACTGAGCCCCTCTCCCAAACCCGCGATGCCTAGTTGTTTGTACTGTACCAATGTTTTGTGGTTAGCTCCAGTAGGGAAGTGTGTCAGTAGGGTGGACTTGTGGTTTTTTTGTATGCAGCTCAATGAGGCTACATTTTGTGGCTAATTTCAGGACTCAAACTGATTTTAGTTCAGCGCAGTTAGAATTTATAACTGCCAAGCTAGAATCTTCTATTTTAGTCCTAATTCGTTATGCAATTATCATGTAGGAGCGAAACACACTTGTTCTATGATGATGTGTTATAGTTTGTGAATTTGGGATTAGATGTTTGCTAGTGTTTGTGTCACACAATGTATGGTGTCTTCTTCTTCAAGTAAAATTTCAATCGTAAAATAGATCTCCTTCTAGTAAGATAAATATTTCTCCGGACATAGCCTTATGGCTGAATCAATGAGTACTGGACCTGTATGAGTGCTCTGCATGGCTGCAGCAGTGCTATTCTCAAAACTGGATTAACCAGTTTGGGAAATGTTCAAGATGTAGAAGAGGACAGTCAAGAACATCCATTGTCACCTATCATTTCTTGCATTTCAGGCATTAGGTCGCTTTACACAGATATAAGCATGTTCGATTTTGTTCTTCATTGCTTGTATTATGACACCTTTCGGTTGTTTCTTCATTTGAATCTGCAGGATCTAGAATCAGGTCTGTATCTTGTGGCAACGCCAATTGGTAACCTTGAAGATATCACCTTACGGTATACTTGCCTCAGCTGCAACCCAATTTAGACTGCGACAGTTCTATTGATTTTGCACATGGAAAAGATTTCAGTAGATGTCCTTATGTCTTGAAGTCGCTTCAGGTTATGAGATATTTTTTGGTAATAACAGTAATGTCATGAAGTCAGCCAATTTATATGGGGTTGTCAGGTGATAAAACTGAAAATGGAACATATCGCCTATTAAAAGAAGAAAATTAACATATTTGGATTGCTTGAAATTTGATTATACATTCCTAATAAAAAAGGAAGTGGGCAGAGCAATGGTTGTTTTAAATCAATATAGTTAAGAAAAGTAACTAAGGGTTTTCTGGCACAGTTGGAATTATTTTTTATTCCAAACATCTTTTAATTTAATGTGGGGAGGACACCAGAAATAACTTCATTTCAGTGAAACATCTTGTATGTTATTGTTGTGTATGATTCTCAAGTTATCCCCATCAAGAAATACACCAATCGCTTGCATGTTTTAACTATGATTAGGGGTGGGCATTCGGTTTAAACTGATTGTTCGGTTCGGTTTTTCGGTGTTTTAATATTTCGGTTTTCTGAGAATCAAAAACCGATCGGTGCAGCAGAAAAATAAAACCGACGAATTCAGTTTCGGTAGCTTCGGTTCGGTTTTCAGTAGAAACCGAACTTAGGTGGAAGCTCATACATGGCCGCAAGCAGTTCGTTAGTTTACAAAAACGCACCCATACCCAACACAAATCAGATGCTAGGAAAATTCTCATGTCTAACAAGCTAGCAAATTCACGATTCCCAAGATAAAAAGCCAGCAAGGAACTCACGATTCACAAGCTGACAAGCCATGAAGCCAGCAAGCTTCCATGTTCATTTCACAATTTCACTTGGAAGGAATTCGTTGGACTTGCACCGGCGACGAACTACAAGCAGCCAAGACACCCAACACAGGTGTCATTGCACTTCGACGCTCACCCGTGACTGCGGCCTTGGCTTTGGCTCGCCCCCACGCCGGCCGCCCGCCCGCCATGATGCCTTGTGCGCCGCCGCCGTCGCAGCAGGAAGATAGATGTGGATAGGAAGGTGCTCTGCGGCTAGGGTTGGGAGAAGCAACTATGGGCCTGTGTGTGAGTTTTGTTAGCATTTTGCTGGTGGGCTGCGTGCATTTTGGGAGGTGGGCCGCCGTGGGCCGATGTTGATGTGTGGAACACAGCAGGGACGACGGGGTTAAGACTTAAGAGGGTTGAATGCGCTGCTGCCTGCTAGTTCGGTGTATTCGGTTGTTCGGTTGGTGCGGGATGGAAAACCGAAGTCCAGAAAATAAATCGGTTCCCCAGAGATGAAAACCGAAACCGAAAAACCGACAATTCGGTTCGGGTTTTTTCTTCGGTTTCGGTTTAAAAGTGCCCACCCCTAACTATGATCTACATGCTATGTATTGGAATCATTTAGTTACTTCCTGAAACAAACTATTGGCATTGAGCTTGGATGATTCTTCTGTCAGGGCACTGCGCGTCCTTAAATGTGCTAATTTGATATTGTCTGAAGACACGAGGCATTCTGGAAAGCTGCTTCAGCATTATAACATCAAAACACCACTTGTGAGTCAATCACATTATTAGCTTCATGTGTGAATTGAGTATTTGCATATTTGGTACGAAATATTCAACTTAAATATCAAACTGTACGCTTGCAGCTTAGTTTCCACAAGTTCAATGAGCGTGAGAGAGAGCCCAGTATCATAAGGAGGCTTCACGAAGGTGAAGCGATTGCATTGATAAGTGATGCTGGCACTCCAGGCATTAGTGACCCAGGCATGGAACTGGTAAGTAGATTAACCTCATTTAATTTTGGATGTTGCATCTTGCGCATGCAAAAGTATTCAAAACTGTAGAAGAGTATCTCTGGCCACTATCCACTCATGGTGTGAAGAAGCAAACAATAGCTACTACTTCCAGTTATTGATATATGATGTTTTGGAAAAAACAAAATGAACTAGTTTAAGTTTGTATAAGACCTTTTGTTGTCCACAAGGTCACGTATTAATGACTGGATGGAGTATCTCATAGCCAGGTTGCTCTGGAATGAAACATTGTAACTGAACTTTGCTACCAGCTAGTTGAGAGGACAATATAGATTGTTAATAAACACCAACTTCTTGCTTGCCTAATGCTGCTCCTACATTGTTGAGACTTTAAGCATAGTGTACTATTGTTCACAGGCAAGACTATGTGCAGCTGAGAAGATTCCTGTTGTTCCCATTCCTGGGCCTTCTGCTGCAATTGCTGCTCTTTCTGCGTCGGGTTTGCCATCTAATGAATTCACATTTGGTAAAACATGCTGATACTATATTGAGATTTTTCATCAATTATGATCAAAGCTTGGAGTCAGCTCTAATTTTTAGTTTTAGTTGGGTTTTTACCAAAGCATGCTCGGTCAAGAAGAGATAGGCTTGAGATATCTGCTCGTGAAGCTGCTACACAGATATTCTATGTTCCACCCCATGGCATTCATCAATTTCTTGTTGATGCTGCTTCATCTTTTGGCAATTCAAGGTAACAGACACTAAGTCACTCCTGCATGCCATTGCATGATTTTGAAATTTTGAAATTCCATTCTTAGAAAATGGTGTATGGCAATTACTGTATAATGCACTTTTGTGTGTTTAAGTATAACATAACATCTGGTATTGCAAATTGCAATCATTAATGACTGTGATCAGATTACTACAAAAATATTAGAGCTTTTGTGCTTTTTCGTCAAGCTTTTTACCAAATTGTGTTTGCAGGTCATGTGTTATTGCAAGGGAGATAACGAAATTACATGAAGAGGTATATTCACGTTCTTTATTATGTAATTGCCCATCCCTTTTCCCATCTGTCGATCATACAATCTTGGCATTCTTGTAAAAAAAAGTCAACTGGTTACACATATCCTGTTCACTGTAGAGAGGTGTTTTTGGTTCGTAGTGCTGCAGTTTTGATGTTTCTTAGCATGCTTGGTACTGACTGATGAAAAATTGAAAACAAGAATATGTTGTGCCTCTTTCACGTAGTTATTGCCATCCAGTTGGAGTGTTGGACCCTTCTTTTCCCATCTGAAAGGCTGAGCTGTGAGTGATCTTTGCATTGCCATTATTTGTACACAGAGACTAGTGTGCAAATATAGACCACATTCATTCCATTCCTTTTTTTATGTTCCCCCTTATGCAATACTGAACTTAGTACATCTTTTAGTTCTGGCGTGGAACTCTAGGTGAAGCAAATGAAGCCTTTGCTACTCGACAACCAAAGGGAGAAATCACAGTGCTCATAGAGGGACAGTCAATTTCAGTTGATGAAACTCCATCAGAGGAGTTCCTTGAGCATGAACTAAGAGAATTGATGGCAAAGGGACATACACTTTCAGCGGTACACATTCAACTCGATTTATTGTTATATTTTGAAGCTGTCAGGGAAAATGTTGGAATTTTATTTTAACTGCAGAGATGATACCTTATCAGAAACTGGCTATTTCATATTATTTTAAATATACTGCTGGTTTTCAATTGTAGGCGGTGAAATTGGTCACTGAAGCAACATCAGCAAAGAAGAAAGATGTTTATGCGCTTGCATTGAGGTTGTTTGGAAAATGAGTAAAATGCAACTTTTGCTCTCATCTGGTAATTGAAATTTTTTACATGTACTGTCATATCTACAATTTGACTGCATAGTATACCTGAATTATGTTGGGGGGATATTTTATATAATATAAAATCTTTTGAATAAACTGTGTACAGGCTCAAACTCTCTGCTGTGAGAGCTTATTTGCATGTCCTCTCATCTTAGTAATTTGGAACGATAAAAGATTCTAAGCATTTCTTTGATAATAGGATGAAATGAAATCTTATTGCCCAACTAACTGTAAGCTGGACAATGCAATAAGTATCTCATTTTGACTAAAGTAGTAGTAAAGTCCCACTCTTTTAGTCTTGTGTTGATTGTGTTGCCATCTACAGTTTCAGATGAAGTTCGTTTGATTCTCATGTAAAACTTATGCACAGCACACTTTAAGCTGCTTTAATTCTTGTACAATACCAATTCCGTTTGTGGTCACTACTGTGCCAAATTACTAAGGAAAAAGTCCATTTTTGACCATTCAACTCTTGCTAAAGTTTGGTTTTGACCATCGAACTCCAAAACCGGTTATCTTTGGCCATCAAACTATCAAAACCGTTGAAATTTGGCCATTGGGCTGTTTTGATGGGTGGTTTTAAATTTTTTTATTTACAATTTAGTCCTTAGAACTTAAAATGATTATTACTTTTTACTCGTACATTCGATTTGGTGATTCTTGCGGTCACACATCCATAACGGTGAGCTTTACCTTTTCAAAAGTTCTTTATACTATTTTATCTCAATTGTTTATATTATTCTTATGTTGTTGTATAAAAATAATAATATAAGAAAATAAAATAAACGTTTACAAAAATAATATAGATAATATTTAAAAGACACAGTTCATCGTTACGAACACATGACCATAAGAATCACTTAAACTAGAGATATGAGAAAAGTATTATTATTTTAAGATTTAAGGACTAAACCGTAAAGAAAATAGTCATTTGATATTAAAATGATTACTATTTTTCTCGTATATCCGATTTAAGTGGTTTTTACGGTTATGTGTTTGTAACGATGAACTGTATCTTTTCAAATTTTATTTGTATTATTTTATAACAATTTATTTTACTTTTCTTATATTGCTATTTTACACAATAACATAAAAATAATATAAAAAATAATGATAAAATAATATAAAGAACATTTGAAAAGATAAAGCTCACTGTTATGGACGTGTGACCGCAAGAATCACCATAATCGGAGGTACGAGAAAAAAGTAATAATCATTTTAAGTCCTAAGGACTAAATTGTAAATAAAAACAATTAAAACCACCTATCAAAACAGCCTAATGGCCAAATTTGAGCGGTTTTGGTTGTTGGATGGTCGAAGATAACCGGCTTTGGAGTTTGATGGCCAAACCAAACTTTGACAAGAGTTAGATGGTCAAAAATGGACTTTTTCCAATTACAAATGGCTGACTGCTCCATGTATTTCAGAATGAGGGCGATACAGACAATGAGGTGGGCAGCATTCCTCTTCTTATCAAGGCCAGAGATGGAGTTCATGCCACTCTATCCTTCCAGAAGCCATCTTTCATTCTCAACTTCCTCAATGCTGTAAAAGAGTGTGCATGAACTGTTAGGCCCTGTGCAAGTGCAATGAACTCCCTGGTGCTTCGTCTGGCTTGCATGCCACATCGCTCGCGAAGAGTTGCAGATTAACAACTGCTTTTGAAGCCTTGAATGTACAGCTACCACCGCGCACTGTGCCATAAACATTGTGTGATTGGTTGTAAGAACGAAGGGTCACATTCCAGACTTCATGCCATGGTGGCCACCTAACGTTAGGTGCTTTCCATCTTTCTGCTGTGGTTCTCGGGTACAAAGTTAGCATTCAATTGGTTGTCCTCTACTGTTGTGGACATGGTGTTCTCTGGCTGATGGTTCTTGTGACCAACTCACCCAATTGTTCAGGAGATGCAAACTTTTCTGTCTGAACATAAGAAAATTGGTGTGTAGTTCTAAAGTAGATCTATTCAGTTGTGGTTCTTTGTTACTTCTGTTACATGCCAATGGATGGAACTGTCAGGACCAGTCTTTACCACTAGCGGGGCACTGCTGTCGCATTTTGTAGTAGTCCCTGTGATTGGTACCTAAAAACCAGATACTCTGCTTATAACAGACCAATGCGGTGGGTATTCTCATGAGAAGCACGCCATGAATGTCACAATCGGGCTGTACTTTGAGCACAACTTCATGATAAGAAATGCAGGGCGCCTTTTGGGCTTTTGGCAATTAGACAGGACTAGGCATTTTCTGAATGAGCTTTGCATAGTTCTTGCATCCTTGTATAACTCCCATCCTCCTGCAGCTCAATTTTTGAGCAAACTGCCTCATCTTGACGACTAGGGGGTTTTTGTTGCTTTGTTCAACCTGTTTCTAATGCCAACACTGCGTTAGAATATTGGGGGGGGGGGGGGGGGCACAAACACTACATTAAGAAAACATATGCATTGCAATGTGTAGCATCATGGTCCCTTAGCGTTTTACAAATTCAACATTTAGTATCATGGTAGTCTAGTCGTCTACTTGTCTCTCTCTCACTGTGTAGCATCATGATACCTTAGTGTTTACCTCCGCTATGCTTTGATGCTTTGGCAGTCCACAACTTCTTAGGCGGCTGCTAGGTGGTTTTTACGTATTTCCGAGTTTTATTGCATCATTGTATTAGCCTATTAGGTAGAGAAAAGTATTTTGTATTTCCGAGTTGAAGTGTGGTGTGGAACCAAACATACACATCAGGATTGGAACTTGAAACTGCAATGTGGTTCGCATGCTCATCTGAATGCCGTGGCTAACCCTTTCGCTATTGCTGAATGAGCCACGTGAATCTTTGCATGCTTCGTGGCTCTTTGCATGCTTCGGCTCATTCGATTGGAAGTGAATTCATCCACCATTCAAGATTTACATTTTCCTCTACTCAACCCAATTGTACAGCGATAGAATACTTGGGGGAGCAAACACGCACGAGGAATGTCTATATCCAAACTAATTTACCCTTGGCTTGCGAGAGTGATTTGGGATATTTTTCATTTGTATGATCAATGGACTGTTTCATTTTGGATGGAAGATGAATCCTCTAACTTTCTGATCTGTTTGCTCTGTTTCCTCCCTGCATCCCATTGGCCTGATCTACAGTGTCTCAAGTTGCCATGTCCCCAGGAAGAGCAGAACTGAAAACTCTGTCTTTGGCCTTCAACGCCTGAAGAAGTTACCCATCGACAACAACATTCAGAAAATGAGGTGAAAATTACGGCAAAACCAGCTTGAACAAACTTGAGCTTACTTCCTTGTTCCAGTTGGTGAACTATGTGATTGACAGCAGCAGGAGCATCTGCACCACCAACCCGCACATGATCCCGAACCAGAGGCCCTGCCCAGAGTCCAAATTAAACCAGTATTCAGAAAACCCTATCAAATTAAAAAAAATGAAAAACAAAAGAAAAGAAAACAATCTAATACTAAAATGAAATTCTGAAGAGGACACAACAGGTACCATTCCTCCTAGATGCCAAACAAAGGCGAACACGAACGCCAAAGGGATGCCGGCGAGGTAGTATGCTGCAAGGTTGATGAAGGCGCCGGCCCCTTGGCGGCCGCAGCCCCTAACCACACCTGCAGATCTTTGTAAGCACGCACTGAGACTCCTTCATAGTATAATGTGCGTCAAATCAAAATGTGCTTCACTGGTTGGAGAGTGCACAAGTTCACCTGAGAGCACGCTCTGCAGGCCGTCGAAGACGATGGACACGGCGAGGATGGGCATCATCCTGGCGGTGTACCGGGCCACCTCCTCCTCGTTGCTGTAAGCGTAGCCCCACAGGTTGCGCACCAGCACCATCACGAGCCCTTCGGACATGCCCACCGCCAGCGCCAGGAGCACCACCACCCGGGTTGCCAGCCGTGCTGCCTCCGGCCGGCCGGCGCCAAGCTCGTTCGACACACGTGTGCTGCTGTGACACAAGTCGGTTTCCTGATGTTGGAGCAGAGAAAGATATATATGTGTTCCAGGGGTAGTGATTGGTTCTGGTCGGGGTTACTGACCTTATGGCGCCACGAAGTCCCAGGGGCACCGCCATGAACGCGTAGCCGTTAGTGTTCAGGCTACAAGCAGAATCAAACTAAACAATGAGCATTGGATATGATGATCAGATAGGAGTTTCTCGAATCGAAACTACTGGGGTCTATAGATGAAGTGAGGTCTCACTCTCACCAAATGGACAGCACGGCCGTCTCGAGCTTCGGTTCGGGAGAAGAAGGCCGGAGAGCAGCACCAGGAGCTCGAAGGACCACCACTCCATGCTGCAGCCAGGCAGAGCAAGCGATGTAGCGTTTCCACCAATCGATGTAACAGTAATCATATCTACTCGACCGTCAACCTCACGGCCTCACCAGACCATGACGGCGGACGGCACGGCGAGCTTGAGGAACTCGGTGACGCCGCGGAACGCCTCGCCGGAGAACCCCGTCCAGGTGGCCTTGCACGACGGCGAGAGCCTGACGTACAGCGCGAGGAAGGAGAGGTTGGCGAGGTAGGACACGCCATTGGCCAGCGCGGCGCCGTTGCGGGCTTGCGGCCCAGGCCGAGGCCGCGCACCAGCAGCCAGCAGACGGCCGGGTGGCACAGCGCGGTGGCGCCGGAGCTGAGCATCACCGGCACGACGATGTTCTTCGTCTGCAGGAACCGGACGTGGCACTGCAGCGCACCGTACACGAACAGAGCCGGGATCATGCACCGGATGTAGCTGCCGGCCCCCGCCGCGATCTCCGGGTCCTGGCCACACCACGCGAGGATCTCACCGGTGTAGGCCCAGACCGCCGCCACCGGGACACTCACCACCAGGGCCAGCACCAGCATCGCCCGCTGCTTGAAGACGCCGAGCTGGTGGCGGTGCCGCGCGCCGTAGGCCTGTCCGCACAGCGTGTCGAGGCTGCTCGCCATGCCTGCCTGCCAAGGTTGCGCCGGCAGTCAGTGAACCAGCCGGAGATGGACACGAACGAGAGAATCGGAGATATGGTGGGAGATGCTCAGTCACCAGCAAGCTGAAGCCCGTGACGCCGGGGAAGGAGGTGGCCAGGGAGGCGCTGGCCAGCGTGAGCTCGCCAAGGTGGCCTACGAACATGACGGAGACCATCTGGATCGTGTTCTGCAGGAGGAGCCCAAGGACGAGCGGCCCGGCGAGGTACAGCTGCTTCTTGACCTCCCGCACTGCCGGGCTCTCCTCCTCGGCTCCTTCGTGCTTCTTTCCGGTGCCCGTCGGTGTGGCGAGGCCGAGGAGCGGCTCCTCCATGCTCGCCTCCGAGATGGCAGCAATTAATGGAGATGGAGCCGGACCACGCCACCGAGTCGACCACCTAGCTTTATAAGCTGAGTACTTACATAAGTTATATGCAAGAACAAAAGTAGAAGCTGCTCAATTTTGCCGCCGCTTGTCGAAACGGCAAAAATTAAACAAATTTGTTCTACGCCATTTTTTATTCTGAATGAGATGCTATTGTTGTTGTGTCCAGGTCAACCAGCTGTTACGTTTATTATCCAAGTGTCTAGGAGCACACATCACTGTACTGATATATAAAGTTTAAGCATGATCGCATTGGTTTCATTAATTAACTGTCTGCAATTCGATGAATTGAATAACTATTTCGTTCAAAAAATTTTCGTTCCAAATGAATTGAATAACTATAATCCAAACATAAAATATTGTGGAACTCACGGTGCCAACGTGTAGACGTGTAGTGGAAGTGGTTCTTGCAAGTTGCAACTAAACGGAGTAAAGTGGAAATAAAAAAAGTGTCTTTCCCCGCAAAATAAAAATAAAATAAAAGTAACATACGTGATGGTTTTGTACGTAGAATTGTTATCTAATTTTAACCGTTGGTCCTTTGATTAAAAAATAGATTATAAATCCACCACGTACGTGCAGTCGACAAGATTGTAATTTCATTAGTATGTAAAACTGCAGCTATCCAGCTATCCAAAGTTCTACATTAGACATTGGATCAACGTCTAGTGGTGACCGTAAGGACATTGATGACATATATTTTGGAAAACTCCAAATTACTCCTTTCAAGTATAGTTAAAGTTAAGATAACCTATAAACTATGTTTTGGTTTAGTTTACCTCCTAAATTATGCTATTTGGTTCAACTTACTCCATAATATAATTTATCATTTTTATTTCTCCATGCATAAATTAAATTTTAATTTAAAATTTTGCACGTGGTGGTGGACATCATAATATATATTAAAAAATATTTGACAGATTTTCATCATCATTTTTTTTATAATTTTGTATCTCAAGTCTAATTTTCATTTTATTCTATTATTTGAATCGCTTGCGGTTCCATTTTTGTATTCAAATAATTGCTAGAAATGTGTTTAATTATTTAAATATAACAAATAAATACAAAAACATACCAAAAATTTAACCTGGAGTATCACATGTTGTATGTGGAGAGTAGAAAAGGTTTTGAAGTCAAATTCAAATTCATCTATCACTTCACTCTAAACCTAACCACATCCTTCTCAAGTCTACAGTTTTTTTCGAAGATGTTTCCATTTATAAACATCGTACATGACAAAATGTGTGAAAGTCACTCAATTTTTAACCACAATGTCCACGTATGATACCATGAGATATGACAAATCTCATGATTTTTAGACTTAATTTGTTTTCAGAATTTAAAATCATTCGGGCACACATTTGTGGTCGTGTTTTGACAAAATATTCAAAAATTATTTTCCTTTCACTGATAAGACCTCAAATTGGACTATAATATAAATATTATTTTTTTCTACTCATTTTTCTATTATTTGTATCAATTGCAGTTCAAATTTGACTTGATTCGAAAATTACTTGAAATGCATTTGATTAGTTAAATGTAGCAAACAAATAAGAAATATAGCAAATTTTAACATATAGTACCACATATTGTATGGGAGTGTATATAAAGTTTCATGATGGAAGGATAAAAATACTTATCTATTTTTCTTGTGCCAAAAACAAACACATGACAAATATCTAATTTATCGAGGGTTAGAAATAAGGTACTTGATAAAAAGCATATTAGTCGCATGCCAAATAAAAACACAGGCCAAACAACTATTTTGTCGTGTGCCAAAAAAACATGGTAAATAGCTATTTTGCCTAGTGTTAGATCTTTATCGTGTGTTTTTGATATTGTGTACCTGATAGAAATCACACGACAAACTAGCAGGCACACGGCAAAAACGCCGATTTTCGGTAGTGTAGAACTTCTTAAGAGAGATAAACATGCATCATCAAGTTTGCCAATTAAGGTAATGTTTGGTTGGGACAGTGGTAATGCAACAATGCAAATGTAATCAGATCACGGTGGAATCGAAGGCGGAATAAGTGATTGTAAGTTTTCTAACACATCTACAGGAAAACATAAGCAACTCTCTAGGACTGCGTAATGTGATCCGTTAACACTCTAGGACTGGCGGTGCCCAGATGAATTGGCCGGTAACTTGATCGTTACAGGCCGCGTCCAAACCAAACACAAGTAACGCTATCTATTTCCCTCAGTAAATTTATTACATTACAGAATAGTGAACCAAACACTATCTAAGTTGAGTACTCTTTTAATGGCCACAAAGGTTATATAACCCTTAATTTCTTTTAGCACATCACAATTCACAATAGTCTTGGGAAGAACTGATGGAATCATGTTTTCCATCAATTGTTGGGCCGGAATTGCTCATGAATGTATATATGTAAGCAATTAGAATGCAGTTAGAATTGCTCATGAATTGATGGAAATGTTTTCATCCTCGGCAACACCCCATTCTGAATTTCTGGTGCATGCAGTTTGAATGATGCAAGATATATATGATGATTTTATCTGGTGAGAGAATTATTCCATGAGTAATTTAAAATCAATACTCAGTCATTCATTGGATGCGAACTTAACACTTACATACACAAGTGTCGAATGACCGACCACTCTTGCAACTTTGAGGGCCATCGTTTGCCATATAAATATAACACAAACTCTGCTCAAGCTTTTCTATAGACAAACTCTAAAGAGGGCAAACAAAAAGATTTAGCATCAAGAGTTTGTAATACTGAAGATCGCACAAAGCTAGTACCTTATTGGCAAATGGCAAGATTTTTACTAACTCTTGATTCAGGCCTTTAAGATGCATAGATTACAAAGCCAGGGTATTACTATCAACAATATTAACAATATTGGACAAGTGTTAGGTTGTAACAATCATGGCTTTGCTAAAAGTCAGTAAGGCAAAAGAATGGATCATGAAAGAGATCTACATACATAAGAAAACTATAGCCAAAACGAACCATGTTGGTTTTTTAGTACCTGAGGACTTGTAGTTGTAGTGATATGGATCATGAAAGAGAAAGATACATTCCTAATGTCTTGAAAAGAGGAACAAAGTAAGACAATAATATGCACACTTAAAATATCTCTTCTACAGTTATATTCCATTCATAATATTGTGTGTGAATGCTCCTTTATAGGAATAATAACTATATGAAAATTTACTAAAAAGATAAAGCTTTTAGAAATATATAGTGCTAAACAAATCTATATTCCACTGAACCCAAATTGGTTTCCTCTAAACTACACAACAAAGTATGAAGAAGTGGAGAACATAATCTAAATGCAACTAGAACATAATTTTGAATATAAGAAGTTTTTTTAGAATTACATGAATATCAGAAGTTACTTAACCTAAAAGTCAAAAAAGAAAACTATATTATTTTGCATTGCTGTTGATGTGACTTAAGCTTGACAAGAAATTTAACTAAAATAATTAGATTCGTAATGAGTCCGAATCCAATTTTAGTCCACTCAGTTCAGCAAGGAGGGAAACAATCAATTGGTACATGCAGAATACAAGATGCATCCCATATAAGAAAAATATCAATTTGTGAAATATAAGTGACCACCAGGCTACATGCAGATTAAGACTCCATATACATGATTTAGCAGACACATCGAGCAACAAAGACCTGTAATAGTTATTTTAGCATGTCAATCCTTCAACGACATGGAAGTAGACACATCCGGCAGGAAAGACTGCAGATGATATTTCTGGGAGCAAAAGAAGCAAACAAGAAAACAAAACCAAAACAAACGTTACTGATAAAGAATTTTACTAAATAAAAATTATGTGAATGAAAATGATAAGTAGAGATTTATGTACCTGGAGCGCTTCTTTCCACCACAGGAATGAAGAGATGCATCAGAAATTGGTTTTTGAACTGATGTGGTGCTTCAGACGGACATGAGGGGATGCATCAGAAATAGGACGAAGCTTTGCACGACAGGAATGAGGGGATGCATAAAAAAACTTAAGGATGAACTGGACGGGATGAACCAGTAGTAGTAACATATTTTGGGCGCCACAAAACTCGACGGATGTCGACCGAGAAGGAGGGCAACGCCAACGGCAGCAGGCGGCATATCCCAAGAAGTGAGAGTCGAATCCGTAGAGAGTGGCTGTAAAACCCCGGATTTTCATAGAAAATCCGGATCCCTGTACCATAGAGATAGTCCCTGGATCAGTGGCTATCGCGTACAGAACGTCTCACAGATAAATACACAAAGTCATACATCGCATCACATAAGGATAAAAGTACACAATTTATTACATGTCCATAATGGAGTACATCAATACAAGCCTCTTGGCTGAATCAGAGTGAAAGTTCTGCGCAGCGGTAGCTATCCTCTCAGAAGGGTCTCCATCTTTTATTCTTCCCGCCACAGGCATCCTTGAGCGAAGTGACGCATCCCTCAGTCGTACCATCCGTCGGCGTTGATGTCGAACTCAGTCTCGTACCCTGCACACCCAAAGTCTATCCCCAAGGAGTGGGATAGGTCCACGTCACCAACTGTATGCAGCTTTAAGTGGCCTAACATCTAAAGGGAGGAAAAGAGACAAGGAAGCGGCTTTGTTTTCCTGTGCGGCAGCAGCAGAGTATAAACAAGGTATCTCCAACAATATCCCCAAATCCCAAGTCTCTCAACACAGCTCGGAACCACCTGGTCACCCAGGGGACCCGTCTCCACAACCTACTCCTGTCTAGGGTCGCTGCGAGAACTTCCTCTCCTCGCACCTCAATGATTGCAACCGGATCGACCAGGTAGATGGAGCCTCTCTCCTCTAGCCGAAGGCAACCACGACTCACCACACACTCTCCTATAGGGGGAAGGTAGAAATCCCAAAACATGAGGAACGAACATGTCGTCTAGGCTGTGTCCATGACCGAGGACGTGGCTATAGCTATAGATCGAACAACTCTGCAGAGTGTGTACACCTGTACCCATCCCGGAATGGCACCCGGCCGGTGTACGGCCGACCGAGCCCATCCCCGCCGGCGAACTCTCGGTAGTTACGGTCCCATCCCGCGTCCGGCCCTCAAAACGGTCCCCCCCCCCCCCCCGCAAAGCAAGGACAAAGACCGAACCGTGAAATGCTCCCGTGTGGCCACACGGGAGACGCTCCGAGAGGGTGGTCTCACCTCCACCGCTCCCCCACCGATACCCTCTATCCTTCCTAAGCGGTATGGTTCCGCACTTGCCGAGCTCAACTCGGCCCTAACCCCACGCTCGGCGGGGGTTGTGTGTACGAAAGTCCTATAGACAAGTTGATCCACTCGGTTTCGCACGGGGGCGAGCTCATATCCTCCAAGCGCAAGTAAAACCCCAACACCTAGGCTCCGAAAACCATAACAGTAGGGGTACACTGAGGAGTGCACCCCTGTCCCCGATCCTAGATCGGTTGTTTCGAGCTCACCCCCGCCAAAGTACCCAAAATGCCTTCTCCTGCCGGTTTTGCCCCACACACGCCAAGAACCACTACTCCCTCATATCCTCCAAGCGCAAGTAAAACCCCAACACCTAGGCTCCGAAAACCATAACGGTAGGGGTACACTAAGGAGTGCACCCTCGTCCCCGATCCTAGATCGGTTGTTTCGAGCTCACCCCCGCCAAAGTACCCAAAATGCCTTCTCCTGCCGGTTTTGCCCCACACACGCCAAGAACCACTACTCCCATCCCAACACATGCATCGCGAAGCTCGGCGTATATACACACTCACATAAACATATAAGTAGTAGTAGGGCAATCAAGGACAGGGTAAATAAAGAGGCAGTGCAAGGTTCATCAACATGCATATATAGTAAAGCGCTAGCAATTCTACTTAGCAATGCCTAATAGGAGTTTCAGAATCAGTCGGGCGTGAACCTGGGGTTGGGTAGTCCTCCGCGGTGAAGTCGTCGACGTAGTCGTACTCCGGGATCAGCTCCCCGGCTCCAGCTGCTCCTAATAGCGCGAAAGGAAAATAAATAGCGGTCCTATTACAATTAACTCCAAGGAAACGCAAATAAGAACCAAAAGAGAGCAACCACCACCCTAGCCCGGAGTTTAAGATTTTAGAAACTTTCTGGAACAAGTTTCACAATTTTCGGAGTTAAAAAGGATTTACTAGGGTTTTCCAAAGATACGTTTAACCCCCTTTAAATCGGCTCAACCACACCGGATCCCCCAGATCCGGATCGGATGCGGCCAGGCCTCCCGCGGCCTGCGCGTGGCTGGCCCGCCATTGGCTGCCTCACGCGATCCCGCGAGGTAACCGTGTGGCTCGGTGCGGTGTGGGCCGGCAGGTGGCCGCGACGGGGGCGGCCTTGCCGCAGCGGATCCCGGCGGATCGGCTGTGGCTACACCCGCATGTGGTCACCGGTGCACAGCCCAACCCCGCCTTCAACAGCCCAACCAGGTGTTCGACGAAAAGCCTAAGAGGGAGACGGCGACGCGGGGTGACCTCGCCGGTGGCGAGTCCCACGGCGCCTGGGCGACTGGCCAGGATGGGCAACCACAAGGATCCACCTAGGCTGCTGGGCTCGAAGGGGTGCAAGGCCGGGGTAACGACCGTCGCGTGCGGCCGTCGCCGACGTGGGCGCGGAGAAGTTGGCGTGGCGGCGCTGAAGGTGACTTAAACCAGTGCAGGGCGCGTGAATGCACGTGCGATGGGGTGCGTGGGGGAGTGCGCGCGCACAAGGTGACTACCACGGCCAGCGTAGGGGTTGGCCGCGACAGGGGCGTCGCGGCGGGGAACGCGGCGGAGCCCGGGTCGACGCCATGGGTGGCGGCGAGCCCGGCGTCCACGGTCGGCTCTCGAGGGCGCGTGCGAGTGCGGCTGGGGCAAGGCATGCCCGAGGCGGTCAAAGGGGCGGTGTCCCCCTCCGGTGCAACCGCGAGCGCGACCTACCCGGCCGCGGCGGTGCGGATCGTCCTAAGCGCGGCGGCGAGTCCTACGCGAGACGAAAGGGGGGACCAAGATCCAGTCTTGCCCCCGGGATCGACGCCGCGCGCGCGTGCCGGGGTGCACGATGGCGCGGTGCGTCGGGTCCGCGTGGCTACACGCGCGAACGCAAATGTGAACGTGAATGGCTCGGCGCGGCGCGCCGCGGACGCAAGCGGCATGGCACGGCGATCACGGCCGACAAGGAGAGGCTAGGCCAAGAGGGCGAGCGCGCGTCGACGAAGGCGGCAGCACCGCAAACGAGTCGTCCCGCCCCCCGGCACGAAGGCCGGCATCACCAACGGAGGCGCGGCGGCGCGGAGCGACTGCGTGTTCCACCTCGGCTCGAAGGCCGGGGCATCCACATGGGTAGGGAAGTTGTCGTCCTCACCTTGGTGGCCACGGGCTGAAGTGCAGGCGTCGGTGCAGTGAGGTGGTGCGGCTCGCCGGCGAGGAGGAAGACGAAGGCGGCGACGTGTCGTCGAGGAAGTAGGGGAAGCAGGGGAAGTAGGTGTTCTCGGCGATGGCGGGTCCGGCTCCTCCCACGGGCGGCTCCGGTCTTCGAGGCGGACGACTCCTTCCACGGGCGGCTCCACTCCTCCTTCTCCCCCCTTCACTCCCTTCTCCTCCGGCGGGTCGACGGGTGGACAGGGGAGCAAAACCCCGAGGCGGCTAGGGTTGGGATCTCCCCCCGGGGCTCGACGGCGGCTTAAATAGGGGCGCGCGGTGCGGGACACGCGGACGGGCCGGGATGCGCCGGGAGGCGCGGGGCACGCCGCGACGGCGAGGCCCGCGGCCGCCGCGCCCGCCTTTGGCTTTGGTCGTCGGCTATAGCAGCAAAGGTAGGGGATGACGCGGCGACGTCATCGCGGGGCCGGGTGACGCGGTGTGGGCCCCACTTGCCAGCGACCCGGGCGACGCGCGGTAGGTGGCGACGGCGGGGCTGGTCGTTGGGCCGCGGCTGGGCCGGAAGCGGTGTTGGGTTGAAAAAAGGGGTTGGCGGCCCGCTAAGTATAGAAGTGTTTTTCCCTTTTCTTTATACTACAGATTTGATTCAAGTTTGAATTTCCAATTCAAATTTGAATCCACTCAAGAAAATCCAAATAAAATCCAAATAAAGATCCAGCTTATCACACCGGCAAATTATAAGCCTAAAATTATTGATGGTGCCAAATTAAATCTAGGAATTCTGGGAAAGAAACAGGAAGGCATCCTTATGTGTTGCATGAGCACTCAAATACAAATCAAGTTTTTGGAAATCCCAAATTTTGACATCAAGCAAATTCTAAGGATGTTACAGAACTCCCCCCTCACAAGAATCTCGTCCCCAAGATTAAGAAGTTACCTCCGTTTCAAAGAGATGATGGTATTTCTCCCTCAAGGCGGACTCCTTCTCCCACGTTGCTTCGCGCTCAGAGTGATTACTCTAGAGCACCTTGCAGAAGCGCGTGGTGGTGTTCCTGGTCGACTTCTCCGCCCAGTCCAGGATTCAAACTAGGTACTCCAAGTACTCCAGGGTCTCCTGAACGTCGAGTGCCTGAGCGGGCACTTTCTTCTCGACGACCACACACTTCCGAAGCTGAGACACGTGGAACACCGGATGCACTCTGGTAAGTTCCGGAGGTAGTTCGAGCTTGTAGGCCACCTTCCCGATCCTTTTTACAATCGGATACGGGCCAATGTACCTGGGGGATAGCTTCCCCCTGACGTGGAACCTCTTTGTACCCCGGAGGGGTGACACCTTCAGGTAGACGTGCTTGCTCTCCCACTTCAAACGAGACGTCCCTCCGTTTGGGATCCGCGTAGCTCTTCTGCCTGCTCTGAGCTATCTTCATATTCTCCCTGACCTTGGCGACATTTTCTTCGGCCTCCACGATGGCGGCGGGACCAAAAAAGGTTCGCTCCCCCACCCCGGACCACATCAACGGTGTTCGACACTTTCTGCCGAAAAGGGCTTCGAAGGGAGCCATCTTCAAGCTGGCCTGGTAGCCGTTGTTGTACGAGAACTCGGCATAGGACAGACTCTTTTCCCAATCGGACCCGTAGGTCAACACACAAGCCCTCAGTAAGTCTTCTAGGACTTGATTCACTCTCTCTGTCTGGCCATCAGTCTGGAGGTGGAAAGCTATGCTATAGTTCAGCTCGGTGCCCATGGAAGCATGTAGACTCTTCCAGAACTAGGCGGTGAACTGAGGCCCTCTGTCTAACACAATACTCCTCGGAGCTCCATGAAGCTTTAGAATATTGTCCACATAAAGTTTCGCAAGCTGGCTCACGCTATAGTTTGTTTTCACGGGCAAGAAGTGTGCTACCTTGGTCAACCGATCGACAATCACCCAAATGGAGTCGTTTCCTTTCTGTGTGCGCGGCAAACCCACAATGAAGTCCATACTGATATCTTCCCACTTCCACGTGGGTATCTCGAGCGGTTGTAGCAGACCGGCAGGTCTCTGGTGTTCTGCCTTCACTCTGCGGCACGTGTCGCATCGAGCGACGTACTCGCAATGTCTTCCCTCATCTTTTCCCACCGAACCGCACCTTCAAATCCTTGTACATCTTGGTGCAACTAGGGTGGATCGAGTATAGAGAGTCGTGAGCCTCTCTAAGAATCGAGTCTCGAATCTCCCTCGTTCGGGGTACGCATATGCGGTCCTTCAACCATAGCATGCC
Source organism: Cenchrus americanus (assembly GCA_947561735.1). NCBI lineage: Eukaryota > Viridiplantae > Streptophyta > Magnoliopsida > Poales > Poaceae > Cenchrus > Cenchrus americanus. The sequence goes on from OX387240.1 coordinate 62,240,848, forward strand.
CGGTCATCGAGGCGATAGTCGGCTGCTTTGCCTCTCTCCATCTGGCGCTTTACCTCTTGAATCTTCGGGCACCCTTTCCGAGCTTGACGGATCCGGTCTTCGAGTGTGTATTTCACCCTCAACTCATTCAACTACCCCTCTTCTACTATCTCCAAACTCAGCCTCTCCAGCTCCTCATGTAACCCCGCCGCTCTTCATGCACCATTAAGCCGTTGCGGTAGTGCTTGCGACTCGGAGCATCGGCTACGACATTTGCCTTGCCGGGGTGGTAGTGAATGTTCGGGTCGTAGTCCTTGATCGGCTCCATCCATCTTCTTTGTCTCGGGTTCAATTCAGACTGGGTGAAGATATACTTCAGGCTCTTGTGATCAGTATAAATGTCGCACTTGTTTCCCATCAGATAGTGTCTCCAAATCTTCAGGGCGTGAATGACAGCGGCTAGCTCGAGGTCATGCGTAGGGTAGTTCTTCTCATGCTTTCTAAGCTGCCGTGAGGCATAGGCTACCACCTTGCCTCCCTGCATCAACACGCAGCCGAGTCCCTGTCTTGACGCGTCACAGTACACCACGAAGTCCTTGCTCGCGTCGGGCAAAGTCAAGACTGGCGTAGTGGTGAGGCGAGTCTTGAGCTCCTGAAAGCTGGCTTCACACTTGTCCGACCACACATGCGGCATGTTGCTCTTCAACAGCTCTGTCATGGGCTTTGCGATCTTGGAAAAGTTCTCGATGAACCGGCGGTAGTATCTGGCTAAACCGAGAAAACTGCGGATCTCTATCACCGACTTCGGTGACTGCCACTTGGACACTGCTTCTATCTTGCTCGGGTCTACGACCACTCTTTTGGCTGACAACACGTGACCGACAAAAGCGACTTCCTCCATCCAGAACTCACACTTGCTGAACTTGGCGTACAACTGATGTTGTCTGAGCTTTCCCAACACGATCCTCAGGTGCTTCTCGTGCTCTTCTGCGGTCTGGGAGTAGACCAGTATATCGTCGATGAAGACGACGACACACTTATCCAACTCATCCATGAAAACCTTGTTCATCATGTTCATGAAGTACGCCGGGGCATTTGTCAGGCCAAACGACACGACTGTGTACTCGTACTGCCCATACCGGGTCACAAACGCCGTCTTGTGGATGTCCTCCGGGCGAATCTTCATCTGGTGATAACTTGACCGGAGATCAATCTTGCTGAAGTACTTGGTTTGCCTTAGCTGATCCATCAGGTCATCGATCCTGGGTAGCGGGTACTTGTTCTTGATGGTCACCGCATTTAGGGCGAGGTAGTCGACGCACAGACGTTGAGTTCTATCCTTCTTCGGAACGAACAGTGTCGGTGAACCCCAAGGTGAAGCACTTGGTCGGATGAACCCCTTCTCGAGCAGTGAGTCTAACTCTGCCTTAACAGTTTCAGCTCAACCTTTGCCATACGGTACGGGCTCTGAGCTATCGGCGCCGTTCCCGGCACCAAGTTAATCACAAACTCCACATCACGATCGGGAGGTAGCCCAGGCAGGTCCTCCGGGAACACGTCCTCATACTTGCAGACTACCGGCACATCCGATATGGCCTTCGTGTGAAGGCTGTACACCGCTGGTATGTCTCAAGACTTCATCGGCTCGAAGGTAACTCTCATCCCGTCAGGATGCACTAGAGTCACAAGTCTCGGTGAAGTGGAGATGACCCCTTTGTGGGCAGTGATCCAATCCATTCCCAGTATCACATCAATGCCATGGGAAGGCAATACGGTCAGATCCCCATAGAAGTTGTGGCCTTGAATGTCCACATCCACACCCTTGCACAGCAAGGTGCATCGGATATCCCCGAGCGGAGAGCTCGTGATAATAGGAATCGATCGGGTGGTTGTAGGGAGGGAGAGTTTGTTCACGAACTGTGAGGTAACATACAACCAGGTTGCACCGGTGTCGAAGAGAACCAGAGCTGAAGTACCACAAACTGAAAACTTACCGATCACGACGTCGGGAGCGTCGACGCCCTCCTCCTCGGTAAGGTGGTTCGGCCTCCCACGGCGGCGGTGGCGGCGGCGCGGCCCGAGGAGGTCGGCCTCTGGAGCGGAGTGCCCTCGCGGGGGTGGCAGCGGCCTTCTTGTCGGGGCACTCGAAGGACTTGTGGCCGGGCTTGCCACACGCGAAGCAGGTGATGGTGAAGCCTCCCGCGGCGGGTCTCGCGGTGCTCGGTGGAGCACGAGTGTAGCCTCCCGGTCTGCCGGGGATAGTAGGGGTTCCTCCTCTGCGGGGAACGGGCTACGTCCACCTCCTCCGAAGCCACACCTAGGCTGGTTGTGCCCCAGGCGGTAGCTCCCCCTCAGCATGTTGCTCTGTCCGCTCCTCGGCTTCTGGAAGGATCGGTCGGGCTGGTCCCGATCTCCCATCCTCTTCTTGCCCCTCATGCGCTCCTCGTGGCCCCTCCTCTCATCCTCGACCGCGATGGCGCGGTTGACGAGGTGGCGAAGGGACTTGTGCTCGCTCGCCTTCAGCGCCTGGCGAAGGCCATGGTGAAGGCCTCGCAGGAACCAGAACTGCTTCTTCTGGTCGGTGTTGGTGTCGTCGGGGGCGTACCGCATCATCTTCATGAAGTGACGCTCGTACTCCTCGACCCTCATCGCACCCTGGGTCATGGTGCGGAACTCCTGCGCCTTCGGACCAACGGCTCACCGGGAAGGTGCGCTCGCGGAATGCCTCGCGAGAACTCCGGCCAAGTGATGAATGCCGGGTTCGGGTGGGTGGCGGTGTAGTTGTCCCACCATGCCTTGGCGAGACCCTCCACCGGTGTGCGGCGATGGCGACGCACTCCTCGTCGGAGCGTACGGTGAGGTCGAGCTTGGTCTCGATCACCCTCGCCCGGTCGTCGTCCTCGAGCGGGTCATCCGAGTAGGCGAAGGTGGGGGCCTTCGGACGGATGAACCTCTCGATCTTCCTCGTGAGGTCCCTCGTCCGCGGAGCGACGCAGTTTCCACCGCTGCCTCGGTGCTCCATGGCTTCCGCCATTCTCTCGCATCGGGCGAGTCCGGAGCGCCATCACCTCCACCAAGTTAGGGTGGGGGTGGTGGGGGCCGGTCCGACTCGGGGGCCGGCCTCGCTCGGCTCCCCCTTGCTCAACTTCGGCCTCAGGGTTCTCGGGCGGTGGTGGCAGCGCTCCGTCACCCCGGGCCCTAGCTCCCAAAGCTCCTCCACGCAGGGGTGGGCGTCCACGGCCACGCCCGCGTCCACGTCCCTGCGGGGCATCTTCCTCAGCAGCTGCCTCCTCGAGGCGAGCCATCAGCCGGTTGGATCGGCGGATCGACATCCTTCTGAAACATAAGTGAGGAGGAAAGGTTTACACACGTCACTCACCAACACACATATGAGTCTAAGGCAAACATGAAAATAATTCTAATTATAACCTACACACAAGGGGGAAAAGCATTAAGACACAAATAACACCATTAAGATCCAAGCATACATCATGCATGAATTAATACACTTGCTCCCCCGAGGCTGACTCAGACCTTAGGGGTAGAAGCAACAAGTCAATGCTCTAATACATCGGTACAATCTCAAAAGGGTAGTGTCTACAAGGTGTGGCATGACTCTCTTCATGCACCGGAACATGCTCGCGGCTGCATGGAACAACTCATGGAACTACTACCACACTACACTCCTCTAGGTCATGCCCTCGCTCAGCTCTCTACTTAGTGCGCGCCTTCTTGTACGAGACGGGGTAGCGGTCCTCAATGGGGTAGCCCGGCGGAAAAATCCGGGACACCAAGGCGTGATCCTCTCGAACCTCCTCGGTCTCGACGGGGGTCGGCAGTCGAGTCATCGGGCACAGGTGCAGCTTGAGGCGGGACTGGTGCAGCTCGAAGGTCTCGGTGCGGATCTCACGCTAAGACTCGGGGGGTAGCTCTTCGTTGAGCTCGAAGAGCTCATCCACGTGAAGTGAGTCGGTGTCCTCCCAAGTCCTCCTTAGTCTCTCGCCCTTGTCCCTCAGGTAGACGGTCGTGTGTGTGAGCCACGCGAGGTTGGCGACGTTGTCCGCCCGGCTCTTCTCCAGCTTCTCCACCTGGACCCGCTCACAACCGAGCAGGTGAGCGCGCACCGTGAGCGAGGTCGTCCTTGCGCTCGAGCTTGTCCTTCACCTGTTCGACTCGGCCCCGTCGTCTACGGAGGTCCTCCTTGATGTGCGCATCTCCTCACGGGCGTCCACCCTCTCCCTCTCGGACCGCGAGCGGAGTCGGTGGTCGCACGGTCGAGGCTCGCTCGAGCCGGCGAACATGGTAGCGTAGGGCGCCGTTCTCTCTCTCCGGCCCGGGCACGGTGTGGCCGGGCATGCGGAGGGCGTCGACGGTGGCGTCTCCGATCCGGACGAAGAGCGACGGTGAGTGCAAGATCGTCGCGGACCTCTCCCTTGAACCCCGGGAGACTCGGGTGAGGGAGCACGGCGACCGTGCAGAGCACCATCCGCCCCCGTCACGGCGGGTACGTACTCGGCGCGGTACGTGACGTAGGTCGGAGGGACTCCAAGCCCGAGGGAGGGCCAAGAGGCTAGGCCAAGAGGGCGAGCGAGCGTCGACGAAGGCGGGCGACACCCGCAAACGAGTCGTCCCAGCCTGGCACGAAGGCCGGCATCACCAGCGGCGGCGCGGCGGCGCGGAGCGGAACTGCGTGTTCCACCTCGGCTCGAAGGCCGGGGCATCCACATGGGCAGGGAAGCGGTCGTCCTCACCTTGGTGGCCACGAGCCGAAGTGCAGGCGTCGGTGCAGTGAGGTGGTGCGGCTCGCCGGTGAGGAGGAAGACGAAGGCGGCGGCGCGACGTCGAGGAAGTAGGGGAAGTAGGGGAAGTATGTGTTCTCGGCGACGGCGGGTCCGGCTCCTCCCACGGGTGGCTCTAGTCTTCGCGGCGGACGGCTCCTTCCACGGGCGGCTCCACTCCTCCTTCTCCCCCCTTCTCTCCCTTCTCCTCCGGCGGGTCAACGGGTGGACAGGGGAGCAACTCCCCGAGGCGGCTAGGGTTGGGATCTCCCCCGGGGCTCCGCGGCGGCTTAAATAGTGGCGCGCGGCGATGGGACACGCGGACGGGCCGGGATGCGCGGGAGGCGCGGGGCACGCCGCGACGGCGAGGCCCGCGGCCGGTGCGCCCGCCTTTGGCTTTGGTCGTCACCTAAAGCAAAGAAAGGTAGGGGATGACGCGGCGACGTCGTCGCGGGGCCGGGTGACGCGGTGTGGGCTCCACTTGCCGGCGGCGCGCGGTAGGTGGCGACGGCGGGGCTGGTAGTTGGGCCGTGGCTGGGCCGGAAGCGGTGTTGGGTTGAAAAAAGGGGGTTGGCAGCCCGCTAAGTAGAGAAGTGCTTTCCCTTTTCTAAAAACTACAGATTTGATTCAAGTTTGAATTTCCAATTCAAATTTGAATCCACTCAAGAAAATCCAAATAAAGATCCGACTTATCACACCAAAGCAAATTATAAGCCTAAAATTATTGATGGTGCCAAATTAAATCTAGGAATTCTGGGAAAGAAACAGGAAGGCATCCTTATGTGTTGCATGAGCACTCAAATACAAATCAAATTTTTAGAAATCCCACATTTTGAAATCAAGCAAATTCTAAGGATGTTACAGTGGCTGGCCTCGACGGGCAGCGGCCGACCGGGGATGTATGGGGACAAACTGGGCGGCGCCGCCGTCACTACCGCCGCAACCTCCTAATGCCCCGCCGTAAGGAGATACAGGCTTGTGGAGATCAGCATGGGGAGGATCGGATCCGAAACCACCAGCACCAGGAGCCGATGAGTTGGGGATGGAGGTACCGTCGCCGCTCATTCTGGAATGGGTTGCGGGTTAGGGTTTCAGGTGTGCCGGCGGTGAGGGGAGTGGCGAGCTTCTTCGCGGGTGAGGCAAAAATTTTGATCCCGCGCCACAGCGCCTGGCAAAAAATTGGATCCCACCCCGGACGGGTGCTCGCGAGGCACTTTCGTTTGACCGCGTGTGGCCCCGCCAACATTTTCTATCCTACCATCCCGCATGCACCGCGGGCCCAATGCTTGCATGCTCCCAATCGGTGCGCCCGGATAAGCCGAGCGGCTGCTGATAGCCGCGGCAATGCATTTCTGCATTATGCTGTCATGAACAAGAGGCAACGTAGCACTTAAATGATTGAGTGCAGCGACTGCAATGAACCTGGCCAAAATTTCTTATGCGCCAAACAAATGTTTTCTACTACCTGTACACAACAAATTAATCATATGGTATGAGGATTTTGTTCATAGGTTGAAACATTCAGGGAATGGAAATCTTGTACAAGATTTGTGTGTAATGTTTACAAGCATCTGTTATTTTTCTTGCAACACAATTTGTGGACATGCATGGACACAATTTATTTCAAACACAGAGTAGAACAAGAACTGAACAAATACGACATTGAAAAACAAATGATGATGAACAGTGCACGCATAACAATAACAGCGGAGACGCTCTATTTATCATGAGACACGTGGACCCCGAACTTTGCCTGGAGGAACCTCGTGAACTCCACCACCTTGTCCGTGTCCGGCAGGACGCGGCTGGCGGCGGGGTGCGCGGCGAACCGGTGGCTCCAGCCGTCCAGCAGCGGCGTGGCGGAGGCGTCGATGAGGGAGAGCCCGTGGAGGCGCTCGCAGGCCCTGAGCGCCGGCAGGAAGCAGCCGAGCGCCAGGTCCAGCAGCCCCGGCGCCGCGACCCTGCCGGAGAAGAAACCGGCGCCGCCGCTGCAGTCCCTGAACGCCCCCTCCAGTAGCTGCAACGCCGCGCGGGTGTCCGCGACGGCCTGCTCGCGGGCGCCGGGTGTCGTCGGACCCAGCGAGACGGCGTCCAGCGCCGGCCAAAACTTGTCGTCGACGTAGACGGTCCAGAAGCGGTGCATGGCGCGCTCGTAGGGGTCCTCCGGCAGGAGCAGGGCACCAGCCTCGCCTCCGCCTCCGCCTCCGCCTCCGGCGGAAGCACGCGCGACGTCCTCTACGTACTGGACGATGACGGCGGACTCGCAGATGGCGCGGCCGTCGGGGAGGAGCAGGACGGGGATCTTGCCGTAGGCGGGGTTGGCGGCGAGGAGCCTGGCGCTCTTGCTGGGCCCCAGCGGCTCGTCCAGGAGCTCGTACGCCACGCCGCGGAGCTCCAGGGCCAACCGCGCCCGCGCCGTGAACGGGCTCAACTCCCCGCCCAGCACCCTCACCGTCGCCGTCTTCCCGGCCGTCATCGAGGACAACGGGCGATGAGGTCGATCAGGAGGTTGCTGCAGGGCCGGTCGGCTGCAGGTTCCAACGTGGCGGAGGGGGCGCTTGCGCTTGCCGCTCTGCGCGCCAGAAATTTTCTCGAAATTTAAAGGAGCCGCGCGCTGCAGACCGGAGTGTCGAGTCGTGTCGGCGTCATTGACTGACCGGTGTTGGGCTCGTGCGGCGGTGGCTTTGGTGCGAGCTAATTTTTGTTGGTGCGTCCTAGTCCGGCTCGCGCGCGTGCTCGAGTTAGTTAGACCTTACTCAAGGTCAAGGGGCGAATAACTGCGGTGTAACTCACGTTATTTGACCTGTGGTCACTATAGTTTGCCCGTCCATTTTTTTCAAATATAAGTTGCGTATAGTAGTGTTTGTAATTAACATAAGCGATCCATCTAATAAAATTTAATAAAGGTAGTATCAGGATTTACCAATAGGTAGTAAAAAAAAGTAATAGTCTAGTGAGCTCAACAAGTAATTTTAGCTTAGACTCTTTTCCGCTGCTCTAGAAGTGACCTATTTTGACTTCTCGCCTAGTGTTTTTTCTCTAATAATAAATTAATCTTACAAATCAGCAGTAGCAACTTTAAGATTCGCCGAACTAATTCTTAATTGTTTTATTAAATTAACTTGTGAAAAAATCTTAACACAAGGAATTACTATCTAGTGCCTTTTTGTTACTATCAAGTACCGTAACAAAGCTCATAAGTTGCACACAAAATTGATGTGAAAAAGTGTTTGTATTTGTTTTCTAGAAATAATTAGGCTACATTTAGAAGAGAGAGATGCCAATAGTCTATTAGATAGTCGTCTCGTCAAGTGTGGCCCCACACGCGACTCTTGCGGTGTTCATGATGATCCCATGTGAACCCTACAGTTTACTCTCTCCGTCCCTTAATCTTGGTCGCGGAAGCTACAACTCTCTATCCTATAATGATTGTCGCTCCCTACTAGGAGGTTGTCCTAGCCACTAGATCCTAGTTGTACAACAGTGCTACCTTGATGGCATGCTTAACTATTTAGTAAATTAGACCGAGTCTCTCCCGCTCGCGTCGTCCCCGCGTGGGCGACCGAGCGGGAATCCTAGCCGTCGCCGCCGCCAGTCCCCCGCCACCTACCTCTCTTCGCTGCGCCGCCGTCCGAGGGGGGCCTCCGTGCCCGTGAGGCGGCCAAGGACCGGTGGTGATGCGACCTTTGCTCCCCTAGCTCGGTGGCGGCGTGATGGGCGCGACCGTCCCGACTCCCCGAGTCCCCGCCGGCGTGGGCCGTCCCGACTCCCGAGTTCCCCACCGGCATGGGCCGTCCCCGCGGCGACGGTGGCCGGAGGCCTCGGATCCGGCCGGCTACGGCCGGATCTAGGGGCCGCGTGGCGGGGGGGCGCCGGTGTGGTGGTTGATGCGGCGTGTGGGGACCCGACGACGGCGCGTCCGCGGGCGGCGTGCGTAGGCGGCGCCGGCGGGTCCGGAAGGAGCGGCGGCGGCGAGCAGCTTGGCCGCGGTGAAGACGGACGACGGCGGCTGGCCACGACCGGCCAAGGAGGGCCACGGCCGGCCAACTCTGGCCACGGTTGGCCACAACCCAGCATAGGCTGGCCACGGCGGCAGCTGGCCACGGAAGGCCACGACCTCGCTTCTCTAATCGTCAACATTGCTGGGCTGGCGTCGCCATGGTGGTGGGGCCAGGGGGTTGGTTGGTGCTTGCTAGTGGCATCAAGGTGGTGCTTCAGGCGGCGTCGGGCCTCCTCCAGTGGAGGCGATGCAGAGGAGACGGGGGCAGTTTCGGGAGTGCGGCAGGCAGGGTGTTGATGCGGGCGAAAGCTTTCACTGACGTGATTGTCGGTGGGCATGATGGTGGCACCCTTGGGGCGTCACTCTCCCTGTTGGGGGCATCATGGTGAGGCACCATGCCCTCTACCGCGCGGGGCTCTCAGGGTGAAGACCCTGTCCATCTACGGACTTGCGGTGGCGGCGCCCTGGCGTCGTACCCTCCTTGGAGGCGTTGTGTTTGGAGTCCCGTCCCGGCTCGTGGTAGTGGTGGTTGCTGTCTGGAGTTTTTGCGTGAAGCGAGCTTGGTTTGTGTTGCTGTAGAGGTGCAGAGGGTCCGTGGGTGCTAGAGATCTTGAGCCGTCTCTTATGGTGCTGTGGTGATCTTGGCGAAGGTTGGGCGAAGGAGACACTCTCATTGCGGCTTCAGTTACTTGAGTCCTTAGTAGAGGAGTGTGAGGTGGTGGAAGAGGCGAGGCCCCCACGCAGAGTGGCCAAGATCAGTGGTTTTCTTTTGTGCCGAGATGAAGTGTTCTGTTGTTGTTCTTTGGATCCGGGGGATCGACGACCATGTGTGAGGCATGGGGAGGACAGTCCCATGGTGGAGGAGCACGAGATGGCTGCTCGGGCTTGCAGCGGGCCGCGGCTTCATCGCGGCACATCGTTGGTGACAACAGTGCATGTGTTGAAGGCTGGTTTCGCTTTCCTCTCCCAAGTGGTCGGGGGTGATGGTGTGCTGTGTCGTGTCGTGTCGTGTCGTGTCGTGTGCGTTTGTTCTTTGTTCATGGGTTTGTTGTGTGGTGGTGTCCGCTTCGGCGAGTTATGTACCAATTGCTACTTCTTCTTAAATGATATAGCAGTGCCCCTGCTCTTATTTCAAAAAAAAACAACAACAGTGCTACCTTATCCATTTCACTCCCCTGGTGAACCACCCCCCTTTTTTACACCCACAGCCGCAGGGGGACAGACAGGGGACAAACCACAGAAGTAGGGGTGTTATTGTCTTTGAGCTATTACATTGGTATATGGATTATTTCTCCAGTGACCATCACTACATGACAGAGGGAGTAGGTAGGTAGAACGGTAGAAAACGTGTATTATTAAAATGGGGCTCCGACACTAACACTATTTAGGTGGAACGTACACAAAAATTGGTAGGACCCCCATCAGGTTGGACATAGTAGTTGTGAGACTCACCGCTCTTATTACTTTATACTAGGAAGATGCCCATGCACTATGGTAAAATAGTTAATTTTATATTCTAAAACTCAAGAATTTTTTTATTTGTATCATTATATTTTATTTATATTCAACAGCCCTTTATACGTCCTTTAAAAAAACTCTTCACATTTATAACACAAGTGATTTGTTAGAATGTACAATGACTGATTTTGTAAGAAATATATATGTTGCATGCATGATTTCATTTTGGTAACCCACACACTGTAAGTGCAATCAAGCCCTATGAGGGTTTTGGTGATGTTGACCACACAATTAAAGAGCTAATGAGCCTTTGAGTTTATTGTGCAGTGTGAGAATATTTTATAGGTGCAAAAGAATGAAAGGAGACCCCTCAATTACATGAAAGGATCCCTATGCTCTTTGAAGAAGTTTATTTATTTTATCTTTTGAATTTGAGTATAGGACAATCCGTACTATCAAGAGGGATACTAATGGTGAGTTAGGATGGATTCAAGTGCTCTTAGTATACCCATCTTAAATCCTAACCCATTCCTTAAGGAGAGAGACCTGCTGCTGTTTGCTCCTGTTGTTTCCTTGTTCGAAGGTTCCGAGTTTATTCTCGGAGGTTCCAACCGTACGGGCTACAGTCAGCAGAGGTTTCAAAGTTCGGAAGTTCCGACTTTGAAATATAGTTGTTACTGTTCTGGATCTGAGGGTATTTATACCCCCCCGGTCCCCAACGGCTATTCTCGCTTCTCCCTCGAACAGTAACCCGTTCTAGCTTGCTTCTCTCACCTAGCATTCACTCCCAACCTACTCTCTTCCAAATCCTTGCCTAGCATTGATTGAGAGTGGGGATTCTAGTGAGATTGTGAGCAAAACCATCCATCTCTTGTCCTTGAACACTTGGAGAAGTCCTAGTAAGCTTGGTGGATCTATTACTCTTGGAGCCTTGCTCCTAGACGGATAGAGGTTCTTGCAAGCTCTCCAAACCGATTTGTGGAAGCTCCAAGGTGTTTGTATTACCCTTTGTGAATCTAGTGGAAAGTCTCCACCTATTACCCAAAGTGATAGGTGTGAGAGGAGTGGACCTTTGTGGTCCTTGGCCTTTGTGGCTTCCTCAACAACGTGGACGTAGGCAAGCCTTTGTCGCGAGCTGAACCACGGGATAAATCCTTGTCTCGTGTGTGCTCAGTTTTATATTCTTGCTTGTTCATGTTCATGCTTGTTCTTGACTAGATCTATTAGGGTTTGTCTCCGATCTATGTTGTGGTAGCTTCCTAGCTTGTCCTTTGCTTAGAAATCTTCTTGCTAGGTCATAAGTACCTCCTAGAATTTAGTAGATCTGTTTTCATCAAATAATCAACAACTTATTTCTTATTTGCTCTGTTCTAACAGCTCTCGGAAGTTCTGAGTTTATTCTCGGAGGCTGCCTCGTTCGGAGGTTCCGGAAATAATCTCCGAGGTTCCTGACCCTGACAGTCTTTCTGCAGAAAAAGTTTAAACTTATGTGCATGCCTATTCACCCCCCTCTAGGCCATATTGCCTCGATCCTTTCAATTGGTATCAAAGCAGGTTGTCCTTGCAAACACTTAACCGTGTGAGGATATGGCAAGCGAAGATGAAAAGCAAGAAGAGGAGGAATTTGAAGACCTACCAAGTGAGGTTGAAGGTGATGCCTCGGAAGTGGGCAACACATCAGCCCAAGAGAAGTTTGAAAAGCTCAAGAAGGCTGTGAAGGAAAGTTCCAAGTAAAATAGCAAGAAAAACGAGAAAGAGGATAAGAAGAAAGAGAAAGAAGAAGAGAAGAAGAAAGAGGACAGCAAGCAAAAAAAGAAGAAGAGAAAGAAGGAAGAAAAGAAAAGAAGAAAGAGAACACCTTCACCATCTCCACCACCATCTTCATCATCCTCATCATCATCCCCATCTAGTGAGAATGGAGATGATGATGATGAGTATTATGGCACAAGAATTCCCAAGTGAACAATCAAGCCAAAGCTGAAGCACAAAGCAAAGGATGACTATAGAAGCGTATCCTTTAACTATGACTCCTTGGATACCAAATCCAAGGATGATGTGACTATTCTCGTTGGCAAATTACCCCAATTTGATGGGACTAACTTTGCTAAATGGAAGCATATGATTAAAGCTTATCTAACCGGCCTAAGTTTGGAATTGTGGAATATTTTGTGTGTAGGTTTTGATGATCCCGAAGACTTTAGAAACCTCAATCCAAGTGACCGTCGAAACATAAGGAGGAATGCTCAAGCTACAAGCATACTCCTTAGTGCCTTGAATGCCCAAGAGTACAACCGTGTTATTGGACTTGAGATTGCCAAAGAGATTTGGAACATTCTCCACATTGCTCATGAGGGTGTTGACAAGGTCAAGAAATCCAAGATCAACATATTGATGGCCGAACTCAATAGGTTCACTATCTTTGATGGAGAAGGGCCACAAGAGATGTTTGATAGGTTGATGGTCATTGTTGGAAAGATAAGAGGTCTAGGTGGTGATGAGTTGAATGACCACTTTGTTGTGAAGGTGATGTTGGAGGCCTTTGCTCCAAGAAATCCCACTCTAGTCACCTTGATTAGAGAGAAGAAAAGATTTGAGGAGTTCTCTCCAAATGATGTTCTTGGGAGAATTCTTACACATGAGCTCATGATAAGGAAATTCAACATAGGAAGAAGATTGGTGAGCTAGAAGCAAAGTTGAACAACTTGAAGGTCAAAGAGGTTGCTCTCCACTCCCACAAGTCAAGCAAGCCCTCTACTTCATCCAAGAACACTACTCCATCCAAGCCTTCTAAGTCAAAATCGAAGAAAGTGGAAGTAGAGAGCTCTACAAGTGACTCAAGTGAAGATAAAGATGAAGGTTCTCATGTTGATATTGGGGACATGGTCTTGTTCATGAAGACATACAAGAAAGGTTTGAAGAAGCAAGGTTAAAAGTTTGCAAAGAGGAAGTTTCCCAATAAGAAAAAAAGAACTTGCTACAATTGTGGGAGCACCGAGCACTTTATTGCGGTTTGCCCAAATGAGAAGAGAGAAAACAAGAATGACAAGGGCAAGGGGAACTACAAGAAAGATCAAAAACCACATTACAAGAGAAGAAACTATAGTGGAGAGGCTCACATTGGTCATGAATGGAACTCCGGGGATGAAAACTCTAGTGATGAGGAAGGGAAGAAGGTTGCTACCGTAGCTATCAAGAAACCTCCCTTCACTACAAGATTGTTCAACAACTTGACCGATGATGAAGAAAGTTCATCCATTCATTGTTTTATGGCCAAGGGTGAGAAGGTAATAATTGACTCAAAACCCTCTTCTTCACCTAGTGATGAGTCGGAAATAGACTCTAGTGATGAATCTAGTGATGAGGAAGCAAACCAATTTGTTAGTGACATGGATAAGCAATCTAGAGATTTTATGGCTAGGTTGATAGTAGAACTAGAGAAGTGCCAAGACACCCTTAGATCCGAAAGAAGTGAGCTTGAGGCTTTGCATTTGGAAGTGAACCAAGCGGAGAGTGTCATAGCTACTCTCAAGGAAGACCTTGCTGCCTCTCAAGCTCAATGTAATGCTCTCAAGTTGAGGAATGAAGAGCTTGAGGAGCAATATAGTCTCCTTTGGAGTAGCACCTTACATCCTTCGGAGGCAAAGGGTGATCCTAGTGCTTCTACTAGTAAGGGCTGTGATAAATGCTACAATATTGATCTTGAATCTTATGCCACTAACCTTGCTAACATGGAAGCTTTGAAGAAAGAAATTGCTAGGTTGAACTCAATCATAGCTAGAGGATGGAAATGATGGAGAAAAGTGAGAAACCAGGTTTTGGATATGTTGAAGGTGGCAAGACCAATGAAAGAAAGATCATTAAGGAAAAAGAGTGTCTTGAATTCAAGAGCATCGGGTTTCTGTTTACCCAGACCCCGGAGGTTCTGAGCTCCAAGCCTGGAGGTTCCAAAGTCTGGAAGCCTCGAGCCACACAGACTAGGAAGCCCGGAGGTTCCGAGAAAATTCTCGGAGGTTTCGAGGACTGTGACAACAGAACAAAGAAGAAGGGCAAGGCTCTGCACCAGCATAGTTCCAAGACATCTAACACTTATTTGCAGGTTCAGAATCATCCAATCATGCCTAGAAGAAATTTGTCTCCAACAAGAGCAAGGCTCATGCATCTAGAGACATACCTCCTAGCTATGTGTTGATACGCAACAATCTTGGTAAAGTTGTTGCCACGTATGTTGGAAATGAGTCCAACATATACGTGAAAAGATCTCTATGGGTTCCAAAGGTTTTGGTTGCTAACTTGGAAGGCCCCAAGTCAAATTGGGGACCAAAAAGAAGGAACTAAATTGTTTTGTAGGCATACTCCTCCGGTGGATCAAGTTGGGTGCTTGATAGCAGATGTACACCTCATATGACCGGAGAAAAGAGTATGTTCTCATCCTACCTCCATTTGGAAGGACCAAAAGAAACCATTGCTTATGGAGGGGATACAAAAGGAGAAGTCATCGGTGTAGGTGATATCCCTATTTCTCAAAACTATTCAATTACAAATGTTCTTCATGTTGATCCGTTGGGTTACAATCTATTATCAGTTTCACAACTTAGTGAGATTGATTTTGATTGCCACTTCTCGGATAAGGGTGTGTCCATCATAAGAAGGGAGGATTCCTCTATTGTCCTTACGGATCGCTTCAGGGGGATGCTTTACCTAGTTGATCTCAACAAAAGTAAAGTTTCTCACAAGACTTGTCTAGTCGCAAAATCTAGCATGGGTTGGCTATGGCATCGCTGACTAGCTCATGTTGGCATGAGGAACTTGGCTAAACTTTTGAAAGATGAACACATCCTTGGACTAACAAATGTACATTTTGAGAAATATAGGATATGCAAAGCTTGCAAAGCCAGAAAGCAAGTAGGAGCACCTCACCCACCAAATAGCATCCTCACTACATCAAGCCTGGGGCAAAGCCTTTCTCAGTCAGCAAGTTCATTTGGTTCAACCTTATGGAAGTGACTGAAAGTGGCAAGTGCAACCTGCCATATGCTCCCTACATCATGTACTTGATTGAGATGGTCTCAGGGATCAGTTTTAAGAAGGATGTGGAGCATGCTTCATATCAAGTAAAGTAGTGGCAGCATGAAAAGAAGCAGCAGGTGGTTGAGGAGCATATCCTGAAGAGGGCAGGGTCTGAGCAGCAAAAGGGTGAAGAGGGACCCAGCAGGGCACCCATGCCTGCTAGACTGCACAAGTTAAGGGGCATGGTGAGGGATACCTGAATGTTTTGCAACTAGACAACAACTCGGTTGTTTGAGCTTAGGGAAGACATGAACAGGTTGCTGAAGCATCAGGGGCTGTCCTTTAATGCCATGCTCCCTCCTCCACCTATCTTCCCAGACTTTCCAGAATACACCACTAGTGAAGATGACGGTGAGAAGGACCCTGGCAGTCCTCTGGCTGGGAGAAATATGCTTGCTGCCCAATCTGAAGAGGAAGAAGACATTGAGCCACTAAGTGCCAAGATGGCCAGACTGAAGAAAGAAGCTGCTGGGAAAAGAGCCATGGGATCTTCATCTGCTAGCAGAGCAAGAAGGAAGGCAACTGCTGGAAGACCTGTCAGAAGGCCTGTTGATATCTCCTCTGGTTCTGGCTCTGACTTTGGGTCTGATAGCACTGTTACTGAAGCTGAAGGGGAAGACTCTGACTTCAGTGATGAGGAGTGACTCTCCATAGGTCCTATTCTAACTTCCTCTCTTCTTTTCTTCCTTTTTGTTAAATTTTGACAAAGGGGGAGAAGTATGAAGATTGAGATGATTTGAAGACCTAGAGCTTCTCTGGTGGCTGGCTGGCTGGAGCTAACAATTTCTTTTGTTATTTTGGTGAGATGAGAGCGCTAACTATTCTCTCATGAACTCCTGGTGGTCATTTGTTGGTAAGGATGGCGGTCGGGTGGGTTTAGACCCAAAACCCGCGGGGTTTAGACCCGATGGGGGCGGGCGTGGGTCTATTTTTCCCCCGCGGGTTTGCGGGTTCGGGTACCCGACACCGTGCGGGGGCGGGGGCGGGTCCAAAATTCCCCGCGGGTGACCCGCGGCCCCGAAGTATACATTTCAATCCAAAAATGGAGTCCATGGCCCAACGACCAATTAGAAACCCCCGGTCCAATTAGATGCGGCCCGGACTCTAAAGGCCCACACACTTCTCCCCCCGGCCCCCTCTCGCCCTCACGGTCTCTCACTCTCTCCCCTTCTCCCCTATCCCCCGATTCCCGGTGGCGGTGGCGGCGGCGGCCGGCACCGGCGCCCTTCCCCAATTCCCGCGACGGCGGCGACAAAGAATCGGGCCGGCGTGCTCCCACGCGGCTTGGACCTCCCGGGGGCCGCCGCAACCCCGCGCGGCCGGCCCTCCCCGGCGGCGATGGCGTCCGGGCAAGGCCGGCCCCCACTCGGTCGGACCTCCCCGACGGCCGCCGGCCGGAGCGACCCCTCACGGTCGGCCCTCCTCGCCGGTGGCGACGGCGATGGCGGCCGGTGCCCGTGCACCCCCGCGCGGCCGGCCTTTCCCGGCGGGCAAGCCGCTGCTCCATTGGTGGCTTGGGAGGAGGGAGGTCGGGGTGCGGCTCGCCCGTGGTCCGCCCGTGGGGGTCGCAACGCCCGGGACTTGGGAGGAGGGAGGTCGGGGACTCGAGGTGCGGCCGCCGGTCAAAAGGAGGGTGTGCCGGCGTTGGTGCCTTGGTGGACGAGCCGCGAGAGGTGAGGGAGCCGGGTTTCGGGGGGGACCCGTCGGGTTTCGGGCACCCGCGGGTTTCGGGGTCGGGGCGAGTTTCCACCCGAATGGGATTTCGGGTTCGGGGCGGGTTCTTGTTCGGGTTTCGGTGGCGGGTCCGCGAACGCTCCACCCGAACCCGACCCGCCCCGTTGCCATCCATATTTGTTGGTGAACCCTGTTGTAAAACTTTAAGCTTGCCTCTGTTGGCAAGCATGGTTTGGTCATGGTTAAAACTTTGGGATGTGAAAACTTTAAAACTATTGTGTGATGTGTGTAATAGGGATAGATGTGCTAGATGTTTCTATCTTTATCTAGCTGCTATTCCTGGTTGTTGATACATTGCATGTGTATGTTTGAATGTTGGAGTATCTGTTGCAGACCTCGGAGGTTCTGAGAATTTTTCCGGAGGCTCCAACCCCTGGAGGTTCTGGAAACTTTCTCGAAGGTTCCGAACTCGGTTAACAGTGTAACACCCCAAGTGTTTATTAAAGATAAATACCTCATTTAGTTATGTTAATCAGGGTTAATTAGCTCCTAAACATGTTTGACATGACTGGGCACCTATTTGCACAAAAGACCTTGGTCAAAATCCCAAAACACGGTCAAACCCTAGATCTCCTTTAAGGCTGAAATGGTTTTCTTGCGCGTTCTCCAAATTTCACTATAGAAGTTCAAAATCGGCCAATACAAAAGTTGTTCGTCATTTCCGGGAACACAATTTTCGTAATTGGCGGACATTCCAATTTTGAGTGCAAATTGGCCAAAAATCGAGTTGAACGCGTTGTGAACAGTAAACCGAGCCGTGGAAAAACTGCAACTTCGACCGACGTTCCCGGGCAAACGGTTGATCAAAACATATGTCGCCCTTTGGGAAAGTTGTAGGTCTATATCTCCTCTACAACTTTTATTTTTGGATATTTTCAAGTTAGTTGGCTCTTTTTGAAGTTATGCATTTTCGAAGACGGGTACAGGAAATCAAAACCGGGCCTGGACGCCTGGGCGCCGAGCTCGGCGTGTCGCTGGTGCGTGCGTCCTTAGTCCACAGGCCGTCCACGTGGCGTGTGTAGGCCGATCCGACGTACGAACGCCCGGGCGACGTCGCTCGTGGACCGGCTAAAATCTGAAAATAAGGATCCACTCTTAGTCGCTTTTGGAAAAACAAACCCAGCAACCAAAAAGCCTTGCATGTCTAGTTGTATTTTTTTTGGGTAAGTCTTGCTGAGTATTAGTATACTCAACCTTGCTTAATTGGTTGTTTTTAGGTAATCCTATCTGGCCTGGTGTTATTCCAGAGGGATGGGAGGTTGAATGGGAGAACGATGATGATGAGTGATATGCATGGATGGCCTCCTGTGTGTATCACGCGTTTAGTTTACTTTCCGCTGTTTAAACTCTGAATCACCTTTACTTTTATGTATGAAAAACTTGGTTTGTAATATTAAGTACTTATGAACTTGTGGACTTTTATGTAATGTAATGTATGTAATGTTGTACTCTGGTCCCGCCTTCGTATGGGCTTAGCGCATATCTCGATCCTGTTGTAAGTGATTCACCGGGCTTTACCCAGCGGAAGCGACTTAATAATTCTTTATTATTGCTTAATGGCCACGTGGACAGGCTTAGGCGATAATATGGAATTATTTTGGGCGGTTATGTCACAACTGGTACCAGAGCGATGATATTCACCAAAGTAATTAAAATACCTCAACAAACTTGTTTTTTTGGAATAAAATTTGCCAAGATTAATAATCTTGCTAAAAGAGTAGGACGTTAAGGTCTAATCTAGTCCGAGAGGCCCTAGAGAGAATTTTTGGGTTCTTTCAGGTGGCTTATTCTATGGTGTATTAGTCTGTCTTCCAGCACATTTATTTCTATCAAAACTTACTTTTTGCACAACCATACTAGTTCATCACGTGTTTCATACGTGGTGGTACCACAGGAAAGTCCTGTGAGGGACTAGTGGGACCTATTCCAATGGGTGCCACGCCGCGTCTGAGTCTCGTCACGTGTTTCATACGTGACGGTACCACGGGAAGTCCGTGAGGGATGAGTGAGGCCTATTCCAATGGGCACTCACGTCGCGTCAGAGTCTTAATTAGGACGCTGTCCATGCAGCGGCTTTATGCATGGATATCGTTTCTATAGTGAACGGTAATGAATGTGGACGCTTTCATGAGTGCTGGAACGAAAGATTCTGAATGTTCTGTGATTCTCTGCAGGTACACTAACCACTGTTGTTAGGCACGGTAATTTAAGAAACGAATAGCTTCCGACTAGTTATTATAGGGAGAGACGTTTATTTATGCCTTGCCACCGGTACTAACTTCGATTGTAAGCTTAAATGCTTGGTAAGGACGTTTAGGACACTTTTTGCATCATGTAAAAGCTATCAAACCAAAACTGAACTTAAATCATGTGTTGCTTGGTCTCTATTTAATTTGTGTTTCTTAAGGACCAATCATGCTAGTTTGATAAATTATGTGTTGTGAAAAAATGTCTAGTTGTTGTACTAATTTTTCTAAGGATGATCTAGAAAGTTTTTGGCTAGGTGATCTTTAGGAAAATTGCTCATTAGCTAGTTAAGATTCTTCCATGAATTTTTCATGATTTTAGGATGAATAAAACTGAAGTTAGGATCAAAATTGCTAGGCTAAGTCATGCCGAAATGCTGTCAAAATCCTGAGTTAGGCAGAAGGCTCGAATTTTTACCTATAGTTCCCATCAGAATCTTCCTAGACAATCTATACCAAAAGTGTTTCTTTTATAGCATACTTTGTGCTGTCAAAATCTCATGGTCATCGGGTTCTTAATCTTGAGATATGATCTTTTTAGTGAAGTGCTGCCCTGCTGAAATTTCTGGGCAACAACACTCTGAAAATGGACCTTTTGCACCCTTTTCCAATCTGATTTGATTCAATCTTTGAATACCAAAAATGCTTCTTAGGTATTTATATACCTCCTGTGGAAATCTCAAGGTCATCAGATTTTTAGTTTGAGAGTTATACCCAAAACAATAGGTCTCTATCCTGCTGAACTTCAAAACTAGTGATCTCTGAAATTCAAATTTTTAGGTCATCTTCCTTTGGGATATAGAGCAAACCTTGAATATCAAAATGATTCATAATTTTGTGATGGTCATGCCCACAAAAATTCAGCATTTTTGCATGCGTATATGAGAAATATCAAATTTTTAGTAAGCCCCTGTTTGCTCTAAAAACTGCTAGACAGAGCATTGGTAACGAACCTTTTGACCCTGGTAAAAGTGGAATCTGTCCTGGAGTTGAATACCAAAGTTGTGGCTTATGAAATTATACACATTCTTACCAAAATTTAGAAATTTTCGACACTTGGGCCGAGAGATATGAATTTATTTCTCAGAGCTATTGTTGTCCAAATTCTGGAAGTTTCCACTTGAAGTCTCCTTAGACATGCCTACTTGTCATTTTGTTGGCAAAATTATAGATGAAATATCTAAGGAAAAATCACATGGTTTCGATGGACGGAAACCCTTTCCTCAATTCTGGAGAAGTAGTTGATAGTGAGGCAAGTGGTAGCAATCCACCATTGTCATCGAACTTGTGCTATACGAATGGCTATTACCTTCCATTTGGTGTGGTGATCAATGCATGAGGCTAGCCCAACTTGAAATTGCTCTCGCTTGGCAAGTTCTTGATTAGCACCATGAGAGCATGGCCCAAGCATTGGGTACCAAATGAAATCATTTGATAGCTAGGATTTTTTTCTTTTCTTTTCTTCTTCCAGCGAAATCGCGATAAGATCTTCTTTTAATTTCCTTGAAAATTTGGGGCTAATTAAAACTACAAATGTGGGTTGAAACTGTGTATTCGACACGCTCATCAAAATTCAGCCTCCTCGTGTTCCTACTCTAAGAGTTGTGAACATGTTTGTGAGCCTTGGCTTGTTGCACAACCGCCAAGGCAGAGTAGAGGTTTTCGGATTCGTGAGTATGATTTCTTAGCTGACGTGTTCACTCCCGTATCATGTGGGTATGCTCTCTGAAGCACTCAACTATTCCTGGATGTTGGCACCATGGGTTCGATCACTATTGATCTCCCAACTTTGAAAATGTTTCTTTTTGACCTTGCTCATCGATTTTGAGGGCAATAAAATGAATACGAAGTATCGACACCTTCTTACCTACATAAGGAACATATCATATCTTTTGTCAAGTCAACTAAAACTTCATTGTGCTCTTTTTCTTTGGTCGTTTTCCCCACACTTTCTCTAGATAGGAGACAACACTTCAACTCCTTATAGCCATGAAACGTTGGTCCCACAACTTTCTGGCATTGGTATCCCTACTTTTCTCGCTCTAAAGTTCCTTGCCTCATACTTGATTTTTTCCCTATGCTTGCTCACAAACAAATAAATAAATTCATGTTTATAAGTGTGAAGAATCATGTGGCATGCAAATTGGAGCATTTTTATCACAATGCATATGCGTACCTTAACAACACATTTTCATTACGCATTATATAACTTGTGCATTTCGGAAATCTTGGGTGACTAACTTGCATAGGTATAAAAAAATCCTTCCACTCTACCTTCCTTGTGGTTGATGATGTTTCCCTAACTAAAGGTGCCGCGACGGAACCTAGGGTATCATGTGGTCTGCAGCCATGTGATTATCACAAGGAGCGTGCTGGGTATCTTGGGTTATGGAAAATGACTCACCACAATTTTGTTCCCTACTCTTTGATTGCTTCCCCTTTCTTAACTAACTCCATGGGTGCAATAAAGCATACTGACTATGCACCATGAGCAACATATCTCATGAGCATATGCATCAACGCATTTCATCAACATGTGTATCATCATGTGTGCACTACATCATGCACGCATCATGTGCATCACTCATTATGCATCATTACATAAGCACCATAAGTTCATGTGCATAAGCATCACATGCTCATGTGCATATACATCATACTATATGCACCTCATCATAAGCAGCATTATGAGCACCATTCCATTGATGCACAACTCATCTGTATGCATTAATATTGCAAGCATGTCTCATTGGTGCACCACATATCCAGTTAAAAGTCCTTGCACCACTAATGGGATGAAGGATGTCGCTAATACTCATAAAATAAGTGACCTGTGAGCAAGCCTTTCTGAAATTCCTATACTAGCCTGTCTTTGCATATCTTTCCCACTAAATATCTGTAAGAACTCCTGGCAACTACTCTCTATGACTTTACCATCCTTGAATATTCTTATGTACTAACATCAGACCTACGATGGTAGAACCCTTAATCCATCATCGAACCCTTGTTACTCTCCTAAAATATTTCTTTTAGCAATCTTAGTATGATCATTTGCTAAGATTCTCATTCCTTATAGAGATGCTTATGAAAACTTTTCAACTCGGTCTTCTTTCGCTTAATCACAAAAGTTCGTCGATATCAACTCAACCGAGTTAAGGTGAAGGTGTATAAACAGAGATTTTTCATGAGCAATCAAGGTTCTCCAAAAGTCAAGATATGAGGAGTTTCTGAGTACTCAGTGATTTGTGATCCTTTTGCATGTTTCTTTCAAATTAACGGAATTAGGATATAAGAAAACACAAGATTGGAAAATCCTCCGATCAGCCTTCTCAAAGCAACTCTGATTCTAAATTAAGGATACGTCGAGCTCTTTTTGATTTCTCCAATACCTCGGCTAATTCTCTTGAGTCA
Source organism: Cenchrus americanus (assembly GCA_947561735.1). Taxonomy (NCBI): domain Eukaryota; kingdom Viridiplantae; phylum Streptophyta; class Magnoliopsida; order Poales; family Poaceae; genus Cenchrus; species Cenchrus americanus. Next base: position 62,263,521 of record OX387240.1, read on the forward strand.
TTTATCTCATCCTCTTCAGAGCCATGATGACAGTACGCAACATCATCACTCTACCACCTCTTCTCGAAGCTACTGATCACCGCCTACGCCTCACTGTAATCATTGCCAAGTCGCCAAGAGCACCCTCTTGTCGACATATCAATGGCTATCATCTATGACAACTGTCAGATCTGCCCCAAATGGGTGGCCTATGTATGACATGAATAAGATAAAGATAGAACCCTCCACCCGCCTTCTTCTCTGAGTTGGTTAAACTTGGGAAACGATTTTCTCTTTCTAAAATTCCTTTGGAGGATGAGGAATGTTCTTTAAGGATATGAAAAGAATCGACATTCTTATGGATGACCGAGACGACGATCTCCACCAGAGAAAATCCCATAAACCCACAACTGAATACTAACAATCTTTTGACTGCCTACATATTCTTCCTCCATCGAATCTGTGCCACTCCATTACTGCCATGTTTCGCTACAGCGGCCAGTGTTGTATTAATCTACTGGTCCTGTCTCTAACGCCAAGCGTGCCATCATTACTGCATTGTGGCGACCATCAGTAAAGAGGGGAGTATCGATCATTGATTCCCGACCACCCTTTGTAGAACATGGCTATTGGCTTCTTTCTTAAAAACAAACCCCTATAAAACCTTCGGATCGAGTTCTCTAACTTTCTAACCTGTTGATATGCTTGTTTATCAATAACTACCATACTCGGATTTTTGTACTCTTAGGGAGTCTAATTGGATCGTCATGAACTTTCAGGGAAATGGAATCCACCACAAGAGATCCGGTCAATCTTCGACCCAATGAGATGTCCCCATCTCTTCCACCAACACAGGAGGTGGTGGATATCTTTGCCAACACCATGAAAATTTTGGAGGGCCAAAATTTGGTGTTAAGCCAACTAGTGCAAAATGTCATCCATAATCGTTATCAAGGGATATCGCAAACTATTCTATCCGACAGTCTCTCCCAAGCAATATCAGAATCTATTATGGAGCAAGTCTATCTATTCAATCTATTGATGAATCATGAAGCTCAAAATCAACAGAACCAAGATTCCAATCAGCAACTCCTAGATTCACTCATGCCACCGTCTCAACTTCCTATGGACCTTAGGGAGGAAGAAAGAAGGAGTAAGAGTCACAAACGAGATTTGCCAAAGATTGATTTAAATGGATGGGAAATTACCTGCACCGAACTCCCCTCCCATGAGAAAAATCCAAGCAACCCAGCTAGTGTTGTGGATCAGCCCATCAAAACCCAGTGGGTCCCAAGGTCCAATACACCCACACCTCGTATCTGCTTCAATTGTAGAGAACCTAGGCATTTTTTCAGGGAGTGCCCGAAAACTAAGCAGAACAAGCCAAATCGACACGGTCGAGGCTCCAGAGCCAAGCAGGGTAGTCAAGGAAAACGACCAAAATCCCAAGTGAAACAAGGCAAACATAACTTCACGGGTATACATTTCTATTTGAGAACAACCTTCCCTAAGATAGCCTTTTTAAATTCCTAATCTCGGGACGAGATTTCTTTTAAGGGGGTAGACTGTAACACCCCAGGTGTTTATTAAAGATAAATACCTCATTTAGTTATGTTAATCAGGGTTAATTAGCTCCTAAACATGTTTGACATGATTGGGCACCTATTTTCACAAAAGACCTTGGTCAAAATCCCAAATCACGGTCAAACCCTAGATCTCCTTTAAGGCTGAAATGGTTTTCTTGCGCGTTCTCCAAATTTCATTATAGAAGTTCAAAATCGGCCAATACAAAAGTTATTCGTTATTTCCGGGAACACAATTTTTGTAATTGGCGGACATTCCAATTTTGAGTGCAAATTGGCCAAAAATCGAGTTGAACGCGCGCGTGAACAAGAACCGAGCCGTGGAAAAACTACAACTTCGACCGACGTTCCCGGGCAAACGGTTGATCAAAACATATGTCGCCCTTTGGGAAAGTTGTAGGTCTATATCTCCTCTACAACTTTTATTTTTGGATATTTTCAAGTTAGTTGGCTCTTTTTGAAGTTATGCATTTTCGAAGACGGGCACGTGAAATCAAAACCGGTCCGGACGCCTAGGCGCCGAGCTCGGCGTGTCGCCGGTGCGCGCGTCCTTAGTCCACGAGCCGTCCACGTGGCGTGTGTAGGCCGATCCGCGTACGGACGCCCGGGGCGGCGTCGGCCGTGGACCGGAGCCCCGCGGTGGACACTCCGCCCGCCTCGGTCTTGTACGCCGCGTCCACCCACGCCGGGAACGACGAGGCGACACGCGCCGATGCCGCGGTTGACGGCCCGGCGCACGCGTGCAGTCGTCCACGCCGGGTCTGGGTTAAAAGGAAAGCGAGCCTGGCGCCGCGCGTTACCTCGTTCCCGTCGTCCGACCGCTCATTCGTTCCGCACTGTGCACGCAGCTCTGCTCCACCGTGCGCGTCGCCACACGTGAGGCACACGAGCAGAGCGCCGCCTGGCACTGAACGCTTTCGCCCTCAAGCCAAGCTCTGCAGTCATTCCGTCGCCCTCCCTCTGCTCCTGGTCCTCCTCAACCCCGCCGCGTCGCCGCCGAGATGCCGTGTCGTGCCGTCGCCGGCCGCCGCGGCCGCAGAGGGCTCACACCGAGCCCCTCGCCGCCGGCGCCCGGCGAGGCCATCCTACGCCCGGTCAACACCTAAAATCGTCCTCTGGAGATTTACCGGATGGGACGTACACGCTCACCAGGAGGAGGAGGGAGCATCTAGTGGAGAGTTGAATCAGGTTAGTGTGCAGCAAGACCTGGACCAAAGTCCAGAAGAGCCCAAGGCTTGTGTTGGTGTTGAGCCTGAGGAAGGCAAGCACCGGTTCATCTAACCTTTTGTTTTAAAATTTCATACCTTTTTCATTTTAGTATTTATTGTTTACTTGTGCATTTAAGTTTCAGGAGTTGCTTTGAAACCTAGATGCATGATCCTTAGGACTCCTATGCTCTTTTACTAGTATGTTAGGACGTTAGTGCCATGCTTTAAGAACACGGTACAAGTCGAGTAATGACTCATTGCTCGCGAGATATAGGATATTCTTGTTGGAATCATACGTTAGTTAAAATGACTCACTCATGTCGTAAGAGCAATGGGTTCGGTCTCGACCGAATAGCATTGTCTTGGTTTAAGCTATTTAACGTACCAAGTGCTTGTCGGGAATGGGACCAGTAAGCCTAGTACCTTCTGAACCGGGGCGGGATCTTTCTAGCTACCCGCTTGGGATGCGTCTCCGGGCTAGCTACCCGTGGTATAGTGTGTGAGTCCGGACTGGTCAGGTTAGACCCTCCGGATAACCGTGTACTAGAGTTTGTAGCATCTGATCCCAAACTGTGTGATGTTGGGAACCGCCTGGTTGGGGTAGACACTGCACTTGGTCTACCTTCTTCCGTGTATCTTGGGTTTACCTTGCAAGGATATAAATCGATCGATCGTCGGTCACTCACCGTTATCTGTGTCGGCTTGACCACTGGCTACCCCATGTTTATTTATGGAACATTTTGGATTAATATTGTTACCTGTTTAATATTGTTTGCACAACATGCTTGTTTAGTGCAGGTGCTCACCTAGAATGGTTAACATACTAGAATTTGAGCTAAAATCTGAAAATAAGGATCCACTCTTAGTCGCTTTTGGAAAAACAAACCCAGCAACCAAAAAGCCTTGCATGTCTAGTTGTATTTTTTTTGGGTAAGTCTTGCTGAGTATTAGTATACTCGGCCTTTGCTTAACCGGGTTGTTTTCAGGTAATCCTATCTGGCCTGGTGTTATTCCAGAGGGATGGGAGGTTGAATGGGAGAACGATGATGATGAGTGATATGCATGAATGGCCTCCGTGTGTATCACGCGTTTATTTTACTTTCCGCTGTTTAAACTCGAATCACTTTTACTTTTATGTATGAAAAACCTGGTTTGTAATATTAAGTACTTATGAACTTGTGGACTTTTATGTAATGTAATGTATGTAATGTTGTACTGCGGTCCCGCCTTCGTGTGGGCTTAGCGCATATCTCGATCCTGTTGTAAGTGATTCACCGGGCTTTACCCGGCGGAAGCGACTTAATAATTCTTTATTATTGCTTAATAGCCACGTGGACAGGCTTAGGCGATAGTACGGAATTATTTTGGGCGGTTCTGTCACAAACAGACAACTCTCTGAGTGTATTAACATGTCATATGCATCACGTATTATCTGTTACACTTCTTTTGCACCCCTCGATGGATTGAGTATAATTATTCTGTCACTTTACTCACAATGTATGCAATTTAAATGTCATTTGAGACATATTACCCTATTCAAAAGGAACATGCATACATTGAGGGGGAGACTTGTACTCAAATCATCAAAAGCTCAATCTTTCAAATTAAATTGTAAACTTTAATTGGGTTGTCAACATTTACCAAAAAGGGGGAGATTGTAAGTGCAATCAAGCCCTATGAGGGTTTTGGTGATGTTGACCACAAAATTAAAGAGCTAATGAGCCTTTGAGTTTATTGTGCAGTGTGAGAATATTTTACAGGTGCAAAAGAATGAAAGGAGACCCCTCAATTACATGAAGAAGGATCCCTATGCTCTTTGAAGAAGTTTATTTATTTTATCTTTTGAATTTGAGTATAGGACAATGCGTACTATCAAGGGGGATACTAATGGTGAGTTAGGATGGATTCAAGTGCTCTTAGTACACCCATCTTAAATCCTAACCCATTCCTTAAGGAGAGAGACCTGCTGCTGTTTGCCCCTGTTGTTTCCTTGTTCGGAGGTTCCGACCATACGGGCTACAGTCAGCAGAGGTTTCAAAGTTCGGAAGTTCCGAGATTTTTCTCGGAGGTTCCGACTTTTAAATATAGTTGTTACTGTTCTGGATCTGAGGGTATTTATACCCCTGGTCCCCCAACGGCTATTCTCGCTTCTCCCCCGAACAGTAACCCGTTATAGCTTGCTTCTCTCACCTAGCATTCACTCCCAACCTACTCTCTTCCAAATCCTTGCCTAGCATTGATTGAGAGTGGGGATTCTAGTGAGATTGTGAGCAAAACCATCCATCTCTTGTCCTTGAGCACTTGGAGAAGTCCTAGCAAGCTTGGTGGATCTATTACTCTTGGAGCCTTGCTCCTAGACGGATAGAGGTTCTTGCAAGCTCTCCAAACCGATTTGTGGAAGCTCCAAGGTGTTTGTATTACCCTTTGTGAATCTAGTGGAAAGTCTCCACCTATTACCCAAAGTGATAGGTGTGAGAGAGGAGTGGACCTTTGTGGTCCTTGGCCTTTGTGGCTTCCTCAACAACGTGGACGTAGGCAAGCCTTTGTGGCGAGCTGAACCACGGGATAAATCCTTGTCTCGTGTGTGCTCAGTTTTATATTCTTGTTTGTTCATGTTCATGCTTGTTCTTGACTAGATCTATTAGGGTTTGTCTCCGATCTATGTTGTGGTGGCTTCCTAGCTTGTTCTTTGCTTAGAAATCTTCTTGCTAGGTCCTAAGTACCTCCTAGAATTTGGTAGATCTATTTTTCATCAAGTAATTTGCAGCTTACTTCTTATTTGCTCTGTTCTAACAAGCTCTCGGAAGTTCGAGTTTATTCTCGGAGGCTGCCTTGTTCGGAGGTTCCGAAATAATCTTGGAGGTTCCGGACCTCGACGATCTTCTCTTAAAGCAAAAGTTTAAATTTGTGTGGGCCTATTCACCCCCCTCTAGGCCATATTGCCTCGATCCTTTCACACACATACATCTACAAGTCCCTACTTACTATTTGTTTTAACTTTTCTAAATACATGCCTCTTAACTCCTATTATGCATCTAGATATATATTATGTCAAGATATTAAAACATGTTACGTACCTAGAAAAACAAAACAATAATGAGAGAGGAGGGGGTGGATTGATGACATGACACCTTTGTCGAGTGTCATTATTAAACACTCGGCAAACATTTTCTATTTTGTATTTTTCAAGTTTCTTTTTCTTCTTCTTCTTTTCACAATATAAACTTAAATTAATTCAATTAATTCAACAATACCTTGTCAAATTCACTCAATGATATGTATTTGATTTTTTCTGCTCCTATAATTCACTTATTTTATGCACTTATAGCTCAAATTCAATTTATATCAATTAAAATTCTACAGTGCACTTAATGCATTAAAATTACCAAATGATTTCAAAAATTACCAAAAATTAACATGAAGCAATATTTGTTCTTTATTGTCTATACAAACAGTTTTGTAGCCAAATCATATTTCGATCATCACTTTGACTTCAAATTTTGTTGAATCCTGCACAACGCTACGATCCTTCCTCCGGGATGCTTCGATTTCTAAACATCGTATGGGACAAAATGTTTGAAACCTTCTCAATTTTTCTACCACGGCTCCATGTATAGTGAAAGGATCTTGATGTCGCCTAGAGGGGGGGGGGGTTGAATAGGCGAGTCCCGAAAATCACCACTTAAAACAATTTTATTAGTGAAACCGGATACTCGGACTTTTCCCCGCAGTTTTCGGAAAGTCCGGAATCTTTGGAAAAATCTCCGGAATCTTTGGACCGGCGCGCGCTAGCCGTAATATGCACATTACCCAAAACCGGTGCCACCAGTTTTGCAAATCCGGTGCCACCGGGTTTGCCCGGGCGTTGACTCCCCTCTAACCTCCTTCTTGATTGCTTGCTTGAAATCAACTAAAGCCGGGTGATTAGTTCGAGTGAAGTTGTATGAAGAATATTCAGGCTCGCACTTCATAAACACAAACACCCGAGTAGATCGACAAATATGACAAAGAACAAGCTAGGAATAAGAAGTAAGGTAAACGATTTGTTTTACCAAAGTTCGGATTCACCACCGTGTGAATCCTAGTCTCCGTTGGGTGCTTCTCCCTACCGAAGCCGGGTTGCATTCAACCCTTTTCCCGATCCACTAGATGGCTTCTTCCCTTGCGGAGGCGAAGCAAGACCTTCACAAACTTTCTCACGACTCACCACACCTTGGGAGCTTATGGGTGATGCCTAGCCGTCCGAGGCAACCCTCCAAGAGTAACAAACGCACGAAGATCTCTTGCTATGAACTCGAGTGCTCAAGGATGGATTAGCTCAACTTTCACTCAATCTTTCAATCCCTCACCCAAATCTCTTCTCTTCTCAAATCTCTTGCTATACTAGAGATGGGAGGGCTTAAAAGGGCTGTGGATATGTGTTTTTCATGTGGGGAACCAGCAGCCCCAAATGGGAGAGGGTGAGGGGTTTTGATACCCATCACCCAAAAACTAGCCGTTGGCTGTTAAGTCCCGGAATCTCCGGAAAAATCCCCGGATACTCTGGAATCCCCAAAACTAGCCGTTAGATTCAAAAGTTCTGGATATTCCGGACATTTTTCGGAATCTTTGGAAAGTCCGGAATCTCCGGAAAATTCCCCGGAATACCCGAAGCTTCACTGGACAGCACAAGTCTCCTCAAAGAAAAAGCCATAACTTTTTACTCCGGACTCCGAATTCGATGACCTTGGACTCTATGGAAAGCTTATTCAGAGGAGCATCCATTCCAACTGAAAATAAGCTCCAAAACCATCAGGTTCATGTGTTGTGAAAAGTGTTTCTACCATGATAGCACTTGGGAGGTTAGGTTTGAGCACCGAGACAGAAGCAAAGCTATCCACGTTGCATCCCTCTTGATAGTACGGTGTACCTATACTCAAGATCAAATATAAATGCAATATTAGAACTCTTGAGCTTCTTCTTCAAGAATCGCCATACTTTGAACAATATATCCCTTTGAGAGATTCATCCTTCAATGTCTCATTGACTTGAGCACTTCTACCTTGAGCTATTGAATTTGATCTTTATTCGAGAATGAAACCCAATCCTAGATCAAGTCACCCTTCACATGACTCAACGAATATGTAATGCTTCTTCATTGCTTCACTCAGTTAGGCTCGACTTGATACCTCGAAACTTTCCAAGCTATAGCCACTTCACCCTAGCCAAGCACATGGTCCAAGTCACTACTCGGCCAACCTTAGCTTAGTACCTCGTTGCTAATCCCTTGCTTGATTTCTCCATCCATTCGTTGCCAATTTGAGTGAAGCTTTGATTCAACATCAAGAGTGGAATTCTATTGAGATCATGCCTTCTTTTAATTTAAATATCCATTTTTATTATAACAAGTTTCTTCCTTCAATAAGAGGTCATCCAATGTTCCAAAAACAATATGCCTCTTTCTTATCCTTCATTAGCTTGTCATATACCATCTATATGCTTCATGGGAACACATATCAAATATCATGACATTCATCATTGAGTTAAGCCATTTCACAATATGAGGCTAAAACCATGCCTCAACTTATCTTGTATACTCATAGCTTGTTTTCATCATGTAGATAACCAATGTCATATATTATGCCTTGTCATTTATATGTTACAACCTGCTCACATGCTTAACAAGGACATTAGATCTTTAATCTAGTTGTCAATCAATACACCAAAACCCACTAAGGGCCTAGATGTCTTTCATATAGTATCATTTCATCATGACAAATATCATAATTTTCAGACATTATTTGTTTTTTAAAAAAAATTAAAACCATACGTAGCCATGTTTTCTGAACAAGATGTTTGAAATTCGTTTTCATTTCATAGGTTAAGCCTCAAATAAAGATGAATAATATAAGTATCAATTTTCTACTCATTTTGTTCTATTATTTAAATAACGTATAGTTCAAATTTAACTTAATTAAAACATTACTTGAAATACAATTAATTGATTAAATATAGCAAAAGGATACAAAACATACCAAACTTTAGCATGGAGTACCACATGTTTTATATGGATAGTAGGAAAAGTTTGAGAGTAAGAGAATAAAACATATTTATTTGTCGAGTGTAAAAAAACACTTGACAAACTTAGTTTTAGAGAGAAACTGACAAAGGCTTATTTGCCGACTGTCAGAAAAGAAACACTTGGCAAACAAGCAATATGCCAAGTGTTTTTATTTTGCCAAGTGTTCTTAGGGAAACACTCGGTGCCCGAAAGATGACACTCGCCATCTATAGGACTTCCCATAGTGCGTTGTCGATCTATACAAACCATGGAGTGTATGCACTGTGAAGATCCTACGTACGCGGTCATGTGTAGTCTTTTAGGGAAGAACAATTGAAAAAGGTTGGGGCATTGGACTATCACGAGCACCGGCTATATTTCTTGTCCTATCCCAAGTAAAAAAATCATTCTATGTCTACAAATACACTTTGTCCCAAGTGCTGAGATAATGTCACATTTCAGAATCACAAACCCAAAATTTCCTAGAAATTTGATAAAGATAAAAGGAGGTACTATTAGGTCCCTGGAGGTCACCAAGCCGCGATGCATGAAGCTACTCAAGAAAATGGTGCAGCCAGTGTAACTCAAGAAAAACAGTTTTCCATAAGAGGTGGCATTGTGGGTAAATTCGATGGAAGGTCCACTCTCACAGCCACTAAAAGCAACTCGAGAGTGGTTGTGGAAAATGAACTTCAGAAAAAACAACTTTTGTGGAAGAACCTAGGAGAAAGTAAGTCTCAAATAAATAGAGACTAGAGAGGTGAGAAGGGCTCTTCTCTTTTTATTTTTTTATACTGTAAACTGAGATATGGATAGTATATCGATTTTTGAGTCCAAAGATGACTTCAAATGAAAAAAAGTTCAAACTACAAAGTTGTAGATCTCGTCGAAAGCTACAATTTTCGTATAAATTTTATCCTCATCCGGATTCATACCAAAAAGTTATAATTTTTTGAACTGAAGCTTTCCCTGCCGCCATAGGAAACGGCGGTAGGAACCACATTACCCGTGGCGGGGGTACTGTAGCAACCGCCAGTTGAAATGGCGATAGGAGGTGGTACAGTACCCCTACCACCGTTTCCGGTGGCGGTAGGTCCCTACCGCTATTTACCACGGTGGTTGGAGGCTCCTTTTGCAATTTTTTTTGATCCGCTGTACATTTTCGGAAAATCGTGAAAAAATAAATATAAAAAATAAAAAAATCTAGTAAAATATTTAACTCAACCAATCATTTGACTAGTCCCTTGTAAATACTTTCGTCTTGCAACATGAAAGGAAATTGGGCCGAATCCGTCTCAACACTACAGCCCATCTCTATACCGGCCCGCTCCGTCCAGCCGCCTCCTCTCTCTTCTTCGCCGCCGGGCGCCGCCAGCAAGGTCCCCTTCTTCCTCTCCCAGCCCCAGCGCCGGCGCGCACACAGCGATACCGACGTCTTCTCTCTATCGCCGTCCTCCACTTTACTCGCCCTGCACCGGTGCCAAACTGATTTGGGAGCGGGCTGGAAACATATCCGGGAGTCGGATTGATTTCGCTCTCGTTGGTGAGTTAGTATACCTTGCTTGCTCCAGGATTTGGGTTCTCCTCCCAATCAAGGGAATCTAAGTCTTTCTTCTTCCTCCCAGTCTTGACTGATCCAAACCATCCTTCCGTTACCGCCTGTGGTTCGATTTGTCTCCTCGCTTTCTTCAGCGCACAAGTTCGATAAGGTATGGTTCAGTTTGTGCAAAATTTGTGTCCGTGAATTTTTTTTTATCCTGTACAACACCCAAACGCTGTGCATAATTTGTGTTCGTGAAAGGCGCGCGCTAAGTGGCAGTGCTTTGTGATGAGTGTTGTAAGTAACACTTTAGAGATTGTGATGTGCAGCTCTGCTTATTCGGTAGATGGAGGTCCCAGTGAACTCTGCGCAATCTGCTAACTTTCCTGTGCAGCACCGGTCCTTCTCGTTACATATCAAGGTATCTATCCTGCTACAGCAATATTACATATATGCTCTGGAATTTCAGTCAGATTCGAATACAATGAATATATTGTATAACAGAGTACTATAGTTTGCTCCTCAAGTGAAGGCCTGATAATGTTTGCTTTTGTACAATCTTTAATATCATTTGGTTTGGAGAGAGTATGATTTGCTCTCTTAGACTCTTCTGACTATGAAGTTAAATTGAGTATTCATGTTCTGCTTTTGCGTTTTCTAGGGCAATAAGACAGACATTGTTATCAGTAAATATGAAGATACCTTTCTGGTAAGTTGTAGGACTCAGGTCTTGTTCAGTTGAGTACTGATTCTCACATGTCAAGGATGTTCATCTTTATGAAATGTTAAATATGTAGGTGATTGTGACACAAATTGGCTGCATGGGAACCATACTGGCTGCCAGGTGTGCTTTCTATTCTTATGCAAATTCAATCTCCTAAGCATGTAAAATTCAGTTTTGTTATTTTCTTTTCCAGTTCAGGACAAAGTAGCTTCCTACATTCTATTTCTTTCACATTGTTTAGAAATTGCAATTTTCTTGCATCCTTTTTGAAAGAGTACTCAGGCTCACTGAATATCAGATCATACTTCCAGATTGTTCACATGCCTGAATCTTTACGCAGGATAATGCCTTTATTGCTACCTCAATAAGCTAGATGATATCTTACTAGTCACTACTTGACAGCTTCTAAGACCTTAGTGAATGTCATTTCTACAAATTACAGAAGGTGGAAAGTTAGTGTCTCTAGAGATCTCTAGCTTAGTAAGACTGTCTCCAGCAGTCTCTGCAACCCGTGCTGCATCTGGGGTATGCAGATGCTGGAGCCACTGTAGCGGCTCCAGCGGTTGCCGCAAAGGCAGCTGCAAAGTGCAGCAAGCCCACCTCGCTCGCGCATTCTTGGGGCGACTGGGGGGATCTGCAGCCCAACGGCTTCCTTTCTCTCTCCTGCTCGCTTTCGCACGCCGCAGACCCGCTCGCTCGTCCTCGATCCACGACGTAGACTCGCTTGTCCTCGATCCACGCCGTGCCGGGCGGGACCGAGCCTCCCAGGGCGGAGCTTGTCGGGGGCCAGCAGTCGCTCGCCCGCCGCCGCTTGCCCGAGCTTCTGCCGTCATCCACCCCGCGACCGGCCACGATGGAGCTTCGGTGCCCTAGCCGCTTGTGCTCTCTCCTCTAGCGCCACCTCCGCCTGGCCGCTCCGCCACCGCCCGTCGTCCTCGCTGTCGATTCGCGTCCTCCTCCCGCCTCCTTTGCGCAGATCTAGGGTGCCGCCTCGAGGAGGATGACGGCGCCTTGGTGGAGAACGACGCCGCAGCGCAGGCGGGGCGGCTGGGATGCCGTGGCGCCGTCGATTCGCGTGCTCGAGCCATCCACCCGCAGATCGAGGCTCACGGCGCAGGCGGGGACGGTGAGGAGGACGCCGACGCTTGCTCGAGCTCCTCTGATGCCGACGCCTGCTCGAGCTCCACTACACCTCTCCTCCAAAGCCGATGCCTCCACGAGCTACACCGCTGCGGCCACTGCCCGCTCGATCTTCGCCTCGCTCCTCTGCCTTCGGCCACCACCCGTGCGTTCTCGACGCCGGCGGGAGCACAACTGCCTGTGTTGATGCGCGAAGGGTGGGGAACACTGCTGGAGGCCCTCCTCTTTTGCAGCACGGGATTCTCCTCTCCCGTGCTGCATATCGATGCTTTTTGCAGATGCGCAACGGCGAACTGCTGGAGATAGTCTAATGTTGGCCTTATTAATGACATGTTGAATATTGTTATTTTCTTTTACCTTGAAACTTCTGCACTGTATTTTTGTATTAAGCTTTACTCTCTCTCCATAGGAAGGATGAGAGTGTTTTCTCAGACCCAACCTACAATGTGTCTGTTCTTTTTGGGAAGAGAGATGAGGTAAGCTCATCAAATCATCAACCATCAAATTAAGGCCTGAACCTGCACAGACTAATGACTGTACAAAATTTTGTGACTGCAGCCCCTCCTACTAGCTTGTGCACGCCAACTTATTGAGCACATAAGGTTTGCTTCGTTTGCCATCTATACTTCTGCCATTTTGTTTCTCTCCAGTCAACAAATCTTTGAATAACATTTTTCATATTTGTCATGGCAAACTGCACACAATTTTTTTATGACCCTATGCTGCATGCCTGACCATGTCTATTATTAATTGAAGTAGTGATAACCATTTGAAAATATTCAGCAGCAAGGAGCTTCTCTTTTATACTGTTGGACATCTATGCAATGATTGTCCATAAAAATGGCTCTTTGATTATAATTATTTCAGCCTGTGTTCTCCATATAACTTCTGTGCTTCAAGTATCAGAAAATTTAGTTATAACATTCCTAACACAACTATTAATTGTTCCTTTGGCTGATGATAGATACACCATTGTTCGTACTAGTGGATGCACAAATGAATAGTATAGATTGAGAACTCACATAATTGTACATTCATTTTTGTAGTGGCAATGGCTCAGCACGGTCGTTGGTGGTTTCTCTTGGTCTGAAAGATCATTCTCAGGTAACATAGGGAAATTCACTTTGTGCGACAGTTTTCACTGATTTGATGGTCCCAAGTTTGAAGTCTCCAAAAAAGAAAGTGCTAATGTGGATTACAGTTGATTTTAGATGAAATTTTAACATTTGATTTTTTTTGGTGAAACAAGTGCTATACATTTTCGGGTGAAATGATGAATGTTGAGCCTGCTGGCAACAAATGCCTGATGCGATAACAATTTTGTACTTTGCAGGGAACACTGAAGGATATAATTGCGGCTGTGATTGAGAATCGTCTTTGGTGATAATTTGTATTAATTGAGCTGGAGTTGGGATGGGCTGAAGATGCTGACGTCACATATAACATTGAGCAAGATGAACTCTCAGTTTATTATGTACGAAATTCTAGAGCAAACTGGTATAGTTTCTTTTTATCTTGATGGTTTTCAGTTTTCACAAATAAGAGGTGGTTTTAAGCTGTTCCGTGATGTTGTCATACCATGAGCTAGGAGGAAATGGTGGTTGAGGCTTCTCCTCTGTTGCAAGTTTTGAACCTAATGCTAGACAAAATCACTTTTGGGGGCACATCTTGTGTTCTTACTATTGAAAAACCTGACCCATTGGACACTACATCCATCAAACAAACGCATACATGCCGCTTTCTCTACTAGCCAAGCAAGAGTAAGCTCTGTCTAGTGGCCCATGTAGGCTAGGATAGTAAAACAAGCATTTTTGACACCATTGATTTACTTTTTAGTGTTTTCAAATCGTAGAAATAAAACTATACAATGATTAGTTATTTTTTCCGCAACGTCTTTTTTTCTTTGAAACTATTTGACAACCTCCACACAAGACGTCAGAAATTTGTATGTGTTGGTGAGAATCTTCTCAGGTTTGCTAAGCATGTCAGCCTTTGCAAAAATTAGTTAAAGTTCGGAAAACAAATACCCAACAAACAGAGATGATGGACATGAATAAAATTACTTGATCTTGATTGCTAGACTAGACTGAAATTTACTAATTACTCGATCTTGATTACTAGACTAGACTGAAATGTACTAATTCAGATGCATCTATCAACAACTACTAGTAGCAACTAAGCGCAGCTGGTGGCTCCTGCTGCGCAGCTCCTGCCTGGCCGTAGTTCTCTTCCCCTGAATTGTTGTCATCTGCTTCCATAGCCAGCGAATCGCCCCCCAGGAGCTCCTCAAACGTGAACTCCAGATTCGGGAAGCTGTCGTCGAACGGCGTGAAGTCGAAACTGTTCCAATCCGGCATCCCGATCCCGTTGTAGTCACCCGCAACGCCCGCGCCGCCCTCGTCTTTGACGGGCGATGCAAGTATATCATCCAGCGACGGTGGTGGCGTCACGGCCTCCGTCGGCTTAACGCTGTCTCCGAACTGGGCCTGCGGCGGCTCCTCCGTGGCGGTGGCTTGCTGCTCCGCCGGCGATATCTCAATGGCTGAAGGTGATGACGGCGGCGAGCTCTTGGTCCCGAACTGACTGGCATCTTGCCCAGCGCCGAGCATCGCCACCGCCGCGGGAGCCTGGTGTGCCGCGGCTGGCGGCACGGGCACCGGCACCGGGGCCGGCGGGACCGCGAACTGGAGCAGGTTACTGGAGGGCAACCCGGCGCCGAGCACCGGCATGTTGGGCATGTTGTGCGCATGCGACTGGGCGGGGCTGAGCACCGGCATGTGGCGCGCATGCGGCGGGGCGGCGCCGAGCACCGGCGTGTTGCGCGCATGCGGCTGTGCTGCGCCGGCGGCCGTCGCGGCACGAACGAACGCGTGCTGCTGGTGATGGTAGTAGTGGGCGTGCTGGGCGCTGTGAAGCTGCTGCTGCTGCTGCTGCTGCGGTGGCGGCGGCGGCAGCATGTACTGTGAGGTCGACGTGCCGGCGGCCAGTGCTTTGTTTCCGGTGAAGACCCCCCACGGCTGAAGCGGCGGACACGGCGCCACCGACGTCGACAGCGCGCAGGGGTCGTAGCCTTTTGGCATCATCTGGCTGCTGCTCGCCGCCGCCCCGTTGTCGCTCTCCATGTCGCCGCTCTTGAGGATGTAGAGCCGGTACAAGGCCAGGTCGTGGAACTGAAAAAAATCAAGAGCAAACGTACGTGAAACACGAAGGCGCGGCCAGACCACTCGACGTTTATATATATATATGTGTGTGTTTGGATATGGAGTATATGTGTAACACACTGGTGAGAGAGAGAGAGAGAGAGGGGCACAGGCACTGACGCGTGTATACTTGGTAGGCGGGGCAGTCATGTGCTGGTCCACGGGGACGACGAACTCGTGCATGCCCCAGTTGCTCTTGACGAGCCCGCCGCCGCCGGGGGCGCGGTCGTAGAACACCATGGTGACCATCCTCCCGGCGACGAAGCCGCCCTTCCTCCTGGGCAGGCGCAGCACCTGGCCGCCGCCCGAGGGCTTCCACCCGCCGCCCTTGGCCACGCGCACCGGCCGCGGCTCCTTCTGGTCCTTGTCCTCGGGCACCGCCACGCCGGCCCCCGCCTTCTGGAACTCACGCTCGCTGAAGAAGTAGATGTACCGGTGCTCCGCGTCGTCCTTGTACCTCTCTGCATGCATTCACATGGCCGCCGCCGCCGGCGAACGCCGGACATCGAACGCGTCAGCGAGCTAGAAGAAGAAGACTGGGAGAGAAGATGGGGGATCGAAGAAGAAGGGGATCGGACCGTGGAGCTCCTCTGGGTGGTAGCTGAGGATGTGGATGTCGTGGAAGATGCTGCGGTGCGGCGGGTCGAGAGCTGCGTCGCCGGTTTCGATGTACCGGGAGAGGATGGAGAGGAGCTCCAGCTGCGAGGGCACGAAGCGGTACCCGCGCGGGAACCCGTGCCTCGTCAGGCTCCCCTCCGCCATCATCATCATCGGAATCGCCCGGCGCCGGCGGGTTTCAATAATTTATTGGTTTGCGCGCGAGGCCGTCTCGTTTCGTTTCGTTCCGCCGAGACAGTCGAGCTCGAGCCCACCAGCCGCGCGCGTCGGCGTCGTCGGGAGGGGAAAGAAAAGTAAGGGCCCGTTGCGTATCGGAGGAGTTGGAAGCCCTCGCGCCGCCTTTATGTTTGCGCGGTTTGGCAGTTGGAGCGAGAGAAAGCTTCGAATCTGATTTGTCCTCGGGGTGTTGCTGTTGCAACACCAACCGACCTCTCGATTTGGAGTTGGAAGAGGAGAAGAAGCAATAAATCGGACAAACCGAACTGAATTCCTTTCCAACGTTTAGCTCGGTGAAAAATTTGACTTTTCAACGTTTGGAACTCCTGTAGCACACTGTAGCACGTTTTGTTTGTTTGTGGTAAATATTATCATACCATGGCCTAACTAGGCTCAAAAGATTCGTGTCACAAAGTACATCAAAACTGTATAATTAATTGTTTTTTTACCTATATTTAATACTCCGAACATATGTCTTTTGACATATTTAATTTGATGTGATGGAGAGATAGTGAAACAAACGTTAGAAATTTTAGCCAACTACACAAGGCCCAAATTTTAGGCCTAGGCAGCAGGCAGTGCATGTGCATCACCTCATTTTTCTTACTTTCCATTTTTTCTATTATATATATACTAGGATCGTGCCCGTGCGTTGCTACGTGCTACATTTAATAAGAAAATAATAATAGTGTGAAAATAAGCACAAACATTCATTCAAAGAGTTAGTTTCTATCCAAACTCTTACATTTAGTATCACAACCAATTTGAGTTCCAAAATTGGATGGATGAGAACATATATATACTAACTTGAATCATGAAAAGAACAATTTAACATTTATGAGGGTTGTAGCAATCTTCCACCTCAGCTAGATGCCTGAACAGAGTGCAATCAAACCTTGTTGTACCTTGGATGCCAGTGAGCTCCTCAGGTCCATCAACATCAACTGAGGCGCATTTTGCTACAAGTCACCATCCCCACTTCAGCTGGGCTTCTCAGATGGCTCTGCGGATGTAACAATCAAGACAGTTCAGCGGTGAAGTCTCATCATGTGGCACATTTCTTCTACTACATGCATCTAGGCTAGATGCTGATTTTGCTACGACATCATAATGTACAAGTGGAAGCTCGTTGTCAAAGTTGCAAATCAGATTTATTATACGGTCAGAAGAATGCATATGCTGAGACTTGAGACCACTCCACATGTTCCACAATAAAGGCATGTCAGTGCAATCAGTTATGCGTCTCAACACAAACACAGCGACAAGTAAAACTGAAAGTATAACATAACTAATTAGAAAAGCTCCATAGCAAGTAAAAGTGATAATAAAAAATTCAAACTCTAGAGGAAGAATTTTGGCAAAAGGGGCATTCGAGAATGGTCATGCTGATCAGGATATAGATGGTTTCCTTCATCTAGGCTAAATTTTACTCTCATTTTTTTGTAAATTTGCAGAAAGAATAAAGTACACCTGGGGTCCTTACAGTTCTCATGGTCTGTCACCGAGGTTCATAAACTATCAAAGTGAGATTTTGGATAATTAAACTCTTCACATGGTTCACTCTAAGGCCAATTGTGGAACTGAATTCTCCCACATGCTCATTTTCAGAGTTCACCTATATGAGAATCCAGGAAAAGTTTAAGGACTTTGGGTGCACTTTACTCTTATAGAAATGTGATGCATAGTTGATCTAAGAAACACATTAAAACAAAATAAACCTGCAGGACTTGTGTGTTATTACCTCAGGCTCACGTAGGCTGCTATAACTCCTCTCTGGGGTATCTGATGTATTTCCACCATTGCTAACAGACAAATTTTTGCTATCAGTTTCAGTTTCCTCCGCCACAATATGTAAATTCGGGGATGCCTCCTGTATGACAATATGCTTTGTTGCACGTTTCTGTTCAGCTTTATCACCAGATGAGGTTTTTCCATTATTCACCTTATCAGCTGAGATTGTTTTCCTCTTGCTTCTAACACTTGATTTAACTTGAGAGCCAGTAGTTTTCCTATCACTATCCGTTGTCAGTTCCAAATCCAATTCATTCAAATGAGAGTAAACAAAGTATACATATCTGAAAATAAAGTGCCAAAAGCAGAGCTCATCAAGAACACATTATACTGAAATTTAAACTGATTAAAAAGAGCATATATCCAGCTGGCGTCCTGGAGCGAATCTTGGCTCCCTAAGAAATGACAATGGCTTACTGGCTCATCATTTTGAAATGAATAATCCAAGATTTTGTATTTCGCAGCTAAGAAAAAAGTGGCACCGACCTTCCATCCGATTCATCTCAGCTGCTTTGTCATTCTAACGGTGGACACACAATTCATTGACTCCTATATCTTGATATCCTACAGCCACAAAACAAATCAGCTTGTAATTTCTAATCTAGGTAACTAACAATATTTCAATATATTCCTTGAAAGTGTAAGTGTACATGCATAGAATGGAAGGGAGAAAGTAAGATACCACACATTCAATTAATTGCTTTGCAAATGAAAAAAAAATGCATCCAAGAGTATGCGAGTAAGACGTGTTAGATCAAACGTGTTTACCTCGTACTGAATTACCGGGGCAAAGAGAAAGACAAACCACCTCAAAAGCTTAATTCTGCATTGGAGCTCTTGCAAGTTGAGCAGCTTCAACCAACTGAACATTTCCCAGCAATATGAAAGATACCAACATAGCACTTGTTTCAAAAAAAAGTCATGTCCCTCAAGTGAGGCTGATGTTAGTGCTTTCAAAACAATGTACACAGGATAGAAGTAGGCAGCATTTGTACCCAAAGCTACCAGCACATCCATGTTTGAGTATCCTCATTTCAGTGCATGATAGGCTCCAATATAAAATCTGCAGGTAAGATAAATCACAGAAATTTTAAACATTAATGCACATACACAAATGTGAGAGTAACTTGTTTCCATCGACATTTACACGAGCTCGATGTTGATATCCATCATGGAAATTCAATGAAAAGCATTTATCTACATTAGTCTATGTGTGAGAAGTCTAACAAATTCAGAAGGAAAAAAGAGCAGCAGAGGCATCTGATGATGATACATATATTCATGTTAGCCAGTTTCTGTGAAGCACAACAGTTTGTCCATGTTAGCCAGGACGGCATCATGGCAATGACTTGTTAATCCCTTCCTGATGGCAATGACTTGTTAATCTCTACCTGATGGCTACCACAGTGAAATGATTCATTACATAACCATGGTCTATTCTCCACCTATTTTTTATCTACACAGTGCATATTTTCTGAATTTCTTACAGTAACAAGTTAATGGAATCTCCTTACAGTATCAAATTAATTGAAGATTCTTACAGCAGATAGAGTACATGGGTGCTATGCCTCTTCTCAAAAATTAATCAATCCCACTTACAGAGTGAAAGTGGTTATTGCAGATCGTCAACGAGTAGTTGGTAGAGATGGAGACGGCACCTGCGGACGGCGTTGGTGGCGATGGTAGGGGCTCCGGCGGAGAGCGGTTGATGGTGATGGCAACACCGCCGGCATGGCAGGGGACGTGAGATGGATCACGTGTGGGCGTTTGAGTCGGATCCGGGCGTGGGTGGATCGGGGACAGGGACGGCCGCGGCGGCCTCGACGGAGAGGAGGCGGGCATCGCGGCGGCCTCGATGGATAGCGCGGGCGGAGGGAGGAGGAGAGGCGTGGGTGGAGGCAGGAGGAGTTGGAGGTGGCGGGGGGAGAATGAGACCGGGCGTGGGTGGATCGGGGACAGGGACGGCGGCGGCGGCCTCAACGGAGAGGAGGCGGGGAGGAGTTGTGCTTCGGCGCGCAGCTTAGCTTCCCCCGCAGCTCCGCCCCTCCTCTTTCCCACCCTGCCCTCTGCGCAGGGCCGCGGTAGGAGACGGTGGCATGGCGGCGTGGCGCGCTCGGTGGAGCGGATGTGTCGAGGAAGTGGCGAAGAGCAGGGGAAGCAGCGAAGAGCAGGGGAAGCGGTGCGGCCCCATCGAGCTCGAGCTCCTCCCCGGCGGCATCCGAATCTCGACGCCCTCGCCGTCCTCCTCGAGGAAGATGAAGGCCCTCGCCGTTCTCGGGCACGAATTCGAGGTCCGCGCCGCTGAGCTCCTCCCCTCCTCCCCGCGGTCGGTCATGCCTCGATCTGCGCATGGAGACGACGAGTGACGGCAGATCCGTCCGTGCCTCTGCGCCACCAGGCTATCCTCCCCTTCTTCTCCGGCACAGTGGTGGACGGCGGCGGCGGGTTCCACAACGGCTCCCTGTCGTCGAAGATGCTCACGCCTTGGAACCCTAGCCGGGAGGGGCGAGATTGAGCGATTGGCTATGAGGGCGGACGCACGGGAGGCGGACCCGTGGGTGAAGGCGCGGCACCGGGTGAAGGCGCGGCGGGAGGTGAATGCGCGGAGGTGCAGGTGAAAGGTGAACCCATGGAAAAGTCTTACTTTCACACTTTTTAGGAGTAGAGATATTATAGTTATATATTACTCGTATATATGGGAGAAACACATGGTGCATACCACACGAAGGTGGGCGGCAACAGAAATGCTCGACACACGCATCCGATCCTGACTGGCATCATATCTGGGCGGCGCCGGCACGGCCGCCGTCCGGCTCCTCGTCGTCGCCCCACCTGGAGGGGCAGAAGGTGATGACGTACTCCTGCGCGTAGCACCCCGTCGCCGTGGCGGCGGTGGTGTCGTAGGCGTAGCTGTAGTAGGCCGGGCACGCGTCCTTGAACAGCCGCGAGTAGACGCTGCTGCGGCACGACGCGGGCGTCGCGTACGCGCCGCGGCAGCAGAAGGCGTCCAGCCCGAACGCCAGGCACGCGCTCTTGCACGCCACCACCGTCGTCGCTGCCTTGGCCCCGCCGCCGGTGGCGGCGGCGGTCACCTGCAGCTCCGGCGGGCACACCGCGTTCACGTCCTTGGCGCACCCGGCGATGGCGCACTTGTTGCCGCCCGTGGCCGGCTTGGCGGACACGGCCACGGGGAGGTTGTACCCGTCCACCAGGCTCACGTCGTAGGAGCTCCCCTTGGTTGTGTCCGCGTGCAGGCTCACCTCCACGAGCGTGGCCGGCGGGGTGCCGACGGACCCGTTGCAGGCCAGCCGGCCCTCGCAGTCGCCGGTGAGGCAGGCGGCGCCTGCGCCTGCGGCCTTCGCGGTGAAGTTGCAGCCGGTGCGCGCCCAGAAGCGGCCGTTCCACGTGGCCGGCGCGACGACACGCCTCGACTTGCCCGGAGGGACGAGGAATCCGCCGCCGGCGAGCACCGGGTGGCCCGTGTTGGGCGCCGTCGCCGGCCACACCGGAAACGGGCACCTGTTCGCCACGTGGAACACGATGCCCTCGGCGAGCACGACCGGCCCTGCAGCCACGAAACTGAGGAGAGCAATGAGAGCAGAGGAGAGGAGCGGGCGACGAGCGCCGGAGGTCCGCCGCGGGCAGTGCTCGGCCATCTCTTCCCTTCGATCTCAACGCTGGCTCTGCACGACGTTGATCGATATTGCTGTGAGAAGCCGCGATATATGGATGGTGCGGGGATTTATATATACAGTACCTACAAGATGGAGGCGAGGGGAGAGGAGAGGATGGACTAGGACTAGGAGCTTAGGCTTTTGATTTGGCTATAGGATGAGGTGTTCGCTTAGTGTGACTTGCATTGCAATTGAAGGAAAGCAGAGACATTGATTGGGGAGGACGAAGCCACTAGCCACTCTGGTGCAGGCGCTCAAGCAATGGAACAAAGAAAGCTGATGAATTCTCCACCTCCAAGCTAAGCCACCGTCTCCCGCCAAACAAAAAGATACTCGTATTGACAAACGACACGATTGTAAACACACTATCTTGACTACTACAATAGGCCTCTTTCTAGCTCTAAGCATGTCCAGCTCAAAGAAGAGATAGCAAAGAGGTGATTCCTTTTGAATCGAGGACGACTCCTTTTAAGGGAGGAGGAACGAAGGGTGATGTCATATGTAACCCGGATGCCTTAATTACACCAGATGCAGCGACGGTTATACCAATTCCACCTCTGGTTATGCATCACGAATCAAGTGCACAACCGGTTACAAGAACAAGCATTGGATACAAAAACACAAGTGTATGAAGGATCGGTTACTCACAGTCATACAAAGAAAATCCAGCAAGAGGTGCACATTTTCCTCTCTTAGTTACATTGTAATATTTCATATACTAGCTAAGCATTGTACTCTGCTCCTACTCAGGGTTACACAAGAGGCTTCTCCAATGGATTACGTGAAGGACACAGAAAGTTTACCTAGAGGACACAAAGATTGTTGCCCAAGCTGAGAATAGTTACACACACAATACTCAGGGTTACGTGACAGAAACCGTCAGGGACAGCCCTAGGGGTCCCCTTAAACAACGGGGAAATCCTCACTTAAAACCCGCAACAAAGCCAAAACACAATTTGCCTAACCATGCAGGAAACAGCCCACGCCGCAGGGACCCCGACGGCCCATCAAGGCGGCCTCTTAGAGATCTCCTCGAGCGAGGCTCCGCCTCGCTCGAGGATGCGCACCCCCCCTCGGGCGGGCTCCGCCCCGTTCGAGGGGTAGCACTTCCCTCGAGCGGGCTCCGCCTCGCTCGAGGGCTCGCTCCCCTCGAGCGAGGTCTCGCTCGCTCGAGGGTACGTCCCGCCCTCGGCGGGGTCCGCCACGCTCGAGGGCGCCCCTCACGCGTGCGCCGGCCCCGTACACGGGCATTTAACGCCCGACACCGGCGGGACGGCGTCATCATGCGCCCGGGGCTCGCGCCCCGGTGCCGCCGCACCAACTCCCCGGGGAGGAGCCCATCCCCATCCCCGTGGGGAGGGACCGTGCGCCGCGGCCGGTGTCGTCCCGTGACGCCGTGCGCCTCGCTCCAAGACGGCTAACGCGCCGAGCCCCTCGAAGGGGGGCCGGATGCACCCTCGATTCACTTTCTTGTGACCCTACGGGGGTTAGGTGGAGGCGCTAGGCCGGTGGAACACCATCCCCGCCACCGCGTAACGCGCCGTGGCCGCGTCCCCGCGCGCGTGCGCACGCCATGCGCCGCAGCAACAAATCCAAAGACCGTGAAGCGCGTCGGGAAGGGACGCCGTTCTACCTAGTCCTGTACTCTGTACGGGCCAACGTCAGCGCCTCCCTCGAAGCCTATCAGAAGGCGTTGCCACCATCCGCTGCCCTTCTACCCTCGAACCGCCACTATTCGGGTACAAGGTAGGCCATGATGGCCAGATCGCCGCAAGGATCGTTCGGACGGTCGCCCACTCAACAGCACAGCACGTCGCACTTCCCCACGTAGCTAGATAGCGCGGCGCGCATGTAATCCGCCTCCCCCTTGATCTATAAAAGGGGGGCGAACCCCCCAGCCGCGGGGGGAGACAGACAGGAACACACGGCACACCACGTACTCATTCTCCAATTCTCCCACAATATCTTCAGCCACTCCTCCAGGGACTTGGAAGCAACGCTTCCTCTCCCGCCTTGCTTGTAGCAGCCCCACTACAGGCACTCCCGGTGCTGAGCAATATAGTGCCTTGAGCACACCACTGCTGGACGTACGGCCCCCTCGGCCGGAACCAGGATAAATCCCGTGTCTTTTATTGCTTAGCATCGACCATTGAGGGATAGACCTCGGCGCTTTCTGCTGGTTAGTGTCGGGACCATATTCCGCACCGACAGTTGGCGCCCACCGTGGGGCAATCGAGCGCCTAAGGTCATTCCGTCAACTCCCTCCATGGTGATCCGCACCGAGTACCGTGGTACACGCTCTCGCATGGGTAGCTCGGACCCCCTCCCAACCGGGTTCGAAATTCGCTTCGGGGACCTGAACTTTCAGGCCACGGGGAACGGCTATCTCATGCGCCTCACCAACCGTGAGGAGCTTCGCGTGCGGCGCCAGGCCAGGTCAGCTCCGGCCCCCGCCGCACGTGCCACCACGGCGCGGCGCCCGCGGAGCACGGATGCCGCGGGCCCGTCGACGCCACGACGCCGCCGTCGCTGCGGCGCGGCGTTCACGCCGGGCGCGGTTCGAGCGGCGGCAGGCCGAGCGCGCCGCCACTCGGCGCGGCGTGCCCGCCATCACGACCGCCGCCGCCCCCGGCGGACGCCGCACGGTCTCCGACCGCGCATCCCCATCGGGCTGCGTGGCGCTACGTCGGCCTACAACGCCAACATCAACACCACGATGCGCGGGGGTTCCGCCTGGCCGTCACGTCTTCGTCGCCAGGGACCCCGGCGCCTCGGCAGGGGACGAGTCGTCCCTGGGTTCCATCGACGCGTTGCCACCCGCCAACCGCCACGGATACGCGGAGTGGGACTTCTCCGGCGTGCCAGACCCAGTTGTGTTCCGGCGTTTCCTCGACGCTACGGACTACTGGTTCGGCTGCTCCGACGACTCCAGCACCGGGAGCTACGATCCCGCGCGGGAGTGCTACACCGTCATCACCAACGACCCAGCCAATGCCGCCGGTGCGATGGGCGCCGGAGACGGGGGAAGTCACGCCGCCCTGGGGATCGCCACGCGCCCGGCCGCGGGGCCAAGCGCTCTGCCGGGGCCGACGCCGACGCGCGGCCTAGCCCAAGCCCGCGAACTCGAGGCCAAGCCGGCGGAGGAATGCGGACGGTGCGGCCGCTCCGCGCCTCAATGGCGGGGGAAGCCTGCGCGCACGGCGAACGCGCGCGGGAGGCCGGGCCGACGAGTCCGCGACCGCATCAACACCGTCCCCAACATCGACAACGCGGACGCACCCCCGTGGGCGAGCCAAAAGCTCATCGCCGCCGCGACGCCGCCGCGGGCCATGCCGCACCCTCGACCCCCGAGGCTCGAGACCCGCACCGCGAGGTGCAAACTCTCATCGAGCAAGCGGCCGTCCGGCGGGCCGAGAGCTCGGCCTCACGCATCCGCCAACGGGGGGGATGCGAGGGACGACGAAGCCGCACCGGGAGGCGAACCCTCGGTGCACGCGGGGGGGACCGGCGGGGCGGCCCGCCGACCAAGGACGCACGCCGCCAAGGAGCGGCTCCTTGACGCACGCAGGGCGCCGGATGGCGACGCCCGCAACGTCATCAACGCCGGGCGCACCGGCGGCCAGGCGGACGCACGAGCGGCGGGGGGCTACCACCCTCGAAGGGGCGGACGCTACGACGGCGGCGAGGACCGCTCCCCGACGCCGAGCCCCCGGGGACCCGTGTGTTCGGCGGGAGATCCGCGCGGCGGAGTTCCCCCAACGCTTCCGCCAACCCTCGACCATCGTCAAGTACAACGGGGAGACGGACCCCCGCGTGTGGCTCAACGACTACCGCTTGGCTTGCCGGGGGGCGGGGGCCACCGGCCGACGAGGTCATCATCCGCAACTTGCCCCCGCACCTCGGCGACGCGGCCGGGGACGTGGCTCGAGCACTTGCCCGCCGCCCGCATCCACAACCGGGACGATCCGGTCCGCACATTCGTGGGCAACTTCCGGGGCACGTACGTGCGCCCCGAAAATTCGTGGGACCCGCGCTTCGCACGCGGAAGCCCGACGAGTCGCCGCGGGACTTCATACGGTGCTTCTCCAAGCGCCGCACGGAGCTCCCCGGCGTGGCGCGGTCCGAGATCGTGCACGCCTTCCTCGAGGGCACCACGTGCCGGGACCTCGTGCGGGAGCCGGGACGCGGCCCGCCCGCGGACTCCAACGAGCCGTTCGACATTGCCACCGGCCTTCGCCTCGGAGAAGAGGCCGTGGGGGCGATCTTCGACGGCAAGAAGGGCAAGCGCCGGAGGGACGCGCGCCGCGGAGGGCGGCAAGTCCAAGGAGCCCCACCGCAACGACAAGCGGGGCAAGAAGGGGGAAGAAGCCGCGTCGCGAGGCGCGCGAGCAGGGGCGCGACGGCGGCAATGCCGAGGCCCTTGCTGTTGACCCGGCTCGACGGGGCCCTCGACCGGCCCCTCGAGGCCCGGGGGTGTTCGACGACATGCTGAAAAAGCCATGTCCTTACCACAAGACCCCAGTGAATCACACCCTTGAGCAGTGCGATATGCTCAAGAAGTTCTATGGCCGTGCCGCCGCGAAGGAGGCAGAGGCCAAGAAAGACGGAGGCGATGGCGACGCAGGCGGCTTCCCCGCCGTCGAAAATGTGTTCCTCATATTTGGAGGGCCAACGGTCGACATGTCGTCACGCCGCCGTAAGAAGGAGCGGCACGAGGTCCTCGCCGTGGAGAGGGCGCCTCCGTCCTTCCTCAATTGGTCGGAGGACGCCATCACATTCGGACCGGGAAGACCACCCAAACCGCGTCCCCACCCCGGCCGCACCCGCCGGGTGGTCGACCCCATCATCGGAAACGCCCGGTTCTCGAAGGTCCTCATGGACGGAGGCGGCGCCCTCAATATCCTCTACGCGCATACGCCGCGCTTGATGGGGATCGGGGGCCGGACCAGCGCGCGGCCAAAGACGAAGCCATTCCATGGCATTGCGGCCGGGCAAGGTGTCCGGCCCCTCGGGCAGTTGACCGCCGCCTTGGTTTGGCACCCCGGAGAACTTCCGCAAGGAGATCCTCACCTTCGAGGTGGTGGGGTTCAAGGGGGCCTACCACGCTATACTTGGGCGACCCGGTTACGCCAAATTCATGGCGGTCCCCAATTATACCTACCCGAAGATGAAGATGCCGGGACCAAACGGCGTCATCACCGTCGGCTCGTCGATCGAGCACGCATTCGGCCGCGACGTCGAGTGCGTAGAACACGCAGAGGCACTGGCGCTGGATGAAGCGCTGGTGAACACGTTGGAGAAGACGGTCAACGAAGACCTCAACTTCGCCGCCAAGCACGCCGGCACCTTCAAGGCCGCGGAGCAGACCAAGGGGGCCCCCTCGACCCTTCAGCCCCCGAGGGCAAGGCGTTGAGGGTCAGCTCCGCCCTCGACCCCAAATAGGAAGTGGTGCGCGTCGAATTTCTCCGCGCCAACGCCGACATCTTCGCGTGGAGCCCCTCGGACATGCCAGGCATCCCGAGGGAAGTCGCCGAGCACTCCCTTGACATCCTGCCAAACTCCCGCGCCGTGCAACAACGGCTCCGCCGCTTCGACGAGGAGCGGCGACGGGCAATCGGAGCGGAGCTGCGGAAGCTTCTCGAGGCCGGATTCATCAAGGAGGTGTTCCACCCAACGTGGCTAGCAAACCCCGTGCTTGTAAAGAAAAAAGAATGGGAAGTGGCGGATGTGTATAGACTACACTAGTCTTAATAAAGCATGTCCTAAAGTTCCTTTCCCTTTGCCACGCATTGATCGATCGTTGATTCAACGGGCCGGGTGTGAATTGCTTTGCTTCCTCGATGCCTACTCCGGGTACCACCAAATAAAGATGAAGGAGTCCGACCAGCTCGCGACTTCATTCATCACACCGTTCGGGACGTTCTGCTACGTCACGATGCCATTTGGCCTCAGAAACGCGGGTGCAACATACCAGCGTTGCATGCAGCACGTTTTTGGGGATCACATCGGGCGGACGGTCGAAGCATACGTGGACGACATCGTCGTAAAGACCAGGAAGGCGGACGACCTGGTTGGCGACCTGGCGTCGCATTCGGCCGCCACGGCCAATGGGGTCAAGTTAAACCCCGAAAAATGTGTCTTTGGAGTGCCGCGAGGCATGCTCCCGGGATACATTGTCCCCCGGCCGGGGAATCGAGGCCAACCCCGAAAAGGTTGCGGCCCTCGAACGAATGTGTCCGATCCGGACCTCAAAGGGGTGCGAAGGTGTTGGGGTGCCTCACCGCCTTGAGCCGCTTCATCTCGCGGCTCGGCGAGAAGGGCCCTCCCCTCTACCGCCTACTCAAGAAGCACGAGCGCTTCTCCCGGACCACCGAGGCCCGGGATGCGCTTGACAAGCCGAAGGCGTCTCTAACGCACGCTCCGATCCTCACGCCGCCGCAAGACGGCGAACCCCCGCAGCGCTCTACGTGGCCGCAACCACCCGGGTGGTCGGGCGCCGTGATCGTCGTGGAGCGCACGGAGGAAGGGGCATGCCTTGCATGTACGGCGGCCGGTCTACTACATCGGCCGAGGTCCTCGTCGGACACGAAGACGCGCTACCCCCGGTGTCCGAAGTTGTCGTACGCGGTAGTCCTTGCACGACGCAAGCTCCGCCACTACTTCGAGGCCCACCCCGTCACGGTGGTTTCCTCCTTCCCACTAGGGGAGATCATCCGCAACCCGACGCCGCCGCGGGGGCAGATCGCCAAGTGGTCCGTAGAACCGATGGGCGAGACGCTCGCCACGCCCGCGCAAGGTCGTCAAATCCCAAATTTTGGCCGATTTCGTCACCGAGTGGACGGATACGCGGCCTACCGCCGCCGCGCATCCAAGCGGAGGCCGGACCTCGTTCTTCGACGGCTCGGTGATGAAAACAGGGGCGGCGCGGGCTCGCTCTTCGTGTCACCCCTCGGGGAACACATGCGGTACGCGGTGCGCCTCCACTTCCCCCGCGTCTAACAATATGGCCGAATACATGGCCCTCTCTCGCGGCCTCAAAATCGCCATTGAGTTAGGCGTCAAGCGCCTCGACGTGCGGGGGGACTCGCAGCTCGTGATCGATCAGGTCATGAAGAACGCGAGCTGCCATGACGACAAGATGGAGGCCTACTGCAAAGCCGTGCGAGCACTCGAGGACAAGTTCTACGGCATCGAACTCAACCATGTGCCCCGCCGGTACAACGAGGAGGCGGACGAGCTCGCCAAGATTGCGTCCGGGCGGATCACCGTCCCCCAAAATGTTTTCGCGCGCGACGTCGCTCAACCCTCGATCATCTTCGAGCCCTACCCCTCGAGTCACGACGAACCCTCGGGGGCTCCCTCGAATCCAGCGGGTGCGGAACCCATGGACGAGGACCCCTCGAACGAGGCGTACGTGCTCTCCCTCCTCGAGGGGTATGGCTCCCACGAGGCCGACGTGATGGACATCGAGCGGCTCCCCGTCCAAGAGGACCGGCGCGAAAAATACATCGCCCGGATCGCTCGAGGGGAACTCCCCGCGACCGGCCGCGGCCGGGCGCATCGCCGGGATGGCCAAGTCTTTTGCCCTCGTTGACGGCGAGCCGTACAAGCGCGCGCCTCCGCATCCTACGGCGGTGCGTACCTATCCCCGAGGGGCGCGAGCTCCGCGGACATCCATGTGGGGATGCGGCCACCACGCCGCGCCCCGCACCCTCGTCGGCAACGCGTTCCGCCGGGGCTTTTGCGGCCCACCGCGGTCACGGACACCCCGCGATCGTGCGCACCGCGAAGGGTGCCGGTTCTACGCCCGCAAGTCCAACTTGCCCGCCCATGCCCCGGACCATCCCCGTAACGTGGCCATTTGCCGTGTGGGGGCCGGACATCGTCGGGCCCCGCGAAGGCGCCGGGGGCTTCACCCACTTGTTGGTCGCGATCGACAAGTTCTCCAAGTGGGTGGAGGTACGCCCCATCACGAATCTAAGGGCGGAGCAGGCGGTAACATTCTTCACCGACATCGTCTACCGCTTTGGAGTGCCAAACTCCATCATCACCGACAATGGGTCCCGGCTCACGGCCGGAAGTTCTTGGAGTTCGCGACAAGTTCCACATCCGTGTGGATTGGGCAGCCGTAGCACACCCACAGACCAACGGCCAAGTAGAGCGTGCCAATGGCATGATCTTGCAAGGCCTAAAACCCGAATTTTCGACCAACCGAACAAGTCCGGGGCGAAAATGGCTCCAAGAGCTACCACGGTCGTGTGGAGCCTAAGGACCACCCCCGAGCGCAGCCACTGGGTTCACCCCGTTTTTCCTAGTCCATGGCGCGGAGGCCGTCCTCCCCACGGACTTGGAATACGGATCGCCCAGAGTTCGAGGCTATGACGAGGATGCCAGCCAGCAGCCCGCGAGGACTCGCTGGATCAGCAGGACGAGGTACGCCTCGTGGCCCTGATGCATTCCGCGAGGTACCAACAGTCCCTCAGGCGCTACCAGGCACGCAAGATACGCCGGCGGGATTTCAGTGAAGGGGATCTGGTCCTAAGGCTACGCCAAGACAACAGAGGGCGCCACAAGCTGTCGCCCCCATGGGAGGGACCCTACGTCGTGGTGAAGGTACTCAAGCCCGGCACGTACAAGCTGGCCAACGAGGACGGTGAAGAGCTCACCAACGCTTGGAACATCCAACAGCTATGTCGCTTCTACCCCTAGCTAGGATTCCCAAGCATTTTTTCTGTTGTAAAAATCACATGGCCAACGCCCCAGTTGGTAGCAATTATGTAAACGCCTCAAGTCTAATAGAAAGGGCAACTCGGCTTTCCCCTGAAACCCAAGTTACCCTCGGGGGCTACTGCGGGGGGCACCCCCCCAAAATGGTCCCATTTTTTGCGCAAAAAATAAAACAACTCACACGCGCTAAGTTTGTTTCCTACTTCAACCTCGAGCAACGATTCGAACAGGGCGCAGGCGGCCTAGCGGAAGGAGCGCGCGAGTCAGAGATAGCCTACGCCGCGAGGATACGGCCCTTCTCTCTCGCCTCCAACCCAGCAGGCCCCCCGCGAAAATCGAACTCCCCTAAGTAAAATCTACTCAGGAAGAAGGAGAAACAAAAAAGCGCAATAAGCAAAAGATTTCATTTTGTATCAACAAATGTTTACGACTGAGACAATGTGCTTATTTACAAGGCCGCATGGCTAGAATACTGATACACGAACAAAAAACGGGCCTAGCGCCCAAATGTCTTCAGGCGGGTGGGGCGGCAGCGTCAGCGGCGTCCGGGAAGAGGAACTCCTCGAAGGCTTCGGCGAGCGACCCGGCGGCGTCGGCGGCGAGCGCATCCACACGCTCCATCGCTACCTCGTCCTCGACGCCCTCAGGAACGATGTAGCCCTCCGCCGCGTGCCTCGAAGTTGACCTCGTAGTGGGATCGCACCACTCCGAGGGCCTTCGGACGCCCCGGATGCGCCGCGCCGGCGCATCCGCTCGGTGACGTGACCGCCAAGGGCACGCGGGCGGCTGGCCAACGAGCTGCCGGCCTGTGCTTCTCCCTCCTCCACGGCGCGGCAGGTCTCGAGGGCCGCACCACGCGCCTCCCGCGGCTCTGCTCGGAGGAGTTGTAGGAAGCTCGCAGCCGCCTCGGCCCGCTCGCACTGCGTGCCCCGGGCGGTGCGCAAGCACGGAATCGCCAAGACAAGAAAGAAATCGAAAGGGGAACGCGAGCCCTCTAACAGAAAAACCAACAAGACAAGAGTCAAACAGTGGCTCACCTTCGACTTGTTTCCTCTCCATCTCGAGAGCGCGGCGCTCGGCCTCGACCGCCAGCTCGAGGCGCTTGACGGTTTCGCTCTGCTCCTGGAGGGCCAGCTCCTGGTTTGCGCTTGCAATGCTGAGCACAATGAGCTCGCCCTCGGTCTTGGAGAGCTTGTCGTCCCGCTCCGCCAAGGACTTCTGCGCCGCCTCGCGAGCGACGCGCTCCTGCTCCAGCGCCGTCCGGGCGTCGGCAAGGGCGGCTCGCTCTTCATCGGAGCCGCCCCTCGGCCCCTTGGCGGCGGTGCTCTCCGCCGGAGTCGCTCCTCAATGGCGACGAGGGTCGCGGCCTTGGCGTCGAGGGCGGCCTTCAAGTCGTCGTCCTCCTTGGCCCGCCGTCCCGGCCCGCGCGCGCCGTACCTCGGCCCTAGCGCCGCTGCCCCCGCGCCTCCTCGAGCGACGAGCGAAGCTCCCCTGTTCTCGCCACGGACGTTGGCCACCTCCGCCTCCCAATTGGTTGCCGCCGTCCGCATCTTCTCCAAGTCCGAGCGCGCCGCCACGCGCGCCTCATCACGATCGATGAGGGCCGCGCGCACCCGCTCGAGGCTCGAGCGGCGCGCGGGTCCGGCCTCGAGCTCTCGGGGAGTTCGTCGCGCCGGCCATGGCCCGCACGCCGGCCCGCCTATCCGGGGACCGGAGGGCGTCGGCAAGCGCGTCGAAAGCGGCCCCGCACCGCTCCCCGGAGCCGGTGGACCTCGGTGTTCACCCTGGTCGAAGGCGTCATACTTGTCGTGGGCGCGGCGCTCGAGCTCCTAGCACCCACACATCAAAATCCGTAAGCGCTACGGCACGAGGCGGTGCACAAAAATGAGAAGAAGAAGAAAACGAGCGACGACGCCCCTACCCGGAAGACACGCCACGCGGGGCCGCCATGGACCCGCAACGCCTCGTTCGGGGCCGCGCGGTTGAGCGTGGCGCCGTGGCTCGGAGCTCGCCCCGCAGCTCCTGCTCCCCCCCGGCGTCGCAAACGCCGGGGATCGTCAATGGCCCCCTCCACCCGGGCGGGGGTGGTCGGCGCGGGAGGACGAGGCCTCGGCACCGTGCCCCTCGGCCCCCCGCCACCATGTGCCCCTCGTGCCGCCTCACGAGGGCCCCCCTCCGGGGCTCGGGGGAGCGTGTGGGGAAGCTAGCCCACGCGATCCCACCCGGCGGCGGGGAGTCGTCATCCCGGACCTCCACCACCTCCGCCCGGAACCGACGGCGGGCACCGCCCTTGCGCCGCCCTCCACCGCCGCCCCCACTTGCGCCTCCGTGGCCGCGAGCGCCGACGCGCGCCACGGCCACCACCTCCGGCGGCGCCTCGCGACCACCGGCGCCGCCGTGGGTTGCACTCGCCCCGCCTCCTCCGCACCGGGCGCCACGGACCGCGCCCTCCACACGAACAGCCCTCCGCGGGCGCGCCTTCGCCACCGGCCGCGCCGGTCGCTCCTCGCAACCGCGGGCCGCGCGCCGCGGCGGGCCGATCCGCGGCCGAGGCCTCGGGTCCCCGCCCGCGCCCGCGAGCTCTCGCGCGCCGCCGCCGTGCTTGCCCCCCGCCCGCGACGCCCTCGACGAGCACCCGGCGGGTGGGGATGGACGCGTCCGTCCTCGGCACCTTGGCCGGTGCGAGGGGGAGGCACGGTTGGCACCACCGCGCGGAGCACAAACGAGAGGATTAGAACGCCCGATCGTCAAGAAATCAAACCGAGCCGGGAGAACGAGCCCCTTACCTCGAAGAGGAAAAGGCGCGCTTCCTTTTCCCTCGAAGCCTCGCCGGATGAGGCCGCGCGCGGCCGCCGCCCGCCGCCGCGCCTCCCGACGTCGCCGCGCGCGCGCGGCCCCGCCCCGCGCGCGCGCGCTCGCCGCGCGCACGGCGCGCCGCCGCCGCACGCGCCCCCGAGATGCGCGCCGGCGCCTGCGCGCGCGCGCGCCCTCGATGTCGATTGCACCGGCGGCGGGCGCCATTGCGCCCGCCCCCAGCGATGCCGCCCTTGCCACGGGAGCCGGCTCCGGCGACGGGGCGAGGGCTCCCACCGTCGAGGGGCCTCGCCCCCTCGGCCTCTTCCTCTTCGTCCTCCTCCGAGGACGAGTACTCCTCGGTCCCCGGGAGGAGAGCCCCGGCTCCTCGCGCCGCGGTGCTCGCGTTCGGCCGCCGCTCGACCGTGCTCGTTGTGCCGCCCTCGCGCGCTCCCTCTCGCGCGCCGCCCGCTCCTGCTCCCGCTGCTGCGCCGCCCGACCAAGCGCGCGGGAGTCGGGGGTGGGCGGAACGGACTTTGAGGCGGTGAAGCTCACCAGCTGCATACAGGAACATCAAGGACGCGTCAGGAGGCAGAAGCAACACCAAGAATTAAAACAAATTCAAGAATCACACTCACCAGTGGGCCGGTGGGGAGCATCTCGAGGTCCCACGGGGTCCGGTCCGGATGCATCGGCATCCGGGTGTCGACGGCGTTCCGCGCCCGGTGAGCGCATACGGCCGCCCGAGGGGGTCGGGAGCATCCGCGACCTCGCCGCATCGACGAGGTTGGCCGCCTCCGTCATCTCGTAGATGCGGAGCGGCCTCTCCATCGAGGCACGATCCGCCGGTGATGGAGGAAGGCGAGGACGCCCGGCGCGGTTAGCCCCTCGCGCCGCCGGGCTCTTTACGGGCGGCCGGGGACCGAGTCCCCGCCGTCTCCGATGCCGGGGCGTGGACACCCCGTGGCCCCAAGAGCCGGGCTTCTCCTTGAACACCCGACCAGGTGTAGGGGGGGAGGCCGGGCTCGGCGTTGCGCAAGCAGGAACCATCCCCGCTCCCGCCGGCGTTGTTCGTCGTCATGGTGCGGGGGATGTAGTCGTCCTGAACCGCCCCCCGCGGGGCAGGCGACATCCCGCCGGCGCGCACCGCGCGGAGGGTCCTCGGCTCCGTCATGGGCTGCGTGAAGAGCTCGCGCGGAAGAGGTGTACCCGAGCTCCCGGCTGAGCGGGATCCCCGGTACCCCTCGCGGACGCCCACGAACGTGGCGCCCGCGAAATCGCGTTGGGCGCGAAGTTGTGCGGCTCCACGCCGTAGTAGTAGCACGCCGCGCCGCATGAAGCGGCTCGCCGGCGCGTCGAAGCCTCGCTCGTGGAAGCGGACGAAGCCGACCACGTAGCCCCTCCCGGCGGGTTGGGCGCGCGGTCGCGCGCGCGCGCGGCGACACTATCCACTCCGCCGGCGCCCATCCTCGTTCGGCGCGTCGGCCGGCGGCGACCAGCTCGCCAAGGGCCACGGAGTCACCGTCGACCACTCCCGTGCGTACGGGTCAAGGATCGTGAGGGGCGGAAGCGGCGCCATGAGAAGAAGGCAAAGGAATGCGAGAGCGGAGGACGAGAAACGGAAGAAAAGCTCTAATGGCGACACCGCACGGTGGCAAAGGCGAGGCGAAGATGAAGGCGCGGGGGGCTGAAATGGCGGAGCGCAAAGGTAAAAAACCACCGTCTCCCCCTCCCCTCAGATTTATAAGCCGCGGGCGAGCTCTTTGGGGCGGATATCCCGCGCGCATTAACTGCAGGGAATCTTCTCTTCACGCCGACGAATGGGCCCCACCACGACTGCAGCGGCCACAT
The DNA here is from genome assembly GCA_947561735.1 of Cenchrus americanus. NCBI lineage: Eukaryota > Viridiplantae > Streptophyta > Magnoliopsida > Poales > Poaceae > Cenchrus > Cenchrus americanus. The sequence goes on from OX387240.1 coordinate 62,298,605, forward strand.
CACCGCGGACGGGCCATCATCGCGGCGAAGACTAGCAGGGACCGAGGCAAGCGGTCACATCCGCCTGCCACGCCGCCCACTACGCGCGCGCACGCGCGGCCGCAACGCCTAAAAAGGCGCGCCTGCGTTGCAGAACCGCAGCCTCGACTGCGAGGCATTTAATGACCCGGTCCCTTGCCAAGCAAGGGGAACCCTCGAGTGGGGCGAACCCCTGGCTCGAGACGATGACAGCCCTCGAAGGGACATCGGCGTGAGAAGGTCGCTCGGGGCCTGCTTGAAGTAAAGGGGCACCACGAGCACCCATGCCACGCAAAACCCTCGAGCGGCACGAGCCCCCGCTCGAGACGAAGTCGCCCTCGAAGGGACATCGGCGTGAGAAGGTCGCCGGGGCACTCGCTTGAAGTAAAGCGGGCACCACGAGCACCCATGCCACGCAAAACCCTCAAGCGGCACGAGCCCCCGGCCGGAGACGATATCAACTCTCTAAAAAGGACACATGCGTGAGAAGGGCCGCCGGGGCCCGCTTGAAGTAAAGCGGGCACCACAAGCACCCATGCCGCGCCGTGCTACCAACCGACACCTCGAGGGCGGGCTCGCCCGGACCCTCGACGGCCGCAAACGCAAAAGACGGGGCCGCCCGGGCGCCGCCCCCGCACGGCCCCTGCGATCGGAGGTTCGAAGTCTAACCCTCGACGGGTTCGAACGAGCGCCACGGATCGCGAGTCGGGGACGACGAGGGCACGCGCATTCGAGCCGTTCCTCGAGCCCGTTGGCTCGAGGGTGCCCCACATGTCGTGTTCGAGAGCCGGCGAGGGCGGGTAGCGGGGGATCCCACCGAGGGAGAGCTTCGCGCCCCTCGGTCCCTATCGAACGGGACCGAGCCCCACCTAGCAAACCCACGCAAGCGCTTCCATGGACGCGTCTGCGGACCACGCAGCCTACCCTTATCGAACGGGGCATGGGCGTCCACTCGAATCACCCACTAGCGGCTCGAGAGGAATCCGCATTCGCGACCCGCTCGATGGGGGTTGCGGAAACCTCACCCTCCATCCCGCGGAGGGACGGCGAGGGCGCGTTAAGAAACAAGTCGTAAAGCTCTACCCGATCGCCTCGAACGGCCCCGTGCTCGGGGGCTTAACGCACGGCTACACCTCCTTGGCACCGCACCCGCCGGGAGACGGCGCCGGCCAGCCGCGTGCGTCACCGAAGCCGGGCCGAGACACCGCCGATGCCGTTGAAACATGTGTCACGCCCTCCGACCGGTTCTCGCGGTTAACCCCCCGGCAGAGCACCCACACCTCCGCGGGGCTTCGGGGCTAGACCCGCGGGTCCGCTGACGCGGCCCCACGGAAAGCATTAGCAAAACAAGGAGGGAAGAACGTCCTATCAGTAGGTTCCAGCATCTGCGGGAGCCTCAATGGCAAACCCGCAGATGCTCGGGGGCTACTGTCGGGGACAGCCCTAGGGGTCCCCTTAAACAACGGGGAAATCCTCACTTAAAACCCGCAACAAAGCCAAAACACAATTTGCCTAACCATGCAGGAAACGGCCCACGCCGCAGGGACCCCGACGGCCCATCAAGGCGGCCTCTTAGAGATCCCCTCGAGCAGGCTCCGCCTCGCTCGAGGATGCGCGCCCCCCTCGGGCGGGCTCCGCCCCGTTCGAGGGGTAGCACTTCCCTCGAGCGGGCTCCGCCTCGCTCGAGGGCTCGCTCCCCCTCGAGCAGGTTCCGCTTCGCTCGAGGGTACGTCCCGCCCTCGGCCGGGGTCCGCCACGCTCGAGGGCGCCCCTCACGCGTGCGCCGGCCCCCCGTACACGGGCATTTAACGCCCCGACACCGGCGGGACGGTGTCATCATGCGCCGGGCTCGCGCCCGGTGCCGCCGCACCAACTCCCCGGGGAGGATCCCATCCCCATCACCGTGGGGAGGGACCGTGCGCCGCGGCCGGTGTCGTTCCGTGACGCCGTGCGCCGCTCCAAGACGGCTAATGCGCCGAGCCCTCGAAGGGGGGCCGGATGCACCCTCGATTCACTTTCTTGTGACCCTACAGGGTTAGGTGGAGGCGCTAGGCCGGTGGAACACCATCCCTGCCACTGTAACAACGTGGCCGCCGTCCCCTCACGTGCAGGCGCACGCCAGGCGCTGTAGCAACAACTCCAGCACTGTGAAGCGCGTCGGGAAGGGACGCCGTTCTACCTACTCCTGTACTCTGTACGGGTCAACGTCAGCGCCTCCCTCGAAGCCTATCAAAAGGCGTTGCCACCATCCGCTGCCCTTCTACCCTCGAACCGCCACTATTCGGGTACAAGGTAGGCCATGATGGCCAGATCGCCGCAAGGATCGTCCGGACGGCCGCCCACTCTACAAAGACAAGACGTCGCACTTCCTCACGTAGCTAGATAGCGCGGCGCGCATGTAATCCGCCTCCCCTTGATCTATAAAAGGGGGGGCGAACCCCCCGGCCGCGGGGGGGGAGACAGACAGGAACACACGACACACCACGTACTCATTCTCCAATTCTCCCACAATATCTTCACCACTCCTCCGAGGGACTTGGAAGCCACGCTTCCTCTCCCGCCTTGCTTGTAGCGCCCCCACTACGAGCACTCCGGTGCCGAGCAATATAGTGCCTTGAGCACACCACTGCTGGACGTACGGCCCCCCTCGGCCGGAACCAGGATAAATCCCGTGTCTTTTATTGCTTAGCATCGACCATTGAGGGATAGACCTCGGCGCTTTCTACTGGTTAGTGTCGGGACCATATTCCGCACCGACAGAAACGTCAACTTCATGTCCAAGTTTGTACCATCTCGGGAGGATACAGGGGCCAAGTGATGCATCAATGGAAGCTTCTTGAAGTCAAGATTCCAACCCAACAAATGGCAGATCATTTCGACTTTCGAGCTACGAGTAATGACCATTTTACTAAGGATACGCAACAGCTGAAAAGACGTGCGTGAACTGCAGAGGACTTCACGAATGCTTGCACCAGCTGGCCTTCCACCTCCCAACACGGCCACTTCTATTCACACTTATCCCACACCCAACTAGGAGGGTTGCTCCTAGTATAAATACCCCCTATGTACCATTGAGACTTCAGTTTTGGATTATTGTGAATTGTTGATCACATATGGTTGATAGCAACCACGCTGTTGAGTGCCTTGCACACCCTTGTTCTTCCCTATTCTTCAAGGACTTGTGAAGAAATTCCTATGAGGCCCCTAGTTCGTGTTCTATGGCTTCCAGTTCGACTGCACCGTATTGTGTGGATTAGTCTCGGATTGTGGCTCTGCGGTCGTTCGGTGATCGAGTCGAAGTCTTCATAGTTTTGGTGCCTCTCACCCCGTTGCTTGGTCGTATCCACCCTGGATCATGGCTCTATGATTGTTCGGAGATTGAGTCCGAGTTATTTTCGGTGCCTCTCTCCCTTTCACTTGGTCGCATCCAACCATTGTCAGGTACCTATTTACCCGCTGTTTTCAGCAATTTATCTTGTTACAGAACTTACAGTCGTGAAGATCGACCATCCCAAGGACCCTTCTTGTAGTGGTCTCTATCAGGATAGGTGCAGACGCACTTGTAGGGCCTACCAGCCCTAGCTAGTGGCTGTGGGATTCCCTGGTGCCGGTTGTGGTAGTCCATTGATCTAAGTGCTTTCACCCTTAGCCATTGCTCAAACCAACTTGAAATCAATGCTTCTGGTTCGTTCAAGACTTGTTCGTTGGATAGATGTTGGCCTAGGCTTGAGTTATGGGGAGTAGCATTGGCAGTACTGGCCGCATCTGCCACATGTGATCCAACAGTTCATCTTTTCTCCATTATTTCATCACTGCATACAAAGATTACAACAAAACTCATGGAACTTTATTAGTACTAAAAATGTGCACGAAACTTATCGTATACTCCTCTCATTTCTGAGATAATGACAATCACATTTTTGTTGTAAGGACCATTAACAAACTCCACCAAGCTGAACTTTTGCTCGTCCCTGAGCAAAGCCTAGACTCGGTCTAGGTGGATCAAAATTGTGTCAATGTTAACACCCTGCAAGTTCCTGTGCACAATTCTATACTCCACTTGCCGTTTGAAAATATTGGTACTATAAAATATTAGCCTTGTTTTTACTTGTGGGGCTTGTAGTTTTTCACCTTGCCTTCGAAAGTTGTAGAATAGAACAGTTTGGCTTTGCATCACTTACTCTTTTCTCTTTTCAGGTCCCATCTCAGAGTTTTTATTTTGCAAAGTAAATACAATGTTCCTTGAATGGTTCTCTTGGTCGCTCAAGTGGTATTTATTCCTTACCAAAGGCATTTAATTGAGCCTTAGCTTCATACACTATGGCTTGTATGTGGAGCTTTGGGTAGGATAAGTATGAGCTTACTTGTGCCACATGATGTTGATCCAAAGACAGGGTCCGAGAAGAAACTATTCATGTAACTTGATTGGATGTGCAAGTGTGTGGAATATCTTTCTTTGATTTTTCTATGTACTCCTTGCTTGCAATTCTTTCTTGCTTTATTTTGGAGGGGATCATGTTGCTCTCTCTTTTCCCCCCTTTTCCCCCTATGCTCTTTGATTTGAGCACATCATTTTTTCTTTTTCTTTTTTTTGATGACCCCTCTCTCCTTTTGCAAGAATACAAGAGAATTTTGTTTAGAACTTCGGAGTTTTTATTTTTTTTGTGGATAAATGACATGTTTTTGCATAACTCCCAATGTGGAAATTAGCATATGTATGTGGTGTGTGTGTGATCTCAATTATGGGAGCATGAAAAGATTCTACCAAGGGTCAAAACAATTTGGTAAAACTCAAAGGGTCACAACAAAGCATATGTAAAGGTTCATATTTGGTATCAACATATGGCTTTGGTAGGTGATATGAGTATATGACCGTTGAGGAACATGTCATGTTTTATTTTCTCAAAAGAAATCATCTGAGGTTTCCACCTTACTATGATATAACCCAAATCCAGACATGCTACTCCCCAACACACCCACGTCACCCTCCCCCAGGGCGGCTCGAGTGTACCTAACCCTAGCCGTTGCCACCACACTTCCCCCTCCATCCCGCCCTCGCCGTCACTGGAGGGGCCTGCCAGAAGTCCGGTCAGCTCCCAGGACGGCAGCGACGGGGCTATCGGGGCCGGATTTGGCCGCATGCTGGTCGGGGCAGGAGAGGCGCATGACGGGTGGCTTGGTGGGCAGCGGACGCAGCGGTGCCCGAGACGTTTGGAGGCGAGGTGCGGCTCGCATGGATGGCAGCGGCCGCGGCTCGGTGTGGCGGCGGGTGCCAGAGGCAGGCGACACGGTGAGATGGCACGCCTCACATCTGGGCGCGCGGAGCTGGCTGCGGCTGCAGCTCGTCGTCCGCGGTAGATGGTGCGGTGGCGGTGGTTTCCGGCAACGGATCTAGTGGTCTGTGGTGCCAGCGGGCCAGTTCCATGGGAGGAGAAGGCAGTGGACGAGCTTCTCAGATCCGGGTCGTGGCCTGCGTCAAGGTAGGAAACGAAGTAGGCTTGCTAATGGGTGCCGGTTCTTGGAGCCTACCTTGCTCGGACTAAGTTATGGGGAACAGTGGCGGAGCTAGAAATTAGTTGTTGGGTATTCCCATGAAAAAATGTTGAGTTTTGGGCTGAGACAAGAAGCTAAGAACTCCTCCCTTCAGTTCCCTATTAGAAGTCGTTTTGGACAATGTTTGAGTCAAACATTGGGAATATAAATCACGAATAACTTTTAACTCGTTGAGTTTAAAAATTTGAAAATCATATAAATAGATTTGTCTTGAAAATTACTTTCATAGGAATACACATATATAACTTTCTAATAAATATTTTTATAGAAAAAAGAAGTCAAAGTTGTGCTTTGGTGACCGTGTCGCTGTCCTAAATGACTTCTAATATGGAGAGGGAGTACTAAAATTACCTAGCACGAGCTATATGAGTTATACACATGTACATATCATAGATATACTCAACCTTTTGCCAAAATTGTTGGGTATTCCCGTGCATACACATGCATCACTATAGCTCCGCCCCTGATGGGGAAGTGTTTGGTTTTCCGTGGCCGCTCTCGAGGTGAGTTCGGTAGTGGCATGTGGCGAATGGCGGCCTCGACCGACCTTGCACTCTTGTGTGTGGACCTATCTCATGGCCTAAGTGCGGCGAGGGTTAGCCGGTGTGCAACACGGTGATTGTGGCAGTTGGTGGTTGCTGCAGGCTGCTTTCATCCTTCGGTGTCCCCTTGGGAAGATCTAGGCTTTTCCAGTCGGTGTCGGTCCGCCGGTGAGCTGAGTTGAGTGTCGCGACTCTCATGTCATTGGTTGTCGGTATGGTCGAGGGGAGCCTAAGTGCTCACCCCTCATGAAACTGACGACCCGCGGCCATTGTTGCAGCTCAATTTTTTTTCATCGTCGGGTTGGCATTGGACGGAACTTCGGGCGAAAGCTTTACCTGACTTTGTGTCGGTCTCAACAATGACAGCATTTTCAGGTGTCACGAACCTTCTTGGAGGTGTTGTTGGGTTGCTTTCTGCTGTGTTTTGATTCTCCTAGTGAAAACCTTTCTCCAGTTATCGGAGGAGAGATGACGACGCCTTCCACGTTGTTTCCTTCTTGAGGCGTCGCTTTGGAAATCATGACCTGCCTCACCTATGGAGGAATGGCTAGGCGGGCGTTTGAAGAGTTGAAGTCTGATGGAGAAGAAGATCGAAGCTTAATCTTCTTTTTTCTTTATCTTAGTGTTTTTTCTTGTTTCTTTCTTTTCCTCGGTGTGAGTTTTAGAGTCTAAGAACTCTGGTTTCGTATAACCTTTGGTTGTATATATCCACTTATGGATATAGAGGCTGGATTTTAATCCTTAATCTGAAAAATGCAAGATTAACATTGTTACACATATGATACTAGGAAACAACCTAGGTTTGGTAGTAAACATTTGCTCCCACAAAGGTTTCATTCAGGCTCATGTTTCAAATAACACAAACAAATTCAAATGCTCATAGAGTATAAAGTTGTACACTAGGTTCTTGCAAAATTTTTATAAAGCAACCAATCATCATTTCCAAAATGAGGGGATATAGACAAGATTCCAGCACACAAGTTGGGAGTAAACTAATTATTTTTTATTTACATGTAAAATAAAAATGATAAAAAAGTAATGAGATCGTTCGGATAGTCATACCTTTTCTTCCAGGGAGATTTTTTAGATCCTTACAACAAAAATTCGACTGTCATTATATCAGAATTGATAGGAGTATATGATAAGTTTCATGCACATTTTTAGTACTAATAAAACTCCATGAGTTGTGTTGCAATCTTTGTTAAAATCCCGCCTCTTCTCCAACTTGATCCAACTTGAAATCGTGTTGGAGAATCATCGACCTCGGCAGCTCATGTTGGAGAAGAGGCGGGATTTCATGGTGTACCAAGTGGGAAAGCACCACCAGGAGGAATGGAGGTGTCCTAATGCAGCAATGGGGAGGCATCCCAATGCAAGCATGGGGGCATGGAGCAGCCATGCCGCCTCCACCGCCATATTATTACACCGGATATATGTCTTTGCCATTTCAGGGGACGATCCCTGACCTGGGATTCGTGGCGCTCTATGCACATCTACCTCAACCTCAAGAAAGTGCAGCCATAGTTGGGGCATATGCGAGAAGGAACGTGCAAAATGTCGAACCCATCTGAACAAATGTAAGTCAGCTTGAAGATGGGTCTGCAAGCATTGCTTATCAATAGTCATACCGCTGAAACAATTCCAAGGAAGAAAAGCACATCCATACTATGAACAAGGGTACAATGCAACGGGGCATCAACAACAACCACCAGAAGAATGAACAAGAGGTCGCGAATTAAAATGCTCGCACAATTGGTTTGATTTTCGTTTTCAATTATTTATTTTCAGCGTGTGTGCAACTTCGCGTGTGTAGCATTTTCTTTTTCATTCAGCATATGCTCTAGTAGTAGTAGTTTTTATTTTCCATCACCATGAATAAATTGCATCACCTATGCTGTCATGATTATGATCATTGGTAAGGATGGAAAAACTATGCCATGTTGATATATAATGATTATTGCGACTTTGCTCATTCTTTGTGCTGGTTTTATGTGTGATTAAGCTGATATTTAATTAAATGTTAGCTTAATCTTCTGTGGATGTTATGACAGTTTGAGACCCGCAATGTTTCTTATTCGCTCTCACTTTCAAATGAAGTAAAGAATCATTTATTTTAGTTTAAAAAGTGATGCTAGCCATATCAATTAATACCCTTTGCTTTTTTCTGTACCTATCCAAAGCCATATGTTTTTACAATCTTTAGCATGCAAGAATTATTTTTTGGTGCATTGATTCAAGATTTGTTTTCTTTGGTTCAAGACAAAGATGCTGGTCATTCTATTTTTTCTTAACTTCTTTTTGCTAGCCTTTCTATTCGTGCATTGTGAGTTTCCACATTGGAATTATGCAAACTTCGCTAGATATCCACCCATAAACCCAAATATCTTTTGTGATACCTTCCTTGTCCACAACCCAATTTGAGTATCAATATTTATTTTGAGAAAATGAGAGGAATCAAGGTGAGGAAAAACAACTTTGGGTGATCTTCAGAGAACACAGGAAAAATTGAGACAAATCCGAGGCAAAATGGAAGTGTGCGCACACAGTGTGGCGGTCAAATATAACACCCCTAGCTATGAGTTTACCTTCAATGTTGGCATTGATTTGATATCCAAACTATTGATCCTAACTGTGAGACATGGGTACCCCTGGGTCCCCACCGACCAGGCTCACGGCCGTCCCCGACAAAGTGGGTCCGACCTACTAGAAGACCTGCCGACCTGTCAGTGGGCCCAACCGACCTAGTTGGCGGCCCACACGACCTCCTGAAGATTCCCCAGACGACCTAATTCAACACGACCTCAAGATTTGGCGTACAAGACAAGACCTCGGTGGACTTCGCCTAAAGCAGATCGACGGGGTATGGCAAGATGTGTAACGTAGACTTAGGTCTCCTGGTCGTATCCAACGAGGAGTCTGGGAACCGACCTCATCCGCTGGCCAATATAAGGCGGACGAGGCGATCCCTCATGTAACCTCAACCAATCCAATCCCCAAGCAATCTACACCGACAACTGGACGTAGGGTATTACTCTCCGGTGGCCCGAACCAGTATAAACTCGCCGTGTTCTATGTGTTCCGCGTACTCGTGTGCGACCTTCGAGTTCTTAGCCTTAGACTCCTCCCCGCCGAACAAATAAACCACAGGGATTAACACCCCCGTGGGCTGTCCAGATCTCACCATCTGACAGTTGGCGCGCCAGGTAGGGGCTGAGTCAACGTTCTTCGTGCAACTCGATGGCTTCGACCAATGGCGTCATCTTCCCGGAGAGCGTGACGGACTTCCTCGCCAACCCCGTCGACATTTGCTTTGGCTCGATGCCGGCGACATTCACTACTTCAGCCGCCTGCCTCTTCATCAAAGGCAACGCGGTCACCGCTAACCAACAGATCGAAACGGATCCGACGAAGAAAACCCACCCACCCACGCCTAGCGACTTGATCGCTGGGATCGATCATGTCGAGGATATGATCTCCGATACAATCAAAGTCTGTGAGCACGCCAAGCGTACTCGCGCGACTACCTCGACCTCCAGCATGCCTCTTGGCTTGCGTAATGCCGCCCTCGTAGCATCACGCTACATGAAACGCAAGATCCAGATCGAATCTGGACTCAACTCTCAAGATCGTGGAAGCTGCAGGAATCACCTTGATGAACCCTGTCCTATCCACGAGAACCCCAAGCACACAACACAACAGTGCCGTGTCCTCAAGAAGTTTTGTCGACCTCTTACCACGGCTCACCGTCGCCGGTTGAACCAAGAGTCGTCTCCAGACCACCTTGCGTTCCAGGTCGCCCACACAACGATCTCCCCGAACTATACGGGAGAAGAATTCGAAACCCTAGATTGCCAGATCTTGGTCGTATCTGCAGATGTGCCACCCCAAGACAGAGGAACAGACACGCAGCGTCAAGAGCGTGAAAACGCCAACGCTGCCCGAGCTGTTCGACGACAACAAGAGATCGCAGCTGCTGCCCCAGGTGCAGGCCTTCAACCGGCTAACGCCGGACAAGTCAACGCCAATTCTGCGAATCAAGCACTTGTGGTACCAGCGGGCCCACAACAGCGACACCACGACGATCAACCTCGTGCCAATAGACTACGTGCGCGAGATCTCCTCAGGGACTTCGAGCGCGACGGGCATGAAGTTTACAACTCACCACAGACCAATTTGGGAGCTACTCTTGCTGTGCTAAACCACCTCGAAGATTCTCCAGCAATCTGGCGCCTCCAAGCCAACGTTCGTGTCGCGGCTGCTCAAATCGAAGAAAGAGATCCCGGATACAGTAGATCTGCGGCAAGTTTCTATTCCAGAAGCCGATCGGAGCGTCCTCGCCAGCGACGTCGTAGCCAGGGTCCCCTCGACCAGGTGTCTGAAGAAGGAAGAGGCGAAAATGAAGTAATACAGCCGGCTAACCCCGCTGCCAACGCTGCAGCCAATGCTCTGACCAACCCAGCGGCTAACGCTCCAGCCAACGCCCTGGCTAATGCCGCTGGCAATGCTGCCAACAACGTAGCCAATGCTGCCAACATCCAGGGGGACCTCGCCCCAAATCCAAGACGCAATGCAGGAATGCAGCCTCCTCTGGTCCAGGCTGATCGTGCAGAGGGAAGTCGGCGCCACCGTATAAGAGATGAAGTTGAAATAGCTCAGCGCGCAAACTACAACCGCGAGCATGGGGTGCCTGACCCCCTCGACGCCAATAACCCTATCCAAGCTACAAATCTCCAGATCATGCACGACCAGGAGCTCTTGCGACGCGCCCAGTACGACCAAGATAATGGTCCTCCTGACGACCTCTACGTTATCCCTGCTGATCATTCTCCATCAGCAAGTCCGGGAGCAGTCAACAATTTTTCGGCTTTCTCACGACGTCTCCGAACGATCAGATACCCCAAAGACTTCAAGCTTTCAATTGAGAAGTACGACGGTCGCTCCGACCTGAGTATATGGCTCAAGATGTACAGTATAGCCGCACATACCTCGGGGGGCAATGAAGACCATATGGCCGGATACTTTCCTCTCGTGATGGGCAAGGCACCACTCCTGTGTCTCGACAATCTCCCGGTAGAATGCATCACCTCATGGGTGACTTTGTCCCGCCTATTCACGACCAACTACCAGGCGACCTACAATCGTCTTGGCAATACTCACCACCTCGCTAGAATACGGATGAGAAGAGATGAAACTCTCTGTGAGTACACCAACCGCTACTTCGAGAACCGCAACACCCTCGTAGGTGTCAAAGATGACGACGTCATTGCATACTACAAAAAGGGAATCATTAACATCAAGTTGTTCGAGAAGATCCACGAAGCCGACGCCAAAACCATTGGTGACCTCATAGCCTACGTCGACAAACTGGTTGTGTCGGTGCGGAATGTGGTCTCGACACTAACCAGAGATAGCGCCGTGGTCTATCCCTCAATGGTCGATGCTAAGCAACAAGTGACACAGAGGTTTTATCCCGGTTCCGCCGAGGGGGCCGTACGTCCGACGAGAGGCGTGCTCGGGGCACTATATTACTTAGCACCGGGGGTGCTTGTAGTGGGGCAAATACAAGCAAGGCGGGAGAGGAAGCGTGGCTTCCAAGTCCCCGGAGGAGTGGTCGAAGATATTGTGGGAGAACGAGTTTGAGTACGTGGTCCGGTGTCTCTTCCCCCTTCGTCCTCTCGTCCGTCCCCTGTCCCCCCGCGGCGGGGGCTCGCCTCCCCTTTTATAGGCCAAGGGGGCGGCGAGTTACATGCACGCCGCGCTATCCAGCTACGTGGGGGTGCACGTCGTGCTACGCTGTAGAGTGGGCGGCCGTCCGGACGATCTCCGCAGCGATCTGGCCATGATGGCCTACTTCGTACCCGAACAGTGGTGGTTCGAGGGTAGGAAGGCGGCAGATGGTGGTGGCGTTCCCCGATAGGCTTCGAGGGGAGGCGCCGATGATGGCCGGTACGGGGTACGGGGGAGCGGAGCAGAACGGCGTTCCTTCCCAATGCGCTTCACGGTAGTGGAGTGGTTGCTACGCCGCCGGCGTGCGCCTCGCACGTGCGGGTACGGCGGCCACGCCGTCACGGTGGCCGGGATGGCGGTCCACCGGCCTAGCGCCTCCACCTAACCCCCGTAGGGTCACAAGAAGGTGAAATCGAGGGTGCGCCCGCCCCCCCTTCGAGGGTCGGGCGCGTTAGCCGCACCGTAGTGGGCGCGCGGTGTCACGGGACTAACACCGGCCGTGCCGCACGGTCCCTTCCCACGGGGGTGGGGATGGGCGCCTCCCCGGGGAGTTGGTGCGGTGGCACCGGGCGCGAGCCCCGGCGCATGATGGCGCCGTCCCGCCCGTGTCGTGGCGTTCAATGCCCGTGTACGGGGCCGGTGCACGCGTGCGGGCGCCCGTGAGCGTGGCGGGCCCCGCCGAGGGCGGGACGGACCCTCGAGCGAGACGAGACCCGTTCGAGGGGGAGGAGCCCTCGAGCGGGGCGGGACCACTCGAGGGAGGAGTTGCTCCTCGAACGGGGCGGAGCCCGCCCGAGGGGGAGGAGCCCTCGAGCGAGGCGGAGCCCCCGCTCGAGGGGACTTCTAAGGGGGCCGTCTCGGTGGGCCGTCGGAGTCCCGCGGCGTGGGCCGTGTCCTGCATGGTTAGTCACCTGCATGGTTTAGGCTTAGCGTGTTTTGGTGTAGTTGCGGGATTTAAGTGAGGATTTCATCGTTGTTTAAGGGGGACCCCTAGGGGCTGCCCCCCGACAGTAGCCCCCGAGCATCTGCGGGTTTGCCATTGAGGCTCCCGCAGATGCTGGAACCTACTGATAGGACGTTCTTCCCTCCTTGTTTGCGAACGCTTTCCGTGGGGCCGCGTCGGCCGACCCGCGGGTCTAGCCCTCGAAGCCCTGCAGGAGTGTGGGTTCTCCTGCAGGGGTTAACCGCGAGAATTCTGGTCAGAGAGACGTGGCACATATGCCAACCGACATCGGCGGTATTTCAGCCGGCTTCGGGGGTGCACGCACCGCCGACACCGTTGTCTCCGGCGGGTGCAATTTCAAGGGAGGTGTAGCCGTGCGCCAAGCCCCCGAGCCTTGGCCCGTTCGAGGCGATCGGGTAGAGCTTGGCGGCTTTGTTTTTTGACGCGCCCTCGCCGCCCCTCCGCGGGACGGAAGGTGAGGTTTCGCAACCCCCATCGAGCGGGTCGCGGATTGCGGATTCCTCGTCGAGCTGCTAGCGGGTGGTTCAAGTGGACGTCCATGCCCCGTTCGATAAGGGTAGGCTGCGCGGTCCGGAGACACGTCCATGGAAGCGCTTGCGTGGGTTTGCTAGGGTGGGGCTCGGTCCCGTTCGCTAGGGACCGAGGGCGCGAAGCTCTCCCTCGGTGGGATCCCCCCGCTAGGCCGCCCTCGCCGGCTCTTGAACACGACATGTGGGGCACCCTCGAGCCGATGGGCTCGAGGAACGGCTCGAACGCGCGTGCCCTCGTCGTCCCTAACTCGCGATCCGTGTGGCGCCCGTTCGAACCCGTCGAGGGTCGCTTCGAACCTCCGATCGCAGGGCCGTGCGGGGGTGGCGCCCGGGCGGCCCCGTCTTTTCACGTTTGCGGCCGTCGAGGGGTCTGGGCGAGCCAGCCCTCGAGGCGCTGGTTGGCAGCACGGCGCGGCATGGGTGCTTGCGGTGCCCGCTTTACTTCGCGGGGCCCCGGGCGACCCTTCTCACGCGTGTGCCTTCTCTTAGAGGGTTGACATTGTCTCGAGTCGGGGGCTCGCTCCGCTCGAGGGTTTTGCGTGGCATGGGTGCCCGCGGTGTCCGCTCTACATCGAGCAGTCCCGGCGACCTTCTCACGTCGATATCCCATCGAGGGTTGACGTCATCATGAGCCAAGGGCTTGTGCCGCTCGAGGGTTTTACGTGGCATGGGTGCCCGCGGTTGCTCGCTCTACATCGAGCAGGTCCCGGCGACCTTCTCACGCCGATATCCCATCGAGGGTCGCTTTTGTCCGGAGCCGAGGGCCCGTGCCGCTCGAGGGTTTTACGTGGCATGGGTGCCCGCGGCCGCACTCGCTCTACATCGAGCGAGTCCCGGCGACCTTCTCACGCCGACATCCCATCGAGGGTCGCTTTTGTTTCGAGCGGGGGTTCGCCCCCGCTCGAGGGTTCTCCTTGCTTGGCAAGGGACCCGGCATTTAAGTGCCTCGCGGTCGTGGCCGTGGTTTTGCGCGGCGCGGGCGCGCCTTTTTAGGCGGCGCGCGCGCGCGCGCGCGCGTAGTGGGCGGCGTGGCGGGCGGACGTGACCGCTTCGCCTCGGCTGTCGCCGGTCTTTGCCGTAATGATGGTCCGCCCGCAATGACGTGGCCGCGGCGGTCGTGGTGGGGCCCGCTCGTCGACGCGATGGAAAGATTCCCCGCAGGTTAATGCTAGCGGGGCGTCCGCTCCGAGAGCTCGCCCGTCGGCCTATAAAGCTGCGGGGAGGAGGAGACGGCGGTTTTTTACCTTGGCATCTCACCATTTTCAGTCCCCCGCCCCTTCGTCTTCGCCTAGCTCCTGCCACCGCGCGGTGTCGCCACTAGAGCTTTCCTTCCGTTTCTTGTCCTCCGCTCTCGCTTTCCTTTGCCTTCTCCATGGCGCCGCCTCAGCCTCCCCTTAGGATCCTGGAGCCGTATGCCTGGGAGAGGTCGACGGTGACGCGGTTGGCCCTTGGCGAGCTGGTCGCCGCCGGCCAGCTGGCGGCCAACGAAGACGGACGTCCGGCGGAGTGGATCGTGCCGCCGGCTGCGGACCGCGAGCCCAACCCGCCGGAGGGCTACGTGGTGAGTTTCATCCGTTACCACGAGCGGGGCTTCACCGCGCCGGCGAGCACCTTCATGCGGGCGATGTGCTACTACTACGGGGTGGAGCCGCACAACTTCGCCCCTAACGCGATCTCGCGGTCGGCCACATTCGTGGGCGTCTCGCGAAGGGTACCCGGGGATCCCAGTCAATTGGGAGCTCTGGGTACACCTTTTCCGCGCGGAGCTCATCACGCAGCCCACGACGAGCCAAGGACCCGCCGCGCGATGCGCGCGCCGGCGGGATGTCGCTGCCCCGCGGGGGCAATTCAAGGATGTCTACATCCCCCGCACCATGACGACGAACAACGCCGGGCCGGGAGCGGGGATGGTTCTACTTGCGCAATGCCGAGCCCGGCCTTCCCCCTACACCGGCCGGTGTTCAAGGAGAGGCCTCGCCTCCCGGGGCTACGGGATGTCCACGCCCAAAGACGGCGCGGCAGAGCCGGTCGGCCGGGCGCGGCTGCGCCGCCCGTCGAAGATGGGGCTGAGGGCGGTGGGCGTCCTCGCCTTCCTCCATCATAGGCGGGTCGTGCCTTTGATGGAGAGGCCGCTCTGCATCTTCGAGATGACAGAGGCGGCCAACCCCATCGACCTGGCGAGGTCGCGGATGCTCCCCGACGCCCCTCGAGCGGCCATATGCGCTCACCCGGCGCGGAGCGCCGTCGACACCGGACGCCGCCGATGCCTCGAGGGTCCGACCCCCGTGGGACCTCGAGATGCTCCCCCCTCGGCCCGCCGGTGAGTCCGGCTTTTGATTTCGTTTTAGTTCTTTGTGTTGTCTTAGCCTCCTGACGCGCCCTTGTTGCTCCCGTGTGTAGCCGGTGAACTTCACCATCGCCAAGTCCGTTCCGCCCACCCCCCGACTCCCCGCGCGACCGGGCCGGGCGGCGCGGCAGGGGGGCCGAGAGGAGGGCGCGCGCAAGAAGGAGCGCGCGAGGCGACGTCAAGCGCGTCGCGACCGGCGGTCCGCGGAGTACCGCGGCGTGAAGAGCCGGGGCTCTCCTCCCCCGGGGACCGAGTGGTGCTCGTCCTCCGGAGGAGGACGAAGAGGAAGAGGCCGAGGGGGGAGGGCCCCTCGGACGGGTGGCGCCCCTCGCGCCCCCGTCGCCGAACCCGCGCCGGCGTCCAAGGGCGGCTCGCCCGGGGCGGGCGCCCCGGCGTCCGCCGCCGGGCAATCGACATCGAGAGCGGCGCGCGCCGCGGGGAGGACGCGCGCGCGCCACGGAGGCGCGCGCGCGCGCGCGCCGTGCGCGCGCGGGGTGTGCTCGCGCGCGGGGCGCGCGCGTGCCCGCACGCGCGGCACCATTGTCGGGGGCGCGACGGCCGGCGTGTCCGCACGCGGGGCGAGCGTGCCCCCCGCGCGCGGCGGCGCCTCGGGAGGTGCGGCGTCGGTCGCGCCGCGCGCACGGGGCGGGGCGTGCTCGCGCGTACGGGGCCGCGCGCGTCGGGGAGGCGCTACGGCGGGGGCGGGCGCGGCGCGCCGGCCTCATCCGCTCGAGGCCTCGAGGAAAAGGAAACGGGCCTTTTCCTCTTCGAGGTAAGGAGCCCGTCCTTTTTCGTTTGGTTTGATTTGTCGATGATTAGGTGCCCTAACCTTCTGTCCGTGCCTGCGCAGGGTGGTGCCAACCGTCCCTCCCCTTGCACCAGCCAAGGTGCTGAGGACGGACGCATCGATCCCCACCCGGCGGCGCTCGTCAAGGGCGTCGCGCCCGGGGACAAGCACGGCGGCGGGCGCGAGCTCGCAAGCCCCGCGGGCCGGGGCCTCGAGGCCCCGCCATCGGATCGGCCCGCCGCGGCGGCGGGCCGGAGGTCGCCGGGGGGCGGCCGCGCCGGTCGTCATGGAGGCACGGGCGCGGCGGCGGCCGTGGTGGTGGTGCGGCCCGCGGAGGTCGCCGGGCCGTGGAGGAGGTGGAGCGGGCGCGCCCGCGGGGGCGCCCGTGGATGTGGTGGTACGGCCGAGAGGTGGCGGCCACGGCGCCATGACCCGGGCGCCGCGGCCGCGGAGGCGCGGTGGAGGTGCCGGCGGAGGCGCGCGAGCGACCGCGCCCGCCGGCGATCTTCGGGCGGAGGTGGTGGAGGTCTCGGACGACTCTCCGCCGCCGGGTGGAATCGGTGGGCCGGGCCCCGGCCCACGAACTCCCCCCGAGCCCCGAGGAGGGGGCCCTCGTGAGGCGGCACGAGGGTCACATGGTGGTGGGGGGCCGAGGACATGGTGCCGAGGCCTCGTCCTCCCATGCCGGCCGCCCCGCCCTGTGTGGAGGGGGTCGTCGAGGATCCCCCTGCGTTCGCCGACGCCGGGGGGGGGAGCAAGAGCTGCGGGGCGAGCTCCGGAGCCACGGCGCCACGCTCAACCGCGCGCCGAACGAGGCGCCGCGGGTCCATGGCGGCCCGGCCGGTTCGTCTTCCGGGTGAGCCGTGGTCGCTCGTCCTTTTCCCCTTTCGTTTTCGTACGCTGCATTCAAGTCTTGGCGCTTACGGGCTTCGATTCTGTGATTGCCAGGAGCTCGAGCGTCGTGCCCATGACAAGTACGACGCCTTCGACCGGGTGAACGCCGAGGTTCACCAGCTCCGGAGCGGTGCAGCGCCTTCGACGCGCTTGCCGACGCTCTCAGGACGCCGGACGACTGGCTGGCGTATCGGGCGATGGCGTGGTGCGACGAGCTCCCGGAGAGCTCGGGCGGGGATGCGGCGCGGCGTTCGAGCCCTCGAGCGGGTCCGCGCAGCCCTCGTCGATCGTGACGAGGCGCTGTGGAATGCGCGCGCGGACCTAGAGAAGACGCGGACGCCGGCCGCCAACCGGGGAGGCGGAGGTGGCCACCGCTCGCGCCGAAACTCGGGAGCTCCGCACGTCGCTCGAGGGGGCACGGGCGCAACACCGCCAGCCGAGGAGCGGGCGCGCGAGTTGGGAGCGCCGCGCCAAGGAGACCGACAACCCGAGGGCGCCCTCGACGCCAAGGCCGCGGCCCTCGTCGCCGCCGAGGAGCGGCTCCGGCAAGAGCGCATCGCTCGCCGAGGGGGCCGAGGGGCGACTCCGGCGGGAGCGAGGGCCGCCCTCGGCGACGCCCCGCGCGGCGGGAGCGGGAGCGCGTCGCTCGCGAGGGCGGCGGAGAAGTCACCGGAGGAGCGGAACGCCGCGTTCTCCAAGGTCGAGGACGAGGCGCTCGCGCTCGCATCGCAACGCCAACCGAGAGCCGGCCCTCCGCGAGCAGGCGAAACCGTCCGGCGCCTCGAGCCGTCGGGCCGAGGCCGTGCGCCGGACTTCGAGATGGAGAGGAAGCAAGTCGAAGGTGAGCCACCGTTTGACTCTTGCTTGTTGGTTTTTCGTTTGGGAACTCGCATTCCCTTTTTCTCGATTTCTTCTTGTCTTGTCAATTCCGGGCTTGCGCACCGCCTTGGGGCACGCGGCCGAGCGGGCCGAGGCGCCGCAGCTTCCTACAACTCCTCCGAGGCGAGTTGCGGGAATTGCACGATGCGGCCCTCGAGACCCGCCGCGTCATCGAGGAGGGCGAGGCCCGGCCGGCGCCTCCCCGGCCGCCGTCGTCCGCGTGCCCTTGGTGGCCATGTCACCGAGCGGATGCGCCGGCGCCGCATCCGGGCGTCCGGAAGGGGCCCCCGGAGTGGTGCGATCCCACTACGAGGTTAACTTCGAGGCGGCGGCGGAGGGCTACATCGTACCCGAGGGCGTCTAGGACGAGGTAGCCATGGAGCGCGCGGATGCGCTCGCCGCCGACGCCGCCGGGTCGCTTGCCAAGGCCTTCGAAGAATTCCTCTTCCCGACGTCGCCCGTGCCGCCGCTCCCCCCCCGCCCGAAAGCCGTTGGGCGCTAGGACCATTTTTTGTTTATGTGTATTAGAATTCGGCCTCGTGGCCTTTTGTAAACGAACAAGTTGTTTCATGAACATGAGCGATTCTTCGTAAATGAAGTTGTTTGTTTATCATGCTTTTTTGTTTCTCCTTCTTCCTGAGTAGATTCTAGTTAGGGGAGTTCGATTTTCGCAGGGGGCCCGCTGGGTTGGAGGCGAGAGAGAAGGGCCATAGCCACGCGGCGTAGGCTATCTCTGGCTCGCGTGCTCCTTCCGCTGTGCCGCCTGCGCCCTGTTCGAACCGTGGCTCGAGGTTGAAGTAGGAAACAAACTTAGCGCGTATGGGTTGTTGCGTTTTTTGCGCGAAAAAATGGGACCATTTTGGGGGGGATGCCCCCCGCAGTAGCCCCCGAGGGTAACTTGGGTTCCAGGGGAAAGCCGAGTTGCCCTTTTTATTGAGCTTAATGCCTTTACATAATTGCAACCAACCGGGGCGTTGGCCGTGTGGTTTTTACAATAAAAATACTTGGAAATCCTAGCTAAGGGTAGAAGCGACGTAGCCGTTGGATGTTCCAAGCGTTGGTGAGCTCTTCACCGTCCTCGTTGGCCGCCTTGTATGTGCCGGCTTGAGTACCTTCACCACGACGTAGGGTCCCTCCCATGGGGGCGATAGCTTGTGGCGCCCTCGGTTATCTTGGCGCGAGCCCTTAGGACCGCATCTCCCTCGCCGAAATCCCGCCGACGTATCTTGCGTGCCTGATAACGTCGTAGGGACTGTTGATACCTCGCGGAATGCATCAAGGCTACGAGGCGTGCCTCGTCCACCGGTCCGGGCCGAGTCTTCGGGGGCTCGCCGGTTAGCATCCTCGTCGTAGCCTCGAACCCCGGGTGACCCGTATTCCAAGTCCGTGGGGAGGACGGCCTCCGCGCCATGTACTAGGAAGAACGGGGTGAACCCGGTGGCTCGCTTGGGGTTGTCCTTAGGCTCCACACAACCGCCGGTAGTTCTTGGAGCCATTTTCGCCGCATTTGTTGAGCCGGTCGAAAATTCGGGGCTTGAGGCCCCGTAGGATCATGCCGTTGGCACGCTCCACTTGGCCGTTGGTCCGTGGGTGTGCCACGGCCGCCCAATCCACGCGGATGTGGAACTTATCACGAACTCCAAGAACTTCCGCCCGTGAATTGGGACCCATTGTCGTGATGATGGAGTTTGGCACTCCAAAGCGGTAGACGATGTCGGTGAAGAACGTGACCGCCCGCTCGGCCCTTAAATTCGTGATGGGGCGCACCTCCACCCACTTGGAGAATTTGTCGATTGCGACTAGCGGTGGGTGAAGCCCCCGGCGCTTTCCGCAGGGGCCCGACGATATCCGGCCCCCATACGGCGAATGACCATGTTACGGGGATGGTTTGGCGGTGGCGTGAGCGGGCAAGTTGGATTTGCGGGCGTAGAACCGGCACCCCTCGCGGTGCGTACGATCTCGCCGGCGTCCGCGACCGCCGTGGGGCCGCAGAAGCCCCGGCGGAACGCGTTGCCGACGAGGGTGCGGGGCGCGGCGTGGTGGCCACGGATCCCCGCGTGGATGTCCCGCAGAGCTCGCGCCCCTCGGGGATGGGTACGCACCGTTGTAGGATGCCGAGGCGCGCGCGCTTGTACGGCTCGCCGTCAACGAGGGTGAACGATTTGGCCATCCCGGCGATGCGCTCGGCCGCGGCCCGGTCCGCGGGGAGTTCGCCTCGAGCGATCCAGGCAATATATTTCTCCCGCCAGTCCGCCTGGACGGGGGCCGGCTCGATGTCCATCACATCGGCCTCGTGGGAGCCGTACCCCTCGAGGAGGGAGAGCACGTACGCCTCGTTCGAGGGGTCCTCGTCCATGGGCTTCGCACCCGCCGGGCTCGAGGGAGCCCCCGAGGGTTCGTTGTGATTCGAGGGGTAGGGCTCGAAGGCAACCGAGGGTTGAGCGATATCGCGTGCGAAAACGTTCGGGGGACGGTGATCCGCCCGGACGCAATCTTGGCGAGCTCGTCCGCCTCTTCGTTGTACCTGCGGGGCACATGGTTGAGCTCGATGCCGTAGAACTTGTCTTCGAGGGCTCGCACGGCTTTGCAGTAGGCCTCCATCTTGTCGTCGTGGCAGCTCGCGTTCTTCATGACTTGATCGATCACGAGCTGCGAGTCGCCCCTTACGTCGAGGCGCTTGACGCCCAACTCAATGGCGATTTTGAGGCCGCAGAGGAGGGCCTCGTATTCGGCCATGTTGTTAGACGCGGGGAAGTGGAGGCGCACCGCGTACCGCATGTGTTCCCCGAGGGGTGACACGAAGAGCAGGCCCGCGCCCGCCCCCGTTTTCATCACCGAGCCGTCGAAGAACAGAGTCCAGCATTCCGCTTGGATCTGTGGCGGCGGCAGCTGCGTGTCCGTCCATTCGGCGACGAAATCCGCCAAGATTTGGGACTTAATGGCCTTGCGCGGGGCGTAGGCGAGCGTCTCGCCCATCAGCTCCACGGACCACTTGGCGATCCTACCCGCGGCGTCGGGGTTGCGGATGATTTCTCCTAGCGGGAAGGAGGAAACCACCGTGACGGGGGTGGGCCTCGAAGTAGTGGCGAGCTTGCGCCGCGCAAGGACTACCGCGTACAGCAACTTCTGGACCTGTGGGTAGCGCGTCTTTGTGTCCGAGAGGACCTCGCTGATGTAGTAGACTGGCCGTTGCACCGGCAGGCATGTCCCTCCTCCGTGCGCTCCACAACGATCACGGCGCTCACCACCCGGGTGGTCGCGGCCACGTAGAGCCGCAGGGGCTCGCCGTCCCGCGGCGGCGTGAGGATCGGGCGCTCGTCGGTGACGCCTTTAGCTTGTCGAGCGCGTCCCGGGCCTCGGTGGTCCAGGGAGAAGCGTTCGTGCTTCTTGAGTAAGCGGTAGAGGGGCAGCCCTTCTCACCGAGCCGCGAGATGAAGCGGCTCAAGGAGGCAAGGCACCCCAACACCTCTCGCACCCCTTTGAGGTCCCGGATCGGCCCCATTCGTTCGAGGGCCGCGACCTTTTCGGGGTTGGCCTCGATTCCCCGCCGGGAGACAATGTACCCCGGGAGCATGACTCGCGGCACTCCAAAGACACATTTTTCGGGGTTTAACTTGACCCCATTGGCCCGTAGGCGGTACCGAACGCGACGCCAAGGTCGCTAACCGGGTCGTCCGCCTTCCTCGGTCTTCACGACGATGTCGTCCACGTATGCTTCGACCGTCCGCCCGATGTGATCCCCAAAAACGTGCCGCATGCGCGCGCGGTATGTTGCACCCGCGTTTCGAGGCCAAACGGCATCGTGACGTAGCGTAACGTCCCGAACGGTGTAATGAATGAAGTCGCGAGCTGGTCGGACTCCTTCATTTTTATTTGGTGGTACCCGGAATAGGCATCAAGAAAACAGAGCAATTCGCACCCAGCCGTTGAATCAACGATTTGATCTATGCGTGGCAGAGGAAAAGGAACTTTGGGACATGCTTTATTAAGACTAGTGTAGTCTACACACATCCGCCACTTCCCATTTTTCTTTTTTACAAGCATAGGATTAGCTAGCCACGTAGGGTGGAATACTTCCTTGATGAATCCGGCCTCGAGGAGCTTCCGCAGCTCCGCTCCGATTGCCCGTCGCCGCTCCTCGTCGAAGCGGCGCGGCCGCGTCGTACGGCGCGGGCGTTTGGCAGGATGTCAAGGGAGTGCTCGGCGACTTCCCTCGGGGATGCCCGGCATGTCCGAGGGGCTCCACGCGAAGATATCGGCGTTGGCGCGGGGGAAGTCGACGAGCACCGCTTCCTATTTTGGGTCGAGGGTCGAGCCGACCCTCAACGCCTTGCCCTCGGGGCCGAGGGGTCGAGGGGGACCCCTTGGTCGCTCCGCGTCCCTCGAAGGTGCCTGCGTGCTTGGGGGCGGAGTTGAGGTCTTCGTTGACCATCTTCTCCGCCGTGTTCACCGCGCTTCATCCGGCAAGACCGGTGCCTCTCGCGTGCTCCACGCATTCGACATCGCAAGCCGAACGCGTGCTCGATCGACGAGCCGACGGTGATGACGCCGTTCGGGCCGGCATCTTCATCTTTAGATAGGTATAATTGGGGACCGCCATGAATTTGGCATAGCAGGTCGCCCAAGTATAGCATGGTAGGCCCCTTTGAACCCCCACCACCTCGAAGGTGAGGGTCTCCTTGTGGAAGTTCTTAGGGGTGCCAAACCGCACCGGCGAGTCGATCCGCCCGAGGGGTTGAACTCCTTGCCGGCGCGATGCCGTGGAACGGCTTCGTGCCGGGCCGCACCGGTCCAATCCGATCCCCATCAGGCGCAATGTATGCGCGAAGAGGATGTTGAGGCTACCGCCTCCGTCCATAAGGACCTTTGAGAACCGGCGTTCCCAATGATGGGATCGACCACCGTGGGTACCGGCCCGGTTGGGGATGCGATTCGGGTGGTCTTCCCGCTAAAGGTAATGACGTCCTCCGACCAATCGAGAAAGGCCGGGAGGCGCCCTCTCCGCGGCGAGGACCTTCGTGTCGCTCCTTCTTGCGCCGCCGGTCGACATGTCGACCGGTAGGTCCCCCAAAGATGAGGAACACATTTTCGACGGCGGGGAAGCCGCCGGCGTCGCCCTCGCCCCCGTCTTTCTTGGCCTCTCGCCTCCTTCGCGGTGGCGCGGCCATAGAACTTCTTGAGCATGTCACACCGCTCAAGGGTGTGTTGTACCGGGGTCTTGTGGTAGGGATATGGCTTCTTCAAAGATGTCGTCGAACACTCCCCGGGCCTCGAGGGGCCGGTCGAGGGCCCCGTCGAGCCGGTCGACAGCCGAGGGCCTCGGCGTTACCGCCGTCGCGCCCTTGCTCGCGCGCCGCGCGGCGCGGCTTCTTCCCCCCCCCTTATTGCCCCGCTTGTCGTTGCGGTGCGGCCCCTTTGACTTGCTGCCCTCCGCGGGCACGTCCTCGTGGCGCTTGCCTTTTTTGCCGCCGAAGATCGCCCCCACGGCCTCCTCCCCGAGGCGAAGCCGGTGGCGATGTCGAACGGCTCGTTGGAGTCCGCGGGCGGGCCGCGTCCCGGCCCTCCCCGCACGAGATCCCGCACGTGGTGCCCTCGAGGAAGGCATGCACGATTTCGGATCGCGCTACACCGGGGAGCTCCGTGCGCCGCTTGGAGAAGCGCCGTATGAAGTCCCGCGGCGACTCGCCGGGCTTCTCGCGTGCGGGGAGCGCGAGGTCCCAAGAGTTCCCGGTGGCGCACGTATGTGCCCCCGGAAGTTGCCCACGAACGTGTGGACTAGGTCGTCCCGGTTATGGATCCGGGTCGGCGGGCAAGTGCTCGAGCCATGCCCGGCCGCATCGCCCGGATGCGGGGGCAAGTTGCGGATGATGACCTCGTCGTTAGTGGCCCCGCCCACCGGCAAGCCAAGCGGTAGTCATTGAGCCACACGCGGGGGTCCGTCTCCCCGTTGTACTTGACGATCGTCGAGGGTTGGCGGAAGCGTTGGGGGAACGCCGCCGCTCGGATCTCCCGCCGAACACGCGAGTGCCCGGGGCTCCGGCGTCGGGGAGCGGTCCTCGCCGCTGTCGTAGCGCCCACCCCGTCGAGGGTGGTAACCCCTTGCCGCTCGCGCGTCCGCCTTGCTGGTGCGCCGGGCGTTGATGACGTTGCGAGCGTTGCCATCTAGTGCCCTGCGCGCGTCGAGGAGTCGCTCCTTGGCCGGCGTGCGCCCTTGCTCGGTGGGATGCCCCGCTGGTCCCCCCGCGTGCACCGAGGGGTTCGCCTCCGGTGCAACTTCATCGCCCCGCGCATCCCCCCGTTGGCGGATGCGTGAGGCCGAGCTTTCGCCCGCCGGACACCGCCGCTTGCTCGATGAGAGTTTGCACCTCGCGGTGCATGTCTCGAGCCTCGGGGGTCGAGGGTGCCGGCATAGCCCGTAGCGGCGTCGCGGCGCAGCCGACGAGCTTCGGCTCGCCCGTGGGGGCATGTCCGCGTTTCCGACGTTGGGGGTGGTGTTGATGCGGTCGCGGACCGCCGGCCCGGCTCCCGCGCGCGTTCGTCACGCGCGAAGCCTCCCCCGCCATTGAGGAGCGGAGCAACCGCACCGTTTGGTACTCTTCCGCCGGCTTGGCCTCGAGCTCGCGGGCTTGGGCCGGCTGTGCGTCGACGTCGGCCCCAACGAGAGCGCTTGGCCCCCGCGGCCGGGCGCGCGGCGATCCCTAGGGCGGGTGTGACCTCCCCGTCTCCCGGCGCCCACCGCGCCGGCGGCGTTGGCCGGTCGTTGGTGATGACGGCGCAACACTCCCGCGTGGGGTCGTAGCTCCCGGTGCTGGAGTCGTCGGAGCAGCCGAACCAGTAGTCCGCGGCGTCGAGGAAACGCCGGAACGCGACTGGGTCCGGCACGCCGGAGAAGTCCCACTCCGCGTATCCGTGGCGGTTGGCGGGTGGCATCGTGTCGACGGATCCCAGGGATGACTCATCTGCCGCTGAGGTGCCGGGGTCCCTGGCGACGAAGACGTGGCGGCCAGGGCGAACCCTCGCGCATCGTCGTGTTGACGTTGGCGTTGTAGGCCGTCGTAGCGCCACGCGGCCCCGATGGGGATGCGCGGTCCAGAGACTGCGCGCTGTCCTGCCGGGGCGGTGGCGGTCGTTGTGGTCGGCACACCGCGCCGGGCGGCGGCACGCTCGCCCGCCGCCGCTCGGATCGCGCCCGACACGAGCGCCGCTCGGAGCGACGGTGGCGTCGTGGCGCCGACGGACCCGCGGCATCCGTGCCGCGGGCGCCGCGCCGTGGCGTTGCGCGCGGCGGGGGCCAATGCTGACCTAGCCTGGCGCTGCGCGCGGAGCTCCTCACGGTTCGTGAGGCGCATGAGATAGCCGTTCCCCGTGGCCTAAAAATTCAGGTCCCCGAAGCGGATTTCGAACCCGGGCGGGGAGGGGGTCCGAGCTACCCATGCGTAGCGCGTAGCACGATATTCGGTGCGAATCACCATGGAGGGAGTTGGTGAAATGACCTTAGGCGCTCGTTTGCCCCACGGTGGGCGCCAGCGTCGGTGCGGAATGTGGTCCCGACACTAACCGAAGATAGCGCCGTGGTCTATCCCTCAATGGTCGATGCTAAGCAACAAGTGACACAGAGGTTTTATCCCGGTTCCCGCCGAGGGGGCCGTACGTCCACGAGAGGCGTGCTCGGGGCACTATATTACTTAGCACCGGGGGTGCTTGTAGTGGGGCAAATACAAGCAAGGCGGGAGAGGAAGAGGATGCGTGGCTTCCAAGTCCCCGGAGGAGTGGTCGAAGATATATTGTGGGAGAACGAGTTTGAGTACGTGGTCCGGTGTCTCTTCCCCCTTCGTCCTCTGTCCGTCCCCCCGTCCCCCGCGGCTGGGGGCTCGCCTCCCCTTTTATAGGCCAAGGGGGCGGCGAGTTACATGCACGCCGCGCTATCCGGCTACGTGGGGGTGCACGTCGTGCTACGCCGTAGAGTGGGCGGCCGTCCGGGACGATCTCCGCAGCCGATCCGGCCATGATGGCCGACTTCGTACCCGAACAGTGGTGGTTCGAGGGTAGGAAGGCGGCAGATGGTGGTGGCGTTCCCGATAGGCTTCGAGGGGAGGCGCCGATGATGGCCGGTACGGGGTACGGGGAGCGGGCGAACGGCGTTCCTTCCCAATGCGCTTCACGGTAGTGGAGTGGTTGCTACGACGCCCGCGTGCGCCCGCACGCGCGGGTACGGCGGCCACGCCGTCACAAGGTGGCGGGATGGCGGTCCACCGGCCTAGCGCCTCCACCTAACCCCCCGTAGGGTCACAAGAAGGTGAAATCGAGGGTGCGCCCGCCCCCTTCGAGGGTCGGGGCGCGTTAGCCGCATCGTAGTGGGCGCGCGGTGTCACGGGACCGACACCGGCCGTGCCGCACGGTCCCTTCCCCACAGGTGGTGGGGATGGGCACCTCCCCGGGGAGTTGGTGCGGCGGCACCGGGCGCGAGCCCCGGGCGCATGATGGCGCCGTCCCGCCCGTGTCGGGCGTTAAATGCCCGTGTACGGGGCCGGCGCACGCGTGCGGGGCGCCCGTGAGCGTGGCGGGCCCCGGCCGAGGGCGGGACGGACCCTCGAGCGAGACGAGACCCGTTCGAGGGGGGGTGAGCCCTCGAGCGGGGCGGGACCACTTGAGGGAGGGAGTTGCTCCTCGAACGGGCGGAGCCCGCCCGAGGGGGAGTGAGCCCTCGAGCGAGGCGGAGCTCGCTCGAGGGGACTTCTAAGGGGGCCGTCTCGGTGGGCCGTCGGAGTCCCGCGGCGTGGGCCGTGTCTCGCATGGTTAGTCACCGCATGGTTTAGGCTTAGCGTGTTTTGGTGTAGTTGCGGGATTTAAGTGAGGATTTCCCCGTTGTTTAAGGGGACCCCTAGGGCTGCCCCCGACGAGTTGACACTCAAGACGTGGTAGTGCATGACTTAAACGGAGAAGACCACGACGACAGAGGCAACAGGTCGCGCAAGAGATCCGGCGAAGCCTACGTAACAGATCCGCCAAGACCTTCCACCTTCCTTGAAGGTGACTTCAATATGGTCATGGACGACCAGTGCCAGTTCCATCGCGACGCCAAGCATACCATGAGGGAGTGCGAGCAGCTAAAGCGTGCCCTCGGGGTACCATCCACTTCCAAGAAGACCAGGGGCAACATCAATGACGACCACAATGGTGGCCAACGCTTCGAGAATCGCAACCGTCGACCTGATCGACGAGATTACCGCGATCGTAGACCCTATCCTCGCAATGATGATAGGGATCGACGCGATTATCGCCGCGACTATCGCCGTGATGACAGACGAGACGACTATCGTCGCAACGACCGCACTGATAAGCACGACAGAAGCGACCGTCATGATGATCGCCACGACGATCGACCCAACAACCGGCGCGACGACCGACGTCGTCAGGACGACCACAATCGTCAAGACAACAACCGCAAGGAGCGGACACCTCCACCACCACCCAAAGGGGGCAACCCCAATGGTGCATTCCCGAAGGCCAACCGTGAGATTAACTTCATCGTTGGTGGACGCCAAGCGATCAAAACCAACCGACAAACTCGATCGAACGCCAGGGAGATCGGGCACGTCAACACTGAAAATCCACGACCTCTACGGTGGTCCGGATTCCCAGTCACTTTCTCTAGGAAAGATCATTGGGTTCACATCCCCGACCCCGGAACCTTTCCGCTGGTCGTCAACCCCATAGTTAATGGGGCCTGGTTGCCTAAGACTCTCATCGATGGAGGTAGCAGCCTAAACATTATTTTCATAGAGACTCTACGCAAGATGGAGTTCGACTTCTCCAAGATGACCGCCTGTGATGAACCCTTCTACGGGGTCGTGCCCGGCAAGGCTGCATACCCCATAGGTCGTGTATGCCTGCCGGTCACCTTCGACACGGAGTAGAACTTCAGAACGGAGTACCTGACGTTCGAAGTCGCGGACTTCCACTCTTCATACCACGCCATCTTCGGACGACCTATGCTCGCCAAGTTCATGGCTATACCACATCACACTTACCTCATCATGAAGATGCCGACGCCAAACGGAATCCTTTCCGTCCTTGGGGACATCATGGTCTCCTATAACTGTGAAAGCACTACCGTCGAGCTCTCCAAAGATTCAGCAATCAAAGCTGCAACAACGGTCATGGTCGCTCAGGCAGCCAAGATCGACCAAGCTACTCTTCAATTACCGGAGCAGAAGCGAACAAGCACAGCTTTGGACCCAAGTCCAGCCATCAAGAAGGTTTGCCTCAGTCTGCCCGACGCATCTAAAGAAGTCGTCATCGGGGCCGACCTCGACCCCAAATAGGAACTCGCGCTCACCAGCTTCATCAGGGACAACGCCGACATCTTCGCATGGAGTCTGTCCGACATGCCCGGAGTCCCTAGGGAGCTGGCTGAGCACAAACTCGAAGTTAACAAGACCACTCGACCTATCAAGCAAAAGCTCCGGCGATTTGCAAAGGATAGAAAACAAGCTATAGAAGTAGAAGTCTGTAAGCTCTTGGATGCAGGTTTTATTAGAGAATGTCAACACCCGGTTTGGCTCGCAAACCCGGTTCTTGTACCAAAGAAGATTGGTGGATTAAGAATGTGTATCGATTACACCGATCTCAACAAGCATTGCCCAAAGGATCCATTCCCTCTACCTTGTATCGACCAGGTCGTGGACTCCACGGCCGGCAGCGTCCTACTCTGCTTCCTCGACTGCTACTCAGGGTATCATCAGATAGCCCTACATCCTGACGACGAAGACAAGACACCGTTGATAACACCCCACAAAATCTACTGCGATAGGGTCATGACCTTCGGCCTCAAAAACGCCGGAGCAACCTACCAAAAGGCAATTCAAAAGTGCTTGAAGACCCAAATTGGGAAGAATGTCGTAGCATATGTGGACGATGTGGTCGTCAAGACTACAGAGGAAGACAAGCTCATCGCCGACCTAACAGAAACCTTTGCCAATCTACGAGAGTTCCAATGGAAGCTCAACCCAACAAAATGTGTCTTCGGTGTCCCTTCCGGATTGCTCCTGGGCTTCATGGTCGGGCACTGAGGCATTGAAGCCAATCCAGCGAAGATCGATGCTATACGCAAGATGGCCAAGACGTCCAACAAAAAAGACGTCATGAAGCTCACCGGTATGATGGCGGCTCTAGGTCATTTCATCAGCAAACTCGGTGAAAAAGGCTTACCCTTCTTCAAGCTACTGAAGAAGGCCGACAAGTTCGTATGGGACGACAAAGCCCAGAAAGCGTTCGAGTCTCTCAAAGAGACCTTGACAACACCACCAGTTATGACACCTCCAATACCTGGGGAAATACTCTTACTCTACATCTCTGCCACCACTAATGTGGTCAGCACGGTTCTCGTCGCCGAGAGAGAAGAAGAATGGCAGGCCTATCCTGTTCAACGACCTGTATATTACGTGAGCGAGGCCCTGGCCGACGCTAAAACATGTTACACACAACCTCAGAAGCTGCTCTATGCGCTCCTGATCACGTCGAGAAAGCTCCGACACTACTTCCAAGCTCACAAGATCATGGTCCCGTCCTCGTTCCCCTTGGGGGAGATCATCTGCAACCATGACGCCAACGGCCACATTGTCAAATGGTCAGTCGAGCTTGGAGAGTTTGAGATCGAGTTTTGTCCCAGACAAGCGATCAAGTCGTAGATCCTCGCGGACTTTGTGTCTGAATGGACAGAGATCCAGATGCCCCCTCCCAAGGAGCGGCCTGAACACTGGATCACGTACTTCGATGGTGCCCTCAACCTCGAAGGAGCAGGCGCAGGCGTGTTACTCATCTCTCCCTAGGGAGAGTAACTCAAGTACGTCCTGCAGATACATTACAAGGCCTCTAACAACGGAGCAGAATACGAAGCCCTAATTCACAGCCTCCGTATAGCAGTGTCCCTTGGCATCAAGCGACTACTAGATTTTGGCGATTCCAAGGTCGTCATCGAGCAAGTCAATAAAGAGTGGTATTGCGTCAAGGACACGATGGATGCTTACTGTGTTGAGATTCGTAAACTTGAAGGCCACTTCGAGGGAATCGAATTCCAACACGTCCCACGCAACAACAACGTCGTCGCCGACGTACTTTCCAAACTAGGCTCTCGTTGAGCTCTAGTCCCAGCAGGCGTATTCGTCCAAGACCTACGCAAGCCTGCAATCAAGCTCCTGGATCCTGATAATCCAAAGCCGTCTCCAAACGACCAAAGTTCAGCACCTCCCCGCGGCATGCTCATGTCCAAAAAAGAGGACGATTGGCGCAAGCCCTTCATAGACTTCATTCTCGACCAACTTGTCCCCAACGACAAAGCAGAGCGAGAACGCATCACGCGGCGAAGCGCTTACTATGTCGTGATTGGTGCCGACCTGTACAGGAAAGCTGCCTCCATGGGCATCTTAATGAAGTGCATCCTACGATCGGAGGGTTTACAATTCCTAGCCGAGATACACAGCGGTGAGTGTGGCTGCCACGCGGCATCCACGAACTTGGTCGGAAAAGCATACTGATCTGGATTCTATTGGCTCACGGCCGTAACTGATGCTAAAGACCTCGTCAAGAGATGCAAAGGATCTCAGTTCTTTGCTAAACAGCAGCACCTGCCAGCTCAGGCTCTGCGCACTATCCCTCCATCTTGGCCCTTCGCTATGTGGGGTCTCGATGCAGTAGGACCGTTTCGTACCGCTCTGGGCGGCTACAAACATATCCTAGTCGCTGTAGACGAATTCACTAAGTGGACTGAGGTCCGACCTGTTGTGAAAGTAACATCGGAAGAAGCAGTTAAATTCATCAGAGACATCAAACACCGCTTCGGTGTGCCTAACAGGATCGTCACAGACTTAGGTGCAGCTTTCACCGGCTCGGTCTTCTGGGACTTCTGCCAGGATAACCTCATTGACGTCTACTATTCCTCGGTCGCCCACCCACGGTGTAACAGCCAGGTCGAAAGAGCCAACGGCATGGTGCTCCAAGCACTCAAGGACCGTATCTACGACGACGCCTCCAACTACGCCACTAGATGGCTAGCTGAGCTGCCTCACGTAATCTGGGGTCTCAGGACTCAAGTCCGCTCCACGATAGGCCTTTCGCCTTTCTTTCTGGTCGACGGATCAGAAGCCATACTTCCTACCGATGTCACCTTTGGAGCTCCACGAATTCAGTTCTACGAAGAAGGAGAAGCCGGGCAAACACGTCGCATCGACCTCGACAGTCTCGAAGAACAAAGACTCACCACTGTCATGAGACAAGCCCGTCATGACCAGCAGCTACACCGCTACCACGATCGCAATGTTAAGGAAACCTCCTTCAACGTTAGCGACCTCGTCCTTCGACGCATCCAAAAGACTGACGGCATGCACAAGCTCTCCGCCCCTTGGGAGGGGCCCTTCATCGTCACGGAAGTAATCAGCCCGTCAACATATCGACTTCAGTGGGGTGATGGGCAAGGAGTACCCAACCCCTGGAACGTGGAGCATCTACGACGATTCTATCCGTAGACTAGTTTCTTTTCAAGCTATGTATTTTCCCTTCTGTATTCCTCTTTTTCAGATTAAATAAAAAGTATTTCAAGCAGTCCTCTGCTTTGAGTCAAGTACTATCTCCTCCTTCCTCATACCCTAAACCCCCCTCGACATGCTCGGGGGCTTGGCTAAAGCCAACATCCGGGTCGCAAGACCTGGGGGTCTTAACTCCTCTCCGTTCCTTCCCTTCGACATGCTCGGGGGCTTGGCTAAAGCCAACCTAAAGGTCGTACGACCTAAGGACATCAGCCTTAACGAGTACGAAGCCTCCTGCCGCCACGGGTATGCTTGATCAGAAAGGTCGCCAGACCTGAGCCCCGGGCTCCTCCCTTGCGCGCCGATCTCTCGTAAGCCTCCACGCTGAGTTGTAGAGGTTGGTAAGCCAGCCTCTCCGTGAGTAATGGTTAGCGAGTCAAGAATACAATACGTCGTCATCTACAAGACCAACCAAACTCGTGCAGGCAAAAGGCAAGTACTTCGTTATAGGTTCCTTCAAAGTTTTTACAAGACATGAGAGGAGGGGGAGGTACAGCTCCTAGCTACTACTGGTTGCCGCCGTCGCCACCTTCACCACCGGCCCCGCCATCACTTTCAAAATCGATGCTCTCTGCCACCTCGGTGGCGGCTTCATCAACTTCGAGCTCCAGGGCGTGAAGATCCTTCGTGATGTCAGCACCACCCTTAATCTTGGTCATGTCGACCTCAGGATAGTGGGAATTGACTCTCATCAGTGCATCGCTCGCAGCCGCTAAGCCAGTCGCCATCAACAAAGTCAAAAGCCTATTAGGAACGTCTACCAGGTGATCAACGATGGACTGCTGCTGATCTCCTTCCTCCAGAACAGGTATGCAAGACTTTGCATAATTGGCAGCACCCTTGAAGTCGTTCAACTCCACCTCATACCCTGCAATGGTGATTTGGTCACTCTGCAATGACTTCAAAACAACCTCGAACTCGACTTCAAGGCCCCGACAAGCTGCGGTCTCATAAGCCAGCTTTTGAGATACGGCGTACTCACTCTCGGTGGCCTCCCTCATCGCCCGTTTGAGCTTCAGGCCTCCAGCCTCGATCTTCCGGACCTTGCCCTCCAGGCCATGAATCTTGCTCCTGGAGGTCGCCAGAGCATTCCTCAGCTCTTCTTCGCAGTTACGGAAATTTGCAAACACAACAGTTAGCCAACAGCTAACGACCTTCTGTTCAAAAAGGGGCAAAGACTAAAACTCACCAGTAGCCACAGTGTTAAACTGCGCAGTGGCCTCCACAGCCTTGCGCCTTTCCTCAGCGAGCTCGTCCTCGAGCCTCTTCTTGTCGGCGGCTGCTGCCTCACGAACCTCCCTGAGCTCCCGCTCAAGGTCGGTAATACGTTGTTCTCTCTCCTCGGCATGCTTCATCACATTGGCCTGGCCCTTGGCCCTCTCCGCTAGTGACTATTACAAAATCACAAACTCGTCAGCGATGCTTCAAAAAATAAAGCAAGCGGTAAGAATACATCACATGCAACTTACAACAAGTGCGTGGTTGATGGTGAGGATGCTGGACTGAAAAGCCCGCATGTCCTCATTGTCCTCGAACCAATCATCCTACTAAGGTGTGTGATCCCAATTAATTGATCGATGAGGCAACCTCAAGCCTGATGTTGAAGACGGATGTACCTGTACGCCGGACGCTTCTGGACCTCCCAGTGCCCAGTCGATTTGAGGCTGGTCCGCGACCACGTCCTCAGCCCCACCAGGTACTGTCCTGATGGGGTCAATATTTACAATTGTTGGGGAGGTCGTCGCCCCAACGTCCCTAGTTGAGGTCCCGACACCCTCAGCAGCGCGCGACGGAGAACCCGCCCCCATGTCGGCCACGAGAGGCGAGACCACCACACCCTCCACCACTCCTTGTGTTGGGGTAGTTGTGCGCGCATCATCTGCAAGCACCTCCCCCACGACCTGTGTCTCAGGCGACCTCGTGCGGGAGGGAGACGATGGGGTAACTGGCACCCCTTGTGGCCTCACCACCGGCCTGCATGGAAAAGTACGACGTCAAGATTGAGTTCAGTTAAAAAGCATAAAAACAAGCATCAACTCTTGAGGTCATACCTCGGCACAGCTGGAAGCCGAGTCTTCGGCCAAAACACCCGAGGCTTAATGCCGCAGGTATCTTCGCTCGCGCCGCCTCAGCACTGCGCTGTGCCTCTAAACCACGTCGGAGAGCCTCCTCCGACGTCTTCTGCACCAGCTCTTGCTGCCTCTTGACAGCAGGACTCTCTGGCCTCTCCGCTGCCTGGCCTTCAGGGACCGGCAGCTCTTCAACAGCCTCATCCTTCTCCTCCTCCTCCTCCTCCTCCTCCGACCCAACCTCCCGCGAGCGAGGTGTCGGAATTGTTGGAGTTGCAACGACCGGAGGGGATGCGGCCCTCTTCCTCTTTTTCTTCTGCTCTGCGGCCTTCACCGCAAAGATCGCAATGGCAACGGCCGAAGCAGACTTCTTCGCCGCCGTCGACCTGGTTCTGCGCCGGGATTTTGCGGCACCGACGACTGGGTCCGCCCCAGCCTCCGTGTCAGTTTCTTCATCAGCCTCCACCGACGAGTCAGACTCATAATTCTCCAGCAGACGACCTGCTGGAGGTTGGTACTTGTCCGACCTCAGCTTCCTCCGTTGTATCTCCCCCTCAGGGAGAGGCACCGGGCACCACATCTGGAGCTCGTGTATCTACAGAACAAGACGGCATACATGTTGTACGACCTAAGTATGTCAATAAAGCAAAATACAGCGACCTAAAGACAGATCTCAGGATCTTACCGGGTCAGCTGGCCTCTTCAACGAATGTGCCCTTGGGCACTTCTTCACCTTCACCTTCCCAAAATACATCTGGGAAACTCGCGCCGCCATCTCCTCTTTGGAGACCTTGCTATTCACCTCACGTGTGGGGTCTGATTGCCCACAGTATTCATACGCCGGGTGGACTCGATCCTTGATCGGTTGGATCATCCGCCGGCAGAACGACCTCGCCACCGCCGCTCCTGTCACTCCTCGGCTCTTCACATCGTTGACTAGCTCCAGGACCCCCTTCAAGTCCTCGAGTTCACGGGTGGAGAGTCCTAGATCCCACTCACTAATCTTCACTGGCTTATGGCCAGTCCAACGCGGAAGACCTGGAATCTGATCCGCAATATAGAACCACTCCGACCTCCACCCGGCGGTGTTGTCGGGGAGGTCGGTGTCTATCCACGAAGCCTTGAGGCCTGACCTCAAATTAAACATCACAGCCCCAACTGGTCCCGACCTCTTGCCAGTGCTCTTGACACAGAAAAAGTACCTCCACAGCGTGAAGTGAGGCGGTATCCCCAGATACGCCTCACAAAAATGGATGAAAGTAGATACTACAGTGATGGAGTTGGGGACGAGGTGTACCAGCTCCACCCTGTAGTAATACAGAAGGCCGCGGAAGAAATCTCCCGCTGGGAGGTTGAAGCCGCGCTCGAAGAAGGAAGCGAAGACGACCTGCTCCTTGACATCCTCGCTCAGGAAATCTTCCCCAGCGGCAGCCCTCCACTCCACCTCCGTCTTCGGCCGGAGCAGCCCCCGGTCCACCAGCGCCTGGATCTTAGCCTCGGTCATCATCGACCGGACCCACGCCGCCTGCGGGTCCGGGATGCAAGCCGCCTCCGCCGCCATTTCACTGCTAGGGTTCACGGTGGATCTAATGTGGCAGAGGGTCTTGATGCGCATGCGCTGGAGGAGCACGGCGCGGAGCGGCGGAGCAAGTACGAGCCTAGCCGGAGGAGGGAGATGGGCGCGCAGGCGCGGGGGCACGACGGTCGCAAGGTCGATGTAGCACAAGAGAGAGAAAGCAACAGGAACGAAAGTGACTGGAGCGAGAGGAAGAAGATGAGGGGGGTGGGGTCAACCCCGCCACGGCTCACTCTATTTATAGAGGGGTCCACTGAATCTATCCGTTGCGGCTCCTTGCTCTGTACAACACGCCCCAACGGATCTATCCCGAGAAGTCCGCGAGAAGATTTAGGCGAATTTTTCGCTGCACATACCAAGTGCTACGACCTCAATCTGAGTTTAGGTCGTCAGCAAAACAAGAAGATCACATCAGGTCGACCTGATGGCAAACACAATTTGCAAGCCCTCACATCATCTAAAATCAGGTCTTTGGCGAATCATTTTGCCAAATCGACCAAGTACATGACAGAAGAGAGCGAACATTACCGTTTGATGATTCAAGTCGTCTACGACCTTATTGGATCCAGAATCCAAGGGTATATAGCAGCCTACGAACTTATCGGATCCAGAACCCGAGGGTACAAGCCACTTACGACCTTACTGGATCTAGGATCCGAAGGTACACAATTCGCTTGCGACCTCATTGGGTCCAGAACCCGGCACACAAGATAAATATACTACAAGGC
This sequence comes from Cenchrus americanus, assembly GCA_947561735.1. Lineage (NCBI taxonomy): Eukaryota > Viridiplantae > Streptophyta > Magnoliopsida > Poales > Poaceae > Cenchrus > Cenchrus americanus. Next base: position 62,334,802 of record OX387240.1, read on the forward strand.
GTGATCTACTCAGAGCGGTCATCACGACCTACACTGCCGAAGCAGAGCACGTCACAAGACTTCTCCTAGCATCAAGACTTTGATGGGGTCCTTGCGGGAGGCTACTCCGGACAGCACGCAATCTGAGGCATGCTCGGCTCCAACCACTAGAATGGAAACACGAGCTTGCTCTTCGGTGCCGAACGCCAAGCTCTGGCGAGCCCCCGGTGCTCACTAGAGACGTCGTGATATAGCTCCAGCTCATTCTGCTATACCTCCAGCTCGACCAGCATCACCTCCAAACTCTGCCTGGTACCACGCAGAGGCAGCGCCCAGCAGATAGAGATGTTGCCTACACTTCGCGAGAATTCTCTTAGCTCCAAGCATCTACAAATACAAGAATTTGCAATCTGGTGGACGAACACATGCCCATGGCGTGGTGGAAATCCTACTCTGCAGCTTCATAGCTCAACAATGCTCGGTGCTTGCCTCCTTCAGTTTCACGGTGCTATTTATAGCCAGAGCCGCGCCTTGGGCAGCTGGCAAAGTGATGACACTGTCACCACGTGACGCGGAGGCCTGTAGCCTGTGTATCATTAAAGGCGATGACATAACTTTTCTGACTCATGACGTCCTTGTCGTTTGTGAATCAATGATGCCTGAGCCCCGCCGCAGAGGTCACATGGCTACAGTAACTCCCTCGATCAGTGGGCAGCATGTCGTTTTCTGGGTTGCAAGAGCATCTCCGACCACTGTTGACCCGTGACCCTGTAGTCTACGCTACAAGACAAAAACTGACCCAGTGTCAGATGGCTCTGCGCCTAACTTAGCCCTCCTTCAACAATGACTTCATGACCTTCTTCTACGACCTGTTGTCTATTATTTGCACCCGCTAGGCTCTGTGTCCTGGTGCACCCGCTATGGCTCTGTACGTAAACGGACCTGTTCCAATCAACCTATATTTCTGTTTCCTGAGCAGAATGGTCGTAGGTTCGATGGAAGACCTTCCGGGGTAGGCGTGCCTCGCTACTCTGCCAGATCATTCTGGGCGCCTGGAAAATCAGTAATACCATGGAGATCAGCAGTACTAATGAGATCTACAATTTTCGTCTAGCCCCCGTGGTCGGTGTGCCTATTGCTGAGGTCGCCAATACCTTAGTACAATGGCTCCGCTGGATGATCAGCAGCTATGTTGGTCGTCTGGGCACCAAAACGACGTCCTTAAGGTCGGCATGCCTTAAATACCTAGGTCTTGCAATACCTTGGTATGTCTACGGCTCTGCCAACCTAGTTGGATGCCCTGGATGCATGACCTTCTGAGGTCGGTGTGCTATCGTAGCCCTGCCAGCCTGCTCTGGACACCAAGGAGTTTTACGTCGGAATGAAGGCCTCTCTATGGGGTGCGCGCCTGATGGCCCTGCCAAGTATCTCCGGTGCTTGGGCGCTATAGACTTGAGACCTTCCTGAGGTCGGCATGCCTCGAGTGGCTCTGCCAGACTCCTTGCAGCTATGCAGGATATCTGGGTGTCTCTACACTCCATAGGTTCAAGATCAACGGATTTTTGGCTTCATCGTCGACCAAACCCAGACATCGCAACTACAACTACGACATCATCGGCGACTTTGTTGACAGTTAATAGTTGTATCAAAGTTCGTTTAGACTTGCAAGCAGACAAGTCTCCCGTCGTAGTCAAGGGACCCTTCTTCCCTTGAGTGGTGAACCCAAGGTATTGAATCCGTGGAACAAATGTGTGACGCAGAAGATGATCTAGTAAAGCCAAGTAACTTCAATCTTCAGTAAAGTGAAACCCTAATGCATCTAGATAAAGAACACAAAACAAGAACAAATCTAATCTACTAAAGACCGGAGGTAACTAAGATAGATTGGGTAGATAAACCGATCTAGCGAGTCGGTTTAAGCCTTTTATTGAAGTTCCAAGCTGTTGACGGTTAATAATTGTATCAAAGTTCGTTCGTGACTCGCAAGCGTACAAGTCTCCCGTCGTAGTCAAGGGACCCTTCTTCCCTCGAGTGGTGAACCCAAGGTATCGAATCCGTGGAACAAATGTGTGACGCAAGACTTAATCTATTAAAGCCAAATAACTGCAATATTCAATAAAGAACCTAATGCATCTAAGTAAAAGACACAAAACAAATCTAATCTACTAAAAACCGGAGAAAACAAAGTAAGATTGGGTAGATAAACCGATCTAGAGGGATCGGGGTAAGCCTTTTGTTGAAGTTCCAAGCAAGAGAAGAAGTAGCAAATCGAATCTTAATAAAAGCCTCTTTAAATCGTGGTTTCCCGTCCAAATCCGAAAACATCCGCCTTTCGAGACCCCCGTTCGTCACAACGTATCCCTATTCATGCGGGGAGCTTAGGGGCGAGTCAAAAGACAAGTCGAGATTCTTTCGGAAGATCGGCGTGTACCTCTAGCCACCGCGGCTACAAGAACACCCTATGTAATCTATCTCGAGAATAGAATTGGAATAAGCAAAGCCGATCGAAAAACGAAATCTTCGAGGAAACACTTGATCGGCGAGAAAAGATTCAACTTGATAATTCAACTATAACAATGATACATACACAAGATCACCACCGGGATCCTTCCTTGATCTTGCTTCTAGCTCCGGGAACTCCGACGCGGTCTTCCGTGCAAGGTTCCCACGTCGGCTAGGGGAACCCTAGTCAACTAGCTCTACCCTCTCCTCTCCGAGATGGTGTCCCTCTCCTCTCTGCTTCTCGGCGGCCGAAGACGAAATCTTCTCCCTGTGGCTCTCGGTCAGGGGACTATAAATAGCCCGATTGGCGGCTAGGGCAAAGGAGAGCATGTTTGGGCCCAAAATGGGCCTGGGCCGGCCGACTGGGTCGGCGGCCCGGGCCCATTTAGGCCCGGCCCGTGGGCTCCTTTGCCCCACGTCGGTTCCCTTGCTTCCTGGATGTTTCCCCTTCGCATGTAGGTCCATGTCGTCGGTTTCTCTCCGAAGTGGACTCAACTCCTTGTCTTGCAAGATTCGGCACTTTTACGGTCGGGTCCCCGGAGCGTCGTCTTCTCGGATCAAGTCCCGGCTTCTTGGAGTTAAGTTTGCTTCATTGCATGACTTGTTCGGGGGCTTCAAAGTCTTGTCATGAGGTGCTTGATGAACTTATCCCGAAAGTCTTGCATTCAACACTAAAACCCCGCATAAACATTAAACTCCAAAACCGACATGCACACGTGAACTTGTTATACCACGGGGGTTAGTACCAATGGATAAGGTATAAAACTCATGCCAACACCGAAGGTAAACTCATGGCTAGGTTGACGGATTTTCACCGTCAACATCTCCCCCATGCTTAAACCTTGCTCGTCCTCGAGTAAGCCTTCGATGGATATCATCATTGCTAAACAATGTTTAAACTTTGCACTTGATTACACATGAGAAAACATAATGCTCTCAAAATTTTAATTCATTAAAGTTCCATAATGTACTAGCCTTCATCTCTACGGAGGGTAGATTCTTATTAAGCTTATCCCACAAGTATTAACATGCTCACAAAGTTTTAAATAGATCTCGAATTTTTGAAATAAAGAACGAGAATAAGAAAAGCTTAACCAAATTCACAAATTTAAATCATCTTGTATATTGCTCATGAACTCTCATCTCACTTGTCTCTCAAGCCTATATATTCTACTCCTCTCCCTCTCATATATATGTGGTAGGCTTTATATGGAGCTTTGAAAGTTTAGTCCTAACAAGATTTTATAAATGAGGTGTTGTCAAAACAAGACAAGCTTCTCATGGTCTTACCGAGACTCGTCAAAAAGGTCATTGGAAAATAATGTTAAATCAAGGAGGGGAAAGAGAAAAATACACACACTTTTAGATAAGTGGACATGTGCAAATGGCAAAGAGTGATCCCAAGGCACAAAGGAAGTCCTCGTTATCGGATTGCACATGGTTGGAAAAATGAGAATGGATCTTTTTAACTTGAAGCCTTGAATGCACTTTTAGAGAGCCGGGGGGGTTTACTTTACGCACATATATTTTTTTCTCTTTCTCATATTTCTCATTCTTTTCTTTCTTTCATTCATTCATTTTTTTCTTGTCATATATTCAGTCCATGACTTTCACAACGAAGTTTTGATTTTTTCTTATCTTGAAAGTCATGAGTATCACTGGATTTTTTTTCTTTCATCATTTTTTAAATATTCCCCTTTGAACTCTAAAACTGCACCGTACCTACCTCCTCCCCCATGCTTAGACGTTGCTCGTCCTCGAGCAAAGAGGCGAAAAATAAGGTAGGTACCGGAATATTTTTCCTTGGAGAGATACTTGAAATCTTCAACGTTGGCACCGTCTTGCGATCTTCCTTGAATTGATGATCCATTCTCAACGATAGGTTGTGGTCAAGGAGGTAATCACAAAAAATGATATTTGGTTTAAGGGTGGATATCCGGCGAAGTTTGTGAGATCTCCGATGCGGGGATACACAATGCACGGATAAGAGGCTAACAAAAAAAGATAGATACGCAAAAATGGAATGACCGGCTTCTTAGTCTCGGGCCGGAGAAATCATGGCCTGCAATAACTCACTCAAAAATAAATCTTGTACACTAAGGTTCATGCACTCAAATATATATAAGGCTTTGGATAGGTTGAGCAACACACAAGTGATATTCGTGACAAGGTTAGCGATATTTTTGAGCATAAAAGACATCTTTAATCTATTCATAACTTGAGAGCACATAAAACACTATGAGTCTTTATTTTAATCATGACCTCCGCTGAAAATTAAGCTAGCATTTAAATAAATTCAGATCTGTATTTTTAAGAGAGCACTAGCTTAAACATGCATAAATCAATCACAAAGATGAACAAAGCTGCAATTATAATCATATATCATCATGGCACGAATTTTGTAACTTTTCCAATGATATAATCAAGTTGGTGTCTTTATTAATGGTGACATCAAGTTGAAATACATACTGAAAATAAACAAACATGCTTGCTGAAAATTAAATAAAAAAAGAAAATACTACGCAAACACACATAAGCAAAAGCTGAAAATTACAGAGAAAAAGAAAAGAAAAGAAAACTAAAGTTCCTAGATCTTCTAGTCCTCCGCCGGTGGTTGATGTTGATAATCTTGATAATAATACCCTTGCTCATAATACGATTGGACGCTTCCTCCGACGAATTGATTTGGCTCCACAAGGTGAAGGCGTCCAAGTTCAAAGGCAATATTTGCATTGCCTTCACCGAGTTGGGCTGCGTTAGATTGGATGGCTGCGATGTTTTGAGCATTTCTTGCAGCATACCCTCCAATAATGGCCATGCTTTGTTGTGGTTGGGGATGATGAGCGTAGGACTCCGCGAAGTTAGCGTTGGGCACAACATAATTTTGTGGGGGTACCGGTGCACCCCCCCCCCCATGCTTGTCCTTGTGACCCTCCGTAATAACTTGGCGGAGGAGGGACCCCGCCGAATGGTTGCACATTGGGTTGTGCTCCACTCGCTTGTGCGGAGGATGTTCCCTCCTCTACGATTCTTCCTCTTTTGTTCTTCCTTGCGGGGACAAGTAGTCCCTCTTCCAACCAATCTTCCCTTCCTTCGGTGAAAAGCCTAAGCCTCTCATTTGGAAGGGGTAGGTTCACTATGGCCTTGCTTGCAAATACTCAAAACCGAGAGAGGTACCACGCAAAAGGTGAGCGGGGTTTCTTGCGATCCCCGGCCGCAAGGAAAAGGCCAACATGGAGAGGTAACACCCCGAACCAATATTACCCGCCCCCGATGTTGCTTCACAACACCAACGGTTGATCATGAGGTAAGAGGGGTCTATTGGCTGCACGGCAATTAAAGCCGAGTATAGCCAATTCAACTCCGTGTCGGTCACCTTTGTTTCCTTCATCCTCCCCAATATCCTCTTGCACATCCAAGAGTGAAATATCCGGATAATGGGGTTGCGGATGCAATTGCGTTGTTGATGGGCTTCTCCCGGAGATCATGTTCCAAAATCCCGCCAACATGCCGGGTGGCACGTCAACTTTTTCCGGAGCTCCCTTGTGGAATCCAAGCAGCTCCCTAACGTGCTCGTAGGGAACCACTTGTTCGATTCCCTCCAAACGGAATGACAAGCTTTGCACCCCATCATCATCAACGATGGGTGCAATAGTCATCAAAATTTCCAAGGCGTAACCCAAATGGGTGTCCACCAATATTCGGTTGGAGAACTGCACCCATCTGAGGTGCCCCAACATATAATATATGTCGGTGCAAAAACCCAAGGTGTAGAGTGCTTGGTCGTCGAACTCGACGTTCGGCACAAGCCTCTTCTCAAGATTGGCGAGCCTCTCCTCCTCCTCCGCCGACAAGATGATGAAGCCGTACGAAGAGTGTGTCGGGGTGTAAGGAGGTGGTGCGGTTGAGCGAGTCGATCGTCGTGGTGGCGCGGGCTGCTCCTCCGTGTGCCCACGAGGTTCGGTGAACCTCATGGAAGTGCTTCTCGCAGCCCTCATACCACCAAGGAGGAGAGCGTCGTTCCTCCTCGGTGGTGCCGTGTCCGTCTCCATACTCCGGGAGACTCGGAAACCGAGTGCCTCCTCGAAGACGTGGTTGATGACGGCTTGGACGACGACGAACTCTTCTTCTTGGAGAAGAGACTTGTGGTCTTCTTCCACATGGTTGCTGCACTCTTTCTTCAACTAAAATTCCGGGTTGCAACCGGTAAACTAGGCACTTAAACTCTTTGCTTCGGATGTGGACTTTGAGTGGATTAAGGATGTGGATTTTTCTTGAGCTATCAAGCTTGGGATGGTTGGCTAAGTCTACGGAGGTTACGAGCACACAAACTTGAACACACAAACAAGGGAAGGAGAGGGAAGCTTGCTGCGAGAAAACGGGAGCGGGGGGCTCCTTAAGTAGGTGAGGCCGGCCGGCCGGCCCCGGCCGGCGGCCGGGGGCCTCCCGGCTCCTCCCCGCCGCGTCTTTCTCCCGGCACGATCATTTCGCCTCCGCAACTTTCCCGCCCGCGTGCTCCACAAGTTGCACCGCCCAAACGCTCTCGTCCACTCCTTTTCTTGAATTATTGGTCCTCCCACTTGATGCTCCATGCTTTGGGTCATGTCCATGCTCCCTAGCTCCACTTGCTTCACATGCCACCATGAAAATCCTACAAAGTTGATGCTTGCTGCCCACCATGCTTGTCCTTTGCATGTGGAATTGGTGAAAGTTGATAAAAGGGAATCCAATGGTGCATGCATGATTAATTCAAACTTGATTGCCTCCATTTAGGTGTGTTTAAGGTTAAGCACTCCTCTAATTCGAAATTTAAAATATTTTTCAGAGCCATGCAAGAGCTCAAGCATAATTTTAGAGAAGTTTTTAAACCATTAAAAACAAATGTAAGTCGAAAATATTTTTCGACTACGTCGATTTCGGTCTCACCGGTATAGTTTTGCTTTCATCGGTTGAGAGCAAACATTTCCCGGCTTGATCATGGGGGCATAGGTTTAGGTTCTAATTTTGGCTAAATAAGAAAGATTTTGAATAAAACAAAATTAGAATAGGCTTAGAAAAATTCTAATCCTAGAGAAACCAAGGATAAAGATTTTTAAAACCAACCAAAATCTTGATTTCTAGGTTCACGCGAGTCCTACCACGTGCTGAATTTTTATAACACTTGAACATAAATCGTGGCTCTACTCGTGTGGTTTTAGCATGAAAAATAAGTCAACCTCAGCACCATAATGAGGGTGAAAGGTTGAGTTAAGGTTCTGAAATTATTTGGTTGAGGGGTTTCTCGAAAAGAAAAGAATCAAACAAGCACATAGGAGGGTTCATGCAAAGGGTTTATGATAAAGCAAACACTCAATCAAGAATTATGTCTCTAATATTGTTCAACCACTTCTAAGTCTAATGTCTTTGTGTCGGTGCGGAATATGGTCCCGACACTAACCGATAGATAGCGCCTAGGTCTATCCCTCAATGGTCGATGCTAAGCAACAAGTGAAACGAGAGATTTTATCCTGGTTCGGCCGCGGGGCCGTACGTCCAGCAGGGGCGTGCTCGGGGCACTATATTACTTAGCACCGGGGGTGCTTGTAGTGGGGCAAATACAAGCAAGGCGGGAGAGGAAGCGTGACCTCCAAGTCCCTGGAAGGGTGGCTGAAGATGTTGTGGGAGAATGAGGAGTGTGTACGTGGTGTGTGAGGTGTTCTGCGTTGTCCGTCTCGTTTCTCCGTCCCCCCCGCGGGCGGGGGCTCGCCTCCCCTTTTATAGGCCAAGGGGGCGGCGAGTTACATGCGCGCCGCGCTATCCGGCTACGTGGGGGTGCACGTCGTGCTACGGCCGTAGAGTGGGCGGGCGTCCGGACGATCTTCGCAGCGATGCGGCCATGATGGCCTACTTCGTGCCGAACGGTGGCGGTTCGAGGGTAGGATGGCGGCGGTGGTGGTGGCGCCCTCCGGTAGGCTTCGAGGGAGGTGCGATGATGGGCGGTATGGGGGTACGGGGAGCGAGCGGAGAATGGCGTTCCTTCCCAATGCGCTTCATGGTAGTGGAGTGGTTGCTACGGTGCCGGCGTGCGCCCGCACGCGCGGGTACGGCGGCCACGCCGTCACGGTGGCGGGGATGGCGGTCCACCGGCCTAGCGCCTCCACCTAATCCCCGTAAGGTCACGGGAAAGTGAAATCGAGGGGTGCGCCGGCCCCCCTTCGAGGGTCGGGCGCGTTAGCCGCATCTTGTAGTGGGCGCGCGGTGTCACGGGACCGACACCGGCCGTACCGCACGGTCCCTTCCCACGGTGGCGAGGATGGGTGCCTCCCGGGGAGTTGGTGCGGCGGCACGGGGCGCGAGCCCGGGCGCATGATGGCGCGCCGTCCCGCGGCGTCGGGGCGTTAAATGCCCGTGTACGGGGCCGGCGCACGCGTGCGGGACGCCCGTGAGCGTGGCGGGCCCCGGCCGAGGGCGGGACGGACCCTCGAGCGAGACGCGACCCGCTCGAGGGGGAGTGAGCCCTCGAGCGGGTGCGGAACCACTCGAGGGAGGATTCGTTCCTCGAACGGGGCGGAACCCGCCCGAGGGGGGGAGTGCGCCCTCGAGCGAGGCGGAGCCCGCTCGAGGGGACTTCTAAGGGGGTCGTCTCGGTGGGCCGTCTGAGTCCCGCGGCTTGGGCCATGCCCCGCTTGGTTAGTTACCTGCATTGTTAGGCTCAACGTGTTTTGGTGCGGGATTTAAATGAGGGTTCCCCCCGTTGTTTAAGGGGGCCCCTAGGGCGGTCCCCGACGGCAGCCCCCGAGCATCCGCGGGTTTGCCATTGAGGCTCCCGCGGTGCCGGAACCTACCGATAGGATGTTCTTCCCTCCTTGTTTGCGAATGCTTTCCGTGGGGCCGCGTCGGCGGGACCCGCGGGTCTAGCCCCGAAGCCCTGCGGGAGTGAGGGTTCTCTGCGAGGGGTTAACCACGAGAGGTCGGAGAGACGTGGCACATATGCCAAGCGGCATCGGCGGTATTTCAGCCGGCTTCGGGGGTGCACGCACCGCCGACCTTGTCTCGGGCGGGTACAATTTCAAGGAGGTGTAGCCGTGCGTCAAGCCCCCGAGCCATGGCCCGTTCGAGGCGATCGGGTAGAGCCGACGACTTGTTTTTTAACGCGCCCTCGCCGTCCCTCCGCGGGACGGAGGGTGAGGTTTCGCAACTCCCATCGAGCGGGTCGCGAGTGTCGATTCCTCTTCGAGCCGGTAACGGGTGGTTCAAGTGGACGCCCATGCCCCGTTCGATAAGGGTAGGCCGCGCGGTCGGAGACACGTCCATGGAAGCACTTGCGTGGGTTTGCTAGGGTGGGGCTCGGTCCCGTTCGCTAGGGACCGAGGGCGCGGAAGCTCTCCCTCGGTGGGATCCCCCCGGCTAGCCGCCCTCGGCGGCTCTCGAACACGACATGTGGGGGCACCCTCGAGCCGACGGGCTCGAGGAACGGCTTGAATGCGCGTGCCCTCGTCGTCCCTAACTCGCGATCCGTGGCGCCTGTTCGAACCCGTCGAGGGTCGGGCTTCGAACCTGCGATCGGTAGGGCCGTGCGGGGGTGGCGCACGGGCGGCCCCGTCTTTTCACGTTTTGCGGCCGTCGAGGGGTGCGGGCGAGCCGGCCCTCGAGGTGTTGGTTGGTGGTGCGGCGCGGCATGGGTGCCCGCGGTTGCCGGCTCTACATCGAGTGGGTCTGGGCGACCTTCTCACGCGTGTGCCTTCTCGTAGAGGGTTGACATTGTCTCGAGCGGGGGCTCGCTCCGCTCGAGGGTTTTGCGTGGCATGGGTGCCCGCGGTCGTCTGCTCTACATCGAGCGAGGTCCCGGCGACCTTCTCACGTCGATATCCCATCGAGGTTTGACGTCATCTTGAGCCAAGGGCTCGTGCCGCTCGAGGGTTTTACGTGGCATGGGTGCCCGCGGTCGCCTGCTCTACATCGAGCAGGTCCGGGCGACCTTCTCACGCCGACATCCCGTCGAGGGTTGTTTTTGTTTCGAGCCGAGGGTTCGCCCCGCTCGAGGGTTCCCCTTGCTTGGCAAGGGACCGGGCATTTAAGTGCCTTGCGGTCGTGGCCGCGGTTTTGCGCGCGGGCACGCCTTTTTTGAGGCGCGGCGCGCGCGCGCGCGTAGTGGGCGGCGCGGCGGCGGCGGACGTGACGGCTTCGCCTCGGTCGCTGCCCGTCTTTCTGTAATGATGACCCGCCTGCAGTGTTGTGGCCGCGCGGTCGTGGTGGGGCCCGCCCGTCGACGCGATGGAAAGATTCCCTGCAGTTAATGCTAGTCGGGGCGTCCGCTCGGAGAGCTCGCCCCGCCGGCCTATAAAGCTGCGGGGAAGAGGGGACGACGGTTTTTTACCTTAGCTTCTCACCGTTTTCGGTCCCCCGCCCCCTTCGCCTTCGTCTTGCTCTTGCCGCCGTGCGGGCTCGGCCGTAAGAGCTTTTTCCTCCGCTCCTTGTCCTCCGCCCCTGTTCGCCTTCGTCCTCTTCATGGCGCCGCCTCGGCCCTCCCCTTAGGATCTTGGAGCCGTACGCACGGGAGAGGTCGACGATGACCGGCTCGCCACGGGCGAGCTGGTCGCCCGCCGGCCAGTTGGCGGCCAACGAAGACGGACGTCCGGCGGAGTGGATCGTGCCGCCGGCCGCGGACCGCGAGCCCAACCCGCCGGAGGGCTACGTGGTGAGTTTCACCCGTTACCACGAGCGGGGGCCGCCGCGCGGCGAGCACCTTCATGCGGGCGATGTGCCACTACTACGGGGTGGAGCCGCATAATTTCGCCCCCAACGCGATCTCGCGGGCGGCCACATTCGTGGGCGTCCGCGGGAGGGTACACCGGGGATCCCGATTAAGTGGGAGCTGCGGGTACACCTTTCCGCGCGGAGCTCATCACGCAGCCCACGACGGAGCCAAGGACCCGCCGCGTGATGCGCGCCGGCGGGATGTCGCTCGCCTGCGAGGGCGGTTCAAGAACGTCTACATCCCCTGCACCATGACGACGAACAACGCCGCCGGGAGCGGGGATGGTTCCTACTCGCGCAACGCCGAGCCCGGCCTTCCCCCCTACACCCGGCGGGTGTTCAAGGAGAGGCACGGCTCCCGGGGCTACGGGGTGTCCACGCCTCGGCACCGGGCGCGGCGAGAGTCGGTCTTTGGGCGCGGCGCGGCGGGCGAGGAAGCACGGGGCGACCGCGATGGACGTCCTCGCCTTCCTCCACCATCGGCGGGTCGTGCCTCCGATGGAGAGGCCGCTCCGCATCTTCGAGATGACGGAGGGCGGCCAACCCCGTCGACGGCGAGGTCGCGGATGCTCCCGACGCCCCTTGAGCGGCCGTATGCGCTCACCGGGGCGCGGAGCGCCGTCGACACCGGACGCCGCCGATGCCACGAGGGGCGGGACCCCGTGGGACCTCGAGATGCTCCCCCCTCGGCCCGGCGGTGAGTCGGCTTTTGATTTCGTTTTTAGTTCTCGGTCTTGCTTTCGTTTTTCGATGTGTTATTTGCCGCTTCTCGCGTGCGGTGGTGGAGTTCACCATCGCCAAGTCCGTTCCGCCCACCCCCGACTCCCCGCGCCGCCGCGGGCGGCGCGGCGGCGAGCGAGAGGAGGCGGCGCGCAAGAAGGCGCGCACGAAGCGACGTCCAAGCGCGTCGCGGCCGGCGGGCCGCGGAGTACCGGCGGCGTGAAGAGGCGGAGCTCTCCTCCCCGGGGGACCGAATGGTGCTCGTCCTCGGAGGAGGACGAAGAGGAAGAGGCCGAGGGGGAGGGCCCCTCGGACGGATGGCGACTGCGCCCCCGTCACCGGAGCGGCGCCGGCGGCCGAGGGCGGCATTGCACGGGGCGGGCGCACCGGCGCCCCGCCGCGGGCATCGACATCGGGGAGCGCGCGCGTGCCGCGGAGGTGCGGGCGCGTGCCACGGAGGCGCGCGCGCGCGGCGGGCGCGCGCGTGCGCGCGTCAAGCATGCCCGCGCGCGGGGCGAGCGTGCCCGCACGCGCGGCACCTTCGTCGGGGGCGCAACGGCCGGCGCTTCCGTGCGCGGGGCGAGCGTGCCCCCGCGCGCGGCGGTGCCTTCGGGAGGTGCGGCGTCGGGCGCGCCCACGCACGGGGCGGGCGTGCCCGCACGCGCGGCGGCGCCGTCGGGAGGCGCCTCCGGCCGGCCGCGGCGGCGGTACCGGCCTCGTCGCGAGAGGCCTCGAGGAAAGGAAACGGGCCTTTTCCCCTTCGAGGTAAGGAGTTCGTCTTTTTTCGCTTGGTTTGGTTCGTTGGTGATCGGGTGATCTAACCCTCCATTCGTGCTGTGTAGGGTGGTGCCAACCGTTCCCCCTCTTGCACCGGCCAAGGTGCGAGGACGGACGTGTCGATCCCCACCGGCGGCGTTCGTCGAGGGGGTCGCGCCGGGGACAAGCACGGCGGCGGGCACGAGCTCGCAAAGCCGGCGGGGCCTCGAGGCCCCGTCCGGCGGATCGGCCTGGCCGTCGCGGCCGCGAGAGAGGCCGCCGGGGCGGCGGCCGGCCGGTCGTCGCGGAGACACGGGCCGCGGCGGCGGCCGTGGAGGTGGAGCGGGCGCGTCCTATGGGGGCGCCCACGGGCGCGGCGGCGGGGGCGGAGGCGGCGGCCGCGCGCCGCGCCCGGCGCCCGCGGCCGCGGTGGCACAAGTGGAGGCGCCGGCGGAGGCGCGCGCGGCGGCGGCGTCTGCCGGCCATCCCCGGCGGAGGTGGTGGAGGTCTCGGACGACTCCCCACCGCCGGGTGGGATCGGTGGGCCGCCGGCCCACGAACTCCCCCCGAGCCCCGGGGAGGGGCCCTCGTGAGGCGACACGAGGGTCACATGGTGGTGGGGGGCCGAGGACACGGTGCCGAGGCCTCGTCCTCCCGCGCCGTCCGCCCGCCCGCGGTGGAGGGGGCGGTCGAGGATCCCCCTGCGTTCGCCGGCCGCCGGGGGGAGCGAGAGCTCCGGGGCGAGCTCGGAGCCACGGCGCCACGCTCAACCGCGCGGCCGAACGAGGTGCTGGCGGGTCCATGGCGGCCCGGCCTCGCTCGTCTTCCGGGTGAGCCGTGGTTGCTCGTTCTTTTCCCTTTTCGTTTTCGTACGTTGCATTCGAGTCTCGATGCTTACGGGATTCGGATTCCGCGTGATTGCCGGGGAGCTCGAGCGTCGTGCCCATGACAAGTACGACACCTTTGACCGAGTGAACGCCGAGGTTCACCGGCTCCGGGTGCGGTGCGGCGCCTTCGACGCGCTTGCGGATGCTCTCGGGGGACGCCGGACGGGCGGGCGGCGTGCGGGCGGCGGCATGGTGCGACGAGCTCCCGTGAGAGCTCGGGACGGGACGCCCCGCGGCGTTCGAGCCTCGAGCGGATTCGTGCGGCCCTCGTCGATCGTGACGAGGCGCGCGGGAATGCGCGCGCGGACCTAGAGAAGGCGCGGACGCCGGCCGCCAAGCGGGAGGCGGAGGTGGCCACCGCTCGCGCGAAGCTCGGGAGCTCCGCACGTCGCTCGAGGGGGCACGGGCGCGGCATCGCCGGAGGCCGAGGAACGGGCGCGCGGGCGGGAGCGGCGCGCCAAGGAGGCCGATGACACGAAGGCCGCCCTCGACGCCAAGGCCGCGGCCCTCATCACCACCGAGGACCGGCTCCCGGCAAGAGAGCGCCGCCCGCCGAGGGGCCGAGGAGCGGGCTGCAGCGAGGGCGGGGCCGCCCTCGTCGACGCCCGTGCCTTTGCGCGGGGAGCGGGGAGCGCGCCGCCCACGAGGTGACGCGGAAGTCGGCCGGAGGAGCGGAACGCCACGCTCTCCAAGGTCGAGGACGAGGCGCTCGTGCTCGGCATCGGCAACGCCAACCGGAGGCGGCCCTCCGCGAGCGAGGGCGAAACCGTCCGGCGCCTCGAGGGCGTCGGTCGAGGGCGGTGCGCCGGGACTTCGAGATGGAGAGGAAGCAAGTCGAAGGTGCGCCACTTTGTTCGACTCTTGTTCTATTGGTTTTTCGTTTGGGAACTCGCATTCCCTTTTTCTCGATTTCTTCTTTTCTTGTCGATTCCGGGCTTGCGCCTTTGCCTTGGGGCACGCGGGCGAGCGGGCTGAGGCGGCTGCGGAGCTTCCTCAACTCCTCCGAGCGGGAGTTGCGGGGAATTGCGCGATGCGGCCCTCGAGACCTGCCTCGTCGTCGAGGAGGGTGAAGCCCAGGCCGGCAGCTCCCTGGCCAGCCGTCTGCGTGCCCTCGGTGGCCATGTCACCGGGCGGATGCGTCGGGCGTTGCAGCTGGGTGTCCAGAAGGCCCTCGGAGTGGTGCGATCCCACTACGAGGTTAACTTCGAGGCGCTGGCGGAAGGCTACGTCGTGCCCGAGGGCGTCGAGGACGAGGTGGCCATGGAGCGCGCGGATGCGCTCGGCTGGCGGCCGACGCCGCGGTCGCTTGCCGAGGCCTTCGAAGAATTCCTCTTCCCGGACGCCGCCGATCTGCCGCTCCTCCCCGCACAGCGAGTTGGGCGCTAGGCCCATTTTTTGTTTTCGTGTATCAGAATTCTGGCCTCGTGGCCTTTTGTAAATAAACAAGTTGTCTCGTGAACATAAGCAGTTGCTGTAAATGAAGTTGCTTGTTTATTACGCTTTTTGTTTCTCCTTCTTCCTGAGTAGATTCTAGTTAGGGAAGTTCGATTTTCGTAGGGGGCCCGCTGGGTTGGAGGCGAGAGAGAAGGGCCATAGCCACGCGGCGTAGGCTATCTCTGGCTCGCACGCTCCTTCCACTGTGCCGCCTGCGCCCTGTTCGAATCGTGGCTCGAAGTTGAAGTAGGAAACAAACTTAGCGCGTGTTGTTTTGTTTTTTGCGCGAAAAAATGGGACCGTTTTGGGGGGATGACCCCCGCGGTAGCCCCCCGAGGGTAACTTGGGTTTCGGGGAAAGCCGAGTTGCCCTTTTATTAGACTTGGAGCGTTTACATAGTTGGCACCAACTCGGGGTGTTGGCCATGTGTTTTTACAACGAAAGTACTTGGAAAAAGTCCTAGCTAAGGGTAGAAGCGACGTAGGCCGTTGGATGTTCCAAGCGTTGGTGAGCTCTTCACCATCCTTGTTGGCCGGCTTGTATGTGCCGGCTTGAGCACCTTCACCACGACGTAGGGTCCCTCCCATGGGGCGACAGCTTGTGGCGCCCTCGGTTGTCTTGGCGCAGCCTTAGGACCAGATCCCCCTCGCTGAAATCCCGTCGACGTATCTTGCGTGCTTGGTAGCGTCTTAGGGACTGTTGATACCTCGCGGAGTGCATCAAAGCTACGAGGCGTGCCTCGTCCAGCTGGTCCAGCGAGTCCTCGCGGGCTTGCTGGTTAGCGTCCTCGTCGTAGCCTCGAACCCTCGGTGACCCGTATTCCAAGTCCGTGGGGAGGACGGCCTCCGCGCCATGTACTAGGAAGAATAGGGTGAACCCGGTGGCTCTGCTTGGGGTTGTCCTTAGGCTCCACACAACTGCTGGTAGTTCTTGGAGCCATTTTCGTCCGGCATTTGTTGAGTGGTCGAGAATTCGGGGCTTGAGGCCCCGTAGGATCATGCCGTTGGCACGCTCCACTTGGCCGTTGGTCCGTGGGTGTGCCACGGCCGCCCAATCCACGCGGATGTGGAACTTATCACGAGAATTCCAAGAACTTCCCGGCCGTGAATTGGGACCCATTGTACGTGATGATGGAGTTTGGCACTCCAAAGCGGTAGACGATGTCGTTGAAGAACGTATTTCGCTGCTCGGCCCTTAAATTCGTGATGGGGCGCACCTTCACCCACTTGGAGAATTTGTCGATCGCAACTAGTAGGTGGGTGAAGCCCCCGGGCGCCTTCCGCGGGGGCCCGACGATATCCGGCCCCCATACGGCGAATGGCCATGTTACGGGGATGGTTTGCGGGCGTGAGCGGGCGGGGTTGGATTTGCGGGCGTAGAAGCGGCACCCTTCGCGAGGTGCGTACGATTTCGGCGGCGTCGAGACCGCGGTAGGCCGGTAAAAGCCTTGGCGGAACGCGTTGCCGACGAGGGTGCGGGGTGCGGCGTGGTGGCCACAGATCCCCGCATGGATGTCCCGTAGGAGCTCGCGCCCCTTGGGAATGGGCACGCACCGTTGCAGGATGCCTGAGGCGGCGCGCTTGTACAGCTCGCCGTCGACGAAGGTGAACGACTTGGCCATCCTGGCGATGCGTCTGGCCGCGGCCCGGTCTTCGGGGAGTTCCCCTCGAGCGATCCAGGCAATGTATTTCTCCCGCCAGTCCGCCTGGACGGGAGCCGGCTCGATGTCCATCGCCTCGGCCTCGTGGGAGCCGTACCCCTCGAGGAGGGAGAGCACATACGTCTCGTTCGAGGGGTCCTCGTCCTTGGGCTCCGCACCCGGCCCGGGTCCGAGGGAGCCCCCGAGGGTTCGTTGTGGTTCGAGGGGTAGGGCTCGAAGACGACCGAGGGTTGAGCGATGTCACGCGCGAAACGTTCGGGGGGGACGGTGATCCGCCGGACGCGATCTTGGCGAGCTCGTCCGCCTCTTCATTGTACCGCGGGGCACATGGTTGAGCTCGATGCCGTAGAACTTGTCCTCGAGGGCCCGCACGGCCTTGCGGTAGGCCTCCATCTTGTCGTCGTGGCGGCTCGCGTTCTTCATGACTTGATCGATCACGAGCTGCGAGTCGCCGCGTACGTCGAGGCGCTTGACGCCCAACTCAATGGCGATTTTGAGGCCGCAGAGCAGGGCCTCGTACTCAGCCATATTGTTGGACGCGGGGAAGTGGAGGCGCACTGCGTAGCGCATGTGCTCCCCGAGGGGTGACACGAAGAGCAGGCCCGCGCTCGCTCCCGTCTTCATCACTGAGCCGTCGAAGAACAGAGTCCAGCACTCTGCCTGGATTTGTGGGGGCGGCAGCTGTGTGTCCGTCCACTCGGCCGACGAAATCCGCCGGGGATTTGCGATTTGATGGCCTTGCGCGGGGCGTAGGCGAGCGTCTCGCCCATCGGTTCCACGGACCACTTGGCGATCCTACCCGCGGCGTCGGGGTTGCGGATGATTTCTCCTAGCGGGAAGGAGGAAACCACCGTGACCGGGTGGGCCTCGAAGTAGTGGCGAAGTTTGCGCCGCGCAAGAACCACTTGCGTACGGCGGCCTTCGCGGACCCGTGGGTAGCGCATCTTCGTGTCCGAGAGGATCTCGGCGATGTAGTAGGCGGCCGGCCGCACCGGCGGGCGTGTCCTTCCTCCGCGCGCTCCACAACGATCACGGCGCTTACCACCGGGTGGTCGCGGCCACGTAGAGGCGCGGGGGCTCGCCGTCGCGGCGGCGTGAGGATCGGGGCGCGTGTCGGTGGCGCCTTTAGCTTGTCGAGCGCGTCCCGGGCCTTGGTGGTCCGAAGAAGCGCTCGTGCTTCTTGAGTAGGCGGTAGAGGGCGGGCCCTTCTCGCCGAGCCGCGAGATGAAGCGGCTCAAGGCGGCAAGGCACCCCAACACTTTTCGTACCCCCCTTGAGGTCCTTGATCGGGCCCATCCGTTCGAGGGCCGCAACCTTTCGGGGGTTGGCCTCGATTCCCCGTTGGGAGACGATGTATCCTAGGAGCATGCCTCGCGGCACTCCGAAGACACATTTTTCGGGGTTTAACTTGACCCCCGTTGGCCGTGGCGGTTGAACGCGACGCCAAGGTCGCCAACCGAGGTCGTCCGCCTTCACGGGTCTTCACGACGATGTCGTCCACGTACGCTTCGACCGTCCGCCCGATGTGATCCCCAAAAACGTCTTGCATGCAACGTTGGTATGTTGCACCCGCGTTTACGAGGCCAAATGGCATCGTGACGTAGCAGAACGTCCCGAACGGTGTGATGAACGAAGTCGCGAGCCGGTCGTACTCCTTCATTTTTATTTGGTGATACCGGAATAAGCATCAAGGAAACGAAGCAGTTCGCACCCAGCAGTTGAGTCAACAATTTGATCAATGCGCGGCAAAGGAAAAGGAACTTTGGGACATGCTTTATTGAGACTAGTGTAGTCTATACACATCCGCCACTTCCCATTTTTCTTTTTTACAAGCACGGGATTAGCTAGCCACGTCGGGTGGAACACCTCCTTGATGAATCCGGCCTCGAGGAGCTTCCGCGGCTCCGTTCCGATTGCCGTCGCCGCTCCTCATCGAAGCGGCGCGGCCGTTCTTTGTATGGCGCGAGCATTTGGCGAGGATGTCAAGGGAGTGCTCGGCGACTTCCCTCGGGATGCCGGCATGTCCGAGGGGTTCCACGCGAAGATGTCGGCGTTGGCGCGGAGGAAGTCGACGAGCCTTGCTTCCTATTTGGGGTCGAGGGTGGAGCCGACCCTCAACGCCTTGCCCTCGGGGGCCGAAGGGTCGAGGGGGACCCCCTTGGTGCGCTCCGCGGCCTCGAAGGTGCACTCGCATGCTTGGCGGCGGGGTTGAGGTCCTCGTTGACCATCTTCTCCGGCGCGTTCACCGGCGCTTCGTCCCGGCGCTAGTGCCTCTGCGTGCTCCACGCACTCGACGTCGCGGTCGAATGCGTGCTCGATGGACGACCGACGGTGATGATGCCGTTTGGACTCGGCATCTTCATCTTCGAGTACGTGTAGTTGGGGACCGCCATGAATTTGGCATAGCGGGGTCGCCCAAGTATTGCGTGGTAGGCCCCCTTGAACCCCACCACCTTGAAGGTGAGGGTTTCCTTGCGAAATTTATTGGGGTGCCAAACCGCTTGGCGGGGTCGATGCGCCGAGGGCTGAACACCGCTTGCCGGGCGCGATGCGGGTGGAACGGCTTCATGTCGGGCTGCGACTGGTCCAACCCGATCCCCATCGGGCGCAATGTATGCGCGAAGAGGATGTTGAGGCTGCGCCTCCGTCCATAAGGACCTTTGAGAACCGGGGCGTTCCCAATGATGGGATCGACCACCGGTGGGTCTTGGCCGGGTTGGGGATGCGATTCGGGTGGTCTTCCCGGCTAAAGGTGATGACGTCCTCCGACCAATTGAGAAAGGCCGGAGGCGCCCTCTCCGCGGCGAGGACTTCGTGTCGCTCCTTCTTGCGCCGCCGGGTCGACATGTCGACGGTAGGTCCCCCCAAAGATGAGGAACACATTCTCGACGGCGGGGAAAGCCGCCGCGCGTCGCCTTCGCCCCCGTCTTTCTTGGCACGCACTCCTTCGCGGCGGCGCGGCCATAGAACTTCTTGAGCATGTCGCATTGCTCAAGGGTGTGTTGCACCGGGGTCTTGTGGTAGGGACATGGCTTCTTCGGCATGTCGTCGAACACTCCCGGGCCTCGAGGGGCCGGTCGAGGGCCCCCGTCGAGCCGGGTCGACGGCGAGAGCCTCGGCGTTACCGTCGTCGCGCCCTTGCTCGCGTGCCTCGCGGCGCGGCTTCTTCCCCTTATTGCCCCGCTTGTCGTTGCGGTGCGGCCCCTTTGACTTGCTGCCCTCCGCGGGCACGTCCTCAGGGCGCTTGCCTTTTTTGCCGTCGAAGATCGCCCCCACGGCCTCCTCTCCGGAGGCGAAGCTGGTGGCGATGTCGAACAGCTCGTTGGAGTCCGCAGGCGGGCTGCGTCCCAGCTCCCGCACGAGATCCCGGCACGTGGTGCCCTCGAGGAAGGCGTGCACGATTTCGGACCGCGCCACCTATGGGGAGCTCCGTGCGGCGCTTGGAGAAGCGCCGTATGAAGTCCCGCGGCGATTCGCCGGGCCACGCGTGCGAGAGCGCGAGGTCCCAAGAGTTCCCGGGGCGCACGTATGTGCCCGGAAGTTGCCCACGAACGTGTGGACTAGGTCGTCCCGGTCATGGATGCGGGCCGGCGGGCAAGTGCTCGAGCCATGTCGGGCCGCATCGCCCGGATGTAAGGGCGAGGTTGCGGATGATGACCTCGTCGTTAGTGGCCCCCGCCCGGACCGGCAAGCCAAGCGGTAGTCATTGAGCCGGACACGGGGATCCGTCTCCCCGTTGTACTTGACGATCGTCGAGGGGTTGGCGAAAGCTTTGGGGGAACGCCGCCGCTCGGATCTCCCGGCTGAATACGCGAGTGCCGGGGGCTCGGGAGTGTCGGGGAGCGGTCCTCGCCGCCGTCGTAGCGCCCACCCCCGTCGAGGGTGGTAGCCTCTTGCCGCTCGTGCGTCCGCCTGGCCGGTGCGCGGGCGTTGATGACGTTGCGAGCGTCGCCATCCAATGCCCTGCGCGCGTCGAGGAGTCGCTCCTTGGCCGGTGTGCGCCCTTGCTCGGTGGGTTGCCCCACTTGTGCCCCCGCGTGCAGCGAGGGTTTGCCTCCGGTGCGGCTTCGTCGGCGCGGGGATCCCCCGCCGGCGGATGCGTGAGGCCGAGCTTTCGGCCGCCGGGACGGCCGCTTGCTCGATGAGAGTTTGCACCTCGCGGTGCATGTCTCGAGCCTCGGGGGTCGAGGGTGCGGCATAGCCCGCAGCAGTGTCGCGGTAGCGACGAGCTTTTGGCTCGCCCGCGGGGGCGCGTCCGCGTTTCCGGTGTTGGGGACGGCGTTGATGTGGTCGCGGACTGTCGGCCCGGCTCCCTTGCGCGTTCGCCGCGCGCGCGAAGCCTCCCCCGCCATTGAGGCGCGGAGCAAGCGCACCGTTCGGTACTCTTCCGCCGGCTTGGCCTTGAGCTCGCGGGCTTGGGCCGGTGTGCGTCGACGTCGGCCCCAACGGGAGCGCTTGGCCCCGCGGCCGGGCGCGCGGCGATCCCCACGGGGCGGGTGTGATCTCTCCGTCTCGGCGCCCACCGCGCCGGCGGCGTTGGCCGAGTCGTTGGTGATGACGGCGCAACACTCCCGCGTGGGGTCGTAGCTCCCGGTGCGTGGAGTCGTCGGAGCACCCGAACCGGTAGTCCGCGGCGTCGAGGAAGCGCGGAACGCATGGCGGGTCGGGAACGCCGGGAGAAGTCCCACTCGCGTAACGGTGGCGGCTAGCGGGTGGCATCGTGTCGACGGAGCCCGGGGGATGACTCGTCCTGGCTGGCCGAGGTGCGGGGTCCCTGGCGACGAAGACGTGGCGGCGGGGCGGAACCCCGCGCATCGTCGTGTTCACGTTGGCGTTATGGGCCGTCGTGGCGCCACGCAACCCAATGGGGATGCGCGGTCGGAGGCGCGCGGCCGTCCCCACCGGGCGGTGGCGATCGTGGTGGTCGGCACACCGCGCGGGGCGGCGGCGCGCTCGGCCTGCCACCGCTCGGATCGCGCCGACGCGGCGGCGCCGAGCGACGGTGGCGTCGCGGCGCCGACGGGCCCGCGGCATCCGTGCTGCGGGCGCTGCGCGCGAGTCGTGCGTGCGGCGGGGGTGCGGCGGACACGGCCCGACGCGCGCGCGCGGAGTTCCTCACGGTTAGTGAGGCGCATGAGATAGCCGTTCCCCGTGGCACGAAAGTTCGGGTCCCCAAAGCGGATTTCGAACCCGGCGGGGAGGGGGTCCGAGCTACCCATGCGGTGAGCGTGTAGCACGATACTCGGTGCGAATCACCATGAAGGGAGTTGGTGAAATGACCTTAGGCGCTCGTTTGCCCCACGGTGGGCGCCAGCGTCGGTGCGGAATATGGTCCCGACACTAACCGGTAGATAGCGCCTAGGTCTATCCCTCAATGGTCGATGCTAAGCAACAAGTGACACGGACATTTTATCCTGGTTCCGGCCGCGGGGCCGTACGTCCCGACGAGGGGCGTGCTCGGGGCACTATATTACTTAGCACCGGGGGTGCTTGTAGTGGGGCAAATACAAGCAAGGCGGGAGAGGAAGCGTGACCTCCAAGTCCCTGGAAGGGTGGCTGAAGATGTTGTGGGAGAATGAGGAGTGTGTACGTGGTGTGTGAGGTGTTCTGCGTTGTCCGTCTCCCTTTTTCTCTCCCCCGCGGCTGGGGGCTCGCCTCCCCTTTTATAGGCCAAGGGGACGGCGAGTTACATGCACGCCGCGCTATCCAGCTACGTGGGGGTGCACGTCGTGCTACGCTGTAGAGTGGGCGGCCGTCCGGACGATCTTCGCAGCGATCTGGCCATGATGGCCTACTTCGTACCCGAACAGGTGGCGGTTCGAGGGTAGGATGGCGGCGGTCGGTGGTGGCGCCCTCACGGTAGGCTTCGAGGGAGGTGCGATGATGGGCGGTACGGGGTACGGGAGAGCGAGCGAACGGCGTTCCTTCCCAATGCGCTTCACGGTAGTGGAGTGGTTGCTACGGTGCCCGGCGTGCGCCCGCACGCGCGGGTACGGCGGCCACGCCGTCACGGTGGCCGGGATGGCGGTCCACCGGCCTAGCGCCTCCCACCTAATCTTGTAAGGTCACGGGGAAAGTGAAATCGAGGGTGCGCCCGGCCCCCTTCGAGGGTCGGGCGCGTTAGCCGCATCTTGTAGTGGGCTCGCGGTGTCACGGGACGACACGGCCGTACCGCACGGTCCCTTCCCCACGGTGGCGAGGATGGGTGCCTCCCCGGGGAGTTGGTGCGGCGGCACGCGGGCGCGAGCCCGGGGCGCATGATGGCGCCGTCCCGCGGCGTCGGGGCGTTAAATGCCCGTGTACGGGGCCGGCGCACGCGTGCGGGACGCCCGTGAGCGTGGCGGGCCCCGGCCGAGGGCGGGACGGACCCTCGAGCGAGACGCGACCCGCTCGAGGGGGGTGAGCCCTCGGCGGGTGCGGAACCACTCGAGGGAGGATTCGTTCCTCGAACGGGGCGGAACCCGCCCGAGGGGGAGTGCGCCCTCGAGCGAGGCGGAGCCCGCTCGAGGGGACTTCTAAGGGGGTCGTCTCGGTGGGCCGTCTGAGTCCCGCGGCTTGGGCCATGCCCTGCATGGTTAGTTACCTGCATTGTTAGGCTCAACGTGTTTTGGTGCGGGATTTAAATGAGGGTTCCCCGTTGTTTAAGGGGGCCCCTAGGGCGGTCCCCGACACTTTGCGTAATAAAACTCAAAAACTAAATTATTAAAAATACTCGAAAAACCCGGAATCGGGTTGTCCTCCCGTAGCTTATTCTTGACTCGACTTGACGAAACGGGTTGCCTCCCGCCTAGCGCTTCGTTTATAGTCTATAGCTAGACTTCTTCACTTGATCACTCGGATCAACGCTCTTTGCGGGCGTTGCAATCTTGGTACCCACTTCCGCACCATCTTGGGCGCGGGCTTGACTTCCGGCTTAGTTGGCTTAGTCATTTTTTTGGTCTTCACGAGCGGCTTCTCTTCCTTTGTCTTGACGGATGCAACACCTTCTTTGATTTTCGTTACGTTCATTTTTTTCGCTCCTTCTTCTTTTTCAGCCCCTCCGTTTGTTTTGGTTCTCCCTTCACTCCAATCATGTTGCATGCCTCAATCCTTGGATGGAACTTGAAGGAACTCCTTTCTCCGTTGATATCGAACATGATCTCCCCCTTGCCAACATCAATAGTAGCTCCCACGGTCTTGAGGAACGGCCTCCCTAGGATGAGCGGCGGCTTCTCCCTCTCTCCCATCTCGAGCACAACGAAGTCGACGGGGGATGAAGTGGTGTCCAATCTTCACGGGTACATCTTCAGGCAATGCCCAAGGGATAGCGAATGGAGTTGTCTCCCAACTCCAAACATATTCCCGTAGGCTCCATCGGTAGGCGTAGCTTCTCGAACACATCCCTCGGCATGACACTCACACTAGCTCCAAGGTCGCATAACGCCTTCTCGAAGTTGAAAGAACCAACTGAACATGGAATTGTAGGGCACCGGGGTCTTTTTGCTTCTCTAGCCCATAAGCAATAGCTGCACTACACTCCTCGGACATTTTGACATGATCTACCCCGAGTGTTGCTATCTCATATTTATTTGCAAGTATGTCTTTAAAGTAACGAGAATATGTAGGTATTTGTAGGGCATCTAGTAATGGCATGTTGATGCTAAGTCTACGCACAACTTCCACAAACTTCTCAAAGTGGTTGTCAGGTTTACCTCGGAAGTAGCGTGGCTTGAGTTGCGGTATCCTCGTGTCATCCTCCGGCATCTCGAATTCGGGTTCCTCGGTGACGATCCCCGTAACCTTCTCTTTAGCGACTCCTTCCACCTCGGTGGATGGTTTAAGCTTCCTTGCTCCCGCGGAACGTTCCGGATCTTCGGTCTCCTTCCCCGAACGTGTTTGAATGGCCTTCGCCGATTCGGGACATTTGGGTTGTCCCGGAAGCTTCCCTTCATCATTAGTGAGGGCGCCCCGCAAGTTGTCCAACTTGCGTCTCGAGCATCTTCATCATGTTGAGCACTTGATGATTGGAACTTCCGACCTCCGTCACTTTGCTATTGATGTTCTCCAACACCTTGTCTATGGTCTTGAACTTGGTGACGGTGTCCTTGTTGATCTCGGCTTGCTCATCCATGAACTCCTTCAATTGTATCCGAAGCGGAACCGCGTTAGGAATAGATGAGCTTGCATTAAATTGAGGCCTACCTTGCCCGTAGCGGAAGTTCGGCAATTCTCCCTTCCTCATGTAGTCGAGCACTTTGGCTTCCTCGGACAATCTTTGCGGACATGGCCATACTCTCCACATTCTTCGCATGTGGACCTTGCTTCGGCGGCCTTCAAGTCTTGAGCCTCTTTCTTTTCCATCTCCATCTTCTCCAACCTCCCCATGAGCGAGTCGATCTTGCCCTCAAGTATGTCTTCCTTCTCCACTTGCAAGACTCCTTTGACGTTCCCCATGGGTTGAGGCGGATGTAGGCGCCGGATGACGCCCACGTGTCATTATCCGCGACCTTCTTGAATAGCGTGAAAGCTTCCGTCGGTGTAAGCTCGATGATAGATCCTCCCGCTGATGCATCGATGATCGTCCTTGACGCCATGGTGAGTCCTTGATAGAACTTTTGCACGAGGTCTTCTTTCGGGAACTTGTGATGTGGAACCGCCCGGTGTACTCGTTGAAGCGCTCGAATGCCTCCGAGATAGTTTTCGTAGGATATTGAACAAAGGTGGCAATCTTATTACGCAAGCTTTGAGTTTTACCGGTGAGTAGTATTCCTTCATGAAAGCCTTCATCAACGTGTTCCAATTTTGCACCGTCTCCCGCCGGTTGAGAGTGGAACCATTGCAAAGCCTTCCCGAGTAGTGAAAACGGAAAAAGCCTTGCCCTCATTTGATCTTGAGTCACCCCATCCATGTTGAAAGTCGACATAGTTGAATGAATGCTTGGAGGTGAAGGTTCGGATCCTCTTTGCCGGTGAAGGGTGAATGTTGCACCATGCGGATGGTTGAGGTCTTGATCTCGAACGGTCTTCCGATCTCCTCGAGGTTCAAGATTGGTAGGTCGATGATGTCTGGGGTGCATAGCTCCCCAATCTTGCGTTCTTCCGGTGGTTGGTCACCCATTGGTGGAAGTCGATTCTCCCGCGGACTTTGAGGTGGTGAATTCTCCGGAGATTCCTGCGATCCTTTGTCTTCCGACTCCGAATCTACAAAATCCGGCTTTTTAGCTTGATGTGCTTCGCGTCTCCTTAGCTCGTAAAGTTTTTTTGGATCATCCACAAAATTATTGGGTTTGTTGGAGAGGTAGCCGTCCATCTCTGTTAGGGTTAGCAATAAACAAAGTATGCAAAAAAAAAACTAGAAAACAAAACAAATCTATAAAGACTAGAGTTAGACAAACTAGATTAGATGTATTTTGAGGATGATCAAAGTTTAGTAGATGCAAAAATAAAACAAAATCAGTACTGAAAATTACAAAAAAAGCAATAAAAAATCAAATCTTGATCACTTGCTCCCCGGCAACGGCGCCGGAGAAAAAGGGGCTTGTTGACGGTTAATAATTGTATCAAAGTTCGTTCGTGACTCGCAAGCGTACAAGTCTCCCGTCGTAGTCAAGGGACCCTTCTTCCCTCGAGTGGTGAACCCAAGGTATCGAATCCGTGGAACAAATGTGTGACGCAAGACTTAATCTATTAAAGCCAAATAACTCGCAATATTCAATAAAGAACCTAATGCATCTAAGTAAAAGACACAAAACAAATCTAATCTACTAAAAACCGGAGAAAACAAAGTAAGATTGGGTAGATAAACCGATCTAGAGGGATCGGGGTAAGCCTTTTGTTGAAGTTCCAAGCAAGAGAAGAAGTAGCAAATCGAATCTTAATAAAAAGCCTCTTTAAATCGTGGTTTCCCATCCAAATCCAAAAACATCCGCCTTTCGAGACCCCCGTTCGTCACAACGTATCCCTATTCATGCGGGGAGCTTAGGGGCGAGTCAAAAGACAAGTCGAGATTCTTTCGGAAGATCCGGCGTGTACCTCTAGCCACCGCGGCTACAAGAACACCCTATGTAATCTATCTCGAGAATAGAATTGGAATAAGCAAAGCCGATCGAAAAACGAAATCTTCGAGGAAACACTTGATCGGCGAGAAAAGATTCAACTTGATAATTCAACTATAACAATGATACATACACAAGATCACCACCGGGATCCTTCCTTGATCTTGCTTCTAGCTCCGGGAACTCCGACGTGGTTTTCCGTGCAAGGTTCCCACGTCGGCTAGGGGAACCCTAGTCAACTAGCTCGACCCTCTCCTCTCCGAGATGGTGTCCCTCTCCTCTCTGCTTCTCGGCGGCCGAAGACGAAATCTTCTCCCTGTGGCTCTCGGTCAGGGGACTATAAATAGCCCGATTGGCGGCTAGGGCAAAGGAGAGCATGTTTGGGCCCAAAATGGGCCTGGGCCGACCGGGCCGGGCCCGGCCGGCCGGCCCGGGCCCATTTAGGCCCGGCCCCGTGGGCTCCTTTGCCCCACGTCGGTTCCCTTGCTTCCGGATGTTTCCCCCTTCGCATGTAGGTCCATGTCGTCGGTTTCTCTCCGAAGTGGACTCAACTCCTTGTCTTGCAAGATTCGAAGACTTTTACGGTCGGGTCCACGGAGTCCGTCGTCTTCTCGGATCAAGTCCCCGGCTTCTTGGAGTTAAGTTTGCTTCATTGCATGACTTGTTCAGGGCTTCAAAGTCTTGTCATGAGGTGCTTGATGAACTTATCCCGAAAGTCTTGCATTCAACACTAAAACCCTGCATAAACATTAAACTCCAAAACCGACATGCACACGTGAACTTGTTATACCACGGGGGGTTAGTACCAATGAATAAGGTATAAAACTCATGCCAACACCGAAGGTAAACTCATGGCTAGGTTGACGGATTTTCACCGTCAACACAAGCAAAGAAGAAGTAGCAACTCGAATCTCATTAGAAGTTTCTTTAAATCGTGGTTTCCTGTCTGACTCCGAAAACGCCCGCCTTTCGGAACCCCCGTTCTGTCACAACATATCCCTATTCATGCGGATAGTCTAGGGTGAGTCCATGGACAAGTCGAGTTCTTTCGGAAGATCCGACGTGTACCTCTAGCCACAGCGGCTACAAGAACACCCTATGTGATCTATCTCGAGAATAGATCTAGAATAAGCAAAGCGGATCGAAAAACGAAATCATCAAATAAACACTTAATCGCTAGAAATCAGATTCAACTTGATAATTCATCTAGTACAATGATATAAAAACAAGATCACAACTGGGATCCTACCATGATCTTGCTTCTAGCTCCAGGAACTCCGACATGGTCTTCCGTGCATGGTTCCCACGTCGGCTAGGGCAACCCTAGTCAACTAGCTCGACCCTCTCCTCTCCGGGATGGTGTCCCTCTCTTCTCTGCTCCTCGGCAGCCGATGACGAATTCCTTCCTGCGTGGCTCTCGACCCCGGGGCTATAAATAGATTGGTTGGCGGCTTGGTAAAAGGAGGGGCAAATGGGCCCTGGACTGGGTTGGGCGGGCCGGCCTGGGCCCATCCAGGCCCAATTCTTGACCTCCTTCGCGTGGCGTCGGTTCCCGAGTCTTCTAGATCCTTCCCCCTTCTGCATGTAGGCCCTTGTCGTCAGTTTCTCTCCGAGTTGGACGTAGCTCCTTGTCCCGCAAGATTCGGCACTTTTCTGGTTAGGTCCTCGGAGTTTGTCATCTTCTCGGGTTAGGTCCCTGGGCTTCTTGGAGTCAAGTTTGCTTCATTGTATGACTTGTACGGGGCTTCAAGGTCTTGTCACAAGGTGCTTGATGAACTTATCCCGGAAGTCTTGCTTTCAACGCTAAAACCCTGCATAAACACTAAACTCCAAATCCGACATGCACAAGTGAACTTGTTATACCACGGGGGTTAGTACCAATGGATAAGGTATAAAACTTATGCCAACACCGAAGGTAAACTCATGGCTAGGTTGACGAATTTTCACCGTCAACAGACTTCTTCACGCGACGTGCCTTCAAAGACCTTGCTGGGTATCCTCGGATACTGGGCATTGTTGATTTGAGGCCTCTTCGAGGTTGGCATGCCTACAAGGCCTCCCTGAGGTCGGCCCCGCCAGACTCCTTGCAGCTATGCTAGAAGATCTGGGTGTCTCTACACTTCATTCGATCAAGACCATGACTCAGTTTTCTTCTCTTTTTGGAGCATTGAACCAGCCATGCTTCCTGCTTCAATACTCGGGGACTACTCTACGAGTGCATCTTCGACGCCCTCTTGTTTTCCTCATCGTACTGACCTGTTGGGAAACCTGTTTCTCATCACGTCGTTACTTGACCTACTCTTTCTTCTTTTTTGGACCATCATACCGGCCATTCTGCCCACCACGATGCTCGGATACTACTCATGAGTGCATCTTTGATGCCCTCTGATTTTTTTTCATCGTCGTTTTGATCTATTGGAAGTCTGCTTCCTATAGGCCGTCACTCGACCTCTCTTTGTTCGGCAAGGATACACACAGGCCGGCTGCTAAGCTGATTTGTTCTTTTTCTTTTTTGGACCGACGTGCATGCTATTCGACCTGTCGATAGATCTACGACTTCATCATGACCTTTCTAAGGTGGTTACACCTACACCTCGCTCGGGGGCTTGTGAGACATGGGTACCCCTGGGTCCCCACCGACCAGGCTCACGGCCGTCCCCGACAAAGTAGGTCCGGCCTACTAGAAGACCTGCCGACCTGTTAGTGGGCCCAACCGACCTAGTTGGCGGCCCACACGACCTCCTGAAGATTCCCCAGACGACCTAATTCAACACGACCTCAAGATTTGGCGTACAAGACAAGACCTCGGTGGACTTCGCCTAAAGCAGATCGACGGGGTATGGCAAGATGTGTAACATAGACTTAGGTCTCTTGGTCGTATCCCACCAGGAGTCTTGGAACCAACCTCATCCGCTGGCCAATATAAGGCGGATGAGGCGATCCCTCATGTAACCTCAACCAATCCAATCCTCAAGCAATCTACACCGACAACTGGACGTAGGGTATTACTCTCCGGAGGCCCGAACCAGTATAAACTCGTTGTGTTCTCTGTGTTCCGCGTACTCGTGTGCGACCTCCGAGTTCTTAGCCTTAGACTCCTCCCCACCGAACAAATAAACCACAGGGATTAACACCCTCGTGGGCTGTCCAGATCTCACCATCTGACACTAACCCCCTTGATATAACAAGTTCTCACTTGCATGTGGTTTTGGAGTATTTGTGTTTACGCAAGATTATAGCACTAAAATGAGCACTTTTGGGCAAGGTTCATGAAGCGCATTTCATGAGGATAAAGAAGCCTGATACAAGTGTAGACTTAGGATGAACAAGACTCTAAGAGGGCCAAGGACCGAAGCATAAAGTGATAAAACTCCAGAGATCAAAACAGAAGACATAGAAGATTGTGCGACAAGTACCCTTATCTAATTCGCGGAGAAAATGACGTCAAGGAACCACATGCAGAAGGGTGGAAGCTCATGAAGACACGTGAAGCAACGAGAAGTGAGCTGGGGCCGAACCGGGCCGGTCGGCTTAGGTCAGCCAACCCAGCCCATCCACTTGGCGGTTTGGTGCCCCTTTGACCTAGCACCCCCTCGAACTATTTAAAGCCACCCCGTGGTGACTCACACATCAATTCATTTGTCATTCGCCACCGAGGAGTAGAGAAGCTAGAGGGAAACCATTCAGGAGAGGAGGGTCATGCTAGTTGTCTAGGTATACCCTAGTCGATGTGGGAACCTTGCAAGGAAGACCATGTCGGAGTTCTGGAGTGAGGATCAAGCTCAAGGTAGGATCCCGGTGGTGATCTTGTATCGTGTAATCATTCATGGTGAAGTTTTCTTGTGAAACCGATTTCTAGTGATCAAGTACCTCTTTTTATGATTTTGCTCTCTCTTTGTTTTACTTATTCCTCAATCTATTCTCGAGATAGGTTGCTCGGGGTGCTCTTGTAGCCACGGAGGTGCATACCAGATCTGCCAAGTGGGTTCAACACATTCTTCATGAGCATGCTCTTAGGTTCACCTACGAAGATAGGGAGGCATTGTGACAAGATCTCACCCCGTGTACGGTGGGTGCCTTCGACGATTAGATCGGAGGTCATGATTTAAATATGATTTTTATGAGATTTGCAATGTTATTTTCATCTCTTATGCTCCGAGCTACAACAAAGGCATGATCTAGGCATCTTTAGATCGATTATCTCTATGCTTTCTCTTGCTACCTCTGGTGTTTAGTAGATCAGATGCCAACCAATCTTTCAAAAGAAAGTGTTTTCCGCTTATTAGATTGAATCTTGCATTGCACATGTTCCACGGATCGATACCTTGGGTTAATACTTGGGTGAAAAAGAGACTATGTGATCTGTAAGCTTGTGGTGAATCTTGGCGTGTTATTGAACAGTCAACAAGCCCTTTTTCTGGCGCCGTTGCCAGGGAACAAGTAATCAAGATCCAATCAGTATTGCGTTCGTAAATATTGTTCAGTTTTTCTTTTGCATCTCTTAATTTTTATTATCCTAAAAAATCAATCTAATCTAGTTTTTGACTAACCCCTAGTTCATAATCTTTCTTTTAGATTTTTGTATATTTTTTATTGCTAAACCTAACAGGAGATGGATGGCTACCTCTCCAACAAACCTAAAAACTTTGTGGATGATCCAGAAAAACGTTACAGGCAAATGAGACGTGCAGCACAAGCTAAGAAATTGGAAGTTGTAGATCCAAAAGTTGAGGTCAAAGAATCGTTGGAATCTCCAAAAGAAACTCCACCTCTAAGTCTGAAGGGAGACAAACCTCAACTGCCACTGATGGGAGAACAACCACAACCAGAGTGCATGATCGGGGAGCTATGCACCCCTGACATCGTCATATACCCATCCTAAACCTTGAGGATATTGGAAGACCACTCGAGATCAAGACCTCTACTATCTGCATGGTGCCACATTCACCTTTCACTTGTAAAGAGGATCCTAACCTTCACCTCCATGCGTTCATTCAACTTTGTCAGGCATTCAACATGAATGTGGTGAATCAAATAAGGGCAAGTCTTTTTCCGTTCTCGTTACTTTGGAAAGATTTGCAATGGTTCTACGCTCTACCATCGGAGATGGTGCAAACTTGGGAAGCATTATGAGGACCTTTATGAAGGAATTTTGTTCACCCAACAAGACTCAAAGTTTATGCAACAAGATTGCTACCTTTTCTCAATTCCCAACAGAGAGAGTCGTGGAAGTATATGAGCATTTCTATGAATATACTCGAGTAGTGCCACATCACAAGTTCCCAAAGGAGGACCTAGTTCAAATGTTCTATCAAGGGCTCAACATGGCCTCTAGGACGATCACATCAGTAGGAGGATCTATCATCGAGCTTACTCCAACCGATGCATTCACTCTATTCAAGAAGGTAGCGGATAATGATACATGAGCGTCATCCGGATGCTTACTCCCAGTTCATCCCACGAGCAATGTTAAAGGTGTTTTGCAGGTAGAAAAAGGATCTCCTTGAAGGGAAGATCGACTCACTCATGAGGAGTTTGGAAAAGATGGAGATAGAGAAGAAAGAATCTCAATACCTAAAGGCAGTCGAAGCAAGATCCACATGCGATGAGTGTGGGGAGTACGACCATGTCCAAAAAATTGTCCGGAGGAAGCAAAGGTGCTGAACTACATGAGGAAGGGATACTTATATCTATCATCAAACTTCCTCCATGCAAGGTAGATCTCAATTTAATGCAAGCTCATCCATTCAAAATTCGGTTCCACTTTATATATAGTTGAAGGACTTCATGGAAGAGCAAGCTAAGATCAACAATGACACTGCCACTAAGTTCAAAGCTATGGACAAAGTATTGGAGAATATAGATGGCAAGGTGACGGAGGTTGGGAGCCCTAATCACCAAGTGCTCAACATGATGAAGATGCTTGAGACGCAAGTAGGCTAACTTGCCGGGCGCCTGACGGGTAACGAAGGAAGATTGTCGGGATAGCCCCAAGGTCCCGACACGACAAAGGCCATTCAAACTTGTTCGGGAAGGGATACTGAAGACCCCCAATATCTAGCTGGAGCTAGGTAGCCCAAGCTAACTGCCAAGGCGGAAATGACTACTAAGAGAAGGTGCCTACTCCTACTCCAGAGATCATCACAGAAGAACCAAAGTTTGAGATGTCGGATCAAGACACAATGATGCCTCCACTAAAGCCACTCTACTTCCGAGGTAAAATTGATAATCACTTTGAAAAGTTTGTGGAAGTGGTACGTAGGTTAAGCATCAACATACCGCTTTTGGATGGTCTACATGTTCCAATATATTCTCGCTACTTCTAAGACATACTCACTAACAAGCATGAGATGGCAACATGCGGGGATCAAGATTTCCGAGGTATGTAGCATTGATATTGCCAATCAAGGGCCCGAGAAGCAAAGAGACCTCAAAGGTCAAACCATCTGTTGACGGTTCAAAACCGTGCTCAAGTTCACCGCAAGCCTACGGGTGACTTGGTGCCTTTTTCACCAAGGAGGGTTCTCCCTAGATTTGTCAATCCAAGGATCGGAAGCAAACTCCTAGGATTCTCCATCTAACCTATTGATCTAGCCTAACATGAAGCATTGATTGCATAAGAAAATAAACCTTAAAGATGTATGAATTATAGCATAAGGTTGATCGCATCCATGAACGTAGACAAGGTAAAGAGCAAACAAGGGAAACTAATGCCTATCATGTTCTAGTCGTAGTTCCAGCCAAAAGAGCAAGCGCGACATGCATCTCATCCAAAGCCATCTTTAAACTACTATCCTCCGGTCCGATTCCGAAAACGCCCGCCTTTCGGAACCCCCGTTCTGTCACAACGTATTCCTATTCATGCGGGTAGTCTAGGGCGAGTTCGAAGAACAAGTTGAAATCACTTGGTCGGTCCGGTATGCACCTCTAGCCACCGCGGCTACAAGAGCACCCTAAGCAATCTAGCTATAGACTAGATTGGGGAAGAAGCATAACCAAGAAGAAAACAAAATCATCGAGGGAGGAATCGAGTCGCTAAAAGATCGGATGACATGAAGTACTTAACTCACATAATAAATGTGTTTAGATCATCTCCACCGAGTACATACCATTGATGACCTCAACTAGCTTCGGAACTCCGCCATGGCTCAACCGTGCAAGGCGGCCATGGCGGCTAGGGTAGGCCTAGGCCATCTCCTAGACGACTTCGAGGACTCGCGGCGGCCGTCGTCGCTCTCTCCTAGGTTTCGCCGAGTTCCTGTGGATGGATGGATGTGGCGGCCGGCGGAGGCAGAGACAATTTATAGACAAGCACTTAGGGCAAAAGGGGGACGCGAACCGGGCCGGAGTGGGGCCGGGCCGGTCGGCCCCGGGCCGGCCGACCCGGGCCCATTTCG
Organism: Cenchrus americanus; assembly: GCA_947561735.1. Classification (NCBI taxonomy): domain Eukaryota; kingdom Viridiplantae; phylum Streptophyta; class Magnoliopsida; order Poales; family Poaceae; genus Cenchrus; species Cenchrus americanus. The sequence goes on from OX387240.1 coordinate 62,368,906, forward strand.
GCCGGTTCGCCCCGGTTTCCTCCCCGTTGCTTCTCGCGTGATCCCTTATTTGTGTGCACTTGCATGTGGGCCTTTGACGTCGTTTCCTTCACGGTTAAGGCTTGAATCCTTGCTATGCAAGCTTCGCTATTTTCTGGTTGAGTCCCTGAAGACTTGCACGTTGACGCTTCGGTCCTCGGGTCATTTGGAGTCATGTTCATCGCGTGTCTTGACTTGTGACGGGCTTCATGATCTCCTCTTGAAGTGCTTGATGAACTTATCCCGAAAGTCTTCTCTTTAACGTTAATTTCCTGCGTAAACAACAAACTCCAAAATCGACATGCAAGTGTGAACTTGTTACATCATTAGTATGCCTAGTGGCGGGTTATTTGCAAATCATAATCGAAACCAATGTATAACAAGTACTCTAGGTTGACGGAAATTCACCGTCAACATCTCCCCCATGCTTAAACCTTGCTCGTCCTCGAGTAAGTTTTCAATGGATATCAGCATTGCCTTTCATTGTTTATACCCTGCACTTGATCACACATGAGAAAGCATAATGCTCTCCAAGTTTATATTTTTTAAAATTCCATAATGTAACTAGCTTTCATCTCTATGGTGGGTAGATATAATTTAAGCTCTTCACACAAGTAATCAATCATGCTCCACAAACATTTGAATAGGTCTTAGAAACTTTTGAAGTGAAGAATGAGGTGAATAAAAGAGCTTAACCAAGTACAAAAATTTAAACCTTCTTGCATCTTGCTAATGAACTCTCATCTCACAACACTCTCAAGCCTACTTGATCTATATCCTTTCCCTCTCATGTTTGTAGGTGGAAGGGTTTTATTTGGAGCTCATAGGAAAGTTTTTATCCTACCAAGATGCTAAAGTTGAGACTATTATCAAAACAAGGCAAGCTTCTCATGGATTTATCATGACTCGTCAAAAAGGTCATTGGAAAAATAATGTTCACAAGAAGGGGGAGGAGAAAGAACTCACACTTTTAGATAGGTGGACATGTGCAAATGGCAAAGAATGATCCCGAGGCCCCAACGAAGTCCTCGTTATCGGATTGCACATGGTTGGAAAAATGAGTATGGGTCTTGATCTTGAAGTCCTTGGAAAATCCTTAAGCAATTTGAGAACCGGGGGAGATTATTATTACTCTATTTTTTTCCTTCTTTTTTTCTTTTTGACATGTGAGGTACTTTGAATTTTTTTTGTTTCGTCCTCTTATCTTATTCATTTTTTTATTTCTTTTGTTGCTAGCCTCGTCATGCATATCTCCATCTTTCGTCTTTTATCTCCCCTAGAACTTTAATTTGCATAGTACCTACCTCCTCACCCATGCTTAGACGTTTGCTCGTCCCCGAGCAAAGAGGAAGTGGTGTTAAGGTAGGTATCAGATGTCTTGATGAGAGGGAACTTGAATCTTCCCTTTGAAGCACCTTCTTGTGACGTGTCGTCTCCATACTCAAGTGATAGGTAGGTAGGTCAAGGAGGTTAACACAAAAGATGATGTTGGTTTAAAGGGTAGGTATCCGGCGAGATTTGCAAAGCTTTCGATGTGGGAGCTCACAATGCACGGATAGAATAGGCTAGCAAAAGATAAGTTACGCAAAAACGGAATGACTGGCTTCTTAGTCATGAGCCAAAGAATCGAGCCTTGAATCAATTCACCCAACAATAACTCTTGTAATCTATGGTTGCACTCAATATATAAGGCTTTGGATAGGTAGAGCAAAATTCAAGAGGTATTAATGACAAGGTTAGCATGACTTTTAAAAGCAAAAAGTAATACGTTCTTCGACCCATCCAAAGTTGAGAGCATAAAAGAAACCATGGGTCTTTATTTTTATCATGACCTCCACAAAAGATTAAGCTAGCATTTAATTAATTTCAGATTTGTATTAGAGAGAGCAATAGCTTAATCATACATAAACGAGCACAAAGTTTAAACAAAGTGCCAACGGTCATCATATATCAACGAGCAAGATCAAGACAAAAGTATTTCATCATGGTGAGCACAAGGTGATGACAATAAACAAAAACTAAAACTAGGTTGTACTCCTAGAAGCCATGTTATTTAACGAGAGAGACATACTAAAGTTGCATCTAAGGTTGTTGAAGGCATATACATATATACAAGCATTTAGAAAGACAAGGACAAAGAGGGGGTTGAGGAATTGTTACCGTCCTTTGATGCTTGTGATGTACCGCGCCCTCCCCCATGCTTAAACATCGTGCCTAGCATGGAAGAAGGAAGATCGGCATCCGTAGCAATCGTGATCCTTGAACTCCATGCGGTCTTCTTTCGTCCACCAAGTCTTCCCCCATGCTTAGCATGTTGCTAGGCACAGAAGATGATGAACCATCTTAAAATTCTTGAAGTCCCACCGCCATACGTGGAGATCATCATCACATTGTTGCCTTTGTTCGTCCTTCAATGTCCGCCCTTTGCCACGAGCCTTGCTCCCAAATGTTTCTCATCTCATCTTCTCCTCCTTCCATGTTGTCCCTTACCGCTGGTTCATCTTCCACGAGTTTTTCTTCTACTTCCAGAACTGAGTATGTACTGAATAATAGCTCCATTGCAAAGTGCTTGAAATTATCTTTCCAACGAGTGATCATTCATCCCGATCGGACTCCGAACAAGAGAGTTACACCCTTTTTACTTTGTTGGTGCAAGCTGTCCCATGCTGATTTCAGAATGTGTGACGCCCAAAGATTTGGTTGTAACTTCTTGCACAGGTCTCCTAAAATGTTGATTCTTGATGCATTGGAAAGTAGACTTAATGGAGCACTTGAATATCTGATTCTTCCCTTTTATACATCTCTGAACATGTGCTTAATCTTGATGAAAACAGCAGTGCTTCCTTCGGGATTTTGGAGGTGTTGATGATCTTGATTTCAGCTTTTATCACGAACTCATGGGGGAGATTCACCATGCCTGCAAAATAACTATAATGCACAAAGTACCCCCGAGGTGACGGTCGGGAATACTCACCCTATGCCAACAAACCATGACATCCCTACGATCTTCACTTGTGGCATAGTTAATCTAGCGAAAATCCTAATGGGTGTACGTGAGTACAAGCGTGCATGCAAATGATAGGATGGTATAAAAACAAAACAATGTTTGCACCAAATTCTAAGCTCCATGCTTACAAAGTGGTTTCCAAACTTTCTATTCCCATAGAGATTTATTAACCAAGGTCAAAACACCATGTTCATCCCAAGATCAATAATTCTTTATAGTGCAAGAAAAGTATGGCGCATTGCTAAGTTTATAAACCAACTATGCAACATGATAGCTCAGGATATAAGACTAAATGATGGTGGTCTCCAATCATGTCTAAACACCATGTTTACACAAGATTGCAAAAAGTAGTAACGCATGCCGGCAAGCATTAACATGGATATGAAAGCATTCATCATAAAGTTTCACAAAAGGTCCCAAGCTAACATAAAGTGGATGATGACAAAGAGATGGATGTAAAATACAAATGCAGAAAGTTAGCTCAAACAAACATTAGCAAGGTTTGAAAAACACTTGTCGGGGACAGCCCTAGGCGTCCCCTTAAACAATGGGGAAAACCTCACTTAAAACCCGCAACGAAACCAAAATACATTGAGCCTAACCATGCAGGTGCCTAACCATACAGGACACAGCCCACGGGGACTCCGACGGCCCATCGAGGCGGCCCACGTAAGGATCCCCTCGAACAGGCTCCGTCCCGTTCGAGGATGCGCGCTCCCTTCGGGCGGGCTTCGCCCCGCTCGAGGGGGCGCACTTCCCTCGAGCGGGCTCCACCTCGCTCGAGGGTACGCCCCGCCCTCGGCCGGGGTCCGCCACGCTCGAGGGTGCCCCTCACGCGTGCGCCGGCCCCCGTACACGGGCATTTAACGCCCCGACGCCGCGGGACGGCGCCATCATGCGCCGGGGCTCGCACCCGGTGCCGCCGCACCAACTCCCCGGGGAGGAGCCCATCCCCGCCATCGTGGGAGGGGAGCGTGCGGCGCGGCCGGTGTCGGTCCCGTGACACCGTGCGCACGCCCCAAGTACGGCTAACACGCCGAGCCCTCGAAAGGGGGCCGGCGCACCCTCGATTCACTTTCTTGTGACCCTACGGGGGGTTAGGTGGAGGCGCTAGGCCGGTGGACCGCCATCCCCGCCCGCAACGGCGTGGCCGCCGTACCCGCGCGTGCGGGGCGCACGCCGAGCCCCGTGGCAACGACTCCGCCCCCGTGAAGCGCGTCGGGAAGGAACGCCGTTCGCCCACTCCCGTACGCCGTACGAGGCTCGCGTCGCACCTCCCTCGAGCCTATCAGAGGACATCACCGCCATCCGCTGCTCTCCTACCCTCGAACCGCCACTGTTCGGGTACAAGTCAGGCCATGATGACCAGATCGCTGCAAGGATCGCCCGGACGGCCGCCCACTCTACAGCATAGCACGTCGTGCTTCTCCACGTAGCTAGATAGCGCGGCATGCATGTAATTCGCTTCTCCCTTGGTCTATAAAAGGGGGACGAACCCCCCAGCCGCGGGGGACAGACAGTAGACACAGAACAGCGACACGCTCAAGGCCACAGACCAAGAGCCCTTGACATACGCTGTGCACTCACTCTCTAATTCTCCCACAACATCTTCAGCCACTCCACCAGGGACTTGGAAGACACGCTTCCTCTCCCGCCTTGCTTGTAGCAGCCCCACTACAGGCACCCCCGGTGCTGAGCAATATAGTGCCGCGAGCACACCGTCGCCGGACGTACGGCCCCCTCGGCCGGAACCAGGATAAAAACCCTGTGTCACTTGTTGCTTAGCATCGACCATTGAGGGATAGACCTCGGCGCTATCTACTGGTTAGTGTCGGGACCATATTCCGCACCGACAGTTGGCGCCCACCGTGGGGCAAGCGAGCGCCTAAGGTCATTCCGTCAACTCCCTCCATGGTGATTCGCACTGAGTACCGTGCTACACGCTACTGCATGGGTAGCTCGGACCCCCTCCCAGCCGGGTTCGAAATCCGCTTCGGGGACCTGAACTTTCAGGCCACGGGGAACGGCTATCTCATGCGCCTCACCAACCGTGAGGAGCTCCGCGCGCAGCGCCAGGCCAGGTCAGCTTTGGCCCCCGCCGCACGCACCACCACGGCGCGAGCGCCCGCGGCACGGATGCCGCGGGCCGTCGGCGCCACGACGCCACCGTCGCTGCGGCGCGCGTTCGCGTCGGGGCGCGATCCCGAGCGGCGGCGGCCGAGCGCGCCGCCGCCCGGCGCGGTGCGCCCGCCACCACGACCGCCCCCCCCCCGGCGGGGCCGGCGCGCGGTCTCGGGACCGCGTATCCCCATCGGGCCGGCGGGCGCTACGACGGCCTACAACGCCAACGTCAACACGACGATGCGCAGGGTTCCGCCTGGCCGCCACGTCTTCGTCGCCGGGGACCCCGCGCCTCGGCGAGGGGACGAGTCATCCCGGGCTCCATCGACACGATGCCACCCGCCAACCGCCACGGATACGCGGAGTGGGACTTCTCCGGCGTGCCGGACCCAGTCGCGTTCCGGCGTTTCCTCGATGCCGCGGACTACTGGTTTGGCTGCTCCGACGACTCCGGACCGGGGAGCTACGACCCCACGCGGGAGTGCTGCGCCGTCATCACCAACGACCCGGCCAATGCCGCCGGTGCGGTGGGCGCCGGAGACGGGGAAGTCACGCCTGCCCCAGGGATCGCCGTGCGCCCGGCCGCGGGGGCCAAGCGCTCCCCGCCGGGGCCGACGCCGACGCACGCCTAGCCCAAGCCCGCGAGCTCGAGGCCAAGCTGGCGGAGGAATACCGAACGGTGCGATTGCTCCGCGCCTCAATGGCAGGGGAAGCCTCGCGCGCGGCGAACGCGCGCGGGAGCCGGGCCGACGGAGTCCGCGACCGCATCAACACCGCCCCCAACGTCGAAAACGCGGACGTGCCCCCGCGGGGCGAGCCGAAGCTCGTCGCCGCCGCGACGCCGCCGCGGGCTATGCCGCACCCTCGACCCCCGAGGCTCGAGACATGCACCGCGAGGTGCAAACTCTCATCGAGCAAGCGGCCGTCCGGCGGCCGAGAGCTCGGCCTCACGCATCCGCCAACGGGGGGGATGCGCGGGGCGATGAAGTTGCACCGGGAGGCGAACCCCTCGGTGCACGCGGGGCGACCCACCGAGCAAGGGCGCACGCCGCCAAGGAGCGACTCCTTGACGCGCACGGGCGCCGGATGGCGACGCTCGCAACGTCATCAACGCCGGGCGCACCGGCAAGGCGAACGCACGAGCGGCAAGGGGCTACCACCCTCGACGGGGTGGGCGCTACGACAGCGGCGAGGACCGCTCCCCGACGCCGGAGCCCCCAGGCACCCGTGTGTTCAGCCGGGAGATCCGTGCGGCAGCGTTCCCCCAACGCTTCCGCCAACCCTCGACGATCGTCAAGTACAACGGGGAGACGGACCCCCGCGTGTGGCTCAACGACTACCGCTTGGCTTGCCACTGGGCGGGGCCACCGGCCGACGAGGTCATCATCCGCAACTTTGCTCCTACACCTTGGCGATGCGGCCGGACATGGCTCGAGCACACCGCCCGCCGCCCCGATCCATAACCGGGACGACCGGTCCACACATTCGTGGGCAACTTCCGGGGCACATACGTGCGCCCCGGGAACTCATGGGACCTCGCGCTCCCGCACGCGAGGCCCGGCGAGTCGCCGGCGGGACTTCATACGGCGCTTCTCCAAGCGCCGCACGGAGCTCCCCGGCCGTGGCGCGGTCCGAAATCGTGCATGCCTTCCTCGAGGGCACCACGTGCCGGGATCTCGTGCGGGGAGCCGGGACGCGGCCCGCCCGCGGACTCCAACGAGCTGTTCGACATCGCCACCAGCTTCGCCTCCGGGGAGGAGGCCGTGGGGGCGATCTTCGACGGCAAGAAGGGCAAGCGCTCCGAGGACGCGCCCGCGGAGGGCAGCAAGTCCAAGGAGCCGCACCGCAATGACAAGCCGGGCAAGAAGGGGGAAAAAGCCGCGCCACGAGGCGCGCGAGCAGGGGCGCGACGGCGGCAACACCGAGGCCCTCGCCGTTGACGCCGGCTCGACGGGGCCCTCGACCGGCCCCTCGAGGCCGGGGTGTTCGATGACATGCCGAAGAAGCCATGTCCCTACCACAAAACCCCGAGTGCATCACACCCTTGAGCAAGGCGACATGCTCAAGAAATTCTACGGCCGTGCCGCCGCGAAGGAGGCGGAGGCCAAGAAAGACGGAGGCGATGGCGACGCGGGCGGCTTCGCCGCCGTCGAAAATGTGTTCCTCATCTTCGGGGGACCAACGCGTCGACATGTCGACACGCCAACGCAAGAAGGAGCGGCACGAAGTCCTCGCCGCCGAGAGGGCGCCTCCGTCCTTCCTCAATTGGTCGGAGGACGCCATCACGTTCAGCCGGGAGGACCACCCAAACCGCGTCCCCAACCCGGCCGCACCCGCCGGTGGTTGACCCCATCATCGGGAACGCCGGTTCTCAAAGGTCCTCATGGACGGAGGCGGCCAGCCTCAACATCCTCTACGCGCATACGGCCGCGCCCGATGGGGATCGGATTGGACCGCCTGCGGCCCAAGACGAAGCCGTTCCACGGCATCGCGCCCGGCAAGCGGAGTTCAACCCCTCGGGCAGATCGACTTGCCGGTCTGGTTTGGCACCCCTAAGAACTTCCGCAAGGAGACCCTCACCTTCGAGGTGGTGGGGTTCAAAGGGGCCTACCATGCTATACTTGGGCGACCCTGTTACGCCAAATTCATGGCGGTCCCCAATTATACCTACCTAAAGATGAAGATGCCCGGCCCGAACGGCATCATCACCGTCGGCTCGTCGATCGAGCACGCGTTCGACTGCGATGTCGAATGCGTGGAGCACGCAGAGGCACTGGCGCTGGATGAAGCGCTGGTGAACACGCTGGAGAAGATGGTCAACGAAGACCTCGACTCCGCTGCCAAACACGCTGGCACCTTCGAGGCCGCGGAGCAGACCAAGGGGGTCCCCCTCGACCCTTCAGCCCCCGAGGGCAAGGCGTTGAGGGTCAGCTCCACCCTCGACCCCAAATAGGAAGTGGTGCTCGTCGACTTCCTCCGCGCCAACGCCGACATCTTCGCGTGGAGCCCCTCGGACATGCCAGGCATCCCGAGGGAAGTCGCCGAGCACTCCCTTGACATCCTGCCAAACGCTCGCGCCGTGCAGCAACGGCTCCGCCGCTTCGACGAGGAGCGGCGACGGGCAATCGGAGCGGAGCTGCGAAAGCTTCTCGAGGCCGGATTCATCAAGGAGGTGTTCCACCCAACATGGCTAGCAAACCCCGTGCTTGTAAAGAAAAAGAATGGGAAGTGGCGGATGTGCATAGATTACACTAGTCTCAATAAAGCATGTCCTAAAGTTCCTTTTCCTTTGCCACGCATTGATCAAATCGTTGACTCAACAGCTGGGTGCGAACTGCTCTGTTTCCTTGATGCTTATTCCGGGTACCACCAGATAAAGATGAAAGAGTCCGACCAGCTCGCGACCTCGTTCATCACACCGTTCGGGACGTTCTGCTACGTCACAATGCCATTTGGCCTTAGAAACGCGGGTGCAACATATCAGCATTGCATGCAGCACGTTTTTGGGGATCACATCGGGCGGACGGTCGAAGCGTACGTGGACGACATCGTCGTAAAGACCAGGAAGGCGGACGACCTGGTTGGCGACCTTGGCGTCGCGTTCAACTGCCTACGGGCCAATGGGGTCAAATTAAACCCCGAAAAATGTGTCTTTGGAGTGCCGCGAGGCATGCTCCTGGGATACATCGTCTCCCAGCGGGGAATCGAGGCCAACCCTGAAAAGGTCGCGGCCCTCGAACGGATGGGTCCGATCCGGGACCTCAAGGGGGTGCAGAAGGTGTTGGGGTGCCTTGCCGCCTTGAGCCGCTTCATCTCGCGGCTCGGCGAGAAGGGCCTGCCCCTCTACCGCCTACTCAAGAAGCACGAGCGCTTCTCCTGGACCACCGAGGCCCAGGATGCGCTCGACAAGCTAAAGGCGTCTCTGACGCACGCCCCGATCCTCACGCCGCCGCAGGACGGCGAGCCCCTGCAGCTCTACGTGGCCGCGACCACCCAGGTGGTGAGCGCCGTGATCGTTGTGGAGCGCACGGAGGAAGGGCATGCCTTGCCCGTGCGGCGGCCGCACCCACTACATCGCGAGGTCCTCTCGGACACGAAGACGCGCTACCCACAGTCCGGGAGTTGTTGTACGCAAGTGGTTCTTGCGCGGCGCAAACTCCGCCACTACTTCGAGGCCCACCCCCGTCACGGTGGTTTCCTCCTTCCCACTAGGAGAAATCATCCGCAACCCCCGACGCCGCGGGTAGGATCGCCAAGTGGTCCGTGGAGCCGATGGGCGAGATGCTCGCCTACGCCCCGCGCAAGGTCGTCAAGTCCCAAATCTTGGCGGATTTCGTCGCCGAATGGACCGGACACGCAGCCGCCGCCGCCACGCATCCAAGCGGAGTGCCGGACTCGTTCTTCGACGGCTCGGTGATGAAAACGGGGGCGGGCGCGGGCCGCTCTTCGTGTCACCCCTCGGGGAACACATGCGGTACGCGGTGCGCCTCCACTTCCCCGCGTCTAACAACATGGCCGAATACGAGGCCCTCCTCTGCGGCCTCAAAATCGCCATTGAGTTAGGCGTCAAGCGCCTCGACGTAAGGGGCGACTCGCAGCTCGTGATTGATCAAGTCATGAAGAACGCGAGCTGCCATGACGACAAAATGGAGGCCTACTGCAAGGCCGTGCGAGCCCTCGAGGACAAGTTCTACGGCATCGAGCTCAACCATGTGCCCCGCAGGTACAACGAAGAGGCGGACGAACTCGCCAAGATCGCGTCCGGCGGATCACCGTCCCCTCGAACGTTTTCGCGCGCGACATCGCTCAACCCTCGGTCGCTTTCGAGCCCTACCCCTCGAATCAAAACGAACCCCCTCGGGGGCCCCCTCGAATCCAGCGGGTGCGGAGCCCATGGACGAGGACCCCTCGAACGAGGCGTACGTACTCTCCCCTTCTCGAGGGGTACGGCTCCCACGAGGCCGACGTGATGGACATCGAGCCGGCCCCCGTCCAGGCGGACTGGCGGGAGAAATACATTGCCTGGATTGCTGGAGGGGAACTCCCCGCGGACCGGGCCGCGGCTAGGTGCATCGCTAGTATGGCTAAGTCTTTTACCCTCGTCGACGGCGAGCTGTACAAGCGCGCCACCTCCGGCATCCTACAGCGATGCGTGCCCATTCCCGAGGGGCGCGAGCTCCTGCGGGACATCCACGCGGGGATCTGTGGCCACCACGCCGCGCCCCACACCCTCGTCGGCAACGCGTTCCGCCAGGGCTTTTACTGGCCCACTGCGGTCGCGGACGCCAGCGAGATCGTGCGCACCTGCGAGGGGTGCCAGTTCTACGCCCGCAAGTCCAACTTGCCCGCCCATGCCCTACAGACCATCCCCGTAACATGGCCGTTCGCCGTGTGGGGGCTGGACATCGTCGGGCCCCTGCGGAAGGCGCCCGGGGGCTTCACCCACTTGTTGGTCGCGATCGACAAGTTCTCCAAGTGGGTGGAGGTGCGCCCCATCACGAATCTAAGGGAAGAGCAGGCGGTAACATTCTTCACCGACATCGTCTACCGCTTTGGAGTGCCAAACTCCATCATCACCGACAATGGATCCCAATTCACGGGCAAGAAGTTCTTGGAGTTCTCGCGACAAGTTCCACATCCGTGTGGATTGGGCACCGTGGCGCACCCACAGACCAACGGCCAAGTGGAACGTGCCAATGGCATGATCTTACAAGGTCTAAAGCCCAGAATTTTCGACCAGTTGAACAAATCTGGGCGGAAATGGCTCCAAGAACTACCAGCGGTTGTGTGGAGCCTAAGGACCACCCCGAGCAGAGCCACCGGGTTCACCCCGTTTTTTCTAGTCCACGGCGCGGAGGCCGTCCTCCCCACGGATTTAGAATATGGGTCGCCCAAGGTTCGAGGCTATACCGAGGGCGCTAACCAACGAGCCCGCGAGGACTCGTTGGACCAGCTGGACGAAGCACGCCTCGTAGCCTTGATGCACTCCGCGAGGTACCAGCAGTCCCTCAGGCGCTATCAAGCACGCAAGATACGCCGGCGGGATTTCAGTGAAGGGGACCTGGTCCTAAGGCTACGCCAAGACAACCGAGGGCGCCACAAGCTATCGCCCCCGTGGGAGGGACCCTACGTCGTGGTGAAGGTACTCAAGCCCGGCACATACAAGCTGGCCAACGAGGACGGTGAAGAGCTCACCAACGCTTGGAATATCCAACGGCTACGTCGCTTTTACCCTTAGCTAGGATTTCCAAGTATTTTTGTTGTAAAAACCGCACGGCCAACGCCCCAGTTGGCTACAACTATGTAAAAGCTTTAAGCTCAATAAAAAGGGCAACTCGGCTTTCCCCTAAAACCCAAGTTACCCTCGGGGGCTACTGCGGGGGGCATCCCCCCCAAAACAGTCCCATTTTTTCGCGCAAAAAACACAACAACCCATACGCGCTAAGTTTGTTTCCTACTTCAACCTCGAGCCACGATTCGAACAGGGCGCAGGCGGCACATCGGAAGGAGCGTGCGAGCCAGAGATAGCCTACGCCGCATGGATATGGCCCTTCTCTCTCGCCTCCAACCCAGCGGGCCCCCTGCGAAAATCGAACTCCCCTAACTAGAATCTACTCAGAAAGAAGGAGAAACAAAAAGCGTGATAAACAAACGACTTCATTTACAGCAAATGCTTATGTTCATGAAACAACTTGTTTATTTACAAAAGGCCACGAGGCCAGGATATTGATACACATAAAAAAAAACAGGCCTAGCGCCCAACTGCTTTCAGGCGGGAGGAGCAGCAGCATCAGCGACGTCCGGGAAGAGGAATTCCTTGAAGGCCTCGGCAAGCGACCCGGCGGCGTCGGCAGCGAGCGCATCCACACGCTCCATGGCCACCTCGTCCTCGACGCCCTCGGGAACGATGTAGCCTTCCGCCAGCGCCTCGAAGTTAACCTCGTAGTGGGATCGCACCACTCCGAGGGCCTCTCGGGACGCCCACCGCGCCGCCCGGCGCATCCGCTCGGTGACATGGCCACCAAGGGCGCGCGAGCGGCCGGCGCCGAGCCGCCGGCCCGTGCCTCGCCCTCCTCGACGCGCGCGGCAGTCTCGAGGGCCGCATCGCGCAGCTCCCGCAGCTCCTGCTCGGAGGAGTTGTAGGAGGCCCGCAGCCGCCTCGGCCGCTCACCGCGTGTCCCGGGGCGAGTGAAGGCGCAAGCCTGGGAACACCAAGGCAAGAAATAAATCAGAAAAAGGGAATGCGAGTTCCCAAACCAAAAACCAACAAGACAAGAGTCAGTCAGTGGCTCACCTTCGACTCGCTTCCTCTCCATCTCGAGGTCGCGGCGCACGGCCTCGATCGTCAGCTCGAGGCGCTCGACGGTCTCGCCCTGCTCCCGGAGGGACATCTCCTGATTGGCGTTGGTGATGCTGAGCATAATCACCTCGCCCTCGGCATTGGAGAGCTTGGCGTCCCGATCCGCCAAGGACTTCCGCGTCACCTTGTGGGCGGCGCGCTCCTCGCTCCGGGGCCGCACGGCGTCGGCGAGGGCGGCTCGCGGCCGCCGGAGCCGCTCCTCGCCCCTTGGCGGGCGGTGCTCTCTTGCGGGAGCCGCTCCTCGCCGACGACGAGGGCCGCGGCCTTAGCGTGGAGGGCGGCCTTCGGTCGTCGCCGCCCCCTTGGCCCGCTGCTCCCGGCTCGCGCGCCCGCTCCTCGCCCCCGGCGGCGCCGCGCCCGCGCCCTCAAGCGACGAGCGAAGCTCCCGGCTTCGGCACCGGACGGTCGCCACCTCCGCCTCCCGTTAGCGGCCGCCGTCCGCGTCTTCTCCAAGTCCTCGCGCGCGCGCGGCACGCGCCTCATCACGATCGATGAGGGCCGCGCGCACCCGCTCGAGGCTCGAGCGGCGCGCCGTGCCCTCGCCTCGAGCCCCTCGGGCAGCTCGTCGGCCAGTGCCAAGGCCCGCACGCCGGCCCCGCCTATCCGAGGACCTGAGAGCGTCGGCAAGCGCGTCGAAAGCGCTGCACCGCTCCGGAGCTGGTGGACCTCGGCGTTCACCCGGTCGAACGCATCGTACTTGTCATGGGCACGACGCTCGAGCTCCTGGCAACCACAGAATCAGAACCCATAAGTGCCGCAACACGAAGGCATGCACAAACGAAAGAAAGGAGAGAACGAGCAACCACGGCTAACCTGGAAGACGAGCCATGCCGGGCCGCCATGGACCCGCAGCGCCTCGTTCAGCGCGCGGTTGAGCGTAGCGCCATGGCTCGGAGCTCGCCCCAAAGCTCTCGCTCCCCCGGCGTCGCCGCAAACGCAGGGGGGATCATCGACGGCCCCCTCCACCGGCGGGGGCGGCCGGCGCGGGAGGACGAGGCCTCGGCGCCGTGTCCTCGACCCCCCACCACCGGGTGACCCTCGCGCCGCCTCACGAGGGCCCCCTCCGGGGCTCGGGGGAGTTCGTGGGCCGGCCGGCCCATTGGTCCCACCCGGGGCGGCGGGGAGTCGTCCGAGACCTCCACCACCTCCGCCCGCGAACGCCGGCGGGCGCCGCCGCCGTGCCGCCTCCGCCGGCCGCCTCCACTCGCGCCTCCGCGGCCGTGGGCGCCGGATGCGGCGCCACGGCCACCACCTCGGCTGCGCCCTGCGCGGCCACGGGCGCCGCGGGTTGCTCCCGCTCCGCCTCCTCCACGCCAACAGCCCCCCGCGGGCCGCGCCTCCACCACCGCCGCCGGCCGCGGCCCGCACCCCCCACGACGGCCGACGCCGGCCGCTCCTCGCCGACCGCCGACCGCGCCGCGGCGGGCCGATCCGTTGGCCGAGGCCTCGGGGCCCCGCCCGCGCCCCGTGAGCTCTCGCCCGCCGCCGTGCTTGTCCCCCGCCCGCGGCGCCCTCGACGAGCGCCGCCGGGGTGGGGATGGACGCGTCCGTCCTCGGCACCTTGGCGAGGTGTGCGAGAGGAGGCACGGTTGGCACCACCCGCGCAGCGCGAACGGAGGGTTAGAACGCCTAATCATCAACTAGTTAAACCGAGCGAAGCATCGAGTCCCTTACCTCGAGGAGGAAAAGGCGCGCTTCCTCTTCCTCGAAGCCTCGCCGGATGAGGCCGGCGCGGCCGCGCGCCCGCCGCCGCGTCTCCCCGACGCGCGCCGCCGCGCGCGTGGGCGCGCCCGCGCCGCGCGCGCGGTCGCGCCCGATGTCGCGCCTCCCGACGCGCGCGCGCGCGCGCGCGTGCACGCTCGCCCGCGTGCGGGTGCGCCCGCCGCCGCGCTCCCCGACGACGCCGCGCGCGCGCGCGCGCGCGCTTCCCCGCGCGCGCAGCACGCTCGATGCGCGCGCGCGCGCGCTCGCCGTGCGCGCCCCCGACGAGCGCGCCGACACCTCCGCGGCACGCGCCGCCCTCGATGTCGATGGCCCGGCGGCGGGCGCCGCCGCGCCCACCCCGAGCGATGCCGCCCTCGCCGCCGGCGCCGGCTCCGCGACGGGGGCGCAGTCGCCACCCGTCGAGGGGCCCTCCCCCTCGGCCCTCTTCCTCTTCGTCCTCCTCCGAGGACGAGCACTCTTCGGTCCCCCGGGGAGGAGAGCCCCGCCTCTTCGCGCCGCCGGTGCACTCCACGGCCCGCCGATCGCGACACGCTTGGACGTCGCCTCGCGTGCTCCCTCTTGCGCGCCGCCTGCTCCTGCTGCCGCTGCTGCGCCACCCGGCCAAGCGCGCGGGAGTCGGGGTGGGCGGAACGGACTTGGCGATGGTGAAGTTCACCAGCTGCACACAGGAGCAACAAGGGCGCGTCAGGAGGCAAAGACAACACAAAGAACTAAAACGAAATCAAGAACTACGCTCACCAACGGGCCGGTGGGGAGCATCTCGAGGTCCCACGGGGTCCGACCCGCGAGCATCGGCGGCGTCCGGTGTCGACGGCGCTCCGCGCCCGGTGAGCGCATATGGCCGCTCGAGGGGCGTCGGGAGCATCCGCGACCTCGCCGTGTCGACGGGCGGGCCGCCTCTCGTCATCTCGAAGATGCAGAGCGGCCTCTCCATCAAGGGCACGACCCGCCTATGATGGAGGAAGGCGAGGACGCCCATCGCGTTCGGCCCCCATCGTCGCCAGGCGATGCAGCGCGGCCGAACCGACTCCTGCCGCGCCCGATGCTGGGGCGTGGACACCCCGTAGCCCCGTGGAGTCGGCCTCTCCTTGAACACCCGCCGGTGTAGGGGGGAAGGCCGGGCTCGGCGTTGCGCGAGATAAAACCACCCCCCGCTCCCCGGCCCGGTGTTGTTCGTCGTCATGGTGCGGGGGATGTAGACGTTCTTGAATTGCCCCCGCAGGGCAAGCGACATCCCGCCGGCGCGCACCGCGCGGCGGGTCCTTGGCTCCGTCGTGGGCAGCGTGAAGAGCTCCACGCGGAAAAGGTGTACCCAGAGCTCCCAATTGACTGGGATCCCCAGGTACCCTTCGCAGACGCCGACGAACGTAGCCGCCTGCGAAATCGCGTTGGGGGCGAAGTTGTGCAGCTCCACTCCGTAGTGGTGGCACATCGCCCGCATGAAGCGGCTCGCCGGTGCGTTGAAGCCCCGCTCGTGGTAGCGGATAAAACTGACCACGTAGCCCTCCGGCGGGTTGGGCGCACGGTCCGCCGCTGGCGGCACTATCCACTCCGCCGGACGTCCATCCTCATTGGCCGCCAGCTGGCCGGCGGCGACTAGCTCGCCAAGGGCCAGCGGCGTCACCGTCGACCTCTCCCAAGCATACGGCTCCAAGATCGTGAGGGGAAGCTGAGGCGGCGCCATGAGGAAGGACGAAGAAATGCGAGGACGGAGGACGAAAAACGGAAGACGAGCTCTAACGGTGACACCGCGCGGTGGCAAGAGCGAGGCGAAGATGAAGGGGTGGGGAACTGAAAATGGTGAGGCGTCAAGGTAAAAAACCACCGTCTCCTCCACCCCTCAGATTTATAAGCCGACGGGGCGAGCTCTCCGGAGCGGATGCCCCGCTCGCATTAACTGCAGGGAATCTTCCCTTCACGCCGACGAACAGTGCCCCACCACGACCGCAGCCGGCCACATCACCGCGAGCGGGCCATCATCACGGCGAAGACCTGCAGGGACCGAGGCGAAGCCGTCACGTCCACCTGCCACGCCGCCCACTACACGCGAGCGCGCGGCCGCAGCGCCTAAAAAGACGCGCCCGCGCTGCAAAAACCGCAGCCTCGACTGCGAGACATTTAATGATCGGGTCCCTTGCCAAGCAAGGAGAACCCTCGAGCGGGGCGAACCCCTGGCTCTAGACAAGGGCAGCCCTCGATGGGATATCGGCGCGAGAAGGTCGCCCGGGACCTGCTTGATGTAAAGCAGGCACCGCGGGCACCCATGCCGCGTAAAACCCTCGAGCGGCACGAGCCCTCGACTCAAAACGAGAACAGCCCTCGATGGGATATCGGCGCGAGAAGGTCGCCCGGGACCTGCTTGATGTAAAGCAGGCACCGCGGGCACCCATGCCGCGTAAAACCCTCGAGCGGCACGAGCCCTCGACTCAAAACGAGAACAGCCCTCGATGGGATATCGGCGCGAGAAGGTCGCCCGGGACCTGCTTGATGTAGAGGTGCACCGCGGGCACCCATGCCGCGTAAAACCCTCGAGCGGCACGAGCCCTCGACTCAAAACGAGAACAGCCCTCGATGGGATATCGGCGCGAGAAGGTCGCCCGGGACCTGCTTGATGTAAAGCAGGCACTGCGGGCACCCATGCCGCGTAAAACCCTCGAGCGGCGCGAGCCCTCGACTCAAAACAAGGGCAGCCCTCGATGGGATATCGGCGCGAGAAGGTCGCCCGGGACCTGCTTGATGTAAAGCAGGCACCGCGGGCACCCATGCCGCGTAAAACCCTCGAGCGGCACGAGCCCTCGACTCAAAACGAGAACAGCCCTCGATGGGATATCGGCGCGAGAAGGTCGCCCGGGACCTGCTTGATGTGGGCGGTGCACCGCGGGCACCCATGCCGCGTAAAACCCTCGAGCGGCACGAGCCCTCGGCTCAAAACGAAAATAGCCTTCGATGGGACATCGACGCGAGAAGGCCGCCCGGACCTCGCTTGATGTGGGGCGGTCACCGCGGTACCCATGCCGCGTAAAACCCTCGAGCGGCACGAGCCCCCGGCTCAAGACAACATCAGCCCTCTAAAGAGGGCACGCGCGTGAGAGGGTCGCCCAGGGTCTGCTTGAAGTAAAGCAGGCACCGCAAGCACCCATGTCGCGTTGTACCACCAACCAGCACCTCGAGGGCTGGCTCGCCCAGACCCCTCGACGGCCGCAAACGTGAAAAGACGGGGCCGCCCAGGCGCCGCCCCGCACGGCCCTACTGATCAGAGGTCCGAAGCCTGACCCTCGACGGGTTCGAACAGGCGCCACAGATCGCAGAGTTAGGGACGACGAGGGCACGCGCATTCGAGCCGTTCCTCGAGCCCGTCGGCTCGAGGGTGCCCCACATGTCGTGTTCGAGAGCCGCCGAGGGCAGCTAGGCCGGGGGGATCCCACCGAGGGAGAGCTTCCGCGCCCTCGGTCCCTATCGAACGGGACCGAGCCCCACCTAGCAAACCCACGCAAGCGCTTCCATGGACGTGTCTCCGGACCGCACAGCCTACCCTTATCGAACGGGGCATGGACGTCCACTTGAACCACCCGCTAGCAGCTCAACGAGGAATCCGCAATCCGCGACCCGCTCGATGGGGGTTGCGGAAACCTCACCCTCCGTCCCGCGGAGGGACGGCGAGGGCGTGTTAAAAAACAAGTTGCCAAGCTCTACCCGATCGCCTCGAACGGGCCAAGGCTCGGGGGCTTGATGCACGGCTACACCTCCTTGAAATTGCACCCGCCGGGAGACAAGTGCAAGAAGGCGTGCACCCCCGAAGCCGGCTGAAATACCACCGATGCCGGTTGGCATATGTGCCACGCCCTCTGACCAAAATTCTCGCGGTTAACCCCCCGCAGAGTACCCACACTCTTGCGGCAGGCTTCGGGGCTAGACTCCGCGGGCCCGCCGACGCGGCCCCACGGAAAGCGTTCGCGAACAAGGAGGGAAGAACGTCCTATCAGTAGGTTCCAGCATCTGCGGGAGCCTCAATGGCAAACCCACAGATGCTCGGGGGCTACTGTCGGGGACAGCCCTAGGGGTCCCCTTAAACAATGGGGAAAACCTCACTTAAAACCCGCAACGAAACCAAAATACGTTGAGCCTAACCATGCAGGTGCCTAACCATACAGGACACAGCCCACGGGGACTCCGACGGCCCATCGAGGCGGCCCACGTAAGGATCCCCTCGAACAGGCTCCGTCCCGTTCGAGGATGCGCGCTCCCTTCGGGCGGGCTTCGCCCCGCTCGAGGGGCAGCACTTCCCTCGAGCGGGCTCCGCCTCGCTCGAGGGTACGCCCCGCCCTCGGCCGGGGTCCGCCACGCTCGAGGGTGCCCCTCACGCGTGCGCCGGCCCCCGTACACGGGCATTTAACGCCCCGACGCCGCAGACCGGCGCCATCATGCGCCCGGGGCTCGCACCCCCGTGCCGCCGCACCAACTCCCCCGGGGAGGAGCCCATCCCCGCCACCGTGGGAGGGGACCGTGCGCCGCGGCCGGTGTCGTCCCGTGACACCGTGCGCACGCCCCAGTACGGCTAACACGCCGAGCCCTCGAAAGGGGGCCGGCGCACCCTCGATTCACTTTCTTGTGACCCTACGGGGTTAGGGGTGGGAGGCGCTAGGCCGGTGGACTGCCATCCCCGCCACTGTAACGGCGTGGCCGCCGTACCCGCGCGTGCAGGCGCACGCCAGGCCCTGTGGCAACGACTCCAGCCCCGTGAAGTGCGTCGGGAAGGAACGCCGTTCTGCCCACTCCTGTACGCCGTACGTGCCGCGCGCGCACCTCCCTCGAGCCTATCAGAGGACATCACCGCCATCCGCTGCTCTCCTACCCTCGAACCGCCACTGTTCGGGTACAAGTCGTGCCATGATGACCGGATCGCCGCAAGGATCGCCCGGACGGCCGCCCACTCTACAGCATAGCACGTCGTGCTTCTCCACGTAGCTAGATAGCGCGGCATGCATGTAATTCGCTTCTCCCTTGGTCTATAAAAGGGGGACGAACCCCCCAGCCGTGAGGGACAGACAGGAGACACAGAACAGCGACACGCTCATGGCCACAGACCAAGAGCCCTTGACATACGCTGTGCACTCACTCTCTTATTCTCCCATAACATCTTCAACCACTCAACTAGGGACTTGGAAGACACGCTTCCTCTCCTGCCTTGCTTGTAGCAGCCCCACTACAGGCACCCCCGGTGCTGAGCAATATAGTGCCGCGAGCACACCCCTGCTGGACGTACGGCCCCCTCGGCCAGAACCAGGATAAAAACCCTGCGTCACTTGTTGCTTAGCATCGACCATTGAGGGATAGACCTCGACGCTATCTACTGGTTAGTGTCGGGACCATATTCCGCACCGACAACACTTTCGATGTTGTCTATAATAAGCAAAGGACATAGCTTGATTTCACACTTCATACAAAGTAAGCATTGTCAACAAGGAAGTCACCCATCGAAAAGAATCAATCAACCAAACTAACAAGGTTTAAGGGTAGGTTATAGGTATCCTATATTTTTGGCTCAACAAGGATTTTGAAGAGAGGAAGTCAAGCGTAGAAATTCTAACTAAGGTGGTCCTAGAGTCTTTCTACAAACCTATGGTTTTAGGATGTCTATAGGTAGGGGAAGTTTTCCTAAGGATTTTATGGGGAGGCTAGTCAAAGTTTTTAATTAATAAAGAGGAAAGGGATAGACTTGTTCAACCCCGAGGGTGAGAGCCCTCGGTCAACTCAAAAAATCCTACCTCTATAGGCTATGGTTTTTGGTGGGGGTTATAGGAAGGCTTAGGTTGGTTGGACAAATGTTAGATTAACACAACATGCATTGCAATATGACATGGATGAACAAAACAACACGATATGGAGGTTGTCTAAAACAAAAGTTAGCCTAAATTAACTAGCCATAAGTTTAGAATTAAAGGATGGTGCCAACTTCATATATCTCTCTAAAAAGAAACAAAAGAAAAAGACTCTAAACTCTAATAGGTACACAAAAAGGTCTACAAGTTTTCCAAGATCAAATAACAAAGCGCTCCCTCAAAAACAATTAGATCATACAACATGGTATTGTGGTTTTTATTAGATCAATGGTACAATGTTACTTGATGGCTCGATTAAAGAGCACAATGTAGACGGTCATGTATATATATAAATAAAAACCGGGTTGCCTCCCGCAAAGCGCTTCATTTAAAGTCATAGAGCTCGACTTTCTCACATACCTTCTTATTGTTGCGGAGCCATGATCCTTCATGCAAGATTTGAAGGTGTTCATGCAGCCTTGATCCACTTTCCATGCTTGACATGACTTATGCTCGATGAGAAGCTTGCCCAATCATCTCATTGCATCATCATCATCACCTTCTCCATCGCACTTTATCGCTGCCTCTTCTTTCACAAATTTTCCTCTCTGTCCAGTTCAGATCATGTAGAGAACAATAGCTTCCATGCGTGGTGCATGAAATTATCTTTCCATCAAGTATTTATTCACCCCCAACGGACTCCGATCGAGTGAGTTATGCCCGTTCTACTCCGGCGCTGCAATCTGTCCAAAGCTGATTTCATACTGCACATCGCTCAATGTTTTTGCCATATCTCCTTGTACGGGTCTTCAAATTCATCGATCTTGGATGCGTTGGAACCGGCAATTGATGGAGCTTCTGATTTTCAACTTTTTCTTCCTTGAACATGTCTGACCAGGTCCTCAGAATTGATGAAAACAGCAACGTCCGTTTTTGAGGTTGGGTGACGGTGATGCACGGGTTTGCAATTCCCTAGGGTATGACTTCTCTCATCTTAATTTATATTTAATGCCCTGCATGGTTAGTGAAACTTGGTATTTCTCCCACAATTTTCTCTTTTAAGGTCACTAGCTTGACCGAGCACAAAGCAAGTCCAAGATTTACAAGTCATATTGCAAACAAACGCATCCATAACCACAATTTATGACAAAGTTGTGATTAATTATAGCATAAGTTTTCTTGCTTAGCACTAAGCTCTCATTAGGCAAAGGTTTATTAGGCATGTAACAAATTTTAAGCACAACAAAGCCTCTTTATCACTCTCAAGAAATTCTAGCCTATCATGATTATCATAAGAACAAGGCATAGAATTGAATCAACCTCACTAATGGATATGAATCATAGATATAACAAAGGAATATTATCAGCTCCAAAAGTGTCTTGAGAGGTTAATTTGTACCTTGGCCTTCGAGCTTTTCATCGTGAGTGGTCTCTCGGAGTTGAAAGCAAACAATCTTCAATGATCGGTGGCTTGTATCGTCTTTTCACAATTTCTTCGTTCGTGCCACACATCATCAAGGTTGCCTTGTGTGGACTCACTCTTCTCATTGATTTGTGGGACTTCACACATGTCTCAAATATCTTCATGTAACTCCATGACCCTTCGTGTGAGAGCCCAGAGTATCAGCGCCATTGGATGCTATCATTTGTGTGTAATCCATGGTGATTTGCTTCTAACATCTCCTAGCGTCGGATGTTGCCAACTTGTGCCTTCTTTTGCCAATGCTCTTGGGGTCTTTGTTTTTTTCTAAACTTCTAAATTTCATCTTGCGTGGTCCAATGCAAGCGTTGCCCAAGCTTCTCTTTGTTGTCGTCGTCCTCATCTCCACTATCTTGTTCTCATCATGTTGCTGCTTCCTCCTTTTCGTGGATTTTCCCCTGTGTACATAACACAACATATACCAAAATATTGTTCTATTGAAAACTTTATAAAATTACCTTTCCAACGGGTACTCATTCATCTTAATCGGAGCCCAAGTGAGGGAGTTATGGCCGTTTTGTTTCCGCTCTTCCATGCTGTCCAGAAATTTCAGAACGTGCAACCTTCAGTATGAATTGATCCGAATATGTTGACGACCTTGATCTTGTGGTCTTCGGGGCGTTACACCACGTCTCCTTTGGCTTTAAGTCCTCACCATTGCTGGACCAGCGAGTAGCATGATGACAATGGTGTGTCGATCTCATGATTTGGCCTTAGCCAAAGTGACGGGTGCTTCTCTCGCAACGTGATTGCTTCCAACACCTATTGCTTGGACAAACAAACCTCCACAAAACATTAGTCTTAAAACTTTAATTGACACATTGACATACCTTGTTCAACATCACTCGTGTAGGGTGTGCACTCAATAGCGGCTGATAGGACACTAACAAAAGTTAGCACTTACCACTAAAGAGTGAATCTTGATGTAGTCATCATCTTGTCGGAGTGGATGTGAACATCTTGTGTCTAGCTTTTCACCTACTTTCAAGGACACAAACAAAAAAAGCAAGCATATATGCAATAATAAAAAGTAGGGTTAGTCAAAGAGATTGATGGATCGCCCTAGGGTTCGAGTTGCCGATCCCCGGCAACGGCGCCAGAAAAAGGGCTTGTTGACGGTTCAAAACCGTGCTCAAGTTCACCGCAAGCCTACGGGTGACTTGGTGCTTTTTTCACCAAGGAGGATTCTCCCTAGATTTGTCAATCCAAGGATCGGAAGCAAACTCCTAGGATTCTCCATCTAACCTATTGATCTAGCCTAACATGAAGCATTGATTGCATAAGAAGATAAACCTTAAAGATGTATGAATTATAGCATAAGGTTGATCGCATCCATGAACGTAGACAAGGTAAAGAGCAAACAAGGGAAACTAATGCCTATCATCTTCTAGTCGTAGTTCCAGCCAAAAGAGCAAGCGCGACATGCATCTCATCCAAAGCCATCTTTAAACTACTATCCTCCGGTCCGATTCCGAAAACGCCCGCCTTTCGGAACCCCCGTTCTGTCACAACGTATTCCTATTCATGCGGGTAGTCTAGGGCGAGTTCGAAGAACAAGTTGAAATCACTTGGTCGGTCCGGTATGCACCTCTAGCCACCGCGGCTACAAGAGCACCCTAAGCAATCTAGCTATAGACTAGATTGGGGAAGAAGCATAACCAAGAAGAAAACAAAATCATCGAGGGAGGAATCGAGTCGCTAAAAGATCGGATGACATGAAGTACTTAACTCACATAATAAATGCGTTGAGATCATCTCCACCGAGTACATACCATTGATGACCTCAACTAGCTTCGAAACTCCACCATGGCTCAACCGTGTGTTGACGGTGAAAATCCGTCAACCTAGCCATGAGTTTACCTTCGGTGTTGGCATGAATTTTATACCTTATCCATTGGTACTAACCCCCGTGGTATAACAAGTTCACGTGTGCATGTCGGTTTTGGAGTTTAATGTTTATGCAGGGTTTTAGTGTTGAATGCAAGACTTTCGGGGTAAGTTCATCAAGCACCTCATGACAAGACCTTGAAGCCCTGAACAAGTCATGCAATGAAGCAAACTTAACTCCAAGAAGCCGGGGACTTGATCCGAGAAGACGACAAACTCCGGGGACCCGACCGTAAAAGTGCCGAATCTTGCAAGACAAGGAGTTGAGTCCAATTCGGAGAGAAACCGACGACATGGACCTACATGCGAAGGGGGAAGCATCCAGAAGCAAGGGAACCGACCTCGTGCAAAGGAGCCCGCGGGCCGGGCCTAAATGGGCCCGGGCCGGCCGGCCCGGTCCGGTCGGCCCGTGCCCATTTTGGGCCCAAAACCGTCGCCCTTTGCCCTAGTCGCCAATCGGGCTATTTATAGTCCCCCGACCGAGAGCCACGCGAGAGAAGATTTCGTCTTCGGCCGCCGAGGGGCAGAGAAGAGAGGGACACCATGTCGGAGAGGAGAGGGTCGAGCTAGTTGACTAGGGTTTCCCTAGCCGACGTGGGAACCTTGCATGGAAGACCACGTCGGAGTTCCGGAGCTAGAAGCAAGATCAAGGAAGGATCCCGGTGGTGATCTTGTGTATGTATCATTGTCATAGTTGAATTATCAAGTTGAATCTTTTCTTAGCGATCAAGTGTTTCCTCGAAGATTTCGTTTTTCGATCGGCTTTGCTTATTTCAATTCTATTCGCGCGATAGATTACATAGGGTGTTCTTGTAGCCGCGGTGGCTAGAGGTACACGCCGGATCTTCCGAAAGAATCTCGACTTGTCTTTTGACTCGCCCCTAAGCTCCCCGCATGAATAGGGATACGTTGTGACAGAACGGGGGTCTCGAAAGGCGGATGTTTTCGGATTTGGACGGGAAACCACGATTTAAGAGGCTTTTATTAAGATTCGATTTGCTACTTCTTCTCTTGCTTGGAACTTCAACAAAAGGCTTACCCCGATCCCTCTAGATCGGTTTATCTACCCAATCTTACTTTGTTTTCTCCGGTCTTAGTAGATTAGATTTGTTTCATGTCTTTTACTTAGATGCATTAGGTCTTTTATCGAAGATTGAAGTTACTTGGCTTTAATAGATTAAGTCTTGCGTCACACATTTGTTCCACGGATTCGATACCTTGGGTTCACCACTCGAGGGAAGAAGGGTCCCTTGACTACGACGGGAGACTTGTACGCTTGCGAGTCACAAACGAACTTTGATACAATTATTAACCGTCAACAAGCCCCTTTTTCTGGCGCCGTTGCCGGGGAACAAGTGATCAAGATTTGATTTTTTATTGCTTTTTTTTGTAATTTTCAGTACTGATTTTGTTTTATTTTTGCATCTATTAAATTTTGATCATCCTCAAAATACATCTAATCTAGTTTGTCTAACTCTAGTCTTTATAGATTTGTTTTGTTTTCTAGTTTTTTTGCATACTTTGTTTATTGCTAACCCTAACCGGAGATGGTTGGCTACCTCTCCAAGAAACCCAAACCTTTTTGTGGATGATCCAGAAAACTTTACGGTGCAAAGGTGACATGCAACACAAGCTAAAGGGGTGGAAACCCTAGATTCAAAAGTTGAAGTCGAAGGACCGTCGGAATCTCCAAAGGAATCACCACCTCCAAGTCCAAAGGAAGATCAACCTCAACCACCGGAGCGCCGCGCACCCCGACATCGTTGATCTACCTATCATAAACCTTCAAGACGCCGGGAGGCCGTTCAAGATCAAAGTCTCAACTATCCGCATGACGATTGCGAGAGCTGAATGCATATGAGTCGGATTCCTTGAGTGGCATATCAGTTTACTTAAGAGGAGGATGGAGAAGATGGAGATGGAGAAATAAGCTCAACACCTAAAGGCCGCCGAAGCAAGATCCTCATGCAAAGAGTGTGTGGAGTACGACCATGTCCAAGATCAACAAGGACGCCGTCACTAAGTTCGAGGCTATGGAGAAAATATTGAAGAATTTAGATGGCAAGGTGACGGAGGTCGGAAGCTCTATACGTGAAGTGTTCATCGTGATGAAGATGCTAGATGCAAGTGGGACAACTTGCCGGGCGCCCGATGGGTAACAAAGAAGAATATCCGAGACAACTCCAAGGTCCCAAGACGGCGAAGGCTACTCAAGCTCATTCGGGAGAGATGAAGGATCACATTAGAGACCATGAAGATCACGACCGAAGGACCGGAGTTCGAGATGCCGAGCCACAAGGAAGTTGTTGCATCCGTCAAGACCAAGGACAAAGCCACCGTGAAGACCAAAAAAAAAATTGACTAAGCCAAAGTGGGTACCCAAGATTGCAACGCCCGCAAAGAGCGTTGATCCGGAGAAATCAAGTGAAGAAGTCTAGCCATGGACTATAAACGAAGCGCTAGGCGGGAGGCAACCCGTTTCGTCGAGTCAAGAATAAGCTACGGGAGGACAACCCGATTCCAGGTTTTTCGAGTCTTTTTAATAATTTAGTTTTTGAGTTTTATTACGCAAAGACATTAGACTTAGAAGTGGTTGAACAATATTAGAGACATAATTCTTGATTGAATGTTTGCTTTATCATAAACCCTTTGCATGAACCCTCCTATGTGCTTGTTTGATTCTTTTCTTTTCGAGAAACCCTCAACCAAATAATTTCAGAACCTTAACTCAACCTTTCACCCTCATTATGGTGCTGAGGTTGACTTATTTTTCATGCTAAAACCACACGAGTAGAGCCACGATTTATATTCAAGTGTTAATAAAATTCAGCACGTGGTAGGACTCGCGTGAACTTAGAAATCAAAGCTTTTGGTTGGTTTTAAAAATCTTTATCCTTGGTTTCTCTAGGATTAGAATTTTTCTAAGCCTATTCTAATTTTTTTTTATTCAAAATCTTTCTTAGCCAAAATTAGAACCTAAACCTATGCCCCCATGATCAAGCCGGGAAAATGTCCGCTCTCAACCAATGAAGGCAAACCGTACCGGTGAGACCGAAATCGACGTAAAAAGAAAATATTTTCGACTTGCATTTGTTTTTAATGGTTTAAAAACTTCTCTAAAATTATGTTCGAGCTCTTGCATGGCTCTGAAAAATATTTTAAATTTCGAATTAGAGGAGTGCTTAACCTTAAACACACCTTAATGGAGGCAATCTAGTTTGAATGCATGCACCATTGGATTCCCTTTCATCAACTTTCACCAAATCCACATGCTAAGGACAAGCATGGTGGGCAGCAAGCATCAACTTTGTAGGAATTTCATGGTGGCATGTGAAGCAAGTGGAGCTAGGGAGCATGGACATGACCCAAAACATGAAGCATCAAGTGGAAGGACCAATAGTGGACGAGAGCGTTTGGGCGGTGCAACTTGTGGAGCACGCGGGCGGGGAAAGTTGCGAGAGGTGAAATGATCGTGCTGGAAGAAAGACGAGACGGGGAGGAGCACCGAGGCCGGCCTCACCTACATAAGGAGCCCCCCGGCTCCCGTTTCTCGGGAGCAAGCTTCCCTCTCCTTCCTTTGTTTGTGTGTTCAAGTTTGTGTGCTCAAAACCTCCGTAGACATAGCCAACCTTCCCAAGCTTGATGACTCAAGAAAAAAAATCCACATCCTTAATCCACTCAAAGTCCACATCCGAATCAAAAAGTTTAAGTGCCTAGTTACCGGTTGCAACCCGGAATTTTAGTTGAAGAAAAGAGTGCAGCAACCATGTGGAAGAAAACCACAGGTTTCTTCTCCAAGAAGAAGAGTTCGTCGTCATCCAAGCCGTCATCAACCACGTCTTCGAGAAGGCACTCGGTTTCCGAGTCTCCCCGGAGCATGGAGACGGACACGGCACCACCGAGGAGGAACGACGCTCTCCTCCTTGGTGGTATGAGGGCTGCAAGAAGCACTTCCATGAGGTTCACCGAACCTCGTGGGCACACGGAGGAGCAGCCCGCGCCACCACGACGATCGACTCGCTCAACCGCACCACCCCCTTACACCCCGACACACTCTTCGTACGGCTTCATCATCTTGTCGGTGGAGGAGGAGGAGAGGCTCGCCAATCTTGAGAAGAGGCTTGTGCCGAACGTCGAGTTCGAAGACCAAGCACTCTACACCTTGGGTTTTTGCACCGACATATACTATATGTTGGGGCACCTCGGATGGGTGCAGTTCTCCAACGGAATATCGGTGGACACCCATTTGGGGTACGCCTTGGAAATTTTGATGACTATTGCACCCATCGTTGATGATGGGGTGCAAAGCTTGTCATTCCGTTTGGAGGGAGTCCAACAAGTGGTTCCCTACGAGCACGTTAGGGAGCTACTTGGATTCCACAAGGGAGCTCCGGAGAAAGTTGACGTGCCACCCGCATGTTAGCGGGATTTTGGAACATGATCTCCGGAGAAGCCCATCAACAACGCAATTGCATCCGCAACCCCATTATCCGGATATTTCACTCTTGGATGTGCAAGAGGGTATTGGGGAGGATGAAGGAAACAAAGGTGACCGACACGGAGTTGAATTGGCTATACTCGGCTTTAATTGCCAGGCAGCCAATAGACCCCTCTTACCTCATATTGGTTCGGGGTGTTACCTCTCCATGTTGGCCTTTTCCTTGCGGCCGGGGATCGCAAGAAACCCCGCTCACCTTTTGCGTGGTACCTCTCTCAGTTTTGAGTATTTGCGGCAAGGCAAATACATTAGTGGAGATGAGAGAGGAGGTTATCGGTTGGCCATAGTGAACCTACCCCTTCCGAATGAGAGGCTTAGGCTTTTCACCGAAGGAAGGGAAGATTGGTTGGAAGAGGGATTACTTGTCCCTGCAAGAAAGAACAAAAGAGGAAGAATCGTAGAGGAGGGAACATCCTCCGCACAAGCGAGTGGAGCACAACCCATGTGCAACCATTCGGCGGGGTCCCTCCTCCGCCAAGTTATTACGGAGGGCCACAAGAGCAAGCATGGGGGGGTGGTGCACCGGTACCCCCACCAAATTATGTTGTGCCCAACGCTAACTTCGCGGAGTCCTACGCTCATCATCCCCAACCACAACAAAGCATGGCCATTATTGGAGGGTATGCTGCAAGAAATGCTCAAAACATCGCAGCCATCCAAGCTAACGCAGCTCAACTCGGTGAAGGCAACGCAAATATTGCCTTTGAACTTGGACGCCTTCACCTTGTGGAGCCAAATCAATTCGTCGGAGGGAATGTCCAATCATATTACGAGCAAGGGTATTATTATCAAGATCATCAACATCAACCACCGGCGGAGGACTAGAAGATTTAGGAACTTTAGTTTTCTTTTCTTTTCTTTTTCTCTCGTAATTTTCAGCTTTTGCTTATGTGTGTTTGCGTAGTATTTTCTGTTTTTATTTAAATTTCAGCAAGCATGTTTGTTTATTTTCAGTTTGTATTTCAACTTGATGTCACCATTAATAAAGACACCACCTTGATTATATCATTGGAAAAGTTACAAAATTCGTGCCATGATGATATATGATTAAAATTGCAGCTTTGTTCATCTTTGTAATTGATTTATGCATGTTTAAGCTAGTGCTCTCTTAAAAATACAGATCTGAATTTATTTAAATACTAGCCTAATTTTCAGCGGAGGTTATGATTAAAATAAAGACCCATAGTGTTTTATGTGCTCTCAAGTTATGAATAGATTAAAGATGTCTTTTATGCTCAAAAATATTGCTAACCTTGTCACAAATATCACTTGTGTGTTGCTCAACCTATCCAAAGCCTTATATATATTTGAGTGCATAAACCTTAGTGTACAAGATTTATTTTTGAGTGAGTTATTGCAGGCCATGATTTCTCTGGCCGAGACTAAGAAGCTGGTCATTCCATTTTTGCTTATCTATCTTTTTGCTAGCCTTTTGTCCGTGCATTGTGTATCCCCGCATTGGTGATCTCACAAACTTCGCCGGATATCCACCCTTAAACCAAATATCATCTTTTGTGATTACCTCCTTGACCACAACCTATCGTTGAGAATGGATCATCAATTCAAGGAAGATCGCAAGACGGTGCCAACGTTGAAGATTTCAAGTATCTCTCCAAGGAAAAATATCTCCGGTACCTACCTTATTTTTCGCCTCTTTGCTCGAGGACGAGCAACGTCTAAGCATGGGGGAGGAGGTAGGTACGGTGCAGTTTTAGAGTTCAAAAGGGAGTATTTTAAAAAAATGATGAAAGAGATGTATAGGGTTGGGTAAAAAAAAATCCAGTGATATTCATGACTTTCAAGGTATAAAAAATCAAAACTTCGTTGTGAAAGTCATGGACCGAATATATGACGAGGAAAGAAAAAATGAATGAATGAAAGAAAAGAATGAGAAATATAAGAAAGAAAAAATATATTTGTGCGTAAAGTGAACTCCCGGTTCTCTAAGAGTGCATCCAAGGCTTCAAGATAAAAAGATCCATTCTCTTTTTCCAACCATGTGCAATCCGATAACGAGGACTTCTTTTGTGCCTCGGGATCACTCTTTGCCATTTGCACATGTCCACTTATCTAAAAGTGTGTGTATTTTTCTCTTTCCCCTCCTTGATTCAACATTATTTTCCAATGACCTTTTTGACGAGTCTCGGTAAGACCATGAGAAGCTTGTCTTGTTTTGACAACATCTCATTTATAAAATCTTGTTAGGACTAAACTTTCCCAAAGCTCCATATAAAGCCTACCACATATATATGAGAGGGAAAGGAGTAGAATATATAGGCTTGAGAGACAAGTGAGATGAGGGTTTATGAGCAATACACGAGATGATTTAAATTTGTGAATTTGGTTTAGTTTTTCTTTATCTCGATCTTCATTTCAAAAAATTCGAGATCTATTTAAAACTTTGTGAGCATGTTAATACTTGTGGGATAAGCTTAAAAAGAATCTACCCTCCGTAGAAATGAAGGCTAGTACATTATGGAACTTTAATGAATTAAAATTTTGAGAGCATTATGTTTTCTCATGTGTATTCAAGTGCAAAGTTTAAACATTGTTTAGCAATGATGATATCCATCGAAGGCTTACTCGAGGACGAGCAAGGTTTAAGCATGGGGGAGATGTTGACGGTGAAAATCCGTCAACCTAGCCATGAGTTTACCTTCGGTGTTGGCATGAATTTTATACCTTATCCATTGGTACTAACCCCCGTGGTATAACAAGTTCACGTGTGCATGTCGGTTTTGGAGTTTAATGTTTATGCGGTGGTTTTAGTGTTGAATGCAAGACTTTCGGGGTAAGTTCATCAAGCACCTCATGACAAGACCTTGAAGCCCTGAACAAGTCATGCAATGAAGCAAACTTAACTCCAAGAAGCCGGGGACTTGATCCGAGAAGACGACAGACTCCAGGGACCTGACCAGAAAAGTGCTGAATCTTGCAAGACAAGGAGTTGAGTCCAATTCGGAGAGAAACCGACGACATGGACCTACATGCAGAAGGGGGAAGCATCCAGGAAGCAAGGGAACCGACCTCGGGCAAAGGAGCCCGCGGGGCCGGGCCTAAATGGGCCCGGGCCGGCCGGCCCGGTCCGGTCGGCCGGAGCCCATTTTGGGCCCAAAACCGTCGCCCTTTGCCCTAGTCGCCAATCGGGCTATTTATAGTCCCCCGACCGAGAGCCACGCGAGAGAAGATTTCGTCTTCGGCCGCCGAGGGGCAGAGAAGAGAGGGACACCATGTCGGAGAGGAGAGGGTCGAGCTAGTTGACTAGGGTTTCCCTAGCCGACGTGGGAACCTTGCATGGAAGACCACGTCGGAGTTCCCGGAGCTAGAAGCAAGATCAAGGAAGGATCCGGTGGTGATCTTGTGTATGTATCATTGTCATAGTTGAATTATCAAGTTGAATCTTTTCTTAGCGATCAAGTGTTTCCTCGAAGATTTCGTTTTTCGATCGGCTTTGCTTATTTCAATTCTATTCGCGCGATAGATTACATAGGGTGTTCTTGTAGCCGCGGTGGCTAGAGGTACACGCCGGATCTTCCGAAAGAATCTCGACTTGTCTTTTGACTCGCCCTAAGCTCCCCGCATGAATAGGGATACGTTGTGACAGAACGGGGGTCTCGAAAGGCGGATGTTTTCGGATTTGGACGGGAAACCACGATTTAAAGAGGCTTTTATTAAGATTCGATTTGCTACTTCTTCTCTTGCTTGGAACTTCAACAAAAGGCTTACCCCGATCCCTCTAGATCGGTTTATCTACCCAATCTTACTTTGTTTTCTCCGGTCTTAGTAGATTAGATTTGTTTCATGTCTTTTACTTAGATGCATTAGGTCTTTTATCGAAGATTGAAGTTACTTGGCTTTAATAGATTAAGTCTTGCGTCACACATTTGTTCCACGGATTCGATACCTTGGGTTCACCACTCGAGGGAAGAAGGGTCCCTTGACTACGACGGGAGACTTGTACGCTTGCGAGTCACAAACGAACTTTGATACAATTATTAACCGTCAACACCGTGCAAGGAGGCCATGGCGGATAGGGTAGGCCTAGGCCATCTCCTAGACGACTTCGAGGACTCGCGGCGGCCTTCGTCGCTCTATCCTAGGTTTCGCCGAGTTCCTGTGGATGGATGGATGTGGCGGCCGGCGGAGGCAGAGACAATTTATAGACAAGCACCTAGGGCAAAAGGGGGATGCGAACCGGGCCTGGAGTGGGCTGGGTCGGTCGGCTTAGGCCCATTTCGGCTCGATTCATCCCCAGTTTCCTCCCCGGTTGCTTCTCGCGTGATCCCTTATTTGTGTGCACTTGC
The DNA here is from genome assembly GCA_947561735.1 of Cenchrus americanus. Lineage (NCBI taxonomy): Eukaryota > Viridiplantae > Streptophyta > Magnoliopsida > Poales > Poaceae > Cenchrus > Cenchrus americanus. Next base: position 62,401,125 of record OX387240.1, read on the forward strand.
ATGTGGGCCTTTGACGTCGTTTCCTTCACGGTTAAGGCTTGAATCCTTGCTATGCAAGCTTTACTGTTTTCTGGTTGAGTCCCTGAAGACTTGCACGTTGGCGCTTCGGTCCTCGAGTCATTTGGAGTCATGTTCATCGCGTGTCTTGACTTGTGACGGGCTTCATGATCTCCTCTTGAAGTGCTTGATGAACTTATCCCAAAAGTCTCCTCTTTAACGTTAATTTCCTGTGTAAACAACAAACTCCAAAATCGACATGCAAGTGTGAACTTGTTACATCATTAGTATGCCTAGTGGCGGGTTATTTGCAAATCATAATCGAAACCAATGTATAACAAGTACTCTAGGTTGACGGAAATTCACCGTCAACACCATCAAATGCTCCATTGGCTCGTTCATGTTCGAGAATGCATTATGAGGCCTTGGAGCAAGGATAAGTTATGCTTACTAGAGCTGGAGCCTACGACCATGAGTCTAGAGTTGGGTGACAACTCTATTTGCTATCCCATGGGAATCGCTGAATATGTACCTGTAAAAGTTGGAGATCACCTCATCCACATCGACTTCGTGGTTCTCGAGGTGGAAGAGAGGGAAAAGCCGCCACTCATCCTAGGAAGGCCATTCCTCAAGACCGTCATGGCAAAAATCGATGTGGGCAAGGGGGAGATCAAGTTCAACGTCAATGGCACAAAGAGCGTATTCAACTTTTGTCTACAGTTCGAGGTATGCGACATGATTAATGTTAAGTATGTTCCACATCATCGTCACATTAGTAAGGAAGAGCCGAAGAAGAAGGAAGCGAGGGAGATCACGGAAGTTGTTGCATCTGTCGAGACCAAGAAATAAGGCCCGCCTGTGAAGACCAAAAAGATGAGTAAGCCGAAGAATAAGCCTGCGCCAAGCCAAAGATGATGCAGAAATGGGTACCCAAGATTGCAATGCCACCTCAGAGTGTTGATCCAAAGTGAAGAAAAGGAGAAGTCTAGCTATAGACTATAAATGGCGCTTTGCAGAAAGCAACCCGTTTATCGAGTCAAGAATAAAACTACCGGGAGGACAACCCGATCAAGAATAAAGCTGCTAGGAGTGCTACCCTGATAATTATTTAGTTTTCAAGTAAGTCGGTCATAGAATTTGCTACACAAGACATAGTATAAACTCTTAAGTGGTTGAACTAGTTTTTGAGACACTTTTGTTGCTCATTCATTATATTTGGATTTTTTGATCTTAAACCAATGACATGAGCCATTCCATGATTTACTTGCCTCTTTTCGAGAAACTAGAACAAAAAAGTCACAACCTATTTGAGCTTTCCATCCTCTCCGTGATCGCTGGTTCAGTTTGTTTTACATGTAAAACCACAAGAGTAGAGCCCCGTGTTGTTCCTTAATTATTTTAAACTTTTGACGCATGGTAGGACTAACTTGAACCTAGGAAATTCGATTTTTGGTTTGTTTTCACTTAATAAATGCAAGTTTCTCTTTTTGATTTTATTTATTCAAAATCTCTCTCTCATGTTTGACCAAAATTACACTACATGAAAAATTAACTTTGGTAACGGGCGTAGATCGCCTTTGGTAACGGGCAATGCGCCCGTTACCGATCAAGTGTTACAAATAAGCCAAGAAAGGTAACGGGCAGATGCCCGTTACTGATAAGACATATTCGTAACGGGCATTAAACAACGACCGTTACCAAAACTAGCCACCAGTCACGTGAAATGGCTGTTTTTCTGGGCCCACAGGGAACTTTCGTAACGGGCACCAAAGAAAAGCCCGTTACATAAGCTCAATATCAGAGACGCCTGATGTGCACCTGCGTCTCCACTATCTTGACGAAATGAGACGTGTCTATTTCACGCGCGTCTCAGCACAACTAGTATTCGTAACACGCATCAAACAATGACCGTTACCACAACTAGTCACTGGTCACGTGAAATGGCTGTTTCTCTAGGCCCACATGGAACTTTGGTAACGGGCATGAAACAGAGCCCGTTACTGTTAAATTAACATCATAGACGCATTCTGTGAACCTGCGTCTCTACTGTCATGACGAAAAGAGACGCATCTGTTTCTACACGCGTCTGCTTTCTCTCTATTAAAGGAGACACTTTCTGTCAACCTGTGTCTCATATATCTCGATGAACAGCCAGGTCCTGGGGCCCACCGGTTAGGACTGGCAACGGGCTTTTATACTGCCCGTTACATTGTGGGCATTTTTGTAACGGGCTTTCCGAATGAAGCCCGTTACTTACTGATCAGTGTTTGTAACGAGCTTTAATTAACGCCCATTACAGATACGGCGTCCATCCCTACAGTAACCTACCCGGTTGCCGGCGGCATCCTGGAACCAGCCAGGATTTGGCAGCCACCAGGGGCTGCATCCTGGAACCAGCCAGGATATGGCAGCCACCACAACAAGGAGAAATCATAAACACATTCTCACATCACAGATATTAGCAAAGCAAGATCACATTTATAGACAAGCTAGCTAGGATCACATCAAGTTTCAAGTTACTCTCATTAGGGTTTGTTTGGATGGAGTCATGAGAAAACAAACTAAACCAAGCAGTATCTGACCCCAACCAAGCAAGCCAAGCAGGCTTCTCAGGCGACAACACCTGACTAAAGAAGACTGAATGAGTTTCAAGTTTCTGGTCACAATAAACTCACAGTGCACCACTGTAGAACTTGCCCTTTCGGTCGATGGTCTCCTTAAGAATTTACTCGCACAGCATCTCCCGGACACGCTTTACATCTTCTGTGGAAACATCTACAAGAGGTTTGAAATCCTGCAATATACAATCATTTATGAGAATACAAGTAGAAATCATTTTCTAAAATCAGATGGATAATATGAGCAGAGACAAGGTTGAGCATTATTATCTACTTACAACAGCCTTCTTGATGTCAGGTATGTCATCGAGTAGTCTTAACATATGGAATGCCACATGGAATCCACACAAAGAGGACCCCCGTGGCTGCTGAGCACACTGCATCGAGGTAACAAAATGACAAGTTAATGCAGTACCAAATAGGTAAGAAGGGACCATAAAAAACCTCGGTCTTACAGCGAGATTTGTTTTGTGCTTGAGTGTGGCTTTTGGCTTTTTTTCTTTCCTTTCGTCACTCTGTCCTGTGCATCACCAAAGGCCCTGCATGATCAGCAATACCAATTAGAAACACTAAGAGATTGATTTTTTGTGAACAAAAAATACTGTACCAAAGGCCCTGCATGGTCAGCAATACCAATTAGAAACACTAAGAGATTGAATTTTTGTGAACAAAACCTACAAGAAACTGACCAGTTCAAAACATTTTGGAGGCCTGAAAACTTTAGAGGGGGATGTTGTTTAGCAGAATCTAGATACCAAACCTCTTTGAACTTCATACAGATGATCACTGTTACCCAGTGGCTAGTGTAGTAGGCACCTACCACATAGTAGTTGTTCATCATTGCATTTGAGATTGCTTTGCCAACTTACTGAGAACGCTGAGAAATATTTGTTGAAGTAAACAAATCTGGATCTAAAAACCCAACATTGATCGCTTTTCCACTGCCTTGTCCATCATTTTCCTACAAAAAATCAAATTGTTAGCATGCATGAACTTTGCAGTCAAAATTAAAGAAATATCTTTTTAGGTTTTAAAGGACTTACAATGTCCACAACCTCATGAAGGTAACATCCAGAGAAGCCAGGGTTATAAGGTTAAACACGCTACTGAATTCAATGTTTAACATTAAAGCACCACAACCACCTTTAAAGTAGTCTTGATCCACCTTTGCTGGAAAGGCAAGTTTATCTTTACTGTGTTCCATGACATAAGCATGCAACTTGGCACAATTTGGTCCAACAGCCTTTACATTTGCTTCTGACAACATAGGTGCACCAGGCTTGTATTTTGGTCGGTCCTGTTCTGTCCCATTAACACAGTTAAGAATCTCATCTTTAGACAGAGGTTTCTTGGTCTGGTTCCCCTCTCCGCAAAGGGAGATTGCCCGGGCTCCTCCCCGTTTCGCAGGCCGCTATACTTGTTGCATCTACTGCTTAGGGGGAGATTGCCTGCGCTCCTCCTCCTGCTGAAGAGGTTGTTGTTTTGTCTGTTGCTTATCCTCATGTTGCAGCTGCTGCTTAGGCGTAGTTTGCCTGGGCTCCTCTTGCTGTTGTCGACGCTCCTGCTCGCCGGGAGAGGTTGTTGTTTCGTCCGTTGATTATCCTCAAGTTGCAACCGCGCCGCTAGGCGGAGTTTGCCTGGGCTCCTTCTCCGGTTGTTGTCGACGCTCCTGCTGTGTAGTTTTGCTGATTTGCTGCTACTGCTGCTGCTGCTGTTGAGCCGTCTCTTGCTGACACTGAGCTGTAGCACCTCCATTTGATGTTGTACCCCTGCTACCTGTTGTGGCTTCAAGGTTGGGATGTCTAATCATGGGTGGTATAATGATCCTGTCCTTTGGCCATTGGATCCTTTGAGCGAGATTCGTAGCTAGGGTTGCTACGTCACCCCCATCAATTGGTACAGGCAGAGGGTATTGACTCGTATTAGCCCACACATAAGTAGGTTGCACAACAACATACCCATCCTGCACTGAATGGCAAGCCTTTTGAGATGGAAAGACTTTCGCTAGTGTGAGCTCCACGGTGCCATCCAAAAGGCTGCACACGGTTGGCTCTGTCAGCTTATCTATTGTGTCCAGCATAGGTGATCGACTATCACTGTACACTTCATTCGCTTCGTCACCGTTGGCATTCCAATGATCTTGCTCTCTGCCATCTTCCTCCCTGACATGTGCATGTTCTTCCTCTCTATCATGCCCATCTTCTTCCTCTCTATCATGCCCATCTTCTTCCTCAATGCCATCCATATCTTTTTCCTCGCTGCTACTGACATGCGCTGGTAATTGGGAAGGAAGAAGTGCATTTTTGGGTATGTTGATGCCTGATAGTCTTAGAGCATGGACAATTGATTTAAATGTTTTGTCCGCCATCACATCATGAGCATCAGACCTCTTGTTCCTCTTCTTCCTATACATTCCAGCGAACTCTTCACCAAACCCTTTACTCCAGCCAAGTGAACTAGACACGCCTCGGACCCGACTTCGATGCTCTGGAGTCTCAAATGCTGCGGTGAGGATATCAGCCTCCCTAACCCCAGAGAAAGAACCATCGCTACCCTGAGCTGCAAGTGTTTTCACCCTTTCTGCTACCCCCACCACCGCAGGGTTACTGAATGTTATGCCCCCGCTTCCTTCACTAGTATTCTTCTTCTTCTTCCCTACCCTTGCCGCAGATAAGGTCTCGAACGTCCAGGAAATTGGTCCCAAGGGTTTTGTTTTCCTTCGGCAGCGAGCTTTGCATCCTCCTCCTCCCACTCTTTCCTTTTACCACGATAACCTTTTCTGCCCGTCTTGTGTGGCTTATTATGCAATGCTCTCTTTTGTTTCATCTCTAGGCTCAATTACTGAAATGAAGGAGAATTGGTTTCCTGTACAAACATGTCCCAGTCTTGTTGCTGCAAAAAGGCATGCTTCGCAAAAGGAGTCTCCTCTTCACTCACATATTTTTTTCTTAAATGGGCCTTGAACCGTCGTTGCAAGGTTCCAATCTGTGATATAGCTGCCTTAACTTCCTTCTTGCGAACAGATTCTTCCAGATTGGCTGGGTAATCTAGCTTTTCCTCTAAAACTGTAAACAGATGGACCTTTTCAATAGTGAGAGATCATCAACCGCCTTGTTGATTTACACCCTCTCCCGAGCAATGAGACCACAGACCAATACAAATCTATCCCTCGCAGGATCTGGGGTAGGCCAAAAATTGGCATCAAATCCAGTTGCAGTCAACTTGTCTTCTAGCCATTTGGTTTGTGTCCTTGACTCGCGAGATTGAGTACTACTCGCGCAAGAATCCAGTGCGGAGTGACCCTGTGAAGAAGGTTCACCGACGATGGGATGTGATGATGCACTGGAGGTAGAGGAGTTTGTTGTTGTGGGAGACTGCATAGATGATATGTCAGGTTTGTCAGTAGAGCAACATAAGCAAGACTGAAAATCTAAACTTAATTCTTATTAGATAAATTCGTTTTCTCTGATAGGCAAAATAGCTGATACAGTCATAAATAAAATCAGCATATACATACACAGTTCATATTTTACTTAATTAGCATATATGGATAGGTGCTAACCATTTTGACAGGGACACAACAATATTCTTATATATCAAAGCAGAGAATAAATTCCTTCAACTGGTTCCTTATCCAACTTGAGCAGCGATAGATTGTGTGTTCCATATATACATGCAACAGGACGATAAAGCAATGGTCATGACATTATATATGACAGTAGTGAAACAACACTCACAACACATCATGACACCAACAATTATATGACATTTGTGAAACAATTAACACTCACAACAAAGCATAAGACAGTCTAGTTATCACTACATTCAAAGCATAGCAGAATTAAAGTATGCTAACATAAAAATGAATTTCAACAGTTCATATAACTACATTTGTTAGCAATAATTTATTCACATAGACTTGGGGCAACAAAATCCATTAATCAAAACCACAGTCAATCAATTAATCCACATCGACATGAATATATAGAAGATCGATTTTGGTGGCCGATGAGAGAGAGAGAGAGTGTTGGGGGTTCAAGCAGGACTAACCTCTGTCGCAAATGAAGTAGTTGTTCTCGTGATGGTCGGAGGGGCCGGATCCACGACGGCTCGTGGCCTGAGGCGGCCGGCCGGCTCGTCATCGTGGCTGGGGACGACGTCAACGGATCCACGTAAACCGTCTTTAGGTTGGCCGGACGTACGTCCGCACGCCAATAACCGCGTCCTCGTCACCGTCGTCACGCAGGGAGCGGTGGGGCTGGAGAAGAGCAGGGCTGCGGCGGGGAGAGAGCAGCGAAGGCGAGCGGGGCGACTGGCGGCGGCGGTGGGGAGAATGCGGGCGTTGTGGATCTGTCTAGCAAGGAGCCAAATATGAACGGCGCGTGTAACTATGTTTAATGAAACTACTGGCGTGCCCTTGCCGACTCTGTGCAGCAATTGGAATTTCATGGGCACTATAGTAAATATAGGTGAGAAATTTTGAGCAGCCCGCGCACGGTTCGCCTGCTAACGCTGACGAGTGGGCCAGTGTCATGGGCAACGATGGTTAGTGAACCCGGATCACCTTTCTTGGGAGTTGGGTCAGCAGTTATCTTTTTTATATTGGCTGCTGACGCTGACGTGGGCCTGTCACAATTTTTTTTGGAATGAAACTTGCTTCCCTGATTTATTAGAGCCCATAAAACAACACCTAAAATCATAAAAATACGAACAATTCGTATTTGGACATTTAGTATTTGAATAAAATATCAACAGTCACACTTGTGTGCCCAAGATTTTTAGAATCCATTTTTACATCCCATGTTAATGATGTAATAATTCTACTAACATCTAGTGTGCTATAAAAAATCAACAAATTGATATGCCAACATAATTTGGGTACCTAGACTTGTCTTCAAAATTTCAAATGGTTTATATGAAGGAATTATATACTTGTGTACAAATGCCTACATCTCTCACATAGTTTCCTAGAATGTTTGCTTGAACATTGAAGTTTTCCACACTTTGCAACATGTTCGAACTCATATGCATTTGAAAGCGTAACAAAACCTTTTGTTCACCTTAAGCTTACGAAATGTAAAGTTCCATCACTAATGGTTGTGTAAAACAAATATTATTTGTATGTTGTACTTACAAAGAACAAAATAAGGCATATAAACATCACTCAACAAATGGAATGTACACTAAACAATGAAATTAATGAATAGATGGTGATTTTAGAATAAGTTAGAAAAAAAGTATCAAATTTGGACTAAAAACGATGAAGAAATACTTGTTACAACATTTGGTTGCAGATTAAAAGGAGAAATGAGAACTGTTCTTCATTTGAATAGAACTGCCCCCCACAGTCATTTGAATAGAACAAAGGAGGAAGCAGAGGGCACCGCCGACATCCCAACATCCCGATAAAATCAAATCCGCGTTTAGTAATATCTAATAATTTACATTCAAGATAGATAATGTTCATATTGATGCTTGTGCCTACATCCTGATTTTCATCATGCTGACGGCGTACTCCACGGGGGGGGGGGGGGGGGGATTCACGCGTCCAGAGGTCGAACTCATGATGGATGCGACACTCGGCGCTGCAGTAGTGGATGATCTCTTTGGTATCCGGCCCGTAGTGCCTACATCTCGCTTCCCAAATGTAGATGTGGGGATTCTGGATGGGCAACAACGGAATGTCGTCGTCGTCGTCGCCATCATCAAGCTAGTACAACCACACAATGTTGTCGAGATCCTGCTTGACGAGGTAGCGCAACCGCCGCAGGTTGTGGTTCTTCCACCGACCGTCAGGGGGCGACGGGCCGCCGCTGATTTCCTGTAGTAGTGCCATGGCTTCGGGGTCCGCCGGGTTGCAACGGTACTTCAGCATCGCTAAAAAGTACTTGGCACCAGAGTCTTCAGCAGCGGCCACATCTCCGATGAGCTTCAGACCCTTATCGGGGTTCCGCTGCCTCATCAACCTCACCATCCCCTCGAAGAACAATGCCTCCGGATGATTGGCCTCGCGGAAGCGCTGCTTAAAGCACGACCTGACGTAGTGATTCTTGCACGCCGAACGAAGATCACACAGCGACACGTGCAGTAGTACCTCATCGGAGTTGCAGATGTGCCGGAAGGTGCCGCAGATTTTATTGCGAAGGTTTAGAAAATGGAAAACGACCACATACTTGATGGAGTGAATGATGATCTTGGTGAGAAGTTCATCTGGCAGCAGTAGCACCAAGCACACTGCGGCGACCATCAAGGAGAATGGAGGAAATAGCACAGCGACGGGGTTTGGAATTTGAATGGCGACGAGGGTTGAAGTTGGCGGCGACGAGGGATGAAGTTGGCAAGGAGGATTGAAGTTGAAGAGGGATGAACTTGGCGACTAGGATTGAAGTTGAAGGAGGCGACGAGCAGCTCGAGGGTTGAAGGTTGAAGATGGCACCTCGGCCGTGTTGCAATAAATAATAAATGGAAATTTAAAAGGCACCGCAGTTGGGCTGCTGCCGTTGACAAGTGGGCCCGACATCATTGCCTCGCCCCTTCTCCTTCCCGCCTATGTGAAAGGCGACGCGTGGCTTCGCGCCCGAGATGGAGCCCGATGCGCAATCAAGTGGCACGTACTGGCAGTAATGGAGTAGTGGGTGGGGGCAGAGGCGCCTGACGGTTCCGCGTCTTGTCAATATAACTCCCTCGCCTAGTCGCCCTCCCCTGCTTTCTCCCCTGCTTCTTCCATAAGCTTATCATCTTTTTCTTCACTTCTTCATCCTCCTCGCGATTCACCACTACAAATCTTTGGTCACCGAGAGAAGGAGGAGATGGCGTCGAGGAGCCCACCACCGTCGAAGTGGGGATGAAGGGAGGACGACGACGACGAAAGCCGCCGTCGGAAGAAGTTGGAGAAGGGGAAGGTGCCGGCAGCCAAGGACGCCGACGAGGAACCGCTCTTCGACGACAATAAGTTCGCCACCGAGCTGCTCAGGAGCGCCTTCAGAAAGCTTGAAGGTGTTGGCGAGGCCTTCGACATCAAGGCGCATCATGATGCGTACAAGGACCCGACCTTGAAGGGTCTCTCCTTCAGGATCCACGGGTTGGCTGAGATGCTCGAGAACCTCCCCGTGGTCAAGCGGGCTGCCTACCGCCACTTCTTCGACGACGACGGCTCCGACGGCGATGACGGCAGCCACAGCGACGACGGCGGCGACGACGGTAGCCAAGGTGGCGACGGCGGGACTCCGACTAATTGATAGACTCCTCTACCAATTAGTAACAATAATGTCTGTGTGCTTTTGTGTCTTCGTTCGGTTCTTCGACATGAACTGCTTAGTTTGTCTGTCGATCATGAACTACTTAGTTAACTAGCTTGGTTGTTAGATTTTGTATGTCATGAACTCGATCTAATATACGCGAGATTAACTGGAGATGTGTTGTGATGAATTAGATCTACTGACGCTGACGCTGACGCGTGGGCCAGTGTCATTGGCAACGATGGTTAGTGAACCCGGATCGCATTTGTTGGTAGTTGGGTCCGGGCGGGCAGGCAATGATTATCTTTTTTATATTGGCTACTGACGCTGACGCGTGGGCCTGTTACAATTTTTTGGAATGAAACTTGCTTCCCTGAATTATTAGAGCCCATAAAACAGCACCTAAAAAATCATAAAAATACGAACAATTCATATTTGGACATTCAGCATTTGAATAAAATATCAACAATCAAACTTGTGTGCCCAAAATTCATATATTTCGTTTTTACACCCCATGGTAATTATATAACAATTCTAATAACATCAAATTTTCTCTAAAAAATCTATAAATTGACTTGACAACATAATTTGGGTACCTAAACTTGTCTTCGAAATTTCAAGTGGTTTAGATGAAGGAATAATATACTTGTGTACAAATGTCTTCATCTCTCACATAGTTTCCTAGAATGTTTGCTTGAACATTGAAGTTTTCCATACTTTGCAACATGTTCGAACTCATATACATTTGAAAACTTAACAAAACCTTGTGTTCACCTTAAGCTTACGAAATGTAAAGTTCCATCACTAATGGTTGTGTAAAACAAATATTATTTGTATGTTGTACTTACAAAGAACAAAATAAGGCATATAAATATCACTCAACAAACGGAATGTACACTAAACAATGAAATTAATGAATAGATGGTGATTTTAGAAAAATTTAGAAAACAAGTATCAAATTTGGACTAATAACGACGAAAAAATACTTGTTACAACATTTGATTACAGATTAAAAGGAGAAATGGGAACTGTTCTTCATTTGAATAGAACTGGGCCCCACAATCATTAGCGACGTGGGGCTGATAACCCGCGTCGGATTTGCTGCTCTCCCGAAATTTTACACAGATAATTCGAGCATCATACAAAAGCTAATCTACTACTACTAATTTCCTATTCTCTGTGCGAACTTCACAATTTCGCAGCGCAGCCTACAGTCTTCGCTACAAAACAGAGAAATTCGAAGACATCCTTTTTCCACGCCGCAACCGCCGCCGGTGCCTGCGCACTGATCGCCGCGCACCTATGCCAGAGGCGGCAGCGGTTCACCCCACATGGGCCAAGTCGAGTAGTGGAGCGCACGCGCGGCCTTCTCGCGCAAAGGCAGACAACCCTCGTTGCTCAGCCATCTCGACGACGTCGTACGACCGCCGCCCGCGACCCGCCTCATGTACCCCTTCGCGGTGTCGTCGGCGGCGGCATCGCCATTGTCTCTGTAGAGCAAGATGGCGTATAGATAGGCCACCGCATCGTGCCCACCCTCGGCGGCGCGCCGGAGATCATTGTATCTCCTGTGTTCGATGAAGAAGGCTTTGATTCCGGAGAGGAAACAAGCCTCCAGATTCCCGAGACCAGTCAGCATAGAAAGGAATGCTTTGTAAGCGGTGGGGTTCCACACCCAAGAAATCTCATCTCGTATCCCCTCTATCGAGAAACGTCGGCCGACGTCGCCGTGGCCGCACACGCGGCGCATGGTCGAGCAAGTACCGCGTAGGCCGCGGAGGTCAGCCAAGGGCCGCTCCGAGGTCGCACCGACGCGCGCCGCAATCTCAATGCGGAGGTCTTGAGGGAGGCCCAAAGAACGGCGATGACGGCCGGTGCCGCGTGTCGCTTCCTAGGATGCTATCCATCTCTGGCTGGGAATGGTGACAATGAGGAGTAGGCAGTTGCTGTTTTTCGCGGGTAGAGATGAAGGGGCAGGGGATCTAATTGTTTTGGAAGGAGAAGATACAGGAGATTTGTTTCCAAACATGGTTTAAGTATGCAATGGAGATGACATTTGGCTAATCCGCGTTATCATTTAATTCTCCATTAGAAACGATGTTTGGCTAATCCGCGTAGAGACGATGTTTCGTTACCCGCGTATCATTTAATTCTACATTGGAATCACTACCTCTGCAGCTCTGCTCTCAGCCATTGACTAGCAACAGTTTCGCCATTGACCGTCTTAGGAACCTCTTCCCGTTTCCTGTGCTCTTGATCTTATCCCTTCCTCTCTTTTTTTGAGATGATGACTACATTGGATGTTTGGCTGGAGGTGTTAGTGTTAGTTTGTAGCAAACTAACACCAAAACTAACTTGCAAAGCTTGTGATTATCTCTGTGCAATACAATTTTTTGTATGATTTACCTACTCACTTGCAAAGCTTGTGGTTATCTCAATAGTTTGGCAAATCAACTTGTTTCTCTCAGGATTCCTGATGTAAGTTAGATCTGGATTTGGCAAGTGAAATTATGCCAGATTGTTGGAGATGAACTCTTTTTTTACTTGGCATATCTTTTTAGAAGTTGGAAAAGCACAAGATTTGCCAAGTAAAATTTGGCAAACTCTTGGAGATGCTCTAATCCGTGTCTCTTTTGATGTAATCTGTTCGTGATTTCGCATATCTTCTTGCCCATAACAAAAGCAACGCTAGTTCGTTAGTCCTCGTCTCTTGCCCGTAACAAAGGCGACGCTGGTTCATGAGTCCTCATCTCTTGCCCGTAGCAATGGCAATGAGGGTTCGTCAATCCTCGTCTCTTGCCCGTTACTGAACTGGAGCAGAATATAAACAAAGTATATATAGTATCTTTGGCAGAATATATTACAAGCAGGATTCAATTTCCACCACATCCCATATATTTCAAAAAGGATTGAAATTCCACCAATACATTGCATCTTTTATATTACAAAACGAATTCCATTTCCACCGATAGACACATCCTCCGGCATTAAAAAAAGGATCAGCAGAAATCAGTCTTGCTTTTTCTTCCTCGATTTCTGTATATGGATTTTTTCACTATGGTCGCTTCACAAGTACGGTGTTTTGTTAGTTCCGAATAGTTGGGGCTTGTATGAAGTGTCAAAGGATGGAATTTTGTCAAACTGGTTGTATTCCTCCTCCTCAACAACAACATTTTCAATCCCCACAATTCCTCCTCCGTCTCATTTGTTCACTGACGCCACGCTCCCGCTTCACTGCAGTTGAGTGCTCTCAGACTTCAATTATTGGGCTCTCAAACTAGTAACGGGCGTCAAATGCTCATCGATAACGGACTTTATGGCACGTTACCAATACAGAGTGATCAGTAACAGACTTAAGCAACCTGTTACCAATAGGCCATTGATCGGTAACGGACTTTGCAAGCCCGTTACCGATAGGTTTCATTTGTAACGGGCTCTTTTAACATCCATTACAAAGAATTTATGTAACAGGCATTTAAGAAGACCGTTACCAGAAGTCCACATTGGTAACGGGCGTTGTGGAGGCCAACCCCGGAGTCGTCCTGGCGCGCTTATAGGTAACCGGCGCCAAACAACAACCGCTACAAATGTGGGTGGATGTAATGGGCGTTGAGGGCCCGTTACAAATGTTGTGTGACCTATTTGAGGTTTTCACGTAGTGCCACTAGCTGATGCCCTAGTACGGTTGGGGTTCTGCAATAGTTCTCCTCGAGTGCGGTTGCGTCCATTGTCCGCTGGACTGTGACTTGTGGCTTCATGGTTGTCGGGTTCGCGAGTTCTGAGGGGAGGCACTTGAGCGACTCTGTTGTCGACTCTCATGAAGTAGGCGTCCTCCACGAGCTTGGCGATGACTTCACCCGCGTGCATCCCCTGAGCCTGACGTGCTATCGTGGTGATAGACATGAGGCACTGTTCTGCGGTGGTGTGCACCCAGTTTTCGACTTGGTCAAGGGCCTCTGCGAGATTCCGTATGGGTAGGGTCTCGCGGAGACGTCAACGTCGTTCATTCCGCTTCGTGTTGCGCTCACGTCGAGCATTCTTGTCGTCGTTGGTTTCATCTGCGGGTGCATTGGCATACAACTCGTCTGCTGAGATATCATCAAGGTAACGGTCAGGGCGTGTCCCTGAGGGTCCCGGCGTCTTGCCGGCAGCCATGAAGACTTGGCGACCGAGTGTGCCGAGACCGGAGTCGGTAGTCGCCACCTCTACTGGGGTGTGCTCCTTTGCTGGAGCTAGTGGTGTTCCCTCCTGGAAGGGAAGCGAGTCGAGGTGACGCAGCATGAGTTCCCGTCTGTCAGGTCTGCAGGCTTGCGGTCTGGCCAGTAGACGAATCTCCCGACGGGTGTACATGTTATAACCAGGCCGGTAGCTGGTCCTGACAGTGGGTTGCTCGGTCGTGGAGTTCTCGGACTCGGGCTCGTCAGTGTCTGATCCGAAGTCGAACTCGTAAGAGGAGTCCGAGTAGTAGCCGGAGGCAGGCTTGGAGTCTGAAGTGTAGTCGGAGACTATCTCCTTGCCAGCCCGGCGCGCAGTGAGAGCCTTCGCTTGGGCCTTGCTAGCGCTGCAGAGGCCGAATGGGATGTGCTCATGGAGTGGGAAGTCCGCACACGATGGCTCAGTAGCCAGCTCTCATGCGATGGCCCACGGAGACGTCAAGTTCGAGTTGGAGGCGGATCCAAACTCGAAGTCGGTGTGTTGGTTGTAGAGCGAAATTTCGCCGAATTTTCTGGCGAGGTCGCCCGTGATCACTTCGGGAAGCGTCACGAGCCCAGTGCTCGGGTTGGGAGCCATGGTGAGGCGGCGTTGGAAAGATCCGGCGCCGTCAGCGGTGCAAACCCAAGACCCGAAGACGAAGGTGTCGCCGCGGTTGAAAGCGACGGTTGGCTTGATGGAGATTGAAGCTGTCGAGTTCGCCATGAGATCTTCGGCGAGATCCCCTACCTGGCGCGCCAGCTGTCGGTGTTTTAGACCGGCAACCTACCAAGGGGAGTACCCGAGGTAGATCAATGTGGCCTCGCCGAGATCGGTAACTCGAAGGAAGAGACACGTGACACACAATTTAGATAGGTTCGGACCGCGAGGTGAGTAATACCCTACGTCCTGTATGCTACATAGCTCTGGATTGATTGGGTGTGTTTACAAGATGATGCATATGAGAGAGAGAAGGGGTCCTTTGAAGGACCGATACGGCGAACCAGAGAGGGGGGGAGTGAATGGGAGCCGATAAAAATTCTTCTCGAAGGAGATGGAAACTCCAATAAGATGAATGCGGCTTCCAACACACTTCTCCAACTCATTACCCAAGTTGGTCAAGCCCACGTAGCCACTGGACCTAGGAACCAACACACAACCTTCCGAACTGAGAACGCAGCGGAACACCAAACCTCGAGTCTACAGACCAACACCGGTCAGACCGGTGAGCACCACTGGTCAGACCGGTCCCTGCTGGTGAAACTGAGCAACTTTCACTAAGTGGATCCACACCGGTCAGACCGGTGTAGCCTGGGCAGCTCGGGATGAACAGCACCCGCGGGTCAACTCCCCCAAATCCAAACCTCGATCTCCCGAATCGCTCCACGGACTTGAACAAGACTTTGGGGATATTAGGAACACCTCATGAGGAGTCCATAGCCAAGTTTAATCCCACCAAAACTTGTCCAAAAAGGAGGAATCGAAGAAATCCCGCCAAAAGCACCACAAACCCTAGAACTCGGAAAACCCCAAAGTCGAGCCCCTTTACTTACGGATTTGGGAGGGGAATCACAGCCCAAAGAACCATGAAGGGTTCCCACAAATTTCCCCCATCAAATCCCCAAGAGAAAGGTCCCGAAAACAACCCAAAGAAATCACCAAGAGAGGGGTCCAAAAATCACCACCAAGAACAACCGGAAACAACACATCCAAACCTTGAGGAACCACGCCGAATCATCTATACATGCAACAAAGGTTCATACCAGGTCCAGCTTGCCGCCCGATCATCCAATCCTCTCACAAGATCTCACCATGAAGCTCTCAAGCTGGTCCTATAGAAATCATAAGGAAAATAGGAAGGAAAATAGGAAAACAAATGAGCTAGGGTTCCAAGAGTTGGCTGCCATCCTCTCACCTCTTGGGTTATATGGAGGCAACCGAAAGTCTAAAATGCCCTTTCCTAATAATTAGGGATACAAGCCCATCAAGGGCGGATTTGGAAGTCTTCATGTCTTCACCATCGGACGGATGCCCGGCGACCGCACCCTGTGTAGCCTCGACGCAAGCCATGCGATCCCGACGCGTGTCCTCCGCTTCAAAGTCTCCGGACTGCGTCGTCGCACACCGGTCAGACCGGTGCTCCCCACCGGTCGACAGGGTACCCACTAGTCGACCGGTCCGGCACCGCCGCAAAGACCGTCTTCGGTTCTTCGGTCTTGGCTTTGTGGATCAACCAAGGAACCCAGTGGTTTTCTGGTGAACCACCGGAAACCCTGTCGTATGGACCTCCCTGGGCCCACTACCTCGGTGGGTACCAGGACCGACTACTCGGTGGGCCCCTAGGACTACCCGGCTTGCGCTACACGGCACCTGATGGCGTGGAGCACAAGGACTACGGAGGAGAAGTACTCGGTTAGGAAGCTGTGCATGTCCCACACTGTATGGAAGACTCCTAGACGTACCCGACTAGTACTCTCTCCCTACTCCGACTTGTAACCCTGCCTCCCGGGCTATATAAGGCTAGGCAGGGACCCTTCTCTAGCATCCAATTTCATCTCACGGCGTACTATTACACCATCTTGTAATCGTACCCAATCAATCCAGAACTACGCAGCATACAGGACGTAGGGTATTACGCACCTCGCGGCCCAAACCTGTCTAAATTGTGTGCCACGTGTCTCTTCCTTCGAGTTACCGATCTCGGCGAGGCCACATTCATCTACTTCGGGTACTCCCCTTAGTAGGTTGCCGGTCTAAAACACCGACAGCTGGCGCGCCAGGTAGGGGCTCTCGCCCAAGATCACATGGCGAACTCGACGACTCCTGTCTACTTCAAGCCAACCGTCGCTTTCAACCGTGGCGACACCTTCGTGTTCGGCGCCTGGGTCTGCACTGCTGACGGCGCAGGATCTTTCCAACGCCGCCTCACCATGCCGCCCAACCCGAGGACCGGCTTCGTGAAGCTTCCAGAAGTCGTCACAGGCGAGCTCGCCGGCAAGTTCGGCGAAATTTCGCTCTTCAACCATCACGCTGACTTCAAGCTCGAGTCCGCTTCCAACTCGAACTCGATGTCCCCATGGGCTATCGCATGCGAGCCAGCTACTCAGCCATCGCACGCGGTCCCACCACCCCGTGAGCGCTCCACGCGTGGTCCCCGCATCCTCAGCAGGGCCCGCAAGAAGGCTCCTCCTTCGCGCCAAGCTGGCAAGGAGCCCGTACCCGAGTACAACTCGGACTCCGACACCGCCACCGGCCACGCTTCGGACTCCAACCCCCTCTCCGGGTTCTACTCGGATTCTGCATACGAGTTCGACTTCGGGTCGGACCCAGAGGATCCCGAGTTCGAGGACAACTCCACTGAGCATCCCTTATCAGGCCCGGCCTCTGGGCTGGTTATAACATCCACACCGGCCGGCAGATTCGTCTACTGGCCAGACCGCAAGCCCACCCACCTGATAAGCGGAGACTCACGCTACGTCGCCTACATCGACTCGCTCCCGTTCCAGGAGGGAACACCGCTGGCCCGGGCTGACTCGAACACACCAACTGAGGACCCCTGATCGCCAAGTCTTCATGGCTGCCGGCGACACCCCAGGACCTTCAGGGACGGCTCAAGAAAAGTACCTTGAGTACATCTGCTCTGACGAGCTCTCTGCTGATGCTCCAGCAAACGAGACCCCCGCAGAGAGAGACGCTCGACGTGAGCGTAACAGGAAGCGCAGCGAACGTCGCCAACACCTCCGTGACAATCTCCCCATCCGCAACCTTGCGGAAGCTCTCGAGGCGGTCGAGAGCAGAGTACACACTACCCCTGAGCAATGCCTCATGTCGACCATAGCGATCGCACGCCAGGCCCAGGGAATTCGCGCCGGGGAGGTCATCGCCAAGCTTGCTGAAGACGCCTACTTCATGCGGGTTGACAACAGGGTCAACCAGCCTCCTCCCGCCAGGCACCGCGACAACGAAGCTACAAGTCGCAGCGCCAACAACGGTCCCAACCGTACTCGAGCTGAGCTCCCAGCCCAGCCCAACCGTACTCGCTCCAATGCCGGCGGACCTCCACAGGGTGGCAACAGCAACGGCGAGGTCATCCCTCACCGTGCTCCAGCCGGCGGCGGCGGCCATGACCCCGACGGCGGCGGCAGTGACGGCGGAAGCTCCAACCATGGAGCCAATAGGAGGGGGCGGCGGCGGCGGCGGCCGCGGCGGCCGAGGCCACGCGAACGCCCACTCCTCCGGTGCCTCGCGGGCGGCTACGATGCCCATCAGAAGATTGAGGAGCTGCGGCGGAAGAAGTCGACCACTGCAGGCGACAACGACGGCTTCCCCGCCTTCTCACCTCGACTTCGCAACTTGCTCCTCCCTGACAAGTTCAAGCCTTTAGGGATCACCAAGTACGACGCGAAGCAGGACCCCATCCAGTGGCTCAGGTGCTACGCCCTCTCCATCGAGAACGCTAGCGGCAACAACGACACCAAGTGCCTCTACTTCCCCTTCTACCTGGACCAAGCTCCACTCACATGGCTCGAGTCGCTGGACAAGCACTCGATCGGCAAGTGGGACCAGCTGAAGGAGTAGTTCACAAACAACTTCGCGGGCGCTATGGGCCGATCGGGTACTCGCATGGACCTGGCCATGGTCAAGCAGGAACAAGGCGAGACCCTCCGCAAGTACATGCGCCGCTTCTTCGACAAGCGCGCTACCGTGGTCGACGTCACCGACAAGGAGGTCATCGACCTCTTCCAAGACGGCCTCTACCACCGCCGCACCTTCGAAGACTTCGGTCGTCGCCGCCCCAAGTCCATCCCCCATCTCAAGGACATGATCACGTCCTGGGCGGATGAAGAAGACAAGGCCAACGCCAAGTACGACGCCATCCGTGGCAAGAACAAGCAGAACGCGGGCGGTGGCAGCGGCAACAACGGGAACCAGAGCGGTCGCAACAACAACAACAACTACTACTCGGGCCCCAACCACAAGCGCAAGCCAGACAACACTATCGCGGCTATCCAGCACCCTGCGAAGGAGAACTCGAAGAAGAACTCCGGCGGCTTCAAAAACTTGCTAAAAGAGAAGTGCCCGTGGCATCTGAACGGCAACCACACCACCGAGCAGTGCTACCAACTCAGGCATGCACTCAAGGGTACTCCAGAGCCACCGCACCCTCACGACAAAAAGGGCAAGAAGAAGAACGACAGAGATAACAACGACTTCCGGGGAACCCGACAAGACCGTCAACGTCCTCTTCGGCGGACTACCGCGGCGCGGGCGGGAGCAAAAGGCTACCCGCCGAGAAGTCATGAGCATTGAACCGGCGGTCCCGACCCCTCTCGGGTGGTCGGAGGTACCCATTACCTTCTCCCGCGCGGATCAATGGACCCGGCTTCTCCGAACCGAGGATGGTTCCCCCCTCGTCCTGAAGCCGGTGGTCGCGGGCTCCAAGCTCAACAAGGTCCTCATCGACGGTGGAAGCGGGCTCAACATCCTTTTCACCAAGACCTTGAAGAAGATGAATCTCGACATCACCCACATGCTCACCTAGAGCAACACGCCCTTCTACCGCATCGTCCTCGGCAACGCGGCTATCCCACTGGGCTCAGTGGTCCTGCCAGTTACCTTCGGGGAATCTCGGGACAACTATCGTACCGATGTTGACGGTGTATTGTGGTGCACCTAGAATGTTCATTACACTTTGGTTTGGATTTGATTATGGAACTAACCCTCCACTAGGAACACTAATCATATAACAAGTTCATCTTTGTGCATGCATTTGGAAGTGTTGTGTTTATGTAGGAAAACATGGACATAAAGGACGGATTCGCAACAAGTTCAAAGGAGCATTTACGGAGTCTTGTTCGTGTTCATGAGCTTGATGAAATCACTTCCAATGGTGGCAAGGACCGAAGTGCTATGAGGAACACCCCCGAGGATTGAAGCGTAAAAGATCGAACTTCATGCGAAGAGAACCTCCATCTTGGACGCGAGGATAACATCATCAAAATCATGCAAGTGGAGGGGGTAAAGTACATAAGTGCATAAGGACCCACGGAGCAAAAGGGGCGACCGAACCGGGCCGAAAAGGGCCCAAGCCGGTCGGCCCGAGCCGCCGGCCCAACCCGGGCCTCTCGCGCCGGTTCGGTCCCATTTTCCTTGCCCTCGAAGGATCTTCAACCCTAAAAGCCCCGAGGCGCCGCCAACACCGAGGAGAGAGTCATTCGCACCAGAAGGCCATCCACAAGCTAGAGAGAGAGGAGGAGGATCTCCGGAGGGAGATCAACCACCTCGAAGGAAGCACCCTCACATGGAGAAGGAGGAAGACACCGGCGGAAGGGAAACCATGATCAACGGTGCCATGATCAGCACCTTGATGGGGTAATCTTCTCATTTGTCCATGGGTTGTAATTGATCTTGAGATGTAATCGCACTTTGTCGGATTATCTATCTATCATCTTGTGTTGAATATACTTTCATGCTTAAGGTTAGCTACCATGCCGTAAAGGGAGTAGAGCTCCAATGCTTCCTTGGATCCATTCAATACGCCGTGTCCATCAAAGGTCTAGTCATGAATACCTTCGCGTAGTGACAGTACGAGAGGAGGGAAAGGGCGAAACCGTGGTCACAACCCCGATAGATTAGATTGGTTTTCATGTCTTTAAGCGATTGCATGCTCTAGTATCGTAGACCCGTGGGCGAGTGTCTTTTATCTTGATATCTTAATCGTTCTCTCTAGTGTAGTTTAGTTGTTTTCTAGCATAATAATAGTTAGGGTTTTAGTAGCTAGTGTGTCGTTGTACGTAGATCGAACGCTTTTAATCCCCTTGCTCCGCGGATTGACAAGAACCTTGGGAATCCTGTGGTGAAAAAGGTGTGGGGTCCGTACGCTTGCGGATCGTAGAGGGATACGTCTTTTATCCGTCAACAAGCCCCTTTTTCTGGCGCCGTTGCCGGGGAGCAAGTTAGTTTACATCGTTTGATTTGCATCTAACTTAGTTTTATATTTTAGTTTATCTTTTATTTGCTTTATCTAACATATACTATCTAGAAAAACACTTGTTTCGTTTTTGTTTTTGTTTTTATCTTATTGTCTAGATGGCGTTCGTTAATCAACCCGTGGAAGAACCGGAGAAATCACTAAGGGATTACGCTAGCCCTCGATGTGAAGACATAAAAGTACAAGAGTCGGATTCGAAGCTCGAAGCGACCAAGTATGAGATTAAATCCAAGATCACCGAGATGGTGGCGGCAAACTCGTTTGAAGGGATGGTTACGGAGAACCCATATAGACACATAAGGGATTTCACGACAATATGCAACACGGTGCGTCAAGAAGGAGTTCCCGATGAATGGTTCAAATGGAATCTCTTTCCCTACTCACTTGCCGGCAATGCAAAGACATGGTATTCGGTTGCGTCCTTTGAAGTTGAAGGCAATTGGAACAAGTTGACAAAGAAGTTTTGCGAGAAGTTCTTTCCAATCAGCAAGGTTCAACATCTAAGGAGGCAAGTGATCACTTTCATGCATAGAGAAGAGGAAGGGATAGACCAAGCCTGGGATAGGTTTAATGGATTGATCGAACAAGGACCAAAACTCGGCTTCACCGGTGACGTACTCTTGCATACAATTTTTCTTTTCCCTAACCCCTAGTTGCATGCAACACGTCGAAATGTGTGCAGGTGGGGATCTCATGGAGAAAACACTCACGGAAGCCGCCCAACTTCTACAAAAAGTTAGTAAAGCGGCTGCCATGCGAAGAGATTGGGAAACAAGACTTGCGGAAGAGCAGGAATACAATTCGAGAAAGAAGAAGTGTGCTGATTTTTCTAAAGAGGCAACTCCTGAAGTCACAAAAGAGGAACCAATCGCGGAAAAGCTTGGAGAAGAACACATCAAGTCAAGAACTACACCAAACATCGACTTCGCCACACCAAATGAGACGAACAAGAGAAGCATGTCAAGTGCGAAGCCACTAAGGGAGTTCGAACCAATGGATTGGGTTCCTATTGATTACGGAGAAGTATTCGACAAGAGAAGATCGTTCCCTAATCAAAAGGGAATGGCGAGAGCATTGGAAGTGGATTTCTCACCGGAGAAGGAACCGGAAAATTCATACGACCTTGAAACCACCGGTGAGATTTTTCAAAAGCTCTTTGGAGATGATATAGTGGATCCGGAACATATTGCCGAGGTGAAGAGAATCATGGGGATCAAGCCCGAAGCATCACCATACGCTCGCCTCGCTGAAATCTACTCGATAGGATCCGAAGAAGAAGAGAAGACGACACCACACTTGAGTTGCGAGATCAACGGAGTTCAATGCAAAGCCTTATGCGACATCGGAGCCCAAGTAAGTGTTCTATCTTCTAAAATTTACGATAAAGTTCAAGACCACAACCTAGACTTAGCTCCAACATCAACGAAATTAATTATGGGAGATGGTAGAACTATCAAACCTCTAGGTATTGCTTGCAACATGAAAGTAAAAATCTCTAGAAACTACATACCAACCGATTTCTTTGTTATTGATGCTTACCATAGTAATCATGATCACATAATCTTAGGTAGGCCTTTTCTTAAGTTGGTTGATGCCGTGTTAGATGCCGGAGAAGGCAAAGTAACAATGAACCTTAATGGAACAAAGTACACATATAACTTTCTTCGTGCTTCTAAACACCTTACACCCTTTCCTCCCGAAGATGAAGAAGTAGATGAGATAGATAGTCTTTGTTTTGTTGAAACCCTTAGAGACCCGCTGCAAAGAGCAATAGAAAATCAAATTAGTGATCAACAAGATGAAGAACTAGAAGAAGCAACAAAAGGCTTAGAGCCGCATGATGGTAGTGTGGAGGAAGAGAAATTCGAAGACATAGGAGAAATCAAACCCGAGGAGCCACAAGTGCCCGAGGTAGACCTTAAACCTTTGCCCAAAGGATTAAAATATGAATTTTTGGGCCCAGACAAAACTTATCCAGTCATTGTGAGCGACGAGTTGAGTCCCGAAGAAAATGAAGCGTTGCTGATTTTATTAAAAAAACATAGGAAGGTGATTGGATATTCGATTAATGATCTCAAAGGAATTAGCCCAGCCTTTTGCACTCATCGTATACCAATGGAAGACCAATGTAAGCCCGTAGTGGACCACCAAAGGAGGCTAACCCATGCCATGCGAGAGGTAGTAAAGAAAGAGGTTATCAAGTTATTTGATGCGGAATCATCTACCGGTTCCGCATAGCGAGTGGGTGAGCCGGTACATTGTGTACCGAAGAAAGGAGGTTTAACCGTGGTGAAGAATGAGAAGAACGAATTGATACCACAAAGAACCGTGACCGGGTGGCGGATGTGTATCGATTATCGTAAGCTTAACAAAGCGACGAAGAAAGATCACTTCCCCCTACCGTTCATTGACGAGATGCTCGAGAGGTTAGCAAACCACACTTATTTTTGCTTTCTCGATGGGTACTCGGGGTTCATGCAAATTCCCATTCACCCGGAAGATCAACACAAGACAATGTTTACGTGCCCTTACGGAACGTTTGCATATAGAAGGATGCCCTTCGGCCTATGCAACGCTCCGGCCTCTTTTCAACGTTGCATGATGGCCGTGTTTTCGGAATTCATCGAAGAAATTGTTGAAGTGTTTATGGATGATTTTTCCGTTTACGGGAAGACGTTCATGGATTGCTTAGCAAACCTAGAAAGGTCTTTACGAGGTGTGCGGAGGTAGATTTGGTGTTAAATTGGGAAAAGTGCCACTTCATGGTTAAACAAGGTATAGTGCTCGGACATGTTATATCCGAGAGAGGAATTGAAGTGGACAAGGCTAAGGTAGAGACGGTTGAGCAACTCCCACCTCCTACGGATGTTAAGTCCTTAAGGAGCTTTCTAGGCTATGCCGGATTCTATAGAAGATTTATTAAGGACTTCTCGAAGATCACGAAGCCTTTAACACATCTCCTTCAAAAGGATGTGGCTTTCGACTTTGATGAGAAGTGCCTAGCGGCATTCCGGACCTTGAAAAATGTGTTGGTGAGTGCTCCCATCATCCAACCTCCAGATTGGAGCCAACCTTTCGAGATCATATGTGACGCAAGTGACTACGCCGTAGGCGCGGTCTTGGGACAAAGAAAAAAGGCCGAGTTCACGCCGTTTACTATGCTAGCAAAACTCTTAGTGGGGCGCAATTAAATTATGCCACTACGGAAAAGGAGTTGCTAGCGGTGGTATTCACTTTCGAAAAATTCAGATCTTACATCGTGAACTCGAAGGTCATTGTTTACACCGATCACGCAGCCATTAAGTATCTCTTGGCTAAGAAGGAAGCTAAACCACATTTGATTTGTTGGATCCTTCTTCTTCAAGAGTTTGATGTTGAAATTCGTGATAAAAAAGGGGTGGAAAATGTTGTGGCCGATCATTTGTCTAGGATGAATCGTGGACAAGATGATAAAGAGCCCATAGAAGATAAGATGAGAGATGACCACCTCTATAGAGTGCTTGATAAGGATACATGGATGATCGATATCATTCGAGCAATTCGAAAGATGCCTCTCGATCATCTAGATAAAAACTCTCAAAAGAAGATAATCTCCGAAAGTAGGAAATACTTTTGGGATGCACCATACCTCTTCAAACTTGGCAATGATGGAGTAATGAGAAGATGTGTGCCAAGAGAAGAGAGGGTTGAGATTCTAAGGAAGTGCCACTCGGCGGAGTACGGTGGGCACTATAGTCATTTTCGAAACCCAAGCAAAAGTATGGTCGAGCGGATTCTTTTGGCCGGAGATGCATGAAGATACTAAAAGATATGTTGCATCATGCCCCGAATGCCAAAGAACTGGAAACATCTCTCAAAGAAATTCTATGCCTTTGAAATACAACTTACAAATCGACATATTCGATGTATGGGGCATAGACTTCATGGGGCCTTTTAAAAACTCATTTGGATTCGAGTACATCCTTGTTATGGTTGATTATGTATCCAAGTGGGTAGAGGCTATACCATGTCGTAAAGCTTCCACGGAAGAGTCCATCACTATGATCAAGAACGTGATTTTTCCCCGTTTCGGTACACCGAGAATCTTGATAAGTGATGGAGGAACTCACTTCACCGGGAAGAATTTCAAAAAGTGCTTGTCCAAGTTGGGAATTGAGCATAGGGTCTCTACGGCCTATCACCCACAAACCAACGGACAAGCGGAGATGTCAAATAGGCAATTAAAAAGCATACTCAACACGACCATAGAGAAGGGAGGCAAGGATTGGTCAAAGAAATTAGACGGAGCTTTATGGGCTTATCGAACGGCGTTTAAAACACCGATAGGTATGACCCCTTATCAATTCGTCTATGGAAAAGCTTGCCACCTTCTGGTTGAGTTGGAACATGAAGCCTATTGGGCGATTAAAGAGATGAACCTCGATCTCGATGCCGTGGTGGTGAAACGAAGAATCCAAATAAGCGAGCTAGAGGAGTTGAGGTTGAAAGCATATGAAAACGCAAGCATATACAAGGAGAGAATCAAAAGGTGGTACAA
This sequence comes from Cenchrus americanus, assembly GCA_947561735.1. Taxonomy (NCBI): domain Eukaryota; kingdom Viridiplantae; phylum Streptophyta; class Magnoliopsida; order Poales; family Poaceae; genus Cenchrus; species Cenchrus americanus. The sequence continues at coordinate 62,426,697 of OX387240.1, forward strand.
TAAAAGATTGAAAAAGAAAGAATTTAAAGAAGGAGATAAGGTCCTCCTCTATAATTCGAGGTTTAAAACCTTCGGAAAGGGGAAATTGCAAAGCAAATGGGACGGACCTTATGTTGTACATTCGGTGTTCTCCAACGGAGCAGTAACCATTATGGATATAAACGGCGATCAATTTGTGGTGAATGGTCAGCGGCTTAAGGTTTACTACGAACCCGACGTCGTGCCCCTTCACCATGTTGACGTCTTCACCATGGAGGAAGAGCCCGAACGTCCCGCCTAGGACGAAAAACAAGGCATGAATTTTCGTAAATAGTTTTTCTTTTAGTTTTCTCGGAGTTTTTCGCAAAGATTTACTGGGCCAACTTTTTCCCATTTGCTAAGGAAGAAAAAATAGGGCGGTGTGCAAAAAAACGGGACCCGGCCCCGGCCCCCGAGGCGAGGTGGGCCGGGCCCGGCCGGGCCGACCGGCCCGGAGGGTTCCGGCGGCCGATGACGCCGAATTTCGCCCGAATTGCTCCTTTTTGACTTCCTTGTTCGGTCAAAAAAATTTAAGGGAAGTGTAAAAAAGGAAAATAAGGTTCCCAGGGCTTTTCTCTCAGGACTATTTATTTGGCCGAATTGGGAGCTCGAGGATCAAACCTTTCAAGCAATATTTTGCACCTTTGTAGCAGTCATTGTGCCCCCAAGGAGCTTAGAGTTGAAGCTAGAAGCCAAGAAGCCATCGATGGAGGAGGCGATGCGATGCGAGCTCAAGCTACTGTCAAGAGGACCGCACGCATCCGTTGCGAGAGGGCATGTCCCGACCGGAGCTCTTGCATCTCGCAACCCCGTCGAAGGAGAGAAGGTCCCTATGCCCGTTCGAAGGTCGGCACGCATCCAAGGCATCAAGCGCAAAGACTACAAGGAAGCGTCGCCGAGCCTAAGGATTATGGGGGTAGCGACTACTCCGACGATCATAGCCCGAGCTCGTGGGCGGCCGCCGGAAGAGATGATGACGATTGGGACGAGCAGCCCAAAGAGAGGACTCCCGAAGGCCCCAACGGCGACGGTAACGATGGCAACGAGAGCGGCAACGACAATGGAGGTGGCGACGACGGTGGACACTATGGCGATGAAGACCCCTTCGGATTACATCCGATATGTTGTCGAACTTGCCGTCAATCCATCGGGAATCTCTACACGTCGGCCGATGAATGTCTCCAAGCCATGGAAGCGATGAAGCAGCGTATGGAGGATTTGGAGCACGTAGTTGGAGACAATTTCAAGTTCCTTAACTGTAACGTGCGCAAACTTTTCGGCATGGTTGGAAACATGAGAGGCAAGTGGTGCAATACTTGCTTGAAGTACCACTAGATCTAGTTTTCCCCTGAGGAATTTGTAAGATACGACGAGGACGTCGTATGTTTTAAGCGTGGGGGAGAGCTAGCTCGCTAGCCTTAGCTTTTGAACTTCAAGTTTAGGTTCGGTTTAATCTTTGTGTGAGACTCTTAGAGTTTTAATGAGTCTTAGCGTTTTAATGAGTCTTTAGTTTTCGAGTGCGTTTTAAAATTTTTGCAAGTGTCTTAAATTAGTGTTGAGTCAAAGAAAATCAAATAAAAAGAGTCTATATATATATATATATATATATATATATATATATATATATATATATATATATATATATATATATATATATATATATCTTTGTGTTTTATGTATTGCTTATCTTTATTTACTTGTTTGTTTTATCTTTGATTCTCGATATATGAACACAAGAGTGTGGTTTGAAAAATGTTTATTGTGGTGCTTAGTGGAATCGCTACTACTTAAAGTACCCATACCGCACTTCGATCTTGAGCTTCACATGTTAGTTGTGCTATGTTCGATGCTAAAAGTTGGAGGATTTCAGTTCTGAAAATTATCTTAAAATCTTTGTAATAAAGGTTAGCAAAACCTCTTTTTCCAAGTTGAGAGTAAGAAAAAAAATTCCTATCCAAAGCCAAGTTTATTTTTTCGCTCCACCATAAGTGTGATTAGCACGATGAGTTAGGCTAGGACCCTTCTCTCTTGGTAAGTTTTAATTTCGAGCAATGATCATGTTCCTGTGCTTATCTTTTGCTGCTAGCCTCGTCATATATTCGGTAACATGACTTTCACAACGGATGTCACGTACATCGCCGAATTCCATACCCAACCCTATACATCTCTTTTGTACATCGTATTCCTTGAACACAACCTATTTTCAAAGTTTCGTCTCGTCTCTAGCATGATTTATTTAAAATTTCAGATTGTATGCAAGCGAGGAAAGAGAGAATTGAGAGCTTTGAAAAGTTGTCAAGAGAGAGAAAAATAAAGAGAAAAAGTATGAGTATGGAAAAGAAATAAAGAAAGAAAGATGAAAAAAAATTATATGTGAATGAAAGAAGAAAAAGAAAAATAAAAAGATGAGGTAGAAATAAAGATATGAGAGGGATGTATCAAGTGAAAGAAAAGAAAAATAAAGTGTAAGGAAGGATGTCACGTTGTTGAGAGACGAAACTTTCATTCTTTTTCCAACCATGTGCAATCCGACAACGAGGACGTCATCGGTGCCTTGTAGTCACAATTTTCTTTTGCCCTTGCACATGTCCACCATTCTAAATCTTCTCATCCTTGATATCCCTACATATGGTTAATTCTCATGATCATTGGCTTTGAAAGGTAGACAACCATTAGAGGAAGTTCTTAGTTTGACAATACTTGTGTTGATTGCACTAGCCCTACCTATAGCTCCACTTTACGTGATATATGAGAGATTAATCGGAGGTGAGAGTTTTATAAAATTTGGTCAGGATAGCCATTTCATATGAGTGACTTGAGAGAGCTTGGAGACGTGGTAAAAATTCTAAACGCCCATGTTTATGTTTGATTATCATTACTTTGTGTTTATGTATTAAAGATGAAGGGATTGACTAACTTGTGAAGAAGGATAAGTGGTACATAATTACAACACCTTGGACGAAGTTCTTTTACGAGTACTTGCTCAAGGGCGAGCAAGAGCTAAGCATGGGGGAGATGTTGACGGTGTATTTTGGTGCACCTAGCATGTTCATTACACTTTGGTTTGGATTTGATTATGGAACTAACCCGCCACTAGGCACACTAATCATATAACAAGTTCATCTTTGTGCATGCATTTGGAAGTGTTGTGTTTATGTAGGAAAACATGGACATAAAGGACGGATTCGCAACAAGTTCAAAGGAGCATTTACGGAATCTTGTTCGTGTTCATGAGCTTGATGAAATCACTTCCAATGGTGGCAAGTGAGGACCAGGAGCGTCCTAGTGGTCGATGGATGACCGCTCCTCAGTGATGAGTGATTGACAACGGGTGTTGGACTGACTCTTGTCTTAGTGCGCAGGTGTAGGCTGCGGCCTAGTTCGTGTTGTTGCAGGTGAAGAACGGGCGTGAAAGGTCTTCAGCCTTGAGGGGCCTCCGGGAGATGGAGAGACAAGTAGGCTCGGTTCGAGGGACCGGTGGACGGCGGGACTAGGTGCGGGCCACATGGTGGCGATACGAGCAAGATGAAGTCATGGACAATCGAGCCGGTGCACGGTGGCGGTCGAGTCAAGTGGTTTGGCGGGAGGCCGGACCGAGCACGCGGGGGTTTGGTGGTTTGCCCACAAAACCATCGGCGGACGGTTTCTTGTTTTGGGCCTCAAAACCAAGTCCGAGGGCCCAACACGACGGAGACGGGATCCGGGCGTGTCGGGAAGCTTCGAGGCGGAGGACACGCGGCGGGATCGCATGGCTTGCGTCGGGAGGACGCGGGGTGCGGCAAAGGCGTGGCCGTCCGATGGCAAGACCCACAAACATTACCTAAATGCCCCTACGTGGGTTGTATCGCCAGTAGTTTAGTTAGGGGTAGTCGAGTCATTTACCACTCCGGCGGGACCTGATATATAAGCCATGAGTGTGTGTGGATGGCTCTCCCTCTCTGCAACTTAGGGTTTCATTTGCTCTCTCCTCAGTGAAGTCAATTCATGTGTTGCTTGGTCTCTATTTAATGTGTGTTTCGTAAGGACCAATCTTGCTAGTGTGATTGCTTTGATCAGGTGTTAAGCAAAAATTGTAACTAGATGCTGTTCAAATTTTCTAAGGTTTATCTAGAAAATTTCTGTCTGGAGGTGCTCTTTAGGAAATTGTTCATCACCTAGTTAAGTTTGCTCCCTGAATTTCTCATGATTTTAGGAGGTTTAAAACTGAAGTTGGGATCAAAAATGGCTAGCCTACGTCTTGCTGAATTGCTGTCAAAATTCTGAGTTAGGCAGAAAACTCGAATCTTTACCTATAGTTCCAAACAGAATTTGACCTGAGAATCTATAGCAAAAATGTTTATTATCTAGCATAGATCGTTCTGTCAAAATCTCATGGTCATAGGGTTCTTAATCTTAGGAATATAATCTTTTTAGTGCAGTGCTTATATACTGAAGGAAATTTCTGGGCAACAACACTCTGAAAATGGACCTTTTTCACCCTTTTCCAATCTGATATTATTCGACCTTTGAATACCAAAACTACTTCTTAGGTATGTATCTACCTCCTGTAGAAATCTCAAGGTCACTAGATTTTTAGTTTAGAGTTATGCCCAAAACTTTAGGTCTGTCCTGCTGAATTTCAGAACTAGTGATCTCTGAAATTCAAATTTTTAGGTCATCTTCCTTTAGGGTATGAAAACCTTGAATACCAAAATGGTTCATAATTCTGTGATGGAAATGCTCACAAAATTTCAACACCTATGCATGTGTATTTGGAAGATAGTATCGAATTTTAGTAAGCCCCTGTTTGCTGTAAAAACTGCTAGACGAGAGCTTTGGTAACGAACCTTTCGACCCCGGTAAAAGTTGAATCTGCAGGTTGAATACCAAAGTTTAAGCTTATGAAATTCTACACCATGCTGACCAAAATTCATAATTTTTTCGGCAGCAGGCTGAGAGATATGGAGATTTTAGTGACCATCGGCCTGCTGTCCAACAACCCTGACAGCAAGCGATATCTGAATTTTCGGGTATGATAGCCTCGGTTTATCTTTAAGTTGAATACCAATATTGGAAGGCACGAGATTTTTACATCCCCTGCCTGAAGATGATGATATTTAGGTGGTGGAAGAATGCTACGTATGTTTTGAAGTTTCTATCCATAGGAACACAATCAGTGGGAGATCCATCTATCTCCATCTTCTTTTAGGATGGCTTCTAAGAGAAGCATACTCATATCCTTGCCGAGTAAAGTGGAACCCCGTGTACTCTCCTAATTGCTTATAAGACTTTTCTTCAATTTAGAGGCGATCCACCAACTTCCTATGTCTATGTAAAGGTGATCACTCCATTTTCCTTGCATCGATACTCCTACATTGATCACTATCAATTCTCAGCCCTCCTTATGCTTGCTCACAAATAAATAAAAGAGAACATGGTTACAAGGCATCAAAGTCTGTTGGCAAGCACATGGGCATCATCACACAGCTTGCATATCTTGCAACCTTAATAACATAAATCATAGGCATGGAAAATGCATTGCACAACATGTGCATTTGGGACATTGGATGAACTAACATGCATATGTCCTGACGGTTTTCCATCTTTCTACTCTATCGCCCTTTTGCTGGTGATGTTGTTGTTCCATAAACGAAGGTGCCGCGACGAAACACGGGGTATCATGTGTCTTGCAGCCATGTGATTACCACTAGGAGCGCGCTAGGTATCTTGGTTTTTGAGAATGCGACTCACCGCTTTATTACTTCTCAACTCTATATGTTTATCCTCTCTACCTTGACTAACCTCATGGGTGAAGCAAGTCATGCGGCATTGCATCATGAGCATCATATCTCATGAGCATATGCATCAACACATTTCATCAACATGTGCATCGGCATGTGTGCACTACATCATGCACGCATCATGCATCACTCATGATGCATCATTACATAAACACCATAAGTTCATGTGCATAAGCATCATATGCTCATGTGCATATACATCATACTATATGCACCTCATCATAAGCATCATTATGTGCACCATTCAGCGATGCACAACTCATCTATATGCATTAATATTGCACCAAGCATGTCTCATTGGTGCACCACATATCCGGATAAAAGTCATTGCACCACTAATGGGAGGAAGGATCTGCTAATACTCATAAAATAAGTAACACGTGTGAGCAAGCTAGTACGAAATTCTGTGGCTAGCTTGTCCTTTGATATCTTCACACTAAATATACGTAAGAACTCCTGGTAACAGCTCTCTATGACTTTATCATCCTTAACTATTCTTATGAGCTAACATCAGATCTACGATGGTAGAACCCTTAATCCATCATCGAACCCTTGTTCCTCTCCAAAAGTACTTCTCTTGGCAATCTTAGTATGGTCAATTGCTAAGATTCTCATTCCTTATAGAGATCCTTATGAAAACTTTTCAACTCGGTCTTCTTTCGATTAATCACACCAGTTTTCCTGATATCAACTTAACCGAGTTAAGGTGAAGGTGTATAAACAGAGATGTTTCATAAGCAATCAAGGTTCTCCAAAAGTCAAGATATGAGGAGCTTCTGAGAACTCAGTGATTTGTGATCCTTTTTAATGTTTCTTTCAAATTAATGGAATCGGGATATAAGAAAACAAAAGTTTGGCAAATCCTTCGATAAACCTTCTCAAAGCAATTCTGATTCTAAAAAATGAGGTTACCTCGAGACCTTTCGATTTCTCCAATGCCACGGTTAATTCTCTCGAGTCATTTATCTCATCCTCTTCGAGCCATGACGACATCACAACATCATTTCACCTACCCTACTACAGCAGCCGCACCTGGTGTTGTTGCAGTTCTCTGGTCATCGTTAAAGGAGAGCACATCTCGTCGATCCTTACCACCTCCAAACCTCACCTCCAATTGAGTTGTACGCCACTTTTCCTTAAATGCAGCACTCCGCGAGGAAGCACACCTGCCACTTTCGCTGCTCACGGCATTCCGTGTCGATTAAGCTCTTTCCCCTATCTTCCCCAGCAATGTGGAGAAGAGTCAAGCTCCTCCAGCTATCGGTGTTAAGTCTGAGCCTTTTCCCTGAAGCTCATCCACTGAAGGTTGGTGCCAACATCTCAAAGAAGAAGCTCGAGAAGAGAGACAAAGAGGGAGCTAACCGCACACCACCAACTACGGATCATTTTCCGGAGATGTTTGATTCCGTATGTTGGACTCTAGTAGGACTGTATGTCTGCTTTGCGATCCAGTCCTTGATGGTTTTAGTTTTTCATGTATACATTCATCGCCCACTCCCTCATGAGTAACTTTATTTTCTCTTCAAGCATGTTATTCCCCACAGGTTATCCTCACGATCTTATTGTCAAATCTCGGGACGAGATTTCTTTTAGGGGTGGTATGTACAGGTGTTTATTAAATATAAATACCTTATTTAGTTGTGTTAATCAAGTGTAATCGGCTCCTAAACATGTTTGACGTGATTGGGCACACTTTTGCACAATAGACCTCGGTCAAAATCCCTAATTACGGTCGAACCCTAGATCTACTTAAAAATTTGAAATGGTTTTCTTGCGCGTTCTCCAAATTTCACTATAGAAGTTCAAAATCGGCCAATACGAAAGTTGTTCATTATTTTCCGGGAACACATTTTCGTAATTGGCGGACATTCCAATTTTGAGTGCAAATTGGCCAAAAATCGAGTTTACGGCGCGCGTGAGAGCAGGTAAATCGGCCTAGTGGAAAATCTGCAACTTCAGTCGACGTTCCCGAACCGACCGTTGATCAAAACATATGTCGCCCTTTGGGAAAGTTGTAGATCTATAGCTCCTCTACAACTTTTATTTTTGGAATTTTCGGTATGTTTACACTTTTTTGAGTTACGGAGTTTTGAAAGCGAGCTCTCGGGGTCGAACGGACGACGGCGTCGCCGGGCACGAGAGCACGGCGCGCGCGCATCTGCGTTCTGGCACTGCCACGTGTCGAACCGAGCGTTTACCGACGTACGGACGCTTCATGTACAACGCTATGGACCCAAGGCCCCACCGATGAAGTCCCCACACGAACGGTTCGTCGTGCGCTGACACGTTCACGCGCCGCGTCCCGCGCCGGAGCCGGGCACGCGTGTGCGCGCGTGTGCCTGCGCACGGCTTGCGCATGCAGCCGGCCAGCCGGGGCCACTCCAGACCGCGACGCACACACGTAGACCCAGCCCCATCCTCGCCATTCTCGAGTCTGATTCGTTTGCGCACGTACGAGCTCCGGCCGAGGCGAGCGGGCTCCGCGCGCCGTTCCCCGGGTAAGGTCGAGTCGGTCTCCCCTTTCGCGAGCGGGCCACCTCCACCTTCCCGTCCTGCACCCCTCTGCACCTCCCTACACTCCACCATGGCGCCGCCGGCCCAGACCGTGCCGACGACGGTCGCGGTGGCAGCGGCCGATCCGTGACCGCCATGCCGCGGAAGCTGTCCTCGGCGGACCACCTCAGCACCGCTAGAACTAAGAATCGAACCCTAGGTGAACCCTCGTCACTCCCCACCACTTTCCCTGGTCAATCTCGCCGCCGGCTCACCGGATTTTGGTCCTCCCCGCCGGCCATGGCGCCCGAGGACTACATCGCTTTGATTTCAGTCTTTCCGGGGCGTTTTCCGTGAAGAAGGGTGTATCTGTAATTTCAGAAACTTCTTTCGAGGTCCACATGGCAGTTTTAGGGTTACGGCCTTAACTTCGGAAAATCATTAAAAATCGTAGAAAAAATCAGAAAAATGCAAAACCAATTTTTCTGGTTTCGTGCTGAAGAGATCTATCTTTTCTGAAAAACATGTATAGGGTTTTTCTGTACAGTTTTTGAATTAAAAATTCAAACTCAGTTTGGAGTGTTTTTAGTGTGATTTAAAATATACACATGCTATGAACTTGAATTTTGGATATGTTACTCTTTATGTCATGTCTAGATCTGTTGCATGATTTTGATGCATATAGTTTCAGTTATGATTTCTTTAAGCTTTATGCTAGAATAAGTTTGATGCTTTTTATAGCACCTTTAATGAACTTTTCTTTGAGCACAAGTGCACCCTAGGGCTTTGACTTGATGATTAGTACCCTTGGTGTGATGGATGTGATTTTAGGGAATTGTTTGCTTGGTGTTTTGGATTTAATCCTGTGTAGGAGCTTAAATTCAAAATCTGAAAAATAAATTGATTTTAGCCATGCCTTGGTCAGAAACTCATTTTTGGCATACTTGACCTGTAGGAGAAAGTTAAGATCAAAAAGTTTATTAAATCTTTTTATATGAATTAATGTTGGTTTACTAGGCTGAGATTTGTCTTTTCGTATAAATTAATTTATAAATGATCTTAGGCCAAATTTTGGTGTGAGGGCTTAAACTAAGCATATGTTGCTGTGTGCAAAGATTAGGTTCTTTGGAAGTGTTTTGATTTAATTTGGATTTATGGTTGAAAGGCTTGTTTTAAATAATTAAAGAAAAGTAAAATTGAAGTGCTAAATTGTAAAATCATGTTTGTTTCTGTTTTTATTAAATTAAACACACCCCCCTTGCTGTTTGGTGAAGTTAAGTAACTTAAATTGCTTGAATATTGCACACAATCACCATCAAAAATAGTGTTTTGTTATTTTATCACACACCTAATAATTTATATGAGAAAATATTAATATTTGGGTGTATGTGACCAACAAGAGTTGGTTTTGTGGTAATTCTCCCACCTTCACCATAATCTAATGCATGTGCATGTGAACGTGTAGATCTTCCGACGGGACACACACCCTTTCGGGGAGGAGGGAGGGGCGCCGGCGGGGAGTTGAGATCAAGTTAGCGTGCGACAAGACTGGACCAAAGTCCAGAAGAGCCAAAGGCTTGTTTGGGAACTAAGTCTAAGGAAGGCAAGCACGGTTCATCTAACCCATGTTTTAAATTAAAATCATGTCTTTTACTTTTTCAGCATTTATGCTTTACTTTGTGCATTTAAGTTTCGGGAGTTGTTTTGAAACCTAGTTGCATGATCCTTAGGACTCTATGCTCTTTTACTAGTATGTTAGGAACACTAGTGCCATGCTCTAAGGTTACGGTAGAAGTCGAGTGATGACTCATTGCGCAACGAGATATAGGATGCTTATGTTGGTATCATAAGTTGATTAAATTGACTCGCTCATGTGGTAAGAGCAATGGGTTCGGTCTCGACCGAGTAGCATGAATGTTTGGTTCTAAACATTGAACGTACCAAGTGCTTGTCGGGAATGGCACCGGTAAGCCTAGTACCTTCTGAACCGGGGGCGGGATCTTTCTAGCTACCCGCTTGGGATGTGTCTCGGGGCTAGCTATCCGTGGTATAGTGTGTGAGTCGGTTTGGTCGGGTTAGACCTTCGGATAACCGTGTACGAGTTGTAAGCGTCACGATCCCCAAAGTTTGTGGGATGTTGGGAACCGCCCGGTCGGGGTAGACCCCGCATTTGCTTTTATTTGAATTCTTGGGGTCTACTTCTTCCGTGTATCTTGGGTTTACCTTGCAAGGATATAAATCGATCGATCGTCGGTCACTCGCCGTTATCCGAGTCGGCTTGACCACCGGCTACCCCATGTGTATTTATGGAACATTTTGGATTAATATTGTTACTCTGTTTATTATTGTTTGCACAACATGCTTGTTTAGTACAGGTGCTCACCTAGGCCGATTAACATACTAGAATATGAGCTAAAACTTGAAAATAAGGATCCACCCTTAGTCGCTTTTGGCAAAACAAACCCAGCAGCCAAAAAGCCTTGCATGTCTAGTCTTACTTTATTTTTGTCGGGTAAGTCTTGCTGAGTATTAGTACTCAGCCTTGCTTAATTTGTGGTTTTCAGGTAATCCCATCTGGCCTGGTTCTATCCCAGATGGTTGGGAGCTTGAATGGGAGAACGATGATGAGGAGTGATATGCATGGATGGCCTCCCGTGTGTATCATGCGCTAGTTTTATTTCCGTTGTTTAAACTCTGATCATGTTTACTTTTATGTACGAAAAATCTGGTTTGTAATAATCTTGAACTTGTGAACCTTTCATGTAATGTAATGTGGTACTCTGGTCCCGCCTTCGTGTGGGCTTAGCGCATATCAGCGATCCTGTTGTATGTGATTTACGGGCTTTACCGGCGGAAGCGACGAATAGTTCTTTATTATTGCTTAATGGCCACGTGGACCGGCTTAGGTGATAATACGGAACTATTTTGGGCGGATTCTGTCTCGATCGGCCTCTCTATCTCGTGTGCGTCGGCATCCTTTTCTAGTGCATGGTTCTCCGCCTCTAGGTCCACGATCCTCCGGAGGCGGTCACCTCTCTCAAGCTCCAACCGGAACCTCCTAGCACGCAGCCTCGTCGTTCTCCTGCTGCACACGGGTAAGCGTGAAGTTCAGACTCGCCGGTGTCTGCCGAAAGTCGCTCCCAATCGCACCTAGATGCCTCCGGTGCGCTCGTGCAATAATCGCCGCGGTGTTAAAACGCGGCCCCCGGAGTGTGAAGACCACGTTCGGACAACGGGCAAGTGTCCGAGTAACATCCAACGGCTCGCTAGGGTCGGTAGCTCCCGTAGATGGTCCATACGGTCCAACCAAGCCGGGTCGTGAGGACTCACGGACGGAAATCGGTCCAAACGGGGAAAGAGCTACCACGAGTAGGGTTGTGGTCACAAAAGTCCGTCGACACTGCGAGGGCGGCCGACTCCACGCGACTCGTGCGTGATAAATCCCCGATAAGTAAAACTCGGGTCATACCGGTCGGCGTGATGCGGGTGCGGCAGGCACAGTAACGATCACCCTGCCGGCGGGGAACACCAAAGCGCTCAAATTCCTTCACCTCGTACGTCGGTGGGGTAAGGTAGCTCGCGCATCGAGTGCTTCCCACGCCAAGCGCGGAAAACCCTCCCGGTGCAACCCGTTGGTACGGATCGTACCGTCGACGTCGAACCGGTGGAACACGGGGAAATCCATCCGTACACAAATGTAACTCATGTCGGATCTCAAAGAGAACGACATGTCAAATGGTGAAGTTCCGGCGGCTTGTGAATAAAATTCACAACCCAAATCCGAAACCTCAAAAAATTTTCCAAGTTTTCAATTTAACCTTTAATACTTTTAATTAAGCTTTCTTTAAGGTTGGGCATGACTGGGCGGAGCGAGATGAAAGGTCCTTAACTCCGAATGTGCCTAGGGAAAAGTGAACCAACCCATCGAAACTAGGATTGAGATTTCCTATTACAAGATAACTAGTCGTAGATCAATTGTTTTTAACAATTTGGTTTAATTAACCTAGAACATGGTAAACAAATTTTCTCACTTAAATTTTACAAAAGATGACGTAGGTATGAGAGGTGATTCTAGGTTAAAAAAACACACACTAGCATAACTTCCTTAGAGAACATATGAAAATTCGATTTTTTGGGTCCATTTTAGCTGTTTCGATTTTTAACATGCATGCAAGACGTCCTATTCGACCTCACATGGCAATCAAGCCAAAAATCGAAAGTTAGTGCCGTGGCAAGGCTTTTGTCTGCCTCTCTCCCTATAATATCTAGTCGAGAGCTACACGCACTTGCTTAACAACTAACGGGCGCCGTTATGTACTCTCGTAAAACGAACCCCCCGTCCGGGACGCACGAAAGCGTCCACATACATTACCGTTCACATAGAAACGAGATCCATGCGTTGGCCGCATGGACAATGTCTAACCCCTGGACACCCTCCGTTTGAATGGAGGTATCCTTGCCTCACATGAGCGACAGGCGGAATGCACACGTCCAAACACGTGGCGACACACAACTCATAAATGTGACGCGGAAGATGGGATCCGTGGAATGGATCACTCCATCAACCCTCGCAATTCCCGTGATGCGAATGAAGACACGTATAAAACACGGCTCCTAGTTCGGTTGTGCAAGAAATTAAGTCCGACTAAAGCACTGTGGCCGGGAGTTAGCAAAATAAACCGAGTGTTAAATACACTCGAAGAACCCAAAAATTCCTCTAGGGCCTCTCTCGGTTCAGTTTATCCTTAGCTAATTAAACGTATTTTTTGAAAATCGAAAATCTTGGCCTATTTTATTCCAAAAAAAATAAGTGATTATGGTTTATTAATTAACTCTGGTGCATATGTTCGATGCCAATCAAGGGATAACCCGCCCAGAGAGTACCGTACTATCGCCTAAGACCGATCCACTGGTCATTAAGCAAAATAAAGTACCATCCTGTCGTAAGTCGCCGGTTAACGCCCGTAAATCACTTGAGAGCACAAGGATCGAATATATGCATTAAAACTCACTGAAGGGAGTCCAGAGATACAACATCATTCAAATTCAAATTCGCACCTCCCGAAGGGTTTATTTATTACAAAACATAGTTTTTGTCACGAAAACAAGCCAGAAGTTTTCGAAAAGCAAAGAAATCAACTAGCGGCAAAAAAAGTCACCACGTAGAGGCCATCCATGATGCTTCGCAGTCGTCCTCCACCCACTCCGCCCTCCAAACGGCGGGATCTCACCACACATCACCGAGGCACTACCGGATCAACACACATAGCAAGGTCGAGCATACTAATAGCAAGAAGTACCCGCTCTAATGATAACTACTTCACCAAAACTAGACCATGAAAGGCTTTTTCAGCATCGAGTTGCTTTTGCTAAAAGTAACAAAGAGTAGGTCCTTACTTTCAAGATTTTAGCACAAGTTCTAGTAGGTTTAGTCTTTACTACATTAGCCAACTAGTACAAACAAAGTTGTACAATACAATTAATCAAACATCATCTTCATCAACTTCCATCATTAGGGATCACATGACTAGTGGAGTAAGTAGTCTCGGATAACGGTGAGAGGCCGACAATCGATTGATTAAAACCTTGCAAGGTAGACTCAAACACACGGCCGGGCCGCCCCGCGAGGACAACCCCCAAGCCGTCCCCATAAATCCCCAAGTTGGGATCGACCTCAGCGTCTTTGCTGCAGTATCCGCATACCCCCGCGAGATACCCGAGTCACCATACACCACCGGTAGCTAGCCGTGAGAGCGAATCCCAAGAGTAGGAATAGTAGGATCCCTCGCGGCCTTATTATAAGTATTAGGCTTACCGGCCCCATACCGCAGATATGCTTGGCACTGCCCAAAAACTTTAACCCACATAACCACCGGACCGAGGCCTGCATCCCATGCTCTTACTACGTGAGCAATCCATTTAAGGGATATAGTATGATTCCCATTCTAGGAACCTATTCTCGCGAGTGAGGTCATCACTCCGATTTGTAACGGTCCTATAGCTTAGCAAACTATCGACCTATCATAATAGTAGGGACCAAAGGTACCTATGGATCAAGTGAATTAGGGTTTCATTCAACTCCCCGAACGTAAATGCACAATCATTCATAGATACTTGAATAAAGAACTTTAAAAACTAGGTTGGATGCACCGAGCTTGCCTTCGCCGCCTACGTTAGCTTGGGCACTTCTGTCGAGTCCGTCCACGCATCGCAGAACCCTTCCGCTCCGCCTTCCCTGGGCTTCCGGACTGTAATCTCCATCGGAAGATCACACTAATGCAATGCACTTTTTAGGTGAAGTGATAGTTTGTTGTCTTATCCAACTCTAGTTGGTCATATTCACCTTAACAAGCATCTATCTAAGGTTTCTATTTGAGGAAGTCATTGGTTGTACATGGGTTACTCTTTTATTCCTCATTTGAATAAAGGTTTTTATTTAAGCTTATCATTTCATGTGAAAGCTTTATTTCATTTTATTTTTACCAACATGGTGTAATTAATATTTATTTGTGAATTAACTCCTTATCGCAGCTGATAATTAAATTTATTTTATTTATATTAAATAATGCTTTCAAAAAGGAAAAAGATTTAATTAAGGATTTCCTTTTTTTAATTTCCTTAATATAAAAAGGACATTTAAGCCATTTATTAAACAATTAAATTACCAAAAATTACATGAGTGTTTCTTAAGCCTACTAGCACCTATCCCTGTCCATTGACCCACATGTGAGTGTTGGATGCTAGAAAATAAATATTATGGAAAATATCAAAGGCTAGCTAGTGGTTCAACTTAAATGCATATAAAAATAAATAAGCATCAAAATGATCCAAACTTTCTTGTGCATGCTCTTTGATCCTAAACAAGCCTAAAAAGCCAGTATGTTTACATGGAACCTCTACTGAACTTGATTTATTAATTTACAAAGGAAAACATGCATAAATAAAGAATAATTATTTCTGTTAATCCTAAATTCATGATTAATTCACAAGATGTGCCTTTTGACATCACAAGACAGTGTGCACAAGTTGGGCTCAAGAACATGAATATATTTAACACGAAAAATCATTTATGCAGTTCTGTCAGAGATAGAAAAACATTTTTATAAAAAGATTTACATGATAACTTTGTGCAATTTTTGGCATAGGAGCTAGTCATATCCTAACACACAACATATCCAAAACTTGGCTACAGAGGAGTTATAAATTTCAAGTTATGACAGATCCAAGTATAACACATTTGCAATTTTCCTACCAAAACTATCTTGAATCTAGCCACAAGTGTACAACCAGGAGGTGGGGTTTAACATCCCTTGAAACCTACAAAATTGGTTTGAGAATTTTCTGAATTGTCTGTGAATTTCTAGGAATTTCCTAAGACCTTGGACTGATCCGTAAGAAAAGTTAGATAAGCTCTTCACACACTAGTCCCTGCCTTTTACCTGCCACCCTAACAAGAAATGGATCCCCGCAATTGGGTCCCCGGCCGGGCTCGGCGGCGCGGGCAAGCCGACTCCGGCGAGCCGGCGGCGATCCCGGCCGGGCAAGCGGCCGTGGAGGACCACGTGCTCACCTAGGGGGCCGGGTAGGCGCGTTGGGGGCGGAGAGAGCCTCGCACGGCGGCGCTCGACGGCGGCCGACGAGCACGGCCCGCGGCGGCTCGGCTTCCCGACGAGGAGGGCACGGCTTGGACAACACGTGACCCCGGGAGTTGTATTAGGATCTAGGGAAGCTCGTGGTGCGGTTGGCCGCGGGGAAGGGTGAGCCGCGAGCTCCGGCACGGCGGCGGCGGCAATGGCGGGGGGGCCGCACGGTGGCGTGCGGGGGAGAGGGACTGCGCTTAAATAGTCCCGGGGCGGCCCCGGCGATGACGGCGGCGTGACCCTTGGCCGTAGTACGGCGCACGCGGGTGAGGGGGGGAGTGAACGGACCGCCGGTCCAAAGGGGGGGGCGTCCGGCCACCGCACGGCGCGCGCGCGCGCGCGCGCGTGGCGCGCGGCGCCGACCCCGCGTCGCGGGGGCGCGGGTCGCCTTGGCACGTGCGCTCCTAGGGGCGCGCGGCCGCCCTCGCGGCGGGCGTTGAAGGCGCGCAGGCGCGGACGCCGAGCACGAGTGGCGGCGGGCCGAGCGCGGACGGCGCACGGGTTGCGCACGACGTCGCGGCGTGGCGCGCACTGGCCTGGCAGTGATGCTGGTGCAATGTTTGAGCCACTGTTTCTCCAAAATTTTGAATACAACTTGACCAAACAATGAATACCAAAGTTGTAGATCTAAGTACCAGCTACAACTTTCCCAAAGGCTGTATGGGGGTTTACTCTCTAGATTTGAATCTGTGGGAGTGCCAACTTTGAATGTCAGCCTGTGCTTGCCAACAGTAAACTCTGGCTTGCAAGGGCTTTTTCACAATTTTCCCCTCCAAATCTGCAATGCCACTCTACATGAAAGTTGTGTCCCTCAACAAGACCTACAACTTTCCCAAAGGTAGAATTTTAAGTGTTTAGGTGAATTTTGGAGAACGTGGCAAAAATTCCTACAGCAGACACCTGCGGGACACCGGATGGCAAGGGGGGTTTAACCTACCCTTTGACCATGGGTTGGCCCCACAAGTGTTTTAACTATTCACTAGGGCCACTAGGGGTGTAAAAGGGAGTTTTCATGGGTGAGGGCCCAGGCTGACCTAGGGTTGACTATTTGACCGGCTAATCCTGTCATTAGCGTTAACGACGGTAATTAAAAACCTAGGGCGTCACACGTCACCCCCGTCTTTCTTAGCCTCGTTGTCCTTCACGGCGGCGCGACGTAGAACCTCTTGAGCATGTCGCACTACTCGAGGGTGTGGTTGACCTGCGTCTGTGGTAGGGACATGGCTTCTTCAAGATGTCGCCGAAAACTCCCGGCCCCGAGGGGCGGCCGAGGGCCCCGTCGAGCCGGTCAACAACAAGAGCTTCGCCGTCGTCGCCGCCGTGCCCCCGCCGCACGCCCCGCGGTGTGGCTTCTTTGCTTTCTTGCCCCGCTTGTTCTTTTGGCGGAGCTCCTTGGACTTTTTGCCCTCCGGGCGGCATCGTCCATGCGCTTGCCCTTCTTGCCGCCGAAGATCGCCCCCACCGCCTCTCGCTTGGAGGCAAAGGCCGGTGGCGACGTCGAACGGCTCGTTCGAGTCAATCGGCGGGCTACGCCCAAGCTCGCGCACAAGATCCCGCATGTGGTGCCCTCGAGGAAGGCGTGCACGATCTCAGATCGCGCCACACTTGGGAGCTCCGTATAGCGCTCGGGAGAAGCACCGTATGAAGTCCCGAGTGACTCGCCGGCTTCGAGTGCAAAAGCGCAAGTCCCGGAGGGTCCCGTGGCGCACGTACGTGCCCCGAAAAATTTCCCCACGAACGTGCGGACTCGCATCGTCCCGCCTGTGGATCCGGGCCGGCCGCCAGTGCTTGAGCCACGTCCACGCCAAGCTCGGCGAGGTGCAGGGGGGAGGTTGCGATGATAACCTCGTCGGCCGGCCGGTGGCCCCGCCTAGGCCGACATGCCGCACGGCAGTCGTTGAGCCACACACCCGGGTCCGTCTCCCCGTTGTACGCGACGACCGCTGTGGGATGGCGGAAGCGCCGGGGAAGTTCGCCGTGCGGATCTCCCGCCGAACACGCGGGTTCCCGAGGGTTACCCGCGCCGGTGAGCGGTCCTCCCCACCGCCGTAGCGTCCACCCCCGCCGAGGGTGGTAGCCCGCCGCCGCCCCGCGCCTTTGCGTTGCCCTCGCCGCCGGGCGTTGATGACGCTGCGGGGCGTCGCCATCTTGGGGCTTGCCGCGCGTGTCGAGGAGCCGTTCCTTGGCCGGCGTGCGTCCCGGTTGGCGGGGCGCTCGCCCGCGCCGCCCGCGTGCACCGAGGGCTCGGGGCCTTGCGCACCCCCATCGTCCCGCGCGCTCCCCTATCGGCGGATGTGGGACGCCGAGCTTTCGGCCCCGTTGGACCGCCGCTTGCTCGATGAGTGCTTGTGCCCTGCGGTGCGTGCTCGCGCCTCCGGAGGCGAGGGGGCGGGCATGGCCCGCGGTGGCCGCTGTCGCGGCGGCAAAGCTTCCCGGCTCGCTCGCGAGGGCATAAACCGATTGTCGACGCGGAAGCCGCCGTCGATGCGGCCGCGGCTTGCCTCACCCAACTCACGCGCACGTTCACCGCGCGCGCAGGCCTCTCCCCGCGTTGGAGGCACGGAGCACTCGTACCGTGCGTACTCTTCCCGCCAGCCCCTGGCTTCAAGCCCGCGTGCTTGGGCCACCGCGCACTGATCCCGGCCCCCCGGCGGTGAGGGGGGAGGTGCGCTTGGCCCCGGCGCGCCCATTCGCGGTCCCGCGCCCCCCGTGGCGGGAACCTCTCCGCCGCCGGCCCCCGCCGCGCTCGCGTGGTGTTTGCCGGGTCATCGGCGATCACGACGCAAGACTCCCGCGCGGGGTCGTAGCTCCCGCGCCGGGAGTCGGCGGAGTAGCCGAACCCGCAGTCCGTGGCGTCGAGGAACCGCCGAAACATCACCGGGTCCGCACGCAGAGAAGTCCCACTCCGCATATCCGTGCGGCGGGCGGTGGCGCCCTCGTCGGGGGAGCCTTGGGATGACTCGTCTCCGGCGGAGGCGCTAGGGTCCCCGCCACCAAGATATGAGCGGCCGGGGGGGGAACCCCGCGCATTGGTCGCGTTGGTGCTGGCGGAGGCGACATACGCCGCCGTGGCGCCGCGGAGGCCGATGGGGGAAGCGCGGCCCCCGAGACCGAGCGTTCCCCCACCGGGGCGGGCCGTCGTCCCGCCGTGAGCGCGTCGCGTTGCGAGGTGACGCACGCCGCATGACGCGCGCTCCGACCGCGCCCGTCGTGAGTGTTGGCCGGAAGCGACGACGGCGCCGCGGCGCCGAAGGACCCGCAACATCCATGCCGGCGGACACCGTGTCGTGGCGACGTGTGCGGTGGCGACCGAGACGGACCCGCCTGTCGCCGCGCGCGAGTTTCTCACGGTTTGAGGAGGCGCATTAGGTAGCCGTTCCCCGTAGCCCGAAAGTTCAAAGCCCCCAAACCGGATTTCGAATCCGGGCCGGGAGGGGGTCCGAGCCGCCCATGGAGTAGCGCCGACCGCGTACTCGATGTGAATCACCATCGAGAGAGCCGGTAACGATTCGATCCGCGCCGCGACCCCCCACCGGTGCGCTCAACCGGCTTGCGGGAAAGTAGTCCCGACACTAACTAGTAATGAGCGCCGACATCCGCCTCTCGATGGTCGGTGCTAAGCAACTAAGGACACTTGGTTTATCCCTGCTCCCGCCGGGCCGTACGTCCACAGGGTGTGCTCGAGGCACCGTATTTCTTCCCGCACCGGGTGCCCTCGTAGAGGGGTGGCTCGAGCGAGGCGGAGAGGAGGCGTGGCCTCCAAGTCCCAAAGGATGTGATCGAGGCGAGTGCCAATATAGTGGGGAGGGCGAGAGCGCGTAGTCGATCGCTATCCGTCGTCCCGTGTCTCGTCCGTTGTCCCCGCGCGGGGGGATCGCCTCCCCTTTATAGGCCAAGGAGAGGGCACTTTACGGCATGCCGCACTATTCGGGCCTACGTGTGGAGGTAGGCGTACAGGTGCGCGAGCCGACGCCCGCCGTCCCGGGCGAATCTTGCTCCACCACGCGCGCTCGCGCGTGTCCCGTGCTTGAACAGGGGCGACTTCGAGAATGGGAGGCGTAGTGGCTGACCGGGCGCCTTCGGCGGGCTCGAGGGAGCCGTGACGACGCTCCGTAGCCTCGGCGCGGCAGGCAGTGTGCGTGGCGGCGTCCCGTCCCCGCGTGCTCAATAGCGTCGGAGTAGTTGCAGCAAGAGCCCGCGTGGCGGACCGAGACGACGGATGGCCGCATAGGGTTGACACGCGACGGGGATGGCGCTCCCGCCGCCCGACGTCATGGTCCGACCCCCCGCAGTGAGAACGAGAAGAGGGCTCGAGGGTGCGGCCGACCCCTTTTCGAGGGCGCGCGCGTTAGCCGTACAAGAGTGGGTGGCACAAAGGTCACCCGAGCCGACACCGCCCGTCGCACGCCCCCCCCCGCGGGCGGGGATGGGCTTCCCCTGGGGAATTGGCGGTACGGCACGGGCCGGCATGATTCCCGTGCGCGTGATGGCGCGGCTCCCCGCCGTGTCGAGCATTAAATGCCCGTACCCGCGTGCGGGAGCAGTGCGCCGTGAGGGAGCCTCGAGCGAGGCGAGGCCCGCCGAGGGAGGCGGCGGACCCTCGAGCGAGGCGCGAAGCCCGGCCGAAGGAGCGTGAGCCCTCGAGCGAGGCGGACCTCGCTCGAGGGGGCGCCTTGTCGGGGCCGCCCGGTGGGCCACGGGGGCCACCGCGGCGTGGGCCGTGCCGTGTGTGCGTGTTTTGTGTTAGGCTAGAGGTGTGTTTTGTTTTTTGCAGGTTTTAAGCAGGACCCCCCCGGTTTTTTAGGGACCCTCATGGCTGTCCCCGACAGGTTGTATGCATATGTGGAACTGAGATAGTGTTTGGTTGCATACGTGTTTTCCAGATTCAAAAACATTAACCCAGATGCATAGATGAATGTTTGGTTGCATTACCACCCACTAGTTGACATGCACTAACACTATTACATGAACTTCAAAATCAGCCATGCTAGCTATTACCAAGTGCAATAAGACATGCATTATTATAAGTAGACACCAGGCTCCTTGCCAACACGAAAAAAGGAGGGGGGGGGGGGGGTAGAGTAGGTGAGGGAGGCCAGATCTGCAAGCACACAGCCAAAGCAAAGAGCATTTGCATATACAAGTTAGGATTTTTTTAAAAAAATGGTGAACATGGATCCATACCCCGCGAATTGCCAAGAAATCAGATCCGGTGTGCTCGCAGCCGAAATCACCAAGAATTGGTGACCTAGGGTTTCAAAATCGCAGAGAAAAATGGAGAAAAAGTAGAGGGGAAACTCACTTGCTCGGGAGAGGAGTTAGATCCACAACACCCGCAACAAATCGAGAGAGAGAGAGGGGGATGCATTAGGAACACCAACGAAATAGAGGAAGAGGAGGTGGAGGCACCTACCGGTGGCGCAAACAGGAAGCGACGAGAAGAGAGGGAGGAGGCGGGAGAGAAGTCGACGGTGAGTGGCGGATTGGAGGAGGTAACCCCTAGCAGCCTCCGCGTCGCCTCCCCACGGCTGAAATCGCCACGCACACGCTCGCACAGCTTGGAGCGAGTAGGGCTAAAAGCCGGAATCGGAAATTTCTCAGGAGCCGTACCGGGGCTCCTTTTGCATCCCACGAAATACGCTGAGCAGACTCCTTTTGCATATCACGAGTCGCCCAGGAGGAAGGCGAGACTACCAAACAGGCGTTCCCTACGTCCCGTGAGCTTGGTTGGGTGGGATGCATGAACCAACCTGAGTACATCTGTTCTTTAGTTCTCCCACTTTTTTTTAAAAAAGTTACCGCTATCTTTGTGTGCATGGTCCACACCACGATCTATGGTCGGCACGTTCAATAATTGAGGGTGAGGGGGGCGCGCCTCACAGTTTACAGTAGTGTGCTGCTGCTGTGCGACCCTGCCAATTTGCCGTATAAAGTAGCGACCGGAGTTCGGACGACTCCACTCTCTCTCCACTCCGCGGGCCATGTCGTTTGAGTGCGTCGGGGCTGTGGCCACGAGCACTAGCCTTTTACAGCCGCCGCCGGCGAGGTGGCGTTCCTGAAATCCGAGGCAGTGAGCAATGCGCGCTTTCCTGGACAGCGCGTCGGCGACGGCGGGTGACGTGCTGCTGCTGCTGCTGCTGCGGGTCTCTGCGCAGGAGATCCGAATCCGATCCGAAAGCTGTGTCCAGTGACAGGCTGACAGCACGGCGAACCGCGCCGCCGCCGATGACGACGACCGTGGCGCAGTGGCGGCAGCAACACGGGCCGAGGAGGCGCGCTTGTTGGCCTCAGGGTACGCGTCGTCATGGCCGCCGAGCGGCGGATGCTGGCCACCACCGCGCGCCGCCGCATCCGCGCTTCCACTCCTGGCACGAGAACAAGATCCAAGGTAACATTCATCGCCTTCTCATCTCTCGAGTAAGCCAGCTCACCTCGCTGCATCCCGCGGTCTCGCCATGACAGGTGACGTGGCCGTGCCACAAGCGGCGGCGGCAGGGGCCGGCAGAGGAGCGGGACACCCTCTGGTTCAGCAAGCGGCGGCGGTGGGCCACTGCGGATGCTCCTGCCTGCCCACGGCGACCTTGCTACCGGTGCCGCCAGCTACGGATTCCACACATCCTCCTCTAGAAGAGCCACCCGGTAATTTTCATCTTCCCTTATTAGCACATGGACTGTTATATTTTGGATGGATTAATGTAGTACTGCTGCTTGGATGAGGACAACCCAATGCAAGGGTCTTTTCACTTACAAACAACCGGTGAGTTTTAGAGCATTACAACCCTAGGCAATTAATGCTTGGTTCTTATGGTCGTTGATCTCAATGATCTCGTACAGTAAGTAGTGGAATCAGTGAAGTCAACTTGGTGGCTAAGATGATTTCTCTTTATCGATTTTTCTGATAAAACCTTTACATGAGCATCCTATTTTTATTTAGTCTTGTTAAGTAAAACAAGTGGAGAACCATATATTCAGGTCAATCGGCCATGATTTATCTACCTAGTATATGCATAAAAGGACTCGCGAGAACACATCATACATATCCTTTTGATTGTGCTTACTATTGAAAACATTTTCTAGTTAGTTTTTTTTTAATTTGTTTAATTATTGTTCAAAATTTTCACTCCTTTTATAGTCAAAACTGAGAGCCCAAACCCGAACACCACGCGCAGCGATGATCAAATTAAAGCTTATTCAGTTACTCACTTCATTTTATATTAATTGTCGTTTTGACTTTTGTAGATACATTATTTTTGCTACGCACCTAATATGAAACAACATGAAACGGAGGAAGTATTTCCCATGGACCAAGTGGCTCTGACACGGCCGAACTAATGCGGGATCTAAAATTTGTTTTTAACACTAAGAACCACCTCTGATTTTTATTAAGACTCGGTCATTCCATTAGGTATACGTTACTTCTCAAACTTGGACAATGAGCAGTGCGCTGAGAACATCGGGAGGCATCAAATCTAACACTCCCTGTCAAAAACAATTGTGCATGCAGGGGACAAGGAATGACGTGCTACAAACCACCTGGGGCAGGCGCCCGTCCACGCAGCTCCACGATAATTCTGGAGACCTATGGGGGCTATCGTGGAGCAAGAGGACAAGCAAGTCACAAAAGATGTGCAATCCCGTCAAAGTGCTTCAGCCTTTTTTGCTTTCTTGGTGCTCGATGGACGATTTTGTCCCGACTCCTCACACATGCAGCAATGCAGGTATGTCCCTTTAATTTGAATTATTTTACAACAAGATGGGTATGATTGGAGCCAAGTAAAAGACGGAAAGAGGCGTCATAGATGCCAGGCTGATCGGTCCTATCCTATGAAGAATAGTGATGGCCCTTACGGCAGTCCCAACTCCCATGTCTCAATCTTTCCAGTAAGACAGTTTCCATGCAATTAATTATGTAGTTCTTACGTAGCACTAGCACTATTAAATGAGAATGGGAACGCTAAGAAATTGGATCTAATAGAATGCAAGATCCAGTGTCAACAAGAGAACACATGCACAAGACATTGCTAAATCTTGCATTGAGCGAAGATTGCTGTCTTCTTGATGAGGAACAAGTATGATTGTTTGAATAACCCATGCTGGCCCCCTTACTCGTGCCCATCTTCTCTCAACATCTTCTAGTTGCTTTTGGAATGTTCTCCCTTCTGCATGTGCGACTTGGACGTCGATTTCTCCGCGGGAAAGATATGGGTGTTTATCACACAATCTTTTGCTGTTTTATTATCTTGACCCTCGAAATAAGCTTAATTGATACCTTGTCCATTGAAATCTTTGGAGGCTTGTTTATCTTGAATTTGCAAGCGAACGAGGCTTCCAAACCTTCATGAAATCCATGGCTTTGTACTTTGTCCAAATATCTTCATTTAGTGCTACAAAATTTGCATAAACATAAATGCTCCAAAAAAAATACATGCATATGTGAAAATGTCTCAGTAAGAGAGTATGATTGTTAGTTTTGATATCAAATTCGTACCATTATTGAAGATAAATAGGGTAAAAGCATGTCCCTAACGAGCGCCAGCATTTTTGTGATGCTTAAACCATGTTTATTCTCGAGTAAGTCTTCAATAAATATCAGTGTTGCCCTTCATTCATTGTTCATTCCCTACACTTGATCATACACGAGAAAACATAATGCCCCCAAAGATTATTCAATTAAAGTTCAAGTTGTAACTAACTTTCATCTAGTATGGAGGGTAGATGTGAATTAAGTGCATCCCACAAGTAGCTAATCAACATTCTCTCTAATTTAAACAAATCTATTTTTTTTGAAATAACCTCAAGAGGAAAAATTGCTATGCCAAGACCAATAATTTGAACCATCTTGCATTTTGCTCATGGAACTCTCATCTCATATTGTCTATGAAACTTACTAGAACAACTTTTTTTTTCTCATAAAATTTGTGGAAGGCTTCATCTGGAGCTTTGGAAAGGTTAGTCCTAGCAAGATATTATCAAAACAAGAAAACTTCTCATGGAATTATCGATACTCGATAAAAAATGTCATGGAAATAATTGGAGAAAATGGACACACACTTTTTAGATAAGTGGACACGTGCAAATGGCAAGAGGATGATCCCGAGGCACAAATGAAGTCTTCATATCTGAATGCACATGGTTGGAATGATGAGTATGGAGTGTGATCTTGAAGCATCTCTGGAAATTCTAATAAAGCTAGAGCACCGGGGAGCTTTATTCTTTTTCTCATCATTTTCCTTTTTTTCCTCATCATTTGCTATCATTTTTCAAGATGCTCCCCGAACTCTAGATAACATGGTACCTTATGAGCAGCCCCCCATGCTTAATTAGATTATTGCTCATCCTTAAGCAAAGAGAGGGCTAGATTTTATGCTGAGATATGTACAAAAAAACCCTTAATTTCCTCAAGATAAATGCTTGAAATTCTTTGAGACTCCTTCACGCAAAATCTGGAATTTTTCCAGGGTGACAAGGGGCTAGGCCGACCGGCCTATAGGCTATGTGTTGACGATTCAATAATGCGTCAAGATTTACCACAAGCTTACGGATCATCATAATCTCTTTTTCGCTCAAGTATTAACCCAAGGTATCAATCTGTGAAACATGTGCAACACAAGATTTAATCTAATAAGCAGAAAACACTTTCTTTTGAGAGATTGGTTTGCATGTAATCCTTTATTTTTTATTTTATTTATTCAAAATCTCCCTCTCATGTTTGGACAAAATTAGAACCTAAACCCATGAACTCGCGGTCAAGCCGGAGGAGCTTGCTATCAATTAATGAAAGCAAATGATCCCAGTGCAACAAAAATAAATGTAGTTGGGAAGTTCTCGACTTAAAATGTTTTTGATGCCTAAAAACTCCTCTAAAAATATATTTGGACTCATTGCTAACTATGAGTTAATTTTTAATTTTTTGAACTTAGAGGAGTAGTTAGCATTATGATCAAGGGAGGTTTTTGAGTTTGATTAACAACTAATGCCCAAGGATGCATCATGGGATGGCCATCATCAATATGCATCTTTACCACATTGTAAGACAAGCATTGGGGGGGGGGGTTAGCACGCACCTTGGATACTTTTGTTTTGCATGGTAGTACTTGAAGCAAAGAGGCAAGCAAGTGACATGAAGAAAAGAGGATGGGACAAAAACTTTCATCATTTAATCAAAGGTGTGGTTCACAACAAATGGATTCGGTGGAATCTCATTGAGCACGAGGTTAGAAGGCAACAAAGGAGTAAAGAGCAAGTGGGAGAAAATGGAAGCAAATGGGGCAGGAAGGACCCTAGGCCGTCCCGGCCCTGTGCATCGTGTGCCGTCCGACCTCCCCCTTTATTTGGCCCCCGGTGCTCCCCTTTCGCTGGTGTTGACGGTTAAATAACATGTTGAGTTTCGATCCGCAAGTGTACGTATCATGTAGTACCTTTTTCCCTCGAGTATTACCCAAGGTTATCGAATCCATGGAACATGCGCAATGCAAGATTAAATCTAATAAAGCGTAAAACACTTTCCTTTGAGAGATTGTTATGCATCTAATCTACTAAACATGAGAAGTAGCGAGAGAAAGCGTAGAGATAACCAATCTAGAGAGTCTAGATCATGCTTTTGTTGTAGTTCCAAGCGAGAGATGAAGATAACAAAGCGAATATCATAAAAACATCTTTAAACCATGGCCTCCGTTCCAATCCTCGAAAGCACTTACCATACACGCGATTGACATCCCGTCACGAGGCCACCATTTATCGGGTAGGTGAACCTAAGAGCACATTCGCAAGGAACGTGTTGAAAACACTTGGTAGATATGGTATGCACCTCTAGCCACCATGGCTACAAGAACACCCCCGAGCAATCTATCTCGAGAGTTGATCGAGGAAGAAGCAATACCAAGAGAGAGCAAAATCGTAGTGAAGACACTTGATCGCTAGAAATCGCATTCACAATATAAATTCACCATGAATGATTACACGAACAAGATCACCATTGGGATCTTACCTTGATCTTGATCCTAACTCCGAACTCTAACGTGGTCTTCCTTGCAAGGTTCCCACGCCGGCTAGGGAAACCCTAGAAAACTAGCACGACCCTCCTCTCCGAACGATGTCCCTCTCCAGCTTCTCTCGCTCCTTGGAGGCAAATGATGAATGGATTCATGCGTGAGCCGAGGCACGTGGTCTTTAAATAGCTTGAATGAACCCTAGGTCAAAGGGGTGAGCCGCCACCGCATGGGTAGGGCCGCCAACTCCGGGGGCCAACCGGCCCCGGCCCACCTTGGATCGACCCGTCCCCCCGGTTGCTTCCCCGAAGCTTCTCGTGCATTTTCTCGATTCTCACCCTTCGCATGTGGGCCCTTGACATCGTTTTCTCCGCGTTTAGATAAGCATACTTGTCGTCCAATCTTCAACATCTTCTCGCCCGAGTCCCGGAGTTTTACGACTTCATGTTCACTTCATATCTTGACTTATGTCGGGGTTCATGATCTTCTCACAAAGTGCTCGATGAACTTTACCCGTAAGTCCTCATTTTAGCGTTAAAATTTTTGTGTAAACAACAAAGTCCAAAAACAACATGCAAGAGAGAACTTGCTATATCAAGGGGGTTAGTACCATTGGATCGAATATCAAATCAATGCCAACACCGAAGGTAAACACATGGTTTGGAGCACCAAATTTAAGCGTCAATAGCTCCCTCGTGCCGAAACCTAAGCCTTCAATGGATATCAGTGTTGCTCTTCATTGTTCATACCCTGCACTTGATCATACATGAAAAAACATAATGCTCTCAAAATTTAATTTGTTAGAGTTTCATAGTGTACTAGCCTTGATCCCTACGCATTGTGGATATGAATTAAGCTTTGCACACAAGTAGTTATTCATGCTTCCAAATTTGAAATGAGTCTCGTAAATTTTGAAATGAAGTGCAAGATGAAGAAAAAAGTGCTAAACCAAGTTCAAAAATTTAAACCTCTTTGCATCTTGCTCATGAACTCTCATCTCATCTAGTCTCTCAAGCCTATTTGATCTACTCCTTTCTCCTCTCAAAATATAAATAAGTGGAAGGCTTTATCTGTAACTTGGGAAAAGTTTAGTCCTACCAAGATATTACAATCGGGATATTATCGAAGCAAGACAAACTTCTCATGGACTTACCGAGACTCGTCAAAAGGTCATTGGGAAAATAATGTTCCAATGAGGGGGAAGAGAAACAATACACACTGTTTGAGATATGTGGACATGTGTAAATGGAAAAGAGTGATCACGAGGTACAAGCGGAGTCCTAGTTATCAGATTGCACATGGTTGGAAAAATGAGTATGAATCTTTATCTTGAAGCTTTTTGGAATTTCTAATGCGTCTAGAGAACCGAGGAGTTCACTTTATTATTATACATACACATTTTTTGCATATACATATTTTTCCTTTTTATTACCCCCCTTGAACTCTAAATTGCATTGTACCTACCTCCCCCCATGCTTAGACGATTGCTCATCCCCGAGCAAAGAGGTGATGGAGATATGGTAGGTAATGGAAATATATTTTCCTTAAGAGACATACTTGAAATCTTCAATCATGGCACCATCTTGCGATCTTCCTCGAATTGACTATCCATAGTTAAAGAATAGGTTGTGGTGCTGAGGTAAACACAAAGACGATATGGTTTATGCGTGGATATCCCAAAGATTCACAAAATTTCCGATGTGGAAACTCACAATGCATAGATAGAAAAGGCTAGCAAAAGATAGGTACGCCAAAACGGAATGACCAACTTTTCTTAGTCTCGGGCCGGAGAAATCAAGCCTTGAATCAATGCACCCAAAAATAAATTTTTGTATACTAAGGTTTTGCACTCAATTAAATATAAGGCTTTGGATTGGTAGAGCAACATGCAAGTGATATTAATGACAAGGTTATCATAACTTTTAAGAATGAAAATAAATCATCTTTAACCCATCCAAGATTGAGAGCATGAGAAAAACTATGGGTCTCATCTTTATCATAACCTATGCAAAGGATTAAGCATTTAAATTAATTTCAAATTTGCATTAAAGAGAGCATTAGCTTAATCATGCATAAAACAAGTGCAAAGATGAGCAAAGCGAAAAAGATCATCTTATATCTCCATGGCATAGATTTTCTTCCTTCACCAAAGGTCATAACAAGGTGTCAAATTTTATTCATGGTGATTTAAAGCAAACATTACCACTAACAAACATGCTGAAAATAAATAAAAATGAAAATGCTACGCACACACAAACTTGCACACAAGCCGAAAATAAAGAAAGGGAAAAGGAAAAAAATCAAACCAAACTTGAAAGCCTTATTTCTTCTTCCTTCCCTTCACTCTTCCTCCGGTGGTTGATATTGATAGTCTTTTGCGTTGTATCCTTGCTTGTAGTATGATTATGCCAATCCTCCCATAAATTGTTCCGACAATGTTATGTGATGGCGGCCTATTTGATAAGCAATGTTTGCGTTCCTTCTTCCATTTAACTTGCATTGGTTTGGATGGCTGCGACATTTTGCATATTCCTTTCAACATATCCCCCAATGATGGCCATGCTTTGTTATGGTTGAGGCAAGTGTGTGTACTTGCACCGCGAAAGCTTTACTGGGCACCATGTATGGTGGGAGGTGGTAGCGGCATGGCCGCTCTACTCCCCCATGCTTGCCGTTGATGGTTAATTATTGTATCAAAGTTCGTTTGGATTCGCAAGCGTGGAAATCCTCTCGTCGTAGTCCTTTTTCCCTAAAGTATGGACCCAAGGTATCGAATCCGTGGAACAAAGGTGTGTGATGCAAGATTCTATCTAATAAAGCCAAGAACATTGATATCAAGAGGTTGCTTTTGCATCTAATCTAAGAAAAAATCATGAGAACACATCTAATCTATAAAACACCAAAGGTAGAGAGAGAGAGAGGAGGTAAAACCAATCTAGAGAGATTTGATCGAGCTCTTGTTGAAGTTCCAACCAAAGAAGAATTAAGCAAAACGAATCTCATAAAAAGCCTCTTTAAAACATGGCTTCCGTTCCAACTCCGAAGACGTCCGCCTTTTGGAACCTTCGTCCTGTCACGACGTGCCCCTATTCATGCGGGTTAGCCTAGGGTGAGTTCAAGAAGAACAAGGTGAAACGCTTGGTAGGTTAGGTATGCACCTCTAGCCACCATGGCTACAAGAACATCCTATGCGATCTATCTCGATAATAGACCTGGAGAAAGGAAACCCAAACGAAGACAAAGTCGTAGTGAAAGCACTTGGATTTCTAAGAATTGGATTCAATCTTGCAAATCCAACATAGATAAATGATACATGGACAAGATCACCACTCAGGATCCGTCGACGGCCCTTACAACAAATATTTGACCGTCAACATCTCGGCTACGTAGCACTTTATAAATCGAATTTCATGCATGTTTTAGGTGCTAACGAGGTTCCACGAGCCGTGCTGAGATTTTATCTATGTGATCAAGATTAGGGGACAATTCCGGGCATCGAGCCAAATAAGGTAGGCACGACCGTACCTAGTGGTGCGCCCGACCCTACCTTGCACCACCATTTAGGTTCACACCAAGTATAGCCCTAAACACCCGCCCCCCCCAAGGCTAAGATCATCACGATCATGTTGGATCAAGAAACCACATCACAGAGAGATGAACTAGGCCGGAGAGGCGGTCCGACCACACCGCCCAACACACCCAAATGTGCCACCAAGCCCTCTGGCCCACCTGTGGAGGACAACTAGAAATGATCCCGATCGAGGAAACAAGGTTGGTTTGATCCAAAGGTTGAGATTAGCTTCACTTGGATTCATGGACCCACAAGCCGTCGAACAACCGACGTGGGACATGACCCAAGACTTCATCTACCCACTAGAGCCGATCCAAAGCGTATGACAAGGGGGCCCTGTGGTCCGCCGCACCAAGAGAGACGACCAAACCTCCTTCACGCATCCGACCGACCCACAACCGCCTCGTGGACCAAATCATGGACACATGATCGAAGACGGTGGAAATTGGAGGGTCGACCGCACCTGGAGAAATAACCGCACCTCCTTGCCGCCACCGCACCTCCCTCTCACCTACAAGTACCCCCTCCCCGCAGCCACCAACCCGCAGGGCCTATATATAGAGCCCGTCACCCCGTAGAAGGACACAAGTGATTAGAAGCAAGTGGCGGAGCCCCACACAAGTTAGAATTCAAAGAGTAGGGGGGGAGAGAGATAGAGCTGAGTGTTGGAGTAGAAGCCGGAGTGCCTGCCTTCTCTTCATACCTCTACGAAAGTGCGTACAACCACGCACATGCACTGGTGACTCGCGTATATTCGTATCAAACTTCAATTGGATTTGCAAGCCGACAAGTCCCCCATCGTAGTCAAGGACCCTTCTTCCCTTCAAGTGTGAACCCAAGGTATCGAATCCATGGAACAAATATGTGATGCAAAAATCAATCTAATAAAGCCGAGAACTTTAATATTCAAAGGGGAATCTTATGCATCTAATCTAAAGAACATCATGAAAACGAATCTAATCTATGAAAAACCGGAGGTAGCAAGAGGTAGAGGGGATAGATAAACCAATCTAGAGAGATTGGATCAAGCCTTCGTTGAAGTTCCTAGCAAAGAAGAAAAGAAACAAGTTCAATCTCATAAAAAACATCTTTAAATCACTATACTTTTCCGTCCGACCCGAAAACGCCCGCCTTTCGGAGCCACCGTTTTCTATCACAACGCACCCATATTCGTGCGGGTTAGGTTCCAGGGGCGAGCCCAAGGACAAGGCTGAAATCTCACGCGACGGTCAGTATGCACCTCTAGCCACCACGGCTACAAGAACACCCTCAATGATCTATCTCGAGAAAACATCAAAAGATACAAATGAACCGATTGAAATCAAAATCGTAGGAGAAACACTCCTGGCCGTCGCTAGAAATTGGATTGCAACTTGATAATTCAACATAAGACATGATACATGAATCAAGATCATCACCGGGATGCTACCTTGACCTTGTTTCTAGCTTCTCTTTGGGAACTCCGATGTGGTCTTCCTTGCAAGGTTCCCACGCCGGCTAGGAAGATCCTAGTCAACTAGCTCGACCCTCTCCTCTCCGAGATGGTGTCCCTCTCTTCTCTGCTCCTCAGCTGCCGATGACGAATGAGTTGATGCGTGGCTCTTGGCCTCGGGGCTATAAATAGTCCGAATGGTGGCTAGGTCAAAGGGGGGGTGGGGGCGGCGGGCCTCAAATGGGCCGGGCGGCGGCCTTGGCCCTCCGGCCCCGCCGACGGCCTGCTTTGCCTGGTGTTGCTTCCTGAGTCTTCTAGAGCCCCCCCTTTGCATGTGGTCTCTTGTCGTTAGTTTCTCTTCGGATTGGATGAAGCTCCTTGTCCCGCAAGATTCGACACTTTTCTGACTGGGTCCTTGGAGTTTTTCATCTTCTCGGGTTTGGTCCTTGGGCTTCTTGGAGTCATGTTTACTTCATTGCTTGACTTGTACTGGGCTTCAAGGTCTTGTGATGAGGTGCTTGATGAACTTATCCCAGAAGTCTAGCTTTCAACACTAAAACCCTGCATAAACATTAAACTCCAAAACCGACATGCACGAACGAACTTGTTATACCAAGGGGGGTAGTACCAATGGATAAGATATAAAAGTCATGCCAACACCGAAGGTAAACTCATGCTTAAACCTTTTTGACGGAATTTCACAGTCAACATCTCCCCCATGCTTAAACCTTGCTCGTCCTCGAGTAAGCCTTCGATGGATATCATCGTTGCCCTTCACTGTTTATACCTTGAACTTGTTCATACATAAGAAAACATAAAGCTCTCAAAAATTTAATTCGTTAAAGTTTCATAATGTACTAGCCTTCATCCCTACGGAGGGTAGATTATTAATTAAGATTATCCCACAAGTATTAACATGCTCCCAAAATTTAAATAGATCCAAATGAAATACAACGAGAATAAAAGAGCTAAACCAAGTTCACAAATTTAAATCATCTTGCATATTGCTCATGAACTCTCTTCTCTACTTGTCTCTCAAGCCTATTTATTCTACTCCTTTCCCTCTCATAACATATATATAAGTGGTAGGCTTTATATGGAGCTTTTTGGGAAACTTTAGTCCTACCAAGATATTATAAATGAGATGTTGTCAAAACAAGACAAGCTTCTCATGGTCTTACCGAGACTCGTCAAAAAGGTCAATGGAAAATAATGTTAAATCAAGGAGGGGGGAGAAAAATACACACACTTGAGATAGCTGGACATGTGCAAATGGCAAGAGTGATTCCGAGGCACAAAGGAAGTCCTCGTTATTGGATTGCACATGGTTGGAAAATGAGTATGGATCTTTTAGTCTTGAAATCTTGAAATTCCTAATGCACTTTAGAGAACTGGGGAGTTCACTTTATTTTACACATACTCATATTTTTTTCTTTTTCTCATACATATATATTTTTCTCTTTCTCTTTATACTCTTTTTCTTTCTTTTTTTTCTCATAATTTTTTTATTTGCTCCCCTTTTGAACTCTAAAATTGCATTGTACCTACCTCCTCCCCCATGCTTAGACGTTTTCTCGTCCTCGGGCAAAGAGGTGATAGAGATAAGGTAGGTGCCGGAAATATTTTTTCCTTTGGAGAGATACTTGAAATCTTCAATCTTGGCACCGTCTTGCAATCTTCCTTGAATTGATGATCCATTCTCAACGATAGGTTGTGGTCAAGGAGGTAATCACAAAAGATGATATTTGGTTTTAAGGGTGGATATCCAGCGAGGTTTGAGTGATCTCCGATGTGGGGATACACAATGCACGGATAAGAAGCTAGCAATAAGATAGATACACAAAAACGGAATGACCAGCTTCTTAGTCTCGGGCCATAGAATTCATGGCTTGCAATAACTCACCCAAAAATAAATCTTGTACACTAAGGTTTATGCACTCAAATATATATAAGGCTCTGGATAGGTAGAGCAACATGCAAGTGATATTTATGACAAGGTTAGCATTACTTTTAGGAATAAAAATCATCTTTGATCCATCTAAAACTTGAGACCATATGAAACACTATGGGTCTTTATTTTAATCATAACCTCCGCTAAATATTAGGCTAGCATTTAGATAATTTCATATTTGTATTTAAGAGAGCATTAGCTTGATCATGCATAAAACAAATACAAAGATAAACAAAGCGGCAATTATAATCATATATCATCATGGCATAAATTTTGTAACTTTACCAAAGGTAAAATCAAGGTGGTGACTTTATTCATGATGAAAACAAACTAACACACATGCTGGAATTTAAATAAAAACTGAAACACTACGCATACATAAGCAAACACAAGCTGAAAATTAAAGAAAAAGGGAAAAGAAAAGTAAACTAAAGCTCCTCCTTCTTCTAATCTTCCGTCGTTGGTTGGTATTGATAATCTTGGTGGTTGTACCCTTGCGCACAATAGGAGTGGACATCCCCTCCAACGAATTGATCCGGCGGTACTAGGTGAAGGCGCCCAAGCTCATAGGCAATATTTGCATTGCCTTCACCTAATTGAGCCGCGTTGGATTGGATGGCTGCGATGTTTTGCATGTTTCTTACAGCATACCCTCCAATTATGGCCCAACTTTGTTGTGGTTGGGGAAATTGTGCATAGGGCTCCGCAAAGGTTACGTTGGGCACCACATAATTTGGTGGGGCCTGCTCCTTCCCCCCCCCCGTGCCCCCATTGTCGCCCAGTAGTCCTCCATCCGCGCCCAAACACTTCCCCTTTGCACTCGCCCCGCACCCGTCCACTCCTCTCCATCTAGAGCACTTCTTCTTCAATACTTCTTCCTCTCTTCTTCATCCCCTCCCACCACCACCCCCCTCCCACCCCATCTCCCACCACTGAAAGTACGTCTCAATCACGTCTACCTTGAAGGAAGACCTTTACTTTTCGACTCAAGTATCTCCTCTCATTTATCTCCTATAATTTCTTTTCTTCATTCCTACAAATCTCCCAAACATACGAGTCGAGGAGATGTGCGGGAATTCGTTGTCTGAAGTACTGAAAGTCAACGTGAAGAGGTAGATGGAGGAGCGAAGACCTACATATCAAGAACGAGACCCACACCACACAACATCACACTAGAGTAATGGGAGGTCGTAGTGGGAGGGGCGCATAGAGTATAGTGGAATTAAGACAAGTCATCTCCGTCACACCAGTTTCTCTCCCACCCCACCAAAAAATCTTATACACATAACCAAAAGAAAAAACATGGAGGTGGGGGGTAGGGATGAATTTATTTTTTGGTGGGGGGGCCAGAAAATTAAATTCCAACAATCCGTCCAACATAGCCATCAGCACGTTTACCTTCCATGGTGTTGGCGTGAAGTTTTATCCCCACCAATCGTATGGTTGTTGACGGTTAATAGTTGTATCAAAGTTTGTTTAGACTTGCAAGCGGACAAGTCTCCCGTCGTAGTCAAGGGATCCTTCTTCCCTCGAGTGGTGAACCCAAGGTATCGAATCCGTGGAACAAATGTGTGACGCAAAAGATGATCTAGTAAAGCCAAGTAAATTCAATCTTCGGTAAACGAAACCCTAATGCATCTAGATAAAGAACACGAAACTAATCTAACCTACTAAAGACCGGAGATAACAAAGAAAGATAGGGTAGATAAACCGATCTAGAGAGATCGGGTTAAGCCTTTTGTTGAAGTTCCAAGAAAGAGAAAAAAGTAGCAAATCGAATCTTATTAGAAACCTCTTTAAATCGTGGTTTCCCGTCCGACTCTGAAAACATTCGCTTTTCGGAACCCTCGTTCTGTCACAACGTATCCCTACTCATGCGGGGGGTCTAGGGCGAGTCAAAAGACAAGTCAAGATTCTTTCGGAAGATCCGGCGTGTACCTCTAGCCACCGCGGCTACAAGAACACCCTATGTAATCTATCTCGAGAATAGATTTAGAATAAGCAAAGCCGATCGAAAAACGAAATCTTCGAGGAAACACTTGATCGCTAGGAATAGATTCAACTTGATAATTCAACTATGACAATGATACATACACAAGATCACCACTAGGATCCTTCCTTGATCTTTCTTCTAGCTCCGGGAACACCGACGTGGTCTTCCGTGCAAGGTTCCCACGTCGTCTAGGGAGACCCTAGTCAACTAGCTCGACCCTCTCCTCTCCGGGATGGTGTCCCTCTCTTCTTTGCTCCTCGGCGGCCGATGACGAATTGGATGATGCGTGGCTCTCGACCCCGGGGCTATAAATAGCCCGAATGGCGGCTAGGGCAAAGGAGGGAGCAAACGGGCTCTGGACAGGGCTGGGTCGGCCGGCCTGGGCCCATCCAGGCCCAGCTCGCGGCCTCCTTTGCGTGATGTCGGTTCCCGAATCTTCCAGATGCTTCCCCCTTCTGCATGTAGGCCCTTGTCATCAGTTTCTCTCCGAATTGGACATAACTCCTTATCTTGCAAGATTCAGCACTTTTCTGGTTAGGTCCTCGGAGTTTGTCATCTTCTCGGATCAAGTCCCTGACTTCTTGGAGTCAAGTTTGCTTCATTGCATGACTTGTACGGGGCTTCAAGGTCTTGTCATAAGGTGCTTGATGAACTTATCCCGAAAATCTTGCATTCAACGCTAAAACCCTGCATAAACACTAAACTCCAAAACCGACATGCACAAGTGAACTTGTTATACCACGGGGGTTAATACCAATGGATAAGGTATAAAACTTATGCCAACACCGAAGGTAAACTCATGGCTAGGTTGACGGATTTTCACCGTCAACATCTCCCCCATGCTTAAACCTTGCTCGTCCTCGAGTAAGCCTTCGATGGATATCATCGTTGCCCATCAATGTTTAAACTTTGCACTTGATCACACATGAGAAAACATAATGCTCTCGAAATTTTAATTCGTTAAAGTTCCATAATGTACTAGCCTTCACTTCTACGGAGGGTAGATTCTTAATTAAGCTTATCCCACGAGTATTAACATGCTCCCAAAGTTTAAATAGATCTCAGAATTTTTGAAATAAAGGATGAGATGAAGAAAGGCTAAACCAAGTTCACAAATTTAAATCATCTTGCATATTGCTCATGAACTCTCAACTCGCTTGTCTCTCAAGCCTATATATTCTACTCCTTTCCCTCTCATCACATATATGTGGTAGGCTTTATATGGAGCTTTGGGAAAGTTTAGTCCTACCAAGATTTTATAAATGAGATGTTGTCAAAACAAGACAAGATTCTCATCGTCTTACCGAGACTCGTCAAAAAGGTCATTGGAAAATAATGTTATATCAAGGAGGGGAAAGAGAAAAATACACACACTTGAGATGAGTGAACATGTGCAAATGGCAAAGAGTGATCCAGAGGCACAAAGGAAGTCCCCGTTATCGGATTGCACATGGTTGGAAAATTGAGTATGGATCTTTTAATCTTGAAGCCTTGAAATTCCTAATGCACTTTAGAGAACCGGGGAGTTCACTTTATTTTTTTATTTTTACACATACTCATATTATTTTTCTCTTTTTCTCATATATCTCTTTCTTTCTTTCTTATTTTTTTTCTTTTTCTTTCTCATAAAAATTTTATTTTCTCCCCTTTTGAATTCTAAAATTGCATTGTACCTACCTCCTCCCCAAGGCTTAGACATTTGCTCGTCCTCGAGCAAAGAGGTGATAAATAAGGTAGGTACCGGAAATATTTTTTCTTGGAGAGATACTTGAATTCTTCAATGTTGGCACCGTCTTGCGATCTTCCTTGAATTGATGATCCATTCTCAACAATAGGTTGTGGTCAAGGAGGTAATCACAAAAGATGATATTTGGTCTAAGGGTGGATATCCGGCAAGGTTTGTGAGATCTCCAATGTGGGGATACACAATGCACGGATAAAAGGCTAGCAAAAAGATAGATACGCAAAAATGGAATGACCAGCTTCTTAGTCTCGGGCCAGAGAAATCATGGCCTGCAATAACTCACTCAAAAATAAATCTTGTACACTAAGGTTTACGCACTCAAATATATATTAGGCTCTGGATAGGTTGAGCAACACACAAGTGATATTTATGACAAGGTTAGCGATATTTTTTATCATAAAAACCATATTCAATCTATTCATAACTTGAGAGCACATAAAACACTATGGGTCTTTATTTTAATAATAACCTCCGCTAAAGATTAAGCTAGCATTTAAATAAATTCAGATTCGTATTTTAAGAGAGCACTATCTTTAACATGCATAAATCAATTACAAAGATAAACAAAGCGGCAATTATAATCATATATCATCATGGCACAAATTTTTGTAACTTTTCCAAAGGTATAATCAAGGTGGTTCCTTTATTAATGATGAAATCAAGCTGAAATACAAACTGAAAATAAACAAACACACTTGCTGAAATTTAAATAAAAACAGAAAATATTACACAAACACACACAAACAAAAGCTGAAAATTACAGAGAAAGAGAAAAGAAAAGAAAACAAAAGTTCCTTCTTCCTAATCCTCTGACGGCGGTTGGTGTTGTTAATCTTGATAGTAGTACCCTTGCTCGTAGTAAGGTTGGACATCCCCTCCAACGAATTGATCCGGCTCCACTAGGTGAAGGCGTCCAAGCTCATAGGCAATATTTGCATTGCCCTCACCAAGTTGAGCCGCGTTGGCTTGGATGGCTGCGACGTTTTGCGCATTTCTCGCAACATACCCTCCAATTATGGCCACGCTTTGTTGTGGTTGGGATATTGTGCGTAGGGCTCCGCGAAGGTTACGTTGGGCACCACATAATTTGGTGGGGGTACCGGTGGACCACCCCCCAATGCTTGCTCTTGTGGCCCTCCGTAATAACATGGCGGAGTAGGGATCCCACCGAAAGGTGGCACAACATTGGGTTGTGCACTACCCGCTTGCGCGGAGGAGGATCCCTCCTCTACGATTCTTCCTCTTTTATTTTTCTTCGCCGGGACAAGGAGTC
The DNA here is from genome assembly GCA_947561735.1 of Cenchrus americanus. Taxonomy (NCBI): domain Eukaryota; kingdom Viridiplantae; phylum Streptophyta; class Magnoliopsida; order Poales; family Poaceae; genus Cenchrus; species Cenchrus americanus. The sequence continues at coordinate 62,465,580 of OX387240.1, forward strand.
CCTCTCCCAACCAATCTTCCCTCCCTTGGATGAAAAGCCTAAGCCTTGCATCCGGAAGGGGTAGGTTCACCGTGGCCAAACGAAAACCTCCTCTCTCATCTCCACTAATATATTTGCCTTGTCGCAAATACTCAATGCCGAGAGAGGTCCCACGTAAAAGATGTTCGGGGTTTCTTGTGATCCCCGGCCGTAGAGAGATGGCCAACATAGTAGAGGGTAGCACCGCAACCGAACAAGATCTCCCGCGGTCACGGATCTTTTGCCTCGCAACACCAACGGTTGATCATAAGGTATGAGGGTCTATTGCTCTTATAGCCAATTACTTCAATGTTGAGTAGAGGACCAATTCACTCTAGTATCGTCACCTTCGTCTCCCTCATCTCCTCCCCAATATCCCTCTTGAACATCCAAGAGTGGGAATATCCTCGGATAATGGGGTTGTGGATGCAATTGCGGTTGGCGTTGTTGGTGGGCGTCTCCCGGCCAGGATCCAAAAATCCATCCAAATATCCATCTAACATGCGGGGGTGGGCGCGTCAAAGCAAGTGTTCTTTCGGAAGATCCGAGTGTACCTCTCTTATGGAACCCAAGTAGCTCCCTAAACTATGCTCGAGAATAGGGAACCACTTGTTGGACTCCCTCCAAACGGAATGATAAACTTTGCACCTCATCATCAAGGATAGGTGCAATGGTCATCAAGGATTTCCAAGAGCAGCGAACTCCTTGTGGGTCTTCGTCGATACTCCGTTGGAGAATTGCACCTCCTCATCCAAGGTGCCCCAACATATAATATATATCGGTGGCACTCGAAACCGGGAACCAAGTAGTTGAGTGCTTGGTCGAAGTCGAGGTCGACGTTGGCCCCAAAAGCCTCTTCTCAAGAACGAGGAGAGCCTCTTCCTCCTCCCGAGTCCCCCTATGATGAAGCCATATGAGGAATATATCGATATCGGAGTGAATATGGAGAGGTGGCGTGGTCGAACGGGTTGATCGGATCGAGGTGGAACGGAGTGGTTGCTTCTTTGCGTGTTGCCGGGGCTTAAGGTCTTTCATGGGTGCTGATAACCTCATGGACGTGCTCCTTGTTGCCCTCATGCCTCCAGGAGGAGGCCGTTGTTCCTCCTTGGTGGTGACCAATGGTGGGTGTAGAGCGCTGCCTCCATGGTCTCGTGGCTAGGCTGACGGATTCACCGTAACACCTCCCCGAAGGCTAAGACGCTCGTCGAGTAAGCCGACGATGGATGGCTATGGATGACGATGTAACCCCTTCTTCTTGGGAGAGAAGAGACTTGTGGTTTTCATTCATGTTCCACATGGTTGCAGCACTCTTCTTCTCCCACTAATAACTGCTCACAGTTTAAGCCGGGAATAGGGTTCGCTAGACCACACTTCACAAATTTAATCTTCGGGATGTGGACTTTAGTGCGATTAGAGGTTGTGGATTTTTTGTGTAGCTATAAAGCTTGGGAAGGTTGCTATGTCCTACAGATGTTACTGAGGTGTTGGCACACAAGACAAGCTTCTGACCACACAAAAGGCCAGGAAGAGGAGGGGAAGGCGCGCGCGCTGAAGGGAGGGCCTGTAAGTGGACGTGTGCGGCGGGGGTGGTCCCACGGCCGGGGTCCTCCGCCCCTCGGCTTTCCCTGGTTCCCGCACCTGAGCCGGATCATTTTCCTCCGCGCCTCCCTGCACTTCTTCGCGCGCTCCACGGGGAGTTTGCTCCACGCATCTAGTGCGCTCTTCTCAATTGTCTCACTCTTTTTCTCTTTTTTGCATCTATTGTTCTCCTCCACACTTGATGTTTCTTCATGCTTTGAGTCATGATTCCATGCTCCTTGCTTCGCCCCACTTTCTTCACATGCCACCATGAAAGCAAGCATGTCCTTCTCATGCGGAGATTTCATGGTGGCATTGTGCGAAGCAAGTGGAGCAAGGAGAGCATGGACATGAAACTCAAAGCATGAAAGCGATCAATTGGAGAGGACCAATAATGCAAGAAAAGGAGTGGACGAGGAGGCAGTTGGTTTGCGGTGGATGACTCGTGGAGCACGCGTGGCAACGAAGTCATGGAAGGAGAAATTGATCGATGCGGGGAAGTGGAAAGACCGGCCAGGCTCGGGCCGGAGGCGTCACTGGGCCACCCAGCCAGGACTCACCTTGTGCACTCCGGTCTGTGCCGCCGATTGCTTGGACCGGTGAGCCCCTCACTGTGATATTTGTGGCAAGGCTAGCAATCTCTTTTATCTAAGCCTTCCCTCTCCTTCCTCGCTTGTGTGTGCTCAACAGTTTGTGGTCTATTGTGCCTGAACCTCCGCTAGACATAGCCAACCTTCCCAAGCTTGATAGCCTATCTAAAAATCCACAACCTAATCCACTACAAAGATCCACAAAGCCACTTTTAATCCATCTGCAAATTGTAAGTTTTCCACACTCCATCGAAGTGAGTTCTTTATTAGTGCTCAGTTCCTCCAACCCGGAGTTTTAGTGGAGAGAAGAGTGTTGTAACCATGTGGAAGAAAACCACAAGTCTTCTTCTCCAAGAAGAAGGGTTCATTCGTCATCCAAGCCATCGTCGATGCGCGTCGCCGTCCGGTCTTCGAGGATGGTACTCGCGTGTTTCATTTCCGAGTCTCTCCGAGTATGGGCATGGAGGAGGGATACGGCACCACCAAGGAGGAACAACGCTCTCCTCCCCTGGCATGAGGGCAACAAGGAGGCACGTCCATGAGGTTTACCGAACTCCTTAAGGGCACACGAAGGAGCCCCCCGTTCCACCTCGACGATCAACCCGTTCGAGCCGTGCCACCTCCATACACTCCAATATATTCCTCATATGGCTCTCATCATATTTGCCTTGTCCAATATCATGCCGAGGAGGAGAAGAGGCTCTCTCTTGTGAGAAGAGGCTTGTGGCCAACACCGTCGACTTCGACGACCAAGCACTCAACTACTTGGGTTTCCGCACCACCGCCGATATATATTATATGTTGGGGCACCTTGGATGGGTGCAATTCTCCCAACGGAGTATCGACGAACACCCACAAGGAGTTACGCCTTGGAAATCTTGATGACCATTGCACCTATCCTTGATGATGGGGTGCAAAGTTTATCATTCCGTTTGGAGGAGGGAGTCCAACAAGTGGTTCCCCTACGAGCATGTTAGGGAGCTACTTGGGTTCCATAAGGGAGCTCGCGGAGAAAGTTGACGTGCACACCCGCATGTTAGATGGATTTTGGAATTTGATCTCCGTGAGAAGCCCACCAACAACGCAATTGCATCCACAACCCCATTATCCGAGTATTCCACTCTTGGATGTGCAAGAGGGTATTGGGGAGGATGAGGGAGACGAAGGTGACCGACACAGAGTTGAATTGTCTCTACTCAACTTTAATTGCTAAGCAGCCAATAGACCCCTCATACCTTATGATCAACCGTTGGTGTTGCGAGGCAACATCGGGAGCGGGAGATATTGGTTCGGGGTACTACCTCTCTATGTTGGCCATTGTTGACGGTGAAAATCCGTCAACCTAGCCATGAGTTTACCTTCGGTGTTGGCATGAGTTTTATACCTTATCCATTGGTACTAACCCCCGTGGTATAACAAGTTCACGTGTGCATGTCGGTTTTGGAGTTTAATGTTTATGCAGGGTTTTAGTGTTGAATGCAAGACTTTCGGGATAAGTTCATCAAGCACCTCATGACAAGACCTTGAAGCCCCCGAACAAGTCATGCAATGAAGCAAACTTAACTCCAAGAAGTCGGGGACTTGATCCGAGAAGACGACGTAGACTCCGGGGACACCGACCGGAAAAAAGTTCGAATCTTGCAAGACAAGGAGTTGAGTCCAATTCGGAGAGAAACCGACGACATGGACCCACATGCGAAGGGGGAAACATCCGGGAAGCAAGGGAACCGACGTGGGGCAAAGGCCAGCCCACGCGCGGCCTAAATGGGCCCAAGGGCGGCCGGCCGCGGGCCCTCCGGTTGGCCTGGCCCTCCATTTTGGGCCCAATTTCGCCCTCCTTTGCCCTAGCCGCCAATCGGGCTATTTATAGTCCCCTGACCGAGAGCCACGGAGAGAAGATTTCGTCTTCGGCCGCCGAGAAGCAGAGAAGAGAGGGACACCATCTCGGAGAGGAGAGGGTCGAGCTAGTTGACTAGGGTTCCCCTAGCCGACGTGGGAACCTTGCACGGAAGACCACGTCGGAGTTCCCGGAGCTAGAAGCAAGATCAAGGAAGGATCCCGGTGGTGATCTTGTGTATGTATCATTGTTATAGTTGAATTATCAAGTTGAATCTTTTCTCAGCCGATCAAGTGTTTCCTCGAAGATTTCGTTTTTCGATCGGCTTTGCTTATTCCAATTCTATTCTCGAGATAGATTACATAGGGTGTTCTTGTAGCCGCGGTGGCTAGAGGTACACGCCGGATCTTCCGAAAGAATCTCGACTTGTCTTTTGACTCGCCCTAAGCTCCCCGCATGAATAGGGATACGTTGTGACAGAACGGGGGTCTCGAAAGGCGGATGTTTTCGGATTTGGACGGGAAACCACGATTTAAAGAGGCTTCTATTAAGATTCGATTTGCTACTTCTTCTCTTGCTTGGAACTTCAACAAAAGGCTTACCCCGATCCCTCTAGATTGGTTTATCTACCCAATCTTACTTTGTTTTCTCCGGTTTTTAGTAGATTAGATCTGTTTTGTGTCTTTTACTTAGATGCATTAGGTCCTTTATCGAATATTGAAGTTATTTGGCTTTAATAGATTAAGTCTTGCGTCACACATTTGTTCCACGGATTCGATACCTTGGGTTCACCACTCGAGGGAAGAAGGGTCCCTTGACTACGACGGGAGACTTGTACGCTTGCGAGTCACGAACGAACTTTGATACAATTATTAACCGTCAACAAGCCTCTTTTTCTGGCGCCGTTGCCTGGGAACAAGTGATCAAGATTTGATTTTTTATTGCTTTTTTTTGTAATTTTCAGTACTGATTTTTGTTTTATTTTTGCATCTACTAAATTTTGATCATCCTCAAAATACATCTAATCTAGTTTGTCTAACTCTAGTCTTTATAGATTTGTTTTGTTTTTTAGTTTTTTTGCATACTTTGTTTATTGCTAACCCTAACGGGAGATGGACGGCTACCTCTCCAACAAACCCAATAATTTTGTGGATGATCCGGAAAAAACTTTACGAGGGCTAAGGAGACGCGAAGCACATCAAGCTAAAAATCTGGATTTTGTAGATTCGGAGTCGGAAGACAAAGGATCGCGGAATCTCCGCGAGAATTCACCACCTCAAAGTCCGCGGGAGAATCGACCTCCACCAATGGGTGACCAACCACCGGAAGAACGCAAGATTGGGGAGCTATGCACCCCAGACATCATTGACCTACCAATCTTGAACCTCGAGGAGATCGGAAGACCGTTCGAGATCAAGACCTCAACCATCCGCATGGTGCAACATTCACCCTTCACCGGCAAAGAGGATCCGAACCTTCACCTCCAAGCATTCATTCAACTATGTCAGACTTTCAACATGGATGGGGTGACTCAAGATCAAATGAGGGCAAGGCTTTTTCCGTTTTCACTACTCGGGAAGGCTTTGCAATGGTTCCACTCTCAACCGGCGGAGACGGTGCAAAATTGGAACACGTTGATGAAGGCTTTCATGAAGGAATACTACTCACCGGGTAAAACTCAAAGCTTGCGTAATAAGATTGCCACCTTTGTTCAATATCCTACGAAAACTATCTCGAAGGCATTCGAGCGCTTCAACGAGTACACCCTCAGGCGGTTCCACATCACAAGTTCCCGAAAGAAGACCTCGTGCAAAAGTTCTATCAAGGACTCACCATGGCGTCAAGGACGATCATCGATGCATCGGCGGGAGGATCTATCATCGAGCTTACACCGACGGAAGCTTTCACGCTATTCAAGAAGGTCGCGGATAATGACACGTGGGCGTCATCCGGCGCCTACATCCGCCTCAACCCATGGGGAACGTCAAAGGAGTCTTGCAAGTGGAGAAGGAAGACATACTTGAGGGCAAGATCGACTCGCTCATGAGGAGGTTGGAGAAGATGGAGATGGAAAAGAAAGAGGCTCAAGACTTGAAGGCCGCCGAAGCAAGGTCCACATGCGAAGAATGTGGAGAGTATGGCCATGTCCGCAAAGATTGTCCGGAGGAAGCCAAAGTGCTTGACTACATGAGGAAGGGAGAATTGCCGAACTTCCGCTACGGGCAAGGTGGGCCTCAATTTAATGCAAGCTCATCTATTCCTAACGCGGTTCCGCTTCGGATACAATTGAAGGAGTTCATGGATGAGCAAGCTAAGATCAACAAGGACACCGTCACCAAGTTCAAGACCATAGACAAGGTGTTGGAGAACATCGATAGCAAAGTGACGGAGGTCGGAAGTTCCAATCATCAAGTGCTCAACATGATGAAGATGCTCGAGACGCAAGTTGGACAACTTGCGGGGCGCCTCACTAATGATGAAGGGAAGCTTCGGGACAACCCAAATGTCCCGAATCGGCGAAGGCCATTCAAACACGTTCGGGGAAGGAGACCGAAGATCCGGAACGTTCCGCGGGAGCAAGGAAGCTTAAACCATCCACCGAGGTGGAAGGAGCTGCTAAAGAGAAGGTTACGGGGATCGTCACCGAGGAACCCGAATTCGAGATGCCGGAGGATGACACGAGGATACCGCAACTCAAGCCACGCTACTTCCGAGGTAAACTTGACAACCACTTTGAGAAGTTTGTGGAAGTTGTGCGTAGACTTAGCATCGACATGCCATTACTAGATGCCCTACAAGTACCTACATATTCTCGTTACTTTAAAGATATACTTGCAAATAAATATGAGATAGCAACACTCGGGGTAGATCATGTCAAGATGTCCGAGGAGTGTAGTGCGGCTATTGCTTATGGGCTAGAGAAGCAAAAAGACCCCGGTGCCCTACAATTCCATGTTCGGTTGGTTCTTTCAACTTCGAGAAGGCGTTATGCGACCTTGGAGCTAGTGTGAGTGTCATGCCGAGGGATGTGTTCGAGAAGCTACGCCTACCGATGGAGCCTACGGGAATATGTTTGGAGTTGGGAGACAACTCCATTCGCTATCCCTTGGGCATTGCCGAAGATGTACCCGTGAAGATTGGACACCACTTCATCCCCGTCGACTTCGTTGTGCTCGAGATGGGAGAGAGGGAGAAGCCGCCGCTCATCCTAGGGAGGCCGTTCCTCAAGACCGTGGGAGCTACTATTGATGTTGGCAAGGGGGAGATCATGTTCGATATCAACGGAGAAAGGAGTTCCTTCAAGTTCCGTCCAAGGATTGAGGCATGCAACATGATTGGAGTGAAGGGAGAACCAAAACAAACGGAGGGGCTGAAAAAGAAGAAGGAGCCGAAAAAAATGAACGTAACGAAAATCAAAGAAGGTGTTGCATCCGTCAAGACAAAGGAAGAGAAGCCGCCCGTGAAGACCAAAAAAATGACTAAGCCAACTAAGCCGGAAGTCAAGCCCGCGCCCAAGATGGTGCGGAAGTGGGTACCCAAGATTGCAACGCCCGCAAAGAGCGTTGATCCGGAGTAATCAAGTGAAGAAGTCTAGCTATAGACTATAAACGAAGCGCTAGGCGGGAGGCAACCCGTTTCGTCAAGTCGAGTCAAGAATAAGCTACGGGAGGACAACCCGATTCCAGGTTTTTCGAGTATTTTTAATAATTTAGTTTTTGAGTTTTATTACGCAAAGACATTAGACTTAGAAGTGGTTGAACAATATTAGAGACATAATTCTTGATTGAATGTTTGCTTTATCATAAACCCTTTGCATGAACCCTCCTATGTGCTTGTTTGATTCTTTTCTTTTCGAGAAACCCTCAACCAAATAATTTCAGAACCTTAACTCAACCTTTCACCCTCATTATGGTGCTGAGGTTGACTTATTTTTCATGCTAAAACCACACGAGTAGAGCCACGATTTATATTCAAGTGTTATAAAAATTCAGCACGTGGTAGGACTCGCGTGAACCTAGAAATCAAAGCTTTTGGTTGGTTTTAAAAATCTTTATCCTTGGTTTCTCTAGGATTAGAATTTTTCTAAGCCTAATCTAATTTTGTTTTATTCAAAATCTTTCTTATTTAGCCAAAATTAGAACCTAAACCTATGCCCCCATGATCAAGCCGGGAAACGTTTGCTCTCAACCAATGAAAGCAAACTATACCGGTGAGACCAAAATCGACGTAGTCGAAAAATATTTTCGACTTACATTTGTTTTTAATGGTTTAAAAACTTCTCTAAAATTATGCTTGAGCTCTTGCATGGCTCTGAAAAATATTTTAAATTTCGAATTAGAGGAGTGCTTAACCTTAAACACACCTAAATGGAGGCAATCTAGTTTGAATTAATCATGCATGCACCATTGGATTCCCTTTTATCAACTTTCACCAATTCCACATGCAAAGGACAAGCATGGTGGGCAGCAAGCATCAACTTTGCAGGATTTTCATGGTGGCATGTGAAGCAAGTGGAGCTAGGGAGCATGGACATGACCCAAAGCATGGAGCATCAAGTGGGAGGACCAATAATTCAAGAAAAGGAGTGGACGAGAGCGTTTGGGCGGTGCAACTCGTGGATCACGCGGGCAGGGAAAGTTGAAGAGGCGAAATGATCGTGCTAGGAGAAAGACGCGGCGGGGAGGAGCCGGGGAGGCCCCCGGGCCGGCCGGCCCGGGCCGGCGGCCTCACCTACTTAAGGAGCCCCCCGGCTCCCCGTTTTCCGCAGCAAGCTTCCCTCTCCTTCCCTTGTTTGTGTGTTCAAGTTTGTGTGCTCGGAACCTCCGTAGACTTAGCCAACCATCCCAAGCTTGATAGCTCAAGAGAAAATCCACATCCTTAATCCACTCAAAGTCCACATCCGAAGCAAAGAGTTTAAGTGCCTAGTTTACCGGTTGCAACCCGAATTTTAGTTGAAGAAAGAGTGCAGCAACCATGTGGAAGAAGACCACAAGTCTCTTCTCCAAGAAGAAGAGTTCGTCGTCGTCCAAGCCGTCATCAACCACGTCTTCGAGGAGGCACTCGGTTTCCGAGTCTCCCGGAGCATGGAGACGGACATGGCACCACCGAGGAGGAACGACGCTCTCCTCCTTGGTGGTATGAGGGCTGCGAGAAGCACTTCCATGAGGTTCACCGAACCTCGTGGGCACACGGAGGAGCAGCCCGCGCCACCACGACGATCGACTCGCTCAACCGCACCACCTCCTTACACCCCGACACACTCTTCGTACGGCTTCATCATCTTGTCGGCGGAGGAGGAGGAGAGGCTCGCCAATCTTGAGAAGAGGCTTGTGCCGAACGTCGAGTTCGACGACCAAGCACTCTACACCTTGGGTTTTCGCACCGACATATACTATATGTTGGGGCACCTCGGATGGGTGCAGTTCTCCAACGGAATATCGGTGGACACCCATTTGGGTTACGCCTTGGAAATTTTGATGACTATTGCACCCATCGTTGATGATGATGGGGTGCAAAGCTTGTCATTCCGTTTGGAGGGAATCGAACAAGTGGTTCCCTACGAGCACGTTAGGGAGCTGCTTGGATTCCACAAGGGAGCTCCGGAGAAAGTTGACGTGCCACCCGGCACGTTGGCGGGATTTTGGAACATGATCTCCGGAGAAGCACATCAACAACGCAATTGCATCCGCAACCCCATTATCCGGATATTTCACTCTTGGATGTGCAAGAGGATATTGGGGAGGATGAAGGAAACGAAGGTGACCGACATGGAGTTGAATTGGCTATACTCGGCTTTAATTGCCAGGCAGCCAATAGACCCCTCTTACCTCATGATCAACCGTTGGTGTTGTGAAGCAACATCGGGGGCGGGTAATATTGGTTCGGGGTGTTACCTCTCCATGTTGGCCTTTTCCTTGCGGCGGGGATCGCAAGAAACCCCGCTCACCTTTTGCGTGGTACCTCTCTCGGTTTTGAGTATTTGCGGCAAGGCAAATACATTAGTGGAGATGAGAGAGGAGGTTATCGGTTGGCCATAGCGAACCTACCCCTTCCGAATGAGAGGCTTAGGCTTTTCACCGAAGGAAGGGAAGATTGGTTGGAAGAGGGACTACTTGTCCCCGCAAGGAAGAACAAAAGAGGAAGAATCGTAGAGGAGGGAACATCCTCCGCACAAGCGAGTGGAGCACAACCCAATGTGCAACCATTCGGCGGGGTCCCTCCTCCGCCAAGTTATTACGGAGGGTCACAAGGACCGGCATGGGGGGGGTGGTGCACCGGTACCCCCACAAAATTATGTTGTGCCCAACGCTAACTTCGCGGAGTCCTACGCTCATCATCCCCAACCACAACAAAGCATGGCCATTATTGGAGGGTATGCTGCAAGAAACGCTCAAAACATCGCAGCCATCCAAGCTAACGCAACTCAACTTGGTGAAGGCAATGCAAATATTACCTTTGAACTTGGACGCCTTCACCTTGTGGAGCCAAATCAATTCGTCGGAGGGAATGTCCAATCATATTACGAGCAAGGGTATTATTATCAAGATTACCAACATCAACCACCGGCGGAGGACTAAAAGATTTAGGAACTTTAGTTTTCTTTCCTTTTCTTTTTCTCTCGTAATTTTCAGCTTTTGCTTATGTGTGTTTGCGTAGTATTTTCTGTTTTTATTTAAATTTCAGCAAGCATGTTTGTTTATTTTCAGTATGTATTTCAACTTGATGTCACCATTAATAAAGACACCACCTTGATTATATCATTGGAAAAGTTACAAAATTCGTGCCATGATGATATATGATTAAAATTGCAGCTTTGTTCATCTTTGTAATTGATTTATGCATCTTTGGGTTCACCACTTCGTAATTGTATCAAAGTTCGTTCGTGACTCGCAAGCGTACAAGTCTCCCGTCGTAGTCAAGGGACCCTTCTTCCCTCGAGTGGTGAACCCAAGGTATCGAATCCGTGGAACAAATGTGTGACGCAAGAGTTGATCTAGTAAAGCCAAGTAACTTCAATCTTTGGTAAAAGAGAAACCCTAATGCATCTAGATAAGAGCACAAAACAAAGATAAATCTAATCTACTAAAGACCGGAGAAAACAAAGTAAGATTAGGTAGATAAACCGATCTAAAGGGATCGGGGTAAGCTTTTTGTTAAAGTTCCAAGCAAGAGAAGAAGTAGCAAATCGAATCTTAATAGAAGCCTCTTTAAATCGTGGTTTCCCGTCCAAATCCGAAAACATCCGCCTTTCGAGACCCCCGTTCGTCACAACGTATCCCTATTCATGCGGGGAGCTTAGGGCGAGTCAAAAGACAAGTCGAGATTCTTTCGGAAGATCCGCGTGTACCTCTAGCCACCGCGGCTACAAGAACACCCTATGTAATCTATCGTACGAATAGAATTGGAATAAGCAAAGCCGATCGAAAAACGAAATCTTCGAGGAAACACTTGATCGCTAAGAAAAGATTCAACTTGATAATTCAAATATGACAATGATACATACACAAGATCACCACCGGGATCCTTCCTTGATCTTGCTTCTAGCTCCGGAACTCCGACGTGGTCTTCCATGCAAGGTTCCCACGTCGTCTAGGGAAACCCTAGTCAACTAGCTCGACCCTCTCCTCTCCGACATGGTGTCCCTCTCTTCTCTCGCTCCTCGGCGGCCGAAGACGAATTCCTCTCTTGTTCTTCCTTGCAGGGACAAGTAGTCCCTCTTCCAACCAATCTTCTCTCCCTTCATTGAAAAGCCTAAGCCTCTCGTTGGGAAGGAGTAAGTTCACAATGGCCAACCGATAACCTCCTCTCTCATCTCCACTAATGTATTTGCCTTGCCGCAAATATTCAATGCCGAGAGAGGTACCTCGCAAAAGGTGGTCGGGGTTTCTTGCGATCCCCGGCCGCAAGGAAAAGGCCAACATGGAGAGGTAACACCCCGAACCAATATTACCCGCCCCCGATGTTGCTTCACAACACCAACGGTTGATCATGAGGTAAGAGGGGTCTATTGGCTGCCTGGCAATTAAAGCCGAGTATAACCAATTCAACTCCGTGTCGGTCACCTTTGTTTCCTTCATCCTCCCCAATATCCTCTTGCACATCCAAGAGTGAAATATCCGGATAATGGGGTTGCGGATGCAATTGCGTTGTTGATGGGCTTCTCCGGAGATCATGTTCCAAAATCCCGCTAACATGCCGGGTGGCACGTCAACTTTCTCCGAGCTCCCTTGTGGAATCCAAGCAGCTCCCTAACGTGCTCGTAGGGAACCTCTTGTTGGACTCCCTCCAAACGGAATGACAAGCTTTGCACCCCATCATCATCAACGATGGGTGCAATAGTCATTAAAATTTCCAAGGCGAACCCCCAAATGGGTGTCCACCGTTACTCCGTTGGAGAACTGCACCCATCCGAGGTGCCCCAACATATAGTATATGCCGGTGCAAAAACCCAAGGTGTAGAGTGCTTGGTCGTCGAACTCGACGTTCGGCACAAGCCTCTTCTCAAGATTGGCGAGCCTCTCCTCCTCCTCCGTCGACAAGATGATGAAGCCGTACGAAGAGTGTGTCGGGGTGTAAGGAGGTGGTGCGGTTGAGCGAGTCGATCATCGTGGTGGCGCGGGCTGCTCCTCCGTGTGCCCACGAGGTTCGGTAAACCTCATGGAAGTGCTTCTTGCAGCCCTCATACCACCAAGGAGGAGAGCATCGTTCCTTCTCGGTGGTGCCGTATCCGTCTCCATGCTCCGGGAGACTCGGAAACCAAGTGCCTCCTCGAAGACGTGGTTGATGACGGCTTGGACGACGACGAACTCTTCTTCTTGGAGAAGAGACTTGTGGTCTTCTTCCACATGGTTGCTGCACTCTTTTCTTCAACTAAAATTCCGGGTTGCAACCGTAACTAGGCACTTAAACTCTTTGCTTCGGATGTGGACTTTGAGTGGATTAAGGATGTGGATTTTTTTTTCTTGAGCTCTCAAGCTTGGGAAGGTTGGCTATGTCTACGGAGGTTTTGAGCACACAAACTTGAACACACAAACAAAGGAAGGAGAGGGAAGCTTGCTGCGAAAAACGGGAGCCGGGGGGCTCCTTATGTAGGTGAGGCCGGCCTCGGTGCTCCTCCCCGCCTCGTCTTTCTTCCCAAGCACGATCATTTCACCTCTCGCAACTTTCCCCGCCCGCGTGCTCCACGAGTTGCACCGCCCAAACGCTCTCGTCCACTCCTTTATTGGTCCTTCCATTTGATGCTTCATGTTTTGGGTCATGTCCATGCTCCCTAGCTCCACTTGCTTCACATGCCACCATGAAATTCCTACAAAGTTGATGCTTGCTGCCCACCATGCTTGTCCTTCGCTTGTGAAATCGGTGAAAGTTGATGAAAGGGAATCCAATGGTGCATGCATGATTACTAGATTGCCTCCATTAAGGTGTGTTTAAGGTTAAGCACTCCTCTAATTCGAAATTTAAAATACTTTTCAGAGCCATGCAAGAGCTCGAACATAATTTTAGAGAAGTTTTTAAACCATTAAAAACAAATGCAAGTCGAAAATATTTTTTTATTACGTCGATTTCGGTCTCACCGGTATAGTTTGCCTTCATTGGTTGAGAGCGGACATTTTCCCGCTTGATCATGGGGGCATAGGTTTAGGTTCTAATTTTGGCTAAATAAGAAAGATTTTGAATAAAACAAAATTAGAATAGGCTTAGAAAAATTCTAATCTTAGAGAAACCAAGGATATAGATTTTTAAAACCAACCAAAAGTTTTGATTTCTAGGTTCACGCGAGTTCTACCACGTGCTGAATTTTATTAACACCTAAATATAAATCGTGGCTCGACTCGCGTGGTTTTAGCATGAAAAATAAGTCAACCTCAGCACCATAATAAGGGTGAAAGGTTGAGTTAGGTTCTGAAATTATTTGGTTGAGGTTTCTCGAAAAGAAAAGAACAAACAAGCACATAGGAGGGTTCATGCAAAGGGTTTATGATAAAGCAATCATTCAATCAAGAACTATGTCTCTAATATTGTTCAACCACTTCTAAGTCTAATGTCTTTGCGTAATAAAACTCAAAAACTAAATTATTAAAAATACTCGAAAAATCCGGAATCGGGTTGTCCTCCCGTAGCTTATTCTTGACTCGACGAAACGGGTTGCCTCCCCGCCTAGCGCTTCGTTTATAGTCCATGGCTAGACTTCTTCACTTGATTACTTCGGATCAACGCTCTTTGCGGGCGTTGCAATCTTGGGTACCCATTTTGGCTTAGTCATTTTTTTTTTGGTCTTCACGAGTCCGGCTTTGTCCTTTGGTCTTGACGGATGCAACAACTTCCTTGTGGCTCGGCATCTCGAACTCTGGTCTTCGGTTGTGATCTTTTACTCCGGAATGAGCTTGAGTAGCCATCGCCGTCTTGGGACCTTGGAGTTGTCTCTGAAATTCTTCTTTGTTACCCCATCGGACGCCCGGCAAGTTGTCCCACTTGCGTCTAGCATCTTCATCACGATGAACACTTCACATGTGGATCTTGCCTTGGCAGCCTTTAGGTGTTGAGCTTCTTTCTCCATCTCCATCTTCTCCTTCCTCCTCTTGATCTTGAACGGCCTTCCGGCGTCTTGACTTGGAGGTGGTGATTCCCTTGGAGATTTCGACGGTCCTTCGACTTCAACTTTTGAATCTAGGGTTTCCACCCCTTTAGCTTGTGTTGCATGTCACCTTTGCCTCGTAAAGTTTTCCCCGGATCATCCACAAAAAGGTTTGGGTTTCTTGGAGAGGTAGCCAACCATCTCCGGTTAGGGTTAGCAATAAGCAAAGTATGCAAAAACTAGAAAGGAAAAATAAATCTATGAAAACTAGGGTTAGACAAACTAGATTAGATGTATTTTGAGGATGATCAAAGTTTAGTAGATGCAAAAAGAAAAACAAAAAGAAAACTGAAAATTACAAAAAGGCAATAAAAAACCAAATCTTGATCACTTGTTCCCACGCAACGGCGCCGAAAAAAGGGGCTTGTTGACGGTTAATAATTGTATCAAAGTTCGTTTGTGACTCGCAAGCGGACAAGTCTCCCGTCGTAGTCAAGGGACCCTTCTTCCCTCGAGTGGTGAACCCAAGGTATCGAATCCGTGGAACAAATGTGCGACGCAAGAGTTGATCTAGTAAAGCCAAGTAACTTCAATCTTTGGTAAAAGAGAAACCCTAATGCATTTAGATAAGAGCACAAAACAAAGATAAATCTAATCTACTAAAGACCGGAGAAAACAAAGTAAGATTGGGTAGATAAACCGATCTAAAGGGATCGGGGTAAGCTTTTTGTTGAAGTTCCAAGCAAGAGAAGAAGTAGCAAATCGAATCTTAATAGAAGCCTCTTTAAATCGTGGTTTCCCGTCCAAATCCGAAAACATCCGCCTTTCGAGACCCCCGTTCTGTCACAACGTATCCCTATTCATGCGGGGAGCTTAGGGCGAGTCAAAAGACAAGTCGAGATTCTTTCGGAAGATCCGGCGTGTACCTCTAGCCACCGCGGCTACAAGAACACCCTATGTAATCTATCGTACGAATAGAATTGGAATAAGCAAAGCCGATCGAAAAACGAAATCTTCGAGGAAACACTTGATCGCTAAGAAAAGATTCAACTTGATAATTCAACTATGACAATGATACATACACAAGATCACCACCGGGATCCTTCCTTGATCTTGCTTCTAGCTCCGGGAACTCCGACGTGGTCTTCCATGCAAGGTTCCCACGTCGGCTAGGGAAACCCTAGTCAACTAGCTCGACCCTCTCCTCTCCGACATGGTGTCCCTCTCTTCTCTGCTCCTCGGCGGCCGAAGACGAATTCCTCTCTTGTTCTTCCTTGCAGGGACAAGTAGTCCCTCTTCCAACCAATCTTCTCTCCCTTCATTGAAAAGCCTAAGCCTCTCGTTGGGAAGGGGTAGGTTCACTATGGCCAACCGATAACCTCCTCTCTCATCTCCACTAATGTATTTGCCTTGCCGCAAATATTCAATGCCGAGAGAGGTACCTCGCAAAAGGTGGTCGGGGTTTCTTGCGATCCCCGCCGCAAGGAAAAGGCCAACATGGAGAGGTAACACCCCGAACCAATATTACCCGCCCCCGATGTTGCTTCACAACACCAACGGTTGATCATGAGGTAAGAGGGGTCTATTGGCGCCCGGCAATTAAAGCCGAGTATAACCAATTCAACTCCGTGTCGGTCACCTTTGTTTCCTTCATCCTCCCCAATATCCTCTTGCACATCCAAGAGTGAAATATCCGGATAATGGGGTTGCGGATGCAATTGAGTTGTTGATGGGCTTCTCCGGAGATCATGTTCCAAAATCCCGCTAACATGCGGGTGGCACGTCAACTTTCTCCGGAGCTCCCTTGTGGAATCCAAGCAGCTCCCTAACGTGCTCGTAGGGAACCTCTTGTTGGACTCCCTCCAAACGGAATGACAAGCTTTGCACCCCATCATCATCAACGATGGGTGCAATAGTCATTAAAATTTCCAAGGCGAACCCCCAAATGGGTGTCCACCGTTACTCCGTTGGAGAACCGCACCCATCCGAGGTGCCCCAACATATAGTATATGCCTGTGCAAAAACCCAAGGTGTAGAGTGCTTGGTCGTCGAACTCGACGTTCGGCACAAGCCTCTTCTCAAGATTGGCGAGCCTCTCCTCCTCCTCCGTCGACAAGATGATGAAGCCGTACGAAGAGTGTGTCGCGGTGTAAGGAGGTGGTGCGGTTGAGCGAGTCGATCGTCGTGGTGGCGCGGGCCGCTCCTCCGTGTGCCCACGAGGTTCGGTAAACCTCATGGAAGTGCTTCTTGCGGCCCTCATACCACCAAGGAGGAGAGCATCGTTCCTTCTCGGTGGTGCCGTATCCGTCTCCATGCTCCGGGAGACTCGGAAACCAAGTGCCTCCTCGAAGACGTGGTTGATGACGGCTTGGACGACGACGAACTCTTCTTCTTGGAGAAGAGACTTGTGGTCTTCTTCCACATGGTTGCTTTGCACTCTTTTCTTCAACTAAAATTCCGGGTTGCAACCGGTAACTAGGCACTTAAACTCTTTGCTTCGGATGTGGACTTTGAGTGGATTAAGGATGTGGATTTTTTTTTCTTGAGCTCTCAAGCTTGGGAAGGTTGGCTATGTCTACGGAGGTTTTGAGCACACAAACTTGAACACACAAACAAAGGAAGGAGAGGGAAGCTTGCTGCGAAAACGGGAGCGGGGGGGCTCTTTATGTAGGTGAGGCCGGCCTCGGTGCTCCTCCCCGCCTCGTCTTTCTTCCAAGCACGATCATTTCACCTCTGCAACTTTCCTGCCCGCGTGCTCCACGAGTTGCACCGCCCAAACGCTCTCGTCCACTCCTTTATTGGTCCTTCCATTTGATGCTTCATGTTTTGGGTCATGTCCATGCTCCCTAGCTCCACTTGCTTCACATGCCACCATGAAATTCCTACAAAGTTGATGCTTGCTGCCAGAAAAAGGGGCTTGTTGACGGTTAATAATTGTATCAAAGTTCGTTCGTGACTCGCAAGCGTACAAGTCTCCCGTCGTAGTCAAGGGACCCTTCTTCCGTCGTACGTGCTCGTAGGGAACCACTTGTTCGATTCCACAAAGTTCAATTGTTACCCTTTCATGGCTTGTTGACGGACCACAAGAAAAAGGTACCCTACGAGCACGTTAGGGAGCTGCTTGGATTCCACAAGGGAGCTCCGGAGAAAGTTGACGTGCCACCCGGCACGTTGGCGGGATTTTGGAACATGATCTCCGGAGAAGCCCATCAACAACGCAATTGCATCCGCAACCCCATTATCCGGATATTTCACTCTTGGATGTGCAAGAGGATATTGGGGAGGATGAAGGAAACGAAGGTGACCGACACGGAGTTGAATTGGCTATACTCGGCTTTAATTGCCAGGCAGCCAATAGACCCCTCTTACCTCATGATCAACCGTTGGTGTTGTGAAGCAACATCGGGGGCGGGTAATATTGGTTCGGGGTGTTACCTCTCCATGTTGGCCTTTTCCTTGCGGCGGGGATCGCAAGAAACCCCGCTCACCTTTTGCGTGGTACCTCTCTCGGTTTTGAGTATTTGCGGCAAGGCAAATACATTAGTGGAGATGAGAGAGGAGGTTATCGGTTGGCCATAGTGAACCTACCCCTTCCGAATGAGAGGCTTAGGCTTTTCACCGAAGGAAGGGAAGATTGGTTGGAAGAGGGACTACTTGTCCCTGCAAGGAAGAACAAAAGAGGAAGAATCGTAGAGGAGGGAACATCCTCCGCACAAGCGAGTGGAGCACAACCCAATGTGCAACCATTCGGCGAGGTCCCTCCTCCGCCAAGTTATTACGGAGGGTCACAACGACAAGCATGGGGGGTGGTGCACGGTACCCCCACAAAATTATGTTGTGCCCAACGCTAACTTCGCGGAGTCCTACGCTCATCATCCCCAACCACAACAAAGCATGGCCATTATTGGAGGGTATGCTTGCAAGAAACGCTCAAAACATCGCAGCCATCCAAGCTAACGCAACTCAACTTGGTGAAGGCAATGCAAATATTGCCTTTGAACTTGGACGCCTTCACCTTGTGGAGCCAAATAAATTCGTCGGAGGGAATGTCCAATCATATTACGAGCAAGGGTATTATTATCAAGATTACCAACATCAACCACCGGCGGAGGACTAGAAGATTTAGGAACTTTAGTTTTCTTTCCTTTTCTTTTTCTCTGTAATTTTCAGCTTTTGCTTATGTGTGTTTGCGTAGTATTTTCTGTTTTTATTTAAATTTCAGCAAGCATGTTTGTTTATTTTCAGTATGTATTTCAACTTGATGTCACCATTAATAAAGACACCACCTTGATTATATCGTTGGAAAAGTTACAAAATTCGTGTCATGATGATATATGATTAAAATTGCAGCTTTGTTCATCTTTGTAATTGATTTATGCATGTTTAAGCTAGTGCTCTCTTAAAAATACAGATCTGAATTTATTTAAATGCTAGCTTAATTTTCAGCGGAGGTCATGATTAAAATAAAGACCCATAGTGTTTTATGTGCTCTCAAGTTATGAATAGATTAAAGATGTCTTTTATGCTCAAAAATATTGCTAACCTTGTCACGAATATCACTTGTGTGTTGCTCAACCTATCCAAAGCCTTATATATATTTGAGTGCATAAACCTTAGTGTACAAGATTTATTTTTGAGTGAGTTATTGCAGGCCATGATTTCTCTGGCCCGAGACTAAGAAGCTGGTCATTCCATTTTTGCGTATCTATCTTTTTGCTAGCCTTTTATCCGTGCATTGTGTATCCCCACATCGGTGATCTCACAAACTTTGCCTGGATATCCACCCTTAAACCAAATATCATTTTTTGTGATTACCTCCTTGACCACAACCTATTGTTGAGAATGGATCATCAATTCAAGTAAGATCGCAAGACGGTGCCAACGTTGAAGATTTCAAGTATCTCTCCAAGGAAAAATACTCAGGTACCTACCTTATTTTTCGCCTCTTTGCTCGAGGACGAGCAACGTCTAAGCATGGGGGAGGAGGTAGGTACGGTGCAGTTTTAGAGTTCAAAGGGGAATATTTTAAAAAAAATGATGAAAGAAAAAAAAATCCAGTGATACTCATGACTTTCAAGGTATAAAAAAATCAAAACTTCGTTGTGAAAGTCATGGACTGAATATATGACAAAAAAATGATGAATGAATGAAAGAAAGAAAAGAATGAGAAATATGAGAAAAGAGAAAAAATATATGTGCGTAAAGTAAACTCCCCGGCTCTCTAAAAGTGCATTCAAGGCTTCAAGTTAAAAAGATCCATTCTCATTTTTCCAACCATGTGCAATCCGATAATGAGGACTTCCTTTGTGCCTTGGGATCACTCTTTGCCATTTGCACATGTCCACTTACATGTCCACTTATCTAAAAGTGTGTGTATTTTTCTCTTTCCCCTCCTTGATTTAACATTATTTTCCAATGACCTTTTTGACGAGTCTCGGTAAGACCATGAGAAGCTTGTCTTGTTTTGACAACACCTCATTTATAAACTCTTGTTAGGACTAAACTTTCCCAAAGCTCCATATAAAGCCTACCACATATATATGAGAGGGAAAGGAGTAGAATATATAGGCTCGAGAGACAGATGAGAGTTCATGAGCAATATACAAGATGATTTAAATTTGTGAATTTGGTTTAGCTTTTCCTATTCTCGTTCTTTATTTCAAAAATTCTGAGATCTATTTAAAACTTTGTGAGCATGTTAATACTTGTGGGATAAGCTTAATAAGAATCTACCCTCCGTAGAGATGAAGGCTAGCACATTATGGAACTTTAATGAATTAAAATTTTGAGAGCATTATGTTTTCTCATGTGTATTCAAGTGCAAAGTTTAAACATTGTTTAGCAATGATGATATCCATCGAAGGCTTACTCGAGGACGAGCAAGGTTTAAGCATGGGGGAGATGTTGACGGTGAAAATCCGTCAACCTAGCCATGAGTTTACCTTCGGTGTTGGCATGAGTTTTATACCTTATCCATTGGTACTAACCCCCGTGGTATAACAAGTTCACGTGTGCATGTCGGTTTTGGAGTTTAATGTTTATGCGGGGTTTTAGTGTTGAATGCAAGACTTTCGGGATAAGTTCATCAAGCACCTCATGACAAGACCTTGAAGCCCCGAACAAGTCATGCAATGAAGCAAACTTAACTCCAAGAAGTCGGGGACTTGATCCGAGAAGACGACGGACTCCGGGGACCCGACCGAGAAAAGTGCTGAATCTTGCAAGACAAGGAGTTGAGTCCAATTCGGAGAGAAACCGACGACATGGACCCACATGCAGAAGGGGGAAACATCCAGGAAGCAAGGGAACCGACGTGGGGCAAAGGAGCCCACGGGCTGGGCCTAAATGGGCCCAGGCCGGCCGGCCCAGGCCCATTTTGGGCCCAATTTCGCCCTCCTTTGCCCTAGCCGCCAATCGGGCTATTTATAGTCCCCTGACCGAGAGCCACGCAGAGAAGATTTCGTCTTCGGCCGCCGAGAAGCAGAGAAGAGAGGGACACCATCTCGGAGAGGAGAGGGTCGAGCTAGTTGACTAGGGTTCCCCTAGCCGACGTGGGAACCTTGCACGGAAGACCACGTCGGAGTTCCGGAGCTAGAAGCAAGATCAAGGAAGGATCCCGTGGTGATCTTGTGTATGTATCATTGTTATAGTTGAATTATCAAGTTGAATCTTTTCTCAGCGATCAAGTGTTTCCTCGAAGATTTCGTTTTTCGATCGGCTTTGCTTATTCCAATTCTATTCTCGAGATAGATTACATAGGGTGTTCTTGTAGCCGCGGTGGCTAGAGGTACACGCCGGATCTTCCGAAAGAATCTCGACTTGTCTTTTGACTCGCCCTAAGCTCCCCGCATGAATAGGGATACGTTGTGACGAACGGGGGTCTCGAAAGGCGGATGTTTTCGGATTTGGACGGGAAACCACGATTTAAAGAGGCTTCTATTAAGATTCGATTTGCTACTTCTTCTCTTGCTTGGAACTTCAACAAAAGGCTTACCCCGATCCCTCTGGATTGGTTTATCTACCCAATCTTACTTTGTTTTCTCCGGTTTTTAGTAGATTAGATCTGTTTTGTGTCTTTTACTTAGATGCATTAGGTCCTTTATCGAATATTGAAGTTATTTGGCTTTAATAGATTAAGTCTTGCGTCACACATTTGTTCCACGGATTCGATACCTTGGGTTCACCACTCGAGGGAAGAAGGGTCCCTTGACTACGACGGGAGACTTGTACGCTTGCGAGTCACGAACGAACTTTGATACAATTATTAACCGTCAACAGCCATCTCTCTACGGCCGGGGATCACAAGAAACCCCGAACATCTTTTACGTGGGACCTCTCTCGGCATTGAGTATTTGCGACAAGGCAAATATATTAGTGGAGATGAGAGAGGAGGTTTTCATTTGGCCACGGTGAACCTACCCCTCCCGGATGCAAGGCTTAGGCTTTTCATCCAAGGGAGGGAAGATTGGTTGGAAGAGGGACTCCTTGTCCCGGCGAAGAAAAATAAAAGAGGAAGAATCGTAGAGGAGGGATCCTCCTCCGCGCAAGCGGGTAGTGCACAACCCAATGTTGTACCACCTTTCAGTGGGATCCCTACTCCGCCAAGTTATTACGGAGGGCCACAAGAGCAAGCATGGGGGGTGGTGCACCGGTACCCCCACCAAATTATGTGGTGCCCAATATAACCTTCGCGGAGCCCTACGCACAATATCCCCAGCCACAACAAAGCGTGGCCATAATTGGAGGTTATGTTGCGAGAAATGCGCAAAACGTCGCAGCCATCCAAGCCAACACGGCTCAACTTGCTGAGGGCAATGCAAATATTGCCTATGAGCTTGGACGCCTTCACCTAGTGGAGCCGGATCAATTCGCTGGAGGGGATGTCCAACCTTACTACGAGCAAGGGTACTACTATCAAGATTATCAACACCAACCGCCGTCAGAGGATTAGGAAGAAGAAGGAACTTTAGTTTTCTTTTCTTTTCCCTTTCTCTGTAATTTTCAGCTTTTGTTTGTGTGTGTTTGCGTAATATTTTCTGTTTTTATTTAAATTTCAGCAAGTGTGTTTGTTTATTTTCAGTTTGTATTTCATCTTGATTTCATCATTAATAAAGGAACCACCTTGATTATACCTTTGGAAAAGTTACAAAAATTTGTGCCATGATGATATATGATTATAATTGCCGCTTTGTTTATCTTTGTAATTGATTTATGCATGTTAAAACTAGTGCTCTATTAAAATACGAATCTGAATTTATCTAAGTGCTAGCTTAATCTTTAGCGGAGGTTAGGATTAAAATAAAGACCCATAGTGTTTTATGTGCTCTCAAGTTATGAATAGATTGAAGATGGTTTTTATGATCAAAAATATCGCTAACCTTGTCATAAATATCACTTGTGTGTTGCTCAACCTATCCAGAGCCTAATATATATTTGAGTGCGTAAACCTTAGTGTACAAGATTTATTTTTGAGTGAGTTATTACAGGCCATGATTTCTTTGGCCCGAGACTAAGAAGCTGGTCATTCCATTTTTGCATATCTATCCTTTTGCTAGCCTTTTATCCATGTATTGTGTATCCCCACAATGGAGATCTCACGAACCTCGCCGGATATCCACCCTTAGACCAAATATCATCTTTTGTGATTACCTCCTTGACCACAACCTATTGTTGAGAATGGATCATCAATCCAAAGAAGATTGCAAGACGGTGCCAACATTGAAGAATTCAAGTATCTCTCCAAGAAAAAAAATATTTCCGGTACCTACCTTTTTTATCGCCTCTTTGCTCGAGACGAGCAACGTCTAAGCATGGGGGGGAGGTAGGTACGATGCAATTTTTAGAGTCCAAAAGGGGAGCAAATAAAAAATTTTATGAAAGAAAGAGCAGGGAAAAAAGAGAAAAAAATGAATGATAAAAAGAAAGAAAAAAAGAAAGGAAGGAAGGAAGAAAGAAGAGAAAAAGAAGAAAAAAATATGAGTATGTGTAAAAGTAAAAATAAAGTGAACTCCCCGGTTCTTTAAAGTGCATTAGGAAATTCAAGACTTCAAGATTAAAAGATCCATACTCAATTTTCCAACCATGTGCAATCCGATAACGAGGACTTCCTTTGTGTCTCGGGATCACTCTTTGCCATTTGCACATGTCCACCCATCTCAAGTGTGTGTATTTTTCTCCTTCCCCTCCTTGATATACATTATTTTCCAATGACCTTTTTGACGAGTCTCGGTAAGACCATGAGAAGCTTGTCTTGTTTTGACAACACCTCATTTATAAAATCTTAGTAGGACTAAACTTTCCCAAAAAGCTCCATATAAAGCTTATCACACATATATGTTATGAGAGGGAAAGGAGTGGAATATATAGGCTTGAGAGACAAGATGAGATGAGAGTTCATGAGCAATATGCAAGGTGATTTAAATTTGTGAACATGGTTTAGCTCTTTTCCATCTCATTCTTCATTTCAAAATTTCTGAGATCTATTTAAATTTTGGGAGCATGTTAATACTCATGGGATCAGCTTAATTAAGAATCTACCCTCCGTAGAGATGAAGGCTAGTGCATTATGGAACTTTAACGAATTAAAATTTCGAGAGCATTATGTTTTCTCATGTATGATCAAGTGCAAGGTTTAAACATTGATGGGCGACGATGATATCCATCGAAGGCTTACTCGAGGACGAGCAAGGTTTAAGCATGGGGGAGACGTCGACGGTGAAAATCCGTCAACCTAGCCATGAGTTTACCTTCGGTGTTGGCATAAGTTTTATACCTTATCCATTGGTACTAACCCCCGTGGTATAACAAGTTCATGTGTGCATGTCGGTTTTGGAGTTTAGTGTTTATGCAGGGATTTAGCGTTGAATGCAAGACTTTCGGGATAAGTTCATCAAGCACCTTGTGACACGACCTTGAAGCCCCGTACAAGTCATGCAATGAAGCAAACTTAACTCCAAGAAGTCAGGTACTTGATCCGAGAAGATGACAAACTCCGAGGACCTACCCAGAAAAGTGCCGAATCTTGCAAGGCAAGGAGCTATGTCCAATTCGGAGAGAAACTGATGACAAGGGCCTACATGCAGAAGGGGGAAACATCTAGAAGACACGGGAACCAACATAGAGCAAAGGAGGTCGCGGGCTGGGCCTGGATGGGCCCAGGCCGACCGGCCCAGCCCTGTCCAGTGCCCGTTCGCCCCCTCCTTTGCCCTAGCCGCCATTCGGGCTATTTATAGCCCCGGGGTCGAGAGCCACGCATGATCCAATTCGTCATCGGCCGCCGAGGAGTAGAGAAGAGAGGGACACCATCCCGGAGAGGAGAGGGTCGAGCTAGTTGACTAGGGTTTCCCTAGCCGACGTGGGAACCTTGCACGGAAGACCACATCGAAGTTCCCGGAGCTAGAAGCAAGATCAAGGAAGGATCCCGGTGGTGATCTTGTGTATGTATCATTGTCATAGTTGAATTATCAAGTTGAATCTATTCCTAGCAATCAAGTGTTTCCTCGAAGATTTCGTTTTTCGATCGGCTTTGCTTATTATAAACCTATTCTCGAGATAGATTACATAGGGTGTTCTTGTAGCCGGGGTGGCTAGAGGTACACGCCATATCTTCCGAAAGAATCTCGACTTGTCTTTTGACTCGCCCTAGACTCCCCGCATGAGTAGGGATACGTTGTGACAGAACGGGGGTTCCGAAAGGCGGATGTTTTCGGATTTGGACGGGAAACCACGGTTTAAAGAGGCTTCTTATCAGATTCGATTTGCTACTTCTTCTCTTGCTTGGAACTTCAACAAAAGGCTTAACCCGATCTCTCTAGATCAGTTTATCTACCCAATCTTACTTTGTTATCTCTGGTCTTTAGTAGATTATATTAGTTTCGTGTCTTTTATCTAGATGCATTAGGGTTTCTCTTCTATCGAAGATTGAAGTTGCTTGGCTTTACTAGATCATCTTTTGCGTCACACATTTGTTCCACGGATTCGATACCTTGGGTTCACCACTCGAGGGAAGAAGGGTCCCTTGACTACGACGGGAGACTTGTCCGCTTGCAAGTCTAAACGAACTTTGATACAAATATTAACCGTCAACAATAAGGTATAAAACTTATGCCAACACCGAAGGTAAACTCATGGCTAGGTTGACGGATTTTCACCGTCAACAGGTGCCCAACGTAACCTTTGCGGAGCCCTATGCACATTTTCCCGAACCACAACAAAGTTGGGCCATAATCGGAGGATATGTTGCAAGAAATATGCAAAACATCGCAGTCATCCAATCCAACGCGGCTCAATTAGGTGAAGGCAATGCAAATATTCTTATGAGCTTGGGAGCCTTCACCTAGTACCGCAGGATCAATTCGTTGGAGGGGATGTCCAGTCCTATTATGAGCAAGGGTACAACCACCAAGATTATCAATACCAACCACCGGCGGAAGATTAGAAAGAGGAGCTTTAGTTTTCTTTTCCCTTTTTCTTTAATTTTCAACTTGTGTTTGCTTATGTATGCGTAGTGTTTCAGTTTTTATTTAAATTCCAGCATGTGTGTTAGTTTGTTTTCATCATGAATAAAGTCACCACCTTGTTTTTACTTTTGGTAAAGTTACGACATTTATGCCATGATGATATATGATTATAATTGCCGCTTTGTTTATCTTTGTATTTGTTTTATGCATGATTAAGTTAATGCTCTCTTAAAATACAAATCTGAATTTATCTAAATGCTAGCTTAATATTTAGTGGAGGTTATGATAAAAATAAAGACCCATAGTGTTTTATATGCTCTCAAGTTTTAGATGGATTGAAGATGATTTTTATTCATAAATGTAATGTTAACCTTGTCATAAATATCACTTGCATGTTGCTCTACCTATCTAGAGCCTTATATATATTTGAGTGCATAAACCTTAGTGTACAAGATTTATTTTTGGGTGAGTAATTGTAGGCCATGATTTCTCTGGCCCGAGACTAAGAAGCTGGTCATTCCGTTTTTGCGTATCTATCTTATTGCTAGCCTCTTATCCGTGCATTGTGTATCCCCACATCGGAGATCACACAAACCTCGCCGGATATCCACCCTTAAAACCAAATATCATCTTTTGTGATTACATCCTTGACCACAACCTATCGTTGAGAATGGATCATCAATTCAAGTAAGATTGCAAGACGGTGCCAAGATTGAAGGTTTCAAGTATCTCTCCAAAGGAAAAAAATATTTCTGGTACCTACCTTATCTCTATCACCTCTTTGCCCGAGGACGAGAAAATGTCTAAGCATGGGGGAGGAGGTAGGTACAATGCAATTTTAGAGTTCAAAAGGGGAGCAAATAAAAAAATATGAGAAAGAAAAAGAAAGAAAAAGAGTATAAAGAAAAAGAGAAAAAATATATATGTATGAGAAAAAGAAAAAAATATGAGTACGTGTAAAATAAAGTGAACTCCCCAGTTCTCTAAAGTGCATTAGGAATATCAAGGTTTCAAGATTAAAAGATTCAAACTCATCTTTCCAACCATGTGCAATCCGATAACAAGGACTTCCTTTGTGCCTCGGGATCACTCTTTGTCATTTGCACATGTCCACCTATCTCAAGTGTGTGTATTTTTCTCTTCCCCTCCTTGATATAACATTATTTTCTAATGACCTTTTTGATGAGTCTCGGTAAGATCATGAGAAGCTTGTCTTGTTTTGACAACATCTCAAAACTAAACTTTTTCAAAAAAAACTCCATATAAAGCCTACCACATATATGAATGTTATGAAAGGGACAGGAGTAGAATAAATAGGCTTGAGTAGAATGTTATGAGATGTTTTCTCGTGTATGATCAAGTGCAAGGTTTAAACAATGAAGGGCAACGATGATATCCATCGAAGACTTACTCGAGGACGAGCAAGGTTTAAGCATAGGGGAGATGTTGACGGTGAAATTCCGTCAACCTAGCCATAAGTTTACCTTCGGTGTTGGCATATATTTTATATCTTATCCATTGGTACTAACCCCCTTGGTATAACAAGTTCGTTTGTGCATGTCGGTTTTGGAGTTTAGTGTTTATGCAGGATTTTAGTGCTGAAAGCAAGACTTTCGGGCTAAGTTCATTAAGCACCTCGTGACAAGACCTTGAAGTCCGGTACAAGTCAATCAATGAAGTGAACATGACTCTAAGAAGCCCAAGAACCAAAACCCGAGAAGATGGAAAACTCTGAGGACCCAGTCAGAAAAATGTCGAATCTTGCGGGACAAGAAGCTTCATCTAAACCGAAGAGAAACTGACGTCAAGGGCCCACATGCAGTTGGGGGAATACTCTAGAAGACTCGGGAAGCAACATCGGGCAAAGGAGGCCACAAGCCGGGCCGGCCGACCAAGGCCGGCCGCCCGGCCCCACTTCCGAGGCCCGCCGCCCCCACACCCCCCCCCCCCCTTGACCTAGCCGCCATTCAGGCTATTTATAGCCCTGAGGCCAGGAGCCACGCATCAACTCATTCGCCATCCGCCGCTGAGGAGCAGAGAAGAGAGGGACACCATCTCGGAGAGGAGAGGGTCGAGCTAGTTGACTAGGATCTCCCTAGCCGGCGTGGGAACCTTGCAAGGAAGACCACATTGGAGTTCCCAAAGCTAGAAACAAGGTCAAGGTAGCATCCCGGTGATGATCTTGATTCATGTATCATGTATTATGTTGAATTATCAAGTTGCAATCCGATTTCTAGCGACGACCGAGTGTTTCTCCTACGATTTTGATTTCAATCGGCTGTTTGTATCTTAAGATCTACTCTCGAGATAGATCATTGAGGGTGTTCTTGTAGCCGTGGTGGCTAGAGGTGCATGCCTGACCTTCCGTGAGATTTCAACTTGTCCTTGGGCTCGCCCTAGACTAACCCGCACGAATATGGGTGCGTTGTGATAGAACGGTGGCTCCAAAAGGCGGGCGTTTTCGGAGTCGGACGGAAAACCGTGATTTAAAGATGTTTTTTATGAGATTGAACTTGTTTATTTCTTCTTTGCTCGGAACTTCAACGAAGGCTTGATCCAATCTCTCTAGATTGGTTTATCTATCCCTCTCTACCTCTTGCTACCTCCAGTTTTCATAGATTAGATTCGTTTTCATGATGTTCTTTAGATTAGATGCATAAGATTCCCCTTTGAATATTAAAGTTCTCGGCTTTATTAGATTGATTTTTGCATCACATATTTGTTCCATGGATTCGATACCTTGGGTTCACACTTGAGGGAAGAAGGGTCCCTTGACTACGATGGAGGACTTGTCCACTTGCAAATCCAATTGAAGTTTGATACGAATATACGCCGTCAACAGTGCATGACTGTAGTTGTACCGCACCCGCCGAGGTATGAAGAGAAGACCGACACTCCAGCTTCTACTCCAACACTCAACTCTATCTCTCTCCCCCCTACTCTTTGAATTCTAACTTGTGTGGGGCTCCGCCACTTGCTTCTAATCACTTGTGTCCTTCTACGAGGTGACAGGCTCTATATATAGGCCCTCTGGGTCGGTGGCTGCAGGAGGGGTACTTGTAGGTGAGAGGGAGGTGCAGTGGCCGGCAAGGAGGTGCGGTTATTTCTCTAGGTGCGGTCAGCCCTCCAATTTCCACCGTCTTCGATCATGTGTCCATGATTTGGTCCCTGAGGCAGTTTGTGGGTCGGTCGGATCTGTGAAGGAGGTTTGGTCGTCTTTCTTGGTGCGGCCGACCCTGGGCCCCCTTGTCATACGCTTTGGATCATGCTCTAGTGGGTAGATGAAGTCTTGGGTCATGTCCCACGTCGGTTGTTCGCTGGCTTGTGGGTCCATGAATCCAAGTGAAGCTAATCTCAACCTTTGGATCAAACCAACCTTGTTTCCTCGATCAGGATCATTTCTAGTTGTCCTCCCTGGAGTGACCGAGGCTTGGTGGCACATTTGGGTGTGTTGGGCAGGTGTGGTCAGACCTGCCTCCTGGCCTAGTTCATCTCTCCTGTGATGTGGTTTCTTGATCCAACATGATCGTGATGATCTTAGCCTTTTGGGAGCTGGTGTTTAGGGCTATACTTGGTGTGAACCTAAATGGTGGTGCAAGGTAGGGTCGGGCGCACCACTAGGTACGGTCGTGCCTACCTTATTTGGCTCAATGCCCCGGAATTGTCCCCTAATCTTGATCCTGTAGATAAAATCTCAACACAGCTCGTGGAACCTCGTTAGCACCTAAAACATGCATGAAATTCGTTATAAAGTGCTACCGTAGCCGAGATGTTGACGGTCAAATATTTGTTGTAAGGACCGTCAACAGATCCTGGTGGTGATCTTGTCCATGTATCATTTATCTATATTCAATTTGCAAGATTGAATCCAATTCTTAGAAATCAAGTGCTTTCACTACGACTTTGTCTTCGTTTGGGTTTCCTTTCTCCCCGGTCTATTATCGAGATAGATCGCATAGGATGTTCTTGTAGCCATGGTGGCTAGAGGTGCATACCTAACCTACCAAGCGTTTCACCTTGTTCTTCTTGAACTCACCCTAGGCTAACCCGCATGAATAGGGGCACGTCGTGACAGGACGAAGGTTCCAAAAGGCGGACGTCTTCGGAGTTGGAACGGAAGCCATGTTTTAAAGAGGCTTTTTATGAGATTCGTTTTGCTTAATTCTTCTTTGGTTGGAACTTCAACAAGAGCTCGATCAAATCTCTCTAGATTGGTTTTACCTCCTCTCTCTCTCTCTACCTTTGGTGTTTTATAGATTAGATGTGTTCTCATGATTTTTTCTTAGATTAGATGCAAAAGCAACCTCTTGATATCAATGTTCTTGGCTTTATTAGATAGAATCTTGCATCACACACTGTTCCACGGATTCGATACCTTGGGTCCATACTTTAGGGAAAAAGGACTACGACGAGAGGATTTCCACGCTTGCGAATCCAAACGAACTTTGATACAATAATTAACCATCAACAGCAAGCATGGGGGAGTAGAGCAGCCATGCCGCTACCACCTCCACCATACATGGTGCCCAATGAAGCTTTCGCGGTGCCGTACACACACTTGCCTCAACCATAACAAAGCATGGCCATCATTGGGGGATATGTTGAAAGGAATATGCAAAATGTCGCAGCCATCCAAACCAATGCAAGTTAAATGGAAGAAGGGACTGCAAACATTGCTTATCAAATAGGCCGCCATCACATAACATTGTCGGAACAATTTATGGGAGGACTGGCATAATCATACTACAAGCAAGGATACAACGCAAAAGACTATCAATATCAACCACCAGAGGAAGAGTGAAGGAAGGAAGAAGAAATAAGGCTTTCAAGTTTGGTTTGATTTTTCCTTTTCCCTTTCTTTATTTTCAGCTTGTGTGCAAGTTTGTGTGTGCGTAGCATTTTCTGTTTTTATTTATTTTCAGCATGTTTGTTAGTGGTAATGTTTGCTTTAAATCACCATGAATAAAATTTGACACCTTGTTATGACCTTTGGTGAAGGAAGAAAATCTATGCCATGGAGATATAAGATGATCACTGCCGCTTTGCTCATCTTTGCACTTGTTTTATGCATGATTAAGCTAATGCTCTCTTTAATGCAAATTTGAAATTAATTTAAATGCTTAATCCTTTGCATAGGTTATGATAAAGATGAGACCCATAGTTTTTCTCATGCTCTCAATCTTGGATGGGTTAAAGATGATTTATTTTCATTCTTAAAAGTTATGATAACCTTGTCATTAATATCACTTGCATGTTGCTCTACCAATCCAAAGCCTTATATTTAATTGAGTGCAAAACCTTAGTATACAAAATTTATTTTTGGGTGCATTGATTCAAGGCTTGATTTCTCTGGCCCGAGACTAAGAAGCTGGTCATTCCGTTTTGGCGTACCTATCTTTTGCTAGCCTTTTCTATCTATGCATTGTGAGTTTCCACATCGGAAATTTTGTGAATCTTGCCGGATATCCACCCATAAACCATATCGTCTTTGTGTTTACCTCCGCACCACAACCTATTCTTTAACTATGGATAGTCAATTCGAGGAAGATCGCAAGATGGTGCCATGATTGAAGATTTCAAGTATGTCTCTTAAGGAAAATATATTTCCATTACCTACCATATCTCCATCACCTCTTTGCTCGGGGATGAGCAATCGTCTAAGCATGGGGGGAGGTAGGTACAATGCAATTTAGAGTTCAAGGGGGGTAATAAAAAGGAAAAATATGTATATGCAAAAAATGTGTATGTATAATAATAAAGTGAACTCCTCGGTTCTCTAGACGCATTAGAAATTCCAAAAAGCTTCAAGATAAAGATTCATACTCATTTTTCCAACCATGTGCAATCTGATAACTAGGACTCCGCTTGTACCTCGTGATCACTCTTTTCCATTTACACATGTCCACATATCTCAAACAGTGTGTATTGTTTCTCTTCCCCCTCATTGGAACATTATTTTCCCAATGAACTTTTTGACGAGTCTCGGTAAGTCCATGAGAAGTTTGTCTTGCTTCGATAATATCCCGATTGTAATATCTTGGTAGGACTAAACTTTTCCCAAGTTACAGATAAAGCCTTCCACTTATTTATATTTTGAGAGGAGAAAGGAGTAGATCAAATAGGCTTGAGAGACTAGATGAGATGAGAGTTCATGAGCAAGATGCAAAGAGGTTTAAATTTTTGAACTTGGTTTAGCACTTTTTTCTTCATCTTGCACTTCATTTCAAAATTTCTGAGACTCATTTCAAATTTGGAAGCATGAATAACTACTTGTGTGCAAAGCTTAATTCATATCCACAATCCGTAGGGATCAAGGCTAGTACACTATGAAACTCTAACAAATTAAATTTTGAGAGCATTATGTTTTTTCATGTATGATCAAGTGCAGGGTATGAACAATGAAGAGCAACACTGATATCCATTGAAGGCTTAGGTTTCGGCACGAGGGAGCTATTGACGCTTAAATTTGGTGCTCCAAACCATGTGTTTACCTTCGGTGTTGGCATTGATTTGATATTCGATCCAATGGTACTAACCCCCTTGATATAGCAAGTTCTCTCTTGCATGTTGTTTTTGGACTTTGTTGTTTACACAAAAATTTTAACGCTAAAATGAGGACTTCTGGATAAAGTTCATCGAGCACTTTGTGAGAAGATCATGAACCCCGACATAAGTCAAGATATGAAGTGAACATGAAGCCGTAAAACTCCCGGGACTCAGGCAGAAGATGTTGAAGATTGGACGACAAGTATGCTTATCTAAACGCAGAGAAAACGATATCAAGGGCCCACATGCAGAAGGGTGAGAATCAGAAAATGCACGAGAAGCTTCGGGAAGCAACCAGGGGACGGGTCGATCCAAGGTGGGCCCAGGCCAGTTGGCCCAGGTTGGCCGGCCCTACCCATTCTGGTGGCGGCTCGCCCCTTTGACCTAGGGTTCATTCAAGCTATTTAAAGACCCCGTGCCTCGGCTCACGCATGAATCCATTCATCATTTGCCTCCAAGGAGCAGAGAAGCTAGAGGGACATCGTTCCGGAGAGGAGGGTCGTGCTAGTTTTCTAGGGTTTCCCTAGCTGACGTGGGAACCTTGCAAGGAAGACCACGTTAGAGTTCCGGAGTTAGGATCAAGATCAAGGTAAGATCCCAATGGTGATCTTGTTCGTGTAATCATTCATGGTGAATTTATATTGTGAATCCGATTTCTAGCGATCAAGTGTCTTCACTACGATTTTGCTCTCTCTTGGTATTGCTTCTTCCTCAATCAACTCTCGAGATAGATTGCTCGGGGTGTTCTTGTAGCCATGGTGGCTAGAGGTGCATACCATATCTACCAAGTGTTTTCAACACGTTCCTTGCGAATGTGCTCTTAGGTTCACCTACACAATAAATGGTGGCCTCGTGACAGGATGTCAATCGCGTGTATGGTAAGTGCTTTCGAGGATTGGAACGGAGGCCATGGTTTAAAGATGTTTTTATGATATTCGCTTTGTTATCTTCATCTCTCGCTTGGAACTACAACAAAAGCATGATCTAGACTCTCTAGATTGGTTATCTCTACGCTTTCTCTCGCTACTTCTCATGTTTAGTAGATTAGATGCATAACAATCTCTCAAAGGAAAGTGTTTTCTGCTTTATTAGATTTAATCTTGCATTGCGCATGTTCCATGGATTCGATAACCTTGGGTAATACTCGAGGGAAAAAGGTACTACATGATCTGTACACTTGCGGATCGAAACTCAACATGTTATTTAACCGTCAACACCAGCGAAAGGGGAGCACCGGGGGCCAAATAAAGGGGGAGGTCGGACGGCACACCGTGCCTAGGCTGGACGGCCTAGGGTCCTTCCTGCCCCATTTGCTTCCATTTTCTCCCACTTGCTCTTTACTCCTTTGTTGCCTTCTAACCTCGTGCTCAATGAGATTCCACCGTCCATTTGTTGTGAACCACACCTTTGATTAAATGATGAAAGTTTTTGTCCCATCCTCTTTTCTTCATGTCACTTGCTTGCCTCTTTGCTTCAAGTACTACCATGCAAAACAAAAGTATCCAAGGTGCGTGCTAACCCCCCCCCCAATGCTTGTCTTACAATGTGGTAAAGATGCATATTGATGATGGCCATCCCATGATGCATCCTTGGGCATTAGTTGTTAATCAAACTCAAAAACCTCCCTTGATCATAATGCTAACTACTCCTCTAAGTTCAAAAAATTAAAAATTAACTCATAGTTAGCAATGAGTCCAAATATATTTTTAGAGGAGTTTTTAGGCATCAAAAACATTTTAAGTCGAGAACTTCCCAACTACATTTATTTTTGTTGCACCAGGATCATTTGCTTTCATTAATTGATAGCAAGCTCCTCCGCTTGACCGCGAGTTCATGGGTTTAGGTTCTAATTTTGTCCAAACATGAGAGGGAGATTTTGAATAAATAAAATAAAAAATAAAGGATTACATGCAAACCAATCTCTCAAAAGAAAGTGTTTTCTGCTTATTAGATTAAATCTTGTGTTGCACATGTTTCACAGATTGATACCTTGGGTTAATACTTGAGCGAAAAAGAGATTATGATGATCCGTAAGCTTGTGGTAAATCTTGACGCATTATTGAATCGTCAACACATAGCCTATAGGCCGGTCGGCCTAGCCCCTTGTCACCCTGGAAAAATTCCAGATTTTGCGTGAAGGAGTCTCAAAGAATTTCAAGCATTTATCTTGAGGAAATTAAGGGTTTTTTTGTACATATCTCAGCATAAAATCTAGCCCTCTCTTTGCTTAAGGATGAGCAATAATCTAATTAAGCATGGGGGCTGCTCATAAGGTACCATGTTGTCTAGAGTTCAGGGGAGCATACTGAAAAATGATAGCAAATGATGAGGAAAAAAAGGAAAATGATGAGAAAAAGAATAAAGCTCCCCGGTGCTCTAGCTTTATTAGAATTTCCAGAGATGCTTCAAGATCACACTCCATACTCATCATTCCAACCATGTGCATTCAGATATGAAGACTTCATTTGTGCCTCGGGATCATCCTCTTGCCATTTGCACGTGTCCACTTATCTAAAAAGTGTGTGTCCATTTTCTCCAATTATTTCCATGACATTTTTTATCGAGTATCGATAATTCCATGAGAAGTTTTCTTGTTTTGATAATATCTTGCTAGGACTAACCTTTCCAAAGCTCCAGATGAAGCCTTCCACAAATTTTATGAGAAAAAAAAAGTTGTTCTAGTAAGTTTCATAGACAATATGAGATGAGAGTTCCATGAGCAAAATGCAAGATGGTTCAAATTATTGGTCTTGGCATAGCAATTTTTCCTCTTGAGGTTATTTCAAAAAAAATAGATTTGTTTAAATTAGAGAGAATGTTGATTAGCTACTTGTGGGATGCACTTAATTCACATCTACCCTCCATACTAGATGAAAGTTAGTTACAACTTGAACTTTAATTGAATAATCTTTGGGGGCATTATGTTTTCTCGTGTATGATCAAGTGTAGGGAATGAACAATGAATGAAGGGCAACACTGATATTTATTGAAGACTTACTCGAGAATAAACATGGTTTAAGCATCACAAAAATGCTGGCGCTCGTTAGGGACATGCTTTTACCCTATTTATCTTCAATAATGGTACGAATTTGATATCAAAACTAACAATCATACTCTCTTCCGAGACATTTTCACATATGCATGTATTTTTTTTGGAGCATTTATGTTTATGCAAATTTTGTAGCACTAAATGAAGATATTTGGACAAAGTACAAAGCCATGGATTTCATGAAGGTTTGGAAGCCTCGTTCGCTTGCAAATTCAAGATAAACAAGCCTCCAAAGATTTCAATGGACAAGGTATCAATTAAGCTTATTTCGAGGGTCAAGATAATAAAACAGCAAAAGATTGTGTGATAAACACCCATATCTTTCCCGCGGAGAAATCGACGTCCAAGTCGCACATGCAGAAGGGAGAACATTCCAAAAGCAACTAGAAGATGTTGAGAGAAGATGGGCACGAGTAAGGGGGCCAGCATGGGTTATTCAAACAATCATACTTGTTCCTCATCAAGAAGACAGCAATCTTCGCTCAATGCAAGATTTAGCAATGTCTTGTGCATGTGTTCTCTTGTTGACACTGGATCTTGCATTCTATTAGATCCACTTTCTTAGCGTTCCCATTCTCATTTAATAGTGCTAGTGCTACGTAAGAACTACATAATTAATTGCATGGAAACTGTCTTACTGGAAAGATTGAGACATGGGAGTTGGGACTGCCGTAAGGGCCATCACTATTCTTCATAGGATAGGACCGATCAGCCTGGCATCTATGACGCCTCTTTCCGTCTTTTACTTGGCTCCAATCATACCCATCTTGTTGTAAAATAATTCAAATTAAAGGGACATACCTGCATTGCTGCATGTGTGAGGAGTCGGGACAAAATCGTCCATCGAGCACCAAGAAAGCAAAAAAGGCTGAAGCACTTTGACGGGATTGCACATCTTTTGTGACTTGCTTGTCCTCTTGCTCCACGATAGCCCCCATAGGTCTCCAGAATTATCGTGGAGCTGCGTGGACGGGCGCCTGCCCCGGGTGGTTCATTCCTTGTCCCCTGCATGCACAATTGTTTTTGACAGGGAGTGTTAGATTTGATGCCTCCCGATGTTCTCAGCGCACTGCTCATTGTCCAAGTTTGAGAAGTAACGTATACCTAATGGAATGACCGAGTCTTAATAAAAATCAGAGGTGGTTCTTAGTGTTAAAAACAAATTTTAGATCCGCATTAGTTTGGCCGTGTCAGAGCCACTTGGTCCATGGGAAATACTTCCTCCGTTTCATGTTGTTTCATATTAGGTGCATAGCAAAAATAATGTATCTACAAAAGTCAAAACGACAATTAATATAAAATGAAGTGAGTAACTGAATAAGCTTTAATTTGATCATCGCTGCGCGTGGTGTTCGGGTTTGGGCTCTCACTTTTGACTATAAAAGGAGTGAGAATTTTGAACAATAATTAAACAAAGTTTTAAAAAAACTAACTAGAAAATGTTTTCAATAGTAAGCACAATCAAAAGGATATGTATGATGTGTTCTCGCGAGTCCTTTTATGCATATACTAGGTAGATAAATCATGGCCGATTGACCTGAATATATGGTTCTCCACTTGTTTTACTTAACAAGACTAAATAAAAATAGGATGCTCATGTAAAAGGTTTTATCAGAAAAATCGATAAAGAGAAATCATCTTAGCCACCAAGTTGACTTCACTGATTCCACTACTTACTGTACGAGATCATTGAGATCAACGACCATAGAACCAAGCATTAATTGCCTAGGGTTGTAATGCTCTAAAACTCACCGGTTGTTTGTAAGTGAAAAGACCCTTGCATTGGGTTGTCCTCATCCAAGCAGCAGTACTACATTAATCCATCCAAAATATAACAGTCCATGTGCTAATAAGGGAAGATGAAAATTACCGGGTGGCTCTTCTAGAGGAGGATGTGTGGAATCCGTAGCTGGCGGCACCGGTAGCAAGGTCGCCGTGGGCAGGCAGGAGCATCCGCAGTGGCCCACCGCCGCCGCTTGCTGAACCAGAGGGTGTCCCGCTCCTCTGCCGGCCCCTGCCGCCGCCGCTTGTGGCACGGCCACGTCACCTGTCATGGCGAGACCGCGGGATGCAGCGAGGTGAGCTGGCTTACTCGAGAGATGAGAAGGCGATGAATGTTACCTTGGATCTTGTTCTCGTGCCAGGAGTGGAAGCGCGGATGCGGCGGCGCGCGGTGGTGGCCAGCATCCGCCGCTCGGCGGCCATGACGACGCGTACCCTGAGGCCAACAAGCGCGCCTCCTCGGCCCGTGTTGCTGCCGCCACTGCGCCACGGTCGTCGTCATCGGCGGCGGCGCGGTTCGCCGTGCTGTCAGCCTGTCACTGGACACAGCTTTCGGATCGGATTCGGATCTCCTGCGCAGAGACCCGCAGCAGCAGCAGCAGCAGCACGTCACCCGCCGTCGCCGACGCGCTGTCCAGGAAAGCGCGCATTGCTCACTGCCTCGGATTTCAGGAATGCCACCTCGCCGGCGGCGACTGTAAAAAGCTAGTGCTCGTGGCCACAGCCCACGACGCACTCAAACGACATGGCCCGCGGAGTGGAGAGAGAGTGGAGTCGTCCGAACTCCGGTCGCTACTTTATACGGCAAATTGGCAGGGTCGCACAGCAGCAGCACACTACTGTAAACTGTGAGGCGCGCCCCCTCACCTCAATTATTGAACGTGCCGACCATAGATCGTGGTGTGGACCATGCACACAAAGATAGCGGTAACTTTTTTCAAAAAAGAAAAGTGTAAGAACTAAAGAACAGATGTACTCACGGTATATACATTGGGCGTGTTTGGTTCATGCATCCCAGCCAACCAAGCTCACGGGACGTAGGGAACGCCTGTTTGGTAGTCTGGCCTTCCTCCTCAGCCTGGCTCATGAGATGCAAAAGGAGTCCACTCAACGTGACTTATGGGATGCAAAAGGAGCCCCGGTCTGGCTCCTGAGAAATTTCCGATTCCGCCTTTTTTTAGCCCTACTCGCTCCAAGCTGTGCGAGCGTGTGCGTGGCGATTTCAGCCGTGGGGAGACGACGCGGAGCTGCTAGGGTTACCTCCTCCAATCCTGCCACTCACCGTCGACTTCTCTCCCGCCTCCTCCCTCTCTTCTCGTCGCTTCCTGTTTGCGCCACCGGTAGGTGCTCCACCTCCTCTTCCTCTATTTCGCTGGTGTTCCTAATGCATCCCCCCTCTCTCTCTCTCGATTTGTTGCAGGTGTTGTGGATCTAACTCCTCTCCAAGCAAGTGAGTTTCCCCTCTACTTTTTCTCCATTTTTCTCTGCGATTTTCAAACCCTAGGTCACCAATTCTTGGCGATTTCGCTGCAAGCACACCAGATCTGATTTCTTGGCAATTACTGAGGTATGGATCCATGTTCACCATTTTTTTAAAAAAAATCCTAACTTGTATATGCAAATGCTCTTTGCTTTGGCTGTGTGCTTGCAGATCTGGCCTCCCTCACCTACTCTACCCCCCCCCCTCCTTTTTTCGTGTTGGCAAGGAGCCTGGTGTCTACTTATAATAATGCATGTCTTATTGCACTTGGTAATAGCTAGCATGGCTGATTTTGAAGTTCATGTAATAGTGTTAGTGCATGTCAACTAGTGGGTGGTAATGCAACCAAACATTCATCTATGCATCTGGGTTAATGTTTTTGAATCTGGAAAACACGTATGCAACCAAACACTATCTCGCTCCACATATGCATACAACCCGTCTGGGACGTCCATGAGGGTCCCCTAAAAAACCGGGGATCTCGCTTAAAACCTAAAAAAACAAAACACACCTCTAGCCTAACACAAAACACGCACACACGCGCACGGCCCATGCCGAGGTGGCCCCCGTGGCCCACCGGGCGGCCCGGCAAGGCGCCCCCTCGAGCGAGGTCCGCCCTCGCTCGAGGGCTCACGCTCCTTCGAGCGGGCTTCCGCCTCGCTCGAGGGTCCGCGCCTCCCTCGAGCGGGCTCCGCCCTCACTCGAGGCTCCCTCACGAGCGCACCGCCTCCCCGCACGCGGGTACGGGCATTTAATGCTCGACACGGCGGAGCCGCGCCATCACGCGCCCCGGGAATCATGCCCGGCGCCGTACCGCCAATTCCCCTAGGGGAAGCCCATCCCCGCCACCGTGGGGGGCGTGCGACGAGGCCGGTGTCGGCTCCGTGACACCGTGCCACCCACTCTTGTACGGCTAACGCGCCGCGCCCTCGAAAAGGGGCCTCGGCCGCACCCTCGAGCCCTCTTCTCGTTACTCGCAGGTCGACCATGACGTCGGGCCGGCGGGGAGCGCCATCCCCGTCGGCCGTCAACCCTATGCGGCCATCCCCCGTCTCTCGTTCCGCCACGCCGTGCACCGCTACAACTACTCCGACGCTATTGAGCACGCGGGGACGGGACGCCGCCACGCCCGCTACCGCACCGACTACGGAGCGTCGTCAACGGCTCCCCTCGAGCCCGCCCCCGAAGGCGCCCGGCCAACCACTACGCCTCCATTCTCGAAGTCGCCCCCTGTTCAAGCACGGACACGCCGCGACACCGTAATTGGAGCAAGATTCGCCAGGACGGCCGTCAGCTCCGCGGCACTGTACACCATACCTCCACACGTAGCTGAATAGTGCGGCATGCCTGTAAATTGCCCTCTCCTTGGCCTATAAAAGGGAGGCGGTCCCCCCCCCCCCCCCGCGGGGACAACGGACGAGACACGGGACGACGGATAGCGATCGACTACGCGCTCTCCGCCCTCCCCACGATATTGGCACTCGCCTCAATCACATCCTTTGGTACTTGGAGGCCACGCCTCCTATCCCGCCTCGCTTGTAGCCACCCCTCTACGAGCACCCCGTGCGAAGAAATACAAGTGCCTCGAGCACACCCTCGTCCGGGACGTACGGCCCGGCCGGGAACCGGGATAAACCAAGTGTCCTTAGTTGCTTAGCACCGACCATCGAGAGGCGGATGTCGGCGCTCATTACTAGTTAGTGTCGGGACTACTTTCCGCACCGACGGCTTGGCGCACCGGAGGGGGTCGCGCCGCGCATCGAATCGTTACCGCCTCTCTCGATGGTGATTCACATCGAGTACCGCGGTCGGCGCTACTCCATGGGCGGCTCGGACCCCCTCCCGGCCGGATTCGAAATCCGGTTTGGGGGCTCGAACTTTCGAGGCTACGGGGAACGGCTACCTAATGCGCCTCACAAACCGTGAGAAACTCCCGCGCGCGCCAAGCCGGGTCCGTCCCGGTCGCCACCGCACACGTCGCCACGACACCGTGTCCGCCGCGCATGGATGTTGCGGGTCCTTCGGCGGCCGCGGCGCCGTCGTCGCTCCGCCAACACTCACGACGGGCGCGGTCGGAGCGCGCGTCATGCGGCGTGCGTCACCTCGCAACGCGACGCGCTCACCGGCGGGACGACGGCCGCCCCGGTGGGGGAACGCTCGGTCTCGAGGCCGCGCTTCCCCATCGGCCTCTGCGGCGCCACGACGGCGTATGTCGCCTCCGCTAACACCAACGCAGCAATGTGCAAGGTTCCCCCTGGCCGCCATATCCTGGTGGCCAGGGACCCTAGCGCCTCCACCGGCGACGAGTCATCCCAAGGCTCCACCGACGAGCTGCCACCTGCCACTTCGCACGGATATGCGGAGTGGGACTTCTCCGGCGTGCCGAACCCAGTGATGTTCTGGCGGTTCCTCGACGCCACGGACTACTGGTTCGGCTACTCCGACGACTCCAGCGCCGGGAGCTACGACCCCGCGCAGGAGTGCTGCGTCGTGATCGCCAACGACCCAGCAAACACCACCGACGCGGCGGGAGCCGGCGACGGAGAGGTTCCCCCTGCCCTGGGAACGGGACCACGCATGGTTGCGGGGCCAAGCGCACCTCCCCCCTCACCACCGAGGGGGGCCGATATCAATGCGCAGCTGGCCCAAGCACGCGAGCTTGAAGCCAAGCTGGCGGAAGAGTACCGCACGGTACGATTGCTCCGTGCCTCCATCGCAGGAGAGGCCTACGCGCGCGGCGAACGTGCGCGTGAGTTAGGCAGGCAAGCCCGCGACCGCATCGACGCTGACTTCAACATCGACAATCCGGACACGCCCACGCGAGCGAGCCAGAAGCTTATTGCCGCCGCGACACTGCTGCGGGCCATGCCCGCCCCCTCAACTCCCGAGGCGCGAAACCTGCACCGCGAGGCACAGGCACTCATCGAGCAAGCGGCTGTCCAACAAGCCGAAAGCTCAGCGTCCCGCATCCGCCAACAGGGGAGCGCGAGGGACGATGGGGGTGCGCAAGGCCCCGAGCCCTCGGTGCACGCGGGCGGCGCGGCCGAGCGCCCCGCCAACCCGGACGCACGCCGCCAAGGAACGGCTCCTCGACACGCGCGAGCAAGCCCAAGATGGCGACGCCCGCAACGTCATCAACGCCGGCGAGCGAGGGCAACGCAAAGGCGCGGGCGGCGGCGGGCTACCACCCTCGGCGGGGTGGACGCTACGACAGTGGGGAGGACCGCTCACCGACGCCTGAACCCCCGGGAACCCGCGTGTTCAGCCGGGAGATCCGCACGGTGAACTTCCCCCAGCGCTTCCGCCATCCCACAACAATCGTCAAGTACAACGGGGAGACGGACCCCCGTGTGTGGCTCAACGACTACCGTCTGGCATGTCAGCTAGGCGGGGCCACCAGCGACGAGGTTATCATCCGCAACCTCCCCCTGCACCTCGCCGACTTGGCGCGGACGTGGCTCGAGCATCTGCCGGCCAGCCAGATCCACAACTGGGACGATCTGGTCCGCACGTTCGTGGGAAATTTTCAGGGCACGTACGTGCGCCCTGGGAACTCCCCGGGACTCGCGCTTTTGCACTCGAAGCCCGGCGAGTCGCTCAGGACTTCATACGGTGCTTCTCCAAGCGCTGTACGGAGCTCCCAAGTGTGGCGCGATGCGAGATCGTGCACGCCTTCCTCGAGGGCACCACATGCGGGATCTTGTGCGCGAGCTTGGGCGTAGCCCGCCGCCTGACTCGAACGAGGCGTTCGACATCGCCACCGCCTTTGCCTCAAGCGAAGAGGCGGTGGGGGCGATCTTCGACGGCAAGAAGGGCAAGCGCATGGACGATACGCCCGCGAGGGCAAAAAGTCCAAGGAGCTCCGCCAAAAGAACAAGCGGGGCAAGAAAGCAAAGAAGCCACACCGCGAGGCGTGCGAGCAGGGGCACGACGACGACGACGGCG
Organism: Cenchrus americanus; assembly: GCA_947561735.1. Taxonomy (NCBI): domain Eukaryota; kingdom Viridiplantae; phylum Streptophyta; class Magnoliopsida; order Poales; family Poaceae; genus Cenchrus; species Cenchrus americanus. The sequence goes on from OX387240.1 coordinate 62,508,440, forward strand.
AAGCTCTTGCTGTTGACCCGGCCGACGGGGCCCTCGGCCGCCCCTCGAGGCCGGGAGTTTTCGACGACATGCCGAAGAAGCCATGTCCCTACCACAAGACGCCGGTCAACCACACCCTCGAGCAGTGCGACATGCTCAAGAGGTTCTACGTCGCGCCGCCGTGAAGGACAACGAGGCTAAGAAAGACGGGGGTGACGTGTGACGCCCTAGGTTTTTAATTACCGTCGTTAACGCTAATGACAGGATTAGCCTGGTCAAATAGTCAACCCTAGGTCAACCCGGGCCCTCACCCATGAAAACTCCCTTTTACACCCCTAGTGACCCTAGTGAATAGTTAAAACACTTGTGGGGCCAACCCATGGTCAAAGGGTAGGTTAAACCCCCTTGCCATCCAAAGTGTCCACAGTGTCCGCCGGAATTTTTGCCACGTTCTCCAAAATTCACCTAAACACTTAAAATTCTACCTTTGGGAAAGTTGTAGGTCTTGTTGAGGGACACAACTTTCATGTAGAGTGGCATTGCAGATTTGGAGGGGAAAATTGTGAAAAAGCCATTGCAAGCCGAGTTTACTTGTTGGCAAGCACGGTGACATTCAAAGTTGGCACTCCCACGAGATTCAAATCTAGAGAGTAAAACCCCATACGGCCTTTGGGAAAGTTGTAGCCGGTACTTAGATCTACAACTTTGGTACTCATTGTTTGGTCAAGTTGTATTCAAAATTTTGGAGAAACGATGGTTCAAACATTGCACCGAGCATCACCGCTAGCCGGTGCGCGCCACGCCGCGACGTCGTGCGCAACCCGTGCGCCGTGCGCCGCCGCCGCCGCCACTCGTGCTCCGGCGTCCGCGCCCGCACGCCTTCCAACGCCCCGCCGCCCGAGGACGACCGCGCGCCCCTAGGAGCGCACGTGCCAAGGCGACCCGCGCCCGCGACGCGCCGGGGTCGGCGCGCGCCACGCGCCGACGCGCGCGCGCGCGCCGTGCGGTGGCCGGACGCCCCCCCTTTGGACCGGCGGTCCGTTCACTCCCCCTCACCCGCGTGCGCCGTACTACGGCCAAGGGTCACGCCGCCGTCATCGCCGGGCCGCCCCGGACTATTTAAGCGCCGTCCCTCTCCCCCCGCACGCCACCCGTGCGCCCCCGCCGCCATTGCCGCCGCCGCCGCTGCCGGAGCTCGCGGCTCACCCTTCCCACCGGCCAACCGCACCACGAGCTTCCCTAGATCCTAATACAACTCCCGAGGTCACGTGTTGTCCAAGCCCGTGCCCTCCTCGTCGGGAAGCCGAGCCGCCGCGGCCGTGCTCGTCGGCCGCCGTCGAGCGCCGCCGTGCGGCTCTCTCCGCCCCAACCGCGCCTACCCGGCCCCCCTAGGTGAGCACGTGGTCCTCCACGCCGCTTGCCGGCCGGGATCGCCGCCGGCTCGCCGGAATCGGCCTTGCCCGCGCCGCCGGCCCGGCCAGGGACCCAATTGCAGGGATCCATTTCTTGTTAGGGTGCTTGGAGTAAAAAGGCAGGACTAGTGTGTGAAGAGCTTATCTAACTTTTCTTACAGATCAGTCCAAGGTCTTAGGAAATTCCTAGAAATTCACAGAAAATTCAGAAAATTCTCAAACCAATTTTGTAGGTTTCAGGATGTTAAACCCCACCTCCTGGTTGTACACTTGTGGCTAGATTCAAGATAGTTTTGGTAGGAAAATTGCAAATGTGTTATACTTGGATCTGTCATAACTTGAAATTTATAACTCCTCTATAGCCAAGTTTTGGATATGTTGTGTGTTAGGATATGACTAGCTCCTATGCCAAAAATTGCACAAAGTTATCATGTAAATCGTTTTATAAAAATGTTTTTCTATCTCTGGCAGAACTGCATAAATGATTTTTCATGTTAAATATATTCATGTTCTTGAGCTCGCCTTGTGCACACTGTCTTGTGATGTCAAGAGGCACATCTTGTGAATTAATCATGAATTTATGATTAACAGAAATAATTATTCTTGATTTATGCATGTTTTCCTTTATAAATTAATAAATCAAGTTCAGTAGAGGTTCCATGTGAACATGTTGGCTTTTTAGACTTGTTTAGGACCAGAGAACATGCACAAGAAAGTTTGGATCATTTTGATGCTTAATTATTTTTGTATGCATTTAAGTTAAACCACTAGCTAGCCTTTGTTATTTTCACTAATATTTATTTTCCTAGCATCCAACACTCACATGTGGGTCCAATGGACCAGGATAGGTGCTAGTAGGCTTAAGAAACACTCATGTAATTTTTGGTAATTTAATTGGTTAATAAATGGCTTAAATGTCCTTTTTATATTAAAGGGAAATTAAATAAAAGGAAATCCTTAATTAAATCTTTTTCCTTTTTGAAAGCATTATTTAATATAAATAAAATAAATTTAATTATCAGCTCTGATAAGGAGTTAATTCACAAATAAAATATTAATTACACCATGTTGGTAAAAATAAAATGAAATAAAGCTTTCACATGAAATGATAAGCTTAAATAAAAACCTTTATTCAAATGTGGAATAAAAGAGTAACCCATGTACAACCAATGACTTCCTCAAATAGAAACCTTAGATAGATGCTTGTTAAGGTGAATATGACCAACTAGAGTTGGATAAGACAACAAACTATCACTTCACCTAAAGTGCATTGCATTCCGTGTAGATCTTCCGTACGGAGATTACTCCCCGGTCCCGAAACCGAGGAAGGCGGAGCGGAAGGTTCTCTCGCGAAGACGTGGACGGACTCGACACCGAGGGTGCCCAAGCTAACGTAGCCGACGAAGGCAAGCTCCGGTGCATCTAACCTAGTTTTAAAGTTCTTTATTCAAGTATCTATGAATGATTGTGCATTTACGTTCGGAGTTGAATGAAACCCTAGATGCATGATCCATAGGTACCTTTGGTCCCTACTATTATGATAGGTCGATAGCCGCTAAGCTATAGGACCGTTACAAGTCGGGTGATGACCTCACTCGCGAGAATAGGTTCCTAGATAGGAATCATACTATATCCTTAAATGGATTGCTCACGTGGTAAGAGCATGGGATGCGGGCTCCGGTCCGGTGGTTATGTGGGTTAAGTTTTTGAACGTACCAAGCATATGCGGGTATGGGACCGGTAAGCCTAGTACCATAATGAGGCCGCGAGGGATCCTACTATTACTACTCTTGGGATTCGCTCTCACGGCTAGCTACCGGTGGTGTATGGTGACTCGGGTATCTCGCGGGGTATGCTTGGATAGCCCGCAACAAAGACCGTAAGATTCGATCCCAACCCGAGGATTTATGGGGACGGCTCGGGGAGTTGTCCTCGCGGGGGCGCCGACCGTGTGTTTGGGTCTACCTTGCAAGGTTTTAATCAATCGATTGTCGGCCTCTCACCGTTATCCGAGACTACTTACTCCACTAGTCATGTGATCCCTAATGATGGAAGTTGATGAAGATGATGTTTGATTAATTGTATTGTACAACTTTGTTTGTACTAGTTGGCTAATGTAGTAAAGACTAAACCTACTAGAACTTGTGCTAAAATCTTGAAAGTAAGGACCTACTCTTTGTTACTTTTAGCAAAAGCAACCCAAAGAGCCAAAAAGCCTTTCATGGTCTAGTTTTGGTGAAGTAGTTATCACCGACGGGTAAGACTTGCTGAGTATTAGTATACTCAGCCTTGCTATAATGTGTTGATCCAGGTAATGCCTTCAGTGATGTGTGGCATGGTGAGATCCCGCCCGGCTGGGAGCTGGAGTGGGTGGAGGACGACTACTGAAGCATCATGGATGGCCTCCCGGGGTGACTTTGCTGCCGCTAGTTAATTTCCGCTGCTTTTCGAAAACTCGAACTCGTTTCATCGTGACAAAAACTATGTTTTGTAATAAATAAACCCTTCGGGGTACGAATTTGAATTTGAATGATGTTGTATCTCCGGACTCGCCTTCGAGTGAGTTTTAATGCATATATTCGATCCTTGTGCTCTCAAGTGATTTACGGGCGTTAACCCGCGACTTACGACAGATGGTACTTTATTATTGCTTAATGACCGAAGTGGATCGGTCTTAGGCGATAGTACGGTACTTTCTGGGCGGGTTGTCACGCTTGGCATCGAGCTTATATGCACCAGAGATTAATTAATAAACCTTAATCACTGATTTTTTTTGGAATAAAATAGGCCAAGATTTTCTGATTTTCCAAAAATACGTTGGTCCGCTAAGGATAAACTAGACCGAGAGGCCCTAGAGGGAATTTTGGGTTCTTTCAGGTGGCTTATTTAACTTATGGTTTATTTTGCTAACTCCCAGCACATTACTTTATGTCAGACTTAATTTCTTGCACAACCAAACTAGGAGCCATGTGTTTTATACGTGTGCTGTTCCGCATCACGGTAATTGCGAGGGTTGATGGAGTGATCCATTCCACGGATCCCATCTTCGCGACTGTTTATGAGTTGTGTGTCGCCACGTGTTTCGTATGTGTGCATTCCGCATGTCGCTCATGTGAGGCAAGGATACACTCCATTCAAACGGAGGGTGTCCGAGGTTGGACGCTGTCCATGCAGCGGCTTAACGCATGGATACCGTTTCTATAGTGAACGGTAATGAATGTGGACGCTTTCGTGACGTGCTGGCACGAAAGGTTCGTTTTCTGCAGGTACATAACAGCGCTTCGTTAGTTGTTAAGCAAGTACCGTATAGCTCTCGACTAGATATTATAGGGAGAGACGAATAAAAGCCTTGCCACCGGCACTAACTTCGATTTTTGGCTTGATTGCCATGTGAGGTCGAATAGGACGTCTTGCATGCATGTTAAAAATCAAAACAACTAAAACGGACCCAAAAATCGAATTTTCATATGTTCTCTAAGGAAGTTATGCTAGTGTGTGCTTTTTATAACCTAGAATACCTCTCATACCTACCGTCATGCTGCCAAAATTTCGTGAAAAATTTGTTTACCATGTGCTAGGTTAATTAAACCAAATTGTTAAAAACAATTGATCCTCAACTAGTTACCTTGTAATAGCAAGTCTCAATCCTAGTTCGTTGGGTTGGTTCACGTTTTCCCTAGGCACATTCGGAGTTAAGGACCTTTCATCTCGCTCCATGATCATGCCCAACCTTAAAAAGCTTAATTAAAAGTATTAAAGGTTAAATTGAAAACTTGGAAAATTTTTTGAGGTTTCGGATTTGGGTTGTGAATTTTATTCACAAGCTGCCGAACTTCACCATTTGACATGTCGTTCTCTTTGAGATCCGACATGAGTTACATTTGTGTACGGATGGATTTCCCCGTGTTCCACCGGTTCGACGGCCGACGGTACGATCCGTACCAACGGGTTGCACTGGGAGGGTTTTCCGCGCTTGGCGTGGGAAGCACTCGGTGCGCGAGCTACCTTACCCCACCGACGTACGAGGTGAAGGAATTTGAGCGCTTTGGTGTTCCCCGCTGCAGGGTGATCGTTACGTGTCTTTGCCGCACCCGCATCACGCCGACCGGGTATGACCCGAGTTTTACTTATCGGGGATTTATCACGCACGAGTCCGTGGAGTCGGCCGCCCTCGAGTGTCGACGGACTTTTGTGACCACAACCCTACCGTGGTAGCTCTTTCCCCGTTTGGACCGTTTCCGCCGTGAGTCCTCACGACCCGGCCTTGGTTGGACCGTATGGACCATCTACGGGAGCTACCGACCCTAGCGAGCCGTTGGATGTTACTCGGACACTTGCCCGTTGTCCGAACGTGGTCTTCACACTCCGGGGCCGCGTTTTAACACCGCGGCGATTATTGCACGGCGCACGGAGGCATCTAGGTGCGATTGGGAGCAGCTTTCGGCAAAGACACCGCGGCTCGAACTTCACGCTTACCCGGTGTGCAGCAGGAGAACGACGGCTGCGTGCTAGGAGGTTCCGGTTGGAGCTTGAGAGAGGTGACCGCCTCCGGAGGATCGTGGACCTAGAGGCGGAGAACCATGCACTAGAAAAGGATGCCGACGCACACGAGATAGAGAGGCCGACCGAGACGAGAACCGCCCAAAATAGTTCTCGTATTATCACCTAAGCCGGTCCACGTGGCCATTAAGCAATAATAAAGAACTATTCGTCGCTTCCGCCGGTAAAGCCCGGTAAATCACATACAACAGGATCGCCGATATGCACTAAGCCCACACGAAGGCGGGACCGAGTACCACATTACATTACATGAAAGGTTCACAAGTTCAAGATTATTACAAACCAGATTTTTCGTACATAAAAGTAAACATGATCGAGTTTAAACAACGGAAATAAAACTAGCGCATGATACACACGGGAGGCCATCCATGCATATCACTCCTCATCATCGTTCTCCCATTCAAGCTCCCAACCATCCGGGATAGAACCGGCCGATGGGATTACCCGAAAACCTCAAATTAAGCAAGGCCGAGTACTAATACTCGAGCAAGACTTACCCGACAAAAATAAAGTAAGACTAGACATGCAAGGCTTTTTGGCCTTGGGTTTGTTTTGCCAAAAGCGACTAAGGGTGGATCCTTATTTTCAAGTTTTAGCTCATATTCTAGTATGTTAATCGGTCTAGGTGAGCACCGTACTAAACAAGCATGTTGTGCAAACAATAATAAACAGTAACAATATTAATCCAAAATGTTCCATAAATACACATGGGGTAGCCGGTGGTCAAGCCGACTCGGATAACGGCGAGTGACCGACGATCGATCGATTTATATCCTTGCAAGGTAAACCCAAGATACACGGAAGAAGTAGACCCCAAGAATTCAAATAAAAGCAAATGCGGGGTCTACCCCGACCAAAGCGGTTCCCAACATCCCACGCTTTGGGATCGGACGCTACAAACTGCGGTACACGGTTATCCGAAGGTCTAACCCGACCAGGTCCGACTCACACACTATACCACGGGTAGCTAGCCCGAGACACATCCCAAGCGGGTAGCTAGAAAGATCCCGCCCCGGTTCGAAGGTACTAGGCTTACCGGTCCCATTCCCGACAAGCACTTGGTACGTTCAATAGCTTAGGACCAAGACCATGCTACTCGGTCGAGACCGAACCCATTGCTCTTACCACATGAGCGAGTCAATTTAATCAACTTATGATTCCAACATAAGCATCCTATATCTCGCGAGCAATGAGTCATCACTCGACTTCTACCGTAACCTTAGAGCATGGCACTAGCGTTCCTAACATAATAGTAAAAGAGCATAGGAGTCCTAAGGATCATGCAACTAGGTTTCAAAACAACTCCTGAAACTTAAATGCACAAAGTAAAGCATAAATGCTGAAAAGTAAAGGACATGATTTTAATTTAAAACATGGGTTAGATGAAACCGGTGCTTGCCTTCCTTAGACTCAGTTCCCAAACAAGCCTTTGGCTCTTCCGGACTTTGGTCCGGGTCTTCCGCACACTCAACCGATTCACCTCTCCGCTAGCCGCTCCCTCCTCCTCCCGGGTGAGCGTGTATGTCCCGTCGGGAAGATCTACACGGTTACATGCACATGCATTAGATTATGGTGAAGGTGGGAGAATTACCACAAAACCAACTCTTGTTGGTCACATACACCCAAATATTAATATTTTCTCCTATAAATTATTAGGGTGTGTGATAATAAACAAAACACGATTTTGATGGTGATTGTGTGCACATCTAAGCAATTTAAGTTACTTAACTTCCCTAAACAGCAAGGGGGTGTGTTTAATTTAATAAAAACAGAAACAAACATGATTTTACAATTTAGCACTTTTAATTTCCATTTCTTTCTTTAATTATTTACAACAAGCCTTTCAACCATAAATCCAAATTAAATCAAAAACACTTCAAAAGAGCCTAATCTTTTGCACACAGCAACATATGCTTAATTTAAGCTCTCACACCAAAATTTGGCTTAAGATCATTTATACATTAATTTATACGAAAAAGACAAATTTCAGCCTAGTAAATCAACATTAATTCATATAAAAAGATTTAATAAACTTTTTGATCTCAACTTTCTCCTACAGGTCATGTATGCCAAGAATGAGTTTCTAACCAAAGCATGGTTGCAAATTCAAATTATGTTTCAGATTTTGAATTTAAACTCCTACACAAGCTTAAATCCAAATCACCTATTAAACAATTCCCTAAAATCACATCCATCATACCAGAGGTGCTAATCAACAAGGCAAAGCCCTAGGGTGCACTTGTGGTTGCAGAAAAGTTCATTAAAGGGGCTATAAAAAGCATCAAACTTAATCTAGCATAAAGCTTGAATAAATCATAACAGAAAATATACATATCAAAATCATGCAAACTTTTGCCACAGATCTAGACATGCCATAAAGAGCAACATATCCAAAATTCAAGTCCATAGCATGTGTATATTTTAAATCACACTAAAAACACTCCAAACTGAGTTTGAATTTTTAATTTAAAAACTGTACAGAAAAACCCTATACATGTTTTCTAGAAAAGATAGATTTCTTCACCACGAATCCAAAAAATTGGTTTTGCATTTTTCTTATTTTTCTACGATTTTTAACGATTTTTCAAAGGTTCAGCTCGGACACCCTAGATCCGAAAACCGATTTCTTACGAACAGGTCCCCGGGTTTTGCGTTCCAGCCCCTAGAAAGACCTCGGACCTCGCAATGTGGTCCAGACCGCGGACAGGGATGAAGATGGCCGGAATCTGGCGAGGAGGAGGCCGAACTTGGCGGGAAAGGGCGGGGGAGTGGTGTAGGCTCGCCTGGGGTTCGATTTTTGTCGTTCCGGGCGGCGGGAGGTGCTCCGGCGATGGAGAACGGTGGCGGCGTGGATCTTGGGCCGCCACCGCCTCGCTCCGGCGAGTTGGCCGGCCGTGGAGGTGAGCAAGCGGCTTGGCCGGCTCCAGTGGAGTTGTGAGGACGTGGAGGAAGGCTGTGGGGGAGATGCGGACCAACGATGGGGCGAGCTTGGCCGGCTCGACCTTGCCCGGGGACGCGGCGGAACGGCCCCGTGTGTGTCGGAGAAACTAACGAGGAAAACAGACAGAGGGAGAGGAAGCGGTAGAGGAAGGGGCTCTGTTTTTCCTCGTAGGGATAGCGTCCGTGCAGGACCTTTGAGGCAGAACGTGGGGCGCGATAGGCACTCACCAGGCCGCGTGTCCGTGCGCGCGCATGCAGGCGGACAGGCAGGCACGGCAGCTGGCCGAAAATTTTTGAAGAGGGGCAAACATGTATTGTATAAGTGTACAACAATTTTGTGAAATCAAAACAACACATCTATAGATCACTAAAAAGCATGAAACTTTTTAGATAGTTTCCATAAATCTTAAATAACCCATTTTGCTTGGAACCGGCATCATAGCTATTACATATTTCAAATGAAAATTCTCCCCGAAGGATACTTTTGCAAATTCGGGTAACTCCGTTTGGCATCAAGATGATCTCTAAAAATTCAAGAGAATATACCTAAATTCATGTTGGAAGAGGTACTAATTGATCAAGTGTTGAGATTTTGACCAAGGATTCTTTTGCAAAGTTGATCAAACTACGCTAAGTATGCTTTGGGACTAACTACGCTTTATTAACACAACTAACTAAGGTACTTAGCTTCTTAAACATCTGGGATGTTACAGACTACCCCCCTTAAATGGAATCTCGTCCCGAGATTCGACAACAAGATTAGAGGAAATCCTCTAGGGGAGATAATGAGTTTCACGAGGGAAACCACAGAGCAAAGATAAACTCTTTCATATCTAAATCACAAAGATGATAAAAGGTACATGGCCTGCCTCACACATCATCAATGTCGCTCGTGAGGAAGCGGGCGATGAATGTACACATGGAAAGCTAAAGCCATCAAGAACTGGAACGCAAAGCAGACATACAGTGCTACTAGAGTCCAGCGAACGGAATTAAACATCTCCAGAACATGAGCCATGGTTGGCAACATCGGGTTGGATCCTTCCTGTGGCCTTGTTCTAAACTTCTTTGGGTCACCGATTGTCACAAATGATGAAGATGGTTGGCGTGAGTGCCGAAAGAGCGACGGATGAAAAAGATGGTGATAGAGGTTTAAAGCTCGAGTGGAGGTCCGGCTCGAGGGTGGTAGAAAATGACCGAGAGATACTCTCCTTTATCGAGGGTTGCCATGGTGCAACACTGGTGGCATACCAGCCACTTGTGGTAGGATTGGCGGAGGGTTTGGAGCGATGGCGGCCATGGTGAGGAGTGACAGAGTCATAGACAACACGAGGCAGGTGAAGCACAGATATGTAGGCGGTCAAACGACCATCAAGACTTGGTCATGGTGCAAGAAATAAGATGAGAAAACATCTATGTTGAGAACTCTCTGTATTTTCTATGATGAGATCATAGTCCCGAATTTATGATGATTGGATTAGGTATTAGGCAAACTCGAGATTTTGGAAAGAAAGAGGCCAATCGAAAGGTTCCATAGAGATGTTTCTAAAGATGAAGTCCGGTAAACAATCATGTTGTGAAGCTCATTTACTAAGATTTCTGAACTTTACTTTTAGAAGAGCAACAAGGATTTCAACTTTGGGATTGTCTTTGGCTGTATAAGTTGTCAATTGGCAAGAACAAAACTTTGGAGAAGGTTGTCTGGGAGCTAGGAATTTTACTCTTGCTCAAGGTTATTCCTGATGAAGTATTTTAATTACTTTATGCACCACACCAGGGTGTAATGATTTTGAGTTGAAATTCATGCACTTGATGAGTCATGGGATGACAATGCTTATGCGTATGGGAAATGACTCGTGCAATAATGGGATGGTGCACATGATGCTTGCTTATGATGAGGTGCATATAGTATGATGTATATGCACATGAGCATGTGATGCTTATGCACATGAACTTATGGTGCTTATGTAATGATGCATAATGAGTGATGCACATGATGCGTGCATGATGTAGTGCACACATGATGATGCACATGTTGATGAAATGCGTTGATGCATATGCTCATGAGATATGTTGCTCATGGTGCATAGTCAGTATGCCTTATTGCACCCATGGAGTTAGTTAAGAAAAGGGGGAAGCAATCAAAGAGTAGGGAACAAAATTGTGGTGAGTCATTTTCCATAACCCAAGATACCCAGCGCGCTCCTTGTGATAATCACATGGCTGCAGCAGACCACATGATACCCTAGGTTCCGTCGCGGCACCTTTAGTTAGGGAAACATCATCAACCACAAGGAAGGTAGAGTAGAAGGATTTTTTTTACCTATGCAAGTTAGTCACCCAAGATTTCCCAAATGCACAAGTTATATAATGCGCAATGAAACTGGGTTGTTAAGGTATGCATAAGCATTGTAATAAAATGCTCCAATTTGCATGCCACGTGATTCTTCACGCTTATAAACATGAATTTATTTATTTGTTTGTGAGCAAGCATAGGGAAAAAAAGATCAAGTTTGAGGCAAGGAACTTTAGAGCGAGAAAAGTAGGGATACCGGCCGCCGAAAGTTGTGGGACCAACGTTCATGGCTATAAGGAGTTGAAGTGTTGTCTCCTATCTAAAGAAAGTGTGGGGAAACGACCAAAGAAAAAGAGCACAACGGAGTTTTAGTTGACTTGACAAAAGATATGATATGTTCCTTATGTAGGTAAGAAGGTGTCGATACTTCATATTCATTTTATTGCCCTCAAAATCGATGAGCAAGGTCAAAAAGAAACATTTTCAAGGTTGGGAGATTAATAGTGATCGAATCCATGATGTCAACATCCGGAATAGTTGAGTGCTTCGAGAGCATACCCGCATGATACGGGAGTGAACACGTCGGCTAAGAAATCATACTCACGAATCCGAAAACCTCTACTCGCCTTGGCGGTTGTGCGGCAAGCCAAGGTTCACAAACATGTTCACAACTCTTAGAGTAGGAACACGAGGAGGCTGAATTTTGATGAGCGCGTCGAACACAAAGTTTCAACCCACGCTTGTATTTTTTTAATTATTCACAAAATTTCAAGGAAATTAAAAGAAGACCTTATCATGATTTCGCTGGAAGAAAAATCCCAGCTATCAAATGATTTCATTTGGTACCCAATGCTTGGGCCATGCTCTCATGGTGCTAATAACGCATTTGCTACGCGAGAGCATATTCAAACTCATGTTGTAATAAGAATACTTAAGCTTGTATGATCCAAGTGAATTCCGTGGTTGTTCAACTTGAATTTCCTTGTGCTGAGTACCAGATCCTTGGTTAATTCGTTGCGAATGATCACGCTCGTCAAAGATTGCATTGTTTTTCTCCTAAGAACGTTGGTAAAACAAAGCATCTTTGCGGACATCACTCGTTGCTAGAAAATAAGTGCTCGTTCGTATACCACCTTCCTTAGTATTCAGAATAACGACGATCGTTCGGAAGTGATTATGAGCCGCGTAATCGAGTAATCACCGTCCTAACCATATTAAGAGAAACGATTCTATGAATCTTGGTGGCTATAGAATGTTGTGCTTGTTGCTGTCCTCATTACTTATTATTAATGAGATGTGGTAATGCATGATCGTGCTTGTCATCATTGGAAGTAAGCTTTCGGTTATCTCACTAATGACTCTCACTTTTCAGATGGTGGGAACCACGCGCAGCTCTCCCAACGGTTTTGGAGCGACTGGTAGTGGTGACTTGCCGCCACCCCCGCCCATGAACCCGACGGAGGCTTTCATGGCCACCCAGACCGAGGTGTCCGCGCCGCATCCCGCGACACAACGGCGGATCGCCCGGCGGATGAACCGAGGGCCGCCACATTGGGCCAACCACGAGGGACCCAACCGAGTCACCACGTATGCCCGGTTTATCGCCATGAAGCCGCCAACTTTCGCGAAAGCGAAGACCCTCTCGGAAGCCGAGGCTTGGGTCAAGGCCATAGAGGCGAAATTCTCTCGCCTTTGTGCCGCCTTGCTCGAGGAGAACAAAGCGAACTTCGCAGCCCCACAACCGCGAGGGGAAGCTTTGATGTGGTGGGACCACTTCAAGTCCATGCGGCGAGGCCACGCCGTGAATTGGGAAGAGTTCAAGCGGACCTTCAAAAGCCACCACATTCCCAAGGGTCCGATGGACAGGAAGATGAGGGAGCTGCTAGCCCTCCGTCAAGGATCTGACTCCGTGTACCGCTATGCTCAGAAATTCAATAGCTTATGCCAGTACGGTGGGCATCATGTTGATACTGATGATGGAGAGGTTCCGTGACGGGCTTGATGGCAAGTTGTATGAGCGCCTAAATCTGCTCGAACCCGCAAACTTCCATGAGCTCGTGAATAAAGCTATCTCGCAAGAAGATGCTATGAAGAAAGCCCAGGGGGACAACAAGAGGATGTCCAGTTTCACCCCAGGCAACGGAGCAAACAAGAAGTTTCGCTTTGTGAAGAAGGAAGCTCCGGTGCCCACCCCAAAGAATCTTCAACCGGACGCCGGACGATGAAGCCATTCCAGGGCAAACCTGCCGGGAATTTCCAGTTCCGCCGTGCCCGGCGAGCCAGGCTCCAAAGCCTAATGCACCCCCTCGTGATGTTGGTGATCGCCGTTGCTACAACCGTGGCCGCCCGGGGCACTACATTAATGAGTGTCCTAAGCCCGAGCGAGATCAAGCCAAACCCGCGGAACCGCAGTACGGGAAACAAGCCCGCCACTCGGACAAGAAACCCATGGTGCAAGTGCGCCGGGGCAAGCCGAACTTCACTACCATGAGTGACATTCCCGCGGGAGCTCCGGTACTCACCGGTACATTCTCTATCAGTAACACTCCTGTTAAGATCTTATTTGATTTGGGAGCCACCCATAGTTTCATAAATGAGAGTCTACTAGACAAATTGGGTCCAAGAGGAGTTCCAACCAAATCTACTTATAAAATTACCACACCCGGTGGAAACATTGCGTCTCAGTTAGTAATTTTTGGAGTTCCCCTAAGACTAGGAAGTCGGGTCATTCAATCTAATCTGATAGTCATCAAATTAGGAAGCATGGACATTAATTTGGGTACGGAATGGATGAATCAACATAAGGTGGTTCTAGATATGTCAGATAGGGTCGTAGAGATCCACTCTCCTACGGTCGGGCACACTACCTTGTACCTACCTTTCCGGGACGGTACCGACTCTTGTGCCTATGCGACCATTATCTCCTCCCTTGATGAGATTCCAGTAGTGTGTGAGTACCCGGATGTATTTCCTGAAGAGTTGCCTGGTATGCCACCAGACAGAGATGTCGAGTTTGTGATCGAACTCCAACCTGGTATCGCACCCATTTCCAAAAGACCTTATCGCATGCCACCCAAAGAGTTAGCCGAACTAAAAACCCAACTCCAAGAATTGTTAGATAAGGGTTACATTCGCCCGAGCTCTTCTCCTTGGGGTTGCCCTGCTCTCTTTGTCAAAAAGAAAGATGGTAGCTTAAGGATGTGCGTAGATTACCGACCGCTCAATGCAGTCACTATCAAAAACAAATACCCACTTCCTCGAATTGATGTTCTGTTTGATCAATTGGCTGGTGCCAAAGTCTTCTCTAAGATCGACCTTCGTTCTGGCTACCACCAAATCAAGATTCGACCATGCGACATTCCAAAAACCGCTTTTTCCACTCGTTATGGTCTTTACGAGTTCTTGGTCATGTCCTTCGGACTCACTAATGCACCTGCCTACTTCATGTACCTCATGAACTCAGTATTCATGACGGAGCTCGATAAGTTTGTCGTGGTCTTTATCAATGATATCCTCATCTATTCTAAGAGTGAGGAAGAACACGTCAGCCATCTCCGAGTTGTCCTTCAGCGTTTGCGAGATCATCAGCTTTATGCTAAGTTCTCCAAATGCGAAATCTGGTTGAAAAGTGTCAAATTCTTGGGACACACCATTTCCCACGATGGTATCTCCGTAGATCCTAGCAAAGTTCAAGAGGTAATGGATTGGAAACCACCCAAATCCGTACATCAAATCCGCAGTTTCCTAGGATTGGCGGGATATTACCGCCGATTCATTCCTGACTTCTCTAGAATCGCAAAACCCATGACCGAATTGCTCAAGAAGGGAGTGAAATTTGTGTGGAGTGAAGCATGTGAGAAAGCTTTTCACACCCTCAGACAACATCTAACTTCAGCCCTAGTGCTAGCTCAACCCGATAATTCCAAACCGTTTGAAGTCTTCTGTGACGCATCAGGCACCGGTCTTGGCTGTGTCCTTATGCAAGAAGGCCGAGTCATTGCCTACGCTTCACGGGCCCTTCGACCCCATGAGCTCCACTATCCTACTCATGATCTTGAGTTAGCTTCCGTTGTTCATGCCCTCAAGAAATGGAGACATTATCTAATGGGCAATCATTGCAATATCTTCACCGATCACAAGAGCCTTAAATATATCTTCACCCAGTCAGAATTGAATATGAGGCAGAGAAGATGGCTTGAGTTGATCAAGGATTATGATTTAGAAGTGCACTATCATCCTGGCAAAGCAAATGTTGTTGCGGATGCTCTTAGCCGCAAGGATCATTGCAACCACCTAGAGTTGGTGCCAGTCAGTGAACCCTTGTGTGAAGAAATGAGAAAGCTCAACCTAGAAGTGGTACCGCAGGGAATTCTTTATGCCTTGACGGCAGAGTCAAGCCTTTATGACAGATTGTCACCGCCCGCCGCAACGATGCGGATATCCAAAACATCGGGCGAGAAACTAGTGGAAGGAGACCCGAAATACACTTGTTTCCGGAAGGATCACCAAGATGTGGTCCGGTTTGGAAAACGCCTAGTGATCCCCGTTGACCCGTAAATCAAGAAGATCATTCTAGATGAAGCTCACAAATCCAAGTTCTCTATTCATCCCGGTAGTACCAAGATGTACCAAGATCTAAAGAAGAACTTTTGGTGGTCTAACATGAAGGTGGATGTAGCCAAGTATGTAGCCGAGTGCGATACTTGCCACCGGATGAAAGCAAGTCATTTGAAATCGGCAGGAGTACTCCAACCCCTGTCGATACCTATGCGGAAATGGGACGATATTAGTATGGATTTTATTGTGGGTTTACCCATGACTCCTAGAAAGAAGGACTCTATTTGGGTAATCGTGGATAGACTTACCAAGTCCGCTCACTTCATTGTCGTGCATACCACTTACTCCGTGCAACAATATGCAGAGTTGTACGTGGACCACATAGTCCGTCTATATGGAATCCCAAAGACTATAATCTCTGATAGAGGGACTCAGTTTGTAGCCCGTTTTTGGCAGCAGTTGCATGAGTGTTTAGGAACTCAGCTACTCCGTAGTTCCAGTTATCACCCACAGACCGATGGTCAGACGGAGAGGATAAACCAGATCCTAGAGGACATGTTGAGAGCAAGCATCTTGCACTTTGACAAGAGTTGGGACAAGTGCTTGTCCTTGGCAGAGTTCTCCTACAACAACAGCTATCAGGCCAGCTTGAAAATGGCACCGTTCGATGCTCTATACGGACGCAGATGCCGCACCCCACTGAATTGGTCAGAGGTCGGAGAAAGAACACTCTTTGGACCAGAGTTAGTTAAAGAGGCCGAAGAGAAGGTACAGGTGATAAGAGAAAATTTGAAGATGGCCCAGATGAGACAAAAGAGTTACCATGATAAGGGAACCGCACCTCGACACTTTGAAGTGGGAGACCATGTATATTTGAAAGTATCCCCCACCAAGGGTGTGCAAAGGTTCGGAGTCAGAGGAAAGTTAGCCCCGCGCTACATTGGACCCTACGAAGTCATAGAAGTATGTGGACCCGTGGCCTACCGTATCCAATTGCCAGAACGATTTTCCGCGGTTCACAATGTGTTCCATGTAACTCAGTTGAAGAAGGGAATGCCTGTTCCGGAGAACGAGATCATCACAGAAGCTAATGCTTGGATCGAGCCGGATTTCTCGCTCGTCGAGCATCCCTTAAAGGTGCTAGATCAAAAAGAGCGAAAGACCCGGAGGCAAACCGTGCGCATGTATAAGATCCAATGGAGCCATCACACGGAAGAAGAAGCCACATGGGAGACGGAGGATTATCTTAACACCAAGTATCCGGGCTTCCTCCAATCCCAAAACAGTGAGTCTTTTTCCCATCTCTTCGTTGTCAAGTCGAATCTCGGGACGAGATTCCTTTAAGGGGGGTAGGCTGTGACGCCCCAGGTTTTTAATTACCGTCGTTAACGCTAATGACAGGATTAGCCGGTCAAATAGTCAACCCTAGGTCAACCTGGGCCCTCACCCATGAAAACTCCCTAACACACCCCTAGTGACCCTAGTGAATAGTTAAAACACTTGTGGGGTCAACCCATGGTCAAAGGGTAGGTCAAACCCCCTTGCCATCCAGTGTCCACAGGTGTCTGCCGGAATTTTTGCCGCGTTCTCCAAAATTCACCTAAACACTTAAAATTCTACCTTTGGGAAAGTTGTAGGTCTTGTTGAGGGACACAACTTTCATGTAGAGTGGCATTGCAGATTTGGAGGGGAAATTGTGAAAAGGCCCTTGCAAGCCAAAGTTTATCGTTGGCAAGCACGGCTGACATTCAAAGTTGGCACTCCCACAGATTCAAATCTAGAGAGTAAAACCCCATACAGCCTTTGGGAAAGTTGTAGCTGGTACTTAGATCTACAACTTTGGTATTCATTGTTTGGTCAAGTTGTATTCAAAATTTTGGAGAAACAGTGGTTCAAACATTGCACCAGCATCACTTTGCCCGGCCGGTGCGTGCCACGCCGCGACGTCGTGCGGAACCCGTGCGCCGTGCGCCGCCGCCGCCCGTGCTCCGCGTCCGCGCCCGCACGCCTTCCAACGCCCGCCGCCCGAGGACGACCGCGCGCCCCTAGGAGCACCCGTGCCGACGCGACCCGCGCCCCGCGACGCGCCGGGGGTCGGCCCGCGCCACGCGCCGACGCGCCGCGCGCGCCGTGCGGTGGCCGGGACGCCCCCCCTTTGGACCGGCGGTCCGTTCACTCCCCCCCCTCACCCGCGTGCGCCGTACTACGGCCAAGGGTCACGCCACCATCATCGCCAAGCCGCCCCGGACTATTTAAGCGCCGTCCCTCTCCTCCCCGCGCGCCACCCGTGCGCCCCCGCCGCCATTGCCGCCGCCGCCGCCGGAGCTCGCAGCTCGCCCTTCCCACTGGCCAACCGCACCACGAGCTTCCCTAGATCCTAATACAACTCCCGGGGTCACGTGTTGTCCAAGCCCGTGCCCTCCTCGCCGGAACCCGAGCTGCCGCAGCCCGTGCTCGCCGGCCGCCGTCGAGCGCCGCCGTGCGAGCTCTCTCCGCCCCAACCACGCCTACCCGGCCCCCCTAGGTGAGCACGTGGTCCTCCACGGCCGCTTGCCGGCGGGATCGCCGCCGGCTCGCCGGAATCGGCCTTGCCCGCGCCGCCGGCCCGGCCAGGGACCCAATTGCAGGGATCCATTTCTTGTTAGGGTGCTTGGAGTAAAAAGGCGGGACTAGTGTGTGAAGAGCTTATCTAACTTTTCTTACGGATCGGTCCAAGGTCTTAGGAAATTCCTAGAAATTCACAGAAAATTCAGAAAATTCTCAAACCAATTTTGTAGGTTTCAGGATGTTAAACCCCACCTCCTTGTTGTACACTTGTGGCTAGATTCAAGATAGTTTTGGCAGGAAAATTGCAAATGTGTTATACTTGGATCTGTCATAACTTGATATTTATAACTCCTCTGTAGCCAAGTTTTGGATATGTTGTGTGTTAGGATATGACTAGCTCCTATGACAAAAATTGCACAAAGTTATCGTGTAAATCTTTTTATAAAAATGTTTTTCTATCTCTGACAGAACTGCATAAATGATTTTTCATGTTAAATATATTCATGTTCTTGAGCTCACCTTGTGCACACTGTCTTGTGATGTCAAAAGGCACATCTTGTGAATTAATAATGAATTTAGGATTAACAGAAGTAATTATTCTTGATTTATGCATGTTTTCCTTTGTAAATTAATAAATCAAGTTCAGTAGAGATTCCATGTGAACATGTTGGTTTTCTAGGCTTGTTTAGGATCAGAGAGCATGCACAAGAAAGTTTGGATCATTTTGATGCTTAATTATTTTTGTATGCATTTAAGTTAAACCACTAGCTAGCCTTTGTTATTTTCAGTAATATTTATTTTCCTAGCATCCAACACTCACATGTGGGTCCAATGGACCAGGATAGGTGCTAGTAGGCTTAAGAAACACTCATGTAATTTTTGGTAATTTAATTGGTTAATAAATGACTTAAATGCCCTTTTAATATTAAAGGGAAATTAAATAAAAGAAAATCCTTAATTAAATCTTTTTCCTTTTTGAAAGCATTATTAATATAAATAAAATAAATGTAATTATCAGCTCTGATAAGGAGTTAATTCACAAATAAAATATTAATTACACCATGTTGGTAAAAATAAAATGAAATAAAGCTTTCACATGAAATGATAAGCTTAAATAAAAACCTTTATTCAAATGTGGAATAAAAGAGTAACCCATGTACAACCAATGACTTCCTCAAATAGAAACCTTAGATAGATGCTTGTTAAGGTGAATATGACCAACTAGAGTTGGATAAGACAACAAACTATCACTTCACCTAAAGTGCATTGCATTCCGTGTAGATCTTCCGTACGGAGATTACTCCCCGGTCCCGAAACCGAGGAAGGCGGAGCGGAAGGTTCTCTCGCAAAGACGTGGACGGACTCGACACCGAGGGTGCCCAAGCTAACGTAGCTGACGAAGGCAAGCTCCGGTGCATCTAACCCAGTTTTAAAGTTCTTTATTCAAGTATCTATGAATGATTGTGCATTTACGTTCAGGAGTTGAATGAAACCCTAGATGCATGATCCATAGGTACCTTTGGTCCCTACTATTATGATAGGTCGATAGGCCGCTAAGCTATAGGACCGTTACAAGTCGGGTGATGACCTCACTCGCGAGAATAGGTTCCTAGATAGGAATCATACTATATCCTTAAATGGATTGCTCACGTGGTAAGAGCATGGGATCCGGGCTCCGGTCCGGTGGTTATGTGGGTTAAGTTTTTGAACGTACCAAGCATATGCGGGTATGGGACCGGTAAGCCTAGTACCATAATGAGGCCGCGAGGGATCCTACTATTACTACTCTTGGGATTCGCTCTCACGGCTAGCTACCGGTGGTGTATGGTGACTCCGGTATCTCGCGGGGGTATGCGGATAGCCCGCAACAAAGACCGTAAGATTCGATCCCAACCCGAGGATTTATGGGGACGGCACGGGGAGTTGTCCTCGCGGGGGCGGCCCGACCGTGTGTTTGGGTCTACCTTGCAAGGTTTTAATCAATCGATTGTCGGCCTCTCACCGTTATCCGAGACTACTTACTCCACTAGTCATGTGATCCCTAATGATGGAAGTTGATGAAGATGATGTTTGATTAATTGTATTGTACAACTTTGTTTGTACTAGTTGGCTAATGTAGTAAAGACTAAACCTACTAGAACTTGTGCTAAAATCTTGAAAGTAAGGACCTACTCTTTGTTACTTTTAGCAAAAGCAACCCAAAGAGCCAAAAAGCCTTTCATGGTCTAGTTTTGGTGAAGTAGTTATCACCGACGGGTAAGACTTGCCGAGTATTAGTATACTCGGCCTTGCTATAATGTGTTGATCCGGGTAATGCCTTCGGTGATGTGTGGCCCGGTGAGATCCCGCCGGCCGGGAGCCGGAGTGGGTGGAGGACGACTACCGAAGCATCATGGATGGCCTCCCGTGGTGACTTTGCTTGCCGCTAGTTAATTTCCGTCGCTTTTCGAAAACTCGAACTCGTTTCATCGTGACAAAAACTATGTTTTGTAATAAATAAACCCTTCGGGGTACGAATTTGAATTTGAATGATGTTGTATCTCCGGACTCGCCTTCGAGTGAGTTTTAATGCATATATTCGATCCTTGTGCTCTCAAGTGATTTACGGGCGTTAACCGGCGACTTACGACAGGATGGTACTTTATTATTGCTTAATGACCGAAGTGGATCGGTCTTAGGCGATAGTACGGTACTTTCCCCGGGCGGGTTGTCACATGACGGCGACGCCGGCGGCTTCCTCGCCGTGGAGAACGTTTTCCTCATCTTCGGGGGGGGCGACCGTCGACATGTCCAGCCGCCAGCGGGAGCGGCACGAGGTTCTCGCCGCAGAGAAGGCGCCTCCCTCCTTCCTCGACTGGTCGGAGGACGCCATCACGTTCAGCCGCGAGGATCACCCGAACCGCATCCCCAACCCGGGTCAATACCCGCTGGTGGTGGATCCAGTCATCGGGAGCGCACGGTTCTCGAAGGTCCTGATGGACGGGGGCAGCCGGCCTCAACATCCTCTACGCACACACGCCGCGCCCGCCGGGGATCGGGTTGGACCAGCTGCGGCCTAGCACGTCGCCGTTCCATGGCGTCGCGTCGGGCAAGCGCATCCAGCCCCTCGGGCAGATCGACCTGCCGGTCTGGTTCGGCACGCCAGGCAACTACCGCAAGGAGATGGTCACCTTCGAGGTGGTGGGGTTCAGGGGCGCGTAACACGCCATACTTGGACGGCCCTGCTACGCCAAGTTCATGGCGATCCCCAACTACACCTGCCTCAAGATGAAGATGTCGGGGCCCAACGGTGTCATCACCGTGGGCTCATCCATCGAGCACGCCTTCGACTGCGACATCGAGTGCGTGGAACACGCCGAGGCCCTAGCGCTGGACGAAGCGCTCGTGGCCAACATGGAGAAGATGGTCAACGAGGACCTCGACTCCACCACCAAGCACGCCGGCAGCTTCGAGGCTGCTGAGCAGACCAAGGAGGTGCCCCTCGACCCTGCTGCCCCCGAGGGCAAGGCGTTGAGGGTCAGTTCTACCCTCGACCCGAAATAGGAAGTGGTGCTCGTCGACTTCCTCCGCGCCAACGCCGACATCTTCGCGTGGAGCCCCTCGGACATGCCAGGCATCCCGAGGGAGGTCGCCGAGCACTCCCTTGACATCCTACCTCACTCCCGCGTCGTGCAGAGAACGGCCGCGCCGCTTCGACGAGGAGCGGCGCCGGCGATCGGAGTAGAGCTGCGGAAGCTCCTCGAGGCCGGGTTCATCAAGGAAGTGTTCCACCCCACTTGGCTAGCTAATCCCCGTATTAGTAAAGAAAAATAATGGGAAGTGGCGGATGTGTGTAGACTACACTAGTCTTAATAAAGCATGTCCTAAAGTTCCTTTTCCTTTGCCACGGATCGATCAAATCATTGACTCGACCGTCGGGTGCGAACTCCTGTGTTTCCTTGACGCCTATTCCGGGTACCACCAAATAAAAATGAAGGAGTCCGACCAGCTCGCGACTTCGTTCATTACGTCGTTCGGGATGTACTGCTACGTAACGATGCCATTCGGCCTCCGGAACGCGGGCGCAACATACCAGCGATGTATGCAGCACGTCTTCGGAGACCACATCGGGCGAACCGTTGAGGCTTACGTAGATGATATAGTCGTAAAAACCAGGAAGGCGGACGACCTGGTTAGCGACCTACGCGTCGCGTTCGACTGCCTACGGGCCAACGGGGTGAAGTTAAACCCCGAGAAATGTGTCTTTTGCGTGCCGCGGGGCATGCTATTAGGATACATCGTCTCCCAGCGAGGCATCGAGGCCAACCTCGAAAAGGTTGCAGCCCTCGAACGAATGGGTCCGATTTGGGACCTTAAGGGGGTCCAAAGGGTGCTGGGATGCCTTGCCGCCTTGAGCCGCTTCATCTCGCGGCTCGGTGAGAAGGGCTTGCCCCTCTACCGGCTCCTCAAGAAGCACGAGCGTTTTTCCTGGACCGTCGAGGCCCAGGAGGCGCTCGATAAGCTGAAAGCGTCCCTTGCCCACGCCCCAATCCTCACTCCGCCGCAAGACAGCGAGCCTCTGTACCTCTACGTGGCCGCGACCACCCAAGTGGTCACCGCAGTCATCGTGGTGGAGCGCACTGAGGAGGGGCACGCTTTGCCGGTCCAGCGGCTGGTGTACTACATCAGCGAAGTCTTATCGGAGACCAAGGCGCGCTACCCACAAATCCAGAAGCTGCTCTACGCAGTGGTTCTCGCACGGCGCAAGCTCCGCCACTACTTCGAGGCTCACCCGGTCACGGTGGTTTCCTCCTTTCCGCTAGGGGAAATCATCCGTAACCCGGACGCAGCGAGCAGGATTGCCAAGTGGTACGTGGAGCTGATGGGTGAAACGATCGCCTACGCCCCGCGCAAGGCCATCAAGTCCCAAATCCTGGCGGATTTCGTCGCCGAATGGACGGACACGCAGTTGCCGCCGCCACAGATCCAGGCTGGATGCTGGACTCTGTACTTCGACGGCTCAGTAATGAAGACAGGCGCGGGCGCAGGCCTGCTTTTCGTCTCGCCCCTCGGGGAGCACATGCGATACGCCGTGCGCCTCCACTTCCCCGCGTCAAACAACATCGTTGAGTACGAGGCCCTACTCTGCGGCCTCAAAATCGCCATCGAAATGGGCGTCAAACGCCTCGACGTGCGGGGGGACTCGCAACTCGTGATTGACCAGGTCATGAAAAACGCGAGCTGCCACGACAACAAGATGGAGGCGTACTGCAAGGCCGTGCGAGCCCTCGAGGACAAGTTCTATGGCATCGAGCTCAACCACGTGCCCCGCCGGTACAACGAAGAGGCGGACGAACTCGCCAAGATCGCGTCGGGGCGGATCACCGTGCCCCCGAATGTTTTCGCGCGGGACATCGCCCAGCCGTCCGTCAACCTCGAGCCGCACCCCTCGAGCTGCGAGGAACCCTCGGGGGCTTCCTCGAGTCCATCGGGCGCGAGCCCATGGACGAGGACCCCTCGAACGAGGCGTATGTGCTCTCCCCCGCTCGAGGGGTATGGCGCCGACGAGGCCGAAACCATGGACATTGAGCCGGTTCCCAGCGAAAGGGACTGGCGCGACAAATACATCGCCTGGATGGCTCGAGGGGAACTCCCCTCGGAACGATCCGAGGCTAGGCGCATCGCCAGGATGGCCAAGTCTTTCGCCCTCATCGACGGCGAGATGTACAAGCGCGCCGCCTCCGGCATCCTGCAGCGATGCGTGCCCATCCCCCAGGGGCGCAAGCTCCTCCGGGACATACACGCGGGGCATATGCGGCCACCACGCCGCACCCCGCACCCTCGTGGGCAATGCGTTACGCCAGGGCTTTTACTGGCCCACCGCGGTCGCTGACGCCAGCGAGATCGTGCGCACCTGCGAAGGGTGCCAGTTCTACGCCCGCAAGTCCAACCTCCCTGCGCACGTCCTGCAGACCATCCCCGTCACGTGGCCTTTTGCCGTGTGGGGGCTGGACATCGTTGGTCCCTTGCGAAAGGCGCCCGGGGGCTACACCCACCTATTGGTCGCTATCGACAAGTTCTCCAAGTGGGTGGAGGTATGCCCCATCACGAACCTCAGGGCGGAGCAGGCGGTGACGTTCTTCACCGACATCGTCTACCGCTTCGGAGTGCCCAACTCCATCATCACCGACAACGGGTCCCAATTCACGGGCAGAAAGTTCCTGGAGTTTTGCGACAAATTCCACATCCGTGTGGACTGGGCAGCTGTGGCGCACCCACAGACCAACGGTCAGGTGGAGCATGCCAACGGCATGATTCTACAAGGCCTTAAGCCCAGAATTTTTGACCGGTTGAATAAGTCTAGTCGCAAGTGGCTCCAGGAGCTGCCGGCGGTTGTGTGGAGCCTCAGGACCACCCCAAGCAGGGCCACCGGGTTCACCCCATTATTCCTAGTCCATGGCGCCGAGGCCATCCTCCCCACAGACTTACGGGTCGCCCAGAGTCCAGGGATACGACGAAGGTGCCAACCAGCGAGCCCGCGAGGACTCGCTGGACCAACTGGATGAAGCACGCACTGTGGCCCTGATGCATTCCGCGATATACCAGCAGTCCCTAAGGCGCTATCAAGCCCGGAAGGTGCGACGACGGGACTTCAGCGAGGGGGACTTGGTCCTAAGACTACGACAAGACAACCGAGGCCGCCACAAGCTATCGCCCCCATGGGAGGGGCCCTATGTCGTGGTGAAGGTACTCAAGCCCGGCACGTACAAGCTAGCCGACGAGGACGGTGAAGAACTCACCAACGCTTGGAACATCCAGCAGCTACGTCGCTTCTACCCCTAGCTAGGATTTCCAAGGTTTTTGTTGTAAATTACATGGCCAACACCCTAGCTGGCAGCATAAATGTAAATAACAGCAAGTTAATAAAGCTAAAGGGCAACTTGGCTTTCCCCAGAAAACCAAGTCACCCTCGGGGGCTACTGCGGAGGGCATTCCCCCCAAAAAATGGTCCCATTTTTTCACAAAAACTTCAACTCGCAGGCGCGCTAAAGTATGTTTTGACCTTGGCCTCGAGCGAATCTAAGCGGGGCGCGGGTGGCCAAGTGGAAAGGACGCGCGAGCCAGAGATAGCCTACGCCTCCGCGAGGATACGACCCTTCTCTCTTGCCTCCGGCCCAGCGGGCTGCTCACGAAAATCGAACTCCCCCAACCCGAATTCGCCCAAGCAAAGGAAGAAATAGAACAACACGATAAATGAAACAAGAAACACCATTCACAAATGTTTAATGCCTTAGCAAAATACTTGTTCATTTACACGGCCACGTGGCCCAGATACTAACATTTGAACAAAAAAGGGCCAAGTGCCCAGCGGTCTTCAGGTCTGAGGCGCGTCGGCATCAGCAGCGTCCGGGAACAAGAACTCCACGAAGTCCTCGGTGAGCGTCTCGGCGGCGTCAGCGGCAAGCGCGTCCGCGTGCTCCATCGCCACCTCGTCCTCGACACCCTCCGGGACGACGTAGCCCGACGCCACAGCCTCGAAGTTCACCTCGTAGTGGGACCGCACCACGCCGAGGGCCTTCTGGACGCCCAAGTGAAGCGCGCGGCGCATGCGCCTCGAGACGTGCCCACCGAGGGCGCGCAGACGACTCGCCGGTGAGCTTCCGCCGTGCGCCCTCGCCCTCCTCGACCGCCCGGCAGGTCTCGAGGGCCGCAGCATGCAGCTCTACCAGCTCCTGCTCGGAAGAGTCGTAGGCCGCCTGCAACGTCTCGGCCCGATCAGTCGCGCGCCCCAGCGCGGTGCGCAGGCCTGGATACCACGAGCAAAGAAAATCAAGAAGGGAACGAACCCCCGAAGGGAAGATCAACAAAACAAAAGAACGAAACGGCAACTCACCTTCAACCTGCTTCCTCTCTACCTCGAGAACTTGGCGCCGCCCTCGAATGCCTGCTGAAGGTTGACGACCGTGGCGCTCTGCTCCTCGAGGGTCCGGCGCTGATCCTCGTTCGAGATGCTGAGGGCGATCAGCTCCCCGTCGAGCTTCGAGACCTCGTCCTCTCGCTCCTTCAGCGAAGTCCGCGCCCCCTCGAGCACGGCATGCTCCCGCTCGAGCGCCGCCCGAGCATCGACGAGGGCGGCCCGCTCCCCGCCGGAGCCGACCCTCGGCCTCCCGGCGCGGCGGCACGCTCCTCCGCCGGAGCCGCTCCTCCGCTGCGACGACCGCGCCGGCCTTGGCGGCGAGGGCGGCCTTCAACTCTTCGACCCTCCTTGGCCCTCTCGCGGCCTCCCGCACCCTCTCCTCGGCCCGGCTCCGCTGGGACTGCGCCTCCTCGAGCTCCGCGCGGTCCCGCCGGCGTTCAGCCCGACGGAGACCACCTCCCTCTCCCGGCCGGCCGCCACGGAGCGCGCCCTCTCCAGGTCCTCCCTCGCCTGCTGCAGCGCCTCGTCCCGGTCAATGAGGGCCGAGCGGACCCGCTCAACGGCGGAAGTGCGCGCGCGTAGGATGCCCCTCCGGCTCCAAGAGCCGGTCGCGCGGGAGCCTTTGCCCGCACGCCGGCCCGCCCGTCCCGGTCCTCGGGGGCCCCGGCGAGCGCGTCGAGGGCGTCCCGCTGCTCCCGAAGCTGGCGGAGCTCAGCGCTCATCTGGTCGAGGGCGCCGTACCTATTGCGGGCGCGGAGCTCCAACTCTTGCCACCAGCAGACAAAACCAATTAGCGTCGTGCCGCAAGGACAAACGCGAAGACAATGGAGCAGGGAAGAAAGCAACGAGCTAACGAACGTCGACGCACCTGGAAGACACGCCACGCCGGGCCGCCATGGATCCGCAGCGCCTCGTTCAGCGCCCGGTTGAGCGAGGTGCCGTGATCGCGGAGCTCCTCCCACAGTTGCTGCTCCTCTTGGGCGTCGGCGAAGTGGGGGCGGCGCATCGACGCGCTCCTCGCCGGGCAGAGTGACCGGCGCGGGACGAAGAGGCCTCGGCGCCATGCCTCGGACCCCCCGGCCACCATGTGGTCGTCCCACCTCCTCACAAGCGCCCCCGCCCGGGGCTCGGGGGCCGGCGTGGGCGGTGCTTGCCCACCGGTCCCACCCCGGCGGTGGGACGTCGTCGTCGAGGATCTCCACCGCCGTCACCGGGAGCCGCCGGCGAGGGCGGGTTCTCGCCGCACCACCACGCCGCCTCCGACCGCGCCACCGCAGCTCGCAGGCTCCGGCCGCGGCGCTACGACCGCCGCCTCCCCGCGCCTCGGCCGCCGCGGGCGGCGCGGGACGCGCCTCCACGGCCGATGTCGCCGGTGCGCCACGGCCGAATGGCACCTCCGGCCGCGCCGCCGCCACCCGTCGCGCCTCCGCCGCGGCCGACGCCCACCGTGCCTCCCGCGACCGCCGGCCGCGGCCTCGGTGGGCGACGTCACCGGCCGCGGCCCCGAGGCCTCGGTCGCGTCTCGCGAGCCCCCCGCTCGCCGCCGTCGCCGTGCTTACGCCGCCCGCGTCGCCCTTGACGAGCGTCACCCGGTGGGGACGGACGGGTGCCGCCCTCGGCACCTTGGCCGGCGGCGAGAGGGGGCACGGTCGGTGTCACCCTGCGAACGCAAGAACAGAGTGTCACATCCCCGCCTATCAAGCACATGACCCCTCGAAGGGCAACTCCTTACCTCCAGGAGGAGAAGGCCCGCTTCCTCTTCCTCGAGGCCCCCGCTGACGTTGCGGGCACCCGCCGCCGCCGCACCTTCCGCCCGCCTCCACCGCGCGCGGGGGCCCCGCCGCACGCATGGGCTCCTCTCGCCGCGCGCGCGGGCGCCCCGCGCGCGCGCCGGCACCCCCCGCGCGCGCGCGGCGCCCCACCGCGCGCGCGCGCGCCCTCCACGAGAGACCGCCGGCGGCGGCGGGCGCCCGCGCCCCGCCCCGGTGCGATGGTCCTCGTGCCACCGGAGTCGACTCCGGTGACGGGGGGTGCGGGCTCCCCACCCGTCGGGGGAGGACCCCGCCCCCTATCTTCTTCCTCCTCTTCCTCGTCCGACGACGAGTACTCCTCTCGTCCCGGCGAGGAAAGCCCCTGCTGCTCGCGCAGCCGGAACTCCTCGCTCCTCCGCTCTCGGCGCTCCCGTCGCCGCGCATTCCGCTCTCTTCTTCGCTCCACCCGCTCCTGCTCTCGCCATTGCGCCGCGCGTGTGTGCGCACGAGACCGGGGCGTAGGCGGGTCGGACCGCGAGGCGTTCACTCGCACCATCTGCGGGAGTCAGGCAAAGCCTCAAAACACGCCGACGACCCAAAAAACCAGCGGAACGAGAAAGGAAAGCAAGAAATTCACTCACCAATTGGCCGACTGGGAGCATGGCGAACGCCCACAGGGACGCGTTATCACAACACCCCCGCCCGAGTCAAGATGGCAACGGGTACCCGAAACCCGCTAACCCGACGGGTTTTACCCGATAAGAAGGCGGGTGTGGAATTGATTTTGTACCCGTGGGTTTGTTAATGGGCTGAATCCTTTACCCAGCGGGTATGGTGGGTACGGGTGTGGAACTGTAGTACCCATACCCGCATACCCGCGGGTAAGACAAACCCGCATCAATTTTAGTCCATAGTGATTTTAGCCCAACATGGCCCATCAATTTGGCCCAGATTCTAAATAATATCCTGGTATATATATTCCCTGAAACCCTAGCCCTCTCTCATTTCTCTCACTCCCTTTCCTTCCCCCGGGTGGCGGCCGCCGCAACCCGCGGTCCCGCAAGGCCCGCACGGCGCGGGCGCGCGCGGCCGCGCGGGACGGCGAGGAGGTTGACCGCCGGGCGCCGGACGGCCGGGGAGGCAGAGACCGTGAGGCGCCGCGCGAGCGCACCACCGCGCACGACTCGCCCGTCTCGGCGAGGGCCCGAGGGCCGAGGCGCCGCTCCGAGCCGCCAACGGCACGGGCGAACGGCTACACCGCAGACCGCGACGCGCGCCGCCGTCCGCGAGTCCGCGCCGCTACCGCGTGCGTGACCGGCGCGCGTCCCCGAGACCCCGAGCGGCCGAGCGCCCGAGCGGCCGAGCCTCGCGTCCCCAAGTCCCCATCGTCCTCGACCCCGACCCAAGAGCGGCCGAGGCCGGTGTGGTAGTGGCTTACTTGCTACTTATTAGCTATTGTTATTTTGTAGTTTGTTCGAACTTGGAATCATGAAATGAGCCGTGAGGTATTGAAATTATGAATGCTACTAGATATATGTTCTCGTGTCAAACTCGTCAATATATATTGTTGCATTTGAGGCTCAATTCGGGTATATTGTCGGGTACGGTCACCCGCCGGGTAAGAAATACCCATGCGGGTGCGGGTATGGAACGAAATCCTTACCCGTCCGCGGGTGCGGGTGCGGGCGCGGGTGCGGGTGTGTCTCCGGCGGGTGCGGGTGTGGGTGTCTAGTACCCAGCGGGTATTTACCCGTTGCCATCCCTAGCCCCGAGGTCGACGCGCGCGCCGCGCCCGGTGGCCGCGTATTCCCGCGGGAAGAGGTCCCGCCAGCGGCCGCGACTCCGCCAACGCAACGGGGTCCGCGTCCTCGTCCATCTCGAAGATGCGGAGCCGCCTCTCCATCGGGGGACGATACGCCGTGGTGGAGGTTGGCGAGGACGCACCCCGCGGTCAGCCCGCGGTCCGCCAGGTGCTTCAACGCGGCCAGGAGCGAGTCCAGCCGCGCCTGGTGCGAGGGCGGAGATACCCCGTGGTGCCAGGAGATGGCCTTCTCCCTCAGCACCTTGCCGGTGTAGGGGGGAGGCCGGGGTCGGCGTTGCGGAGGTAGAACCACCCCCGCTCCCAGTCCGCGTTGTTGGAGGTCATCGTGTAGGGGATTTATTCCTCCCTGCGCGAGCTCCGCAACGCGAGCGACAAGCCGCCGGCGCGCGCGCGCGGGCGAGTCCTCGGCTCCGCGTGGCCGGCGTGTGCAACTCCGCGCGGAAGAGGTGGGACCCGCAGATCCCAATTTACGGGATCCCCGGAAGCCTTCGCGGATGCCGACGAACGTGGCCGCTCGCGAGATCGCGTTCGGCGTGAAGTTGTGCAGCTCCACGCCGTAGTGGTAGCACAGGGCCCGCATGAAGCGGCTCGTCGGCGCCGCGAAGCCGCGCTCGTGGAAACGGACGAAGCTGACGACGTAGCTGAACGGTGGGTTGGGAACTCGGTCCCTCTCCAACGGCACGATCCACTCCGCGGGCTGTCCATCCACGTTCGCCGCCGGCCACCAGTAGATACAGAGATAGCGTCGTCGCCGTCGAGCGCTCCCATGCCGGCGGGTCAATGACGGTGATGGACTGCTGGGGAGCCATACGAATGGGCGAAGGAACGAGGAACGAGAAGCAAGAACGGCTCTAGAACAGAGGCGCAAAGGCAAGAACAGCTCGGGGGCTAGAAGCGCGAGAGGCAGGGATGGCAAATGCTAAGTGCGAAGGTAAAAAACCGCTCCTCCTCCTCCTATTGGATTTATAGACCGCGAGGCGTGCTCTCCGGAGCGCACACCCCGCACGCATTAACTGCAGGCGAAATTTTCCCTCACTGACGGGCGGGGCCCACCACGACCGCGGTGGCCGCACGTCCGCACGCGCGCCATCATCACGGCGCGATGAACCGAGGGCCGCGGCGGTGGTCACGTCCGCCCGCCCACTCCGCCCACTACGCGCGCGGCCGCGCGCGCCGAAAAGGCGCGCCCGCGCCGCATGACTATAGCCGCGACCGGCGGGCATTAAATGGCCGGTCCCTTACCGTGTAAGGAAGACCCTCGAGCGGCCCGAGCCCCGTGCTCAAATAAGACCGACCCTCGAAGGGTGCGAATACCGACCGGTGGCCTCGAAGCCCGTTCAAAATAAACGGCGCCACAGTGCCCTCGATCTACGTAAATTACGATCGGCCGGTTCGAGGGCCGGCACGGCTGAGAACCCTCTAAACCTGCAGATGCGAAGAGACGGGAGCACTCCGCTGCTACGCCGCACGGCCCTACTGATCAGGGGTTCGAAACCTGACCCTCGACGGCTTCGAACAGGTGCCCCAGATCACCAGAGTCAGGGACGACGAGGGCGCGCGCATTCGAGCCTTTCCTCGAGCCCGCCGGCTCGAGGGCGCCCCACATGTCGTGTTCGAGAGCCGCCGAGGGCGCCTAGCCGGGGGTATCCCACCGAGGGAGATCTTCCGCGCCCCTCGGTCCCTAGCGAACACGACCGAGCCCCACCTAGAAAACCCGCGCAAGCGCTTTAATGGACGAGTCTCCGACCACGAGCCTACCCTTATCGAATGGGGCATGGGCGTCCACTTGAACCGCTCACTAACAGCCCTCAACAAGGAATCCGCAATTCGCGACCCGATCGATGGAGGTTGCGGAGACCTCACCCTCCGTCCCGCGGAGGGACCGCGAGGGTGCGTTTAAAACAAGACGAAGAGCTCGCCCCCGATCGCCTCGAATGGGCCCGTGCTCGGGGGCTCGACGCACGGCTACACCTCCTGGGATGCACCGAACGCGAAAGATATCAGTTGCACGTGCGTCACCGAAGCCGGCTGAAACATCGCCGATGCCGGTTGAGATATGTACCACGCCCGCTGATAAAAATTCCGCGAAAAAAACCCTGCATGAGCACTCACGCTCCTGCAGGGCTTCGGGGGCTAGACCCGCGGGTCCGCTGACGCGGCCCCACGGAAAGGCGCTTGCAACCGGAAGGGAAGAACGTCCCATCGCAGGCTCCCGCATCCGCGGGGAACCCCGGCCGCACACCCACGGATGCTCGGGGGCTGCACGTCGGGGACGCCATGAGGGTCCTAAAAAACCGGGGGAATCCCGCTTAAAACCCGCAAAAAAACAAAACACACCTCTAGCCTAACACAAAACACGCACACACGGCACGGCCCACCGGGGCGGCCCGCCAGTCGCCCCCTCGAGCGAGGTCCGCCTCGCTCGAGGGTCCCCCGCCTCCCTCGAGCGGGCTCCGCCTCGCTCGAGGCTCCCTCACGAGCGCACCTGCTCCCGCACGCGGGTACGGGCATTTAATGCTCTGACACAGTAGAGCCGCGCCATCACGCGCCTGGGAATCACGTCCCGGCGCTGTACCACCAACTCCCTAGGGGAAGCCCATCCCCTCCACTGTGGGGGGCTGTGCGACGAGGCCGGTGTCAGCTTCGTGACACTGTGCCGCCCACTCTTGTACGGCTAACGCGCCGCGCCCTCGAAGGGGGGCCGGCCGCACCCTCGAACCCTCCTCTCGTTACTCTGCAGGGTCAGACCATGACATCAGGCCGGCGGGAGCGCCATCCCCGTCGCTGTCAGCCCTGTGCGGCCATCCCCATCCCTGTTGTGCCACGCCGTGCACTGCTACAACTACTCCGACACTATTGAGCACGCGGGGACGGGACGCCGCCACGCCTGCTACTGCACCGAGTACGGAGCGTCGTCAACGGCTCCCTCGAGCCCGCCTGAAGGCGCCCCGGTCAACCACTATGGCTCCACCCTCGAAGTCGCCCCTGTTCAAGAAAAGGACATGTCGCGACACCGTAATTGGAGCAAGATTCGCCAGGACGGCCGTCAGCTCCGCGGCACTGTACACCATACCTCCACACGTAGCTGAATAGTGCGGCATGCCTGTAAATTGCCCTCTCCTTGGCCTATAAAAGGGAGGCGATCCCCCCCCCCCCCCCCCCGTGCCGCGCGGGGACGACGGATAGCGATCGACTACGCGCTCTCCGCCCTCCCCACGATATTGGCACTCGCCTCAATCACATCCTTTGGGACTTGGAGGCCACGCCTCCTCTCCCGCCTCGCTTGTAGCCACCCCTCTACAGCACCCCGTGCGAATCAATACAGTACCTCGAGCACACCCGTGTTGGACGTACGGCTCCGGCCGGAACCAGGATAAACCAAGTGTCCTTAGTTGCTTAGCACCGACCATCGAGAGGCAGATCTCAACGCTCATTACTAGTTAGTGTCGGGACTACTTTCCGCACCGACACAACCAAACAATTGCACTCATGGATTAATTATACTCATTATATTCGTCACGCAAAATTGCACTCAATTGTAAAAAGGTTATGTAAATAAACTTCATTCGGTACTTATACATGCGAGAATCTCTTGGTGAAAAAATTTTCACCCGGCATCCAAACACCGCAGGCTTAGGGTTGTGTATAAACAAAAGAAGGGATGTTTCATTTCCAACAAGACAAGTTATCACACACCAATTCAAGGAAACAAGATTGCTCTATCGATTGCCATTGATTGGATTGCTCAAGTGAAGAGGGTAATTGAAGTTGTGACAAAACATAAATAAGTGTTCTAGCTGTTGATTTCCTGGCCTGTATAGGTGATAATAGAGCTCTCAGCCTCTCTTACATTTCCTTCTTCCAGTGCTATGCTCAGTCCTATCTACACCCGGGAATTGGAACTAATAACATGCCATATCACGTACAAGACAGCAGATTAATAGCTTACTCTGCGCATACTTTGCAGCTTTTCCGGCAGAAGCCAGGTGCTTCCTTGGTCCCCACCATGTAGTTAGGGTTCTTCGCGCACTCACCCACAGCCGCCCACTGGGGGCAGAGAACATTGTCGTCCTCACAACCGTCAGACGAACCCGACTGCTTGACAGGGATGTCAAAAGACCTCACATGGATCCATTTAGTGGCGGACCACTTCTGCCCTTCGATGACGGGGCAGCTCCCGTGCAAGCTGTCAGAATCTGTTGTTGCATCAGGGTGGAGACTGAAGAACAGAAGGGCGTCACCCTTTACTGGTTTAACTGCGGAGGGTGCCAACATTTAGACATCAGAGTAAACATAAGTGGAAGCCTGGAAACTATACCTAGTAAGATATACAAAGCTTAGAAAGCCTACTGAGAAACTAGACTCAAGTCATGGACCAGGACCATAGTCATGTTACGAAAAGCTGGTCAAGATCATAAAGCATGCATGACTATAAGGTAACTTCAGTTTTATCAGGAATGGCCGTCATACCTGCATATCCATTTCTTGCACACTCGGACCAGGTGTCGTCCTTGGGTTGTAATAGCTTCCCCTGTGCAATGTCTCAGTTACTGCAACTGACGTTCTTAAGACAAAAAACACAACAATGACAAGTAATTACCTCTGCATTGGGGAAGATAGTCTCTCCGCCCTTCTCAACATTTGATAGGTACATAAGCACAGTGGCAATGCGGTGGCCCCCAAGGGCTTGATTATTTTTGTCATGGAAGTAGTCATAGTGGGGCTCATACTTCTCACCATTCTGGTAGTGTAATATCTGAATAGATTCACCATTCTCTGAGCATGCCACAACAATAAATTATTATTATTGACAATTAAGGAAGGAAACGCAATCCAATAGGGTTTGAGAAATTTATTTTAAGCTTTCAAGGTACCTGGTGGAAGAAATGTCCAAGCAGCTATCCTCTCTTCTATTCTCTTTACTACTTCATCCTGCCAAGTGATAGCTTAGTTAATATACTGATGTTTCATTTTTGTTGTCCACGCACAGGTAATTGTTGCCAGATAGTATGTAGGACATTTATACTATTTTCTAATTCCAAATAAGCTATGACCCAAATGTGAACGCATGCTATCAAGAAACATATATCATGTTG
This sequence comes from Cenchrus americanus, assembly GCA_947561735.1. Classification (NCBI taxonomy): domain Eukaryota; kingdom Viridiplantae; phylum Streptophyta; class Magnoliopsida; order Poales; family Poaceae; genus Cenchrus; species Cenchrus americanus. Next base: position 62,543,297 of record OX387240.1, read on the forward strand.
ACCAAACTGATTTGACTGCAAGCGGCCAAGCACGACTACCTAAAATTAATATGTTCTCGTTAAAAAAAAAGGGAAAAGTGTGTCATGTGCAGCCCTTTAGGGACCATATCAGGGAGGAGCAGGACCATATGGTCCTGTGGAATTCACGTTTCTGCAATTAAGTACTGCTATAGAGCAAAACAATTGGCAACCAGGAAAACAAAGCAAACTTTAACCCAACAGACATGAATCTGTTTTGCTGACCTTAATCCAGTTACGTAAGATATAAAGAGGACTAAGCAGCCAATCAAGAATAAGATATCTTGTTATTGTAGTCCACATAGTATACAATGAAATTTATACAACCAAAAAGAACTGGCACATACCAACTGACCATAGTAAAATAGAAAATACAAACAACAAAATCATTTAATAGAAGGAACGAACATTCAGATCTTTATGTATAAACAGGCAAATCAATTTTAACCCAATGGCAGATCCTTGTCATTTTACCTCTGGATAACTAAAGGTAAATATGATGGATATTCAATGGATCACCAAATTATATTTATAATTTTTTTAGAACAATACAATTCATTAAAAAGAATCAAAGTTATTCTTTTGAGCTATAGGTTACCCAAGGTGAAACCCAGTATGAATATTCGCTATGAACGCAAGTATAATAATAATTTAGTCATGAATGTGACTCGCAATGATATCACCAAATCTTGGGGCAGATCTGCTGGGGGTGCTGCGGCACCCCTTAGCCCATGTTTGTCCATGTAAATTTAGTTTTATAGCTCATAAATTCATCTATAAAACATGAATTATAGCTTATCTGAGGCTCAGCACCCCTTGTCATCTGATTCTGGATTCGCCCCTGTCCAAATTCATGTCCACAGAAGAGCTATATTCACAAAGATTTCATTGTGTTTGTGCATTCTACCAATGCATCACCACTGTTAAGACACGAACCTTGTAAATCTATGAATTAATTTCAAGCAAAAAAATTTCCCTTCTATTTTAGAATTGCAAACCAGCAATACCCAATGTAAGTTGCAAATGTTCCTTATCATCTTATTTCACTTTGTGAGTGCGCAAGCATTCACTTCCATTACTTCACACACGAGCACCAAATCAACATGAGGCTCCTTCCTAGATCCGAACCATAAAGAAAATGAAATCGATTGGAATGCTGTTTTGTCACCTGCTTCTTCTCGAGGAACATGCCGGAGCTGGTGCGCACCTCGCTCTGGACGCTCTTCCCGGATTCGTTGTCCGCCACCATCGACTTCTCCAGCTTGTCCTTTGCCTTCAATAAACAAAAAAGAAACGAATCAATCAATCAATCGGCTAAGGCAGACATCACAAGCCAATCCCCACCCAGCCTCCGGCACTCACCAGCGCGATCAGGTGGTCGCACTCGGCATCCGTCAGGAACCCCTTGTGCAGGAACGCCCTACACAGACACACGGAACCACACAGCCGTCAGACCCGCACGCAACCTAGGATTTTGTAGGGGAGGGGAGAGCAGAGTGAGAGGGAGAGATCGGATCGTCACCTGGGTCGCCACGAGAGCTGGACCACGCGTGAGGGGTCGAAGCCGCCGGCGCCCCGGCTCGCCGCGGTGGCGGGGAAAAGGCTGTCGGCGAGTAGGAGCGCGACCGTGGCGGCGAGGAAGAGATAGCGGTGGAAAGCCATGGCGCCGCGAGATTGGGAGGAGGACGAAGGGTGGAGTGGAGGGTTGGAGAAGAAGAAGCGGGGGTGTCAACCGTTCAGGCGCCGACGTGACCTGAGAGTGCCACTGACAGCGGGCCTGATAAACGTAGACCCCAATCGTCAATGAGAACGAAGAGAGGACAAGGAGGACTGAGCGCTTTGCCAAGTCGTTCCGGAAGTTTCTCAAACCACGCGAGTGGCCTGACATCTCGCTTTCTGGGCTGGGAAGCGGGATGCGATAGCAATGCGTCTTCCCACAAAATCTTTCACACTCTTTCGTTTAAAAATAGTCAAGCGTGCGCGTGACCCGACCTTCCAGGGCAGTCCATGCAGCTTGTCGATTTTCTTTGAGTGGTAAACGCATGGGAGGTAGAACTGGGTGTGTAACAGGTAATCAAGGTGTTGAAGTGTCAAGGATGACATGATTATTGCGATAGCCAGCAGTGGAAAAAAAAGAAAGAACGATTGTTTGCTTGGGGATGATAACTCATGCGTCATGGGGAGCCTAGAAATAGAAGAAATAACATTATTTCCGATAGCAGGAGTGGTGTCGAGAGTGTGTGCCTGTTTGTGGCGACGGGAGAGGTGGTGTTGCGCGGGGTCGGAGATAGGTCGCAGCACTGCCAACGCGTGCGAAAAAGGCATTGCGCGATCACAGAGATGCGACGGTGCATGCGGTCTTGTCTACACTACTCCTATCTATCTATCTATTCGCAGGACCTGTTTGTACGACGAATTTGTGTAGCAGGCGCGATCTGGGGAGTGGGTATCTCCCAATGTTCAGAGAACTGGCTGCAATGATGCATGTACTATGGAGTTGTCCATCGTAGATCGCATGCGTCTTCGTGTTTCGACGTGGCTACAGGATGTACCGCATGTAGTAGGCATTGCGCATCTAGTACGATAGTAGGGCATAGACTAACAGCGCATGTTGTCCCATTTGATTCGGTCCTGAAAGGGTGTTCAGCGTATGACAGTGCATGTCTTAAAAAAGCATGGATGCGAAAAAAAAGTAACATGCAGGACCTGGCACCACACTGAGAGTCTAGCTAGGCATCTCGTGTGTAGTCGTTTGCAATAGCAACAGGGGGGTCCACCCTACGTATGAACTGTTGGCCCCGTGGGTGCAGCGTTGGGTGCAGTAAAAAAAAGAGCTCTCGCCCTAGCTCTAAATGGAACTCTGGCCCTAGCTCTGGGCCTCAACTCAGCCGATGGACGTCGAGAAAAGAGACTGCACCAGAATTTTGGATGCGGTCTAGTAGGTCTATGATGATCCTGTGCGCCGGCCGTACCGTGGCTGCACCCCCCTTATGGATCTGTTACTCTGCTCTTGCAGGCAACTTCTGTGAAACCTGCGTGTGCACGGCACACGGAAGCCATGAGGTGATATGCATGATTCCGAATTTGTAAAACAACCAATGATAAATAGTGCAATAAATGTGTAAGTTGCTGGTTTGTGCTTGTCAGTAAGGTGGTTGTCAGTGAAGCATGCCAAACACTTGATTCTAAAACCTCTGTGTTATGAATAATGATCTATGAAATTTCTGAATGGTAGTTCTGTCCAGATTGTCTACTGTGCAAGTTAACTTGATACGTGGACGCCGGAGAATTATTGTTCACACACCAATGTATGTGAATAATAAAACAGTAATGATGGTCAAGAATGGATGGAACTGATGGTTAATTTCCGCAAACTTAGTCTGTCCAGAATGTGAAATGTCTTGAACATACCTGTCCAGGGTGCTTAGATTCAAAAAAGTTCTTGGATTCAAAAAAGTGCTTGGATTCGGAAAAAAGTGCTTATATTTAAAAATCTTTGCAAGAAACTGGGCGCTGCGTATTTTTATGTTGTTTAAAAAATTAAGAACCATGTCTATGTTTTTCCCATGGCACCCGTGTGTGGGTCGTGCACGCGCAGGGGTTCACTGAATCTGGCTGCAAGAATCTTGCATGCAGAGCTCCAGAGTACTACCCATTCCTCGCCGGGCAGTTTGGGTGCACTGGCTTTCGGTACGCGCGGCGCGGAGGGTGCATCATACACCTTTTTGAAGGTGCTTGACCGTATCCAAATCTTTTTCGTGCAGTATCTTTTGACGTGTAGCGCGCGACTGAAATGAATCGATCGAATCGATGATCCACTGAAGCATCTCCCAACCATCGTTGCACCCACGGGACCAATAGTTCTTTTTTTGTTTGTTTCTGGTCAGACGATTGAGTTTCTGCCGACGGCCATACATGCAAGGACCTCGATGTCTTGACTCCACGGGTTTTTTGTTTTTGGCACATGGGAGCACTGGCATCGATGTCGGTCGTATGCACACTGGATATCATAGTGCAAGTCGAGCGTGGTCAGGCACGAGTTCATCCCAGGTGCTGACGGAACAAGACTCTCGAGCATTGCACCAGTGCATGCTGGGGCGCGACGCTCACTACAGTTCCATGCAATCTGCATGCAACAGCCGTCGTCGCCCATATTCGTACGTATCAAGTCATTAAAGATTAGGACAACGATAATCAAAACTTATATTACGTAACACTCACTACACACTTGATACCCTCATAACTAACTCAGTTACAGAAAGCCTCACAAAATAAAAGTTTGGACCACAGGCCCCACTAGTACGTGGTAAGTGCATCAAAACATATTTGACAATTTCGAAAAAAAACATATTTGACAAACCACACGATGCCCTACATATGTTCGGATCTAGTACATGCTTGCCAGATCGGACATCTTGTGTCGGCCCATGGATCAGGGTGGCCTCGCGGGATCTTGGATTTACAGCCTCAAAACAAATGCCTTTCGGCCAAATGGTTAGTTAACTTCTTGAACACCGAAGGGACCCGGCAAACTTTGCTAAGTAATAAATATTTGAGAACCAAGACCCTGACGCAAGTATCTGCCAAACCAAATGACTCACTTTTGGAGAGGCCTCATGCATATTAAAGATGAGGTTCTTTCTAAAGGCTGTTTCAACATTAATGATGGAAGCAGCACTAGATTTTGGGAGGATACCTGGTTAGGCGATAAGCCGCTCAAGGATACTTATCCTTCCTTATACCATATTGCGCGGGATAGGAAGGTAACGATTTATAAGGTCTTGTCCTCTATACCTCTAAATATATCCTTCAGGCGGTCTCTGGTGGATAATAACCTTAGTCAATGGCTTCACCTAGTAACTCGGGTCTCTAATGTTGTTCTGGTGGATGGTAAAGATTATTTTAAATGACCGCTGACGAAAAATGGCGTTTTCACTGTCCGATCGATGAATCTTGATGCTTTAGATACTCATCCACTGTTTCAGAATAGGAAGATCTGGAAGTGGAAAATACCTCTTAAAATCAAGATTTTTCTCTGGTTTCTTCATAAGGGCGTCGTTCTGACAAAAGACAACCTTGCGAAGAAAAATTGGAAAGGGAGTCAGAAGTTTGTCCGCTATAATTTGAATGAAACTATACAACACCTCTTTATAGATTGCCCCTAAGCTAAGATGAGGTTTATTTTCTATGCGACTAATTTGAGCCAACCTAGATCTATTAACCATATGTTTGGTAACTGGCTTAATAATCAACATAAAGATTTTAAGCAACTGATTTGGGTCGGTGTTGCAGCCGTCTGCTGGGCTATTGGGAAATGCAGGAATGATATAGTTTTCAAAAGGACGAAGTTTAATTCAATTTTGCAGGTATTTTCAGGGGAGCTTATTGGTTACGCTTCTGGGCCCAGTTGCAGTGTAAGGAGCAGGCCAAGGACATCCTCATCGCTATGAGCAGGAGATTGTAAGTCATTGCTCTACAGTTTGCCAATGAAGGATGGAATAATTTTTATCGTTTACCTTAGGTGGGGGCATGTTGCCAGTAGCTGTCTGTCTGCTCTGTTTGACTTTTGTCTGAACTCTGTAATAATTGGTTGTGTACATTTTCGGATGTAGAGGCCGGATATTTTTATCCGTTATTAAAAAAATGTTCGGATCTAGTGCAGGTACCATGTCGGAGGCGTGTAGGATGAAGGAAGGCGCCAGTCGAACAACTTCTTCACTGGATTTCCTGGCCCTGGCCAAATCCCATTGTCAAAGCATGGGAACTTCCGTCCGCGGAATCCGTAGGTGATCTCCGGCAAGTTGAACGAGAGTCGTCATCGTGGAAGTATACACCTTGAATTACCCTTGCCCACGAACACCATGAGACAATCATCAAGGGCGCTCCCACGCATAATACAGCCCTGATGGTACCACCGGCTCTTTGCTCATTCGGAAAAAGTGCTTATATTCAAATATCTTTGCAAGAAACTGGGCTTTCTTCTAGCCTTAGAGCATTTGACCCATCTACGAATCTAGTAGCAAAAAATTTTTTGGCATACACATGCCATAACATCTCACGGACTGTTTACTGGTTTGACTGCATCAACCCTCCACTGGATGCTACGGCGACTGATGAACGAGTAGCCGGCCTCTGTCTTCATTGTTTGAGCACATCGACCGTATTGCTTCTGCAGTACTATGCACATTCGTAAACTTCTGCGGTGCTGGGCCGTTACATCCCAAAAAAAGCGTCACATCAAGAAGTAGGATGGTCTGTCTTCCTTGGATGGGACGATTTTTTAATTTTAACTTTTTTTCAAAATTATTTTTAAAAATAACACCTAAAAACATTATTTGCAGATCTAACCCTTTTGGTTGCGCCGGCCCGCCTGGCGCGGATGGATAACGTTGTCGCGCCCCATGCAACGGCACGGCGGGCCCGCCACACTGGCACTGCGGGCTTACCGGGCCTCCTCCTGCCGCGCCACACGCCATGTAGGCTGGCGCGGCAGGAGGTTCTCCAATTTAATCTACCAACTTTGAATCATCTAAATAAAATAGTATTTGAATTTCAAATGTCGCAAAAATTGATATGCATATTATATAAGGTCTAAACATTCCATTTTAGTGAAATTTACGAGACAAAGTATTACATATTTTAAAAATTTTAATTTCAAAGTAAGCTATGTATTATCCTTATATCCCACTTAGGGTTCTCGTTAAATAGTTATCTATCTAGGATGATACCAATTAAATATCATTTAAATATTGATTGTCACGAAACTTGTCATGCACATTGTATAAGGTGCAAAGTTCTCATTTTGATAGCATGTAAAGAGTAAAGTGATACATATTATTTTGAATTACATTTTTCAAAGTAAGTCGTGTATTATCCTATTATTCGACTTAGGTTCTTTGTTAATAAAATAACGAGCATGTCAAATTTTGTAACATTTAAAGTTCAAATGTTATTTTATTTCGATCGTTCAAAGTTGATAAAATTTAATTGAGAACCTCCTGCCACATGTTGTCGCGCTGATGCATGTGGCACGGCATGAGGAAGGCTCGTCAGCCCACCATGCCAGCGTGGCGGGCGCGGCGGCGCGGCGAAGGGTGGGCTGCCGCGCCACGTGGGCCGGCGCGGACAAATGAGTTAGATCGCAAATAAAATTCCGGTAGTGTTATTTTTAAAATAAAATTAAAAAAGGTTAAAATTAAAGTTGGGAAGAAGCCAAATTGAGATTCAATAATTGACAAGACTCTTATAGGAATAATAGTATGCTAACTAAATTATGGGCAAAGTCAAAGTGCAGAAATTTATACCTCCTCTAATTCAAGCAGAGACAAATGTTTTTCTAGCATCAACGGAAATCATCCAAAATATTTTACTACTAAATAGGAAAGGTGAAACCTAAGGTGATTAGCTACTAAGCTGATAATAAGGCCATCATTGGTAATTGAAAATAATTGAAGTTGTGAATATGTCTCTTCAGTGTATGCAAAACATGCAGTTAGCTTCATCATGGGTAAACACTAATTAATATCAGTTTTAACCTTACTTGTAAGCTTTGAACTGACAACCAGCGCTGGGCATCCAAAGGGCAAAGAGGTAACAGACAGTGAGACAGGAACACTGAAGGTGCAAACTTTAGATTAGGAACCTAATCAATTTGGTAGAAAATCAGAGAGATACAGAGAAATTTTGAGCTTAATCAGCGGAATCGGTGCTCATAGGCAAACCATCGAGCATAAGGTGTGCACCTCCTGCAAGTCTACTGCAGTGGCAGATGTGTCAACTGAACCAGTGCGAGCGCACGCAATAATCCTTCCCCAGCTTGTTGCCTTGGCCTGCATTAGCGCGTGTCAGCAGTGAGCAGAGCGACGGTGGCGTGGACTCATGTATGCAGCGACGGGGAGCAAGGACGATTCGAGGTTGATGACGGGGCGGCGCATCTCCTCGGCTCGGCCGCACCATCTCCGACCGGAGAAGTAGCAACACTTGAGAGGGAAATACGCCGGGCAACAGGAGGCATCGGACGGGCCAAACAGTGGGGGGCGGTGTCACTGCAGTTAGTTCGAGTGTCTGCCACATCCGCCGCTTGGCAGGTCAGCAGCGCTGCCCCATGGCGGGCTCACCCGTCGCCGGCCAAATCGGCCACGCCGGAGCTCGGCTGCGGCGCGCCCGTAGATGGCTCGCCCTCGCGCGCTTCCATTATTGGGAAGGCAAGCCTCCTCTGCTTTGCCCGCCCCCACCCCTTGGTGCGATCTGGCCAGCTCCACCCCACAGCGCGGCGCCGCCCGAGGCGCGGCGGTGAGGAACCCACAATTCGCGAGCGCGGTGGTGGGGGCAGGGCCACGACGCAACGCTCGAAGGTTCGGGAGCTCGCTTCTGGACGGCTCAATCAAAATCCAACGGCCGGTAGAAAACAGGTGACGTGGCCCTATGAGGTGCCTTCTTTTGGTTGAGATTTCGTTTTGTAGAGATTAAATAGAATTTTAACATTTAAATTTTATTTCTAAAAAATTTAAATACATCATTAACTCATTATTAATCAAACTTTAGTGTTATGTGTTTTAATAATGAATTAGTTAACATGTAAGTGGGTCCGTCTGTGGGCTGTCTGCAGGCATCCGCTTCAACCGCTTGTGAAATTTGCTAATCCCGCAAGAGCCTACTTTGCCTGCCCCTGGGTACCTGCAATTAGGGATGAATTCGGATGTCTGGAAATCCGAATTATTCGAATTCATATTCATTTAAAACGCAAATGCGGAATTCGTATTCGTATTCGAGTTGAAAGTGGATGGCAAAATGGAAGCGTCTGAAATCGACTATAAAAACCGAATTCGGATTCGAATATCCGGATTTCAGTCGGATAAGGATAAAAACGATACATCTATCATCCAAAACGACGCGAAAACATTCTTGCGGGCGCCAAGCCGCCAGCTCGCCCGCGCAGTGCCCCAAGAATCACCGCAATATCCTCTAGCGGGAACAAATTCACCGCGCCCTTTGCTTCGCGCCGGGATTCTGCAGCCCGCGCGCATCAAAATTTTCGCCATATTTTAGTTGCTGCCTGCAGAGCTCTCCCATTTTGGGACAATTTTTTAATTTTAACCCCTTTTTAATTTATTTTTAAAAATAACCCCTGGCGAACTTTTTTTTGCACCCGGTGACCCCTTTTACCGCGCCTTGCGGCGTGGCGCGGCAGGCAGCCGTTGCCGCACCACATGCGGCGGCGCGCGCGAGCTACCACGGCCGGCCGCGCGCGTGCGCGCCGGGCGTGGGCCGGCCCCGCCGCGCCACATGCACCGGCGCGGCGGGGGGCTGCCGCGCCACCCCGCCCCCGGCGCGGCGGTGCCCCGGTCTAGAGGGCCCGCGCGGCCTCCTTTCTTCTTCCTCCTCCCTCTCTTCTCTCCCGGGCCCGACCTCGCTTCGTCCGAACCGCCGCCGCCGCCGCCCCCCCTATCCGGCGATTTGTGGCGGGGATAGTGTGGGAAATCGATCCCTATATCCTTGGAAGGTATTGCCCTTATTTAATCTCAGTTTTAGCACTTAATTTTGCCGTATTTTGCATGTATAGGTGAGCTAGGGTTTGACAATAATTTGAAATTGTGATGTGTTAGATGTTGGATGTGTTGAAAGTTATGCTTTGGGAAGTTTCATTAGACATTGTGCCATCTATTGATATGTTGAAAATACGTTGCTTTACTACATGCTTTAGTGTAGGTTTGCTTTACTACATGCTTAATACAATGTTGCAAATATGTTGAAAGTGATTGTTCATTTGATATCATTGGTTGTAGGATTAGTAGACATGAGCCACCAAAACCCACGCTACTGTGCCATTGTTAGGGGTAAAGGAAGTTTTCCCGAAGAGTGGGATGAAAACGGTCCTGTGCCTCGAGCTCTCCCCCGTACCCAATTGTTTATGTGGTGTGCCGGCTTATGTGAAACGATCTAGGTGTGCCGGGATCGGCGGGTAGAGCATTCTCTTGTTGTTGGATTAGGGAAACACCACCCCCGGCAGCTCCTTGTTATTTTTTGCAGTGGATAGACGGGCCCGACAAGTTTGATCCTAGGATACGTCTCTTCCCGTATGCGAGTCATGTCTTGAAGCCATATCGTGAGTTTCAACGATGGGTTCCTCCTCCACCGAATCCTCCACCGATGACTTATGAGGAGAAGCAGTTGGCCGCCATTGAGCGAGTTAACAACCCTCCATTATGTGATTGTGGAGTGCGTGCGTATCTTCAACGACCAAACATTGAGGCCCCAAATAAGTTTACACCATTCTTTCGTTGCTCCCTAAAGACTGTTGTAGGTAAAAAAGCATATCCTTGTTATCATTTAAGTTTTATAAATGTGCATGACTCATTGCTATTAATGGTTGTTCGCATTTCGAGTGGGTGGCCTAGGTGTGACTTCAATGAATACATACATGGACCAAGATTGGATTGGCCAACGAGAATTTGAAGTGAAAGAGTTCGAGTCCGGACGAAGGCTTGGCCTTGCCTTAGCTATCCACCTTCACGGTGCAAGTGTGGCATAGTAGCCACGGAAGGTGTTGTGCCATCTGAGCTCGGTTTTGGAATGTTTTGTGGCAATGCATATGGAGACTTTTGGGTGAGCATGATGTGAACTTCTTTGCTTTAGTTAGCACTACCGTCGTTGTTGTCTTCATTTTGATTTAACTTTGTATGATACGGTCTTATATTTTGCAGGAGGGGCGGACTTGTGATTGGGAGCAATTTCTTGGTCGTCGTGAGTTAATGTTAGAGTTGGGACGAACTTCTGAACCTGGGAGGAGGTTTAAAACTGAAACTATTAAAAACAAGATAAGAGCAAAATATGGTGTGCCCTTACCGAAGAGGAGGATCTAAGTGGTCCAATTTGTGATGAGATGGTTCGTGAAACCGGAGTGGTGCTAGAATTTGTAGTTGGTTACGTCAACTACAAGAAAATTGTGGCATATTGGCGTTGTAACGGGGAGAAGTTCTTAGAACGGGGGATACGTCCGTTGACCGGCAGAGGAGAAGAGTGAGAAGAAGAGGAAAAATGAAGAGGAGTGGAAGGCATTGATGGAGAGGTCCAGGGATAGGTCGAGGGATGAAGCGCCTAGAAAGGCGAGAGGCCGAGAGAAAAGGTAAGAGGATTGTGGGAGGATGATGAATGGTGCTCAAGTCTCAGTTGCATGTGTTGCAGTGTAATATTTTTTTTCAATGAACAAGTGTGTTTGGTAGTTTTGTATTAAGTGAACACTTTGTTATGTGATGTAGTTGATGATGAATGGTCCTTAAGTATCAGTTGTATGTGTTGTAGTGAACTATTTTTTCAATGAAAAAATGTGTTTGGTTGTGTTGCATGCATATTTATTAATGGAGCAGGAGATTAGAAAAATAACAAATTTAGGAATAATAGTTCCATTATTACAACACATTCGGATCTAGTTTTCTTAGAACAATATTACACTAGCATGATGTAAACGAAATAGTAGTTCAAATATTACAACACCGCATGGTCAAAGACAACGACCTCATACAAAGTTCCAATATTTAGCCATCCTTGTGATGTGATGACGAAGGTTTATCCTTCTTGGTACCTTTTTTAGTTGGTGGATTAGGAACAGACGGGTTTGCTGCAGGACCGTAAAGACCACCCGGAGCATAAAGACCATTCCAAGGGGGGTCCTCTCCTCTTGCAATGGCATCTGCAGTTTTTCCTTGCAGATAACGAAGCATGCCTCTTTTAAAAGTGGTCATTTTCTTTAGATCAGGTGCTGTATTTGTGTTTTTGCCCTTCGGATCACCACCACCATTACCATCCTCACCCCCTCCGGCAGCAGCCGTAGACATCTCTAGTTATTGTTAAAAAAATGAACATTATTTCGAAGTAGTTAAACTGATTACATTAAATTAACAAAGAGAGGAAACGTACCTAAGATAGAAGATGAGCCCGTGAGGAGAGGGAGGAGCCTGCAAGGTGTGGCAGTACTGCGGTCGCCGTCGCTCTTTATATAGCCGTGGCAGGGTGTAGGGTGTGTTTTCTTGTACTCACATCACATGTAGTAGGGTAGGGGGTAGGGTGTGTTTTCTCCCACGGATTGAATGGCCCACCACTTCTTCTCTTTCCCTATATATGTCACCCTTCAGTTAACCATTGTTGTTCACAATAACCAGCAATGGATGACTTGTCAGGTGAGGATAATTCTCTCGGTCCCGACTTGTGGACAGAACAGGATCCCGAATGTAAGGAGTACTTCCCACCAAGAGAGAAGAGTTATTTCCGATCTTTGCGGGATGTTAGACCGTACGATTCGAAGAAACCAGTAAAGTGTCCAAGATGCATGCACAATGAGTCTTGTGTAATGCAAGTTTATGAGGGAGGTGGACTTTACTACTCCAGTCGTCGCTTTTGGCACTGTCCACGTGCGTGGGTAAGGAACACTACCACGAGTATTTCCATCAGTTTATTTAGGTAACTAACATACTATTACGCTTGCGGTACTCATATGACCCTAACAATCGCGGTTTCTCGCAATGGGTCGATCCGCCGACTATTCATCCATATGAAGAGTACATCACGTACCTAGAAGGACGCATCGAGAAGCCGAAGCATGAGGTCGCGGAGGCACTTACTCCTCCGGATCCACCATCTAGCGACGACGCGCTATGCACTGCGAGATGTCACATGAAGAACGAGTCCACCGTCAAGTCCATCCCCGCCACCTCCACCCCCGTTTGGGAACTACTACATGCCTTCCCAGGAATCGAGTGGTTTTGGCTCTATGTTATCCGGACAGTTCTCGTACAAGTAGATTATTAGTGTTGTAATTGTTGTGTAAACTACCTTATGCCATTTGCAGCTTTCAATTCAGAACCCCATCGTGATGAACATGATATGTCATGTACGTGTGCTTTAAAATTTGAATTGACAACACTGAAAAAGCTCGTCGCACTAACCGATTGAGTGACGAGGAGTGCCGGTGGACGTACGTGTGCTCGTCGCACCGGTGAGCCTCTCCACTCCTTCCGAAAGATCCTTTTTTGTCCCTTGATTTTGCCCCGTTTGGGGAAAAAGGTGGTTTACGAGGCTTGTTTTCGGTAGGGTAAATTCGATCATCGGGAGGATTTCTTGCTTAGATGGGGGGAATTTGGGTTTTCTTAAAATTGGGGTGAAATGTGTCAAGATACGGATAAAATAGGCGGATTTGAGGTTACTAGAGTTGGGAGAAGGGGAATCTTTGGATTACGGGGACTGTTTCTTGCGGGTTCTGTAGCTCTTGCGAGTGTGTTTGCTTGTCTTTGTGATGTCCACAAGCTGCTTCCTTTTATTTGTAAGCAGCGGTTCTGGTTGCCGAGTTGGGTGGAATGTAGTGGTCCCGGGGGGAGTTTGATGACCTTGGTCAGCACTCAGGAGGCTTGTTGAGTGTAATTGTGTACGCCTTGGGTATAGTAGTTATTTTTTTGTAAAAAGTTCTTGTTTTGCCTTCTGTACAAATATATAGTTGACAAAAGTGTTTACTTGTTAAACATGACTTTTCAGATGTGCAAATATGTTGCTCTGTGCGAAGAAGTTGGTCTGAGTCCTGAATCACAGCTTGCTGTTAGAAGCCATCCTAAACAAAGCAATCCTTGTGTGTTCAACACTCCAAGCAATTATGTGCCTGAACCTAGAACACCATTCGATAATGTTAATCCCCAGGCTCCTCTTATGTCATGTACGTGTGCTTTAAAATTTGAATTGACAACACTCTGAAAAAGCCTTTGCAGTCATGAAACAGTAGCCTACTTTGATTCCCTAGCCTTTTCAGTGAGCCATGTTGTCCTGTACAACATTTGATTTGACAACACCCTGAAAAAATCTATGCACTCCTGAAACCCTAGGGTCCTTGGAATCTCTAGCCTTTTCAGTGAGGCATCATTTCAACTGCAAAAACTGAAAAGTCTATAGAACTACAAATTGTTTTGTCAACACTGTGGCCATTGCTATTTCATTAGACATTTCTCTTACATAACAAGTTTGCAGTGGCATGCATGGCACATGTGCCACAACTAATCCTACCATTCCTTAGGGAATTTAAGTCACACAAGTTTGCTGTGGCATGCATGGCACATGTGCCAATACTAATCCTAGCACGCCTTAGGTAATTTAAATCACACGAGTTTGCAATGACATGCATGGCACATGTGCCAACACTAATCCTAGCACGCCTTAGGAAATTTAAATCACACAAGCAATGGCACGTGTTACACATAACAACATCATGCACCACCGATGAAGTCATTGCTCCACTTCTTGAAGTCCTCAAGTTCCTTCTTCACAAGAGCTTCGGTCTTTGGGGTCTCCATCGATTCTCTTCCCCCTCGCCGAAATGCGGCATATGGACCACTAATGAAGTCGTCGATCCTTTGCTCGAAGTGGTACGCCCTCGTCACCTTTGGAGCAACAGATCTACTGCTTCCCTTCAATATATGCCACGTAGATACAAAGTCGAAATGAACACCACGAAGTAGGTACAATGCTACTTAACAGTATCACTTACTGCCAATGTCGCAAGCTCCTTTTTAGCTTGATCGATGTTTTGACAACACCAAAAGCGCACCGCCAAACGTTTCATCTTCACGTGAGACCTTGCATCCCGCATTCATGCCACAATGACACTGCGGGGGGATCTCGCCTTTCGGCCTCTTGTTCAAACTCGGTATGGATCTAATGGGATCATTTGGGTATGCCCCCTCCATGGCTTCCATGGCCCTCCTCACATCCATAAACCCTCTTGCCATCTCGGACAACCAACACTCTCAAACGGCCGGAGGAATGGAGGTGAGGTAGGAGTGGAGGTTGCCGGTGAGGATTGGAGGTGAGTGATGAGTGGAGGCTACCCTCCTTTATATAGAGAGAGGTGGGTGTGGTGGACCCCATTTGTCTAAATCGGTGTGCGATTGGATTCGCGGACCCGGCATTCGACTAGGCAACTACGACGGAAAATACGGGCATTTGCAGTGGCAAGAAAGTCATGTAATCGTAGTAACAAAATCCTTAATGTACACAAAAACGTGGATTAAATCCGCCGCGCCACGGGGCCGGGGCGCGGCGGCTCAACATTGCCGCGCCAGGCCCCATGGCGCGGCAAGACAGGGCTGCCGCGCTTATTTTTAACAAAAACCAGTATGCCTGGGTGGAACCCGAGGCAAAAATGGAGCGGCGCGGCTGTTTAGTTTTCCCGCGCCGTCGTGCATGGCGCGTCCTTCTGCCACACCACGGCGCCGGCGCGGCCGGGCAACGTTGCGCGCGCGTCGCGCATGGCGCGGCAAGACGGGGTCGCGCGCTTAACTTTAACAAAAACTAGTATGCCTGGGTGGAACCCGAGGCAAAAATCGAGCGGTGCAGCTGCTTCGTCTTCCCGCGCCTTCGTGCATGGCGCGTCAGTGTTTCTCTGCCGCGCCACAGCGCCTGGCGCGGCAGTCCTGGGTAATGGGCGACACCCTGTACCATGTTGTCCAGGACTGCCGCGCCAAAGGGGGTGGCGCGGCAGGCACACGTTGCCGCGCCAACGCGCATGGCGCGGCAATCACGATGGCGGCCGAGAAACGAGAGTTTCTTCGGTTTCTCGCTGCCCTCTCAACTCGACGCACCTGCAGAAAATCCACAGAACTGATCCACTCATCCAGAAGCCAATATGGGGACACTTCCCATGCACCAAACATAATTTCATACAAAATGCGTACATTCAAACATAGTCCGACACACAAACATCACACAAAGTCCATAATTTCAACATCCTAAGGCCAACACATGCTCCGACAAAGTCCGGCACACACAAACATCTAGTTCAACATCCTAAGGCCAACACATGCCTCCGACATAGTCCGGCACACACAAACATCACATATGGTCCATAGGATCAACGACAGCGGCGGATTTGGTCCTCGGGGCTGAAAATTTGTTTAGCTCGGCGTTCCCTCCCCGGTTCTGTGTCCAAGACGTTGGCACTCCCAACTTCAGCGGGCCCACGTGGACGACGGCCGCGGGCTTTCTTCGCAGGAGGTGGGCGAGGCTGCAAAAATTGGACACAACACTATATAAGGGCAAGGTATTATCAAATGCCGACTTAGTAATTTTTAGATTCATTACCTGACTCGTCGACTCTCCTTGTGTTTGAGTAGCGGGTGGGGCATCAAACAGTACGTCCATCGGAATCTCTGAGACGTACGTGGGGTCTCCACGCTCACTAGCAGTTGTCGGTGAGGAGGAGGAGGAGTCTCCATCGTCCTCATCACCGGGCTCGGGGGTGGCGATTTCCTTACCACGGCCACGGCCGCCACTAGCAACAACACGACCTGCGATGCCGACGCGGTGCGGCGGTGCTTCGAGATGGGGTCCTTGTCGAGCTTCTAGCCCCGTGGTGAGCGGAGTACGGTGGGATCTGAAGAAGTGGCACGAACATTGCCGCCATGGACAACATCGGAGCCGCTATGCGGTTCAACTTCATTGCCATACGCTCAGCGGCTCCTCGGACCCTCTCGCAACATGCAATTGGTACAAATTGAAGACATATTCAAAATATGGATAAACTTAAGCATTCAATTTTTGAAAACTAATACTACCTCTGCAAAGTTGCGTAGGGCTCCACCTTCGGAAGCACTTGCATGTTCCATGGCCACTCCTGCCTCATTTGCAAGCCTTGCAAGTTGTTGTCCCTACAAAAAAATCTTATTATAGATACAAATTATTAGAAACTGGAGTGATGAAACAACATTGGCTTAGGATAAATTTACCAAGTAATCGTGCAAAGGTGCTCGCTTCGGTTGTGTGCCCACACGTGTCGGGTGTCGTACTCATCCGCTATGTCGTCGTCGGAGTACGAGGGGGCATCTTCAATGTGCTCATCCGTCAAAGGCGGCTTGATCTTGGTTCTTGTAGAGGTATGGTACCACCTCATGTACTCTCTATGTGATCCGGGACGCCAACCGGGACCATCTTCGGGATCCATCCTCTGGCGATTGTTCCAAAGGTCCAAGTACCTAGCATGCTTCACCGTCCAATCATTCTCCTTGTATCTTTTTTGCTGTTCACCCTGAAATACCAAAATTGCTTGTCACATTATTTACAAAGCAACTTATGCCATATGAGAATAATGAAAAATGTATCGAGTTGGTTTCTTACTTGTGCAAGGCCGGAACGCCGGACACACGCTTTGGAGGCGAAGGTCGAAGCCTCCCAAACCGGCATAGCACCCTTGTTTGGCAAATGCCACTCGACAACATAGTAGATGATGAGTGGCAACGTTGACCTCCACGAAGCTTCGTCTACGTAACACATGGGTGAGAACTGGACGTGTTGAGGAAAGTCGCGGGCGTACGGTAATCACTCAACCTACAAACATACAACATGTTTAGAGAAAATGTGATGAACCAAAATTTACAAATTGAACACGAACTAGTGGACATGGGTTTGTACACGTGCTCGAGTAAGACAGGTCCAACTCGTTTGTGTAGAACTTGTACCTCCTTCCCGGAGGACCACGTACGCCATTGTCTTGTCTTCCACACAAACCCAAAAGTGGGTCGAGAATCCTGCCGATTCCAAGCCCTGCAAAATATAACCAAAATTTGAAAGATTAATAATTCATGAATATAAGTACGCATGAATAAAGAACAAAAGATTTGTATGTACCTCAACGGCCCGCGGTGTGGTCGGCCCTCTTGGAAGACGCTCCCAAATCCAAATCTGCGAGAAGGTAAGCGCATCCACCAAGGTTCGCGTCCTATCCACTCCGCCTACGGGCATCACATAGCGCCTATACGACCATGCCAAAACCGTCGAACCCCAACTGTAGCCACGGATATTGTCCCAATCCTGACCCAAAAGTGGCAGAACCATCCAAGAAACAGTGTTACCCGCAGCATCTGGTAGCAGGAACGTGGCAACAAAGTGCCAAAGCCAAACACGTGCGTGCCTCTCTACAACAGCCTGAGGAGCTCCCTGGGGGCATACGGTGAAGTGCTGCCTCAACCAAAGCCGTGTTCACTCCGGAGGTCTTCTTCGACGCATCCCCCTCATCGGCATACGGTGGTCTCACCCCAATGTGCAACTCAACCATGTCACGCCAACCGGCACTCCGAATGATCCCACTCATCTGGTAGCCCCTCAAATGGAAGACCAAGGATCATGGCGGTATCCTCGCAAGCCGACTTGTCATCTCTCCGCACGGTAGGTGGAAAGCGTGGGTCTCTAGACGCCATCGATCCACCAAGGCCGACAACAACGGCCCCTCCATCACAGGCAACCCACGAACCACGACCAAAGCAATGTCCAAGAACCCCGCTCTAGCCAAGTACGGGGCGTATCTCTCGTCCCAAGGAAGTGGAAAGTGCTCTCGCACCCTCAACGGGTTCAAGTCCTGAAAAACAATAAAATTCAATCATTACAACATTAGCAATGTGTAGTCCGAAATATGCTTAGCTCACATATTAACACTATTTTACATATTAAACACAACTAGGGGGTACAATAACTAATAAATTTGGATCTTAAGTTCAGGCTTTTGTAAATACCTCGTGAAGGTCGGCCAGAAGGTGTGCACGATGGCTGCCATCATATGCAACCTCAAGGAGCGGGTACACTGGGTGCGCCATCCTGAAAAAATTTACTTGTAGTTAGTAACAACGATAAAAAATTGAAGGTAAGTATATACAAATATAAAATTATTTAACTTGCATACAAAATTTCATAATTTTTCACCTACTAACATACTACCATGACACCTACCCTCGAGTTGGAAGCACCCATCCTTCTATTTGTCCCCGTTGCTTTTTTCTTGCCCTTCGATTTTCTTTTTCGACACTTCCAGTTTTTAATTTCTTTGTGACATTTTGAGCAAAGATACGTCATCTTGTCTGCATCAGCTTCAAAATCACCCATATCATAATCAGCGGCAAACCTTACTTGACACGCGTCCATGTCCCCTTTCAAACGCTTCTTTTGCCTCCTACCCTTTTTCAATTTCTTCAAAGACGACAGTGGCACGTACTTTGGGCCATCATATTCAGGCCATTGTGACGGATCAAGGTACAACTCAAAGCTGGATTCCCAAATCTTAATGGTGTGTTCTCTAAAGAACAAAGGAGACATGTACATGGCATTTTCAAAGTCTAGACCTCTAGCATTGCAAGTTGTCATCAAGTGAGAACAAGGTTGATGCAACAATTGAGGACCGTTACAGGTGCAAGTACCGGCCCGGAGGTCCACCCTATAGTGTCGACCGCCATGACTCTCCCCTCCAACATTAGTAGTAGAGGAACCTCGAATAGAATAAATCATTCTGTCTGGACCGTATGCTTCTGCATGTTGGTTCACAGATCTTAAAGCAGCAGCATACATTATCTCATCGGCAAAGGATCCAATTCTACCCCCATTACCCAACAAATCACGTGCATTACGCCATCTTTTCACAAAGTATTCATTGCATTTTTCAAATGAGTATTCAATGATCCCCACGACGGGTCTACTTCTTATTCCTTTAAATATGTTGTTGACACTTTCAGAATAGTTTGTTGTCAAGATACCCCAACGCATACCCCCGGCATCATATGCTTGAGCCCATTTGTCCTTATCCTCCATTTCATACTCCAACCAATCTTTAGCTTCCTCGTTCAAGTTCTTAACGAAGTCTTTGTGCACTTCCTTAAATTTGTCCTCTGTATGTACTGATGCCAGCAACTTCAACTGTCATATTACCTCCTTGTTCTTTTGACGACGCCACAAATTGGCGGCAAAGTGCCTAATGCACCACCGATGAACAAGTGGTTGATACCCATCCAGGTGGTCGCTCGCACATTTGATGAGACCATGGTGCCGATCTGAGATCATACATACCTGTCGCGTTGGACCAAGTATGTTAATGCGAAGGAGCCTCATGAACCATGACCAACTGTCGTCATTCTCACTCTCCGCCAAGGCAAAACCTAAAGGCACAAGTTGTTGTTCAGGATCTACAGCAACTGCCATCATGAGTGTACCTCTGTACTTGCCGGTCAAGAAGGTTCCGTCTACAAGTATCACCGGATGACAGTGTTGGAAAGCCACTTTACATTGTGGAAAGCACCAAAAAACACGTAGAAGGACGGGCTTCAAAACACAACCGTCGAGAACACGAGAACCGGTCATGTAAGGGAACCATTTAACCCCGGGATTGAAGTGGTTCATGGCTCTCAAGACCCTTGGAATTTTGCATATGACTCTTTCCAATCGCCCCATAGCAAGGCAATTGCATGTTGTTTAGCCCGCCATGCCTTAGAATACTTCACACGATATCCAGCAAACATCAATATCTGCTCTATCAAATTGTTGGCCGTCACCTCACTATTCTCAAGAACAACGCCTAAGATACACCTTCCAATGTAACTTGCAGTCAATTGTGTGTGAACTCCCTTCACCTGACTCGAACGACATGTGTGAGGTCCCACAACCTTTGTAATCTTCCATTTCCCTGTCCCTCTCTGCAGCCGTGCCCATACACGCCACATGCACCCTTGTTTGCACATTACTTCATACCTAAGATTCCTGTCCGAATGGACCACAGTGAAAGGCCTATAATGCTTCACTGCATAGTCAGCCAAGAAAAACTTAAGTTCATCCAGGGAGTCAAACATCATTTTCTCATGTATCTCAGGCTCACTGGTAAAAATTATTCCTTCTGTGAACAACCTAGTAGAATCACAAATGGCTCTATCGATCCTACTCAAGTCTCTGTCATTGCGAACAGAAGGGATTCCAAATTGGTACTGAGCTTGGGTGTAGTGTTCAGCACTCTCACCAATTCTAGTGTTGTCCGGGAACCTAGGTACGTGTTCTTCACTTTCACCATTTCTAGTGTTCACTGGCGGCCTACTTATGTGCACTTCCCTTTCAAAGGTTCTATGGTTCACCGAGGGTCCTGCAACATAATCATGTTGAACACCATCCAAGTTAACCTCACTTAAACCAAGGAGTGCTTCAGCCGCATGTGCATTGGCATCATTTTGCTCTTCCGCATGCTCCTCATCGGACTCATCTTCAGAATCACCTTCTTCAGAGCTGTCAGATATATCATCATCGTCCATGGTTTTTTCCTCCCGCTTAAAACAATCATTGGGAAAATCATCATTCACCATCCCAACATCCCGACTAGGTTCCCTACAACCAAAGTCCTCTAAAATTGTAGACTCTTGTGTACCTTTTAAAACCTCAAACGGCACTTCCTCATTCATGTTAACATTACCACTAGGCCCACGAGTAATATCTACCACAACCTCCAGACATGACACATTAGCTTGACCAACTACCTTCTTATACCGATTCCAATTTTCTTCACTTGACAAGCTCATCAACACATAATGAGCTCTAGCCTTCCCACAATCAAAACGACCTCTAAATGTCAACTCATGCATTCCAACTCCATAGTTGACCATTGCACAATCAACTACATCCTTAAAGCTTGGCGGACCATCAAATGTTTCTACTAACTCTGTCATATTCTCAAACTCTCCATTTTCTTTAACTACGCCCTCATGAAACATGCGAACTAAACAGTCCATCTACAAAATTTAAAGAACTTCATGAACTAACTTGTTTCATAAGTACATAGTACTAGAATAGATGATTTATTATAAATATAAATGCAAAATTAGAATTGTGTTCAACAAAAAATTATATCCGTCTCGATTAGTTATATTACACATTATGCATATTCTGTTATTCAACAAAATTGTTAGGTATTCCCCCAATAAACGTGCATCCATATAATAGCTACACCCATTATCAACTACCCTAAACATTTGACATCAATAATATAATTAAATCGATTCATGCAACATGTTCTACACGTCAATAACACGGGCAGAGACAATACTGTGTATGAACTAATCATCATTTACATTAAAACTAATTGCATTTCGTCTAAATTTCAAATTTCTATACCTAACCCTAGGTCACAAACATCTACTCCGATCTACACAATGCAATGGTAAAAGAGGGAGAGAAGTAGATCAATACCTTCACAAGGACGCGGGGAACGAATTCCCCCACTTTTCCCCACCCCAAATCCACCGATTTGGGGCCGGATTGGGGGGCGGCGGCCGGCGGCGGCACCGAGGGCGGGCGGCGCGGCTCGGGGCCGGGGAGAAGAAAGGGGAGAGGAGGAGGAAGAAGGGGGCCGCGCGGGCACTCATGTTTTCATGCTGCCGCGCCTGCGGGGGCGCGGCGCGCCCATGCCGCGCCGACGCATGTGGCGCGGCGGGGCCGGGCCCACGCCTAGTGCGCGCGCCGGCCAAAGGGGTCACCGCGTGCAAAAAAAGTTCCGCTGGGGTTATTTTTAAAAATAAATTTAAAAAAAGGTTAAAATTAAAAAATTGTCCCCCATTTTGTCCTCATCCAAATAAAAATTCCCCACCACCCTAACCCTAAATCGGTGGCGACAGCCCCTCCGTTGTGGTGCTCTACGCTGGCCTGCTGGGCGCCTAGGCCTCTCGTCTCCACGGCGACGGCTCACCTCCAGGTCTAGACTACATCCCCATCTCCGAGACCCCCACGGCAACTGCTCATCTCCATGTCTACGTCCCCATCCCCCACGACGGCTCATGCTCATCTCCGTTTAGCAACACAAGAGTTAGGAACGACATCCCTTCGGCTGGTTTGAAGGTGCATTTTTCTTTCTATTCTTTCTTGAACCTAGTGAACCTAGTGCTTCTATGTTTCTAATTTCTATTGATATATATGGGAGACGATGCTGGTTAAGTAAATTTTGAGATTCTGAATGTTTTTTTTAATTATCCAAACCCAATTTAAATATATGGTGGGGTTTTTCCCAGCATGAATATAGTGTACCTACTAGAATATTCATTTATGGAGTTGCAGCTCTAAGACTGATCTGAAGCACGCTTTCGACAGCCGAATGATTTGGCGAGGACATGACCAGACGCCGTAAGTGGTAATGCTACCGCCATACAAAATTTGAACCGCATCAATTGCATCAATGATGTCGGTGACAGGTTTGCGAAATTGTGAACGGAGCGACCAGGCGCGGTAGGGAATCAGTGAGGGAATCGCAGAGCGAAGCTGGTAGCAAACCCCAATGTAATTGTGGTCCGCAATAATTAGATACATGTTTTCTAATTTTCATGTTACACAAAATTAATACATAGATCTAAAAAGATGAGATATATTGAGGAGGAAAATCAAATGGATACAAGTAGTAACTATGCATAATTGTATATATGTGTGTGTGATTGGAATGTATTGCCCAACAAAGGCATTCCCCCCACTGCAGGGGATTATTATGTCTAGAAGATCCGGCGGTCCAAATTTGCTCAACAATGCTTCTATATAGAGCTTATTGATTGGAACTTAAGTCACATCTTAACATTTACATGTAATAAATACCTCAAATAGTTTATGTCCGACTTTGGACTTTGAATTGGAATTGGATTGAAGGTGCGGTTCTAATCGTATCACTCAAATGCTAGCTCATCACTCAAATACGCTTTGGAGCATGCATGTAATACAAGGGGTTTAGAGCTTTTTAAGCATGATAGAGGGGGGGGGGGGGGTGGCCGCTACCGGCCCCCCCTTGGTTCCGCCACCGGTGAGAAGTGCAGACGATTGACCAGCGCAGCTGCACAACTCAATACTGAAGGTGCGAGGAGAGCTGACCGGCACAGCTGCACAGCTCGATACTGCAAGCGTGAGGCGAGCCGGGGACAACGCGGTGAGGACGGCATGGCGCGGCGCCCTCTCCGCCGTCCGCTGCTCTGCTCGTCGCGAGAACATTTGTTGTTGCGCTGTCGGTCGTAGCGGCCTCCTCTCTGCTCTGCTATGTTTTGCTATGAATTAGGGGCATAGGTGGACGAAGGACGACAGCAGCGGAGGAGGAGCTCCAGCTTGTGCTCGTCGAAAACGGGATGGGGCTCGGGATAGGGATGGATTCGGATCAGATACGCACGGATACGAATTCGAATGTCACTATTTACCATATTTATTTTGAATTCGGATACGAATACGAATATTATCGAATACGAATACAAAACGGATATTTCGAATTCGGATTCACATTCGAATACTTACTCGATTTAAAGCATAGAGTCATAATGAGTATCAATTTCATTTGTCGATGATTTTATAATTGATCAAATCATGTTACAAGTAGAAATCATGTTACAAGTAGAGAGTAAATTATGATCATTATACATAATAGATATCTTATTGCAAATAACATATTAATTAGTTAGTTAATTAATTAATATATGACCATAAATATAAAATAAGTAATTGTGTAACTATATAAACATATTTTATAAGTAAAATTAAGTACATAAATACATTTAATATAATTTATTTATTTGCTAAATAATATAATGTATTTAAAATTACTATGATTAGACACATCAAAATTAATTAAAAAATATCATTATAATTTAGTAATATTATGTTAGCATAATTAGTTAGTTGTCATATATATAATTTTCAATAGTTAAGTGTAAATAATTATTTTACTAGCAATATTAAAATTAACATCATTTGTAATTAGTATTTAGTAATATAAATAAATTTTAGATGTTTTCTATGGGTACTTTACTTTTGCGGATACGAATAATGTCGGATATGTCGGATTTTTGTCGGATATTTCGGATAATGTCGAATTCAGATAATATTGAAAATCGGATTCGAATACATCCATCTGACATCCATATTAAAAACGAATACGAATACGGATATGCATATTAACGTTTTTAGCGGATACGAATGCGGATAATTCGGATTTCCAGACATCCGAATCCATACCTAGCTCGGGATGATGGCAGGCTGTGGAATTCGATCTCCGCTGGCCCCCGACGGCGGACTCCCTCTCTAGCGGCGTAGCTCTATCCGACTAGCAGGATGCGGTCGCTCGTGCAACAACGAGCCCCAGCTTAACGTCGTTGTGCGTTGCAGGCTCTGCAGATTTCGTGCGAATGCGGCGAGCTGGCCTGCTAAAGCCTGCAAGACCTTGCATACGTGAAAGCTTAAACCCACTTTGAAAGAGCAAATCTCTGCAGATACCCGCTTGATTATTTTTGCAGGACAAACATTGCAGGTTCGCAGGCGCACCTACGCCTGCTTGCATCCCTAGAATCAGTGTTAGATGAATTACTGAATCAGTGTCCATCTCTGTAGTCGGGAGCGGTGATGGACCTAAGTCCACTATGACCACGGTCCTAGGTGTGGAGAAAAAACTCTTATACTCCTTAAATTTCCACATGGTCCGACTAGCAAGCCTAGAAAATTTGCTTATGTGTGGAGTGCTGAATACGTAGAATCTATTCCAAACCTTATGTGTGGAGTGTTGATTCCATTACGAAGGTTTAATTTACTTTCACTAAAAATCTTGTTTGGTACGGTATAGATTCAGTGTGTGTTTGGTTGAGCCGTGACTTTTGCGAAAGCACCTGTGGGCTGTGGTTTTCTGAAAAGTAACTTTGAAAAAGTAGTTGTGAGGAAGCCCAAAGCCTCTTTGGTTCGTGAGCTGTGGCTTCTCAAACACTAGTCTCATTGACGTGCGGGACCCACTTGGCAGACTATTCCTCTTCCTCCCAGGATGTGCAGCGCGCACGGGTAGAGCTGCGCTAGAGCTGTGTCGGAGTCTCACCGGAGAGAGGGTGTGCTGGTGCTCCAGTGGCCGACGACCGTCCACGAGCAGCCATGGGAGGCAACGGATCTCCAGCAGCCGCGCCAGCCGCGAGCAGCCATGGGAGGCGGCAGGTCTCCAGCAGCCATGGGAGGAGGGCGTCCACGAGCAGCCATGGGAGGGCGTCCACACCCGCGCCCACCGGCGGCGGAGGTCATCCGCACTCACAGAAGACCTAGCGCGGCGGAGGTGGCCCGCGCCCACAGAAGACTTGCAAATCTCGCTGCCTCCCCGTCCGTCTCCGGCAACCGCAGGGTCTCTGGAGGATTCTCGCCTCGCTGGCTTCCGTGCTGCCGCTGGCGAGGAGCAGCGCTGCTCCCAAGGGGCGACGGCGGAGAAGTAGCCGGCGGAGAGGCGGCAGCGGGTGGGGGAGTAGCTTGCAGACAGGAGGCGGCGAGCGGAGTAGCCGCCGGGGAGCAGCAGCGCCAGCGGAGAGGCGGCGACAGGCGGAGTAGCCGGCGGGGAACGCTCGCGAAGGATCGAGACGTTGCGGTGGGAAAGAAAAAAGAAAGAAGCGAACCGTTTTGTGTGTAATCAATGGCGGTGGGTAATTTTGTGACCCAAAAGCCAGTAAAAGCAGGGTCTAAGGTTCTTTCAAGTTTGTACTACGAAAAAGCTGCTTTCGGCTGTGGCTTTGGATGACAGCCAAGCCCTTTGGTTGGCTTTTGGCTTTTGCCAAAAGCAAAAGCAGCTAAAAGCCCCAACCAAAGGCACCCTCAATCTAAGAGTTGAACTAATTGCGACAAAAGAACCTCATGATAAGCATAACTAGAGACTGAGATTGGTTTCACACTCATGGACTGATTCCATGTGCATCGACCGGGTTTCAAACTATGGTGAGCTTAACTGAACAACTGTTCTCACGAATGACATGGAGTTAACTTGAAACGGCTTGAATAATTCTCTTGATCCATTCATGATATCATTCATGATCAGAATGATTCGCCTAAGGTTGCAGCCCCCGGTTCCTTTTTAACATTCTAGAATTAAAAATGTAGACACTCACAACACGCACGCACACTCATCTCTATGAACACATGTATGACATATGGGCTTCAAATTTCCCAATTCAGAAAGATCAAGAACCGGTAAGAACCTTATGGAGCAAAGTATAGGGTCTGATTATGCATCGCGCCTTGCAGTAGAGGCGGCAATGGCTTTCTAATTAAGCACCTATTTGGGAGGGTTTTGGCTCCTTGCAAAAAGGTGGAGCCGGAGCTGGAGCCTTCAGAGTTGGGTTTTGTGGCTCCACCTCCTTGCAAGCAAAGTTGTAGCTCCACCTTCTCACATGCTGCAATATGGAGCCGCTCCACTTTTGAAGTGTTTGGTAGGGCTCCAACAAGGGCCACCGAAGAAGCCGGAGCTGGAACGCCAAAGAAGCCGGAGCTGGAACCATGCCAAACAGGGCCTAAATCTACACTGGCACATGCATGAAAAAAATAAAATAGATGATGTCATCCGATGTGCAAAATAGTTTAGAACTTAAAAATGCCATAAATCTTAAATCGAGTATCAAAATTCAATTCTGATTGTACTATTGAATTTTTTGAATGAAAATAACAAGATCTCACTTGACTATTTGCACAATTTTTTATTCATATTTTTACATACTCCCTCCATACTCGTATTAGATGATGTTTAGGAAAGTGACATGATCTCCAAAGTACAACTTTGACTTCTCTTTTCTATAAAAAATATTTATTAGAAAGTTATATGAAAATATTTGTCAAGATAAATCTATTGATATATTTTCACATTTCTAAACTCAACGATTTAAAAGTTATTCATGATTAATATTCCCAATATTTGACCCAAACCTTATCTAAAACATCATCTAATTGCAATACAGAGGGAGTATGGATTAATTAGTTTCGCTTAATGCCAACAAGTGGAACAAATGTTTAGAAAGAACGAATAAATATTCACTCGATCCAAAAAAAGTATGCGAACAAATACTCACTAGGATTGAACAAATATAGACGAAGGGCTAATAAGGGGGTGTTTGGGACTGCTCTTTGCTCCCGTTTTTCCGCCTCCGCTCCAGCTCCACGGTGCCAAACACATCTAGCTCCACGAACTCCGCTCCAAGAAAAACGTGGAGATGGAGGCCAACTCCACGTTTTTCTTGGAGTACCTCAAGGGGTACTCCACCAACTCCACGTTTTTTATGGAGTAGCACACCTTGCTCCACGAACTCCACGGTGGAGGCTGCTCCATGGTGGAGTTCGTGGAGCGGAGAGCTGGAAAAAACGGGAGCGAGCGATCCCAAACACCCCCTAAATATTCGGGGCCGGACAAAATATTCCCTAAGACCGAACAAATATATACTGAGGCCCAACAAATATATTTGTTCTACCTATTCAAGTATTGGTCCATTGTCATACTAATTGATATTGTGTATTCTAAAATATTTTTAAAATACTTCAACGAAACATACTCAAGTGGGGTCTTATTTTGAAGATCTCAATATAAGAAAATCATTGGTGGAATCGGAATTTAATTTGATGCACGGTATAGATCTACATATTTTTTTCGGATGAAAACTTCTTACATATGGGATGATGTTATAAAATTTATCCTCTAGTACAGGCAACCTCCAACTACAGCAGAACACACAAAAACATTGTAGACGGCAGTGGCGAATCGTCGCATATGCAACATATAGTCGCTGCCCAGAGTATAAAGCAACTAAAAACCGCTCTTCTCGCAAATCCCTTTCTGCTTTAACCGCAACAGCAGCCACCGCTAGGCCTCCGGTCAGTCCCCTTTACCGCATTTGTGATCTTGCTAGTAGGTAGAGAAGCGGGGACTGGTCCCCTTCCTAGATCTAGTGTGAATAAAGTCTCTTCGGCATCTCACTACCTCGACAACGTCCTGTTACAACTTAACTCAGGGAAACTCTAGATGCATGTACTAGATACGGATTAACTCGATTTACAAAAAGGGACTTAGATCTAAACAGGAACACACTACCGAACTAAAACACTAAGCAAAACCCTAAGCACGAACCCTAGAACCCTAAGCAACCACTACAACAGAGAAGGGATAGGGGCAGACCATCGGCGGCGGTCAGATCCTTGGCCATGTCGTGGTTCGTCGTCGATGCAGGGGCGTCGGCGACACGCGATGAGGTGGAGGACGGCCTCCGGCTTGACGGGGGGCGGCCTCGGGCTTGGGGAAGCGGCGGCGGGGACGAGACGGAGCGGGGGCGTCGGCGGAGCTTCCCGGCGCTCCAGTGCTCCCTCAGGCGGTAGGGTTTCGGGGTGGGTGATGGCGGCGCGGTCAACCTCGTGTCCGGAGCCGTGGCCCCCACCCCTCTCTATATAGCACCGTGCGTCGGGGGGCCACCAACCACGAACCGGTTGGGCGCCCCCCGCCAAGGGCGCGAGAACGAGTCCCACGGCCTTTGGGCCGTTGGGTTTAGGGGAGATCGAAACTAAAATTCTCCCTCTCGATCTCAACTAAAACTTCCTTATCTCAGCACTTGCTGGGTATCCACTCCATCACAGATTAATGTATCGAGCATGGGTCATCATAATTATAATAACAATTAGATTAACCAGCCACAACACACTCATCCATTCTGAAGGATCTCCTCTAGGCCCGTCCAGGATTCACAGGCTTTCCCTTAAACCCATACCGGTAACGTGTTCTCCAAACACATTGGGTGGTAAGCCTTTAGTGAGCGGATCCGCTAGCATATCTTTCGTACTTATATGCTTCAGACTTATAGTTTGATCCTGGACTCTATATTTTACCGCATAGAACTTTATTTCTATGGGTTTGGTAGCATTAGTCGACTTGTTGTTGTGAGCGTAAAATATCGCCGGCGCATTGTCACGAGTATAATCTTAATGGTCGATGGATACAATCCACCACTCTCAAGTCGGGAATAAACTTCTTTAGCCACATAACTTCGTCCCGTTGCCTCATAACATGCAATGAACTCTCGCATACATCGTAGATGTTGCAACTAGTTCTTGCTTGGAACTTCTCCATGAGATAGCTCCCCCTGCGAGAGTGAATACATATCCAGATGTAGACTTTCTATCATCTCTATCTCCCGCATAGTCCGCGTACGAATATCCCTTTATTTCCAGAACATCAGATCTTCTATATGTTAGCATGAGGCCTATTGTGCCTTGCACATATCTAAATGCTTTCTTTGCCATCTTCCCGTGCTCTATGCACGGGTTAGACCGGTATCTTCCGAGTACTCCCGTAACAAAAGCTAAATGCGGACGAGTGCACACTTGTGCATACCGTAAGCTACCCACTGTCGAAGCATATGGAACCGCTTTCATTTGATCGATCTCGTATTGGTTCCTTGGACATTGGAAAAGTCCAAACTTGTCGCCCTTCTGAATAGGTACAGGTGTGGCTTTGCTCGCATGCATATTGAATTTCTTTAAAACTTTCTCTAAATATGCCTTTTGCGATAAACCTAAAACCCTATTTCTCCTATCTCGGTGAATCTAAATACCTAACACATGAGGCTTCACCAAGATCTTTCATGTCAAAGTTTGAGGACAAAAAGCCTTTTGTCTCCTGTAGTAGTATGACATCATTGCTGGCAAGCAAAATATCATCCACATACAGTATTAGGAAAATAAATTTCCCTTTCTTAAACTTAACATACACACAATTGTCCTCAACATTTTCCTTAAACCCAAATATCTTAATCGTTTCATCGAACTTTATATTCCATTGTCTAGAGGCTTGCTTTAAGCCATAAATGGATTTCTTCAAACGACATCCCATATGTTCTTTGCCTTTTACGACAAAACCTTTGAGTTGAGTCATATAGACATCTTCATACGGATCTCCATTTAGAAATGTTGTCTTTACATCCATCTAATGCAACTCTAAATCATAGTGTGCTACTAAAGCCATTATAATTACGAAAGAGTCCTTACAAGAGACCGGAGAAAAGGTCTCGTTGTAGTCTATCCCTTCTCTTTGAGTGAAGCCCTTTGCCACAAGTCGCCCTTTATACTTTTCTATATTCCCTTCGCAGTCATATTTAATCTTGTAGACCCACTTACGACCTACGAATTTAGCTCCTTTAGGAATTTCTTCTAAGTCCCAAACTTTATTGGTACTCATTGATCTCATTTCATCCTCCATGGCTTCTTGCCACTTGGATGCATCTGGTCGACTCATGGCTTCTTCAAAGGAAGAAGGATCACCCTCAATGTGAATTTCTCCACACTCGTAAACTTCATAGTCATCAGGGATAGCTGACTTCCTAACTATCTGAGATCTTCTCAAAATCTCATTGCTCGGCTCTTCAGTGGCTGGCACCTCTGCATCATGGGACTGTTGAGTTTCTTCCTGTGCAACAACTATACCTGTAGGCTCCTGAATAACAGGTTCCTCATTTGCTCTCGTCGTTTGCACAGGAGAACTTACAACGAGCTGCGGCACCGCCGTGGTTTGCACTGTAGGTGCCGGAGCGACACGTGACACGAAGACTGGTTCCTCAACTATAGGAGTGGGCACGTATACCCACTTCTCTTCAAGTTCAATCTCACGAGGCACTATGCTCCCTCTAACCATCTCATTCTCTAAAAAGATGGCATGTCTTGTTTCTATGAACTTTGTATGTCTGTCAGGACAATAGAAACGATAACCTTTTGACTTCTCAGTGTAGCCAATAAAATGGCAGCTCACTGTCTTGGGATCTAGCTTCCCAACATTTGGGTTAAAAACTTTAGCCTCAGCAGGACAACCCCACACGCGCATGTATCTTAAGGACGGTTCTCTTCCCGTCCAAAGCTCGTATGGTGTTGTAGGTACTGACTTAGTTGGAACTTTGTTCAAGATGTGAGTGGCGGTTTTTAATGCCTCCATCCACAAATTTACTGGCAACGTGGAATAGCTTAACATACTTCTAACCATATCCATCAAGGTACGGTTTCTTCTTTCAGCTACTCCATTTTGCTGAGGCTCGCCCGGTGTACTATACTGGGCAACTATGCCATTTTCCTGTAAGTACCTTGCAAAAGGTCCAGGAGCTTGGCCATATGGGGTGTGTCGACCGTAGTACTCCCCACCACGGTCAGACCTTACTACTTTAATCTTTAAGTTGTGCTGATTTTCTACTTCAGCCTTAAATATCTTAAATTTATCCAAAGCTTCTGACTTTTCTTTGATTGGATAAATGTAGCCATAGCGAGAATAATCATCTGTGAATGTGATGAATGAATCAAAACCATCCACAGACGTCACAGAAAATGGACCACAAATGTCTGTGTGTATAATCTCTAACACTCCTGTGCTTCG
This sequence comes from Cenchrus americanus, assembly GCA_947561735.1. NCBI lineage: Eukaryota > Viridiplantae > Streptophyta > Magnoliopsida > Poales > Poaceae > Cenchrus > Cenchrus americanus. The sequence goes on from OX387240.1 coordinate 62,575,284, forward strand.
CTTGGCGCCTTTCTTAATTTGCTTAACAAACTTGCCTTTGATGCAATCGATGCATTGCTCTAAATGCGAGAATTCTAAAGGCGGTAGAATTGATTGTTTTACTAAACGTTCCATTCTTCCCCTCGAAATATGGCCTAAACGACGGTTCCATAATTTCGAAGAGTCACTATCAATTCTCTTACGCTTTCGACTTTCATTTGTAGACAAGGAGACAATCTCCGTCTCACACTCATTCGCGTCACGGACATTCACGGAATCATGCACGGATAACTTATAAAGCTGGTCTTGTCGGATGGCAAGACCTACACAAACTTTATTGTCTTGAATTAAACATTGTTTAACACCAAAATGGCACTCAAAGCCATCATCTGCTAGACATGAAACTGAAATAAGGTTTCTATTCAAAGAAGGCACATAAAGAACATTATGGAGCTGAAGCGTGAAGCCATCATGCAGCTTTATTGGGAGTTCTCCTATGGCCTCCACCTCAGCTTCAACTCCGTTGGCTACTTTAATTCTTCTTGCGCCTCTTTGCAGGGTCTGACTCGAACGGAATCCCTGTAAAGAATTAGCAACGTGAATAGTTGCTCCCGAATCTATCCACCAAGTGGACTTTGAATAACTAAAAACAAGGATTCATCTACAAATGTAATTATATCCTCACCATTCTTCAACATGAAGTTCGGCCACTTAGGACGTTGCTTCGCGAGTGTCCTTTCTCTTTGCACCAAAGGCACGAATCCTCTCCAACCTGCAGGCTTGCCTTGTGGTTGCTTGGTCGATCATGCTGCATGGGAGCTTTCCCATAAGGCTTGTTTTGGACACCCGAAGGCCCACTCTCATGCTTTCGTTCTTTGCTTTGTAACCCTTGTTACCAAAACTCCTTTTCTTATTATTGTTGTTCTGTGCATTGTGCTGGACATATGAGACAGAACCACCATTCTCGAGATTTGAGCCTTTCTTCCTCTTGCACACACATAGCAATGAGCTTGTGCAAGTCCCACTTTTCTTCTATAGCATTATAGTTGACTTTGCAAAAGTAGAGAACTCGGGAGGGAGTGACTTGAAGACTAGGTGTACAAGAACCGACTTGGCAAACCCATCTCCATCCTGGTGAGCTTTCCATTCATATTGCTCATCTTGAGAATGTGGTCTTTTACACCACCTCCATTGTCTTTACCGCGCAATGGTCAACTTGTTGATCAGTGTACTTGCATAAGCTTTGGAGTGGGTATCATGTTGTTTCTCCACTATTGCCAAGTATTCGGCAGCAGTGTGTGCCACTCCATCACTTTTCTTCTCAGGGATTGAAGCCCTGATTATCTCAGACATTCTTGTCTGCATGATCTTCAAGCATTTCTTGTTAGGCCGTCGCCCACTTGGCCTTCTCAAGATCGCGCTCGGCAACCCTTCAGGGATGGTCACGGCCGGCGCGTGGCAAACGCTTCGCGATCTCGGTGTCTCCTTGCACCGGATCCTCAAGTGCCGTGGGACATTGGTCCTCCAACACAAAGTCTAGCTCCAAAGCATCACCGGGACGCGGTCAACCGATTGCGCCATTCCTTGTAATTGCTTCCAATGAGCTCGGGGGATGGTCTTGAGGTGACTCGATCCCGAAATTACGATCATAAAATGGTGAGAATCACAAAATGAATAATTATTGCATGTATCAACTCAACTTTGGTCAAATTAACACATTAAACAATGCTCTACATTAATTCTATATCACCTTTGGGCAGAAAAATAGAATCAATGCATAAATAACACTTTGAAAATTCTGTTTATAATATTGCAATTATCAGCTTTGGTCAGAAAAATTAACAATATCATAAAAAAACTTTAAACTTCATTTTATTTCTCTAATTAAATATCCCTTTGGTTCAATTTAATTAAAGAATAACTCGCAGCGGAAAAAACATGATTAAACTGAATTCCAGAAGCATAATACTCTCTGTAAAAATTTATCACTTTGGTTCAAAATTTAAACAGAGAAATAAACTTAACATTCAAATGAAAACATTCAAATTTACTCAAAATGCTTCTGTAATTCTTATTTCTAATTGCGAAAGGCTACTGTTCATAGCCAAACTTTTGGCCCAAAGACGAAAAATGGCCCGCGACACGGCTTCTCTTGCCCGCATGGGCTTTAGCCCGACGGCGGATGGTTGGGCCGCCGAAGCGGCCCAACACCGCAACCCGCCCGGCCACTTCGGCCCAAATCGCGCTCGGCGGCCGGCACCGTCGATGCCGTAGATCGACGGTCCTCCTTTCACCCCCCCCGTTTCGGTGCGGTATATAAGGGCCGGCTCTGGGTGAAACCCTAGCCCCCATTTCTTCACCCCGCACCTCGGATACCCAAAGGCGGCGGCGGGGTCGTCTTCCCCGCGTCCGCACACCGGCCGGCACGGGGGTGGGAGGCGGCGCCGCCGCGCAAGAGGCCGCACGGCCACCCTCCTCTCCCTCTCTCTCTGCTAGCCCCATTACCTCCCTCCTACCTTTGCGTCTTGCAAGAGACAGAGGAGAGACCCGCACGCGGCGGTCTTGTGGAGCCGGCGGCGCCGCCGGCTCCTCGCCGGCGCGCGCGTCCACCCCTTGGGTGAGCGCGCCGCCGTCGAGTGGCCGGTGGTGGCGCCCGTAGTATTTTTTTCTTTTTATTTCTTTCCCCCTTTGTGTGAATCGATTTCTCCCGTTTCCGGTTTAACTCAATTTGCTTGTATGCTTCCCCTAATCTCCGCATTAGGGTTTCGATTTGACTCGATTCGATTCGCATCTAACCCTAACCCGTGTAGATCTAGGGTTAGGGTTTCGGTTCTCATCGATTTGCATCGATTGGTATATCTCCAGTGGTTTTCTCCCCCCCCTCTCTTTGATTCGGGGCTAAAACGTGAATAATAAACACTGTGTACCCGATCTAGTAAAGCAATCTAGTAGGCGTCTGATACCATTGTTAGAACTCAACTCAGGGAAACTCTAGATGCATGTACTAGATACGGATTAACTCGATTTACAAAAAGGGACTTAGATCTAAACAGGAACACACTACCGAACTAAAACACTAAGCAAAACCCTAAGCACGAACCCTAGAACCCTAAGCAACCACTACAACAGAGAAGGGATAGGGGCGGACCATCGGCGGCGGTCGGATCCTTGGCCATGTCGTGGTTCGTCGTCGATGCGGGGCGTCGGCGACACGCGATGAGGTGGAGGACGGCCTCCGGCTTGAAAGGGGTGGCCTCCGGGCTTGGGGAAGCGGCGGTGGGGACGAGACGGAGCGGGGGCGTCGGCGGAGCTTCCCGGCGCTCCGGTGCTCCCCCTCGGGCGGTAGGGTTTCGGGGTGGGTGATGGCGGCGCGGTCAACCTCGTGTCCGGAGCCGTGGCCCCCACCCTTCTCTATATAGCACCGTGCGTCGGGGGCCCACCAACCACGAACCGGTTGGGCGCCCCCGCCAAGGGTGCGAGAACGAGTCCCACGGCCTTTGGGCCGTTGGGTTTAGGGGAGATCGAAACTAACACGTCCGGCCCAATGCCGACAACGGGCCAGTGAGAGTTGGTTCTGTCATATTCGTAGGTTCGCTCTAGATCTTTGCAATTGGTGTGTTTGTCAGGAGATGTAGTTAGTTGTCTTTCGTTATGGCAACTTCAATCTCTTTCTTCGACGTGTGCTATGTCAGGATTTGGTTTCTTCAACCTTCTATTTCGGCTATGAAGGATTGTAAGCATGCGTTCTTTGAGGTGTTGCCAAGTCAATGTTCTTTCAACGGTTGCTAGATCTCGTTGTAAGCAGTGCTTGATTTTTCGATCTTCAAAGAATTGTGTGCCGATGGTGTTTGCATATGTTCCTTTCCCTTATTACCTTTTCCAGTGCACTTCTCAAACTTCGGTGGACGACGAACAATCGAAAGAAGACGACCATAAAGCTCTCAAATGTAATTTTATTTTATCTGCGTCATTTTTGTGTTGTTGTCACTCATATGAGACACTTTTTTTTGTCTTTCTAAAAAAAAATCTGATATCAAAGTAGCGATAGGGTAACGAAGGAAGAAAAGTCTTTGACGCCTGGTCTTTGCCACCAAGCAACAACAAACAGTGGCAGATTATTAACAAAAGCAGTTTTGTCGCAACATTTCATATAAAAAAAAGTCGCAATGCAGTAGAAAGCGCACTGCTTTGGACTTGGACATTTTAAATGACAAAATCACCAAACATACACACCAAACAAACTGCTCTCGTCTTAGGAACCAGGGGGGCGAGCTCAGTGTTGAACTCAATTACAAAACAGATCTACAGAACACTTATCCAAGTTACATCAGATCTACAGAACACAAAAACAGAGTCTTAATCACAGAGCAACAGCAACAAAAACGAGCGGAAAAGACCACAAGCCTAGAAAAGAAAGATAACAAACTCTCTTAAAAAAACAAAAACATGCAAGGACGGGAGAAAAAGCTGAGAATATTTCTTCAGTGTATTAGATCAATCAATGCAGAACAATCCCTATACACATCCAAATGCCATCAAAGTCGTGTCTTTACAACAACAACAACAACATAGCCTTTTGTCCCAAGCAAGTTGGGGTAGGCTAGAGATGAAACCCACAAGAAACAAGGACGGGAGAAGCACAAAGCACAAGAAAACAAAAGCACCAAAGAAAAAGGGAAAATCATGTCTCAGGCACATTGATTGCAAGTCTCCAAGCACTTCTATCCATAACTAACTCCTTGGGGATGTCACACTCATTAAGGTCTCTCTTGACCGCCTTCTCCCAAGTTAGTTTAGATCGACCTCCACCCCTCCTCACACTACCGACCCGGTCTAGCACCCCACTACGCACCGGTGCCTCAGAAGGCCTCATCTGGACATGACCAAACCATCTCAACCGGTGTTGGACCAATTTTTCCTCAATTGGTGCCACTCCAACTCTATCCCAAATGTCTTCATTTCGGACTCTATCTCTTCTTGTATGCCCACAAATCCATCGCAACATACACATCTCGGCAACACTCAGTTGCTGGACATGTCGTCTCTTTGTAGGCCAACATTCAACACCGTATAACATCGTCGGGCGAATCGCCATTCTATAGAATTTACCTTTTAGCTTTTGGGGCACCTTCTTGTCACAGGGAACGCCAGAAGCTTGACGCCATTTCAGCCAACCGGCTGAAATCTTGTGCCTAATATCCTCATCAATGTCACCATCCTTTTGTAGCATCGATCCCAAATACCTAAAGGTCTCTTTCTTGGCCACCACTTGTCCGTCGAGGCTCACAACTCCATCTTCATGTCCAGTCATGCTGAAATCACACATCATGTACTCGGTCTTGGTCCTGCTGATTCTGAAACCTTTCGACTCTAAAGCGTCCTTCCACAACTCAAGCTTCCCATTAACCCCTGCCCTAGTCTCGTCAACTAGCACCACATCATTAGCAAAGAGCATACACCATGGGATACTACCTTGGATGTCCCTTGTGACCTCATCCATCACCAAAGCAAATAAATAAGGGCTCAAAGCTGGCAAAAGTCGTGTCTTTCACTTGAGCAAAAAAAAAAACATGACTCGCATGGTCACATGAAGACCACATTTCCAATTTTTTTAAAAAAACTGGTTACGGCACTATAAAGCATTTTGAGATTGCCATCCTCACTAAGTTATGGGTACCAGATACTGGTGCAGTGTTTGCTTCATGCAGTGGCAGAAGATGAGATATCGTAACACAATTGAAGGCACATCCTCACTGCAGACCATCAATGGCCAACAAGAATGGAGGGCAAAACAGATTCTGCCCTGGAACGGCAGTCATGCCTTTTGCCAGTAGGACGATTAGAGCTTCAATCCCCAAGCAACTGGGCCACAGAAAATATGAGCGGACATGATATATCATATATTGTGAAATTGAAGTCTCGAAATGGTAATTCAAAGGTCTGCTCGGCTCAATCTCATTGAAGACGGAGGAAACTGTTAGTTCAGCACGGACAGTTCATTACCCTCAAGACTTGTGGGCATGCTAATCCTTGTTGGAAGGTTCAAGTTCTAATTTTATGAAACAACTAAATGCAGATTGTGCCAGCACAAAATTAAGTGGAACATCAAATGAGGCATGATGCTTATCACAATCTAAAATTTTGAAAAGATAACATGAATAGTACCGTTTGTGCTCAGAAAGGAGGGAACAACTAGAGTAATAATGAATCATGTTCTCAAGCATTATGTTCCAAAATGGAAGGTCACTGGCAAGGAAATAATGGACTGAAAAAACAAAAGCATATATGAAGTCTCTTTGGTTCATCTGCATTACTGCATAGTATCAAGTGCATCCTATTATCATACATGTTCAATGAGATGCCGTGTTCTATTGCGATATAAAAAAATATCAAGCAACCACTAAAAATTCTGCTTTGAAAACTAGAGGCCACATAAATGCGATCATACCATAGACTAGCATCACTTTTGTTCTCGACTTCCGGTATAACATCAAAGCATGGCACAGATGGTACTCATATGATGTTACAGCAGCATACAGACGCATACCGTGTCAATCCATTTGAACATGATAAGTACGAAGTTCAGACATTGATAATTTGCATAGCAGTCAAACATCACAGCATGTCTCTTTTTTAATGGAAATATAAAGTAATCACTGGTTTGTATCAGATAGTTGAAGAGTGCAATTTACAAGAAGGCAAAATGACAAGACAAAAAGGATTATCAGACCAACAGAGCTTATGAGTAGAAGAGAACAATAAGAATTATCATAGCCATATATAGGTGAAGTTTCCACTCATCTCGTCAAACTGGAAAGCATAAGGTTTGCATTATTGCCTATTACAGTGTATGCACCTTGCCGCAAAGGGAAAAGGAAGTAGCAGACTACCAAAAGCCTCAGGTTTATTTCACCAAAAGTTTTCACAAAGCAATATACTAATGCAGGAAACAGTGCATCAGCTTGGACATTTGGAATGACAAAAAAAGATCACCAAACGTCCTCACAAAACTTGTTCTCTCTTTCGCTACAGGGAGAGCTCCCTGACCCCGAAAGGCTTACCTCACTCCTTATTCAAGTTACAACAACAGGGGTCAGAGGATGCCCATACACCTCCAAGAAAAGAAAACTGGAAACAGTTTGGACCACAAGCGAAGCATAATTTCTAATTGCACATGTCCTTGTATACAAACACAAGGCAAACATTTCTAGAATTATGTCATGATCCATGACCAAAGCTACAACTGAGATCATGCAGGCCAAAAAAGATAGTTACCACCTTTGCCGGATTCAGTCAAGAAAGCCAGTCTGCCTGAGCACGGCGTCGCGCACACGCCGAAGATCGCGTCCCTTGAGGGTGCGACCGACGCCCTCCAGCATCGAGGACGGCTTCCCGGGCGCGCCGTAGCCGCCGCCCGCGGATGCGCGCGCCACCATCTCGTGCGGGGGCAGCATGGCGGCGTCCCCACGGAAGAGCTCCTCCTCGTCGTCGTCGTGCCCGTCGCCAATCCCGCCGGCGAGTTCGTCCCATTTCCGCTCGCGACTCCAAGATGGGGGAACGGGGACCTGGACGGGGGCCGACTGGTGGTACGGCACGGCGGGCGGCAGCTCGGGGTCCCTGGCCCTCGGCGCCACTGGGATGGCGCGCGAGGCGGATGGTGGGGACCGTGACGCTGTCGCTGAGGAAGCCGACGCCGCGGCGGCGGCCGCGGCGATGGTTGCCTTGCGACGGAGCAGTGTCCCAGCGGCTCCCGACGTGGCAGTGGATACGGCAACGGCAGCAGCAGCTCCACCGCGTCCAGGTATATTCCTGTCGCCTTCGTGGAGAGCGGCGAGCAAGCCAAGGTCGCCACGCCCGCGCGGGACGCGGCCCGGATTCTTGGAAGCGTCAGGCGGCGGGTCCGAGGAGGGGGCCGGGGCGGGGAAGAGGAGGTCGCCCTCGAGGAGCTCGTCCCCGACGGAGGGCGAGGAAGCGGGAAGGGATGGGGATGGGGAAGAGAATAGGCCGAGGAAGCGGTCGGCCGGCGGAGAGCGGCGGGGCCGGCCGGGGGTGTCCATTGGGGTTCGGCCGTCGAGGGGCCGGCGGCGTCAGGAAGTGGGGGCGGGGCAGCGTTGGTCTGCACTATACTACACTGACTGGGACGGCTTCCTCCCTTTTGTCTGTTGGATCTTGGATGAGCCGAGCGAGAGCGAGAGCGCTCGACTCTTCTTTGCCGGCCCAAGACCCAAGTAGGCGGACCCTTCCCAAATGTACTGTACCATGTCAAAATAAATTAGTGAGAATCTTTAAATCAATCCTAGGAATTTTTTATATTTAATTTGTCGTGATTTTCGAAATATAAATGGTCAAATCAAAATTTTCGACAAATGTACATCTGTCGCCGTGGCCCACGGCGCTTGGAGTTCCTGTCGCCGTGGGCCACGGCGTTAGGGAGACGCCAACGGTCGGCAGAACTGGCCAATGCCGTGGCGTCAGGAAATCCTAGCCCGTGGGCCACGGCGTCAGGACCTTGGTGTCGTGGGCCGCAGCGGCAGCGCTGGCCAATAAGGTGCCGAGCCCCAGCCGCCAGCCCCTCACTCCTCCCTCACTCTCCCTCCAAACCTTCGGCTTTTAACCTCTTAGGAGCGCTTCCGAAGTATTTTATAATTTAATTCAGTTTAGTTAGTTAGTTTAGTTAACTTAGATTAGTTAGTTATTTTAGTCAAATTTGTTTAGTTTAGAAATTTATTTTAATTAACCTAGTTTAGTTAAATTTAGTTTAGTTAACTTAGGTATGTTTAATTTCACATAATTTGTTATAGTTCATTTTAAATTTGTGGAAATAGTTATAATTGACAAAAGTTGATTGAATTGCTATAAAATTTGTAGAAATTATTTAAATTCTCATAATTTGTTTTAATTCATTTTAAATTTGTAGGAAATTGTTATAATTGGCATAATTTGATTAAATTGCTATCAAATTCGTAGGAAATTATTTAAATTCACATAATTCGTTTAAACTTCTTTTAAAGTTGTAGGAAATTGTTAAAATTGACATAATTTGATTAAACTGCTATAAAATTCATAGGAAATTATTTAAATGCACATAATTCCTTTAAATTTGTTTTATAAAATGGTTACAATTGACATAATTTGATTAAATTTCTGTAAAATTCGTAAAAAATTATTTAAATTCACATAATTCATTTAGATTTGTTCTGCACTTCTAGAAAATGGTTATAATTAACATAATTTGATTAAATTACTATAAAATTCGTAGAAAATTATTTAAATTCACAGAATTTGTTTAAATTTGTTTTACACTTCTAGGAAATGGTTATAATCGACAAAATTTGATTAAATTGATATAAAATTTGTAGAAAATTATTTAAATTCACATAATCATTTAAATTTGTTTTGCACTCTAGAAAAATTAGTAAAATTGACATAGTTTGATTAAATTGCTATAGAATTCGTAGAAAATTATTTAAATTCACATAATTTGTTTAAATTTGTTTTACACTTCTAGGAAAATTAGTATAATTGGAAAACTTATTCCATTATATTTTTTTTGCAGCTATGGCTGCACCGCTGGACTACGTACGACCGGAGTTGTTCGATGAGGCGGTGGACCGGCACCACCGCTCGTACGTGTCGGCTGTTCTCGGCGGTCCGCTCGGCGCGATACGTTGCTGGACGACCCGCACGTTGCTGCCAATACATCCGCAGTGGATTCCGAAGTACGTAATTCATATTTATTATTTATTCCTGTTTCTTTACAATAGTAATTGCGTGAAGTAATTAATATTTTTTCAGGCTACGCGCTATAGGACTTCTCCCTGTTGCGCGGTTGGTGGAGGGGGACAAGCTACGAGCTGAGGTTCCCCGGGCAGAGCGGTTGACGCGGTTCAACTACGACGCCCCGCTGATTGCCGCGTTCATGGATCGGTGGCGACCAGAGACGCACACGTTCCACCTCCCCGTCGGCGAGATGACTCTCAATCTGGAGGATGCCACAATATTGGGAGGACTGTCGTGTGCTGGGCAGGCGATGGGGCCGATCGACATCCCCGCGACGTGGCAGCCTGACTTCCTTGCTCGGTTCGGGAACGTTCCTCAGAACAATTGTGACGCCCCAGGTTTTTAATTAACCCTAACAGCCGGTCAACCCAACTGACGGTGGTCAAATCACGGTCAACCTGGGCCCTCACCCCGAAAAACTCACTAACCTACTCTAGTGACCCCCTTTGACTAGTAAACACACTTGTGGGGCCGACCCATGGTCAAAGACTTGGTCAAACCCCTTTCACCCCTAGTGTCCATTGGTGTCTACCGGAACTTTTGCCGCGTTCTCCAAAATTCACCTAAACACTTAAAATTCTACCTTTATGAAAATTGTCCATCTTGTTGAGGGACACAATTTTCATGTAGATTGGCATTTCAAATTTGGAGTGGAAAAGCTTGAAAAATTGGATACAAAGGCATGATCTACTGTTCAGCCAATCAGGCTGACATTCAAAGTTGGCAGCTGTGTAATTCAAAATCTGTGGAGAAAAACCCCTATAGCCTTTTTGAAAGTTGTAGAGGGTGACTAGATCTACAACTTTCATATTCAAAGCTTAATCAACTTTTATTCAAATTTTTGGAGAAAATCTCACTCAAACAGTGCACCAGCGAAATAGAAGATAGAGGCGAGGCGCTGCGCCGCGACGTCGCGCCGGCCGCGCGCGCGCGCGCGCGCGCCCGTGCGCCGCCGGCCCTCGGCGTCCGCGCCCCCACGCGCCGCCCGAGGCCGAGCGCCGCCCGAGGCCGTGCACCGCCCGAGGCCCCGCCTCCCCGATGCTCTTCCTCCCCGAGACGCCTCGACCCGCGTCACCGGCGCGCGTGCGCGCGCGCGTGCGCGCGGCGGACCCCCCTTCCGTCCGCGGCGCCGGCCGTACGCACGCCGGTCGAGGCGTCGTAGCACGACGAGATCCCCTCGTCGTCACCCTGCCGTCACATCGAGCCACGCTATATAAAGGCCGGCGAGTATCTCCCCTCCCTCACGCCACCCCGCGCCGCCGGCCGCGCCGCGCCACGCCATTGCCGCCGCCGCCGGAGAACCGCCTCCTCCGGTCGTCCCCGTTCCAAACCGCGCCCCCTAGCACCTTCCCTAGGTAGCACTTGACGCCCCCGGTTCACTTGTTGTCCACCCCGAGCCGTAGTCTCGCCGGAGCTCGCGCCGCCGCGGTAACCGTCGCCGGCCGCTGCCGATTCCCCACGCCAGCGAGCTTCCCTCCCCAAGTCCAGCTACACCCAGGCCCTAGGTGAGCATGCGCACACCCCATCGTCGTTCCCCGGCCGGGAGAGCCGCCGGAACTGCCGGAATTCCGGCGAGCCCGCCGCCTCCCACGGCCAGGGACCCCATTGCAAGCCCCCAGGTCTTTCTGGGGAGTTTTGTGCGATCTAAGGGCAGATGTGTGAGACTTTGAAAAGTTACAGGGGCCCCTGCGCAAAACTACATCTTCAATAGTGTTGCAGTTTTGCTGATTCTTGTAAATTGCATAGAAAATCGTAGAAAATTTAGAAAATTGCAAAACCATTTTTTTTGGGTTCGCTGTGATGAATACTACAACTTTTGTTATTCTCGCATGGTCTCATTCTGGATATTTTTAACATGAAAAATAGGATTGTGAAATACCTAAATCTGCCATAACTCAAAAACTATAACTCCTCTGCATCTAAATTTTGGATATGTTGTGTGTCTGGTCATGACTAGCTCTTGTGCCAAAAGTTGCAGAAAGTTATGCAGTAAATCTTTTTAAATAAATTGTTTTCCTTTTCTGCAAAAACTGCCTAGATGATTTTTGTAGCCAAGAATAATTATGTTTTTGTACCCAACTTGTGCATGCTGTTTTGTTATGTCAAAACACACCTCTGGTTAATTAATCATAAATTTTGGTTTAACAGAAATATGTATTCTTAATTTGTGCATGATTTCCTTTGTAAATTAATCAAGCAAGATCAGTAGAGCTTCTATGTGTACTTGATGGTTCTTTAGGTTTGTTTAGGACCAGAGAGCATGCATGAGAAAGTTTGGATCATTTTGATGCTTATTTATTTTTGTATGCATTTAATTTGAATCAGTAGCTAGTCTTTGTTATTTTTCAAAATATTTTGTTTCCTAGCTTCCAAGCCTTACTTGTGGGTCCAGTGGACCAGTATAGGTGTTGTTATGCTTAAGAAACATTTCTTTAAATTTTTAGTGATTTATTGCTTAATAAAAAGCTTTAAATCCCTTTTAAAAGATTTAAAGAACAATTAAATAAAGGAAATACCTTTTTAATTCCTTTCCTTTTTGGGAAATATTACCTGACTTAATTACAAGTTAAGAGAACACCCTTGCTGATAAGGAATTAATTTATGAATAAAAAAATCTTGTTCACACCCTTGCTAGTGAGAGGAAAAAGGATTAAACCTTCACATAAAATAACAAGTACAAAGACACATTAATTCAAATGTGCAATAAAAGAATGAATCATGTATAACTAATAACCTTCCTAAAAGAGATGTGCTATCTAGATACTTATTAAGGTGAATATGACCAACAAGAGTTGGATAAGATAACAAACTGTCACATCACCTCAACCTTGCATTGCATTCCGTGTAGATCTTCCGGACGGTGACTACTCCCTCGTCCCGGAATCCGAGGAAGGAGGAGCAGAAGCCTCGCTGCAGTACGTGGAAGTGCTCGACGACACCGAGGGTGCCCAGGCTAACCTAGCTGACGAAGGCAAGCTCCGGTGCATCTAACCCAGTTTTCAAATTCTTTATTCAATTATCTATGGATGCTTGTGCATTTAAGTTCAGGAGTTGAATGGAACCCTAGATGCATGATCCCTAGGTACCTTGTCCTTAATAGTATGGTAGGTCGATAACTGCTAAGCTATAGGACCGTTACAAGTCGGGTGATGACCTCACTCGCGAGAATAGGTTCCTAGATAGGAATCACAATATATCCTTAATTGGATTGCTCATGTGGTAAGAGCATGGGATTTGGGCTCCGGTCCAATGGCTATTGTGGGTTAAGTGTTTGAACGTACTAAGCACTTGTCGGGAATGAGACCGGTAAGCCTAGTACCTTAATGAGGCGGCGAGGGATCCTACTATTACTACTCTTGGGATTCGTCTCACGGCTAGCTACCGGTGGTGTACGGTGACTCCGGGTGCCTCGCGGGGTATGCCGGATAGCCTGCACCAAAGACTGTAAGATTCGATCCCGACCCGAGGATTTTTGGGAACTACTTGGGAAGTTGTCCTTGCGGGGGCAGCCTACTGTGTGTTTAGGTCTACCTTGCAAGGTTTGAATCAATCGATTGTCGTCCTCTCACCGTTATCTGAGACTACTTACTCCACTAGCCATGAGATCCCTAATGATGGAAGTTGATGAATACTATGTTTGATTAATTGTATTGTACAACTTTGTCTGTACTAGTTGGCTAATGTAGTAAAGATTAAACCCACTAGAACTGGTGCTAAAATCTTGAAAGTAAGGACATACTCTTTGTTACTTTTCAGCAAAAAGAAACTCAGTGGCCAAAAGCCTTTCATGTCTAGAGTTGGTGAAGTAGTTATCACCGACGGGTAAGTCTTGCTGAGTATTAGCATACTCAGCCTTGCTATAATGTGTTGATCCAGGTAATGCTTTTGGTGATGTGTGGCTCGGAGAGATCCCGCCCGGCTGGGAGCTGGAGTGGGTGGAGGACGACTACTGAGAGCATCATGGATGGCCTCCCGTGGTGTTTCCGCTTCTGTTAGTTTATTTCCACTATTTCAAAACTCTGAACTACTTCTTTATGGCAAAAACTTCGGTTTGTAATAATTAAACCCTTCGGGGTACAAATTTGGATGTTAATGATGATGTATCTCTGGACTCGCCTTCGAGTGAGTTTTAATGCATATATTTCGATCCTTGTTGCTATTCAAGTGATCTACCGGGCGTTAACCCGGTGACTAACGACAGGATGATACTTTATTATCGCTTAATGACCAAAGTGGATTGGTTTAGGTGATAGTACGGTATTTTCCTGGGCGGGTTGTCACAACAATCGCGCACCGGCGCTGTACGTGCCCTTCGTCGACACCCACGGGCCCACCTGGACTTGGATCCAGCAGTTCAGCGTACGTGATTCTAACTCTTATTTTCAACGTTTGTATGCATTTTAAACGAATGTGATGATAGACCTTTTTGTGTGTGCAGGATGACTACATGGCGGACGATGCCGACGACCAGACGTCAGACATGTTTTTGGAGGTCTACCTGCTCTGGCTATTCAGGTGGGTGCTGTTCTGCGAGTCAGTGGGAGACTCCGTGTCGCGGTGCTTGATCCCCTGGGCTCAGAGGATCGCCGACGCACCCCTCGAGCAGATGCCCCAGATCAGCTGAGCAGCGCTGTTCTGGAAGCTACGCACAGGGGGCTGTGTTCGGCAGTGACGAGGCTGACGAGTAGGGAGGCGATCCTCCTGGGGTGCCCTCTCATGCTCCAGATGTGGATCCACGAGCGGTTCGACATCGGTCAGCCCAGGACGGACCTCTCGGAATACGAGCTGGCGGCCGACGGCACCGACCCAGCGGACCTCCCCACCATGGGTTCTCTGTGGTGTCTCCGAAAGGTAATGACCTCCCTTTACGTGATTTTGCGCGTTATGACTTCTGTAGTTCCATTCTCTTAACTTTTCTCGTTCTTTGCAGCACGTTTGGGCTGGGGAGCAGCCGAAGAAGGCCTACAAGGACTTCGTTGGTCAGATCGACCAGATGGTCCATGCCCAGGTCCGGTGGACGTCGTGCGCTCCTGCCATGGTCACTGCCCACGCACCACAGGGGCTCTCGTCCCTGTGCTCCTGAGACCAGGCCTACTGGTTGACGCGGTGACGACTGGTCTTCGATGTCTACGTCGAGGAGTGCGCCGTCCACCGGGTGATGAGGCAGTTCAGCCTCCTCCAGGATGTGCCAGTACCCGCTGCGCAACGTTTGCCGCCTAGCGCGCATAGGTGAACTACTATTTGACACTTCTAAGTATTTTCCGTTACAAATATTCAGTTGCCAATAATTTTATGTTTCATGTTCTATGTTAGGTGGTCGCGGAAGGGCGTGCCTGCGGCGACGTCGTTCGTTGACAGGTTGTAGCCGTACATGTCAGAGTGGGCGTCTGCGGCACACGAGCAGAGCGTCGTCACCGAGCATCGCCTTCACGACGTCGCCGCCTGGGTAGTGTACCTTCAGTGGTACCTACCGAGGACGCGGACGCGGGTGACGTACGGGCCTACTACCCCGCCACCGCCACCTGTCCCGGACCACTATAGGGTCCTGCCGGACGCGACCTACCCGGTGCGCCGAGACCAGACCGTCGACACAGCGGTAAGCTACGATACTGCAAACATATTACATTCATATGTCTTTTCATTAAAACATGTGTTTCTAATTTTGTGCGCAGCACGACGCGCTGGCTGAGGTCGTGCGGCTCGCATCGACCGTGATGGGGCAGTGCTCGACCTGGGGGCCTCTGGACCACCGGGGCACGTACGAGAGGATCCTTGCTGCGGCCATGAGGTACTCCGCAGTCGTGAACTACGCCGGGGCCGTAGAGATTCCTCTCCTTCCGCGCCACCCAGCGTCGTCCTCGAGCTCCGCCTCGACAACGGCTTCACAGCCGACGCCTGCTACTTTGCTGGCGGGTTCTCGGCTCCGAGGGTACAGCAGCTCCCACAGGCGCAGGGCCCGCACGCCTACGTGCAGCTGTCGTATGGACCTCCCTGGGCCCGCTACCTCGGTGGGTACCAGGACCGACTACTTGGTGGGCCCCTGGGACTACCCGACTTGCGCTGCACGGTACCTGATGGCGTGAAGCACAAGGACTACAGAGGAGAAGTACTCGGTTAGGAAGCTGTACATGTCCCGCACTGTATAGACGACTCCTAGACGTACTCGACTAGTACTCTCTCCCTATTCTGACTTGTAACCCTGCCTCCCGGACTATATAAGGCGAGGCAGGGACCCCTCTCTCAACACCTCATCTTACGGCGTACAATTGCATCATCTTGTAATCGTACCCAATCAACCCAGAGCTACGCAGCATATAGAACGTAGGGTATTACGCACCTCGCGGCCCGAACCTGTCTAAATTGTGTGCCACGTGTCTCTTCCTTCGAGTTACCGATCTCGGCGAGGCCACATTCATCTACTTCGGGTACTCCCCTTAGTAGGTTGCCGGTCTAAAACACAGGGAGCTGGCGCGCCAGGTAGGGGCTCTCGCCCGAGATCACATGGCGAACTCGACGGCTCCTGTCTACTTCAAGCCAACCGTCGCCTTCAACCGCGGCGACACCTTCGTTTTTGACGCTTGGGTCTGCACTGCTGACGGCGCGGGATCCTTCCAGCGCCGCCTCACCATACTGCCCAACCCGGAGACCGGCTTCGTGATGCTTCCTGAAGTTGTCACAGGCGAGCTTGCCGGCAAGTTCGGCGAAATTTCGCTTTTCGACCATCACGCTGGCTTCGAGCTCAGGTCCGTTTCCAACTCGAACTCGACGTCTCCGTGGGCTATCGCATGCGAGCCGGCTACTCAGCCATCGCATGTGGTCTCACCACCCCGTGAGCACTCCACGCGTGGCCCCCGCATCGTCAGCAGGGCCCGCACGGAGGCTCCCTCTTCGCGCCGGGCCGGCAAGGAGCCCGTACCCGAGTACAACTCGGACTCCGACACCGCCCCCGGCCATGCTTCGGACTCCAACCCCCTCTCCGGCTTCTACTCGGACTCCGCGTACGAGTTCGACTTCGGGTCGGACCCAGAGGATCCCGAGTCCGAGGACAACACTACAGAGCACCCCTTATCAGGGCCGGCTTCTGGGCTGGTCATAACGTCCACACCTGCCGGGAGATTCGTCTACTGGCCAGATCGCAAGCCCGCGGACCTGATAAGTGGAGACTCATGCTACATCGCCTACCTCGACTCGCTCCCGTTCCAGGAGGGAACACCACTTGCCCGAGCTGACTCGTACACCCCAATTGAGGTGGCGAGCTCTGAATCCAGTCTTGGCAACCCTAATCGCCAAGTCTTCATGGCTGCCTGCGACACACCAGGACCCTTAGGGACAGCTCAGGACAGGTACCTCGAAGACATCTCCGCAGACGAGCTGTCTGCTGATGCACCTGCAGACGAGACCGCCGCCAATAGGGACGCTCGGCGAGAGCGTAATAGGAAGCGCAACGAATGGCGCCGGCGTCTCCGAGACAACCTCCCCATCCGCAACTTTGCGGAAGCTCTCGAGGTGGTCGAGAGCAGAGTACATACTACCCCCGAGCAATGCCTCATGTCGATCACAGCAGTCGCACGCCAGGCTCAGGGAATACGCGCTGGAGAAGTCATCGCCAAGCTCGCTGAAGACACTTACTTCATGCGGGTCGACAACAGGGTCAACCAGCCTCCCCCCGCCAAGAACCGCGACAACGAAGCTACAAGTCGCAGTGCTGACCTCGGCCGCAATCGTACTCGAGCCGAGCTCCCGGCTCAGCCCAACCGTACTCGTGCAAATGCCGGCAGACCCTCACAGGGTGGCAACAGCAACCGTGAGGTCGTCCCTCACCGCGCCCCGGCGGCGGCCGCCGCGACCCTGGTGGTGGCAGCAGTGACGACGGAAGCTCCAACCACGGAGCCAACAGGAGGGCCACCGGCGGCGGCAGTCGCGGCGGTCGAGACCACGCGAACAGCCACGCCTCCGGAGCCTCACAGGGCGGCTACGACGCTCGCCAGAAGATTGAAGAGCTGCGGCGGAAGAAGTCAGCCACTGCAGGCGACAACGACGGCTTCCCCGCCTTCTCACCTCGACTTCGCAACTTGCTCCTCCCCGACAAGTTCAAGCCTTTGGGGATCACCAAGTACGACGCGAAGCAGGACCCCATCCAGTGGCTCAGGTGCTACGCCCTCTCCATCGAGAATGCTGGCGGCAACAACGACACCAAGTGCCTCTACTTGCCCTTCGCTCGGACCAAGCCCCACTCACATGGCTCGAGTCGCTGGACAAGCACTCGATCGACAAGTGGGGCCACCGAAGGAGCAGTTCACCAGCAACTTCGTGGGCGCCATAAGCCGCTCGGGTACTCGCATGGACCTGGCCATGGTCAAGCAGGAACAAGGCGAGACCCTCCGCAAGTACATGCGCCGCTTCTTCGACAAACGCGCTACCGTAGTCGACTTCACCGACAAGGAGGTCATCGACCTCTTTCAAGACGGCCTCTACCACCGCCGCACCTTTGAAGACTTCGGTCGTTGCCGCCCCAAGTCCATCCCCCACCTCAAGGACATGATCACGTCCTGGGCGGATGAAGAAGACAAGGCCAAAGCCAAGTACGACGCCATCCGTGGCAAGAACAAGCAGAACACGGGCGGCGGCAGCGGCAACAACGGGAACCAAGGCGGACGCAACAACAACAACTACTACTCGGGTCCCAACCGCAAGTGCAAGCCGTACAACACCGTCGCGGCTATCCAGCGCCCTGCGAAGGAGAACTCGAAGAAGAACTGCGGCGGCTTCAAAGACTTGTCAAGGAGAAGTGCCCGTGGCATCCGGACGGCAACCACACCACCGAGCAAGGTGCTACCAACTCAGGCGAGCACTCAAGAGTACTCCAGAGCCACCACACCCTCACGACAAGAAAGGCAAGAAAAAGAACGACGGAGACAACGACGACTTCCAGGAACCCGACAAGACCGTCAACGTCCTCTTCGGCGGACTACCCAGCGGACAGGAGCAAAAGGCTACCCGTCGAGAAGTCATGAGCATTGAACCCGGCGGTCCCGACCCCTCTCGGGTGGTCGGAGGTACCCATTACCTTCTCCCGCGCGGATCAATGGACCAGCTTCTCCGAACCAGGGCGTTTCCCTCTCGTCCTGAAGCCGGTGGTTGCGGGCTCCAGGCTCAACAAGGTCCTCATCGACGGCGGAAGCGGGCTCAACGTCCTCTTCACCAAGACCTTGAAGAAGATGAAGCTCGACATCACCCACATGCTCACCAAGAGCAACACGCCTTTGTCACACCCGATTTTACAAGGAAAACCGAATGCATCTCACGTGTGCGCCAGGATCATTTTACACACACATGATAGACAAAACGAGAGTAATACCATTGCAGTAATAAATCGTTCAAGAGTTAAACCAGTACGATATCCATTATTACATCCAGAGAGGTGGACTCGAAGGTCCGAACACAACGATAACTAAACGACGAGCAGCTCCATCTTTGACTTCCACAGGCATGATGACTGGGGGATCCGCATGCCCTAGAACTCCTCGTAGTCACTCCAGTACTCGTCCTCGCCTCCGACGTTCTCCTCTGAACAGCGGTAAGCAAGGGTGAGCACACTTATGGTTGGTGCTCAGCAAGTGGGGGAAACAAATGCAAGGCTATCAAGGATAGGCTATGGTTCACAGCGGTAAGCATTTTATAAGTTGATCAAGTTTTATTAGCAAGCACCTAATTACTAGGTGTAAGTGTATACCAACCCATTAATCATTAAAAGAAACCTCAAACCAAACCACAAACCCACGATTTACATTTATCTTCAAGTTTATTAATCATGTGAGGGTCCAAGCCGCTCTTGACCGTGAGCACGGCTGATCGATCAGTTTTCACTCTGCAGAGGTTGTACACTTTACCCACAGTTCATGTTCCCCAACTTGCCCGGGTTAGCTAGACCCTTAAACACTTCCAAGGTGAGTGGCTAGGGGTCCACTACGAAGCCTTTACAAAGGAAAGAAGAGAAACTAACAGCTCGCAACAAGCATGACCCGGGCGGACCATAATCCTCCCTAATGATCGGCACCTTAGCCAAGGTCGCTACCCCAAAAGAACCGGGCTATACCCCTGCAACCCCGAGCCCCCTGTGCCCCTCTCGGAAAAGAGCTATCAGCTAACCCACTCTCCTAATTACTTGGCTAAGCCAGAGCCATGTGGACTGTGGTTGTACTGTTGTCTTGGGTGGTTCTCCATGTTCCGATTATAATTCAAGTTATCTTGTTTTAAGCACAAGCACATTACATAAACAAAATTGAGGTGTATAACATAAACAAAACATAACCAAACTCATGTAAAGCAAACTAAGCATTTATCTACCCCAAGCATTTGTTTAAACAGGGTTGATCAAGGTAAAGTGGTAAAGTATCTAGTCAAGTCCTTAACTAGGTGTTTGCCCATCAGGTTTATGCATAGCAACAGGAATAGTAAACATTGTTTAGCATGCAGTGACATAGGTTCAAAAAGATAATGCAGAGGGGGAAAGCCACTTGCCTTCCTCTACAAGCTGGGTGAAATCTTCCTCGAAAACAGGCTCTTCCTGATCACCTCCGACAGGGAGCTCAGACGAAATAGGCACGATATCTACGAGTCAAACATGAACAACAAACAATAAATAAACAGTACACCAAACAGTAACAAAACTGGTAAATTTGCTGTTTAAAAGATTCTACTCGTCGAGACGATCATTTCGGTATATAGAACGCTAAAAACGGAGTTAAAATGAGAAAGATATGATTAAAACAAGTTACAGGGACCTA
Source organism: Cenchrus americanus (assembly GCA_947561735.1). Taxonomy (NCBI): domain Eukaryota; kingdom Viridiplantae; phylum Streptophyta; class Magnoliopsida; order Poales; family Poaceae; genus Cenchrus; species Cenchrus americanus. The sequence continues at coordinate 62,595,830 of OX387240.1, forward strand.
TCTGCAAGAAAACTAAGTTTACAGGGCTTTTTATAAATAAAATCAGGGCTAAAACATAATTATAAAATTAAACAGAGGGGTCTAAATGCAAAAAGAAATGAAAAGGACCTTTATTAAAGAAATCTAGGCTGGCCAGGGGCTAAAACATAAAAATCAGGACCTATCCGTAAGAATTCTCAAAGGTGGAAGGACCGGCTTGCAAAACTATAAAAGCTCAGGGGCTCTTAATCAAAATGGCCCGCCCGGCACCGTGGATCTCGGATCCAACGGCCACGGACGCGTGGGGGCGCGGTGGACCGTGCCGTGCGCCGGTGCACGGGTCCACGGTGGACCGCCCCGTTTAAACGAAGGGGTACGCGATCCTGGCCATCCGCGCGAGATCGAACGGCCCGGACGCGTGCAAGCGAGGGCGGCGGCGGCGTCGCCGGAGAGAGGCGCGCGCGGCGGGGGCTCGCCGGCGTTGGCCCCGGACGGCGCTCCCGGCCACCTCTCCCGACCACGGGTTGGTGCAAAACGTAGTGTGGGCGCATGCGCACGTGACCGAGGGGTCAAGAGGGGCGATCGTGCCTCACCGGCGGCCGGCACCGGAAGGGGGCGCGCGCGGGCGCTCCGGCGAGCTCGTGGAGGCGCCGCGCCGTGCGTGAAAAGAAGGGAAATTGGGCGGGGGGTTAATGCTCACCGTGGCGTGTAGAACGAGCGGCGACGGTGGAAGCGGAAAGAGAAGCAAAGGAGCGGGCCCACGGCGACGGCGATCCCGGCGGCGCTCGGCGGACGGGGAAGGGGCTCCGGGAGGCGTCAAGGACGTGAACCTGCAGCAGCACGCGCTTGTTAAGCCTCTGGTGAACCCAAAGAGAAGTGAAGAGAGGCGGCGGAGGTGGTCCTTCACCGACGGCGGCGCTTGCACGGCGGCGGCGGGGACACGAGGCGGCGACGCTGGGGAATTGAGCTCGAGCAAGCGGGTAGGTGTGTTGGGAGGGCAAAGGGAGGCGCAGGCGATCGAGTGCGAGCTTAAATAGGGGCGCAAGGAGGTAGGCGAAGCGGAAGGGGGACGGGGCGGCCGGCGGCTTGCCATTGATGGCCGGCGGACCGTCCGGGCGTAAAGAAGGCAAGGGGAAAAGGGGAAACGGCCGGCGATTTGAGTGGGGGTTTAATTGCCTTAATTGGCGTGCTCGCAGGGGAGAGAAAGGAAGGGGAGAAGGCGGGGGCGCGGCGGATTCCGCGCGCGCGCGGCGGCGGGCCCGGCGAGCGGGGGGAAGAAGAAAGGAAGGGGGGAAGGGAGGCCGACGTGTAGGGCCCGGGCGTCGGCCGACAAGAAAAGAAAAAGAAAAGAGAGAGGGAGAGGTGGACCGGCGCGGGGAGGATTAGATGGGCCGGCAGGCCGTTTGGGCCGAAAGGTAAGCAGGGAATGGTTTTCCTTCTTTTTTCTTTTTCTTTTTCAAACTTCTTTTTCAAACCACTTTTCTTTTCAAATTCAAACCAAACTTTTTCAAACTTTTTCTCAAAAATTTTATAAACTTTTTAGAAACCACACAAGCAACCAAAAACCATGCATGCCAACTGATGATGCACAAACACTTGTTGTCTCTAAGTTTATTAAATTATGTTTAATATTTTAGAACTCAATTTAAATGGCAATTTAAATTCCTTTAATCCTTAAGACTAATTTAAGTTGCTAGTTGATTTTAGTGATGGAATTTTTAGGGTGTCACAACCTTTCTATGGCATCGTCCCCGGTAACGCGGCTATCCCACTGGGCTCAGTGGTCCTGCCAGTTACCTTTATGGAATCTCGGGACAACTACCGAACCGAGTACGTCAAGTTCGAGGTCGCGGACTTTGAAACATCCTACCATGCCATCCTCGGCAGACCGGCCATCGCCAAGTTCATGGCGGTGCCCCACTATACCTACTTGGTACTCAAGATGCCAAGTCCAGCAGGTGTACTGTCTCTCCAAGGGGACTTGAAGATCTCACACGATTGCGACGCGGAAGCTGTGGAGATTGCCTCCACAAATCAAGTACCCAACGCTATGATGGAGGTCTACGCTGCGTCGAAGAAGCTTGCTACAAGTGAACTCGACATCTCTGAGAAGTCTGACAAAGCTAGCAAGCCTCAGCCAGCTGAGGAGGTTCTGGTCAAGACAATCGACCTCGGGACAGGGACGAAGGCAAGACCACCACCATCGGGGCCGGCCTCGACCCCAAATAGGAAGACGCGCTTATCAACTTCCTCCGGGCTAACCGCGACATCTTCGCGTGGAAGCCAGCGGACATGCCAGGAGTGCCCAGGGAGTTGATTGAGCACTGCCTCAACGTCGATCCTAAGGCCACCCCCAAGCGACAACACCTCCGTCGTTTTGCCGACGACAGACGGGACACCATCAAGAAGGAACTCGTCAAACTACTCGCGGCTGGCTTCATCAGAGAAGTCTTCCATCCTGAGTGGCTTGCCAACCCCGTCCTCGTCCGCAAGAAGAACTCGAACGAGTGGAGGATGTGCGTCGACTACACCGATCTCAACAAGCACTGCCCCAAGGACCCCTTCGGGTTGTCGCGGATTGATCAAGTCATCGACTCTACGACGGCCGCGACCTCGCTCTGCCGCCCTCGACCGCTACTCCGGTACCACCGGATCGCGATCAAGGAAGAAGACCAGGAGAAGACCGCGTTCATCACCCCGTTTGGCACGTACTGCTACACGACCATGTCCTTCAGGTTGAAGAACGCCTGCGCCACCTATCAACGAGCTATCCAGGCCTGCTTCAAGAGGCAGCTCAACAAGATCGTCGAAGCCTACGTGGATGACGTGGTCGTCAAGACCAGAGACTCCAGTACCCTCATCAACGACCTTGAAGAGACTTTCGCATACCTGCGCGAGTACCGCTGGAAGCTCAACCCGAACAAGTGCGTCTTCGGCGTACCTTCGGGCAAGCTACTTGGCTTCATCATCAGCCAACACGGCAGCGAAGCCAACCCCGAGAAGATCTCCGCCATCACCAGCATGAAAGCTCCCACGTGCATCAAAGACGTCCAGAAGCTGACCGGGTGCATGGCGGCCTTGAACAGATTTATCTCGAAGCTTGGAGAACGGGGGCTCCCCTTCTTCAAACTACTCAAGCACCAAGAGAACTTCGTGTGGACTCCAGAGGCGGACCAAGCCCTCGCTCAGCTCAAGGACTTCCTATCGAAGCCACCAGTCCTCACGGCTCCTCGTAAAGGCGAGCAACTACTGCTCTACCTCGCTGCGACTACTCATGTGATCGCATCGCCATCATTGTCGAGCGGCGGGGAAGACGGCCACGCCTATCCGGTCCGGCGCCCGCCTACTTCGTCGGCCGAGGTGTTGTCAGAGTCCAAGGCACGCTACCAGCCTGTACAGAAGCTTCTGTACGCAATACTCATCACCTCACGGAAGCTACGACACTACTTCTAGGAGTACTCGATCTCCGTCGTCACCGACTACCCGCTCGGCGACATCATGAGGAACCAAGATGCTACTGGAAGAATCTCCAAGTGGGCAGTCGAACTCGGCGCCCTCACCATCGACTTCAAGCCACGCACAACCATCAAATCGCAAGCTCTAGTCGACTTCATGGCAGAGTGGCGGGAGAATCAGCTACCTACTCCAACCGTGCGACCAGAGCATTGGGTGATGTACTTCGACGGCTCACTCAACCTCGAGGGCGTAGATGCAGGGGTACTCCTGATCTCTCCAACGGGCGAACAACTCAAGTACGTCTTGCAGATCTTCTGGAAGGTCTCAAACAACGAAGCCTAGTACGAAGCTCTCCTACACGGGCTCCGCCTCGCGGCTTCACTAGGCATAAAGCGGCTACTAGTCTACGGCGACTCCGCAGTGGTCATCAACCAAGCCAACAAGTCCTGGGACCGCAATAAGGAGAACATGGACGCCTACTGCCTAGAAGTCCGCAAGCTCGAGAACAAGTTCTACGGTCTCGAGTTCCACCACATCGTCCGCGACAACAACGTTGCAGCGGACGTCCTATCAAAGCTTGGTTCTACTCGCTCTCAAGTACCAGCGGGTGTCTTCGTCCACGAGCTTCACGCGCCATCCATCCCGGAGCCGGCTCCACCGACCACTGTCCCAGCGCATCCGCCAGCTAGCCAGGAGGTCATGATGATTGACGCGGACTGAAGGCAACCCTTCATCGACTACCTCAGCGAGCAGAAGGTTCCCTCGGACAAAAACTTAGCTGAGAAGCTCATCCGCCGCGCCAAGTCCTACGTCCTCGTCGGAGACAAGCTTTACAAGTGGGGTGCATCTTCTGGACTACTCATGAAGTGCGTCCCCAGGCAAGAAGGCAAGGACATCTTGGAGAAGATCCACAAGGGCGTCTGCGGCAACCACGCATCTTCTTGTACGCTGGTCAGCAAGGCCTTCCGGCGAGCCTATGGCCCACAGCTCTGGGCAACGCTGAAGAACTCGTCAGAAGGTGCCAAGGATGTCAATACTTCGCCAAGCGAAGAACACGTCCCGGCCTACAAGCTAGTCACCATACCGCCAACCTCGGCCCTTTGCTTCCGGGGGCCCGACATGATTGGGCCACTACCAACCGCGCCGTGTGGATTCAACGAGTATTGGTGGCCATCGACAAGTTCACCAAGTGGATCGAGGTCAAGCCGGTCACATGCCCCAAGGCCGACAGGGTACTCGACTTCCCGGATGAACTCGTGCATCGCTACGGACTATCCCACCGCATCATCACGGACACCGGGCTCCAACTTCAACAACCACCGGCTTGCCGGGAGTACCGCGAGAACAACGCGGGATCGACGTCCGATATGTCTCGCCTTGCCCATCCTCGGGCCAACGGACAAGTCGAGCGCACCAACGGGATGGTGCTCGACGCTCTCAAAAAGCGGCTACATGATGCTGCTAACTCTAAAGGAGGCAAGTGGATCAAGGAACTACCCAATGCACTCTGGGGGCTACGTACTCAGCCCTCCAAGCCAACGGGGCAATCCCCTTACTTCCTGGTCTACGGCTCCGAAGCAATCCTCCCTGCTGATGTCATATGGGATTCACCAAGCGGTGGAGCACTACAACGAAGGCGTCTGCGAAGACGACGGACGAGTTGACATCGACGGACTCGAAGAAGCTCGTTGTGCCGCCCTCGTCCAATCAGCAAGGTACCTGGAGGGTATCTGACGCTACCACGACCGCAACGTCAAGGAACGCTCCTTCAATGTTGGCGATCTCGTCCTCCGTCGTATCCAGAACACGGAAGGACTACACAAGCTCAGCTCCCCCTGGGAAGGTCCCTTCACAGTCGCAAAGGTGACCGGGCCGGGCTCCTACCGCCTCCAGACACTTGAAGGCGAAGACGTCAACAACTCGTGGAACGTCGACCAGCTCTGTCGGTTCTACGCCTAGTCTACACGACTACCCTGGGGCTCAAGTCTACACGACTACATCAAGACCCCTCCGCCGTAAGCGGCCTCCGGGTCCGGGCACTAGTCTCCGGACTACCTCTTCGCTGTAAGCGGCCTCCGGGTCCAGGCACCAGTCTCCGGACTACCTCTTCGCTGTAAGCGGCCTCCGGGTCCAGGCACCAGTCTCCGGACTACTCCTCTCCAGAATCCAGCCCATGCGGCTACCTACGGATCCTGGGCTGCGACGAGCGACAAAGGACTCTAGCAGCGATCTACTGAGAGACCATGTACCTCTAGATCCAGCCTATACGGCTACCTACGGATCTACTGCTGTAAGCGGCTACTCGCCCTAGCACTACTTAGCCGTAAGCGGCCTCCGGGTCCTGGAGACTACTCTGTAACTACGGCCCTGGCCATCCAGGTGTACTTCTTCAGTAATAAAGTTTGATTGTTCATCAAATGCTTTACTGTCTACTTCCCTCAACGGGACTACTGCCGAGTACGACTACTCGCGACAACTCCACGATGGGACTCCGCACTCTGAGATCGCGATTACGAGTACTCATTGATGGAAGCTTTTCTTCATTAATACTTAAACAATTACAATTGTTTTTGTACATCTACTGCTACGGGCTAACTATTACAGGACTACTGGAGATTAAGCTTTTCGGCGACTTGATCCGCAATGGGCGCCATCTGCTCCAAAGCGGCTCGCGGTGCTCGTCGGTACAGTTGGCGGCTAGTCCGCCAGCGACTACGTCTACTGGTGCCTTCGGGAAGTAGGACTTCATGAAGGCTAGCACCTGATTCGGGATCGACTTCGCCAGATGCCTCACGTAGGCCGCCAGACGGCTGGGGGCTTCCTTCAACCGATCCACCAGCGGCGTTATCTTGGGCCCGCCAGGGTGAGGCACCAGTAGCCTCGCGATGGGGAGCGCGGCCTCCTCGAGTTCCTTGAGTTGGGCCCGCAGCTTCTCGCAATCCTCGTTCAGCCTCTGCAACGATTTGTAGCAATTGACGAGGTCACGTTCGGATGCAATACGGAGCTCCATGTGCTTGTCGCACTCGTAGGCAAGCTACTTATAATCTAACTCGAGTACCTGGCGGGCCTCCTGCTCCCGGTAGAAGAGATTCTTCAGATCCGTCTCTGAAGTCTTCAACTGCTCTACCCGAGTCTCAAGCTCTGCAAACAACAAGGCACAGCGGGTTAGACTACCTCTCGACCTTCAACAAGTACTCAACAAGACAAGTGGTGTACCTTTGTTCTTGTTGCGGAGCGACTTGTTCTTCCGCACCAAGTCGTCGCCCTTCGCCTGCATCTCCTGGATATCATTGTGGTATTTGGCGAAGGCGGTATCCAGCTTGGACTGCATGGTGGCTGCGTGCTTCCGGGACTTTACAAGTTGGTCCTCCAGCGCCTCGGCCCGAAGCACAGCGTCGCCGTACCCCTGAAGCATCTCCGACTTCAGGCGGGCCTCTCAGCGACGTCCTGCACAGACAATTCACATTAAATGGGTACTAAACGCTACAGGATTGGCTACTCAAGAGTTATCGCTACTCACCTTCATCCACTGCTCGGCTTGGCGGACCGCCTCCAGATGCCGAGCCACCGTTGCCGGATCGACCAAGTTGTCCGCCAACAGCTCGATGCCACCACGACTACTCGTAGCGGCTTCGGTCATCGGTGCAGAGCAGATGGGCTCCGCATCCTAGATTTCCGGCGAGCGGACGACCACCTCCAGAGCGGGTTCTGGCAGCGTGGCGGCCTCCTCCCCTCCAGTCGTCGCGGCGGCTTCTCGGGCGGCCACCTCCATCGCCTCGGAGGCTTCGACGGCTGCCTCCTGGGTCTCTGGTGCCACGTCTTCTATGGGCACCGCCGACGGGATCTCGTTCCCTCCGGCCTCGGCACCTGTCGACAGAGAGACAAGTGTATCAGTCAACATGCGACTACGACTACTCTCGAAGGTTCTTCAACTTCAGTAGAGTACTCACCTTCAACAATGCTGGCCACGGGCAGCGTAGCCTCGGTGACCGGCGCTTCGGGCTCCGCCTGAGGGGTGGGAGCGGACTCCCCAGTGGGCGGCGCAGCTTCCTCTTCCGCCACCGCTGCGGCGGGTTCATCCCCCTCCCAGGAGAGATCCGTCGATTTCCTACAGAGTACACAAGCCGGTTGTCAATTAGGCATGACTACCACATCAAGTACTACTGGGGAAGGCTCAACACTTACAAGCTTGACCGGACCACCGTCACGGTCGGGGCGCCGAGGATGCTGGCGATGTCCACCAGTCCAGCCTCGGCGGGTGCCTCCTCCTGCGCCTCTGCGGCCACTACCTCTTCCGTAGCAGCAGCAGCGGGTTCCGCGCCCTCTTGAGCAGCAGGGGGCTGGCGCTCCATCTGCACCAAGAGTTCTTCGACAGTGGGCGCTGGGCTGCGAGTCCCAGCGGCTTCCCCCACCGTGTCCCACTCGCCTTCGTCGCCCTGATCAACGGGCTCCGTAGGTGGCAACTCCTTCAAGCAAGGAAACTTCTTCATCAACGAGTGAACTCGAGACACCAGTACTCGACTACACTACTCAAGACGGCTTACCTCCTGAGACGTGGTCTCAGTGACCTTCAATTTCTTCGCCACGCGCTTCCGGGACGCATTGCGCGGCCTCCTTGGTGGCGCGGCCAGACTAGCCTCCAGGCTAGCCGGTTGATCCTGAACGAGAGGGACATGAGGTAGGCCAGGACGGCTGAACCTCGACCGCAGCTGGAAGCGGTCCTGCAACGTCTCCTCGTCGTCGTCCTCGTCGGACGTGTCCTCCACGACAACTGTGTCGTCTCCTTCACCGACTTCACGCCGCTCCTTGGCCTTGGTCTTCCCCTCCTCTGGGATCTCGACTTCCTGAGGGGGTGGCGGCAGCTCGGAGACAAACTTCTTCAAGTCATCCTGCAAGACAGAACAACTCATCAGTGCGACTACTCACATGGAATGGGTACTCGACTATGGGTGCGGCTACTAACCTCCTTCGGTGGGCGCGCGGCGGAGTACTCCGGTACGGGGCACGCCGTGTACGGCGGCATATCCTTGAAGATCCGGGCCAGCCTGTCGACAATATCGTCGTCATCGACTTCGTCTCTAGGCATCTGCGACGTGTCATCATCCCCGGTGTACTCATACCCGAGGGTGTCGCGAGCCATCAGTGGCTGCACCCTACGCTTCATGAAGCTGAAGGCCACGTGCTCGGCCCTCAGCCCGGCTTCCCTCAGCGCCTTGATCCGCGCCAACAACTCGGGGAGCTGGATCCCTTCCTGCATCATCGGCTCCGTGTTCCACCACGGGCGGTGCTTGGGCTGTTTCCCGCTTGGCTTCGGCAGCCCCGGATGGTGGTTCGTGATGTAGAACCACTCGGCCTTCCAGTCTTGGTTGGAGTCTATGAGCTTGTACGAGAGGTACTGCTCGGCGGCGTCCTCCCGCATCTGGATCCCCGCTCCTCCGACTACCCGCGGGTTGCTGGCGCTGGGTTGCGGCTTCACCCAGAAGAACTTCCGGAACAAAATCCAATGGGGCTTGATCCCCATAAAGGCTTCACAGAAATGTACGAAGACAACAGTGTGGAATAAACCGTTGGGGTTGAGGTTGAGGTACTCGATGCCGTAGTACCCCATGAGCCCCTTGAAGAAGTCGCTCGCCGGGAGGGAGAGTCCGCGCTCCGCGAACCGCGCGAACATTGGGATCTCACCTTCATTATTCTCCATCGGGTACGGATCCCCGGCGGCGGCCCTCCACATGTCCACCTCCTTCTCGCACAGGAAACCACTGTTGAGGAGGGCGAGCAAGTCTTCGGTCTTCGCCTTGGACTTCTTCCACTCGCGGTTTGGATCTGGCCGCGGCAGGGACACCGGCGGTGATGTCGCTGCGGCAGATCCGGCGGCCTCATCACGGCCCCTATTCTTCTCGTCGGCGGCCTTCGCGGTCTTCGACGGAGACGGCTTCATTCTCCAAGTGCACGGTGTCTTCACGCACATCCGCTTGGGGGCTGCTGTGGTGGCTCTTCGCGGTGGCGCACTCAGATCTACGCTTCACTCAGCGGCGGCGGCGTGCACTGGTGGCGATTCCTGGCCAAGATCTACTGGGAATGGCTACAACTGCGTAGGGTGAAAAAACCCTAAGGGTTTCGGCTTCTATTTATAAGTCAACACGGCCCTCCAATGGCCGGATGGATGAGTCTGCGCTCGGCTGACTCAGCGGCCGCGCGTGACCTTCAACTTCAACTAGTCGACGCGCCACACCTCGGGGGCTCGGCTACTTCTACTCGACTTCCTGGGAAGCGGCAAGATTCAAGAGCATCTCAGGACACATTCTACAAGATGACCCTTCAATTCGAGAGGAAGTACTCGACTCAAGGCTCGGGGGCTTCGTGCCACGTGTCCTTCGGTTTTTTCTCCGGATTTTTCGGGATATTCTTGCCAAAACTTCAGACGGACCCTTAGCCAGAGTCTACAACTCAACCTAAGGCTCGGGGGTTACTCCATATGGAGTGCGATTTTGCAATCGCACTTCCATATCAGCTCCGGCTTCAAGACAACACCGGCATTTTTTAAGACCTTCAAGGGCAGCACTCGAGGATGCTTAGGACTACTCAAGAAGACTTCAAGATTGCTCAAACATCAGTTGGAGTACATTCCAGCCTCGGGATGCTTCGGCTACTCTTGAGGACTTTTGACTTGTAGTACTCGGGGACGCTCGGGGACTACTCGTTAAGGCCGTCAAGACTACTTGAAGCTATCCTTCTCGTCTACAAAGTACTCGGGGGCTTGTCGTATGGACCTCCCTGGGCCCGCTACCTCGGTGGGTACCAGGACCGACTACTCGGTGGGCCCCTGGGACTACCCGACTTGCGCTGCACGGTACCTGATGGTGTGAAGCACAAGGACTACAGAGGAGAAGTACTCGGTTAGGAAGCTGTACATGTCCCGCACTGTATAGAGGACTCCTAGACGTACTCGACTAGTACTCTCTCCCTATTCCGACTTGTAACCCTGCCTCCCGGACTATATAAGGCGAGGTAGGGACCCCTCTCTCAACATCTCATCTCACGGCGTACAGTTGCATCATCTTGTAATCGTACCCAATCAATCCAGAGCTACGTAGCATACAGGACGTAGGGTATTACGCACCTCGCGGCCCGAACGTGTCTAAATTGTGTGCCACGTGTCTCTTCCTTCGAGTTACCGATATCGACGAGGCCACATTCATCTACTTTGGGTACTCCCCTTAGTAGGTTGCCGGTCTAAAACACTGACAACAGCGGCCGTTTGCTCCACCCGGCGCGGGTACTTTCAGTAGACCTTGTTTTCAACTAATGGATGCAATTATTGTGGGTTTGTAATTATATTGTATTCTAATCGTACAGGCCGACCGCCGCCTATTACGACAGTCGGGCCTCGACAGCAACCGCCGCCGCCGATGTATACGCTAGGAGGTTCCAGATAGCCGGTGTTTCAGCTTCCAGCGACAGATATTCCTTCATCGTCCACTCCGCCTATGTTCCAGGCTCAGCCTGGTACTTTCGACACGGGCGCCGAGGACCAGCTGGCATGGGATGAGATTCAGTACGACGACATTCTCGCGACCATGGAGGGCGCCCCGCAGCAGACCGACGAGCTTGCCGCATCACAATTGACACAGCCACCACCGATTTTGACTCAGCCATCACAGTTAGCGGCCGGCAGAGCGACCATGGTCGGTGGAGCGTCACTGGCGGGCGGCGGAGCGACACTGTCCGGCAGAGCGACACCGAATGCTGCAGGCTCGTCACAGGCGGTGACACCGTCTCCCGACCAGCTAGGACCGCGGGTCGTCAGGGCACCGGACCCCTGGACGTACGACCGGGATCAGACCTGGGCTGGCGCTAGAGCTGTTAGGGGGAAGAGGGGCTGACGCATTTAGATGTAGTACTATGATTTTGTATAAACTTTTCCCTTTGTGAATATGTATATTCCCTTGTGACTAATCCTTCGTCGTTGATTAGGATATTCCCTTGCGATTATGCTTGCACTTATTAATTTGTCGTTTTCAAAAAGTTAAAAGTGTTTTAAAAATCAAAAACTAAAAAAACTGCCACCGTTTGGCACGGCGGTACGGGCCTACCGCTGTGCCGCTCGGCAGCAGTGAAACGAACCGAATTTCCGCGAACGGAAACCCGACTCTCTGCACCTCCGTGATAGTCCCAGGAAGAGGCTATCACGTGCAATCCTTGTCTCAAGTGGTACAAATCCATACAACATGGGAATAAAAGAAGAATTGCATAATATTATTACATCATCAGAGTACAACTCTTCGGCACAAGCCGGGTACAAGTTCGACAGGACTGAGTCAAGAAAGGTAAAACACCTACACAGCGGATCTATCGAAGCGAAGCGTCTCCAGCTCCACAGGCAAACTCGAGCATAAGACCAGCTCTAGTCTTCACACCTTCGTCGTTGAAGTTGTAGTAGTAGACGGTTACCAAGACTGAAACGCCAGCATCTACCCGATAAGAGGGTAGGTCATGTCAGCTTCCCAACAAAGAGCAAAAGCGATGGTTGAATCTAATATGCATGGATAAAACCTACATTTGGCTGTAGAAAGTTATGCATGTAGCAGCGTGGAAGCAACATTCAAGGTATGCAGAATAAGCAGCGAGGTCCACCCCTCCGGGTGGTCCACACCTCTGAGGTCCACACCTCCGGGAGGTCCACACCCCTCAACAAGGGAAGTCCACACCAAAGCACTGAATCACACCCACGATCCAGCTCCCAACACTCATCTGCGATGTGCGGCCCACCTGCTCCTATCCCCACATCTCAACAGCCTCAGGCCGGGCTCACTCACTCGGGGGAGAGAAGAAGCACAAGAAAAGTCTAGCCAGAATTACAGATCTCAGGACTGTCCACAACATGTGGACATAGACTATAGCTATAGGTTTAACACTCTGCAGAAGTTGTACAACTGTACCCGCCCGAATAGAGCCCGGATGGTAGCGAACCACCCGAAACCCTACCATACAGCTGGAGTCCAAGTAAGTGGATAGTACCCTCCTGCGTCTCCGAGTCTAGCGCAGCCCCTGCTGTAGAGCTCGTACTGCCAGCGAGGGGTCCCTCGAAGTTGTGGAACCCTTCCCCGGCCTCGCCGGGACGATGTCTTCTAAGGAGGAACGTCGTCTCCCATCATGATCACATCGATCCTCCTACAGGTAGGGTGCTATCCACTACGAGTCTCACCCCGCACCCCCGCCCATAACAAGGCGGGCGGTTTGTATGATAAGAGTCCAAAGAAGCATGGTTAGACTAACGATCGGTCCTTAAGGGCCGAGAGCGAGCACTCCCCATCTCCAACTCGTCCGACATGCCGCTCGGGTAAGAGGCCAGATCGCATCTTTCCAAGGCAGGCGTTCACCAGTAACCAAATGGCTCGCTCCTGCCAGAACACATCAAGGAAGAACACACCCAGAACTCACGCTAGAACACACCGAGAACTCCCACATCTCAGTCCAAGCCCAGAGCACCATCCATAATCGAGCAACAAAAGTATGGATAGTGTGTATATGGGACTAGCTAGGGGTCTGTAGCTAGTCCCGAGGTAGGTAAAGCAAGGAAACATGATATAACAAATATCAAGGCGTGGCTAGACAAATGGCTATGCAATCCATCAAGTCAAGTAACATAAATATAGCACTAGCAACTAATAGCATGCATGGGTTCTACATGGTTGGGAGTGACATGACACCTGCGCGGTAGTCGACGTAGAGTAGTAGAGGTTGAGTGTCCTCTCGAGCAAAGTCGGGGTAGACGCGTCTCCTCAGTCGTCGCAGCTCGGGTCTTAGCATTCATCCAATTCAAAAACATCAATAAGAACCAATTTAGAATATCCAAATAAACTCCAGAGTAAATACAAGCAACACTGAATTAATTAATAAATATAAAGTAATTGGTTTTTAAACAAAAGTAGTTTAAGCAACTAGTTTTATATACTAGAGAATAGGGTAGGAACCATGGTTAGTTCAAGGTCGGGTTAAAGGTCTCAAGGTTAAGATTCATAGGTGATCCTGTCCGCAGTCGAGAAGCGGAGAGGTTAAGATCAAGCACTTGCAAGGTACTAGCTCCCAGACGTTTAAAGCGGTAGCGCAAATGAGGATGATAGCAAAGCGAGATGGAGATAAACTAGGAAAGACATTATCATGCCAAGATTTGTGGCGATAGCATAGAGAGGATGAGAGGATCGACTAGCATCGATAAAAGGGTGGAGAAGCGACAAGGCATGCTCAAGAGCGCAGCGATGCATGTGCTGGCGATACGATGTTGACCATGGCGAAGTAGCTAGATTGCAACACGGGGTTTCCATGCGTGAATTAGGGGCCCCTACTCACGGCACAGCCATCCAACACGCGTGGTGTCCTAGTTGAGATCGCACGGCACAATGCACACATCATGTCACAAAGCGGAGTATAGCAAGAGCGGATTTATGCGAGGAGACAAGAAGCGGAGCAGAGCAAGACAGGCGGCAAGCGGCTGTAGCGAGGCACCTGCAAGGACACACTCGCGACACGAAGGTCGGTCAGGCACGCGACGGCACACGAGTGATAGCAAGTTGATGGCTGGTTTGACGCAGCGGGCATGTCGCGACATGGCGGGCCAAGGCGGGGCTGTAGCGCAGGCGTGGGCAGCGGAGCACCGCTGGCCATCCATGGCCGGACTTTGCCTTGCGCCTGAGAACGCATGGCATGGCTGCGAGCTGTGGCGTGGGGTTGTGCATGCACAACGACACGGCCATCCTACACACGCCGCGGGCGGCAATGAGAGCGTGATCAAGCATGGGCGAGGTGCACAACAAGGCAATGGTGAGCGTTGCGAGGGCACCTGCAAAAGATCGCACTGCTCGATGGCCGGCAACATCGACAAGGCATCAGATGAAGGCTTCGGCCATAAGGGTCTCAAGGGTTCGAAGAGGCACAACATCGAACAGTTGGTGGGCATGCCACGACTGCAACAAAAGGCATGCCCTCCATGGTCACTGGTGTTCTAGAAAAAAAACAGAAGCACGCACGACACAAAGGCCGACCATCACAGGCGGGAAAAATGGGATAAAAGGATGTGGTTGGGTGCTGCTCACCGAGGACTCATTGACATGGTTCAGGTGTTTCGACGAACACATCAGGGGCGACCAAGGTGGGCGTCGTATGGACCTCCCCGGGCCCACTACCTCGGTGGGTACCGGGACCGACTACTCGGTGGGCCCCCGGGACTACCGGCTTGCGCTACACGGCATCCGAAGGCGTGGAGCACAAGGACTACACGGGGAGTAGTACTCGGTTAGGAAGGCTGTACATGTTCCGCATCGTGCGGAGGACTCCTAGACGTACTCGACTAGTACTCTCTTCCTACTCCGACTTGTAACCCTGCCTCCCGGACTATATAAGGCGAGGCAGGGACCGATCTCTTCATCCAATCTCCTCTCATACAACCCACGGCGCACTATTGCACCATCTTGTAATCGTGCCCTATCAATCCGAGCTACGCAAAGCATACGGGACGCGGGTATTACGCACCTCGCGGCCCGAACCTCGTCTAAATTGTATGCCACGTGTCTCTTCCTTCGAGTTACCGATCTCGGCGAGTCACATTCATCTACTTCGGGTACTCCCCGTAGTAGGTTGCCGGTCTAAAACACCGACACCGGCGCGCCGGTAGGGGCTCTCGCTCGAGATCACATGGCGAACTCGACGGCTTTCGTCCACATCAAGCCAACCGTCACCTTCAACCGTGGCGACACCTTCGTCTTCGGCGCCCGGGTCCGCACCGCCGATGGCGCGGGCTCCTTCCGCCGTCGCCTCGATCATGCGCCCGACTCGAGGACAGCCTTGTGACGCTTCCCGAAGTTGTCACACGCGAACTCGCCGCAAGTTCGGCGAAATTTGGCTCTCCAACATCCACGCGGACTTCGAGCTCGAGTCCGTCTCCAACTCGAACCCGACGTCGCCATGGGCCATCGCGTGCGAGCCGGGCCGCCCGCCCATCGCAGCGCCCCCTTCACCACGCCAAGCACTCCGCGCGTGGCCCCCGCGTCCCCGGCCGGGCCCGCACGGAGGCTCCTACTCCACGCCGGACCGCAAGGAGCCCGTATCCGAGTACAACTCGGACTCCGACGCCGTCCCCGACCACATCTCGTACTCCGGCCCTCTCTCCGAGTTCTACTCGAACCCGGATTACGAGTTCGACTTCGGGTCGGACCCCCGAGGAGCCCGAGTCCGAAGATGACTCCACCGAGCTTCCTTATCGCGACCGGCCTCTCGGGCCGGTTATAAGATCGACGCCGGCGGAAGATACGTCTCATCGGCCGGACCGCAAGCCCGCCGACCCGGCAAAGGAGGACTCACGCTACGTCGCCACATCGACTCACTACCGTTCCGGAGGGAACACCACCGGCCCGGGGCCGACTCAAACACACCAACCGAGGTGGCGCCCTCTCGAGTCCGGCCTTGGGTACCCCCCGATCGCCAAGTCTTCATGGCCGCCGGCGAAACTCCCGAGACCCTCGAGCACGGCCGAAGACAGTACACGGAGGACATCTCCGCGACGAGCCGTCCGCCAACGCACCTGCGGACGAGACCGCCGCCAACCGGGGACGCTCGACGCGAACGCAACAGAAGCGCGGCCGAACGGCGCGCGGCGGCTCGGAGACAACCTTCCCATCCGCAACCTTGCGGAAGCTCTCGAGGCGGTCGAGAGCGAGTACACACCACCCCCGAGCGCGTGCCTCATGTCGATCACGGCGATCGCACGCCGGGCTCGGGGCATACGCGCCGGAGAGGTCATCGCCAAGCTCGGCCGAAGACGCCTACTTCATGCGGGTCGACAACGAGAGTCAACCAACCTCTCCCGCCAAACCCCGCGACAATGAAGCTACTAGTCACGCGCCGACCCCGGCCCCAACCGTACTCGAGCCGACCTCCCCGCCGATCCGAACCGCCGCCGCTCCAACGCCGGCGGACCTTCACGGCGAGACCAAGGCAACCGAGAAGTCGTTCCCCACCGCGCTCCGGCCGATGGCGGCGGCAACGACCCCCGACGGCGGCGGCGGCCGACGGCGGCGGCTCCAACCATGGGGCCAACAGAGAGCCGGAGGGCGGCGGCGGCCGCGGCGGCCGTGGCCACGCGCACGCCCACGCCTCCGATGCATCTCATGGCGGGTACGATGCTCGCCAGAAGATCGAGGAGTTGCGGCGAAGAAGTCGACCACCGCTGCTGAAGGCGACGACTTCCCCGCCTTCTCACCCCGGCTTCGCAACCTGCTCCTCCCCGACAAGTTCAAGCCTTTGGGGATCACCAAGTACGACGCGAAGCAGGATGCCATCCAGTGGCTCTGATGCTACGCCCTCTCCATCGAGAACGCTGGCGGCAACAGCGACACCAAATGCCTCTACTTTCCCTTCTGTCTGGACCAAGCTCCACTCACATGGCTCGAGTCGCTGGACAAGCACTCGATCGACAAGTGGGACCAGCTGAAGGAGCAGTTTACGAGCAACTTCGCGGGCGCCATGGGCCGTTCGGGTACTCGCATGGACCTTGCCATGATCAAGCGAGAACAAGGTGAGACCCTCCGCAAGTACATGCGCCGCTTCTTCGACAAGCGCGCTACCGTCGTCGACGTCACCGACAAGGAGGTCATCAACCTCTTCCAAGACGGCCTCTACCATCGCCGCACCTTCGAGGACTTCGGTCGTCGCCGCCCCGAGTCCATCCCTCACCTCAAGGACATGATCACGTCCCGGGCGGATGAAGAGGACAAGGCCAACGCCAAGTACGACACCATCCGCGGTAAGTCCAAGCAGAACCGTGGCGGCGGCGGCGCGGCGAATGCAAACCAAGGCGGCCGCAACAACAACAACAACTACTACTACTACTACTACTCGGGTTCCAACCGCAAGCGCAAGCCGACAACACCGTCGCGGCTATCCGGCGCCCTCCGAAAGGGAACTCGAAGAAGAATTCGGCGGGTTCAAGGACCCGCCGAAGGAGAAGTGCCCGTGGCATCCAAACGGCAACCACACTACCGAGCAAGGTGCTACCAGCTCGTGCACGCACTCAAGGATACGCCGAGCCACCGCACCCTCACGACCAAAAGGGCAAGAAGAAGGACGGCGACGACAACGACTTCCAAGAACCCGAGAAGACCGTCAACGTCCTCTTCGGCGGACTACCCGACAGGCGGGAGCGAGAAGGCTACCCGTCGTGAAGTGATGTCCATTGAACCGGCGGTCCCGACCCCTCTCGGTGGTCGGAGGTACCCATCACCTTCTCCCGCGCGGACCAATGGACCAACTTCTCCGAACCAGACGCGTTCCCCCTCGTCCCGAAGCCAACGGTGGCGGGTTCCAAGCTCAACAAGGTGCTCATCGACGGTGGAAGCGGGCTCAACGTCCTCTTCACCAAAACCTTGAAGAAGATGAACCTCGACGTCACCCCCATGCTCACCAAGAGCAGCGTGCCCTTCTACGGCATCGTCCCGTGCAACGCGCCTATCCCACCGGGCTCGGTGGTACGCGATTACCTTCGGGGCGTCTCGGGATAATTACCGCACCGAGTACATCAAGTTCGAGGTCGCGGATTTCGAGACTTCCTACCACGCCATCCTTGGCGCACCGCCATCGCCAAATTCATGGCGGTGCCCCACTACACCTACTTGGTACTCAAGATGCCAAGTCCAATGCGGTGTACTCTCCCTCCAAGGGGACTTGAAGATCTCCCACGACTGTGATACAGAGGCCGTGGTGATCGCTTCAACAAACCAAGTACCCAATGCGATGATGGAGGTCTACGCCGCGTCGAAGAAGCTCGCCACGAGCGAACTCGACATCCCGCAGAAGTCCGACGGCCGCCAACAAGCCTCGCCCACCCGAGGAGGTACTCGTCGGGACGGTCGACCTTGGAACAAAGTGACCCCGAGCAAGACCACCACCATCGGGGCCGGCCTCGACCCCAAATAGGAAGACGCGCTCATCGGATTCCTTCGGGCTAACCGCGACATCTTCGCGTGGAAGCCGCCGAACATGCCAGAGTGCCCGGGGAGCCGATTGAGCACCGCCCTCAACGTCGATCCAAAGGCCACCCCCAAGCGACAACACCTCCGACGTTTTGCCGATGACAGGACGGGACGCCATCAAGAAGGAGCTCGCCAAGCTACTCGCACCGGCTTCATCCGAGAAGTCTTCCATCCCGAGTGGCTCGCCAACCCCGTCCTCGTCCGCAAGAAGAACTCGAACGAGTGGAGGATGTGCGTCGACTACACGGACCTCAACAAGCACTCGCCCCCAAGGACCCCTTCGGGTTGCCGCGGATTGATCAAGTCATCGACTCCACGGCGGCCGCGACTCGCTTCGCTTCCTCGATCGCTACTCCGGTACCACCGGATCGCAATCAAGGAGGAAGACCAGGAAAAGACCGCGTTCATCACCCCGTTTGGCGCGTCATCGCTACACGACCATGTCATTCGGGTTGAAGAACGCCGCGCTACCTATCAACGGGCCATCCGGCCCCGCTTCAAGCGGCAACTCAACAAGAACGTCGAGGCCTACGTGGATGACGTGGTTGTCAAAACCGAGGGACTCCGGTACCCTCATCGACGACCTTGAAGAGACCTTCGCATCGCTACGCGAGTACCGCCGGAAGCTCAACCCGAACAAGTGCGTCTTCGGCGTTCCTTCGGGCAAACTACTCGCTTCATCATCGGCCCGCGGCATCGAAGCCAACCGCGAGAAGATCTCCGCCATCACCGCGCATGAAAGCTCCCACGAGCATCAAAGACGCTCCGTAAGCCGACGGGGTGCATGGCGGCATTGAACAGTATTCATCTCGAGGCTAGGAGAACGGGGCCTCCCCTTCTTCAAATTACTCAAGCATCACGAGAAGTTCGTGTGGACTCGCGAGGCGGATCAAGCCCTTGCCCGGCTCAAGGACTTCTCCGTCAAAGCCGCCAATCCTCACGGCTCCTCACAAGGGCGAGCGGCGCCCATCTGCTCTACCTAGCCGCGACTACTCACGTGGTCGGTCATCGCCATCGTTGTCGAGCGGCGGAAGACGGCCACGCCTACCCTGGCCCGGCCCCCCCTCTACTTTGTCGGCGAGGTTCTATCGCAGTCCAAGGCTCGCTACCGGCCCGTGCGAAGCTCTCGTACGCTCTACTCATCACCTCGCGGAAGCTACGACACTACTTCCGTGAGTACTCGGTCTCCGTCGTCGCCGACTACCCGCTCGGCGACATCCCGAGGAACCAAGACGCCACCGAAGAATCTCCAAGTGGGCCGTCGAGCTCGGCGCCCTCACCATCGACTTCAAGCCACGCACGCCCATCAAGTCGCAAGCACTAGTCGACTTCATGGCGCAGTGGCGGGAGAACCGCCTACCTACTCCCACCGTGCGACCGCAGCATTGGGTGATGTACTTTGATGGCTCACTCAACCTCGAGGGCGCGGCGTAGGGGTACTCCCCCGATCTCTCCAACGGCGAACAACTCAAGTACGTCCCGCATCTTCCGGAAGGTCTCAAACAACGAAGCCGAGTACGAAGCTCTCCTACACGGGCTCCGCCTCGCGGCTTCCCTTGGCATCAAGCGGCTACTAGTCTACGGCGACTCCGCGAGTGGTCATCAACCAAGTCAACAAGTCCCGGGACCGCAACAAGGAGAACATGGACGCCATCCGCCTAGAAGTCCGCAAGCTCGAGAACAAATTCTATGGTCTCGAGTTCCATCACATCGTCCGCGATAACAACGTTGCGGCGGACGTCCTCTCGAAGCTTGGATCCACCCTCGCCCAAGTACCCGCGGGCGTCTTCGTCCATGAGCTTCACGCGCCATCCATTCCGGAGCCGCACCACCGACCACCGTACCGGCTCATCCACCGACCGGGCAGGAGGTCATGATGATCGACGTGGACTGGAGGCAACCCTTCATCGACTACCTCGGCCGAGCGAAGGTCCCCTCTCCGACAAGAACGCAGCCCGAACAACTCGTCCGCCGCGCCAAGTCTTACGTCCTCGTCGGAGACAAGCTTTACAAGCGGGGCGCATCTTCTGGAGTACTCATGAAGTGCGTCCCTCGCGAAGAAGGCAAGGACATCTTGGAGGAGATCCACAAGGGCGTCTGCGGCAACCACGCGTCCTCACGCACGCTGGTCAGCAAGGCCTTCCGGCGAGCTTTCTACTGGCCCACAGCCCTGGGCGATGCCGAAGAACTCGTCAGAAGGTGCCAAGGATGCCAGTTCTTCGCCAAGCAGCAACACGTCCCAGCCTACAAGCTAGTCACCATACCGCCAACCTGGCCCTTTGCCTGCTGGGGGCTCGACATGATTGGGCCACTGCCAACTGCGCCAGGAGGGTTCAACGAGGGTACCGGTGGCTATCGACAAGTTCACCAAGTGGATCGAGGTCAAGCCGGTCACATGCCCCAAGGCCGACAGAGTACTCGACTTCCCCGGATGAACTCGTACACCGCTACGGCTACCCCACCGCATCATCACGGACACCGGGGTCCAACTTCAACAACCACCGCCTCGGGAGTACCGCGAGAACGGCGGGATCGACGTCGGATACGTCTCGGTTGCCCATCCACGGGCCAACGGACAAGTCGAGCGCGCCAATGGGATGGTGCTCGACGCCCTCAAGAAGCGGCTACACGACGCCGCTAACTCCAAAGGGGGCAAGTGGATCAAGGAACTACACAACGCACTCGGGGGCCGCGGACTCAACCATCCAAGCCAACGGGGCAATCCCCCTACTTCCCCGGTCTACGGCTCCGAAGCCATCCTCCCCGCCGACGTCATATGGAACTCGCCAAGGCGGTGGAGCACTACGACGAAGGCGTCTCGGAAGACACGGCGAGACGAGCCGACATCGACGGCCTCGAAGAAGCTCGCCGCGCCGCCCTCGTCCAATCGGCAAGGTACCCGGAGGGTATCCGACGCTACCATGATCGCAACGTCAAGGAACGCTCCTTCAACGTTGGAGATCTCGTCCTCCGCCGTATCCGGAACACGGAAGGACTCCACAAGCTCGCCCTCCCCCCCGGGAAGGCCCCTTCACCGTGGCTAAGGTGACCGGGCCGGGCTCCTACCGCCTCCAAACACTTTAAGGCGAAGATGTCAACAACTCGTGGAACGTCGACCAACTCGTCGATTCTACGCCTAGTCTACACGACTACTCCGGGTTCAAGTCCAAGCGACTACATCAACACCCCCTCGCCGCAAGCAACCCTCCGGTCCCGGCTCCGGCCTCCGGACTACTCTTCTCCGGGGTCCGGCCCCGTGCGGCTACCTACGGACCATGGGCCGCGACGAGCGTCAAGGACTCTAGCGGCGGTCTACCAAGAGACCACACTCCAAGATCCGGCCCCCGCGCGACTACCTACGGATGCGCGATCCAGCCTACACGGCTACCTACGGATCACTTGCCGCAAGTGGCTACCCGCTCCGCCGCTACTTAGCCGTAAGCGGCCTCCGGTCCGGCGACTACTTGTAACTACGGCCCCGGTCACCCGGGTGTACTTCTTCGCTAATAAAGCTTGATTATTCATCAACTTGTTTATCGTTCGCTCCCTACGACGGGACCACTAAAGTCGAGTACTACTACTCGCACCTACTCCACGATGGGCGCTCCGCACTCGAGATCGCGGTTACGAGTACTCATTGCCGGAAAAATTCATTTCATTGATACATGAATAATTCATTACAAGTGTTTTTTGTACAACCATGGCTCCTAGCTACCTATGCGGGGCTACCGGAGGTTCGGCTTTTCGCTACCGCTCCTCCGCGATGGGAGCCATCTCGCTCCGGCCGGCTCGCGTCTTGCTCATCCGAGCGGTTGGCGGCTACCCCCGCCGGCGACCACCTCCACCGGAGCCTTCGGGAAGTACGACTTCATGAAGGCTAGGACTTGCTTCGGGATCGACTTGTCCATGTGCTTGACGTAAGCGGCCAGCCGGCTTGGTGCTTCACGAAGTCGATCCGCCGTAGGGGCGATCTTGGGGCCGCCCGGTGTGGCACCGAAGTCTCGCGATCGGGAGAGCAGCTTCTTCAAGGTCCTTCGGGCCGGGCCCGAGCGCCTCGCAATCTTCATTCAACTTCGCAAAGATTTGTAGCAACGGACGAGATCTCTCGTCGAGGCAATCCACGGCTCCATGTGCTTCTCGAACTCGAAGGCGAGCTCCTTGTAGTCGAGCTCAAGTACCGGCGGGCTTCTTACTCCCGGTAGAAGAGGTTCTTCATGCCGACCTCCGAGGCCTTCACCGCTCCACCCGGCCTTCGAGTTCTCGCAACATGGAAACACAACAACGGGTCGAGGCTTGAAGACTTCCAACAAGTACCCGACAAGTCAAAGGACATACCTTTATTCTTGTTGCGAGGCCTTTGTTCTTCCGCACCAACTCGTCGCCCTTCGCCTGCAAGTCCATCACGTCGTTGTGGTACTTGGCGAAGGCGGCGTCGAGTTTCGACTGCATGGCGGCCGCGTGTTTCCGCGACTTCACGACCTCGCTCCTCCGGGGCCTCTCGCTCGGAGCACGGTGTCGCCGTAACCCCCGCAAAGAAGTTCGACTTCTCGCGGGATCGCTCCGCGACGTCCTGCACAAGACAAGCTCAAGTCAAGAAGAGTACTCAACGGCAAAAGGATTGACTACTCGGGAGGCTACGGCTACGTACCTTCATCCACTGTTCGGCTCGCCGGATCGCCTCCAGGTGCTGGGCCACCGTCGCCGGCTCGACGAGATCGTCGGCCAGAAGTTCAATCCCACCGCGGCTACTCGACGTAGCATCCGTCATCGGCGCTGAGCGGATAGGCTCCGCGTCTTGGATCTCAGGGGAGCGGATAGCCACCTCCAGGGCAACCCCTGGCGACGTGGTGACCGCCTCTCCCCCGGCAGACTTCTCAACGACTTCCCCCACGGGCTCGGGGGCTCCTCCCGGCCCCCTCGGGGCCTCTCGGTGTCAACTCCCCGCATGGGCACCCCCGCGGGGATGTCACCTTCTTCGGCCGCCGCTCGCAAGCAAACGATACACGCATCGGTGCCTACGACTACTCGTCCCGGAGTCCTACGGCTTCAAGAAGGGTACTCACCTTCGACTACGACCGCCTCCGGCGGCCGGCGCTTCGGAGCCGGGGCTCGGTCGTGGCTTGGGCTCGGGGAGCGGCCTCCTCGACGGGCGGCGCGGTTTCCTCCGCCACCGCCGATGAGGGCTCGTCTCCATCCCGGCTTAGATCCGTGGATTTTCTCGCGAGAAGTGTTCACGAAGGTCGTCGGCAATCATCGACTACGCGCCTAGTACTACTCGTAAAGACATGGTACTTACAAGCTCGACCGGACGATGGTCACGACCGGAGCACCGAGGATGCTGGCAATATCAACCAGCCCACCCTCGGCGGGCGCCTCCTCCTCCGCCTCTTCGACTACGCCTCCTCCATGGCGGCGGCGGCCGCACACCTTCACCTCCGCTCCGGGGGTCACCACCTTTCCAACGGTGGCGGCCACGGGTCCTCTCGCTCGCGGGAGCGAGGGGCCGGCGCTCCGGCTGCGCCGGGGAGTTCCTCGACGCGTGGGGGGCCGGACTTCGGCTTCCGGCCCGGTTCCCCCCACCGTGTCCCACACGCCCTCGTCGCCCTCTTCGACGGGCTCCGCCGGCGGCACCTCCCCGCACACAAATGAAGACTACTCGTCGGCAATGTACTCGAACGGCGGGTACCCGACTACGCTCGCTCAAGATGACTTACCTCCGAGGCGTGGTCTCCGAGACCTTCATCTTCTTCGCCACCCGCTTTTTGGCGGGGTTGCGCGGCTTCCGTGGCGGCGCGGCAAGGCTAGCCTCCGATGCTAGCCGGAGGGTCTTGAACAAGTGGCACATGAGGCAAGCCCGGACGGCTAAACCCTCGACCGCAACCGGAAGCGGTCCCGCAGCCGTTTCTTCGTCTTCGTCGTCGTCGTCGGAGGTATCTTCCACGATGACGGTGTCGTCGCCTTCACCGACTTCGCGGCGCTCCTTCACCTTCCCCTCCGCCGGGATCTCGATCCCGCTCGGTGGCGGCTGCGGCTCGGAGACGAACCGCTTCACATCATCCCGCGCAAAGACATAAGGAGTCGGCAACTCTACTACAAGCACTCACTACTCGACGAGGGGGTACGACTACTCACCTCGTTGGGCGGGCGCGCGGCGGAGTACTCCTCGACCGGACACGCCGTGTACGGCGGCATGTCCTTGAAGATCCTCGTCGGCCGTTCGACGATGTCATTGTCGTCCAGCTCGCCCCCTAGCATCCGCGACGTGTCGTCGTCGCCGGTGTACTCGAAGCCCATCGTATCCCGCGCCATCGGCCGGCCGGATCTCGCGCTTCATGAAACCGAAGGCCACGTGCTCGGCCCTCGGTCCCGCATCCCCGAGAGTCTTGATGCGTGCTAGCGGCTCGGGGAGCCGGATCCCCTCTTGCATGGTGGGCTCCATGTTCCACCAATCTTGGTGCCTGGGCTGCCGTCCGCTCGGCTTCGGTAGTTCGGGATGGTGGTTCGTGATGTAGAACCATCTCGTCTTCCGGTCGGTGTTGGAGTCCACGAGCTTGTACGCCGAGTACGCTCCGCGGCGTCCTCCCTCGACCGGATTCCGGCCCCTCCGACTACTCCGGGGTTGGAGGCGCCGGGCCGCGGCCTGACGCGGAAGAACTTCCGAAGAGCACCCGGTGCGGCTTGATTCCTAGGAAGGCTTCGCGAAGTGGACGAAGACGGACGTATGGAAGATGCCGTTAGGGTTAAGGTTGAGGTACTCGATGCCGTAGTACCCGAGCGGCCCCTTGAAGAAGTCGCTTGCCGGGAGCGCAAGACCGCGCTCCACGAAGCGCGAGAACATTGGGATCTCGTCTTCGGCTTTCTCCATCGGATAAGGATCTCCGCGCGCGGATCTCCACATGTCGATTTCCTTCTCCCCCGATGAACCCGCCGTTCAACGGGGTCGGCGGAGTCCTCCGTCTTGACCTTCGATTTTTTCCACTCGCGGCTTGGATCGGCGCGCGGTGGAGACGTGGGCGGCGCCGCTCCGGTGGCGGCCGTGGCGGCCTCGCGCGGCTCCTCTTCTTCCCCGCCGGCCTTGGACGTCTTCGACGGCGACGGCTTCATTCTCCAAGTGCAAGGAGTTTTCACTCGCATCCGCTCATGGGCTACCCTAAAGGCTTCGGGTGGCGATGCGCTCGGATCTACTACGGCGGCGCGCGGTCGCCGGGGAGTGGATCTACTTCAAGATTCAAGTGGAGATGACTGCGGCTTACTTGGGTGAAAAACCCTAAAGGTTTTGGCTCTTATTTATAAGCCAAATCACCTCCGTAACGGGCGGCTGGATAAGTCCACGCGCGGCTGACTCAGCCGCCGCGCGTGACTCTTCGAATTCTACTAGTCGACGCGCCTCACCTCGGGGGCTCGGCTACTTCTACTCGACTACCTGGGACTCGGCTAGTCTCAAGAGCATCTCAGGACACATTCTCCAAGAAGACCCTTCAATTCGAGAGGAAGTACTCGACTCAAGGCTCTGGGGCTCCGTGCCACGTGTCCTTCGGTTTTTTCTCTCCGGATTTTTTGGGATTATCTTGTCAAGATTTCAGATGGACCCTAAGCCAGAGCCCGCGGCTCGAGGCTCGGGGGCTACTCCATGTGGAGTGCGGTTCTGCAAATCGTACCTCCATGACGGCTCCGGCTTCAAGACAAGACTGGCATTTCTTGAAGACCTTCGAAGGCGCATTTCAAGGACGCTTGGGACTACTCGAGAAGACTTCAAGATTGCTCAAACATCGACCGGAGTACATTCCGGCCTCGGGATGCTTCGACTACTCTTAAGGACCTTTGACTTGTAGCGCTTAGGGACGCTTGGGGACTACTCGTTAAGGCCGTCAAGACTACTTGAAGCTATCCTTCTCGACTACAAAGTACTCGGGGGCTTGTCGTATGGACCTCCCCGGGCCCACTACCTCGGTGGGTACCGGACCGACTACTCGGTGGTCCCCCCCGGGACTACCGGCTTGCGCTACACGGCATCCGAAGGCGTGGAGCACAAGGACTACACGGAGTAGTACTCGGTTAGGAAGCCGTACATGTTCCGCACCGTGCGAGAGGACTCCTAGACGTACTCGACTAGTACTCTCTTCCTACTCCGACTTGTAACCCCGCCTCCCGACTATATAAGGCGAGGCGGGGACCGATCTCTTCATCCAATCTCCTCTCATACAACCCACGGCGCACTATTGCACCATCTTGTAATCGTGCCCTATCAATCCGTAGCTACGCAACATACAGGACGTAGGGTATTACGCACCTCGCGGCCCGAACCTGTCTAAATTGTGTGCCACGTGTCTCTTCCTTCGAGTTACCGATCTCGGCGAGTCACATTCATCTACTTCGGGTACTCCCCGTAGTAGGTTGCCGGTCTAAAACACCGACAAGGTGGCGGCTTGTGGCAACGTGTGCGTCTGTCTTGAAGTCATTGGTGTCGTCCACGGTAGCAGCTTTGGTTCGGATCGTCGGGATGTCGTGCTTGCTGAAGAGGAAGCAGAACGGCGTCAGCTCGTCGTTTGGGCAAAGCATCGAACATGTTGAGGGCATTCGAAGGTAACAGCTTCACCCATGGCAGACTCTGACGTTGGTGTCTAGGGAAAACTGAAAGGATCAAGATGTCGACTAGAGGGGGGTGAATAGTCGAACCTGAAAATCACAAACTTTTTCACAGCTGTTAAATACAGGTCCGAAGACTCCAGATATTTTTCCGAATACTCCGGGAATTCTGGAGAATCCAGGAAAATGTCCGGATATTCCGGCCTGCTAGGGAGAGATTAAATTCGACAGAAATTAAACTTGCTCAAAAGTAAATCTGTGAAAATAGGTTATGCACTGAGATGAGACAAGCCTGTTTATCCACTCAAATCCTGTAGGAACCTCAACACGAAGTATATCGGCACCAAACCCTAGGTATGTGCTCAAGATAGAAACAAGCATGCAACAAGATGAACAAGCACAAGAGACACAGGGATTTGTTACCGGAGTTCAACCTCACACCTTGAGGTCTACGTCTCCATTGAGGTACCCACGAAGGGTGGACCTTTACACCTAGGTCACTTTCCTCCCTCTAGCGACCACAAAGATCAAGCTAGAGTTACTTACTCAATGTCGGGGTGATACAAACTTCCTTGGGCAGCCACAATCTTTGGATGCTCCAAGGCAACGCCTAGCCGGCTAGGAGCTCAAGGCTCAAGAGTAACAAACACGAATTTTGCCAACCAAGCGAAGAACGAGGTGCTCTAGAGATGAGAAATCAGCTCACTAGCACTCTCCAAGCCCTTGCTCTCAAATCCTCTTAAATTCCACAACAAATCTCACCAACCTTGAGCCAAAGGGAGAAGAGAGGGAGTAAATGAGGTCTGTTCAAGTTCAGCACGAAATGGCAGGGAAGCAGAGCAAATGAAGGGGTGGAGGGGGCTTTTATACCCCCTCACCCAGAATATAGCCGTTGAGGCTTTATGACCCAGAGTATCCGGGGTAAACCCGGATACTCCGACCTTCCAAGGCCAGCACCAAAGAAAAGATCCCCATGAATGTGTTGGTGCAAAGGTGTCTCTCATAGGTTTTGTTTTAGCAACAAGAGCACCTATTCGACTCTTGGAAGACATAATTCCTGTCCCTCTTGATAGTACGGCATTCCTAGGACTCAAATTCAAAATTAAAATAAATAAGCCTTCTTATGAATCCTTTAGAGCACCACTTTCCTTTTTGTATAATCAATGAGTTGTGCTTGATGCCATACATAATTTCAATACCTGCTCATGGACTAGGTAAATTCATTAGCTACTTAGGTGTGTGTCATTAAACCACCAAAACCCACTTAGGGGGCCAAGATACTCTTCAAAAACAGTGAGCAGGCTCAACGCGATGGTTGGCAACACAAGCAAGCATGCAAGGTGAAACAAGCAGCTAGTTCGGTCGAGTGTTGCTCACCGATGGGTTCAGGGGTGGCAGGGTCGCCATGGCGAGGTAAGGTGGTGGCGACCGTGTGCGGTGCAGGCAGGCTGGCTGGTGCTTGCGGTTCCATGGCCGGCGTAATCGTTCTTGGTGGCGAGGACACGGCTCGGTGGTGCTCCAAAGCTCCAGCGCGGCGTGAAGCTCCAGGATGGCGATGGCATGGCGGCGACGTCGTGTGAAGGTGTACAAGGCTTCCTCGGTGGTGACAGCGTCTTGGGTGTTTTCCCCCGGTGGTGACGACGCAGTGCTCCTCCACTGCGACGGTGAGGTGCTCTAGGACAGCGTCAGCGTGGTGCAGGTGGTGAAGACGCGGTCGGCTCGACGTCGTGGTGTGGTGCGACTCAGCACCATCATCCTTGGCGGCGTGGACGCAATCCGATGACACAGGTGCTCCAGGTGCGTGGCGTCTTTGATTCCTCCCCTGGCGTCGGCTTCCTTCTTCTGCGTGCGCCGACGCGAAGGTTGCAGGACGGCGAGGGCTCGGTGCGAGCGACTCCTTGGGCCGGCGGCGAGGCGTCAGCTCGGCGCGCTCCGAGCTTTAGAGCGGTGCGGAGCTCCTCAAGCGCGCCACGGCGCAGGTCTTCGAGCGGCTTGGTGGCGGCGGCTTGGGAAGGTGGAGCGGGTGCGGGCCTTGGGGATTTATATGCCGCGCAGCAGCCTAGGGTTAGGGCGCCGGCGGCGGACGACCGAGATGGCGCTGCGGCTTGGCGAGGCGATGTGGAGGGCATCCAATAGGGCCAGCGCATCGGCAAGGGATCAGGGCGAGGCCTTGGGTGCGCGCGCGGCCGCAGGAGTGCGCGCCGGCTCGGCGCCGGTCAAGCCCGTCCCATCGATGTGCACATGCGTCGCGCGTGCCCTGTACGGCCAGAGGTGGAAGAAAGAGGAATAGAGGGCTGACGAGTGGATCCTGCTGGGCAGAGAGAGAAAGAAAGGAGTGCGAGCTGGGCTAGACGGTTGCGGTGTTGGGCCGACTTGATGGGCCAGCCTGCGGACCACGATGTTGGGCTGCGCACTAAAGGTAGGTGGGCTGGCCCGAGGTAGTTAGCAGGCCGGGTTAGATAGGAGTTAGAGTTTGAAAATAGGTTTGATTTTTATTTAATGTAACTTTGTATTCGAATAAGGTTTGAATTTGAATATAATTCAAATTCAAACTTCACTCAATTTGAAACTCCAAATAAAATCCAAGAAATCCAACTCACATTTATACCATAATTTGAAAATAATTTATATATGGTTTTATTTAATATGGAATTTAAGGTAAGAGGCTAGCAAATTGGGATTAAATTTGGTAGCACACAGGTTCAAACAAAAAGTTTTAAATTTTTGCGAAAATTTACACATGGTAAATCATTCAAAATTCTGGTATGTTACGGGCGGTCCCGGCGCCGCGATGGCCCGCCCTGACGCAGGAAAACACGGCGGCAGGGACTTAACGCCTTGGGGTACGACGGCAGGAGCCCGCCGCCGTGGGTCACGACGCCAGATGTACATTTGTCGAAAATTTTGCTTCGACCATTTATTTTTCGAAAATCATGACAAATTAAATATAAAAAAATCCAATCCTACTGTGTACAGCAATCTCTCGAAGCTGCCCATGGATATAGAGTGCACATTTTTCGTGTGTACATAAGTAAACGTGCTTGGTGTATTTGAATGCATATGTGAGAAAACAATTGATTCATACCCAAAAGTGTG
This sequence comes from Cenchrus americanus, assembly GCA_947561735.1. NCBI lineage: Eukaryota > Viridiplantae > Streptophyta > Magnoliopsida > Poales > Poaceae > Cenchrus > Cenchrus americanus. The sequence continues at coordinate 62,625,970 of OX387240.1, forward strand.
CTCCATCGTTAATGGTCGCAATTAAAATCTCATACTATAGCCCGTTTGGTACAGCTTCATGAGCAGCTTCACGAGCAGCTTCACAATTTCAATAGCCAAACAACCAACTCTCTGTCCAACTCTCTGGTCAGCTTCTCTGAAAACTCACTCTCACAGAGTTAAGCACATGGTGAAGCTGCAAAAACATGGCTCTCTCCCCCGCTCATGAAGTTGCTCATTGAGTTGTTTTATAAAAAACAGCTCTACAGGTGAAGCTGAGCTGTGCCAAACGGGCCCTATATGTATTCAACAGCTAAGGTAGGTGTCCACCTAGCTGCAGAATTAGTATTTACTCAATTTATTTTTGTAGATGTCATTTAAATTTGCATTGAATTTGGTGTCTGGCAACAAGAGGTGTTCATGGAACAAAGATAACATGGATTTTTTTCTCAAACTATAAACTTTGACAACATGTATCTTTTTTTTGTAAAGTTCTATGGAACTGTTTCAAAAAATCATTATGTATATGGGAAAGAGGATCATCCACTGTGGTGTTTAGTTGTTTTTTTGCAATTTAATTACGCTGGGTCTTTAGTTGTGCTAAGGCCACCGGACACAAGTAACTAACCTATCCTTTCACACTATAATTTGGAAATTTGGTTGGCTTTTGCTTTCCTTTCAGCATAAAAGTTATGTTGCCTAATCAGATATTTTGGTCTAATTAAATATCTCTACTAGAGAAGCGGAAATAGTAGGTGTTTTCGGTGGACAAAATGTAGCTAGCTTGCATGTTCTGTACTCCCTCCTTTTTTATATGTAAGGCGTTTGGATGTGATACTCCCTCCGGTTTGGTAAATGAAGTCGTTCTGGACAACGTTTAAGTCAAACATTGGGAATATAAATCATGAATAACTTTCAAGTCCTTGAGTTTGAAAATGTGAAAACTACATGAATAGATTTTTCTTACAAAATACTTTCATAAAAGTATACATATGTTAGTTTTTAGTAATATTTTTATAAAAATAAGAAGTCAAAGTTATACTTTGGAGACCGTGTCGCTGTCCTAAACGACTTCATTTACCAAACCGGAGGGAGTATGCGATACCAAGGCACAAAATCTGATGATGAATTAGCTTTAAATGTTGTATCGATTTATTCCCGAAGGGCCGCATGCGTTGCAGCATGTGGAGTGGAGGCAACCAATGATATTCACGTTAGCTTGAGCTGGGCTATTCGTTTTCTGTGTACCAATAAATTTTGTTAAGTTAATAATGAAAAGAGGTACAGGTGCTGCTGATTATCGAGGCAACGCGCCCTACATAAAAGAAAAAACTCAAAATAGTGAAGCACCCTATAAAAAAGGGAGGGAGTATGAAATTAGATTGAAATAAACCTTGGTACTAATTCAATATTTAGTAATATAATACATATATTTTTTGTATAGTTAGTTTATGTTTTAGGTATATCATGTAATGGAGTTTTAAAGATATATCAAACCATGGTCTATTTTGTGAAGTGATGGTATGACTCTTATCCCTAAAAGAGCACAGAAAATACAAAATAATTAAATGGATATGGCTCAATCATGTATTTAGTATTTAATGATATGCTAAAAGAAAATCAAAAGTCGAGTAGTAGGTTATAACATTTTGCTTATTTTTCTTGAAATTAATGAATCGTGCTTGTTCTTTTATGAATTGGAAATTATCGGCATGTTTCTAGTAAATTTGGCATTTAACACTAAGAGTGCATCTTCTTTTCATATTTTGTGTGTAATATAGGAATGTGGAAATCAAGTCATGCGAAAATTGGTTTTTAAGAACATGATAGAGTGCTAACTTATGGTTTTAACAAAGTGTTGTCATATCATCTGCTGAAAAAATGGTTTCATCATAGAAAACATGTTGGAGTTACTAGAATTTTGGACATGGATTATTGATATAAGTTCACAAGCTAGATAACATTTTTTTGCAATAATTTTCTTAGTGGACACTGACAATTGAGTATCACGTCGAAGATATGTTAATGCCTTTACCATTTGAACATCATTTTTAAGTAATCTTACTCACACCCCGTACTTACAAGGTGTTTTGATACCATATTAAATAAAATAATTCTTAATCAATTATTCCAAATAAATAGGTTGCTTTAATATATGAGCAAGGTCTTACTTGGATGAACCAATCTCGATCGAGATCTTGGTGCAACCCTTGCTGATGTACCATCTTCGTTTAGTCATTTGTGTGTGACTTTGATTTTAGATACTACTTCCGTCAACCACTAGATTATTGATGCTATGGTTGCATGAAGTCAACAAGTTAAAACTTTGATGTTCAATGATTTATTACCGATAACTTGAGTTTCGAGGACCTTATTAATAAGAGACGCAATATCTCATATTGATAAGAAAAAGAGAAAGGTTATTAGCATTTTCTATTAACAAACTTTCATCTTAGCATTTGCTAACAAATCATTCAATCATAGAAAACAATTGTAGTTATCAAGATTTGGAAAGGCGTTCTTGATAAAGGTGCATAGCATAAGTTAAATTATCTTTTTAGTAATATCTTTCTCATTTGTTGCTAATACATGTCAATGCTTTTGTAATTTTCATTACTTTTAAGTATTCTCACTTATGTTATGAAATACATGGAATTTTGATACCATAATATAAAAAATAGTTCTTATGAGTTGCTCCAAATAGATGGGTTGCAACTCAATATATGAGTAAAATCTTGTTTGGACCTAATCTTGATCAAGATGTGCAAACCCTTGTTGAGTTACCATCTTTATTTAACCATTTGTGTGCCATCTTTGTTTTACACTCTACTTCATTCAACCACTAGAATATTGAAGTTTTGGTTGCATGACATCTTGTGTTTTTGTCATGTCCTCTCTAATAAATGAGGTGTATTTAGAGTTACTCCAATGTCATGTTTTTGGATGCTTCATGAAAAGCTAGAAAGATCCCTAGGGTGCTTCGTGCATGATGAAGCGCTGGAAGGTCAACCCCTAGTCAAAGTGCCGGATTCTTTACACCGAGTGCTACAAATAAAATATATTTTCAAACAAATTAGTTGTATGTGGCCAACTGGACGGGTAAAAGTGCCATGACGAAAGTATAATGTTTTTTATTTGGCTCTGTACCTTCCAAATTGAATCAAGATGACCTAATTGCTATTTCCATGACATGTCCTCGTAACTCTTTTCGGGGAAAATATATAATATTGTTGTTCTTATATATATATGTATAACGGGTAAGACATATTCATACTCCATCTTTAAATATACACCGTTTATGATAAGCTTGTTAGTTCAGATGGAGGTAGTATTATTTGTGCATACTATACATGATAGACCATCGATTGTTAATGTGTAACAAAAATCCACGCTTTCGATTTATCCACCCAGAGAAACAGCCCCTTATTTCCGGGTGCCGCCTACTGTTTCACAAATCTACAAATAGCTGGAGGGCACAGCCGCTCGCAGCGCCACACGAGAACCCCAAAAATTCCAACGCGAACCCCACGAAACCGAAACTCGCAAAGTCCAAGCGCGACGCAAGCAGACGACAGGAAGAGAGAGAAAGCAGATAGTGCGAAGAGCGAGAGGGAAGGGAAGGAGAAACAGAGGGCAAAACCCAAACCCTAACAATCATTTCCAGGCCCCCGCCCCGCGTCTCCAGAACGTTCCAGAACCTTCCACAGGCGAGCCCTCGCTCCCCCGCCCGGATCTCCCCATTCCCACGTCGGGCAGTGCGGCGGGATCCTGACGCTGGCGGTGTCTGGTGGGGTTTCGTGCAGGAGCAGGCGCGAGCGCGGGTGTTTGGATCGGGGGAGGCAACGCTGGCGGCGCGCGGCGGCGGCAGGTGATGGCGGATCCGCCTGGCGGTGGGGGATCTAGGGTTTGCGTCTGCGGGGGAAGACAGGTCGAGGCGGCGGCGGCGGCAGTGGTGGGGCTGGGGCTCGGGAGAAGAGAGCAGGGGAGGGAGGGAGGATGCTGAGCGTGGTTCGGGTGCACCTGCCGTCGGAGATCCCGATCGTGGGCTGCGAGATCACGCCCTATGTGCTGCTGCGGCGGCCTGACGGCGCAGTCTCCACCGACGACGTGCCAGAAACCGCGCCCAACGATGGCCAGTATATGCGATACAGATGGTAAGTAGATACTGATTGTAAATTTGCAATCTTTTGGTTGGTAGGACATGGCATTGATGCATATTGGATCGCTCCGCTATTGTTTGTCTGCCTGCGGTAGTGAATTTTGATCAATTTTACGGTTTCTTAGCAGATAACTAGATGCTCAAGCAGTTGCTAAACTCATGAAAGTGCACATTTCTTGAACCAGTTTGTTCATCTGTACAATCAGAACTCTTAATAATTGAACAAAAGCTCCTTCAATTTGGAAACTGGTGGAACTCTGGTGCTCACCGTGTAGATGTCCCATAGACAGATTTTAATGTTGGAAACAAATCTGGGTACAGAACTCACACATATATAATATTGAACCCTATTTTTGAATGATACCATCACTCATCAGGTTTCTTGATGGGAATGGAGACATCTAGTAGGTGTATACTTCAATGAGCAGTTTGACAAATTATCTTCATCTGATTTAAGGCTATTTTAATTTTGAAGCTGAAAATGTGTGGTTAGAACCATAGACAGATAGGAGTCATCATGTGAGTTTGTTTATGTGCTATTTTCCCTGTAAAATATCCTTATGCTAGAATTTTGGCATTACTAAATATTGTTTAACTGACTTATGGTCATCCTACTAGTACGAGGCAACTAGAATGCCCCATCTGTTTGAAAATGATAGACATAATTCGATCAGGGAAAAAAGTTGGACTTTACAAACTTTGACCAATAATTGGTTAAAATATAAGCACATTTAGTGTATAAAGTGTGCAGCAATGTATTTACACTCAGTCATTTTGAGATGATATTGATTATTTCGCAATTGACATTATATCTTAAGATAAATTGAGAGTTAAAGTCTACTTTGGTAGGCTTTTCCCCATTTAAAAATACGTCCATCATTTCTCAATTCGTGATCCACTAGTGGAAGAAATTTGTTTATCTTGTCAGACACAAGTTGGTGTGAATTGGGTTATTCATTTCCACTAGATAAACACAAGCTTCTGGTCCTTCTGATTCTATAGGATGTCTATTCCTTGTAGTAAACAGTCTGTTGACTTCACTAGTTTAACTTGAGGGGGACAATTCTGGTTGTGGACTTTAATATTCGTTGTCTCCGATTCAAAATACTGTTTATTTGTGCTAAAATTACTTAAGTAGAATATACCAGATTAGTTATTTTGAATTGAAAGCTATTTTCTTACTTGATGGTAATTTCTTTTAACATGAGCCTGTTGCTTCATGTTTAAACATTCTGACAGAGTTAATGCACTGTAGATGTGTTATGGGCTAGTAGACATGGACTTGAGGGTGGTTCCTTTGAGCAGCATCATTGTAACGAAAAAAGGGGGAAGTGACTTTTATTTTGTTCACGTGAATGAATGGGTAGCGATAAATATGTCTAGTTTGAAATGAGTGGTAACTACAACCTGATAGATTAACAGCTTGATGTATGTGCACAGCTGTGGCCATGCCATCCTGCAGGCCCCTGGTCACGCACCCATGCTTAGGCCTTGGCTGCCCTCTATACTAAAGGGCCACCATAAAAGTTAAAATTTTGAAATTGTCCCATGTACATGGTTAACATTTTTTGTGCATGACACTTTTACTTATTTTCACGTTGTTATTTCCATTAGTTTGAGAGTCATGTAGGCTGATTTGCACAGATTCAAATCATATATTAGGTCCAAAATGGAAACACAGTTTTGGGTTTTGGATCTTTAGATTTTTGGTTGCGGAGCTTGGTCCCACAGGAAATACTTTTATTTTTATCCCCAACTCTTCTTTGTTTTGGTTGACTTTCATCCCAGGCCTTCAATCTCACTACTTGGCAAAATCTCTTGCATAGTAATTGTTTGGTACTAATCTGTTTGAAGAAAAAGTCTGTGCAAGCCCACTGTGCACATAAAACCTTTTTGGCAAGGTATTAATGGTAATAGTAACAACAATGAAGCACTAGTGATTAGAAAATTTTAATGAGAAATGGGAACGTACCTTTTATTTGATGACATCTGCAATCATTTAACCTCCTTCACAACATTATTGGAGGAGTAGAGAGTTGATCATATTGCAATAACTACCCCCCCTCAGTTCATTCATACTTCACAGTGTTTTTAGTATGTATTGATCTTGTAATAATTGACGGTATATTATAAGTGATTGAAGGTTTAAAATATGCAGATGGAGTGATATGTACTTTTATTAGGCATATTGTTTCACCAACCATGCATTTCACTTTATTTACTTTTAGTAGTTTTTGTAAGCTTTCTGCATGTCCAGTTGTGGTTATGTTAATTTGGTTTCTTACCTGAAGGTATCGCATACAGAGCGATCGGAAAGTTCCCATCTGCAGTGTACATCCAATGGAGCAAGCAACAATTCAGTGCCTAGGCTGTCTCAAGTCAAAAATACCTGTTGCTAAGAGCTACCACTGTTCAGCTAAATGCTTCTCTGATGCATGGCAGCACCACAAGGTTTTGCATGAGCGAGCAAGTAGTGCTTTAAATGAAAATGGAGCTGAAGAAGAGGAGTTATTTGGCAGATTTGGCAGTGGTGGTTCTGGAGTTTTAAGTACCGCTGGGTCTGGTTCATTGTCAAATTTTGGACAGAGCCCAAATAATGGGCCTGTGCCTTTATATGCCTCAGGCACTGATAAGAACTCTGGAGAAACTTGGTTTGAGGTTGGACACTCGCGGACATATACACCGACAGCTGATGATATTGGGCATGCACTAAAATTTGAGTGTGTAGCTGTGGATGCAGAGAAAAGGTCACCAATGGGACCTCCGACTTCAATCATGACATCACGTGTAATCCCCGCACCAACCCCCACCCCACGTCGCCTTATCCAAGTGAATGGCGATGTTTTAGGTCACTTGGATTTAGACAGCCAAACTTCGTCATTAGGGACATTCACTGTGCTGTCCTACAATATTCTTGCTGATGCATATGCTACAAGTGATGCATATAGCTACTGCCCAACATGGGCACTTTCTTGGACTTACAGAAGACAAAATTTGTTGCGTGAAATTATTGGTTACCATGCTGATATTATTTGTCTTCAGGAGGTAAAATATGCTTACCTACCCTTTTTTTGCCAGCAAACCTTTTTTCCGCTCTTATTTTTTTTCTGCTCTTCTTGATAGGTTTGAGTGAATAAATTAAGAAAGTCTAAGCATTATGCAATTCAATGGATGTAAGAATTGTATTTTAGATATCTCTGCAATTTTTTTGAGCTGAGTGTTCTGCTTGTGTATCAGCTGAGTTCGTGCTTGTACACGACCCGGAGTTTCTTTTGAATCTGCTTGCATTTATGTTATGCACTTAATTATTTTTTCTTGAGGACTGCTCAGTGCAATATTTGTATCTTGATTTTGACGTAAACGGGTATAATAATACAATTAACTAAACCCTAACAAGTAATTGGTGGAATCTTTTCATAAGTTAAACCCAATTAGTGCCCATGGTCACGAAAAAGGCTAACTCTCCTTTTTTAGGTGCAATTAAACCACTTCGAAGATTTTTTTGCACCTGAGCTTGACAAACATGGATATCAGGCACTTTACAAGAAAAGGACAACAGAGGTAACTTTGAATTGCCTTTATTTTGTTAATTTGTTCGATGCTGTTTCTATCCTATCTGACTCTTCTCCTTTGCTGTCACAGGTGTATTCTGGAAATCCTATGGCCATTGATGGGTGTGCTACTTTTTTCCGCAGAGACAAGTTTTCACATGTTAAAAAATATGAGGTACAATCACTGCCAGATTCATTGTTCCAGCTGCCTGTTGGCTTCCATCTGTCTAATTCTTGCACATGCTTCCGTAGGTTGAGTTCAATAAGGCTGCACAGTCTTTAACAGATGCAATTATTCCCACTGCTCAGAAAAGGGTGGCTTTAAGTCGATTGATTAAAGTAAGGAATAAATTAAATTACATTTTATGCTCGGCATAATTCTATTTACGAATTTTTAATTATCTTTCTTTTCCCGACATTTCCTTTGAAGGACAACATTGCACTAATTGCTGTTCTAGAAGCCAAATTTGGTAACCATGGAGCTGAAAATCCTGGTAAAAGGCAGCTCCTTTGTGTGGTACGTGAATTGTTCTTCTTTTGGTGTGTATGAAGAACTAAATCCATGGCAGAGTAGTCACAGGCATAATATTATCCTCATGTAGAAACTGGATGTCATAGGCATGATATTATCCTCATGTAGAAACTGGATGTTTTACCATGCTCTAGGTTTTGAGGCCCGCTTTGCTACAGACTTTCTAATGTGTTTTTCTGCTTTTTCCCATCACATACGTCTTTCCTCTACATTCTTTTGGCTTTTATATAATTTGTTAGATCAATTCTACAATCAATGGGATGTGTTTTCACAAGGGCCTTAGGTCTCTCCCTTTTTTTAATGATTTCATTTTTGCAGGCGAATACACATATAAATGTCCATCAAGACCTAAAAGATGTGAAGCTTTGGGAGGTCCGTATCATCGCATTATATGCGCTAGCAGTTTTTGTCATCTCAATTTTTCAGGATAACAATAATTCTTTTTCAGGTTCATACCCTTCTAAAAGGATTGGAGAAGATAGCTGTCAGTGCAGACATTCCTATGTTGGTCTGTGGAGATTTCAATTCAACCCCTGGGAGGTGCGTGTGAATATCAGGCAATATTTACTAGGCTTTATATGGTTAAACTATGAATTTCTAAGCACACAGTTCTATCTTCCAGTTCTCCACATGGGCTTCTTGCAGTGGGTAAAGTTGATCAGCTGCATCCAGATCTGGCCATAGACCCCCTTGGAATTTTACGGCCTCCAAGCAAGTTGAATCACCAACTTCCTCTGGTACAGTTAATCTGTCATGGTTCTGCTATCCTTTTTTTAAAAGAAAAACTGTCATGGTTCTGCTTGTCTTTTAAAAAAAGATATCTATCATGGTTTTGTTATCCATTTTTGCTTGCTTGATTGTAGGTCAGTGCATATTCTTCTTTTGCAAGAATGGTTGGTGTTGGCTACGATTTAGAGCATCAGCGGAGAAGGATGGACCCATCAACAAATGAACCGCTCTTCACAAATTGCACGAGAGATTTTACTGGGACTGTCGATTATATATTTTACACAGGTTTGTGCATGGTGCCTCACCACTGCATCTGTATGCTTTTTATTTTATCTTTGCAGTCTTGATAGCAGATATTGTGGTTGTACTGTTTGATGATGGCCATGTTTGTTCTCTTCTTGCAGCGGATTCATTGACGGTGGAGTCGTTATTGGAACTTCTAGATGAGGAAAGCTTGAGAAAAGACACGGCTCTCCCTTCACCTGAGTGGTCATCAGATCACATAGCGCTTTTGGCCGAGTTCCGGTGCAAGCCTAGAATCAGAAGGTGATGTGCTAGGTATGTAACAACTAACAAGGAAACCAGTGATGTCATATTGCTTATTAGAGTTCACACAAACAGCATGGAGTGTACAAGGAGAATTTTCTGTGACACCACATGCCATTTTTAATGTAGACAGAAGACATTATGTACGTTGTAGGTTCATCATAGTTTGCTCTTCTGGACCTTGTGGAATCCACCGTGTATTCATTGGAATTCTACACTCACTGAATCTCCCCAGGTGTTGTACAAAAGGTTAACGTCGGCATCATTTGTGGTGGTTGGAACACTCTTCCATGGCGGAACTTGAGGCTTGGCGGAACGCGGGCCCTCGGGGAAGCAAAGCAGCCTTAGGAAACGGCCTCAGGAAGAGGAGGCTTGTAACGTTGATTTTTACCTTCTTACATTTCGTGAGCTCAAGATATTTGAGCTGCCCCTGTGTACCATTACTTTCTATAGAAGAAAAATACTTGAGAGAAATATTTAACAGCAACATCTTTGTAAGCCTTTTCCTTTTCCTCTCTCCAACTTTCATCTCCCCATCCATCTAAGTTTCTCGAGCAGGATTAGTTTCTCTGAATTTTGTACCGACGGGATGCAAACTGCAGGTGTGGTGATGCCGTGAGGTCAGAAAACTCCATGGTTCATTGGTTGGTGGCGTTCGTTGCTGCCGGTAGACGGTCTGGTGCTGCCCTTTTTGTTGTACGTGAATGGAAGTTGGCCCTGTGGGGATTGAATTGTTAGTTGTGACCACCTGCGCAACCCTGTCACGAGGTGGTTGGAGCTTTGTCCTCTTGCCTATTCGGCCGATGCACGAGCGTACGCGCGTACAGCTTCGGTTCTTGTTTTCCTCGACCAAACTGGCGCCTGACGCGTTGGCGGTTGGCACGAAGTTTGGATGTCTGTCGTACTGCTGTCTTCTCGTATCTGCCCCTCCGCCGTTCGTTGCCGTGCTCAACTGAAGAACGGAATGGCACGAAATGGGCAAGAAAGACGGGATTCAGAGGAGAAGCTTCTGTCCGGTCATCATCGTTGGTAAAACCACGACCTGATGCCACGCCAAAAAGTCAAAGCTCTGCAGCGTCAGAAAATTTCATAGGCTTGACCAAGGAATAATCCTCAAGTGACACTGGCACGGCCGGGCCCGGGTTCCGTGGGTCTCGGAGGCCTTCCGGGTACGTGCCACGGGCGACGTAACGGGCGGCGCCGCCGCCGCCGGCTCTTTTATTACCGCAGCAGCCGCAAGGTACACGGGCAAGGATAACCAAAAAGGATCGAGACTGAATTTCCTATCTTATCAGGATATTTTTGTTCTTTTCCTGAAAAAACGTGATTCGACTTTACACAGGGGAGAGAACTCAAAAGCCGGAGTTGAGAATGGCAATTTAGCAAGTTCCGTCTTGTCTCCTCAGTTTGTAGGGGATTCTTTGTTACTATGCTCGTCTACAAGTGCAGAGGAACTCATTAATAAATACTCCTAATGTAGTAATATTGCCATCATACTTATTTTCTTTAACAAAAATTGTAGCATAGTTTTCATTGTAGGGGTTCTCTTCTGTACAAATATATTTATGCGGGTTTTTGCTTTCACGTGTTCCACTACCTTTAGACTTTAGCCCCTTTTTTCCGTGCGCCTAAACCTCAAATAGAGGGTGACAGCGGAGGTTGGTAATTACGAGGGGCAGTGTAGAGGTGCAATGGTTGCATTATATTTGACAAGTATGTTGTTTTGGTGGTGGTTTTCTTCGACGGTGGGTGGTCGTCTTTCTAGTTTGTGTCTTGGCTTTTTGTCTCTTGAATTGCAAGGTGGTGTCCTATGTGATATAGTTATTGCGTTGTGTTGAGCTATTGTAAAATTGTTAAAACTCAAACATTGTATCATTTTGGCTTGACTAAAAGCCAATCGATGAAATCAGGTGGGATGTTATGCCTTGACCCAACAAACATGTATTTATACAAAAGGATAAGAAATGTAGTACTACTGTACATTGTACTCAGTTTCTATTCACAGTAACTTTGCTGGTAACTTAGTCCATTGTAGTAGTTTTCTTAAGTCGTCTCCTTTCACCATTCATTTTCAAAGTAAGCTCAGAACCATGTGTTTCATTGTTTTAAAAAAAATAGAAATACAAATTATCAAACTGAGTTCAACTACTAGCAAACAAGTTGCGTTTTCTAAATAATACAGACAAGTAGTGATTTTGTGCAAAATAAATTTCAAATAGTTTTTCAGTCTTTCGCTTGCTTGATCACATATTTATTCCTTTGACCTCTTCGTACATGTACACTATATAAAGTAAACAGAATTGTATGGAAGATGTTACGGAAATGTATTTTTTAGAACAAAAGACTCGATCTTTTAAAATTATTTATTTATTTAATAAAAAATATGTATTTGCTATAATGCTTTTATGTTAGGATAGGGAGAGTTTGTACGAGAGATTCTTTTCTTTTAAAAAAATCACTCGTGGAAAGGAGTGAAAGAAGAAGATTCAAGCACACGGTTTCAACTTTCAAAAAACCCCATAATTTCCATTTAGCCTAGGGGGCATCTCGCAAAACCCCATCCACTTCCTCACGTCCTCTGCGGCTCTGCCTCCCCTCGGCTCCCTCCGTCTCCCTCCCGGCGAAAAAAAGCTGACGCCCACGCGCCCACGAACAGCACCGCCGGTGACGCGTGATCAGATTCGAGCTCCCAATCCCCTCCACCCCAGCACCCTCACGCCCAAATCCACCCAAAAGCCGCGCGAATCCGGCCTGATTCGCGCTCCCGATCTCGCGCTCGATCCCAACCCATTGGGAGGTCCTCGAGCCTCCCGCCAGATCTCAGCACCGTTCGTTCGATTTGGTGGCGGGGGGCAGGGGGAGGGGAGGGGGAGGGCGGGATGAACGCGCGGATAAAGGAGATGATGCGGGTGGCCACGGCGCGGCTGGGCGGTGAGCAGCAGCAGCAGGGTGGTGGCGGAGCCTCCTCCTCGGGCCTCGGGCGCAGGGAGTCCACGGCGCGGCTCGGCGGCGCGGGCACCAGCTTCCGGAGGCAGCCGCAGCCGATGGCGCCCACCGTGCGCACAGTCTACTGCAACGACCGCGAGGCCAACGCGCCCGTCGGGTACAAGGTACGCCGCCTCGTCTGCTCCCCCGTTCCATTGCATTCGGTTTGGTCGCACCGCCGGCTGGATCTCGGTGATGTCTCGTGCTGCGGCATGGTTGGGTTGGAGCTGGATCGTCTGGCCCGACGAGCTAGCTGGTTCTTCCTTGTCGCCTGTCGTTTAGGATTCGCTCCACGAATTTGTGTTGCTGCCAGCTGTGAGCCCGCGAGTGCCCTGGTTTGATTTGGAGCTTTGGCTGCAGCTTGGACAGATGGTTTTGGGAGGTGGAAATGGCAGATGTTAGGTACGATGATAGGATGTGGTGCCATGCTATTGACGGGCAGCGGTAAGGTTTAGACATCCACACTATGGGAGGTGGAATATCAAGCTTGCCAAGTGATGGAACTAATTTGACAAGCTAGTATCTGTGGTTATTGTCTTATGATTTTTCATGTTTCAATGACATTCTTGTGGATCATACTGTCCCTGGTAACTGTGGATCAATGTCAGTGGAACACAAACACATCAGACTGTTTAAAAAATTGTTTGATCTCAGCTGTTTCCTTTGCCGTTGGCAACTAATGTTATTTCCCTATTTAATATTCTTTTGCACGTTTTATTTCTATTTCTAGGGAAATTCTGTGTCGACTACAAAGTACAGTATCCTGACTTTCCTACCTAAAGGACTATTTGAGCAGGTATCAATACATTATTTTTGTTTATCATGTATGTTACTGATCAAGCAAGCTCTTTAGATTCAGCATCTATTATCAAAATACTCCTTTCATTTTTAAATGGAAAGACACTATTTGCTTATATCAAATTTCATATGTGCACCAGAATGAAATTGTCTTTTCTTTTCTCTTATTTTGTGTTACAAAAACTAATTTGTTTTGGCAATAAGTGTGGAATTATTCTTAATTCAATGAAACACATATGGCTATTTTCCTCTGTGCAAACTGATGTATCCCCTTTTCTGATGATCTTTGGATCTCTTAGTTGGCTTAGCAATGGATGAATGATGCGTCTACAGTGAATCTAAGAATTGAATCTACTGTCTTTTCATATTATGCATGCGCTGCAAAATTGTACTACCTTGGGTGATGTTAGGAAAAAGTCTATATCACCCCCTCACCTATGAGGAGTAGACTACATAACCCCCAACCTACGAAACGGTCTATATCACCCCCTGAACTTTCCAAAACCGGTCAAATTAACCCCTAGAGCAGTTTTGAAAAATCACAGTAAATCACATAAAAATCGTAAAATGGAAAATCCAACTGTATTGGACTTAAAATGAGTAGATCTACACAATGAACATATAATATGGTATGTTTTATTATATATTTTTTATTGTAGCTTTATATCTATGCTTTTCTTCATAGCTGTAAAAGTAATATACTAAAGCATACCATATTATATGTTCACTGTGTAGATCTACCCATTCTAAACCCTGACACAATTGGATTTTCCATTTTTTGATTTTTCTATGATTTACTATGATTTTTCAAAACTGCTATAGGGGGTAATTTGACCGGTTTTGGAAAGTTCAGGGGGTGATACAAACCGTTTCATAGGTTGGGGGGTTATGTAGTCCACCCCTCATAGATGAGGGGGTGATATAGACTTTTTCTGGTGATGTTAACGCACATTGTGCATTGAGTACCATCTAAGCTCACATGTGCAACTTCTCATATCTTGTAGCTTCCTAGTTCACAGCTTTGTTAGATGAGGGGAGATAAGCTTTCCAATGAGCTTCATAAACAGTTTTTATCGAATCAAGTTATAAGTGTTATTGTTTAATGTTTCCCAAGCCTACAAATCAGCTTTGCACTAATTAATGCAACAGAAATTTGAATGTTTTATCATCACAATATCATACAACAATATCTGATGGGAGGAACCTTTCATAATTCATTTGTCTTTTGCTTTGACAGTTCAGGCGGGTTGCAAATCTTTACTTTCTCATGATTTCAATCTTGTCGACTACACCTATTAGGTCTCTCTCTCTCTCTCTCTCACTCATGTGCATCTAGTCTATTAGTCAACTTGCTCACTATTTGCTTTCCCTATGCCTTAATTTTAACTTTGCACTTGTGCTTACAGTCCGGTTCATCCTGTCACTAATGTCGTTCCCCTAAGTCTTGTGCTACTGGTGTCTCTCATCAAGGAAGCTTTTGAGGATTGGGTTAGTATTGCTAATTTGCTATTCACTATTTTGTTCTGCCATGCTTATATTAAGAGACCTGATGCCTGTTCCATTTCTTTGCTGCTCTTTGTACAGAAACGTTTCCAGAATGATATGTCTATTAACAACGCACATGTCGATATATTGCAAGGTCAACATTGGGAAAGTACTCCATGGAAAAGACTGCAGGTTGGAGATATTGTGAGGGTAATGTCTGAAATGCCAATTTAACTTCTTGTTATCAACATGTTCATTTTGAATGTAGTTCTCCTAATCTTTTTTTTTGTGTAATATTGAGATTTAATGGCATAAAAAGCTAATAGTGATGGCACTTCTTTAGAGCAGATCAAGCAAGATGGTTATTTCCCTGCTGACTTGCTCTTCCTATCCAGTACAAATCCTGATGGTGTCTGCTACATAGAGGTCCATGTTCGTTTATATATTTTTAATTTATTTTCTCAATTTAACTGTAAACCCAAATAAATGGGATCAGGAGAAGAAAATTATTTCACTTATTTTGGATGAAAATTTTATTGCAGACAGCAAATCTTGATGGGGAAACAAATCTGAAAATAAGGAAGGCTTTGGAGAAAACTTGGGACTTTGTTACTCCTGACAAGGCTTCTGCGTTCAAAGGTTTTGTGCCTTTTATCTTCTGCTTGAGAGCTGTTAATTTTAGTTGATTGAGTTAAGGATGCTGTGTCCTTTTTCCTAACCTCACATTCTCTGCCTGTCTGTGTTATTATGTTACTTGGAATAAGGACCTTGGTATTTGTATTGTAACTGTTCCTCAAAATATTTTCAATGGTCAGTTTAGTTCACGAAACAAAGTGAGTGGTTGGACATCTTTGTTCTTTCTAGTTGTGAACTCTGGCTAGAGTAACCAACCATCAAACCCATCACCAGGTCACACTCACCCGTCAGGAAGGCAAAGAGGCAAGACAGAAAGTCAGATATCAGGAATCAAATCTAGTCATAGTAAAATGATCATTCAAAGTAGATTATTGTCATAGGGCAAATGAGCTTGGAAGGGTGGTGTAAAGAAGTAGTAGGGGATGAAATCACTTGTAGATAGATGTATGTTGTATCACAGAAGGATGACTTAATGCTTTAATATTTGCTTTAGAGATAGTGTATGTCTTCATTATTTAACTTAGATGTGGCTTACAGGTGAAGTGCAGTGTGAACAACCAAACAACTCACTTTATACGTTTACTGGCAACCTTATTGTGGACAAGCAGACTATGCCTCTCTCACCAAACCAGTTACTGTTAAGGGTAACCCCCCCCCCCCCCCCTCAAATGTTTTCTTTCTTTCTATTACTAACCATGCTGTGGTAATTATTAAAAAAATCATTCTGTGTTTGCTTGTTCCTAGGTTTGGGACGTGACAACCTATTTTATAATCCATTGTTCAAATCCTTTTCACTTTGATCAACAACATCTCTGGAGTTCCCTAGATTAGCGACATGATAGTGCCATATCTAAATCCTTCATGAAATGCTTGTAAAATACAATTCACATACCTTTTTTCAGAATCAGGATGACTATTGCTTGGGAATTGAATAACAAAACCTCTGTACCATGCTAAACATAAAAAATATACCCCCCCCCCTTCCTCCAAATTGTAGATCGTTTTGGCTTTTCTAGGTTCATAGATGTTTGTTTCATCTAGACATACACTATATTTAGGTGCATAGCAAATACTGTAGTAGAGGAGAATAGTGAAAGTTATATCTCTCAGAGCCGGGGACTTTAAAGCATATCTCTGCTCTATGTTTTCTTTGCTGTGATAAGAGAGCATCTAAACCTGATATTGACTCCTTTGGCTAAGAGAACATTGTTTTAGGGCTCCATTGACTTTTGGTATTTCAAGTCTTGCATGGATTTGTGCTTATGAATCATTTCTCCTTTGTAGCCACCATCCTCTTGCATCACAGCAATATGAATAATTAAATATTCTTTTTTATCTTTTTAAGTTTTGCTTTGATGAGATTGATTTGTCTTGTGCTCACTTAATGGTATACTCTTTTTTCGTGCATTGAATTATCTGTGTGTGTGCAAGTGAACATTGACTTAACATTGCCTTCTTGCTACAGGGATGCAGCCTTCGTAATACAGAATACATTGTTGGGGCTGTTGTATTCACTGGACATGAGACGAAAGTATGGACATCTATCTGTTCCTTATCTATTCGATGTAGAAATTTGAACTGGTGATTTCATGTTTTGAAATTTACTCCTGTGGAAAACTGTCATAGGTTATGATGAATTCTATGAATGTTCCCTCCAAAAGAAGTACATTGGAAAAAAAGCTAGACAAGCTTATCCTTGCTCTTTTTGGAACCCTCTTCTCAATGTGTGTCATTGGCGCCATTGGAAGGTCAGTTCTCAACTTCTCATACAATCCATTTGTTTATTTATTTAACATTACTTTTGATGTCAAAGCAACATGTCTGCTTCATTTATGAATACCTATATCATTTATCATCATAGAATGTGTAGTTAAACTATTTTGACTTTGGAAACAAGTTTTTTTCGTGTTAAACTGATATAAGTAGATTTATTATGAACAATACTGTCACACTTTGAAGTTATTAAGCTTCACAACAGTATTCAGGTAGAATTGGTGGCAAAGGCTATGTTTTGTAGCGTTTGTCATTTCCAAAACTTGTCACTTGAAGGAGCGTTTATTTTGAATATTTGCTGTGCTTACAGTTGCATAGTCCATTAACAGACTTTTATAATTATTTAGCTGAGAGGCCACATTTGTTCTACCTATTGGTTATATTCCTTGTTAGCATTAAAAATAATGAAATTATGTAACCAGTAATACAACTTCATCAAGTGCATTTAGCATTCCATCTTCATCTAATAAAAGGAATATGCAACCAGTTATATTTTTCTTTAAATACTATTACTTTTGCCGATCAAAAGTGGACTTATTTTTCCTTTTGCCAACAGTGGTGTGTTTATTAATGAAAAATACTTCTACCTTGGATTGCGTGGGCATGTGGAGGACCAGTTCAATCCCAAAAACAGATTTGTGGTATATACTGTTTTAGACATTTTTTGTTGCTGTATCTAATCTGTACATGTTGATCTAAACACTACTTCTGCCGCAGGTGACCATTTTAACAATGTTTACTCTAATAACTCTATACTCAACAATCATCCCAATTTCTCTTTATGTGTCCATTGAGGTATTATGTTCAACTTGTTTTTAGAATGCCCTATCCTATTTCCGGACTATTGGAGCTTATATTACCTTTGGTTGCCAGATGATCAAATTCATCCAGTGCACACAATTCATTAACAATGATCTTCACATGTACCATGCTGAGAGCGACACCCCCGCTTTAGCACGGACTTCTAATCTTAATGAGGAGCTCGGGCAGGTAATGTTTCCCTTTTGCCCCTTGATCCTCTTTTCACTTTCAAGAAAACCCCCATTTTGTTACTCGAATTGGCAGCGCTTGTGGATAGTATGTGTCTACTGTGCAAAAAAATGTTGAATGGCTTATTCTGTTCAATCTGTACAAATACATAATTAGTCATAGGGTATTCCATTTTTCATGAGACTAAATGGGATGCTCAGAGGGTTCTTGTCAGATTTTAGAGATTACAAATGTTTTTTTATACATTTCGTCTTACTTTGGACTTAACTCATAATTAACATTATGATTCCAGGTTGAATATATATTTTCTGACAAAACTGGAACGCTTACAAGAAACCTGATGGAATTCTTTAAATGCTCGATTGGGGGAGAAATGTATGGAACTGGCATTACAGAGATTGAGAAAGGAGGAGCAGAGCGGGCTGGAATCAGAATCGATGATGATGAGGTGCACCTTTTTCTTTTTCTTTTACTGTTGAAGTCATTAAACTGTGTCATCATGTTTGCAAAATCAACAATGCTTATATTCCTTTAGCTACTTTCATTTCATAGGGTAAAAGATCAGCCAGTGCAGTTCATGAGAAAGGATTCAACTTTGATGACGCTAGAATCATGCGTGGTGCATGGAGAAACGAACCTAATCCTGAGGCTTGCAAGGTAGATATTTGGGGTATTTTGACTCTTCTGCGTGTGATGCCAATTTTTTTATTATTTTCCTGCTCATTCAGATACTATGTTGAGTTTTAATTTGTACTGAAAATCAATCTTTTATTTTCTCTTGCTTTTTTTAGGAATTTTTCAGATGCCTTGCTATCTGTCATACAGTTCTTCCAGAGGGTGAGGAGACACCGGAAAAGATCAGTTACCAAGCCGCCTCACCAGATGAGGCCGCACTTGTGGCTGCTGCTAAGAATTTTGGTTTCTTCTTTTATAGGTAATTCTTATCTCGCCAATAGTTGTTGATTCTCAGATTTTTTTATCCTTCTATGTTATATTGAATCAGTTGACATTTTCTGATAAAACCTCAGTATCTTAAATGGGACCATCCATGAAAATACCTGTGTTTTGCTTATGGGTCATAATTGGAAAAATTGACTTCACACCACCACTTTGTTCAAAGCCTTTAGTCCCAAGCAAGTTATGGTAGGCTAGTGTTATCCATGGGAGCCTGTGTAGTATGCCACCAAACTGGACAGGTGTAAGCCATTGCAGGGGTTCACAATGAGAAACTGAACAGCAGCTTTTCTGGGGTGTCAATGAACATAGCAGAAAGCTTCAGGTTCATCTTCACCTTCACCTGTTTTCCCTTGTGCTGCCATTCACCCCCAATTCTTAATTCTAGTGCTTTTGCGATCCTTGATTCCAGCTCTTTGAATTGTATTACAAGATGTCTGTATCTAGAATTGTATTTGGACATTTGGTATAGACCTGGAGGTGTTGAGTGGGCAAACTATACAAGGGAGCTAGAGGAAAACCCAACAATGCGTCAATGCCTGCGCGAACCAAAAAATAATGTATAATGTAACAATAGTATTCAGTATTCTCAATGAAATGATACAGAGCTTCTTATGCACATTTGAGAAAAAATGTAGCATAGTATTCTAAGAACACTACGGTTGGCAGTGACAACCTGAACTTCTCAATAAAAAGCAAAGCAAACCCACAGAGCACAGCAGAAGTTGTGAGCACAACGGAAGATATATATCGGGAATGCCAGAAACAGTAGAAAGATACGGAGAAACACAACTCCCAAAAAAATCTCAGAGACGACTGAGACTGCACTCGAGCAGAAGAAGAATCCACTGATTAGTCGCCACCAAGCAACATACTTGCCAGTATTACATGAGCCATTGTGCTTCCACAGCACCCATCATAGCCATGCTGCTCTGCTGCCACCTGGCCAGAGTTTGCTAGATGTATATTTTGAGTATTATTATTATAAATTCTGAGTAAAATACGTGCACCACTACTCTATTTGTAAACATTTCCTATGAGTACGACGATTTCCTACGTGTTTTATAATTCTACTAGAGTAGTTCTTTCATCCAATTTTAGATATTACATTGGTGAATGGTAATGTTTCAAGTGTGACATTGAGCTTGTTTTGTAGGCGTACGCCAACAACAGTTATGGTACGTGAATCACATGTGGAAAGGATGGGGAGTATACAGGATGTTCCATATGAAATTCTAAATGTTCTGGAATTCAACAGGTGTGGTTTATTTGTTAATTTTGAATATAATTCAGTGAGGTGCAAACATTACTTGATAGTTTATATTCCATTGCACTAACAGTACGAGAAAGCGGCAATCGGTGGTTTGTCGTTTCCCTAATGGAAGACTAGTTCTCTATTGCAAGGTAATACAATAAAGATGAGCTTGGTTTGGCTTCTATGTTGTTATTGCACTAACCTGAAAATATCTTTGTGTAAATAGGGTGCTGATAATGTCGTATATGAACGATTGGCTGATGGAAATCATGGTATGAAAAAGACCAGCAGAGAGCATCTGGAGCAATTTGGTTCTGCTGGCTTGCGTACGCTTTGCCTTGCCTATCGGGATCTTAGCAGGGACCAATATGAGAGCTGGAATGAGAAGTTTGTTCAAGCAAAGTCATCTTTACGAGATCGTGACAAGAAGCTCGATGAGGTCATTAGATCAACAACTTTTGGCTATTAATATGATGATTGAATGATAGTCTGACAATTCAGTTGCTGAGTTACGGCCCTTTCTGTTGGAACTTTTGCTAGTGATTTATGCAATACCGCTTCTCTTGCTTGGATGATTCTTATTGTTTGAATGGGTGAATCTCGTACAATGTTTGAAAAAATCTTGATTTAGTAACATGGAACGTTTTGAACCTTACACATTTGTGACATTTGTTGGGGCTTTTCTACTGTGAACTTGGAGCAGATTAGTTTTTCTTGCTTCCATTACAAATTTAGAGAAACTTATTCATGTTTTTGTTTCCTTTTTCTTTTTTTTAGCATAGCTACATTAGGTGTGGTGCCTGTTCATGTAGTCATGCAATTCTTGCAGTTTTGTCTAGTTTGTGTCACTGTCTTGTTACAATCATGTTAATTGTTTAGACTGTATACCAAATTAGATATTAAAGACTACTTTGCAATAATGTATTCTTGTTACTTTAATGAGAGCAGTGGAATCCTTTTAGCTATCCTTTTTTTCTTTGAAAGGAGAGCAACAATATCTGATGTTAATACAATCACAGACTAACTGCAGAAAGAGAAATCGATCCTTCAAGTTGAGGCTAAATTATTCTGTTATTGCTGCCTACATTGTGATGTAATTTGACTTCTTTCCTTACCATGTAGGTGGCTGAATTGATTGAAAAAGACCTTATATTGATAGGGTGCACAGCTATAGAGGACAAACTGCAAGAAGGGGTGCCAGCCTGCATCGAAACTCTCTCAGCAGCTGGCATAAAAATTTGGGTGTTAACTGGAGATAAGATGGAAACAGCAATTAACATTGCATATGGTGAAGTTTCCGTCTATCTTGATTAGTTTGCTTTGCTTTTGCTAAAACTATTGTTTCAGTAAATATTGGATTCTGTATGTTCTTTTTTTTCTTGATTTCTCTTTCATCTGATATTTTCAGCGTGCAGCTTGGTAAACAATGATACCAAGCAGTTCACCATTAGTTCAGAGACAGATGCTATTAGGGAGGCTGAAGACAGGGTAAGATGCATGTACTACTGCTCTTTGGGATAGATAGTTTTTAGTTGATTTATTGCTCTGGTTGAAGTTGTCATACGTACAATTTGGAAATTAAAATAATGGGATTGCTCAACTGCAAAAATTTCATGTGAAGTGCTAAGGTGTGACTCAGTTCATTTGGCACTTGACTTGTACTGCTGTGGTAATTGTGCATTTATGTGGGTCTGGTATATAGACTTGTGTTTCTTGATATTTAATTTTAAGGGCCCTGCTTGCTTTTGTTTGGAAATACATGTAATAAAGTGGTAGTATTTAATTTTCTTGGACCTTGTTACTTATTGCTTTAGTGCTTTGGTATCTCTATTATCTTTATGTTACATATCTTAGGGTACTTATTTTCTTGCATAGTTATATGATTGTTTGAGTATAAAGCGACTTCATTTTTGAACGGCAGCGATATATACTTTTGGGGGATATTATGGGACTTGTTTGGGGGGGGGGGGGGGATTCCTAATTCTGCTACAAATTGTTTTTTAATACATATTACCCATTATTATTTTTCATAGTTCTGTGTGGATTGTGCTTTTTAGCTTTATCCTCCCTGTTTTGTTGATGGTTGTCTTGCATGTATCTCCTGGCTCCCATTTTCTCTTTTGTTGTACTTGGGGTCAAGAATAACCAGCTAATATGATTGCAACCTGATTTAAACTGACTTATCACCAATCGTATATACTTTTCTGCATACCTAACAATTGTTCCTTTTCAGGGTGACCCTGTGGAAATTGCCCGTGTTATCAAAGATTCGGTAAAACAGAGTCTGAAAAGCTTCCATGAGGAAGCCCGGCATTCTTTAAATAGCTCCCCTGAAAGGAAGTTGGCACTCATTATTGATGGCAGATGCCTGATGTATGCACTGGACCCAACTCTTCGTGTGGATCTTCTTGGATTGAGTCTAAGTTGCCATTCAGTTGTATGTTGCCGAGTTTCTCCACTGCAGAAGGCACAGGTAAATAACATTTCTTTGTGGACCACTTGGCTCCTCAGGGAAGAATTAACGACTGTTTTGTTGTTGGGAAAAAAACACATGGGGACCAGAAACTGGATTAATGTGGTTTTATTACTGTACTAATCAATATGCACTCGGTGCTTTTACTACTCCGGCTGTCTTAGCATACTGTGTACACGTACTTTTGACTAGCATTTCCTATGTGTGACCATTCTGTTATTCTTTAGTTATGTACTAATCTATAGCTATAGGGTGGTGCGCCATGGTATCATCCCATGGTTCTGGTATTGACACCTTTTATCATGTTTATACTGGATATGTGCATACAAGGGATGAGGTATTGTTGGCCACCTATTCCATTCCTCAAATCAAACAAGTACTCCTAGAAGAGAGGATTGGTCGGTCCCATATGATTATTTCTCAAACCAAACATGGCAATAGTCTCTGATTGATTGTATAGTTTCATTGCATAACCTAGTTTTTGTTAAATTTATGTAATAATGTCAAATGCTGAAATCTAAGTATTCAACATGTGTTGTAGGTTACAAGCTTAGTTAAGAAGGGTGCTCAGAAAATAACACTCAGCATTGGAGATGGTGCTAATGATGTGAGTATGATTCAAGCTGCTCATGTTGGAATTGGCATCAGTGGCCAAGAAGGAATGCAAGCTGTTATGGCTAGTGACTTCGCCATAGCACAGTTTCGTTTTCTTACTGATTTGCTTCTTGTACATGGGCGGTGGTCTTACTTGAGACTCTGCAAGGTATGCTAATCGTTGTGCTCACCTTGAACTCTGCATATAGTTTATTTTTTCCTCAAACAACTCTGCATATAGTTCAAGGTGCTAAATTTGAGATGTTCTGTTGCAGGTTATCACATACTTCTTCTACAAGAATCTGACATTTACACTAACTCAGTTCTGGTTCACTTTCCAAACTGGCTTTTCTGGTCAACGATTTTATGATGACTGGAACCAGTCTCTGTATAATGTTATTTTCACGGCACTTCCTGTAATTATAGTTGGATTGTTTGATAAGGTATGGTTACTCTTAGTTGTTTATGAATTTATTAGCCGCCTCCTTCCTGAGATTGTACTAAACCAACTCATTTCAGGACGTGAGTGCTTCACTGTCGAAAAGATACCCACAGCTTTACAAGGAAGGAATCAGGAATTCATTCTTCAAGTGGAGAGTGATTGCGGTGTGGGGTTTCTTTGCCTTCTATCAGTCAATAGTGTTCTATTACTTCACTGCAGCTGCGAGCCGGCACGGCCATGGTTCATCTGGCAAGATTCTTGGCCTATGGGATGTTAGCACTATGGCTTTTACTTGTGTTGTGGTAACTGTGAACCTTCGCCTTCTCATGGCATGCAACTCGATAACAAGATGGCATTATATAAGTGTGGCGGGCAGTATAGTAGCCTGGTTTCTGTTTATTTTCATATACTCAGCGATAATGACATCATTTGACAGACAGGTGGGCAAATTACATTTTCAGTAATCTATTATTCCATTGGTGACTTTCTTGCTTCCTCACACTATCATCGCTTTTGCAGGAAAATGTGTATTTTGTGATTTATGTTCTGATGAGCACTTTTTTCTTCTACCTCACACTTTTACTTGTTCCAATCATCGCTCTGTTTGGTGACTTCCTATATCTATCGTAAGATATCTGATTCCTGTGAAATTATGACCAATTTAGGGTTCTCGACCATGTGAACCATCACTGATCTTGTGGTGTTGTATCAGGATTCAAAGATGGCTGTTCCCCTATGATTACCAAATAATCCAGGAGCAACACAGGGATGAACCCCATGAGTACAGCAGGGTGCAGCTGCCTGAGACCAGCCATCTAAGCCCAGAGGAAGCAAGGAGCTACATGATCTCGATGCTCCCTCGAGAATCTTCCAAGCACACTGGCTTCGCCTTCGATTCCCCAGGCTACGAGTCGTTCTTCGCCTCACAGCAAGGCGTTGGCGTGCCACACAAGGCGTGGGATGTGGCCCGGAGAGCAAGCATGAAGCAGCAAAGAGCTGGGAAATCCTAATCGCGTGGTGACCTCAGCATTTTTTGTAAAGTTTTGTACATCTTGTTTTTTGAGTTTAGACCACAGGGGTGTGTATAGGTAGCCTTGTAGCCCTTTTTTGTGTTTGTCAGAGTTCACCCATATGCTGTGTTGGGATGAAGGGTAGGCGTTGATCCATTTGGATGTTAAGAACCGCGTAGGAGACGGGGTACTTGGTAGATAAACAAAGGTGGTGTTGGAAATACAGTTAGCAATATTCTTTCCAACGCTTGTGGCACGTTGCACATTGTTTCTTCAGTCAATTGCGTTTCTTTTTCCAGTTTCCGCTTTTGAGTAAATTGGTTGGTCAATGCAACATTGCAACATTCCGTTTTTGTAAAGTTTTGTACATCTTGTTTTTTGAGCTCAGGCCACAGGGGTGTGTAGCCCTTTTTATTTTCAAATACCGCAGCGTCGTAGAGCATAATGAAATTGTTCTAAACCCATGATGTCACTAGATTTTCAACATCAGAACACATTGCTCCATGTGACAAGCTGACAATGCAGGTGGAGCTCAAGGAGAGGTTATTGAGGAATTTCTGGAAGCGACCCATCATAATTCCGACCAATGTTTTTGTCAGCTGCTATAGATGAGGCTGAAATCACCACAAAGCATCAGTAGCATTCAGTTAGTTTGATTCTTTAACTTAGTAGGCAGAGAGTAAATGCAGTGTGGATATATTTTATTGTGCTGATGCTTGTCCGTTCTGAAGTTGCGTCGTTATAGATTTCGACGTCCAGTGCATCCACAACACGTACGGCCTGTAGTTTTTCTGGAATATTAGATATTGTTTGTTGTGATTTGTGCCTGATTTGGGCCAATGTATATGAAGAAAAAGCACAGCAGGCAACACAAAAAGACAACTTAATCATGACAATGACGAATTCAACCAAATCTAATCAGGCTCCAGCACTCCAGCAGTGATACATTGGTCCAAATCAGGCTCAAATCCGTCGCCAGAACGCTAGCACTGCTCAGAAATGTTGCCTCAACAGACTCACAGACGTAGGCTCCCATGAACAGGCACCAACTATTACAAACGCATAAACGATAGCAGCCTAGGCACTCAAATCAAAGGGCACGGTGGCTTTGCATGCACCACCCACCATCTCACAAAAGCAGACTCCACAACCACGACAACTGGTCTAATATTGTCCAACAGACCCAGCACAACTGTGACCATTACATAACGGCAAACCACTGCATAACTTGGAACACAAGTAACCATTACAGAACTTAATTACTCGGTTACGATAGCTGACATGCATCGACACCAAAATATGCTAACTCCTGACAAGGGTGTCCAACGTCAGCACAAAGCTTAACGTTTAATCACCGACCAGCTAACCTCCACATGCATCTCGATTGGCCCACACGTAATACAATCTAGATCCCCACCGCTGGCCTGAGGAGTGAACTCAATGGTGT
Source organism: Cenchrus americanus (assembly GCA_947561735.1). Lineage (NCBI taxonomy): Eukaryota > Viridiplantae > Streptophyta > Magnoliopsida > Poales > Poaceae > Cenchrus > Cenchrus americanus. The sequence goes on from OX387240.1 coordinate 62,652,308, forward strand.
TAGTTCTACCACAACTAGTCTGGGCAGTCACCTGAAGCTTCTCATTCAGACTGACAGCGACGACATTTCGCATCAGCTGGATAGGTCCTGTACCATCCCAGCAGGTAATTTTGCTGTCATGAAGCAAGATGCTTTTCTGGATGGAGGTGGTGCAAGCCGTGATCTCCCCGTGAAACTCCCCCTGAATAACTTGAATTGACATGGCAGCCTCCACAGCAAAATCCACAGCAGCAAACATCAGCTCCACGGTACCATGCTTACCAATATCAAGAGAGTCACTTTCGACCTTCAGTTCATCCCGGTCCCTGCGTGGTGCGCCAGCCACGGCCAGGTATCCTTTGGTGAGCTGCTTGTCCTTCTGCCCTTGGTCACCCTTGATCATGAGATTCATCTCAAAGTAAACAGCATCTATCAGCGCAAGTCCTCGTTTTGGTCCAGTCAAGAGCAACAGATCATCCTGCAGAGAAGTTAACATGGCAGGTTACGAGCGCTACCTTATTAATTTGTTCGTGAATATATGCTGCTGCGGCAACAGCAAACCACGCTCCACGTCGTCATATAGCATATATACCTGGGAGTTGAGGAGCTGGCAATTTTCCCTGTCGCGACGGAAGATATAGACACATTTGAGGTCAAGGTTGTCCCTTGCAAGGATGGTGCCGTACAAATTGATGGGGAAGCCAACATTATTCAAGGAAGCGACCTTGATGGAGAGGACGTTTACCGAAAGACACGGCAGGAACCGCTTCTCGCCCTGTTTGTACCAACCAGTGGTGGCGTCCACCTCAATTGCAGCATCAGTGTATCTCATGGGACCAAGTGGCGCTGTAGTGCATCAGAAAAAAAGAGATGCATTAAGACACACAAGCATGCACATACACTTGCTCTAGATAACAGATCCATGTAACACCTGCATTTAATTACGGATACAGAGATGATATCAGCATATATTGTGATTGTGCTCTTTTTTTTACAATTAAGAGATATCAGCATTATATTGTGATTAAAGCATTGTTTTGGTCAAGCCCTACCCAAGGAGCTGACTGAGATTGGAGGAAGTATCCTCTCCAATGTAACACGGTGCATAGCTAGCTGGCTGAAAGATGGGATGTACTCACACTCCTCGTCGAGGTCGAATGTGCTGAGGTCGGTGAAGTGGAACCGGGTGTAGGTGGGGCGCTTGTGCTTGTGATTGTAGCCAGTGATGGAATCCAGGACGGACATGTGGGCTTTCCATCTCCGCTGGAGCAGCTCCTTGTTGCGCGCCTCCTCAACCTTGCGCTTCCTCTTCTCCTCCGCTGCAGCGTAGTCGGCCAGCGCTTCTGCCTCGTCGAAGAACAAGGGCTCCAAGCCCGTCGTCTCCTCCTCTTGCTCCACCTCCTCCGGCGCCGCAGCAGCAGAGGAGCGGACGCCGCCGCGTGGCATGATTCGGTGGTCGGGGTAGCCGCATCCCGTTCCCGGCTCCCCGCGGTAGACACGAGTCGGCTGCGCCGCGTAGAGTCTCCGGGTCTCCTCCATCCTCTCCTTCCTCTTGCGCACAGCCTCGCGGTACCCCTCCTTGCTCCTCTCGCGCCGCGTCTCCTTGTCCTTATCGTGCGTAAATTCCAAATCTTCATCCGCGGCCGCAGAGGAGCCGCCGTCGGACATAATATGGTGGGTGGAGGGGCAGGCCGGGGCCTCGGCGTTCCCCGGCGACTCGCCCCAATCGGCCGCCCGCGCCTCCCGAACCCGCGAGCCGTGGCCGCCACCCTCCGCCATGAACACGCCGCCGCCACAACCCGCAGGGAAAAGGAGAGGAATAGTTGCGATCCGGTTCCGATGTGTTGCGGTGTACTAACTCCGTAAAAAAAACGTTGTCCATGTTTAGGTGGTAGAGGTTAGTGTTAGTGTTAGTAGTAGTATTTAACACCTCCAAATTAACACATAAAAACTAACACCTTGGATGTTTGGATGAAGGTGTTTACATTTAAAGTAACTTTTCCAATCATTTGCAAAAGGAGAGGGAGAGAGAAAATGGGTGGGGTCCACCAAACTAACACCAATTACCACCTCTTGGGGGTGTTAGTTTTTTGGGGGTGTTAGTTCCAACTAACACCAAACTAACACATGTGTTTGGCTCCAAAGTGTTAGTTTTGGTGTTAGTTTGCTACAAACTAACACTAACACATTCATCCAAACATGGCCGTTGATTCAATTTTTTTTTCCGAAAACATAGTATCATTGTACTTGTAAAACTTTGTATGTGTGCATGCTCATGTAGACATGCAGCAAACAATTAGTACCAAATATAACTAATAAATAAGAGCAATTGATATCATTTTACCTTCTTAATAATTGGTTCTGAAAATTCTAAAATAATATATACTTTTTGGAAGGGAGGGAGTAGCTGGAGATCTAAAAAAATGTCAGGAAGTCCAAAAGGAAAAATTGATTCATGTAAAAAAATCATTAAGCAATAATGTTGTGAATGTAAGAATATCAAAGAAAAAGCCAAATCTAAAAAAAAGAGATTGGGATATGAAATGTTAGTCCATATAAAGAAATGCAACAATTAAATTAGATTTTTTATAAAAGAATATTGATGAATGTCAATAAATATTGATGATGTTAAAAAAGTGTTGTCCAAGTAAATAATTGGTTGGTCTATGCAACCACAAGTCCACAACTGATAAAATACAAGCCCTGAGTTCCTACAGTTTAAATTCCCGTGTAAGTTTAAAGGCGACATAGGTTATGCTAAAAGTTGCATCTTTTTCTCGTTGTCCTAGCTACAACTGGTGAAGTGCAATGCTGGTACGTAAAGACCGAGGTGGGATGCATCCGCGCTGACGCATGAGGTGCTCTCTGCGACCTAATAGCAAGTTTTATGGTTCCGCCCTAGCCGGCGTTTCGCGGCGTGAGTTGGCTTCGATGGTGGTGGACCCATCCATATTTAAATCATAGCAGCATAAGCAACCAATCGGGAGCGCAGGAAAGAGCAAAACAGTGCATACGCCTATAGGTGGCCAAATGGGCCAGGCACGATGGGCCGGCACGGGCACGGCCCGAAAAAGCACGGCCCGGCCCGACAGTAGTGTCGTGCCTGGGCCTCTATGTCGGCCCGCAGTGCCGGCACGGGCACGACACGATTTATGGGCCGGCACGAAAAAAGCCAGCTAAAACCATCTACCTATCTACAACTCACAGCCCATAGAAACATAAAAACGCTAATCTTCTTTCTTTCCTCCCCACTTCCTCCTCTCTCCATCCCAGTAGCCGCCGCTCCCAACTCCTGCCCCAGACGCCGCTGCTCCTTCCTGATGGCCGAAGCCCCCGCCGGCTCCCGCCCCCTCGCCGCCGCCGCGCGCCGCCGCCCCCGACGTCGCGGCTCCCGCCCCCGACGGCCGAAGACGCCCGCCGGCTCCTCGCCCCGACGCCGTTGCGCGCCGCCGCCGTCGTCCGCTCTCCTCCCTCCGCACCGAGCCGACGAGCATGGAGCCTCCCGCCGACGTCTGCTCTCCTCCCTCCTCTGCTCAGCACGATAGTGCCTCCTGTGCCACGAGGCACGGCACGGCACGACGGCGCGCCGTCGTAGGGCACGTGCCCGTGCCACAGCCTCGGCACGACGGCACTACGAGGCACGGCACGACTGCTAGCCGTGCCAACCGTGCCCGTGCCGGCACGGTTGGCCATCTATACATACGCCCCTCGCCGCTGGCGTCTCGCTCGTCGCTCGCTTCCCTCTCTCTCCTACCTTCTCTCTTCCCACGTCAGCATCTCACCCACTAGTCGTCATCCGTAATACTTGCTCTAATGGTGTTTATTAGTTGGTCAAATTATTTTTTTTAAAGAGGGGCCAGAGGCTAGCGTAGCCCCATGCGTCTACGACGTTAGGTACCAGATTCTCTCTATGATACTCCCGGCCGGTGACTCCCTCACGCTAGCGAGAGGCCACCGCGGGGTTCGAACCCGGGTCACTTGACTGAGATTGAGCCCTACCCTGTTGGTCAAATTATTTCCATCGGTGCATAACCGGGGCGGAGCCTGCCGGCCAAGTCACTGGTGATGTCAGTCCCACTAAACACTGATGTGAGCGACACTAATAATATTGTTTGTCATATGTGTTACATATAATTATTTTCAAATACCGCAGTGTCGTAGAGCATCGTGAAATTGTTTTTGTTCTATACCCATGATGTCACTAGATTTCAAGAACATCAGAAACATGATACTGGGCTTAGTTTCTGCACGTGGACTACAATTATTGCAAGCATTGTGTTTGCCGTCGCTGTGTTGGTTCATGGCATGGATATTACAAGTGTGTATTTGGTTGCATGCGTGGTGGAATTAAACCATTTTTTTTAACCATGTGATTCACTCATACTAGTGAGATCATTAAGTGGGATGGTTCATCTTGAATAAGTTGGTACAATTTTCCAAACCAAACAAAAGATCGTTAATATTATTTTAAATCATTTCATATAGGAATCAGATGATACAAGCAACAAACACAACCTAAATATTTAGAGTAAATATCTTCAAGCTCATATAAAGCATCTAGCCGCACACTATGATGGTTCAACCGTTCAAACTATATGGTATAAACTTTGATAAACTTTAATGACAACCAGGCTCATTCCAGTAATAAGCACCCTTTCCTTGCCGGCGGCACGTCCAGCGACACGGCAGCCCAGAACTCATCGTCCAGCTCCAGCGCCGCCATGTGCTCCGGCGCCAGCACCACCTCCGCGTCGATGCTGCCACCTCCCTCCCTTCCGGGGAACAGCGACACCTTCCCGTCGTACTTGTTGGCCTTGCCGCTCCGCGCCGCCAGCGCTTTCCCCCACCCGAAGTCGCACCCGTACATGTCGAACCGGGGCGAGCTGCTGACGAACATGCCGTTCGGGTCGAACAGCCTGAACGCCGACAGCCCCGTCTCCGCCGCCCACGCGGCCGCGCGCGCCCGGACGCTCGTGTCCGTGTGCGCCGCGACCGCGCGCCCCACGGCCGCCGCCGCCCACCCGTGCCCGCGCGCCAGCAGCTCCGACGCGCGCACGGCCTCCGTCGACACGGCGCCGATAGCGTTCCCGAAGTACTGCGACGGCAGCGGCGGCTGGAGTCGCGCGCGGTTGTTGGCGGACGCGCGGAACACCACCTCCTGGTCCGGCGCCGTCCGCCGCGCGCGGACGAAGCACCTCCACAGCAGCGAGCCCAGCGACTGGAACTTCGTCACCGTGGCCGCCCCGGCCGCGTCCCCGGCCGCCAGGAGCTCCTGCCGCGCCCGCTCCTTCAGCTCCGCCAGTGACTCAGCCGAGAAGTGCAGCATCCGCTCGCGCTGCGGCGGCGGCGGCAGGGTCGGCCTCGCGATGAGCCCAGCCAGGTCAGCGTAAGGGAGCACGACCGGCGCCGCCGCGCCGCCGCCGTCGGGCGACCAGCGCTCGAACAGCGGCGCCGCGCGCGGCGGTAGCGCGCGTGGGGCACCTAGCATGGCGCGCGCGATCTCGGCCCAGGCGCCAATGAAGTCCCAGAATGCCGTACCGTCGGAGAGCGCGTGGTTGTACACGAACGCGACGAAGACGCCGTCGGCGAGCTCGGTGACCTGGACGGCGAAGAGCGGGCGGTCGTGGCCGTCGTAGTTGACGGCCTCGTCGAGCGGGAAGAAGGACCTGACGAGGCGTGGGACGTCGGCGTCGTCGGGAGTGACGACGTCGGAAACAGCGACGCCGCCGCCCGCGACGGCCTCGAGGATCTCGACGCCCTGGCCGGCGCAGTCCACGGAGACGGAGCAGCCGACGACGCGGCCCGTGTCGTCGCGGTGCTGGTCGGTGGCGAGGCGGCCGGCGACGGGGTAGTAGACGGCGAGCGCGTCGGCCAGGGAGGCCTCGAGGTGGTCGACGAGGCGTGCGGTGGAGAAGGGCGGCGGCGCGAAGAGCAGGCCCTTCTGGATGTAGTCGGCGGAGAGCAAGGAGAGATCCCAGGTGGTGAGCGGGATGCGCTCGCGCGGACGAGGCGGCGGCTTCACGGTGCGCCTCGACACCACTTGCACCGGCGGCGGCGACTCCATTGTCGATCTCGGCGGTACCTTGATCGCAAGTGGAGGGCTCTTCTTTGGTGATGGAACAGATAACATTCTTGGGGTAGTATATATACTGGAAGATGCAGGTTCGTGCCTGCATCGTCGTGGTGGCGGCTTTGCCAAGTTTTTGTTATAATATGAAGGGGTGGTTGGAGTCAAGCTTCGGACGTCTATCGCCATGGAATGCTCAGGGAAATTACCGTACCCAATGGCAAGCGTCCACAGGTAGTGATAGCCAAACCTTAGTTTTGGGTTTAGGAAGACGCAAGCGGTCTACAATTAGGATGGATTTGGCTTGAAAAAAAAACTTTTTTACTCCCCACCTATCCACCTAATTCCATTTCCCTTTCTTCTCCGTTTGTGAGTTGTTTTTGGTTCAAATTTTGTGAGCAAATACAAAACACGACATTTCGTGTTAACAAATTATACTAAATGTTTCATAATTATTTTTATAGGTTAAGAATATTTAATGCAAAATTGATCTTAAATGTACAAAATTGTAAAAATTAATCATGAAAAATTTAAAATTTATTTTCTAATGTTGGGCTTAACTGTTAAACTTGAACTCAAGACTCACTCGCACATAGAGTAACAAAAACAGATTTAATCAGGTGTAAGATTGAGCCAAATAAAATAGTTTGAGGAAGTAAAGTGAGTCCAAAATTTATTTAGGGATTAAGTGGACAAAATAAGGCCCTGTTTGTCACAGCTCAGCTTCACCAGTAGAGTTGTTTTTTACAAAAACAACTTCATGAGCAACTTCATGAGCAGGAGAGAGCTATGTTTTTGCAGCTTCACCGGGTGCTTAACTCTATGAGAGAGAGTTTTCAGAGAAGCTGACCAGAGAGTTGGGCAGAGAGCTGGTCGTTTGGCTGTTGAAGTTGTGAAGCTGCTCGTGAAGCCGCTCATGAAGCTGTACCAAACGGACCCTAAGTAGGTGAGAGGCAGTAACATGGACCTTTTCCATTTGGCTACTACTTGTATCTTGGAATATTCACATAGCGGATGTTAAAGTACGAGCATCATTATGAGAGATTTTTTAATACTATATCTATTTGTATTGTTTTTAACTTATGATACTGAAATTGCACTCTCTCCTTTTCAAATTATAAGTCATTTTGAGATTTATAGGTTCGTGTATCTGTACATAGTATATATCTAAACGTGTAACATCATATTAGTCAAAACGACTTAGAATGGAGGGAGTATTTGTTTAGAGAGGGATAGTACTCAGTAGTGATGTAGTTGAGCCTCAAGCAAAATGCAGCATGCGAAATTATAACTCGTAGAAAAAAAAGTCTGGGCTCTATGGGGGTTTGCCGTTTCTTGGGAAACCCTATACATCTTCCGGAAGATAGATAGCTAATCATCTATAACCTACTAGTATCCCAAATAACGGTTCCCAACAACCCACCACAGTCATCTTCTTCCTTTGGCCATCGATAGTTGGCTGCGCTGCCGCCGCTCCCGTGCGCCAGCAAGAACACAAGGTAGGGGTGGGAGGTGGGGGGAGCGGTCGGTGGTGGGGTCGCCGCCGGCAGGGGTGGCGGTGGACATGGTGACACTTAGGGTTAGGGTTTTCGGGGTTTGGGGGTCTGGGTTTCAGGGAGGGGGTTCTTCATTCTCTGGCGGACCTTGAAAATGGAGGGGGTGGGTGCGCCAGATGCCCGACGGTGGCGGTGGCGGTACGCCGACGGCGAAGGGTAAGGCGTCGCGGGAGCGCCGCCGACCAGGTTGGGTAGGATGGGCGGTGGGCCGGTGACCGGCAGCAGGGGCACGAGAAGCCTTCAGGTTAAGAAGGGCGGGGTGTCGGGGCTGTACAACGGTGGTGAACACTGGCTGGACGGTGCGCGTTGCCGCCGCGCGGGGTGGTGGAGACGGCAATGGCGGGTAGTGGGGAAGAAGGTGACTAGGTGAGGAAGGAGATGAAGATGCAAAGTTAATGAATTCGGTGGGCTTTAAAAGTCAAATGCATGAGATGTATGGTAAAGGAAGCCCCACCGTTTCTCATGCTGCTTCTTTACGAACTTTTTTATCTATATTTTTTATTTATTCGTTCTGGAAAATTATACTACCGTTTTGAAATTTATCAAATTTGACCATCAACCGCCGTGGCTCGCGTCATTTTTCCCGCAAAACCGCGACGCTACGCGTTTCGTAGGGTTGGGTTGGAACCCATTTTTCGCGCAAAGCCTCCCTTACCACTGCACTACACAATCACATGTGTTCATACTTAGTTTCTTGTCTCCTCATATTATACCTAGCCGGGTATAAATTGTTTTTCTAAGGCTCTAAATGACATCAAATGAAAAAGTTGTAAACTACAAAGTTTCGTAACTTTTCGAGACACACAACTTTCATGTTTACAAATTTTCCATTTGAGGTCGTTTACAAAATTAAAAAAACCCAACCGCCACGGCTAACGGCGGCCGCCACGACGTTTGGTGGTCAAAACTTTGTATAATTTTACAAAATGAATATAAAATATTAATAAAAAATCTCTTTTTTACGGTCCAGCCCAACATTTGGATGGGCCTAACTATTGGACTTTTGTGGGGCCAGCAGCAGCAAACCTCATGATGTAAGTGGGTACCCAATGTTGGACCCAAATTATTACCCAACCTACCCAATAAATATGTGTTTTGGTTTTGGGTCGACCCGTACATACTAACTTTGGGACTAATTTTAAATTGACCCAAAAATAACACCAGCTCTTTTGTGCTCCACGACCACCACGTTCCTGGCGGCGTCTCGTTCCTACCGGCGACGGAGACGCAAGCGAACCCAACGCTGTCGAGGAGTCTCAAGGGCTAAAGAATGCATAGTTCATCGAGAATTCGAGATCACAGATGAAGGAAACATTCATGGAAATTTGACGAATAAAATGGAGCAACAAAGTAACTGATCAACGATTAACATGATATTTGCAAGGCAACAAGAAACAAATTTGGCCAAATAAATCTGTGAAAACACGTAGTGAGAGAAGGAATAAAATCAGTTAGCGAAAGCAGAAACTAAACACTCACAAGCATGGGTGGGACAGACAGTCCAAAATTGCCCAACCAAGCAGACGCCCAATTGTGCGATTTTGGGGGAGGAAAAGAAATTGGAAGAGAATAGACGAAAGGAAAAATAAAATCAAGGAGCAGCAATCTAGCCAGCCATGACACTCGGTACGGGGAGCTCCTTGCGGCAGTCTCCAGATGCTGCAGCGACGCTTGATGACCAATCAGATGTTGGTTCTGCAGGAGCTCCAAATGTTGCATCGACGCTTGGGAAAGATCTAATGGGTGCGAGTGTGCGACAGTGTTCGATGGCCGCAGGACAGCGACAACAGCTTTTCTATGGAGCCACGGCGGCCGGTGGGGAGAGAGGGAGACAACGGCTCTTGATGAGTGTGTTGAACTCCAGGCGGGGAACAGAGCCAGCCATGGCGGAGCTGGCGCGGGGTTGTCGTGTGGCTGCGTGGTACACCGGCCAGATTTGGGCGACATCCATCAGGGGCGAGCCAGGGAAGAGGAGGTGCAAGCACCCATGCGCTCAGGCGGCAGATCGGTGGCGGACATGGCTGCGCTGCTGCACGGAGCTGCGAGGTCTGGGGATTCATCGTGTGGGGTGGGGATCGACTGATTGATTTGCTGGGTTACCCAATTGACCCAATGGGTCGGACACCATTTGACACTGTTTTTCATTTGGGTCAGCCCAGTGGGTATTTACACTAGAAACATGATTCTGGGTATTGGGTTGTTTGGTCGACCCAGGAAATTCTGCATCCTTAAGCAAACCCGAATTCCTGCAAACCGTTGGATCATCGGGAAGGAGCCTGACTGCTTGAGGACCTGTGTCACCCTCGCCGGCCGGCGGCGCCATGGAGGAGGCTGAGGCGGCGGCGCTGTCGCAGCTGCAGCTGCAGCTCCTCGCCCTCGTCTCCGAGCTCCGCCTTCTCCGGGTAAGACTCCCGCCGCCCGCCCTGCCTGGCATTATTTGCCCTAACCATCCGCCGCGTGTCCCATTCGCAGGAGAGGGAGCGCGGCGCCCGCGAAGAGCTCCGCGACGCCGGCCAGGTGCCCCTCCCGTCCTTGCTTCTTGCGGTGTTTAGAGTTCTAGCGCGGTTTGCGTTGTTTCGCTCGCTGATGGAGGTTGGTGCTTTGGCCCCAGAGGTGGGAGGAGGCGGAGGAGGAGCACCGCAGGGAGGCTCGGGAGCTACGCGCGGAAGTGGCCGCGCGGGACGACGCGCTGCGGAAGCTCGAGTCCAGGGTTCGTGCTCCCTGACATTTCTCCGCAGACGCTGCGTTGCTTGGCTGGGCAGAGCCATCTGATTTCAATTTCATAATGATGTTATTGTTGTCAGGTTTAGATTGCGCTCTTGTGGGCCGGATTCAGTTACGCGTTGTTAATCATGCTGTGGAGCTCATTTTGTTGCTATCTCTGCTGGTCCTTTTAAGTTTTAACCATATGTGCTTTGAGTCATAGAAACTAGTGATTTTGGACAATATCAATCATATGTGTACCATTTCTTAGAAATCAGTGTCATCTTTCTATATGGATAAATCTAGTTGAGAATGCTGCTTTGTATCTATTGGCCTCATTGTTGGTAGTTCCGTGTTTTTTTGCTTCTGTACAGATAAAATGCCTTGAAAATGAGAATGAGCTGCTGGAGAAGAACGAAAACAACTTGAAAGAAACCATGGAGGGGCTGCTTCAATCTAGGGAGGCTTTCATAAAACATTATGAGGCTGGTATCCAACTTTTATGTTCTTCTGCTTATTATGGGCAACCATTGCTGTTTAGTTGAATCCATTTGTATGCTTTTCTCTCTCTCGATACTTAACTTGCTATGTATATCTAGACCTTTTCTTACCCCCACCCCCCTGCACGTCGATTTTTTTGTACATATCTAGGCATTCACACCAATTGCACATTTTTTTAAAGGGCCCTTTCAGTTGATCCATCGAGTGTCTTTTTTACAATCTCCATCCACTTAGTTTCTGAAATTAAGATTACAACACAATAGATTTACTGCTCCCTTTCAGGCATGTATCCGTGGTTAATTGCTTCAATACATGCTTTTTTTGGTGCATTCCAAATATCTCTTAAGTGTATAGAAGCATTCATTGGTTTGAAAAATGGGACACCATTTACTTTCACAATGCAACTCACATTATTTGATTTCCCTTTTATTTAAAGGTTCTAGATTAAGTTCTGAATTATCCTATATGGCAACAAACTGACATTTTGCTCATATACTATGTTCGTAGGCAGGACTCTACTTGTTCTATGCAATGGACCATTCAGATGAAGGATAAACAGATTGCCATAATTTCAGAGAAGTTGAATTCTCATCTTGTTTTATTTAGTTCTGTACAAAAGGAAGTTGCGGCCGTGAAACAAGTACTAGGTGATGTGCATTGTCTGGTTGGTGAGAAGGAAAATGTAGGTATGACTATTATCGCACGTCGCACTTCATTTTTTCCTGTCATATTGGCATTAAATTTTGTCTTGATTATTATGTTTCCTTGCCTTTTCTGATGTGTATTCTTTATACATCGTTTTCATTCCAACTGTTACTTCAGTTACTGCCTTGAGGGATAAGGTCCAAAGGATTTCTGTGCTTGAGAAAGATGTTGTAGGTATGGCCACATCTTGTATTCTTGCTTGATCAGAGTGTGATTTCCATTGATGCCAGTGTTTTTTGTCTTATATTTTGCAGTAACTCCCATGTTTCATTTGTGCAGAGAAACTTAATTTTGTGGAAAGTAAAATCAGTGCTTACCAGCTTGAACTTCAGAGTAGGGCAAGGATCATATATGAGTTGAAAGATCGCCTTGAGGCTGAGAAGCTTAACAATAGTTTTCAGCCCCAACTGGAAGAAATATCCATTAACTAGGTTTAATACACTACATATATTTGATCTTCAGTTTATAATAAAAACTATGACATTGGTTGTTTTGTACCTTAATGATGTTACCTTAAAAAAGCTATGTTGGTGAAGGATGACATTATTGAGAGATTAACATCAGATAAGCAGGTAATTCTGTTAGCAATGTTGCAAATTTCCAGTTGCCGGGAAGACTCAAATTAATTGTGCCTATTATCTTATGCAGGCAATGAATGTGGAGCTTCACAATATGGAGATTGCTTTACAGAGATTTCAAGATTTATTCAGTAGCATTGAGCATAAGGCAAGATGCAGATATCAGATAAAAGAACTTTAACGCAGATTTTGCTGTCATATATTGATCTTGCGATATATTTTTATTTATTTGGGGTACATCGTGCCCGTAGCTAATGTTGTTTAGTTGTGATGTTCTTAACTGTATGTAGAGAATGAAGAACTTTTTAGCAATTTCTGGAAGTCAGGATGTACAGGATGTGAATAACGGGCAGCCTGAAAGGTGAGCTGAGTAAACATTCAGTGCTCGTGGTATTAAATTGGTTTTTTTGTTGTCTTCACATTCAGCATGTGCTACTTGGTGAAATCATTAGTATTCCAGGTACACAGGGCGGTCTAGCCAATGAGCATAACTTGGTAACTGCAATTGACGATGAAGGCAAGTCCTCCATTTAAAGTTCCTGTTTATTCTTACAAGTTGTTTTTGGGGCGATATTGAAACTGAATGTTAGGTGACATGTGCATTGTCATAAATGTTGCAATTGTGCATTGGCTCTGAATCTTCTGAATTTATTTTCTCCACATGTTGTAAGACACTAAGACCCACCTTTTTGGCCTATTGAGGACACTGTTAGATTCATATCCAGTTCACACTTGGCATATTATCATTAACAATTTCTTGGGCAGAACTATATCATTATAATTTTTTTAAAAAGAACTATATCATCAACAATTTCTCGGACAGGGACTGCATTGTAGCCTCTAATATAATTTGTTTCCATTTCCTGTTTCTGATTTCCATGACTTTGTGTCTTTTGTGTAAACTCGTTTTTGTTTTCTACAGCCACCACTCAAAATGTAGGCCATCAGTTGGAAATCAGTCCAGGCGGCATGCAAGTACAAAGCCCAACAGGCCTCAACGTAAGTAGCCTTTACCGACTCAATTGTTTGTCTAGTACGAACAAACTGAATTTATCTTCATGCTTGTAGTCTGGCGCATTGTCATCTCCTGATCCAGTAGCAGTGCATATAGAAAAGGCTGTCTGCCTTCCTGAGCTCAAAGGAGACATTGTCATGGTATGGGTCATCTTATGCTCCTTGGCCCTTGCTGCGCAATACACTGCAGGCATCAAGCATTGTAATTACTGTGTGGCTGAACTTGCTGTTTTTCAGGGTGATTTATCTCCCACACATCCAACAGATTCTGTGAATCCGGAACCTGACTCGGAGAATCAACCCTGAACCTGCAATTGGGATTCCTTGGCTTTTTCACCGTGAACTCCGATACACAAAGCTACCGATTCCGGTGGCCGATAGTTGCTGCACATCCTTGTCTTGTAGTCATAGTTGATCATCCCATGTTTGTAGTCTTTAGCGGTTTATTAAGTACTAGGCACTAAATAGATAGGCCACGAACTTTGAGACATTTTGTGCTTGTCAGTCAGCTTGCAGTTCGTTCAACGTCGATCCTTGTAACGGTGAATTTAAGCCCTTTTTATTTTCCGTTTACTAATGAGAAGTGTGATAATCATTGCATGAGAATTGCTTTATTTCGGAAAGTTCGAGCAAAACTGGTTGTTTTCTTGTCCAGTGATCCTGTACACACGGAATAACATGTTTAATCATTTCAGTGTGAGGCACGGACTCTCTCTTTTTATTTCTGGGGGGATTTCTTAATATTAATTACTGAGAGAAATAAAATATGCACAAGACAAGCGAACTTCCCAAATTCACAAGGCCCACATTTCGTGTGGGCCACAATGTTTGGCCCAATTCGCCCGCGACGCGGTACGGCCTGCCCCTCTATATATCACCACCCGACGAGCCTAGGGTTTTGCTTCTGCCTCCTCTCTCCACACAACTTGCTCGCGCCGCCGCCGCCGTCGCAGCTGTTACCGTGAACAGCAACCGGAGAAAGGTGCGTGCCCTCTGATCAATCTCGTTCCGTTGGTTGTTCCAACTTGTACTAGCTTGCTGTAGTTGGTGTGTTCGCGGATCCAGAACCGATGGCCGGTGCTGCTGCCTGCCCGTCGCCGGGTCGCGTTTGTCGCCGAGTCGCCATCGGCGGTGCTGCGCCCCACTGGCTCCCGTGCGGCATATTATGCTTGGGTTTTGGAAATAAAAGAAAGGGTATTGTGGAGGGATTGAGAGAAGAGGAGCGGTGTCGACGCGGAGGTTAAGTGCTGGGATTTGATCCTCTTCCTCTTGCGTCGGTCAAGTCGGGACAAGTCGGAAACATGGTTTCTTAGCTTGGGATCTGAGCTTTTGGGGAGTTATGGGCAGCGAGGATTGCTAAGAAATGAAGATTTGGTCAACTAGAATATACACACGTACTGTACATACCATATTTTGGGTAAAATAGTTGGGTATACTGGACCCACCCATCTGGCACGAGGTAGTGTTTATCGATGGAGAAATCTGTTCACTTTCTTGGGGTCAGTTTAATTTATTTCTTGTTCTGTTCTCTGTTGATCATGCTAGAGACAAGCACACAATGAATTGCTGATGAGTCGACAGATCCTCTTTAAGTTGTTTGGAGCTGTCAATTTGTGGTATACTTTGCTGCGTCCAATTCAGCCTACATCATTGTAGAAAGATGCTTACAAGATTTTGTAAATTGTGTTTGAAGGAATTAAATTTATCTAAAAGCATTCCAGTGCAGTCTCGATTTAGGCATTTGTTTAAATCATGCTGGATGATGAAAGTTATACTGTCCAGTCTTGGTAGTTTGATTGCCCTCATAGCTAGTATTTGTTTTACCAAACAATGTGTGAAGATCAAGTTAGGCTGCACATGAATGTTTGAAAACATCACTCTTAAGTGTTAGTCAAAGTTTTCTACGACTTTTGATTCATGGACCTATAAATTGGATGACCTTCTCTGATTAATTTGAATTAGCTATTATATTACCCTGAATGATTAAAATTTAAATACTGCACACTGAATATTTCTTACAATGACTTTTGTGGCTAATTGAATCTATCCATTTGGTGCAGCATGGATACCCAGGTTAAGCTTGCCGTTGTGGTCAAGGTGATGGGCCGCACAGGTTCCAGGGGTCAGGTGACCCAGGTCAGAGTGAAGTTCCTTGATGACCAGAACCGTCTCATTATGAGGAATGTCAAGGGCCCTGTCCGTGAGGGTGACATCCTGACCCTGCTCGAGTCTGAGAGGGAGGCCAGGAGGCTGCGCTGAGGCAGCTGGCGCTTGTGCCTGTTGTTCGCTGTTCCTGTCTTAAACAAGTTAAATGATGGATTGCTACCCCCTTTCCTAGTGTACTGCTTTCGTATCAAGTTATTGAACAATGCTACTTTGCCCTTTGAGTAGGCTATGGAGATTCTTAAGCAATGGAAATGTAATTTGAGCACTCATCTTGTTGCAAGTTTTGGTCAGTTACTACATGAATTTAAGTGCACTTGATGTTGTGGGACATGATTATGTTGCAATCTGGGTAGTAATCATGAATGTCTTGTGGTTGCTGTATGGCTACTAATATGAAATATTGGTGCATGTTGCACTGTCACCTCAAATCTAAATCTTTAATTGGGTTTGTCTTGGAACCATAACTCAGTTCTGGAGGTCAAACCTGTATTCATCCTAATTTGACAAGTGAAACCTTTGCTTTCTTGCACTGTGATCATCTGTTTAATCTGCTAAGTACGTCTGGTTTGGGTGTGCAATGTGTAGCTAGTTTAGTGGCACCCTCTGTTTGATGGATACATCTGCTCAGTTGCTAAATTTGTCATCATACTAGTATTATATCATCTGCTCATTTGTTGAGTGTGCAAAGTCCTATGATGTTCTCACTGAGCTAAGCTCCTCTCTGTGTATGCCCTAGGAAAGTCTCAAGAACATGTTCATTGGACTTGGACCATCTATTAGTGAAGCAATGACACCATCCAATGTTGCCAAATGTTAATCCTAATCCTTGCACTAATCTACTTCAACAATGAGAGTCATCATACCATCTCACTTTCAGTTTTCCCTCTCACTCTCAACATGCACAGCTGGCATCATCCTCCCGAGGAACAAAACAGGAAAGGAAACACATCAATCCCAAGCGTCAGCCTCTCAGAACGCAGTCCAGGTAGCACTCCTCTGCCTGGGCTTGAGCGACATGCTCACGCCGTCGCCGTCGGCGGTGAGGCTGCCGCACTTGCCGGCCGGAATGCTGTTGGGTGTCAGCGCGCCCGGCCTCGGCGACGGGAACTTCGCCGGCCTTCCTCCGCCGCGGGGCGACAGGCTGACCTTCTCCAGCGCCCTGAACTGGAGCTCCGACGGGTAGTCCCGGACGCAGCCGATGCGCGGCCCGGCGCCGGTGCTCCACTGGAAGGACAGCTGGTTGCCGAGCTGGTACGACCGCATGGCGCGCTTGGAGTTGATGCGGCTCAGGATCAGCTCCTCCGGCACCTCCGCCAGGTCGTCCAGGCCGTGGTCGTCGAGCCAGTCCTCCGCGAACAGGTTGCGCTTGCAGAAGTCGAGGCACTCGCTTAGCATGGCCGAGTCCGGGTCGACCTCCTTGCCGCCAGGCGATGGCGACGGCGACGGCCGGGAGCTGCTGCAGTGCGGCGCCGGTGGCAGCGGGACCCTGTTCTCGGAGTTGATCAGCAGCCTCGGTGGCCGCTTCCCTTGCAGCCTGCTGTCCGAGGAGGCCTTCCTGATCGTCGCCGCCGGTGTGCTCTTATCGGTCGGTGGCTGGGTGGGCTCGTCCTTGCAGATCTCGGCTTCGCCATGGCGCTGCACGGATTGCCCCTCTTGTTCTTGGATGTCTTCTTGCTGGCAGAGCTCGGTCAAGTCCAGCTGCGAGTGGTTGCCCCTGAGGCTGAAGTCGCCATCTTCTTCACCTTCTGATGGGCTCAACTGAAGGAAACCGAAAAAAAAAATGCAGGCATAGGTTTTAAGTACAACTTCATTTCTGGTTATCATTCAGCATGATATATATAGGATTTGCATTATGCTTCTGACCTTCACGTCGCTGAGATCCACACTCCTGTCCTTTAGGAAGTTCATGAATTCCTGGAAGTTCTGCTCTGTCGGTCGATAATGCCCGCTGTGAGGCCACACAGCCTGAAATGGACAAATTTCAGAGTTGAGCGAGAACAAATTTAGTGTTGTTATTATGCATCCTACTGGTTGCCCTGGTACCTTCAGATGTCCATCCTCTACAACCAGTCTCCCTGCAGCAGATGTCGCTCCCCCTGCAAGGAAGCTAGAGTGCTGGAATACGCCCTTCTGCTTCTGCAAAGATGTCAAAATTTCCCCCTCGAGTCAGTTACTGAAATGCTATCAATGTTCCAGAAAGTTATACTGGAACTACTTGGGAAATTGTCATTCACCTGACCAATGTAAAGGGTCCTGCATGTACTCAGCACGAAGATCCACTTTGTTCCCTTGGCGCTTCCGGTTGTATCAACAATCTGACGGCTCAACTTGTACATCAGCCTCTTATTCTCGACTATCACTTCGTAAGATTCCCTTTCTTTCTGCATAGTTCCATGACAACATATCTTGTTAGAAGGATGTACCATCTGCAACCGAGCCGATTCTGCCAGAATGGGTTTTCAGTTTGAATCAGAGGAAGAACAGTCAAACTTACAGGGCCAAGGTACTTGATACATTGCTTGTGCATCTTCCATCTTGGGCAATGGTCCTCTAAGTTGACATCTTTCCCTTCACCTACATCCAACCTGTCCAAAGAGTTTGCAGAAGCATCGGTACTCAGTAGCTATGTTGTTCATTGGGTTTGGACACATGGCCATAAGAGTTTTGCTATGTCTGTACCAATAGAAGAATGGTTGCTTGCTTTCACAGTGGAGCCAACGGCGGTAGTAAAAGTGCAGGTTGTGGCCATACCGATGTCGAGGGTCAATCTGGCAAATCAGAAATTAGTTAAAATCTAGTTTTGGTTGCACAATGGCATCATCGAGATATTATATTCTCTGTCCATACCGCCTCAAGCCAATGCTGCAGGGCAAGTTTCTGGGCCTTTTCGTCCTTGGAGAGACCTTTGCCAACCTAAATGTGATAGTAAACACTGCTTACACAAAGTTGGCAACGCTGTATTGCACCGTACAAGTTCACAATACAATACTGAAGCTATGATTGTCAGGGGAAAAAAAGTTATAACGATATCTGAGCAAAAGAATACAATTGTTACCTTGGCAGCCCTCATTCTTGCCCGGGACCATTTTGACACAGCAGTCTCAGGCCTCTCTATATCGAAGAATGACACTGAATTCCGCTTGAGTAGTGCAAAGTCGAGTAATTTCCACCTGCATTTGAGGGTCATAAGATTCAGAAACTAGCACCTCAATGTCAAGAACAAAGTCCCCCAACCATGACAATCAGAACAACAACATAGAACATGGCAGTACCATCGTTGTTCCACAAGAACGGCACAATCCGCAAGCTGCCGCCTTGTCCTGAAGCTCTTGTACACCTTCTGCAGCCTGAGTGCTGCGGCCTGGTGCCTCGGGCTTTCACTTCCGTCTACGGGATGATCTGGTGGACGGTCTTGGGCTAGCCCAAATCTGGATGAACTAGCAGTGCCAGCACTAGGACTTACATTGCAACTGTCCCTGTCAGTTTTGGGGCTCCTGACGGACAAGAGAGTCTGCATCTGAAGGTTGTCTGCCTCTCTCCTCTTGAAGCTCAGGGAGCCTTCTATGATCAGCTTCCCGTGGCCGAAGCCGGGGGGCAATGAGGAAGGTGAATCGTCTGCGTCCTCCATGTCGTCGAAGCTGAGGGACCGGATGAACAGCCGGCCCATGTTATCCTCCACTGCTGGCAGGTAGTCATCCGGTGGGTATGAGATTGAGAGCCCCATTTCCCCTGGTGGCAAAGATGTGGTGCCACACAAGCCTTTCGCCGACTTTCTTTTTCTGCGTTTAGATTTGGTTGTTGGATCTCACAATCTGTGGTCCGTACCTGTGCCAAGAAAAAGTTAATTATTGGAACCTCAAAGTTGGCGTTCTTTGAACGGGTTAAGAACTTTTCTAAAAACACATTTGAAGCCCTTTTTGGTTGACGCTGACGATTTTCCATTTTGAGGAACAGATAGGTCAGGACACAGGATGCATGGACAGGAGATGCTAGGAATCAAGAACAATCAATGAAGCGAAAGAGGTCATGCAACTCAACAAGAACAGCTTGCATCTCAATCAAAATCTGAAGGACCATGAATGATCTGGGAAAAGCAAAATGATAATAAACATCAAAACCAAGAATGAAGAAACACACCTTGCAAATCCTTGTGGCAAGTTCCAGCGACCTTACAGAGTCTCCTTGATCATGGGGGAGGCAGGCTTGCTGTGAGGCAGAAAGCTATTTTGGTGAAAGCACAGGGCCAATGGAGAAGATGAGAATAGGAGATTTAGGAGGAACAGAATCTAATTGGGGTGGTGGCCATACAGGGAAGGTAGGTGGCAGGAGGTCAAGCCCCTGCACGGCTGCACCTATAAATAACAGGGCAAAACTTGGGCTGTCATATCCTAGTGCCTTGATTAAAAGAAAGGATCACTGGCAGACTTGTTGAATTTAAACACACTAAAACATGTAGAGTTTTGTATACATTAGCTAAGAGACACGCAAAGCATGGATTATGGAGCTTTCTCAGTGTGGTCCTCCTTGAAGAAAGCACTCTGAAAGTTTTTTATTTTTTTAAAAAAGGGGGGAACAAGCAAGAGTGTGTTGGCAGCAGCTGGCCCCGTGTTCTGACTTTAAAATGCCTTGTTTATTTTTCTTGTGCTGAAGTGTTAACAAGATTGTTTAAATGGGAATATTGGTAATAAAGATTTTTTTTTCGAGGTATCTATTTTGGCGACTTTATTTTGAGAGTGATATTTAAATTTACTTCAACTGGCGATTATCTGTCCAAATATTAGCTGAAAAGGATTTGAGCTCAGCTTTATCTAACCGACCAATTTCTGAATGCGATTGCCTCTTGTTTTCCTTTTATTTTTTTGGGTTTTGCGAGCACAGGACGCGTCAGGAGCATTTTGCCGACACAGAACGTCATACCAAGACATCAAGGCTAATCGGTGGTAATTAAATGGAGATCTCGTGATCCATATTCTTATCCAAGTCT
This sequence comes from Cenchrus americanus, assembly GCA_947561735.1. Classification (NCBI taxonomy): domain Eukaryota; kingdom Viridiplantae; phylum Streptophyta; class Magnoliopsida; order Poales; family Poaceae; genus Cenchrus; species Cenchrus americanus. Next base: position 62,672,561 of record OX387240.1, read on the forward strand.
CCATCAGTTGGTAGTTGCTGAATCTTACTTGAAGAGCCACTAACCCTCTGCCAGATGTTAGCACGGGAAAGGAAAAAAAATTAAGAGGGAAGAAAATTGGGCGGCAAGAATTCGAGCCAGACGACGTTGAGCTGCAAAGATCGTGATGATGACGCCTTTGTTTGTAATCCCCTTTTGAGAGGGATGTGATCCAGCGCAGAGCAGAGAGCGCTTTTAGCCCATTCATTTCCTAGCTAACTTTTGCCCGTTATTGCAATTGCGACAGTGACATGTCAGATGTACGTGGATACATGTCGATCGATACATCGCATGTGTGTACGTGGATTACAGATTGATCAGCTAGCAATCTCTCTATTACACCAGACTTTAGAAAAAAAAAGGCCTGGAGCATGTCGATGCATCGCATGTATACGTGGATTACGGATTGATCTCTGTAAAAAGTGCACCGTGTTCCATTTTCTTTAGTGCTGGGAAAGTTGATAAAGGAGTTGATGGCCATGCAGTGTTGTGCGCGAAAAAGCATCAGTAAAATTACCTGCAACGATAATAGCGTAATGTCGGGTTGCTAACTAACACTAGATCATACTTGAGAGATTAACTAAACGAAGTATTATCTCCACGCGGTCGATGGATCATACTTTGTAAATTAAATTTGCTCGGGCAGGACGACATCTTACTGTCACTTTTGAATTTGCAGTACCATTGAATATTCACCGATGCGGGATGGCTGAGAGTAGTAAAATCGAGTATCGCCAAAATGTAGGAGCAGGGAGTCAAAAAGGGGACTGCGAGCTCATTCATTGCATCACCGCCCTCCAGCGTCGGGGATGTACCCGTTCAGGCCGTACAGACGCCCCGTCCTTGCATGACATGACTAGGTCAGCGCAGCAGCTGTGTCTTGAGGAACCAATATTAATGTGTGTCACAAGTTTGATTCAATTCGTAGAAAATTCAATATAATTTTGACTCAATATAACTTTCATATAGGATGGATTCAATATATCGGCTTTGTTCGGTTGGTACAGTGCTCTGATGGTAGTCTTTGGTTTGTTACGAGAGAAAAATCTTCTTGGTTGGTCTTGGTGGGTTTGGTTTGTTACGAGAGAAAAATCTTTATTGTTTGGTGGGCTGATAAGCCGAGCGAACAAGCTGTATACTCCCTCCGTCTTTAAATAAGTGTTGTCGTTAATGTGTGTGCCACAAGTTTGACTCAATTTGTGGAAAATTCGTGCAACATTTGTGTCTTCAAATAATTTTGTTAAAAATTAGATTCAAATATCTTTCCAATGATACTAATTATGTATCATAGGTATTAATATTTTTTAATATAAAATTAGTCAAAGTTGTTTCTTGAAAAACACAAACTAACACTTATTTAAGGACGTAGGGAGTAATCTCGAGTGGCACTCGCGACCAACGGCAGCATAACGAGAGCAGTGCGCCTAGAGGATCCATGCGGTCACCCCGGCCTCGCCATGGCATTTTAGGCTATCCGCACTCGTGCTATTCTGTTTCCATCCTCTAGAAGGAATATTATGTCCTAGTCGTCGAGATTGTGTGGTTCATACCACTTTTTCCGCATTCGTCGTACTCTATATCTCATATCAAATACCAACTACCACCCACGTCGGTCCACGTGTCACACACACTCTCCTCTTTTTTCCCCGCTCGTCCCTGATTTCTTTCTCCTCCGTATGATACTTTCCCGCCGAGCTCAACCACGGCGAGCCCCGTGCGGTCTTGTGGCGGGCGGATAACCGTGCTCCAACGGGCACACGTGCGGGCGGAGCTCCAGCCCCATCCCTGCTTGGCGAGTGACGCCGGGGATCCTCTTCTCCTCTGCGACGAGCGGCGGCGTGGAGCAAGGGGCCTTGTGCGGCGGGACGGCAGCGCGGGTCCCGTCTAGATTCGGTGCAGCCAAGCCAGTCTGGGCCTTGTCTAGTTCCCAGAATTTTCACCAACAACCCGTCACATCTAGAGATGGCAACGGGCGCGAAATATCCGCGAACCCGCGGATACCAAACCCGTTGGGCACGGATTTGGATCTAGTATTGTATCCGCGGGTGCGGACGCGGGCATGACTTGGAACCCGCGAATATTTCTATAACGGGCATAGAAAAGTAGTATCCGCGTCCGCAAACCCGCGGATACCTTAACTGACATATGGACCCCACGAAATAGGAAGTATATATACACAAATTAGGGTAACCCTTGACCCTTCCCCTGCCCTTCTCCTCCCATTCACTCGGTACGCCGCCGCCGCACAGGAAGGCGAGTCTCGCGACTCGCGATTCCCCTCCGCGCTCTGCCCCTCGCGGCCTCACGAGATCCAGCGCCACCCGCCCTCCCGGCCGTCCGCCGCCTCCGGCCTCTGCGTCCCTCGGCCCTCCGGCGGTCCGGCCTCCCTCTCGCCCCTTTCCCTGCGCAAGCGCAGCCCTACGGTCCTCTGCCGATGCCGCCGCTCCGCCCTCCGCTTCCTCGGGCACGGCGCGCGCGCGCCGCCGCCTCCGCCGGCTGCTTCCCCTCAGCCCCTCTGGAATCGATCCAGACCAAGGTCTTGTCTTGAATCGATCCGGCGGTTTACTCACTACTAAATGTCCAGTGCATGTGCTTGTTTATGTAGTCTCCCAGTGCTACATGTTTATGTTTTGTCCAATTTTCCTATTTGTTATGCAGCTGCAATGGCTAGTGGCTCTCAATCTCTTGTGCCAATCTCTGAAGCATCCGGTGCTGGTGGTGGTACAGCAGCTACAACTCCTACTGAGGGAGATGATGTTGTGCAGATATCAGATGAGGAAGAGGAAGGTCGTTCTGGGCAAAAGAGGAAGCTCAGATCTGCAGTGTGGAATGATTTTACTCAGGTGCGTGTTGATGGAATATGGAAGGCTAAATGTAATCATTGCGGCAAGAAGCTTTCTGGCATTTTAAGAAATGGTACAACCCATCTGAAAACCCATCTGAAATCCTGTCCACATTACAATAAAAAGAAAGGAGATAAAATTCAAACTAACTTGAGGTTTGGAACCACTGAGAAGGGCACTGTGGCTATAGAAAACTATGTATTTGATCAGGAAGTAGCCAGAAAAGCTCTTTATTCAATGATCATATTGCATGAGTACCCGCTGTCCATTGTTGATCATCATGGCTTTCGCAAGTTTGTTAGTGCACTCCAACCTTTGTTTAAGATGGGGACTAGAAATACTATTAGAAGAGATATCATGCACTTCTATGAGGGTGAGAAAAGGAAGGCTAGAATATTTTTTGCAAAAGACCAGTTGCCGGGTTGCTATCACCACTGACCTTTGGACAACTGATAATCAAAAAAGAGGGTATATGGCAGTCACTGGACATTTTATTGATGACTCTTTGACGCTGAGGAGCTGCATTTTGAGGTGATCATATAAGTTTCCTTGAATTATTGCATGCTGTTTAGATCTGAATTTAGTTGAATTGTGAACTGTGTAACTGATTTATTGCATATTGTGTACAGGTTTATGTATGTGCCATGCCCCCATACTGCAGAAGTTATTTGTGATGCATTGCACAAGTGTCTCCAAAGCTGGGATATTGACCGGAGGGTATCAACTGTTACACTGGACAATTGCAGCACAAATGATAGCATGGTTGGCTTAATGGAGACAAGACTTGGTGCAGTGAATATGCTATTAAAAGGGAAATGGCTGCATATGCGCTGTTGCGCACACATTCTCAACCTCATAGTCAAAGATGGTTTGGAAGTTATTGGAACTGCAATTACAAACATCAGAGAAAGTGTTGCTTATTGGACTGCTACACCAAAGAGGTATGAAAAGTTTGAGAAAACAGCTCTAGATGAAAATGTTGAATTGGGTAAAAAGTTACAGCTAGATTGCAAAACTAGATGGAACTCCACATATACCATGCTTTGTATTGCTGTACCCTATAGGAAGGTTTTTGAGCGTTTCGGTGAACTTGATAGGAAATTTGATTGCACACCACCAAATGATTGGATATTTGCTAGCACAGTTTGTGAGAAATTAGGATTATTCTTTGATCTCACTGAGGTGTTTTCTGGGACTAAGTATGTAACAGCCAACCTTTTCTTCCCTAAAGTATGTGAGATTAAACTTAAAATCTGCTCTTGGGATAATGATGAAGATCAAAACATTAGGGACATGTCTGCTGCCATGATAGAAAAGTTTAACAAATATTGGACTGACATACATGGTCTTATGGCTGTTGCTGTCATTCTTGATCCACGTCTTAAGATGACAATGTTACATGTTTGTTACATTGCCCTTTTTGGTCGAGAAGATGCTAAGCATTATGTGGAAGAAGCTCATAAGTTGTTAACTGATTTGATGAAACACTACCATGTCAAAGAGAGTGATTTTGTGGGTACATCATGTAGTGGTGCTAGTTCTTCGGTTGGTGCAGATGCTGTGTTTTCTATTTTTAAATCCCTTACTGCTGATAAGAAGACTACTGGAATTATTAGAAGTAAGAATGAGCTAGATCGTTATTTGGATGAAGAAACTCTTCCTCGTGATGAGAATGATTACTTTGATGTTCTTGGTTGGTGGAAATTGGAGGGGACTCGTTATCCTACTTTGAGGCAAATTGCTCGTGATATTTTGGCTATTCCAATAACAACAGTGGCTTCCGAATCAGCATTTAGTACTAGTGGAAGGATTTTGAGTGAACATCGCAGCCGTCTTACTCCTAAAATGTTGGAAGCTTTGATGTGTGGTCAGAGTTGGCTTCGCCACACTCTCAAAGGTACTCTCAAAGGTCTTACTCCTATGCATTCTTCTTTTTTTATTACGCTTGTTTGGTGCAGCTAATATATGAACTTTAATGTAGATGAAGGAGACAGAGTGAATAGCTTCTGGTCATGCCTTGAAGATATTCAGGAAGAAATTAAAGAAGAATCTTGCATCACTACTACCGAAGATTCCGACTAAAATGGATGGCTGGTGATATGCTTGTTGAGCTTGTATGCTAGCATCTTCCAGCTAGATGTTTAAATAATGTTTGAACTTGTTTGTGGCAATTTGGTGACTGTCAGACTGTATGTTGTATGCTTGTATGCCTTGATATGTGGCATGCGTTTGGTGATTTGAGACCTCTTTATTTGTATGGCTTAATTTGTGAGAATTGGTTTGTATCCATTATTTATTAGCATGGTTGAACACTTGAACTGTATTGTGTCTGTTAGTCTACTTGAGCTGTTGTTGTATATGTTTTGCGGGCGCGGGCAAACCCGCGAGCATATATTATCCGCGGATAGCGGGCGCGGGCGTGAATTGGTGCCCGCAGCGGATAACGGGCGCGGGCGCGGGCATAGGGTTTAGGATGCGGGCGCGGATAGCTGAAGGAGGTATCCGCGCGGATAATATCCGTTGCCATCTCTAGTCACATCAATCCCCTTTCCACTGATTTGGAGTATTAAATGCAGATTAATGACAAAACCCATTCCATGACCCCTACCCTAATTTTCGAGACGAATCTAACGAGCCTAATTATGTCATGATTAGATAATGTGGTGCTACAGTAAACAGTCTCTAATGACGGATTAATTAGACTTAATGGATCCGTCTCGCAATTTCTGGTCCATTCGTGTAATTATTTTTTATAAATAATCTACGTTTAATACTCCTAATAGACCTTGAAAGGGACCCAAAAGTTCCGGTCCGCTAATAGTATATAACCTAAAACACAATTTGATCCGGCAGTTTCCATATTCTCCTTTCTATACAGTAGATGGAGGAGAAATCCCCTCTACAGAGGGGATGGAGAGAGATTTTTAGTCAATGGAGAAAAGAAGGGAGGACTATAGGGAATTTGCTGAAGAAGTTTTTTTTTTTAGCATTTCATCCCCTATACATATATATATATACTTTTGCTATTGGGGAGGGGACAGCTGCTGACTCCAGTGCTGTGTGTCAAAACGCATCCCTCAAATTATACGAGCACGTAACGTGGATTATATACGTTACTCGCGGGGAGTCCAGGGCGATCCATTTCTTCATCACCGGGAATCCGTAAAACGCCGGCGTCGGCGCTCTCCCCGTACAGGCCGTACCGAAGCCCTGTCCTGGCCAGTACGGAGTACATGCAATGGTATGACTAGGTCAGCGCACCAGCTGTGTCCAGCTGAGAGCCTGAGTGAGACTCAGAGAGACCATGCATGTGTCAGTGTGGGCGGATACGGATGGTTCCTGCTTCCTGCAGTGCCGGCGGGGTGACGGTGACTGGTTGGAGCGATAAAAACCGCATCATCAGGAGCAGGTCGGCACGCGCTCACAGCTGGCACCGCGCGCAGGTGGTCTTCTGTCCGGCCGCCCAAGTGATCGAGCGGCCGGCGACAGCACTACAGCCCATCCAGAGCGAGACACGCGCTGTCTGGCCGTGGCGCTCAACGGCAGCAGCAAGATGCATGACGCGAAGCCACGGCGATCTCGTCAGACGTGAAGCTGTTGTGGCTGCTCTAGAGGTTGTCACGGCGCTGTGGACGGGAGGGAACGACCCGAAGTTACTCGACGGGCGGAAGCCACGGCGGGTTCCAGTGGCCGCACGGGTGGGAAGCCGAGGAGGAAAAGAAGATGCGACGATACCGTGACGCTGGCCTATTGCTGCTGTTGCCGGTTGCTGCTCGTGCACAAAAACTCAGCCCCTTCCTTGTCGATTCTGATCCAAAACACATACCAATTCACCTTGAGGCTTTAACCAAAGTTGCAGACGGTTCAATCATCTACTAGTCATGCATAGGAGATTTGTTCCAAGGATCAACGATCTGGGAGATGAAATTTCTGAACTTGAGATGTTTCCCTGACCTCTATCTCAAGCTTCTAAAACTGCTCGTCAGTTGATTAGTTGAACATCCAACCCAAAACTGTGTCAAGTTCAATATTCGAGATCCACTTTAAATATCCAAATCAACTTTTTCTAGTCCAAAAACTACTGAGACTTGTTAACTATATGCCAGGGATTCCATTCTGCATGTTAAAGCCCAACTATTATATCCAAGATTTCTTAGAAAATAATTTCAAACCCAACTAACTGCAACTGTTTCACAGAGCAAAAATCTGATTTTTTCAGCTACTGTGCAGTAACCTCAAACTTTCTTCTTGTGATTTCAAATTTGACTCTGCTTAGTTTTGCAGAGTTATTGTTGCTTCCTATACAATCAAAATTTGTGCAGTTTGCTACCACACGCGCAATTTACATAACATTAGTCAAGCAGAACACACTGCATCTTCAACTTTGAGCTTTGTAGCCGTGTTCTGGGTGGTCTGGTGCTCCACCTGCTCGGGGCCTCAGGAGGTCTCCACGGCTCCACCAGCGCGGGCGAGGCTGGACTCTGGAGCAACTGAGCAACACGCAGGGGCGCAGCGCGCTGTGTGCGGAGGAAGGCGCAGCCGCTGCAAGCTGCAGCGGAGGAGAGGCTTGGCCGTGGGAGCGCGGCCTCGCAGCCAAGCGCCAAAGCCCGGACGGGGAGCGAGGGCAGTCGCAGGCTGCTCGGGACGACGACGCCGGAGGAGACAAGGAAGACGATGGTCGATGGCGAGCTCGCGCTGTGGGCCCAAATGGGCCGCTCCGACCGGCTGCTGCGGCTTGCGAGAGTACGGTCTTTAGAGCATCTCCGGCGATAACCTGCGAATTAAAGCCTCCAAAACCAATTTGCAGGCCTACCTCCAAAAAATAGAGGTCCAAAATCACATCTCAACTCCAGCAACGGATATCGATCTGGGCCTCTATTTTTTCGCGTGCTTCACGCCTTGTGGCAGCGCGAAGAAACCAGCCACCGCGGCCATGGCGACGCGCACGAGCTCCGCCGGCACTACGTGGTCGCCATCTCCGGCCACCGTTGCCGCCTGGCCGTGAGGGAGTGCGTCGAGGCCCATGAACCTTGCGACGACGCTGGGGGACCGTTGCTCTTCCCCCATGGACAGGGATGACATCGCGGCGCCGGGCGTGGGCGAGGTCCGGATCTCGCACGGCCGGAGCTCGACGACGCCGCCGCGCACCGCCGCCTCTTCGTGCGCGGCCTCGGCTCGGGCGCCGGGTGCGAGGGGCCGCGCGGCCATGGCAACCACAACGGTCGAGCTCGTCGTTTCGCGAAAGGCGAGTCGTTAATTAAACTGGCAAATATAATCCGGACAGCGACGCCCATCGCTTCCCCCAAACCAAAGCCAAAGCTCTCCACCTCTCCTCCCCGTTCCCCTTCCACTTCTCCCCGCATCGGCGGAGAGCCAGGCCACTCCTCCCCACTCCCCCCAAATCCTCCCCGAAACCCTACCAATGGAGCCCAAATCCACCACCCCTCCCCCCGCCCCCCGCTCATGGGCGCGCCCGTCGCGTACCCTCCGCCGCCGCCGCCCCGCCTACCCCGCGGGGCCCTACGGCCACGCGCCGGCGGCCGCGCTCTACCCGCCGCCGCCGCCCCTCCCCCGCCCCCACCCCCGCCGCCGCCGCGCGGGGCGCGCCGGCCCCGCGCGCGCGCGGCGGTGCGCAGATGTTCCGGGAACGAGCAATACCGCGAGATCGAGGCCACCACCGACTTCAAGAATCACAACCTGCCCCTGGCGCGCATCAAGAAGATCATGAAGGCGGACGAGGACCTGGCAGTGGTGTTCCAGGAGCGTGACGTGTCCGTGGACCGTGGCCGGCGGAGGAGGGAAGACACGGCGGGAAATGGCGGGCCGACACCGGAAGCTCTCGGCGGCCAACTCCTCCACACACTGCAGCGCCAGCATCGTCTCCTCCAGGCGGGGCCCGCCGTAGTACTTGTCGACCTCGACCCACTGCTCCATCTCCCGCGCGTCCGTGTGTTTGTGGTCGCGAGCGCCGCCACTCCGTCCGCCTCGCCGGCGAGCTCCGCACGGCCCCGCGTGCCGGCGAGCGCCGCCGGACTGCGACGGTGCTCGCGCTCAAGACGTCGGCATCGAGAAGCTCGACGGTGGACGGCCACGAGGGCAGCGCTGTGCACCGCCGCCACTGGGGGACCTGCCCCGGTCGGGTTTGTGGGAGGACAGGGAATGAAGAGAAAAATAAGATGGAAAAAAAGAAATGATGGGGCCCACGTTTGGAGGGGGAAATGGAGGGCCTCCAAGAATGGAGGGTGGGAGGGGAAATTTGGAGGGGCATGCAAAATGGAGGTGTGTTTAGAGGCCCCGCTGGAGTTGGTTTTTTCCCCAAAACCTCTAAATTTTGGAGTAGAGGCTCATATATAGGCCCCCACTGGAGTTGCTCTTAGCCGGTCTCAATTGTAAGTCGGAGACATTAATTAAATATGGTGTAACATATGCAAAAGAGATACACATACCATGACTAAACAAAGCTACACTTCGGTTGAAAATGTTTCATGCTGCCAGTGGCATGCTGATCGGTACTGTGCAGGGGTGGAGGGCCCTGATTAGTACCATGAAATCTCACCTACAGTAATCAATCTCTAATGATGAATTTTTAGACTTAATGGATTCGTCTCGCAATTTTCGGTCTATTCGTGTAATTATTTTTTAAATAGTCTACGTTCAATACTCCTAAAAGACCTTGTAAGAGGACACAAAAGTTTCACTTCACAAACAATAGTACAATAGTCAAACCTTGTAGCAATTTTAACGAGACTCAATGAGTGAGACATGTTACTGCACTATGCCACTAGTCACTCTAAGGGTTTATTCGCTTCCATCGGATTCAATTCAACCGAAATAATAGATATATAAAGAAAATTACGATAGAAATCCGATTTATTCCAAATCGAGAATTAATTTACTCATTGGTAAAACAAGACAACTAAAAGCCGGACTGATTCCACACATTACTAGTGGATTGATTCGAGTCTCTTGGTGTACCTATCATGAGTAAATTAATTTTCGATCTGGAATAATTCCAGATCTCTTACAGTAGCTATCATGATTTTTATTATATTTATCAATTCCGATCGGAATCGGATCTATGAACGAGGCCTAAGTCAGTGTGCAGCTTGTAAGCTGCAGGGTCGCTTGTTTTTCTGTTGTACGCATTCAAAACTTAGATTATGAAGATCGGAATTTTATCCTTAGAGGGTGTTTGGATCCCTTTAGTCCACTGACTAAGTTTAGTCTGACTAAACATTTTAGTCAGCCCCTGTTTGGAGGGTGACTAAAATTAGTCAGTATTAATTGTTTCAACATTAATTGTTCACTCTCCCTCTTCCATGTCTGGTCTGCTCTACCTCTGTCCGCTCTGTTGTATGTGCACACGCTATTTTGCCTTTGCCGTTCACGCCAACAAAGTGGCAGCTGAGGAATTTTTTTTAAAACGTAGCAGCCGGAAAAATTGAACACCATCAAATACAAAGGAAATAAAAAAATGATACAACACAGCATAAATCCGAAAACTGTCCATACACATGGAAATTAAAACTGTCCACAAGAAATAAAAATTGTCCACATAACATTACAAAGGTCTCAACGCCTGTTAAACAAACCATCAGCAATCTCATCTCTCACTCGATTCATGTCCACAGAATCTGGCTCTATTTCTTCACCTCTAGTTTTACGACGTTTCTTCCTTGTTTCCTCAAGGAGAGGTTGATAATTCTCATCGTTGTCACACCTATTAAATTCCTTATCCGCCAAATGACTTTCGCGAATAAAAATTGTGCAAGGCCATGCATGCGACAATAATTTTTGCTTGCTTGCGTATAGGATAACTTGGTATTTTAAAAAGGATCCTCCACTTATTTTTCAAAACTCCAAAAGAACGCTCAGTGACATTGCGTAGTCTAGAATGTGTATAATTGAAGTGCTCTTTTTTAGCTCTCGGCATGGTGCTTTGATGGAACTCTTGGAAATGGTACTTTTGCCCCCTATATGGTGCAAGGTAACCCGACTTGTTGGGGGTAGCCCGAGTCAACAAGATAACCTATTCATGGCAATGTATTTCAGGCAATGTAAATGTATGGCATAACATAGTGTATTGAGTATGAAGTTTGGTACCTGAATGTGGATGTGGAAACTTGTCACCAAACCGGCTAAGGGCATCTTTGAACGGCCTCATATCATGAACTAATCCAGGCCACCCCGCAAGGACAAAAGTGAATCTCATGTCGAAATCACATACAGCCATAACATTCTGACTACAGTAACCATGCCTGCTTAAATACTGGGGAACCTTGTTAGGTGGCACCACAACTGGCACATGAGTCCCATCTATTGCTCAATGCAATCATTGAACCATGGGTACCACTGAGCACATCTTAACCTTTCATGGACAACTCTAAATTCAGGATCTCGTGGCTTAATGATGTCAACTGAAAGCTTAACCATACATTCCAATACTTCGTCAAACTTTCTACTAACTGTTTCCATAGACCTCACAAACCGATTCTCAGCATGTCTAACAGATTGGGGAGCTCCAACTATATATAAAAAGAGAGCTAAACTCTCGACTGATGACATTTTGATGGTTGACTTCAGTCCATAAGACTTCACTAGCAAATTATGTAGTTTATCAAACACCGGTGGATACATCCTAAGCATTTTGTAGCAATCTGTTCTGTGTCCTAGAGTTCTTACTACCCATTCATATCCAGACTCTTTAGCCCTTAAAATCCTCCTTTTCCCCTTATCCATGAAACGGTCAATGTAATACATACCAAACATGTGGGCAACCATACCTAGTTTGTTGAGTCTTTGCCGCCTCAATTGAAGTAGTGCTAGCACTCTATTGGTCCTTGTATTATCCTCCTCTTCATCACTAGAATCATCATCTTGATCACTACTATCCTCATCACTATCATCTTGATCAATATTGTCCTCATCACTGGAGTCATCACAACACACAAAAAACATTAAGTCATCAGCAGATGCAAATATAAGCCCAAAAAATCAACATAATCAAAATATACAGATGCACATATATCAAACATAATATTTAGGTGCACAAACATAATAATTAGGTCCACAAACATAATAATTAAGCCCACATTAGTCCACAAATCATGCAACAAGCACCACATAACACCATTAATTTAGGTCCAACACATAACTCAGTCCACAAGAGGACACACATGACTCAAGACACAAAAGGACACAGATGACTCAAGACACTAGAGGACACACAAGCTAGCTGACACCACATAACAACCTTCGGATCCCGCCATCTGCCTCATACATGTTCTTCGCCCTGCACCATCTCTTCAACCATGTCAACCTAGCTTCAGGGGTCTTGATGTTCCGGAAGACATATCTGTTGTGTTTTGACTTGAATAAGTCACAGGCAACAAAGTACTCAACTGACTCTTCTGTTGCCCCACACTCAATGGCAAGATTCGGACATGTCTCTACTGATTTAGAACGTTCCTCACTTCTCCTTGCCTTTTCATTACTTTGGTTCACAAGAGCCTGCAAAATAGAGTCTGTTTTCTCAGCTTCCTTCTCCAACTTAGTTTCGATGTCCTTCATATACTTCACAAATGGACCCTTAGTTTTTCCATGAGTTCGACGAATGCTGTCTGAATCTGGCAAGGACGAAGTTTTGCTTCTCTTTGAAGGACTGCTAGCTGTACTCCTTAATTCAACTGAGCCGCTCCCTCTCTTTTGAGTGTTGGTACTCATAGGGCTGGGCACAAAGCCTTCATTGTCATCCAGACCATCCCCGTTATTTATCTCGAAATTATCTTCTGTCCCAGGCACATAAGCAGAAGTACCATCCACAGCGACCTCATGATATATCTCATGTAACAGGGGCATATACTCTGGGTTACCCTTTCTAAATTTCTTGAGATTTGGTCTGGTCTGCAAACAAAAATATTTGAACAACATTAGGATATGTATCTTCTGACCAGGAACACGAGTAGAAAAAAATCAGGGAACACTTAAATAGATGCAGCAGCAACATAAGCAGCAATACCTTGATTTCCCTCTCCCACCAAGCTGGGGTTGCCGTCACTTCACCATGTGGGTCGCGGCCACAGCCGGTTTGCTGCTGCAACCATACCCAATCCGTGTACAAGGTCTTCAGATTGGTCATTTTATTTCTGATTTCCCTGCCTGGATGCCATAATTTTGCCCTTTGCCAATATTTCTCCCTAATATTTTTGTAAGCTTGAGGTTGCCAAACCCGACCAGTGTAATTGCCAACTTCTATTTCCTCACAAGCTATTTCACACAAAGTATATGTATTTTCATCTGTCCAATTAGCCTTGCTTTTTGGCCTCTATTAAAAAGAAAGTATGAGAAAACAGCCTACTATTGTGGATTACTGCTAAAGGAAAATAAATGGTGCATACAGAACAGAAAAACCTGATCAAGAAAAGGAAACTACATATGGTTTACATATAAATCACTATAAGATAGCAGTATGAATAAATTCACAATAAGTTATTTCAATGTGCTCACCAGAAATCAGGTGCTACTGCACAGATTGTGAAATTAAAAATTAGCAGAGATACGAAAGGAGGTACAGTGCCCTATTTGTTTAGGTGAGAATATCCTTTCTTAATTTTCTTGGACCAGATTGTTTCATGCAATTGTGTATTCTGTGTACCAAGTAGCAAAAAAATATGCAATTGTGTATTCAAAAGACTTCAGCTAGAGTGACCATAATGCATTTGATACCGCTAAAAGATGCAGGGAATAGTCAACTTAAGGCTACACAAACTCTACTTGCAATTGGCAACATTGCTCTGAAGAAGTAAAAAGCCTTCTGTTGCGCCAACTTAGTGAAGCATATCAACACACAAGCATGAGAGACAAAAAGGATGAAGTGCAAATATATGATCACTAATTGGCTATGCGTCTGTATGCAAAAGCAACTTTTTAAAAAAGAAAAGGAAACGAAAGTTCTTTGTCGGCAGAATTGGCTGTGGATACAAGCAAAAAGCCTCGGTGATTTGACGAGGGGTAATCAACACTAGCAACTGAGCCCGCAGGCTCAAGCACAGAAATCAAACAAAACAAACCATTCGCGTACGCTCTACGCGACATGGAACAAAACGTGAAGTGTCCGCAAAGAGGAAAGAAAAAATATATAGTTCAGACATGTCAGTCCGACACACATCGAACTCCTTGGAGACCCGAAATCGAACACTCAAGAACTATTGTTGATATTATTGGTGCCAACTATTTCCATCTATTTTTTCAGTCAAGACATTTTTTAAGCAGACCTGTGCACATGCATTAGCTTTCTTTCACCCGGTGTAATATGTAGCATTGCTACATTGACTATTCCTCATGCATAGGATTTTTATGTTATTATGTAGCATATCTACATTGAAGCATTGGATCTGTAGGAGCTGTGTTTCAGGTTTATGAAAAATGTTTTGAAATAGAAGGGCTATGTAAAATGGCATCAAAAAATGCCATGGTAAGAACAAACATATATTCAACAATTTCCATTACTAATTGCAAATCAAGACATATGTATGCCATGGTAAGAACAGACATATATTCAACAATTTCCATTACTAATTGCAAATCAAGACATATGTATGCCATGGCAAGAATAGACATATATTCAACAACTTCCATTACTAATTGTAAATCAAGTCATTCAATCAAATTGACAACATAATTGAAGTAATGGTCAGCTAGCATGTCAATCGGATCGAGATATTGTACCTGGTTATGCTGGTTCAGCATGCTGTCATCTTCCTCGTCTTCATCTTCTTCGCCTGCGTCGCCTACCACGATCGGCACTGCCTGCCGCTGCCTTCCGCCGCTTGAGCGACTTGAACCGGCACCTGCTCGCCCCGACATCCCACTGACCTTGCCACGACGATCTGGGGCCCTCACCGGGGGAAGACCCTGGCGAGGTGGGCGACCCTGCCGCTGCGCCACGCCATCTGATCTGGCCCTCTGTGGGGGCATACCATGGCTAGACGAGCTCCCTGGACGAAGGAGGTTCGTGTACATGTTCATGTTGGGGTAGGAGACAGCGGCGCCGTCGGCGTTGAGGTCCAAATTCTCCAGCCCGATGCGGGGACCGCCGAGCGCCCCAGACGCTGGAACACGGCCGCCGAAACCAGTGTCTCGCCGGAAACGAGGGGACGTCTGTCCCCATCCACCGTCGTCGTGTCGGAGGCCGTCATCGTCGATGGGGTGCACCGCAGCACCGGAAGATGCCGTCTGCGAGAAGAAATCGTGGAACCCTCCGTTGTCGTCCATGGTTCCGGGTGGAACCTCGCCGGATCTCGCGGGAGCAGCAGGGGTGGGATTAAAGGGGAGGAGCGGCGGGGACAGGATTGAAGGGGAGGAGCAGCGGCGGTGGGATTGAAGGGGAGGAGCAGCGGGATTCAGGGGCAGGCGGCGGTGGGATTCAGGGGCAGGCTGCGGCGCCTCTCGCGGCTCGCCTCCTCGCGGACGGGGTGATGCCGAGGGGGCACGCGAAGCGGCGCGGGCACGGGAAGCGGATGAGTCCGTAATAAATTAGGAGGGCAATTAATGAGGGGAGAGAGGGGGTTTAGTCACCTTTTAGCTGGGTCACCCCTGACTAGGGACTAAACTAGTTTTAGTCCCTGGTGTTTGGAAGATTAGTCCCTCAAGTGACTAAAATTAGTCTGACTTCTTTTAATCACCTGGATCCAAACACCCTCTTGATCTAAAAGACTAACCCGTTGTTGAAGATTTTCATGGCTATGATCTAAGTAGTCATCAAGTTGGTTTATGATGTCTTTCGATGTCGAAGGTCCTCTGGCTTAATCTGATGACTTTTTTCCTAGTTGCTTTGGAAATTTCTTTAAGTTTTGTCTTAATATACTCCCTCCGGTTTTGTAAAAGGACTAGTTTTGGACAAGGTTTGAGTCAAACATTGGGAATATAAATTATGAATAACTTTTAAGTCGTTGAGTTTGGAAATGTGAAAACTACATGAATAGATTTGTCTTGTAAAATACTTTCATAAAAGTATGCATATGTTAGTTTTTAATAATTATTTTTATAAAAATAATAAGTCAAAGTTGTACTTTTGGGACTGTGTCACTGTACTAAACGACTTCTTTTACCAAACCGGAGGGAGTATAAGTCTTATTTCAAAGTTATCTGTATCTTGGCAGTCCTGCATCATACTTTTCTTTAGTGTTTCATCCATTTTCGCAGCTGCAAGAAAATGTCCATTTCAAGCCTACGCCACCTTTACCATGTTGTCCATTAAAGGCCCAGGGTTTTTTATACCGACCGGTGGGGTCGAACCGGCCGGGTCCGGTACCGGTTTATCGGTCCGGTTCGTCCGGAAACCTGTAAAAACCGGTGGAATTCGAATTTCAAAAAACGCGTAGTTCAAATGGTTCCCACCGGTATACCGACCGGTTCGACCGGTATACCGGTCCGGTTCCTGGTCGTTTAAAAAAAAAGCCGAATTAGTGGAGAATTTGACATGTTTTCAAATTTAAATTGAAAATTGCAAAAATAAAAGAAAATTTTCTAAAAATATTGAGTGATGCATAGAATCTAATGGTGTCAAAACATTTCAAATATTAGTGCATTTAGTATTTTTTGCGGGGTATTAGAAGTTCAACCGACCAATTTGTTCTCCTTTTTCTTTTTTAGTTGAACTTCTAATGCACGCAAACTATACTAAACGAACGAACATTTGAAAGTTTTTGACACCATTAAATTCTACACACCTTGAAGTATTTTTGAGAATTTTATGAGTTTTTTTTCATTTTTTGAATTCAAATTCAAATTTTGAATTTGGACCGGTTGGGAACCGGTCCGGACCTGTAGAACCGGTTCCCACCGGTTCGGTTAACCCTGATTAGAGCCCCTTTAAACCTCCAACACCCCCACGCAAATTTTTTATTGTGGTTGAAGGTAGGAAGGGCCATGCGTATCCGTGGGTATTCAACTAAATACCTATTATTTTTGCAAATTTGTTTTGTATATATATATATATAGTGTATTTTATGTTTATGCGTTAAAAATAAAAAACAACACAAATTCAACTCAAACAAAAACAAAAGCCCACCTTGTTGGAGTCCTGTTGCCCAAACTGCCTTCCCTTTCCCCCACGCTGGCCCAACAACCATTAACAGAGGCAACTGGTGGGAGGAGGGGGCTCAAGCCCCCCTACCGGCCACGTTCTTCATTAAAATTAGAGGTAAGGAGAAAAGAAGAGAAAAAATGTGAGAGTGGAAAAAGAAGCCTAAAGGAAGAGGAAGAACAATGAGCCCATCCAACCGTGTTATCTCCGGGAGCTCTTATACGTCTCTTCAGCGAAAAAACACAACATATCGCTGGAGGAAAGGTGGACGGGGAGGTTGGAGTGCATGCAGGCAGAAGAAAACAAAATTGATGACAGCCACTTGCAAACATTGATTGAACTAAAAAAATCTATAAATCACAAACCAAACATCAAAATTAAATTCTGATCGCACCATTGTATTTCTGACAATAAAAACTTCGAAACAAGATTCCACTTGACTATATTTTGACAAACTTTTTTTATTCGTATTTTTTTAATTACGGTTATATACTATGTTATCGCTAGAACAAAACGAATAAAGTGCCAGAACAAACGAGAACAACTGAACAAGTTTATATATCATCCCGGACAACAAATCTAGTGTCAGACATATGTAATTATTATAGACAGAACAATATATTACTATAGTCCTATAGTCAGAACAACTTATTATTATAGCTAGAACAAGTATGTATGTCATCTCGAAAAAAAGTGTCAGAACAAATAAAAGCATCTGTTGGAACAAAATCCTATTATACTCGGAACAATTTTGTGTGTCATCTCGAACAAAAATAAATGTAGTGTCAGAACAAAGGTCAGAACAAGTTGCTATTATAGCCCGAACAAGATACTTATAGCGAGAACAATTAATTATTCTAGCCAGAACAAATTTACATCTCATCTCGAACAATAAAAAATATTAATAAAGAGAAAAATATTTAAAAGGAAAGAATATAAAATGGAAATAGAAACAAAAAATAAAGTAGAAAGTAAAAATAAATGAATGAAAAGAAAGAGAAATAAGAAAATAAAAGAAATAGAATAAAAATAAAGAAGAATAAAAAGAATGAAAAATGAAACAGAAAATAAAGAATATTAAAAATATTAAATAAAGAATATAGAAAATGGAAATAGAAAAAATTTATAGAAAGTAAAAAATAAATAGTTAAAAAGGAAAGAGAAATAAAAGTGAAATAATAAAAATAAAAGAAATAGAATATAAAGAAAAGAAAAAATGAAACATAAAAATAATATTTTAAAAGAAATAATAAATAAAAAAGACAAACAACAAGAAAAAATAAAAAAAGAACAACAAAAAAAGTTCCATAACAATATGAATAAAAAAGTAAAAATAAATGAATGAAAAGAAAAGAGAAATAAGAAAATAAAAGAAATAGAATAAAGAGAAAGAAGAATAAAAAGAAAGAAAATGAAATAGAAAATAAAGAATATTAAAAAATATTAAAACATAAAAAATATAGAAAATGGAAATAGAAAAAAATCATAGAAAGTAAAAAATAAATATTGAAAAAGGAAAGAGAAATAAAAGTGGAAATAAAATATAAAGGAAGAAAAAATGAAACAAAAAAATAATATTTAAAAAGAAAATATAAATAAAAAAGACAAACAACAAGAAATATAAAAAGAACAACAAAAAAAGTTCCATAACAATATGAATAAAAAGGAAAAAAAGAAATAGAAATATAAATAGAAAGAAAGAAAAAGAAACATAAAAAGAAATAAACATAAAAAAGAAAGAAAAAAAGCAAAAGAAAGAAAAAAGAAGGAAAAAAAACGCACCCGCCCTCAGCCCCCGCGGTCCCCACACCCGCGGCCCCCACATCCTTCAGCGGCAACAGGGTATTTTGTCGCTGAAGCAACACATAACATTTGCCGTTATCTCCTACAACAGCCCAATCATTCGATTTTGACAATCACACTACCTCTCTGAATCATGAGGCACACAAAGGACAAAGTTTCCTGTTCTCTTCCTCATTCCTTATTCTATTCAGCAGCGCCATGGCACTGAACACTGTATCAAGCAATTTTTATTTAAAGAAAAGCATTCAAGTGCAGGATTGAATCAAGATACACATGGGCATTTTTTGTGTTTGTGAAATTGGGGAATTGAGATTGCTCTTGTGATACTTATATATCTTGTTTTCGGCAATGATTTGTCAACTTTAGCCACAAAACTGACAATGATTGTTACAAAAGAACGGTGAAGCAAGTCTCATCACATCACTTCTCCACTACTTTTCACTCATCTAAACACCTTGAGGTCTTGTTCTCTTCGGTGGAGATAACGTGAAATTCACTATTCACTCTCATCACATCTCACTACTTTTCACCAATCTAAACACCTCTTTTCTAATTTTGACTACTCACCATTGTTTAATCCATCTCATCCACACACTTTCTCTCACCTTTCACTATACAACCCATCACATCTTCTCTCAAAAAACACTATTCTCCCATCACATTTCCAACATTTTCCACTCATGTAAACAACTTGATCTAATTTTCACTATTCATCCACTATTCATTCCACCATTTTTCACCAATCTAAATGGGCCCTCCAATTCCACTATTTACCATCATTTCACGCGTCACATCCACACACATTCTCTCACCCTTTACTATTCAACTCATGACATCTTCTCTCGCAAAAAACACTATTTTCGCATCACATCCACACCACTTTTCACTCATCAGCCTGGTTTAGATGGCAAATTTTATGCCAAAAATTTGCTACGTTTTCAACTCTCTCTCCATCACATCACATTAAATACACCAAAAGACATGTTCGGAGCAGTAAATGTAGGTAAAAAATACTAATCACACAGTTCTGTTGTACATCACGAGATGAATCTTTTGAGCCTAATTACCCTATGGTATGATAATATTTATCACAAACAAACGAAACGTGCCATAGGAGTGCTACATGAGTTAGAACAGTTACTTTTGCTAGTCTTTTGCCAACTAAACAAGGCCCAAGCACCCATCTAATTGAAACTAGAGTTAAATACACCCGCAGCCCTTGAACTTGTCTCAAGGTGTCACTTAGGTCCACGAAGTTGCACACTCGAAATTCAACACCCCAAACTTGTTAAGTTGTGCCACTTGAGTCCTACCCCTTTGATGCTTATGAATATATGTAAAAGTACGTACCCTTGATTTTTATCTTCTCCCCCATCCACATCCTCCTCCCCATCCCTCTCCTCCCTCTCCCAAAGATCCTCCTGCCGTCTTGTGTTAGGCCACCGCCGTCCGCGAGGGTGAGCCAGATTCAGCTGCATCGATCTCTTCTCCAGCGGCACCGCAACCCGTGGTGCAGTTGGTCGTCCCAACAGCGGTTGAGCTCAGCCACTACACAGGGAGGGGCGCAGGAGCAAACTTGGCACTCTGTAGTAACGGGGAGGAACATGAGCGAGGCAAGAAGGATCCAGCGGTCTCCCTACTAACAGTGACTTGGCAGTTGGCAGGGGTGCGACAAGCGGGAGGCCAGGGGAGCCGCAAGTGGATCGATGCCGGCAGGTTGGTGGAGGTGTCGAGGTCAACGAGCATGGCGAGGCAAGAAGCAGCCACCTCACGCCAACACCTCCCAATTCATCTCATACGCTTGCTGTCGAAGGGAACTAGCGCCACAAGGAGCATCGAGATGACGAGCCGCACACACACAGCACAACCTCATCATCAATCGACCGTCAGAGCTGTAGCTCTTCCATAGTCTCTTCGACGGTAGCAACCCCAAGTGGTGATGGCGAGGTAGGGGTCGCGGCCCCTAGCGGCGAGCTCCAGCCGCGTGCGCCACGTCGGTGCGACGAGCTCCGACCTCGGCCCCTGGCACTGAGCGCATCCCCGGGGGAGCTCCACCCTGGACCCCGACGACGCAAGAGAGGAGGGGGAGAGAAAGATGAGAGATGATGAGGATGTGGATGGGGAAGAAGATAAAAATCAAGGGTGTGTTTGCATATATTCATGAGCACCAAAGGGGCATGGACCTAAGTGGCACTTTTGAGTTTGCAACTTCGTGGACCTAAGTGGCACCTTGAGGCAAGTTCAAGGGCCACTAGTGTATTTAACTCTTGTTACTATTCATCCCATCACATACCCTCTATTTTTCACTCATCTAAACAATTCCGATCCAATTTTCACTATTCATACACTTCATTTCACCTCTTTTCACCCATCTTGGGTGCATTCACCCTCAAATTCACTATTCATCCCATCACATCACCACCACTTTTCACCAATCTAAACACCTCAATTCAATTTCCAGTACTCACCATCATTTCATCCATCACATTCACACACCTTCTCTCACCATTCACTATTCAACCCATCACACCCATCACATCTTCTCTAGAAAAACACTATTCTCTCATCACATCTCCACTACTTTTCACTCATCCAAACACCTCATCCAAAATTCCACTATTCATTCTATCACATCCTCACCACTTTTCACTCATCTAAACACCTCCAATTTTCACTATTCACTCACTATTCATTCCACCTGCTTTCACCCCGGTTCAGCAAATGACTCTGAATACGGAAGCGGCGGCTGTGTGACCCCTCACATCATGGCCCTGATCATTTGGGTTATTTGGATCGGTACCGTCTCAATTCTTCAAGTTTTGAAAAACACCATTACAATCACGTATTAGGAGAAGTACCGTTACAACTTTGAGATTCTTTGAACCATACCATTATGTACATATGCAACACCATCAGGACCACTGGCAGATATATATGGCTGATACATTCTTTCGTATGGACCAAAAGACCCTTGGAATTCCTCTCCCTCCGGCCTCCGCTCACTGACTGACAGGGCCCACATGTCAGTTTCGCCTTCAACATTTAGCCCGTCTTCCTCGCGGCGCGCCGCCTCTCTCCACTTATCCTGTTCTCCTCACAGGCGGCTGGAGAGACCTCCTGTCCGTCACCGGCGAGTGGTGGCGACCCCATGGCGTGGGCAAGGCCATGAGCGGTGGTTGCCCGACACGGCATCCTGCATCCCGATTCCCACGGCTAGCCGGATCCCGGCGGGAAGCACGACTGGAGCTCAGAGCGGCGCATCCAGATGGAGGCCCTCTGGCTCCTGGTGGTGCAGTGACAGACCTCCATGCAGCGGCCCCTCCAGCCGCATGGAGCTCCTCCACCGCCGCACAACTCTCTCTCATGGCCGACACTCGATCCGTCCGCTGGCACCATAGCTCCGCATATCTCAATTTAGCACGCAGGCGTCGTTGTCGAGGAAGCCACGCCGTCGGAAGCGGAGGAATCCATGAGCCCGCCGCCAAGCCTCGCTCTCACAGCCAATCAGAGCTTCCCGGGCGAGGAGGGAGAAGGGGAGAGGAGCACCAAAGGGAAGGAGGGAAGAAGGAGGCTGCCGCTGGCAGCGGCTGCTGCTCTCCCCGCGGGGACGGCGAGCTACGAGCTGCGAGAGAGATTGAAGAAGGGAGGGAGGGGAAGGAGGAGACACACAACAGGTTGTCCCTCCGAGGCACCGTGCATCAATGGGAAAGAGAGCGAGGAAAGGAATGACGTGTGTGGGGCCTGCACGTCAGTGAGACAGAGGAGAGACTGTGGGGGTATTACGAAAGAACATATCAACTTATATACACATGCTAGTGGGTCGGATGGTGCTGCATACTTAGGGGCCGTTTGGGAGCACTCCACTTCCAAAATAGGGGCTCCACTCCACCAACTCCACTCTACCAACTCCACTTAACTCCACTCCAACTTTTTATTATGTTTGGGTATTTTTTTAGCTCCACTCCAAAATATTAGCTGCGCTCGTCTAGAGCCATGCGGACGGTTGCAAGCCGCAACACCGAATTTATTATCCGTCCGTGATGCCATATTGCTTTGTCCGCATGCACCTAAACACGGTTGTTGCGGACATGTATTGAATCGTACCGTATACAACAATATAAAGCCTACAACACCGAATCAAATTTAAAAAAACAATCCGAAGAAAAATAAGAACAAGAATACAAATTCATGCAGCCTTCGGTGTTTGTGCATTCAAAGTACCTCATCTCAAAACGAAGGAAAATAATTAACTTGCCTATTACATGTATGGCCGCATATGAAAATAAAAAAACAATGTATGATCACGGCTTGTCATCATTAAGGTGCCACCAATTTCAAAATCATTATTACATTCAAATCTAGCGCCGAGAAGTTGCTAAATCAGTAGCTATGGCATCACGGAATTCATCCATAGATCTAGCATTCCTGTAGAAAGTTGACCCATCGGATGCCCATGGAGGAACTGCATATTTGTTAAACCGTTCTGGTATTGTAGGAACAAAGTTAGGCTCACGGTCGAACCTAGCAAAGTCAGGATCCTCACCTCCATGCTCACGGATGAAATTATGGAGGACCATAGTAGCCACCACAATCATTTTTTGCTTGTGCATTGGGTAGGGCGGCATTTTGTATAGAATATGCCACTTCATTTTCAGCAATCCAAATGATCTCTCAATAACATTACGGATGGATGAGTGAACCCGATTAAACTTTTCCATTGGGGTCCGTGGTTCCATACCTCTATGCCATTCGGTAAATGATATCTTTCACCTTTGTAGGGAGCAAGATAACCGGACGATTAGGATATCCCGCATCAACAACATAATATTTGCCTACACATAAAAGAGCATGAGTAAGAAGAAAAAAAGTGTTATTACGGAGCATCGGCTTCGAGAATTCCAATCATGAGAAAAGTATCGAAGTAGTGTCATAGGAACATCAAGATCAAAGAAATAACCGACAGCTGCTCAAGCACGGCATAACCACCCACCACACACCTCAAGCACGGCATAACCAAGAAGCCTCAAGCACAAGCATAACCGAAGCGGCGGCTCAAGCACGGCATAACCGGCGGCGGCTCAAGCACACGACATAACCAAAATCTCTAAAATAAAATAAGCTACTACCGCCTCTTTGTTCCTCTCCACTTCTCTACCAATGCGGCACAAAAACGGGCGACGATAGGAGGCAAATTTGATCTTCATTTACACAACACCCCTCAAATGTGTCCCCGGCTTCATTCAATTTCTAAACACATCATTCGAGTTCTCAACACGGACACGGGGCCGGGGAAATACCATCCGATTACAAATATACTCCTAACCGATATTTGCACCTTTGTAATTATATACTATATGAGATTACAAATATACAAGTGAATCTATACAATTGAGCATATACAATTGTGTTACCTTGTGGAGGATGAGGGAAGAATTCCTTATCAACTCCTATTGCATTGTAGAGCACACTTGTGTCATGCATAGCTCCCGGTTGACCCGTTGACACATAAGTGAAGCACATGTTAAAGTCACGAGATAGCTAGAACATTTTGTGTAGGAATTCCAGCTTTTCCCAATATATCTAACTTGCTGCTCGAGTGAAAGTGACACACGGATGTGAGTTCCATCTAGGGCACCAATACGATTTTTTGAAATGAGGATATGCTCTTCTATCATCTCTTATCCTCCTATGAATAGCTCGAAAGTTGGGATCTTTTGGTCGGATGAAATCACGTCCCATGGCCATTGCTAAGGTTTCTACCATTAGAATTAAATCTAACATTTATGCGGACAAAGACCTGTGAACACATAAGCAAATCTAACATGACAACCGGAGTATATAGTCCTAGGCACGGCGAACGAGATAAGAAAATTGCAGCGGCCTAAATAGCCGGTTTGCGGACATCGGACATCAACGGATCCACTAATCCAAATTCACCGTAAATCCATCACGGTTAGGATTCCATCACGCTTGCTACTAGCACAATATCATCTCGGGAGATTTGGAGGCGAGAAAACATTAATGGCATGAGCACTTCCATCTCTTCGTATTTCTACTCGATCCCGTAACTAAGATGTAACTATGTAACTCAAGTAGTTTTGAAAAGCCGGTGACAAAAAATACGAGACATGGGCCATTTACTCTAGATGGATGGGAATACCGAGGAACCCGATGTTAATGCAGCAAAACTTTCGAATTTGAACTTTGAAATACCATACATTGCCGTGAAACATCAAGATTTAATCCTTTTAGCACAAACATATATAGTGGGGCCGATGAAACAAATATTCGAGAGATAGCAAGCACTCGGTCACATGGAAAAGCAAAGTGAAGAAAGTGGACGGCGTAGGAACTTGGAAGCCGAAACACCAATGCATTGTGCAATGATGATCGGGATACATTTGTATCGGCCACACAAAAAATAATGCCGGATTGAGAAGAGATACAGAAAGATTAATAAGCGCAGGCAAGCAGGCTAAAACTAAGCTAAAAAATAGTAAATATTGAATGCTTCTAGCAAGGACGGGAAACACATTCAGAGCACAATGGCACTTGAATAAGGCTTTCAACACTGCAAACATTATCCAGACTATGCAGCCATCTAAAAAAGCTTTCACCATGACAAGACTGACCAGCAGATAATTATGTAGCATTCACTGATAAAAGAGTAACACAGTAATAATCCAAAACTTGACAGCAAACAAGAACATCCGAGGCAAAGCCAAATCCAAAGTTGACTGCCACAGTTCTTAACTATATAGAAAGTGAATTATCAACATAACACTATAATAATTGGACAATCCGCATCGTGAAAAAAATATAATACCTCGGCCCCTTTCTTTTTTTGTTTTATCGGTCGGCGTAGGGACGCGATGGGGAAAACGACCGGCTTGGATCGCCGAAGGCATTGTGCCGGCCACCACCCCCCCGGTCGGCATATAATAATTAAAGTGATCGGGATACATTTGTATCAGCCACACAAAAAATAATGTGTATGCATATAATAATTAAAGTGATCGGGATACACATTGAAAAGGGATTGCTCAAATATAAGAACTGGAAAATGAAGTGCATGCATGAATGCGTGTAGTCGTCGAACAATACAATCATGTTCCTACACATGGAAAATGAAGTGGAACAAAATAAATTGGAAGTAAAGATTGAGAAAAGAACACGGATCGATGTTTGGAGATAAAAAAAAGTTTAGCAAGAATATTGTATAATGACATACATTCGTGTAGCAATGTTAGAATATATCGGCTTTAAGAAACACTAGTCCCACTTCCGGATGCCGAGATGCACTATCACCAACCACCGAACCGAACTCGCCTTTATATAGGCCGACAGGCACAAACCTAACCGCCTAGCTAAGCTGCAGACTGTCTCTAATCGTGCGGTCACTCATCACATCAACTCCTCCTCGGGCCGTTGAGCTTGAGCACAATCGAATCTATCGACTACTAAAGACCGAAGAGTGAAAGACAAGCTCGGTGAAGATCGCAAAAAATCCTCGTTTTATTCATCCGTACGTCTTATTGATCACATCGAAAAAAAACACCCGCGACGAACCGAAGTTTCAATTTACGTACACGCACGCACACCACGAGCACACCTCACCCCCCACACCACTCATCACGTACTAGTTCACCACTAATCAAACACTCACCGATTCAGCTCCATCACAAGCAAATCAACTGCTAGTATTACTACTTGCTAGCTAGCTAATCAAGCTACCGACAGTCTCTCTCTCACACACACGAGCAAAGGGACGAGAGGATGATGAATCTGACATTGGCATGATTGAATCTCACAAAAAACAAATCACACCCTTCTACCTAATCAATCTAATCCAAGTTCCCTCACGATGCCATGCTACAACCGAAAACAAGAACCGACGGTTCGAACAATTGGATCGAAGCACGAACCTCTCGGCGTGTAGATGGTTCACCTTGGATGTTGTAGGACGCGGTGGGCGAAACAATTGGCTTGGCTCGCCGGCGTCGTCGTGCCGGACACCGTCCCCCCGGCCGGCGACATCGCCGGCGTGGCCGCCGCCCCGGCCGACGCCCCGTCGCCTTGGCCGCCGCCCCCATCCCCGACCTCGCCCACGTCCACTCCCTTGCCTTCGGTGCCTCTCGCAGATCCCTTGCCGCCTCCACCCAAACCAATGACGGATCCATGCCGGGGCCTCCATGGACGAGCAGCGGACGAGAGGCCATGAAGTGGAGCCGCGCGGCGTGGGCTTGAGCAAGGATGTCGTGCACCTTGGCGGCGGATCTTGGAGGAGGATCTCCTCTCCCCACCATTTTTCGGCGGTGGCGCCGGTCCAACCCCCCGCGGAGGCGTGGGGTGAAGCGGCGGCGGCGGCGGTAGGGTTGGAGAGAGGGCGGGATGGGGGAGGAAGAAGGGTCGCGATGGGAGGGCCGGTCGGCGCCGGGGAAAGGAAAAAAAAAAAGCGAACCGTTTTTTCTCTATAACCGGTGGCATGGTGGGTAATTTCACCCCAACTCTATCAGCTCCAAGAATTGGTGGAGTACCTCTTGAGGAGCTCCAAAAAAAAAAAGTTGGAGTGGAGCTAATTTTTAGGAGTGGAGTGGAGCTAATTGAGTTGTTTGGGTAATTTTTTATGGAGTGGAGCTGAATTTGATGGAGCGGAGTGCTCCCAAACAGCCCCTTACATAATGCTATGGTTTAAAGAATCTCAGAATTATAATGTTATTTCTCCTTGTAACGACCTTTTTTCAAAACTTTCAAAATTTTAATGTTACCGAACCAAATAACCCCTGATCATCTCGCCACTCCTCGCCTAGTCGCTTCTTCCTCCCGGCACGGTTCATGCTGCTCCGCCGCCGCCTCCTCTCCACCGCGGCGGCCGCCGCCCGCGGTCCGCCGCCGATCCGCGTGGACCTGACGGAGTCCGCCGGCCGCGGAGTATTCGCCACTCGCCCTGTCCCCGCCGGCGAGCCCCTCCACTCCGCGGAGCCCCTCGTCTGCCACCCCTCTCCAACGCTTCTCCACGAGGTGACCGCTCCTCTTGCCCGTTGCCCCCCCCCCCCCCCGCCCCTGCTGGTGGAATGAACTCGAATGTTCTGGGATCAGGTGTGCTACAGCTGCCTCAGGAGGAAGCAGGGGGGTGGGCGCGCCTCGAGCGGAGGATCCTACTTCTGCAGCGACGCTTGCAGGGAGCACGCCAAGGTGATGACTTTACCGTCCATTTCCTTAACGATTGTTGGATAGTTGCGTGTGGTTCGTCTAGGCGCATATGCTTGGTCTCTTCACCTAGTTGTCAGTGGCGAGTGGAATTTGTGCTGTCTACAAGGGTTCAACATTCAGAAGATCCTTACTGCAATAGTGTGTTTGTGCTCTAGGCAATAGTGTGTATTTCCAGTTAGGTTTTCTGGTTGGTATAAATGCAATGCTGGTATAGCACTGCTTATTTTGCATTCCTTTTCCTCAAAAAAAAGAAAGAAAGAAAAAGGAACACATGTTCTTTTGGAAGCAATTGAGGCATGATTTTGCTAAAAAGATGTGTGGTTTCCACCAATCTAGGGTTTCCATGACATTGAGAGGAACGCAGATTGGTCTTCATTTGATGATCACTGCAGGTATGCTGCTACTCCACTTTTCATCTATCTGCAGATGTGCCCCTCATGGCTTCCTCATCTTGTTTTTTTTTTGTGTTCTGAAGTTCGCGTGGTCTGAAATACCCATACATGGCGAAGCGTCTTGCTTGCATGGTAATCTCAGGAGCTGCTAATGCGGACTGCCTTAACATACTTCAGCCAGCCCGTTTGCACCAGGGAACGCTCATCGAGGTAGTGGCTGCTTACCTTCCAATCACCCCAATCTCATTGTCAATTGATAACTTTCATTGCACTATTATCACATAAAATTGACTTGGTCCTTTAATCCGCATTGTTATTTAGTTTTATGCTTATTGAAGCAATTAAGTATTACAGATGGAGGAGGAATTTGAGTTGTTGGAGTCCACTTTTAGGAAAGCTGGATTCCAGGAAGAACTCACAACCTGTATCCTTGAAATCCTTTCTCATTCATGTTTACAAACAAATATTGAGAAATTTTGGTTCTCTATACGGTTCTTGTCTCAATCTTGTTCAAATTTAATTTCCTTGTAATCTTTGACAAAATTAGTTTTGACCAAAGAGTGGTACATCAATGTATTGGCAAGGATACGCATAAATGCATTTCGCATTGAACTGGTTGCCAACACATATGAGGATCTTTTATCCTCAGCAGCAGCCTCAGTGTCATGTGATGCATCTGTTGGCAATGCGGTTTACATGCTTCCCTCTTTCTATAACCATGACTGTGGTATGCTCTTCACCAGCTCATTTGCAATAAGTGCACTACATATGGTTTTCACTATTTGAATTTTGGTTTGCTAGCAGTGATTCTGTCAATAGGCTGCCTAACCAAATTTTAGGATTTGCCACTGCCCCCCTTTTTTGTGGAATAGTGCTTGTTGACTGTACTGCATTACTTTTCAATACTATATCAGTGGATACTACATTAAATAGCAGATTAAAGTATAGGTTGCTGTGGTTACCACAGCTTTATAACTAAGTATTAAACTGATTCTTTAAGAAGCGGCTGGAAAATTTAATACCTCTATCAAACTAACCCAGAGCAATTACAGATCCTTTTGTGTTGTCAACATAGAGTCTGTAAACACCACTCAGTTCTGAGCACAAAATAGAAGGGTGATAACTCGAGCCATGTCTGGTGACCCTCCCATTGTATCTTCAAGCTACTTTCTGATTCTCCACTAATGCATCCGTTTGGCATTGGTCTTCTTGCTCCCCTAACACCCTCCGTCCCAATCTTGGTAACTCAAATGTTAAGCCTTTATCTTTTTGGGGGGGACACCAGCTCGTTTCTGGTGGACCAAAGTGTCCAGAAAACACAACCCAACAAGGTCATAGCTACTTTTTCATTACTCTCCCCAGTTCAGAGAATTTGCTATTGAAATCAGATAGTGCAATGTAGAGCCCTGGCATTGGAGTGCATCTCTAATCACACACAATGTATTGTGCTAATAGGACAGGTGAACATTATATACTCCGCAGTTTCAGCAACACCACATAATTTACATCATTCAATCCCCTTCCGTTCCTTTTTTATTAGCTTGTCTGCAGCTTGTATTCCGTTTTGATGAAAAAGTCACAAAACGTTTCTGATCTTTAAAGAGAGATAGGAGAGGAACACATATCTAGCATACGCATATCTCCAACTCCAGAAAGATTTGATCTGTTTATATGAAGAGGAAATGGTGAACATTCCATCTATGCTCCATCTCACTGTATCTTCATCATCTATCAAATGCACCCTGCTCAATAACTCAAAAAATTCATGCCATATTCTGCTAGTTGTTGAGGTCCAAACTCCCTTAAAACTCTAGGTTCACACTTGCAATGCTTTCTTAACTGTATCCTTCCTTTAGGCCCATTTTTTTCCTTCTGAATTGAAGATCCAAGTATCCACCCTTTTTTTTATTGACTTTCAGATCCAAATACTCACATAGTTTGGCTGCAAAATGCGGATGCTAAATTGAAGGCCCTCCGTGACATTGAAGAAGGTATGGAGAATGCAGTGATTGTGATACCTATATAATAGTTCTGTTACAATGGTAACCCTTGCACAGTAAAAGAAAAAAGAAAACACATCAATGCCAATAAAATTGTTAATGTTGTATCTGTTATAGGAGAAGAGCTGCGCATCTGCTACATCGATACTAGCATGGATGTCAATGCTCGGCAGAGGATTCTTGCTGATGGATTCGGCTTTGAGTGCCACTGCCTTCGGTGCTTGTCTGGAGACTAGAACTCATGTTTCACCTTATTGAGCATGACGGCATTGATATGTAGACTCATTCTTGATTCTTGAAGCAGCTTGAGGTCCATGGCCTTGACCTGCAGTTCTCTGTACACCAGCTAATGCAATTCTAAATTCTTGACGATTATTAGGATGCCAGTATGCCACTTTTCCAGTACTTCAGTGTCATAAATATAATTTGAATACGTAGATGATTTGAACATTAGAGAACTCTGTAATTCACTTGCTGTACCATTACATATTTTTTTAGGGAAAACTGTGGGGGACCCACAATATAATTCACTTGCTGTACCATTACATATTACCAAAGCGAGTAGTGTGAATGGAGCTTTGGGAGTTTGGGTGCACCACTTGTGTGAGCACAAACTATGAGTTCCGATGTGCCTCAGAAGTTCAGAACATTGGATCTGGTTTGAGTTACACACCCTATTCTGGTGGTGATGTTGATTGGTTCTGAGAGAGAGAGAGAACTCATTGTAAACCACTGACGAAGGAGATGCCTGTGTAGAATTTAAAACTAGTTTAATTACATTTGTATTTTTTAACTTGAAAAACAAAACTTTCCCACAGTACATAAAGTAAATGTCTCACAGATTCGTACTGCTCTTGATCATATACAATCCACATCGATTTCCCATGCAGATCGCAGGTACGAGCTGAACGGCAAGATGGAGCAGAAACACGTCGGTCGATCAGCTAGCGGAGGATGGTCTGGAGCAGTATCTGGTTGAACGTGTCCACCGGCCCCGGCATGCACCAGTGTAAGCAGTCATGCTGCACCGGCCGGCCGTCCGCTGCGGCGAACGGGTTCTTGCGCATGTACGGCCCCGGGTGGCCGTCCGGCCGCATGTTTGCCAGCGTCGTCACGTCCACCGCCGTGAACCGAACGGTGGACGACGCCGACGCCGCCGACGCGTTGGCCGCCTCCTCCACGACGATCTTCCTCAACTCCGTCTCCGTGTACCCCAGCTCTTTCTCGCCCTTCTTGTACGGCCGCGTCTTGGTGCACGGGGCGCCTTTGTTCCACTCCCCCTCGAAGTGCGACGGCGAGAACGTGGTCAGCGCCACCAGCTTCTCGCCGCCGGCGCCGCGGTCGTGCTCGTGCTCGTGCCCGTGCCGCCGGGCAACCTCGGCGAGCGTCCGCCTGACCACGTCCCTGAACACGGCGAAGAAGCTGGTCTCGGTGTGGTTGAGCTCCGCCGCGCAGCCGTAGCAGCCGACGACGCTGCCGCCTTCGTGGTAGATGCTGGGGATCCGGAACCACTGGCCGGCTGACACCACGACGGCGTCGATGGCGCCGAGCTGGGACATCCACCGCTCGTCGAATTCGTCCAGGAACAGCTGGTTGTAGTGCACGCCGGCGTGCTCCGACTTCTCGGAGCCCCTCACGAGGAACGGAGACCAGAAGATGGACACGGTCGCGTTGTGCTCGTGGAACACCCACCGCCGGAACCTGCCGTCCTCTTCGCGGTGGACGAGCTCCGCCGGGGACCAGGACGAGAGCAGGCACATGAGCGACTCGGCCTGGTTGCGGGCCAGTGAGTCGCCGACGAAGGCCATGTGCCGGTTGCTGAGCCAGCGGAGGAACGCCTCCGGGGAGAAGTCCGGGAGGTCGCACCGCCGCGGTTGCCACCGCCAGTGGAGGTAGCCGGTGTCCGCCCGCCCGTTCGCCATGCAGCTGCGGCCGTCCTTGATGGCCTCACAGGCCTTGCCATTGTACGGCGGCGGCCGTGGGTCAGGCACCCACTCGCCGTCGGTGTAGTCACACGGTGGCGCTGCCGATGATGACGACACTGCTTGCGGCTGCGTCGTTGAACTTGTCAATCTTTCATCTCCTTGGTAGTAAGAAGGTGGTGGTGGAGATGGCGGCGGCAGCTCTTCCTGTATCCAGGGCGCCGCCGCCGATAGCTTGGTAGACGATGTCGGAGCAGCAGGGTCGACGAAGAGGTAGAGGAGGGCGACAGCGATGAGCGCGTAGAGGGCGTAGGTGACGAACTCCCTCTTGGGAAGCAACAGCTTGTCATGATTCTGTAGCTGGTACGCCTTGGGGAAGTTGGTGATCATGGCTCACAGTTGCGGTGGCGCTAGCTGCTGCAACTTGTGACGCCGTTCAGGCAGAGGAAACCATGGCGCGATCAGGGCAGAGACAGAGACGATATGATGCGGCCGGGGACCAAGAGGGAGAGCAAGAGGGGCGGGCGGCATATATTTTGTGCTGACGGGGCATGGTCGCTGGGGGCCTTCCCTTTTGGTTGGTGGTGCAGGCAGGAATGGGATTTCCGCCATCGACGAGACATTCTGAGGTGCCAACAGAGCTACCTGCAATTTTGTTAAGCTACCTTAGAAAACTGTTGTCGATTTGGGTAGGAATCACAAAAAAAGACGTTCCTTTGGGATGCAATATTGGGAAGAGCTGTCATCCTGTCAAGATCACCCCGCTAGATCCTGACTGAAGCCACTGCTGGTACCCTTTGCAGTGCGTATCAGGTAGAGTACGATTTTGCCTCGTCACCCACCTAGCTTTGTGCAATCTGAGAAATGATTCCCAAGATCACTGTGAACAATGCACACTGTTTAGTGGTTCGAAAAATGATTGTTTGTCACTCATCCAAACACAGGAGCTGAACTTTGCATGGCAACAAATTCAAACCAGTCACGGGTCACATTCACCGATGCAGAAGGGAGCTCCAGATCATCAGCTTTATCTGTCCAGCGGCACATCCATGTGGATTAGCTTTAAAGGAACAACAACGTTAGACAATACTGTTACCTACCTTCAAAAGCATCTCAGTAACAACCGTGACAGCAGCCACAAACTTACTCATCAAACCCTAGTCCTCCCTAACATAAACAACCTAGTACTAAAGTAGTAATAACTATGATATTACACCTTGCAATTGTGTAGCATACATGCAGTAATTGTTCTGCCAATCTCTATTAGAGAAATAAAGGAAAATAGACCATCTAGTAGATGCCTCTTAGCTACACCTACAGCCACTCGTTTCAATGAGAGAAATTTGTTTAATAGCGTAATTTAAATAGCAAATAAGAAATATCTAAAGCTTCGTCGTTCAAAATAAATGGCAGCATAAACTCGAAACACTTCAAAACGATTTTTTATAGTTCTATAAACATACAATAATTCATGTAAAAAGTTACTATATCAAAATGAAACATAGTTGAACAATTGTATGAAATATATAACAATGGTTTCGCAAAAAAAAGTATAACAATGGAAACCTCTGCATCGGACAACAAAAGTCACATTACAACAAAACTCTTATGCAGTTACTCAATTTTTAGTCTAGAGTGCTTTATGCACTATGTACATCACCATAACCACCCCCCTTTGGTCATTACAATAGATTTAAGTTTATATTCCTCATAACTTAGGGTTTGTTCTGGTACTCTAATGTCGTAGTTGTGCCACCAGTTTGTTGCTGGTGAGCCTCTCAGTGGTAGAAAAATCTTATTTAGTCCAGTTGGTAAGGGACTAGGAGTAACTCGAACCCACCTCTCATCTCAACCCTTACCCAACTTTTAGGAGAGAAAAACGTAAAAAATATCTCCAATCAAACTCTCATCCCGTTCATAAATTTAGGAGGGCCCTCTCCATCCTCCTACATTTAAGAGCTCCTAGTCTGGACTCTCAAGTTTAAGAGCAGGGGT
The DNA here is from genome assembly GCA_947561735.1 of Cenchrus americanus. Classification (NCBI taxonomy): domain Eukaryota; kingdom Viridiplantae; phylum Streptophyta; class Magnoliopsida; order Poales; family Poaceae; genus Cenchrus; species Cenchrus americanus. The sequence goes on from OX387240.1 coordinate 62,706,833, forward strand.
GTAGTCAGGATTTTACGATAAGGGGTCCGAGAAACCGAGTATATCATAAGAAAAATTTTCAAGGACTTCAATATATTACAAACAATAAATATTTTGCAAATTGCATGCTAAACCATGTATTTGATTGTATACATATAATGGGTTTGGCTGTGTGCGGTTTACAGTGGTAAGAGACACAATTCATTTTTCCAGATAAGAAAACATATACGTGTTGTCGTGAAATAGAGGGTAGGTTACACAATCCAAATATATATATATAGATCGATTTAGTTATGATTATTGATTGGGCATGGTAACAAAAAAATAAATTGGATAACAAAGCAGATTTGGTGGTGACACAAAGGAGAATTTTATTTGGGTTAATCTTGCTTTAAAGTTTACACTAGTGTATAAAATATGAAAAAAATAGAAAGACAAAAAATATAAACATCAACTATATGCTTTTCCAGAATACCTAACCACTGATAGACTTGAATTAATTGTTGTCTATTTTTCATGACCAATGTGTAAAAAATTGAGAGAATACATGAGTATTATTAGCTAGCTACATGACAATCGAGATGATAAGATGTTTGCATGTAGCAGTAGAACACAAATCGCATGACCTCATGGGCTATTTGACCGGGCTAACTGTGAGGAGTGATAATATTGTAATTAGCAAACTACTTTGGAGGTTAATGTGATATTGCAAGAGCATTAGGTGGCCAGGCCCTGCGCGCCCCTCATTGGCTTCGCCCTGTTTAAGAGATTTGTTGGAGTTCATTGTGAAGTAGGAGAGAGAAACTCGATGAGAAAATCTCATCATATAGTTGCAACAGGATGTAAGAAAATAGGAGATAGGTCGGAGTTGCTCTAATATCCCAAAATCCATTCGAGGCAACAGGTATCCACTTTAGTCCTAGTTCTAATAACCAAGACTAAAGGGACCCCACATATGCACGAGTACCCTTTAGTCAATTTGTAATACCAACTTGTATTAAATGTTTTTTCTTTTTACCATGAATTTTTTTCCATATATATTAATCATAATTTCTGCTCACTTATATGTATACATATACACATATTTCTGTAGCATACTTATACATATACGCTCATTTTGTGTGCATGTTGTCGTATTAATTATAAGTACTATATATACAATTTCTTAGTAGTTTACACAGGTCGAACTTGCTAGTATTTGTACAATTACTATATATACAATGAATTATCCTTGATATTCTCTGTTTGTCAACTAGATGTTCATCGTAATAATTTTTTCTTTGGGATTTCTCACCTCATCCACCAAAAATCCTATGAGACATTGATTTGTTAAAAGCCTATCATCCGCAATGAGTAATTCCTTAATTTGAATCATTTATAATTTATAAATACGTTAATGTTACAACTAACAATGAAATATATATAAGGAGATAGAAAATGATGAATTATCAATAGGTTTATTATGCATATCACTAGATCATCTGTGGGCTTTGCACATGTGAAATGGTTTATGTGCTCACAGATGTAGCATCCACATAAATTATTCTCTAGTTCCTATCTCAAGCACTATAGTGGAGAGAATAATATGAAGTATTTGTGTTATGGAACATAAAATAACTGCAAGTTGAAGTTATTCTCTGAAATATGTATCAGAAAATTTATTTTTAGTACACATTCTTGTTTGCAATCACCACAATGGTTCTTACGAGATTTTTTCATGATATACAAATCAAAATAATGGATCATATAATGTTATGTGAAATTTTACGAAACAAACTTTTGCATAAAGATAAAGACTCAAAATTATTATGATCGGAATATATTTCGAAGGTCTTTGTAGTCGTTGGGGCCATTCCTCAACAAATCAAGCACAAGAACGTTGCTGAAGTCGAACATAACTATAAGGAGAATTTAGTGGAAATGTGTACATAAACTATGTACTAAACAACATTAATTAGGTCAATTAGGAAAGGAAAACAAACACATATAGTAACCACACTTAATTACAGTTGTGAGGTAGTAATATGACTTGCTTGTAACTCTGCCGCGACAAGAATTTGTACATTGTGTTGAATGCCTTCTCTGGTTGTTTCCATATATGGTCTTGGTTAATTACCATTGGGTCCATGAAGTCACTCTATAATTGTGTTCATTGAGGCACCTCTAAACTTAAATGCACACTTACAAAACCCAAGCACACACACTAAATTAATTTACATCTAATAAATGCACACTTACATAACCCAAGTGACGATAAGAGTGGAATCAAGGGCATCTAGATGGTACACTTCATAAATATCCTTGAATTCGAACTAGATCACGTTCTTGCCTTCACTGCATAAATTAGTCAGTTCATAACAAGAATACCAAACATGCCCCTTTCATTGGTTGACTCCTTCATGTACTACATGGTTATATGAAGGATACTCTAATGCAAATAAAAAAATTTCTACCTCATGAACCAAGAACTATTGTTGTTCTAGATCACGAGATTACGACTAGACGCACAGTTGCAGTGGAACTATCTTGGTGCAGACGAACTTGTCGAGGGTAGCAGTGTCGAGCAATTGCTCACGTCTTTCTCACGCGCCTCGTCTTAGTGCTCCAGATGCAGCACCTCCAAAGTATCCACATGTACGAGGGGGGAGCATCACGCCCCAAACTTCTAGGTCTGCAAGAGCAAAATGAAGGCACGAGCGCGGGCGGCATGGCTGCTACATAGCTTATGGGATTAACTCTAATTCGACCCCCACTCCTCATATATAGGTGTCCCTAATAGGCTTCTAATCCCAAGGCCCATTAACACTCGTAAACTTGGTCTGATTCGGATCCTATCCAAACCAGCCTTCGAGCCCCTTAAGCGTGTGACCCTATAGGTTCACGCATGCATAGACATGGCCCAAGTACTCCTACTCAGGCCAATAGTTGATAGTGGCCTCTAGCAAAAACGTGTCAACTCCTATGCGTACATAAAGATCGTATCAGACGAACCATCACAACTCCATGTACATGTTATTCCCTTTGCCTCATGATATTTGGTCTAGCTCCAAGCTAACCGCTCTTTCTTGATCTGTGATTTGGAATCCCTTACTAAGTTAACTCTTAACCTTATGTAGCACAACCATGCATTTTAGAATCTAATCACTCGAGGGGCCCAGAGATATCTCTCTCAAGAAGAGAGGGGCAAATCCCATCTTGACTGACCATGCCTCACACCCTGACAAACCCGAAAGGTACCTTTATAACTATCCAACAATGGAGTACAATTTTTTAGCCCATAGGTAAGTTGATTCACATCTTGAGTACATACAATAGTCTCAGGTCTAACGACAAAGCGTACATATTGTGTAAAGAGAGAGAACCATGTACTGATGTACTCGTGTCTCGTGCTAGGTCAGTCCTAGCACATGTCTCTAATGCACCCACATAATTAGTTTGACATCTCCATGTCCATGACTTGCGAAACATAGTCATCAACTAATCCATGTGCTAGTCTATTATTCATGTGTGTCCTCACACAAACTCCAACTAAGAACTTTTAGAACAACCATACAAGTAAAAGAGTTTCACAAACAATTCACATAATTGCCAATCAAAACAAGTAGTCTTTAATAGATATTCACTGAACATAATATAAATCATGGATATAATGGATTACACTCATCTCTATGATTGCCTTTAGGACTGTCTCCAACTATACCATTGATGTTGATGGAATTCATACATCTTCATCGGGAGCTTTCGTACAATTTCAAGCCTGACTAGAGACTTGCCTACCTCAAAGGGTCATTTAGATATGATATGTTCTAGAGGTGGCGATTCAACCCTCCCTAGAACTTCAACAAGCGAGAGGTTGTATCTTTCATGAACTTAATGGTCTTGAATTGATCTTCTAGAGGCATAATTGCAACACCTTGTTTGATCATCTACATCAAATCTAAAGACAAGGTAACTAGACGACGATCCTCCTCAATTCATCTTCTGATAAGACTGATAACGAACAATTATAGTCAACGAAATAGATAGATGTTCAGTGGACCATAGTAGCATTTTCATATCTCCTCTATTATACCATAATATGAGTGGTTGATCCCTTTCTTATTTGTGGCATCTATACGAAGACCACTATTTTGGTTAGTACTTTTTTGCTCTTCTCTCATAACCTTGGAATTTCAAGAATGTGCTTAAACCTTGAAGGTTTGTAGTCAAGTTGTTCGTGAATCGGGGAGAGTTACCCATAAGGTGTTGATGCAACCAAGAGGGAAAAGTATCAATGTGATGATGTATAACCTAGGCTTCAGTTTGGTTGGCTATTGTGAATATAAAACTACTTGTGATTCCTCAATGTACAAAGCCACCAAGGATAATGATTGTTGCGGAATAGTGAAGTTTGCTTTATGGAACAAATCAGTATCAATGCTCAAATTGGAATTCCTTCTCATGGTGCATCCCCCCCGTCCGCCCACCCATAGTCGTGATGATGGAACCTCAATCGAATTAATTGAGTCAATAAAAACAATGCAAAACTCAGTTGCCTCGATTAAGAACATATTTTTCTGGGACTAACATGAACCTCTCGAAGGCGACATGTTGTGCAAAAATACTGGATCAAGAATAGTAATATCTTTCACTAGGTAAACTAGGACTCTAGGAGGTGCGTCACAATATTAAAGAAGGATGGTGGAAATACCAACTCAAAGTTGATAAGACATTCTAACGCATCATTATGTAGATTTATTAGTCTGGTTCGATCAATTGCCTTCTGTGAAATTGTATTAAGACACGCGCAAAGCTCTACGAGTGCTAACCGTATGTTCTCTGGTAGAACACTCCTCAGTGCAACCGGGAGCAACTATATTATCAACATGTGGTAGTCATGGGCCGATTTATCAACATGTGGTAGTCATGGGCCGATTTTTTTGACCGAAATGGACCTTTAGATTTGTGATTTTTTTCTTTCATATTTATGATTCCCTTTATATTCAAGTAGAAAGATGGAATCTTGATACTACAATCAAACATGTTATATTTCTCTTCTCGTAACTCGCAGGACGCAAGTAGTGATGTCATTAATCTCTCTTTTTCTAGATATAGGTCATCTTGATCCTTCATTTGTTAGTTTCAAGTCCTGTCGTGCTTCCAATGTGGATTCTTCACCAGGTGCGTCATGTCAATTGCATTGCAGACCTTTGGGATTTGCCAATATGGTAGTTCCAAAATATAGACTTCTTCTTCCACATTAGAGCATGTTTGTTATCATCATTCGGAATAGGTTCGCTACCAAGACCCTTTCCAAAGACTACAGTTACATCCTTTATTATCTCAAATACATCATTTCTGTTATGGTGTACGGCTTTGTATGCTAGTCTGGCTTCCCTTTCCAATGCACCCCTTTCTTTCTTAGGCTGAGTCCAACAGAGGAGGCAAATGCAATTTTGCCTCCTCACCTGCTACTGTGCGTGCTCGGGATAGCCTCCAACAGAAGAGGCAAAGCGTGAGGCAAACTGCCTATGGAGGAGAGAGGGGTTGCAAAATTGCATCCCCTCTCTCCTCGAAGGCATCTGCCACAGAGGAGGGAGGTGGCTTCCCGCGCGTGGGAGAAGGAGTAGGCAGCGCCGGGCCTGGAGAAGAAGGCCGGCAGTCTGTCCAGCGCGACTGAGATCCACCAAATCGAGCTCCACCGCCACCAAATCGACACCTCCGTCGCCACTGGATTAACCGCCGTGAGGATGGGTGCTGGCCGCCGGCAGGAGCAAGGATGGACACTGGCCGCGTCACCCGGGATCCGCGCGAGGGGAGCACCAGTGGTCAGCTCGGGGAGGGAGGGCGGAGCTCTGGCGGTCGGAGGACAGCGTCGAGGCCGCGTTCTCCTGCCGTGGAGCTACCCGCGCCGCCATCAACCGTCGACCCCTGCCGCATTCGAGCAGAGAAGAGGAAAAGGAGAAGGGGATCCGGCCGCCGCCGCAGATGGCCCGCCCTCTACCCCGCGGTTCGGCGCTCGGCGGGATTCACCGCCGTCGAGCTTCCCGGCGGTCGGCCCCGCACGAGTGCGGAGCAGCGGGCTGTCGCGGCCTCGTCCCTCCGCACGGCGCCCCTCCTGCCCCGCTTCCCTTCTCCCCCTCCCATGCGACGGCGGCATGGACTGGATCGAGCTCCCTCCCTCTCATGGCGGCTCGGTGGAGGCCTTGGCAGTGGGAGATGGCGCCCTCTCCTACGGCGGAGGAGGCGAGGCGCAGGCACTGGGCAGCGACAGATGAATGCAAATGCCTTTGCCGTGCCTCTATTGGAGCCGGTTGAACCAGAGGTGAATGGAAAACACTGTACACACAAGGCAAATGTCAATTTGCCTCTCCAAAATGGCTCGTATTGTTGGACTCAGTCTTAAGAGGTGGTTAGCATGAAGAAATCGGTGATGACCCATATACACAACCTTCCTACAATATTTCAAATACATGCTATCTGTGGCATCTAAATAGTGAGTGCATGACTGATATCCCTTGTTTGTTTGTTCAGCAAGATTATTCAGCGCAGGTCAATCATTGATGGTTATAAACAACAATGCTCGTAGGTCGTCGAAGCTCTTTTGTTTATCCTCGCTCATGTCATGCACACACACATTCTTCCTTACAGAGTAGTAGTAGTCATGTAACTCCCGCGGCTACTTTGAGGGTTTTGTGTGATGTTTCCCACACCAATTCCTCTCCACTCTGACATTAATATGTGATCAATATTGCTCGTAATGTTGTCAGGCATGAACTCAGCAAGCACATATGGGGTTTGATGCTTCGTACATGAGATGGTAAGTGCACGATGTGGTTGTGACCCATTGGAAAAGAAATTTAATTCATCAGCGTTCTTTGTTCTAAAAAAATCGATCTTTAGCATACTACGTACGCTTAGGTCACAACAAGCACGGCCGCAGGAATATTGGTCTGCACCAGAACAAACATTAAAATGTGATGAATAATGCAAAGCACTCCAGTGAGCTCTGCGTGCTAACCACTACCAACTTTTCCACATCGAAAAGGGCCTTACACAGACACAATGACAAAACTACAAAAGCACTTAAACCACCTAGCTAGTAGTCTAGTACTACTAATGTACTGGCTCTCGTTTAATTTGGATGCTCAGTTGCACCGGACACCTCTTTAATTATTATATAGATGTAGGTCAGATGGACTTAAAGTTCCCCGTTTAGTGATCACGTAGGGTCAAAGAAATACCTGGAAACTTTATTTGAAAGGTTAACTGCGCCCACTGCGGATCAACTGCTCCCTCCGTTTACACGTGTTATTCACAGTTGCATATATAAGTGATTTCATCTATGTGCTTGTGCTTGAAGGTGCTGTGTCAGCGGTTCAATTACAAGAATCCAATCCGTTGCTATATTAAAAGTTATTACTCTCTCCATTGCGAACTTGTATAACTTTGGTCTTCATTATATGAATAATTCTTATATTAACAATGACGTAAGGTTCTATCAGAATCATTATCACAAGTATTTCCACTATTTAGTCGGTTGTTATTCATTGCCACACAATATGGAGACTTTTTAGCACTATGGTACTAAATATTTTCATATTAACAATGCAAGATGAAAAGGAAAAATATTTGTGCTGGTGTATTTTTATTTTATTTGCTTGAAAGTATATTATTTTTTATATAGAAATTAAAGTATATGTATATTGGTATGGAAAACACATCATCATGCAAGAATGCAATTACCTATATAACAAAAAACTGATACTATTTTAAATCATGTTTGGTTGCTTCCGGATTATCTTCTCTCATTGAGAAGGATTTATTTCAAAAAATGTTTTCACTTCCACCATATCATATTTTGTCAAGGTAGGATTGTTGAGTTCACATGTAACTCAGAACAATTTTCTATTTCCATCCCGTATCATACATTGTATCTAATTTTCTTTTAGTTTTCAAATTTATTTTTTTAATATTTTCAGATTTAATTATTAGGTTTATTTTATATAGACTCTTTGGTTGCTCTAGATCATTAGATTTTCATAAAATCCAAAAGTGTATACTCCCTCCGCCCCAAAAAGAATGACATTTTAAGATTGTCTTAAGTCAAACTTTCTCAAGTTTGACCAAATTTATAGACAAAATGTAACACCCTAATTTACACTTTTGAGGTTCAAATAAAAATTTGCTTAGCAACCATCATTCTCGCTTAAGGAATATAAGGTGTTTGTGCTTTTCTAGGCATTTAATCCTTTTTATTAATGAAATAATGAAATATAGGAGTTTACTATGCATGCTGGAGCATTAATTTTTGGTTGGTTGAATTCAAATTTGTGTTTGAATCGTGTTTGAATTTTTGGTTTCAAAAACAGAAAACCCTTCCTTTCTCCTTTTCTTGTTTTGCTGTGCAGCCCAACAACCAAAGTCCGGCTGTGCTCCCTTGTTTTCCCGTCGCCGGCCGCTTCGCCTCCCCCGCGCGCCGCGGCTCGCTCGGGCTTTCGGCCCGAAGACGGCCGACCGCGTGCCCGCCGTCCGCGGTCACTAACGCGCGGGACCCGCACGTCATCCCCAACCCCGGCGCCATGGACCGAGCCGGACTCGGGTCCGACTCCGGCTCTCGCGTCGCACCGCCCCGTCCCACGGGCCCGCACGCCGAGGCGCCTTCCCCGCTGCCTATAAAGGTCGCCACCCCAGCCGCACCACCCCTTTGACCTCGAACCATAGTTTCCGAGCCGCCGCCGCGCCGCCTCCAAACCCTTGCTGCGCCGTCGCTCGGGAGCCACCGTCTGCCGCATCTCCGTCGCCAAGAAGACCCTCGGTAGCACCGCAAGCCGGTGAGGAGCACCCCGGTGCCTCTTGTCTGTGTTCCCGTGCCCCGCATCGCCCGCACGCACTCACCGAAGTTCGCCGCCGGGTGCTGTCCACCCCGCCGAGCGGCTCGCCACCACCGCCGCCCGCGCGTCCGCCCGAGTACCATTGATCGATCCCTCGCGTTGCAAGCTTCGCTCCCGAGGCGAATCTCGTCGCAAACCGTGCCTCCTAGCCCTAGATCGAGTCGGCTCGCCGAGTCGTCCGCGCGCCACCGCCGCCGCCACGGTCCGCGTCGCCGCCGGCCGGCCGCCGCCTCCTGGGCGCATGCACGCGTCCAGGACCGCCAGATCATGATCCAACGGATCGGGTCGACCTTGACCCGAGTCTGTGCGGGTCAAACCGCGCCGCGCGCCCGCTTTTCACCAGGGCCGCCGGATCTTGATCCGACGGATCAGATCCATCCGCCTCGGGTCAAACCCTCCTTGACCTTGGCGGTTTTGCAAGGAAACCCCCGTGTTTCTTTAGATTTACAAGCCGTTCCTTCCACCTTAGGGTTTTTCTTGGGGTTAGGTCCTGTTTTCTTCATTTTAGCCCAGGAAGTTTAGTTTTCTTTACAGTTTAGTCCCTAATCTTGTTTTAGTCATATCTTAGTCGTTTTAGCTCCATTTTCGTGTTCTTTATGTCCATGTGATCGTCTCGACAAGTAGAACAGTTCTACACCTCTGTTTTGTTCTGTCAGTACTGTTTGGTGATTGTTCCTGAATTTATTCTATTGTGTGCTTGTATGTGAATGTGTGGAGCATAGAGTACGAGCAGTTCGAGGACTTCGCTGCCGTTGAAGACTTTCAAGACCCTGAGCAATTTCCGGAGCTGGTAGAAGGCAAGTCCTTGTTGCATTCCCGTTGATCCAATTACAACATGCATTTTAATTACACCGTATTTATTTATTGCTATGCATTAATATGATGGGTCCGATTATTTAAGGATTTCCTAGTGTTGTTTATCTTGTGCCTTGATCAACCTGGGTTTACTTTATGTTGGGTAGAACTTGCTAGAGCTTTACTTTGGTTTTGGGTGGTTTAATGAATATTTATCAATTTGGATTTATTTATGCTATTATTCATGTAATGGAAGAACATTTTATGCCTGTTAATTGTAACATGGAGAACCACCCAGGAAAACAGTACAACCACAAGACATATGGCTCTGTCTTGGCTGAATAACTAGAGAACTTGGTGTTACGTATGCTTTTACCTGAAAGGGGTTGGGGGCTGACGGTAGATGGCGTATAGACCTGCTCTGGCGGGGAGTTGGGCTTGGCTAAGACACGGTACTCGCTAGGGAGCTTTATACGCTGCGCTGATCAGGTAACCTAGCGGACAGCCTGCACTAGGGGATCTTCGTAAAGGCCTCGTAGCGTACCTACTCGCTACAACTCTGATGGATAATTTTTGGCTTCGTTAAACCTGCACGTTTTTAAATGGTGGTCTGAATCAACAATGAATTTCTGTAAGTTCTAGCATTATTAAGTTTTGGACAATATATGATCATGTTCCTGATTAAGCAGTTTGACTCAATTCATGGTATTGCTTCACAGTACTCTGAAGTTCTTTTTAAAATTTGAACAAGATAATTTATATGTTCTTCTTGCTTGCCTATTTTTAAGTTTACAATATGGAATCACCTTTTATTTTTTCACCACTAAGGCATGATGCTTGTTACCATCTCATAAGGATCAACCATAAGAATATTTGATTATCTTAAAGTTCCATAGTTCTATTACAAGATAATAGATGAAATTGTGATGGCCAATGAATTTGTTTTTTGAGAGATAAGGAATTTTTTATGAGATACTTTACCTTTCTGATTGCCGATCGCTGGTTTGTAACACGTCTCTACTGCTTTTGTCCTTATATTGTTGTTTAATTTAGGCAATAGTGTTGTAAACCTGACTCTATTGCTTTGATTCACTATTTTTTTTATTAAGCAGATAGATGGTTGATCAGCTAGCAACAAGTTCATGTTGTTTTTTGCTGATAAATCTTTTTTGGCATTTCTGCAGTACATAACCTACTAATACATGGTTCAGAAGAACAAGATAGTACGTACCATGAGCCAAAAGCTACGTTATGATGATCAGACTCCTATGCGCTATGCATTCCATAACTGCTTCGTGCCATTAACATTGTGACTTCGTAAATATTGTGAATTGCAAGACGAGAGGTATATGCACCCTTGCTAAGTGAGAAGCTATCTTGAATTGACAATTCAGTTCATATTGTACTGTTTCTTTTCTATTAAACGACATTCCTACCTGTTTGTGCTTTCACAAATATATATATGAACTTTGCTTCAGTTCTGACTATAGATGTTGAGAATATGTAGACTTTCCTTTCTCAAATCAAACAAACTATTTGGATGAGGCTTCCTACCTATCTTTCTGGTACACATTCCATTTATTTTTTTGAGGGAGTTATCACCTTAGCATAAAACAATTATTTGGTGTAAAGCATAGGACTGCAATCCTACAAATGATTAATCCCATTATTATGCAAGCTCTTGGGTTTCAGATATGGGTATTTGCACAGTAGATGAGTTTGACAAGATGAGTCTTACAAATATGAGTACATGTTTCCTTCTGAATATTGTTGCAGTTTTCCTTCTGAATTTTCAGACAAACAATCATTATAGGGCAAACCAATTAGGGCTGAATTTGATTTTTTTTGTTAAATGAAATCTTTTTTTAGGATAAGAGGGAATGCAGCACATTTTTTCTGCTGTGATTTGTAACAGATAAATAACTGTGAAGCTTCCTAATTTTCTTTTGTCCATAATAAAATGTTGTGATGCTTTGCTCTTCTCATCAGGGACCATGCTTGTGGCTGTTCTTGGTCAGGCTTTTCAATTGTGTTGGCATCCTCTCTTGAGCTGCAGAACTTACCATCTATGACCGCATCGTGGCTTGAAACTCCAAGTTAACTGCTGTCAGGAAGGTAACATTTGCAGTTCTTGGGTTTCTTCTCTATGGGGAAGGCAACATTTTATTTGGATGCTAAATGCCATAACAAATTGATTATATTCACCACTGAAAACCTGAAATCGCCATTTGCACTTTTTTATAGGTGTTGTGTGTTACGACATTATCTTATTTCAGTTGTTTAGATATTTAAGTTGTACTTCTGGACCAAGTTGTTGCTAAACAAGAATTATACTTTGAAATCTGATATGTAGCAGCAGCTGAACAAGTAACAACCATTTAACAAACAACATCGGGATATGTAGCACTGGTTTTTTGTGCTAGCAATATATTGCTCATTGCCTGAGATGGCATCTGAGTATTATAAGAATGCATGTAGTATAGCTTAATTACTTAAACCTTCACTGGCTAATGTGTCATCTGATGTTCTACCATTTTTATGCAGGGCACTCTTGATGTTGCAACATTATACCGTAATGCAGGTTGGCTATGAGGCTACCATGTGCTTTTCTTGCTTCTTGATAAGATGTGTCTGTTACTGGTTGACTTCATATGAAATTGAAGTAATGCTTGTGCTCATGTCGCACCGAGAACTTAGTTGAGCTTTTTTTTGCTTCATCCAAGAGTGGCTTGCAGGAACAGGGTGTTGTATCCTTGAGAATCATATTGATTCATGTTGTCGGATGGACTACAATTCATACCAACTAGCCACTTTGTTTATTCCTTCAAATAGTTGCATAAGTATTGCTAAGAGAGCCGGTGATGTATGTCTGGTTTCCTTGGCTCACATGGTAGTAGAATTGCAATGCTCGACGAAGCTTTTTTTTTACACTCATAATGAGCTACTATGTTTCAAGTTTATCATCCCATTTGGTCACTCAGTCTATCAGGTCTCCAGGAAGATATTTTATAGTGATCATTGGATATATTAGCTAGGGAGAAGTCTTGTTAGTACATTAGTTTATCATTCCATCTGGCCACTCAGCCTGTCATGTTTTTTAACACTCATAATGAGCATATTTTTCATGACAACAATTGTTTATATGTTTAAACAGGATAGTCATGCTAAGTAGTGAAGAATGCTTTGATTATTTTCTGCCATCTCTATTCTTTTAAGTTGCCTATCAAAAAGATTCACACAAATGTTTTTGTTAGGTGAAAATGAATAATAAATTGAAAAAATGTTGATTTGGATAATTGACCCTGATCCTCAATATATTTTTTAGTAGGCTTATCCTGCTGCATATCAGTTTAGGGCACTGGCAGGAGCATCTTACCAAATTATCCAGTCCCTAATCAGTAAATATGTTGCAGGAGCAAACTCTGCAGTCTCCACGACCACCGCCGGAGGTGCAAAAGGGAGCTGCCGCCTGCAGGAGCATCACCATTGCCAATCATGTTGGTGACCTTTGCTCTAGGTGCTTCCATGATTGATAAGTATGCGATGTAGGCTATATACAATGTGGTACATCGCTTATCTTTGTTGTCATGTGTGTATGTATGTGTGTACGTGCTAGGGGACCGGAAATTTTTTTAGTGCTATATGTTCCATGCTCACATTGACATCAGTATGTAAAAGTTGGGGTCTGTTATAAAATAATATGTTGTTAATAACAGTTGTTTAGTTCCACCTTTCTCGCTTTAGGAATTTTATATGGCCCGTAGCAACGCACGGGCATTTTCCTAGTTTATGTAAAAAATATGGTTGGATGGAACGGCCACCAAAAACAAGTCATTGTTTGATAGTTGGTTCTTGGCTAGGTGGCCATGCAATCATGCATGGTTGGTTTTGGAGGTCAAAGATGATGCCTGGGCACTGCAACTAGGGCTGCAACTAATCCAAGCACTGCAACTAGGGCTGCAACTAATCCATTTGATAGTTGCAAAGCACCCCCATATACGTAGCGATGCCGTCGTACAGGACCACCATACATGTCCATCTGCACCACCACCACCTGAAAGAAGTAGACTACAATAACGCCTACACTCACCATATGCGCATAAGCAAACTCTAATTTGCATGGAAACTAAAAACATATCTCTGAATGTCTGTCTCTTAAGAAAACAGAAATTGAGTTCCAATGAATGTCATCAACGTGCATGGGGACCCATTAGCTTCAGCTGAGACAAGATAAAGGAAGGAGTAGCTGATGAGAACATCCCCGCCATCGACACCATCACTACCTCCACCTTCTTTTCTTGGTCCTATTATGTCGTCAACTAAATGATCAAGTGATGAGTTCCCTCCTGAGTTCATGTACATCATGTTTATATTGTGAAGACACGTGCACTATTGGTTTGCTTAGGAATCATGGAGACGACCGAACTGGAAAAGAATTCGCGAAGGCTGGATTCGGATTGCAGAACAATACCAACTTGTGACAGACACCACGAACACATACGGAGTTGGATCGGGGCGCCAAGTACTTCCTAGAACCGTGATGAAGTCAACTTTCATATGGATTCGGACTCGTGTCCATATCTGTCATGAGGCATCCGCAATCGACAAATCATTGACGGAGTTTTCCTGCCCAGGGTGTTGCGCCACCTTATTTGGCCAAATGGGCTGTCTAATTTCGATTCGTCCTAGGGTTGGAGTACAACCCCCATTCCCCTGTGGTAGGACCCCCCCCCATCATATACACCTTAGCCACCGTCAGGAACACATGGGTTTTGTTTAGATCAAGTTTAGCCATTGCTACTTGTGTGAAGAGCGTGTGTTGAGTCCAGATGCCCGACTTCCTATTTTTGGAATCCCACCACTTTGAGATTGAGTTAATGATTGACACCTTCATTCACATATAGTATTTTCAATACTTGTTCCATACTTGTTCTTTCCAATTCTTCGATTGCTCGCAAGAACAGGTGCCCTAATGGTCGGGTGATGCGCTCCACAATAACATGACAGCCATAGGAGGTGGTGTATCAGTTGAAGGTGCATCCTTGGAAAGGTTGTAGTCGAGTCGTGAGCGTCGTCTCCTCCAATCGAGTTATCCCCCATGCCTCTCATCGAAAGATCAGGCACAAACTGTATGGTCGAGATGGCGGACTAGAGGAGAGGGTGAATAGTCCTTTCTAAAAACTTAACGCAACAGCTAACCGAAACAAATGCAAAATTTAAACTATCGGTCTAGCCAAGACTACACCCCCTCTATCATCTATAACTCTAAAGCACCTTTAGAATATCCTACACAAAGCAAAAGAGGTGTCGAGCTATGAAGAGCTCACCTAAACAATTCTATTGCAAGGTCACACAACCTATGCACTAGTACTTGAAGCAACGGGAGGCTCCTACACAATTCTAATGAGCAAAAGCACAAAGCCTACCTAAGCTCACTAGATGCACAATGGACAGGACTATACAAGTCCAATCCAAAGGCTCAATTTACTTAGCTACACAAACTAAGCAAAGAGACTACACAAGCTAATTAGTCACAAGATCACTACTTCTAGCTACACAAGCAAGAAGGCAACTAGAGAGCTTGACAAGCTTCTAATTACAAGAGCAACTACACAAATCAAATCAGTTGCACAAAGGAAGTACTTCTAGCTACACAAGCAAGAAGATAACTAGCACGCTACACAAGCTAACTAATTACAAGAGCAACTTCACAAGCACAATGATATGTAATGATGTAAACAGAATGCTTGCGATTGATAAGTGCAAACCACCAAGAAGAGTAGACAATGTTGACACGGTGATTTTTATCATGTTCACTTGGTTGCCACCAAGCTAGTCCTCGTTGTGTCGACCGACACCTCAATGGTTCTTGGGCAAAGCTCTCAAGCCGCTAGCCACTCCGGGCACACCAAGACACCACTCGCAAGTGAGGTAACTCAATGACACGCTCCACTAGAGTTGCTCTTCGCGATCCTCACGAGGTGACCATAATCCCCCTCACAAAACCTTCTCCAAAGCTACGCACAATCTCTTTGCGTGCTTCAACGGATCCACAATCCACCAAGCCATCTAGGAGGTGGCAACCTCAAGATTAACAAGGACACTAGCTTGCAAGACGAACACCTAGTGCCACTCGATGCAATCTCACAAAGCAACGCACTAGATTTGCACTCACTCGCAGTCGATTTGCAATCTCGGAAGCAGAAGTGAGTTAGAGGGCTACCAAGCCAAGCACTACCATGGGAAACACACCCGCAAGGTGCTCAACCTCCGCCAAGTCCTGGGCTCCCTTCTATTTTTAGAGGGAGGAAGAAAACTAGCTGTTGCACCTTTTTCCCAAGCTCTAGCGGCTCTCACGGACTATCCGTGATCCATGTCCATCATTCCAAAAACTAGCCGTTGGCGTGTCACGATCCATGTCCGTGAGGCCTGGACGGATTGTCTGAGGTCAAAGACAGACTGTCCGTCTGTCGTATGGACCTCCCTGGGCCCACTATCTCGGTGGGTACCAGGACCGACTACTCGGTGGGCCCCTGGGACTACTCGACTTGTGCTGCACGGCACCTGATGGCGTTATGCGCAAGGACTATGGTGGAGAAGTACTCGGATTGGAATCTATACATGTCCTGTACTGTGTAGAGATCTCCTAGACGTACCCGACTAGTACTCTTTCCCTAAACCGACTTGTAACCCTGCCTCCCGGGCTATATAAGGCGAGGCAGGGACACCTCTCTCTCATACGCATCATCTTGTAAACACACCCAATCAATCCAGAGCTACGCAGCATACAGGACGTAGGGTATTACGCACCTCGCGGCCCGAACCTATCTAAATTGTGTGTCGCGTGTCTCTTCCTTCGAGTTACCGATCTCAGCGAGGCCACATTCATCTACCTCGGGTACTCCCCTTGGTAGGTTGCCGGTCTAAAACACTGACAGCTAGCGCGCCAGGTAGGGGATCTCACCGAAGATCTCATGGCGAACTCGACGGCTTCAATCTTCATCAAGCCAACCATCACCTTCAACCGCGGCGACACCTTCGTCTTCGGTTCCTGGGTTTGCACTGCTGACGGCGCTGGATCCTTCCAACGCCACCTCACCATGACGCCCGACCCGAAGACCGGGCTCGTGATGCTTCCCGATGTAGTCACGGGCGATCTCGATGGAAAATTCGGCGAAATTTCACTCTACAACCAACACGCTGACTTCGAGCACGGATCCGCCTCCAACTCGAACTCGACGTCCCCGTGGGCCATTGCATGCGAGCCGACTGCTCAGCCATCGTGTGTGGACTCCCCACTCCATGAGCACTTCCCATACAGCCTCTGCAACGTTAACAGGGCCCACGCGAAGGCTCTCACTGCGCGCCGGGCCGGCAAGGAGATCGTCTCCGAGTACATCTCGGACTCCAACACCGTCCCCGGCCACAATGCGGACTCCAACCCCCTCTCCGGCTACTACTCGGATTCTTCTTACGAGTTCGACTTTGGGTCGGACCCCAACGAGCCAGAGTCCGAGAACATGACTGAGCAACTGCTGTCAGGACCAGCCTCCGGCCTGGTTATAACATCTACACCCGTCGGGAGATTCGTCTACTGGCCAGACCGCAAGCCCGCAGACCTGACACACGGGAACTCACGATGCGTCGCCTACCTCGACTCACTTCCCTTCCAAGAGGGAACAACGCTAGCTCCAGCTGAGGAGCACACTCCAACAGAGGTGGTGACTAGCGACTCCAGCCTCGGCTCTCCTGATCGTCAAGTCTTCATGACCACCAACGAGACGTCGGGACCCTCAGGGACACACCCTGACCGATATCTCGAGGATATCTCAGCAGACGAATTGTCTGCCAACGCACCCGTAGATGAAACTGACGCCAACAAGAACGCTCGACGTGAACGCAACAGAAGGCGGAATGAACGGCGCCGACGTCTCCGTGAGTCCCTACCCATACGGAATCTCGCAGAGGCTCTCGACCAAGTCGAAAACCGGGTGCACACTACCCCAGAGCAATGCCTTATGTCTATCACTACGATAGCACGTCAAGCTCAGGGGATGCACGCGGGAGAAGTCATCTCCAAGCTTGCGGAGGACGCCTACTTCATGAGAGTTTACAACAAAGTCGCTCAAGTGCCCCCCATCAGAACTCGCCAACCCGACAACAACCAAGCTACAAGTCGCAGTCCAGCTGACAACGGACGCAACCGTACACGAGGAGAACTGCCGGCTAACCCCAAACGTACTCGGGCATCGGCCGGTGGACCTTCTCAGGGTGGCAACAGTGCCGGCGGCAACCGTGATGTTGTCCCTCATCGCGATCCTGGTGGCGGAGGCAGCGACGGCGGGAGCTCTTCACACGGGGCTGGCAGGAGAGCTGGGGGCGGAGGCGACCGCGGCGGCTGAGGCCACGCGAACAGCCACGCCTCCGGTGTTTCACGTGGCGGCTTCAATGCCCGCCAAAAAATCAAAGAACTATGACGCAAAAAGTCCTTCGCGGCAGGCGACAACGACGGCTTCCCCGCCTTCTCTGCTCGGCTTCGCAACCTACTTCTCCCGGAGAAATTCAAACCACTGGGGATCACCAAGTACAGTGGCTCAGATGCTACGCCCTCTCCATCGAAAACGCTGGTGGCAACAATGACACGAAGTGCCTCTACTTTCCCTTCTGCCTGGACCAAGCTCCGCTCACATGGCTCGAGTCACTCGAGAAGTACTCGATCGACAAGTGGGACCAGCTCAAGGAACAATTCACCAGCAACTTCGCGGGCGCTATGGGTCGCTCGGGTACTCGCATGGACCTCGCAATGGTGAAGCAGGAACAGGGCAAGACCCTTCGCAAGTACATGCGGTGTTTCTTCGACAAGCGCGCCACTGTAGTCGACGTCACCGACAAGGAGGTCATTGACCTCTTCCAAGACGGTCTCTACCACCGTCGCACCTTTGAAGACTTCGGTCATCGCCGCCCGAGCTCCATCACCCACCTCAAGGACATGATCACCTCCTGGGCTGATGAAGAAGACAAGGCTAACGCCAAGTACGACGCCATCCGTGGCAAGAGCAAGCAGAACACGGGCGGCAACAACAACAACAACAACGGGAACCAAGGCAGTCGCAGCAACAACTACTCGGGTCCTAATCGCAAGCGCAAGCTAGACAACACTGTCGCGGCTATCCAGCGCCCTGCGAAAGACAACTTGAAGATGACCTCCGGAGGTTTCAGGGACTTGCTAAAAGAGAAGTGCCCGTGGCATCTGGACGGCAACCACACTACCAAGCAGTGCTACCAACTCCGGCGAGCACTCAAGGACACGCTAGAGCCACGGCACCCTCACGACAATAAAGGAAAGAAAAAAGGCCGATGAAGGCAATGGCAACTTCCAGGAACCCGACAAGACGGTGAACGTCCTCTTCGACGGACTACCCAGCAGACGGGTTCAAAAGGCCACTCGACGGGAAGTCCTGAGCATTGAACTAGCGGTCCCGACACCTCTCAGGTGGTCAGAGGTACCCATCACCTTCTCCCGCGTGGATCAATGGACAAGCTTCTCCGAACCAGGGCGGTTTCCACTCGTCCTGAAGCCGGTAGTCGCGGGCTCCAGACTCAACAAGGTCCTCATCGACGGTGGAAGCGGGCTCAACGTCCTTTTCACCAAGACCTTAAAGAAGATGAAGCTCGACATCACCCACATGCTCACCAAGAGCACTTCTCCCTTCTACGGCATCGTCCCCGGGAACGCGGCTATCGCACTAGGCTCAGTGGTCCTGCCAGTTACCTTCGGGGAGACAAGGGAAAACTACCGCACCGAGTACGTCAAGTTCGAAATCACGGACTTCGAGACGTCCTACCATGCCATCCTCGGTAGACCAGCTATCGCCAAGTTCATGGCGGTACCTCACTACACATACTTGGTACTCAAGATGCCAAGTCCGACCGGTGTACTCTCGCTGCAAGGGGACTTGAAGATATCCTTCGACTGCGACACAGAAGCTGTGGAACTCGCAGCCACAAATCAAGTACCCAACGCAATGATGGAGATCTACGCTGCATCTAAGAAGCTTGCCCCAAGTGAACTCGACATCCCAGAGAAGTCGGACAACGCCAACAAGCCTCAGCCAGCTGAGGAGGTGCAAGTCAAGACAATCGACCTTGGGACAGGCGACAGCAGCAAGACTACCACCACCGGGGCGGGCCTTGACCCGAAATAGGAAGACGCGCTTGTCATCTTCCTCTGGGCTAACCGAGACATCTTCGCTTGGAAGCCAGCGGACATGCCAGGGGTGCCCAGGCAGCTAATCAAGCATTCACTCAACGTCGACCCTAAAGCTACCCCGAAGCGAGAACACCTCCGCCATTTCGCCGACGATAGACGGGATGCCATCAAGAAGGAACTCGCCAAACTACTCGCGGCTGGCTTCATCAGAGAAGTCTTCCATCCTGAGTGGCTTGCTAACCCCGTCCTCGTCCGCAAGAAGAACTCAAACGAGTGGAGGATGTGCGTCGACTACACCGACCTCAACAAGCACTGCCCCAAGGACCCCTTCGGGTTGCCGTGGATAGACCAAGTCATCGACTCCACGGCGGGCTGCAACCTGCTCTGCTTCCTCGACTTCTACTCCCAGTACCACCAGATTGCTATCAAGGACGAAGACCAGGAGAAGACCACGTTCATCACCCCGTTTGGCGCGTACTGCTACACGACCATGTCCTTCGGGTTGAAGAACGCCGGCGCTACCTACCAGCGAGCCATCCAGGCCTGTTTCAAGAGGCAGCTCAACAAGAACGTCGAAGCCTATGTGGATGACGTGGTCGTCAAAACCAGAAACTCCGACACACTCATCGCTAATCTTGAAGAGACTTTCGCATCCTTGCGAGAGTACCACTGGAAGCTCAACCCGAACAAGTGCGTCTTTGGCGTATCGTCGGGAAAACTATTCGGCTTCATCATCAGCCATCGCGGCATCAAAGCCAACCCCGAGAAGATCTCCGCCATCACCAACATGAAAGCTCCCACGTGCATCAAAGACGTGCAGAAGCTCACCGGGTGCACGGCGGCCCTGAACAGATTCATCTCGAAGCTTGGAGAACGGGGCTTCCCTTCTTCAAATTACTCAAGCACCAAGAGAAGTTCGCGTGGACTCCAGAGGCAGACTGTAACGCCCGCGTTTTTAGCTCCTAATAAAACACCTACTAAATCACGCGTGTTTTCAAAAACCCTTTCCGCTGAGCTCATTCCCCCCTTCTGAAACCCCGGTCGATTCTTTTCCCTTCGGCGCGCGTGCCGCGAATCCCGCCGCACCGCCCGCACCCGGGGCATCACCCATCGTGTGCCGCCCTAGCATCGCGGTCGGCCACCACGCCGGGAATCCCGTGCACGCCGCAGTCCCGCCGGCCGGTCCGCCTCGCCATCACCGTCGTCCCGGAATTGACGCCGGTATCCGAGAAACCCAGAAAAATCCACAAAAACCCTTCTCCTAATTTTCCTAGAAATTCTCCTAATTTTCTAATCCCTTTTCTATTTTTCTTCCCTTATTTTCCTTTTTTCTATTTCCTTTTTCTTTTTTTCTTCTCTCTTTTCTCCTTTTTCTTTTTCCCCTCCTTCTTTTCCTCCCCCTTTCTTCTTCCTTCGGCCTCCAGGCCGCGACCCCCCTCGCACGACCCCCCATCGCGCGCCCCCCGTGGCCTCCAGAACCGCGCGCCCCCCCTTCCCTCTCCTCGGCCGCGCCCGCGCCGCGCATGCTCGCCGCCGCGGCACGCCAAGGCCGGCCCCACAGCCCGCCGAGCCGCATCGCCTCTCCCCCTCCCTTGCTCTGACAGGCGACGACAAGCCTGTCACCTCCGCCATTAATCCTCCCCCCCGGTCGGTCTCCTCCCCCACATCCACAGCGGCCGCCTGCACGAAGGGTCACGTCCCACAGCGCCGCGCTGCCCGGAAGCTCGCCGGCCCAAGGTCTATGCCAAGATATTTTTCCCCACCACCATTGCCGGCCATCGAAGCTCCTAGAGGCCATCCCCGAACCGACCTTCCCGCGCCTATAAAAGGCCCTGCCCGGCTCCCCACCTCTCCCCGCACCTCCACGACCAATCCCCCCTCCTTCCCGAGCCCTCCATCGCCACCACCAGCGCCGCCCGTGCCGTCTCGGTTGCAGACCAGCCGCCGCCGTCGATCTCCCTCCACAGTCCGTCCCCGACCAAGGTGAGGAACAGAATGAGTTGCCCTCGACCTCCTCTCTGTTTTGCCCCACCTCCTAGCTGTCCCCATGGCCTGGGTCGCCGGCGCCCCTTCCCCCTCCACCGGTCGACCACATTGTGCCTCTGTTCTGTATCGTGAGGGAGGGGAGGTAGAAGATGGCTGTTTTGCCCATACCCCCTGCCCTTTCCCCCTTTTTCCAAAACCGAACCCCCCTCCATTTCCTCTCTCTCTTTCTTTCAATTAGACCCCAAACTCTTAAACTATTCCTCCAAAATAACCCTGCCCCTTTACAATTATACCCCTAGGCTATTTAGTAAAAACCCCCCGCTAGGTTTAAATATTTTAATTAGGTCCTTTTCTTTTAAAATAAAATACTAACAGGCCCCTAATTAACCCTAACACTCCTTTAACACATCATTTCATGCACGATTTTAATTCAAATCGTGCCCGAAATTCACCACACCCGTCCCGGGTATGCCCCTGCTGGTCCATCACCTGAAACCCCCGCGTAACACTTATTCCTCTATTTTTCCCCCGAGCTCAGCCGAAAAATTTATGAGTTCTTGTATTGATTGCCTGCGTGCTTGTGTGCACGCTTTAGCCGACAGAGTAAATGAAGGAAGGTACCCTGAGCCAGAGTTTGGAGCCGAGTACTGCGAGCAGGAGCCCGAGATCCCGAACGCCGAGCCGGAACTCCCCGAAGACTTCGAAGATGGCAAGTTCAATCTCATCCTTTGATGCATGCTTTGGTCCCAGTTTTATAAACACCACCCTATACCCATTTTATAAATTGCATATTGTTTTACTGCAAAAACCTGGTAGGATAGCCACCCATGATTGCTATGATTGACCTTTGTTTGGCCTAAATGATTGCTTTAAAAATGTGTGAGTGCTTTAAAATGGGAATGGGATATTTTGGAAAATGAGTAAAGAACTGGGTAGACAGGATGGATGTGTGTGTCAGGAGTATGGGTGAGCTCGTACCTGTGTGGTTGAGCATGTTGGGAGTTGTCCATCTTGTCAATTAAGGACCGGGTTGCGTGACATCTCACCTGACCCAAATCATCGTACAACCACTCGACCATTGTATGTGGCAACGGCTTAGCATAAACCCCACTAGTTAATCTACTTGCCATCTGGTGTGCGGGTGAGCGGCGGGAGACCAAGGAGTAGGGGTACGCTATGTGTGAGGTACGCCCTGGTTATGTGGGATAACTCCTTGGTTGCTTCCGTGGTGGCTCGTAGGGTTAGCTAAGGTGGGTAATGGCTTTGATAGGATCCACGCCGACACTGAGGTGTCGTGTGGTGGTACCCTACTTGTGGGTAAAGATGTACAACCTCTGCAGAGTGTCAAACCTATTCGAATAGCCGTGTCCACGGTATTGGACGAGTCACGGTGTGATCACAAAACTAGTGTTTGGGTTGGATGTTTTCATGGCGTGGGTTGTTTTCTGGAAAAGTGTGTGGTTGTGTGCCTAGGCTACTGCGGACGGGGAGTCCGGTAGTTCCATAGTGGTTTTCTGAAAACAACTGAGTCACTTTGGTTATAACATGGGTTTACGAAAACCTTTTCGAAAATGAACCCCTGCATGAGTAAATGAGTTTGCAAATAAACCTTAACCTGTTCCTTGTTATATATATCATGTGCATGATCTGCTTATAAGCCCCTCCGTGGGTGGGGTTGAACTTGTTGAGTACGTTTGTGCTCACCCTTGTTTAACTAACTGTTTTTCGAAGGAGGATCCCGATTTCGTTCCCGAGGACGCGAGTAGGTCGCTGCCCTACACCCAACCGTGCCTGTGTACCCAGGGCCTCCACAGAGAGCTTCCATGGTGTGATACTCTGATGAGGCTTTGGAAGCCTTCGCTATCGTAGTGTGGTCGTTAGCATTTGTGTTGTTCCTTGTGGCATTGGCACTCCCGTGCCCTCTATGCCGCTGTAATGTAAAAGACTGATCCACCTGTTGTGATTAATGTGTTGCCAGCCTCCTGGGACTGGTATTTGTGTCACATTTAGTCACCTTTGATGAGGGGAAGCTTAACATACCAAGCCCTTGCTCAGCTCAAGGACTTCTTATCGAAGCCACCGGTCCTCACGGCTCCTCGCAAAAGTGAGCAGCTACTGCTCTACCTCGCCGCGACTACTCATGTGGTCAGTACTGCCATCGTCGTCGAGCGGCAGGAAGACGGACACGCCTACCCAGTCCAGCGACCAGTCTACTTCGTCAGTGAGGTCTTATTGGAATCCAAAGCACGCTATCAACCAGTGCAGAAGCTACTGTATGCAGTGCTCATTACCTCGCGGAAGCTACGACACTACTTCCAGGAGTACTCGATCTCCGTTGTCACCGACTACCCGCTCGGCGACATCCTGCGGAACCAAGATGCTACCGGAAGAATCTCCAAGTGGGCAGTCGAACTCGGCGCCCTCAACATCGACTTCAAGCCACAAACAGCCATCAAGTCGCAGGCTCTAGTCGACTTCATGGCAGAGTGGCGGGAAAATCAACTACTAACTCCAACCGAGCGCCCAGAGCGCTGGGTGATGTACTTCGACGGCTCGCTCAAGCTTGAAGGCGCAGATGTAGGGGTACTCTTGATTTCTCCAACAGGCGAACAACTCAAGTACGTCATGCATATCTTCTGGAAGGTCTCAAACAACGAAGCCGAGTATGATGCTCTACTACACGGGCTCCGCCTCGCAGCTTCACTGGGCATCAAGCGACTACTAGTCTACGGCGACTCCGCAGTGGTCATCAACCAAGTCAACAAGTCTTGGGACCGCAACAAGGAGAACATGGACGCCTACTGCCTAGAAGTCTGCAAGCTCGAGAACAAGTTCTACGGTCTCGAGTTCCACCACGTCGTCCGCGACAACAATGTTGCAGCAGACGTCCTGTCGAAGCTTGGCTCTACTCGCGCTCAAGTACCAGCGGGTGTCTTCGTCCACGAGCTTCATGCGCCATCCATTCCGGAGCCGGCGCCGACGACCACTGACCCAACACCCTTCCCAGCTGGCCAGGAGGTCATGATGATAGATGTGGACTGGCGACAACCCTTCATCGACTATATCCGCGAGCAGAAGGTCCCAACGGACAAGAACTTGGCCGAGCAACTCGTCCGCAGCGCCAGGTCCTACGTCCTAGTCGGAGACAAGCTCTACAGGCGGGGCGCATCTTCTGGAGTACTCATGAAGTGCGTTCCCCGAGAAGAAGGCAAGGGCATCTTGGAGGAGATCCATAAAGGCGTCTGCGACAACCACGCGTCTCCACGCACACTGGTCGGCAAGGCCTTCCGACGAGCTTTCTACTGGCCCACAGCTCTGGGCGATGCCAAAGAACTCGTCAGAAGATGCCAAGGGTGCCAATACTTCGCCAAGCAACAGCACGTCCCGGCCTACAAGCTAGTCACCATACCACCAACTTGGCCCTTCGCCTGCTGGGGGCTCGACATGATTGGGCCTCTTCCGACTGCGCCAGGAGGATTCAACAGAGTCTTGGTGGCCATCGACAAGTTCACCAAGTGGATCGAAGTCAAGCCGGTCACATGCCCCAAGGCTGACAGAGTACTCGACTTCTTGGATGAACTCGTGCACCGCTACGGACTACCCCATCGCATCATCACAGACCTGGGCTCCAACTTCAACAACCTCCAGTTCTGGGAGTACTGTGAGAACAGCGGGATCGACGTCCGCTATGTCTCAGTCGCCCATCCACGGGCCAACGGACAAGTCGAGCGTGCCAATGGGATGGTACTTGACGCTCTCAAGAAGCGGCTACACGATGCTGCTAACTCCAAAGGAGGCAAGTGGATCAAGGAACTACCCAATGCACTTTGGGGGTTGCGCACTCAATCCTCCAAGCCAACGGGACAGTCGCCATACTTCCTGGTCTACGGCTCCGAAGCTATTCTACCTGCCGACGTCATGTGGGATTCGCCGGCAGTAGAGCAATACGACAAAGGCATAACTGAAGATAGCAGACGAGTTGACATCGACAGACTCGAAGAAGCTCGATGTGCCGCCCTCGTCCAATCAGCAAGGTATCTTGAGGGTATCAGACGCTACCATGATCGCAACGTCAGGGAACGCTCTTTCAACGTTGGTGATCTCGTCCTCCGTCGCATCCAGAACACGGAAGGACTACACAAGCTCAGCTCGCCATGGGAAAGTCCCTTCACGGTCGCAAAGGTGACCGGACCAGGGTCGTACCGCCTCCAGACTCTTGAAGGTGAGGACATCAGCAACTCGTGGAACATTGACCAGCTCTGTCGATTCTACGCCTAGTCTCTCGACTATCCCGAGGGCTCAAGTCTACACGACTACTCCAAGACCCCTTCGCCGTAAGTGGCCTCCGGGTCCAGGCTCTTGTCTCCGGACTACTCTTCTCCAAGATCTAGTGTTAACGGATACTAACGGATCTCGGGCTGCTCAGAGCGTCAAAGGACTCTAGCAACGGTCTACTAAGAGACCATATACTTCTAGATCCAGCCTACACGGCTACTAACAGATCTCTAGATGTAAGCGGCCATGCGCCCTAGCACTACTCAGCCGTAGGCGGCCTTCGGGTCCTGGCGACTACACTTGTAAACGGCCCTGGCTATCCAGGTGTACTCTTCCAGTAATAAAGTTTGATTCTTGATCAGCTAACTTACTGTGTCTCCCTCAACGGGCCTACCAGCGAGTACTACTACTCGCGACAACTCCATGATGGGCACACCGCATACATACCCCACAACAACGAGTACTCATTTATGGAAGTTTTCTCATTCATACTCAAACAAGTTCATTACAACTTTGTTTATATACAACTATTGCTACAAGCTAACCCTACAGGACTACTGGAGGTTCAGCTTCTCGGCGACTTGCTCAGCTATTGGCGCCATCTGCTCCAGGAGCTCCGCGTATTGCTCATCTGTACAGTTGGTGGCTAGTCCACCCGCGACTACG
Source organism: Cenchrus americanus (assembly GCA_947561735.1). NCBI lineage: Eukaryota > Viridiplantae > Streptophyta > Magnoliopsida > Poales > Poaceae > Cenchrus > Cenchrus americanus. The sequence continues at coordinate 62,733,617 of OX387240.1, forward strand.
TCGACCGGAGCCTTGGGGAAGTATGATTTCATATACGCCAAGACTTGATTGGGGATGGACTTCGCCAAATGCTTGACGTACGTCGCCAGACGACCAGGAGCCTCTCTCAGCCGGTCAACCAACAGAGCAATCTTCGGCCCGCCCGGATGAGGCACCAGCAGCCTAGCAATGGGAAGTGCAGCTTCTTCAAGTTCCTTGAGTTGTCCCCGCAACTTCTCGCAACCTTCGTTCAGCTTCTGCAGAGATTTGTAGCAGTTGACAAGATCACGATCTGAGGCAATCCGAAGCTCCATGTGCTTTTCGCACTCATGAGCCAACTGCTTATAATCATATTCAAGTACCTCACGGGCCTCCTTCTCCCGGTAGAAGAGGTTCTTCATGTCGGTCTCTGAGGCCTTCAGCTGCTCAACCCGGGTCTCAAGCTCTGCAAACAACAAAAGAGGCGATGTCAGACTACTACAGGGCACCCCTAATAAGTACTCGACAAGTCAGCGGCATACCTTTGTTCTTATTGCGAAGCGACTTGTTCTTGCGCACCAGCTCGTCACTCTTCGCCTGCACATCCTGGACTTCATTGTGGTATTGGGCGAAGGCACCATCAAGCTTCGACTGGAGCATGGCGGAGTGCTTCCTGGTCTTGGTGAGTTCTTTCTCCAATGTTTCTGCCCGGAGTACCGTATCGCCATATCCTTGGAGCATCTCAGATTTCTGTCGGGATCTCTCCACGACATCCTGCAAGCAAACAACAATCGTTACTCGGGTACTCAGCACTTATGGCAGATCGACTGTTCAAGGATACTGATAACTTACCTTCATCCACTGCTCGGCCCGGCGCATCGCTTCCAAGTTACGCGCTACTGCTGCTGGGTCGACAAGATCGTCCACCAGAAGCTCGATCCCACCACGACTAGTCGCGGTGGTCTCGGACATCGGTGCCGAACGGATCGGCTCCGCATCCTGAATCTCTGGCGAACGGACGACTACTTCCAGGTTTGATTCTGGCAGTACTTCATCGCGCTCCTCTTCGGCCACCCCGGGGGCTCCTTCGCTGGCTATCTCCGCTGGCTCGGTCGCTACTCCGGCGGTTTCTTGGGTTTCAGGCACCACGCCTTCAACAGGTACAGCCTCGGGGATGGTGCTTCCCTCGACTCCGGCCCCTGTCAACAGCAGACACACAGGATTAGTTTCCTGAGGGCTACGACTACTACTCGAGGAAGGCTGTGTTTGCGCAGTATACTTACCCTCTACTATGCTGCCCTCCAGCAGTGTAGCCTCAACGGCCGGCGCCACGGTCTCGGCCTGGGGGAGGGGAGTGGACTCCTCGGCGGCTGGCGTGGAAGCTTCTTCAGCTACCGCCATGTTGGGTTCATCTCCCTCCTAGGACAAGTCTGTCGATTTCCTGCTCAGTACACAATCGGTTGTCAACCAAGTACGACTACCAATCTACATGTACTACTCGGGAAAGATCTTCACTTACAAGCTCGACCGGACAACAGTCACAGTCCGGGCGCCAAGTATGCTGGAGATGTCAACAAGCCCGGCTTCGGCGGGCGCCTCTTCGGCTTCGGTTGCTACTGGCTCTTCAGCAGCAGCAGTCACAGCCGGTTCGGTCCTACTTTCGACAACTGGCGCCTATGGCTCGACTACTGCAGTCGACCGCTATGTCAATTGCGCCACGAGCTCTTCCACGATGGGGGCTGGGCTGCGGCTTCTTTCAGCCGGCTCTCCCACCGTCTCCCAGTCGCCTCCGTCCCCTTGGTTTACGGGGTCGGAAGGCGGAATCTCCTGTAAGCACTCGGAATTCAGTTGTCAGCATACACAACATGGCAAGACAACTTCTCGACTACTCTACTCGAGAAGATTACCTCTTGAGACGTGGTCTCGGTGACTTTCAACTTCTTGGCAACGCGCTTGCGTGCCACATTGCGCGGCTTCCTCGGCGGCGCAGGCAGACTAGCCTCCAAGCTAGTCGGAGGATCGCGGATGAGAGGGACATTGGGCAGTCTAGGGCGGCTGAACCTCGACCGCAGCTGGAACCGCTGTCTCCTTGTCCTCCTCGTCAGACGTGTCTTCGATGACGACAGTGTCGTCACCTTCGCCGACTTCGCGGCGTTCCTTCTCCTTGCCCTTCCCCTCCTCCAGGATATTCACAAGTCGGGGAGGTGAAGCCGGCTCAGAGACAAACTTTACATTGTCATCCTACAACAAGTACATTGGGTGAGCATGACTACTACCACGCAATCAGTACTCGGACACTGAGTGCGGTTACTGACCTCATTCGGCGGTCGAGATGCGGAGTACTCGGGGACCGGGCAGGGCGTGTACGGCGGCATGTCCTTGAAGATCCTACCCAGCCTCTCGACAATGTCGTCATCATCGATTTCACCACCGGGCATCCGCGATGAGTCGCCCTCGCCGGTGTACTGGTAGTCGAGGATGTCGCGAGCCGTTAGTGGCTGCACCCTCCTCTTCATGAAGCTGAAGGCCACATGCTCGGCCCTCAGCCCGGCTTCCCTCAAAGCCTTGATCTTCAGCAGCAGCTCGGGTAGCTGGATACCCTCCTGCATTGTCGGCTCCGTATTCCACGAGGGCCGGTGTTTCGGCTGCTTCCCACTGGGCTTCGACAGCTCCGGGTGGTGGTTGGTGATGTAGAACCACTTCGACTTCTAGTCCTGGTTGGAGTCGATCAACTTGTACGCCAAGTACTGCTCGGCGGCGTCTTCGCGCATCTGGATGCCGGCCCCTCCGACTACTCTTGGGTCGTTGGCGCTCGGCTGGGGCTTCACACGGAAGAACTTCCGGAACAATACCCAGTGGGGTTTGATCCCCAGGAATACTTCACAGAAGTGGACGAAGACGGATACGTGGAAGATGCCATTGGGATTCAAGTTAAGGTACTTGACACCGTAATAGTCGAGAAGACCCTTGAAGCAGTCGCTCGCCGGGAGAGCCAACCCGCGCTCCACGAATCGCGCGAACATCGGGATCTCGTCGGGGTTCTTCTCCATCGGGTATGGATCTCCTGCGGCGGCGTGCCACATGTCGACCTCCATTTCCCGGAGGAAACCACTGTTCACCAGTGCCAATAGGTCCTCAGTCTTCGCCTTGGACTTCTTCCGCTCCTTGTTCGGATTGGGATGCGGGGGAGACGTCGGTGGCGTTGACCCTCTAGCGGATCCGGCAGCCTCTGCACGGGATCTCTTCTTCCCGGCGGCGGTCTTCATGCTCTTCGATGGTGAGGGCTTCATTCTCCAAGTGCAGCGGGTTTTCACTCGCATTCGCTCGAGGGCTGCGGCGGTGGCTACTGGCGGCAGTGTGCGTGGATCTACGATTTCCGGCGCGGTGGCAATGTGCACTGGCGGCGGTCTTTGAGCGCGATCTGCTTCAAATGGCTGCAAGTGCGGTGGGTGAAAAACCCTAAGGGTTTTGGCTTCTATTTATAAGTCAATCGATGGCTCCGCAACGGCCGGATAGATGTGTATCAGCAGCTGACTCAGCGGCGGCCGCCTGACTCTTCAACTTTCAGTAGTCGATGCGCTCTATCTCGGGGGCTCGGCTACGACTACTCAACTTTCTGGGTGGCGACAAGATTCAAGAGCAACTCAGGACACCTTCTACATTCAAGATGACCCTTCAATTCGAGAGGAAGTACTCGACTCAAGGCTCGGGGGCTCCGTGCCACGTGTCCTTCAGTTTTTTTCTCCGGATTTTACGGGATAATCTTGCCAGAACTTCAGATTGACCCTCAGCCACAGTCTACAACTCAACCTAAGGCTCGGGGGCTACTCCATATGGAGTGCGATTTTGCAATCGCACTTCCATATAAATTTCGACTTCAAGACAACGCGGGTACTATTGAAGATCTTCGAGAGGAGAACTCGAGGACGCTTGGGAACTACTCGAGAAGACTTCAAGACTACTCAAGGATCAGCTGGAGTAACTTCCAGCCTCGGGATGCTTTAAGTATTCTTGAGGACTTTTGGCTTGTAGTACTCGGGGACGCCTGAGGACTACTTGTCAAGGCCGTCGAGACTACTTGAAACTATCCTGCTCGACTACAAAGTACTCGGGGGCTTGTCGTATGGACCTCCCTGGGCCCACTATCTCGGTGGGTACTAGGACCGACTACTCGGTGGGCCCCTGGGACTACTCGACTTGTGATGCACGGCACCAAATGGCGTGAGGCGCAAGGACTATGGTGGAGAAGTACTCGGATAGGAAGCTATACATGTCCTGTACTGTGTAGAGAACTCCTAGACGTACCCAACTAGTACTCTCTCCCTAAACCGACTTGTAACCCTGCCTCCCGGGCTATATAAGGCAAGGCAGGGACACCTCTCTCTCATACGCATCATCTTGTAAGCACACCCAATCAATCCAGAGCTACGCAGCATACAGGACGTAGGGTATTACGCACCTCGCGGCCCGAACCTGTCTAGATTGTGTGCCACGTGTCTCTTCCTTCGAGTTACCGATCTCGGCGAGGCCACATTCATCTACCTCGGGTACTCCCCTTGGTAGGTTGCCGGTCTAAAACACCGACACTGTCACCCACGGACGGACCGTCCAACCCCTGGAAGGTAAAAAACACGTCTCTGTCTAAAACTGTGAGCTTATACGGACTGTCCGTCCATATGCCACGGATTGTGTGTCATCCCATTTTTAGCATAATAGCCACTCGGTAAAACGACCATAACTTTTAGCTCCGATGTCCACATTAGGTGATCTTGGATTCTATGGAAAGGTCATTCAGAGGACTATCCATCCCAACTAAATGCTTGACCCAAAACACTTTGGATCAAAACAGAATTGCAAACCAAGATCCACCACAAACCAAAACCATCAACCATTTCTTCAACCCCTTTGCCTTTGCCTTGCGCATTCCATTCCATCTTCTCCAATATTGATGCAATACATGCACCAACATCATCACAAATGATATGATCCACTTCATATCATCATGTAACATATTGGTTCCTCAATCTTGACCTCACTTGTTCTTCACCGTTGTATCGGTCCATCGACGTCAAGTCATTACTCAAGCATCCCGCCACGCAGTCCAACACTTAGCCTCTGACTTGCCCTTCAAACTTGCAACTGGTCCATCAAGCCAAGTCTTATCTTGATCTTCTCCACCTAGTCACATGACTCCATGTCATGTCTCATATGCAATGAGCTCCTTCGTCACATAATTACTTATGGACTAATCACCTGTGTATTTAAACATATATTAGTCCACCTAAGTTGTCACTCAATTACCAAAATCAAACAAGGACCTTCACGAACCCCATCGGGCGTGCATCAATAGCTCTATTTCTCTCAACATGTAACCTATCCACGTCATAACTCACTATACATCATGCACCATCCACTAGAGACCATCTATTTACATTTTCAACTGATTTTCTGCGACTATAGTATGTCTTTGTGAGTACCGCGTCACAAAAATTCCCACAATAGAAATACATGTAGGATCAATCATTTATGAGCGGTTCTCTGTTAACAAAATGAACAAGCTTTCATGTATAATGTTGTTTATAAAAGAATGTTGTCATGCAATCACCTTGTATTTCTACTTTCACATTTCACTTTGTGATCGTGGGCCTTCCAAGGGCCTTGCATATTGGGCTTTTTCCATGTTTCCCGGAGCATGCAGCAGATTGGGCAAGGCCCAAAGGACTAGAATGCAGCAGATTGGGCAAGGCCCAAAGGACTAGAATGCAGAAGGCCGGATTCTAAAAAAAGAAGCTCGATTGCCGCCACGGTATATATATATATATATATATATATATATCTTCTCGAAATGTAGTTCCTTATGAAACTATAACCCAATAGGAGCCCAAATAACAGCCAACAACAACAAACCTTAGCATACCCTCCCACCTCTTGTCACCACCGCACACCATCCAGATGTTGTGTCGTCGTGCATGGCCAGCCGACGACCTCTCCGTGCGCCCCACCGTGGCCGGCCCGGCCACGCACGTTGTAGTGCGCTGCCGCAGGCTGCGTGGCTGTCCCTCGCGTGAGCTTGCTGGGCGGCCGCTGCACGCCGATGTGCTGCCGACCGGCCTCCCGGCGGAAGAGATGTTAAAAAATGTTGGAATATTTTCAAAAATGTTGTTCAACATTTTCATGAAAATGTTGGTGAAAACTTTTTAGAAAAATGTTGGATCCCGTATGTTCTCTGAACAAATGTTGGTTCCACCTTTTGTTTTGAAAAATATTGTAACATTTTTAAAAAGTATCATAACATTTTGTAATTAATAATTATGAGGTGGGATGGTTGAAAAATAGTAATAAACATTGATGGGTTTTGGTGGGCCTCGCCGCGGCCGGACCCTTGTGCTGCGCCCACGCACGACGACGGGCACGCACGGGTACACGACTATCGGAGTGGAGACCAACTGCCGAAGCCGCCGACTCCTCATCTCCTCTCCTGATGACCTGACCCCCGGTCTGATTTCACGCGCGACTCGCCGGCGAACTCTGCCGGACCACATCAGCCGCCTCCGCCTAATTTCCAGGACGCGGCGACGTGACAACGCTGATAGCCCGAGACGGTAATTAATCCATACTCTCTCTTCCGTTGATCTTCACATTTCAAAATCCATTATAGATTTCGGTATGCATCTATGTCTAATCCCTCTCTGCAATCTTCATGGTTCATACTTGAGAGTTCATCGTCCATTTACTAATTTTGTTGAGTTAACCCAGTAATCCTGTATAGTAAACTACTAATTGTCCTTTTAAACATTTCAGAGCCGTCATGTGGCCTAGAAAGCATGCATCGGGATGTCAGAAAAGGAAAAAGAGGAAACGGATAAATGAGTTGATAGAATCACAGAGAGGTTCCATTGATAAATTTTTCAAGAGCAGCAGGAGCACTTCAGCAGATGGGGGTGAAGTGATGGTAGATGCTGTGGATGAAGAAACTAATACTAATCCAGAAGATCAGGGCCCTGCAGAAGGCAATGTTGGCATCGACACAGGTGATAATAACAATGTGAGTGATCATCAGCCCTGCGCTAGTGTAGATGAAGAACAAGCTCTTGCTACAGATATGTATGATCCAGTAAATTGGAATAATCTTGATAATAAAGCAAGGAACATGTTGGTGGAGAAGGGGCCTATAAGAGAAGGAAATATTGTGTTTCCTTTGGATGCCAACTCAAGACATTTTTCGTACACTCATTACTCTAGAAAAATGAGCAATGGAGAGGTACGGGACAGGGAATGGTTAGTCTATTCAAAAGAGGTTGACAAAGTGTTTTGCTTTTGCTGTAAGATTTTCGGTTGTAACAACAGCAAGAGTTCGTTGGGTCAAGATGGGTTTAGAAATTGGAGGCATATCAGTGAGAGGCTGAAAGAGCATGAATCTAGTATTGATCATATCACCAACATGAATTCTTGGAATGAATTGAGAGCTAGACTAAGCAAACATAAAACAATTGACAAGGAGTTGCAAAAGCAAATCACAAAGGAGAAAGGATAATATAATGCATCAGTTAAGTGTTATGCAGTTCACTTTGCCAGATAGATCAATGCCTACTGTGGGGATTTTTTGAGTTTGTCAGAGAAGCATACTGTTATCCTAATTATTGTATTGTGTATTGGATCTTATTTACTGTGCCACATCACTTTACTAGGATACATTTTACTGTTCTTGCATTTATCTATGTTGCAGCTATGTTCTTGTACTTTTTTTGTATCACTATGTTTTCATAGTTGCGACAGAGGAGTTTTTAGGGATCTCTCACAAATTCCTAAAATTTGCGAAATTTACAATGAACATCTCATTTTACCCTTTGGCAACCTACACCATCTAGTTGACATTCTCAAAAAAAACATGTATACCATCTTTGAAACCTACACCATTTTGAAATCATGATCCATATTACAAGCAGGAATTCTTGTTCCATTGTTACGGGATGACTCGGTCTGTCTCCCCTTTGGCTTTCCTTGCCATGCTTTTTCCAAGGTGTCCGTTTTTTTCTGAATCAATGAATGATCAAATGTGTGTAAATAATGTTTGTTCATAGGAACTTCTTGTCATTGTTGCAATTACCTTATGTACAATACCATGACGTTTTACCCTAACCTTTAATATCCTCCTTTGGAGCATCCATGAAAGATTTCAAACCACTTAAGTATTATAGGCAAGAACAGGTTTCATGTATAACCAACTTGTGTGTGTCATATGCAAATTACATAGATCTTCATTATTATGAATTAACAGTTATCTTAAATGTGTGATTGTGCGTGCTTAAAAAATTTTATAGAACTAAACTAGATTTGTGTCGTCTTACTTGCAATTTTTTTAGGAAAATCTGATCCAATTATAACATACATACATACAACTCACTAGAGCCAAGATATATATGTCCAACTTTCAGATCACACATCAAAGCTCAAATAGAAGAAAGAGGGGGCTAGGAGCCTAGGAGAGAAGGAAAAGGGGAGGAAAGGGGGGTGAATGGGAAGGTGCCAACCTTTGAAGCCCAAGGCCAAATCCAATTTTAAATCATGATAATATTGGTGAAAAGCTCTAGATGATCACGGTAGTGGAGTAATATTTTCGCTTATCAGTGTTAGCTGGAAAAGGAGGAGGGTCATAATAATAACAGTTGTGACAAGGCATGTGACCATTAGCAACGGATCATGGTTAAGCCCTAACCTGATGTTGCACTAGTAACAAGTGGACCTAATGACATGTCGTGATTGACTGTCACTAATCTAATCCTACATCACAATTTATCAATTTTCACGTTGTGCTTACAACATTTACATACATATCAGTATATCTCAAGGGAATATGGGACACGTTCAAATAAACTAGCACAACGTTTACAGCATCATGCATGTCTTAGGCTCTGCCTATTTGGAAGTCCGATTATGGGTCAAAACCCTTGTAGATTACAGGTCTTGATAGTTTTTTCAAAGCAAGACGGATTTCTACTTGGATGACCTGTGAGCCCACTATTTTTACCCTTAGTTTGGGCCAAAACCGGTGGTCAGAAAATCGAGCGGAGAATCTATATAGCTTCCGAAAGTTTTTTTTGGTTATATGACTTCCACTATCAAAGATTCATGTGCGCTAAGATGGACGGATCGGATCAAAGCTGGTAAAGTAATAGGTTGCACGCACGAGGAGTATATGAACTTAGAGATTTATCTTAACCTAGTGTATAGAATCCACAACCCTGCAAGAGGGTACTTAAATCATTCTAAGATACTTTCATCGGATGGCTCCAGCTTTACGAGGATTTGTGACAACGTATATTATTATATATTTATATTAATTATATATTGTCTACACATGGGACACCTGCTAGATAGGTATCTTCATGATAATGCTGGAGTACGAATAATGCCACAAAAATTTACATGCGAGGAGGAAATTATGGGACATTAATGGTGGTGAAAGTGAAATGATGCGGGCACAGCAACGAACCCGAATTGTAGATTGGGTTGCAAGCCGAATCACACATATCATCATGGATTTAAATCAGCAATGTTATTTGGGTCAAATAAACCGAACGAGTGTATTCGCAAAATTGAGGCGACAAAAATAATTTCATCACCTAGTTGTTGGCCCAATATGCAATAGGGCAGGCCCGCGACTACGTATTGCTGCTTGTGGACTTGTAACGGGTGAAATGCATGCAAACTTTGACGAACACAGTTCCTGCACTTCCTTTTAAATAATTCTACTGCAAACTCGAGTTTAAAATTTAAGACAACTGATCCAAGTTGAAAGAAACGTATCTGTTGTAGCGTTGCAACTTTACCATGACGCTGATTAGCACCCTATTCATTTGGTTGGTGTTGATTTATTATGAGAGAAAAGTACTGCTGGTTGAAGGTTGATAAATGATAAGCAAGAAAAAAAAAAGGCGTAGCTGTTAAAAAAAAAGACAAACAAGGCGTAGCTTTGCCTGACTCTGCTTTCTCAGTCACACATGTTGCATGAGCCGTTTTGATCTGGACATCAGAGATGACATGGGGTACCCAATCTACAAGAACATCCGTGCTGTCACAGACTCATAGTATTGTGAGTAGCACACCTCTGATTGTAGAAGAGGCGCGGCGGTAGGGTCGTGCTGGGCTTGCCGAGATTAAGTCCTTTGGTCGTCTTTGGTTGTGATCTTAGGCTTGTAGCCTTTTTTGTTGCTGTTGTGTCGCTCTTTGTAAAGATCTTGTATCTTAACTTCTTATAATGAAAAACATATTATGCACATCTTTTAAAAAAAGTCAAGAACAGGTAATACTCCCTCCCAAATTATCATTTTGACATTTCTACGTTCATAGCTTTTGCTATGCATTAAGACATAATATCTATATGCATAGCAAAATCTAATGAAAACCAAAATGGCCTATAATCTGGGACAGAAAGCACATGATACAAGCAAGAAATGCATTAACATTACCAAGGCAATTAGAAGTTAGAACAAAAAATTGGACTGTAACATGTTGGTTCTATATGAAAGAAGTGCACAACCGGTAATATCAGATCAGATATGCGTAGTAAACAGAATAACTAGCTGCATGTCATTCTTCGCAATTCTAGCAACAAGAGGATCAGCATGTCTTCGGTCTTAATCACAGTGTTTGTAAGCACACCAATACAAAACAAAACTAAAGGAACAACCCAAGCAACTTATGCTAAAATGGAAGCTCCATCTCTATTGAGCCAGCGGTCTGGCTCAACAGAGCCAACGGAGGTGCCATTTACCGCCGGATTCTTATGTCAGCTTGGGTGGTCGGTTGATAGCACCTCTTGCAGCCACAAATGGGGATCAACTCTCACACTATTAGGGATGTGGCATTTTCTTGCTATTGCTGGTCAGGTTAATTTATCATATGGATCCAACAAAAATGTTTCTGACCAGCAACCACTATTTGCAATCTTGCACAAAAATCAATATGGCAGCAAATAACTCAAAGGAAATAATCAGGTGTTCTCCGTGTCACATCTGGTTCACCTCTCCTCGGAGCTGGCTCAAACTGCAGAATAAGACCCAAGTTGAATGGTCATGAAGGAATATCACAATTTCAGACTCACCAATAGTAATGCAACAAAAAATTGTCATATCAATTTATCCAGATTTCCAATTTTCAATTGCTTGACAAGAAAGCTGGTCTATGGAATACTCAATACTACCAGAAAAAAATGAAAGTAATGAACAATAAAGAAAAACACAAAACCTAAGAAAATTAGTTACCTGAATAAATGTGTGATTCCTGCAGTCATCAACCTCAAGGATGGATGCCATGTTGCCACACCGATAACAGTAATTAGGTGCACTGAATATGGTCACCACCTTTTGTTCCTGTAAATTAATAGTAAACAACCATAAGACATTAAACCGATGCTTCGAATTAATCTGTATAACTTACATGTGCCCAGTTATAACCCTCCATAACCAACTGATGAGCCCGGGCAACAAGTTTAAGATTGTTGGTGTGATTAAACTGTTCCGATATGTCCTGGAAAATGGAAGCCATCCAATTGAGAGAACTGATAAAACAGGGTCTACCAGATAATTAAAAAAGATGATATCAAGTACTTGGCCAAAAGTGTATCCAGCTCCTCGAGGAGATATGCCCCAGCCACATCGATCATCTGGATCGGACCATAGAAGGTCACACATAGGTCCCTCATGAGGGACCTCTTGAACACGATCTAAGCTACGAACACTATCGAGATTTTCAATGGAAGGAGATAAACCACCATGGAGGCAGAAAATTTCGGATTCCACCTTCAAGTAGAGAAGGGATGAAATGTCAGATTTCTGAATGAAACAATAAACTTATACAACTATTAAGACATGAAGGTGACAATAGAAATTATGCCTACAAATTCAAACATCAAATCATTTCAAGGTAAAAAGATTTAATCATCAAATAGAATAGTGGGCCTCAAAATTCAGACCAAAAGCTAGTAAAGCACAGTTCATTTCTAATATTTGAAAAGTCTTATTTATATTTATATTATTACATGGACATGGATGAAAAACAAATATGGCAGATGGGTGCTTCAATATATCAATTCATTAGCTTCATTTTCAATCTTTTTGAGAAAGTAACATAGTGAAGCCTTAAGTTGACGTCATAAACATCAGTGAACGATGAAAGTAGCTTAAGGTTGCCATGTATTTAAGAGTTCTTATAGATCAATGAATCGTGTCATGAATGAAAGAAAACTGCAGGAACAATATTGTGAGCTCGAGGGACTAAGGGTTTAAAATGGGAAAAGGTGGCCTAAAGCTGAGCACGCATACCAGTGCGGTCAATGGAAAATAGTCGAAAAGATCAGTGAAGATCTTCCAGACATTTGCACTGCCATATCTGTCAAAAAATAGGACAACAGGGTCAAACAAAAAGAATCAAACTAGTGAAGAAAGACAAAAGGAAGAACCAAGTTAATGAACTTTCAAGTTTATCCAGATTGCAAATAGCCAATAATAATTCCATCTAGGCTACAGCATGATGAATTAGAGTATCGCAATGGTAACTGGAGAGAGATGAACTTCCTTGACTAATGCTATGGTACATAATTAATAAAACATTTAAAATGTCCTTGACTAAAATCTTCAGATAAATACTCCCTCCATACCAATATACAAGACACAACTACTTTTCTCCGGTGTCTGTTAATACAAGGCGCCAACTCCCTGAGCTACATTCACACGCATGGATGAATTAAATATCTCCCTTCCCTCACAGTCCAGCACGGTAAAAGAGTCTGCGTGTTAGCCATGCAAACCAACCAAAAATCTCTGCATGCATTAAGGGGGCTTGGTACATGCATACCAGCCACCGAGTAGTTAAGATGCACCTTGATCTTTGCGTCCGGAGGAGTTGCGCCTTGTATATTGGGATGGATGCAGTAAAAGGCAGCATGTAGATCATAAAAATGTTACAACGGATATGGCCATGACTCCCATACGGGCAAAAACCCAGGAGCTGGCAAATGTGGGTACACAGCCCAAACAGGCTTAAACTCGGGCATTAGCAAATGACGGTAACTCCATGAGAATTCTAGCTAACTTGTTCCTAACCAGCCAGCATAAAATAGCCAGCTAGAAATGTCTTCCCAGTGGCAAAGTTCCTCTTTATAAATTATTAAATTATAAAGTATTCAACTAAGATAAATCTCTAAGTTGGCAGCCTTAGGATCACCCTGGAGCAACTGGGGAATCATGTCTTCTACTACTAAGGTGGTGATGCAAGTACATAAATAACAGGCTACACATGGAATAAGAGTAAGGCAAGTAGGTGATTTTCAAGCACCTAAATAACTCACTTTCGTAGGCATTCATCATAGAAGCCATACACCTGTGTGATCTGCAATAATTGAAGGGTTCTTGAATGAAATACAGAATTGGAATGAAATTTACAATAAAGAACATGCATTATTCATTTATTCTACATGCATACAAAGAGATAATACCTTAAGAAAGTTAAACACTGTGAAATCAAGTAAGAATGTTCGAATTTTAACTAATGAAAGAGAAATATTTCATGGATATTGTACAATACCTGTCTACTCTCATGGTTTCCACGAAGAATAGTAATTCGTTGTGGGTAACGCACCTTAAGTGCAACCAAAAGCTGCACAATGGTACTACATCAGGTCAACAAATAATGCGAGAAATAATATTATTAACATGAATGTAAAAATACAGTCACCAACAACTATTCTTACTTTCGTAAATAATGCTAAGTTTGACAATCTACAATTGCTACATGTCTTTCATTCCATTTGTATCAGCATGGTTCATGGGGCACCAACCAATCACGCAACCCAAAACCTTGCTGCAAGTTGTTAATGCTAAACTCCGGAGGAAATTTGCAGAGCAAAAGTTCGCACTAACTAAATTACCTACCACTCAAGTTCTGCTTTCAATCTTATTTCTAGATGATTAAACAATTAAAAAAAACATGCAAGTTATATTCATGATAAGCTAACAGAAATGTCTGGCAAAGAGAATTGGAAAAATATTGAACTGCAAATGATATTTTCACACCAAAGAGAAGCATTCATATTCACTTATTCAGGAATAATATTACAAATATGCAAGGAGTATGTATTGTTTAGTGTCCATCTGACAACATTGACTTGTATTTATGCATGCATATAAATCACCCTGCTATTCAAGACAATATATGACATGTATCTTTGACAGTAAGAAAAAGACAACATAATCCAACACAGTACCAGATGGAAAGCTGGGCTTCTATTACATTTAAGGAAAAAAAATGCCACTATCAGGCTAGGTCTTACCGTTACAGTCTCCACAGAGTAATAACCACGATCCACATAATCTCCCATAAACAAATAGTTCGTGTCTGGACACTGATAAACAACAAACATTGATCCGTCAGCTTTCTAAGAATGAAACGAATGGTGCCAAAAATAAAAAGACAAAACAAATATAAAGATTGGGTTGTGTAAGGAATACCTTTCCACCAATCCGGAAAAGTTCTACAAGGTCATGGAATTGCCCATGAATGTCGCCACAAATTGTCACCGGGCTTTTAACTGGCTGTGCATATATTATAAAAAGTTGAGTTAATTAAAAATCATATTCTGCTGGAAAATGCAACGGGGTAGTTAAATTACACGGAATAAAAAATGCACGCTTTGGCCATGGCCATGCACAGATAAACTTCTGTTTGGTGCAGGCTTCGCAGCAGAGCACAAACTAATACTGAACAAATGGAATAGAATAAGTATATAACACACCAAAACACCCTTTTAGTTGTAGCTATATACACAGCATCATAAGGGACAAAAATCAAAACAAGAAAGAAACATATATAGTGTTCTGCTAGGCTCCAGTGCAGCACAAGTGTACATGAATCATTGTCTTGAAAATTTATGTACTAATTTGGGATTGCCTACTCTATAGTGAGGCAACACATATTTCCCGTCTCGTTTTTCACTCAATCACTTTGCATGCCCACCACCGCCAGCATATAGAGTGCTGACTGTGTATTCCACGGGTGCAAGATACAGGTGCCCTTAATATTTCAAACACCAAAAAGGTTAACTTCATGCATGGATGGCCACGAAAATGGCACAAATGCTTCAATTTGCCCACTCCATATCAAGTTCATTTCCTTTACACATAAAAACTGAAAAAACATGCCAATTATAAAAACAGAATTAAGCCATACGTTCATCATTTTCTCCAACCAACCTTAGGCCCCAAAAACATGGATATCGTCATATCAGCAGTAAATTTCTGAACATGGCAGCGGAAGTTAAAAAAGGACAAGCTGAGTAATTGCGAGAGCTCAGCCATACCTGAACATTGCTTTCACCCATCAATATCTCCTTGGCCTTCTCACAGAGTGCTCTAACCTGTCAATGCTCTAGTAAGTAAAGAATAGCAAATTTCCATATTCCAAGAACAATACAACCTTAGATACACCAAACACTCGACCACAACATGCCTAAGTATAAAAAAAGAGACACATTCAGCCCTCCACCATGGCATACGGCCGGAACAAGACAAGCAATAAAGCAAATGCAGCGCTGAACATAAAGCAGTAAGAATGTCGATTCAATGACAGCTACAACCAGCATAAATCCAGGTGGAGTAGCATCGAAACACACAGCAGCAGCAGATTCGGCATCTAACCCCTGAGCTGCTACAGCATATTCCGATCCGGTCATTGCGGGAGCTCAACAAGCCGCACTATTTATTCCCCTCCTGGTGAAAGACTCGATTCCACAGCAGCGCACCAGATCCACGACCGCCAGATGAACCTGAACCACCCAAAAGCTGACATCTTTGCCCGAGACGATCTAACCCTAGAGGCAAGAGAAACTCCGGCGCCAGGACCACCCACCCTAAACCTTCCTCGGATCCCGCCACGAATCCCCCGGTAGAGACAAATCAGATGCAACCAAAAGGAACGGGATTTGGGGGGGGGAGGGCATGTCTCACCTCCGTCTCCGCCAGCGGGCGGCACTCCATGAGCTGCTCGATCTGCGCGTCCAGGCCGCCGCATCCCCCGCCGCCACGCGATCCCGCGGAGTCCTCCATCCGCCCCCCCGGCCACAGGGACAGCGCCCTGATCTACCTTGCTCTAGCTAGCGCTCGTCGCCGGCGAAAGCGCGCGGGGGGTAGGGGGCTCCGTGGCCTCGTGTGGAGGGGGCGCCGGGGCGGGAGGGGGGAGGAGAGGAGAGGGAACGGAACGGAGATGTGTGAAGGGAGAGAAGCGGGCGGGAGGGCGCGGGCCCGCTAGCTGTGTGGTCGAGGTGTCAGTGACATCCATGAGGTACAGGGCCCACTGTCTGTGAGACCAAGAGGAAGATATGTGGGACCGGGTGGATGGCTGGTGGTCCGAAGTTCCGAACGGGGGACGGCAACGGCCAGCCGGGCAAATCAGTGTGGGCCATCTGTGTCAGCCACACACACAAACGTGAAGTCCTCGTCCGCGCGCGCTGATTTGAGAACTCTAGCTTTGGGTGCCCACCAGACATGAAAATGGATAGGGTATAAACGATACATATATAAATAGTTTTTTCTCATATCACAGTCTCGAATTGAATTCGAATAAGAATAAATCATGATGTGTCGAATAGTGATGAATTCATATTTAGAAATTTAACTTTAAATATACATATACGACTTCCATCTCACTGCAAAACCACATGGAATGGAAGCCTTTCATCGGTGCTCCGGGTGGAGCAAGTCCTCGAGTTCTACACATAGCCTTTCCTCGAATGTTCGGGGTGGAGCAAGTCCTCAAGTTCTACATATCTCTGTCAATAGAGTGTCAAGCACTCAACAATCTCTATAAACTTCTCACACAATGAGGCTACTCCAAAAAAGTTTTATGAGGTTACATTCTTATTACTAATTAGTGTGCCACATAAGTTATTTGATCACATGATATATGGAATTAAATGAGAGATAAGGAACCAGTTTCACCTAGCTGAAATCAACTGCACACGAATACCAACTCTCTTTAGTTAAGAAATTAAATGCTATATTTTTGATCCTATCAAATCACGTCATGAAATTATGCATCGGAAGGGTACTTTCAAACACCTTTTTTTAAAATAAAGTGGTTGTCTTGGCTACCTCAATATGAAACTTTTCACAATGAAAGATAGCAGGCAACCCATTGTAGCTTTGTTGCTTATATACTATCTCCGTTCTCGATTAAATGACGTTTCGTTTTGGACAACTCCATCAATATTATTTAGCTTAGATTTTCGACCACCGACGTCATATAAGAAAAACTGGAGGTAGTAGGTTTTATCTATACGCAACGTATTTGTCGATAGCATTTGGCATGTGACGCGATCTATGTTGTGTGATCGTATTTTTCGGCTAAGATGACTTATACCAACGGAAAAAATGTTTGTAACGATCTCTCTAGTGTATATGGATCAGTAGACTAGTAACCTTTCTATTGTTTTTGAATTTTTTTTAATTAATGAATACCTACTTCCGTCATAAACCCAGTACTGTAGCATACAAACAGCCTGTTCGCTTGGCTGGTGGCTGATGGCTGGTGCTGATTTGTTCTGAGAGAAAAGTACTGCTGGCTAGTTGCTGGTGGCTGGTTTGTTCTGAGACAAAAGTACTGTTGGCTGGTGGCTGATAAGCCAGACGAACAGGCTCTAATGATGATTGCTCTGATCCTGAGTTTGATCCTGATGCTGAAGTAGTTGATGATGAAGAAGAATATGATCCTCCTCTCTTTTCTTATGATGTTGATGATCCAATTATTGGTGTAGATGTGGTATTCCCAGATGTGAATCAGTGTAAATATGCAGTCACCTATCATGCAATCTTGAATGATCATGCCTTTGAGACCGTGAAAAAAGACAGGAAAAGATTTAGAGTGACATGCAAGAGAGCCACTGAGGGCTGCAAGTGGACATTTTGAGACCGTGGCCAATTAGTACAGATGCAGGCAAAGGAGTTGAGGTTGTTGTAGATGATGTATACCCAGGAGTGGAACATAGAGAATGCATGAGGCACTTGTGGAAGAACATGAAGAAAAACGGGTTCACTGGCGAATTATATGGTAGGAATATGTGGTGTGCCGCCAAGAGCTTCACAATGGACAAGTTCAACTACTTTATGTCCAAGATATAAGAGAAAGATCCTAGTGCACGGCCATGGTTGGATGACAATCATCCATAAGTGTGGAGTAGGAGAAAATTCTTTGAAGATTGCAAGGTAGACTACATCAATAACAACCTATCAGAATGCTTCAATAGTTGGGTGTCTAAGACCAAGGACTGCCGAATTGTTGATATGCTTGATAAGATAAGGCAAATGATCATTGAAAATTTTGTCTTGAGAGCCAAAATTGCTGCCAAAATGTCAGGAAAAATAATTCCAGCTATCATTAAGGTTCTAAATGTTGAAGCCAAGACTATCAAGAACCATGATGTGTTGAAATGTGGGGCTGGAACAGCTGAAGTAACTGTGAACAGATTTAGGCATGCGGTCAACCTGCAAGAAAAGACATGTAGTTGTAGCGCTTGGCAAGTCACTGGAAAACCCTGCACCCATGCTTTAGCCTTCATTGCTAACCTGAGTAGACATGTACAGATGGATGAATTTGTCCATGACCACTTCTCTGTGGATATGTTCAAGAAGGCATATGCAGGTACTTTCAATCCTATGACATCAAAGGATAACTGGCCGCGTGTCGATTTAGACTACAAAATCAAGAAACCCAAATTGAGAAGAAAGCCTGGAAGACCAAGAATCTATAGGATCAAGTCCTTTACTGAGGCTGGCACTAGTAAAAAAGGAAGCGTTGTACTGAATGTAATGAAATAGGTCATATTGCCAAGTATTGCCAAGGGGGTCTCACTGCTAGCCAAAAGAGGAAGCTCTCATCTTCACAAAATGGATCATCTTCACAAACATCAGTGCGAGTATTGAATTGTTACTTAGTTATTCATGTAATCAGCCTATATTTATGTCAACTTGTTGCTGAACAAATTTCCTTCATACAAGAAGTGCAAGTGCAGGTGAAAGAGGAAGAGGGAGAGGAAGGAGAAGGGGAAGTGCAAGTGCAAGCGAATCAGGAATAGAAAGTGCAAGTGAAAGTGGAAGGGGAAGGGGAAGGGAAGTGAAAGTGCTGGAGAAGGTAGAGGAAGGGGGAGGGGAAGGGGAGGCGGAAGAGGAAGAGGGAGGCTAGATACATTGCTAGGAATGTGATGTGTTGCTAATGGACATGTAATATTGCAATACTAGTTGCTTTTATTGGATGTGATATGGTGAAATATGTGTACTGACTATTGCTTCTGTTGGACATGTATGATGGGATGTTATCTATCTATATATGCATGTGGTTTGGACCTACCTTTTGTCTTGTTATGTTGCTATTTTTTTCAAAAAATCAAGTTGGCAACATATTGTTCTTAATTATGGAAATACTCCAAATATTGTTTTCCAAGTTTCAGTCAATATGTGTTGAATTGTATCTGAATACATGTGGTCAAATAAGGGTAAAATCACAATGTTCTGATAAAAGTAGGGGCAAATTCGCAAGGGCAAATCTGTCTTTTGTCAACAATTTTTACACCATTACAGGCTCTTCACGGAGTAGGGGTAATCTGAAGCTTAGTTTTAACAAAGTGCGGGTAAAAATGCACTAGCGAACAAAATGGGGTAAAATCATAATTGACATTCAAAGTTGGGGTAGGAACGCAGTAGCCCCTATTTGTTTCTACGTCTTGCAGTTACACTAGCAGGCCTGCTTACCCTCGTTGCATCAAAATGTACATATACATACTTAGATGAAGTATGGAACCTTGGGCGGGGGCTCCTATATTTTTTTAAATTACACAGTACAACGCAGACACTTACAACACGCGCGCACACTCACCCCTGTGAATACACGTATGCAAACGATACCCCTATTAGCATCTCCGAATGGCTAAGCACCGGCAGATGAGATTCCCGAATTCACCAATGTTGTCTCGTCGTCGACGGGAACATCTCTTACCACTTAACGCATAGCGCTGTTAAATCCTGAAAAATTCATAAAAAGGTGCGACGAGCACTAGGATTTGAATCTTGGTGGTTAATGTACCACTGGACCGTATAGCAGTTTAGGATAGCCGACTTTGGGCCCCTCCCTCCCTAGCAAGTGAGAGCAGGCCCAACTTCGCGACTTTCTTCCTGAGTTCCTGGATTGGGCCTTCTCGAAAAAGCGGGGCTGCTATTGCCAATCAATATTGTACGAACGCGCCGAGTCCGAACTCGAAACGGATCGTCTAGCACCGACGGCGCGCCGCGCACGACGAGAACTCTTCCCACCATGTTCACGGTCCCCGGCTCCCCGCCCTCCGCCCGCAAGCCTCTCCGACTCCGACACCGTCCCGGCCTCGGCGTCCCACATCCTCGCGCTACAAGTACCCGCCCCCACCTTCTCCTTCCCCATCGCACCATCGCCTCACCGAAGCCGTCGCCCGCCGCAGCCAGCGCCGCCGCCCGATCAATCTCTGGCCGGAAGCACTAGTACCTCAACTCGCGCATCTCCAGCTCCTTACCGCTCCGGCCGGCAATGGGTCACAAAAACAAGGATGGCGGAAAGAAGGCCGGCGGCGAGGCGTCGTCGTCGGCGACGGGCAACAAACCCAAGTGGGGCGGCAAGAAGGCCGCTGCCGGCGGTGAGGCCTCCTCCTCGTCGTCGTGCTCGCTCCCGGCGCCGATCGTCAACTTCAACCCCAAGGACGTGACGGACCCGTTCGAGCTCCTAGACATGTGCGTCGCCGCGCTCCACGACAAGCGCGCCTCCGGCGCCAACCGCGAGTCGGCGCTGGCGTCGCTCGCTGGCGCTCTTGAAGGCGTGGTGCCGCTCGACGAGACCACCGACGGGCGTCCCCTCGTCATCTTTGCCCTCTGCGGCGCCTCCATCAAGAGGGGCAACGCCTCGCCGGCCTTCGCCAAGGAGGCCCGCCTCGCGTACCGCGCCGTCGGCCTCCTCGCGCTCACCCTCCTCAACGGCGGCTCCACGGAGATCCTCGCCGAGTCGTTCCCTCTGCTCGCCCGGACGCTGCAGCTTGCGCCGACCATGGACCCGGCGACGGTCGCCGCCGCGCTCGACTGCCTCGCCGCCGTCACCTTCGCCGGCGCGCTGGGCACGGAGGAGG
This sequence comes from Cenchrus americanus, assembly GCA_947561735.1. Classification (NCBI taxonomy): domain Eukaryota; kingdom Viridiplantae; phylum Streptophyta; class Magnoliopsida; order Poales; family Poaceae; genus Cenchrus; species Cenchrus americanus. Next base: position 62,754,765 of record OX387240.1, read on the forward strand.
CGGAGCGGTCGCTCAAGGCCATCTGGGGCGTCATCTGCCCCAACCCCAAGTCCTCCAATGTGATATCCAGCAAGATCAGCCCCCAGTTGGTCGCCGCCGCCGTGTCCACGTGGACGTTCCTCGTCACCACCGCCGCCATCACGGACGCGCAGCGCAAGGCGGACCGCGCCGCCTGGAACGCGGCCGTCGCGTCCCTCGCTGGGGTGCTCGAGGCCGACGACCGCGCCGTCCGGATGGCGGCCGGCGAGGCGCTGGCGGTGTGCGTGGAGCTGAACCTGACGCAGCACACCCCGCGCAAGGACATGGAGGCGATCCTGGCCCGGGTGTCGGACCTCGCCGCCGAGGCCGGCGGCAAGGGCGCCGACAAGACGCTGTTCGTGGAGCAGAAGAATCTGTTCCGGCAGATCCTGGCGTACATAGAGCGCGGGGAGGTGCCGCGGATGGCGCTGCGGACCTCGTCGGACCGGAGGGAGTCGATCAAGGTGGCGACGTGGGCCAAGATGGCGCAGATCAACTTCCTGCGGCGGTTCCTCGCCGACGGGTTCCTGAAGCACGTCAAGGGAAACAACCTGTTCAAGGAGTCGTTCGACGTCGGCGCCGACGAGAAGGAGGCGCTGTCGATCCTCAAGAGGAAGCTGATGATGAAGGTCAGGGAGAAGGGGATGAAGATGAGCCGAGAGCTGGCGTGGGCGGCGAAGAACGTCTACTGCCTCCCTCCGCCTCAGGGAGCGCCGCCGGAGAGCAACAAGCCAGATCTGCTGCTCAAGCTCGGCTGGCGCTAGTTATAGATTTGCTACTAGCTACTATGGCATGGTCACTTGGAGTGTTCTTTTCTTTGATACGACTTGCCGAATGTTCGTGTGTTGCCATTGTTATATTATACCAAGCTATTGCTGAGTTGAGAACGAAATGCTTGAATCAAAATAATTTCTTTTTTGAAGTCCAATTTTTATCAGAGGACAATATAAATATTACACCATGTTCCATTAAAAAATCAAGGGGTTATGTGATATATCGAGTGTGCTTTTCTTTGGAAGACAGTGCACCTGTTCGTTTCCAATGTTTGAATCAACGCCTACGAACAGGCGAAAGGATCAGCACTGAAAAGTTCATGAGCTTTTCTGTTGGAATAAGAGATTTACATTCAAAGCTAGATAGACATGTACTTCAAGGGTTCCTTCTAATTAATTCATCCATCTCAAATTGTAGGTTTTGGGGGGTTTTTAGGTACATAGTTTTTTCTATACATTTAAGTATGATATATGTATATATGCATAGCAAAATCTATTTAAAATGGTATAAAATTTAAAACGGATAAAGTATTTATGTATATTTCAAATATAAATATAAGAGTAAAGTGCATCGTCGGTCCTTAAACTTGTGCAGTTGTGTCATTTAAGTCCCCATAATCTCAGATCTATTTCTGACTCCCTAAACTTGAGCTCGTGTGTCACTTAGGTTCATATACTCTCAAAGTGACTTTGGGTAGTCATATAGGTTCCTAATCTTGAAATGCATTGTCATAACACTAATATAATTAACATGGTAAGATCAAATTTTATGTTTTAAGTCATTATTTCCATTAGCATATTTTCTTACATGTCTCTTGGCACTTCAGCTTCACCCTCTATTCGTCTAGTGACTTATCTCAAATATATTTGATTTTAGTTTAGTTTGTGCAACCACGAGGTATTCAATTTTCAACAATCTTCCAATAATTGAGCATGTCTGTCATGTGCACTTACAAATATATGATATTACCTTCAAAGTAAAAGGATGTCAATCTTTCTGGATTCAACATATCAATATTCTACACATATAGTGAGTTGAAACTCATTTTATTTTATTATAATCAAATTGCATGTGTAAAATTAAGTTCTTTTTACCAATTTAAATGAGATGAACATGCCTTTAAAAAGTATATGGACCTAAATGCCAACAGAAGCCAAGTTTAGAGGAATAAATTTGCACTTTGAAAATATATGGACCTAAATGACACCCGAGCCCAAATTTAGAGAGTCAGAAATGTATTTTGAGAGTACGAGGACCTAAGTGCCACGGTTGTACAATTTTAAGGACCGCCAATGCATTTTACTCTATAAATAGTATTCTCCCGCTGAAAATACACAGAGTTCATGCCTACACGTAATCGGGGTTGCGTAGTCGGTAATAAATATGTTGTATAGTGGGCCCCATGGGCTCATCACTTTGGGAGCCCCAATATAGTTTTTGTGTGCTAGATAAGCAATATGACTTTAACATTTCAGAAATTACATTCAACATTTTATAAAAAAATAAATGAACATTTGGAATACATTGTTCAGATTTAATATTTTCAACATATATTTCAACATTTGAACAAACAAGATTCAACATTCGACAACAAAATTTAACATCTTCGTCCTCCTCGAGACGGGTGACGACGCGGAACATCTTCGTCCTCCTCGAGACGGGTGACGACGCGGACAGCCAGCGCCCTAAGGGCGACGAAGCTCGCGAGCGGGGCCCGGCGCACCCACGACGGCAGCTCGCTTGGCCACCACGACGCGTGAGGCCGCGACAGCGCAAGGGGATGGCAGCGACTCGCTGGTGGAATGACGATAGTTAGCAGGTGGGGTGGTGGCATCGTGCTTGAAGAGAGAAGAAGCATGTTAGTGTTGAGAGGATCCAACAAATGAAGTTACACGCACGAATCTAAAAGAAAAAAAAAGTCCATTCTATAACCTTCATCTATGGACGTAATCTGGGTTTCCACCCCCAACCACAAAACCAGGTATTGGACACCTATGAACTATGAAAACCATCTGATTTATACCCCTCGGCGGTTTCTGTCGCATATGTGGCACCACGTCAGCTATGCTTGCTGTCAGCGGGGCCCACTTGTCCCCTCCCTCTCCTCTTTATTTCCTTCTTCGCCCCTGTTCTTCCTTTTCGGCGGCGTGAGGATGGAGCCGATGCTCGCGTCGTCGTCGAGCCACACGGCGCCACCCCAGCGGGCCCAGTGTTTCTGCGCGGATGCGTCTGTGGTGGTGGGCAAAAGCATGTCGCCTCCATCGGCCAAGCGTGGGCGCTGCTCAGACCCACCTCGTCGTCTACTTCTGGGACCTTGATGCCGAGCTCGCCGTCGTCCTCAATGTTCTTCCCGCCGCCTCTCTCTGCCTTTCGCGCGACGCAAACGAGCACCTGCACCTGCTCCGTGCCCACTACCGCCGACATGCGCCGACTACCAGCACCAAACTGCAGCGATCCAGATTCCGTCACCGCCCAAATTAGCAGACCACATCCAACCTCCCTCCAATTCATTCCACCCACAAGGGCCTAAGATACTCCACAACCTCCCCAATTACTCCTCAACGAGCACCATCACCCATCGTACCGGGAATCTCAAATCTCGTTGCTGCTCGTAACCTACGAAATCTTCTTGCATTGGGTGTGTTGTTGCTTCTGCCGCCGCATGCTTAGCCGTTGCAACATGCCACTGAGGGCCACAACTGAGTGCCACGCCATGGGGGCACCGCCAGGGACCATGCTGGTGGGCTTGCGGCTGCAGCGACAAGATTCAGCTGGCAGTTGCGGCAGCAATCTCATTCTCACCAGTTGCAGGTCGTCGTCGTGGGTTCCTCTTCCCTCTCGCCCGCCCTCGCGTCGGAGGTTGGTAGCCATCTCTTCCCTCTCGCGGCGCACGATCAGGGTCGGCAGGGAGCCAGCTCGAGCTCTGTGAGGCTCGGGAGCACCGCGACATCGAAGGCCCAGAAGTGGTCAACACCACGACCGGGGTGAAGGAGTGCAGCCTGTGCCACGGGGACGCGACGAGGGCCCCACCGTGGCGCACATTGACAAGCACCTTAGCCCCGCCGGGGTCAGACCGACCATCCGCCGGTCCACGTCCACAGCGATGCGGGGCGGTGCTAGGCTGCGGCGGCGACAAGGGTCTTGGCCGGCCTCCACTTTAACTCATATGCCTATTGATGTGGCGCCTTAATCCATGTTGGCGATGGTGATGTGGCGCCACGTAGGCTAAAACAGCCCAGGAAACCATCGAGGGGTGTAAATCAGACGGTTTTGACAGTTCGCAGGTGTGCAATACTTGGTTTCGTGGTTGGGGGTTGAAATTCGGATCACACCCATAGATAAGGGTTATAGAATGGACTTTTTCCAATCTAAAATATCGGAAGCAACATATGTTATGGGCTTCCGAAAGTCGGATAGGATTTTCGTATCATTTCCCATCCCGGGCTTGGAGTCCAAGTTTTCATGATCCATCTCGAGAAAAAGGAAAAAGTCCATTCCACAACCCTCATTTGTAGGCACAATCTGAGTTTTAACCCTCAACCACAAAACCATGTATTCAGCACCAACGAACTATCAAAACCGTCCAATTTATACCCCTCAGCGGTTTTTAGGTGGTTTTCGCCAATGTGGCCACCACATCAGCTGTCCTTGCTGTCACACTTTCGTAGGTTCCACATGTCATTGAGATGGAAACCTCCTTCTTCTTCCTTCGGCGGGAGAGAAGCAAACACCACTACCTCGCGCCTCGTCCCCGGCACCGGCCGGCAGGCCTCACGGTGGCGGATGACGGCACCACCTGCAGGTGCAGGTACGCCGCCTGGAACGACGAGACCGTCGCGAGCGCCGCCTCCACGGACGCTTCCTTCCTAGACGCCGCCCGCCCGCGCTAGGGTTAGGGTTGAGCGGGTCGGGCTTTAACACGACCACCCGCTGCCTCGCAAGGACCCCATCTGCGCCCGGGAGCGGGGAGCGCGCGAATCGATTGACATCCTCGTCCTCCTCCTCCTCGGCGAAGAACTCGATGGTCTTGGTCTTGAACGTGAGCGCGAACTTGTGGAGCATGGCTGGGACGCTGGGTTGCGCCCACAGCCGCGCGCCCCATCGGCCCACTCTCTGTCTCCGCCGCCGGGCAGGGCGGGGGCAAGGCGACGCAAATTGTGGGAGCGCGGGGGAGGTGGGCTGGGAGACGAGTTGTGGGTGGCACCGGACGGTGGGGCGACACGGAGTTTGGGGGCGGTGGGAGGTGGCGGAGGAGTGGGGGGAGAGGGAGAGAGAGAGAGAGAGAGAGCGGATGGCAGCGGCGGTGGGATGGGGAGGACAGCGTCCCTGCTCGCACCCGTCATCCGCCACCGCGAGGCCTGCCTGCCGGTGCCGGGGATGAGGCGCGAGGCGGTGTGTTGGCTTCTCTCCCGCTGAAGGAAGAAGAAGGAGGTCCCCGGCTCAATGACATGTGGGCCCTACTAAAGTGTGACAGCAAGGACAACTGATGTGGCGGCCACGTTGGCGAAAACCACCTTCAAAAACCGCCGAGGGATGTAAATTGGACGGTTTTGATAGATCGTGGGTGTTGAATACCTAGTTTTGTGGTTGAAGGTTAAAACTCAGATTGTGCCCATAGATGAGGGTTGTGGAATGGACTTTTTTCCCGAGAAAAATGCAGTATACTCCTACATGTTGGGCACAATAATATGTTGGGTTCGGGTTAGCGTGGTTCTCCTTTTGGAATTGTTCCACTAAAAAATTATTCTTCCTAAAAGAACTAAAAATTATTATTTTTCTGATGCAGTTCAATTATTTTGATGACTTCTAAAAATGTCACACAATACTTTAGCCATTTTCAATTGTTTCATTTTATATATATTTCATTTTTCTGTTTATGAAAAACTTGTACGGTGCGTCGAGGGCAAGGGAAGAGTTTTTCCCTAGGAGAAACTTAACATTTGAGAATGTTCGCTTTGCCTGCATGTTTGTTTTACATAGTTATAATCTAGTACGTCGAGACCATGGATCGTGAGTGTTTACACAAGATTTTCGTTGGCCAACAATGAAGTCCAAAAGCAAAAGAACAAAAGCTGCAAACGTTTCACTTGTCAATACATCCTGGCATCTTGCTAAAGCCTAAAAGAATAGACAAAGGCAAGCCAAGCTTTGACTTTTTTTTGACAAGTACCACTTATATTATATTAAAGGAACATTTTACAAGAAGACCCTTTAGAAAAGGGTCAATTACATCAAGGTCCCTGAGGGATACAAAACCAAATTCGCCAGCGGACGGCTGCAGCGGCGTCTCGGATCGGATGCATGGAGCATGAGATGCGAAGGGGCCTCGCGGAGCATAGGCTAGGTGCTTGAAGGCAGCGTCAAGTAGGGGCAACGTCGGCGAGCCAAAGATGATGTTGTAGATGTCGCTGACAGGTAGATGGTCGCCTTCTTCAAAGCCGGTGGATGGCTTACTGACATGCCAATGACGAAGAGTCTTGAGCAGTCTTGATGTAGGTTGAAGTTGAGCTGTTTGGCAAAAGAAGGTGGAGATGAGGCGGTGAGATCCCGATGCGTTCTACGTCGGTACAAGATCCTCAACAAGCGGAGGCAGGGCCAGTGGAACAACCACCGAGGAAGCCAAGGTGGAGGTTGGAGCTTGTCGATGCGTTCGACGGTGAAGCTGTCTCCAAACAAGATGGGGCAAGAACACCAGAACAACCATCGAGTAAAACAGAGGCAGCGACGGAAGCAGAGATGGGAGTAAACCAAAGCGTTCGACGTCGTCAAAGAACAGAACAACCATCGATTTGAGATCTCCAGAACCAAATCCACCCAAAGGGGAAACCAATCCAGAGGAGAGAAACACACCAAAGCTTCAACACCGGCAAAATCTGGGGAAAGCTCTAGAGGAAGAAGGCAAAAGCTACTCGACAGATGCACAAAGGCGCGTTCATCAGCGGCACGAGCTCCCTAACAAGAGGGGACGGGGCCAGTGGAACAACCACCAAAGTACATCGGTGAGGTCTGGAAGAAGACACCAAGGAGCCAAACACGCAAGCCGGCGGGAGCGGAGCGAGGCAAGTGGACGGGGAGGAGATGATTTTATTTCGACTCACCATATGAGCAAAGACGGCGCGACAGATAGACCGAGGAAGACCTTGACGACGACACATCAGGCGGAGGCTCCATGACGACGCAAACCACATAGGATAGAAGCCACTAAAGCCATTAAAGACACGAAGGAAGGTAAAAACTTACTATCTAAAGATGGATCTACAGCTGAGTGGGGGAACCCTACCCTCCTCACCGCCGGCGAGCTCGCCAGAGGGGACGAAGGGAGGGGCCCGAGCAAGAAGGGGTGAGCGAAGCCTAGGCAGGGACGAGGTCGCTTTGTGGGGAAGCGTTGACATTGTACCCTTCTCTGTGATACACTATTGATAATTAACTTGCAGCACTCATAACATTAAGTACTAAGGAACTAGAGCACATTATTAGTCAAATTATCATCGTCCCTACAGTAGTGTACATGGAATTCCAACTAATATTCCCTCCATCATCGTACAAAACTATATAAGAGCTCCCCGCTAAAGAGTTCTCTCAACTCTCAACTCGCCACGTCCCCATGTAATGTTCGCTCTCTTCTGTCATGCATTTGTTCGCTTTGACAAAATAATTTGTCAAAGACCTAAATTTATGTGACGTGGGGGCTTGTTGACTTGTTCGCCATCAGGACGACCTGATGATAACTTGTGGTCAGCTGACGACCTAAACTCGGAGTTTAGGTCGTGGTTGTAATCTATCAGCGACAAATATGCCGAAATTTTCTCACGAACTTATCAGAATAGATCCATTGGGGAGTATTGTACGGCGGAAGGAACCGCAACAGGGAGATTCAGTGGTCCCCCCTATAAATAGGGCGGCCCGAGGCGGGGTTGACCCCATTCCCCTTTCTTCTTCCTCCCGTCACTCTCACTTCCACCGCTGTCGCTTTCCTACGATCTTGCGACCGCCTCGCTCTAGTGCGCCCGTACCCATCCAGCCACCAGCTCCGGCCAGCCACGCGCTAGCGCCACTGCCACGCATCGCGCTCCTCTTGCGCATGCGCATCAAGACCCTTTGCGACATTAGATCCATAGCAAACCCAAGCGGCGAAATGGCGGTGGAGGCGGCTTCCATCCCGGACCCGGTTCGGTTGAAGATGACCGAGGCAAAAAATCCAAGCTTTAGTGAACCACGGGCTGCTCCAACCCAAGGAGGAGGTGGAATGGAGGGCTGCCGCTGGGGAGCAGTTCCCGTGCGAAGATGTCAAGGAGCAGGTCGTCTTTGCGTCCTTCTTCGAGCGCGGCTTCAACCTCCCGGTGGGGGATTTCTTCCGCGGCCTGCTGTACTACTACCAGCTGGAGCTAGTACATCTTGTTCCCAACTCTATTACTGTAGTTTCAACGTTTATTCAGTTCTGTGAGGCGTATCTAGGGATATTGCCTCACTTCTTGTTATGGAGGTATTTCTTCTGTGTCAAGAGCACTGGCAAGAGGTCGGGGCCAGTGGGGGCTATAATGTTTACCTTGAGGTCAGGCCTCAAGGTGGAGTGGATAGACACCGATCTCCCCGACAACACTACTGGGTGGAGGTCGGAATGGTTCTATATTGTAGATCAGCTTCCTGGGCTTCTGCGTCGTACTGGCCATAAGCCAGTGAAGATAAATGAGTGGGAGTTGGGGTTGTCGTCCTGCGATCTTGGGGATCTCAAGGGAGTCCTGGAGCTCGTTGGTGACATGAAGAAATGAGGGGTGACCGGGGCTGCAGTCGCCAGGTCGTTTTGTCGGCAGATGATTCAGCCGATCAAGGATTGGGTTCACCCCGCGTATGAATACCGTGGGCCAGTAGAATCCAGATCGGTATGCTTTACCGACCAAATTGGTGGATGCCGCGTGGCAGCCACATTCGCCGCTGTGAATCTCAGCTAAGAGCTGGAGGCCTTCTGATCGTAGGATGCACTTCATCAAGACGCCAGTAGAGGCGGCTTTTCTATATAGGTTGGTACCAATCATGACGTAGTTAGCACTTCGTCGCGTGATACGCTCTCGCTATGTTTTGTCGTCGGGGACGAGCTGATCGAGTATGAAGTCTATGAAGGGCTTGCGCCAATCATCTTCTTTTTTTGACATTAGCACGTCTCGGGGAGGTGCTAAGTTTTGATCATGCGGAGGTGGCTCTAGACTATCTGGGTCCAGAAGCTTGATTGAAGGTTTACGTAGGTCTTGGACAAACACGCCTGCTGGGACTCGAGCTCGTCGAGAGCCTAGTTTGGAGAGTACATCGGCGACCATGTTGTTGTTTCGTGGGACGTGCTGGAACTCAATCCCCTTGAAGTGGCCTTCAAGTTTGCGAATCTCAGTGTAGTAAGCATCCATCATGTCCTTAACGCAGTCCCACTCCTTGTTGACTTGCTCGATGACGACCTTGGAATCGCCAAAAGCCAGTAGTCACTTGATGCCAATGGACACTGCTATGCAAAGTCCGTGGATCAGGGCTTCATACTCTGCACCGTTGTTTGAGGCCTTGTAGTGGATTTGTAGGACGTACTTGAGCTGTTCTCCGTGAGGAGAGATGAGTAATACACCTGCGCCCGCCCCTTCGAGGTTGACGGCGCCGTCGAAGTACATTATCCAGTGTTCAGGCCGCTCCTTGGGAGGGGGCATCTGGATCTCTGTCCACTCAGACACAAAGTCTGTGAGGATTTGCGACCGATTGCTTGCCTGAGGCAAAACTCGATTTCAAACTCTCCAAGCTCGACTGACCACTTGATGATGTGGTCGTTGGCGTCGCGGTTGCGGATGATTTCTCCCAGTGGGAACGATGATGGAACCACGAACTTGTGATCTTGAAAGTAATGGTGAAGCTTTCTCGACGTGATCAAGAGCGCATAAAGCAACTTCTGAGGTTGTGTATAACGTGTCTTAGCGTCGGCCAGGACCTCGCTTACGTAACACACATGTCATTGAACAGGATAGGCCTGCCCTTCTTCTTCTCGCTCAGCGACGAGGACTGTGCTGACCACATTAGTGGTGGCAGAGATGTAGAGTAGTAGCATTTCCTTTAGAGTTGGAGGTTTCATGATTGGAGGTGTTGTCAAGGACTCTTTGAGAGTCTTGAACGCTTTATGGGCCTCATCATCCCACACGAACTTGTCGGCCTTCTTCAATAGCTTGAAGAAGGATAAGCCTTTTTGCCGAGCTTGCTGATGAAGAGACCTAGAGCCGCCATCATCCCTATGAGCTTCATGATGTCTTTCTTATTGGATGGCTTGGCCATCTTGCGTATAGCGCCGACCTTCGCAGGGTTGGCTTCAATGCCTCGGTGCCCGACCATGAAGCCCAGGAGCAGTCCGGACAGTACACTAAATACACACTTGGTTGGATTGAGCTTCCACTTGAATTCTCGTAGGTTGGCAAAGGTTTCAGTGAGGTCGGCAATGAGCTGATCCTCGGCGGTGGTCTTGACAACTAAGTCGTCTACGTAGGCTTCGACGTTCTTCCCGATCTGCGATGCTAGGCACTTCTGATTTGCCTTTTGGTATGTAGCTCCAGCGTTTTTCAGGCCAAAAGTCATGACCTTATAGTAGTAGATGCCGTGAGGCATTATGAATGTTGTTTTGTCTTCATCGTCGCGATGGGCTATCTGATGATACCCTGAGTAGCAGTCGAGGAAGCAAAGTAGGACGCTACCAGCCGTTGAGTCCACGACCTAGTCGATACGCGGAAGAGGGAAGGGATCCTTGGGGCAGTGCTTGTTAAGGTCGGTGTAATCGATACACATCCTTAATCCGCTAGTCTTTTTCGGTACAAGAACTGGGTTTGCGAGTCAAACCAGGTGTTTACATTCTCCGATGAATCCTGTAGCTAAGAGCTTACAGACTTCTACTTCTATAGCTTGTTTTCTATCTTTTGCAAATCGCCGGAGCTTTTGCTTGATAGGTCGTGCAGTCTTATTGACTTCAAGTGCGTGCTCAGCCAGCTCCCTGGGGACACCAAGCATATCAGATGGACTCCATGCGAAAATGTCAGCGTTGTCCCTAAGGAAACTGGTGAGCGTGAGTTCCTATTTGGGGTCGAGGTCGGCCCCGATGACAACTTCCTTGGATGCGTCGGGCAGGCCGAGGCAAACCTTCTTGACAGCTGGACTTGGGTCCAGTGTTGTGTTAGTGTGCTTCTGCTCTAGTACCTTCATAGTGGTTTGGTCGATCTTGGCTGCCTGGGCGACCGTGACCGTTGCTGCGACTTTGATCGCTGAATCTTTGGAGATCTCGACGGTGGCGCTTTCACAGTTGTAGGAGACAATGATGTCCCCGAGGATGGAAAGGATTCCGTTTGGTGCTGGCATCTTGATGATGAGGTAAGTGTGATGAGGTATGGCCATGAACTTGGCGAACATAGGTCGTCCGAGGATGGCGTGGTATAATGAGCGAAAGTCCGCGACCTTGAACGCCAAGTACTCTGTGCGGAAGTTTTCTTCAGTGCCGAAGGTGACCGGTAGGCATACACAACCTATGGGGTACGCAGCCTTGCCGGGCATGACCCCATAGAAGGGTTCATCGCAGGCAGTCATTTTGTTGAAGTCGAACTCCATTTTGCGTAGCGTCTCTGTGAAGATGATGTTCAAGTTGCTGCCCCCGTCAATAAGGGTCTTAGGCAGGAAGGCCCCGTTGACTATGTTGTTAACGACCAACGGGTAAGTCTCGGGGTCAGGGATGTGAACCCAATGATCTTTCCTGGAGAAAGTGATTGGGAATTCGGACCAACGCAGAGGCTGCGGGTTCTCGGTGTTGACATGCCCGATCTCCCTAGCGTTTGATCGGTTCTGTCTGTTGCTTTTGGTCGCTTGGCGACCGCCGACGATGAAGTTAATCTCGCGGTTGGCCTTCTGGAACACACCATTGGGGTTGCCCCCTTTGGGCGACGGCGGTGGAGTCTGATCCTTTCGATTATTGTCGTGGTGATTGTGGTCGTCCTGGCGACGTCGATCATCGCGTCGGTCACCTCGGCGATCGTTGCGCTGGTCGTCGCGGCGATCATCCCCATAGTCGTCATGCCTATCATCATGGTCATTGCGACAGTAGTCGTCGTGCCTATCATCGCGGCGATAATCACGTCGATCCCTGTTGTCATTACGACGATAGGGCCTGCGATCACGGTAATCATGTCGATCAGGTCGACGGTTCCGGTTGTCGAAGCGTTGATCAGCATTCCGGTCGTCATTGTTGCTTCTCCTAGTCTTCTTAGAGGTAGACGGGACCCCCAGGGCACGCTTCAGCTGCTCGCACTCCCTCATGGTGTGCTTAGCATCACGGTGGAATTGACACTGATCATCCATGACCATGTTGAAGTCGCCTTCGAGGAAGGTGGAAGGTCTTGGTGGATCTGTCATGTAGGCTTCACCAGATCGTTTGCGCGACCTGGTTCCTCCATCATCGTGATCTTCTCTGCTGAAGTCGTGCATCACTGCGTCTTGAGTGTCGGCCAGTTTGTCGATGTAGGCCATGAAGTCATCGGTGGTGTGTGCATCGGCTTCATGAATCTTCTCGAATAGCTTGATGTTGGTGATCCCCTTCTTGTAGTAGGAAATGACGTCTTCATCTTTGACACCTGCAAGGGTGTTGCGGTTCTCGAAGTAGCGGTTGGTGTACTCTCAGAGAGTTCCATCACATCTCATCCACACTCTGGCGAGGTGGTGAGTGTTACCAGGATGATTATAGGTAGCCTGGTAGTTGGTCGTAAAAAGGCGAGACGAAGTTGCCCAGGAGGTGATGCACTCTGCTGGGAGGTTATCCAGCCACAGGAGTGGTGCCTTGCCCATCACAAGGGGGACATATCCCACCATGTGGTCTTCATTGCCCCGGAGGCGCGTGCTGCAATGCTATACATCTTGAGCCATATACTTGGGTCAGAGCGACCATCGTACTTCTCGGTAGCCAGTTTGAAGTCCTTTGGGTATCTTATCGTCCAGAGATGTTGTGAGAATGCTGGGAAATTATTGACCGCTCCTGGGCTTGCTGACAGGGCGTGAGCTGCCGGGATGACGTAGAGGTCATCGGGAGGGCCATTGTCTTGATCGTACTGGGCACGTCGCAGGAGTTCCTGGTCGTGCATATGCCGGAGGCCCTCAGCTTGAATGGGGTTGTTGGCATCAAGGGCGTCGGGGACCCCATGTTCGCGGTCGTAGTTAGCATGTTGTGCTATCCCCACTTCATCTCTTATGCGGTGGCATTGGCTTCCTTCCACCCGATTGTCCAAGACTGGAGGAGGCTGAGCTCCTGCATTGTGTCTTGGGTTTGGGCAGCGTTTCCCTGACGTTGGCAGCGTTAGCTGCGTTGTTGACGATGTTGATAGCGGTATTGGCCGGGGCATTAACTACAGGGTTGGCTGGAGCATTAGCTGCTGAAAGGATCTTGATGTCACCTAGAGGGGGGGGTGAATAGGCGAATCTGCACACTTATAAAAATTCAACCCACTGTCAGTACTGAAACCGGTCAGATCGGTTTCCAAAACCGGTCAGACCGGTTTTACACAGATAGAACCGACAATATGTAAATCCCCTCTAAGAGTTCTAGCACAAACCAAACTGTGTGGGACTTCCACAGGGGTTTCCAAGAGTATCAACAGAGTCCCTGCACACAGTATAAGCACACCAAAGCAGATCGAAGAGGAAGCACAAGATATATGCTAGATGGAGAGATAAAACCACAAGCAAGATATATATGAAGTAAAAGCACAATTGACACAAGGATTTATCCCGTGGTTCAGCTCACCACAAAGGCTTGCTTACGTCCACGTTGTTGAGTTATCCACACAAGGATAGACTCGCCACTCAAGGCTTGCCCTTTACCTTGGTCTCAAGTCAAGAGAACAAACTCTTGATATGAGAGGGTTTCCACTAGATTCGCAGGGGTAATACAAACTTCTTGGAGCTTCCACAATCTTGGATTAGAGCTTCCAAGCGACCTCTAGCCGTCTAGGAGCAAATGCACCAAGAGTAAAAGATGCTTCAAAGATCTTCAACGAAATCAGCAGGTGCTCAAGTGTGGGATGCTCACAAGGCTTCTCAAAGCTCTCTAAAACTCTCACACAAGTCACTCTCTCAACCCAACTCAAGGATATGGCACTATAGGCTTAAATCTCACTTAGAGAGGTTGGGGAGAGCTTTGTTCTATGGTTCTGGAAGGTGTTAGGAGTGGGGAGAACCAGCAGCCCCTCAAAGAGGAGCTCATGGGTATAAATACCCACCACACTCAAAACTAGTCGTTAGTCTGTCAGACAAAACCGGTCAAACCAGTTTGCCAAACCGGTCAGACCGGTTTTCAAACCAACTAGCTGTTGGACGGTGTCAGTGCCCAACCGGCCAGACCGGTTTCCAATACCGGTCAGACCGGTTTTGGCCAGAGAGCTCAACTAAGGTTTTGATCTCACAGGTTAGATTCTCTAGGTTTCACTTGAGCACTTTTTGATGTTTGTTGTCCAACCAATGATTCATCCCTCTTGATAGTACGACATACCTAAACTCAAGATAAAAGATAAACCCTAATTAATCTACTTGAGCTTGAACCTCCAAGGTACGCCGGTAATTGATCTTTAATGATTCGAGGGCTTCCAATGATGTGTACCAACTGAGCACATGTTGTAGATGAACAAATATATATGCATATGCTTGAGCATGTCCACCTTGAACTAGTGACTTAGAATTCTTCCATAGAGTAGAGATCAACCACTTTGAATTCTCAAGTTACTCCGATTAATCAATCATGACATTAGATGCAATTTATCACTTTCCTCGGTAGGCTTGGATGTGATACTCCGAAATCCTTGACGCTCTCAACTTCACCCTAGCCACTTTGCTTATGGTCGCTATCCACAGCCTTAGCTTAGTTCCTCATTTAGCCATCTTGATCTCTTCGTCACTTATCCTTGCCACAAGTGAGTCAAGCCTTGCACCATAGAGATAAACCATTTGAGATGCCACTCAATTTGTTTGTCCTTTGATTGATATCAAAATATTCTTGCTTTTGCAAACTTCCATTTGTAGGTCTAGAGTAATATAGATAACCATATGACCTTTGTCAAAACTCAACTTGAAGTCTTGCAAATAGCTTCTTTGAACAAGTCAATAATCTTCATAAAAAGTAAGAGTGAAAACCATTTGATATTGAACTTGGTAAACTTATTGTTTAGGTCATCAAGTTCCATCTTGTAACAATAGTGAAATCCCTTGATGTTTTGCTTGATAAACCTCACAATATTGGTCATCAATCTCTATCATGTGTCGGTGGTGAAATCCCTTAATACCATATTCAACTTCGATTTATTTCTCCCATTATTATACCACAAGCTTCTTCTTTCTTCATAATGTTCTTTGCCCAACATAGAAAGGCCAACCAATCATTACATATAATCATGCCTCTATATTTGCTTTTCTTTAGCTTAGGATAACTTGATGTATGCTTTATGCAAAGTCCAATGGGAAGAACATCCTTTCCTTATCATGACATTAACTCTTTAGCATGCTTGTAATTATTTCAAGTATATTGTCATGATCCACCCTTGTCTTATTTGCAATATGTGCCAAATGCATGAATTTACACATAAATATCATTTATCAATAATCAATGACCTGCTCACATGCTTCACATGAGTGTTAGTGTTTTAATCAAGTTGTCTCTTAATTCACCAAAACCCACTTAGGACTTGATTGCACTTACAGCTGCAGCATTGGTAGCGGGGTTGACCGGCTGCGCTACTTCGTTTTCGCCTCGTCCCTCTTCAGCCACTGGGTCGAGGGGACCCTAGCTGCGACATCGTTGGCGAGGACGTTCCGATCTGCTCTTGGAGTATTGCTGTGGATCTGTTGTATCCAGGGCCTCTTTCTTCGATCTGAGCAGCGGCAACGCGAATGTTGGCTTGAAGACGTCGTACCGCTGGAGAATCTTCGAGGTGGTTTAGGGCGGCAAGAGCGGCTCCTAAATTGGTCTGCGGGGAGTTGTAAACGTCGAGGCCATCGCGTTCAAAGTCCCTGAGAAGGTCTCTTGCACGTAGTCGGTGGATCATCATGGCATCGCTGCTGAGGAGCAGCTGGTGCCGCAGGTGCTTGTTGCCCGGCGTTGTCATTTACTTGTCCGGCGTTAGCCGGTTGTTGGCCTACACCTGGGGCAGCAGCAGCGATCTCTTGTTGTCGTCGGACAGCTATGACAGCATTGGCGTTGTCACGCTCTTGGCGTTGCTCATCGGTTTCCCCATCTTGAGGTGGTACATTCGCAGAGACGACCAAGATCTCGCGATCTAGAGTCTCGAACTCCTCTCCCGGATAGTTCGGGGAGATGGTTGTGCGGGAGATCTAGAACGCAAGGTGGTCCGGAGACGATTCTTGGTTCAGCTGGTGGCGGCGGTGGGCCGCAGTAAGAGGTCGACGAAGCTTCTTGAGGACATGGCACTGGCGCGCCGTGTGTTTGGACTTCTCACGGATAGGGCAGGGTTCATCGAGATGACTCCTGCAGCTTCCATGATCTTGGGTCTTGGGTCCAGATTCGATCTGGATCTTACGCTTCATGTAGCGTGATGCTACGCGAGCTACGTTGCGCAAGCCAAGAGGCATGCTGGAGGGCGATGAGGTCATGCTAGGGCATTTGACGCGTTCGCAGACTTTGATTGTGTCAGAGAGCATGCCCTCGACATGATCGATCCCAGCGATCAGGTCGCTAGGAGTGGGTGGGTGGGTTTCTGTCAACAGATCTGCTCTGATCTATTGATCAGCGGTGACCGCGTTGCTCTCTATGACGAAGCATGCAGCCGGAGTAGTGGATGTCGCCGGCATCGACCCAAAGCAGATGTCGACGGGGTTGGCGAGGATGCCCGCCATGCTCTCCGGGAAGACGACGCCGTTGGTTGAAGCCATCGAGTTGCATGAAGAACCTTGATTCCCCCCTACCTGGCACGCCAACTGTCAGATGGTGAGATCTGGACAGCCCACGGGGGTGTCAATCCTTGTGGTTTAGTTGTTCGGCGGGGTGGAATCTAAGGCTAAGAACTTGAAGGTCACAGACAAGTACGTAGAACACAGAGAACACGACGAGTTTATACTGGTTCGGGCCTCCGGAGAGTAAAACCCTACGTCCAGTTCTTTGGTTTGTATTGCTTGGGGATTGCGTGATTGATTGGATACACAAGGGGTCGCCTCGTCCGCCTTATATTGGCCAGCGGACGAGGTCGGTTACAAGACTCCTGGTCGGTTACGACCAGGAGACCTAATTCTACTTTACACATCTTGCCATATCTCGTTGATCTTCTTTGGGTGAAATCCACCAAGGTCTTGCCGAGTTTTGAGGTCGTGTTGGATTAGGTCATCTGGGGAACTGTCTGGAAGGTCTTCAGGAGGTCGTGTGGGCCGCCAACTAGGTCGATTGGGCCCACTGACAGGTCAGCGGGTCTTCTGGTAGGCCAGACCCACTTGTCGGGACGGCCGTGAGCCTGGTCGGTGGGGACCCAGGGGTACCCATGTCTCATAGTCACCATCCACTATGTCTTCTCTCAACACGCAAAGTGTCCACATAACCATCTACTAAAATCATCAATTTATTTCTTCTATCGATTTTCTACGGCTAATAGCATCCATGTATGCAATGTGTTGTCTGCAGTAGAATGTTGTAATGCAATCACTTTAGTTTGTACTTTAAAATTTTATCTTCAAAATTTATTGAAATTTTTGCAGCAACACGCGAGGTATCACCTAGTTTTAAATATAACGTGTGGTTTGATCTGATAAGATCTCAAAATACTACTTGAAGGACTGGAACGACGAACCAGAGAGGGGGGATTGAATGGAAGCCAATAAAAATTCTATTCAAGAATTCGGCCTATGAACCCAATTTCACTCGGACACCTCTGCAAGCTTCTCTTGCCAAGTCCACGTAGCCACTAGAGTGCTACTGACCTAGGAGCAAGACACAACCAACAGCCACTCGAAACGCACAACGGAAAACAACATGACCCAACTGCAGGCAAACAAAACTGGTCGGGTCGATTTCTGAAACCGGTCAGACCGACTCTCTGGGACTTAGCCTCTCAATAGGAAGGGGAAACCGGTCAGGCTGGTTTGGCAAACCGGTCATGCCGGTTTTGTCCAGGAACCCCCCAAAACACCTTCGAGACCAAAACTGCCCTAAAACGCCTCAAGAAACTCTCCTCCTTTGAACAAGAAAAGCCATAGCATGACAGAGACCTTTCTGCTCAAAAACCCTTCACGATAGCCCACAGGGCTAAACTAGTCAAACCGGTTTGGGAAACTGGTCAGGCCGGTTTTGCCTGGACAGTCGGGAAGAACTCAGCCCGCAGGAAAAACTCAACTTTCCAATCGATCGATCTCCCGATTCGTTCGACAGATCAAAGTGAGACTTTGGGGATAGCCGAGGTACCTCGTGGGCTACCTTTGGCTAGAAGCTCGGTCCCCAAAACCAACTCAA
Source organism: Cenchrus americanus (assembly GCA_947561735.1). Classification (NCBI taxonomy): domain Eukaryota; kingdom Viridiplantae; phylum Streptophyta; class Magnoliopsida; order Poales; family Poaceae; genus Cenchrus; species Cenchrus americanus. The sequence continues at coordinate 62,773,045 of OX387240.1, forward strand.
TCAAGAGGAATCAGAAGTCAACCCTCAAGAACACCTTCCCATGGAAACCACCGAAAACACCCAAGTCGAAGCCGTTTCGGAGAGATTGTTGGAGCAAGATCACCAAGCAAAGAGGCACAAGATCCTCATACGTGACATCCAACAAGAATCCTTTAAAGAAATGCCCCCAAAACTTCCCCACGGAAATTCCAAACAAAGGCTCCGAAAATTAGGGCTGGGCACATTCAACCCGAAAACCGAAAATCGAACCAAACCGAACCAAACCCGAGTAACCCGAAATTGCATTTTTCGGTTTTCGGTTCTCGGGTTCGGTTCTCAAACTTGTACATTTCTTGATGTCGCCACACGCTGGAACTCAACATTTAAGATGTTGGTTGTTGCAGTAGCATATGAGAAGGTATTTGTGAGATATGCAGATGATGACCCATATTAGGCTCATGATTTAAACAGTGACAAGCAGCCTAGAGTGCCTGATTTTGATGATTGGGCTAACACATCAAAGATGGCTGAATTTTTGGAGAACTTCCACAAGTTGACTCTTCGTGTTTCTATCACTCTTTGCCCTACAGCTCACATTTTCTTCCATGAGGTTGCTAATCTGAACATCTTGTTGCGTTCATGGTGTGAAAGTAGTGACCCATTGCGCAAGGACATGGCTAAGAGAATGTTAGCAAAGTACAACAAGTACTGGGGTGATTAGAAAAGCTTCAATATACTCATCTTTGTTGCTATTGCTCTTGATCCACGGTACAAACTTGGAAACTACACTAAGATTGCTACCTTGGAGATGTTTGGCGAGGTCAAAGAAGAACTGGTTTGGGATGAAATGACAAACACACTTACAGAACTGTTTCAGGATTATGGTAAAAAATATTCTCCAAGTCAGAAAGAAACAAAATCTGAATAAGCAAAGAAAGATAAGGAAGAAGAAGAAGGCAGCTTGATGAGATTCTTGATTGCTAAGAGGTTGTATATGAATAATTGCGGTGTCACTTCTTCAAAATCAGAGTTGGAGAAATATCTTAGAGAAGAGAATGAAGAACAGAGCAACAAGTTTGATATTCTAGGCTAGTGGAAGATAAACTCTACAAGGTTTCCAGTGTTATCACGGTTGGCTCGTGATGTTCTAGCTGTCCCCATCTCTACAGTTGCATCTGAGTCTGCCTTTAGTACTGGTGGGCGCATTTTGGATGATTTTAGAAGCTCTCTCACTCCATTCATGGTGGAAGCTCTTATCTGCACTCAAGATTGGCTGAAGCGTGCTCCTTCTATCCCTAATGAAGAGGAGGAGGAGGAGTTGACTAAGCTAGAACAAGGTACAAATCATGCACCTTTCCTGTTCATCCTGTATCTCAGACAATATAATATCTTAGTTCATGTATGCATTTGCATTTGTAGCACTGCTTGAGGAAATGGGTGGTCTAAATATTGCTAGCAATGGTGCAAAGAATTCCACCAAGGAGAAGGAGATTGTGATTGATGAGTGATATGGTGAGAAAATTGAAAACTGAAATACCACATTGCTTGTTTACTATTGCACTACCACTGTTTATTAATGTAGTATTTGATTTTTAATTCTCTACTTAGGTAGCTTACAGCAACAACTACAAGTCTGAATGCTTGGAGAATGGACTATGAAAAGCGAAGGCTGCTGGTGTTTACCAACAATATTTATTCGTCTTTAGTGTCTTGGTGAACTGAACAATTTCTTTAGTGTCTTGGTGAACTGAACAATTACTTGTCTGGTTAAGTAGTCGTTGAACTTGGGCCAAGTTCTTAATTTATTATTTTTCTGTTGGCCTGTTGCAGGATGATGTGCTGTACTCCTGTGTGTCAGTGTGTGCAGTGTGCACTATTTGCCTGTATCGTGCTTCTGTTGTTGGACTGCACATCTTGTTCGGTCTATATGGGGGACCGAATAGACCGAACCGAAAAGTTCGGTCTATTAGGGTTCGGTTCCCAAATTTTTTTAAAAAACTTCGGTCCTCAGTTTTGAAAACCCAAAATTTCCCAAGACTTAAAAGACCGAACCGATTAAACCGAGTAGACTTAAACCCTGCAGCCCAGTAACCCCAACCAATTGTCCAGCCCAAGCAGCCCAATAACCTGAACCCACTCCAATATTTATGCCTCCCAAACCCTAGATGTGTACAGAGTTCAGCCTCCCCACTCCATTCTCTTAGCACCCGGCGGCGACGGTGGCGATGCGGCGCAGCCCCGGCTCTGCGAAGACGACGTTCCGTGCTTCCGACGGCAGAAGGACGCTGGGGACGGCGGTGCTTCCTGAGTCCTGCTGCCCTTCACGACGGCTCCAAGCAGTGAGGACTCCTGCAACCTAAGTCCTCATCCTCCACCGGTCGACCCCTCCATGCTCCCTTTGTTGCTCATCAGTTATGTCTTGTTTGCTCATAACAAGAAATTATTTAGACCGATGCCATCTTTATTTCCTTTTCATATCTAGGTTTTTCTTATTATTCAGGTAACATGTATCACTAGATGCAAAGTATGTAGTGCTAATTATTAAGTATAGTTGCATAGAATCTATAGACGTGATTCCAAATTAATTAGATAGTTGTGCTCATGATTATTTGTAATTTGAATAGATGTGGTTCCAGAATCATTATACAACAGTGCTCATGAGATGTGGTTACAGATTAATTATACATAAATGCTCTAGATTAAATTTTTATATATCAAAATGCTAATGTAGTCCTTCTGTTATAATGTGTAGATGCCCGAAGCAGAAGAGTTAATGACTAATATGGCACTGATAGTTAGTTCTGAGAGTGAGCAGCCTAACAAACAAGTGAGAATGGAACAGAGGGGTAGGAGGCAGAGGCAGCGAAGCAGAACCAAGGAAATGAGAAGGAAAGTGCCAAAGAGGCCAAGAAAAGAAAAGCTATGGCACCTAGATGAGAGGCATGGCAGGGCTTCACAAAAATCATAGAAAAAGACTCTGATGTCGTGAGGGAAGCAAGGTGCAACTATTGCAAGACAACAATTAAGTGTGAATCAAGAACCAATGGCACATCTTCGTTATCCAAGCATCTGAAGATCTGCAAGAAAAATCCCAATAAAGTTAATGATGACAAGCAACCTGTTTTGCAAGCTTCAGCAAGTCAAGATGGATCTAAGTCCAGTATTACTTCTTGGAGCTTTGATCCAAAAATGCTTAGGGAGGCTTTTATTGAAATGATTGTCACAGATGAGCTTCCCTTTGCTTTTACTGAAAAACCAGGTTTTAGGAAGTTCATGTCAAAGGCTTGTCCAAGGTTTAGTGTTCCATCAAGGAGAACAACAACTAGATATGTAGTTGCTGCATACAAAAATGAGAAAGAGAAGCTTAAGAAATTCTTCAAGAAATCTTGTGAAAGTGTATGCTTGACCGCAGACATATGGACTTCTAGGCAAGAAAAGGCAAAGAGCAAGACCACTTGAAAAAGACAAGTCTCGGACCATTTAGGCAAGGGCAATGACTCGACACATCCGAGACAAAACTATGCTCAAGCAAAGAGCACAAACCATCAAAGCAAACAAGAGCTCCCCCAACACATATGCATACTCCCCCTGAACAAGTGCCAACACTGGGCACAAACTGGTCAAGCCGATTCTCAAAACCGGTCAGACCGGTTCCACCAAACCGGTCAGGCTGGTTACCAAAATCGGTCAGACTGACTTGGTACAGCAGACCACACCCCCAAAAGCCAAAAATGCCAAAGAAATGCACAAACTCCCCCTTGACTCTTGGGATAGGTTCTAGGGATGCAATGGATCTTTTCTCAACCTTTCTTTCTCCCCATTGTTGCCAATGCATGAATCAAGGCTCAAATTTGAAAACATGCAACCCAGAGCTTCTCAAGTATACAAAATTCATCACAAGATGCTACACATGTCCAAATGAGAAAGTTAGATACTCTACAACTTCGTAATGACATCAACTTCATGATTACCAAGTTTCACAACCATTGGATGAAGCTAAGATAGAATTGAGCAATTTTGCGAAAATTTACCCATTCATGAGCAAAGTCCTAAACAAGAGCAAAACATGTCAAAATGGAAAAGCCACACAAACTTCATGCTACGACAACCATTCTAATCATAAGACCATCACAAACACCCACAAGCACCTCATGTCATGTCAAAGCCACCAAGCCATGTGCCTACTTCTATGTTGTCGACGATGAAAAGAATGCGAACCGAACTCATTGGTAGGCATCATGCAATGGTTCAACACCCCAATTAAAATTAACACATATGACATGGGAGCACATTTTCCAAGCAATTTACATTTCATTTTTAGATTCATATTTGGTACATGAAATGTCTTTGCGACAAAAAGGAACTTATGCCCCTCCACAAGATAAAGCATGGGGGCTAAACATTCATGATGACAAATGAGCCTTTGGCCCCATAAGATCAAAATAAGCTATCCAACCACAAATTAAGCATAGCCAAGCCACTTAAAACATGTCAAGATCATATAAAGGCATTTACTCACAAGAGAGCATGCATGTGACCCGTGGCAGAGCTAGGAACCAAACTAAGGGGGCCAGTGCTACAGTGATTATACATGGAACTCGTACGCACTGTCGTATGGACCTCCCTGGGCCCACTACCTCGGTGGGTACCAGGACTGACTACTCGATGGGCCCCTGGGACTACCCGACTTGCGCTCCACGGCACCTGCTGGCGTGAAGCACAAGGACTACAGAGGAGAAGTACCCGATTAGGAAGCTGTACATGTCCCACACTGTATAGAGGACTCCTAGACGTACTCGACTAGTACTCTCTCCCTGAACCAACTTGTAACCCCGCCTCCCGGACTATATAAGGCAAGGCAGGGACCCCTCTCTAGATCATCTCACCTCACGGCGTAAGATTGCATCATCTTGTAATCGTACCCAATCAATCCAGAGCTACGCAGCATACAGGACGTAGGGTATTACGCACCTGTTGACGGTGAATTTCCGTCAACCTAGAGTACTTGTTATACATTGGTTTCGATTATGATTTGCAACTAACCGGCCACTAGGCATACTAATGATATAACAAGTTCACACTTGCATGTCGATTTTGGAGTTTGTTGTTTACGCAGGAAATCTACGCTAAAGAGGAGACTTTTGGGATAAGTTCACCAAGCACTTTGGAAGAAGATCATGAAGCCCGAGAAGAGTCAAGACACGCGATGAACATGACTCCAAATGACCCAAGGACCGAAGCGTCAACGTGCAAGTCTTCAGGGACTCAACCGTAAAACGAATGCTTGCATAGCAAGGATTCAATCCTTAACCGTGAAGGAAACGACGTCAAAGGCCCACATGCAAGTGCACACGAATAAGGGATCACGCGAGAAGCAACCGGGGAGGAAACCGGGGCCGAACCGGGCCGAAGTGGGCCTCGGGCCGGCCGGCCGGGCCGACCGGCCCAGCCCACTCCAGGGTCGGTTCGGTCCCCCTTTGCCCTAGGTGTTCATCTATTTATTCCCTCTGTCGCCGTCGACCGACCCATCGAACAAATCATCCTACCGACTCCAATCACCAGAAAACCACCGCCACAAGATGAGGGAGAGAGTTAGATGAGCTCGTCGCAAGGATCAACGCCGGCGGAGAGAAGGAAGCAAGAGGAGGACTCCAAGCCGCTGGCCTAGGGGTGTTCCCAAGCTCCATCGCCGCCATCTTCATCGACGACGTTCTCCGAGTCTCCATCACCCCTATGTGCTTCAATCCGTGTAAGATGATGGGGTAATGTCTCCGTTCATCCCTAGGATTAGATGGATAAATGCTATGTGATCGCTATTCGATTTGTGGTTTCAATCTATTGTTTTCATGTTGATGATGCTTTGATGATTAAGGTTAGCTACCGTGTTTTTCGGCGTATGATATCTCGCTACTCCCATAGATTCCATCAACATACCGTGTCCATCATAGGTCTAGTCACGAATACCTTCGCGTAGTGACAGTACGAGAGGAGGGAAAGGGCGAAACCGTGGTCACAACCCCCGGTAGATTGGTTTACCGCTTTCGTGTAGTAGATGCATACCATGTTATCCTAGATCCTAGGGAGGGAACGCTTATCTTTCTTGCCCACTCTCTTGTCTTCACCCCTTTATATCTAGTTTAACCCTCGATTTGTTTGATCAACTTAACTTAGATTAACTTAGGTTAGATTGTCTTTACTTTTAGATTAATACTCTCTTTCAAAGGTTTTCCATTCATCTAGATTAGTACTTTGTTAAGCGCTAGTAATCCCCTTGCTCCGCAGATTGACAAGAACCTTGGGAATCCCGTGGTGAAAAAGGTGTAGGTCCGTACGCTTGCGGATCGTAGGTGGATACGAGTTTTATCCGTCAACAAGCCCCTTTTTCTGGCGCCGTTGTCGGGGAGCAAGCCAGTTTGCTACGTTTAATCTAGTATTAATTTTGTTGATTACTAACATCTAACCCTTATTTTATAGAAAAAAATCTTTTTTTGTTTTCTTTCTACTTTTTTTGTGCCTAGATGGATTTGTTCACCTCACCATTGGAAGACGAAGAGATGTCGCTGAGGGAGCTAGCAATGCCGTCAATGGAAGACATTGAGATGCAAAAATCAGATTTGACGTTTGCTACAACCCACTACGAAGTGAAGCCTGGAATCATCAAGTTAGTGGCGACAAAACCATTTAGAGGATTGGAGGATGACAACCCATATAGACACATTAAGGAATTCACGATGTTATGCAACACGGTGCAACAAAAAGGAGTTCCGACCGCTTGGTTCAAGTGGAATCTTTTTCCGTTCTCTCTCAAAGATGAAGCGCGAAGATGGTACACACTTGCGTCCGTTGAAGCAAAAGGAAATTGGGATGAGCTAGTGAAGAAGTTTATTTTGAAGTTCTTTCCCATAAGCAAGGTCCAAGGCTTAAGGAGGCAAGTGCTCACTTTCAAGCAAGGAGAGGATGAAGGAATTGATGAAGCATGGGACCGTTTTAATGAACTACTTGAGAGAGGCCCAAACTTGGGATTTTCCGGTGACTTAATGTTGCATACCTTTTATTTTTCACTAACCCCTAACTCGTCTCGTTTTGTAAGCATGTGTGCAGGCGGTGATATAATGGATAAAACAATTAGTGAAGCCGCACAAATCTTACAAAGGATAAGCAATGGACAAAGAACAATACAAGATTGGCAAAGATGTTGTCGAGAGGAGCAAAATGACAAAAGCAAGCCCAAGGTGCTTGCTGAAATTTCTGAAAAAGATGAACCGGAGGTCAAGGAAGATGAACCGACCATACAAGAAAGTGAAGATCCACTTCCCAAGGTAAGAGAAGTCATTTCGGATGTTAAAAATATTGAAACTAACATGAATGTAGGCCGAAGTATGTGGAATGCTAGACCATCGGCGGAGTTCAAGCAATCCGGTTGGGTTCAAGTTGATTTCGCCCCACTAATCAACTACCGAAGGAAGGAGGAACGCCGACACGTTGCCAAACTAGTTGAAGATATATTTGATCAAGAGATGAGTGGAGAGTCGATCCAAAATATGTTTGAAGAAGAAAGAGAAGAAGGAGATGAAGGATGGATCGACCGGTTTGATAACTCAAAGATTTATGATGAAGGAAGAGAAGATTACAACCGTGATGAGCCTAGTGACTCAAAGGATAAATGGGAGGAGATAGGACTCAAGCTAGATGATAGCTTGTGTGCTATTGAAGCCTACACACTAGCAAATCAAGACATGGAAGTACTCAAGGATGAAGGAAAGAGTGAATAAACAATGAGCGATCTTGACGACATGTGGTACATGGAAGATAAAGAAAGCAACATACAAGTCTTTGAAGATGAAGATCTGGTTGATAAAGAAGACTTCAAAGAAGAGATGAATGCGTACATAGTTGAAGGATTACATGTTCCACATGATGAGTTGAAGAAATTGCAAGATGGTGATGAAGAGGCAACTACACTTGTTGAGATAGATTCGCCTTCAACACCGCTTGATGAACCAAATATCACTCTTGTTGAAAAATCTCTAAGGCCAAGGTACGCGCTGAAATCTCAAGATATTATTGGTATTGATGATGATAAATTCAAATACTCATGCTTAACCAATAGTATGAATGATAGTTTAATGTCTATGCCTTGTTCCAATAGTGATCATGTTGATAGGCTAGATTTTCTTGAGAATGAAAAAGAGGAAACATTTATTTTTGATCCAATTAATCTCACACCTAAACAACCTTTGCCTAATGATGAGCTAAGTGCTATGCATGAAACATATGCTTCTTTTATTTACACCTTGACTTGTTGCTACAATTTACATGTGGTGTTAATTATGGACGCGTATGTTTACAATAAGTTTTGTAAATCTCGATCATGCTTTGCGCTTGGTCAAGCTAATGACCTTAAAGAATCATATGTCGGGAAAGGCCCGATTTTCACTAACCATGTAGACAAGGCTTGAATAATGAAAAAAGAAGTCATGCCTAAAAGAGTTGCAAGATAAATCATCAACCTCTCTGAATCCCGCGATGGATGCTGCTGTCTTCATCAATTTGAGAGCTTGTTCAGAGGTGTACAAATGAAGAAAATAAGATATTCAGAAGCTCCATCAAATTACCATTCCAACGCATCAAGAACCAACAAGTTTGAAGACCCATGCAAGAGTTATGGAGAAAACATTGAGCGTTGCGCGTTCTGAAATTTCAGGACAGATTTCATCGCCGAAGTAAAACGGACGTAACTCTCTTGTCCGGAGTCCGATTTGGGAAAATAAAGACTCGTTGGAAAGGAAATTTTGTGCACTGTGCAATGGAGTAGAGCTTGAGTATACTTTCTGTTCTGGACATTAAAAAAAATTCATGGAGTGAAGGCAGCACCGAAGGATGATAAAGAAGGAGATAATGATGAAACAAAAGGATGCTTTGGGCAAGTCTTTTATAAGTGATCAAGCACAACATGGGAAGTAAATTAAAGCTGCATTGGTACCTTTTCTTCTTGCATGAAGGGCCATGGCTATGCAACGAAAAGAAGGTATGTGAGAAAGTCCAGCTCTATGGCTTTAAATGAAGCGCTTTTCGGGAGGCAACCCGTTTCTTTATATTTTTACTACTTTCTTAAAGAAAATAAAGAATGGCACTATCTTATGATGATCTACTTGTGGTTATTAATCTAAGTTTAGTTTTCTTTTTAGAACCACCATCATGTTCATGCTCATATTTATTTATTTGCATGCATTGCATTTTGTTATCAACATGATGTTTCTTTGCATGTACATGTTTTGCATATAGTTGGCTTGGTTGTTTTAAGGCTCAATGATGTATGCTTTCATATCCATGTTAATGCTCCAGCTGGGCATTTTCCTTTTGTGATCTTGTGTAAACGTGGTGTTTAAACATGATTTCGGACCATCATCATTAAGTTCGATAAACCTTGCTAGCTTTTCATATGTTTTCATGTTGCATTGGTTAGTTTATAAGCTCTGCAATGCGCTTAATTTTTCTTGTGCTATAAGAGTTATTGATTTAAGGATAGACATGGTGTTTTAACCCTTGATAAATAAACCTTTATGGCTATGGAGAAATTCGGCAACCTAGTTGTAAATATGGTGTTTAGAACTAGGTGAAAACATTGTCTTTGTTTATATGCTTTCCTATCATGTGCATACACACCTTGCACCACGTACACTCATTAGGTTTTTATTCCTCATTAAACTAATTATGCCACAAGTTAAGAATCTCAGGAAACGCTGTTGGATTGTTGGCAATTCTATCTACTCCCAACCTTCACCTTGGGGGTAGAATGTGCGTTTAAAACATCTTACAGGCAAGATAAAGACTCTCACTACAAGGAAATTGAAGGATGGCTAAGAAGTGCTTTGTCTTCTTCTTCCATGACTAGCAAAATGCTAAGCATGGGGGAGACCCTGAATCTTCAACACGGAAGTGCAACATGACACTCTAGAAAATAGAATGATAAAGATCGTTAACATCTCCGGATCAATGCGCAAGAAGCCACCAATCTCATCAAAATTCTGCATGGTCTCGAAGGGAAAACACTGGATATTTTTGGATATTTAGAAGCCAGATGAAGTTACGATTCCAACAAATCAAGAATCAAGACAATCGGAGGTTACTACAAGCGGTTATGCCCGAATCATCGAGTGCAACACGTCCTGAAATCAGTTTTGGACAGCACGCAACGCTGAAGTAAAACGGACATAGCTCCCTTGTTTGAACTCCGTTTTTGATGAATGACCACACGTTGGAAAGGTAATTTCATAAACTTTTCAATAGAGCTATATTTCGATATATTTTCTGTTCTGGACAGAGGGGGAAATCCATGAAAAAGAGACAGCAAGGAGATGATGAGAACAAGAAAGAGGAGATGGTGATGACAACATTGAAGAGAAGGGTGACCAATGACTCCATTAAGCATACAAGATCAAATTCAGAAGTTTAGGAGCATTAATAAATCAAGACAAAAGCAAAAGCCACATTGATACATGGAGATGTCGGAAGAAGGCAACGAAGAATTACAAAGGATGGTAACATCTCCATGGACCTTCTCTTTTCCAAACACAAATGCTTGTAAGTATGCCTTCAACCTCAACTAGGTGCAACCTTTTGTTTTTCTCTTCCAACAATAACATGGCTACTAGGAGGACAACCTAGGTTTATTTTTACTTTCAATATATAAGCATGACCATTTGTTCACCTCGATGTTCTATATTGCCTATGCTTATGGAAAGATGATGAAAGTTGCCGCTTTGTTTTACCTACATGAAGTTATACATGTCTTGGCTAATTGCTCTCTATAATATGATCTGAAATTAATTTAAATACCGGCTCTTTTATTTGTGGAGGTGAAATGACTATGCTCTAGACCCACATACATATCTTTGCTCTTTGATTTAAGTTTATGGATAGCCGGATAACTTGTTGTTTTTATAAAAACTTAACTTTTATGCTATCTACATATTTGTGATGCTCTTGCAAAGTTCTACCTACCAAAGCCATATACATATATGTTTTATGATAACAAAACCCGTAGATTGCAAACATATGTTTTTGATGAGTTGGATTAGGATTGATTTCTATGGTTCGAGACTAAGAAGCTGGTCATTCCTTTGTGTAACTTTTTCATGCTAGCCTTTTTGTCCATGCATTGTGGGTTTTCACATCAAAAATTCCACAAACTTCACTGGGCATCCACCCTGAACCAAAAACATCTTTTTGTGATCACCTCCTTGTCCACAACCCAATTTGAGTATGGAGTAAAATTCTCGATGGAGATTCAAATATTCTACAATATTATGGAATTTATACTTACTTTAGCAGTCATTTCCCCTCTCTTTTATGCTCGAGGATGAGCATCGTTCAAGCATGGGGGAGGAGTCATTCTCTGACATAAATGCTATGTAAGTATTATGTTGCAAAAAGTTTTGAGGAGCAAAAGAAAAAAAAAGAACAAAAGAAAAAAATGAAAAATGAAAAAATATGATAAGAAGAAAAGAAAAGTAAAAAAAATAGGAAGAATAAAGTGAAAAAAAGAAAGAGAGAAAAATGAGAAGGAAATAAAATAAAGAAAAAAATAAAGATGCTCCTCGGTTTTTTTGCTTCATAAGTTCTCAAGTGCCTTAATGACAAATCCATACTCAAATCTTCCAACCATGTGCAATCCGATAACGAGGACTTCACTCGTGCCTCGGGATCATCCATTTGCCACTTGCACATGTCCACTTATCTAAATGTGTGTGTTTCGTCCCTCTCTCTTTGCAACATTTATTTTCCATGGCCTTTTTGACAAGTCTCGGTAATTCCAATAGACATCTCTCTTAATTTGACAATATTTCGGATGTATGTTTTGCTAGGATTGTTTTTAACCTTCCAAGCTCCACATAAGCCTTCCACTATCACATATGAGTAGAGTAGGTTGAAAATAATCTAGTATAGGCTTGAGTGACTTGATGAGATGAGTGTTCCATGAGCTTTTGCAAGAGATTTTCACTTATGTTGGATATGCATCTTTTTGAAAATCTTCCATGTGACAAGGCAATGGTTTGAAGTTCACTTAAGTTTGAGAGCATCGTGTTAAATGTGGCTTGTTCTTTATTGTTAGTCTATCTTCCATAATGAAAAAGAAGTCCGTCACAACTTGAACTTTAAAAATAAATACTTAAGAGAGAGCAATTTGCCTCGTCATGAATGACTAAGTGCAAGGACAACATTGGAAGGCAACACTGATTTCCCTTTTAAGCAAGGATTACTTACTCGAGGACGAGCAAGGTTTAAGCATGGGGGAGATGTTGACGGTGAATTTCCGTCAACCTAGAGTACTTGTTATACATTGGTTTCGATTATGATTTGCAACTAACCGGCCACTAGGCATACTAATGATATAACAAGTTCACACTTGCATGTCGATTTTGGAGTTTGTTGTTTACGCAGGAAATCTACGCTAAAGAGGAGATTTTCGGGATAAGTTCACCAAACACTTTGGAAGAAGATCATGAAGCCCGAGAAGAGTCAAGACACGCGATGAACATGACTCCAAATGACCCAAGGACCGAAGCGTCAACGTGCAAGTCTTCAGGGACTCAACCAGAAAACAGCGAAGCTTGCGTAGCAAGGATTCAAGCCTTAACCGTGAAGAAAACGACGTCAAAGGCCCACATGCAAGTGCACACGAATAAGGGATCACGCGAGAAGCAACCGGGGAGGAAACCGGGCCGAACCGGCCGAAGTGGGCTCGGGCCGGCCGGCCGGGCCGACCGGCCCACCCCACTCCGGGGTCGGTTCGGTCCCCCCTTTGCCCTAGGTGTTCATCTATTTATTCCCTCCGCTGTCGTCGACCGACCCATCGAACAAATCATCCTACCGACGCCAATCACCAGAAAACCGCCGCCGCAAGATGAGGGAGAGAGTTAGATGAGCTTATCGCAAGGATCAATGCCGGCGGAGAGAAGGAAGCAAGAGGAGGACTCCAAGCCGCTGGCCTAGGGGTGTTCCCAAGCTCCATCGCCGCCATCTTCATCGACGACGTTCTCCGGAGTCTCCATCACCCCTATGTGCTTCAATCCGTGTAAGATGATGGGGTAATGTCTCCGTTCATCCCTAGGATTAGATGGATACATGCTATGTGATCGCTATTCGATTTGTGGTTTCAATCTATTGTTTTCATGTTGATGATGCTTTGATAATTAATGTTAGCTACCGTATTTTTCAGGCGTATGATATCCGCTACTCCCATAGATTCCATCAACATACCGTGTCCATCATAGGTCTAGTCACGAATACCTTCGCGTAGTGACAGTACGAGAGGAGGGAAAGGGCGAAACCGTGGTCACAACCCCCGGTAGATTGGTTTACCACTTTCGTGTAGTAGATGCATACCATGTTATCCTAGATCCTAGGGAGGGAACGCTTATCTTTCTTGCTCACTCTCTTGTCTTCACCCCTTTATATCTAGTTTAACCCTCGATTTGTTTGATCAACTTAACTTAGATTAACTTAGGTTAGATTGTCTTTACTTTTAGATTAATACTCTCTTTCAAAGGTTTTCCATTCATCTAGATTAGTACTTTGTTAAGCGCTAGTAATCCCCTTGCTCCGTGGATTGACAAGAACCTTGGGAATCCCGTGGTGAAAAAGGTGTAGGTCCGTACGCTTGCGGATCGTAGGTGGATACGAGTTTTATCCATCAACAGCACCTCACGGCCCGAAGCTGTCTAAATTGTGTGCCACATGTCTCTTCCTTCGAGTTACCGATCTCGGTGAGGCCACATTCATCTACTTCGGCTACTCCCCTTAGTAGGTTGCCGGTCTAAAACACCGACAGCTGGCACGCCATGTAGGGGATCTCACCCGAGATCACATGGCGAACTCGACGGCTCCCGTATACGTCAAGCCAACCGTCGCCTTCAACCGCGGCGACACCTTCGTCTTCGGCGTCTGGGTCTGCACTGCTGACAGCGCTGGGTCCTTCCAACGCTGCCTCGCCATGCCGCCCAACCCGGAGACCGGCCTCGTGACGCTTCCCGAAGTAGTCACGGGCGAACTCGCCGGCAAGTTCGGCGAAATTTCACCTTTCGACCAACACGCCGACTTCGAGCTTGGATCCGCCTCCAACTCGAACTCGACGTCCCCATGGGCCACCGTATGCGAGCCGGCTACTCAGCCATCGCATGTGAACAGCCCACCCCGTGAGCGCTTTACACGTGGTCCCCGCAACCTTAGCAGGGCCCGCACGGAGGCTCCCCCTGTACGCCGGGCCGGCAAGGAGCCCGTACCCGAGTACAACTCGGACTCCGACACCGCCCCCGGCCACGCCTCGGACTCCAACCCCCTCTTCGGATTCTACTCGGACTCCGCGTACGAGTTCGACTTCGGGTCGGACCCTGAGGATCCCGAGTCCGAGGACAACTCTACTGAGCAACCCTTATCAGGGTCGGCTTATGGGCTGGTCATAACATCCACACCCGCCAGCAGATTCGTCTACTGGACAGACTGTAAGCCCGCCGACCTGATAGACGGGAACTCATGCTACGTCGCCTACCTCGACTCGCTTTCGTTCCAGGAGGGAACACTCTCACTCGAACTGAGGAGTATACTCCAACTGAGGTGGCGAGCTCTGACTCCAGTCTTGGCAACCCCGATCGCCAAGTCTTTATGGCTGCCGGCGACACGCCAGGAACTTCAGGGGCACAGGACCGGTACCTTGAAGACATCTCCGCAGACGAGCTGTCTGCTGAAGCACCCGCGGATGAGACCGACGCCAACAGGGACGCTCGACGTGAGCGTAACAGAAAGCGGAACGAACGGCGCCAGCGTCTTCAGACAACCTCCCCATCCGCAACCTCGCAGAAGCCCTTGAACAAGTCGAGAGCAGGGTACACACCACCCTGGAGCAATGCCTCATGTCGATCACAGCGATCGCACGCCAAGCTCAGGGGATACGTGTTGGAGAAGTCATCACCAAGCTTGCAGAAGACGCTTACTTCATGCGCGTCGACAACAGGGTCACCCAGCCGCCCCCGCCAGGAACCGCGACAACGAAGCTACAAGTCGCAGTGCTGACCTCGGCCGTAACCGTACTCGAGCCGAGCTGCCGGCCCAGCCCAACCGTACTCGTGCCAACGCCGGCGGACCTTCTCAAGCTGGCAACAGCGCCACAACTGCTGCCGACGATCGTGAGATCATCCCCCACCGCGACCCTGGTGGCGGAGACAGTGACGGCGGAAGCTCCAACCATGGGGCCAACTGGAGGGCCGGTGGCGGAGGCGATCGTGGCGGCCGAGGCCACGCGAACAGCAACGTCTCCGGAGCCTCACAAGGCGGCTATGACGCCCGCCAGAAGATCGAAGAACTGCGGAGGAAGAAGTCCGCCACCGTAGGCGACAACGACGGCTTCCCCGCCTTCTCTCCTCGGCTTCGCAACTTACTCCTCCCGGACAAGTTCAAACCCCTGGGAATCACCAAGTACGACGCGAAGCAATACCCCATCCAGTGGCTCAGATGCTACGCCCTCTCCATCAAGAACGCTGGTGGCAACAACGACACCAAGTGCCTCTACTTCCCCTTCTGCCTGGACCAAGCACCGCTCACATGGCTCGAGTCGCTGGACAAGCACTCGATCGACAAGTGGGACCACCGAAGGAGCAAGCCGCCAAGAACTTCGCGGGTGCAATGGGCCGCTCGGGTACTCGCATGGACCTGGCCATGGTGAAGCAGGAACAGGGCGAGACCCTTCGCAAGTACATGCGGCGCTTCTTCGACAAGCACGCCACCGTAGTCGACGTCACCGACAAGGAGGTCATCGACCTCTTCCAAGACGGTCTCTACCACCGTAGCACCTTCGAAGACTTCGGTCGACGCCGCCCCAAGTCCATCCCCCATCTCACGAACATGATCACGTCCTGAGCGGATGAAGAAGACAAAGCCAACGCCAAGTACGATGCCATCCGTGGCAAGAGCAAACAGAACACGGGCGGTGGCAGCAGCAACAACGGGAACCAAGGCGGTCGCAACAACAACAACTACTTGGGTCCCAACCACAAGCGCAAGCCAGACAACACTGTCGCGGCTATCCAGCGCCCTGTGAAGGAGAACTCGAAGAAGACCTCCGGCGGATTCAAAGACTTGCTGAAAGAGAAGTGCCCATGGCATCTGGACGGCAACCACACCACCGAGCAGTGCTACCAACTCAGGCGAGCACTCAAGGGTACCCCAGAGCCACCGCACCCTCATGACAAGAAAGGCAAGAAGAAGAACGACGAAGGCAATGGCGACTTCCAGGAACCCGATAAGACGGTCATCGTCCTCTTCGGTGGACTACCCAGCAGACGGGAGCAAAAGGCTACCCGTCGAGAAGTCATGAGCATTGAACCAGCAGTCCCGACCCCTCTCAGGTGGTCGGAGGTACCCATTACCTTCTCCCGCACCGATCAATGGACAAACTTCTCCGAACCAGGACGGTTCCCACTAGTCCTGAAGCCGGTGGTCGCGGGCTCCAAGCTTAACAAGGTCCTCATCGACGGTGGAAGCGGGCTCAACGTCCTTTTCGCCAAGACCTTGAAGAATATGAAGCTCGACATCACCCACATGCTCACCAAGAGCACCTCGCCCTTCTCCGGCATCGTCCCCGGCAACGTGGCTATCCAACTGGGCTTAGTGGTCTTGCCAGTTACCTTTGGGGAATCTCGGGACAACTACCATACCGAGTACATCAAGTTTGAAGTCGCGGACTTCGAAACTTCCTACCATGCCATCCTCGGCAGACCGACTATCGCCAAGTTCATGGTGGTACCCCACTACACCTACTTGGTAATGGGTACTCTCACTTCAAGGGGACTTGAAGATCTTGCACGACTGCGACACGAAAGCTGTGGAGATCGCCTCCACGAATCAAGTACCCAACGCTATGATGGAGATCTACGCTGCATCGAAGAAGCTTGCCCCAAGTGAACTCAACATCCCAGAGAAGTCGGATAAAGCTAACAAGCCTCGGCCAGCTGAGGAGGTTCTGGTCAAGACAATCAACCTCGGGACAGGCGACAGCAGCAAGACCACCACCATCGGGGCGGGTCTCGACCCCAAATAGGAAGACGCGCTCATCAACTTCCTCCGGGCTAACCGTGACATCTTCGCGTGGAAGCCAGCGGACATGCCAGGGGTGCCCAAGGAGTTGATCGAGCATTCCCTCAACGTCGATCCTAAGGCTACCCCCAAGCGACAACACCTCCGCCGTTTCGCCGACGACAGACGGGACGCCATCAAGAAGGAACTCGCCAAACTACTCGCGGCTGGCTTCATCAGAAAAGTCTTCCATCCTGAGTGGCTCGCCAACCCCGTCCTCATCCGCAAGAAGAACTCGAACGAGTGGAGGATGTGCGTCGACTACACCGACCTCAACAAGCACTGCCCCAAGGACCCCTTCGGGTTGCTGCGGATTGACCAAGTCATCGACTCCACGGCGGGCTGCGTCCTGCTCTGCTTCCTCGACTGCTACTCCGGGTACCACCAGATCGCGATCAAGGAAGAAGACCAGGAGAAGACCGCATTCATCACCCTGTTTGGCGCGTACTGCTACATGACCATGTCCTTCGGGTTGAAGAACGCCGGCGTCACATACCAACGAGCTATCCAGGCCTGCTTCAAGAGGCAACTCAACAAGATCGTCGAAGCCTACGTGGATGACGTGGTCGTCAAGACCAGAAACTCCAGCATGCTCATCGACGATCTTGAAGAGACTTTCGCATCCCTGCGCGAGTACCGCTGGAAGCTCAACCCGAACAAGTGCGTCTTCGGCGTACCTTCGGGTAAACTACTCGGCTTCATCATCAGCCATCGCGGCATCGAAGCCAACCCCGAGAAGATCTCCGCCATCACCAGCATGAAAGCTCCCACGTGCACCAAAAACGTCCAGAAGCTGACCAGGTGCATGGCGGCCCTGAACAGATTTATCTCGAAGCTTGGAGAACGGGGGCTCCCCTTCTTCAAACTACTCAAGCACCAAGAGAAGTTCGTGTGGACCACAGAGGCGGACCAAGCCCTTGCTCAGCTCAAGGGCTTCCTATCGAAGCTGTCAATCCTCACGGCTCCTCGCAAAGGCGAGCAGCTACTGCTCTACCTCGCTGCGATTACTCATGTGGTCAGTACTGCCATCATCGTCGAGCGGCAGGAAGACGGCCACGCCTATCTAGTCCGGGCCGCCCCGCCTACTTCGTCGCTGAGGTCTTGTCCGAGTCCAAGGCACACTACCAGCCAATAAGCGTAAGCTCCCGTACGCAAGGCTCATCACCTCGCGGAAGCTACGACACTACTTCCAGGAGTACTCGATCTCCGTCGTCACCGACTACCCGCTCGGCGACATTCTGCGGAACCAAGACGCGACTGGAAGAATCTCCAAGTGGGCAGTCGAACTCGGCGCCCTCAACATCGACTTCAAGCCACGCGTAGCCATCAAGTTGCAGGCACTAGTCGACTTCATGGCGGAGTGGCAGGAGAATCAGCTACCTACTCCAACCGAGCGACCAGGGCATTGGGTGATGTACTTCGACAGTTCACTCAACCTCGAGGGCGCAGGTGCAGGGGTACTCTTGATCTCTCCAATGGGCGAACAACTCAAGTACGTCCTGCAGATCTTCTGGAAGGTCTCAAACAACGAAGTCGAGTACGAAGCTCTGCTACACGGGCTCCGCCTCGCTGCTTCACTGGGCATCAAGCGGCTACTAGTCTACGGCGACTCCGCAGTGGTCATCAACCAAGTCAACAAGTCCTGGGACCGCAACAAGGAGAACATGGATGCCTACTTTCTAGAAGTCCACAAGCTCGAGAACAAGTTCTATGGTCTCAAGTTCCACCACGTCGTCCGCGACAACAACGTTGCAGCGGACGTCCTGTCGAAGCTTGGTTCTACTCGCGCTCAAGTACCAGCGGGTGTCTTCATCCACGAGCTTCACGTGCCATCCATCCCGAAGCCGGCGCCACCGACCACTGTCCCAGCGTATCCCCCGGCTGGTCAGGAGGTCATGATGATCGACGTGGACTGGAGGCAGCCCTTCATCGACTACCTCAGCGAGCAGAAGGTTCCCCCGGACAAGAACTCGGTAGAGCAGCTCATCCGCCGTGCCAAGTCCTACGTCCTCATCGGAGACAAGCTCTACAGACAGGGTGCATCTTCAGGAGTACTCATGAAGTGCGTTCCCAGACAAGAAGGCAAAGACATCTTGGAGGAGATCCCTAAAGGCGTCTGTGGCAACCACGCGTCCTCTCGCACGCTGGTCAGCAAGGCCTTCCGACGAGCCTTCTACTGGCCCACAGCTCTGGGCGACGCCGAAGAACTCGTCAGAAGGTGCCCAGGGTGCCAATACTTCGCCAAGCAGCAACATGTCCCAACCTACAAGCTAGTCACCATACCGCTAACCTGGCCTTTCGCCTGCTGGGGGCTCGACATGATTGGGCCACTCCCAACTGTGCCAGGTGGATTCAACAGAGTGCTGGTGGCCACCGACAAGTTCACCAAGTGGATCGAGGTCAAGTCGATCACATGCCCCAAGGCTGACAGAGTACTCGACTTCCTGGATGAACTGGTACATCGCTACGGACTACCCCATCGCATCATCACAGACCTGGGCTCTAATTTCAACAATCACCAGTTCTGGGAGTACTGCGAGAACAGCGAGATCGACGTCCGATACGTCTCAGTCGCCCATCCTCGGGCCAACGGACAAGTCGAGCGTGCCAACGTGATGGTGCTCGACGCTCTCAAGAAGCGGCTTCACGACGCTGCCAACTCCAAAGGAGGCAAGTGGATCAAGGAACTACCCAATGCTCTCTAGGGGCTACGTACTCAGCCCTCCAAGCCTACAGGGCAATCCCCGTACTTCCTGGTCTACGGCTCCGAAGAAATCCTCCCTGGTGATGTCATGTGGGATTCACCAGTAGTTGAGCTCTACAATGAAGGCGTCTCAGAAGACAACAGACGAGTTGACATCGATGGACTTGAAGAAGCTCGTTGTGCCGCCCTCGTCCAATCAGCAAGGTACCTGGAGGGTATCTGACGCTACCATGATCGCAACATCAAGGAACGCTCCTTCAACGTTGATGATCTTGTCCTCCGTCGCATCCAGAACACGGAAGGACTACACAAGCTCAGCTCACCCTGGGAAGGTCCCTTCACAGTTGCAAAGGTGACCGGATCGGGCTCCTACCGCCTCCATACGCTTCAAGGTGAAGACGTCAACAACTCGTGGAACGCCGACCAACTCTGTCGGTTCTACGCCTAGTCTATACGACTACCCTGGGGGCTCAAGTCTATACGACTACTCAAGACCCCTTCGCTGTAAGCGGCCTCCGGTCCGTGGCACCGCCTCCGGACTACTCCTCTCCAGATCCAGCCCATGCGGCTACCTACGGATCTTGGGCTGCGACGAGCGACAAAGGACTCTAGCAGCGGTCTACTGAGAGACCAGGTACTCCAAGATCCAGCCTACACGGCTACTAACGGATCTACTGCTGTAAGCGGCTCCACGCCCTAGCACTACTTAGCCGTAGGCGGCCTCCGGGTCCTGGCGACTACTCTGTAACAACGGCCCTGGCCATCCAGGTGTACTTCCTCAGTAATAAAGTTTGATTATCCATCAACTACTTTACTGTCTTCCTCCCTCAATGGGACCACTGCCGAGTACGACTACTCGCAACGACTTCATGATGGGACTCCGTGTCGGTGTTTTAGACCGGCAACCTACTAAGGGGAGTACCCGAAGTAGATGAATGTGGCCTCGCCGAGATCGGTAACTCGAAGGAAGAGACACGTGGCACACAATTTAGACAGGTTCGGGCCGCGAGGTGCGTAATACCCTACGTCCTGTATGCTGCGTAGCTCTGGATTGATTGGGTACGATTACAAGATGATGCAATCTTACACCGTGAGGTGAGATGATGAGAGAGGGGTCCCTGCCTCGCCTTATATAGTCCGGGAGGTAGGGTTACAAGTCAGTTCAGGGAGAGAGTACTAGTCGAGTACGTCTAGGAGTCCTCTATACAGTGCGGAACATGTACAGCTTCCTAACTGAGTATTTCTCCTCTGTAGTCCTTGTGCTCCACGCTATCAGGTACCGTGCAACGCAAGTCAGGTAGTCCCAGGGGCCCACCGAGTAGTCGGTCCTGGTACCCACCGAGGTAGTGGGCCCAGGGAGGTCCATACGACAAGCCCTCGAGTACTTTGTAGTCGAGAAGGATAGCTTCAAGTAGTCTTGACGGCCTTAACGAGTAGTCCTCAAGCGTCCCCGAGTACTACAAGTCAAAAGTCCTCAAGAGTAGCCGAAGCATCCCGAGGCTAGAATGTACTCCAGCTGAAGTTTCAGCAATTCTGAAGTCTTCTCGAGTAGTCCCAAGCGTCCTCGAGTGCTGCCCTTGAAGGTCTTCAACAATGCTCGTGTTGTCTTGAAGCCGAAGCTGATATGGAAGTGCGATTGCAAAATCGCACTCCATATGGAGTAGCCCCCGAGCCTTAGGTTGAGTTGTAGACTCTGGCTGAGGGTCCATCTGAAGTTTTGGCAAGAATATCCCGAAAAATCTGGAGAAAAAACCGAAGGACACGTGGCACGGAGCCCCCGAGCCTTGAGTCGAGTACTTCCTCTCGAATTGAAGGGTCATATTGTAGAATATGTCCTGAGATGCTCTTGAATCTTGCCGCTTCCCAGGAAGTCGAGTAGAAGTAGCCGAGCCCCCGAGGTGAGGCGCGTCGACTAGTTGAAGTAGAAGGGTCACGCGCGGCCGCTGAGTCAGCCGAGCACGTACTTATCCATCCGGCCGTTGGAGGGCCGTTTTGACTTATAAATAGAAGACGAAACCCTTAGGGTTTTTCACCCTACGCAGTTGTAGCCATTCCGAGCAGATCTTGGCCAGAAATCGCCATCAACGCACACCGCCGCCGCTGAGTGAAGTGTAGATCCGAGTGCGCCGCCGTAGAGAGCCACCGCAGTAGCCCCCGAGCGAATGCGCGTGAAGACACCGTGCACTTGGAGGATGAAGCCATCTCCGTCCAAGACCACGAAAGCCGCCGGCGGGAAGAAGAGGGTCCGTGAGGAGGCCGCCGGATCTGCCGCAGGGACATCACCGCCGGTGTCCCCGCCGCGGCCAGATCCAAACCGTGAGTGGAAGAAATCCAAGGCGAAGACCGAAGACTTGCTCGCCCTCCTCAACAGTGGATTCTTGCGCGAGAAGGAGGTGGATATGTGGAGGGCCGCCTTCGAGGATCCGTACCCCATGGAGAAGAATCCAGACGAGATCCCGATGTTCGCGCGGTTCACGGAGCCTGGACTATCTCTTCCGGCGAGCGACTTCTTCAAGGGGCTCATGGGGTATTACGGCATCGAGTACCTCAATCTCAACCCCAACGGTATTTTCCACACTGCCGTCTTCGTACATTTCTGCGAAGCTTTTCTAGGGATCAAGCCCCATTGGAACTTGTTCCGGAAGTTCTTCCGGGTGAAGCCGCAACCCAGCGCCAGCAACCCGCGGGTAGTCGGAGGAGCGGGGATCCAGATGCGGGAGGACGCCGCCGAGCAGTACCTCTCGTACAAGCTCATAGACTCCAACCAGGACTGGAAGGCCAAGTGGTTCTACGTCACGAACCACCATCCGGAGCTGCCGAAGCCGAGCGGAAGTAGCCCAAGCATCGCCCTTGGTGGAACACGGAGCCGACGATGCAGGAAGTGATCCAACTGCTCGAGTTGTTGGTGCGGATCAAGGCACTGAGGGAAGCCGGGCTGAGGGTCGAGCACGTGGCCTTCAGCTTCATAAAGCGCAGGGTGCAGCCGCTGATGGCTCGCGACACCCTGGGGTACGAGTACACAGAGGACGACGATACGTCGCGGATGCCTGGAGACGAAGTCGACGACGACGATATTGTTGACAGGCTAGCCTGTATCTTCAAGGATATGCCGCCGTACACGGTGTGCCCCGTACCAGAGTACTCTGCCGCGCGCCCACCAAAGGAGGTAAGTAGCCACACCCATAGTCGAGTACCCATTCCATGTGAGTAGTCGCGCTAATGAGTTGTTTCTTGCTGGATGACTTGAAGAAGTTTGTCTCCGAGCCGCCGCCGCCCCCTCAGGAAGTCGAGGTCCCAGAGGAGGGGAAGACCAAGGCCAAGGAGCGGCGTGAAGTCGGCGAAGGAGACGACACCATTGTTGTAGAAGACACGTCCGAGGAGGACGACGACGAGGAGACGTTGTAGGACCGCTTCCAGCTGCGGTCGAGGTTTAGCCGTCCTGGCCTACCTCATGTCCCTCTCGTTCAGGATCAACCGGCTAGCCTGGAGGCTAGTCTGGCCGCGCCGCCGAGGAGGCCGCGCAATCCGGCCCGCAAGCGCGTGGTGAAGAAATTGAAGGTCACTGAGACCACGTCCCAAGAGGTAAGCTGTCTTGAGTAGTGTAGTCGAGTACTCGTGTCTCGAGTTCACTTGTTGATGAAGGAGTTTGCTTGCTTGTAGGAGTTGCCGCCTACGGAGCCTGTTGATCAGGGCGACGAAGGCGAGTGGACACGGTGGGGGAGGCCGCTGGAAGTCGTAGCCCAGCCCCCACTGTCGAAGAACTCTTGGCGCAGATGGAGCACCGCCCCCCCGCCGCGCGAGAGCGCCGTGTACCCGCCGCCGCCGCCCGCCGCCGCGAAGAGGCAATGGCCGCAGAGGCGCAGGAGGAGGCGCCCGCCGAGGGTGGACTGGTGGACATCGCCAGCATCCTCGGCGCCCCGACCTTGATGGTGGTCCGGTCAAGCTTGTAAGTGTTGGATCTTCCCGAGTAGTACTTGATGTGGTAGTCGTACTTGATTGACAACCGGCTTGTGTACTCTGCAGGAAATCGACAGGCCTGTCCGGGGAGGGGGATGAACCCTCTGCAGTGGTGGCGGAAGAAGAGGCTGCGCCACCCACTGAGGAGTCCGCTCCTGCCCCTCGGGCGGAGCCCGAAGTGCTGGCCGCTGAGGCTACGTTGCCCGAAGCCAGCATAGTTGAAGGTGAGTACTCTGTTGAAGTCGAAGTGCCTAGTAGAGTAGTCGTAGTCGCCATGTTGACTGATACACTTGTCTTCTTGTCGACAGGTCCTGAGGCCGAAGGGAGGGATATCTCGTCGGCGGTGCCCATGGAGGACGTGGCACCGGAGACTCAGGAGGCAGCCGTAGAAGCCTCCGAGCCGATGGAGGTGACCGTCGGAGAAGCCACCGCGACAACTGGAGGAGAGGAGGGCGCCATGCTACCAGAACCCGCTCTGGAGGTGGTCGTCCGCTCGCCGGAGATCCAAAACGCGGAGCCAATCCGCTCGGCGCTGATGACCGAAGCCGCTACGAGTAGTCGTGGCGGAATCGAGTTGTTGGCCGACGACTTGGTCGATCCGGCAACGGTGGCTCGGCACTTGGAAGCGGTGCGACAAGCCGAACAGTGGATGAAGGTGAGTAATCATCACCCTTGAGTAGTCAGTCCTTTAGCGTTGAGTACCCATCTGATGTGTCTTGTGTGCGCAGGACGTCACTGAGAGGTCCCGCTTGAAGTCGGAGATGCTTCAAGGGTACGGCGACGCTGTGCTACGGGCCGAGACGCTGGAGGATCAACTCTTGAAGTCCCGGAAGCACGCCGCCGCCATGCAATCGAAGCTGGATGCCGCCTTCGCCAAGTACCACAATGATATTCAGGAGATGCAGGCGAAGGGCGATGACTTGGTGTGGAAGAACAAGTCTCTCTGCAACAAGAACAAAGGTACGCCACTTGTCTTGTTGAGTACTTGTTGGAGGTCGAGAGGTAGTCTAACCCGCTGTGCCTTGTTGTTTGCAGAGCTTGAGACCCGGGTAGAGCAACTGAAGACTTCAGAGACTGATCTGAAGAATCTCTTCTACCGGGAGCAGGAGGCCCGCCAGGTACTGGAGTTAGATTATAAGGAGCTTGATTACGAGTGCGACAAGCACATGGAGCTCCGTATTGCATCCGACTGTGACCTCGTCAACTGCTACAAATCATTGTAGAAGCTGAACGAGGATTGCGAGAAGCTGCGGGCCCAACTCAAGGAGCTTGAAGAAGCCGCGCTCCCCATTGCAAGGCTGCTGGTGCCTCATCCTGGCGGTCCCAAGATAGCGCCGCTGGTGGATCGGTTGAAGGAAGCCCCCAGCCGGCTGGCGGTCTACGTGAAGCATCTGGCGAAGTCGATCCCGAACCAGGTGCTAGCCTTCATGAAGTCGTACTTCCCGAAGGCTCCCGTAGACGTAGTCGCTGGTGGACTAGCCGCCAACTGTAGCGACGAGCAGTATGCGGAGCTGCTGGAGCAGATGGCGCCCATTGCAGATCAAGTCGCCGACAAGCTTAATCTCCAGTAGTCCTGTAATAGTTAGCTCGTAGCAGTAGATGTACAGAAACAATTGTAATGAAATTGTTTAAGTATTTAATGAAGAAAAGTTTCCATCAATGAGTACTCGTAGTTGCGATTCTCAGAGTGCGGAGTCCCATCGTGGAGTTGTCGCGAGTAGTCGTACTCGGCAGTAGTCCCGCGGGGGGAAGAAGACAGTAAAGCAGTTGATGAATAATCAAACTTTATTACTAAAGAAGTACACCTGGATGGCCAGGGCTGTAGTTACAGAGTAGTCGCCAGGACCCGGAGGCCGCCTACGGCTAAGTGGTGCTAGGGCGAGTAGCCACTTACAGCAGTAGATCCGTGAGTAGCCGTATAGGCTGGATCCAGGAGTACGTGGTCTCTCAGTAGACCGTTGCTAGAGTCCTTTGTCGCTCATTGCAGCCCAGGATCCGTAGGTAGCCACATGGGCTGGATTCTGGAGAGAAGTAGTCCGGAGACTAGTGCTTGGACCCTGGGGCCGCTTACAGTGAAGGGGTAGTCCGGAGACTGGAGCCTGGACCCGGAGGCCGCTTACGGCGGAGGGGTCTTGGTGCAGTCGTGTAGAATTGAGCCCCCGAGGTAGTTGTGTAGACTAGGCATAGAACCGACAGAGCTGGTCGACGTTCCACGAGTTGTTGACATCCTCGCCTTCAAGTGTCTCGAGGCGGTAGGAGCCCGGCCCGGTCACCTTTGCGACTGTGAAGGGACCTTCCCAGGGGGAGCTGAGCTTGTGTAGTCCTTCCGTGTTCTGGATGCAGCGGAGGACGAGATCGCCAACGTTGAAGGAGCGTTCCTTGACGTTGCGGTCGTGGTAGCGTCGGATATCCTCCAGGTACCTTGCTGATTGGACGAGGGCAGCACAGCGAGCTTCTTCGAGTCCGTCGATGTCAACTCGTCTGCTGTCTTCAGAGACGCCTTCGTCGTAGTGCTCCACAGCTGGTGAATCCCATATGACATCAGCAGGGAGGATTGCTTCAGAGCCGTAGATCAGGAAGTAAGGGGATTGCCACGTTGGCTTGGAAGGCTGAGTACGTAGCCCCCAGAGTGCATTAGGTAGTTCCTTGATCCACTTGCCTCCTTTAGAGTTAGCAGCGTCGTGTAGCCGCTTCTTGAGAGC
Source organism: Cenchrus americanus (assembly GCA_947561735.1). Lineage (NCBI taxonomy): Eukaryota > Viridiplantae > Streptophyta > Magnoliopsida > Poales > Poaceae > Cenchrus > Cenchrus americanus. The sequence goes on from OX387240.1 coordinate 62,799,517, forward strand.
GTCGAGCACCATCCCGTTGGCACGCTCAACTTGTCCGTTGGCCCGAGGATGGGCAACTGAGACGTATCGGACGTCGACCCCGCTGTTCTCGCAGTACTCTCAGAACCAGGGTTTTTTTACCGTTGGTTACCGCGCGGCTTACCGCGGTAACCGCTCCTACCGCTGGGGTACGGTAACGGTACCTAGCGGTAGGAACCGGTCCCAAAATTCAAAATTGAATTTGAATTAAAAAAATGAAAAAAATCAATAAAAATCACCAAAAAATAGTTCATGATTTGTAGAGTCTTATGGTGTTGAATGTTTTCAAATTTGAGCGCATTTGGTATTTATTTGGAGCTTTAGAAGTTGAAACAAAAAAGAAAAAGAAAAAACATGGGCTGGCCCGTTAAGGCCCATGAAGCCCAAATGAAGTAGATAACCTACCCCGTGCCCAACCGCGTGCCCCCAGCCCCCCAGCGTCCAGAGCTTCCCCCGTTCGCAAGCCACCACTCCCCGTCCGCCGCCGCTTCGCCCCCTACCGCGCCGCCGCCGGCGCTTACCGCGCCCGGCCGCGGTTTACCGCGCGGTAGCGGCGGTAAGCCGCGCCGCGGCGGATCTACGCCCTACCGCGCGGTCGGCGCGGTTAGCCGCGCGGGAAGCGCGGTATACCGCGGCGACACCGTGGTATACCGTGAGCTTAGGTTTTTTTTTTGCTTTTGAGTAGATTTAGGCTTTAGGAATTGTGTTAGGATCTAGAATTTGTGTTAGGATTTAGGTTTACTTTGGTTTAGGATTATTGGTAGGATTTAGGATGTGAGGTAGAGGTAGAAATAGAATTGCCGCTTTAGGTAGAAATGGAATTGTTGCTTTAGCTTTTAGGTTTAGGAGGATAATTTGTGGCATGATGTAGGATTTGTGTAGGATCCAATTTTAGTTAGGATTTGTACCATTGAACTTGTGTTGTATGAACTATTTGTATGAATTATTTGTATGAACTATTTGTATTTGAACTACCAACTCACTTATGCACAAACTAGTATTATTGTGTTTGGTGTAGTATTTCTATGTATAACTATAAATCATTGATTGGGGGTGCTATTTAACACTAATTTGTGCCAACACCATGCCAAAATTTTCATTTATTCGAAGTCGGGTGGTCTTTTTATTTGCAGCGGTATAAATAGTTTATACCGCGGTAAAAATAGTTTATACCGCGATAAAAACTATTTATACCGCGGTATACCGTTCCATACCGTTTGAACTAGCGGTTACAAGCGGTTTTGGTTTGAAATTTGAATTCGAGCGGTATTTAGCGGTATACCGCGGTATACCGCGGTAGGAACCGTTACCGCTGGGTACCGGTAAGAATTCAACGGTCGGTAAAAAAACCCTGCTCAGAACTGGTGGTTGTTGAAGTTGGAGCCCAGGTCTGTGATGATGCGATGGGGTAGTCCGTAGCGATGCACGAGTTCATCCAGGAAGTCGAGTACTCTGTCAGCCTTGGGGCATGTGACCGGCTTGACCTCGATCCACTTGATGATCTTGTCGATGGCCAATAATACTCTGTTGAATCCTCCTGGCACAGTTGGTAGTGGCCCAATCATGTAGAGCCCCCATCAGGCGAAAGCCAGGTTGGAGGTATGGTGACTAGCTTGTAGGCCGGGACGTGTTGCTGCTTGGCGAAGTACTTGCACCCTTGGCACCTTCTGACGAGTTCTTCGGTGTCGCCCAGAGCTGTGGGCTAGTAGAAATCTCATCGGAAGGCCTTGCTGACCAGCGTGCGAGAGGACGCGTCGTTGCCGCAGACGCCCTTGTGGATCTCCTCCAAGATGTCCTTGCCTTCTTGTCTGGGGACGCACTTCATGAGTACTCCAGAAGATGCGCCCCGTCTGTAAAGGTTGTCTCCGACGAGGACGTAGGATTTGGCACGGCGGATGAGCTGCTCGGCCAAGTTCTTGTCCGAGGGAATCTTCTGCTCGCTGAGGTAGTCGATGAAGGGTTGCCTCCAGTCCACGTCGATCATCATGACCTCCTGGCCAGCCGACGGATGCGCTGGGACAGTGGTCAGTGGCGCCGGCTCCGGGATGGATGGCGCGTGAAGCTCGTGGACGAAGACACCCGCTGGTACTTGAGCGCGAGTAGAACCAAGCTTCGACAGGACGTCCGCTGCAACGTTGTTATCGCAGACGATGTGGTGGAACTCGAGACCATAGAACTCGTTCTCGAGCTTGCGGACTTCTAGGCAGTAGGCGTCCATGTTCTCCTTGTTGCGGTCCCAGGACTTGTTGACTTGGTTGATGACCACTGCGGAGTCGCCGTAGACTAGTAGCCGCCTGATGCCCAGTGAAGCCGCGAGGCGGAGGCCGTGTAGTAGAGCTTCGTACTCGGCTTCGTTGTTTGAGACCTTCCAGAAGATCTGCAGGACGTACTTGAGTTGTTCACCCGTTGGAGAGATCAGGAGTACCCCTGCAACTGCACCCTCGAGGTTGAGTGAGCCGTCGAAGTACATCACCCAGTGCTCTAGTCGCTCGGTTGGAGTAGGTAGCGGATTCTCCCGCCACTCTGCCATGAAGTTGACTAGTGCCTGCGACTTGATGGCTGTGTGTGGCTTGAAGTCAATGGTGAGGGCGCCGAGTTCGACTGCCCACTTAGAGATTCTTCTAGTAGCATCTTGGTTCCGCAGGATGTCGCCGAGCAGGTAGTCGGTGACGACGGAGATCGAGTACTCCTGGAAGTAGTGTCGTAGCTTCCGCGAGGTGATGAGTACTGCGTACAGGAGCTTCGCACGGCCGATAGCGTGCCTTGGACTCGATAGGACCTCGCCGACGAAGTAGACCGGGCGCCCGGACCGGATAGGCGTGGCCGTCTTCCCCGCCACTCAACGATGATGGCAAGATCGACCACATGAGTAGTCGCAGCGAGGTAGAGCAAGAGGCGCTCGCCTTTGCGAGGAGCCGTGAGGACTGGTGGCTTCGATAGGAAGTCCTTGAGCTGGGCAAGGGCTTGACCCGCCTCTGGAGTCCACACGAACTTCTCTTGGTGCTTGAGTAGTTTGAAGAAGGGGAGCCCCCGTTCTCCAAGCTTCGAGATGAATCTGTTCATGGCCGCCATGCACCCGGTTAGCTTCTGGATGTCTTTGATGCACGTGGGAGCTTTCATGATGGTGATGGCGGAGATCTTCTCGGGATTGGCTTCGATGCCGCGCTGGCTGATGATGAAGCCGAGTAGTTTGCCTGAAGGTACGCCGAAGACGCACTTGTTCGGGTTGAGCTTCCAGCGGTACTCGCGCAGGGATGCGAAAGTCTCTTCAAGATCGTCGATGAGGGTACTGGAGTTTCTGGTCTTGACGACCACGTCATCCACGTAGGCTTCGACGTTCTTGTTGAGTTGCCTCTTGAAGCAGGCCTGGATAGCTCGTTGATATGTGGCGCCGGCGTTCTTCAACCCGAAGGACATGGTCGTGTAGCAGTACGCGCCAAACGGGGTGATGAACGCGGTCTTCTCCTGGTCTTCTTCCTTGATCGCGATCTGGTGGTACCCGGAGTAGCAGTCGAGGAAGCAGAGTAGGTCGCAGCCCGCCGTGGAGTCGATGACTTGGTCAATCCGCGGCAACCCGAAGGGGTCCTTGGGGCAGTGCTTGTTGAGATCAGTGTAGTCGACGCACATCCTCCACTCGTTCGAGTTCTTCTTGCGGACGAGGACGGGGTTGGCGAGCCACTCAGGATGGAAGACTTTTCTGATGAAGCCAGCCGCGAGTAGTTTGGCGAGTTCCTTTTTGATGGCATCCCGTCTGTCATCGGCGAAACGGCGGAGGTGTTGTCGCTTGGGGTCGCTTTAGGATCGACGTTGAGGCAGTGCTCAATCAACTCCCTGGGCACTCCTGGCATGTCTGCTGGCTTCCACGCGAAGATGTCGCGGTTAGCCCGGAGGAAGTTGATGAGCGTGTGTTCCTATTTGGGGCCGAGGCCGGCCCCGATGGTGGTGGTCTTGCTGTTGTCACCTGTCCCGAGGTCGATCGTCTTGACCAGAACCTCCTCGCTGGCTGAGGCTTGTTGGCTTTGTCTAACTTCTCAGGGATGTCGAGTTCACTTGGGGCAAGCTTCTTTAACGCGGCGTAGACCTCCATCATTGTGTTGGGTACTTGATTTGTGGAGGCGATCTCCACGGCTTCGGTGTCGCAGTCGTGCGAGATCTTCAAGTCCCCTTGGAGCAAGAGTACACCTGCTGGGCTTGGCATCTTGAGTACCAAGTACGTGTAGTGGGGTACCGCCATGAACTTGGCGATAGCCGGTCTGCCGAGGATGGCATGGTAGGACGTCTTGAAGTCCGCGACTTCGAATTTGACGTACTCGGTACGGTAGTTGTCCCGAGATTCCCCAAAGGTAACTGGCAGGACCACTGAGCCTAGTGGGATAGCCGCATTCCCGAGGACGATGCCGTAGAAGGGCGAGGCGCTCTTGGTGAGCATGTGGGTGATGTCGAGCTTCATCTTCTTCAAGGTCTTGGTGAAAAGGACGTTGAGCCCGCTTCCACCATCGATGAGGACCTTATTGAGCCTGTAGCCCGCGACCACCGGCTTCAGGACGAGAGGGAACCACCCTGGTTCGGAGAAGCTGGTCCATTGATCCGCGCGGGAGAAGGTGATGGGTACCTCCGACCACCTGAGAAGGGTCGGAACTGCTGGTTTAATGCTTATGACTTCTCGACGAGTAGCCTTTTGCTCCCGTCTGCTGGGTAGTCCGCCGAAGAGGACGTTGACAGTCTTGTTGGGTTCCTGGAAGTCGTCGTTGCCTCCGTCGTTCTTCTTCTTGCCTTTCTTGTCATGAGGGTGCGGTGGCTCTGGAGTACTCTTGAGTGCTTGCCTGAGTTGGTAGCACTGCTCGGTGGTGTGGTTGCCGTCCAGATGCCACAGGCACTTCTCCTTCAGCAAGTCTTTGAAGCTGCCGGAGGTCTTCTTCAAGTTCTCCTTCGCAGGGCGCTGGATAGCTGCGACAGTGTTGTCTGGCTTGCGCTTGCGGTTGGGACCCGAGTAGTAGTAGTTGTTGTTGTTGCGACCGCCTTGGTTCCCGTTGTTGCCGCTACCGCCGCCCGCGTTCTGCTTGCTTTTGCCACGGATGGGATCGTACTTAGCGTTAGCTTTGTCTTCTTCATCCACCTAGGATGTGATCATGTCCTTGAGGTGGGGGATTGACTTGGGGCGACGGCGACCCAAGTCTTCAAAGGTGCGGCGGTGGTAGAGGTCGTCTTCGAAGAGGTCGATGACCTCCTTGTCAGTGACGTCGACTACGGTGGCGCGCTTGTCGAAGAAGCAGCGCATGTACTTGAGGAGAGTCTCGCCTTGTTCCTGCTTCACCATGGCCAGGTCCATGCAAGTACCCGATCGGCCCATGGCGCCCGCGAAGTTGCTGGTGAACTGCTCCTTCAGCTGGTCCCACTTGTCGATCGAGTGCTTGTCCAACGACTCGATGGAGAGGGCGTAGCACCTGAGCCACTAGATGGGATCCTGCTTCGCGTCGTACTTGGTGATCCCCAAAGGTTTGAACTTGTTGGGGAGGAGCAAGTTGCGAAGCCGAGGTGAGAAGGCGGGGAAGCCGTCGTTGTCCCTGCAGTGGTGGACTTCTTCCGCCGCAGCTCTTCAATCTTCTGATGGGCGTCGTAGCCGCCCTGTGAGGCTCCGGAGGCGTGGCTGTTCGCGTGGTCTCGACCATCGCGATTGCCGCCGCCGCCGGCCCTCCTGTTGGCTCCATGGTTGGAGCTTCCGTCGTTGCTGCCGCCACCGTCAGGGTCGCAGCCGCCGCCGTCAGGGCCGCGGTGAGGGACGACCTCACGATTGCTGTTGCCACCCTGTGAGGGTCCGCCGGCGTTTGCGCGAGTACGGTTGGGCTGAGCCGGCAGCTCGGCTCGAGTACGGTTGCGGCCGAGGTCAGCACTGCGACTTGTAGCTTCATTGTCGTGGTTCCTGGTGGGGGGAGGCTGGGTGACCCTGTTGTCGACCCGCATGAAGTAGACGTCTTCAGCGAGCTTGGCGATGACTTCTCCAGCGTGTATCCCCTGAGCTTGGCGTGCGATCGCTGTGATCGACATGAGGCATTGCTCGGGGGTGGTGTGTACCCAGCTCTCGACAGCCTCGAGAGCTTCTGCGAGGTTGCGGATGGGAAGATTGTCTCGGAGACGCCGACACCGTTCGTTGCGCTTTCTGTTACGCTCACGTCGAGCGTCCCTGTTGGCGTCGGTCTCATCCGTGGGTGCTTCAGCAGACAGCTCGTCTGCGGAGATGTCTTCAAGGTAGTTGTCTATAGCCATCCCTGAAGGTCCTGGCGTGTCGCCGGCAGCCATGAAGACTTGGCGATCGGGGTTGCCAAGACTGGAGTCGGAGCTCGCCACCTCAGTTGGAGTGGACGAGTCAGCTCGAGCAAGTAGTGTTCCCTCCTGGAACGGGAGCGAGTCGAGGTAGGCGACGTAGCGTGAGTCCCCCCTTATCAGGTCGGCGGGCTTGCGGTCTGGCCAGTAGACGAATCTCCTAGCCGGTGTGGACGTTATAACCAGCCCAGAGGCCGGCCCTGACAAGGGTTGCTCACTAGTGTTGTCTTCGGACTTGGGGTCCTCAGGGTCCGACCCGAAGTCGAACTCGTACGCGGAGTCCGAGTAGAAGCCGAAGAGGGGGTTGGAGTCTGAAGCGTGGCCGGGGGCAGCGTCGGAGTTCGAGTTGTACTCGGGTACGGGCTCCTTACCGGCCCGGCGCGCGAAGGGAGCCTCCGTGTGGGCCCTGCAGAGATTGCGGGGGCCACGCGTGGAGTGCTCACGGGGTGGGGGACAACATGCAATGGCTGAGCAGTCGGCTCGCATATGGTAGCCCACGGGGACGTCGAGTTCGAGTTGTAAACGAATCCGAGCTCGAAGTCGGCGTGTTGATCGAAAAGCGAAATTTCGCCGAACTTGACGGCGAGTTCGCCCGTGACTACTTCGGAAAGCGTCACGAAGCCGGTCTCCGGGTTGGGCGGCATGGTGAGGCGGCGCTGGAAGGACCCAGCGCCGTCAGCAGTGCAGACCCAGGCGCCGAAGACAAAGGTGTCGCCGCGGTTGAAGGCGACGGTTGGCTTGATATAGACAGGAGCCGTCAAGTTCGCCATGTGATCTCGGGCGAGCTCCCCTACCTGGCACGCCAGCTGTCGGTGTTTTAGACCGGCAACCTACTAAGGGGAGTACCCGAAGTAGATGAATTTGGCCTCGCCGAGATTGGTAACTCGAAGGAAGAGACACGTGGCACACAATTTAGACAGGTTCGGACCGTGAGGTGCGTAATACCCTACATCCTGTATGTTGCGTAGCTCTGGATTGATTGGGTACGATCACAAGATGATGCAATCTTACGCCGTGAGATGAGATGATGAGAGAGGGGTCCCTGCCTCGCCTTATATAGTCCGGGAGGCAGGGTTACAAGTCGGTTCAGGGAGAGAGTACTAGTCGAGTACGTCTAGGAGTCCTCTATACAGTGCGGAACATGTACAACTTCCTAACCGAGTACTTCTCCTCTATAGTCCTTGTGCTCCACGCTATCAGGTACCGTGCAGCGCAAGTCAGGTAGTCCCAGGGGCCCACCGAGTAGTCGGTCCTAGTACCCACCGAGGTAGTGGGCCCAGGGAGGTCCATACGACACTCCGCACTCAGAGATCGCGATAACGAGTACTCATTCATGGAAGTTTTTCTTCATTCATAATTAAATAATTTCATTACAATTGTTTATGTACAACTACTGCTACAAGCTAACATTACAGGACTACTGGAGATTGAGCTTCTCGGCGACTTGTTCAGCAATGGGCGCCATCTACTCCAGCAGCTCCGCATACTGCTCGTCCGTGCAGTTGGCGGCTAGTCCGCCGGCGACTACGTCCACGGGGGCCTTCGGGAAGTACGACTTCATGAAGGCCAGCACCTGGTTCGGGATCGACTTCGCCAAGTGCTTCACGTAGGTCTTCAGGCGGCTGGGGGCTTCCTTCAACTGGTCCACCGTGGAGCTATCTTTGGACCGCCAGGGTGAGGCACCAGTAGCCTCGCGATGGGGAGCGCGGCTTCCTCGAGTTCCTTGAGTTGAGCCCGCAGCCTCTCACAGTCCTTGTTCAGCTTCTGCATGGATTTGTAGCAGTTGACGAGGTCACAATCTGATGCAATACGGAGCTCCATGTGCTTGTCGCACTCGTAAGCAAGCTCCTTATAATCGTACTCCAGTACCTGGCGGGCCTCCTGCTCTCAGTAGAAGAGGTTCTTCAGATCGGTCTCTGAAGCTTTCAGCTGATCGACCTTCGTCTCAAGCTCTGCAATCAACAAAGGCAAAGTGGATCAGACTACCTCAAGCTACCATCAGCAAGTACTCAACAAGGCGTTCGCGTACCTTTGTTCTTGTTGCGGAGAGACTTGTTCTTCCGCACCAGATCGTCACTCTTCGCCTGCATCTCTTGGACGTCATTGTGATACTTGGCGAAGGCGGTGTCCAGCTTCGACTGCATGGCGGCGGTGTGCTTTCGGGACTTCACGAGTTGCTCTTCCAAGGCTTCCGCCCGGAGTACTGCGTCGCCGAAGCCTTGAAGCATGTTGGACTTCTCCCAGGACCTCTCCGCGACGTCCTCCAACACACAACACATGTCAAATTGGTACTCAATGTTAAAGGATTGACTACTCAAGGGTGTCGACTACTCACATTTATCCATTGCTCGGCCTGGCGCACCGCCTCCAGGTGCCGAGCTACCGTCGCCGGGTCGACAAGTTCATCCACCAACAACTCGATCCCGCCACGACTACTCGTCGCGGCTTCGGTCATTGGCGCCGAGCGGATTGGCTCCGTGTCCTGGATCTCTGGCGAGCGGACAACCACCTCCAGAGCGGGTTCTGGCAGCGTGTCGTCGCCCTCCCCTCCAGCCGTCGCGGCGGCTTCTCCGACGGTCACCTCCATTGGCTCGGGGGCTCTTCCGGCAGCTCCCTGGGTCTCCAGCGCCACATCTTCAACGGGTACCGCTTCCGGGATATCACTCCCCTCGGCTTCAGCACCTGTCGACAAGAGGACAACGACATCAGTCATACCTAGTGGCTACGACTACTCTCCGGGACTACTTGCACCTGAGAGAGTACTCACCTTCAACGACGCTGGCTTCAAGCAACGTAGCCTCAGCGGCCGGCGCCTCGGGCTCTGCCTGAGGGGCTGGAGCGGACTCAGCGGGCGGTGCAGCTTCCTCTTCCGCCACCGCTGTGGCGGGTTCATCCTCCTCCCAGGATAGGTCCGTCGATTTCCTGCAGAGTATACAAGCTGGTTGTCAACCTAGTACGACTACCACGCCCAATGTACTACTCGGGGAGGATCAACACTTACAAGCTCGACCGGACTACCGTCACGGTTGGGGCGCCGAGGATACTGGCGATGTCGACCAGTCCTGCCTCGGCAGGCGCCTCTTCCCGCGCTTCAGTAGTCGCTGCCTCTTCAGGTGCGGCAGCGGCTGGTTCTGTGCTCCCTTCAGCAGCAGGGGGCTGGCGCGTCATCTGTGCCAAAAGCTCCTCCACGGTGGGGGCTGGGCTACGACTACCCCCAGCCGGCTCCCCCACGGTGTCCCAATCGCCTTCGACGCCGAGGAACCAAGTTGAGAAGTACCTTGGTTCGTGTGTGATGAGTGATTGACCTGGATGGTTTGAAGCTTTGTGTGTGTAGTGTTGAGTTGTGTTGTGTGTGTTTTATTTTGTGTATTTACCTTATTGTATATGTGGTGTGTTGTCAATGCACTCGTGAGGAGTGGTTGACAACGTTGTGTGGACCGACTCTTGGCCTAGTATTGCGGTGTTGGTTGCGGCTTGGTTTGCGTTGGTGCGGGTGAAGAACGGCGCGAAAGGTCTTAGCCTTGCGGGGCCTCCGAGGAGTGGAGAGACAAGTAGGCTTGGTTCGAGGGACCCGGTGGCCGACGGGATCAAGTGCGAGCCGCATGGTGCAAGAAGAGCAAGACGAAGTCGTGGACATGGAGCCGGTGCATCGGTGGTGGCCAAGTCAAGGAACGAGGCAAGACTGAGTAGACCGTCCGGCGCCGGGAGGTGAAAGGCTTGGCGGGCTCGACGCTTGGCGTGGTGAGGCCGGGCCGTGCACGCGGGGGTTTGGTGGTTTGGCCACAAAACCACCGGCGGACGGTTTCTTGGTTTGGGCCTCAAAACCAAGTCCGAGGGCCCAACACGACGGAGACGGGATCCGGCGTGTCGGGAAGCTTCGAAGCGGAGGACACGCGGCGGGATCGCATGGCTTGCGTCGGGAGGACGCGGGGGTGCGGCAAAGGCGTGGCCGTCCGATGGCAAGACCCACAAACATTACCAAAATGCCCCTACGTGGGTTGTATCGCCGTAGTGTAGTTAGGGGTAGTCGAGTCATTTACCACTCCGGCGGGACTCGATATATAAGCCTGGAGTGTGTGTTGATGGCTCTCTCTCTCCGCGACTTAGGGTTTCATTTCCCCCCTTCTCTTTCTCATTTTCGTAGCCATTTTTCTTCCTATTTTCTCTAGGCTAGCATGAGAGCTTCATGAGAGATTTGTTGAGAGGGATGGATGCTAGGGCGGCATGCTAGACCTTGTGAATCTTTCCTGGTTTGTATAGAAGATTCGGGGTTGTTTTTCGTGCCTTTTTGTGCCTATTTTCGTGCCTTTGTCCTCGGTGTGATTCCGCGGATTTGAGTGAGTTTCTTCCCGGATTTCTTTGAGGAAAACATGGATAGATGTCTTGTGCATCTTTGTGCTTGATCTTGTGCCCTCAAACGCCGGGAAACTACTTCGATTCGTGAGTTTTCGTTCGGTGCTCTAGGTTTTGGTGGTGCTCAAAGGATTCGCGATTCCCGGTGATTTAGGGAGTTAGGAGGCAAGATTTTTGGGCTATAGCATCCTTGTGTGACGCTTTTTCAAGTACCCAAACCCTTGTCTCCACAAACCTTCAACCGTTTGGGAAATCCGATGGTGATTTGGGGGAGTTGACTTTCGAGGTCGGGCATTTTTCTCGTTCGTCCGAGCCTCGCGGACGGTCCGCGGCCTCCCGGCGGACGGTCCGCGCGGGTCCGGGCTTCATCCCGCGTTCTTCGTGTTCTTGCTCGTCCTTTATTTCGATCCGTTGTGATTTTGGTTTTTGGTTGGACGAAGTTTCGGACGGTCCGCGGTGTCGGGCGGACGGTCCGCGGGTGCTAGGCGGACGGTCCGCGTGCTCCCCGCGGACGGTCCGTGACACGCGGGTGTCTTTGGGTCGTTCGTGTAAATTAACGGACGGTCCGCGGCTAAGGCCGGACGGTCCGCGGCCGGGTGCGGACGGTCCGCGATACCGGCCGGACGGTCCGCGCGGCTCTTGCGGACGGTCCGCCCCTCCTGCGCGGACGGTCCGCCAGAGCCTGTGTGCTTTGTTTCTTGGTTCGATTCCTTCCTCCCTTTCTAGTGCTTCCGCGTGTGCTTTGAGGAATCGTTCCTAAGGCTAGAGGTTGATCCATAACCTCGTGGTCTTGGCGATTGGTGCGTGATTCGATCCATCGCTTGTGTGTGACCGGGATTTGAGTAGGACATAGGCCGGGTTCTTTGGGAAGAATTTTTACCGCTCCTATTCACTCCCCCCCTCTCTAGTCGCCATCCGATCCTTCAATTGGTATCGAGCTTGGTGCCGGATTCTTTGCGACTTTGACAAGTCTCGAATCCTAAGATGGCGTACGTTGAGCGGGGCGGTCCGCCGCACTTCGATGGCAAGGGTTACCACAAGTGGGCGGCTCGTATGATGATCTTTCTTCGAGGGAAGTCGTTGGATTTTATTGTGCTTGATAAGACATATGCTATTCCGGTCAACATCCATACTCTTATGGTGACCGATGCCGATGCCAAGGCCAAGTATGAGGCTAATGCAAAAGCCGTTGATCACTTGTGCCGAGCTTGTGTGATCCGAGTTTGAGCGTGTTCGCCATTTGAATCTTGCTTGGCAAATTTGGGATAAGTTGTTGGTTGCTCACGGTGGTGATAACCATGTGAAGGCTCGCCTCTTTGTCTCTTACCGGATGCAATATGAGAATTTCACTCCACTTCCCGGTGAGGACATTGATGCGATGTTTCGCAGGTTCACCGCCATCGTGAACAACATGAAGGCAAATGTTGAGGATTTTCCGTATTCCGAGCATGATCAGGCTTTGAAGCTCTTGCATGTCTTGGATCCAAATGTGTGGGGTGCTAAGGTTGAGGCCATCAAGGAGTCTGGGAATTATTTGACTATTGAGTTGGATGACCTCTTTTCTAAGCTCAAGTCGGGCCGAGGTTGACAGGAAGTTGCTATCCAAGCATGAGGGCTCGACCGACCATAGTCTTGCTCTTGTGGGAGGATCAAAGGGCAAATCTAACCCTTCCCGTCGACGTTTTCTTTTGTCCTCTCTTATGTCCATTCCAGATGAGGAGTTTGATGTGCTGGGCGAGGAGGAGCTGGCCTTGCTCTCAAGAAGGTTTGAACGACTACACGAGAGTCGGAGGAACGCAAGGCGGAGCTCGGGGACGTGCTACAAGTGTGGCAAGCGTGGCCACTTCATCGCCGAGTGCCCGGAAGCGGAGGAGAACGAGTACAAGGCGCACCCGAGGCGTGAAGACAAGTACTCTCCCAAGGGCAAGCACTTCAACAAGTCCAAGAGCAAGGACAAGGACAAGCGGCGACCGAGCAAGAGCACCTACAAGAAGAACAAGGCAAGAGCGATGGTGGCCGGTGCGAGCGACGTCGACTCAAGCTCAAGTGAGGAGTCAAGCTCAAGCAGCGAAGATGAAGACGCCGGGAGGCGCAGTGGCAAGAAGAGTGCAAGCCGGAACCTCAGCGGGCTGAGCTGTGTGGCGCTCGAGGGCTTTTGTGGCATGGCCCATAGCTCGAGCAGCAAGAAGAGTGTGAAGGAGGACAGCGACTCCGACTCGGAGGATGAGGTAAACCGTGATCCCGACTCTTTGCTTGCTGAGATTGCTAGGTTGAATGGTTTGCTTGATAACCGTGATAGTGTGCTTGAGAGATGCCAAAAAGATGAGGAAAGATCTTAGGGCTCGGCTTGAGAATGCTAGTGAGAAAGTAGGAGAGTTAGAGTCAAAATTGCTTGAATTGAAACTTGAGAATGACTCTTTGAAACTTGCTCCTACTTCTCCCCGATGATGTTGAATGTGTTGAATGTGATGCTTGGTTGAATGAGATCAAACTCGCTTAATGAGAAGAATGCTTCCATTTTGGCTCAACTAGATGCTCTTAGGATCGAACATGATGAGCTTAAGGCTAGACCTACTTTGCTTGGTGCTTGCAAATCATGTCCTACTATGCATGCTAAGCTTGTTGATGCTCGCTCTACTATTAGTTCTTTGGAAGCATCATTGAAATCTCCCGTTGCAAATGCATGCTCTAGCCGTGATGAAGTCACTTTGCGTAATCTTGAGCTTACTTCCCGGTTGGATGTCATCTATGAGGAAAATGACTATTTGAGAAAAGTGTTGGGTTGGTTGTCCGGACAGGAACCTCAATTGAAAATCATGATTGAGGAGTTCAAGAGGGCCGATGGTCGTGGTTTGGGGTTTGAGAAGTTGGGTGAGAAAGTGGGAGAGAACAAGGTGGGGAGAGTGTGTACGAGAAGTGTGTTGAGTCTAACCCCGTGTTTGAGGTGATCGGAGAGATTCAAGTCCCAATCCCAAAAGCACCCAAGAACTCTTTCACACCAAAGCCCAACCACCTTTGCAACAAGCTTGACACAACCCAAGATCCACCCAAATTCCCACCTAAGACAAATGATTTCCGTAAACCGGTGAAGTTTGTGGGTGAGAAGGGTGAGAAGCCTAGAGAGAAGCCGAGCCAAAACCAAAACCCATCCCCTTCGGTGTGAGTATTGTGGCAAGGAGAGGCATCTTGCGAGTTTTGCTACAAGAGGAAGAGGGATGAGAGGCTTGCTAGGGAGCAAGCAAACCGGGACAGTATCGCCGGCCTCGCGGTATTCCCCGAGCCTAGAGTGCCACTTCCACGGGGTGTGGGAAGTGTGAGGAGTGTTGGCGGGTTCCCACGGAGAGGGTGGTGGTGAGAGGTCCGTCGGGAGAGATGATGGTGTGCGGGGCTGGTGAGAAGTTTGGTCGGGCTCGTGGTGGTTTTACTTGGACGTCCTCCTACTCGTCCTCGGTACGGGTTTAGGGGAGATGATCGCAGCTTTTGGATTCCGGAGGAACTACGGACCACGTTTTCCCCCTCGTGGTGCTCGTACTCCTCCCATGGGACATGGGAAGTTTGGTGGCAAGGGAGTGATGTTTGCTAACCCTTCTTTTGAGCAGATGGCTCGACACCGGTTTAACTTTCTCTCGTGCTAACCCCGCGTGTCGAGTCGCTAGCTCGTTCTCGTTCTTGTTTCCGACCGGCAGGAGGCTTGGAGAACATTTGGCCGATCGACTCCGGGTGTTCTCGACACATGACCGGAGATAAGAAGTGGTTCTCCAACCTCACCCCGGTGAAGGAAAAGTTGTACATCACATTTGGGGACAATGGTCGAGGTAGGGTGCTTTGTCGAGGGTGTTGTGCATGTGAGTGATAAGGTAACGTTGAAGAGAATGGCTCTTGAAAGCCTTTGTACACATGTATAGTGAGTTTTCTTTTCCCCTTGTACTCTCTTGTATATACTTGTGTCTTGCTTGTGTGAAAACCATGGTAGGCTAGCCACCTTGTTCATGATAGCTTTGTGATCTTGAATATCTATCTTGCTATCTTTGTATGATTTTATGGTGGGTGATATTTATGAACATCATGTCATGCTTTATGGTTGATTGCTCGGATATGTCATGTTGTTCATTCATATCATGTTTGTCTAGCTCGATGGTACCTTTCCGTTAGCATGTTTGTCCCCCATGTATATCTTGTCATGCTAGCTTTGTAATATATGTTGGTGGATGATCCATGTGATCTTGTATCATGCCTTTGTTTAGTTCTTGTATATTGTTTGGCATGTTGTTCTTTGGTATCATTTCGGTTTAGTGTTGTACCTTGTTGACATACTTGCTTGCCCATGCTTATTCATATTTGTGGAATCATGTTACAATGCTCTATTTATGTTAAGTGATATTATCAATGCTTTGTGTAGCATGTTGTGAGCTTTCCTTGGAGTTTTGGGCTTGTCTTGTCTTCGAGTTGTGTTGTTGTTCCTCTTTTCGGTTGGTTTTAGAGTTTTTCCTTGCTCTTCCTCTTCCTAGCTTTTTCTTTGTTAGTTGCCCTTGGTTGAGGGGGAGCTTGGCTTCTTTTGATAGGGAATTTGATTCCAAGAAGGATTGTGGCTTTTTGGGTAGTCTTTGTGATCCTCCAATTGATATTCCTTCTATGGTATTCAATTGGGATCTTTGCGGTTTTGCAATTGGTACTTTTTCTATGGTACTCAATTGGGACCTTTGGTGGCTCTTCTCTCGCTTGGAGCGATTCTTGGTTGGTGTGTTCCCTCGTGAGCTTTATTGGTGTTAAGTCAAGTTCCTTGTCTCCCTATGCATTCTGCATTGCATTTGTATCATATATCATGATGTATAGACTTTGGTAGGTTTGACATTTGTGTCTTGCATCCCGTCATATATCATGTTCCTTTTGATGTACATATCTTGTTGCATTTGTGTCATATTGCATTTTAGGATGATGAGCTTCTTTCATATGCCATATTTGAGTCTCTTTGGCTATCTCGTGAGATATTGGTTATATATGTGGAGAAATGGTGATGTGAGGCTATGCTCTTGGAATATTTGAGATATATGTGTGGTGAGATAGCCCCTTTTGAGATAAATGCTTAACTTGACTAATTTTTGATGAAATTTGCTCCACTCGTGTGTAGTTGTGTATCCATGTCACAGTTTGGTCTAAATGTGCTTTTCATGCTTAGATTGTGCTTGGATGCCTGTTCTTGCATTTGGGCCAAAGGCCGGATATCATTGTGAATGTTTAGCCTATGTTGCATTCATGGGGGAGCATAAGCTTCTTTTTGCCGCAAAGGCACTTCATGTACCATGAAATGAATCAATCTTGAAAAGAAGTGCATAATGCTTGAAAAATGCTCCATCCATCATGTCTATGTTTAAAATGTCTTATCTTTCACATATGGGTGCAAAACATGTTGCATGATGTTCACCGGTGGAGAAGTCTCCCCGAAGTGGACACATGGCTCATGAGCTTTGACATGACATGCTTTGCTTTATGGGTGTTTGCCATGATCTTTTGCTGAGAATTTGATATCCTTGTATGATCTTTAAATGGTATGCATGTTTGTGGCTCAAGTGTGACATGGATAGGCTTTTACATGTGAAGCGAGTCTTCTTTTGGTAAAACTGCTCAAATCTGAAAATTTGCTTTGTCACATGCCTATATTTCCATATATTACTTGTGGCAATGCTTTGACTTTGTTATGATCCATATATGTGCTTTTTGTCTCATTTCTAGCCTTTGTCACTAAATTTGGCCTATTTGAGAAGCTCATGTAGATGTTTATATGCTTTGTTTTGCATTTCTGCATTTTCACCTTGCTTCATACATTGTCAACAAGGGGGAGAAGAGGTGAGCTTAATGAAAAATTTCAGAAAACTGCATTTAAAATTTGGGAGTTTGCTCCACTTGTTCAGGGGGAGCTTGCATTTGTGTAGGGGGAGCTTTGGTGTGTCTCCTTTGTTTGCCTGAGTTGTGCTTTGGTGGTTGCTTTTTGCTCTATCACGTGTGTTTAGGGTGAGCTTTGTATGCTCTTTGTCCCTAGTGCATGTGTTTAGGGGGAGCTTGTGAGCTTGGTGTGCTCTTTTCTCAATCTCATGAGTTTAGGGTGAGCTTTGTATGCTCTTTGGTCCTAGTTCATGTGTTTAGGGGGAGCTTGTGATTTTTGTGCTCTTGTGCTGGTGGTGTTGAGCCCCTTTGCCTCTTCTTGAGGAGCCGGCGGTTGACTTATGTTTTCGATTATTCCATGATCGGTGTTGAGCCCTTTGTGCCTCTTCTTGAGGGATCATGCATTCTTGTCTCGGTTGTGTCGAGCCGTTGCCCATGCCTTTGGGGACCGAGACATTGAGTTGGCCTTTGTGGTTTCTCTCATGCCAAGTGACCTTGTTCTTTGCTCTTGTGTGGTTTTCTTTCACTTGGATGAGGTGTTCGGTCTCAAACCATTTCTTTGTGCTCACTTGTTGTCAATCCGCTCCTCAAGGGGGAGAAATTTGGAAAATCAAGTTGATATGAACCTTGATTTGATGGTGATGAGCGGTTGACAAGTGTTTTGGTAAGAGGTTTATGGCACTTTGTGTTGAGCATTTTGGTTTGATGGCTTTTAGGGATTGCATGTTGGTAGTGTGTCTCTTCGATTGCGCTTAGCCTTGTGCTTGCTTTGGTTTCGAGAGGAATTTGTCGGAGCATGTTTTTATCCCTTCTCACTTCAAGTGGCCTTTTGTTTGCTTTTTATTGGCTTTGTGGCGCTTGAATGAGTTCTTGTTTGCTTTTTGACCTTCTTTTGTCAATGCACTCATCAAGGGGGAGATTGAGGAACCAAGTTGAGAAGTACCTTGGTTCGTGTGTGATGAGTGATTGACCTGGATGGTTTGAAGCTTTGTGTGTGTAGTGTTGAGTTGTGTTGTGTGTGTTTTATTTTGTGTATTTACCTTATTGTTTATGTGGTGTGTTGTCAATGCACTCGTGAGGAGTGGTTGACAACGTTGTGTGGACCGACTCTTGGCCTAGTATTGCGGGTGTTGGTTGCGGCTTGGTTTGCGTTGGTGCGGGTGAAGAACGGGCGCGAAAGGTCTTAGCCTTGCGGGGCCTCCGAGGAGTGGAGAGACAAGTAGG
The DNA here is from genome assembly GCA_947561735.1 of Cenchrus americanus. NCBI lineage: Eukaryota > Viridiplantae > Streptophyta > Magnoliopsida > Poales > Poaceae > Cenchrus > Cenchrus americanus. The sequence goes on from OX387240.1 coordinate 62,817,313, forward strand.
CTTGGTTCGAGGGACCCGGTGGCCGACGGGATCAAGTGCGAGCCGCATGGTGCAAGAAGAGCAAGACGAAGTCGTGGACATGGAGCCGGTGCATCGGTGGTGGCCAAGTCAAGGAACGAGGCAAGATCGAGTAGACCGGTCCGGCGCCGGAGGTGAAAGGCTTGGCGGGCTCGACGCTTGGCGTGGTGAGGCCGGGCCGTGCACGCGGGGTTTGGTGGTTTGGCCACAAAACCACCGGCGGACGGTTTCTTGGTTTGGGCCTCAAAACCAAGTCCGAGGGCCCAACACGACGGAGACGGGATCCGGCGTGTCGGGAAGCTTCGAAGCGGAGGACACGCGGCGGGATCGCATGGCTTGCGTCGGGAGGACGCGGGGTGCGGCAAAGGCGTGGCCGTCCGATGGCAAGACCCACAAACATTACCAAAATGCCCCTACGTGGGTTGTATCGCCAGTAGTGTAGTTAGGGGTAGTCGAGTCATTTACCACTCCGGCGGGACCTGATATATAAGCCTGGAGTGTGTGTTGATGGCTCTCTCTCTCCGCGACTTAGGGTTTCATTTCCCCCCTTCTCTTTCTCATTTTCGTAGCCATTTTTCTTCCTATTTTCTCTAGGCTAGCATGAGAGCTTCATGAGAGATTTGTTGAGAGGGATGGATGCTAGGGCGGCATGCTAGACCTTGTGAATCTTTCCTGGTTTGTATAGAAGATTCGGGGTTGTTTTTCGTGCCTTTTTGTGCCTATTTTCGTGCCTTTGTCCTCGGTGTGATTCCGCGGATTTGAGTGAGTTTCTTCCCGGATTTCTTTGAGGAAAACATGGATAGATGTCTTGTGCATCTTTGTGCTTGATCTTGTGCCCTCAAACGCCGGGAAACTACTTCGATTCGTGAGTTTTCGTTCGGTGCTCTAGGTTTTGGTGGTGCTCAAAGGATTCGCGATTCCCGGTGATTTAGGGAGTTAGGAGGCAAGATTTTTGGGCTATAGCATCCTTGTGTGACGCTTTTCAAGTACCCAAACCCTTGTCTCCACAGCTTCAACCGTTTGGGAAATCCGATGGTGATTTGGGGGAGTTGACTTTCGAGGTCGGGCATTTTTACGTGCGGTCCGAGCCTCGCGGACGGTCCGCGGCCTCCCGGCGGACGGTCCGCGCGGGTCCCGATTCATCCCGCGTTCTTCGTGTTCTTGCTCGTCCTTTATTTCGATTCGTTGTGATTTTGGTTTTTGGTTGGACGAAGTTTCGGACGATCCGCGGTGTCGGGCGGACGGTCCGCGGGTGCTAGGCGGACGGTCCGCGTGCTCCCCGCGGACGGTCCGTGACACGCGGGTGTCTTTGGGTCGTTCCGTGTAAATTAACGGACGGTCCGCGGCTAAGGCCGGACGGTCCGCGGCCGGGTGCGGACGGTCCCGCGATACCGGCCGGACGGTCCGCGCGGCTCTTGCGGACGGTCCGCCCCCCCTTGCGCGGACGGTCCGCCGCAGCCCGTGTGCTTTGTTTCTTGGTTCGATTCCTTCCTCCCTTTCTAGTGCTTCCGCGTGTGCTTTGAGGAATCGTTCCTAAGGCTAGAGGTTGATCCATAACCTCGTGGTCTTGGCGATTGGTGCGTGATTCGATCCATCGCTTGTGTGTGACCGGGATTTGAGTAGGACATAGGCCGGGTTCTTTGGGAAGAATTTTTACCGGCTCCTATTCACTCCCCCCCTCTCTAGTCGCCATCTGATCCTTCGGACGCCCGCTCAACGGGGTCGGAAGGCGGCATCTCCTGCACTCAAGGGTACTTCATCGTCAACACACAAGATCGAGACATGAGTACTCGACTACACTAGTAAAGACGGCTTACCTCCTGGGATGTGGTCTCAGTGACCTTCAACTTCTTGGCCACGCGCTTGCGGGCCACATTGCGCGGCTTCCTTGGTGGCGCGGGCAGACTAGCCTCTAGGCTAGCCGGTGGATCCTGAATGAGAGGAACGTGCAGCAATCCAGGGCGGCTAAACCTTGATCGCAGCTGGAAGCGCTCCTGCAGCGTCTCTTCATCATCGTCCTTCTCGGACGTATCTTCGACGACAACTGTGTCGTCTCCTTCGCCAACCTCGCACCGCTCCTTGGCCTTGGCCTTCCTTTCCTCTGGGACCTCGACTAGCTGAGGAGGCGATGTCGGCTCAGAGACGAACTTCGCCAAATCATCCTGCAAGAAGCACTACACATCACTACGACTACTCTTATGTAATGAGTACTCGACAATGGATGCGGCTACTGACCTCTTTTGGTGGGTGCGCGGCGAAGTACTCTGGTACTGGGCACGGTGTGTACGCCGGCATATCTTTGAAGATCCTGGCCAGCCTATCAACAATGTCGTCGTCGTCGACTTCATCCCCAGGCATCCGTGACGTATCGTCGTCGCCGGTGTACTCGTACCCTAGGGTGTCCCGGGCCATCAGCGGCTGCACCCTTCGCTTCATGAAGCTGAAGGCCACATGTTCGGCCCTCAGCCCGGCTTCCCTCAGCGCCTTGATCTTCGCCAATAGCTCGGGCAACTGAAGACCTTCTTGCATCGTCGGCTCTGAGTTCCACCACGGGCGGTGCTTGGGCTGCTTCTCGCTTGGCTTCGGCAGCTCCGGGTGGTGGTTCGTGACGTAAAACCACTTCGCTTTCCAATCTTGATTGGAATCAATCAACTTGTAGGAGAGGTACTGCTCGGCAGCATCCTCCCTCATCTGGATCCCTGCTCCTCCGACTACTCGCGGATTGCTGGCGCTGGGCTGAGGCTTCACCCGGAAGAACTTCCGGAACAAGGTCCAATGGGGCTTGATCCCCAAGAAGGCTTCGTAAAAATGTACGAAGGCTGAGGTGTGGAAGATACCGTTGGGGTTTAAGTTGAGGTACTCGATGCCGTAGTACCCCAGCAGCCCCTTGAAGAAGTCGCTCGCTGGGAGGGACAGTCCACGCTCCGCGAACCAGGTGAACATTGGGATCTCGTCCGGGTTCTTCTCCATGGGGTACGGATCCCCTGCGGCGGCTCTCCACATGTCCACCTCCTTCTCCCGGATGAATCCGCTGTTGAGAAGGGCCAGCAGATCCTTGGTCTTGGCCTTGGACTTCTTCCACTCGCAGTTTGGATCTGGTCGCGGCGGAGACACCGACGGCGATGTCTCCGCAGCAGATCCGGTGGCTTCCTCACGAGCTCTCTTCTTTCCACCGGCAGCCTTCGCGGTCTTCGACGGTGAAGGCTTCATTCTCCAGGTGCACGGCGTCTTCACGCGCATTCGCTCGGGGGCTACAGCGGTGGCTCTCTACGGCGGCGCGCTCGGATCTACAACTTCTCAACTGTGGCAGTGCGCACTGGCGATGATTTATGGCTAGATCTGCTGGGAATGGTTGCGAATGCGTTGGGTGAAAAACCCTAAGGGTTTTGGCTCCTATTTATAAGTCAACGGCGGCCCCTCCAACGGCCGGATGGATAAGTCTGCGCTCGGCTGACTCAGCGGTGGCGCCTGACTCTTCAACTTCTACTAGTCGACGCGCCTCATCTCGGGGGCTCGGCTACTTCTACTCGACTTCCTAGGTAGCGACAAGACTCAAGAGCAACTCAGGACACATTCTACAAGATGACCCTTCAATTCGAGAGGAAGTACTGGACTCAAGGCTCGGGGGCTCCGTGCCACATGTCCTTCGGTTTTTTCTCCGGATTTTTCGGGATATTCTTGCCAAAACTTCAGATGGACCCTCAGCCAGAGTCTACAACTCAACCTAAGGCTCGGGGGCTACTCCATATGGAGTGCAATTTTGCAATTGCACTTCTATATCAGTTTCGGCTTCAAGATAACACGGGCATTGTTGAAGACCTTCAAGAGCAGCACTCGAGGACGCTTGGGACTACTCGAGAAGACTTCAAGATTGTTCAAATGTCAGCTGGAGTACATTCGAGCCTCGGGATGCTTCGTCTATTCTTGAGGACTTTTGACTTGTAGTACTCGGGGACGCTTGAGGACTACTCGTTAAGGCCGTCAAGACTACTCGAAGCTATCCTTCTCGACTACAAAGTACTCGGGGGCTTGTCGTATGGACCTCCCTGGGCCCACTACCTCGGTAGGTACCAGGACCGACTACTCGGTGGGCCCTTGGGACTACCCGACTTGCACTCCACGGCACCTGCTGGCGTGAAGCACAAGGACTACAGAGGAGAAGTACCCGATTAGGAAGCTGTACATGTCCCGCACTGTATAGAGGACTCCTAGACGTACTCGACTAGTACTCTCTCCCTGAACCGACTTGTAACCTTGCCTCCCAGACTATATAAGGCAAGGCAGGGACCCCTATCTAGATCATCTCACCTCACGGCGTAAGATTGCATCATCTTGTAATCGTACCCAATCAATCCAGAGCTACGCAGCATACAGGACGTAGGGTATTACGCACCTCGTGGCCCGAACCTGTCTAAATTGTGTGCCACATGTCTCTTCCTTCGAGTTACCGATCTCAGCGAGGCCACATTCATCTACTTCGGGTACTCCCCTTAGTAGGTTGCCGGTCTAAAACACCGACACACACTTGTCTGCTAATCGGCTAATCTGTGGAATCAGCGACTCAATGCTTTGTTTTGTTACTTTCACCATTTGCAACGGTGGTCAATGAATATTCCCTCATGGGCTTTCTTGTTTGGGGGACACATGGCTAAATTACCACCTCTCATCAGCAGCGAGCCGCAAGGGCCAAGGGCACGGAGCAAACTATATATCTGTTGTGCAGCAGCAGGGCCAAGGGGAACAAGAGTAGCAGCACATGCGTCGGCGGCAGTTGCATAGAAAAAGCTGGGCCTTTGTGCCTTTGTTTGTTTGGGCCGTATGGTACATATATATATGTGATTTATTTTGGGCCAAGGGGGGGGATTGCGGCCCACCTTGGCCAATACCTAGCTCCGCCAGTGCATGTGACATTTTTCAAAAACATAGCCATCAACCATGGATATAAAACAAGATTATCAAGAGCTAAGCCAAACGAACCATAGCTTACCAACCAAGCTCACCAAACATACATATCATTCCATGGTGAACAATGTATATAGGAGAAGATTTTCTAGCCAATGCATATGATACAAAATGCATGCAACCTAAGATACAAAGATACCTACACATCATGTTACACATGCTATGCAAAATGCAAGAAATGCACAAAGGAAAGCTATACATATGCTACAAAGGAGCCCACACACACCAACTCAAGAAATCAAACACACACCATGCTCCCCTCGCAAACGAGTGAAAGTTGCTTGATCTAGGGGTTTGGTGAAAATATCGGCTAGTTAGTCATGTGTGGGTACATGGATCAAAGCTACTTCCCTTTCTCTACGTTGTCTCTCAGAAAATGATACCTCACTTCTATGTGCTCAGTTTTGGAATAAAGAACTGGGTTCTATGCTACACTTATGGCACTGGTGCTGTCACATTGAAGTGGAACATGGGTATACTCCTCACCAAAGTCACTCATGGTGTATGTGATCCAAAGGAGCTGAGAGCAACAACTAGCTGCGGCAACGTACTCTGCCTCGGTAGTGGATTGAGCAACACTCGACTGTTTGCGGGAAGAACAAAACACCAAAGAAGATCCCAAGAACTGGCAAGTCCCATAAGTGGACTTCCTATCCAACCGACACCCGACAAAATCCGCGTCTGAAAAACCATGAAGAGCCAAAGAAGAAGACGCAGAGTACCAAAGGCCGAAGTCGGGAGTGTGACGCAAGTACCTGAATATGCGCTTGACTGCTTGCCGATGCGAAGTCCTTGGAGACACTTGAAAATAAGAGCACAGACATACCGAGAACTGGATGTCTGACCTCGTCGCCGTCAAGTAGATGAGTGACCCGATCATGCTCTGGTACTCCTTCTGGTCCACGTGTTCACCTTCCTCATCCGCATCAAGAGCTGTAGTCATACTCATAGGTGTCGCCATGGCCTTGGAGTCCTCCATCTTGAACTTCCTCACAATGTCCTTGGTGTACTTAGCTTGGTGCACAAATGTTCCTTCCTTTGATTGCTTGATTTGCAGCCCAAGGAAGAATTGTAACTCACCCATCATGCTCATCTCAAATTCCCTGCTCATGTCCTCTGCAAACCTTGCAACAAGAGAGTTAGACGAGCCGCCAAAGACAATATCTTCTACGTACACATGCACAATTAGGATATCTTTGTCCCGCCTGAGGAGAAACAAGGTCTGATCGACCTTCCCCATCTCAATCCCTCTCTCAAATTGGAACCCTCTCAACCTATCGTACCAAGCTCTAGGCGCCTGTTTCAACCCATACAACGCCTTCCTCAACTTGTACACCCGATGAGGGTACATCTCACTCTCAAACCCAGGTGGCTGCCTCACATACACTTCTTCCTCTAACACACCGTTCAAGAAGGCACTCTTCACATCTATTTGGTGCAACTTGAACCCTTTAGCCACGGAAAAGGCTAGAAGGATCATAATCGCCTCCAAACGAGCTACGGAAGCAAAGGTCTCCTCGTAGTCGATCCCCTCTTTTCTGATTATACCCTTAAGCAACAAGCCTTGACTTGTTTCTCACCACTTCACCTTTCTCTCCCTCTTTGTTCTTCCACACCCATTTTGTCCCAAATGGCTTACACCCTGGGGGAGGGTCAACCAACACCCAAACCTGGTTCCTCTCAAAATTTTCCAACTCCTCATGCACCGATTAACCGAATTATGATCAGATAGTGCGTGTCCTATGTCTTTGGGCTCACAGATGGGAACAAAAGCAGCATGAGCGAAATGAGAATTGTTTCGAACCCTCGACCGTGTAGTACGTTCATTCATGTCGCCGATGATTCTCGAAGCTGGGTGATCCACTTGTACTTGCCGGGGAGGTCCTCGCCTTGATCCTACCTACCCCTCAACAGCAGGTTCGCCTTGATCCGGATTTGTCATCTGTTAACGGATAAAACTCGTATCCACCTACGATCCGCAAGCGTACGGACCTACACCTTTTTCACCACGGGGATTCCCTAGGTTCTTATCAATCCACGGAGCAAGGGGATTGCTAGCGCTTAACCAAGTACTAATCTAGATGATGGAAAACCTTTGAAAGGGGTATTGATCTAAAGATAAAGACAATCTAACCTATGTTAATCAAATAAATCTAAGGTTAAACTAGATGGTAAAGGGTGGACACAAGAGAGAGATTAAGATAGATAAGCGTTCCTTCCCTAGGGTTTAGGATCACATGAACATGCATCTACTACATGAAAAGGATGTTGCCTACACTAGCTTCATGGTGGTTATGCGGCCGCTAAGCCTTTTCCCTCCATCGTACTGTCACTACACAAGGTAATCAAACACTTTCATGTATAACCGCATCTATACCTAAGCATCCATAGGGCTAAGCTAATCACCACGATTACCACAAACCCTACTAAGAACACATGTTGTACATACATATGTGAATAAAGCACTCGCATAGACATAGAACATTAAGCATTGAAAGGCATAGGGTTCATGTAGCGATCACATAACATGTATCCATCTAACCCTAGGGATGAACAGAGACATTACCCCATCATCTTACAAGTATTGAAGCACATAGGGGTGATGGAGACTCCGGAGAACATCGTCGATGAACATGGCGGCGATGAAGCTTGGGAACACCCCTAGGCCAGCGGCTTGGAGTCCTCCGATCCTCTTGCTTCCTTCCCTCTGCCGGCGTTGATCCTTGCGACGAGCTCATCCAACTCTCTCCCCCATCTTGCAGCAGCAGTTTTCTAGTGATTGGCGTTGGTAGAAAGGTTGGATCGATGTGGCGGCCGATGGAGGCAGAGGCAATAAAGAGACGAACACCTAGGGCAAAGGGGGCGCCGAACCGGATCCGGAGTGGGCTGGGTCGGTCGGCCCAAGCCGGCCGACCCAGGCCCGTTTCAGCCCCGTTCGGCCTCTGTTTCTCCCCGGTTGCTTCTCGCGTGATTCCTTATTTGTGTGCACTTGCATGTGGGCCTTAGACGTCGTTTTCTTCACGGTTAAGGCTTGAATCCTTGCTATCCAAGCTTCGTTGTTTTCTGGTTGAGTCCCTGAAGATTTGCACGTTGACGCTTCGGTCCTCGGGTCATTTGGAGTCATGTTCATCGCGTGTCTTGACTCTTGTCGGGCTTCATGATCTTCTTCCAAAGTGCTTGGTGAACTTATCCTGAAAGTCTCCTCTTTAGCGTAGATTTCCTACGTGAACAATAAACTCCAAAATCGACATGCAAGAGTGAACTTGTTATATACGAGGGGTTAGTTCTAGTGGTTAGAATAATAAATCAATACCAATATTAAAGGTAAACTCATAGCTAGGTTGACGGAAATTTACCATTAACATCATCGTAGGTGAGGGAGAGGGCCCATCTTCGATCGTCGTCGAAGTAGTAGGTACATGCTCAGCCGCGGGCACCACACCACCATCTTCATCCTCTCCATGTTCATGCTCCTCCTCCTGAAAGATCTCCTCGCCAAGTTCATCGTCACCTGCACACTCAAAAACAAGCTGACTATGTGGTTGTGTCTCGTCGAAGGTTACCTCACAAATCTCCACGATTTGGTTAGTTTCAAGATTGAGCACACGATATGCTCTAGAATGAGATGCATAACCAAAGAAAATACCATCGACCGACCTAGCCTCGAACTTGTCCAACTTCTTCCCTTTCTTAAGGATAAAGCACTTGCAACCAAAGACATGGAAGTGACTCACCTTGGGTGTGCGACCGTGCATCAACTCGTAACAGGTTTTCTTCTTGTAGACTCTGAGGTAGATCCTGTTCAAAACATAGCACACGGTATTGACCGCCCCAGCCTAGAACCTTCTCAGAGTCCTATGCTCATTGAGCATCGTCCGAGCCATCTCACACAAGATTCTGTCTTCCTTTCCACCACGCCATTCTGGGGAGGCGTATACGGACTCGAAAACTGATGTTCAAGACCCAAGTCACGACAAAAGGTTTTGAAGCGAGAGTTTTTGAATTCTGAGCCATTGTCACTGCAGATCGCTCATATGGCATCTCCGCGCCTCTCGTTCCTCAACCTCAAGACAAGATCTCGAACAAAACCAAACGTCTCCCCTTTCTCCTCATGAAAGAACACCCACGCATACCAAGAGTAGTCGTCCACCACAACTAGGACGTACCACTTCCCACCCGCAAATCGCACATGAGCTGGGCCAACAAGGTCCATATGGAGTAGCTCGCATGGACGCTCAGTCATCACATCGGTGAGAGGCGGGTGAGAAGAAGCTACCATTTGGCATGCCTACACGGCGCACAAACCAATTCTTTCTCAAATCTCAAACGTGGCAATCCTCGGACCAAATTGAGTTTACTCAAGCGAGACAAAAGGTCAAAGCTCAAGTGACCCAACTTCCTATGCCACTTCCACAACTCACTCAAAGAACCAGCCAAGAAACACCGCTCCACACCAGAAGACAGAGAAAAATCAGCTCGGAACACTTGACCCTCGGGAACGACCATGCAAACGAGGCCCCCTCGAGAATCTAAAATCCGAGAACCACCAGACCAAAACAACACCTCAAAACCGTCATCCAACAACTGGGACATAGAAAGAAAATTGAACCCCATCGATTGAACAAGAGCAACACGCCTGAGAGTGACCTTGTCACTTACCTTAATCTCACCTTCTGATAGTACATGCCCTCGCCCATTGTCCCCAAAGGTGATGTATGTCCTAGACACCACCGGGACGAGACTTGAGAACCACCCCTTGTCCCCGGTCATATGCCTCACGCAACCGGAGTCAATCAACCAAACGTTCCTCAAGTCTCCTACCTCGTCCTCGGAGTCGGAGTCTGAGTCACTTTGGTGACTCTTCTTGCTGCCTGAGCTACGAGCCATGCCACAGAAGCCATCTCCCGCGAAGCAGCTCAACCCGCTCAAGTTCTTGGAAGCCTTCTTGTTCTTGCACTGATCACCTTCATCTTCACTGCTACTCGAGCTTGAGGAAGAGTAGACGGAGTTGGAGTCGACGTCACTCGCTCCGACCATCGCTCGGGCCTTCCTGCCATCGTCGTCCTTCTTCTTCGACCGTCGCTCATACTTGTGCTTGTTCTTATGCTTGTGATCACGCCTCGATCTGTACTTGTCGTCCTTGCTCGACCGGTGCCAGTAGCCGTCCTTGTTCTCCGTATTCTCCGGGTAGTCGGCGACGAAGTATCCCGGCTTGCCGCACTGAAAGCACGTCCGTGCTGTCCTCCTCGTGTTCACCCGGTTCTCGTGTAGCCTCTCGAACCGCCTGGTCAGCAACGCCAGCTCGTCCTCTCCAAGCACGTCAAACTCCTCGTCCGGCAAAGACATCAAAGAAGACAAAGAGTACATCTTGGAAGATGTGTTAGCATTAGACTTGGTCACTTTGCCACCGATGAGAGCAAGACTATGGGAATCAGTCGGGCTCTCAAGACGGGCTGTCAAACCCCGATCGACCTCAGCAGACTTGAGCCTCGAGAACAGCTCATTCACCGTCAGAGTGGTGTACTTCTCAGACTCAAGAATGACCTCAACCTTTCCCTCCCACACGGTACGATCCAGCGCGTGTAAGAGCTTCACCGCTCTATCATGGTCATCGTACAGGAGAATGTCGACATTGGCCCTCATGTTGTTCACAACCACCGTGAACCGCTGGAACAAGGCATCAATAGACTCACCGAGGAGATGAGTGAAGTTCTTGTACTCTCTCCGGTAAGTCGCACACAACCGTGCCTGAACCTCAGCATTCCCAACATGAGCATTCTTCAGTTTGAACCAAATCCTACAAGCTAAGTCCTCTGTCTAAACCCGATCTAATTCGGACTGACACAGAGCACGAAACAAGTAGTCGACTGCCTTGTGGTTAGCGTCATGCATATCCCTCGATCCTGGAGCTAGGAAGTTAGCCGGACGGACATAGGTAGTGTCCACCGTAACGTCCCAATGGATCTGACCCTTTCCGCGGAGGAACGCCGCCATCCGCCTCTGCCACATCTGATAGTTCTTCCCATCGAAGTGCAGAGGACCCAAACCCCGTTCCTGGTACGCCATCATTGGATTTTAGACTGGCTAGAGTCAATGAAGACCCGAACCAGCTCTGATACCACTTGAAGGACCGGAACGGCGAACCAGAGAGGGGTGGAGTGGATGGGAGCCGATAAAAATTATATTCAAGAATTCAGCCTATGAACCCATTTTCACTCGGACACCTCTGCAAGCTTCTCTTGTCAAGTCCACGTAGCCACTGGAGTGCTACTGGACCTAAGAGCAAGACACAACCAACAACCACTCGAAACGCACAGCGGAAAACAACATGACCTAGCTGCTGGCAAACAAAACCAGTCAGGACGGTTTCTGAAACCAGTCAGACCGACTCTCTGGGACTTAGCCTCTCAACAGGCAGGGGAAACCAGTCAGGCCGGTTTTGTCTAGGAACCCCCCAAAACACCTTCGAGACCAAAACTGCCCCAAAACGCCTCAAGAACCTCTCCTCCTTTGAACAAGAAAAGCCATAGCACGACAGAGACCTTCCTGCTCAAAAACCCTTCACGACAGCCCACAGGGCTAAACCGGTCAGACCGGTTTGGGAAACCGGTCAGGCCGGTTTTGCCTGGACAGTCAGGAAGAACTCAGCCCGCGGGAAAAACTCAACTTTCCAAGCGGTTGATCTCCCGATTCGTTCCACGGATCAAAGTGAGACTTTAGGGTAGCTGGGGTACCTCGTGCGCCACTTTTCGCTAGAAGCTCGGTCCCCAAAACCCACTCAATCAAGAGGAATCGGAAGTCAACCCTCAAGACCACCTTCCCATGAAAACCACCGAAAACACCCAAGTCGAAGCCGTTTCAGAGGGATTATTGGAGCAAGATCACCAAGCAAAGAGGCACAAGATCCTCATATGTGACATCCAACAAGAATCCCTCAAAGAAACGCCCCCAAAACTTCCCCACAGAAATTCCAAGCAAAGGCTCCGAAAATCACCAAAAAAGGAGAAACGGGAGAAACACAAACAAGCCTTGAGGAACCACATCGAATCATCTATGTTCATACAAGGTGTAGCTTCCGCCCGATCATCCTTCCCTCTCACAAGATCTCACCATGAAGCTCTCAATCTAGTCCTATGGAAATCCTAAGGAAAATAGGAAGGGAAAATAGGAAAACAAAATGAGCCAGGTTTCCAAGAGATTGCTATCATCCTCTCACCACTTGGGTTATATAGAGACAAGCCGAAAGACTAAAATACCCCTAAAGCCTAAACTAGGATACACGCCCACCAAGGGCACTTTGGGAATTTGTCTTCGCATCACCATCGGACGGATGCCCGGCGACCGCACTTCGCGTAGCCTCGACGCAAGCCTTACGATCCCGACGCGTGTCCTCTGCCTCGAAGCTTCCACGCCCTGTGACCCCAAACCAGTCAGACCAGTTCTCCAAACCGGTCAGGCCGGTTTTGGCCTGACAACCACGCCCGGTCTTCGACCTCAGCTTTGTGGCTCAGCCGATTAACCCGATGGTTTTCTGGTGAACCACCGCAAACCCCGTGAACTTGATGTAGCCTCCGCCAATCACCACTCATGACTCGGCTCCCACGAAGTCCCGACTCGACCTTGGTTTTGAGGCTCAACCAAGAAACCGTCCACCAACTTCATCTTGTTGTTCTTGCCACCATGCGGCCCGCACTTGACCCTGCTGGCCACCGGGTCCTTCGAACCAAGCCTACTTGTCTTCTCCACACCTGGAGGCCTCACCGGCAACGACCTTTCGCGCTTGTTCTTCACCTGCACCAACACCGGTCCAGCCGCAACCTGCAGCTACAATATTTAGCTAAAAATCAGTCCACACAATGTTGTCAATCACTCATCACACCAGGAAGCGACCATCCACCAGTCCTCGAACCACACATGGTCCTCACTACTTTAATCCTTAATTCTCGTAAACTAATAAAATATTTGTAATATCAAAATTGTACTCCCAAACATAAATCCAATGATATCATTTCCAAAGAACAAATATTACATAACTTAGATATACTCATATACCCAAGGATTTCAACATAATTGTGTTAATGTGACTAGAAAAAATTGGTGAAGTCCTTACAAACCCTCCTTGTACTCCACCTGGTGGCTACCAGTGGCAAAAAAATTTAACTTGTTTTTTTGGGTTTTTTATGGTGCCTGGAATCACTGTTCACCGTTTTTTGGTACTGTTCACCAAAGGGTCACCTTTAAACTTGAACTTCAGCCACCAAAGGGTCACCTTTAAACTTAAACTTCAGCCAAAATTTCACGAGTTCAATGATTTCAATGGGGACCAAAAAAGAATTAAAACGAATTTGAGAACCCATCTGCGAACCATCATCTTGAGAGGCCGCGGGCATTCTAGGGCGCATGGGTTGGTTGAGTAGAGTGAAGGGAAGGGAAGGAATTAGTTCGAGCTGAACATATACATCACGAACTGGATGGGACAGACACCACGGAGAAGAGCAACCTTTGAAGTCATAAAAATTGAGACCAGAAAGGGAAATTGGATTAAAAAAGGACCAAATGTCATATTGAATCAAGGACCATGTACTCTTTTGCGAGCTAATGTGAGAAAGGCAACATGGTTACATGAAAATATTTTCTCGTACATCTTCAGCATTTTTGTGATCCATGCCGGATCAAAAAAAATCAATAATTTGTTTTTTTTGTTTTCCGCACACATACAGACCAGATGAGGATGCAACACTTTTGTACTCCTTTGCAGCCACGCAAGACGCATCATTGCGTGAATGGCCCGTTTTGTTAAGGTGTCCCACTAAAGCTACGCAATTCATGCAAGGAACTAACAGCTTTTAATCATTCGTTTTGATTTCCTATCATGTTGGATTCAAGCATTTCCCATACAAGCGGACAAAGTTCTTGGACTGTACAAAGTCGTCTATGGTAAGGCTAGATAATTGACGGCCTACGGACTTGGTCAATAGCTAGGCTGTCTTTCGGTCTCACCCCTGCTCTTACACCGCAATTAAGTTCTCATCAACTATTTTTCTTATGGATTCTATGTCAGTCTCAATGGACAATTTTGTATGTATTTCATGAGCATAAAATTGTATGTCAGATCAACAAATTTGCTGACTTGTTAAGATCAAGAAAAAAGAGAAGTTCCATCATAAGTGAAAGGAGTTAATCCCATGACACTCATCAGGCACAATTACCAAGTTCTCAATTTTGATAACCATGCAATAAAATTTTACATTAGACTAGCCTAGACGCCTAAATTTGGTAAAGAAGATCATTACATTCAAATTCTCCAAGCGAATGAAAATGGGGTATATAAATCATTGGGTCTTTTTTTCTAAGAACATCTCCACTAGATTATCTAACAATGAGTAACTGTAACCCTAATTTACCTATTATGTAAAATGAAATTACTAGAAAAAAACAGTAATATCCAACAAGTTTTCTAAATGAAGGAGGTGGGGCGTGCGTGGGAGGGCCTGCCTCACTGGAAGAGCTGGGTGTGCGTGTGGGAGGAGTCTGTTAGCGAGCGGGAAAGGCTCGGTATATTTGGAGAACGAGCAGATCGGTAGAATAGCGAGTACGATGGCACGTCTGTTGGATCGAGTTATATTTAAAATTGGAATGAATTTTAAGAGTCTAGTAGATATGCTTTCAGCTATAAAGACAAACCGCGTTGTCATCCACAAACACATAAAACCAACGATGAAGAAGATTTTTTTCTTTTCCTTGGGAAAAATAAACGAGAAAAGATATAGTACTCGATGTGTCGAACACGCTCGAGTCAGACGCGCAAAATTCAAAGGCAAACCCCAGAGAGAGTGAGAGACGGCGACCGGTGTCTGGTGAGAGCCGAGAGAGGCTGACTACGCAAGTCCCCACCTGTCTGTCTACCGCTCGCAATTAATCAAATGGAAACCCGCTCGCTTTCCGCCCTCATTTCCCTGATCCCACCGGGGGTTTTTGCCCAAAAAAAACCAACAGCCTCTGCTCCTCCACCTCTCCCCCCCCCGGCGACCGACCGACGAGAGGACCCCGGAGCGGATTCGTCCCCGCCCGCCCGATCCGGCGATGGACGGCGCGTCCAGGCCGCCCCTGCCGCCCGGCGCGGGGGTCCGCGTCCGCGCCCCGCTGGTGAGCTCCGCGCCGCTTCCGTTTTCCTCTCGGTCGTCGCTCGGAGGCGCGCGGTTTTCAGGTGGGGTTAGGAGGGGGTGGGTGTTGGGGTCAAAGGCGCCGCCTTTGGGGCGAAAGCTTCGATCTTTCGGCTCGGGGATGAGGGGTTTGGGTGTACGGGATTGAAGGTTTTGGTGGATCCCATCGCGGTTGGGGGTGTCTGGATCTGAGCGCTTGGCTACTTGGCGGCATGGGCTTTGGTTCGCTTGGTTTCTGGTGGCGTTCTTTTGCGCCGCATGGCTAATGGGGAATCGGTAGGAACGAACCGCAGGACCGGGGGAAGGGTCTATCGACTCTAGCTGTGTCTGAATCCTAGCACGGAATCCGTCTGTACCAGTATCGCTTCAATGCTCCTAGTAAGTAGGAGTACTATTGTGATTTCTGGATGATGCTGATTCCTGTGAAGTAGGAGAGTACTTCTGTACAGGACTTGTGTATTGTTCGAATGTGTAGATTGCAATTGCGTGACCTTGTGCTGTGGCATTGCATAATCTTCTCCTAATAGATGGACAGGGATTTCTGCTGCATATATCTGGCTCAAGTTGTGATCCGTTCATTACTTTCTGAACATGCCTGAAACTATCTGCTTGTATTTGGTTAATTTGATAGTGCTAATATCACACAAACACAGCATTATTTTCTGAACATGCCACAAATTACTCCGTATCTGTTTGTGTTTGGCTAATTCAAAGGTATTAGTGTCACACAAACACAGCATTGTAGTCAGACCTGTGTGTGGCTTGGTCGCAACTAGACTGAATAGAAGTTACGTAACAGTTTTGGCCAAACTGATGTAACCATAGATCATCAACATTTCCTGTACCACTTCATGAATAACAGAATAAGTGCGATGGTAGTTGAGTTGATGGATGTCGTGAACCAATTTTCAAACTCATGCGGTCTGCCTAGCCTGCCTTGGATATTGGTTCAGTTTTTTTGAACCAGTTACATACTCTTTCATTTCTGGAGAATTGAAGAACTGAGCTTGGGACATTGTCCGTGGCTCCGTGCTTGGGACATTGGTTCAGACTAAATAATATATGACAAGAACTTGAGCTTCTATAGTTTCTTTTCTGAATTTGGCTCCATGTGTTTTAATGACCTTGAATTGAGAGACTTGGTTCATGAAATTTTGATAAATAGTCTTTTAAAGTAGGGAACATATCTAGTGGAAACCGACCTCTTCATGCAAACCATGCAAACTTCAATCTGAGTCACACGATCTTGATCCAAGGGAGAGCTCATGGGAGGTGGAAGGGGTGATTTGCAAAATTCATGGGAGGTGGGAGGCGTGATTTGCAAAGACGATTTTGCAAATCACTCCTCTCACCTCCTCTGAGCGCCCCGTTGGATCAACATCGTGTGACTCAGATTGAAGTTTCTATAGTTTGCATGTAGAGGTTGGTTTCCACCTGATATGTTGCCTTTAAAGTAATGCTTCTAATAATCACAATGTTGAACTCTGTCAACTCAACTTGAGGACAGGATAGGCCTCTTGTTAATGATTGTATTTTCTTATGCATGCCAAGTATCTCTTACTTCACTGACAGATTGATTGCCAAACCGAAATTCATATTTTTGAATTTGACATGTAATTTGTAGGGAGGGCAGTTTAGAGAAATTTTTGTACAATAGAAACTTCTTAAAATCACAATTCATCCTGGTGAACTGATTATTCATGACAGTTTTTATTTGAGAGATGTGAACACAAAGAACTTCTAGGTATAAAGAATGGGAGCTACCTATGGTGCTATATTATATTTGATGCTTCATTTGTAGCATTTGGATTCTATTACTCATCTCCTTCGTTTATATCATTATGCTTCATTTCTAGCATTTGAATTCTTTTGGCTTTATTTGTTTGTTTGTTTGTTTACCATTTACCATATCATGCTTTTCTGCCAATACATCTGAACATTTCCCCCCATTGGCTGCCAGGTGGAGTCTGTCTCCTGCTACTGCAGATTGGATACAGGGCTTAAAACTGTTGTTGATGCTAGAAAGTTTGTTCCTGGTGCAAAGATGTGCATGCAACCCGAGGTCAAACAAACGAGGCGCAAGTCAAGGGGCTCAAGAAAGGAAAGGTGCAGAACACAAGCACCACTTTTACCTGGCCTTCCTGATGACCTTGCTATTGCCTGCCTTATACGGGTTCCTCGAGTTGAACACCCCAATCTCAGGATGGTTTGCAAAAGATGGAACCGCCTTTTGTCTGGGAATTACTTCTACTCCTTGCGTAAGAAAATTGGAGTGGCAGAAGAATGGGTTTACGTCTTTAAAAGGGACCGTGAAGGGAAGATATCCTGGCATGCTTTTGATCCACTACACCAGCTATGGAAGTCACTCCCACCAGTTCCATCGGAGTATTCAGAAGCATTGGGTTTTGGATGTGCCGTTCTGAGTGGTTGCTATCTGTACTTATTTGGTGGGAAAGATCCTTTGAGGGGCTCTATGAGGCGTGTTGTATTCTATAATGCTCGGACAAACAAATGGCACCGAGCTCCAGATATGCTAAGGAAACGTCACTTTTTTGGTTCTTGTGTAATAAACAATTGTCTCTATGTTGCCGGTGGGGAGTGTGAAGGAATACAGAGGACACTGCAGTCTGCAGAAGTTTATGATCCAAATAGGAACAGATGGGCCTGCATTACTGAAATGAACAATGGGATGGTGCCTTTCATTGGAGTTGTGTATGATGGAAAGTGGTACCTAAAGGGGCTTGATTCCCATCGCCAAGTGACCAGTGAAGTATACTTGCCGTCATCCAATGCATGGTCAACAATCGATGATGAGATGGTTACAGGGTGGCGGAACCCAAGCATTTCCTTCAATGGCCGGCTCTATTCAGCTGATTGTCGGGATGGCTGCAAGCTTAGAGTTTATGATGACAGCACAGGAACGTGGACAAGATTCATGGACAGCAAGCATCATTTGGGTAGTTCACGTGCCTTTGAAGCTGCAGCTTTGGTGTCACTAAATGGGAAACTTTGCATTATCCGTAACAACATGAGCATAACTCTTGTTGATATCTCAGACCCAACAATGAGTGTCGAGACGGATAGTGCACGAATGTGGGAGACTGTTGCTCGGAAGGGCCAGCATAGGTCGTTTGTGGCGAACCTGTGGTCTACCATTGCAGGGCGGAACTTGAAGAGTCACATTATCCATTGTCAGGTGCTGCAAGTCTAAGGGCAGATTTGTGAATGGGAACATGACCAGACATTTTAAGCGGGAGCAGGATCAGATCAGTGGAAAAACCACCCTCCATTAACAATACCATAGCAGAGTTTAAGGAAAAGCTCGCTGCAGCCCAAACAATTTTGTTCATTTGAGAACTGAGAATTTCAGTTACATTCGGCAGCATTGGAAGACAAATGTGGGAGAAGGGTTTAGTTAAAAACCAGAAAGGGATAATAAACTCCCCTAGTGTAATGGCAGTCTATTTGGTGGTAGACTGGGAAAAATTAATTGGTGCACATATCATTCTATAAGTTAGGGTTTCAATCATAATATCTTGTATCGAGTAACATCCTGTATCTTACCGTATAATGTTGATATGTTGTAGGGGCATACTAGCTAGACTCTAGGATTAGAAAGTAGTCAGGATAATCCCTACAATGCTTCAAGTTTTACTTGCAATGCCTGTCATGCCTGATATTTTGTATCTAATCTATGTGGATGCTGGATGGATTTGTGGTTTTAGGCATGCTATTTCGAGTTGTGCATTTGATATCTTTAAAAGAACGTACATGGTATCTTGAGATTGTGTAGTTCATACAATGGATTAGCATATTGTGTGGGATTTCTTTTGACAGGATTGAAGAATTTGACATATTGTCATGGAATCAACCTTTTCTGTTGTAATTTTGTTGGTAGCTTTTTCAAAGCATTAGTGGGAAAGGTGTATTAGTGTGAGGTTTATGGCACACAACTTTGCAGTTTGCATGCCTTCAGATCACAAATAGCATGATCTATTATCATTTCTCTCTGGTCCATAATGTTGCAAACTTGCTCAAAGGAAGCAAAATTTCAATATTATGTCTACTTGATCTGCATGCAATGCTCCGAAATTTTTTGTGAACATATGAGATTGCACACGGCATACCCAGAAAAGAAGGGGCTGGGGAGGGGTGGTGAGGGATCAGTGGCGGGCTGCTGTGCTGCGGTGGCGCACTAGTGGGGGTGAGGGAGGAGTGGCGGCGGCGAGTGAGAAAATCCGGTGTGAAAATTTGGTAGTCTCCTGTGTCAATTGCTTTCGTCCTGAGGACTTGATAGTTTTGCCATGAGAACTTGAAATTTCGCCACCCTCCTAGCACCACATATAAGGGAATACCGTACCCATTGGCAGGTGGCCCGCCATCACAAATATTTTCTGAGAATTTAACTATTTTTAAAGTCAGTAAATCGGTTAAAATTGTTTGAAACTTCTAAACAAGAACATATTATATGGCATAATGTGTTTAAAAATTATATTTCGACATAAATAAATGTTTTGCTAAGTAACTTCACATGTTACTCTAGTTTGAATCTTGCCTTGAGTTATATGGTACGTATTTTTTACTGAAGACAGCACAGAAGTCACTACCTATTTGCTACTCAGTCACTCTAACCTCTAGACTAGATGCTCTTTCACAATTATATGGTAAGTTGATGAGTTGTGTATCTATTTGTGAAGAATGTACAGTCTATTTTTCTCATATGAAAATTTTATTTCAATGTTGGGCACTCGTAAAATGATCCCATACCAACTACAGATATTATTAAAATTATAATTTGTTCTCAATGAAGAGTTTTAATAGAAGTGTGAAATATAGCTAACAAAAATGTGAATATTTCATGCACTTCCATAATTTGAGCTAAACAATGCAACATGTGTCCTTACAATACAATTTTTCTTCAAATCCATGTGTCTTATTTGTGATAATTTTAGTTTGAAAATCAAATGGTTTCAATGAGCACGCTTAAAACAACTTAAACCTCAGAAAAACAATTCACTTTAAAGAAACTCCTGCACAACAGCATAAAACTAGTTAATTATATATATATTTTTTAAAAATATATCAGCTAGTGCATGCAAAATAGTTTTTTGACTAGTTAGGAAACATTTTACCTTCCATGTAGGCTAGCACACAAGCAGTGCTTTGGCACATGGACAGGGAGGGGATTTTCAGCTCGAGGGTAAAACAAAAGTTTCCTATAGCTTTATATATACATGTAGATGCTGACTTCCAACCAACAAAAGTTTTAGCCACAACCAGCATATGCCAAGCCCTGGCTTCATGCTAAATAATCGTGTTCAGCTATCTTACAAGAAGTGAAGAACTTAATGACCGGCATAGCCTTTTCTTATTATTCGAGTGACAAACAAGTCATTGGCTCATATAACAACTTGCACAACTGGCATCGTATATGCTTAGCCCTGGATAATATAAACATTGAAAGATAAGCATCTTACACATGATGGTATAGTATTTAACCGTTACTTAGTTACCTTCATGGACCCGGATGCAAGAGGTTAACTCGATAAATGATGAAGTGAATAACAGGAAACAAGTACCAAAACACATGCGAAAAGCTGAAAATGAACTAGCGGTGATAGTGGTATCACGGTCTGTGGCACTCTCACATATGAGATGACTTTCGATTCATGTTACGGACTTGTGTAATATATACCTTTCCACTATCCGGAGTATTCCTGTTAAGTTTCATGTTATGAAGTTTGGCTTACACATTGCAAACATAATATGTAACCGGAATAAGTAGTACAAAATATGTCTAGTGGTCGAAAAAGGATGATTTGATTGGAGCTCTTTCACTTCCACCACCTCAAATTTTCCATCTATCATCTAACTTAAGTACAGTTGTCCATAGTCAATCGGAGTCGATGTACCTCATCCTAACCTAACTTAAGCATATTCCTGTGTGTGTTCGTGTTATATTTGACGCCTAATGGTCATACTGCAAGCTTTGTCATTTTTTATAGCCAAGTGTATGATCCCTACCAACCATGTTCCTATGAAAATGTGCATTGAGCCAAGTTTCTTTCTTGTGGGTTACACTCATGCACACCAGACGATGATGCAAACTTTCAGCAAACGTATACCGCTTTGTTTAGGAAGCTCAATCCTGCAATCCCCTCTTTCCTTCAAACATAGTACCCCCAATTTTCACCTCAAAAACATATATAAAACTATATATTAGATGCTCTGCGTCAATCTGGGCAAAAAATGAACAAATATATTTGATGCCCTGGATTGGGTTACTGTCTATTTGTACTTTCTTTAAAGTTGTCTTCAAGAATACCATTACGAAATGGTGATCTGTGCCAATCCGGTCAAAAAATATTCAATAAAACTAAGCCGGTGGGGTAAGACCGCTCCCACGGTTTTCATTAAGAAGAAGAAACCTTCTCCCGGTTAAGAAAATTTCCGAACCCTGATTTCACCGGTGAGGGGATTTTTTTTAAATCAACCCTGTAATTCGCTCCAACGAGAAATCAAACATGGGTGGTTGCGACCATACCTCAGCTCCTCTAACCAACTAGGCTAGAGGGATTTGATCAAAAAATATTCAATGATCCAATCAAAGTTTGGTGGTTGGACGACTCTGAGCTTGAACATGTTCCAAGGTGCCTCCGAGGGACAACATATATATTAACCTCCCAATCCAAGCATCCTATAAATACCACCTCTCTACCCCTATGTTATCTCACAGCACACAAGGAATAGCACCTCTAGCACCTCCTTTTTAGCATTGTTGCCAACAAACCCCTGCTACTAGATGGCTACTCCCTCCTCTCGCTCCTTGCTTTTTCTCTTCATCTGCCTGCCAATAGTCCTGGCAAAGGCAAGCCCACCTGCTGATGAAATTTACACATATCCATGCAAGTGTCCCGAAGAGATTCGCCTACATTTGTACTTGCACCAATTCCCCGCTTGGCCCAACGTCTCAAACCCTAACGAAGTAGGTGTGATAGGTTCAACACAACCTTTTGGGTTTGGCCAGATGTACGTTCACGACTGGTTTCTAACCGTAGGACCCAATCCGAATGGAAAGATTGTTGCGCGTGCACAAGGCTTCCATATCCAGGCTGGTCAAACAGCCACCAGTTGGTACACTTCTCATATCATAGTGTTCCAAGATGGCAGCAGGTAAGATATTTTCTTTACATGCAAGGCTAAGAGCATTTCCAAGAGTCTTTCTAAATTTTACTCTCTAAATTATCATGTAGAGAGCCATTTGTATAAAAATCGTTTTATATATTTTTTCACTTTTCAACAGGTTTTGTATTTCTTAGCAACTCCAAGAGACGAGCTATTTTGGCTTACCTAGCTAAAAATTAGAAAATTTGTTCAAAAACTCAATCCAACGACTACTAGCTAAACTTGCCCTCGCTATTCTCCTCTAGCTAAACCGAGGGCTTCGCTAGCCATCTTTGGCTAGCCAGTCCCGCTAGCTATCCCCTCGTACATGAGTATGGCAGGCGGGACCCACTAGTGGTGGAGCATACGGAGAGTTGATTTTAGCTAGTCTGTTGGATTTCATCAACTTTTTGCTAGCTATTTCATTTTACATACTAGCCAAATCGGGGTTTTAGCTAGTGATGTGTAGAGAGTCTCTTGGAGTTGCTCTAGAGAGTTATTCCCGTCTTCTATATTTGACTAGCGAAAAATCCGAAATAAAAGACGACTATATTTGGATGACCATTTAGATAAGCTGTTGGAAGACACTTTTCACTGAAATCTCTATTTCTACCATTTAAAAAGAATACAGAGAATCTCTTGGAGATGCTCTAAGACCAATATTCTATATTATAAGTTGGCAAAGAATGACTGTAATTTTTTTCCCGGGGGACTTCTGGATGTTATTCTCCACAGCGTTTGGTTGTAGAGAGATTAATGGTATAGGAAGTTTCACATACTACATGGGGGATTTTGGGCATGTAGGTGGAGCTAAGCCACTCATCAGAGTCAGCGGACCCCGACAAAATCCTGCAATTGCTTAACAAATAATGTCCTAACGAAATGTGTCTTATAAAATGAAAGAATGGAGTGCATTATGAAATGAACTTTGTAGCTAAATATTTGCTGCTAATAGGAACAGAGCTTCAATGCTTCCTAACAACGGCCATGAGGATGTCAGTTTCATTAGGCTTTTAACTGCCATGTCACTAGCTGCCAAAGCTTTCTTCAACTTTTGACTTCCCGTCCAGAGCTCGTTCCCCTTCATCCATGTTGGATCTGCCCCAATGCCTATCTCCTTACTGCTTGTTCAGCCTTGTAAGCATTTAGTTTTTTCAACTAAAGCATTGTTAGATTCGTTCCAACCAAACTATGTCCTAGTAAATGAAATGGCAGAGGATACTAAAAATGAGGCCATGAAATGTATTTATATTTTTATTTGGTAGGTGTGGATAGGGAGGAATAGGTTGTCGATCCATCTTTAAGAGCATCTCCAAGAGTTGCCTAAAACATTTCCTAATCCTTGATTTTTAGTAACATGGTAACCTCTCCAACAACTCCTAATCCACATTCCTAATCCTTTAGGACTTCGGAAAAATCAGTCAGTTCTGTGTGAAGTTACACACTTTTGGTCGTCGCGTATCTTCTCCTAAAACAAGGTGGAAGGACTCAGAAATAATAAAGAGTAGAAAAAAGGTTCCTGATGTAAATGTACAAGAGAAAAAATCCATAAAAGTGGTTAAGATAATTCAAGAATAATATAGGATTTCTGATGCAAAATTGTATTCTATACTTTAGGAGTGGATTATTAGAAACTCTTGGATATTACCTTCTTTATTCTTTCCAATACTTTTTTAGAAGTACTAAAACTTCATATATTATGAGGAAAATATTAAATACACTTGGAGATGCTCTAACAAACATTTGAGAAACCCCCTACTAAATTCTTTCTATTTACAATAAAAAAGCGTGCATACAAAATAGTTACAAGGGACGTAGACCTAAAGTCCTTTTACTCCCTCTGTTTACTTGTAAGGCGTCTGTGCACATCAATTTTCAAACTTTATAACTTGTGACCAATAATTTAATTATCATTTTTATAATCTAAACTTTATATAGTTGGATTAATAATCATCCTACAATGACCATAGTTTTTTAACCATAAACAATAAAATAGAAGATAAATTAATGATCAAAATATAATTTGAAAAACCATGCCTAAACATAAACCCTTATAAACATAAACGACGGGAGCATTATTACTTGTCCATTATAAAATATGAAGCTATGAGTTGATACTTCCAAGTTTTTTATTAAATTTTGACTAACTGTTGATCAGGGGAATATAATTAAAAAATTAAATTAAAGTGGGTACGGGCCCACTTTTTGTGTACTTGATCCCACTTATTTGGTGTTTCTTTGGTACTTTTTTCTAGGCACCTATAGATATTTCAATCTTTCCACCGTATGAGTTTTCTTGATGCGGACGGTTCTTATTCTTTCCTACCATTGGAAAAATCCAAAAGTTAAATTTTAAAGGTTACCCATCCGTGCCAAAATGTTAGTGATAAATTATATATATACGCCCCTGTAAAGATGTGATCATTGCACTTTGAGGAGAGGAAGTAGAAAAATACAACTAGAGTTAGGGGGTCCTATTCCTAGACGTGCACTTATTTTGAGACAAAATTTTGAACTCTAGAAATGCACATATACAAAATTGTTTAATTATTAAATGCTACTTGTAACAGTTTTGCTGGATCCACCCTTGAAGTGTTGGGGCTCATTCTCCCTAAGCCCACCGTTGGTCAGTGGTCCATCATGGGTGGCACTGGAGTATTTACTAATGCACATGGTACTATCAGATACAGAGATGTCCAAAGTACTGATAGCAGCATCACTGATAATGTTAGAGAGCTTGATATTCATATATTCTACACTCCAGAAACAGCAACAGAGGTGAGCACGATACTTATTTGTTCGAGTAGTTTTATACATGTTCATGTAGTTTACAAACTGCAGTTGCAAACTGAAGTATCTAAAAATTTATCAATCGCAAGCATCCACATCTGCGCTGAAGTATTTGAAACCCAACATTTTCTAGTAGCTACTATACCCCCATTATTCTTGTTAATGTTCTCTGCGGAAAATCCTTAACATTTGCCTTGATTTTTTTTGGCTCTATACAGGTTAAATTTACAGCTGTTATTTGAAGTGAAACTGGTCATCTTGAATATTCTCATCGCCAGACTGCTATGGAGAATTTGCAGAAGCTAGTATGATCGGTTATGTTGATAACTTAAAAGAACACATGTGTCCGTGGAAGCTTGCGGTGTGCTTGTTTGCCACTCTGTCAACTTGCCTGCAGTTGTGATGTCTTTCTGTTTCTCTTATGTGTCTAATAATAGGTGGGTCTCAAGCATATGTGGGACTTATGTATCTTGGCTATAAATCCATGTTCAGTTATTTAGTGGTGCATATGTAATGTTTGGATGGATGCTCTGGATTCTATACCTTGATTGTAATTGTAATTTCCGGGAAAAAAGGAAAACTTAATATATTCCTCTGGTTATGACATTTGATTAGTCTTGATGTATACTAACTGTGTGCAGAAACATTAGCGCATAAAATATCTTTCATTATTAAAAATGAGAACCCACTTGCCCTCTAAACCCAGCCTACCCCTTGGCCCTTGCTCAGGTAGCCGGCTAGGTCCTCCTTGAGGGATATTTGGAATCTTGTCCTCCACAACTATGTTCAGTAGCACTTACATTGCTTGCCCAGGATCAGTGCAGGCGTGCAGCACATTTGGGCAGGGTCGTATGACTTTGGTTACTTTCCATTTGCATATGCAAATGCTACAAAAAAAAATCTTGTACGGCGATGCTTGCTGACGTCTGAAAGGAGGAAAGCCATACGTACAGGACAGCTAGGCAAACCATACTACCATGTCCAGATACAAAACAAGAAATGTGATAACGACCTATAATTTGGGAGGGAAGAATACTTTGTAGGTAGAGATGGGTAGAGAACAAGAATTGTGATCAGGGTTCTATAATTTGTTAGCTTTATATAAAACACATAATTGAGAAAACAAGGAGATCAAGAGTGCCAAATGGTCATTCTATTTACAAATGAATAACCCATATTGTTTGAATCTTCAACAACATTTCAATACTAATTTAATAACATCAGCATCTGCATCTGGTCAGATCTTATCCACATCCACAACACAATCTGAGGGCTTGGGCTCTCTAAAACTTGCCACTAAATTAGTGCAAGAGTTAGTTCCTAGCACTAGGATCATAACAATTAAAACTGGTGCTACTTCGAGTGTACAACCAACCTCTTTGCGACCAATCGAATACCAGCATTTTGCTGATAGTCGTATATTTCCAGAGAAAAGAAGGCGTCAACCGTGCTCCCTCGGACAAACAGAGTCTCCAGTTCGGTGGCGTCTACATTGCTAAAAACAAGCTTCTGAATGTTACCACTAGGCTCCTTCTGGCGTATATCTGTTGTGTAGATCGCCGAGTCACCACTGACATTAGTTGGGATGCTGCAGGGTAAGGCCAATGTTACAACTCTGAAAATCATAAGCACTTCAAGAGCACAAACAAAATGAAAATGGGGGCACAGAACTCACTTTAGGCGGACAGTTGGTCGATTCACATAGCCATACTTCTTAACCAGGGGTCTCCATTCAGAGGTGCTGCCTGATTCCTGAGATGACCTCCGAGCAAGATCGTCACAAAACTCCAGAACCTTACTGAGATTATCGGAAATGTCTACAACTATGTTTAACTTTGGTCGCCCAGCATTGTCTGTAAACTTTGTACTAACCCCAAACTGGACTTTCGAGCCAGCAGAACAAAGCTGTAGTGGGCTGTCTTTGTGCTGGACAGATGACCTCCGACCAAATTGGTGCAATGGAGCAACCGAGATTTTTATATACTCAGTGGAAATATCGTCCGGCTCAAGAAACCCAGAATAATCACTCGAACTTGCATCCATCTGTGTGGTGGCATCTAACTTCATTTCCTCAATATGTGATACCAACTCAATGGATTCCCTGCTTGTTGAAGGATCACTTGTTCCTTCATTACTTCCCTCAGGCAACACACCTTCAGCTGGACAAAGTGTGCGCTGCCGTTTTGAAGAATCAGGTGAAGAGTTTGCTTCGGGTTTTGGCGCCTCAGGAGAAGCAGCCCCATTAGCTCGGCTCCTTGTCATTGCACGCTCAACAAGGTTCTCAACAGTAAGCACCTCTGGAAGACTTGCCTCCTGTCAGGGTAACTTAGGAATTTAGCCAATAGATTATCTCCAACAGTGAATAAAGAATTAGCTACAAATATACCACAACAAGAAGTCAGGGAATGTTATTTCTATAGTAACTGAAGTTGTTTAAAAGAATGAGAGGGCAATTACATCACTATGGCTCGATTGCAAATTACATAAATTACATCACCAAAAGGATAAAAGAGCTGCAAATTTCCATATGAAGCAGCAGTTTTCAAATTATTTCTCTATAGCCTAAATAGAGAAATATCATCATATTGAGGCACTGAGCTACTCCAGATGCCTACATGGGAAACCAGTAGGGGAGAATAACAGAAGTGCTTTCAGGCAAAGAAACAAATATTGATGTGTCTGGAAAAGCCCAGCTGATGAAATTACCCAGGCATGGGAAAATAAGTGAATGCAAACATACCAGGAACAACACTGTAGCACAATACTTCAGAACTTCAAGGTTCATCCTAACATCATCAAGACTCCTGTAGCAAAATTGCAAATAAAATTAGTGAGAGGTCACTCGCTCCAACTGTGTAGACCAGATCCAAGAAGCAAGGGAAATTGAAATTTCTATGTCGTAACTAATATCATCAATGGTCAGTGAACTGTGGTTGCAGAAGAATGCAGAGGGGAACTAGACTGAGAAATATTTAACAACATAAATTGGAGATTATTGATTAGCACTTTTAATGACAGTTCTTCATGTCAGGTAGATATTGGTTTTGGACTTCGAGGAGCTATAGTGATGCACTGCATAATTATGACATCTATTTAACGTGCCATATGTAAAGGATCTAAAGGAAAGAACCATCATAAGACACAAGACGTCTTTTGGGGGGTATTAGCTTGTCTATGAGCCAACCCAAGATGGGCACATACGGCCCAGTTGGCTTTTTGGACATCCCGGAAGATATGATGATGCTTAGTTAGAAATGCAAAGAGATAAAGGACACCATTGTCCAACAAAATTCCTCATATGGCTAGGAAAACCTACGACACAACTGAGATGGGTGTGCAAAATACAAGCTAACAGGAATACAGGATTCCAAGCCAAGTTGCATAAATTGAAGTGATGCTAAGAGTGAATATGCCCAATACTAAAATGGGAAAGGTGTATATGAAAACTAGATGTTGAAAAGGAAGCAATTAGAATTCAAATGAAATGGTTACACTTGAATTGGCATGATATTACCTGTGCCTTTGCTTCCCTAGACCAAAGTAATTTGCCAAGCTTGCCATCTGCAGGTGAGGGATAAGGACAGAACGTGAGATATACCTTCTAATAACAGAAATCACTGAAATTTTTCAATAGAGGCCAATAACATTAGCTTAATACAACCTCAGCTATCATTATTACTCGTACATTCCTAAACACACCTTTTGAAATGACAAGCTTGTCAACACATAGTTCCTTACCTTCATGTCCCCTGCTCTCCTCCCAAACCGCTGGGTAAGCAGAGGTAAGGTGTCTATCAGTCCCTTTGGTTCCGGAGGTGGTCTCCCAATCTCAGCAAATGCCTCCCTTATTCTTGGAGAATCAAACCTCACAATGTTGTGCCCTGCCCATACCCTACCTGTCAAAAGTTCAAAAGAGTTCTTTCAGTGATTGCCCAGTTTACAGGAAGTTCAGGCTGATACTTAAACAAGATGATGCTCTCAGCCCTAGAGTTTTTTCTATGCCTTTGAGACCAAATGAAGAACCTAGAAGGATGAATTGATGTTATGGCCTCAATAAGTAGCTGAATAGCAGGCAGTACTATAATCTGATTGACCCCTGGCTTTTACATACCATGTCAATGCACAAACATATCAACGGCATGTTTACATACGAAAACGAGAGTGGCGGTGTCGATCAATCAACTCATAGCACCATACGAAAACTCAATAAGTGGCTTTTACATACCAACAATCAACGGATCGATCAATCAGCTCATAGCACCATACGAAAACGATAGGAATCGTGACGGTGTCGGGCCAGCGCACTCACCGTTGAGGAGGTCGTAGACGGCGTCGGCGACGTCGCGGAAGGGCGGCGCCCCCGAGACGGCGTCCCGCGTGATGCCGTTGCAGCGCACGGAAGCCGCGGAGACGGCGGAGACCGGGTCGGCGGGGCGGACGAGCGTGGCGTAGGAGGCGACCTCGACGAGCCTGCGCGGGCAGACGAGGATGGCCCCGAACTCGAGCAGCGCGTACCCCTGGCCGGCCCGCTGCGGGACCGAGGTCTCGACGTCGAAGAAGGCGATCTCGGGGCCACCGGCGCCCGGGAGCGCGCCCCCCTCCGGCGCGGCGGGATCGGACGCGGGCGCGGGCGCGGGCGCGGGAGCGGAGGAGTCGGAGGCTGTCGCCATGCTGTCACGGCGGCAGGCAGGCAGGCAGGTGGATGAGGATGAGAGGCGTGTGGCGGGACGAGCTGGAGGATATATAGATAGGACGGATCAGGGGGGCAGAGAGAGAGAGGGTTGGAGCTTGCGTGGGGGTAGGGGCGGCGCCGGGGTTGAGGAGGAGGGAGGGAGGGAGGGAGGGAGGGAGGGAGGAGGCGTGAAGGGAGCGGCGGCGAGGCGAGGAGGGAGGAGTCGGGCGGGAGGACGCCGGCGCGGTGGCGTGGGGACGGGGGTTTGGGCTTGGGCAACCTGGTGGGATTGGAATAGGAGTTTGTTTTCAATTGCTTGCTTTGTTCCGGTCGGTCGCTTCCTGGTTAAGGAAGGCACGTTTGCTAGTGACGAGGAGATAGCACTTGCAGACTACTTCATCCGTTTCCCAGGATCAGGATTAGATGCACGTGCCGACACGCACATTTTTATTATCAAATAATAATCCAATGATTTGAGAAATTTTCAAATAAAAAATTAAAAAGTTATTTGAAGTAGACATCATACTAGCAGCTTGACCCTCATGGACGATGGGTAGTTTTTATGTGTGTTGTCGTCGGTAGGGATGCAAATTAGGACGATCCAAAATTTTGATAAAATGATGATGGCGTTTCACGTAATTAATTTTTGGAGAAAATAAACTAGAATGACATGCAATTGTAATTAATCAGGTGACCACAAAACATCATTGGATACCCACTCGCTGACTTGCATCCCTAGTCGTCGAGCCAGTCACTCCAACAATATCAAACTTAAACACCGTGTGATGTTCAACAACGAAGTGCTACCTCTACCAAGCACCAAAAAAATCGCAAATACATTGTGAGCCAAGTTAAAAATCACATTGTCATCTCATGAAAACCTATCCCATTGCCAAATCAATCACGTGCGTCAACAACATGCAACGCTTACCGGAAATTTTTTAGAGTTTACCAGATCCTTGTACCTCAAAAACATTAAACTTCACCATCTTTACTCAGACTCAGTTTTTTCTTAAAAATTTACAGCACTATTTAGTGGAATTAGTCATAGACGTGATTGACGAGAGTAGAAAATTAGGAATTGACCGGACAGGAGCAACTCAAAAGGTATTCTTTGTACTTTGGTGCCAAATCAATCATGACGCAGGAAGTATTAGGCGTCCTCACTCCCTTTGGCCAAGTCTACCTTTCCTCCCTCTACGCTAACATGATCAAACAGGAAAGTAGGCAGGCCTGGGTGCTGGAGGAGGCGGCGCTTTCGGAACAAAGCGAGGGTGCTGCAGTTGATTTGGTAGGTCCATTGTCACAAAGTTCCCGGTACGACGGGGTCGAGCAACGGGTACGTGGGACGTGGATCGATACTTTCAAATTTCCTAATTCGAGGGGTATGCTTCTTGGGAATGATGGTTCAAATTTTGGGAATGGAAACCACTATTTTCACGACGTTAGATTGGAACAATCCCGCTGAATGAGGTTAACAAATTTAATACTATGCTGGTATATCATAATTTTCTCTCAAAAATCTACTATTTATTTTCTATATACACATTTTGTTCCTGATACGGATGCTTTTCCCATCACCCTGGGAGACAAGTTCGATTGTGCAAGAGTAGAGAATTAATCTTCCAAACAGGGAACGTAGTCAAGCCATCGACGACTCGATTAGAGCAACTCCAAGAGCCTAGCTATTTTGAACTTGGTAGCTAAAAAAGTAAAAAAACTGCCCAAAAAAACTGGATCCAACAGACTCTTTAAACACTGCACTCGCTATCCCCAATAGCGGTGGGGCGCGGGCGCCGGATGCGCGGAGGAGCGAAGGTGCCGGATGCCGCGGAAGGGCGCGAGGTGTCGCCGTCGGGGGAGGGGGAGGAGAGGGTGGGCTTCTTCCGCCATGGACGGGTGTGGTCATGGCGTTGTGGCAAGGGCGAATCTAGCAGTGGGTCGGGGCGGTCTGGAGCCCCCCTACCGCCGGCGCCACCATGAGAGCCTCACCGAAGCCCCCCCCCTAAAATTTTGAGAAGGAAGAAGATGAAAGGAGGGGCTAGAGGTGGAAGAAGAAGAAGCAGACCCCTCGGGCCATTCTTAGCTTCACCACTGCGTTGTGGGTGGGGAGTACTCCCGAGTACCAGAGTAGGAGGAGGGGAGAGTGGATGGCGTTGTGGGACCCAGGTGTCAGTAGAGGTAGGAGAGGAGAGAGGATAGTTGGATATGAAAAGTGGGATTTGACTAGTCTTTTGGAATGTAACCAAATATAAAGAGTAGAGTTTAGCTACATGACTAGTTAAATGAGAATATAGAGAGTGAGTTTTTGCTAGGCTCTTGGAGTTGCTCTTAGATTGTTACGGAACCACCCAACAGCAAATTCGCAACAATCAAACCAAAGGAAGGATTTTGATTTGTTCCAATCGAGAAATAGCGGCCCAGTGCCACCCACTGACTGGGACGGGACGACATCCCTACTACGGTTCCCGATATTGATCCTAGGATCGTTTCCTATAATCCCGATCCACGTTCGGTACGTAGGTACCCCGGACGCGTGTGTTCCGTGTGAGACTTCGGTAAGATAACGTGGGTAAAGGAGGATCATGAGTGAGAAAAATAATTCGTTTTTGGCAGAAATGTTTTCCAAATTTCGATTCTATGGGTCTTCCACCCTATCCACTCCTACAAATATGATGGTTGGTCTGGCATAAGGGGTAAGGTGGACCCAAATTGGGTGAGAAAGGTTTTTCAAATTATTCAATATTTATGGTTCTGTTTGGATCCATGGGTTAGAGTTAGTTTTAGCTAGTTGGAGCTCAACTAGGCATACAGTGTCCAAACACGAGGGCTAGATTGATCTAGTTTGCATCTAACGCACCCAAAAAACTATCCCACCCAAGAGGTGTTTATTGGGGCTAGTTCGTGTTGGGTCCACCAAAAATTGACTTTTCTCTCTCCCTCCACCCACACCTAATGATTGAAAAAATACATTTAATGTCATTCTAACCCTTCCATCCAAACACCTCTAGAGCTAGAGTTAGTATAGGGCTAGAGCTAGAGTTAGAAATTAGGCGTAACTCTAACCTGTTTGGAGTATCCAAACAGGGCCGATATAGATTTTATATTAGGCATGTTTGGATCCGTAGGCTAGGGATAGTTTTAGCTAGTTTAGTACCAACTAGTCCTAAAACATCCAAACGGGGTGGGTTAGATTGGGTTAGATTCAACTAGCCCACCCAAAAAAACTAGCCCACCCAAGAGATGCTTATTGGGGTTAGATGTGACTGGAAAAAAAATAAAAAAAGCCCCGTCCCCCGCAGGCCGAAGCGGCTCGGCTCACCCCCATCCCGTCCGCAGGCGGACGGATCGGTGCCACCGCCGCCTCTCCTTCCTCCTGCCACCGCCGCCTCCCACTTGCGCTGCGCCGCCTTCAACTCGCGCCACCGGCCCCGGCCCGCGACGGGCGCTCGCCACCGGCCACCGGCTCACGTCGCCGCCTCCAACTCGCCGCCAATCGAGCATCCCTAGTCGTGCCCACACGCCGCGGCCTCCCCCCGTCGACACCCCCCCCACCAAGGTCGCCGCCGGAGCCCTACCAAGATGGATGGAGGCGGCTTCGACTTGTGGGGTTCGCGGCATCGCGCTCGTCGTCGCCCGCCTCCCGCCGCCGGGCCGGCCTCGACCTCAACACGCAAGTACGGGGACGGAGAGGCGTTCCCGGATCTTGGGTTGTATGGAGCCTTCCTCCGGAGCGGCGGCGATGAGCTCCTCTTCTCCGGGCGCGTCGGGGGCTGCGGGCTCCCTCCGCATCGCCCACCGCGTGGCGAGAGAAGGTGATGGATGAGCGCCACCATTATCCCGAGAAGCGACCTTCGGTGGCTCCTCATCGGCGTCGGCCGGTCAAGGAGGGAACGGTGGCGTGTTCCTCGGCGGGTCGTCGACGGGAGCGGCGGCGGTGTTCCGCGGTGCACCAACTCGGCCGTTGTGGCACCTAGCCGTCGTAACCGGCGCACCAACACGGCGGCCCGTGGCGGCTCCCGTGGCGGCGGCCGGCGTATGCCGCTTCCTCGGGCACCGACGGCACCGAGGAGTGCCATCCGTGGGCAAGCATCCGACTTCGGCGGTTCCTTCGACAATGGTGATGAAGAACTGGAGGAAGACGTGGAGGACTTAACGAGCTTCGGAGGGCCCCCGGTGAGCCAATCCATTCGAGCACAATGGAATGATGCTAGCAATGCTTGTTTGTTACAATTGTGTCCGGAGCAAAAAGCGACGGGAAAGTATAGTGGTGCCCAAATGAGTGGTGAAGGTTACCAAGTCATTGTCGATGGCTTATTTGATAGAAGGAGGTTGGTGTATAGCCGTTTGTAGGTGAAGAACCAAATACTTGTCTTTGAAGAACATCCAATCTTTACGGCAATACTTGCAAGTGCACACGGGGTTGGGGAGGAAAAAAGATGGAACTATCGATGCTAAGTCCGCGTGGTGGAAAACACATACAAAGGTATTATATTAGCACCGACTTAATGTTCTATTGCACCGCACATACTATTGTTGATCCGTATACCTACTTTGTGTTAGTACTTGTAGCACTAATTTGTATACCTATTGTTGCATCGATCCTAATCGCATACCTACTATGTTAGTACTTGTAGCACTAGCATGTAAATTCGGACAAGGGATATGTAATTCCTCTTCCGTAGACAAAAAGAAATTGATTGGTAAACCGGTTCATTTAATTAAGTCTCATTGTGTGCCTGCTTGTTCACATTATATAGGGAAGTACTATGTGGTTGATGCGGGGTACCCAAATCAACCGGGTACCTTTCACCGTATAGATGTACAAGGTACCATGTGGAGCAATGGCACAATGGATCGCCTCCCAAAGGTATGAAAGAAACCTTTAACCAATCACACGCCAAAGTTAGAAATGTCATAGAGAGGTCTTTTGGGGTGTTGAAGATGAAATTTAGGATTTTGTTGAACGCACAAAGTTTCCGGAGAAAAAGCAAACTAGAATTATTGTGGCTTGTATGGCTCTTTATAATTTCATTCGAGAGAGAAGAATTGCGGACGAGAGAATTTGATCGATGTGATGCGGATGAATATTATAACCCAATGCCTAGTTCTTCGCATCCACGTGGCCGGAAGATGAACCTCTTGTCGAAGTTGTCAACATGAATGCCTTCCGTGATGAGTTGGCTCATACTTTATTTCATAGAGTGTAATGTAATGGTCAAGGGCTAGGCATCGATTATATGGACAAAATAATATTTATTGTGTTTTGGATGCTTGAGTTGTAAAATGATTTATTTGTGTCATTTGTGATCGGAAGTAGGCTACACAAGAGCTGCCCACAAAAAAAATCCTGCTGAAATGATGGTTTGAATGAGACAAATAATTGAAAAAGTGCATTTATTTGTCAATCTAACCATGTCATCCAAACACCTCTAGGGCTAGAGTTAGTTTATGGATAGAGTTAGAGTTGGAAACTAACTCTAACTCTAGCCCTGTAAGAGAATCCAAACAGGCCCAATATAGACAAGTGCGGTTCAAATCTAGAACTACATCTGTTTTGGGATGAAGAAAGTAAATTTTAACCGTTGGGAATACATTCTAATTTATGTTGAAATTTTATTTAGGCTTGTCCTATTTAAAATTTAATTCAACTCTATGGTACATAATATTTGAGAATACATTCTAATTTATGTTGAAATTTTATTTAGGCTTGTCCTATTTAAAATTTAATTCAACTCTATGGTACATAATATTTGAGAATAATAGAATATCGGATGGAAATTTCAAGAGTCTCATACTCAACTTAAATAATTGGATTCATTCCAATTAGTTAGAGAAATTGAGGAGGAGCACACAGGTGCCGCGCGCGCGCGCGCCGCCGCCGGGGTCGTGCCGTGTGGGTGTGGAGTGGAGTGGGCGGCGACGAGTCGAGTCGCGCGGTGCGAGGCCGGCGGTGATCAAACGATCGGTTGGACTTCATTTTGGCGAGAACTGTCAACTAAGTGAAGGAGTTACCTTAATGAAATAGAATTCGTTCGATCTGTTCCTTTCGTATCCCGCGACGCGTCACGCGGCATCGGCGCATGCACGCGGGCGGTGAACGAACAATCAATTGGACTCTTCATTTTGGCGAGCACTTGTCAACTAAGTGCAGGAGTTACCTTAATGAAACGGAGTTCGTTCCTTGCCGTTCCTTTCGTATCTCGCGACGCGTCTGCGCCGCCGGCGCACACACGCGATCTCTTCGCCTCCCGCGACTTGACTCTACATATACAAGAGAGCCTTTCTCATCTGGTTACAGAAGAAAATCAGAAACACACCACCGGACAAAAACACTCTGTTGCTTCTTGGATATTCCCGTCCAGTAGTCCCGTGCACACAAGATCGCTGGAGAGCAGGTGACGACAATGACTCACAACTCCCTGCAACGACTACGCTGCTACAACAACGACATGGTTGATCCACCAAGCTCATCCAACGCTAACGTTGTTGGGTATCTGATTTTGTCACTTCTATGTATTTATGTGTTGTTCTTTCTGTTATGTTTAGAATATGTTCTATTCATCGTAATAATATATATATGTATATATATCATGTTTAAGTCACCATTTTTCTGGATTAAAATAATATGTAAATTGGCTAGTTTTCTAACAATCTAAAACCAAATTACAGGCAATTTTCTGTTACAGGTTTTGCTGCTGTGTTAAAGCCTACTGCTTTTGATGGAAAGAATTTTATGACTTGGCGTGCTAAGATGGAGTTGTGGTTGACTAATATGCATTGTAATCATGTCGTGGAGGTGAAGCCTAAAAACTTGACTGATGTTGAGGAGTCTAAATTTCGGGCTGTCTATAACCTCTTTGGAGGCGCTGTGATTTGTGCAATTCACAACAAGTATGAGAAAAACTACATATCATACACATCTGGCAAGTTGTTATGTGATGTGTTGAATGAAAAAATTGGAGTTTTTGATGCTGATTGTGAGCTCTATCTCATGGGGCAACTCTGTGAGTACAAAATGGTTGAGAATCGTTCTATTGTAGAGCAAGCTCATGAGATTCAGGCTTTGGCTAAGAAATTGGAACATTGTCCCTGTCTTCTTCCTGACAAGTTTGTGGCTGGCGGTATCATCACCAAGTTAACACCTTCTTGGAAGGATTTTGCCACCTTCACAAAATACAAGAGACAAGAGTTCAATGTGGCTTACCTCATTGGTACTCTTGATGTGGAGAAGAGGGCAAGAGGAAAAGCTAACAATGGGAAAGATCCTGAGTCATCTGCTGCCAACATGGTACAAAAAAGGAATTTTCATGCATCTCGTAACTTCAAGAATAAGAACAAGGGAAAGCAAGGCCATAACCCTAAGCCAAAATAGACCACCGAGTTCATTCAATAAGAAAATTAACTAGAAAAAGAATGAATGATGCTTTGTTTGCGGAAGCACTAAGCACTGGGCTAGTACGTGTCCTAGCAAATTTGTGAAGGAAAAGAAATCAACAAACATGGTGATCAATGAGACTGGTGGGACATCTGGGTATGGTAATTCTTTACCTTATGTTCTTTCAGTCTGTACTTCACCTAAATGGTGGATGGATAATGGAGCTAATATCCATGTGTGTGTCTTGATATATCTTTGTTTGCATCCTTTACGGTCGGCGGGACCGGAGCCTTGCCGATGGGGAACAGATCACGTGTGCATGTTCATGGTGTTGGTTCCGTAATTTTGAAGCTTACTTTGGGAAAGACAGTGCTATTAAAGCACGTGCAACATGTCCCCTCGATAAAGAAAAATCTTGTTAGCATTTCGTTGTTGTGTTGTGATGGCTACAAAGTTGTTTTTGAGTCCAATAAGTGTGTCGTGTGGAGACATGGAACATTTGTTGGTAAGGGTTATGATTGCGGAGGTTTGTTCCGCTTGTTTTTTATGTGTGTAATAATGTCGTGAATTCTGTTAGTGTCTGCGATGAGACAGATTTATGGCATTCACGTTTATGTCATGTTAATTTTGAATGTTTAACACGGTTAGCAAAAATGAGTTTAATCCCGAAATTTAATCACGTCAAAGGCTTTAAGTGTCATGCATGTGTGCAATCTAAACAAACTCATAAGCCTGATAAGGCTGCCGAGCCAAGATATTTGACACCTTTAGAGCTGGTTCATTCCGATCTTTGTGAGATGAATGACGTTTTGACAAAAGGTGAAAAAAGATACTTTAGACTTCTATAGATGATTGCACTAGTTTTTTCTATGTATACCTTTTCAAGTGTTAAATTATTTCAAAGCCTATAAAGCTGAAGCAGAAAACCAACTTGAAAGTAAAATTAAACAATTGAGGTTTGATAGAGGTGGGGAATATTTCTCCAATGCTTTTGATGAGTTCTTCGTTGAGCATGAGATTGTTCATGTTAGGACACCGCCATATTCACCTCAATCTAATGGGATTGCCGAGAGGAAAAACAACACTCTAATAGAGTTCGTGAATGCCATGTTAGACACTGCGAGATTATTGAGGACCGGAGCGTTTGAGGACCAGTGGATGGTCGCTCCTTGGTGTGATGAGTGATTGACAACGTGGTCTGAACTGACTCTTGGCCGAGTATTGCGGTGTAGGTTGCGGCTTGATTTGCGATGGTGCGGGTGAAGAGGGGGCATGAAAGGTCTTAGCTTGTATAGTTTCGAGGAGTGAAGAGACAAGTAGGCTTGGCTCGATGGACCCGATGGCTGAATGAGATCAAGTGCGAACCGCATGGTGGCAAGAAAAGCAAGGCAAAGTCGTGAACATGAGCCGTGCGGGGTAGCGACTCACAACCGGAGTTTGCACGTGGGGTTTGGTTGGTTTACTCCACAAAACCGGACCGATCCGGACAACCGCGGTGACCAAGTCATTGGTGGGATTGGCATGGAGTCCGCACCGAGTCCACGGGGTTTGCGGTAGTTCACCACAAAATCATTGGGTTTCTTGGTTGAGCCACAAAGCCAAGACCGGAGGCTCAGTGGGCGGAGACCGGATCCGGTGCGCCGAGAGACTTCGAAGCGGAGGACATGTGTCGGTATCGCAAGGCTTGCGTCGAAGCTAAGTGAGGTGCGGTCGACGGGCATCCGTCCGATGGTGCTACGACGAGAATTCACAAGGTGCCCTTCAGGGGCATGTATCCTAGTATTATGTAATAGGGGTAGTTTCGTCTTTCGGTAGCCTCCATATAAACTTAGAGGAGAGAGGATGGCAGCCATCTCTTGGAACTCTAGCTCATTTGCTTTCTTATTTTCCCTTCCTATTTTCCTTAGGAGTTTCTATAGGACTAGCTTGAGAGCTTAATGGAGAGATCTTGAGAGAGGATGAATGTTGAGGAGGAAAGCTAGACCTTGTATGAATCTTTCATGGTATGTATAGAAGGTTCAGCGTGATTCCTCAAGTGTTTTTGTGCTCCTCCCGTTTCTCTTTTTCGGTGATTTTCGGAGTCTTTTCTTGAGATTTCCGTAGGAAGGTTTTGGAGGTGTTTCTTTGTGGGATTTGTTTTGGGAATCACACATGAGGTTGGTGTGCCTCTTTTCTTTGTGATCTTGTCGCTCAAATCATGTAGGAAAGCCCTCGATTTTGGTAGTTTTCGAGTTCTTCGTGTTCTTAAGGTAGAGGCACGAGATTTGCGACCCTGGGAGTTTTAGGGAGTTGGAGGTCGAAATATTGGGGGTATATCTTCCCTTTATGGTGCTCATCATCTCCCTAAAATTTCGTCTCAAGACTCCAAGTGGTTTGGGAGATCCATCGATCGAAAGGTTGAGGTTGTTTCTCGGCTGTGTTGTTTCGCACCTAGTGGACCGTTCAAGAGGTCACCGCGGACCGTCTGTGAGGTGCCTGATAGCCCAGTTGTTCTTTGTGTTCATCGCGAGTTCTTAAGCTCTTTCGTTCGATCCATTTTGTCGGTGGATTTTTGGTGCACAAAGTTGCGGACGATCCGTACTAGAGTGTCGGACGGTCGTTGTCGAGGCGGATGGTCCGTGGGTCCATCACAGACGATCTGTTTTTCTCGGTGCACTACTATAGGTTCAGGTAGCATTTTCAGATGGTCTGTGCCCTCCTCATGGACGGTCCGCATGGTGCTCTGCAGACTGCCTAAGTCCCTCGCTCGTTGAGTTGTGCTTCCGCGTTGCTTTGGTCTGGACTTGTTCCGAGGGTTGGTAGGTCTGTTGTGACTACGTGACCTTGGCAAGCTCGTGTGGGAATCTGTGGTTGTGATTTTTGGATTGAGTCGACGTTTCTTCGGAGAAAATTTTGTCGGTTCCCATTCACTCCCCCTCTCTGGTCGCCTAATCGGTCCTTCAACTATCCAAGGAATGGTGGGGTGAGGCGATTTTGATAGCTTATCACGTCTTAAACAAAGTTCCTATGAAAGACAAAAAATCACACCATTAGAGGAATGGGAAAAGAAAAGATTAAATCTTCCTTATTTGCGCACTTGGTGTTGTTTGGCTAAAGTGAATGTGCCAATCAGTAAGAAGCGCAAACTTGGACCTCAAACCGTAGACTGTATGTTCCTTGGTTATGTTTTTCACAATGTGGGATATATGTTCTTGATTATAAAATCTGAGGTACCTGACATGCATGTTGGTACAATTATGGAATCAAGAGACGCTACATTTTTTGAAAATGATTTTCCAATGAAATCTACATCTAGCAGTTCTAATCAAGAATCTATAATTTCCCATGAGCATGATAATCTCATTTGAGATGAACAAATCGAAGAGACCCATGTGCAAAGTCCAGAGGAGAATGACATTGTAGTTACTCGAAAGAGTAAGAGACAAAGGGTTGAAAAATCTTTTGATGACGACTACATTGTGTATCTTGTGGATAATACTCCAACAACTAGTGAAGAGGCATTTTGCTCTCCTCATGCTGACTTGTGGAAGGAAGCAGCCAGGAGTAGACATGAGCATTTTTCGGGCCTGGCCGGGTTCGGGTCGGGCCGAAAAAATTCCTGTTATTTCGGGCTGAAAAATCCTACCCATGACCATCCCACTGGACGTGTCGGGCCTCAATTTCCGGGCCGGGCTCGGACTTGGGCGGGCCGCTCGCGCATTTTATAGTGTAAAATCGCTAAAAACAGCATTTCGAGCTGGGCTCGGGTCAAGATTTTTTTCTTGGGCCGCAAGATGCGTGCCCACGCCCACCCGGGAGGTCCGTGGGCGGGCCGTATTGAGGCCGAGCCGGGCCAGGCCGGACTGAAGATGCTCAGGTATAGTCAGGAGATGGAATCAATAATGTCCAATGGCACTTGGGAGGTTGTTGATCATCCCTATGGGTGCAAACCTAAAGGATGAAAATGAGTGTTCAAGAAAAAGTTTAGGCCTGATGGTACAATTGAGAAGTACAAGGCAATGCTTGTGGCTAAGAGAATTACACACAAAAGGAGGATGAAGATTTCTTTAATACTTATTCACCAGCTTGCTCATTTAATGACCATTGCTTTTAGTGGCAGCCTCATATGGTCCTATAATCCATCAAATGGATGTTAAGACTCGCTTTGCTAAATGGAGAGTAGGAGGAGGAGATCTATATGGATCAGCTGATGGATTTATTGCAAATGGTCAAGAGAACAAAGGGTATAAACTTTTTAAGTCATTGGATGGCCTTAAACAAGCTCCCAAGCAATGGCACGAGAAATTCGATAACACATTGACGTCCGTGGGCTTTATTGTGAATGAAGCTACAAATGTGCGTACTATCGACATGGTGGGGGTGAAAGTGTCATACTATGCTTATATGCCGATGACATTTTGATCTTAGGATCTAATCTCGAGTGATCGAGGAAGTGAAGCATTTCATGTCAAACAATTTTGAGATGAAAGATTTGGGAGAAGCTAATGTTATTCTTAATGTCAAGCTTTCTAGAGATAGTGATGGTGGGGTAACTTTGTTACAATCTCACTATGTGGAAAAGGTTTTAAGTGCTTTGGTTATAGTGATTGTATACCTTCACCCACACCTTATGATCCTAGTGTTTCTTTGAGTAAAAACCGCGAGAATTGCAAGAGAGCAATTAAGATACTCCCGCATCATTGGTTCTCTCATGTATCTTACAAATGCAACACGACCCGATATCTCCTATGTTGTGAGCAAGCCGAGTCGGTTTGTGAAAAACCCTAGAGATACACATTTGCGTGCTCTTGAGAGTGATGTGCTACTTGAAGGGTACCATGAGCCATGGTATTGTTGGTATTTCTTAACCTCACCACTATGGCGCCGGTTAGCGTGAGCCCGAAAGAAACACCTTGGTACACCGACGAGTGCGAAAGAATCCGCAAGCGCACGGATACACCGTTGTAGCACTTCACCTTAGCGCATTGCCAAGGGTATCGAATCCATGGAACGGTGTGTGCTACCTCCTAACCTAGCTATGGTCCAAGGACACAACTCTATAGGACGAGATGAAGATGGAGAGGATCCCGTTGATCATGGGTAGAGTTGAGAACCGATCTCTCGGTTAGGAACTCTCGTTTCGGACACCGGACCCTCCCCGGCTATAACGGTCGGTTCACGGCAAATGGTTGCCTACACCGATTCGGTCGTCGGGGATTCCGGAAGGGTCCAACGACCGTCACTACCGCGGCCTACCCCAAGCCAAACCATGGGATACAGGGCAATCGAAGGATAACCCGTTGTTTAGACACCACGTCTACACCACAAGTTACTTCTATAGCACGACTACGTCCGTCGACTTGTAACAACACTATAGCACTCCATACAAAGATGAGCAATGAACCGATGAGAAAAAGACCGAACTCGGTCGGGTAACCACTATCTAAACAAGGATCATGGAAGGACTTTGGTCTAAACTAGAATGCGGGAGCATCCACTTTACTCTAATTGGACTAGCGAGCATACAAACAGAATTAGCAACTTATGTACTACACCGAAGATCAAAGGCTAATCTCATGAAGAACACAAGCCTCTAAATCTTGAACAAGTGAAGAACACAAGAACTATTCACCTATGCATGAGTACTACTTTAGTCTAAATAGGAAATGCAAAAAATACTCACTTTATTCTAAATGAAGAAAAAAAGCATCCATGGAGGTACAAATCCATCTCTCACTCTCCTACTCTCTAATCTTCCAAAAAGAGGCCTCTCCTTTGGAGGGAAGCTCTCATCCTTAAGTGAGATGGTGTGTCTCATTTATTATCCCCCTCCCCTCATATTTATAGGCCAAGAGGATCTTCGAGGTCGCCTTGGGCGCTACCAAGGGACCAATAAGGTGGTGACATGTGGCATAGAGGAGTGGAGGCCAAGTTGCTTCTTGTGGGCCCAAGCATGCTTGATCCGGGAGTTTAAGGCGGTAACCGAGTGGATAACGCCCCAAACCGCCTCTAGGCGATCACCGAGAGTTAACACGTGGAAGCTAGGCTCGAACGGCGCTAGGGTCGGGTCGGGCCGACCCCGGCCGATCGATCGACCCCCAATCTCCGCCAAATGGCCCCAGCTTTCTCTGGTTCTATCCTTGGTGGGCCCTTGGTTGTGTCCTTGGTGTACGCATAAAACTAAGGCGGTTTACCTCCTCTGGTGGGCCCTTTGATCCGTGTGCTCTCTTCTGATTGGCTGGAGTTGTGCTTCCTTGCTTGGTGGTTCCATGGATCCCTGTGAAGCCTATCTGGCAGCCTCTCATTGGTTGGTTGTTGACGGTGTATATTCGTATTAAACTTCAAGTGGACTTGCAAGCGGACAAATCCTCCGTCGTAGTCAAGGGACCCTTCTTCCCCGAAGTGTGAACCCAAGGTATCGAATTCGTGGTACAAATGTGTGATGCAAGAATCAATCTAATAAAGCCGAGAACTTTCATCTTCAAAGGAGAATCTAATGCATCTAATCTAGAGAACATCATGAAAATGAATCTAATCTATGAAAACCGAGAGGTAGCAAGAGATAGAGGGGGATACATAAACCAATCTAGAGAAATTGGATCAAGCCTTCGTTGACGTTCCGAGCAAAGGAGAAGTAAACAAGTTCAATCTCATAAAAAGCATCTTTAAATCACGGTTTCCGTCCGACACCGAAAACGCCCACCTTTTGGAGCCACCGTTCGTCACAACGCACCCCTATTCGTGTGGGTTAGTCTAGGGTGAGTCTAAAGACAAGTTGAAATCTCTCGGAAGGTCGGCCCGCACCTCTAGCCACCACGACTACAAGAACATCCTCAATGATCTGTCTCGAGAATAGATCTTAAGATACGAAAAGCCGATTGAAATCAAAGTCGTAAGAGAAACACTCGATCACTAGAAATCGGATTGCAACTTGATAATTCAACAAAGTATATGATACATGAATCAAGATCACCACGGGGAACCTACCTTGATCTTGCTTCTAGCTCCGGGAACTCCGACGTGGTCTTCCTTGCAAGGTTCCCACGCCGGCTAGGGAGGTCCTAGTCAACTAGCTTGACCCTCTCCTCTTTGAGATGGTGTCCCTCTCTTCTCTGCTCCTCGGCGGCGGATGACGAATGAGTTGATGCGTGGCGCCTAGCCTCGGGGCTATAAATAGCCCGAATGGAGGCTAGGTCAAAGGGGGGGGGGGGGGCGACCGGGCCACGAAATGGGCCGGGCCGGGCCGCCCGGGCCCACTTCGGCCTAGCCCGCGGCCTCCTTTGCCCGGTGTTAGTTCCCGAGTCTTCTAGAGTCTTCCCCCATCCGCATGTGGGCCCTTGTTGCCGGTTTCTTTACGTATTGGATTAAGCTCCTTGTCCCGCAAGATTCGATAATTTTCGACTAGGTCCTCAAAGTTTTCGTCTTCTCGGGTTTGGTCCTTGGGCTTCTTGGAGTTTTGTTTACTTCATTGCTTGACTTGTCTTGGGCTTCAAGGTCTTGTCATGAGGTGCTTAATGAACTTATCCCGGAAGTCTTGCTTTCAACACTAAAATACTGCATAAACACTAAACTCCAAAACCGACATG
Source organism: Cenchrus americanus (assembly GCA_947561735.1). NCBI lineage: Eukaryota > Viridiplantae > Streptophyta > Magnoliopsida > Poales > Poaceae > Cenchrus > Cenchrus americanus. Next base: position 62,862,025 of record OX387240.1, read on the forward strand.
CACAAACAAACTTGTTATACCAAGGGGGTTAGTACCAATGGATAGGATATAAAATTCATGCCAACACCGAAGGTAAACTCATGGCTAGGTTGACGGGATTTCACCGTCAACATCTCCCTCATGCTTAAGCCTTGCTCGTCCTTGAGTAAGCCTTCGATGGATATCATTGTTACCCTTCATTGTTTAAACATTGCACTTGATCATACACGAGAAAACATAATGCTCTCAAAAATTTAATTCGTTAAAGTTTCATAATGTACTAGCCTTCATCCCTACGGAGGGTAGATTATCAATTAAGCTTATCCCACAAGTATTAACATGCTCCCAAAATTTCAAATAGATCTCAGAAATTTTGAAATAAAGAACGAGATGAAAAAGAGCTAAACCAAGTTCACAAATTTAAGTCATCTTGCATCTTGCTCTTGAACTCTCATCTCATCTTGTCTCTCAAGTCTATTTATTCTACTCCTTTCCCTCTCATTATATATATATAGCTTTTTGGGAAAGTTTAGTCCTACCAAGATATTATAAATGAGATGTTGTCAAAACAAGACAAGCTTCCCATGGTCTTACCAAGACTCGTCAAAAAGGTCATTGGAAAATAATGTTATATCAAGGAGGGGGAGATAAAAATACACACACTTGAGATAGGTGGACATGTGCAAATGGCAAAGAGTGATTCCGAGGCACTCTTTCTCTTTCTCTCTTTTTTTATTTGCTCCCCTTTGAAGTCTAAAATTGCATTGTACCTACCTCCTCTCCCATGCTTAGACGTTTGCTCGTCCTCGTGCAAAGAGGTGATAGAGATAAGGCGGTACTAGAAATATTTTTCCTTTGGAGAGATACTTGAAATCTTCAATCTTGGCACCATCTTGCGATCTTCCTTGAATTGATGATCCATACTCAACGACGGTTCTAGTCAAGGAGGTAATCACAAAAGATGATATTTGGTTTTAAGGGTGGATATCCGGCGGGGTTTGTGATATCTCCGTGTGGGGATACACAATACACGGATAAAAGGCTAGGAAAAAGATAGATACGCAAAAACGGAATGACCAACTTCTTAGTCTCGGGCCGGAGAATTCATGGCCCGAAATAACTTACCCAAAAATAAATCTTGTACACTAAGGTTTATGCACTCAAATATATATATATATGGCTCTGTATAGGTTGAGCAACATGCAAGTGATATTTATGACAAGGTTAGCATTACTTTTTGGAGCAAAAACAAATAATCTTTAATCCATCTAAAAATTGAGAGCACATAAAACGCTATGGGTCTTTATTTTTATCATAACCTCCGCTAAAGATTAAGCTAGCATTTAGATAATTTCAGATTTGTATTTTAAGGGAGCATTAGCTTAATCATGCATAAGACAAATACAAAGATAAACAAAGCGGCAATTATAATCATATGTCATCATGGCATAAACTTTGTAACTATACAAAAGGTAAAAACAAGATAGTGACTTTATTCATGATGAAAATAAACTAACACACATGCGAAAATTTAAATAAAAACTGAAAACACTACGCATACATAGGCAAACGCAAGATGAAAAATAAAGGAAAACGGGAAAAGAGAAAGAAAACTAAAGCTCCTCCTTCCTCTAGTCTTCCGCCGGTGGGTGGTATTGGTAATCTTTGTGGTTATACCCTTGCTCATAATAGGATTGAACATCCCCTCCTATGAATTGATCCCGGCGGTGCTAGGTGAAGGCGTCCAAGCTCATAAGCAATGTTTGCATTGCCTTCACCTAATTGAGCCGCATTGGCTTGGATGGCTGCAATGTTTTGCATGTTTCTTGCGGTATCGGTGCGGAATGTGGTCCCGACACTAACCAGTAGAAAGCGCCGAGGTCTATCCCTCAATGGTCGATGCTAAGTAACAAGTGACACAGGGTTTTTATCCTGGTTCCGCCGAGGGGGCCGTACGTCCGACGATGGCGTGCTCGAGGCACTATATTACTTAGCACCGGGGTGCCCGTAGTGGGGCGGCTACAAGCAAGGCGGGAGAGGAAGCAGGGCTTCCAAGTCCCTGGCTGAAGATGTTGTGGGAGAATTGGGGAGTGAGTACGTGGTGTGCGAAGGGTTCCTGTTGTCTGCTGTCTTATGTCCCCTGCGGCTGAGGGGTTCGCTCCCCCTTTTATGGATCAAGGGGGAGGCGGATTACATGCGTGTCGCGCTATCTAGCTACGTGGGGAGGTGCGACGTGCTATGCTGTAGGGAGGGCGACCGTCCGGGCGATCCTCGCGGTGATCTGGTCATCATGGCCTGACTTGTACCCGAACAGTGGCGGTTCGAGGGCGGGGAGAGCAGGCGGATGGCGGTGATGTCCTCTCGATAGGCTCGAGGGAGGTGTGACGCAGGCCTGTACGGAGTACAGGAGTAGGCGAACGGCCTTCCCTTCCAACCCCCTTTAAGGGGGCGGGAGTTGTTGCTACAGGGTCTGGCGTGCGCCCCGCACGCGCGGGTACGACGGCCACGCCGTTACGGTGGCGGGGATGGCGGTCCACCGGCCTAGCGCCTCCACCTAACCCCCGTAGGGTCACAAGAAAGTGAATCGAGGGTGAAGCCGGCCCCCTTTCGAGGGCCCGACGCGTTAGCCGTACTTGGGGCATGCGCACGATGTCACGGGACCGACACCGGCCGCGCCGCACGGTCCCTTCCCACGCGTGGCGGGGATGGGCTCCTCCCCGGGGAGTTGGTGCGGCGGCACGGGGTGCGAGCCCCGGCGCATGATGGCGGCGTCCCGCTCGCGGCGGGGCATTAAATGCCCGTGTACGGGGGCCGGCGCACGCGTGAGGGGCACCCTCGAGCGTGGCGGACCCCGGTTGAGAGTGGGATCTACCCTCGGGCGAGGCGGAACCCGCTCGAGGGGGGGAGTGAGCCCTCGAGCGAGGCGGAGCCCGCTCGAGGGAAGTGTTGCTCCCTCGAGCGGGGCGGAGCCCCGCCCGAGGGGGCGTGCGTCCTCGAGCGAGGCGGGGCCTGCTCGAGGGGATCTAAGAAGGCCGCCTTGGTGGGCCGTCGGGGTCCCTGCGGCGTGGGCCGTGTCCTGCATGGTTAGGCACCTGCACCGTTAGGCTTAGCGTGTCTTGGTTTTGTCGTGGGTTTTAAGTGAGGGTTTTCCCCGTCGTGTAAGGGGACCCCCTAGGGGCCGTCCCCCCGACGGTAGCCCCCGAGCATCCGTGGGTTTGCCATTGAGGCTCCCACGGATGCCGGAACCTACCGATAGGACGTTCTTCCCTCCTTGTTCCGCGAACGCTTTCCGTGGGGCCGCGTCGGCGACCCGCGGGTCTAGCCTCGAAGCCCGCGGAGAGTGTGGGTGCTCTCGCAGGGGTTAACCGCGAGAATTTGGTCGAGGGCGTGGCACATATTCCAACCGGCATCGGCGGTGTTTCGGCCCGGCCGGGGTGCACGCGGCCGCGGCACCGTCTCCCGGCGGGTGCAATTTCAAGGAGGTGTAGCCGTGCGCCAAGCCCCCGAGCCTTGGCCCGTTTGAGGCGATCGGGTAGAGCTTTACGACTTGTTTTTTTAACGCGCCCTCACCGTCCCTCCGCGGGACGGAGGGTGAGGTTTCCGCAACCCCCCATCGAGCGGGTCGCAGTTGCGGATTCCTCGTCGAGCCGCTAGTGGGTGGTTCAAGTGGACGTCCATGCCCCGTTCGATAAGGGTAGGGCCGCGCGGTCCGAGACACGTCCATGGAAGCGCTTGCGTGGGTTTGCTAGGTGGGGCTCGGTCCCGTTCTATAGGGACCGAGGGCGCGGAAGCTCTCCCTCGGTGGGATCCCCCCGGCTAGCTGCCCTCGCTGGCTCTCGAACACGACATGTGGGGCACCCTCGAGCCGACGGGCTCGAGGAACGGCTCGAATGCGCGTGCCCTCGTCGTCCCTAACTCTGCGATCTGTGGCGCCTGTTCGAACCCGTCGAGGGTCAGGCTTCGAACCTCTGATCAGTAGGGCCGTGCGGGGCCGCACCTAGACAGCCCCGTCTTTTGCGTTCGCGGCCGTCGAGGGGTCTGGGCGAGCCGGCCCTCGAGGCGCTGGTTGGTAGCACAGCGCGGCATGGGTGCTTGCGGTGCCCGCTTTACTTCAAGCAGGCCCTGGGCGACCCTCTCACGCGCGTGCCCTCTTTAGAGGGTTGATATTGTCTCGAGCCGGGGGCTCGTGCCGCTCGAGGGTTTTACGTGGCATGGGTACCCGCGGTGCCCCGCTACATCAAGCGGGCCCCGGCGACCTTCTCACGTCGATGTCCCTTCGAGGGCCGACATCATCCCGAGCCAAGGGCCCGTGCCGCTCGAGGGTTTTACGTGACATGGGCGCCGCGGTGCCCGCTTTACATCAAGCGAGTCCCGGGCGGCCTTCTCACGTCGATGTCCCATCGAGGGCCGACATCATCCCGAGCCAAGGGCTGTGCCGCTCGAGGGTTTTACGTGGCATGGGTACCGTGGTGCCCGCTTTACATCAAGCGAGGTCCCGGCGGCCTTCTCACGTCGATATCCCATCGAGGGTTGCCCTTGTCTCGAGCCGTGGGTTCGCCCCGCTCGAGGGTTCTCCTTGCTTGGCAAGGGACCCGATCATTAAAATGCCTCGCGATCGATGCCGCGGTTTTTGCGAGCGCGGGCGCGCCTTTTTGGCGCCGCGCGCGCGCGCGCGCGTAGTGGGCGGCGTGGCGGGCGGACGTGATCGCTTCGCCTCGGTCCCCGCGGGTCTTCGCCATGATGATGGCCCGCCTACGGTGATGTGGCCGCCGCAGTCGTGGTGGGGCCCGTCCGTCGACGTGAAGGGAAGATTCCCCGCAGCTTAGTGCGAGCGGGGCATCCGCTCCGGAGAGCTCGCCCGTCGGCTTATAAATCCGAGGGGGAGGAGGAGACGGCGGTTTTTTACCTTAACGCCTCACCATTTTCGGTCCCCCACCCCTTCGTCTTCATCTCGCCCTTGCCACCGTGTGGTGTCGCCGTTAGAGCTTTTCTTCCGTTCCTTGCCCTCCCGCTCCTCGCTTTTCTTTGCCTTCTTCATGGCGCCGCCTCGGCCCTCCCCTCACGATCTTGGAGCCGTACGCTTGGGAGAGGTCGACGGTGACCGGCCGGCCCTTGGCGAGCCGGGTCGCCGCCGCCGCCCGGCGGCCAATGAAGACGGACGTCCGGCGGAGTGGATAGTGCCGCCGGCGGCGGGACCGCGAGCCCAACCCTCCGGAGGGTTACGTGGTGAGCTTCATCCGCTACCACGAGCGGGGCTTCAACGCGCCGGCGAGGCGCTTCATGCGGGCGATGTGCCACCACTACGGAGTGGAGCCGCACAACTTCGCCCCCAACGCGATTTCGCAGGCGGCCACATTCGTGGGCATCCGCGAAGGGTACTGGGGATCCCGCGTCAACCGGGAGCTCCGGGTTCACCTTTTCCGCGCGGAGCTCTTCACGCAGCCCCCACGACGGATCCGAGGGACCCGCGCGCGCGTGCGCGCCGGCGGGATGTCGCTTGCCCCCGCGGGGGCAATTCAAGAACGTCTACATCCCCCGCACCATGACGACGAACAACGCCGCCGGGAGCGGGGATGGTTTTACTTACGCAACGCCGAGCCCGGCCTCCCCCTACACCGGTCGGGTGTTCAAGGAGAGGCCTGACTCCTGGGGCTACGGGGTGTCCACGCCCCAGCATCGGAGGCGGCAGGAGTCGGTCCTGGCCGCCCTGCAGCGCCTGGCGGCGATGGGGCTGAACGCGATGGGCGTCCTCGCCTTTCTTCATCACAGGCGGGTCGTGCCCTTGATGGAGAGGCCGCTCTGTATCTTCGAGATGACAGAGGCGGCCAACCCCGTCGATCTGGCGAGGTCGCGGATGCTCCCGACGCCCCTCGAGCGGGCGTATGCGCTCACCCGGCGCGGAGCGCCGTCGACACCCGGTGCCGACGCTCGCGGGCCGGACCCCATGGGACCTCGAGATGCTCCCCACCGGCCCGCCGGGTGAGTTTGGTTCTTGATTTTGTTTTGGTTCTTGGTCTTGCTTCTGTCTCCCGACGCGTCCTTGTCGTTCCCGTGTGTGCGGTGGTGAGTTTCACCGTCGCCAAGTCCGTTCCGCCCACCCCCCGACTCCCCCGCGCTTGGCGGGCGCGCGCGGCCAGCGGGAGCGAGGAGCGGCGCGGCGCGCGCAGAGGGAGCACGCGAGGCGACATCAAGCGCGCCGCGACCGGCGAGCCGCGAGCACGGCGCGCGCGAAGAGCCGGGGCTCTCCTCCCCGGGGACCGAAGAGTACTCGTCCTCGGAGGAGGACGAAGAGGAAGAGGCCGAGGGGGAGGGCCCCTCCGACGGTGGCGGCTGCGCCCCGTCGCCGGAGCCGGCGCCGGCGGCGAGGGCGGCATCGCCGGGGCGGGCGCAACGGCGCCCGCCGCCGGCCATCGACATCGGGGGCGCGCGCGGCGAGCGCGCCCGTGCGTGCATCGAGCGTGCCGCGCGCGGGGGCGAGCGTGCTCGCGCGCGGAGCGAGCGTGCCCGCGCGCGTGGCGGCGTCGTCGGGGGCGTCACGGCGAGCGTGCCCGCACGCGGGGGCGAGCGTGCCCGCGCGCGCGGTTGCGCCTTTTAGAAGGCGCGGCGTCGGGCGTGACCGCGCGCGGGCGGGGGCGCCCCGCGCGCGCGGCGGCGCCGTCGGGGGAGGCGCGGCCGGCGCAGGCGCGCCAGCTGCACCGGCCTCATCCGCTGAGGCCTCGAGGAAAAGGAAACGGGCCTTTTCTTCTTCGAGGTAAGGAGCTCGTCTTTTTGCTTGGTTCGATTTGTTGATGTTCAGGCGTTCTAATCCTCTGTCTGTGCCTGCGCAGGGTGGTGCCAACCGTGCCTCCTCTCGCACCGGCCAAGGTGCTGAGGACGGACGCGTCCATTCCCACCCGGCGGCGCTCGTCAAGGGCGTCGCGGCCGGGGGCAAGCACGGCGGCGGGCGCGAGCTCGCAAGCCCCGCCGGGGCCCTCGAGGCTCCGGCCGGCAGACCGCCCCGCCGCGGCGCAGGTGGGAGGTCGCCGAGGGGCGGCCGGCGCCGGCCGTCGTGGGGACGCGCGCGGCGGCGGCGGCCGTGGTGGAGGTGCGCCCGCGGAGGCCGCCGCTCGCCGCGAGGCGCGGCCCGCGGCGCCGGCCGGCAGAGGGGGGGCGGAGCGGGCGCAACCCTGTGGCGGCGCCCGTGGATGCGGCCGCACGCCCGGGAGGTGGTGGCCGCGGCGCCGTGCCGGGCGCCGCGGCCGCGGAGGCGCAAGTGGAGGCGCCGGTGGGAGGCGGCACAAGCGGCGGCGCCCGCCGGCGTTCTCGCAGGCGGAGGTGGTGGAGGTCTCGGACGACTCCCCACCGCCTGGGTGGGATCGGTGGGCCGCCCGGCCCACGACTCCCCCGAGCCCCGGGAGGGGGCCCTCGTGAGGCGGCGCGAGGGTCACATGGTGGTGGGGGATCGAGGACACGGCGCCGAGGCCTCGTCCTCCGCGCGCGCCGCCCCCCCCGGGGTGGAGGGGGCCGTCGACGATCCCCCCCCGCGTTTGCCGACGCCGGGGTGGGAGCAGAGGCTCGGGGCGAGCTCGAGCCACGGCGCCACGCTCAACCGCGCGCCGAACGAGGCGCCGCGGGTCCATGGCGGCCCGGTATGGCTTGTCTTCCGGGTAAGCCGTGGTTGCTCGTTCTCTTCTTTCTTTCGTTTGTGTATGTTGCCTTCGTGTCTCGGCACTTATGGGTTTTGATTCTCGTGGTTGCCGGGGGCTCGAGCGTCGCGCCCACGACAAGTACGACGCCTTCGACCGGTGAACGCCGAGGTTCACCCGGCCTCCGAGAGCGGTACAACGCTTTCGACGCGCTTGCCGACGCCCTCGGGACGCCGGACGGCCGGTTGGCGTACGGGCCATGGCGTGGCGCGACGAGCTCCCCGAGAGCTTGGGGCGCGGGTCCGCGCGCCGCTCGAGCCTCGAGCACGTCCGCACGGCCCTCATCGACCGTGATGAGGCTGCGTGGCGGGCGCGCTCGGACTTGGAGAAGACGCGGACGCCGGCCGCCAACCGGGAGGCGGAGGTGGCCACCGCCCGCGGCGAGAACCGGGAGCTCCGTACGTCGCTCGAGGGGCGCAAGCGCGGCGGCCGCCGGCCGAGGAGCGGGCGCGCGGCCGGGAGCAAGCGGGCCAAGGAGGCCGACGACCCGAAGGTCGCCCTCGACACTAAGGCCGCGACTCTCATCGCCGCCGAGGAGCGAGCTCCAAGAAGAGCGCACCGCCCGCCAAGGGGGGCCGAGGGGCGGCTCCGGTGAGGAGCGGCCGCCCTCGTCGACGCTCGGACGGCGCCCGGGAGCGAGAGCGCGTCGCTCGCGAGGCGGCGCAGGTCCTTGGCGGAGCGGGACGACAAGCTCTCCAAGGCCGATGGCGAGGTGATTATGCTCGCATCACCAACGCCGGTCGGGGAGCCGTCCCTCCGGGAGAAAGGTGAGACCGTCAAGCGCCTCGAGATGACGGTCAAGGCCGCGCGCCGCGACTTCGAGATGGAGAGGAAGCAAGTCGAAGGTGAGCAACCTGTTTGATTCTTGCCTTGTTGGTTTTTCGTTTGGGAACTCGCATTCTCTTTTCTCGATTTCTTTCTTGCCTTGGCGTTTCCGGGCTTGCGCATCGCCCTGGGGCACGCAACGAGCGGGCCGAGGCGCCGCGAGCTTCGTAAAACTCCTCCGAGCGGGAGCCGGGGGAGGCTGCGTGATGCGGCCCTCGAGACCCGCCGTGCCGTGGAGGAGGGCGAGGCTCGGGCGGCGGCTCGGCCGGCCGGCCGCCCGCGCGCCCTTGGCGGCCACGTCACGGAGCGGATGCGCCGGGCGCTGCATCTGGGCGTCCAGAAGGCCCTCGGAGTGGTGCGATCCCACTACGAGGTCAACTTCGAGGCGCTGGCGGAAGGCTACGTCGTTCCCGAGGGCGTCGAGGACGAGGTGGCGATGGAGCGTGTGGATGCGCTCGCCGCCGACGCCGCCGGGTCGCTCGCCGAGGCCTTCGAGGAGTTCCTCTTCCCCGACGTCGCTGACGCTGCTGCTCCTCCCGCCTGAAACATCTGGGCGCTGGGCCCGCTTTTTGTGTATCAATATTCTGGCCTCATGGCCTTTGTAAATAAATACATTATCTTCATCGTAAACATTCGATGATACGTACTGAAGTGTTTTGCCTATTGCGCCTTTTTTGTTTCTCCTTCTTCCCCGAGTAGATTTTACTTGGGGGAGTTCGATTTTCGCTGGGGGTCCGCTGGGTTGGAGGCGAGAGAGAAGGGCCATATCCACGCGGCGTAGGCTATCTCTGGCTCGCACGCTCCTCCCGCTGGGCCGCCCGCGCCCTGTTCAAATCGTTGCTCGTAGTTGAAGTAGAAAACAAACTTAGCGCGTGTGAGTTGTTTTTATTTTTGCGCAAAAAATGGGACCATTTGGGGGGGGGTGCCCCCCGCAGTAGCCCCCGAGGGTAACTTGGGTTTCAGGGGAAAGCCGAGTTGCCCTTTTTATTAGACTTAAAGCATTTACATAGTTGTGACCAACTGGGGCGTTGGTCATGTGATTTTTACAACGGAAAATGCTTGGGAATCCTAGCTAGGGGTAGAAACGACGTAGCTGTTGGATGTTCCAAGCGTTGGTGAGCTCTTTACCGTCCTCGTTGGCCAGCTTGTACGTGCCCGCTTGAGTACCTTCACCACGACGTAGGGTCCCTCCCATGGGGGGCGATAGCTTGTGGCGCCCTCGGTTATCTTGGCGTAGCCTTAGGACCGCATCCCCCTCGCCGAAATCCCGTCGACGTATCTTGCGTGCTTGGTAGCGTCTTAGGGACGTTGATACCTTGCGGAATGCATTAAGGCTACGAGGCGTGCCTCGTCCGGCTAGTCCGGCGAGTCCTCGCGTGCTCGTTGGTTAGCATCCTCGTTATAGCCTCGAACCTTGGGCGACCCGTATTCTAAGTTCGTGGGGAGGACGCGCCTCCGCGCGCGTGGACTAGGAAAAACGGGGTGAACCCGGTGGCTCTCGCTTGGGGTGGTCCTTAGGCTCCACACGACCGCCGGTAGTTCTTGGAGCCATTTTCGCCCGCATTTGTTGAGCCGATCGAAAATTCCGGGCTTAAGGCCCCGTAGGATCATGCCGTTGGCACGCTCCACTTGGCCGTTGGTCCGTGGGTGTGCCACGGCCGCCCAATCCACACGGATGTGGAACTTGTCACGAGAACTCCAAGAACTTCCGCCCGTGAACCGGGACCCATTGTACGTGATGATGGAGTTTGGCACTCCAAAGCGGTAGACGATGTCGGTGAAGAATGTCACCGCCTGCTCAGCCCTTAGGTTCGTGATGGGGCGCACCTCCACCCACTTGGAGAACTTGTCGATCGCGACTACCAGGTGGGTGAAGCCCCCGGGCGCCTTCCGCAGGGGCCCGACGATGTCCAGCCCCCACATGGCGAATGGCCATGTCACGGGGATGGTTTGTAGGGCATGGGCGGGCGGTGTTGGACTTGCGGGCGTAGAACCGGCACCCCTTCGCGGGTGCGCACGATTTCGCCGGCGTCCGCGACCGCGGTAGGCCGATAAAAGCCCCGGCGGAACGCGTTGCCGACGAGGGTGCGGGGGTGCGGTGTGGTGGCCACGGATCCCCGCGTGGATGTCCCGTAGGAGCTCGCGCCCCTCGGGAATGGGTATGCACCGCCGTAGGATGCCGGAGGCGGCGCGCTTGTACGCTCGCCGTCGACGAGGGCAAAAGATTTGGCCATCCCGGCGATGCGCCCGGCCGCGGCCCCGGTCCGCGGGGTGCTCCTTTCGAGCGATCCCGGCGATGTACTTTTCGCGCCGGTCCTCTTGAGTGGGAGCCGGCTCGATGTCCATCGCGTAGGCCTCGTGGGAGCCGTACCCCTCGAGGAGGGAGAGCACGTACGCCTCGTTCGAGGGGTCCTCGTCCATGGGTTCCGCACCCGCTGGATTCGAGGGGAGCCCCCGAGGGTCCGTCATGGCTCGAGGGGTAGGGCTCGAAGACGACCGAGGGTTGCGCGATGTCGCGCGCGAAAACGTTCGGGGGAACGGTGATCCGCCCGACGCGATCTTTGCCGCCTTGTCCGCCTCCTCATTGTACCGGCGGGGTACATGGTTGAGCTCAATGTCGTAGAACTTGTCCTCGAGGGCCCGCACGGCCTTGCGCTAAGCCTCCATCTTGTCATCATGGCGGCTCGTGCTCTTCATGACTTGATCGATCACGAGCCGCGAGTCCCCCCGCACGTCGAGGCGCTTGACGCCCAACTCAATGGCGATTTTGAGGCCGCGAGAGAAGGGCCTCGTATTCAGCCATATTGTTGGACGCGGGGAAGTGGAGGCGCACCTTGCGTAGCGCATGTGCTCCCCGAGGGGTGACACGAAGAGCGGGCCCGCGCTGCTCCCGTTTTCATCACCGAGCCATCGAAGAACGCAGTCCGGCACTCGCCCGGATTTGTGGGGGCGGCGGGGTGCGTGTCCGTCCACTCGGCAACGAAATCCGCCGGATTTGCGATTTGATGGCCTTGCGCGGGGCGTAGGCGAGCGTTTCGCCCATCGGCTCCACGGACCACTTGGCGATCCTTCCCGCGGCGTCGGGGGTTGCGGATGATCTCGCCTAGCGGAAAGGAAGAAACCACCGTGACGGGGTGGGCCTCGAAGTAGTGGCGGAGCTTGCGCCGCGCAAGGACTACCGCGTACGGCAACCCCTCGGACCCGGGGGTAGCGCGTCTTCGTGTCCGACAGACCTCGTTGATGTAGTAGACCGGCCGCCGTACATGCAAGGCGTGCCCTTCTTCCATGCGCTCCACGACGATCACGGCGCCGACCACCCGGGTGGTTGCGGCTACGTAGAGCCGCAGGGGGTTCGCCGTCCCGCGGCGGCGTGAGGACGGGGCGTGCGTTAGGGATGCCTTCAATTTGTCGAGCGCATCCCCGGGGCCTCGGTGGTCCGGGAGAAGCGCTCGTGCTTCTTGAGGAGGCGATAGAGGGCAGGGCCCTTCTCACCGAGCCGCGAGATGAAGCGGCTCAAGGCGCGCGAGGCACCCCGGCACCTTCTCGCACCCCCCTTTGAGGTCCCGAACGGACCCATTCGTTCGAGGGCCTCAACCTTTTCGTGGTTGGCCTCGATCCCCGTTGGGAGACAATGTACCCCGGGAGCATGCCTCGCGGCACTCCAAAGACACATTTTTCGGGGTTTAACTTGACCCCATTGGCCCGTAGGCAACCGAACGCGACGGCGAGGTCGCCGACCGAGGTCGTCCGCCTTCCCCGGTCTTCACGACGATGTCGTCCACGTACGCTTCGACCGTTCGCCCGATGTGATCCCCAAAAACGTGCCGCATGCAACGCCGGTATGTTGCACCCGCGTTTACGAGGCCAAATGGCATCGTGACATAACCGTAACGTCCCGAACGGTGTGATGAACGAAGTCGCGAGCTGGTCGGACTCCTTCATTTTTATTTGGTGGTACCCGGAGTAAGCATCGAGGAAGCAAAGCAATTCGCACCCAGTACCGTTGAATCAACGATTTGATCAATGCGTGGCAAAGGAAAAGGAACTTTAGGACATGCTTTATTAAGACTAGTGTAGTTTACACACATCCGCCACTTCCCATTCTTTTTTCTTTACAAGCACGGGATTTGCTAGCCACGTTGGGTGGAACACCTCCTTGATGAATCCGGCCTCGAGAAGCTTCCGCGGCTCCGCTCCGATTGCCGTCGCCGCTCCTCGTCGAAGCGGCGCAACCACCGCCTGCACGGCGCGGGCGTTTGGCGGGATGTCAAGGGAGTGCTCGGCGACTTCCCTCGGGATGCCCGGCATGTCCGAGGGGCTCCCACGCGAAGATGTCGGCGTTGGCGCGGAGGAAGTCGACGAGCACCACTTCCTATTGGGGGTCGAGGGTGGAACCGACCCTCAACGCCTTGCCCTCGGGGGCCGAGGGGTCGAGGGGGACCCCCTTGGTGCGCTCCGCGGCCTCGAAGGTGCCGCCGTGCTTGGCGGCGGGGTCGAGGTCGTTGTTGACCATCTTCTCCGGCGTGTTTACCGGCGCTTCATCCGAGCCGCCGAGCCTCTCCGCGTGTTCTACGCACTCGACGTCGCGGTCGAATGCGTGCTGGATGGACGAGCCGACGGTGATGACGCCGTTTGGGCTCGGCATCTTCATCTTTAGGTAAGTATAATTGGGGACCACCATGAATTTGGCGTAACGGGGTCGCCCAAGTATCGCGTGGTAGGCCCCCTTGAACCCCACCACTTCGAAGGTGAGGGTCTCCTTGCGGAAGTTCTTTGGGGTGCCAAACCAGACTGGCGGGTCGATGCCCGAGGGGCTGGACCTGCTTGCCCGGCGCGATGCCATGGAACGGCTTCGTGCTGGGCCGCAGCTGGTCCAACCCGATCCCCATCAGGCGCAATGTATGCGCGTAGAGGATGTTGAGGCTGCTGCCTCCGTCCATGAGGACCTTCGAGAACCGGGCGTTCCCGATGATGGCGTCTACCACCGGTGGAGTGCGGCCGGGTTGGGCACACGGTTCGGGTGGTCCTCCCGGGTTGAAGGTGATGGCGTCCTCCGACCAATTGAGGAAGGACGGAGGCGCCCTCTGCGCGGCGAGGACCTCGTGCCGCTCCTTCTTGCGGCCGGCGGCTCGACATGTCGATGGTTGGCCCCCCAAAGATGAGGAACACATTTTCGACGGCGGGGAAGCCGCCCGTGGCGCCATCGCCTCCGTCTTTCTTGGCCTCTCGCCTCCTTCGCGGTGGCACGGCCGTAGAACTTCTTGAGCATGTCGCCTTTGCTCAAGGGTATGGTGTACTTGGGGTCTTGTGGTAGGGACATGGCTTTTTCGAAAGCATGTCGTCAAACACCCCCGGGCCTCGAGGGGACGGTCGAGGGCCCCGTCGAGCCGGGTCAACGGCCGAGGGCCTCGGCGTTGCCGCCGTCGCGCCCTCGCTCGCGCGCCTCGCGGCGCGGCCTTCTTCCCCCTTCTTGCCCCACTTGTCGTTGCGGTGCGGCTCCTTAGACTTGCTGCCCTCCGCGGGCGCGTCCTCCGAGCGCTTGCCCTTCTTGCCGTCGAAGATTGCCCCCACGGCCTCCTCCCCGAGGAGAAGCTAGTGGCGATGTCGAACGGCTCGTTGGAGTCCGCGGGCGGGGGGCCGCGTCCCGGCTCCCGTACGAGGTCCCGCACGTGGTGCCCTCGAGGAAGGTGTGCACGATCTCGGATCGCGCCACGCCGGGGGAGCTCGGTGCGGCGCTTAGAGAAGCGCCGTATGAAGTCCGCGGCGACTCGCCCGGGCCCCGCGTGCGGAGGAGCGCGAGGGTCCCGGAATTCCCGGGCGCACGTACGTGCCCCCGGAAAGTGCCCACAAACGTGCGGACCAAATCATCCCGGTTGTGGATCCGGGCCGGGGGCAAGTGCTCGAGCCATGTCGGGCCGCGTCGCCCGGATGCGGGGGCAAGTTGCGGATGATGACCTCGTCACGCGGTGGCCCCGCCCGGTGACAAGCTAAGCGGTAGTCGTTGAGCCGGACACGGGGGTCCGTCTCCCCGTTGTACTTGACGATGGTCGAGGGCCGGCGGGAAGCGTTGGGGGAACGCCGCCGCGCGGATTTCCCGACCGAACACACGGGTGCCTCGGGGGCTCGGCGTCGGAGAGCGGTCCTCGCCGGCGTCGTAGCGTCCACCCCGTCGAGGGTGGTAGCCCCCTTCTTTGCTCATGCGTCGGCCTTGCCGGTGCGCCCGGCGTTGATGACGTTGCGGGCGTCACCGTCCCGGCGCCCTGCGTGCGTCAAGGAGCCGCTCCTTGGCGGCGTGCGTCCTTGGTCGGCGGGTCGCCCCGCCGGTCCCCCCGCGTGCACCGAGGGTTCGCCTCCCGCCGCGGCTTCGTCGTCCGCGCATCCCCCCCGTTGGCGGATGTGTGAGGCCGAGCTCTCGGCCGCCGGACGGCCGCTTGCTCGATGAGAGTTTGCACCTCGCGGTGCGGGTCTCGAGCCTCGGGGGTCGAGGGTGCCGGCATGGCTCGCGGCGGCGTCGCGGCGGCGATGAGCTTTTGGCTCGCTCGCGGGGGCGCGTTCGCGTTGTCGACGTTGGGGACGGTGTTGATGCGGTCGCGGACTTCGGCGGCCCGGCTCCCGTGCGCGTTCGCCGCGCGCGGAGGCCTCCCCCGCCATTGAGGCGCGGAGCGGCCGCACCGTTCGGTATTCTTCCGCCGGCTTGGCCTCGAGCTTGCGGGCTTGGGCCAACCGCGCATCGGCGTCGGCCCCGGCGGGAGCGCTTGGCCCCGCGGCCGGGCGCGTGGCGATCCCGGGGCGGGCGTGACTTCCCCGTCTCCGGCGCTGCGCGCGCGGCGCATTGGCGGGTCGTTGGTGATGACGGCGTAGCACTCCCGTGCGGGATCGTAACTCCCGGTCTTTGGAATCGTCGGAGCGGCCGAACCGGTGAGTCCGCGGCGTCTAGGAAACGCCGGAACACAACTGGGTCTGGCACGCCGGAGAAGTCCCACTCCGCGTACCCGTGGCGGTTGGCGGGTGGTAACGTGTCGACGGAGCCCAGGGACATTCGTCCCCTGGCCGAGGCGCGGGACCCCTGGCGACGAAGACGTGGCGGCCAGGTGGAACCCTGCGCATCGTGGTGTTGACGTTGGCGTTGTAGGCCGACGTAGCGCCACGCAGCCCGATGGGAATGCGCGGTCCGGAGACCGTGCGCTGTCCTGCCGGGGTGGTGGCGGTCGTAACGGTGGGCGCGCCTGCGTTGTGTGGCGGCCGCTCGGCTGCCGCCGCTCGGACCGCGCCCGGCGCGAGCGCTGTTCGGAGCGACGACGGCGTTGTGACGTCGACGGACCCGCGGCATCCGTGCTGCGCGGCGCTGCGCCGTGGTGGTGCGCACGGCGGGGGCCGAGTGGACTCGGCTCCGGCGCCGCGCGCGCGAGCTCCTCACGGTTGGTGAGGCGCATGAGATATCCGTTCCCCCGTGGCCCGAAAGTTCGGGTCCCCGAAGCGACCCTCGAACCCCGGCCGGGAGGGGGTCCGAGCTACCCATGTAGTAGCGTGTACCACGGTACTCAGTGCGGATCACCATGGAGGGAGTTGGCGAAATGACCTTAGGCGCTCGCTTGCCCCACGGTGGGCGCCAACTGTCGGTGCGGAATGTGGTCCCGACACTAACCAGTAGAAAGCGCCGAGGTCTATCCCTCAATGGTCGATGCTAAGTAACAAGTGACACAGGGTTTTTATCCTGGTTCCGGCCGAGGGGGCCGTACGTCCAGCAGTGGCGTGCTCGAGGCACTATATTACTTAGCACCGGGGGTGCCTGTAGTGGGGCGGCTACAAGCAAGGCGGGAGAGGAAGCAGGGCTTCCAAGTCCCTGGCTGAAGATGTTGTGGGAGAATTGGGGAATGAGTACGTGGTGTGCGAAGGGTTCCTGTTGTCTGTCGTCCTCCGTCCCCTGGCGGTCGGGGGTTCGCTCCCCCTTTTATGGATCAAGGGGGAGGCAGATTACATGCGTGCCGCGCTATCTAGCTACGTGGGGAGGTGCGACGTGCTATGCCGTAGGGCGGGCGGCCGTCCGGGCGATCCTCGCGGTGATCTGGTCATCATGGCCTGACTTGTACCGAACGGTGGCGGTTCGAGGGCGGAGAGAGAGCGGATGGCGGTGATGTCCTCCGATAGGCTCGAGGGAGGTGTCGACGCGGGCACGTACGGAGTACGGGAGTAGGCGAACGGCGTTCCTTCCCAACGCGCTTCACGGGGCGCGGAGTTGTTGCTACGGGGTCGGCGTGCGCACACGCGCGGGGTACGGCGGCCACGCCGGTTACGGTGCGGGGATGGCGGTCCACCGGCCTAGCGCCTCCACCCTAACCCCCGTAGGGTCACAAGAAAGTGAATCGAGGGTGGAAGCCGGCCCCCTTTCGAGGGCCCGGCGCGTTAGCCGTCTTGGGGCATGCGCACGATGTCACGGGACCGACACCGGCCGCGCGCACGGTCCCTTCCCACGGGGGCGGGGATGGGCTCCTCCCCGGGGAGTTGGTGCGGCGGCACGGGGTGCGAGCCCCGGCGCATGATGGCGCCGTCCCGCTCGTGTCGGGGCATTAAATGCCCGTGTACGGGGGCCGGCGCACGCGTGAGGGGCACCCCTCGAGCGTGGCGGACCCCGGTCGAGGGTGGGATGTACCCTCGGGCGAGGCGGAACCCGCTCGAGGGGGAAGTGAGCCCTCGAGCGAGGCGGAACCCGCTCGAGGGGAAGTGAGCCCTCGAGCGAGCGGAGCCCGCTCGAGGGAAGTGTTGCTCCTCGAGCGGGGGGCGGAGCCCCGCCCGAGGGGGCGTGCGTCCTCGAGCGAGGCGGGGCTCCGCTCGAGGGGATCTAAGAAGGCCGCCTTGGTGGGCCGTCGGGGTCCCCGCGGCGTGGGCCGTGTCTCGCATGGTTAGGCACCCCCACGTGTTAGGCTTAGCGTGTCTTGGTTTTGTCGCGGGTTTTAAGTGAGGGTTTTCCCCGTCGTGTAAGGGGACCCCTAGGGCGTCCCCGACAGAAGCGTATTCTCCAATAATAGCCACACTTTGTTGTGGTAGAGGAAATGTGCATAGGGCTCCGCAAAGGTTACGTTGGGCACCACATAATTTGGCGGGGGCATGGCTGCACCACTCCCCTATGCTTGCATTGGTGGCCCGCCGTAGTAACTTGGTGGCGTCGGAATTCCACCATACGGGGCACGTATTTTTGTTGTGCACCTCCCTCTTGTCTTGAGGAGGATCCTTCTTCTACAATTCTTCCTCTTTTATTTTTCCTTGCCGCACAAGGAGTCCTTCCTCTAACCAATCTTCCTTCCCTTCAATAAATAGTCTTAGACTTGCATCCGGAAGGGGTAAGTTCACTTTGGCCACTTCAAAGCCTCCTCTCTCATCTCCACTTATATATTTTCCTTGCTTCATGTATTCAAATCCGAGAGAGGTCCGGGTAGAAGATACTCGGGGTTTCTTAGAATACCCGATCTTAAGGAGATGGCCAACATGGAGAGGTAACACCCCAAACCAATATCTCCCGAATCCGATGTTGCTTCACAACACCATCGGTTGCTCATGAGGTAGGAGGGGTCTATTGGCGCCCGACAATTAAAGCCGAGTAAAGCCAATTCAACTCCGTGTCGGTTACCTTTGTTTCCCTCATTCTCCCCAAAATCCTTTTGCACATCCATGAGTGAAACACTTGGATGATGGAATTCCGCATAGAATTTCTTTGTTGGTGGGCTTCCCCGAGATCAAATTCCAAAACCCATCCATCATGCCTTCCCAAGACGTCTACTTTTTAAGGAGCTCCCTTTTGAAAACCAAGTCACTCCCTAATATGTTCATAGGGAACCACTTGCTGAATTCCTCCAACCGAAATGAGGGACTCGGCACCCCCTCATCAAGGATAGGCGCCATGGTCATTAAAATTTTCAAGGCAAATTCCTTGTAGGTATTTGCCAACATCCCGTTGGAGAATTGCACCCATCCTAGGTGCCCCAACATATAATAAATGTCCATGCCAAAACCAAATGAGTTGAGAGCTTGATCGTCGAAGTCAACGTTTGACACAAGCCTCTTCTCAAGGCGAGCGAGTTTCTTCTCCTCCTCCTCCGACATGATGCTGAATCCATATGCAGAGTACCGCGGAGTGTACGAAGATAGAGTGGATGATCGTGTCAATCGACGAGGTGGGACGGGCGGCTCCTCCGTACGCCCTTGAGGTTCAGTGAGCCTCATGGACGAGCTCCTCGTGGCCCTCATGCCACCGAGGAGGAGAATGTTGTCCCTCCTCGGTGGTGCCGTGTCCTCCTCCATGCTCCGAGGAGACTCGGAAACCGAGTGCCTCCTCGAAGACGTTGTTGAAGATGGCTTGGACGACGACGACCCCTTCTTCTTGGTAAAAGGACTTGTGGTTTTCTTCCACATGATTGCAACACTCTCCTCTCTAATATAATCCCGGGTCGTCGGTGTTTTAGACCGGCAACCTACTAAGGGGAGTACCCGAAGTAGATGAATGTGGCCTCGCCGAGATCGGTAACTCGAAGGAAGAGACACGTGGCACACAATTTAGACGAGTTCGGGCCACGAGGTGCGTAATACCCTACGTCCCGTATGCCGCGTAGCTCGGATTGATGGGGCACGATTACAAGATGGTGTAATAGTGCGCCGTGGGTTGTATGAGATGAGGTGTGTTGAGGTGATCCTAGAGATCGGTCCCTCGCCTCGCCTTATATAGTCGGGAGGCGTGGTTACAAGTCGAGTAGGGAGAGAGTACTTGTCGAGTACGCCAGGAGTCTTCCATACAATGCGGGACATGTACGGCCTTCCTAACCGAGTACTACTCCTCTCCGTTAGCCCTTGTGCTCCACGCCTTCGGTGCCGTGTAGCGCAAGCCGGTAGTCCCAAGGGCCCACCGAGTAGTCGGTCCCGGTACCCACCGAGGTAGTGGGCCCGGGGAGGTCCATACGACAAGCCCCCGAGTACTTTGTAGTCGAGAAGGATAGCTTCAAGTAGTCTTGACGGCCTTAACGAGTAGTCCTCAAGCGTCCCCGAGTGCTACAAGTCAAAAGTCCTCAAGAGTAGTCGAAGCATCCCGAGGCCGGAATGTACTCCGCTCGATGTTTGAGCAATCTTGAAGTCTTCTCGAGTAGTCTCAAGCGACCTCGAGTACCGCCTTCGAAGGTCTTCAAAAAATGCCCGTCTTGTCTTGAAGCCGGAGCCGATATGGAGGTGCGATTGCAAAATCGCACTCCATATGGAGTAGCCCCCGAGCCTTAGGTTGAGCCGCAGGCTCTGGCTGAGGGTCCACCTGAAGTCTTGGCAAGAAAATCCCGAAAAATCCGGAGAGAAAAAACCGAAGGACACGTGGCACGGAGCCCCCGAGCCTTGAGTCGAGTACTTCCTCTCGAATTGAAGGGTCATCTTGAAGAATGTGTCCTGAGATGCTCTTGAGACTAGCCGCTTCCCAGGTAGTCGAGTAGAAGTAGCCGAGCCCCCGAGGTGAGGCGAGTCGACTAGTAGAATACGAAGGGTCACGCTTAGCCGCTGAGTCAGCTGCGCGTGGACTTATCCAGCCCCGCCGTTGCGGAGCCGCTTTGACTTATAAATAGAAGCCAAAACCCTTAGGGTTTTTCACCCATCCGAGCTACGGTCATTTTGATTCCATCCGAAGTAGGTCCACTCCCCGCCGCACGCCGCCGTAGTAGATCCAAGTGCGCCGCCACCCAAAGCTTTTAGGGTAGCCCCCGAGCGGATGCGCCTAAAGACGCCCGTACTTGGAGAATGAAGCCGTCACCGTCCAAGTCCACGAAGGCCGCCGGGAAGAAGAGGGGCCGCGAAGAGGCCGCCGCGGCCGCCACCGGAGTAGCGCCGCCAATGTCTCCACCGCGCGGCCGATCCAAGCCGCGAGTGGAAAAAAATCCAAGGTGAAGACGGAAGATACGTTGGCCCTCCCGAACAGCGGGTTCATCCGGAGAAGGAGGTCGACATGTGGAGGGCCGCCGCTGGAGATCCATATCCAATGGAGAAAGCCGAAGACGAGATTCCAATGTTCGCGCGGTTCGTGGAGCGCGGACTCGCGCTCCCCGGCTAGCGATTTCTTCAAGGGTCTCCTCGGGTACTATGGAGTCGAGTACCTGAATCTGAACCCCAACGGTATCTTCCATGCCGCGGTCTTCGTGCACTTCTGCGAGGCCTTCCTTGGGATCAAGCCGCACTGGATCCTTTTCCGAAGTTCTTCCGGTCAAGCCGCGACCAAGTGCCACCAACCCAAGGGTAGTCGGAGGAGCCGCATCCGCCTGAGAGAAGACGCCGCAGAGCAGTACCTGGCGTACAAGCTTGTCGACTCCAACACTGACTGGAAGACGAGGTGGTTCTACATCACGAACCATCACCCCGTCCTGCTGAAGCCGAGCGGACGGCAGCCCAGGCACCGCGAGTGGTGGAACACGGAGCCCACCATGCAGGAGGGGATCCAGCTTCCCGAGCTGCTGGCATGCATCAAGGTGCTCAGGGAAGTGGGACTGAGGGCCGAGCACGTGGCCTTCAGTTTCATGAAGCAGAGGGTGCAGCCATTGATGGCTCGAGACACCTTGGGCTTCGAGTACACCGGCGACGACGACACGTCGCGGATGCCCGGAGGCGAGCCGGGACGACGCCGACATCATCGAGAGGCCGTCCGCGGATCTTCAAGGATATGCCGCCGTACACGGCGTGCCCTGTCCAGGAGTACTCCGCCGCGCGCCCGACAAAGGAGGTGAGTAGTCGTACTCCCCTAGTCGAGTAGTCCTTGCTTGGAGTAGACGTGCTGATGTCTTCGTGTCTTGCAGAATGACTTGAAAAAGTTCATCTCCGAGCCGCGGCCGCCCCCGAGCGGAATCGAGATCCCGAAGGAAGCGAAGGCAAAAGAGCGGCGAGAAGTCGGCGAAGGCGATGACACCGTCATCGTGGAGGACACCTCCGACGACGACGACGACGACGAGACGTTGCGGGACCGATTTCGCTTGCGGTCAAGGTTTAGCCGTCCATGCTTACCTCATGTGCCTCTGGTGCAAGACCCCCCGACTAGCCTGGAGGCTAGCCTGGCTGCGCCGCCACGAGCCGCGCAACCCCGCCCGCAAGCGGGTGACAAAGAAGCTCAAGGTCTCGGAGACCACGCCTCAGGAGGTAAGGTGTCTTGACTAGAGTAGTCGAGTACCCATCGTGTGAATACCCTTGCTGATGAGTACTCTTCCTTGTATGCAGGAGGTGCCGCCAGCGGAGCCCGTCGAGGAGGGCGACGAAGGCGGATGGGACACAGTGGGGGAGCCGGCCGGAAGTCGTAGTCTAGCCCCACTATCGAGGAACTCTTGGCGCAGTTGGAGCGCCAGCCCTCTGCTCCACAGGGGAGCACGGAGCCCGTGGCCGCCACCGTTGAAGAGGTGGTGGCCTCAGGAGCGCAGGAGGGCACTGCGCCGGCCGCCGTTTTTGCAGAGGGGGCGGTAGCTACAGGGGCGCAGGAGGAGGCGCCCACCGAGGGTGGACTAGTCGACATTGCCAGCATCCTCGGTGCCCCGGCCATGACAATAGTCCGGTCGAACTTGTAAGTACTGCATCTTCCCGAGTAGTACTTGTTGTAGTAGTCGAGGTTGACTGACGACCAATTGTGTGTGCTTCTCGCAGAAATCGACGGATCCGTCCCGGGAGGGAGATGAACCCTCTTCGGCAGCGGGCGGAAGAAGTCGCGCCGCCCGCCGAGGAGTCCGCTCCCCGCTTCCCGTGGGCGGTGCCCGAGCCGCCGGCCACCGAAACGCCCGTTGCGGAGGCCCGCGTAGTCGAAGGTGAGTACTCTTCTGAAGCTATGGAGCTCCTCGAGGAGTAGTCGTAGTCGTTGATGCACTTGTCTTCTCTTTGACAGTGCCGAGGCCGGAGGTAGTGACATCCCCGCGGGGGTGCCGATGCGAAGTCGACACCCGCAGGTCCCGAAGGCCGCGGGGAGGAGCCCCCGAGCCTATGGAAGAAGTCGCCGGGGAGGCCGCCGTGGCGGCGGGGAGAGGGGGTCACCACGTCGCCGCAGGGTTGCTCGGGAGGTGGCTATCCGCTCCCCGGAGATGCAGACGCAGAGCCCATCCGCTCGCGGCCGATGACGGAGGCCACCGCGAGTAGTCGTGGCGGAATAGAGCCGCTCGCGGACGATCTTGTCGAGCCGGCGATGGTGGCTAAGCACTGGAGGCGATCCACCGTGCCGAGCAAAGGATGAAGGTAAGTAGCCGTAGCTTTTGAGTAGCCAATCCTCTCGTCATCGAGTACTCGTGTGACTTGAGTTGTCTATGCGGGACGTTGCGGAGAGGTCCCGCGACAAGTCCAACATGCCGCAAGGTTATGGTGACGCGGTGCTCCGGCCGAGGCGCCGGAAGAGCAACTTGTGAAGTCGCGGAAGCACGCGGTCGCCATGCGATCGAAGCTCGACGCCGCCTTCGCCAAGTATCACAATGATATCCAAGAGTTGCGGTGCGAAGGGCGACGACTTGGTGCGGAAGAATAAGGGCCTCCGCAACAAGAACAAATGTACGCGCCGGGCTTGTCGGTAGTTGTTGGAGGTCGAGAGGTAGTCCGACCCGCTATACTATTGCCGTGGTGTAGAGCTTGAGGGCCGTGTGGAGCAACGAAGTCCCTGGAGACGAGCATGAAGAACCTCTTCTACCGGAGCAAGAAGCCCGCTAGGTACTTGAGCTCGACTACAAAGAACTTGCCTTCGAGTGCGAGAAGCACATGGAGCTCCGGATTGCATCTGACCGCGATCTCGTCAACTGCTACAAATCCTTGCAGAAGTTGAATGAAGACTGCGAGGCACTGCGGGCCCAACTGAAGGAGCTTGAGGAAGCCGCACCGCCGATCGCAAGGCTCTCGGTGCCGCACCCGGCGGCCCCAAGATTGCTCCACCGGTGGATCGCCTCAAGGAAGCTCCAAGCCGCCGGCGGCCTATGTGAAGCACATGGTGAGATCGATCCCAAGGCAGGGTCTTGGCCTTCATGAAGTCGTACTTCCCGAAGGCCCCGGTGGAAGTAGTCGGCCGGCGGGGTAGCCGCCAACCGCACCGATGAGCAAGATGCGGAGCCGCCGGAGCAGATGGCTCCCATCGCGGAGCAAGTAGCCGAGAAGCTTAATCTCCGGTAGCCCCGTAATGGATAGCTAGTAGCCAAGGTTGTACAAAAAACAATTGTAATGAATTGCTTAAGTATTAATGAAAGAAAATTTCCAAAGCAATGAGTACTCGTAGTCGCGATCTCAAAGTGTGGAGCCCCCATCGTGGAGTGGATGCGAGTAGTCATACTCGGCGATAGTGGTCCCATTGTAGGGAGTAGACGGTAAAGAAGTTGATGAACGATCAAACTTTATTACCGAAGAAGTACACCCGGATGGCCGGGGCCGTAGTTACGCAGTAGTCGCTTGGACCCGGAGGCCGTTTACGACCGAGTAGTGCTAGAGCGGGTAGCCGCTACGGCGCAGAGATCCGTAAGTAGCCGTGTAGGCCGGATCGTAGATCCGTAGGTAGCCGTGCAGTGCCGGATCTTGGAGTGTGGTCTCTTAGTAGACCGTCGCTAGAGTCCTTGACGCTCGTCGCAGCCTCGGATCCGTAGGTAGCCGCGCGGGCCGGATCCCCGGATAGGAGAAGTCCGAGACTAGAGCCGGGGCCGGAGGCCGCTTACGGCGAGGGGTGTTGGTGTAGTCGTGTAGACTTGAACCCCGAGTAGTCGTGTAGACTAGGCGTAGAATCGATAGAGCCGGTCGATGTTCCACGAGTTGTTGATGTCTTCGCCTTCAAGTGTTTGGAGGCGGTAGGAGCCCGCCCGGGCCACCTTTGCCACGGTGAAGGGACCTTCCCGTGGGGAGCCGAGCTTGTGTAGTCCTTCCGTGTTCGGGATACGGCGGAGGACGAGATCTCCAACGTTGAAGGAGCGTTCCTTGACGTTGCGATCATGGTAGCGTCGGATACCCTCTAGGTACCTTGCCGATTGGACGAGGGCGGCCGTAGCGAGCTTCTTCGAGGCTATCGATGTCAACTCGTCTCGTCGTCTTCCGAGACGCCTTCGTCGTAGTGCTCCACCGCCGCCGAGTTCCATATGACGTCGGCGGGGAGGATTGCTTCGGAGCCGTAGACCGGAAGTAAGGGGATTGCCCCGTTGGCTTGGATGGCCGAGTCCGTAGCCCCCGCAGTGCGTTGGGTAGTTCCTTGATCCACTTTCCCCCTTTGGAGTTAGCCGCGTCGTGTAGCCGCTTCTTGAGAGCGTCGAGCACCATCCCATTGGCGCGTTCGACTTGTCCGTTGGCCCGTGGATGGGCAACCGAGACGTATCGGACGTCGATCCCGCCGTTCTCGCGGTACTCCCGTAACCGGTGGTTGTTGAAGTTGGAGCCCGTGTCCGTGATGATGCGGTGGGGTAGTCCGTAGCGGTGCACGAGCTCATCCAGAAGTTGAGTACTCTGTCGGCCTTGGGGCACGTGAGCGGCTTGACCTCGATCCACTTAGTGAACTTGTCGATGGCCACCAATACCCCGTTGAAACCACCCCGGCGCGGCTTGGCGGTGGCCCAATCATGTCAAGCCCCCGGCGGGGCAAAGGGCCGGGTTGGCGGTATGGTGACTAGCTTGTAGGCCGGGACGTGTTGCCGCTTGGCGAAGTACTGACATCCTTGGCACCTTCTGACGAGTTCTTCGGCATCGCCCGCAGCCGTGGGCCGCAGAAAGCTCGCCGAAGGCCTTGTCGACCGGCCGTGCGTGAGGACGCATGGTTGCCACAGACGCCCTTGTGGATCTCCTCCAAGATGTCCTTGTCTTCTTCACGAGGGACGCACTTCATGAGTACTCCGAAGATGCGCCCCGCTTGTAAAGTTTGTCTCCGACGAGGACGTAGGACTTGGCGCGACGAACGAGCCGCTCGGCCGAGTTCTTGTCGGAGGGGACCTTCTGCTCGCCGAGGTAGTCGATGAAGGGTTGCCTCCGGTCCACGTCGATCATCATGACCTCCTCGCCCAGCTGGATGGATGGGCTAGGACAAGGTCGGTGGCGCCGGCTCCGGATGGATGGCGCGTGAAGCTCGTGAACGAAGACACCCGCCGGTACTTGAGCGCGAGTGGATCCAAGCTTCGAGAGGACGTCCGCCGCAACGTTGTTGTCGCGGACGATGTGATGGAACTCGAGACCGTAGAACTTGTTCTCGAGCTTGCGGACTTCTAGGCGCAGGTGTCCATGTTCTCCTTGTTGCGGTCCCGGGACTTGTTGACTTGGTTGATGACCACTGCGGAGTCGCCGTAGACTAGTAGCCGCTTGATGCCCAATGAAGCCGCGAGGCGGAGCCCGTGTAGGAGAGCTTCGTACTCGGCTTTGTTGTTTGAGACCTTCCAGAAGATCTGCAGGACGTACTTGAGTTATTCGCCCGTTGGAGGGATCGGAGTACCCCCGCACCGCGCCCTCGAGGTTGAGTGAGCCGTCGAAGTACATCACCCAATGCTCGGTCGCACGGTGGGAGTAGGCGCGGATTCTCCCGCCACTCGCCATGAAGTCGACTAGTGCCCGCGACTTGATGGCCGTGCGTGGCTTGAAGTCGATGGTGAGGGCGCCGAGCTCGACCGCCCACTTGGAGATTCTTCCCGTAGCATCTTGGTTCTCGCAGATGTCGCCGAGCGGGTAGTCGGTGACGACGGATATTGAGTACCGCCGGAAGTAGTGTCGTAGCTTCCGCGAGGTGATGAGTACCGCGTACGGGGAGCTTCCCGCACGGCCGATAGCGTGCCTTGGACTCGAAAAACCCCGCCGACGAAGTAGACCGGGCGCCGGACCGGATAGGCGTGGCCGTCTTCTCGTCGCTCGACGACGATGGCGCACCGACCACGTGGGTAGTCGCAGCGAGGTAGAGTAGCGGCCTTCTCGCCCTTGTGAGGAGCCGTGAGGATCGGTGGCTTCGATAGGAAGTCCTTGAGCCGGGCAAGGGCCCGATCCGCCTCTAGAGTCCACATGAACTTCTCTTGATGCTTGAGTAGTTTGAAGAAGGGGAGCCCTCGTTCTCCTAGCCTCGAGATAAATCAGCCAAGGCCGCCATGCACCCCCGTCCGCTTCGGACATCTTTGATGCTCGTGGGAGCTTGCATGCCGGTGATGGCGGAGATCTTCTCGGGGTTGGCTTCGATGCCGCGCCGGCCGATGATGAAGCCGAGTAGTTTGCTCCGAAGGTACGCCGAAGACGCACTTGTTCGGGTTGAGCTTCCGGCGGTACTCGCGTGGTGATGCGAAAGTCTCTTCAAGGTCATCGATGAGGGTACCGGAGTTTCGATCTTGACGACCACGTCATCCACGTAGGCCTCGACGTTCTTGTTGAGTTGCCTCTTGAAGCGGTGCCCGGATAGCTTGTTGGTAGGTAGCGCCGCGTTCTTCAACCCGAAGGACATGGTCGTGTAGCAAGACGCGCCAAACGGGGTGATGAACGCGGTCTTCTCCTAGTCTTCTTCCTTGATCGCAACCGTGGTACCCGGAGTAGCGGTCCGAGGAAGCAGCAGGCGTCGCGGCCGCCGTGGAGTCGATGACTTGATCAATCCGTGGCAACCCGAAGGGGTCCTCGGGGGCGTGCTTGTTGAGGTCGGTGTAGTCGACGCACATCCTCCACTCGTTCGAGTTCTTCTTGCGGACGAGGACAGGGTTGGCGAGCTACTCGTGATGGAAGACTTCTCCGATGAAGCCACCGCGAGTAGTTTGGCGAGTTCCTTCTTGATGGCGTCCCGTCCGTCGTCGGTAAAGTGTTGGAGGTGTTGTCGCTTGGGGGTGGCCTTAGGATCGACGTTGAGGCAGCTGCTCAATCGGCTCCCTAGGCACTCCCGGCATGTCCGCCGGCTTCCATGCGAAGATGTCGCGGTTAGCCCGAAGGAAGCCGATGAGCGCGTCTTCCTATTTGGGGTCGAGGCCCGCCCCGATGGTGGTGGTCTTGCTTTGGGGTCGCCCGTTCCGAGGTCAACCGTCTTGACGAGTACCTCCTCGGTGGCCGAGGCTTGTTGGTGTCGTTAGACTTCTCTCGGGATGTCGAGTTCACTTGTAGCAAGCTTCTTCGACGCGGCGTAGACCTCCATCATCGCGTTGGGTACTTGGTTCGTAGAGGCGATCTCCACGGCTTCCGTGTCGCGAGCCGTGAGAGATCTTCAAGTCCCCTTGAAGGGAGAGTACACTGCACCGGCTTGGCATTTTGAGTACCAAGTAGGTGTAGTGGGGCACCGCCATGAGCTTGGCGATGGCCGTCCGCCGAGGATGGCGTGGTAGGAAGTCTCAAAGTCCGCGACCTCGAACTTGATGTACTCGGTACGGTAGTTGTCCCGAGACGCCCCGAAGGTAACTGGCAGGACCACTGAGCCCAGTGGAATAGCCGCGTTGCCGGGGACGATGCCGTAGAAGGGCGTGTTGCTCTTGGTGAGCATATGAGTGATGTCGAGCTTCATTTTCTTCAAGGTCTTGGTGAAGAGGACGTTGAGCCCGCTTCCACCGTCGATGAGCACCTTGTTGAGTTTGGAGCTCGCCACCACCGGCTTCGGGACGAGGGGGAACCGTCCCGGTTCGCAGAAGCCGGTCTATTGATCCGCGCGGAGAAGGTGATGGGTACCTCCGACCACCCGAGAGGGGTCGGGACCACCGGCTCAATGGACATGACTTCACGACGGGTAGCCTTCCGCTCCCCGCCCGCCGGGCAATCCGCCGAAGAGGACGTTAACGGTCTTGTCGGGCTCCCCGGAAGTCGTTGTTGTCGCCGTCCTTCTTCTTGCCCTTTTGGTCGTGAGGGTGCAAGTGGCTCGGCGTATCCTTGAGTGCATGCCCGAGCTGGTAGCACCGCCGCGGGTGTGGTTGCCGTTTGGATGCCACGGGCACTTCTCCTTCGGCAGGTCTTTGAAACCGCCGTAGTTCTTCTTCGAGTTCCCTTTCGCAGGCGCCGGATAGCCGCGACAAGTGTGTGTCCGGCTTGCGCTTGCGGTTGGGACCCGAGTAGTTGTTGTTGCCGTTGTTGTTGCGACCGCCCCGGTTCGCGTTGCCGCCGCCGCCACCGCCCCCGGTTCTCGCTTGATCTTGCCACGGATGGCGTCGTACTTGGCATTGGCCTTGTCCTCTTCATCCGCCCAGGACGTGATCATGTCCTTGAGGTGGGGGATGGACCTAGGGCGGCGACGACCGAAGTCTTCGAAGGTGCGGCGGTGATAGAGACCGTCTTGGAAGAGGTCGATGACCTGCTTGTCGGTGACGTCGACGACGGTAGCACGCTTGTCGAAAACGTGGCGCATGTACTTGCGAAGGGTCTCGCCTTGTTCCTGCTTGATCATGGCCAGGTCCATGCGAGTACCCGACCGGCCCATGGCGCCCACGAAGTTGCTTGTGAATCGCTCCTTCACCGGTCCCACTTGTCGATCGAGTGCTTGTCCGCCGACTCGAGCCACGTGAGTGGTGCTTGGTCCAGCGGAAGGGGAAGTAGAGGCACTTGGTGTCGCCGTTGTCGCCGCCGTTCTCGATGGAAAGGGCGTAGCACCCGAGCCACTAGATGGGATCCTCTTTTGCATCGTTCTTGGTGATCCCCAAAGGCTTGAATTTGTCGGGGGAGGAGCAAGTTGCGAAGTCGAGGTGAGAAGGCGGGGAAGCCGTCGCCGTCGGCCGGCGGCGGAGCCGACTTCTTCCGCCACGGCTCCTCAATCTTCTCGCGGGCATCGTACCCGCCCCGTGAGGCGCCCAAGCGTGGCTATTCGCGCGGCCCTCGGCCGCCGTGACCGCCGCCGCCACCCGCCCTCCCCGTTGGCTCCATGGTTGGAGCTTCCGCCGGCCGCCGCCACCGCCGGGCGGGGTCGTTGCCGCCGCCGCCGACAGAGCACGGTGAGGGACGACCTCACCGTTGTCGTTGTCGCGCCGAGGAGGTCCGCCGGCGTTGGAGCGACGACGGTTGGGCTCGGCCGGGGAGGTCAGCTCGAGTACGGTTAGGGCCGTTGTTGGCGCCGTGACTTGTGGCTTCGTTGTCGCGGTGTCCGGGCCGGAGGAGGCCGGTTGACTTTGTTGTCGACCCGCATGAAGGAGGCGTCTTCGGCCGAGCTTGGCGATGACCTCTTCGCCGCGTATGCCCCCGAGCTCCGGCGTGCGATCGCCGTGATCGACATGAGGCATTGCTCGTGGGTAGTGTGTACTCGCTCTCGACCACTTCGAGAGCTTCCGCAAGGTTGCGGACGGGGAAGTTGTCGCGGAGGCGCCGGCGACGTTCGCCGCGCTTCCGGCTACGCCGACGTCGAGCATCTCTCGTCTGCGTGGTTCTCATTCGGTGGAGCATCGCGAGAGAGCTCGTCGGAGGAGATGTCTTCCCGTGTACTTGTCCCGAGCCGTGCCTCGAAGGCCCCGGGGTGTCGCCGGCAGCCATGAAGACTTGGCGATCGGGGGTGCCAAGGCCGGACTCAAAGGGTGCCACCTCGCTTGGTGTGCTTGAGTCGGCCCCGGCTAGGGGTGTTCCCTCCCCGGAACCGTAGCGAGTCGATGTAAGCGACGTAGCATGAATCTCCCCTCATCGTGCCCGCGAGCTTGCGTCCGGCCGCAGACGTATCTCCCGGCCGGTGTGGATGTTATAACCGGCCCCGCAGGCCGGCCCCGACAAGGGAAGCTCGGTGGAGTTGTCCTCGGACTCGGCTCCTCGTGTCCGGACCCGAAGTCGAACTCGTAATCCGGTTCGAGTAGAATTCGGAGAGAGGGCCGGAGTCCGAAGCGCGATCGGGGGCGGTGTCGAGTCCGAGTTGCACTCGGCACGGCCCTTGCCGGCCCGGCGCGAAGTGGGAGCCCCCCGTGCGGGCCCGACCGAGGATGCGGGGGCCACGTGCGGAGCGCTCGCGAGGTGAGGGGACCGCTCGCGATGGCCGAGCAGCCGGCTTGCATGCGATGGCCCATGGAGACGTCGAGTTCGAGTTGGAAGCGGACTCGAGCTCGAAGTCGCCGTGGTGGTTGAAGAGCGAAATTTCGCCGAATTTGCCGGCGAGTTCGTCCGTGACGACTCCCCGGAAGCGCTCGCGCGCCGGCCCGGGTTGGGCGGCATGATGAGGCGGCGCCGGAAAGAGCCCGCGCCGTCCGCAAAGGAAGACCCGTGCGCCGAACACGAAGGTGTTGCCGCGGTTGAAGGCGACGGTCGGCTTGAAGTAGACGGGAGCCGTCGAGTTCGCCATGTGATCTCGGCGAGAGCCCCTACCCGCGCGCCACCGTTCGTGTTTTAGACCGCAACCTACTAAGGGGAGTACCCGGAGTAGATGAATGTGGCCTCGCCGAGATCGGTAACTCGAAGGAAGAGACACGTGGCACACAATTTAGACAGTTCGGGCCGCGAGGTGCGTAATACCCTACGTCCCGTATGCCGCGTAGCTCTAGATTGATGGGGCACGATTACAAGATGGTGTAATAGTGCGCCGTGGGTTGTATGAGATGAGTTGTGTTGAGGTGATCCTAGAGATCGGTCCCCGCCCTCGCCTTATATAGTCCGGGAGGTAGGGTTACAAGTCGAGTAGGGAGAGAGTACTAGTCGAGTACGCCTAGGAGTCTTCCATACAAAGGCGGGACATGTACGCCTTCCTAACCGAGTACTACTCCTCTCGCATTCCTTGTGCTCCACGCCTTCGAGTGCCGTGTAGCGCAAGCCGGTAGTCCCAAGGGCCCACCGAGTAGTCGGTCCTCGTACCCACCGAGGTAGTGGGCCCGGGAGGTCCATACGACAGGGGTTTCAACCGGTAACAAGGCACACAAAAATTATTTCGGAGTATGGACTTCAAGTGGATTAAGGATGTGATTTGTTGGGCAAAACAAACTTGGGAAGGATGGCTAAGTCTAAGGTGGTTCTCGGGACTACAAATTCTAGCACACAAACAAAGAGTTGGATGAGCCGCTTGCCTCTGCCGGCAGAGGAGCACCGGGGTGCTTAAAAGGGGAGGCCGGTAAGCATGGGCCGACCGGCCCGGGTGGCCTCCTCGCCCTCCCCCGTCTCGGTTTTCCTCCAGCATGATCGTGTTCACTTTGTGACTTTTGTGCTCGCGTGCTCCACAAGTTGCACCACCCAAACTCTATCATCCACTCTTTTGCTTGCATTATTGGTCCTTCCATTTGATGTCTTTGCTTTGAGTCATGTCCATGCTCCTTTGCTTCACATGCCTCCATGATTTTTCTACAAAACAAGGCCTTACTGCCTTCCCATGCTTGTCCTTTGCATGTGGCTTTGATGAAAGTTGTTGGAAGAGCATCCCGTGATGCATCATGGTGCATGCAAGATTTGTTTAACTAGATTGCCTCCCCCTAAGCATGTCTTAAGGCTAAGCACTTCTCTAATTTCGAAAAATAAAAATAAACTCAGAGCTATAAATGAGCTCAAGCATAAATTTAGAGAAGTTTTTAGATCATTAAAAACAAGTATAAGTTGAAAATATTTTCCGACTACATTTATGTCTGCCTCACCGTATTGCTTGCCTTCATTAGTTTAGAGCAAACTTTTCGCGGCTTGACACAGGGGCATAGGTTTCGGTTCTAGTTTTGGCTAAATGAGAGAGATTTTGAATGAAATAAAATTAAATGAGGCTTAGAAAAATTCTAATCTTAGAGAAACCAAGGATATAGATTTTTAAACCAACCAAAAGTCAAGTTTCTAGGTTCATGCGAGTCCTACCACGTGTTGAAATTTAAATAACATCTAGGTATAAGTTGTGGCTCTACTCGTGTGTTTTTTAGCATGTAAAACAAGTCAACCATAACATCATAAAGAGGATGAAAGGTTGAGATAGGTTCTGAATTTGTTTGGTTTTGGTTTCTCGAAAAGAAGCAAATAACACATAGGATGGTTCATGTAAAGGGTTTATGATCCAAACAAAATATTCAACCAAGAATTATGTCTCTAATATTGTTCAACCACTCTAAGTCTAATGTCCGGTGTAGTAAATTTCAAGACTAACTTACTTGAAAAGACTCGAAAAACCTTGAATCGGATTGTCCTCCCGGTAGCTTATTCGACTCGATGAAACGGGTTGCCTCCCGCCTAGCGCTTCGTTTATAGTCCATGGCTAGACTTCTTCACTTGATTACTTGGGATCAACGCTCTTTGCGAACGTTGCAATCTTGGGTACCCACTTCCGCACCATCTTGGGCGCGGGCTTATTCTCCGCTTAGTCATCTTTTTGGTCTTTACGAGCGGTTTTTGTTCCTTTGTCTTGATGGATGCAACAACTTCTTTGACTTTCTTCACTTCCTTCTTCTTCGGCTCTTCCTTCTTCCTTGGTTCATCCTTAACAACGCGACGATGAGTCGGAACATATTTAACTTCAATCATGTTGCATACCTTGAGGCGTGGTCGAAACTTGAAGGAACTCCTCTCGCCGTTAATGTCGAACTTGATCTCCCCCTTGCCAACATGAATGGTAGCTCCCACGGTCTTGAGGAAAGGCCTCCCAAGGATGAGTGGTGTCTTCTCCCTCTCTCCCCATCTTGAGTACCACAAAGTCGACGGGAATGAAGTGGTGTCCGACCTTCACGGGCACATCCTCGGCGATGCCTAAGGGGTAGAGAATGGAGTTATCACCCAACTCCAAGCACATGCCCGTAGGCTCCAATGGTAGGCATAGCTTCCGAACACATCTCTTAGCACGACGCTCAAACTTTCTCCAAGGTCGCATAATGCCTTCTCAAACTTGAATGAACAAACGGAACATGGAATCGTTGGGCATCCGGGTCTTTTTGCTTCTCTAGTCCATTTGCAATAGTGGCGCTACATTGCTTGGACATCTTGACATGATCTACCCCGAGTGTTGCTATCTCATATTTATTTGCAAGAATATCTTTGAAGTAACGAGAATATGTAGAAACTTGAAGGGCATCCAATAACGACATGTTGATGCTTAATCTACGCACAACCTCCACAAACTTCTCAAAATGATTATCAAGTTTACCTTGAAAGTAGCGTGGCTTGAGTTCCGGTATCTTCATGTGTTCTCCCGGCATCTCAAACTCGGGCTCTTCGGTGACGATCTCTCGTAACTTCCTCCTTAGCAAATTTCTCTCGTCTCGGCGGATGGTTTAGGCTTCCTTGCTCCCGTGGAATGTTCCGATCTTCGGTCTCCTTCCCCGAACGAGTTTGAATAGCCTTCGCCGTTTCGGGACCTTTAGGTTGTCCCGAAGCTTCTCTTCATTAGCGGATAGGTGCCCGGCAAGTTGTCCCACTTGTGTCTCGAGCATCTTCATCATGTTGAGCACTCGATGGTTGGAGCTTCCGACCTCCGTCACCTTGCTATAGATGTTCTCCAACACATTTATGCTTGAGATCATCTATAACTCTTAGTTTATTTTTAATTTTCGAAATTAGAGGAGTGTTTAGCCCTAAGACATGCTTAGAGGGAGGCAATCTAGTTAAGCAAATCATGCATGCACCATGATGCATCACGGGATGCTCTTCTAACAACTTTCATCAAGGCCACATGCAAAGGACAAGCATGGGTGGGCAGCAAGCCTTGTTTTGCGTAAAAATTCATGGAGGCATGTGAAGCAAAGAAGCATGGACATG
Organism: Cenchrus americanus; assembly: GCA_947561735.1. NCBI lineage: Eukaryota > Viridiplantae > Streptophyta > Magnoliopsida > Poales > Poaceae > Cenchrus > Cenchrus americanus. Next base: position 62,896,050 of record OX387240.1, read on the forward strand.
ACTCAAAGCAAAGGCATCAAGTGGAAGGACCAATAATGCAAGCAAAGGAGTGGATGAGAGAGTTTGGGCGATGCAACTTGTGGAGCACGCGGACACAAAAGTCATGAAGTGAAGATGATCATGCTAGAGAAAACCGAGCCGAGGGAGGAGCCGGAGGCATCCTAGGCCGGTCGGCCCAGTGCCGGCCACCTCCCCTATTTAAGCACCCCCGGTGCTCTTCTTTACAGCAAGCAACTCTTCCAACTCTCTGTTTGTGTGCTCGAAGTTGTAGTCCAGAACCACCTTAGACTTAGCCATCCTTCCCAAGTTTGTTTTGCCCAACAAATCACACCCTTAATCCACTCGAAGTCCATACTCTGAAATAATTTTTGTGTGCTTTGTTACCAATTAAAATTCCAAGATTATATTAGAGAGGAGAGTGCTGCAATCATGTGGAAGAAAACCACAAGTCTCTACACCAAGAAGAAGGGGTCGTCATCGTCCAAGCCATCTTCGACGACGTCGTCGAGGAGGCACTCGGTTTCCGAGTCTCCTCACGCCCGCCGAGGAGGAACGACACTCTCCTCGTCGGTGGCATGAGGGCCACAAGGAGCTCGTCCATGAGGTTTACCGAACCTCAAGGGCGTACAGAGGAGCCGCCCGTCCCACCTCATCGATCGACACAATCATCCACTCCACCTCCATAAACTCGCGGTACTTTGCATATGGCTTCATCATCATGTCTGAGGAGGAGGAGAATAAACTCGCTCGCCTTGAGAAGAAGCTTGTGGCGAACGTCGACTTCGACGATCAAGCTCTCAACTCAATGGGTTTTGGCATGGACATTTATTATATGTTGGGGCACCTAGGATGGTTGCATTTCTCCAATGGGGTGTCGGCAAATACCCACAAGGAATTTGCCTTAGAAATTCTAATGACCATGGCGCCCCTCCTTGATGAGGGGGTGCCGAGTTTATCATTCCGGTTGGAGGGAATCCAGCAAGTGGTTCCCTTTGAACATATTAGGGAGCTACTTGGTTTCCAAAAGGGAGCTCCGGAGAAAGTAGATGTGCCAGAAGGCATGTTGGATAGATTTTGGAATTTGATCTCGGGGGAAGCCCACCAACAAAGGAATTCTATCCGGAACCCCATCATCCAAGTGTTTCACTCATGGATGTGTAAAAGTATTTTGGAGAGAATGAGGGAAACAAAGGTGACCGACACGGAGTTGAATTGGCTTTACTCGGCTTTATTTGCCGGGCGGCCAATAGACCCCTCCTACCTCAGGATCAACCGATGGTGTTGTGAAGCAACATCGAGATCGGGAGATATTGGCTCGGGGTGTTACCTCTCCATGTTGGCCATCTCCTTAAGACTAGGTATTCCAAGAAACCCCAAGCATCTTCTACCCGGGACCTCTCTCGGATTTGAGTACATGAAGAAAGGAAAATATATAAGTGGAGATGAGAGAGGGGGCTTAAAAGTGTCCAAGGTGAACTTACCCCTTCCAGATGCAAGACTGGGACTCTTCATTCAAGGGAAGGAAAAATAAAAGTGGAAGAAATGTAAAAGAAGGATCATCCTCGGCACAATAGGGAGGTCCACAACAAAACTATATGCCACCGTATGGAGGAATTCCTGCGCCGCCAAGTTACTACGTTGGGACACTAATGCAAGCATGCGGGAGTGGTGCAGCCATGCCCCCACAGAATTATGTGGTGCCCAACGTAACCTTTGCAGAGCCCTATGCACAATTTTCTCATCCACAACAAAGTGTTGCCATAATTAGAGGATATGCTTTAAGGAACAAGCTAAGTATTACAACCATCCAATCCAACGAGGCTCAATTAGGTGAAGGCAATGCAAACATTGCCTATGAGCTTGGGTGCCTTCACCTAGCACCGTCGGATCAATTCGTAGGCGGGAATGTCCAATCATATTATGAGCAAGGGTACAACCACCAAAATTATCAATACCAACCACCTAGGGAAGATTAGAAGAAGGAGGAGCTTTAGTTTTCTTTTCTTTTCCCTTTTTCTTTAATTTTCACTTGTGTTTGCTTATGTATGCGTAGTGTTTTCGGTTTGTATTTAAATTTCCAGCATGTGTGTTAGTTTGTTTTCATCATGAATAAAGTCACAACCTTGTTTTTACCTTTGGTAAAGTTACAAAATTTATGTCATGATGATATATGATTATAATTGCCACTTTGTTTATCTTTGTATTTGTTTTATGCATGATTAAGCTAATTCTCTCTTAAAATACAAATATGAAATTATCTAAATTCTAGCTTAATCTTTAGCGGAGGTTATGATAAAAATAAAGACCCATAGTGTTTTATGTGCTCTCAAGTTTTAGATGGATTAAAGATTATTTATTTTTATTCTTAAAGGTAATGCTAACCTTGTCATAAATATCACTTGCGTGTTGCTCTACCTATCCAGAGCCATATATATATTTGAGTGCATAAACCTTAGTGTATAAGATTTGTTTTTGGGTGAGTTATTTCAGGACATGATTTCTCTGTCCCGAGACTAAGAAGCTGGTCATTCCGTTTTTGCGTATCAATCTTATTGCTAACCTTTTATCCGTGTATTGTGTATCCCCACACGGAGATCTCACAAACCTCGCCGGATATCCACCCTTAAAACCAAATATCATCTTTTGTGATTACCTCCTTGACCACAACTTATCATTGAGTATGGATCATCAATTCAAGGAAGATCGCCAGATGGTGCCAAGATTGAAGATCTCAAGTATCTCTCCAAAGGAAAAATGTTTTTAATACCTACCTTATGTCCATCACTTCTTTGCCCGAGGACGAGCAAACGTCTAAGCATGGGGGAGGAGGTAGGTACAATGCAATTTAGAGTTCAAAGGGGAGCAAATAAAAATTGAGAAAGAGAAATAAAGAAAAGAAAAGGAAAAATGAGTATAAAGAAAAAGAAAAAATATATGTATGAAAAAAAGAAAAAATGTGAGTATGTACAAAAATAAAATAAAGTGAACTCCCCGGTTCTCTAAAGTGCATTAGGAATTTCAAGGCTTCAAGATTAAAATATCCAAACTTATTTTCCAACCATGTGCAATCCGATAACGAGGACTTCCTTTGTGCCGAGATCACTCTTTGCCATTTCTACATGTCCACCTATCTCAAGCGTGTGTATTTTTCTCTCTCCCTCCTTGATACAACATTATTTTCCAATGACCTTTTTGACGAGTCTCGGTAAGACCACGAGAAGCTTGTCTTTTTTGACAAAATCTCATTTATAATATCTTGGTAGGACTACACTTTCCCGAAAAGCTCCATATAAAGCCTACCACATATATGAATGTTATGAGAGGGAAAGGAGTAGAATAAATAGGCTTGAGAGACAAGATGAGATGAGAGTTCATGAGCAAGATGCAAGATGATTTAAACTTGTGAACTTGGTTTAGCTCTTTTTCATCTCGTTCTTTATTTCAAAAATTTCGAGATCTATTTAAAATTTTGGGGGCATGTTAATACTTGTGGGATAAGCTTAATTAATAATCTACCCTCTCGTAGGGATGAAGACTAGTACATTATGAAACTTTAACGAATTAATTTTTTGAGAGCACTATGTTTTCTCATGTATGATCAAGTGAAAGGTTTAAACAATGAAGGGCAACGATGATATCCATCGAAGGCTTACTCGAGGATGAGCAAGGTTTAAGCATGGGGAGATGTTGACGGTGAAATTCCGTCAACCTAGCCATGAGATTACCTTCGGTGTTGGCATGAGTTTTATACCTTATCCATTAGTACTAACCCCCTTGGTATAACAAGTTCGTTCGTGCATGTCGGTTTTGGAGTTTAGTGTTTATGCGGATTTTAGTGTTGAAAGCAAGACTTCCGGATAAGTTGATTAAGCACCTCATCACAAGACCTTGAAGCCCGGTACAAGTCAAGTGATGAAGTAAACATGACTCCAAGAAGCCCAAGGACCAAACCCAAGAAGATGAAAAACTCCGAGGACCCGGTCGGAAAATTGTCAAATCTTGCGGGACAAGGAGCTTCATCCAATCCGAAGAGAAACTGATGACAAGGGCCCACATGTAGATCGGGGAAGACTCTAGAAGACTCGGAACCGACACCCGCGAAGGAGGCCGCCGGTTGGGCCGAAGTGGGCCCGGGCGGCCGGCCTGCACCAACCGGCCTAGCCCATTTCCGTGCCCGCTTAGCCCCCTTTGACCTAGCCGCCATTCGGGCTATTTATTGCCCCGAGGCCGTGCGCCACGCATCAACTCATTCTTCATCCGCCGCCGAGGAGCAGAGAAGAGAGGGACACCATCTCGGAGAGGAGAGGGTTGAGCTAGTTGACTAGGATCTCCCTAGCGGCGTAGGAACCTTGCAAGGAAGACCACGTTGGAGTTCCCGAACTAGAAGCAAGATCGAGGTAGGATCCCGGTGGTGATCTTGATTCATGTATCATGTAATTGAATTATCAAGTTGCAATCCGATTTCTAGCGATCGAGTGGTTCTCCTACGTCTTCGATTTCAATCGGCTTTTTGTATCTTAAGATCTATTCTCGAGATAGATCACCGAGGATGTTCTTGTAGCCGTGGTGGGTAGAGGTGCATGCCTGATCTTCCGAGAGATTTCATCTTGTCTTTGGACTCGCCCTAGACTAACCCACATGAATAGGGGTGCGTTGTGACAGAACGGTGGCTCCAAAATGCGGGCGTTTTCGGATTCGGACAGGAAACCGTGGTTTAAAGAAGCTTTTTATGAGATTGAACTTATTTACTTCTCCTTTGCTCGGAACTTCAACGAAGGCTTGATCCGATCTCTCTAGATTGGTTTATCTATCCCCCTCTATCTCTTGCTACCACCGGTTTTCATAGATTAGATTCGTTTTCCTGATGTTCTTTAGATTATATGCATATGATTCTCCTTTTGAAGATCAAAGTTCTCGGCTTTATTAGATTGATTCCTGCATCGCACATTGTTCCATGGATTCGATACCTTGGGTTCACACTTGAGGGAAGAAGGGTCCCTTGACTACGACGAGAGAATTTGTCCGCTTGCAAGTCCACTTGAAGTTTAATACGAATATACACAATCAACAACCGATATGGGTGAGGACCAGGAGCATCCGGCCCACGCCGTGGATGACCCCCCGCTCCTTAGTGATGAGTGATTCGACAACGGTGTTGGACCGACTCTTGGCTTAGTGCGCAGTGTAGGCCCAGGGGGGCGCTAGTTCGTGTTGCTCGCCGGAAGAACGGCGCGAAAGGTCTTCGCCTCGAGGGGCCTCCGGCGCGCGCACTGGCCCCCGGACGCAGAGAGCGCCTCCCCCAGAGACAAGTAGGCCCCATACGAACCGAAGCGTTAGCGGCTCCTCGAGCCCACTCCGAAGACATCACGGTATGTCACGCGCCCTTCTACCCTCGAAGCCGCCACTGTTCGGGTACAAGATACGCCATGATGGCCGGATCGCTGCAAGGATCGTCCGAGCGGCCGCCTACTCAATAGCATAGCACATCACGCTCCCTCACGTAGCTAAATAGCGCGGCGCACATGTGATTCGCTCTCTCCTTGGTCTATAAAAGGAGGACGAACCCCCCTGCCGCAGGGGACAGACAGGAGACACGACGACGAACACACGACACAGCACAACACGAGACAGGCCGCGCCACGCACTTGCTCTCCAATTCTCCCACAACATCTTCAGCCACTACACCAGGGACTTGGAAGCCACGCTTCCTCTCCCGCCTTGCTTGTAGCAACCCCCTACGAAGCACCCCCGTTGTTTGGCAATATAGTGTCTCGAGCACACCCGCGCTACGTCGGACGTACGGCCCCTCGGCCGGAACCAGGATAAACTCTGCGTCTTTTATTGATTAGCATCGACCATTGAGAGATAGACCTTGGCGCTTATTACTGGTTAGTGTCGGGACAACATTCCGCACCGACAGTTGGCGCCCACCGTGGGGCCTTGAGCGCCTAAGGTCAATCCACCGTCAACTCCCTCCATGGTGATCCGCACTGAGTACCGCGGTACGCGTTACTGCATGGGCAGCTCGGACCCCCTCCCCGCCGGGTTCGAAATCGGTTCCGGGGCCCGAACTTTCGAGGCCCGGGGAACGGCTTCGATGCGCCTCACCAACCGTGAGGAGCTCCGTGCGCGGCGCCGGTCGGGTCCGCTCCGGTCCCCGCCGCCCGCACCACCACGCGCGTAGACGCCGCCGGCGCGGATCTGCGGGCCGTCGACGCCACGATGCCACCGCCGCTCGGCCGACATTCGCGCCGTGCACGGTCCGAGCGACGGCGGTGAGCGCACCGCCTCTCAACGCGGCGCGCCTGTCACCACGGCAACCGCCACCCCAGCGGGACAGCGCACGGTCTCCGGACCGCGCTTTCCCATTGGGCTGCGAGGTGCCACGACGGCTTACAACGCCAACGTCAACACCACGATGCGCAGGGTTCCCCCTGGCCGTCACGTCTTCGTCGCCAGGGATCCCGACGCCTCAGCGGGTGACAAATCGTCCCTAGGCTCCCTTGACGCGTTGCCACCCGCCAACCTCCACGGGTACGCGGAGAGGGGACTTCCCGGCGTGCGGTTCCGGTCATGTTCGGGGCGTTTCCTTAACGCTACGGACCACTGCGCCTTGGCTACGCTCCGACGACTCCAGCACCGGGAGCTACGACCTCGCGCGGGGAATGCTTTGCGTCGTCATCGCCAACGACCCGCCGAACGCCACGCGCGCGTGGGCGCCGGAGACGGGGAGGTCACGCCCGCCCCCGTGGGGATCGCTCCGCGCCCGGCCGTAGGGCCAAGCACCCCTGCCGAGGCCAACACCGACGCGCGGCTAGCCCAAGCTCGTGAGCTCGAGGCTAGGCGGCGGAGGAGTACCGACCCGTGCGGGCGCTCCCCGCGCCTCGATGGGCTGGGGAAGCCTCCGCGCGCGGCGAACGCGCGCGGGAGCCGGCGCACAGCGCGCGCGGCCGCATCAACGCCGACTTTAACATCGACAACCGGATGCGCCTGCGCGGCAAGTCGAAGCTCATTGCCGCCGCGACGCCGCGGTGGACTATGCGGCACCCTCGACCCCGAGGCGCGGAACCACGCACCGCGAGGTGCGGGCTCTCATCGAGCAAGCGGCCGTCCAGCGGAGCCGAAAGCTCGGCCTCACGTATCCGCGACGGGGTGATGCGCAAGGGGACGGGGGCTGCACAGGGGGCGAACCCTCGGTCCATGCGGTGAAGGCGGGGGCGACCCGCCAGCCGGGACGCGCGCCGGCCAAGGAGCGGCTCCTCGACACGCGCAGGCGCCGGACGGTGACGCCCGCAACGTCATCAACTCCCGCCGCACGAGCGGGCGGATGCGCGGCGGCGGTAGGCTACCACCCTCGACGGGGTGGACGCTACGACAGCGACGAGGACCGCTCTCCGACGCCAGAGCCCCCGGGGACCCGTGTATTCAGCCGGGAGATCTGCGCGGCGGCCTTCCCCCAACGCTTCTGCCAACCCTCGACCGTCGTCAAATACAACGGGGAGACGGACCCCCGCGTGTGGCTCAACGACTACCGCCTGGCGTGCCAGCTGGGCGGGGCCACCAACGACGAGGTCATCATCCGCAACTTGCCCCTACACCTCGGTGATTCGGCTCGGATGTGGCTCGAGCACCTGCCCGCCAGCCAAATCCACAAGCGAGACGATGCGTCTCGCACGTTCGTGGGTAACTTCCGGGGCACGTACGTGCGCCCCGAAATTCCCAGGACCTCGCACCGCCGCACTCGTGCCCGGCGAGTCGGCCGCGGGACTTCATACGGCGCTTCTCCAAGCGCCGCACGTAGCTCCCCGCCGTGGCGCACTCCGAGATTGTGCACGCCTTCCACGAGGGCACCACGTGCCGGACCTCGTGCGGGAGGCGGGACGCCGCCCCCGCCCGCGGACTCTAACGAGCCCGTCCGACATCGCCACCAACTTCGCCTCGGGAGAGGAGGCCGTGGGGGCGATCTTCGACGCAAGAAGGGCAAGCGCTCGGACGATGCCCCCGCGGAAGGCGACGAGTCCGAGGGGAGCCCCCACCCAAGGACAAGCGGGGCAAGAAGGGAAAGAAGCCGCGCCGCGGCGCGCGAGCGGGGCGCGACGGCGATGGTGCCGAGGCCCTGTCGCTTGTTGACCCGCTCGACGAGGCCCTCGACCAGCCCCTCGAGGTCCGGGGGTGTTTGATGACATGCGTCGAAAAAGTCATGTCCTTACCACAAGACCCCGGTAAACCACACCCTTGAGCAATGCGACATGCTCAAGAAGTTCTGCTGGCCGCGCCGCCGCAAAGGACGCGGAGGCCAAGAAAGACCCGAGGGGATGGCGACGTCGGCGGCTTCCCCCGTGGAGAACGTGTTCCTCATCTTCGGGGGGACCCACCGTCGACATGTCAACCCGCCCGCCGCAAGCGGAGCGCACGAGGTCCTCGCCGCGCGAGAAGGCGCCTCCCTCCTTCCTCAACCGGTCGAAGGACGCCATCACCTTCACCGGGAAGACCACCGAAACGCATCCCCAACCGGGCCGCTCCGCCGGTGGTCGACCCAATCATCGGGAACGCACGGTTCTCAAAGGTCTTGATGGACGGAGCGGCAGCCTCAACATCCTCTACGCGCATACGCCGCGCTTGTCGGGGATCGGGTTGGACCAACGCGTGCGGCCCGGCACGACGCCGTTCCATGGCGTCGCGCCGGCAGCGAGTCCGGCCCCTCGGGCGGTCGACCTACCGTGCGGTTCGGTACGCAAAGAATTTCCGCAAGGAAACGCTCACCTTCGAGGTGGTGGGGTTCAAGGGCGCCTATCACGCCATACTTGGGCGGCCCCTGCTACGCCAAATTCATGGCGGTCCCCAACTACACCTACTTGAAGATGAAGATGCCGCACCGACCGGCATCATCACCGTGGGCTCGTCCATCGAGCACGCATTCGACTGCGACGTCGAGTCATGGAGCACGCGGAAGCACCGGCGCCGGCCGAAGCGCCGGTGACCACCCTAGAGAAGATGGTCAACGAGGACCTCGACTCCGGCTCCAAGCACACCGCAACTTCGAGGGCGCGGAGCGGCCTCAAGGAGGTGCCCCTCGACCTCGCTCGCCCCCGAGGGCAAGGCGTTGAGGGTCAGCTCCACCCTCGATCCCAAATAGGAAGTGGTGCTCGTCGACTTCCTTTGCGCCAACGCCGACATCTTCGCGTGGAGCCCCTCAGATATGCCAGGCATCCCGAGGGAGGTCGCCGAGCACTCCCTTGACATCCTGCCTCACGCCCGCGCCGTGCAACAATGGCTCCGCCGCTTCGACGAGGAGCGGCGACGGGCTATCGGAGCGGAGCTGTGGAAGCTTCTCGAGGCCCAAGTTCATCAAGGAGGTGTTCCACCCTACGTGGCTAGCAAACCCTGTACTTGTAAAGAAAAAGAACGGGAAATGGCGGATGTGTATAGACTACACTAGTCTCAATAAGGCATGTCCTAAAGTTCCTTTTCCTTTGCCACGTATTGATCAAATTGTTGACTCAACGGGGTGTGAGATTTGCTTTGCTTCCTTGATGCCTACTCCGGTATCATCAAATAAAGATGAAGAGGCCGATCCAGCTCGCGACTTCGCTCATCACGCCGTTCGGGATGTTCTATTACGTCACGATGCCGTTTTGGCCTCACGAAACGCAGGTGTGACATATCAACGCCGCATGCAACACGTTTCGGGAGATCACATCGGGCGAGACGGTCGAGGCGTATGTGGATGACATCGTCGTGAAAACCAGAAGGCGGACGACCCGGTTGGCGACCTTGGCATCGCGTTCCGCCGCCTACGGGCCAATGGGGTCAAATTAAACCCCGAAAAGTGTGTCTTTGGGGTGCCGCGAGGCATGCTCCGGGATACATCGTCTCCCAACGGGGGATCGAGGCCAACCCCGAGAAGGTTTGCGGCCCTCGAGCGAATGGGCCGATCCCCGGACCTCAAAGGGGTGCAAAAGGTGCCGGGGTGCCTTGCGCCTTGAGCCGCTTCATCTCGCGGCGCGGCGAGAAGGGCCGCCCTCTATCGCCTCCCTCGAAGCACGAGCGCTTCTCCCGGACCGCCGAGGCCCGGGGTGCGCTCGATAAGTCGAAGGCGTCCCCGACCCACGCCCGATCATCACGCCGCGCCGGGACGGCGAACCCCTGCAGCTCTACGTGGGCCGCGACCACTCGGTGGTCGCGCGCCGTAATCGTGGAGGAGCGCACGGAGGAAGGGCACGCCTCCGCCGGGGTCCGGCGGCCGGTCTACTACATCGGGCCGAGGTCTTGTCCGACACCAAGACGCGCGCTACCCTCAAGTCCAAAGCCGTTGTATGCGGTGGTCCTCGCGCGGCGCAAGCTCCGCCACTACTTCGAGGCCCACCCGTCACGGTGGTCTCCTCCTTCCCGCTAGGGGAGATCATCCGCAATCTCGACGCGGCGAGCGGGGATCACCAAGTGGTCTGTGGAGCCGATGGGCGAGACACTTGCCTACGCCCGCGCAAGGCCATCAAGTCCCGGATCCCCGGCGGATTTCGTCGGCCGAGTGGACGGATACGCGCTGCCCGCCACCCGCCGCATCCAAGCAGTCGCCGGACTCGTATTTCGACGGCTCGGTGATGAAAACGGGGGCGGGTGCGGGCCCCCTCTTGTGTCACCCCTCGGGGAGCACATGCAATACGCGGTGCGCCTCCACTTCCCCGCATCAAACAACGTGGCTGAATACGAGGCCCTCCTCTGTGGCCTCAAGATCGCCATCGAGTTAGGCGTCAAGCGCCTCGACGTGCGGGGGGGATTCGCAACTCGTGATTGACCAAGTCATGAAGAACGCGAGTTGCCACGACGACAAGATGGAGGCCTACTGCAAGGCCGTGCGAGCCCTCGAAGACAAATTTTACGGCATCGAGCTCAATCACGTGCCCCGCCGGTACAACGAGGAGGCGGACGAGCTGGCCAAGATCGCATCTGGGCGGATCACCGGTCCCCCCGAACGTTTTTTGCCGCGATGTCGCTCAACCCTCGGTCGTCCTCGAGCCTCACCCCCTCGAGCCATGCACAACCCTCGGGGGCTCCCTCGACTCGGCGGGCGCGGAACCCATGGGCGAGGACCCCTCGAATGAGGCGTACGTGCTCTCCCTCCTCCGAGGGGTATGGCTCCTACGGGGCCGACGTGATGGATATCGAGCCGGCCCCCGTCAAGGGCCGACCGGCGTGACAAGTATATCGCCCGGATGGCTCGAGAGGAGCTCCCCTCGGACCGGCCACGGCCGGGCGCATCGCCGGGATGGCCAAGTCCTTTGCCCTCGTCGACGGGGGGGGGCCGCCAGGCGCGCGCCTCCGCATCTTGCGGCGGTGCGTGCCCATCCCCGAGGGGCGCGAGCTCTGCGGGACATCCACGCCCGGATCCGCGGCCATCACGCCGCGCCTCGTACCCCTCATTGGCAATGCTTTCGCCAAGGCTTTTGCGGCCCACCGCGGTCGGCGGACGCCGGCCGAGATCGTACGCACCGCGAAGGGTGCCGCTCTATGCCCGCAAGTCCAACCTTCCCCGCTCATGTCTCCGAGACCATCCCCACAACATGGCCGTTCGCCGTGTGGGGCCCGGACATCGTCGGGCCCCTCGCGAAGGCGCTCGGGGGCTTCACCCACTTGTTGGTCGCGATCGACAAGTTCTCCAAAGTGGGTGGAGGTGTGCCCCATTACGAATCTCGGGGCGGTGAGCAAGCGGTGACGTTCTTCACCGACATCATCCATCGCTTTGGAGTGCCAAACTCCATTATCACCGATAACGGGTCCCGGTTCACGGGCGGGAAATTCTTGGAGTTCGCGACAAGTTCCACATCCGTGTGGATTGGGCAGCCGTGTGCACACCCGCGGACCAACCGCCAAGTAGAGCGTTGTCGTATGGACCTCCCCCCCGGGCCCACTACACCTGGTGGGTACCGGGACCGGCTACTCGGTGGGCCCCACGGGACTACCCGCCGCTTGCGCTACACGCACCCGAAGGCGTGGAGCACAAGGACAAAGAAAGGGAGTAGTACTCGGATAGGACTCGTACACATTCCGCACCGTATAGAGGTCTCCCTAGGCGTACTCGGCTAGTACTCCTTCCCTACTCCGACTTGTAACCACGCTCCGGACTATATAAGGCGAGCGGCAGGACCGATCTCTAGCATCGAATCTCAATCCCCTACAACCCACGGCGCACTATTGCACCATCCTGTAATCGTGCCCTATCAATCCAGAGCTACGCAGCATACAGGACGTAGGGTATTACGCACCTCGCGCCCGAACTCCGTCTAAATTGTGTGCCACGTGTCTCTTCCTTCGAGTTACCGATCTCGGCGAGTCACAATCATCTACTTCGGGTACTCCCCGCAGTAGGTTGCCTTGCCTAAAACACCGACGAGCCGGCGCGCCGGGTAGGGGCTCTCGCTCGAGATCACATGGCGAACTCGACGGCTTCCGTCCAATCAAGCCAACCGTCGCCTTCAACCGCGGCGACACCTTCGTCTTCGGCGCCCGGGGTCCGCACGCCGATGGTGCGGGCTCCTTCCGGCCGCCGCCCGACCATGCAGCCCAACCCGAGGACGAGCCTCGTGACGCTTCCCGAAGTCGTCCACGTGCGAACTCGCCGACAAGTTCGGCGAAATTTCGCTCTTCAACCATCATGCGACTTCGAGCTCGAGTCCGACTCAACTCGAACCCGATGTCGCGGTGGGCCATCGCTGCGAGCGAGGGCTCGGCCATCGCGAGCGGCCCTTCACCACGTCGCCGCCGCGCGTGGCCCCCGCGTCCTCGGTACGGCCCGCACAGGGGCTCCTACTCGCGACGGGCGGGCAAGGAGCCGTAGCCCGAGGTACAACTCGGACTCGCGACCGCCGCCCCAGGCCACGTCTTCGGGCCGGGCAGCGAGGTGAAGAAGAAGAAAGGAAGGAGGGGAATGGGCCGGGATGTGCGGCCCTACGTCGCCGCCGTGGAAATAAAGAAAAGGGAAGGGGGAGCTGGGCCGGCGCGTTACTGGCCGCCCGGGCCGAAAGGAACCGACGCGTTTTGTTTTTTTTCCTTTCAAACTTCATTTTCAAATCATTTTTCATCTCAAATTCAAATCAAACTTTTTCAAACTTTTCTCAAGAATTTTATAGACTTTTTAGAAACCACACAAGCAACCAAAAATCATGCAAGCCAAAAGATGATGCACATACACTTGTTGTCTCTAAGTTTATTAAATTATCTTTAATATTTTTAGAGCTCAATTTAAATAGCAATTTAATCTCCTTAAATCCGTAAGACTAATTTATGTTGCTAAGAAATTTTAGTGATGGAATTATAGGGTGTCACAAATCCTACCCCCTTAAAGAGAATCTCGTCCCGAGATTCAGAAGACTTAGAGAACAAATTCGAGAAAGTCTTCCTTGAGTTCATCCTCTCTTCTCCCAAGTTGCCTCTTCCTCGCGTGTGATGACCCACCGCACCTTACACATTCCGATGATCTTACTCGGGTAACTCTTCTCGACACATCCAAGATCTTAACAGTGGTATTCTTTGTATGTCGTGTCATTCTCCATTTGAATATCCCCCCTCTAACCGTACCGCTCTATCCTAACCTCACTTGTGCATTTCTTTAGCCGCCGTGACATGAAACACGTCATGAACTCCCGGCAAATCGTGCCGGCAACTCTAACTCGTGCTACTTCTCCTTTCCGTTCCAAAATCTTGAAAGGTCCGATAAATCGAGGTGATAACTTTCCCCGACATTAAACCTTCGTAATCCCCGAATAGGTGACACTCGAGGTATGCATAATCACCGACTTCCAAAATCACCTCTCTTCGCCGAGGATCAAGATAACTCTTCGTCTTGATTGTGCCGCCTTAAGATTCTCCCTTATGATTTCAACTTGCTTTTTCCGCTTCTCGTATGCCGTCTCCGGGTCCAAAGAATTGCCTTTCACCAGCCTCGATTCCAAAACAACGGTGTTCTACACTTTCTTCCATGTAGCCAAAGGTGCCATTTTGATGCCGGGATCGATAGCTGTTGTTATAAGCAAACTCGCATAAGGCAAACTTCTATCCCAACTCGCTACCGTTCTTTCAACGCACAAGCTCTCAACATATCTCGAGTATCTCGATTTTGTTCTCTCTCGTCCGCCCATCCGTCCGAGGATGGCGTCGAGCCGCCGAAGTTTAACTTGTATCCATCGATTCATGCAACTTCGGCGAAACCGTGAAGTGAACCGTGTGCCTCGATCCGACACTATCTTCTCTGCACTCCCGTGCAAACACACTATACTTCTGAATTATACAACTCGCCTAGCTTCACTCCCGTATAGGTCAGTTTCACCGGGATGAAGTGCGCTACCTTGGTTAATCTATCCATAATAACCCAAATAGAATCATATCCGTCACGAGTACGAGGTAATCCTTAATTATGAAATCCATACCGATTTCCTCCCCATTTCCACTCCGGTACCTTCTCGTAGGCCGAAGCAACCGCCGTCTTGATACTCACCTCACTTGACACACATCACACAAAGCTACATGAGCCGCTACATCTTTTCTTCATCCCATACCACCAAACATTCTCGCTTCAAGTCTTGATACATCTTGGTACTACCAGGGTGTATAGAGTAAGTCAATCATGCTTCCTTCAAAATAGCTTCTCTCAATTCCTTGATCTTAGGTACACGGATTCTGCTCTTAAACCACCGTCTGCTCATCTTCCGAATTCGAACTTTGCCTAACTTAATCAACTTCCCGTATTCCGCAATCTTGACGCTTCATCAATCGTCCTCTCGATACTCGCTCAAGTGTCACCTAATCTCTAATGTCAGAGTATCATTTGAAGTAACCATTCCCAAGTTAAGCCGTGCCATCTCCCAACATATTCCCGAGGTAACAAAAGTCCTATCGCTGATGCTAGTCCGTCCCTTCCGACTCAAAGCATCCGCCAATACATTTGCCTTTCCCGGATGGTACCGGGATATCCAAATCATAATCTTTGATCAACTCTAACCATCTTCTTTGCCTCAAACTCAAATCCTTCTGAGTAAAGATATACTTCAGACTCTTATGATCGCAAAGGATCTTACACTTGTTCCCAATCATGTAATGTCTCCGTATCTTCAATGCGTGAACAACCGCAAGCCTAACTCAAGATCATGAGTAGGATAGTTCTCAAGCCATGTTTCCTTAACTCGTCTTGAAGCATAAGCTACTACCTTTCCTTCTTGCATTAGCACACATCCCAAACCTTGCCGAGAGGCATCACAAGATACCGAACCCTTTGTGTATGTCCTGCATGATCAACACAGCGCCGGGGTCGCCCTCTTCTTCAACTCCTCAAAAACTAGCTTGACACTTCTCATCCCACTTGAATTCTCTTCCTTTTCTCGAGCAGAAAGTGGTAAGTGGCTTCACTATCTTAGGAAAACCCTTCAATGAACCTCCGATAGTATCCCGCAAGTCCAAGGAAGCTTCGATCTCTCGCACATTCTTAGAAGGGATCTTACCAATACATCCCGAACCTTGCTTGGATCGATCGCTATGCCTCCATTTGTGATGATGTGTCCGAGAAAAGAGACCTCCTTCAACCAGAAAGCACACTTGCTAAACTTGGCATACAGCTGATGTTCGCGTAGCTTTTGTAACACAAACCTCAGATGTTCCTCGTGTTCTTCCTCACTCCGAGAGAATACCAATATATCATCAATGAATACCACAACGAACTTATCCAGATACTCCATGAATACCTTGTTCATCAAATACATAAAAGTATGGCCGGTGCATTGGTCGTGCCAAAGGACATCATAGTGAAGTCATATAACCCGTATCTAGATGTGAATGTCGTCTTTGGTATATCCTCCACACGGATTTTTAATTGGTGATAACTCCGATCTAAGATCTATCTTAGAGAAGGCCTTAGCCTCTCATCTGATCAAACAAATCCTCAATCCGAGGTAAAAGGGTATTTATTCTTGATAGTAACCTCGTTAAGTGATCGATAAAGTTCATACACAACCTCCTAGATCCATCCTTCTTATCAACGAAGAGTGTGGGGGCTCCCATGGTGATGAACTAGGATGGATAAACCCTTTACTACAGTTCTTCGATTTGTTTCTTTAATTCAGCCTAGATCTTTAACATCCATTCTATATGGTCTTTTAGATATGGGAGCAAGACTTGTGTATAAGTTCAATACTAAATTCAATGTCACGATCAAAAAGGCATACCCGGCAAATCCTTCCGGAAACACACGTAGAATTCATTCACTATTCTTATATCCTCCAAGGCCTTGCCTTCAACAGAGTTCACAACCTTTCGCTAGATGAGGGTGCACCTCACATATTCTACTCTTTCCCCTTGAGGACCGGTTAACAAGACGACCTCTTCCGACATCGAATAACTCCATCACAACTCCTTAACCAATCCATACCAAGAATGACATCTATTCCCCATGATTTTAGAACTAACATTAGCAAGAAAGTCTACCCCCATGATATGACC
Source organism: Cenchrus americanus (assembly GCA_947561735.1). Classification (NCBI taxonomy): domain Eukaryota; kingdom Viridiplantae; phylum Streptophyta; class Magnoliopsida; order Poales; family Poaceae; genus Cenchrus; species Cenchrus americanus. The sequence continues at coordinate 62,912,535 of OX387240.1, forward strand.
CTTACTTGTGGGCATATATGACCAAGCCATTTCTCCCCCAGGAGTGCTAACTATTAGTGGGTTCTTCATTGTGCTCATAGATAAGTTATATTTTGCCACAAATTGATCGGGGCTATGAATGAATGTTATGCTCCCGAATCAAATAATACGAGAGTGTGCACAGAAGGATGTAACGTACCTAATACCACACCTAAGATCATCTCCGAGCTTGCTCCACTGGACAGAGGATTAAGGCCACGCAGACACTCCGTCGGCCTCTCTTGCCGGGTGTTTGTGTATACGAGCCTGTGAGGATGGCCGCCGGGGCCCCGTTTCCATTGTCTCCGCGAGTCCGCATCACCCTTAGGACAATTGTTAGCATAATGCCCCTGCCTCCACACTTGAAGCATCCACCAGCCGGACAGGCTGGTGTTTCCCCGACAGGTGCCCCGCAGTTATTGCTAGGACGACCGACTCCGAGGGGTAGGAGCCTCCGGGTGTCCGAGGACTCGCGCCGTGGCCGAAACGAGCGCCTGTACCGCATGTTCTGTGGGTACCTCCCAGCCTTGTCCACCAGGACGATATGGAGCCAAGCTCGCTAAGAACCGTAACGGGGACGGTGTTACCGCTAGGATCGCCCATGAGATCGAAACTTGCGTTTTTGTTCACCCATCTCCTTTCTTGCTTTCCACCCCAATAGCTTTGTTCACCAAATACCGAAAGTCCGGGAAGATGTGACTCGGGCAGAGATAGTTCGTAGGACCGAATCAAAACCATCCAGGAACCTTTCCGCCTCTTTGGATCGTTGTTGACTTCATCGTGTGCATAGCGTGACAAGTGAGTGAACTTGTCCAGACACTACCACCGACATATTGCCTTGCCTCGTTGACAAGAACTCCCTCTCGCTTAAGCTTGAGAACCCCCGAAGGAATGTGGTAAGTACTAAGTTGTCACTTAACTCCCGCAAGGATGTTATGCCCGTTGGGATGAGCGCTGAGGCACGCATCCCACCGTGCTCCGCGGCCCGCCCCCACAAGCTTCCAAGAAAGCATACGTGACCATCTCTCCTGGCCGCGTACTGCACGATCTCCAGCCTTCTTGGTGATAGTTTTTCAGCTCAATCATCAAGATCCATTGATCAACCCGAGTGGGAAAATGTAGGGATGGTGGCTCATGAACCTCTTTGTGCCTCGTCCCTTGGTGGTTGGGGAGGACTGGGGTCGTGTACGGTCTGTTGGGTTTACATCTTTCCGCACTCAGGAAAGGTGTTGCTTGAATCGCCTGCATCTGCGCTGCCGGTGAACCGCCGCATATTTGGGTCCATTGCTTGATTGATCGGTGGAGGTGGTGTCAGTTTGCTGATTTGCAATATGTGCCCGGATCATGTGTACGCTGACCCTCCTCCGCACCTCGGTGTTTACCATCCGACCGTTAGAAAAATCATATCTCGTATAATTGTACTTGAATCATTGCATAAGAGGATAACTCAAAATAAAATAACAGCATGTTCTTCAGTTAAGACAGATTCTGTTGACCTCAAAGAATTATGCATAACTTTCCGTGTAATTGTCCAATGACCACAAAATTTTACCAGATTATAGTGTATAAAATTATGGAACGATCCCAACTGGAATCACCTCATTTGGATATGTATAACTCGAGATATATTTCAAAACAGTACAGCTATATCAGCAGAAATTTACAGATTCTGACTTGTTCATTACTGCATAACTCCCAGAATATGTATTGTATACCATTGAATTTTGACAGAAATTCATCCTCTCGGATTTGTGAACTAACCCAACTGGTTTCATGTCATTTGAAGTTCTGTAGCTTGAGTTATAAGCAAAACATTACTCGGTATGTCATATAATCGCGAAAACAGATTTGATCCAATCAAACTTTGCATAAGAGATTAAGCAATGACAACCGATAAAAACCCAAACCAAACTTTTATTAACTTAAATTCAGATTGCATAGTGGCCATCACTCCACCATACAATTCACAATAAAGCAAAGATCCAACTCAAGCATGTTTGCAAACAAGATTCATTATTACAAGCAAATACGTTCACGCAGAACGGTCTATCGAAAAGGTAAATGATATACACTCATCCTAGGATCCTAGCCAAGACGAGTGGTAGCTTCATCGCTGCCGTAACGGCTCTTGCGCAGGGGCCGTAGTCCGATATGGCAGACTTCCTGGAAGTGCGCCGCCGTCCCGCCACCGTGCTTCCGCACGTGCTATTCTCGCTCCTCTCGAGCACTCGCGCCTTCATGATACTTGTTCATCTCAGTAGTTGCTCCCTCCAGATCTGTGTTCAGAGCAGTCACCCGTGCCAAGACATCGATGCGGTCATTGCCTCCCCGCTCGGCACCACGCGTCACTTCGTGCCACTTGCACGCCGAGGCACATGGCGTACTCCGATTGGAACAACTGCACCCGATTAGCATGGCAAACCGACCAGTGCCTCCCCTGCCGCATCATTCACCGCGCATCATCCGTAGAGAACCGAGTCCGTGCTATGGTGAGATGAGCGATACCTCCATCCCCCCGCATCATTCCGAGGCTTCCCGATGTAGACTCTCGTAAGTGTAGTAATCCCTCATTCCAGGCTCAATCGAAATGCTTGGTCACATAGAGAGGCTCATATGGTGGTATCCCAGGTACCTCGCAACATTCCACGTATGAATGCAACTATTCATTCTCAGCCTTCAACGTAGAGTGTTTGTGGTATTCCGCTCCATGATAGCGGGATCCTCATATCTTCCTCTCGGGTTGCCACCGCATTGTTACCATCATCTCACCCACACCGTCATCACCGGAGTCTTCCGTCACCTTCTTCACCTTCTCGGCACAAGATCAGCAGGCAGGGGTGCTTCCCACACCCAGCCAAAGGGGACCACGATGTCTCCATCCGTGTCCGCCTCTAGCACCGTGCCATCGTACATCCGTGGCCGTTCCAATGGCTCTTCCTCGCTCCTCCTCCTCCATCTCGACCTCTTCAGATCCTCTTCTTCTCTTCCGTCGGACCCTCTAGGTCTTCCTCCACCTCAACCTCTGGCCGGAACTCCTTCCTATTCCTCCCCTCGACATCTTCAAGACGATGGCGAGGGGCCACTCGTCCAGCATGGAAACCGCCCCACTGCTATTGCGAGGGGTCAGTAAGTCCCTGCCATCCGTCAAAGCAAAACTCGATCTCGAGTACGTAATAAATCAAAATGATGTTTAAAAAAGATAAACAAAAATTAAATTAGGTTTTTAATGCGTAAATAAGATGATTTGAAGCATGACAAGGCTTTCTAGAACATGAATCCTTAATTTCGTCCACTTAACTAAGGCCGCGACCTACGCTCATCACTTGCGCTCCGGTACCACTTTGTCACACCCGATTTTACAAGGAAAACCGAATGGCATCTCATATGTGCGCCAGGATCATTTTACACACACATGATAGACAAAACGGAGTAATACCATTGGGTAAGAATAAAACGTACAAGAGTTTAAACCGCATGGTATCCATTATTACATCCATAGGGGAGGACTCGAAGGTCCGAACACGACGATAACTAAAACGACGACGAGCAACTCCATCGTCGACAGGTCCGCTGTGCATGATGACCGGGGGATCCGCATGCCTAGAACCTCGTAGTCGCTCCAATACTCGTCCCTCACCTCCGACGTTCCTCCCTCCGAACAAATGTAAGCAAGGGTGAGCACACTTATGGTTGGAGCTCAAGAAGTGGGGGAAACAATGCAAGGCTATCAAGGATAGGCTATGGTTCACAACATAAGCATTTTATAAGTTGGTCAAGTATTACTAGCAAGCACCTGGGCTACTAGGTGTAAGTGTATACCAACCCACTTAACCTTAAAGAAACCTCAAACCAAACCACCAACCCATGTAATGCATTGATCTTCAAGCTTATTAATCATGTGAGGGTCCAAGCCGCTCATGACCGTGAGCACTACTGATCGATCGCCTTTACACTCGCAGGTTGTACACTTTACCTTACGTCTCATGTTCCCCATCTTGCCCGGCTAGGCCAGGACCCTCCTTAAACACCGCCAAGGTGAGTGGCTAGGGGTCCACTACGAAGCCTTTACAAAGAAAAGAAGAGAAACCAATGTACTCGCAACAAGCATAGCAGCCGGAAGCGGCCATAACCCTCCCTAGTGGTCAACACCTTAGCCAAGGTCGCTACCCCAAAAGGACCGGACCTAAGCATAGCCCCCTTCAACTCCGCCCCGTGCCCCTCTCGAAAAGAGCGACTAACCCACTCTCCTAATTAATCAGCTAAGCCAGAGCCATGTGGACTGTGGTTGTACTGTTATCTTGGGTGGTTCTCCATGTTCCAATTATGAATCAAGTTATCTTGTTTTAAGCACAAACACATTTATAAGCAAGACTGAGATGTATAGCATAAACAAAACATAACCAACTCATGTAGAGCAAACTAAGCATTTATCTACCCCAAACATTTGTTTAAACAGGGTTGATCAAGGTAAAGTGGTAGAGCATCTAGTCAAGTCCTTAGCTAGGTGTTTGCCCATCAGGTTTATGCATAACAACATGAATAGTAAACATTGTTTAACATGCAAGATGATAGGTTCAAAAAGATAATGCAGAGGGGGAAAGCCACTTGCCTTCCCTCTACAAGCTGAGTGAAATCCTCCTCGAAGACAGGCTCTTCTTGATCACCTCCGACAGGGAGCTCGCATTTAAACAGGCACGATATCTACGAGTCGAACATGGATAACAATCAATAAACAAAACAGTACACCAAACAGTAACAAAACTGGTAAATTTACCGTTTAAAAGATTCTACTCGTCGAGACGATCATTTCGGTATATAGAACGCTAAAAACGGAGTTAAAATGAGAAAGATATGATTAAAACAAATATTGGGGGGCTTTCCGCAAAAAAACTAAGTTTACAGGGCTGTTTATAAATAAAATCAGGGGCTAAAACATATTTATAAATTAAATCAGAGGGGTCTAGGTGCAAAAAGGAGTGAAAAGGGCCTTGTTGGGGAATTCAGGAAAACCCGTCACCCTCGAAACGTCGAGTTTAACGGAATTCTCAAAGCATGTTTTTCAGAGCAAAGGGAATTCCGCGATTCTCGAAGTCCGGGACCGTTAGGCGTCCTGAATTCGCGAATGTGCGCAGTTCAAAGAATCTTGATTCGGCGAAGAGGCTGGTCATGAATATGCCAGTCTCTAATCTCAACTCTGCTGATGGTCCAACTGAGATTTGCCGATTCAAATCCGATGAAGATTCGTTCGGACTCGTGCGCAAGGACACGCACGAACCTCGCTAGGAAGCAAGAGCCACTGGGAACTGTGGGAAGACTCCGATTCAGAATTTTGGGCGAAGACATTCACGAATCACGGAGAAGCAAAGTCAAAGTTGTAGTCCCAAAGTCCGGTTTAGAGTGTGAACCAGGCGATTGTAAATGTGTAAGGGGGAAAAAGACATTCTTGTGTGTGTTCACATTGTGGAATATTCCTAAGTCTTGTAGCATTTTAATGTAAAAGTCCCTTCGTCTCCCTATAAAAGGGGGCGAGGGCACGTGTAAACGGATCTCGTACTTTTTGGGACTTGTGCTATTTATAGGAGGATTGGCCTTCTTGTTTCCCAATCGTGCTATTGAACGTGTTAAGAACTTTCACTTGTGTTAGGTAGTATTCCGAATTGTTCAGTACCCCCAACATTGGCGCCCACCGTGTTCCAACAAAGAAACTCACGATGCCACCGAAGAAGTCAAAGAAGATCGCTCCAAAGGCAGACCAACCACAGAAGATCGCCATCTCACCCACAGGGGAACGAAAATCTGTTCCCCGAATCCTCGAACGTAACACTGGCCATTAGCCGAAGAGAGAAGCTCGAAGCCCTCATGAAGGCAAGAGCAAGTAAAAAACAAGCCTACATCCAAGAACAACCCTGGCCGAATGGGAAGAAGAGCACGAGAATGTTGATGCCGATGATGATTCCATAGACAGAGAGCTAGCCATGGTCCACCAAAAGATAACAACAAGAAAAGACAAAGAAAAGTTCGGCTCATTGCAGGCGAAGAGGAAAAAATCTCTCGAAAACTAGAGTACCGAACAAAGTTAAAGAACAAATACAAGCAATACAGAGAGAAATTGACGAAATGAAAGAGCAAGAGAACAAGCCCCCGTGGCAAGAAACACCGCGCGAACCCCGCGCTCGCAAGAGAATCCCCCGAAGGAAAACTTCTACCTGAAACGGAGTCCCACACTCGTGGATTCCTAATCACCACTGCCAATAGGGCTGCAAACGCACCTTGGCCGCCGAAGTTCAAACCCGCCCCCCCCTCTTCCCAAGTACAATGGTTTCTGGAACCCAGACAATTTCTCATGAGATACGAGTCGGCATCAGAATTCGGCAGAGGAGATGATGTTGCACTCGCCAAATCCTTCATCATAGCTTGCGAAGGACCAAGACCGAATTGGCACTATCGTCGGCTTCTCCACACTCGATCGCGCCCGGGTAGATCTCAAAACAAAGTTCATGCAAGCGTTTCTCGCGTATGTTCCATGACACAACAAACTCGAAGCCTCGTATTTGTATAATCGCAAAGGTATGATTGGGGAACCACCGGTGAAAACTTCGTGAGAAGATTCAAGTAACAGAGGTCTCGCATCCCCGACGCCGATGACAAGACAACGATCAAGGCACCGATCAAGGGTCTCACCCCGTGGCCAACAGCCTCCCACCTCACAAGCAAAAGAAGCCTCCGAGAGCCATTGAAGAACTATTTCGGAATTGGAGGATTACATTCCGTCCGATGATGACCACCGCAAGAGAATAGCCGAACGAAACGAGGCAAGACAAAGGGGCAGAGATATGACCCGCGGCACCACCCCAAAGATCCACGAAATGTAACAAACTTGCTGCAAATCCTCAACAAGAAGAAGAAAGGTGCCAAGTGCCAGGGGAGGATTCAGTCATAGAGGAAGGGGGAGAGGAAGAGGAACCCCAAGCCTCCCGAACCACAACCCAAGAGATCCACACTTCTACTGCCAATATCATGGAAGAGGCCATAGCACCGAAGGGTGCCCAGAGACAAAGAAGAACATGGCACGAATCCAACAAGAAAAGGCACTGTTGAGCATCGCATCCTCGATGCCAACCCGCCGCCGAACTTCCGGGCAAACCTCAGCTCGCAAGTCCGCAACAAACTCGTACCAGCCTGGAAGAATTTCCACAATCGCACCGCATGGCGTCTTTCACAACAATTCTTCCCCGTCGCAAGCGATACAACACACAACGCGTACGCAATGGCCCGGGAAATCTGCCACCGCCTCCGTAAAGCTCATCAAGGCCTCGCCCGGTTCGGGACTCGTAACCCAAAGCATTGCTATCGTTCGGACTATCATGCCAATCACAGGATCCGCCATGGAATTTGAAACAAAGAAGCAATGGAACAACTACTTCGTATCCGTGAATACCATCATCAATGATGGCCCAACGCTTCCGCCCGAGTGGGCGACATGGGTGCCAATCACCTTTACGTATGAAGATTTCAGCCGAAACTGGCCATCTCTTCACAATGATGCCATGGTGATTGGAAGTCAACATTGCCGGATGGGTCATAGGAAAAAATCTTGGTGGACAACGGGAGTTCGCTGACATCCTATTCCCCAAAACATTCGAGAAAATGAATCCGAGTCGCGCACATGTTGGACCCACCGAGTACCCATTGCAGGTGGGTTCTGGAGGGGAAGCCCATCGTTTCGTTGGAAAAAAATATCACTCCCAAGCTTTTCTAGAGATCTTGAGAATGCTAGAACCGAGAACCTCACCTTTGATGTGGTTGACATATATCACCCGTATTCCTTGCGATCTTCTATAGGTTTCATGAACAAGTTCGATGCGTCGTCATAAGGCAAATGCTCCTATGCATGAAGATGCCCGCGCCCAAAGGGGCTATCACAAAGATTGCAATCAACAAGAGGCCGTAAACATAGAAAAGGGCCAATAAGCACGCCCGGTCAAACGAATGTGTATCACCGAAAGCAACTCGAAGAGAGGAAGGAAACCTATGAAGAGCCGAAGCGGGACAAAGAGAAAATAACATAGCCGCAGAAGATGAAACAAAAAATTCTTCCCTTTGGTTGGATCGGCTATGCCCCAATCGCAACTCCCGACCACAAGCACAAACAAGATCCCAAACGGACTCCAAACAACCTCGAAGGAACCACAAGAAGCCTGGGAACAAATCCCGACAAATCGCCGCAGGAAACACAACTCAAAAAGCAAGGGTCTTAGACAATACGGAAAGCACGGGCGGGCCGTCCCATGATGTCCGAGCGGGCCCCGCGCTCACTTCGAGAGCGCGGGCCCGTCGGGGAGGAGGCACGGGCCGAGTACGAGAGTGCTACCCGAACCTCCAATCTTGCCTGGGGAAAAACGGACCGATCGAAGTGAGGGACCCGCGGACCGTCGCCTCGTCACGGACGCGTCGACACTCTAGTACGGACAGTCGCAAGCTCATGCCAAAAACCCACGGACAAAATGGATCGAAAGAGAGCGCTCAAGAATCCGCAAGAACACGAAGAGCAGTGGGGGCCGTCGAGGCACCTCGCGGACGGTCGCGTGACCTCGCGGACGGTCGCGGCCTCGCGGACGGTCCACCGGGCGACCTCGCGGACGGTCCACCGAGGTGCGTGTGGGCACGGCCAGGGGCTCACGAAAAACAACCTCAAACTTCCAATCAATGGATCTCCTAAACCGTTGGACGGATTGACCCCAAATTTTGGGTAGATAAGAAGCGTCACTACGTGAAGCTGTGCCCAAAATCTTGGAACCCTAAACCAATCCAATCAACCGGAATTACCAAATCTCGTGCACTCAAATCACAAACCCGAGTTCATCCAATTCTCACCAAATTGAGCCCGATTCCCGAGCGTTTGGGGGTCAAGATCATCACCAAAGGTGCGCAACGCATCCATCCATGATCCCCTCAAAGAAGTCCGGAGCCAAACGTCCTAGAAAACAATGAATCGAGCCAAAAGCACGAAAATAGCACAAAAAGAGCTCGAAAAAAGCGATAAAAGAAACTCGGGAATAGAAAGATTGGCACAAGATTTAGAGGAAGAAATCACTATGAATATCTTGTCCAATCGATTACAAGCCACTCCTAGAAACCAAATCTAAGATGGCAAAAAGCTCCGATCAAGGAGCCACTCTCTCCTCTCTCCCTCTCTCCCAAAGCACTCCAAAATGAAAGAGTAATCTGGCCCGACCTCTAGCCCAAGAGTTGGCTGAAAAATTCAACCCCCTCCTCCTATATATAGGCCCTCCGGAAAGACCGAAATGCCCCTACACATAGGAGTACAACACAAGCCCTCACGGGGGCGTTTTGGTCAACACATAGAGTTCACCATCGGACGGCCGCGCATCCATCGAGCCTTCACGTCCTCCTGACGCAAGCACCTAGATCATGCCGCGTGTCGCCGCGCCTCGAAGCTCCCCCTTGCACAGGGATACGAGTCTCCGTCCGCCGGGCCCTCGGGCTCGGTTTTGAGGCCCAAAGCGAAACCCTCCTCCGGTGGTTTTGTGGCCAAGCCACCAAACCCCGCGTACACGGCCCCGGCCTCACCACGCCAAGCGTCGAGCCCCTAGACCTTTCACCTCCCGGCCCGGACGATCTCTCGATCTTGCCTCGTTCCTTGACTTGGCCACCACGTGCGCACGGCTCCATGTCCACGACTTCGTCTTCGCTCTTCTTGCACCATGCGGCTCGCGCTTGGTCCGTCGGCCACGGGTCCCTCGAACCAAGCCTACTTGTCTCTCCACTCCTCGGAGGCCTCGCAAGGCTAAGACCTTTCGCCCTGTTCTTCCCCCACCGCACCAACGCAAACCAAGCCGCAACCAACACCGCAATACTAGGCCAAAAGTCGAGTCCACACAATGTTGTCAACCACTCCTCACGAGGCAGTGACAACACACCACATAAACAATAAGGTAAATACACGGAATAAAACACACACAACACAACTCAACACTACACACACATGGCTTCAAACCATCCGGTCAATCACTCATCACACACGAACCAAGGTACTTCTCAACTTGGTTCCTCCAATCTCCCCCTTGATGAGTGCATTGACAAAAGAAGGTCCGAAAAGCAAATAAGAACTCATTCAAGCGCCACAAAGCCTATAAAAAGCAAACAAAAGGCCACTTGAAGTGAGAAGGGATAAAGCATGCTCCAAAAATTCCTCTCGAAATCAAAGCAAGCACAAGGCTAAGCGCGATCGAAGAGACACACTACCAACATGCAATCCTAAAAGCCACCAAACCAAAATGCTCAACCCAAAGTGCCATAAAACTCTTACCAAACGCTTGTCAGCCGCTCATCACCATCAAATCAAGGTTCATATCAGCTTGTTTTCCAAATTTCTCCCCTTGAGGAGCGGATTGACAACAAGTGGCTACAAAGAAATGGTTTTGAGAGGGCCAAAGACCGAACACCTCATCTAAGTGAAAAGAAAACCACACAAGAGCAAAGAACAAGGTCACTTGGCATGAGAGAAACCACAAGGCCAACTCGATATCTCGGTCCCCAAAGACATGGGCAACGGCTCGACACACCGAGACAAGAATGCATGATCCCTCAAGAAGAGCATAAAGGGCTCAACACCGATCATGGACAAAGCGAAATCCACACGATTCCTCGAAGAGGCACAAAGGGCTCAACACCAATCATGTGATAATCGAAAACATGCGTCAACGCTAGAGCTCCTCAAGAAGAGGCAAAGAGGGCTCAACACCACTAGGCACAAGAGCACAAAACTCACAAGCTCCCCCTAAACACATGCACTAGGGACAAAGAGCATACAAAGCTCACCCTAAACTCATGAGATAGAGAAAAAGAGCACACCAAGCTCACAAGCTCCCCCTAAACACATGCACTAGGGACAAAGAGCATACAAAGCTCACCCTAAACACACGTGATAGAGCAAAAAGCAACCACCAAAGCACAACTCGGGCAAACACGGGGAATGTCGGTGCGGAATATGGTCCCGAGCACTAACCCGGTAGATAACGGCTAGGTCTATCCCTCGATGGTCGATGCTAAGCAACAAATGACACAGGTTTTATCCTGGTTCGGGCCGAGGGCGGGGTACGTCCCGGCGGGGGCGCGCTCGTGGCCTTTGTATTGCTCGGCACGGGGGTGCTTGTAGTGGGGCAAGTACAAGCAAGGCGGAGAGGAAGCGTGGCTTCCAAGTCCCACTGAGGAGAGTGGTTGAAGATGTTGCGGGAGAATCGAAGAGTGAGTGCACGGTGTGTTTGTTCCCTCCGGGTCGTCCCCCCCGCGGGCGGGGGCTCTCGCCTCCCCCCCTTTTATAGGCAAGGGGGCGACGGGTTACGCACGCCCGCGCTGCCTAGCTCGTGAGGGAGCACGTCACGCTACGGCGTAGAGTGGGCGGCCGTCGCGGACGATCTTCGCCGCGATCCGGCCATGATGGCCTACCTCGTACCCGAACGGTGGCGGTTCGAGGGTGGGGAGGCGGCGGTGGCGATGGCGTCCTCCGATAGGCTTCGAGGGAGGTGCGATGATGGGCGTGCGGGGTACGAGAGCGCGGGGCGAACGGCGTTCCTTCCCAATGAGCTACACGGTAGTGGGTGGTTCTTTGCGGTGCGGGCGTGCGCACAGGTCGGGCGTGCGCACACGCGTGGGTACGGCGGCCCAGCCGGTCCACGATGGCGGGGATGGCCATCCGCCGGCCTAGCCGCCCCTCACCCTACGCTGCGGGGTCACGTGAGAGTGAATCGAGGGTGCGCCGGCCCTCTTTCGAGGGGTCGGGCGCGTGCGCCGTCCTCGGTGAGTGGGCGCGCGGTGTCATGGGGAGCCCGGCCGGCCGTTCTCTGGTCCATCCCCACGGTGGCGGGGATGGGCTCCTCCCCTATGAGGAGTTGGTGCGGCGGCAACGAGAGGCGTGAGCCCGGGCGCATGATGGCGCCGTCTGCCGGCGTCGGGCGTTATGCCAAGTACGGGGCCGGCGCCCGCGTGCGGGCGCGCCGTGGAGCGTGGCGGGCCCCGGCCCGAGGGCGGGGGGGACCCTCAGAGCAAGAAGAGACTCGCTCGAGGGGGAGCGAGCCCTCGAGCGGGCGGGGCCGCCTCGAGGGAAGGGGTCGCCCCTCGAACGGGCGGAGTCCGTTTCGAGGAGGGGGTCGCCCCCTCGAACGGGCGGAGCCCGCTCGAGGGTCTTAGGGACGGGCGCGGTCTTGGTGGGCTTCGGAGTCCCGCCGCATAGGCTAAGTCTGTATGGTTAGTTTCTGCTGTGGTTAGGCTTAGCGTGTTTTGATGCGGGGTTAAAGTGAGGATTCCCTGATCGTTTAGGGGACCCCCCAGGGCGGTCCCCCGTGGCCCCGACATCGCGGGTTTGCCCGTGAGGGCTCCTGGGATGCTTTGGAACCCCTGCGGCTAAGGACGTTCTTCCCTCCTTGTTTACGAACGCTTTCCGTGGGGCCGCGTCGGCGGGCCGCGGGGCCCAGCCCCGAACCACTGCGGGGGGGTAGGCTCTCTGGCGGGGGTTAGCGCGAGCAATTTGGTCGAGGAAAAGGGCGTGGCACATATGCCACCGGCATCGGCGATGTTTCAGCGGCTCGGGGGGTACACGCTCCCCTATCCTTCGTCTCGGCGGGTGCAATTTCAAGGAGGTGAGCCGCGCGTCAAGCCCCAGGAGCCTTGGCTTTGTTCGAGGCGATCGGGTCGGAAGCACCCCCGACGACTTGTTTTTAGCGCGCCCTCGCCGTCCCTCGCGCGGGACGGAGGGTGAGGTCTCCCACGACTCCCCGTCGAGCGGGTCGCCGAATCGCGGATTCCTCGTCGATGCGCTGGCGGGTGGTTTAAGTGGACGTCCATGCCCGTTCGATAAGGGTAGAGGCTGCGCGGTCGGGGAGACACGTCCATGGAAGCGCTTGCGTGGGTTTGCTAGGTGGGGCTCGGTCCGGGTCCGCTAGGGAGCGAGGGCGCGAAGCTCTCCCTCGGTGGGATCCCCGAAGCTAGGCGCCCTCGCGGCTCTCGAGCAGGCATGTGGGGCACCCTCGAGCGCTGCGACGGGCTCGAGGAACGGCTCGAATGCGCGTGCCCTCGTCGTCCCTAACTCGTGATGCGGGGCGCAGTGTTCGGGCCGGTCGAGGTCGGGCTTCGAACCTCGATCGGTAAGGCCGTGCGGGGCCGTGCGTGGGCCGGCCCGTCTTTTCGCGTTTGCGGCAGTCGAGGGGTACGGAGCGTGCGGAGCCCTCGAGGTCTTCGGTTGGTGGCATGGCGCGGCATAGTGCTTTCGGTGCCGCTCTATTTCAAGCGTGACTCAGGCGATCCCCTTACGCGCGTGCCTTCTTTAGTGGGGTTGACATTGTCTCGGCGGGAGGGTCATGCCGCTCGAGGGTTTCGCGTGGCATGGGTGCCCACGGTTACTGCTCTACGCCGAAGCCGAGGGTCTCGGCGACCTTCTCACGGCGATATCCCATCGAGGGTCGCCTGCGATTTCGAGCGAGGTCATGCCTCTCGAGGGCTTCACGTGGCGTGGGTGCCGCGGTTGCTTCTTTCTGCAGGCGGGTCTGAAGGCGACCTTCTCACGGCCCAGTATCCCATCGAGGGTCGCCTTTGTTTCGGCCCAGGCGATCGCCTCGCTCGAGGGCTCTCCTTGCTTGGCAAGGGGGCCGAGCATTCGTGCCTTGCGGTCGGCGCCGCGGTTTTGCGGCGGGCGCGCCTTTTTGAGGGGGCGGCCGCGCGCGCGCGCGCGTGGTGGGCGGCGCGGCGAGGGCGGATGTGACGGTTTTGCCTCGGTCGCAGCCGTTCCTCTCGTAATGATGACTCCCTTACTGCGGTGTTCGACCGCGTTGCGGTCGTGAGTGGGGCCCGCCGTCGACGCGATGGAAAGATTCCTGCCGGTTAATGCGAGGCGGGGCGTCCGCTCGGAGGAACTCGCCCGTCGCCTATAAGCGGGGGGGAGGAGTGGACGGCGGTTTTTTACCTTGGCACCTTACCACTTTCGGTCCCCCATCCCTTCGCCTTCGCCTCGCTCTCGCCCACAGCGCGGTCCTCGGCCTGTAGAGCTTTTTCCTCGTTTCCTTGTCCTCCGCCTTCGCGTTCGTTCGTCCCCCTCATGGCGCGCCTCGGCTTCCCTTAGGATCCTGGAGCCGTACGCACGGAGAGAGGTCGGCGGTGACCCCCACTCGCGCTTGGCGGTTGGTCGCCGGCCGACCGGTCGTCGACCCCCACGAAGAAGGCGCCCGGCAGGAGTGGATCGTGCCGGCGGCCGCGCCCCCACGAGCCCAACCCGCCGGAGGGCTACGTGGTGAGCTTCCTCCTTCCACGACGGCTTCAACGCGCGCGGGGGGCACCTTCATCGGGCAATGTGCCCTCTTGCGGGGGTGGGCCCCACGCTTCGCCCCCAACGCGATCTCGCGGGCGGCCACGTTCGTGGGCGTGCGCGAGTACACAGGATCCGGTCAGGCGGGAGCTGCGGGACTGCCTTTCGGCGGGGGGCTCGTCCGCCGACCCACATCGGACGAGGGACCCGCCGCGCGGTGCGCGGCGGGATGTCGCGGCCTCGCGGGGGGTGGCGGCTCAAGGATTTCTACATCCCCTGCACCATGACGACGAACAACGCCGGCGGGAGCGGGGATGGTTTTATCTGCGCAACGCGGGCAGGCCTTCCCCCCTACACGGGCGGGTGTTCAGGGGAAGGCCGCCTCACGGGGCTACGGGGTGTCTACGGCCCAGCATCGGGCGCGGCAAAGAGTCGGGTCCTTGCCGCCTGGCAGTGGGGCTGGCGAGGGGACGGAGCGCTCCCGCCGATGGGCGTCCTCGCCTTCCTTCATCACTTGGGCGGATCGTGCCGTTGATGGAAGAGCCGCTCTCGCCGTCTTCGAGATGACGAGAGGCGGCCAACCCGCGTCGACTGGGCGAGGTCGCGGATGCTCCCGGCCGCCGGCCCGGAGCGGCCCGTGCGCGGGGCCGGGCGCGGAGCGCAGTCGGCCTCGGACGCCGCGCCACAGCGGGTCGGACCCCCGTGGGACATCGAGATGCTCCCTACGGGCCCGCGGGTGAGTTGGGTTCACGATTTGCATTATTAGTTCTTGGTTTTGCTTTCGCCTCTTGATTCGCCATTGTCACTCTTGTGCGCGGTGGTGGAGTTCAACATACGCCAAATCCGTTCCACCCACCCCGGAAGCTCCCGTGCGCTCGGCGGGCGGCGCGGCCGGGGCCGGCCGAGGAGCGGGCGGCGCGCAAGAGGGAGCACAGGGGCGTCGCCAAGTGCGCGCGCCGGCCGCGCGGTCGCGGAGTATCTCGGCGGCGTGAGGGGGCGGGGCTCTCCTCCCGGATATCAAGGAGCCCTCGTCCTCGGAAAGCGGAGGCGCGAGGAGGAGTACGAGTGGGAGGGCCCCTCGGACGAGGTGGCAAGCGCGCCCGGGTCGCGGGAACCCGCGGGGCGTCGGGGGTGGTTTCGTGCGGGGCGGGCGCACCGGCGCCGCGCGTGTACTCGTCGTCGGGGGCGGCGCGCGCCCAGCGGAGGTGCGGCGCGTGCCGCGAGGTACGCGCGGCGGACGCGCTGTGCGCGCGTCGAGCGTGCTGCGCGCGGAGGGCGCGCGTCGCGCGCGCGCGGCGTCGTTGTCCGGGGTGCGTCGGCGGCGTGCCGTGCGCGGGGCAAGCGTGGCCCCGCGCGCGGTGCTCGTCATGGGGGGTGCGGCATCGAGGCGCGCCGCGCGTGCGGTGGGCGTGCCGTTCGGCGCTGGGCCGTCGGGAAAAGGCGGGCGGCGAGCGCGGCCGGCGGCGCCGGTCTCGTCCTGAGAGGCCTCAAAGAAAAGGAAGGCGGGCCCTTTTCCTCCGCGAGGTAAGGGGCTTTGTCCTCCTTCGTTTGGTTTTGGTTCTCTTGGTGATTAGATGCTCTAACCCTCCGTTCGTGTCTGCACGGGCGGTGCCAGCCGTTCCTCCTCTTGCAGAGCCAAGGTGCGCTGAGGACGGAGGCGTCGATCCCTACCCGGCGGCGATCGTCGAGGGGGTCGCGCCGGGGACAAGCGCGGCGGCGGGCATGTGAGTTCGCAGGGGGGCACATTTGGGGCCCTCGAGGCCCGGCGGGCGGATCGACCCCGCAAGTGCCAGGCGCCGGCCGGGGGGGGGGGTCGCCAGGGGGGCGGCCGGCGCGGTCGCCACGGAGGCACGGGCCGTAGAGGCGGTCACGGAGGAGGTGCGGCCCGCGGTGGCGACCGGGGCGGAGGAGGTGGAGCAGGCGCAGCTTGCGGGGAGCGCCGCGGATGCGGCGCCGCCCGGCGGGGGCGGCGGCCATGGCGCCACAGCGGGCGCCGTGGGTGCGGAGGGCGCGAGTGGAGGTGCGGCGGAGGCGGGCGATGGCAGCTCCGGCCCGCCGGCGGTCTCCGGGCGGAGGTGGTGGAGCTCTCGGATGACTCCCCGCCGCACAAGGTGGAAGCGGTGGGCCGGGCGGCCCCGGAGCTCTCCCGAGCCTCGGGGAGGGGGCCCTCGTGAGGGCGGCGCGAGGGTCACTGATGGTGGGGGGTCGAGGGCACGGTGCCGAGGCCTCGTCCTCCCACGGCGGCCGCCCCGCCCGAGGGTGGGGGGGGGGGGCGTGGAGGGATGCCCCCTGCGTTCACCGACGCCGAGGAGCGAGAGGCTGCGGGGTGAGCTCAAGAGGCCACGGCGCCACGCTCGGCCAAGCGCGTTGAACGAGGGCGGCTAGCAGGCCACGGCGGCCGGCAGGGCTCGTCTTCCCGGGGTGAGCCGCGGTTGCTCATCTCTCTTCCTTTTTCGTTTTCGTGCGCGCATTCAAGCCTAGCACTCCACGAGATTTCGGTGTGTGGACGCCGGGAGCTCGGCGTCGCCACCGCCCCCGACAAATACGACGCGTTCGATCGGGTGAACGCGCGAGGGCCGCGGCTCCGGGAGGCGATGCGGCGCTTTCGACGCGCTCGCCGGACGCTCTCGGGACTTGGGACGGGCGGCTAGCGTGCGGGGCGATGGCGTGGTGCGGCCGAGCTCCCAGGAGAGCTCGGGCGAGGACGCGGCGCGACGGTCGAGCCTCGGCGGTCCGCGCGACCCTCGTCGATCGTGACAGGCGCTGTGTAATGCGCGCGCGGATGCGGATAAGACGCGGACGGCGGCCGCCAGGCGGGAAGACGGAGACGGCCACCGCTGTGGTGGCCACCGGCTCGGGAGCTCCCGCCACGTCGCTCGAGGGGCAAGAGCGGCTAGCGAGGGCGGGAAGCCCGGCGCGCGAGGGGCGGAAGCAAGCCAAGGAGGGAATGGCACACGAGGGCCGCCCGGCCGCCAAGGCTGCGGCCCTCGTCGTCGGCGTGAGCGGCTCCCGACGGGGAGCGCATCGCCCGCCGGGGGCGAGGGCGGCTCCCGGCGGAGCGAGGGCGCCGCGGGCGAGGCCGAACGGCGGGGGGAAGCGGGGAGCGCATTGCTCGCGAGCGGCGGAGAAGTCGGCCGGAAGGAGCGGAACGCCGCATTCTGGCGAGGTTGAGGGATGAAGCGCTCGCGCTCGGCCTCGACAACGCCGACCCGAGGAGGGGGGCCTCGCGAGCAAGGGCGAGCCGTCCGACGTCTCGAGGGCGCTCGAGTCCGCGCGCCGTGACCTCGATCTTGAGAGGAAGCAAGTCGAGGGTGAGACTTTTCGACTGCGATTTGTTGGTTTTTTGCTTTAGAGGGTTCGCTTCTCCCTTTCGATCTCCCTGTCGTCTTGTTGGTTCCGGGCTTGCGCACGGCCTTGGGGCCGCGGCTGGCCGGGCGGGCCGAGGCCTTGCGAGGCTTCCTCCTAGCTCCTAACGAGCGAGGAGGCTGCGGGGAGGCTGCGTGACGCGGCCCTCGAGACTTGCCGCGTCGTCGAGAAAGGCGAGGCCCCGAGCCGGCGGCCGGCGGCCGGCCGCCCTGCGCGCCCTAGGCGGTCATGTCACGGAGCGGATGCGCGGGGAGGTGCACCTAGGCGTCCGGAAGACCCTCGGAGCGGGTGCGATCCCACTACGAGGAGTCAACCTCGAAGAGCGGCGGCGGAGGGCTACATCGTGCACGAGGGCGTCGAGGACGAGGTGGCCATGGAGCGCGCGGACGCGCTCGCACAGCTGACGCCCCGTAAGGTCGCTCGCCGAGGCCTTCGAAGAATTCCTCTTCCGGACGCGGCCCGATGGTCTTTGCTCACTCGCACGAAAGCATGCGGGCGCTAGGCCGTTTTTGTTTATGTGTATCGAAGTCGGCCTCGTGGCCTTTGTAAATGAACAAGTCGTTTCATGAACGTGGGCGATTTGCTTGTCGTAAAGTTGTTTGCTTATTACGCCTTTTGTTTCTCCCTTCTTCCTGAGTAGATTCTAGTTAGGGAGTTCGCTTTTTCGCGGGGGCCCGGCGGGTTGGAGAGGCGAGAGAGACGGGCCATAGCCACGCGGCGTGGGGGTTTGTCTCGGCTCGCACGCTCCTTCCCGGCTGTGCCACACCAACGCCTGTTCGAATCATGGCTCGAGGTTGAAGTAGAGAGCAAACTTAGCGCGTGTTGTTACATTTTTTTGCGCGAAAAAATGGGGCCATTTGGGGGGGGTGCCCCCCGCGGTAGCCCAAGGGTAACTTGGGTTTCGAGGGGAAACACGAGGTGCCCTTTTATTGGAGTATTTACATAGGTGACGCCAGCGGGGTGTTGGCCATGCGTTTTGAGGGGGAAAATACTTGGAAATCCCTCATTGGGGTAGAAGCGACGTAGGCGTTGGATGTTCCAAGCGTTGGTAAGTTCTTCGCCGTCCTCGTTGGCCGACGCGCCCGTGCAGAAACGAGCACCTTCACTACGACGTAGGGGTCCCTCCCACGGGGAGAGATAGCTTGTGGCGCCCTCGGTTGTCTTGGCGTAGCCTTAGGACTAGATCCCCCTCGGCGAAATCCTTGCGGCGTATCTTGCGTTAGCCGAAAACTAGCGTCGTAGGGCTTTGATACCTTGCGGAGTGCATCAACGCCACGAGGCGTACTTCGTCTAGGCGGGTCCGGTGAGTCTCGCGGGCTCGGCCGGATTCTTCTCTTCGTCGTAGCCTCGAATCACAGAGCGACCGTATTCCGGTCCGTGGGGAGGACGACCTCGGCGCCATGGACCGGGAAAAACGGGGTGAACCGGTGGTACGGGGTTGTCCTTAGGCTCCACACGGCTAGCGGTAGTTCTTGGAGGCCATTTTCGACATGATTTTGTTGAGGCTGGTCAAAAATTCGGGGCTTGAGGCCTTGTAGAATCATGCGGGTCGGCGCGCTCACTTGGCCGTTCGGGTACGTGGGTGTGCCACGGGGGCGCAATCCAGCGGATGTGGCTGTCGCGAGAACTCCAAGAACTTCGGCCCGTGAGCGGGACCGTTGTCCGTGATCGAGTGGAGTTTGGCACTCCAAAGCGGTGAACGTTGTCGGTCGAAAACGTGACCGCCTGCTCGGCCTTCAAATTCGTGATGGGGCGCACCTCCACCCACTTGGAGAACTTGTCGATCGCGACAAGCGAGGTGGGTGAAGCCCCGGGCGCCTTCCGCCGAGGGGCCGACGATGTCCAACCCCCCCCCACACGGCGAACGGCCGCGCGGCGGGGATTGTTTTGCGGGCGTGAGCGAGGAGCAAGTTGGATTTGCGGGCGTAGAGGCGGCACCCTTCGCGAGGTGCGTACAATTTCGTTGGCGTCGCGACCGCGGTGGGCCAATAGAAACACGGCGGAACGTGCACGAGGGTGCGTGGCGCGGCGTGGTGGCCACGGGTTCCCGCGTGGATGTCTAGTAGGAGCTCGCGCCCCTCGAGGATGGGTATACACCGGCCCGGGAGGATAAGACTGACGCGGCGCGCTTGTACAGCTCCGCCGTCGACGAGGGTGAATGACTTGTGCATCCCGCGTGCGCTGGGTTGTGGCCGGTCTTCGGGGAGTTCCCCTCGAGCGTCCGGGCGATGTATTTCTCCCGCCGATCCGCTGGACGGGGAGCCGGTTCGATGTCCATCGCGACGGCCTCGTGGGAGCCGTACCCCTCGAGAAGGGAGAGCACGTACGCCTCGTTCGGGGGGTCCTCTTCCATGGGTTCCGCAGCCGCCGGGTTCGAGGGGCGTAAAGGGTCCGCCGTCGCTCGAGGGGTAAGGCTCGAAGGTGAGCGAGGGGGCGCGATGTCGCGCGCGCCGCGTTCGGGGGAACGGTGATCCGCCGGACGCGATCACCCAGCAAGTTCATCTCCTTCCTCGTTGTCCCGGCGGGGTACGTGGTCAAGCTCGATGAACTTGTCTTCGAGGGCCCGCACGGCTTTACGGTAGGCCTCCATCTTGTCGTCGTGGCCGATTCGCGTTCTTCATGACTTGATCGATCTGCGCAGTACACGCCGAATCCTCGCACGTCGAGGCGCTTGATGCCCAACTCAATGGCGATTTTGAGGCCGCGAGAGAAGGGCCTCGTATTCCGCCATATTGTTGGATGCGGGGAAGTGGAGGCGCCTTTGCGTAGCGCATGTGTTCCACAGGGGTGACCGCAGCCGGACGCGCCGCTCTTTGTCTTCATCCGCAGGAGCCGTCGAAGAACGGGGTCCGGCCACTGCGCCGAATGCGAGGGGCGGCGGTGCGTGTGCATCACTCGGCGACGAATCGGCTAGGATTTGTGACTTGATGGCCTTGCGCGGAGCGGCGGGCGGCGTCTCACCATCGGCTCCACGGACACGCCGCGCGAGGGTGCACTGCGCGTCGGGGGTTGCGGATGATCTCCACAGCGGGAAGGAAGAGACCACCGTAGCGGGTGGGCCTCGTGGTGGCGGAGGCTTGCGCCGCGCGGGGACTACCGCGTGCAACGACTTGCGGACACCGGGGGTAGCGCGTCTTCGTGTCGACGGACGCGCGCGTAGTAGACCGGCCTGCACGAGCGAGCATGCCCTTCCTCGGTCGCTCACAACGATCACGGTGACGGTTAATAATTGTATCAAAGGATTCGTTCGTGACTCGCAAGCGTACGAGTCTCCGTCGTAGTCAAGGGACCCTTCTTCCCTCGAGTGGTGAACCCAAGGTATCGAATCCGTGGAACAAATGTGTGAGCGCAAGAATTAATCTATTAAAGCCAAGTAATCTTCGATAAAAACCTAATGCATCTAAGTAAAAGAAACAAAACAGATCTAATCTACTAAAAACCGGAGAAAACAAAGTAAGATTGGGTAGATAAACCGATCTAGAGAGATCGGGGTAAGCCTTTTGTTGAAGTTCCAAGCAAGAGAAGAAGTAGCAAATCGAATCTTAATAAAAGCCTCTTTAAATCGTGGTTTCCCGTCCAAATCCGAAAACATCCGCCTTTCGAGACCCCCGTTCGTCACAACGTATCCCTATTCATGCGGGGAGTTTAGGGCGAGTCAAAAGACAAGTCGAGATTCTTTCGGAGGATCCGGCGTGTACCTCTAGCCACCGCGGCTACAAGAACACCCTATGTAATCTATCTCGAGAATAGAATTGGAATAAGCAAAGCCGATCGAAAAACGAAATCTTCGAGGAAACACTTGATCGCTGAGAAAAGATTCAACTTGATAATTCAACTATAACAATGATACATACACAAGATCACCACCGGGATCCTTCCTTGATCTTGCTTCTAGCTCTCGGGAACTCCGACGTGGTCTTCCTTGCAAGGTTCCCACGTCGGCTAGGGAAACCCTAGTCAACTAGCTCGACCCTCTCCTCTCCTAGATGGTGTCCCTCTCTCTTCTCTCGCTTTCTCGGCGGCCGAAGACGAAATCTCTCTCTCGCGTGGCTCTCGGTCGGGGGACTATAAATAGCCCGATTAGCGCCTAGGGCAAAGGACGACGCATTTGGGCCCTAAATGGGCACGGGGCCGACCGGCCCGGGCCGGCCGCCCGGGCCCATTTAGGCCCGGCCCGCGGGCTCCTTTGCCCGAGGTCGGTTCCCTTGCTTCCCGGATGCTTCCCCCTTCGCATACGGGTCCATGTCGTCGGTTTCTCTCCGAATTGGACTCAACTCCTTGTCTTGGAAGATTCAAGCACTTTTCCGGTCGGGGTCCCCGGAGTATGTCGTCTTCTCGGATCAAGTCCCCGCTTCTTGGAGTTAGTTTTGCTTCATTGCATGACTTGTTCGGGGGCTTCAAGGTCTTGTCATGAGGTGCTTGATGAACTTATCCCGAAAGTCTTGCATTCAACACTAAATCCCCGCATAAACATTAAACTCCAAAAACGACATGCACACGTGAACTTGTTATACCACGGGGGTTAGTACCAATGGATAAAGTATAAAACTCATGCCAACACCGAAGGTAAACTCATGGCTAGGTTGACGGATTTTCACCGTCAACATCTCCCCCATGCTTAAACCTTGCTCGTCCTCGAGTAAGCCTTCGATGAATATCATCATTGCTAAACGATGTTTAAACTTTGCATTTGATCATACATGAGAAAACATAATGCTCTCAAAATTTAATTCATTAAAGTTCCATAATGTGCTAGCCTTCATCTCTACGGAGGGTAGATTCTTATTAAGCTTATCCCACAAGTATTAACATGCTCACAAAGTTTTAAATAGATCTCGAATTTTTTGAAATAAAGAACGAGATAGAGAAAAAAAAACTAAACCAAATTCACAAATTTAAATCATCTCATGTATTGCTCATAAACTCTCATCTCACTTGTCTCTCAAGCCTATATATTCTACTCCTTTCCCTCTCATATATATGTGGTAGGCTTTATATGGAGCTTTTGGGAAAGTTTAGTCCTAACAAGAATTTATAAATGAGGTGTTGTCAAAACAAGACAAGCTTCTCATGGTCTTACCGAGACTCGTCAAAAAGGTCATTGGAAAATAATGTTAAATCAAGGCGGGGAAAGAGAAAAATACACACACTTTAGATGAGTGGACATGTGCAAATGGCAAAGAGTGATCCCGAGGCACAAAGAAAGTCCTCGTTATCGGATTGCACATGGTTGGAAAATTGAGAATGGATCTTTTTATCTTGAAGCCTTGAATGCACTCTTAGAAAACCGGGGAGTTCACTTTACGCACAAATATATATATATATTTTTTTTTCTTTCTCATTCTTTTCTTTCTTTCATTCATTCATTTTTTTCTTGCCTCGTCATATATTCGGTCCATGACTTTCACAATGAAGTTTTGATTTTTTGATACCTTGAAAGTCATGCATATCACCGGTTTTTTTTTCTTTCATCATTATATATATATTTTTTTTAAAAAAAATACTCCCTTTTGAACTCTAAAAAGCGCACCGTACCTACCTCCTCCCCCATGCTTAGACGTTGCTCGTCCTCGAGCAAAGAGGCGAAAAATAAGGTAGGTACCGGATATTTTTCCTTGGAGAGATACTTGAAATCTTCAACGTTGGCACCGTCTTGCGATCTTCCTTGAATTGATGATCCATCCTCAATGATAGGTTGTGGTCAAGGAGGTAATCACAAAAAGATGATATTTGGTTTAAGGGAGGATATCCGGCGAAGTTTGTGAGATCACCGATGCGGGGATACACAATGCACGGATAAAAGGCTAGCAAAAAAGATAGATACGCAAAAACGGAATGACCGACTTCTTAGTCTCGGGCCGGAGAAATCATGGCCTGCAATAACTCACTCAAAAATAAATCTTGTACACTAAGGTTTATGCACTCAAATATATATAAGGCTTTGGATAGGTTGAGCAACACACAAGTGATATTTGTGACAAGGTTAGCAATATTTTTGAGCATAAAAGACATCTTCAATCCATTCATAACTTGAGAGCACATAAAACACTATGGGTCTTTATTTTAATCATAACCTCCGCTGAAAATTAAGCTAGCATTTAAATAAATTCAGATCTGTATTTTTAAGAGAGCACTAGCTTAAACATGCATAAATCGACTACAAAGATGAACAAAGCTGCAATTTTAATCATATATCATCATAGCACGAATTTTGTAACTTTTCCAATAATATAATCAAGGTGGTGACTTTATTAATGGTGATATCAAGTTGAAATACACACTGAAAATAAAGAAACATACTTGCCGAAAATTAAATAAAAACAGAAAAATACTACGCAAACACACATAAGAAAAAGCTGAAAATTACGGAGAAATAGAAAAGAAAAGAAAACTAAAGTTCCTAAATCTTCTAGTCCTCCGCCGGTGGTTGATGTTGGTAGTCTTGATAATAATACCCTTGCTCATAATATGAATGAACACTTCCTCCGTCGAATTGATTTGGCTCCACAAGGTGAAGGCGTCCAAGTTCAAAGGCAATATTTGCGTTGCCTTCACCGAGTTGAGCTGCGTTGGATTGGATGGCTGCTATATTTTGAGCATTTCTTGCAGCATATCCTCCAATAATAGCCATGCTTTGTTGTGGTTGGGGATGATGAGCGTAAGACTCCGCGAAGTTAGCGTTGGGCACAACATAATTTTGTGGGGGTACCGGTGCACCACCCCCCATGCTTGTTGTTGAGACCCTCCGTAATAACTTGGCGGAGGAGGAACCCCGCCGGATGGTTGCACATTGGGTTGTGCTCCACCCTCTTGTGCGGAGGATGTTCCCTCTTCTACGATCCTTCCTCTTTTGTTCTTCCTTGCAGGGACAAGTATTCCCTCTTCCAACCAATCTTCCCTTCCTTCGGTGAAAAGCCTAAGCCTCTCATCCGGAAGAGGGAGGTTCACAATGGCCAATCGGTAACCTCTTCTCTCATCTCCACTAATGTACTTGCCTTGCCGCAAGTACTCAAAACCGAGAGAGGTACCTCGCAAAAGGTGAGCGGGGTTTCTTGCGATCCCCGGTCGCAAGGAAAAGGCCAACATGGAGAGGTAACACCCCGAACCAATATCACTAGCCCCCGATGTTGCTTCACAACACCAACGGTTGATCATGAGGTAAGAGGGGTCAATTGGCTGCCCGGCAATCAAAGCCGAGTATAGCCAATTTAACTCCGTGTCGGTCACCTTTGTTTCCCTCATCCTCCCCAATACCCTCTTGCACATCCAAGAGTGAAATATCCGGATAATGGGGGTTGCGGATGCTTTTGCGTTGTTGATGGGCATCTCCGAGATCATGCCCCAAAATTCCGCCAACATGCCGGGAGGCATGTCGACTTTCTCCGAGCGCCCTTGTGGAATCCAAGCAGCTCCCTTACGTGCTCGTAGGGAACCACTTGTTGGATTCCCTCCAAACGGAATGACAAGCATTGCACCCCATCATCATCAACGATGGGTGCCATAGTCATTAAAATTTCCAAGGTGTAACCCAAGTGGGTGTCCACCGAAATTCCGTTGGAGAACCGAATCCACCCGAGGTGCCCCAACATGTAGTTTATGTCGGTGCGAAAACCCAAGGTGTGGAGTGCTTGGTCGTCGATCTCGACGTTTGGCACAAGCCTCTTCTCAAGATTGGCAAGCCTATCCTCCTCCTCCGCCGACATGATGATGAAGCCGTACGAAGATTGTGTCGGGGTGTAAGGAGGTGGTGCGGTTGAGCGAGTCGATCGTCGTGGTGGCGCGGGTTGCTCCTCCGTGTGCCCACGAGGTTCGGTGAACCTCATGGAAGTGCTTCTCGCAGCCCTCATCCCACCAAGGAGGAGAGCGTCGTTCCTCCTCGGTGGTGCCGTGTCCGTCTCCATGCTCCGGGAGACTCGGAAACCGAGTGCCTCCTCGAAGACGTGGTTGATGACGGCTTGGACGACGACGAACTCTTCTTCTTAGAGAAGAGACTTGTGGTCTTCTTCCACATGCTTGCTGCACTCTCTCTTCAACTAAAAATCCGGGTTGCAACCGGTAAACTAGGCACTTAAACTCTTTGCTTCGGATGTGGACTTTGAGTGGATTAGGGAGGTGGATTTTTTTCTTGAGCTCTCAAGCTTGGGTGGTTGGCTAAGTCTACGGAGGTTCCGAGCACACAAACTTGAACACACAAACAAGGGAAGGAGAGGGAAGCTTGCTGCAGAAGACGGGCGCCGGGGGACGCCATTTATAGGGCAGGCCGGCCGGCCTAGGCCGGCCGGCCCCGGGGTGCTCCGGCTCCTCCTCGGCGCGTCTTTCTCCCAAGACGATCATTTCGCCCTCGCAACTTTCCTGCCCGCGTGCTCCACGAGTTGCACCGCCCAAACGCTCTCGTCCACTCCTTTTCTTGAATTATTGGTCCTCCCACTTGATGCTCCATGCTTTGGGTCATGTCCATGCTCCCTATCTCCACTTGCTTCACATGCCACCATTGAAATCCTGCAAAGTTGATGCTTGCTGCCCACCATGCTTGTCCTTTGCATGTGGAATTGGTGAAAGTTGATAAAAGGGAATCCAATGGTGCATGCATGATTAATTCAAACTTCATTGCCTCCATTTAGGTGTGTTTAAGGTTAAGCACTCCTCTAATTCGAATTTTAAAATATTTTTCAGAGCCATGCAAGAGCTTGAGCATAATTTTAGAGAAGTTTTTAAACCATTAAAAACACATGTAAGTCGAAAATATTTTTCGACTACGTCGATTTTGGTCTTACCGGTAAAGTCCGCTTTCATCGGTTGAGAGCGAACGTTTTCCGGCTTGATCATGGGGGCATAGGTTTAGGTTCTAATTTTGGCTAAATAAGAAAGATTTTGAATAAAACAAAATTAGAATGGGCTTAGAAAAATTCTAATCCTAGAGAAACCAAGGATAAAGATTTTTAAGACCAACCAAAAGCTTTGATTTCTAGGTTCACGCGAGTCCTACCACGTGCTGAATTTTTATAACACTTGAATATAAATCGTGGCTCTACTCGTGTGGTTTTAGCATGAAAAATAAGCCAACCTCAGCACCATAATGAGGGTGAAAGGTTGAGCTAAGGTTCTGAAATTATTTGGTTGAGGGGTTTCTCGAAAAGAAAAGAATCAAACAAGCACATAGGAGGGTTCATGCAAAGGGTTTATGATAAAGCAAACATTCAATCAAGAATTATGTCTCTAATATTGTTCAACCACTTCTAAGTCTAATGTCTTTGCGTAGTAAAACTCAAAAACTAAATTATTAAAAATACTCGAAAAACCTGGAATCGGGTTGTCCTCCCGTAGCTTATTCTTGACTTGACTTGACGAAACGGGTTGCCTCCCGCCTAGCGCTTCGTTTATAGTCTATAGCTAGACTTCTTCACTTGATTACTCCGGATCAACGCTCTTTGCGGGCGTTGCAATCTTGGGTACCCACTTCCGCACCATCTTGGGCGCGGGCTTGTCTTTTGGCTTGGCCGGCTTAGTCATTTTTTTTGGTCTTCACGAGCGGCTTCTCTTCCTTTGTCTTGACGGATGCAACACCTTCTTTAATTTTCGTTACGTTCACTTTTTTCGGCTCCTTCTTCTTTTTCAGCCCCTCCGTTTGTTTTGGTTCTATCTTCACTCCAATCATGTTGCATGCCTCAATCCTTGGACGGAACTTGAAGGAACTCCTTTCTCCGTTGATATCGAACATGATCTCCCCCTTGCCAACATCAATAGTTGCTCCCACGGTCTTGAGGAACGGCCTCCCTAGGATGAGCGGCGGCTTCTCCCTCTCTCCCATCTCGAGCACAACGAAGTCGACGGGGATGAAGTGGTGTCCAATCTTCACGGGTACATCTTCGCAATGCCCAAGGGATAGCGAATGGAGTTGTCACCCAGCCTCCAAACATATTCCCGTAGGCTCCATCGGTAGGCGTAACTTCTCGAACACATCCCTCGGCATGACACTCACACTAGCTCCAAGGTCGCATAACGCCTTCTCGAAGTTGAAAGAACCAACCGAACATGGAATTGTAGGGCACCCGGGGTCTTTTTGCTTCTCCGGCCCATAAGCAATAGCCGCACTACACTCCTCGGACATCTTGACATGATCTACCCCGAGTGTTGCTATCTCATATTTATTTGCAAGTATGTCTTTAAAGTAACGAGAATATGTAGGTACTTGTAGGGCATCTAGTAACGGCATGTTGATGCTAAGTCTACGCACAACTTCCACAAACTTCTCAAAGTGGTTGTCAAGTTTACCTCGGAAGTAGCGTGGCTTGAGTTGCGGTATCCTCGTGTCATCTTCCGGCATCTCAAATTCGGGTTCCTCGGTGACGATCCCCGTAACCTTCTCTTTAGCGACTCCTTCCACCTCGGTGGACGGTTTCGGCTTTCTTGCTCCCGCGGTACGTTCCGGATCTTCGGTCTCCTTCCCCGAACGTGTTTGAATGGCCTTCGCTGATTCGGGACATTTGGGTTGTCCCGAAGCTTCCCTTCATCATTAGTGAGGCGCCCCGCAAGTTGTCCAACTTGCGTCTCGAGCATCTTCATCATGTTGAGCACTTGATGATTGGAACTTCCGACCTCCGTCACTTTGCTATCGATGTTCTCCAACACCTTGTCTATGGTCTTGAACTTGGTGACGGTGTCCTTGTTGATCTTAGCTTGCTCATCCATGAACTCCTTCAATTGTATCCGAAGTGGAACCGCGTTAGGAATAGATGAGCTTGCATTAAATTGAGGCCTACCTTGCCCGTAGCGGAAGTTCGGCAATTCTCCCTTCCTCATGTAGTCGAGCACTTTGGCTTCCTCCGACAATCTTTGCGGACATGGCCATACTCTCCACATTCTTCGCATGTGGACCTTGCTTCGGCGGCCTTCAAGTCTTGAGCCTCTTTCTTTTCTATCTCCATCTTCTCCAACCTCCTCATGAGCGAGTCGATCTTGCCTTCAAGTATGTCTTCCTTCTCCACTTGCAAGACTCCTTTGACGTTCCCCATAGGTTGAGCCGGGTGTAGGCGCCGGATGACGCCCACGTGTCATTATCCGCGACCTTCTTGAATAGCGTGAAAGCTTCCGTCGGTGTAAGCTCGATGATAGATCCTCCCGCCGATGCATCGATGATCGTCCTTGACGCCATGGTGAGTCCTTGATAGAACTTTTGCACGAGGTCTTCTTTCGGGAACTTGTGATGTGGAACCGCCCGGTGTACTCGTTGAAGCGCTCGAATGCCTCCGAGATAGTTTCGTAGGATATTGAACAAAGGTGGCAATCTTATTACGCAAGCTTTGAGTTTTACCCGTGAGTAGTATTCCTTCATGAAAGCCTTCATCAACGTGTTCCAATTTTGCACCGTCTCCGCCGGTTGAGAGTGGAACCATTGCAAAGCCTTCCCGAGTAGTGAAAACGGAAAAAGCCTTGCCCTCATCTGATCTTGAGTCACCCCCTCCATATTGAAAGTCTGACATAGTTGAATGAATGCTTGGAGGTGAAGGTTCGGATCCTCTTTGCCGGTGAAGGGTGAATGTTGCACCATGCGGATTGTTGAGGTCTTGATCTCGAACGGTCTTCCGATCTCGTCGAGGTTCAAGATTGGTAGGTCGATGATGTCTGGGGTGCATAGCTCCCCAATCTTGCGTTCTTCCGGTGGTTGGTCACCCATCGGTGGACGTCGGTTCTCCCGCGGACTTTGAGGTGGTGAATTCTCCGGAGATTCCTGCGATCCTTCGTCTTCTGACTCCGAATCTACAAAATCCAGCTTTTTAGCTTGATGTGCTTCACGTCTCCTTAGCCTGTAAAGTTTTTCTGGATCATCCACAAAATTATTGGGTTTGTTGGAGAGGTAGCCGTCCATCTCCTGTTAGGGTTAGCAATAAACAAAATATGCAAAAGAAACTAGAAAACAAAACAAATCTATAAAGACTAGAGTTAGACAAACTAGATTAGATGTATTTTGAGGATGATCGAAGCTTAGTAGATGCAAAAATAAAACAAAATCAGTACTGAAAATTACAAAAAAAAGCAATAAAAAATCAAATCTTGATCACTTGTTCCCCGGCAACGGCGCCGTAAAAAAAGGGGCTTGTTGACGGTTAATAATTGTATCAAAGTTCGTTCGTGACTCGTAAGCGTACAAGTCTCCCGTCGTAGTCAAGGGACCCTTCTTCCCTCGAGTGGTGAACCCAAGGTATCGAATCCGTGGAACAAATGTGTGACGCAAGACTTAATCTATTAAAGCCGGGTAATCTTCAATCTTCGATAAAAACCTAATGCATCTAAGTAAAAGAAACAAAACAGATCTAATCTACTAAAAACCGGAGAAAACAAAGTAAGATTGGGTAGATAAACCGATCTAGAGAGATCGGGGTAAGCCTTTTGTTGAAGTTCCAAGCAAGAGAAGAAGTAGCAAATCGAATCTTAATAAAAGCCTCTTTAAATCGTGGTTTCCCGTCCAAATCCGAAAACATCCGCCTTTCGAGACCCCCGTTCGTCACAACGTATCCCTATTCATGCGGGGAGTTTAGGGCGAGTCAAAAGACAAGTCGAGATT
Source organism: Cenchrus americanus (assembly GCA_947561735.1). Taxonomy (NCBI): domain Eukaryota; kingdom Viridiplantae; phylum Streptophyta; class Magnoliopsida; order Poales; family Poaceae; genus Cenchrus; species Cenchrus americanus. The sequence goes on from OX387240.1 coordinate 62,942,798, forward strand.
CTTTCGGAGGATCCGCGTGTACCTCTAGCCACCGCGGCTACAAGAACACCCTATGTAATCTATCTCGAGAATAGAATTGGAATAAGCAAAGCCGATCGAAAAACGAAATCTTCGAGGAAACACTTGATCGCTGAGAAAAGATTCAACTTGATAATTCAACTATAACAATGATACATACACAAGATCACCACCGGGATCCTTCCTTGATCTTGCTTCTAGCTCGGGGAACTCCGACGTGGTCTTCCTTGCAAGGTTCCCACGTCGGCTAGGGAAACCCTAGTCAACTAGCTCGACCCTCTCCTCTCCTAGATGGTGTCCCTCTCTTCTCTCGCTTCTCGGCGGCCGAAGACGAAATCTTCTCTCGCGTGGCTCTCGGTCGGGGACTATAAATAGCCCGATTAGCGCCTAGGGCAAAGGACGACGCATTTGGGCCCTAAATGGGCTCGGGCCGACCGGGCCCGGGCCGGCCGGCCCGGGCCCATTTAGGCCCGGCCCCGCGGCTCCTTTGCCCGAGGTCGGTTCCCTTGCTTCCCGGATGCTTCCCCTTCGCATACGGGTCCATGTCGTCGGTTTCTCTCCGAATTGGACTCAACTCCTTGTCTTGGAAGATTCGAAGACTTTTCCGGTCGGGTCCCCGGAGTATGTCGTCTTCTCGGATCAAGTCCCCGGCTTCTTGGAGTTAGTTTTGCTTCATTGCATGACTTGTTCGGGGCTTCAAGGTCTTGTCATGAGGTGCTTGATGAACTTATCCCGAAAGTCTTGCATTCAACACTAAATCCCCGCATAAACATTAAACTCCAAAAACGACATGCACACGTGAACTTGTTATACCACGGGGGTTAGTACCAATGGATAAAGTATAAAACTCATGCCAACACCGAAGGTAAACTCATGGCTAGGTTGACGGATTTTCACCGTCAACAACCAAGCCGCACTTATAGACTCACCCTCTAATTGGCCAAATTCACGGAATTTACACAGTAGCAACTCTGAGCGTCCAAAAGGGGAGAACGAGTGACAAAAGTCATCTTGTGGTTCTTCCCAATTGTCTACACTCCCTATCGTGCAGGTGTACCACTGCTCTGTCTACGAGAGATAAAGGGAACAACTTCAACCTCAAAGTTTCCTGTGTCATACCTGGGATTACCAAGCATGAGCACAGTTCTTTGAACTCCTTCAAATGATCGTGGGGATCATCACTGATGGATCCAGAGAATTAATGGTTGATTCTGAACCATGGCTATAAAGCTGGGACGACGTTCGCAACTAGATGAAGAAGTTCATGGTTGCTCTAAGACGAACTCACCCCTAGGGGTAGAGAGGCTTTGACAGGATGACATCTCAATGGGTAGCGGGGGTAAAGGTAGAATTCAAGAAAACAAAAAAGGTAGATGCGAGGACCACTAGGTTCAAAGATAGACACAACAATCGTTCTCCGGCAATGGCGCTAGAAATGCTTGTTTGTATTTCTTAACCTCACCACTATGGCATCGGGTTAGTGTGAGCGCGAAAGAAACACTCGGGTATAGTGATGAGTGCGAACGAATCCGCAAGCGCATGGATACACCGTTGTAGCACTTCACCTTAGGAGTATTCCCAAGGGTATTGAATCCAAGGAACGGTGTGTGCTACCTCCTAGCCTAGCTATGGTCCAAGGACACAACTCTATAGGACGAGATGAAGATGGAGAGGATCCCGCCGATCGTGGGCGAGTTGAGAACAGCTTCTCGGTTAGGAACTCTCATTTAAGACACCGACCCTCCCGGCTATAACGGTCGGTTCGGGACAAATGGTTGCCTACACCCGCATCTAGACGTGGGGGATTCCGAAGGGTCCAACGGTTGTCGCTATCGCGACCTACCCCAAGACAAACCATGGGATACACGACAATCGAAGGATAACCTATTGTCTAGACACCACGTCTACACCACCAGCTACTACTATAGAACGGCTATGTCCGTCGACCCGTAACAACACAATAGCACTCGTACGAAGACCGGAGCGATGAACCCACGAGAAAGAGACCGAACTCACTCGGATAACCACTATCTAAACAAGGATCATGGAAGGACTTTGGTCTAAACTAGAATGCATGAGTATCCACTTTACTCTAATTGGACTAGCGAGGCATACAAACGTAATTAGCAACTTATGAACTACACCGGAAGATCAAAGGCTAAGCTCATGAAGAACACAAAGCCTCTAAATCTTGAACAAGTGAAGAACACAAGAACTATTCACCTATGCATGAATACTACTTTAGTCTAAATAGGAAACTACTTTAGTCTAAATAGGAATGCGTAAATACTTACTTTATTCTAAATGAGGAATGAAGCATCCATGGAGGTACAAATCCCTCTCTCACTCTCCTACTCTCTAATCTACCAAGGAGAGGCCTCTCCTTTGGAGGGAAGCTCTCATACTTGAGTGAGATGGTGTGTCTCATTTCTTACCCCCTCCCCTCATATTTATAGGCCAAGAGGAGCTTCCTAGGCTGCCTTGGCCGCCACCAAGGGACCAATGAGTTGGTGACACGTGGCACAGAGGAGTGGAGGCCAAGTTGCTTCTTGTGGGCCCAAGCATGATCTCGGGGAGTTTAGGGCGTGTTTGGGACTACTCGCTCCCGTTTTTCCAGCCTCCGCTCCACGAACTCCACCATGGAGCGCCTCCACCGTGGAGTTCGTGGAGCGGGTGCTACTCCATAAAAAACGTGGAGTTGGTGGAGTACCCCTTGAGGTACTCCAAGAAAAACGTGGAGTTGGCCTCCGGCTCCACGTTTTTCTTGGAGCGGAGTTCGTGGAGCTAGATGTGTTTGGCACCGTGGAGCCGGAGCAGTAGCCGGAAAAACGGGAGCAGAAAGCGGCCCCAAACACTCCCTTAAGGCAAGAATCGAGTGGATAACGCCCCAAAGCGCCTTTAGGCGACCACTAGGAGTTGACACATGGAAGCCGGGCTCGAACAGGCGCTAGGGTCGGTCGGCCGACCCCGAGGGATCGGCCGACCCCCAATCTCCGCCAAATGGCCCCAACTTTCTCTCGGGTCGCCCTTGGTGGGTCCTTGGTCCCGTCCTAGGTGTACATGCAAAACTATAGCAGCTTGCCTCCTCTGGTGGGCCCTTTGATCCGTGTGCTCTCTTCTGATTGGCTGGAGTTGTGCTTCCTTGCTTGGTGGTTCCATGGATCCCTGTGAAGCCTATCTGGCAGCCTCTCATTGGTTGGTGCTGGGTTGATTGGATCCACAGGGTGTGCTTTCTATCATTTAATGAGCTAAAATACCTGCATTCAAATATTCAGCTACACTCGTGGAATTTGTTAGATATAATTCCTATTCTAGTGTGGATGATCACTTTTTGTTTATTCTATGCGGTATAGATGGCCTAAAAGTGGTACTTAACGACCGTCAATAGGTATTCATTATTCAAGACACCCAAAAGTGTTAGAGGGATACAAGAATGCCAACCGGCTCTCTCGATGCTGATGAGCTTTATGCCACAAGCGGATATGTGTTTCGTTTGGAGGTGGCGCCGTTTCCCCGAAAGTCATGCAAGTAGACTATCTTAACGAAGTCTACAATGGAAGCAGAGCTTGTTGCTTTGGACACCGCCGGGGCCGAGGCCGAATGGCTTCGTGAACTCCTTTTGGACTTGTCGGTGGTTAAAAAACCAATTTCGGGTATTTCCATGAACCGTGATAACCAAACCGTGATTACAAAGGTTAACGAGTTCCAAAGATAACATGAAGTCTTCAAGGCACGTTAAGGGACAATTTGAAATCGTTAGAAAGTTGAGAAACTCCGGAGTTATATCGTTGGACTATGTCCATATGTTGAAAAATCGGCGGATCTATTTAATAACGGCTTATCACGTAATGTGATAGAGAGTGCACCGAGAGAGATGGGTATGAGACCCACTTGAAATCTACTTTAGTGGTAACCTGTCCTATGTGATCGGAGATCCCGTGGATTAGGATGGTGAAACAAGCTTGTAGTAGATTGTGAGGAAAGATCATTTATGAACTCATCTTTGATGCACATCTTTCCTTTTTGTTAGGTAGGATGCTTTTACCTTAATGTATTTCATCCGAGATGTTGTCCTACGTAACATATATTGAGAAATACACCTATATGAGACAGATGTCGGTCACAGCCTATGAGACTTGGGTAATCTCTAAATTCTCATGAAAAGTTACGGAAGTGTGACTCATATGCTTCAAACGGAGGGGACCCCTTTTTGCAGCCTAGTACTAGTAAAGGACTTGAATGGAACTCATTCACACGAAATTGTCAATTCAAGACTTAGTCCATTGTATAGTTGTGATTGAGTAAACTTCTAGTTCTAGATGAATGTTCAACTTAGTTAACGAGTCTTCATCAAAACAATGGTATATCAAAGAGTTGTGTTCGCACGATATGTACCCAAGAGTTTGGCGGGGATTGTTGGAATTTTACTTGGGCTTTGGCCCATTTAAAATTTAAATCAACTCTATGGTGCATATATTCTTATGAGAATAACAAAATACCGGATGAGAATTTCAAGAGTCTCCTACTCGGCCTTAAATAAGTGGATTCATTCCAATTAGTTAGAGAAGTTGAGGAAGAGCACACGTGTACCACATGCGCGCGTGCCGCCGCCGGCCGACCGTGTCGAGCCATGACATGTAGGCGAGGCGTGGCCGGCAAGCGAATCGAGTCGAGTCGTGCGGTGCATCCGAGGGGGTGGCGAACGAACGATCGGTTGGACTCTTCATTTTGGCATGCACTATCAACTAACTCGGCAGGAGTTATCTTAATGAAATGGAGTTGGATTTGATGGCAACACTTAGCATTTTGACTTGTTCCTTTCGTATCCCACGACGCGTCCCGCAAAGACCGGCACACGGCGCACCCACGCGGTCTCTTCGCCTCCGCGACTTGGCTCTACATATACGAGAGAGCCTTTCTCATCCGATTACGAGAAGAAAATCGGAAACACACCACCAAACGAAACAACTTTGTTGCTTCCGTGTGATGCGACGTGACGTGCGGGCAAGGTGTGGCCGGTGGCGAGTGAGTCGAGACGATTCATGCGTTGTGTGCGAGGGAGGCGACGAACAAATAGTCAGTTGGACTCTTCATTTTGGCATGCACTGTCAACCAAGTGCAGGAGTTACCTTGATGAAATAGAGTTCGTTCTGATTGTTCCTTTTGTATCCAGCGACGCGTCCCGCAGCATCGGCGCACGCACGCAGCCTCATCGCCTCCCGCGACTTGGCTCTACATATACAAGAAAGCCTTTCTCATCCGATTATAGAAGAAAATCGAAACACACCACCGGATAGAAACAACTCGTCGCTTCCCGGGTATTCCCATCCGGTAGTCTTGTGCTCACGGGATCGGCCGAAGGGCGGTGTGCCTCCGGAATCGACGCATGCATGTGATCTTTGCCGGGAGTGTACGTGTGATTTGGTTTTTGGGGAGCGTTCACGCGACCGCCTATGACGACAATGACTCCCTACAACGACTACGCCGCTACGACGACGACATGGTTGATCCATCGGGCTCATCCAACGCTAACATTGTCGGTGTTAGGATTAGTCCCGACACTAACTAGTGAAATGCACCGCAATCGACCTCTCGATGGTTGGTGCTACGCAACACGTGGACATGGATTTATCTTGGTTCCGGCCAAGGGGCCATACATACAACGATTGCGTGTGCACTCTATATTGTGTTACACTTCGGTGGTGCCTCGTAGAGGGGGGCTACAAGCAAGGTGGGAGATGAGGAGAAGCCTCCAAGTCCCTCGCTAGGTGATTGAGGCAAGGTGCCAATATCGGGGGATGAGAATGCAAGTATGAGCGAGTGGGTGTGGGTGCGAAAAAGATGCTCGCAGCTAGGCGGCTGCCCCCTCCTTTCATAGGCCAAGGGGAGGCGGCTTCCGGACGTGCCGCAAGGTACTTTGCATAGTATTGTTGTACCGACGTACGGTGCTTGCGGTGTGACGGTTGTCCCGCAAATCTCGGCTTCCACGGGCGTCATGGTGGCTCATGTGCTTGCCCGGGGGCGGCTTTGAGGGTGGTCCGTGTCCGGTGGTCGTCCGTACGCCGGTTCGAGGGTCTTGATGAGGGGAGAGCTGCGGTTGCACGGGGGGCGGCGTGGCGATGTCCCGTCGAAACGAGGCTCCACAACGTCGGGAATGGTTCCACAAGGTCGGGGATGGCCGCATAGGGTCGGGATGACGGAGGGGACGCGCTCCGCTCATCCCGCATCACGCGTGCGCCGCCCGGTCATGCGTCCGGTCGGCAGTCGTGCACCCTTCGAGGGTCCCCCATGCCTTCTCGAGGGGCTCGGCATGGGGGAAGGACGGGAGCGAGCGGCACGGTGCTTTGGAATGACACCGACCTCTCCGCACGGGGCCCGCACGGCGCCGCGGCCGATGGCCGCACGGTGGCGGGACCGGCCGCACGGTGCCGGGGTCGGATTCCCGGGCGGCGTCACGGGATCGTCGTGGCGAGGATTCACCTTTTGACCATGGCGCCCGCGACGTGACAGGGCATTTAATGCTCCTGTCGGGTGAGCGGACGGGACGTTGTGAGTCGGGGTAGGTCTCGAGCGAGACGGAGATTCGCTCGAGGGGGGCTGGTCCCTCGAGCGAGGCAGAAATCTGCTCAAGGGGTGCCCTTATTAAATGGGCTTTGAGGGTCGCTGTGCCGTAGGAGGTCGTGGGCTTTATGTGTGCTTTAAGCAATGGTTGGTTTGCGAAGTGTTGTTTACTATTTGCGTTTTAAGAGGGTTGTTTTACCCTTTGTTAGGGGACCCCTTACGGTCGTCCCCGACAAACGTTGTTGGGTATCCGATTCTATCACTTCTATGTGTTCTTTCCGTCATGTTTAGAATATGTTCTATTCATCATAATAATTTTTATATATGTCATCATGCTTAAGCCGTCATTTTTCTAAATTAAAATAATGTGTAAATTGCCTAGTTTTCTAACAATTCATCCGATAAATGTTCGTAGACTTTTCATGACTAAGTAAAATGTATGTGCGGCACGCGCGTATCTAAAGAAGCGCAATAATTAATTTTTTATATAATAAAGTATTTTCAAAACACACAATAAATAAAAGGATATATTTTTAAAGAAAAGTAGATAATATCCGTGTTGTTCGCATGGCTTATCAACCACCACCAAAGCAATATTTTTCTTTCACGATAAATCAGCACCAACCACCTAGTACCAACGAGCTAGTGGTATTTTTGTTTCACAACAAATCAACACCAATCAATCGAACAAGATGATTAATAAAGAACTATAATCTCATACCATAATAATTTTATTATTATAGGCAAGAATCTCATCGTCGGAGGACTGTGATGTCCTGGCAACAATCTTACGATGGCGCAACCCACGAACGTGACAACTCTGTTGTGCCCTCCCCGCCCTTCATCGTGTAGACAAGATCACACAAAGTTTGAACATTTGATCATGTGTATATGATTTTTTACCACTCAATAGTCAGACATGCATTCGATCATATCCAGAATTCCGGAGTGAGGGTGCATGCAGACCAAAACATAAGACAATTTCTATAAAAAGCGAGGAAGTAATGGTGTGGAGGGGCTGATCGGGAGGCTGCAGCACGTAGTCACGTGTCCTGAGGCAGCATGTTTGTTGTCTTGCCACACTTCGCTGTTCGCTCATGCGCAGACCTCAACGTCGCCGATGTCTATCATATCGGTGTGTGTGTGTGTGTGTGGTAGCGCAGGAACATGGTATATAGCCGCCGACGTTGATCTTGCGGTAGCGACGCGGCTCCATGCGAGAGGTCAAAAGGCTAACCAGTGGTCGAAGGAGCTCGAGGATGATCGGTGGAGCTCACCCGTGTGATGGAGGATTCGCATCGCCTGGGTGGCAGCTTGCGGCGCGAGAGGAAATACATTCAAACAATATAATGATTCCCAGCAAGTTAATTACAACATCAGGTCGTTACAGAAAGCATTCCAGTAATCTAAGTTCTACTTGAGCGTATATAAAGTACAACATGGATCAAAGTGAACAACAGCATGGACTTCCCAGTTTATTTGACACAATGGAGGCCACCCGGATAGTCTCATAACTTGGACCAGCACAGCTTTCTCGATCTCGAGTTTTTTTCATGCAATTTCGTATGTCGATCGGAGCAACCTGGGCACCGAATGAACCATCAACGGCGTCGCCCGCTGCAGCAACAAGGGGTGAACGCCTCTTCCACATCCAACTTGTCCGGTGTCTGGCCCGCCGGCAACTCCCAGTCGAAGGAGTGCACCAGGGTGGCGCTCGCGAGCGCCACAATCCTTATCCCCCAGCTGAGTCCTGCACATATCCTCCGGCCCGCGCGGGACGGTATGAGGAACCTGGCTGGGCGGGAACTCGAGCGGCTCACCGGGCTCCCACACGGCGGGGTCACACGCGATGTCCAACACGTTGACGAGCAGCTCGGCGTCCCTGGGACGCGGTGGCCGGCGATCTCGTACTCGGCGACGGCGGTGGCGACACGCGGCAGGGAGAGCGGCGTGGATGAGTCCTCGCGTGCGGTTGCGGCCTTGCGGGGCAATGCACTCTCTGCCGCTCATCCATTGCAATGGTAAGGAAAATGACTATGTTCAACTTGCTTATTGTACTATAAGAGAAAATATTGTAGGATAAGCATGTTGAACAAAGTCATTTTTCTTACCATAGCTTCGTAACCCAAAGGTTGGCTCGAGGAACCAATTATTTTTCTTAACCCATGCTCGATTCTCCCTTACAAAAAGGCCCGATTTTCAAACCCCAATTAAAGTGTTTCCCTAGGTAAACATGATTTAGTATTTTTTTAATAACATACGATTTAGGAGAGAATAACAAACACACAACTCCTACCTTATACTCCCTCCGTTTTCAATTGTAGATCATTCGAAGAGTCAAACCATTTTATATTTGATCAAAATTATAATAAGTATGAAAAAGATTTATAGCACCAAATATATATTGTGAACATACATTTAATGACCAACGTAATAGTACTTATTTGGTATAATAAATTGTGAGGAACCTCCAAGTTAATCCCATCTAATCGAGTCATCACCGTTGACCAACTCAATTAAAGAGGAATAACCCCGGTCGTCCTTAAGATGTGTCATGAGCAATGCCCAGGATTTATACACACCTCACTAAGCACAACAAGATGAACATCAGCAACACATAGCAATCCAAACATAGTCCATCACATTACAAAGATAGGTTCAAGTTTACATTACAATAAGTCTTAGAGTTTTGCGGCGGAAAGTTCCATCGCCGCTCTCATACAATACATAACAAAATAAGAAGGTAGCACTATATGTCGATAGTGCCCTTCCTAAGCCATGGCCACCTACTTCCTCCCCGACCTCCGTCCTCGGCAAGGAAGTACCCAAAGATGGGCTCCGATCGCACCTCACCGCAAAGTCAACTTATCGAAAAGACCGTGAGTACAAAGGTACTCCACAAGACTTATCCACATATGGGTATATACTTGCCCGACTCTCAAGGAGTATGCATTTGGTTAAGTAGCAAGGAATGGCATGGGTAATTATTTTGCATAAAAGCATCTACATTTTTATCAAGCCGTAATAAGCAAAAGACATAGCATTATATGATCTCTACATCAAGCATCAATTAAATTGCAATAAGTAAAGTAATATCATGATCTTAAACTCTACATTGAACGCAAATTTCAAGAGCGTGCTCCTTAACCTAGGAGGGAGGCTATTGCAATAGATTTTACCCTGCGGGGGTGTACAACTTTTCCCACACGAAGCACAAGACCAACGACCATACCCTTGATCGAGGATAAGTGTTAATTCATGTCATCAACCTTTCACATAACCACACCCTACTATGAACGAACGGCGGGAGTGTATAGGTGCACGGACACGGTCGATCACACCTCATCCCACCCCCGCACCGAATCCGGTCAAGGTACGGTGCGACTTATGCTACTTAGCTTGCCATGCCCATTGTACGCATGTGGTTTGTACGAAAATGTGCTCAAGAACTCAACCTTCAAGACTCGGGCCTTAATCAACTCATGCAAGACTAAGTCAATGAGCTCCAATCTCAATGGCCCTACCACTCTTGCTCAAGTCTCGAATCATGTTTCATGGAGTTCAATTTTAGTCATTCATAGCTAGCCACAAGTATAATTAAGCAAACATTCTATAACTCACAAGTGGTGGTGACCTTGCCACCTTTTGACTTCTACCGAAGCTAACCATGTATAAGCAATTAAATTCGTGACACCTAAACAAGCATACTCATCTAAGGAGGGTTATTCTAGATCAAGGATGGATATGCATTAAATAGAAGCTAGCTAAACAATCATATACATAAATATTACTTATGCACAAACAAAACACATATACTCCAATGGATCCAAAATAGGTTTAAAGTATGCTTAGGTGCCCGCCGTGGTTCTCAAGAGAAGGGTCATCGATCACGGGCTCTTGCTCGGTCTCAACCTCCTCTTGCTCCGACGGTTCGATCTCTACACGAAATGCAATGATGCTTTGTAAATAAATATGTTATGAATGAGTGCCATGATAGGATATGATAAATGGTATTATTTACCATGAATAAAATGCTAAACAGAATATTCATTGGGTCACTTGTATTATAAGTGAACTGGCATAATTTTTGGATTAACAATTAATTAACTATGCAATTAATATGATTTACAAGAATATAATTATTTCAGATAATTAATTATATAATTTTAGGGCAAACTTATTTTTAATAGGATTCTGACATGATTTGGAAACCAACAAAATTTATTTCATAATTTTCTGAGCTATATGCAATTTTATATGAATTATACAAGATGATACATGATGGGATGAATAGTAACTGCGGGACCGTCCGCGATGAAATGGCGGATGATCGTCCGCCCGAAGGTGTCGGACTGTCCGAACTGAAGGTACGGACTGTCCGCGAGACCTCGAAGAAACAACACGGTTCTGTATGGATTTGAGTTAATTATGGGTTGTCCGGCCGAGGGGGGGCGGACCGTCCGCGAGGCTAGGGAGCGAGTAACACATGTTTTTTGGAGGTTTTTGATCGTGGGTAACGGACCGTCCGACCCGGTTGGGCGGACTGTCCGCGGCTCGGCCGAGAATCGCCGTCGAGCTCGCCGGCGGCGGCTCCGACCTCGGTTTTGGGTGGAGTTTGTTTGTATGGGTTCCTGGGAGTGCCTAGATGTGATTCCAAGTGATATATTCGACATGCATTGGGGTTTGAAAGCTTTACCCCCATCAATGGTGATTGGTTCATGGGAGGATTCAAGATCCTAAATCCCAAATCAATGGAGATGGATCCGGAATAGAGATAGCTCACCGTCAATGAGTAAAACTCTGGTGAGGTGCCACAAGTTGGAGTAGAGTGGCCTTTGTGAAGCTTGAGCTCATTCTTCACCTTGAGCTTGAGGAGGAAAACTTGGGGTGGAGGAAGAAGAGCTTGGGGGAGCTACTAGCTCCAAGCTTGAGGAAGAAGATGACGAAGAGGTGGTGCAGCTCGCCGGCGTCGAGCTCCGGTGGTCCTCCGGCGAAGCTCCGGCGAGGTGAGGGGCTTCCTAGGTTGGATCACCTTGGGAGCTCCTCCATGGTTTCTTGGATAGAAGAGAGAGTGTGTGAGGGAGTGAATGTGAGGGAGAGAGGGGCAGCCGGGGTTGCCGGCCGGGGTGAGGACGCACGACCCGACGAGTGAGGCCGCGGGAGCAACGTGGCGAGGAAATTCTGCGTGCGTGACACGCACAACATGCAACGGGCGGACGTTCGTGCCGCACGTGCGGACCGTCCGTGTGGTGAAATTGGGCCATTACATAAATGCTAATATTTTATTTGTAGATTCGATCAAACCTGAACTGTTTTGACTTTCTAAGAAAGTTTGAACGATTTAAATGTGAAACTGAGAAAGTATGCTCTTCGGTAAAATGTGTTTCTTTGTTAAAAAAAAAAAATCTTTGAAGATGTGCGAAAAAAATTAATCACTAAGGTACGTTTCCTGACCACGCCAATGGTGGTGGCGTCGACGGCATTTGTGACGGAGAACCACACGCCACACCTGCGGAAAAAAATTGCTACGTGAGAGTACTAAATTTTCAATGGCGTGCCTATGAACCCACTAAATGATCATGTAATTCGGTGTTTTAAACTTCTAATCACGTCCACGCTGTGGCGTGGTGGTGATATGTGGCGTGCAACCTGCAAGCACGCCCTAGCTAGCCCCTCGATAGCGATAGGATTAGGATCGCTAATTAATGGAGATGCTGGACACCTCTCAACGAAAGCCTGTTTGTTTAATTTCTGGTGAAATGCTTGATTTGTCGGAGAGAAAATCTTCCTGGGTTCTTTGGTGGTTGGTTTGTTCGAGAGAAAATGCTATTTGAGATTTTTATCGCTTTTGTACATTATTACGAAACGAAATTGAGCTTTTTCTCGTGGACCACTATGTGTCTGCGAGTGTGTTGTGCTCGTGGTCGTGGAATCAATCCCGTGGCGAATCTATAGTGTACCTAAAAATGAAAAAACAGTGTTAAAATTTAAATATTCACCATACAAAAATTAAGATTTATGCACATATAAGATAAATGCACCCCCTCTCATTCACTCTAGCTTGGCCGCTGAATCAATAACATGTTGCTTTTCTTGCCGAGATAAACTGGACCGTTAATAGTTGCCGCATCTGTTGCGACCGTCAAGCGGGCTTTTTTTAGGGGAAGTCAAGCGTGCTCTTACTCTCACCCTTTGCTGCGAAGAAGAAATTAAACCGGTAATTACCTTGATTGAGCACACAGCCGGTACTTGTTCTGCATTTTTTTTTAAAAAAAAGAGAGAGAAGAATGCAACTGACACATTTTTGTCAGTTCCATGTGCAATGCAAGACCTTCACTGGGCCAATTTGGTAGGTGGGCTTTCGTCCTCGCTCCCCCCGAGTAAAAGAAGCCCATGCTGCTGCTGCGGGGGATTGGTTGGGGTTTATTCTTCTGTTCGTTCCCATTGGCCCAACCAAGTACGTTCCCAAACTCATCAGAGAGCCCAACTCAGGTTTCTCTCTACTTCCATCCATGGCGGCGGCGGGCGCTTGGCTCCGGCGAGTGGCGGCGGCGCCGCCGGCTATGCCGCGCATCCCGTTCGCGCTTCCCGCCCTCCCTACACCTCGTCCGCCGGCCCCAGTCCTGGAGGCGCCTGCCCTCGCGCTCCCCGCCCGCGGCGCCGCCATGGACCTCATGGCCGTCCCCAAGAAGAAGGTCGATCGGTCATCTCCTCTTCTCTATTCCTAACGCGATCGCTGGTGCACCGCGTCTTACCTGGCTGTGGCAGTGTGGTGTGTGTGGTCTTGTTTGTAACCATGATGTGTGCAGCTGGTATTCCTGCGCGGTAGTGAAGAGAGCGCAGCGCACCAGGTGTTCGCTGAATTGCTCCTGAGATGTGTGGCGACAGACTGCCATTTTCTTATGTTCCTTGGTTCTTATGTTTTGCTTGCGCTTCGTTTCCGTAAAATCCAGTTATTAGGGATGACAACTGGCAGCAAGAATACCCTTCCTTCAACATGCATTTTGTTCCGTTTAGGTTTGCAAGGACAAGCATCTTAGGTTTGCAAGGACAAGCAAGCTTCTTAGGAAAGCCATTGAAGAAGTTTGCAAAAATAGTCGCATATTTGGCCTCAGTTATGCTTGCATATTGCCATGCGTCCAGTTTTAGCTCTTGATCAAGGGGTATATGTGGTTAATCTCGTGTCAATAATTTGTTGTCATCAAATACTGCAAGCAGTACGTTCATTTGTTCTAGCAAGCAGTTGTCATGGGTAAGATTGACTCGCAGAATATTATGTATTTCAGGTCTCGAAGTATAAGAAGGGCCTAAGGAATGGACCCAAAGCGCTAAAGCCTGTTCCAGTGATAGTGCGTTGCAGGTAAGCCTGGGAATTTTACAGTGTACGTCATTTTTTATTTTCTTTTACATGTGCATCATTTCTACTTAATATATCTGTTGCTCACCAATGGCTGGTTGCTGTGTTAAACTCTGCGTATGGTCGGAAATCTCTGTGAATTTATGCACTGAATTTCGTTATTCGCAGTGCGCACAAACATCTATTGGTGGATGTCCATAGATAATTTTAGCCTTCTGTGAAACAGCTTGGGTTACTGGTACAAAAATGAATTGTTACAGGTTAATGTTATATTCCTACCTGTACCTGTAAAACTTGTTCCTTTCAGAGGACACCATCACAACACCATTCGCTTCCTGTCGACATGACTTGAGAACAGTCTGATAGCCTGTTACGTTTTGATCTGTTATTCTGCTCATTGCTAATAAATGTCTTTGCCCTTCAGGATGCGATCACCTTGTTTTGAAATGGCGAGTCACATGTCTTTGTTTCTACACTATCCCGTGGGCTTGATGTGATATGATTCGTGCTCTGCAGGTGTTGCGGCCGTGTGAAGCTGCCGCACTTTTACTGCTGCAGCGGGGAGCGAGGGAACCCTGATTCTTCAAGCTCATGATGTGCCCACCTTTGGAATCTTTGAAACCGGATAGAAAGAGGCACGATGGGGACACCGGATGCCCTTGATAGTCATAGACCTTAGCGGTGTGCTGGTTCTAGTTCCCTCTAGTCAATCCATCTCCGCCGTTTTTTTTTTGCCTTTTTGAAATGAACCCATCTCCACCCTTGTAATCTTGTAGCTGAGTCTACTCCTTTAGACACTTTCGCCGCGGCGGCGTCGCATCCTGAAATAATCAGGTTGGGATCTTCATAATAATCCTTGTATCACCTTCAAATGCACTGCTTAGTTAGTACTTTGAAGTCTTGGTGTAGAGTTTCAGTAAACCAATGAAGCATGAGGTGGGTTGAGATTCTTGACCCCTAGTCTGCTGTCTAGGCCTCTAGGGTGACCTTGCGAGGCAACTTGCCTTCCATTCCTGTTGCCTCATCAACGGCTTGTCTCTGCCGTTGGGCATCTCCTTTTTCCCCCTCTCAGTTGCAGTGATTTCAGGGGAGGGGTTCGAATGTTGGATCATCGATCGGAAAAATGAAAAAGGCAGGCGCACAACACGTAGGGCACAGCGTGATGCTAACGCAAGGCATTTGCATATGCTGCATCGGCCAACTTTTCAACCTTTTTCCGCTGATGAACGAACAAACAAATGCATCAATTCAAGATATCTGTCGATCTTCATCCTTCCACCTTGATCACCCGTAGTATGTGTGTAACCAGCAGCTCGGGTGAAATAACCTTTTTTTTTCGGTAATGCTTCCCACCGGTGGTCCCACGCGCGGCTCCCGCGCCGGACCGTTACGTGGCCAATCTCTCAACCACGTAAAATCTGGATGCAGGCCCCACTTACACAACATCAACCTTATCTCTTTCACCCACCGAAGGCCCAATCATTTTTACTTGAAATCACGAGGAATGGCCATAGCCGAGGCGTTGCGGACGGCAAGCTTCCTCGCGGGGGTGCAGGCCCGAGCGTCGGGGGCACGTCGGCTGCCGCGAGGAGGTCCTCCGCTCCACTGCAAATGAGGGGTGAAGGATAGCTGCGCACCGGACGCCATGTCGCCGGCGGGCGGGGAGCTCGCTTGCGTCGCGGGCCGCGCGCTCTCCGCGACCGGGGAGCGAGGCCGGGCGGAGGCGGCGGGCACGAGCGGCCTCTCCTCCAGCGGCGGCACGACCGAGCGTGGGGCGTGTGGGACTGCCGCGGAGCCCATTGCGCGCTCTCCGCGGAGCTTCGGGCGGCGGTCATGGTGGCCGACAGACAAAGTTTGGGGGCTGTTGCAAGTGTATGTTACATGTGTTTGGGATGTTTCTGAAGAATGTTTGCAAGGGTCTCATACGAATGTTGCAAAAGTGATCTAGATGTTACGATGTTGTAACTATTTCAGACACGTGTTGCATGTGTATTAATCTGGATGTTGCAAAAGTAGATTCAGATGTTTCATTGTTGCAGACGCCGAGTTTCGATTTTGCAGACGCATGTTGTTGGGGGTTACAAACATTAAATTTTAATGTTGGGGATGTTGAGTTTCGTTGTTGCAGACATGTGATGTTTGGGTGTCGAGGAGGAGGGGGGGCTCCTGATGTTGGATGTTGCACGCAACATGAGTCGTTGTTTTGATGATGTTGCAACATTTTGTTTCTCGTGTTTCATCTCCTACTCTAACATGTTGCGACATATGCATCTTAATATTTCACTGTGATTTAGTAAATGTTGCGGATGTCGAGTTTCGATGTTACAGACATGTAATGTTGGTGTTGTGTCAAGGAGGAGGAGGGGAGGGAGGGCTCCTGATGTTGGATGTTGCACGCAACACGGGCCGCAACATAGTCGCAACATGGTCGCAACATGTGCGGGGAGGGGGAAGAAAGACGCCCGATGTTGGATGTTGCACGTAACCTCGTTCGCAACATGCTCGGAACACGTTCGCAACACGCTCGCAACATCGTTCGTTGAATGTTGCAAGGACGGCGGTTCGCAACATGGGAAAAGCTCTTCGCAACATCACAAAAGTTGTTCGCAACATTTGCTACGCCTCGCAATGATCGACGGCTGATAGACTCCCTTCATCCGAATCGTGTGGCTGGGACCGTCGATGTTAACGCCGGATCGGACGTCCGGGCGCTAGCAGCTCCGTTTTTTTCCCAAAGGTGTGGATTCGTGTGAAACGCGGCAGACACGCCGATCTGGCACCTGGGATGGAATTGGAAGACGTTTGTGATGTTGACACCTCCGTCAGCCAATTCCGTCGTCAACGGTCACGGTCTCAACTAATTGCTGTTAACTAGTGCTACGACCAGCTGCTGCTGCAGTTCGAAAAGAATACGTTTCTTGCAAGAATCTTCCAAAGATATTTACTACAAATCCCACGCAAATTCAAACGACGCCGAGTTTGGCTGACGGCATTTGCTTGCCCACAGGAAGAAGAGAGAACCAGTCGTAGCCGTAGCCTGCCTGACCTGGCTATTTAAGGCCGGTTCTCTTCTTTTCTCCCACACACACAGACGCGGAGGCAGGCAAGAAGGCGGCAAAGTCCACGCGGCGCCAACGCCCTTTCCGACTGACTGACTGTTACACCAACCAACCAAACGCGCGCGCGCGCGGCGAGCCGACGGGTCCAAGAAGCCGGCGCCAGGCACCGTCAGTCCGGCCCCGTCTTCCGCTCCAGCCATCCATGGCGCATCAGCAGCAGCAGCAGGTGGCGAGGCGGGTGCTGCACGTGGCGCCGCCGGGGAAGGGGGACGGGGAGGCGTTCCCGACGGTGCAGGCGGCCGTCGACGCCGTGCCGCTGGGAAACAGGGCGCGCGTCGTCATCAGGCTGGCGCCCGGGGTGTACAGGGAGCCCGTCTACGTCGCCAAGACCAAGAACTTCATCACCATCGCCGGGGCGGCGCCCGAGGCCACCGTCATCTCCTGGGACAACACCGCCACGCGCATCAAGCACTCCCAGGTACTATCCTAAGTCTCCGCCTTCGCACTGCTCGACGGAATGCTCGCCCTGTCTGCGTGTGCTACGGTTATTGCTCTACGGGTTACTAGATTCCAAGGACTGGCTTCTGTTGCCTGACCGGACCTACACCTAGCTAGTTTGATCAAAATCACACCAACCTTAGAGAGCATATAACATTATCCTAGGAGCATCACGCAAATTTTGACTAAGGCGTATAGGATTCCAGTGTGCACAGTTGGATATTTGGATAGGAAAGACTGTAGCCGCAACCCCATGAGTTCACTCCATACTCCATAGCACAATTCTAGGTGTGATAACTATTTTTTAATGATTCATATATTTAGATCTTAATTAACATGATGAGTTGTGCTATTTTTCTCTTATAAAGTCGTCCAGGGTTATTGGCACGGGAACATTTGGTTGTGGTACATTCATTGTTGAGGGGGAGGATTTCATTGCAGAGAATATCACGTTTGAGAACTCAGCTCCCCAGGTACTGCTTCGTCGCTTGTTCTCCTGGCACAAAACAATGATCATCTGATAGGTGTGGAATGGGAAGTTGATGTGTGCTATTCGTGATACAGGGCTCTGGACAGGCTGTTGCAGTCCGGGTGACAGCAGATAGGTGTGCTTTCTATAACTGTCGGTTCCTCGGTTGGCAAGTAAGCCTGCTTTCTTCATCTCCTGGTTAAATCACATCAATAATCAGGACAATAATCCACAATACTTTTTAACTTTTATAAACTCTAATTCGAAACAAAATTGTTTCAGGACACATTATATTTGCACTATGGCAAGCAGTACTTAAGAGACTGTTATATTGAAGGCCATTGCGACTTCATCTTTGGTAACTCCATTGCCCTTATGGAACATTGCCATATCCATTGCAAAGCAGCAGGATACATTACTGCTCATAGCCGGAAATCCACTTCTGAATCAACTGGATATGTATTCTTGAGGTGAGTCTGTTGTATGCAGTTTGTTTAATAAGCCTCTTAATCTTTTTAAAATTTTGAAACTTTATTTGCTTGATTTGTTTTATAAAAAAATTGAAATGTTGCTTCAGCATTTTAATGTGCCATTTTTGCTTGATTTATCTCAGGTGTATTATTACTGGAAATGGGGAAGCTGGATATATGTTCCTAGGTCGCCCATGGGGACCCTTTGGGAGGGTTGTCTTTGCACACACTTTTATGGATCGATGCATCAAGCCTTCTGGGTGGCATAACTGGGACAAATCTGAGAATGAGCGAACTGCTTGCTTCTATGAGTACAGGTAATTGGATAGTTCCATCTAACTATCAGCTGTTCAGATCAACCTGAAATTTTGCAAATTGCAGAGGAACATTAATGGTGTTACCTTACCACTCACATCAGATTGATCCTCGTGCAAAATATTGACATGTGCTCTTAAATCATTCTGACTACTGATTGTAACGTTCTTAGCACTGGCCAGATGTACATTGTGTAGTTATGAACCTAATATTGGTGGTGCTATATATTGTGGAATCAACTTGCTCTGACTGACTGATTGTAACATTCTTTGCAACAACCAGAAGGCAACATGTTTCTACTGCAAAAAACCTAGTGTGTCCGGGTTGCTATGGAGTATATACTGTAGTGCAAACTGCTAACATCTGTATACTCATTTTTCTGCAGATGCTCAGGGCCAGGTTCCCGCTCGTCAAACAGGGTGGCTTGGTGCAGACAGCTGCTCGATGTTGAAGCAGAGCAGTTCCTCTCACACACTTTTATCGATCCAGACCTCGATAGGCCATGGCTCCGCCAGATGATGTCAACAAGAGTACCGGCCTCAGCGTAGAGTGATCCTAGGATCCTTGTCCATCCATCCTTTCTTGTCCATGTAATAAATAAAGCTGGAGGGTGTATTTGATTTATAAGTCTGTAACATTTGGACAGTTAGTATCCCATTTGATCATGTTGAGTGCATGGGTAGGGGGTGGGGGACGTTTTGTTGTGGCAAGCTTGCAGTTGAGTGAGGCATTTTTACTCTGAAATAAGCAAAGATTAATTCATATATCCTTCAGTGCTGAAAGTGCAGTGACCATTTTTTTTATAGTTATTTTAGTGCGCATATAATACTTTGTAGCTTCCCTTCTGAATGCGGTAAAGCTCCATGTTGTGTATGTACAGTTAACTTTTCTGGATGCAATTCAGCTCCATGTTGTGCATGCAGGAAACTGTCCTCATAATCAATGGCCCTTTTTAGTTTCCCAATTTTGCAAAAAAAAAGTGTTTTAACCCATCTTTGTGCACAATGGATTTAAAATGCTTGGAAAAAAATTGTATTGGATCGTGTGCCAACACTCCCATTTTTTATACGGTGCTAAAGAATGCAAAAAGATTTGGTAAATCCAAACACCTTGTACAAAAGTCAGGAAGCCAAAACCTTTGGTGCTAAAACTTTGATGCCAAATCTTTTTGCATGGACGGTAAAACTAAACGAGTTTGTTCGGCAAATCTTGTGTTGATTTGTACGACAAATTTGTTCAAAAAAGTACTGAACAAAAAGCCAAAAGAAGAGAAGCCGAAGAACTCGGTCTAAATTTATTGAAACCAGCTTGTTTGGTTAGGTTTAGATGTAAGCAAGTTCCTGCCGCATTTTGCAAACATTTCGCTTGCATTTACTCGCCCTCGAACCCACTCGGATTCGGCATCTTAAAATCAGGGGAACTATGAGTTGGGTCGTTGGGACAAGACCTGATGGAAAGCAATTCTGTACGCGCCAAAAGGTCGTCGGTTGTTTGATTAACCTGTTGAACTGAATGGCGCGGTCAAAAGGTCGTCGTTTTTCTTTTTCTTTTTTCTTTTTTGAATCGGAAAACTATCAGTTGGGACAACTACCTGATGGAAAGCAGTTCTGTATGTTTGTGCTCCCCGTTACGCGCCAAATCTCCTGATGACAGGTCGTCAGTTGTTTGATTAACCCTGTTGTCAGTTAAATGGCGCGCCTAATCTGTTGAGGAGCTGTCAACGCGACGTCGTGACGCGCCTGCCTCAACGAACACACACACACACTCCAGAGCAGAAGAAGAGTACACTACTGAACCAGTGACCAGTGGCAAGTGCCTACCTATAGGCAGCTAGCCTTTCATCCTCCATGCCCTCTCTTTAAGATCATCGACCTGGCGTGCGACGGCGGCCATGTCGATCCGGTCCGTCCAGTCGCGTCGCCGTCCGGCGTGGATAGAGATCCAGGCCGGCCGCTGGGGTTGACGCCGCCACGCCATGGCCGCCAGCCACTCCGGACGAGCAGGGGTCGCTGTGTGCTGATGGCAACGGCCTGCCAGCAACTGCCGTGCTACCTCTCAACTCTCTCTCCTTGTTTTTTTTTTAATCTTCTTTGTGTGGACACCTGAGACATTACAAATGTCTAATCAAAGCATTGAAGCTACAAAAAGTACACAATTACCAATTTAACCTTTTTATCCTGCGTACACTCTCCGCCTCCACTACTTCTGGGGTGTTTGACAAGCGGTGATGTTCGTGTTCTCATGGTGTATCTTCTTTGCAAACATTTGACGTCTTAGATTGTTGCTAATTCGGTGGTGTTGTGGTGATCTTCTCTTTGTTTCTGTTGTCGTCTACATTGTTTCTTTTTCGATTGTCAATCTTGTAACTCTACATTTTAGAGGTTTTTCTAAAGTCGCGCCATGCAAACTCTCTTCTCTTATTAAAAACGTGATATGCACGTTTTTTAAAAAAAATAAAAAGAAGATCTTGCGTACACATTCTTGTTTTTTTTAGATGGCCCGAGTTTCTTGAGATTCATGCATGCATGCATGCATCCATCCACAATGCTAGTACCATTATGTTGTACAAAAATCTCAATATCTCAGATAGATCAGATACCGTGGAAGATGATACAGCAATGGCATGAATCCACAGTCCGCAGAGAAGCGGAGTGCAACAAGTTGAAGGATCTCGTGATCTCGTCAGGCTCCTGCATGCCGTGCCTTCTGAAAGGCATCACCGCGTCGCTGCACCGCCGTGTTCGGCACGGCCCTTGTCGCCGCCGACACGTCCACGGCCCTCTGGCTGGCGCACCCCGCGAGCAGCCCAACCGGCCGGTGGTCCCGGCCGTGCTGCCTCCCGCCGACAGGACCCCTGCCGTCTCCGCCGCCGCCGACCCATCTGGCGGGGACGCGGTCGCCGCGCGGCTCCGACGCGTCAGTGGCGCTCGCCGTCACCACGCTCCACTGGATGCTCGCCTCGCTCGGCTCGTAGCGGCAGTCCTCGATCATCAGGCTCTTGATCTCGAACAGGTCCGAGCTCGACTCGCTCCCGGCGCCGTCGTCGTCACAGTCGTTGCCGTCGCCGTTGTCGTCGCCACGGCCGCCGATGCCGGCACGGCCGCTCGCGGGTAGCACGTTGGCTCTGACCGGAGCCACGAGAGCGACGCTTCTCCTTGCGGAGCTCGAAAAGGTGAGCTCGGCCGCCTTCTCCTCCCTCCCGATGGCTGCCACTTTCGCCGTGCCAAGGTTCAAACCTGGCGGGAGGCCGGCGGCCACCACGCCATGGTTGTTGCCGCCATCTCCAGCAGGGACGAGCCCAAGGGCGGCCTTCTGCATCCTCAGCTCCCTGTACCAGTCGATCCTGCTCGCCGTCGCCGGCTCGCCGACGGCGGCGTCGCGGGCTTCCCTGGCCGCGCCGCCGTCGACGCGCACCGACCGCTTCCCGGAGCACGTGCGCATGAGCACGCCGACCTGGACGCAGCACCTCCTGCCGCGCCGCCGGTGGCCGCCACGGACGAGCGCGGTCTGGCTGTTGACGCTGGACGCCGAGCTCGCGGTGAAGCTCGCCGCCGTCGACGCGCGCGTCCACGACGGCCTCGCCACCACCACGACCTCCGCCGGCCTCGGCCTCGGCCTCGCACTCGCACTCGCAGCAGCCGTCTCCACGTCCACGGGCGGAACCCGCACCGCCACCGCCGCGGCGCCGGCGGCGGCGACGGCCTCTCTGCGGTCGCCGCCGTCCATCGCGCCCTTGAAGTACCGCTCGGCGGTGAAGACGTCGAGCTCGCCGTCAGCGTACGTGCGGCGGCGGCTGCCCATGCCGGGCGCCGGCAAAGGCCGCGCGAAGCCACGGCCAGCTTCGACGGCATCCTTGCTGCCGACGTCGAGGTACGACGAAGAGATCATGGAGCCGCCGCCGCCGCTCCGGCGCCTCCCGGACAACACCGCGTCGTCGAAGGTGACCACCTCGCCGCCACCATTTCCCGGTCGTCCCATCTCCATGCTGGTGTTCAACTCACCAAGAAAATGGTGTGCGTCGTCGCAAAAGGGGACGGCGTGAATAGGCGCTCTTATATAGACAATGACAATTCACACATCACCAAAAAAATCCAAAATAAAATGAACAATTGAAACTTCAGCGACACATCGATTTCACCAACAGTTCATGCACCCAAAGAAAAAACACACTCCTATAACATGATAATTGAACAGACAAACTTAATTGCCAATTTGTCAGCGCGAAGCAACTGTGGAGGCGACAGGGAGGAGAGTGGCGCTGGAGCACTGATGGCCATGTGTTTCTTTTCGCAGACGACGTTTCTAATCCGAAGCTGCGCTGCTTAATATTGAGCTGTGAAAAATTAGCCTTTAAAATCGAGGCGCGGTAGTTGCCGCCTTGACATCCATGTATAGGAGCTTGATGGCGGGTGTTCCTGAAACTTGGAACTGTTCTGCAGCGTGTGACCCCGACGGCGACCGGCGGCGAGGCCGACGGGGGGAGACCATGGCCGCTCCCCGTGGGGGAATGCTAACAAAAGGGAGACTGTGGCGGCTTCCTGCACCGAACACCAGGGAAATTTGAATAACAGTGATGCTTTTGGCCTCCAGGTAACACTTGGGAGTTGGGATGATAATGGTCGGGGAAATCACGCGATTCAATGAATCAGAGCGCATTTTTGTCCCCAAATGAGATGTGAGGCGTGAGACAGGGAAGCACAAGGTACTATCTGGAGCAGTGGGGATCGAGACTGTCTGGTGTATCATGCAACACTTGAGGAGCTGTAGGCCTGTCTGTAGCAGCGTACCAGGGAACAGTTCACCACTCGGCTCACAAATTAAATTTGCAGACATTCATCCTCAGAAATTAAATTTGCAGATATTATATACGGGGGGTACAGTTCGGATCAAGGTATGGCACGCGACGCTGAAATCCTGTGCGTCTGGTAGAGTACTTTCTGCCGTTTCCGCTGCATCCAAAACTCAGAGTCAAACCTCAAACGGGAGATTTGGAGCGTCTTGGATTGAAATAAACGAATGATCGATCAAACGATCCAACAAGCAGTATCTTGACCACGGGAAGTGCGGCGTTTGCCGTTTGGTCTTAAGTAGGCCTGGACTTCAGTTTGTTCCCCTTTCAGCTTTCGCATGACCTGTACTACTTTGGACGTGTTATACTTGGTATATACTCCGGTAGTTTGGTCCACATGAGGACCATCTGCACGAGATTTTTGCAAGGGAATTGTTCGATATTTTCACATGAATCAGCCGAACTCTTACAGCATTCAGAATAATAAATCCTGTTTAAGCCTTAATCTTCTGTCTCCCGAACTACCAAATAAGATAGAAGGATAAAAGAGTTAAAAAAAAGATAAAAGAAATAGCAACAGCAGCAGCAGCGTCAGCATTGATGAAGGGTTTACCTGTACTAAAATGTGGCCATAGAAGCAAGACGGCAATTGCTAAACCACTTGTATACAGATGATAAGACACAAACAAAATTGAAATGCACATGGAGGAGACAGAAATACATACTAAATTAAAAACTCAGATATTGCCGAGGATGTTTCCCACACAATATTTGAGGCGACAAGTGTATACACGTATAAACTTGTGGACCACAGCACGTCTCATTATCTTTAGCCACATAGGAAAGTTCACGTATGGACCATGAGTCCTATGTATTATCATGATAAGAGTTTGTCAACATTCTCCAGAAAATTTAAATTGTGGTACAATCATTAATTTAAATTGTGGCTCAATGATTGTGAAGTCCAACAATGTACAGGTTTGACCAGAACATGCCGTATCCTTGCTTATATTCCAAACTGATATTTTGAACCCAGGATATATCTAAAAGGAGAAAAATATATTTATCGAAACGTCCTATTACACCTTGGTTGTAGTTCAACTCACGAGCATGGCAAGAATTGGATTCGCTGGCATCAACACACATAAAAAACTTGACACACCTGGTATCACACATCTCCAAGTATACAGGCAGAAATGTCAGTGTTAGGCACAACATGTGGATTCCAGCAGTTCCCAATGCAGGCTACATTCTGCCGTGGTCCGACCATACATTTAACATGGCGCTGATCAATCAATTCCCAATCAGTTTCAGCGAAAACTACTGGAAGCCCAGTAAATGCATATCCATGTTCTGAAATGATGGCGTGAGAAACTGAGAGAACCACCTGAGACCATGGAAAAGATGGCCAGTAAACACAAAATTTTCCACATATTAGTCAAATACTGAAGCAATATTGCAAGACAAGTCAGAATATTATTATAGTATTGTGCATGGCTGAGAGCTGGTTTTCTAAATAAACAAAAATACAATACCATTTTCTTTCAGCGGTAGGGGGGTCATTGGGTCATTGAGGCTTCTCTCCTCCTTGCTCTTGTCCACCTTCACCCTTCCCAACAAGCTACCAAACATCCAATAAAGCTCGAGTTAACCCCTCATAAACATCATGGCAATGTTTCAGGTCAACAGCTCGTGTCAATTGATCCAATGTTAAAATGTCCCTTGTTTGAGTTTGACATTGACTAATCATAAAGCACGCTTTCCAATAGCCGACCGAAATCTCAAAGGTTGAACAGTGCATTCATATAATGAATCTAACATATGATACTACAGAGAAATGCAGGAGACAAAACAACAAAGAAAAGATGCTAAACAATTAGAATAGCATAGCACAAGGTAAAATCATCATGAGCAAGTCTTGCATCATATTATCTTCTAGGAACAAATATAAGATATTTAGGATATGCAGGATTAGCATTCTTCTGTATATCAAAAACCATTTATTTAGTATATATATGTAACACATGGGCGAATTAACCACAGAAATACTAGAAAATACAGCGGTTATACCAGGGAACCAATCAGTTCATATGCTTCCATCACTTTCGGGTCCTCTTCGTCTTCATAACCAACCTGCAGAATTCGCGGTCCATTAACCGACCAAAAGGAACGTCGGCCATCATCCTGAAAAGAAATGAACTTTCAGCGATGATTTGACATTTAAACGAGTGGCAGACTATGGTCAGATGACAAGAGGGAACCAAAATGATAAAAGTCATGAAGTCAATTGCCAAAATAATTGTTACAAACTATATTGGCCATTTACTTAAAATTCAAAATTGACATAAGATAAGTTGGTCAGAAGGGCTTGGTCTTGTACTCTATTTCATGCTTGGAGCTCCCAGGTAGGAGTCTTTGTTATTGGTTATAACTATAATTTTACTTTGTTACACTACACATCTGGTTAAAGCTCTGAATACTGAGGTATCAATGACCTTGAGCATCAGCACACCATAATGCCAGATTGTGGGGTGCTATCAAGCAAGGGTGTGTGTGACCATGCACCACTTGACATGACATTTTTGGTTCATTACAGCTGGAGTGTGATGATCTCCTACCATGGGTCCTGGGCCACAACTGCAACACAGTTTATGGGGGTGGAAAGCCTACTTGTATGCACTAAAATTGGTCCAGATAGTCAGGCAGGCATGCACATCTTTGCATGGATCCACCCCCTTCTAGTTTAACAAGTAACCTAACTTTGAAAAGTGTAGTACGTGGTGCTCAGAATCTTTTCAAGATATGATTGGTAACAAGCTCGCAGTTGCCAAAATTGAAACTCAATAAGTCAAATTAATGTATATATTAAGAAATGGTCAAGAGATACTAGCAATTTTTTTCTTGAAGAGAATTGTACGGTCCATTACTATTGATAAACTGATTTTTTTTCGTTTTTTTCCTAGCATAAGTTTTTGTTGGAGCTCAAGATTTGCATGATGATAAATGATAGCATGCTCTAGACATGTATATTCTTCTTTTCAGAATTTTTAATACACAAACAGGTGCATTATGTGGTTGGTAACATGGTAACATCTAAAGGAACTGTGAAACAGGAGATGTTCTCTTGTCCCATAGACCCATAATTAATGTGGCTATTTAAGGTTCAAAACAGAAATGCAAGACTGTTTCAGCATGACCAACAGGACTAAGAGGGTGCTTGGATACCTTTTAGTCCCATGACTAAAACTAGTCTGGCTAAAAGTTGTTAGTCTCACCTATGCTTGGATCCAAATCCGCATTAATTATCTCTCTTCCTCTCTCCCTCTTCTCCCTCTCCAGCCAATAGATGGGGTATGCTACAAATTTCTATGAGATTAATGAAGAGAGAGAGAGCTAAAATAAAGTTTAGTAGGGTTCTCCTTACTAAAATGTTTTAGTCCCAAGACTAGTTTTAGCCCCTCTTTAGTCAGGGGTGCTTGGAACTTTAGCCTCTCAAATAGACTAATTTTAGTCAAACTAAATTTAGTCCCATAGATCCAAGCACCCCCTAAAACGGATAGGGACAGACTGACAAATGCTTTTTTTTCTCAAATAGACTGAAAAACGTGACATTGTGGATGTAAATAGGATAATATGATTACAGGGGGAAGAAAGGAGTTTATTTAGTAAAACATGTTAAACAATGCACCAGAAAAACAATTGAGTAACTGGAGAAACGAGACAATAGCCACTAGCCCACTACCATGGAATATTAAAATCACCTGCAATACAATCATATAAATAGCCTCCAAAGTCTGTTGGCGAATTTCAGAATCCTCAACGGCTTCTCGTTCATGAGAGAGTGCACTTGACAGCTCAAGTGGCATTTTCGATCTGTCTTCTTCAGTATATATCTGTAGTATCAGCCAAAAGCTGTATGAGTAGTACACTAACGTGAATATTCATCATTTAGCACAAAAAAACAAGGACTTTTTGAACAATTACTTAATCGACCAAAAGTCATATACTAGCACAACTGGGGTGAAATATCCACTGTTGCATTATGGACCACTATGTCTGTACTTTTGCAAAGTGTATTAAGGAGATTGGGTGTGCAAGGGAATGATGCACATATGTATTTCTACATGAAAATATAGATGCTGAGCTTAGTCTTCAACAAGATATATTATCAGGAGAAGTTAATGCCTGGACAGAAACTTCGACAAGAATATGCCTTCTAAAACATAGAAGGAAGCTCATAGACGGAAAACATACTGCTATTGTATATTTGAAGACATAATCAAACTAACCATGGCCGTAAGAAGGTCATCAGTGCACACAAGTTATCAATCAGAAGGAAATGAATATTACCAAGACAAGAGAGAAGGGAAAGAAGCGCACAAAAGATCATGTCAAGTGCCAATAAAGGATACTGATGTGATGCGGAAATGTTAACGATGTGTACCTTTTTTCCAGCCACCGGCAAAAGTAGAGCTGGCCAAAGATATTCTGCTAAAGAAAGCAAATTCTGTAGCTGAGTATCAGCCTCAAAGCAACAATTGCGGATTGTACCAGCAACCTGCAACAAAACAAAAAGGTTTGAAAAGCAAAAAAAAAAGTGGGGACACAGCTATTTGATAATAATATATACTAGATTCAACACCAATACAATTCAGAAAATTATGGCACTTGTCTAGAAATGGAGTGCAAGAGAGGAACTAGTTCGAATTTCTGGTAAATCGTACATGCAAGAAACAATAACAAGTTACAGAATAATGCAGCATTACAATTGAATTGTCAGCAAACTGATTTGTTAGCATTCCCTTTGTGTATCTGCAGTAGACACTGCACAGTAATTTCATTAAAATATTACAAGAGCTGATGCATGCGACATTGATTAGTAAAAACTCAGCCCTAGGAGAAGACCTCCAGTCGTATTTCAATCAGAAGAAATTTCTCAGACTGCAGGACTGAGAAAAGGCCCCGAAGACCGGCTGCCCAGGACGTGCCTGCAGCACGTATAACTTCGAAGGCAGCCACAGCAAGATTAGTACTCCCTCTGATTCAAGATAGGAGTACATGTTTAGGACATCAGCAAGGTCTACACGATGAAACTTTGATCAACAATATCTACGAAAATATTTCAAGCAAAGGCAAGTACAAAGTCGGAAGTACTTTTCATGATGAATGTAGAAGCATCTATGTTGTATTGTCTATTGGTGTAATTCTTTAAATACAGATGGTCAAAAGAAAAGGTTTGACCGGCACAAATCCAAAACGAAAATGTATTTTCGAATCAGAGGGAGTATCTGATAAAGAACTGGTCTAATATGCCAAAAGTAGGGAAACCAAGAGCAGTCACTTCAGTATAGATGTTACATTTATGCCAAAACAAAGATTAAGCAGCAAGTACCCCTTTCTTTCTCAGTTGGTTTGTTGAATCAAATTGTCGAATAATCTGCTTGAGAAGACCTCTCTTAGGTTCCATCAATATTCTCCTTCCAGCTTCGACCTTTGATATATTGACAAGTATGGAGGCAACATATTCAAAGATGTCTTGATCTGCATTATTTAACTTAAAAAATCAGTTACATCAATGAATATATTGGCACAGAATCAATACAAGCAATCATAAAAATGGGAACATGCTATGAAAATGATTGCAAAAGTGAAAATTAGATCAATCAGCAAGAAGAAAGAAAATTGAGATAGAAGTTTCATGTCTACATTGATGCTTCAAACCATGTCAAAACATTGCAAGAACAGGTCATAGCATAAATGTATGATACAATTTATCATTCTGCTGGCAGTGTTTATTGATCATCATCAGAAACTTACATAATACATGGAGTTTCAACCTCCTTACATAAATTCACATGAAAATGTGTACACCATTTTTTGTGCAATCAGACAGCAAGAAAATAAACAAAAGAAAATGAACGCACAACCAAAATGAGGAGCAGAATCTGAAATGACCCAAAAAAATGATAACAAACTTAATATATTAAACAGATGAAAGATTCTTATCTGTGTGTAGAAGTTACATTAAATCTGTAACATATGGGCGGATGAAACTAACCTTCAGAATCACTGGATGACCTACAGAATGATCGCACAAGCTTTGCAACATACAACCCTTGCACCTTTTCATCCCCAACCTTTCAGAATGGCAGTCATATTAGTCTTTCCTTGACTGGGGTCATCACTAGGAATGACTCAAATAGTCAAATAAACAAAAGGATTGCAATTTGGAATCAATTCAAAGAAAATGGTCAGTCACAAACTAAGCATAGCGTGTGGATACCAGCAACACCAACGATGAGCATCACTTTAGGGATAAACATAGATGCGGAATAACTTAGTAAATCAAAAGCAATGACGGTTGTAACTTGTACACAATGTCAAAATGTCAGATAGGGGGCATCTCTCACAAATTTGGGAGAAATGAAGAGGCGGAAGAGAAGCGGGCCTACCTGTAGGAGCGCGGCGACGCCGGACGCGACGTGGGTGAGGTTGACGAGCAGCATGACGAGGCTTCGCGCGAGCGCCGGCTGCTCCCCGGCGCGCCTGGCGACGACGTCCATGGCGGCGTCGACGGCGCCGAGCGCGGCGAGGCGGGCGGCGAGGGCGGCGTCCTGGGTGAGGTTGACGAGCGAGTCCGCCGCGGCCTCCCCCGCGCCGCTTCCGGCCGCGGAGGCCAGCAGGCGGAGCAGCGCCGGGAGGGCGCGGTCGGCGCGCGCCGCCAGCGCCCGCAGGCCGTCCTCCCCGCCCGTCAGCCCCCGCACGATGTCCACGGCCGCGCTCCGCACCTGCGGCTTGGGGTCGGAGAGGAAGCCGATCAGCTCGTCGATCTCGTCGGCCATGGCGGCGGCGGCGGCGGCGAGGGTTTCCTGGCTGCTGTGCTGATGGAGCGAGGTGTCCGGCAGCGGCGCGATGGATGCGGTGAAGCCCATGATACGTGAACCTCGCCCGAATACGTAATTTCCAAAATTACGTATACGGCATCGAATGACAGCGCCCGCCAAGCCGCCGGCCGGCGTCACGCAGCAGCAGCGGTCGGTCGGCGCAGAGAGAGGATCGTGGGGGCGCAGAACACGTGTCGTTTTCCAATCGGGGGCGCGCATAACACGTTTCTATTGGGGGACACACAGTGGGTCCGGTTCGCATGCAGGACAGCAGGAGGCCCACCCGCGCTCCTCGTGCATCACGATTCTCACGACCACGGTTATTTCTCGCTTGAGGACCTCAAGCTTGTCGTAATTACTTACTACATTTCAAAAAAAAAACAGACCTCCGCGGATTAAAAAAGTATCACCGGCGATAATGACGCTCGATTTGCCACGGCCAGGGTCATATCAACAACTCATCATGCTCGTGGCGATGGGATTCCCTGACCAGGAAGAAGAGTTCACCGCAGCTTGAGCCACACGTACTCACTGATGCCGTACTACGTGCTGGTCCATACGTCAAACGCAGCCGGCATGCACTTTGAATAATTTGAGCTTGCACTGCATGACAAATGGTCGTCTTTGGGGTGTGCCCATCGGCTAATAGGTTCACGCATGTGTTTAACGATACTACTTTTGTCCCTTTCCCCTGCAACAGTAGCGACATGACATTTTCCCCCCACTTTGTGAGTTGTGACGTTCCTGTCAATTGTCCATGTCCCTGCTGTTGCCTAGCGTGTGTTTTCTTGCATATTGAGAACAAAGGGCCCGGCAAAGAGGACTTAATTAGGACTTCCGAATGTGCCATATATAGTTATAGGATGATCGATGTTCGTTCAAAAAAAAAGTCATAGGAGGGCACCATGTGATCTCGACGTAAATCTTGTGAAAATTATAGGGTTACAGACTGTGATACATTACATGATAAAACACTTTTTATAACTTGTAAATGTGCGAAGCACTTATACAACTTCTTGAACCAGTAGCTTTGCGGTAGCCTTTTTACGTGTCAAGTTTGCGATATAAATATAGTTTGGACAAACAACGTGTGTGTGCTTCAAAATAAATCCAAGTAAGCACGTCAAAGATCATATCGCAGGCCTTACATGAAATCGCGGAAACCATATATAGTTTTGTTACAGCGGTGAGGAGAAACGCTTCTGAAATAAGCTGCACAGAAATGTAAAGCGACGCTGCAATGGAGACAAGCCCCGAGAACGGGATTCGATTCAGATTCTAAATAAACAGGAGCAGTTGAGAGAAGCGTGAGCTGAGAGGAATTTCAGAATTAAACTCTAAGTTCTCACACCTCACCTGATATATATGACCCTCAGTTCGCGAGCCTTCGAAATGTAACCTCATACATGTGAACTTCTTGGACTAAGGGGATTTCAACCTTTTTTTGTGATTTCAGAATTTTGTTCTATATTTTCCTTCTCCAACCCAAGTGAATGGGCATATTTAACCCCTACTCATGTCTTTATCATTTCCTCCTCCCCCACTGATGTGTGGGGCCAGCAGTGTGTGAGACCCCTAGCGTCGGTTCTTTGACGTCCTTCGTATGCCGGCGCAATCGGCCTCCCCTGCAGCCCACCTCCACCCCTTGAGTGCCCTCCTTCCCCTTGAGCACATCAGCTGGCCACGACGATCGGCGGCTCATCGGAAGGCAAGCAGCAGGGCGCAGCGTGGGGCAGGCCATCGTGCCATGCGGAGTACGCGTACTGACGCCTCGACGGTGGTGCTCTCATAGCGATCGCGCGCCGTAGCGTCTGCTGGTGGCGCCTCCTTGCACAGTGCCCCCGCACGCCTCTCCTGGCAGTTGTGCCCCTGGGGCTCGGCGGCAGCCGCGCCGCCCAAACGTCCAGTGCCCAGCGCCAAAGAGAAGAGAAGACAGGGGTAAAGATGTCCATTCACTTGGTTTAGAGAAGGAAAAATAAAAGCAAATTTTCAAAAAATAGTAAAAAGGATGAAATTCTCGGAATCGAAGAAGCTCGCGTGCACATATTCATATTTGAAAAGATATGTGAATGGAGGGTTATCTCAGGTGAGAGGCGTGCGAACTTAAAGTTAAATTTCAAAATTATTCGTGAGTGGAACAAGCTGAAAAAAAAAGTGGATCATTAGCTGTTCCATACAAGGTAATGCAAACTGGACCACCAAGGTGAAAGGCCCATGTCGTCAATGGCGTAAAGCGCCGGGACGTGCTCGCAACTTTCCCCACCTCCAATCCAAAATGTCCTCTTGTTTGTTCCTCTTCCTCGCGTCGCGGCCGCCCGCGCCACCGCCATCCGCAGCTACCACCCACCCACCCCCGCCCTTTCAAAAACCCAACCGAAAAAAGCGCACGCAGCCAGCCAGAGCCGCTGCACACTGCACGCGCGCGGGCGCACCCACCCTCCCCACTCCTCCCTTCCCTCCCTCCGCGCCCGTTCCGTCCGCTTCAAGCAAGGCAGCCCCGACGCTCGCGTGCCCCTCCCGCATCACCCCCGATGCCGGCGCTCGCGGCCGCAACGGTGGCGGTGGCGGCGGCAGCGGCGGCGTGGGCGCTGCGGGCGGCGGTGTGGGCGTGCCTCGCCGCGTCGGCGATGCTCGTCGCGGAGGCCGCGTACATGGGCCTCGCCAGCCTCGTCGCCGCCGCCGCCGCGAGGCTGTGGCGGCGGACCGACCGGAGGAGGAGGAGGTGCCGGTGGGAGCCCATGCCCGGGTGCGGGGGCGGCGACGTCGAGGCCGGTCCCGCGGCGGCGGCGGAGTTCCCCATGGTGCTCGTGCAGATCCCCATGTACAACGAGAGGGAGGTGAGCCGCCGTCTGCGCTTGCGTTTCGGAATCTCTGCTTCTCTCTGTAAATCAAGCTGAATGCGCGTGCCCCCGCTCCAATTGCTGCTACACCTCGCGATCGCGTCGCGAGGTTGCAGAACCAGAGGATTCGGCGCGGCGTCTCTTGCGATTTTCACGAGGTTTTCTTGATGTGGACCTATTGTCCAAAGTCCGAAAATACTTGAATGCGCCGCTCTGATAATTTTCTGGGGGCATTTATCATCAAGCTACTAGTTTGGTGGCTTCAGTTCAGGGTGCACTAATACTTGGGTGTCCTTTTTCTTGTCTCCGAATGGATTGGGGATAACGAACTGACCACTTGGGCGATTTAGGAAGCCAAGAGTAGTGTCACATTGTGTTTGTAGTGTTCTCTCTCTACTCTCCGGGTGGAGTTAGTATCAGAAATGGGCTCCACTGTTTAGGCTCACCTCACACACTGCACACTGGCTTTCACTAGTGGAATCGTGATGCTACCACTTAAAGATCATTAGCCCCCTACAAATGATGGCATTGCATCGCTTAACAAAAGGATGAAATACCTCGGTTGCATGCCTAAAGGGATCACCAAGTCGCGCTAAAAAAATGAGTTGGGATGAGAGGAATGGAGACGGGTAGAGCAGAGTGCAGTGCCTTCTTTTGCCATCCTGGTGTGGTGTTAAGTAAAACATACCAGTTATGCAATTGGTGACGTCAGTTACCGGGTAAGATGGTTGGGGGCGATCTCGTTTTTTCTTGTTGTACCGACACTGTCAATTATCATTACTGCAAGTTTACCCCTTTGTTTATCACTCTGGTCGATTGACTACCAATGCTGAACAACAATAGTTTTTTCCAAGGTGTCTGAACATTGTTCTTGAGCGCCATGCAATTTTATAGAATTTGACACTGGAATCAATGCAACACTTGTTTATTTTTGCAGGTCTACAAGCTATCCATTGGTGCAGCGTGTGCCCTCACGTGGCCACCAGACCGTATTATAATTCAAGTCTTGGATGATTCCACTGATCCGATTATTAAGGTACACCAAGTGGTTTCTCTCGTTTTACTAAAGGTGAATTCTTTTATATAACTCTGGGTCCAATGGTGGTTGCTGTGATGCATTTTTTAAAGTTAATTGTGTGTTGATTTTATACATAAATGATCAGTTCTCATCTCAATGGAGCATATGAATACAAAGTACTAATTTGCTAGGTTAGCCCCAGCAACATTGCATTGACATACTATATGTGTGAGTAGGATCATTTAGTCACTTTTAATGAACACAAAAAACTAATGCTTCAAAAGATTTAAAGTTTAGAAAGGCTTTTGTGCAATATACAGGAATGTTAAGAGGAAGAGGATAGACAAAGCTTCTGTACACTGCACATTCATTGTGGAAGATATTAAACATATCTGTGTTGGCCAGCAGTCTGGCATAATGCAAGTTACACAATCTATTAAATATCTATAAAGTAGCTAAGGTTCTGTTTTTTTCTACAGAAAGGCATTAGTATCAATGTCTTAAACCCTGCCTGCTAAATGCTCTCAAGAGTATCCATTTTGTGGTTGTATGTAGATAGTTATGCCACTGTAATAAATCACTTTCCTGAAATGCAGGAACTAGTGGAGCTTGAATGCCTGGATTGGGCCAACAAAAAAGTTAACATCAAGTATGAGGTTAGAAATAACAGAAAGGGATACAAAGCAGGTGCACTGAAGAAGGGCATGGAGCGTATATACGCCCAACAGTGTGACTTTGTTGCTATCTTTGATGCAGATTTCCAACCTGAATCTGACTTCCTTTTGAAAACTATACCATTTCTTGTGCATAACCCAAAGATTGCACTTGTACAAGCACGTTGGGAGTTTGGTAAGCATAAAGATATCATTTTTTTAGTCATGTGTATATTATACTTATTTAGGAATATTCTGTTTTACAGTTCCTATCCTCGTTGAACATTAAGCAAACAGGTTATGTTCATGGTTCTCGCACATGGTGGTGTCACCTGTCTTCTTCATATGTAGTTCTTTTTTATCTGTTAAGAGAGTATACAAATTTTGTTAGTTTGTACTCTTTTGTTCAGTTAGTTTGTTTCATTAGCAGAGATTATTTCTGAATTTTTATACTTATCCAAATCTTCTGTGTAAAATAACATGATAATTTGTATTTTTAACCAAGTAAAGGTATCGACTAAGGCTGATTACTGTGGATGTTCCAGTGCAATTTCTTCACCATTTGCCATGATAGTTTCCATATTGATGAAGTGAGGAGTTTTGTTCATTATGATTACAGGATGTTCCTGACCTGGCCTTTGCCGGGCGATTTTGCAGTGAACTATGGTGTTTGCCTGATGACAAGGATACAGAAGATGTCTCTAGACTATCATTTCAAAGTGGAGCAGGAATCAGGATCATTTGTACACTCGTTCTTTGGCTTCAATGGTAAGAGCTGGTTCACAGCTATGCACTGAGGTTATGATTTTGCCCTGGGACTGACTGTTTCTGTCACAGGAGGGAGTGGGATGAATTGTGTGAAAACTAATAACACTTGTTTTCTGTTCATAGGTACAGCTGGTGTGTGGCGTGTATCTGCTATTAATCAATCTGGGGGATGGAAAGATCGCACCACTGTAGAAGACATGGACTTGGCTGTACGGGCAAGCCTCAAGGGATGGGAGTTCTTGTATGTTGGTGATATTAGGGTATTTGGCTGAATCTCTGTGAACTTCAAATAGTTGCTTTTTGCTGAGGCTATGGTATGTTGTGCCATGTCAGCATTACAACTGCAAATCCTATACAGGTTAAAAGTGAACTTCCAAGTACCTTTCAAGCGTACCGACACCAACAGCATAGGTGGACTTGTGGTGCTGCCAATCTCTTCAGGAAAATGGCATGGGAAGTCATCACCAACAAGGTTCGCCTTCTTGGACCCTACTCCGTAAGGCATTGCAATGAGTTTGTCATGCTATAATTACCATCTGACATTGTGCAGGAGGTGTCAATATGGAAGAAACATCATCTGTTATACAGCTTTTTCTTTGTGCGAAGGGTTATCGCTCCCCTCGTGACATTCTTGTTTTATTGCGTTGTGATCCCTTTGTCTGCCATTGTTCCTGGTGTAAGCATTCCTGTATGGGGGCTGGTCTATATTCCCACTGCCATTACATGTATGAATGCCATCAGAAATCCTGGGTATGCATATTCTAACTGCGACAACCTTCCATCTGCCTTAACATGTTGCCACCTGATTATGACATTTTGTAATACATCAGGTCTCTCCATCTGATGCCCTTCTGGATTCTGTTCGAGAATGTCATGTCCATGCACCGCATGCGTGCTGCTCTAACTGGTTTGCTGGAGACTGCACATGCAAATGACTGGGTAGTCACTGAGAAGGTAGGAGATCTGGAGAAGGATGATCTTGATGTTCCACTCCTTCAACCAGTGAAGCCAACTGAATGTGTTGAGAGGTAACTGAATAAGCTTGTAGCCTAAAAGTTAACTTTTTTTTGGTGTTGGAGGAATAAATAGCTATTGCTTCTTGCAGAACGTGCTTATGATTTAAATGTTTGCCTTTGCAGGATTTACATTCCTGAGCTCTTGCTTGCACTCTACCTCCTAATATGTGCCTCATACGACTTGGTCTTAGGAAGCCATAAATACTATCTTTACATCTACCTCCAGGCCTTTGCATACATCATAATGGGTTTTGGTTTCGTTGGAACGAGAACTCCATGTTCATAGCATTTTTGATGATGTTACTAATCCCCATTCACTATTTGCTACTAGGAGTACTTTGTGTGCAAGGTAAACCTTATCTGATGATAGTGGTTGGCATGATACTGGGCCTTGCATAGTCTAGTGGGTTTTAGATTCCTAACAGTAAAATTCCTTATTTACCACTGGTTACTCAAAGTTTTATGATTTGCCACTGGTAAACCCATTTTCCCTGGCATACATGCATTTTCTCAATTACCGCCTTGTGCTAGTCTGCTAGATGTATTTGGCTTTAATAGTCCCATGGCAGAACAGAGATATAATTGGGTTCATTGTTGTAATAGGACGAGATGCAGAGTTTGTATCCTAAATGGATTAGGAACTTTGTGTAGCATACATTTTTATGATCGTCATGTGTAGAGAACTAGAGATGCCAACCATGGATGTATGTACACAACGAGGAATCGATGAAAGATGGTATTGAATCTTGTATTGAGTTTGAGACATAGCATAAGCCAATAACCATTTTGTTTCGACTCTGCTCCTCTATTCTGCAAATAGTGGAGCAATGTGGGGTTCTACATCAGCATCAAATCGAAGCATAGAACGTAGAAACCATATATGATTGGCTGTGCATGTGGATCATCTATTCATCTGTGTTGACGATCTCAATGCTACATAGAAATGCAAGGAGGTGATTCGCAAAAAGAAAAATGCAAGGAAGTGAAGCAAGAATCTTTTGCTTTCTGGGGTGAGCAAAGGGAAATCTAGCCGGTTCGCTTGCTTTGTCGGATGCTGATTGGTCACTTTATGTGATGAGCTGTATTGTTTTTTTTTAGATTGTCTAGACTCTAGATCCTACACTTGTCCGGCTTTGCTGGAGTTTCTCTTTTCATATTTTTCCGTTTTGTTTTACTAATAATTTCTTTTTGGTTCGTTGTCCAGTACGCCATGCATGTGTGAAATGAAATGACTATGATGCCACCTTGTTTGACCAATTAAAATGTTTGATACCCTCAAATAAGGAAATTATTAGAATATACATGTTTTCCCCTATTTTTACTTTGTGGACAAGTCAAGGATAAAGAACAAGAAGCGGCCAAGTGAAGACTATATTTAGTTTCACCCTACAGTCACTTTAAATAAAGTGATGTTTCGGGCATTGACACAATATTTATAAAATAGAGCAAAAATATATTGTTTTTACTTTGTCACAAAAGTTTACGATAGTTGAATAAAATAGTCTTAAATATACCTTATTTATGGTTCGAACTCGAATATGCTTTTGTTTATGGTCAATGCGAACTGAGCGGTGGCTCAATATTAAACACATCTTGTTCTCATGTAGTAGGGCAAGGGAGGTGTGGAGCTCGTTGGGAGCCTGGCAAATTTTAGAAAGGTATTGTTGATAATCGATAGATTAATCATACGGGAGATTATTAGGAATGAAGGGGGAGAAAAGAAACTCAAACTTGGTCGGGCAGAGTTAATTCTTGTATATCTGGTGGCAAAGGAGATAACTAGTTCGTGGGGAGGAAATTCAATCTCCATCCAGATTGGCACTCTCCATTGCAGCAATTAGGAGGCTGTAATTAATCAAGGATGGGGGAAACCGTCAGAAGATTATTTGATGATCAATATTGATGGTGCATTTGAGGAAACGAGGGGAGCTCTGGCGTTGCACATAGTTTCATTGCCCACACTCGGGATGCGGCATCAGCAGAAGCAGCTGCGTTGAGGGACGGTTTTCTTTTGGTCCAACAAATTGGGTGCATCCATGTTGAGATCCAATATGATTGTCTGGAAGTGCTGCAGACGATGTAAGATGGAGGATTCTCGGCTACGACAGCAGTTGCTATATATGATGAGATGGCCCTGCTGTGGGAAGAGTTTGGCGAGATTTCTATTAACCACTGCAACAGATCCTGTAATACACTGCTCATGAGCTAACCAGGCAAGCTTTACTTCCGAAGGACTGTCAGGTGTGGGCGGATCCTCCCAATTTTATTTTGCAGCGTCTTGTAAACGACGTATCCAATTTTTTATTCAATAAAGCTGGCTAGCAGTCTCAAAAAGGGAAAAAAGTTTTGTCAATATGAGAAACTATAAGCCTAGTTACTTTTTTTTAGAATTACACAGTACAACACAGACACTAATAACTCGCAAACCCTACCTCTATGAGCACCTCTGAAGGACCGAGCACCCGGCGGATTTGGAGATTCCCAAAGTCACCATTGACACCTTGTTGTCGACGGGACACTGCTTACCACTTAACGCATAACGCCGGTAAATCCTGAGAAAATCCTATGAAAGGTGCGAGAATCAAGATTTGAACTCTGGTGGGTAGCATCACAATTTGACTTATACCTGATCATGAGTCCGGGCGTGTCGGGTTACCGGGTCAAAAATCTTGCCCCACACGCCGACCTGTCACACCGTTGGGTCGGGTAAGGTTCGAGTTTTTTATTATAATTTTCAGGCTAGTCCGGGTTAGTTTCTTGATTCAGGTGAAATTTCGGCGTCCGCCCCGTCGCACAGTCAGGGTCGTGTCGGGTTTTTTTTCAGACGGGACGGATCGGGTTTATCCGGTCGGGCAACTCATCGTGAGATATAATTTGACTACAAGTCAATTCGCATCAGCCTGCTTAAAGGAGGTCCTAAGAGGGAGAGTGTGTGTGAGCATTTGTATCCATTCTGTATTTTTTTTTATAAAAAAAAGAGTACGTTGGGCCAAGTGCGCAAACATAGAGCAACTCCAACAGTTTGGCAAACCAACTTGGCATCCATATAATTTTGGCAAAACAAGAAAAATTAGCCTCCAACAGTTTGGCAAACCAACTTGGCAAAAATGGAAACTTGGCAAAACTCACCTCCCCACGCGCATATATGCGCGCGCAGATCGTGGTTGCCATCGTTGTTTCCCTCTAGGTGGGAGGGTGAAAAAGAAATAAAGAATAGAGAAGGATTCCTGATGTAAGTTTTTCAAGAGGTGGAAGGGCACATACATAATTTTGTTTCTCTCATGATTCCCGATGTAAGTTAGATCTGGATTTGGCAAGTGAATTATGCCAAACTGTTGAAGATCAATTTTTTTACTTTGCATAGCTTTTTAGAAGTTGGCAAAACACGAGATTTGCCAAGTAAATTTTGGCAACCTCTTGGAGATGCTCTAAGCTCAACAAAAAGAAAAGGCAACATATATATAAAAAAAGAAAGAGTACGTTGGGCCGAGTATTTTATCATCAACCTCCAAACTAGCCTTTAACCGGCTACCTTTAACACCCAATGCCTGTAAGTAATATGAGTTACATAAATGTATAATATGTTCTTAAAAGAAGAAATAAAGTGAATTGCCGGTCTCTTTCAGCTAGTAGCTTTGAGTTGATTGAGCACAGGTTTTCATTGTCTTGTTTATTTCTGATTGTGCAAATTAAAGTGGATTCACTAAACACGAAACGAATTAAGCAAGTCACCATCACTGTTCGTTTTGGTGGTGGTCGGTGCTTGATTTGTCTTTGAGAGAAAAGTAATGTTGGCAGTTCTTTGGTGGCTGATTTGTTCGAGAGAAAAGATCTTGCCGGTGCATGGTACGATAAGTCAAGCGAACAGGCTGACGCGTAATGGGATGTGACCAAGGATGTGGGGTTAAAAGGCGTCAACTGTGACTTTAAAGAAGAAATCGCAAAAGGTGTAGAAGAAGGTTCTGGAAGAGAAACGTGGAGTTCCACGAGCTAGCTGGACGTTTTCGCTGCTTTGACTTTGCTTATTTTTTTGTAGTGACGACTCAACTAAGATCGAGTGGTTTATATTTTGGTCCCTTTTTTGCTTTATTTCGTTATTATGTTTCAACATCAGGGAACTAATACATATGCTTTTATGCTTTATTCGTTATTATTTGGCTTCCCTTTTTACGCTTTATTTTGTAGTATGTAGGATGACACATAGCCCTTCGTCCCACAAAGACTATTAATTTAGTTTTCAAAATTTATCCCACAATAAGTGTTTTTAGCTTGTATTAAATGTTCTTCTCATTAAACTAACACTAACTCTCAGTGGGGGTTTCATGGATATAAATAGGCGGTTATGTGAGCATTTTTGATGATGTGGTAGTGTATTAATGAAGAGAGGTAAAATGAGTTTCATGAGGACGACACCCTTTTTTCCCCTTTATACACAGTTACCTAGACAACTTATGTATTGCATGCAACCTAGAAAACTACAATAGATGAAACTATGCATCGAGAGGGATATGTTTCATTATAGTATCAAACGCTTTTAGATGATGCGTCACTTTAGGTAATCGTGTCCATGACATCTCCACTTAGAATGGCCTAAGGCGAGTTTAGTGGAGTTTCATGAAAAGTTTCATTACATTAAATAGGTTGACGTGACGAATAGAGAGAATGTGAGAGCTTAATGGGATGTGAGGAGTTTCATCACCATGAAACTTCACTGACACATTTACTTAGTTTTCAGTCTAGGTAAATTGTGCTCATGAAACTTGCATTGAGACTGACCTAAGTACCAAGGAAATATTACATTGAGAAGCATATGGAGCCAATCAAATGCTATTATGTTATTTTCAGATTCCAATAATGCATGATTAATTAGAGACAACAAGGTCACTTGTCACAATTACTAAGGTAAGTCTCAGTAGAAGGGGTCACGAGGGAGTTTCAAGAGTGATATATCACCTTTACCGTATTGGTTTGTGGGATGACACACTTCTCTCAATGCACAATGTCATAGCACAGTTTCATAGGTTCTTGTAAATATTTAATTTTTGCATGTTGGATGGTCAGTTGTGCCATACAAATTGTGTCACTTGTCTCCGTGGGAGGGTCATGAGGGTGTCATTCCTAGCACTCCGCGCCGACCCAGGGCTATGAGGATGACCCTAATTTGCTCTCTCTCCTATTAAATATATATCATGACATGTATTCTCTTTTACATATGTGACACCCTATTTAATGTATATGAATTGAGACTAGTCTAACATGTTTTAATTTTTTCTAAACGAATAGTCTTTGTGCAACGGAAGGAGTATGGCCTTCAACTTACTTTTTCGATATAATTTTGCATTTCACTCACCATTAATTGCTGCAGTTCAAATGGACCAATGGCAACAAATGTATATATAGATTGTTTTATTATATGGATTAGATGTCGGCAAAATCTACCTTTTGTTTGAAAAATACAAGGATTAATTTGTTTCCTTAGGATAATCCTTTTAATTTACAAATAATTAATGGTAATGCACAATTATCGTTGTGACATGAAATTGATGTTATTTGTTCGTATTCAGTAAGACTTTTAATTATTTTTTATCATGCAAACAAAATAAAAACAGAGTAATCATTGGTCAAAGTATTGGCCTGAAATTGAAACGGACTGCTTCTTATGATTGAGGGAATACATACCTGTATTATTAGCATGGTCTTATCTATAAAATTTATATAGGTGAGACCCACTATAAGTCATGGTTGGATTTCTCTCAACATGCAAGCATTTCACGTCATCATCCACTATATGACATGTCATCATCCACCAAATCACATATTTATGTCTTAAATCGATTTTCTGTGGCTTATAGCATATATATCACACCACAAAATTCCTGCCGACGATTTTATGATTCACTCTCAACAAAATAACATGCTTTCATATATAATGAGTTTACAAACGAATATTGCCATGTAATATCTTTGGTGTCACTACTTTCACATTTCACCTTAAAATTTTGTTTAAAAAATTCTCGCAGCAACGCGCGGGGTATCACCTAGTTATAATTAAAGTGATGTAATTGTCGTTTAGTAATGCTGGATTTAGAGAAAAAATTGTTGATATTAGATAAAAGGAGAAAACCAAAAGAAGGGGGGAAAGTTATATAATCCAACTTGGCATGTCAGCTTGTCAACGCCTGTGTTGGGACTTGGGAGTGACACATGACAGATCCACACATAAACCTGGTAAACCAGGTCCATCTAGACAATCTCGGATGGACCTTACTGCTGGATTAAGAGTAGGAAGGAAGCAAAGCCACATCAGTGCAATGTCCTTATCAAAAAAGAAAAAGGCACGGTGCATGAACTTTCTTCCCTTCTCTTTTCCACCTGGCCAATCTTTAACTAAAACACCACACATAAAAACCTTTGTAAAAACTGCAAACACTAAGATCCTTCTAATAATTTAAGAATGGAAGCGTCAAAAGGCTTTCCTAAAAACTCTTTTTGACGTGTGTTTTCTTTTCGTATATTACAAGTTCCCAAATCAATAACTATATATAGCCTAATCGTTCGACAACGTACGTATCACTTTACCGATGTTCGGCACATAGAGACTCTCTTGCTGTGGCCATGAGATAGAGCACCATGTATGTCTCTATCACTTTGCAACCCTCATGATGATCACAAAGCGGTAAATTCTACTGCAAAGCAAGGTGCCAAAGCTTGCACGACAACATCTCATGCTTATTATGGCTATAGCTAGCTTCAGTAAGAAGAAAAACCAAATGCACCTGCACATCAGTGTGTAAAATCACAGCCACGCAGAGAGAGTTGCCGGCTAAGCGAGGCGATCGACACACACCGCGCATATATATGGGATGGGATGGGACGGGAGAGTGAAACGCTAGCTTTCGGCACGCTACGGAAAAGTACATAGCAAAACCCCCCTTACAAAGGAGCCTACCAGGCCAAGTTACTCTGTATGTCTCATAATCCATACCGAGCAACTCCACTGGGGGCCTCCATATGGGCCTCTACTCCAAAATTTGGAAGTTGAGTGCAAAAAATCAACTCCAGCAGGACCTCTAAATGACCCTCCATTTTTTAGGCCCCTCCAAATTCCTCATCCAAGCCTCCATTCCTGGAGGCCCTCTACTCCCCCCTCCAAATAGTGGGCCCCACCAATTTTATTTTTTTGTTCCCTCAACTCCCCTGTCTC
Organism: Cenchrus americanus; assembly: GCA_947561735.1. NCBI lineage: Eukaryota > Viridiplantae > Streptophyta > Magnoliopsida > Poales > Poaceae > Cenchrus > Cenchrus americanus. The sequence goes on from OX387240.1 coordinate 62,986,717, forward strand.
TCTCCCGACGCAGCTCCCCCCCCTGACCGGCCGCGCAAACGAAAAAGGACCGACGCAGCCCGGGCATGGGCGTGCCCCGCCGTCGGCCCGGTCCCGTGTGGCGCAGGCTCCCCTCCTCCCTGTCTCACTCGCCACCGCCACCCACCTCACCACCGCCTGCCCACTCATGGCCGGATCTGGATCGAGGAGGAAGAGGAAGAAGCGGGCGCAGCAAGTGCGGGGGTGAGCTCGCGCGGCTGCCAGCCGTCGGGCGGACGTGACACGACCTGGGTAGGCAAGCGCGCTCGCGCCGCGCGCCCGACGGTCGGGCGGAGGCCCCCGCGAGGTGCTCGGCGTTGGCGAGCAACAGGTGGAGAAAGACGGATCCTGTCGCCCGGACCGGAGCCCCTGCGCCCGCCGCCGCGTCCCCAAGATTCGGTGTGAGCTCATCGTCTTCACGCCGTCGGCGCGGGCCCTGCAGCCGGATCTGGCAGAGAAAGGCGAGGAGAAGCGGAGGGAGGGGTTCATGTCAGGCGAGCTCCGCCCGGCGTGCGCGGCGACGGCCGTCGGCGTCGCCGTCCTCGCGCGAGCCGCCGCATCGTCCCGACGGCCGCGGCGGCCGCCTCGGCTTCCCTCTCGCTCGCTCCTTCGTGCCCGGCGGCCACCGCCTCTCTCTTTTGCCCCACTTCCCGGCCACCGCCTGCCCCGGCTCGTCGGTAGGAGCAGCCGCCGCCGGCCACCGCCTGCCCCGGCTCGTCGGTAGGAGCAGCCGCCGCCGGCCACCCGTGCCTCCCCTGCCTCTCCTCTATTGCGAGGAAGATAGCCCGCCCCCTCTCTCTCTGTATGACAAGACGGGTCAACATCAAAATAGAGGTCCAAGTTAATTTGCTGCTGGAGTTGAGATGCATTTTTGGGCCTCTATTTTTTAGAGTTGGACATGTAAATGAGGTTTGGAGGCCTCGAGTTGGAGGCTTCCGCTGGAGATGCTCTTATTCTCTGCAATTCTCACCAAACAATCTAGTTTTCCGGCGGTAGATAAGAAGTCGTCCTAGGTTTTGCTGACACGAGTAGGATCGGACTTTTTCTGCATGGATGATGGGTATGTAACTGAGATTAAAGATAGCCACGAATTGGTTGCCGAGTCATTAGCTAGGCAAATAGCTAGCTAGCTAGGCGTGGCAGCAAACGCCGTGTCATGTGTGCGTAGCTTCAAGGGTTAGGGTGTCCACGAATGGATTTCCATGTTAAGCAAGTGAGAGCAACAGGTGCCAAGCCGAGGTGAACACATGTGTGGGTGACCTTTTTTTGCATGCATACAAAATGACTCATGAGTTGCAACTCTCGTTGCCAGCTGCAAAATAATTCGACAAAAAGCAACAGGAACCGGTCTGAAGATCAATGTAAAAACCATGCATGATTACCACAACCTTGCTAAACCATGACGTCACTACAACACCCACGCCCACAGATCTGAACATCGCCCTGTTCGCTTTGGCTTTATCGTAATGGTAACAAGATTTTCTCTCGGAACAAACCAAATTTCAAGAACTAGCCAAGAAGATTTTCTTTCAGAACAAATCATCACCAGCCACCAGCAACCAGCCAAACCGTGCCCACTGCCCACACAACTGGAAATTCTCTGTACCAACAACATGTTTCTCTGTGGTACAGTAGAGCTGGGAGGAGGCCACAAAGCAAAATTGTCCACGTGGGCTTGTGGAGTCCTACGTTTCAGTTGGACATGAGAGATTATATTGAGAGCGACATATGCGTGTGCGCCCCTCGGAAGGGGCCTGAAACCACCCTGAGTTGGCGGCAAAAGGAACCTCGATCTGCGTGGCTGAGCGTCGATCATATATAGATGGCCAGAAACACAACACTGCACTACTGTTGTGTTAGGCTATGATGAGAGCAGTAGTACATGCCCACTGAAAGCAAGTTCGTTGCTATGCCATGTATGTATAATCCAGAGAGACGAAGCTCGGACAACCACACGTTTGGCAATGATGTCACTGTGTATATATGCGCGTAAGCCATCGGGTCTCGTGGTTTTGCAAAAACAAGAAGAAAAAGAGAGGCCATTAAATTACATGGGTTTGTTATTACATGGTATTGGAATGCTTTTTGCAAACCTGAGATTAGAATGCATTGCAACGAAATAGATAGCTAGATAAAAGTACAATATATAGGGCCACCACTTGACCACCATGAAGTAATCAAGTGCTAAGCATTGCACACAATAGTCAAGGTATGTGTTAGACCGTTGTTGTGTACCTTCTCTCTTCTTTTTTTCGGACTTTTTTCTTGTAACTAGGAGTTTACTGAACAATACTAGCTACGACGAGCGTGTGACATAAAGCTAGTTTCAAAGGTTGATGGAAAATTAACTGGCTATTTTGTCAAGCAAGGAATTAGGCTCAAACAATATATAGTACACTTTTCATGCACCTCCAATGTTATGTTAACCAAGAAAGAGAAGAGTGAGACGTCGTTTTTCTTGTCCTTTGCCAACAGCAGTCAGCAGGCTCAGAGACCCTGATGGATTGTACTTAGCTTCCAACTCCAACCCAAGATTCTTAGCCATACAATTTTGACTGTTTCAGTTCAGCAATACAAGAATTCAGCACAAGGCTGAGGCGCCCCGTGCAAAAAAGGGGCAAAATGGAGGCGAGCTGACGGCGACCTGGTGTCAAGGCCGTGCAGCCAAGGGGAGGGCGCCAGCTGCCTGGCGACTGGAGACGTATAGGCTAGCGAGGAGATGGTGTGTGTGGTGTGGGGGCGCGACGCGACGGCGACGGCGACGGCGACCCGCGGGAGGAAAGGCGAAGGCGGGGGCGAGGAGGAGGAGAATCAAAAAACGCACCCCCGGAGGCCACAAGCGGAGCTTGTGGCTCTGCGCGCCTCGCCGTGGCCCCCACCCTTGCTCCTCCTCTTATACCTGGCGCGCCCCCCCTGCCCATGGCCGGTAGCGTAGCGCCACACCCCACAGCTGCACAGATTTCTCGTCGCTTGCCGTTGCTGCTGCTCCCGGCATCCCCCACTCCTTCCTCCTTCCTCCTTCAGGTGCCAGCGGCGGCGGTCGAAGCTCGATCCGCGAGCTGCTAGTTCTTTCTTCCCGAGTGAAAGCAGCAGCAGCAGCAGCGAGGAGCGCGGGAGGAAGAAGATGATGATGGCGGAGTGCAGAGGAGGCGGAGGAGGGGACTGCCTGATCAAGCTGTTCGGCAAGACCATCCCCGTGCCGGAGGCCGCCGACGCCGCCGCCAAGGTTCGTTGCCGTTGCTGTCCTCTCACCTGACTTCATTTCCGAGCTTCTTGCCTTGGTCCGAGGATCCCTCCTCTCGTTGCTCGCGTCGCGGGTGCTCTTGTAGTTTGGAATTTGAGCGTGTGGCAGCCTCAGAGATATGCACTTGTTCTCTGAAACAGAGCACGCTGTCGTGCTTGCTTCCAGTATTAGGGACGGAAGGCTCCAAAATGAAGGGATGTGTTTAGTGTTAGATCCTTTTCAAAGTTAATTACAGAGATCAGGCCTTTTCTTCTCAATCATGGCGTAGTTTGCTGGATTTTGTGCGAATTTGGAGGTTTCAGAAGCTGTTTGTGGCTTCTTCAGATAAGAGAGGATTATCCACGCTGTCCTCACTGGATCTCAGGCCATGTCCTCCTTAAGCTCCAAGAAAACAACTTCTTACCTCCCAGTAGAGGGTTAGCAAATGGAAGCTAGTACCAAATACTGCTACTGCATCTAATCTAATACAGTGGGGGATTGGAAATTCAACTGGTAGTGATTTAAACTTGTAGTGAACATAACCAAAATTAAAGGTTTGAATTTCCCCCCAAATCGCACTCATGGAAATCAGACGTGTACTTAATTTGTAACAGAAGGGGAAAAACAGATAAAGCTGATTCAACTTCTTCGCTCTTCTTCCATTTTATTACCAATACAGCAACCAGTACATCTGTAATGAATTCAAGCAAAAGAAATTACAACTGTTTTTCTGACAGCAACAATCCCTGTTTCATTGCAGGACAGTGGCAGCAGCAGCAGCATCTCGACTGAATCCGATGCCACGGAGAACGCGCACCAGGAAGCCTCGGACCCGTCCCCGCAGCCGGAGGTCGTGGACGCCGAGGACCCCAAGAGCTCACCGGAGACGACGGCGCAGCAGCCCGGGCCCGTCGACATCGCCAGCCAGAGGGAGAAGCTCAAGAAGCCCGACAAGGTGCTGCCGTGCCCGCGCTGCAACAGCATGGACACCAAGTTCTGCTACTTCAACAACTACAACGTCAACCAGCCGCGCCACTTCTGCAAGAACTGCCAGCGCTACTGGACCGCCGGCGGCGCCATGCGCAACGTGCCCGTCGGCGCCGGCCGCCGCAAGAACAAGCACGCCGTCGCCGCCTCCCACTTCCTGCAGAGCGTCCGGGCCGCCGGCGACCCGCTCAAGGCCAACGGCGGCACGGTGCTCAGCTTCGGCGGCCACGGCCCGCCTCCCGCGCTGCATGACCTCGCCGAGCAGGTGAACCACCTCCATGAGAAGCTGCTCATCCCTGCCAGCAGGAACGCCGGCAACCCGTCGCCGGCGGTGATGGGCCCTTGCAGTGAAGGATCCAGCAGCACGGACGACAGGACCCACGGCGGCGGCGGCGGCGGCACGGACACGTCGTCGTCTACCGTAGACAAACCTGCAAACGGAGCGCAGCATCACCCAGCAGGCATGAACGGAGCAGCCGTGTGGCCGTACGGTTGCGCGCCGTCTCCGGCGTACTTCTCATCGGGCTTCGCGATCCCGATATACCCTGCCGCACCGGGTTACTGGGGATGCATGGTTCCCGGAGCTTGGAGCCTGCCATGGTCGGTGCCGCAACCCCCACCGCAGGGCCTCTCGTCGTCGTCGCCCGCCAGTGCTCCTTCAGTCTCGTCATCGGGGCCGCCGCCTGACTCCCGCGCACTGGGCAAGCACCCCAGGGAGGTTGACGAGGGAAGGAGCAGTGGCAAGGTGTGGGCGCCGAAGACGATCCGGATAGACGACGCCGACGAGGTGGCCAGGAGCTCCATCTGGTCCCTAATCGGGATCAAAGGCGACAAGAAGCGGGACGGCGCAGATCACGCTGCGAACGGGCACAAGCACGGGACGGTGTTCGAGCCGAGGCTTGAGGCCAGCAAGGCGGCGAAGCCGGGGATGATCGTCACAAGCTCGCCGCTGCTGCACACGAACCCTGTCGCGCTAACGCGCTCGGTGACCTTCCAGGAGGGATCTTGATCGATGAAGCCCATCGGCAGTAGAGAAATTTTTGTAAAATCAGAGGGTTGCAATATAGGTATTGGGGTTGGGGGGAAGGGAAACAGAGTTTATGCATGTGTGTGTAAAATAGCTACTTGTTTTGGATTTGTAATAGGTAGTGGCCGCATGTACATAGAATTTAGCTATTTGGGTTGGAGAAAGACCAGGAGATCAATGTGGTCCCTGGTTGTAGATAACAAATAACATAAAGAAGGAATATATTGCTTGAGGTATTTTATTCTTCAGTATCTTGTTAACAAGGTCTCGAACAAAAAAAAATCTTTTTTGGGGGGTACATGTGCAAACACTAGTCCACTAGATTCAGGATATATTCTAAAAGTATGCCTTATGTATTTTATTTCTTGATAGCAAGGGAGCATGAAAAACAGTATCAGATTTCTTTGTTGTGTTCTGGGCATCAGTCCTTTTTGCAATTTCCTTTTCCCTGTTCCTTTTTTGCCCTTTTGGTTCTGGGATAATTGGACCGAGACAGTGATGCAAAAAAGTGGAGGCAGGCATTGGCCAAAAGGAGGGAAAGTGACATGCAACTGCTTGTGCAATTGCTCCCACTCACCTTAAAAGCCAAAGCTGAATATTTTAGCTCCTTTGCTGCTTTGCATACTGCCAGTCCACTCCTACAAACAGTCCAGGATCGAGAAAGAATTAAAGGGGCAAAAAAAGAGAAACGCAAGATCTAGTAATAGATTCGTGAGTGAGATGGGGAGAGGGATGAGCATACATGTTTACTGATTATATATTAGGTACTGAAAATCTCATGAATAATTTATATGATTGGAAGTAAGCAAGAAAAGTAAAAAGAAACAAGAAAATTGTGTATGGAATCAAGCAAATCTATTTCACATTTTTATTAATATCAACGAGAAGAAAACATGGGCATGTCTTCTTGACTGGACAGAACATCCACATGTGCTGTAGTTTGGATGAGTTACTTAAAAACAGTAATAGAATTGACTACATGAATAGTTACTACCATTCATATACTGTCCTTTTGGGCGTTGACATTTGGGTGGTGCTATCTCCACTTTCACAATTGTCAACCAATTCAACTGGGTATTATATATTATCTAATCTCGGCGACCCAAAGTCCACCCACATGCCAAGGTGTCAACTTAGTGATCAGAAGATTCAGAACCAAAGTTCTAAAAGAGTGATTAGTGGTAACTAGACTGTCCACACTACTGCCCAAGTGCTGGACAATCAATGCTTAGTAGTAAGCATGCTTATCTAAAAGTTGAGCGAAGGGTATGCCACTCTGATAACCTTTTGGGATATTCAGTAGTGCGAGTGCATTCATATTGCACCCACAAGGCCACAATTAACTCAATTAAAATATATGATTTTAAAGTGAAATTCGAATTGCTCCCATAACGGAGACAAACATATGACTAAAAGTATATATGTTTCAGGAGATAACTTCGCTCCAAAAATTGAACAGAGTTCCATGTGGTGACTCAAAGATATTGATATGTTTTCTAAATAAATAGCACATAGCAAAAATTTATACACAGCGACTTAAGAAAACAGCCAAGCTTGCTGATCATGCAACGTTCATCTTCAGTTAACTTTCGGCTATGCTATGAACAGGCTGGAAATCATCCTGCTTGAACACCTGGAGATCAAACCCTATAGGCAGTCGACATGTGTGCAGCCTCCTAGTAGCACCTTTTTCAAAGTGATGCACCGAGAAAGACTTTACTAAAAAAAATAAACTTTGAACAAGCTTTTGAGTGCACTTTCCCCATCAAAGGCAAGTAAAGAAATTTAAAAAGTAGCCACACCATACAGCGGCTAGAGAGGACTCATGAGTCACTAGCTAGGAGAATTCTAATTTCCTAGTCCACACCAAGTGTTAAAACAATCTTATCATGATTGTTTTGAATGGTATTTTTTACGTGTGGTCAAGTTTAAATCAGAAAGGGTATAAGAAAAGAGGAGAGATAGTGAGACTCCAACCAACCCACCATGGACGCGCAGATTTTTACGCATGTCGCTCTCCAAAAGGGGAGAACATATATGAAAGCAAAGGTGAACATGGCTTGCAATTGACTCAAATGATGTGCACCAGTAACTTGTTTGTAATCTGATAAAAGGTAATTACCTAATGGTTGAGTTGGTCAAGGTCTAACTAATCTATACATACACTGAGGGTTCAATGGAAATTAAGGTGTCTGCTCAATTGCTCATGTTTTTCACATGGTTTTAAAGGGAAAATGGCGTTAAAAGTCAGAGGTTCCGTCTTGAACTTGGAAACATGCCAGCTGGAAGTCAATTTGGATGCTTAATTCAGACACGGAAATTTTTTTAGGGTCCAGATACAGATAACTGAATGCAACAATAAGATGTCAAAAGGCTGTTGTGCTCATTTATCTCAATGTCACACACTAATTCCAAGCATCAAAGCTATAGATACAAGATTTTCTTGGAAAGAAACAATACAATATTTGCGTATCATAATTCATAAATAGAATGACATAGTCATATTGGCAGTTCAAAGTTAATATTAACCTTTTTTTAAAATTATTTTTATAAATAACCCCTCGGAAACTTTATTTGCACCGGGTAACCCTTTTGGCCGCGCCGGGCGCGGTGGCGCGGCAATCGGCCTCTCGCCGCGCCACCGCATGTGGCGCGCGGCGGACCCTCGCCACGCCGGCCGCCCGCGCGCGCGCGCCGGGCGTGGGCCCGGTCCTGCCGCGCCACATGCGGCGGCGCGGCGAGGCCGCGCGCCACCGCGCCCGCGCGCGCGGGCCGGTCAAGAGGGCCCGCGCGGCCCCCTTCTTCCTCCTCCTCTCCCCTTTCTTCCGGCCCCCCGCGCCGTCCCCCGCGCACAGCTCCGCCGCCGGCCGCCGCCCCCCCTTCTAACCGGCGATTTGTGGCGGGGGATAGTGTGAGAAATCGATCCCTGTATCCTTGGAAGGTATTGCCCTTATTTAATCTCAGTTTTAGCACTTATTTTTGCCGTATTTTGCATGTATAGGTGAGGTAGGGTTTGACAATAATTTGAAATTGTGATGTGTTAGATGTTGGATTTGTTGAAAGTTATGCTTTGGGAAAGTTTCATTAGACAATGTGTCATCTATTGATATGTTGAAAATACGTTTCTTTACTACATGCTTTAGTGTAGGTTTGCTTTACTACATGCTTAATACAATGTTGCAAATATGTTTAAAGTGATTGTTCATTTTGATATCATTGGTTGCAGAATTAGTAGACATGAGCCACCAAAACCCACGTTACTGTGCCATTGTTAGGGGTAAAGGAAGTTTTCCCGAAGAGTGGGATGAAAACGGTCCTGTGCCTCGAGCTCTCCCTGTACCCAATTGTTTATGTGGTGTGCCGGCTTATGTGAAACAGTCTAGGTGTGCCAGGACTGCGGGTAGAGCATTCTACTGTTGTTGGATTAGGGAAGCACCACCCCCGGCAGCTCCTTGTTATTTTTTGCAGTGGATAGACGGGCCCGACAAGTTTGATCCTAGGATACGTCTATTCCCGTATGCGAGTCATGTGTTGAAGCCATATCATGAGTTTCAACGATGGGTTCCTCCTCCACCTAATCCTCCACCGATGACTTATGAGGAGAAGCAGTTGGCCGCCATTGAGCGAGTTAACAACCCTCCAGTGTGTGATTGTGGAGTGCGTGCGTATCTTCAACGACCAAACATTGAGGCCCCAAATAAGTTTACACCATTCTTTCGTTGCTCCCTAAAGACTGTTGTAAGTAAAAAGCATATCTTTGTTCTCATTTAAGTTTTATAAATGTCCATGACTCATTGCTATTAATGGTTGTTCTGCATTTCAGAGTGGGTGGCCTAGGTGTGACTTCAATGAATACATATATGGACCAAGATCGGAGTGGCCAACTGAATCTGAAGTGAAAGAGTTCGAGTCGGGACGAAGGCTTGGCCTTGCCTTAGCTATCCACCTTCACGGTGCAAGTGTGGCATAGTAGCCACGGAAGGTGTTGTGCCATGCGAGCTCGGTTTTGGAATGTTTTGTGGCAATGCATATGGAGACTTTTGGGTGAGCACGATGTGAACTTCTTTGATTTAGGTAGCACTACCGTTGTGGTTGTCCTCATTTTGATTTAACTTTGTATGATACGGTCTTATATTTTGCGGGAGGGGCGGACTTGTGATTGGGAGCAATTTCTTGGTCGTCGTGAGTTAATGTTAGAGTTGGGACGAACTTCGAACACGGGGAGGAGGTTTAAAACTCGAATCTATTAGAAACAAGATAAGAGCAAAATATGGTGTGCCCTTACCGGAAGAGGAGGATCTAAGTGGTCCAATTTGTGATGAGATGGTTCGTGAAAGCGGAGTGGAGCTAGAATTTGTAGTTGGTTACGCCAACTACGAGAAAGTTGTGGCATATTGGCGTTGTAACGGGGAGAAGTTCTTAGAACGGGGGATACGTCCGTTGATCGCAAAGGAGAAGAGTGAGAAGAAGAGGAAAAAGGAAGAGGAGTGGAAGGCATTGATGGATAGGTCCGGGGATAGGTCGAGGGATGAAGCGGCTAGAAAGGCGAGAGGCCGACGAGAAAAGGTAAGAGGATTGTGGGAGGATGATGAATGGTGGTCAAGTGTCGGTTGCATGTGTTGCATTGTAATATTTTTTTCAATGAACTAGTGTGTTTGGTAGTTTTGTGTTAAGTGAACACTTTGTTATGTGATGTAGTTGATGATGAATGGTCCTTAAGAATCGGTTGTATGTGTTGTATTGAACAATTTTTTCAATGAAAAAATGTGTTTGGTTGTGTTGCATGCGGATTTATTAATGGAGCAGGAGATTAGAAGAATAAAAAAATTAGGAATAATAGTTCCATTATTACAACACATTAAGGATGTAGTTTTCTTGGAACAATATAACACTACCATGGTGTAAACGAAATAGTAGCTCAAATATTACAACACCGCATGGTCGAAGACAACGACCTCATACAAAGTTCCAATATTTAGGCATCCTTGTGATGTGATGACGAAGGTTTATACTTCTTGGTACCTTTTTTAGTTGGTGGATTAGGAGCGAGACGGGTTTGCTTCGGGACCGTAAAGACCACCGGAGCAAAAAGACCATCCCAAGGGGGGTCCTCTCCTCTTGCAATGGCATCTGCAGTTTCTCCTTGCATATAACGAAGCATGGCTCTTTTAAAAGTGGTCATTTTCTTCGGAGCGAGGTGTTGTATTTGTGTTTTTGCCCTTCGGATCACCACCACCATTACCATCCCGACCCCCTCACGGCGACGGTCGTAGACATCTCTAGTTATTGTTAAAAATTGAACATTATTTTGAAGTAGTTAAACCGATTACATTAAATTAATAAAGAGAGGAACCGTACCTAAGATAGAAGATGAGCCCGTGAGGAGAGGGAGGAGCCCGCAAGGTGTGGCGATGGTAGTATCGCGGTCGCCGTCCCTCTTTATATAGCCGTGGCGGGGTGTAGGGTGTTTTTTCTTGTACTCACATCACATGTAGTAGGGTAGGGGGTAGGGTGTGTTTTCTCCCACGGATTGAATGGCCCACCACTTCTTTTCTTTCCCTATATATGTCACCCTTCAGGTAATTTGTTCGCAATAACCAGCAATGGATGACTTCTCAGGTGAGGATAATTCTCTCGGTCCCGACTTGTGGACGAACGGGATCCCGAATGTAAGGAGTACTTCCCACCAAGAGAGAAGAGTTATTTCCGATCTTTGCGGGATGTTAGACCGTACGATTCGAAGAAATCGATAAAGTGGCCAAGATGCATGCACAATGAGTTGTGTGTAATGCAAGTTTATGAGGGAGTTGGACTTTACTACTCCGGTCGTCGCTTTTGGCCTTTGTCCACGTGCACGGGTAAGGAACACTACCACGAGTATTTCCATCGGTTTATTTAGGTAACTAACATACTATTGTTGCTTGCGGTACTCGTATGACCCTAACAACCGTGGTTTCTCGCAATGGGTCGATCCGCCGCCTATTCATCCATATGAAGAGTACATCACGTACCTAGAAGGACGCATCGAGAAGCCGAAGCATGAGCTCGCGGAGGCACTTACTCCTCCGGATCCACCATCTAGCGACGACGCGCTATGCACCTGCGGATGTCACATGAAGAACGGTCCACCGTCAAGTCCATCCCCGCCACCTCCACCCCCGTATGGGAACTACTACATGCCTTCCCGGGAATCGAGTGGTTTTGGCTCCATGTTATCCGGACGGTTCTCGTACAAGTAGATTATTAGTGTTGTAATTGTTGTGTAAACTACCTTATGCCATTTACGGCTTTCAATTCGAACCCCATGGTGATGGACCCGATATGTCATGTATGTGTGCGAAGAAGTTGGTCCGAGTCCCGAATCACGGCCTGTTAGAAGCCATCCTAAACAAAAGAATCCTTGTCGTCCGTTCAACACTTCAAGCAATTATGTGCCCGAACCTAGAACACCGTCGATGTACGTGTGCTTTAAAATTTGAATTGACAACACTCGAAAAAGCCTTTGCAGTCATGAAACAGTAGCCTAGGGTTCCCTAGCCTTTTCAGTGAGCCATGTTGTCCAGTACAACATTTGATTCGACAACACCCTGAAAAAATCTATGCACCCTGAAACTCTAGGGTCCTTGGAATCCCTAGACTTTTCAGTGAGCCATGTTGTCCAGTACAACATTTGATTCGACAACACCCTGAAAAAATCTATGCACCCTGAAACTCTAGGTTCCTCAGAATCTCTAGCCTTTTCAGTGAGGCATCATTTCAACCGCAAAAAGCGAAAAGTCTAAAGAACTACAAATTGTTTTGTCAACACTGTGGCCATTGCTATTTCATTAGACATTTCTCTTACATAACAAGTTTGCAGTGGCATGCATGGCACATGTGCCACAACTAATCCTACCATGCCTTAGGGAATTTAAGTCACACAAGTTTGCGGTGGCATGCATGGCACATGTGCCAATACTAATCCTAGCACGCCTTAGGTAATTTAAATCACACGAGTTTCCAATGACATGCATGGCACATGTGCCAATACTAATCCTAGCACGTCTTAGGAAATTTAAATCACACAAGCAATGGCACGTGTTACACATAACAACAATCATGCACCACCGATGAAGTCATCGCTCCACTTCTTGAAGTCCTCAAGTTCCTTCTTCACAAGAGCTTCGGTCTTTCGGGGTCTCCATCGATTTTCTTCCCCCTCGCCGGAAACGCGGCATCCGGACCACTAATGAAGTCGTCGATCCCTTGCTCGAAGTGGCACGCCCTCGTCACCTTTGGAGCAACGAGATCTCTCGCTTCCCTTCAATATATGCCACGTAGATACAAAGTCGAAATGAACACCACGAAGTAGGTACAATGGTACTTAACGGTATCACTTCGCCAATGCCGCAAGCTCCTTTTTAGCTTGATCGATGTTTTGACAACACCAAAACCTCCTCGCCAAACGTTTCATCTTCACGTGAGACCTTGCATCCCGCATTCATGCCACAATGGCACTGCGGGGGGATCTCGCCTTTCGGCCTCTTGTTCAAACTGAATATGGATCTATTGGGATCATTTGGGTATGCCCCCTCCATGGCTTCCATGGCCCTCCTCACATCCATAAACCCCCACCCCGAGCCCATCTCGGACAACCAACACTCTCAAACGACTGGAGGAATGGAGATGATGTACGAGTGGAGGTTGCCCGTGAGGATTGGAGGTGAGTGATGAGTGGAGGCTACCCCCCTTTATATAGAGAAGAGAAGGTGGGTGTGGTGGACCCCATTTCTCGATTTTTTTTAAGGAAAACTTTTTTATTCGCTGTTTTTTCTTTTATCCTAAAGATATGCGTAACGAGTGTATTATGAAATGTTCGTTGTCTAGCTTTGCATACATCGCTACTTAATCGTTTAGTGGTTATCGATGATATTACTTCACCATAATATAGAGAAAATATTATGGAAGTTTATATATATATTATTGGTTGCTTTTGTTTATGTCCAATGGGAAAAGTTGATCTTATAAATTCATATGTTTAGCCTAAAGTAAGTAACTTGTATTTCTCCCTAGTTCTTCCAAAGCCACCTAATCAAGCCTCACCTCATTTTTAGTTAGAACATGTTCATCATGTTCAAATTTGAAAGCAAACTTAAAAATAAATTGGGCTTTAATCTCCCGCGCCACAAGGGGTCCCCGCGGTAGCATAACGTTGCCGCGCCATGCCCCATGGCGCGGCAAGAGCGCGTTGCCGCGCTTAAATCCTACGAAAGCCGGTATGCACCCCTCGGCCAAGGTTCAAGTCCGGCCGGGGCGCGCAACACGTGCTCGCCGCGCCACGCGCGGCGCGCGTCAAAGAAGTCCCGCTGCGCCATGCGGTGTGGCGCGGCGAGCCCGGCACGCGTAGATGCACGGGTGACGGCTCCGCCGCGCCAAACCGCATGGCGCGGCGGGCGCCTGTGCCGCGCCGCCGCGCGTGGCGCGGCGGCACGTGTTGCGCGCGCCCCGGCCGGACTTCAACCTTGGCCGTCGGGCCCGGCGCGGCGGCATGGGCCCCGCCGCGCCATTCATTGTGCGCGCGGCGCCGCCGGGTAGAGGTGGCCATCGGTGGAACCCAAGTTGCCGGGGCCGCCGCGCCCTTGGGGATGGCGCGGCGGAGCCCATGCCGCCGCGCCGGCGGGCATGGCGCGGCAAGCTTGTTGCCGACCCGAAACGTGAAGTTTCTTCGGTTTCGTTGCCCTCTCAACTCGACGCACTGCGAGGAAATCGGCGGAACTCATCCACTCATCCGAAGCCAATATGGACACTTCCCATGCACCAAACATAATTTCATACAAAGTGCTTACATTCAAACATAGTCCGACACACAAACATCACACAAAGTCCATAAGTTCAACATCCTAAGGCACGCACATGCTCCGACAAAGTCCGGCACGCACAAACATCTAGTTCAACATCCTAAGGCGTAGACATGCCTCCAACACGGTCCGGCACACACAAACATCACATATGGTCCATAGGATCAACGACGGCGGCGGATTTGGTCCTCGGGGCCGAAAATTTGTTTAGCTCGGCGTTCCCTCCCCGGTTCGTGTCCAAGACGTTGGCACTCCCAACTCCGGCGGGCCCACGTGGACGACGGCCGCGGGCTTTCTTCGCCGGAGGTGGGCGAGGCCGCAAAAAATGGACAAAACACTATAGAAGAGCAAGGTAATTTCAAATGCCGACTTGGATGGAAATTTTTGGATTCATTACCCGACTCGTCGACTCTCCTTGTGTTTGAGTTGCGGGTGGGGCATCAAACAAGACGTCCATCGGAATCTCCGAGACGTACGTGGGGTCTCCACGCTCACTACCCACCGCCGGTGAGGAGGAGGAGGAGTCTCCATCGTCCTCATCACCTGGGCTCGGGGGTGGCGATTTCCTTACCACGACCACGGCCGCCACTAGCAACAACACGACCCGTCGATGCCGACGCGGTGCGAGCGGTGCTTCTAGATGGGGTCCTCGTCGAGCTTCTAGCCCCGTGGTGAACTCGGAGTGCGGCGGGATCCCTGAAGAAGTGGCCCGAACATTGCCGCCGTGGACAACATCCGGAGCCGCTATGCGGTTCAACTTCATTGCCATACGCCTGTGCCTCCTCCGACCCTCCGCAACATGCAATTGGTACAAAATGAAGACATATTCCAAAAATAGGAATAAACTTAAGCATTTAGTTTTTGAAAAGTAATACTACCTCTGCAAAGTTGCGTAGGGCTCCACCTTCGGAAGCACTTGCATGTTCCATAGCCACTCCCGCCTCATTTGCAAGCCTTGCAAGTTGTTGTCCCTACAAAAAAAATCTTATTATAGATACAAATTATTAGAAACCGAAGTGATCAAACAACATTGGCTTGGGATTAATTTACCAAGTAATCGTGCAAAGGTGCTCGCTCCGGGCCGTGTGCCCACACGTGTCGGGTGTCGTACTCATCCGCTATGTCGTCGTCGGAGTCACGAGGGGGCATCTTCAATGTGCTCATCCGTCAAAGCCGGCTTGATCTTTGTTCTTGTAGAGGTATGGTACCACCTCATGTACTCTCTATGTGGTCCGGGACGCCAAGCGGGGGCCTTCTTGAGGATCCATCCTCTGCCGATTGTTCCAAATGTCCAAGTACCTAGCATGCTTCACCGTCCAATCATTCTCCTTGTATCTTTTTTGCCGTTCACCCCGAAATACCAAAATTGCTTGTCACATTATTTACAAACCAACTTATGCCATATGAGAATAATGAAAAATGCGTCGAGTTGGTTTCTTACTTGTGCAAGGCTGGAACGGTGGACGTGTGCTCGGGAGGCGAAGGTGAAGCCTACCAACCGGCGTAGCACCCCGTTTGGCAAATGCCACTCGACAACATAGTAGATGATGAGTGGCACCGTCGACCTCCACGAAGCTTGTCTCTCGTAACACATGGGTGAGAACCGGACGTGCCGAGGAAAGTCGCGGTCGTACGGTAGCCACTCAACCTACAAACATACAACATGTTTAGAGAAAATGTGATGACACAAAATTTACAAATTGAACACGAACTAGTGGACATGGGCTTGTACCGTGCTCGAGTAAGACAGTCCAACTCGTTTGTGTAGAACTTGTACCTCCTTCCGGAGGACCACGTACCGCTGTCGTCGTCTTCCACACAAACGCAAAAGTGGGTCGAGAATCCCGCCGATTCCAAGCCCTCGCAAAATATAACCAAAATTTGAAAGATTAATAATTCATGAATATAAGTCCGCATGAATAGATAACAAAGATTCTTATGTACCTCAACCGGCCCACGGTGTGGTCGGCCCCTGCGGGAAGACGCTCCCAAACCCAAATGCGGTAGGTAAGCGCATCCACCAAGGTTGGCGTCCCGTCCACTCCGCCTACAAGCATCACATAGCCGCCTATACGGCCATGCCAAAACCGCCGAACCCCAACCGTAGCCACGGATGTTGTCCCAATCCCGACCCAAAAGTGGCGAGAACCATCCAAGAAACGGTGTTACCCGCAGCATCTGGTAGCAGGAACGTGGCAACAAAGTGCCAAAGCCACACACGTGCGTGCCTCTCTACAACGTACTGAGGAGCTCCCTGGGGGCAAACGGTGAAGTGCTGCCTCAACCAAACTGTGTTCACTCCGGATGTCTTCTTCGACGCATCCCCCTCATCAGCATCTGGTGGTCTCACCCCAATGTGCAACTCAACCATGTCTCGCCAACCAAAGACTCCGAATGATCCCACTCACCGCCGCCCCTCAAGTGGAAGACCAAGGATCATGGCGGTATCCTCTGCGGGTCACCGTCATCTCTCCGCACGGTAGGTGGAAAGAGTGAGTCTCCGGACGCCATCGATCCACCAAGGCCGACAACAACGGCCCGTCCATCACAGGCAACCCACGAACCACGACCAAAGCAATATCCAAGAACCCCGCTCTAGCCAAGTACGGGGCGTATCTCTCGTCCCAAGGAAGTGGAAAGTGCTCTCGCACCCTCAACGGGTTCAAGTCCTGAAAAACAATAAAATTCAATAATTACAACATTAGCAATGTCTAGTCCTCAAAATGCAAGAAATATGCTTAGCTCACATATTAAACACAACTAGGAGGTACAATAACTAATAAATTTGGATCTTAAGTTCAGGCTTTTGTAAATACCTCGTGAAGGTCGGCCAGAAGGTGTGCACGATGGCTCGCCATCATATGCGGCCTCAAGGAGCGGGTACACCGGGTGCGCCATCCCGAAAAAAATTTACTTGTAGTTAGTAACAATAATTAAAAATTGAAGGTAAGTATATAGAAATATAAAATTATTTAACTTGCATACAAAATTTCATAATTTTTCACCTACTAACGTACTACCATGACACCTACCCTCGAGTTGGAACCACCCATCCTTCTATTTGTCCCCGTTGCTTTTTTCTTGCCCTTCGATTTTCTTTTCCGACACGTGCGCTTTTAATTTCTTTGTGACATTTTGAGCAAAGATACGTCATCTTGTCCGCATCGCTTCAAAATCACCCATATCATAAGCGGCGGCAAACCTTCCTTGACACGCGTCCATGTCCCCTTTCAAATGCTTCTTTTGCCTCCTACCCTTTTTCAATTTCTTCAAAGACGGCGGTGGCACGTACTCCGGGCCATCATATTCGGTGCCATTGTGACGGATCAAGGTACGGCTCAAAAGTTGGATTCCCAAATCTTAATGGTGTGTTCTCTATAGAACAAAGGAGACAAGTACATGGGATTTTCATAGTCTAGACCTCTAGCAAGGCAAGCTGTCATCAAGTGAGAACAAGGAAGATGCAACAATTGAGGACCGTTACGGGTGCAAGTACCGGCCGAGGTCCACCCTATAGTGTCGACCGCCATGACTCTCCCCTCCAACATTAGTAGTAGAGGAACCTCGAATAGAATAAATCATTCCGTCCGGACCATATGCTTCGCATGTTGGTTCACGGATCTTAAACGAGCTTTATACATTATCTCATCGCAAAGGATCCAATTCTACCCCCACTATCCAACAAATCACGTGCGATCCGCCATCTCTTCACAAAGTATTCATTGCATTTTTCAAATGAGTATTCAATGATCCCGCGACGGGTCTACTTCTTATTCCTGTAAATATGTTGTTGTAACTTTCGAATAGTTTGTTGTCATGATACCCCAACGCATACCCCCGCATCATATGCTTGAGCCCATTTGTCCTTATCCTCCATTTCATACTCCAACCAATCTTTAGCTTCCTCATTCAAGTTCTTAACTAAGTCCTTGTGCATTTCCTTAAATTGGTCCTCTCGTATGTACCGATGCCAAAGAACTTCAACTGTCCTATTACCTCCTTGTTCTTTTGACGACGCCACAAATTGGCGGCAAAGTGCCTCATGCACCACCGATGAACAAGTGGTGGATACCCATCCAGTGGTCGCTCGCACATTTGATGAGACCATGGTGCCGATCCGAGATCATACATACCGTCGCGTTGGACCAAGTACGTTAATGCGAAGGAGCCTCATGAACCATGACCAACCGTCGTCATTCTCACTCTCCGCCAAGGCATAACCTAAAGGCACAAGTTGCTGTTCGGGATCTACAAGAATCGGCCATCATGAGTGTACCTCGTACTTGCTTGGTCAAGAAGGTTCCGTCAACAAGTATCACGGACGACGGTGTTGGAAAGCCACTTTACATTGTGGAAAGCACCAAAAAACACGTAGAAGGACGGGCTTCAAAACACCACCGTCGAGAACACGAGAACCGGTCACGTAAGGGAACCATTTAACCCCGGATTGAAGTGGTTCATGGCTCTCAAGACCCTTGGGATTTTTGCATATGACTCTTTCCAATCGCCCCATAGCAAGGCAATTGCATGTTGTTTAGCCCGCCATGCCTTAGAATACTTCACACGATATCCAAGCAAACATCAATATCTCGCTCTATCAAATTGTTGGCCGTCACCTCACTATTGTCACGAACAACACCTAAGATACACCTTCCAATGTAACTTGCAAATAATTGTGCGTGAACTCCCTTCACCTGACTCGACCGACATGTGTGAGGTCCCACAACCTTTGTAATCTTCCATTTCCCTGTCCCTCTCTGCAAGCCGTGCCCATACACGCCACATGCACCCTTGTTTGCACATTACTTCATACCTAAGATTCCTGTCCGAATGGACCACAGTGAAAGGCCTATAATGCTTCACCGCATAGTCGAACAAGAAAAACTTAAGTTCATCCAGGGAGTCAAACATCATTTTCTCATGTATCTCGGGCTCCCCGGTAAAAATTATTCCTTCGTGAACAACCTAGTAGAATCACAAATGGCTCTATCGATCCTACTCAAGTCTCTCGTCATTGCGAACAGAAGGGATTCCAAATTGGTACTGAGCTTGGGTGTAGTGTTCAGTACTCTCGCCAATTCTAGTGTTGTCCGGGAACCTAGGCACGTGTTCTTCACTTTCACCATTTATAGTGTTCACTAGCGGCCTACTTATGTGCACTTCCCTTTCAAAGGTTGTATGGTTCACCAAGGGTCCTGCAACATAATCATGCTGAACACCATCCAAGTTAACCTCACTTAAACCAAGGAGTGCTTCAGCCGCATGTGCATTGGCATCATTTTGCTCTTCCTCCGCATGCTCCTCATCGGACTCATCATCAGAATCACCTTCTTCAGAGCTGTCAGATATATCATCATCGTCCATGGTTTCTTCCTCCCGCTCAAAACAATCATTGGGAAAATCATCATTCACCATCCCAACATCCCGACTAGGTTCCCTACAACCAAAGTCCTCCTCCAAAATTGTAGACTCTTGTGTACCTCGTAGAGCCTCAAACGGCACTTCCTCATTCATGTAAACATTACCACTAGGCCCACGAGTTATATCTACCACAACCTCCAGACATGACACATTAGCTTGACCAACTACCTTCTTATACCGATTCCAATTTTCTTCACTTGACAAGCTCATCAACACATAATGAGCTCTAGCCTTCCCACAATCAAAACGACCTCTAAATGACAACTCATGCATTCCAACTCCATAGTTGACCATTGCACAATCAACTACATCCTTAAAGCTTGGCGGACAATCAAATGTTTCTACCAACTCGTCATATTCTCAAACTCTCCATTTTCTTTAACTACGCCCCCATGAAACATGCGAACTAAATGTACCATCTACAAAATTTATAACTTGTTCAATAACAATATAGTACTAAAATAGATATTTATTAAAAATATACATGAAAAATTAGAATTGTGTTCAACAAAAATTATATCCATCTCGATTTGTTATATATATACACGTGCGCATTACCCCTAATAAAATTGTTAGGTATTCAACAAAATTGTTAGGCATCCATATAATAGCTACACCCATTATCAACTACCATAAACATTTGACATCAATAATATCATTAAATCGATTCATGCAACAAGTTCTACACGTCAATAACACGGGCGAGAAACTACCGCGTATGAACTAATCATCATTTCCATTAAAACTAATTGCATTTGGTGTAAATTTCAAATTTCTATACCTAACCCTAGGTCACAAAAATCTACTCCGATCTACACAATGCAACGGTAAAAGAGGGAGAGAAGTAGGTCAATACCTTCACAACAACGCGGGGAACAAATCCCCCCACTTTTTCCACGGCCCCAAATCCGGCCGGAATGGGGGGGGGCGGCGGCCGGCGGCGGCAAGGAGCTCTACCGGGCGCTCGGGCCGGGAGGAGGAAGAAGGGAGGGAGGAGGAAGAAGGGGGGCCGCGCGGGCCCTCTAGACCGGGCGCCGCCGCGCCACGCGGGATGGCGCGGCGCCCCCGCGCGCCGGGCGCCGTGGCGCGGCGGCCCCGGCCGCGCCGCCGCATGTGGCGCGCGGGCCGGGCCCACGCCGGCGCGCGCGCGGCGCGGGCGGCCGGCGTGGCGGCCTCGCCGCGCGCGCGCGCATGTGGCGCGGCGGCGGCCGGGCCGCGCGCGCGCGCGCCGCGGCGCGCGGCCAAAAGGGTCATCCAAGGTGCAAATAAAGTTTCCGAGGGGTTATTTATAAAAATAATTTTAAAAAAAAGGTTAAAATTAAAAAATTGTCCGTCATATTGGTCACTTATGAAATTCTCCAAATCTGATGGAATTTACAATTTTCTTTTCAGAGCATAAAGATTGAAAGAGAAATGCTGAAAACAAAGGATCAGAGGATGGTACCGGTCATTGTCTCCTTGATGGTCGCATTGTACAGCTGAGGTCTGGATTTTGTATCATATTCATACCAGTAGTTAAGATGATTGTACACCTCCATGCCTCATCCAGTAGCATACACCTGTGCAGTGTGCACATAGATGCCAGCGCAATAAAGTTGCATGGGAACATTGCTTTGCATACGCAAGTTACAATTCTTTATC
Source organism: Cenchrus americanus (assembly GCA_947561735.1). Classification (NCBI taxonomy): domain Eukaryota; kingdom Viridiplantae; phylum Streptophyta; class Magnoliopsida; order Poales; family Poaceae; genus Cenchrus; species Cenchrus americanus. Next base: position 63,007,871 of record OX387240.1, read on the forward strand.
AACAACTTTAGTACTTTTTTTTTGCCAAACTTTAGTAGTCCCGCTGTCTCCAAATATTTGTTGTCATTGATTTTTTCCTATAATAGTGACCATTCATTTTATTCAAAAAATTATAATAAATATGTAAAGGTAGCTTAAGTTTAAAATACCCACAATAATAAAGCATGTAGCAAACAAAATGGATGGTCCTTGCATAATTTTTTTGAATAGGACAAACGGTTAAAGTTCTAGAAAAGTCAATTTTTTATAATTGTGTGAGCTTAGTGCTTAGTAACTTGTACTAATATTTTTCCACCAGCTAATTTAATTGGATAGTACCATGTGGTACCAGGTATTATCAGGTATAATCTAGTACCGAGTCCATGAAAATGGTACTACCTCTTACTATATGGTACTACTGTCGTTAGATTTCACTGTATGACTGACTCATATTAATCACAATCATACTAAAATTTTCCTTTTTAAAATAATAGGGCCTATCAAGATTCAGGAATGAAATCTGATTCTCAGAATAGCTTTACAAAACTGCAAGACCGGAACTACCGACCATTAATGGAGGAAATAAGCGCGACTCTGTCAGAGCATTTGGAAGATCAAGAACCAAAGGCTGCGTTGAACAAGCTATTATTTGTCTATGACCTACTATTAATTTTCATGAAACTTTATGAGGTGTTTCATATCATGTTTCACCAAAGTGTGTTAACATTAACTAATTTACAACTCCACAACCATAATTGATTCGAGTATGCAGAACACACAAGCCAGACACAATTTGCTATTAACCTATGCTTATACAAGGCGTAAAGATAGTGTATGACTGCGACACACCGAATAAAATGGTTAATACAAAGACATCTTTTTGTTAGAGATAGATTTTCCCGATATAAGAAAACTGATTTTTTTCCTAATACAGTTTAGGTTGACTTTGTTCAGAAAATTGGTCTTTTGGTTGTGGGAATTTAGGGTTAGGAGTCATAATTTAAGCATCCCCCCCCCCCCCCCCCCCCCCGCCCCAGAAACAATGGAAGAAAGCAAGATTCATGCGATACCTATTTTGCGGTATAGAAAATCAAAAGTTTTATTTACATCGAAATTTACCTGGCCTAAATGCTTTTTCTAACTGTAACTGAAAAGGCTGTTCCTTGCTTTGCCCATACTGAAACAGACGGGGATGACAGTTTTGCCCCTGTGCTCAAGCCCCCAATTCACCCCTCTTCGACTCATCCGCCTCTCTGGCTGCCACATTCGCTCGCCGCCCGCCAGCCACCTGCTCCGCCGCGCCGCCCCCTGCTCCCGTAGCGCCGCCAACCGACGCCGAGCAGTTCCGGAGCACCGGGACGCACGGCCGTGCCCCCGTCAAGCAGGTCTGGGTCGCCCCCCCCCCCCCTCTCTAACCCTAGATGGGCCGCCTTCACCCTCAGTCCCTCACCCCCGTGCGATTCTTGGATGTGGCAGGTTTCGCCCCCCGTCCCCCCCGGGAGCGGAGCAGTGCCGGAGGAGGTGGAGCTTGACCGCTTGGGAGAGCCGGGACTCTAGCCGTCTAGCGACGAACACGCGTTCAGGGGCATTTTAGTCCTGCTTAACAGCGGCGATGGCGAAAATCTAACACGGTGGTAAAGTTTTGATCTCTCCTTGTTATTTCGTCTTATTACTAGTACATGTACCTTATTATTCAGAATTTCTCCGAAATTAATGTCACTTGGTTACTCTGCCTCGCAGATTGAAGCAGCTAAGGGAGAGTCAACCTGTGTGCTGTCTGAATAGGGATGCCGTGGTGAAGAAAATCTGGGAATGAATTTTACATGCTAGTTAGGGTGCCTTATTAGAGTCTAACCAGGATGGGTTCGTTATGCTGCGTGGCAGCGCGACCACATGGGACTAGCACTGCAAGCAGGGAGTGGTCCTCTATTGGCCCGAGCGACCCGCCCTGGCGTCCTAATGCCGGCTTCTCTCCACCTCTGTCTAGGGGGTGGGAGTACAGGATCAATTCGGAAGGGTTGTCTTATGGATCCCATGGTGATAGCGGGGTTGCTGCCAATTATGGGTCGTCACTGTCATCAAATAGTAAAGAGCCTAGTAGGAGCTGGGACAGAAATGAACTTCCACAAGAGCACCGATACTCTACGTCTGAGGGTGCCATTTCGTATTTCAACAGCCCAGACGTCAGCTTCCAGAACCACCATGCTATGCTGCCGGTGCTGCGAGATTCTAGTGTCGATGAATACATGAGAGGTATGTGTACCAAAATTATCTTTATACTTTCTGATGTTCCAGCTGCTTCTGTATCACATTATCCTCCACTGCTGTTTGATTTTAATATAAGTGTTGCCCCAGCTGTATTACATTGATATACAAAATAGTTTTTTTAGTCTTGTAGTTCTAGAGTTCACTTTGGGATAATAGTAGTTACTGCTTCATAACGGCTAAAAGCAGCCCATTGACAATTGATAGCATGTGGGTCTATCGAGTATCAATTTCTGCAGAATGCAGCAAAATTTACTACAGGCCAGAGGGCATGCCCTTTCATAACAACACAGATTGTAAACCTCAAAAGATTACATAGGCATACCAATGTACAGCTAATTTACTTTATGGGGTGACCAATGTAAAGCTCAACAGAAACTCATGGACTTGGCAACTTGTTAGCTGATTTATTGAATCCTATGATCATAGGCATGCCAGATTACATAACTTCCACCATAACAAAGTTTGTTGAGTGACAATAGAAACTTGTCAGTTCTGTACCAATATCATTGCCACTATGTGCACCAGGATTGCCATTTGATAATAGTTAGCATAAATGTAAATTTCAATGTACTCCAATTGTACACCAAATGTAGATTTCAAGTTGTATTCCTCGATGATCAACTGGCAGAGATTATTCATGAAAGGGCAATTCTTGTTCTCAAATCGGTTCTGTAATGGTATTGAATTTGCTTGACCATTGAGGCACTGACTGGTGATCGTTATTGCTGTAGTCATTCATCTCAAGTGCTATAAGCTATATTAAGATAATAAGATGGGGTTACCCTCTTGCGTGAGTGATTGGTCAGGTCAATATGCGATTTTACAGGTCCAAACTGATGGTCTCCAACATAATGTTTATAACTTAAATATCCTCTCCAGTTACAAATAAGTGATGTTTTCAAGTTGTCTGAAGTCAGCCATTCTAAACTTCGATAACAAATTATGAGTAGATTCTTATAGAAATTTAGTTTCATAAGAATGTATTCTTGCTACGTGTTACAAAAATAGAGTCTAAGCTGTATTTTGGAGACCCGTATGATATCCTAAATGCCACTTTGTTTATGACTGGAGGGAGTACATGGTATTGAGTTGGAAATTCAGAAATTGGGATGGCAAATGTGGCTTCATTTTGTTTGCAAAAATTTTATGCCACACTGGATGGTCATATGTTTCCAGATTTGGTTATAGATTGCAGATCGCTGATTGCATAGTTTTTCATGATGGCTCCTGGAATCTGAATTGTTTGGTCTTTTAATTGAGCTATCACACAATATCCAGTATTGGCGACATCTTGAGTTGTGATCACTGATCAATTATATTTTCTGTATTAAATATGTATGCGCCATCAAATGTTTTGGCAACATGCCAAGTTTTGGTGCCAACTGCCAAATTCAGAGTGTGTCTGAACCCTATTTAAATATCAATGGGTGACTCCGTGACTGAACATTGCCCATGAAATGAATGCTTCTAGTGGTGGTTTGTAAAATTTTTATATAAAAAAACTTCTGCTGGCTCTATAAAATGACTTGTTCCTGTAATTCTGGTATGTGTAGGGCTCTATATCGTACACTCTAGGTATAGCCGTATAGGTGGTTGCTGTAGGTTCTGTAACATGACTTGATGACATGGGAACGGGACTGAATATGATGGAGAGTCTTGCTGCAATTCTTATGTGTCAAGGATAAAATCACCCTACAGATAATACTGGTTTCTTATGATATAGAAAGAAGACGGGAAAAAATATTGAAAGAACAACTATTATTGTGCTTCCCTACTGTTATGATGTAGTGGGCTATGGACTGTTCACATGCTACAGTACCGTGGGCCCAGACCCAGCTGGTCCCACTCCCATACATTAGTCTACAATTTTATGGTCAGAATGAGTGCAAGATAAAACATTTGCTGCTCGAATCAGATTATCTACATCTCTCTTCAAAGTGCATTTTGTTCTGTAATATAGTTTCTTTATCATTTGTGCCTCTATGACATGGCTAAAGTTCACTGTTCGTTTCTCCTGGGTGAGCATTTATAGTTTTTTTTTGTATCATCACCTTTTTTGTGTGCTCATGGCTATAACAGGTCCATGCAACCTTTTTAGCACTTTACAATAAGATATGTTGTGTTAATTGGGTGTTTGTATATCTACAGGCATGTACATGCAGCCTTTTTTTAAAAGAACTTTACAACAAGATCAGTTGTTAATTGATGTTTTTTTTACTATGCAGTTTCAGTTGCTGAGCCGATTGGTGCTTTATTGTTGTCAGAGGTATGCAATAGGCCAGTTGTTTATGTTATAATATACTCATTTCTGCCTTCACTTTTCAGGGGACTTAATTTTTTCCTCTCTCTTGGTGTAGGGAATATCAGGACAGCAGAATAGTGGTGGTTCCACCTCCTCTCGCTCTGATGGAAGTGAATATGATTTAGTACCTAAATCATACTCATCAACGCCCCGCAACTTCCCAAGCCGTCGATCATTCCTGTCAAAGCCAATCCATCCTCTCTCATTTCCTGAACATGCACTAGAAGCGCAAGGAACTCAGAGTCCTATTGCCAGTGCAAGCTCCAACAATCCTCTGCGCTTTGAGTTCAAGGGAAAAGGAGAGCTTCGCTATCCAGGTCCCATGGACTATGGCAGTGGCAGTCATGGGGAGTCAGGAAATTGGAGTGCTGCAAGTAGCATGGATCTTACTGATCTATCAGAACAACCTGAAGCTGAACGAGCTGGAGCCCAGTGTTCTAATCATGTGATGCAGAAAACAAGGTGTGACCTTTGTGAGAGGCTTTTGACCAAGAGATCACCTTGGGGTTCTCGTCGAATTGTGCGCACTGGAGATTTGCCAGTTGCTGGTGTTCTCCCATGCTCCCATGTCTACCATGCTGAATGCTTGGAGCGGACAACTCCCAAGGGGCAGAAGCATGACCCTCCTTGCCCTGCGTGTGACAAGCTGGCTGGTAAAGATACCGAGCACTGGTCGATTTGCAGGCTAAAAAATGGATTCCCAAGATTGCGTTCCCTAGGGGAAGGACCTTCTCGAGTTTGGAGTTGTGCTCATGCTGGAGATTGTGTTGGTGGGGCTGTGCAGATACCAAGATCAAATAGCATTGCGCTATTGACTCGGAGTGGTCACAAGAGGCATGCCTCTTCAAAGGGAGATCCTGGCAAAGACTTGGCTGAAACATGAAAAAGTGCTTGCATGTAGCTTCCTAGAGTGCTTTGTAGGTAACGTTGATGACCTTGCATTGTTGCGGTCGCAAGGTAAGGTGTATGGCACAATCGCTCGGTTAGGAAATGAGATAGATATGCCTGTGTAGCTGACTAAATTGACCTCCTATCACTTATCAGGATGGCCTTCTGCATCATGGCCTTATATCACTACCGATTTCTTCTTATGGGCTGAAACTTTTCCTGATGAATCTGTCAGTGATGAGTAAACTGATCTCTGTAACTACTCATCCAATGAAACTGTTGCAATTACCCCTCCTTTGTAACATTGTATGGTTGTAATGGCGTTGATGTTGTGGCGGATGGATGTTTAGTGTTGACACCACATTAAGTCTTTTGATAACTATGAACTTGATCGTTGCTCTTATAACTGCCACTGGACTGTTTGGCGGTTCTGCCTCTTGGACTTTCGGAAGCACAAATTCAACAGGATCGGGCCTGGGTAGCAAAGGTGCAATTTTTCAGGTGCTCACGAAACATTTTTTGGTGCATGTTTGCCTGTCTAATTCAGGCATGCATGCTGGAGGCGTCCGGGAGGCCGCTGCTCCCGCCACTTCTCCAGGATCTCCATCCGGCTGTGCTTTAAAACGTCCAAGCGCTTCTCTATATAACCTGCTCCTCCTCCTGTGCTTCCTGCAGCCTCCTTGTCTTTTTATTTGGTGATCACACCCGGATCAAATCCTATTAACATTTGGTAAATGTCAAGACCACAAATCTCTTGCCAGATACATTTTTTTTATTGTTATAGACCCACATGATTTCATTGGACTTTTTGCTGCAAGTACTGCAGCCGTAGCATTCCTGTATACTGCTCGCTCAAGGAGGTTCATGGTGCATCTTTTCAATATGGTTGTAGGAGCATGGCTGAAGAGAAGAAGAGCCACCCGCGGCTGAACGAGCGGATCATGTCGACCCTCTCAAAGCGGTCAGTCGCTGCACATTCCTGGCATGACCTTGAGATAGGTAAGCACGTTTCTTTTTTGGCGTTGCAGTATTGCAGTTTGACTCTACAAGCTGATGCTTCAAAATTCTCAAATGTCAGGACCTGAAGCCCCTGCTGTTTTCAACTGTGTAAGCATCATGTTCTGTTCATCCTGGCTAGTAGAGATACGAGCATCACTTCCATTGCTTCAGAAGTCAAAAACCTTCCATTGCTTGCAGGTTGTTGAGATCACAAAGGGCAGCAAAGTGAAATATGAGCTTGACAAGAAGACTGGATTGATCAAGGTACAGATTGTCCGTTAAATAATACCGGTTTCAAAGAAATAGAAAATCTGACCATTTTTTCTCTGATGCAGTTGATAATTTATTTGAAAATCTGTTTCCTTAGGTTGATAGGGTGCTATACTCATCAGTGGTCTACCCACACAACTACGGTTTCATACCACGCACGCTGTGTGAAGATGGAGACCCAATGGATGTGCTGGTGCTGATGCAGGTCAGCATGTCTTACTACTGTTTGTTTCATCTAACTCATTTAGTATTAATGATGCATGTTATGTTTGTGCCTCTGACATTATTTGCTAACTGTCTTACAACTGATGAACTGAACAGGAACCAGTGGTACCTGGCTGTTTTCTTCGGGCAAGAGCCATTGGCCTTATGCCTATGATTGATCAGGCATGATTCATTTTATGGATTTTTCATTAAAAAGGTTTACATATCACATTATGTTGGATTGATAGTGTATCTGTTTCTTGATTTCCTTAATGACTAGGGTGAGAAAGATGACAAGATAATTGCAGTTTGTGTTGATGACCCTGAATATCGTCACTTAACTGATCTCAAGGAGCTGTCTCCTCACCGCCTCAATGAAATCCGTCGCTTCTTTGAAGATTGTACGTGGCATTCCTTTCAAAATCTGTCAGATTTTCTATATTCATAGCACTGCGGTTGCTCCCGAAGCGTTGAAGTTTATTTCACATGTTGTATCTGCAGACAAGAAGAATGAGAACAAGGAAGTCGCTGTGAATGATTTCCTGCCACCACCTACTGCCCTGGAGGCCATTCAGCACTCAATGTGAGTCTTCCCTGAAATAGTAGATAACATTAGCATTGCCATTCTATCATTTGGGTAAGAAAATTGCGATGTGAATGCATCTGAAAGTACAATACCTCAACATGATAGTGAGATGTGAAAAACCTTCAATCATGTGGTTTCACTTCTTTCCACTTTGAAAAATCTACTCAGATTTATGAAGCATTAGCATTTTTTATTGTCTGAATCCTCACATTATAGTTTAGAATTTAGAATCATCTAAGAATACTTAACCTATTTGCTGTTGTCAGGGACCTATACGCTGAATACATCCTGCACAGTTTGAGGCGCTAGATCTCATTTCTAGATGGAACAATCCCTCTACTGGTCTCGGGGAAAATGAAGCAATACTCGATCAGCCTCCTGGTTTTGTTTCAGGAACCATTTTTGCAGTACATATAATTGAATCAATGAGATAATGTAATTCTTCGGTAAATTATCGCAGAATATCCTAATCAAGAGACATTGTATGCTTGTACACATTTTTTGTGGAATATTTGAATCAACGACTGGATTATCTCTTCTTGCTTTCTCTGTACTCTCGTTGCCTCTTCTAACCGCCTTTACACTCTCTTTTCAATGATCATGATATCTGGTGGTTCCGCCAATAATATGCATACTTCAGCGGCCATTGCTAGATTTTCCTTTCTTGGATATTCCTAAAGTTTGACAAAATTAGTAGCTTTCTTAGGTACAAAACCACCGTGGTGCATATTTTTTTACCATCCTAATTAATGAAAAAACAAATTTAGGGCCACCAATTGGTGTTTTGCTACAATTTGGCCCCTTAAGGTTTTGCTCTAGCTTCGCCTACTATGCATGCGTAACTTTTGTTTTGACTCTGGACCAATGTACTAGGCACAACCGACAAAGGCAACGGCTGTTCCGGAGTCATAACCACCATCAGGCCAGACGGGGCGGTTAGACCGGCCTGGGGGGAGGGTCTAACCGGGGTCGGCTTTGGCAATGGAAATTGCTCCGGATAAAACCCCGTCGGCATACCATACAGAGGAACCTCAGGAGAAGCTTCCTGTGCTGCCGATGTGGTTGCATGCAGAACCCCTTGTGAATCTACTTGAGGGATACCGTCATTAGATATATTAATAATACATTTACCCTCTATTTTTTCAAGGCGAGTAACGACACTAGCAACCAAACTACTCTGATCATTAAACACACGTTCAAATCTATCAGTTGGATAATTGCGTAACTAGATCAGGAGGGGATGCTTGACTTACAGTGGGTATTACCTCAACCTTGTCCTTGTTCAATTTGATCGCCGGCAACTCGAAATCTTGATTGAGTGTCACTTTGCCTGAACGATCCTTCTTGGCGCCAGAGAGAAACTGCTGCTTGATGTACTCTTGCAGCTCCGTGTACTTCCTCTGATCCTCTTCACTGAGTTCTTCGATATTCACCATGATCACGTTCTTCTTGTCGATGTCGCACTGTGATCCCATGCAAAGATCGAAAGATCGGTTGTGAAACCAGATCTATTCCCCAGCGGAGTCGCCAAAAGTGTGTTGACGCCTTTTCTGGTCGAACACACGAATGCGCTAGATCACGCGGTTATCAGAAATCAACTCACCGAAACTCCCAGCACGGGCCGATCTTACCGCCTGGGGGGCCGGTCTAACCGCCTTGGACAGGAGAGACGTAGAAAGCCTAGATTCGCTGCTCCGGGAGGGACCCCGTTGGGAACAGTGCGCCTAGGGTTGTCCTGAGATCGGTAGGCCACTCAGAAGTCCCTCAACCACTGCGGAGACGAAGGAGGAGAGCAAAGGAGGTTGGAAAAGCTAGGGTTTGGAGAAAATAAGATAAAACTTGATAATGACGATTGGATCATAGCTCTCAATCGTCCACGACCCTTTATATTTATAGGGTGGGAGGTCTTGCCCTGGAAACAGCAATTTACAACTCGGAATTAAGCCAAACTCCTAATTCTACCCGAAATCGGGACACCCCGGTTAGACCGCCCCCGGGGGGCGGTTAGACCGCCTGGCCCCTTCGTGCCAGACCGGCCACAGGATACCCGGTTAGACCGCCCCTGGGATCCGGTCTAACCGACCTGCCTGGCCAGAGTCGGCCTTTGCCAATTTTGGGTGTTAACACATGCCCCCTGTTTTTAGTAAAGCTTGCGTGCTAAAAAATAATTCTAAGGACGACAAAGCTGTTGCCGGCCATTTTTACACTAAGGGCGATTTTCATAGAAACCGGCCATGAATCTTCAAGCATCCTGCCACACGCTTGGATAAAACTTCTTCAGATATCTTCCATTAAGTGCCCTAGGTAGTTGCTGTCCTTGCAATGATTCCACCATATAAGAATTTCTAGAGCAAACTCTCACAATCTTGTATGGACCTTCCCAACTTGGAGACCACTTACCAAATTTGTTGCTCTTAGATCCTATAGGCAAAATAGTTTTTCAAACCAAATCTCCTACTTGAAAAGACTTAGCTTTAACCCTTTTATTATAAGCACTAGCAACTCGTCTTTTATCTTTCTCAATTGCTTCCAAAGCTTCCAAACGCTTGTCAGTCACTTCATCAATATTATCCATCATCAAAGCATAATAAGTATCAACATTAAGATCATTTTGCTTTGCAAGTCTATATATGCCCAGATTCACCTCGACAGGTAATACGGCCTCTTGACCATACACAAGCTCAAAAGGAGTAACTTGAGTAGCCCCATGTCTAGAGATGCGATGAGCCCATAAAGCTTCAGATAATACTTCATGCCATCTTTTAGGATTATCTTCTATCTTCTTCTTAATGAGCTTAACTAGAGTTTTATTACTAGACTCAGCCTGACCATTAGCTTGAGCATAATATGGAGATGAATTAAGCAATCTAATACCATAGGATTTGACAAAATCACGCACCTCTTTAGCCACAAATGAAGTACCTTGATCCGTAGTTAAAGTCTATGGAATGCCGAAGCTATGTATAATATGCTCCGTAATAAACCCAATCACCTCCTTGTGTGTCATATTCTTGAGAGGAATTGCTTCAGTCCACTTAGTAAAATAATCAGTCGCCACAATCACAAAGCAATGTCCTTTAACCGATGGAGGATGTATCTTGCCAATGAAATCCAATCCCCAACCTCTGAATGGCCAAGGCTTGATAATTGGATGCAACAATGTAGCAGGCACCAACTGAACATCTCCATGCTTTTGACACTCTTCACACCCCTTGTAATACCTAAAGCAATCGGCTATCATAGTAGGCCAATAAAAGCAAGCTCGCCTAAGAAGCCACTTCATTTTAGGAGCCGATTGATGAGTACCACAAATTCCTTCATGCACCTCCGCCATAGCTAGCCTCGCTTGATCAGGACCTAAACACTTTAAAAGCAAATCATCTGCCGTCCGACGATACAACTCATTCCCATCTAGAATAAACTTAAGTGCCCATCGTCGGACTTTTCTGTCACTCATACTTTTAGGATCCTGCAAATACTTAACCAGAGGCATTCTCCAATCTCCCACTTCGTCCTCAACAGTCTTGAAAGACACAACGGCCGAAGCAGGGTTGCCCCCCGAGGGGCGGTTTGACCGGCCCGAGGGGGCGGTCTAACTGGGGTACCCGGTTTGACCGGCCTGTGAAGGCAGTTGAACCGGGTCTTTCAGAACGTAACCCTCGGCTTCATCAAACATCGATTTTCGTTCTTGAAAATTTCTTTTCTGAACATTATAACCAGATGTTTGCTGAGCCAGAGCGTTAGCCTTAGGATTCTCCTCCTATGGTACATGATTGAGGACCAGGAGCGTCCCAGTGGTCGATGGATGACCGCTCCTCAGTGATGAGTGATTGACAACGGGTGTTGGACTGACTCTTGGCTTAGTGCGCAGGTGTAGGCTGCGGCCTAGTTCGTGTTGTTGCAGGTGAAGAACGGGCGCGAAAGGTCTTCAGCCTTGAGGGGCCTCCGGGAGATGGAGAGACAAGTAGGCTCGGTTCGAGGGACCCGGTGGACAGCGGGACTGGGTGCGGGTCACATGGTGGCGACACAAGCAAGACGAAGTCATGGACAAGCGAGCCGGTGCACGGTGGCGGTCAAGTCAAGTGGTTTGGCGGAAGGCCGGACCGAGCACGCGGGGTTTGGTGGTTTGCCCACAAAACCATCAGCGGACGGTTTCTTGGTTTGGGCCTCAAAACCAAGTCCGAGGGCCCAACACGACGGAGCGGGATCCGGGCGTGTTGGGAAGCTTCGAGGCGGAGGACACGCGGCGGGATCGCATGGCTTGCGTCGGGAGGACGCGGGGTGCGGCAAAGGCGTGGCCGTCCGATGGCAAGACCCACAAACATTACGTAAATGCCCCTGCGTGGGTTGTATCGCCAGTAGTTAAGTTAGGGGTAGTCGAGTCATTTACCACTCCGGCGGGACCTGATATATAAGCCATGAGTGTGTGTGATGGCTCTCTCTCTCCGCGACTTAGGGTTTCATTTCCTCCCTCCTCTTTCTCATTTTCGTAGCTATTTTTCCTTCCATTTTCTCTAGGCTAGCATGAGAGCTTCATGAGAGATTTGTTGAGAGGGATGGATGCTAGGGCGGCATGCTAGACCTTGTGAATCTTTCCTAGTTTGTATAGAAGATTCGGAGTTGTGTTTTTCGTGGTCTTTTTATGCTTGTTTTCGTGCCCTTGTTCCCGGTGCGATTCCGCGGATTTGAGTGGGTTTCTCCCCGGATTTCTTTGAGGAAAACATGGATAGATGTCTCGTGCATCTTTGTGATTGATCTTGTGCCCTCAAACGCCGGGAAACCACTTCGATTCGAAGTTTTTCGTTCGGTGCTCTAGCTTTTGGTGGTGCTCAAAGGATTCGCGATTCCCGGTGATTTAGGGAGTTAGGAGGCAAGATTTTTGGGCTATAGCATCCTTGTGTGACGCTTTTCAAGTCCCCAAACCCTTGTCTCCACAGCTTCAACCGTTTGGGAAATCCGATGATGATTTGGGGGAGTTGACTTTCGGAGTCGGGCGTTTTCGGCTCTGTCCGCACCTCGCGGACGGTCCGCGAGGACCCGGCGGACGGTCCGCGCCGCTAGGGTTCGTCCCGTGTTCTTCGTGTTCTTGCTCGTCTTTCGTTTCGATCCGTCGCGATTTTGTTTTTCGGTTGGACGGAGTTTCGGACGGTCCGCAGCAGAGGGCGGACGGTCCGCGGGTGCCTGGCGGACAGTCCGCGTGCTCCCCGCGGACGGTCCGTGGTTCGTGGGTCGCTGCGGTTGGTTCTGTGTGATTTAACGGACGGTCCGCGGCTCGGGCCGGACGCTCCGCGGCAAGGGGGGAGGGGGTCCACGGTCCCCTGCCGGGACGGTCCGCGCGGCTCATCGCGGGCGGTCCGCCCTGTCTGGCCGGACGGTCCGCTAGAGGCTGCGCGCTTTGCTTCTTGGTTCGATTCCTCTCCTTCTTCTTTCGTGCTTCCGCGTGTGCTTCAAGGAATCGTTCCTAAGGCTAGAGGTTGATCCATAACCTCGTTGTCTTGGCGATTGGTGTGTGATTCGATCCATCGCTTGTGTGTGACCGGGGTTTGACTAGGGCATAGGCCGGGTTCTTTTGGAAGAATTTTTACCGGCTCCTATTCACTCCCCCCTCTCTAGTCGCCATCTGATCCTTCAATTGGTATCAGAGCTTGGTGCCGGATTCTTTGCGACTTTGACAAGTCTCGAATCCTAAGATGGCGTATGTTGAGCGGGGCGGTCCGCCGCACTTCGATGGCAAGGGTCACCACAAGTGGGCGACCCGAATGATGATCTTTCTTCGTGGGAAGCTGTTGGATTTCATTGTGCTTGACAAGACCTATGCTATTCCGGTCAACATCCATACTCTTATGGTGACCGATGCCGGTGCTAAGGCCAAGTATGAGGCTAATGCAAAAGCCGTTGATCACTTGGTCCGAAGCTTGTGTGATCCAGAGTTTGAGCGTGTTCGCCATTTGAATCTTGCTTGGCAAATCTGGGAGAAGTTGTTGGTTGCTCACGGTGGTGATAACCATGTGAAGGCTCGCCTCTTTGTCTCTTACCGGATGCAATATGAGAATTTCACTCCACTTCCCGGTGAGGACATTGATGCGATGTTTCAGAGGTTCACCGCCATCGTGAACAACATGAAAGTTAATGTTGAGGATTTTGAAGGACCGATACGGCGAACCAGAGAGGGGGGGGAGTGAATGGGAGCCGATAAAAATTCTTCTCGAAGGAGATCGAAACTCCAACAAGATGAACACGGCTTCCAACACACGTCTCCGACTCACTACCAAGGTATGTCAAGCCCACGTAGCCACTGGAGTGCCACTGGACCTAGGAACCAACACACCACCTACCGACCCGAGAAACGCAGCGGAAAAACCAAACCTCGAGTCTACAGACCCACACCGGTCAGACCGGTGAGCACCACCGGTCAGACCGGTCCCTGCAGGTGAAACTGAGCAACTTCCACTAAGTGGCTCTACAACGGTCAGACCGGTGAGACACACCGGTCAGACCGATGACAGCCTGAAAGCCCCCAAGACACCAAACAGGCCAACCGACCACCAAACGGACCCAAACTCGAAACAGCAGCACCACGAGACAACAGCGAACTCACCAAGACGTTCACCCGAGCAAAAACCCACAAGGGCTCGCACCGGTCAGACCGGTCAAGAGCACCGGTCAGACCGGTGTAGCCTGGGCAGCTCGGGATGAACAGCGCCCGCGGGTCAACTCCCCCAAATCCAAAACTCGATCTCCCGAATCGCTCCACGGACTTGAACAAGACTTTGGGGATATCAGGAACACCTCATGAGGAGTCCATAGCCAAGTTTAATCCCACCAAATCTCGTCCAAAAAGGAGGAATCGAAGAAATCCCGCCGGAAGCACTTCCAACCCAAGAACTCAAGAAACCCCAAAATCGAGCACTTTTACTCACGGATTTGGGAGGGGAATCACAGCCCAAAGAACCACGAATGGTTCCCACAAATTTCCCCCATCAAATCCCCAAGAGAAAAGTCCCGAAAACAACCCAAATAAATCACCGAGAGAGGGCTCCGAAAATCACCACCAAGAACAACCGGGGAAAACACATCCAAACCTTGAGGAACCACGCCGAATCATCTATACATGAAACAAAGGTTCGTACAAGGTCTAGCAAGCCGCCCGATCATCCATCCCTCTCTACAAGATCTCCCCGTGAAGCTCTCTTGCTATTCTTAAAGAAAACCTAAGGAAAATAGATGGAAAATAGGAAAACTAATGAGCTAGGGTTCCAAGAGTTGGCTGCCATCCTCTCACCTCTTGGGTTATATGGAGGCAACCGAATGTCTAAAATGCCATTCTCTACTAACTAGGGATACAAGCCCCTCAAGGGCGGATTTGGAATTCTTGATGTCTTCACCATCGGACGGATGCCCGGCGACCGCACCCTGCGTAGCCTCGACGCAAGCCATGCGATCCCGACGCGTGTCCTCCGCTTCGAAGATTCCGGACCGCATCGTCGCACACGGTCGGACCGGTGCTCCTCACCGGCCGACCGGTCCCCACGGTCGGACCGGTCGGACCCATCGGTCGACCGGGCCGCGGCGCTGCGCAGCCTCCGTCTTCGGTTCTCCGGTCTTGGCTTCGTGGATCAACCAAGGAACCCGGTGGTTTTCGGTGAACCACCGGAAACCCCGCGAACTCGGTGTAGCCTCCGCCAATCTCCACTCATGACTTGGCTCCCACGTAGTCCCGGCTCGACCTTGGTTTTGAGGCTCAACCAAGAAACCGTCCACGACTTCATCTTGCTCGTTCATGCCACCATGCGGCCCGCACTTGACCCCCGCCGGCCACCGGGTCCCTCGAACGAAGCCTACTTGTCTTCTCCACACACCGGAGGCCTCACCGGCGACGACCTTTCGCGCTTGTTCTTCACCTGCACCAACACGAGTCAAGCCGCAACTTGCACCTGCAATACTTAGCCAAGAATCAGTCCACACAACGTTGTCAATCACTCATCACACAAGGAAGCGACCATCCACCGGTCCTCGAACCACACATGGTCCTCAATCTCCCCCTTGATGAGTGCATTGACAACACCCACATGAAAGTAACAAGAGAGAAAAGAAAAAGGAAAGAAACGAACAAAAAGAAACTCCAACAAGCGATCGAAAGCCAAACAAAGGCAAAGAGCAAGATCACTTGAGGAAGACAAGTCTCGGACCCCTTAGGCAAGGGCAACGGCTCGACACATCCGAGACAAAACAAAGCTCAAGAAAAGAGCGCAAACCACCGAAACAAAGCTCGAAAAACCACAAAGAGCTCCCCCTGCACACATGCAAGCTCCCCCTGAACCAATGCACCTCCCCCTGGACGAATGCATGCAAGACACCACTTGAAACGGGACGGTGCGAAGCACTTTCGGCTCACACCGGTCGGACCGGTCATCACCACCGGTCGACCGGTGCCTAACATGTGTACGGGACCGAAGACTCACACCGGTCGGACCGGTGCTCCTCACCGGTCAGACCGGTGTACAACAGAGCCCAGAAATGGCTCGAAACCACCTGAAGCCTTCTAAATGCGTCTAGTAAGCCATTTCAAGCTCAAACTTCTCCCCCTTGTTGGCAATGCATGAATCAAGCCAAAAATGCAAAAAAAAATCAACCTAGAGCTTCTCAAATAGACAAAATTCAACAAAGAATGCTACACATGTCTAAATGAGCAAGTTAGATACTCTACAGCTTCGTATCGATCTCAACTACATGATCACCAAGTTTCACAACCATTGGACGAAGCTAAGATGGATTTTGGCAATTTTGCGAAAAACTTGCCTCTCATGAGCAAAGTCCTAAACATGATCAAAGCATATCAAAATGGCAAAGCCACACAAACTTCATGCTAGGACAGCCATTCTAATCATAAGACCATCACAAACACCCACAAGCACCTCATGTCATGTCAAAGCCACCGAGCCATGTGCCTACTTCTATTTATGAGACTTCTCATTGGTAGGCATCATGCAACGGTTTAGCACCCAAAGCAAATTAAATTCAGCACATATGACATGGGAGCATATTTTCCAAGCATTTTTCATTTCATTTTCAGATTTGTAAATGGTACATGAAATGTCTTTGCGACAAAAAGGAACTTATGCTCCTCCACAAGATAAATCAAGAGGGCTAAACATTCATGATGGCAAATGAGCCTTTGGCCCCATATGATCAATAAACTAGCCATCCAACCACAAATTAAGCATAGCAAGGCCACAAAAACATGTCAAGAGCATGTAAAGGCATTTACACATGAGAGAGCATACATGTGACATTTTTCAAAAGCATAGCTATCAACCATGGATTATTCATCAAGATCATCAAGAGCTAAGCCAAACTAACCGTAGCATACCAAACAAGCTCACAAAGACATATATCTCATTCCATGGTGAACAATGTATATGAGAGAAGCTTTTCCTAACCAATGCATATGATACAAAATGCATGCAATCTAAGATACAAGGATGCCTATACATCATGTTACATATGCCATGCCAAATGCAAGAAATGCACAAAGGAAAGCTATACATATGCTACAAAGGAGCTCCCACACACAAAGCTCACGAACCACCGGCTCCTCGAGGGGAGGCAAAAAGGGCTCGACACCACCGGCAAAAGAGCAAAGGAGCACCAAACACACAAGCTCCCCCTAAACTCATGCATTAAGGCCAAAGAGCGTACAAAGCTCACCTTACACACATGAGATAAGGCAAAGAGCAAAAGAAACCAAGTGGCTTGACCAAGGCCACACACTCGAAGGTCACAAATACACTTACCTTTATCATTTCTTCACAATTCACTCATCCTTGTCCACCATCCCCGAAAGTGATGCACCTACATGTCACCACCGGGATATGAAGCCGAAGAACCACCCCCGATATCAACCAAATGTTCTCCGGGCTATCCACCTGCAACTCAAAACAAAGAGCGAGAGCGAGCAAACGACTCAACACTGGGGTTAGTTCCAAATGTGTAAAACCAGTGCCTAGCCATTTGGTCGAAAGTGGGGTTAGCACAAACCAAACCATCTTTCCTACCAAAGCTACCTCCACGAACACCACTACGGTAACCACCATGAGGGAACCAACCCTCTCTGCCAGGAGGAAGACCAAAACCACGAAAGAAAGCCCGTGGACCATCCCTTCTCTCCTTCTCAAAGCCATGACTCCTCCCATCCCCGTAGTGAGCTCGAGGGGGAGAATGCCTAGCAAACTGGCCTCCAGCAAACTTTCCAGACCAACCACCAGAACCACGACCTCCAGAAACAACCCTCGCACCTGTACGAGCACGAAACCCAAGCCGCCGCTCGTCCGAGTGCTCGTACCGGTCTGACCGGTGCTCCACACCGGTCTGACCGGTGTAGCTCGGGCACAGCAGCACCTCCAACGACCTTCTCGCTCTCCCCAAGCCCGAACTGACCTCACACTCGCCTTGGCCCCGAGCAACCGCACACGAGGCTCAAGTACACCATCGAAGGGTGGTACTTGTCCTTGTTAGCCCACTCCTTCGCCATTCTCTCCTCACGCTTCCTCTTGAAGCAAAACGCTCTCTTGTGACCATCCTTTCCACAAAACTCACAATGGAAACGGATCGATCTGGGCTTAGGCTTGGGATGAGGCTCTTCACAAGGCTTCTCACTTGGTTTCTCACTAGGCGTTTCACTTGCCTTCTCACTCGGTTTTTCTCTTGGTTGGTTTGTTTTGGATGCAAACTTGTCTTTGGGTGTGGGTTGTGGTGGAACTGAAACATTCCCAAATTTTCTTTCTCTCTCACCACTGCCCTCACCAACCTTATCCAATCCCAAAGCCCAACCGTCAAAGCGCTCACAGCTAGCAATCATCATACCAAGCTGAGGTTCTTGACTCGACAACCAACTCAGCGCTTCACGCAACTTATCATTCTCATCTTGCAAGCGACCAACACATTTTGCAAGATCCAAATTCTTCATAGCATGCAACTCACATGTAGAGCAAGAAGTAGGAATAGGCACTTTCAAATCAGCCTCAAGCGAAACAATGCGAGAACGGAGCTCAGCAATTTTCTCATGCAAACTAGGGCAAGAAGTGCAAGCACCAAGCAAAGTGGGTCTAGATTGTAGCTCGCCCAACTCAACCCTAAGCACATCTAGTTCCTCACACTTGGAGGCATACCTCTCCCTAAGATCAGTCAAGTCAGCTAGGAAAGCAGAGCACTCAGCACAATCATTCTCATCAGAAACAACAGGGCTAGCCTTAAGAGAATAAATTTCAAGCTTGCTATCAAGAACCTGTGTTTCTAGCTCAGCCACTCTAGTCCTAGCATCCTCGAGCAAAGATCTGAGCTCCTTCCTAAGCTTCTTAGCCTCTCTAAGCATGTGATCGCGATTATCAAGCAAGTCAACCAACTCCTCATTCTCCTTGCACAAAGAAGGGAAGTTCATCACGCACCTCGTCGTCGGACTCAGAGTCCGAGTCGCTCTGTGTGCTCTTCTTGCTGCCGGAGCTCAGCGCCATGGTGCAGAATCCATCTCTCGCAAAGCAGCTCAGCCCGCTCAGGTTCTTGGACGACTTCTTGTTCTTGCGGCGATCTCCCTCGTCTTCACTGCTGCTCGAGCTCGAGGTGGAGTACGCGGAACTGGAGTCGACGTTGCTCGCTCCAACCATCGCTCGGGCCTTGCCTCGGCCCTCCTTCTTCCTCGATCGTCGCTCGTCCTTGTACTTGTTCTTGTGCTTGCTCTTGTGGTCGCGCCTCGAACGGTACTTGCCATCGTTCATCCTCGGCTTGTGCTTGTAGCTGTCCTTGTTCTCGGCCTTCTCCGGGCAGTCGGCGACGAAGTGTCCCGCTTGCCGCACTGGAAGCAAGTCCTCGTGTTCCTCCTCATGTTCACGCGGTTCTCGTGCAGCCTCTCGAACCGCCTCGTCAACAGCGCTAGCTCGTCCTCTCCAAGGTCATCAAACTCCTCATCTGGCATAGACATCAAAGAGGAAAAGGAGAACATCCTGGTGGATGTGTTAGAGTTAGCCTTTCCTTTGGAACCACCAACGAGGGCAAGACTATGGGAATCAGTCGGTCCCTCGAGCTTGGCAGTCATGCCCCTATCAACCTCAGCCGACTTGAGCTTCGAGAACAGCTCGTTCACCGTCAGAGTATCATACCTCTCCGACTCGACTATGGCCTCGAACTTTCCGCCCCATATCGTACGATCCAAAGAGTGTAAGAGCTTGACCGCTCTATCATGATCATCGTACGGGAGCATGTCCACATTGGCCCTCATGTTGTTCACCACCACCATGAACCTCTGAAACAAGGCATCGATGGACTCACCGGGGAGATGAGTGAAGTTCTCGTACTCTCTCCGTAGGTCGCATACATCCGTGCCTCGAACTCTGGGCGTTCCCAACATGAGCCTCCTTCAACACCACCCAAATCCTACAAGCCAAGTGCTCGGTGTGCACCCGATCGAACTCAGGCTGACACAAAGCACGAAACAAGTAGTCGACCGCCTTATTGTTGGCGTCAAATCTGTCCCTCGACCCTGGAGCAAGGAAATCCATCGGCTGGACATAGCCTGTGTCCACCGTGACATCCCAAAGAAGCTGACCCTTTCCGCGGAGGAACGCACCCATCCGCTTGCTCCACATCTGGTAGTTCTTGCCATCGAAGTGTGGAGGAGCCGAACCCCATTCCTGGTACGCCATCCTTGGATCTTAGACTGGTTAGAGTCAACAAAGACCCGAACCGGCTCTGATACCACTTGAAGGACCGATACGGCGAACCAGAGAGGGGGGAGTGAATGGGAGCCGATAAAAATTCTTCTCGAAGGAGATCGAAACTCCAACAAGATGAACACGGCTTCCAACACACGTCTCCGACTCACTACCAAGGTATGTCATGCCCACGTAGCCACTGGAGTGCCACTGGACCTAGGAACCAACACACCACCTACCGACCCGAGAAACGCAGCGGAAAAACCAAACCTCGAGTCTACAGACCCACACCGGTCAGACCGGTGAGCACCACCGGTCAGACCGGTCCCTGCAGGTGAAACTGAGCAACTTCCACTAAGTGGCTCTACAACGGTCAGACCGGTGAGACACACCGGTCAGACTGATGGCAGCCTGAAAGCCCCCAAGACACCAAACAGGCCAACCGACCACCAAACGGACCCAAACTCGAAACAACAGCACCACGGGACAACAGCGAACTCACCAAGACATTCACCCGAGCAAAAACCCACAAGGGCTTGCACCGGTCAGACCGGTCAAGAGCACCGGTCAGACCGGTGTAGCTGGGCGCTCGGGATGAACAAAGACCCGCGGGTCAACTCCCCCAAATCCAAAACTCGATCTCCCGAATCACTCCACGGACTTGAACAAGACTTTGGGGATATCAGGAACACCTCATGAGGAGTCCATAGCCAAGTTTAATCCCACCAAATCTCATCCAAAAAGGAGGAATCAAAGAAATCCCGCCGGAAGCACTTCCAACCCAAGAACTCAAGAAACCCCAAAATCGAGCACTTTTACTCATGGATTTGGGAGGGGAATCACAGCCCAAAGAACCACGAAGGGTTCCCACAAATTTCCCCCATCAAATCCCCAAGAGAAAAGTCCCGAAAACAACCCAAAGAAATCACCGAGAGAGGGCTCCGAAAATCACCACCAAGAACAACCGGGGAAAACACAACCAAACCTTGAGGAACCACGCCGAATCATCTATACATGAAACAAAGGTTCGTACAAGGTCTAGCAAGCCGCCCGATCATCCATCCCTCTCTACAAGATCTCCCCGTGAAGCTCTCTTGCTATTCCTAAAGAAAACCTAAGGAAAATAGATGGAAAATAGGAAAACTAATGAGCTAGGGTTCCAAGAGTTGGCTGCCATCCTCTCACCTCTTGGGTTATATGGAGGCAACCGAATGTCTAAAATGCCCTTCTCTACTAACTAGGGATACAAGCCCCTCAAGGGCGGATTTGGAATTCTTGATGTCTTCACCATCGGACGGATGCCCGGCGACCGCACCTCGCGTAGCCTCGACGCAAGCCATGCGATCCCGACGCGTGTCCTCCGCTTCGAAGATTCGGACCGCATCGTCGCACACCGGCCGACCGGTGCTCCTCACCGGTCGGACCGGCCGGACCCACCGGTCGGACCGGTCCGCGCCGTCTTGCGGCTCCGTCTTCGGTTCTCCGGTCTTGGCTTCGTGGATCAACCAAGGAACCCGGTGGTTTTACGGGTGAACCACCGGAAACCCCGCGAACTCGGTGTAGCCTCCGCCAATCTCCACTCATGACTTGGCTCCCACGTAGTCCCGGCTCGACCTTGGTTTTGAGGCTCAACCAAGAAACCGTCCACGACTTCATCTTGCTCGTTCATGCCACCATGCGGCCCGCACTTGACCCCGCCGGCCACCGGTCCCTTGAACGAAGCCTACTTGTCTTCTCCACACCCGGAGGCCTCACCGGCGACGACCTTTCGCGCTTGTTCTTCACCTGCACCAACACGAGTCAAGCCGCAACCTGCACCTGCAATACTTAGCCAAGAATCAGTCCACACAACGTTGTCAATCACTCATCACACAAGGAAGCGACCATCCACCGGTCCTCGAACCACACATGGTCCTCAGATTTTCCTTACACCGAGCATGATCAGGATTTGAAGCTCTTGCATGTCTTGGACCCAAATGTTTGGGGTGCTAAGGTTGAGGCCATCAAGGAGTCTGGGCAATATTTGACTATTGAGTTGGATGACCTCTTTTCTAAGCTCAAGTCGGCTGAGGTTGACAGGAAGTTGCAATCCAAGCATGAGGGCTCGACTGACCATAGTCTTGCTCTTGTGGGCGGATCAAAGGGCAAATCTAACCCTTCCTGTCGGCAGTTTTCCTTGTCCTCTCTTATGTCCATTCCAGATGAGGAGTTTGATGTGCTGGGCGAGGAGGAGCTGGCTTTGCTCTCAAGGAGGTTTGATCGACTACACGAGAGTCGGAGGAATGCAAGGCGGAGCTCAGGGACGTGCTACAAGTGTGGCAAGCGAGGCCACTTCATCGCCGAGTGCTCGGAAGCGGAGGAGAACAAGTACTAGGTAAACGAGTACAAGGCGCACCTGAGGCGTGAAGACAAGTACTCCTCCAAGGGCAAGCACTTCAACAAGTCCAAGAGCAAGGACAAGGATAGGCGGCGACCGAGCAAGAGCGGCTACAAGAAGAACAAGGCAAGAGCAATGGTGGCCGGTGCGAGCGACGTCGACTCAAGCTCAAGCGACGAGCAGTCAAGCTCAAGCAGCGAAGATGAAGACGCCGGGAGGCGCAAGGGCAAGAAGAGTGCAAGCCGGAACCTCAGCGGGTTGAGCTGTGTGGCGCTTGAGGGCTTTTGTGGCATGGCCCATAGCTCAAGCAAAGAAGAAGAGCGAGAAGGAAGACAGCGACTCCGACTCAGAGGATGAGGTAAACCGTGACCCCGACTCTTTGCTTGCTGAGATTGCTAGGTTGAATGGCTTGATTGACAACCGTGATAGTGTGCTAAGAGATGCCAAAAAGATGAGGAAAGATCTTAGGGCTCAACTTGAGAATGCTAGTGAGAAAGTAGGAGAGTTAGAGTCGAAATTTCTTGAATTGAAACTTGAAAATGACTCTTTGAAACTTGCTCCTACTACTCCTGATGATGTTGAATGCCTTGAGTGTGATGCATGGTTGAATGAGATCAAGTTGCTTAAGAGAATGCTTCTACTTTGGCTAAACTAGATGCTCTTAGGACTGAGTATGATGAGCTTAAGGCTAGACCTACTTTGCTTGGTGCTTGTAAATCATGTCCTACTATGCATGCTAAGCTTGTTGATGCTCGTTCTACCATTAGTTCTTTGGAAGCATCTTTGAAATCTCCTGTTGTCAATGCATGCACTAGCTGTGATGAAGTTACTTTGCGCAATCTTGAACTCACTTCCCGTTTGGATGTCATCTATGAGGAGAATGACTATTTGAGGAAGGTGTTGGGTTGGTTGTCGGGCGGGAACCTCAATTGAAAATCATGATTGAGGAGTTCAAGAGAGCTGATGGTCGTGGTTTGGGGTTTGAGAAGTTGGGTGAGAAAGTGGGAGAGAACAGTGGGGAGAGTGTGTATGAGAAGTGTGTTGAGTCTAACCCCGAGTTTGAGGTGATCGGAGAGATCCAAGTCCCACTTCCAAAAGCACCCAAGAACTCTCACACCAAAGCCCAACCACCTTTGCAACAATCTTGACACAACCCAAGATCCACCCAAATTTCCACCTAAGACAAATGACTTCCAAAAACCGGTGAAGTTTGTGGGTGAGAAGGGTGAGAAGCCTAGAGAGAAGCCAGAGCCAAAACCAAAACCCATCCCCTTCAGGTGTGAGTATTATGGCAAGGAGATGCATCTTGCAGAGTTTTGCTACAAGAGGAAGAGGGATGAGAGGCTTGCTAGGGAGCAAGCAAACCAGGACAGGTATCGCCAGTCTCATGGTATTCCTGAGCCTAGAGTGCCACTTCCACGGGGTGTGGGAAGTGTGAGGAGTGTTGGCAGGTTCCCACAGAGAGGTGGTGGTGAGAGATTTGCTAGGAGAGATGATGGTGTGCGTGCTGGTGAGAGGTTTGGTTGGGCTCGTGGTGGCTTTGCTGGACGTCCCCCTACTCGTCCTCAGTACGGGTTTAGGGGAGATGATCGCAGCTTTGGGTTCCAGAGGAACTACGAACCACGTTTTCCCCCTCGTGGTGCTCGTACTCCTCCCATGGGACATGGGAAGTTTGGTGGCAAGGGAATGATGTTTGCTAACCCCTCTTTTGAGCAGATGGCTCAACACTGGTTTAACTTTCTTTGTGCTAACCCCGAGTGTCGAGTCGCTAGCTCACTCTCGTTCTTGTTTCGACTACGGAGCGAAGGCTTGGAGGACATTTGGTTGATCAACTCCGGTGTTCTCGACACATGACCGGGGATAAGAAGTGGTTCTCCGGCCCCTCACCCCAGTGAAGGAAAAGATGTACATCACATTTGGGGACAATGGACGAGGAAGGGTGATGTCTGAGGGTGTTGTGCATGTGAGTGACAAGGTAACGTTGAAGAGAGTTGCTCTTGTGAAGTCTTTGGGTTTCAATTTGCTTTCGGTTTCTCAGTTGCTTGATGAGGGTTTTGAGGTGCGTTTCAAGTCTGGCGAGTCTCGTTTGCTTGATTCTCGAGGTGATCTTGTCTGTATGATCATCCCCGAGGGTCAGATTTTCAGGGCTGATTTCTCTCGTTCTTTGGGTCCTGCTCGCTGTTTGATGGCTGGTCCTTCTTCTGATTTGTGGAAATGGCATAGGCGGTTGGGACACTTGAGCTTTGATTTGGTTTCCCGCTTGAGTGGTCTTGACCTTGTCCGAGGATTGCCGAGGTTGAAGCTTGAGAAGGATTTGGTTTGTGCTCCGTGTAGGCATGGCAAGATGGTAGCCACTCCCCATCCACCCCTGACCGATGTTATGACCGAGCGTCCGACAGAGCTGTTGCACATGGACCTTGTTGGACCAGCTTGAGTTCGCTCGGTGGGTGGGAAGTGGTATGTCCTTGTTGTGGTGGACGATTACTCTCGCTATGCTTGGGTGTTTTTCTTGGAAGACAAGAGTGAGACATTTGGTTTTGTTCGAGATCTGATCGTGAGGTTGAAAAACGAGAGGCATGGGAATGCTATTCGAGCTATCCGCAGTGATAATGGCTCGCAGTTCAAGAACTCTCGTTTTGATGCCTTTTGTCGTGATCTAGGTCTTGAACATCGGTATTCGACCCCTTATGTGCCCCCTCAAAATGGAGTCGTGGAAAGGAAAAATCGGACTCTTTGTGAGATGGCTAGGACGATGCTCGATGAGCACGGGACTCCCGGGAGGTATTGGGCCGAGGCGGTCAATACGGCTTGTCATGTTTCCAACGGGATTTTATTGCGAGCTTTCAAGAAGAAGACCTGTTATGAGCTGATGCATGGTCGGGCACCCAAGGTGAGTCATTTCCGAGTCTTTGGCTGCAAGTGCTTTATTCTTAAGAAGGGAAAACTCGACAAGTTTGAGGCTAGGTCTAGTGATGGTATTTTCTTTGGATATGCTAACCACTCTAGAGCCTATATGGTGCTTAACCTTGAGACTAACAAAATCATGGAGACTTGCGAGGTAACCTTCGACGAGACAATGCCATGTACCTCTCTTGGCTTTGAATGTGCAGGTGATGAGGAGATGGCCGAGGACCTCTTTGAAGAGGAGAAGGATGAAGCTGGAGATGATGATGGAGAGAACCATGCGCCTGAAGCTGAGTGTGTACCCACTACTTCCCCTACGACCACTATGGAGCGTGGACCGTCTACTTCATGGACAACGACGGTGCAACAAGAGGACCAGGCGAGAGAAGCTGAGGTTGAGGGGTGTTGACGGTGAAAATCCGTCAACCTAGCCATGAGTTTACCTTCGGTGTTGGCATGAGTTTTATACCTTATCCATTGGTACTAACCCCCGTGGTATAACAAGTTCACGTGTGCATGTCGGTTTTGGAGTTTAATGTTTATGCAGGGTTTTAGTGTTGAATGCAAGACTTTCGGGATAAGTTTATCAAGCACCTCATGACAAGACCTTAAAGCCCCGTACAAGTCATGCAACAAAGCAAAATTAACTCCAAGAAGCCAGGGACTTGATCCGAGAAGACGACAGACTCTAGGGACCCGACCGATAAAAGTCGTCGAATCTTGCAAGACAAGGAGTTGAGTCCAATTCGGAGAGAAACCGACGACATGGACCTACATGCAGAAGGGGGAAACATCCAGGAAGCAATGGAACCGACGTGGAGCGAAGGAGCCCTCGGGCTGGGCCTAAATGGGCCCAGGCCGGCCGGCCCAGTCCGGTCGGCCCAGGCCCATTTAGGGCCCAAACGCCCCCTCCTTTGCCCTAGTCGCCACTCAGGCTATTTATAGCCCCCTGACCAAGAGCCTTGAGGAGAAGATTTCGTCTTCGGCCGCCGAGGAGCAGAGAAGAGAGGGACACCATCTTGGAGAGGAGAGGGTCGAGCTAGTTGACTAGGGTTTCCCTAGCCGACGTGGGAACCTTGCACGGAAGACCACGTCGGAGTTCCCGGAGCTAGAAGCAAGATCAAGGAAGGATCCCGGTGGTGATCTTGTGTATGTATCATTGTTATAGTTGAATTATCAAGTTGAATCTTTTCCTAGCGATCAAGTGTTTCCTCGAAGATTTCGTTTTTCGATCGACTTTGCTTATTCCAATTCTATTCTCGAGATAGATTACATAGGGTGTTCTTGTAGCCGCGGTGGCTAGAGGTACACGCCGGATCTTCCGAAAGAATCTCGACTTGTCTTTTGACTCGCCCTAAACTCCCCGCATGAATAGGGATACGTTGTGACAGAACGGGGGTCTCGAAAGGCGGATGTTTTCGGATTTGGACGGGAAACCACGATTTAAAGAGGCTTCTATTAAGATTCGATTTGCTACTTCTTCTCTTGCTTGGAACTTCAACAAAAGGCTTACCCCGATCCCTCTAGATCGGTTTATCTACCCAATCTTACTTTGTTTTCTCCGGTCTTTAGTAGATTAGATTCGTTTTGTGTCTTTTACTTAGATGCATTAGGGTTTTATCGAAGATTGAAGTTACTTGGCTTTAATAGATTAAGTTTTGCGTCACACATTTGTTCCACGGATTCGATACCTTGGGTTCACCACTCGAGGGAAGAAGGGTCCCTTGACAACGACAGGAGACTTGTACGCTTGCGAGTCACGAACGAACTTTGATACAATTATTAACCGTCAACAAGCCCCTTTTTCTGGCGCCGTTGCCGGGGAACAAGTGATCAAGATTTGATTTTTTATTGCCTTTTTGTAATTTTCAGTTTTCTTTTTGTTTTTATTTTTGCATCTACTAAATTTTGATCATCCTCAAAATACATCTAATCTAGTTTGTCTAACTCTAGATTTTATAGATTTGTTTTTACTTTCTAGTTTTTTGCATACTTTGTTTATTGCTAACCCTAACAGGAGATGGACGGCTACCTCTCCAACAAACCCAATAATTTTGTGGATGATCCAGAAAAACTTTACAGTCTAAGGAGACGCGAAGCACATCAAGCTAAAAAGCTGGATTTTGTAGATTCGGAGTCGGAAGACAAAGGATCGCAGAATCTCCGAAGAATTCACCACCTCAAAGTCCGCGGGAGAATCGTCTTCCACCAATGGGTGACCAACCACCGCAAGAACGCAAGATTGGGGAGCTATGCACCCCAGACATCATCGACCTACCAATCTTGAACCTTGAGGAGATCGGAAGACCGTTCGAGATCAAGACCTCAACAATCCGCATGGTGCAACATTCACCCTTCACCGGCAAAGAGGATCCGAACCTTCACCTCCAAGCATTCATTCAACTATGTCAGACTTTCAACATGGATGGGGTGACTCAAGACCAAATGAGGGCAAGGCTTTTTCCGTTCTCACTACTCGGGAAGGCTTTGCAATGGTTCCACTCTCAACCGGCGGAGACGGTGCAAAATTGGAACACGTTGATGAAGGCTTTCATGAAGGAATACTACTCACCGGGTAAAACTCAAAGTTTGTGTAATAAGATTGCCACCTTTGCTCAATATCCTACAGAAACTATCTCGGAGGCATTCGAGCGCTTCAACGAGTACACCCGGGCGGTTCCACATCACAAGTTCCCGAAAGAAGACCTCGTGCAAAAGTTTTATCAAGGACTCACCATGGCGTCAAGGACGATCATCGATGCATCGGCGGGAGGATCTATTATCGAGCTTACACCGACGGAAGCTTTCACGCTATTCAAGAAGGTCGCGGATAATGACACATGGGCGTCGTCCGGGCGCCTACATCCGGTTCAATCCACGGGGAACGTCAAAGGAGTCTTGCAAGTGGAGAAGGAGAACATACTTGAAGGCAAGATCGACTCGCTCATGAGGAGGTTGGAAAAGATGGAGATGGAAAAGAAAGAGGCTCAAGACTTGAAGGCCGCCGAAGCAAGGTCCACATGTGAAGAATGTGGAGAGTATGGCCATGTCCGCAAAGATTGTCCGGAGGAAGCCAAAATGCTCGACTACATGAGGAAGGGAGAATTGCCGAACTTCCGCTACGGTCAAGGTAGGCCTCAATTTAATGCAAGCTCATCTATTCCTAACGCGGTTCCGCTTCGTATACAATTGAAGGAGTTCATGGATGAGCAAGCTAAGATCAACAAGGACACCGTCACCAAGTTCAAGACCATAGACAAGGTGTTGGAGAACATCGATAGCAAAGTGACGGAGGTCGGAAGTTCCAATCATCAAGTGCTCAACATGATGAAGATGCTCGAGACGCAAGTGGGACAACTTGCGGGGTGCCTCACTAATGATGAAGGGAAGCTTCTGGGACAACCCAAATGTCCCGAATCGGCGAAGGCCATTCAAACACGTTCGGGGAAGGAGACCGAAGATCCGGAACGTTCCGCGGGAGCAAGGAAGCTTAAACCATCCACCGAGGTGGAAGGAGTTGCTAGAGAGAAGGTTACGGGGATCGTCACCGAGGAACCCGAATTCGAGATGCTTGGGAGGATGACACGAGGATACCGCAACTCAAGCCACGCTACTTCCGAGGTAAACTTGACAACCACTTTGAGAAGTTTGTGGAAGTTGTGCGTAGACTTAGCATCAACATGCCGTTACTAGATGCCCTACAAGTACCTACATATTCTCGTTACTTTAAAGACATACTTGCAAATAAATATGAGATAGCAACACTCGGGGTAGATCATGTCAAGATGTCCGAGGAGTGTAGTGCCGCTATTGCTAATGGGCTAGAGAAGCAAAAAGACCCCGGTGCCCTACAATTCCATGTTCAGTTGGTTCTTTCAACTTCGAGAAGGCGTTATGCGACCTTGGAGCTAGTGTAAGCGTCACGCCGAGGGATGTGTTCGAGAAGCTACGCCTACCAATGGAGCCTACGGGAATATGTTTGGAGTTGGGAGACAACTCCATTCGCTATCCCTTGGGCATTGCTGAAGATGTACCCGTGAAGATTGGACACCACTTCATCCCCGTCGACTTCGTTGTGCTCGAGATGGGAGCGAGGGAGAAGCCGCCGCTCATCCTAGGGAGGCCATTCCTCAAGACCGTGGGAGCTACTATTGATGTTGGCAAGGGGGAGATCATGTTCGATATCAACGGAGAAAGGAGTTCCTTCAAGTTCCGTCCAAGGATTGAGGCATGCAACATGATTGGAGTGAAGGGAGAACCAAAACAAACGGAGGGGCTGAAAAAGAAGGAGCCGAAAAAAATGAACGTAACGAAAATCAAAGAAGGTGTTGCATCCGTCAAGACAAAGGAAGAGAAGCCGCCTGTGAAGACCAAAAAAATGACTAAGCCAACTAAGCCGGAAGACAAGCCCGCGCCCAAGATGGTGCGGAAGTGGGTACCCAAGATTACAACGCCCGCAAAGAGCGTTGATCCGGAGTAATCAAGTGAAGAAGTCTAGCTATAGACTATAAACGAAGCGCTAGGCGGGAGGCAACCCGTTTCGTCGAGTCAAGAATAAGCTACGGGAGGACAACCCGATTCCAGGTTTTTCGAGTATTTTTAATAATTTAGTTTTTGAGTTTTATTACGCAAAGACATTAGACTTAGAAGTGGTTGAACAATATTAGAGACATAATTCTTGATTGAATGTTTGCTTTATCATAAACCCTTTGCATGAACTCTCCTATGTGCTTGTTTGATTCTTTTCTTTTCGAGAAACCTCAACCAAATAATTTCAGAACCTAACTCAACCTTTCACCCTCATTATGGTGCTGAAGTTGACTTATTTTTCATGCTAAAACCACACGAGTAGAGCCACGATTTATATTTAAGTGTTAATAAAATTCAGCACGTGGTAGGACTCGCGTGAACCTAGAAATTAAAACTTTTGGTTGGTTTTAAAAATATTTATCCTTGGTTTCTCTAGGATTAGAATTTTTCTAAGCCTATTCTAATTTTGTTTTATTCAAAATCTTTCTTATTTAGCCAAAATTAGAACCTAAACCTATGCCCCCATGATCAAGCCGGGAAATGTTTGCTCTCAACCGATGAAAGCAACCTATACCGGTGAGACCGAAATCGACGTAGTCGAAAAATATTTTCGACTTACATTTGTTTTTAATGGTTTAAAAACTTCTCTAAAATTATGTTCGAGCTCTTGCATGGCTCTGAAAAATATTTTAAATTTCGAATTAGGGGAGTGCTTAACCTTAAACACACCTAAATGGAGGCAATCTAGTTTGAATTAATCATGCATGCACCATTGGATTCCCTTTTATCAACTTTCACCAATTCCACATGCAAAGGACAAGCATGGTGGGCAGCAAGCATCAACTTTGCAGGAATTTCATGGTGGCATGTGAAGCAAGTGGAGCTAGGGAGCATGGATATGACCCAAAGCATGGAGCATCAAGTGGAAGGACCAATAATGCAAGAAAAGGAGTGGACGAGAGCGTTTGGGCAGTGCAACTCGTGGAGCACACGGGCAGGAAAGTTGCAGAGGCGAAATGATCATGCTGGAAGAAAGACGAGGCAGGGAGGAGCGCCGAGGCCCCCAGGCCGGCCGGCCCAGGCCGGCCGGCCTCATCTACTTAAGGAGCCCCCCGGCTCCCGTTTTTCTGAGCAAGCTTCCCTCTCCTTCCTTTGTTTGTGTGTTCAAGTTTGTGTGCTCAAAACCTCCGTAGACATAGCCAACCTTCCCAAGCTTGATAGCTCAAGAAAAAATCCACATCCTTAATCCACTCAAAGTCCACATCCGAAGCAAAGAGTTTAAGTGCCTAGTTACCGGTTGCAACCCGGAGTTTTAGTTGAAGAAAAGAGTGCAGCAACCATGTGGAAGAAGACCACAAGTCTCTTCTCCAAGAAGAAGAGTTCGTCGTCATCCAAGTCGTCATCAACCACGTCTTCGAGGAGGCACTCGGTTTCCGAGTCTCCCCGGAGCATGGAGACGGATACGGCACCACCGAGGAGGAACGATGCTCTCCTCCTTGGTGGTATGAGGGCTGCAAGAAGCACTTCCATGAGGTTTACCGAACCTCGTGGGCACACGGAGGAGCAGCCCGCGCCACCACGACGATCGACTCGCTCAACCGTGCCACCTCCTTACACCCCGACATACTCTTCGTACGGCTTCATCATCTTGTCAGCGGAGGAGGACTAGAGGCTCTCTAATCTTGAGAAGAGGCTTGTGCCCAACGTCGAGTTCGACGACCAAGCACTCTACACCTTGGGTTTTGGCACCGACATATACTATATGTTGGGGCACCTTGGATGGGTGCAGTTCTCCAACGGAATATCGGTGGACACCCATTTGGGGTTCGCCTTGGAAATTTTGATGACTATTGCACCCATCGTTGATGATGATGGGGTGCAAAGCTTGTCATTCCGTTTGGAGGGAGTCCAACAAGTGGTTCCCTACGAGCACGTTAGGGAGCTGCTTGGATTCCACAAGGGAGCTCCGGAGAAAGTTGACGTGCCACCCGGCATGTTAGCGGGATTTTGGAACATGATTTCCGGAGAAGCCCATCAACAACGCAATTGCATCCGCAACCCCATTATCCGGATATTTCACTCTTGGATGTGCAAGAGGGTATTGGGGAGGATGAAGGAGACAAAGGTGACCAACACGGAGTTGAATTGGCTATACTCGGCTTTAATTGCCAGGCAGCCAATAGACACTTCTTACCTTATGATCAACCGTTGGTGTTGTGAAGCAACATCGGGGGCGGGTAATATTGGTTCGGGGTGCTACCTCTCCATGTTGGCCTTCTCCTTGCGGCCGGGGATCGCAAGAAACCCCGCTCACCTTTTGCGTGGTACCTCTCTCGGCATTGAGTATTTGCGGCAAGGCAAATACATTAGTGGAGATGAGAGAGGAGGATATCGGTTGGCCATAGTGAACCTACCCCTTCCGAATGAGAGGCTTAGGCTTTTCACCGAAGGGAGGGAAGATTGGTTGGAAGAGGGACTACTTGTCCCGGCAAGGAAGAACAAAAGGGGAAGAATCGTAGAGGAGGGTACATCCTCCGCACAACGAGTGGAGCACAACCCAATGTGCAACCATTCGGCGGGGTCCCTCCTCCGCCAAGTTACTACGGAGGGCCACAAGAGCAAGCATGGGGGGGGGGGGGGTGGTGCACCGGTACCCCCACAAAATTATGTTGTGCCCAACGCTAACTTCGCGGAGTCCTACGCTCATCATCCCCAACCACAACAAAGCATGGCCATAATTGGAGGGTATGCTGCAAGAAATGCTCAAAACATAGCAGCCATCCAATCTAACGCAGCTCAACTTGGTGAAGGAAATGCAAATATTGCCTTCGAGCTCGGACGCCTTCACCTTGTGGAGCCAAATCAATTCGTCGGAGGAAATGTCCAATCGTATTATGAGCAAGAGTATTATTATCAAGATCATCAACATCAACCACCGACGGAGGACTAGAAGATTTAGGAACTTTAGTTTTCTTTTCTTTTCTTTTTCTCTGTAATTTTCAGCTTTTGCTTATGTGTGTTTGCGTAGTATTTTCTGTTTTTATTTAAATTTCAGCGAGCATGTTTGTTTATTTTCAGTATGTATTTCAACTTGATGTCATCATTAATAAAGACACCACCTTGATTATACCATTGGAAAAGTTACAAAATTCGTGCCATGATGATATATGATTATAATTGCAGCTTTGTTCACCTTTGTAATTGATTTATGCATGTTTAAGCTAGTGCTCTCTTAAAAATACAAATCTGAATTTATTTAAATGCTAGCTTAATTTTCAGCGGAGGTTATGATTAAAATAAAGACCCATAGTGTTTTATGTGCTCTCAAGTTATGAATAGATTAAAGATGTCTTTTATGCTCAAAAATATCGCTAACCTTGTTACAAATATCACTTGTGTGTTGCTCAACCTATCCAAAGCCTTATATATATTTGAGTGCATAAACCTTAGTGTACAAGATTTATTTTTGAGTGAGTTATTGCAGGCCATGATTTCTCTGGCCCGAGACTAAGAAGCTGGTCATTCCGTTTTTGCGTATCTATCTTTTTGCTAGCCTTTTATCCGTGCATTGTGTATCCCCGCATTGGAGATCTCACAAACTTCGCAGGATATCCACCCTTAAACCAAATATCATTTTTTTTTGTGATTACCTCCTTGACCACAACCTATCGTTGAGAATGGATCATCAATTCAAGGAAGATCGAAAGACGGTGCCGACATTGAAGATTTCAAGTATCTCTCCAAGGAAGAATACCCTGATACCTACCTTATTTTTCGCCTCTTTGCTCGAGGACGAGCAACGTCTAAGCATGGGGGAGGAGGTAGGTACGGTGCAGTTTTAGAGTTCAAAAAGGGAGTATTTTAAAAAAAATATATAATTAAATAATGATGAAAGAAAAAATTCGGCGATATGCGTGACTTCCAAGGTGAAGGTCTCACAAGAAGAAAAAAATATATATATAATGAATGAAAGAAAGAAAGAAAGAAAAGAATGAGAAATATGAGAAAGAGAAAAAAATATGTGTGTAAAGTGAACTCCCCGGTTCTCTAAAAGTGCATTCAAGGCGTCAAGTTAAAAAGATCCATTCTCATTTTCCAACCATGTGCAATCCGATAACGAGGACTTCCTTTGTGCCTCGGGATCACTCTTTGCCATTTGCACATGTCCACTCATCTAAAAGTGTGTGTATTTTTCTCTTTTCCCTCCTTGATTTTACATTATTTTCCAATGACCTTTTTGACGAGTCTCGGTAAGACCATGAGAAGCTTGTCTTGTTTTGACAACACCTCATTTATAAAATCTTGTTAGGACTAAACTTTCCCAAAGCTCCATATAAAGCCTACCACACATATATATGAGAGGGAAAGGAGTAGAATATATAGGTTTGAGAGACAAGTGAGTTGAGTGTTTATGAGCAATATACAAGATGATTTAAATTTGTGAACTTGGTTTAGCTTTTCTTTATCTCGTTCTTTATTTCAAAAATTCTGAGATCTATTTAAACTTTGTGAGCATGTTAATACTTGTGGGATAAGCTTAATAAGGATCTACCCTCCGTAGAGATGAAGGCTAGCACATTATGGAACCTTAATGAATTAAAATTTTGAGAGCATTATGTTTCCTCATGTGTGATCAAATGCAAAGTTTAAACATTGTTTGGCAATGATGATATCCATCGAAGGCTTACTCGAGGACGAGCAAGGTTTAAGCATGGGGGAGATGTTGACGGTGAAAATCCGTCAACCTGGCCATGAGTTTACCTTCGGTGTTGGCATGAGTTTTATACCTTATCCATTGGTACTAACCCCCGTGGTATAACAAGTTCATGTGTGCATGTCGGTTTTGGAGTTTAATGTTTATGCAGGGTTTTAGTGTTGAATGCAAGACTTTCGGGATAAGTTTATCAAGCACCTCATGACAAGACCTTAAAGCCCCGTACAAGTCATGCAACGAAGCAAACTTAACTCCAAGAAGCTGGGGACTTGATCCGAGAAGACGACAGACTCCAGGGACCTGACCAGAAAAGTGCTGAATCTTGCAAGCCAAGGAGTTGAGTCCAATTCGGAGAGAAACCGACGACATGGACCTACATGCAGAAGGGGGAAACATCCAGGAAGCAAGGGAACCGACGTGGAGCGAAGGAGCCCTCGGGCTGGGCCTAAATGGGCCCAGGCCGGCCGGCCCAGTCCGGTCGGCCCAGGCCCATTTAGGGCCCAAACGCCCCCTCCTTTGCCCTAGTCGCCAATCAGGCTATTTATAGCCCCCTGACCGAGAGCCTCGGGGAGAAGATTTCGTCTTCGGCCGCCGAGGAGCAGAGAAGAGAGGGACACCATCTCGGAGAGGAGAGGGTCGAGCTAGTTGACTAGGGTTTCCCTAGCCGACGTGGGAACCTTGCACGGAAGACCACGTCGGAGTTCCCGGAGCTAGAAGCAAGATCAAGGAAGGATCCCGGTGGTGATCTTGTGTATGTATCATTGTTATAGTTGAATTATCAAGTTGAATCTTTTCCTAGCGATCAAGTGTTTCCTCGAAGATTTCGTTTTTCGATCGGCTTTGCTTATTCCAATTCTATTCTCGAGATAGATTACATAGGGTGTTCTTGTAGCCGCGGTGGCTAGAGGTACACGCCGGATCTTCCGAAAGAATCTCGACTTGTCTTTTGACTCGCCCTAAACTCCCCGCATGAATAAGGATACGTTGTGACAGAACGGGGGTCTCGAAAGGCGGATGTTTTCGGATTTGGACGGGAAACCACGATTTAAAGAGGCTTCTATTAAGATTCAATTTGCTACTTCTTCTCTTGCTTGGAACTTCAACAAAAGGCTTACCCCGATCCCTCTAGATCGGTTTATCTACCCAATCTTACTTTGTTTTCTCCGGTCTTTAGTAGATTAGATTCGTTTTGTGTCTTTTACTTAGATGCATTAGGGTTTTATCGAAGATTGAAGTTACTTGGCTTTAATAGATTAAGTTTTGCGTCACACATTTGTTCCACGGATTCGATACCTTGGGTTCACCACTCGAGGGAAGAAGGGTCCCTTGACTACGACGGGAGACTTGTACACTTGCGAGTCACGAACGAACTTTGATACAATTATTAACCGTCAACAAGGGGGAGGTAGTCTCGAGGTGTGAGGCTCCCCGGCGGATTCAAGAAGTGCATCCCCTGTCGAAGATCATTGGGAACATCGATGAACGCACTACACGGTCAAGGTCCAGGAATCCCTCTCATTTTGCTCATGCTGCTTTTGTTGCCACCTTTGAGCCCAAGGACATTGGACATGCTTTATCGGATGCAAACTGGGTCAATTCTATGCATGAGGAGTTGGAAAACTTTGAGAGGAACCAGGTGTGGGAGTTAGTTGAACCACCTCCAAATTGTCATCCCATAGGAACCAAGTGGGTTTGGAAGAACAAAGAGGGAGAGAATGGGGTGGTTGTGAGGAACAAGTCCAGACTTGTTGCTCAGGGGTTTAGTCAGAAGGAGGGGATCGACTATGAGGAGACCTTTGCTCCTGTGGCCCGTCTTGAGGCAATTTGGATCCTTCTAGCCTTTGTCGTGGCTAAAGGGTTCAAGTTGTTTCAGATGGACGTGAAGAGTGCTTTTCTGAATGGGGTCATAGAGGAGGAGGTGTATGTGAAGCGGCCACACGGGTTTGAGAGCGAGTTGTACCCACACGGGGTATACGGGTTGAAAAGGGCTCGTATGGGTTGAAACGGGCGCCCGTGCTTGGTATGGGAGATTGAGAGGTTTTCTGTTGAGCAGAGGGTTTGTGATGGGTACCGTGGATAGAACCTTGTTTCTCCTCAAGCATGGAAATGACTTGTTGATTGTTCAGATATACGAGGATGATATTGTCTTTGGTGGCTCGTCACATAACCTTGTTGCCAAGTTTGCAGATGAGATGAGCAGGGAGTTCGAGATGAGCATGATGGGCGAGTTGCAGTATTTTCTCGGGCTGCAGATCAAGCAAGTGAAGGATGGAACATTCGTGCACCAGACCAAGTACACAAAAGACATGTTGAGGAAGTTCCAGATGCAAGATGTGAAGCCGATGTCGACTCCCATGGGGAGTACGGCCACTTTGGATGCGGATGAGGAAGGAGAACCAGTGGACCAGCGGGAGTACAGGAGCATGATCGGCTCCGTCCTCTACTTGACGGCGATGAGGCCAGACATAGAGTTCAGCGTGTGTCTGTGCGCTCATTTTCAGGCTTCGCCGAGGACATCACACCGACAGGCTGTCAAGAGGATTTTCAGGTACCTACAGTCTGCCCCTGGTCTTGGCCTTTGGTATTCGTCCTCCTCGACTCTTTTTCTTCATGGTTTTTCCGATGCGGATTTTGCTGGTTTTCGAGTCGAGAGGAAGTCTACTTCTGGTACTTGCCAGTTTCTTGGGTCTTCGTTGGTCTCATGGTCTTCCCGCAAGCAGTCTAGTGTAGCTCAGTCTACCACCGAGGCGGAGTATGTTGCTGCCGCGAGTTGTTGTTCCCAGCTGTTGTGGATTTCATACACTTTGAGAGACTTTGGTGAGGAGTGCACCCAGATCCCACTTCTTTGTGATAGCACCAGTGCCATAAGCGTAGCCAAAAACCCATCGCTTCACTCCAGAACCAAACATATAGAAGTGAGGTATCATTTCTTGAGGGACAATGTGGAGAAAGGAACCATTGTGTTGAGTCATGTTCCTACCCAAGATCAGCTAGCCGACATCTTTACAAAGCCTCTCGACCAAGCTACATTTGTGCGCTTGCGGGGGGAACTTGGGGTTTGTTGCCCTTTCTAGTTGATCCTTGGGGGATTTTCTCTTGTACCATATGTATCATACCATGTTTTACTTTTATGTATATACATGCTTTGCTTGTTGTATAAACCATGGTAGGATAGTCATCTTGTCATATATCATGTTGCATTTGTATCATATTGCATTTTAGGATGATGAGCTTCTTTCATATGCCATATTTGAGTTTCTTTGGCTATTTGTGAGATTTTGGTCATATGTGTGGAGAAATGGCGATGTGAGGCTATGCTCTTGAAATATTTGAGATATATGTGTGGTGAGATAGCCCTCTTTGAAATAAATGCTAATCTTGACTAATGTTTGATGAAATATGCTCCACTCGTGTGTAGTTGTGTATCCATGTCACAGTTTGGTCTAAATGTGCTTTTCATGCTTAGATTGTGCTTGGATGCCTTGTTCTTGCATTTGGGCCAAAGGCCGAATATCATTGTGAATGTTTAGCCTATGTTGCATTCATGGGGGAGCATAAGCTTCTTTTTGCCGCAAAGGCACTTCATGTACCATGAAATGATTTAATCTTGAAAAGAAGTGTATAATGCTTGAAAAATGCTCCATCCATCATGTCTATGTTTAAAATGTCTTATCTTTCACATATGGGTGCAAAACATGTTGCATGATGTTCACCAGTGGAGAAGTCTCCCCGAAGTGGACACATGGCTCATGAGCTTTGACATGACATGCTTTGCTTTATGGGTGTTTGCCATGATCTTTTGCTGAGAATTTGATATCCTTGTATGATCTTTGAGTGGTATGCATGTTTGTGGCTCAAGTGTGACATGGATAGGCTTTTACATGTGAAGCGAGCCTTCTTTTGGTAAAACTGCTTAAATCTGAAAATTTTGTTTTGTCACATGCTTGTATTTTCATATATTACTTGTGGCAATGCTTTGACTATGCTATGATTCATATGTGTGATCTTTGTCTCATTTTTAGCCTTTGACACTAGATTTGGCCTATTTGAGAAGCTCATGTAGATGTTTATATGCTTTGTTTTGCATTTCTGCATTTTCACCTTGATTCATACATTGTCAACAAGGGGGAGAAGAGGCGAGCTTAATGAAAATTCAGAAGAGGTGAGCTGATTTTTGGAAGTTTGCATCCACATGTTCAGGGGGAGCTTGCATTTGTTCAGGGGGAGCTTTCTTGCTGTTTTCGGTGTGGAGCTTGTGCTTTGCTTGGCTTGTGACCTTTCTTCGCCTTTCTTCGGTTTTGGTCATGAGTTGAGTTTCTATGTTTTTCTTTCTTCTTCCTTTCTTTCTTTCTCTGAATTTCATTTCGCGTTGTGTGTTGTCAATGCACTCATCAAGGGGGAGATTGAGGACCAGGAGCGTCCCAGTGGTCGATGGATGACCGCTCCTCAGTGATGAGTGATTGACAACGGGTGTTGGACCGACTCTTGGCTTAGTGCGCGGGTGTAGGCCGCGGCCTAGTTCGTGTTGTTGCGGGTGAAGAACGGGGCGCGAAAGGTCTTCGGCCTTGAGGGGCCTCCGGGAGATGGAGAGACAAGTAGGCTCGGTTCGAGGGACCCGGTGGACGGCGGGGACCGGGTGCGGGTCACATGGTGGCGACACAAGCAAGACGAAGTCATGGACAAGTGAGCCGGTGCACGGTGGCGGTCAAGTCAAGTGGTTTGGCGGAAGGCGGACCGAGCACGCGGGGTTTGGTGGTTTGCCCACAAAACCATCGGCGGACGGTTTCTTGGTTTGGGCCTCAAAACCAAGTCCGAGGGCCCAACACGACGGAGACGGGATCCGGGCGTGTCGGGAAGCTTCGAGGCGGAGGACATGCGGCAGGATCGCATGGCTTGCGTCGGGAGTACGCGGGGTGCGGCAAAGGCGTGGCCGTCCGATGGCAAGACCCACAAACATTACCTAAATGCCCCTGCGTGGGTTGTATCGCCAGTAGTTAAGTTAGGGGTAGTCGAGTCATTTACCACTCCGGCGGGACCTGATATGTAAGCCATGAGTGTGTGTGATGGCTCTCTCTCTCCGCGACTTAGGGTTTCATTTCCTCCCTCCTATTTCTCATTTTCGTAGCTATTTTTCCTTCCATTTTCTCTAGGCTAGCATGAGAGCTTCATGAGAGATTTGTTGAGAGGGATGGATGCTAGGGCGGCATGCTAGACCTTGTGAATCTTTCCTAGTTTGTATAGAAGATTCGGAGTTGTGTTTTTCGTGGTCTTTTTGTGCTTGTTTTCGTGCCCTTGTTCCCGGTGCGATTCCGCGGATTTGAGTGGGTTTCTCTCCGGATTTCTTTGAGGAAAACATGGATAGATGTCTCATGCATCTTTGTGATTGATCTTGTGCCCTCAAACACCGGGAAACCACTTCGATTCGAAGTTTTTCATTCGGTGCTCTAGCTTTTGGTGGTGCTCAAAGGATTCGCGATTCCCGGTGATTTAGGGAGTTAGGAGGCAAGATTTTTGGGCTATAGCATCCTTGTGTGACGCTTTTCAAGTCCCCTAAACCCTTGTCTCCACAGCTTCAACCGTTTGGGAAATCCGATGATGATTTGGGGGAGTTGACTTTCGGAGTCGGGCGTTTTCTGCTCTGTCCGCACCTGGCGGACGGTCCGCGAGGACCCGGCGGACAGTCCGCGCTGCTAGGGTTCGTCCCGT
This sequence comes from Cenchrus americanus, assembly GCA_947561735.1. Taxonomy (NCBI): domain Eukaryota; kingdom Viridiplantae; phylum Streptophyta; class Magnoliopsida; order Poales; family Poaceae; genus Cenchrus; species Cenchrus americanus. Next base: position 63,048,302 of record OX387240.1, read on the forward strand.
GTTCTTCGTGTTCTTGCTCGTCTTTCATTTCGATCCATCGCGATTTTGTTTTTCGGTTGGACGGAGTTTCGGACGGTCCGCAGCAGAGGGCGGACGGTCCGCGGGTGCCTGGCGGACAGTCCGCGTGCTCCCCGCGGGCGGTCCGTGGTTCGTGGGTCGCTGCGGTTGGTTCTGTGTGATTTAACGGACGGTCCGCGGCTTAGGCCGGACAGTCCGCGGCAAGGGGGCGGACAGTCCGCGGTCCCCTGTCGGACGGTCCGCGCGGCTCATCGCGGACGGTCCGCCCTGTCTGGCCGGACGGTCCGCCAGAGGTTGCGCGCTTTGCTTCTTGGTTCGATTCCTCTCCTTATTCTTTCGTGCTTTCGCGTGTGCTTCAAGGAATCGTTCCTAAGGCTAGAGGTTGATCCATAACCTCGTTGTCTTGGCGATTGGTGTGTGATTCGATCCATCGCTTGTGTGTGACCGGGGTTTGACTAGGGCATAGGTCGGGTTCTTTTGGAAGAATTTTTACCGGCTCCTATTAACTCCCCCCCTCTCTAGTCGCCATCTGATCCTTCAATGATATATCACAAATTCATCCATACAAGATATAATGTCTAGACATTTATCAAGATAAGCATTTAAAGAACCATTTAGACATTGACATACCTTGGATACTTGCCGTACCACCAGTAAAAAATCACCATAAGCTTCCACATGTTTCACTCTCATGTCATGTAATATTTGCAACCCAAACAAGAGAGCTTCATACTCAATTTGATTATTAGTACATTTATGATCCAACCGGCTAAGGGCTTCAAAAACAGCTCCACCAAGTGATATAATAATAATTCCAACACCACAACCACTTCTACAAACCGATCCATCAAAATGTAATTTCCATGGGGTAAATGTTACATAACTGACATCTATATCAAATTGTTTATCAATCCTATGTTGAACAATAAAGCCGGCTACTATTTGACCCTTCATTGATCCAATAGATTCACAACGCAAATCATATTCAACAACAACATGTATTTAATTATGTCGGTTTGGCATGCAACATAACAAGTACTAGACAACAAATAATGCCTTAACTTGGTACAAGCATAATATAAGGATAAACAAAGCTTTTCAATATAAGTGTACCTTGTTTCGGCGTATAGCAATCTTCTACTCTCATAAGCAACAACATACTCCTTGCCATCGGTCTCTTGAGTCAAAACAGCCCCAATTACATTTGGCTCTGCCGCAATATAAAGTCGGAAAGGTACACCACTTTTAGGTGCTTGAAGAACAGGCGGCGAAGTCAAATAACTCTTAATCTCATCAAAAGCTTCTTGTTGTTTTGCCCCACAAGTGAATTCAGTTCCACTTTTCAACCGAAGTAAAGGAGTAAAAGCATCAACCTTCCCAGACAAGTTGCAAATGAATCGCCTCAAGTAATTAACCTTGCCCAAGAATCTCTGTAACTCTTTTTTAGAAGTAAGAGCTTTAACCTTCTTAATCGACTCAATCTTTTTAGGATCAATCTCCACACCTTTCTCATGCACAATGAAACCCAAAAACTTGCCAGCCGACACTCCAAAAGCACATTTGAGTGGATTCATCTTTAGACCATACTGACGCATTTTTTCAAATGCAAATCTTAAATCGGCTAAATGAGAGTTTAGGCTAGCCGATTTAACAACAATATCATCGACATAGACTTCTACGATAATACCATGCAAGTCATGAAAAATCAAATTCATGGCTCTTTGATAAGTAGCACAAGCATTTTTCAAACCAAAAGTCATTACTACCCATTCAAACAAGCCTACAAATCCTGGACATATGAAAGCCGTTTTGGAGATATCCTCTTCGGCCATAAATATCTGATTGTAACCAGCATTACCATCAAGAAAGCTAAGTACTCTATGTCCAGATGCAGAATTAACAAGAAAGTCGGCTATAGGCATAGGATATTCATCTTTAGGAGTTGCTTTATTAAGATCTCTAAAATCAATGCAAACACGAAGTTTCTCTGTTCCTTTTTCTCAACAGGCACTATATTAGAGATCCATTCAGCATATCGACAAGGCCTAATAAACTTAGCATCGAGCAACTTATTGATTTCTTCTTTCACTCGATCATAAATATCAGGATTAAAATTTCTACGAGGCCGTTTATAAGACTTGAAACCATGTTTAATAGGCAATTTATGTTCTACCAAGTCATGACTTAAACCAGGCATGTCATTATAATTCCAAGCAAAGCAATCAACATACTCTTTTAAAATCTTTATTAACTCAAGCTTAAACATAGGATCAAGATTCTTGTTTACAAATGTCGGCCTAGGTATAGTGCCATCACCAATATCTACCTCCTCAAGAGGATCAGCCGACGTAAACCCTTGTCCCAGCTTGCCCAAATCATCAAGATCCTCAATGGCTTCACATGTATCGGTCTTATGCGCCCGATAATGATCAATTCTCTGTTGCAACCACTCTTTTGTTGAACTCATTGTGTCGGTGCGGAAAGTAGTCCCGACACTAACTAGTAATGAGTGCTGAGATCTGCCTCTCGATGGCCGGTGCTAAGCAACTAAGGACACTTGGTTTATCCTGGTTCCGGCCGGGGCCGTACGTCCAGCAGTGGCGTGCTCAGGGCACTGCATTGCTCACACCGTGGTGCTCGTAGAGGGGTGGCTACAAGCGAGGCGGGAGAGGAGGCGTGGCCTCCAAGTCCCAGAGGTTTGATTGAGGCGAGTGCCAATATCGTGGGGAAGGCGGAGAGCGTGTGAGTGACTGCTGTCCGTCGTCCCGTGTCCCCGCAGCTGGGGGCTGCCCCTCCTTTTATAGGCCAAGGAGGGAGCAGTTTACATGCACGGCGCACTATGTTTCTACGTGTAGAGGTATGGCGAACAGTGCTGCGGAGCTAACGGCCGTCCTGGCGAATCCCGCTCCTGTTGAGGCATCGTGGTGCGTCCTGTGCTCGTACAGGGGGTGGCCTCGAGGGCGGAGGCATAGCGGTTGGTTGACTGACGCCGTGGTGGACCGGTTCGAGGGTGCCGCTGACGAGAGCCGTACGTGGCACAGTGGTCGTTGTGTCGATGTCTTGTCCCCGTACGTCCCAACAGCGCTGAGATGTTGCCATAGTGTCCGGCGTGGTGCGGCAGTGGCGGGGATGGCCGCACAGGGCTGACAGCGACGGGGATGACCGATCCCGCCAGCCTGATGTCACGGCGTGGCCCTGCATAGGCGCACAGAAGATATTCGAGGGTGTTACCGGCCCCCCTTCGAGGGCGCGGCGTGTTAGCCGTATGTGGGCAGGCGGCACAATGTCACGGAGCTGACACCAGCCTTGCCGCACAGTGCTGAATAGCGGCGGGGATGGTCTCCCCCCGGGAGTTGGCGGAACAGCGCCGGGGCGTGATTCCCAGGCGCGTCAGAGTAGTGGCGCGACCCTGCTGTGTCAGAGCATTAAATGCCCGTACGCGCGTGCGGGAGCAGGTGCGCGTGGGTGCGCAGGAGATGCGCGGGGGATGCGCGCGTGGGTGCCCTCGAGCGGAGCGTACCCCGCCCGAGGGGGTGCTCAGCCCTCGAGCGAGGCGGACTTCGTTCGAGGGGCGGGGGTGATCCTTCGAGCGAGGCGGACCCTGCCCGAGGGGGCGTGAAGGCCTCGAGCGAAGCGGACCCCACCCGAGGGAGCGCCTATCCCTCGAGCGAGGCGAACCTCACTTGAGGGGCGTCCGCCGTGTTGCACTGGCGGGCCGTGGGGGCCACCAGGGTCGCGGTTGTGATGTGTGTGTGTTTTAGGTGTGCAAGTTGATTTGTGTTTTGCGTTTTTTGCGGGTCTTAAGCGGGTTTCCCCTCGGTTATTTAGGGGACCCTTAGGGTTGTTCCCGACAGTAGCCCCCGAGCATCTGTGGGTGTTTCCGTTAGGATCCCGCAGATGCTGGAGTCTGCTGATAGGACGTTCTTCCCTCCTGGTTGCCAATGTCGTTCCGTGGGGCCGCATCAGCGGACCCGCGGGTCTAGCCCCCGAAGCCCTGCAGGAGCGTGAGTGCTCCTGCAGGGGTTTTTTCGCGAGTTTTTACCAGTGTGCGGGGCATTTGTTTCAACCGGCATCGGTGATGTTCCAGCCGGCCTCGGTCGCACGCGCATGACTGGTAACTCTTGCGTTCGGTGCACCCTAGGAGGTGTAGCCGTGCGTCGAGCCCCCAAGCCTGGGCCCATTTGAGGCGATCGGGGCGAGCTCTCTGTCTTGCTCTAAATGCGCCCTCGTCGTCCCTCCGCGGGACGGAGGGTGAGGTTTCCACAACCCCCATCTATCGGGTCGCAGATTGAGGATTCCTCGTCGAGATGCTAGCAGGTGGTTCAAGTGGACGCCCATGCCCCGTTCGATAAGGGTAGGCGGTCCGGAGACTCGTCCATTAAAGCGCTTGCGTGGGTTTGCTAGGTGGGGCTCGGTCCCGTTCGGTAGGGACCGAGGGCACGGAAGCTCTCCCTCGCTGGATCTCGAATACGACATGTGGGGCGCCCTCGAGCCGGTGGGTTCGAGGAAAGGCTCGAATGCACGCGCCCTCATCGTCCCTGACTCTGGTGATCTGGGGCACCTGTTCGAACCCTTCGAGGGTCAGGTTTCGAACCCCTGATCAGTAGGGCCGTTGCGGGGTGGCAGCTAGACGCCCCGTCTTTTCGCATCTGCAGGTTTCGAGGGTTCCCAGCCGGGCCGACCCTCGAACCGCTGATCAGTAGTTTTTTCAGATCGAGGGCACCCGTGGCGCTCGCCCACGCTGAGCGGGCTTCGAGGCCACTGGTCGGTAATTGCACTCTGCGAGAGTCAGGTTTTTCGAGCCTGGGGCTCGGGCCGCTTGAGGGTCATCCTTACCCAGTATGGGACCGGGCCATTAAATGTGCGTAGTCGCGGCCACAGCCCTGCGCTGTGGGCGCGCCTTTTCAGGCGCCGCGGCCGCGCGCGTAGTGGGCGACGTGGGCAGGTGGATGTGACGGCCTACCACGGCCCTCCGGTTACCACGCAGTAATGGTAGCGCGCGTGCAGGCACGCTGCCGCCTCGGTCGTGGTGGGTCCCGCGCGTCAGCGACCGAGATTTTTACCTGCAGTTAATGCGCGCGGAGCGTGCGCTCCGGAGAGCACGGCCCCGTGGAACTATAAATCCAATGGAGGGAGGCGAGGCGAATCTTTACCTCCACACTCAGTGTTTGCCATCCTCGCCCCTTGCGCTTCCGCTCCAGAGCTGCGCTCGCTCTCTTGCCGTCGTACAGTTTTCGCTCCGCGTTCCTCGCTCCTTCGCCAATCCGCATGGCTCCTCCCCAGCCCATCACCATCATCGACCCGCTGCCATGGCCGCGCTGACGGTGACGAGGCTTTCTCTAAGCGAGCTGGTAACCGCCGGCCAACTCGCGGCGAACGAGGATGGGCGTCCCGCGGCGTGGATCGTGCCGCAGCCGAACGAGCGGGAGCTCAACCCCCGTACGGCTACGTCGTCAGTTTCATCCGCTTCCACGAGCAGGGCTTCGCGGTGCCGGCGAGTCGCTTCATGCGCGCGCTGTGCTACCACTACGGCGTGGAGTTGCACAACTTCACGCCGAACGCGATTTCGCAAGTGGCGACATTCATCGGCGTGTGCGAGGGCTTCCTGGGGATCCCAGTCAACTAGGATCTCTGGGTTCACCTCTTCCGTGCGGAGCTGCACACGCTGACCAAGCCAGAGCCGAAGATCCGCCGCGCGGTGCGCGCTGGCGGCATGACGACCGCGTTGCGGAACACACGCAGGGAGCACTACATCCCCTGCACGATGACCTCCAACAATGCGGAGTGGGAGCGGGGGTGGTTCTACCTCCGCAACGACGGCGCCGGCCTCCCCTCCTATTCCGGCAAGGTGCTGAAAGAGAGGGCCGACTCCTGGCACCACGGGTTTCCCCGCCTTCGCACCAGACTCGGCTGGATTCGCTCCTGGCCGCATTGAAGGACCTGGCGGACGGCGGCTTGACTGCGGGGTGCGTCCTCGCGAACCTCCATCACCGGCGGATCGTCCCCTGATGGAGAGGCCGCTCCGCATCTTCGAGATGCACGAGAACGCGGACCCCGTCGCGCTGGCGCAGTCACGGTTGCTGCCGGGCCTCTTCCCGCGGGAGTACGCGGCCGCCGGGCGCGGCGCGCAATCAACCTCAGGGCCGGCCGGAACGACGACGCAGCCCTCTGGGCATTCACCATGCTCCCCATCAGCCCGTTCGTAAGTGGACTCCCGCCTCCCCTCGTCCTGTTGGTTCGCGGGGTGTCGGCGTGTCTTGAAATTCCGTTTGTTCCCTGCAGATAAGGGTCGTGAACGCCGCGCGGTCCGACCCGCCTACGCAGCGGCGGGAACAGGAGCGTGCGGCACGCAAGAGGGAGCGGAGCATCCGGCGCCGGGAGCGGAGGAGTGAGGAGTTCCGGCTGCGCGAGCAGCAGGGGCTCTCCTCACCTGGGACTGAGGAATACTCGTCGTCAGGCGAGGAGGAGGAGGGAAGCGATGGGGGTCGGGCTCCCCCCGAGAGGTGGGAGCCTTCACCCCCCTCGCCCAGAGCTGCGGAGGCGGCAGAGGAGACGGCGCCTGGAGCGGGCGCAGGAGCGCCTGCCGCCAGGCAACCTACGAGAGAGGCGACGCGCGCCGCGGAAGTGCCGGCGCGCGCGCGGGGAGACGGCCGGGGGTGCGGTGGCGGCCACACCGGTGGCGGCGGCAACGTTCGCCGAGCCCCCGAGGAAAAGGAAAAGGGGATATTCCACCTTGAGGTAAGTGATCGCTTCCCCTCGAATGCGTTCTTAGATTGGCCAGGGCCTAAGTTTCTTGTCTTCATGCTCGCAGGGTGGCGCCCACCGTGCCCCCTCTTGCGCCTGCCAAGGTGCTGAGGACGGACGCAGTCGTCCCCACCAGGCGGCGCTCATCGAGGGCGTCGCGGGCTACCGTGGGCACGGCGACGGCGGCAAGCGGCGGCTCGCGCAACGCGGCCGGGCCTTCGAGCCGCGGCCGGCGGCGATGACCACGGAACCACCGCCGGTGGCCGCGGAGACGCTGCGGGGCGGCGGTGGTTATGGGAGCCGCCGCCGCGGCCGGCGATGGAGGTGGAGCCGCGGCCGCGGCATCAACGATGGTGGCGACCACGGCCGTGGCGGTGGCCGCGCCGCCAACTTCGCCGGTGCCCGCCGCGGCCGGCGGCCCGAGGGCGGCGGTGGTGGAAATCCCCGACGATGATGACGACGTCCCGCCGCCGGGCCGGGACCGGTGGGCGAACGTGCCGTGTCGGCCCCCCGAGACCTCGGCGGGGGCTCTTGTGGCCCGGGCGGCATTGGCGCGTCGGCCGGGGCGCCCGGCGGACGGCGCCGGGGCCTCGTCATCGCGCGCCGGACCCGTGGCGCGCGCCGGGAGCAGAGCGGGAGCACGCCGACGCCCCGCCGACCCACTTTGTCGAGGCTCAGGCGGAGCAAGGGCTCTGGGAGGAGCTTCGCGACCACGGCGCCTCGGTCAACCGAGCGCTGAACGAGGCGCTGCGGATTCACAGCGGTCCGGCGTGGCGCGTCTTCCAGGTTAGCTGGGCTTCGTGGGAGTTTCGAGATCTTTCTCTCGCTTTTTCTGTGTTCGTGTTTTTTCTGACGCTCGCCCTTCCCGCCCCGCTCGTTGGTGGCAGGAGCTGGAGCGCCGGGCGCGCGAGCGGTACGACGCCCTCGACCGCCTCGACGCTGACCTCCACTGGTACCGGGGGCAGTACGAGGCTCTGGACGCCCTCGTCGAGGCCCTCAGGTCACCTGACCGGTGGCTAACGTACAGGGCCGAGGCCCTGTTGGACTTGCCCCCAGAGCAGGGCGCCCAGGCCGTGGAAGGCGCCTCCGCGGTCGAGAGGGTGCGGACGGTGTTGGTGGAGCGAGACGACGCGCTGCGCCGGGCTCGCGAGGACCTGGAGGGGGCATGCTCCCTCTCGTCGACATGGGAGGCGGAGGTCGTCACCGCCCGTGCCCAGCTCCAACAGGGCCGTGCGGCGCTCCAGGAGGTGGAGGGGCTGAAGACCGTCCTGGCAGACAAGGGCCGCCGCGCTTTCCGCGGCGGAGGGAGCGCTTCGTCGGGGAGCGAGCCGTCCGCCAGGAAGCGGAAAGCCAGCTTCTGTGGGAGCGGGCCGCGCTCGTTGAGGCCCGGGCCGCGCTCGAGCAGGAGCGCATGGCGCGCGAGGAAGCGCTGGGCCAGCTTTAGCGGGAGCGTGCCGCGCTCGAGGAGGCGCGGGCCACGCTCAAGAAGCAGCACGAGGAGGTCTCGCGCCTCAACGGGGAGCTGGTGCAGATCAGCATCTCGCACGAGGACCAGCGCCAGTCCCTCGAGGAGCAGGAGGCCTCGTACCTCAAGCTGCAGCGAGCGGCGCCAAGGTTTCATCCGCCTCGAGACGTGGCCGCCAAGAGACGTGGCAGCTGAAACCTTGGCGCCGCGCCCTTCACCTGGGCATCAAGAAGGTCCTCGGCGTGGTGGGGTCTCACTACCAAGTGAACCTCGAGGCCGTGGCGTCGGGCTACGTCGTCCCGGAGGGCGTCGAAGACGAAGTGGCGATGGAGCTCGCGGACGCGCTTGCCGCCGCTGCCGCTGAGACGCTTGCCGAAGACTTCGAGGACTTCTTGTTCCCCGACGCTCCTGACACCGGCGAGCCTCAAGCCTAAAGGCCACTGGGCACCAAACCCTTTTTGTTTGAGTGTTAGAATCTGGGTCGTGTGGCCATGTAAGTAAACAAGTATTCTTTTGAGATGTTTAAACACTTGTGAATGTAAGTGGTGTTTCTTGTTTCGCTTGTCGTGTTGTTCTGTTTTTCCTTTGCCTGGGTGAATTCGGGTTGGGGAAGTTCGATTTCATGAGTAGCCCGCTGGGCCGGAGGCAAGAGAGGAGGGCCGTATCCTCGAGGTGGTGTAGGCTATCTCTGGCTCGCGCGTCCTTTCTGCTTGGCCACCCGCGCCACGCCTGAACTCGCTCGAGGCTAAGGTCGAATCATACTTAGCGCGCTTGCGAATTTTTTGCGAAAAAATGGGACCATTTTTTTGGGGGGGGGGATGCCCCCCACGGTAGCCCCCGAGGGTGACTTTGTTTTCTGCGGAAAGCCAAGTTGCCCATTAGCTTTATTAATCTGTTGATTTATACATCTAGGTTGCCAACTGGGGTGTTGGGCATGTAGTTTACAACAAAAAAACTTGGAAATCCTCGCTAAGGGTAGAAGCGACGTAGCTGCTAGATGTTCCAAGCGTTGGTGAGTTCTTCGCCGTCCTCGTTGGCCAGCTTGTACGTGCCGGGCTTGAGCACCTTCACCACGACGTAGGGTCCTTCCCATGGGGGCGACTGTCGGTGTTTTAGACCGGCAACCTACTACGGGGAGTACCCGAAGTAGATGAATGTGACTCGCCGAGATCGGTAACTCGAAGGAAGAGACACGTGGCACACAATTTAGACAGGTTCGGGCCGCGAGGTGCGTAATACCCTACGTCCTGTATGCTGCGTAGCTCTGGATTGATAGGGCACGATTACAAGATGGTGCAATAGTGCGCCGTGGGTTGTATGAGATGAGATTGGATGAAGGGGTCGGTCCCTGCCTCGCCTTATATAGTCCGGGAGGCAGGGTTACAAGTCGGAGTAGGAAGAGAGTACTAGTCGAGTACGTCTAGGAGTCCTCTGTACAGTGCGGAACATGCACAGCTTCCTAACCGAGTACTACTCCTGCGTAGTCCTTGTGCTCCACGCCTTCAGATGCCGTGTAGCGCAAGCCGGTAGTCCCCAGGGGCCCACCGAGTAGTCGGTCCTGGTACCCACCGAGGTAGTGGGCCCAGGGAGGTCCATACGACAAGCCCCCGAGTACTTTGTAGTCGAGAAGGATAGCTTCAAGTAGTCTTGACGGCTTTAACGAGTAGTCCTCAAGCGTCCCTGAGCGCTACAAGTCAAAAGTCCTCAAGAGTAGTCGAAGCATCCCGAGGCTGGAATGTACTCCAGCTGATGTTTGAGAAATCTTGAAGTCTTCTCGAGTAGTCCCAAGCGTCCTTGAAATCTGCCTTCGAAGGTCTTCAAGAAATGTCAGTCTTGTCTTGAAGCCGGAGCCGTTATGGAGGTGCGACTTGCAGAATCGCACTCCACATGAAGTAGCCCCCGAGCCTCGAGCCGTGGGCTCTGGCTCAGGGTCTACCTGGAACCTTGGCAAGATAATCCCGAAAAATCCGGAGAGAAAAAACCGAAGGACACGTGGCACGGAGCCCCCGAGCCTTGAGTCGAGTACTTCCTCTCGAATTGAAGGGTCTTCTTGGAGAATGTGTCCTGAGATGCTCTTGAGACTAGCCGCTTCCCAGGTAGTCGAGTAGAAGTAGCCGAGCCCCCGAGGTGAGGCACGTCGACTAGTAGAATACGAAGAGTCACGCACGGCCGAGTCGGCCGCGCGTGGACTTATCCGGTCGCCGTTGCGGAGGCGATTTGGCTTATAAATAAGAGCCAAAACCCTTAGGGTTTTTCACCCAAGTGAGCCGCAGTCATTTCCATTTGAATCTTGAAGTAGATCCACTCCAGCGCCTGCTGCCGCCGTAGTAGATCCGAGCGCATCGCCACCCGAAGCCTTTAGGGTAGCCCCCGAGCGGATGCGAGTGAAAACTCATTGTACTTGGAGAATGAAGCCGTCGCCGTCGAAGACGTCGAAGACCGGCGGGAAGAAGAGGGGCCGTGCAGAGGCCGCCGCGGCCGCCACCAGTGCGGCGCCGCCTCAGTCTCCACCGCGCGCTGATCCAAGCCGCGAGTGGAAAAAATCGAAGGTCAAGACGGAGGACTCGCCGACCCCCGTTGAACGAGCGGGTTCATCGGGGAGAAGGAGATCGACATGTGGAGATCCGCCGCGAGAGATCCTTATCCGATGGAGAAAGCCGAAGACGAGATCCCAATGTTCTCGCGCTTCGTGGAGCGCGGGCTTGCGCTCCCGGCAAGCGACTTCTTCAAGGGGCGCTCGGGTACTACGGCATCGAGTACCTCAATCCGAACCCCAACGGCATCTTCCATACATCCGTCTTCGTCCACTTCGTGAAGCCTTCACGGGAATCAAGCCGCACCGGGTGCTCTTCGGAAGTTCTTCCGCGTCAAGCCGCAGCCCAGCGCCTCCAACCCTAGAGTAGTCGGAGGGGCCGGAATCCAGCTGAGGGAGGACGCCGAGGAGCAGTACCTGGCGTACAAGCTCGTGGACTCCAACACCGACTGGAAGACGAGATCGTTCTACATCACAAACCACCATCCTGAACTGCCGAAGCCGAGCGGACGGCAGCCCAGGCACCAAGAATGGTGGAACACGAAGCCCACCATGCAAGAGGGGATCCAGCTCCCCGAGCTGCTAGCGCGCATCAAGACTCTCAAGGATGCGGGACTGAGGGCCGAGCACGTGGCCTTCAGTTTCATGAAGCGCAGGATCCAGCCGCTGATGGCACGGGATACGATGGGCTTCGAGTACACCGGCGACAACGACACGTCGCGGATGCCGGGGGGCGAGCTGGACGACAACGACATCGTCGAAAGGTTGTCGAGGATCTTCAAGGACATGCCGCCATACACGGCGTGTCCGGTCGAGGAGTACTCCGCCGCGCGCCCGCCCAACGAGGTGAGTAGTCGTACCCCCCTCGTCGAGTAGTGAGTACTCGTAGTGAAGTTGCTGACGCCTTGTGTCTTTGCGCAGGATGATGTGAAGCGGTTCGTCTCCGAGCCGCGGCCGCCACCGAGCGGGATCGAGATCCGGCGGTGGGGGAGAGGTGAAGGAGCGCCGCGAAGTCGGAGAAGGCGACGACACCGTCATCGTGGAGGATACCTCCGATGACGACGATGAAGACGAAGAGACTCTTCAGGACCGCTTCCACCGCGGTCGAGGTTTAGCCGTCCGGGCTTGCCTCATGTACCACTTGTTCAAGACCCTCCCGGCGATCCCGGAGGCTAGCCTTGCCGCGCCGCCAAGGAAGCCGCGCAACCCCGCCAAGAAGCGGGTGGCGAAGAAGATGAAGGTCTCGAGACCACGCCTCGGAGGTAAGTCATCTTGAGCAGAGTAGTCGAGTACCCGCTGTTCGAGTACATTGCTGACGAGTAGTATTCCTTTGTGTGCAGGAGGTGCCGCCAGCGGAGCCCGTCGAAGAGGGCGACGAGGGCGTGTGGGACACGGTGGGGGAACCGGCTGGAAGCCGAAGTCCAGCCCCCACTGTCGAGGAACTCCTGGCGCAGCTGGAGCGCCAGCCCCCTGCTCCAGCAGAGAGCAGAGGACCCGTGGACGCCACCGTTGGGAAGGAGGTGGCCCCTGGAGCGGAAGGTGAAGATGCTACTGCCGCCGCCGCCGTGGAGGAGGCAGTAGCCGAAGAGGCGGAGGAGGAGGCGCCCGCCAAGGGTGGACTGGTTGATATTGCCAGCATCCTCGGTGCACCGGCCGTGACCATCGTCCGGTCGAGCTTGTAAGTACCATGTCCTTACGAGTAGTACTAGCTGCAGTAGTCGATAATCGCCTGACGATCTTCTGTGAACACTTCTGCAGAAAATCAACAGATCTGAGCTGGGATGGAGACGAGCCCTCATCAGCGGTGGCGGAGGAAACTGCGCCGCCGGTCGAGGAGGCCGCTCCCGAAGCCCAAGCCACGACCGAGCCCCCGCTACCGAAGCGCCGCTGCCAGAGGCGGTCGTAGTCGAAGGTGAGTTCCCGTCTTGAAACCGTATGACTCCGGGATGAGTAGTCGTAGGCACCGATGCGCGTGTCGTGTGTTGGCGGGCGCGAAGGAGATGACATCCCCGCGGGGGTGCCCGTGCGGAGAGTTGACACCGAGGCCACGGAGGCCGCGGGGAAGGAGCCCCCGAGCCCGTGGGGGGAAGCCGTCGAGAAGTCCACCGGGGGAGAGGCGGTCACCACGTCGCCAGGGGTTGCCCTGGAGGTGGCTATCCGCTCCCCCGAGATCCAAGATGCGGAGCCCATCCGGTCTGCGCCGATGACGGAGGCTACGTCGAGTAGCCGCGGCGGGATTGAACTTCTGGCCGACGACCTCGTCGAGCCGGCGATGTTGGCGCAGCACCTGGAGGCGATGCGGCGAGCCGAACGGTGGATGAAGGTACGTAGCCGTAGCCCCCCGAGTAGTCAATCCTTTGCGTTGAGTACTCTGCTTGACTTGAGCTTGTCTTGTGCAGGACGTCGCGGAGCGATCCCGCGAGAAGTCGAATCTGCTGCAAGGTTACGGCGACACCGTGCTCCGAGCCGAGGCCCTAGAGGAGCAGCTCGTGAAGTCGCGGAAGCACGCGGCTGCCATGCAGTCGAAACTCGACGCCGCCTTCGCCAAGTACCACAACGACGTGATGGAGTTGCAGGCGAAGGGCGACGAGTTGGTGCGGAAGAACAAAGGCCTCCGGAACAAGAATAAAGGTATGTCTCTTGATTTGTCGGGTACTTGTTGGGTACTTGTTGAAAGTCGTCAAGCCTCTGACCCGTTGCTGTGTATCCATGTCGCAGAACTCGAGGGCCGGGGTGGAGCGACCGAAGGCCTCGGAGGTCGGCATGAAGAACCTCTTCTACGGGAGCAGAAGCCCTGCCAGGTACTTGAGCTCGACTACAAGGAGCTCGCCTTCGAGTGCGAGAAGCACATGGAGCGCGGATTGCCTCGACGAGAGATCTCGTCAACGCTGCTACAAATCTTTGCGAAGTTGAATGAAGATTGCGAGGCGCTCGGGCCAAGGCGAAGGACCTTGAAGAGGCTGCTCTCCCGATCGCGAGGCTTCTGGTGCCGCACCCGGGCGGCCCCAAGATCGCCCCTCTGGCGGATCGACTTCGTGAGGCGCCAAGCCGGCTGGCCGCTTATGTCAAGCACATGGCCAAGTCGATCCCGAAGCAAGTCCTGGCCTTCATGAAGTCGTACTTCCCGAAGGCTCCAGTGGAGGTGGTCGCCGGCGGGGTAGCCGCCAACTGCTCGGATGAGCAAGACGCGAGCCGGCTTGGAGCGAGATGGCTCCCATCACGGAGCAGGTAGCCGAAAAGCTGAACCTCCAGTAGCCCTGCATAGGTAGCTAGTAGCCATAGTTGTACAAAAAGCACTTGTAATGAATTATTCATATATCAATGAAATGGAATTGTACAGCAATGAGTACTCGTAACCGCGATCTCAGAGTGCGGAGCGCCCATCGTGGAGTAGGTGCGAGTAGTAGTACTCGACTTAGTAGTCCCGTCGTAGGGAGCAGAACAGTAAACAAGTTGATGAACAATCAAGATTTATTACTGAAGAAGTACACCTGGGTGGCCAGGGCCGTAGTTACAAGTAGTCGCCTGGACCCGGAGGCCGCTTACAGCTAAGTAGCGCTGGAGCGGGTAGCCGCTTGCAGCGAGTGATCCGTAGGTAGCCGTGTAGGCTGGATCGCAGATCCGTAGGTAGCCGCGCAGGCTGGATCTTGGAGTGTGGTCTCTTGGTAGACCGCTGCTAGAGTCCTTGACGCTCGTCACAGCCCCAGGGTCCGTAGGTAGCCGCGCGGGCTGGACCCTGGTGGAGAGTAGTCCGGAGACTTGAAGCCAGGACCCGGAGGGTCGCTTGCGGCAGGGGGTGTTGACGTAGTCGTGTAGACTTGAACCCCGGAGTAGTCGTGTAGACTAGGCGTAGAATCGACAAAGTTGGTCGACGTTCCACGAGTTGTTGACTTCTTCGCCTTCAAGTGTTTGGAGGCGGTAGGAGCCCGGCCCGGTCACCTTAGCCACGGTGAAGGGGCCTTCCCGGGGGGGAGCGAGCTTGTGGAGTCCTTCCGTGTTCTGGATACGGCGGAGGACGAGATCTCCAACGTTGAAGGAGCGTTCCTTGACGTTGCGATCGTGGTAGCGTCGGATACCCTCCAGGTATCTTGCCGATTGGACGAGGGCGGCGCGCCGAGCTTCTTCGAGGCCGACGATATCAACTCGTCCCGCCGTCTTCTCGAAACACCTTCGTCGTAGTGCTCCACTGCTGGCGAGTTCCATATGACGTCGGCAGGGAGGATGGCTTCAGAGCCGTAGACCAGGAAGTAGGGCGATTGCCCCGTTGGCTTGGATGGTTGAGTCCGCAGCCCCCAGAGTGCGTTGGGTAGTTCCTTGATCCACTTGCCCCCTTTTGAGTTAGCAGCGTCGTGTAGACGCTTCTTGAGGGCGTCGAGCACCATCCCATTGGCGCGCTCGACTTGTCCATTGGCCCGTGGATGGGCGACTGAGACATATCTGACGTCGATTCCGCTGTTCTCGCAGTACTCCCGCAGGCGGTGGTTGTTGAAGTTGGACCCCAGTGTCCGTGATGATGCGGTGGGGTAGCCCGTAGCGGTGTACGAGTTCATCCGGGAAGTCGAGTACTCTGTCGCCCTTGGGGCATGTGACCGGCTTGACCTCGATCCACTTGGTGAACTTGTCGATAGCCACCGGCACCCCGTTGAATCCCTCCCCGGCGCGGTTGGCGGGGGCCCAATCATGTCGAGCCCCCAGCAGGCAAAGGGCCAGGTTGGCGGTATGGTGACTAGCTTATAGGCTGGGACGTGTTCTTCGCTTGGCGAAGAACTGACATCCTTGGCACCTTCTGACGAGTTCTTCGGCATCGCCCAGGGCTGTGGGCCAGTAGAAGGCTCGCCGGAAGGCTTTGCTGACCAGCGTGCGTGAAGACGCGTGGTTGCCGCAGACGCCCTTGTGGATCTCCTCCAAGATGTCTTTGCCTTCTTCACGAGGGACGCACTTCATGAGTACTCCAGAAGATGCGCCCCGCTTGTAAAGCTTGTCTCCGACGAGGACGTAGGACTTGGCGCGGCGGACGAGTTGTTCGGCTGCGTTCTTGTCGGAGGGGACCTTCTGCTCGCTGAGGTAGTCGATGAAGGGTTGCCTCCAGTCCACGTCGATCATCATGACCTCCTGCCCAGCTGGTGGGTTAGCTGGTACAGTGGTCGGTGGCGCCGGCTCCGGGATGGATGGCGCGTGAAGCTCATGGACGAAGACGCCCGCGGGTACTTGGGCGCGGGTGGATCCGAGCTTCGAGAGGACGTCCGCTGCAACGTTGTTGTCGCGGACGATGTGATGGAACTCGAGACCATAGAATTTGTTCTCGAGCTTGCGGACTTCTAGGCAGTAGGCGTCCATGTTCTCCTTGTTGCGGTCCCAGGACTTGTTGACTTGGTTGATGACCACTGCGGAGTCGCCGTAGACTAGTAGCCGCTTGATGCCAAGTGAAGCCGCGAGGCGGAGCCCATGTAGGAGAGCTTCGTACTCGGCTTCGTTGTTTGAGACCTTCCAGAAGATCTGCAGGACGTACTTGAGTTGTTCGCCCGTTGGAGAGATCGGGGAGTACCCCGCGCTCGCGCCCTCGAGGTTGAGTGAGCCATCAAAGTACATCACCCAATGCTCTGGTCGCACGGTGGGAGTAGGTAGCCGGTTCTCCCGCCACTCGCCATGAAGTCGACTAGTGCTTGCGACTTGATGGTCGTGCATGGCTTGAAGTCGATGGTGAGGGCGCCGAGCTCGACGACCCACTTGGAGATTCTTCCGGTGGCGTCTTGGTTCCTCAGGATGTCGCCGAGCGGGTAGTCGGTGACGACGGAGACCGAGTACTCCTGGAAGTAGTGTCGTAGCTTCCGCGAGGTGATGTGTAGAGCATACGGGGAGCTTCGCACGGGGCTGGTAGCGAGCCTTGGACTCTGATAGAACCTCGCTGACGAAGTAGACTGGGCGCTGGACCGGATAGGCGTGGCCGTCTTCCTGCCGCTCGACAACGATGGCAGTACTGACCACGTGAGTAGTCGCAGCTAGGTAGAGCAGTAGCTGCTCGCCCTTGTGAGGAGCCGTGAGGATTGGCGGCTTCGACAGGAAGTCCTTGAGCTGGGCAAGGGCTTGATCCGCCTCTGGAGTCCACACGAACTTCTCATGGTGCTTGAGTAGTTTGAAGAAGGGGAGGCCCCGTTTTCCTAGCCTCGAGATGAATACGTTCAACACCGCCATGCACCCCGTCGGCCCTCGGACGTCCTTGATGCTCGTGGGAGCTTTCATGCGTCGGTGATGGCGGAGATCTTCTCGGGGTTGGCTTCAATGCCGCGCTGGCGATGATGAAGCCGAGTAGCTTGCCCGAAGGGACGCCGAAGACGCACTTGTTCGGGTTGAGCTTCCAGCGGTACTCGCGTAGCGATGCGAAGGTCTCTTCAAGGTCGTCGATGAGGGTACTGGAGTCCCTGGTTTTGACAACCACGTCATCCACGTAGGCCTCGACGTTCTTGTTGAGTTGCCGCTTGAAGCAGGCCTGGATGGCCCGTTGATATGTAGCGCCGGCGTTCTTCAACCCGAATGACATGGTCGTGTAGCAGTACGCGCCAAACGGGGTGATGAACGCGGTCTTCTCCTGGTCTTCTTCCTTGATTGCGATCTGGTGGTACCCGGAGTAGCAGTCGAGGAAGCAGAGCAGGTCGCAGCCCGCCGTGGAGTCGATGACTTGATCAATCCGCGGCAACCCGAAGGGGTCCTTGGGGCAGTGCTTGTTGAGGTCGGTGTAGTCGACGCACATCCTCCACTCGTTCGAGTTCTTCTTGCGGACGAGGACGGGGTTGGCGAGCCACTCGGGATGGAAGACTTCTCCGATGAAGCCACTGCGAGTAGCTTGGCAAGCTCCTTCTTGATGGCGTCCCGTCCGTCGTCGGCAAAACGTCGGAGGTGTTGTCGCTTGGGGGTGGCCTTTGGATCGACGTTGAGGCGCGTGCTCAATCGGCTCCCCGGGCACTCCGGCATGTCCGTCGGCTTCCACGCGAAGATGTCGCGGTTAGCCCGAAGGAAGCCGATGAGCGCGTCTTCCTATTTGGGGTCGAGGCCGGCCCCGATGGTGGTGGTCTTGCTGGGGTCGCCTGTTCCAAGGTCGACCGTCCTGACGAGTACCTCCTCAGGTGGCTGAGGCTTGTTGGTGCTGTCAGACTTCTCTGGGATGTCGAGTTCGCTCGTAGTGAGCTTCTTCGACGCGGCGTAGACCTCCATCATTGCATTGGGTACTTGGTTCGTGGAGGCGATCACCACGGCTTCTGTATCGCAGTCGTGGGAGATCTTCAAGTCCCCTTGGAGGGAGAGTACGCCGGCTGGACTTGGCATCTTGAGTACCAAGTAGGTGTAGTGGGGCACCGCCATGAACTTGGCGATGGCCGGTCTGCCGAGGATGGCGTGGTAAGAAGTCTCGAAATCCGCGACCTCGAACTTGATGTACTCGGTGCGGTAGTTATCCCGAGACGCCCGAAGGTAGCGGCGGCACCACTGAGCCCAGTGGGATAGCTGCGTTGCCTGGGACGATGCCGTAGAAGGGTGTGCTGCTCTTGGTGAGCATGGGGGTGATGTCGAGGTTCATCTTCTTCAAGGTCTTGGTGAAGAGGACGTTGAGCCCGCTTCCACCGTCGATGAGCACCTTGTTGAGCTTGGAACCCCGCCATTGTTGGCTTCAGGACGAGGGGGAACCGTCCCGGTTCGGAGAAGTTGGTCCATTGGTCCGCGCGGGAGAAGGTGATGGGTACCTCCGACCACCCGAGAGGGGTCGGGACCGCCGGTTCAATGGACATCACTTCACGACGGGTAGCCTTCTCGCTCCCGCCCGCTCGGCGCTCCGCCGAAGAGGACGTTGACGGTCTTCTCGGGTTCTTGGAAGTCGTTGTCGTCGCCGTCCTTCTTCTTGCCCTTTTGGTTGTGAGGGTGCGGTGGCTCCGGCGTATCCTTGAGTGCATGCCTGAGCTGGTAGCACTGCTCGGTGTGTGGTTGCCGTTTGGATGCCACGGGCACTTCTCCTTCAGCAGTCCTTGAACCCGCCGAGAATTCTTCTTCGAGTTCCCTTTCGGAGGGCGCTGGATAGCCGCGACGGTGTTGTCTGGCTTGCGCTTGCGGTTGGAACCCGAGTAGTAGTTGTTGTTGTTGTTGTTGCGGCCGCCTTGGTTTGCATTGCTGCGCCGCCGCCGCCCCGGTTCTCGCTTGGACTTGCCGCGGATGGCGTCGTACTTGGCGTTGGCCTTGTCCTCTTCATCCGCCCAGGACGTGATCATGTCCTTGAGATGGGGGATGGACCTGGGGCGGCGACGACCGAAGTCCTCGAAGGTGCGGCGATGGTAGAGGCCGTCCTGGAAGAGGTCGATGACCTCCTTGTCGGTGACGTCGACGACGGTGGCACGCTTGTCGAAGAAGCGACGCATGTACTTGCGGAGGGTCTCGCCTTGTTCCTGCTTGATCATGGCAAGGTCCATGCGAGTACCCGAGCGGCCCATGGCGCCCGCGAAGTTGCTCGTGAAGCGGCTCCTTCGACCGGTCCCACTTGTCGACCGAGTGCTTGTCCAGCGACTCGAGCCATGTGAGTGGAGCTTGGTCCAGACAGAAGGGGAAGTAGAGGCACTTGGTGTCACTGTTGCCGCCAGCGTTCTCGATGGAGAGGGCGTAGCATCGGAGCCAATGGATGGGATCCTGCTTCGCGTCGTACTTCGTGATCCCCAAAGGCTTGAACTTGTCGGGGAGGAGCAGGTTGCGAAGCCGGGGTGAGAAGGCGGGGAAGCCGTCGCCTTCAGCAGCGGTGGTCGACTTCTTCTGCCGCAACTCCTCGATCCTCTGGCGAGCATCGTACCCGCCATGAGAGGCGCCGAGGCGTGGCCGTGCGCGTGACCACGGCCGCCGCCGCCTCCGGCTCTTACGTTGGCCCCGTGGTTGGAGCCGCCGCCGCCGCCGCCGCCGCCGTCAGGGTCGTTGCCGCCGCCACCGGCCGGAGCGCGGTGGGGGACGACTTCCCGGTTGCCTTGGTCTTGTCGTGAAGGTCCGCCGGCGTTGGAGCGGTGGCGGTTTGGATCAGCCGGGAGGTCAGCTCGAGTACGGTTGGGGCCAGGGTCGGCGCTGCGACTAGTAGCTTCGTTGTCGCGGGGTTTAGCTGGGAGAGGTTGGTTGACTCTGTTGTCGACCCGCATGAAGTAGGCGTCTTCAGCGAGCTTGGCGATGACCTCTCCAGCGCGTATGCCCTGAGCCTGGCGTGCGATCGCTGTGATCGACATGAGGCACTGCTCAGGGGTGGTGTGTACTCTGCTCTCGACCGCCTCGAGAGCTTCCGCAAGGTTGCGGATGGGAAGGTTGTCTCCCCGAGCCGCCGGCGTCGTTCGCTACGCTTCCCCGTTGCGTTCGCGTCGGGCGTCCCCGTTGGCGACGGTCTCGTCCGCAGGTGCGTTGGCGCACGGCTCGTCCGCGGAGATGTCCTCCGGTGCACCTGTCTTCGGGCCGTTCCCCGAGGGTCCCGGAGTTTCGCCGGCAGCCCATGAAGACTTGGCGATCGGGGGTACCCAAGCTGGACTCAGAGGGTGCCACCTCAGTTGGTGTGTTCGAGTCAGCCTGGGCCAGTGGTGTTCCCTCCTGGAACGGCAGTGAGTCGATGTAGGAGACGTAGCGCGAGTCCTTTGCCAGGTCAGCAGGCTTGCGGTCTGGCCAGTAGATGTATCTTCCGGCCGGTGTCGATCTTATAACCAGCCCAGAGGCTGGCCCTGACAAGGGAAGCTCAGCGGAGTCATCTTCGGACTCGGGCTCCTCAGGGTCCGACCCGAAGTCGAACTCGTAGTCCGGGTTCGAGTAGAACTCGGAGAGAGGGCTGGAGTCTGAGATGTGGTCGGGGACGGCGTCGGAGTCCGAGTTGCACCTCGGGCACGGGCTCCTTGCCGGCCCGGCGTGGAGTAGGAGCCTTCGTGCGGGCCCGGCCGAGGACGCGGGGGCCACGCGCGGAGCGCCGGCGTGGTGAAGGGGCCGTCGCGATGGCCGAGCAGCCGGCTCGCATGCGATGGCCCATGGCGACGTCGGGTTCGAGTTGGAGACTGGACTCGAGCTCGAAGTCGCCGTGGATGTTGGAGAGCGAAATTTCGCCGAACTTGCTCGGCGAGTTTGCCCGTGACGACCTCGGGAAGCGTCACGAGGCCTCGTCCTCGGGTTGGGCCGCATGGTCGCGGCGCGGAAGGAGCCCGCGCCATCGGCGGTGCGGCACCCGTGCACCGAAGACGAAGGTGTCGCCGCGGTTGAAGGCGACGGTTGGCTTGATGTGAACGGAAGCCGTCGAGTTCGCCATGTGATCTCGAGCGAGACCCCCCTACCCGACGCGCCGGTGTCGGTGTTTTAGACCGGCAACCTACTACGGGGAGTACCCGAAGTAGATGAATGTGACTCGCCGAGATCGGTAACTCGAAGGAAGAGACACGTGGCACACAATTTAGACAAAGTTCGGGCCGCGAGGTGCGTAATACCCTACGTCCCGTATGCCGCGTAGCTCGGATTGATAGGGCACGATTACAAGATGGTGCAATAGTGCGCGCGTGGGTTGTATGAGATGAGATTGGATGAAGGGGTCGGTCCCCGCCTCGCCTTATATAGTCCGGAGGCGGGGTTACAAGTCGGAGTAGGAAGAGAGTACTAGTCGAGTACGTCTAGGAGTCCTCTGTACAGTGCGGAACATGCACAGCTTCCTAACCGAGTACTACTCCTGCGTAGTCCTTGTGCTCCACACCTTCAGATGCCGTGTAGCGCAAGCCGGGTAGTCCCAGGGGCCCACCGAGTAGTCGGTTCTGGTACCCACCGAGGTAGTGGGCCCAGGGAGGTCCATACGACAGCGACAGCTTGTGGCGGCCTCGATTGTCTTGTCGTAGCCTTAGGACCAAGTCCCACTCGCTGAAGTCTCGTCGCCACACCTTCCGGGCTTGATAGCGCCTTAGGGACTGCTGGTACCTCGCGGAATGCATCAGGGCCACGGTACGCGCCTCATCCAATTGGTCCAGCGAGTCCTCGCGGGCTAGCTGGTTGGCGCCTTCATCGTAGCCCCGCACTCTGGGCGACTCGTACTCCAAGTCCGTGGGGAGGATGGCCTCCGCACCATGGACCAGGAAGAACGGGGTGAACCCGGTGGCCCTGCTTGGGGTGGTCCTGAGGCTCCACACGACCGTCGGCAGCTCCTGGAGCCATTTCCGACCAGACTTATTCAGTCGGTCGAAAATCCTAGGCTTGAGGCCCTGTAGGATCATGCCATTAGCGCGTTCCACCTGACCGTTGGTCTGTGGGTGCGCTACGGCTGCCTAGTCCGCGCGGATGTGGAACTCGTCGCAAAGTTCCAGGAACTTCTTGCCTGTGAATTGGGACGCGTTGTCGGTGATGATAGAGTTGGGCACTCCGAAGCGGTAGACGATGTCGGTGAAGAACGTCACCGCCTGCTCTGCCCTGAGATTCGTGATGGGGCGCACCTCCACCCACTTGGAGAACTTGTCAATAGCGACCAAAAGGTGGGTGTAGCCCCCAGGCGCTTTTTGCAGGGGCCCGACGATGTCCAGTCCCCACACGGTGAAAGGCCACGTGACGGGGATGGTCTGCAGGACGTGCGCAGGGAGATTGAACTTGCGGGCGTATAATTGGCACCCTTCGCAGGTGCGCACGATCTCACTGGCGTCAGCGACCGCGGTGGGCCGGTAGAAGCCCTGGCGGAACGCATTGCCCACGAGGGTGCGGGGTGCTGCGTGATGGACGCACACGCCCGCATGTATATCCCGGAGGAGCTCGCGCCCCTGAGGGATGGGCACACATCGCTGCAGGATGCCAGACGCGGCGCGCTTGTACAGCTCGCCGTCGACGAGAGCGAATGATTTGGCCATCCTGGCGATGCGCCTAGCCTCGGACCGCTTCGAGGGGAGTTCCCCTCGATCCATCCAGGCGATGTATTTGTCGCGCCAGTCCCTCTCGCTAGGGGCCGGCTCTATGTCCATGGCCTCGGCCTCGTCGACATCGTACCCCTCGAGCAGGGAGAGCACGTACGCCTCATTCGAGGGGTCTTCGTCCATGGGCTCCGCGCCTGCTGGACTCGAGGGAGCCCCCGAGGGTTCCTCACAGTTCAAGGGACGTGGCTCGAGGTTGACGGACGGCTGGGCGATGTCTCGCGCAAAAACGTTCGGGGGAACAGTGATCTGCCCCGACGCGATCTTGGCGAGCTCGTCCGCCTCCTCGTTATATCGGCGAGACACGTGGTTGAGTTCTATGCCATAGAACTTGTCCTCGAGGGCTCGCACAGCCTTGCCGTACGCCTCCATCTTGTCGTCGTGGCAGCTCGCATTCTTCATGACCTGGTCGATCATGAGTTGTGAGTCTCCCCTCACGTCGAGGCGCTTGATGCCCGTCTCTATGGCGATTTTAAGGCCGCAAAGGAGGGCCTCGTACTCATCCATGTTGTTTGACGCGGGGAAGTGGAGGGGCACGGCGTATCTCATGTGCTCCTCGAGGGGTGAGACGAAGAGCAGGCCCGCGCCCGCGCCTGTCTTCATCACCAACCTGTCGAAGTACAGAGTCCAGCACTTAGCCTGGATCTGCGGTGGCGGCAACTGCGTGTCCGTCCACTCGACAACGAAATCCGCCAAGATTTGAGATTTAATGTCCTTGCGCGGCGCGTAGGCGAGCGTTTCTCCCATCAGCTCCACTGACCACATGGCAATCCTGCCTGCTGCATCCACGTTCCGGATGATTTCTCCTAACGGGAAGGAGGAAACCACCGTGACCGGATGAGCCTCGAAGTAGTGGCGGAGTTTGCGCCGCGCGAGGACCACTGCGTAAAGCAGCTTCTGGACTTGTGGGTAGCGAGCCTTGGTTTCGGACAAGACTTCGCTGATGTAGTACACCGGCCGCTGGACCGGCAGGGCATGCCCCTCCTCCGCGCGCTCTACTACGATGACGGCGCTGACCACCTGGGCGGTTGCGGCTATGTAGAGGTACAGAGGTTCGCTGTCCCGAGGCGGTGTAAGGATTGGGGCATGGGAGAGGGTCACCTTCAGCTTGTCAAGCGCCTCCTGGGCCTCGACGGTCCAGGAGAACCGCTCATGTTTCTTCAAGAGCCGGTAGAGGGGTAGGCCTTTCTCGCCGAGCCGCGACATGAAGCGGCTCAAGGCGGCAAGGCACCCCAACACCTTTTGAACCCCCTTGAGGTCCCGAATCGGACCCATTCGTTCGAGGGCTGCAACGTTTTCGGGGTTGGCCTCGATGCCTCACTGGGAGACGATGTATCCTAGCAGCATGCCCCGCGGCACGCCAAAGACACATTTTTCGGGGTTCAATTTCACCCTGTTGGCCCATAGGCAGCCGAACGCGATGTGAAGGTCGCTAACCAGGTCGTCCGCCTTCCTGGTTTTTACGACTATATCGTCTACGTATGCCTCAACGGTTCGCCCGATGTGATCTCCGAAGACGTGCTGCATACATTGCTGGTATGTTGCGCCCGCGTTTCGGAGACCGAACGGCATTGTTACGTAGCAGTACATCCCGAACGGCGTGATGAACGAAGTCGCGAGCTGGTCGGACTCCTTCATTTTTATTTGGTGGTACCCGGAATAGGTGTCAAGGAAACATAACAGTTCGCACCCGGCGGTCGAATCAACGATTTGATCGATCCGTGGCAAAGGAAAAGGAACTTTAGGACATGCTTTATTTAAACTAGTATAGTCTACACACATCCACCACTTCCCATTCTTTTTCTTTACTAGCACAGGGTTAGCTAGCCACGTAGGGTGGAACACTTCCTTGATGAACCCAGCCTCGAGGAGCTTCCGCAGCTCTTCTCCGATCGCGCGGCGCCGCTCTTCGTCGAAGCGGCGCAGCCGTTGCTGCACGGCGCGAGAGTGAGGTAGGATGTCAAGGGAGTGCTCGGAGACCTCCCTCGGAATGCCTGGCATATCTGAGGGGCTCCACGCGAAGATGTCGGCGTTAGCACGGACAAAGTCGACGAGCACCACTTCCTATTTCGGGTCGAGGGTGGAACTGACCCTCAACGCCTTGCCCTCAGGGGCAGCAGGGTCGAGGGGCACCCCTTTGGTCTGCTCGGCAGCCTCGAAGCTGCCGGCGTGCTTGGCGGCGGAGTCGCGGTCCTCGTTGACCAGCTTCTCCAGGTTGGCCACGAGCGCTTCATCCAGCGCCAGCGCCTCGGCGTGCTCCACGCACTCAACGTCGCAGTCGAATGCGTGCTCGATGGATGAGCCCATGGTGATGACACCGTTGGGCCCCGACATCTTCATCTTGAGGTAGGTGTAGTTGGGGACCGCCATGAACTTGGCGTAGCACGGCCGCCCAAGTATGGCGTGGTATGCACCCCTGAACCCCACCACCTCGAAGGTGAGCGTCTCCTTGCAGAAGTTGTCTGGCGTGCCGAACCAGACTGGCAGATCGATCTGCCCGAGGGGCTGGACGCGCTTGCCCGGCGCGACGCCATGGAACGGCGTCGTGCTGGGCCGCAGCTGGTCCAACCCGATCCCCAGCAGGCGCAGTGTGTGCGCGTAGAGGATGTTGAGGCTGCTGCCTCCGTCCATCAGCACCTTCGAGAACCGCGCGTTCCCGATGACCGGGTCGACCACTAGCGGGTACTGACCCGGGTTGGGGATGCGGTTCGGGTGATCCTCACGGTTGAACGTAATGGCGTCCTCCGACCAGTCGAGGAAAGAGGGAGGCGCCTTCTCTGCAGCGAGGACCTCGTGCCGCTCCCGCTTGCATTGGTGGCTGGACATGTCGACGGTCGGCCCGCCGAAGATGAGGAAGACGTTTTCCATGGCGGGGAAATCGCCGGCGTCGCCGTCACCCCCATCCTTCTTGGCCTCGCCGTCCTTCGCGGCGGCGCGGCTGTAGAACTGCTTGAGCATGTCGCACTGCTCGAGGGTGTGGTTGACCGGCGTTTTGCGGTAGGGACATGACTTCTTCAGCATGTTGTCGAAAACCCCATGGCCTCGAGGGGCCGGTCGGGGGCCCCGTCGAGCTGGGTCAACAGCAAGAGCTTCGTCGCCTTCGTCGTCGCGCCCCTACTCACGCGCCTCGCGGTGCGGCTTCTTCCCCTTCTTGCCCCGCTTGTTCTTCTGGTGGGGCTCCTTAGACTTGCTACCCTTCGCGGGCGCGTCGTCCACGCGCTTGCCCTTCTTGCCGTCGAAGATTGCCCCCACTGCCTCTTCACCTGAAGCAAAGCTGGTGGCAATGTCGAACAACTCGTTCGAATCGGCTGGCGGGCTGCGCCCGAGCTCGCGCACGAGGTCCCGACAGGTGGTGCCCTCGAGGAAGGCGTGCATGATTTCGGACTGAGCCCCGCTCGGGAGCTCCGTGCAGCACTTGGAAAAGCGCCTTATGAAGTCCCGAAGCGACTTGACGGGCTTCTGAGTGCATGCGCGCAGATCCCAGGAGTTCTCAGGGAGCACGTACGTGCCCTGGAAGTTCCCCATGAAGGTGCCGACCAGATCGTCCTAGTTGTGGATCTGGCTGGCCGGCAGGTGCTCGAGCCACGTCCGCGCCGAGTCGGCGAGGTGCAGGGGGAGGTTACGGATGATAACCTCGTCGGTGGTGGCCCCGCCCAGCTGACACGCCAGGCGGTAGTCGTTGAGCCACACGCGGGGGTCCGTCTCCCCGTTGTACTTGACGATCGACGTGGGCTGGCGGAAGCGCTGAGGGAAGCTCGTCGTGCGGATCTCCCGGCTGAACACACGGGTTCCCGGTGGCTTCGGCGTCGGTGAGCGGTCCTCCCGGCTGTCATAGCGCCCACCCCGTCGAGGGTGGTAGCCCGCCGTTACGCGCGTCTCCGTGTTGCCTGTCTGTCGGGCGTTGATGACATTGTGGGCGTCGCCATCTTGGGCTTGCCCGCGCGTGTAGAGGAGCCGCTCCTTGGCCGGCGTGCACTCCGGGTTGGCGGGACGCTCCGCTGCGCCGCCCGTGTGCACCGAGGGTTCAGGGCCTTGCACGCCCCCGTTGTCCCGCGCACTTCCCTGTTGGCGGATGCGGGACGCCGAACTTTTGACCTGTTGGACGGCCGCTTGTTCGATGAGTGCCTGCGCCTCGCGGTGCAGGTTCTGCGCCTCGGGCGTCGAGGGGGCGGGCATGGCCCGCAGCAGTGTCGCGGCAGCAATGAGCTTCTGGCTCGCTCGCGGGGGCGTGCTCGGATCGTCGACGTTGAAGTCGGGGTTGATGCAGTCACGGGCCTGTCGGCCCAACTCACGTGAGCGTTCTCCTCGCGTGGAGGCTTCTCCGGCGATGGAGGCCCGAAGCAGCCGCACCGCGCGGTATCCAACTGCGCGTTGACATCGACCCCCCTCGGTGGTGAGGAGGGAGGGGCGCTTGGCCCCGCACCCAGGCGCGGTCCAGTCCCCGGACTGGTGGAAACTTCTCCGTCGCCGGCTTCTGCCGCGTTAGCGGCGTTCGCCTGGTTGCTGGTGATCACCACGCAACACTCCCGCGCGGGGTCGTAGCTCCCAGCGTTGGAGTCGTCGGAGTAGCCGAACCAGTAATCCGTGGCGTCGAGGAACCGCCGGAACATCACTGGGTCGAGGACGCCGGAAAAGTCCCACTCCGCGTACCCGTGCGAAGTGGCAGGTGGCAGCTCGTCGGCGGAGCCTTGGGACGACTCGTCGCCGGAGGAGGCGCCGGGACCCCCGGCGGCCGGGACATGGCAGCCGGTGGCGAGCCCGCGCGCGTCGCCGCGTTGGCGTTGGCGGAGGCGACGTACGCCGTCGTAGCGCCGGGACAAACCGATGGGGAAGCGCGGACCGAGACCGAGCGCTCCCCCGCCGGGGTGGCCGTCGTCTCGCCGGTGAGCGCGTCGCGTTGCAAGGCGATGTGCGCAGCATGCCGGCGCTCCGACCGCACCTGTCATGAGCGCCGGCCGGCGCCGGCGGCGCCGTGGCGGCGAAGGACCGGCGCCGTCCGTGCCGGGCAGGTGTTGGTGTCGCGGCGACGCGTGCGGTGGCGACCGGGACAGACCCGGCTTGGCGTCGCGCACGGAGTTCCTCACAGATGGTGAGGCGCATGAGGTAGCCGTTCCCCGTAGCCTGGAAGTTCAGGCTCCCGAACCGGATTTCGAATCCGGCCGGGAGGGGGTCCGAACTGCCCATGGAGTACCTCTGGCCACGGTACTCGGTGCGAATCACCATCGAGAGGGCTGGTGACAAGCCGATCTTCAGCGCGATCCCCCTACCTGGCGCGCCAACTATCGGTGCGGAAAGTAGTCCCGACACTAACTAGTAATGAGCGCTAAGATCTGCCTCTCGATGGCCGGTGCTAAGCAACTAAGGACACTTGGTTTATCCTGGTTCCGGCTGGGGTCGTACGTCCAGCAGTGGCGTGCTCGGGGCACTGTATTGCTCGCACCGTGGTGCTCGTAGAGGGGTGGCTACAAGCGAGGCGGGAGAGGAGGCATGGCCTCCAAGTCCCAGAGGTTTGATTGAGGCGAGTGCCAATATCGTGGGGAAGGCGGAGAGCGTGTGAGTGACTGCTGTCCGTCGTCCCGTGTCCCCACGGCTGGGGGCTGCCCCTCCTTTTATAGGCCAAGGAGGGAGCAGTTTACATGCACACCGCACTATCTTTCTACGTGTAGAGGTATGGCGAACAGTGTTGCGGAGCTGACGGCCGTCCTGGCAAATCCCGCTCCTGTTGAGGCGTCGTGGTGCGTCCTGTGCCCGTACAGGGGGCGGCCTCGAGGGCGGCGGCGTAGCGGTTGGTTGACTGACGCCGTGGTGGACCAGTTCGAGGGTGCCGTTGACGAGATCTGTACGTGGCACAGTGGCCGTTGTGGCAATGTCTTGTCCCCGTACGTCCCAACAGCGCTGGGATGTTGCCACAGTGTCTGGCGTGGTGCGGCAGTGGCGGGGATGGCCGCACAGGGCTGACAGCGACGGGGATGACCGAACCCGCCGGACTGACATCACGGCGTGGCCCTGCATAGGCACACAGAAGATATTCGAGGGTGCCACCGGCCCCCCTTCGAGGGCGCGGCGTGTTAGCCTTACGGGGGCAGCTGGCACAGTGTCACGGAGCTGACACCAGCCTTGCCGCACAGTGCTGAACAGTGGCGGGGATGGCCTCCCCCCGAGAGTTGGCGGAACAGCGCCGGGGCGTGATTCCCAGGCGCGTCGAGTAGTGGCGCGACCCTGCTATGTCAGAACATTAAATGCCCGTACGCGCGTGCGGGAGCAGGTGCGCGTGGGTGCGCGGGAGATGCACGGGGGATGCGCGCGTGGGTGCCCTCGAGCGGAGCGGACCCCGCCCGAGGGGGTGCTCAGCCCTCGAGCGAGGCGGACTTCGTTCGAGGGGCGGGGGTGATCCTTCGAGTGAGGCGGACCCTGCCCGAGGGGGCGTGAAGGCCTCGAGCGAAGCGGACCCCGCCCGAGGGAGCGCCTATCCCTCGAGCGAGGCGAACCTCACTCGAGGGGCGTCCGCCGTGTTGCACTGGCGGGCCGTGGGGGCCACCAGGGTCGCGGTTGTGTTGTGTGTGTGTTTTAGGTGTGCAAGTTGATTTGTGTTTTGCGTTTTTTGCGGGTCTTAAGCGGGTTTCCCCTCGGTTATTTAGGGGACCCTTAGGGCTGTCCCTGACACATTGAGTCACATGAAGTGATTTAGCCGATTATCAAACGGCTTTATGACAACATGAATGAAACCATTGTTGGAACAACTTACAAATTCATAATCAGATAAGTCCAAGCCAGATAGACACTTTACATCATCATGTATACCTATAGAATGACTATCAGCTACAGCTACACAAGCAGAATTATCACCATGTATTACTTCTACTTCATCATCTACCCATTGTATCAACATTTGGTGCAAAGTAGAAGGAACACATTTATTTGCATGAATCCAATCACGACCAAGGATAAGACTGAAGTTACCTTGTGTCTCAGCGACGAAGAAGGCCGTAGCAAGCGTCTTACTTCCAATAGTGAGCTCCATGGAGATCACGCCTTTAGCTCCCATCGGCTCGCCTCCTCCAACCCCGCTGACAGTCATGTTGGTCTTGATCAACTCCTCATCTGAACCTCCAAGCTTCTTGAATAGAGAGTACGACATCAAATTGACAATCGCACCTCCATCCACTAGCATCCGAGAAATAGGCTTCTCATTGATATGACCCTTCATATACAAAGCCTTCAGATGATTATCAGTGTCCTTGGGCTTCTGAAATATAGCATCTTTGGGCCCAAAGTCAAGGTGAGCTAAGTCTTCCTCCGTAGGCACTGAACCATCAACAAACAAATGAACCACATTGATCTCAAGGTTCATCCGTTCTAGAGAAGAACTGTAGTCCACAAGCTGTTCGTCATCCTCTGGAGTATGGACAGACGAAACCTTGTCATCACAAACCATGGAGATCGAAGAAGCGAAACCGGGAGGTGTTTCTGGAGACCCTGATCTGACCGCCTGGTCACCCGGTTTAACCGCCCACACCCTCTGGCGGTGTAACCGCCCCTGGCTGAGTAGCTGCTTTAACTCTCCATTCTTTCCCCTGTGGCACCATGGGCCTGTAGCTGTTGAAATCTTCGTCCCTCTTCTTCTCTAACTCCTTCTCTCTTTTCTCACGTAACCTCAGCCGCTGAAGCTTCCGTCTTTGAGTATGAGTTAAACCGAGAGGGCACCATCTTGGCAAAAAGCATTCCGGACGAGACTTGCTTCCGCTGGCCTCATGGTCATTAGCAACAGATCCCTTTTGAGTTGGTGTCACAACATGATTGCTTGGCACAACCGGTCTTTTGCCACTTTCCTCAACAGGAACGTTCATTATCCCAATCTGAATAATATCAAGGCCAGTAGTCCTCTCTGGGTCAATGTCCATCTCCTGAACTTCCTCCTCTCTGATCTTGGGCCTGTACACCTTCTTCGGAGGAAATCTTTCTTTTCTGGGTAGGGCGGTCTGACCGCCTGTAGGGGGCGGTCTAACCGGGTCAGCCAGATGACCCTGCCCGGTTTGTCATGGAGCCCAGCGATCCTGTGTATGTCTTGAGATTCGATCCAGTGTTGATCTCCTTGGTCCTCCCCATCCAGGATGGAAAGATTGGTGATACGGCACCCACATTACTCCATTATTATCATAAATAGGGCGAAGTGGAGGAGCCCAATCTGGAGTAAAGTCTTGCCTCTGAGATGATTCACCTCTGAAACTGATGGCTGCTCTGGGAGACAATGCTGGTCTCTCTTGATGTGGAGGTGATCTCATCTTTTTTTACCGGCCGATCACTTGTAACGGCCTTTTGTTTAGAATATTTGTCAAACAGCATATCAAACATGACCTTTGGCTTTGGAACACTCCCCTGATTCTTTGCCACGTTAAGCTTCCAGTTTCCTATCTCAGGCCGCTTCGGAACAAGCATCTTTGGGCGACCATGTGCAGGGGCGGTCTGACCGCCCTGTACCCCTGGTCTAACCGCCCTATCCAGGACAGGCTCGGTTATGTGTTGACCAGACGGCATGGACGATCCTTGCCCCCATGTCCAGAAGCTTTGACAGTAATCTTGAAAGTCTCTCTGCCATCAGGGTTTTTTTTCATATGCCACTTCTCTTGTCAACTCTTTTCCCCTCAAATCGGGCTTGGCTTCCCCGACCATCATGTTCTTGCCTTTAGTAGTTTTGGCTTGATGCGGCCGAACCAAAACCTTAGGCTGCTGCAACTCCATAGTGTTGATGGGAAAAGGTTGCTTATCCACTTGCATCTCATGAAGCATCAAATGACCTTCATTAATGGCCGATTGAATCTGACGACGAAACACATTGCAATCGTTAGTGGCATGAGAATAAGAATTATGAAACTTACAATATGCACGTCGTTTAATTTCATCAAGTGGAGGCATAGTATGAGAAATTTTAATGTTTCCAAGTTTAAGTAATTCATCAAAGATATGATCACATTTAGAAACATCGAAAGTAAACTTCAATTCTTCTTGCTGACCCTTAGTAGCCGGCTTAAGAGATGCACAAGAACTAGCTTTAGACTTTGAAGGCCATACAAATTTAGCAACATACACTTCATTCTCGTCGTCTGAACTATCAGAATCATATTCAACAACATGCATATTAGACCGACGAGGTTTAGAGTGCTCTTTTTCTTTATTCAGTTTTAATTCTTGTGCCATACCTCTAACAAGCACATTAGCAAGCGTATGAAATTATACACCTTCTAATCTATCTCTAATAGCAGGTCTTAAGCCTCTAGCAGCAAGATCAGCAAGGTCAGAATCAGTAAGAGACAGATTAAAACAACGGGTTTTAACTTCTTTAAAGCGCTTAAGGTAATCAGAAACCGATTCCTCTTTGTTTTGTCTAACCGATGTTAAATCTGTTAATTTAAGTTGGTAACTCCCACTAAAGAAGTGACCATGAAACTTTTGCTCTAATTGATCCCAAGAATCAATAGACTTGGGAGCTAACGAAGAAAACCAAACAAAAGCGGTACCAATCAAAGATAAAGAAAACAAACGAATTTTTAAAGAATTATAAGTACCAGCTTCACCTAATTGAGCAATATATTGGCTAATATGTTCCCAGGTTGTACGGTTGTCACCACCACTGAATTTAACAAAATCAGGCATACGCCAACCCGGGGGAAAAGCCATATAATCAAAATCGGCTCTATATGGCTTTTGATACAATCTAGTATTACTTATATCAACATCGAGCTTATTTTTCATCATGTTAGCTATCTCTTCCTTAAATTGAGCTAATTCATTCCTAGCAGCTAACTGAGATCGCATTGCAACAGTTCTTAAGTTATTCACAGGGGGTTGATTAGGATTTTGTATGCGATGCAAGTCAGTAAACACATCATTAGGCACACCATAAGATGGAGCAACATTAGGTATAGGTGGTGATGTGTGAGCTATTGTGCTATACATTGGTGAAACAATACCATAAGCATTATTTTGACTCTGGACCAATGTACTAGGCACAACCGAAAAAGGTAACAGCTGTTCCGGAGTCATAACCATCTGGCCAGACGGGGCGGTTAGACCGGCCTGGGGGCGGTCTAACCGGGGTCGGCTTTGGCAATGGAAATTGCTGCGGATAAAACCCCATCGGCATACCATACAGAGGAACCTCAGGAGAAGTTTCCTGTGCTGCCGATGTGGTTGCATGCAGAACCCCTTGTGAATTCACTTGAGGGATACCGTCATTAGATATATTAATAATACGTTTACCCTCTATTTTTTCAAGGCGAGTAACGACACTAGCAACCAAACTACTCTGATCATTAAACGCACGTTCAAATCTATCAGTTGGATAATTGCGTAACTAGATCAGGAGGGGATGCTTGACTTACAGTGGGTATTACCTCAACCTTGTCCTTGTTCAGTTTGATCGCCGGCAACTCGAAATCTTGATTGAGTGTCACTTTGCCTGGACGATCCTTCTTGGCGCCAGAGAGAAACTGCTGCTTGATGTACTCTTGCAGCTCCGTGTACTTCCTCTGATCCTCTTCACTGAGTTCTTCGATATTCACCATGATCACGTTCTTCTTGTCGATGTCGCACTGTGATCCCATGCAAAGATCGAAAGATCAGTTGTGAAACCAGATGTATTCCCCAGCGGAGTCGCCAAAAGTGTGTTGACGCTTTTTCTGGTCGAACACACGAATGCGCTAGATCACGCGGTTATCAGAAATCAACTCGCCGAAACTCCCAGCACGGGCCGGTCTAACCGCCTGGGGGGCGGTCTAACCGCCTTGGACAGGAGAGACGTCAAAAACCTAGATTCGCTGCTCAGGGAGGGACCCCGTCGGGAACAGTGCGCCTAGGGTTGTCCTGAGATCGGCAGGCCACTCGGAACTCCCTCAACCGTCGTGGAGACAAAGGAGGAGAGCAAAGGAGGTTGGAAAAGCTAGGGTTTGGAGAAAATAAGATAAAACTTGATAATGACGATTGGATCATAGCTCTCAATCGGCCACAACTCTTTATATTTATATGGTGGGAGGTCTTGCCCTGGAAACAGCAATTTACAACTCGGAATTAAGCCAAACTCCTAATTCTACCAGAAATCGGGACACCCCGGTTAGACCGCCCCGGGGGGCGGTTAGACCGCCTGGCCCCTTCGTGCCAGACCGGCTACAGGCTACCCGGTTAGACCGCCCCTGGGATCCGGTCTAACCGGCCTGCCTGGCCAGAGTCGGCCTTTGCCAATTTTGGGTGTCAACATAATCATTAGAAAAAATGCCATTTTACTAGCCATCCACTTGACCGCTCAGCAAAATTTAAGCTTGAGTTGTTCTATTTGGTCCAATTTATCCCTATTGAGATTCTTTTTATCTCCATGCACAAATTGAGTTTTATGTTTAGATTTTGTCGCAGATAAGAGGGACATGGTTCTTTATGTTAACAAATATATTAAAACATTTTATAATTATTTTCATACCGATCGAAATTGATGTTAGACACACAAATCTTGCCGCACCAGAGTCATCGAAGTCTCTCGGATCACCAAGTCCACGCCCTCGGCACTTTGTTGCTACCCTCGACACTTCCTTAACAGAACAGACTTCATCAACAATGAATTGCACCATGCAATTATTGTCTACTAATTTTTGACATTACAATTTTCACGAAAATGAACCGGTTAATACCAATGAGGATGTATGAGGTGTATTAGTAGTTTTTTCGTTCATCTAGAACCAATTAAGTTTTTTTATCTTACCATAGTTTTGCAATACAGTGTACACGTGAAAAGAGTGAGGGAAGTGACTCTCTCTCCTCGAATACGCGCGCAATGTATCATTGTACTAAGTAGAAGAAGAAATGTTACAATGTTCGGTTACAACTCAAATGGAACGGACTCTAAATGGACACAAGCCGGTAGACAGCTGAAGACAACCCGAAAAATTTGAATGTCTCTCTTCTGTTTTAAAAGAGAGTAACAATATAATTTTATCCTACATCAAACTAGTTTCATTTTGGTTAATATAGACAAAACTGTCAATATTTGTAATATACTATGAAAAATATATTTCATTACAAATATAAAAATCCTTATTTTATAATGATAACAATTAGAACTTCTTCTATATAAACTTGGATATATTCAAGGTGGTTTGAATGACGAAAACGCTAACACTCGGCCACCGAGTGAGTGTCCAGTAAATCAATTTATTTATACTGTCACTTTGCATTTTAGGTTATTAGTTGCTACTTTGTGATGGAGTAGCAGCTAACGCATCATCCGTCCCAAAAATTAGTGTTCGTCAGAAAATTTTAGACACATCAATATTTGTGAGAGATGACTATGTTGCCCATAATTAGTCACATTAGTTGTGGTTGGAAGCTATACGCAGTCTGTTTGATTTTCCTGTAGCCTCAATAAATGCATACTAGAGAACAAAACATCAGTTGATACTTCATGCATTTTGAATTAGTGTGAATGTTGCTCTAACTATATTATTTTGCTACAGCTATTTTTAACAAAATTTGAAGACTAAACGGAAACTTATTTCGAGATAGAGTAATCCATGCATGATCTAGTGCAAGTGGGATCATTGTGCAAATATTGTCCATTTCCATGGCCGGACTGGGGAACTCCCACCCCACCGACCCTGGTGAAACGACAACCACATGAATATCAGACGAAAAAGGGAGCCGCGCGTGACGGCTGGCCTCAGCGGCCGGACAGTCAGCGCGCCCCCAAAGCCCCGACTTTTCCGATTCCCTTGTTGGCTTCTTTCCTCCACCCCGTCAAATTTCGACAACAATTTCCCCTTCACCATCCCCGGCCACCCCGTCCGTCGATCCGTCCTCTCCTCGTCGCCGTTCTTTACGCGTGTCACAAGAAAGAAACAAAAAAACAGGTCCGCCGGTTTTGCCCCCTCCTCGTTCGAGGAACAAACAAAAAATTTACAGGTTTCCAAGGAACCTGGACGGAGGCGTCGAGGACGAGGAGTGGCGCCGCCGCCACGGAGATCTCCCCTGAGAAATATAACAGCGAAAGCCGCCTCGGCCGCGTCTCCTCTATCCATCGATCGCTTCGCGTGTACCGCTGTCAAGCTTTGCTGAGGAATCTGGTTCGTGGCAAGGGCAGAGGTGCGTTTCTTGATCGGCGGTGATCCCACCCCAATTATGTTTCGTTCGATTTGCTGCTTCCGCCTGCGGATTTTTGGTCGCTATTACATGCAATTGTCGTGATCGCCTTGTAGCAGGCAGTGGGAATAATTCCAGAATTTAGTTCTATGCTATTGGTTCGCTCTTTAGTGGAAAAAAAAGGGTGGATTCTTCTTTCTTTCTTTTTTCTCCATGCATAGTGAAGTTGATTGGGTCCTTCAGTATCATGACCTTTTGTTTTCACATGGGTACAGTAATCCAGTGTGCACGTTGAGAATTCTACATTTTCACTCGTTGGAGCTCCAATATTGTTGGAGCATATATTGTTCCTTTCATTTACCTGTACTCGATGGCTCTTTGAGAAACCTTGTAACCCGTTACGGCTTTACCATGATCTGATACTGACAGCAAGCTGGAACTTGTCTAACAGCATATTTGCATGGTGAGCAATCTAAACAATGGCTCTAGCACAGCCGATGGAGTATGCTGGTTCAGTTAGTTCAGGACAGAAGCACCTGGGCTATTTTGGAGTACACAACAGCAGTAGGTTGCAATGTGTGGGATATGACAAGAAATCAAGAACAAATAAGTTGGTCGTTAGAGCCGTATCTGTTGATCACCCACAACTAGATTTCTCGAATCCAACCTGGAAGCAGCAGTTTCAAGAGGACTTTGATAAGCGCTTCAGCTTGCCACACTTGAGAGATGTGATTGATGTGGAACCAAGGCCAACAACTTTTTCTCTGAAGAGCAGGTGACATATTTTTCCATTCTTTTCTTTATACTGGATTTGTCCCAGACTAATCCTAGTTCACATCGTTGGTCATTAAACATCTTGTTGTTACTCTGTCTACAACAGGACTCCGCTTGAGAATGTGAATGGTTCAATGCAAGAATCATGGAACGGCTATGTGAACGATGATGACAGAGCACTTCTGAAGTTATGCACTTAATATTGAGCTTTTATATTTACCCTGGTCTGGATTGTCATCATGATAATTACATACATGGATAATGTGATTATTTTGAATCATTAACCTTGTTATTTACCATGCCATTCTGTAAGATATTATTGTTTCATTGTTTCACTTGGGGATATGTCTACCTTTTAAGTGCCTTGAGGTCTACATCTAAGCAAAGCAAAAAAGACTATTTTCTTGCCATGTAGACTCAGGCTCTATTGTTTGGATAAATTCTTCTCAATCATAATTCTTGTTATTAAAGTGAATGCCTGGGATCTGATTAATGTGAATTGTTTCTGATAGAAAAGGTTTCTTTTCTGTTCTAAGTAGTCGTCAAAGCATATGCAGGATTTTTTTTCTTTGCTACTGTTTTATTGCATACATTAGTGCCTAGATAAATATCAGGAGATGGAGTAGAAGTTCCCCTTACAGATTTATTGCTTCTTCAGGTTATTAAGTTTGCCTCACCAACATCTGCTGGAGCTGATTGCATTGACCCTGATTGTAGCTGGGTTGAGCAATGGTGGTGATAGATATGAATTCGAATTTTGTAGTCTTCAAATCATTTGTCTTTCCCTAACCACCAGGTTTATCTTTTCCAGGGTGCACCGTGCTGGTCCACGTAAACAAATATATTTCGAGCCTCAGTATGTAAAGGCTGGGATTATAACATGTGGTGGGCTCTGCCCTGGTCTCAATGACGTCATTCGACAAGTGGGTTCAAACTGGAGTAGATCTTGTTTTGTTTAGAACCAAACTTTCAGATAATTTCATTTAGAGATCAATATTCTAATTATTTTATAATTACATAATGTTTGTGCTTTGTAGATTGTTCTTACACTTGAAAAATATGGGGTGAAAAACATTGTTGGGATACAACATGGATTCCGTGGATTTTTTGAGAATCACTTATCTGAAGTGCCAGTAAGAATATTTCTATTTCATTAATATTTGGAAACTTTTTTTCTTAAACATTTATAACATGCTGAAAGGAACTTGGTTCTTTTCTTTCATTCAGCTTTCTAGACATGTAGTCCAAAACATCAATCTTGCTGGTGGTAGCTTCTTAGGAGTTTCTCGTGGTGGTGCAAACATTTCAGACATTGTTGACAGTATTCAGGCATGTATACATTCTATTACGTTGCATATTGCAAAGTGTTTGCAATATTTTACCGATTGAAAGACTTATCACCTTAATTTTTACATGCCACATTCAGGCCAGGAGGCTTGACATGCTCTTTGTACTAGGTGGAAATGGAACTCATGCTGGAGCTAATGCTATACATGAGGAGGTATTGTTCAATCAGTGTTCATTGTAATAAATTGATCATTTACCAGAATTCCACGCATATATCACTGCATTTGTAGTTTTGAATAACATAGCATAAGTGACCAGCTGTGTATTACAATCTGAAATTGTATTTCGGCATAATTGTTATTGCAGTGCCGCAAGAGAAAACTGCAAGTGTCGATTGTGGGTGTTCCAAAAACTATTGACAATGACATATTACTTATGGACAAGACATTTGGATTCGATACTGCAGTGGAAGCAGCACAAAGAGCTATCAACTCTGCATACATTGAGGTGATTCTTTCAGCAACATCTGGAGCTATTATGGATAAATCTGACAGCAAAACTATGAAATATATGCATATATTAGCTGCCGCCTAAGAATATATGTGTGGTTAACATTTGACTGAACTTTAGGCACATTCTGCATTTCATGGCATTGGACTGGTCAAGCTTATGGGAAGAAGCAGTGGTTTCATCACAATGCATGCCTCTCTGTCCAGTGGACAAGTAGATGTCTGCCTGATACCAGAGGTATGAAGTCTTCTGTTGTTTATGAATCCCCATTTACCACACTGGTCAATCTAAATCGTCAATAATCCAAATGAAGGTACCATTCACTCTTGATGGACCGAATGGAGTTCTTCGACATCTTGAGCACTTGATAGAAACCAAGGGATTTGCTCTGGTTTGTGTTGCTGAAGGAGCAGGACAGGTTAGATCTCATTGAGTTTGAAAGAAATTTCTGTTATCTTTACTGCAAGTATGACTCTGAGTCTGGATGTTGGTACTTTGGTTGATCTTGAATTTATTTATAGACTTGACATACAAGGATTTTTAAGTTGCCTTTACGCACTTGTGCTTGCGTATAACATGGGGAATCCTGCCTAACTAATAATCCACTGTTCTGTTATAAAAATGGCACACAAAGTAATATTGTGATGCATTTTCAGGAATATCTGCAGAAGTCAAATGCAACTGATGCATCAGGGAACATTGTTCTTAGTGATATCGGTGTCCACCTTCAGCAGAAGGTTAGTCCATTGTAATTTTCAGCTGTTGTTTTGGGCGTGAAAACTGGGGTAATGGGTGTACTGTCACTGTGGATGGACCATAAATAACTTCCATCATGCTGTCACAGATCAAATCCCATTTCAATAGTATAGGAGTCCATTCTGATATCAAGTATATCGATCCCACATACATGCTCCGTGCGGTGCGTGCCAATGCATCTGATGCCATCCTATGCACTGTGCTGGGTCAGAACGCTGTAAGACATCATTTCTCCTCCTTGAAGAAATCCTGTATTTTTTCGCGCCTGACCATCTGTCATCCTGTAAACCTTGCAGGTCCACGGTGCCTTTGCAGGTTTCAGTGGCATCACAACTGGGGTGTGCAACACGCACAATGTGTACTTACCAATATCGGAAGTCATCAAGTCCACAAGATTCGTCGATCCAAACAGCCGGATGTGGCATCGGTGCCTGACCTCAACCGGGCAACCGGACTTCCATTGATAAACTGTTAACATTGAAGCTGGTAGCAGCATCTTATCGCTGACGGTCGTAGGAGTAGGCGGTGTATAGCCATTAGCCAAAGGAATTTACTTCCATTGACAGTCTGGCGAAATAATCATCAGATGGATTTTTCATCTTCCATCTGGAAAAGAGATACGTCTTATTCACGTCTTATTCCCTCCACGGGCTCTTGAGATGCAATACAGATACAATAAGCATCTCTCCAAACACTCATAATTTGGTAGATTAGCAGTTTACAGTGTACGATTGTACATAGAAACATACAGGCTTAGTGAAGCTTTTGCAATCCTGGAATTTGCAAGGGATGCTGATTGTTCATTTTTCTAGTGTCAAAGAGCTGAAGAGCAGAACTATTTGACTACTGCAAAACATACATGCTACTGGGGATCATACATATCCGATTGGTCAATGCCATTGATCATAAGATAGCAGCTGAGCGTCAATCCCAGAATCATCACAGGAAGCAAGCAACCGAAATGAATAAAAGATGAATCAACGTTGCATAAAAAGTACCCGAAAAGATGAATCAATGTATAACTCTACATGATCTTTTTTTTTCCAGCGCACGGCTTCACATCTCAGCAACGTCAAATCCAGAATAAATTCACAGCACATCTGCAATACAGCGTCGATTTTCCAATTCACGACATCCAATCCAAAATAAATTCACTGCACATCTG
This sequence comes from Cenchrus americanus, assembly GCA_947561735.1. Classification (NCBI taxonomy): domain Eukaryota; kingdom Viridiplantae; phylum Streptophyta; class Magnoliopsida; order Poales; family Poaceae; genus Cenchrus; species Cenchrus americanus. Next base: position 63,088,591 of record OX387240.1, read on the forward strand.
CATTACAGCATCAAATATTCCAACACGCGACATGTTTGTGAAAAATGAAAGAAAAGGACGACAGTCCACGGAACTGCATTGTGTGGTTCACGTGCCACAGCCCACAAGACGATGCTAGGTATTTTGGTTTTCCGGATAGTAAATTAGCTACTCATGTGAAATAGACATAGTGCAATCAATATACAGCAGTGCACATCGACCAGGTAGCCAACCCTAAACGAAGGTAGGACCTACAAAAGGACACTATGGGATCTGGAAGTAAAAAATGTTTCTACCAAAACCTATGTGCAGTATTCCAATCTTTGCACCTGTGATATGTACTTGATTAGAGCGAGTGAATATGGTCGATCAGTCAATCTGCAGTTTCTGCAATCAGCTCCTTGAGCACATATTTCAGACCGTTCATCCTCTTTCGTGCTCTCTGAAAAACAGATCCACAAGATATGAGCATTTGGTCACTGAGGCACTATTGAGATTTGAATGTTGCTTTCAACCTACCTTCTGGATCTCAGCAATTTTGACTTCTGCTTCATTGAGCTTAGCGCCTACTGTTTTCTCTGCATTTACTAGGAGCTTCTTGTGGGATGATTCTGTTGATGCAATCATGAATTGATAGAATAAATTAAATGATAATCCTGACGGTTAGTGGCCAGAAAAACTGAGCATGTAGAACTGTAAAAATAAAAATAGATCTATTGGTCTGTGATACAAATGAAAGTTACAGATGCTAAAGCAGTGACTGCACGCACAAAGAATCATTCATCCAAACTAGCTAACATATTTCCAAATAGAGAAGCAGCATGGAAGAACACGATTGAAATGTATGGATAAGCAAGACTTCACAGCTATCTACTTTACAGGGCTTGCATTCACAAAGATTAACATGATTTCACAGCTTTAGAATAGGAAAATGGTACCAAATGGTGCACCAGATAAATGCTTCACTTGCATTGTTCTAAAATGTTAGGTGTTGTGTTAAACTTACTTTGCTTGTCAGCTACTCCCTTAAGTTCTGCATGGTAGGATTCAAAATCCTCAAGAGAAGTCCTGCAATCCAGCAGCTGTTTGTTGACCTCCTCCTTGAACTTCTCATGAAGAATCCTTAATTTTTCTTGTTGCTCTGTGTACCAAAAGGCATATTTTCCATAACTAACAGCATGCACGAAAAAAGGAAAAGAAAAAAGCAGGAAAACAAGGTAATTTAACACGACTGCAAACTTTGTTATGCAGCTAGATACAAAACACATGATACAAAAAGAATCCAAATAACAAAGATTACCAAGAAAAATATCCATGTCAGATTATGGCACTTTAAGATATCTCAATTAGTCTTTCATGGCATTGACATTATGCTTCAGCGTTGAAACTATTAATGAGATTACAAGCACCAAATCTATCAAATGTTTATTATTGCCTAATTGGCTACAGCCTATTGTTATGTTTTATCAAGTATTTCCTCCGTCCCAAATTACTATTCGTTTTAGACTTTTAGCTTTTCTAAGACATCTTTTGCTTCATATCTGTACATATATTCTATGTCCGTAGCAAAAGCTATGTATTTAGAAAAGCCAAAACAAATAGTAATTTGGGACAGAGGGAGTACATGATAAGTTGTAAATAAAACTATAACAGGGTATGGTTCTCACTGATTGGATTCAAAACATACTTCACATAGCTGATACTGATTCCAAATAAAGAGTTTGTACACTACTGGAGTTGAATAATCCAAATAGGTATGGATGAGAAATCGAGAATGTTGGGTCAAAAGGAACATCTTCAGTGATTACCTTCTTTCTGAATTGAGTTACAGGCTTACAGATGGTGATTTTCATCATTATAATTCTCAATTAAGAGTTCATTTCTGATTGATGGAAGCATTAACATGAAGTCATGAAGAAAGTTGTACCTTCAAATGTTGATTCTAGGCGTTTCCTTTTAGACTTGCCTACATTGACCAGCTTGTCCCTGAAATAACAGTTATACTACCATGTGTCAAGACAGCTGTACCTCTAGTTTATATGATACTTACATTCATATATAAACAAGTATATATGTGCACATGGAGATAACAGGGGGTGTTTCATGGTAGCACTGGGCAACAAGATCTTACACATCAGCCTGCATCTGCACCTCAACCCCCTCAAGCTGCTGGCGTATTATCTCTCCAGTAGCTGCAAGTATCTCAGAACTTTTCTTGTTTGTTTCAGACTTAATCTTAGTTTGGAACCTTCCCAACACCACTACCAGTTGATCAAAAGCCCTGGTAGAAACCATGGATGTAATAAAACAAACTATCAAGTAACAACCTAGGATATATCTAATTTATTAACACAGTGTAAGACAAAACCTTGTAAGGTAGGTTTCTGGGCATTGTTCTTGTTCTTTCTCAGAAATTATAGTTTCTTGTGTTCCTGGGGGGAAAAAGTTATGAACTGCTAACCAAGTAACCATGCAGTCAAAGTTAAAGAAATTAAGTAAGCAGTATTACCTGAAGAGGGAAAAGCAGTAGCTGAAGATAAGTGCCTTTTTCTCATTCTATCCTCGTTTATATTTGATTTCCTACCCGCATGCTTGATAGGAGATTTGTCTGGTCCACCAATATCTGAAAGCCATTTATGAGATTTGTATCCTGCATTAGAAGAACCACAAATTAATTATGAATAGCATGCCACAAACATCCTAAGGAAAGATCTTGAGCTGCGTCAAGGTATTGATTTAGTTATGTTGATATACTCAATTGAAGTTATGCAGTCAAGATCCAAATAAAAATAGCAAATAGATATATGCAAACTAACTTGAAGGATATGAAAAAAATATATGTATTATTAAATTGATCACATATATGGTCAATTCAAATATTTTTGTGTTCGAAAATTATTTTAGCTTGTTGGCATCGGGCAAACAAGAAATTCATGAATAAATGACTATGTAGGGATAGCATTTCAAAGTTCATGATTGAGAAATTTTCACATTAACTCTTCCATCAGTTTGGAAAAGAGCTCAAAAGCTATCTGAAAGTTCAACATGCTAGAAATACTAAGAGGCCAAGAGCTAACCCCCAAAACCTGTACTTTTTCCATAATGCATTGGGAATAAGAATTGTCACATTTGCACTTTTTTGCAATATGTATAACACAACACACACAAGAGAACATAACATAATCCATTCAAACTAGTGATATAAAGTTTATGAAAAAGCAGCAATGTGATATACTGACCTTTTGCAAAGCTTTGTTTGGAACTTTTAGTCCCTTCATCTTCAGTTGGAGATGGGGGTGAAAGAGATGGTTGTTTACTGTTTTCTCTTTCTTCTGAAGAAGCAGGAGATTCACTACCAGGCAATTCAGTGGATTTATCCATTTCGTCCTGAATCATAATATATTAATCAGCAGTGAAAAGATGAAATTGTTATTGTACATAGAATACAAACAACATTAATTTACTAGGATTGTAAATATCTGTTACAGAGTAATACCGGTGGCTCAGATTCTGGATCCGAGGCAAAGGAACTTGACCTGGACCTGTCCACACTTTTGGGATACTTGGAAGTGTATAGGTCGCCATCTAGCCCTTTACTTGTTTGTGGGAATGTATTTACCTTAGGTGCAAGAGTAGGGCTTGGATAATCATCTGGCGTGTCTCTGAATCTGTCTGTCCATGGACTAGCAACATTCTGCCCAAATTTACCAGTTATCTCAGGGCTCGCATCATGATCCCATGGGTATATTTTAGGTTCATGTGATGGATTAGCAGCACCAGATGGTGGAGAGTTGAAATTATTTTCTGCTGCTGTGTGTCCATGAGGGATTCTGTCTGATTTTTTCGGTGGTGGTGATGTTGAAGAATCATTTTCCTTGCTCTTCAATGATATTTTGCATGGAGAATAGAGCTTGTTTTGTTCATCATTCCGTGTCTTGGCCAATAAATTTTCTGAAAACTGCATCTTCCGGGGCACAACCTTAGGCATCACATCCACTATCCTCCCCCTTTTAGGGCTTCGGGAACAGCTCTCAGCAGTTTTTCCAGTTTGGGACAAAGAAGAAAAGGAGGTAGCCCTCTCTACCTTGTTATCTGATGGTGTATTTCTAGAAGACAGATTTCCTTCCTTGTCATCCTGCGTGGTCTTATCAGAAATTCTTTCTGAATAATTTATCTTCTGAGCCTCAACTTTAGCTTTCCTGTTTGAGCTTCTGAGATTTCTTAAGCTGCCAGAGTCACCAATTGCATGTTTTACCACTGTTTTAGGAGTGCATTTCTCATTGAAGGTAAACACATTGTCTGGCATTTTCTTCTTGGGTTTAGAGCGAAAAGCAGGCAATGGTTTTTTTGCACTTCGACTCTGCTGCTTGGAGGCTGCTGGTGCTTTCTTGCGTCCCAAGGAGCGAGTAACAGGTTTTATTTCAACAACTTTTGGACTATCAGAATCTGACTCGATTGGATCAAGGGATGGCTTACACTTATTAAAGTTCACTGTTTGACGATTCAGTGGATCTGGTGTCTTGATGTTATCAGGAAAAAGTGAAGTGAAAACCTCCTTGTTCCCTGAAGATGGTGCTTTGACGGGTTGACTTTTCGGTTGATCAGGTGTCTCAAAGTTGTCAGGGTTTGATGAAGCAACAGCCTGCTTGTTTTGTGAAGTGCCACCAAGGATCTCCCACAGCTTCATCCTGAGCATCTCACTGTTGGGCTTGTTTTTATCTGCAGATTCCAAGTTCCGCTTTCGTTGGGAACTTTTAAATTCTGGCGTCTCCAATTTGTCTATGCTGCTGAGTTGTTCTCTTCTTGTACCGAAAGAAAAGGTCCCTGTTTGCTCATGTGTATTACCATCAGGTTGTGACAAAGAAACCTTCATGACAGAGCCAGCTTCAGGCGCCCCTTCAGCAGATCCATCATTCTTTGCAGCTTCTTGTGAGACCCGAAGTGGAGCATTATCATCCTTAGGTGGTTTAGACATTCCATCAGTTCCCTGAGATAAGTTCCTATCAAATGCAACGGAACCAACTTTGCCTCTTGATACAGAAGATGCCCTTGGGATCGTGATACCAACTGAGACCTTTGGCAATTTACCAGACGAATACTGGTTGGTCACTAAACTCCGATAATCACTTGAAGCAGCCTACACATAACATACAATGTTAATTTTATAAATACTATAATTTAAGAATAACTGAACAGGTGAAATCAATAGTGAACACCCCACAAGGGGACAACTTAGAAGAGGCATTGCTACTCACTTTATGGATGTTCTGCAGCTCGACTTCCATTGCAGCAGCTTCAGAGTTCAGAGATAATAATATGCAAAAGTAACTATGGTGAACCTGACAAATTGGAAAATAACTTCATGAAATAAGATTTTGAAAGCAACTTGCATGATTAAATTAAGCTTCAAAATCACAACCAAGTAAGCACCATTTAGAAAGCATGGCCACAGGAATAGATTGAGGAGCACATAAGTGCAGCTATATGAGAGCAGTGAAAGAATTCTGTAAGAAAAATAAGCATGCTTCATGCATACCAGCATGGACATAAGAAAAAGGATCACCACTGGTCCTTAAACAAAACAAGCAAATTAAAGCAGTCCGATATCAAAGGCATATAACCATCAAATCCATATATGAGAATACGGTAGAAATCATGCCCGAGAAAAAATAGCAGTAAAGATTGTAAGTGCCATTGTGTCACAGAACCACACCTTACACATTTTCAAAATCCGCAAAGTTATTTAGCATAGATCAATTGCCTTGTACAACTCAACTCCAAATTGCTTTTAGTTGAAATTACACAAATGACATACCACAACTAGATTTGAATTTGATCTCTGCAGTAACAGACCGAGGATTCTTTCTAGGACTATTTCAACATATCACATTATCCATGAGCATAGTAGCACAAAAGCTCTCAACTACTCGTGAAATACAGTGACTAGTCCCGAATAAGCATATTACCTTAACCTTAGCATACCGCAACAAGAGCAACTCTAACCAATCCATCAAATAGGATACCCCAGCCATACTTCACAGCCCTCAAAAGTATAACTGATTAGGATACCAGTTGGAGTTACTCATGTAGCTACATCATATGGCAGCACACAACATTCACTGATCTCTTCCTGAAGCACAAACCAGGGTGAACTCTACCACGAAGACACCAAAGTCAAATCAATACTGGCAAGTGGTAACCACAAATTAGAAAGACAACAACACTACAGCACAACGCGTGCATTTCATGGAGGAGAGCAAGGGTTGCCGTACGAACCACTGCAATATGGGCGAGTGCGCGATTCCACAACAGCAGAGGCGTAAATTCAAAAGAATTTGGACAACGCGAGTACCGAGTACAAATTTCCCCATTACGAGCGCAATCGCAGCAGAAATTAGGAACGCGTCGATCCGAAAATGTACAGGATCACGCTCCAAACAGCACCCAAAATTGGAGCACCCGAACCCTAATCCCGCGCGCTTGAACCAAAATCGAACGGAACGGACCAATCCTGGGGGGAAGTGGGAGCCCGTACCTTAGCGTTTGGACCGACGGTAACGCCTCGTGAGCACGTGAAAGCAACGCGCCGCGCCCCGAAGCTCGAGGTCTCCCGGCGAAGATGGCCGCTCCGATAAGCCGAATCGCGGCGACGAAATCCGTGCGGGGCGGCCGCGCCGTGAGGTGAGCTGATTGGAAATTAAGGCGAGAAAAACGGTGAGGAGCGAAACGCTAGGAGGCGGGGAGCAACGGATGGCGACGGCGGCGCTGACCTCACCTTTGCTTCGCCTCCTTCTCGCCGCGCCCGCTCGCTCCGGAAGCGCGGAGAGGAAAGGGGCCGGTCCGCCGCTGGTGTCCCCAGTGGTGAGGCCGTGAAACGAAAAGTTGAGAGAGAGAGAAGGCGGCGCGTATTTGAAATTTTTGGGAGTCGAGTCGAAACGGGTGGTGGAGAAGAAACTTGGCACGCGCTCTGCCGCCCTAGCCAGCGCCGCAGTTTGGCTAATGTCTCGCTGGCACGTGGGGACAGGGACACTCGCGGGCCGGCTGAGACGGTGGAAATGGGTGTGTAGCAAATCCAGGCCCGCGGGGGCCGTTATTTATATATTTTTAATCATTTTGCAAAATTATGCTACCGTTTGAAAATTTATCACTTTTGACAACCGTCGTGGCCCACGGCGGCTGCGAAAACGTCGTGGCCCACGGCGGTTAGGAAAACGCCGTGGCCTACGGCGGTTGCAGGAACCCACAGCGGCAGACAGCCGCCTTGCAACCACCGTGGGTCATGGCGGTTGCATGTGCCCAACCGCTGTTGGTCACGACGGTTGTTTTTTAAAAAAAATTAGCAGAGAAAACACACATTTGCAATGACATGTATGGTGCTCATACAACCCTAATAACGCACCTTAAGTACTGATAACATGTCTTAGAGAATTTAGAAATTTCATTACAACATTCCTAGTTAATCTAGTTGTACGAGAATTGCCCGGAGAAAATAGAGTCACTGGAGTGTTGCGACGGCATGTAGTACCCAGTTGGGGGTGGAGGTGGTGAAGGTGCAGGGGACCAATCTTTCGGAGGGGGCTGTTCTTCTTGTGGATTCACAAGTGCATGTCGAGTATTTGCAGCACCGGTCCTCTCCTGCGCTAGACGATAGATCTGGAAAAGCCAGTGCCTCCGACAGCTCCCGCTTTAGGTTGTAGATGACGACGTCCTCGAGGTAGTCGATGTACTATTGATAGGGATCAATAGCTGGTGGATCCACCAATTGAGAGAAACCGTAGTTTTCCGATTGGGTGGAGTACTGCAAAAGACAAGAAAACCTTAGCAAACCAAAGAAAGATGATGAGGAAATTTGTGGACATTGCTTACTCATGCATATGGGCAGTGCCAGAAGCGACGGCCGGAGTTGTTCCATCCCTGGTATACTTGCATCACACAAAACTCACCGTGTGAACACCTAAGCCACAACACCGTTTGCTTTGGTGCGTAACTTCTAACATCATCGATCTGAAGTCGCTCTTGCCTTTCAGTGCGAAATTGGCTTCAAAATCTTCTGATTGTTGATGCCATAACTCAGGTCCGAAAACGTGTCCATCCCTACTCCAGGAATCCATTGTTAAATGCTGTAAGAAGAAGATAATGGAGTGAATGGTGGTATATACAGAAGGTGGTTGGCTGGGTGGTGGGCCCTTCGATCCGTGGGAAGCGAAACAAAGCAATGACTCAAAGAAAACACACCCTAATACTAGGGCACTGTCGCTTTGTGGGCCAGATGATCCATGGGAGGTGAACGCATCAGTGACTCAGAGGAAACACAACGACTCTGCATATTACAGTCATTGTAACGAAACACACGTAAGGGATAAAACACACTCTAATGTTGTTCGATTGAAGTTCTTAACTATACGAACCGAGGACCCTAGTTGACGAAGTCATGAAATCCAAAATTATTTGATACAGTCCGACTAATAGTACTCTAGGTCTACTGAGTACAACGGGGGTGTTTTCCCTTCCTGTGGCATCCGGCCCAACTGCCTTGGCCTGGCGAGCCCTCTCCCTCTTCCTCTCTCTATTGGCTTCGCGGGCCTGGGCCGCTTCACATTCTCTCATCTCCTGACGATGGCGCATTTCCTTCTGCTCTTCCTTCTTTTTCTCCTCTCTCTTTTCCCACTCAACCATGTGGAACCACCTCTCCCTTGCATCACGTGCTTCTCCCTTGATGTAGCTCATGTCGAAGTCAGACTGCTCGGTATCTAGCCACAAAATCACAAAGAGGAGGTGGAGTCTTTTTCCAAAGACATGTCAGTAAATATTAAATCACAAATGACAAATAAATAATTGAGAAATGTAGTAAGTCCTTACTTTGGCTCTTAGGTTGCGGTCGAATGGCTGGATCGGGTCGTGCGCATAGTTAACGCACATGAAGAACCTCATCCTGTAGGCGTACCCTAGAACCTTGCACCTAACAAGCTTGCAATTGTCACCGCATAAGCACATAGGAGTGTCGATCCCCTGTGGCACCTCGACATTGTCCTTCCTCTTCGTGAGGAACTCCAAGTCCAACTCAGCACCTGAGGATGTCATTGCAAACCTGCAAAACAAGATTAAAACAACCAGAGGCAAAAAATAATACAACTGAATCGTCATAAATTATTACAAATATAGGATAGAACAATCACCAGCAAAATAATACAAATAGAAGTTCAATTATTACAATACAATACCCTACATAAGTTCGTACAAGAAATAATAGTTCAAATATTACAAATTCAGAAATTAAATGTCCTAACATAACAAGCAACTATGATCATTTGAATCATGCGTTGGTCCTACGCTCACGTCCACGTCTGCGTCCACGTCCGGATGGGGGTTGGGATGGTCCTGAAGTTGCTGATGAGCCCACACTGGCCGTAGGTGGTGCGTTGCAAGCATAACTTGTGGCTGTGAACCTCTTGTACGTGTGACCCGTGTTGTGGCATTTGTAGCACATCACTACCAGAGGTCCAGCTTCTGCTTCGTCCATGTTGTTCCTGACCCTCTTCTTCTTCCGTCTTCCAACACCTTGGCACAACTGAGGATCTGGATTTGGTATGTGCTCATCATTTTCTTCGGGGTTCTCAGTAAAAGTACCCTGCATGAGGATCTGGATTTGGTATGTGCTCATCATTTTCTTCGGGGTTCTCAGTAAAAGTACCCTGCATGCGGAATATGGTCCCGACACTAACCAGTAGATAACGCCTAGGTCTATCCCTCAATGGTCGATGCTAAGCAACAAATGACACAAGATTTTATCCTGGTTCCGGCCGAGGGGGCCGTACGTCCAGCAGGGGCGTGCTCGTGGCACTATATTGCTCAGCACCGGGGGTGCTTGTAGTGGGGCAAGTACAAGCAAGGCGGGAGAGGAATGGTGGTTTCCAAGTCCCTGGGTGAGTGGCTGGAGATGTTGTGGGAGAATAAGAGAGTGAGTGCACGGTGCGCTGTGCTCCTCTGAATTCGTCCCCCCGCGGCTGGGGGCTCGCCTTCCCTTTTATAGGCCAAGGGGGCGGCGAGTTACATGCACGCCGCGCTACCTAGCTACATGTGGGAGCACGTCGTGCTACGGTGTAGAGCGGGCGGCCGTCCGGACGATCTTCGCTGCGATCCGGCCATGATGGCCTACCTCGTACCCGAACAGTGGCAGTTCGAGGGTAGGAGGCGGCAGATGGCGATGGCGTCCCCTGATAGGCTTCGAGGGAGGCGCTGATGATGGCTGGTACGGGGTACAGGAGCGGGCGACCCGGCGTTCCTTCCCAATGAGCTCGCGGTGGTGGAGTGGTTGCCGCGGTGCTCGGGCGTGCGCCCGCGGAGTCAGGCGTGTGCCCGCACGCGTGGGTACGGCGGCCGCGCCGTTACGGTGGCGGGATGGCCACCCACCGGCCTAGCGCCCCTCACCCTAACTGCGGGGTCACGGGAAAGTGGAGTCGAGGGTGCGCCCGGCCCCCTTTCGAGGGTCGGGCGCGTTAGCCGTACGGTAGCGTGCGCGCGGTGTCACGGGACCGACACCGCCGTACCGCACGGTCCACCCCACGGTGACGGGGATGGGCTCCTCCCCGGGGAGTTGGTGCGGCGGCACGGGCGTGAGCCCGGGCGCATGATGGGCGCCGTCCCGCGGCGTCGGGGCGTTAAATGCCCAAGTACGGGGCCGGCGCACGCGTGCGGGCGCCCGTGAGCGTGGCGGGGCCCCCGCCGAGGGCGGAGCGGACCCTCGAGCGAGACGGGACTCGCTCGAGGGGGAGCGGGCCCTCGAGCGGGGCGGAACCGCTCGAGGGGAGGGGTCGCCCCTCGAACGGAGCGGAGCCTGTTCGAGGAGGGGGTTGCCCCTCGAACGGGGGCGGAGCCCGTTCGAGGAGGGGAGCGTGCCCTCGGGCGAGGCGGAGCCTGCTCGAGGGGTCTTCCAGACGGGCCGTCTTGGTGGGCCTCCGGGGTCCTGCCGCATAGGCCAAGTCCTGCATGGTTAGTTTTCCTGCATGGTTAGGCTCAGCTCATTTCGATGCGGGGATTTGAGTGAGGGTTCCCCCATTGTTTAAGGGGACCCCTAGGGCGGTCCCCGACAGTAGCCCCCGAGCATCTGCGGGTTTGCCATTGAGGCTCCCGCAGATGCTGGAACCTACTGATAGGACGTTCTTCCCTCCTTGTTTGCGAACGCTTCCGTGGGGCCGCGTCGGCGGACCCGCGGGTCTAGCCCCCCCGAAGCCCCGTAGGAGTGTGGGTTCTCTGCGAGGGGGTTAACCGCGAACAATTCGGTCGGAAAGGCGTGGCACATATGCCAACCGGCATCGGCGGTGTTTCGGCCGGCATCGGGGGTGCACGCTCCCCCGTCCTTGTCTCCGGCGGGTGCAATTTCAAGGAGGTGTAGCCGTGCGTCAAGCCCCCCGAGCCTTGGCCTGTTCGAGGCGATCGGGTCGAGCCTGACGACTTGTTTTTTATCGCGCCCTCGCCGTCCCTCCGCGGGTCGGAGGGTGAGGTTTCCACGACTCCCATCGAGCGGGTCGCGAATCGCAGATTCCTCTTCGAGCTGCTAGCGGGTGGTTCAAGTGGACGTCCATGCCCCGTTCGATAAGGGTAGGCTGCGCGGTCTGGAGACACGTCCATGGAAGCGCTTGCATGGGTTTGCTAGGTGGGGCTCGGTCCCGTTCGCTAGGGACCGAGGGCGCGGAAGCTCTCCCTCGGTGGGATCCCCCGCTGGCCGCCCTCGCCGGCTCTCGAACACGACATGTGGGGCACCCTCGAGCCGACGGGCTCGAGGAACGGCTCGAATGCGCGTGCCCTCGTCGTCCCTAACTGCGTGATGCGGGGCGCTGTTCGAACCCGTCGAGGGTCGGGCTTCGAACCTCTGATCAGTAAGGCCGTGCGGGGCCGTGCATGGACGGCCCCGTCTTTTCGCGTTTGCGGCCGTCGAGGGGTCTGGGCGTGCCGACCCTCGAGGTGCTGGTTGGTGGCATGGCGCGGTATGAGTGCTTTCGGTGTCGCTCTATTTCAAGCGTGACCTGGGCGATCCTCTTACGCGCGTGCCTTCTTTAGGGGGTTGACATCGTCTCGAGTTGGGGGTCATGCCGCTCGAGGGTCCTACGTGGCATGGGTGCCCGCGGTGGTCTGCTCTACATCGAGCAGGTCCCGGGCGGCCTTCTCACGCTGATATCCCATCGAGGGTCGCCTTATTTCGAGTTGAGGGTCATGCCGCTCGAGGGTTCTACGTGGCATGGGTGCCCGCGGTGGTCTGCTCTACATCGAGCAGGTCCCGGGCGGCCTTCTCACGCTGATATCCCATCGAGGGTCGCCTTGTTTCGAGCCGAGGATTCGCCTCGCTCGAGGGCTCTCCTTGCTTGGCAAGGGGCCCGGGCATTTAATTGCCTTGCGGTCGTGGCCGCGGTTTTGCAGCGCGGGCGCGCCTTTTTAGGCGGCGCGCGCGCGCGCGCGCGTAGTGGGCGACGTGGCCGGCGGACGTGACGGTTTTGCCTCGGTCGCCGCCGGTCTTGCCGCAATGATGACCCGCCCGCGGTGTTAGAGCCGCCGCGGCCGTGGTGGGGCCCACTCGTCGACGCGACGGAAAGATTCCTGCAGTTAATGCTGGCGGGGCGTCCGCTCCGAGAACTCGCCCGTTGCCTATAAAACTGCGGTGAGGAAGGGACGGCGGTTTTTTACCTTGGCTCCTCACCGTTTTCAGTCCTCCGTCCCTTCGCCTTCGCCTCACTCTTGCCGTCGCGCGCGGCTCGCCGCTAGAGCTTTTTCCTCGCTTCCTTGTCCTCCGCCTTTGCACTCGTTCGTCCCCCCCCCCCCATGGCGCCGCCTCAGCTTCCGATTAGGGTCCTGGAGCCGTATGCATGGGAGAGGTCGACCGTGACCCGGCTCGCCCGGGCGAGCCGGTCGCCGCCGGCCACCGTCGGCCAACGAAGAAGGGCGCCGGCGGAGTGGATCGTGCCGCCGTCGTCGCACCTTGAGCCCAATCCGCCGGAGGGTTACGTGGTGAGCTTCCTCCGCTACCACGAGCGCGGCTTCAACGCGCCGGCGAGCACATTCATGCGGGCGTTGTGCTACCACTATGGGGTGGAGCTGCACAACTTTGCCCCCAATGCGATCTCGCGAGCGGCCACATTCGTGGGCGTCGCGAAGGGTACCCGGGGATCCCGATCAACCGGGAGCTGCGGGCACACCTCTTCCGCGGGGAGCTCATCACGCGCCCCACGTCGGAGCCGAGGACCCGCCGCGCGGTGCGCGGCGGCGGGATGTCGCTCGCTCCGCGGGGGCGGCTCAAGGATTTCTACATCCCCCGCACCATGACGACGAACAACGCCGGGCCGGGAGCGGGGATGGTTTTATTTGCGCAACGCCGAGCCCGGCCTCCCTCCCTACACCGGCCGGGTGTTCAAGAAGAGGCCGGACTCCCGGGGCTACGGGTTGCCTACGGCCAACCACCGGCGCGGCAAGAGTCCGTCCTCGCCGCCCGCGACGGCTGGCGAGGGAAGGGCTCAACGCGATGGGCGTCCTCGCCTTCCTTCATCACCGGCGAATCGTGCCGTTGATGGAGAGGCCCCTCTGCATCTTCGAGATGACGGAGGCGGCCAACCCCGTCGACGTGGCGAGGTCGCGGATGCTCCCGACGCCGCCGGAGCGGCCGTACGCGCTCACCCGGCGCGGAGTGCCGTCGACACCGGACGCCGCCACTCGCGGGTCGGACCCCGGTGGGACATCGAGATGCTCCCCGTCGGCCCGTTGGTGAGTGTGGTTTTTTGATTCCGTTTTAGTTCTTGTTCTTGCTTCCGTTTCCCCGATGTGCCATTGTCGCTCTCGCGCGCGGTACCGGTGCGTTCAACGCCGCCAAGTCCGTTCCACCCACCCCCCGACTCCCGTGCGCTCGGCGGGCGGTGCGGCGGGAGCGAGCGAGGAACGGGCGGCGCGCAAGAGGGAGCACGCCAGGCGTCGCCAAGCGCGCCGCGACGCACGGTCCGCGGAGTACCGGCGGCGGGAGGAGCTGGGGCTCTCCTCCCCGGACATCGAGGAGCCCTCGTCCTCGGAGCAGGACGAGGAGGAAGAGTCTGAGGGGGAGGGCCCCTCAGACAGGTGGCAGCCTGCGCCCCCGTCGCCGGAACCCGCGCCGGCGTCGGGGGCGGCTTTGCACGGGGCGGGCGCACCGGCCGCCCGTCGCCGGCAATCATCGTCGGGGCGGCACGCGCCGCGGAGGTGCCGGCGCGCGCCGCGGAAGCGCGCGCGGCGGACGTTCCGCGCACGCGCGTCAAGCGTGCCGCGCGCGCGGCGGGAGCGCGTCGCGCGCGCGCGCGTCCTCGTCAAGGGGGCGCGTCGGCGGGCGCGCCCGCGCGCGGGCTAGCGTGCCCCCGCGCGTGGTGGTGGCATCGGGCGTGCCCACGCGTGAGGCGGGCGTGCCGCGCGCGTGCGGCGGCGCCGTCGGGGAGGCGTTGCGGCGGGCGCGGCCCCTGCGCTGGCCTCGTCGGAGGCCTCGAGGAAAAGGAAGCGGGCCTTTTCCTCCGCGAGGTAAGGAGCCTGTTCTTCCTTTGCTTGGCTTTAGTTTGCTGGTTATTAGATGCTTTAACCCTCCATTCGTGTTTGCGCAGGGCGGTGCCAACCGTCCCTCCTCTTGCACCGCCAAGGTGCCGAGGACGGACGCGTCGATCCCCACCCGGCGGCGTTCGTCGAGGGGGTCGCGCCCAGGGACGGGCGCGGCGGCGGGCACGAGCTCGCAAGGCCCGGGCGGGGCCTCGAGGGCCCCGGCCGGCGGATCGGCCGCCGCGGCGCGGCCGCAGGTCGCGGGGGGCGGTCGGCGCCGGTCACCACGGAGCGCGCGGGCGCGGCGGCGGCTACGGTGGAGGTGGAGCGGGCGCAACTCGCGGGAGCGCCCGTGGATGCGGCGGCACGGACGGAGGTGGCGGCGACGGCGCCACGACGGCGCGCCGTGGCCGCGGAGGCGCGGGTGGGGGCGCCGGCGGGAGGCGGTGCGAGAGGCTCCGCCCGCCGGCGGTCTCCGGGGCGGAGGTGGTGGAGCTCTCGGATGACTCCCCGCCGCACGGGTGGAACCGGTGGGCCGGGCGGCCCACGACCTCCCCCCCGAGCCCCAAGAGGGGGCCCTCGTGAGGCGGCGCGAGGGTCACCCCGACGGTGGGGGGGTCAAGGGCACGGTGCGGGGGCCTCGTCCTCCCACGCGGGCCGCCCCGCCCGGGGGGGGGGGGGGCCGTGGAGGATCCCCCTGCGTTTGCGACGCCGGGAGGGGAGCGGGAGCTGCGGGGCGAGCTTCGGAGCCACGGCGCCACGCTCAACCGCGCGTTGAACGAGGCGGCCGCGGGTCCACGGCGGCCCGGCCCGGATCGTCTTCCGGGTGAGCCACGGTTGCTCTTCTCCCTTCCTTTTTTCGTTTTCGCGTGCTTGCATTCAAGACTTGGCGCTTACGAGGTTCAATGTGTTGATGCCGGGGAGCTCGAGCGCCGCGCCCATGAGAAGTACGGCGCGTTCGACCGGGTGAACGCCGAGGCCCGCCGGCTCCGGGAGCGATGCGGCGCTTTCGACGCGCTTGCGGAAGCTCTCGGGACGCCGGGACACCGGCGGGGGTCTGCGGGCGATGGCGTGGTGCGACGTGCTCCCCGAGAGCTCGGGCGGGGCACGGCGCGTCACGCGAGCCTCGAGCGGATCCGCGCGGCCCTTGTCGATCGCGACGAGGCGGCCGTGGAACGCGCGTGAGGACACGGACAAGACGCGGTCGCCGGCCGCCACCACGGGAGGCGGAGGTGGCCACCGCTCGCGTCGAGACCCGGAACTCCGCACGTCGGCCGGAGGGGCGCGCGGCGCGGCGGCGCCGGGGCCGAGGAGCGGGCGCGCGGCCGGAGCGGGGCCGCGCCAAGGAGGCCGATGACACGAAGGCCGCCCTCGATGCGAAGGCCGCGGCCCTCGTCGTCGGCCGAGGAGCGGCTTCGAGCGAGAGAGCGCGTTGCCCGCCGGGGGGCCGAGGAGCGGCTCCGGCGGAGAGCGAGGCCGCCCTCGGCGACGCCGAGCGGCGCCGGAGCGGGGAGCGCGTTGCTCGCGAGACGGCGGAGAAGTCGGCCGGAGGAGCGGAACGCTGCATTCTCCAAGGTTGAGGATGAAGCGCTCACGCTCAGCATCAGCAATGCCAGCCAGGAGCTGGCCCTCCGTGAGCAAGGCGAGGCCGTCCAGCGTCTCGAGTCGGAGCTCGAGTCCGCACGCCGTGACCTCGGTTTGGAGAAAAAGCAAGTCGAGGGTGAGTCACTTTCTGACTTGTTTGTTGGTTTTCCGCTTCAGAGGGTTTGCTTCCCTTTTCTGATTTCTTGTCGTCTTGTTGATTCCAGGCTTGCGCACTGCCCTGGGACACGCTGCTGGGCGGGCCGAGGCCCTGCAAGCTTCTTACAACTCCTCGGAGAGCAGAGGCGGCAGGAGCCGCGGGACGCGGCCCTCGAGACCCGTCGCGTCGTCGAGGAAGGCGAGGCCCGGGCCGGCGGCTCGGCCGGCCGGCCGCCTACGCGCCCTCGGCGGCCACGTCACGGGGCGGATGCGTCGGGCGTTGCACCTGGGCGTGCAGAAGGCCCTCGGAGTGGTGCGATCCCACTACGAGGTCAACCTCGAGGCGGTGGCGGAGGGCTACATCGTGCCCGAGGGCGTCGAGGACGAGGTGGCCATGGGAGCGCGCGGACGCGCTTGTTCTGTCGACGCCGCCGAGTCGCTCGCCGAGGCCTTCGAAGAATTCCTCTTCCCGGACGCCGCCGACGCTGCCGCTCCCTCCGCCTGAAAGCACCTGGGCACTAGGCCCGTTTTTTGTTTTATGTGTATCAGAATTCTGGCCTCGTGGCCTCTTGTAAATAAACAAGTCGTCTCATGAACATGGTCAGTTGTTGTAAATGAAATCGTTTGCTTATTGCGCTTTTTGCTTCTTCTTCTTCCTGAGTAGATTCTAGTTAGGGGAGTTCGCCTTTCGCAGGGGGCCCGCTGGGTTGGAGGCGAGAGAGACGGGCCATAGCCACGCGGCGTAGGCTGTCTCCGGCTCGCGCGCTCCTTCCGCTGTGCCACCTACGCCCTGTTCGAATCGTGGCTCGTGGTTGAAGTAGGAAACAAACTTAGCGTGTGTTGTTACGTTTTTTGCGCGAAAAAAAATGGGACCATTGGGGGGGGGTGCCCCCCCGCAGTAGCCCCCGAGGGTAACTTGGGTTTCAGGGGAAAGCCGAGTTGCCCTTTTATTAGATTCGGAGTATTTACATAGGTGGCACCAACTGGGGTGTTGGCCGTGTGTTTTTACAACAGAAAATACTTGGAAATCCTAGCTAAGGGTAGAAGCGACGTAGCTGTTGGATGTTCCAAGCGTTGGTGAGTTCTTCGCCGTCCTCGTTGGCCAGCTTGTACGTGCCCGGTTTGAGCACCTTCACCACGACGTAGGGTCCCTCCCATGGGGGTGATAGCTTGTGGCGCCCTCGATTGTCTTGGCGTAACCTTAGGACCAAGTCCCCCTCGCTGAAATCTCTCCGACGTATCTTGCGTGCTTGGTAACGTCGTAGGGACTGTTGATACCTCGCGGAGTGCATCAACGCCACGAGGCGTACTTCGTCTAGCTGGTCCAGTGAGTCCTCGCGGGCTCGCTGGTTAGCATCCTCGTTGTAGCCTCGAACCCCCGGGTGACCCGTATTCCGCATCCGTGGGGAGGACGGCCTCCGCGCCATGGACTAGGAAAAACGGGGTGAACCGGTGGCTGCGCTTGGGGTAGTCCTTAGGCTCCACACGGCCTGGCAGTTCTTGGAGCCATTTTCGCCGGATTTGTTGAGTTGGTCGAAAATTCGGGGTTTGAGGCCCTGTAGGATCATGCCGTTGGCACGTTCCACCCGGCCGTTGGTCCGTGGGTGCGCCACACCGCCCAATCCACTCGGATGTGGAACTTGTCGCGAGAACTCCAAGAACTTCCGGCCCGTGAACCGGGACCCGTTGTCCGTGATGATGGAGTTTGGCACTCCAAAGCGGTAGACGATGTCCGTGAAGAACGTGACCGCCCGCTCGGCCCTCAAATTCGTAATGGGGCGCACCTCCACCCACTTGGAGAACTTGTCGATCGCGACGAGCGGGTGGGTGAAGCCCCCCGGCGCCTTCCGCGGGGGCCCGACGATGTCCAACCCCCACACGGCCGAACGGCCATGTTACGGGGATCGTTTGCGAGCATGAGCGGCAAGTTGGTCTTGCGGGCGTAGAACCGGCACCCTTCGCGGGTGCGCACGATTTCGTTGGCGTCCGCGACCGCGGTAGGCCAATAGAAGCCCACGGCGGAACGCGTTGCCAACGAGGGTGCATGGCGCGGCGTGGTGGCCGCGAGGTTCCCGCGTGTATGTCCCGTAGGAGCTCGCGCCCCTCGGGAATCGGTATGCATCGCTGGAGGATGCCCGACGCGGCGCGCTTGTACAGCTCGCCGTCGACGAGGGTGAAGGATTTGGCCATCCCTGGCGATGCGCCGGGCGCGGCCCGGTCTTCGGGGAGTTCCCCTCGAGCGATCCAGGCGGTGTACTTTTCACGCCAATCCGCTTGGACAGGAGCCGGCTCTGTATCCATTGCGTCGACTTCGTGGGAGCCGTACCCCTCGAGAAGGGAGAGCACGTACGCCTCCCTCGAGGGGTCCTCTTCCATGGGTTCCGCACCCGCTGGATTCGAGGGAGCCCCCGAGGGTCCGCCGTCGCTCGAGGGGTAGGGCTCGAAGGCGACTGATGGCTGCGCGATGTCGCGCGCAAAAACGTTCGGGGGAACGGTGATCCGCCCGGACGCTATTTTTGCCAGCTCGTGCGCTTCCTCGTTGTGCGGCGGGGTACATGATTAAGCTCGATGCCGTAGAATTTGTCTTCGAGGGCCCGCACGGCTTTGCGGTAGGCCTCCATTTTGTCGTCGTGGCGGCTCGCGTTCTTCATGACTTGATCGATCACGAGCCGCGAATCCCCTCGCACGTCGAGGCGCTTGGACGCCCAACTCAATGGCGATTTTGAGGCCGCGAGAGAAGGGCCTCGTATTCCGCCATATTGTTAGACGCGGGGAAGTGGAGACGCCTTGCGTAGCGCATGTGCTCCCCGAGGGGTGACACGAAGAGCGAGCCCGCGCCCGCTCTGTCTTCATCACCGAGCCGTCGAAGAACGAGAGTCCGGCACTCTGCTTGGATGCGAGGGGGCGGCGGGCGCGTGTCCGTCCACTCGGCCGACGAAATCGGCTAGGATTTGCGATTTGATGGCTTTGCGCGGAGCGTAGGCGAGCGTCTCGCCCATCAACTCCACGGACCACTTGGCAATTCGCACTCGCCGCGTCGGGGTTGCGAATGATCTCTCCTAACGGGAAGGAAGAGACCACCGTAATCGGGTGGGCCTCGAAGTAGTGGCGGAGCTTGCGCCGCGCGAGGACTACCGCATACAACGGCCTTCGGACACGGGGGTAGCGTGTCTTCGTGTCCGACGGGACTTCGCCGATGTAGTAGACCGGCCTCTCGCACGGGCGGGGCATGCCCTTCCTCCGTGCGCTCCACAACGATCACGGCGGCCGACCACACGGGTGGTTGCGGCCACGTAGAGCCGGAGGGGTTCGCCGTCTCGCGGCGGCGTAAGGATTGGGGCGTGCGTCGGAGACGCCTCCGGCTTATCGAGCGCTTCCCGGGCCTCGGCGGTCCAAGAGAAGCGCTCGTGCTTCTTGAGCGGCGGTAGAGGGGCGGACCCTTCTCACCGAGCCTCGAGACGAAGCGGCTCAAGGCGGCAAGGCACCCCAACACCTTCGCACCCCTTTGAGGTCCCGAAGTGGACCCATTCGCTCGAGGGCCGCGACCTTTTCGGGGTTGGCCTCGATTCCCCGGCCGGGAGACGATGTATCCTAGGAGCATGCCCCGCGGCACTCCGAAGACACATTTTTCGGGGTTGAGCTTGACCCCGTTGGCCCGCAGCGGTCGAACGCGATGCCGAGATCGCCAACCGGGTCGTCCGCCTTCTGGTCTTGACGACGATGTCGTCCACGTAAGCCTCGACCGTCCGCCCGATATGGTCCCCAAAAACGTCTTGCATGCGGCGCCGATATGTTGCGCCCGCGTTTCGAGGCCAAAAGGCATCGTGACGTAACGAACGTCCCGAACGGTGTGATGAACGAAGTCGCGAGCCGGTCGGAC
Organism: Cenchrus americanus; assembly: GCA_947561735.1. Lineage (NCBI taxonomy): Eukaryota > Viridiplantae > Streptophyta > Magnoliopsida > Poales > Poaceae > Cenchrus > Cenchrus americanus. The sequence continues at coordinate 63,108,725 of OX387240.1, forward strand.
TCCTTCATTTTTATTTGATGATATCCCGAATAGGCATCAAGGAAACGAGTAGTTCACACCGGCCGTGGAATCAACTATCCGATCTATGCGCGGCAAAGGAAAAGGAACTTTTGGACATGCTTTATTGAGGCCGGGTGTAGTCAATACACATCCTCCACTTCCCATTTTTCTTTTTTTACAAGCACGGGATTAGCTAGCCATGTAGGGTGGAACACTTCCTTGATGAATCCGGCCTCGAGGAGCTTCCGCGGCTCCGCTCCGATCGCCCGTCGTCGTTCCTCGTCGAAGCGGCGCGGCCGGCTGGCGCCGAACGAGCCGCGAGCGTTAGGCGGGATATCAAGGGAGTGCTCGGCGACCTCCCTCGGGATGCCCGGCATGTCCGAGGGGCTCCACGCGAAGACGTCGGCGTTGGCGCGGAGGAAGTCGACGAGCACGCGGCTTCCTATTTAGGATCGAGGGTCGGCCGACCCTCAACACCTTGCCCTCGGGGGCTGTCGGGTCGAGGGGGACCCCTTTGGTTTGCTCGGCGGCCTCAAAGGTGCCGATGTGTTTGGCGGCGGAGGCCGAGGTCGTCGTTGACCATCTTCTCCGGTGTGTTCACCGGCGCTTCATCCAGCGCTAGCGCCTCTGCATGTTCCACGCACTCGACATCGCAGTCGAATGCATGCTCGATTGACGACCCGACGGTGATGACGCCGTTTGGACCGGCATCTTCATCTTCGAGTACGTGTAGTTGGGGACCGCCATGAACTTGGCATAGCATGGTCGCCCAAGGATGGCGTGGTAAGCCCCCTTGAATCCCACCACCTCGAAGGTGAGGGTTTCCTTGCGGAAATTCTTGGGGGTCCCGAACCAGACGGGCAGATCGATCTGCCCGAGGGGTTGAACTTGCTTGCCGGGCGCGATGCCGTGAAACGGCTTCGTGGCTTGGGCCGCGGCTGGTCCACCCAATCCCCATCGGGCGCAATGTATGCGCGAAGAGGATATTGAGGCTACGCCTCCGTCCATAAGGACCTTCGAAAACCGGGCGTTGCCAATGATGGGATCGACCACCGGTGGATGCGGCCGGGTTCGGGATGCGATTTGGGTGATCATCCCGGCTAAAGGTGATGGCATCCTTCGACCGGTTGAGAAAGGCCGGAGGTGCCCCTCTCGCGGCGAGGACTTCGTGCCGCTCCTTCTTGCGGCGCCGGGTCGACATGTCGACGGTAGGTCCCCCAAAGATGAGGAACACATTTTCGACGGCGGGAAAACCACCCGCGTCGCCATCGCCCCCATCCTTCTTGGCCTCCGCCTCCTTCGCGGCGGCACGGCCATAGAACTTCTTGAGCATGTCGCCTTGCTCAAGAGTGTGGTTTATGGGGGTCTTGTGGTAGGGGCATGGCTTCTTCATCATGTCGTCGAACACCCCCGGCCTCGAGGAGCCGGTCGAGGGCCCCGTCGGGCGGGTCGACGGCGAGGGCCTCGGCGTTGCCGCCGTTGCGCCCCGCTCGCGCGCCTCGCGGCGCGGCTTCTTCCCCTTCTTGCCCCGCTTGTCGTTGCGGCGCGGCTCCTTGGACCCGCCGCCCTCCGGGGCGTGTCCTCGGAGCGTTTGCCCTTCTTGCCGTCGAAGATTGCCCCCACGGCCTCCTCTCCGGAGGCGAAGCTGGTGGCAATGTCGAACAGCTCGTTTGAGTCCGTGGGCGGGCTGCGTCCCAGCTCGCGCACAAGGTCCCGGCACGTGGTGCCCTCGAGGAACGCGTGCACGATCTCGGATTGTGCCACGCTGGGGAGCTCTGTGCAGCGCTTGGAGAAGCGCCGTATGAAGTCCCGCAGCGACTCGCCTGGCTTCTGCGTGCAGGAGCGCAGATCCCAGGAGTTTCCAGGGCGCACGTACGTGCCCTGGAAGTTGCCCACGAAGGTGTGGACCAGGTCGTCCCAGCTATGGATCTGGCTGGCGGGCAAGTGCTCGAGCCATGTCCGGGCCGCGTCGCCCAGATGCAGGGGCAAGTTGCGGATGATTACTTCGTCGTTGGTGGCCCCGCCCGAGCGACGAGCCGGGCGGTAATCGTTGAGCCAGACACGAGGGTCCGTCTCCCCGTTGTATTTGACGATCGTCGAGGGTTGACGGAAACGCTGGGGGAACGCTGCCGTGCGGATCTCCCGGCTGAACACACGGGTGCCCGGGGGCTCCGGTGTTGGGGAGCGATCCTCACCGCTGTCGTAGCGTCCACCCCTTTGAGGGTGGTAGCCTCTAGCCGCTCGCGCGTCCGCCTTGCTGGTGCGCCTGGCGTTGATGACGTTGCGGGCGTCGCCATCCAGCGCCCTGCGCGTGTCGAGGAGTCGTTCCTTGGCCGGCGTGCGCCCGGTCGGCGGGTTGACCTACGTGCACCGAGGGTTCGCCTCCCGGTGCAGGATCATCGCCCCGTGCGTCCCCCTGTTGGCGGATGCGGGAGGCTGAGCTCTCGGCCTGCTGGACGGCCGCTTGCTCAAGGAGAGTTTGCACCTCGCGGTGCATGTCTCGAGCCTCGGGGGTCGAAGGTGCCGGCATGGCGCGTAGCAATGTCGCGGCGGCGATGAGCTTTTGGCTCGCCCTTGGTGGCGTATCCGCGTTGTCGACGTTGGGGACGGGGTTGAGGCGGTCACGGACCTGTCGGCCCAGCTCCCGCGCGCGTTCGCCGCGCGCGGAGGCCTCTCCCGCCATCGAGGCGCGGAGTAGCCGCACCGTCTGTGCTCCTGCCGGCTTGGCCTCGAGCTCGCGAGCTTGGGCCGGCCGTGCGTCGACGTCGGCCCCGGCGGGAGCGCTCGGCCCCGCGGCCGGCGCGTGGCGATCCCCGGGGCGGGCGTGACTTCCCCGTCTCCCGGCGCCCGCCGCACCGGCGGCGTTGGCCGGGTCGTTGGTGATGACGGCGCGGCACTCCCGCGTGGGGTCGTAGCTCCCGTCTGCCGGAGTCGTCGGAGCGGCCAAACCGGTAGTCCGTGGCGTCGAGGAAGCGCCCGAACGCGGCCCCGGGTCCCGGCACGCCGGAGAAATCCCCACTCCGCGTACCCGTGTCGGTTGGCGGGTGGCATCGTGTCGACGGAGCCCCGGGGACGACTCGTCCGCTGGCCGAAGTGCGGGATCCCCGGCGACGAAGACGTGCCGACCGGGCGGAACCCCGCGCATTGTCGTGTTGACGTTGGCGTTGTGGGCCGCGGTGGCGCCACGCGGCCCGATGGGGATGCGTGGTCCGGAGACCGCACGCGGTCCCCCGGGGCGGTGGCGGCCGTCGTGACGGTGGGTGCCCGTGTTGGGCGGCGGCGCGCTCGGCCCGCCGCCGCTCGGACCGCGCCCGACGCGAGCGTAGCCCGAGCGACGACGGCGTCGCGGCGTCGACGGGCCCGCGGCATCCGTGCCTGCGGGCGCCCTCGCGCCGGCGTCGTGCGTGCGGCGGAGACCAGAGCGGTCCTGGCCTCGCGCGCGCGCGCGGAGCTCCTCACGGTTGGTGAGGCGCATGAGATAGCCGTTCCCCGTGGCCTGGAAATTCAAGTCCCCGAAGCGGATCTCGAACCCGGCCGGAAGAGGGTCCGAGCTACCCATGTTGTAGCGGGTGCTACGGTACTCAGTGCGAATCACCATGGAGGGGGTTAGCGAAATGACCTTAGGCGCTCGTTTGCCCCACGGTGGGCGCCAGCGTCGGTGCGGAATATGGTCCCGACACTAACCAGTAGATAACGCCTAGGTCTATCCCTCAATGGTCGATGCTAAGCAACAAATGACACAAGATTTTATCCTGGTTCCGGCCGAGGGGGCCGTACGTCCCGACGGGGGCGTGCTCGTGGCACTATATTGCTCGGCCGGGGGTGCTTGTAGTGGGGCAAGTACAAGCAAGGCGGGGAGAGGAATGGTGGTTTCCAAGTCCCCGGGTGAGTGGGCGGAGATGTTGTGGGAGAATAAGAGAGTGAGTGCACGGTGCGGCCGTGCTCCTGCGAATTCGTCCCCCCGCGGGCGGGGGCTCGCCTTCCCTTTTATAGGCCAAGGGGGCGGCGAGTTACATGCACGCCGCGCTACCTAGCTACATGTGGGAGCACGTCGTGCTACGGTGTAGAGCGGGCGGCCGTCGGACGATCTTCGGCGCGATCCGGCCATGATGGCCTACCTCGTGCCGAACGGTGGCGGTTCGAGGGGTAGGAGGCGGCGGATGGCGATGGCGTCCCCGATAGGCTTCGAGGGAGGCGCGATGATGGGCGGTACGGGGTACGGGGAGCGGGCGAACGGCGTTCCTTCCCAATGAGCTGCGGTGGTGGAGTGGTTCTTTGCGGTGCTCGGGCGTGCGCCTGCGGAGTCGGGGCGTGTGCCCGCACGCGTGGGTACGGCGGCCGCGCGCGTTACGGTGGCCGGGATGGCCACCCACCGGCCTAGCGCCCCTCACCTAACCTGCGGGGTCACGGGGAAAGTGGAGTCGAGGGTGCGCCGGCCCCCTTTCGAGGGTCGGGCGCGTTAGCCGTACGGTGGCGTGCGCGCGGTGTCACGGGGCCCGACACCGGCCGTACCGCACAGTCCACCCCACAGTGACGGGGATGGGCTCCTCCCTGGGGAGTTGGTGCGGCGGCACCGGGGCGTGAGCCCCGGGCGCATGATGGCGCCGTCCTGCGGCGTCAGGGCGTTAAATGCCCAAGTACGGGGCCGGCGCACGCGTGCGGGGGCGCCGTGAGCGTGGCGGGCCCCGGCCGAGGGCGGAGCGGACCCTCGAGCGAGACGGGACTCGCTCGAGGGGGAGCGGGCCCTCGAGCGGGGGCGGAACCGCTCGAGGGGAGGGTCGCCCCTCGAACGGAGCGGAGCCTGTTCGAGGAGGGGGTTGCCCCTCGAACGGGGCGGAGCCCGTTCGAGGAGGAGCGTGCCCTCGGGCGAGGCGGAGCCTGCTCGAGGGGTCTTCCAGACGGGCCGTCTTGGTGGGCCTCCGGGGTCCTGCCGCATAGGCCAAGTCCTGCATGGTTAGTTTTCCTGCATGGTTAGGCTCAGCTCATTTCGATGCGGGGATTTGAGTGAGGGTTCCCCCATTGTTTAAGGGGACCCCTAGGGCGGTCCCCGACACCTGACCCTCTTCTTCTTCCGTCTTCCAACACCTTGGCACAACTGAGGATCTGGATTTGGTATGTGCTCATCATTTTCTTCGGGGTTCTCAGTAAAAGTACCCTGCATGAGGTAGCCCTGAATTGTTTGGTTCCAAATGTTCCGAACAGTTTCCTTGGCGTAGTACCATGGCACGTACCTATGGTAGCTGAATTGTTGAAGCTCATAGCATATGGCGATCACATGTGAGCAGGGCATGTGTAGTAGCTACAGCTTCCGGCATGTACATCTGCATATTTGGTTGCCTAGTTTAGCAACTTGATGTGTCTTTTCACGAGAAGGGCCTAGGCGCATTTTCCCTTTGCACTCAACCTCATAGCTCCACATAATTTCATTGTCATCAAACTAGTGCCAAGGCTGCGTTGTGATTTTGTGTTTAAGTGCTTTATCCTGACCTTTGGTCAGATACTCAGTCATTTTGTGTAATATCTCATTTGAGTGCTCCTCACAATCTCATCCGCTATCTTGCTCCTTTTGTGAAAATACAACATTGTAGATACATAAAGAACTCAATAATGCCAACTAGGGGAAGAGGTCTTGAACCACGGAGCACACAGTTGTATACCTCAGCAAAATTAATGGTTTTATCCCATGTCTTGTTTCGCCCTCGTCAAACATGAGACACCACTTTTCCATAGGCTCGTTTTGAATCCACTGGCTGAAGGTCTTCACAGCACGCCCTCTTCTACGTCTGACTTGAGGGCCAGCTAATCTCACATCCTCGAGAGAAATTGGCTCCTCTCCAGGTTTAGGATTCACTGGCCTCTTTGCTATCTCCTCTGATGTCTTATTTGTCAGATCATCTAATTTCTTCCAGATGGAATCAAACTTCTTCTGCTGAGTCTGCTCACACAACCGCTCAAACAATTTAGACAGGGTCTTATTCTTGAACTGGTTGTGGCAGTTTGCTTTCATGTGCCTAACACACCACCTGCTCTTAACATCTGGCCACAATGGAACTCTGTATCGCTCGTGGCTGTCCTCTTTCATGTCATTGATAGCTTGCATCAAGGGCGAAGCCAGGAAATATTGGCGTCGATGTCACTAGAGAATACCAAATCAAGCATGTACGTGTTAACACAACCAAAATATAATACCAAGGTTATAAGGTTTTACAATAGTGATTACAATTTAAGATTTCAATTTCTCTCTCCAACGTAAAAAACCTGATTGATAGTTTGTGGAAAATTAAAACACGGTGATAGTTTACAAGGGCCTCTAGTCAAATATATTCTCCTTACTTCATCTTGTAGTTTCTTTCCAATGTAATCTTATTTTCTCCTTCTATCCGCAAGAATAAAAAAAATCTAAGATCAAATCCCTAATCAACTCCACATCTCAATCAAGTAAGCAAATAGCGCTAGAGAATTGGGGCTTGGCATAATCTGTACCTGACATCAGGACACACGTTGGTGTTGGAATTTGGCCTAGGCACGGGGGGAGTTACGAGTTGCCACGGTACCCCCGACGCAAAGCAGAAGATGTCGATGGGAGCCAGCCAACGATTGGAAACGAATTGTCGTGGCATGCATGTACTTTGGGCCGTATGGGCTATGTGTGAATGGCAGTTTGGATAATTAATTGGTTTAATAGACTACACTAGCTGCTGGACTAGAGGGCTGCAGATGTCAGGATGTTTACATGTAAACATCCATATCGATATAAGAGCTGCCAGGAAAACCGTCGATGTCAGATGATATCGTCGGTTACACGTAGCTCCACCACTGGCTTGCATAATACCTTTGTGCCTATCGTGTATCACACACATCCTGCACATCATGGACCACCATGTTCTTCAACCTCTTAAGGAACCAGTACCAACTGTCATCATTCTCCCCCTCCGCAAATGCAATGGCCAAAGGAAGCAACTAACTGTTACTATCAGCTGCCACAACTTTCAAGATTGTTCCTTTGTATTTGTTTGTGAGAAAAGTGCCATCTATGCGAATGACCGGTCAACACACTTTGAAAGCCTCAATGCGGGCACCCAATGCCAAGAATGACCGCTGAAGCACAAGCTTGCCTGGTTTCTCCTCACAAGGATAGTCCTTGATATCATAGTAGTTGTCAGGATTCATCTAAACTATTGTGTGTAGAAAGCTAGGCGAATTGTGGTAGGATGCTTCATAAGTGCCCCACCTATGCTCCAACACCTTCTTCTTTGCTTGGTATGCCTTGCCGTAACCGATGGTGTACCCAAATTTTTCCTCAATTGCACTAATAATTGCCTTCGGCTAATAATTAGGGCATTTCACTATGTGAGGGTACATGTATCGACTGAAATGTTTTGGTGCCTTGCATCAATACGATCGAGGGTACAAGTGTGACCCTTCACTTCTTTCATTTGTAAGTAATTATCCCACTTCCTCATATATGCATACACTCGAAAAGAACAATCATCCTTCTTGCAACACACATCATATATCCTTGGAGAGCTCTTGACTACCCTGAACTCCCTGTGTAGAGTCAAGGTGGACCACTGCTTCACTGCATCCTTCAGATGTGCAGTACTGGGGTACATAGTGCCTTCACAAACCTCTTCTCCGTGTACTTCCATGACACATTCTCACCACTATTAACAGTACACTGGGAGAAATCGTAGTTTTGCCAATGCAAGGGCACATGATCCTCCTCCTCCTCCTCCTCCTCCTCCTCCTCATCATCATCATCATCATCATCATCATCATCATCATCATCATCATCATCATTTGAAGAGTCCTCTTCCAATGCACGTTCATCAGTTTCCAACTCTCTCTGATATTGTCTCATCACCTATGGGTTTCCTTCTCCCCCATCAATAACACCAGTGACAACATAACCTCTAGATGTCTGCTCACCCTCAGAATCCCCTTCTTCCTCCTCTTGTTGTTCCCCTTCTTCACCACCTCCCCCTCATCCACATCCTCAGCCTCCTCATGCACTTGACTACTAGACCCACCCTTCTGGTAAACTTGGACAAACAAAATCATAGGCAAATCAACTCAGCATGCATTTCTGATAAAACTCCTCCATCGTGTAGTCCCTTCAAGTAGCACGAGCTCCCAATACACTTGTGCACTTCTGTTGATTAGTGCCATCACTGATAGGCATTGGTGCTCTAAATCTACTAAAAATGCCTTAACCAGCCAGTTGGTTATACCCTCCCAAGTTCTCCCGCTCTTCTAACATTTTTCTCAATTGAACTATAATTTGACAAGTCAACTCCTTGTGGACCATATATAATTTCTCCAATTCCATAATATAATTTGATTGTGACTGTCTCTGACATGTCTGATTCATAATAAAAATCAATAACTGCTATCAAATACTACATCCAGGGACTAAGAAACAAATAGACTTATATCTAAACTAAATTAACAAACTAATCAGCCGCAATCTACACACTTAACATTAAATATGTTACGTAATATAAACTACAGCTACAGATCTATACTCCACAAATCTATACCATACATAAATCTACAGTACACTGAAATAGTAATTAGTGAAATCAATGAAATACCTGCAATGAATCGAAGAAGCAGCAGAGCTTCACTGCTCTGCACCCTCCACCTCCCCTATTCTCCTTCTCAACCCTAACCCTACAAATAGAACTTTTTTAATACTACAAAACTAAAGAAACGCATTGAGTCACTAATTACGCCTTCTAAGTATAGGTGCTAAAAGGGTTGAAATCGACGAAATATTACCAATGAAGCGAATAACCGGCAGAGCTTCGCTACTCCGCCCCCTCACTCTCTTCTCCTTCCCAACCCTCTCTTTCTTTTTTTCCGATTTTTTATGACATTTCTGGGCTAATTTTTGGCTTTTATAGAGGAGGGGAGATCTGCCGCCGCAAGCCACGGTGGCAGCGCAGCCCTTACCGCCGTGGGCTACGACGGTTGGACCTGCCACCGTTGCGCACGACGAATAGGCCTCAACCACCGTGGGCCACCAAGGCTGACCTGCAACTGCCATGGGCCACGACGTTTGGTTGTCAAAACTGATAAATTTTGAAACGATCGTATAATTTTGTAAAATGATTAATATATATATATATAATCAAGGTATCCTATCTATCTATATAACATAATTGCTACCTCAAAAAAAATCTATATAAATAACCTAACAATAGCCCAATAGTATCCACAATGACCTAATATGTTGGTGAATAAAACATTAATTGCATGTAAAAAATTATTGAGCAGTAATATTAGTGAGGTAAAAAAGGTTAAAGAAAAATGTTGCTAAGGTCAAGAAATGTTGGTAATATTAAGCTATACATTTTGTATAAAAATGTTGATGGATGTTACAAAATATATATTTTACATGGGCTTTAATATGAACTTTAAGGATGAGTGACTTCAAAATGTTGTAGATTTTTTTAAAAAAATAAGACAAGAGGTTAAATTTGAGATTAAAAATTAAAAGGAATTATAATTTGCAACAAGGAGAGAGATATTAAAATAAGCAGTGTCCGTACTCTTTCCCCCCACCGAATCAAAATCACATCAACACAAATATTGTTTGAACCAAACAATATCGATAGAGAGTACTTCTAAACCAAAATTGATTAGATGAAAGCAAAGCATCGTATACCATAGTGTAGGTAGCAGGCTTGTCTTATTAGTAATTCAAGCATTAGTTGGAACAACAAAACCCGACCACCCAAAAACCGAAGCCTGAGCTCTGCAGGAGGAAGAGGTACTCGAAGGGCTTGAAAAAGGGTCGCACATCGACAAACATCCCGTACAAATGTGAAAAGATCACCAACGTGAGTCCGACATTGGGCGTAAGGTGCACCAAGTGCACCCAGTACACCTCCAATGCACGGAGGAAGAAGGTAGGGAATTGCGGCACCATCCCGCAAAAGAAGGGGAGAAACATCACCTTCCTATGCTCACTGACAACACGAGCTCTATCAACGTGTGAATCACAACCACTCTCGATCGTCATCAGATCCTCTGAGGACACAAGTGTCAATGGAGTGAGAATAATGACCTGAGGGTCACATTGCTATGGTGGGAAGTGCAGCAAGAGTCGCCTCTCCTAGTCATGGCACGACATGAGACAACAAGTAATAGAGCTTGTGAGGATGGCAAAGAAGAGGAGGAAGGAGACGACAAGTGGAAGAGAAACCTACCTGCACAGTTTTGTGAAGCGGAGGACGTGACATGTTGGATTCAATAAACAACCACCTTGGATTAAGTGTGGAGAGTGGGTCCTAAAATGTAGGTGATCCCAACTGATTCCCATGTGTGAGTGCGATGCATAGGTGAAAATGGAGCGTCAAGAGGCGACACCCTCCTAACTCTAAAGGCCCTACATGTGCCCCTCAGAGAATTGTGGTCTAATATAGGACTGAGTGCTATTGTCGATGATGGGAAATGGGGGTTCCCCAAGTAGGTGCTTACAAGTGGGGTTTGCCTATAAGAAGGCACAAAATGACGTCACCAACACCTAGAAAAGGGGGTGCAAGAAAAAAAGCTCATTGGGCCCCTTAAGGAATCACCTAGAGGCGCACAGGAGGAACATGTGTCACTGATGATGTCATTCTTTCAGGGCGGCCCTAAGGAGGCTTCACTTCGAGGGACAAAAGGTTATGGCGTCATGGTGAAAATAGTGCACTCATGCACCATGGTACAACTACAGGTGCCCCGCCCTTGTAAAAACACCATTATTATGGTGGACGAGACACACCATAGCGCCTCGGGGAAAAGCCTCCTCTTCCAACACACAACAGGTGACCAACACTACTCTTAGGTTGAGAAGTGCTTGGCGCTAACTCCAACTATACGTGATCATGGGTCGGGTCATGTCGGGTTGTTGGGTTGAAAATCGTGGCCCGCTCCTGACCTGTCACACGTGTGGGTTGGGTCGGATCGTGTCGGGTTTGGTCAGGTTTCAGATTTGTAGTTATAATTTTTGGGTCAAGTCGGGTCGGGTCGGGCTTTTTTGAGTTCGGGTGAAAATTTCGGCCCGCACCCGAGTTCCCGATCCGTCGCACAGTCAGGTCGAGTTTTTTTGGGTGGGTCGGGTCGGGTTTATTGGGTCGGGTAGCCCATGATCAGGCATAGCTCCAACACGGCCACTAGCCAAACGACATGGAGAAGGCAATGGCCTCCCAGGGGCTGACGTAGGCCTCCTAGAGTTGAGAGGGGCCTCTCGAGAGTTGGTTTGAGAGACTCACCCATCATGTCTTCAACAACAGCTGGTGGATCTAGGCGAAAGGTAATGATGTATTGGATAATAGGGTAACAAGTGAGGAAATTACCATGTCATAAACCTGACTCAGGCTAGAACTGTGCAGCTCAAGGAAGATAAGCTCTAGAGCTAGTGGATGGTGTACTATTGCAAGGCGGCATCCACTCCGTTTCACACACAAGAAAAGACAAAGAGGTTTGGAGGAAAGTCTCACCATACTTTGTGGCTTAGCCTATAAAGGGGAAGCTATTATAAAAATAAGCAATCCAACTCCTACCTGAACCTCTGATAGGAGCTAGGACATGATGTAGGGCATTACGACCATACACAACTTGAACATGTATAAACCCTTTGTTCAGATGATCTGACACTGACTCCCCACCTCTTGCTTCTTCAATGTCTACGTACAGACTAACCCCTAGGCCAAATCTCTAAAAGGGTGTCACATCAGATCCCCGCACATAGTGTTTTCATGTTGTTAGTATTGTTGCACATATTTGCTAAATCGAATTTTGAGGGTGTAGTCATGTTTTAACTGATCATCTAGATGTTGCATCTTTATCTGTTAAGACTTGCTAAGATGTTTATAATTGACTATTCATCCCCTCTGGTCGGCCTCCTTGATCCTATGCATACGAGAAAAATGACACTTAGATCTAGGAGTATGTAGGACCTGCTCAAGTATGTGTAATTTGGAGTCTTCTTATCTTTCATATTAAATTGTTTATTATTTTAGACTATGTACTTCACAATTCACTCTTATTTGCTCGTGCTCATTGTTGACGGTTGTTAAGTACCTCTTTTAGCCGTCATTATTCTCAAGAATAAAGGAGCGAAGTGCATTTCTTACATGCATTTTAGTTAAGAATAATGTAGTTCCACTTGTCCTTGGAAGAATTGTGATTGCAGGAAAATACCCACAAAAAGAGTAAGAATGGTGTCATCTATGAGCAAGGTCATGCCACCTCAGCTGATGAGGAGTGGCTACCACGTGCGATCCATGTGTCAATGCCATGTCACTGATCCAAGGGAGACAAGATACAGTGAATCAGATGACGACACATGGACTGCATGAGGACAAAAGGGCCCACTCGGGAAGCAAACTGACTCAAAAAATTATACACATCTGCAATACACCCAAGGGTCAATGTCAGCCAGCTTGAGGAAGACGTGGAAAATAGCCGGGACCACAGTAGTTCGGCCGAACCGACCTTGGGTCGGCTGATCCCAGCCTTCCACGTGGTGGCTCCTTATTGGTCCAAGGCTCAGTTTTCGAGGTTCTTTCACGGCTTTGAAAGAGTATCTTGGCCCCCTCAGTGGGTTTTGGTGATTTAATGTCACACGCTTAAGTAACTAATGATTTATTTAGTGTATGAGCAAGTATTAAAATTGTATGTGGCATTAAGTGCATTTCATTATCTATACAAAAAGGAAGTGATGCTACAATGGGTTCCTAAGAAGGCTTATTTATTTTATATTTTTGAATTTGAGTCCTAGGAACGCCGTACTATAAAGAGGGACAGGAAATGTGTCTTCCAAGAGTCGAACAGGTGCTCTAGTTGCCATAACAATACCTATGAGAGACACCTTTGTACCAACATGTTCACGGGTTCATTTTCTTTTGGTGCTGACCTTGGAAGGCCGGAGTATCTGGGTTTATCTCGGAGTCTCCAGACTTCCCAGAGTTTTCGGGTTTACCCCGGATATTCCGGGTATTAGAGCTGTAACGACTCTTTTCTGTGTGAGGGGGTATAAAAGCCCCCTCCACCCTTTCCTCTCTCTCTATATATACCTTGCCCATTTCAACCTGCAAAGCTTCAGAACTCATTCACTCCCCTCTTTACTCCCCTTGGCTCTAAGTTGGTGAGCTTTGGTGGGGATTTAAGAGGGATTGAGAGCAAGAGCTTGGAGAGTGCTATTGAGCTGATTTCCCATCTCTAGAGCACCTCGTTCTTCGCTTGGTTGGCACATTTCGTGTTTGTTACTCTTGGAGCTTTGAGCTCCAAGCCGGCTAGGCTTTGCCTTGGAGCATCCTAAGGTTGTAGCTGCCCAAAGAAGTTTGTATCACCCCGAAATTGAGTAAGTAACTCTAGCTTGATCTTTGTGGTCGCTAACGGGAGGAAAGTGACCTAAGTGTAAAGGTCCACCCTTTGTGGGTACCTCAACGGAGACGTAGACCTCAAGGTGTGAGGTTGAACTCCGGTAACAAATCTTTGTGTCTCTTGTGCTTGTTCTTCTTGTTGCATGCTGGTATCTCTCTTGAGCACATATCTAGGGTTTGGTGCCGATCTACTTCGTGTTGAGGGTCCTGCAAGTTTTGAATGGATAAACAAGCTTGTCTCATCCCAGTGCATAACCTATTTTCACAGATTTACATTTGAGCAAGTTTAATTTCTATCGAATTTGATTCCCCCTTAACAGGCCGGGCAATCTGGACATTTCCCCGGATTCTCCAAATTTCTCGGAGTATCCGGAAAAATATCTGGAAACTCCGGACCTGATTTAACAGCTGCGAAAAGTTTGCGAATTTTCAGGTTCGACTATTCACCCCCCCCCCCCTCTCTAATCGACATCTTGATCCTTTCAGGCTTCTCAGTGAACCTCAAGGCCTATAAATAGAAGATGCCCATCTCACTTTTAGGCACACACAACTTTGCTTCACTTCTTTCATTTGGTTCCAAGGCTAGGGAGTAGGCTAGAGTAGTTCTATTTTAGGTTCTAAGTCTTCATCGGGATCTAGGTATGAGCTCTCTTGTATCTTTGTTTCTTTGTATGACCTTGATCTACTTCAGTTATTCATCTACTTCATATAAAGTAATGCTTTCATGTTTGAGTGATATGTTCGTGTGTTCTTCATCTGTTCATCATTTAGAGGCTTGTGTTCTTCATCTATTCATCATTTAAAGGCTTTGTATGAACACAACACGTTTTCCGTGTTTGTTCATAAATTAGAAGCTCGTTTCTTCAGGAACACGACCCTTTGATCATATGGTGTAGACGTAGGAAATCCCGAATCTGTTTGTGTGCATAGCCTCAGTTAGATCTAGTTAGTTTGCATGATCTTGTTGTACGATGTTCGAGTCCAAGCTACAGTTCATGATCAAGTGGCTAGTTATCTAGTGACTTTTGACCTGGGTCACAATAGCCCGGGTCGGTCAGGGTCTAGTTGACAATGCAAGCATAGGGCTTGAATTGGACAACTGTGTTGGTTACGAGCTCATCCCGTGTTTAGATAGATGTAGGCCGCGATAGTGACATCCGTTGGACCCTTTGTATTCCTCCGTGTTCGGATGTTGTTGTAAGAGTTCTGAAACTAGCAAGCGGTTGTTGTATGAAACCGGCACGGGGGGCTATCTCCTGTATTACCTGGGTGATGGACCGATGTTTTCATGCAATGTTTGTGTAGACTCTCTAATATCACTAACATTTGTGTGATTAGTACATTAGAACCTAGAACTAACTCGTATGTTGCTCTCTATGCCGTAGTGTTCCGTTAGAGTAAGCAGTATGTGTCACACTACCCCTACCATATCATTATCCTTACCCCTGTATTTGAGTGTTACCTCTACTTGTATCTATGATCCATATTCATTGCATTAGTATAAGTCTTGTTATTTGTCATTGTCTTCCTTGAATTCGATACCCTTTGGAATACTCCAATGGGGAAATGCTACAATGGTTTATCCGTGCGCTTGCAGATTCGTTTGTGATTGTTAGGATTACCATTGTCATTTTTGGTGTTGTTGCTAGGAAAACATAAACTTAGCAGCGACGTTAAGTAATGCCAACACTCATTACATGCATGAAACTAGATTATGACACACACACACATATAGATAGTTAGTATTCAGTTTTGTTCTCAAAATAAGCTACAACATTTAGCCCTCCAAATTTCTATTCCATCATAAGTCCCACTACCATAAAAAAAGAGGTTCTAAACTTCTGTTTCTTTCCGGTAATTACCTCCAACCAAACATATTGCTAATGTAACTAGGCCTACTTTTACTGCCACTAGCCTCGCCTCGTAAAAGGCAAATATTAAATGGGATATCCAAGCTCATATTCCTTCTTTAAATGACAGCATGCATGTAATGGATTTGCGTTAATGCAATCGATTCCTACAATATAAAAAATCTACATTTATGGTACTAGCCATATCCCAGCTGTTCACAGAACCTACATTGCATCCAGGCAATTCACATTATATATACGCTACAACTCTGACTAATTCCCCTTGAAACCAATTGCTCCATGGCCACCACCGAGGTTCCTGCTTCCCTCACCCCAACTCTCGCCACCACTGTCCAATATCGTGGTGTTGCGATGCTGCCAGACGGCAAGTGGCGTGCCTACATTGTTAATCGCGATGGTCGGCCATTTGATGTCGGTCGATTCGAGACAGCGACGGCTGCGGCACTCGCGCATGATCGTGCCATACTTGCTGTCTTGGGTGCAGACACATCCGCGGCGGTGCTCAACTTCCGTGCTGCATTCAGCGACACAGAGTTGCGCTTCCTACGAGGTCGTCATGCACCAGCGCGTCCTGCAGGAGTGGTTGCCATGGTGCAGAAGAGCGGTGATGGCAGCTATGATGTTGAGTTGTCCCGATTCGCAGCACATGCGTTTGATGCGTATATGGATCCTGAGCTGGCGCTCGATGTGGCAAACTTTCGTCTCACACATAGTGACATGCTCCATCGTCTCAAGGAGAAGGCTTCCATCACAGTTGGCACCAATGCCAGCCATGATGTGCGTGCTAAGGCTATGTTGGATGCTGAGAGGGAGGCATTTGTGCAAGCTGCCAAAAATAAGGCCACTGATGAGTTGTGGGTCAAGCGGTACCATCAGCGACTACAACAAATAGGACGAACATTTGAGGATGAGAACAGGTGGCCTTTGGTACTCCCTGATGTCAATGTCCATGTAGATTGGCTCCCTGGGGAAGAACTAATCTACCTTCCTCATGGCAGTAGCTATGTTGATGAGATGATTCTGAGGAAATAGGTGCTCAAGTGAATTTGGTAGATTTCACATTTTATTACATGTTTAATTGCTAGGTACCATTCTAGCAATGGCAAGAGTTTGTTTACCTTTGTTTGTTTATTACAATGAAGATGTCAAACTAGAAATGTTTTTTGTTCCATATTAATCTCTCGTTGCGCACCTACTAGATTTCAAGTGAATGAATGTATGGAAGTTTTCAATTGATAGTGTAGTGTGTACATGATGATGGATGTCATGGTTCCCGTTGAGTTTGTTTTCTTCTATATTCGGCTTTGCAGGATGATAAATAAAATTGAACTTTAGGTACTAACTGTGTAATAAAATACCACCATTAATTCATAAACATGACACAAATAATTGAAAGGCCACACTTCTACAATCTACTTTTTTACATAGAACTATGGATAAATTTGGACCACAACAAATATGTAAAGAAAACATCAATCAAGTTTATATATGTACATGACAACACAAGAAACATTACAAATTAATCCTATTTCTATAGAAGTTTCTAGCCATCTTAAAATATCATTTCCACTTTCCAAGATATAATATGAAAACCTGTTTTTTTAGCTTCAATGACTCAAGAACACTTTATTCTTTTTAGGTGGATTCTGACCTTCTAAAGAAAGAAGTCAGTCACTACTGACGACTTGAGGAAATGCATATAAGAATCGACAGAGAAAGCCCACGAGTTCACTACTCGATTCAATCAAAACTAACATAATTGATATAGGGTGCATAATATCTGTAACACCCTGAAATTTTCAAATTTCAGGATGTTAATAGGAGGAATAATTAAACAACAATTTTCTCATAATTTAAAAATTTGTCCAACATTTATTTTATTTACAGGAAATTTAGTATAGGAAAATCAATTGATTGTTTTTCTAAATTAAATAAAATGAATGTGTGTGTTGCATTCATTTTCGTTGCATAGTTTTTGGTTGATGTGTGTTTTAGTTTTCAAACCAAAGAACAAATTTCCAAAGTCCTAAAACCCATTCTAACCTATCTCTCGCTCAAACTCTTTTCTCCCTCCTTCTATTAGCCCAACCCACATACTCATCTTTCAGCCGAGTCCACCTCCCCCTCTTTCTTTTCTTTCAGCCCGCAACCGCAGCAGGCCGCCGGCCCATCTCCAGTTCTGCCCCAAAACCCCTTCCTCCGGCCCAAGTCCCTTTCTCCCTCCTTTCCAACGCTGACAGACGAGGCCCGCCCATCAGACCCGTCCCCTACCTCCCGCTGTCCATCTCTCTCTCCCATGGCTGTCGTACCGCACCGCCGCCTCCCTGGCCTCCCTCACCCTTCCCTCTCCCATCCACTGAGCTCCTTCATCAATGCGCAGTGGTGCACTCGCACTGCCATGCCCCTCCCCTTCCGAAACCCCCTCCACCCGAGCTCCACCACTATTCATGGCCGCCGCACGCCAGAACTCGCCTACCGCCTTGTGCGCCCCTTCCCCTACCCCTCCCGACCCTATAAAAGGTGCTCCCGAGCACTCGCTTCTCCTCGCACCTCCTCCCGCTCTCTCTCCTCACGCAGCGCTGCCGCCCTCCTCTCGCCGGAGTCGCCGGTGTTGATCTCCTTCCTCGGCGCCTCTCCGTCGATGACAATTACATCCAGAGCTTTGCATCGAGGTGAGGACCCCGCCTATGCCCTTTCCCTTTCGTTCCCGAGCTTGTAGAAGCCGTGCAAGCTCACCGGAATTGGCAGAGTTGCTGTCGTCCGCCTCGCTGGCCTCCGTGCCTGCTCCGCTGCCTTATCCGCCTCCCTTTGTCCATGTATAGGTTTGTCTCGCTCCCAGCTTCGCGTAGAGCTCGACCGTGTCTCGAACCGAGCCCGGATGCTCGATTTTGAGCATCGTCGGAGAGTCCCGCCGCCCGACGCCGCCGCGCGCCGCCTGTCTCCGGCGTGCCACCGCCGCTCGTCCGCTTGCCGTCGCTCACAGTCGTCTGATCACCATCCAACGGCTCAGATCCGCCCGACTCGCAGGTCAACCAGACCTGGTAACGGTCAACTTAGAGCCCCGCCGCCCTTTTTGCTTAAGAGCCCCTGTAGTTTCATCTTTTCACAAGTCGGTCTTTCCACCTCGAAAAATCCTTACATCTAGGTCATGTTTCCTTTGTTTAGGGCCCCGACCTTTCTAGTTTTTCCACCCACCGTCTTGAACCATCCTTTTTACACCCTAGCCCTCGGTTGTTTTGTGTTTTAGGTTTTAACTCCTGATTTCTTGCAGTTAAGCCCCTGGTAGTTAGTTTCTCTTGCAATTTAGCCCTTCTAGTCTTGTTTAGTGCGTAGTTTATGGGGTTTTAGTTCTTTTTAACCTTGTTCTTGTCACGTTAGGCTCGTACCATCTCAAAGTATGTGTTAGCTGCAATCTTGATCATGTGTATTGTCTTATAATCAACTAATATGATTAAGTACTTATATACATGCTTTTCTAATTAAAATTTAATTAGAGATCAACACGTGTTTTCATAAGAATATTAATTTGATTAATACTTATTTAAATAATCTTTCTAATTAAAAGTTAATTAGAGTATACCTCGGTTTCATAATCAAATTTTAAAACTTGATAATGCATATTCAATTTGCTTTCTAATAAAAGCAACATAGGCTACATCCTGAGCTTTCTTAGTTAAATGTTAATTTGACTAAATCAAACATAAATGTGTTCCTAATATAATTTAATTAGTTCAACTCGAAATATGAACACATACTTTTAGATGCTTCACATGCTTCTTTTCTAGACTTAAATGTTTAATTTGCATAAATCATACTTGAATATTTATAAATAAAATTTGAGTAAGTTTACATCGACCTTTTCAAATAAATATAACTTGCTTAATTATAAATAAGGTATTTCCCTGAAATAACCTATTTACATTACTTTAATCAATTAAAACATATCAAGCACACAGCCTTGTGTGATGTAATCCAAATCTTCTGATGGCCTTGAGCGTTTCCTGCGTCTGCGTTCTTAGAACCGAGCCTTTCCCCTTGTCCGCTCTTTTAAGCCTTCTTTTTGGTGTACTGTTCTTAATTGTTCTCATTTGTTGCTTTGCATGTTTGTACCCGATGTTGGCCTCGAGTAGAAGATTGAGCTGCTCTTTGGAAGTCTTGACTGTCAAGAGAGCAAGAGCGGAAGAGCATAAGAGTAACTTATTGTTAGAATGTATTGCGTACAGCCTGTACAGCCCATATTGGGCCTGCGGCTCATTGGCCTTGTATATTGTAACCCTAGCCTTCTAGGCTATATAATGAAGGTCACCCCCCCTGATTAGGGTGTGCGGTGTTTCTCTACATGGTATCACGAGTCTAGGGAATCAATCTTGGGTTTCCTCCTCTCTCTCCTTCCGCCGCCCCCACCGCCCCGGGCCGCCGCCGCCGCCGTACCGCCCGCCGCCCGTTCGCGCCGCCGTCGCCGCCTCCCCGCGGCGCGCCCGCCGCCCGATTCGCGCCGCCGTCGTCGCCTCTCGCGCGGCGCGCCGGCCGCCCGATTCGCGCCGCCGTCGTCGCCTCTCTGCGCAGCGCGCCGGCCGCCGCCGTCGCCGCCTCCCCGCAGGGCGCGCCGGCCGCCCGCTCGCACCGCCTTCGCCGGACGCGCGACTCCCTGCGGGCGTCGCCCGTCCGCCCGTCCGCGCGTGTCGCCCGGCCATCCGTCCACGCGCCGCCCGCGCCGGTCGCGCCGCCTCCTGCCGGCGTCGCCCGACCGCGCGCGCGCCGCCGCCGGCCGCGCCGCCCTCCGCCGGCGTCGCCGCCGCTCGGGAGCCGCGCCCCCCGAGAGCCGCGCCGTCCCCGCTCGGACCGCGCCGGGTCTGCCGGCCCTAGCCGCCATGACGACCTCCGCCAACGACTCCGCCACCTCCGGTGTCCTGGGGTCCCAATCCTCTGGGACCTCCCTCGCTACTGCCCCCTTCTTCGCTGCCTACTACTCCAAGTGGAAGGCATTCTTCACCGCCCTCTGCGCCAAGTACGGGCTTCTCGGCCACGTCGATGGCACGGAGGATGCACGCCCGACTGACCCCCTGTGGTCTCAGCCTGATGCCTGCATCCGCGGATGGATGTACGGCTCCATCGACGACGCCGTCCTCGACCTCGCCATGGAGCCCAATCAGGATGCCCGTGCCCTGTACGTCTCCATCGAGGCTCTGTTCCAAGCCAACAAGGAGTCTCGCGCGGTCGTCCTTGAACAGGAATTCCACAGCCTGTCCCAGGGCGACCTCTCCGTCGACGCCTACGCTCAGCAGATGAAGCGCACCGCCGACGCCCTGCGGGAGGTTGGTCACACCGTCTCTCCAGCGCAGCTTGTGCTGAATCTTCTGCGCGGCCTCAAACCTCGCTTCGCCAACACCGCCGACATCATCGCCAACACGTCGCCACTTCCCCGACTTCAAGTCCGCCACCAACATGCTCCGCGTCAAGGAACTCCGCCTCGGCGGCTGCAGCAAGGAGGCCTCGGCCTCGGCTCTCGGCTCGCTTCCCAGCGCCTGTCGGCCCGTCCGTCGTCCTCGTGCCCACCCACCTCCTCCAACAACCGTGGGGGGCGGTGGCAAGGGCAAGGGCGGTAAGGGCAAGGGAGGGCGTAGCGGTGGCGGCGGTGGCGGTCGCAACCGCAGCACGGTGGTCATCGGCGGCAAGGCGGCGGTTTCGGCGGGCGCCGGACTCCTCGGCCGGCCGGTCCCACGGGTTTGCTACAACCCTTGGGTCGGCCCGTGGGCTTCCTCGGGCACCCGGTGGTCCCCTCGGCGGTGGGCGCCACCACCACCGCCTCCACGGCAAGCCCACACCGCCTTTGCGCCGTCACGGCTCTCGCCGCCGCCCCCGCTCCCGGTGGGCCGGGACGCCGCCGGCCCCGATCGCCGCCCTCAACCGTTGGCGGTGCAAGGGTCTTCACCTTGGGTCATGGACGGCGGAACGACATCCCACATGTCCTCCAACGACGGTATACTTCTCTCCCGTCTCCCGTCACCGGCATCTTCCATCATCGTTGGTAACAGGCAGTCCATCCCTATTTCTGGTCGTGGCACTTCTTCTTTACGCATAGCTGATCGTCTTTTTCATCTTAATAACGTTCTTGTCACTCCTCAGCTTACTCGCAACTTGTTATCTATTCGACATCTTACTCGCGATAATAACTGTTCTATTGAGTTTGACGCCTCTGGTTTTTCTGTTAAGGATCTCCAGACCAAGATGGTCCTCCTTCGGTGCAATAGCGATGGGGACCTCTACACCGTTCCCCACCACATGCCTACTCATTGTCATGTCGTTGTCGTCTCTCCGGAGCTTTGGCATTCTCGTCTTGGGCATCCAGCACCAGCAGCCGTTCAGACTCTACATAAACTTTCAGCTATCCAGTGTAATAAAGCAGCTCGCCGCATTTGTCATGCCGTCGGCCTAGGCAAACACGCCAGACTGCCATTTGCTAGTTCGGTCTCTAGTACGTTAGCACCATTTGAACTCCTCCATTGTGATATTTGGACTTCTCCAGTTTTGAGTATTTCTGGTTACAAATTTTATCTTGTGATAGTTGACGATTTTACTCATTACTGTTGGTTTTTCTCCTGCGCCACAAATCAGATGTTCACGAACACCTTGTTCAGTTCATCGCTTATGCTCACACACAGTTCAGTTCTCCTATACGCTGTTTTCAGGCCGACAACGGCACGGAGTTCCTCAACAATGCCACCGCTACCTTCCTGGCTGGCCGCGGCGTTCTTCTCCGTACTTCGTGTCCTTACACGTCCGCCCAGAACGGCAAGGCTGAGCGCATGCTACGCACACTGAACAACACTGTTCGGACACTCCTGATACATGCCGCCATGCCTCCCTCCTACTGGGTTGAGGCACTTTCCACCGCCGTGTTTCTTATCAACCGGCGGCCCTCATCGTCCATCGCCAACGGTATTCCCTATCACCGTCTTTATCACAAGATGCCAGACTACTCCCTTCTCCGAGTTTTTGGTTGCCTGTGCTACCCGAATCTTAGTGCCACGACTCCCCACAAACTGTCTCCTCGCTCAGCAGCGTGTGTCTTCCTTGGTTATCCTCCTTCTCAGAAGGGTTACCGATGTCTTGACCTTTCCACTCACAAGATCATCATCTCGCGCCACGTTGTTTTTGATGAGACTCACTTTCCGTTTGCGGCTTCGAAGCCTCGACCGGACTCGTTTGATTTTCTGTTACAGGACATACTCCCCGCGCCTGCCCCGTCTACTCTAGACGCTCGGCACACGCGGGATTCTGTTCCACCGGTCTCGGACGACGCGAGCGACCCCGTCGGCCGGGACCCGGCCATCCCCTGTGGCACGGTGCCGCTTACCGGTGCCACGGGCGACGCCTCCGACGGCGCCCGCGCCCTCGGGCGGGTGCCGCGGCCGGCCCGGCACCGGCATCCTGGGCGCGGGCCCGGCGCGTCGGCCTTCACTACGGCGGGCGTCCGCCGCCGGCGCCGGTTCCCCCGGCCGTCGCCGGCCGCACCACCGGTTTCCGAGCCGCCGATCGCGTCGTCCACTTCTCCCGGCTCCCCTCGCACCCCCCGTACGGGCGACCCGTTCACGGACGGGCTCCCCTCGCCACCACCCATGCGGCGCTACGGCTTCACCGCGGTCACCTCGGCGTCTCCCGCGCACCGCCAACACTCGCGCCGCGCTCGCGGATGCGGAAGTGGCGTGCCGCGATGGCCGATGAGTACAAGGCACTCGTCGACAATGGCACACGGCATCTCGTTCCTCGCCGCCTCGCGGCAACATCATCACCGCAAGTGGGTCTTCAAGCACAAGTTCCATGCCGACGGCTCCCCGGCACGCCATAAGGCCACGTGGGTCGTTCGAGGGTTTTCGCGAGCGATACGGCATCGACTACGATGAGACGTTCGATCCGGTCGTCAAACCGCCCACCATCCGGCCTGTTCTCGCCGTCGCCGTCTCCCGTTCCTGGCCGATCCATCGACCGAACGTGAAGAACGCCTTCCTCCACGGTCATCTCCACGAGCCGGTCTCTGCGGCCGGCCGCCTGGATTTGTCGACCCGCCGCCCCCGATCACGTCTGTCTCCTGCAAAAGTCCTTGTATGGGCTCAAGCAGGCGCCCCGGGCGTGGCACCAGCGCTTCTCTGGCTTCGTGCAGCAGACTGACTTCACTGCTTCGATCTCCGACACATCCCTCTTTGTTTACAAAGAGGGCGCCGACATCGCCTACCTGCTGCTCTACGTCGACGACATCATTCTGACAGCCTCGTCGACCCGCCTTCTTCGACGCATCACCGAGTCCCTTCACTCCGAGTTCGCCATGACAGATCTCGGGGATCTTCATCATTTCCTCGGGATTTCTGCCACGCATTCCTCCGACGGACTCTTCCTCTCCCAGCGACAGTATGCTGCCGACCTGCTTCAGCGTGCCGGCATGGCTGAGTGTCACTCGACGGCGACTCCTGTGGACACTCATGCCAAGCTGTCGGCTGTGGATGGCGCTCCAGTGGCAGATCCCACTCAGTATCGCAGCCTCGCCGGAGCTCTACAGTATCTCACGCTGACCCGTCCGGACCTCGCCTATGCAGTCCAGCAGGTGTGTCTTTTCATGCACGACCCGCGAGAGCCTCATCTAGCACTGCTCAAGCGCGTCCCCGCGTACGTCAAAGGCACCCTCTCCACCGGGCTTCACATCGGCACTGGCGCCATCACCAGTCTGACGGCCTACTCCGATGCCGATTGGGCGGCCGTCCGCATTCTCGGCGCTCTACTTCCGGTTCTTTGCGTCTTCCTTGGCGACAACTTGGTCTCTTGGTCCTCCAAACGACGGACTACGGTCTCTCGTTCGAGCGCGGAGGGCCGAGTATCGTGCGATTGTGCACGCCGTGGCCGAGACCCGTTGGCTGTGTCGGTTGCTTCGGGAGCTTCATGCACCCATCTCTTCGGCGACAATTGTTTACGTGACAATGTCGCCTTTGTCTACATGACCGCTAACCCGGTCCATCATCGTCGCACGAAGCATATTGAGATCGACATCCACTTTGTCCGCGAGAAGGTTGCTTTGGGACGGGTTCGGGTGCTCCATGTTCCCTCGTCTCATCGGTTCGCGGACATTATGACCAAAGGGTTACCGTACGGTTGTTTATCGACTTTAGGTCCAGTCTTTGTGTTCGTGACACTCCCGCTTAGACTGAGGGAGGGTGTTAGAATGTATTGCGTACAGCCTGTACAGCCCATATTGGGCATGCGGCTCATTGGCCTTGTATATTGTAACCCTAGCCTTCTAGGCTATATAATGAAGGTCACCCCCCCTGATTAGGGTGTGCGGTGTTTCTCTACACTTATCGTTGGAGAAAGGCAAGTGACCCTAACCATCCTTCTACCTATGCTTTAATACAAGAATACTATAAATTAATCGGAACATGGAGAACCACCTAGGAAGACAGTGCAACCACAGGCTTAGCCAATTAATTAGCTATGCGATTGTACTGATGTCCTTATCCGAAAGGAACACAGGGGGCTCCGGGTTGCAGGGGTATAGCCCGGTCCTCTTGGGGTAGCAACCTTTGCTAAGGTGTTAACCACTAGGGAGGGTTATGGTCCGCTGTGAGCTGTAACTGTCGTGGGTTGTTGGTGCTTTTGCATGTCTTTGTAAAGGCTTCGTAGCATCTCTATGCAATCACACCTCGGAAGTGTGGTATGATGCTTGGCCGACATCGCATGGTTTGGTTCAAAGTTCTTCGGAACTTTTACGCGAACTGTGGTGAAAGTGTACAACCTCTGCAGAGTGTAAAATTGATCGATCAGCCGTGCTCACGGTGAAGAGTGTTGACGGATAAAACTCGTACCCACCTGCGATCCGCAAGTGTGCGGACCTACACCCTTTTCACCACAGGGATTCCCTAGGTTCTTGTCAATCCGCGGAGCAAGGGGATCACTAGCGATTGATCTAGCACTAATCTAGTTGATGTAAACCTTTGGATGAAAGATTAATCTATGAACTAAAGGCAACCTAATCTATGAACTAAGACAAGACAAACACAATCTAATCTAGGTCAAATGAGAGACGTGAGATACACAAGTTACGGAGAACGTTTGCCTATGGAGTCTAGGGTGCTTGAAGATGCAATCACCTAAACATGATAAAACAGATCTAATCTATCAAAACATGTGACTACGATTTAGCATTTTCCCTCCCCCGTACTGTCACTACGTGAAGGTAATCTTTGCTAAATCTATTGATGATCACGGTATATTGACGAGATCCACGGGAGCGACCCGAAAAGCATGGCGGTCAAACCTTTAGCATTAAGCCTCATCAACAAAGGAACGATAGATATTATGATCTAAACAAGAGTTGGTGACTACATATCAAGATCCATTACAACTCCATGGACAAACGTCAATCTACTCCATCAAGATGTTAAGCATGGTACCGTTGAATGTGGTAGATGCATACGATGAAGATCAATCCTCGCCGTCCTCCAACTCCGGCGGCGCCACGGCAAGGCCTCGGCGTCCTCCTTGTGGTGATCTCCGGCGGCTCTCTGATGAATGAATGTCAATGGGTAACCATCTTGGGGCGCCTAGTGGGTTGTATTTATGTCCTTGGGGTGCCTTGTGGCGTGCTCCACCTTTCCTTGCACGAGATCCTCCTTGGGAGAGAAGCAAACTTGGTTTCCATAAAATCAAGTTCGTCCAGATTTTCCTGATTCATAGCCCTTCCTTGCCGGCGCCATATCTCCCACGACCGGACTCCAAATAATACAAATTCAGTGTCCAAGTTGTGTGCCACGAAATTGTCTTCAACTTTGGTATGCATTTCTTTCCTTGGAAACGAAGATAAGATCTCCAAATCGGCCTTGGAAGATAATCTGTTCTGATTTTGGACTGACTGTGCAACAGGGATTTCAGGGGTCATATCTCTTAGCTTTCTTATCCGAGTCGGGTCTTCCACATGTCCAAATCGAAGGTATCGTCGAGGCCCACAACTTTGGTAGTCAAAATTTTGCCATTAAAGACCGTTTAAGTCTCTGAATCTGCACCGAAAGATCATGTTGTCCTGGGCTGCGAGAATATCTCTCGGGTTGAGTTGATCTCGTTGGTAAACATCCAAGTCCCAGGAGTTTTGCATGTTGATGCTTAAGTCCTTGGGTTGTTCGGAGTCTTGTTCACTTCGTGTCTTGACTTGTGACGGGCTTCATGATCTTCTTTTGAAGTGCTTGATGAACTTATCCCAAAAGTCTCCTCTTTAATGTTAATTTCGTACGTAAACAACAAACTCCAAAATCAACATGCAAGTGTGAACTTGTTACATCATTAGTATGCCTAGTGGCGGGTTAGTTGCAAATCATAATCGAAACCAATGTATAACAAGTACTCTAGGTTGATGGAAATTCACCGTCAACAAAGAGCGGCCTGGACCCTCACATGATAATTGAACTTAAAGATGGATTTAATTTGCATTCCAGTTAACTTTTGTGGCCTTGCTGAGTACCAACCATAAGTGTACTCATCCTTGCTAAACTGCTGCTCAAAAAAAGAAGAAGGTGTATGAAGTCCAGAAGATGATGTTAGGCGTACGCGACCCCCAGTCGATTGCCTGTGAAGTTCGGAACCTTTGTTTTCCCGGATTATGCTGTAAATCTTTGATAATCTCTTTCTTTACGTGATATTATTTCAGTTATTCACTTATGAAACTTGATCCTGACATACATATAGTTAAGCACTTGGTTTTCTTTGAAAAAACAAGTGTGACAATATCTTCTCTAAGAACCTTTATAACATATTTTAATCACAAACTAAAAAAGCCTTAAGTATTATAACTTATGAAATATAGAAGTGAATAAAAACAAACTCCAACCTAAATAAAAGTCAAATTGTCCATTGCTGCCCACCTGGGCTGGTAGATGAGATCAAGTGTGATGCAAGTGGCGACCGTCCACATCATCCATCTCTACATTTCTATTTTTTCTTATTATTCCTTAAGTACTATATGGCTAGTGGCCCCATGGTCAGACATGTTGGATTAGCCATAGAACCTTTCTCTCCTCTTTGCAGACACTTGGTCTTCATCTTATTTCCTAGATCTAAATTGGGTAGCTTTAGGATTGGAAGAAGACGAAGAAATCGATGGTGTGGTTGGCCAGGAACAAAAATAGATCAAAGAAGGTGGAGGCAGCCATCATGGTGCCCATAGATAGGCCTGGGCATAATTAACCGAAGACCGAACGGAAACACCTGAGAACCGAACCGAAATAACCAAAATCGAAAAAAAATCGGTCACCAATTCGGTCTCAGGTTCTCACTAACCGAAATAACCTCGGTCATTTCGATTTTGACCCTCAGGTAACCAAACTGACCGGAAAAACCGAAGTTCTAGCCCATCAGCAAATTTTGACCCAACATATTAGCAAATTCCAGCCCGGTCCATAAGAAAACCCTACATACATAACCAAAGGAGTGCTCCTATATGGCCGGCTATCCCCACCTCCATCCTGACTCCACCCCACATGGCCACATCGCGCGGCGGTGGCGATGATACCTTCCTATCCAGAGCCAGCGACGCCCCGCGATGCCTCCTCCCTCTCGTGGTCTGCTACAATGTTGCCCAACCTACCAACCTACAGCAGTAAGCCAGTGGTTCCGGCGTCGCTGCAAGCTGGCTGACACTAGGGCATCGTGAGGAGCGCCGCGCAAGAGCTCCCTAGTTGGCGAAGCTCCTGGGCAACAACAAGCTGGGCGGTGCCACACCTGCTCTTTCTACTTCTTGTCATGCTGAGATTCGAAGAAGAACAAGAAGACAACACGCAACAGTTGCTGGCAACATGCCGAGATTCCTAAGGGGCTGTTTTTCAGCTAAAAAAATAAAGATATGGCTTGATGTATCTTAACTTGCGTGCTTCAAATTGGTTTCTTCTTCTTTATTTGATTCTAAAGATGATTTCTTCCTTCTTTCAATTCTTTTGTTCGGTTTCTTCGGTCATGACCGAGACCGTGACCGAAATACCCGAAACCGACTTGGTCGGTCTTCATAATTCTAACTAACCGATCGGTCCTCATTCCTAGATAACCGAATTTTAGAGAAAACCGAGAAACTGAACCGATTGGTTCAAACCGAATGCCCAAGCCTACCCATAAAAATGGGTAAGCGGGATACTTACTAATGGGTGTAACCCTAGTGCCCTTTATGATGTTGCAAGGAAGAACAACAAGTTATATGCTTTGACTCACTAGTGATAACCACAATATCTATGTGATAATACTACTCCCTGGCCATTTAATAGTTCTCTATTTGTAGTACCCTCCAAAAGATAACACAAACATTACAATTACAAAAAATAATGAAACATAATAAGTTCATTATTTTTTCAATTTATGTAACAAAGTGCTCATTAGTTTTGAGTAACAGTAGAATGTTAATTGATTATAGCAATCAGAGGTGACGTAGTTTTTTAAATAAGTTATGTGTTGCCTCCTAGAAAGTGTCTGCTTTGATTGAAGTTGTAGAGGTACTTGTCTCACATGCCTTATACGCATCAATGGTCTATGGTTCAAATTGAGCAGCTGATTAGATCACTGTTGGAGAGCTATTTTCCAGTATTATACCCTAAACTAGTTACTAGGAGTAGTTTTTGGGCAAACTCTCAATAATTTAAAATGAAAAATACACCTGTAGTAGTAGTAATAAGAACAACAACAACAATATGGATGTCGTCTGAAAAGACATAATTGCGAAATCAAACAGGACAATTTTCACGTGAGAAATCAGTGGCACAGGGATGTTTTTGTGCCACCTTTCTGTGGCGCTGCTCCGTTGAGAGTTGAGAATTGGCATGGAGCCGGCGATAATGGCGGCTTCGGCTTGTCGTGCACCGGCAGCGCAGCGCCAGCATCAACGTGGTCGTCGCCGTGAGCTTGATCACCAGAAGCAGCGGCGGAGAGGGCAGCCTCGTACTGAGCACCGGCGACGCGGCGCCACCTCCGTAGGCCCTCGCGGACGCTCTCGCTGTCGTCGTCGCGGTCGCGGTAGGTCTCGCGGTCCTCCTTGGCGTTCTTCACGGAGGAGGTCAGGAACAGCTCCACCTTCCAGTCCTCCATCCGCGGGAGGTCCGTGTGCCTGTACACGAACTCCCAGACCTCCTGAGATCCATGGCATCGACTCGATCAGCCACAGGTTGTGAACACTAGGGGAATATTAATGTTAAGGTTGCTAGTTGCAAGAAGCGTACACGGGGCTCGACGGCGGGGATGAAGTGCGTGTGCTTGGTCGGAACGCCGGCCATCTCCCGGGCACGGTAGTCTGCCTCCACGGCCCGCATCATCTCCGCCTCCGGCGGCAGCGCCGCCATGCCGGACAGCACCATCGCGATCCACCTCGCCTGCGCCTCGAAGAACCACGGCGCGAACACCGCCATCGGCACGCCGACGAACGACAGCGACGGCGCCAGCGCCGGCGGGAACGTGTGCTCGTACAGCGGGCCGACGCGGTCGCCGCCGCCGCCGTCGACGGCGACCAGTCCGCCCGTGTCCAGGAACGGGATCGAGTAGGTGTAGCCGGTGCAGTAGATGACGGAGTCGGCGACGACGCCGGCGAACGCCACCATTCCGTCCTCGCTCATCAGGCGGACCGCAGGCGGGTGCAGCCGGATCTCCGCGTGGTTGGACAGTAGCTTGGACACCATTGGTGAAGGCGTCGTGGCGTCCTCCGTGGACTTGGCCGTCAGGTGGATCTCCTTGGCGACGCCGCAGAGCTCCGTCGCGATGTCCAGGCCGCTCTCCCCGCAGCCAACCACAACCACCACCTGTGACATTTTTTTGGTTTTTCATAAAAGCACGTGACGTTATTAATTATAACAGGTAATAATTCAAGTGTAGTAGCAGGGGCAGTGGTACCGACACTGGCCGTACCTCGCCGCGGAAGGGATCCGGGACACGGTAAGAGTGGCTGTGCAGCTGGCGCCGCCGCCACACCTCCATTCCTTTGACGCTTGGTAGCATTGGCTGCGAGTAATGGCCGTTGGCCACGACCACGGCGTCGAAGACCTCCTCGTCCACGGCCACCCCCTCGCCGCCGCCCGGCTCGACACGCTGCCTTCCCAGTACAGTCCCTTCAAGATAAGCTATAACACTCAGAAGGCGACTTGGACAGTGGCTGAGCTGATCAGCTATTGTGTTGAGGAGGAGGAAAGGCAGAAGGCTGAAAGGATGAAGGATGCTGTTAACATGGTCAGTCAGCGCTTTGAGCGTGTTAATGTCAGCAACCCTCCCAGGCATCAGGCTGAGTCTGGAAGCAGCAAGCAGCATAAGAAGAAGAAGTTCGCTAAGTCTAATGCGAACAAGACCGTGCCGCATAAGAAAGCTCAAGATGAGAAGCTGTGCAGGTTCTGCAAGTCACCTAAGCACCTGATGAAGGAATGTGCAGGTTTCAAGGAGTGGCTCAAGAACAAAGGTATTGATTATGTGTCATTTATTGATGAATCTTTCTTAGTAAATTTTTCCCCTAATACCTGATGGATTGACTCAGGTGCCACTGTGCACATTTCCAATTCATTGCAGGCGTTCAGTTCGATGCGAACTGTAAGAAGGGGGGAGCGAAGCCTAAGAGTGGCTGATGGCAATGAAGTTCAAGTTGAAGGCATTGGGAGCTTCACTTTGGAGTTACCTGGCGGCTTCAACCTCGATTTGCTAGATGTTCTTTACGTTCCTAGTTTGAAAAGAAACCTTATTTCCGTTTCACGTTTGGATAATTCTGGACATCGTTGTGAGTTTGGGAACAATAAGTGTGTTATTAAGTATCATGATATTTGTGTTGGCCTTGGTCATTTGCAAGGTCAACTTTATTCACTCTCTCTTGATAATGATTTATCTGCAATGAATGTTTGTGATGTTTCTAATAAGCGTAAGAGGTTTGATGAGACTTCTTCGAAATTATGGCACTGTCGTTTATGCCACATTTCGAGGGGGAGAATTGAGTGTCTCATTAGAGAAGAGATACTCCATTCATTAGATCTCTCAAACTTAGATCAACAATGTGTTGATTGTATTAAGGGAAAATTCACTAAGACCATTAAGAAAGGAGCAACTCGAAGCTCGGGCCTCTTAGAGATTATTCACATGGATATTTGTGGCCCTTTTCTCGTTACTTCAGTGGATGGTTTTGATTCATTCATTACTTTCACTGACGACTTCTCTCGTTTTGGATATATTTATCCCATTCGTGAGCGATCCGAGGCATTAGAAAAGTTTAGGATATTCAAGGCTGAAGTAGAAAATCAGCATAATGTTGCCATTAAGATAGTAAGATCGGATCGAAGCGGTGAATATTATGGGAGACGTACTCCATATGGCCAAAGTCCTGGACCATTTGCTAAGTATCTTGAAGAACATGGCATAAAGGCCCAATATAGTATGTCGGGCGAACCACAGCAAAACGGAATTCAGGAAAACCCGTCACCCTCGAAACGTTGAGCTTAACAAAGTTCTCAAAGCATGTTTTTCAGGAGCAGGGAATTCGCGATTCTCGGAAGCCTGGAACCTGTGAAGTCTCGAATTCGCGAATGTGCAGAGTTCGGGAATCTTGATTCGGCGAGGAAGTGGAGTCACGAACATGCGGAAGCCGGAATCTCAACTGTCGATGGCCCGAACTTCGGAGAACGGCCGATTCGGGAATCTGTTGAAGACCCTGTTCGGGAGTCAGGCGCGTGGACATGCGCGAACCAGCTGAGAAGCAAGGGCCAATTCGGGAATCTGTTGAAGACCTAGTTCGGGAGTTTCATGCGAAGACATTCACGAACCAGGGGAGAAGCAAAGTCAAAGTTGTAGTCCCAAAAAGTCCGGGTTTAGAGTGTGAACTAGTGGCAGATTTGTAAATATGTTAGATAAAAGACAATCCTGTATGCGTTCACACTAGGAATATTCTCTGAGGCTAAGGGTGTTATCGGTATGTAAAAGTCCCTTCGTCTCCCTATAAAAGGGGGCGCAAGGGCACGTGTAAACGGATTCAGACTTTTTTGGAACTTGTGCTACTTGCAGAGGGAATCACAGTCTCTTTGCGCTCTGACCTTGAACTTGAACGTGTTAAGAACTCTCACTTGTGTTAGGGTAGTCATCCGAATTTTTCGGGTAACCCCCCAACATTGGCGCCCACCGTGTTCCAGCCGAAAAGAAGCTCACGATGCCACCTCAGAAGAAGTCCAAGAAGACTGTTCCAGCACAGGCTAACCGAGACGATCGCCATCTCACCCAAGGGAATGAAACCTCGTTTGTTCCTGAATCCTCGAACATAACAGACCAAGAACGAAGAGAAAAGCTCGAGGCCCTCATGAAGGCAAGAGCGAGAAAAGACACTCACATCCAAGAACAGCCGGCCGGCGACGAGGAGTTCGAGAATGTCAATGATGATGATGATGCCATAGACAGAGAGCTAGCCATGGTTCAAGAAAAGATACAAAGCCAGTGCAGAAAGACAAGGAAAAGTTCGCAGCTCGTTACAAGCAAAGAGGAAAATCTCCGAAAAGCTAGAGCGGTCGAACAAAGCAAAAGAGCATATAGAAGCAATGCAAAAAGAAATTGATGAAATGAAAGAACAAGAGAACAGGAGTTCCCGTGGCAGAGTCACCGCGTCGAACCCCGCACTGCCAGAGAATCCCCGAAAGAAAACTTCTTCGCGGGAAACGGAGTCTCACACTTCGTGGATTCTGAATCGCCGCTGTCGATAGGGCTGCAAACAGCACCTTGGCTGCCGAAGTTCAAGCCTGTCTCTCTTCCCAAGTACAACGGCTTCGGAAACTCCAGGCAATTTCTTATGAGATACGAATCAGCTGTGAACTCGGCAGGAGGAGATGATGTCGCGCTGGCCAAGTCTTTCATCATAGCTTGCGAAGGACCAGTACTGAATTGGTACTCACTGTTGCCTCCACACTCAATCTACAGCTGGGTAGATCTCAAGACAAAGTTCATGCAAGCGTTTCAGATGTTCCATGACACGACAGCCGAAGCCTCAGATTTGTATAACTGCAAGCAGAAGGACAGAGAACCACTGCGAAACTTCGTGAGAAGGTTCATGCAACAGAGGTCTCAGATCCCCGACGCTGACGACAAGACAACGATCAAGGCACTGATCAAAGGTCTCACCCCAGGGCCAACAGCTTCACACCTCACAAGAAAGAAGCCCGAGACAGTTGAAGAACTATTTCGAGAATTGGAAGATTACATTCTGTCTGATGATGACCACCGCAAGAGGGTAGCCGAACGAAACGAGGCAAGACAGGGGCAACAGAGATATGACTCGGCGGGCACCACCCCGCATCCATGAAACGTAAACAATGTTGGAAACTCTCGCCCACAACAAGACAAAGAAGGCCAAGCACCAGGGGAGGATTCAGTCCCAGAGGAAGGGGGAGAGGAAGAGGAACCCCAGGACTCCCGAACCACAACCCAAGAGATCCTCACTTCTACTGCCAGTATCATGGAAGAGGCCACAGCACCGAAGGGTGCCCAGAGACAAAGAAGAGCATGGCAAGAATCCAACAAGAGAAAGCACTGATGAGCATTGCATCCTCGATGCCAAGCCAGTTTCGGCCGAACTTCTGGCAACCGCAGTTCGCGAACCCACAGTCAAGCTCTGTACCAGTTCAGCAATTTCCACAACCACAACCAGCATGGCAGCCATCGCAGCAATTTTCCCTCACTCGCAAGCGATTCAGTCAATCCAAAGAACCGCAACCCATTCGAGAAATCTTGCCACCACCCCCCGTAAAAGTTCGTCAAGACCTCAGTCAAGTTCGGGACCCCAGAACTCCAAAGCATTGCCATCGTTCGGGACTATCATGCCAATCACAGGCGGATCTGCTATGGAATTCGAAACAAAGAAGTAGAGAAACAATTACTTCAGATCTGTAAACACCATCATCAATGATGGCCCAGCTGCTCACCCGGAGTGGGCGAAGGTGCCAATCACCTTTACAGAAGAAGATTTCAGGTTGAAATCCGTGATTCACAATGACGCCATGGTGATTGAAGTCAATATTGCTGGGTGGGTCATAGGAAAAATCCTGGTTGACAACGGGAGTTCGGCGGACATCCTGTTCCTGAAAACATTCGAGAAAATGAATCCGAGCCAAGCACATGTTGGATCCACCAGAGTACCCATTGCAGGGGTTCGGAGGAAAGCCCATCAAGCCGGTGGGAAAAATATCACTCCCAGTTTCTTTCGGAGATCTTGAGAATGCCAGAACGGAGAGCCTCACTTTTGATGTAGTTGACATATATCACTCGTACCTCGCGATCTTCGGCAGAGGTTTCATGAACAAGTTTGATGCTGTCATAAGACAACAATTCCTATGCATGAAGATGTCTGCGCCCAAAGGGGTTATCACGGTGTTCGGCAATCAGCAGGAGGCCAGGAACATAGAAAAAGGCCACACGCCCGGCCAAACAAATGTGTACCACCGAAAGCAAATGGTCGATGAGAGGAAGGAAACCTATGAAGAGCCTAAGCGGGACAAAGAGAAAAATGAGATAGCCGCAGAAGATGAAACAAAGAAAGTGTATTTGGATGACATGCCCCACAGAGCAGTCATAATAGGGGCGAACCTAAGCGCCGAAGAGGACAGTGAACTCATACGATTCCTGAACAGAAACAAGGATGTTTTCGCATGGTCAGCTAAGGACTTGCAAGGTGTTGACAGAGATATAATCGAACATGCCCTGGAAACAGATGACAAAATACCGCCCAAGAAGCAAAAACTTCGGAAAATGTCTGACGAAAAAGTCAAAGCAGTGGAAGCAGAAGTTCAGAGGTTGCAGGATGCCCAAGTAATCAGAGAGGTCAAGTACCCAGTCTGGCTAGCCAACACTGTGCCAGTTAAGAAGAAAATGGAAAATGGAGAATGTGTGTGGACTTCACCGATTTGAACAAGGCATGCAAGAAGGACGATTTTCCCTTGGAAAGGGTAGACAAAATCGTGGATGATGCAGCCAACAGTGAGATGCTCTCGCTCCTGGATATGTTCTCTGGGTATCATCAGATCAGGGTTCGCAAAGAGGACGAAGAAAAGACAAGTTTCATCACTCCTTTCGGAACATTTTGTTTCGTGAGAATGCCAGAAGGGCTAAAGAATGCAGGATGCACGTTTTCGAGAATGATAGCAATAGTACTGCACCAGCAAATTTGGAGAAACATTTTGGCATATGTGGATGACATAGTTGTCAAAAGTGTTCAGAGGAAAGACCATATCGGTGATGCGCGGAAACATTCGCGAACATGAGGGCGCAAACTTAAAGCTAAATCCGAAAATGTGTGTTCGGCATTCACAAGGGGAAAGTTCTTGGATGCCTAGTTTCAACGAAAGGTATAGAGGCAAACCCCGACAAAATAAAGGCTCGATGGAAATGCAAGAGCCAATCTCGGTGAAAGATGTTCGAAGTTAACGGGGAGGGTGGTCGCCCTCACCGTATTTATTCCCGAGCCACGTAAAGAAGTCTACCGTTCTTCCAAGTCCTCGAAGTGCCAAGAAATTCCGGTGGTCCGAACCTCAAAAGCGTGCCTTTCGTGAATTGAAGGATTACTTGTCCACCATGACCAAACTCGTCCTCCCGAGCCAAAATCGCCGCTTTCGCCGTATGTGTCCACATCAAATTCGGCGATAAGTGCGGTGTTGGTCCAGAAAAAGAAGAAGAAGGAAAGCTCGTGCAAATTCCCGTATACTTTGCCTCCGAAGCATTGTCCGGTTCCAAGGTTTTCTATTCCGAGCCGGAAAAGATCGCGTATGCGGTCATCATGGCGACGAGAAAGCTAAGACATTACTTCGAGGGTCACAGAATAAGAGTCATCACCAACCCACCGCCGAATGATTTGTTCGCAAATAGGGAGGCGTCTACCCGAATCATCAAGTGGGGTGCCGAACTTTCCGAGTATGTGGTAGACTTCGAGAGAAGAAGTGCAATAAAATCGCAAGTTCTGGCAGATTTTGTCGTCGACTGGACTTCACCCACTCAGAACCCAGACGAAAATATACCCGAACCTTGGATAGTGCAGTGTGATGGAGCATGGTGTTACAAGGGGGTTGGAATTTCGGCTGTTGTAACGTCCCCGACGGGCGTAGTCATCAGATACGCAGCGCGGCTCGTATTCGCGAACAATGAGCATTCCACGAACAACACAACGGAGTACGAAGCACTACTGCTGGCGTTAAGGAAAATGAAAGCTTTGGGGCAGCAGACCTTCATAATCAGAACGGATTCGAAAGTGATCCAAGAGCATATCGAGAAGGAAAGCGAGGCCAGGAATCCAGTTCTCATGAAATATCTCGAAAAAGTCAGAGAAATGGAAAAACACTTCAGAGGGTATTTAGTCCAAAGATATCCCAAGGGATGATAACAATGAGGCGGATAACCGGCGAAGGCAAGCAGCCGTAAAACCAAGAGCTACCACCGGATGTGTTCTTCGAAATCATCAGAGAGCCCTCCATTAAAGATTCGAGGGCCCAAATCGTGAATATAGTGGAAATTCCAGACTGGAGAGCAGAAATCATGGCCTATCTGAGAGGACATTACGAACCAGAAGATGAATTGGAGGAAAAAAGATTGAAGCAAAGGGCTCGGGGCTATACAGTAGTAAATGGAGAATTATACAAATCAGGAGTCACTGAGCCTTGGCTGCGCTGCATCACCTCCGAAAAAGGTCGGGAACTTCTGAAAGAAATTCACAGCGGATTCTGTGGAGCGCACATAGGAACCAGGGCTTTAGCTGGAAAGGCGATAAAGTAGGGATTCTATTGGCCCACCATAAACATCGATGCCAAAATGTTGGTTCGGCAATGTGAAGCGTGCCAGAAGACGGGAAATCAGCAGAATCTGCCTTCAATGCCAGTTCATCTAATTCCTCCAACTTGGCCTCTGCAGAGGTGGGGAATGGACCTAGTAGGCCCGTTGCCAACAGCTCAAGGCAACTGCCGATTCGCGGCTGCGGCAGTCAATTATTTCACGAAGTGGGTAGAGGCAAAACCACTCGCGAATATCACGGCGAAGCAACGGTTCGTAAATTCTTTTGGCGTAATATAGTCCGCGGGTTCGGAGTTCCTAGAGAACCGACGGTTGACAATGGCAAACGGTTTGATCGTTACACCTTCAAAGAATACTTGCGGAACCTTAGGCACACAGGCGAAGTTTTCATCAGTATATCATCCACAGTCCAATGGTACAGTTGAAAGAGCCAACGGCCTGATCTTTTCGGGAATCAAGAAATGTTTGTTTGATCAGAAAAAGGGAAAGTGGGTCGATGAACTTCCGAAGGTGATCTGGTCTCACAACACCACAGTCTCAAGGGCAACAGGTTTCACGCCTTTTCGCCTGCTTTTCGGGACTGAGGCTATGACACCGGAGGAGATCAGGAATGAAAGCATGAGAGTCCTGAAGGGAAAAGAGATAGAGGAAATTGATAAGAAGGTGGAAAAAGACATGATAGAGCTGACAATCCTTGAAGCAGCAGAAAACATTGAGAAATACCAGAGAGAGACAAGGGCATGGAGGGACAAAAAGGTGGTCCGAAAGGACATTAAAACTGGTGATCTTGTCTTGAAAAGAAAGAAAAATTGGGAGAACCCGGGGAAAACTTCATGAGTCATGGGAAGGGCCTTACATCGCCGGGGAAACGGATATGCCGGGGGCTTTTCGCCCGATGGAGCAGAGCTGGCGAAGAGTTGCCGTATTCGTGGAATGCCGACTGACCTAAAAAGGTATTATCCATGAAAACCCTAGTTGTAGATAGATGTAGCGGGTAGTAGTTTTTCGATTTTCGTAAGTTTGCACTTTAGGAAGATAAAAACCCGAATCACGTGTCTGTAAGTGATTTCGGAGCAAAAAACTAGTTTTATTTCTTATAGTCGTACTAGAATAAGAAGGACCGTACTCTTTTCCTTGCAAAGGGGGCTCTAAATCAAGAGGCAAGGTTTTTAACGAGGCGGATCCTATGTAAATACTCTTTCTGATATATATATATATGAAAAGAGTCTTCCCCCAAATTGCGTGTCTCAAGAATTCCATCGTGAAAAAAGAAAAAAGTTCGTGAGAAAGGCTTCCTGATAGCCGAAATTCCATCGTGAAAAAAAGAAAAAAAGTTCGTGAGAAAGGCTTCCTGATAGCCGAAATTCCATCGTGAAAAAAGAAAAAAAGTTCGTGAGAAAGGCTTCCTGATAGCCGAAATTCCATCGTGAAAAAAGAAAAAAGTTCGTGAGAAAGGCTTCCTGATAGCCGAAATTACATCGTGAAAAAAGAAAAAAGTTCGTGAGAAAGGCTTCCTGATAGCCGAAATCCCATCGTGAAAAAAGAAAAAGTTTGTGAGAAAGGCTTTGTGACAGCCATAATTCCATCAACGAAAAAGAGGCCTGAGACAACAACAAGTTGTGGCCTAGAAAAATCCCATCCATCAAGGGATTCCCACCGAAAAGGCCTGAGACAACAACAAGTTGTGGCCTAGAAAAATCCCATCCATCAAGGGATTCCCACCGAAAAGGCCTGAGACAACAACAAGTTGTGGCCTAGAAAAATCCCATCCACGAAGGGATTCCCACCAGAAAGTTCGCATGATGATTTCGAGAAAGTGAATGTCTAAGGGTTTGCCTGCGTATTCTCACTCAGTATAGATTGTTGAAAATTTTTCAGGTATCATCATTGTAAGAAAAGGGCAAGGGGCTCCATCAAACAATCGCAGAAAAATCTTGGTTGAAGCAACTGAGGGTTGCAATTTCAACCGAGGCAAGTCTCCGTCGGATCGGGGCAAGTCCACAAAATTCGAAAAACAAATTTTGTCGACTTGCACAACGACGTCGAAATTTTCAAAAATTAACGAAGATTTCTCCTAAAAGATGTGCTCGAAATCCTGGAATAGTAAGATTCGTGAACCTGCCTTCGAGTTTTCATGCAAAACGGCAAGGTGGGGGAGGGTGACGTTTTTTCAAGAAAAAACGTATTCATTGCCTTATTCGCATAAAAACTCCCGAATAGTTCCTCGATAATTACAATAATCAGTGCGAAATTTAGAATGAAAGTTCTACAACATGTCCTGGTTTACAAACGTTGTTTTCAACCATATCACTGGCATAGGCGAAGTCAGATGCATCGGCTAAGGGGCTAAGGGGCTCCATCTTGGGAACCTTCGAGGGCGGCGGAGTAGACGACGCGGAACGAATCTTCTTACGAAGTAAGAAAAATGAGGAGAGATCAAAACAACCTATAGAAAACTTAAGCGAGGCCTCAAGCCAAAAATCGGAAAAATCTTGTTCGGGATGTGCTCGCTTGAAGAGACGCCACGCTTCACCACTAACGAACATACTATCCCGATGAATTCGCAGTGGTAGCACGTCCTGCGCAGGCCCAGCTTGCAGGACCTGCGCAGGTGAAAATATACAAAACATCTGTTCAGAAAAGTTTGATGAATCTACATGAATGTACAACCAATCTCGAATTCACCCAAAAGTCTGGACATATCATTCAGTTTGTAACATCCACCTTCGGAGAATCCTCCTCTCGTTCGGGGACCTGTTCGCCATCGTTGCCATCATCGCTGCTGCTGCTACTGCTGCTGCTGCCACCTGAGTCGTCTTCGCCGGACTCGCTCGAACCCTCGCCGGAGGTCGATCCTTCGGGAGACGCGGCGGTGCTCTCTCGGTTCTCCTCTTCCTTCAGCTGAGAAAGGAAGGCAAAAGTGAGGAAGGTTTAGAAAACTGAAACATCTGCGACAAACATAAGTCACGAAATCGAACAAAAGAAACTACCTCAGCAAGCTTTGCCTGCGCAATGGTCTTAACAATATCCTCCCCGCCAGTCAGCCAAAACTCCCTCGCGAACTTCATCTTGATGGCTTGAACGTCGGAGTTCGCTCGAAGTATCGCGGTACTAGTAGCGCTGGGGAATCGAGAGAGATTCGCGCGAAACTTCTCCAGGTCAACACAGTCATAATCGTGAAGAATCTTCAAGATACTCTCCACAGAGAAAGCAACAGCGAAGTTGCTGGCGCCAGAGATCACCTCGGTAAGGGCCTTGAACTCGGCCTCCAGCCAATCCATGAAATCGGGAATATCGATGTCATCCGGGAGAGGGGCTGGACGAACACCGTACTCATTCAAGGACTTCTGGTACTCCACATAGAGCAGTTTCAGCTTTTCCAGAATCTCCGAAGTGTTTTTCTTCGAGGCTTCACCTTGTTCTGCCAGCGCCTTCTCAAGATCCACGATTTTGCGATCCTTTGTGCTCAGGGACTTGGCGAGGCTGGCGTTATTGATACGAAGATCTTCGGCGATTTTCGTAGCTCGCTCTTGCTTTTGCCGAAGTTTTTCAATCACGCTCAGATCATCTTCATGAGATTTTTGAACTTTCTCAAGCTCTTTCTTGGATTCCTCGAGCACGGCCTCTGTGACTTTCTTTTCATCGTGACTCGTTTTCAAAGCCTCCGCCAGCTCAGCCACCTTTCTCTCGAGTTCCAGGTTCGTGGATTGCGCGAGGGTGAAGTTACGCTCTAGTTCCTTGGACTTCTGAGAAAGTTGTTCGTTAATCTTCTCCTGTTTAGAGAGCCGCTCTATGGCAACCTTCCCAAGCATAGAGTACTTGAGGGTACAATCCTCGTGGAAGCGTGCAAGCTTTGAAGGAGAGTAAGAATGCAAAAGATCCTTGAATTCTGAAAAATTCAGGAGTAAGTCTCGGACCAAGATTCGACAATCGTGAATGACATGAAGAGGTAGTGAGGATGAATGAACCTTGCTTACTAAAATGCTGCATGGTGACTTGTTTAGTCGAACCTGAAGAGGTTTTCCCTCGAGGCGAAGGAGTGGTTTCGGAGACAGAGAGAGGCCTTTTCTCGGAGCCTTGAGCAGCTTCTTCGGGTCGTTCTGACGCCTCCTCTCCTGTTTCATCAACAATTGCGGACGATTTCCACAGAGTTAAAAACTTGGACGTCTTGCTCCCAACGCCACTTGTCTCGAAACCAACACGCAATAGCTTGCCGCGATGAGACGTACCAAAGCTTTTGTTAAAAGCGGCTAAGGAAGGAGAGGGCGCCGGTCTTCGGGGGACGACCTCCCGAACTTCAACCAAAGGAACATGTTCGGTAGGATTGTCTCCCCTTTGAATAGTGAGCTCAAGGTCCGGGCGAGGTCGGAGGAGGCTTGGTCGGCGGCGGGGACTTCGCAACGAAGGGGCTTCGGCGGCGGCGGGGGGCTCGGTGTGAACGGCAACTTCGGCGAAGAACAACGGACTTCTCAAAGAACGGCGAGGGGATGTCTCCTTTCGAACTTCGGGGGCAGCATCTGAAAAGGAATCAACATCCACGAATTCATTCTCGGAACCAGATGGGCAGCTGTCTCGAAAGTTAAACAGTGGCCAGAGGAAAACACCTTTAAGGCTATCTGTGTCCGCGAAGGTGTCGTCGTCGAAGGCGGATGGGACTCGCCGAACGCTGGTGGAAGAAATTTTCTTCACAGCCTTTTTTGGTTTCTTGCGGCTCATCTGGGCAAGCCCCGCGCGCCCTGGAGTTCAGCATCCGAAGTTCGAGGTTCGGAGGTCTTGCGCTTCCGCTTCGACGATTCCAGTGATCTAGTCCTCGAAGGCTTGACTCCCGAAGAGGCCCCCTCACTGGCAGGCGACGAGCCTCGTTTCGACGACCTTATTCGGGGAGCGTTGATTGGGGCGGCTGAGCAACTGGCAACAGCGACGGCGGGAAGTTTCAACTTGGGACCAGGGCCTCGAGAGTTGAAAAATTTATCACCACAAACTTCCGAAAAGATGCGGTTGATTTTCTTCTTGTGCTTCACCAGGGCCTTATACGCCTTGTACTCGTTCATGGTATATTCGCCTACCATGACGTTCACCCTTTTTTCCACTTCATCCATGAAGTCCTTGGCGCTCTGGCCCTCGCGAAGTTTGATCCCGAACTTCGGGAAAGGCACCTTCTGATCTGCCCAGTTGACATTGTAGTACACGAGTTCAGCAGGGGACCAACCGTTCGAGATAGGCCAGACCCGCGCGGCGACGAATTCTTTGATAATATCACGGCCGCCAAGTATTGTGCTAGCCAGGTGAAATGCATTCTCACAGCTTCTGATTCCCAAGGCCCGCTGGTTGTACTTCCCTACATTCACCGCGGCGAGAGGCGCGATCGGGCATGACAGCTTCGGCACATCGACCTTCAAGTAAAACCAGAGAGATTTCCAATCGTCGGTAAGGTTGGACTTGCAGCAAGGAGCGATCTGGATTCGGGTGATTCCTTGTCGGGTGTTCTGGCGTCGCGTATTGAAGGTGCAGCACGCGTGCTGACTGTGGTAGAACTGCCCATCTTCACCTTTGACAACTTCGGGGATGATCACCAGTTCGTAGAATCTGGTGAAAGCGTCGATGGTAGGACTGCAGCCGAAGGTCTTCAAAATCCAGATAAACTTTGACACTTCATGTAACACCCTAAAATTCCATCACTAAATTAATATAAGCAATAAGGTGTTTTAGTTTTAATTTTCTAAGGATTAATTAAATTATCAATTAAATTTGGCCTTTAAAATATTTAAATATCATTTTAATAATTTAGAAGCAATAAGTGCTTGTGCATCATGATTTGAATGCATGAGTTTTTTTTGCTGTGGTGTGGTTTTAAAAGTCTTAAAATATTAGTGAAAAAGTCCTTAAAAATAATTGTGAAATAGTTTGTGAAAATTTGTGTAAAAGTTTGAATTTAAAATATGTTTGAAAAGTTGTTAAAAATGGTTTGTGAAAAGCCTTTAAAATAGTTGGAGAAATTTGTGTTAAAATTGAATTTGAAAAGATGTAAAAGATTTGAATCTAAAAAGGTTTGAAATTGGTTTAAAAATGGATTTGAAAAAGAAAAGGAAAAAAAAAGAAAAAGAAAAAAAGAGCAAACCCAACCCAATCCCCCGCGGCCCATCCCTGCTTCCGGCCCACGCGGCCCAGTGCCCCGCCCCCTCCCTCTCCCTCACGCGGTCACCAACAGGTGGGGCCCACCTGTCGGCACCTTCTTCCTCCTCCCACCTCTAGCTCTCCTCCCGTGCTTCAGTCAGCGCCGCCGCCGGCCTTTGCCCCGCGTCACCCGCGCCTCCCCTCCTTGAATCGCTGTCGTTAAGGTGCAATTAATCCTCGGCTTCACTCCCCCCATTACTCCTTCGGTTTCCTCTCCATTCAAGCCTCTCCCTTGATTGTCATCAAGACCGGCCGCCGCCATGGCCATTGATGGCCATCACCCCGGCCGTGGTCCTATCCTCCTCCTCCTTGCCCTATAAAAGCACATCCCATAGCCCTGCGACTGCTTTTTTCACTCACCCGTGCCTCCCTTCCTCTCCTCCCTCTCCACAGAGCCGCCGCCGCCATTAATGGCCACCGCCGGCGAGCACCCGCCTCACCGCGCCTCCTCCCTTTCCCCTCCCCCGCCTATGCCCTGTAAAGGACGAGCAACACCTCCTCTCCATCCCGCGCCCTCCCCTTCTCTCCTCGCTCACCACAGCACCGCCGCCGCGGAGCACCACCGCCACCGCCGCCCCTCGCCGCCGATCTCCTCCTCCGCCATGATTCCCTCTCATCTGAGCCCCTGGTAAGCTTCCCCTCCTTCCCCTCTTCGCGTAGAGCCTTTCCGCGTCCAAATCCGAGGCCGGGAGCGCCGTATGGCCTCCTCCGCGAGCCCCTCCGCCGCCGCCGCCGCGCGCGCGCGCCGCCGGCCGTCTCCCGCCGCCGCGGCCGCCTTTGTGGCACCCGGGCCGTCCGATCGCGGCGGGCGGTCCAGATTAAAAGGGACCGCGTACCCCTTGGATCGGTCCACCGTGGACCGGTGGGACCGGTCCACGGCCCGCCGTCCACGAGCCCGCGTCACCGCCGCGTCAGCATGACGTCAGCTTGCGTCAGCATCGCGTCAGCACAGCCAACCGCAGCCCGCCACGTGGCGCCACCGCAGCCTCTCCGTCGGCCGCCCTGGTATTTTTGCAAAAAGAACCCCGAGTTTCTGGAAATTACAAATATACCCTTCCACCTATCAGAACTCTTACAATTCAGTCCTGATTCTTATGTCTAGGCCCCTGATCTCCTTGGTTTCTCTATTCTAAAGCCCACCCGTGACCTTTTACGTGTTAGACCTCCTAGTTTCACATATAATTATGTTTAGGTCCCTGAAATCTTGCAGAAAACCCCCTAAACTTCCAGATATTCACAAATTAG
Source organism: Cenchrus americanus (assembly GCA_947561735.1). Classification (NCBI taxonomy): domain Eukaryota; kingdom Viridiplantae; phylum Streptophyta; class Magnoliopsida; order Poales; family Poaceae; genus Cenchrus; species Cenchrus americanus. The sequence continues at coordinate 63,153,180 of OX387240.1, forward strand.
TCCCTGAATCTTGTTTTAGCCATATCTTTTCCGTCCTAGCTCCGTTTTAAGCATTCTTGGTGTCCATGCGACCATCTTTTAAAGCCCGACAGATCTAGAATCTTGTTTTCTCCATATCTTTTGCGTTGTAGCTCCGATTCCACCGTTTCAAGTTGCGATAGGCTCATATCAACTCAAAGTACGCGTTAGGAGCAATGATGTACATGTTCTCTGTTTTATATTTTATTTAAATATTAAATATGATTAAATCCTATTACACATGCTTTTCTAATTAAAATCTAATTAGAAGTTTAACATGTGTTTTCATAAGAAAGTTAATATGATTAATATTAAATGAACATTTCTTTTAATTCAAAGTTAATTAGATGTATACCTCGGTTTTATAATCAAACTTAATTTGATTAATGATTATGCAATTTGCTTTCTACTAAAATGTACCATAGGCAATATCCCGAGTTTTCTTAATTAAATGTTAATTTGATTAAAATAAATATAAATGTGTTTTTAAATTATAATTTGATTAGAACAACTCGAAATATAAAGATAAACGCCTAGATGCTTTTACATGTTTCTTTTAAAAATAAATGTTTAATTTGCTTAAATCATACTTGAATATTTATAAGTAAAATTGGAATAGGCTTACATCGTCTTTTAAATATAAATATAACTTGCTTAATTATAAATAGGCTATTTCTCTGAAATAACCTATACACATGATTTTACTTAATTAAAAGATATCAAACGCATAGCTAGATCTTGTTTGTGATCATCCAAATCTCCCGATAGTTCCGAGTGTTCCTTGTGTTCGCTTTCCTAAACCCAGACCCTGTTTTCCCTTTAAGCTTTTCATGCTTGGTGTATTGTTTTGTTTATTGTATGTATTCTTGTGTGCTCGTAGACATCGTGTCAGTTTCAAGCGAGCAGCCAGTTGAAGTAGATCAAGAGCAAGTGTTTGAAGAAGAAGAACCTTAGTGATTAAGCAAGGAAGGCAAGTGGTCTTCTCCCCCTGCATGATTCTATTTTATCCTATGTAATTGCATGACAACTAAGTTTATATTTATTATGTTATTGCATTAAATTGATGGGAACACCCTTTTTAAGGACTTACCTAGACTTTTACCCACAATCTTTGGATCAACCCTGTTTAATAAATGTTTTTGGGTAGAATATGCTAGTTGCTCAACTTGGGTTGGATAAAAATGGTTTTCGAAGATAAATGCTTATATGTTTTATGACGATGATGCTTTTGGTAATACAAGATCATGTGATTTAATCGGAACATGGAGAACCACCCAAGAAAACATGCGCAACCACAGTGTTACATGGCTCTGACCTTAGCCAATTAATTAGGTGTGCGATTGATCTGATGGCCCTTTTCCGAAAGGAGCGAGAGGGGGATCCGGGGTTGCGGGGGTATAGCCCGGTCCTTTTGGGGTAGCGACCTTTGCTAAGGTGCCGACCACTAGGGAGGGTTATGGTCCGCCCGATCTGTAACTATGCGGGTCGTTAGTCTTTTGTATACCTTTGTAAAGGCTTCGTAGCGTCCCTATGCAATCACACCTCGGAAGTGTGGTATGATGCCTGATCAGCATCGCATGGTTGGGTTCAAAGTTCTTCGGAACTTTTACGCGAGCTGTGGGTAAAGTGTGCAAACCTCTGCAGAGTGTAAAACTGATCGATCAGCCGTGCTCACGGTTATGAGCGGCTTGGACCCTCACATGATTAATAAACTTGAAGATGAGAATAAATCGTGGTTTGGTGAAGCTCGATGTGCTTTGGGTTGTTTTGTACTTAAATGTTTCTTAAGTGGGTTGGTATATACTTACATCTAGTAACTAGGCGTTCTTTAATTAAAAGTTTGACCAATATTAAAATGCTAACCGCTGCAAAACCATAGCCTATCCTTGATAGCCTTGCATCTTCCCCCACTTGTTGAGTACCAACCATAAGTGTACTCAGCCTTGCTTACCGCTGTTCAGAAGAGACGATTGGTGAAGAGTTCTACTGCGACCTTGAGGAGTTCTGAGGCATGCGTCTCCCCCAGTCAAGTGTCTGTGGAAGCGGAAGACGAAGACTCGTCGTGTAGTTATCGTTTTCCGATGTTAAAGACCTTCGTGTCTTCCGAATGAGTGTAGTAAGTTGATAAACCCCTTGTTATGTTTTTACTGTCTATGATGTTACACTCATTTCGTCTATCATATGTGTGGAACTAGATCCTGGCACACATATGAGATGCATCTGGTTTCCCTCCGGAAATCGGGTGTGACACTTCAAGGAAGGATGTCGGAGAAAGCTGGTGGATCTTCACCGAAAATGCATCGAGAATAGCCGGCGGGATGGGGTCACAAGGGAACCTCAGCCCGCAGATGAAGAAGTCCCGAAATACCACAATCTCTCCCTCCTTAGGAGTTGGAATCAGCTCATCAAGCGGGGCACGCCCAGCGCCAGGGGAGAAAAATCCGGCCTTCTCGTACTCACGAATCGTGTTGCTTGTAACCTTCGACTCTCCGAAGGCGAGTGAGGGCGGCAGCGGGCCGGAGTTTCTTGCCCCCGATTAGATCGTCGACACCGCATCCACATCCCCGATGTCTTCGCCGCCGTCAGACCGAACCTCCCCATCTTCGCGACTACGGGAGCCACTGGGCGAACCAGAATCTTCGGCCGGTGTAGCATGCTCCGCGCTTTCGGCAACTGGGTCAAGCGGGAGACCGGCAGCGACGCGCTCTTCGGTAGTCATGGGCCTAGCTGTGCTTTTAACGCGAGCCACCTAACCAATAGTTACGAACATACAGACAGTTAAGAGTAATGTTCGAGAATAAAACTCGCGAAATCGTGACATCGCTACACCGAAGTTTAACAAAGTAACAAATCGACAAAAGAAAGATAAAGAAATACCTTAGAGAAGCGTGAATAACACCTGGAGCTAGCAAGCTTTCTAGCAGAAAACCAGTTTCCGCGAAGAAAGAGAGATGCACGAATCATGAAAAGCTGGAGAGCCGTAAAATTTTTTTTAACAGCAGCAGCCCTCTATTTATAGGGCCGGAGAGGGGCAGTTCCGCGAAGCACGCCTCGATTTAACCGTCTTTGGCTCCCCGGGCGACGCGTGTCCCCTCCGACGTTCCGAGGGTGACGTTTTTTACTAAATTTCTGAAGGATTCGTGGAATCGGACCGTCGGAGTCAACCCGCTTCCCCGAGGGGCTAGTGTTGGGGAATTCAGGAAAACCCGTCACCCTCGAAACGTTGAGCTTAACAAAGTTCTCAAAGCATGTTTTTCAGGAGCAGGGAATTCGCGATTCTCGGAAGCCTGGAACCTGTGAAGTCTCGAATTCGCGAATGTGCAGAGTTCGGGAATCTTGATTCGGCGAGGAGGTGGAGTCACGAACATGCGGAAGCCCGGAATCTCAACTGTCGATGGCCCGAACTTCGGAGAACGACGGCGATTCGGGAATGCGTTGAAGACCCCGTTCGGGAGTCGGGCGCTTGGACATGCGCGAACCGGTCGAGAAGCAAGGGCCAATTCGGGAATCGTTGAAGACCTAGTTCGGGAGTTTCATGCGAAGACATTCACGAACCGGGGGAGAAGCAAAGTCAAAGTTGTAGTCCCAAAAAGTCCGGGTTTAGAGTGTGAACTAGTGGCGATTTGTAAATATGTTAGATAAAAGACAATCCTGTATGCGTTCACACTAGGAATATTCTCTGAGGCTAAGGGTGTTATCGGTATGTAAAAGTCCCTTCGTCTCCCTATAAAAGGGGGCGCAAGGGCACGTGTAAACGGATTCAGACTTTTTTGGAACTTGTGCTACTTGCAGAGGGAATCACAGTCTCTTTGCGCTCTGACCTTGAACTTGAATGTGTTAAGAACTCTTACTTGTGTTAGGGTAGTCATCCGAATTTTTCGGGTAACCCCCCAACACTTACCAAGAAGGGAAATTAATCTTGAAGAAATATGGGCTGAGTTTACTACTCCGGTGATTCAAGAAACAGTAACACCTCAGATAGTGCCGCTGTTCATACCCTCTGATTAGAGCACTAGTGCTAGTCCTCCAGTTGTAGTAACTCATGAGCCACCGAGTGAACCACCTAGCATGCCGCAAATTGTGGCGCCTAGTGCTGAAGTACAAAACCCCATTATTGAACCTCAGACTGTTCCTCAACCAGTTGCTGCTGCGGAACCTCGGAACGTTCCCTAGCCAGCTGAGCCTTTGCGAAGATCACAACGGGAAAAGAAGAAAGCACTTCCTGACTGTTATGAGACATATTTAAGTGAAGATGCTTATGACGTTGGGAAAATTTATGACCCCGACTAATTTAGAGAAGCAGTATCATGTGAGAACTCTGCTAAGTGGGTTGAGGCAATGGAGGAAGAGCTAAGGTCTATGAGTTCAAATGATGTTTGGGATCTAGTAGAAATTCCTGATGGAGTCAAACAGATAGGCAATAAGTGGGTCTATAAGACTAAGCGTGATTCTAAAGGGAATGTCGAACGATACAAAGCTAGGCTTGTGGCCAAAGGCTATACACAAAAGGAAGGGGTTGACTATAATGAAACTTTCTCCCCTGTGTCTACTAAGGATTCCTTTATGGTCGTCATGGCGCTAGTCGCTCATTATGATTTGGAGCTACATCAGATGGATGTCAAGACTGCATTCCTTAATGGTGACTTGGATGAGGTTGTTTTCATGAAGCAACCAGAAGGTTTTGTTGTAAAAGGCAAGGAACACATGGGGTGCATGTTAAAGAGGTCCATTTATGGACTTAAGCAAGCATCAAGGCAATGGAACCTTAAATTCGATGAAGTGATTAAGAAATTCGGATTTAAGGAAAATGAGATGGATAACTGTATCTATACTAAGATAAAAGGTGGAAAATTCATAATCCTAGTGCTTTATGTGGATGATATTTTGTTAGCCAGCAGCGATAAGCATATGCTGTATGAGACAAAGGGCTTTCTCTCATCCAAATTCGATATGAAAGATCTTGGTGAAGCCTCTTACGTTTTGGGCATTGAGATACGCCGAGATAGGACCAAAGGTGTGCTAGGATTGTCTCAAAAGGCATACATTGAGAAAATGCTTAAGAGATATAATATGGACAAATGTAATGCCTCACCTGTCCCAATACAGAAGGGCGATAAATTTAGTGATAAGCAGAGCCCTAGAAACCAATTGGAATTAGATGAAATGAAGGGTATACCTTATGCTTCAGCTGTCGGGAGCTTAATGTACGCGCAAGTCTGTACGCGTCCAGACTTGGCATTTGCAGCCAGAATGTTTGGAAGATATCAAAGAAATCCAGGAAAGGTCCACTGGAAAGGTCTTAAGAAGGCATTACGATATTGCCAAGGGACCAAAGAATTGATGCTTACATATAAGAGATCAAATAATCTTGAAGTAGTGGGTTATGCTGATGCTGACTTCGCTGGGAGTAAAGATGATTCAACATCTACTACTGGTTACATATACACCCTAGCCGGAGGAGCAATATCTTGGAGAAGTGTTAAGCAAGATTTGGTCGTAGGGTCAACGATGCATGCTGAATTTATGGCATGTTATGAAGCATCGGGACAGGCCATATGGCTTAAAGATTTTATTCCGGGACTTAGAGTAATTAACAGCATCTCGAGACCAATAACGTTATACTGTGATAATCAAGCTGCAGTATTCTTTATAAGGAACAACAAATCAAGTAGTGCTTCTAGACACATCGAGATTAAGTACCGTGCTTCCTTACAAAGATGCCATAATCAAATCATTAAGATTGATCATATAAGTACTAAAGAAATGATAGCGGATCCGCTCACCAAAGGCTTGCCACCAAACGTATTTTTGGAACATGTTGTCAACATGGGTTTGATGGAAGAGCTTTAAAGGTTCTGGTATAAAGAACAATAAGAACTCCCAAAACAAAGAATAAGCGTTCAAACAAAGTGTTTCAGTGAGACTGTAGGTAATGGGGTCACAGTAGTGTATCAAGCTACCGACGACGCATTGGTCCGGTATCTACTGTTGCACTGAGGGCGAACATTAGATTGATATGAACATCCTTAACCGTTCGATCAAGTGGGAGAATGTTGGAAGGTGATCTCACTATTAAGGAAAGTCCAAACAATTAGAAGGTGAGATTCACTGTTAAGGAAACCAAAAGAAATAAGGAAACCACCTAAAACGTGATTATCTAGTGGTTATCACGAAATCATATTTATGGGCTGTAATCGGTGGGCCCATACTAAGTTTCTATCTTAAGGGCAGAGCCCTACCCCCACAACACTATAAACTAGGTGATACCCCGCGCGTTGCTACGAGAATTTTTTAAACAAAATTTTAAGGTGAAATGTGAAAGTAGTGACACCAAAGATATTACATGACAATATTCGTTTGTAAACTCATTATATATGAAAGCGTGTTATTTTGTTGAGAGTGAATCATTCTAAAATCATCAGCAAGAATTTTGTGGTGTGATATACATCTTTTGTAAGCACGCTTTAAAATCGATTAAAGACATAAATATGTGATTTGGTGGATGATGACATGGCGTATAGTGGATGATGACATGGAATGCTTGCATGTTGAGAGAAATCCAACCATGATTTGTAGTGGGTCTCACCTATATAAGTTTTATAGATAAGAGCCTTTGGCATAGCATAGCCAAAACCATCCAATCGAGTCCTACTCGAGCCTAACCACGAATCCGATTACTGAGAGTGCTGGAGGGGAGTAGAAGCCTCTGCCCTAGACTAGGGCAGTGCCGGTGGCGCCCAGAAGGACGCCGCTACCCTGCAGCGACACCCACGACCACTGCTACGACACCAAGGAGATCTCTTATGGCTGCTAACGCTGGTATAAAATTTGTACCCACCATATTCCGTATTAGTAGATTGATTCATGTAATAGGCAAAGATATTAGATCCTGCTCATTTGCTTGTTGCTGTCTAGCGCTGCGCAGGATGTAAGGCCGACAGCCAGGCCAGAGGCATTGTCTAGCGGCGGATCATCCATAGCGGCAGAGAACGGAACACGGACGGGCAAGCCATAGCCAGGCGCAGCCAGGCCGGAGGCGTCGACGAGCGGATCATCAATGGTGGCTGTGGAGGGAACGCTGGCTGCCAGGCTATCATCCATGGCGCCGGAGGAGCGAACACCAGAAACGGCGGCGGCGAAACGAAAAGATACTTCCTTCAGAAAGCATGCGATCGATCCATGCAGATGCAAAAAAGAATACAAAGGCAAAATTGTCTTTCCATGTGGCAAATATATGTATTTGGATGAGAAAAAGGATAAAATACACCTAGTGGCATGGAAATCAAGTGCCACATGTTTCAAGTCCTATTTTTACGAAGTCAATATTTAAAATGGAAAAATTGCGAAACTCGACGATTAGAGTCCCAAATCTGCAATTTTCTCGAAAAGAAAAGTGGCCGCTGCCATGCCTTACGACACGATTCTTCTTGCCACCCTCGCCGCCAAACTCCCAGACTCTGGTGACCTCCTTCCTAGCCAGGTCGAGCTCCACGACCCTCCCCGCCGCGTCCTTCTCCGGGTGCAGCGCCATGAACCGGACCACCTCGTCGTCGTCTTCCCCGGCGACGACGCCGTCGAGCCTGACCTCGTGCTTCGGCCCCGCCACTGCGGCGGCGGCGGCGAGCCCTCGAGCACCCGCACCGCCGCGCGCGCGTCGATGGCCGGCCGTCCGCCGACCGCGCCGCCGTGGAAGTGCATGGACCCGGAGAGCGCCGCGGCGGGGACTCCGAAGTCGACGTCCCGCGGCGGGGACCACGACCACGACTCCGACGAGAACACCTCCACCTCGCCACCGCCCGGTGAAGTTCACGACGCGGAATCCGGCGGAGGAGGAAGGGCAAAAATGCACGCACTTCTGAGTCGGGGACGGGGACCCGCGGAGCCCCCTAAGTGGTGGTCCAGATTTGCTTTAGGGCTTGTTTGGGAATTAGTGGAATGAAGGGGAATGAAGGGTATCGGGGTGGAGAAATTTCCATTATAAGTCAAAATTTCTCAAAATCCCCTTCAATCCTCTTCCATCACTTGAATCCTCCATTTCCCAAACAAGCCCTTAAGATTGGTGTTTTCATCCGACGTGGTAGCTCATTAGCGAGGTGTGCGCTTAATTCGTTTGGGTTAAGCTGGCCGCAGGTGGGGCCCGCTGCGTTGACGTTGGTGTCCTTCCCCCGCGGCGGCCGCTCTTCAGTTCTATCTGGTGGCCATTTTTGCTAGGGTTCGTGGCGGCAGCCCTGGTGGGTAGAGCGGCGACCTCGCGGGGGCTTGTGGCGTGGCGATTTCGCGGCGCCCGCGACGTCTGGTGGCGGTTGTCGTGCCCGGATCTCGCGGCGGCGCCACATCTTGTCGACCTCGTCTGCTTCCCATGCCGCGCCGCCATGAGTCGACAAGACGTGGCCGCCATGAGGCGAAACCCTAACGGCAGGGCCGCCGCCGCCGCTAGTTCCCGTTGCGCTGGACGAGGTGGCCGCGACGGCCAACAATAGGATCCGGTCAGCGGCGCCGCCGCCGACCCGCCGCCGCAATTCCGGGCCTGGCAACGGAGGCAGCCCACAATCCCCGCGCGTCGCCAATCGTCAACCTCGTCGATGACAGGCTGCCGAAGCGCACGACGGCGGCGGAGAATGACCAAAGAGCTCAAGACAACCGCAACACCAAGCATCAGAATCCAACGACGGCAGCCGATTGTACAGGTATGTACTCTGCAATTATGCGTAAATCTCACTGCAGCGAGAAATCACATATCCCATCCGACCGCGAATTGAATTCCACAGGTGCGTCGGCAGCGCAGATCCATGATAATAGCTGCAGCCACGAGTTCGGTGTGTCCTGCCCGCTTGCGAATCCGCAGCCAGATCGAACATCAACAGGACAGGTTGGGAGCCTAATCGAGGAAACAAACGACCTCGCTTTGCCTGTGACCCTACTCTAATTGGTAACGCAAGAGAGTTGATCAGCAAGCGGCGGGGGTAAGTCCGAGCCAATCTCAAGTTATTCTGTTCTGCATTTCAATTATTTGGCATGGTCCAATTCAACCATTGCTTGGATGTTTATTCTCATTCAGCGAGCATGTGTAATTTTCCTTTCAACTTTGCTTGTACGATTAATTTCGTATTACATATCATTAATTTGCCTACAATGAAAATAAATTACCATTATGCACTAGAAAAAACAAAAAAAAGGCTTTTGACAGCATGTAAGACTGCTGTTTTTTGGCACTTACAGCTTGAACAGTTTATACAAACTATATATGTACTAGTATTCGCTGGACTGACAGGTAAAAAACTCTCATAACTTTCAGGAAGAAACCAAGGAGCGGTTCAGATTATCGCATAGCACCAAACGAGGAGACAGCTATTGCAAAGGCCATTCGAACATCACAATCAAGACCAGGCGAAGCGATATTTTATCCCCATGAAAGAACAACATTTAACAGTGTGAATGAGGCAAGGGATTTCTACAACCTCTACTCATGGGAGATGGGGTTTGGAGTTAGGCTGTATCGGGGCTGCAAGAATGAAGAAAAGACAAGTATAGGACAACACATGATGTTGTCTACTCATGTTAGGTATTAAGATTGCCTTAATATCTAGGTACTGCAATTAAGAAAAAACACTTACTGGCAATCATACTGCTTTAGCACCCTGCAAATCCATTAACATCTGTTGCTAGCTTTTTTAATGGTAATTGACATACCTAAAACAAGCAATTCATCCAGTTTTACTTTATGAATTCACACATACCATAAAAAAGCAACAATATTCCATCTCAAAGGTATGAGCACTCTATTCTTGTGATATGTACAGTTGAATTTGGGAGTACTGAGATGCAGTTATGATTGACAGCTAGTCAGCTTGAATTTATTTGTCACTTAATTCAATTTTTTCTTTTCTAAAACCTGACAGCCCAAAGCCGCAAACACTAATCTGAAAACGTTTATCGCTTGCAGTTATTTTGATTACTGCAGAAATAAGAATTGAAGTGACCATTTATCCAGCTAAGTTTATGTTCTTGATGTTTCACCTTTCCAGCTATTTTGATTACTGCATAAATAAAATAAGAGTGGCCATATCTACAATTGTCATTTTAAATCCTACATGATATCTGGTTTCTTTCTTGTACACATATTTGCTTCAAGTTGTCCTAAAAAAATCAAGATTTTTGCAGGCATAATGTTTCCAAATTAGCACTCCGCATATGCATTGCTAGGTAAACTCTTTAGTATATGTCCCAAATTAGCAATCTGGATGTGCAATGCTAGGTAAACCCTTTTCTTGATTCGCCATAAACTAAACCGTGTGCAGGGGCGTATACATATCACTAGTAATTTTATAACCCGGCCGGCCATCACGCAATATAGATATCAACTGATGTAGTCTTAACGCCTGTATGCAATTGTTACTATTTGTAAGGATAAAATTTGATGGCACACCACGGTACTGCCACCCAGAATTCGTTGACGGTTTCCCTAGCTTAATGAACCAGATCTACATTTTCATACCTTTCTATATCTTGTGAGACAATTGGTTAATATAAGATGCAGTCTTTTTTTTATCATCGTGAGATGCAGTCTTTTTTATTACAATGTTGTAGCATTTGTTTTCATTATTACTTTCTGGGAAGCGACAGAATGACTGTCATGACCAGCATTGCAGTGATGTGGTCCAAGATAAATCGCTGATTCCTCTAGTTGATATTGCTAATTATAATGTCTGTTAAACTCAGAGATATTATTTTTCACAATAATTTTCTCACTAACTCCTGTCAGCAATGACGTTCTGATCTAATGATGCTGTAATGGACCTCATTTATATGTACCTGTTTTGCCATTTTTGCAGGGATAAAATTTGATATTACACTTACACCTGGCTATGGTTCTTGTGCATTTGTCGATGCCTTGGCCCTGCAGTATGAAGCAGGTCTAACTTTATTACTAAATGTGGCATTTCTGTATTCCAAACCATCTGAAATAATTTTTTAATTACGTTTCATTTTTTTTTGACCAGCGCAGATGATCGCAACATGAAACAGTGCAGTGTTGTTACCCAGGATTTGTTGCCGAATTCTTTAATTGACTCTATCTGGGCTTTGATCCTGGCAGCGATAGCAATGGAGAGGATCATTTCAGCTTCATCGATCATCTTCATCTCCAGCCGGGCCTGGAAAAATGAGCCCGTATCTTGCGTTTTGAGGCCAGCCCGGAAATTTTAGAGGCCCGAATTCCATCTCGCGCTCCAGCCCCTAGTCACCGCGGAACGGGAACGACGCCGCGTTCCTCGTTCCGGGATCGTTCGTCCGGGGCGGGAACGACGGGACGAAATCGATCCCACAAGGTAAAAACGGCATCAAAAACGTTGTCCCCGTTCCCGGTTCGTCGTTCCTCGATCCGTCGTTCCGGGAACTCTGGTGATTAGGCTCCAGCCGCCCCGAACAAAAGACGGCCTGTAAAACGATCTGACTAGTGGGACCCACTCACCCACATGTCAGCGAAGGAAACCAAATCTTGCCGCCACCGGACGCTCAACCTCACGCTTCGCCGTTGCCGCACCGACGACCACGCCCGCCCCTCGCCGCCGGCGACCTCCCTCACTCGCCGGCGACCTTCCTCCCACCGGCGAGGTCCCTTCCGCCGTCAAATTTCGCATCTTGGGGAAGGTCTTCTTCTTCGGCGTGTCGCGTCGGCCGCCTCTCCCACGTGCCGCCGCCCAGCCGTGAGCCTCCGTGGAGGGGCCAGACCGCCTCGTGGCCATGGTTGCCTACCTCTACCCGCTTCCTCGTCGGTCGTCGCGGAATTCCCTTTCTTCACCACTCAGATCGGTTTCTTGGATAGCCGTCTGTGCCATTTGCTCTTATCGGCGGCCAGGCCGAGGGTCGCGTCGGCGAGCCCTGCGTGCGTCTCCACGAGCATGGAGTGGTGCCAAGGCAATGCCGACTCCGCCGTCCGCGACGCCATCCTCTACTGCAAGAAGTCCAGCGTATGTCCATGCCTCCACCCTCACTAATCCACACACACACTGAAACTGCACACACATTGCTGAATCAGTCATCGTGCTATCTAACTGATCCAATTTTTGCATAAACTTTCAGGGACAAGATGCATAACACACTCAAGAACACATGAAACACATGAACTTGATGTGAATCCACGAGAGTGTCTCACTGTCTCTCAGTCAGGCATGAACTTGATGTGAATCCACGAGAGTGTCTCACCTCTCAGTCAGGCGTGCTACGCTGTGTCTTTGGGCGTAAATCAGCACACGAGCAATCGAGGGTAAATCAGCGCACGAGCAACTACGAAATAATCTTGTGGAGCATCTTTGGGCAATTCATAGCTCCAAATAGTTTGTAATTTATTCAAATAATATTGTGTAATTTTCCAGAACATATTACAGATGTTCAGATTTCACATGTTACATATTTCAGTGTAAAACTGAGAGCTCCATTCAGGAAAATGAGACCATTGTTCAGCCCACGGACAAAGTAATACTGTGGCAATATTTCTCTAATTGGTGATGTTGTATAAAGATCAGTAATACTGCTGCAAAGTAATACTGTAGCAATCTATGCATTCTATGATCTTCTCCAAATTGTGATGCTGTTATTAAACTGAACATCAGTTCAGCTAACCATTAAAGTAAATCTGCAGTGATGCTGCAGTAAACTGAACATCCAGTGATGCTGCATATATCCAGTGACAGCCATTGTGACATCATTAAAGTAAATCTAAAAATAAAACTGAAACTGTAGCAGACTGAAAAGCAAACTGCTACAGCTGGATTGTTCTGTACTATCAGCACAGTAGCAAACTGAACTGATGAGTGTTTCATATCTGAAAAAAGATTTTGGCCAACATGCTGTCCAACATGCTTGCCGGCCAGCACAACTTCTGAAGCTTGTATACCTGAACTTTGACAAAGTACTGCTCACCATTCACCAGATGCTAGCTAGTACTGCAACTGGATACTAGCTAGTTTATTTCTCCCTAGTAAATATGCCTACTCCTACAAAATAAGTATGCACCATGTGCTGGAGTAGTAAATAAAATAAGAAACCACATGTGAATATTTGACATTGTCCACCATGACCATAACCACAGGTTGCCGATTTCAGTGAATAAGTCTGAATATTCAGTTGGTTAGAACAAAAATCCATACAAACTGAATCTAAATAAGTCTGAATATTTAGTCAACTAAACAGAAATCTGAAAAATCCATACTTTGTCAACTGAACAAAAATCCATTCATCATTATGAATTCAGTCTATGCTGTCATGCTCTGAATCTATGCATATCTGATGATTCAGAAGTTCACAATTGTATCTGCATACTGTTAGAATAATTGTATCTGCATAATATTCAGAAGTTTACAATGTTGCCATGTTTGCTGCCAGAACTATGACAATTCAGATTCTCATGTCATTTTTCACAATTCAGAAGATACAATCTGAATTGCTCCCAGAATCAGTTTTTGCCAGTGTGTGTATAGAACAATTTGCTGCCAGAATCATTTTTAAGCAATATGTGTGGAGCACATCATGTTAGAATAATTCTGAACCATTTACTGCCATAATTCAGATTCATACAAACTGAATGTCTGATCAGTGAATGTAGTTAACAAGAGAGATATAAAACTCACATTCATACAAATTGGTATCAGCACATACAACCTACAACATTCACTATCTTAAGCTACAACAACAAAAACAAACACTGCTGTTGAGATGTCTGCAGTATCAAACGCTGTTGTGAAGACGTCGAAATTGGGCAGCAGGAGATCTTCAAGAGAGAGAGAGCATAAAATTCATGTGATTGCCGTCGTCCACTAGCGCTGGCAAGTCCTGACCCGATGACATCGCCGTCAGCGAGAAAATTGCAAAATTGGGACTCCAAACGTTGCGCTTCGCGGTTTTGCCATTTCTAACATCAACTTCGCAAAATTAGGCTTTGAAACATTGTTCTCTTGCAAACCATGTCATTAAGTGTATTTTCCCTCTTTTATAATAAAAATACATGTATTTGTGATTTGAAAAGACAGTTTTACCCTCTTCTTTTTTTTCCTTGGTCTATAGACATTGGCTGCCTGCCGGCAACAACCTCCCGTCGGGTGCCGGCGACCGACGTGGTCCGCCGGGTGCCGGCGACCGACGTGGTGCAGCTGTACAGGTCGTCCCTCCGCATCAAAAACATGTGCATCTACGCCCTCAACGCTCATGCCGTCCACGCCCTACGCGGGTCGGGTGTCAGGCTCATCCTCGGCGTCGCCAACGAGGACATCGCCAGCCTCGCCACCGGCGAGCCCACAACCGCGTCGTCGGTGCAGGTCAACGTCAAGTCGTACCACCCCGCCGTGCGCATCACGTACATCACCGTCGGCAACGAAGTCGGCGGCGAGGCTGCGGCGTTGCGCATAGCATCCTCCCTACCATGCGGAACCTAGAACGCGTCCTGGCCGCCGCCGGCCTCGCCGCCGTCAAGGTTCTGGGCTCTCTGGTTGTTGTCATCACAGTCCAAAGGTCCCTACTGGTCCGTCGAGCTCGGGGGCCGAGACGGCCTCGTCTCCAGGAAGAGCGACGTTGATGGCAAGCTCCCCAACCCGGACATGCACCTCAATAACCTCTCGTAGATGTTCCAGAGGAGCGGCCTCTCGCTGGTCGACCTGGTGGCACTCTCGGGGACGCACACCGTCGGCTTCGCGCAGTGCACCGCTTCTTCGATTGGCTCTATGAGTACAGCACCAGCGTGCTAACGAACCCCTCCTTCAACCCCGACTACACGGCTCAGCTCAAGCAGGCCTGCCCGCGCGACGTGGGTGAGAGTGTGAGACCCTCGCCGTCAACATGGATCCTGTGAGCCCCATCTATCACCTTCGGCAACAAGTACTACTCCAACCTGCAGTACGGGCTGGGCTCTTCACCTCCGATCAGGTGCTTTACACCGATGACTCGACCAAGCCGATCGTGAACAAGTTCGCTGCAGACCAGAAGGTGTTCTTCGATGCCTTTGTCACCACGGCAAGCGTGGCCAGGACTTTGGCTGCTTGAGCAGCCAGGGCTTGTCCGGCCGGCGAGGCAAACCAGCCCGTCGTGGACGCGCTGTGCTGCATGGCCGGCGGAGACGAGCGACAGGGCCCGGCCGACGGGGATGAGCGACGGAGCTTGGCCGGCCGGCACGACGTGTCCGGCGGGACGGCCAGCGGGGGTGAGCAGTGCGCCGTCGTCCATTCCGCCGGCCGTCTAGTGGTCGGAACCCGAACGGATGGAGGAGTCGCTTGCGAACCGTGCGTGAGCAGCGATGTCCACGTAGAAAATATTAGGGGTAAAAATGTCCTTTCAGTTTCAAAATGCACTCATTTTAATTAGGAAAGAGGAAAAATATGTATGAGGGCATATTTTGCAAATAGACAACGTTTCGAGACCCATTTTTGCGAAACCTATGTTATGAATGGCAAAGTTGCAAAGCATAATGTTTGGAGTCCTAAATTTGCAATTTTCTCGCCGTCAGCAATGCATTACTGCCTGCTCCGGCTTCCGTTCATCCAGCAAGAACTCCATTGGCAACATCCGCCACAGGCAAGGGAACAGAACTCAAGCACTCGGGCTGCAGTGCCGACAGGAAACCACCGATGAACAGAGCATCGGCCTCTGCCGCCATCGTACACGTACTCATCTTCGTCGTCGCTGCCCCAATCGAGCCCGTCCCTCTTGCGCTTCTGGGTGTTCTTGCCGTGGCCGCTGAAGCGGATGTTGTACACCCTCAACGGCAACTCGACGAGGTTGGCCAGGGCGGTGATGGCGTACTCGAAATTTCTTGGTTGACGAGGCGCGGCCGGCCGGGCAGGGCGCCTGTCGCCGAAGATGCCGCGAGGCAGCGGCGCCCAGCCAGGCACGGCGGCGGCTTGGTCAGGCTCGGCCCGTCACTGTCCGTGCCCGAAGTCGGCCGGATGTCCCCCCTCTTGGATCCGGCCATGGGGAGGGTTCTAAGGCAACGGGCGTCGCGGGAGGACCTCCAGCGGCGAAAGACGCGGGGTGGCGGCGGGGGGCGGCGGGACGAGCGGAGGAGTCGAAGACCAGGAGAGAGAAGAAAGAGGGGGAGGGGGGAGTGGGGCCCACGTTTCGGGGTGGAATAGACTGACTTTTTTGTTTTTTTTCTTTTTTTTAAAGAATCTCACAAATGCGCCCCTTCTGGAAAGATTTCAAAAAATGGACCCTGACCTCGGCGCCATGGACTGCGGCGCCGAGCTTACACGTCTCGACGCCACGGATCACGGCGCCGAGATGGTCCAATTCCTGGCCCACGTGTGCGAACGTGGCGTCCGACGTGGCCAGGGGGTCGGCGCCGACCCTCGGCGCCCTGATCCACGGCGCCGAGGGGCCTTCATAGCCCGTCCCCTTCCCAGCCGAACCTTCCTCGGTTTTTCTCTACCTCCTGTTCCTCCCCTCCTACGTCTCCACATTTCGATTCGTAAGATTTGACCATAAAAACTTCGATTTGATCCGTAGATTGTGACAAGGCAGGTATTTACTTATTCCTCCTCAATTTTAACTCATTGATTTGTTGTTTATAAGTTGTATTAGGCCATATACATTCACTTTGTTAGTTAGGGTTTGAAGAAATATAAGTTTGGTATGAGTTGTATTATTTCTTTTGTTGGCAATGTGATTTGTTGAAATATGAGTTGTACGAAACTTATTGGCAATGTAAATTGTTGAAATATTTGAATCAACACATCAAAATTTGAAATATCATCTTGAAATTTGAAACATCACCTTGAAATTTGAAAAAGTATGTTCACTAAGATTATTAAGAGTGAAAATTTGTGTAGTTTATATTTGGAAAATGTAAAACTAAAGTGATTAACTAAAATGTAAAACTAAAATAAGAAACTAACTAAAATCAGAAACTTATTTTTTTAGAATTAATTATCATCTTGTTTTGCAGCTGCAATGGCTACCTCAGGTCCTGAGTTGGACTTAGAACTCCTCACCAAAACGAAGGTCAATGTAGAGGTGCCAAACGGGATCCACACTCCTATGTGCTTCTGCGGTGACAGTTGCAAGGTTGTTAGGTGCAAGGTTCTGGGGTACGCGTACGGGATGAGGTTCTTCATGTGCGCAAACTATGCGCACGATCCGATCCAGCCATTCGACCGCAACCTTAGAGCAAAAGTAAAGACTTACGTTCATTTCTCAATTATTCATTGGTAATTTATGATTTAATATTTGCTGACATGTCTTTGGAAAAAGACCCCACCTCCTCTTTGTGATTTCATGCAGTGGCTAGATACTGAGTAGTCCGACTTCGACAAGAGCTACGTCGAGGGAGAAGCCCGTGATGCAAGGGAGAGGTGGTTACGCATGGTTGAGTGCGGAAATAGAGAGGAGAAAAAGAAGGAGGAGCAGAAGGAAATGCGCCAGCGTCAGGAGATGAGAGAACGTGAAGCGGCCCAGGCTCGTGAAACCGATAGAGAGAGGAAGAGGGAGGGGGCTCGTCGGGCCAAGGCAGCTGGGCCGGATGCCATCAGGAAGGGGAAATACCCCTGTTGTACTCAGTAGACCTAGAGTATTATTAATTCTGGAGTCCGAGTGTATCAAACAATTCTAGATTGCATGTTATGTAACCTTTAGAATTTTAATCGAACTGTATTAGAGTGTGTTTTCTGCGTCTTTTGTGCTTCGTTAGATTGCTGCAATATAGATACTTGCCTGTGTTTCCTTTGAGTCACTGACGCGTTCCCCTCCCACAAATCGACTGGCCCACAACGCAGCAATACCCTAGTAGTAGAGTGTGTTTTCACCGCAACAGTGCCCTAGTAGTAGGGTGTGTTTTCACTGAGTCACTGTTGTGTTTCCCTTCCCACGGATCGAATGGCCCACCACCCAGGCAAAATTCTACTTCGACCTATATGTACCACCCTTCACTCATTTCCTTCTCACATCATTCAACAATGACTTCCAGGAGTGGGGATGAAAACGGTTTCGGTCCTGAGTTGTGGCAACATCAATCTCCGATTTCGTAGCCATTTTTCCACTAAAAGGAAAGAGTGACTTCACTTCCATGCGTGAAGTTAGAAATTACGCACCCAAGCAATACGTGTTGTGGCCTAGGTGTTCACACGGTGAGTTATGCGTGATGCAAGTCTACGAGGGATGGAACAACTCTGGTCGCCGCTTCTGGCACTGTCCATATGCGTGGGTAAGCAATGTAGACAAATTTGTTCATCATGTTTATTTGGTTCGCTAATGTTTTCTTACCTTTTGCAGTACTCCACCCAACCAGAGAATTGCGGCTTCTCGCAATGGGTGGATCCACCAGCTATTGATCCCTATCAACAGTACATCGACTACTTGGAGGACGTCGTCATCTACAACTTGAAGCGGGAGCTATCGGAGGCACTGGCTTCTCCAGATCCATCGTCTACCGCAGGAGACGATCGGTGTTGCAAATGTTCCACTTGCACTTGTGAATGCCACAACAAGATCAACTCACCAACTAAAGATTGGTCCCCTCCACCTTCACCTCCACCTCCACCCCCAGCTGGGTACTACTATATGCAGTCCCAATACTCCGGAGGCTCTATGTTGTCGGGGCAGTTCTCGTACAACTAGATTAATTAGGAATGTTGTAATCAAATTTCTAAATTCCCTAAGGCATGTTATGACTAGGTAAGGCACATGGTTAGTGTAGTAGAAGTGTCGTACATGCCATTACAATATTGTCTGGTTGTTTAATGTAAGTCTCATGCATTAAGTTGTGAAACTTGCAATTTCGTTTGTTGTATGAGAAAATTTTGGCAGCATCTCCCCTGTATTTTCATACATAGCATGACAGATAATTATGAATATAGTCATCCGTACACAACCAAATTTAGCAACACACATTCCTCCATAATATAGTCCATACCACAATACATAATATAGTCCAGTCCATACACAATCCATAATACAATTCAATCCATAGTACAATACATAAAACAGTCCATAGTACAATACATGATACATGCAATACAACGAGCGTCAACTCAAGTCCTCCTCTTAGTCTTACCCTTGCCCTTCCCTAGAGCATCGGTGCCTGGAGTGTATCTATTTGGCGGGTGGATCAATCGACGTGGTGAAGCCTGAGTCGAAGGGGCATCATGTAGCTGAGATGGTCCAATCTCGTCCTGGCGAATGTCGTCGGCAACTTGCAACGGCGTGTCGTGTCCTCCGGAGCCTGTACCTGTCGATGGCTCGTGAACGTCATCCATCGTGACAGACCTACAACCGCAACGACCAGCTGCAAGCCGTAGACGCTTTTTCAACCTCTGTAAACCCAAAATCCAAGTTAGTTGATAACGATTACCACGAGTATTGAAGATGTGTACAACAAGCTTACCTGTAGGAAGGAACGGGTCCTCTGGTCGCTAACTGTCAAACTGAAGGCCTCAATGTCATCTACTGAGCGTCTGAGGGTGTTGCCCTGCACAAAGAAAACAACTCAACATTAGAAACTAAAGGCCTCTACAGGTACATGCTAAAGAAGTAAAATGTACGAAATTACCACTCGGCCCAATATCGGTGCTATCTCGACTTGGGTTCCAACACGAGTAGCTTCGTCGTATGTCGTTGCTTCGTCGTCGGTAGACTCTATGTCAGCATAATCTTCATGCGTCCATTGTGTCTTCAACCTGCATCTAGTAGCCTGCTGGTACCAAGCTTGGTACTGTCTGTACTCTCTGTTTGTGTGTGGCTCCTCATTATCATCGAGATTATCACCCTGCAAATCCCATTCAGCAACCTACATCTACCTGCCCCTCCGCCACTAGACGTCCTCGGTGGTGCTGGTCGTACACCTGATCCAGCAGATGGAACTGCGCCATCCTGCAAAAAATTTGAAATGAACATGAGTACCTGAATGAAAATAATACAAAATTTGAAACGAACATCAAAGTAGAGGTGTGCAAAGAAAACTTTGTGAATTTAATGTAATTGCACCTGGGCAATTTGCCAACGACAAGTGCGTGAATTGTGGCCCAATCTACCACACTTCCCGCATTCATATAGCTCGGGGTCAGTAAGAAAAGGAGTTGCTCTCCCCTGCCTAGATCTTCCAGAAACCTGATCCATGACCATCTTGTGTCTCCACCTCTTCCTTGAGCCGCGCTTCTGCCATTTATAATCTTCATCAGCAATGTACCTAGGACCGTCATATGGAGGCCACTCTCGGGAATCACGAAATGGCACAAATCTAGGACTCCAAGTGCGAATTAGGTTCTCAACACTAAACTCAGGAGGTATCAAGCTCTGCCAACTAAAGTTGCGATGGTTGCACGCTGCCACCATATGAGAACATGGAAAGTGGTATTGCCTTGGTCCACCACAAGTGCATGAAAAATCATCGATGACCACAACATGTCGCCTCGACTCTCAGACCTCACCATCTGACGTTGTGCCACCCCTTTGTACTACCTCGTAGGAACCTCGTTCATGATCGAAACATGTAACTTCATGTGTGTATGATCGTTCTACTGCTTTTTTGATATGGTCTCTAGACTTCCAACCCCATCTATGTCCAGCACTCTGCTCCGCCAATGCGGCTTTATGTCTATCATTGAAAAACTCATTAAGCTTGTAGAAGCTGAAGATTACAATAGCATTCACGGGCATAGCACGTATCCCCAACAACAATTTATTGAATGACTCAGCCATGTTGCTGCATTGAAACTCGTACCTCCAACCACCCTTGTCATGAGCTCTAGTCCATTTGTGCACATCTTTCATCAATCCGGACAACCACTGTCTACCTTCTGCATTTGATACTGTTCTGACTTTTTCCAAAATCTCAAGAAAGTGCTTATCCTCAAGTTGACGGCATGCTATCATAAAGCGATCAAAATTATCCTTAACACCGTCCTTTCGAAGTAGATTCTCTGCAAGGTGGCGATTACACCACCGATGGTGTATAGGTGGATATCCCTCCATCTGCTCACGCACAGCATTAAGTATGCCCCCGTGCCTATCAGATATGACACCCACCTCCCTACCAGGCCCAACCACATGTATCCGGACAAGCCTCAAGAACCACCCCCAGCTGTCATTGTTCTCCTTTTCAACAAGAGCAAAAGCCAAAGGAACCAACATATTGTTTGCATCACATGATATGGCTATAAGCAGTGTGCCTAGGTACTTGCCTGTAAGAAATGTGCCGTCGATCGAAAACACTGGACGACAATACTTAAATGCCTCGACACACTGAGGGAAGCACCAAAATGCACGAAAGAAAATTTGTCGCCCACCCTTAGTCTTGTTTGGATTTGCCATGTACTCATAATGCATGCCGGGACTAACCGCTTTGATTGCATTCAAAACTTCAGGCAACCTCTCATACGCGGTCTTCCAATCCCCATAAATCATTTTCCATGCCGCCTGCTTCGCCCTCCAAGCCTTACCATAGGTAATCTGATAACCATCATAAATCTGCTTAACTATGCTAATAATTGTCGACACCTTCATATTGGGTTGTCCCTTCAAGATCTCCAACATGCGCTTGGCAATCATTGTGGAGGTTAACTGGCGGTGCCTTCTTCTAAGCTCCAGTTCAACACATGTGTGTGGGCTAACAACCTTTGTGATCTTCCACTTACCGGTGAGATTTTGTTTCCTTCCACAAACCCTCTAATTACAACCTTCCTTGTCGCACACAACTGTGTATCGCCGCTCCGCATACGAATGTAAGACCTTGTATGGCCTCTTTCGTATCACAGCATAATGCTGCAACCACCTCTTCAAAGCAGGATGGTCATTGAAAACTAGGCCTTTCTCAATAACCATGTCGTGACTGGCCTCAGGAGCATCTAGAAGGTCAGCATCCCGTCCTTCTGCAATTGCCATACCGGATAATTCAAGATTGCTAAATTCGTATACCCTAATGTCAACACCAGGGAGAACACGCTTCATGAGCTCAACATCACTCTCTGTAAGCTCCTGAACTGGGCGGTCATCATCAGAATCACTGGCCCTAGCAATGTCATAAGGCTCATCCTCATTCATGTAATAAGGCTCATCATCATCCATGTCATGAGCCTCCTCTGCATTCATAGCTTGAGGTTCAACTTCGACACTATTCAAAGCGCGAAATCCATCATCAAGATGCTCACTTGGGGGAATGGGAGGTGCACGTGCTTTTTCAGCAACATTTCCTACAACACATGGCAAACCACAAAACACAAGTACTCAATGAGAGAAATGATTGATGAGAAAACCCTAAAATTCGAAGAAATTTGAGCTCCCAATACTTACTTGGATAATTCTGTGTCAAAGGAATCTCATCATGTCCTGGTGCTTGAGAAATATTCACCTAATTTGGTGCTGATTCAGCATCAACCAAACTTCGCATAGTCTCATTAACAACACGAGAGACAGTGCGTGGCAGTTGGGTGCGAGCATTAAGCAATGGGCGCACTACCACATCCAAACATTGCAACTGACTCTTCAGTGCCGATCTCACATAATTATCCCATTGATTCTCAGACCCAATTGGGATGATGCGCCTCAGATTATTTGGTGGAGCACCTAAGTGAATTACACCCTCCACTACAATGTCAACATCACGTCGAGGACAATGTAACTCCTCACGAGCCCTTGAAATCACCTCATTCAAACTTGGTCTATCATTGAATAGCACATGCACACATTGCATCTCAATAAACTCAACATTTCCATAACGGTCTCTTTCCACACTACCTCCATGATATATGGTCACTAGGTTGTCCATCTATAATTGCAACAAAAAATTCACAAAAGTAAGTTGGAAGTAAATTTCTTTTGTCCGTGACTAATTGCCCTAAGTCTATAAATACATATATCTCTAATTCTACAAATGTATATCTCTATGTCTATATAGACAAGTTATATGTCTAAGTATTTTTTCTATTTCCTAAGTCTATGAATTATGTAACTAGGTTAAATATCTAAATACAAATGGAAATATTAAGATTTTAGTGTTTACCTTGCTATTGGAGGAGAGGGACGGCAGAACCGCGCTACGGGAGGCCGCCCGAGCCGCCGCCCCGCATAGGCGCCGCGCCGGGCCGCGGGAGGAGCCCGCGCCGGCCGCGGGGACGCGCCCCAACGCCAAGGAGCGGGGGGCCGGGGGCGGGGCGGCTCGGGCGGCGGGGGCGGGGGGCCGAGCGGGCGGGGGCGGGGGCGGCTCCGGCGGACGCGGGCGCGGCGGCGGCTGCGCGGGGAGCACCGCGGGCCGGGAGCCGGCGGCCGGGGGGGGGCCGAGCGGGGCGGGGGGGGGCGGCGGCGGCTGCGGGGGCGGCGGCGGAGCGAGGGGGCGCGCGCGCGGGCGGGCCGAGCCGGCGGCCGGCGGCGGGCGGCGGCGGGGGAGGCGGGGCACGGGGGGGAGCGGGACGGAGGGGTTTCTAATGAGAACGTTGGATGGGAGAAAGGGGTGAGCCCGGGTGGACAAACGCTCGGCGCCACGGATCGGGCGCCGAGGGGTCGGCGCCACGGATCGGGCGCCGAGCCCGGCACCACGTCCGCCGCCACGTCGTGCCACGCGGGCAGCGCAGCCTCCCACCTAGGCGCCAAGATCCACGGCGCTGAGACATGTTACCTCGGCGCCGCGAGGCACGACGCCGAGCTGAGGGTCCATTTTCCGAATTCTTTCCAGCAGGGGTCTAATTGTGAGATTCTTTCGCAAAAAGGGCCAAAAAGCAAAAAAGTCGGTGGAATAGAGGGGCCTCCGATCCTAGAGGCTCTGGACAAAAATTTGAAGGCCTCCATAAAATAGTAGCTCATTTATCAACCCGCCTGGAGCTCATTTTTTCATGTGAGAGACTAAAATGAGGGATAGGGGCCCTTTTGGAGGCCCGGCTGGAGTTGCCCTTAGAGCATCTCCAGCAGAGTAGCAAATCCAGCATTCTATATTTCTATTGGCTATCCACTCCAAAAGATTCCTCCTCTATATTACTCAACGCTCCAACAGACTAGCCAAATTCTACCCTCCATATCTTGTTTACCTGCATTTCATTATTATTCGGCTTAACATGAACTAAAATGTTTTTGTCTCATTTTTAAATTAAATCAGTGCCCTAAATAACAAGAAAATAGGTCAACTTTCAGAAATTTTTATGTTGGAGATTTTGAGTTCAACTTAGTTAAAATGGGTTATTTATTATTTATTGTACTAACATAAAAACAAACATGATTTTAGGGGCTCAAAATAGTGGCTTTTTTTATTTATGAAAGGGAGGAAGAAGTAGTAACGTTTGAAGCAAACCAACACAGATAACCACCGGTCCCCATGTCAGGCCCACAGAGGGAGGATGGCGGGGCGCTTGCCACCAGCCACATTTGGCTATCAGCACTCACGATATGGCGTGTGAACAGGGATAGTGGGCATGTTTGGATGGGGTGTTAGTGTTAGTTTGAAGCAAACTAACACCAAAACTAACACTTTTCATCCAAACACATGTGTTAGTTTGGTGTTAGTTGTAACTAACACCCCCCAAAAAACTAACACCTCCAAGAGGTGGTAATTGGTGTTAGTTTGGTGGACCCCACCCCTTTTCCCTCTCCCTCTCCTTTTTCAAATGATTGGAAAAGTTACTTTAAATGCAAACTAACACCTCCATCCAAACATCCAAGGTGTTAGTTTTTATGTGTTAATTTGGAGGTGTTAAAAACTACCACTACCACTAACACTAACCTATACCATCCAAACATGGCCAGTGATGTTGATAGCTGTTCTGCTGGAGACCCGTTTTGTGGCACCATAGCTAAAATTACGGATGGCCAGCCAGATGTCGATTCTGCTGGAGATGCTCTAAACAGCCCACACCCCGACCCCGGGACACCCGGATGAATTAGCGCCGGAGAGCTGCCGGTTCTCGCTGAGGTCAAGCGTGGCGAGGTCGGTGAGATCCTTAGGGTGCGTTTGCGGAGGTGACCCAAGGGCCCGGCTGCGCTCTCGGGGTGCAATATCTCGTGTTTGCCACACTGGCCCAACCTCAGAGCCTGGCCAACACGAACTTTAAAGCACTCAAAACCAGGCTCTATAGATACGCGGATTTCCTCCGTTTCTTTTGAGACTGGCCGGTTGCAGCGTTTGTGGGCTCGGTGGGCGGATGCAATCACCTTCCCGTCCTCGTTTCTCACCCACCGACGCTTCTTCTTCCTCGCGCCCGCGTCGCCATGGCCGGACCTCGCGCCCGCGTCGCCATGGCTGGAGGTCCGACCTGGGTCCGCGTCGCCATGGCGGGTCATCCGACCTCGGTCCGCGACGCCACATCCGGACGTCCGACCTCGGCCCGCGGCGCCATGGCCGAGCTCGCAACGCGTCGCCATGGCCGGACGGCTCACCTCGGCGGCGACGGACGCCGCTCGCGCCATCCGGGAGGCCACGGTGCACCGGCCCCTCACCGGCACGTGCACGGAGCGCGCGGGGGCGCCGCGCACGGGACCACCGACGCGAAGCCCGTCTACTCCACCCACCGCCCGGCCACGGCCTTCGCGCGTGGCCGGCGGCGGCTTCGACGATGCTTCCGCTCCGTCGCCGCGGCAGCCAGCCAGACGGTCGTCGCGCCATTGCTGCGTCGCCATGGCTGGAGGGAGCGCTGGCGCGCCCGGAGGGCGCTGATGCCTTCGCCGGCCGGGAGGCTCGACTTCGAGGTCAACCCGTGTCCCACAGCGCTGGTTTCCGGCCGACGTCCTCAGCACACCGCCGTCTCCCTCCCCCATCTTCTCCTATCCTGCGGCAGCAGTAGCTTTCAGGGCGTGGTAGGTGAGTCTGTGTTAACCATCAGGGACGGAGGCAGCCAGGGGGGCGGAGGGGGCTCCAGCCCCCCTACTGCCTGCGTAATAAAGGAACTCTTCTTCAGTCTTCTTTAAAATTTTCTGCTATAAATGAGTGTTTAGGGGTAGAAGAAGGTGTTCGTACCCTTGCTTGCACAACAATGGAGCCCTCTTTCACTCTCCTCTAATTTTTTTGCTATAAATGAAGTTTTTTAGTGTCTAGAAGTAGAAGAAGGTGTTCAGCCCCCCCTACATCTGAATCCTAGATCCGTCACTGTTAACCATGGTGCTCACCCTTCACCTGTTCGATGAAATGGCAATAACAACAATTTGGGGGTAATGTTACCACGTTCTGAGTCCAAGGTCATTGTATCCGTCTGTACAAGCAAGGCAAACACGATCACAATCAAGCTCTATCGGTGTTTTAGACCGGCAACCTACTAAGGGGAGTACCCGAAGTAGATGAATGTGACTCGCCGAGATCGGTAACTCGAAGGAAGAGACACGTGGCACACAATTTAGACAGGTTCGGGCCGCGAGGTGCGTAATACCCTACGCCCTGTATGCTGCGTAGCTCTGGATTGATTGGGCACGATTACAAGATGGTGTAATAGTGCGTCGTGAGTTGTAGGGGATTGGATGAGGTGATCCTGAGATCGGTCCCTGCCTCGCCTTATATAGTCCGGGAGGCAGGGTTACAAGTCGGAGTAGGGAGAGAGTACTAGTCGAGTACGTCTAGGAGTCCTCTATACAGTGTGGAACATGTACAGCTCCCTAACCGAGTACTACTCCTGTGTAGTCCTTGTGCTCCACGCCTTCAGGTGCCGTGCAGCGCAAGCCGGGTAGTCCCAGGGGCCCACCGAGTAGTCGGTCCTGGTACCCACCGAGGTAGTGGGCCCAGGGAGGTCCATACGACAAGCCCCCGAGTACTTTGTAGTCGAGAAGGATAGCTTCAAGTAATCTTGACGGCCTTAACGAGTAGTCCCAGGCGTCCCTGAGTGCTACAAGTCAAAGTCCTCAAGAGTAGTCGAAGCATCCCGAGGCTGGAATGTACTCCAGCTGATGTTTGAGCAATCTTGAAGTCTTCTCGAGTAGTCTCAAGCGTCCTCGGAAACTGCCTTCGAAGGTCTTCAAAAAATGCCTGTCTTGTCTTGAAGCCGGAGCTGTCATGGAGGTGCGATTTGCAAAATCGCACTCCATATGGAGTAGCCCCCGAGCCTTAGGTTGAGCCGCGGGCTCTGGCTGAGGGTCCATCTGAAGTCTTGGCAAGAAAATCCCGAAAAATCCGGAGAAAAAACCGAAGGACACGTGGCACGGAGCCCCCGAGCTTTGAGTCGAGTACTTCCTCTCGAATTGAAGGGTCATCTTGAAGAATGTGTCCTGAAATGTTCTTGAGACTAGCCACTTCCCAGGTAGTCGAGTAGAAGTAGTCGAGCCCCCGAGGTGAGGCGCGTCGACTAGTAGAAGACGAAGGGTCACGCGCAGCCGCTGAGTCATCCGCGCGTGGACTTATCCAGCCGCCCGTTGCGGAGCCGCTTTGGCTTATAAATAGAAGCCAAAACCCTTAGGGTTTTTCACCCATACGAGCTGCAGCCATTCCGTTTGCATCTGAAGCGAATCCACTCCCAGCGCTTTGCGCCGCCGTAGTAGATCCAAGTGCGCCGCCACCCAAAGCTTTTAGGGTAGCCCCCGAGCGGATGCGAGTGAAGACGCCCTGCACTTGGAGGATGAAGCCGTCACCGTCCAAGACGTCCAAGGCCGCCGGGAAGAAGAGGGGCCGCGAAGAGGCCGCCGCGGCTGCCACCGGAGCGGTGCCGCCCATGTCTCCACCGCGGGCTGATCCAAGCCGCGAGTGGAAAAAGTCCAAAGTGAAGACGGAGGATCTGCTGACCCTCCTGAACAGTGGGTTCATCAGGGAGAAGGAAGTCGATATGTGGAGATCCGCCGCTGGAGATCCATATCCGATGGAGAAAGCCGAAGACGAGATCCCGATGTTCGCGCAGTTCGTCGAGCGCGGACTTGCACTCCCGGCCAGCGATTTCTTCAAGGGGCTGCTCGGGTACTATGGGATCAAGTACCTGAACCTGAACCCCAACGGCGTCTTCCACACGGCGGTCTTCGTGCACTTCTGCGAAGCCTTCCTCGGGATCAAGCCACATTGGGTGCTTTTCCGGAAGTTCTTCCGCGTCAAGCCGCAACCAAGTGCAACCAACCCCAGGGTAGTCGGAGGAGCCGGCATCCAGCTGAGGGAGGACGCCGCGAAGCAATATCTGGCGTACAAGCTTGTCGACTCCAACACAGATTGGAAAACCAGGTGGTTCTATATCACGAACCACCACCCCGGCCTGCCGAAGCCGAGCGGACGGCAGCCCAGGCACCGTGAATGGTGGAACACGGAGCCCACCATGCAAGAAGGGATCCAGCTTCCTGAGCTGTTGGCACGCATTAAGGTGCTTAGGGAGGCGGGACTGAGGGCCGAGCACGTGGCCTTCAGTTTCATGAAGCGAAGGATCCAGCCGTTGATGGCTCGGGAGACCCTGGGCTTCGAGTACACCGGCGACGACGACGCGTCGCGGCTGCCGGGAGGCGAGCTGGACGACAACGACATCATCGAGAGGTTGTCGCGGATCTTCAAGGACATGCCGCCGTACACGGCGTGCCCTGTCGAGGAGTACTCCGCCGCGCGCCCGCCCAAGGAGGTGAGTAGTCGTACTCCCCTAGTCGAGTAGTGATTACTTGAAGTAGAGTTGCTGACGTCTTGTGTCTTGCGCAGGATGACGTGAAGAAGTTCATCTCCGAGCCGCAGCCACCTCCGAGCGGAATCGAGATCCCGATGGAGGGGAAAGCTAAGGAGCGCCGAGAAGTCGGTGCAGGCGATGACCCCGTCATCGTGGAGGATACCTCCGACGACGATGACGACGAAGACGACGAGACGTTGAAGGACCGCTTCCAGCTGCGGTCGAGGTTTAGCCGCCCGGGCTTGCCTCATGTTCCTCTGGTACAAGACCCCCAGGTTAGCCTGGAGGCTAGCCTAGCTACGCCGCCACGGAAGCCGCGCAACCCCGCCAGGAAGCGGGTGACGAAGAAGCTGAAGGTCTCAGAGACCACGCCTCAGGAGGTAAGTTGTCTTGAGCAGAGTAGTCGAGTACCCTTTGTTCGAGTACGTTTGCTGACGAGTAGTCTGCCTTGTATGCAGGAGGTGCCGCCAGCGGAGCCCGTCGAAGAGGGCGACGAGGGCGTGTGGGACACGGTGGGGGAGCCAGCTGGAAGCCGTAGTCCAGCCCCCACTGTTGAGGACATCTTGGTGCAACTGGAGCGCCAACCCCCTGCTCCACAAGGGAGCACGGGACCCGGAGCCGCCGCCGTTGAAGAGGTGGTGGCCTCAGGAGCGCAGGAGACCGCTGCGCCGGCCGCCGCTGCTGTGGAGGAGGCGGTAGCCGCAGGGGCGCAGGAGGAGGCGCCCGCCGAGGGTGGACTGGTCGATATCGCCAGCATCCTCGGTGCTCCGGCCGTGACCATTGTCCGGTCGAACTTGTAAGTACCATATCCTTGCAAGTTGTAACGCCCGCGTTTTTAGCTCCTAATAAATCACCAAATAAATCACGCGTGTTTTCAAAATTGTCCAGCTGAGCTCATTTGCCCCCTTTCGGAATCCTGGTCACCGTCTCCCTCTCTCACCCCGGCGCGCGTGCCGCGAATCCCGCCGCACCGCCCGCACCCGGGCCGGCACCCATGCGCGCCTTCCCAACGCCGCGGTCGGCCACCGTGCCGAGAATCCCGCGCACGCCACGGTCCCGCCGGCCGGTCCGCCTCGACATCACCGCCGTTCCGGAATTGACGCCGGTATCCGAGAAACCCAGAAAAAATCCGCAAAACTCCTTCTCCTAATTTTTCTAGGAATTCTCCTAATTTTCTAAATCTCTTTTCTATTTTTCTTCCCTGATTTTTTTCCTTTTTCCTATTTTCCTTTTTCTTTTCTTCTTTTTCTTTCCCCTTTTCTCCTTTTTCTTTTTCCTTCTTTCTTTTTCCACCGGCCTCTCCTACCTCCGGCCTCAGGCCGAGGCCCCCCCTCCCGCGCGACCCCCCCCCCCCCCCACGCGCGACGCGAGAGGAGCCGCGGCCCCCCCCCTCCCCACGCGCGGCGGGGGGCGGCACCCCCGCGCGCGCCTGCAGGCAGCGGCCCCCCTCCCCGGCCGGCCAAGCCCCAAGCCGCACGCCAAGAGGCGCCCCCCGCGCCACGGCGGGCGGCCGGCTCCCCTCCCTTCCATTGCTCGACAAACGAAGACCTCCATTACTCCGACCGGTCACCTCCCGCGCGGCGCGCGCATCGCCGCCTCCCTCCCCTCCACGGCCACGGCGGCCACCGCACGACGGGTCGATTCGCACAGCAGCGACCGAGAATCCCGCTGGCCGGAGTCACGCCGGGATTTTTCCCGAACCTCCATTGCTGGCCATTGAAGCTCCGCGAAGCTCAAAATATCCTCGCCAAACCGACCTTCCCGCGCCTATAAAAGGGCCGGACCGGCTCCCCACCTCGCCCCGCACCTCCACGACCAATTCCCCCTCCTTCCCGAGCCCTCCATCACCACCACCATTGCCGCTTCGGTCACCACCGCGAACAGCCCCACTGCCGGCCATCGATCCGCCTCTCCGGAGCACCCCCGCCCGATGTAAGAAGCGGAATCGGTTGCCCTCGTCCTCCTCTTCGTTTCGCCCCAATTCCCGGCCGTCGCCGTGCACCAGGTCGCCGGCGCCCCTCCCCCCTTCCACGGTCGGCCTCCCCCCCTGCGTTCGTGTCGTGAGGGAGGGAGGAAGAAGAAGGGCTTTTTGCCCAAAACCCCCTGCCCTTTTCCCACTTATCCGAAACCGACCCCCTCTATTTCCCTCACCCTTTTCTTCCAAAACAGACCCTATACTTTAAATTAAACCACAAAAACAACCCCGTCCCTTTACAATCATGCCCCCGGACTATTTAGTAACACCCCCGCCAAGTTTAAATATTATAATTAGATCCTTTTCTTTTATAATAAAATACTAACAGGCCCCTAATTAACCCTAAACACCTCCATTAACCCGTCATTTCATGCGCAATTTTAATCCAAATCGCGCCCAACCTTTCCCACGCCCGTGCCGGGTATACCATCACCCATCCGTCACCCAAAACCCCTGCATAACATTTATTTCCCTATTTTATCCAATTACCTTCCGCGAGCTCAGCCGGAGAAAATGTGTATGCTGTTATTGATTGCATGCTTGCCTGTGTGTGCGCTATAGCCGACGAAGTGAACGAAGGAAGGTACCCCGAGCCGGAGTTTGGAGCCGACTACTGCGAGCAGGAGCCCGAGGTCCCGAACGTCGAGCCGGCACTCCCCGAAGACTTCGAAGACGGCAAGTTCAACCTCCCCCTTTGATGCATGCTTCTGTCCTAGTTTTATAAATATACCCTATACCCGTTTTATAAATTGCATATCGTTTTACTGCAAAACATGGTAGGATAGCCACCCTTGATTGCTATGATTGAACCTTGTTTTGGCCTAAATGTTTGCTTTAAAAATGTGTGAGTGCTTTCAAAATGTGTGAGTGCTTTAAAAATGGAAATGGGATATGTTTGAAAAATGAGTAAAGAACTGGGTAGACGGGATGGACGTGTGTATCAGGAGTATGGATGAGCTCGTACCTGTGTGGTTGAGCGTGTTGGGAGTTGTCCATCTTGTCGGTTAAGGACCGGGTTGCGTGACATCTCACCTGACCCAAATCATCGTACAACCACTCGACCGTTGTATGTGGCAACGACTTAGCATAAACCCCACTAGTTAATCTACTTGCCATCTGGTGTGCGGGTGAGCAGCGGGAAACCAAGGAGTCGGGGTACGCTCTGTGTGAGGTACGCCCTGGTTATGTGGTATAACCCCTTGGGTGCTTCCGTGGTGGCTCGGAGTGTTAGCTAAGGTGGGTAATGGCTTTGATAGGATCCGTACCGGCACTGAGGTGTCCGTGTGACGGTACCCTACTTGTGGGTAAAGATGTACAACCTCGCGCAGTGTCAAACCTATTCGAATAGCCGTGTCCACGGTATTGGACGAGTCACGGTGTGGTCACAAAAACTAGTGTTTGGGATGGGATGTTTTCTGGCGTGAGTTGTTTTCTGGGTGAAGTGTGTGGCTGTGTGCCTGGGCTACGACGGACGGCAAGTCCGATAGTTCCACAGTGGTTCTTCCTAAAACATTTAAGTTACTTGGGTTATGAAAATGATTTGCGAAAACCTTTTTGAAATGAACCCCTGCATGTGTAAGTTTGCAAAATGAACCTTAACCTGATCCTTGTTATACCTTATGCATGGTTCTGCTTATAAGCCCCTCCGTGGGTGGGGTTGAATTTGTTGAGTACGTATGTGCTCACCCTTGTTTTACTAACTATTTTACAGAGGAGGATCCCGATTACATTCCCGAAGACGTTGAGTAGGTCGTGCCCTACACCCAACCGTGCCTGTGTACCCAGGGCCCCTACCGAAAGCTTCCATGGTGTGGTACTCTGAGGAGGCTATGGAAGCCTTTGCTATTGTAGTGTGGTCGCTAGCGTTTGTGTTGTTCCTTGTAGCGTTGGCACTACCGTGCCCCTACGTGTCGCAAAGTAATGTAAAAGAGCGATTCCACTGTTGTAATAAATGTGTTACCGACCTCCTGGGACTGGTATTTGTGTCACATTTAGTCACCTCTGATGAGGGGACGCTTCAGGTGGTATCAGAGCCGTAGGTTGGCCGTAGGACATGACCCCTAGGATACGAGACCTCCTCTGGCCTTCTCTAACCTTTCCTTTGCTAAGATCACCTTTTCCCAAATCCTTACCTTGATTCTTGCCTGTTTCCAGATGGCTAACCCCGAGTGGAACGGAGGAATTTGCCCTGTCCAGCCTGGCCTCCCTAACCTGTTGCTACTCAGCCTAGAGCGCGTCGGAGTAAGGGATCCGCCAGAGTTCGTCTACCGGGAGTACGAGCGCTACGGCACCCCTCGGTGTAAGCTGCTGATCTTTGTGGGAAGGAGCACGCTTTACCCCGACATAGAGCCATGGTTCGTCTCTGCCACTGGCTTTCGCTTTGCCGACACCTACCCCAAGGCTGCTCGGAAGGCCCGCGGCGCCTACGAGTGGTTTATAGACAGCACCTCCGAAGGACTCCAATGGGATTCTTTCCACCCTCCGGAGGAAGAGGACGCTCGTGGATTGATCGCATGAGAGGACTAGAGCGAGAAGAAGAAGACTTAGAAGAGGCAGTCTCCCACCTATCTATATACCTCAGAGGCCTAGACCACCTCTATCAGGAGCAAGCCCAGCAACTGAAGCAGCAGATCGACAGAGCGGAAAGAGCAGAACAAAGGATAGAACTAGAAAGGGTAAAAACCACCATAGCAGAAGTTGAGCTGCACAACATGAGGCAAGACTACCTCAGGGAGAAGGAACGATCGGAGATGTTCCACAAACAGCTATGGGATGAACTAAAGGAGCAAAGAAGCAGGGATGAAGGAGCCAGAGCAGAAGAAGATGAACCCGAAGAAACCCACTGGGACAAGGGGACCCAGACTGAAGATGAGATACTGGAGCAAGATCTTCCACTAAAGAAGCGCCGTATCCAGCTAGAGGAAGAGTCACCATGAGGATAAGACTAGGGTGTTTAGGCTAGAAGCTGAGTCCTAGTAATAATAAGTGTACCCCGAAGAATGTACCCCAACCCTGCTACTAAATAAAGTTATCCATCTCTTGTACCCCACCACAACCTGTTCAACTCTACCTTTGTTTTCAGATGGCGGAAGATGGGTGGACCCAAGGCGTGTGCCAGGAGGAGCCTGGTTTTGCTCGCCTGCTCATCAACTCCCTGGAGCGCCTCGGTATCACTGAGCGCCCTAGGTACTACAGCAGAGAGTACGAGCAACTCGGCACTCTTCGCTGTAGAGTGGTCCTCTCCGTCGCTAGAAGCAACCGCCACACCAACATCGAGCCGTGGCGCGTGACCGCCACAGGGTTTCAACACCGGGACACCTATCCTTTGGCCCTCAGAAAAGCCCTCCGCTACCTGTGCCGGATCTACGAAGAACACCTCGTCCCCACACCGATGAGGTACTTCCCTCCCGCCATCAGAACCCCAGTTTGGCAAGCCCGCATGAGGAACCTGGAGCGACGCCGCCACCAAGAAGACCTGCTATACCACGTAGTCGCCTACCTTGTCTCCCTGGACAAGCTCTTTGACGACCAAGCCAGACACTTGAGGGAACAAATCGGTCGGGCCGAGCAAGGCGAAGTCACAGTGAGGATGCACCAAGTCCGAGTGGCTCAAGCTGAAGCAAGGACTGCAGCAGCCATAAGCAGTGAAGCCGTTGCCCAGGAAAGCCTCAGGAGGATCCAGGACCAACGCATGCAAGAATGGACCAACGGCGGAACACCTGTTCCAGCCATTGGAGAAGCTCAAGTCCTGCTGGGAACACCCCTAGTAGGATGGGGAGGAACCATAGAAGTCCCACCCGCACCACCAGCAGTCACCGAACCCCCAACAGCTACCGCTGAAGCCGCAGCACAGCCTCAGGAAAACGGAGACCCCGAAGGCGGGAATGATGACGAGTTGCTCATTCCGCTGGAAGAACACTCGACCCCAGAAGACAGCTCCCCTCGTGAGTAGTGTGCCCCAAGACCCAGGGAATGAAGCCGTACCGGTCCAAGTCACGCCCTTAGTCCTTAGTCGTGTAATGTGTCCGCGTAGTCGGGATGTATCCACCTCGCTGGTTTGTAATAAAAACTTGTTTGTGCTTGCTTGTTTGCTATGTGCTTGTTGTGTGCTTACTGGTAGAGTAGACCCTGCCTTTTTCAAAACAAATCCGATATAATCCACTTAAACATCACATAAAACTAGATCCCTTAGAAAACCCGTTCCTTTACAGATGGTTTCCAGGCGCCCTGTCCGGACCCACCGATCGGACGCTGAGGGATCGCAAGCCGATCGGAGGGAGCGTCTCCACGACCAGGAGGTTAACCAAAATGAAGATGGAGGAGAGAACGTGGTCCTGCCACCGCCACCCCCTCCCGTTGACTTGGCACAAGTCTTAGCCAACCAGACTGTCCTGATGGAGGCTATCTTCAATGCCATCAACCGCCCAAGACCCCGACCTATGAGCATGAATGAGAAGCTGATCGAGTTCCTCAGGACTAAACCGCCCACCTTTAGCGGGTCGGTGAATCCTTTGGACGCTGACGATTGGCTGAGAGCCATCCTGAGGGAACTGGAGCCCCTCCACTGCGAGGACCATGACAAGGTTCTCCCGGCAGCTCACCCGGCTCACGGGACAGCCCTAGCCTGGTGGGAAAATTACTACGCCGCAGCCAAGGATCCCTCCGCCATCACATGGGAAGAATTCGTGGAGGAGTTCCGCCGCTACCACATCCCGGAGGCCACACTGAAGCGGAAGGCAGACGAGTTCCGCGAACTCCGCCAAGGCAACATGTCTGTGGAGGAATACACGTACCAGTTCATAGAGCTGGCACGCTATGCCCCCGAGGAGGTGGATAAAGACTCCAAAAAGCAAGAGATGTTCAAGAAGGGGCGACTCGAACCGAGGACACTGCTGACTCCTCAGATCTACCCGGACTTTAACACCCTCATGAACATGGCAATACTCACGGAGAGAGCAAGGGCCGAGGAAAAGAAGGAAAACAAGCGCAAGTTCATGGAACACAAGGCCAAGCAGCAAGAGCGGTCCCAGAGGCCGAGAAACTTTGGACACCCCATGTCCAGGTTCCAAGCTCCTATGCAATACAGAACCCAATCCCAAGCCACGAGCTCGCAAGCCCCCAGAGCCCAGTTCAAGCCCTCCTACAACCAGAGTGCCATGAAGCCCCCACAGAACAACACCAGCCAGATCACTACCAACAACAACAACAGCTCCCGAGTGTGTTTCAACTGCCGATAAACCGGGCACTTCATGGCCAACTGCCCGTACACTAAAAAGCCAACCACCACCACCTACTCCAACTCGGTGAACAGGCCAAGGCCACTTGTGTCAGGAGCCAACCGCATGCCAGTGCGCAGCAACAATAACTTCGGCAACAACACCAGCAACCAGCAGATGAGGCAGCCCCAGCAGTCGTATGGACGCGCCCGGGTGAATCACATCAATGCGCAGGAGGCACAGGAAGCACAAGGCGTAGTACTCGGTGAGTTCCTGGTCAGCTCAGTTTTGGCTACCATACTATTCGATTCGGGAGCATCACACTCATTCATATCCTCAAGCTTTGTGGAAAAGCATAGCATACCCACAGTACTACTCAAAGCACCCCTAATAACTCGAACGCCCGGAGGCGACATTAAGTGTCAACTGGGATGCCCCCGGGTAAGGATTATTTTAAGTGGCGTAGAGTTCCTAGCAGACCTGGTAGTACTGAAATCCAAGGGGATAGATGTGATCCTTGGTATGGACTGGTTAAGCCAACACCATGGCCTCATAAGTTGCGCCGATAAAGTAGTACACCTGACCAATCCAGACGGGATACAAGTAACCTGCCACACCCGGGGACACAGGCCGGATATAATGGTTTTCAACATAGAAGCCAAGTCCATAGAAGATGTCCCAGTAGTCCGAGAATACCCAGATGTGTTCCCCGAAGAACTCCCTGGAATGCCACCAGACAGGGATGTAGAGTTCGTAATCGACCTTATCCCTGGAACCTCTCCCATAGCCAAGAGACCCTATAGGATGGCAGCCCCTGAGTTGGCAGAACTAAAGAAGCAGCTAGCAGAGCTCCAGCGAAGTGGGTTCATCAGACCAAGCTCATCACCATGGGGAGCCCCAGTGCTT
Organism: Cenchrus americanus; assembly: GCA_947561735.1. Taxonomy (NCBI): domain Eukaryota; kingdom Viridiplantae; phylum Streptophyta; class Magnoliopsida; order Poales; family Poaceae; genus Cenchrus; species Cenchrus americanus. The sequence continues at coordinate 63,189,800 of OX387240.1, forward strand.
TTCGTGGAGAAGAAGGATAAGAGCATGAGGATGTGTGTGGACTATCGCTCGCTGAACGAGGTCACTATTAAAAACAAGTACCCTCTTCCCAGAATAGATGACCGTTTGACCAACTTAAGGGAGGCAAGTATTTTTCGAAGGTGGATCTAAGATCGAGGGTACCACCAGCTCAAGATTAGGGAAAGTGACATCCCCAAGACCGCCTTTGTCACTCGCTACGGGCAGTATGAGTTCACGGTGATGTCCTTTGGGCTAACCAATGCACCAGCATACTTCATGAACCTCATGAATAAGGTGTTCATGGAAGAGCTGGACAAGTTTGTCGTGGTCTGCATTAACGACATACTTGTTTACTCCAAGAGCGTGGAGGAGCATGAACAACATCTTCGAGTAGTGCTGGGAAAATTGAGGGCACACAAGCTATACGCCAAGTTCAGCAAGTGTGAATTTTGGCTAGAGAAAATATCCTTCCTTGGGCACATATTGACTGCAGAAGGAGTAGCGGTAGACCCGGGAAAGTTGAGACAGGTCTCCAGCGGCGGCAACCAACCAACGTGAGCGAGATCGGGAGTTTCCTAGGATTAGCGGGGTACTACCGGAGATTTATCGAGGGATTCTCCAAGATCGCCCGGCCCATGACGGAGGAGTAGCTGCTCAAGAAGGAGAAGAAGTTCAAGCGGACCGAGGCCTGCGAGAGAAGTTTCCAAGAGTTGAAGAAGAGGTTGACCACGGCCCCGGTGCGACCCCCGCCGGACATTCAACGGGACTTTGTCGTGTATTGCGACGCCTCCCAGACAAGGGGTTGGGATGTGTTCTCATGCAAGATGGGAAGGTAGTGGCATATGCCTCCCGTCGGCTCAAACCCCATGAGCGGAATTATCCCACCCATGATGCGGAGTTTGCGGCCGTAGTGCATGCCCCGAAGATCCGGAGACACTATCGATCGGGAACAAGTGTGAAATCTACACAGACCACAAGAGTCTAAAGTACATCTTCACCCAGCCCGACCTAAACCTAAGGCAGAGAAGATGGCTAGAGCTAGTCAAGGACTATAACCTAGAAATTCACTACCACCCGGGGAAGGCCAATGTGGTAGAAGATGCCCTAAGCCGGAAAACCTACGAGAAGGCATCACCCAAGAGTGCCCAGTTGCAAGAGGAAATGGCACGGCTCAACGTACACATCGTCCCCCAAGGCTACGTCCGCCAGCTGAGTGTTCAACCTACCCTAGAGGAAAAGATCCGGAAGGCCCAAGAGACCGATGAAAACCTGATGAAGATCCGCAAGCATACCGGAGAGAACAAGGCCCCTGACTTCGGAGTAGATGACCAAGGCACCCTGTGGTACAAAAACAGGATATGCGTGCCTGAAGGTGGAGATTTTCGACAGACCATCATGGATGAGGCACACAACTCAGCATACTCCATTCACCCGGGATCCACCAAGATGTACATGGACTTAAAGCAGAAGTACTGGTGGCATGGGATGAAAGCAGACATCGCACGGTTCGTCGCCCACTGTGACACTTGTCAGAGGATCAAAGCCGAACATCAGAAGCCTGCAGGACTGTTGCAACCCTTGCCAATCCCGGTATGGAAGTGGGACGAGATAGGTATGGACTTCGTAGTAGGGTTGCCAAGGACTCAGAAGGGACATGACTCCATATGGGTGATCGTGGACCGACTCACTAAAGTCGCTCACTTTCTACCCGTACGGACCACTTATGGAGGAGAGAAGTTGGCAAAACTCTACATAGAAAATATAGTGAAGCTGCATGGAGTGCCTAGCAGAATAGTCTCAGATAGAGGGACCCAGTTCACCTCTAGGTTCTGGAAAAGCCTACACAAAGCCATGGGCACCAAGCTAGACTTCAGCTCAGCGTACCACCCACAGACAGACGGACAGACCGAAAGGGTGAATCAAATTCTGGAAGATATGCTAAGAGCATGCGTCCTCACCTATGGCAAAGATTGGGAGCAGAGCCTGCCATATGCAGAATTTTCCTACAACAACGGCTACCAAGCAAGTTTGGGAATGTCGCCATTCGAAGCACTATACGGGAGAAAATGTAGGACACCCCTGATGTGGTCAGAAGTAGGAGAGCGTGCCCTAGTGGGGCCCGCACTTATAAAGGAAGCCGAGGAGTGAGTAGCCGATATCCGAGAAAAGTTGAGAGCCGCCCAGTCCCGACAGAAGAGCTACGCAGACAAGAAAAGGCGTGAAGCGAGCTTCAATCCGGGAGACTTCGTCTACCTCAAGGTTTCACCCATCCGGGGGACTCGGAGATTTCAAGTACACGGGAAGTTGGCCCCTCGGTACATCGGACCGTATAAAGTGCTCAAGAGAGTCGCAGCAGTAGCATACCGGTTGGAGCTACCCGAAGAAATGTCAGGTATACACCCAGTGTTCCACATCTCCCAGCTACGCCGATGTTTGAAGGTTCTAGAAGGGAAGCAAGTACCGGTGGAGACCATCGATCTACAGCCAGACCTTAGGTACCAGGAGGTGCCCGTCAAGATCTTAGACACTGTGGTCAAGCGGACAAGAACGACCGAAGTACGGGTGTGCAGAGTCCAATGGAGTAGACACGGGGTGGAAGAAGCTACGTGGGAGCGAGAGGACGCACTGAAGGAGGAGTTTCCCCACCTTTTCGAAACTTAGCCGAATCTCGAGGACAAGATTCATTTTAAGTGGGGTAGGTTTGTAACGCCCGCGTTTTTAGCTCCTAATAAATCACCAAATAAATCACGCGTGTTTTCAAAATTGTCCAGCTGAGCTCATTTGCCCCCTTTCGGAATCCTGGTCACCGTCTCCCTCTCTCACCCGGCGCGCGTGCCGCGAATCCCGCCGCACCGCCCGCACCCGGCCGGCACCCATGCGCGCCTTCCCAACGCCGCGGTCGGCCACCGTGCCGAGAATCCCGCGCACGCCGCGGTCCCGCCGGCCGGTCCGCCTCGACATCACCGCCGTTCCGGAATTGACGCCGGTATCCGAGAAACCCAGAAAAAAATCCGCAAAACTCCTTCTCCTAATTTTTCTAGGAATTCTCCTAATTTTCTAAATCCCTTTTCTATTTTTCTTCCCTGATTTTTTTTCCTTTTTCCTATTTTCCTTTTTCTTTTCTTCTTTTTCTTTCCCCTTTTCTCCTTTTTCTTTTTCCTTCTTTCTTTTTCCACCGGCCTCTCCTACCTCCGGCCTCAGGCGAGGCCCCCCCTCCCGCGCGCCCCCCACGCGCGACGCGAGGGGAGCCGCGGCCCCCCCCCTCCCCACGCGCGGCGGGGGGCGGCACCCCCGCGCGCCTGCGGGCGGCCGGCCCCCCTCCCGGCCGGCCAAGCCCCAAGCCGGCACGCCAAGAGGCGGCCCCCCCGCGCCACGGCGGGCGGCGGCTCCCCTCCCTTCCATTGCTCGACAAACGAAGACCTCCATTACTCCGACCGGTCACCTCCCGCGCGGCGCGCGCATCGCCGCCTCCCTCCCCTCCACGGCCACGGCGGCACCGCACGACGGGTCAATTCGCACGGCGCCGACCGAGAATCCCGCTGGCCGGAGTCCACGCCGGGATTTTTCCCGAACCTCCATTGCCAGCCATTGACGCTCCGCGAAGCTCAAAATATCCTCGCCAAACCGACCTTCCCGCGCCTATAAAAGGGCCGGACCGGCTCCCCACCTCGCCCCGCACCTCCACGACCAATTCCCCCCTCCTTCCCGAGCCCTCCATCACCACCACCGGTGCCGCTTCGGTCACCACCGCGAACGGCCCCCCACCGCCGGCCATCGATCCGCCTCTCCCGGAGCACCCCGGCCCCGAGGTAAGAAGCGGAATCGGTTGCCCTCGTCCTCCTCTTCGTTTCGCCCCAATTCCCGGCCGTCGCCGTGCACCGAGGTTGCGGCGCCCCTCCCCCCTTCCACGGTCGGCCTCCCCCGCTCTCGCGTTCGTGTCGTGAGGGAGGGAGGAAGAAGAAGGGCTTTTTGCCCAAAACCCCCTGCCCTTTTCCCACTTATCCGAAACCGACCCCCTCTATTTCCCTCACCCTTTTCTTCCAAAACAGACCCTATACTTTAAATTAAACCACAAAAACAACCCTGTCCCTTTACAATCATGCCCCTGGACTATTTAGTAACACCCCCGCCAAGTTTAAATATTATAATTAGATCCTTTTCTTTTATAATAAAATACTAACAGGCCCCTAATTAACCCTAAACACCTCCATTAACCCGTCATTTCATGCGCAATTTTAATCCAAATCGCGCCCAACCTTTCCCACGCCCGTGCCGGGTATACCATCACCCATCCGTCACCCAAAACCCCTGCATAATATTTATTTCCCTATTTTATCCAATTACCTTCCGCGAGCTCAGCCGGAGAAAATGTGTATCTTTGTTATTGATTGCATGCTTGCTCGTGTGTGCGCTATAGCCGACGAAGTGAACGAAGGAAGGTACCCCGAGCCGGAGTTTGGAGCCGACTACTGCGAGCAGGAGCCTGAGGTCCCGAACGTCGAGCCGGCACTCCCCGAAGACTTCGAAGACGGCAAGTTCAACCTCCCCCTTTGATGCATGCTTCTGTCCTAGTTTTATAAATATACCCTATACCCGTTTTATAAATTGCATATTGTTTTACTACAAAACATGGTAGGATAGCCGCCCTTGATTGCTATGATTGAACCTTGTTTTGGCCTAAATGTTTGCTTTAAAAATGTGTGAGTGCTTTCAAAATGTGTGAGTGCTTTAAAAATGGAAATGGGATATGTTTGGAAAATGAGTAAAGAACTGGGTAGACGGGATGGACGTGTGTATCAGGAGTATGGATGAGCTCGTACCTGTGTGGTTGAGCGTGTTGGGAGTTGTCCATCTTGTCGGTTAAGGACCGGGTTGCGTGACATCTCACCTGACCCAAATCATCGTACAACCACTCGACCGTTGTATGTGGCAACGGCTTAGCATAAAGCCCAATAGTTAATCTACTTGCCATCTGGTGTGCGGGTGAGCAGCGGGAAACCAAGGAGTCGGGGTACGCTCTGTGTGAGGTACGCCCTAGTTATGTGGTATAACCCCTTGGGTGCTTCCGTGGTGGCTCGGAGTGTTAGCTAAGGTGGGTAATGGCTTTGATAGGATCGCACGGCGACCGAGGTGTCCGTGTGATGGTACCCTACTTGTGGGTAAAGATGTACAACCTGCGCAGTGTCAAACCTATTCGAATAGCCGTGTCCACGGTATTGGACGAGTCACGGTGTGGTCACAAAAACTAGTGTTTGGGATGGGATGTTTTACGGCGTGAGTTGTTTTACGGGTGAAGTGTGTGGCTGTGTGCACGAGCTACGACGGACGGGAAGTCCGTAGTTCCACGGTGGTTCTTCCTAAAACATTTGAGTTACTTGGGTTATGAAAATGATTTGCGAAAACCTTTTTGAAATGAACCCCTGCATGTGTAAGTTTGCAAAATGAACCTTAACCTGATCCTTGTTATACCTTATGCATGGTTCTGCTTATAAGCCCCTCCGTGGGTGGGGTTGGATTTGCTGAGTACGTATGTGCTCACTCTTGTTTTACTAACTATTTTACAGAGGAGGATCCCGATTACATCCCCGAAGACGTTGAGTAGGTCACGCCCTACACCCAACCGTGCCTGTGTACCCAGGGCCCCTACCGAAAGCTTCCATGGTGTGGTACTCCGAGGAGGCTATGGAAGCCTTTGCTATTGTAGTGTGGTCGCTAGCGTTTGTGTTGTTCCTTGTAGCGTTGGCACTACCGTGCCCTCTGTGTCGCCGTAATGTAAAAGACTGATTCCACCTGTTGTAATAAATGTGTTACCAGCCTCCTGGGACTGGTATTTGTGTCACATTTAGTCACCTCTGATGAGGGGACGCTTCACAAGTAGTACTTGTTGCAGTAGTCGATGTCGACTGACGACCATCTGTGAATGTTTCTGCAGGAAGTCCACGGATTTGTCTTGGGAGGGGGATGAGCCCCCATCAACGGTGGCGGAAGAAGTCGCGCCGCCCGCCGAGGAGGCCGCTGCCACTACCCAAGCCGCGGTTGAACCACCGGTTGCTGAGGCGCCGCTGCCGGAGGCCAGTGTAGTCGAAGGTGAGTACCCTTCTTGAAGCTACAGGGCTCCACGAGGAGTAGTCGTAGGCACCGATGCACTTGTCGTCTCTTTGACAGGCGCTGAAGGTGGTGACATCCCTGCAGGGATGCCAATGCGGAGGTTGACACCAGAGGCCCCGGAGGCTGCGGAAGGAGCCCTCGAGCCCATGGAGGAGATCGTCGAGAAGACCGCCAGGGGAGAGGCGGTCACCACGTCGCCAGAGATTGCTCTGGAGGTGGCTATCCGCTCCCCCGAGATCCAGGACGCAGAGCCCATCCGCTCTGCGCCGATGACGGAGGCCACCGCGAGTAGTCGCGGCGGGATAGAGCTGCTCGCGGACGATCTCGTCGAGCCGGCGACGGTAGCCAAGCATCTGGAGGCAATCCGTCAAGCCGAGCAGTGGATGAAGGTAAGTAGCTGTAGCCTTGGAGTAGCCAATCCTTTGTCGGTGAGTACTCTTCGTGACTTGAGTTGTCTTGTGCAGGACGTTGCGGAGCGGTCCCGCGACAAGTCGAACCTGCTGCAGGGCTATGGCGACGCGGTGCTTCGAGCCGAGGCGCTAGAAGAGCAACTTGTGAAGTCGCGGAAGCACGCGGCTGCCATGCAGTCGAAGCTCGACGCCGCCTTCGCGAAGTACCACAACGACGTCCAGGAGTTGCAGGCGAAGGGCGACGACTTGGTGCGGAAGAATAAGGGCCTCCGCAACAAGAATAAAGGTATACCCCTCAACTTGTCGGGTACTTGTTGGAGGTCGAGGAGCGTCTGACCCGCTGTTGCGTTGCTGTGTTGCAGAGCTTGAGGGCCAGGTAGAGCAGCTGAAGGACTCGGAGACGAGCATGAAGAACCTCTTCTACCGGGAGCAGGAAGCCCGCCAGGTACTCGAGCTCGACTACAAAGAACTCGCCTTCGAGTGCGAGAAGCATATGGAGCTTCGGATTGCTTCGACGAGAGATCTCGTCAACGTGCTACAAATCCTTGCAGAAGTTGAACGAAGACTGCGAGGCATTGCGGGCCCAGGTGAAGGAGTTGGAAGAAGCCGCACTGCCGATCGCAAGACTCCTGGTGCCGCACCCGGGCGGCCCCAAGATTGCTCCTCTGGTGGATCGCCTCAAGGAAGCTCCGAACCGGCTGGCCGCCTACGTGAAGCACATGGCAAGGTCGATCCCAAGACAAGTCTTGGCCTTCATGAAGTCGTACTTCCCGAAGGCCCCAGTGGAGGTAGTCGCCGGCGGGGTAGCCGCCAACTGCTCTGATGAGCAGTATGCAGAGCTGCTGGAGCAGATGGCTCCCATCGCGGAGCAGGTAGCTAAGAAGCTGAACCTCCAGTAGCCCTGTAATAGGTAGCTAGTAGCCATGGTTGTATAGAAGACAATTGTAATGAATTGCTTAAGTATTAATGAAAGAAATTTTCCAGCAATGAGTACTCGTAGTCGCGATCTCAGAGTGCGGAGCGCCCATCGTGGAGTGGATGCGAGTAGTAGTACTCGGCTTTGGTAGTCCCGTTGTAGGGAGCAGGCAGTAAAGAAGTTGATGAACAATCAAACTTTATTACTGAAGGAGTGCACCTGGGTGGCCAGGGCCGTAGTTACAAAGTAGTCGCTTGGACCCGGAGGCCGCTTACAGCTGAGTAGAGCTGGAGCGGGTGGCTGCTTGCGGCGTTGATCCGTAGGTAGCCGTGTAGGCTGGATCGTAGATCCGTAGGTAGCCGTGCGGTGCTGGATCTTGGAGTGTGGTCTCTTAGTAGACCGCTGCTAGAGTCCTTGACGCTCGTCGCAGCCCAGGATCCGTAGGTAGCCGCGCGGGCTGGATCCTGGAGAGGAGTAGTCCGGAGACTGGAGCCAGGACCCGGAGGCCGCTTACGGCGGAGGGGTGTTGATGTAGTCGCGTAGACTTGAACCCCAGAGTAGTCGTGTAGACTAGGCGTAGAATCGACAGAGTTGGTCGACGTTCCACGAGTTGTTGATGTCTTCGCCTTCAAGTGTTTGGAGGCGGTAGGAGCCCGGCCCGGTCACCTTTGCGACGGTGAAGGGACCTTCCCAGGGGGAACTGAGCTTGTGAAGTCCCTCCGTGTTCTGGATACGGCGGAGGACGAGATCTCCAACGTTGAAGGAGCGTTCCTTGACGTTGCGATCATGGTAGCGTCGGATACCTTCCAGGTACCTTGCTGATTGGACGAGGGCAGCGCAGCGAGTTTCTTCGAGGCTATCGATGTCAACTCGTCTGCTGTCTTCTGAGACGCCTTCGTCGTAGTGCTCCACTGCTGGCGAGTTCCATATGACGTCGGCAGGGAGGATTGCTTCGGAGCCGTAGACCAGGAAGTAGGGGGATTGCCCCGTTGGCTTGGATGGTTGAGTCCGTAGCCCCCAGAGTGCGTTGGGTAGTTCCTTGATCCACTTGCCCCCTTTGGAGTTAGCAGCGTCGTGTAGGCGCTTCTTGAGAGCGTCGAGCACCATCCCATTGGCGCGCTCGACTTGTCCGTTGGCCCGTGGATGGGCAACTAAGACGTATCGGACGTTGATCCCGCTGTTCTCGCAGTACTCCCAGAACTGGTGGTTGTTGAAATTGGAGCCCAGGTCTGTGATGATGCGGTGGGGTAGTCTGTAGCGGTGTACGAGTTCATCCAGGAAGTCGAGTACTCTGTCAGCCTTGGGGCATGTGACCGGCTTGACCTCGATCCACTTGGTGAACTTGTCGATGGCCACCAGTGCTCTGCGTTGAAACCACCGGCGCGGTTGGCGGTGGCCCAATCATGTCGAGCCTCCGGCGGGCAAAGGGCCGGGTTGGCGGTATGGTGACTAGCTTGTAGGCCGGGACGTGTTGCCGCTTGGCGAAGATCCGGCATCCTTGGCACTTTCGACGAGTTTTTCGGCGTCGCCCGGAGGCCGTGGGCCGGCAGAAAGCTCGTCGGAAAGCCTTGCCGACCGGCGTGCGTGAGGACGCGTGGTTGCCGCAGACGCCCTTGTGGATCTCCTCCAAGATGTCCTTGCCTTCTTCACGAGGGACGCATTTCATGAGTACTCCAGAAGATGCACCCCGCTTGTAAAGCTTGTCTCCGACGAGGACGTAAGACTTGGCGCGGCGGACGAGTTGCTCGGTTGCGTTCTTGTCGGAGGGGACCTTCTGCTCGCTGAGGTAGTCGATGAAGGGTTGCCTCCAGTCCACGTCGATCATCATGACCTCTGCCCGGCCGGTGGATGGGCCGGGACGGTGGTCGGTGGCGCCGGCTCCCGGGATGGATGGCGCGTGAAGCTCGTGTACGAAGACACCCGGCGGCACTTGAGCGCGGGTGGATCCGAGCTTGGAGAGGACGTCCGCCGCAACGTTGTTGTCGCGGACGATGTGATGGAACTCGAGACCGTAGAACTTGTTCTCGAGCTTGCGGACTTCTAGGCGATGGCGTCCATGTTCTCCTTGTTGCGGTCCCAGGATTTGTTGACTTGGTTGATGACCACTGCGGAGTCGCCGTAGACTAGTAGCCGCTTGATGCCCAGTGAAGCCACAAGGCGGAGCCCGTGTAGGAGGGTTTCGTACTCGGCTTCGTTGTTTGAGACCTTCCAGAAGATCTGCAGGACGTACTTGAGTTGTTCGCCCGTTGGAGAGATCAGGAGTACCCCTGCACCTGCGCCCTCGAGGTTGAGTGAGCCGTCGAAGTACATCACCCAATGCTCTGGTCGCACGGTGGGAGTAGGTAGCTGGTTCTCCCGCCACTCTGCCATGAAGTCGACTAGTGCCTGGGACTTGATGGTTGTGCGTGGCTTGAAGTTGATAGTGAGGGCGCCGAGCTCGACAACCCACTTGGAGATTCTTCCGGTAGCATCTTGGTTCCGCAGGATGTCGCCAAGCGGGTAGTCGGTGACGACGGAGACCGAGTACTGCTGGAAGTAGTGTCGTAGCTTCCGCGAGGTGATGAGTAGAGCGTACAGGAGCTTCTGCACAGGCTGATAGCGGGCCTTGGACTCTGATAGAACCTCGCTGACGAAGTAGACCGGGCGGCCCCGGGCCCAGGATAGGCGTGGCCGTCTTCCTGCCGCTCGACAACGATGGCAGTGCGACCACGTGAGTAGTCGCAGCTAGGTAGAGCAGTAGCTGCTCGCCCTTGTGAGGAGCCGTGAGGATCGGTGGCTTTGATAGGAAGTCCTTGAGCTGGGCAAGGGCTTGATCCGCCTCTGGAGTCCATACGAACTTCTCTTGATGCTTGAGTAGTTTGAAGAAGGGGAGGCCCCGTTCTCCTAGCCTCGAGATGAATCTGTTCAGCGCTGCCATGCACCCCGTCAGCTTCTGGACGTCTTTGATGCTCGTGGGAGCTTTCATGCTGGTGATGGCGGAGATCTTCTCGGGGTTGGCTTCGATGCCGCGCTGGCTGATGATGAAGCCGAGTATTTTGCCCGAAGGGACGCCGAAGACGCACTTGTTCGGGTTGAGCTTCCAGCGGTACTCGCGTAGTGATGCGAAGGTCTCTTCAAGGTCATCGATGAGGGTACTGGAGTCCCTGGTTTTGACAACCACGTCATCCACGTAGGCCTCGACGTTCTTGTTGAGTTGCCGCTTGAAGCAGGCCTGGATGGCTCGTTGGTAGGTAGCGCCGGCGTTTTTCAACTCGAATGACATGGTCGTGTAGCAGTACGCGCCAAACGGGGTGATGAACGCGGTCTTCTCCTGGTCCTCTTCCTTGATTGCGATCTGGTGGTACCCGGAGTAGCAGTCGAGGAAGCAGAGCGAGTCGCGGCCGCCGTGGAGTCGATGACTTGATCAATCCGCGGCAACCCGAAGGGGTCCTTGGGGCAGTGTTTGTTGAGGTCGGTGTAGTCGACGCACATCATCCACTCGTTCGAGTTCTTCTTGCGGACGAGGACGGGGTTGGCGAGCCACTCAGGATGGAAGACTTCTCTAATGAAGCCAGCTGCGAGTAGCTTGGCGAGTTCCTTCTTGATGGCATCCCGCCTGTCGTCGGCAAAGCGTCGGAGGTGTTGTCATTTGGGGGTGGCCTTAGGGTCGACGTTGAGGGAGTGCTCAATCAGCTCCCTGGGCACTCCTGGCATGTCCGCTGGCTTCCACGCGAAGATGTCGCGGTTAGCCCGAAGGAAGCTGATGAGCGCGTCTTCCTATTGGGGGTTGAGGCCGGACCCGATGGTGGTGGTCTTGGTGGGGTCGCCTGTTCTGAGGTCGACCGTCTTGACGGGTACCTCCTCAGGTGGCTGAGGCTTGTTGGTACTGTCAGACTTCTCTGGGATGTCGAGTTCACTTGTAGCAAGCTTCTTCGACGCAGTGTAGACCTCCATCATCGTGTTGGGTACTTGGTTTGTGGAGGCGATCTCCACGGCTTCTGTGTCGCAGTCGTGGGAGATCTTGAGGTCCCCTTGGAGGGAGAGTACACCGGCTGGGCTTGGCATCTTGAGTACCAAGTAGGTGTAGTGGGGCACCGCCATGAACTTGGCGATGGCCGGTCTGCCGAGGATGGCGTGGTAGGAGGTCTCGAAATACGCGACCTCGAACTTGATGTACTCGGTACGGTAGTTGTCTCGAGTTGCCCCGAAGGTAACTGGCAGGACCACTGAGCCCAGTGGAATAGCCGCGTTGCCAGGGACGATGCCGTAGAAGGGCATGCTGCTCTTGGTGAGCATGGGGGTGATGTCGAGCTTCATTTTCTTCAAGGTCTTGGTGAAGAGGACGTTGAGCCCGCTTCCACCGTCGATGAGCACCTTGTTGAGCTTGGAGCCCGCCACCGTTGGCTTCAGGACGAGGGCGAACCGTCCTGGTTCAGAGAAGCTGGTCCATTGATCCACGCGGGAGAAGGTGATGGGTACCTCCGACCACCTGAGAGGGGTCGGGACCGCTGGTTCAATGGACATCACTTCACGACGGGTAGCCTTCTGCTCCCGCCTGCTGGGCAATCCGCCGAAGAGGACGTTGACGGTCTTCTCAGGCTCCTGGAAGTCGTTGTTGTCGCCGTCCTTCTTCTTGCCCTTTTGATCATGAGGGTGCGGCGGCTCCGGCGTCTCCTTGAGTGCGTGCCTGAGCTGGTAGCACTGTTCGGTGGTGTGGTTGCCGTTTGGATGCCACGGGCACTTCTCCTTCAGCAGGTCTTTGAAACCGCCAGAGTTCTTCTTCGAGTTCCCTTTCGCGGGCGGCTGGATAGCCACGACGGTGTTGTCGGCTTGCGCTTGCGGTTGGGACCCGAGTAGTTGTTGTTGTTGTTGTTGTTGTTGCGGCCGCCTTGGTTCGCATTGCCGCTTGTCGCCGCCGCCCGATTCGCCGCTTGGTCTTGCCACGAATGGCGTCGTACTTGGCATTGGCCTTGTCTTCTTCATCCGCCCGGGACGTGATCATGTCCTTAAGGTGGGGGATGGACCTGGGGCGACGACGACCGAAGTCTTCGAAGGTGCGGCGGTGATAGAGGCCGTCTTGGAAGAGGTCGATGACCTCCTTGTCGGTGACGTCGACGACGGTGGCGCGCTTGTCGAAAAAGCGGCGCATGTACTTGCGGAGGGTCTCGCCTTGTTCCTGCTTGATCATGGCCAGGTCCATGCGAGTACCCGTCGGCCCATGGCGCCCGCGAAGTTGCTTGTGAGCTTGCTCCTTCGAGTGGTCCCACTTGTCGATCGAGTGCTTGTCCGGCCGACTCGAGCCATGTGAGTGGTGCTTGGTCCGGGCGAGAAGGGGAAGTAAAGGCACTTGGTGTCATTTTTGTTGCCGCCGGCGTTCTCGATGGAGAGGGCTAGCATCGGAGCCACTGGATGGGATCCTGCTTCGCGTCGTACTTGGTGATCCCCAAAGATTTGAACTTGTCGGGGGAGGAGCCGGGGTTGCGAAGTCGAGGTGAGAAGGCGGGGAAGCCGTCACCTTCAGTGGCAGTGGTCGACTTCTTCCGTCGCAGCTCCTCAATCTTCTGGCGGGCGTCGTACCCGCCGTGTGAGGCGCCGGAGGCGTGGCTGTTCGCGTGGCCTCGGCCGCCGCGGCGCCGCCGCCTCCGGCCCTCCTGTTGGCCCCATGGTTGGAGCTGCCGCCGTCGGCTGCCGCCGCCGTCGGGATCGTTGCCGCCGCCACTGCCGGAGCGCGGTGGGGAACAACTTCTCGGTTGCCGTGGTCTTGCAGTGAAGGTCCGCCGACGTTGGAGCGGCGACGGTTTGGCTCGGCTGGGAGGTCAGCTCGAGTACGGTTGGGACCGTTGTTGGCGCTGCGACTAGTAGCTTCGTTGTCGCGGGGTTTAGCTGGAGGAGGTTGGTTGACTGTTGTCGACCCGCATGAAGTAGGCTTCTTCAGCGAGCTTGGCGATGACCTCTCCAGCGCGTATGCCCTGAGCCTGGCGTGCGATCGCTGTGATCGAAATGAGGCATTGCTCGGGGGTAGTGTGTACTCTGCTCTCGACCGTCTCGAGAGCTTCCGCAAGGTTGCGGACGGGGAAGTTGTCGCGGAGGCGTCGACGACGTTCGTTGCGCTTCCGGTTGCGTTCACGTCGAGAGTCTCTGTCCGCCGGAGTCTCGTTTGGTGGAGCGTCGGCAGAGAGCTTGTCGGAGGAGATGTCCTCCAGGTACTTGTCCTGAGCTGTGCCTGAAGGCCCTGGGGTGTCGCCGGCAGCCATGAAGACTTGGCGATCGGGGGTGCCAAGGCTGGACTCAGAGGGTGCCACCTCAGTTGGTGTATTTGAGTCAGCCCGGGCTAGTGGTGTTCCCTCCTGGAACGGTAGCGAGTCGATGTAGGCGACGTAACGTGAGTCTCCCTTTATCAGGTCAGCAGGCTTGTGGTCTGGCCAGTAGACGTATCTCCCGGCCGGCGTGGATTTTATAACCAGCCCAGAGGCTGGCCCTGACAAGGGAAGCTCAGTGGAGTTGTCTTCGGACTCGGGCTCGCCAGGGTCCGACCCGAAGTCGAACTCGTAGTCCGGGTTCGAGTAGAACTCGGAGAGAGGGCTGGAGCCCGAAGCGTGATCGGGGGCGGCGTCGGAGTCCGAGTTGTACTCGGGTACGGGCTCCTTGCCGGCCCAGCGCGAAGTGGGAGCCCCCGTGCGGGCCCGGCTGAGGATGCGGGGGCCACGTGCAAAGGGCTCGTGTGGTGAGAGGACCGCCTGCGATGGCTGAGTAGCCGGCTCGCATGCGATGGCCCATGGCGACGTCGAGTTCGAGTTGGAGACGGACTCGAGCTCGAAGTCAGCGTGGTGGTTGAAGAGCGAAATTTCGCCGAATTTGCCGGCGAGTTCGCCTGAGACGACTTCGGGAAGCGTTACGAAGCCTGTCTTCGGGTTGGGCTGCATGGTCAGGCGGCGCTGGAAGGAGCCCGCGCCATCAGCAGTGCAGACCCAAGCGCCGAACACGAAGGTGTCGCCGCGGTTGAAGGCGACGGTTGGCTTGAAGCAGACAGGAGCCGTCGAGTTCGCCATGTGATCTCGGGCGAGATCCCCTACGGCGCGCCAGTGTCGGTGTTTTAGACCGGCAACCTACTAAGGGGAGTACCGAAGTAGATGAATGTGACTCGCCGAGATCGGTAACTCGAAGGAAGAGACACGTGGCACACAATTTAGACGAGGTTCGGGCCGCGAGGTGCGTAATACCCTACGTCTGTATCTTCGCGTACCTGCGGATTGATTGGGCACGATTACAAGATGGTGTAATAGTGCGTCGTGAGTTGTAGGGGATTGGATGAGGTGATCCTGAGATCGGTCCCTGCCTCGCCTTATATAGTCCGGGAGGCAGGGTTACAAGTCGGAGTAGGGAGAGAGTACTAGTCGAGTACGTCTAGGAGTCCTCTATACAGTGCGGAACATGTACAGCTCCCTAACCGAGTACTACTCCTGTGTAGTCCTTGTGCTCCACGCCTTCAGGTGCCGTGCAGCGCAAGCCGGGTAGTCCCAGGGGCCACCGAGTAGTCGGTCCTGGTACCCACCGAGGTAGTGGACCTAGGGAGGTCCATACGACAAGCTCGGCTCCACTGGACCATGTTCACAAACACAAGCACTTGCACCATTTGGACCGGGCTATTGGTGGCCAGGCCATGGCCGGCAAGCCAGGCCGGCGAGGTACACCCTCACAAACGCACCCATAGGGATCGCGCCGGTCAGGTTGGTGCCGGAGAGCACCAGCGTCTTCAGGGACGCCCGCAGCGGCAGCAGCAGCTCTCCTGCTGGGAGCGCACCGCCAGGGGTCTGACCAGTGAGGCAGTGACCCCCATCTGATCCTTCGCTTTGTGGCGTGCGTGTGCGTCGGCATTGTTGCAAACTTGCAATATTCAACGCACCAGTAGGATTCGCACTGCCCGCCTGCTAATTTGCACCTTAATGCAAATTGATAATTTGATTAATAGGGTGAAGAGGAACTTAGAGCAGTAGGATTTAATCAAACTATTGACAATGGTCTTTGTTTTCTGTTCTCAATTTTTAATAGAACTTTTTTTTTATCTTTGGCACTTATTAGGTGATAATAAATAAACAGGATTTAGAGAATAAGAAAAACCCATGGTAATTAGAGCTACAGTAGCTACTAAAAATTTTATCATGTATTTTGGCCCCCCTATATCTAAATCCTGGCTCCGCCCCTGCGCACCGCCGAGTATACATGGCCAAACGTGCCGTGCCGGCCCGGCCCGGCCCGACACGACACGACACGACACTAGCACTATCCGGCACGGCACTATGTCGTGCTCGTGCCTAGCCGTGCCGTGCCACTTCGTGCTACCGTGCCAAGGTTGAGGCACTAGCACGGCCCTACGAGATCTCAGTCGTGCCGTGCCGTGCCGACGACACTACGAGGCACTATCGTGCTACAAGAGAATGAAGCGAATATAGATGCAAATGTCAAAAAAGAACATCACACAAATCATAAAAAATTCAACATATAAATCAAATCGATTATAAATCCATCAAAAATGCCATCTCGAGGGTAGACGGGATGCTCTGGTCCCGGCGACGGCGTCATGCGCTGCTAAAAATATCAAGTTTATAGGAATTATCGTGCCACCATCGTGCCGGCTCATTAGTCGTGTCGTGCCCGTGCTAGTGCCGCGGGCCGGACCTGCGGCCCAGGCACTATCTAGATCGTGCCTCGTGCCGGCACTAGCGCTATGGTGTCGTGCCCGTGCCGTGCTTTTTTGGGCTGTGCCCGTGCTGGCCCATCGGGCCTGGCCCATTTGGCCATCTATACCGCCGAGGTCCACCGACACGACGTCGCCGCGCGCGTCGCACGACACGACGGGCCACCGGCACGCAATTGCGTCGGTCGCGCGCCCCAGTGGCGTGCCGCCGCGCGTTGAGTTCATGGATGCCTTCCATCGCAGCAGCGCCTGGCCCGGGCAACGTCGTTCACGCCGTGGCAAGGCGCGAGCAGCACCGCGAGGGGCCTCTTCAGCCGCGGAGTCACGAATCGTTTTGAATTTTGATGTCAAATGTGGATTCCTACGTGTTCAACCTAGGCTTCGCCGAGAGCAAGTAGTGCTGCCGTGCTGGGCCGCAACCCGACGACGGGCGTATATGCAGATCGATCTCTTCCATGCGTTGTGTGCTTCGCTAGGTGGAATGCAACCGATCGAGCTTTTGTTTTATATGCCTAGAATAATGAGTGATTTGGTTGTGATAGCCATTTTCTGTGTAATTAATCCGCGATTTAGAGCTATTTTGTTCTGCATCTTCCTTTTTTTTCCTTGATTCAATACCACCTTGTTTCTATCATTGCCAATCGAGCATTCAGTCAAATCATTGCCCATTAGCATAATATCAATCACCTACACAAGGGTTCCACAATTAAATTTTGAATGAAAGAATCAAAATCTTAAAATACCCCTCACGACCCACCTATAAGGACCAAGGGAGATGGTAGGAGGTAAAGACTCATCAAAATTATAAGTTAGAAAATATTTAAGCCAAATACTAATTAAAAAAAACACACCACAATCTCTGCTAGTTACAGAAAAGGAAACATATAATTTGATTTGGCAAACATACATCAAGTTCCAGATGTACTTGGCACATACCTTCACTTATTTTATTCATTTTCTAACTCATTAGAAGTGGCCTTTTAGGCACCAGGTGACCTTCACTTCAACTTGATCTCCATCAGCTTCTCTTTCAAGACTCCTAGTTCTACGGGTGAATTCTAGATAGAATTTCAAATTCTTTTCTTCTTCTTGGCTGCCACAGGTTGTGATCACTCTTAGGTCCACCTCTATGTGGAGTTTGAAATGTGGTCTGGAATTTGGAAAATATGGCAATGCAATCATATCTAGACTCAGTGGAAGATCGGATGTAGAGCCACATGGAAAGGATAAGCTCCTCCCTCGTTCACAGCTGAAGAGATAGACGCTTTTGTTCCCATAGCCAATGGAGCTTGCCTTGATGCGACCATACACCGAGCGGCCTCCCGAACCGAGGTCCTTAAGGTTCAACTTAACCTCAACATTAGCCTCAACGGAGCCCGGAATCACTAGGTATGTAATCTCCAACTTGCGGTCAAGGCCTCCATCAATGGTTTGTGTGAATTCCACAACTTCATCATCCCCTGTTGTAACATCCCACTCGCCTGTGATGGGAGGATTAGAACTAGACCCCTCATCAACGGCTGCGAAAACATCCAAGTACAAACCGCCATAAGCCTCCAGACTCCTACTTGGTCCAGTGAGTATCAAATCAACCATTCCTTCCTGCAAATGAAAGCTCTATGTGAAGCATTTTAATTTTTTTTACATTATATAAATGTAAGAGGCATAAAGCATATAATACATAAAACATATAGCACCTAGTACATACCTCTTGTGCTTCCCCCTTGCATGCCGAGTAGATGTGCCGGGGTTGGATCCAATCAGTGGCGTAGATAGTCCTAACACTGAAGTTTGCACGTATGGCCAAAAATTGCACCACACGTGGACCACATATTATAATTTCATCATCGCTATCCTCCAAGGTTGCTCCATGATCCTCATTGCCATGATGATTGTCCTCTTCCTCTTCATCCCACCGTCGACCAGCTCTACTTTCAGGGTTTGACATCTGGCATAGGAACAAGAAAACAACAATACTAAATTAACATAGACAATTCCAAAATTATGTTGACATTCGATGATACTTTGTCTAAGTAGCCGAAGAAACAATTTTCCTCAGACAACAACATAATAACTTCGTTCAGTACTACATTGACAGTATTAAGCAATTATCCAAAACACAGAATTAAGTTAATTTATTCAAATCAAATGTTTCTTCCTAAAACATATCAACATGTTATGGCCATCGCCATCAGAAAAAGTATCACTCAGAATGCCTTTACACAGAAAAACATATCAACCTGTTATGCCCATGTATGAACAATGACGAGAATTTAACAGAACCCTACACAATCTACACAATGAACAGTAAGAGAAACCCGGAAAACATTACATAGCAGAATGAAACGAGCTACAAGGAAAACCTTGAAGTTTTCTTTCCACCAGTCCGTTATAGCTATAAACAAACATGAATCATACACTTCTCATATGCCACAATTAAAATGTCAGTATATTCCAAATAAGAGAATGCAGCCTGTAGTCCTTTCGGATGAGCTACAGCCTGTATATTCCAAATAAGAGGTTGAAACAAAGAGAGGTTATTTGTTTAGAAATATTGTCACAAGAAGTTTAAACAGAGCAATGGAGACTGGACAAATGAACAGCCTGTATTCTGTAAAATGTGACAAATAGTGTAGATCCCAGGGACTAAATCTATCCATGGGCAAGTAGGGTTTCATGATTCCACCAAATGTAAGGTTTGCACTGAATATTTTCCTTCTCTGCTTCTCAAGTTCGTAACAAAGTGAAAAATCAGAAGAATAAAGCATCCGACAACCAAGCAGTTCTAACAGGAGGGCTAATCTACAGGGGTAGGAAATCCAAATATTAAAACATTCGGCAGATTTGAAGCATTGGACCTTGCTAATAACCAGGGGCGGACCCAGTATTAGGACATGGGTGTACACATGTACACCCAATAATTGTTGCAAAAAGATCGAATTCAACAGCAGCACCAATTCGGTTCCCAACAGAGAAGGCAAAAGGGAGAGGAATTTTGCATCAAAGGAGAGAGAAGAAGCAAAAATACAACTCCTCTCTCCTCAAAGGCAAATCTCCGAGGCAACGACCGGAAGCAGGAAGCGACCAGATTCGCGAGCGGGGTGGCCTCGAGCGGATGCTGTGGTCCTTGCGTGGCCGGCGGGGGGAGGGGTAGCGCCCCAGGGAGGAGAGGAGCTGGAGTGCTAGACAGGAGCTCCCCTACCGGCGGCGGCGTTCCATTGAAGGCGGGCAGCTTCGCGGGCGGGGCGGCCGGCGCGCGGGACGAGCAGCGGGCGCATCGATCCAGGGGCAAAGGCATCACGCGGGGTGCAGCGGGAGGTCAAGACCGGTTCGCCGGAGTTGTTCCGCGAGCCCCCCGGAGCCGGGCGCACGGCGTGACGGCCGCACGCGCACCCGCGGAGGCGGACGCAGGGGATCCGGCGAGGTAGAAGGGAATCAGCCGACCTGGCGGGTGAGCTCGGGCGCGAGACGGCGAGCGCGGGCGCAACGGCGGCTGAGCTCGGGCGCATGCGCGGCGACGGGCAAGCAGCGCGGGCACGACGGTGGGTGAGCGCCCGACGCCGGCGCAGGGTGGGCGAGTGGCGCGGGCGCGAACCGACAGTCCCCTACTCACCTATGGCGGCGCACCCCCCTCCTCACCGTGGAGATCTGGAGGGACGGAGGGCGGCGGTGACTGGGTCCGCTTGCCTCGTCAGCTCCGCTCCTCGCCTCCTCCACTGCTTGATGGAGGAGCTCCTCCGACCCGCCTGCCCTATCTACCGCTCCTTGCCGAGCCGAGCTCGAATCGGCAGAGGAGGGTTTAAGCTTGGAGATGAAGGTTTTTGCGTGGATGATGGATTTACTGTGTACAAGGCAAACGGAAGTATGACTTTCCAATTTTGCAACTCCTTGTTGGAGTCGGTCTCAGTAGGAAAGGGGTGTTCGAATGCATGAGTTATTTTTTAGCCCGTCCCTTTTTAGCCCAAATAGCTCAAATAGCAGCCAAACAGGTGGGTTATTTTAGGGCTATTTGCAACTAGCTCATCCCAAAAAATTATCCCCCAAAGACATGCTAATTGGGCTATTTTTCAAAGGGCAAGGGGGAGAGAGGGGTAAGAGAGAGGGGTAAGGTCACAAATAGCTCAAATAGCCCTAAGATCCAAACAACTCAAGGGCTATTTCATTATAGAGCTATTTTCTTAAGCTAAACTTTAGCTCTCAAAATAGCTCTAGCCTATTTCTTCAAACATGCCCAAAATCATGGTCACATCCGAAAACAAATAACATACATTAGAGATTTGGGTGTTTGATTTCGTGCAGCGGGATGGGAAGGAAGGGGAATAGGCAGACATACCCCTGCCGGATGTTCGTCGCTGGCGAAGCCCCGTCGCTCGATGAACAACGGGCAACGCAACTCGCCCTGTCGTCGCCGCTAGGAAAGGAAGACCGAGGCCGGGAGAAAGAACAGAGAAGTCGTGGGAAGAGAGGGTGCTGCGGTGCTGCCACACCAGCTCCTGGAGCTGCAGGTGGCTAGGGGAGCGTGGAGGACTGGCAGCGCCGCACGGGCCGACAATGGCGAGAGCGGCAGGCTGGGTAGCAAAGGAGGTAGGAGGAGATGGATCTCGGGAGGAAGATGGGGGCACCCTAGGTTGAAACGGACGGCTTCCGTCCGCCCGTTTTTTCTATATTTATCTTGTATTTTTATTAAAATGGATACGGGGCAGAAAAAATACATAAACAGAACGGAAACGAGATTCAGATGTCCGGAGCAGGATAGAAAAAGGTTGAACATAGGGGTTTTGGCCTTCTTGCCCCTGTTTGGAGTGGTATTGATGATTTTGTCCTTATTTTTTAACTGTGCGAATTTGTCCTCAGTTTTTCAAAACGAAGAAGCAGGTTGCCCCTCTTGTGTGACCTGCAGTTGACGGTGTTAAATCTGACGATGTTGCTCATGCAATTTTGCCCATAATATTCAAGTACTTGTGCATTTTTGCTCCTGTTTTCGACAAAAATGAGCAGCACTTCAACATGTCTTGAATATTTTTTTGCTTCAAATTTGAAATAGTAGCACTATTCAAATCTGAAACAAAATTTCATAAAAATTGTCAAAATTTTAACAGATATATATTGGGAAAGCAACAACAAGCACATAAGTCCAACAAAAGTACCATACCACAATTTTGACAACAACATGACACATATATTGAGAAAGCAACAACATGCACATGAGTTCAACAAAAGTACCATACCACATCCTAGCATGTCCAGATGTCATCACATCTTATGTAGACCATATATTAGCGTACATAGTCAACAAAAGCACAAACTAATACAACCAGGTACATTCAATAAAATGACAGACATCATATTCATGGATCTATGCCTAACAATGAAGAATCTTTTACCTACAAGCCATTATAAAAAGTTCTTGTTACCTGTGAGTCATCCAAATGTAAAAAAGTTCCTCAGTATCATTGTTCCAAGTTCCCTTTACCTATGAGCCACTTCCATCCATTTTACTTAACACCGTCAACCTCTATTTGTAAAAGACTGAGAATGGAAGGATTTCTTTGTAAAATGGCTAAGAATGGAAGGGTTGCTGCGCGAAAGAAATAAAAGCGAGGGGGCAATGGGTAACTGCCCTTTTCTTCCTCCTTGGGCTCGCACGTAGGGGGACAGACGGACCACGGCGGCGCGCCCTCGCCGGCGTTCTTGGGCACGGAGGCATCCGGGATATTGGGGAAAAGGGATAGGGGAGTGAGGGGATTCTATTCCCCCACTCACCTTGGGTAGAGGTGGAGCATGGAGGCGGGGCCAAGGCGGCGACCTACGGCCGGCAAAGGGAGCTCCGGCGACGGTGCTGCCAAGCTCGGCGAGGAGGGGTGGAGGTGATGGTGGTTTGATGGAGTGAAGACAGACGTCGAGGGGCCGTTTATAGGCAGCGAGGATGGATGGTTGGGCCGACGAGATTCGAGCTCGCTATTAATGGTGGCCGGCCGGGTCGCCGGTCGTCGCGAGCCGCCGGAGGAGCAGTGTGCGAGGATACCGAGGAGTGGACTTTGGAGGAGAGCTACGGCGGCACGGCAAGGTCCCAGGCGGTGCGCGTGGTGGAGAGGGAGGGGGGCCGGCGGTGATGTGTTGTGGGCTGCTGTCGTGGGAAAGAGAGAGAGGAAGAAGAACACGAGAGGAGGAAGATGATGGATAAGACACTGCCATGTGGGTCCCACAGGCAGGATGAGACGGCGTTAGTTAAAACCGACGGAAGTGGCTCATAGGTAAAAGAAACTTGGAACAATGATACTGAGGAACTTTTTTACATTTGGATGGCTCACAGGTAACAAGAACATTTTATAATGGCTTGTAGGTAAAAGACTCAACAATGAAGCCAAGCTCCTTGAGCTTCCTCTTGCTCCTCCCCTTCCCCTTCCTCTTCTGCCTCCTGCTCCACTTGCTCTTCCTCCTCCCCTTCCACTTTCACTTGCACTTCATATTACAAGAATAAATCGTGTTAGTTGACAAGTTCATGGTCAAGAAATAAATAGGCAATACAAGTTCATGACTCACCCTGAAGTTTGTGCTACACTTGGGTCCTGGCTCCCCTCTCCTAGTCCATTTTGTGAAGATGTGATCGTTCTTTTTTGACTAGCGGTAGGACCTCCACCCGCACGTTGGTTTTGTTCGACCAAGTGGTGGAATTGACACCAAATGCTCCGGTAATGCTCATAATCTGTTCGTTCTTGAACGCTCTTGTTATTTCCATGCTCACTCCCACTTCTTGATGTCGACCCCCCCCCACAAACACACCTCCACGCTGCCGACCATGGCTGTCGACCTTGTATGTGCGGGCAATGCCACGGATCCGCCTCCCGACACGCACCATGCATGGCCTCATGCCTGACTATCCAGAGGAGGGTGAAGGACGAAGGAGGGGGAAAGAAGATGACCCAAGGGTCCCACATCACATGTCAATGATTTGAAGAGGGAGGAGACATAGCAGGCCAGTAGGGGTAGTTTGGGTAATACCAAAAATACTATGACTTATATGTGGGCCCAATAACATCAAAGATGTAGAAAATAACATGGCTCACGTAGAGATAGAATTGTAACAACATATCTCAGAACTTGGATCTTTGCAATGACACTGTTCCAATTAACCCTATATAGTTATATGCTTCAAATAACAAAATAATCTCACCTAAAAACCAGTACTACAATACAATTCATTATATGGTTAGTCATATAATCTCTTTAAATAAACGTTTAAATGATCTCCATTGCAAAGATTTTTTTTTAAAATCAATACTACAATACAACAACACAAAGATTTTTTTAATGAAGGTTCTAAATAAAATATCTTTCAAAAAAATCGTCATCTCTACTTAAAGAAAATTGATTGTTTTTTAAATATGGTATTATAAAAGTGATAAGTTGGCTATACAACTAAATTATGATTGTAGATCTACAACAACCTTGAGGATTTTGTTCTAGCCCATTTGTTTTTGTTGTGCTAGGTTCACGTTGTCTTATTAAACTTGTTCCTAAATTGAGGTTGTCTTTAGTGATACTGCAATGCCTACTTAGAGCAAGCTAGAAGTATATGCTTTCAAAAGAAAAACTCTCATACTCTCACCCTATCTCTCCTTCTGTTTTTTATTGTGTAAAAATGTATTTTCGTTGTTGTAATGGAATATAAGGGGTGGGAAGGAAGGGAGGGTGCTGCCAGGGGGAATATAAGGGGTGGGCCGGGTGCGTCACGGCCCATCATAGGATTCAGCCCAATAAAACATCTATTTTGGGGAAAATTGAATCTATAGCATAACAAAATTTTCTATAGAGTGGATCTCCAGTGCTGTAGATCTAATTTCCCCTTTATTCTATCTCGATCCTCCAGCTGGCTTTGGCTTTGCGGTGAAGTCACCGGCTCACCGCGGCCAGCTTATAGCGGCGACGGTACGTGACGCAGGTAGCACCCTTTCCCTTTTGCAGACGCACTAGATCAGAACTGAGTACAACAAGTAGTAGCTCAAGCACCATATCTGCTTCACGTCAGTTCACGTTGTAAATTTGCAATTTGCTTATTTGCGAGTAAGCAATTTTGTTGACGCCTTTTCAGGCCAACACACGAGAGCGCTGGATCGCGCGCACGTCGAAATCTCCTCGCCGGAACCTTCTGCGTGCAGGCGGTTAGACCGCTTGCTCCTGGCGGTTAGACCGCCTGGAGCTAGGGCACCTGGAAAACCTACGATTGCCGCCTCGGGAGGGACCCCGTCGGAGGCAATGAACCTAGGGTTGTTCTAAGGTCGGCAGACCACTTAGAACGTCCTAAATCGCCGTGGAGACGAAATAGAAGAGCAAAAGGGGTTGGAAAAGCTAGAGTTTGAGATAAAAGTAGTAAATAGTAATTCGATTGTGGATAGATGTCCCTCAACCGGCCGTGGCCCTTTATATTTATAGGGTGGGGAGGTCTTGCCCCGCAAGGAAGTCCTAGTACAACTCCAAATCTAAAGATTTCCTTAATTCTACTCGGACTCGGGGACAGGCGGTTAGACCGCCTGGCACAGGCAGTTAAACCGCCTGGCAGCGTGCTAGACCGGCTTCAGGACCCTCAGGCGGTCTAACCGCCTGGCTCACACGGTTAGACCGCCTGGCCTAGCCAGATCGGCTTTGCTGCCAATTTTGGTCGTCAACATATGCCCCCTATTTTCTAATAGAACATAGCGTACTAGAAAACATTTATAATGCTAAGGACACTATTCTACTCAAATTGATCGACCAATTTATTCTAAGAGCGATATCGATATATCGACTATACCTTTTCAAGCATTTTCCAAACACTCGGATAACTTCTTCGTTGAGCGCCCTTGACAACTGAGATCCTTAATTTTCACCATATAAGAATTTTCAGAGCATATTCATGTAATCCGCTACAGTCCTTCCCAATGGTGATTATTCACCAAACTTGTTTGCTCCTCGTTCCTATAGGCAAAATAATCTTCCAAACAATATCATCAACTCGAAAAGACTCAACTCTTACCCTTCGATTATATGCTCTCGCTAGTCATCATTTGTCTTTCTCAATATTTATCAAAGCTTCAAATCGCTTGTCGGTCACCTCATCAATATTGTCCATCATCAAAGCACAATATGTATCAACATCAAGATCATTCTGCTTTGCTAATCTATAAGCAGCCAGATTCACCTCTATGGTAGAACGACCTCTTGACCATAGACAAGCTCAAAAAAAGTAACTCGGTTTGACCATTAGCTTGAGCATGATATGGAGATGAATTGAGAAAATTAATACCATATGATACAACAAACTCACATACCTCCTTTGATATAAATGATGTTCTTTGATCCGTAATCAACGTCTGAGTAATCCCAAATCTATGTATAATATGCTCAGTAATAAACTCAATCACCTCTCCATGTGTCATGTTCTTCAAGGGAATTGCTTCGGTCCACTTGGTGAAATAATCAGTAGCAACAATCACAAAACAATGACCCTTCGATGAAGGAAGATGAATCTTTTCAACAAAGTCTAAACCCCATCCTTTAAAAGGCCAAGGCTCAATAATTGGAAGCATCAAAGCAGCAGGCACCAACTGAACATCCCCAAACTTTTGACACTCTTCACAACCTTTGCAGTAACGAAAATAATCGGCTATCATCGTATGCCAATAAAAGCAAGCTCGCCTCAATACCCACTTCATCATACAAGCCGATTGATGCGTAACACAAATTCCTTCATGAACTTCTGTCATAGCTAGTCTAGCTTGATCAGGACATAAACACTTTAAAAGCAAATCATCCACCGTCCAACGTTATAACTCATCATCAACATAGTAAACTTAAATGCCCACCGTCGGACTTTTCAATCAACTGAACAGCTCGGATCACGTAAATAACTCACCAGAGGCTTCCTCCAATCCTCTAATTCGGCCTCAAAAGTTTTAGAAGCAACAATAGCCGAATCAGGATTTTCCAGCGTACATGCGGTTAGACCGGCTGTACAGGCGGTTAGACCGGCTGCGCCGGGCGATTGGACCGCCTGATCTAGAGCCAGCGCCTCGGCTTCGCTAAATGTCGGCTTTCTTTCATGAAAATTTCTTTTCTGAATATCATGGCCTGATGCTTGCTGTGCCAACGCATTAGCTCTCGGATTCTATTCTCTTGATACATGATAAATTACAAATTTATCTAGGCATGCTATAATATATAAACATTTATCAAGATAAGAATTTAGAATTTCATCTAAACATTGGCATACCTTAGATACTTGCTGTACCACTAAAAGAGAATCACCATAAATTCAATATGCTTCACTCCCATATCATGTAAAAATCTCCAAACCAAATAATAAAGCCATACTTGGTTTGGTTATTGTACATACATGATCTAATCGGTTAAGAGCTTCAAAAATAGCACCGCTTGGTGATATAAGAATAACACCAACACTGTAACCACTTTTGCAAACCGATCCATCAAATTGTAACTTCCATGAAGTGAAAGTAATATAACTGACATTTAAATCAAGTTGCTTATATATACTATGTTGAACAATAAAATCGGCTATAACTTGTCTTCACAAATTAAATCATATTCAATCAAAGCATAAGCTCACTTGCCGATTCTACCACCTAATATTGGTTTATGCAACATGTATTAATTATGTCAGTTTAAAAAGCAATTATGCAAGCATTATATAACAAATAATGCCTCAACTTGGTACAAGCATCCAATAATGATAAGTATAACTTTTCAATAAAAGTATACCTTGTATCGGCGTCGAATAATCTTCTACTTGCATAGGTGATAATATATTCCTCTACTTCGGTCTCTTGAATCAAAACAGCTCCAATAACATCTTCTTCGGCCATTATATTTGAAATGAACTCCTCTTCTTGGAACCCGGAAAACTAGTGATGAAGATATTGCTTCACTTCACCAAATGCAACTTACTGCTTTGCCCCCCAAGTAATTTCAGCATTAATCCTTCAACCAAAGTCAAGGAATAAAAGCACCTATATATCTTCCTCAGGACCAAACTCAGCATGATAATCATCTTCTCCCATAAGCACAAAAACACCCATGTAAGGAGCATTAGTATCCATATTCACATGCTCTGGAGATAAACTGTAATTAACAAATTGCTCATCGTCCTCAACATTGGTAGCCGATGTCAACTTGTCATCACAAACCATAGGAGTGGAAGAAATATCACCAGGCAATTTTTCTGTATCACCCGGTTGAACCGCCCGTACAAGCGGTTTAACTGCCTGGTCCGCGTCACAGCCGGTTAGACTTCTCACCGAACTCAAGCGAAGGTTCGGGCATAGAAGCTCGATCTTCGTTGAGAATTTGGGGTAACAAATGTATAAAGTACCATCTGACCCTTCCCGCATTAAATGCCCTTGGACAAAATGATCCAATCCCACACAAATTTGGTAGTCTCCATTGTCAGGTAGGTAGGTGACTCGAGCTCCATTCAGTGCTCCAAGGTTATGCACAATGTGAGTAACCAAGGAGGTTATGTAAATGGGGATACGGCTCGCGATCAACCTTTCCCAATCCTCTAACATGGTCGTGACTAGGGAAAAGCGAATCTTTTTAACGATGGCATAAAGTCATGTTAAATCAGCGGCGTGGCAGAGACGCAAATCAGCTCGAGGGTGCTTAGCCAAAAATCGAAGAGTAGGGTTGTGGATAGAAGTGATGCTATTCTTTCCACTATACGACTCATCAGTGATGTGTTCCCACCACATGGTACACAATAGGGTACGAACGTACCGGTGGTTTGTCACCAAAAGCTCAGCATCAATAATTCATGATTCGCTGAAACCAAGGGCATTACTGAGCTGCTTTAGGGTGAGCTCAAACTCTTGATCGAAAAGACAGAAATAGATTTTGACTTCGAAAGATGAACACTCAACTTGAAGGGTCATCAGAAACTCTAAGTCAGAAAGTACGAACCTTGTTCCTCGACCGGGTAGAAGTCCTTCCATCCCGCGTTGCGGAATGCCCTCTCCGTATCAGAATGGAGGCCGGTCCGGTCCATAAGTTCGGAGTCAAAAATCTTGGCGTGGTTGTAGCTTCTGGTGCGTAGGTTTTCCAATGTGTCTCTCCCGTATTGGTTCCAAGGAATGATGTGCTCAATCCTCGTCATCACACGAATACGAAGTCGACTCCGAGGCAACGCCGGAACCTCATCATCTCGGAATACAGTGTCATGTTGAGATGAACCAATAGACATGCTACCCATTGATGGTGCTGAACCATGGGACCTCCGGGAGCTCGAAGGACTAAATCTTCGGGCGACAGCCTTTCTGACTCTCTTGGCTCCTGAGAACATGATTCCTACAAAATATTAGTGCTAGATATACCCGAAGAAATCAGAGGTTAGTGGGGTTAGCGGTTAGTCAAAAGTGTTAGACAAAAAGTTAGTCGTTCTTGTGGGGGTTAACCACCACAAATGTTCTTAGTGAACAAGCTTCGCTTGTTAAGTGAGAGATGAATGATGGTGATTAGTAAAATTACTCTCACTCTCTCCTAACTAAACTCACTTAACTTCTTGATTAGGGACTTGTAAATGGAGAAAAGGAGTGCAGGGAGCTCGATATTTCTGCATACCTGCTCCGAGGGGCGAGTTGCTCACGCTCTCCTCGCTGGCTTTTATAGCCAAGCGGAGGCAGGAGGCCGACCGGCCATGGGCCTGGCCTATCGGCTGTCGAGCGACGTCAACAAGGCCACGGCGGTGGTCTATATCCATAGCTCCCTATTGCTCTTGCGTTGGTGGTTGGCGACGCGACGCAAGTGGTGGAGGGCGGCCGACCGGCCACCGTGGAGTCGACCAGCCATGATGGCTCCCGTCGGTGGTGCGCCTAGTGCTTCACCTACCTGCACGTTAGTGCCATATCCCCTGCACAAGATCTCTGCCAAAACAAATGACAGGTAGCGCCGGTTGGCCAGTGGTAGGGCCAGCCAGCCATAGGGGTAGTCGAAATTTTTTATATGCAAAGTTCACGAAAAAAAATTGTAGGAATTTAAATATTCAAAATTTAAATATGCCATGCTGATAAAAGAAATGAAAATGATGAAGAGAGAAA
Organism: Cenchrus americanus; assembly: GCA_947561735.1. NCBI lineage: Eukaryota > Viridiplantae > Streptophyta > Magnoliopsida > Poales > Poaceae > Cenchrus > Cenchrus americanus. Next base: position 63,218,993 of record OX387240.1, read on the forward strand.
TCCTATTCTATATGCAAATGCAATTAAATGGATAACTGTCACGTACCTTACAGTGCGGGCTCGTCTTTATGGTCCTGAGTCGGACCGTCCAAACTTTCCTTCGGTTGGCTATCGTGACTTGACGACGATTTTACTCACCCTACCTTCCTCATATGGTGGGGTGTGGATTCAACTTCTTGTCGTGCTTGTTCCTCCAGAGTTGTCTTTCTCAAAACCCTCCTTCGAGCATGATAGCGATCATGCCTCTTCTTTTCGCGTATCGCGAAAAATTCCACTATTTTGAGGAGTGATTCCATACTTAGCTGCCCAGGTGTATCTTCTTGTTGAAGCCTGACTTCTCTAACCATCTTGACCTGTAATGGTCCCTCCATGTCTAGGACAATGAAGTCCACAAGGATGAAGAAGTCCTTTATCTTGATAGGGACATTCTCGCGATCCCGGCTGGGTAGCAGATTGACTGATCCGCTAGCTGCAAACACATAGGTGTGGAGACAATCGAAATATATTTGAGTTTGTCAAATACTACCTTTGGCATGACGCTGACTCTTGCTCCCAAGTCACAGAGGGCGTTGTCGAAGCTTTGGCCTCCTATGGAGCTGGAAATAGTGGGACATCCGGGATCTTTCTTCTTCATAAGATGGGGACCGAGTATAGCTAAGCTACACTCTTTCATGAGCTGCACCGTTTCAATGGGAGGCAGGCCTTCTTGTTGCTAAGGATATCCTTGATTTACTTGGCATAAGTGGGCACCTGCAAAGCATCAAGAAGGGGTATATTGATATAAACCTTCCTAATTACCTTGATGAATTTGTTGTACTGCTTGTCGGATGCCGACTTCTTCTTTTGTTCGGGAAATAGAAGAAATGAGGGGGTCACGATACTCGCCCGAGGCTCTTGGAGCCTCCTCCATCTCAGTATCAGCAGGGGTGGTTCCTTCTTCTTTATCCTCTTCGTCTTCAGGCTTGGTTTCTCTGACATGCTTGTGCTGTCGGGTACCTGCATCTAGTGGAGACAAATCCCACGTGGTCTTTCCAGCCCGCGTGATAATAGCACTAACATGTTCCTTCATGGGGACTTCTGGCTGCCCAGGTAGCCTGCCCATGTTGGGGTTAGGAAAAGATGCAGCCAGCTGAGCTATTTGAGTTTCAACCATCTTATTGAAGCTCAGCTGGCTCTTAATGACAGAATGAAATCCTTCTATCTGGTTGGCCAGAGACTCCATAACTTTATCATTAGCAAGAAACTTCTTGCTAATGTTATCGTTAATTTGTTTATGGCCAAACCAAATGTCCTTAAGGGAAGGTTGCAAATTGCCATAAGAATTGTTACCTTGTTGGCCGAAGGGGAGGCTAGGTCTGGAGCTCCAGCCTTGCTGTTGACGGGAGCCTGAGTTGTTGGAATTACCATTCCCGATAAATAATGCTTCCTCTTGAGTTGTCGGGTAGGCATTGCCAGAATGTCTTGAATCTCCACATGTTTCACATGTGATTCTTGCATCCATAATCTGAAGAGTCTCCTGATTTGGAGAGTCCATCTTTTACAACAAGATGTCCATCTTGGCAGCTAGCATGTCAACGGCGTCAATCTGATGGACGCCCTTGGCACGAGTATTCTGTCTCTCGCCCACCCATCCTTGGTGAGCGGCAATAGTCTTGATGAGTGCTTTCGCTCTTTCAACATCCAATGAGAGAAATGCTCCTCCAGCTGTTGCATCCAGATGGTCCTGCGATCGTCGGGTGAGGCCATGGAAGAAGTTTTCAGTGATCAACCACTCTTCCATGCCGTGGTGTGGACACTCTCTGACATATTCCTGGAGACGTTCCCAACCTTCAGGTATGGTTTCAGTTTCATGTTGCTGGAAGCCTGTGATTCTCCCTCGAAGAGCATTGGTCTTGCCCGCCGGAAAATAATAGGTCAGAAATGCATCAGCGCAAGTCTGCCAATTGTTGTTGAATGATGCCTTCTTGGAATAAAACCACTCTTTTGCCTTGCCCAGCAGGGAGAAAGGGAATAACCGAAGGCTGATTGTGTTGATCGGTGTGCCATTGGGGTTGATAGTTCCGCACGCCTCTAGAAAATTCTAGAGGTGGGCGTTAGCATCTTCTATTGGTTTTCCACTGAACGGGCTTACTTGTACTATATTGATCAACCTAGTTTTCAGCTCAAAATCTCCATCCACTGGGTCATTCAGTCCCGGGAACTGATTGCTTGACAGGGCTGAGAACTCACGGAGCAACTTTCCAGTGTTTCCAGTTTGACGGGCCATGGGTGACTCTGTAGCGGATGAGTAGACCGACTCTAAATCTGAATCTGAATCTGACGATGAGACTGAAGAGGATGATGGTGCTACTTCAAGCAATATCTGTGGTGGAGTATATCTCCTTCTGACAATTTTCCCAATTCGCTCTGGATTTGGATTGAAGTTAGACGGTAGGTTGAAACCAGTCATACATTACCCTGCAAAAACATCAAAAATAGACAGGGTTTGCAGTGGTAAGCTTCACTAAGGTTAGTGATGATATATCTGTCAAAAGTATCGAGCGTTCAATAATATCTCTAGCCAATTGCTTCCCCTGCGACGGCGCCAGAAATGCTTGTTGGCACTCCGTAGCGCTACTATATAAGTAACACTTTAGAGCGCCCTGGTGTATTGTTGTTTGCTCAAGGAATTCCGCAAGCGCACAAAATATACCGCTGTAGCACCTCACCTTGGAGTATTCCAGGGTATCATTTTTATATTTCCGCATGGAAGCACTGTTTAAAGAATATTAAGGAACAAGATACTTGCCAGAAATATCGATCACTAACTTAGGGGAGTAAACACTCTATGTGAGGGATAATGGTCAAATGAATGACCGGATAGAAGGTCGGGACGACCAGCGACACAGGAGACACAAAATCGAAAGGATAGGCTCGTTGATGGGAGTTTGAGAAGAGAAAGGAACCGGGTGGCTTCCTACAAGTCAGAGATGACCTCTGTATCCTTAGCATAGACTCTAACTTAGATATCGGGTAACAGAGCTTACTTCGACGGCAAGAACGGGAGGAACTCAGAATGGGGTGAGAAAGGGGATCCTCTGGCTCAGCACTACTATTGTGAATACACCAGAACGTGGTGGACTCCAAGGACGGACAGGGCCGTCACCACCTGCCGCCTACCACTACTGTACCGTGGGGTGCAACAGACTTCCTAGCTAACACTAAGTCAGACACTACGTCTACACTTGGTGTTAGGTAATTCCCTGAGGCCTGCGAGGATAAACCCTATCCTTTCAGAGGCTTCTTACGGCCCTAATCAAGGCAAGAAAACCCGCAAGATGATAACCCGATCGAGCTAAACTAGACTTCTATTCTAAGATAAAGTAAGCTAAACTCAGAAATGTAGAAAGGAATTTTATAAGAAAAATGTACTGAAATAAAGGAAAGATACAAGAGCTTTACCAGAACTTCGAAGACTCCAGAACCCCGAGCAAAGCTCAACTCAACTCTACTCCCAACTCTAACCTAAACTAAGAAATGGAAAGTGGAAGAAGCTCCTTTGGTCTTGGAGTGAAGTGAAGGGGCCCATTTATAGCCTCCAAAGGTTGGTACTTGGCGTCAACTTCAAGCTAGCAACTGGAGTAACCGCCACGCTTCAGACCATCGCATGAGGATCAAGCAACTGGCCAATTGGCCAGGGAGGGGCGATCGGCCTCCACCTGCCCCCTCTGGTAACCGTCTTCAGCGTGGACGCTCCAAATTGCTCCCTGAGGTTGGTAACGGTTGCGTTGGTTTGAGGCAGGACGGTTAGGGGCCGAACGGCTTGTGTCCCAGCTGACCGCTTGCCCCGAGCTCCTCTGGTTCGTCCGTTACACCGACGTTGTCTCTGGATTGTTGGATTCTTGTCCAAGTTGGATTTCACGTGGATTGTGCCCATGTGTTGCATGCAAGTGGGCCCTCCAATCCATGGGTTGAGCCTTTCGGGTCTTTGGATGAAAACCGTCACTGGATCAATGGCTCACATCACTTCTTCTTGTGTTAGTTGTGCTCTGGAAGTTGGATGTGCCGGATTGATGACATGGCATGGCCGATCGGCCAAGGGGTGGAAAGGAGAGGTTTGAAGAAAAGCTAGGAGGTTGGAAAGGAAAATTGTTATCGGTTGGAGGACGTTTAGTTCTCATTAACTCTGTTCTATCTAGTTTACCTTTATTTATGTTATCTTTCTTGGAGGTACCAACAGGTGTTCTTAAAAGAATAGATTCTATAGGTCAAGGTTTTTTTTGGCAATATGATCAACAAAAGAAAACGTATAAATTAGCCAATGGGATGTTATATGCCAATCAAAGGAACAGGGAAGCTTATGAATTATAAATTTAGATATTCAAAATTAATGTCTATTGAGTAAGTGGTTATTTAAGTTGTGTGAATGGGATTTTCTAGGAACTACTAAGAAACAAGTATCTAAAAGATAAATCTTTGGGATAGGTCTATAAGAAACCAGGGAATTCACAATTATGGATGGGCCTCATGGGTGTCAAAGATGACTTTCTCAAATTAGGTGTGCTTTCAGGGTGAATTTAGGTGAACGGACAATGTTCTGGGAAGATATATGGTTAGGTAGTACACCTTTGAAAAACATTTATCCAAACCTTTATAGCATCGTTAGGGAAAAAACATGCTACTATTGCTGATGTGTTTAGTTCGACACCTCTAAATGTATCTTTTAGGAGATCACTTGTGGGGATAAAACTATCAGAGTGGTATGATTTGGTAGCAAAAGTTCTAGATGTTAATTTGGTTGAAGGAAGTGATGTGTTTTGCTGGTCTTTGAATACTAACAAATTGTTCTCTGTGCGTTCGATGTATAAGCACCTTATCAATAATGGGATTAGAGTTTCGCAAGAAATTTAACAAACAAAAGTACCGTTGAAAATTAATATTTTCTTATGGCATTTGAAAAAAGTGATTGCTTTAACAAAGAATAACCTAGCTAGAAAAAACTAGGATTAACACAGCCAGTAGTTTTGTAGTTGTGAAGAATCTATCGATCACCTTTTTCGGTTGTGTGTATGTCAAATTCTTGTGGAAGACATGTTTTGCAGTATTTTGGATTGCTCCTCTAAGAAATTCTAGTCATCTCTTTCGGAGATGGCTACAACAAGGAGTACAAAAACTAAATCTTTACTTATTTATTGGTATTGTGGCGTTAATTTGGACAATTTGAAACACTAGAAATGGAGTTGTCTTTGATAAATGTCAATCTAAAACTTTTTTGCATGTTTTGTTTAGGGGAACTTACTGGCTCAGGGAGTGGGACAAGTTGCAGCATCATGAGAGCGACCAAGACTTGATTAGAGTGTCATGCCGTTCTTTAGAGATGGCCGCTTTATATTTTTTAAATTTGGATGAACTTTTAGGTTTTGGATTGACATTTGAGAGACTTTATTTCTATGTTTTGGCCTTATTAGCATTGTAATAAGTAGAACTGATTCTTTCTTATTTGAGAATTGTGAAGCCCGATGTTATTTCCATTATCTAAAAAATTGGGCACTCTTGAAGATGCTCTTACTAGTTATAATGGAGTCGGTCAAATCAGCCACTTCCATGAGTAAACCCCAAAACATATTTTGACACGCACCATCTGATCCGTTTGGCAGATTCGACCAACCGTACGTATTCTCTTTCGTTCAACGCGAACCAAATAAACAATTAATATAGCATTATTCCATTATCGATGAAACGATGACAGAATGTCACCAAGATGCATGCAAAGCATCGCAACCTGAATCACAACTTCGCGTTCAGACGAACGACCCTGACAACGTAAGAGTACCGTCGCCGGCCGGTTGCTGTCACGCGTAAACAAAACTAAATCGAAGCCGTGCCAACAGCACAGTCCATCGATCGTTTTCCTCTCCGTGACGCGCAATTTGGCAATGATTCAGCAATTAACCATTTGACCTCAGACTCAGCATTAGTGGCATCCAGACAACATTGCTGCAGTTTGTTTCGTTCCATCCTGCACGGATTATTCAAAGTTCCAGCTCCCGGTATAAAACCATGCACCACATCGACGACAGCAGCTAACAAACAATAGAGTCAGCAGCTTGCTACAAGTTTCACCCATGGCAGGTATCTTCCCGCCGGGCTTCCCTTACCCCTACCCCTACTCTCCTCCGCCTCCGGCGCGCTTGGCGCCGTCCCCGGCACCGCCCCCACCATGGTATTGGTGGACCCCACCGCCGCCAAGTGACAACTCGGCGTACGTCCCCCGGCGGGGTCATCGCGGGCGTCGCCATCTCCGTCGGGGCCTTCCTGCTCGTGCTCACCTTCGTGTGCAGCCTTTGCCAAGGCTACCGCAACAGCCGCGCTAATGTCCCGGCCGCCGCCGCGGCAGCAGAGGCAGCCCTCGCCGTGCGGCCGCGGCCACCACCTCCAGTTCTACCGCTGCCGCCGGCATGGGACAACGAATACGACGGTAGCCGGCCGCGGCGAGCCAGCCCGACGGCAGGCCTTCCGTCGTTCACGTACAACCGGTCGGTGAGGCACAACGTGACGGGCGGCGGCGACGTGCTCAGTGTGCCTCGGCGCGTTCGAGAGCGGGGAGAAGGTGCGGCTGCTGCCGGTGTGCCTGCAGCACCTGTACCACGTGGAGTGCATCGACCCGTGGCTGGACGCGCACTCGACGTGCCGTCATGGACGGCCGGGGACGGCAGCCTGCTTCCGCCGGTTTAGCAGGCATGCACCGTACACTGCTTTTTTTTCTTGATTGTGCTGTACGGCTCTTATTTGTTTTCATTATTGATTCAGATTTTTAGCAGGTTTCTATGCAGATATAAAAGCATGTGAGTAATTGCCCAACTGTGTCCCCCTCCTCAGGCTCGCTGCCGACTGCACCCTTTCCACTCTCGTGCCTTGCCGCCGTCTCAGTGGCTCGACAGAAGTCCAACTGTAGCGAACATGGCCTCATATGCCATTTGTTCGGAGTTTGATTTTGGTGATTCATGACAACATGATCATAGGGACTAACTCTATTGCTTTAGCATGTCTTTGTAGACACTTCTAGGTCCCAAGGATGCAAGAAAACCATATGCCAAATTGAGAAGATAGTCTATTTTTCTAGGGTCAAAACCGAGCAAGAAAAGGAAAAGACAAGACACCGTCGGATGAACCGACGGTCCCTCAAATACAAGCATCGGTGCAATCGTCGGACGAGTTGGTACACAGGGTGAAACCCTAGGTACCGTCGGATGAACCGACGGTCCATTTTCTACATGCGTCGGACGAGTTGCAGAGGAAGAGCAAGGAAGGCAGTAGCACCGGATGATCCGACGGTCTAAGTGGGGACCCCGTCGGTCTATCCGACGTTCAGTTTGAATCAAGACAGAGACGCGCCAAGACGAAGCCTTCAGCACCGGATGATCCGACGCCTTGGTTAAGGCATAGCGTCGGTCTATCCGACGGTCTATTGGAAGCTAACAGTACCGACCTGGACGCGAGGCCTTCAGCACCGGATGATCCGACGTAGCGTCGGAGCATAGCGTCGGAGCAGTTGTGTCAGAGAACCTCAACGGCTACGTGACGTGGGAGGGGCACCGGATGAACCGACGCCCTGGAAAAGCATAGCGTCGGATCATCCGACGGTACCTTTTTCGGTGGACGTTAGCCAACGGCTAGTTTGATGCCTTGGGCTATTTATACCCCCTCCACTCACTCATTTGAGGTTGCTGGATTGTGTGGAAGTGCAGAGGAGTTCAAGACACATTCAAGATCATATCCAATCCATCCAAGTGCTTAATTGCTCATCCTTAGACTAGTGCATGCTTTGTGTGTGTGCTTAGTGCTAGGCTTAGCTTAGAGCGAGTGAGTGCAAGGTTGTGCCAACCTTGTGAGGTGATTCTTGAGTGAATCCGGTTGTACAAGGTCCGCCGGAAGCCTTGGGGCCTAAGTGGCTCACCGGCAATCGTCATCGACCCTCCGGCTTGGTGTGGAGCGGCGAGGACACTTTGTGCGGGGGACGTGGAGACCCCCTTCCTTGGTGGAGAAGCTCCTTAGTGGAGGCGGCATCAAGGTGACCAAGGGAGCTTGACAAGTGCCTAAGTGGCTAGCCTTTGTGGCAAGTCAAGTTGGTGCTCTTGGGAGAGACTTGGTGACCAGGAAGCAATACTCTTGTGTGAGTGCTTCAACAACGTGGACTAGGGGTGGCTTAGTGCCTACCGATACCACGGGATAAATCGCGTGTCAAGAGTTTGCTTCCTCTCATCCCCTTTACGTTTCCGCATTTACTCTCTTGCAATCTTTGCTTGCCTCTACATTCCTAGAGTAGTATCATGCTAGGATTGGCTATAGGTTGCAAACCTTCTTTTGGGATGGGAGTTTCACACTAGAACAACCGTAGTTGCACATATAGATAGTATGTTCTAGTTTACCTTTGCGCAAAATTAGTGAAGCCATAGGCTAAGTTTTTAGTTGCCTAATTCACCCCCTCCCCCTCTTAGGCTAACGGGCATCCGATTTCTTACAAGTGGTATCAGAGCCGGGACTCACTTCCTTCACAAGGATACACCAATTCGATTGGTAAATTGTGAAAACCGGCTCATTGGAACGGTTAGGCTTCACCGCCTAGTGAGTTGCCCTATAGAGGAATGAAAGGGGTGGATACCTTAGGTTTGGCTCCACATTTCGATGGCACGGGCTATCCTCGGTGGAAGGTTCTCATGGAGGCCTATCTCCAAGCAAGGGACCTTGATGTTTGGAGAGTCACCGATGAGGGCATGAAAAATGGTACTAGGAAGGAAAAGCAATTTGATGTGATTGCTAAGAGTATCATTTTGTCCTCACTAGATGTAGGCGTTTTCAATAGAGTTTTTACTTGTGAAAATGCTCATGAGCTATGGAAAACCATCAAGGAGCAAAATGAGGGTTCAAAAGAAGTTGCTAATGAACGCTACGGTTGTCTCCTTGAGGAATTCAATAGCTTTAAGCAACTTGCTAATGAAAATGCCGAATCTATGTACTCACGCCTAAATGTGCTTGTCAATGAGATTAATGCCTTAGGTGTGAAGGACATCACGGACTTGAACATCAACCGCAAGATCCTACAAAGTCTCCGAAAGCCCGACTATGACTTGGTGAAAGCAATCATCTACGAGAAGAAGCTCGAAGATTTGAAGCCATCGCATATCTTGAGCAAGATCATGGCACATGAGCTTCAACTAATGCCCAAGTCAAAGAAGGCGCCCCAAGAAAAGCCCCAAGAACCATCTTCTCCAACCACAAGCCATGCTCTCTCAAGCCGACAAGAGAAAATGTTGAGTAGGATGGCTACTCGTGGAAGCTCAAGCGAAGATGATGGTGATGATTGTGATAATAAAGATTCCTCAAGTGATGAAGAGGTTGAATCTATGGTGGCCGAGTACGTGAAGAAGATCTTCAAGTATGTGAAGAAAGTCAACATGTACGGCTACAACATCCACTTGAGAGAAGGGCGCCATCATCAACACATCAAGTTCACCAAGATTGAGCACAAGCCCAAAAGGAAGGTGGTCAAGGAGAGAAGACCAAGGCAAGAAGCAACCTTCGCCGTCCGCGAGTGGACAAGTGGTGGATCAAGTTCTTCTAGCTCAAGCGATGAATCAAGAAAGAACTTCACCACCCGCTTCATGCAAGGACCTTCATCATCACACATGTGCCTCATGGCCAAAGGTATGGAAAGCAATGTAAGTGATGACGAATCCGACACCACCTCTCTCAATGATCTTGTTGAGCTAATCCATGAGCAAAAAGGAATGCTTGAACAACAAGCTAATGAAATTAAAGAACTCAATGCTCTCAATGATCTTAGTGACACCCTTGCTACAAATTATGAACATTTGTTGTGCAAATTCAAATTGCTTAGCAAGGAGTATGAGGAGCTAAAATCTAAGCTTGAGAGCAATGAGACTAAAACAAGTAATTCCTTTGAGCTTAATGAAACATCTATCCCTTGTGCAATTCCTATCTCCAAGGTAGATGCTTCAACTTCTTGCATTGATTTAATTGATGAATCTTGCTCACCATCTTGCAATGAGAATGTTGTTGTAGAATCATGTGATTATCTCATAGGCAAGGAAAATGATGAGCTCAAGCAAGAAGTGAAATGGCTCCGAGAAAGGTTGGCAAACTTGATGGGCAAGGGCAAGAATGATGAAGAACAAGTGGACACCTCTCAAGACATGAAGAGCCAAGTCCAACCTTCTCAAGATAACCGTGATCACATGGTGAAGAAGCTTGAGAAGGGTGCAACCGTGACTTGCTACAAGTGTCATGAGGAAGGGCACAAGTTCTACAAATGCCCCCAATTTGTCAAGAAGATGGACAAGGGCGCAAAGAAGAAATTGAAGCCCACCATCAAGAGCTCCCTCATCTACACCAAGCCCAACCGCAAGAACAAGACCAAGAGCAACACCTACGTCATCAAGAAGAAGGCAAATGGCAAGGTGGTTGCACACAAGGTTGGGAAGATGAAGGAAGAGCGGGGTTGGAACCAACCTATTTGGGTGCCCAAGGAAGTCATCACCAACATGAAGGGGCCTCAAATGGTTTGGGTTCCAAAGGCCACTTGAAGGCCTTAAGAGCGGGGACTTGGGAGGCTTGGCACAATCAAGATGAGAAGATTCAAGCCTATAAGCCAAGCTTGCAAATTGGACATGTGTTGCCCAAGTTCCCCGGTTGAGGTAATGGAAACTAGTACCTATCTCTTGCATCATTGTAGCTCCATTGCCTTGTTTAGGTTGCATTTGTTGCAATGTTTACATATGGTAGGTTGCTTGTGTCATGTGCTAACCCATGAGCAATCTACATGGTTTGATTAGTGTGTAGGAAAGCTACACTTGTTCTTTCATGGTGCATGTTTTCATATATATCTTTTTGCATCATGAGCAAGCTATAGGGTAAGCTTCCCTTTGTTGTCATAAACAAGGTGCATACATATGGTTGGTGATTCAAACACTAAATGCACACATTTAGGGGGAGCTCATCCTATGGTTTGATTATGGGACTAACATTGTTTCAAGCTTATCTTATGTAGTCCCTTAGCGACGCGTTCCGGTGCGGTGTTTCATTCTAAGAGAATGCTATTTCACTCTCAATGTGATCTAACATCTCTAAAAGAGTGAATATAGCAATATGAGCTTCATGCTAATTGAGTCATGTCCTTGCGAGCCTATGTCTCTATATAAGTTCAAAGGAAATGTACTCATACATTCCTAATCCTTGTGGTACCCCAAGTGTCTTCTCTACAAGCTTCTTCCAAGTGGTGTCACCTAGTGATATCATTTCCAAGTGGCTCATCTCAATGTGGTGCCAACAAGGTAGAGAGAATCATCCCCCGGAGGTATGCAATGATCAAAAGACTACAAGTGATATCTACAAGTGGTAATGTAACAAGAACCCATTTGTCTTATCTCTTGTCCCTTAAGCTACCTCCTTGCATGATATGCTCTAAGCTTCCTTGTCTTTCAAGTTTGTAGTTGTGCACTTGTTTCTCACTACCCTTGTCTTGCAAGTGGTATTCTTTTTATGCACACACTTAGGGGGAGCTTAGTTTGTATCATGTTAGTCTCATGAGCTTGTGATCCACCTTAGTTATTCACACATGTGGTATCTTCATTGATATCATACTTATGGATCATGGTTCATGCGGCTTTCTCCCTTGCATTTAACATCTCTCCTTTGAGCTATGGTTGCTAGATCTTGCTAGTTTCCTTGGACCCATTTGCTTTGGACTTTTTGGAGATTTTATTCCAAAGGGGGAGAATGTGAGACCAAAGCAAGCGTGTGGCGTAAGCTTACAAGTGGGCTCAAGGATGCTTACAAGTGATTTCAAGGATTTGAGACCAAAGGGGGAGAATGTGAACATAAGAGCAAAAAGGGGGAAGTTTGATCTAGGGGGAGTTTGGATGATGGTAAGCATCCAAGCAAGTGTAAGTGGTTCTAATTCTGTCAATTCTAGCAAATTTATGCTTGCTTTGGTTGTGTTGTCATAAATCACCAAAAGGGGGAGATTGTAGCGAACATGGCCTCATATGCCATTTGTTCGGAGTTTGATTTTGGTGATTCATGACAACATGATCATAGGGACTAACCCTATTGCTTTAGCATGTCTTTGTAGACACTTCTAGGTCCCAAGGATGCAAGAAAACCATATGCCAAATTGAGAAGATAGTCTATTTTTCTAGGGTCAAAACCGAACAAGAAAAGGAAAAGACAAGACACCGTCGGATGAACCGACGGTCCCTCAAATACAAGCATCGGTGCAATCGTCGGACGAGTTGGTACACAGGGTGAAACCCTAGGTACCGTCGGATGAACCGACGGTCCATTTTCTACATGCGTCGGACGAGTTGCAGAGGAAGAGCAAGGAAGGCAGTAGCACCGGATGATCCGACGGTCTAAGTGGGGACCCCGTCGGTCTATCCGACGTTCAGTTTGAATCAAGACAGAGACGCGCCAAGACGAAGCCTTCAAAGACCGGATGATCCGACGCCTTGGTTAAGGCATAGCGTCGGTCTATCCGACGGTCTATTGGAAGCTAACAGTACCGACCTGGACGCGAGGCCTTCGACGCACGGATGATCCGACGTAGCGTCGGAGCATAGCGTCGGAGCCGCTTGTGTCGGAGAACCTCAACGGCTACGTGACGTGGGAGGGGCACCGGATGAACCGACGCCCTGGAAAAGCATAGCGTCGGATCATCCGACGGTACCTTTTTCAGTGGACGTTAGCCAACGGCTAGTTTGATGCCTTGGGCTATTTATACCCCCTCCACTCACTCATTTGAGGTTGTTGGATTGTGTGGAAGTGCAGAGGAGTTCAAGACACATTCAAGATCATATCCAATCCATCCAAGTGCTTAATTGCTCATCCTTAGACTAGTGCATGCTTTGTGTGTGTGCTTAGTGCTAGGCTTAGCTTAGAGCTGAGTGAGTGCAAGGTTGTGCCAACCTTGTGAGGTGATTCTTGAGTGAATCCAGTTGTACAAGGTCCGCCGGAAGCCTTGGGGCCTAAGTGGCTCACCGGCAATCGTCATCGACCCTCCGGCTTGGTGTGGAGCGGCGAGGACACTTTGTGCGGGGGACGTGGAGACCCCCTTCCTTGGTGGAGAAGCTCCTTAGTGGAGGCGGCATCAAGGTGACCAAGGGAGCTTGACAAGTGCCTAAGTGGCTAGCCTTTGTGGCAAGTCAAGTTGGTGCTCTTGGGAGAGACTTGGTGACCGGGAAGCAATACTCTTGTGTGAGTGCTTCAACAACGTGGACTAGGGGTGGCTTAGTGCCTACCGATACCACGGGATAAATCGCGTGTCAAGAGTTTGCTTCCTCTCATCCCCTTTACGTTTCCGCATTTACTCTCTTGCAATCTTTGCTTGCCTCTACATTCCTAGAGTAGTATCATGCTAGGATTGGCTATAGGTTGCAAACCTTCTTTTGGGATGGGAGTTTCACACTAGAACAACCGTAGTTGCACATATAGATAGTATGTTCTAGTTTACCTTTGCGCAAAATTAGTGAAGCCATAGGCTAAGTTTTTAGTTGCCTAATTCACCCCCTCCCCCTCTTAGGCTAACGGGCATCCGATTTCTTACACCAACGGCCACAGGGACGGCGCCGGCAAGGACCTCCATCTCTTCCCTTTCTTTTTTCCCCGTATCTAGATCTAGATCCGGTTTCTTCTGGCAGCGACGGCGGGTGGCGACTGCGCCATGGCGGAGGCCAGCCGGTTGCGTAGCTCGCCGCGGCGAGTGGCGGACGACGACAGACCTTTGACAGCTACCGGCGGTAGTGCAGCAAAACGAATCCTGAAATACAAACAAATAAAGCCAGTAAGATAAAATAGAATCCTGAAATACAATCAACGAATTCAAGTTAGCAGGGAATATAATGGGATCCTCGCTGTAAATGTCTGTGGGCTGTGCCTGCAAGGAATGGCATAATGTTGTCAACATTTCAGTACAATTAACAAGTTATTGACTGTAATGCACCATAATTGCAGTCCGCTATGGCACTATAATAAGTTTGCACCAACATTGTCGTCGAATTGTATATATATTCGTTTGCAGAGAAAACGAAAATCTACAAAAAAAAATAAAAATAAAAATCGCAAGCTTCTAGACACATTGCTCAGATCTGATCGAAGCTCAAGTTCAAGTATGCAGAAAATTATCATGACGAGCGAGACCACACAATTATGCTCAGTGAATGATACGACCCCAATCAGTCAAACAACGACGTGTTCCATGGTCACACATCCATAATCTCCCGGCACGGTCCATGTTCCGGCGCAGCGGCTCGATCGATGATGCGCACTGCAGCGAATTCCTCGCCCTTGGCTCACTCCGGCCCGGCGCAGCCGCGCAGGTCGTCCACCACCACGTCGGCTACCCCAGCCTTCTTGGCCACCCCGCGCGACAGGCCGGCGCCGCAGCCGTTCCAGCTCGTCGCCCGGCAGCTCCGCCTCGGCTCACGTGGGCTCCTCGCCTTCTTCTCCCACCGCGGCGTGACCTTGAGGCCCTCGTCCCTCGCTGCCGCCCATGGCATAGCCCGCGCCTTCCCACGACAGGGGCTGCCACGGCGGCGTGCTCCTCTTCCTCGCGCGCCCGTGGGGAACCAATGCAACCATTGGTCGCGAGGGAGGGAGAGATGAACGTTGCGAGATCTCCTCGTGCATGCCGCATGCGCGAGTTATGAAACCGAGCATGGAGAGTGGGAGACGTCGGACACGTGCGCGCGGTTGGAGGAGGCGATTGGGCTTCGTGGGCGCGACGCGCGAGGTGCTGAGGGCGGTGTTCTTTTTTTATTAATTGCTCAGGATCCGAACAGTCTGTGCGGGAATAATTCTGGGTGGGGAGAGGAGGACGATACAAGCAACCGTAGCCATTAGATGTGAGTGATGACTGATTAGAGGTCATCTTGACCATTAATTTGAATAGAAGTGGATTGTTGGGTACACAAAATTGGATGGAGTTATCTAAGCCATCTCTGTTGGCCGGGGACACAAAGTTTGATGGATCTAGAAAAGTTTGAACTCTGCTGTTTAGGGCGTCTCCAATCGTATGAGCTAGCACTAGCTCTAAGCTGATGAATTTAAATGAGAAAAGAGTGCAACAACTAGCTTTGAATATTGTGCAGTGAGAGAACAGTGTATTGGTAATTGAGCGAGCTTATCTCTTCTCTCCTAGTTAGTCTCTTGTCTTTTGCAATGTTTCATGATTAAAAAATTAGTTTCACTAGCTCTAATCTAGATTGTTGGAGACGCCCTTATAGGGGTAGAGTAGAGATAGAGATAGAGATAGAGATTGACTGGTCTGCTGGTGTTGTAGATCGACTAAGTGCGGTTTCTAGATCACAAGGTGCCCACCGTCAATGATTCCTACATCAAGAGTTTCTAAGAAGGCAGATGTTGTGAGATATTTGTTACTGCATGAGGACCAATGCAAGATTGAAGACAGGACAAAGAAGTTCAAAGTTTAGTCTTTCAAGCTTTTTTTCTTAGTTTCTCTCTTTCTTGTCTTTTGTATTCCTCCGTTGGAGGTTTGGAGTCCAAGTGCTTGTGTAGCTTCGGGCCTTATAGCCAAATTTGTTCCTTTGTGGTCGTAGGCATTCACTCGTGATTTGTGAATATTCAAGACCAGATATTTTTCTTAATCTATAAAAAATATAAAAGCATATTGCTCTAGTTAATGCTCTCTGCATCTCCCGACCAACGTTTTAGGAACTCAGTCCAATATGTCACCTTTGGATTTGCCAAAAAATCAATGTATTTACGCGCTGCCTTTGATGCCAGCCACAGTGTGGCAAGAGTGAGTGGTGTAAATGTGTAACGTAAGGGCACCCGCAACGGGGCGTTAGTGCTCTCTATAGCATATCCACGTCAGCGTTTTGGAATAAAATAAGGAGAAGAGAGAGAAACCGTCGCCAGACGTAGCGACCCTCGCCAGCATCCGCTTCGAGGTTGAGTGGACCCCACGTCCTGTTCCGTTCCCCACACCGACATGCAGTGAAGATGGATTGGAGGAGTTGAGGTTAAAAAAAATCCTGAACTGTGGGACCCACCAAATATAGAAATTAATGCTATAAACACCTTGTTGGATGACTCATCATCATTATCTATATGTGAGGTGGCAAGTTATAGAGAGCACACTATCTATAATCATTGAGGCTGCCCTAAGGGGATGCTAGTTTAGTAGTTTACGTTAGTAATGATATTGTTGGAAACATAACGTATAGTAGAGGGGGCATATTTGAAATCATTTTTTATCCCTGATCAGAACTTTTCATACGTGGTTCTTGCGTGGAGGCTGCTCCCTTGGGGCTGGCGTTCTGTTCTTAGTCTAACAGGCATTTCTCATGCCTTGTTTTTCTTAGAAAAATTAGAGAAAGCTTACTTCTTTGTAGTTTAAAATTATAGAAATTACTTGAGTCTGGGAAGTCCTTTATGTAGTTTAAATTTATAGAATGGCTCCAAGAACATTGAGTTACTTCCATCAATTTTAATGCAAGTAAGTTAAGCATAGCTCGGATAGTTAGGTCTTTGTGGTGGAACAATACATACATTTGTATGTTTAATTAATGCTAAAACATGCCTCTGTATTGTGGAAACTATGTAAGATAGGCAGCTTAATGTGGATCTATTCTCCTTTGAGGGGTTAAACCCTGAGGATTATTCTATTATCTTTAAAGAAAATATGCACACATGACTAGCTAGGTAGATGAAAGAGTAGTAGTAGAGGACAGGCATATATGAGGCTCATTGAAGCGGTCTGAACAATTGGAGGAGCAAAATCGGACTCCCGCGATAGTACGAGAGAAAGATTATACACCTGGTCTTCCGGTGCTTCCATAGTTCGATGCATTAGATAGATACTGTTGGACCGTAGGTCAATTCCAAAAAAAGACAAGCACTAAACTGAAAAATTACATCAGTTTCAGTTCTCTTCTTTTTATATTTTGAGGGGGGCAAAATTACATCAGCTAATGCAGTCTGTATCCATCTGTTCATTCCGTCGGGAGGCTTCCTATCCATCTCGTGAAAGATAGATAAGTTATTTATCTTTTAAGCCCATTTGACCCATTTAGCAATAGGAAGAAGATAATTGAATATATTTTTCAATAATTCATATAAACGTGTCCAACATTTTTCACAAATATGTTCAATATTTTTATTACTCATTTTCAACATTTAATGTTAAAATTACAGACACAATGTTAAAATTTCAGAGACGAAATGTTGAAACTGCATGTACAAAATGTTGAACTTTAATATATAAAATGTTGATCCTATAAAAAAACAAGATAAAATTTCTTCTTCTTCCTCGGTCCTTCTTCCCTGGGCCATGGAGTGTCGGACGGCAGCAGCTTTCACGCCCTGCGTGCCCGCAGCAGTTGGCAGCTGCAGCTCGCACGCCCCGCACGTCGGCGGTGCCTTGTGGCTCGCGCGCCCCGCACATCGGTGGTGGCTCGTGGCTCACGCGCCTGCGGCGGTTGGCGGTGGCGGCATAGTTGACAGGCATGGAATAGGGGAGGATAGAGAAGGAGCAGGGGAGAGGAGGGAGGATAGGGTTTGGGGTTGTGATCTAAGGGTTGTAGTTATTTGTACGGATCTCAAACATTGGAAGATGGTAAAGCTCAATCTTGTGAAAAGTGGATAGAAATTGTGCTTCCGTCATCACGCTTTCCGGGGCTTCCTATCCATCTTTAAGTCCCACTGAAAGCCCAATTCACTTATAAGGTGCAAATGGTGCAAATTCTTTCTAACATTTTGGTAGTACAGATTCAATATTTCCTTAGATCGGAATCAACATTTCAGAAGAACATATTCAACAATTTGTAGAATAGGTTAAATATTTGTTGCTCGAATGTTGAATTGCATTTACAAAATATTATTTTTGGAGAAACGGAAAGTCGAGACATTGAACATAAAACGTTGAATGGATTCTTGTCCTCCACCTTCATCTTCGGCGAGCGGTGCTAGCGGCGTGGCTCACGGGCACGGTGGCGCTCAACGCTAGCGGCCCATGGTGACCTTGCACCTTCTTCTCTGGCGAGAAGGACGGCGCACGAGCAGGGCTCGTGGCGGGGCAGCGAGCAGGCGCAACGGACTTGTGGCGCGGCGGCGCGACGCCGAGCGGGCGCACCGGCGAGTAGCAGGCGGCCATTCTCGACGGGCCGGTCACAACCATAGTGCGCGGACGGCCACCGGGAGGCACGAGAGGTGGAGGACGGCGAGGGGTGGCGGCGAACTGTGACCCATCACAGGCGCAGGAAGGAGAAATCAGGCAGGGGAGAGAGAGTGGAGGACTAGGGTTTGTGGGTGCATCTAATAGATATAATTGTTTGTACAAATCTCAAATACTAGAAGGTGCGGAGCTTATTTATTCATCTTTCTGGAGATGGATACGTGATATAGGAGGCTTCCTATCTATCTTGTGAAAGATATATAAGCTATCTATTTTCAAAGCTCATCTTGACCCATTAACTAAGAATAAGGTAGAAATAACACTAACTAACTATTACTTCTTTCGACAATTTGATATTATTGATTCGTTCAAAAAGGTTCAACAATTCAATTCAGCAGGTTTAACAATTTCATTCATCATTTGACTATAAAAATGTTGAAACTACGCAGAAAAAATATTGAACATGAAGACACCGAATGTTGATACAGAAGATTCACTATGTTGCAGCAATTCCACGGCCTTCTCTCTGAAGGCGGCACGGTCCCTGGCGGCGATGCACGGTCTCTGGCAGTGGTGAATTAGCGGCGTGGAGGAGTGGATGGCAGCTGGCAGTGCAGCGGCGCGGGGCAAAGCTCGGGCGGCGGCGGCATGAGACGGGGGCGTAGGGAGCTCGCTGGTCTAGCATGGCGCTGCCGGTGAAGAGCAGGAAGGTGGCGACGTCGGTGGAGAGGCGGCCAGCGGTGCATAGGGAGGCAGTTGGCACTTGGCAGTGGACAACGCCACGCACGGAGCCCGCGAGCGACTCACGGGGTGGGAGGAGGCCACAGAATGGGAAGAGAGAGGATAGAGTTTGATGTGAATCTAAGGGCTAAGAATGTTCGCACGGATCTCAAAACTGGGAGGTGTGGGGCTTACCTATCTTGTGATGATGGGCCGAGTGCACCGAATCTGCCCAACTAAGCCCATCCAGGCCCCCGGGCGCACCGCCGCACGAGACACCGCAGGACGAGGGTTTGTTGTTCGCTCCTTTCGCCGCCGCCTTCGATTCGATCCCCAGATCCCGTCCCAGGAAAACCCAGCGGAGCCTCTTCTGATTTCAGGTGTGGTTTTGGATTTGATTTCTTCGCTATGCAGTCTCTGATCATTGGGGTTGCAAAACCTACTAGACAAATAGTTTCTTTGTTCTGTTTGATGGCATGAGCGCATCCATCTAGCGGACCCCAAGGTTGCGTTTGTGTCACTTCATTGCTTGCAGATGAATCATTAGCTATCCTCTTGTAGGTTTAGTTTCATGCGGTTTGGTAGGCGATTTCCAGAATATGCCAACCCGGTAGATGATTCTGCTTGAGTTTACTTCGTTTTTTTTGTTGTTTCACTAATTCCACGCATGTTAAGTTCTCGATTAAGATTTGCTTTAGTGCATCATTGCTCATTGCAAGCTGATTTTGACATATCACAAATAAATAGGGCGCTACTGAATTTTTTTTGTCACGAACACAGGCAACAAATTTAAGAGAGAGTAGGGAAAAGGTTGCTTTTTTGCCCCCCGAAATTTCACAATTGCCATTCTGATGGAGCATGCATTCCACTCTATGGTGTTCAGTACCCTAGTGAAAAGAACCTGAAAAATGGAATATGAATATGGTCCTATACCAACCACTAATAGCGAAGAGAGGTTGCTTAGTCTGAGTTAATTAATCTTCGTCTTCAAGGTGGACAAACTGTTAATAGATGTTGAAATATCCAGATCCACAATCTTATTATCTTTGTATGCTTTATTATTAATTTCTGCTTTTCTTTATTTTAGTCTAGCACTGTAGATACCAATTGAACCTCGGGGTTGCCAGACCCGCACAGCTGCACCTTTTCAATGGAAGGTCTTCCAGAGGCACTGCTTGGAGAGATCATCAAGCGGCTTCCCATGACAAGTGATCTCAATTCGCTTTCTCTTGTGTCCAAGCGACTATATGCTGTTGAGGCAGAGCTAAGAGATGCTATTTATGTTGGCTGTGGCGTTTGCCCTGTGACAGTGGCCTTGGTATCTCTGTGCTACCGGTTCCAAAATTTGTGCAAGGTGGAGTTTAATTACTCTGGCTGGACACCCAACCACGGGATGCAGTTGGACAACCAAGGCCTCTATGTATTTTCATCTTGCTGCTCCACGCTAACTGATCTCACCTTAAGCTTCTGCTCATACATCGATGACTCAGGTCTTGGCCTTCTGGCAAGTTTCAAGAAACTGATGTCCCTCAGGTTGAAAGTATTACCAGAAATAACTTCAGCTGGTCTTCTCTCAGTGGCTGTTGGTTGCAAGAGTCTTTCTGCTCTCCACCTTATTTACTGCAAGAATGCAGGTGGTGCGGAGTGGCTGGAGTACCTTGACAAGCTTGGATCATTGGAAGAACTTGTAGTAGAGAACTGTCAGGTCAGTCAGCTTGACCTCCTAAAATTTGGTTCAGGATGGATGAAGCTCCGGAAGTTTGAGTTTCATAATCGGTGTCTGCCAAGAGGATTTCATTTTCCTAGTCCATCATCCATGGCAGAGGGCCAGTCTAGATATGATTTCTGCTGTGATTGTGTGAAGGATTTGACTCTGGCACGGCTCACCACAGAGGCAGAAATAGGACTTTGTTGTCTCCTGAGAAAGTGCAAAGCATTAGAGAACCTTTCCCTTTATTATGTTCTTGGTGTGCACGACCATGACATGATTACACTAGCCCAAAACAACAGAAACCTTAGAAGCATCTCACTTCTGCTGACGCCTCAGCACTGTGAAGGCTATGTTTACAGGACAACATTGACTGATGACAGCCTAAATGCCCTAGCCCGCTGGTGTCCTATGCTTCAGTCTGTTGAGCTCACATTTTTTGGATGCGAACCCGATTGGCCTGAAATAGGCTTCACACAGAAGGGCCTTGTGATGCTTATTCAGTCTTGTCCAATTCGTGATCTAACGCTTGGTGGTGCCAACATCTTTAATGACAAAGGGATGAAGGCCCTCTCACGTGCACGATTCCTAGAATCACTCAAGCTTGTCCGTTGCATTGCGATAACTGATTCGGGGTTGCACCTCCTTGCACGTAGCCAATCTTTGATTAGTCTCACACTAGAGCTATGTCATGGTCTGACTGATCGTGGAGTGGCCAAGTTTGTGCGTGCACGGAAGGTAGAGTTAGAGTCTCTGACTATTGAAAAATGTTCTCGAATCTCTCTCAAAGCTGTGCAAGGTGCTGCCAAAACTGTTCACTACACTGATGACTGCCCAGGCTTCTCGGACTGGGTGGACCGCTGTGTATATGGACGTAAGTGGTGACCATCTTGGGGTCTGAAGTCCCCACAAATTTCTCAGATCGTATCTGAATCTCCAGTTGTAAACTGTGCATCATGTTTCCCAACCTGCTTGATCTTCATCATGTCGTTGTCAGGTATTGCTGGACTATAAGGTGGGATGTTGAACTTTGATGTTTGGAATGCATCTGGTCTTTTAGATACTAAGATACATACTAATAATGTATTTCTTGCTGTTTTCATGTGCCTTTACCCTTACCAAATTCACGATAACTAGTCCCAGTATTCCCTGTATCAGCTTAGTACTTGTCGATCTCAAATGTAACTCTTTCAGGGAAATGGCATAAAAACCTGGAGGTTTATGGAAATGATTTGCGAGGCAGGTTTTCCTGCCTTTCTCTCTTGACGCTTTCAACATATGGCTTCGTAAATTCATGAATTTACCATTGCCAAGATGGTTTTTTTATTCTTTTTTGTTTTCTTTTCGTTTTTGAGTTTTTGTTGTCCGGGAATTGGGGTATTGAAAAGTTGTCTTGGTGTGGTTGTACCATATGGATATGGCTGAGAGGTTCTCCTGAAGAGTAAGGGTCGGCAAAGTCGTGCAGAGGTATGCGTTGAGTTTGTGTTCACTAGTAGAGTGTCCGTGCTAACGCTACGGTAAAACTAAAGAAATCAGTTAGCCCATATCAAAATCGATACAACACTCTGACAATAATCCTGATAACTTCTGGTGTAGTTCCAGATAATAACCTAAAGTTTATTACACCCTACTTTTGCTCTTTACACGTCATCTTACCAACCTTGGCTCTTTACACTTGTCTTTACCGACCCTCTTCACTGTAATCTCATAATCAAGAGATCATGTGAAGCTGTGATGGCTCCTTAGTGCGCTGGATAGATGTTCAATTTCTCAAGACCTGCATATATGCAAATCAAAACGAATCAGATGGTAAAGCACATCACATTCTTCTAGAGTCCGTAAATTAACGAAAATGTACAAAGTTGGATCTAGTTCTAATTACAATATACACATTTTAAACTTATTAGGTGCAACATGGAATCCCTAGAAATTCAAATTCCAAAATATATATGAACATAAAATAAGATAGATTCATTATTCACACAAAAATCAGAACTGGGCAAGACACCATTTTTCTTTGAGGTAGCATTGCCATAATCTTGTCATTCTGCAGCTAGAACTCCGGCACCTGTGCCCCTATTCAAATTTTGAAAGCATATCAGATCCCAATTATTCTCCAAAGCACAGACGAACATTGCTTATTTCATAATACTAAATGGAGTATAGAAGTGGGTAGATAATTGTTCGGACATGTTTGACAGCTCATAGTAATAGGCTTCTAGTATTTTATTCTATTGACACCCAGCATAACTACTAACAGGTTGTGTTCGAAGCTCAACATATATTGTTATCCTACCTGACAGGAGGTCACTGGAGTTGGCACGCAGCAGCATCATGGTCAGTGCAGATCTCAGTAATGACAGAATGCTAGAATGCACAGAACCCATATAGGCACATGATGACCTTTCACACCCATTGCAATTAAATCCTATTATACAATTTTAATTATACTAAAAATGGTCAAACTAAGCATTGTGTAATTTGTACAAATCTTCCAAATCAAAATTTCAATAAAATTACAAAAACGCTACCGAGAACCATAGCCTTACCTGTTCACAAAATTCATATCAGATGCTCACCATCAATCAAATCATGGATTCATGAGTAAATGCAGTTGAATTATCTATCTACAATTTAGATAACCTCAGTCACGAACAGATTGACCAGAATCAAACACGAGAACAGATTGATCGAGATAACAAAATAGCAATTGTCCTCCAATCCCTAGAAACATTTGATGGAGCTCACAACTTTAATAATCATATAAATCCACAGAATTTTGTGCATGCTAGTGGTACAGTTAACACTTGTGGTAATTATCATGCTATGCTAAGGTCTCCAACTTTAACTCTGGAACTTCTGCCCTCATCTCAAAATCAGAATTAAACGGTGAAGATCGCATATAAGTAAACTTAGTTGCTGATTGAAAAGAACAAAATCCACATCGTTAAGGTTCCTCAACGATGATTACCAGGGATAAACTTATATAGCTTACCTGGGATCGAGGCTTTAATTACCAGGGACAAGAAAAATTTTACAAACTGCATTGGCTTCTAGCAAGAACTATTTTTTATTTCAACAATCCAACAAACCAGCAGCTACATTTGTGAAAAAACATCACCTATCTCAAGTTAATATTTAATCTTCTATTTTGAAGAAGAGCAACAATAGCACGTTATTTGCATGAACAAATTGACGTGATTAAAGAGAAAGATTAATAAGTTTCCTAAACCTGACCGATATCTTGATTAGGTGAACATATCCATATAGACATATACTTCTATGGTGTTAACCTCTGCTTTTTTTCAAACGCAAGAAGAAGAATGAAGAAATTTAGCAGATCTATATTATGTTTGAAGGTACAACTAATTGTATGCTAGGCAGTGGTCTGATATTATAATTATCCGGATCATATTTTTTTAAAAAAAACAAGAAACAACATTTACTAACGTGCTAGCAACAGTACTTTGTGAGGCAAGAGCATGAACTCATGTTAGGCCAAACCATGATGAACTGTATATAATCTAGAATACTCTAGAAGGCATAAAAGATAATCTAACATTATATTATGTTGGAGCATTAGTACTTAATCAGAAATCTTTGTTCATGAAAAAGCTTCCTTCTGATTGATAATCTTTCCTGGGTCTCTGACACAACTGCATAGACTCCAAGATGAGGAGCTATGCTCAAATTGCTTAACCGAACAGGTGAAAATTATTAGTGTGAATTGAAAGGACCTTGATGTCGCCTAGAGGGGGGTGAATAGGCATGACACTTAAAAGCTTCACTTCGAAACCTGTCGCTTAGTACCTCGCTCTAGTCCTCTGGTTATCTTTTCATCCATTCTTGCCATAATGAGTTTAGCTTCATCATCAAAGTTTAATTACCAATTGAAGGACACTTCAAATGCTTGTTCTAGATTGATAAAGAATATCCATGAATTGCAATCTTCCATTGATAAGACCATCTTCTATGTCATATGTCCATGTCTTGTATTATAGAGAACGTATATGAAGCCTTGCAATATTCTCTTGATCGTGCGTCAATTCATCTTTGCATGTTTACTTGATCTTTCAACATAATTATCACATGCTTCTATTCTTTCTCCCTCTATAGCACAAACAAGCTTTTCATTACGTTAGAGATATGCATAGCAAACTTCATCATGAAAACCATCTCAATAATAAAACCAAATATTTTGCTTGTCATCTTGTCATATATATATCATGGGAGAACACACTTGCTTGCTTTTCATCATTACGAGCCATATGATAATCCATTCACATTCATGTCATTTATCTCAATATAAATATTATAATGAATCCCTGCTCATAATCTTAAACAAACAAGTTAGTCCTTTAATCGCTTTGTCATTCAACTCACCAAAACCCACTTAGGAGCCTAGATGCACTTTCAATCTCCCCCTTTTTGGTGATTGATGACAACACGATTAAAGCTTACAAATATATTAGTGAATTTGTTTTGAATTCTCAGATATAGAATGAGCTCCCCCTTAATGTGTGCTTTGAGTTGAATTTCAAAAACTTGGCCTCAAATGCCAAATGCACACCTATACATGAGAATCATGGAAACTCCCCCTATATCTCAGAATTCGTGGGGTGCAACAAGTGTGCGAACATATAATACGTGATGCATATGAGATATGATATGAAACAAGCAAGAAACAAAAGAAGGTGGTCTGTCCAGGCCACAGGCGGTTAAACCGCCTGAGCCAGGCGGTTAAACCGCCCGACCGATCCACCACTGGGACACGGGCGGTTAAAGCGCACGAGGCAAAGCGGTTAAACCGCCCTTTGCTCCGGGATGAGAATACGGAAATAAAGCATTTCATCACATAAACATGCAACCATTTATCCATATCATCACAAGATTACTTAAGATAAATCAGAAACATAAACCAGAATCCATCACACACATGGTAGCACACAAACAAGGTTCTCAAGTTCACAAAGATCACAGATTATTACAAGAATGTGAAAGTTTCTTCTCTCCCTCTCAACTAGCTAGCTACACATCAAATATAAGCTTTAATCCATTTCTTCCCCCCCCCTTTGTCATCGATCATCCATAAAAGGGGCCTTGAGAAGATGTAGCCGCTGTCCTCAACCCTGCCATGTGTCCCATCCAGCAGTAGGGGCTCCAAAGATGGAGACTGAAGCTCTAGCTGCAATATCATCAATTGATGCACTCTCTGGAGGATCTGTTTCTTGTGAGGCTGGAGGCTGAACAGAAGATGAACTTTGACCACCATATGGATCATATGAGAAGTCAGGAGGCATGCCATAGTAACTTCCAGGAGAAGGACCTGGAAAGTTACTATAGCTGGGTGGAAAGCTCATGGGGGCTGAATATGCAAGAGGAGCAGAGTGAATACCAAGCTGTTGGTTGAACATGTCCTCAATCTGACTCATAAGTCCCGCCCTCTCATACTCTTCAATCTTATCCACAACAGATGGAATAGGAGCTGACCACTCTTTAGGCATAGGAGATGGAGGAGAGCGAGTGACACCCTCAGAAGCAGGAACAGTGGCATTGTAGATCTCCTTGACTTGGTCTCTCATCTTCTTATTTTTAATGGCTTCCTCTCTTTGAGCAACCTGGATGTCCCTCTGCGTCTTGCATATGCCAGTGAAGTACTGAAGCCACTTCTTGATTGGAGACCGAGACCGCTTGGGTGGACTGTGCTCATGATGCTCAGACTGCTGCTCAACATGCTGGCCACCTAGACCAACACCACCCTCAACTCCTCCTAGCTGCTCAACCTGCTGAGGTGAAGCCCGTGGATCTCCTTCTACCATGATCTCATCATCATCGCAAGGAGAGGGAACTCTAGGTGCTTTCACCTTGGGCCTCAATGGATCATGGTCTGCGTCACTTGGATAGTTGATGTCAGTCACTTTTCTGATGATATACATGATGTAAGGACTGTAACTGCATATCTTCCGAGGATTCTCAGACACTGCCTTTATCTCTTGCCAAAGAAAGTCACCAACATAAAAATCATCCTCTCCTGGCTTCGTGGCTGCCATCAAGTTTCTCTGATATAGAGTGATGTCTGAGGTGTTTCCATCTCTAGGTGTAAGGGTCTTCCTAAACAGACAATAAAGAATGGCATAGCAGGTATAGAGACCCTTTACCTTACCCCAGCTGGTTCTTTCATTTCTTGGATACATAAAAGCCATGTCACTGATAGGAATCACACTTGAGTTATGGATCTTTCGATAGAGATGATCTTCTTCTCTGAGGTTTAAGGTTCTGGCAAAGAAATCATATGTGATATGGTACCTCTCATTCTCAGTCATCTAGAACATGGCCCTTTCCCCTTTCCACTGACCAAAGTAGACTGTGGCATAGAATTGTGCAATGATTTCCTTGTTCCAATCTTGTTTGAAACCCATGAGCCCTTTGATTCCCTTGTCCTCACAAGCATCTAGCACTTGTCTGAATATTTCATTTCGCTTCCGTACCATGAACTCCCAATCAACCCACTGAGCCTCATGTGTGATCTTTGGATTTTTAAGAATGACTGTGGTATAAAAATCCTGTTGAAACTGATTCCAAAACCTAGGATCACCAGTGAACCTGGGCTGACTGTAGGGATCATCATCTCTGTTCCTTTTTACTGCTGCCACCATCTTCTCCTTTGAATAATCAACAGGAATCTTCTTGTAAGTGTAGACGGGACGATGAATAGCTAGTGGATCACCAAGACTCTCATCATCACTGCCATCAACATCGCCACCACCATCATTACTGTCATCATCACTTTCCTCATCACTGCCATCATTATCCACCTCCTCATCATCTCCTATCCTGCTGCCATCCCTTCTTCTTGCCTCAAAATCATCACTGTTATTCTCACTATCAGTGTGCTCAATATCATCACTAACAGGAGGTCTCTTCCTTTCTCTCAAACTCCGGCGAGGAGCCACATCAGGCTCACCAGAATCACCCTCTTCTTGCCACTTTTTCTTAGATCTTTCATGGTGAGAACCACGAGGCATGATTGTTGTACCTGTGTCACCAAAAAGATAGGAAAAAGATATATACGACACATGAAACAAAGATGGATATCATAGGTTTCAAAAGAGCATGACCGTGGAGCATTTGGTGCTGCTCTGGCTCAGGCGGTTAAACCGCTTGGGGCCAGAGCCGAGCCAAAGGCTCCAAGCCCATCCAGGGTGATTCATCACATGAGATATGATCATTGCAGTTCAAGATGTATCCCTAAACATGAATATGACGAACAAATTGAGAAAAACCGAGGTTTGGACTTAGACTGCTCCAGGCGGTTAAACCGCCTGGGCCAGACGGTTAAACCGCCTGGGGCAGTTCAAACCCAAAACTCAATTTCGACCAATATGCCCAACCAAATTGAATGAAACTTTAGGAATAGCATCTAATGGTTCCCAGAAGTTGTCCTATGAAGGGGTTTTCAAATCCATCCATGGAATTCATAGATCGGGCAAAAGGAAGATTTGAAGTACCTTGGAGAGATGAAATCGATTCAAATCTATGCAACCGGTCGGGAACCCGGTTAGACCGACCAAGGAGGCTTGATTTCTTCAAAGGGAACAACTTCTCCTTGGTTGAATCTTCAAATCGCCAATGGAGATGGTGTGGGTGATTTGGGTGAAAGAGGAGAGAGAGAGGATGTGTCTGGTCGTGGGGAGGAAGAAGGGGGTGAATGAGAGGATAAGGGTGACATGTGGGACCCACGGGCAGTAAAAGGGTAACTTCCCGTGCCAGACGGTTAAACCGCTTGGGCCAGGTGGTTAAACCGCCTGTCACAAGGTGGTTCCAAATACTCCCAAAAAGATAGATTTTGATTTTGTGATGTGTGGAAATGTTGGATATGAGATATTTGACATGATATTAATCCAAATTTCACAAATCTCTGAAACAGATAGATATGACCATGAAGCCCATAGAACTTTTGGATAAAGGATATAGAGATGATTATAATCCAAAATGTTTCATATTCTTGGAAGAAAAGATATTCCATTAGATTTTTCATTCTTGTTACTTCCAAGAATAAAAGGATTGATAGAGATTGGATATTATGAACTTGAGAGAAATTTTACCAGTTGTGACTAGCCATCAATCAATCAAAGGGAACAATAGTCACAAGAGGATCAATTTGGTCACAAAGACCAAGAATCAAATGATTTTCAAAAATTTCCACAAGCCCTACACATGCTAGTTGAGTTTTCGCAATTTCTATCCTATGTCACAAAGAGCATGCATCCACTTCACATTAACACTTCTAGTAGTATATTTGGCTCATACCTTGCATACGTGAAATACTCGTGACACTAAGTCAAGTATCAATGAAGGTATGAAACAAATATCCACAAATCAGTCAATGAAAGCAATTACATGCAAAACAACACATACTAGCATGATGAAGGCCTAGATGCACAAGGGTAGTAACATAATGCATTTAACACATACCTTTGCCTCTAGCTATCCAAACTTGTGCATATTTCAATGTATAAGCAAAGTGCTAGCTCTCACCTTCATATTTCACATTTAATCTTTTTCTTTCCGATAAAGAGCATTACACAAGTGCTAGAGACTACAAGATCACTAGAAGAAATTGTTAGTCCCACGGGTGACACAAGAATTAGAATAAGCTCCCCCTAAATTAGTGCACAAGAGATTTGAATTTCTTGACCATTTGCACTTTATCCATTTATGAACATAGAGAGAATGTTCTAAATCTTGGTCATGGCAATAAGTAATTCAATAATTGAAACAATGCCAAAAACATCTTTACCATTGA
This sequence comes from Cenchrus americanus, assembly GCA_947561735.1. Lineage (NCBI taxonomy): Eukaryota > Viridiplantae > Streptophyta > Magnoliopsida > Poales > Poaceae > Cenchrus > Cenchrus americanus. The sequence goes on from OX387240.1 coordinate 63,248,417, forward strand.
TGCATGATCACAGATAAATATGCCAAGATGGAAGATCACAAGAGTTGTACCAATAACGAGAATTTCTGGGCATAGTCTGCCTCTCTGCCCACAGGCGGTTAAACCTCCTGCACCAGGCGGTTAGACCGCCTGTAGCAGAGGCAGTGCAAATGATCATCTTCAAGTTGTCTTGCTTTAAATAATCATGAACAAATCATGTATATGTTTATTCTGAGTACAACAAGACATATGCTCTCATAGAGAGCCATTAGGCGCATCATATGGAGAGAGAGGATATATTTTATAAGTATGTCAAAGTTACTTTCTAAAGCTTCACAAGTTCAAATATTGAAAGCATAAGCATATTCACAAGGAACTGAAAGCAACTAGGACATGGCATTAAGCACTTTGTTACCCGGGATGACATTTATTTGAAATCTTCTCATTTGAGCCCTTCACTTGGCATTTAGTTTAAATCTTGATTTATTTTACTCTAGCCAAGTGCTCAATGCATCCCGTTAGTCCTGCAAGCTTATCAAGCATTCTTTGGCACCCAAATCTTGTTGGGTCCTTTATGGTTAGTCATAAGATGCTTAGGAACCCAAATGGCCCTTAAACTAGTTTGTGGTGAACTAATCACCCTCATAGCACAAGTGCTCATCTTGTCATTCCTAAGCTCATTGAAATCATAGTGGACAAGATTAGACGTGAGATCGTTACCGTTCGGACACTCCTTGCCCATGTGACCCTTTTGTCGACAAGTGTAGCAAATACGGAATTTGTCCTTCTTTAACTTCTTGTCAAGTTGCTCTACTTGCCTTGGCTTGCATATAGGTTTTGATGTTGAAGGAGAAGCATTTCTCTTCTTGTTGCCTAGAGGAGGTGGCTGACGGCGGGCGGACGACGGGGTACCACACGCCATCGAGTGATCGCTCACTCGAGTCGTGCTTGTCCTAGTGGGTGATGGTTCGAGAGACACAAGACAAGAGGATTATACTGGTTCGGGAAAACTCCCTACGTCCAGTTGATGAACTCTTCTTGAATTACTCCCTCGGTGGTGAAGGTTACAGCGCAGGGCTGGTTCAAGCCCTGGGGAAGAAGGAGTGTGGGTAGGAGGCTAAGTGTTCGAGTGAATGAGTTGAGTCTCTATGGATCTGTCTCTCCGTCCCCCACGCAGGAGGGATGCCTCCCCTTTTATAGCACAAGGAGAGGGCTTGTTACATCGTGTATTCCTAAACTACCCCCAAGGGTCGGGCGTCGTCGGGTGGTTGAAAGCTATCAGAGATATTTCATAGCTTCTCCTTTTCCTTGCAGCGCACGCCCTAGGTCATCTCCAGCAGGCGGGCGTGTAACTTTCCCCCGTGCCGGCCGGCTTTCCGTTGAGGTCTGTCCCCTCGTCGTCTCACGGGCACCGCGCTCAGGGCCCATGGCTCTGGCTTGAGTCGTTTCGCCCTGAAATGCCGACCCTCCCATCGATCGCCACGGCAGCTTCCAGGGGACAAGCCCGAGAATCCCGGTGCCTTTACCCGCAGGCAGTTGCAGGGTGTTAGTCTGACACTTATCCTGACAGGCGCCAGAGCTGACCACATCCGCTGCACGCTACCTCTTCGTGGGCTGGGCCCAAGCACTCAGCGGCAGGCCTTTGTTGCGGCCCGCTCTTCATCCCGCGCCCGCGGCCGACTCTCTCGGTCGGGCGGAACGGAGTCCCCCGCGCCGTGGCCGACCCTCTGGGTCGGGCAGAGCGGAGACTCCCCGCTGGGTCTGCCGGCGCCGTGTAGCAGGCGCGCCGCTTCCGGCTGTCGCTTTTTCGTCTTCACGGGGTCGTTCCCGATCGAGGGGCGCCTGTGCGGGACCCCCTGCTCCCGTGCCCCCCACAGTAGCCCCCGACCTTGTGAAGGAGTAAAACTCGTTCGCATGGTCCATCCTGCAAGTTTTATGGGGGGGCTGGATCAGGCGGTTCTCCCCTTCGCTGCGGGGTCTGGCCTTTCGCAAGTCTTATCGTCTTTTTGGGCGCGTCCTAGGATCCCGCGTTGGGCCTTCCATTGAGCCCTACTAAGCTTCTAACGGGAAATCCGAGCATGGCCCTAACCCTTTTTCGCAAAAGGCTAGCTGGGAGCATCTGCACTCGGCCTCGTTACCCCCTAGGTCGGGCCAGTGGTGGATCTTGTGCCCATTCGCTGGGTCACAAGGGCTCGTTGCCTTGCTACGTTGCAATCCCCCACGACCGACCCACACCGGAGTGCGTTCGGGACTCGGACGCGGGTCCCCTTGACTTCCTAGGGTTCCGACCCTCGGCTTGGCAGGGCCCCACCCCTCGCTCTTCGCAGTTTTAGAGCGGTCGTTCGTACCCTCCGTGGGCCGGCCTTCGAACTCCATGGCCTGCCGTGAGCCACTGTGAGCTGTGTCGCTCCGCGCAACGCGCCTAATGGGCCGCCATGACGGCCCAAGAACCTTCGCGGTTCAGGCTCCGCCTCTAGGGTTTTCGCGTGCGGGTTGCCGAACCCATCATTGCGCGGGGCAGATTCGTCAGCAACCGGTGGCGGCGGGGCAGTCGAAACGCCTTGCCCGGTCGCGTCAGTTGGAAGGGGCATTAAACGCCCAACTACCCCCACTACGCGCGGTTCCGAGGGGCGTCCGACCGTAGTGGGGCACGTGGCGCGCATCTGGCGGCGGGACGTGCGTCGTGGGATGCGGCGCCGTGCCTCATCCCCTCCGCGGTGCAGGGTATAAAAGAGATGGGCAAGGGAGACGGCGGCGCACGCCGCGCTCTCGTCCCCAAGCCTTTTTCCCCTCCCTCCTTGCAACTCCCCACTGCCAAGCTTGCACCCTAGCAATGTCGAACGTCGCCGAGACTGTCCGTTGCCTTCCCGTGGTGGCCCGTTCCACTCCGACGTACCCTTGGGAGTCGTCGACGGTAACGGTCGCGAAGCTTACCACGCTCGTCAACCGCGGTCTGCTCCGCCTCCGCACCTCTGCCAGGGAGTGGCTGGTCCCTGGGAACGAGGTGGAGCCCCGCCTGCCGCCGGGGTATGTGGTGAGCTTCCTCGCGTACCACGCGCGCGGCTTCGCCATGCTAGCACACTTGTTCCTCCGCGAGATCCTCCACCACTTCGACCCACTCGTTCGCCCCCAACAGCCTTCAATTGATCGTGAACTTCGTCGCGATCTGTGAGGGTTACTTGGGGATCGACCCCGAATTTGAGCTGTTCAAGTATATGTTCAAGGCGGCGGTCTCCTTCAGGGAGTCTCGGAGGGTGGCTCCCTACGGCTTCTGCTCGTTGCAGCTGCGGCGCTCGCGGTCATCAGAGTACCCGCACGTCACACTCCGAGACTCGAACAAGGATTGGCATCGGGGTTGGTTCTACCTCAAGAACCAAGAGGGGCCGGGCCGCCTTCCAGAGTACGTCGCCGACCGCCAGGTGCCCCTCAAGGACCCTGACTCGTGGTCGTGGGGCCGCCCACGTCGAACCAGAAGCGCTTGAAGTACCATCTACAATGCCTCGCCTGCCTCAAGGACGTGCACGGGCTCACTGGGGTCGGTGTGATGGACGCCTACTTTAGGTTGGGGATTGCGCCGTTCCGCAGAGGAGCTTCAAGCCATCCTCGCCGCGCCTGGGATGCCCTACCTGTCCGATGAGGAGGTGATGGCGCGCTTCGTGGAGCTCGTGCACAGGGGCGAACGCCTTGCTCTCCCCGTGCCGCGCCCGTTCATGCGCTCCCATCCGGACGCGCCGTCGCTGGTGAGTGTTCGTGTGGTTCTACATTGTTCAATTCATCGTGAATTTGGTTCGATTATGATCTAACCCCGCCTTTGTAGACCGATCTCGCCCCAAGGGGCCTGTCGACGTCGCGCGGGATGACGCCCGAGGGGGAAGTTGCGGCGGCTGCGGCGCGCTAGGCCAACCGCTTGCAGAACGAGGCCACGAAGGCCAAGAAGGAAAAGGAGCGCATCCGCAAGCTCGCCCGTGAACGCCGCAAGACCGAGGACCCGGACGCGACGGACAGCTCCGGCGGGGAGGACGCGGGTGGCGATGCCGACCCTTTCGAGGATGAAGATTTCTTCGACGCGTTCTACACGCCTGCTCCCCGACCGAGTGAGGGCGTTGGTCCATCTGGCGCGGGCACAGCTGCCACCCCGCCCCATTGCATGACCCCGTTTGACGCGGCCGTGTCCGGGTCGGGGTCGTCGAGTGGCGCGCGATCTCCGCAATCCGCACCGGGCCCTTCCCCCTCGTCCGAGGCGGCTCCGCGTCCTGCTCCCCCCGTCGGGGCAGCAACAACGGAGGCCCCGAGCCACACCAGCGTGGCCCAGTCTTCGCAACCGGGTTCTGACACGGTGGCAGGGCAAGGCCTTGTGCGGGTCGTCTCCGCTCCACGCACCACCAAGTGAGTGCGAGGTTTCCCTTTTCCTTTTTGTTCGTTTGTAACGTCGATCGCCACTAACCCCTTGCTTATGCTGTCGACCGAGCAGGCGTCGTGGGGGCAAGCTGAGGTTGGCCGCCATCAAGCTTCTTCTTGTTCACCCACCGAGCTCCGCACCCAGGGAATCCCCAGCCGTCGCTGCCGACCAAGGCCCATCCGCTCCGCCCGTCGAAGGGCATACCCTGACCGCGTCCGACACCCCGTCGATCCTGGCCACCGAGATGCCAGTTGTCATTGCCTCGGTACCAACCTCACCGCCCAGGCCTCCACCAATCCCCGACGTGGTCGAGATCTCCGACGATTCTCCGACCCCCTCGGAGGCCGAGGCGGAGAGGGCATCGACGCCTACGGTGGAGGCCCCCTCGGAGTCGTCTAGGCTCGTCGAGGAGCCGGTCGATGCAACCCCAAGGGAGGGCACCACTGAGGAGGAGGCCGAGCAGGCGGAGGCGCCGAATGTCACCGTGCCGGCGGGGCCACAAGCTGGCGAGAGCCTGGCCGTTCCCGAACCGTCCGGTGCACCCGCCTCCACCGCCTCCACTGAGGAATCCGCTCCCTCGGCGATGGAGGTGGACCACCTGCTGGCACCAGGTGAACCGTCCACACTCTCACCAAGCCCACCCCTACTGCCGCTTTCGTCATTCGAGATCGCTCCCGCCGCGCGCGCCTTCATGAGGGTGGCAGGCCCCTACACGTCGCTTCCAGGACCAAGCGTGCCGGGAGGTGTCCCCGCGGTCACCCCCATGGCAGTGGTGCCCGCCTCTGCATCTGGCTCGGCGTCCGCCGCCGTTCCGGGAGCCAGCAGCTCGGGGCTGCTCGTGCAGTCCGTCGCGGAGGACGTTGTTTGGGGCAGCCTCCTCAACCGTGCGGAGGTGCTTCTTGATCGAGCACGGGTGGCGTTGGAGAACTTCATCGGTGAGATGAGCGGGGTGCATGACGAGCTGCACGACGAGTTTCTCCCGGCGGCACAGGTAAGACATTTGCTTTCGTTTGATTTACTTCTTTTTGGCTTCGATTTGATCACCGGATCAAGCTAAACGCGCTTCCCTTAGGCCCTACGCCTTCGCAGCATGAACAAGACCCGTGAGCTTGCACAGGCCTGGGACATTGCTGAACGGGCGTCGCAAGCTTCCACGGAGGCTCTCAGGGAAGCTGAAGAGGTCCGCCGCGCCCTGGCACCCCTGGAGGCGTCGGCGCAGGAGGCATGGCAAGTGACGCAGAAGGCCGAGGACGAGGCCGAAAAGGCGAAGGAGGCGGAGGCGCAAGCTAAGGCCCGCGTTGGCGAGGTGGAGAACGCCCTGCAGCATGAAGAGAAGTTACACCGCAAGGAGCTAGATGCTCTTCGCGCCAGCCATCTTGTGCAGCTCAAGGAAGTCCGCGATGGTGAGTTCCCCGACCGTCCCCTGGGTCTGATCGCCTTTCTCGTATCACGCCATCTCACGTTGGGGTGCCTTCGCTCGCAGGGTTGATCTCCCAGATCATGGAGCTCCAGAAGAAGAGCGTCGGGGCTGAAAGTAGGCGGTAGGACGCTGAGGCCGTGAGGGATGCCGCTGTCAAGGCCAAAGAAGATTCTGACTCCTGGCTCCGAGCTCAGCAAGTTGAAATGGAGCAGCTCTGCAGCACCTATGAGTCTCTGCGCCAGGCGCTCAATTCGCTTACCCAAAAGGCGCAGTCACTTGAGAGCTCTCTGAGCATCACCTAGGAGGAATACAAGAAAGTGGCCAAGGAGGCAAAAGGTACGTTCCCAAGCTTCGCCCACCTTCCACCTGTTGAATTTCAGAGCGTTGATGCCTTGCTGCTTTGCGACCTTGCCTTTTTTAGCCTTGAAGGAGCGCGTCGACGCGGAGTACACGAACCGCAAGCTCATAGCCAATCAATACCATGCCATTCGTGACAAGGCTATTGAGCAGATGAAGAGGATTGGCTGCAGATCCTGCAACGACCCAGAGCGCGTGCTCCAAGACCTCGAGGCCGTTGGGACGTGGGCCGAGAACCTGCAGGAGGCGTCCTACCGCGTGTTGGAAACCTTCAGCTTGGAGTTTCCGGGCACGATCGATGAGCTCCCGACTGCTCTTGGGAGAGCGGCTGACTTCTTCGGGCGTCTCCGCGATGCGGGTCGTGACCTCATAAGATATCTCGAGATCCCTTTGGTTGCAGACCCTCTCCTCTTCCCGGACCAGCTGCGTGACTCTATCAACACGGTGGTGGCCGAGGTGAAGAAGGCTTTGGTGAAGGGAGTGCACGAAACGCTGACGCTGTTCGGCGATCACTTCGAGGACGTCTACTTCACAGAGGTGACAAAGGGTTTCCCCTTCGAGTACACGCAGGAGCAGCTGGAGGAGATCCGCCACAACACCAAGAAGTTTGCCGAGGACTAAGGCAACATCATTGCTCTGGATACCGACACCCAGGGCTGCCCCGTGGAACGCACCGCCGACCCGAGAGCTTGACCTTCTGGCTGTGCCTTTGTCTCTTGAAAATGAGATCCCCTTGATGGGAAAAACTCGTTAGTTTTTGTCTGGTCGCCCCCTTCGCGGGGTGAATTGAGCTTGTGTTGGAACGCCCCCTTCACGGGGTGTTTAAGACTTTGATGGAGCGCCTCCTTCACGGGGTACCTCATTTTCTTTGTAATGATCTCTATTGTTTTCACTTTGCTTCGTTTTTCTTTTTCGTTTGTTTTATCCCGTTCGCTTGGGATTTTTTGTTCTTAGTATGGGGTTCACCCCCTTTACTAGCCCCCAATTGATGGTCGACCCATCAGTTTTGCGCTGGGGTCGGCCAACACTTCCCATGAGGTATTAGCTGCTGTTGGCTTTGATCTCTTAGGATTTCGTAGGTTTTATGCGAAAAAAGCTCGAAATCCTCGGCCCTCATGCCACGGGTGACCTTTGGGCTCATCGCCCTAGGGTCGGCCGTGGCTTAGAAGCGAGAAAAATTTGAGTCCCCGGCCCCCGAGCCACATGTGACCTTTGGGCTCGCCGCTCGCCACCCTAGGGTCAGCCGTGGCTTAGAAGCGAGAAAAACTTGAGTCCCCGGCCCTCGAGCCATGGGTGACCTCTGGGCTCGCCGCCCTAGGGTCGGCAGTGGCTTTGAAGCGAGAAAAACTTGAGTCTCCAGCCCCTGAGCCATGGGTGACCTTTGGGCTCGTCGCCCTAGGGTCGGCCGTGGCTTAGAAGCGAGAAAAACTTGAGTCTCCGGCCCCCGAGCCATGGGTGACCTTTGGGCTCGTCGCCCTAGGGTCCGCCGTGGCTTAGAAGCGAGAAAAACTTAAGTCCCCGGCCCCTGAGCCATGGGCGACCTTTGGGCTCGTCGCCCTAGGGTTGACCGTGGCTTAGAAGCGACAAAAACTTGAGTCTCCAGCCCCCGAGCCATGGGTGACCTTTGGGCTCGTCACCCTAGGGTCAACCGTGGCTTAGAAGTGAGAAAAACTTGAGTCCCCAGCCCCCAAGCCATGGGTGACCTTTGGGATCGTCGCCCTAGGGTCGGCCGTGGCTTAGAAGCGAGATGATGAGTGAAGATAGCGCCACTCAGCAAAACACCGCCATCGATCCCAGGAACATACCCCGCATTTGTGTGCGTTCCTGGGTGTCGATGGTGGTGATTCTGAGGTTAGCGCGCTTGCTTTTAAGGTGGATTTTCGCCCCTTTCGTGGCCGAGGTGGGACTAAGCAATACAAGCGTTGTGAGCCTGTTGCTTCCGCAGCTCGGGGAGCCGGGGCCGAACGTGGCCCGGGTTACCAGGTGCGGCCCACATTCGTTTGCGGGCCTGCTAAAAGAACTCAGTCGTGCTGCTCAGCGAGTCCCACACCCTCGGGCGGTGAAGTCCTTAGACTTCGCGTCTTTGGGGTGTTCTTTTACAGGATAAAAGAGCATGACAGAGAACTTGAATCCCCGCCCCCCGAGGTTTGGAGGACTCTTAGGCTCAGCGCCAAAGGGTCATCCAAGGCTTAGAAGCGAGAAAAACTCGAGTTCCCGGCCCCTGAGGATTGGAGGACTCTTAGGCTCGGTGCCAAAAGGTCGGCCAAGACTTAGAAGAGAGAGAAACTTGAGTCCCCGGCCCCCGAGGGTCGGCCAAGACTTAGAAGCGAGAGAAACTTGAATCCCCACCCCCCGAGCCTTGGGAGACTCTTAGGCTCGGTGCCAAAGGGTCGGCCAAGGCTTAGAAGCGAGAGAATCTCGAATCCCAGCCATTGCTCTTTATAAAAAAGAGCAAAAGAAACCATCCATGAGACGGGTGAAACGAACGGAAGGGGTCGCCCCTGTGGTTCGTTGCACCATCTCATGGATGAGCACAGGTACTCGGTCGCGCCCGCGCTTTTAAGGGAGGTGTGAACGACTTGAGTAGGCGAGGTGGTACTAAAGTCTCTTCCAGCTTTTGGTTTAACTGAAAGTCTCAGGGCCGTGGGCTAGAGGCTTTAGGCCCAATATAAGATCTCGAGTGGCAAAAAGGCACTTCGATGACACCTACTACACCCCCGGATCTCGTGAGTGCTCTAGGTTGTCATCGAAGACAATGTTCGGTGCCGCGCCCACATATTTGAGGTGGGCGAGCCTTCTTCTACGATCGAGTGGGATTAAGCTGCGAGGTGATAAAATGTACCCGTAGGCAAAGAACATGTAGACGGCGGGGGTTATTGAAGACGGCCTGTTACAAAGGAAATTGGATTCCTCGACCCTGAGTGATGGACGGCCCATGGGCTCGGTGCTGAGGAGGCCATCCAACACCACCTCAGGACCAGAGAGGCTGGACCACTCCCACACCTGTCACAATTCTTCGCATAATCAAAAAACATCGCCCCCAAGGGGTGGGTAAGGCCTGCACGGGAACGGATCTGTGCTGAGTCTTCCCCACCCGTTGGGGGCGGCCGACACCTCTGCCATGCCCGCATACTTAAGCGCAGTGCGGGTGCTTTGCGCAGGCGAGGTGGCACTAAAGGTGGACTCCGTGTCCTACCGTGACCTTGCTAGCGGTATCATGGGCCGCTTCGCGCGTTTTTCAGCCCACGAGACCATCTAGGCTAAGTCCAAATGGCAAAAAAGCGTGACGCCGATACGTGGGAAGCGCTCTGCTCGTGTGCTTCCCACGACAGGGTCGCGCTGAGGGTCGATCGAGCGCATTGACCTTTAAGTTGAGCACGCGCACCCTTCGCAGGCGATGTGGTGCTAAACTTGAAGTAGGCCAAGTCGGGCCGTCAATTGCCGACGGGCCGCGATCTTCACCTTCGATGGTGGTCTGACGCCGTTGCCCGTAGAATGGCCCCTTGCTGCGTAGCTGATCGCCCGAGACCCCGAGCCCCCGGGCCTACTCTTAGGGCTTCCTCTTTGCCTCGTCGCACGAGAGGATCGAGCCCCCAGGTTCGCGGCTGGGGTCGGGCGACGGGCCATTCGTCCTGGGTGATCCTGCAAACAAAAAGTGCCGTCGGGGCAGCAGTTAGTTTTCGATCTTGGCTCGAATTTTCATGCCAAGGAAGGCCCGGCACGTGCGCTATTCGCAACGCCGGCAGGTCGGCCCTTCCTTCGACCCCTTTCGAGCATTGGGTGCATGTGTTGGCTCGGTTTCGAGGCAAGACCGGCTCGGAGCGACGGGAGCGGGGACCGTAGCCGCGGGGGCGTAGGTCTTCACCTCGATCCCGTTCCGAGTGGTCCGTTTCGGTTGCCCCCAACTCGTGCACCGTTGCCGAGGAGTCAAAAGAAAGGCCGAGGATTGAAAAAACAATGCGAAACAAACGAAATGGAAGGAATGTAAATGCTAGAAAGAGAGACTTATCTGGCTTTTTTGAGCCATGGGCGTTGGCCCAGCCTTCGAGCCTCCGAGCTCCCGAGCCTCCAGGCGGATTGGAGGCTTTTGAGGCCTTTTGCTAGGGGCGGTCGTCTTCCCGGTCCGGAGAGAACTCGTGACGAAGACGTTTTATTCGGGACCAAAACGAAGCGCCAATCCTGACCCTTATTGAGTTGTTTATTTCACACGGTTGTTACACGAGGCCGGCTTTCGCAGCCTGGACTCATGAGAAAAATTGACGCAGTTGCTCAATGTTCCAGGCGTTGGAGATGGGCTCACCGTCAGGGGTGGCCAGCTTATACGACCCTGGTCTGAGCACCTGCGTGACGATGTATGGGCCTTCCCACGGCGGCGACATCTTTGTGAAGCCATCGCGGTTTTGAGCGATACGCAAGACCTTGTCTCTGACTTGGAAGGAGCGGCCTCTCACGTGTCGGGCGTGATAGCGCCGAAGGGCTTGCTGGTATCGTGCCGACCTTACGAGGGCCACTTCACGTGCCTCCTCGAGCTAGTCTTTCGCGTCTTCCAAGTTGATGTCCCCTTCCTCCTCGTTGAAGGCAAGGGTACGTGGGGAGTGTTGGCACTCCTTAACTCATCGTCAGGAGCGCATAGTTGGTAGTTCTTATGCCCATAAGGATGGTATTCCACAAGCGCACAGAATAACCCGTTGTAGCATTTCACCTTGGTGCGAACCAGGGTATCGTATTTATATCCTCAGGGAAGCACTATGGTTAAAGAGTATTGAAGAATAGAAATGACAATCTTTCCAGAATTATCAACTCACTAACTTAGGGGAGAAAAGACACATCGCATGGATAGGGGTCAATGTATGACCGAATAGAAGGCTTGGTTAAGCCAGCGACACAGGAGACTCTCAGACGAAAGAGCAAAGGGAAGAATTGGGAGAATAAGGTGAGAAAGGAACCTATGACACTTCTATACTTAGGGAAAGACTACACTACAGACTTAGCCTAGACTTCTACCTAGATGTCGGATCAGAGCTTGCTTCGACGGCTAGAGCGGGAGGAACTCAGAAAGGGATGAGAAGGGGATCCTCCTGGCTCAGCACTACTATTATGAAAACACCCGAACGTGGTGGACTTCAAAGGATGGCAGGGCTGTCACCACCTGTTGCCTACCACTGCGGTACCGTGGGGTGGAACACTAACTTAGCTAACGGCAAGTCAGACACCACGTCTGCACTTGACGTTAGGAATTCCCTTGGACGTCTATCAAGGGAAAGACCCCTCAACCCGGTGCTTTCGACGGCTCCGGTATAGGCTAGAAAGACCCACAAGATAATTCCGACAGAGCTAACTAAAACTCTAAGTCTAACTCTATAGGTCATTACTCTCCAACATAAGACAGAGCTTAGAGAAGGAAAACATGAAGACTATAACTTGCACATAAGTAGAGAAGATAAACTTGTATTCATAATAATGTTCAGAAATAAAGGAAAAGATACAAGAGCTTTTACCAGAACTTCCGAAGACTCCGGAACCCTGAGGCAAAGCTCGACTCGACCCTACTCCCAACTACAACTCCTAAGCTAGAAAGTGGAAATGAGAGAGAGCTCCTTCAAGTGTGTGTTCTTCAAGTGGAGTGGAGGTGTCCTTTTATAGCCTTGCAAGGTCGGTGGAATCCAGGGGAACCGCCATAGTTGAGCATAGGATCCCTTCCTTGGCATGCACGAGAAAACTCAGCGCGAAGCGCGCCAGGGGGTGGCCGGCCGACTCCTTTTGTGCCGTTCGGCACTAGATGGTTGCCATCTGGCACCATCTTTCTTGTGTGCGGCCCTGATCTCGTTGTTGTGTCGGTTGTGTAGGAACTTCAGTGAAATTTGCTCAAGAGGACATGCAGGTGGGCCCTTCAATCCAAAGGTGTTCCTTTCGATGTCCGTTGATCAAACCGACTTGAGACTCGCGGCTAGGATTGACATGCAGTGTGCTTGTTGTCTCCTGGATCAGTGACGTGCCATTTGGGCCAGGTTGGTGGCCGGCCGGCCACATATGTGCCGTTCGGCCCCACCTTGGGCCCACATGTGCTCATCTTTTCCCTGTATTATCCTGCAGTCACAACTCATCCAAAACTGGTGGAACTCATTAATTATTAGTAAACTATGTATGGAACATGGCATAACCTTCCTCATTTATCGAAATGTTGACGGGCACTGCACGATTATAATGACCGTCAACACACCCCCAAGCTTAAACTTTTGCTCGTCCTCGAGAAAAGCTAAGGTCTTAGGTTCGGTGGATCAGGAGTTGCATCAATGTTTGTACCTGCAGATACCCGATGTACAAACTACCACTCCAACATTAGTAGATTGAACGAGTTAGTAGCTGGTTGTGTTCATACCTTTGTCATCCATGGGGCTTGTTCGCATACACTCATTCATCTTGGGTGGTTGAGAGCCTGAACGGTCATCTCCAGAATATCCCTGCAGCTGTTCAGGTTCCTTCTCGGAAATATTTGTTTTCAAAAGTTATGGTTATGTCATTCCCAGATAGTACTCTCATTCGCTCAAGTATATAAACCTCACCATCTTCTTCCTATTCTAAGGCTGATATATGGAGCTTGTAGGAAGGATGAAAGTTGCATACCTTAGTTAACTTTATTGTCGAGCCGAAAAATGATTCACCAGAGTTGGTACTCATCAAATCCCGTTCTTTGGAATTTATAATTTTCAGGGGAGGGGGAGAGAATGGACTCACACATGGAAATCTCTAGTCTTTTGATACTCCTTTCACTCCTTTTGACTATGGACTTGTCATTCTCTCTTTCTCTCTCTCTCTCTCTCTCTCTCTCTCTCTCTCTCTTTTAGAGAGTAGAGAAGACAAATAAACTCATCCATATTTTCTTTCTTGCTGGTAGGAGGAACATTTTCTTGGGTTTTTTATAAGACCTTTGAATAAATAGGTACACAGTGGAGATTTTGGGCTAGTTTAATGGATTTTGCTCGGCGGAAAGTGGAAGTCTACCCCCGGAGTGGGTGATTGACTTGCCGAACATATTTGAGGCTAGCAGAAAATGGGTACGCCAAGGATGAAAGATCGGTAGATGACAAGTACCTTCTCAAGCGAACTCATAATTCGGCAAGACTCAAGCTAACATAAAGCTGCATATGGTGGCTAGAGTAATGTAGAATGTGTGGCTTTGGATAGGTCATATAAACCATCAGGGAACGACATACTATTTAATTAAGTTTTATAAAACATCCGAGAGGTTCCCTAATAGGCATGCATTTCAACTCTAGAATCAACCATATCAAACCCTCAACAACTTAGATTTAAAAGTGTAGCTCATGCTTCCCACAAGATAACATGTATATCCACCAAGTGCTAACAAGTTCAAGTGCTAAGGGAGTGGTAGGTTATATACAAGGCATTTGCAAGGGACAAACAGAGCAACTATTCATCATCTCCAAGGAAAGGTTATACAGATTTCCACGCATAGTATTTATTCATAACATTGTATTATTATCATTTTTTATAAGTAAATAAAGAAAACAAACGACATGGCATTGAAACGACGGGCTAAACGACTTACCTGGTGATGTTGTACCTCCCCCAAGCTTGGATGAAGCTCAGTACTGCTGGTCATCAAGGTTCATGTTGCGGAAGATGGTCGAGATGTCGTAGTGCATGGAATTTGCCATCCCCCAGCTCCGTTGGGTCAGGTCAGTGTTGTGTGCGATCTCATCTCGCAACCTCTGCTGCTCTTGACTAATTGCTCCAATTTGGCTGCTGAGCCTCGAGAGCTCCAATTATTAGTAAACTATGTATGGAACATGGCATAACCTTCCTCATTTACTGAAATTTTGATGGGCACTACACGATTATAATGACCGTCAACAGGGAGCCATAGTCGATGTCGGTTGGGAGGATCGCTTCCACCCCATAGACCATGTAGAACGGAGAGAACCCCGTGCCGCGATTCGGCGTGGTTCGTAGGCTCCAGAGGACCGAGGGGAGCTCGGCTGCCCACTTGCCTCCGAGCTTATGGATCTTCTTGGCGAATTGATCAAAAACTCGGGGCTTCAGCCCTTGAAGGACCATTCCATTCGCGCGTTCTACCTGTCCATTCGTTCGTGGGTGAGCAACAGCGGACCATGAGACCTGGGTGCCGAACTCATCACAGAAACTGGTGAATTTTTTCCCAGTGAACAGTGTCCCGTTGTCGGTAATGATGGTATTGGGCACCCCGAAACGGTAGAGGATGTCCTTGAAGAAGTTCACGGCCTCAGCGGACGTGATCTTGGTCAAGGGTTGAGCTTCGATCCACTTGGTGAACTTGTCGATGGCGACAAACACATGGGTGAAACCCCTGGGCGCCTTCAGTAGGGGCCCGATCATGTCCAGCCCCCAGACCGCAAACGGCCACGTGATGGGGATGGTCTGAGGCGCTTTAATTTTGTGTATGCATTGGTGCAGTAATCTATGACACCTGAAGGTCAATTTGGTATGTCTAGTAGTAGCTCATGAGTCTTGTTTGCACATGTTTCATACCATCTTGCTAGTTGAGTAAGTGTGAAGCCAAATTCTAAGCCTATGTAATGTAATGCTCGACTCAATTTGGATGGCCCAGTAGTGTCCCATGAGCGCAGGTGCGCATGTTTAGTACCACATTGCTAGTTGAACAATTGACGATGGAGCCAACTTATCAGTCTTCGTCTCCCGGACATAGCACCTTTGGGTCAATCCTTTTACACGAAGTGAGGACAAAATTGTATGGAGGGTGCTATGTGTATGTGTGTCCGCCCCTCTGAAGGGCTTGACAGTGCGGCTTTGGAGGTCGGGACGTTACAAATGGTACCATAGTTGACCTCATGGTTGTGTGTACGGATCAGTGTGGGGGCATATGGTGATCAACGTGTGTGGGCTCTGAATGGGACACATATCACCTTTTAGCAAGGGTGGAGCTAACTTCTAAGCCTTTGTCTTCTAGCCATACCACCTTCGGGTTAACCCTTCTATTTGATGCAAGGATGAAAGTGTAAGTATGATGCTATTGGTATGCGTGCCCGCCCCTCAGAAGGGCTGGGTGGTGCAACTTTGAAGGGTAGGGTGTAACATGTAGTCTATCTATTGTACCTTCATGTTGACCATTTTACACAAAGTGAGACTGAAAGTGTAAATAGGATGTTGAGTGCATGTGGGCTTTGGAGGGAAGGTCGTTAATAATTCCAACTTACCTATCTCTTCATATTTTTTATTATTTTCTGGTAAATTTCATCATTTTAAACATAGACAAATATTAGGGTCAAGATAGGTGCGCGCACCGATTCATTTGGTGTCAACAATGATCATCACCGAATCCGTCAGTGATCAATGGCTTGACTCAACATCAGCTCAATTTTGATTCTACATGTTTTCACACATGCACCAATTCATTCAGTGTTAGTGAAGCTAGTAGATAATCAAGATGTAAGGCATAGGTGGGTGGGGGGGGGTCATACGTTGATGCCCATAAATATCATTGAATCTATCGCTGGACCTAGGTGGCAACGACTTCTTGGAACAAGACCACCAATTCATATGATGGTGCATATTGGGAGCATCAAATAAAATAGTGGTCACAATGAATGTGTTGGAGCAATGACTAGTTCTTGGACTTGCTATAAGTACCCAAATGGTTGAACATTTAATGGGTGTAAGAGCTGGGAGAGGATATAGTCTTTGTTTCCACATATAGAAGTGGAATATCCACCAAAGTGCTAAAGATAAGATTAAATCAATTAACATGATGCTTAAGTCTTGATTGTTGTAGTTTAGGCCTATTAGTGCATTGCTTTAGGAGTTGCCTTAGTGTTAGGCTAAATTTGCACACCTCTTTGTTAATGGTGCTTATGCATACCCAAATTTATAAATCCAAGGCTTATAAGTCTTAGAAGACCCTCCAACCACATTTGTGGAGTGTTGTTGGTGCATGTGAAAGGGAGGAGAGGTCCTTAGCATTTTGTCGAGCCTCTACCAAGTGAACAATGACAAGGAGGATCTAAGAGAGGCAAGGTGGAGACCCATTTGCAGATGGGAAGGCCCATTAGTTGTCCATCGAGTTGCTTGATCAGGAAGTTTGTGCCCTTGGATGAGCATTCCCTTGAGATGGGCTCCAAAATTTGAACTAGTGGAATGCTTTGCTTTTCGATACCTCGGTAAAAATCATTGTGTCATGTCAGAAGTTTATATTTTACTTATCTTCACCATTTTCCTACACTTACATTCATTTTACTCTTCAACTCTTCACATATTGCACCGGAGTTGTTCAGAACTTGTGTAGTCATATACTTCAAAAGTCAAAAGCTACTGCTACTTCCATGCCACCTTCATCAGATATGGAATCCAACACACTATGCATTGTTACCATGTGTTTGATATGGGGGCTGTAGAGGCTTGGATCCATTTTTTGAGGTATTTGGTTTGGAGTGTGATGGGTTAGGTTCATCCTTTAGAGCGAATATTTGCGAGTTCAACCCGTTTGCCCAAAATGAGTGAATTGAGATGATCCACTTCATTCTCATGCACATTTCCTCCAATTTGTTCATGAGGGCAAGACAACATGTGAAATGGGGGCAAAGGTGAGTTTGGATGTGCGCAACAACAAACTAGTTGCCATGAGTGGTGTGGAGTTTGACATGGAGGTGTACGCACGCGAGGCGACCGCTAATTAGGGAGCAAGTCCGCTCAAGAGTGGGGGCGATCAAACGTGGGGTGGGGCCATGCAAGTATGGCAAAGAGGATAGTGTGGAGCCGAGGTTGGGGCCAGTTTGCAAAGCGGAGGTGAGGCAGGAGGGACTAAGCAAAGGCGATGATAGACACATGTGGAAGACTAGGAGATAGGTGAGGTAGGAGGTACTAAGCAAAGGCGACGTTCGACACATGTGGAAGACTAGGAGATAACTCAGGTGGATGTTGGAAGGGAAAGATAAGAAGATGGGAAAACAAAATGACTAGTACAAATTGACAAAAACCTCGCTAGTTCCGGAAGATGCATAGGCTAATCCCAGTGCAGGTTTCATAGAGGTGTCATGTAGTTTTGTAAACTGAATATTCAACACGCCTAATTAGCGGACAAAAGTGTGTCCAAAATTTGCCACCCTCAAACTAAACACTACCTTGCAAATATTTCTTTGATTTCCCAATGTTCTTTTAGCGAGTAGGTTAGATTCAACAGGATTTGCAGGTGCTACTAGTGGGAAAAGGGACGAGACCTGTTGGTAGGTAGGTTGTCTGAAAGCAAGCTTTGCCGTGAAAGCAGCAGCACAGAGACTAGTGTTTTTTCTCTTGAATACACAGACAGTGTATTATTATATTAAGACGAAGAAATTAGTACGGTTACAATTCAAATGAAACGAACTTTAGATTGACACAAGTCGACGCGCCAACTAATCACAATCCGAAATAAATACTCCAACATGAACACCTCATATCTAAGACACTAGATAATGAGAGAGGATTGGGCTTGGGCCAAAAGGCAGGGGTTGTGGTAGCTAGGATTCTGTTCGCACGCACAATCACACTCAAAATTGGCAGGTTTGAATGGACCGGCAAGACATGTGCTTCCAACCGGTAAGATCGGTTTGGTCAAAGTGCTCAAAAGACAAATTATACCTTGCATGAGCTGCAGATCATTCCAATTACTTATTCCAACACGTCCCAGTGATCGGCATATGTAGATGTTCAAACATGCTCCGTAGGACCAAGTTGACATATCAATTACTCAGCACTCAAATTCCCTGGGAAAACAAGGATAGCATTGGAAAATCGGAAGAGCTTTTTTACGGTACACAATACGACATGTAAGACCGGTTGAAAAAAGACTCGTATGTAATAGAAAAAGACTTATATGTAAGGATCCGACGGTTGAGATTAATTCTATACGACTAATTTTTTAAGCTGTCATACGGTAGTATTCAAAGGTCGTATGGTTAGTATAAACGTATTAACAAAAATGTAAAATGATGTTGTTGTATATAAGAAATGAAATATATGAAATGTTTTAGATAGTATAAGAGGGCAGCGGGGAATTTTTTTTCAAATAATATATCTATCAAATTACTGTTTTACCCATAGAGAAAAATTGATAATACGACCGTACCGCCATTGGGTCGTATTGTGTACGGTAAAAAAACCTCAATCGGAAAGTGACTGATGAACACAAACCACAAGTTCGTCAGCAGAATTCCTAGTTCCAACCAGAGACTTCTATTCCACATGGAAATTGCTGTGCTTACTTTTCAAGTTGGTTTCTTCCAAGGCAGAGCCACCTGATTCCGGAGACTTTCTTCAGCCAGAGAAACAAAAATACATTCTATCCAGAGAAGAAAGAAATCTAGTAGTACAAAAGGAATAACAGGTAGGACCATTTAATATGCAACGAATATATCAGCACGGGTGCAGACAATTTCCCAAACCAAACACCATCATACACCTTCAGATCCAATCCTCACTTTGCACTAAAAGTTGCAAACCGTTGCTAAAAACATCATGAACTACCTGATGTGCTTCTTCCCTTGCAATTCCTCCTTCCTCTCACCCACACGAGAGATAAGATTACAGAATCGGAGGTGAACTGCACATTATGCAAACTTTACAGTACCCAAGAAACCTAAAAGCTATTTGCACGACACCGGTAGCATCAGGGTTCGAAATTCTTTAGGCTCTGATACAACACTGGAAATAGCTGAGGAACTTCTTTCTTCCCTGCATCAATAGCAACAGCTTTCAGTTATTGCCCCGATCTTGGCTAGCATGGGTCAACTACATGCAATGGAATACAGCACAAAAAAATGTTGGAAAAAACAGTAAATCTAGTCGATCATATGCACTGGAAATGCATGATGGTAACCAGAGGAAAACTTTGCTCAGAAGAAGACTTTGAAATTGTCGTACTGAAAGTCTAGAAGATGTGGTCGTGATGTGCATGTGGGGAATATGTCCAACTATGAGTCACCAAAATAACTTGTATAAGACTTTCACACAAACTTTACGGGTAATCACGGCTACAGTTCTTCATCAGGTAGCACATCAATAAACCAAATACAAGATGTCACCACCTGAAAGTGACAAGCTACACTTCTTTTCTAGAAGGAAGATGACTCTGAATAATCAAGGCCAACTAAACCACGTCTAGTTTTTTCTGTTAAAAAAGGAATATCTCTGATCTGTGACCACCTGCACTAAGCACACCATACAACAACAACAACTTAGCCTTTTGTCCCAAGCAAGTCGGGGTAGGCTAGATATGAAACCCAAAGGTACCATCAACATAAAGACACGTAGAAGAAGTCATGGCTCAGGAACGTTGATGGCTAGTCTCCAAGCGCCCCTATCCAAAGCTAAGTCCTTGGAGATATTCCACTCCCTAAGGTCTCTCTTAACTGACTCATCCCAGGTCAGTTTAGGTCGACCTCTAACTTTCTTCACATTGTCGTCCCGCTCTAGGACCCCACTACGCACCGGAGCCACAGGAGGCCTTCGTTGCACTAAGCACACCATAACCGTATTAATTTACATAATTTTATTATGTCATATCATCACATCTACTAGTAATATTAGCTCAAGTTTCATAGATCGAGTACCATACCCATGAGATTGACTATACCACCCTCCTAGCACAAATTGGATTAGCAGTATGCAAACCCATACATCAATACCTCTTGCAAATTTCAGTGAACAAAGGAAAAAGTCATCCATAGTTGCACACATGCGAGTGCTCCCATTAACCTCCTGCTCCCCACGTAAGCAGCGTATCATGCAATTAGCAATCGCATCAATATCATCCTGCAGCTACTCAAACCTACTAAGTGACGGACGAGGGTGTTGTATGCCGTCAAGTACAATCATAAATACAATTTATTCCCCCAGATAACCTTCTCCCCACTCCAATTGAACAGTGACGTGGCCCATAGATCAGTACAGCTAACAATTTAGACAGATGCAGATTTGGAGGCTATAAATAAATTTATGGGCATGTCCCTTTCATCCAAGTTGGGACAAGAACCACTACTGCTACTAGTGTCCACTGCATGCCCATAATTGGATGCATTAGCCTGTGCTATCTGGAACAGCAGCCCTAAGTCGCTCCTAAATTGCTGATGTGTTGCTTAACAAATTCTGTGGATGTGATGGTACTCAGAATGGCCGTCCTCTCTCTCATGTGCACTACCAAATAATTGTTTTCCTCAAACACACCAAATAAAATTTATCTGAATATTAGTAATACAAGCCGAGCTGGGTAGTGATAGTTTTAGAGCTGCACTAGAAGAAAATTTATCTGAATATTAGTAATACAAGCCGAACTGGGTAGTGATAGTTTTAGAGCTGCCAAAACTAGGCGCCCTTGTGTCCTCAAACAATTCATTATCAGGGAACTGGTATTTGTACCCTGCGATAGCTTACACAGACTGCCCATTCCAAATTTCCAATTGTGGCTCTGACACGATTTCCCAATGTCCATCAAGAAAAAAAGGGAAGGGAAATCCTATATACCCCCGTGCTAAATTCCTGTCCTGAATATATTTTCTTTGCTTCAATTTATCGCGCTGCAATGAATTCTGACCAACCGAATTTTGTGTGAGGTGACTGGGCGCCCTGAATCAACGGCGCTACAGCGCAAGCAAAGTCAGGCGTGACAGTGACTGAACAGGCTAACACTTGTTACTGTTTAGTAGGCGCGATGAAGATTTGCAGAGGAGCTAGTAGCAGTAGTAGTTACCGCGGGGGAGCCGTCGTGCAGAGGGCGGCGGTGGTCGTCGTCGGCCGCGACGGCGGCGGAGGACTTGTCGGGCTGCGGCGCGGCCGCCTGCGGTGGCTTGCCCTGGTGCGCCGCCTGGAGGAGGTCCTCGTCGCCGCCGAGGCTGGCCCTGGACAGCTCCCGCTTGTTCTGTTTGCGCATCTCGCGGATCTTGGAGAAGTCCATGGAGTAGTCCGGCACGGCGCCGTTCTTGACGTCCCACTCCCCGAAGGCCGGCACCGTCATCCAGCCCACCGCCGCCGCGCCCTGCTGCTCCTGCACGGAGACAAGGGTGTAACAACCAGCGGGTGATTCAGCTTTGCCACCAGCGAAATCCGGCGGGATTGCCCGCGGGGAACCAGTAAAAACGAACAAACTTTCCCCAGGAACAGTGAAAGACTGGGAGGAAGTGGAAAGCACAGCTCATACCTCCTTGCGGTTCTCCATGGACGCTGACGAGCTCCTGCCGAATCTCGTTGCCCTCCTGCGCGGACTCCCTGTGTCGGGCGGCGCTGGAGGAAGGAGAGATCAATCGGGAGCGGTGTGTGTCAGCACCTAGCGGCGGCTTCCCGGAGGGCGCTGCTTATAGTAAAGCCGGGGCAGAAGGAAGAAAAGAGGGAAGCGTTACTACTGGCTGCGCTGCGATAGAGCTAAGCAAAGCGCGCACGGAGAGCCGCGCGCCTGCTGCCAAAAAAAATAATTGCCGCCGCTGCTGCTGCTAATCCAATCGCGTTTAATGGCTCGTGATGGAGGAGGGCCGCGGGTGGGCTCCACCCGAGCCGACGACGACGGGGGAGCATCATCGGGCGTGTGACCGTCCCGCCCGCCGGCCGGGCCACCGCCCCAACACGGGCACACCACGCACACACCCGCCGCGCGCGCGCTTGGGAAACGGGAATGGAACGCGGGCCGGGCAGAAAGCGGGTGGTGGGGAGATGCCTGTGGGCCCCACCGCGGTAACATCCGTCAACGGTCAACCGCGGCCGGTCTAGTCTACCGACTAGAGTACCGGCCACTTTCGCCGTGGACGCTCTCGGTATGCGTGGCTTTTCGTAGTGCTGCCTACGAGGCCACTGAACCATCTTCATCTCTAAGTAGGAATCTCCCCTTTATTTTTTATACTATATATACCAATATAAAAAGAAAATATCCCCGTTTACTCGGTCCACTCTCGTCCTCTTTTAGCGTACTATGAAATTTTAGGCAATTTTCATATTAAAATCAGAATATAAATCATGACGAACTGAGCAACTAGATTAAGCATGTGTAGAAAACTCATATCACAGATCATAACAACTAGTGTAAGCACGATTTGTACACTAGACAGACAAGGCAGATAGATCATGATGAACAAATAAAACCACAACGAGATGAGAGTGTACCCAAAGACGGGGCGGTTGCCGGGGGCAACCGATGCGCCGTTATCCTCTGGATTAGCCATACTAATCGTGGGAGGACCTCAGTCGATGTAGTCGTACGATGTCGATGCAGGAAGATGTACGCAGTGAAGTCCCTCGAACAGTCCCCAGGACGTAGATGTCACCAAGACATAGATGAAGTAGTCGTTTGGGAGCAGTCACGCAAAGAGCGCTTCCCAAAAACCTTATTCGCCTTCTCCTGGTGCAGGATCACAAAGACGACGGTTCCGGAGACCTGTTCACCCGGTCGTAGGTGCACGCGAACGATCGGATTGGAGTCTTGGCGACGGCGGCACAAAAATGAGAAGAGGCAAAATCTAACTCGTATAGATCACCTTAGGGATACCCTTACTTGGGGTCTTCCCGTGTGGTAGTCTATAATGCGCTCTTTTCATGAGGGGTTCGTCCATATTTATTAGGAGAAAAACTCTCAATACCCTTGTCTATTAGCAATGTGGAACTAATAGATGGTGTACCCCTTTAACGCTTGGGTCTTTGAGATTTATTTAGAATTATTTATATGGGCCAGGTCCATATATCTGACAATCCCCCACCAGATCTCAAATGCCCATTTAGATATTTGCCTATTCTCACTACTGTTTGATATACCAGTGTTTCGGTAGAGACTGTTAAGTTGAACTTCCATCTAGAACTTCAAGCTACACTCATCCACAACTTGAATAATGGACTACGCCTTGAATTGCAAGTTTTGTGCGAATAAGCTTTGCTTAAAACCAAACTAATACTTGGTTGCCAGTAGCCTTACCCCATGGGTGGAGCATATACGTCATACTCCTTTGTCTCTTCATGAGTTTACTAGAGATCACCCAAGTCTCATAGACTGCGACGTTTAACAGTCAAACTCATATAGGTATGTTCTTTTAAGAATGCTCTGTAGGACAACACCTTTACTTGTTAAAGTCAATAGAACATATTAAGGCATCCTCGCCAACCTACCTCACAATGCCTCATTGCTCTGAGAGTATCGCATCTTCACATAGAGAGGGTTATCAATATACTCTCCTTAGTTTACCAATAGATTGTTTTTCCCAGGTCCTTAGTCACGGGATCTCCGATCAAAAAGGTTGGGTTACTACTACTGTAAACTCACATGGGTCTCATACCCATCTCCCTAGATGCAATTTCTATCACATTTTGTGATGGCCCTTTTGTAAAGGGATCTGCCAGGTTTTTGTCTGTTTGTATATAATATACAATAATAACTCCGAAGTTTCTCAACTTCCTGACAGTCTTCAAACGTCTTTTAACGTGTCTTGTTGACTTCGCATTATCCTTAGCACTATTCACTTTAGTGATTATTGTTTGATTATCACAGTTCATAAGTATAGCCGGTATTGGTTTTCTACCACCGGCAAGTCAGACAAGAGCTCACGCAGCCACTCTGCCTCTGCAGATGCTGTATCCAAAGCTGTAAGTTCAGCTTCCATGGTTGATTTAGTCAAAATAGTCTGTTTGCAAGACCTCCATGACACTGTGCCACCTCAAGGGTAAAGACATACCCACTAGTGGTGTAGATTTGATCAATATCAGAAATCCAGTTTGCATCACTATATCCCTCTAGCACAACTGGATGCCCGGAATAGTGAATCCCATAGCTCATCGTACCTTTAAGATAATGCAAGACCCTTTCTAGTGCATGCCAATGATCATCACCCGGTTGGACATGTACCTACTCAATTTGTTCACAACAAAAAAGATATCTGGTCTAGTTGCGCTAGCAAGATACATGAGTGAACCAACAATTTGAGAGTACCTCAATTGATCTCTGGTATCATTCTTATTCTTTCGCAATGTCACACTAGGATCATAAGGTATTGGAGAAGGCTTGTTGTCCATATAGCCAAAATGACTCAAGACCTTCTCAACATAGTGAGATTGTGATAGAGTAATCTCACTCTCTTCCTTAATCAACTTGATGTTTAGAATTACATCAATTTCTCCTAGATCTTTCATGTCAAAACTCTTTGACAAGAATGACTTGACTTCATTTATAATATCCATGTTTGTTCCAAATATTAGAATATCATCTACATATAAGCATAGTATAACAAAATGAACCCCACCATGTCGATAATACACACACCTATCAGCTTCATTAACGACATAGCCCGCTCTAGTTAAAGTAGTGTGAAACTTCTCATGCCATTGTTTAGGAGCTTGTTTCAAGCCATACAAGGATTTCAATAATTTACACACCTTCTGCTCTTCACCTTTTACTACAAACCCATCAGGCTGATCCATATAAATCTCCTCATCCAACTCTTCATTAAAAAAAGCTGTCTTCACATCCATCTGATGGACGATCAGACCATATGAGGCAGCTAAGGATAGTAGTACTCTAATAGTGGCCATTCTAGCAACAGGTGAGTAAGTATCAAAGAAATCTTTGCCTTCCTTTTGAGTATAACCCTTAGCCACAAGTCGAGCCTTGTACTTGTCAATAGTACCGTCATGCCTAAACTTCTTTTTGAACACCCACTTACAACCAATTGGTTTACAACCGAATGGTAATTCAGATAACTCCCAAGTTCCATTAGAAAGAATCGAGTCCATCTCACTACGAACTGCTTCTTTCCAATCATCTGCATCTGGAGATGCATATGCCTCTATAATAGATGTAGGAGTATCATCCACAAGGTACACAATGAAATCATCACCAAAGAATTTTGCAATCCTTTGTCTCTTATTCCTCACAGGAACTTCATTGTCATCCTTCTCAAGTGTTTGCTCAAATGACTCAACAGGAGACTCGATAGGTATAGTATTATCAAGAGCTATTTCAGTGGAAAATTTAGCATTACTACGCATATCTTTCATAGGAAAAATATTCTCAAAAAATGTAGCATCACGACATTCAAAAAATGTAACAACATGCATATCATAAACTTCAGACTTTACTATTAAAAATCTATAAGCAATGCTATTGTGAGCATATCCTAGAAAGACGCAATCTACCATCTTTGGTCCAAGCTTACGCTTCTTAGTAATTGGAACATTGACTTCGCCAAGCATTCCCATGTGCGTAAATATGAAAGTGATGGTTTCCTTCCAACCCAAATCTCATATGGTGTTGTCTCTTTACTTTTGTTCGGAATTCTATTCAGGACATGACTAGCAGTCAATATAGCTTCTCCCCACCATGCCTTAGATAAACCAGCAATATCTAACATGACGTTCACCAAGTCAGTCAATGTGCGGTTTTTCCTCTCGGCAATCCCATTAGATTTAGGAGAATAGGGAGGTGTCCTCTCGTGAATAATACCATGTTCCACACAAAATTTATCAAATGATATAGGAAAATATTCTCCACCACGATATGACCTTAGACGTTTAATCTTTCTTTCTAGTTGATTTTCAGCCTCAGTCTTAAAGATTTTAAAGTAGTCTAAAGCCTCATCTTTAGTTTTCAGCAAGTAAACATAGCAATATCTAGAAGCATCATCAATTAACGTCATGAAATATCTCTTTCCACCCTTGGTCAACACACCATCCATCTCGCATAGATTAGAATGAATGAGTTCTAGAGGTGCCAGGTGTCTCTCCTCCGCTGCCTTGTGAGGCTTTCGAGGTTGCTTAGATTGCACACAACTATGACACTTAGAACCTTTGGCAATGGTGAAATCCGGTATTAACCGCAAGCTAGATAAATGTGGCATCAAACCAAAATTCACATGACATAAAGGAGAATGCCAAACACTTGAATTATCATTAATTGTTCCACAAATATGATTGACTGACTTATTACAAAAATCTGCTAAACTTAGGCGGAACAAGCCTCCGCAATCATAGCTTTTACCAATAAATTATCCATGCTTAGACATAACTACTTTATTGGACTCTAACACTACCTTAAAACCATCGCTTAATAAAAGAGAAACGCTAACAAGATTCTTGCGAATAGTAGGGACATGCTGCACATTCTTCAGTTGCACGATCTTGCCCGAAGTAAACTTCAGATCTACCGTACCAACACCACGAACAGAAGCATGTGACCCGTTCCCCATCAGAACGGAAGAACCTTGGAGCAATTGGTAAGAAGAAAATAAAGAGACATCAGCACGCACGTGAATATTAGCACCCGTATCAAGCCACCAACTAGGCGATTGAAACACCGAAAGTACGGTAGGAAGACTACCATACCCGTCATCGGCATTGGTTGCAGTCACGAGGTTGACCTTCTTCTCTTTACAGTCTGCATGCTTTGGACAAACGTTAGCAAAATGTTCTAGTTCACCACAAGTGAAACAAGACATCTCAGACATATCTTTCTTCTTCTTCTTAAAGGTAGTAGTTGCTTTGGCATTGAAAGGTTGTTGTTTCCCCTTTCCTTTGTTCTTTCCATTGGAATTTCCCTGGACAAAGTGGACATTATGATCCCATAAAGGATTTGCGTCTCGTATATGCATCATTGAATGAAACAGATGATTCAAAAGCACATTATGCACAACTCCCACAAAGATATCATAGGCTTTCTGGAGTTTACTCTGACAGAGATGTCTCCCTCGGGTAAGCCATCTTTGACCCAGAAAACTTCCATGGCAGTAAGCCAATCCGTGATCTTAACAGACCACCTATTAAAGTGCTTACCAGAGAATTTCTCTGGCCTCAGCACATCAACAAAACTAGCTATAGATATTGGAAAAGACCTAGTATAATGTTTTTGGATTGTTGAAATTTTAGGCAATTTCCAGATTAAAACCAGAATATAAATCATGACGAACTGAGCAACTAGATTAAGCATGTGTAGAAAACTCATATCACAGATCATAACAACTAGTATAAGCACGATTTGTACACTAGATAGACAAGGCAGATAGATCATGATGAACAAATAAAACCACAACAAGATGAGAGTGTACCCAAAGGCGGGGCGGTTGCCGGGGGCAACCGATGCGCCATTATCCTCTGGATTAGCCATACTAATCGTGGGAGGACCTCAGTCGATGTAGTCGTACGATGTCGATGCAGGAAGATGTACGCAGTGAAGTCCCTCGAACAATCACCAGGACGTAGATGTCACCAAGACGTAGATGAAGTAGTCGTTTGGGAGCAGTCACGCAAAGAGCGCTTCCCAAAAACCTTATTCACCTTCTCCAAGTGCAGGATCACAAAGACAACGGTTCTGAAGACCTGCTCACCCAGTCGCAGGTGCACGCGAACGATCGGGTTGGCGTCTTGGCGACGGCTGCACAAAAATGATAAGAGGCGAAATCTAAGTCGTATAGATCACCTTAGGGATACCCTTACTTGGGGCCTTCCCGTGTGGTGGTCTATAATGCTCTCATGAGGGGTTCGTCCATATTTATTAGGAGAAAAACTCCCAATACCCTTGTCTATTAGCAATGTGGAACTAATAGATGGTGTACCCCTTTAACGCTAATTGGTCTTTGAGATTTATTCATAATTATTTATATGGGCCAGGTCCATATATCTAACAGGAACAAGACATATTTCCTCCACGTATCAAAAATACTCCTCTCTGTTTTGGTAAATGAAGTCATTTTGGAAAAGGTTTGAGTCAAATACTGACAAATCAAATCATAAATAACTTCTAAATCGTTAAGTTTTGGACAAAAGGATCTCGATTGCTCATATTTACTGGTCTGATAGCAGGCATCTTCTGAACCCCGAAAGCGGCTTTGTGACCCGTGAGAACTAGAGAAGACACTCCCGAGGGGCGACCTGCAGGGCGCCTCCGCCGCCAGACCATGCCGGAGCAGGATCTCCCTGCTCCGTCCGTCCCCGCCCGAGCCGCTTGCAGATCCGCGCTCCATGTGCCGTCCTCTCCACGTCCCCCTGCTCTCGCCCCCTCTCGTGGACAGTGCAAGGAGATCGGCTCCTGTTGCCCCCTGCCCTCGCTGCGGCCACCATGGCTGGCCTCGAGCTCGAGGTGGATGAGGACCCCCTCGACGGCGTCGACCACCCCCCCATGCCGTCGTCCCACGCCGTTGCCTCCGTCGGTGGTGCGACGCCGCCCGCCGTGGCCGTCGGGACGCTACCCACCCTCGCCCGTCGGGTGGGGTCGCGCGGCCGGCGAGAGTGGCCCCCGCCCCCTATCGCACCTCCCCCGGCCGGCGCTCCGGCACCGCGTCCGCGCGGCCGACCCCCGCGGCCCACCGCCACCGCCGGCGCGGGTGGGTGCTCGGCCGGCCGGCGCGGGTGCCCGGCCCGGCCTTGGCCGGGTGCGGGGGGTGAGCCTGTGCCCGCCTCCACGGTCTCGCCCGTGGCGGAGCCCTTCTTCCCTGGCGTCGCATCGGCTGACCGCGCCATGGTCAAGCGGTGGATGGACTTCTCTGACGACGACGACAACATTGATGAGGTGATCGACACCAGGGAGAATGGCGCTGCTGTGACGCCCCAGGTTTTTAAGTAGCGTCATTAGCGCTAATGACCGAATCAGCCGAGTCAAACCGGCCGACATTGGTCAAACCTAGGTCCTCACCTAGAAAACCGACCGACAACCCCTATTGACCCCCTTGAACAAGTCAACACACCTTTGTGGCCAACCCTTGGTCAAAGACACGGTCAAACCCCGCTTAAACCCTGACATCGGTGAATGTCTTCCGCAACTTTTGCCGCGTTCTCCAAATTTCACCTAAACACTTCAAAATCTACCAATATGAAAGTTGTCCAGTTTTTCGAGGAACGCAACTTTCGTGTAGAGTGGCATTTCCAATTTTGATTGGAAATTGGTGAAAAACATGGTCAACCGACAACAGCTCCTGTTCACTGAGACATGACGTCATTCAAAGTTGGCAGTTCTTTTGTGCAACATCTATGGATAAAAACCCTATATGGCCTTTGGGAAAATTGTAGGTGGTAGTAAGATCTGCAACATTCGTATTCAAAGCTGAGTGCACTTGTATTCAAAAAAATGGAGTATAGTCTGAGATTAAAGAGTTAATGGGTAAAGGGTTCATTTGTGCTAGTTCATCACCTTGGGGAGCACCAGTTATCTTTGTGGGTAAGAAGGATGACACACAGAGGATGTGTGTTGATTACATGTCTCTCAATGATGTTACCATCAAGAACAAGTATCCTCTGCCTCGTATTAAGGACTTGTTTGATCAGATGAGAGGAGCCAAGGTGTTTTCTAAGATTGATCTACGATCCGGTTACCATCAGATGAAGATCAGGCCTTCGGATATTCCTAAGACAACTTTCACCACCAGGTACGGACTTTATGAGTATACGGTTATGTCCTTTGGGTTTACCAATGCACCTGCCTACTTCATGTACCTGATGAACAAGATCTTTATGGAGTAGCTGGACAAGTTTGTTGTGGTGTTCATTGATGATATCTTGATCTACTCCAAGAATGAGGAAGAGCATGAGGAGCATTTGAGGCTTGTGCTGCAGAAGTTGAGAGAGCACGAGTTATACGCAAAGTCTAGCAAGTGTGAGTTCTGGCTCAAGGAAGTGTCTTTTCTGGGTCATGTCATCACCACCGGAGGTATTGCGGTAGATCCGAGCAAGGTCAGTGATGTGTTGAAGTGGGAGCCCCCTTGTACGGTGTCTGAGATCAGGAGTTTTCTAGGACTCGCTGGTTACTACCGTCGATTCATTGAGGGATTCTCCAAGATTGTGAAGCCTCTCACCACACTACTAGAGAAGGACAGGGAGTTCAAGTGGACCGGTGCATGTCAGTCCAGTTTCGAAGAGTTGAAGAAGCGGTTGACCACACACCTGTTCTAGTGATGCCAGATCTACAGAAGAGCTTTGACATCTATTGTGATGCATCTCGATAGGGTTTGGGTTGTGTGCTGATGCAGGAAGGTCACGTTATAGCCTATGCATCTCGCCAATTGAGGAAGCATGAGTTGAACTATCCTACGCACGATCTTGAGCTAGCAGCAGTGGTTCACGCATTGAAGATTTGGAGGCACTACGTTATGGGAACTAAGTGCCAGATCTACACTGATCACAAGAGCTTGAAGTATATCTTCACCCAGAAGGATCTCAATCTGAGACAACGGCATTGGTTAGAGTTGATCAAGGACTATGATCTGGAGATTCACTATTACCCGGGTAAAGCGAATTTGGTCACGGATGCCTTGAGTCGGAAGGGTCATGCTAACATGGCTATGGTTTTCCAGTTTCCTGATGAGTTGGTGAAAGAGTTCGAAAGGCTCAACTTGAAGGTGGTTGCACATGCAGAGGGAGTGACCTTGGAAGTGCAGTCCACTCTGGAGCATTGGGATTCAGAAAATCAAGGAGAGTATGAAACAGGGAGAAGCCCCATTTTTCACAGAGGATGAACACGAAACTGTGTGGTTTAAAGGTCAGTTATGTGTGCCAGAAACAGGAGACCTCAGAGAGACTATCCTAAGAGAAGCTCATGACTCTACTCCATCCATCTAGGCAGTACTAAGATGTACCAGGATCTCAAGCAGAGGTATTGGTGGTACAGTATGAAGAGGGATGTGGCCGCACATGTGGCTTTGTGCGACACTTGCCATCGGGTTAAGGCTGAACATCAGAGGCCCGCTGGTTTGCTTCAACCGTTGAAGGTGCCTGAGTGGAAGTGGGAAGAGATCAGAATGGATTTCACTGTGGGTTTGCCTCGAACCTGAGATGGTTATGATTCGATTTGGGTCATTGTGGATCGTTTGACAAAGGTTGCTCACTTCATTCTGGTGAAAACCACGTATACAGGAGCTAAGTTGGCAGAGCTATACATGTCCAGGATTGTGTGTTTGCATGGTGTACCAAAGAAGATCGTGTCGGACAGAGGTACTCAGTTCACTTCTCGTTTCTGGGGGAAGTTGCATGAGTCTCTGGATACCAAGTTGAATTTCAGCTCAGCCTATCATCCACAGATAGATGGACAGACAGAGAGGACCAATCAGATCCTAGAGGACATGCTGAGAGCATCTGCACTTAAGCATGGTGGTAGTTGGGATAAGAGCTTGCCGTATGATGAGTTCTCTTATAACAACAGCTACCAGGCCAGTCTCAAAATGGCACCCTTTGAGGCTTTATATGGAAGGAAGTGTAGAACTCCGTTGTATTGGAGTGAGACAGGCAAAAGACAGTTGTTTGGGGCAGACATCATCAGAGAGGCAGAGAAACAAGTTCAGATCATTAGAGAAAACTTGAGGATTGCTCAGTTTAGACAGAAAAGTTATGCAGATGGTAAAAGGAGGGACGTGGTCTTTCAGGAAGGTGATTATGTGTACCTAAAGGTGTCACTTATCAGGCATTTGCGTTGATTCAGGGTTAAAGGGAAGTTGTCACCTCGGTTTATTGGACCTTTTAAGATCCTTGAGAGAGTGGGAGAAGTGGCTTACAGGTTGGAGTTGCCAGTTCAGTTAGCTGATGTGCATGATGTGTTCCATATCTCTTAGTTAAAGAAGGATTTTTGTCCTCATGACAAGGAGCCGTTACCCTTGGATGATCTAAACATTAAAGAGGATCTCACTATGGTTGAACACCCTATCCGGATATTGGAAACTATGACACGGGTCACCAGGAATAGTGTGATCAAGATGTGCAAAGTACAGCGGAGTAATCATGTAGAGGATGAGGCAACATGAGAAAGAGAGGATGAGCTGAAAGCAGAGTTTCCAGATCTTTTTCCCCATCTATCCGAATCTCGAGGACGAGATTCTTCTTAAGGGGGTAGGATTTGTAACACCCTAATTTTTGCTAAAAATTGGCTTTGTTAAAATTTGCTAGAAAACCCTTTAATTGCTTAAGGAATATAAGGTTGCTTTATTTTTCTTTTAGGCATTCATGCTGCAGCATTGTTTTTGATTGTTGGAATTCAAATTCAAAGTTTGAATTCTATTTTTTTGAGTCCTTTTCAAATTCCTATAGCCTTTTCCCTTTTCCTACCCTATTCCCTCTTCATTTCAGCCCGTCACCCCCTAGCCAGCCCAACAGCAGCAGCAAGCCGCAGCCCGCTTTTCCCGCGCTGCCCCGGGAGAGCGCGGCGGCCCGACGCCGGACCGCCTAAACGCTCCGGCCCGCGGCGAAGCCCCGCCGTCGCCGCGGCCCGCTTGGCCTTTCGGCCCGTTTGCACCGCCGCCCCCGCCGCGGCCGCTCCCCCTCGCCTCGTTTCGGTCGCCGACCGCTAGGTCCCACCCATCATCCCCGCCGACGCGCCGTGCCCGCGCGGAGACTTGGCCTTGCCGAGCGCCGCCGCCGAGTCCGACTCGCGCACGCGTGGGTTCCCTTGGCCCGCACACCGAGGACGGGCCACCCCGGGCTATTTAAGCTGTGCGCCCCCCTGGACCACCCCGTAGTCGCCGCCTTTGCTTACACCGCGAGCCGCCGGAAACCCTAGCCGCCGCCGCCTTTGGTTCCTCACCGTCGCCGCTGTTTTGTCATCGTGAAGCCGCTCAGGAGCTGCGCCAGGAGGTGAGCTTCGCTCCGGTGTCACGTGTTGTCGAGCTCATGCACCGTAGCACCCGGGAGTCCTCGCCGGAGCTCCCGAGCCGCGCCGCCGCATCGCACGCCCGTGCCGCCGCTTCTCCGCCGCAACCGCCGTCCCCGTTGGCTTCACCGCCTCGCGCGCTACACGTAGATGCGCTCGCGTCCCAAACCGAGCACCGCAGCCCTAGTTAGGGTTCGCCGCCGGAAACCCCCGCCGCCGCTCACCGTCGGCCACCGCCGTCGCTTCGCTGCCTGCTGCCGGCCAGTGCTTGCACGCGATCTGTGCCACCAGATCGAGATCCGACGCACCAGATCTAAACCCGCCGCCCTGCTTAACCCGCGTGCGTCCAGCACCGCAAGATCTAGATATAACGGATCTAGATCGAGTCAATCTTGAGTCAACCGGGTCAACCCAGCCAGCTCTGAAAATTTTGCAGAAAACCCCTTGTGTTTTCTGATATTCACAAAAATACCCTTCCGCCTTAAGAAAATCCTTACAGTTTAGTCCTTTTTCTTTATTTGAGCCCTAATTCTTTTTAAAACTTCACAGATTAGTCCCTGCACCTTCTATAGGGCGTAACTTGGTCGTTTTAGCTCCGATTTTAGTGTTCTTTATGTCCACGCGATCGTCTCGAAGCGTAGATTAGTTTTATGCTTCTGTTTTGTACTGTTTGGTGACTGTTTCTTATTTTATTCTTGTTGTATGCTTGTATGTGATGATTGTGGACCGTAGAGAGTGAAGTGTTCGAAGGATTTGAAGATCAAGACGCGCCAGAGTTTGAGCAGCAGAGTTTTGTTGAAGGCAAGTCTTCCTTGATGCATGCCCGTTTGTCCTACATAACATGCATTTAAATTCATAGTATTTACTTTTTCCTGCTTGCATTAACTTGACGGGAACCTATTAAGGATCATGCCTAGTCTTTTATGACCTTTGCCTTGTCACCGGGTTTATTAAATTAATCTTGTGGTAGCTATGGCTTAGCATGCTAAACTGGGATGGTATTAATCAAACTTGGATACTTTATATTCTATGTTCCGCTTTATGTTCTTTACTTTACAAGACCACTTTATTATGTTAATCGGAACATGGAGAACCACCTAGGAAAACAGTACAACCACAAGAACTAAACGGGCACTGGTCTTGGCCAATTAATTAGGAACTTTAGCTTGGGGTGATCTTACCTGATAAGGACAAGGGATCGGCGGTACTGTGGGGTATAGACTCGCTCTAGCAGGGGGGTGGGTGAGTTATTCTTTTTATGGTGGGGTATCGACCTGCTAGGGGACTTTATACCTTGCTAACTGATCCGGACCTTGTGGGTCATAACTTGCTAGGGAACCTTTGTAAAGGCCATGTAACGTCCCTATGCAACCACGCCTCGGTAGTGTGGTATGGTGCCTTGCAAACACCGCATGGTTGTGTTCAAAGTTCTTCGGAGCTATTACACTGGTTGTGGTGAAAGTGTACAACCTCTGTAGAGTATAAAACTAATCGATTAGCTGTGACAACCCGCCCAGGAAAGTACCGTACTATCGCCTAAGACCGATCCACTTTGGTCATTAAGCAATAATAAAGTACCATCTTGTCGTAAGTCGCCGGGTTAACGCCCGGTAAATCACTTGGATAACACAAGGATCGATAGATGCATTAAAACTCACTCGAAGGCGAGTCCAGAGATACATCAACATTCACATTCAAATTCGTACCCCGAAGGGTTTAATTATTACAAACCATAGTTTTGGTCATGACGAAATAGTTCAGAGTTTTGAAAAGACAGCGGAGTCACCACGGGAGGCCATCCATGATGCTTCAGTAGTCGTCCTCCACCCACTCCAGCTCCCAGCCGGGCGGGATCTCACCGGGCCACACATCACTGAAGGCATTACCTGGATCAACACATTATAGCAAGGCTGAGTATACTAATACTCAGCAAGTCTTACCCGTCGGTGATAACTACTTCACCAATTCTAGACCATGAAAGGCTTTTTGGCTCTCGGGTTGCCTTTGCTAAAAAGTAACAAAGAGTAGGTCCTTACTTTCAAGATTTTAGCACAAGTTCTAGTAGGTTTAATATTACTACATTAGCCAACTAGTACAAAAGTTGTACAATACAATTATTCAAACATCATCTTCATCAACTTCCATCATTAAGGATCACATGACTAGTGGAGTAAGTAGTCTCGGATAACGGTGAGAGGCCGACAATCGATTGATTTTAAAACCTTGCAAGGTAGACCCAAACACACGGTCGGCTGCCCCCGCGAGGACAACTCCCCAGGCCGTCCCCATAAATCCTCGGGTCGGGATCGAATCTTACAGTCTTTGGTGCAGGCTATCTGGCATGTCCCACCCAGTACACCCAGAGTCACCATACACCACCGGTGGCGAGCCGTGAGAGCGAATCCCAAGAGTAGTAATAGTAGGATCCCTCGCCGCCTCATTAAGGTACTAGGCTTACCGGTCCCATACCCGACATGTGCTTAGTACGTTCAAAGACTTAACCCACATAACCACTGGACCGGAGCCCAGATCCCATGCTCTTACCACGTGAGAAATCCATTTAAGGATACATTGTGATTCCTATCTAGGAACCTATTCTCGCGAGTGAGGTCATCACTCGACTTGTAACGGTCCTATAGCTTAGCAGCTATCGACCTATCATACTAGTAGGGACAAAAGGTACCTAGGGATCATGCATCTAGGGTTTCATTCAACTCTTGAACGTAAATGCACAATCATCCATAGATAATTTGAATAAGAATTTGAAAACTGGGTTAGATGCACCGGAGCTTGCCTTCGTCAGCTATGTTAGCTTGGGCACCCTCGGTGTCGAGTCCGTCCACGTACGGCAGAAAACCTTCTGCTCCGCCTTCCTCGGTTTCCGGGACCAGGGAGTAATCTCCGTCCGGAAGATCTACACGGAATGCAATGCACTTTAGGTGATGTGATAGTTTGTTGTCCTATCCAACTCTAGTTGGTCATATTCACCTTAACAAGCATTCATTTAATGTTTCTGTTTTAGGAAGGTTATTAGTTGTACATGGGTTACTCTTTTTATTCCACATTTGAATAAAGGTTTTTAGTAAGCTTATCATTTCATGTGAAAGCTTTATCTCATTTTATTTCCACCAACATGGTGTAATTAATATTTTATTTGTGAATTAACTCCTTATCAGAGCTGATAATTAAATTTATTTTATTTATATTAAATAATGCTTTCAAAAAGGAAAAAGATTTAATTAAGGATTTTCTTTTATTAATTTCCCTTTAATATTAAAAGGGCATTTAGGCCTTTTGTTAAACAATTAAATTACCAAAAATCAAATGAGTGTTTCTTAAGCCTACTAGCACCTATCCTGGTCCATTGGACCCACATGTGAGTGTTGGATGCTAGGAAATTAAATATTATAGAAAATAACAAAGGTTATCTAGTGATTCATCGTAAATGCAAATAAAAAATAATTAAGCATCAAAATGATCCAAACTTTCTTGTGCATGCTCTCTGGTCCTAAACAAGCCTAGAGAACCATCATGTTCACATGGAATCTCTACTGAACTTGGTTTATTAATTTACAAAGGAAAACATGCATAAATCAAGAATAATTATTTCTGTTAATCCAAAAATCATGATTAATTCACAAGATGTGCATCTTGGTATTACAAGACAGTGTGAACAAGTGGAGCTCAAGAACATGAACATACTTAACACGAAAAATCATTTATGCAGATCTGCCAGAAATAGAAAAACATTTTTATAAAACGATGTACATTATAACTTTGTGCAATGTTTGGCATAGGAGCTAGTCATGACCTAACACACAACATATCCAAAAATTAGCTACACAATATTTATATATTTTGAGATATTTCAGATCTAGGGTTTTCACATTTGTATTTTTCATGCAAAAACTATAATGAATTATCTCAGGCCAAAATAACAAAAGTTGTATAATAATTCACCATGAATCCAACAAAATTGGCCTTGCATTTTTCTGATTTTTCTGTGATTTTCTACGCAATTTACAAGAAGCAGCCAAAGCAGTTTTACTATTTGAGTTACCAATTGCAGGGAGGCCCTCGAAAAGATTTCCAGATTCGCAATGTGGTCCCCCGGGCGCGGCCGGCGGCGGTCCGGCGGCAATTCCGGCCGGGGATCACCGGATTCCGGCCGGGGGAGGGTGGGGGAGTGGCCTAGGAACTTCTAGGGCTCGGTTTGGGGGCTCAATTGCGGGCGAGGAGGCGCCGGAGGGCGGGCACGCCGGGCGGCCGGCGGCGGTGGCCGCCGCGGCCGCCGTCCGGCGAGGTGGGGGCTCGGCTGGTCGTGAGAAAGGGGTGGCGAGCTATGGTAGGACCGGAATAGGGTGGTGGCAAGGCTCCTTTGGTGCGCGGCGGGCCGGAGTTGGCGGCTCGCCGTGGCTGCGGCCCGGCGCCGGGAGGACGACACGGCCGGCCGTGGGGGGTTCTGCGCGTCGCGGGGAAAAACAACAGCTCGATTTAAGGAGACCAGCGCGCCTGCTTGCGACCGCCGGACCGACGTCGACGCCTAGGAGCACGCGCCGGCCATTACTCCACAGTACGGCGAGCTCCCTTGGCCAGCGTGCGCGGAGTACGGCGGCTCGGTTTTCGCTGCGTTCCCGGTGTTCGAGGCGAGCCGCGACCTCGGGACGACGCGGGCCACCTTGGGAACATGCGCCGGAGGGCCCAGACGCCGAGGCGGCGCCGGACCGCGGCGGGCGCGCGCGCGCGCGCGCGCGCGCGCGGCGGCGCGCGCGACGCCGCGCGCGGCCGCGCTCCGGCGCCGCCCGTTTCGGGACCGCACCACTTCGGGCACGTTTTTCTCTCAAAATTTGAATACAAGTGCACGAAGTGATGAATACGAAAGTTGTAGATCTAGCTACCCTCTACAACTTTTGTAAAGGCCGTCTAGTGTTTTTCTCGACGGATTTTGCGAGAACGTCGTGCCAACATTGAATGCCGCTCTGTCTTGG
Organism: Cenchrus americanus; assembly: GCA_947561735.1. Lineage (NCBI taxonomy): Eukaryota > Viridiplantae > Streptophyta > Magnoliopsida > Poales > Poaceae > Cenchrus > Cenchrus americanus. The sequence goes on from OX387240.1 coordinate 63,286,132, forward strand.
AAAACGAGGAGGTGCTTGTCGATCGAACAAGTTTTTCGCTAATTTCCACCCAAAATTTGAAATGCCAATCTACATGAAAGTTGTGTCCCTCAACAAGATGGACAACTTTCATAAAGGTAGATTTTGAAGTGTTTAGGTGAAATTTGGGGAACGCGGCAAAAGTTCCGGACGACATTCGCTGACGTCAACGGTTAAGCGGTTTTGGACCGTGCCTTTGACCAAGGGTTGACTACGGGTGTGTGCAAACTTGGTCAAGGGGTTCATTAAGGTTCATTGGCGAGGTTTTTGGGGTGATGACCCAGGTTGACCTAGGTTTGACCGGTGTTTGACCGATTTGACTCGGCTGATCCGGTCATTAGCGTTAATGACGGTAATTAAAAACCTGGGGCGTCACAGTCTACCCCCCTTAAACAGAATCTCGTCCTGAGATTCGAAAGTAAAAGACAAAGTAGGGAGGGTTCCCGAGCAGAGAGGTTACTTATGAAATTCGGTTGGCTTTGCTTCACTTGAAAGCTTGGCTTCTTGTTGCGGTTGCCCTTAGTGGATCCGGGGTTCCGCTTCTGCTGTCTGGGGTTCGGGCACTCATTGGCAAAATGCCCGGGCTGTTTACAATTGTAGCATATGCGGGGCGGGAGTTCCTTAAGCTTGGGCACATGCTGTGGATTCTTTTGGTACTGGAGATTTCCCGAAGGCTTGTCCTGGAGTGGGGTCATTCTCCGCTGCCCAGATGGCGAAGATTGCGAAGACCCATGAGTACGCTTCTTGACAAAGCGGAACTGCTTGCTCGATTCACTGCCGGAAGTGGAATCAGCTTGTCGCTTCCTATCTTCCTGTGCCTTCTTCATAGCATCCTCTTGAGAGATAGCTTTGTTTACTAACTCGTGATAACTATTGGGTTCCAACAGTATTAGCCTTTCGTACAAGTCACCATTGAGACCATCATGGAAACGTTCCATTTTCTTGGCATCAGTGTCCACGTGATGTCCTCCGTACTGGCAAAGACTATTGAACTTCTGTGCATATTGGTACACGGTGTCAGCTCCTTGCTTCAGAGCCAACAATTCTCTCATTTTTCTGTCCATAAGTCCTTTAGGAATATGGTGGTCCTTGAAAGCTTGCTTGAATTCAACCCAAGTGACTTCATGTCCAAGCGGGTTGCATAGACTTGAAATGTTCCCACCACATCAGTGCTTCGCCCCGAAGTTGTAAGGTTGCAAAGGTTGCCTTGCGCTCCTCGGAGCAAGGAAGGGTAAAAGCAGAAAACTTGGCCTCTATGGCCCTGACCCATGAGTCAGCTTCAAGTGGTTCTTCTGCCTTAGTGAACGTTGGAGGCTTCATCCCAATAAACTGGGTGTAGGTAGTGACCGCATGTGGTCCCTCCTGATTGGCCCCGTGCGGAGGCCTCTGTTCCAACAGTTTGCACACGCCGGTCCGTCCGTTGTTGCATCGCGAGAGCCGGCGCAATAAGTCGGTTTGTGTGGTCAGAAGTGCCTCTGTCGGTGTCAGGGATGGTGGCGGGGGTGGGTCATTACTACTTGAGACACCAAAACCATTGGGAGTGTTGCGCGTCGGTTCGACCATCTGAAAAATTGAGTTTTCATTAAACACACATTCATAAGCTTGTTCATAATATTAACAAGTAGAATATGTACGACGAAAGCTCATTTATGGTAAGTTTTACGGAACCGAACAACACAACGGCCATAAGCATCAAATTCGAGAATCGATGCTCATGCACCGAAAATCCTCATTCAAGGTCCGTAGACGTACTTCAAGTTGGTATTCCACCCGGGATCAAGAATGAACACACGATGGATGACTTCTCCACATTGACTATTCGAGAACCTTGACTGCTCAAGAGAGTTTCTATGTCTAAGGCTTCAACATGTTTAAGGATAAAAGGGGTTGGAGGGATAATACAAGCCGACGGAATGACATGACGATAGGAGAATCACCATTGAAGCTTGAATTCTAAGATCAAGGCATTCTCTCTGACATAGTAGAATAGCATAAGTTCCTTTCTCCGGTTGAGCATTGCTGGGTATTCTTGTGCACAAAGGCATAACTGTATGTTAGAGCTCGAAGCGAGCACACATACATAATGACATGAGGTTCTGGCAGTTGTGAACAAAAATTCATAACCAAAAATCCAGAAACCGCAAATCTTTCCCAAGTTTTCCCGGTTCAAAATAAATTCTTTAACACCTAATTAAATTTTAAGGTTGAGCATGAACAAGAAAACAAGGTGGATGGTCAGAACCTAGATGTGCCTAGGAAAGTGTGAACCAACCCAAACGGAACTAGGATTGAAATTTGCTTATCACAAGACAGCTGGTTAAGGGGCAATCGTTTTTAACAATTTGGTTTAATTACACCTAGCACAAGGTAAACAAATTTTTCAAAAATTTCGGCAGCATGACGGCTAGGTATGAGAGGTATTCTAGTTTATAAAAAGCACACACATAAACTTCCTTAGAGGACACATGGAATTTCGATTTTTGGGTCCATTTTAGTTGTTTCAATTTTTAACATGCATGCAAGACGTCCTATCCGACCTCACATGGCAATCAAGCCAAAAATCGAAGTTAGTGCCGGTGGCAAGGCTCATATTCGTCTCTCCCTATAATATCTAGTCGAGAGCTATACGGTACTGCTTAACAACTAACGAAGCGCTGTTATGTACTGCGAGAAAACGAACCTTTCGTGCCGGCACGTCACGAAAGCGTCCACATACATTACCGTTCACTATAGAAACGGTATCCATGCGTTAAGCCGCCGCATGGACGGCGTCCAACCTCGGACACCCTCCGTTTGAATGGAGTGTATCCTTGCCTCGCATGAGCGACATGCGGAATGCACACGTATGAAACACATGGCGACACACAACTCATAAACAGACGCGAAGATGGGATCCGTGGAATAGATCACTCCATCAACCCTCGCAATTCCCGTGATGCGGAACAGCACACATATAAAATACGTGGCTCCTAGTTTGGTTGTGCATGAAAGTAAGTCTGACATAAAGTAATGTGCTGGAAGTTAGCAAAATAAACCATAAGTTAAATAAGCCACCTGAAAGAACCCAAAATTCCCTCTAGGGCCTCTCGGTCTAGTTTATCCTTAGCGGACCATCGTATTTTTGAAAATCAGAAAATCTTGGCATATTTTATTCAAAAACCAGTGATTAAGGTTTATTAATTAATCTCTGGTGCATATAAGCTCTGATGCCAACTGTGACAACCCGCCCAGGAAAGTACCGTACTATCGCCTAAGACCGATCCACTTTGGTCATTAAGCAATAATAAAGTACCATCCTGTCGTAAGTCGCCGGGTTAACGCCCGGTAAATCACTTGGATAACACAAGGATCGATATATGCATTAAAACTCACTCGAAGGCGAGTCCAGAGATACATCAACATTCACATTCAAATTCATACCCCGAAGGGTTTAATTATTACAAACCATAGTTTTGGTCATGACGAAATAGTTCAGAGTTTTGAAAAGACAGCGGAATTTAACTAGCGGCAGCGAAGTCACCACGGGAGGCCATCCATGATGCTTCAGTAGTCGTCCTCCACCCACTCCAGCTCCCAGCCGGGCGGGATCTCACCGGGCCACACATCACTGAAGGCATTACCTGGATCAACACATTATAGCAAGGCTGAGTATACTAATACTCAGCAAGTCTTACCCATCGGTGATAACTACTTCACCAATTCTAGACCATGAAAGGCTTTTTGGCTACTGGGTTGCCTTTGCTAAAAAGTAACAAAGAGTAGGTCCTTACTTTCAAGATTTTAGCACAAGTTCTAGTAGGTTTAATATTACTACATTAGCCAACTAGTACAAAAGTTGTACAATACAATTATTCAAACATCATCTTCATCAACTTCCATCATTAGGGATCACATGACTAGTGGAGTAAGTAGTCTCGGATAACGGTGAGAGGCCGACAATCGATTGATTTTAAAACCTTGCAAGGTAGACCCAAACACACGGTCGGCTGCCCCCGCGAGGACAACTCCCCAGGCCGTCCCCAGAAATCCTCGGGTCGGGATCGAATCTTACAGTCTTTGGTGCAGGCTATCTGGCATGTCCCACCCAGCACACCCAGAGTCACCATACACCACCGGTGGCGAGCCGTGAGAGCGAATCCCAAGAGTAGTAATAGTAGGATCCCTCGCCGCCTCATTAAGGTACTAGGCTTACCGGTCCCATACCCGGCATGTGCTTAGTACGTTCAAAGACTTAACCCACATAACCACTGGACCGGAGCCCAGATCCCATGCTCTTACCACGTGAGCAATCCATTTAAGGATACATTGTGATTCCTATCTAGGAACCTATTCTCGCGAGTGAGGTCATCACTCGACTTGTAACGGTCCTATAGCTTAGCAGCTATCGACCTATCATACTAGTAGGGACAAAAGGTACCTAGGGATCATGCATCTAGGGTTTCATTCAACTCCTGAACGTAAATGCACAATCATCCATAGATAATTTGAATAAGAATTTGAAAATTGGGTTAGATGCACCGGAGCTTGCCTTCGTCGACTAGGTTAGCTTGGGCACCCTCGGTGTTGAGTCCGTCCACGTACAGCAGAGAACCTTCTGCTCCGCCTTCCTCGGTTTCCGGGACTAGGGAGTAATCTCCGTCCGGAAGATCTACACGGAATGCAATGCACTTTAGGTGATGTGATAGTTTGTTGTCCTATCCAACTCTAGTTGGTCATATTCACCTTAACAAGCATTCATTTAATGTTTCTGTTTTAGGAAGGTTATTAGTTGTACATGGGTTACTCTTTTTATTCCACATTTGAATAAAGGTTTTTATTAAGCTTATCATTTCATGTGAAAGCTTTATCTCATTTTATTTCCACCAACATGGTGTAATTAATATTTTATTTGTGAATTAACTCCTTATCAGAGCTGATAATTAAATTTATTTTATTTATATTAAATAATGCTTTCAAAAAGGAAAAAGATTTAATTAAGGATTTTCTTTTATTAATTTCCCTTTAATATTAAAAGGGCATTTAGGCCTTTTGTTAAACAATTAAATTACCAAAAATCAAATGAGTGTTTCTTAAGCCTACTAGCACCTATCCTGGTCCATTGGACCCACATGTGAGTGTTGGATGCTAGGAAATTAAATATTATAGAAAATAACAAAGGTTATCTAGTGATTCATCGTAAATGCAAATAAAAAATAATTAAGCATCAAAATGATCCAAACTTTCTTGTGCATGCTCTCTGGTCCTAAACAAGCCTAGAGAACCATCATGTTCACATGGAATCTCTACTGAACTTGGTTTATTAATTTACAAAGGAAAACATGCATAAATCAAGAATAATTATTTCTGTTAATCCAAAAATCATGATTAATTCACAAGATGTGCATTTTGGTATTACAAGACAGTGTGAACAAGTGGGGCTCAAGAACATGAATATAATTAACACGAAAAATCATTTATGCAGATCTTCCAGAAATAGAAAAACATTTTTATAAAAAGATGTACATTATAACTTTGTGCAATGTTTGGCATAGGAGCTAGTCATGACCTAACACACAACATATCCAAAAATTAGCTACACAATAGTTATATATTTTTAGATATTTCAGATCAAGGGTTTTCACATTTGTATTTTTCATGCAAAAACTATAATGAATTATCTCAGGCCAAAATAACAAAAGTTGTAGAATAATTCACCATGAATCCAACAAAATTGGCCTTGCATTTGTCTGATTTTTTGTGATTTTCTACGCAATTTACAAGAAGCAGCCAAAGCAGTTTTACTATTTGAGTTACCAATTGCAGGGAGGCCCTCGAAAAGATTTCCAGATTCGCAATGTGGTCCCTGGGCGCGGCCAGCGGCGGTCCGGCGGCAATTCCGGCCGGGGATCACCGGATTCCGGCCGGGGGAGGGTGGGGGAGTGGCCTAGGAACTTCTAGGGCTCGGTTTGGGGGCTCAATTGCGGGCGAGGAGCTGCCGGAGGGCGGCACGCGGGCGGGCCGGCGGCGGTGGCCGCCGCGGCCGCCCCCGTCCGGCGAGGTGGGGGCTCGGGCCGGTCGTGAGAAAGGTGTGGCGAGCTATGGTAGGAGCGAGAATAGGGTGGTGGCAAGGCTCCTTTGGTGCGCGGCCGGCCGGAGTTGGCGGCTCGCCGTGGCTGCGGCCCGGCGCCGGAGGACGACACGGCCGGCCGTGGGGGGGGCTCCGCGCGCCGCGGGGAAAACGACGGCTCGATTTAAGGAGACCGGCGCGTGCGCTTGCGACCGCCGGGACCGACGTCGACGCCTAGGAGCACGCGCGGCTATTACTCCACGGCACGGCGAGCTCCCTTGGCCGCCGTGCGCGGAGTACGGCGGCTCGGTTTTGTTGCGTTCCGGTGTTCGAGGCGTCGGGAGGCGAGCCGCGACCTCGGGACGACGCGGGCCACCTTGGGAACATGCGCCGGAGGGCCCGGACGCCGAGGCGGCACCGGACCGCGGCGGGCGCGCGCGCGCGCGCGGCGGCGGCGCGCGACGTCGCGGCGCGGCCGCGCTGCGGCGCTGCCCGTTTCGGACTGCACCACTTCGGGCACGTTTTTCTCTCAAAATTTGAATACAAGTGCACGAAGTGATGAATACGAAAGTTGTAGATCTAGCTACCCTCTACAACTTTTGTAAAGGCCGTCTAGTGTTTTTCTCGACGGATTTTGCAGGAACGTCGTGCCAACATTGAATGCCGCTCTGTCTTGGAAAACAGGAGGTGCTGTCAGTCGAACAAGTTTTTCGCTAATTTCCACCCAAAATTTGAAATGCCAATCTACATGAAAGTTGTGTCCCTCAACAAGATGGACAACTTTCATAAAGGTAGATTTTGAAGTGTTTAGGTGAAATTTGGGGAACGCGGCAAAAGTTCCGGACGACATTCGCTGACGTCAACGGTTAAGCCGGTTTTGACCGTGCCTTTGGCCAAGGGTTGACTACGGGTGTGTGCAAACTTGGTCAAGGGGTTCATTAAGGTTCATTGGCGAGGTTTTTGGGGTGATGACCCAGGTTGACCTAGGTTTGACCGGTGTTTGACCGATTTGACTCGGCTGATCCGGTCATTAGCGTTAATGGGGCGTCACATTAGCCGTGCTCACGGTCAAGAGCGGCCTGGACACTCACATGATTAAATTATGGAACTTAAATGTTTAATTTGCTGTTTTATTCTTTATTTATGATGTTTATATCTTATTAATTGGGTTGGTATGAACTTACACTCTTTAGTAATCAGGTTGCTACTAAAATTTGACTCACTAAAATGCTAAACTGCTTGAACCTTAGCCATCCACCATATGACCTTGCATGTTATGTTGTTCTCTCTTGCTGAGTACGTCATGTGCTCATGCTTGTTTACTTTCTTGTATATACAACACTCGGAATGCTGCTCAGACTGGGAGAATTTTGAAGATTTCCTCGGAGATTTCCAGGAGTTCTAGGTGTGCACTAGTCTTCAGTCGGCTGCCTGTGGAGGCATTTTGTCCGCTGCGAGAACTCGTTATTTAAGTTTCGAGTAAGACTATGGTTTGTAATATCTCTTTATTCGTGTGGCACTGATTTTGGTATTCACAATGTCTAAGCGTGTGTGTAACTTGATCCTGGCACACACGTGATCTATGCATTTGGTTTTGCCCTGGGTGTGACATTGTGCCCCTAGCATCGCGTGTGGTCCACTCCGTGCGCCGGTCTCGCCGGAATCACGGCCGCCGCGGCCATCCCCGCCGGTCACCGTCGTGCGCCGTCGTAGAGTGCCTCCCCGCCCAAGTTCCGAGCGTCAACGGCCCCTTGGTGAGCATGCACTCCTCCCCACGCCCTCGCCGGCCGGGAGCGCCGCCGGTCTCGCCGGAATTGGCGGAGCCGCGCCGCCCCCATGGCCGGGGATACAATTGCGTGATCCCCTTTCTTTGCGGGGACTTAAGTGCATGGCAAGGGCATGGCTGTAACGTTTTGAATATTTCTAGGGCCCTGGTGCAAAGTGAATCTTCAATAGTAGTTGTGAATTACTAAACTTGTAAAATGCGTAGAAAATCGTAGAAAATTCAGAAAAATGCAAACTTAATTTTGTTGGATTTTTGTGAAAAATCCTACAGCTTTTGTTATACTCACCTAGTCTGTTTCCTGATATTTTTAGCATAAAAATAGGAATTTGAAAAACCTAGATCTGCCATAACTCAAAATCCATGAGTCCTCTGTACCCAATTTTTGGATATATTGTGTGTTATGTTATGAATAGCTCCTGTGCCAAAAATTGCACAAAGTTATGATGTAAATATTTTTATATAAATTGTTTTCCTTTTATGCAGAATCTGCCTAGATGATTTTTGTAGCTAAAAATATTTATGTTTTTGTGCCCAACTTGTGCATGCTGTGTTGTTATGCCAAGATACACCTCTGGTGAATTAATCACAATTTTTGGATGATCAGAAATATTTAATCTTAATAAATGCGTATTTTCCTTTGTAATTTAATAAAGCAAGATCAATAGTGGTTCTAGGTGTACTAACTGCTTTTCTAGGATGGTTTAGGACCAGAGAACATGTATGAGGAAGTTTGGAGCATTTTGATGCTTATTTATTTTTGTATGCATTTAACTTGAATTGCTAAGCTAGCTTTTGTTATTTTTCAAAGTAATTATTTTCCTAGCTTTTCTAGCATGGCAAGTGTGTTCATTAGCTTAGTATAGATGTTATGATGCTTAAGAAACCCTCCACTGATTTTTTTAATGATTTATTGTTAAATAAAAGCTTGGTGGCCTTTTATAGATTAATGTTTGGATTACATTAGGAAAATGCCTTTTACTTTCTTTTACCCTTTTTGTGAAATGGTGTCAAACTTAATTAAGGGCTAAGAACACACCCTTGATGTTGAAGAATTAATTTATAAATAATTATCTTTGTACACACCTTTGCTAGTGAAAGGTGAAGTATTAAATCCTCACATGAAATAACAATCATGAAAGGAAACATTAATTAAGTGTTCAATTAAAAGAATAAAACACATATCGATAATAACCTTCATGAAAAGGAAATTAATAATTAATTATTTGTTAAGGTGAATATGGCCAACAAGAGTTGGATAAGATAAATAATCTATCACATCACGTGAACCCTGCATTGCATTCTGTGTAGATCTTCCTGACGGTGACTACTCGCTCGTTCCGGAAGCCGAGGAAGGAGAAGTGGAAGCTGCTTTGCAGTACGTGGAAGTACTCGACGACACCGAGGGTGCTCAGGCTACCTTAGCTGACGAAGGCAAGCTCTGGTGCATCTGACCCAGTTTTTCAAATTTTGCTCTACAATTATCTATGGATGCTTGTGCATTTAAGTTCAGGAGTTGTATGGAACCTTAGATGCATGATCCCTAGATACCTGTGTCCTTACTAGTATGATAGGTCGATAGCTGCTAAGCTATAGGACCGTTACAAGTCGGGTGATGATGTCACTCGCGAGAATAGGTTCCTAGATAGGAATCATAAGATCTCCTTAAATGGATTGCTCATGTGGTAAGAGCATGGGATGTGGACTCCGGTCCAATGGCTATCGTGGGTTAAGTGTTTGAACGTATTAAGCACTTGTCGGGAATGGGACCGGTAAGCCTAGTACCTTAATGAGACGGTTAGGGATTTAACTGTCGCTACTCTTGGGATGCGTCTCATGGCTAGCTACCGGTGGTGTATGGTGAGTCCGGGTGCCTCGCAGGGTATACCGGGTAGTCTGCACCAAAGACCGTGGCCTTTTATCCCGACCCGAGGATTTTTGGGAACCGTGTGGTGGTTGTCCTCGCGGGGGCATCCCACTGTGTGTTTAGGTCTACCTTGCAAGGTTTGAATCAATCGATTGTCGGCCTCTCACCGTTATCTGAGACTACTTACTCCACTAGCCATGAGATCCCTAATGATGGAAGTTGATGAATTTTATGCTTGATTAATGGTATGGGACAACCTTGTCTGTATTAGATTGCTAATCTAGAAAAGGATAAACCCACTAGAACTTGTGCTAAAATCTTGAAAGTAAGGACATACTCTTTGTTACTTTTCAGCAAAAAGAAACCCAGTGGCCAAAAAGCCTTTCATGTCTAGAGTTGGTGAAGTAGTTATCACCGACGGGTAAGTCTTGCTGAGTATTAGTATACTCAGCCTTGCTATAATATGTTGATCCAGGTAATGCTTTCGGTGATGTGTGGCCCGGAGAGATCCCGCCCGGCTGGGAGCTGGAGTGGGTGGAGGATGACGACTGAAGGCATCATGGCTGGCCTCCCATGGTGCGCTCGCTTCCGTTAGCTTAATTCTGTTGTTTCAAAAACTCTGAACTACGTCATTATGACAAAAACTTCGGTTTGTAATAATTAAACCCTTCGGGGTAAATTTCGGATGTTTATTATGTTGTATCTCTGGACTCGCCTTCATGTAAGTTTTAATGCATATATGTCGATCCTTGTTGCTATATATGTGATTTGCTGGGTGTTAACCCGACAACTAACAACAGGATGATACTTTATTACTGCTTAACGACCAAAGTGGATTGGTTTAGGCGGTAGTATGGTATTTTCCTGGGCGGGTTGTCACAGCTGCCTCCCAGACTCCCAACCTCGATGCCGTCCTCCGCGACCCTGCCCCTGTTCCGGCCCCGGAGCCCGCCATCCGCTCCATTGTGGTGCAGCCTCCCCGTGGTGAGGGTGGGCACCGCAAGCGTCCTCGGTGGCGAGGCCGCCGCCCACCCTCGCCAGCTCCCCTGCGCCGCTCCCGGTGCAGCACTCGTCGGCACGAAAAGACGGAGCTGGTGGTCGGTATGCGACGATACACCCACCCTCTGCAGGTTGGTCGAGCTACCTCTGCTCCTCGTGCCGACCTTGATGGTTGGTAGCACGTTCAGAGGCGACGCGGACCGTCGTTGGTTGAGCGGGCTCCTCGGCTGGAGGTGCGGTCGCGGGTCGAGCGGGCTCCTCGGTCAAAGGTGCCACCGCGGAGGTGCTTCCCCAAGGAGCTCGACGGACGATGCTTGAACTGCCTCTCCTTCAAGCATCGGGTTGCTTCGTGCCGACAACCGTCGCGGTGCTTGCGCTGCCATGGTTTTCGGCACCATGCCAAGGACTGCACACGACCTCGCCGCAAGCTTCCTCGCTCGCCTCGTCTGGATGGCCGTGCTGCCCCTTTTGGGATTGGGCACTGCCATGCTCGCACTTCATCCTCGACCGTGCGTGCGTCGTCTGTTGATGCTGATGATGGTCTTGCCCTCACACTTTCCGCCTCTGATGCCTTGTCCATGGTCGGCCTGGAGACAGCCAAGTCTGCCGTTAGAGCCGTGCTGAACGTCGCGGAGGTGGACTTCACCCTCGATCCCGTCTTCCCCCAGCTGTTCGTGGCCACCTTTCGGTCTAAGGAGCTTCGAGACCGGGCGTCGAAGGTGAGTGTTCCCGGTGGTCAGCTAGGCCCTTCTGAGGTTGCCACACCTATGGCGCCTGTGGAGGTGCCGCCTGAGGAGAAGCCACCTTCGGTCGCGACTGCGGTGCCGACTGTGGAGGTGCCTCTTGTGGAGGCGCTGCCACCGATCGAGATGCCGGTTGTGGAGGTGCTTGCGCCACTGTCGGCCACCGACGACACCCCCCAGGATTCACTCCGCCTTGGCCGTCCACTCCGGTTGCCACACCGGTGACTCCTGTCGAGGTGTCGCCGCCTGTGGAGGAGCCACCTCCAGTCGCGGTTGTGGTGATGCCGACTGTGGACGTGCCACCATCGGCTGAGGTGATGGTGCCACCATCGGTTGGTTCCGCGGCTTTGGAGGACTTTACCAGCAGTGTTACGAAGGACATCCCGCTGCCTCTTCTGGACTTGCCGCCTCCCCGTCGTCGTCGGGTGGACCCGGTCCTCGTCGACGCGCCTCCTCCGCTGCCTTCATCTGAGGTTTCTGGCCTTAGGCGAAGTCGTCGCCAAGCCTTAGACCCTCTCTCGGTTGTTAAGCCGGCTAAGCGAGGGACAGTGCTACTGGCGCGGTGACTTGGTGAGACTGGCGCGCCTCCTGCTTCGGTGGCTGCAGCAGATGAAGTGGTGGACAATTTCTTTGGTGACGGACATCAGCCGCACCGCATGGATGCTCTGCAGACCCTATTCCCGATGTTCAAGAATGTGCACAAGATCAAGATCTCTCCCCTTGAGGGATCGAGGTCGACTGAGGGCTACGCTTAAAGCCAGTCGTCTAGGTTGTGTGGGATGTGAGTAGCTCATTTCGGAATCTATGCTTTCGGGTTATGTTCAGGTGGCTTGCCAGCTTGTGTCCATCTGGAGTCCGTCTTATTTGGGTTGTAACCGAATATTGTACCAATTCTATCTCTACTTAATACAATGATACGCTGCCCACGTATTCGAGAAAAATATTTACTGGTCTCATATTTGGTACTCCGCATGCTCGCATGTGCACGCACACTTCCCAAATTGAGTATAATGTCACGTTTTTAGGATGGAAGGAGTGTTTGTATGTTCAACAGAAAAGAGCTTTATGCTCAAAAGAAACTTTAAAACTATAGATGGGTTGAAGTTAAAAGTTTTTCCTTAAGAAAACTTTAGGACATGTTTGGAACAAATGAATCGAAAACTCAGGAATAGGAAAAATAATAGGAATAGGATGAAGGTGTAGTGGTAAAACAGAGGAAAGGAAAATTACAGGAAATAACTCAAAAGAGGTGTTTGGAACGCAAGAATCATAAGATAGTGAATGATAGAGTATTATTAGTGCTTAATGAGATGATAATATACATACTGTGTAACAATAATACAGCCTGTATTAGTTGCATGTTTTGTTAGTGGTCCTCGGACATGTGGGGCCATTGGACCATGTTGGTAGATGTGGGGTCAAATAATAAAAATCCGGCCAACATCTTTCTCTCCACGCTATAAAAATCCTATATGATCCTGCTATCCGAGAAAGCAAGCACGGTGTGAGATCTGAAGAAAAAGAAAAGGAATACAAAGAAGAAGCAACATGGTGATTAGGTCAGTTTCAGTGGGGGTTTCATGAACATTAAATAGGCTGCCATGTAAGCACTTTTGATGATGTGACAGTGTATTAATGAAGAGAGAGAGGTAAAAATGAGTTTCAAGAGGATGAAACCCTCCCTACACTGGAGTACCTACAACTTGTGTCTTGCATGCAACCTTAGAAAACAACAATAGATGCAACTATGCATTGAAATAGATGTGTTTCATTATAGCTTTAAATGTTTTTAAATGATGTGTCACTCTAGGTAATCGTGTTCAAGACATCTCCGCTAACAGCTGCCTTAGCAGGATGTTTCTCTCTTCTCGTGCACTTTTCCTCGGGCAAGCGCGAAGGGCAATGTCACCAGAGATGAGAGGGGATGCTTTCTTTAGTGTGAAATTGTGCTGTTGCTACTGTATTCCGGAGGAAAGGTACGGTTCTGCTCGTTTCCTTCGTTCCAAATGGTCTCCTCATCTTCCTTTCCCCCGTTTTCTTTTCCTTCACTTCTCCTCTCTTTATCTGGATGATGGAGGACGTTGTTTCTCTCCATATGCATCTGTAATAAGTCGGCAAATACTACTCTACAACAGATTTTTATTTAAAAAGAACGGTAATGCTCCAGCTCTGACGTCCGGACGCAACAAAAAATCGGACGGATCCTTTTCTGCTCCCTTCACGTGAACAAAGGTCCCACCACAAGTCCATCCGTCATTTCGTCTTCCCCATCCGCTCTGTCCACCAACCTCCATTCTCTCCCTCACTTTTCCTCATCTCTCCCGCAAGCAGGCCCGTCCGCATCTCTCGCCATTTCCCCTAGTGGCAGCGCGGTCGGGCGCGCGGCAGCTCCCATGGAGCTCGCGGTGGGGTCCGGGGCGCGAGCTCGCGGCGCACGGCCTCCCGTGGCGGCGTGCGGAGCTCCCGCAGCGGCGCGGTCGGGCGCGTGGCTCCCGCGGCGGAGCCCGCGGTGGCGTGCAGCTCCCGCAGCGGTGTGCGACTCCCTCGACGTTGAGCAGTGGTGGGATGGCTCATGGAAGGCCAGTAGTCGCGGTGGCGAGGAGACATTCATGGCGTGCGGTAGGATTTTGTGCATGTTGCAATCGTGTGTTCCATATGTTTCGGACGTTTCATAAGAATGTTGCAAGTGTTTTGCGTGGATGTTGGAAAAAGTAAATCCGGATGTTTCAATGTTGGGGGGTGTTGCGACGTGTTTTCAAATGTTGCAGATGTTGTTTCAAAATGTTGCAGATGTTGTTTTTGAATGTTTGCGTAATTTTTCTTCATGTTACACGCAACATGACTCAATGTTGCGTAATTTTTCTTCATGTTGCAAGCAACATGTCTCAATGTTGCGACGTGATTTTTTTTCATTTAAATAAATTTGACAGCTACGGTACCGATCTCAATGTTCTCCCCTGATGTTGGATGTTGCAACCATTAATTTTCGATGTTGTAGATGCTGAGTCTCGATGCAGCAGACATGTGCTGTTGGGTGTTGCAAACATTATTTTTCAATGTTGCAGATGCTGCGTTTCGATGTTGCAGACACGTGGTGTTGGGTGTTGTGTTGAGGAAAAGGGAGAAGAGGCTCCTGATGTTGGATGTTGCACGCAACACGGGTCGCAACATGGCCGTAATATAGTCGCAACATGGTCGCAACATGGGGGAGGAGAGAAGAAAGACTCCTGATGCTGGATGTTGCAAGCAACCGCGTTCGCAACATTTTCGTAACACATTCGCAACACGCTCGCAACATTTACCTGGTAGTCTTTAGATCTAACGGCTGACGATCGAGGATCCTAAGATCTAATGGCCACAGGCCCGTCCGACGCTAGCGCCCGGATCGGACGTCCGGGCGCTAGCAGTGCCAAAAAAGAAAGAAAGACAGACCATTCCCGCACGTTGCATTCTTCAGGCACTCACGTGTCATGGACTTGGTCCTAAAGCGCACAAGGTGGTGTAGTGAGGATCGGATCGTCTCTATTCCGCCCTTGGGTCAAAAGCTAGCTAGCCTTCTGGCTCACCGGTCACCACTCAGATGAAGAAGCAATGTGCAAGGAAATTACCAAAGGATTGTAGCTTAGTGTAGGGCCTCTTTATCTGCATACCAAGTTTTAGAGAAGTTAGAGATGGAGAAAGAATATACTGTACACACAACTTATACAGTATATTCTTTCTCGTCTTCATTTTCCACACAAGCACCGCCATATATTTCTGCGGAAACTTTGGAATCCAGTGATGCGCGTGTGCATGCCGGAGAGACGTGGCCGGCGACCATATCCGTGCATGTGCCGACGAGCGGAAGCCACAGAGAAGATGGAGGCGTTTTCCGTTCGATTTCAGTGCCGCCTAGCTGTCGGACCCGTGTAATCAACTCGTGATGTCGAGCCCGATTTATAAGTGCCCGCTTTCCCAGCCTGCAAATCTGCCGTCAACGCCGATCAGCGATCCATGAAAAACGTTTACTGACGACACTGATATAACATCAGTGGTAATAATCGTGATGAGGCCATCGTAGTGCCATAACAATGATTGGAACAAGTCTTTTAGGCACCGCTCACGCTGCAGATCATTTGCAGCAGGTAGCCTCCCGTCGTCAGTTAGAGCGGCTACCTGCTGCTTTGTTAATTAATCTCTCCGATTTACAACAATTAACTAAGACACACCACTAAAGAAACACACATCTGTATCAATTCTAAACCCCTACTAGTACCGGGTATCAAACTGATATGTTCATCCGGTACTAATAGGAAGCACATTTTTACCGGGTACTTCACCCGATACTAATGTCACGGTACTAGTACCGGTGGAGTTGCCACTCGATACTAATGTGTGCTCCCGTGTGAGCTTCCTGTTTCTCTTTTTTTTTCTTCATCTCATCCACAACACAAATCACAATAACAATCTCACAAGAATCACATTCACAATCTCCATCTACCAAGAAACACACATTTCACAAAATAAAAAAATGAAGTGGTTCATCTCAAGAGCACCATGAACAAATCGATCTCCTACCACCACCGCTGCACTACCGCGCGATAGGAAGGCCGAGGCCGCCCCCCCCCCCAGTCATCATGCCCCACCGCGCCTCCCTAGGCTGCCGTGGGCCGTGGCGCCGGGAGGCTGTGTGTGCACCGGCAGGGGCCCGCCGCGCGGGCCGCCCCGCCGACCCTGGAAAGAGGGGGGTTGAGAGATGTGAGATGCAGAATGAATGTGTGAAATAGAGAGGTGAGGAGATGTGAGAGGTGGATGAGAAGATAAGGCGGTGGGAGAGAGGCCTCCTGCGAATGAAATTTTCTACGATAATGCTCAGGAACGGGGGTCCGACGCGTCCAAAAAATCAGATGCCTCCTCACCATCTGTCCCGCACGCATCGTACGGCCCAGCGCACGCGTGCAACTGCCCCGATGCCATCCCATTTCGCATCCCCCACTCCCATCGCCACAACCTCATTCCCTCACCTACCCCCATTCCTCTCTCTAACCGTCAGACGACACAGCGGCGGCGATGCGGACGCCCCGGGCGGTTCGATTGGGGGCAGCGGCGGAGGACTCTGACTGGGAGCCAAGCGATGGTGAGGAAGGTGACGCCTCGCCGCGGACGTGCGCACATCATTCTCATTCGTCCAGCGGCGATCCATACGACGCGAAGGCCCCGATGAACGTGATGCAGACGCCGCAGCCGTGTCGAACATGGGCGGCGGCAGATGGCATTGTTGGGGAGGACCGCAGTGTCTTCTCGTGGATGCGCGGACATCACTCGCGCTCGGCCAGCAGCGATGCGGATGGTGCGAAATCTCCGGTGAACGACGACGGACCAGGATTGAGACCCGCGACGACATTCATGCCGAGGCGAACAAGTGCACGAGGCAGCCTAGTAAGTTCATCAACCGCTCAGCCTCCACCTTCGCTATTTTTGTGCCACTTTCGGGTTGCATTTCACTCAAAGCTAGGGTTAGCGTTACATTTTTCAGTGAATCATACATATTTGACACCCTAAAATGACTGAATGATTAGGGTTACAGGTCCTCCTGGCTAGCGGTGATTGATCTCTATAATCTAGAAACCGTGTGCATCCTGCAGGATACTAAATTTAGTTTCCGATTTTCAGTTTCCCCTTGAACTAGGTGCACCCATGAAATATGAATGACCTTTTTGTTTCTTAGATAGCCGAGGGGGTGTAGTGATGTTGCTCTTTGTTCAGTTTTGGCTTCCGGATGGCACAAACTGAACAAACAAAATATATTCATTAGTGTTACTTCTTTTGCCTCTGCTTGTTGCATACTTGCCTGCTTCACGCTATTTGCTTCAGTTTCATACTTGTCTGCTTGTTGCATACTTGCCTGCTTCGTGCTATTTGCTTTAGTTTCATACTTGTCTGCTTCGCGCTATTTGCTTCAATTTCATACTTGCCTCCTTGTTGCATATGTCACGTCAATCATGTTTGGTGATCCATCACCATCATCATGGCTATGCCTTGCTAGCTTTTTTTGGAATTGAAAACCGCACACTCTGATCTCCATTGCAGATCCATCGGTTTTGTAGAAAAAACAGAGCCCCCCACATTTGTCGATGTTTTTTATGTTTTGATGATGTTCATGTTTCATGCATCTTATGTTGCATTCCTTCATTTCTTTTGTCTCAATCTAACACCATTATCCTTCTTTTTCAGACAAGACAAACATCACCACAAATGAATAGCATTTCAAAACTCGGTTTCCTGTCCGCAAGATCCGTTTGCTTGTACCAGAGCTCGATGACCAGCGCAAGCAATGGGTTGTTGATGCGGGTTTTGGTGCTCTATTGTCTATGCTCGAATTTTTCGTGCCTATCAAGCTTGTCAAATGGATGATGAAGTGTGCGTGTAGACCCACTTCTCAGTAAACTCAGATATAAGAATAGAGTTATTGTTTTCAACCACGAGCTCATTTGCAAGATTCTTGGGTTGAAAACAACCCTAGAGTCGTGAGGCTCTCTGGGGATTCAAAAGGGGTGAACAAACTCAAACAGCTGTATAGGGATGGAGATAGAGCTAAAATTGCAAAGTGCATCTCTCTTGTTAAAAACAGTAAGGATAGAGAGTCTTTCATGAGGGCTTTTACCTTACTAGTATTAGGAAGTGTGTACAATACTGGAACCGGAAATGATGTCATCCTGAAGTATCTTAATAGCTTAAAGTTACTACTAGGTTGTGCCTACCTAGCATTGAAGTAAGATCACCGGATAGGTAAACTTACGAGCACGAATAAATTTGCAAACTTGTTGGTATTACTTAACGTCACTACTAGATTATGAACCTTCGGGTTGTCTATCCAACAAGGACACCTAACCTTATCAAAGGTAGCAAGACAACATGGTGGTTCCTACAGTTATGGATTTCAAAGTAAGGATCAGTCTTATGGTATAGGTACGGACATTAGAATGCTTAAAGGGCATTTGAGGGCTATTGGCTATAATTTGTTACAAAAGATATGACAAGTATAAAAACAAGGATGTTATAAAACATAGAAACAAGGAGATTGATGAGTTATTTGTCTTGTTTAGAGAGAAACAAAAGAAAATCTTTGTGTTTTACTATAGTTTAGAATAATGCATATCACAATGTGGGAGTGTGTTTTGGTCAAACAATGATTAGGTCAAATTATAAGATATATGAAGACCAAATGTTATTTGACACAGTTTTCATAACATATGTTTGCCATTCACATACATTGTAGGTGTTGACAATTGTGGTAAACAATCCTATTTATGTGTGTTTTATTAAGAACCAAATAACTGAATTCCATACACGGTAAGCTATAGTAATTATATGTCAAGAATAATCAACTAACAATGCTCTAGAATCAAAGTTCTTTGTCGGTGTGGAGTTTCTACTTCTAGCATATAATAAAGTTTATAACATAGAAACAATACAAGTTTCTTTAAGGATAGGAAAGGCCTATACATACATGGAACTCAAGCGAGTTATTAGAGACTTATTCACACCGAGAGACTTTGATGTCCGATGAAACAACATAATTGATAGGTATAATTAAGGGTAGAATCATGATTTGAACATAGGGGTCATGTTGATGACAAGAGACAATAATCTTAAGGGCATAGTACATTCAGTTGAGTCACTAATATATATGTTCTATAGTTATTAAACAATACATCCAAACACAAATTTATTGTCAATAATTGTTATACATCTTGTAAAAATATTACAAATGTGCTTGTATAGTCTTATAATTCCGTTGTCTATCAAATAGGAATACTAAATCAATGCAATATAGAGTATGTGAGTTCAGTTAAGCACATATATGAAGAGATGAGGTCACCCTTGCATTGCTCATCATATATGCATGTTACATGTCTCCTTCCTAGATAGATATTTTTAAGATGATGGTTCCTAGCAAGACAGCTAGATGGGTTAATGCACTAAGAAATAGACATTGAGATCTCACTTCCTTTGACTTCACGATGCCATTTGCATGCATGTTACTTAGACACGCCCATGATGAAGGATTTAGAGTGGCTAGAGCCTAATTCACATATACTTTGCAACACAATACACTAATCGGGCATAGAAATTGTTAGGGACGTCATGGCCCTTGCCAGCCCCGGCCCTAGCTCTACCACTAGGTACAATGAGAGCACAAAAAACGTCAACACATTTTGACGACTCCACTGGAGGAGAAAAATCTGGTTTTATAATTGTTCTATCAAACCCTAGAAATATGGGATCTACATGTGATCTCGACAAGAACAACATCATCATGGACAACATCTAAGATTTTCACGAGGAGGAGGAGCCGAAGTATGTAGCACTTCAAGAGTACAAAAAGCTGCAATTCCTGACAGGCATCAAGAAATATCGTAATGGCAAGAGGGAGAGAACTCAAGACTTCAAGATGTTGGTGATCAAATTAAATAATGGTGAGTTTGATGTTGAGGAAATAATTAATATAAGTCAACCTTTTACTGACCAATCTGTAAGTAACTATAAGTTTGATGTTGCTCTTAAAGATTAAAATCATCTATTTGCTAGTGTGTTTGCTCGATTAGAAAAGGTAGAAGGTAAAACGGTTAAATCTACTACCAATGATATTATTCCTCAATTAGATTCACATGGAGTAATGCACCCAAGTTTATTGGCTGCAAACTTCACTGAAATGGTTGAGGATTTTTTATTGACTGGGACCGACTTAGCTCATTAGACTTCACATCGCACAGCCCGACCCTGACCAACTATCCGAGTTCCCAACCGTTGTTCAGGGCTAACTGCTTAACTGGCGTGCATATTTAAAATTGATGATTCTCCTTTAAAATGTTTTTTACGGGAATCAGTAAGGGAGGCCCCTGCCACTATTTTTTTATATAAAAGAAGATATTTACAGATCACAAGGCCAGAGGCCCAAAGCAAAACGGAAAAATTATAGGAGATTACGCAGCCACAAGTTTATACTATCTCCTAACTACGGCTTTACCCTCAGGGTAACCACCCTCAACTCCTTAACAAAGAAAATTTTCCAAGAAGCAAAAGAAAGGCTGCAACCATCAAAGATAATATCATTCTGGTGACACCAAAAAGCCCAACAACCAATAATGAAAACCTCCTTGAAAAAGGCCACATCAAAATGGAGTCTTGCTTGAAGCACCATTGACTGAAAGTCCAGGGAAAGATCCCAAATCACACC
Organism: Cenchrus americanus; assembly: GCA_947561735.1. Lineage (NCBI taxonomy): Eukaryota > Viridiplantae > Streptophyta > Magnoliopsida > Poales > Poaceae > Cenchrus > Cenchrus americanus. Next base: position 63,306,808 of record OX387240.1, read on the forward strand.
AAGATAGGTCCAGCAAGCATCACTAAAAGGACAAAAGAAAAAGAGATGCTAAACATCTTCGTCCACACTGCTGGCACACGTCACACAAGAGTATGAGTGTAAGAACATATTCTTTTTGTGCAACAACTCCCTGGTGTTCAATATGTCTCTGAGGAAAATCCAGAAGAAGAACTTGTGTTTGGTTTGAGCTTGTGACTTCCATTGCCATTTGAAAAGAGGGGAGGCAGGGTGTGAACCTTGAATACAGAGATAAGCCTTGTGGCTAGAAAAAGAATCAGAACCCCAAGAATAAGGCCAAATATCATTTGAAACCAAATCCAAGTTCAAACCTTGGATATCAGCTTTGAGAGCTACAAGCTGATCTGAGGCAATCTGAGAGAGTCGCAAAAAGAAGGATTTGTTGTCTTCCCAGGTTAAGAATTGAAGTACTGAACAACTCTTCTTTTTAGCAAAAGAGAAAAAGCTGAGGATAAATGCCCTTCAAAACTCCTAGATCCCAAGGATCAGACCAAAAAAAGAAACCGAGACACCTCTGTTGACCTTGCAAGATGTCATCTGGAAAAAAGTTGAATCTAGAGACATGATGTCTCTCCACCAAAAGGATACAACATACTTTCTTTCGTGAGGTGGTTTACCACTGGAATACATTTTACTCTAAGTCAGCTGCACCCAAGGTAGGTCCAAATTATTATAGAATTTGTGAAGGAACTTCAGAAGTAGGGCAACATTGTAATTTTTCAGATTCAGAATACCCAAGCCACCATCTTCTTTACTATGGCAAGCAGATTTCCAAGCAACAAGATAGCCCCTTTTTTTGTCAGATCACCCCCATGCCGTAGGACATGTTTTCTATATTTGTCAATTTGATCAAGAAGATCAGCTGGAAGCTTTAGAGTGCACATGTAATAAGTTGGTACAACCGAATAGATTGAATTCACCAAGATAAGCCTCCCATTGTAGGACAAATGCCTAGTTATGCCCATTAAGTGTCTTTCCATCCTAGTTAAGACTGGAGATAAATCCCGAACCGAAGGTCTAGTGGTACCCAAAGGTAAACATAGGTAAGTGAAGGGCAACTTCCCAAATTGACAGCCAAGAGCAGTGGTTAAAGTTGACTCTCAAACTAGTGGAAGAGACAAAAGTCTGAAGCACAGATTTCATGTGTTGTAACTGTTCAAGATCAGCCGACAGAACAATGAGTGTATCATCAGCATATTGGATAATAGGGTAGTCTCCACCAAAATTATCACCAAGAGGATGTCTGAAATTGCCAAGTAGAGCTTCTGCATTGATGATAGACTGGAGGAGATCAGCACCAAGAACAAACAGAAGAGGTGACAAAGGGTCACACTGCCTCACCCCTCTCTTGCACTTAAATGGCTGCCCAGGGATGCCATTAAAAAGAATTGAAGATGAGCCAGAGGAGAGGACAACTTTAACCCAGGAGATCCATTTTTCAGAGAAACCCTTGTGTCTCATAACTTGCAAGATAACCTCATACTCACTTTTATCAAAAGTTTTTTAAAGTCTAATTTCAGCAGATCAATCTCTTTCTTCGACTTGTGACAAAGATGCAAGAAATGTAAGGCCCAGGCTAGACAATCTTGGATTGTTCTACCCTTAATAAAGCCATATTGATTTTGATGGATCACCCGTAGGATAACACTTTGTAATCTGTTGGCTAACAACTCGGTGAGAAATTTCAGAGAGTAGTTCAAGAGAGATGGGCCTAACATCATTAATAAACTGAGGATTGTCCTTCTTTGGGATTAAAGTGATCAGGGAGCCATTGATACTCTCCAAGTTTAAAATTCCCGAAGCAAAATCTCTACGAAGCTTGAATATGTCTTCTTTGATAATTGACCAACATCTTTTAAAGAATGACCCATTAAAACCATCAGGTCCAGGTGCATGATCTGGGAGCATATCTTTGAGAACAGCAATACCAATAAATCTTTGCCATGCTTAAATTGACATATACTCCATCCCTTCCGCAAAGAGTGTACACTTACATTTTTTAAGTCAAACTATTTAAAGTTTGACCAACATTGCAATAAAGAGTATCAATATCTGTAACATTAAATATGTATGCTATGAAAATATAAGTCTTTTACGGTGCATAATACTATCAGGTAGTAGTATAGAGTATAATTGATTTTTAATATGGGTAAAATTGTAATTTACTCGAATTGTATTATTTGAATTTTTTTCACAGATCCACACCTTATATTTAATAAAGGCTTGATATATTTCAGCAATGTCATTTTACAACTCTATACTACCTATACTACAACTTAATATTTTAGTAGTATACACTTAATTAATCTCAATTGTCAGGTCATTTCATATTATTCATTTTGAACAGTAGTGTAAGGTAGTATTGTGCACCATAAAAGATCTCATAAAAATATATATTTTTATAATGAATCTAATTAAACTTGTTAGATAATAAGAGTATTGATATACTCGATCAAATATAAGATGATTTGACTTAGATTAAAGTAAAAGGAACACCCTTTGCGACGGAGGGAGTAATCAATAATGGATTGTTAGTTATTAGGATCTCAAATGTGATGCGTGCAGTGTGCAAATACTTCCTCCGTATCGAAATATTTGTCCTTGTTGACATTTTCTTGCAACTTTGACCATTCGTCTAATTCAAAAAATTATTGCAAACATGTAAAACGATAAGTCAAGTTCAAAATACATATAACAATAAAACATATAGCAAACAAAATTTTTTAATGTGATGAATGGTCAAAGTTGTAGAAAAAAATCAATGGCGACAAGTATTTCGATACGGAGGGAGTACATTATACTCTGAAAATGGAACGGAAAGAAAGGGCTACTATTGCAGCCCTAGTAGAGGTTTTATTTGCACCGAGTTTTGGAGAATCCAAGTTTTGAGATTTTTGTTTTCTACTTTACTTCTCTTATAGGGGTTGTTCAATTCAACGTCATGAACGTGCTTGTCAAATTACCTTGAAATAGGAGTATATTTAATTTGCATGCCCCTAATAACCCCTTTGGAGTTTTAGCGTGAGGTCTCAAAGTGCTAAGAAGTTGTCTGCTGTTCGGATCCTTCCTGCAGCTTATTATAAGCTGCAGCCTATAGTAGCTCCAAAATTGTTCTGTGCATTCAGTTGAACAGATTGATGTGCGTTTTGTAATTCTAACGGTTATCCATGGCAAATGAAGGCATTCTTCCGATCTTCCCTTCACTCATCTGCGCAGGATCGAGTGGCCGGTGGCCAGTCCAATAGTCCATGGTGTCGGCTAAGCCTAAGCTGTCTGCTGGTGCCGAGTCCCCCAACAACCCGTGGTGTTGTCAATTAAGAGTTGACAGTTGAGAGATGGACGCGTTGACGATTGCGTCCAGTGTCTCCTTACCAGCCTGCAAAGCTGCGACTGCGACCGATCATATCTTCCACTCCGCTTTACTCGATCACAATGGTATCGTCAGTAGTAGTGATCACCACTGCGGCCGATCTGCGCATGTGTTGAATCATTTTTTCTGCTTGGATACAGAGGAGCAGCACCAAGAGCGGAAGAAAGCTAAACCAATGGAATCCAAGCTTGATGAATGATGACTAAAGTGCATGCCCCGAAGAATCTATATCTCAATCTCCCCTCTTCTTCTCCCCGCTCTTCTCTCCGTGGAGTTCGACGTGGGTTATGGAGGGGGCTTGAACCCCCTCAGATCCCATGCTTGATACGCCTCTGACTAGCAGTAGCAGGGTGTTGTTTCAGTGTATGAAAGGTGTTGTTTGACTGTATGATACTACTACACTACTTTTGATACAAAGAAACAGAACCACTTTTAATACTAGTTCCCCATACCGTGGCTTTTGGAGCTTCTGCAGTTCATAGGCTTCTCGCAGCGGTGGACAAATTGGGTAGCAGTGTTGCTCTCCACAGCCAGCAGCAAGATCTCCCTGAACGGGCAGCACGGTCGTCGGATCTGTCACGCCCGAGGCCTAAGGCAAGGCGACCCATTATCGCCGCTGTTGTTTGTTATAGTCATGGAGGCCCTAAACTCCATGTTTTCCAGAGCCGAGGACAGGAGTTTGTTGAGGCCTTTGAACCTGAAGGCCGTTCCGTACAGGATTTCCTTGAATGCCGACGACGTGGTCGTATTCTTGCAACCTACGACTGCTGAACTCTCCGTCGCAAAGTCTATCCTCGCGTGCTTTGAGGGCGCCATCGGTCTGGCCACAAACCTCAAAAGTGCTCCATGACACCGATCAGATGCACCGAGGATCAGATACAAGAAGCCACTCGTTGCTTCCCCTGCACGATCTCGAATTTCCCGTGTAAATACCTGGGGTTGCCTCTCTCGATTTACAAGCTCAACAAGGTGGATGAGAAACCCATAGTGGACAAGGTCGCTGACCGGCTGCCGGCCTGCCGCCATGGATGGCCCGGTGGCTCACTCATGCGGGACGACTGGTACTCACTAAGGTCACTTTAACCTCTTTGGCGATTTACCCGGCGATCGCCATTCAGCTGTCCCCCTGGGCTATCAGAGCAATCGACAAGCTGCGCAGAGCGTTTCTGTGGAAAGGCACGGCGGCGGTGTCTGGGGGGCACTGCCTAGTTGCATGGTCGACGGCGTGTCGGCCGGTGGCGTTCGGAGGCTTGGGAATCATTGATCTACGTTCGATGGGCCTAGCGCTGCAGATGAGGTGGTTGTGGCTTAGTAGGGTTGAGCCGGACAGGCCAGGCGCGGGTTTGACAGTGCCCACCAACAACACGTTGTTGGCCATGTTCAACGCTTCAGTAGCTGTGGAGGTAAACGATGGCCGTTCTGTTCTTTTCTGGCGAGACAAATGGCTCGACGGTCAGTCTTTGGAGCAGATCGCACCCAACCTGCTGGCAACGGTGCCGGCGTGTGTCCGGAACTCCAGAACGGTGCGGGATGCACTTGAGGGCAGAAGATGGGTGAGGGATATCAAGGCAGGTTTAACTGCTCAGGTCATCCTGGAGTATCTGCGAGTTTGGGACCTGTTGGATGGACGCGTTCTCAGTGACCGGCCGGACTCCTTTCGATGGAAATGGACTAGCTCAGGTCAGTACTCTGCGTCTTCTGCATACAGAGCATTCTTCCTAGGGCTGACGGAGCAATTGGGCGCGAAGCAATTGTGGAAAATCAAAGCGCCGAACAAGTGCCGTTTCTTCCTGTGGTTGCTGCTGCATGGGCGCTGTTGCCTGTTGGACGTCAGATCGACTTCAACAGCATGGCTTGCCCAATCATGGTAACTGTGCCCTGTGCTCGCAAGAGGTGGAGACCCTTGATCACCTACTACTACATTGTGTGTATAGTAGAGAAGTATGGTTCAGAATCTTTAGGAGCGCCGGGTGGTAATCTCTTCTGCCGGACATCCACGACAGGGCGGTGGAATGGTGGCTGACAGGGAGGAAGCGTGTGGCGAAACCGTCCAGAGGCAGGTTTGATTTGGTGTTCGCTCTAGTGGTATGGAAGCTCTGGAATGAGAGGAACGAGAGTGTCTTCAAGCTTCCGCATCAGTTAGCGGGAAGGGTGAACGAGGAGCTGCAATGGTGGTGTTCGGCAGGGTTGGTCGCACAATTGTTTAACAAGTACTTCCTCCGTATTGGTATTAGAAGACGTTTAGGACAAGGTTTAAGTCAAACTTTGGGATTATAAATGATGCATAGTTTTTAAATTATTGAGTTTGAAAATGTGAAAATCATATCAATAGATTTGTCTTGAAAAATATTTTCATAAAAGTATAAATATATCATTTTTGAGTAAATATCTTTTTATAAAAATAAGTCAAAGTTGTGTTTTGAAGACCGCGTCACAGTAAAAAATGTCTTCTAATACCAATATGGAGGGAGTTGTACCTTAGCTCCTTTGTCCCCCCCGAGGGCTGGGCCGTAGCTGTTAGGGAGCCCTCTTGGGAGTTTTCTTGGTTGCTCTTTTCTTTTCAGCGCTGCACAGCGCTTGTACCCCTTTGTTTGTATGACGGTCACTCTCTTTTCTTCTTAATGCAATACGCGTGTTGCGCATTCTCGAAAAAAATACCGTGGAACCGACCGAGCTTGCCTTGTTTGAAACCGCATCAAGAAAAAAACCGCTTAATAAGATGTTTTTTTAATTTTAACCTTTTTTAATTATTTTTAAAAATAACCCCTAGCAAACATTATTTGCACCCGGTGACCCCTTTGTCGCGCCTGGTGGCGTGGCGCGGCAACCTACCTTTGTCGCGCCACATGCAGCGGCGCGGCGAGGTGGCACGCCGGCCCGCCCGCGCGCGCGCGCTAGGCGTGGGCCCGGCCCGCCGCGCCACATGCGCCGCGCGCGGCAGCCTTGTTGTGCCACCCCGCCTGGCGCAGCAGCGTCGAGTCAACAGGGCCCAGGCGGCCCCCTTTCTTCCTCCTCCTCCCTTTCTTCCTCTGCCCGAGCCCGCCTGCATCAGGCGGCGCTACCGCCGCCAGCCGGCACACCCCCAAATCCGGCGATTTGTGGTGGGGATAGTGTGGGAAATCGATCCCTGTATCCTTGGGAAGGTTTTTGCCCTTATTTAATCTCAGTTTCAGCACTAAATTTTGCCGGATTTTGCATGTATAGGTGAGCTAGGGTTTGACAAAAATTTGAAATTGTGATGTGTTAGATGTTGGATGTGTTGAAAGTGATGCTTTGGGTAGTTTCACTAGACATTTTGCCATCTATTGTTATGTTGAAAATACGTTGCTTTACTACATGCTTTAGTGTAGGTTTGCTTTACTACATGCTTAATACATGTTGAAAATATGTTGAAAGTGATTGTTAATGTTACATATGTTGTTGTACCGTATTTGAAATTGTTCATTTTGATAACATTGGTTGCAGGATTAGTAGACATGAGCCACCAAAACCCACGTTATTGTGCCATTGTTAGGGGTAAAGAAAGGTTTCCCGAAGAGTGGGATGAAAACGCTCCTGTGCCTCGAGCTCTCCCTGTACCCAATTGTTTATGTGGTGTGCCGGCTTATGTGAAACAGTCTAGGTGTGCTAGGACTGCTGGTAGAGCCTTCTACTGTTGTTGGATTAGGGAAGCACCACCCCCGGCAGCTCCTTGTTATTTCTTGCAGTGGATAGACGGGCCCGACAGGTTTGATCCTAGGATACGTCTCTTCCCATATGCGAGTCATGTCTTGAAGCCATATCATGAGTTATTCAACAATAGGTTCCTCCTCCACCGAATCCTCCACCGATGACCTATGAGGAGAAGTAGTTGGCTGCCATTGAGCGAGTTAACAACCCTCCATTATGTGATTGTGGAGTGCGTGTGTATCATCAACGGCCAAACATTAAGGCCCCAAATAAGTTTACACCATTCTTTCGTTGCTCTCTAAAGACTCTTATAAGTAAAAAGCATATCCTTGTTATCATTTGAGTTTTATAAATGTGCATGACTCATTGTTATTAATGGTTGTTGTGCATTTCAGAGTGAGTGGCCTAGGTGTGACTTCAATGAATACATACATGGACCAAGATCGGAGTGGCCAACCAAATTTGAAGTGAAAGAGTTCGAGTCCGGGACGAAGCCTTGGCCTTTCCTTAGCTATCCACCTTCACGGTGCAAATGTGGCATAGTAGCCACGGAAGGTGTTGTGCCATCTGAGCTAGGTTTTGGAATGTTTTGTGGCAATGCATATGGAGACTTTTGGGTGAGCATGATGTGAACTTCTTCGCTTTTGTTAGCACTATCGTCATTGTTGTCTTCATTTTGATTTAACTTTGTATGATACAGCCTTATATTTTGCAGGAGGGGCAGACTTGTGATTGGGAGCAATTTCTTGGTCGTCGTGAGTTAATGTTAGAGTTGGGACGAACTTCTGAACCTGGGAGGAGGTTTAAAACTGAAACTATTAGAAAGAAGATAAGATCAAAATATGGTGTGCCCTTACCGGAAGAGTAGGATCTAAGTGGTCCAATTTGTGATGAAATGGTTCGTGAAACTGGAGTGGAGCTAGAATTTGTAGTTGGTTACGCCAACTGCGAGAAAGTTGTGGCATATTGGCGTTGTAACAGGGAGAAGTTCTTAGAACGGGGGATACGTCTGTTGACTGCAGAGGAGAAGAGTGAGAAGAGGAGGAAAATGGAAGAGGAGTGGAAGGCATTGACGGAGAGGTCCAGGGATAGGTCGAGGAATGAAGCGGCTAGAAAGGCAGAGGTCGACAGAAAAAGGTAAGAGGATTGTGGGAGGATGATGAATGGTGCTCGAGTGTCAGTTGCATGCGTTGTAGTGCAATATTTTTTCAATGAACAAGTGTGTTTGGTTGTGTTGTATGAAGTGAACACTTTGTTATGTGATGTAGTTGATGATGAATGGTCCTCAAGTGTCAGTTGTATGTGTTGTAGTGCACTATTTTTTCAATGAAAAATTGTGTTTGGTTGTGTTGCATGCATTTTTATTAATGGAGCCGGAAATTAGAAAAATAACAAATTTAGGAATATTAGTTCCATTATTACAACACATTCAGGATCTAGTTTTTTTAGAACAATATTACACTACCATGATGTAAACGAAATAGTAGTTCAAATATTACAACACCGCATGGTCAAAGACAACGGCCTCATACAAAGTCTCAATATTTAGCCATCCTTGTGATGTGATGACAAAGGTTTATCTTTCTTGGTAACTTTTTTAGTTGGTGGATTAGGAACAGACGGGTTTGCTGAAGGATTGTAAAGACCACCCAGAGCATAAAGACCACCATAAGGAGGTTCCTCTCCTCTTGAAATGGCATCTGCAGTATTGCATCGCAAATAATGATGCATGTCTGGGGGAGCATAAAGACCATTCCAAGGGGGTCCTCTCCTCTTGCAATGGCATCTGCAGTTTTTCCTTGCAGATAACAAAGCATTCCTCTTTCAAAAGCGGTCATTTTCTTTGGATCAGGTGTTGTATTTGTGTTTTCCCCCTTCGGATCACCACCGCCATTACCATCCTCCCCCCTCCGGCAGAAACAGTAGACATCTCTAGTTATTGTTAAAAAAATGAACATGACAAAACATAATGATATCATGCATACGTTCTAACACAACATAATGATTCTAAATTAAATAAACTAAGTAAACTCCTTTTAAAAAGTATTTTAGAAATAAATTAAAAATTTCTTGCTAAAATCCCAAACTAATGACATTATTTTGAAGTAGTTAAACTGATTACATTAAATTAATAAAGAGAGGAAACGTACCTAAGACAGAAGATGAGCCCGTGGGGAGAGGGAGGAGCCTGCAAGGTGTGGCAGTACTGCGGTCGCTGTCGCTCTTTATATAGTCGTGGTATGGTGTAGGGTGTGTTTTCTTGTACTCACATCACATGTAGTAGGGTAGGGGGTAGGGTGTGTTTTCTCCCACGGATCGAATGGCCCACCACTTCTTCTCTTTCCCTATATATGTCACCCTTCAATTAACCATTGTTGTTCACAATAACCAGCAATGGATCCCTTGTCAGGTGAGGATAGTTCTCTCGGTCCTGACTTGTGGACAGAACAGGATCCCGAATGTAAGGAGTACTTCCCACCAAGAGAGAAGAGTTATTTCCGATCTTTGGGGGATGTTAGACCGTACAATTCGAAGAAACTAGTGAAGTGGCCAAGATGCATGCACAATGAGTTGTGTGTAATGAAAGTTTATGAGGGAGTTGGACTTTACTACTCCGGTCGTCGCTTTTGGCACTGTCCACGTGCGTGGGTAAGGAACACTACCACGAGTATTTCCATCAATTTATTTAGGTAACTAACATACTATTGTTGTTTGCAGTACTCGTATGACCCTATCAACTGTGGTTTCTCACAATGGGTTGATCCGCCAGCTATTCATCCATATGAAGAGTACATCACGTACCTAGAAGGACGCATCGAGAAGCTGAAGCATGAGCTCGCGGAGGCACTTACTCCTCCAGATCCACCATCTAGAGATGACGCGCTATGCACCTGCAGATGTCACATGAAGAACAGTCCACCGTCAAGTCCATCCCTGCCACCTCCACCCCCGTTTGGGAACTACTACATGCCTTCCCAAGAATCGAGTGGTTTTGGCTCTATGTTATCCAGACAGTTCTCGTACTAGTAGATTATTAGTGTTGTAATTGTTGTGTAAACTTCCTTATGCCATTTGCAGCTTTGAATTGAGAACCCCATCGTGAAACCCTAGCCTGCTTGGAATCCCTAACCTATTGAGTGATGGACATGATATGTCATGTACGTGTGCTTTAAAATTTGAATTGACAACACCCTGAAAAACCCTTTGCAGTCATGAAACAGTAGTCTACTTGGATTCCCTAGCCTTTTCAGTGAGCCATGTTGTCATGTACAACATTTGATTTGACAACACCCTGAAACAAACTATGCACTCATGAAACCCTAGGGTCCTTGGAATATCTAGCCTTTTCAGTGAGGCATCATTTCAACTGCAAAAACTGAAAAGTCTATAGAACTACAAATTGTTTTGTCAACACTGTTGCCATTGCTATTTCATTAGACATTTCTCTTACATAACAAGTTTGCAGTGGCATGCATGGCACATGTGCCATAACTAATCCTACCATGCCTTAGGGAATTTAAGTCACACAAGTTCGCAGTGGCATACATGGCACATGTGCCAATACTAATCCTAGCACGCCTTAGGTAATTTAAATCACACAAGTTTGCAGTGGCATGCATGGCACATGTGCCAATACTAATCCTAGCACGCCTTAGAAAATTTAAATCACACAAGCAATGGCACGTGTTATACATAACAACAATCATGCACCACTGATGAAGTCATTCCTCCACTTCTCGAAGTTCTCAAGTTCCTTCTTCACAAGAGCTTCAGTGCTGGGGTCTCCATCAATTTTCTTCCCCCTCGCCAGAAACGCGGCATCTGGACCACTGATGAAGTCGTCGATCCACTGCTCGAAGTGGCACGCCCTCGTCACCTTTGGAGCAACAGATCTACTGCGTCCCTTCAATATAGGCCACGTAGATACAAAGTCAGAAATGAACACCACGAAGTTGCTACAATGCTACTTAACAGTATCACTTACTGCAAATGCCGCAAGCTCCTTTTTAGCTTGATCGATGTTTTGGCAGCACTAGAAACGCCTGCCAAACGTTTCATCTTCACGGGAGACCTTGCATCCCGCATTCATGCCACAATGGCACTCTGAGGGGATCTCGCCCTTTGGCCGCTTGTTCAAACTGAGTATGGATCTATTGGGATCATTTGGGTATGCCCCCTCCATGGCTTCCATGGCCCTCCTCACATCCAAACCCTCTTGCCATCTCTGACGACCAACACTCTCAAACGATTGGAGGAACGGAGGTGAGGTAGGAGTGGAGGTTGCCTGTGAGGATTGGAAGTGAGTGATGAGTGGAGGCTACCCCCCTCATATATAGAGAGGTAGGTGTGGTGGACCCATTTCTCAAAATCGCTGTGGGTTTGGATTCTCGGACCCCGGCGTTCGACGGGTCATGGCTACAGTGGCCACGGGTTGCTCCTAGTCCCAGCAGCCTCATGCCTCACAAGACACATGAGGTTGTGCTCGCTACAGCGCTCACTCCACTAGGCAACTAGGACGAAAGAGACGGGCATTTGCAGTGACAAGGAGAGTCATGGAATCGTATTAACAAAATCTCTTGATCTAAAAAACCGAAGATATGTAGTAAAGCGCAAATTTCAAAACGTATCCTCAAACTGCCGCGCCACAGGCGAAGGTGCGGCAACACAACCTTGTCGCGCCATGGCAAATGTGGGATTGGATTCTCGGACCCCGGCGTTCGACGGGTCATGGCTACAGTGGCCAAGGGGACATGATGGACTGCGAGGCTTTCGATTGATAGTGATGCAGAAAAAGCAAAGGACCGGGCGCCGAGTAACAAAATTGTATCTCAAACTGCCACGCCATGTGCGACGGCACGGCAAAATATCACTGCCGCGCCATCGCGCATGACGTGGCAAGACCGCCCTGCCGCGCTTAAGTTCGACAACATTCAGTACGAGCCCCCGGACCAACATCGTATCCAACTGGTGGCGCGGCAAGGCAGTTTTGCCGCGCCATGCGAGATGGCGCGACAGAGGCTACATGCTGACGTCACTCCAACCCAAGTTGGTGCCGCCCCTGCCGCGCGCCTCCGCCGCGCCACACCGCCTGGCGCGACTGCCCAACGTTGCCGCACCGTGGCACCTGGCGCGGTAGTTTTATGTTGCCGCGCCACTACCTTCGAGACTCGAGGTCCGAGCCACAGTACTGGAACCGTTGAAACATTAGCGCGGTAGCACGGTCCTGCCGCACCACACCGCCTGGCGCGGCTGCCCAACGTTGCCGCGCTATGGCGCCTGGCGCGGTAGTTTTATGTTGCCGCGCCACTACCTTCGGGCCTCGGGGTCCGAGCCACGGTACTGGAACTGTTGAAACATAAGCGCGGCAGCACGGTCCTGCCGCGCCACGGCGCCTGGCGCGTAAAGGTTACACTGCCGCGCCGTCGGGGGTGGCGCGACAAACCTAGTGATGGTTCACACCTCTGCTATAGATGCTGTCCAGGACTCCCGCGCCAAGGTGTCTGGCGTGGCAGGCACACGTTGCCGCGCCATGCATGACGGCGTGGCAAGCCTGACGCCAGCCAGCTACCAAATTTTCTTCAGGTTTCTGTTGCCCTCGCCGACTCGACGCACCTGCACAAAAATAGTTCCATACACATCCAGAAGCCAATATGGGGACACTTCCCATGCACCAAACATAGTTCCATACAAAGTGCATACATTCAAACATAGTCCAACACACAAACATCACAGAAAGTCCGTAAGTTCAACATCCTAAGGCGAACACATGCTCTGACATAGTCCGACATACACAAACATCACATATAGTCCATAAGTTCAACGACACACAGAAACATCACATATGGTCCATAAGATCAACGACGGCGGCGGATTTGGTCCTCGGGGCTGAAAATTTGTTTAGGTTGACGTTCCCTCCCCGGTTCTGTGTCCAAGACGTTGGGAGTCCCAACGTCAGCGGGCCCACGTGGACGACGGCCGCGGGCTTTCTTCGCAGGAGGTGGGCGGGGCTGCAAAAGTTGGACACAACACTATAAAATGCAAGGTATTAACAAATGGCGACTTAGAAGGAAATTTTTAGATTCATTACCTGACTCGTCGACTCTCCTTGTGTCTGAGTAGCGGGTGGGGCATCAAACAGGACGTCCATCGGAATCTCTGACACGTACGCGGGGTCTCCACACTCACTAGCAGCTGCATGTGAGGAGTCTCCATCGTCCTCGTCACTTGGCTCAGGGGTGGCGATTTCCTTACCACGACCACGGCTGCCACTAGCAACAACACGACCCGCAGATGCCGACGCGGTGCGAGCGGTGCTTCGAGATGGGGTCCTTGTCAAGCTTCTAGCCCCGTGGTGAACTGAAGTACGGCGGGATCCTGAAGAAGTGCCCTGAACATTGTCGTCGTGGACAACATCTGGGGCCGCTATGCAGTTCAACTTCATTGCCATACACCTGCAGCTCCTTCGGACCCTCTGCAACATGCATTTGGTACAAATTGAAGACATATTCAAAATATGGATAAACTTAAGCATTCCATTTTTGAAAATTAATACTACCTCTGCAAAGTTGCGTAGGGCTCCACCTTCGGATGCACTTGCATGTTCCATGGTCACTCCTGCCTCATTTGCAAGCCTTGCAAGTTGTTGTCCCTACAAAAAACTCTTATTACAACTACAAATTTTTAGAAACCGGAGTGATCAAACAACATTGGCGTGGGATAAAATTACCAAGTAATCATGCAAAGGTGCTCGCTCTGGCTGTGTGCCCACACGTGTCAGGTTGTCGTACTCATCCGCTATGTCATCGTCGGAGTCTGAGGGGGCATCTTCAATGTGCTCGTCCGTCAAAGCTGCCTTGATCTTGGTTCTTGTAGAGGTATGGTACCACCTCAGGTACTCTCTATGTGGTCCAGCACGCCAAGCAGGGCCATCTTGAGGATCCATCCTCTAGCGATTGTTCCAAAGGTCCAAGTACGTAGCATGCTTCACCGTCCAATCATTCTCCTTGTATCTTTTTTGCCTGTTGACCCTGAAATACCAAAATTGCTTGTCACATTATTTACAAACCAACTTATGCCATATGAGAATAATGAAAAATACTTCGAGTTGGTTTCTTACTTGTGCAAGGCTGGAACGGTGGACACACTCTCTGGAGGCGAAGGCTGAACCCTCCCAAACTGTCGTAGCACCCTGTTTGGCAAATGCCACTCGACAACATAGTAGATGATGAGTGGCCCCGTTGACCTCCACAGAAGTATGTGTCTGTAACACATGGGTGAGAACTGGACGTGTTGAGGAAAGTCGCGGGTGCACGGTAGCCACTCGACCTACAAAAATACAACATGTTTAGAGAATATGTGATGAACCAAAATTTACAAATTGAACACGAACTAGTGGACATGGGTTTGTACCTGTGCCTGAGTAAGACAGTCCAACTCGTTTGTGTAGAACTTGTACCTCCTCCCCAGAGGACCACGTACCGCTGTCGCTGTCTTCCACACAAACCCAAAGTGGGTCGAGAATCATGCCGATCCAAGCCTGCAAAATAGTACCAAAATTTGAAAGATGAATAATTTATGAATATAAGTCTGCATGAATAAAGAACAAAAGATTTGTATGTACCTCAACTAGCCCGCGGTGTGGTCGGCCTACTGGAAGACGCTCCCAAATCCAAATCTGCAGGAGGTAAGCGCATCCGCCAAGGTTCGCGTCTCGTTCACTCTGCCTACAGGCATCACATAGCTGCCTATACAGCCATGCCAAAACAGCTGAACCCCAACTGTAGCCACGGATATTGTCCCAACCTTGACCCAAAAGTGGCAAAACCATCCAAGACACAGTGTTTCCCACAGCATCTGGTAGAAGGAACGTGACAACAAAGTGCCCCAGCCAAACACGTGTGTGCCTCTCTACAACAGCCTCAGCAGCTCCCTGGGGGCATACGGTGAAGTGCTGCCTCAACCAAACTGTGCTGACTCCAGAGGTCTTCTTCGACGCATCCCCCTCATCAGCATCTGGTGGTCTCACCCCAATGTGCAACTCGACCATGTCACGCCAACCAGCACTCTGAATGATCCCACTCACTGGCAGCCCCTCAAGTGGAAGACTAAGGATCATGGCGGTATCCTGCAAGCTAACTGTCATCTCCAGCAAGGTAGGTGGAAACAGTGGGTCTCCGGAAGCCATCGATCCACTAAGGCCGACAACAATGGCCCGTCCATCACAGGAAACTCACGAACCACGACCAAAGCAATGTCCAAGAAGCCCGCTCTAGCCAAGTACGGGGCGTATCTCTCGTCCCAAGGAAGTGGAAAGTGCTCTCGCACCCTCAACGGCTTCAAGTCCTGAAAAAACAATAAAATTCAATAATTACAACATTAACAATGTGTAGTCCTCAAAATGCAAGAAATATGCTTAGCTCACATATTAACACTTTTACATATTTAACATGTGCATCACACGAAAATTTAAAAACACGACTAGGAGGTAGAGTAACTAATAAATTTGGATCTTAAGTTCAGGCTTTTGTAAATAACCAAGATTCTCAAGCCAAAAACTTAGAAAAAAGAAACTCGACATGATGTAAAGGAAATGACAAAGATTTTGTAAATACCTCGTGGAGATCGGTGAGAAGGTGTGCACGATGGCTGACATCATATGTAGCCTCAAGGAGCGGGTACACTGGGTGCGCCATCCTGGAAAAAATTCACATGTAGTTAGTAACAATGATAAAAAATTGAAGCTAAGTATATACAAATATAAATAATGGGAAATGTAAAAAAATATTACTTGCATACAAAATTTCATAATTTTTCACCTACTAACATACTACCATGACACCTACCCTCAAGTTGGAAGCACCCATCCTTCTATTTGTCCCCGTTGCTTTTTTCTTACCCTTTGATTTTTTTCCGACACTTGCAGTTTTTAATTTCTTTGTGACATTTTGAGCAAAGATACGTCATCTTGTCCGCATCAGCTTCAAAATCACCTAAGTCATAATCAGCGGCAAACCTTCCTTGACACGCGTCCATGTCCCCTTTCAAACGCTTCTTTTGCCTCCTACCTTTTTTCATTTTCTTCAAAGACGGCAGTGGCACGTACTCTGGGCCATTGTATTCAGGCCATTGTGATAGATCAAGGTACGACTCAAAGCTGGATTCCCAAATCTTAATGGTGTGTTCTCTAAAGAACAAAGGAGACATGTACATGGCATTTTCATAGTCTAGACCTCTAGCAGTGCAAGCTGTCATCAAGTGAGAACAAGGAAGATGCAACAATTGAGGACCGTTACAGGTGCAAGTACCGGCCCGGAGGTCCACTCTATAGTGTCGACCGCCATGACTCTCCCCTCCAACATTAGTAGTAGAGGAACCTCGAATAGAATAAATCATTCTGTCTGGACCGTATGCTTCTGCATGTTGGTTCACAGATCTTAAAGCAGCATCATACATTATGCCATCTGCAAAGGATCCAATTTTACCCCCCTTATCCAACAAATCACGTGCATTCCGCCATCTTTTCACAAAATATTCATTGCATTTTTCAAATGAGTATTCAATGATCCCCGAGACGGGTCTACTTCTTATTCCTTTAAATATGTTGTTGACACTTTCAGAATAGTTTGTTGTCATGATACCCCAACGCATACCCCCCTCATCATATGCTTGAGCCCATTTGTCTTTATCCTCCATTTCATACTCCAACCGATCTTTAGTTTCCTCGTTCAAGTGCTTAACTAAGTCTGTGTAGTTCCTTAAATTTATCCTCCGTATGTACTGATGCCAGCGACTTCAACTTTGCTATTACCTCCTTGTTCTTTTGACGACGCCGCATATTGGCGGCAAAGTGCCTAATGCACCACCGATGAACAAGTGGTTGATACCCATCCAGGTGGTCGCTCGCACATTTGATGAGACCATGGTGACGATCTGAGATCATACATACCTGTCGCGTTGGACCAAGTATGTTAATGCGAACAAGCCTCATGAACCATGACCAACTGTCGTCATTCTCACTCTCGGCCAAGGCAAAAGCTAAAGGCACAAGTTGTTGTTCAGGTTCTACAACAACTGCCATCATGAGTGTACCTCTGTACTTGCCGGTCAAGAAGGTTCCGTCTACAAGTATCACCAGACGACAGTGTTGGAAAGCCACTTGACATTGTGGAAAGCTCCAAAAAAACACGTAGAAGGACGGGCTTCAAAACACAACCGTCAAGAACACACAAACCGGTCATGTAAGGGAACCATTTAACCCCAGGATTGAAGTGGTTCATGGCTCTCAAGACCCTTGGAATTTTTGCATATGACTCTTTCCAATCGCCCCAAAGCAAGGCAATTGCATGTTGCTTAGTCCGCCATGCCTTAGAATACTTCACACGATATCCAGCAAACATTAATATTTGCTCTATCAAACTGCTGGCCGTCACATCACTATTGTCACGAACAACGCCTAAGATACACCTTCCAATGTAACTTGCAGTTAATTGTGCGTGAACTCCCTTCACCTGACTCGAACGACATGTGTGAGGTTCCCTAACCTTTGTAATCTTCCATTTCCCTGTCCCTCTCTGCAGTCGTGCCCATACACGCCACATGCACCCTTGTTTGCACATTACTTCATACCTAAGATTCCTGTCCGAATGGACTAAGTGAAAGGCCTATAATGCTTCACTGCATAGTCAGCCAAGAAAAACTTAAGTTCATCAAGGGAGTCAAACAACATTTTCTCATGTATCTCAGGCTTAGTGGTAAAAATTATTCCTTCTGTGAACAAAATAGTAGAATCACAAATGGCTCTATCGATCCTACTCAAGTCTCTGTCATTGCGAACAGAAGGGAGTCCAAATTCGTACTGAGCCGGGTGCAAGTGTTCATCACTCTCACCAATTCTAGTGTTGTCCGGGAGCCTAGGTACGTGTTGTTCACTTTCACCATTTCTAGTGTTGATTGACGGCCTACTTATGTGCACTTCCCTTTCAAAGGTTGTATGGTTCACCGAGGGTCCTCCAACATCATCATGTTGAACACCATCCAAGTTAACCTCACTTAAACCAAGGAGTGCTTCAGCCGCATGTGCATTGGCATCATTTTGCTCTTCCGCATCCTCCTCATCAGACTCATCTTCGGACTCACCTTCTTCAGAGCTGTCAGATATATCATCATCGTCCATGGTTTCTTCCTCCCGCTCAAAACAACCATTGGGAAAATCATCATTCACCATCCCAACCTCCCGACGAGGTTCCCTACAACCTAAGTCCTCCTCTAAAATTGTAGACTCTTGTGTACCATTTTGAACCTCAAACGACACTTCCTCATTCATGTTGACATTACCACTAGGCCCATGAGTAATATCTACCACAACCGCCAGACATGACACATTAGCTTGACCAACTACCTTCTTATACCGATTCCAATTTTCTTCACTTGACAAGCTCATCAACACATAATGAGTTCTAGCCTTCCCACAATCAAAACGACCGCTAAATGTCAACTCATGCATTCCAACTCCATAGTTGACCATTGCACAATAAAGTACATCCTTTAAGGTTGGCGGACCATCAAATGTTTCTACTAACTCTGTCATATTCTCAAACTCTCCATTTTTCTTTAACTACGCCCCCATGAAACATGCGAACTAAACAGTCCATCTACAAAATTTAAAGAACTTCATGAAATAACTTGTTTCATAAGTACATGGTACTAGAATAGATGATTTATTATAAATATACATGCAAAATTAGAATAGTGTTCAACAAAAATTATATTCATCTCGATTAGTTATATATATCTAATGTATGTACACATTATGCATATTGTGTTATTCAACAAAATTGTTAGGTATTCCCAATAATAAAGGTGTATCCATATAATAGCTTCACCCATTATCAACTACACTAAACATTTGACTCCAACATCATTAAATCGATTCATGCAACATGTTCTACACGTCAATAACACGGGCAGAGATACTACTGGGTATGAACTAATCATCAATTACATTAAAACAAATTGCATTTCGTCTAAATTTCAAATTTTTAGAGCTAACCCTAGGTCACAAACATATCCTCCGATCTACATAATGCAACGGTGAAAGAGGGGGAGAAGTAGGGGAATACCTTCACAAGAACGCGGGGAACAATTTCCCCCACTTTTCCCACCCCAAATCCACCGATTTGGGGCCGAAATCAGGGGGGCGGCGGCCGGCGGCGGCGGTTAGGGCGGCGCGGCCTCGGGTCCGGAGAGGAAGAAAGGGAAGAGGAAGAAGGAAGGGTGCCGCGCGGGCCCCGTTGACTCGGCTCCGCCGCGCCGGGCGGGGTGGCGCGGCAAGGCCGCCGCGCCGTGCATGTGGCGCGCGGGCCCGGCCCACGCCGGCGCGCGCGCGCGCCACGGCCGGCCGGTGTGGCGCCGCTGCATGTGGCGCGGCAAAGGCTGGCTGCCGCGTCACGCCGCCAGGCGCGGCCAAAGAGGTCACCGGGTGCAAATAATGTTTGTCAGGGGTTATTTTAAAAAAATAATTAAAAATCGGTTAAAATTAAAAAAATATCCGAAAATAAGCGAGTCTGGATCAGTTTCTGCGATTTAGTACAAATAAACGTGGTGGAAAAAGGTGTGGCTGTTTGGCAGTTTCAGCTTATTTCAACCATAAGCTGACTTGAAGCTGTTCTAAACAGTCATATGGATAACATCAGGTTATGAATTTTTAATCGTTTTAGCAGCACCGGGGGTGCTCCTCTAGATGTTTTCATGCTTTTTCTTGGTTATTTATTTAACTATTTATATCATTAGAAAATTCTATCCATTTGAACCCATCCCCCAGAATTTTACAAAGCTTTCAAAAAGTGGTTTAAAGTTCAACTAAGGAATAAGGAATAACAGGCGACACCGTGAGATGAACACCATCCCCAATCAAAACTGAGAGAATCCATTGGCTCCGAAACATCAATCGATCACAGAATGGCGATGTCTCACGATTCAGCGTCTCACACAACCAGCTGGTTCCACGACACATCACCCTCACAAACAAAAAACTACGCTGATCGGGAACAACAACACGGCAAAATATGCTCCTACACCTATAGCAAACCAACAGCCTACAACAACACATACTGTGCACTTCATCATCCTTCAGACGCCCACCTAGTGTGCCTGTGCTGTCCTAGACGCCGGCAGCGGGGAGCCTGCCGCTGCTGGCAATGGGGAGGCTGAACCTGACAGGCGTCGCGGCGAGGGCAGCGCCTTCATGGGTGACCTGGGGATGGAACCTGATGCCGATGTCCGCTTTGTGTCCACCTGTGGTGCTGTGATGTTGTACTTGGAGTCCTGCAACTGCTCCAGTTTCTCCAGGACCTCAGACATCGCTGGCCGTGCCTTGGCATCGTTGCCGATGCACTGCAGGGCAATGCTTGCGACTGCGTGTGCGCCTTTCTTCGGGTACTGTCCGCCCAACTTAGAGTCCATGATGCGGTACAGACGGCGCTTGTCGCGCAGGTAGGGTTTTGCCCAGTCGACGAGGTTCTGCTCAGATACTGGTTTTGATTTGTCTAGTGCCCGACGACCTGTCAGTAACTCCAGCAGCACCACGCCGTAGCTGTAGACATCTGCCTTTACTGAGAGCCGACCTGTACATTGAGAGAAAAATTGTATCAAAATATACCCAACAGTTCACATCTTTGGATTTGAAACTTTAACACATTCACTGGTTTTGTGCCCACAGCTCGGGAATGGGCCCTGTATATGGATACATCTCCATCAAGTATGTAACTAGACTAAGTACATCGTCACATTCCACTTCTGTGTCCCTTCAGAAGTGATGCTATGTAATAGAGCATCTGTTTGTCTAATGACATTTTTACAGACAATTGTTGAACATAACCTTTAAATCTGTTTGCAGAGCTTGTGATAGTTATTTTATTCTAATAGGTTTGTCCTAGGCCACTAATCTAAATCCTAGAAGTATCTCTTCTATGTACCAATGGCAATAGGTTACAATATTAAGGTTTAGCCACTAGATTAAGCAAATGGACAATCCATAAATAAGTGAGGCACTGTAAAAACAAATAAACAATACTATAAAAGCATATTTTATAGCTCCACATTCAACAATGGATCTTCTACATATAGCCTTCTCTAGATATGCAACTGTATGCAGTAGATGATGCAGATACTGTTTTCTGTGGGATAAAGATCATGAATGCACATATGACCTCTAATCACAGTTTTCTATGAAATGTAATTGAGCAACTTTTTTGTGAGATGACCTTCTTTTTACAAGACAATAATACAGAAAACAATGCACCTTTTAGCAAGTCAGACATGTTTTCAAAAAACCATAAGCAATGTTCTGCAAAGTACACACCACAATGACATAAATAGAAATCCAGTGGGTTGGAGTGGTATGTTTGATTAGTTCAAAAGTAGTAGTATTACACCAATTTTGCTGATTCAATAACCAGAAAAGGGAAATTAAAAGGTAAAGCTAAGATATTTGGATTTTATTACGGGAGTCCATAGTGAGCATGTAATCCTGAGCCATAAGTAAATAAGTGTACATGATAGGCAAAAAAAGTGCTAACTCAAAGCAAATACAGCGTTAGATACAAATTAGAAGGTAAAATTGAACTTGAGGTGATATTAAGGAACTTTAATTCGAGTTCAGGTATATAATGTCAAATAAATGGCAAGTATCCAGGGAGTAAAGACATTCTGTTGTATGGTGTATCTTCATCAGTTCAGAGTCCCAAATCGCATACATTCAAAATTGAGATTTTTTTCTAACCTGTTGCAACATATTCTGGAGCTGCATAACCTCGTGTGCCCATGACTTGTGTAGAAACATGGGTTCTATCCCCGGTTGGACCTGCTTTTGCCAAGCCAAAATCCGAAAGCTTGGCATTGAACTCCTGCATTGATGGGAAAAGACGTTAAGAAAAACAAAGAGGGGGAGATTTACAACTTTGCTCAGAACAAGGTTGAGTGGTCATTTAATGTGATACCGAGTCAAGGAGAATATTTGATGCCTTAAAATCACGATATATAACTTGGTTCTCAGCATCATGCAGAAACGATAAACCCCTAGCAGCCCCAATTGCAACTTTGAGTCTTATTCCCCAGGATAAAGGATCCGCACCTCCTAAAAGAATGAAAAGTTTCTGTAGGACTTAGGGGGGAAATTTAAGATACTGAAACAATAGTTTGCATTAGATTAAAAATCATACGTCTGAATAGATGATTTTCCAAACTTCCTTTAGGCATGAACTCATACACCAAGAGTCGGTTGTCACCATCTGAGCAATAACCAATGAGCTTGACGAGATTCTGGTGCTGAAGTTGGCCAAGGTAGTCAACCTCTGTCTGCAGGAGGTCATCCCAGTCAATACAAACAGTAAAGTACCTCTGAGAAACTTGAGAATATGAGCAAAAGCACTGGCGAACATACCAGCCATTCCTTGTGGCCTTGAAAGCCTTCTGGTTTTAGCTTCTTGATGGCTACAACCATACCATTTCCCGGCTTTGAAGGGGCAAGAGTTTGCTCATCAATCCAGCCTTTGAACACATAGCCAAATCCTCCTTCCCCAAGAAGACTGTCGGACCGGAAGTTCTTAGACGAAGCCTTGAGATCACCAAATGAGAATGCCTTCAAATTCGGTGATGACAAGATTTCCCCTTCTGTCCTAGGAGTAGGAAGCTCTCTACTTTCTTTGTATGAGGGTACAGTCCAAGATGACCGAGTCGAGCCACTTTTGACTGTAGAGGGATTGGATGAAGAACTTGATTTGCTTCCTACTTTTGATTGATCTGATGTGTCATCAATGAACACAAGACATGTGTATAAGCGCAATGGGCACCATGAATACATTCAGTTGCATATGGATATTGTAATTATTGACTGATTCCTTCACTTTGGAGGTAACACAATTGAAGATAAAGTAGACAATTATGAACTACAAAATCAGCTAAGTTTAATGCAGAGCTCTCAGGAGCATCTTTGCATTTCTGTCAGACAATCATGCTAATTCCAACTTCCAAGAAGAAGCAATATGCAGCCCTTTTTAGCTAATCTAACCAGAAAATTTGGCCAAGGCCAATCCATGAGTTTGGGCATACAATTTGAAAATTCCAACAGCAGACTAGAGGGTAGGTATCCTTTCCAATCTCTATATGGAGAAACACATGCCTAGCCAGTTATTATGACAATCAAGAAAAAGGCAAAAAAAATCATTTTTCCTCTTCCATGAAACAAATGCCTAGCCAGTTATTATGGCAATCAATAGCTAACACTTATATAATATAACGAACAAGGAAAAGAAGAAAGCGAGGGCACACAAAGCAGCAAACACCCAAAATAGTCAGTAAAAGCTAGCAGCAGAGGCAACCCAGCATCAGCACCCAATCATCGGTGAAGGAAAAGGCGCGCATCTGCAAGGAGCTCCTTTGCCAAATCAATCAGCCATCCCGCCGAGCAGCCTGCCACTACCGCGGGATCGGATCCGCCATATGGAGGCATGGAGCAGACAGCCAGAAGCAGTTGCCAAGAAGCTGGGCAGAAAGAAGGGTCGGGAAGGCGCACTCACAGGTGGTGGTGGTGGTGGTGGTGGTGTTGTCCACCGGCACCGCTTTGTCCATGCAGTTCCCCATCTCCTTCCAACGCTGCCGCCGGCCAAATTAACCTACCGGCGACGCATCGACCGGACCCAGCAGCCGCAGGCCCCGACGCCCTCCTGGTGCGGCGGAGCTGCCAAGAACAGCAGCAGCGGCCAGCGGGGGTGGGAGTCTCTCCGCACGCGCCTGCGGAGAACTCGGCAGGAGTCAACGCCAATTGGGCGCTCCCTCCCCACCCGAAACCCAATCTTCCGGAGGATCTGATGAGCCGAGCCCGACCGCGCGATGCCCGACACGCGAGCGCGCCGGCGGAAGCACGCGCAAGAAACGCGCCCTGAACCTGAACCTGAACCTGAACCTCCCCGACGGAGTCAAGTCAACCCGGCCGGCGGCTGCCGTGCTCGCCCGAGGAGTGGGAGTGCCGTGTGGACGGGGTTCTGGAGGAGGCGCGCGCGCGTCCGCGCGGCTCGAGGGGGAGTGTGTGGAGGCGGAGCGGAAGCGAGGGAGGAAGAGGCGAGAGACAGTCGCTGTCGGGTGGGGCTGGCTGCTACCGCGGTAGAGGAGCAATGGGGAAAAGGTTGGCGGTTCTTTAAAAGGCGAGTGTGATCTGGTCTTTGTTGAACAAATGATGAGCTTAATTCTTGTTCGTTCGTTACTGTATTTGCTGCGTCAGTGTCAGGGTGAGGTAATGCGTGATGACGGAGCCGACGATGCCTAATGAATATGCTACTAGTTGCATAAGATTAGCCTTAGACACTATAATTTAGTCATAGAATTCAAGAGATCCCCGCTTTAGGTTTTTTTTATTCCAAATACTAGGTCATCCCAACTTGCCAACACAAACTATGAATGCACACCAGCACACATTTGAATGTGCTGGCGCCCTATTACACACCTGCAAGGCTGGCTGCTAGTGAAAGCACGTACATGCTTATTATGGTCATGATTTTTAAACATAACTGAGTGGAATTGGAGCGTCATACATCTATATATATACTTCTCCGACAAATATTCAAATTGCGTTCGTTTTCAATTGGGTATACTTTGGTTGTTTCGAGAGAAAATCATGCCGCTCAGTTCTTTGGCTTGGTCTGGTTTGCTCGAGAGAAAAGATCTTCTTACGGTGCTACCGATAAGCCAAGCGAACAGGCTTCGGAAAACATGTACCCATTTTTTTCATCGAATAGAAGAAACTGGTGTGAATAAGGTTAGGAATGGGACGATCCAAATCAAGTTTAGTCAAATTTAGTTTCATGTGGCCATCACATCAAGATTGGTGGAGAGATGACAAATATATTTTTTTCTATCCCTAATAAACAAGTGTCGTTTGTCAAAAAACACGTTTATCGAACGACACATATTTAGAAATGGATGGAATACACGATAATGATAAGCACCACCAGAGTCTTATCTCTCATAGTACACAAATATTAGCTAGGATCGTCTTTGGACTTGATAAATTTCACGAGGTCTTTTACAATGCACAATACTACCTAACGAGTAGTATGGTACTATAACCGATTTTTTTTGCTACTGGTAAAATGATAATTTATTTGAAAAATAAAATGATAATTTGCTCGAAATATATTGACCAACGTGAGATAAGGTTAAAAAAATTTACATATGTTACAACAATATTATTTTTCATAGTTTTGATCACACCCTCATACTACCTATAAATACTACACATACTAAAAAAACGAATAGTACTTAATTAATTTCAACTTGTTGTATCGTTCAAAATATGATAGTGCAAAGTAGAGTTGTGCACCGTAGAACCTCAATCTCATCTGCAGCATTGTCTCATGCCATCTTTATCTTTCTCTTAAACTAACTAAGTATTATCTAAAATATGTCTATGAGGTATTTTTACTTAATGGGAAGTAGGCATCTCATTCATAGGCAAGAGCAGGCCGGCCTGAAGGCATGAACTGAAGGCATTAAATGGCTTTGAAGGATGCGGTGTAGCCTGTGCGGAGTACAGTATCTTTCTTTCTATAAAAATATATGGAATCCGCGATCCTATCCTATTTTTTTAAGTAATTTTAGCATTCGAAATTCTTTTCTTTCGCAAGAGCACTCAAACATAGATTGAAGATCTTCAGTTCTTCGGTCGGCAGCCGCAGTCAGTAATAGCAAGCTGCAGGCTGTCCCATACTACTTTTCCTTTGAATGTTCATTCTGGAATTGAATGTCACAAACAAGACTCATACTTCTGACTTTGAACTGCTTGAACCTTGCCTGTCAAATCTAACAGTGTGTACGGCGATAAGTGTGTGCATCACAATAGGACCTTTTGCCATTTGTAAATTTGCAAGAGCATCTCTATGGGTTTGTCAAACTATTTTGGCATCCATCTAAATTTGGCAAAGTAAGAAAAATTGGCCTCCAACAGTTTGGCAAACTAATTTGGTAAAAATAGAAATTTGGCAAAACTCAGCTCCCCACGCCGAAATATATACGCACTCTCATCTCGGTTGGCGTCGGCGTTTCTCCACGCGACAAGCCAGGTGGGAGCGTGACAAAAGAAATAAAGAATAGAGAATGGTTCCTGGTGCAAGTTTTAAATAGGTGGAAGGGCGTAAATATATTTTTATTTCTCTCAGGTTAGCAAGTGAATTATGTTAAACTGTTGGAGATGAACCTTTTTTTTACATAGCATATTTTTTATAAGTTGAAAAACACAAGATTTGTCAACTAAATTTAGCAAACACTTGGAGATGCTCTAATAGTTCAGTGAGATGGATAACTATTGTATATGTTTGCTTTTTTAGATATCCGAAATTAGAGAAGTAGTACCAAATAAATTCTTCTAGTTCACACGCGTCCGCTGGGACTGGGACGGCTACAGCAGCAAGGAAAATTCCAGCCCTTAAATTGGGGACGCATATGCAACGTGGTCAATGCGGCACTCGACGATATGGGGGTGGGTGGGAGCCACACACACACGGTCACGACTGCGCTCAAATAAAAGCATGTTTTTGTTGCCTTGCAAATCTCTCTAAAGCCTTTGCATTAAACAAAATGATGGGCAGCAAATTCCACTCCCCTTCTCTTCATGAAACGCGACGCTCTCGGCTCTCTCATGAAGTCATGATCGATGTGTTTTGTTTCGTTGTCAACTGAGAACACGTCTACTAGATGGCGAGACGCGACGAAGCATACTTCACAAGCACCCAAAAGACCCGGGATTTGAAGGTTGGCGAAGTCAGGATCCTTTGCCGGCCTGCGCCTTGTTCGCTTGGCTTATCAGCCACCACAAACAAAGATTTTTCTCTCTAACAAAGTTAGCCCACCAAAGAACGTACCAAAAGAAGATTTTCTTTCTCGTAACAAATCAGCACCAGCCATCAGTCACCATCCAAACGAACGGACTGCAGATTAGCTAGGTGCGGAAAAACTTGTAAACTAATTAAATTACGTACTTGACTGGGGTCTCTAGTTTTGCTCTAGTCGAATCGCTGCTGCTGCCCTTGACCAATGCGAGTAGCTACTACTTTTCTTCCCTCCCGGCCCCTGTCCTCATCATGCCTGCACTTTTCTGCGTGGCATTTATTAATTGTAAGGTAAGTGAAATAAATTAGTGGCAATGAGCAGGGATTTGATTTTTTTATATTTTGTTTGTAAAGGTCCTTTTTGTCCAGTGTACTGCACTGACAAGCAATCCCCGTCAGGTTTTTTATACCGACCTGTATATTTTTACTGCTACCCAACGGTAAGGGTATACCGGAGCGGTATAAACAGCATACCGCTTCTTATCGCTCAAATTCAAAATCCAAACCAAAATCGCCTATACAAAAAATCGTCTATACAAACGGTAACCAGCGGTATACCGCGGTATAAATAATTTATACCGCTGCGGTAAGGATTTATACCGCTCGGTAATGAATTCGAAAGACATGAAAATTTTGATATGATGTTGGCACAAATTAGTGTTAAATACCACCCCCAATCAATAATTTATAGTTATGCATAGAAATACTACACCAAACAAAATAATATTAGGCGTGCATAGGTGAGTTGATAGCTCAAATACAAATAGTTCAAATACAGATAACCGCGGTATCATACAAGTCATACAACACAAGTTCAATGGTAGAAAGTAAAGATCCCCATTTGGGTCGCGGAGTGGTACTCGGCGATGGACATGACATTCAAGCCATACGAGATCTTTAGGTCTGCCTGACATTGTCTACTTGCAGAAATGCCAACACAAACAAAAGATTACTTAATCGTATACCTAAAAAATGTACCTAGATCTGAAACAGATCCTAACTAAAATTGGATCCTACCACAAATCCTACATTCCTACCACAAATTATCCTACCTAAGTGTAACGCCCGCGTTTTTAGCTCCAAATAAATCACCTAATAAATCGTGCGTATTTTCAAAACTGTCCAGCCGAGCTCAGCTACCCCCCTTCAAACCCTAACCATCGTCCCTCTCTCTCACCCCGGCGCGCGTGCCGCGAATCCCGCCGCACCGCCCGCACCCGGCCAGCACCCACGCATGCTTTCCCAACGCCGCGGTCGGCCACCGTGCCGGAATCCCGCGCACGCCGCGGTCCCACCGGCCGGTCCGCCTCGCCATCACCGCCGTCCCGAAAACCACGCCGACGCCCGGAAATCATAAAACACCACAAAAACCCTTCCCCTATTTTCCTAACAGTTTTCTCTAATTTTCTAAACTTTTTCCCAATTTCTTTCCTCTCTTTTTCCCATTTTTCTTTTCTTTTCCTTCCTTTTCCTTCTTTTCTTTCTTTTCCTTCCCTTTTTCCTTTTTCCTCTTTTCTTTTCTTCCTTTCCCTTTCTTTCTTCTCTCTCCCTCCCTTCCTTCTTCTCCCCCCCGCGGCCGGACCGCCCCCCCCGACCGCCGCCCGGCGCCGTTGACCCCGGCCCGCGCGCCCGTGCCGACCGCGCTACCCCCCTCGCACGCCACCGCGCCGCCCACCTCTCGCGCCGCACCGCAGACGGCCCCCACGACGCGACGCGTCCCTCGCCGCCGCACCATCGCGCCCGCGCCGACCGGTCACCTCCACCGCCCCGAGGCCGCCCCGCCGCCGCACGTCGGGTCCCGTCCACGCACCGCGCCCCCTCGCCGCACGAGTTGACCCGCCACCGGCCGCCGCCTCGCGAAGCCGCTCGAGCTCGTCGGAGTCGACCTCGCCGAGCACCGGTGTGCACAAAAATCTCCCCCCGAACCGACCTCGCTCCGGCTATAAATAGCCCCCGCCCCGTCCTCGCCGCACCACCAAGCCACCACAACCTCTCCATTGCCTCGCCGCACGACCACACCGAGCCACCACCGCAAGCCAGCACCACCAGTCCGTCGTCGCCCGCCGATCTGGTTCCTCGCGCCGTCCTAGCCCAAGGTGAGCACGGGGATGAGAAGCCCTCGCCCTCCGCCTCCTTTTCCCCCCCCCCGCCGCCGCCGGCCCCCGGAGGCCGCCGCCCGCCGCCGGACCGAGGCGTCCTGCCCCCCTCCCCTGTCTGGATCGGGGAGGAAGAATGGCATGTTTGCCCAAACCCCCCTCCTGTTTCCTTCTTTTTCCAAAATATCCCCTGCCTTATTCCCCCTCTCTCTCCTTCTTTCCAAAACAGCCCCTAGGTTAAGGTTTAATTGTAAAATAAATTCTGTCAAGCCCTAAACAACTTACAACCAGGCCCTAACCAAATTTATATTACCATAAACATCCCTGTCTCCGTTAATAGAAATTACTAATAGGTCCTTAGCCCCTATAACCTCTCTTTAACTCGACATTTCATGCACGATTTTATTCCCGATTAAATCCAAATTTCACCACACCCTTCCCAGTAGTACCCCCGCCGAACCAACCCCCTCCCTGGGACTTATATATATACCCCCTCTCCGCTCATTTCCCCTCCTCGAGCTCGGCCGGAAATATGTGTGCTGATATTGCTTGCTTGCCTATGTGTGCACTATAGCCGACGGGGTAGACGGAGGAAGGTACCCCGAGCCGGAGATCGAAGCCGACTACTGCGAGCAGGAGCCCGAAGTCCCGAACGCCGAGCCGGCACTCCCCGAAGACTTCGAAGACGGCAAGTTCAATCTCATCCTTTGATGCATGTTTCTGTCCTAATTTTATAAATATATACCCTATACCCATTTTATAAATTGCATATTGTTTACTGCAAAACATGGTAGGATAGCCACCCTTGATTGCCATGATTGAACCTTGTTTTGGCCTGAATGTTTGCTTTAAAATGTGTGAGTGCTTTCAAAATGTGTGAGTGCTTTAAAAACAAAAAGGGAGATGTTTGGAAAATGAGTAAAGAACTGGGTAGACGGGATGGATGTGTGTGTCAGGAGTATGGGTAAGCTCGTACCTGTGTGGTTGAGCGTGTTGGGAGTAGTCCATCTTGTCGGTTAAGGACCGGGTTGCGTGACATCTCACCTGACCCAAATCATCGTACAACCACTCGACCGTTGTATGTGGCAACGGCTTAGCATAAATCCCACTAGTTAACCTACTTGCCATCTGGTGTGCGGGTGAGCAGCGGGAGACCAAGGAGTAGGGGTACGCTCCGTGTGAGGTACGCCCCGGTTATGTGGTATAACCCCTTGGGTGCTTCCGTGGTGGCTCGTAGTGTTAGCTAAGGTGGGTAATGGCTTTGATAGGATCCGTACCTAAGACCGAGGTGTCCGTGTGACTCGTACCCTACTTGTGGGTAAAGATGTACAACCTCTCGCAGGTGTCAAACCTATTCGAATAGTCGTGTCCACGGTATTGGACGAGTCACGGTGTGGTCACAAAAACTAGTGTTTGGGATGGGATGATTTCGGCGTGAGTTGTTTTCTCGGGTGAAGTGTGTGGCCGTGTGCTCGGGCTACGACGGACGGGAAGTCCGGTAGTTCTACAGTGGTTTTCCTAAAACAAGTGAGTCACTTTGGTTGTGAAATGATATGCGAAAACCTGTTTGAAATAAACCCCTGCATGTGTAAGTTTGCAAAATGAACCTTAACCTAATCCTTGTTATACTCTATGCATTCTGCTTATAAGCCCCTCCGTGGGTGGGGTTGGATTTGCTGAGTACGTATGTGCTCACCCTTGTTTTACTAACTATTTTACAGAGGAGGATCCCGATTATATTCCCGAAGACGTCGAGTAGGTCGCTACCCTACACCCAACCGTGCCTGTGTACCCAGGGCCCCTACCGAAAGCTTCCATGGTGTGGTACTCTGAGGAGGCTATGGAAGCCTTTGCTATCGTAGTATGGTCGTTAGCGTTTGTGTTGTTCCTTGTAGCGTTGGCACTACCGTGCCCTCTGTGTCGCCGTGATGTAAAAGACTGATCCACCTATTGTAATAAATGTGTTACCAGCCTCCTGGGACTGGTATTTGTGTCACATTTAGTCACCTCTGATGAGGGGACGCTGTCGGTGTTTTAGACCGGCAACCTACTACGGGGAGTACCCGAAGTAGATGATTGTGACTCGCCGAGATCGGTAACTCGAAGGAAGAGACACGTGGCACACAATTTAGACAGGTTCGAGCCGCGAGGTGCGTAATACCCTACGTCCTGAATGCTGCGTAGCTCTGGATTGATAGGGCACGATTACAAGATGGTGCAATAGTGCGCCGTGGGTTGTAGGGGATTGAGATTCGATGTTAGGGATCGGTCCCTGCCTCGCCTTATATAGTCCGGGAGGCAGGGTTACAAGTCGGAGTAGGGAAGGAGTACTAGCCGAGTACGTCTAGGAGACCTCCATACAAAGGCGGAACGTGTACGAGTCCTAACCGAGTACTACTCCTTGTCGTCCTTGTGCTCCACGCCTTCGTGTGCCGTGTAGCGCAAGCCGGTAGTCCTGTGGGCCCACCGAGTAGTCGGTCCTGGTACCCACCGAGGTAGCGGGCCCAGGGAGGTCCATACGACAAGCCCCCGAGTACTTTGTAGTCGAGAAGGATAGCTTCCAGTAATCTTGACGGCCTTAACGAGTAGTCCTCAAGCGTCCCCGAGGGCTACAAGTCAAAAGTCCTCAAGAGTAGTCGAAGCATCCCGAGGCTGGAATGTACTCCAGCTGATGTTGAGCAATCTTGAAGTCTTCTCGAGTAGTCCCAAGCGTCCTTGAAATCGCCTTCGAAGGTCTTCAAGAAATGCCTCGTCTTGTCTTGAAGCCGAAGCCGTCATGGAGATGCGATTTGCGTAACCGCAATCTACATGGAGTAGCCCCCCGAGCCTCGAGCCGCGGGCTCTGGCTGAGGATCCATCCGAAGTCTTGGCAAGAAAATCCCGAAAAATCCGAAGAGAAAAAACCGAAGGACACGTGGCACGGAGCCCCCGAGCCTTGAGTCGAGTACTTCCTCTCGAATTGAAGTGTCTTCTTGGAGAATGTGTCCTGAGATGCTCTTGAGACTAGCCGCGTCCCAGGTAGTCGAGTAGACGTAGCCAAGCCCCCGAGGTGAGGCGCGTCGACTAGTAGAATACGAAGAGTCACGCGCGGCCGCTGAGTCAGCCGTGCGTGAACTTATCCAACCGCCCGTTGCGGAGGCGATTTTGGCTTATAAATAGAAGCCGATACCCTTAGGGTTTTCACCCCAAGCGAGCCGCAGTCATTCCTGTTTGAAACTTGAAGTAGAATCCACTCCGCCGCCTCGCCGCCGCCGTAGTAGATCCGAGCGCATCGCCGCCCGAAGGATTTAGGGTAGCCCCCGAGCGAATGCGAGTGAAGACTCCTTGCACTTGGAGGATGAAGCCGTCGCCGTCGAAGACGTCCAAGGCCGGCGGAAAGAAGAGGAGCCGCGCAGAGGCCGCCGCGGCCGCCACAGATGCGGCGCCGCCCATGTCTCCACCGCGCGCCGATCCGAGCCGCGAGTGGAAAAAGTCGAAGGTCAAGACGGAGGACTGGCCGACCCCCGTTGAACGAGCGGGTTCATCAGGGAGAAGGAGATCGATATGTGGAGATCCGCCGCAGGGGATCCCTATCCAATGGAGAAGGCCGAAGACGAGATCCCGATGTTCTCGCGCTTCGTGGAGCGCGGGCTTGCGCTCCCAGCCAGCGACTTCTTCAAGGGGCTGCTCAAGTACTATGGCATCGAGTACCTCAATCTGAATCCCAATGGTATCTTCCATACTTCTGTCTTCGTACACTTCTGCGAAGCCTTCTTGGGAATCAAGCCGCACTGGGTGCTCTTCCGGAAGTTCTTCCGCGTGAAGCCGCAGCCCAGCGCCTCCAACCCTAGGGTAGTCGGAGGGGCCGGAATCCAGTTGAGGGAGGACGCCGCGGAGCAGTACCTGGCGTACAAGCTCGTGGACTCCAACACCGACTGGAAGACGAGATGGTTCTACATCACGAACCACCATCCCGAGCTGCCGAAGCCGAGCGGACGGCAACCCGTGTGCACCAAGAGTGGTGGAACACGGAGCCCACCATGCAAGAGGGGATCCAGCTCCCCGAGCTTCTAGCGCGCATCAAGACTCTGCGGGATGCGGGACTGAGGGCCGAACACGTGGCCTTCAGCTTCATGAAGCGCAGGATCCAGCCGCTGATGGCGCGGGATACGATGGGCTTCGAGTACACCGGCGACAACGATACGTCGCGGATGCCGGGGGGCGAGCTGGACGACAACGACATCGTCGAAAGGTTGTCGAGGATCATCAAGGACATGCCGGAGTACACGGCGTGCCCTGTTGAGGAGTACTCCGCCGCGCGCCCGCCCAACGAGGTAAGTAGTCGTACCCCCTCGTCGAGTAGTGAGTACCCGTAGTGAAGTTTCTGACGCCTTGTGTGCTTGCGCAGGATGATGTGAAGCGGTTTGTCTCTCGAGCCGCGGCCGCCACCGAGCGGAATCGAGATCCGGCGGTGGGGAAGGTGAAAGAGCGCCGCGGAGTCGGGAGAAGGCGACGACACCGTCATTGTGGAGGACACCTCCGATGACGACGATGAAGACGAAGAAACTCTTCGGGACCGCTTCCGACCGGCGGTCGAGGTTTAGCCGTCCGGGCTTGCCTCACGTGCCGCTCATCCAAGACCCTCCGCTAGCCCGGAGGCTAGCCTCACCGCACCGCCGCGGAAGCCGCGCAACCCCCACCAAGAAACGGGTGGCGAAGAAGTCGAAGGTCTCGTAGACCACTCCTCCGGGAGGTGAGTGTTCTTGAACAGAGTAGTCGAGTACCCGGGGGTCGAGTACTTTGCCGACGAGTAGTTGTCCGTTGATGCGGGGAGGTGCCGCCAGCAGAGCCCGTGGAGGAGGGCGACGAGGGCACGTGGCCCACAGTGGGGGAACCGGCGGGAAGCCGAAGTCCAGCCCCTACTGTCGAAGATCTTCTCGGCGCGGTGGAGCGCCCGGCCCCCCGCTTCCAAGGGGGAGCGCGAGTACCCGCGGCCGCCGCCGTTGTAGAGGTGGAAGCCACAGGGACGCAGAAGACATCTGCGCCGGCCGCTGCCACCGTGGAGGAGGCAGTAGCCGAAGAGGCGGAAGAAGAAACACCTGCCGAGGGTGGACTGGTTGACATCGCCAGCATCCTCGGAGCTCCGGCCGTGACTATCGTCCGGTCGAACTTGTAAGTACCCCACCTTCGTGAGTAGTACTCGTTGCAGTAGTCGATGATTGCCTGACAAACTTCTGTGGACACTTGTGCAGAAAATCCACAGATCTGAGCTGGGACGGGGAAGAGCCCGCGCCAGCGGAGGCAGCAGAAACCGTGCCGCCCGTCGAGGAGCCCGTTTCCGAGGCCCAAGCCGCGACCGAGCCCCCGGCTGCCGAAGCGCCGCTGCCAGAGGCGGCCATAGTCGAAGGTGAGTACCCTTCTTGAAGCTGTAGAACTCCAGGACGAGTAGTCGTAGGCACTGATGCGCATGTTCCTTTGTTGACAGGCGCTGAAGAGGGTGACATCCCTGCAGGGGTACCCATGCAGGAGCTGACACCAGAGGCCCCGGAGGCCGCGGAAAGAGCCCCCGAGCCCGAAGGGGAAGTCGTCGAGGAGTCCGCCAAGGGGGAGGCGGCCACCACGTCGCCAGGGGTTGCCCTGGAGGTGGCGATCCGATCCCCCGAGATCCAAGACGCGGAGCCTATCCGCTCGGCGCCGATGACGGAGGCTACGTCGAGTAGCCGTGGCGGAATTGAGCTGCTAGCCGACGATCTCGTCGAGCCGGCACGCAGGCTCGGCATCCGGAGGCGATCCGGCGTGGCCGAGCAGAGGATGAAGGTACGTAGCCGAGGCTTCACGAGTAGTCAATCCTTTCGCGTTGAGTACTCTGTTGACTTGAGCTTGTCTTGTGCAGGACGTCGCGGAGCGGTCCCGCGAGAAGTCGAACATGCTGCAGGGCTACGGCGACACCGTGCTCCGAGCCGAGGCCCTGGAAGAGCAGCTCGTGAAGTCGCGGAAGCACGCGGCCGCGATGCAGTCGAAGCTCGATGCCGCCTTCGCCAAGTACCACAACGATGTGATGGAGCTGCAGGCGAAGGGCGATGACCTGGTGCGGAAGAACAAGGGCCTCCGCAACAAGAACAAAGGTATGTCCTTGGACTTGTCGGGTACTTGCAGGAAGCCGTATAGCCTCTGACCCGTTGTCGTGGTGTGTTGCAGAACTCGAAGGCCAGGTGGAGCAATTGAAAGCCTCGGAGGTCAGCATGAAGAACCTCTTCTACCGGGAGCAGGAGGCCCGCCAGGTACTTGAGCTCGACTACAAGGAGCTTGCCGTCGAGTGCGAGAAGCATATGGAGTTGCGGATTGCCTCGACAGAGATCTCGTCAATCGCTACAAATCTTTGCGAAGTTGAACGAAGATTGCGAGGCGCTCCGGCCCAGCCCGAAGGACCTTGAAGAGGCTGCCCTCCCGATCGCGAGGCTCCCGGTGCCGCACCCGGCGGCCCCAAGATAGCCCCTCTGGCGGATCGACTTCGTGAAGCGCCAAGCCGGCTGGCCGCCTACGTCAAGCACATGGCGAAGTCGATCCCGAAGCAGGTGCTGGCCTTCATGAAGTCGTACTTCCCGAAGGCTCCAGTGGAAGTGGTCGCCGGCGGGGTAGCCGCCAACTGCTCAGATGAGCAATACGCAGAGCTGCTGGAGCAGGTGGCTCCCATCGCGGAGCAGGTAGACGAGAAGCTGAACCTCCAGTAGCCCTGCATAGGTAGCTTAGTAGCCACAGTTGTACAAAAAGCCACTTGTAATAAACTTATTCATATATCAATGAAATGAAGTTGTTCCATTAATGAGTACTCGTAACCGCGATCTCAGAGTGCGGAGCGCCCATCGTGGAGTAGGTGCGAGTAGTAGTACTCGGCTTTAGTAGTCCCGTCGTAGGGGAGTAGACAAGTAAAGAAGTTGATGAACGATCAAACTTTATTACCGAAAAAGTACACCGGGTGGCCGTGGCCGTAGTTACAAGTAGTCGCCCGGACCGGAGGCCGCTTACGACCGAGTGGAGCCGGAGCGGGTAGCCGCTTGCGGTGGTGATCCGTAGGTAGCCGTGGAGGGCCGGATCGCGGATCCGTAGGTAGCCGTGGGGCCGGATCTTGGAGTGTGGTCTCTTGGTAGACCGTCGCTAGAGTCCTTGACGCTCGTCGCAGCCCAGGGTCCGTAGGTAGCCGCACGGGCCGGGACTCGGAGGAGAGTAGTCCGGAGACTTGGAGCCGAGGACCGGAGGGTCGCTTGCGGCAAGGGGGGTGTTGAAGTAGTCGTGTAGACTTGAACCCCGGAGTAGTCGTGTAGACTAGGCGTAGAATCGACAGAGTTGGTCGACGTTCCACGAGTTGTTGACATCTTCGCCTTCAAGTGTTTGGAGGCGGTAGGAGCCCGGCCCGGTCACCTTAGCCACGGTGAAGGGGCCTTCCCAGGGGGAGCTGAGCTTGTGGAGTCCTTCCGTGTTCTGGATACGGCGGAGGACAAGATCTCCAACGTTGAAGGAGCGTTCCTTGACGTTGCGATCATGGTAGCGTCGGATACCCTCCAGGTACCTAGCTGACTGGACGAGGGCGGCGCAGCGAGCTTCTTCGATATTGTCGATATCAACTCGTCCGTCGTCTTCTGAGACGCCTTCGTCGTAGTGTTCCACCGCGGTGAGTTCCATATGACGTCGGCAGGGAGGATGGCTTCAGAGCCGTAGACCAAGAAGTAGGGGGATTGCCCCGTTGGCTTGGATGGTTGAGTCCGCAGCCCCCAGAGTGCGTTGGGTAGTTCCTTGATCCACTTGCCCCCTTTAGAATTGGCAGCGTCATGTAGCCGCTTCTTGAGGGCGTCGAGCACCATCCCGTTGGCGCGCTCGACTTGTCCGTTGGCCCGTGGATGGGCGACTGAGACGTATCTGACGTCGATCTCGCTGTTCTCGCAGTACTCCCAGAACTGGTGGTTGTTGAAGTTGGACCCCAGGTCTGTGATGATGAGGTGGGGTAGCCCATAGCGGTGCACGAGTTCATCCAGGAAGTCGAGTACTCTGTCAGCCTTGGGGCACGTGACCGGCTTGACCTCAATCCACTTGGTGAACTTGTCGATGGCCACCGCACCTCGTTGAATCCTCCCGGCGCGCGGTTGGCGGCGGCCCAATCATGTCGAGCCCCCCGGCGGGCAAAGGGCCGGGTCGGCGGTATGGTGACTAGCTTGTAGGCCGGGACGTGCGCCGTCGCTTGGCGAAGAACCGACATCCTTGGCACCTTCGACGAGTTCTTCGGCATCGCCCGTGGCCGTGGGCCGCAGAAGGCTCGCCGAAGGCCTTGCTGACCAGCGTACGTGAGGACGCGTGGTTGCCGCAGACGCCCTTGTGGATCTCCTCCAAGATGTCCTTGCCTTCTTCACGAGGGACGCACTTCATGAGTACTCCAGAGGATGCGCCCCGCTTGTAAAGCTTGTCGCCGACGAGGACGTAAGACTTGGCACGGCGGACGAGTTGTTCGGCCGCGTTTTTGTCGGAGGGGACCTTCTGCTCGCTGAGGTAGTCGATGAAGGGTTGCCTCCGGTCCACGTCGATCATCATGACCTCCTCGCCCGGCCGGTGGATGGGCCGGGGCAAGGGGTCGGTGGCGCCGGCTCCGGATGGATGGCGCGTGAAGCTCATGGACGAAGACGCCCGCGGGTACTTGGGCGTGGGTGGATCCAAGCTTCGAGAGGACGTCCGCCGCAACGTTGTTGTCGCGGACTATGTGATGGAACTCGAGACCGTAGAACTTGTTCTCGAGCTTGCGGACTTCTAGGCAGTAGGCGTCCATGTTCTCCTTGTTGTGGTCCCAGGACTTGTTGACTTGGTTGATGACCACTGCGGAGTCGCCGTAGACTAGTAGCCGCTTGATGCCAAGTGAAGCCGCGAGGCGGAGCCCATGCAGGAGGGCTTCGTACTCGGCTTCATTGTTCGAGACCTTCCAGAAGATCTGCAGGACGTACTTGAGTTGTTCGCCCGTTGGAGAGATCAGGAGCACCCCCGCGCCCTCGCGCCCTCGAGGTTGAGTGAGCCGTCAAAGTACATCACCCAATGCTCGGTCGCACGGTGGGAGTAGGTAGCCGGTTCTCCCCGCCACTCCGCCATGAAGTCGACTAGAGCCTCGCGACTTGATGGCGGTGCGTGGCTTGAAGTCGATGGTGAGGGCGCCGAGCTCGACGGCCCACTTGGAGATTCTTCGGTGGCGTCTCGGGTTCCTCGGGATGTCGCCGAGCGGGTAGTCGGTGACGACGGAAACCGAGTACTCCCGGAAGTAGTGTCGTAGCTTCCGCGAGGTGATGAGTAGAGCGTACGAAGCTTCGCACGGGCCGGTAGCGAGCCTTGGACTCGATAGAACCTCGGCCGACGAAGTAGACCGGCGCCGGGACCGGGTAGGCGTGGCCGTCTTCCCCGCCGCTCGACGACGATGGCAAGATCGACCACGTGAGTAGTCGCGGCTAGGTAGAGTAGTAGCGCTCGCCCTTGTAGGGAGCCGTGAGGACCGGCGGCTTTGACAGAAGTCCTTGAGCCGGGCAAGGGCTTGATCCGCCTCCGGAGTCCACACGAACTTCTCGTGATGCTTGAGAAGTTTGAAGAAGGGGAGACCCCGTTCTCCTAGCCTCGAGATGAATCTGTTCAGCGCCGCCATGCACCCCGTCAGCTTTCCGGACGTCCTTGATGCTCGTGGGAGCTTTCATGCTGGTGATGGCGGAGATCTTCTCGGGGTTGGCTTCAATACCGCGCTGGCTGATGATGAAGCCGAGTAGTTTACCCGAAGGTACGCCGAAGACGCACTTGTTCGGGTTGAGCTTCCGACGGTACTCGCGTAGTGATGCGAAGGTCTCTTCAAGGTCGTCGATGAGGGTACCGGAGTCCCCGGTTTTGACAACCACGTCATCCACGTAGGCCTCGACGTTCTTGTTGAGTTGCCGCTTGAAGCGAGCCTGGATGGCCCGTTGGTAGGTGGCGCCGGCGTTCTTCAACCCGAATGACATGGTCGTGTAGCAAGACGCGCCAAACGGGGTGATGAACGCGGTCTTCTCCTCGGTCTTCCTCCTTGATTGCGATCCGGTGGTACCCGGAGTAGCGATCGAGGAAGCAGAGAGGTGTCGCGGCCCGCCGTGGAGTCGATGACTTGATCAATCCGTGGCAACCCGAAGGGGTCCTTGGGGCGAGTGCTTGTTGAGGCTCGGTGTAGTCGACGCACATCCTCCACTCGTTCGAGTTCTTCTTGCGGACGAGGACGGGGTTGGCGAGCCACTCAGGATGGAAGACTTCTCTGATGAAGCCGGCAGCGAGTAGCTTGGCGAGCTCCTTCTTGATGGCGTCCCGTCTGTCGTCGGCAAAGCGTCGGAGGTGTTGTCGCTTAGGGGTAGCCTTTGGGTCGACGTTGAGGCAGTGCTCGATCAGCTCCCTGGGCACTCCGGCATGTCCGCTGGCTTCCACGCGAAGATGTCGCGGTTAGCCCGAAGGAAGCTGATGAGCGCGTCTTCCTATTTGGGGTCGAGGCCGGCCCCGATGGTGGTAGTCTTGCTGGGGTCGCCTGTTCCGAGGTCGACCGATTTGACGAGTGCCTCCTCAGGTGGCTGAGGCTTGTTGGCGCTGTCAGACTTCTCTGGGATGTCGAGTTCGCTCATAGCGAGCTTCTTCGACGCAGCGTAGACCTCCATCATCGGTGTGGGTACTTGGTTCGTTGAAGCGATCGCCACGGCCTCTGTATCACAGTCGTGGGAGATCTTCAAGTCCCCCTGGAGGGAGAGTACGCCGCTGGATTTGGCATCTTGAGTACCAAGTAGGTGTAGTGGGGCACCGCCATGAACTTGGCGATGGCCGGTCTGCCGAGGATGGCATGGTAGGAAGTCTCGAAATCCGCAACCTCGAACTTGATGTACTCGGTGCGGTAGTTATCCCGAGACGCCCCGAAGGTAAGCGGCGTACCACCGAGCCCGGGGGGGATAGCCGCGTTGCCTGGGACGATGCCGTAGAAGGGCATGCTGCCCTTGTTGAGCATGGGGGTGACGTCGAGTTTCATCTTCTTTAAGGTCTTGGTGAAAAGGACGTTGAGCCCGCTTCCACCGTCGATGAGCACCTTGTTGAGCTTGGAACCCGCCACTGTTGGTTTCAGGACGAGAGGGAACCGTCCTGGCTCGGAGAAGCTAGTCCACTGGTCCGCGCGGGAGAAGGTGATGGGTACTTCCGACCACCTGAGAGGGGTCATGACCGCTGGCTCGATGGACATCACTTCGCGACGGGTAGCCTTCGCTCCCGCCCGCCGGCGCTCCGCCGAAGAGGACGTTGACGGTCTTCTCGGGTTCCTGGAAGTCGTCGTTGTCGCCGTCCTTCTTCTTGCCCTTCTGATCGTGAGGGTGCGGTGGCTCCGGCGTATCCTTGAGTGCGTGCCTGAGCTGGTAGCACTGCTCTGTAGTGTGGTTGCCGTTCGGATGCCACGGGCACTTCTCCTTCAGCAGGTCCTTGAACCCACCGGAGTTCTTCTTCGAGTTCCCTTTCGGAGGGCGCTGGATAGCCGCGACGGTGTTGTCTGGCTTGCGCTTGCGGTTGGAACCCGAGAAGTTGTTGTTGCTGTTGTTGTTGTTGCGGCCGCCTTGGTTTGTGTTGCCGCCGCTGCCGCCACCCTGATTCTGCTTGGACTTGGCGCGGATGGCGTCGTACTTGGCGTTGGCCTTGTCCTCTTCGT
This sequence comes from Cenchrus americanus, assembly GCA_947561735.1. Lineage (NCBI taxonomy): Eukaryota > Viridiplantae > Streptophyta > Magnoliopsida > Poales > Poaceae > Cenchrus > Cenchrus americanus. Next base: position 63,347,530 of record OX387240.1, read on the forward strand.
CCGCCCAGAACGTGATCATGTCCTTGAGGTGGGGAATGGACTTGGGGCGGCGACGACCGAAGTCCTCGAAGGTGCGGCGATGGTAGAGGCCGTCCTGGAAGAGGTCGATGACCTCCTTGTCGGTGACGTCGACAACGGTAGCGCGCTTGTCGAAAAAGCGGCGCATATACTTGCGGAGGGTCTCGCCTTGTTCCTGCTTGATCATGGCGAGGTCCATGCGAGTACCCGAACGGCCCATGGCGCCCGCGAAGTTACTTGTAAATTGCTCCTTCAGCTGGTCCCACTTGTCGATCGAGTGCTTGTCCGGGCGACTCGAGCCATGTGAGCGGGGCTTGGTCCAGGCAGAAGGGGAAGTAGAGGCACTTGGTGTCGCTGTTGCCGCCACCGTTCTCGATGGAGAGTGCGTAGCATCGGAGCCACTGGATGGGGTCTGCGTCGCGTCGTACTTGGTGATCCCCAAAGGCTTGAACTTGTCGGGGAGGAGCAGGTTGCGAAGCCGAGGTGAGAAGGCGGGGAAGCCGTCGCCCTCAGCAACGGTGGTCGACTTCTTCTGCCGCAACTCCTCGATCCTCCGGCGAGCGTCGTACCCGCCATGAGAGGCACGGAGGCGTGGCTATGCGCGTGGCCGCGGCCGCCGCGGGCGCCGCCGCCTCCGGCTTTCTTGTTGGCCCCGTGGTTGGAGCCGCCGCCGTCGGCGCCGCCGCCACCGGCCGGGCACGGTGAGGGACGACTTCTCGGTTGCCTTGCTCTCGTGAAGGTCCGCCGGCAGTGGAGCGTCGACGGTTTGGGTCAGCTGGGATGTCGCCCCGGTACGGTTGGGACCGGGGGTCGGCCGCCGCGACTAGTAGCTTCGTTGTCGCGAGGCTTAGCTGGGAGAGGTTGGCTGACTCTCTTGTCGACCCGCATGAAGTAGGCTTCTTCAGCGAGCTTGGCGATGACCTCTCCAGCGCGTATGCCCTGAGCCTGGCGTGCGATCGTTGTGATCGACATGAGGCATTGCTCAGGAGTAGTGTGGACTCTGCTCTCGACCGCCTCGAGAGCTTCCGCCAGGTTGCGGATGGGAAGGTCGTCTCTGAGCCGCCGGCGTCGTTCGTTGCGCTTCCTGTTGCGCTCGCGTCGGGCGTCCCTGCTGGCGTCGGTCTCGTCCGCAGGGGCATCAGCAGACAGCTCGTCTGCGGAGATGTCCTCCAGGTACTTGTCTGCGGCCGTGCCTGAGGTTCCGGGGTGTCGCCGGCAGCCATGAAGACTTGGCGGTCAGGGGTGCCAAGGCTGGACTCGGAAGGTGCCACCTCAGTGGGTGTGTTGGAGTCAGCCTGGGCCAGTGGTGTTCCCTCCTGGAACGGTAGCGAGTCGATGTAGGCGACGTAGCGTGAGTCTCCCTTTGCCAGGTCAGCGGGCTTGCGGTCCGGCCAGTAGACGTATCTGCCGGTCGGTGTCGATCTTATAACCAGCCCAGAGGCTGGCCCTGACAAGGGAAGCTCAGTGGAGTCGTCTTCGGACTCGGGCTCCTCGGGGGTCCGACCCGAAGTCGAACTCGTAGTCCGGGTTCGAGTAGAACTCGGAGAGAGGGTTGGAGCCCGAGACGTGGTCGGGGGCGGCGTCGGAGTCCGAGTTGTACTCGGCTACGGGCTCCTTGCCGGCCCGTCGCGGAGTAGGAGCCCCCGTGCGGGCCCGCCGAGGACGCGGGGGCCACGCGCGGGCGCTGACGTGGTGAAGGGGCCGTCTGCGATGGCTGAGGAGCCGGCTCGCAGGCGATGGCCCACGGCGACATCGGGTTCGAGTTGGAGTCGGACTCGAGCTCGAAGTCAGCATGATGGTTGAAGAGCGAAATTTCGCCGAACTTGCCGGCGAGTTCGCCTGTGACGACTTCGGGAAGCGTCACGAGGCTCCGTCCTTGGGTTGGGCCGCATGGTCGGGCGGCGCCGGGAAGGAGCCCGCGCCATCGGCGCAAAGTGCGGACCCGGAGCGCCGAAGACGAAGGTGTCGCCGCGGTTGAAAGCGACGGTTGGCTTGATGTGGACGGAAGCCGTCGAGTTCGCCATGTGATCTCGAGCGAGAGCCCCTACCTGGCGCGCCAGCTGTCGGTGTTTTAGACCGGCAACCTACTACGGGGAGTACCCGAAGTAGATGATTGTGACTCGCCGAGATCGGTAACTCGAAGGAAGAGACACGTGGCACACAATTTAGACGAGGTTCGGGCCGCGAGGTGCGTAATACCCTACGTCCCGTATGCCGCGTAGCTCGGATTGATAGGGCACGATTACAAGATGGTGCAATAGTGCGCCGTGGGTTGTAGGGGATTGAGATTCGATGCTAGGGATCGGTCCTCGCCTCGCCTTATATAGTCGGGAGGCGGTGGTTACAAGTCGGAGTAGGGGAAGGAGTACTAGCCGAGTACGTCTAGGAGACCTCCATACAGTGCGGAACGTGTACAGAGTCCTAACCGAGTACTACTCCTTTGCTGTCCTTGTGCTCCACGCCTTCAGGTGCCGTGTAGCGCAAGCCGGGTAGTCCCAGGGGCCCACCGAGTAGTCGGTCCTGGTACCCACCGAGGTAGCGGGCCCAGGGAGGTCCATACGACAGACGCTTCACTAAGGCAACAATTCTATTTCTACCTAAAGCAACAATTCTATTTCTACCTCTACCTCACATCCTAAATCCTACCTAAAATCCTAAAGAAAAATAAACCTAAATCCTAACACAAATCCTAAATCCTAAAGCTACACAAATGCAAAAAAAATCCATACCTGTCCGCGGTATACCGCCGGCCTCACCGCGGTATACCGCTTCTCCCGCGCGGTAAGCCGCACCGACCGAGCGGGAGCAAGCGGATCCGGCCGCGAGGCGGCTTACTGCAGCTCCCATGCGGTATACCGCGCCCAGGCCGCGGTATAACGCCGGCGGCGGCGCGGATGGCGAGCGGCGGCGCGGGACTTGGGCGACTGACTCGCAGACAGGGTGAATGAGGGCAGACATGCTTCATGGGCCTTAACGGGCTGACCCATGATTTTTCTTTTTCTTTTTTTATAACTTCTAAACCTCGAAATCAATACCAAATGCACTCAAATTTAAAAACTTTCAACACCATCAGACTCTACAAAACATGAACTGTTTTTTGGAGTTTTTTATTGATTTTTTCATTTTTTAATTCAAATTCAAATTTGAAAAGTCGTAGCGGTTGCTACCGCTCGGTACCGTTGCCGTCCCCGGCGGTAACAACGGTTACCGCGGTAACCGTAGCGGTTACCAATGGTAAAAAAACCCTGATCCCCATACGAGTATGAAACACAATTGTTTGTGTTGCAATTAACACGAGGACGAGTATTGTACAGTTGAGTCAAGTTTTTTTAATATAAAACACAAATCAGTGGATCCGTAATATGCGTGTAACTGTGTAACACAAAGACGAGAAGAACTTTAATTTCTCTCTGTGATGCATCGACAAACGAGACAGCCATCTAATCAACTCATGACACGATTGGTTCTAACTGGGAATACACATATCATTCATGGACAACTTTTATTTTGTTATACAAAGATCAAATCAGGACGGAGGGAGTACAAACTTGACCTTGCTGGCGATTAGTGTTGTAAGGAGACCTTATGTACTAAACTTGCTAAAGCTATTATTGTCCAATAATGTAGGGTTCAATCGAATGAATATTAAAATATACTCCTTCCGTATTAAAAAAATTGTCATCATTGATTTCTTTTTACAAGACCATTCTTTTTTATTCAAAAAATTATGTAAGTTTCATCTACTTTTATTTGTGACGTGCTTTACTAGCTATTATAGTTATTTAAAGCATGGCTTGTCTTTTTTTTAATGTTTGTATTGCCTCTGTTTCATAATACTTGTCATTTTGACTTTTTCTATATACATTTCTTTAGCTATACACCTAGATATATACTATGTCTAGATACATAGTAGTAGAAATGTACGTATCTGGAAAAGTCAAAACAATAAGTATTATGAAACGGAGAGAGTGATAAATTTTTGAATAAAACAAATGATTAAAGTTGTACGGAAAAAATCAAACGTTTGAATATATGTATGGGAAGCTGCAGTTGGCGTCAATTATTGGTAGGGCCTAATAAATTGGGAACGGAGGCTTCTGCGAAAATCTCAATTTTCGTTGTCAAGCACAGCAGTATTTAGCAGTACAGTATTTGAGAGAGCTTGTTGCTGACGAAGTCAACTAATAACTAACGCAGAGAAATGCTGGCGTGCACGACCTTAATTACTTACAACGCAGGCATGCTAACTTTCCTGGTGTGTTCTTGGCTTGACGTATACTTGTGTGTGTGTGTGACTTGATGGGGGCCGGAACGACAACAGGGACGGAAGGTGACCTGGCCTGCGGTGCGGAGCTGCAAGAAATTAATTGAAGTTCCCCGCGTAGCCGCGTATACAGAGATCAGAGTACATCTGACAGCATCGAGGAGCTAATGTTGTGTACTTCCTGAATCCGTGCTGTACGCGCATGATTAAAAGTCGGGGAAGGAAAAAAAAGAGCATGCTAACGAAACAGAAAACATACTACTCCAGTATATGCTAGAGAGTTCTCACATGCATGATGCGTCACAAGATATATACGTGCCTTTTTTCGATCGCTGTCGTCTGAACAGTCGTCCTTAATCGGCCGTTTTGCGTACGCGCGCGGCGGCGGGGCCTCTGGTGCGTCACGGCCGGGGTGCGCCATTGCCGGTGATCCTGCAGAAAAGCCCAGCGACAGATCTTGCAACGACTCAACTCAACCAACTCACATAAACGCACTAGTTTTTGAACAAGCAACACCACAGAACAAGTCACGCTGTCAGCAGCGCTCTACGTACGGCACTGACTCTAATATTTTTTTTCCGAAAAGAACTAGTATTTTTTTGTCCGTGCCAAAACATCTGCAAACTCCGCCGCCGTTCAGAGGGGAGAACTTGCACCATAAGTGGCCCAGGGCCCAAACTGCGACGAAAAAGGCCTGGCTTTCGTTCTACTTTTTATGGACCTTCTCGGCCTGTAAATCATCTTTCGCCTCTTGGGCTGAAAATGCTCAGTCTCCGGGCATTATTAGTTGATTTTTTTATTCCAATTTGCAAATTTATACAATCATTTTGAAATTTATCAAACTATATATCAACCGCCGTGGCGTACGAAGGTTTGTCATACCCGCCGTACGCCACGGCAGTTACTTTGGTATCACCGTGGCCCACGGCGATTGGTGGGCGTCCACGACGGCTAGACTTAACCGTCGTGAGCCCACGACATTTAGGCTCATTTTATTTTTCTTAAACTTTATTAAATTATAATAAATCCAAAAAAGGGAAATTGAGGAATGATGGTTCGATTATTACAACACAATCACAATAGGATCCAATTCATTACAGTAACTTAATGGTTTATTTTTTATTTTTTAACTTTATGACAAAGAAAACTAGGTGGTAATAACAAAAATCAAAATGACATAATAAAAAATAGTCATGATCACAGATAAGAGTGCTGTTGTATAAACAATATGTGACCTAATTTAGCATCGCCTGGTCTTCTTGTGCAGCCTGTCTGCTCAGGCTGTGGTGTGCGTCTGCTTGCGAGGGTACATCAACGGGTCACGTGGGTGGATTTGCTGGCGCCTAGCATCAGCAATGGCCTGCGGTGTCACCATCGCCGCCGCCGACCCTGCAACCTCATGGGATGACCCTGGCAACCCTCCTGGAGACGGATGCGCCCCACCGCTCGCGCCTGGCAGCTGCGACCCTCCTGGCTTCGTCCCTGCTACCTCCTGTGTCTACGTGAGTGGCGCGCCTCCTAGCTGCGACCCTCTGAGCTCGTCTTGTGGTGGCACACTGTGCAAGAAGTCGAACGTGTCCAAGTTGAAGTCCTCAAACCCTCCCGCCTGGTCCTCTAGGGTGGAGTCAGGAGTGCCGCCGCTACATTTTCTAGAACAGGTAAAATATTTTTCTAAATTGTCTACATTTTGTAAACGAGATAAAGTAATTTTCTAGAATTTCAAAAGAAGCTAAAGTATTTTGGTACAATCTGTAGAACAGATAAACTAATTTTCAACATTTTCTAAACAAGGTAAAGTAATTTTCTAGATTTTCTAGGCAAGATAAAATAATTTTTGACAATTTCCTAAATAGGTAAATTATTTTTAACATTCTCTACATTTTGTAAACGAGATCAAGTATTTTTCTAGAATTTCTAAAGAAGCTAAAGTAATTTCTACAATTTCTAGAACTGATAAACTAATTTTCTATATTTTCTAAACAAGATAACTTAATTTCCTATGTTTTCTAAGCAAACTAAAGTATTGACAATTTTTGGAATAGAGAGATAAACTAATTTTCTACATTCTCTACATTTTTTAAAAGAGATAAAGTAATTTTCAAGAATTTCTAAACATGCTAAAGTAATTTCTATAATTTTAGAACAGATAAACTAATTTTCTATATTTTTTAAACAAAAGAAAGTAATTTCAATAATTTCTAGAACAGATAAACTAATTTTTTACATTCTCTAAACTAAAAAAATAATTTTCTAAATTTCTATATAAAAAGCTAATTTTCTAAATCTAAATTAATTAAATTAACGAATTTCTAAATTTTCTAATCTAAAACTCATTTTCTACACTGATTACAATATCCTAAACTAATTAGAAAAAGAGAAAGAAGACTTACATAGAAGAGGGGCGGCGGCAGGGAGGAGGGGAGCGGCGGCAAGGGGTGGGGACGGAGGTCGCCGTCGCCCTTTATATAGGGGCGGTTGCCGCCGTCCGCCACGACGCTTAGGCCCTACCGTCGTGGCTCACGGCAGTAACAAATGCTACCGTCATGGCGCACAGCGGTAAGGACGTAAGGTGTCGCGGGGCCCGCACCCTGGACCCGACTGTTGGCGATGTCCTTACCGCCATGGGCCACGGAGGTTGGACGTGCTGCCACCGTGGCCTACGACGGTAGGCTCTATCCGCCGTGACCCACGGTGGTGGATGTATATTTTTGATAAATTTTGAAACGATCGTATAAATTTGCAAATTGGAATAAAATATATATATAACTTTATTAGTTACTGGACGTTTCTCACAGCAAAATACGAAGTATTTTACAACTAATTGTGCGTTAGATTTTTACATCGTCTGTAAATGAGTCTACCTATGACCTGAACTTTTTCTACCATATGAATTTTTAAATACCCATTGTCAAAATTCTGGGTCCACCCGTGGCAACAGTATATAATCTCATCTCATAGTGCTAGGTTGTGACAACCCGCCCAGGAAAATACCGTACTATCACCTAAGACAGATCCACTTTGGTCGTTAAGCAATAGTAAAGTATCATCCTGTCGTTAGTTGTCGGGTTAACGCCCGGTAAATCACTTGGAGTACATACAGAGGATCGACACATGCATTCAAACTCACGCGAAGGCGAGTCCAGAGTACGACATGAGTTAGAAACATTTTGTTACAAACCAGTGTTCCTGACATGGAGTAAAGGTTCAGAGTTCGAAAACAGCGGAATAAAGTAGACTAGCGCAACGGTAAACATCACAGGAGGCCATCCGTGATGTCATCACTTGTCGTCACCCATCCGGTCAACAACACCTGCAACAACAGTTTTAAAGCAAGACTGAGTATACTAATACTCAGCAAGACTTAACCGTCGGGTGAAATCTACATCACCAAACTCTAGACATGAAAGGCTTTTGGCCGGTGGAGTTTCTTTTGCTGAACAACTACTAAGAGTAGATCCTTACTTTCAATCTTTTAGCACAAGTTCTAGTTGAGTACCATTTCTAAATGTGCCATCTAATTCAATCAAGAATTGGACAATAAATTAATTCATACAACCATATTCACCAGTTCCATCATTATGGGATATCATGGCCAGTTGATTAAGCAGTCTCGGATAACGGTGAGAGGCCGACAATCGATTGATTTAAACTTTGCAAGGTAAACCCAAACACACGGTAGGCTGCCCCCGCAAGGACAACTTTCCCAGGCAGTTCCCAAAAGTCCTCGGGTTGGGAGCAGAGCCTACAGTCCTGGGTGCAAGATTAGCTGGTATACCCCGCAAAGTATCCAGTCTCACACAATACACCCCCCTTCCCAGTGGCTAGCCGGTAAGGTGATTACTCAAGAGTAGTAGGGAAAAGTTCCCGCGCCGTCTCATTAAGGTACTAGGCTTACCGATCCCATTCCCGGCAAATGTTTGGTACGTTCAAAAGCTTAGCCCACGAAACCACTGGGCCGGAGCCCAATCCCATGCTCTTACCACATGAGCAATCCATTTATAAAGATCTTATGATTCCAACATAAGAACCTATTCTCGCGAGTGACGAACATCACTCGACTTCTACCGGGTCCTATAGCATAGCAGCTATCGACCTAGCATACTAGTGACAGAGCATAGGTACCTAGGGATCATGCATCTAAGGTTTCAATCCAACTCCTGAAACGTAAATGCACAATCATAGCAAACATAATTGCATAATTTTAGAAGACGGGGTTAATGGTCCGGGGCTTGCCTTCACTGGCAAGGTTGGCCTTGGGCCCTTCTGGACTTGGGTCCAGGCCATGAGCTACGTCCACGCACGGCAGCTCTTCGTCGGCACCTCCATTCCCTCCTTCCGGCACGAACGTTCGTCTATCGTCGGAAAGATCTACACGAAGATGCAAATGCAAGATTTATTCGACGGTTTCAATTTAATTAACCATAAACAATAAATGACAATCAGGGGTGTATTTGTTGGACACATTCACCTAGATAAGAATACATTTAGCATACTCTTCCAAAAAGGAACAATATGCAGTTCTTTATTAAATATTCTTTTGATGGTGACTGTGTACATAGTAAATAATTTAATTCAACTTCACAAACAGTAGTGGGTGGGTATATTTAGCCTTTTACATGACTTACAACCACTCACTAGGTTATGAACGATGGGTGGTGATTTTTCCCATTTAAAGGACTATTAAGCCTTAATTGCTTCCATAGCTTTTATTCATGAAATTAATTAATACAATTCAGTGGAAGGGTGTATTAAATACTAAACACCTATAACAAGCCACTGGACATACATACATGCTTTGGGTAGCTAGAAATTAATTATTTTTGAAAATAACAAAAGCTAGCTAGAAGGACAAGGTAAATGAACACAAAACTAATTACTCAACAAAATGATCCAAACTTTCTCACACATGTTATATGGTTCAAAACTAGCCTATGGATGCAGCACATACACCTAGAACTATTGTGAAACTTGAGTTATGTATTTTCAAAGAAAATCAAGCATAATTCAAGAATGAATATTTCTGGTAATTATAAAATTGTGATTAATTCACCAGAGGTGTGCTTTGGAATAAGAAGACAGTGTGCAAAAGTTGGTTGCAAAAACCTAATTATTTTTACCTAGAAAATTCATTTATGAAGATCCTGCAGAAATGGAAAAACATTTTTATAGAAAGATTTACATCATAACTTTGTGCAATTTTTGGCATAGGAGCTAGTCATGACATAACACAAAACATATCCAAAAATTAGCTACAGAGGATTCATAGATTTTGAGATATTGCAGATCTAGGTTTTTCACATTTCTATTTTTCATGCAAAAACTAACAGGAACTAGCTCAGGCAAGAATAACAAAAGTTGTGGGATATTTCACAACGAAACCAACAAACTTGGTTTTGCATTTTTCTGTTTTTTCTACAATTTTCTATGCAATTTACAAAAATCAGGAAAAACACTTCACTATTTGAGTTACCAAATTGCAAGAAGGCCCTCGGAAAGAAATTCTGCTTTGCAATGTGGTCCCTGGGGCGGCCGGCCGGCGCGGCTGGAGCAATTCCCGGTGAGCTCGTCGCCGGCTTGGCAGGGGAAGGGCGTGGGAAGGGTCTATGGGCTACTGGGGCTCGGTTTGGGGACTTGGTTGGGGCGAGGAGCGGCCAGTGGGGCGGGCACGCCGGCGGCCGGGAAGGTGCCCGCCGCGGCCGCTCGTTCCGGCGAGGGGTGGCTCGGGGGTGGACTACGGGCGGCGGGGTTAGTTCATGGAGAAGCTAGGGGAGGGTGGGGAAGGTTCACGTGACCCGTGGTTGGCCGGAAATTTGAGCTCGCCGCGGCGGCTCGGCCCGGGCGCCGGCGGACGGCTCTGGTGCGGCGAGGAGGGCCCGCGCGACGAGGGAGGAGCAACAGCTCCTTTTAAGGCGACCGGAGTGCCTGCCTGTGACCGTCGGACCGTCAACGTCGTTCCCAGGTACACGCGCTGGCCTCGGTAGGAACGCGCGGCGGGGTACGGGAACGTACGGCGGCACGGAACACCACGCGTTCTTGGCATGCGCGCGGGCCTGGGAAGGTGGGCTGCGTTGGGAAGGCGCGAGCGACCTCGGGAACGCGCGCCGGCGGACCGGGACGCCGAGGCGGCAGCGACCCGCGCGCGCGCGCGCGCGCGCGCGCGCCGACGCGACGTCGCGGCGCGGCCGGGTTCTGGCGCTGCACTTTTCAGACCAAGCCACTTCGAGCACGTTTTTCTCCCAAAACTTGAATACAAGTGCACAAAGTGATGAATAGGAAAGTTGTAGATCTGACTACCCTCTACAACTTTTACAAAGGCTATAGGGTGTTTTTCTCAATGGATTTTGCAGGAACGTCTTGCCAACTTTGAATGCCGCCATGGCCCGGTGAACAGGAGGTACTGATAGTCGATCAAGTTTTTCACCAATTTCTCCTCAAAATTTGAAATGCCAATCTACATGAAAGTTGTGTCCCTCAACAAGATGAAAAACTTTCATAAAGGTAGATTTTGAAGTGTTTAGGTGAATTTTGGAGAACGCGGCAAAAGTTCCGGACGACATTCACCGACGTCAATTCTTAAGCGGGGTTTGACCGTGTCTTTGACCAAGGGTTGACCACGGATGCGTGTAGACTTGGTCAATGGGTCTAATAGGGTTCATTGGCGAGGTTTTCGAGGTGATGACCCAGGTTGACCTAGGTTTGACCAGGGTCGGCTGGTTTGACTCGGCTGATCCGGTCATTTAGCGTTGATGACGTTAATTAAAAACCTGGGGCGTCACAGCCTACCCCCTTAAGAATAATCTCGTCTCGAGATTCGAGATTACAAGAGTAAATGAGGAAGTGGTTCTTGGACAGAGGTGTTACCCATAGAGTTAAGCTGGTCTGGCTTTCCTTGAAAAGTCGGTTTCCTGCCGTGAGCACACTTAGCTGCTCTGAGGTTCTGATCCTGATGCTGGGGTTTTGGGCAATTATGTCTATAATGTCCGGGTTGTCTACAATTGTAGCACAAATGGGGTGGAAGGTCTCCTGGCTTGGAAATTTGTTGCTGGCCTTTCTTGAGACGGCGAAGCCTCTTCTTCCTTTTCTTTCTTAACCTCGCGGCTCGCAAGCGCGTTGCACTAACAGGGGGTTGAGTGGCCTTGCTATTGTCGCATCCTCGTTTGCTCTCACGCGGACGAGTCTCCTTACAGGTAATTTCCCACTCACTTACATCTATCTCAGATAATACTCGTTTGTTGCCTCGATTTGCCCTCTCTTCTGCTCTAAGATCCATCGGTAGTCGAGAAGGTGGTAATATGGAGTCAGAGACCTGGGGTTGGTATTGGTTAACATACTCCACTAACAGATTGAACAATCGGGCCTGTTCGACCATAGAGGTAGATAAAGACTGAGAGAGACTGTCTGCCAAACTAGTTTGAGATGGTTCCTCATAACGTCCTTGGATGACATCGTACACCATCTGGTTCAGCATGGAATTCTGCCCTTCCAACAGTTGAGTTGCGCCGACAATGGCGTTTATGTCACTCTGGGTAGGTACTTCGGGTGAACAGGGCTTGGAAGGTTGGGGCTTCTGTTGCATCGGCGGCATTTGCTGTAGTCGTTGAGCCATTTGCTGTTGTGCCTGCAGGATCTGGCACAACACGTTGGTATGCGTTGCCACGAAAGCTTCGGTCAGCGTCATGGGCGGTGGTAGCGTTAGATCACCACTACCCGACGCATCAAAACCATTAGGGTTCTTCGCGCTGGTCTGAACATCTGAAAATTAGATCCCTAATTAGTACATGTTCAGAATCTCGCCCAGAAACTCATAATTTGAACATACTCTACGAGACTCATTCGTGGTAAGCAATGCAAATCGGACATCAAAATAGCCACAACATCAAATTCGTAAAGCTCCGTTTACACATCCCATGGTCGGGAATTCAGATGGATCAAAAGGTACAAGGTGCGTTCCCTTACTACCTCATCACCGTTCGTGAGGAAGCGGGCGATGAATGTGCACATGCACAGCTAATAGCAGACATATTCCGCTTACGATATAGAGATACATCCCTATCAATGTCCAGCGAAACGACTCGAACTCCTCTGAAGACGGAGTCATGGGTGGCAGCTTGGCTTGAGTTCTTCTTCCGGTCTACTCTGAGCTTCTCCTCGACGTCAGAAACGAAGACGGAGGAACAGCTTGCTTGGCGAGGAACGGAATAGATGGGAGAGATGCTCTGGTGGCAAGGTGGCCAAGGCTAGCTGGAGGAAGAACAAGAGCGGTGGTGATGCCGAGCTCGGACGGAAATGGAGCTTTCGCATCGGTGGTCCTGGGTAGAGGGTTCCTTTTTATAACCGTTGTGGGGCTGTAACAGTCGTTTAACCATCCGGGTATCTTGGGTAAACAACACGGAGCTCGACAATGGTCAGCCCGTGCGGTCTCGGCGTCGTGAGTACGGTTGCAGAAAAGATGGCGGAATGGCGTCACGACATCGTACAATCGTGAAACTGATGACGATGAGGTTCAACGGTCGAAAGAATTGGTCATGATGAGGGAAGACCAAGACAAACTCAATGTACAACGCTTTACGTTCGCGAAAGCAACAAAGAGAAGCGTAACCCAACAGCTCCGATCGATCCCGGGCGTACTTCCTTGCTCGATTCTGAGGATTTGAACGTTGTGAGCACGGATCGAGACGAAAACGTGATGGATGACTTCTCCATATTGACTATTCGAGAACCTTGACTGCTCAAAAAGATTTCTATGTCTAATGCTTCCGCTTGGCTAGCAGGAGGGAAATTGATGCTACTAGGTCGTCGAGAGTTGCGGCACGAGACCAAGTCGACGGAGATTTCCAAAAGACCATTATGAGGAAAAGGAAGGCTAATAAAAGAGTTCCATAATTTCTTGTACGAAAGATGACTTCAAGTGGGAACTTCAAAACAATCTTGCTCACACCTTTACTTACTTCGTAAATTTGGGGTTTTGACAACTCATTGTTTTTAAGGTGTGAAAATTTCCAAAGTTGGTGCGATGCGCATGCTTATGAAGACACTATGCACATGCTCGTGTGGTAAGGTGCTCAGGATGCAAGCTAGAATGATCCGGTTACCCATATGATGAGTTAGTGATTGCAAGGGCAATCCTGGGCAGAGAGGGGATCTGAATGGCGAGTCGCTTTCTCACAACCAAGATACCTAGCGCGCTCCTAGTGGCAGTCGGGTGGCTGCAGCACACACGACACCCTAGGTTCCGTCGCGGCACCTTTGGCTATGGGATCACTACATCACCATCAAGAGAAGCAGAGTAGGGGTACGAAGTTTTCATGCGAGTGCACGTTAGTATACCCATGCTTCCCAAATGCATAGGCTATGCAGTGCATGCTCAAAAGCAACATTTATTTTAATTCACAAAGTTGTGAGCAAGACCAAAAGAATAAGTTTAGGACTGAGGAATCAATTGGATCTTTGATTGACACGAAATTTGTGGAGCACAGAACTTGATTGCTCACAACTAGCATAAATAATGCTTTACGAACATTGCTGCTGGAAGAGATGTCTAATCCAGGCATTACATCGATGATGGTTTTCAGAAGTACCAAACAACGTTTGGAATTACAACGCAGACTAGCTGCACAAAGGAGCTCCTAGTTCAATCAACCGCAATAGCTAACCAAACGCGGTTATTGCACACTAGGGTTCTTTACAACTACTACACTCTTACGACTCATAGTTTATTTCTCACATACCAACTTCCTAGGGTTGGGTCTTCCACACTGAGGGATTATGGTGACTCGGGTCCAGATTCCACTCCGGATTCTCCTTGGACTTCTTCAACATCTTCTTCTCCTTCGGGTCCAGGAATGACAGGTTCTGGGGGTGGAACTGCTATAGCTTCCAGTTGTTTTTCTAGTTCAAGCATATACTGGTCGTTATGCTACAACAAGAAATTCTGCTCGTGTATGATCTCACTCAATTCTTGTATCTTTGCCTTGTCCTTGCGTCTTTCCTTCTTGAGAGTAGCGATCATTGCTCGGGCTTCCTTCAACGCTTGAGCTGTACACTCTGTTTCTTTAACTCGGTATCTATAGATTTGGTGTCCATAGAATACACTTTCTCCCACCATCCTTCGATAGATGCCGTACATAGCTTTCGAAAAGCGGACTGAGGTGACAAGATCAGGGCTATAGTGAGAGTTGCTCTGGGCTGGAAGGACAGTTTCTCGTTCGCCACCAGGTGCAATGTGTCGTTCAGGTACCGGAATTACTTTGGCTGCAGAGTTGGCTATCTCGGCGGGGTGCTTTCCACAGAAAGTTGTGAGTGCTTCGAGAGCAGCCTTCTGCACCGTGTCAAACAAGTTTCGCCCTTGTGCCTTACACTCCCACTCTTCCCAAGCAGGATTGGTCGGGCATACCGAAATCTTCACCTTCACTTCACAACGAAGGAGTTGGCCTGTGGTCATGACCTCGCGTGTCGAGTACTTTGGGTAAGTGGTGTACCCAAAGTCCTTCAGGGTGTCCCACAAAAGTGCTGGAAATCCACCCTCCTCGAGGTAGTTCACGAGAGTCCACGATTCCACATCAGCCGACGTAGAGCCAGCGTTGTCCATCTAGACATAACGACAAAAGTGAGAATCAGTCGGGTGCAAGTGTACAAGGGTAACTCGATCCACGAATAAGGGTAGGGTTAAGGTATGGGATAACCATGCATACTAAATACCATCGTATGCTGAGCTCGAACGAGCGGCGTACCAAATGATACAAAGTTCTGGTAATCGGGAACTGAACTTCTCAAACCAGGGTTCGACACTTCTCAAATATGCGTAGTAACTTGGCAAGGTTATGAAACTCAAGTTGGGTATGCAAGGTCGAGCCAGAAGATTAGGAAGGTGCTTATCTAAGCGAGATTTCAAAAGGTAGCAAGACAAGGGTTGACTAACCGAGCATGACTTGCAGTATACCTAAGTTATGATCGTGAACTTCGGCAAGCAAAGCTAGACTAGATCGAAGCAACCTAGGTAGATATCACCTAGTCAAACGATTCTTAGGCGAGGACAGCAATCTAAGGAACACTCTAACAAATTTATGCACAACAACACATCTACACTTGAGAGGCTAGGCGGGACAAAATATACTATCACTATTTTACCTTAGAGAGCACGGAAACAGATATGAGTTCAGTTTTAGGTTCTTCCATGACTTTTAGCATGATGCAAGACGTCCTATTCGTCCTCACAATGGCATTCAAGCCAAAACTCGGAGTTAGCGCCGGTGGCATGGCACATACACATGTCTCCCTATAATAACTAGTCGAGAACTAGTCGATGCTTACTTAGCGACTTACGAAACGAGGTTAGGGTACATGCAGAAGATCATAGAATACAATGAACCTTTCATGCCAGCACTCATGAAAGCGTCCACATACAGTACCGTTCACTATAGAAACGGCATCCATGCGTTAAGCCGCTGCATGGACAGCGTCCAACCTCAGACATCCTCTGTTTGAATGGAGTGTATCCTTGCCTCGCATATTCGATATGCGGAATGCTCGCGTATAAAACACGTGGCGACACACAACTCATAAACAGACGCGAAGATGGGATCTGTGGAAGGGATCACTCCATCAACCCTCACAATTCCCGTGATGCGGTACAGCACACGTATAAAACACGTGGCTCATCTAGTTTGGTTGTGCAAGAAAGTAAGTCTGACATAAAGTAATGTGCTGGGAGTTAGCAAAATAAACCATAGATTAATTAAGCCACCTAAAAGAAACCAAAATTCCCTCTAGGGCCTCTCGGTCTAGTTTATCTTTAACGAACCAACGGGTTTTGCAAATCCACACAATCTTGGTAATTTTTATTCAAAAATCATGTGATTAAGGTTGTTAATTAAGCTCTGGTGCATGCGATCGCTCTGATACCAACTGTGACAACCCGCCCAGAAAAATACCGTACTATCGCCTAAGACCGATCCACTTTGGTCGTTAAGCAATAGTAAAGTATCATCCTGTCGTTAGTTGCTGGGTTAACGCCCAGTAAATCACTTGGAGTACATACAGAGGATCGACACATGCATTCAAACTCACGCGAAGGCGACTACAGAGTACGACATGAGTTAGAAACATTTTATTACAAACCAGTGTTCCTGACATGGAGTAAAGGTTCAGAGTTCGAAAACAGCGGAATAAATTGAACTAGCGCAACGGTAAACATCACAGGAGGCCATCTGTGATGTCATCACTTGTCGTCACCCATCCAGTCAACAACACCTGCAACAACAATTTTAAAGCAAGGCTGAGTATACTAATACTCAGCAAGACTTAACTGTCGGGTGAAATCTACATCACCAAACTCTAGACATGAAAGGCTTTTGGCCGGTGGAGTTTATTTTGCTGAACAGCTACTAAGAGTAGATCCTTACTTTCAATCTTTTAGCACAAGTTCTAGTTGAGTACCATTTCTAAATGTGCCATATAATTCAATCAAGAATTGGACAAGAAATTAATTCATACAACCATATTCACCAGTTCCATCATTATGGGATATCATGGCCAGTTGATTAAGAAGTCTCGGATAACGGTGAGAGGCCGACAATTGATTGATTTAAACCTTGCAAGGTAAACCCAAACACACGGTAGGCTGCCCCCGCAAGGACAACTTTCCTAGGCAGTTCCCAAAACTCCTCGGGTTGGGAGCAGAGCCTACAGTCCTGGGTGCAAGGTTAGCTGGTATACCTCGCAAAGTATCCAGTCTCACACAATACACCCCCCCTTCCCGGTAGCTAGCCGGTAAGGTGATTACTCAAGAGTAGTAGGGAAAAGTTCCCGCGCCATCTCATTAAGGTACTAGGCTTACCGGTTCCATTCCCGGCAAATGTTTGGTACGTTCAAAAGCTTAGCCCACGAAAGCCACTAGACCGGAGCCCAATCCCATGCTCTTACCACATGAGCAATCCATTTATAAAGATCTTATGATCCCAACATAAGAACCTATTCTCGCGAGTGACGAACATCACTCGACTTCTACCGGGTCCTATAGCATAGCAGCTATCGACCTAGCATACTAGTGACAGAGCATAGGTACCTAGGGATCATGCATCTAAGGTTTCAATCCAACTACTGAAACGTAAATGCACAATCATAGCAAACATAATTGCATAATTTTAAAAGACGGGGTTAATGGTCTGGGGCTTGCCTTCGCTGGCAAGGTTGGCCTTGGGCCATTCTGGACTTGGGTCCAGGCCTTGAGCTACGTCCACGCACGGCAGCTCTTCGTTGGCACCTCCGTTCCCTCCTTCCGGCACGAACGTTCGTCTATCGTCGGAAAGATCTGCACGAAGATGCAAATGCAAGATTTATGCGACAGTTTTTAATTTAATTAACCATAAACAATAAATGACAATCAGGGGTGTATTTTTTGGACACATTCACCTAGATAAGAATACATTTAGCATACTCTTCCAAAAAGGAACAATATGCAGTTCTTTATTAAATATTCTTTTGATGGTGACGGTGTACATATATATGTAAATAATTTAATTCAACTTCACAAACAGTAATGGGTGGGTATATTTAGCCTTTTACATGACTTACAACCACTCACTAGGTTATGAAAGATGGGTGGTGATTTTCCCATTTAAAGGACTATTAAGCCTTAATTGCTTCCATAGATTTTATTCATGAAATTAATTAATAAAATTCAGTGGAAGGGTGTATTAAACACTAAACACCTATAACAAGCCGCTGGACATACATACATGCTTTGGGTAGCTAGAAATTAATTATTTTTGAAAATAACAAAAGCTAGCTAGAAGGACAAGGTAAATGCACACAGAACTAATTACTCAACAAAATGATCCAAACTTTCTCACACATGTTATATGGTCCAAAACTAGCCTAAGGATGCAGCACATACACCTAGAACTATTGTGAAACTTGAGTTATGTATTTTCAAATAAAATCAAGCATAATTCAAGAATAAATATTTCTGGTAATTATAAAATTGTGATTAATTCACCAGAGGTGTGTTTTGGAATAAAAAGACAGTTTGCAAAAGTTGGTTGCAAAAACCTAAATATTGTTAGCTAGAGAAATCATTTATGCAGATCCTGCAGGAATTGAAAAACATTTTTATATAAATATTTACATAATAACTTTGTGCAAATTTTGGTGTAGGATCTAGTCATGACATAACACACAACATATCCAAAAATTAGCTACAAAAGATTTATAGATTTTGAGATATTGCAGATCTAGGTTTTTCACATTTCTATTTTTCATGCAAAAACTAATAGGAACTAGCTTAGGCAAGAATAACAAAAGTTGTGAGATATTTTACAACGAATCCAACAAAACTGGTGTTGCATTTTTCTGTTTTTTCTATGATTTTCTACGCAATTTACAAGAAACAGGAAAAACACTTCACTATTTGAGTTACCAAATTGCAAGAAGGCCCTCGGAAAGAAATTCTGCTTTGCAATGTGGTCCCTGGGGCGGCCGGCCGGCGCGGCTGGAGCAATTCCCGGCGAGCTCGTCGCCGGCTTGGTCGGGAAAGGGCGCGGGAAGGGTCTATGGGCAACTGGGGCTCGGTTTGGGGACTTGGTTGGGGCGAGGAGCGGCCGGTGGGGCGGGCACGCCGACGGCCGGGGAAGGTGGCCGCCGCGGGTGCCTGTTCCGGCGAGGGGCGACTCGAGGGAGGACTACGGGCGGCGGGGTTAGTTCCTGGAGAAGCTTGGGAGGGTGGGGAAGGTTCACGTGACCCGTGGTTGGCCGTAAATTTGAGCTCGCCGCAGCGGCTCGGTCTGGGCGCCGACGGACGGCTGCGGTGCGGCGGGGGAGGGCCGCGCGACGAGGGAGGAGCAGTGGCTCCTTTTAAGGCGACCGGCGTGCTCGCCCGTGACCGCCGGGACCGTCGACGCCGTCCCTAGGTACACGCGCTGGCCTCGGTAGGAACGCGCGGCGGGGTACGGGAACGTACGGCGGCACGGAACACCACGCGTTCTCGGCATGCGCGCGAGCACGGGAAGGCAGGCTGCGTTGGGAAGGCGCGAGCGATCTCGGGAACGCGCGCGGACGGGACCGGACGGCGAGGCGATGGCGGCCCGCGCGCGCGCGCGCGCGCGCGCGCGCCCGGCACGCCGGCCGGCGCGACGTCGCGGCGCGGCCGGTTTCCGACGCTGCACTTTTCAGACCAAGCCACTTCGAGCACGTTTTTCTCCCAAAACTTGAATACAAGTGCACAAAGTAATGAATAAGAAAGTTGTAGATCTCACTACCCTCTACAACTTTTACAAAGGCTCTAGGGTGTTTTTCTCAACGGAATTTGCAGGAACGTCTTGCCAACTTGGAATGCCGCCCTGTCCCGGTGAACAGGAGGTACTGACAGTCGATCAAGTTTTTCACCAATTTCCCCTCAAAATTTGAAATGCCAATCTACATGAAAGTTGTGTCCCTCAACAAGATGGAAAACTTTCATAAAGGTAGATTTTGAAGTGTTTAGGTGAATTTTGGAGAACGCGGCAAAAGTTCCGGACGACATTCACTAACGTTAATTCTTAAGCGGGGTTTGACCGTGTCTTTGACCAAGGGTTGACCACGGATGCGTGTAGACTTGGTCAATGGGTCTAATAGGGTTCATTGGCGAGGTTTTCGAGGTGATGACCCAGGTTGACCTAGGTTTGACCAGGGTCGACTGGTTTGACTCGGCTGATCCGGTCATTTAGCGTTAATGACGTTAATTAAAAACTTGGGGTGTCACATAGGTTCACACGGACAATTTAATAGTTCACCATGTCAACAAACCACAAGCACAAACAAACGTCTCAATCTCAAACTTCCAATCTCACCAGACACCAGTTTTGAATGGCATAATAGCAAGTCAAGTCACAAGTATTGGGTAAAAGCTATAACCTACGACATGCTCATTGGCATCATCATCCATGATGTCAAAATCACTGTTCATGTCAACCTCCTCCTCCTCCTCCTCCTCCTTATTCAACTGTTTGTTCCTCGTTCTTCTCCTCAATCCTACAAGTAGGGATGCAAGTGGGTACCCAATGATGTTTTTTGGATCAACTTGTTAATTATGATAGCATGTCATTCTAATTCATTTCATCCTCAAAGTTAATTAGGTGGAATGCCATTCTAGTTCATTTTATCAATTTTTTAGCTCGACCCAATAGCCCATTACATTTAGAACTTGAATGCATACCGATAAGTTAGTTTTTCTCAATACATGAAAATTCTTAGTTACAAAACTAAACTATCAACTCATAGAATTTGCATTATCTAAAGTCAAAGCAAACATCATATACTCAATATCCCACCTAACCATAACTTCGAAAAAGTTTTATGATAGTTTTACACCAAAATGCCTTCCTTTTACATTGAAGAAACTAATAATTGTCTTAAGCATGCACATATCATCATCAATCCAGTGAATAGTCACACATGTAGGGAGTGAGAGTTAGGGTGCATATATTGTAAACTGGCTACAATAAGCTCATGGACGGCCCAAGCCTGGCTAGGTCTACCATTTGGTTCGTGTTTGGTAGGGTGCATATGTTGAATGGGCTCACCAATTGCACAACCTCTCCTCTTCCTAAGCTCCTTCCCCCCTGCCCGTGGAGCTCCCCTGTGCTGCCACCTCCTCCCTGCGCGCCAACGTCGTTGAATCCAACTCCAACTTCATGAAATCGATATACAACACCATCGAATTGAGGTACGAAACCATCAAATCGAACTCCAGCTATGTTGAATAGAGATCTGACGTGGACAAATCGACATCTAGCATGCCCATCTGAGACTCTGCTAGGCGTGCGAGCGTTGCCACATGAGCCTCCACCAATAACGACTGAGGTAGGCAGTGGTGAGCATGGAATCGCAGCGCCACCACTTCTTTAATTTCCCCTTCCCTATGCACATCTGCTCATGCACCATTGCATGGCCTTCGCCGCCGGCTCGAGTGTCGGCTGCAGCACCGCTCCAGCGCAAGGGTTGCAGCACCGCTCCCGCCGGCTGATGAGTCCGCCGCCGCACGCCAAGGCCGCTGCCCGTTGAGTCCACTGTTGCATGATGCAACATCCTCATGACTGCCGCGACACCTACCCACCATGTCAATGCCCGTCACGGCACTTGCCCCCATCGCGTGATGCGCCTACTCGCACATCACTGCCCTTGTCGACGAGCCCACCATCGATGCGAGATCCTCATGCTGTGCGGCTGCTTCTTCCCTCTCCCTGTCATCACCTACTTGAGCGGCGCGTGAGGTAGGCAATGAGCCAAGCAGCCTCGGAGGTGAGCGGAAGTGGGAACTTGTCTTAGCAGGAGCGCTAGCAAGCCTACACAACCAGAAATGAGATGAGTTTTTGTTCACACTAGACAGGCCGTACTGGGCCTTTTGCACAGCCCAAGCCTAGCTATCCCTCCTATGCAGACCGCTAAACACTTCCAGACTTCATTGCACAAGCATGTATAACTCTTTTACATCCTACCAATCACCCTTATCCTTTGTTTTGGCATGCGGTCCACATATCCATCATTGAGCGACACTGCGTATACTCTTCATTTTGCATAGAACATTTCCTTTTCTTCCAAATATTTGTCAATTATTTCATTCCTAATGGTGACCCGCAGCTTAATGGGAAAATAGGATGGAAACATTTTATGACATCAAAAGGTACTCAAGATCAATAGTATTGAAATGATACCCATGTATGGTTATTGCCAAATTTAATTTCTTCAAACTAGCTTCTTGGTCATATTTTATGGTTGATCATGAGACTTTGGTACAAAGTTCCTTACCAACTTGGTAAACAAATTATTCCAAACAATCGAAGTGGCTAACAACATCACCCTTTCCTCTTGGGTCTTCATCATCCCCTTCATAATGAATCTGAACAACTTATGTATTTGCAATTATAGTTGTATTTTCATCAGTTTCCACATGTAGTGCTTGTGCTCCATCGCCACTTCCTATGGTGTTCGCATTTTCAGCTTCCATTAGTACATATGAACCTTTTCCAGATGGTGTTGGGCTTGGATTAGCACTAGCACTAGCAGTCTGGCACTATGAAGTGTAGTCTTTTTACTCCTAGATCATGCTAAGAGGAAAAATCATTGCTAAATCTATGCCAAAATGACTAGCGCCAACAGATTACATGTGGTGAAACAATAATTGAACATAATATAACCAAATCTAGATAACATGTTACCTAACCAAAGCATGCTATTTTCATTTTGTACCCTATAGTCAAAGTAGTCAGCATGTAAATTCTACATTGTACAAAAGTATGAAATTGAATGTATCTGTACTAGAAGCATGTGGTGGCGTTTGGCATCGGATGAGCTAGAAGGTGGGCTCTAGGTGTTCTTGATCCTGCACTTTGCATTAGAACGAAGCAAAATGAGGAGGGTCTCCTTTAGTGTGGGCACCAACATCTTCGGCTTCTCTGAGACCATGCCACCCTTAACCGGAGGAAGACACTTCTCCTTACAGCGGTGGTGGCTAGCTAGAGCAAGCGGGGGAGGGACAAGGGATGGTGAGAGGCTGGAGCAGAGGGGTGGAGGCAACGACTAGATAGGAGAGTTAGGGAGGAAATGGAGTGGAGGGGTCACAATAGGAGTTTGAGAGAGTAGAATACTAAGCCTTGTTTGGGATGGCTCCAACTCTACTTGGAGCTACTCCACTCTAAATCTCTAGGTGGAGCTAGCTCTAAGTGGAGTAGAAGCTGTCCAAAATGGGTGTTTGGCTACCAACTCCAAATAAAATTCAATGACATGTGGGTCTCGTTTGTCAACCTCATACTCTCATTTCTTCTTGTATTTTCTTCTCGCATAGTACAAGCAGTAGCGCATAGAATAGAACGGAGGTGAGGGTGGTAGCAACGGTGGGGAGGGAGATGTCCAGCGACTAGGAGGGCGACCAGTAGTGATAGGAAGGCGAGAGTTAGTGGGATCGAGCTGCAAACAAAGCATAGGGGATGGCGACGGGAAGGCGGCGACCGGAGGGATCGAGATGTGAGAAGAGCAGAGGGGCAGGAAGCGGCTGACGGGATCGAGCTGCGAACATATCAGAGGAGAGGGCGGTGTCCGGCAGTAGGGAGGAAGGCATCGAGCGAGATGCAGGGCAGGACCATGGCCGACGGGCGCATCGCGGTGAGAAGGGAGACGGGCACTGCCACGGTCTCCCACGAGATCCTATAGGGGAGCGAGGGCTACCAGTGGGAGTGAAGGAGAGGGGGTGTGCCACGGGAGAGGGAGGGTGTGCCGACGAGCGGGAGAGAGAGGGACTGCGGCACCGGCGTAGGCTCACAAGGGCGACACCGGTGGGAGGAAGGTAGAAGGCGCCGGTGTGGGAGTGGGGGGAGGGAGGGCGGCACCGGTGTGGGAATCCGATTGGGGACTGGGGAATCACGTGGGGGGGGGTATGCAGAGGAACAAAATGAATCAAAACATTTTTCCACTTAAGAGTGACATTGGTGGTTAATTACCCATCAACTCCACACCTAGATCTATATTAAATGGTTTTGGAGCAGCAAAGGAGGTGCTCCAAAACTCCACCTCTATTTGCACTGCAGCTCCATGGAGTTGGCAAGTCCATGAAGGTTTGGAGTTGAGGTGTTTGGCTAGAAAATTGGATGGAGCTCCTGAAGTTCACCTTTGGAGCCATGCCACTCTGATTTTCTTAAGTTCGGCCTTTGGATGTCCTGTTGAGCTAGCCTTACTAATTGAGTGGGCTAGAAAAAGTTGATATCTCGTATACGTAAAAGAGATATCCCATCTAAATACGGGAAATGCAAAACAATTAGGATGTCACCAAAACCAATTTCGTCCCGATTCCGTATTTAAATTCCATATTTCATATTCAACTCCATGAAGTTTTGGAGTTGAGGTGTTTGGCAAGAAAATTTGATGGAGCTGCTGGAGTTCAGCTCCGGAGCCATGCCACTCTGATTTTCTTAAGTTCGGCCTTTGGATGTCATGTTGAGCTAGCCTTACTAATTGAGTGGGCTAGAAAAAGTTGATACCTCGTATCGTAAAAGAGATATCCCATCTAAATATGGAAATGCAAAAACAATTAGGATGTCACAAAAACCGGTTTCGTCCCGATTCCGTATTTAAATTCCATATTTCATATTTGATATACCATATTCTTCTTTTGTTCAAAATTACAAAAAAACCGATCAAGATGGTGTGGGTCACATGCTCCAACATTTCCTACGCATCTGTGGGAGCATAAGGCCAGTCTCAATGGGAGGGTCATAGGCATTAAATAGGGTGCCACATATATATGCAAACAAGATGACATGGTATGATATTTAATAGGAGAGAGAGGAAACCAGGGTCATCCTCATGACCCTGGGTCAGTGTGACAACCCGCCCAGGAAAATACCGTACTATCGCCTAAAACCAATCCACTTTGGTCATTAAGCAATAGTAAAGTATCATCCTGTCGTTAGTTGCCAGGTTAACGCCTGGTAAATCACTTGGAATTCGTACAGAGGATCGACATATGCATTAAAACTCACGCGAAGGCGAGTCCAGAGTACAACACGAGTAAGAATCCAGTTTATTACAAACCATTGCTCGGGACAATAATTAAAGGTTCGGGGTTCGAAAACAACGGAAATAAAATAAACTAGTGCACCGGTAAACATCACATGAGGCCATCCGTGATGTCATCACTTGTCGTCATCCACCCGGTCAACAGCACCTGCACAACAGTTTTAAAGCAAGGCTGAGTATACTAATACTCAGCAAGACTTAACCGTCGGGTGATAATTACATCACCAAACTCTAGACATGAAAGGCTTTATGGCTGGTGGAGTTTCTTTTGTTGAAAAGCAATAAGGAGTATGTCCTTACTTTCAACATTTTAGCACAAGTTCTAGTTGATTACCATTTCTAAGTGTGCTAACTGATTCAATCGAGAATTGGACCAAGTAATTAATTCATACAACAATATTCACCAAGTTTCACCATTTCGGAATATATGGCCAGTTGATTAAGCAATCTCAGATAATGGCGAGAGGCCGACAATCGATTGATTTAAACCTTGCAAGGTAAACCTAAGCACACGGTAGGATGCCCCCGCAAGGACAACCACCCAAGCAGTTCCCAAAAATCCTCGGGTTGGGATCGGATCTTACAGTCCTGGGTACAAGGCTAACTGGCACACCCTGCGAGGCATCCAGTCTCACACATGCACCCCCCTTCTCGGTAGCTAGCCGGTTAGGTGAATCCTCAGGAGTAGTAATAGTAAGTTCCCGCACCGTCTCATTCAGGTACTAGGCTTACCGGTCCCATTCCCGACAAGTGCTTAGTACGTTCAAAAGCTTAGCCCACGAAAGCCACTGGATCGGAACCCAAATCCCATGCTCTTACCACATGAGCAATCCATTTATAAAGACCTTATGATTCCACATAAGAACCTATTCTCGCAAGTGACGAACACCACTCGACTTCTATAGGGTCCTATAGAAGAGCAGCTATCGACCTACCATACTAGTGATAGAGCATAGGTACCTAGGGATCATGCATCTAGGGTTTCAATTCAATTCCTGAAACGTAAATGCACAAGCATAGCCAAACATAATCGCATAAATTTCAAAAGATGGGGTTAATGCTCCGGGGCTTGCCTTCGCTGGCAAGGTTGGCCTTAAGCCCTTCTGAACTTGGGTCCAGGCCTTGAGCTACGAACACGTGCTGCAGCTCTTCGTCAGCACCTTCGTCTCCTCCTTCCGGCACGAGCGTGTATCTACCGTCGGGAAGATCTACACGAAGATGCAAATGAAAGATTTATTTGATAATTTTTAATTTAACTAATTACAATCAACAATTGACAACCATGGGGTGCATGGTTGACCACATTCACCTAGATAAGAATACATTCAGCATACTCTTCCCAAAAAGGAACAATATGCAGCTCTTTATTGATTATTCCTTTTGATAGTGACTGTGTACATATATATGTAAATAATTTAATTTGAATTCACAAACAGCCATGAGTTGGTAACATTTAGCTTTTTAAAAGGCTTTACACACACAAGGTCATTAAAGGTGGGTTGGTGATTTTTTTGATTATTAAGCCTCAAATTGCTCCCATAGCTTTTATTCATGAAATAAATTATTAAAAATCATAGGAAGGGTTTATTAAACACTAAACACCTATAACAAGCCACTGGACACACATGCATGCTTAGGATAGCTAGGAAATTAATTATTTTGAAAATAACAAAAGCTAGCTAGTAAAACAAGGTAAATGCACACAAAAATAAATAAGCATCAAAATGATCCTAACTTTCTCACACATGTTATATGGTCCAAAAATAACCTAGGGATGTAGCATAAACACCTAGAACTATTATGAATCTAGACTTATGCAATTACCAGGAAAAACAAGCATATTTCAAGATTAAATACTTTTTTCAATTATAAAATTGTGATTAATTCACCAGAGGTGTATTTTGGCACAAAAAGACAACATGCAGAAGTTGGGTACAAAAACCTAGTTATTTTTATCTACAAAAATTATTTGGACAGATTCTGCAGCAATGGAAAACAATTTTTATAAAACTATTTACAACATAACTTTGTGCAATTTTCAGTACAGGAGCTAGTTATGACCTAACGCACAACATATCCAAAAATTAGATACATAGGATTTATGGATTTTGAGATATCTCAGATCTAGGTTTTTCACATTTCTATTTTTCATGCAAATATTATCAGGAAACAGCCTAGACAAGAATAATAAAAGTTGTAGTACCTTTCACCAGAAATCCAACAAAATTGGGTTTGCATTTTTCTGATTTTTCTACGTTTTCTATGAATTTTCAAAGATTCAGCAAAAGCACTTTACTATTTGAGAATCCAACTTTCGCACAGGCCCCTGGAACTTTCTGTAGATTCACAACCATACCCTCTGTTCACACAAAACACCCTGGAAAGAAGTCAGACCTTGCAATGTGGCCCTTGGGCGCGGTGGTCGGCGCGGCTCGCCGGAATTCGGCGAGCTCGCCCGCGCTCGCGGTCGGGAAAGGGCGGGGGAAGGGTCCCCACCCCCCAAGGGTTCGATTCCGGGGGTCGTTCGGTCCGGGAGGTGGCCGGGCGAGGGGGGCGCACCGGCGGCCGGCGGTGGTGGCTCGCCGCGAGCCGTGCTGGGGCGCGGCCGAAGCTCGGCTGGGCCGGCGAGGCACGGGTAGAGGCCCTAGGGAGTCCTAGCTAGGCTCGTGTGCAGCTCTTGGTCGCGGTCGGTTTGGAAAGAGGAGCTCGCCGGAGCGCTGTCCATGGAGGACGATGGTGCGCAGCGAGGTGCCGTTCCTCCGCGGACAGAGGGCACCGACCCTCTTTATAGGCGCGGCGGCCTCCCATTGTGCGCCCGCGGCTACCGAGGGGGGCACAGGGTCCCAGGCCTCGGCCTTCGCGCCCTTGACAGGAGGGGGTCGCGGCGGACGAGTGCGGACAACGGCGCGCTCGGCGTTCGGCGAGTGCGGGTGCGGCACATGGTGGGGAAGGACGTCCCGCAGCGCGGCGCTCGGTCGGGGGGTCGCGGGCCCGCTCCGCGCCTATACGATGGCGTACGGCGGCGAGGCGCGGCGCACGCGGCGCGCGGGCGCGGCTCGACGTCGCGTTCCAGCGTTTGCTTGTTACGGTTTACCCTGGTTTGACTGCGATTTTCTCCCAAAATTTTAATAGAAGTGCACAAAGTGGTGAATAGGAAAGTTGTAGATCTACCCTCTACAACTTTTACAAAGGCTCTAGGGTGTTTTTCTCAACCGATTTTGCATAAATTGCAGCCGAACTTTGAATGTCGCCATGTCTCGGTGAACAGGAGATGTTAACAGTTGACCACGTTTTTCATCCTTTTCCACCCAAAATTTGAAATGCCAATCTACATGAAAGTTGTGTCCCTCGACAAACTGGACAACTTTCATATTGGTAGATTTTTAAGTGTTTAGGTGAAATTTGGAGAACGCGGCAAAAGTTCCGGAAGACATTCACCGACGTCAGGGTTTAAGCGGGGTTTGAACCGTGTCTTTTACCAAGAGGTGACCACAAGGGTGTGTTTGTGACGCCCCAGGTTTTTAATTATCGTCATTAACGCTAATGACCGGATCAGCCGAGCCAAACCGACCGGCACTGGTCAAACCTAGGTCAACCTGGGTCATCACCTCGAAAACCTCGCCAATGAACCCTATTGAACCCCTTGACCAAGTCTACACACACCCGTGGTCAACCTTTGGTCAAAGACACGGTCAAACCTCGCTTAAACGCTAACGTCGGCGAATGTCTTCCGGAACTTTTGCCGCGTTCTCCAAATTTCACCTAAACACTTCAAATTCTACAATATAAAAGTTGTCCAGTTTTTCGGGGAACATAACTTTCATGTTGGATGGCATTTCAAATTTTGAGCAGAAAAGGGTGAAAAACTTGGTCAACTGCAGCTTTCACAGTTCATCAGCACTCTGCAGAACCCCAACTTTGCTTGGCGTTCCTGCTCAAACCGTCGAGAAAAACATAGGATGACCTTTGCAAATGTTGTAGAGGGATGTCTCATCTACAACTTTCGTATCTACCGTTTTTTGTCGCATAGTTCAACTTTTTGGAAAAACTCGCAGTCAAAGTCGTGCTGACCGGCTGGAAAACAGCACGTTCGCGCTCTAGAGCGCCGCCAGAGCGCTGGCGAGCTGCCTGGCGTTCCTGCACCACGCGCCGTGCTCAGGGAGCCGCGCCCGCCCTCGGTGTCCGTGCGGGCTCGCTCCCCACCGCCTCGAGGTCAGGGCCGTTGGTCCCCTTTGCGCCTGCCTCCCTCGGAACGCGAGCCGCATCTTCGTACCGCGCCGTACCCGTCTGCTCCGAGGTGCCCAGCGGTCCGACGCCGGTCCCTGCGCACACAAGTCGAGGATGGCCGCCGTACTGCGGGGTAAATGCAGGGTCCTTGCTTCGAGGCGAAGAGAAGGAGCCGCCCTGCTATAAAGGCTGCAGCCGGCCGTTTCTCGGGCACGCATGCCGCCGGCCGCCATTGGAGGTCGCATGGAGAGATCCCCCTTCCGAACCACACCGTGACCTATACAACCTCTCGTTGCCTCCCTACTGCACCCCTAGAGCTCCCCAGGTCGCTTGTGTTCCAGGCCGATCATCCTGTTCGCTGGAAGACCGGCCGCAGCGGCCACCGAAGGTGGGTGCCGCCGAGCCCCCTCGCCGGCATGCCCTCAGAGCCGTCCAACCCTCGGAATCGGTCGTAGGTGAGCCCCTAAGCACCCCCCCACCCTTTCCCGGTCGAGCCGAGCCTTCCCCTCGCCGGAATTGAGCTCCCACCACCGCCGGAATTGACGCTTTATGCATGTGTGTCCAGTGGCTTGTTATAGGTGTTTAGTGTTTAATACACACTTCCACTGAATTTTATTAATTAATTTCATGAATAAAATCTATGAAGGCCATTAAGGGCTTAATAGTCCTTTAAATGGGAAAAATCACCAACCCATCCTTAATAACTTGTGTGTGGTTGCAAATTGTTTTAAAAGGCTAAATATACCCACCCACTGCTATTTGTGAAGTTAAATTAAATTATTTACATATATATGTACACAGTCACTATCAAAAAGAATATTTAATAAAGAGCTGCATATTGTTCCTT
Organism: Cenchrus americanus; assembly: GCA_947561735.1. Taxonomy (NCBI): domain Eukaryota; kingdom Viridiplantae; phylum Streptophyta; class Magnoliopsida; order Poales; family Poaceae; genus Cenchrus; species Cenchrus americanus. The sequence continues at coordinate 63,377,430 of OX387240.1, forward strand.
TTTGGAAGAGTATGTTGAATGTATTCTTATCTAGGTGAATGGGTCCAACTAATGCACCCCGTGGTTGTCATCTATTGTTTGTAGTTCTTTAAATTGAGAATCGACAAATAAATCTTGCATTTGCATCCTCGTGTAGATCTTCCCAACGGTAGATATACGCTCGTGCCGGAAGGAGGGGGCGAGGGAGCTGACGAAGAGCTGTATTTCGTGGACGTAGCTCAAGGCATGGACCAAAGTCCAGAAGGGCCCAAGGCCAACCTTGCCAGCGAAGGCAAGCCCCGAATCATTAACCCCTCCTTAAAAATTATGCAATTATGTTTTGCTATGATTGTGCATTTACGTTTCAGGAGTTGAATTGAAACCCTAGATGCATGATCCCTAGGTACCTATGCTCTATCACTAGTATGCTAGGTTGATAGCTGCTATGCTATAGGACCCGATAGAAGTCGAGTGATGTTCGTCACTCGCGAGAATAGGTTCTTATGTTGGAATCACAAGATCTTTATAAATGGATTGCTCATGTGGTAAGAGCATGGGATTTGGGCTCCGGTCCAGTGGCTTTCGTGGGCTAAGCTTTTGAACGTACTAAGCACTTGTCGGGAATGGGACCGGTAAGCCTAGTACCTTAATGAGACGGTGCGGGAACTTACTATTACTACTCTTGAGTAATCACCTACCGCTTTGCAACCGGGAGGTGGGTACATGTGTGAGGCTGGGTGTACTGGGTGGGACATTCCAGATAGCCTTGTACCCGGGACTGTAAGATTCGCTCCCAAACCGGGGATTTTTGGGAACCGCCTGGTCGGTGTCAGCTCTGTTGGTGCACCGCTCCGTGTGTTTAGGTCTACCTTGCAAGGTTTAAATCAATCGATTGTCGGCCTCTCACCGTTACCTGAGACTGCTTAATCAATTGGCCACGATATCCCGTAATGATGGAACTTGGTGAATATTATTGTATGAATTAATTGCTTGTACAATTCTTGATTGAGTTAGTTGGCACACTTAGAAATGATAATCAACTAGAACTTGTGCTAAAATAATGAAAGTAGGACATACTCTTGTTGCTTTTCAGCAAAAGGACTCCACCGGCCAAAAAGCCTCTCATGTCTAGAGTTTGGTGATGTAGTTATCACCCGACGGTTAAGTCTTGCTGAGTATTAGTATACTCAGCCTTGCTTTAAAAATGTTGTTGCAGGTGTTGTTTGTCTTGGTGAGATTCCACCCGGCTAGGAGATGGAATGGGTGGAAGGGGACGAGTGATGGCATCACGGATGGCCTCCTGTGATGTGTATCGTCGCGCTAGTTTATTTATTTCCGCTGTTTCCGAACTCTGAACCTTTACTTCCTGTCATGAACAATGGTTTGTAATAATTTGGATTTAATCCGTGTTGTACTCTGGACTCTCCTTCGTGTGAGTTTTAATGCATGTGTCGATCCTCTGTATAATTTCAAGTGATTTACCAGGTGTTAACCCGGCAACCAACGACAGGATGATACTTTACTATTGCTTAATGACCAAAGTGGATTGGTTTTAGGCGATAGTACGGTATTTTCCTAGGCGGGTTGTCACAGCTGGTATCAGAGCGATTGCATGCACTAGAGCTTAATTAACAATCTTAATGACATGATTTTTGAATAAAATTTGCCAAGATTGTCTGATTTTCCAAAACATGTTGGTCCGTTAAGGATAAATTAGATCGAGAGGCCCTAGAGGGAATTTTTGGGTTCTTTCAGGTGGCTTATTAACCTATGGTTTAATTTGCTAACTCCCAGCACTTTATTTTATGTCAGACTTACTTTCTTGCACAACCAAACTAGATGAGCGACGTGTTTTATACGTGTGCTGGTGCTGCATCACGGGAATTGCGAGGGATGATGGAGTGATCCATTCCACGGATCCCATCTTCGCGTCTGGTTATGAGTTGTGTTGTCGCCACGTGTTTTATACGTGAGCATTCCGCACGTCGAATATGCGAGGCAGGGATACACTTCATTCAAACGGAGGATGTCCGAGGTTGGACGCTGTCCATGCAGCGGCTTAACGCATGGATGTTGTTTCTATAGTGAACGGTAATGTATGGGAACACTTTCATGAGTGCTGGCATGAAAGGTTCGTTGTATGCTGTGATCTTCTGCAGGTACACTAACCTCGTTTCGTAAGTCGCTAAGTGAGCATCGACTAGTTCTCGACTAGCTATTATAGGGAGAGATGTGTATGTGCCGTGCCACCGGCGCTGACTTCGAGTTTTGGCTTGAATGCCTTGTGAGGACGAATAGGACGTCTTGCATCATGCTAAAAGTCGTGGAAGAACCTAAACTGAACTCATATCCGTTTTCGTGCTCTCTGAGGTAAAATAGTGAAGTGTGTTTTGTCTTGACCAGCCTCTCTAGTGTAGATGTGTTGTTGTCCATGATGTGTTGTGACTGTTGCGTAGATCTTGCACCCTATTCAAGAACCTTTTTGCCTAGGTGATCTCTACCAAAGTTGCTTCACATCTAATCTAGTTCCTGCCCGCAAAAACTCGTGACCATAACTTTTGTCTACCTCAAGTTATACTCAGATTTATGAACCTCTGTCCTGCGGATTTTCCAGGAACCAAATCTAAAATTCTTGCCTAATTAAGCACCTTCCTGACCTTCTAGATCAAACTTTGCATACCCAACTTTGTGTATCATAACCTTGCTGCGTTGCTACGCAAATTTGACAAATTTTGGGGACTCTGGTTTTAAGTTATGAATTTTTGTTCACAACTGCCAGAACCTGGCCAAGTTGTATATTTGTACCAATGGCTACCCCATTTCTTAACCACCTACTCTTGTATCGTGGATCAAGTTATCCTTGTACACTCACACCCGACTGGTTATCACTTTTGTCGTTATGTCCAGATGGACAACGCTGAATCTGTGTCGGTTGATGTGGAATCATGGACTCTCGTGAACTACCTCGAGGAGGGTGGATTTCCTGCACTTTTGTGGGACACACTGAAGGACTTTGGGTACACCACTTACCCAGAGTACTCGACGCGTGAGGTCATGACCACAGGCCAGCTCCTTCGTTGTGAAGTGAAGGTGAAGATTTCAGTGTGCCCGACCAATCCTGCTTGGGAAGAGTGGGAGTGTAAGGCACGAGGACTGAACTTGACTAACGTCGTGCAGAAGGCTGCTCTCGAAGCGCTCACAACTTTTTATGGGAAGCACCCTGACGAGGTAGCTGGCACCGCAGCCAAGGTGATCCCTGTACCTGAGCGACACACTGTACCTTGTGTCGAACGTGAAGCTTTTCTTCCAGCTCAGGGCCCATCTCATTATAGCCCTGATCTTGTCACCTCAGTCCGCTTTTCGGAAGCCATGTATGACACTTACTGACGAATAGTGGGAGAAAGTGTATTCTATCGACACCAAATCTATAGGTACCGAGTTAAAGAAATGGAGAATACAGCTCAAGCATTAAAGGAAGCACGAGCAATGATAGCTACTCTCAAGAAGGGAAGACACAAGGATAAGGCCAAGGTACAGGAATTAAGTGAAGTTATCCATGAGCAAAAATTTCTTGTTGCAGCATAACGACCAGTATATGCTTGAACTAGAAAATCAACTAGAAGCGATGGCAGCTCCGCATCTGGAACCGGTTATTCCTGGACCCGAAGGAGGAGAAGATGCTGAAGAAATACAAGGAGAATCTGGAGTAGAGTCTGGACCTGCTTCACCGTAGCTTTCTTCGGCATGGAAGATTCAGACCGTAGGAAGTAAACCTAATGCTAGCTTGTTGTTTAGTTGGAGTTGGTGTGCTTGTAAGAATGTTTTAAGTCGTACGAGTGTAGTAGTAGTAAGGAAAACGCCGAGTGTGTACAACCGCTCTTGGTTGAGTTTTGTGGTAGGTTGAACTAGGAGCTTCTTGATGCAGCTAGTATGCATGGTGACCCCAGGTGTTGTTATTATGATTCCGAGAACTTCCATTGCTGTGATGCTGTTGTTAAACCCCCTCGGTTGTGATGTGTGGAATGTGACTTGAGCTAGTTGTGATAAAATCTTGATCTTGAGTGGAATACCAACTTGGAGTAGGTCTGCTGACCTTGAATGAGAATTTTCAGCTCATGGGCATCGATTCCTGAATTTGATGCTTATGGCCAATATGCAACCAATATGTACAGGAACCTATAAAACTGTGCTATGACCCTGTGGATTGAGAGAGGGAAGGTCATCCCGCAAACCAATACAGTAAAGATGATGTGTCATTCTTGAAAACTCCCTCATAACCCCTTCACTGAGACTGGCCTAAAAATGCTAAAAAATGTTACCACCAAATTTATGTTGCTGCCGCGCATGCATCTACATCTATCCACACAATTAAAGTAGCATGCATCTACATCTATCCACACAATTAAAGTAAACAAAAGGTCAAGATGTACATGGACTAACAAAAAAGATACTCCAGTATGGTATAGAAGGCAACCCGCAGCTCTTACTGTTTTCATCCCCAACCTATTAATGTTTCCACATCGATTTCTTTTTTTCTTTTTGTTTGCACGATTTACTTTTTTAGTTTGGATTTGAAACATTACAGAGAAGTTTTTGCACATGGTGGCAACAATTTAAATTTCGGATGGAAAGTTTCAACATTTTTTTGTGTGACTTGGCGGGGGCACCGGATACGTTCTCAGCTAGATACATGTGCCATGTGGCATACGGCACACATATGGCCATGTAGCGAGTGGTGTAAAATAAACTAAACATGCATGCTGCTGTCAGCATGTCAATTAGTGTACCCACTTTGCTTAATTGCGTGGTTAGTTGTGGGTTACCTGCTCAGAGTTGCAAAAATACAAGGGGGGGGGGGGGGGGGGGATGGCTAATTATGGCAAAGACCAGCATTCGGTGGCGAACGAACACGTACAGTACGCTGTAGGTTGATTAGGAATTGCGCAAAGCTCGGTTTGCCGCAGCGTTAGGGGACAGGAAAACAAAGGCACTGCCTATGTTAGGTCAATCCTCCAATGTGCCAGGGCAATGTAATGAACTTCAGGGTAGAATCAAGTGCATTTGGTAGTGTTTTTTTTGCCATGTCTAGTATATACTACAATACTCATTTTGGAGTCTCTACATTGATCCTCACTAACACACGAAACTTCAAATTTTTTTCTAAAAAAATTCTACCTTTAATATATTATACAATCGTTATTTAGTACAATATCCGTTAGATCTAATTTTCGTATAAATATTCATCTTCGACGTCGTGAAGAAAAATACAAATTAATCCCTAATCTACATTTGCACACCTATATGTCATTAAGAAACCTCTGAACTGTATCTAAATTATTCACATGTTTTTCAATATTAAAATAACTTAAAAGGAACCTTAGAAACTACCAACCACTGCCATTAAGAAAAAACAACTGTTAATTTGTATAATTGCATTGTGCATATGCTACCGTACAAGATTCAACATATATACATGCATGCATGATAATGAGCAAATCGTTTTTTATGTTTAAGAATTAACCAGGAGAGATGATTTCTTAATGAGTCTTGTACCAATGAAATATAAATGCCTACACATTTATGTAAGTTGATACTTTCGAAACATAATTTGTGTTTGGACTAAAAAATTCTAACATATCCATCAAAACATAATCTATCTATGTTTTAGAAAATGTATGAATACAATACACATATGGTTCTTTGATGGAGTAAAAGAAACAACCTTATAAAAGATACATGCACTAATAATCATTTTACCTTTCTGAAAGTCCATGTCCAATTCCAACTACATTGTTCTTAAAAAGGTAAAATAGAAATTTAGCAAAGATTCATAATGTAACCACCTTAATTTTTGTGTCATGAATGTACGCTCAATTACACAACACTCTAACACACTGCATAAAAATTTTGATGTATATAGTTGTACAAATTCTTAGGAATGAACAAACTATTGTACGACTTTGTGTTTTTAATTAAGTTGAGCTTGTAAAAAAATGTTCTAAATTTGAATCTATAACCTTTTTGGCATTAAAAAGATGCAGCTAAGTGGTCCTCAAACCTTTAAATTTTCTCGAAATTGAAACTTTTATTACAAGAAGTTAGATGATCAGGTTGTCCGTTTGTATTTTTATATTCATTTTCAATTTATTACAATATTTCAGTGAAGTTACATATATATTAAACTTTGTTTCTAGTGGAACTTATAAATTATTTTATTGATGTAAAAAAGGAACTCTGCTTCACTCACCCTTAAGCCTTAAATTGGGTCTGCAAGCCAGGCCTAGGCCCAACATATATATCTGATACCAACTCTCTGAATCTGATGTTCAATTAATTGTGGATACCCGGCCATCGATGATATACTACTATGATTCTTATATTCGAATATGCAATTCAACAAGACTATCTGATCAGATATCAAAGAAGAGTTTTGGATATCTGAAAGATGGAACCAAATCGATATCCGAACCCTTCGATCATCATGCAGGCAATCAGGAAATATATATATGCATCCCCTATTTGACATGGTCCATCCTCTTGATGCATTGGCCCCTGGCTAGATCGGGCAAACCTATAGCTAATCAGAACAAATAACATTTTGAAGGGAAATGTGACTGTTTTATTACCGTCACAGAAGTATCCTTAAATGTGTCAAATTACCGCCCTATCGTCAAAAACCGTATTCAGCCTCCGTTGGCGGAATGTTAGCACAAGCCGCTTTATGAATCATGACTGAGAAAGCTTATTTAGCTTGCAGATCAACCAGCTGCAGCAGCCTGCTGACAAATGAACAACTATTCTTGGCATGCGCATGTTCCTGCTGGGCCTCAGCATTATTCTCTGTCGATTTAACTAACTAACCAACCATGCCTGAACAGTAATCTTTAAACGGATTAACTCTCTCTCTCTCTCTCTGAAACTCGTTCATGTTTGCTTATCCACTAATTAATTTACTCAAAACAGTCATCAAAGGTAGTTAGCAATAAATATAAAGTCAAACATCTAATTAATTATTACGAACTGATTAAATCAAATGGGCGTGGCCTGCACAGCTCGCACAACAGGGTGTCTGTACAAGCTGTCTGTTTCGTAGGCTCGAAGACGAGCCCCACATGCCGAACACCAACCGCACACCACAGTACTGCTACTACCCCATGCATCAAGCTCCCATCCACATCAGGGGCTCGTCCATGCATTGACACAAAATAATTTTTAATTTTTTTGATATTCATGCAGTGATCCTTACCGGCACACAGAAAATACTAATCAATTAAATATGTATTGATGTCCATTTCACAGTAGATCCACACAAGGAAAAAATGAGAGAAAAATGCAAGATTTCAAGTTGGGAACTTCTTGGTACCTTGTGAGGTACCACAATCCTATACACAACAATATCACCACTGCCTCACAAATGTAATCGCCTATATATAAATATTAAACAGAAAAATAGTGATCAAGGGAGGAATAATAAATAGTAAGAGAAAGTGAAAAGAAAAAGGTTACTACTCCAAATCCAAAATCTACCTAGGCTGACACATGATCCATCGACGTGTACTCCAATCATTCCTCCTCGATCATCTTGAAACTCAAACTGGATCATCCCCCATCACTTTGTGTTCCTCAATTTGCATTATTGGTCAGCAAACTCCGTCGTCCTCATCGTCGTGGAATCGGTGATCTCTCCTCCTGGTAGCATTGATCCATGCCAAGAAATGGAGAGCCACAGTGATCGATTACTCTTAGGCTCCAGTGATCATGCATTCGTCACATGCATTGTCTCGTTAATCCTCGCGGCGGATCGGAGGACGATGTGCTATCACTGGAAGTTGTGGTGGCCGTCGGCCCACGGCCAGAAGGGCGGCTGCTCGTCGACGACGGCGCCGCAGAGCAGGCTGCCGAAGCTGCCGCCCGCGGCGGCGGCGGCCGGCGTGTCGGCGGCGGCGCCGTGGCCGAGCTCCATCTTGGGCGCGGCGACCGGGGACGGGTGGCCGCCGCTGTTGTGCAGGAGCTGGTCGACTGCGGCGGAGGCGTAGAACGGGAGGCCGCGGTGGTGGGTGGTGTTGATGGGGCTCTCGTCGGCCGCGGCGGCCGCCGGTGGCGGCCTGGAGATGTCGAGGTTGATCTCGGAGCTGTTCTCGCTGCGGTTGCTGCAGGACGCCTCCGTCTCCTTGACGTTGAGGTTGATGAGCTCCGACGCCGCCTCCTGCCTCCCTCCTCCTCCTCCTCCGCCGCCGCCGTTCCCGCCGCCGCCTCCCTTGAGCGCCATGATCTGCACGCGAAGAAATTAAAGCTCACAAGCATGAGGATCAGACATGGACGACATAATCGGAATGGCCCGGTGGGCTCGGAAAAGGGAGACGGTGATTGGTAAGATCGAGTGGCTAATCATGCTGCATGCACAGCAGGAGAGAGAAAGCGAGGGAGAGGGATGCATGGGTGGCCGACAGCAGGCGCAGCGTTCATATGGCCGGCACCGATCCCGACACGCGCACTTTCTGCAGACGACGCTGAAACCCACATGGATCCTACCAGCTACTTCCTGCCTATGGCATGGTATGGATCACGGCAGCGGTAGCAGTAGCAGTCAGTCCTGGAGAGACTCCTACTACTCCTACCACTGCTGCTATGCTACACACACCATGTCTGTACTCCGCATCTATCATGGATCGATCCCCAATCATGCATTCTGTGCTGACACCCACCAAGAACGAACCACGGCGATCGTCTTGCGCTGCTGACACAGCTAGGCTCCTAGCCAACTGCTGATCAAGATCCAGGAGCAAGAAGAACATCTATGGAGAACAATGGCTAGCTATTGCGAGCTGCTAGAGTAGATCTCGACCGGTGCTGCTAGAGTATATATGTTGCTCGGCAAATTAAAGTGACAAGTAGATCTTGTTTGCTAAGTTAAGAAGTTTACCTCGGCGTGGAGCTTCTTGTTGTGGGCGAGTAGGGCGTCGTTCTCGGCGCGGGCGGCGTCGAGCTGGCGGCGGAGCGCGTCGTAGTCCTTCTCGAGCTGCTTCGTCTTCCACCTCGCGCGGCGGTTCTGGAACCAGATGGCCACCTGCCTGGGCTGCAGCCCCAGCGCGCGGGCCAGCTGCGCCTTGCGCTCCGGCTCCAGCTTGTTCGCCACCTCGAAGCTCCGCTCCAGCGTCCGCACCTGCTCCACGCTCAGGCGCCGCTTCCGCTCGCCGCCGCACCCGCCGCCGGCCGCCGCCGACCCTTCCTCGTCGTCCGACGCCGCGCCGCCGCCGGCCCCGTCCTGCTGCGGATCCGCCGCGGCGTGCAGGTGGTTGCTGCTGTCGTCGTCGCCCACTCCGCCGTCGGGGAACATGCGCTTGCCGAGCCCCCCGCCGCCCAGCATTGGCGGCGGCGCGGCCATGACGCCGCCGAAGTCGTGGAGGAAGGGGCTGACGAGGGCGGGCGGAGGGGGAGCCAGGAGGTGGTGCGCCTCGTGCTCGTGGCCGCCCTCATGGTGCTGATGGTGGTGGTGGTGGTGGTGCTCCGGCTGCTGGGGGTGGTGGTGAGGGAGGGGTTGCTGCATTTGGAGCAGGAAGTTGGCGGGGAAGAAGGACGGGGCCATGCCATTGGTGGCCATTGGCTTCATCACAGGAGCGAGAGGAGCATGGGGGGAGTATATCAATCAGAGAGGAGGGGAGGTTGGTTGAGAGTGTGTGACAGGGAGGCACAGGATGGAGGAAGATGGGAGCAAATGGAAATATAAGATGGAGCTTTTTTTCCCCTCTCGCAATAATAATTATAAAAGGAGATATTTTGTGAAAAGGAAAACAACAATATAAAATTAGTTATTGAAAAGAAAAGAAATGCAATGGGAAGGGAATACTAAGATGAAATATGTAAAGTATTTGTCAAGTAATCTTCATATTATTTAGTATTAGGTATACACTTAGGGTGCAAACCTCTGCATATATATGCATCTCCATGTGTAGAAGGATTGTACTAAGAGGAGGGGGTGATTAGATGGCAACAACATGTAAAATGACTCTAACATATAATGGTGACTACGTACATCATCACTTTTGGCCTTGTTTAGTTGGTAGGAAAATTTGCCTTTTTAACGTTTTTGAACTCCTGTAGCACACTGTAGCACGTTTTGTTTGTTTGTGGTAAACATTATCCTACCATGGCCTAACTAGGCTCAAAAGATTCGTGTCGCAAGGTACATCAAATTTGTGTAATTAGCTATATTTTTACTTATATTTAATACGCCGAATATATGTCTTTTGGTTATTTATGTGATGTGATAGAGAGAGCGGAGAAAACGTTAGAATTTCTAGCAAACTAAACTAGGCCTTTGTTAACTGATCTAGTTTTAAAAATTCACATTTAATATGTGCTAGTATGTATTCGCTGGGGGTAACTACTATACCCCTCCTGAAGATTCCTAAGAAAAAAGTTTGTGGAACTGTTTTTTTAGATACACACGGTGAAATTGAATAGTTGAAGCAAATTAAAACGGCAAGTTGCTGACATGGCAGCGGTAAAACAGTGAGTGAACCACTAGCTAGCTTAGGTGCTACCGCCATTGGCAATGCGACACAGCTCCTCCCCGGCTTGATCTGACACGCCTGCCATCGCGTCCAACTCCGGTGGGCCCCGCACGGGCGGGATAGCCGCCGTACCAGCGCAACGTTTTGCTTCGCCTGCAAACGACCGGCGCATATGGTTCCTAGCTAGCTTCTCCTTCCTCCGGTGTGTACCAAACTACCAACCACGCGCACGGCCGGTACCATTTCAAGCACTCACCGCGCTGCGCGTGCAGGGACGGAATGAAGAATGTAATTGAAAGTTCCAACAGTGATTGTAATTGTTGTGTTATTCAGCTGTACTTTTTCTCAAAATCAGTACCTAATAATCATCAGTTAGCTAATAATCATCAGTTATCTGTAGCAGCAGTACCTTTTCGCTCACAACAAATCAGCGTCATCCAAATGAACATGCTATAATAATGATAAGGCAAACAGTAGACTAGTACCGAATTAAACACACATGTACATACGTGGACTACGTGTCAGACCTCTTCTTTTCCCCTTTCTGTTAACAAATAATTAACATCAAGGGTAATATATCCGGCCTTGTATGTACTAGTCGATAGTAGTGGGCCCACACGGTGACAGTACTGCAGCAGGGCCAGGGGCATGTGTGCATGCTAATACTCTCCCGTATTCACTCATGCGTGCGCATGCATATAAATACTACTGGTCCAGTCAGCTAGTATGCTCATTCTCTGACAGAGTAAATCCAGTGTGCACTCAACCCGATCACGGGCGGATAGATGTTCTCCTCCTCCTTCTTCTTCCAAAGTCAGACCATTAATTATTTTACCGTGCTCTCTCTCTATCTTTCTCTCACACACACGCATCAGCATTGACGACGACGATCGACGACGATGATGCTGCAATCATAGGACGACGACGCTGCTGTCACTGAAAAGTTTATATCATTCCTCGCCTCGGGAACCCCAACCCCCAGGCTGCTTCCCTTTCTCATTTCTTTGCATTGTTCTACCACCACCGTACCTTTGCTAATTAAGCCTAGCTAATCGAGAGCCCTATGATTAGCTTAATCCTGGATCGAAAAGTCGGAGAAGAAACTAAAAATAATGCAGCATGATCCTTCCAAAGGCGCGGCCGGAGATTCTTGCATGTGTTCAGTTGGTGGTGGTTGCATTGCTCGCGCCCGCCCGCCCGCCCGCCCCTGCACTCCTCCTGCACTTGCAATATTCTTCCGTATGCGCCATGCGGATGAGCGCTCGAAAGTTGCTGGCTGCCATGTGAAGGGGAGGAGGCTGGAGAGAGGGGCAAGATCGCTTTGGAGAACCTTCCATCTAAAATTATTCCCCCCCTGCACCTCACTTGCTTGGCACCCATATGCTGCATCTCTCACTTACTAGTTTATTTTAGTGCATGAAATGCATTATCTTCTCTCTTGGTAAAAGGGGAGAAAAACTCTCTAGTAGGTATATATGTTTTGATACTGATGAATTGTAGTTATACCTCATCGCATACATAACATATGGTGTGATGAATGGTGGCTCATCATGGATACCTCGTCGGTTATTTCGCTCGGAACACGGGATTTCCACACGAATCGTCGTCAGGTCGAGTGTTCTTCTAGGAATCGAACGATAATAAAAATGCGTATATATATAGTTCAATTTGAGAACTAACATGTATGTTCACACCCAAAAAGTTGTTTATTGCGATTATTACGATTCTTTAGTTGGCGCGAGCAATTTTCTTATGGCCTGTGGAGGGGCGTTGTGGGAACATACTTGTGTAGATACTCTACTTTTCTCTTCAGTTGGGATTTGCGAACATGGCACTGGATGTTCAAGTAGTGGAGTGGAGGATAGGAAAGTACATGGAAAGAATTGGAGGGGATGGATGAGCTGGCCAGAGAGGGAATCACAAGGGAAAAAACCATTACAAAAACAGGCTAGTATATAGACTTTTCGAGGGAGGGGGGTTGCTGGCCATGGATGGATTTTTTTTAAGAGGAGGGAAAGCTGCAGGAATCTAGGGCAGGATGGGGGTGGGGCCCCTCGCGTCCGTCCCATGGGCCCTGGGAGGAGTGCATGCAGGGATGGCTCGCTGGAGATTCGTGTTGCTAGCCATGTTTCATTCTTTCTTGACGCTGACCTCCAAAATGATCTACATTTCACTTCAGATTTATTACTAGCTCAATAACAACTCAATTTTGTAAATAAATCACATATAGAGACAGGCGAGTGGTTACAAGTTTGGTTTGCACTTGATACGTTGTCTTTTAATAGATGTCGCCCCCTCTGGCGACTCGGGTGGCAAACCCTATCTGCCGCCGCCACCCCCCCCTCCCTCCTCCCACCCCCACAGTCACCAGAGGGGACTGCCGGAGTTTGGCGCCATGGTGAGGAGGCGGCAGCGCGCGGACCTTGGCGCCATGGTGGGCTCGCGGAGGGGCGGAGCGGGCCGTGGTGGCGTGGTCGCGGCTTCGGCGGAGGAGATGGTGCTCGTGGCGGGCGTCGAGGTCCGGCGGCGGGCGGTGGGTCGAGCGGCGTTCCCGGCGCCGGCCACCGCCGGGCCCGGCGTCGTCGGCCTCTCCGTGGCGTTCCTTCAAAGGTGCAGGTAGTGGTCGGCGGCTCATTTCTTCGGTGTCGTGGCCGTCGTCAGGTGGGCGACAACTGGGCGGTGGTGGCTCGCTGAGGGGTGGTAGTCCTCGGAGCGTACCATACCTTGCGACTAAGTTCTGGGGAGGTTTTGGTCTCTAGGGGTCCTCTCCCATGGTGGGTTTGGCGGTGGCTTGTGGCAGACGGCAGTCTCGACCGAATCTACGCTTTCGTGTGTGGATCTGTCTTGTGGCCTAAGTGCAGCGGGGTTCTGTAGCGAACATGGCTCCATTTGCCATTTGTTTGAGTTGATTTTGGTGATTCATGTTAACACAAGCAATGGGACTAACCACTTTGTCGAGCATATCTTTGTAGGCATTTCTAGGTCTCATGGATGTTACCACAAGTTAACATACCATGCCCAAGCTAACATGTCATACCACAAGTTAACATACCATGGACATGTTAGGTTACTTATAGCAAATTTGAGGACTTAGTATATATTTTGAGGCTATAAGTAATGACATGTTAAGTATGTTAAGTTGAAGCAAAGATCCAAGTTGAAGACGCGAAGAAAGAAAAGGAAAAGAAAGAACACCGTCGGATGAACCGATGGCATCAATATAACAAGCGTCGGTGCAATCGTCAGACGAGTTGGTACACTGGTTGAAACCCTAGGCACCGTCGGATGAACCGACAGTCCATTTTCTAGTAGCGTCGGACGAGTTGCAGAGGAAGAGCAGCAAAGACAGTAGCACCGGATGATCCGACGGTCTAAGTGAGGACATCGTCGGTCTATCCGACGCTCATTTTGAATCGAGATAGAGACGTGCCAAGACGGAGTCTTCAGCACCGGATGATCCGACACCTTGGTCAAGGGGAAGCGTCGGTCTATCTGACGGTCGCGTGGAAGCTAACAGAGACGACTTGGCCGCGGGGTCTTCAGCACCGGATGAACCAACACACCATCGGTATATAGCGTCGGAGCAGTTGTGTTAGAGAATCTCAACAGCTATGTGACGTGGGAGGGGCATCAGATGAACCGACGCCTTGAAAAAGATAGCATCGGTTCATCTGACGCTTACTTTTTTAGTGGCCGTTAGCCAACGACTCTTTGAGTGCCTTGGGCTATTTATACCCCCTCCACTCACCTATTTGAGGTTGCTGGATTTTGTGGAAGTGCAGAGGAGTTCAAGACACATTGAAGATCATATCCAATCCATCCAAGTGCTTAATTGCTCATCCTTAGACTTGCATATGCTTTGTGTATGTGCTTAGTGCTAGGCTTAGCTTAGAGCTGAGTGAGTGCAAGGTTGTGCCAACCTTGTGAGGTGATTCTTGAGTGAATCAAGTTGTACAAGGTTCGCCGGAAGCCTTGGGGCTAAGTGGCTCACCTAGGCAATCGTCATCGACCCTCCGCTTGGTGTGGAGCGGCGAGGACACTTTGTGCGGGGGACGTGGAGACCCCCTTCCTTGGTGGAGAAGCTCCTTAGTGGAGGCGGCATCAAGGTGACCAAGGGAGCTTGACAAGTGCCTAAGTGGCTAGCCTTTGTGGCGAGTCAAGTGGTGCTCTTGGGAGAGACTTGGTGACCGGGAAGCAATACTCTTGTGTGAGTGCTTCAACAATGTGGACTAGGGGTGGCTTAGTGCCTACCGATACCATGGGATAAATCGCGTGTCAAGAGTTTGCTTCCTCTCATCCCCTTTACGTTTCCGCATTTACTCTATTGCAATCTTTGCTTGCCTTTACTTTCCTAGAGTAGATGCTAGGATTGACTATAGGTTGCAAATCTTGTTTTGGGATGGGAGTTTCACACTAGAACAACCTAGTTGCACATCTAGATAGTATGTTCTAGTTTATATTTGTGCAAAAATAGTGAAACCATAGGTTAAGGTTTTAGGTTGCCTAATCCACCCCCTCCCCCTCTTAGGCTAACAAGCATCCGATTCCTTACAGGTTCACCAATACTGTGGTGACAGTGGCGGCTGGCGGCTGCTGTAGGTTGCTTGTCCTCCTTCGACGTCCCAGTGCAAAGACCTGGGCCTCACCAGTCATTGTCGGTTCGCCGGCAAGCGGAGCAGTGTGTCACGACTCTCGTGTCGTGATCGACGGTTCGGTCGAGAGGGGCCTAAGTGCTCGCCCTTATCGCTCCCGACGACTGCGGTCAGCGTTGCGGGTCATTTTGCTCTTCGTCGTCGGGTCAACATGGGGCAGAGCTTTGGGCGAAAGCCTAACCAGATCATGGTGTCGGGTCAGCAACGACGGCATCTTCGGATGTCAAGTACCTCCTTGGAGGTGTTTGTTGGGAGGCTCTCTGCTAGGTCTTCGATTTTCCAGGTGCAAACCTTACTCCAACTCTTTGAAGGGGCGGCAACAGTGACTTCGACGTTGTATCCTTTTTGAAGGCGTCGCGTTGGAAGTCACATTGATTTGCTTCACCTATGGGGGGACGACTTGGGGAGCGTTTGAAGATTTGAAGTATGGATGGAGAAGAGAATGAAGCTTAGCATTCCTTTTTTCATGTATCTCAGAGTTTTTTTTTGTTTCTTTGTTTCTCTCGGTACGAGATTTGGAGTCTAAGAACTCCGTTTATGTGTGACCTTTGGCCGTATATATCCACTTGTGGATATAGAGGTCGGGTTTTAATCCTTAATCTAAAAAAGTTGCCTTTTAATAAGAACTCCAGCACGATGTTTTATTTTACAAATTGAGCAGGATCTTTTACTTTCTTGTTTTTTAGGAAAATTAAACATAAAAATGATGGATTTCCACTTGGAATACATCCTACATAGTACTTGATTTGCCTAGAAAGTACAACTTCATGTAAACGGATCGAAAGCGATGAGTACGTGGAAGATATTTAGATGATACTGGTGCCCTAAACGATAAATAAAAACAAACATATGCGAAATTCAGAAGCTCTCGGAAGCAGGCCCGGCCCCCATATTGGTCCCAAACCAACACCTACTCACCCTCTTTCCTTAATTTTCAAACTTGCAACCAATGGGGGGCACAAGGGCATGGAGTACTGCAAAACCGAGGACCATATATATGGACAGCACAAACCTAACTGCCAAGAGATAACTGGGACCATGTGCCACCTTTAATTTTATTTTTTTCCTCCTTGAGGACCATATGTGTATATACCTGTATGTACTAAGCCTTTTCAAGCCTTTTTTCTTAATAAATAGAAGAATGACGAGCAAAACTCTAATTGTATTTGAGTTTTTTCAATTGTATAGTAGGTGATTGGGATAGAATCCATGAAGCCTATTTGCACTGTAGAGCTAATTTTAGTAATATGCACAGTTTTTTTTAGCAACTTAGTCATATATACAGTTTTGTGTGAAGGAGGTGCATGCATTCTATTACATCGTGGTCCATGTTGCAATTAATATTATGTTGGTTTGTATTTCCCATTTTACTTGCAAGATGTTTAACATCAGTCCCTAAATAAAATATGTGTCCAAAGTATAATAAGGATATTAAAAAAATGCGCAAATGGCAAATAATAGCAATTCAAGATATGGACCACATATAAATCCCAATGTGAATCCACCATACCATGCATTGCATATGTAGCTACTATTTGGGTGCACAAAAAATGTAATGTTTGAACATGAGTGAGATGGATCTGCTAGCTAGCTCCTATATACACATATACCTCCCACCCATGATGATGCAAGTAAGGGTGAAAAGACAAGAAGTACATGGATCTATGCACATAATTGCTCGACTCTCGTAAGTAAGCCATTCCATTAATTCGGGATATCCTTCAGCTCCTCCTTGCCCTCAACAAGCAGTTACAGTGCATAGTTTGGCTTTTCCTCTGAGAGAGATGTATGCATACGCCTCCAAATCTGACGGGGGCCATCGTTATCGCATCCTCTCACACTAGAACCTCTCTCGTCTCTGTACAAACATCATGGTGATGAGAGGCTGCAGACTATGGGGCCAGTTTTGCACGTTTCCAAGGCAGCCAGATGCAGCTGATCGAGAGGCTCATGTGGGCTCTCATGCTACAATGACCAAGACAACGACAGACTGATCGACAAGAGCGACACCCAACTTGCATCGGTGCCTGTCAAGGTTTCAATAATCCTCCGTTCCTAAGAGAGAATTCTTTTTTTTTAAGAAAAACGTTCCAAAATGTGCATAGGCCGAGATGTACGTGGTGCCCGCACCAAGCTGTCACCTATATGCATCCACACGCATGAACATATTACGCGTATCTTTCGTTGGATTCATCAGGAACACATGATAAACCAACGGCTAAGATTGTTCAAACGTTGCTCCATTGAAGATCACAAGTCCAGGTGTTGCTCCCAGGGGCGAAGCCTGCAGCGGTGGGTGCCTTTGGTGTTGCCTCTGGCTTCGCCACTGGTTGCTCCCGAGAACAAATTCATGCCTCGTAAAATATGTAAACCTTGTTGGAGAGTGGCATAATATTTTGGCAAGGGAAGCGATGTAAACAACATATAAGTGTCTAACTTTAATTTAAAATCGATCGAATGGGTTACATGTTTTTTTGTACTTTTACCAATTTCACAAGTCATAAATAGATCAACGACCAATGATCATTCAATCAATCACTAATTTGTGTACTTTTACCTATTAAAAAAATATATTTTTAGTATTGAGTACATTCTTAGAGCATCTCCAAGAGTTTGCCAAAATTTACTTGGCAAATCCTATGTTTTGCCAACTTCTAAAAAGCCATGCAAAGTAAAAAAAAATTCATCTTCAACAGTTTGGCATAATTCACTTGCCAAATCCAGATCTAACTTACATCAGGAATCCTGAGAGAAACAAAATTATATATGTACCCTTTCACCTCTTGAAAAACTTACATCAGGAATCCTTCTCTATTCTTTATTTCTTTTTCACCCTCCCACCTAGAGGGAAACAACGATGGCAACCACGATCTGCGCGCGCATATATGCGCGTGGGGAGGTGAGTTTTGCCAAGTTTCTATTTTTGCTAAGTTGGTTTGCCAAACTGTTGGAGGCCAATTTTTCTTGTTTTGCCAAAATTATATGGATGCCAAGTTGGTTTGCCAAACTGTTGGAGTTGCTCTTAGTGTTTGCTCAGACTTAGGGGGTGGGGGCTTCCCCCCGGCCGGCCAGCTTCCTTGATTACAGCACTGCCATTGGACAACTTTTCTACATGCCTTATTTGCATACACTTTATTTCATATCTAGCAAATCTTAATGATTATTTATAAAGTGTGCAAAGAGACCGCATCATAAGGGTATTGAGATCGATTTTTTTCCTCCACAATTTCTAGGTTTGCTTTTCTAAACAATTCTTAGGTTACAAAATCATGCCCTCTTAACTCTTGATCAGTTGATCTAACCAAATCACCACACAAACACCACTTGATATATAGTTAGACATCATGGGCAGAGAAGAAGCCAGTATAAAAAATGTTGTTGGATTCAAGAATGTTTATTAGTATTTTTGAAATGTTGAACCTGGAAAATGTTGAAAAGATGTTTGGTGGGTTGGAAGTTTCGAACTCATATGTATCTTGAACGCTATGGGCTATATCAGATACAAGGTAAAAGGCCTCTCTCTCTAGTGTGAATGTGAAGAACTGGGCCATTCTGAATATGATGGTCATCTTCGGAATAAGCAAAATATTGTACACGACCAAGCCCAAATTACGGTACCACATTACCATCCTCAAACTACATGGGCCAAATGTGTGCCAATCACTACAAACACAG
This sequence comes from Cenchrus americanus, assembly GCA_947561735.1. Lineage (NCBI taxonomy): Eukaryota > Viridiplantae > Streptophyta > Magnoliopsida > Poales > Poaceae > Cenchrus > Cenchrus americanus. The sequence continues at coordinate 63,396,250 of OX387240.1, forward strand.
AATTCTTTATATATTTATTTTGTCATGATTTTTTAAAAATCAATGGTCGAATCAAAATTTTCGAGAAATGTACATATGGCGCTGTACCCACCCCACGGCGGCAGACTCCTGCCGCCGTACCCCACGGCGTTAAGTCCCTGCCGCCATGGGGCACGACGGCAGGAGCACACAGAATTCTTTATATATTTATTTTGTCATGATTTTCAAAAAATCAATGGTCGAATTAAAATTTTCGAGAAATGTACATCCGCGCTCGTACCCACCCCACGGCGGCGGACTCCGGCCCGCCGTACCCCACGGCGTTAAGTCCCTGCCGCCATCGGGCACGACGGCAGGAGCCTGGTTCCGGCGGCGGGGGGGGGCGGTGTGGTGCCAGGACCCTGCCGCCGAGCGGCACGGCGGCAGGTCCCTACCGCTGCGCCACACGATGTTAGGTCTTTTTTATTTTTTTAGTTTTCATTTTTAAAACACTTTTAACCTTTTTTTAAAAACGACAAACTAATAAGTGTAAGCATAATCACAAGGGAATATCCTAATTAACGAGTAAATGAAAATAGTTTATACAAAATCATGGTAAAAGTAGTACTACATCTAAATGCGCCGGCCCCTCTTCCCCCTAACAGCTCTAGCGCCAGCTCAGGTGTGGTCCCGGTCGTACGTCCACGGGTCAGATGCCTTGACCACCCGCGGTCCTAGCTGCTCGGGAGACGGTATCGCCATGGCCGCCTGCGACGAGCCTGCAACATCTGGTGTCACTCCGCTGCCAGCCGGTGTGGCTCCGCCGGCCGGTGTCGCTCCGCCGGCCGTCGGGGTCGCTCCGCCGGCCGTGGTCGCTCCACCGGCCGCGGGGGTCAACTGTGACGGCCGAGTCCAAACCGGTGGTCGCTGTGTCAACTGTGACGCGCTAACCTTCTCGACCTGCTGCGGGGAATCTATGGTCGCGAGGACATCACGAAACTCCATCTGACCCCATCCCAGGTGCTCCTCGGTGGTCGTGTCGAAAGTAGGCCGGAACATAGGCGGAGTGGACGAGGAAGGAATATCTGCCGTCGGAAACTGAAAGGCCGACAGTCTGGAACCTCCTAGCGGATAGATCGGCGGCAGCTCCTGTTGTCGAGGCCCGGCTGTCGGAGAAGGCGGTGGTCACCTTGTACGATTAGAATATAGTATAATCACAAACAAATTGCGTACATTAGTTAAACATAAGGTCTACCGAAAGTACCTGCGCCGGGGGGAGCAAACGGCCGCTGCACGTAGGGGTGCGGGCCCTGCACCTGTAGGTGCTGCTGTGCCCTCGGAGCTGAGAAGCCATCGGCAAAGGTGGCAGGCGTTGGCTGCGAAGCCGCTGTCAAGGCGGAGCTAGAGGACGACGCTGGGTGGTGTGGGAGGAGAGGAATCTCTACGGCCCCGACGTAGTTCACGGCGGCGGAGTACCTCATGGCAGCAGCGACGATCCTCTCGTACGTGCTCCGGTGCTCCTGAGGCCCCCAGGAGAAGCACTGCCCCATTGTGGCTGAGGCGAGCCGCACGACCTCAGCCAGCACGTCGTGCTGCGCACAAAATTAGAAACACATGTCATAATAAAAAGTCATATGAATGTAATATGTTTGCAGTATCGTAGCTTACCGCTGTGTCGGCGGTGTGGTCTCGGCGCACCGGGTACGTCGCGTCCGGCAGGACCCTGTCATGGTCCGGGACAGGTGGCGGTGGCGGGGTAGCAGGCACGTACGTCACTCGCGTCCGCTTCCTCGGTAGGTACCACTGAAGGTACGCTACCCAGGCGGCGCCGTCGTGAAGGTGGTGCTCGGTGACGACGTTCTGCTCGTGCGCCGCGGACGCCCACTCTGCCACGTACGGCTGCAGCCTGTCGACGAACGACGTCGCCGCAGGCACACCCTTACATGTCCACCTAGCTTAGAACATGATACATAAAATTATTGGCAACTGAATATTTGTAACAGAAAATACCTAGAACTGTCAAATGGTAGCTCATCTGTGCACGATAGGCGGCAGACGTGGCGCAGCGGTCACTGGCGCAGCCTGGAAGAGGCCGAACTGCCTCATCACCCAGTGGACAGCGTACTCCTCGACGTAGATGTCGAAGACCAGTCGTCGCCGTGTCATCCAATACGCCTGGTCTCGGGAGCACAGGGACGAGAGCCCCTGTGGTGCGCGGGCAGCGACCATGGCAGAAGCGTACGGCGTCCACCGGACCTGGGCATCGACCATCCGGTCGATTTGACCAACGAAGTCCTTGTACGCCTTCTTCGGCTACTCCCCAGCCCAAACGTGTTGCAAAGAAGGAGAAAAGTTAAGTGAATTGAACTCGCAAAGAATCACGTAAAGGGAGGTCATTACCTTCCGGAGACACCACAGAGAACCCATGGTGGGGAGGTCCGCTAGGTCGGTGCTGTTGGCCGACGGCTTGTACTCCGAGAGGTCCATCCTGGGCCGACCGATGTCGAACCACTCGTGGATCCACATCTGCAGCAGGAGATGGCACCCCAGGAGGACCGCCTACCTACTCGTCGGCCTCGTCACTGCCGAACACAACCCCCTGTAGGTAGTCGGCCCGCGCAAAGACCGCCCCCGACCGATGCGGGGCATCTGCTCGAGGGGTGCGTCGGTGATCCTCTGAGCCCAGGGGATCATGCACCGTGACACGGAGTCTCCCGCTGACTCGCAGAACAGCACCCACCTGAACAGCCAGAGCAGGTAGACCTCCAAAAACCTGTCTGACGTCTGGTTGTCGGCATCGTCTGCCATCTATTCAGCCTGCACACACACAAAGGTCCATCTTTACATTCATTTAAAATGCATACAAATGTTGAAAATAAGAGTTAGAATCACGTACGTTGAACTGCTGGATCAAGTCCAGTTGGGCTCGTGGGTGTCGACGAAGGGCACATACGGTGTCAGCGTGCGATCATTCCGAGGAAAGTTCGCGAACCGAGCAAGGAAGTTAGCCTGCCACGTCGTGGGGATGTCGATCGGCCCCATCACCTGGCCAGCACACGACAGTCCTCCCAACATCGCGGCGTCCTCCAGACTGAGAGTCATCTCGCCGACGGGGAAGTGGAACGTGTGCGTCTCTGGTCACCACCCGTCCATGAACATGGCGATCAGCGGGGCGTCGTAGTTGAACTGCGTCAACCGCTTCGCCCGGGGAACCTCAGCTCGTAGCTTGTCCCCCTCGACCAACCGCGCAACAGGGAGAAGTCTTGCAGCGTTGTCGGTGCGGAATGTGGTCCCGACACTAACCAGTAATAAGCGTCAAGGTCTATCCCTCAATGGTCGATGCTAAGCAATCAAAGACACAAAGTTTATCCTGGTTCCGGCCGAGGGGGCGTACATCCAGCAATGGTGTGCTCGAGGCACTATATTGCTCAGCACCGAGGGTGCCTGTAGTGGGGCTGCTACAAGCAATGCGGGAGAGGAAGCGTGGCTTCCAAGTCCCTGGTGAAGTGGCTGAAGATGTTGTGGGAGAGTTGGAGAGCGAGTACGCAGTGTGTTGCGTGTCGTTCTGCCTTGTGTCGTGTCTTGACCTCCCTTCCCCCTGCGGCGGGGGAGTTCGCTTTCCTTTTATAGGCCAAGGAGAGAGCGAATCACATGTATGCCGCGCTATTTAGCTACGTGGGGAAGCGTGGTGTGTCGTGTCGTAGAGTAGGCGGCCGCCTTGATGGTCCTTGCCGCGATCCGGCCATCATGGCGTATCTTGTACCCGAACAGTGGTAGCTTCGAGGGTAGGAGTGCAGCGGACGGTCGTGATGTCTTCAGGCGGGCTCGAGGGAGTTGCTGATGTCGGTCCGTACGGGGCACAGTGGCAGGTAAGGCAGCGTCCCGTTCCCGCACGCTCCACAGCGTCGGAGCTGTTGCCACAGTGCCCGGCGTGGGTTTGTACGCGCGGGGGCGGCCGCCATGCCGTTAACAGTGGCAGGGATGGTGCCCCGCCGACCTAACGCCCTGACCTAACCCTGCAAAGTCACGGGAAAGTAAACCGAGGGTGCGGCCGGCCCCCCTTCGAGGGCTCGGCGCGTTAGCCGTACCGGAGTAGGCGGCGCGACGTCACGAGACTGGCACCGGCCACGTCGCACAGTTCCCCACAGTGGCGGGGATGGGTTCCCTCCTAGGGAGTTGGTGCAACGGAACCGGGGCGTGTGCCCCAGGCGCATGATGGCGCCGCCCCGCCGTTGTCAGAACATTAAATGCCCGCGTACGGGAACGGGCGTGCGCGTGCGAAGTGCCCTCGAGCAAGGCGGAGCCTGCTCGAGGTGAGTGCGCCCCCTCGAACGGGGCGGAGCCCGCCCGAGGTAGGCATGTGCCCTCGAGCGAGGCAGAGCCTGCTCGAGGGGATCTTTGAGTGGGCCGCTTTGGTGGGCCGTCAGGGCCGCTGCGGCGTGGGCCATGCCTTGCATGCTTAGGCGATGTGCATTTGGTTTTGGTTTGTTGCGGGTTTTAAGTGGGGATTTCCCGGTATTTTAAGGGGACCCCTAGGGCTGTCCCCAACAGTAGCCCCCGAGCATCTGCGGGTTCGCCACCTAGGCTCCCGCAGATGCTGGAGCCTACTGATAGGACGTCCTTCCCTCCTGGTCTTGCGAACGCTATCCGTGGGGCCGCGTCGGTGGACCGCGGGTCTAGCCCCCGAAGCCTGCAGAGCGCGGGGGCGCTCTGTGAGGGGTTTACCGCGAGACTTGGTCAGAGGGCGTGGTACATGTTTCAACCGACGTCGGCAATGTTTCAGCCGGCTTCGGTGACGCACGCGCCGGCCGGCACTATCCGCGGCGGGTGCAATCGGGAGGTGTAGCCGTGCGTCAAGCCCCCGAGCACCGGGCCGTTCGAGGCGATCGGGTAGAGCTCTACGACTTGTTTTTTAACGCGCCCTCGCCGTCCCTCCGCGGGACGGAGGGTGAGGTTTCCGCAACCCCCATCGGTCGGGTCGCGGATTGCGGATTCCTCGTTGAGCTGTTAGTGGGTGGTTCGAGTGGACGCCCATGCCCCGTTCGATAAGGGTAGGCTGCCTGGTCCAGAGACACGTCCATTAAAGCGCTTGCGTGGGTTTGCTAGGTTGGGCTCGGTCCCGTTCGCTAGGGACCGAGGGCGCGGAAGCTCTCCCTCAGTGGGATCCCCCGGCTGTGCGCCTCGGTGGCTCTCGAACACGACATGTGGGGCACCCTCGAGCCGGCGGGCTCGGGGAACGGCTCGAATGCGCGTGCCCTCGTCGTCCCTGACTCTGGTGATCTGGGGCGCCTGTTCGAACCCGTCGAGGGTCAGGCTTCGAACCTTTGATCAGTAGGGCCGTGTGGGGCGGCGCCTAGGCGGCCCCATCTTTGCATCTGCGAATCCTCGAGGGTCCTGGGCGAGCCAGCCCTCGAGGCGCTGATCAGTAAAGTGGTGCGGGGTGGCGGCAAAGCGCTCCCGTCCTAGCTTCTGCGAATCCTTGAGGGGCCTGGGCGAGCCGGCCCTCGAGGCGCTGATCAGTATAGTGGTGCGGGGTGGCGGCTAAGAGCTCCCGTCCTGGCATCTGCGAATCCTTGAGGGGCCTGGGCGAGCCGGCCCTCGAGGCGCTGATCAGTAAAGTGGTGCGGGGTGGCGGCTAAGCGCTCCCGTCCTGGCATCTGCGAATCCTTGAGGGGCCTGGGCGAGCCGGCCCTCGAGGCGCTGATCAGTAAAGTGGTGCGGGGTGGCGGCTAAGCGCTCCCGCCCTGGTATCTGCGAATCCTTGAGGGGCCTGGGCGAGCCGGCCCTCGAGGCGCTGATCAGTAAAACAGTGCGGGGTTGGTACCTGCGGTGCCTGTTTTGTCTCGAACGGGCCCCGAGGTGACCGTCTTACACCTGCACCCTTTCGAGGGTTGAACTTTCCCGAGCCAGGAGCTCGTGCCGCTCGAGGGTCCTCCTTACTTGGTAAGGGGCCGGGCCATTTAATGCTCCGCAGTCGAGGCTGCGGTTTTGCGTCGCGGGCGCGCGTTTTTAGGCGCCGCGGCCGCGCGCGTAGTGGGCGGCATGGGCGGGCGGACGTGACCGCCTGCCACGGCCTTCCCGATTCTACGCCGCGATGATGGCCCGTCTGCGGTGGCGTGGCCGCCGCGGTCGTGGTGGGACCCGCCCGTCAGCGAGAAAAAGATTCCCCTGCAGTTAATGCGCGTGGGACGTGCGCCCCGGAGAGCACGCCCGTGGCTTATAAGTCTGAGGAGAGGGAAAACGGCGGTTTTTACCTTAGCGATCGCCGTCCTTGCCTCCCGTGCTCCTGCCTCTGCTTCATTCTCACCACCGCGCCCTTTCGCCATTGTAGCTCTTCTTCTCCTTCCCGTCCTCCATTCTCAGCTCTCTTGCTTTTCCTCATGGCGCCCCTTCCGCCCCTCACGATCGTCGACCCGTACGCGTGGGAGCGCTCGTCGGTGACGCGGCTGGCCTTAGGCGACCTGGTGTCCGCCGACCAGCTAGCGGCGAATGAGGAGGGCCGGCCGGCGGAATGGATCGTGCCGCCGGCAGGGGACCACGCGCCCAACCCGCCGAACGGCTACGTGGTGAGCTTCATCCGCTTCCACGAGCGCGGCTTCGCGGCGCGGCGAGCCGCTTCATGCGGGCGCTGCGCCACCGCTACGGCGTGGAGTTGCACAACTTCGCGCCGAACACGATTTCGCGGCGGCTACGTTCGTGGGCGTACGCGGAAGGGTATCTAGGGATCCCGGTGAATTGGGATCTGCGGATACACCTCTTCCGCGCGGAGGCGTTCACGCGGCCCGACGACGGAGCGAGAGGACCCGCCGCGCGGTGCGCGCGGCGGCATGTCGCTCGCTTTGCGGGCGCGGTGCAAGGACGACTACATCCCTTGTACCATGACGACCAACAACGCCGGTTGGGAGCGGGGGGGTGGTTCTATCTTCGCAACGACGAACACGGTCTCCCCCCCTACACCGGTGCGGTGCTCGGGAGAAGCTCCGACTCTTGGAGCCACGGGGTGTCCACGGTCGGCATCGGAGGCGGGTGGACTCGCTCCCCGGCCGCGGCGAGGAGCCGGCGGCGCGTGGGCTGACCGCGGCGACCGTCCTCGCCTTCCTCCACCACCGGCAGGTCGTGCCCCTGATGGAGAGGCCGCTCCGCATCTTCGAGATGACGGAGACGGCGAACCCCGTCGTGCTGGCGAGGTTGCGGATGCTTCCGAGCCCCCTCCAGCGGGAGTATGCGCTCACACGGGCACGGAGCGCCATCGACACCCGGTTGCTGCGTAGCGACCGGTCCCCGTGGGACCTCGAGATGCTTCCCACCGGTCCGCTGGTGAGTAGAATTCTTCGCCCCGTTTTTGATCTTGATGATGCTCCGGGTTTCTGACGCACCTTTGATGTTTTCGCTTGCAGATGGTGAGTCTGAGCGCCGCGAAATCCGATCCGCCCACTCCTCGCTCCCTCGCGCTCGGTCGGGCGTTGCAGCAACGGGAGCGGGAGCAGACGGCGCGCAAGAAGGAGCACGCGAGGCGGCACCGCGAGCGCCGCGAGCGGCGGAACGAGGAGTACCAGCTGTGCGAGCAGCAGGGGCTCTCCTCTCTGGGGACCGAGGAGTACTCGTCCTCGGAGGGGGATGAGGAGGAAGAAACCGTGGGGCAGGGCCCCCCTGATAGGTGGGAGCCTGCGCCCCCGTCACCGGAGGCATCTCCGGCGGCAAGAGCAGCATCGCCTGGCGCGGAGGCGCCCGCCGCCGGGCAATCGACAACAGAGCGGCGCGGGCCGCGAGGCGTCGGCGCGTGCCGCGAGGCGCGCGCGGTAGCGCGCGCGCGCGCGCGGGCGCGGGCCCGCGCGTGCGGTGGGAGATGGCGGGGAGGCGCGGCGGCGGCCGGCGGCCGCGCGGCGTCATCCACCGAGGCCTCGAGGAAGAGGAAGCGCGCCTTCTCCTCTTCGAGGTAAGGGGCTTGCTCTTTTGCGGGGTTGGGTTTTTGACAACCAAGTGTTCTGATTAGTTGCTTGTGTTTATGCAAGGTGGTGCCGACCGTGCCTCCCCTCGCACCAGCCAAGGTGTTGAGGGCAGACGCGTCCGTTCCCACCGGCGGCGCTCGTCGGGCGGGCGCCGCGGGCGGGGCAAGCGCGGCGGCCGCGGCGGCGAGAGCTCGCGGGGCGCGCGGGCGAGGCCCCCGAGGCCACGGCCGGCGGATCGGCCCGCCGTGCCGCGGCCGACGGTCGTCGAGGAGCGGCGAGCGCGCGGTCGTGGCGGAGCGCGCGCCCGCGGCGGCGGCCGTGGTGGAGGCGCGGCCGCGGCGCGGTCGTGGCGGAGGCGCAACCGCGGCGCCGGCCGCGGTGGAGGCGCGGCAAGCGGCGGCGGCCGAGGAGGGTGGTCGGGCGCCGTGGTTGCGGGGGCGCGGCGGGCGGTGGCCGCGGCGGCGCGGCGGGAGCCCACGGCTACGGAGGCGCGGGCGGAGGCGTCGACGGAGGCGGCGCGGCGGGCCCGCCGGCGGCTCCCGGCGGTGGTGGTGGAGATCCGGACGACGACTCCCCGCCGCCCGGGTGGGACCAGTGGGTGAGTTTCCCCACGCTTTCCCCCGAGTCCCCGAGGAGGGGGCCCTCGTGAGGCGGCGGGAGGGCCACATGGTGGCAGGAGGCCGAGGGCACGGTGCCGAGGCCTCGTCTTCCCGCGCCGGCCGCTCCGCCCCGGTAGAGGGGATCGCTGGCGACCCGCCCGCGTTCGCTGACGCTCAGGGGGAGCAGGAGCTATGGGGAGAGCTCCGCAACCACGGCGCCGCGCTCGACCGAGCGTTGAACGAGGCGCTGAGGATCCATGGCGGTCCTGCGTGGCGCGTCTTCCAAGTGGGGTGTCTTTGCTTGTTTCTCTTTCTTGCTTGTTTCTGCGCACGATCCTTGTAGCATGATGCTTACGGGTTTTGACTTGTTGGTGACAGGAGCTCGAGCTCCGCGCCCGCGACAAGTACGGCGCCTTTGACCAGGTGAGCGCCGAGCTCCGCCAGCTCCAGGAGCGGTGCGACGCCTTCGATGCGCTCACCGACGCCATGAGGACCCCGGACGACTGGCTGTCGTACCGGGCCATGGCCCTGCGCGATCAACTCCATGAGAGCGCAAGGCAGGACCCGACGCACCCCTCCACCCTCGAGCGGGTCTGCACAGCCCTCATCGACCGGGATGAGGCGCTGCGGCAGGCGCGGGCGGACCTGGAGAAGACGCGCACCCTGGCGGCCAACTAGGAGGCGGAGGTGGCCGGCGTCCGCAACGACAACCGGGAGCTCCGCTCGTCGCTCCAGGGGGCGCAGGCTCAGCAGAGCCAGGCTAAGGAGCGCGCGCATGCTCGAGCAGAAGGCCAAGGAGGCCGACGACTTGAAGGCCGCCCTTGACGCCAAGGCCGCGGCGCTCGCCGTTGCGGAGGACCAGCTCCTGCAGGAGCGTACCGCCCGTCAAGGGGCTGAGGGGCGGCTCCGGCGGGGAGCGAGCCGCCCTTGCCGACGCCCGGTCGGCGCCGGGAGCGGAGCGCGTCGCTCGCGAGGCGGCGCAGAAGTCGCTAGAGGACCGGGAACACCGAGTTCTCGAAGCTCGAGGGCGAGCTGATGGTGCTCGGTATCACGAGCGCGAGCCAGGAGCCGGCCCTCCGGGGAGCAAGGCGAGACCCTCAAGGGCCTTGAGCAGGGCGGTCGGGGCCGGGCGCCGCGCCCTCGAGGTGGAGAGGAAGCAAGTCGAAGGTAAGTCGCTTTGTTTGACTCCCTGTTTCTTGGTTTTCTCTTGGAGGGTTCGCACCCGTTTCGACTTCTTTCTTGCCGGGCAACTTCGGGCTTGCGCACCGCGCCGGGGGGCACGCGGGCGAGCGGGCCGAGGCGCGCGGACCTCCTACAACTCCCTCCGAGCAGGGAGCCGGCCGGAGTTGCGCCCGCGGCCCTCGAGACCCCGCCGGGCGGTGGAGGAGGGCGAGGCGCGGGCGGGAGCTCGCCGGCCGGCCGCTGCGCGCCCTTGGCGGCCACGTCGCCGGGCGCGTGCGCCGGGCGCTGCATCTCGGCATCCAGAAGGCCCTCGGGGTGGTGCGATCTCACTACGAGGTCAACTTCGAGACGCTGGCGGAGGGCTATGTCGTCCCAGAGGGTGTAGAGGACGAGGTGGCGATGGAGCGCGTGGACGCGTTAGCCGCCGACGCCGTCAGGACGCTTGCCGAGGCCTTCGAGGAGTTCCTCTTCCCGGATGCCGTTGATGCCGCCGCTCCTCCAGCCTGAAGACAGCCGGGCACTAGGCCCTTTTTGTTTATGTATCAGTGTGCTGGCCATGTGGCCTTGTAAATAAACAGATTACTTTGCTTCGAACTTTTGTCAATGTGAAATGATGTCTTTAGCATTATCGCGCTTTTTTGTTTCTCCTTCTTCCTGAGTAGATTCTAGTTAGGGGAGTTCGATTTTCGCGGGTGGCCTGCTGGGTTGGAGGCAAGCGAGAAGGGCCGTATCCTCGCGGAGGCGTATGCTATCTCTGGCTCGCGCGTCCCTTCCGCTAGGCTGCCTGCGCCCTGTTCGAATCTTTTGCTCGAGGACGAAGTAAAAACATACTTAGCGCGCATGAGTTGTTTCTTATTTGCGAAAAAATGGGACCATTTTTGGGGGGGATGCCCCCCGTAGTAGCCCCCGAGGGTAACTTGGGTTTCAGGGGAAAGCCGAGTTGCCCTTTTTTATTAAACTGATGTTGTTTACATAGTTGTCACCAACTGGGGTGCTGGTTACGTGATTTTACAATAAAATACTTGGAAATCCTAGCTAGGGATAGAAGCGACGTAGCTGTTGGATGTTCCAGGCGTTGGTGAGTTCTTCGCCGTCCTCGTCGGCCAGCTTGTACGTGCCGGGCTTGAGTACTTTCACCACGACGTAGGGTCCCTCCCACGGAGGTGATAGCTTGTGGCGTCCTTGGTTGTCTTGGCGTAGCCTTAGGACCAAGTCCCCTTCGCTGAAGTCCCGCCGGCGTATCTTCCGTGCTTGGTAGCGCCTGAGGGACTGTTGATATCTTGCGGAGTGCATCAAGGCCACGAGGCGTGCTTCGTCCACGGTCCGGTCCAAAGGAGTCCTCGCGGGCTCGCTGGTTGGCGTCCTCGTCGTAGCCTCGAACCCTGGGTGACCCGTATTCTAGGTCCGTGGGGAGGACGGCCTCCGCGTCGTGGACTAGAAAGAACGGGGTGAACCCGGTGGCTCTGCTTGGGGTGGTCCTTAGGCTCCATACGACCGCCGGTAACTCCTGGAGCCATTTCCGACCAGATTTGTTCAGCTGGTCGAAAATTCTGGGCTTATGGCCTTGTAGGATCATGCCGTTGGCACGCTCTACTTGGTCGTTAGTCTGTGGGTGTGCCACAGCTGCCCAATCCACATGGATGTGGAACTTGTCGCAGAACTCCAGGAATTTCCTGCCCGTGAACTGGGACCCGTTGTCGGTGATGATGGAGTTTGGCACTCCAAAACGATGGACGATATCGGTGAAGAACGTCACCGCTTGCTCTGCCCTGAGATTCGTAATGGGACGCACTTCTACCCACTTGGAAAACTTGTCGATCGCAACCAGCAGGTGAGTGAAGCCCCCGGGCGCCTTCCGTAGGGGCCCGACGATGTCCAGCCCCCACACGGCGAACGGCCATGTTATGGGGATGGTCTGCAGGACGTGAGCAGGAAGGTTGGACTTGCGGGCGTAGAACTGGCACCCTTCGCAGGTGCGCACGATCTCGCTGGCGTCCGCGACCGCGGTAGGCCAGTAAAAGCCTTGACGGAATGCGTTGCCAACGAGGGTGCGGGGCGCGGCGTGGTGGCCACAGATCCCCGCGTGGATGTCCCGCAGGAGCTCGCGCCCCTCGGGGATGGGCACGCACCGCTGCAGGATGCCGGAGGCGGCGCGCTTGTACAGCTCGCCGTCGACGAGGGCAAAGGACTTGGCCATCCTGGCGATGCGCCTGGCCTCGGCCCGGTTCGAGGGGAGTTCCCCTCGAGCCATCCAGGCGACATACTTGTCGTGCCAATCAGCCTTGATAGGGGCTGGCTCGATATCCATAACATCAGCCTCGTAGGCACCGTACCCCTCGAGGAGGGAGAGCACGTACACCTCGTTCGAGGGGTCCTTGTCCATGGGCTCCGTGCCTGCTGGATTTGAGGGAGCCCCCGAGGGTTCCGCGCGGCTCGAGGGGTGAGGCTCGAAGGTGACGGAGGGCTGGGCGATGTCACGGGCAAAAACGTTTGGGGGGACGGTAATCCGCCCGGACGCGATCTTAGCCAGCTCGTCCGCCTCCTCGTTGTACCGGCGGGGCACGTGATTGAGCTCGATGCCGTAAAACTTGTCCTCGAGGGCTCGCACGGCCTTGCAGTACGCTTCCATCTTGTCGTCGTGGCAGCTCGCATTCTTCATGACTTGGTCAATCACGAGCTGCGAATCCCCCCGCACGTCGAGGCACTTGACGCCTATCTCGATGGCGATCTTGAGGCCGCAAAGAAGGGCTTCGTACTCAGCCATGTTGTTTGACGCGGGGAAGTGGAGGCGCACCGCGTACCGTATGTGCTCCCCGAGGGGTGACACGAAGAGCAGGCCCGCGCCCGCCCCCGTTTTCATCACTGAGCCGTCGAAATACAGAGTCCAGCACTCTGCTTGGATCTGCGGCGGTGGCAGCTGCGTGTCCGTCCACTCAGCGACGAAATCCGCCAGGATCTGGGACTTGATGGCCTTGCGCGGGGCGTAGGCGAGCGTTTCGCCCATCAGCTCCACTGACCACTTGGCGATCCTGCCCGCCGCGTCTGGATTGCGGATGATCTCCCCTAGCGGGAAGGAGGAGACCACCGTGACGGGGTGGGCCTCGAAGTAGTGGCGGAGCTTGCACCGCGCGAGGACCACCGCATACAACAGCTTTTGGACTTGAGGGTAGCGCGTCTTGGTGTCGTACAAGACTTCACTGATGTAATAGATCGGCCGCTGGACCAGCAGGGCGTGCCCTTCCTCCGTGCGCTCCACCACGATTACGGCGCTGACCACCTGGGTGGTCGCGGCCACGTAGAGTTGCAGGGGTTCGCCGTCCTGTGGCGGCGTGAGGATCGGGGCGTGGGTCAAGGATGCCTTCAGCTTGTCGAGCGCGTCTTGGGCCTCGGCGGTCCAGGTGAAGCGCTCGTGCTTCTTGAGGAGGCGATAGCGGGGCAGGCCTTTCTCACCGAGCCGCGAGATGAAGCGGCTCAAGGCGGCAAGGCACCCCAGCACCTTTTGCACCCCTTTGAGGTCCCGGATCGGGCCCATTCGCTCGAGGGCCGCAACATTCTCGGGGTTGGCCTCGATGCCCCGTTGGGAAACGATGTATCCTAGGAGCATGCCTCGCGGCACTTCAAAGACACATTTTTCGGGGTTTAGTTTGACCCCATTGGATCGTAGGTAGCCGAACGCGATGTTAAGATCGCCGACCAGGTCGTCTTCCTTCCTGGTCTTTATGACGATGTCGTCTATGTACGCCTCAACTGTTCGCCCGATGTGATCTCCAAAAACGTGATGCATGCAGCGTTGATATGTTGCACCCGCGTTTCGAAGGCCGAACGACATTGTGACGTAACAGAACATCCCGAACGGCGTGATGAACGAAGTCGCGAGCTGGTCGGATTCCTTCATCTTTATCTGGTGATACCCGGAGTAGGCATCAAGGAAGCAAAGCAGCTCACACCCAGCCGTTGAATCAACAATTTGATCAATGCGCGGCAAAGGAAAAGGAACTTTAGGACATGCTTTATTAAGACTAGTGTAGTCTATACACATCCGCCATTTCCCGTTCTTTTTCTTTACAAGTACAGGGTTTGCTAGCCACGCAGGGTGGAAAACTTCCTTGATGAACCCGGCCTCGAGGAGCTTCCGCAGCTCCGCTCTGATCGCCCACCGCCGCTCCTCGTCGAAGTGGCGGAGCCGCTGCTGCACGGCACGGGCATGAGGCAGGATGTCAAGGGAGTGCTCGGCGACCTCCCTCGGAATGCCTGGCATATCCGAGGGGCTCCACGCGAAGATGTCGGTGTTGGCGCGGAGGAAGTCGACGAGCACCACTTCCTATTTTGGGTCGAGGGTGGAGCTGACCCTCAACGCCTTGCCCTCGGGGGCAGCGGGGTCGAGGGGCACCTCCTTGGTCTGCTCCGCGGCCTCGAAGTTGCCGGTGTGCTTGGCGGTGGAGTCGAGGTCTTCGTTGACCATCTTCTCCAAGGTGGTCACCAGCGCTTCATCCAGCGCCAGTGCTTCTGCGTGCTCTACGCACTCGACGTCGTAGTCGAACGCGTGCTCGATGGACGAGCCTACGGTGATGACGCCGTTCGGTCCCGGCATCTTCATCTTGAGGTAGGTGTAGTTGGGGATCGCCATGAACTTGGCATAGCAGGGCCGCCCAAGTATGGCGTGATAGGCGCCCCTGAACCCCACCACCTCGAAGGTGAGCGTATCCTTGCGGAAATTCTTCGCAGTGCCGAACCAAACGGGCAGGTCGATCTGCCCGAGGGGCTGGACACGCTTGCCGGGCGTGACGCCATGGAACGGCGTCGTGCTGGGCCGCAGCTGGTCCAACCCGATTCCCAACAGACGCAGCGTATGCGCGTAGAGGATGTTGAGGCTGCTGCCCCCGTCCATCAAGACTTTTGAGAACTGCGCGTTCCCAATGATCGGGTCGACCACCAGTGGGTACTGGCCCGGGTTGGGGATGCGGTTTGGGTGGTCTTCACGGCTGAAGGTGATGGCGTCCTCCGACCAGTCGAGGAAGGAGGGAGGCGCCCTCTCTGCGGCGAGGACCTCGTGTCGCTCCCGCTTGCGCTGGCGGCTCGACATGTCGACGGTCGGTCCCCCGAAGATGAGGAACACGTTTTCCACGGCGGGGAAGCCGCCGGCGTCGCCATCTCCTCCGTCCTTCTTGGCCTCCGCGTCCTTCGCGGTGGCGCGGCCGTAGAACTTCTTGAGCATGTCGCACTGCTCAAGGGTGTGGTTTACTGGGGTCTTGTGGTATGGACATGGCTTTTTCAACATGTCGTCAAACACCCCCGGACCTCGAGGGGCCGGTCGAGGGCCTCGTCGAGCCGGGTCAACAGCAAGGGCCTCGGCATCATCGCCGTCGCGCCCCTGCTCGCGCGCCTCGCGGCGTGGCTTCTTCCCTTTCTTGCCCCGCTTGTCCTTCTGGTGGGGCTCCCCGGACTTGTTTCCCTCCGCGGGCACGTCGTCCGAGCGCTTGCCCTTCTTGCCGTCAAAGATCGCCCCCACAGCCTCTTCTCCTGAGGCGAAGCTGGTGGCGATGTCGAACAACTTGTTGGAGTCCGCAGGTGGGCTGCGTCCCAGCTCTCGCACGAGGTCCCGGCACGTGGTGCCCTCGAGGAAGGCGTGCACAATGCCGTATGAAGTCCCGGAGCGACTCGCCGGGCTTTTGAGTGCAGGAGCGCAGGTCCCAGGAATTCCCAGGGCGCACGTACATGCCCTGGAAGTTGCCCACGAACGTGCGGACCAGATCATCCCAGCTGTGGATCTGGCTGGCGGGCAGGTGCTCGAGCCACGTCCGGGCCGAATCGCCGAGGTGTAGGGGAAGGTTGCGGATGATGACCTCGTCGCTAGTGGCCCCGCCCAGCTGGCACGCCAGGCGGTAATCGTTGAGCCACACGCGGGGATCCGTCTCCCCGTTGTACTTGACGATGGTTGTGGGCTGGTGGAAGCGTTGGGGGAAGGCCGCCGCGCGGATCTCCCGGCTGAACACACGGGTCCCTGGGGGCTCCGGCGTCGGAGAGCGGTCCTCATCGCTGTCGTAGCGCCCACCCCGTCGGGGGTGGTAGCCTGGCGCTGCTCGTGCATCCGCCTTGCTCGTACGCCGAGTGTTGATGACGTTGCGGGCGTCGCCGTCCAGTGCCCTGTGCGTGTCGAGGAGCCGCTCCTTGGCCGGCGTGCGTCCCGGGTTGGCGGGTCGTCCCGCCGCTTCACTTGCATGGACCGAGGGTTCGCCCCCCGCGCGGCCCCGTCGCCTCGTACGTCCCCCCGTTGGCGAATGCGTGACGCCGAGCTCTCGGCCCGCCGGACGGCCGCCCGCTCGATGAGCGCCCGCACCTCGCGGTGCGGGGTTTCGCGCCTCGGGCGTCGAGGGGGCGGCATGGCCCGTAGCGGCGTTGCGGCGGCAATGAGCTTCGACTCGCCCCGCGGAGGCGTGTCCGGGTTGTCGACGTTAAAGTCGGCGTTGATGTGGTCGCGGGCCTGTTTGCCCAGCTCCCGCGCGCGTTCGCCGCGCGCGGAGGCTTCCCCAGCCATTGAGGCGCGGAGCAGCCGCACCGTTCGATACTCCTCCGCCAGCTTGGCCTCGAGCTCGCGAGCCTGGGCTAACTGCGCGTCGACGTCGGCCCCAGCAGGGGTGCTCGGCCCTGCAGCCAGGCGCGGAGCGATCCCTGGGGCGGGCGTGACCTCCCCGTCGCCGGCGCTCGCCGCACCGGTGGCGTTTGCCGGGTCGTTGGCGATGACGACGCAGCATTCCCACGCGGGGTCGTAGCTCCCGGTCGGCCGGGAATCGTTGGAGCGGCCGAACCGCAGTCCGTGGCGTCAAGAAAACGCCCGAACACATCGGGTCCGCACGCCGGAGAAGTCCCATTTCGCGTACCCATGGAGGTTGGCAGGTGGCAACGCGTCAAGGGAGCCCAGAGAGGACTCGTCGCCCGCGGAGGCGTCAGGGTCCCTGGCGACGAAGACGTGACGGCCAGGGGGAACCCTGCGCATCGTGGTGTTGACGTTGGCGTTGTAGGCCGTCTTGGCACCGCGCAGACCGATGGGGAAGCACGGTCTGGAGACCGTGCGCTGCCCCACCGGGGTGGTGGTTGCCGTGCTGACGGGTGCGCCACGTTGAGAGGCGGCGCGTTCAGCTTGCCGTCGCTCGGACCGCGCTCGGCGTGAACGCCGGCCGAGCGGCGGCGGCGTCGTGGCGTTGACGGGCCCACGGCATCCGTGCCAGCGGGCATCTGTGTTGTGGCGGCGCGCGTAGCGGGGACCACAGTGGACCCGGCCTGGCGCCGAGCACGGAGCTCCTCACGGTTGGTGAGGCGCATCAGGTAGCCGTTCCCCGTGGCCTGAAAATTCAGGCCCCCGAACCGGATTTCAAACCCGGCGGGGAGGGGGTCCGAGCTGCCCATGGAGTAGCGTGTACCGCGGTACTCAGTGCGGATCACCATGGAGGGAGTTGATGGTGGATTGACCTTAGACGCTCGCTTGCCCCACGGTGGGCGCCAACTGTCGGTGCGGAATGTGGTCCCGACACTAACCAGTAATAAGCGCCAAGGTCTATCCCTCAATGGTCGATGCTAAGCAATCAAAGACACAGAGTTTATCCTGGTTCCGGCCGAGGGGTCGTACATCCAGCAGTGGTGTGCTCGAGGCACTATATTGCTCAGCACCGGGGGTGCCTGTAGTGGGGCTGCTACAAGCAACGCGGGAGAGGAAGCGTGGCTTCCAAGTCCCTGGTGAAGTGGCTGAAGATGTTGTGGGAGAGTTGGAGAGCGAGTACGCGGTGTGTTGCATGTCGTTCTGCCTTGTGTCGTGTCCTGACCTCCCTTCCCCCTGCGGCGGGGGAGTTCGCTTTCCTTTTATAGGCCAAGGAGAGAGCGAATCACATGTATGCCGCGCTATTTAGCTACGTGGGGAAGCGTGGTGTGTCGTGTCATAGAGTAGGCGGCCGCCTTGACGGTCCTTGCCGCGATCCGGCCATCATGGCGTATCTTGTACCCGAACAGTGGTAGCTTCGAGGGTAGGAGTGCAGCGGACGGTCGTGATGTCTTCAGGCGGGCTCGAGGGAGTTGCTGACGTCGGTCCGTACGGGGCAAAGTGGCAGGTAAGGCGGCGTCCTGTTCCTGCACGCTCCACAGCATCGGAGCTGTTGCCACAGTGCCGCGTGGGTTTGTACGCACGGGGGCGGCCGCCATGCCGTTAACAGTGGCAGGGATGGTGCCCCGCCGGCCTAACGCCCTGACCTAACCCTGCAAAGTCACGGGAAAGTAAACCGAGGGTGCGGCCGGCCCCCCTTCGAGGGCTCGGCGCGTTAGCCGTACCGGAGTAGGCGGCGCGGCGTCACGGGACTGGCACCGGCCACGTCGCACAGTCCCCCACAGTGGCGGGGATGGGTTCCCTCCTAGGGAGTTGGTGCAACGGAACCGGGGCGTGTGCCCCAGGCGCATGATGGCGCCGCCCCGCCGTTGTCAGAACATTAAATGCCCGCGTACGGGAACGGGCGTGCGCGTGCGGAGTGCCCTCGAGCGAGGCGGAGCCTGCTCGAGGTGAGTGTGCCCCCTCGAACGGGGCGGAGCCCGCCCGAGGTAGGCGTGTGCCCTCGAGCGAGGCGGAGCCTGCTCGATGGGATCTTTGAGTGGGCCGCTTTGGTGGGCCGTCAGGGGCCGCTGCGGCGTGGGCCATGCCTTGCATGCTTAGGCGATGTGCATTTGGTTTTGGTTTGTTGCGGGTTTTAAGTGGGGATTTCCCGGTTGTTTAAGGGGACCCCTAGGGCTGTCCCCGACAAGGGTGTAGCCTGAAAAAATATTAATTTACTTAACACAATTACTATTATAAAGAAACAAAAATAAATAATAAATATATATTACGTACTTCGGAATCCACCGTTGGTCTATCGACATCGACGTGCGGGTCGTCTGGCAACGTATCGTGCCGAGCTGACCTCCGAGAACAGCCGACACGTACGAGCGTTGGTGTCGGTCCACCGCCTCATCGAACAACTCTGGTCGTACGTACTCCATCGGTGCAGCCATAATTGCAAAAAAACATAATTTAATCATTTTTTCCAATTATACGAATTATGTGAATTAGAACCATTTCCTACAAGTTTAAAACAAATTTTTACGAATTATGTGAATTTAAATAATTTTCTACAAATTTTATAGCAATTTAATCCAATTATGTCAATTATAACCATTTCTAGAAGTTTAAAATAAAATTAAACGAATTATGTGAATTTAAATAATTTTCTACGAATTTTATAGCAATTTAATCCAATTATGTCAATTTTAACCATTTCCTAGAAGTTTAAAACCAATTTAAACGAATTATGTGAATTTAAATAATTTTGTATGAATTTTAGATAAATTTAATCAAATTATGTCAATTATAACCATTTCCTAGAAGTTTAAAACAAATAGACGAATTATGTGAATTTAAATCATTTTGTACGAATTTTACGTCAATTTAATCAAATTCTGTTAATTACAACCATTTCCTACAAGTTTAAAACAAATTTAAATGAATTATTTGAATTGAAACCAATTTGTACGAATTTTATAGCAATTTAACCTAATTATGTCAATTATAACCATTTCCTACAAGTTTAAAACAAATTTAAACGAATTCTGTGAATTTAAATAATTTTTTACAAATTTTATAGCAATTTAATCTAATTGTGTCCATTGTAACCACAAATTTAAAATGAATTAAACCAAAATTATGTGAATTTAAACTATTCTCTTTGAAATTTATATCAATTTAACTAACCTAAGTTAACTAAACTAAATTTAACTAAACTAAGTTAACTAAAATAAATTTCTAAACTAAACTAATTTAACTGAACTAACTAACTAATCTAAGTTAACTAACTAACTAACTGTACTAACTAAACTGGACTAAATTTAGAAACATAGCTCAGAAGTGCTACGAAGGGTTGAAAGCCGAAGGTTTGGAGGAGTGAGGGAGGGGCCGACGGCAGGGGCTCGGCCTCGACCCCTTATATAGGCACGGCGCTGCCGCCGTGGCTCACAGCGCCAGGGCCTTGCCGTCGTAGGTCACGACACTAGGACTCCTGCTGCCGTGGGCCACGGCACTAGGAATCCTACCTCCGTGCCCCGCGGCGGCAGGAACCTAACCCTACCTGCCAGTAGAGCCGACCGTTGGCGTCACCCCTAACGCCGTGCCCCACGGCGGTAGGAACACTCGCCGCCGTGGGGTATGGCGTCAGATGTACATTTCTCGAAAACTTTGATTCGACCATTTATTTTTTGAAAATAATGAAAAAATAAATATAAAATAACTTCACAAACACAAGGGGCGCTCCTGAAACTGAAATCATCTCACAAGTAGTATTACCTACAACCAGGGTTTTTAAAAACAGGTGGGAATGCGAGAATAAAAACTAGATGACAGCAAGGAGTTGTCACGCAACCCTAATAGCCGCCGCCTCTCTCTCGCTGCCCACACCGCCCCAGACGGCCTCCTCCTTTGCCCTCCGGTGGCCTCGTCGGCACCGGTAGGGAGAGGAGGGGGGACCCGTTTCCTTTGTAGGTTTAGTTTTTCCTTCTAGGTTTGTTTTCCAGCGACATCAACAAGGTGGTGGTGAAGATGACGCTATGGAATAAGGTCTCTCCGGCCTCTCCCTACCTCGACGACGTTCTTTCCGGTGCCGAAGAAGGGACAGTGAGAGTTGATTCTGCCAGATCTGTAGATTTTCTTCAGATCTTTGCAGTTGGTGTGTTCGTCACGAGATGCAATTGATTGTCCTTTTTCGGGGCGGTTTTGCTCTCTTTCTTCGATATGTTCTTCGTCAAGTTCCTGTTTCTTCAACCTGCTGGTTTGGTGATGACGGATTACAAGCCTGCGTTGCTTGGGGTGTTGCCCCAGCCGATGTTCTTTCAGCATTTGCTAGATCTCGTTGTAAGCAGTGGGTGGTTTTTGCGGTCTTCAAAGCCTTGTGTGGCGATGGCGTTTGCAGGTGCTCCATTCCCTTGTTGCTTTTCCAGTACAATTTTCAAGCTTCGATGGACGACGAACTTTGGAAGGAAGAAGACGACCAGAGTGTTCTTCAATGTAATTTTATTTTCTTTGTGCCTTCGTGTGTCAAGTTGTATTTCCCTTGCACTGCCAATTGTTTTCCTTGTTATGAATCAGATATGAGTACACCCTTTTGGGTGCCTCTCAAAAAAAAAATAGGTGGGAACCGGCCAGTTTACCGTGGTAACCGGTAAAGCTGGTTCGGACCGGTAGTGGTTCCGACCGGTTCCTACCGGTACGATTAAAAAAAAGCGAATTTAAATTCAAAAAAGTTAAAAAATTAAAAAATTCTAAAAATACTTCAAGATCTATAAAATCTAGTGATGTCAATTTTTTTCACATATTAGTGCATTTAGTATATTTTTTGGGCATTGGAAGTTCAACGTAAAAAGAAAAAGAAAAAATTCGACCAGTTCAACTTCTAGTGCCCGTAAATGGACTAATATTTGAAGTTTCTTTGACACCATTAGATTCTACGCACCTTGAATCACTACCGGAATCGCAGGCTTTGCTTAGAGTCTGGGTTTTTGCCGAGAACCAAACAAAAAACACTCGACAAAGAGGCTTATTTGCCGAGAGCCAACAAAAAAACTCTCGGTAAAAAAACCAAACGGCAAAGATTTCTTTGCCGAGAACCAACTGGCTGGCTCTCTGCTGTGTGCAATTTTTCAGCTCTCAGCAAAGAATTTTTTTAAAAAATCACTTTTTACCTCCAAATTTTTCTACCCTCAACATACACTTATACAAAACTTATGCTCAAAGTTGGCAGAATTTCAGCTCTGTTTGCTATAATAAAAATTTTACTTCTTTCGAGGTATTTTTTCGTATACGTCTGATATGAACTGCAAGTGTTGAGGTTTGATACCGCCGACAAGTAAATTTTGGTATGTTTGTGCGTCTATCCGAATGGTTGGGCTTAGGCACCGAGATTATACTGGTTCAAGCACAGGGGGTGGTGCCCTACGTCCAATTCAGAAGAGTGCTCTATATGCTCACGGGGGCTTGTAGTAGGGGGTACAAGCTTAGGTCGAGAGAGTGAGCGTGTCCCAAGTCTCTGACTGCGGTGGTGAGCTGTGAACGCTCGGTGGAGGTGTGATCATGTTTGATGCACGAATGTAGTAGTGTGTTTGTTCTATGGTTTTTCCTGCCATCCCCTGTTCACGGTACCGGCCTCCCCTTTTATTGTCCAAGAGGGGCTGGCGTACAAGGGTTAAGATGGTAAAACGACGTCCTGCTTTAGTGCTGTAAAAGTGCCGAAATAGTGTTGGAACAGTGCCGTGTCATGGGCCTTTGTTTTCGGTTGGCGCCATAAGCTGAGCTAGGCACGTTAGTCCTCGTAGGGTGGCGTAGCTGGTGGCTCCTGTTCCAAGATAGTTCCTCCTGACTTAGGGCTCCGCAGGTCTGGTTGGTCGAGGCTTCTTGTGCAAGCCCCGACCATCCCTCTGATAGCCGTTGAGTCGGGTCTCGTTGCTCGATGCCTTGTATGCGAAGGATACTAGGGTAGTCCGCTTCCTACACCGGAGAAATCCTCATCATGGTCTGACCACCTGACAGCATAGATCTACCCGTCCTGCTACTCCTGCACGTCCCAGGCAGTGTGGCGCCGCTCGTGCCACGTTGCGGCCCTCTCCGGGGGCCCCCACCGGTGGGTTCCAACCGAAGGAACCTTAGAGCATCTCCAACGCCCCTTATTCAAAGGCTCCTATTCCATGAGTAGGGGCTCTCCTTACTTTTTGGGGACTATTTTCCATCCAACTCCAGCAATAGCCCTTATTTTGGAGCCCTTTCTTCTTTCTGACATATGGAGCCCACCTGTCAGCCACCGATTTTTTTCTTTTTCTTCTCGGGTCAACACAGTCCTTTCATTCCACAATCCCCCGCACATCTCTCCCGAGCGGATCTCGCTCGCGAGCACCCACCTCTCCCCACCATCTCTCTGCCCGCGCTGGGGAAATGGCGGCAGCGGAGCACGAGCTCGAGCTCCCACCTCCTTCTCCCCTGCCCCGCTGGATCTCGCGGTGTTGTGCATGGTGGAGCCTCGAGGCGCGACATGTGGAGCTCAACCCCGGCAGAGCGAGCAGAGCAAGCCGGCACGTGAGCCTCTCGCGGCTGGCGGCGTCGGCGTGTAACAGGCGACGGGCACGGTCGCGAGGGGAGCTCCACCTCCGCCTAGGCATGGCACGGGGGAGATCGAGCTCCTGTCGAGCGCGGCATGGTGCGGGCGAGATCCGACCGGGCGCAGTCAGGTGTGATCGGGTTGGGCTTCGGCAATGCCCCTATGCGGGAACTCTGAGCGGCTGCAGAGGAGAGCTCCGCCCAGGCACGAGCTCCGGCAGTGGAGCATGGGTTCCAGCGGTGGGCGAGCGCAGAACCACGTGCGAGCTCAGGGAGGGCTCCGGGCGGGCGATGAGCTCCAAGCGGGCAGCGCATCCTCCGGTGGCGGTTGTACTTCCCCAACGGCGGGATCCCGAGCTCCAGTGGCCACCATGGGAGGGCCCGACAATGGAGGAGTGGGCTCCGCTCAGTGGCGCGCATGTCGAAAAGGCCAACCACCGAGTAGGGGCTCCCTTCCCCACCCGCGGGGAAGGGGCCAGAGGGGGGAATTGGGGGTGTGAACAGTGTTAGGGGTGGAGTAGGGGCTCTGCCAGAGTGCGATTTTTCGCTTTTGGGTCCCTACTTTTCGAGTAGAGGGCGGAATAGAGGGTCTGTGTTGATGGTTGATTGTTGTATCAAAGTTCATTTGGACTTGCAAGCGGACAAGTCCTCCGTCGTAGTCAAGGGACCCTTCTTCCCTTAAGTGTGAACCCAATGTATGGAATCCGTGGAACAATGTGTAACACAAGATCCAATCTAATAAGTGGGAAACACTTTGATCTTGAGAGGTTTGGTTTTGCATCTAATCTAAGAAAGAGCCATGAAAAGACATCTAATCTACTAAACACCGGAGGTAGCAAGAGAAAGAGAGATAAAACAAATCTAGAGATTGGATTGGGTCTTTTGTTGAAGTTCCAAAACAAAGAAGAATAAAGCAAACGAATCTCATTACTAGCCTCTTTAAATCGTGGCTTCAGTTCCAACTCCGAAGACGCCCGCCTTTTGGAGCCACCATCCTATCACAACACACTCCTATTCGTGCGGGTTAGCCTTGGGTGAGTCCAATAACAAGTTGAAAATGCTCGGTAGATCGGGTATGCACCTCTAGCCACCATGACTACAAGAGCACCCTAAGCAAACTAGCTATAAACTAGATTGGGAAAAAAGCAAACCCAAGCGAAGACAAACTTGTAGAGAAAACACTTGATCGCTAGAAATCAGATTCAATCTTGCAAATTCAACACGAGACTATAATACATGGTGTTGACGGTTGATTGTCGTATCAAAGTTCGTTTAGACTTGCAAGCGGACAAGTCCTCTGTCGTAGTCAAGGGACCCTTCTTCCCTTAAGTGTGAACCCAAGGTATCGAAACCGTGGAACAATGTGTAACGCAAGATCCAATCTAATAAGCGGAAAACACTTTGATCTTGAAAAGAGGTTTTTCATCTAATATACGGAAGAACAACAAAACGCATCTAATCTACTAAACACCAGAGGTAGCAAGAGAAAGAAAGATAAAACCAATCTAGAGATTGTATTGAGTCTTTTGTTGAAGTTCCAAAGCAAAGAAGAATAAAGCAAACAAATCTCATAACTAGCCTCTTTAAATCGTGGCTTCCGTTCCAACTCCGAAGACGCCCGCCTTTTGGAGCCACCATCGTGTCACAACGCACTCCTATTCATGCAGGCTAGCCTAGGGAGAGTCCAAGAAGAACAAGTTGAAAATACTCGGTAGATCGGGTATGCACCTCTAGCCACCATGACTACAAGAGCACCCTAAGCAATCTAGATACAGACTAGATTGGGGAATAAGCAAACCCATGCAAAGACAAAGTCGTAGAGAAAGCACTTGATCGCTAGAAATCTGATTCAGTCTTGCAAATTCAACACGAGAGTATAATACATGGACAAGATCACCACTAGGATCCTACCTTGATCTTGATCCTAGCTTAGGGAACTCCAACGTGGTCTTCCATGCAAGGTTCCCACGTCGGGTAGGGGAACCCTAGTCAACCATCTCGACCCTCTCCTCTCCGGAACGGTGTCCCTCTCTTCTCGGCTCCTCGATGGCGGATGACGAATCAATTCATGCGTGGTTTTTGGCGAGGGGGCTATAAATAGTTCGAATGGCGGCTAGGTCAAAGGGGGTGACGAACTGGGCCTGGAATGTGCTAGGCCGGCCGGCCTGTGTCTGTTTCGGCCCAGTTCGGCCCCCGCCTTTGTCCCGGTTGCTTCTTGCGCGATTCCCTATTTGTGTGCACTTGCATGTGGACCTTTTACGTTGTTTCCTTCACTGTTAAGGCTTGAATCATTACCATCAAAGCTTCGCTGTTTTCTGGTTGAGTCCATGAAGATTTGCACGTTGACGCTTTGGTCCTCGAGTCATTTGGAGTCATGTTCATCACGTGTCTTGACTCTTGTCAGGCTTCATGATCTTCTTCCAAAGTGCTCGATGAACTTATCCCGAAAGTCTTCTCTTTAGTGTAGATTTCCTGCGTAAACAATAAACTCCAAAATCGACATGCAAGAGTGAACTTGTTATATATGGGGGTTTAGTTCCAGTGGTTTGGATAGGTAGAGCAAAATGCAAGTAACATTAATGACAAGGTTAGAATATATATTTTTAAGAACAAATCATCTTTAACTCATCCAAAATTGAGCGCATGAAAATAACACTATGGGTCTTATTTTTATCATAACCTTCACAAAAGATTAATCTAGCATTTAGTTAATTTAAGATTCATATTAAAGAGAGCATTAGCTTAATCATGCATAAAACAAGTACAAAAGTTGAGCAAAGTGGTAGCTTTCAATCATATATTATCATGGCATCAACTTAATATTTTTACCAAAGGTTGATCAAGGTGGGAAACTTTATTCATGGCGATCTTAAATTAACTCTACTATTATCACACATGCTGAAAATAAATAAAAACAGAAAATGCTACACATATGTAAACTTGCACAAAAGCTGAAAATAAAGAGAAGGAAAAGGAGAAAATCAAACCGAATTTGAAAGCATTTTTCTTTTCTTTCTCCTTCTTCCTTTATTTTCTGGTGGTGGATATTGATGGTCCGGCACGTTGTATCCTTGCTTGTATTATGATTGTGCCGATCCTCCTATAAATTGCTCCAATGGTGAAGGCGACCAATTTGGTAGGCGATGTTTGCGGTCCCTTCTTCTTGCATTTGTTGGATGGAGCGCCATGAAAACTTCGTGAGGAACATGTATGGTGGAGGATGTGGTGGCGTGTGCCCCACTCCCCCATGCTTGCATTTGACATTCTTCCTTCATATGGTTGTTTATTAGCTTCATGCGCAGCCCCTCCTTCATCTTGGGCTACGGAGGATGATTCCTCTTACACAATTTTCCTTTATAATCCCTTTTTTGTAGGTATAAGAAATCATTCCTCTAACCAATTTTTGTCTCCCTTAAATAAATTCAGCCCCATGTTGGAAAGATGAACATCAACTTGCACCTTCTCTCTCATCTCCACTAATTTATTTTCCTTGCTTCATGTACCGACCCCAAAAGAAAATCCAGACGACGAGGAATTTTGGGTTTCTTGTAACCTTCTCCCAAAATCATTCCCCAAAAATCCTTCTAACATTTTTTTCTTGGACATCAACTTGCTCCGGGCTTCCTTCTTGTAACTGAGTAGCTCTCCAATATATCCACAAGGAACTAGTTGTTCTTCATCAAGGCGGAATGAGAGGCACGACACTCCATTAATGACCAGTGTTAATGTCATAAGAACTCACAAATCAAGCTCCTTGTGAGTATTCACACCAACTCCATAAAGAATTGCACCCATCCAAGGTTGCTCAAGATTTGATATCTGAGTAGAATCCAACACTTGGAGGGTGTTGTCATTGAAGTCGAAATTTGGCACAAGCCTCTTCTCGAGACGAACACGCCTCTCCTCCACCTCCTTCGTCTTCATGATATATCCATTGGAACACCTCGGAGTGTATGGTGGTGGAGCGGATGAACGTGTTGAGCATCATGGTGGAACAGGTGGCTCTTCCGTGTGTCCTCACAGTTCGGTGTACCGCATGGATGAACTTCGTGTACTGCTCATGCCACCGAGGGGCAGCGTGTCGCTCCTCGGTGGTGCCACATCTTCCTCCGTGATTCAGGGAGACTCGGAGACCGAGTGCCTCCTTGAAGAGCTTGATGATGGCGCCTTCAATGATCGTGTCTTCTTGGTGAATAAATTGGTGGCCATCTTCCACATTGTTGTTGCACTAACTCACAACGAGTGCACCATGGGTTGCTTGCCGGTGGAAAAACACATAAGGGAAGTACATGGAGGGTGGAGTTTATTGTTATTATTATTATTATTATTATTATTATTATTTGTGAGGTGCATGAGATAGGATGGATATTAGCCCAAAGGGTTTGTGGATTCTTGAACATGCAACCGCCTATCATGGTGAAGCTAAACTAATTTATTGACGTGTGAACATGAGGCCACTTTAGCTAAACCTACAAAAGATATGTTGATGGGATCTACGGGAGCAGCGGATCTCAAACTCCCATTAAGTGTGGTGGCTAACCTTAGACATCAAAGCATTATCAACATAAACAAAAGATTGAAACAAAAAAAATCGAAGATTACATGGCAAGATCCTCATCCCCATGGAACTCAAATTTTTCTATGTTGTTTCTGAAACTTATGGGCTAAGAACTCAAGAACAGAAATTAATAAATGCATAAATTACTTACCTAGCGAAGGGGAGCACTGGGGGCTTGATCTATCTCCGAGATGCTTCTTGCTCCCTTCTTTCCTTGTGTCCACGTGATCCTCGAGATTCCATTGCCCAAACCATTCACAACCAGACATTTGCTTGCGTGATTAATCTTCCACCTCCATTGTTTTGCTTTGTGTCACTCCTTTTTTTACTTGCTTCTTGCGCTTCCACTAATTTCCTGCAAAACAAAGCCCTTGCTTCCCCCATGCTTGTCCTTTGCATGTGCCCAAGATGCCAAAAGATGCAAGCTTCCCAAGATGCATCATGGGGCACTATATATTAATCTAGCTCAAAAACCTCCCTTAATCATGTTTAGATGCTAATCACACCTTCAATCTTGAAACTTTAAAACATAACTCAGTGCTAGCGATGAGTACATATATATCATTAGAGGTGATCTTAGGCATAAAAAACAACTATAAAATTTATTTTGGTTGCACCGGGATCGATTGCTTTTAGTAATCGATTGCAAGTTTCTCCGGCTTGACCGTGGGGGCATAGGTTTAGGTTCTCCCATTTTTTGCCAAACATGAGAGATATATTTTGAATAAAAATAAAGTTAATGGGGCTTAGAAAAATTCTAAATCTAGAGAAACTAATGGATGTCAAGTTGAATGAAACCAAAAATCAAGTTCCTTAGGTTCACGCGAGTCCTACCATGCATCAAAGATTAAAAACATTAAAGAACATAGCAAGTCTCTACCAGTGTGCTTTTAACATGTGAAACAAGCCAACCTAAACATCATGGAGAGAATGAAAGGTTGGGGTAGGTTATGAATTTTTGGTACTAGTTTCTCAAAAAGATGCAAACAAAACTTGGGATGGCTCAAGTCATTGGTTTCTGATCAATATAAAATTCAAGTAAAATGACTGAGCAATTATAATGTCTCTAAAAATTATTCAACCACATAGAAATTTATAATATGTAATGCATAGCAAATTCTAAGACAAACTTACTTGAAAAACTTGAAAAAAAATCTTCATGTTGCCCTCCCGATAGCTTGACTCTTCAATAGGTTGTCCTCCATGTAGCTTATTCTTGACTCGACGAACGGGTTGCCTCCCACAAGCGCTTCATTTATAGTCTATAGCCATACTTCTTCTCTTCGCTCCGGATCAACGCTCTTTGCGGGTGTTGCAATCTTGAGGACCCCACTTCTACACCATCCATGGCTTCGGTGTAGATTTATTCTTCGGCTTAGTCATCTTTTTGGCCTTTGCAAGCGGGCATTGATTCTTGGTCTTGACGGATGCAACAACGTTTGCATCTTCTTTGCATTATCCCTTCACTCATCCCTCTTGATGCAACGATGAGGTAGAATGCATCTAATATTGACAACTTTACATACCTCGAATCAAGGTTGACTTGAATACACTCCTCACGCCATCGATGTCGAACTTGATCTCCCACTTACTGACGTCGATTGCTCCGACGGTCTTGAGGAACGATCTCCCTAGGATGAGCGGCGATGAGGTGATCTCCTCTCGATCTTGGAGGTGGAGTTTCTCTTGGAGATTCTGATGATGTTCGGCCTCCACTTTTAGATCTTGTGTTGCACGTCACCTTGGCCTGCAAAATTTTTCCAGACCATCCACAAAATATATGTTTTTTGTTGGAGATGTAGCCATCCATCTCCGGTTAGGGTTAGTAAAAAGAAAAAAGGAACTAGAAGAAAACTAAAAGAAACCTATAAGAAAACTAGGGTTTAGCAAAACCCTAGATTGATTTATTTTTGTTTTGAGAACGATCAAAATTAAGAGGTGCAAAAGAAAAATCAAGAGAAAAAACTGAAAATATTTACAAACGCAATACTAGATTGAATCTTGATTACTTGTTCCCCGGCAACAGCGCCAAAAAGGGGCTTGTTGACGGTTGATTGTCATATCAAAGTTCGTTTGGACTTGCAAGCGGACAAGTCCTCCGTCGTAGTCAAGGGACCCTTCTTCCCTTAAGTGTGAACCCAAGGTATCTGAGGACCATGTGTGGTTCGAGGACCGGTGGATGGTCGCTTCCTGGTGTGATGTGGGATTGACAACGTTGTGTGGACTAATTCTTAGCTAAGTATTGCAGGTGCAGGTTGCGGCTTGACTCGTGTTGGTGCAGGTGAAGAACAAGCGAGAAAGGTCGTTGTCGGTGAGGCCTCTAGGTGTGGAGAAGACAATTAGGCTTGGTTCGAGGGACCCGGTGGTCAGCAGGGTCAAGTGCGGGCCGCATGGTGGCAAGAACAGCAAGATGAAGTCGGTGGACAGTTTCTTGGTTGATCCACAAAACCAAGGTCGAGCTGGAACTTCATGGGAGCCAAGTCATGAGTGGCGATTGGTGGAGGCTACATCAAGTTCGCGGGGTTTACGGTGGTTCACCAGAAAATTACCGGGTTACTCGGCTGAGCCACAAAGCCGAGGCCGAAGACCGGGCGTGGCTGTCTGGCCAAAACCGGCCTGACCGGTTTGGGAACCGGTCGGACTGGTTTTGGATCGCAGGGCACCGGAAGCTTCGAAGCAGAGGACACCCGTCGGGATCGCAAGTCTTGCGTCTAGGCTACGTGAAGTGCGGTCGTCGGGCATTCGTCCGATGGTGTTACGAAGACAATTTCCCAAAGGGCCCTTGGTGGGTGTGTATCTTAGTTTAGGCCTTAAGGGCATTTTAGACTTTAGGCTTGCCTCTATATAATCCAAGAGGTGAGAGGATGGCAGCCAACTCTTGGTACCTTAGCTCATTTGTTTTCCTATTTTCCCTTCCTATTTTCTTAGGATTTCCATAGGACTAGCTTGAGAGCTTCATGGTGTGATCTTGTGAGAGGGTTGGATGATCGGGCGACAAGCTAGACCTTGTATGAACCTCCTTGGTATGTATAGATGATTCGGCGTGGTTCCTCAAGGCTTTGTTGTGTTGTTCCTGGTTGTTCTTGGTGGTGATTTTCGGAGCCCTCTCTTGGTGGTTTTCTCGGTGTGTTTTCGGGACCTTGCTCTTGGTGATTTTATGGGGGAAATTCGTGTGAACCCTTTGTGGTTCTTTTGCCTTTGATTCCCCTCCCAAATCTGTGAGTTAAGGGGCTCGATTTTGGAGTTTTCAGAGTTCTAGGGTTAGAGGTGTTCTTGAGGGTTGACTTTCGCTTACTCTTGATTGAGTGGGTTTTTGGGGACCGAGCTTCTAGCCAAGGGTAGCCCACGAGGTACCCCAACTATCCCCAAAGTCTCACTTTGATCCGTGGAATGAATCGGGAGATCGATTGGTGGAAGGTTTGAGTTTTTCCCGTGAGTTGAGTTCATCTCGATTGTCTAGATCAAAACCGGTCTGACCGGTTTAGCCCTGTGGGCTGTCGTGAAGAGTTTTTGAGCAAGGAAGTCTCTGTTGTGCTATGGCTATTCTTGTTCAAAGGAGGAGAGGTTCTTGAGGCAGGTTTTCTCTTGAAAGGGTTTTTGGGGAGTTTCTGGACAGAACCGGCCTGACCGGTTTCCCCAGCCTGTGTGAGGCTAAGTCCAACAGAAGCGGTCTAACCGGTTTCAGAAACCGACCTGACCGGTTTGGTCTGCCAGCAGCTGTGTTGTGTGTGTTTCCTCTGCATGTGTACTATGGCTGTTGGTTAGGTCTTGCTCCTAGGTTCAGTAGCACTTCAGTGGCTGCGTGGACTTGGCAAGAGAAGCTTGCGGAGGTGCACGAGTGAAATCGAGTTAATAGGCCGAATTCTTGAATAGAATATTTATCGGCTCCCGTTCACTCCCTCCTCTCTGGTTCGCCGTTTTGGTCCTTCAGTATCGAATTCGTGGAACAATGTGTAACACAAGATCCAATCTAATAAGCGGAAAACACTTCGATCTTGAAAAGGGGTTTTGCATCTAACCTATGGAAGAACCACAAAATACATCTAATCTACCAAACACCGGAGGTAGCCAGAGAAAGAGAGATAAAACCAATCTAGAGATTGGAGTGAGTCTTTTGTTGAAGTTTCAAAGCAAAAAAGAATAAAGCAAATGAATCTTATAACTAGCCTCTTTAAATTGTGGCTTCCGTTCCAACTCTGACTAAGGCCACCTTTTGGAGCCACCATCCTGTCACAACGCACTCCTATTCATGTGGGTTAGCCTAGGGTGAGTCCAAGAAGAACATGTTGAAAACACTCGGTAGATCGGGTATGCACCTATAGACACCATGACTACAAGAGCACCCTAAGCAATCTAGCTATAGACTAGATTGGGGATGAAGCAAACCCAAGCGAAGACAAAGTCATAGAGCAAGCACTTGATCGGTAGAAATCGGATTCAATCTTGCAAATTCAACACGAGAGTATAATACATGGACAAGATCACCACCGAGATCCTAACTAGATCTCGATCCTAGCACCAGGAACTCCGACGTGGTCTTCCATGCAAGGTTCCCACGTCGACTAGGTGAACCCTAGTCAACCATCTCGACCCTCTCCTCTCCAGAACAGTGTCCCTCTCTTCTTGGCTCCTCGGCGGCGGAGGGAGAATCAATTCATGCGTGGCTCTTGGCGAGGGGGCTATAAATAGTCCGAATGGCGGCTAAGTCAAAGGGGGTGCCGAACCGAGCCCGGAATGGGCTGGGCCGGCCGGCCTGGGCTCATTTTGGCCTAGTTTGGCCCCAGCCTTTGTCCCGGTTGCTTCTTGTGTGATTCCCTATTTGTGTGCACTTGCATGTGGGCCTTTGACGTCGTTTCCTTCGTTGTTAAGGCTTGAATCCTTACAAAGCTTCCCTGTTTTCTGGTTGAGTCCCTGAAGATTTGCACGTTGACGCTTCGGTCCTCGAGTCATTTGGAGTCATGTTCATCGTGTGTCTTGACTCTTGTCGGGCTTCATGATCTTCTTCCAAAGTTCTTGATGAACTTATCCCAAAAGTCTTCTCTTTAGCGTAGATTTCCTGCGTAAACAATAAACTTCGAAATTGACATGCAAGAGTGAACTTGTTATATACAGGGGGGTTAGTTCCAGTGGTTAGAATAATAAATCAATGCCAACATTAAAGGTAAACTCATGGCTAGGTTGACGGAAATTCACCGTCAACACATGGACAAGATCACCACTGGGATCCTACCTTGATCTTGATGCAAGCTCCGGGAACTCCGACGCGGTCTTCCATGCAAGGTTCCCACGTCGGCTAGGGAAACCCTAGTCAACCATCTCGGCCCTCTCCTCTCTGGGATGGTGTCCCTCTCTTCTCTTCTCTTCGGTGGCGGATGACAAATGAATTGATGCGTGGCTCTTGGTAGGGGGACTATAAATAGTCTGATGGGTGGCTAGGTCAAAGGGAGTGCCGAACCGGGCCCAGAATGGGCTTGACCGGTCGACCTGGGCCCATTTCGGCCCAATTCAGCCCCGGCTTTTGTCTTGAAGCTTCTCGCGTGATTCCCCATTTGTGTGCACTTGCATGTGGGCCTTTGATGTCGTTTCCTTCGCGGTTAAGGCTTGAATGCTTGCCATCCAAGCTTCTCTGTTTTCTGGTTGAGTCCCTGAAGATTTTTATGTTGACGCTTCGGTCATTGGGTCATTTGGAGTCATGTTCATCGGATGTCTTGTCTCTTGTCGGGCTTCATGATCTTCTTCCAAGGTGCTTGATGAACTTATCCCGAAAGTCTCCTCTTTAGCGTAGATTTCCTGCGTAAACAATAAACTCTAAAATCAACATGCAAGAGTGAACTTGTTATATACATGGGGTTAGTTCCAGTGGTTAGAATAATAAATCAATGCCAACATTAAAGGTAAACTCCTGGCTAGGTTGACGGAAATTCACCGTCAAAATCTCCTCCATGCTTAAACCTTGCTCGTCCTCGAGTAAGCCTTTAATGAATATTAGCGTTGCCTTTTATTGCTTATACCCTGCACTTGACCATACACGAGAAAACATAATGCTCTCAAGGATTTAATCATTAAAGTTCCATAATGTACTAGCCTTCATCCTTATGGTAGGTAGATATTAATGTAAGCACTTCACACAAGTAATTACCTCATGCTCCAAAATTTCAAATGAATCTTCGAAATTTTGAAATTAAGAGCTATATGAAGAAAAATGGCTAAACCAAGTTCAAAAATAAACTTACTTGCATCTTGCTCATGTACTCTCATCTCATCTTGTCTCTCAAAACCTATTCATTCTACTCCTTTCCCCTCTCAATATATATTGGAAGGCTTTATGTGGAGCTTTTTGGGAAAGTTTAGTCCTACCAAGATATTATAAATGAGAAAATAAGACAAGATTCTCATGGTCTTACCGAGACTCATCAAAAAGGTCATTGGAAAATAATGTTATATCAAGAGGGGAGAGAAAAATACACACACTTTTAGATAGGTGGACATGTGCAAATGGCAAAGAGTGATCCCGAGGCACAAAAGGAAGTCCTCGTCATTGGATTGCACATGATTGGAAAGATGAGTTTGGATCTTAAATCTTGAAACTTTTGAGATTCCTAATGCACTTTAGAGAACCGGGGAGTTCACTTTATTTTATTTTTATAAACTCATATTTTTTTTCTTTTCTCATACATATTTTTCTTTATCTCTTTTCCCTTCTTTCATCATTTTTTGCTCCCCTTGAACTCTAAATTGCATTGTACCTACCTCCTCCCCCATGCTTAGATGTTTGCTTGTCCTCAAGCAAAGAGGTGATAGAGATAAGGTAGGTACTAGAAATATTTTTCCTTTGGAGAGATACTTAAAATCTTCAACCTTGGCACTATCTTAAAATCTTCCTTGAATTGACGATCCATACTCAGACGATAGGTTGTGGTCAAGGAGGTAAACACAAACGATGATATTTTTGGTTTTAAGGGTGGATATCTAGCGAGGTTTGTGAAATCTCTGTTGTGGGGATACACAATGCACGGATAGAAAGGCTAGCAAAAAGATAGATACACAAAAAGGAATGACCAGCTTCTTAGTCTCGGGCTAGAGAAATCAAGGCCTGAAATAACTCACCCAAAAATAATTCTTGTATACTAAGGTTTATGCACTCAATATATATATTTGGATAGGTAGAGCAAAATGCAAGTAGCATTAATGACAAGGTTAGCATATATATTTTCAAGAACAAATCATCTTTGACTCATCCAAAATTGAGAGCATGAAAATAACACTATAGGTCTTATTTTATCATAACCTCCATAAAAGATTAAGCTAGCATTTAATTGATTTCAGATTCATATTAAAGAGAGAATTAGCTTAATCATGCATAAAACAAGTACAAAAGTTGAGCAAAGTGGCAACTTTTCATCATATATTATCATGGCATCAACTTAATATTTTTACCAAAGGTTGATCAAGGTGGGAAACTTTATTCATGGTGATTTTAAACTAACTCTACTATTATCACGCATGCTGAAAATAAATAAAAACAAATGCTACACATATATAAACTTGCACAAAAGCTGAAAATAAAGAAAAGGAAAAGGAGAAAATCAAACAGAATTTGAAAGCATTATTATTTTCTTTTCTTCCTCCTTCCTTTATTTTCCAGTGGTTGATATTGATGGTCCGGCGCGTTGTATCCTTACTTGTATTATGATTGTGCCGGTCCTCCTCTAAATTGCTCCAATGGTGAAGACGACCAATTTGATAGGCAACGTTTGAGGTCCCTTCTTGCATTTGTTGGATGGAGTGCCATGAAAACTTCGTGAGGAACATGTATGGTGGAGGATGTGGTGGTGTGACTCCCCACTCCCCCATGCTTGCATTTGACTTACTTCCTTCATATGGTGGTGGCATTGGAATCCTTCCATGGTTGTTTATTAGCTTCATGCGCAGCCCCTCCTTTGTCTTGGGCTACGGAGGATGATCCCTCTTACACAATTTTTCTTTTTAATCCTTTTTGCCGGTACAAGAAATCCTTCCTCTAACCAATTTTATCTTCAAATGAACTCTGCCTCTCTTTGGGAAGAGGAGTATTAACCTTCGTCAACTTGTACCTTCTCCTCTCATCTCCACTTTCCTTGCTTCATGTACTCGATCCCAAAGAAATCCCGACAAGGAGAAATTTTGGGTTCCTTGTAATCTTCTCTCGAAATCATTCCCCCAAAAATCCTTCTAACATTTTTTCCTAGACTTCAACTTGCTCCGGGCTTCCTTCCTGTAACCGAGTAGTTCTCCAATATATCCTTAAGGAACTGGTTGCTCTTCATCTTCAAGACAGAATGAGAGGCACGTCACGCCTTCATTAATTATCGGTGCTAATGTATAAGAACTTCCGAATCAAGGTCCTTGTGAGTATTCACACCAACTCCATAAAGAATCGCACCCATCCAAGGTTGCTCAAGATTTGATATCCGAGTAGGATCCAACACTTGGAGGGCATCATCGAAATCAACATTTGGCTCGAGCCTCTTCTCAAGACAAACAAGACTATCCTCCTCCGTCTTTATGATGAATCCATTGGGACGCCTCGGAGTGTATGCTGGTGGAGAGGATGAACTAGTTGAGCGTCGTGGTGGAACGAGTGGCTCCTTCGTGTGTCCTCGCGGTTCGGTATGCCGCACGGACGAGCTTCGTGTACTCCTCATGCCACCGAGGGGCAGCGTGTTGCTCCTCGGTGGTGCCACATCTTCCTCCATGCTTCAGGGAGACTCAGAGACCGAGTGCATCCTCGAAGGGCTCGATGATGGTGCCTTCGATGATCATGTCTTCTTAGAGAAGATATTGGTGGCTCTCTTCCACATTGTTGTTGCACTAACTCACAACAAGTGCAGCAAGGGTTTCTTGCCGGTGGGAAAAACACACAAGAAAAGTATATGGAGTGATGGAAATTATGGTGAATTTTCTTTATTATTATTGTTGGAGGGTAGTGAGTGAGGTACACAAGTTTGGATGGATATTAGCCCATAGGGTTTATTGATTCTTGAACATGCAACCGCCTACCAAGGTGAAGCTAAACCAATTTATTAAGGTGTGAATGTGAGGCTACTTTAGATAAACCTACAAATTATATATTGATGGGATCTACGGGAGTAGTGAGACCTATACTCCCGAAAAGCATGGTGTCTAACCTTAGGCATCAAAGCATTATCAACATAAACAAACGATTGATATAAAAGAATCGGTGATAACATGATAAGATCCTCATCCCCATGGAACTCAAATACATCTAGGTTGTTTCTGAAACTTATGGGCAATGAACTCAAGAACACGAATTAACAAATGCATAAAATACTTACCAGGCAAAGGGGAGCACCGGGGGCCATAAGTGGAGGCTAGGCCGGTCGGCCTAGGCTGATCGGCCTAGGGGCCCTCCTACTCCATTTACTTTGATCTTTCTCTGAGATACCTCTTGCTCCCTTCTTGCCTTGTGTCCGCGTGATCCACGAGATTCCTCCACCCAAATGTTCACAACCACTCCTTTGCTTGCGCGATTAAGGGTTCCACCCCCATCGTTTTACTTCATGTCACATATTGTTCCCTTTCCTCTTGTGCTTCGAACAATTTCCTACAAAACAAAGCCCTTGCTTCCCCCCATGCTGATCCTTTTCATGTGCCCGAGATGCCAAAAGATGGAGGCTTCCAAGATACATCATGGGGCACTATATGTTAATCAATCTCAAAAACCTCCCCTTAATCAAGTTTAGAGGCTGATCACTCCTCTAATTTTGAAACTTCAAAAATTAACTCATCACTAGCAATGAGTCCAAATATATCATTAGATGAGCTTTTAGGCATCAAAAACAATTATAAAATTTATTTTGGTTGCACCGGGATCGATTGCTTTCATTAATTGATAGCAAGTTCCTCCGGCTTAACCGTGGGGGTATAGGTTTAGGTTCTAATTTTTGCCAAACATGAGAGAGATATTTTGAATAAAAATAAAGTTAGTGGGGCTTAGAAAATATCTAAATCTAGAGAAACCAGTGCATGTCAAGTTGAATGAAACCAAAAATCAAGTTTTCTAGGCTCACACAAGTCCGACCATGTGTCAAAGATTAAAAACATTAAAGAACATAGCAAGGCTCTACCCGTGTGTTCATATCATGTAAAACAATCCAACCTTTTCATCATGGAGAGGATGAAAGGTTGGGGTAGGTTCTGAATTTTTGGTACTAGTTTCTCGAAAATAAACAAACAAAACATGGGATGGCTCAAGTCATCATTTTATGATCAATATAAAATTCAAGTAAAATAATCGAGCAATTATAATATCTCTAAAAATTATTCAATCACACAAGAGTTCATGGTATGTATTGCATAGCAAACTCTAAGACCAACTTACCTTGTTGAAAAATTCTTCAGGTTGCCCTCCCGGTAGCTTCACTCTGGACTCGACGATCGGGTTGTCTCCCGCAAGTGCTTCATTTATAGTCTATAGCTATACTTCTCTTCACTCCGGATCAACACTCTTTGCGAGCAATGCAATCTTGGGGACCCCACTTCTACACCATCCTTGGGTTCGGTGTAGGTTTATTCTTCGGCTTAGTCATCTTTTTGGTCTTCACAGGCGGGCGTTGATTCTTGGTCTTGACGGATGCAACAACTTTTGTGTCTCCTTCGCTTCATTCTCCTTTGACTTATCCCTTCCGATGCAAAGATGAGGTAGAATTTATTTAACATGAATCGTGCTATATATCTCGGATCATGGTTGACTTGAATGTACTCCTCCTACCATCGATGTCGAACATGACTTCCCCCCTTGCCGACGACGATTGTTCCGACGGTCTTGAGGAACGATCTCTCTAGGATGAGTGGCAGGTGAGGTTGATCTCCCTTCGAGCTTGGAGGTGGAGTTTCTCTTGGAGATTCTGGCGTAGTTCGGCCTCCACTTTTAAATCTTGTGTTGCATGTCACCTTTGCCTGCAAAATTTTTTCTAGACCATCCACAAAATATATGTTTTTTGTTGGAGATGTAGCCGTCCATCCCCGATTAGGTTTAGCAATAAACAAAATATATACAAAAACTAAAAGAAAAATAGGGTTAGAAAAACCTTAGATTGATTTTTTTGTTTTGAGGATGATCAAAATTAAGAGACGCAAAAGAAAAATCAAG
Organism: Cenchrus americanus; assembly: GCA_947561735.1. Classification (NCBI taxonomy): domain Eukaryota; kingdom Viridiplantae; phylum Streptophyta; class Magnoliopsida; order Poales; family Poaceae; genus Cenchrus; species Cenchrus americanus. The sequence continues at coordinate 63,434,795 of OX387240.1, forward strand.
AGAAAAACTGAAAATATTCACAAACACAAACTAGATTGAATCTTGATTACTTGTTCCCCGGCAATGGTACAAGAAAAAGGGGGCTTGTTGCTGGTTGATTGTCGTATCAAAGTTCGTTTGGACTTGCAAGTGGACATGTACTCCGTCGTAGTCAAAGGACCCTTCTTCGCTTAAGTGTGAACCCAAGGTATCGAATCCGTAGAACAATGTGTAACGCAAGATCCAATCTAATTACTGGGAAACACTTTGATCTTGAGAGGTTTGGTTTTGCATCTAATCTAAGAAAGAGCCATGAAAAGACATCTAATTTACTAAACACCAGAGGTAGCAAGAGAAAGAGAGATAAAACCAATCTAGAGATTGGATTGGGTCTTTTGTTGAAGTTCCAAAACAAAGAAGAATAAAGCAAACGAATCTCATTACTAGCCTCTTTAAATCGTTGCTTCTGTTCCAACTCCGAAGAGCCCGCCTTTTGGAGCCACCTTCCTGTCACAACGCACTCCTATTCGTGCGGGTTAGCCTAGGGTGAGTCCAAGAACAAGTTGAAAACGCTCGGTAGATCGGGTATGCACCTCTATCCACCATGACAACAAGAGCACCCTAAGCAATCTAGCTATAGACTAGTTTGGGGAAGAAGCAAACCCAAGCAAAGACAAAGTTGTAGAGAAAGCACTTGATCACTAGAAATCAGATTCAATCTTGTAAATTCAACACGAGAGTATAATACATGGACAAGATCACCACCGGGATCCTACCTTGATCTTGATCCTAGCTCCGGGAACTCCGACGTGGTCTTCCATGCAAGGTTCCCATGTCAGCTAGGGAAACCCTAGTCAACCATCTCGACCCTCTCCTCTCTGGGATGGTGTCCCTCTCTTCTATGCTCCTCGGCCACGGATGACGAATGAATTAATGTGTGGCTCTTGGCAGGGGGACTATAAATAGTTCGAAGGGCGGCCAGGTCAAAGGGGGGCCGAACCAGGCCCGGAATGGGCTGGGCCGGCCGAACTAGGCCCATTTCGGCCCAGTTCGGCCTAGGCTTTTGTCTCGAAGCTTCTCGCGTGATTCCCCATTTGTGTGCACTTGCATGTGGGCCTTTGACGTCGTTTCCTTCACGATTAAGGCTTGAATGCTTGCCATCCAAGCTTCGTTGTTTTCTGGTTGAGTCCCTGAAGATTTGCACGTTGACGCTTTGGTCCTCAGGTCATTTGGAGTCATGTTCATCACGTGTCTTGACTCTTGTCGGGCTTCATGATCTTCTTCCAAAGTGCTTGATGAACTTATCCCGAAAGTCTCTTCTTTAGTGTAGATTTCCTACATAAACAATGAACTGCATAAACAATGAACTCCGAAATCGACATGCAAGAGTGAACTTGTTATATACATGGGGGGGATTGTTCCAGTGGTTAGAATAATAAATCAATGCCAACATCAAAGGTAAACTCCTGGCTAGTTTGACGGAAATTCACCGTCAACAGTTTGCTGGAGTTGCTCTTAGGTCGCGCGGAACGGAGCCTTCCTCTAAGGTAGCCACGAAGTCAGGGCACTTCTTAGGTTGCGCGGGGTGAACGCTTGCGTTGGAGGCGGCTCCATGGATGATGTCAGGCTGTTGCCCCCGGGGGGAGAGCTGGGCCTGCCTTGCTGGTCATCGGTGTTTTGCCACTGCAGATGTGGACCGTCTTCAGTCTTCATGATTTGGGAATTTAGGAGCTAAGATGATTACCCCTGGTTTATCCCCTCATCAGCAAGTGTATGAAGTCATAGGGTAATGTAGTTGGAAAAATGATATTCATGTCCATGAGACATCTCTAAGACCATGTAAACGAAATGAAGCTAAATTTCTGGCATTTGGTTCTCCGTGCATGATGGAGATAATGAGGTAGAAAGGATTTAAAATTGTATAGAATTCAAATGAAGTTTGAAACTCACGAAATTTTTCAAGTGACCATGATCTCATATGTGGAGGTTGTGTGTTGACGGTGCAAAACCATGCTCAAGTTCACCGCAAGCCTACGGGTGACTTGGTGCCTTTTTCACCAAGGAGGGTCCTCCATAGATTTGTCAATCAAAGGATCGGAAGCAAACCACTACGGTTCTCTATCTAACCAACCGGTCTAACCCTATGTGAAGTGTTGATTGCATAAAGATTAAACATACATGAAAGGATGTATGGATCACATCCACCTAGCCATAAAGGTAAGCAAACCAAATGCAACCCTAGCTTATCGTCTTCTTGTTGCCGCTCCGGCCACGATGACAAACCAATCTAATCTATGCTATGATAAGGAGTACACTCGATATGGAGTAACCCGATATGGAGTGGTCCGATGCACGTTCATTCGCCGCTTTCTCCTCCACCGTACTATCACTACGCAAGGATATTGATCACCGAACGACAACCTAGGTCCGTGCACTACAACGATGTATCCGCAAGATATAGACTAACCACCACGATTAGATCTATTCCTACTAAAATCATATGCTAGATACACATATGGAAAAACACTCATCGATGTAGATCAAAGTAAAGAAAAGATATGATTTATATCACCATCGAATGTAGAATGTACAATTGCCTTGATGGAATCAAGGCATGGGCTCCGAAACTCCACCATGGTTTCACCATGCAGGACCAACCATGGCGGCTAGGCATGGCCTAGGCCATCTCCTAGGCAACTCGAGGACTTGCGGCGGTCGTCGGCTTCCTCCCGGTGCTTCTCCTTCATCTCGGTGGCTCTCTGATGAATGGATGGATGTGGCGGCCGACGGAGGCAGAGGAAATAAATAGACGAGCACCAAGGTCAAAGGGGGGCGCAAACCGGGCCCGAAACAGGCTAGCCCGGCTGGCCTGGGCCGACCCACCCAGGCCCGTTTCGGCCCGGTTCGGCCCCGTCTCACTCTCCTATGCTTCTCGGTCAATTGTTGACTTGCTCCCTTATGCATGTGGGCCCTTGACGTCGTCTTCTCCACGGTTTAGATAGAGCTCCTTGTCGCGCAAGCTTCAGCATCTTCTGTCCAGGTCCCTGGAGTTTTCCGGCTTCATGCTTCGGTCCCTGGGCCCTTTGGAGTCATGTTCATGAGGTGTCTTGACTTGTGTCGCGCTTCATGATCTTCTCTTGAAGTGCTTGATGAAATTATCCCGAAAGTCTCCTCTTTAAAGTTAATTTCCTGCGTAAACAACAAACTCCAAAATCAACATGTGAGAGTGAACTTGATACCTCCGGGGGGTTAGTACCATTGGTTAGAATATGAAATACGTGCAAATGTTTTGTTAAACTTATAGCTAGGTGTACCAAAATCGACCGTCAACATACCCCATGCTTAAACCTTGCTCGTCCTCGAGCAAGTCCATGATCTTTACTTAATCTTGAAAATCAGCGTTGCCCTTCAATGTCTTCCCTGCACTTTGTTGTACACAACAATACATATTGCTCTCTCAAGTATTTAGCATTTAAGGTTCAAGTTTTGACTAGCTACTTCATTATGGAAGATAGACTATCATTAAAGAACATGCCACAATAAAACAAATATAGTGCCCTCGAACTTAAGAAAACTTCAAACCTTTACCTTGTTGCAATGTGAAGAGTTTTCAAAAAGTTGCACATCTAACATAAGTGAGGTTCTCTTGTAAAAGCTCATGGAAACACTCATCTCGTCAAGTCACTCAAGCCTACACTAGATTAATCTCAACCTATTCTACTCATATATGAAAGTGGAAAGCTTATGTAGAGCTTGGTAGGTGAAAACAATCCTAGCAAAACATTATACTTGAAATGTTGTCAAACTAAGAGAGAGATCTATTGGAATTACCGAGACTAGTCAAAAAGGCCATGGAAAATAAATGTTGGAAAAAGAGAGAGATGGAACACACACATTTAGAAAGGTGGACATGTGCAAGTGGCAAATGGGTGATCCCGAGACACGAATGAAGTTCTCGTTATCGGATTGCATATGGTTGGAAAAGATTGAGTATGGACTTGTCTTCAAAGCTCTAACATTTAAATGAAGCTAAAAAGAACCGAGGAGCATTTTTTTCTCTTTTTCGTTTATTTTTTTCTTTTCTTATTATTTTTTCTTTCTTCTTCTTCTTTTTTCTTTCTTTCCTTCATTTTTTCTTCTCCTATATTTTTTTATTTTTTATTCTTCATTTTTTTATGCTCCTCCGAACTTTTAAGCAACATAGTACTACTATAGCAGTCCCTCCCCATGCTTAAATGATTGCTCGTCCTCGAGCATAGAAGTGTGGGGACCTATGGCTACTAAAGAAGTACAAAATCCTTGTATTCCTTTATAAATCTTTTGAAATCTTCAAGGGCATCCTCCATGTCGAAAATCGCATGATTGATGAGTCCCTCCATATGTTATATGTCTTGAAATCTCGCCAGAAAATCTTCAGAAAATTCATCGAAAGATCATCCATACTCAATTTGGTTGTGGTCAAGGAGGTAATCACACAAAAAAATATGTTTTGGATTTAGGGTGGATGCCCGGCGGAGTTTGTGAAATTTCCAATGTAGAAACTCACAATGCACGGACAAGAATGGCTAACATGAAAAAGATACGTAACGGAATGACCAGCTTCTTAGTCTCGTACCACAGAAATCAATCCTAATCTAACTCATCAAGATATAAGTTTGCAAACTAAAGGTTATATCATTAAAGTACTTGTATGTGTATAGGCTTTGGTAGGTAGAGCCTTGCAAGAGATTCACAAATGCAGATAGCATAAAGATTTTAAATAAAACAAGTACAAGGCATAGGTCATCGGTAAACTTAAATCAAAGAGCAACATAAAGTATGTGGGTCTTAGAAATTAGTCATTTAGCCTCCACAAATTAAAGAGCCGGTATTTAATTCAATTTAAGTTCCTTTTAATAGAGAGCAAAAAGTCATGTCATATAAAACATCATGCAAGTAAAACAACGCGACAACTTTCATCATTTTTCCATAAGCAAGACATACAAATGATATTATCGTGGTAAGCTCAAAAGAGATGGTGATTCATTTATTGAAAATTAAAAACTAACTAACCTAGGTTATCCTCCTAGTAGCCATGTTATTGATCGAGAAATAAATACAAAGGTTGTCTATGGTTGAAAGCATATATGTGTAAGCATTTAAAAGGAGATGAACAAAGATAAAGTTAAGGGCGAGTTACCGTCCTTTTCGATGCTCGTAGTGAAGTTCAGCGTGGCCTCCCCCATGCTTAAGAATTATTCTTAGCATGGAGAAAGAATGATGAGCATCTTGGTGAAGGTGATCCTTGAACTCGGTGTGGCCTTTTCCCTTTCGTCCTTCAAATCCTCCCCCATGCTTAGCATGTCGCTAAGCGTGGAAGAACTTGAATTGCTTGTAATCCCCTATTGCCATGTGTTTGAGAATCATCTTCACTTCCTTGCCTTTCTTAACTCAGTTGTCTCTCAACTTCTTCTTATCATCATCAAGCCATGGTTCCAATCCTTCATCATATCGTCATCACCGACTTCAATGTCGTCCTTTGTCGCTGCCTCATCTTCCACAATTTTTATTTTTCCTCCAGAACAGAACATGTACTGAAACACCCCTCCAATTTGAAGTTCATGAAATTATCTTTCCAATAAGCCATCATATGCATGAAACGGGTTCCGAACAAGAGAGTTGTGCCAATTTTACTTCGGCGATGCAATCTGTCCAAAGTGATTTCAGACGCGCAGCGCTCAATGTTTCTGCCATATCTCCTTATTCGGGTCTTCAAAATTGATGATTCTTGATGCGTTGGAAAGAAGGTTTGAAGGATCTTCTGAATATTAACTTTTCTTCTATTTTACATCTCTGAACACGTGCTCAAATCTTGATGGAAACAGCGACTTCTTTCAGCCTTGTAGGTGACTAATGACCTTGATTGCAATCAATCAAGAACTCATGGGAACACTTTGTCATGCCTACAAAATAAATCAAATGCACATTCTACCCCCGGGGTGATGGTCGGGAGTAGAAATAATTGCCAACAAACCAAACACATTCCTAAGATCTTAACTTGTGGCAAAGCTTACCTAGCAAGAAGAAAAGAAGAATCTAATGGGCGTACATGCGTGTAGGTGAAAATGCAAATGAAATGAAGGGATATAAACAATTACAATATTTGCACCAAGTTCTAAACATCATGTTTACAACTAGATTGCTTTATTTCTATATAACCATAAAAATTTAACAAAGGTCAAAACACCATGTTCATTTCAAGGTTAACAATTCTTTATGCCGCAAGAAAGTTAAAGCGCATTGCAAGGCTTATAAACCAACCTATGCAACGTGAAAGCAAGGTTCATAAAACTGAATGATGGTGGTCTTCAATCTTGTCTAAACACCATGTTTACACAAGATTGCAAAAGTAGATAAGCCCGATCAAAGCATTAACATGAAAGCATCTATCATAAAGCTTCACGAAAGGACCTAGATAACATAAGGTGGATGATGACAATGAGGTGAATGCAAAATGTAAATGCAAGGGGTTAGTAAAAAGGGTTAGCAATGTTTGAAAAAGGCTTTCGATGTTGTTCCTCAACGATGAGAGGTGGAGTCAAAAGTTTCATCAAAAGACCTTAAAATATGCTAACAAGGTTTTAAGGTAAGGCTTATGGGTATCCTATATTTTTGGCTTAAGACAAGAATTTTGAAAAGATAAGTCGAGTGAAGAAATTCTATCTAAGGTTGTTTTGCAAAAGAAGAAAAGCAAGGATTACATTTTCACATGAAAAACAAACCTATGGTTTTAGGATTACTAAAGGTATGAGGGGTTTTTCCTAAGGGTTTAGGATGAGGCTAGTAAAAACTTTAATTAGAAAGGGATAGAGATAGACTTTTTCGACTTGACATAAGTCGATCCCTCCCTTTGTTGGCTTGGGTGCTAGGTGTGGTTTGATAGCAAGGTTTAGGCAAAGGTGTTTTTTTTTGTTTTTCACAAAAAGGGTCTTAAATATGATATGCATCATGCAAAAAAATACAAGGGTGGAGAACAATGTGGAATAAAGTGCAACATGATATGAATGAACAAAAATATATGACATGATATGGCGGTGATCTAAACCAAAAGCAAAAGTTAGCCTAAGTTAACTAGCCACAAGTTTAGAATCAAAAGGGGTCTTGCTTCATATTCCTCTCTAAAAAGACACAAATAAAAAGACTCTAAACACTAATAAGCACACAAAAAAGAAGTGGTCTACAAGTTTTCCAAAATTCAAGTAGCAAAGTGCTCATTCAATATCTATTAAAGAATACAAGATGTGGTTGTGACATTTAGTAGAGCAATGGTACGATGTTACTTGAAGTTTTCAAATAAAGAACACAATGTAGACTTGTCATGGTTTATATAGATTTATAAAAAGATCGGGTTGCCTCCCGCAAAGCGCTTCATTTAAAGTCATAGAGCTTGACTTTATCACATACCTTTTTATCATCGTGAAGCCATGGTTACATGTGCGAGAATCCAAAGTAGCCATGCAGCTTGATGTTGATTTAATCGCTTCCAACATCATCATGTGTTGAGTGGTTCCTCTTGTGTCTTCATTCATCCAAGCTCTAGAGGGTTTGTTTTAGTCCTTAGCTTCTGAATTTTATCATGTACGTGTTGTGGAACCGTTGCCCCATCTTCTCTTTATTGACACCATGTCCATCTCCTCCATCTTGTCGTCATCACTTTGTTGCTGCTTCTTCTTCCTGGATTTACCCCTGCATCCAGAACAGAACATATACCAAAATATAGTTCTATTGAAAAATTTATAAAATTACCTTTCCAACGGGTACTCATTCGTCCTAATCGGAGTCCGGATGGGGGAGCTATGGCTCTTTCACTTCAGCACTGCTTGCTGTCCAGAATTTCAGCATGTACAACCATCGGTGATTCGGCCATATCCGTTTGTAGAAACCTCCGATTGCCTTGCCGCTTGATTCGTTGGAACGTAGACTTCATGGATCTATCTAATTTTTTTTTCTGCTGAGGCTCATGCAAACATCGTGATGACATCATTATCCTTTTTGTACATCGATCCGGAGATGTGCGTGTGGTCTTCATCTTGAAGTCTTTTAGGGCACCATGCCACGCATCCCTTGGCTTCAAAATCATTACCATCTCTGCATGAACATGATGGTAATAGAATCCTTCTCCATCGTGCTTGACATGGTCGTTTCCGAAATCTATAGCTTGAACAAACAATCCTCCAAAAGAAATTAGTCCTAAAAACTTAATTGACACATAGGCATACCTTGTTCATCTTTGTTTGCTTTGGGTAGGGGTTCAATAGTGGATGTTGGGCCACTAACCAAGGTTAGTACCTACCACTAAAGAGCAAATCTATGCATAGCCATCAACTTGGTTGAGCGAGGTTGGACTTGTTGAAGTCCGAATGGTGAAAACTTCTCTCGATCGCTTTGTGTCTAGTTTTCCACCTACTTTCAAGGACACAAACAAGAAAACAAGTGTATATGCAATGATAAAATTAGGGTTAGTGAAAAGAAAGATAGATCGCCCTAGGGTTCGAGTTGCTGATCCCCGTTAACAGCGCCAGAAAAAGGGGCTTGTTGACGGTGCAAAACCGTGCTCAAGTTCACCGCAAACCTACGGGTGACTTGGTGCCTTTTTCACCAAGGAGGGCCCTCCCTAGATTTGTCAATCCAAGGATCGGAAGCAAACCACTAAGGTTCTCTATCTAACCTACCTGTCTAACCCTATGTGAAGTGTTGATTGCATAAAGATTAAACATACATGAAAGGATGTATGGATCACATCCACCTAGCCATAAAGGTAAGCAAACCAAAGGCAACCCTAGCCTATCGTCTTCTTGTTGCCGCTCCGGCCACGATGACAAACCAATCTAATCTATATGATAAGGAGTACACTCGATACGGAGTAACCCGATATGGAGTGGTCTGATGCACGTTCATTCGCCGCTTTCTCCTCCACTGTACTGTCACTACGCAAGGATATTGATCACCGAACGACAACCTAGGTCCGTGCACTGCAATGATGTATCCACAAGAGATAGACTAACCACCACGATTAGATCTATTCCTACTAAAATCATATGTTAGCTACACATAAGGAAAAAACAGTCATTGATGTAGATCAAAGTAAAGAAAAGAAATGATTTATATCACCATCAAATGTAGAATGAACAATTGCCTTGATGGAATCAAGGCATGGGCTCCGAAACTCCACCATGGCTTCACCACGCAGGGCCAACCATGGCGGCTAGGCATGGCCTAGGCCATCTCCTAGGCAACTCGAGGACTTGCGGCAGCCGTCAGCTTCCTCCTGGTGCTTCTCCTTCGTCTCGGCGGCTCTCTGATGAATGGATGGATGTGGCGGCCGACGGAGGCAGAGGCAATAAATAGACAAGCACCTAGGTCAAAGGGGGGGGGGGCGCGAACCGACCCGAAACAAGTCAGGCCGGCCGGCCTGGGCCGACTGATCCAGGCCCGTTTTGGCCAGTCGGCTCTATCTCGCTCCCCGATGCTTCTCGGTCAATTGTTGACTTGCTCCATTATGCATGTGGGCCCTTGACGTCGTCTTCTCCACGGTTTAGACAGAGCTCCTTGACGCGCAAGCTTCAACATCTTCTGTCCAGGTCCCTGGAGTTTTCCGACTTCATGCTTCGGTCCCTGAGCCCTTTGGAGTCATGTTCATGTGGTGTCTTGACTTGTGTCGGGCTTCATGATCTTCTCTTGAAGTGCTTGATGAACTTATCCCGAAAGTCTCCTCTTTAATGTTAATTTCCTACGTAAACAACAAACTCCAAAATCGACATGCGAGAGTGAATTTGATACCTCCAGGGGGTTAGTACCATTGGTTAGAATATCAAATACGTGCAAATGTTGACGGTAAACTTATAGCTAGGTGTACCAAAATCGACTGTCAACATTGTGGTAAAAATTGAGAATATTTTGAACACTTCGACACGTACACTGTTTAGAAATTGAAACATCTCACGAGAAGTTTTTAAGAATTTGAACTAATGTCACTAGGTTTGGAGTCTTACAGAAATTAGAATTTGTAATTGACTACAAAAACTTTTCTATAGGTAATATATAACATAACTAATGTCATTTTCAGTTTTGATTTTTTAAATTTTTTTGTTATTTTTAATATGCAATTTAATGAAAATTGTCTCTTTGCCGAGAGCCTCGATGGTGGGCTCTCGGCAAAGGACTGACCTGGCCCACCATCGGCCCACCACAGCCCACCGTCCCAACTGTTCCCTTCTCCCATATAAAACGCCACCCCCCTAACTCTAACCTACCGCCCCTCCCCCTCCCTCTCCCCTACCCACCGCCGCCGCCGCCTCCCTCTCCCAAGCCCGCCTCCCTCGTCTCTCTCTCATCTCCTCCGCCAGGTGCCCCGTCCATGCCGTCGGCACAGTCGCGCTGCCCCCTCCTCTCCCCTACGCTCGCCCCTCACCTCGTGGAGGGGAGTAGCACATGGGGCGAGGTGCGGTGGCAGTGGATGCGGCGCCACCCTCCACCCCCTCGTCCTCCTCAGACTTGCCGCCAGGGGAGGAGCTCGAGGCCAGACGACGACGGATCTGAGGCCCGGCGTGGCGTGTGGATCCTCCCCCGACGCATCTCCTCTGACGCACATGCATATCCTTCTGGCGCGGTGGATCTCCTTTCGTCCCATCTCCTCCAGCGCATGCATCTCCTCCGGCGGGGCGGCAGCGGATCGTTTGCATCCACCAGGTTCTCCCTCTCTCTCTCTCTCTCCCTCTCTCTCTCTCATCTCCCTCCTCTTTGTTGGTGCTGCTAATGTTCGTGGGAGGTGCTAGTGGTGGCGGGTGGATGTGGTGGAGGCGACGGCAGGCGGTGCTGCTGCTGGTGGTGGCGGCGGGCTGTGGTAATGTTGCTGGTGGCGGCGGTGCTGGTGGTGGTGGTGGTGGCAGCGGGCGGTGGTGGTGTTGCTAGTGGTGGCGGCGGCGACCAGGGGGCATGGCGGCCGGCCTATGGGCCTGTTGGCCGACTGATTTGAATTTTTTTATTTTGGAAAAAGTTCTTTGCCGAGAGCTATCTGGCCTCACGGCACACGTGTGCTGAGAGGGTCTGAGGTGGCTCTCGGCAAAGAGGCCTTTGTCGGCCCATCTGTGCCGCCTATGCCGAGTGTTTCCTCTCGGTAGAGGCTGTGCCGAGAGGGAACCCACTTGTGCCGAGCGTATCCTGCTCTCAGCAAAGGCGGCGATTCCGGTAGTGAATGATTTTTAGGAATTTTTCTTTTTAATTTTCAATTTTTATTGAAAACATGTCCAAAAAATTCAAAACCGGTCGGCTAACCCGTCTTACCGACTGGTCAGCCGGTGGTTACCGATTGAACTACATTTTTTATTTGCAAAGACCAGCTAACTGCTATTACCGGTCGGCTAACCGGTCTTACCGACCGGTTAACCGGTCTCAACCGTTTGCACTAGTGTTTTCGTTTGAAAATTTGAATTTCCACCGGTAACGGTTAACCGGTTACCGAACCCTGGCGGTTACATGGCCGGAAACGGTATTAAAAACCCTACCTGCAACCCCATACCTATAACTGAGGTCCAACACCCCAAAGTGGAATTAAAATTCTCTGATCAATTAGTTAATAACTGAATCGTCAGCCACTAATCACTGCAAGCGTGCGAACTAAAAGACGCCCTCGCAGTGCTGAGTGGTTACACCATGCCGATCAGTGGCCTCCTGCCATGGAGACGGAGCGGAAGCTGGTCTTGGACAGCTTGGGCAGCATGACGATGCCCGCGACCGCGGAGGTGAAGGCGAACACGGAGGCGACCCCGAACGCCGGGATGTTACCCTTGCCGAACAGCTCGTCCCACGGCCCGGAGCCGACGGCGATGATCATCTGCGGCACCACGATGGAGATGTTGAGGACCCCCGTGCACAGCCCTTGCCCACCGCCCTTGCTCGCCGCCAGCTGCGCCGTGACGGCGAACGGGACGCTGCACAGCACCGCGAAGGGGAAGCCGAGGGCGACGAAGAGCGCGAGCGCGGCGCTCTTGAGGCCCTTGTCGGCGGCGGCGGCGTCCTGCACGCTGCCGCCGATGTCGCCGAGAGACCAGGAGCCGAGCACGGTGACGAGGGCCATGGCGACGCAGACCATGAAGCTGCTCATGACCCAGACCACCTTGGCCGTGAGCTTCCGGCACATGGGCTCGATGAGGAAGGAGCTGAAGCCGAGGACGACGGAGTTGAGCAGGAGGCCGAAGGCGCCCTGGCGGACGCCCTCCTGGAAGTTGGCCACCTCGGTGGGGGTCCCGTCGGGCCTGCCGTGGTACATCTCGCGGCCCATCCAGTCGGTGTCGAAGAGGATGAAGGGGAACCACGAGAGCCAGGTGAGGCCCGTGACGATGAGCACCTGAGGCATGCCTGGGGGGAGGTTCTTGAGGCCCTTGAACACGGCCAACGGGCCCGACGGCTCCTCCCCGTCGGCCTGCTGCTTCGCCACCTCCGCTGGGTCCAGCGGCACCTCGTTGGCGAAGATCATGGTGACCACCGTGGAGAGGCCGAGGAACAGGACGGAGACGAGGAAGGCGGCCTTGAGGTTGGCGCAGGCCTCGCAGCAGGCCCGGGTCTGGAGGAACGGGAACCACTTGTGCCAGTTGTTGGTGGAGCCCGAGGAGTAGCCCAGGATGTTGCCGATCGCCATCCACGACACGAAGATGGCGTTCGCCGCGCTGGGGCCGTGGCTGCCGGCGAGGTCGGCCATCAGCGCGCGCGCAGGGCCCTGCACCGTGTTGTTGGAGAAGTCGAGCAGCCAGAAACCCATCACGAAGAAGGCCGCAGCGTGCAGCCGCTTCCCCGTGTAAACCCTGCACACATTTTTCATTAATTCCATCACTAGCAACTAGCGTCAGCATCAAGAACGCATCCATGGTTGCGATGTGTGTCTGGACGACTAGCTGCCTGTGGATCGAGCAGCTTACTTGCAGTCTTCCGTCGTGTCACCGAGGGCGTACCCGATGTCGGACGAGAAGCCAATGACTACCACCTGTTGATCATCGGGTCAATCAGAGCTTATTATCAACTGATGATTTACCGTGTTAAAATAAAGAAGAGGAGATTAATCATATATGTCTTTTTCATCATGATTAGCTCTCACTGATATACAGATGATGATGCATCCTGTAAGGATGAACGGCCTCCGCCTCCCAAGTTTGGAGGTGCATTTGTCGCTGTACAGGCCGACGCAGGGTTGCACCTGCGTGATGCAATCGGCAGTAGTGACTTCGGTCAATGCAAATTGTTAACAGTAATTCCAAACTCTGGCTAGTACGTACTAGCAGCAGTGACATGGGGTAGTACTCACAAGTAAGCCGGCAATAGGTCCACAGAGCCACATTACTGAAGTAAGGGCATGAGGAATTCCCAGTGTCTGTTGCAGGTACAAATAAATTAATTGAAACAGTTAGAATGCAAATGCTGATAGATGTAAAACTAAATTAGTTGTTGTTTTCGTAGCTACAAATAGAGATAACTTCTGAAAGTTTGCAAAAGATGCCCTCTAGTTTTGATGTAAATTGTTGCATATGTCGATCATGGGCTACATACATTTTATGTTACAGTATCAAGGGTACGGTGTTACTTAAGGACTAGCTACTCAAACCGGCTTTAGAAAAATAGCTTACCAAACCATAGTTGATTTTACGATACTATGAACACTATGCTAATATAATGTTTCTAGTACAAAATGAGGCCAAATTCAAGGTTTCTTTTTGAGGGATATCTATCTAGGAATTATTGAGGAATGTGTTGTTGTGTAAAACCATTTTTAAGCAGTTTCTTAAACGAATGAAATTACTGCAAAATTCGAAAAAAAAAGGCACAACAATTTTGGCAACAAGATATATAAAAAAATGGCGGCAAGATTTAAGAAATATCTAGTAAAAATGCAGCACTCTGAGCATGGAGAAAAGAAAGTTGCACACAAATAAGATGGCGACATGCATTGTACAATCGCTTCGATATTTACTAGACTGCTTGTTGGGCAACCACCTCACTCTTGACGAAATTGATACAAACAAAAACATTATTTGTTATCTCATCACGGAACAAGCAAAAGGAATAGTCACCGCAAGATGATTGAAGAAACAGAAAACAGAAGTTTCAGGTCACAATTTTTTGGTGTTATAGAGCAAATAATGGAAGAACAAATTAACATATTGATGCAAAAACAAATAAACATATACAAATGCATGGTGAGACTCATCATCATCTACACAAACAAGAAACAAGAAGCAGCGCTAGCACACAAGTGCACGTGTACCTGGACGTAGGGTGTGAGGAGGGAGAGCTGCAGCGCCCACCCGTACTGCACGCCGCCGGCGACCATGCATGCGAGGAACAGCCCCACCAGGCTGATCTGCGGCTGCTTCGCCTTGCCGCCGCCGTCGGCGCCGGCAGGGGCCTCCACCATGCCGTCGCCCATCAAACGGATCTAGTGTCTACAGATGGGGGAAGATCGAGAGGGAAGACCACCCTGTGGACCGTACCGAAACGGATGGAAGGGCGCGGAGGAAGACGAGGAGACACGCAACGGACGGATGCATGCAACGGAGGGAAACCCAGGAGCAGGAGCGCTTAAAGCCGGGGGGAAGCGAGGTGGGGTCGCTGACACGTGGGGCCAGGGAAAGAGGCCTGCCTCCCTGTAGTGTAGTATTATTCAAGCGTGCGTTGTTTTGGGCCTATTTCTAATTCGGGCAACCGGGCTCTAAATTTCTGGATAATCATCACTTCATTCTGGATATGGCTTCCTCGTTGTGGGGGATGTTTTCTGGATGATGCTCTGCAAGTAGGGGTGAAAGTGGTGCGGATAATTTCCGACTCCGATCCGATCCGAATCCGAATTTAGCGGTTATGGAGAAGAGTTTTTGTTATCCATGCGGATATGGATAATCCGAATCCGATTGTGTGTGGATGTGGAATAGGATATGGTGTTAGGGAAATCCGATGGATATGGATTATCTGATAATTTAACGCGGATTATCCGACCCTTATAATAGGATATCCGACTCTCTTAACAAGCCCAAAAAAAATATAACTTAAGCCCAAGCAGCCCATATACACTTAGTATTTTGTAGCCCACAATCCACCAGCAATATATACTGTGCAATGCATGATGCATCGGTAAACCCTAACGTCACGGCTGATTGGCAGTCCCGTGCTGTGCACACTGTGTCACCGCCCGACGAACACCGGCCGCCGGACGACTGCCATTCCTCTTCTTCCCTCGACAGCGCAGCTTGCCTCAGTCCAGTACTCGTACGCTGCATTGTCCCACTCCATCGAGGTATAGTATCTTTGGTTAGTGAGTACAAACGCATCTCGTAATTTTTCTGGCGGTGCTTCTGATCTTCTAGCTGTATGGACGTGTCACCGTACGTACTCATCTAGTCATCTGCTAGTACTTTTGTGCACCGTGCACATATACAAATCGTTTTATCAGTGATCTGTTTTTAAAGGAACTTTATCGGTGAATGACTTAGCAGATCGATCCCATCTTGATCTGTGTAGTATATGTAGTGCACGTATATAGATCTTCAATTGGTTTGCACATGCAGTAGCGCAGTTACATGTAGTGCACTAGTATGGTAGATTTGTTTACTGGTTATTGAATTTTTTAGGCAAAAATGGCTTCTAAGGAAGGAGATGAAAGTGCAGCGATACGAAGCAAAAATGTGAATGCATCTCCCTCAGCTCTGCTTGTAGTTCAAGAGACCCCTGCAGTGGGCAACAACACTCAGGCTAGTCCTATTGATGTTATTGATCTTGAGGAGAACAATGTAAGAGGAAGAGAGGATGAGGCAGCAGATGTTGTTGCAGCCAAGAGATATAAGAAGACCACGTCAGTAGCATGGAATCACTTCACTAAGTACGAGAAGATTGTTAAGGTGAATGGTGAGATCGTGACAGAATATTGGGTCAAGTGCAACTACTGCTCATATGAAACTAAGCATAACAGCAGGAATGGTACATCAGTCTATTTGTCACACACTAAGTCACAACATTCCACGGTAGCAGGCCAGCAACTGCTTAAAGTGGAGACAGATGGTTCATGTGTCACTTCTGTGGAACCTTATAGGTATGATCAGGAGGCTTCACTAAGAAAGTTTTATTTGGCGATAATCATGCATGAGTACCCTTTCAATATTGTTGATCATGAATATTTTGTCGAGTTCATCAAATCATTGCACCCAAGTTTTCCTATCAAGAGTCGTGTCACTCTTAGAAAGGAATTAATGGGTATATTTGTGGAAGAAAAGAAAAAGCTCTATGACTATTTCAAAAGTGTTAATTGCCGCTTTAGTGCGACAACGGACATGTGGACATCCAACCAAAATAAAGGGTATATGTGTGTGACTGTGCACTGGGTAGATGATAATTGGAATATTCAGAAAAGGATTATCAAGTTCATGCATGTAGAAGGGCGGCATACCGGTGCAAACTTGTCTCAAGCATTCACTGAAACAATTTTCAGATGGTTTATTGAAAAGAAAATGTTCTCTCTTACACTAGATAACGCAGCTGCAAATGATGTTGCTGTGAAGGATGTGATTAAAGTACTGAAGAAGAAGTCCCCACTACTCTGTGATGGTTTGTTCTTTCATGTGCGATGTGCAAATCATATTCTTAATTTGGTTGCTAGAGATGGTTTAAAGCATATTGCAGATGCAATTTGGGGTATTCGGTCATTTGTATTGGCTGTGAAATGCTCTCCCCCACAATGGGAAGATTTCATTAAATGTGCAGTAGAGTGTGGATTGAGCACTACTAAGGGTCTCTCACTTGATGTTCAAACAAGGTGGAATTCAACTTACCATTTGTTGAAGGATGCCATATATTATAGAGAGGCTTTTGATAGGCTGTATGAAACTGACAAGAAGAGGTATGCTGGGGTAAACCCATCTGATGATGAATGGGATCAGGCACAAACACTTTGTAAATGCCTGAAGAGGTTCAATGATATCACTGAGTTACTGTCAGGTTCTTTATATCCAACAAGAAACTCGTTTTACCAAAGCTTTTGTGAAATTAAGGCTTTAATTTCAGAGTGGTGCAGTAGTGAAAATTATAAGATTAGAGAAATGGCAAATTCTATGAACACTAAGTTTGACAAGTACTGGAGCAAGTCAAACATTGCCCTTGCTGTGGCTTTCTTTCTTGATCCTAGGTACAAGAGAAAGGCAATAGAGTTTTACATGAGAAAGATTTATGGCCCACTGTTATATCATGGTAAAGTAGAAGAGTGCATTGCTGTTGTCAAGCAGATGTATCAAGCATATGCTTCTGCTGAACCAAACTCTAAAGTCAATAATGCTGAGCCCAATAGTGATTTTATGGAACAAGATGGTGATGATGATCTTCAGAACTACTTACATGACACACATGGGGCAAGTAATGAAGGGGTGGCAAGTGACTTGGATAAATACATGGCAGAAGCACCACTAAGGGTTCCTAAAGCTGGGTCTGACAAATTTGAGGTCTTATTGTGGTGGAAGACTCATCAAGAGGTATACCCAGTCCTATCTATACTTGCTCGTGATGTTTTAGCTATCCAAGCATCCACTGTTGCTTCGGAATCTGCTTTTAGTGCTGGGGGTCGCGTTATCGATCCATTCCGTAGTCGTCTAGAACCTGAGATGGTGGAAGCATTGATCCGTGCAAAAGACCGGGTGGTCGCGTCTAGAAAAGGTGATTGTTTTTGTTGTTTCCCATTCTGTAGTATATTATCGCAATACTTTTTTTATTATTTAATAACTTTTTCTTTACAATATGTAGATTCTAAGAAAAGGATTGGATCGGTCCTTAATGATCTAGAGGTTGCAGAGACCCTTATGGCTAATTTGACTCTCGAAGATCTGGAGGATCAGGTATGGTAGTCTTACACATACTGAGAGCAATTTGAAAAAGATCATGGTGAATATCTGTCACAAATATTTTTTGGGTGCCAAATATTGTAGGAAAAGCAATTGTCTAGTGATGACGACGACAAGGAGTATGGAAGTACAATAGCCGGCAATAATAGTATGGCTTGAGTTGAGGTAAATTGTTCATTGTCCAAACTCTAAATTATGCAATGAATGCATGCCCGTGATCGTTGGTGCCATATTAATCTAATGCTACCTGGTAATGTATATGGCAGGACCATGGAAGGATTACGCCACTGATCGAAGTGGATTGCATCGAGAAAAAAGTAGATGTTGCTTAAATAAATTCCTCTATACTTAGTTTAGTTTGAATTAAGTGAGAGAAAACTCGTAATATTTCCATTCGATGTCAAGTGTTTCGTGTCATTGTCAACTCGTTGAAGTCATTTTAATTGCGTTGTGAACAAGAAAGTGGAGTGTTTCTTATGTTATGTTACTATTTTATGGCTTTGATTCGTGAATTATTCATCACCATAAAAAGATACATGTAAGCATGTATTATCCGACTATAATAATCTGCGTCCGCTCCGACTCCAGTCCGACTCCGAACCATTTCCGACATCCGAAAAAATCTGACTCCGAAACCGCATCCGCCTAATATCCGCTCCGCTCCACATCCGACAAAAAAATGGATAAGGATATGGAAAAGGTATTATCCGCTCCGATCCGCTCCGTTTTCATCCCTATCTGCAAGCTACTCGATCTGTAAGAGAGAATATTTGTAACCTGATAGACTTAACACGGATCTACTAGGTGCAGATCTAGTCGGGTACAAACTGTAACTGTGTGAATGTACATATGTAATGCATGAAAGAATAGAGAGAGAGGAGATGAGAGATGTACCGTCTCCGGCAGGGGCGCTGCCGGAACCTCTAGCCATGTAGGAGATCTGCGCGAGGGCAACGACGCGAAGTGCAGGTCTGCGCTAGGGCAGCAACGGTCGAGGCAGTGGCGGCGGCGGTGGTGCTTCTCGTCACTGCTGTGCTCCCTGTAGATCGGACTAGGGAATGTAGGTGGGGGGTGTGGCTGGCGGCGAACCTCGTATCGCGAGCCTGCGGCCCCCACCTCCTTTATATAGCGCAGTGTGACAGGGGCCCACCAACCATTTAGGGTTGGGCGCCCCCGATCAGGGCGCGAGATTAAGGGCCCAGTGGGCCGTTGGGCCTACTGATGAGGAGATCAATCTAACATTCTTCCCTTTGATCTCATCACATACTTTTTAACTTTAACTTTTCCACTTTATTCGTTCCATCACAGATTGGTACATAGAGCATGCTTCATCGTCACGGCTCAATTACCGATAGACTCAAACAGCCACAATATACTTCTCCGTTTTGGAATAAATTCTATTTACTTTGGGCCACTTCATAATCCAGGAGTTATAGCCTTTCCCTTAAACCCATGCCGGCTAAGTGTTTCTGGAACACATTGGGTGGTAAGCCTTTCGTGAGCGGATCCGCAACCATATCCTTTGTCCCTATATGCTCGAGACTTATGGTTTTATCCCGGATTCTATCCTTCACAACATAAAACTTTACCTCAATAGGTTTGGAAGCATTACTCGACTTGTTGTTGTGAGCATAGTATACTGCTGGTTGATTGTCGTAGTACATCTTTAGTGGTTTATTAATACAATCTACCACTCTCAAGTCGGGTACAAATTTCTTTAACCATATCACCTGTCCAATAGTATCATGACATGCTATAAACTCTACGTGCATAGTGGATGCAACTAACTCTTGTTTGGAGCTTCTCCACGAAATAGCTCCCCCTGCGAGAGTGAATAAATAACCAGACGTGGATTTTCTTCCATCTTTATCTCCCGCATAGTGTGCATCTGAATACCCTTTTATCTCTAGGCAGTCATAGCTTCTGTATGTTAGCATGTAATGTTTTGTGCCTTGCACATAACGCATTGCTTTCTTTGCCATCTTCCAGTGCTCTATGCCTGGATTATCTTGATATCTACCGAGTACTCCGGTGATGAACGCTAAATCAGGGCGAGTGCACACTTGTGCATACTGTAAGCTTCCGACAGCTGAAGCATATGGTACCGCTTTCATTTGATCGAGCTCATATTGATTCTTGGGACATTGGAATTCTCCAAAACTATCGCCCTTTACTATAGGAGCAGGTGTTGCTTTACTCGTGTGCATATTGTACTTCTTTAGAACCTTCTCCAAATATGCCTTTTGAGATAATCCTAAAACCCCATTCTTTCTATCTCGATGAATTTCTATGCCCAAAACATAAGAGGCTTTACCAAGATCTTTCATATCGAAATTTGAGGACAAAAACTTCTTTGTTTCTCGTAGCATACTGACATCATTGCTAGCAAGCAAAATATCATCCACATACAAGATTAGGAAAACATATTTCCCACTTTTAAACTTTGCATAAACGCAGTTGTCCTCTATATTCGGTTCAAACCCAAATCTTTTAATTGTATCATCAAACTTTAGATTCCACTGTCTGGATGCTTGCTTTAATCCATAAATGGATTTCTTTAGGTGGCATCCCATATGTTCCTTTACGTTTACAACAAAACCTTTCGGTTGTTTCATGTAAACGTTTTCTTCCAAATCTCCATTTAGAAAGGCTGTCTTTACATCCATCTGATGTAACTCTAAATCAAAATGTGCCACCAATGCCATAATTATTCTGAAGGAATCTTTACATGAGACTGGAGAAAATGTCTCATTGTAATCTACTCCTTCTATCTGTGTATAGCCTTTAGCCACGAGTCGTGCCTTATACTTTTCTATATTCCCTCTAGAGTCACGTTTAATCTTGTAGACCCATTTACAGCCTACTGTTTTGGCTCCTTTAGGAATTTCTACCAAGTCCCATACATCGTTGGAACTCATCGATTTCATCCCATCCTCCATGGCCTCCAACCATTTCGATGAGTGAGCACCTCTCATGGCCTCTACATATGAAGCGGGATCACCCTCCATATGAACTATTTCTGTATTATAAACTTTATAATCATCAGGAATAGCTGATCTTTTAACTCTTTGAGACCTACAGGGGGCCTCTACTGTCGGCACATCCTGTGCCTCATCTTCTGTTGGCACATCATCAACAGGCGGCTGCTGTGTCTCATCCTCATGCGCAACAGTGGATTCAATTGGATCCTGAAGGACAGGTTCCAGATCTTCACTCATTGTTGCCACGGGCGAAGTTACAACAGGTGCTTGCACCACAACCTCAGGGGCTGTCGATGCAGGTACAACAGGTAGTGAGAAATATGGCTCCTGAATCATCGGATTGGGTGCATACACCCTCTTCTCCTCAAGATCAATTTTCCGAACTACCGTGCTCCCCCTGATCATTTCATCTTCTAGAAATACAGCATGTCTCGTTTCTAGAAACTTTGTATACCTGTCTGGACAGTAGAAACGAAACCCTTTTGACTTTTCTGGATATCCAATGAAGAAACAACTAACTGTTTTGGAATCTAACTTTGCTATGTTTGGGTTATACACTTTGGCCTCAGCCGGACTCCCCCACACACGCAAATGGTGTAGAGAGGGCACTCTTCCCGTCCACAGCTCGTACGGTGTTTTCGGCACCGACTTGCTTGGCACTCTATTAAGAATGTGAATATCGGTTTTCAGTGCCTTCATCCACAAACTCAATGGCAAGGTGGAGTAACTCATCATGCTGCGCACCATATCCATCAGTGTACGGTTACGCCTTTCAGCTACTCCATTTTGTTGAGGCTCGCCCGGCATCGAATACTGGGCTACTATGCCATTTTCCTATAGGAACTTTGCAAAAGGTCCAGAACTTGGCCAAATGGGGTGTGACGACCATAGTACTCTGAGGAACCAAGTTGAGAAGTACCTTGGTTCGTGTGTGATGAGTGATTGACCGGATGGTTTGAAGCTTTGTGTGTGTAGTGTTGAGTTGTGTTGTGTGTGTTTTATTTTGTGTATTTATCTTATTGTTTATGTGGTGTGTTGTCAATGCACTCGTGAGGAGTGGTTGACAACGTTGTGTGGACTGACTCTTGGCCTAGTATTGCGGGGTGTTGGTTGCGGCTTGGTTTGCGTTGGTGCGAGGTGAAGAACGGGCGCGAAAGGTCTTAGCCTTGCGGGGCCTCCGAGGAGTGGAGAGACAAGTAGGCTTGGTTCGAGGGACCCGGTGGCCGACGGGATCAAGTGCGAGCCGCATGGTGCAAGAAGAGCAAGACGAAGTCGTGGACATGGAGCCGGTGCATCGGTGGTGGCCAAGTCAAGGAACGAGGCAAGACTGAGTAGACCGTCGGGCGTCGGAGGTGAAAGGCTTGGCGGGCTCGACGCTTGGCGTGGTGAGGCCGGGCCGTGTACGCGGGGTTTGGTGGTTTGGCCACAAAACCATCGGAGGAGGGTTTCTCGGTTTGGGCCTCAAAACCGAGCCCGAGGGCCTGACGTGACGGAGATGGTATCCGGGTGCGTCGGGAAGCTTCGAGGCGGGCGACACGCGGCATGATCGAGGTGCTTACGTCGGGAGGACGTGAAGGCCTGATGGATGCGCGGCCGTCCGATGGTGAACTTCATGTGTTGACCAAAATGCCCCTGTGAGGGCTTGTGTTGTACTCCTAGTGTAGGGGCACTTCGGTCTTTTCCGGAGGGCCTATATATAGGAGGAGGGGGCTGAATTTTCAGCCAACTCTTGGGCTAGAGGCGGCGGTACTCTTTCATTTTGGAGTGCTTTGGGAGAGAGGGAGAGAGGGGAGAGTGGCTCTTTGATTGGAGCTTTTTGCCATCTTAGATTTGATTTCTAGGAGTGGCTTGTAATCGTTTGGACAAGATATTCATAGTGAATTCATCCTTCTCAATCTTGTGCCAAATCCTTTGCTCCGGGCGTTTTTTTTTTTTGCGATTTTCGGAGGTATTTTTTTGAGGATTTTCGTTCGTCGCTCGATTCGTCGATTTGAAGGCGTTTCTCTCCGGATTTCTTTGAGGGGATCATGGGTGAGTGCCTTGTGCCTCTTTGTGGATGATCTTGACCCCTAAAACACCGGATTTGGCCTTCGATTCGTTGACTTTTGGATGAACCCTAGGTTATTGTGTTCTTGGCAAGGATTTACGATTCGGGAGTTGTAGGTAGTTTGAGGCCGTAATTTTTGGGGCATAACCTCTCCTTGGGGTGTTCATCATCTCCCCAAAATTTCGTCTCAAGACTCCAAGTGGTTTGGGAGATCCTTTGATCTAAAGTTTGGGGCGATTTCGCGGGCGTTTTACGGGGTCGCCCGGGTGATCCGGTCACCTGTGCCGGGTGACCCGAAGGGGGTAGGTTGACCCGGTCACTTGTGCCCGGGTGACCCGGTGCGGCTCTGTAAGGCTCAGGGTGACCCGGTCACTTGTGCCGGTTGACCCGGTAGGTCTCAGCCTTCTTCGTTGTTGCTCAAGTTCTTTCGTGCTTGCTTCCGCTTTGCTTCCTAGCCCTTAAAGCCTTGTTCCTAAGGTACCGAGAGAGGTTTGTGTGTGCTTCCGCTTGTTCGTGTGTGACTCTCGGAGTTTCAATTGGGATATAGGCCAAGTTCTTTTGAGAAAGAATTTTTATCGGCTCCCATTCACTCCCCCCCCCTCTCTGGTCGCCAATCCGGTCCTTCAATTGGTATCAGAGCCGGTTGTGGATTCTTTTGGCTCTAACAAGTCTTGAATCCATAGGGTGACTAGAGGAAAGAGGTGCTTTTGCTTGCGACCTTGGTTTGCACGTTTTGAGTCCGACAATTTGGAGTTGTGTCCTTGGAAAACCATAACTTGAGATACCTTCAGTAAAACGGGCATAACTTTTCGCTCGGTGCTCCGTTTTGGCTCAAATTTTTACAGCGGTTTCTTGACTCCATTTGTAGGTGATCCAAAATTCAGAAAAAATCAAGAAGATAATTGAAAAATCCTCATTTATGTCTCTTGCGGCTTTGTCTTGTTTTTTCTGGATTTTCTCTAGGCTTCATTTCACCTTATCTTGAGCTGAAATTTTTTGTGCCTCTATCTTTGGTGCTCCTTGTTCAGTGGTAAAATTTTGGGAAAAAGATAAGATCCTTTGCTATTGAACTCGTCAGTAGTTGTTAGAGAATTGAGGCTTTTTGAGTGCTTTCTTTGCATCGTTGCTTGTTCCTTGAGCTTGGTTTCGGCTAATCCTAACCGGTACTTTGTTTATGGCACCAAGTTCTTCTCCTTGTGGTTCTTTGAGCGGGGGAGGAGTATGGAGGTTGAGGCGGAAGCCGAAGTGGAGGAGATGATATCTCTCATCGAGGACTATCGAGATGGTGACATCAAGAAAGGCAAGCTCTACCACAAGCTAGGAGGCATGAACCAAGGTACACTTGCCAAAGCTATCTTGATCCTATGCAATAGGTTGGATGTTTGTGAGCGTGATTGTGGAGACTTGCATAGGAGAAACATAGATTTGTGCGATGCCTTGCGTAGGAAGAATGAGAAGATTAAATGCTCTCTTACTAGGTTGAAATGTGGTATGGCTCATTGGAGGTCTCGTGCTTTGAATTCTTGCACTTCTTGTAACACCATGCATGCTGAAAATGATGCTTTGATTGCTTCCATTGCATGCTTGAAATCTGAAATCAAGGTGTTAAATTTCAAAGCTTCTTTGCCTTGCAAATCTTGCGATGCCTTGTGTGCTGAAAATGAGAAATTAAAATATGAAGTTAGTTGGCGCAAAATGCATGTTGAAGCTTTTAGAAGAGCATGCGACAATCTTGATTTTGAGAATGATGAATTGAGATCATCTCTTGCTAACTTGCAATCTGAAATTGACTTGTTGAAATCCAATGCTTCTATGTCTTGCAAATCTTGTGGTGTTTTGAATGATGAGCTTGATATGGCTAGGAGTAAGATTGCTTTGTTAGAGACAAGTGCTTCTTTACCATGTGTTTCTTGTGAGTCTTTGCATGCTGAAATTAATGAATTAAAATTGACTCACACCACATGTGTAGATGATCTTGAGCATGCTAGGGCTGAAATTTGTGATATAAAATCCATGCCTTGTAGCAAGTGCTCTTTGTTGCTGGTTGAGGATGCTTGCCATACTTCTTGCAATGATGATAGTGCTTTGCGAGATGTAAATGATGTTGCTTGTTCATGTGATTTCGTTTGCACCTCATGCATTGATTTGGAAAGTGAAGTTTTGGCTTTGAAAAAGATGCGCGAGGATATGAGCGCTAAGTTGGTTGAGCATGATGAGATGAGTGCCAACCTTGAGAAAGAAAATGAACTCTTGCGTACCACATATGCTAAATGCATTGAAGAAGAAATCAATAATTTGAGAAATATGACATGTGGTACTTGTGAGCGCCTCAAGTCTCAAAATGAGGTTTTGCGCACAAGGTGCAAGAGTCTTTGTGCCAAGGGTTTGGATTCTCACTTCTCTTGTCACTCCGATGGTGATGATTCTAAATTTGCTTCTTCTAAACCGGAGTCGACTTCTTCTCTTGAGTGTGAGTCTTTGGATGCTAGTAAGTGTGCTAGTGCTTTGGATAGCTCTCCCATAGCTACTCCTAAGCTTGTTGCTTCTTCCGGTGTTGCCCAAGGTGATTTGAATAGAAAGGGTGCCTCCCACATATTTGGAACTCATACTCCCAAGCCGAGGTTCCAATGCACCTTTTGCAAGAAGGATGGCATACCGTTGAGTTTTGCTTTCGCCGTGTCAAGCACGAGCGACGTGTGCGTGCTAAAGCTTTTAAGAAGCCACGTAGCCTGTCTCATGGCACGTGTGATTCTAATGTGGGCACCAAGTTGGATGTTGGGGTTGATGCTTCATGCTCTAAGTCCCAAGGGACTTCCCACTTACAAGAGAATGGTAATTCATCTACTCGTACCGTGCCTCTCGATAGGCCTTTGTACCATTGCTCTCACCGTGGGAAGGATGGGCATCAAGAGAGTTTTTGCTACCGCCGGCAAGGAGAATACGGCGAGGAGGTGCCTCTAGGCCTTTGGTTGTTCATAGCCTTTCTCATGGCATGAACACTTGTGAGCCTAAGAAGGCGCGATTTGTGGATGGGTCTTATGACACTCTTTCTAGTGAGTTAGGCCATGCTCGTGGACATGCTTCTAGTGTTTCTTGTGTTGGTCCGCGACATGCTTCCCGTGGTGCTTGTGTTGGTTCTTCTCCTACGACCCCGAAGGATCTTTGCCTTTTTGCTTGTGGTAGCACTCGACATTCCTCGCGAGTGACTTCTTTGAGGCATGGTTCCAAGGGTGTTCGAAAGACTTTTCATTCCAACCGGCATTTGCATCATGCTAACCCACATGATAGGTTGTGTGCACCACTTACCCGTGTGACCAAATCTTGGATTCCCAAGTACGTGCTTGCTAACCCTTTGGGATCCAAGGCTCGGTCTTTCTCGTCTCCTTGTGTGTAGGTATGGAGACGCGGTTGGAGAACATGAGCTCAATGGAGACATGATGGTTCTCCACACCGTTTTGGATGGCTCTTGAAAGCCTTTGTACACATGTATAGTGAGTTTTCTTTTCCCCTTGTACTCTCTTGTATATACTTGTGTCTTGCTTGTGTGAAAACCATGGTAGGCTAGCCACCTTGTTCATGATAGCTTTGTGATCTTGAATATCTATATTGCTATCTTTGTATGATTTTATGGTGGATGTTATTTATGAACATCATGTCATGCTTTATGGTTGATTGCTCGGATATGTCATGTTGTTCATTCATATCATGTTTGTCTAGCTCGATGGTACCTTTCCGTTAGCATGTTTGTCCCCCATGTATATCTTGTCATGCTAGCTTTGTAATATATGTTGGTGGATGATCCATGTGATCTTGTATCATGCCTTTGTTTAGTTCTTGTATAGTGTTTGGCATGTTGTTCTTTGGTATCATTTTGGTTTAGTGTTGTACCTTGTTGACATACTTGCTTGCCCATGCTTATTCATATTTGTGGAATCATGTTACAATGCTCTATTTATGTTAATTGATATTATCAATGCTTTGTGTAGCATGTTGTGAGCTTTCCTTGTAGTTTTGGGCTTGTCTTGTCTTCGAGTTGTGTTGTTGTTCCTCTTTTCGGTTGGTTTTAGAGTTTTTCCTTGCTCTTCCTTTTCCTAGTTTTTGCTTTGTTAGCTGCCCTTGGTTGAGGGGGAGCTTGGCTTCTTTTGATAGGGAATTTGATTCCAAGAAGGGTTGTGGCTTTTGGGCGGTCTTTGTGATCCTTAAATTGGTATTCCTTCTATGGTATTCAATTGGGATCTTTGCGGTTTTGCAATTGGTACTTTTTCTATGGTACTCAATTGGGACCTTTGGTGGCTCTTCTCTCGCTTGGAGCGATTCTTGGTTGATGTGTTCCCTTGTGAGCTTTATTGGTGTTAAGTCAAGTTCCTTGTCTCCCTATGCATTCTGCATTGCATATGTATCATATATCATGATGTATAGACTTTGGTAGGTTTGACATTTGTGTCTCGCATTTTGTCATATATCATGTTCCTTTTGATGTACATATCTACCTATGTTGCATGTGTATCATATTGCATTTTAGGATGATGAGCTTCTTCCATATGCCTCATTTGAGTTTCTTTGGCTACTTGTGAGATATTGGTCATGTGTGTGGAGAAATAGCTATGTGAGGCTATGCTCTTGGAATATTTGAGATATATGTGTTGTGAGATAGCCTTTTTTTTTAATCAAATGCTAATCTTGACTAAATTTGATGAAATGTGCTCCACTCATGTGTAGTAGTATATCCATGTCACTTTTTGGTCTAAATGTGCCTTTCATGCTTAGATTGTGCTTGGATGTCTCTTTCTTGCATTTGGGCCAAAGGTCAATATCATTGTGAATGTTTAGCCTATGTTGCATTCATGGAGGAGCATAAGCTTCTTTTTGCCGCAAAGGCACTTCATGTACCATGAAATGAATTAATCTTGAAAAGAAGTGTGCATGCTTGAAAAATGCTCCATCCATCATGTTTATGCTTAAAATGTATTATCTTTCACATATGGGTGCTAAACATGTTGCATGATGTTCACCGGTGGAGAAGTCTCCCCGAAGTGGACACATGGCTCATGAGCTTTGACATGACATGCTTTGCTTTATGGGTGTTTGCCATGATCTTTTGCTTTGAGAATTTGATATCCTTGTATGATCTTTGAATGGTATGCATGTTTGTGGCTCAAGTGTGACATGGATAGGCTTTTACATTTGAAGTGAGCCATCTTTTGATATAATTACTCAAATCTGAAAATTTGCTTTGTCACATGCCTATATTTCCATATATTACTTGTGGCAATGCTTTGACTTTGTTATGATCCATATATGTGCTTTTTGTCTCATTTCTAGCCTTTGTCACTAAATTTGGCCTATTTGAGAAGCTCATGTAGATGTTTATATGCTTTGTTTTGCATTTCTGCATTTTCACCTTGCTTCATACATTGTCAACAAGGGGGAGAAGAGGTGAGCTTAATGAAAAATTCAGAAAACTCGCATTTAAAATTTGGGAGTTTGCTCCACATGTTCGGGGGGGAGCTTGCATTTGTGTAGGGGGAGCTTTGGTGAGTCTCCTTTGTTTGCCTGAGTTGTGCTTTGGTGGTTGCTTTTTGCTCTATCACGTGTGTTTAGGGTGAGCTTTGTATGCTCTTTGTCCCTAGTGCATGTGTTTAGGGGGAGCTTGTGAGCTTGATGAGCTCTTTTCTCTATCTCATGAGTTTAGGGTGAGCTTTGTATGCTCTTTGTCCCTAGTGCATGTGTTTAGGGGGAGCTTGTGAGCTTAGTGTGCTCTTTTCTCTATCTCATGAGTTTAGGGTGAGCTTTGTATGCTCTTTGGTCCTAGTTCATGTGTTTAGGGGGAGCTTGTGATTTTTGTGCTCTTGTGCGGTGGTGTTGAGCCCCTTTGCCTCTTCTTGAGGAGCCGGCGGTTGACTTATGTTTTCGATTATCACATGATCGGTGTTGAGCCCTTTGTGCCTCTTCTTGAGGGATCATGCATTCTTGTCTCGGTTGTGTCGAGCCGTTGCCCATGTCTTTGGGGACCGAGACATTGAGTTGGCCTTTGTGGTTTTCTCTCATGCCAAGTGACCTTGTTCTTTGCTCTTGTGTGGTTTTCTTTCACTTGGATGAGGTGTTCGGCCTTTGCCCTCTCAAACCATTTCTTTGTGCTCACTTGTTGTCAATCCGCTCCTCAAGGGGGAGAAATTTGGAAAATCAAGTTGATATGAACCTTGATTTGATGGTGATGAGCAGTTGACAAGTGTTTTGGTAAGAGTTTTATGGCACTTTGTGTTGAGCATTTTGGTTTGATGGCTTTTAGGGATTGCATGTTGGTAGTGTGTCTCTTCGTTTGCGCTTAGCCTTTGTGCTTGCTTTGGTTTCGAGAGGAATTTGTCGGAGCATGCTTTTATCCCTTCTCTCTTCAAGTGGCCTTTTGTTTGCTTTTTATTGGTTTTGTGGCGCTTGAATGAGTTCTTATTTGCTTTTTGACCTTCTTTTGTCAATGCACTCATCAAGGGGGAGATTGAGGAACCAAGTTGAGAAGTACCTTGGTTCGTGTGTGATGAGTGATTGACCGGATGGTTTGAAGCTTTGTGTGTGTAGTGTTGAGTTGTGTTGTGTGTGTTTTATTTTGTGTATTTATCTTATTGTTTATGTGGTGTGTTGTCAATGCACTCGTGAGGAGTGGTTGACAACGTTGTGTGGACTGACTCTTGGCCTAGTATTGCGGGTGTTGGTTGCGGCTTGGTTTGCGTTGGTGCGAGGGTGAAGAACGAGCGCGAAAGGTCTTAGCCTTGCGGGGCCTCCGAGGAGTGGAGAGACAAGTAGGCTTGGTTCGAGGGACCGGTGGCCGACGGGATCAAGTGCGAGCCGCATGGTGCAAGAAGAGCAAGACGAAGTCGTGGACATGGAGCCGGTGCATCGGTGGTGGCCAAGTCAAGGAACGAGGCAAGAGCGAGTAGACCGTCCGGGCGTCGGAGGTGAAAGGCTTGGCGGGCTCGACGCTTGGCGTGGTGAGGCCAGGCCGTGTACGCGGGGTTTGGTGGTTTGGCCACAAAACCATCGGAGGAGGGTTTCTCGGTTTGGGCCTCAAAACCGAGCCCGAGGGCCTGACGTGACGGAGACGGTATCCGGTGCGTCGGGAAGCTTCGAGGCGGGCGACACGCGGCATGATCGAGGTGCTTACGTCGGGAGGACGTGAAGGCCTGATGGATGCGCGGCCGTCCGATGGTGAACTTCATGTGTTGACCAAAATGCCCCTGTGAGGGCTTGTGTTGTACTCCTAGTGTAGGGGCACTTCGGTCTTTTCGGAGGGCCTATATATAGGAGGAGGGGGCTGAATTTTCAGCCAACTCTTGGGCTAGAGGCGGCGGTACTCTTTCATTTTGGAGTGCTTTGGGAGAGAGGGAGAGAGGGGAGAGTGGCTCTTTGATTGGAGCTTTTTGCCATCTTAGATTTGATTTCTAGGAGTGGCTTGTAATCGTTTGGACAAGATATTCATAGTGAATTCATCCTTCTCAATCTTGTGCCAAATCCTTTGCTCCGGCGTTTTTCTTTTTCGCGATTTTCGGAGGTATTTTTTTGAGGATTTTCGTTCGTCGCTCGATTCGTCGATTTGAAGGCGTTTCTCTCCGGATTTCTTTGAGGGGATCATGGGTGAGTGCCTTGTGCCTCTTTGTGGATGATCTTGACCCCTAAAACACCGGATTTGGCCTTCGATTCGTTGACTTTTGGATGAACCCTAGGTTATTGTGTTCTTGGCAAGGATTTACGATTCCGGGAGTTGTAGGTAGTTTGAGGCCGTAATTTTTGGGGCATAACCTCTCCTTGGGGTGTTCATCATCTCCCCAAAATTTCGTCTCAAGACTCCAAGTGGT
This sequence comes from Cenchrus americanus, assembly GCA_947561735.1. Taxonomy (NCBI): domain Eukaryota; kingdom Viridiplantae; phylum Streptophyta; class Magnoliopsida; order Poales; family Poaceae; genus Cenchrus; species Cenchrus americanus. The sequence continues at coordinate 63,465,552 of OX387240.1, forward strand.
TTGGGAGATCCTTTGATCTAAAGTTTGGGGCGATTTCGCGGGCAGTTTTCTGGGCTGTCCCGGGTGATCCGGTCACCTGTGCCGGGTGACCCGAAGGGGGTAGGTTGACCCGGTCACTTGTGCCCGGGTGACCCGGTGCGGCTCTGTAAGGCTCAGGGTGACCCGGTCACTTGTGCCGGTTGACCCGGTAGGTCTCAGCCTTCTTCGTTGTTGCTCAAGTTCTTTCGTGCTTGCTTCCGCTTTGCTTCCTAACCCTTAAAGCCTTGTTCCTAAGGTACCGAGAGAGGTTTGTGTGTGCTTCCGCTTGTTCGTGTGTGACTCTCGGAGTTTCAATTGGGATATAGGCCAAGTTCTTTTGAGAAAGAATTTTTATCGGCTCCCATTCACTCCCCCCCTCTCTGGTCGCCAATCCGGTCCTTCATACTCCCCCCCCCCCCCCCCCACGGTCAGATCTTACTATTCTAATTCTTTTATCAAGTTGATTTTCAACTTCAGCTTTGAATATCTTAAATTTATCCAGTGCTTCCGATCTTTCTTTAATTGGATAAATATAACCATAACGGGAGTAATCATCTGTGAATGTTATGAACGAGTCATAGCCATCTATACTTTTCACAGGAAACGGTCCACAAATATCAGTGTGAATTATCTCTAGTGTTCCTGTGCTTCGCTTTGCACCTTTTTTAATTTGCTTTACATACTTTCCTTTAAGGCAATCTACACATTGCTCTAAGTCAGAAAACTCTAATGGAGGAAGAATTTCATTTTTAACGAGGCTCTCTATTCTCCCCCTCGAAATATGGCCTAAACGATAGTGCCATAATTTCGACGACGTACCATGAGTTCTCTTTCTTTTCTTTTGTACATTCTCTGACTCGGAATCATTTGTAACATGAACATTCACATCACACACGGAATTAACTTTTTCACGCAAGGATAATGAATAAAGCTCATCATGAAGGTAAGAAGTACCAACATAAGCATTATTACACCAAATGGCACACTGGCCATGTCCAAAATGACATTCAAAACCATCTTTGTCCAAACCTGAAATACTAATCAAGTTTCTGTTTAACGAAGGAACATAAAAAACATCTCTAAGCAAAAGTATAAAGCCATCAACTAGCTCCAAAGAGACATCGCCAACAGCTTCAACTTTGGCTTGGACTCCATTTGCAACTTCAATGGAACTTTCTCTTCTTTCCGTGCTCCGGGTCGAACTGAATCCCTGTAAAGAATTTGCAACATGAACCGTTGCACCTGAGTCAATACACCAAGTAGATTTTGGAAACTGTGTATACAAGGATTCATTTACAAAAGACATTGTATTGTTATCTTTAGAAGCCATGACTGACTTCAACCATTCAGGACATTCTTTCTTGTAATGCCCCTTTTTCTTGCAGTAGAGACACTGATCCTTGTCCACTGGAAGAACACTCTTCTGATGCTGATGCGGCATGTTACCTTTACCATGTGGCTTGGAAGAAGAAGCCCCTGGATGGAAGTTCATTTTCTTTGCAAAGTTCAAAGAACCACCACTTTTAGACCTTATCCTTTCCTCTTCCTGAACTAGCATGGCTATTGTCTTTTCCAGATCCCACTGCTCTGGATGTATGTTGTAGTTGGTAACAAAAGTGTCAAACTCCTTTGGCAAGGAAGCCATAACCAAGTGAACAAGGAGCTTAGGCCTAATCTCAAGTTCCTCATCCAATGGCTTTAGCTTAGATGCCTGGTTGCTCATCTTGAGGATGTGCTCTCTCACACCTTTTCCATTACCAGTATACTTTTCATTCACCAACTGTCTTAGCATCATGGTGGCATATGTCTTTGAAGAGCCAGTAAACTGACTCTTTATCCTGTCAAGTAACTCTGTAGCAGAGGTACAACCATCAATCGAGCTCAAAAGTGAGGGCTCAATTGTGTTCTCTATGAAAGCCATGCACTTTTTGTTTGCCGTGATCCACTTCTGATTAGCAATGGACCATGACAACTCTAATAGAGTAATAGAGCATAGTCCCTCTCTTTCTTTGCCCATACCTCATCATTATCTTTTTCATCTCTCACCAGCTTCTCTGGCTGAACCGGCTGTGGCTCCTTCAGCACCCAGTCAAGGTCAGCACACACAAAAGCCAGATGCACTTTCCTGATCCAATCCTTGTGATTTTCAGCATTGCGGATTGGGACTTTGTCGATGAAACTCATCAAGTTGCACCCTCCTGAAAACCACAATAAGTGGAGATCCATAACAACAATTGCATGCATTAATCCAACGTTGGTCAAAATTAAAACATACAACTGTTTATGCAATTAAATCTATATCACCGTTGGTCAGAAAATAGAAATAAAATGCACAAAAACGTCCATTTAATCATGATAGTGTTATTAACAACGTTGGTCAGTAAATAACAGCACCATAATTACCAGAAAAATTACTTTAACATGCTCATTAAATTTAATTTTCCCGTTGGTTCCAATTCAATTAAAAAAACAAGCATCACTTTAAACATTCACAGCGGAAACATGAATAAAATTCATGGAAACTTTCTATTCAGAAGCAATATTTCTGTTAAAAATCCACTTTTCTCTCTAAACAAATTATCCCGTTGGTTCAAATTTGAATAGATATCAAATACATACTTAAAAACAACAATAATTGCTTCTGAAAAATATCAAAATAAATTGACAAAAGTTACTGTGCATCGCGGACCGACATGAAATACCGGCCCATGGCCGTTCTCATGCGCCCACCTGGGCTCGCGGCCCGCAAACCGACGGGCAGGCCGCCTAAGCGGCCCGCGCGCGTCGCCCGCCTGGGCCAAAAGCCGGCCCAGCTAGCCGCCGGAGGCCACGACTGATCTCGGCCATCCATTTGCGCTGATGCTGATCCGACGGCCGGCCGTGGGTTTCGCTGGAATATAAGGCCAGTCGGCCGACACCCCTGGAAAACCCTAGACATTTCTCCTTCTTTTCCTCTACTCGCAGCACATCTTCACATCAGCGGCGGAGTCGAGCGGCCCGCGGCCGGTGAGGTGTAGGATCTAGGATACCGACTAGAGGGGGGGTGAATAGGCGGTTTAAAAACTAAAACCACAACACTAGAGAAATTTAATTAGAACCACAAGGAGAATTATATCTCTACCTACTCTATTCCTATGTTGGGGTTTTGCGGCCTAGGGTGACAAGATAAACAACAATCTCTAAAAACAAAATGCTCAAAGTAAAGTACTTGAAAGGAAATTGAGGAAAGAAATAACCGAGCACAAGAGACGAATTTTATCCCGTGGTATCGATGACTTGCCTGTCACCCCTAATCCACGTTAAGGTGGATTCAATGTTCAACTGCTCCTCTATCAAGACACCACTTGATCTTGAGCTGGTTAGAACCAAAGAACCACTCCACACCTCGATTCCACTAGAGTTGCTCTTTACCGCTCCGGTGAGGTGAGCACCATACCTCTCACAACACGAAATCCGGATACACACACAATCTTCTTGCGAGCTTCAACGGATTCTTTCACCACCATGCCGTCTAGGAAGCGGCAAGTTCCAAGAGTAACAAATCAACCACTAGCTTGATGATTCCCTAGTGCCACAAAGATCAAAACCTTGATGCAATGCACTAGAAGCTCTCAATCTCACGAAGAATACAACCACTAAGCCAAGTGAGTGAGAGAGAGGAGAGAGAGCTCTACAAGGGAGTATGGACCTTTCAAAGTGCCAAGAGAGGCTCTCCAACCCTGGGCTTGGAGTATAAATACTCCCCCTTCCCGTTACTAGCCGTTAGGGGCAAAACGCGTACCTCGCGGACTATCCGCGATGACCTCGCGGACTGTCCGCGTTTGAATTCCAATGGTAAAAACGCGAAGTCAACGACTGGGGGGACTGACCGTTGGGCCGGGCGGACTGTCTGCTAGGACCTCGCGGACCGTCCGCCTGGGCCCCGCGGACTGTCCGCGGGCGAGCGCGCGGACCGTCCGCCCGGTCCACCGAGCTGCACCTTGTTCTGTTAAGAATAACAGACCGTCCGCCTCGGGTCCGCGGACTGTCCGCCTGGAAGCGCATTTTCTCGAAAACTTTTGCCCAAAAACTCATGTATTAAATAAAAAATCAACAACCCGCGGACCGTCCTCCCCAAGGGCCCGGACTGTCCGCCAGATACCTGAAAACTTATTTTTCTTATGATTTTCAATGAAACCCTTTTACCAAAAGAAACCGCCACTCATCTAAATGCAATGCATGCAAATTTTTTATCCAAGTGGCACTATGGAAAGTCAAGCCAATGAAATTGATCCCTCTTGATAGTACGGCTATCTATCCTATTAACCCGGTCATTTAACATCCTCTAATCACCTTATGACCGGTAAACATAAAACCCTATCTTTTACCTTTGCCTTGAGCTCTTTTCAACCCACGTCATACAAGACCTTCTCATTTATACCGCATGATCTCATCATTTCACCGGACTAACCTATTCTTATAACTCAAATAAAAATGTTAGTCCATAATGATTGTCATTAAATACCAAAACACGAATTAGGGGCCTAGATGCCTTCAATCCCCCCCTTTTTGGTAATTGATGACAACCATTTAAAGGAGTGATATAAGAAAGGTTTTGTGTTTTGGAATCACTTACTCTTCTCAAATAAATTCAATAAAAATATAGAGTGAATGTCTTCAAAACAAGAATATAGAGAGAACTCCCCCTACATATGTGCATATAATTTTTATTTGATATTTACACATATGCAGAAATATAGTAAATCTTGACGGAGTTTCCATACAAAATAGAGATCAAGGCAACAACCACATATATATATCCGAAAAGATTAAGAAAGGGTTAGCTCCAAAACTACTACGGGAACTAGAACAAGCCATAAGATAAGCAAAATGAGATCACAATCATAGATCATCACAAGTTAACCACAAGTTCTAGTTCTCACCCACAAAACGTAAGTCTCACGAAAATTATTACAAGGCAAATCAAAGTTCATGCATAACCGAAATTAAACATGCAAGGCGATGCAAGAGTTCCAAATGCATGCAAAGAAAGTGAGTTCCCCCTAAAGATCACACAACACTCCTCCAAATATCTCCCCCTTTGGCATCAAGTACCAAAAGGCCTAGTCATCCTGAGGTGGCGGCGGAGGAGGATAGAATGGCGGAGGTGGACAGAACTGTGGTGGTGGAGCTGGAGCCGGATAGTAATGATAAAAATGATCTCTAAAATCTCCAAAAGCAGTGTTCAGGGCATGGACGCCATGCTGGAGCTGAGTCCGCTGATCGTGTAACTGCTGATACTGCTCTGAGGTGGACATCTGAGAGAATCTGTCATTTAAGGCACTGAGGTCATTCTGAAGATCGGTCTGCATATCACCTAACTGCTGCATCATGGGGTCATGCATAGTATTATAGACATGATGACCAAAATTATCCAGACTAGTGTCAATCTGCTGCTGAAAATTCTGCTGCATAGTCTGAAAAGTATCATTCATCTGCTGTCCATATGCCTCAAAGTGAGAGTTAAACCCGGATTGCATTTGCTGAAACTGAGAGTTCATGGACTGTTGAATATTAGCAAAATAGGAATCAAAGTATCCAGCAGGAGGCTCCCACTGTGGTTGCATAGGATGAACTGGAGGAGGAGGAGGAGGAGGCATAGCATAAGCACCCTCATCAACATTAGCATAGCCCATGTTGCCAACATTTGCATTTTCATCATCACTACCATGAGCCTCAATATTTTCTGCAGCATTGTGAGCCTCTGCATCCTGGTCATAAGGTGTCAATGGCTTGTTGAGAAAAGCTTTAGCATTGTAAAACGGACGATAAAGCTCATGCTTCACATCACATAAACCATTGAACCCCGTCTTAATCTTGATCAATGACATAATATAGGGAGCAAATAAATACTATCTCGGACAAGACGCTTCTTGCAAATCATTTAATCAAGAATAAGCTTCACAACATCAAATTTAGTTCCATTCATGACGTGATCAATCACATTCCAATAATGATTGACTTTGTCCTAATTACCGCTTTTAGGCATAAAGGTGTGTCTAATGATGTTGTTGATGGCAGCCGGATGATGTCTAAGTCCTGCTGCTAGCCAGTTCATTATAGTTGCATTAGGGGTGCCAGGCTCATAGAAGACAGTTGTATCTTCAAGAATATCCTTGTTATAAACATCAACACCCTCTCTAAAATACTCATAGTTAAGATGATTAGCAGCCGCAAATTCTGCAAATGTGGCCTCATACTCACTCTTACCAGTCATCCACCTCATTTTCTTCCCTATGAAATCCATTTCATAAGTTGCATAGAATTGTCTAACTATTGTATCATTCCGATCACATCTATGCTGAAGAAATGGTTTCAACCCCAAATTTTCAAGTTTCGTTGCCACCCCAGCTAGGACAGGTTTAGACTCAAGATAATCAAAATCAACCCTTTGATGAGTGAAAACTGTGCACTCCATCAAACTACTGAAAAATGCTTGCTCTTGCACAAGGGTGTGGAAGAATAAATTGTGGGTGTCGCGGGGTTGATTATAAGCATTTTCATTTCGAGCAATAGCAAACTCTCTTTGTGTCCACTGCCTTCTAGGATCTGTGTAATTAATCACATCAATGATGTCAACATTATTACCTCCCCCTTGATTTATCTCATCTTCATCTACCATGAATGAGGCACTGGCCGCTTCATCGGCCGGATCAAAGTCGCTGTCATTTGGATTGTCGGGTTCCTCTTCTTCCTCAGAGGTATCATCTTTTCTCCGCCTCTTTGATGTCCCAACATCCTTGCCCTTCTTCTTTGATGTGCCCTTTTTGGTCACCTTTCTAGTGAGTGAAGCTATAGCCTTGCGAGCACTATCAAAAAACCATATATTTCAATGAGCATTAACAATTGAAAGCAATTAGAAGTGAGAGTGGAACCCCATACTAGAAGCTACTGGGCACGAGTGCCACTGCCGGGGCCGCGCGGATCGTCCGCGCAGAGGCGGCGGACAGTCCGCCCGGTCCAGGATGGCAGGCGCCCGTGACCAGTAGGTCCAAATCTTTCCAACCTCATAACTTGATCAAAATCCAATATTTCTTTACCAAAATTTTGTCACAACACCACATTGATATCCCGAACACATTCACCAAGCCAAAATCTTGAAATCATGGACGAATTTTAGATCACACTTCCAAACCCTAATCACCTTCTTGCTCAAAATCCGAGAAATAGAATTAGGGATTCGAAAAAATACCCGGATGACATGGTGGAGAACCTCGCGGAGAGTCTGGGGATGTGCTCGGACGGTCCGGGGAGTGCCCCAATTGAAATCCCTAAGAGGGAGGACTTTTCTTTGAGAGGGAGCAAGAAACAGAGAGGGGAGAAGAACTGGGTCGGGTAGAGGAAGAGAAAGGAGGGCTGCTTCGTTTTCATCCCGCGGGCTGGGTCCCACAGGCGCACGGGACGTGCGGACGGTCCGCGTCGCCTCCGCGGACTGTCCGCGAAGCACGCGGACGGTCTGGCCTCCAAGCGCGGACGGTCCGTTAATGTTTCCAGAACATCCAGTGCTGCACCTCCTCCCCCACGATCCACGCGGACGGTCCGCACTGCCCTCGTGGACAGTCTGCTAGGAGCAGCCGGACGGTCCGCCCTATTGCCGCGGACGGTCCGACCTCCTCTTTTAATTTTAGCTAGATATAACTTGAGATAAAGATTTGCAAAGATATCTTTTGGGATCATTGCTCAAGAATAATGAAGGAAAATTATTGAATGATGAAATGTACCAAATAATGCTAGAAAAATATGCAAAAGCAAGCTTCACAAAAAATAGAGAATAAAAGACAAGAGATAAGCTAGAAATGAATAAGTGAGATTGTTGACGGTTAATAGTTGTATCAAAGTTCGTTTAGACTTGCAAGCGGACAAGTCTCCCGTCGTAGTCAAGGGACCCTTCTTCCCTCGAGTGGTGAACCCAAGGTATCGAATCCGTGGAACAAATGTGTGACGCAAAAGATGATCCAGTAAAGCCAAGTAACTTCAATCTACGGTAAAAGAGAAACCCTAATGCATCTAGATAAAAGTCACGAAACTAATCTAATCTACTAAAGACCGGAGATAACAAAGTAAGGTTGGGTAGATAAACCGATCTAGAGAGATTGGGTTAAGCCTTTTGTTGAAGTTCCAAGCAAGAGAAGAAGTAGCAAATCGAATCTTATTAGAAGCCTCTTTAAATCGTGGTTTCCCCTTCGAATCCGAAAACATCCGCCTTTCAGAACCCCTGTTCTATCACAACGTATCCCTACGAGTCTAGGGCAATTCAAAAGATAAGTCGAGATTCTTTCGGAAGATCCGGCGTGTACCTCTAGCCACCGCGGCTACAAGAATACCCTATGTAATCTATCTCGAGAATAGATTTATAATAAGCAAAGCCGATTGAAAAACGAAATCTTCGAGGAAACACTTGATCGCTAGGAATAGATTCAACTTGATAATTCAACTATGACAATGATACATACACAAGATCACCACTAGGATCCTTCCTTGATCTTGCTTCTAGCTCTGGGAACTCCGACGCGGTCTTCCGTGCAAGGTTCCCACGTCGGCTAGGGAGACCCTAGTCAACTAGCTCGACCCTCTCCTCTCCGGGATGGTGTCCCTCTCTTCTCTGCTCCTCGGCGGCCGATGACGAATTGGATGATGCGTGGCTCTCGACCCTGGGGCTATAAATAGCCCGAATGGCGGCTAGGGCAAAGGAGGGGACGAACGGGCACTGGACAGGGCTGGGCCGGCCGGCCTGGGCCCGTCCAGGCCCAGCCCGTGGCCTCCTTTGCTCTATGTCGGTTCCCGTGTCTTCTAGATGCTTCCTTCTTCTGCATGTAGGCCCTTGTCGTCGGTTTCTCTCCAATTTGGACATAACTCCTTGTCTTGCAAGATTCGGCACTTTTCTGGTTAGGTCCTCGGAGTTTATCATCTTCTCGGATCAAGTCCCTGACTTCTTGGAGTTAAGTTTGCTTCATTGCATGACTTGTACGGGCCCTGACTTCTTGGAGTTAAGTTTGCTTCATTGCATGACTTGTACGGGCTTCAAGGTCTTGTCATAAGGTGCTTGATGAACTTATCCCGAAAGTCTTGCTTTCAACGCTAAAACCCTGCATAAACACTAAACTCCAAAACCGACATGCACAAGTGAACTTGTTATACCACGGGGGTTAGTACCAATGGATAAGGTATAAAACTTATGCCAACACCGAAGGTAAACTCATGGCTAGGTTGACGGATTCTCACCGTCAACAGAGATAGACAAAAGCATATGGATAAACACATGTGCTAGCTCTCAAGCCACATTCGAAATGTCAATAACATTTAGCTCATTTCTCAATTTGCAAAACCGAGACTCATCCAAAGGCTTGGTTGAAGGACCGATACGGCGAACCAGAGAGGGGGGGAGTGAATGGGAGCCGATAAAAATTCTTCTCAAAGGAGATGGAAACTCCAACAAGATGAACACGGCTTCCAACACACGTCTCCGACTCACTACCCAAGTTGGCCAAGCCCACGAAGCCACTGGAGTGCCACTGGACCTAGGAACCAACACACAACCTTCCGACCCGAGAACGCAGCGGAACACCAAACCTCGAGTCTACAAACCAACACCGGTCAGACCGGTGAGCACCACCTGTCAGACCGGTCCCTGCTGGTGAAACTAGGCAACTTTCACTAAGTGGCTCCACACCAGTCACACCGGTGAGACACACCGGTTAGACCGGTCACATCCTGAAAGCCCCCAAAGCACCAAACAGGCCAAACGACCACCAAACTGACCCAAACTCGAAATAGCAGCAACACAGGACAACAGCGAACACACCCAGACGTTCACCCGAGCAAAAACCCACCGAGGGTTGCACCGGTCGGGACCGGTCAAGAGCACCGGTCAGACCGGTGTAGCACCGGGCGACTCGGGATGGACAGCACCCGCGGGTCAACTCCCCCAAATCCAAACCTCGATCTCCCGAATCGCTCCACGGACTTGAACAAGACTTTGGGGATATTAGGAACACCTCATGAGGAGTCCATAGCCAAGTTTAATCCCACCAAAACTTGTCCAAAAAAGGAGGAATCGAAGAAATCCCGCCAAGAACACCTCTAACCCTATAACTCGGAAAACCCCAAAATCGAGCCCCTTTACTCACGGATTTGGGAGGGGAATCACAGCCCAAAGAACCACGAAGGGTTCCCACAAATTTGCCCCATCAAATCCCCAAGAAAAAGGTCCCGAAAACAACCCAAAGAAATCACCAAGAGAGGGCTCCGAAAATCACCACCAAGAACAACCGGGAACAACACATCCAAACCTTGAGGAACCACGCCGAATCATCTATACATGCAACAAAGGTTCATACAAGGTCTAGCTTGCCGCCCGATCATCCAACCCTCTCACAAGATCTCACCATGAAGCTCTCAAGCTAGTCCTATGGAAGTCCTAAGGAAAATAGGAGGGGAAAATAGGAAAGCAAATGAACTAGGGTTTCAAGGCTTGGCTGCCATCCTCTCACCTCTTGGGTTATATGGAGGCAACCGAAAGTCTAAAATGCCCTTTCCTAATAACTAGGGATACAAGCCCCTCAAGGGCGGATTTGGAAGTCTTCATGTCTTCTCCATCGGACGGATGCCCGGCGACCGCACCCTGCGTAGCCTCGACGCAAACCATGCGATCCCGACGCGTATCCTCCGCTTCGAAGATTCGGTTCGCGTCGTCGCACACCGGTCGGACCGGTGCTCCTCACCGGTCGGATCGGTGCGGCACTTCTTTGCAAAGACCGTCTTCGGTTCTTCGGTCTTGGCTTTGTGGATCAACCAAGGAACCCGGTAGTTTTTACGGTGAACCACCGAAACCCCGCGAACTCGGTGTAGCCTCCGCCAATCTCCACTCATGACTCGGCTCCCACGTAGTCCCGGCTCGACCTTGGTTTTGAGGCTCAACCAAGAAACCGTCCATGACTTCATCTTCGTTGTTCATGCCACCATGCGGCTCGCACTTGACCCCCGCCGGCCACCGGGTCCCTCGAACGAAGCCTACTTGTCTTCCCCACACCTGGAGGCCTCACCGGCGACGACCTTTCGCGCTTGTTCTTCACCTGCACCAACACCAGTCAAGCCGCAACCTGCACCTGCAATACTTAGCCAAGAATCAGTCCACACAACGTTGTCAATCACTCATCACATAAGGAAGCGACCATCCACCGGTCCTCGAACTACACATGGTCCTCAATCTCCCCCTTGATGAGTGCATTGACAACACCCACACGAAAGTAACAAGAGAGAAAAGAAAAAGGAAAGAAACGAACAAAAAGAAACTCCAACAAGCGATCGAAAGCCAAACAACGGCAAGGAGCAAGATCACTTGAAGAAGACAAGTCTCGGACCCCTTAGGCAAGGGCAACGGCTCGACACATCCGAGACAAAGCAAAGCTCAAGCAAAGAGCGCAAACCACCGAAGCATAGCTCGAAAAACCACAAAGAGCTCCCCCTGCACACATGCAAGCTCCCCCTGAACCAATGCACCTCCCCCTGGACGAATGCATGCAAACCACTTGAAAACAGAGCAACTGCAACAACTTCAGCTCACACCGGTCAGACCGGTCATCACCACCGGTCAGACCGGTGCCCAACATGTGCACAGGACCAGCACTCACACCGGTCAGACCGGTGACCTCGACCGGTCAGACCGGTGACCAACAGAGCCCAGAAATGGCTCGAAACCACCTGAAAACCTTCTAAATGCATCCAGCAAGCCATTTCAAGCTCAAACTTCTCCCCCTTGTTGGCAATGCATGAATCAAGCCAAAAATGCAAAACTTTCAACCTAGAGCTTCTCAAATAGACAAAATTCAACATAGGATGCTGCACATGTCCAAATGAGCAAGTTAGATACTCTATAGCTTCGTATCGACCTCAAGTACAAGATCACCAAGTTTCACAACCATTGGATGAAGCTAAGATGGATTTGGGCAATTTTGCGAAAAACTTGCCTCTCATGAGCAAAGTCCTAAACATGATCAAAACATATCAAAATGGCAAAGCCACACAAACTTCATGCTAGGACAGCCATTCTAATCATAAGACCATCACAAATACCCACAAGCACCTCATGTCATGTCAAAGCCATCGAGCCATGTGCCTACTTTTATGTATGAGACTTCTCATTGGTAGGCATCATGCAATGGTTTAGCACCCAAAGCAAATTAAAATCAGCACATATGACATGGGAGCATATTTTCTAGGCATTTTCCATTTCATTTTCAGATTTATAAATGGTACATGAAATGTCTTTGCGACAAAAAGGAACTTATGCCCCTCCATAAGATAAAACAAGAGGGCTAAACATTCATGATGGTAAATGAGCCTTTGGCCCCATATGATCAATAAACTAGCTATCCAACCACAAACTAAGCATAGCAAAGCCACTAAAACATGTCAAGATCATGTAAAAGCATTTACACATGAGAGAGCATACATGTGACATTTTTCAAAAACGTAGCCATCAACCATGGATTATTCATCAAGATCATCAAAAGCTAAGCCAAACTAACCATAGCATACCAAACAAGCTCACAAAGACATAAATAGCATTCCATGGTGAACAATGTATATAGGAGAAGCTTTTCCTATCCAATGCATATGATACAAAATGCATGCAATCTAAGATACAAGGATGCCTATACATCATGTTACATATGCCATGCCAAAAGCAAGAAATGCACAAAGGAAAGCTATACATATGCTACAAAGGAGCTCCCACACACCCAACTCAAGAAATCAAACACACACCAAGTCCCCCCCGCAAACGAGTGAAAGTTGCTTGATCTAGGGGTTTGGTAAAAATATCGGCTAGTTGGTCATGTGTGGGTACATGGATCAAAGCTATCTTTCCTTTCTCTACGTTGTCTATCAGAAAATGATACCTCACTTCTATGTGCTTGGTTTTGGGATGGAGCACTGGGTTCTTTGCAACGCTTATGGCACTGGTGCTATCACATTGAAGTGGGACATGGGTATACTCCTCACCAAAGTCACTCATGGTGTATGAAATCCAAAAAAGCTGAGAGAAACAACTAGCAGCGGCAACGTACTCGGCCTCGGTAGTGGATTGAGCAACACTCGACTGTTTGCGGGAAGACCAAGACACCAAAGAAGAACCCAAAAACTGGCAAGTCCCAGAAGTGGACTTCCTATCCAACCGACACCCGGCAAAATCCACGTCTGAAAAACCATGAAGCGCCAAAGAAGAGGACGCGGAGTACCAAAGGCCGAAGTCGAGAGTGTGACGCAAGTACCTGAAAATTCTCTTCACCGCTTGCCGATGCGAAGTCCTCGGAGACGCTTGAAAACGAGCGCACAGACACACCGAGAACTGGATGTCCGGCCTCGTCGCCGTCAAATAGAGGAGTGACCCGATCATGCTCCGGTACTCCTTCTGGTCCACATGTTCACCTTCCTTGTCCGCATCAAGAGCTGTAGTCGTACTCATCGGCGTCGTCATAGCTTGGAATCCTCCATCTTGAACTTCCGCACAATGTCCTTGGTGTACTTAGCCTGGTGCACAAATGTTACTTCCTTTGATTGTTTGATTTGTAGCCCGAGGAAGAACTGCAACTTGCCCATCATGCTCATCTCAAATTCCCTTCTCATATCCTCTGCAAACCTTGCAATAAGAGAGTTAGACGAGCCACCAAAGACAATATCATCCACGTACACCTGCACAATCAGGATATCTCTGCCCTACCCCAGCAAAAACAAGGTCTGATCGACCTTCCCATCTCAAAACCTCTCTCAAACAAGAACCCCCTCAACCTGCCATACCAAGCTCTAGGCGCCTGCTTCAACCCATACAGCGCCTTCCTCAATTTGTACACCCGGTGGGGGTACGTCTCACTCTCAAACCCTGAAGGCTGTCTCACATACACTTCTTCCTCCAACACACCATTCAGAAAAGCACTCTTCACATCCATCTGGTGCAACTTGAACCCTTTAGCCACGGAAAAGGCTAGAAGGATCCTAATCGCCTCCAAATGGGCTACGGGAGCAAAGGTCTCCTCGTAGTCAATCCCCTTCTTCTAACTGAACCCCTGAGCAACAAGCCTCGACTTGTTTCTCACAACCTCACCTTTCTCTCCCTCTTTGTTCTTCCACACCCACTTTGTACCAATCGGCTTACACCCTGGGGAGGGTCAACCAACTCCCAAACCTGATTCCTCTTAAATTTCTCCAACTCCTCATGCATCGAATTAACCCAATTGTGATCAGATAGTACGTGTCCAATGTCTTTGGGCTCAAAAGTAGCAACAAATGCAGCATGAGCGAAATGAGAGTCGTTCCGAACCCTCGACCGTGTAGTGCGTTCATCCATGTCGCCGATGATCCTCGAAGCTGGGTGATCCACTTGTACTCGCCGGGGAGGTTCTCGCCTCGATGCTACCTGCCCCTCAACATCAGCTTCTCCTCGTTCTTGATTTGTCATCGTAGGTGTAGGAGAGCGTCCGTCCACCACCGTAGTCGAAGTAGTGGGTACATGTTCAGCTGGGGGCACCACACCGCCATCTTCATCGTCTCCATGTTCATGCTCCTCCTTCTGAAAGACTCGCCAAGCTCATCATCACCTGCACACTCAAAGACAAGCTGACTACGTGGCTCTGTCTCGTTGAAGGTTACCTCGCAAGTCTCCACAATTTGGTTAGTTTCAAGATTGAGCACACGATATGCTCTAGAATGAGATGCATAACCAAAGAAAATACCATCGACAGACCTAGCCTCAAACTTATCCAACTTCCTGCCTTTCTTCAAAATGAAACACTTGCAACCAAAGATATGGAAGTGACTCACCTTGGGTGTGCGACCATGCATCAACTCATAGCATGTTTTCTTCTTGTGCACTCTGAGGTAGATCCTGTTTGACACATAGCACGCGGTATTCACCGCCTCAGCCCAATACCTCCTCGGAGTCCTATGCTCATCAAGCATTGTCCGAGCCATCTCGCACAAGGTCATGTTCTTCCTTTCCACAACACCATTCTGGGGAGGCGTATACGGACTCGAAAACTGGTGCTCAAGACCCAAATCATGGCAAAAGGTTTCAAAACGAGAGTTTCCGAATTCCGAGCCATTATCACTACGGATAGCTCGTATGGCATCTCTGTGCCTCTCGTTCCTCAACCTCAAGACTAGATCTCGAACAAAACCAAACGTCTCCCCCTTATCCTCGAGAAAGAACACCCACGCATACCGAGAATAGTCGTCCACCACAACAAGGACATACCACTTCCCACCCGTAGATCGCACACGAGCTGGCCCAACAAGGTCTATATGGAGCAGCTCGCATGGACGCTCAGTCATCACATCGGTGAGAGACGGGTGAGAAGAGGCTACCATCTTGGCATGTCTACACGGCGCACAAACCAACTCTTTCTCAAGCCTCAACCGTGGCAATCCTCGGACCAAATTGAGTTTACTCAAGCTGAGGACCATGTGTGGTTCGAGGACCGGTGGATGGTCGCTTCCTTGTGTGATGAGTGATTGACAACGTTGTGTGGACTGATTCTTGGCTAAGTATTGCAGGTGCAGGTTGCGGCTTGACTCGTGTTGGTGCAGGTGAAGAACAAGCGCGAAAGGTCGTCGCCGGTGAGGCCTCCAAGTGTGGAGAAGACAAGTAGGCTTCGTTCGAGGGACCGGTGGCCGGCGGGGGTCAAGTGCGGGCCGCATGGTGGCATGAACAACAAGATGAAGTCGTGGACGGTTTCTTGGTTGAGCCTCAAAACCAAGGTCGGCCGGGACTACGTGGGAGCCAAGTCATGAGTGGAGATTGGCGGAGGCTACACCGAGTTCGTGGGGTTTCGGTGGTTCACCGAAGAAAACCACCGGGTTTCTTGGTTGATCCACAAAGCCAAGACCAGGAGAACCGAAGACGGAGGTGCGGCGGCACCGGACCGGTCCGACCGATGGGTCCCCGGCCGGTCCCCGGCCGGTGGGGACCGGTCGGCCGGTGAGGAGCACCGGTCGGCCGGTGTGCGACGACGCGATCCGGAATCTTCGAAGCGGAGGACACGCGTCGGGATCGCATGGCTTGCGTCGAGGCTACGCGAGGGGTGCGGTCGTCGGGCATCCGTCCGATGGTGAAGACATCAAGAATTCCAAATCCGCCCTTGAGGGGCTTGTATCCCTAGTTAGTAGAGAGGGGCATTTTAGACATTCGGTTGCCGCCTATATAACCCAAGAGGTGAGAGGATGGCAGCCAACTCTTGGAACCCTAGCTCATTAGTTTTCCTATTTTCCACCTATTTTCTCTAGGTTTTCCTTAGGACTAGCAAGAGAGCTTCACGGAGAGATCTTGTAGAGAGGGATGGATGATCGGGCGGCTTGCTAGACCTTGTACGAATCCTTGTTTCATGTATAGATGATTCGGCGTGATTCCTCAAGGTTTGGATGTGTTTTACCGGTTGTTTTTTGTGGTGATTTTCGGAGCCCTCTTCGGTGATTTCTTTGGAGTGTTTTTGGGGCTTTTCTCTTGGTGATTCGGTGGGGGAAATTTGTGGGAACCCTTCGTGGTTCTTTGGGCCGTGATTCCCCTCCCAAATCCGTGAGAAAAGTTGCTCGAATTTGGGGTTTCTTGAGTTCTTGGGTTGGAAGTGCTTTCGGCGGGATTTCTTCGATTCCTCCTTTTTGGACGAGATTTGGTGGGATTAAACTTGGCTATGGACTCCTCATGAGGTGCTCCGATATCCCCAAAGTCTTGTTCAAGTCCGTGGAGCGATTCGGGAGATCGAGATTTGGATTTGGGGGAGTTGACCCGCGGGTCTTTGTTCATCCCGAGTGCCCGAGCTACACCGGGTCCGGCGGTGCTCTTGGCCGGTCCGACCGGTGCGGGCCCTTGTGGGTTTTCGCTCGGGTGAGCGTCTTGGTGTGTTCTTTGTTGTCCCGTGGTCTTGTTGTTTCGAGTTTGGGATCGTTTGGTGGTCGGTTGGCTTTGTTTGGTGCCTTGGGGGCTTTACGTCGCCATCGGTACGACCGGTGCGTCTCACCGGTCGACCGGTGTAGAGCCACTTAGTGGAAGTTGCTCGGGTTCACCGGC
The DNA here is from genome assembly GCA_947561735.1 of Cenchrus americanus. NCBI lineage: Eukaryota > Viridiplantae > Streptophyta > Magnoliopsida > Poales > Poaceae > Cenchrus > Cenchrus americanus. Next base: position 63,482,668 of record OX387240.1, read on the forward strand.
GGGGGACCGGTCGACCGGTGGTGCTCACCGGTCCGACCGGTGTGGGTCCGTAGACTCGGGGTTTGTTGTTCCGCTGCGTTCTCGAGTCGGAAGGGCTGTGTGTGTTGGTTCCTAGGTCCAGTGGCACTCCAGTGGCTACGTGGGCTTGGCCAACTTGGGTAGTGAGTCGGAGACGTGTGTTGGAAGACGCGTTCGTCTTGTTGGAGTTCTCATCTCCATCGAGAAGAATTTTTATCGGCTCCCATTCACTCCCCCCCTCTCTGGTTCGCCGTATCGGTCCTTCAAGTGGTATCAGAGCCGGTTCGGGTCTTTGTTGACTCTAACCGGTCTAAGATCCAAGGATGGCGTACCGAGAACGGGGGTTCGGGTCCTCCACACTTCGATGGCAAGAACTACCGGATGTGGAGCAAGCGGATGGGTGCGTTCCTCCGCGGAAAGGGTCGAGTTGCTTTGGGATGTCACGGTGGACACGGGCTATGTCCCGGCCGATGGATTTCCTTGCTCCGGGGGTCGAGGGACGGATTCGACGCCAACAATAAGGCGGTCGACTACTTGTTTCGTGCTTTGTGTCGGCCGAGTTCGATCGGGTGCACACCGAGCACTTGGCTTGTAGGATTTGGGCGGTGTTGAAGGAGGCTCATGTTGGGAACGCCCGAGTTCGGGCACGGTTGTATGCGACCTACGGAGAGAGTACGAGAACTTCACTCATCTCCCCGGTGAGTCCATCGATGCCTTGTTTCGAGGTTCACGGTGGTGGTGAACAACATGAGGGCCAATGTGGACGTGCTCCCGTACGATGATCATGATAGAGCCGTCAAGCTCTTACACTCTTTGGATCGTACGATATGGGGCGGAAAGTTCGAGGCCATAGTCGAGTTGGAGAGGTATGATACTGCGACGGTGAACGAAGTTGTTCTCGAAGCTCAAGTCGGCCGAGGTGGATAGGGGCATGACCGCCAAGCTCGAGGGACCGGCCCGACTCCCATAGTCTTGCCCTCGTTGGTGGTTCCAAAGGAAAGACTAACTCTAACCCATCCACCAGGATGTTCTCGTTTTCCTCCTTTGATGTCTATGCCAGATGAGGAGTTTGATGACCTTGGAGAGGACGAGCTGGCGCTGTTGACAAGGCGGTTCGAGAGGCTGCACGAGAACCGCGTGAACATGAGGAGGAACACGAGGACCTGCTTCCAGTGCGGCAAGCTGGGACACTTCGTCGCCGACTGCCCGAAGAAGGCCGAGAGCAAGGACAGCTACAAGCACAAGCCGAGGATGAACAATGGCAAGTACCGTTCGAGGCGCGACCACAAGAGCAAGCACAAGAACAAGTACAAGGACGAGCGACGGTCGAGGAAGAAGGAGGGCCGAGGCAAGGCCCGAGCGATGGTTGGAGCGAGCGACGTCGACTCCGATTCCGCGTACTCCACCTCGAGCTCGAGCGGCGCAGCGAAGACGAGGGGAGATCGCCACAAGAGCAAGAAGTCGTCCAAGAACCCGAGCGGGGCCGAGGGCGCTTCGCGAGAGATGGCTTCACGCACCATGGCGCGAGCTCCGGCGGCAAGAAGAGCACACGGAGCGACTCGGACTGCGAGTCCGACGACGAGGTGCGTGATGAACTTCCCTTCTTGCGCTAGGAGAATGAGAGGCTTGGCTCTTTGCTTGATAACCGTGATGACATGCTTAGAGAGGCCAAGAAAATGAGGAAAGAGCTTAGGGCTTCACTCGAGGATGCTAGGACTAGAGTGGGCCGAGCTAGAGACACGAGGTGCTTGATAGCAAGCTTGAGATTGATTCGCTTAAGGCTAGCCCGTTGTTTCGATGAGAATGATTGTCTTTGATTGCTCCATATTCCTTGCGATCTTGCTTTGTTTAAGGAGAAGCATGCCTCCAAGTGTGAGGAACTAGATGTGCTTAGGGTTGAGGTGGGTGAGCTTAAGTCTAGACTGCTTTGCTAGGTGCTTGCACTTCATGCCCTGTTTTGCATGCTAAGATTGATGAGATGCATGCTTACACTAGTTCGCTCGAGGCTAAATTGAAGGAACCCATGCCTACATCTTGCTCTACCTGTGAAATGCATGCATTGAAAAATTTGGAGCTTGCACATTATGTTGACCGTTTGCAGGATGAGAATGATGATTTGAGAAAGTTGATGGGTTGGTTGTCCGGTCACGAGCCTCAGTTGAGGATGATGATCGAGGCCTTTAAGAGGCAAGATGGTGAGGGGCTTGGAGCAAACAAGGTTGGTGAGGGAAGTGGAGAGAATATCCCGGAGCCACCAAAAACCCACCACAAAAATGATTTCCCCCCAAAACCTAACCATCTAAGGAACCGACTAGACACAACCCCGGCTCCACCCGTGTTTCCTACACCCACAAATGACCTACAAAAGCCTATCAAGTTTGTGAGCACTTCGGGGAAAGTGTTCTTTGGGAAGGAGAGTGAGAAGGCTAGTGGTGAGAAACCGGTGGAGGGTTTGAGTGGAGAGAAACCAAGTGAGCGACCACATCCCAAGCCAAAGCCTAAGCTTGTGAGGTTCCATTGTGGCTATTGTGGGAGAGATGGCCATAAGGAGGAGTTTTGCTTCAAGAGGAAGCGAGAGGAGAGAATGAAGAAGGAGTGGGCTAACAAGGACAAGTACCACCCTTCGATGGTGTACTTGAGCCTCGTATGCGGATGCCCGGGGGCAAGGCGATTGTGAGGACGGTTCGGGCTTGGGGAGAGAAGAAGGCTGCGCGGTGGTGTTCTTTGTCCGGGTCACACCGGTCGGACGGTGTGGGGCACCGGTCGGACCGGTGCGGGCACAGACGGACGGATGTTCGGGTTTCGAGCTCGTACGGGTGCGAGGGTTGTTTCGGTGGTCGTGGTTCCGGTGGTTGGGGTGGAAAGAGTGCGGGTGGTCGGTTGCTAGGCGTTCTCCTCCTCGTGCTCAATACGGGGATTGGAGGAGTCGTGGCGTTGAGTTGGAGAGGGAAGGACGTGCCACGGGCTTTCTTGCGTGGTTTTGGTCCTCCTCCGGGCGAGAGAGGGGTGGTTCCCTCGGGGGTGGTTACCGTGGTGGTGTTCGTGGAGGTAGCTTTGGTAGGAGAGATGCTTTGGTTGGTGCTAACCCCACTTTCGAGCAAATGGCTCGGCAACTTGGTTTTCCTCCTTTGGTACTAACCCCGGTCTTTGAGTCGTTTGTTCGCTCACGTGCCTATTTTTGATTTTCGAGGTGGGAGACTTGAAGAACATTTGGTTGATTGACTCCGGTTGCTCGAGGCATATGACCGGAGACGGGGGGTGGTTCTCAAGTCTCGTCCGGTGGTGACGAAGAGGTACATCACTTTTGGGGACAATGGGCGTGGGCGTGTGCTTTCGGAAGGTGAGATAAAAGTGAGTGACAAGATCACTGCGAGGCGTGTTGCTCTTGTTCAATCGGCTGGGGTACAATTTGCTTTCCGTGTCTCGGTTGTTGGATGAGGGTTTTGAGGTGTTGTTTCGGCTGGTGGTTCTCGGATTGTGGACTCTCGAGGGGACCTTGTTTGTATGGTCGTTCCCGAGGGTCGGGTGTTTCGTGCTGATTTTTCTCGGTCTTCGGGTGTTGAGCGTTGTTTCTTGGGTGGTTCTTCGAGTGAGTTGTGGAAGTGGCATAGGAAGTTGGGTCACTTGAGCTTTGACCTTTTGTCTCGCTTGAGTAAACTCAATTTGGTCCGAGGATTGCCACGGTTGAAGCTTGAGAAAGAGTTGGTTTGTGCTCCGTGCGGGCATGCCAAGATGGTGGCCTCTTCTCACCCGCCTCTCACCGATGTGATGAGCGAGCGTCCATGCGAGCTGCTCCATATGGACCTTGTTGGCCCGGCTCGTGTGCGATGCGGGTGGGAAGTGGTATGTCCTTGTTGTGGTGGATGACTATTCTCGGTATGCGTGGGTGTTCTTTACGGAGGATAAGGGGGAGACATTTGGTTTTGTTCGAGATCTAGTCTTGAGGTTGAGGAACGAGAGGCACGGAGATGCCATACGAGCTATCCGCGGTGATAATGGCTCGGAATTCGGGAACTCTCGTTTTGAAACCTTTTGTCATGACTTGGGTCTTGAGCACCGGTTTTCGAGTACGTATACGCCTCCCCGGAATGGTGTTGTGGAAAGGAAGAACGAGGACCTTGTGCGAGATGGCTCGGACGATGCTTGATGAGCATAGGACTCGAGGAGGTATTGGGGTGAGGGCGGTGAATACCGCATGCTATGTGTCGAACGGGAATATACCTCGAGTGCACAAGAAGAAGACATGCTATGAGTTGATGCATGGTCGCACACCCAAGGTGAGTCACTTCCATGTCTTTAGTTGCAAGTGTTTTATTCGAAGAAGGGCGGGGAAGTTGGATAAGTTTGAGGCTAGGTACGTCGATGGCATTTTCTTTGGTTATGCATCTCATTCTAGAGCATATCGTGTGCTCAATCTTGAAACTAACCAAATCGTGGAGACTTGCGAGGTAACCTTCGACGAGACGAGCCACGTAGTCAGCTTGTCTTTGAGTGTGCAGGTGATGATGAGCTTGGCGAGGAGATCTTTCAGGAGGAGGAGCATGAACATGGTGATGATGAAGATGGCGGTGTGGTGCCCCCGGCTGAACATGTACCCACTACTTCGACTACGATGATGGATGGACCCTCTGCTACACCTACGACGACAAATCAAGAACGAGGAGAAGCTGATGTTGAGGGGGAGGTAGCTTCGAGGCGAGAACCCCCCGGCGAGTTCAGGTGGATCACCCAGCTTCGAGGATCATCGGCGACATAAATGAACGCACTACACGGTCGAGGGTTCGAAACAATTCCCATTTTGCTCATGCTGCATTTGTTGCTTCTTTCGAGCCCAAAGACATTGGACACGCACTATCTGATCACAATTGGGTTAACTCGATGCATGAGGAGTTGGAGAACTTTGAGAGGAATCAGGTGTGGGAGTTGGTTGACCCTCCCCCAGGGTGTAAGCCGATTGGTACAAAGTGGGTGTGGAAAAACAAAGAGGGAGAGTGAAACGACCCCGGATTTTCGGTGAGGAAAACCCGAGTCCCTGTACCTTTGCGATAGTCCCGGGATCAGTGGCTATCGCGTACAGATCTCATCACAGAAGGTAAATCACAACCGTACATCGCATCACACAAATATTAGTACATAATTTATTACATGTCCATAATGGAGTACAACATTACAAGCCTCAAGGCTGAATCAGAGTAAAATTCTATACGGCGGTAGCTAGCATCTCGGAAGGGTCTCCATCTTCTCGTTCTTCACGCCCACGGGCATCCTTGAGCGAAGCGACGTATCCCTCGGTCGTACCATCCGTCAATGTTGATGTCGAAGTCGAACTCGCAACCTGCACACTCAAAGTCTATCCCCAAGGAGTGGGATAGGTTCACGTCACCGACTGTATGCAGCTTTAAGTGGCCTATCCTCTAAAGGGGCAAGAAAAGAGGCAAGGTAGAAGCTCAGATTTCCTATGCAGCAGCAGCAAGCATAAACAGAAATCATCTCCATATAGGTCCCAAACCAATCTCTCAGACACAGCTCGGAACCACCTGGTACCCCAGGGCCCCGTCACCACAACCTATCTCCATCTAGGGTCGATGCGAGAACTTCCTCTCCTCGCACCTCAATGATTGCAATCGGATCGACGAGGTAGAGGGAGCCACTCTCCTCTAACCGAGCCGCAACCACGGCTCACCACACTCTCAACTACGGGGGGGGGAGGTAGAAATCCCAAAACATGAGGAACAAGCATGTCTTCAAGGTTTGTCCATGACCGAGGACGCGGCTATACGTATAGATCGAAACTACGCGAGAGCGTGTACACACTGTACCCAACTCGGGATGGTACCCGACGGTGATCAGCCAACCGAGCCCATCCTACCGTGCGAACTCTCGGTAGTTACGATCCCATCCTGCATCCGGCCCTCAAAGCGATCCCCCTCGCAAAGGGAATTGCACCGGAACTGTGAAATGCTCCCGTGTGGCCACACGGGAGACGCTCTGAGAGGGTGGTTTTAAAGGGGAAATCCCCCCATGGGCGGCGGCGCAGCTACAGGAAGGTTTGGTTGGGGGCGGCTTTAAAGGGGCGGCGCCCTAGGGTTTGGGGAGAGCAGAGCGGACGGCGGGGATTCCATTCAGGGGCGCGTGGAGGCCATCCGGTGGCGCAGCGCAGCAGGGAGGAGGCGGCCTCGGCTGGCGTCGGCCATGGGGCCGGCGCGGCTCGCCCCTGCGTGCGTCACGGTGGAGAAGAAAGAGAGGCAGGGAAAAAGAGATAAGGTCTGACCGCTGGGGCCCGCGTGGCAGAGAGACAAGGAGAAAGGTGAAGGGTAGGCGGGCCGGCTGGCTATGGTGGGCTGAAAGGGCAGGTGGGCTGGCGGTCTGCGCGAAACAGAGGTGGGTTTCGGGGTGCTCTAGAGGACCTAGTGCGGTGAGCTGCAGCCCAACAGAGATAGGATGGTTCTTCCTTTTATCTAAACACCTTCACACCTAAATAACCTATGATTCAAATTTGATTTAGAATTCAAATTTGAATCCCACACAATTAAGATGCAAAATAAATCCCATAAAATCCAAGGTTCTCACACTAGCAAATTATAATTCCTAAATTTATGTATTTGCTCAAATTAAATCTAAGATTTTCAGGGAAGGATCATAGAAGACATCCTTATATTTTAATTATGCACTCAATTTCAAATCGAAATTTTGAAATCCACATTTTTGCATTGCTAACATTCCGGGAGAAAATTCCAGGATGTTACAGGACTCCCCCCCTCACAAGAATCTCGTCCCCGAGATTAAGAGCTGACTCCCAGTTTTTGAAGGGATGAGAAAATGGAAGAAACCAGTTGCTTCAGCATCAAAAAGAGTTAGAGCCGATGCGATCCAACTTAAAACTCTCCGATCGCGGTGACAGAAGTGTTGGTAGCTTTTCCTTCTTTATATGGGTAAACCTTCCACGGCTTGCAGATCGTTGAAGAGTAGACTGAGGATGTCCTCCTCCTGGAGTCGGTGCTTTTGCGGGCATAGCTGTGGTCTTCTTGTCGGGGCACTGGAAGATCTTGCCCAAGCTTGCCACAGGCGAAGCAAGTCGGGGTGAACTCTCTGACGTTGGGTCTTGGAGTGCTCGGCTACGGGCGATTATATCCTCCATTTCGCGGCTGGTAGTCGAAACTCCCTCCTCCTGAGCAGTAGTTGTTGCCTCCTCCGAAGTTGCTTCCTTGTTGGTTAATCCCTAAGCGGAAATTCCCTCTCGTCATGTTGGTTGACCCATCTCTCGACTTCTGGAGCGATCAGTCGATGTGGTCCTGATCTCCTATCTTCTTCCGGTTCTTCTTGCGGTCTTCACGACTTCTCCTCTCGTCCTAGAGCGTGATGGCGCGGATCACGAGGTGGTGTAGAGAGTTGTGCTCACCTGCCTTCGGTCCTTGGCGAAGGCCGTGGTGAAGTCCTCGCAGGAACCAGAACTGCTTCTTCTGTTCGGGGTTGGTGCCCTCGGGAGCGTAGCGCATCATTTTCCACGAAGTGGCGCTCGTACTCCTTCACTCTCATCGCACCCTGTGTCATGGTGCAGAACTCTTGAGTCGTTTGGACCAACAGCTCGCTGGGCAAGTACTGCTTGCAGATCGCCATGCAGAACTCCAGTCAAGTGATGAAAACTGGGTTCGGGTGGCTAGCGGCGTAATTGTCCCACCAAGACTTGGATGAACCATCCAGCTGGTGCGCGGTGTTGGCAACACACTCCTCTCCGGTGTAGACAGTGGGGTCGAGCTTGGTCTCGATTACCCCCAACCAATCATCAGAGCGGCTTGTCCGAGTAGCTGATGGTGGGGCCTTCAAGCAGATGAACTCCTCGATTTCTTCGTGAGTTCCTCCCCCGGCGGGGCATTGCGGTTTCCACCATTGCCTCGGTACTCCATGGCTTCCGCCATCCTGCGCATCGGTGAGTACGCGGGGCCATCACGTCCAACAAGTTGGGTGGTGGCGGTGGCAGCTGCTCCGTCTCAGGCTGGCCTTACTCCGGTTCGGGCTCAGCTTCCTCCTCTTCGTCGTCAACTTCAGGGTCCTCAGGTGGCGGTGGTGGCGGCACGGCCACGAACCTGTGGAACTTCTTCTTCCTTGGCAGCTTCTTCAAAGCGTGCCAGCAGGCGACCCGACCCTCGGATCGATATCCTTTTGAAAAACATGACCAGGGAAGCAAAACTCTAGACAACGTCACTCACCAACCAATGAGTCAGACACAACCATGAAAATATCACTAATTATATATCCTATCACTCAAAGGGAAGATGCATCAAAACTCAATAAACTCCATTAAGAGCCAATCACTCAGCAAACATGATATACACATATAAGCTTCCTCGAGGGTGACTCGGGCCTCAGAGGTCGCGAGCACATCAACGATCTAGTTTATCGTTAAAAGATCTCCGAGGGGGTTGTGCCTAGTATGGTGTTTCAACACTGCTCCACTTCATCGTGTTCAGGACAAGTTCTCGACCAAAGGTCGTGTCCTCGTTAGAAAAGTTGAAGCTCGTAGGTAAGAAAGAAGCTTTTCAAAGAGGGAAAGCTTTTATAAAATAATCCAAGGGGTTTATAAAAAGGAAGGAAACGTATAGAATCCTTATTTACTATCGGCCATTTCTAGGGATACGTGCTACGGTCAAGTACGGCTCTGATACCACCTGAAACGACCCCGGATTTTCGGTGAGGAAAACCCGAGTCCCTGTACCTTTGCGATAGTCCCGGGATCAGTGGCTATCGCGTACAGATCTCATCACAGAAGGTAAATCACAACCGTACATCGCATCACACAAATATTAGTACATAATTTATTACATGTCCATAATGGAGTACAACATTACAAGCCTCAAGGCTGAATCAGAGTAAAATTCTACGCGGCGGTAGCTAGCATCTCGGAAGGGTCTCCATCTTCGTTCTTCACGCCCACAGGCATCCTTGAGCGAAGCGACGTATCCCTCGGTCGTACCATCCGTCAATGTTGATGTCGAAGTCGAACTCGCAACTTTGCACACTCAAAGTCTATCCCCAAGGAGTGGGATAGGTTCACGTCACCGAGCGTATGCGGCTTTAAGTGGCCTATCCTCTAAAGGGGCAAGAAAAGAGGCAAGGTAGAAGCTCGGATTTCCTATGCGGCGGCGGCAAGCATAAACGAAATCATCTCCATATAGGTCCCAAACCAATCTCTCGGACACGGCTCGGAACCACGGTACCCCGGGGCCCCGTCACCACAACCTATCTCCATCTAGGGTCGATGCGAGAACTTCCTCTCCTCGCACCTCAATGATTGCAATCGGATCGACGAGGTAGAGGGAGCCACTCTCCTCTAACCGGCGCAACCACGGCTCACCACACTCTCAACTACGGGGGGGAGGTAGAAATCCCAAAACATGAGGAACAAGCATGTCTTCAAGGTTTGTCTATGACCGAGGACGCGGCTATACGTATAGATCGAAACTGCGAGAGCGTGTACACATGTACCCAACTCGGGATGGTACACGACGGTGATCGACCAACCGAGCCCATCCTACCGTGCGAACTCTCGGTAGTTACGATCCCATCCTACATCCGGCCCTCAAAGCGATCCCCCTCGCAAAGGGAATTGCACGGAAGCGTGAAATGCTCCCGTGTGGCCACACGGGAGACGCTACGAGAGGGTGGTCTCACCTCCACCGCTCCCCCACGGATACCCTCTATCCTTCCTAAGCGAGGTATGGTTCCGCACTTGCCGAGCTCAACTCGGCCCTATCCCCACTCTCGGCGAGGTGGTGTGTACGAAAGTCCTATCGACAAGGTTGATCCACTCGCTTTCAGACCGGGGCAAGCTCATGTCCTCCATCCGCAAGTAAAACCCCAACACCTAGGCTCGAAAACCGTCAAAGCGGGGGATACACGCGAGGAGTGCATTCCTATCCCCGATCCCCAGATCGGTTGTTTCGAGCTCACCCCCGCCAAAGTACCCAAAACGCCTTCTCCTGTCGGTTTTACCCCACTCACGCCAAGAACCACTATTCCCATCCCAAACACATGCATCGCGAAGCTCAGCGCATATACACGCTTATATACACATATATAGTAGTAGGACAATCAAGGACGGGATAATAAAAGTAGGCGATTGCAAGGTTCATCATCATGCATTTAAAGTAAAGCACTAGCATTCTACATAGCAATGCCTAATAGGTATTTCGAGAATCGGTCGGGCGTGAACACTGCGTGCGAGTAGTCGTCGGTGACGTAGTCGTCGTTGTAGTCGATCTCCGAGCTCGGCTCCCGGCTCCAATTTGTTCCTATTAACGCGCATTTAAAATAAAGGCGGGTCCTATTGCAATTAACTCCAAATGAACAACAAATAAGAGCCAAAAGAGAGCGAACACTAGCCTAACACGGAGTTTATAATTTTAGAAGAGCTTTGGAAAAGGTTTCACAATTTTCGGAGTTGAAATGAGTTTTCTAGGATTTTCCAAAGGTAAAATAGATTTACGAAATTAAAATACGCATACACAATACACTTAAATATAAGCTAACTACCTGGCGAGGCTCAAAAGGGCTCTAAGCTACCTACGGGGCGGCGCAAGCTAGCTCTTCGAGCTCACATGGCCGCCACATAGGTAGCTATAAGGCGACCCATGCACAAGTGGGCGCCCACATGGGTGAAGGTGTGGCTACCACAAACGATCTCGGTCGGACTGGTTGCGGCTCGCAGCCGAGCGGCAAAGGTGTGGTGCTTTTGTGGTTGGTCGACCGCACTAGATCCAACGGGGATCCACTACGGTGACGAAGGCGTGCGGGCGCGTGTGTGCATCTATTTCCTACGGGGCTCTGGCGTGGGCGCCAGGTGCTCGATGGTAAGTCCCAGAGGGGCGACGGGTGGAAAGGGGCTCGTCGGCGGCGAGGTTGGTCGGTGACTCGACCTCACGCGACTCTACGCGGTTCTGGTACACCTAGGGGTCCATCTAAGCAAAGAAAAGGGTTGCCTTGGTCGGAAACTCGGCACGACGGTGACGGAGAGCAGCTTGGCGCGCGGTGCAAAGCAGAAGGTTTCGGCGACGAGGCTAGGGTGGTCCGCGTCGATGAGGTTGTATGCGCTCGCGTGCCTGAGGGCGAACGCGTACACGAGTTGGTTCGGCGCTCGTGCGCCTCGGTAGAAATGATGCTCTTGATGACGGGGGTTCCGGTCCACGACGGGGGCGGCGACGGTCAGGTTCGGCTCACACGCGTGAGCGTGTTCACCGGACTCGAGCAAGAAGAGCAAAGGCGACAGCTTGGTCGAGCTCATGCACGAGCGTGCGTCTGTGAGACGAAGCTCCCGGACGAGCACGGCGGTGTGAAGGTAAACGGCTTGGTGCGGCTCGAGCTCCGCGGCATCGCGACTGGGGTGTCTGCGGCGGCGTGGCAGCTCGCTTGCGAGGGCGTGCGTGCGCGTGAACATGCACGTGCACCGTTTGGACAGGAAGAACAGGGCTCGACTCCCGCGGGTGCGGGTGTGCGTGAGCAGAACGTCGGCGGCGAAAGAGAGCGGCCCGACGCGGCGAAGGTTGACAAAGACAACGCACTACGCGGCGGGGACGCCGTTTTGCGAACAGAAGGTCACGGTCAAGAACATGGCTTTCCTGGCAATGATGAGAAGGTCGGCGGCGAGGGTTTGAGTTCACACGAGGTTGGGGCACGAAGGTGAGCTCCCGGTGGCACACGGGGCGTCCGCCTGCGTGCGTGCGGGTGGACGAACACACACGCGACTTGGCCGATGCTCGCGCGCCCGGGCGGTCGGAAGGGCGTCCTCGGCGGTGACGTGAAACAGAGCGACGAGGTGGTCGCGATCTGGATGCTTCGGTTTCGTTCGAGGCGTGCAAGGAGACGGTTGGGTTGGCGCGCGTGAGTGCGGTGGCTCGGCCACGACGGCGAGAGCAAGAAGGACGGCGACGCAGTCGCGACAAGGGCAAAGCCCGGGCGACGAAGACGGCTCGGCGGCGCGGTTCCTCGCGCGGTGTCGACGTCCCCCCCCCCCCCCCCCCACACGGGCGTGGGTGTGCCCGTGGTTGGACAAAGCAAGACACGGAGCATGAGAAGAGATGCTAGGGCACGCGATAGGGTAGAGAGAAGAGCGGTCATGGCCGGCGTCAACCCACGGCGACGAGGTCGCGGGTCCGACGGGGAAGCGAGAGATCCCCGGCGGTGGACAAAGCGCCGACGAGTCGGCGGTACGAGAGGTGTGCGTGCCGCATGCGAACAAAACATCAACGGCTCGCCGAGCAAGCACAAGGGCGTGGTACGGGCGACACGCGCGTTGTGCAGTCGTGAGACTAGGTGTAGCGCGGCGAGGTGGGGGCGACACGTCGACAAGGACTAGGGCGTCCACGCTGGCGTGCTCGCTCTCTCGCGCGCGTGCGTGCGGTTGGACGAGGGAGAGCAGAGGGGTTCGACTCCTCGGGTGTACGTGTTTGCATTTGTGCGGACGTCGGCAGCGTGGCCACGGGAGCGACACATAACCGACGGCGCGTGCACGGCGACAACACGAGGGACGAGAGCTCAACGAGCGATTTAGGCGAGGGCGGTGTTCGGGGTCGAAGTGGCGAAAGGTTCGACCACGGGGTCGATGGCTCGACGGACACACGTGCGCCGGTGCGTTGGGGCTCGCGGCGACGGCACGGCGGAACGTCGAACACGGTCACAGATAGGTGAAGCGGGGGCTCGGCCCCTCGGTTGCGTGCGTATGTGTGCATGCCGATCGCCGACGGCTCGGCCATGGCAGCGACACGAAATTGACGGTGTGCACTAGGCAAGGGGAACGAGAGAACGAGGAAAACGGCGAGGAACGGCCCGGCGGCGTTGGTTGGGGACACACGCGGCGAACGACCTCGCGTGTGTGTGCATCTGACCTAACGGTGAAGTTCCCGGTCAAGCCCGAGCGGCCGGCGGGAAAGAACCGAGAGCGGCGAAGACGGGCGGCGGCACCGGCATTCGGGCTCGCGGCGGGGTGTGTTTGGCCATGAATCCCCTACCCAGAAAAGGTAGAACTATGGACCCGGGGGGAGCACATGTGTGGACGGGTTGCACGGGGAGAGGGTGAGGGGTTCGGCCCTCGGGTGTTCGTGCGAGTGCGTGCGAACGACGGTGGCGCAACGGTGTGGGTGCTCAGTGTGTGGGTGCCGACAGCGAGCCGGAACTCGGCGTGCGTTCGTCGGAACAAAGGTACGACACCATTGCAAGGCAAGGGAGCGCGCGCGGCGGCGGCGGCGGCGGCACGCAAAACGACCGGCTCGGCTCGATGACCGGCTCTCAAGCGACGGCGGGTCTGCGCGGCGGCGCGGTGCGGGACAGCGGTCATCACACATAAACAGCGAGCCCATACGGCTCAGTCCAGCCTCGGCTCGATGGCCGGGTCCACATCAAGGTGAAGGGGTTTCTCACCTCGCGTTCTGGACACGGCGGCGAGGCGGCGCGGTCCATGGCTTCCACATCGGCGTCTCCCTTGTGCAGCAGCCCCGCGCCTTGGCGTCCCGGCGAGGCGGCGAACAGCTCGGTGAAGAGGAAGCAGGGGGGTTCGGCTCGGCGAAGGGGCGACTTGACCACGGACGGTTCCGGCTTGGGCGTCGGCGTCCTTGGCTCGGGCCGCTCGGCTTCGCGGCGGCCACGCGCGGCGTTGCTTCCTCGGGGCGGCCTCCCTGCAGGCCGGACGGCGACGTGGGGGACCAGCGGCGCGACGACGGCCTTTAGCTGTACCCGTCGGCGGCGCAGCAGTGCAGCCCCCCTCTCCTCCTTCTCTTCTTCTTCTCCCCCTGGTCCTTTCTTTTTCTCCCCGAATCAGCAGCTCGGGCAGGGGCATGGCGCCCGCTCCCTCCTGTCCACCTTCTCCACTCCTTCCCCCTTCCCCTCCCTCTCTGGATTTGCGGCGCAGCATGAAGAGAAGCCCCACGGACTACTGGACAGGGGGCGGCAGCGGACTTGGGGAAATCCCCCCATGGGCGGCGGCGCAGCTACAGGAAGGTTTGGTTGGGGGCGGCTTTAAAGGGGCGGCGCCCTAGGGTTTGGGGAGAGCAGAGCGGACGGCGGGGATTCCATTCAGGGGCGCGTGGAGGCCATCCGGTGGCGCAGCGCAGCAGGGATGAGGCGGCCTCGGCTGGCGTCGGCCATGGGGCCGGCGCGGCTCGCCCCCTGCGTGCGTCACGGTGGAGAAGAAGAGAGAGCGAGGGAAAAAGAGATAAGGTCGACCGGCGGGGCCCGCGTGGCAGAGAGACAAGGAGAAAGGTGAAGGGTAGGCGGGCCGGCTGGCTATGGTGGGCTGAAAGGGCGGGGTGGGTGGCGGTGCGCGCGAACCGAGAGGTGGGTTTCGGGGTGCTCTAGAGGACCTAGTGCGGTGAGCTGCAGCCCAACAGAGATAGGATGGTTCTTCCTTTTATCTAAACACCTTCACACCTAAATAACCTATGATTCAAATTTGATTTAGAATTCAAATTTGAATCCCACACAATTAAGATGCAAAATAAATCCCATAAAATCCAAGGTTCTCACACTAGCAAATTATAATTCCTAAATTTATGTATTTGCTCAAATTAAATCTAAGATTTTCAGGGAAGGATCATAGAAGACATCCTTATATTTTAATTATGCACTCAATTTCAAATCGAAATTTTGAAATCCACATTTTTGCATTGCTAACATTCCGGGAGAAAATTCCAGGATGTTACAGAGAGAAGGGTGAGGTTGTGAGGAACAAGTCGAGACTTGTTGCTCAGGGGTTCAGTCAGAAGGAGGGGATCGACTACGAGGAGACCTTTGCTTCCGTAGCCCGTTTGGAGGCGATTAGGATCCTTCTAGCCTTTTCTGTGGCTAAAGGGTTCAAGTTGCACCAAATGGAAGTGAAGAGTGCTTTTCTGAATGGAGTGTTGGAGGAAGAAGTGTATGTGAGACAGCCTCCGGGGTTTGAGAGTGAGAAGTACCCCCACGGGGTGTACAAGTTGAGGAAGGCGGCGTATGGGTTGAAGCGGGCGCCTAGAGCTTGGTATGGCGAGGTTGAGGGGGTTCTTGTTTGAGAGAGGTTTTGAGATGGGGAAGGTCGATCGGACCTTGTTTTTGCGAGGCGGGGCGAGAGAGATATCCCGATTGTGCGGGTGTACGTGGATGATATTGTCTTTGGTGGCTCGTCTAACTCTCTTGTCGCGAGGTTTGCGAGATGATATGAGCGGGGAGTTTGAGATGAGCATGATGGGCGAGTTGCAGTTCTTCCTCGGGCTACAAATCAAGCAATCAAAGGAAGGTACATTTGTGCACCAGGCTAAGTACACCAAGGACATTGTAAGAAAGTTCAAGATGGAGGACTCCAAGGCTATGACGACGCCGATGAGTACGACTACGGCTCTTGATGCGGACGAGGAAGGTGAACACGTGGACCGGAAGGAGTGCGAAGCATGATCGGGTCACTCCTCTACTTGACGGCGACGAGGCCGGACATACGATTCTCAGTGTGTCTGTGCGCTCGTTTTCAAGCGTCTCCGAGGACTTCGCATCGACAAGCGGTGAAGAGAATTTTCAGGTACTTGCGTCACACTCCCGACTTCGGCCTTTGGTACTCCGCGTCCTCTTCTTTGGCGCTTCATGGCTTTTCAGACGCGGATTTTGCCGGGTGTCGGTTGGATAGGAAGTCCACTTACGGGACTTGCCGTTTTTGGGTTCTTCGTTGGTGTCTTGGTCTTCTCGTAAGCGGTCGAGTGTTGCTCAATCCACGGCCGAAGCCGAGTATGTTGCCGTCGCTAGTTGTTGCTCTCGGCTCCTTTGGATCACCTACACCATGAGTGACTTTGGTGAGGAGTATACCCATGTCCCACTTCAATGTGATAGCACCGGTGCCATAAGCGTTGCAAAGAACCCAGTGCTCCATTCTAAAACCAAGCACATAGAAGTGAGGTATCATTTCCTGAGAGACAACGTTGAGAAAGGAAAGATAGCGTTGATCCATGTACCCACACATCACCAACTAGCCGATATTTTCACCAAACCCCTAGATCAAGCAACTTTCACTCGTTTGCGGGGGGAACTTGGTGTGTGTTTGATTTCCTGAGTTGGGTGTGTGGGAGCTTTCTTTTGCCGGTGGTGTCGAGCCCGTTGTGCCTCCCCTCGAGGAGCCGGTTTGTAGCATATGTATAGCTTTCCTTTGTGCATTTCTTACATTTTGGCATGGCATATGTAACATGATGTATAGGCATCCTTGTATCTTAGATTGCATGCATTTTGTATCATATGCATTTGGTTAGGAAAGCTTCTCTCATATACATTGTTCACCATGGAATGAGATATATGTCTTTGTGCGCTTGTTTGGTATGATATGGTTAGTTTGGCTTAGCTCTTGATGATCTTGATGAATAATCCATGGTTGATAGCTATGCTTTTGAAAAATGTCACATGTATGCTCTCTCATGTGTAAATGCCTTTACATGCTCTTGACATGTTTTTGTGGCTTTGCTATGCTTAATTTGTGGTTGGATAGCTAGCTTATTGATCATATGGGGCCAAAGGCTCTTTTGCCATCATGAATGTTTAGCCCTCTAGATTTATCTTGTGGAGGAGCATAAGTTCCTTTTTGTCGCAAAGACATTTCATGTACCATTTACAAATCTGAAAATGAAATGAAAAATGCTTGGAAAATGTGCTCCCATGTCATTCGTCTGTGAATTTAATTTGCTTTGGGTGCTAAACCGTTGCATGATGCCTACCAATGAGAAGTCTCATACATAGAAGTAGGCACATGGCTCGGTGGCTTTGACATGACATGAGGTGCTTGTGGGTGTTTGTGATGGTCTTATGGTTAGAATGGCTGTCCTAGCATGAAGTTTGTGTGTCTTTGCCATTTTGATATGCTTTGATCATGTTTAGGACTTTGCTCATGAGAGGCAAGTTTTTCGCAAAATTGCCAAAATCCATCTTAGCTTCGTCCAGTGGTTGTGAAACATGGTGATCATGTAGTTGAGATCGATACGAAGCCGTAGAGTACCTAACTTGCTCATTTGGACATGTGTAGCATTCTTTGTTGAATTTTGTATATTTGAGAAGCTCTAGGTTGAAAGTTTTGCATTTTTGGCTTGATTCATGCATTGCCAACAAGGGGGAGAAGTTTGAGCTTGAAATGGCTTGTTGGACGCGTTTAGAAGGTTTTCAGGTGGTTTCGAGCCATTTCTGGGCTCTGTTGTGCACCGGTCTGACCGGTCAGGGTCACCGGTCTGACCGGTGTGAGTGTTTGGTCCTGTACATATGTTGGGCACCGGTCGGCCGGTGGCGATGACCGGTCCGACCGGTGTGAGTGAAGTTCTTTGCGGTACCTGCCCTGTTTCATGTTGTTTCTTGCATGCATTCGTCCGGGGGGAGTTGCATTGGTTCGGGGGGGAGTTTGCATGTGTGCGGGGGGGAGCTCTTTGAGAGTTTTCGAGCTTTGTTTCGGTGGTTTGTGCTCTTTGCTTGAGCTTTGCTTTGTCTCGGATGTGTCGAGCCGTTGCCCTTGCCTAAGGGGTCCGAGACTTGTCTTCTTCAAGTGATCTTGCTCTTTGCCTTTGTTTGGCTTTCGATCGCTTGTTGGAGTTTCTTTTTGTTCGTTTCTTTTCTTTTTCTTTTCTCTCTTGTTACTTTCGTGTGGGTGTTGTCAATGCACTCATCAAGGGGGAGATTGAGGACCATGTGTGGTTCGAGGACCGGTGGATGGTCGCTTCCTTGTGTGATGAGTGATTGACAACGTTGTGTGGATCGATTCTTGGCTAAGTATTGCGGGTGCGGGTTGCGGCTTGACTCGTGTTGGTGCGGGTGAAGAACAAGCGCGAAAGGTCGTCGCCGGTGAGGCCTCCAAGTGTGGAGAAGACAAGTAGGCTTCGTTCGAGGGACCGGTGGCCGGCGGGGGTCAAGTGCGGGCCACATGGTGGCATGAACGAGCAAGATGAAGTCGTGGACGGTTTCTTGGTTGAGCCTCAAAACCAAGGTCGAGTCGGGACTACGTGGGAGCCGAGTCATGAGTGGAGATTGGCGGAGGCTACACGGAGTTCGCGGGGTTTCCGGTGGTTCACCGAGAAAACCACCGGGTTCCTTGGTTGATCCACAAAGCCAAGACCGGAGAACCGAAGACGGAGGTGCGGCGGCACCGGACCGGTCGACCGGTGGGTCCGGCCGGTCGGCCACGTGGGGACCGGTCGGACCGGTGGGGACCGGTCGGCCGGTGAGGAGCTGCCGGTCGACCGGTGTGCGGACGACGCGGTCCGGAATCTTCGAAGCGGAGGACACGCGTCGGGATCGCATGGCTTGCGTCGAGGCTACGCGGGGGTGCGGTCGTCGGGCATCCGTCCAGATGGTGAAGACATCAAGAATTCCAAATCCGCCCTTGAGGGGCTTGTATCCCTAGTTAGTAGAGAGGGGCATTTTAGACATTCGGTTGCCGCCTATATAACCCAAGAGGTGAGAGGATGGCAGCCAACTCTTGGAACCCTAGCTCATTAGTTTTCCTATTTTCCACCTATTTTCTCTAGGTTTTCCTTAGGACTAGCAAGAGAGCTTCACGGAGAGATCTTGTAGAGAGGGATGGATGATCGGGCGGCTTGCTAGACCTTGTACGAATCCTTGTTTCATGTATAGATGATTCGGCGTGATTCCTCAAGGTTTGGATGTGTTTTACCCGGTTGTTTTTGGTGGTGATTTTCGAGCCCTCTTCGGTGATTTCTTTGGAGTGTTTTTGGGGCTTTTCTCTTGGTGATTCGGTGGGGGAAATTTGTGGGAACCCTTCGTGGTTCTTTGGGCCGTGATTCCCCTCCCAAATCCGTGAGAAAAGTTGCTCGAATTTGGGGTTTCTTGAGTTCTTGGGTTGGAAGTGCTTTCGGCGGGATTTCTTCGATTCCTCCTTTTTGGACGAGATTTGGTGGGATTAAACTTGGCTATGGACTCCTCATGAGGTGCTCTCGATATCCCCAAAGTCTTGTTCAAGTCCGTGGAGCGATTCGGGAGATCGAGATTTGGATTTGGGGGAGTTGACCCGCGGGTCTTGTTCATCCCGAAGTCGCCGCCGAGCTACACGGTCGACCGGTGCTCTTGGCCGGTCCGGCCGGTGCGGGCCCTTGTGGGTTTTCGCTCGGGTGAGCGTCTTGGTGTGTTCTTTGTTGTCCCGTGGTGCTGCTTGTTTCGAGTTTGGGATCGTTTGGTGGTCGGTTGGCTGTTTGGTGCCTTGGGGGCTTTACGGTCGCCATCGGTCCGACCGGTGCGTCTCCACCGGTCGGCCGGTGTAGAGCCACTTAGTGGAAGTTGCTCGGGTTCACCGGCGGGGGACCGGCCCGGCCGGTGGTGCTCACCGGTCGACCGGTGTGGGTCCGTAGACTCGGGGTTTGTTGTTCCGCTGCGTTCTCGAGTCGGAGGGCTGTGTGTGTTGGTTCCTAGGTCCAGTGGCACTCCAGTGGCTACGTGGGCTTGGCCAACTTGGGTAGTGAGTCGGAGACGTGTGTTGGAAGCCGCGTTCGTCTTGTTGGAGTTCTCATCTCCATCGAGAAGAATTTTTATCGGCTCCCATTCACTCCCCCCCTCTCTGGTTCGCCGTATCGGTCCTTCACAAGCGCGACAAAAGGTCAAAGCTCAAGTGACTCAACTTCCTATGCCACTTCCACAACTCACTCGAAGAACCAGCCAAGAAACAACGCTCCACACCCGAAGACTGAGAAAAATCAGCACGAAACACCTGACCCTCGGGAACGACCATACAGACAAGGTCCCCTCGAGAGTCCAAAATCCGAGAACCACCTGGCCGAAACAACACCTCAAAGCCCTCATCCAACAACTGGGACACAGAAAGCAGATTGTACCCCAGTGATTGAACAAGAGCAACACGCCTCAGAGTGATCTTGTCACTCACTTTAATCTCACCTTCTGAAAGCACACGCCCACGCCCACGCCCATTGTCCCCAAAAGTAATGTACCTCCTTGTCACCACAGGGACGAGACTTGAGAACCACCCCCTGTCTCCGGTCATATGCCTCGAGCAACCGGAGTCAATCAACCAAATGTTCTTAAAGTCTCCCACCTGAAATTCAAAAATGAGCACGTGAGCGAACAAACGACTCAGCACTGGGGTTAGTACCAAAAGAGTAAAACCAGTGCCGAGCCATTTGCTCGAAAGTGGGGTTAGCACAAACCAAGCCATCTCTCCTACCAAAGCTACCTCCACAAACATCACCACTGTAACCACCCTGAGGGAACCACCCCTCTCTTCCTGGAGGAGGACCAAAACCACGAAAGAAAGCCCGTGGAACGTCCCTCCTCTCCTTCTCAAAACTACGACTCCTCCCATCCCCGTAGTGAACTCGAGGGGGAGAATGCTTAGCAACCTGACCACCTGCAAACTCTCCAGCCCAACCACCAGAACCACGACCTCCAGAAACAACCCTCGCACTTGTACGAGCACGAAACCCAAACTGCTGCCTGTCCAGGCCTGCACCGGTCTGACCGGTGCCCCACACCGGTCTGACCGATGTGGGCAGCAGCACCTCTAACAGCCTTCCGCTCTCCCCAAGCCCGAACTGTCATCACACTCGCCTTGGCCCTGGGCATCTGCACACGAGGCTCAAGTACTCCATCGGAAGGGTGGTACTTGTCCTTGTTAGCCCACTCCTTTGCCATTCTCTCCTCTCGCATCCTCTTGAAGCAAAACTCATCCTTATGACCATCTCTCCCACAATAGCCACAATGGAACCTCACAAGCTTAGGCTTAGGCTTGGGTTGTGGCTGCTCACTTGGTTTCTCTCCACTCAACTCCTCCACCGGTTTCCCTTCACTAGCCTTCTCACTTTCCTTCCCAAAGAACACTTTCCCGGAAGTGCTCACAAACTTGATAGGCTTTTAGAGATCATTTGTGGGTGTAGGAAACACGGGTGGAGCTGGGGTTGTGTCTAGTCGGTTCCTAAGATGGTTAGGTTTTGGGGGGAAATCATTTTTGTGGTGGGTTTTTGGTGGCTCTGGGATATTCTCTCCACTTCCCTCACCAACCTTGTTTGCCCCAAGTCCCTCACCATCCTCGCCTCTTAAATGCCTCGATCATCATCCTCAACTGAGGCTCATGACCAGACAACCAACCCATCAACTTTCTCAGCTCATCATTCTCATCCTGCAAACGATCAACATAATGTGCAAGTTCCAAATTTTTCAAAGCATGCATTTCACAGGTAGAGCATGATGTAGGCATGGATTCTTTCAGCTTAGCCTCAAGAGAACTAGTGTAAGCATGCATCTCATCAATCTTAGCATGCAAAACAAGGAAAGAAGTGCAGGCACCTAGCAAAGCAGGTCTAAACTTAAGCTCAGCCACTTCAACCCTAAGCACATCTAGTTCCTCGCACTTGGAGGCATGCTTCTCCTTAAACAAAGCGAGATCAGCAAGAAAGATGGAGCAATCAGCACAATCAACCTCATCCGAAACAACAGGGCTAGCCTTAAGGGAATCAATCTCAAGCTTGCTATCAAGCACCTGTGTCTCTAGCTCAGCCACTCTAGTCTAGCATCCTCGAGTGAAGCCCTAAGCTCTTTTCTCATTTTCTTGGCCTCTCTAAGCATGTCATCACGGTTATCAAGCAAAGAGCCAAGCCTCTCATTCTCCTGGCGCAAGAAGGGAAGTTCATCACGCACCTCGTCGTCGGAATCAGAGTTCGAGTCGCTCTGTGTGCTCTTCTTGCTGCCGGAGCTCAGCGCCATGGTGCAGAAGCCGTCTCTCGCGAAGCAGCTCAGCCCGCTCAGGTTCTTGGACGACTTCTTGCTCTTGCGACGATCACCTTCATCTTCACTGCTGCTCGAGCTCGAGGTGGAGTACGCGGAACTGGAGTCGACGTCGCTCGCTCCAACCATCGCTCGGGCCTTGCCTCGGCTCTCCTTCTTCCTCGATCGTCGCTCGTCCTTGTACTTGTTCTTGTGCTTGCTCTTGTGGTCGCGCCTCGACCGGTACTTGCCATCCATCCTCGACTTGTGCTTGTAGCCTTCCTTGTTCTTGACCTTCTCCGGGCAGTCGGCGACGAAGTGTCCTGGCTTGCCGCACTGGAAGCATGTCCTCGTGTTCCTCCTCATGTTCACTCGGTTCTCGTGCAGCCTCTCGAATCGCCTCGTCAAGAGTGCCAGCTCGTCCTCTCCAAGCACATCGAACTCCTCATCTGGCATAGACATCAAAGAGGAAAAAGATAACATCCTGATGGATGGGTTAGTGTTAGCCTTTCCTTTCAAACCACCAACGAGGACAAGAATATGGGAATCAGTTGGACCCTCGAGCTTGGCAGTCATGCCCCTATCCACCTCAGCCGACTTGAGCTTCGAGAACAGCTCGTTCACCATCAGAGTATCATACTTCTCTGACTCCACAATGGCCTCGAACTTTCCGCCCCAAATTGTACGATCCAAAGAGTGTAAGAGCTTGACCGCTCTATCATGATCATCGTATGGGAGCACGTCCACATTGGCCCTCATGTTGTTCACAACCACCGTGAACCTCTGAAACAAGGCATCGATGGACTCACCGGGGAGATGAGTGAAGTTCTCGTACTCTCTCCGGTAGGTCGCATACATCCGTGCCTGAACCTGGGCATTCCCAACATGAGCCTCCTTCAGCACCGTCCAAATTCTACAAGCCAAGTGCTCGGTGTGCACCCGATCGAACTCAAGCTGACACAAAGCACGAAACAAGTAGTCGACCGCCTTATTGTTGGCGTCGAATCTGTCCCTCGATCCTGGAGCAAGGAAGTCCATCGGCTGGACATAGCCTGTGTCCACCGTGACATCCCAAAGGTTCTGACCCTTTCCGCGGAGGAACGCACCCATCCGCATAATCCACATCTGGTAGTTCTTGCCATCGAAGTGTGGAGGACCCGAACCCCGTTCCTGGTACACCATCCTTGGATCTTAGACTGGTTAGGTTCAATAAAGACCTGAACCGGCTCTGATACCACTTGAAGGACCGATACGGCGAACCAGAGAGGGGGGAGTGAATGGGAGCCGATAAAAATTCTTCTCAAAGGAGATGGAAACTCCAACAAGATGAACACGGCTTCCAACACACGTCTCCGACTCACTACCCAAGTTGGCCAAGCCCACGTAGCCACTGGAGTGCCACTAGACCTAGGAACCAACACACAACCTTCCGACCCGAGAACACAGCAGAACACCAAACCTCGAGTCTACAGACCAACATCGGTCAGACCGGTGAGCACCACCGGTCAGACCGGTCCCTGCTGGTGAAACTAGGCAACTTTCACTAAGTGGCTCCACACCGGTCAGACCGGTGAGACATACCGGTTAGACCGGTCACAGCCTGAAAGCCCCCAAAGCACCAAACAGGCCAAACGACCACCAAACTGATCCAAACTCGAAACAACAGCAACACAGGACCACAACGAACACACCCAGATATTCACCTGAGCAAAAACCCACCGAGGGTTGCACCGGTCAGACCGGTCAAGAGCACCGGTCGGGTGGGGTGTAGCCTAGGCGACTCGGGATGAACAAAGCCCGCGGGTCAACTCCCCCAAATCCAAACCTCGATCTCCCGAATCGCTCCACGGACTTGAACAAGACTTTGGGGATATTAGGAACACCTCATGAGGAGTCCATAGCCAAGTTTAATCCCACCAAAACTTGTCCAAAAAAGGAGGAATCAAAGAAATCCTGCCAAGAACACCTCTAACCCTAGAACTCGGAAAACCCCAAAATCGAGCCCCTTTACTCACGGATTTAGGAAGGGAATCACAGCCCAAAGAACCACAAAGGGTTCCCACAAATTTCCCCCATCAAATCCCCAAGAGAAAGGTCCCGAAAACAACCCAAAGAAATCACCAAGAGAGGGCTCCGAAAATCACCACCAAGAACATCCGGGAACAACACATCCAAACCTTGAGGAACCACGCCGAATCATATATACATGCAACAAAGGTTCATACAAGGTCTAGCTTGCCGCCCGATCATCCAACCCTCTCACAAGATCTCACCATGAAGCTCTCAAGCTAGTCTTATGGAAATCCTAAGGAAAATAGGAAGGGAAAATAGGAAAGCAAATGAACTAGGGTTTCAAGGCTTGGCTGCCATCCTCTCACCTCTTGGGTTATATGGAGGCAACCGAAAGTCTAAAATGCCCTTTCCTAATAACTAGGGATACAAGCCCCTCAAGGGCGGATTTGGAAGTCTTCATGTCTTCTCCATCGGACGGATGCCCGGCGACCGCACCCTGCGTAGCCTCGACGCAAACCATGCGATCCCGACGCGTGTCCTCCACTTCGAAGATTCCGAACTGCGTCATCGCACACCGGTCAAACCGGTGCTCCTCACCGGTCAGACCGGTACCCACCGGTCAGACCGGTCAGACCCACCGGTCGGGGACCGGTCGGCACCTTCCGCAAAGACCGTCTTCGGTTCTTCGGTCTTGGCTTTGTGGATCAACCAAGGAACCCAGTAGTTTTCTGGTGAACCACCAGAAACCCCGCGAACTCGGTGTATCCTCCGCCAATCTCCACTCATGACTCGGCTCCCACGTAGTCCCGGCTCGACCTTGGTTTTGAGGCTCAACCAAGAAACCGTCCATGGCTTCATCTTGCTGTTCATGCCACCATGCGGCCCGCACTTGACCCCGTTGGCCACCGGGTCCCTCGAACGAAGCCACTTGTCTTCCCCACACCTGGAGGCCTCACCGGCGACGACCTTTCGTGCTTGTTCTTCACCTGCACCAACACCAGTCAAGCCGCAACCTGCACCTGCAATACGTAACCAAGAATCAGTCCACACAACGTTGTCCATCACTCATCACACAAGGAAGCGACCATCCACCGGTCCTCGAACCACACATGGTCCTCATTGGTAAATATATCCGCCAATTGATCATCCGTGCTTACTCCATCAATCTTGATATCTGCTTTGCTCACGTGATCTCTAAGAAAATGGTGCCAAATATCAATATGCTTGGTTCTAGAGTGTTGAACCGGATTGTTTGCAATCTTGATGGCACTTTCATTGTCACATAAGAGAGGAATTTCCTTGAATTTCACACCATAATCAAGAAGTGTTTGCTTCATCCATAGCAATTGAGCACAACAACTTCCCGCTGAGATATATTCCGCTTCGGCGGTAGAAAGAGCCACTGAATTTTGCTTCTTAGATGACCAAGAAACAAGTGACCGTCCAAGCAATTGACAACCTCCGGAAGTGCTCTTCCTATCAACCTTGCAACCGGCGTAATCCGAGTTCGAAAAGTCTACTAACTCAAATTGAGCACCCTTTGGATACCAAAGACCAATGTTAGGAGAATACTTCAAGTATCTCATAATCCGCTTTACGGCGGTCAAATGACATTCTTTAGGTGTGGCTTGAAATCTAGCACACATGCACACACTAAACATGATATCGGGCCTAGATGCGGTAAGATAAAGCAAACTACCAATCATGGACCTATAAAGCTTAAGATCAACCGGTTTACTTCCCTCATCAAGATCAAGATGTCCATTAGTAGCCATAGGAGTTTTGATGGGTTTTGCATCTTCCATGCCAAATTTCTTTAAGATGTCCCTCACATATTTAGATTGGCAAACAAAAGTGCCTTCCTTCAATTGTTTGATTTGAAGACCAAGGAAGAAACTCAATTCATCAATCATAGACATTTCAAATTCCCTAGACATCATTTCTCCAAATTCTTTACAAAAGTCTTCATTTGTTGAACCAAAGATGATATCATCAACATAAATTTGACAAATAAAGATGTCATTTCCAATTTTCTTGGTGAACAATGTAGTATCAACCTTTCCAATTTTAAAGCCCTTTGAAAGAAGAAAGTCCCGAAGCCTTTCATACCAAGCACGAGGGGCTTGTTTCAACCCATATAATGCCTTAGAGAGCTTGTACACATGATTAGGCTTTGTGGGATCTTCAAAGCCGGGAGGTTGCTCAACATATACTAGTTCACTAATTTTCCCATTCAAGAAGGCACTTTTGACATCCATTTGATATAACTTGATATTGCGAGAACAAGCATAAGCAAGCAAAATTCTTATAGCTTCAAGTCTAGCTACGGGAGAAAAGGTTTCATCAAAATCCAATCCCTCTACTTGAGTATAACCTTGAGCAACTAATCTAGACTTGTTCTTCACAACAATACCATCTTCATTTTCTTTGTTTCGGAAGACCCATTTAGTGCCAATGACATTATGATTCTTGGGTCTTTCAACCAACTCCCAAACTTAATTTCTAGTGAAATTATTTAATTCTTCTTGCATGGAAATAACCCAATCCGGATCATTAAATGCTTCATCTACACGCTTAGGCTCATGGAAAGAGACAAAAGAATAATGTTGACAAAAAGAAGCAACACGAGATCGAGTTTGAACACCCTTACTAATGTCACCCACGATTTGATCAATAGGGTGATCTTTGGCGACTTGATGATGAAATCTTGGCTGATCAATTGGTTCTTGAGTTGATGGAGAAGGTGTAGTCATATGGTCCATTTGATCATCTTCTTGGGGTGAGTCATTGTTACTTGAGTTACCATTTTTTTGATCATGATCATTTGTTGTGGAAGTAGATGGGTTAACTTGAATAGATATTGATGACCTTCATCATCGTCTTCTTCTCTAGGCATCATATCCCCAATGGCCATAGTCTTCATTGCTTTGCTTAATTCTTCACCTCTCACATCATCTAAATTCTCTTTTTCATCTTGAGAGTCCAATGTTTCATCAAATTGCACATCATATGCTTCCTCAACAAATCCTTTAGACTTGTTGTATACTCTATAGGCTTTGGAATTTGAAGAATATCCAAGAAGAAATCCCTCATCACACTTACTTTGAAATTTAGACAACCGAGATCCTTTCCTCAAGATATAGCACTTGCAACCAAAAACCCGGAAATATGAAATATTGGGCTTCCTTCCATTTAGAAGTTCATATGGTGTTTTGTTGAAGAATCTATGACAATATAGCCTATTAGAGGCATGGCAAGCGGTGTTGATAGCTTCAGCCCAAAAAGAATCCGAAACTTTGTACTCATCTAGCATTGATATTGCCATCTCAATCAAGGTCCTATTCTTCCTCTCAACTACACCATTTTGTTCCGGTGTATATGTAGTTGAAAACTCATGCTTGATTCCTTTCTCATCACAAAACTCTTCGACATTTGTGTTTTTGAACTCACTACCATTGTCACTTCTTACTTTCTTCAACTTTAGTTCAAATTCATTTTCGGCTCTTCTCACAAATGACTTAAAAATATCACAAGTAATAGCTTTGTCATGAAGAAAGAATACCCATGTGAATCTTGGATAATCATCCACAATTACAAGACAATAGGTATTGCCACCAATGCTTCTATATGTAGTAGGACCAAATAAAAAATCCATAAGTAGTAATTCCAATGGTCTTGTGGTTGACATAGTACTCTTGTTAGGATGTGGATTGGCAACTTGTTTTTCGGCTTGACAAGCACTACACAATTTATCTTTCTCAAATTTTACATCTTTCAAGCCAAGAACCAAGTCATGTTTCACCAATCGTTTGATTTGTTCCATACCAACATGACCAAGTATTCTATGCCACAACCAACCCATAGAAGCCTTTGAGAAGAAGCAAGTAGTCAAATTTGCCTTTTTAGATGAGAAATCTACTAGATATAAGCTCTCATGGCGAAAACCCTTAAAAATAGAATCTTTCCCATCAAGTGAGGTAACCTCAAAATCATTGCTAGTGAAAGTACATTTATAGCCATTGTCACAAAGTTGAGCGATAGATAGCAAATTGAAATTAAGAGAATCAACTAGCAAGACATTAGAGAGATTATAATCTTTAGAGATAGGTATTTCACCAATGCCTTTTACACCTCCTTTGCTATCATCTCCAAAAGTGATGTTATCAAAATCGGAAATGTCTTCATAAAGATGAGAGAATATTTTCCTTTCGCCGGTCATGTGGTTTGTACAATCACTATCAACTACCCAATGTCTTCCTCCGGCTTTATAGTTCACCTACAAAAGAAATTTCTCTGTTTTAGGTACCCAAATTTTCTTGGGTCCTTCAATGTTAGTGACCAAAATTTTAGGCACCCAAATAGATTTCTTTTTACTACTACCAAGAGAGCGACCAACATATTGAGCACAAACAACACCCTTAGAATCTTTCTTAAGAATATAGAAGGATCCAAGGATATGGTCTTCTTTCTCTTGCATTGGTGATTCACATCAACCTTTGTCTTGCACTTATGACACATCTTCATCTTTTCTTCTTCCTCAAATGACACATTTGAATTTACAAAGATACTTTTCTTAGAAATTAAAGCCTCTTTTCCTTTCTTGGGAAAGTAACCAAGTGCATTTTTATCTAAGGTGAATTTTTGATTTGTCCAAATATGATTAAACCAAACATGACTTCCAAAATATCGTGCAAGATCCTTAGACAAACACTCAATTTCCTTCTTCAAAGATTCATTTCCAATAATAGAGAGTCATAAGACATATCCTCACTAATGCAAGAGCTAGTGCTTGTGATACAAGATGGGTTAGATGAACAAGGAGAAGTATTCAATATATTACATTCAACACCCATACTCATTTTTCCTTTGACTTCTTGTGCAAGGAGAGAGTTGTGAGCTTCCTTAAGCTTCTCATGCTTATCTTTAAGAGTTTCCCAAGAAATGTTAAGTGTTTCATGGGAAGTCTTTAGATTTTCATGAGTAGTCTTTAGCTCCTCAAAAGAATTTTGAAGTGAAACATTTTTCAACTCCAAATCCTTCAACTTTGATCTCTCCAAGCGCAATTTGTCATCGGACTTAATAATCATGGCAACAAGATCATCATAAGATAAAGCATTATCATCATTATCACTATCACAATCATCACCATCATCGTCGATTATTACCTTTGATTCACCTTTTGCCATGAGACAATAT
This sequence comes from Cenchrus americanus, assembly GCA_947561735.1. Lineage (NCBI taxonomy): Eukaryota > Viridiplantae > Streptophyta > Magnoliopsida > Poales > Poaceae > Cenchrus > Cenchrus americanus. The sequence goes on from OX387240.1 coordinate 63,511,594, forward strand.
GGCTTGGAGAAGAGTGAAGGAGCTTCCTTGATAGCAACCCCGGCAAGACCTCTTGAAGGCTTGTCATCATCTTCTTCATCGGAGCTTGCATCGGAATCCCACTCAACAAAGTATGCTTGACCATTCTTCTCCTTCTTGTAATATTTCTTCCTCTTAGGTACACTCGTCTTGTCTTTCTTCTTGCCATACTTGTCTTCTTTCTTATTTGGACAATTAATTGAGATATGTCCAATTTCACCACAATTGAAGCAATCTTTGCCTTCAAAAGGATTCTTCTTTGAAGATTTCCCCATCTTGCCAAACTTCTTCTTCTTCATGATTCTTCTAAGTCCCTTTACAATAAGAGCCATTTCCTCATCGGAGTCAATATCTTGGTTCTCATCATCATTTTCTTCTTGAGTAGCCTTGGCCTTGAGAGCAATATTTTTCTTCTCTTCATTCATTGATTGGACTTGAACTTCCTTTTGTGATTGCTTGAATAAGTCATGAGTTTGCACTTCACCAAGCACCTCCGTAGGAGTCATCTTACTCAAGTCACTCCTCACAAGCAAGGTCACAATTGTCTCATATTTTTCCGGAAGGAACCTAAGGAACTTGTGAGAGAAGTCTTTGTTTGATGCATCAAAATCAAGACACTTGAGTTCATTCACTATATCATTCAACCGGCTGAACATGGTTGAAACATCTCCATCCTTCTTCATGGTGAATTCATTGAACTTTCCCTTGTACACATAAAGTTTTGCTTCTTTAACGGTAGATGTTCCCTCGTAAATTTCCATAAGCTTCTCCCATATCTCATTTGCCTTCTCAAGTCCCTTCACTCTATTGAATTCACTAAGAGCAAGAGCATTGTAAAGCACACTCAAGGCTCTATCATTGAGTTTTTAATTTTTATCATCTTGATCCGACTTATTATTAGGATCCAAAATAACATATCCTTCCATTACCATTCTCCATAATTCTCTTCCCAAGGCCTTAAAGTGAACCTCCATTCTTTTCTTCCAATAGTATAATTGTTCCCATCAAAGACCGGTGGCTCCCCAACATGAAACTTATCTTCCTCAGCCATTTATCCTACTCCGAGATGGTTAAATCTCTCAAATAAGGAGTCCTTGGCTCTGGTACCACTTGTAGGATCTAGGATACCGACTAGAGAGGGGTGAATAGGCGGTTTAATTCAAGGACTGATACGGCGAACCAGAGAGGGGGGAGTGAATGGGAGCCAATAAAAATTCTTCTCGAAGGAGATGGAAACTCCACCAAGATGAACACGGCTTCCAACACACGTCTCCGACTCACTACCAAGGTTGGTCAAGCCCACGTAGCCACTGGAGTGCCACTGGACCTAGGAACCAACACACCACCTTCCGACCCGAGAAACACAGCGGAAAAACCAAACCTCGAGTCTACAGACCCACACCGGTCAGGCCGGTGAGCACCACCGGTCAGACCGGTCCCTACTGGTGAAACTGGGCAACTTCCACTAAGTGGCTCTACACCGGTCAGACCGGTGAGACACACCGGTCAGACCGATGGCAGCCTGAAAGTCCCCAAGGCACCAAACAGGCCAACCGACCACCAAACGGACCCAAACTCGAAACAGCAGCAACACGGGACAATAACAAACACACCAAGACGTTCACCCGAGCAAAAACCCACAAGGGCTCACACCGGTCAGACCGGTCAAGAGCACCGGTCAGACCGGTGTAGCCTGGGCAGCTCGGGATAAACAGCACCCGCGGGTCAACTCCCCCAAATCCAAAACTCGATCTCCCGAATCACTCCACGGACTTGAACAAGACTTTGCGGATATCAGAAACACCTCATGAGGAGTCCATAGCCAAGTTTAATCCCACAAAAACTCGTCCAAAAAGTAGGAATCGAAGAAATCCCGCCGAAAGCACTTCCAACCCAAGAACTCAAGAAACCCCAAGATCGAGCACCTTTACTCACGGATTTGGGAGGGGAATCACAGCCCAAAGAACCACGAAGGGTTCCAACAAATTTCCCCCATCAAATCCCCAAGAGAAAAGTCCCGAAAACAACCCAAAGAAATCACCGAGAGAGGGCTTCGAAAATCACCACCAAGAACAACCGGGAAACACATCCAAACCTTGAGGAACCACGCCGAATCATCTATACATGAAACAAAGGTTCGTACAAGGTCTAGCAAGCCGCTCGATCATCCATCCCTCTCAACAAGATCTCTCCGTGAAGCTCTCTTGCTAGTCCTAAAGAAAACCTAAGGAAAATAGGTGGAAAATAGGAAAACTAATGAGCTGGGGTTCCAAGAGTTGGCTGCCATCCTCTCACCTCTTGGGTTATATGGAGGCAACCGAATGTCTAAAAAGCCCTTCTCTAACAACTAGGGATAGAAGCCCCTCAAGGGCGGATTTGGAATTCTTGATGTCTTCACCATCGGACGGATGTCCGGCGACCGCACCCTGCGTAGCCTCGACGCAAGCCATGCGATCCTGACGCGTGTCCTCCGCTTCGAAGATTCGGTCGCGTCGTCGCACACCGTCGACCGGTGCTCCTCACCGGTCGATTGGTCCCCACCGGTCCGACCCACCGGCCGGACCGGTCCGCGCCGTCGTTGCAGCCTCCGTCTTCGGTTCTCGGTCTTGGCTTTGTGGATCAACCAAGGAACCCGGTGGTTTTCTCGGTGAACCACCGGAAACCCCGCGAACTCGGTGTAGCCTCCGCCAATCTCCACTCATGACTCGGCTCCCACGTAGTCCCGGCTCGACCTTGGTTTTGAGGCTCAACCAAGAAACCGTCCACGACTTCATCTTGCCGTTCATGCCACCATGCGGCCCGCACTTGACCCCGCTGGCCACCGGGTCCCTCGAACGAAGCCTACTTGTCTTCTCCACACCTGGAGGCCTCACCGGCGACGACCTTTCGCGCTTGTTCTTCACCTACACCAACACCAGTCAAGCCGCGACCTGCACCTGCAATACTTAGCCAAGAATCAGTCCACACAACGTTGTCAATCACTCATCACACAAGGAAGCGACCATCCACCGGTCCTCGAATCACACATGGTCCTCAATCTCCCCCTTGATGAGTGCATTGACAACACCCGCATAAAAGTAACAAGAGAGAAAAGAAAAAGAAAAGAAATGAACAAAATGAAACTCCAACAAGTGGTCGAAAGCCAAACAAAGGCAAAGAGCAAGATCACTTGAAGAAGACAAGTCTCGGACCCCTTAGGCAAGGGCAACGGCTCAACACATCCGAGACAAAGCAAAGATCAAGCAAAGAGCGCAAACCACCGAATCAAAGATCGAAAACTCACAAAGAGCTCCCCCTGCACACATGCAAGCTCCCCCTGAACCAATGCACCTCCCCCTGGACGAATGCATGCAAACCACTTGAAAACAGGATAGCTGCAGCACTTTCAGCTCACACCGGTCAGACCGGTCATCACCACCGGTCAGACCGGTGCCTAACATGTGTACAGGACCAAGCCTCACACCAGTCAGACCGGTGCTCTTCACCGGTCAGACCGGTGTACAACAGAGCCCAGAAATGGCTCGAAACCACCTGAAAACCTTCTAAATGCGTCCAGTAAGCCATTTCAAGCTCAAACTTCTCACCCTTGTTGGCAATGCATGAATCAAGCCAAAAATGCAAAACTTTCAACCTAGAGCTTCTCAAATAGACAAAATTCCACAAAGAATGCTACACATGTCCAAATGAGCAAGTTAGGTACTCTACGGCTTCGTATCGATCTCAACTACATGATCACCAAGTTTCACAACCATTGGACGAAGCTAAGATGGATTTTGGCAATTTTGCGAAAAACTTGCCTCTCATGAGCAAAGTCCTAAACATGATCAAAGCATATCAAAATGGCAAAGCCACACAAACTTCATGCTAGGACAGCCATTCTAATCATAAGACCATCACGAACACCCACAAGCACCTCATGTCATGTCAAAGCCACCGAGCCATGTGCCTACTTCTATGTATGAGACTTCTCATTGGTAGGCATCATGCAACGGTTTAGCACCCAAAGCAAATTAAATTCAGGACATATGACATGGGAGCACATTTCCAAGCATTTTTCATTTCATTTTCAGATTTGTAAATGGTACATGAAATGTCTTTGCGACAAAAAGGAACTTATGCTCCTCCACAAGATAAACCAAGAGGGCTAAACATTCATGATGGCAAATGAGCCTTTGGCCCCATATGATCAATAAACTAGCTATCCAACCACAAATTAAGCATAGCAAGGCCACAAAAACATGTCAAGAGCATGTAAAGGCATTTACACATGAGAGAGCATACATGTGACATTTTTCAAAAGCATAGCTATCAACCATGGATTATTCATCAAGATCATCAAGAGCTAAGCCAAACTAACCATAGCATACCAAACAAGCTCACAAAGACATATATCTCATTCCATGGTGAACAATGTATATAAGAGAAGCTTTTCCTAACCAATGCATATGATACAAAATGCATACAATCTAAGATACAAGGATGCCTATACATCATGTTACATATGCCATGCCAAATGCAAGAAATGCACAAAGGAAAGCTATACATTTGCTACAAAGGAGCTCCCACACACAAAGCTCACAAACCGCCGGCTCCTCGAGGGGAGGCAAAAAGGGCTCGACACCACCGGCAAAAGAGCAAAGGAGCACAAAACTCACAAGCTCCCCCTAAACACATGCACTAGGGCCAAAGAGCATACAAAGCTCACCCTACACACATGAGATAGAGAAGGAGCAAAACAAACCAAGTGGCTTGACCAAGGCCACACACTCGAAGAACACAAATACACTTACTTTTATCATTTCTTCACAATTCACTCATCCTTGTCCACCATCCCCGAAAGTGATGCACCTACATGTCACCACCGGGATATGAAGCCGAAGAACCACCCCCAAAATCAACCAAATGTTCTCCGGGCTATCCACCTGCAACTCAAAACCAAGAGCGAGAGCGAGCAAACGACTCAACACTGGGGTTAGTTCCAAATGTGTAAAACCAGTGCCTAGCCATTTGCTCGAAAGTGGGGTTAGCACAAACCAAACCATCTTTCCTACCAAAGCTACCTCCACGAACACCACTACGGTAACCACCATGAGGGAACCAACCCTCTCTGCCTGGAGGAGGACCAAAACCACGAAAGAAGGCCCGTGGACTGTCCCTCCTCTCCTTCTCAAAGCTAAGACTCCTCCCATCCCCGTAGTGAGCTCGAGGGGGAGAATGCCTAGCAAACGTCCTCCCCGCAAACTCTCCATCCCAACCACCGGAACCACGAACTCCGAACCAAACCTCGCACCCGTACGAGCACGAAACCCAACCGCCGCCTATCCGGCCCGCACCGTCCGACCGGTGCCCCTCACCGTCCGACCGGTGTAGCCTGGGCAGCAACACCTCCAACAGCCTTCCGCTCTCCCCAAGCCCGAACTGACCTCACACTCGCCTTGGCCCTGGGCAACTGCACACGAGGCTCAAGTACACCATCGGAAGGGTGGTACTTGTCCTTGTTAGCCTACTCCTTCGCCATTCTCTCCTCACGCTTCCTCTTGAAGCAAAATGCTCTCTTGTGACCATCCTTTCCACAAAACTCACAATGGAAACGGACTGATCTGGGCTTAGGCTTGGGATGAGGCTCTTCACAAGGCTTCTCACTTGGTTTCTCACTAGGCTTTTCACTTGCCTTCTCACTCGGTTTTTCTCTTGGTTGGTTTGGCTTGGATGCAAACTTGTCTTTGGGTGTGGGTTGTGGTGGAACTGAAACATTCCCAAATTTCCTTTCTCTCTCACCACTGCCCTCACCAACCTTATCCAATCCCAAAGCCCAACCGTTAAAGCGCTTACAGCTAGCAATCATCATACCAAGCTGAGGTTCTTGACTCGACAACCAACTCAGCGCTTCACGCAACTTATCATTCTCATCTTGCAAGCGACCAACACATTTTGCAAGATCCAAATTCTTCATAGCATGCAACTCACATGTAGAGCAAGAAGTAGGAATTGGCACTTTCAAATCAGCCTCAAGCGAAACAATGCGAGAACGAAGCTCAACAATTTTCTCATGCAAACCGGGGCAAGAAGTGCAAGCACCAAGCAAAGTGGGTCTAGATTGTAGCTCGGCCAACTCAACCCTAAGCACATCTAGTTCCTCACACTTGGAGGCATACTTCTCCCTAAGATCACCAAGTCGCCTAGGAAACCGAGCAATCAACACAATCATTTTCATCAGAAACAACAGGGCTAGCCTTAAGCGAATCAATGTCAAGCTTGCTATCAAGAACCTGTGTTTCTAGCTCAGCCACTCTAGTCCTAGCATCCTCGAGCAAGGATCTAAGCTCCTTCCTAAGCTTCTTAGCCTCTCTAAGCATGTGATCACGATTATCAAGCAAGTCAACCAACTCCTCATTCTCCTTGCGCAAAGAAGAGAGCTCATCACATACCTCATCCTCGGAATCCAAGTCCGAGGCGTCCTTCTAGCTTCTCTTGCTGCTCGAACTGCGAGCCATGCCGCAGAAATCGTCCTTGAGGCTTAGGCCCGTCACACAACGGCCGTTGAGATACTTGCCGATGTTCTTCTTCTTCTTCTTGTCATCCTCTTCGTCTTCATCACTCGAGCTTGAAGACGTGTCCTCGGAATCAGACTCGATGTCGCTTGATCTCTTAATCTTCTCTCGAGACCGCGTCTTCTTCTCATGTCCATGATCCTTCTTCCTGGACTTCTTCTTCTTGTCCATGAACTTGTGCTTGTCGTGGTTGTTCACCTTTGGACACTCGGCGAAATAGTGTCCAGTCTTGCCGCACTTGAAGCATGTCCTCGTGTTCCTCCTCTTGTTCACTCGGTTCTCGTGCAGCCTCTCGAACCGCCTCGTCAGGAGCGCCAGCTCGTCCTCTTCAAGCACGTCGAACTCCTCATCTGGCATAGACATCAAAGAGGACAAAGAGAACATCCTGGTGGATGGGTTAGTGTTAGCCTTTCCATTTGAACCACCGATGAGGGCGAGACTATGAGAGTCAGTCGGGCCCTCGATCTTGGCTGTCATGCCCCTATCCACCTCAGCCGACTTGAGCTTCGAGAACAGCTCGTTCACCGTCAGAGTGTCATACTTCTCCGACTCCACAATGGCCTCGAACTTTCCGCCCCAAATCGTACGATCTAAAGAGTGTAAGAGCTTGACCGCTCTATCATGATCATCGTACGGGAGCACGTCCACATTGGCCCTCATGTTGTTCACAACCACCGTGAACCTCTGAAACAAGGCATCGATGGACTCACCGGGGAGATGAGTGAAGTTCTCATACTCTCTCCGGTAGGTCGCATACATCCGTGCCTGAACCTGAGCATTCCCAACATGAGCCTCCTTCAACACCGCCCAAATCCTACAAGCCAAGTGCTCGGTGTGCACCCGATCGAACTCAGGCTGACACAAAGCACGAAACAAGTAGTCGACCGCCTTATTGTTGGCGTCGAATCTGTCCCTCGATCCTGAAGCGAGGAAGTCCATTGGCTGGACATAGCCTGTGTCCACCGTGACATCCCAAAGAAGCTGACCCTTTCCGCGGAGGAACGCACCCATCCGCTTGCTCCACATCTGGTAGTTTTTGCCATCGAAGTGTGGAGGACCCGAGCCCCGTTCCTAGTACGCCATCCTTGGATCTTAGACTGGTTAGAGTCAATAAAGACCCGAACCAGCTCTGATACCACTTGAAGGACTGATACGGCGAACCAGAGAGGGGGGAGTGAATGGGAGCCGATAAAAATTCTTCTCGAAGGAGATGGAAACTCCACCAAGATGAACACGGCTTCCAACACACGTCTCCGACTCACTACCAAGGTTGGTCAAGCCCACGTAGCCACTGGAGTGCCACTGGACCTAGGAACCAACACACCACCTTCCGACCCGAGAAACACAGCGGAAAAACCAAACCTCGAGTCTACAGACCCACACCGGTCGACCGGTGAGCACCACCGGCCGACCGGGGCCCCTACCGGTGAAACTGGGCAACTTCCACTAAGTGGCTCTACACCGGTCGGACCGGTGAGACACACCCGCCGTACCGATGGCACCGAAAGCCCCCAAGGCACCAAACAAAGCCAACCGACCACCAAACGGACCCAAACTCGAAACAAGAAAGCAACATGGGACAATAACAAACACACCAAGACGTTCACCCGAGCAAAAACCCACAAGGGCTCACACCGGTCAGACCGGTCAAGAGCACCGGTCGGGACCGGTGCGGCTCGGGCGGACTCGGGATGAACAGCACCCGCGGGTCAACTCCCCCAAATCCAAAACTTGATCTCCCGAATCACTCCACGGACTTGAAAAAGACTTTGGGGATATCAGGAACACCTCATGAGGAGTCCATAGCCAAGTTTAATCCCACAAAAACTCGTCCAAAAAGGAGGAATCGAAGAAATCCCGCCGAAAGCACTTCCAACCCAAGAACTCAAGAAACCCCAAGATCGAGCACCTTTACTCACGGATTTGGGAGGGGAATCACAGCCCAAAGAACCACGAAGGGTTCCCACAAATTTCCCCCATCAAATCCCCAAGAGAAAGGTCCCGAAAACAACCCAAAGAAATCACCGAGAGAGGGCTCCAAAAATCACCACCAAGAACAACCGGGAAAACACATCCAAACCTTGAGGAACCACGCCGAATCATCTATACATGAAACAAAGGTTCGTACAAGGTCTAGCAAGCCGCCCGATCATCCATCCCTCTCAACAAGATCTCTCCGTGAAGCTCTCTTGCTAGTCCTAAAGAAAACCTAAGAAAAATAGGTGGAAAATAGGAAAACTAATGAGCTAGGGTTCCAAGAGTTGGCTGCCATCCTCTCACCTCTTGGGTTATATGGAGGCAACCGAATGTCTAAAAAGCCCTTCTCTAACAACTAGGGATACAAGCCCCTCAAGGGCGGATTTGGAATTCTTGATGTCTTCACCATCGGACGGATGCCCGGTGACCGCACCCTGCGTAGCCTCGACGCAAGCCATGCGATCCCGACGCGTGTCCTCCGCTTCGAAGATTCGGACCGCGTCGTCGCACACCGGTCGACCGGTGCTCCTCACCGGTCGAGCCGGTCCCCACCGGCCGACCCACCCGTCGACCGGTCTTGCGCCGCCGGCAGCCTCCGTCTTCGGTTCTCCGGTCTTGGCTTTGTGGATCAACCAAGGAACCCGGTGGTTTTCTTGGTGAACCACCGGAAACCCCGCGAACTCGGTGTAGCCTCCGCCAATCTCCACTCATGACTCGGCTCCCACGTAGTCCCGGCTCGACCTTGGTTTTGAGGCTCAACCAAGAAACCGTCCACGACTTCATCTTGCTGTTCATGCCACCATGCGGCCCGCACTTGACCCCGCTGGCCACCGGGTCCCTCGAACGAAGCCTACTTGTCTTCTCCACACCTGGAGGCCTCACCGGTGACGACCTTTCGCGCTTGTTCTTCACCTGCACCAACACCCGCCCAAGCCGCAACCTGCACCTGCAATACTTAGCCAAGAATCAGTCCACACAACGTTGTCAATCACTCATCACACAAGGAAGCGACCATCCACCGGTCCTCGAACCACACATGGTCCTCATTAATAACTAAAACCACAACACTAGAGAAATTTAATTAGAACCACAAGGAGAATTAAATCTCTACCTACTCTATTCCTATGTTAGGGTTTTGCGGCCTAGGGTGACAAGATAAACAACAATCTCTAGAAACAAAATGCTCAAAGTAAAGTACTTGAAAGGAAATTGAGGAAAGAAATAACCGAGCACAAGAGACGAATGTTATCCCGTGGTATCGATGACTTGTCGGTCACCCCTAATCCACGTTGAGGTGGATTCAATGTTCAACCGCTCCTCTATCAAGACACCACTTGATCTTGAGCCGGTTAGAACCAAAGAACCACTCCACACCTCGATTCCACTAGAGTTGCTCTTTACCACTCCGGTGAGGTGAGCACAATACCTCTCACAACACGAAATCCGGAGCCACGCACAATCTTCTTGCGAGCTTCAACAGATTCTTTCACCACCATGCTGCCTAGGAAGCGACAACTTCCAAGAGTAACAAATCAACCACTAGCTTGATGATTCCCTAGTGCCACAAAGATCAAAACCTTGATGCAATGCACTAGAAGCTCTCAATCTCACAAAGAATACAACCACTAAGCCAAGTGAGTGAGAGAGAGGAGAGGGAGAGCTCTACAAGGGAGTATGGACCTTTCAAAGTGCCAAGAGAGGCTCTCCAACCCCGGCTTGGAGTATAAATACTTCCCCTTCCCGTTACTAGCCGTTAGGGGCAAAACGCGTACCTCGCGGACTGTCCGCGATGACCTCGCGGACTGTCTGCGTTTGAATTCCAACGGTAAAAACGCGAAGTCAACGGCTGGGGGGACTGACCATTGGGCCGGGCGGACTGTCCGCCGGGACCTCGCGGACCGTCCGCCCGAGCCCCGCGGACCCGTCCGCGGGCGCCCCGCGACCGTCCGCCCGGTCCACCGGGTTGCACCCTGTTCTGTTAAGAATAACAAACCGTCCGCCTGGGGTCCGCGAACTGTCTGCCTGGAAGCGCATTTTCTCAAAAACTTTTGCCCAAAAACTCAGGTATTAAATAAAAATCAACAACCCGCGGACCGTCCGCCCCAAGGGCCCGGACTGTCCGCCAGATACCTGAAAACTTATTTTTCTTATGATTTTCAATGAAACCCTTTTACCAAAAGAAACCGCCACTCATCTAAATGCAATGCATGCAAATTTTTTATCCAAGTGGCACTATGGAAAGTCAAGCCAATGAAATTGATCGCTCTTGATAGTACGGCTATCTATCCTATTAACCCGGTCATTTAACATCCTCTAATCACCATATGACCGGTAAACATAAAACCCTATCTTTTACCTTTGCCTTGAGCTCTTTCCAACCCACGTCATACAAGACCTTCTCATTTATACCGCATGATCTCATCATTTCACCAGACTAACCTATTCTTATAACTCAAATAAAAATGTTAGTCCATAATGATTGTCATTAAATACCAAAACACGAATTAGGGGCCTAGATGCCTTCACGAGGGTGAGCGCCGCTCGGCCCAAGGCCGCTAGCGTCCCTCCCTTCTCTATTTTCTCCCTCCCCTTCTTCCCTAGCCCCAAAACCATGAGGACCAGAGAGGTGTACCGCCCATGGCGGCCTGGAGGAGAAGGCGGCGGCGCCGCCGCTGGCCCCCTCGCCGCGCGCGCGCGTTCCCCTTAGGGTGAGCGCGCCGCCGTCGAGCGGCTCGGTGGTGGTGCCAAGACCCGCGCGGCGGTGGTGGTCCGACGCTCCCCGCATGCCTGCGTCCGCGCGGTGCGCGCCCAAGGCGGCACCGGCGGTGGTGGTGACGGTGAGGTAGGGGTCCACTGGTAGGTCCCTTTTCGTGTCCTTTGCACTTTTAGATCTAGGGTTAGGGTTTCGGCTTCGTTTTACTTTTTCGATTCGAGATCAATTTTGCTTCTCCTTTTCATCTACCGAAGACTAGATCTACGACCTAACCTGGCTCTGGTACCATTGATAGACTTAACGGATCTACTAGGTGCAGATCTAGTCGGGTACAAACTGTGACTGTGTGAATGTACATATGTAATGCATGAAAGAACAGAGAGAGAGAGGAGATGGGAGATGTACCGTCTCCGGCAGGGGTGCTGCCGGAACCGCTAGCCATGTAGGAGATCTGCGCGAGGGCAGCGACGCGAAGGCGGTGTCCGCGCTAGGGCGGGGGCCGACGGTCGAGGGCGATGGCGGCGGCGGTGGTGCTTCCCGTCACTGCTGCGCTCCATGTAGATCGGACTAGGGAATGTAGGTGGGGGTGTGTGGCTGGCGGCAAACCTCGTATCGCGAGCCTACGGCCCCCACCTCCTTTATATAGCACAGTGTGACAAGGGCCCACCAACCATTTAGGGTTGGGCGCCCCCGATCAGGGCGCGAGATTAAGGGCCCAGTGGGCCGTTGGGCCCACTGATGAGGAGATCAATCTAACATAACCATCTAGGCCCTTTCACACCTTTGGTAATGGTGTTTTTCGGTGATAAATGATAACCATATGCTTGTGACTAACCTTTGTTTTGTAGCAGATTATATCTTGGGTTATTGTAATAAGTATTGAATGCAAAGAGACCCCTCAATTTGAATGTATGGACGACAAATGAAAAAATACTACAAGGCTAAGGACTTTGTTAGTTCCAAGTGTCACAAGGAGATGAAGGACACTTGTCTTTCTAGTTTGTAGTATTTGATCGTACTATTAAGAGGGGTTCATGCACTAGTACCTTGACCATGCACCAAAAGTCATGAAAATATGCACACTCAAGTTCCTTGGATGTTAATCAGCTCAAAGTGATCATGGAAGCAAGGTAGAAGCAAAAGAATCGACGGAAAACTCAAAGGCGTTTAAATTGGATGAGGTGAAATTCAAAGTATAGCGTCGGATGAACCGACGCTTGCATTTCTAGATGCGCCGGATGAATTCAGCGCCCAAGGAATTCAAAAGTGACCGTCGGATGAATCGACGGCAGCGGTTCATCCGATGCCTTAGGGTTTGGTAACAGTACTGATTGAGCTTCAACGGCTTCAGCACCGGATGATCCGACGGTGGACTCAACGGTTCATCCGACGCTTACATTCAAATCATACAGAGACGCGTCAAAAGAAGTGCTTCAGCACCGGATGAACCGACGCTTCAGATTCAACTCAGCGGTTCATCCGACGCCTATGTTTGAACTACACAGTACCACACCGAGTGGATGCTCTTCAGCACCGTATGGTCCGACGGGGCGTCGGTGCAATGCGTCGATGCATTGACTGGGTCACTTGGTTCAACGGCTAGTGACCGGATGATCCGACGCTTTCACAGGGGGAACCATCGGTTCATCTGACGGTACTACTTTTCTAGGAAACTTTTCTAACGGCTAGCCTCCCTTGATATGCCTATAAATATGACCCCTACGTCTCTTGAGCTGCCTTTGTCATTCTGAAGATCTACTGCAGGCAAGGAGAGAAGGAGAGTGTGTTCTTGCCATTTGGGATTCTCTTCCTCTTCATTGAGGAGCTCTTTCTTAGTGATCAAGGGTTTTTAAGGTGCATACATGGCTTAGCTGAGTGCTCAAGTCAAGTGAAAGTGTGCGGTCTTATTACTCTTGGAGTTTGACGGCTCCTAGACAGTCTTGGTGCTTTGGGGGTTCTTGGTGAGCTCTTGGGGATTGTGGGAGCCTCAAGAAAAGCTTGGTGTACACAGTTCGAGACCCACCGTTCCGGAGATGGAGAACGGGTACTCTTAGTGAGCACTTGAGTCTTGGTGACTTGAGGGGGAGCAATACTCTAAGTGAGTGCTCCAGCGTGGATTAGGGGGAAGCGTCAACTTCTCAATACCACAGGAAAAAAAATCGGTCGTCTCTTGTGACTTTCTCTCTACTTTATTACATTTAATTTCAGTATCTATTTTCCGCACTTAAGTTTCCTTACCCTTGTTCTCTTTAAAGTTGCTTGTTTGCTTCATATCTTGACTAGGGTGTTCCATATCTCTTAGTGTGATATTTTCTAAGGAAACTCTTGTTAGTGTGCTTAGTAGTAGAGAAAAACTTTTTTAGATGGGCAACACAATAGTTGATAGGCTAAGGTTTTCTTTATGCATTAGAAATTCAAAAGAAGGCCCATATTCAACCCCCCCCCCCTTCTGCGGGCCATTGATCCTACAGTATTCTAAACTTTTAGATGCATATCAGACATTTTGGACTACTGGTGGATCGGAGGTGTTTGCCATGTCTTTCGTTCCTATCTGTAGGAAAGCTTCACCCCCAACCCGCCTCGAAGGGCAAATGAGTCATACAACTTCGGTGAACAAAATGTTAATCCAATTAACTTGAACTCCAGTTGTGGCTTTGAATTCATATAACAGTATAACACAATGACAATGTTCTTACTTGTTGAACTCATCACATGTGGACCTTTGAAGTCAATCAGACCAATGTTGATATTCCACTCAGTGTTCTTCAAGACTTTAACTCAACAAATGATGAAGTTTAAAATTAATTTGAAAGGTCTCGTCCTCCAATAATTTTTACTAACAGGATGATAACAAATATATTCTCTTCGTGGTGGTTTAGGAGGCATAACGATCCGCTAGGGATTTCACTAGTTGCAGGTGCTGGGTAAAGAGAGGAAACTTGTTGCAACCTCAATAAGAAAGAAACCAAACACTACCGAGGAATGGACATTTCGTCCTGAGGCTAAATAACAGCCCTTTTGGCTCGATACTAATGTTGGCATTAATACTGGGTCTAAAGGGTAACCCCCGCAGGTGTGTCCCGTGATCTCCTTTAGTACCGAGTGGAGGCTTCATCCGGTACTAAAGGCTAAGAGTCATATTATTAGTACTGGGTAGATCACCCGGTACTAAAGAACCCAGTACTAAAGGCCCTTTACTACCGGGTGATGCCTCCACTTGGTGGTACTAATGTGACAGCCCCCTCCCATTGGTAAAAAAACACATCTGCATCCTTACTCTCCTTTATCTCCCCCTCTCCTCTCTCCACCATAGTCTTCTCTCACTCACCTCATCCTCTATCTTTCTCCATCTCCTTCTTCTCACATATCCTCTACCTTTCTCCATCTCCTTCTCACATATCCTCTTCTCCTCTCTCCCAAGGGGCGTGGCGGCATGGAGCATGGCGGGTGCCGGCTAGCTAGGGCATGGGCCTGCAACTATCCTATTTAAGGAAGGTTTGAAACATGTTATGTGGTACAATGCACTCGGAGACCATGTAAGGATGCAATGTGTGGAGATTGAATAATTTGTACGGAGAAAAACAAGAACAATAATAATTATTCAAAGTAATAAAAGAATTATTATTATTATTTAAAGTAATAAAGGAGAAAAGCAAGAATTATTATTATTATTATTATTATTATTATTATTATTATTATTATTATTATTATTATTATTATTATTATTATTATTATTATTATTAAAAACAATCCAATGCAAAGGAACCATAGTCCAAAAGACGAATTCTGGAGTTTGATATCACGAGACTA
The DNA here is from genome assembly GCA_947561735.1 of Cenchrus americanus. Taxonomy (NCBI): domain Eukaryota; kingdom Viridiplantae; phylum Streptophyta; class Magnoliopsida; order Poales; family Poaceae; genus Cenchrus; species Cenchrus americanus. The sequence goes on from OX387240.1 coordinate 63,526,663, forward strand.
ATAAAGGACGGCAAAGTTACTGTCATTAAATTTTGTTGCTAGCTTGCTTCTTGTGGTAGCAAACAATTTTCAAACCACTCCATGCCGATCCTTTTTAAAAATGGTACTCGGAAAGAGGGTTAAAAGATAGACAATAATGTTGACATCTACCAGATAGAAGAATTAAAAAGCCGGCCAGTCATTTATTCACATACAGTCTAGTAATACCAAAGCCTAGGCTGTACCTCGTGCTCTTGGCTTTGCATTTTATTATCTTGCATATAGTTGTGTATATTGATCCTTTTAGTTTAATTCTGCACTTATATTTACCTATTCTCCATAAACTGTTCGAAATACAAGTGGATACTATTGTTACAATACTTACATATACCAGCTATGGAAACATTTTCAGTAGTAGTTTGCACAATGTAGCTAGTTTCAAAATACAAGTGGATACTCAATAGTTGTGGATCACTAGTTTGTTTCATTGATTTCCCAGCATTTATGAGTTGGAAATGCATTATTAATTTAACTGAGTGAGTAAGATAGGTCACTTTTTCTTTGAAAAGGTAAGGACCATTTGTGTTTTAATCCAGTGAAGTGGGCCTGTTGATTTCTTGGGCCTTTTTGCCTTTCCTGCATGGGGCACCTGCTTATATTTGTCAGGTTCAAGAAAGTTTTCTATTAACACCAGACCATTTTCACACTTGCACAATTTCCATGTGCGAGTACTTTAATTTGAGAGAGAAGATGTTACCTTAATTTACATTCAAAGTTTTGTTTTCTATTTTTTTCTCGCATACTAGGTTTATACTTTAATTTATTATTTTCCATTCGTAATAATTCGATTAAATCATTTCCCGTTGTTTGGCTATAATGTAACCTTTCCAAACAGTATACTGAGTAATCGGATCAACAATAGACCTGTGGTGCATACCACTCCAGCTAAAAAATACGTAGGGAAATGCATAGCAGGAGCAAACGTCTACCATACGTAATTACCTATATATTCCCATTTAGAGTAGTTTGTTATGAAACATTTCAAAAATGGCTTTTCATATACAAGCAAATTAGCAACAGAATTATGGGAAAATCTACACTGATTGGCTAATTAATTACATTACAGATGATGTGCCTTTTCATTGAAGCCATTACAACCTTTGTTTTTCAAAATTTGTTACTAAAACAACTATCCTATTTAAGGAAGCTTATGCTTTTGCATCTTCGGCTTTTAAGGGGGTTAGCCCTGGCTCTAAACTACTAGATGCTGGATGTATTTCCCTTATCTAAAAGCTTGGCAATCTGGCATGCTGGATGAGAATTAAATCTCTCTAGTTGGTACTTGGTGCAACCTCAAAGTCACATGTATATGATGTTTTCTATAACAACATGATTTCCAAAAATAATCGACCACTATAACTTATCCAAATTTATTGGAAAATTAACTAAAATTATATATGGTGCCAATTCTCATCAAGATAAATCTTTCTTCAGGTCTAATCTATATAATTTGAGAGATATAAATAATCAAAGTCCTGATGGCTGGTTTAACCGGAAGCTTGTTGAAACCGTTATGTATAGACAAGGCATGTGGACTACTTACTAATCCAACCATAAAACTTTTGAGAATTGATGAGGATAATTTACTGAAAAATGTTGCGTGAATTGTAATGTAATGCAAGCAAATCAACCTGGTCGGCAGAGCATCTCCAGAAGTGCAGAAATTTAATAAGGTGTTCATTTGACTCTGGAGTAATATATGATCATGGATGTATATAGCTAGTTAGCTAGCTAGTTAATTAGGCAATCATAGGATGGGGACTGCGTCGGAGATAGGGGGGGAATATGGGTTGGCAGCAGAATCCCCAGATTTGTGTCAAAATGATATCCTTGTTTAGTTTTCTTTTCCATCCTGGAGGAAATTGAAAAGGTTATCACCTGACATCTTAGTAAACAAGGCAGATCAACCTCTGACGAGTGCAAAATCTAGCACTCACTTTCACTTGTTATTTTACCCTGCAACCTGATTGGGGGGCGCAGTGTTTGTCGGTAACTGACAGATATATCTGTTGAAACATTGCACCGTGTGGTGTTCAGCGCTCACTGCGCTGAAGCACACCACTCTCATAAACAATGAGATCTTTTAGGTGCACGATAATATCTTAGAAACTATTGTTTGAAAAGGAATTGTATAAAAGGATCCGATAGTTGAGATTAATCATATACTACTAAAAAAACAAATTGTAGTGTAGGTAGTATATGCATGAGTAGTATAAGGGTATAATTGGAAATATATATAATTGAATTGTAGGATGCGGATTTGCAGGAAAAAAATCAAATTATATAATTCATGAAAATTGCAATTTTACTCCTACCAAAAAATTGGTTATACTCTATACTACCACCTAGTAGTATTGTGCACCATATAACAATAAACAGTACACTCTTTCTTTTCCTACGTGAGCACATTTGTCATACAGAGATCTGCTGCCAGTTTGATTTTTTTTTTGGAACAACTAGCTTGATTTTTTTCCTGCATGACTATCCTTTAAATCGTCTTTATTGGTACCCAACTGACGCTTTGCTTGGAAAAAGAGGACTGTTCTAGGAATTGCCTTTTTTAGAAAAGGGAATAATTTACAGCCTTTGCAACCGCACACAACCAGGTTTTTACATAATTCTCAGCTTTCAAGTTGATTCGAAAGGAAAACTTTTCCGCAAGGAATTACCTAGATATGTAATTATTCTATAATCAATCCTAAAGAAATGCTATGTCAAATGGACACAACTTGTAATAATAATCATAAAAAAGTATAACTACAGCAGATTTATAATCCAGATAAAGTAACTAGGATCTGAATCCTAAGTCCCACATTACCTTAATTTTATACTGCTGAAGCATTAAAAACAAACAGAAGTCATAACAAACTCCCTTGAGTTGCAACTTGCAAGAGAAAACAAGACAAAATTGTAGGAATCTCTCCTTACGAAAAGACAGTCGTCAGTCATGTTAGCACAGCACAAAGCAACGTGTGTCATCGGTGGCTCCATCTGGCACAGGAAATTGCAAACAGCACAGTCGCAAAAATTCACGCGGCAAAAATACTGACGGCGGTTCATGGAAGTTACACAGAAATTACGTACACACTAGGTAGGAAATTCAATTATATATTTAACTGACTCTAGGAAAAACTTTCAATTTATTGAAGCCGATGATCGTAACCAAAACATTCTCTCTCTCTCGCCTCTCTGTCTCTAAGCTACAAATTGACTTCCGATGGTCACTGAGCTTGTCTAGCTCAATGGATGGATGCCTAAACATCATGGCGTGCCCACAGACAGACCGGCGGGCAGCTACATGAGGAGGCTGCGGATGACGGCGGCCTGCGCGTTGCTGACATCGGCGGTGGCGAGCAGCTCGGAGAGGCGGTCGCTGAGGTCGTCCACCTCCCGGTGCAGGCTCCGGATGTAGCTGCACGTCTCCTGCAGCACCCTCGCCGACGGCACCTGCACACATATACTATATATGTAAGTGTCGTCGTCGATCATCCAGCTGCTTACCACCTCCACCACCAACGCCAACCATATCCTACACGTACTATACGTAACGAGTCGACGAGAGGCTACCCTGTCGTTGCTCCGGAGGCGGGCCTCGGGGAGAAGCGCCTGCAGCTTGGCGACGAGGTCGCTGATCTGCTCGTCGCTGATCCGCGAGGCGCCGCCGGACGACGCCCTCGACCGCGACCGCCGGCTGGACATCTCTCCGATCCTATGAGCTACGTCGATCACCTGCCTGTCTGTCGGCGGCAATGCCGGTGCCCTGGTGGATCTCTAGCTTCTACTAGCTCTCGTCGTTCACAATGTGTGTACGTGGGAGTAGGAGACAAGGCTGAGAGCGAGGAGCGAGGCAACAACCAGTAGCTACTACTAGGTAACAAGAGTGCAGACGAAGTAGCGAAGGTGGTAGAGAGAGATCAGATAGACTGGGAGGGAGAAGGCCGTCTGGTGCTCTAGTGCATATAAGCCGTGGGAACGGGCAGGTGCCGGGGCAGTTAAATAGAGAGACGCGGAGTCGCGGACAAGCTGTGTGTGGTGGTGGCTGCAGATCAGAAACCTCGAGAGCAAGAGAGACTTGATCGGGCAGTAACATAAGCGGCGCCGCAGGGACACAGTGCTGTTTTTTTTTGACTCGCTGCTGACACCGAGGAGGCAGGCCACGAAAGGTTTATATATCTTTTCTCCCCAAGGATGGAGATGGATGCTTGGAAATCCAAATTATCTGTATTCATATCCGCTAAAAACGTCTTTATGGATATCTAAATCAGCATTCCTTTGTAATATGCATGTCGATTGGATATATCCGGGCACAATTCAAGTATTTTCATGTCTCATTCTAGATCCGTGTTCGATAAAAAAACATGAAATATCCAACACTATTTGTATCCTTGTAGAATAAAGTACTGATTAAACCGACTAAAGCTTAATTTTAGAGTTGTTACCTAAAGAATTGGGGGCCGGGCGTAGCTCTAATGGCAAAGCCTCCACGGTGGTGGGGCTGCCCACCCAGGTTCAATTCTCAGGAATGGCATCTGCGTGTCCTACCGAGTGGAATTTTTCCCCAACAAACGCACATGTGTGGAGTCGTTGAGGGCCGGATGCCCCTCCCAATAGTCTGATGTTGTAAAAAAATCTCCTCGTCAGTCCCACGCCAAATCACAGTTCTAAGGCGACTCCACATGTGTGGACTCGTTGAGGGCCGGATGGCCCTCCTAATAGTCTGATGTTGTAAAAAAATCTCCTCGTCAGTCCCACACCAAATCACAGTTCCAAGACCAGCCTTATCTCACATGTGCCGCTGTGTATGGGTGGGGCAGGGGTTCGGAGATTTTCTTGGCCCGTGTGAGAAGGTCTTCTTCTTAATACAATATAACAAGCTGTAGGGGTGGTCTTACTCCCCGCAGGTCGAGTTTTTTTTAAAAAAATGATGTACATCTGAACCATTAAAAAATACCAATATAACAAAAATATTACTACTAATACACAACAATAAAATGTAAGTAATTTTAATATGGCTATTCATGTTAATTTTAAATGTATTATATTATTTGTTTAATGAATACATTATATTATATATATCTGAATGTATTTAGTTTTAAAATGATTAAAAAATATTTATTTTGGATATATTTACTTTTTAGTAATAAATATGTTGTTTTCAACAAGCAGTCTTATTCATAATTTACTCCTACTACTCATAACTTGATTTTTTACCAACTATAAAATCATTGATAAAGAAAATTGATATTCATTAAGACACTATATATGTATCAAGTCAAGTAAGTATTTGAATGCGAATTCGAATTCAAACTATTAGTTTTGTATCTGTATTTGATAATATTCATATTTGTATCCGAATTTTTGAATTAAAATGTGGTAATTTGTGACATCTGAATCCATCTTTTGTTTGGTCAAATCATGTTGATGGTAACAGTTAAAGTATACTTATACATATGCATTTAAAAAGTCGAGGTCATGCTATGAAGTTGTCTACATATGTCCCCAAGAAAGATGACGATGCCGCCAAACAAGGGCCATTTAATTTACAAATATGACCGTTTAGGAACCAAACTGCTTAGGCCTGCATTTTTGCGACCGTTTACACTATTCTTGGGGAAAGGCAGAAACAGGGACCAAAATTGTGACATGATTCACAGGAGATAAAGCAGTAGAGATAAAAGGAATGATTTTTCCGCATACAGAAAAATGAAACTCTGAATTTTGTCCAATTTGAATCGATCCAAATTTGGAATGACAAAAACTTTCATAGTACCACTCATGGTACAAATAAGCATTGGCTCTTGTTACCTTTCCCAAGACCATACAAGAAGCTACTACCATACAGAAGAGAACAAGGTTTATTGCAGAGTGTTAGCTGACTGTCTCCTCTTGGCACACACGTAGCCGGCAGTGCCCCGTGCTGTGCTGGGTTTAATATATTTGAAATGAGAGATATATTTAAAACATAACATAACATAACAATAATAAATCCGACGATGCGACAAAGATTGAAATAAAAATCCTTTTCGGTTTAACATGTGGTAAATAGTGACATCCAAATTAAAATCCACATGTATCCAATCCGAATCCATCTTTTGTTTGCCTGCAGAAATCCACGACGCGACAAAGATTTTTCTCTAGTCCCTGTAGACTGTACAATGCCCAGTTGACGTTCTTGTGCATGGACCATGCGCGCGTGATCCAGAGGATCGGAGAGACGACGACGCAGCCCTGGCAGGATCAACCCTACACGTAGGTCTCCTGTTACAGTGGGCGGTGATCAGTGGTAACGACGGCGACCGGTCGTTGATCGCCTCCTCCTCCTCCTCCTCCGGCGGGATGAATGGATCGGCTGGCGCCCACGGCCGCTGTCTCGCGGCGCCTGACAGGACAATGTGGCCGTGTCTCGGGAGCAGTCACGCTCACGCGGCCATGAATTCGCTCCGATCCTGTCATCCTGACACTGGGAGGCATTGAACGCCGGTGCCGGTGGTTCATCGACACACCCATATGTGATGTGTGATGTGGGATCCCTGCACTACTGTTGTGTATAGCGCTCAGCAACTGATTGATTGTGGCACAAGTTCAGGTCTGGATAAAATTGCGGCTGCTGGGTCTTAATTACAACGACTGACGGACTGACCATATTTTTACATGCCATTTTCAGTAGAATTGTCCAGGAGATTTTTGGGAACATGGAATTCAAGTGGCCTTTCTATAGAAACAGTTTTGAAGCTGCAGTTGAGAGGGAACAGGTTTTGTTTCCTGTCAATATATGAATGCAGGTATTTTTCAAATAAAATAGTAGAAATTTTACAGTGTTTGAAATTAGTAAATTCATCCGACGAAAGTAGTAAGCTGTAAGCATACGACGATTGACATAGTTGCTTCCTGTTTTTTCCCCCACCGATTATGGAGGATCTGCGTGGAATGCATGGCAAGATTATGCAATAGCTTAACAATATGCAGAACACGAGAATAGACTATAAGCAGAATTGTCAGAGTCGGTTTTCACCAGCAGACGAGCTTCTCCAAAAGGCGAAGAATCTGCACAATCAGAATTCTGCATAACATAATAGTCCTTGTCAGACTTGTCAGTGGGGAAGCATCGAGTTCTGACCGGTCAATGCATCACCTACACTACACTGAAGTCTGAACTAGCACTCGCTGGCCCAAATCTGCTGTCTGATCTGCATACATAGCTTCCTTTTGACACAATTATTTGATTCCTTTTGGATTACTTGGTTATATATGTATAGCAGAAGCCATGGTAAGTAGGTTCCTCCGATATTATAAAAGCAGCCATGCATGATTGATTGAGGCTGAAGAAAGAGGAGAGAGATCTAGGATGCGACGAGAGCAGAATTGGCCTTCTGCAGTGCAGGGAGATGAAGCATCATCACTGCATTTAACTAATCTAGATCTGATGAAGTAGCCAGCCAATCACAGCGAATATGCAAGCACTGAAAGTTCTGCCTGTCTCCGCCTGAATACTAAATCCACAGGATCCACTACCAGCTGCTAGAATAATTTAAACATATTGGTTCAGATTTGAGGGTGGATCTATATGATGTAGTGTATGTTCGCCTGGTCGCGTAACTCGCGTTCCACCATGTGATCCCCAACCCTTGGTAGCCCGTAACTTCTGTAGATTGTCACACACTCACACTTAGGCACAAATCAAATATAAGACGCAACATTTAGTATTGGATTAAAAAAAATCAGTACCACAGACTTTCTTTAGTACCGGTTACAAGCCCTTCCTTTTCCTTTCCCTTTCCTTTTCCTATTCTTCCCTCGTTTTATTTCCCCGTAGTCCACAATCACAAATTTCAAGTATTCCACAATGAAAAGAGTCTATATCACCCCCTCACCTATGAGGGGTAGACTACATAAACCCTCAATCTATGAAACAGTCGCTGAACTTTCCCAAAACGATCAAATTATCCCTATAGTAGTTTTGAAAAATCATAGTAAATCACATGAAAACTGTAAAATGAAAAATCCAATTGTGTTGGACTTAGAATGGGTAGATCTACACAATGAACATATAACATGGTATGCTTATTATATTTTTTGTTGTAGCTTTAGATCTATGCTTTTTTCATTGTTGTAAAAATTGTACTAAAGCATAACATATTATGTGTTCACAGTGTAGATCTACTCATTGTAAGTTCAATTTAATTGGATTATTAATTTTATGATTTTTCTGTGATTTACTTTGGTTTTTTCAAAACTACTCTAGGGTGTAATTTGACCGGTTTTGAAAAGTTCAAGGGGTGTGATACCGACTGTTTCATAGGTTGTGGGTTATGTAGTCTACCCCTCATAGGTGAGGGGTGATATAGACTTTTCCCATTCCACAATCACAAATTTCACAAGTCCTGTAACATCACAAGTATTGTGCAATCACAATTGAATCAATAAAGAAGTCTTCAACGGAGATATAGACTTTTCTCGTTCCCCAATCACAAATTTCACAAGTCCTGTAACATCACAAGTATTGCGCAATCACAATGGAATCAAGAAACAAGTCTTCAACTATTACAAGTCTTGCACAATCACAAGTATTAAATCAGACAAGAAAATTACAATAGCATTTGCTAAAAAAAGTTGCATCACGGGTAGGATGAGCAGTAGTCGAGGATGCCCCTGCGTCGACGGGAGGAGTGACATCAAAGGATGCCCCATGCGACGGCGGCCCTAGCTCTCAAGTCGCCCGCCCCTTCCGCCATATCCCTACCGCCACTCCCACAGCTCCCTTTCGCTAGTGCCCTCCCGCTGGTCGCCACTCCCACTAGCACACTCCACCGCAAGCTCTCCACGAGAGAGGAGTGGAAGAGATGTGAGATGGGAACGGTTGAACACATGAGAGAGGAGAGAGAGACAATTGAGGGAGGAGGATGAGGATGTGGCATGAATAAAAAGATAGACGTGTGGGCAGAGATGCGGTGGGATGACGGTCCATGTGCTTTTAGGTACCGGTAAAGTTTTCACCTGGTGTTGATCTATGTTCTTTGATACCAGGTGAAGCCTTCACCCAGTACAAAAGACTCTCAGGTGCATTAGTGTTGGGTGGAAGTTTCACCCGGTACTAATTTGTGACCTTTAGTACTCGGTGATTCATCCACCCAAGGGGGTCACGGGGGACAAAAGTGTAAATTTGGGACTTCAAACGTTGCGCTTCGCGATTTTGCCATTCCTAACATCAACTTCACAAAATTGGGCCATGAAACGTTGTCCTCTTGCAAACCATGCCATTAGGTGCATTCCTTTCTTTTCTAATACTTTTACTTTGTATTTAGAGAGTGATTAGACAGGTATGCCCTCAATTTCTTTTTGCCTGTGCACGTCAGACGTCGGCTAGCCGTGGAGGACGACATCGCTCCGCCTAGCGCCGCTCCACCTGGCGCCTCTCTGCCGACACCGCGCCACTCAGTGTCACTCTGCTCAGCACCGCGCAGCTCGGGACCTCTCCGCCCGGCACCGCGCCTCCTGACCGCTCCGCCCGACACCTAGGGACTGACTGCCGAGGTCGTCCTGGCTGCGCTCATCGCCCAGGGCATGGTCGCGTCGGCCGCCCAAAGCGAATTAAGGTATGCATGTCTGCTTAGTGTACGTTGTTGTTGTTGTTGTCAGTTGTGATCTAATTGAGTGGCATGTATCATGCACGCGTCGAATTGCGAGCCAGCTTAACCTGTTGTCGTCATCAAGCCACTGGAGGACACTGCGACAACCGCGGGGCAGCCGATGAACGGTGGGTACGAGAGCAAGGTCGTGTTGCGAGAGGTCGCCACACTCCTCCTCGACCATGACGGATTCGCTAGCGTGGAGCCGACCACGCTGATAAGGATCTCACGCCCCGTAATGCCGGTGACTATGGCATCAATTCAGTGCTTCGTGGCGCACGAGTACAACGCCGGTGAGTTGGGCCCGTCATGGTTCTCGGTGGCATTTGTGCACCGTGTCGGCATCCTCGATGTCTACCTCCTCAACATCGACCGCCACGCGGGCAACATCCTCGTCAAAAACTAGGCGAGCAGGCAGAGCTCCCGCGGCCACGGAGCGTCTTAAGTGCATAGGCAAAAACAAATTGAGGGCATAACTGTCTAATCACCCTCTAAATACAAAGAAAAATTATTAGAAAAGAAAGGAATACACTTAATGGCATGGTGAAAGAACCTTGATGTCACCTAGAGGGGGATGAATAGGCGAGACGACCGACTTAAACTTTTCGCTTCCGAAAACTTGAACTGCCAGGCGTCACCGGTCAGACAGGTGAGGCTGACCGGTCAGACCGGTCCTTGGCACTGCTCAACAAGTGGCACCAGTCAGACCGACGCCCTCCACCGGTCAGACCGGTGAGCCACGGAGAACCTGCAAAAACAGCTTCAAGCACCTCTTGACTTCTAGCACGAACCAAACTTGGTGAGTAGCCTTTGTAGATGATCACAAGCAAGATAATGACCCCTGCACACACAAGTAGCACACCCAAGTAGATCAAATCGGAAACAAATCAAATATGCTAGAAAAACAACTTAGAGAGGCAAACCACAAAGAGATGCAAGGATTTGTTTCCAAAGTTCACCACCCACTAAGGAACAGCTATGCCTCCGTTGAGGAGCTTGTAACGGAGAATTCCCACAACAAATCGGGTCTCTTTCAACCTCTTTCCTCCTTTCCACTAAGGCAATCTTTTTCACGAAGAGGAAAGATCACAGCCCTCACAAACTTCCTGCTGCTCACCACATTCTTGGGAGCTAGTCGGCGATGCCTAGCCGTTTAGGAGGCAAACCTCCAAGAGTAACATATGATTCAAAGCTTGTAGATGCGAAATCAAAGTGCTCAAGCTATGGAAATGCTCTTGTTAGCTCACAAAGACGCTCTTGAGCTCACTCTCTCAACCCAACACAAAGGATATGGCTTGAATCCACAAATCTCACAAAGAGAGATTGGGGGAGCCACTAAGGCTTACGGCTTGTACGAAATGGCTTAGGAACTCAGCACAACCACTAGGAACAACAACCCTCTACTGGAGAAGGCTTGTGGTATTTATACCCCTCAAAGGAGAAAACTAGCTGTTAGCTGTCGAGTGGCACCAGTCAGACCGGTCAGGCCCGAGGCACCTACAAAACCCTTTTTATGATTCTAACACTTCACCAAAGAGATGAAGTGACTCAGGTTAGGTTAGGAGGGTTTGTTAGCACACTCTAAAGCTCTCAAGGCTAGATCTCACTTAGGTCAACTAATGAGCACTTTGACTTTGGTCAACTCGCTAATGTTGCATCCCTCTTGATAGTATGCCATACCTATATTCAAGAATAAATAGAAACACCTCGACAACCTCTTGAGCTTGAATGTCACCTTGCCATACTTTGACCAATATCCACTTGAGGGCTTTCAACTTAGCCTTTGTCTTGAGCACGCCCATACTTGAGCTAATGACTTAGGATCTTTCCATCTAGCATAAGAAAGCACACTTGGATCCAGAAGTCACTCCATATTGTCAATCATAACATGTTGATGAGTTGCATTGCATCCCTTGGTTAAGGTTTGGATATGATACTTGGAGACCGCGCGAATGCTAGAACTTAACCTTAGCAAAACACTAATGGTGGCTTAGCTACGACCTCAAATATTGCTTAGTCCCTCACCCTAGTCATCTCGGTTGATCTCTTCATCACTTACCCAATCCACTTTGAGTTCCACTTTTCTTCATCCATAATTAATTTCCATTTGAAAATCCTGCTTCAAATGCTTGTTCTTGATTGACACTGAATATGCAAGCTTCCAATTAAGGACCATAACGTGTACGCTCATCCTTGTGTCCTCTTTCAGTTACTACATGAAGACTTGAACTTGACTTAGAGAATTTCCATCTTCTCTTTTTATGATCCTTGTAATTTTAATCAAGCTATGTCTAGTATGGGAGACCATGAATTGACCTTCTCAAATTATCCCAATATTTATCTTTCTTTATTGCTTGATATTTATCACTTATGTATTAGGATCATCCATATATTTGTCTTCTCCAATGTGAGCCATGTAATATCCATTCACAAATATATGGTCCCATAATAAATCACGAATATCTAAATAAAACATGCTCACAATCTTAGACAAATATAATAGTCCTTTAATCGTTTTGTCATTCAATTTACCAAAATATACTTAGGGGCCTAGATGCACTTTCACATGGTTTGCAAGAGGACAGCGTTTCGAGGCCCAATTTTGCAAAGACGGTGTTAGGAATGGCAAAACTGCAAAGCGCAACATTTGGAGTCCCAAATTTGCAATTTTCTCGTCACAAGCGTGCCATTCACTAGATCAAAAACGATTTGTGTTGGCACATGAAAAATAGATTGCTGACACATGCAATTATCACCCGACGCTTATGTCATCCGCCAACATAAATGGCACAATGTTGGCGGGTGACATAAGGCACTCGCCAGCACAAATGGAAGCATTTGTGCTGGGTTGCCTTATATCGCCCGCCAGCATTGTGACTTTGCAAAATAAAAAAGTAGTAAACGACAAAGTTCTATAAAAAAGTAGTAAAACATTGTCAAATAAAAAAGTAGTAAACGACAAAGTTCTATAACTTCTCAAGATGTACAATTTTTATTCGGGTTGTTGCTTCATTTGACAAAGTGGTAGTAAGTTTGTTCACAAAATCTATATATCTTCTATAGTTTCAAGAAACTATATGAGAGGTGTATAAAATTTGTGAAGAATGTTGCTACCGCTATTCCGGATGAGCAAATGACCAAAATAAAAGTTGTTCATCTTCAAAAGTTATAAAACTTTGTAGTTGAACCATTTTTATTTGAATTACTTTTGTTAAGTTGAAGTACGTCTGAATTTTTTAATTTTGAAAAATTTGAATTTTTCAAACGACCTCAAGTGGAGAAACTCTCAACATGAAAGTTGTCGATTCTGAGAAATTATGAAACTTTCTAGTTTACAACTTTTTATTTGAAATCATATTGTCAATGAAATTCAAATTTGAATCTCTCAAATTTGAAATTCAAATTTGGTAAACGACCTCAAATAGAAAAACTCTCAACATGAAAGTTGTAGATCTCAGAAAGTTATGAAACTTTGTAGTTGACAAGTTTTAAATTTGAATTTGTTTAGTGCCTGAAAAAATCGATTTACACTCGGTGTAGTTTAATATGAGTAGAACCAAAACTGCATATGGACGCATATGAGTATGTGGTGTGGTGGCAGAGGAGGCTTCGCGAGGGAGAGGTCACAAGTTCGAGCCACGACAACCGCGGATTGTCGCAACCTTACACGAAAAAATGTGCGACTTGGTGACTGGCGAGCCACGACAACCGCGGAGCGTTGCGACCTTACGCGAAAAATATGCTGACTTGGTGACTGGCTGGTGGGTTCCTCCCCTAATTTTTTTGCTATTTGTTTCGAGCCAATTTCGAAAGTTCAGCACTGTGGTTTCTTTGTTGGCGGCCAGGCACCCGCCGAGTGCTGGCAGGTGCCCGCCCGCGCCCGCCAGCACAAAGGCGTTTTAGCCGCCAGGACAAATCATTTCTGGTGTAGTGATTGGCTCTACCCCGTTGACCCTTAGTACCGGGTACATAAATAATCAGTATTGTGGCCTGAGATGAATTGTCATTTTTCTCGTAGTATTGCTATTTGAAGCAATCCAACAACATAAGTGCAAAAAAATATCTCCCTTCATTCATAAATGTGTGTCGGCTTTAGAATTTGAAAGCTCAACTGAAACTTCCTCAGCAGAAACCTATATAAATATTTTACTTCCATGAAGAATAACACCAATTAAAAGATTTGTTCTACTTTAACATTGTATTCTTATAGTTCAAATTGCTTATCCTAGAGAACCTACCCATATTATGTATATTTTGGTTCATCAATCCATACTCCCGCACAGTCTAATAATTTTAAGGGACATAATATTAGAAAATCATGGAAAATAGATCTGAAGCCTATACCGTGCACTCTATCTCATTTGTAAAATATTCTTATACAGTCATCACTTATATTTATTAGGTTCTCTCCATTCTCTTTTGATAGGCATATTTCCAAAAAATCATTTTTTCAGTCCTACATAGTTGCAAATGATGTGGATTGTGAAAACAAATTGCATCAGCAACCAGAGGTCATCAAGGCAAACAAGGAGGACTACAAATGAGAACCCCAATTTGTATTAATCAAATGATAAATATGGTTATTTCCATCGATAATTGCATTGTATCAAGGTGGAAATGACTATCAAAAAGGAGTAGTAGTTAGTAATGAATCGTCTGTACGCTTTTCATCTGTATCTATAGTGTTTTTCACTTTGAATCTTACCTTCATATATGTCTATATTATATGTGTTTAATTGAATCCTTAGCTTTAGACATATGTTTAACATGAAAATCGATATTCACATTGCTTCCTCAGCTTACATGGTCGATATGGCAACACTTATCGCCCATATATAATAAGTTTGTGTTTTATATATTAGCATTGATATAAAAAGGTAATTTAGAATCATGTATTTGTATATTCCTCCAAGACTCATGTTGAAAATATTGCATCTTCCTCCAAGACTAACCATGATAGGGTGAAAGCTCTTGAAGAAGAAGTATGAAGCCTAAGGTCTTGTGTAAAGACTTTGGCCAAGGGTGAGGAGCTACACAAGGAGATCCTCTACTACAATGCAAGAGACTATGGGACAAGGGGACTTGGTGCTTTCCCTAATCCCATCAAGGAAACTCCTAGGTCTAAGGAGCTTTATGGGTGCTTCATCAATGAAGTTGGATCTTATTGTCAACATTGCAAGGTTACCGGTCATCACACAAGGGAGTGCCCAACACCTACTCGCCCTTTGCCCACTTTGCCTAACAATTACAAGTCCATGTACAATGATAACCATTTCTTGTTGATGAAGAAGAACAATGGCAAAGTGGCAATCAAGTTCATTGGGGCCAAACCAAAAGTCAAGCCACCTAGAAGCTTGTGGATTCCTAAAGCTCTTGTCACTCACGTCAAAGGACCCAAACTAGATTGGGTTACTAAATCTCAATGCTAATTTCTTGTGTGTAGGTGAACTACAAGGTCGGAGGGAGTCATTGGATACTTGATAGTGGTTGCACTCAACACATGACCGGCCAAGTAAAAATGTTCACCTCACTAGTGGATGATGCGGGAGATCATGAACAAGTTTCATTTGGTGATATTCAAAAGGAAGGATGTCCGGATTGGGTGAAATCTCTCTAAAAATGATTTATCTCTTTCCAATGTTCTCTTTGTGGATTCTTGTAGTTATAACTTGCTTTCCATTGCACAATTTTGTGACCTTGGTCTTTCATGCACATTTGATGATGAAGGGGTCACAATCACTAACAAGAAAACTAATGAAGTTGTTTTCAAGGGATTCCGCTATGGCAATCTTTATCTTGTAGATTTTACATCCCATGAAGCAAACTTGACTACTTGCCTCATCTCCAAGACATCCAAGTGTTGGCTATGGCATCGTTGCATTGCACATATAGGCATGAGCCAACTCAAGAAAGCTTTCAAGAAAGGCATTGTCCTTGGTGTGAAGGATGTGACATTTGAGAAGGACAAGTTGTGTAGTGCATGTCAAGACGGCAAGCAAGTTGCAAGTCATCATCCTATGAAGGCTTATGTAGCTACCACAAGACCATTGGAGCTCATTCACATGGACCTCTTCGGACCAACTACATACAAGAGTCTTGGTGGTAATCTCTATTGTCTTGTCATTGTTGATGATTACTCACGCTATACTTGGACTTTCTTTTTGGAGGACAAGGGCAAGACATTTGACATCTACAAGAAGTTTGCTACTAGAGCCCAAAATGAGTTTGGGTCATCCATGGTGAAGATTAGGAGTGACAATGGATCAGAATGTCACAACACAAAAGTAGAAGAGTATTGTGATGGTGAAGGCATCAAGCATGAATTCTCCTCAACCTATACACCACAACAAAACGGTGTGGTAGAGAGAAAGAACAAGACACTCATCACTCTTGCAAGAGATATGTTGGATGACTATGGGGTTTCACAAAGGTTTTGGGCGGAAGCTATCAACACAGCGTGTCATGCTTCAAATAGAGTGTATCTCCACCGACTAATGATGAAGACACCATATGAGCTACTCATTGGGAGAAAGCCCAACATCTCCTACTTCCGGGTGTTTGGTTGTAAGTGTTTCATATTCAAGAAGAGGAAGCATCTAGGTAAGTTTGAGAGTAGAGTGGATGAGGGCATATTTGTTGGTTATGCATCTAACTCCAAGGCATATAGAGTATTCAATAACTCTACACGAGTGATTGAAGAAACATGTGACGTGGAGTTTGATGAATCTAATGGCTCCCAAGGAGATGGTTTTTGTTGTGATGATGTAGGAAAAGAACCTCTCCGAGAAGCAATGAAGAAGATGGCCATTGGTGACATCAAGCCAAAGGAGGATGATGACTCTCACTCCATTCATGAAGACTCCGATGATGATGATGATGATGATGATGATCAACCAAGGCGTCCACCTACATCTCCCACAAGACAAGATAGTCCATCTTCCTTACAAGAACCACCTCCTATATCACAAGACACTCAAGATCAAGTAGAGGACATGGGCGAAGTTCAATCTCAAGATGATCCCACTTCTACAATATTTGGAAGGCGCATAAGGACTTCAACAAACCATCCAATTGACCTTGTGTTAGGTGATCCCAAAGGGGGTACAAGGACTCGCCACAAGCAATATGCATCATTTTGTAAACATCATGCTTTTGTCTCTTTTGTAGAACCCACTACTATAGATGAAGCTCTTGGGGAAGCGGATTGGATCTTGGCTATGCAAGATGAGCTCAACAACTTCACAAGAAATCAAGTGTGGGAGTTGGTAGAGCGCCCCAAGAACAAGAATGTCATTGGTACCAGGTGGGTCTACCAGAACAAGCAAGATGAACATGACATTGTGGTGAAGAACAAGGCAAGACTTGTCGCCAAAGGGTACTCTCAAGTAGAAGGCTTGGACTATGGAGAGACCTTTCGCTCCGGTGGCACGTCTTGAAGCTATCCGTATCCTCCTTGCATATGCATCTAGTCATAAAATGAAATTATTTTAAATGGATGTTAAGAGTGCTTTCTTGAATGGCTTCATCAATGAAGAAGTCTATGTGGAGCAACCTCCCGGTTTTGAGGATGCTACATATCCTAACCATGTCTATAGGTTGCACAAGGCTTTGTATGGACTCAAGCAAGCTCCTAGGGCATGGTATGAGAGGCTTCGGGATTTTCTCATTGAAGCGGGATTCAAGATTGGTAGAGTGGACAACACGCTATTCACAAAGATAATCAACAAAGAGCTTTTCATTTGTCAAATTTATGTTGATGATATTATCTTTGGCTCTACTAATCTCAAAGTGTGCAAGGATTTTAGTGAACTCATGACTAGGGAATTCGAGATGTCAATGATCGGAGAGCTCAACTTCTTCCTTGGGTTTCAAATCAAGCAATTGAAGGAAGGGACTTTCATTCATCAATAGAAGTACACTAATGATATACTAAAGAAG
This sequence comes from Cenchrus americanus, assembly GCA_947561735.1. Classification (NCBI taxonomy): domain Eukaryota; kingdom Viridiplantae; phylum Streptophyta; class Magnoliopsida; order Poales; family Poaceae; genus Cenchrus; species Cenchrus americanus. Next base: position 63,544,266 of record OX387240.1, read on the forward strand.
TTCAAGATGGATGATTGTAAGCTGATCAAGACTCCAATGCCTACCAATGGGCATCTCGACCTAGATGAGGGAGGTAAACCGGTTGACCAAAGGCTTTACCATTCTATGATCGGTTCTCTTCTTTATCTTACCGCATCTAGGCCCGATATCATGTTTAGTGTTTGTATGTGTGCTCGGTTTCAAGCCAACCCTAAAGAATCTCACCTAAGTGCTTTGAAAATGATCCTTAGATACTTAAAATACACACCTAGCATTGGCTTGTGGTACCCCCATGGTGCTTGTTTTGAGCTCTTAGGTTATTCGGATTCGAACTTTGCCAGATGTCGAGTAGACCGTAAGAGTACTTCAGGTGGGCGCCATTTGCTAGGTCGCTCTTTGGTTGCTTGGTCCTCTAAGAAGCAAAACTCTGTGGCCTTATCCACCGCTGAGGCGGAATACATTTCCGCGGGGGCTTGTTGTGCTCAAATCCTCTATATGAAGCAAAGCCTCTTGGATTATGGTGTGGTTCTAGATAGGGTTCCCCTCCTTTGTGACAATGAAAGTGCCGTAAAAATTGCTAACAACCCAGTTCAACACTTATGTACCAAGCACACTGATATCCGTCATCACTTCTTGCGAAACCATGTTGCAAAAGGGGCCATTGTCCTTTGTGGTGTTCGCTCCGAGGAGAAATTGGCGGATATATTCACCAAGCCTCTTGATGAAAACACCTTTTGTAGGCTTCAGAGTGAATTAAATGTGCTTGATGTGTCCAACATCATGTAATGCTTGTCATATAGTTTGCATTTGTATATGTACATGATTAGGGGCTTGTCTAACCTTGATAAGATAATGGTGAGTATGGGTCTTGCTTGAGCCGGTGGTTCTCTTGTTTCGCTCAAGGCATGTTGAAAGGCTCGCCATGAATAAGCTTATCAAGGGTTCAAATTTGGCAAGATAGTTTACCTTTTCTCTTTGCACTTATGCTTGTCATGTAGGATGCATTCATGTTTAATTTCGTGCATTTGTTCTTGCATAGCATTGCGTGAGAGAAATCACAAAGGAAACTCACACTATGAGAAAGTTGCTTAACGTTCAATGCAAATAACAACTCTTAAGGTGTGATGAGACAAATGAGTGTGCTTAATGCCTATTGAGTTAAGTCCTAATGAGCTTATGGTGTCAATCTCTAAGTTCAAAGGCAATTAACTCATACATTTCCTTTTTGAAGTTCCCTCCCTCCTTTGGTTCTTATTCGCCTATTTTTATCTATGGTTTATCCCTTTTAGGGAGCTAATTGTGTATCTATAAGTATTTTATAAAGGAGTGCTTGAGGGGTGAGGTTGTCACTCAGGATTGATCCAAGGATGTGCTTATGTTGGCTTGTGTGTGACATTCGACGAATCAAAAATGAGAAATAGTTCAACCAAAATCGAAATGTCACCGTCGGATGAACTGACGGCCTGTAGGTTCTAGCGTCGGATCATCCGGTGAAGGGGTCTGTGCGCTCAGTTGCTCTCTGTTAGAAAATTTCCTACCGTCGGATGAACCGACGCTTACGCGTTTTACACCATCGGTCCATCCGATGCGGAAGGAATTTTCAAGTTTCCACAGACCCGCACTCAACTGCTCCGACGTGTTATATTTTCAGGTCGACGGACCATCCGATGGTGGGTTTCACCCAGGAGCAGAGTTGCACCGACGGTTCGACCGACGCTTTCTTTTTCCCACCGTCGGTTCATCCGACGCTATACAAAAGTGTGGGTCCTGTCTGTCATAATCGTTGGCGGACGAGTCATTCTAACCCTAATCCATCTCTTCGAACCGCTGCCGCCCGCACCTGTACACCGCCGTCTCCATCGCCTCCGGCGACTCCTCCGCGTACGCGCGTGCCTCGCGCCCTCTCCGCGCCCTCCGCCGGCCCTCTCGTGCCCGCCGCCGGCTGCCCGCGCCGCCCCTCCTCACTATATGCGTACACGCCGACACTGACCCGGCTAGGGTTTCGGCCGCCTCCGCCGCGGTTTCCGGCTAGGCGCCGCCACCTCTGCTCACCGGCGGTCCTCAAGGGGTGCGCACGTGCCAATCCTCCCTCCACAGCTGATCTCCGTCGCTGATTTCTCGTTGTGGTGAGCAAATTGCCCATCCCTCTCTTGTTGTGCACTGTTTCTGCACATTAGGGGCAAATGGTTGACTCTGTAGCTCATGTTTTTGAGAAATTGCACCTTTCAATTTCCCTGGTGTAGTATAAACTTGCCTTGCTCCTGTTTATGTTCACTACCCTAGTCATTGGTTCATGCTTTTGTGCAGTTCTCTAGTGGCAAGTACAAGGATAGATTCTAAATTGTCCACACAATCTCACACATCTTGATCACCTAAGGACCCCCTAGCATTTCCTTTCTCTTTTGTGGCAATATTTGTTCTAGAGTTTTCATAATTAGGCTCATATCTACTCATTTGCTATGCTTAAGGACTCTTACCTATAGATACTTATCTTGTTTACTCGTATCTCGCCATTCTATAATCTTCTACCATTTCTTTGACAGATGGCAGGCGACAAGAGGAAGGGTAAGGTGGTAGCCGAGCCGAAGAAGAAGAAGACCCGACAGGAGAAGGAGTGGGACCGTGTGCTTTCAGTGCCAGACACACAGGATCAGCCACAGAGGGGCATACAGATTGGAGAGAGTGCACAGGGTCAGGGGGAGCAGCCCCAGGGTGAGCAAGAGCGCAGCCAGCTACGTCGCTCGGGCGAGAGGTCGGCGGCCCGGCAGAGCGAGACGAGTCACCTCCCTCACTGGCCAGGTCCGGACCTCGGACTCGTGGAGGACACACTCAGCCGCAGCCGACACCACGCCAGAGGAGAGCTGCAGTTGAGGAGCTCACTGAGCGACAGCATCAGGCACACGACCCACACATCCCCAGAGGTCCACGAGTAGAGGCCTTCGGTGTCTACCTCCGTGACCTTCGTCACTTGCCCGGGCCGAAGATTCGGCGCTTGCGGAGTGTGCCCGAGGAGCAGTGGTTCCCGTGAGGGAGAGAGGGCTGTGACCCCAGGTTTTGGACGATTCTGCAGGAGAGCTTCTACGCCTCCTACGTTCACAGGGGTTCCCAGCTGAGTCAGCACAGGATGCTTCGCCACGCGACTTAGGCGCCGGCACCGGTGAGGCCATACTACCATTCTTCGACTACCAGCGGGGCCTGGTAGACTTGGTGACCAGGAGGTCACGTTACGTCCCCAACTGGGTCCAAGTCTTCTACGCCACAGTGTACGTCGAGGCTGATCGGCTATCTATCAGGTTTATGTTCATGGGTTAGTAGCAGAGGCTCACTAGAGAGGGGATCGCAGAGTTGCTCCAGGTCGACCTTCACGGCGACTCTATTCACTACCTGGCTTACCCTGACGTCGAGCCTCCTCGTCGTGCTCACTCTCCGGTACTTCCGTCAGACGAGGAGATCAGCTTCCTGTTTCTGCAGTCGTTCCTCCCCGGTACACCCAGGACACCGGACCGTCTGATCCGTGAGGCGTACGTCGTCCACTACGCTCTCAGGAGGTCCGTGCTCTATAGGATGGGGAACGCAGAGTCTTTGACAGGGGTGCAGCAGTGGCTTCTGATGTACATGATGGCGAAGCGCCTGTTCGATATTGTTGATATCATGCTTGCTAAGATCAAGGACGCCATTATGGATGGCATGAGGATGACACAACAGCAGCCCTTCGCTCACTAGATCAGTTGGCTGTTGTCCCGTCTTGAGGCCGAGAGGTACGTCGGGATGCTGGAGTCGTCGAAGTTCATGTTCTCGACCTACCGACCTCCGATGCCAGGAGACAGGAGGAGAGGCCCGAGAGGCCTGAGGAGAGCAGAGGAGACCTCACAGGCACGGACAGCAGTAGAGGCTGTGATGGACGAGGCAGCTCAACAGGACGCGACACTAGCAGCAGCTGAGGCACCTCTCCCACAGTACTTCGCCACAGACGATGAGTCCTCCCGAGGACGACGAGGACTTTGTGCCGCCTCCCCGAGCCCGTGTTCCGAGTCACGACGATGAGGCAGAGGCTCCACTTTGCCGGTGCCGAGAGAGAGGCCGAGTCACCGGTTCCCACGATCACACTGCTCGGGTGACCCAACCGGACCTCACTCACTACACTGATCCAGGCTATGGCTGCTCAGTCTCAGGCCACACTCCAGGTACAACAACAGATGCGAGGCACGGTTTAGCGCCGAGTCGAGAGTCTCGACGAGGTGATCCTTGAGGGGGTCCGTCAGCAGTAGGAGGCACAGAGGCGCGAGATGCTCCGGCACTCGGATGATGACTTCTCGATGTTCACGTTCATGTCCGGATGCCTCGATCGGCCTTTTCCCGGCGGTCGGGGGTTGCGCCTATCCCGACCACCGACCGCTCGGCAGCCTCCGGGCCGACCCGACCGCACCTTTACCTCCCCGCCGGTGGGTTCGTGAACGTCCCTCTCGCGACCTTTCCACGGTCACCACTCCTTCGCACGGGGATGTCCGCGGTACCCCGACGACGATACCACGAGCAGCGGTCACTTCTACCTTTCTTGACCAGCTCCAGATGACCACTCCGACGTCGTCACAGCTGTCGTCTCCACTCACCACAGGAGCACTTGTCTTTGAGACGTCAGCTCGCACCACTCTGCCCGGTCCGCACGTGTCTTCACCTCTTCCGAGCTTCACTACACCACGGGCAGAGGGCTTGGGTCAGGAGGATTACTACCTGCGCGCTATCACTGAGCAGATCTTCAGCGATCGCCTCCGACCCAGAGGTTCCAGGTCCCGAGGCCACTCAGGCTCCGACTTCAGGCACCGGGACGACTACAGCTCCACCAGCTCCACCTCCTCCGGCTCTGGGTTCCTCCTCTCCGACTTGGTCCCTCCCCAGCGACGACGACGATGATGATGACGCCTCCGGCTTCTCCGTTCGACCTTCGAGGACCGTCTCTACCTCGCCGCCGGGTCCTTCCTCTCTACCTCAGCCTTAGACTCCTTTTTGGTGCTTGTTGCCAAAGGGGGAGATAGATAGGGGGAGTAGAGATAGGGGGAGTTAGGGGAGAGTGCAGGATTTCGAGTTTTTGTAGCCTCTCTCGTTTTGTGGAGTTTCATGATGAGACATGTATTTGGATCTTGTGCTTGTCGTTGATTTACATGTCTACTCATGTTTGTTTGTGGTGCTTGTTTACCTTAATGCATGTGTGTTTGTTGCTTATCTTATTTCATGCATTAGAAGTAGAGTTTATATGCTTTTAAATTCAAATCTTTTTATATCTCTACTCGTGATGTCATCTATCACCAAAAAGGGGGGGAGATTGTAACCCTCTAGGCCCTTTCGCACCTTTGGTAAGGGTGTGTTTCGGTGATAAATGACAACCATATGCTTGTGACTAACCTTTGTTTTGTAGCGGATTTCATATTGGGTTATTGTCACAAGTGTTGAATGGAATGAGACCCCTCAATTTGAATTCAAGGACTAAAAATGGATGAATACTACAAGGCTAAGGACTTTGTTAGTTACAAGTGTCACAAGGAGATGAAGGACACTTGGATTGCTAGTTTGTAGTGTTTGACCGTACTATTAAGAGGGGTTCGTACACTAGTAGCTTGACCATGCACTCAAAAGCCATAAAAATATGCACACTCAAGTTCCTTGGTTGTCAACTAGCTCAGAGAGTTCATGGAAGCAAGGTTGAAGCAAAAGAATCGACGGAAAACTCAAAGGCGCTGAATTGGACGAGTTAAAATGAAGTTCATAGCGTCGGATGATCCGACGCCCTGATTTCTAGATGCGTCGGATGAGTTCTGTGGCCACTGGATTCAAAATGGACCGTCAGATGAACCGACGGTATAGGCATCGGTTGATCCGACGCCTTAGGGTTTGGCTACAGTATGGGTCAAGGCTCAGCGCTTAAGCAACGGACGATCCGACGCCTTGACCATCGGTTCATCCGATGGTTGCATTTAAATCATACAGAGACACGCCAAGTCAACTGCTTCAGCACCGGATGAACCGACGCTTGGATGAAGTACTCAGCGGTTCATTCGACGGTTTAATTCAAATCGTACCGTACCGCCCAGAGTGTTAAGTCTTCAGCACCGGATGATCCGACGGGGCGTCGGTGTATAGCTTCGGTGCATTGTCTGGGTTTCTTGGTTCAACGGCTATATTGGACGCTATTAGTGACCGGATGATCCGACGCTTCGTAGGGGGAGACCATCGGTTCATCCGACGGTACTACTTTTTCAGGAAACCTTTCCTAATGGCTAGCCTCCCTTGCTAGGCCTATAAATATGACCCCCTGCCTCTCTTGAGCTGTCTTTGCCATTGTGAAGATCCATTGCAACCAAGGAGAGAAGGAGAGTGTGTTCTTGCCATTTGGGATTCTCTTCCTCTTGTTTGAGGGCCATCTTTCTTAGTGATCAAGAGTTTTCAAGGTGCATACATGGCTTAGCTGAGTTCTCAGGTCAAATTGAAGGTGTGCGGGCTTGTTACTCTTGGAGTTTGACGGCTCCTAGACGGTCTTGGTGTTTGGAGGGTTCTTGGTGAGCTCTTTGAGATTGTGGGAGCCTCAAGACAAGCTTGGTGTACACGGTTCGAGACCCACCGTTCCGGAGATGGAGAACGGGTACTCTTAGTGAGCACTTGTGTCTTAGTGACTCAAGGGGGAGCAAGAGTCTAAGTGAGTGCTCCAAAGTGGACTAGGGGAAGCGTCAACTTCTCGATACCACGGGAAAAAATCCGGTCATCTCTTGTGCCTCCCATTTACTTTCTAGCACTTAATTTCAGCACCTAATTTCCGCACTTAAGTTTCCTTGTCTTTGCTCTTGTCTTTCGCTTGTGTGCTTCATATCTTGCCTAGGTTGTTTCTTACCTCCTAGTGTGTTATTTGCTAAGGAAACTTTTGTTAGTGTGCTCTATTAGTAGGGAAGAACTGTTTTTAGATGAGCAACACTAGTTGATAGGTTAAGGTTTCTCGTTTTTCTTAGAGTTTGAAAAAGAAGTTCCATATTCAAACCCCCCCTATGTGACTAGATCCTACAGCCAGTACCACTCCATTCTTGCTATTATCATTGATAGCCGAAAAAAATACTAGCAAAGCAAAAATGCAAAGACATCTAAAAAAATTGAACGCAATGACAACTACATTTGTGTGTGCCCAGCAGGTGGCTTATTAACACCACTTGGCGTGTAGATTACTCCGCAGAAATGACTAAACCTGGTAGCTAGCAGGGTATATACTACGATGATGTTCATTCGATGGCTATTTAAAGCAGGCTGACCTGCTGAGATGGTCACATGGATCGGAGGACCTCGACGGCTCAATTAGCAGCCAAAACCTCGAAATGAAGCACCGTACAGATGCGATGCCCGAGCGAACATGCATGGTAGTGGTAACATGTCTCGCTAATAAACAATCGAAAGGGATCACCTGCCAGTTAACAGGCAAGGGGATCGGAGGACGATGCCGCCTACAGGTACAGGGATCACATGCGCCCCGATCGACGACGACGCTAGGTTGGTTGTTGCTCACATGCGCATCCATCTCGCTCCTATCTAATCTGGCACTGCTCGATATCTCCAAGTTTTTGGTAAATTTGTTCTCAAAAAAAAAGTTTTTGGTAAATTGTAACTGATCGATGAAAGGAGCCCAGGACCAAGAATGATCCGCAACCATCAACGAACAGGGAGCACACACGTACAGTAGCTGAATCGTCATACAATGCGAGCCAAGGCCTTGTGCAATTGCGTCGTCTCCGCAAGCTACTAGCGTCCTCGATGACAAAGCCACAAGCAAGTTAAGCGTGGCAATCATTGGTAAGTGAGATGGCTGTGTGTATATGTCCAAGAGGATCACAAGCTTCTCCTCATCAGTAGCAAAGCGAAAACGATCGGATTCAGTTCGGAATTCAGAGCGCCAGGCCGCCAGCCATTGCAATAACAGGCCTCTTGTTTGTCCGATCCATTTCGGATGAATGTGTGTAGCGACTAGCTAGTGAGGCAAATTGCATACTATTATACGTATCTATCTTGCATTGGGAACGTGGGAAATAGACGTTCGCCGGACAGCGACGACAGCGCTGCGGCGATCGAGGGTACGGTGAACCCGCTGGAGGAAGGGAGAGGGACCATGGCGCGAAGCTCTCCGTCTAGCACTGTGCGCTGAGATGGAGCCAATGGAGGTAGGATAAAGAACCTGTGCACAGAAGGACTACAGCGTTCTATATATGTGGTAGTCTGGAAGACCATGTGAGGCGTCAGTAGTTACTTGGTCAATCTAAAGATTTACCGATTTAGACCATCCACACTCGTTCTCCTTCATTTTCTCCTTCAAAACGGAATATTCCATCCTACTCAACCATATTCTCTTCTTCATATTCTCTTCTCCCGCATCCATCTTCCTATATATCTCTCCTTCATCTCAACAAACCAAACGCGGGTCCTACCTCAGCCTCGTCTACACATTATCCACATGTGCCCCTCTCTCCCTCCCCATTCTCTCCCTCCCCACGAGCCATGGCGCACCACGAGCTCCCCCTCCCTGCTCCTCGTCCTCCGCCCGCCCCTGCTTCTCGTACTCCGCCGCGGGGGTCCGCTCAGCCTCCTCGTTGTGCTCCGGCGGAGATCCCGTTGACCTACAGGGGCGCGTCGCCATGGGGAAGCAGGGGCCACGCCGGTCAACGCGAGCCGGAGCGAGGTCCCCGGCGCCCCCCGCCCGCTCCGGTGGTGGAGCTCGTGGTGTCCCGGTCGTGCTCCGGCGGCGGAGCTCGAGGTGCGGCGCGCGCGGCGAGCTCCTCCGGCGGACCGACGCGTGGGGATGCGGCGCGGCGCCCCGAGCTCCACCGCGCGTCGCCGGCGGCCATGGCGCTCAAGGCGAGCTCGCGCGACAGGCGGAGACGGAGGCCTCGAGCTCGGACGACGGAGGCGGGCGCGAGCTTTGTCCCCTGTCTCGAGGGCGAGGTGGAGGAGCGGATCCGACGGCCCTCCTTCTTCTGTGGCGGCGGTGCAGTAGCCTCGAGCTCAGCGACGGCTGTCGGGACTGGGCGGCCGTCATCTTTATGGATGGCGGCGGCGGGAAACCCAGAGCAGGGGCGGCGGAGCTCAAAGTCGATGTGCAGAGGTCGGACCCGTAGCATGGTGGGTACGGTGGCGCACAGAGGCGATGTGCACCGACGGAGGTGGAGGAGCTCTGCGGTGCCGCCAGGCAAGCAGGGCGCCATCCCTCCTCCTCGAGTGCCCTATTCTGGAGCCCCTCTGGATCCCCCGGCTGTGTGCAAGTCGAGGATCCGCGGCGAGGGAGCAACAACGGGCCCTCTTCCCCGCGTCCGGCGCCGCGGTCGCGCCCTCCTCCCCGCACGCCTCTTCCCCTTCTCCCCGACGGTCCATGGCCCTCCTCCCCATGGAGGCCTCCCCGTGTCGGCCCTCCTCCCCATGGCGGTCATTCGGCCAAGGCCGAGGTGCGCCCGCGGCGACCCGCGGGAGAGAGAGGCGTTCGGCGGCGACCCTCCGCAGGTGGCCGCACGGTGGCGCGGTGAGGCAGGGGACTCCTCCGGCGGCCATCCCTCTCCATCTCCTCTTCTTCGGCGTCGATGAACAGCGCCTCCTTCGACTTCTTCGTGCGCGCGGTGGTGGTGTGATGTCTTCCTCCCGGCGGAGCGGCCGACCCTCCTCCCTCCCCTGCTTCTTCCTCCCTACGAGCTCCCGGCAGCCACCCCCTCCGAGCACGCACACCAAGTCGCCGCCACCCCCTCCGAGCATGCGCGCCAAGTCGTTGGGGCGGTGGCAGCAGGCCGTGTGGTGGGGCCGGCGGAGGCTGGCGTAGCCTCCTCCATCCCTGGGAATCTGGAGGATGCGGAGGCTCCCGGGAAAAAGACGTAGCTCCTGCAGGATGCCGCTGCGGGGGTTTCGACGGGAAAATCCTCCTGGAGGAGCCGATCCCGTCATTTTCCAGGAGCCGGTGGGGGTGGTCTTAGTCTTTAGAAGGGTGGGTGAGTGTGTGTGAATCGAAAAAAAAAACTGCAGTATGTTGGTCTTGCCGGAATTTAAAAGGAGGCCGAGACGAGAGACAAATGCGACCTCCTCGTCGGAGGCGGGGCCCGGGAAGGGTGGGATTGGGCTCTTCGCGGGCTAATTTGTAGAAGAGGTTGGGAGCAATTGGGCTAATTTGCTAGTACATGCCACTCGGGCTGCGGGCGGGGGGCTCTGGCCTCTGGCTGCGAGCGAGATCAGGTCGTTGGCGCGTGGGACCTTGGGCTGCGCCGCCGTCACTCACACAGCGCAGTCACCTAACCGGAAGACCCGGAGGTTGACCGGACGCGGTCAGCATCCATGAACTTAACGATCCATCCATCCATCTAAAGACGTGTGCGTGTTGGTCAACCGCGCGCGCCCGTTAACTTTTGGTAGCAACAGGGAAGAGCGGAGCAGAAAAAGGTACAAGAGACGTACATGCATCGACCCACGGCTAGGATTTGGACCAAGATGTGTTGATCAGTCTATACCACGATACGATACGAGTAGTCTCTTGACGACTTGACCACAAAATGATCGACCGACCCACCCTTTGATTCATTTGTACGACCAAGTTCATCTCCTGCACACCTTTTGATCGTCTTCTGGATTTATATTATCAGTTTCCAAAATTTCCCACGCACGCACGCGCGCGCGGCATTATTCATCACAATCCGGCCAAGATATAGGGACCGTTAGCGCAAGACAAACAACCGGAGGAGATTTTTTTTTGAAAAACAACTCCACGAAAGCAACTTCAGCGAGGGGGAGAAGCCACGTTTTGCGAGCTTCACCACGCGCTTAACTCTGTGAGAGTGAGTTTTCAGAGAAGCTGACCAGAGAGTTGGGCAGAGAGTTGGTTGTTTGGCTATTAAAGTTGTGAAGTTGCTCGTGAAGCTGCTCATAAAGCTGTACCAAACGGGCCCGTCCCATCCGCGTGTACGTCGTCGTATAAGCCACCGCGCGTACCTCTCTCTGATCAGCACTTGTGGAACGGATACGGGTCGACGTACGACGGCGAGGATGATATGTATACGTACTATATACACACGTCGTCGGTGTGGCGGCACGCACGCACGCACGCATATGGTATGCTTTACACGGCACTGCAATGTCAGCAGCGTCGTATGTAGTATATGCACGCACGCATCATGTGCTTGCCGCCGGCCATGCATGCGCGCCGCCTGCACCGGGCAAAACAGCAGGTCATAAGAGGAGGGGATCGGACGGACCACGTGAGCTCCAGCAACAACACGGCTATGAAGTACAGTATAAGGGAAGACAACTACAGATAAAGACCCCAATGCTGCCTGATTTTAACAACTCAGCTAGCAGAGAGTCGCAAAACCTCACTGCTACAGAGCACAGAACATCAACAAACCTCTACCTTGATTTCTATGCATATATGACGATATATATCTTTATCACAGATACAGCTATGAATCCGAACAATTGGGTTTCTTCAATTTCTGTAAAGTTTCTTTCTTTTTTTTACCTTTGTACAGTTGCCCGTCCGCGAACCACTTCACTTTATTAAGTAAACTTAGCGGCGCTGTCGTCAGTTTGTTTTAAAAGGAAAAAAATAATATGAAACCATGAGACGGTGTAGTGTGTAGGCGCGTCTGGACCTGGCAATTGCTGTATTTGTTGGTGGACTTTAAAATAAAGGTAAGAGTGTAGTGGTTTTCTGAAACGCAAAATCTAAACAGAGAGGGCCCCCAAATATGGAAAAAACGAGGTAATTTGAAGGAGCAACAGCCGCAAAGGGACATGAAAGGTAACAAATCCCCCCCCCCCCCCCTAAAAAAATAACTCCACCTTCTCCAGCGATCTTCTCCAACTTTGGCGTTTGGTGGTCGCCACCGGCCGTGGGTGGCAGTTGAGGCAACGGTTTTATGGATCTGGGTTTCCGGTGGGTGGGCTTAGGGTTTTGGGTTCCTATGGTTGGATTCCAATGATTGTCGGACTTGAAGAGGAGGGGTGGGGGCGCCGGAGGACCGGCGGTGGTGGCGCCGTGGCCGGCGGCGGAGGCGAGGCGGTGCTACCGCACCGCCGACCGGCCGAGGTCGGATGGCGGTCGGGCGGTGACGGGCGGCGAGGGCAAGTATCCCCATGGGATTAGTAAGGCGGTGGAGCGGGCGAGGGGTGGTTGGTGGGTGGGCGGTGCAGCGGCGAGGTAGCTGCCGACCGGGGTGGTGGAGGTGGCGGCGGGGTTGGTGGAAGAAATCTCGCCGGATTAGGAAGGGTGGGGGAGCGGGCGTTGGCGGTTGGTGGGCGGCGGCGAGGTCGCTGCCGGCCGCGGGGTGGTGTTGGAGGTTGGCAGTGGCAGGGAAGGAAGAGACTCATGGAGGAGGAAGACGACTCACAGAGGGGAGCAGAGTAACCGAGGAGGGAGACGACTCGCGGTAGAAGACAACTTGCGGAGGGGTTGCGCGTGTGTGATGATAAGGTATAGATGGGTCTCACTCGGGGAGGGATCGCGGCACGCGTGCGTGGTGGGGCGGAGGGGCTCTCCGCGGAAGACTAACGCGAGAGGCCCCTCCCCGCAGCAGCCTCCTTTCTGAAAAGCATTTTTCTGTGATTCTTTGCTCAATTTACCGATGACTTGTGTCTTTTAGTGAACGTTAGAATATATTTCCGTTACTTTAGATTAAAAAGAATGTGTATTCCATACCGCATTTGCACAACATGGTGACGACCTGGCTATGATTTAGCTAGCTAGCCTCTCAATACGTCCCATTTTTTTCTGTCTTAGCGTCTAAAATATTCCGTATGGAAAGCATTAATTTCATTGATGTTGAACACTCATGCATTATATAGCATAGCATATACTACGTACTAGCAACTAAATATCGTTCGTTGCTTGCGGACCAGCAATAATAATGACAGCGATTGGGCTTGTAGTCCAATGGTAGGACGGTCCAGTGGGATGCTACCCACCAGGGTTCAAATCCTGGTCCTCGCACCTTTTCCTGGATTTTCCAGGATTTGCCGGCGTTATGCGTTAAGTGTTAAGCGACATTCCCGTCGACAACAAGACGTCATTAGTGACTTCGGGAATCTCCAGATCTGCCGGTGCTCAGTCCTTCGGAGGTGCTCGTAGAGGTGGGGTTTGTGTACGTGTATTCATAGGGGTGAATGTGCGTGCGTGTTGTGAGCGTCTGCGTTATACTGTGTCTTTTAAAAAAAGCATTAATAATGACAAGTACTACATAGACGGCGAGCATTGCATCAATCGATGAATCTAGTACCCTTAACAATGGAGGAGATTAAAGTAATCTCTTTTTCCCCTTTTGCGAGGGAAGAAAAGGCGGATATACCCCCACTATACTACCTTGAATCCAATACCCTTAACATGGAAAGGAAGAGATGCCCCAAGCAAAGGCCTCTTTGTGAATATAATGAATAATCCAATGCGCTAATAAATTAATAACATGGCAAACAAAATACTAGTATGTGCTATATACTAGATGCTTTATTTGTCTCTCTCATTGATTTGTGGGCCTTACGTACACTTGCATTGCTTGAGCAGGAAGGGAACCTCTCATCACATCACACATAGAGAGATAGCAAGAGGAGGGGGTTATTGGTTGCACCCCCACACACATGCATGTGCGCCAAAAATGGCTTTACCAACCGGTCCCCGTCGTCCTCGGCGATGTGGCTCTCTCTCCTCTCCCGCCGGCCCTCCATCATATCGATCCACCTAGCCACAAACCAAACTTAATTTCGTAGTATTACACTAGCGCACTAACTAATCTCTTCGTTTCTGTTGGGATATATATACTTAGCTTTAAAGCAGTATGATCGAGACTAGTAGTGATTAACAAGAACGCACGCAGGAGAGACGCGACCGATGAAAAATTAAAAGTTCACACAAGCATGCAACACACACAGCACGTTTGAATCGTGCACGAATGCGTACGTGCGCCGGCCCGTGTGAATTCATCCTGCAGCTAGCTAGCTACAGGCCGGTGGAATTAAGGGGAAGCAGCTAGCTAGCTGCTGATGTGGCTCCAAGCTAGAAGGGGGAGAAGAGGAGAGCTCTGTGTGCTGTGCGTGCGGCGGCCGATCGATCCAGCAACAACGACGACGATATATCTTGGAAAAAGACATGGTCAGCGAGCTAGGGCGCCGAATAAGACAAAGCCCAAGTAGCTGCATCCGATCGAATCGATCCATCTATCCGTCCAGACAAGACAGCGACGGCGTGCACGCGCCCAGCCAATGATACTGTATCCACACCGTAAGCTTTGATTTGCTGATCAGACAAGGGATTAACAAGTCGATCGCCGTGCGCGCGTTTGCACCGCCTTAATTAATTTATTTCCATCATGCCAAAGGGCCTAGGCTAGGTTAGGGATGGGTTTACCACGCCACGCCACGGCACGAGAGCAAGCATATCGCAGACACATACAGTACAGAGCTTCTTCTAGAGAGCTCTTCTGGGGTGATGTAAATGTGTTCCTAACTTTGGTGCCACTTTAATTAACTTGTGTGTGCGTGCGCTGTCTACTACTAAGCTCATCTCATATATTCTCTCTCTCATCGGTCTCCTTTTTCCTCTTTTGCATGCATGCTTGCTCCTTCTTCTCTCTCAGTTAGCAGCTATAGCTAGCTTATTAGCTTTGTATCCGTCAACATGCCCCGAAAGTTTTGGCTTTAGAATGGTTCTCCTCTCAAGTGCTGTCTCGCCCTTGGCTAGCTTTGTCGTCGATCACCCGGCTAGCAAGCTTTAATTTCCAGTTGACATTTGTTGAGCTCTTGTGTTATAGTACTTGGAGAATTCGCACCAGCCTAATAATCTGCAGCTTATTAGCTCCGTCAATTGCATTGCCGGGCGGGCGGACGAGATCGAGACGCGCACGGAACACCCGCCGCGCGCGCCGCTGATGTTGAAGTTGAAGGACGGAATTTCTGCCTCCGCCGGCGCCGCTGGTCGCACATGCCATGCCATGGGACCATATTTTCACTGGGCTTCTTCCCCGGCACGTGTCTTCAAGCTTGGAGGGAAATTAGATGCTTTATTTGCAGCTAGGGGCAAATCAAAGTTACTCCCTCTGTCCCAAAAAGAATGTCATTTTAGAAATTTTATTAGGAGAGAACTTGGCATGGCACAACCACAACCAACCCGAGTGGCTCTAAGCTAGCCCTCAAACAACAACGGAGAGAACTTGGTCTTGTTCCTCAGCAACGGAAAATAAGGCTTGCATTGTTTCCATGCGGCGCGGCGAAGGCCCATCACAAAAGAAGTTGTCCACCGCTTCCTCTGCCTTAGCCACCGAAGTTGGAGGCACGCCGGCCTCACCGAGTGCGCCAACCTCACCAAGTCGCCGCGCCAGGAGCACAGTCCCCCGCTTAGCTGGTTTGACAGCCGATATGGGGTCCAGGGCTTGGTGACGGCTTCGCCGAAGGCCAGATGCCTCCGACGAAGGCAGATGAGGAGGCGCGTCAACGAGAACAGGGTCGACACGATGACGGCGAGGTGGCTTGTCCAGAAGAGGCATCGAAGGGACCTTGGAGACAATGGCAACAAAGGCACCAGCTTACCATCGTTGGAGCCCGTGACGGTAGTGGGACTCCGCAGCGGAATCCATGGTCGAGGCGGAGTAAAGCCCGGGGGTGTGTCGTCGTCGGCCAGCACAGGGGCGAGCGGCAGGCCGCCATCCACCGCGTAGGGCTCAGGTGGCGGGTGATCGTCCGTCGCGGTGACAGAGTCAACTGCCGGAATCACCTCAGCCTGAAGTGTGTGGGCGGCGGCGCAGTGACCTCGTTCGTCGGCCCAATGCCAATGAGAGCCTTTCGCAGCGGCACCTCCATAGCCGGCGCCTCAACCTGACTAGTGGGGACCGGAGGCCACTCCTGAGAAACACAAACCATCGAAGCTCGATCTCGGAGCTCCCGGGACCGGAAGGAGGCCACAAACATCTCGTGGGAGACAGGCTTAAGGGTGAAGTCGTCGTCCTCGACGCGGAGCACAACCTTTATTGCTGACTTGGCCGCGGCCAAAGCAACCATGGCCAAGCCATCAGAGGTAGACAACGTGAGGTCGAGGTGGCCAGCACTGGTCGTCGACAATGTTTGGTCATCCGGAGGGCGATCACAAGGAGCAACCCGAACGTCAAGCAGAGGCCGACACGGACGGAGAGGCGGACGACGAGGCAGCAAGCAATTCCTGGCACGGTGTCGGAGGCCGTGGCAACGTAAGCACCGTGGTTTCATACGACACGCAGCAACCCGGTGCTTGAAGGAGAGGCAGTTCAAGCATCGTCCATCGAGCTCCTTGGGAAAGCATCGTCGCGGTGGCGCTTCAAGCTGAGGAGGTCGCTCCCGGGGATGCGCACGCCGCCTCACAACATGTTGCCAGCCATCAGGGTCGACAGGAGGAGGGCGACATGCCACCTGGCCCCGAGCACAACATTGGGCAGCCCGACCAGCCATGTGGAGATGGTCGTGCTGCCGGAGGCCAACGACCAACTCCGTCCTCCCTCGCTGCCGGTTGTTGCGCCGGGAACGCTTGTCCGTCCAAGGCGGTGGAGGGGTTAGGCGACGGCCCCGCCGACGAGGACGCTTGCGATGCCCACCCTCACCACGTGGAGGCGGCACCACGACAACGGAGTGGAGGGTGGGCAATCGAGCCAACACACAGCCTTGTGCCGCCACCGGAGAAGCGGCAGTGGCGACCACCATTGGCTGCCGCAGCAGGATGTAGCGGTAGGATGGGGAGTTGTCGTCAGTGTCCGCCCAACGCAGCTCCTTGGGGCGGCCGTGGACGGTCGACGTCGGGAAGAAGAGCGCGGCCATGGGGGAGAGGGCGGTGGGCGGAGAAGCACAGCCCAAGTCGGTTATGGGCGTCGACGTCCGGTTGGAGGCTGCTGGCGAAGAGGTGGCCGGCGTCGGGATGGTGGCGGTGGGAGTGACGGCCGGCACGAGGGAGGCGGCCGGCGCGAGAGGAGGCGGCCGGGGCGAGAGGTGATGGCCGACGCGAGAGGTGGCGGCGGGCCGGCCACGACGCGCGCGTGTAGGGGCCGACCGCGGCGGCGGCCGGGGGTGACGGGAGCGCCCGACGCGAAGGGGCCGGACAGCAGCACCTCCTCGTCGAGCTCCACGTCTTCGAGCTCCACGTCGCCCTGGAGCTCCACGTCGAGCTCAATGCTGACCACGGCGCGGAGGACGTCGGAGAGGGGCTGGACAGGAGCTGCGGCGGCGCAACTTGCGGGCGGGCCGACGGATGGGTCGGGGCGGGGCGGAGCTCGATCTCCAAGCACGGGGCACGAGACGGGGAGACGAGGAGATGAGTGAAGAGAGCGTGCGGAGGAGGTGCCGGATCTGGGGACTGGGGAGGTAGCGGCCGCCGGACCACGGAGATCGGCCGGCGGCGGCGGCTGCGGGTCTGGGAGGGTCATGGACCCATTGGAGCCGCAGGGTCGCAGTTCACTCATTAGGTGTTAATTGAGTGTTGCATGCCTACGTGCACATGCACACATGCCAAATTAAGCAAAACGTCATTCTTTTTGGGACAAATTTTGAATTCTAAAATGTCATTCTTTTTGGGACGGAGGGAGTAGCTGAAAGGAGGTGCATCATGTGGAACATACGTCTCTCTCGCAACAACAAATCGTGCATGTATCAGACACAGTACTCATAAAAACCTCATTTTAATTAAGGGCTTTGTTTAGATTGACAAATTTTCTAATATTCACACGTTACGTCACATCTGATGTTCTATGAAAAATATTTTTCAAGATAAATCTATTGATATACTTTTCACATTTTCAAACTCAACAACCTAAAAGTTATTCATGATTTATATTCCTAATAATGTTTGACCCAAACCGTGTCTAAAACATCGTATAATTGTAATACAGAGGGAAAACGTTAGTTAATGACAAAACTCATATTTCTCGTGACTCATGAGTCATCGGGGAACGAGAGTTGCAGGGTCGGTGAAGCAAAGCGATCGAAGCCACACGTAACAAGGGGTGGCGCGTGCACATTGGACGCCGGCCACGCCTTTTGAGGGCAAAACCACTTGCCCCCATGCATTACTAGTGCCAATCAGACGCAGGCTGCACCATCAATGGAGTGCTACTATACACTCCAGACGGCTAGAGGGAAAAGCATGTTGCTAGTTTTTTTCCCCGTGGATCGGAGATCACAACATCTGGCGCTGGAGCTTGCTCGAAATCTGGGTGCTTATCCGGTTCATCATCTGCTCGGTCGTCCAAGAGATGTGGCAATAAAGTCACCAGTAAAATTTATATGTAATTTGTCTGTATTTTTTGCAATGTCGTTGACACTTGGCAGCTGCTAGCTAGTGTCCAAGTGTGACCATTGCCGTATATATTTTCACTCATCTATCGTTTCCTAATTAAGATAAGTTTTCAAAAGAAGATGATACTTGGTTACTATATATATCATATAATAGGGTATGGGCAGTCATTTCACATTAAGTTTTGCTTGAAATCAGTATTTCTTTGGTTAATACACATAATGCGCTATGACAAACTTTGCCACAAAATTTTCCATGTGACTGATTACTCAATATAAACAATATTTATATCGCACTCATGCCTATTTAATGTGAATCTAATAACAGGGTACAAATGATGCAACTCATTACCGTGGAGAGATGACGAGGAAAAATGTCGAACGTGTACAATGGATCAACGGGTCTACGTACATTGGCGTGCCATGGCGCAGCTAGCGCGGCAGAGACTTGGGATTAGACTCACGGGAGAGGAATGGGTAACGTTTAATTGGACTACTTATCGATCTTGACATGTGAGCAAACAACTTTATATATATTTAGAATAGGAAATGTAATAAAGGTAACGGTCTCGTCGTTGCTGTGAGGTCGAGCTCCGATCGATCCGGAGGTCTTATTAATTAGTAACTCACGGAAGTCCGTTACATTTATTAGCCTTTTCTATCAAGGCACGGCGTACGTAACCTCAGTTTGGCCTTCTCACGTCTCACGCTCTCATCATCGCAGATTCGCAGTGCTAGTATTCAGACATGGCGGCGGCAGCAAGACGACTAGGCCCACCTGTCAGTGTGGAACGACCGAAGGAGGCCACATCTCCTGGGTCCCTTGTACTACTACGCCGGAAAGGTCGTCTCCGGTGGGCCGTCCTTCCAACTGTCACGCCAGAAAAATGAAAAATTGTAGGCGCCGCATACAATCATTGCACAGCTGCTCTGTAGATAGACCTGATGGCTGGCTGATGCATGCATCACAGGCACACCAGCAACAACCATACTATTCGATCCGGAACGAATGATTGATTACAAAACACAAGATCGAGGTGGTGATCCGGCCCACTGCTTGTGGGACTCCTGAGCTGGAGATTCTAGCTTAATGGTGTTTCATTCGTCAAATTTGTGTGAATAAATAGTGTTATGAAAAAAAATACACGTACATAAGCTAGGACGCATGCTATGAGAAAAATTAGAGAGACTAAATTAAATCTTAGAAAAACTTATTGCTTGCTTCCTCCTTAAATGTCATAGCAGTGGCTAAAATTTTCAACCCAAGTTCTCTGTTTCCATGCACTTTCCACTTTTTCCAGCCTGGCTAAAATTTCCCTTCAGTTTCCCCCTAATTCAGAAACCTTAGTTTCTCCGTTGGGATATAAGAAAAAAAAAGAACTTCTAATTTGTTTGGGCAGGTCGAGGGGAGTATAAAATACAATCAGGAGCAGAATAAATTAGTAGCAATCATTAGAAGAGTACACTTAGGGTTGATATTCTATGCCGTTGACCAGATTAACAAATATGCTTGGGGTGAATTGATAGCATAGCTAGTGAACTAAGCTAAAGGCCAGGGTAACATATATAGCTACTGCACCGAGCTAAGGGGGTGTTTAGTTCCTTGGGGCTTATATTACGCCATGTCACATAAAATGTTTTGATGTCATTTTAAAGGACTAAACATAGCTAGTTTAATTATAATTGAAACTAATTGCATAAGTCTTAGAATTTTTCGCGAGACAAATCTATTAAGTCTAACTAATCCATGATGATTAGCATATATGTTTACTGTATCATCACATTGGCTAATCATTAATTATACGCAAGCATCATATATATACATGCTTCCATCCAACTAATCTTTTTTTAGCTGCTCTATGCACACGGCGGAGTCCGGACCTGATACAACAACAGCAATCCTCGATCCACAGAATGATTAATATGTATTGTTAAGTTTCTTTCTCTAATCTATCATCAATGTGTACCATCATGCTGTAGCACTTCTCAAGTGGAATTAATTAAGTTTTACCCATTTCCTTCATCTTTAGAAAAGAATATCTATTTGACAGAATTTGTTCAAACACAAATTCCAAAAAAAAAAAGATATTTGTGTAAACATGCATTAGTTTAATTAAATACACTCTCATTTTTTAAAATATACGATGGTTAGGACAAGCTAGTTAGTTAGGAAATGACTATATTTGTCCCATGTTGAGTACTGAGTGGTAGAGATATGTGTTGAAAAGACCAATTTTTTAATACAAAACTATTTTTAGCAACTGTTACTTCTTTCAAAATTGTAGTAAGTTATTGTTTTAACTTCTGTAGATACATATAGTTTCTTCTATAGACATAATGTAAATGTAGGGTGCATGGCAAAATAAATCTAAGTATATAGAAAAGCTAAAATGGCCTAAAATTTGGGATGGAGAGAGTAATTACTAAAAAAATCAGGGTGATATCAGGTTGTACTATATGGTTGACAAATGTGCATGAAGGAAATTTAATTAACGGGATCTATGAGTATGTCTTTTATTTCGCTTGGTATTATTTTATATCGAACCGAAGTCGAAGTTTGTTACTTATAAGTGGCTACTTAATTAATGACTTGAAAATCTTGTGTAGTACACAAGCGCACAGTAGATTAATCTCGCTTGGCATTGTTTAAAACGAAATTTATCAAACTTATTCGCTTGTACTACGTGGCTATTTATTTAAGCCATCATTGTAATGTTGTACTTTCTCCTCAAAATTTACGTCGATTTGGAAAAGAAAATTATTCGTAAGTTTTGCTACGTATGTATATTTAAATACAATTATATGTAGATCTAGGTGAATAGAAAAGGAAATAATAAGATGGCTTACAACTTGAGACAGAGGGGGGAGTAGTAGGTAAAGTAGGCAATAAGCACACAACAAATCAATTTTGCATTTTCTGCCTAAAAATAGGCAAATGCTGTGTCTAGAGCACAGTACGGTTTTTTGTTTAGCATCACAACAAGGCACACGGTTGAACACAACTACTAGGCTAATTAATCAACCAAGACCCAGTCAGTTTTCTTTTCTTTTCCTTTATTTTTTGCAGCAAATGGTTAGTACTAGTATACTAGTTCAGCCTGTTCGTCGTTTTGGTGGTATTTGGTCTTGATTTGTTCGAAAGAAAAATCCTATTTGGTCATTCTTTGATTGGTATTTGTTTGTTACGAGAGAAAAATGCGCTTTGGTGGTGAAGGTCAAAATTAAGGAGGCACATGCTACAAATTAACTCCAAATCAAACCCAAGCATGCATATGCGCCAGGCCCCCGCAACCTGTGTAAAGAAATACTAGCTGTAACAACATATGACGCGCTCATCATGCACTAGCTCGCCCCAATTAGCTAGGGTTCGTCCATAATTATAATTTAATTAAGGAACCGAGATCGATGCATGCATCAGGCAGCTGGTCCGAGGGGACAGAGTGTGCGATACAATCATGACCCCCTGGCGAGTGCTGAGTCACCGGCACCTCACGCACTAGGGACTTGCTTATTACTGCTAACTAATTAATTAATTTAATCATCATCAAAGTAACAATGCGCGCGGGGGGAGGCAAGCAAGCTAACCCTTCAGGATCAGTAGATAGAGACATACTGGTATAGTAGAGTAGACAAATTAAATAATGAGGCGGCACCTGATGCCAGCTAAGCTAGCTAGAGGCACACAATGCAATTTGGCCTGCGTGCAAGTCAGGCCGGCCGGACGCGCGTGGCCGGTGGTGGTGGCGGCCACTGCACCGCACACATGCGCTCCCTCCGATCCCTTCCATCGATGGCGGCTGGTGGGCTGGCTACGCGTCCAAGATCTCGAAACGAGAATCTCACGAGGGCCAACACAGGCGCTGTGGCAGTGGCAGCCAGGGCCCAGGGGAGGATCGCCGTGCAAGAAATCCCCCAGCTCGGCTCGGCTCGGCGCGGCGCGCGCGCGTGCATCCATGTGTTCTCCCGCACGCCAGCGGCCACTCCGAATCGCTAAGAATTCCTCGGGCAGGCAGTTTCTCAGTCGGGGTGCGCGTAAAGTGGCCGGTGGTGGAATGAATGTGTCCCTTTATTTGCCCCTGGTCTAGCAAAACGACCATTTTAATTCCGCGCTTGGCTTATACGCCATCAGCAACTTTCGTTAGAGTGTTGCACTTGCACCACGTTGATGTGCCATGTTAACATTCGATTACCTAGCTAGGTTTCATAGAAAACCGTTTTTTTTTCCTTTTGAAAACTAGAATACTACCCTTTTCTACCATGTGTAGGATATGATGCCTGTTTGGTTGGTGGGGTAAATGGGGTAAATTTACCCCTAAGGCGTGCAAACACAAAAAGAATGTCGTGGGGCAAATGTTTTGCCCTAATTCCATTTACCCCTAAAAGGTAGCAAATTGGAGCAAATTTGTGGTGGATCCCGCTCTCTCTCATCCACATCCACATTTACTCCTCCATCCAAACACCCCAAGGGGCAAATATTAGTAGGGGCAAATAGGAGGGGCAAATCATTTTCCTTGGGGTAAATATTTACCCCTACCATCCAAACAAGTGCCATATGACGTACATATCCGTCCATGTCTGCCATCCCCATTCGTTTGAGGTTCGTGACACATTCTTTACTTTTAGTGTTGAATTGTAAAAAAAACAGAGAGACTGATTTGGAATTACCTTGCAGAAATCTACTTTATCTCTTTTGCCGGTTTGTGAAAATGTGGTTGAATTGTTTGACACAGTTTACTAATACGAGATAAGTTGAATGGGTCCTCTCACTTCAAATCCGACCTGATTGGACGCTGCAACCAACTGGCACGACACGTCAGTTGAAGGATGGAGCTGAGCCGTCTGAGAAAGTTCGCGAAGCGCCAAAATAGCCGTTTCGACAATTTTTTTTATCTCAAGCGGACGTTTTGGACAGACTAAACGACCGTTTCGACAGTTTAGAGTTTAAATGACAGTTTTGGCAGTTTAGGACCGAACGACCGGTATACGATCATTTCAACTGCAAAATTGTCTGCTTTTATTTTTAGACAAGTATTTATAGCGAGGCTTTTTAAGGAAAAGAAAGACGGTTAGCTTCCACTGAAAATTCCCGCTAACGCGTATGACAAAGCATGAGTCAAGGAATGTGAAACCTTTCGCAAAAAATTGAAGAATCACACGGTTCGAATGTATATTCCTTTACATTCATGATGAGATGCACGAAATAACATAGTAGTATTAGGAGGGGCGAGATCGTGGAGGTCCCTGAGAAGCCCCCGCACGTGTGCTTGCGTTAGGTTCTTCTCTTGCGGCGGAAGCATTGCAATGCAACTAGCCAACATACGTGCAGCCGCCGCCTCGAGATCCAAATATCTGTTTCCCCCATCTCTAATGCTTGAAAAAGGAAATGAGGAAAGAAGTGACATTGTTCTTTTTTCTGCATATTTAATTTAATTCTCCCTTATTACATTATATCACCGGTTCAAATCTGTTGCAATTTGCAATAACCTTAAATTGGCCTTCTTGATAAGTGTTTCCCTAGGAAAAACCCCCTTGTTTTATCAACCTAGAGATTTGTGATGTAAACATTGGGCTTCTTAAGAAAATGTGTGTGAACAAATACCATTGGTGGACGTAGCAAAAAAAAAATGTTGCAAAACTGGAGGCTCGAAACCGAAGGTAGCCAACTGGATTCAGGAACAAACAGAGCATCAATACTTAATTAATCAGTGGGAGTATTTAAGTTGGATGCGGCTTTTGCAAAGCCGAGTGGGCAGCTCGAATCCTTTGCGTCTGTGGACCATGATCATCTCCCGCTAGCTGGTCGAACCTGCGAAGGGCAACTATTTTTTTCGCTTCTACTTTAATTTGTCTTGCAGTCGAGAATTTTAAAACAAATATCAAACTGAATGAGAAATTTGCAGTACATGTACATTAACAACGGTAGTCGTCTGATGAGATGTGCCCTAGGTGAAAGGACCAGAGTATTTGCCGTTATTAGATTGAGGGTTGAATCATCGCATGAGCAAATTTACAGGCTGTTTTTTTTTAAAAAAAAATCAGCTCACCATTGAAGCTGGAGTTAGATTTTTCTAAGTCGAGAGAAAATTTCTTCTTTTAAATGAGAAATCGTAAGGCGGTCTTAGACGGTCTCCAGAGGATGTTGCAGCCGATGCTGCATCTGCATTTTGCAGACGTGGGCCGCACTGTAGTGGCTCCAGCGGGAGTCGCAACGCCTGCTGCAAAATGCAGCGATGCCGCGGCATGCACATCCCTGGGGACGCTGCATCCCAACCACCGCTCGCTGCCCGCCCCACCCCACTCTCTCTCTCCCTCTCCTCGACTTCGCCGCAGCCGGCCCGCGGCGTATCCAGGGAAGAGCAGCGGCGTCCCCGCCGGCGACGTCGTGCTCCCCTCCTGTGACGACCCCAGCGGACAGGGCCGCAACACGTCGTCCGACCCCGCCCGCGAGATTTGGGCAGGCAGAGCGGAGCTCCCTGGCCGCGGCAGAGATCCCAGTGCGAGCACGGCGGAGCAAGGGGAAGAGGAGGCGTCAGAGTAGGAGGGATCCGGCGACGCAAGGCGGATCGAGCTCGGGCCGCCGGCCGAGGCGGATCGATCTCGGGCCGCCGGCCGCGGCCTACGGCGGATTGAGCTCGGGCGCCATCTCCCTTGTGGCCCCGCGACGCCCTAGAGATGCGAGGTGGGGCCCACGGTCGTCGGCTCCGACACCAGCCGGTGAGGCTGCCACCTCCTTCACTTCCGCGGGCCGTCTTCCTCCCCACGCCGCGGTCGTCTCCCCCCTACCATCTCTCCTCTTGCTCCTCCTCGGGTGTTCGGCGGCGGCCTCCATGATGCGGCGCGCCCTTCCTCTTGGGACCTCCTCCCTGGCGCACATGGCCGCGCGGCGAACCTCCTGCCGTGGACGCCGCGGCTCCCTCCGCGCGCGGAAGCCAACAGCTTAGTCGATGCAGCAGCTGCTGCGCGACGCCTGCTGGAGGCGCCCCTCCCTTCCTCTGCCTGCATCTTCTCACTCCTTTCTCAAGCGGGGATGCAGAAGGGGAATCCCCTAGAGACAGTCTTACCCACCGGTCTAGTTTTTTATATGTGCCCTAGTTTTGAACCACT
Organism: Cenchrus americanus; assembly: GCA_947561735.1. Lineage (NCBI taxonomy): Eukaryota > Viridiplantae > Streptophyta > Magnoliopsida > Poales > Poaceae > Cenchrus > Cenchrus americanus. Next base: position 63,569,637 of record OX387240.1, read on the forward strand.
AGACTATTGTACTCCCTAACCCCTATACGGGCAAATGTAAGTTTCAAATTGCCAAAAAGAATGTTAGTCTCCAAACATTTTCATAATAATTGTCTGGCTGGTGGCTGGTGGTCGGTGTTGATTGTTCTGAGAGAAAAGTACTGATGGCTGGTGGCTGGTTAGTTCAAGAGAAAAGTATTGCTGGTTGGTGGCTGATAAACCAGACAGACAGGGTAGTACCTGATGTTAGAGGCTTGCAACAAGACCTTGCATTTCTTAGCTACAATGAAAATGCACTACATTAACCATGTTGTTCATCCACATATTCCGAAGATACAGGCATATACAAGCAATGTGTGATCCACTTGTGGGAAAAGATGTAAATACAACCAATGTCAAGATGGAACAGATCTGAGTAGTATGCTAGCAGTACATGGCAACTATATTTTACAGAGGAGGTGGGAGGAGTGATTTGCAAAATCACCTTTGCAAATCACGCCTCCCACCTCCCATGAATTTTGCAAATCACCCCTTGCACCTCCCATGAGCTCTCCCTTGGATCAAGATCGTGTGACTCGGATTGAAGTTTTCATAGTTTGCATGAAGAGATCGGTTTCCACTAGATATGTTCTCTTTATGTTTTGAGATGCTAAAATATAATCTAAGAGCAAAACAAGAGAAACTATTTCAAGAAAGCATTCTAATTAAAAAAGGAGAACTATAAAAGACATACATAATCAATTTTGCGTATCTAGGACTACTCAATATAAATATTTACAACAACAATTGACAGTAGCCAGCAATTTACTGGTATATATTTACAATGCAAAAAAAACTCTTAGAATACCTTTGTTAGCAATATATTAGTACTGTCACAAAATTGTAACATACAAAGGTGACATGTTGAGCATTCTATTCCCCCAAATAAAAAATAAGCATGCGTCCGGGTTGTGAAACACATCAAACTTATATACCAAAAATGCATCACATTATTAGAATAGCCAATTCGGACCGCATCTGGAGGTCCAAATTAAATAAAAAAAATAAAATAATGGATGAATATTTGCCGGCGCAGCTGGAAATGAATGTAAGAAAGCCAAGATGGAAAAAAAAGTGTCAAGTTTTAAGGACCCAAGGAGCAGAATGCACAACAAAGCCTAAAAAAAGAAAGGGGGAATAATAAAAAGCAGGACAGAAAACAGAACCAAAATAAAATATAAAGCAGTGGGGAAAAAAAGAGGGGAAAAGGAATTAAAAAGCAAAGGAGAAGAATCCCAAGTACACACATTTAGCTGCCTGCACACCGCATCGCAGAGGAGAGAGAGAGCTGCGGCGGCGGCACAGCAGGGAAAGCATCAGACGCCGCAGTAGAAGAGGAGGGCGAGCCCAGGCCACCTATATCCATCTCTTTCTATCCATCCTCTCTCTCTATATATATGCAGGTATAATTATATGTCCAATTAGATAGAGATTAGGGGAGGGGGTGTAGAGAGGCAGTGGCAGCGGGGGAAAGAAATTTTGTATAGGAAAGACAGAGGAGAGAGAGAGGGGTGGTTGATGGGAAGGGTTTGATGTGATTGCGCTTTCTTTCCTCTTTGCTTCCTGGATCCAACCGCCACCGCCGCCGCCGCCACCACCGCATACACTCGTCGGCGATCCAGGGTTCTTGGATTGGATTTGTTCTTCTACCTAGGTGCGTGAGCGGTTTCTTGCGTGCTGGGATTTGTCCGTTCTTGGATCGGCTGGGGGTTGGGATTCTTGGATTGGCTGGGGAAAGGGGGATTCGCGTTGCTGGGGGATGATGGATGCCTTCGTGGGGATGCTTCTCTTATCTCCGCTTCCTGATCCGTCGCTCGACGCGATTTCTTGCCCAATTCGCTCACCCCATTTCTCTCTTTTTTTCTGCGCGCAGATCGGAGCAAGGCGCGCGGTGTAAATCTCGAGAGGAGGAGGAAAGGGATCGAGGCGGCTCCGGCCCTTGTTCTTGCCGCGTTCGGTTCTTCCAAGAACCCGCGGCGGGGATGGATCTCGGCGACAAGAGAGAGGACATGGCGCTGCAAGACGGAGACTCTTGCCTCGCGCCCCGCCCTTTGAGGGGCGGCTGCGAGATGGAGTCGCCGTGGGCGGAGGGCCTCCTGGAAGGCTGCGGCCGGAAGCGCCGCGCGCCGGAGGAGTCCGAGGACGATGTCCAGGAAGTAGATGAGGTGGATTGCGGCGGCAAGCGGAGCAAGCCACCGTCGCCGCAGCCGCACACACCGGACATCCGTGAGGCTCATGCCCCCGGTCGCCGCCGTCGCCACACCGTGGCGGCTGGCAGCGGTGACCAAAGCAACGGTGGGGGTGACCTCATAGGAGAAATCGGCCGGGACCTGTCCATCAACTGCCTCCTCCGGCTATCCCGGTCGGAATATGGCTCCGTGGCGTCACTGAACCGGAATTTCCGGTCTCTGGTGCGTGGAGGGGAGATCTACAGGCTGCGGCGGCAGAATAACATATCTGAGCATTGGGTGTACTTCTCATGCAATGTTCTGGAGTGGGATGCATATGACCCGTACCGGGAGCGCTGGATCTCGGTGCCCAAGATGCCGCCTGACGAGTGTTTCATGTGCTCGGACAAGGAGTCTTTGGCTGTGGGCACCGAGCTCCTCGTGTTTGGGATGGCGCACATTGTCTTCAGATACAGCATACTGACAAACTCTTGGACACGAGGCGAGGTGATGAATTCGCCGAGGTGTCTGTTTGGGTCAGCAAGCGTAGGGGAGAAGGCATATGTTGCTGGTGGCACTGATTCTCTTGGCAGGGTCCTCAGCTCAGCAGAATTGTACAACTCCGAAACACATACTTGGACACCCCTTCCTAGCATGAACAGGGCACGGAAAAATTGCTCTGGGATGTTCATGGATGGTAAGTTTTATGTGATTGGCGGTGTGACCAATAACAACATGGTCCTGACCTGCGGTGAAGAGTATGATGTGCAGAGCAAGTCTTGGAGGGTAATTGAGAACATGTCTGTCGGTCTAAATGGAGTGAGCGGTGCACCCCCACTTATTTCAGTGGTGAAGAATGAGCTGTACGCCGCTGATTATAGTGAGAAGGATGTGAAAAAGTATGACAAGCAGAACAATAAGTGGGTCACTCTTGGTAAATTGCCCGAGCGATCTGTTTCCATGAATGGCTGGGGTCTTGCATTCAGGGCATGTGGTGAGAGGCTGATCGTCATTGGTGGACCAAGAACTTCAGTTGGAGGCATGATTGAGCTCAACTCATGGGTTCCTGATGACAAGCCACCTGTGTGGAAGTTGATTGCCAGGCGGCCATCTGGGAATTTTGTGTATAATTGTGCTGTGATGGGCTGCTGAGTTTATACTTCATAAGGTTCCTCACAGTGATGTTTACAAAGAGAGGTATGCACAAAGGCAGGCTGTTTAGCTTCAGAACTCTTCATCATGCGTTTCTGCCTTCGACCTGGTAGCTGGTTTAGTTGGCATCAGCAGAGCAGCAGCAGGATCTTGTAACCCCTGAGTTCATACACCAGTTTCCGCCCCAGCTAATCCATTTCTTTCATTTACATTTGGATCAGTGTTATGATCTAGAAGATAATACCATGCAAAAATGTCATACCAATAATCTAGAAAACATTAAATTTCAGAGGCTTTCCATCATTGATGATGACAGAGCAAGTTATTTTGATCGTATTCCATTGTCTGTCTGCAGCAAAGTGACCATCACATGCATGCCTAATTTTAGAGTTATCGTATATGTTAGTTAAACTTTGTTGTCTTCCTCTATGGGTTTATTTGGTTGAATGACCTTTGGAAATATCGGGTCATCTGAGTTCCAATTAAACTGTTTTGAGTAGAGCATGATTACAAATTGGAGTGATCTGTTTGGCCTGTATCTGCTTCCCTTGAGACTAACTCAGATAAATCTCCACAAAGTTACACTATGGACAAGCAGGTATTGAATGCATTTTGTTTGATTCGTTCACTGTTTAAGGAATATTGTTACTTTTAATTTATCTGCTCTGAGATGCTTGATGGTTGTTTTGGTGAAAACAATTCCAAAAAAAAAATGATCCTGTTGATGTTGCATATGGGTTGATTTGGTTGTTCGTCTTAATAGGTCCAGTATTACTGTTATCTCAGTTATGGTGAAAGTTTAGTTGTATCATTTGGATGTCAAAGTTGAGGTGACGATGATACAAAAATGAGACCTTGGCTGCTTGATATATTCTGGAAAATATCCTTGTAGTCACAACCTTTATGACCACTCTGAATGCCTAAGTTTGCATTGACCTGGACGTTTGATTGGGAAAATACTTTACATAATTGTTCCTCATTTTCCTTTTCAGTAGCTATGTGCATCACATGTTTTTCACCTTTATTATGTCTCTGTGGCCTCCATTAGGAATTGTTCAAGGTGGAGCATGATAGTAATAATTGATAAATGCTCCTCTGCCTTGCAGAAGGTGATGATCATGGCCTGAATACAAACAAAATGTCTAAACTATTTAAGCATTTCACATTTTTGGTGCCACTATAAATGATTTATTTGGTTGGTTGCTACAACTAGTTTGTTTAATTTTGAACTGGCAAAGAAATGGATTAGAAAGTGCAGCATCATTTGGAAGTAGTGAAATAATCTTTATTTTTTCGTAAAAGGAAAAGAGCACTAGACTTCACACACCATTACTAAATTTCAAACGTATTTTGAATACTTGTTCTGATGTAAATCTGTCTGGTTTGAGATTCCCACCTGTATGTTTGACAAACAAACATGTTTAATTGGATCAGTTTGTCAGATTCTTACTCGAGTATTGCAGCTAAATTTCCATGGGTTCCTTGTTAGCAAATGGTTCAACTTGGTAGAATCAGGTGTGATTCCATTTCCATTTATAGTCGTTCAACTAGTTGTAACTCCTTTTCTTATTGCAGAAGCTTTTACCACTTTATCCTAAAAAATGGAATCACTTTACGCTGGAGGTATGCAAGTTGTGCATGTATGCATTGATGTATGCATTGTTCTTGTGTGTGGCGTGATGCTTCCTCCTTTGAGTGTCAGCGCTGACGTTAATCCATTCTCTTTGTCCTTGTGATCTGGTGCTTGTTTGAGTTACTTATGCTGATGTTTGCAACATTTGTTAGAATGCATCATTTAGAATGGGGGCTCGATAATTTTTCTGTTCGTCATATGTGCGCTATTCTGATATGGAGATGAAAATTTTGTGCATGCTTGCTTGTTGAAAGGAGAAAAAGGTGAGCTGATTGGTAGAAACAACCTTCATGCAGTGTAATAGATGGTTGTCTTTGTTTGGCTGTCAGGTCATGCACTCTCTGTTTCCAACATTACCATCTGTTGTGCATTCTGTGGAATGAACAATCTTACATCTCTGCAAAAGTCAGAATTGTTTCTGAACTTTCAAAGCTATGTGCAGTTGTCTGAACTATTTTTACCTTTAGTTGGGAATCTTAGGGTGAAGCACCAAAATGTTGCACTGAACCGCGTATTTTTTATGAGAATATCTCAGTGGAGAATTGATTAAAGCTAGGAAAAATGTGCTATCCTGTGGAATATCAGGATTGTCATATGTGTGAAAGGCATAAAATTACTAGATGGTCTGGCCAGGGAAAAAGTTGTTTGTAGCCTCCTCTTGCAGTTGCCAGGGGTGTGGAGAACAGACGGACATATTTTGTTTCTGGCTCAACTTGCATGAAACAATTTTTTCCCCTTTTCTTTGGTTTCTCACCATCATATATCATCACCATCTTTTTATTTTTTATTTTTGCCTTTATGGTTTTCCTCCTTGGCGTTTGAAATTTTCGCGCTCGTCGGCGCAGCCCCATCAAGCATCAGGGAAAAATGAGTACGTGTTTGTGTTCCCACTGCGGGGTGGTGTGATCTCGCTTTCATGAAGGGTTTTCCCCCTAGTCAGCAATTGCGGTTCTGAATTCCGCTAGGTTCAGCTGAACGTGCTGCAATTGAATCTTTATTTTTCTCAGCCTTTTTCCCTACTTGCAGATGCAGGGCATTTTCTGGTATACTCCCGTAAAATTGCAAAGTGGCCAATTTGATGTAATTGGGATGTTCTGGCTTGTGTTTCCATCAGCGAAAGCATCTGATTCATCTGATTCATGATCAAGTGAGGTCGGTAATGAGTAACCGGCAGCCTGCAGGGAAGAAGAAAGATCATCAAACTGTTGCGTTGCAAGCCTGAATATATTTTAAAGTTGAGCGATGGCAGATATCCAGTTTTACATGAGGGATGAAACTCAGACTGCGGTATATGAGGGACTCGAAATTCGAAAAGGACTTCCCCCATTTCTTATGTGTTTTTACTCACTTTTTGGCTGCTAAGAAGAAGGGTGGGGTGGTTGTTCCAATAGTAATTTTTTTCTTTACATCCCCACCCCTCAATTTTGCAAAAATATACGGTTCGCAAAAAAATTTACAAAACTATACATCTACCGCCGTGGGGCACAGCGGTAGGGATCTAGTCTGTTTAAAAAAATTATAATTTTTTTATGGAGGCAAATTTTATATGCAAATTGTAACTTTTGACAAGATCTACAACTTTGTACGTTAAAGTTTTTCCATTTGAAGTCATCTGATCTCAGTTTTCATATCGAGATCTCAATTTTCAGTTTACGTTCAAAAAATTGTAACTTTTTTGCATGAGCTCGGATGGAGGTAAACTTTATATGAAAATTGTAGCTTTCGATGAGATCTACAATTTTGTAGTTCAAAGTTTTTCCATTTGAAGTCATCTTCATACTCAAATAATAAATACACTATTCAGATCTGAAGACTGCAAACTGAGATCTGGATAGTTTATCTATTATTTGACTATGAAGATGACTTCAAATGGAAAAACTTTGAACTACAAAGTTGTAATCTCGTCGAAAGCTACAATTTTCATATAAAGTTTACCTCCATCCGAATTTAAACAAAAAAATTACAAAATTTTGAAAACAGACTGGACTCCTACTGCCGTGGCCCGCCCCTACCGCAGTGGGGCACGACGGTAGGTACCTGCTGCCATCCCCCACGGCGCTAAATGTATAGTTTTGCGAAAATTTTTCCGGACCATATATTTTTGCAAAAAAGAAAGAAAAATGTAAAAAAGAAAAAAAATCAATATTACTCAGCTTGATTGTTGGGCCCAATTGTCGTTATGCACTGCTGCTACTGTATCGTTTTGGGCCATGCGTGATTTCGTGACGACGGGCCTCTCTTCGTCCAAGAGAATCGTCCAAAACCGTAAAGCCCAACATATCCACAGTGAAGTCGCTGCCAAGAATTTTTTTTATATTTAATTTATCACGATTTTGCAAAAATATATTGTTCAACACAAATTTAGCAAAAATATACTCTGGCACCGTGGCCCACGGCGTCAGGGACATAACGTCGTGGGCCGCAGCGCTAGGTGCCGCCAGGAGTGGGCCCTGACGTGGCCCAAACCTAGCGTCGTAAGTCGCGGCGTTAGGGGCCTAACGCCCTGGGCCTCGGCGTCAGGTCCTAGCGCCACGGCCCACGGCAGCAGCAGGCCACATGACGCCGTGGGCTGCGGCGCTAGGGTTCCCACGACTATATAACACCGAAATTCAGCCGAAAATGTCATAATAATTTGAAAAAAGAAAAGAGAGGGAGAAGAGGAGAAGGGGAGAGGGAGAAGAGGAGAAGGGAGTGAGGAGGGGGTGAAGGTGCGAAGCTCTGCCGGTTTTTCGTCTCGTTAGAGGCAATACTCTGAAACTTAATAGTTTTAGTGTAGATGCGCTTAGTAGATATACAGTTTTAGTGTAGATCTACGCAGTTAATACATAGTTTAGTGTAGATCTGCTTAATGAATACATAGTACCAGTGTAGATCTGTTTAGTAAAATTATGTCTTTAGTGTAGATCTGTTTAGTAAAATTATAGTTTTAGTGTAGATCTGCTAGAAAAATTATAGTTGTAGTGTAGATCTGAGTATATATATTTTGTAATTGCAGATCCAATTGTTAATAGAGTTTTATGTTTTCATGCTGTCAGACATGTCAGATGATCTCAGTGTCAAGTTGTATTTCGGTAATGGGCAGATTAGATATGGTGAACATGGAGTTGACTTGTCAGAATTTAATTTTGTTGACCATGTGCTTAAAAAAGCAGCCTCAAGAAGTTTTAGGTCCATTGTCCAGTTTTTTTAAGGGCATTTCATGTAGATGCAAAGCAACATGACTTGTCCATTATGGCTCTAATCAATAGAAGTGAGTCATTATGTTGGGAGCTTATGCCAATTCAAGGCACTAAACACTAGAGGAGTTATATCAAAACATCATGTGATATTGGTTTGCCTGTGATGCTGTTTGTCCAAGTTGTTCATAAGGCCGGGTCTAGCAGTCAAGTGTCTGTAAATGATGCTCACCAGGGTGAGGCTGAAGTACAAGCAGGAGATGGTCCTGCAACTGAGCCACAAGAAGAAGGAGAAGGACATGGTGAGGAAGAAGAAGGACATGGTCACACACACTTTGAGGGTGCAATTGACGAGGGGGAAGTTAATGAAGAACTACTCAGTCGGTTTGAAATGGAGGCCAATGGGGATGAACGTGGATTGGAAGAGGACTCCTCAAATGATGAGGATGACCCGCTAGTTCCAAGAGATTGTGACAGTTACAATTTCTCACAGCTATCTGTCAATGCTGGTGAGAATGTGGCCTGGGAGTATACAGAAAATGCAGTTTCTGTTGGCGCCATGTATAAGAGTGTAGTAGAGGTGGTCCACTCTTACTCTGCAGAGAGAGTTAAGGGTAGTGAAGAGTTCTCCACATATATATGATGTACACTGTCTGAAGCCCAACTGTCCTTTTCGTGTGTATGCCTCCAAGGACAAGTGGAAAATTACTGGGAGATTAAATCTGTTGTGGATCACACTTGTGTCCTTGAGCAGCTGGATGCAATCCATCGTAATTTGTCATCTGGTTTTGTGGCTAGTCAGATGTTTGCTAAGATTGTGGAAAATCCTGCTTTTGAGCCTAAGTCCATTATCTTGGCAATTGAGGAGAAATTTGGGTATCACATAAGTTATGGTAAGGCATACATGGCAAAGAAGAAGGTAATGAAGATGATGTGGGGAGCTTATGAAGCATCCTATGACAATCTGCCTCGATTGCTGAACACAATTGCGACACTAAATCCTGGTAGTTATTATGATATCAAGGCTTATGATCATGTATCAAGGCCAGGGAAGCAAGTCTTACAACGGGCATTCTTAGCATTGGGTTCTGCTATTACTGCATTCAAACACTGTCGAACAGTTATTTGCATAGATGGCACATTCCTAACAGGAAAATACAAGGGCACAATCCTTACAGCTGTGGCTGCAGATGACAACAATCAGTTATTGCCTTTGGCAATTGCTTTTGCAGAGGGAGAGAATGGTGACCGTTGGTATTGGTTTTTGGAGAGATTGAAGCAGATGGTATTGGTTATCGCTGCATGCCTTGCAACAAATAATCAGCATTGGGGCCGCTACATGCCTAAATACTTTCTGAAGCAAACCGTACTAGACACTTGGAACCACACTATTGAGGGTTACCTGCATCTTGGAACTTTCACTCAAGACCCCAAAGACAGTGCGTTGTACATACCAAATCCAGATCCAGCCATGTGTCAAGGTGTCGGTCGACGCAAGAAGAAGAGGATTAGGAACAACATGGATGAGGCTGAAGCTGGACCTCAGGGGCAGATATGCTCCAAGTGCAACAATCCTGGACACTCCTACAAGAAATGCACCGAAGCATCTTACTTTTCCACTGCCACTTCTACACCACCTTCATCTAGTGCACGTGGACGTCGTTCCAGTCGCTACAACGAAGGAATGCAGTGACCGTACTTGTTTGTGCTACCGTGTTGTAATAATTGAACTACTTGTGCATGTTGTCATCTTGTAATATTTGAACAATTTTATCTTGCAAGGTCTTGTAATATTTGAACTTATGCATGTTATCGTGTTGTAATAATTGAACTACCTTTTCATTTGCTTGTTGTTTTATTCTTGCTGTCGAATTTCTTATCATATCCGGTTATGTTTTGTTTTTATAATTTCAAATGAATCAATTAATGAAATATTATATTTCTCATCTGTTTTGTAGGCTTTCAATGGCTTCAACGGCAGTGGCGGACAGAAATGATATTGACGCCTAGGGCCACTTGCCGAAGCGACTAAACTACCAAAACCCTCCCACATGACAATATAACGGTAAATACGGTACAATGGCACACAAAGGCAACTAAAACCATGATTTTGAGTATATCTCAATTCAAAGTTGAAGCATACAATGCAATTTATTAAAAATTGCAGAAAAGTAATGCATTACCATATTACCTAACTAGTGCCAATTTGGTTAATTGTCGTCCTCGTCTACCATTTTTTCATCAGTAGCAGGAAATGAAATTGAGCCTACACAAGTAGGAAAGAAATTAGGGAAGCAATATAAAAAATATGTGCTCTCATGGCTGCATCCCTAAGGTTCAGATTCATTTTCTCAATTGGCATGTGTAGTCCAAGATCAGAAAAAATGTCACCATCATTAAGTACAACATTAGGATCATTGCTACCGACCATTCTCTTTGTTTCCGGTTCATCATTCACATTGGCATTACTAGTTTCTGTTATTTCCTATTGTACTCTGCATGATGTTCCACCTAATTCCGGTTCTGGTTGTTGCACAAAAGATGGGCCTGATGAAATTACCGGAGTAGGTGCCGGAGAAAAGAAAGATGCCAGTGTCACTGTCTTGCATCTCTTCTTGCTCTGACCCTTCATCCTGTCCATCGCTTCTTGGCTTCTTGCTCTTCTGGTTCTTCTTTTTCACTCCTCCTTCCGGGCTCTGGTGACTCGACGACGACACGAGGCGGCGACCAGGCGCAACCGCACAAGTCGACCGCGGCGCGCAGGAGCAGGTGCGGGCGTGCGGCGGGTGCCGAGCGCGGGCGGGCGGGGCGGTGGCGGGTAGCGCGAGCCGCGGGCGCGCGCGACCGCGGCGGGGCACATGGGCAAGCCGGTGCGGCCGATGGCGCACGCGCACGCACCGGCCCCGTCGTCTGTCGGTATGGCGCCGCGGCGGCGGCGGCGGCGGCGGTGGCTAGGGTTAGCACGCGTCGCGGCGCGTAGGGCGAGGGACGAGGGCGGGCGCTCGGGACGGGGGAGGCGAGTCGGGGGCGAGGGATGGCTGGCATGGGCGGCTGGGGCCTGGGCGCTGGGCCAACCAGTGAGATGTGAGGGAGAGTTATTTGGGCTGCTAGCTGTTGCCTGTTGGGCCGAGCGAATTTGGCCTGATTAGGACTATGGCCCATTTTCTATATTACAAATTTGAGCTATAGAATTTTACTATAATTTAAAGGGTTTTTTGGGCCACGCCTAGGGCCACGGCCCTAGTGGCCCTAGGCCCGGGTCCACCCCTGTTCAACGGGTCCTGTGTTGGATTTGGAGTTGCTCACCAGTAGGAAGGACAAGGTTGAGGTGCCAAAGGGGATCCACACTCCTATGTGCTACTGCGGTGACAACTGTAAGCTTGTCAAGTGCAACGTTCTCGGGTACCGCTACGGGATGAGGTTCTTCATGTGCGAGAGCTACGAGCATGACCCCCTCCCACCATGTCGCAATGTTAGACCAAAAGTAAGAACTAACGGAATTACTAAATAAATATTATGTCATTGCTATTTTAATATGTGCTAACTTGTCTTTGAAAAAAGACTCCACCTCCTCTCTGTGATTTTATGCAATGGCTAGATTGTGAGCAGTCCGAAAAAGACAAGCGTTACGTCGAGGAGACGGGCTGTTCAGCAGGTGAGAGGTGGCAAAGTATGGTTCAAGCAGAAAAACAAGAACAAAAACGTAAGGAGCAGCAGGAGGAAATTCACATTCGGCGGGAGATCCGCGGCCCGTGAAGCAGATAGAGAGAGGAAGAGGGAGAGAGTTCGCCGGGCTAAGGAAGTTGGGCCGGATGCTATGAGGAAGGGGAACTACTCCCGTTGTACCCAGTAGACGTAGAGTACTCGATGCCGAGTGCTACTGTATCCAAAAAAAATTATGATTTCATTTCGTCATTCTCTAGAGTCGGGTTGTATCTTTAAGAACTTGATTTAAGATGCATTTCAGATGCGAACAGTAAAACTCGTACTAGAATGTGTTTTTTGTGAAATGCTCAAAATATTGAACACATAGGGTGTGTTTTCTGGGAGTCACTACACCAAACAGTGTACCTACTACTAGGGTGTGTTTCCTCTGAGTCACTGGCCGTTTTCTTGCCCCGGATCGAATGGCCCACCACCCAGTCTGCGCCTACATATATGCGAACACTCTTCTTAGGTCTCACTTCACAACACAATAAGCAACAATGAGTTCCTGGACTGGGGCTGATGATGATGACTCCATTGGTCCAGCACTGTGGAGCTCGCAAGATCCAGAGTTCAACACCAATTTTCCTGTCTTAGACAAGCGAGATTTCAAATCCATGCATAATGTTAGAAAGTACACACCAAACCAAACGGTGAACTGGCCAAGGTGTGCACACGGTGAGTTATGTGTGATGCAGGTTTATCAGGGATGAGACAACTCAGGTCGCCGCTTCTGGCATTGCTCACGAGCATGGGTAGGAAAAAATCTGTGACCTCTGTCCTTCATCATTTTATTTATGATTTACTAATGTAATCACGGTTTCTGCAGTGCTCCGAACAACTAGATAACTGCGGTTTCGTGCAATGGGTGGATCCCCCAGCTATTCACCCGTATCAAGAGTACATCAACTACCTCGAGGATGTTGTCATCTTCAACTTGAGTCAAGAACTCGCGTCGGCATTGGCTTCTCCAGATCCGACATCTACCAACGGCGACGACGGACCGGTGATCGGACCAATGGTGGTCAAGACGAACACCGACTGTGAGGACGAGTACTGCTGTTGTCCGTGCCACGAAAATAAGGACAACACTCCACCAGCAACTCCACCATCTGATCCAACTCCACCCCCGACGGGGTACTACATGCCCTCCCAGCAGTCCGGCGGGCCTATGATGTCTGGGTTCTCTGGGTATTATTCGTACAATTAGACTACAATTGTTGTAATCGTTTATCTAAATTCCTTAAGGCACATTAGGACTAGCAGGAGCGGCACAAAGTTAGGGTAATTGTGTCGCACGTGCCATTGCAAATGTATGGTTGATCTAAATTCGTCGCTAATTATTAATGGTTGGTCGTTCTATCAATCCTTCAACAATTCGAATTAAAAAAAATAAAAAATCCGTGGGCCGCGGCGTTACCTCGGCCGGCACGCCGACGCCGGCGCTAGGCCCCTAACGCCGCGGGCCACGGCGTCGGGGACTTAACGCCGTGGCCCTTGGCGTTACGGCTAAGGGCCCACTCCTGGCGACACCTAGCGCCGCAGACCACGACGTTATGTCCCAAACGCCATGGGCCACGACGCCGTATATATATATATTTGCTAAATTTGTGCCGGATCATATACTTTTGCAAAATCGTGATAAATTAAATATAAAAAAATTCCGCTGCCAAACATGAAGAACACTCGAATCGGGTGCTCTGTCAGGATTTAGAGCCAACGCTCTGCATCAGAAGAAGGTATAGTGGTTTGTCGAATTTTCTGATTTTTAATTTGTGGTTTAGTTTGATGTAAAGCGCAGGACACTTGACCTGCATTCCTCCAATCGCTAAGATGTTTGTGCCTGCAACCAACAGTTTACCGAATGTTGATGGGACAGGGATTGGGGTTTCTGATTTATTTGTGATTCTTACCTAACTTAAAATTTTATTTTTTTTATATAATGTTGATGTTAATCTTGGTATATGCACTAAAATTGTGACTATTTTTTTTTGAATTCCGCTATTCGGACTTAGGACCCGCTATCCGTGATCCGCAACACTGACACTAATCCGCTACCATAGCGCTAAATGCTATTTAGTACCTTGCCATGTACTAGGACCATTTCTGTTGCTGGCGTGCTAATTAGTGCGGTGCTTTATTATTGGTTGTTTCCCTTCATCTAAATGAAATGACGAATTGATACATCATCTTCCGTTATTGTTAATTTGCTAAGTCTATATAGTATATAGAGAATGGTACAACCACCAAGTGTCTAGACATGTTTTTGGATTGGCTAAGCTGTGGGGTGGAGAAAAAGTTTAAACACAATATTGTTCTTGGTTAAGGCTGCTCTTTGTTGAAACTTTGACTAAGTCATAATGAGATGGTTTAATTTCAGACAAGGCACCAACATATTCTTCCATATAGGCAACTAATCTGAGGGGTACTAATTTGATTCACCTTTGGTAATTATTACACCGAGGAGCACCACCGCATCCCAAAATGGCAGCCGATAGCTTCAGACCATCACCATAGATGATGGACATATCATTTTTTTTGCTAGGGTTTTGGTTTATGAAGCTTTTCTTCATGTTCTAGTCTATTAATGATTGTATTTTCTTTCTCATGAGCTAGCCATGCATGGCCACGAGGTTGCAAGAATAAATATTTTTGAGCATCAAGAACAAATATTTTTTGCATCATTTGTCGATGTAGTAGCAGCTAGGATACTCCCTCTGTCCTAAAATATAAGATATTTAAGCATTCAAAATTTATCATCAAATGTGTTCACACATTTAAACAGGTCTCTGAAGATTCACTAATTCCCCTCATAGCTTTCCCCACCCCACATCCTACTTTGGTTTAAACTTGGGATCTGTCATCCTTATTACTAGTTATCATTGACTGCTGGCGGCAACCCAACAGTTGGCATTATAGGTAGCGGACAGCCTGTTCGGTTGGCTGTGGCTGATGGCTGGTCTTTGGTTTGTTACGAGAGAGAAAATCTTCTTTGGCTGGTTGTGGGCAGTTCTTTGGTGGCTGGTTTGTTACGAGAGAAAAATACTGTTGGCTCGGTGGGTGATAAGCCAAGCGAACGGGCAGATCGCATGCATCCTTACCAGTAAACAAGCTTGGATACATTATAGGTAGTATTTGACAAGATTATGTTTTTTTCGAGTAGTAGGTAACTATGTGTGTAATAGTACGGATCATAATCCCTTCGGTCACCTCAAAGAATTAGAGGAGGAACATAATCCTTTATGTTTAAATAGAGGGTAGAGAGTCTTAGGCATTGAGAAATGAATTGAAGTGGAAGATGCAAAAGAGAAATTCAGATTAAAAGTCTCCTGTGAAAATAAGTTTTCAAAAAATCATGATACCACTTCAAGAGATAAAATTTCATAAATTAACTAAATTGTAAAAATGGGACCTACCAATAGTTGGTGCTTCGCAATCTAGTGAATGACAAAATGGATCCATGTGTGTCTATGAAATGTGGACCGGATGGAAACACGATTGCGGTCTCATTTTTTCAATTTTCTCGTAGAAGGCTTACAAGGATCTGCGCAGCTGCATCCTGCACACAGCGGAAATTATAAGGAATCAATGTGATCGATGTGGAAGTTAAAAAACAGCTTCTGTCGGATCTCGCTTCCTGGATTTTTTTATATTTAATTTGTTATGATTTTCGAAAATAATATGTCGAATCAAAATTTTCGACAAATGTAGGCTACGGCGCCAGGCTCCTGCCGTCGTATAGCACGGCGTTAAGTCCCTGCCGCCATGGGCTACGGCGGCAGGAGTCCATTTCCTGCGCCAGCGCTATTAGCACGGCGTCAGGAACCTGCCGCCGAGCGGCAGGTCCTTAACGCCGTGCCATACGACGACAAGATTTTTTTTAGTTTTAGTTTTTTTAGTTTAAAACGACCAAATACAATTGCAAGCATAATCAGAAGGGAATATCGTAATCATCGACGAAGGAATAGTCACAAGCGAATATACATAATCACAAAGGGAATAGTTTATACAAAATAATAGTACTAGATCTAAATGCGCCGGACCCTCTTCCCCCTGACAGCTCTAGCGTCAGCCCAGGTGTGGTCCCGGTCGTACGTCCACGGGTCAGGTGTCCTGACGACCTGTGGTGCTAGCTGGTCGGGAGACGGTGTCGCCATGGCCGCCTGCGATGAGCCTGCAGCATCCGGTGTCGCTCTGCCGGCCGGTGTCGCTCGCCGCCCGCCGCGGACGCTCCGACGCCCGCCGGTGTCTCTCCTCCGCCCGCCGGTGTCGCTCCGCCGCCCGGCCGGTGACGCTCCGACACCCGTCGGTGTCGCTCCGCCGCCCGTGGTCGCTCCTCCGCCCGTGGTCGCTCCACCGGTCCCCAACTGTGACGGCTGAGTCAAAACCGGTGGTGGCTGTGTGAACTGTGACGCGGCTAGCTCGTCGGCCTGCTGCGGGGTGGCCTCCATGGTCGCCAGAACGTCGTCGACCCGAAACTCATCCAGGCCAGCTGGTCCTCGGTGCCTGTGTCGAAACCACCAGGCTGAGCATGGAACTGGAATAGAGGCGGAGTGGATGACGAAGGAATATCTGTCGCCGGAAGCTGAAGCGGCGGCGCTGGCGGCTGTAGGATCTAGGATACCGACTAGAGGGGGGTGAATAGGCGGTTTAAAAACTAAAACCACAATACTAGAG
The DNA here is from genome assembly GCA_947561735.1 of Cenchrus americanus. Lineage (NCBI taxonomy): Eukaryota > Viridiplantae > Streptophyta > Magnoliopsida > Poales > Poaceae > Cenchrus > Cenchrus americanus. The sequence goes on from OX387240.1 coordinate 63,586,166, forward strand.
AAATTTAATTAGAACCATAAGGAGAATTAAATCTCTACCTACTCTATTCCTATGTTGGGGGTTTTGCGGCCTAGGGTGACAAGATATACAACAATCTCTAGAAATAGAATGCTCAAAGTAAAGTATTTGAAAGGAAATTGAGGAAAGAAATAACCGAGCACAAGAGACGAATTTTATCCTGTGATATCGATGACTCGCCGGTCACCCCTAATCCACGTTGAGGTGGATTCAATGTTCAACCGCTCCTCTATCAAGACACCACTTGATCTTGAGCCGGTTAGAACCAAAGAACCACTCCACACCTCGATTCCACTAGAGTTGCTCTTTACCGCTCCGGTGAGGTGAGCACAATACCTCTCACAACACGAAATCCGGAGCCACGCACAATCTTCTTGCGAGCTTCAACGGATTCTTCCACCACCAAGCCGTCTAGGAAGCGGCAACTTCCAAGAGTAACAAATTAACCACTTGCTTGACGATTCCCTAGTGCCACAAAGATCAAAACCTTAATGCAATCTCTCAATCTCACAAAGAATACAACCACTAAGCCAAGTGAGTGAGAGAGAGGAGAGGGAGAGCTCTACAAGGGAGTATGGACCTTTCAAAGTGCCAAGAGAGACTCTCCAAACCCGGGCTTGGAGTATATATACTCCCCCTTCCCGATACTAGCCGTTAGGGGCAAAACGCCTACCTCGCGGACTGCCCGCGATGTCCTCGCGGACTGTCCGCGTTTGAACTCCAACGGTAAAAATGCGAAGTCAACGGGCCGGCGGGACCGACCGTCCGCCGGGGCCACGCGGACCGTCCGTCCGGGCCCCGCGGACTTTCCGCGGGCAGGCCGCGGACCGTCCGCCCGGTCCACCGAGCTGCACCCTGTTCTGTTAAGAATAACGGACCGTCCGCCCGGGGTCTGCGGACAGTCCGCCCGGAAGTGCATTTTCTTGAAAACTTTTGCCAAAAAAGTCGGATATTAAATAAATATTATAAGCTCGCGGACTGTCCGCCCAACACATGAAAACTGTTTTCCTTAAGATTTTCAATGAATTCCTTTTACCAAGAGAAATCGCCACTCATCTAAATGCAATGCATGCAAATTTTTGATCCAAGTAGCACGATGGAAAGTCAAGCCAATGAAATTGATCCCTCTATATAGTACGACTATCTATCCTATCAACCCGGTCATTTAACATCCTCTAATCACCTTATGAGCGGCAAAAATAAAACTCTATCTTTTACCTTTGTCTTGATCTCTTTCCAACACAAGTCATACAAGACCTTCTCATTTATACCACATGATCTCATCATTTCACCGGACTAACCTATTCTTACAACTCAAATAAAAATGTTAGTCCATAATGATTGTCATTAATTATCAAAACATGAATTAGGGGCCTAGATGCCTTTAGCGGCTGCTGTCGAGGCCAGAGTGTCGGAATAGGCGGCGGTCGCCCTGTACGATTAGAATATAGTATAATCACAAACCCAAAACAATTGCGTCCATGAGTTGAAAATAAGGTCTACTGAAAGTACCTACGCCGGGTGGAGCAAACGGCCGCTGCACGTATGCTGGCAGGCCCAGCGCCTGTAGGTGGTGCTGTACCCTCGTAGCCGAGAACCCCCGACAAAGGTAGCAGCGTCTGCTGCGAAGATGCTGTGGAGGCGGAGCTCGAGGACGACGCTGGGTGGCGCGGAAGGAGAGGAATCTCTACGGCCCCGGCGTAGTTCACGACGGCGGAATACCTCATGGCCGCAGCGAGGATACTCTCGTACGTGCTGCGGTGCTCCTGAGGCCCCCAGGGCGTGGCACTGCCCGATCGCGCCTGATGCGAGCCGCACGACCTCAGCCAGCGCGTTGTGCTGCGCACAAAATTAGAAACACATGTTTTAATGAAAAGTCATATGAATGAATGTATTATGTTTGCAGTATCGTAGCTTACCGCTGTGTCAGCGGTTTGGTTTCGGCGCACCGGGTAGGTCGCGTCCGGCAGAACCCTGTCATGGTCTGGGACAGGTGGCGGTGGCGCGGTAGCAGGCACGTACGTCACCCGCGTCCGCGTCCTCAGTAGGTACCACTGAAGGTACACTACCCAGGCGGCGACGTCGTGACGGCAGTGCTCGGTGACGACGTTCTGCTCGTGCGACGCGGACACCCACTCTGCCACGTACGGCTGCAGCCTGTCGAAGAATAACGTCGCCGCAGCCACACCCTTACGTGACCACCTAGCATAGAACATGAAACATAAAATTATTGGCAATTAAATATTCGTAACGGAAAATACTTAGAACTGTCAAATGGTAGCTCACCTGTGCGCGCTAGGCGGCAGACGTGGCGCAGCGGGTACTGGAGCAGCCTGGAAGAGGCCGAACTGCCTCATCACCCGGTGGACGGCGTACTCCTCGACGTAGACGTCGAAGACCAGTCGTCGCTGCGTCAGCCAGTAGGCCTGGTCTCGGGAGCATAGGGACGAGAGCCCCTGTGGTGCGCGGGCAGCGACGATGGCAGGAGCGTACGACATCCGGACCTGGGCATCGACCATCCGGTCGATCTGACCAACGAAGTCCTTGTAGGCCTTCTTCAGCTGCTCCCCAGCCCAAACGTGCTGCAAAAAATGAGAAAGTTAAGTGAATTGAACTACAGAAGTCATAACGCGAAGAATCACGTAAAGGGAGGTCATTACCTTCCGGAGACACCACAGGGAACCCATGGTGGGGAGGTCCGCTGGGTCGGTGCCGTCAGCCGCCGCCTCGTACCCCGAGAGGTCCGTCCTGGGCCGACCTATGTCGAACCGCTTGTGGATCCACATCTGGAGCAGGAGAGGGCACCCCAAGAGGATCGCCTCCCTACTCGTCGGCCTCGTCACTACCGAACACAGCCCCCTGTAGGTAGCTGCCAGAACAACGCTGCCCCAGCTGATCTGGGGCATCTACTCGAGGGGTGCGTCGGCGATCCTCTGAGCCCAGGGGATCATGCACCGCGACAAGGAGTCTCCCGCTAACTCGCAGAACAGCACCCACCCGAACAACCAGAGCAGGTAGACCTCCAGAAACCTGTCTGACGTCTGGTCGTCGGCATCGTCCGCCATGTAGTCAGCCTGCAAACACACAAAGGTCCGTCGTCACATTCGTTTAAATGCATAGAAACGTTGAAAATAAGAGCTAGAATCACTTACCCTGAACTGCTGGATCCAAATCCAGGTGGGCCCGAGGGTGTCGACGAAGGGCAGGTACGGCGCCGGCGCGCGATCGTTCCGAGGAACGTTCGCAAACCGAGCAAGGAAGTCAGCCTGCCACGTCGCGGGGATGTCGATCGGCCCCATCGCCTCGCCAGCACACGACAGTCCTCCCAGCATCGCGGCGTCCTCCGGACTGAGAGTCATCTCGCCGACGGGGAGGTGGAACGTGTGTGTCTCTGGTCGCCACCGGTCCATGAACGCGGTGATCAGCGGGGCGCCGAAGTTGAACCGAGTCAACCGCTCCGCCCGGGGAACCTCAGCTTGTAGCCTGTCCCCCCGACCAACCGCGCAACAAGGAGTAGTCCTGCATCGCGTAGCCTGAAAAAATAATAATTTACTTAAAACAATTACTATTGTAAAGAAAAGGGAAAAAAGTAAATATGAATTACGTAATCCACCGCGGGTGTATCGGCAGCAACGTGCGGGTCGTCCGACAACGTATCGTGCCGAGCGGACAGTCGAGAACAGCCGACACGTACGAGCGGTGTTGCCGGTCCACCGCCTCGTCGAACAACTCCGGCCGTACGTAGTCCAGCGGTGCAGCCATAACTGCAAAAAACATAATTTAATCAATTTAATCAAATTACGTCAACTATAACGATTTCATAGAAGTTTAAAACGAATTTAAACGAATTCTGTGAATTTAAATAGATTTCTACGAATTTTAGAGCAATTTAATCAAATTACGTCAACTATAACCATTTTCTAGAAGTTTAAAACAAATTTAAACGAATTATGTGAATTTAAATAATTTTCTACGAATTTTAGAGCAATTTAATCAAATTACGTCAACTATAACCATTTTCTAGAAGTTTAAAACAAATTTAAACGAATTATGTGAATTTAAATAATTTTCTACGAATTTTATAGCAATTTAATCAAATTATGTCAACTATAACCATTTTCTAGAAGTTTAAAACAAATTTAAACGAATTATGTGAATTTAAATAATTTTCTACAAATTTTATAGCAATTTAATCAAATTATGTCAACTATAACCATTTTCTAGAAGTTTAAAACCAATTTAAATGAATTATGTGAATTTAAATAATATTTTACAAATTTTAGAGCAATTTAATCAAATTGTGTCAACTATAACGATTTCCTAGAAGTTTAAAACGAATTTAGACGAATTATGTGAATTAAATAATTTTCTACGAATTTTAGAGCAATTTAATCAAATTATGTCAACTATAAAAATGTCCTAGAAGTTTAAAACGAATTTAAACGAATTATTTGATTTAAATAATTTTCTAAGAATTTTAGAGAAATTTAATCAAATTATGTCAACTATAATCATTTCTTAGAAGTTTAAAACGAATTAAAACAAACATGTAAATTTAAACATACCTAAGTTAGGTAAACTAAATTTAACTAAACTAGGTTAATTAAATTAAATTCGTAAACTAAATTAATTTAACTAAACTAACTAACTAATCTAAATTAATTAAACTAATTAACTAATATAACTAAACTAACTAAACTAACTAAACCGGACTAAATTTAGAAAACATACCTTAGAAGTGCCCCGAAGAGGTTGAAAGGGCCGAAGATTTGAGAGGAGTGAGTGATGGAGGAGGGGCTGGCGGCAGGGGGCACGACCCCTTATATAGGCGGCCGCTGACGCCGCGGCCCACGGCGGCAGCTTCCTGACGCCGTGGCCCTTGGCGCTAGGGATTCCTGACGCCATGGGCCGCGACGTTAGGTACTGGCCCCACGGCCGCCGCGTCGCCGACCGTTGGCGGCTCCCTTGCCGCCATGGCCCGCCGCGGTAGGGACTCCAAGCGCCGCGGGCTACGGCGGCAGGAGCCTAACGCCGTGGGCTACGACGTCAGATGTACATTTGTCGAAAATTTTGATTCGACCTATTATTTTTCGAAAATCACGACAAATTAAATATATAAAAAAAATCCGCTTCCTGAGTGGGATCACGCGTGGCCCAACGCCCATACGACCGGCGCGTGACACGGCCCGCGAGCAAGGCCGGCAGGAATCATTTGCCGGCTGGCAGCATGGGAGCCCACCTGTATTGTACCGGCGATTGGGCTTGTAGTCCAATGGTAGGACGGTCCAGTGGGACGCTACCCACCAGAGTTCAAATCCCGGTGCTCGCACCTTTTTGTTGGAGTTTTCAGGATTTACCGGCGTTATGCGTTAAGTGGTAAGCGACGTCCGTCGACGACGAGACGTCATTGGTGACTTCGAGAATCTCCAGATATGCCGGTGCTCAGTACTTCGGAGGTGCTCATAGGGGTGGGGTTTGCGTACGTGTATTCATAGGGGTGAGTGTGCGTGCGTGTTGTGAGCGTCTGCGTTGTACTGTATAATTCTAAAAAAACCTGTATTTTACCGACGAGGCTTGCCTGTCGTTGGCCCTTTCTGGCGTTGAGCCACTACCATGTGGGGCTGGGCCCACCTGCCAGTGACCCAACGGCTGAGGGACCAACAGCAGAGGACCCCTGCATTGGTTGCGTTAAAATACCCTGTACTCAATGTTGGTTAGGCCAGTCTCGGTGGAGTTTCATAGGGTTTCGTTGCATTAAATATGTTGACATGGCGAAGAGAGAATATGAGAGTTTCATGATATGCGACTATGTGAGTAGAGTTTCATCATCATGAAACCCCACTGACACAGTTACCTAGTTTTCAGTTTAGATAATTGTGCCCATGAAACTTACACGGAAAGTGGCATATACTTCTTCCATCCCCAATTAATATTTTCGTTTTTCTAATATTACACGTGGAAAAAGTTATATATTTATGAGTGTATGACAGTCCTAAATTTCTGACTCCTCCATCCAGCCTAGGAATCTCCACTCAGAAAATTCCTGGGCCAACCAAAAAGAGCGACAAACTCAAGCATACAGCCTCCGGCTTGAAGGATTGTATTAATTCTTAACTGATGAACCACCAAGCCTCTGAATAGCCATTAGCATTCAGCAGGTACCTGCTCCCCAAAAAAAAAATCCAACAAAGGCAAGCGTACCTCAGATATCCAGAAGTTATTTGTGCACAACGAAAGAGTATAGAACGAGCAGTCTGAGTGTTGTAGCCTTCATTCATTTTTGCATACTTATGCTGAAAAAATGTCAGTTACCATTGCTTGCATGCAGTAGCGAACGTAAACGATTGAACAAATTTACGATACATGAACATTCCTTTCCATAAACAGAATGCCAGAACATGGCAGACCACTCAGAGATTTAACCTGCTCCCATCTATTACAGAATTTATTTGTAACAACCACCGTTTCAATACACTGTCATGCCTCAATTTGACTAGATTCGTTCAAATTATTAAGATGAGGTTCATGCACAGCACAGAAGTGAAGTTTGATCAAATACTCGTGGAAGCCATTAAGTACAAACTTAACAGCAGGAGCTTGTGTTGCATTTAGCTGGCAACCTTAACAAGTTCACATCCCTTGTCAATAGAAGCTTTCACAGCATCCAACACAACCTGCGTCTTCCGGGTGATAGCCGGCCACTTCCCCTCAGGCCTGCCTCCAGCATCCCGGATGTTCTGTACAAGCCTCGAGAACTCCTTGACCATGAGCGCCTCCTGTGGCAGATCTGTAGAAACAACATGCTTACTTGGCAAAGGATCCCATCCGATGGTGGGTTTGACAAATGTTGACTTTGAGGCCACACTGAACTCTGCAGCCTTCTCTTCATATGGAATGACCAAATCAGTGACGTGGAGAGTACCATTTGTGCCATATATGGTGACATCAAAAGCGAGATTGGTAAGAAAAGAGCAGTTGAAGGTGGCAGTCTTGCCATCTGCCCAGTACAAAGTTGCACCACAAGCAAGAATTACACCAGCTTGGTTCTTGACAGGATGATGCTGAGCAATAACAGTCTCGGGCAGCTCATAGTCAACAGCCCACAAGATTGAGCGTATGCAGTACCATCCAACATCACCGAGCACACCCAGGGCATCGAGGTCTGGTTTTACCCTGATGTCATTCTGGAGAAAGTATTCGGATGCCCGAAATCCACACATACTGTGTATCTGCAGTGGAAAAGAAAAGGCATGATACTTGTTGACCTATAACATTATGTGGAAAAATATCACTCTATAGTACATTAAAGCTAGAAAAGTGCATGCTAACCTATACCATTAAACATGCACTTCTGAAGTCACATACTCATAAAACAAATAAAATTTCTGGCTTTTCTAATGGTTTTGAGAAAAAAGTTCTATGTGCATGAATCAAAGAATCACATTGATTTACTATTTAACCGGCCCAAGTTAAGCTAATAACAAGAGATCAACGGACTCTTTGGAGTGGAATCATTAATCAATATTTATTTTTTTATTGTGTAGCTTGAAATGATATAGCCACATCCATATCATCATTTTATTCATAGCTGGAATAATATAGCTATGCTCTGTCTCTATCCATACAAAATCAGATGAGTTGAAATCATGCAGTTGACATATGGTGACAAATTTAAACTGGTGACAGAACATAATACATTCTGGACTTTAATCAATTGATTCCTTATGAATGGTGGTTCATTGCCTTAAAAAATGGTGGTTCATTATCTTAAAAAATGTTGGTTGAATATTTTCAGCTCATCAATATGTCATAGGCATCCGAGCTCCAGAGCATTATACCAACACTAAACCCCTAAGTAGCTAAGTTGACATAAATTTATGATTTTTGCAGGGTTCTTTTTTAAGGTACTCCCTCTTACCTCTCTAAGGCTTCTTATATCTCAGCCATCCATAAACAACTTGCTTAAGCCAAATAAAAAAGTATGCTGGCTACTCTCTACTGAAACACTACAGTTCAATAAACAAGCATTGACAGGATTGCTTTCTTATCCAAAACTTGATCGGCAGAGGGATACGGAAAAATTTTATGCCAATGTAATAGTGTGACTACATGTCAATGAATGTTGGCAACGGCCAAGGTAACTACAGCTCACACACATCAACTAGAGGAAGAAGAGCCCAGCACACACGCATAACACACTGTCATACTGAACATCTTTTGTGCTGCTGTAACTGATAGGAGCTGCAGCTGCTCATCTACTTTATAGAGTAAAACGTCAACCTAAGGTACATAAGGGAATGAGTGCAAATACTAACTACACTACTGCTACTAGTACCATACAAGACAGGGCATACCGCCCATCTACTCTACTCTACAGATAACACTGCTGTCCTATACAGCAAAGTGAAGAGTAAACAAAGAGCTGAGCAATTAACTAACAATGAAGCCATACCAATTTTTTGTTTATGATTTAAATTGGTTATATAGAATTATAATAGGTAAAATATACTGCAAATCAGATCATCTTGCATATTTTAAGTGGTCAACTCATTTTGTGCCCTGGGAACATATATGAGAATCTTGGACTTCGAGGAAATACAACTTTTTTCCTGTGTCTAGCAGTTCAATAATTAGTGCTAGACAGCAAAACGTCTAGCCCGATGGGGACTGCACATCCTGAGAGTTGTCGACTGTGATCAAGAAGAGGCGACCATCCAACACCTCTTAACCTCGTGTGTTTCTCAAGACAGGTCTGGTTCTTCCTCTTTCAAAGATTTGGTGTGCATGATCTTTTGCCACAAACTACTGTCCTGGACTTAAGATCCTGGTGGATGAACATCAGTACCATGGTTGCTAAGGAAGTAAAACGAGAGTTCAATTCATTGGCGATCCTTGGGTCCTGGCTAATCTGGAACCACAGGAACAATTGTATATTCAAGCATGAGGTCTTTTACAGCGCACAATACGACCCTGCGGTAGTATTATCAGTTTTCTACTTTGGGTAAAATGGTAATCTCCTCAAAATATATTATTTGGCAAATTTTCCCCACTGCCCATTTAGTCGAAACGCACCCAATTCCCACATTTCATTTCCAATATTACAACAATACCATTTTACATTTCCGATAATACACAACCTATGAATACTACCGTACTACTGCGAGAAAACTGGTAGTACAAGATTAATCTCAACAGTCGAATTCTTACATATAAGTCCTTTTGTATTACATATGAGCTAGTTTTTTTAATCGGTAATACACGTCGTATTGTGCGCCGTAAAAGACCTCTTCAAGGATAGCCAGTGAGGAAGCAAATCTCTGGGGTATGCCTAGAGTTAGGGGAGCATGGCAGGTGTGGCATGAGTTGAGTTGAGTTGTGTTTTGCCCTTAGTTGGCAAGGTTCTTGGTCATTTTCCTATCATTCTGTTCCGCCGGTTGAGGAGCAGGGGGCAATTGCTCTGAATCAAAGAGAAAGAGCAATTTGTGTGGACAGGTGGCATATATATAAATAAATTCCAAAAGGGTGGTGTAGTGTTATACTTTTCTGTTCTTTTAATGCAATGATACACAGGTCTCTTGCATATTGGAGGAAAAAGAGATAAAAGTATTAACAATTTCGAATATGAAATTTGAATATGAAACAACTTTGGGTGGAACATAGAACATCCAATTTTACATGAACAAGTATTCAAACATTACTGAAAATATGTATATGAATTGAATGCATATGCAGTGTACCAGTTGCCTTCATTCTTACAAGTCATTATAACTGAAATGAACTGCTAAATTGTGTCATTGTTGTTTCAGTTAGATTCAGAATAAGAAGCCAAAATATATCAAGACAAGAGTGAACGAAGTTCCTAGCTATATTTTTTGCTGCCAAGCAGCAACAAGCCCTTGCTAAGTAAACATCACTCATTGTCAAATTTGACTAATTAAAGCAACGACAGTTGATTGATAAACAAGCACAATCAGTCTGGATCGACATTAATGATGCAAAGAAGTTAAATTTTTTCCTCTGTTTATTTTATAACCGAAACGAAAAATAGAAACTCGTTCATATATACTGTTAAATAGATAAAACTTTTTTTAAAAAACTATGTATTCCTTGGCGTTTCTTTTCATACTAGCAATTGATATGAGGCAGCATTTCTTTCCATAATATTTTTTTTTGGCACGAGGCATTTTCCAAATTTCACCAAAATCTAGTCTAGCGGCAAAAATGTGTTTTCAAGAACTGACCACTCTGACGTCGCCGAAGGCGTCCTTGTCGGCGACGATCTCCCTCATCTTGGCGGTGCGCGGGTTGTGGATCCACATTGTGGTGTCCATGAACTGGACCCCCGAGGCGTCGCAGGCGCCGAGGATGGCGTCGAGGTCGGCGGCGCAAAGCGCGGTGGGCTTCTCGAGGAGCAGGTGTTTGCCCCGCTCGGCGGCGGCCGTGGCCCAGGGCACGTGGAGGCTGGTGGGGAGCGGGAGGTAGACGGCCTCCACGTCCGGGTCGCCGAGGAGGGACTCGTAGGAGCCGTGGGTGCGCGCCGCGGGGAGGCCGGTCTCGGCGACGAAGCGGCGGGCCTTGTCCTCGGAGCGGCTGCCGACGGCGGCGACGGTGGCGGCGCCGGGCGGGAGCATAAGGAGGGCGCGGGAGACCTTGCGCGCGATGTCGGCGCAGCCCAGGATGCCGAAGCGCACCGGGCGCGGGGGCGCCGGCTGCACCGGCGCTGCGGGGGACGACATTGACCTCGGGTCGGGTGGCGCGGTTGGCTTCGGTTGGCGGCTTGGCGCGGTGGCGTTGCGTCCCCTTCTCGGTGTCGGGAGGCGCGAGTGATCGTCTGCGTCAGTGTGTCAGTGTGTGTGTGGTGCGGAGTGTTCAGTTCAGCTTGCAGATTCACGACAGGTTGTGGCCTGTGGATGGGTAGCCTGGTGGGTGGAGGGTACGAGAACGTATGTCTTCGCATTCTTTTTCCCCCGAAAAGAAGGGAGCTTTATTATTAATCGGGAGTTAAGCTATTAACAAAGTGAATATAGAATATCCATATATCACTAGTGTTGGTGAACATTGCAAGGAAAAATATACCATGAGTGAAACACTAAGACCTATTTTGGAACAACTTAAATACAAAGTTGTGTCATTGAATGGTGAGTAGATAAGCAACCAAAAATACAATACCCAGGTGCTAATTTTTCAGGTGCTGAGTACCCTGTTTGCTTCTAACAACACTAGACTACATAGAATTTTTTTTATATTTAATCTGTCATGATTTTCGAAAAATAAATGGTGGGACCAAAATTTTCGAGAAATGTACATCTGGCGTTGTGGCCCACGGCGCTTGGAGTTCCGCCGCCGTGGGCCGCGACGTTAGGGGAGATGCCAACGGTCGGCGGACCGGCGGTGGCGCGGGCCCGACGCCGCGGCCCACGGCGTCAGGAAATCCTAGCGCCGTGGGCCACGACGTCAAGACCCTGGCGCCGTGGGCCGCGGCGGCAGTGCCGACCTATATAAGGGGTCGAGCCTCTGCCGCCAGCCTCTCACTCCTCCCTCCAAACCTTCGGCTTTCCACATCTTCAGAGCGCTTCTGAGGTATGTTTCTAAATTTAGTCCAGTTTAGTTAGTTAACTTAGATTAGTTAGTTGGTTAGTTTAGTCAAATTAGTTTAGTTTAGAAATTTATTTTAGTTAACTTTAGTTTAGAAATTTAGTTTAGTTAACTTAGTCATGTTTAGTTTCACATAATTTGTTATAATTTATTTTAAATTTGTGGAAAATAGTTATAATTGATAAAATTTGATTAAATTGCTATAAAATCCGTAAAAATTATTTAAATTCACATAATTTGTTATAATTCATTTTAAATTTGTGGAAAATGGTTATAATTGACAAAATTTGATTAAATTGCTATAAAATTCGTACGAAATTATTTAAATTTACATAATTTTTTTAATTCATTTTAAATTTGTAGCAAATGGTTATAATTAACATAATTTGATTAAATTGCTATAAAATTCGTAGGAAACTATTTAAATTCACATAATTCATTTAAATTTATTTGAAATATGTATGAAATGGTTATAATTGACATGAATTGGTCAAACTGCTATAAAATTTGTAGGAAATTATTTAAATTCACGTAATTCGTTTAGATTTGTTTTACACTTCTATGAAATGGTTATAATTGACATAATTTAATTAAATTGCTATAAAATTCTTAGAAAATTATTTAAATTCACAAAATTCGTTTAAATTTGTTTTACACTTCTAGGAAATGGTTATAATTAACATAATTAGATTAAATTGCTATAAAATTTGTAGAAAATTATTTAAATTCACATAATTTGTTTAGATTTGTTTTGCACTTCTAGAAAAATTAGTCTAATTGGAAAATTGATTCCATTATGTTTTTTTCAGTTATGGTTGCACCGCTGGACTACGTACATCCGGAGTTGTTCGATGAGGCGGTGGACCGGCACCACCGCTCGTACGTGTCGTCTGTTCTCGGCGGCCCGCTCGGCGTGACACCTTGCCGGACGACCCGCACGTTGCTGCCGATACACCCGCGGTGGATTCCGAAGTACGTAGTTCATATTTATTATTTATTCCCGTTTCTTTACAATAGTAATTGCGTGAAGTAAATTATTTTTTTTCAGGCTACGCGCTGCAGGACTTCTTCCTGTTGCGCGGTTGGTGGAGGGGGACAATCTACGAGTTGAGGTTCCCCGGGCGGAGCAGTTGACGTGGTTCAACTACGACGCCCCGCTGATCGCCGCATGTGGCGACCAGAGACGCACATGTTCCACCTCCCCGTCGGCGAGATGACTCTCAGTGTGGAGGAGGTCGCGATGTTGGGAGGATTGCCGTGTGCTGGGCGGGCGATGGGGCCGATCGACATCCCCGCGACATGGCAGGCTGACTTCCTTGCTCGGTTCGCGAACGTTCCTCGGAACGATCGTGCGCCGGCGCCATACGTGCCCTTCGTCGACACCCACGGGCCCACCTGGACTTGTATCCAGCAGTTCAGCGTACGTGATTCTAACTCTTATTATCAACGTTTGTATGCATTTTAAACGAATGTGACGACATACCTTTGTGTGTGTGCAGGCTGACTACATGGCGAACGATGCCGACGACCAGACGTCAGACAGGTTTTTGGAGGTCTACCTGCTCTGGTTGTTCGGGTGGGTGCTGTTCTGCGAGTCAGCGGGAGACTCCATGTCGCGGTGCTTGATCCCCTGGGCTCAGAGGATCGCCGATGCATCCCTCGAGCAGATGCCCCAGATCAGCTGGGGCAGCGTTGTTCTGGCAGCTACGTACATGGGGGCTGTGTTCGACAGTGACGAGGCCGACGAGTAGGGAGGCGATCCTCCTGGGGTGCCCTCTCCTGCTCTAGATGTGGATCCACGAGCGGTTCGACATCAGTCAGCCCAGGACAGACCTCTCGGAGTACGAGCCGGCGGCCGACGGCACCGACCCAACAGACCTCCCCACCATGGGTTCTCTGTGGTGTCTCCGGAAGGTAATGACCTCCCTTTACGTGATTCTTCACGTTATGACTTCTGTAGTTCCATTCACTTAAGTTTTCTCATTCTTTGCAGCGCGTTTGGGTTGGGGAGAAGCCGAAGAAGGCCTACAAGGACTTCGTTGGTCAGATCGACCGGATGGTCGATGCCCAGGTCCGGTGGACGCCGTACGCTCCTGCCATGGTCGCTGCCCGCGCACCACAGGGGCTCTCGTCCCTGTACTCCCGAGACCAGGCCTACTGGATGACGCGGCGACGACTGGTCTTCGACGTTTATGTTGAGGAGTACGCCGTCCATCGGGTCATGAGGCAGTTCGGCCTCTTCCAGGAGGCACCGGTACCCGCTGCGCCATGTCTGCCGCCTACCGCGCACAGGTGAGCTACCATTTGACACTTCTAAGTATTTTCCGTTACAAATATTCAGTTGCCAATAATTTTATGTTTCATGTTCTATGCTAGGTGGACGCATAAGGGCGTGCCTGCGGCGACGTCGTTCGCCGACAGGCTGCAGCCGTACGTGGCAAAGTGGGATTCCGCGGTGCACGAGCAGAACGTCGTCATCGAGCACCGCCTTCACGACGCCGCCGCCTGGGTAGCGTACCTTCAGTGGTACCTACCGAGGACACAAACGCGGGTGACGTACGTGCCTGCTACCCCACCACCACCACCTGTCCCGGACCACGACAGGGTCGTGCCGGACGCGACCTACCCGGTGCGCCGAGACTAGACCGCCGACACAGCGGTAAGCTACGATACTGCAAACATATTACATTCATATGACTTTTCATTAAAACATGTGTTTCTAATTTTGTGCGCATCATGACGCGTTGGCTGAGGTCGTGCGGCTCGCATCGACCGCAATCGGGCAGTGCTCGACCGGGGGCCTCAGGAGCACCGGGACACGTACGAGAGGATCCTTGTTGCGGCCATGAGGTACTCCGCAGTCGTGAACTACGTCGGGGCCGTAGAGATTCCTCTCCTTCCGCGCCACCCAGCGTCGTCCTCGAGCTCCGCCTCGACAGCGGCTTCGCAGCCGACGCCTGCTACCTTTACCGGCGAGTTCTCGGCTCTGAGGGTACAGTAGCTCCCACAGGCGCAGGGCCCGCACGCCTACGTGCAGCGGCCGTTTGCTCCACCCGGCGCAGGTACTTTCAGTAGACCTTATTTTCAACTAATGGACGCAATTATTATGGGTTTGTGATTATACTGTATTCTAATCATACAGGGCGACCGCCGCCTATTTCGACAGCCGGGCCTCGACAGCAGCCGCCGCCGCCGCCGATGTGTACACTAGGAGGTTCCAGACAGCCGACGTCTCAGCTTCCGGCGACAAATATTCCTTTGTCGTCCACTCCGCCTATGTTCCAGGCTCAGCCTGGTACTTTCGACACGGGCGCCGAGGACCAGATGGCCTAGGATGAGATTCGGTACGACGACATTCTCGCGTCCATGCATGCCGGCGAGCTTGCCGCGTCACAGTTGACACAGCCACCACCGGTTTTGACTCAGCCGTCACAGTTGGCGGCCGGCGGAGCGACCACGGGCGGCGGAGCGTCACCGGCGGGCGGGAGCGACACCGGATGCTGCAGGCTCATCGCAGGCGGCCATGGCGACACTGTCTCTCAACCAGCTAGGACCGCGGGTCGTCAGGGCACCGGACCCCTGGACGTACGACCAAGACCGGACCTGGGCTGGCGCTAGAGCTGTTAGGGCGAAGAGGGGCCGACGCATTTAGATGTACTATGATTTTGTATAAACTTTTCCCTTTGTGAATATATATATATATATATATATATATATATTCCCTTGTGAGTAATCCTTCGTCGTTGATTAGGATATTCCCTTGTGATTATGCTTGCACTTATTAATTTGTCGATTTCAAAAAGTTAAAAGTGTTTTAAAAATCAAAAACTAAAAAAACACCCCGCCGCCGTGTGGCACGGCGGTACGGGCCTGCCGCCGTGCCGCTCGGCGGCGGGGTCCCGGCGCCGCGATGGCCCGCCCTGGCGCAGGAACTAGGCTCCTGCCACCGTGTCCCACGGCGGCAGCCCTTGGGTACGGGGGCAGGAGCTTGCCGCCGTGAGCCACGGCGCCAGATGTACATTTCTCGAAAATTTTGGTTCGGCCATTTATTTTTCGAAAATCCCGACAAATTAAATATATAAAAAAATTCGACTATAGATGACATTAGGTACCCAAAACCCGAGTACCCGACAGTTTTACCCGATATAGAGGTGGGTATGGAATCATATTTCTACCCGTGGGTACACAAACATGCAACATCATGTACCCATCGGGTAAGCGGGTGCGGGTACATACTACCCATACCCACATACCCGTGGGTAAAATATACTCATCTACAATGTGACAAATGAGCAAAAATGCACATTGTTAGTGAAGGATAACTTAATATATATATAACTAACAAAGAAGTTCATGCTTTATTGACTGTTAATTGGTTAAGAATTATCATTTATCCATTTTATTGATTCAAATTTGTTGATGTATGCACTTTATCATGCATTATGTTCTCAATTATATTAGTTTACAATGGTATGCTATCGGGTATGGGTTACCCGACTGGTAAAAAACCTGTGCGGGTGCGAGTATGGGTAAGAACTTGTACCCGCATGCGGGCATGGGTTTTTATCAGGTACAGTTAGAGTTGGCGGGTGCGGGTATAGAACGACACTACCCGACGGGTTTTTACCCGTTGTCATCTCTACACTAGACGAGTTATCTTCTTCCTCGACGGAACGCCATTGCCGGACCTTGCCTGGATCTTCGATTCTTGAGTGAGAAACTAGGGATATATGGGATTTTTTTTCAGGTTAGGTAGGGCGGCCGCCCTACCTTGCGTCCGCCTATAACTGAGCATTTTGAGCCCGGCCCGACCCGGCCCCGCCGGCTCGGCCCGGCCCGGCCCCGCGCCGGGCCCGCCCGCGAATCTTACTGGACGGGCGTGGGTAGAGATCTCGAAGCCCGTGAAAATTTTTTTGGCCCTAGCCCGGCCCGAAATGCTGTTTTTAGTTGTTTTACATTATAAAATGCGCGGGCGGCCCGCCCAAGCCCGGGCCCGGCCCGAAAGTTGAGGGCCGACGCGTCCAGTGGGATGGTCATGGGCAGGATTTTTTCGGCCCGAAATAACAGAAATTTTTTTTGAGCCCGGCCCGAACCCGGCTCGGCCCGAAAAATGCTCAGGTCTACGTCCGCCATTGAAATTTAATGTAATTTTAAAACAATATAGCACAGACTCGAGCTTAAAGATTCAATGCCCAAAATTCAACTAGTCAACTATGCATAAAAGGCTTTGCCAACTTATTCAAAGGTGGTCATAGATAGACTAATTAAATCCCTTTCTTACCATATCATGATTTGTTTTTAGAGTATGAAGTCAAAGATTTGTATTGAGCTCTTACCGTGGCTCTCGTTTGTGTGCATTTAGGTTTAACAACTTGCATTAAAACTCCTAGGCCCACTAAAACATTTACACTGTAGATGTGGATTGCATAAAAATAGTATGAATGCAATATTCGAATTTACATAATGCATGAGTGATCTGATCGCTGTCGGACCTGGCTTCCTGGGCGGGATCACGCGTGGCCCAGCGCCCATACGACCGGCGCGTGACACGGCCCGCGAGCAAGGCCGGCCGGAATATTCATCGCCGGCTGGCAGCACCGGCGAGCCCACCTGCACCAGCTCGGACGATTTTTTAATTTTAACCCTTTTTTCAAAATTATTTCTAAAAATAACACCTCAAAAATATTATTTGCAGACCTAACCCTTTCGGCCGCGCCGGCCCGCGTGGCGCGGCAAAATAACGCTGTCGCGCCCCATGCAACGGCGCGGGCGGGCCCGCCACGCTGCAACGTGATGTTGCCGCGCCATGTAGGCTGGCGCGGCAGGAGGTTCTCCGATTTAATCTACCAACTTTGAATCATCTAAATAAAATAGTATTTGAATTCCAAATGTCGTAAAAATTGATATGCATGTTATATAAGGTCTAAACATTCCATTTTAGTGAAATTTACGAGTCTAAGTATTACATATTTTAAAATTTTCAATTTCAAAGTAGGCTATGTATTATGCTTATATCCCACTTAGGGTTCTCGTTAAATAGTTATCTATCTAGGATGATACCAATTAAATATCATTTAAATATTGATTGTCACGAAATTTATCATGCACATTGTATAAGGTGTAAAGTTCTCATTTTGATAAATTGTGAAGAGTAAAGTGTTACATATTTATAATTTCAAAGTAAGTTGTGTATTATCCTATTATCCGACTTAGGTTCTTTGTTAAATGGTTATCTACTTAGGAGAACCTTAATTAAATATCTATTAAACTTTAAATGTCACAAAAATTGTCATGCACATTGTATAAGATGTAAAGATCTCATTTTACTTACATGTAAAAAGTCAAGTGCTACATATTTTGAA
Organism: Cenchrus americanus; assembly: GCA_947561735.1. Classification (NCBI taxonomy): domain Eukaryota; kingdom Viridiplantae; phylum Streptophyta; class Magnoliopsida; order Poales; family Poaceae; genus Cenchrus; species Cenchrus americanus. The sequence goes on from OX387240.1 coordinate 63,604,141, forward strand.
CTACATAATTTCAAATATGTGTTATTTGATGGTGTCGCGCCAACTTGGTTGCGTGACAGGAGTACTTCAGTTATACTTATCAATTTTGAACGTTATAAATAAAATAGTATTTGAACTTTAAATGTTACGAAACTTGACATGCACGATATATAAGATATAAACATTCTATTTTAGCAACATGTACAAGACTAAGTATTACATATTTAAAAAAATTTAATTCCAAAGTAGCCTGTATATTATCCATAGATCTCACTTATGACTCTCGTTAACTGATTATCTACTTAAGATCATCTCAATTATATAGCATTTAAATATTGAATGTCACGAAACTTAACAACAAAGTTAATTTTTTAACACTTACAGATTTTTCAAGGAGATAAAGAAATACTATATAGCTTATTTTAAAATTATGTATATCAAAATATGTAGAACTTTGTTTTTTACGTGTAAATAAAATGAGATCTTTACATCTTATACAATATGCATGACAAGTTTTGTAACATTTAAAGTTTGAAAGATATTTAATTAATATTCTCTAGATAAGAATATAAGAAGAGTCCTAAGTCAGATAATATGATAATAAATAGCTTACTTTGAAATTATGTAATTCAAAATATGTAGCACTTAACGCTTTACATGTTATTAAAATGAGATCTTTACACCTTATATGATGTGCATGACAAGTTTTGAGATAATAAATATTTCAATGATATTTAATTGGTATCATACTAGATAGATAACCATTCAACGAGAGTCCTAAGTGGGATATAAGGATAATATATAGTTTAATTTGAAATTATGTAATTCACAATATGTAGAATTTGACCTTTTATATGTAAATAAAATGAGATCTTTACATCTTATACAATGTGCATGCCAATTTTTGTGACATTTAAAGTTTAAAAGATATTTAATTAAGATCCTCCTAAGTAGATAATCATTTAACAAAGAACCTAAGTCGGATAATAGGATAATACACAACTTACTTTGAAATTATGTAATTCAAAATATGTAGCATTTTACTCTTTACATGTTATCAAAATGAGACCTTTACACCTTATACAATGTGCGTGACAAGTTTCGTGACAATCAATATTTAAATGATATTTAATTGGTATCATCCTAGATAGATAACTATTTAACGAGAACCCTAAGTGGGATATAAGGATAATACATAGCCTACTTTGAAATTAAAATTTTTAAAATATGTAACACTTAGTGTTGTATGTGATAATAAAATGGAATGTTCGTATCTTATATAACGAGCATGTCAAAAATTGTAACATTTAAAGTTCAAATGTTATTTTATTTCAATTGTTCAAAGTTGATAAAATTTAATTGGGAACCTCCTGCCACGCCAGCCAACACGGCGCGGCACAATCATGTTGCCGCGCCGATGCATGTGGCGCGACAGGAGGAAGGCTCATCAGCCCACCGTGCCAGCGTGGCGGGCCTGCCGTGCCGCTACATGTGGCGCGACAAAGTGGGCCTGCCGCGCCACATGGGCCGGCACGGGCAAACGGGTTAGATCTGCAAATAATGTTTTTGAGGTGTTGTTTTTAAAAATAATTTTGAAAAAAGGTTAAAATTAAAAAATCGTCCCACCAGCTCCCTTCAGGGGGCGTAGCCAGGATTTAACCCTAGGAGGGCCGAGACGCTATGTAGAAAATGATGGGAAAAATTTCATCTCAGAGTTTGCCAAATTTTACATGGCAAATCTTATGTTTTGTCAACTTCTAAAAATATGCCAAGTAAAAAAAAGAGTTTGTCTCCAGCAATTTGGTATAATTTCACCTACTAAATCTAGATTTAACTTACATTAGGAATCCTCATAGAAACAAAATTATGTTTATGTCTTTCCATCTCTTGAAAACTTACATCAGAAATCCTTCTATATTCTTTATTTTTTCTCACCCTCCCACCTACAGGGAAACACCGATGGCAACCACGATCGATGCAGGCATATATGCGTGTGGGGAGTTGAGTTTTGCCAAGTTTCTATTTTTACCAAGTTGGTTTGCCAAATTGTTGGAGACCAATTTTTTTATTTTGCCAAAATTAGATGGATGTCAAGTTGGTTTGGCAAACTCTTGGAGTTGCTCTGAGATCCAATATAATACAGATACTAACGGTACATTACTATTATATAACAAACTTATTGGACCATATATTGATAGCACGCATGGAACATGTCCTTTTTTTATATAACCCAAATAGAGAAAGATCACTATTGATTTTTACCATTCGTGAAACACTAGTAAAAAATATATATTGGATGACACACAACATAGATATGTGTTTGGTGGCACAAATAACATTTTAAAATAGAATGAAAGACAAAATATTAAATTAGAAGGACATATTAATTATATATTTTTTCCTCAATTGAACTTGTATTTTTTTCATGGCTCGGTGTCCAAAAGAATCGTAAAGATGGGACATCTATCATGTGATGGTTGGAAAAATATATAAACTGGGAAGGGTCATTAAATACACGATAGTAGCAAGTGTTTTCGGTTGGGTGAGCTGATATTGTTTGGGGTCATTAGTGTCTCACTTGACCTTAATTCTTGTTTAGCAAAAGTAATTAAGGAACTCTCCTACATGCATGTCACCCGCCCCCCGTGTGGCTCCGCCCCTGGCTCCCTTGCATTGACTGCGTTAGACTATCTCTACCAGATGTCCTTCGCTCATCTACAAAACGCACGGATATGCAACAGGAGAGAGGAGTATCCCCTCTTGCAAAAGAGGAGGAACTCCAGCAGTCTTCCCGATCCCTTCGCGCAACCGACCGCAGTTGTGCTCCCGCGAGCAGTTGGAGAAGTCCAATGCCAGCGAGATCCGCCGCCGAGGCGGTTCTAGCAGCTCGCGTCGGAGGAGAGGGAGAGGGAGGGCGGAGGCCCTGGTCGTCAGGGGAAGAAGGCAGCACAACTAGGGAAGGTCGGCCCTGCCTCGTCGTCCCCACCCCAGGCGGCCTCCTCGTCGTCCCCGCCACAACCGCGGCCTCATCGTCGTTCTCGTGCCGGCGAGGATGGGACCAGCCGCGACCGTGCGCGCCGACGAGAATGGGAAGTCCGGTCCCCCGCGGTGGCGCGACCTCCTACCCGCGGCGACGCGTCCTCCCGTGCGGATCCGCGCCGGCGGCGCGGGCGGGTGGCGGAGACGGCCGTCGCGGCCTTCTCGCGTGCTCCCGCGCGGATCTACCGCGGCCACCGCCTGCTCGCCGCGCCGAGAAGGAGGACGGCGGTGGCGTTGACCCGCGTGCGCCACTCCACACAACGGTGGATGGGGTCGCCAGGACCGCGCACGAAGACGGCGGTGGCGCTTGAGCTGTGGATGAGGCCGGCTGGTCGAGTGCGATAAAGGCTGCGGGAGCGAAGCTCGGGCGACAGAGGCAGGAGCAGGGAGAGGAGGCCGGTCGTTGCTTTGAGCGAAGGAGAGAGAAATGAAAGGTTTTCCCCAGGAATGAGGGGGGGGGGTTGCTGCATTTTGCAGCAACCTTTGCGTGTACCGCTAGAGCAGCTATAGTAGCTCCGCAAAAGGAGGATGGCAAGGGTTGCAGAAGCCGCTAGAGATAGTCTAAAGTACGCAATTTTGGTTATGCTTCTTCCATCCCCAATTATTATTTATTTTCGCTTTTTTAATGTTACACGTAGCAAAAGTTATATATTTACTAGCTCATCGACGTGTGCATCAGCACGGGCTTTTACTACTTTAGAGGACACATAATAAATATTAATAAATATTATAAATTATAATTTAGATTAGGAAGAACAATCAACAATATTTTTAAATTTAAATTGTGTATGGTAAGCATTGGCTATTATGATTGGTAGTGAAACTAATACATTAATGAGCATTGGCTAAAGATCATATTAGAGATAGATTAAGAGCAAGAGATTAGTCGTGCATCCGCACAGACTAGTACTACTTTAGATGACAGACAGATAATACATATTATAAATTATAAATTAGATTAGGAGGAACAATCAATAATTTTTTTATGTAAATTGTGTATAGTAAACATTGGCTATTATGATTTGGTAGTGAAACTAATACATTAATGAGCATTGGTTATGTAAATTGTGTATAGTAAACATTGGCTATTATGATTTGGTAGTGAAACTAATACATTAATGAGCATTGGTTAAAGATCTTGTAACGCTAGATTCTTTTTTATGATTTAAATATTAGAGATAGATTAAGAGCAAGAGATTAGTTGCGTCACATATGATGTGCAGGGCAGGATAGCTAGATGGTTTTTATTTTATTTGAAACAAAGATATTTATTATGTATGCTATTTTTTTTGCGAATTAGACAATACATTGGAGACACTCACAACGCACGCACACTCATCCATATGAATACACGCACGCAAACGCTACCCCTAGGAGCATCTTCGAAGATTTTTATAATTTAAATATTAGAGATAGATTAAGAGCAAGAGATTAGTTAGGAGCATCTTCGAAGATTTTTATAATTTAAATATCTCAAGGCTGTCGACGGGAACGTCGTCTACCACTGAAAGCACAAACACTGTTAAATCCTGAGAAATTCGCTCCCAGGGGGAGTTGAACCCAAGACCTGAGGTGTTACCGGGGCTCCTGTAACCACTAGGCTACAGGCCCTTTCATATAAAGGGGGTTATTGTTTATTATTCATAATAACAAAGGTGGGTAATTTTACAATATCCACCTAGAATTCCTCGTGGCGGCTTATATGGAGGCTTCCGTGAGATTCTCACCATGAATCCACATTAGACATGAACACCAAGTCTCAAGAATTCTGAGGCAGTGACCGCAGAAGCAGTACAGAATGTCGTTGTGTCCCGCCGATCGCGGGCGGCGGCCGTAACATTCTACATATGTTTGTAGGTAACACCGAGTAACAGATTGATTCAATAACACATACACGTGTGCTAATGAGGGTGAGATGTCTTTCAAAAATTACCTTTAAATTCGGTCAATGATCATTTCCCAATTTCCCGTCAAAATAATGATAATTTCCCAATGCATCTTACGTGGAGATTAATATAAAGTTAAAATAAAAAATTGAGTTACTTTAATTTCTTTCATAATGGTAGAAGTGAGTTATTTATAATTAAGAGATATAATTAAGACATAGATTTAGGGGTTATTTAGATTGATTCTTTATAGTGGCATAAGTGCGTAATTTTACCCTCTTTATAGTATGCCCGTAGGTGGCTTCGGTGGAGGTTCCTTTGTGTTTTCTCTTTTTTTAAAGTATCCACCTAGAATCTCCACTCAGAGAATTCCTTGGCCAACCAATTAGAGGGACAAACTCAAAGCATAGCATACAGCCTCAGGCTTGAAGGATTGTATTAATTCTTAACTGATGAACCACCAATCCTCTGAATAGCCATCAGCATTCAGCAGCTACCTGTTACCAAAAAAAAAAGAAAAGAAAAAAAAAGAAAGAAACGAACAAAGGCAAGCGTACCTCAGATATACAGAAGTTATTTGTGCACAACGAAAGAGTATAGAACAAGCAGTCTGAGTGTTGTAGCCTTCATTCATTTTGCATACTTATGCTGAAAAAATGTCAGTTACCATTGCTTGCATGCAGTAGCGAACGTAAACGATTGAACAAATTTACGATACATGAACATTCCTTTCCACGAACAGAATGCCAGAACATGGCAGACCACTCAGAGTTTTAATCTGCTCCCATTTATTACAGAATTTATTCGTAACCACCACCGATTCAGTACACTGTCATATGTACCTCCTCAATCTGACTAGATTCCTTCAAAGTATTAAGATTAGGTTCATGTACAGCACAGAAGTGAAGTTTGATCAAATACTTGAAAGCCATTAAGTAGAAACTTAACAGCAGGAGCTGCCATGTGTTGCATTTAGCTGGCAACCTCAACAAGTTCACATCCCTTGTCAATAGAAGCTTTCACAGCATCCAACACAACCTGCGTCTTCCGGGTGATAGCCGGCCACTTCCCCTCAGGCCTGCCTCCAGCATCCCGGATGTTCTGTACAAGCCTCGAGAATTCCTTGACCATGAAAGCCTCCTGTGGCAGATCTATAGAGACAACATGCTTACTTGGCAAAGGATCCCACCCGATGGTGGGTTTGACAAATGTTGACTTTGAGGCCACACTGAACTCCCCAGACTTCTCTTCAAATGGAAGGGCCAAGTCATTGACGTGGAGAGTACCATTTGTGGCATATATGGTGACATCAAAAGCGAGGTTGGTAAGAAAAGAGCAGTTGAAGGTGGCAGTCTTGCCATCTGCCCAGTACAAAGTTGCACCACAAGCAAGAATTACACCAGCTTGGTTCTTGACAGGATGATGCTGAGCAATAACAGTCTCGGGCAGCTCATAGTCAACAGCCCACAAGATCGAACGTATGCAGTACCATCCCACATCACCGAGCACACCCAGGGCATCGAGGTCTGGTTTTACCCTGATGTCATTCTGGAGAAAATATTCGGATGCCCGAAATCCACACATACTGTGTATCTGCAGTGGAAAAGAAAAGGCATGATACTTGTTGACCTATATCATTATGTGGAAAAATATCACTCTATAGTACATTGAAGATAGAAAAGTGCATGCTAACCTGTACCATTAAACATGCACTTCTGAAGTCACACACTCATAAAACAAACAAAATTTCTGGCTTTTCTAATGGTTTTGAGAAAAAAAAATCTATGTGCGTAAACCAAAGAAACGCATTATTGGTTTACTATTAAACCGGCCCAAGTTAAGCTAATAACAAGAGATCAACGGACTCTTTGGAGTGGAATCATTAATCAATATCTATTTTTTTATTGTGTAGCTGGAAATGATATAGCCATATTCATAACATATCGTTTTATTCATACCTGGAATTATATAGCTATACTCTGTCTCTATCCATACAAAATCAGATGAATTGAAATCATGCAGTTGACATATGGTGTAAAATTTAAACTGGTGAAGCTACAACAGAACAAAATACATTCCGGAGTTTAATCACTTCCTTATGAATGGTGGTTCATTGCCTTAAAAAATAGTGCAGTGGTTCGTTATCTTAAAAAATGTTGGTTGAATATTTTCAGCTCATCGATATGTCATAGGCATCCGAGGTCCAGAGCATTATACCAACACTAAAACCCAAAGTATTTTTAAGGTACTCCCTCTTACCTCTATAAGGCTATTTATATCTCAGCCATCCATAGACAACTTGTTTAAGCCAAATAAAGAGTATGTCTGCTACTCTCTACTGAAACACCACAGTTCAACAAACAAGCAGTGAGAGGATTGATTTCTTATCCAAAACTTGATCGGCAGAGGGATAAGGAAAAATTTTATGCCAATGGAATATTGTGACTACATGTCAATGAATGTTGGCAATGGCCAAGGTAAGGCTCTCACCTACAGCTAACACACATCAACTAGAGGAAGAAGAGCTCAGCACACACGCAGAACACACTGAACATTTCTGTTGTGCTGCTGTAACTGATAGGAGCTGCAGCTGCTCATCTACTTTATAGAGTAAAATTGCAACCTAAGGTACGTAAAGGAATGAGTGCAAATACTAACTACACTACTGCTACTAGTACGTACCATACAAGACAGCGCATACTGCCCATCTACTCTACTCCACAGATAGTACTGCTGTCCTATACAGCAAAGTGAAGAGTAAACAAAGAGCTGAGCAATTAACTAACAATGAAGCCATACCAATTGTTTGTTTATGATTTAATAAATTGTTTATATAGAATTATGATATGTAAAATATACTGCAAATCAGATCATCTTGCATATTTTAAGTGGTCAACTCATTTTGAGCCCGGGAACATATATGAGAGTCTTGGACTTCGAGGAAATACAACTTTTTCCTGTGTCTAGCAGTCCAATAATTGGTGCTAGACAGCAAAACGTCTAGCCCGAAGGGGACTGCACATCCTGAGAGTTGTCCATTAGGAGACCATCCAGCACCTCTTAACCTCGTGTGTTTTTTCAAGATAGGTCTGGTTCTTCCTCTTCAAAGATTTAGTGTGCATGATGTTTTGCCACAAACTACTGTCCTGGACTTAAGATCCTGGTGGATGAACATCAGTAGCATGGTCGCTAAGCAAGTAAAACGAGAGCTCGATTCATTGGCGATCCTTGGGTCCTGACTAATCTGGAACCACAGGAACAATTGTATATTCAAGCATAGCAAGTGAGGAAGCCTAGAGTTAGGGGAGCATGGCAGGTGTGGCATGAGTTGAGTTGTGTTTTGCCCTTAGCTGGCATGGTTCTTGGTCGTTTTCCTATCATTCTGTTCCGCCGGTTGAGGAGCAGGGGGCAATTGCTCTGAATCAAAGAGAAAGAGCAATTCGTGTGGACAGGTGGCATGCGTATAAATTCCAAAAGGGTGGCGTTGTGTTGTACTTTTCTGTTGTCCTTTTAATGCAATGATACACAGGTCTCTTGCATATTGGAGGAAAAAGAGCTAAAAGTATTAAGAATTTTGAATATGAAACAACTTTCCATAATGTTTTTGACATGACATGGGGCATTTCCAAATTTCACCAAAATCTAGTCTAGCGGCGAAAATGTGTTTCAAGAACTGACCACTCTGACGTCGCCGAAGGCGTCCTTGTCAGCGACGAGCTCCCGCATCTTGGCGGTGCGCGGGTGGTGCATCCACATGGTGGAATCCATGAACTGGACCCCCGCGGCGTCGCAGGCGCCGAGGATGGCGTCGAGGTCGGCGGCGCAAAGCGCGGTGGGCTTCTCGAGGAGCAGGTGCTTGCCCCGCTCGGCAGCGGCCGTGGCCCAGGGCACGTGGAGGCTGGTGGGGAGCGGGAGGTAGACGGCCTCCACGTCCGGGTCGCCGAGGAGGGACTCGTAGGAGCCGTGGGTGCGCGCAGTCGAGAGGCCGGTCTCGGCGACGAAGCGGCGGGCCTTGTCCTCGGAGCGGCTGCCGACGGCGGCGACGGTGGCGGCGCCGGGCGGGAGCATGAGGAGGGCGCGGGAGACCTTGCGCGCGATGTCGGCGCAGCCCAAGATGCCGAAGCGCACCGGGCGCGGGGGCGCCGGCTGCACCGGCGCGGCAGGGGACGACATTGACCTCGGGTGGCGCGGTTGGCGGCTTGGCGCGGTGGCGTCGCGTCCCCTTCTCTCGCCTTCTCGGTGTACTCGGGAGTCGCGAGTGATCGTATGCGTCAGTGTGTTCAGTTCAGCTGGCAGATTCACGACAGGTTGGATGGGTGGGTGGCCTGGTGGTTGGAGGGGACGTAGAATGTCTTCGCATTCTTCTTTTTTTCCCCTCTCAAAGAACACAACTTTATTGTATTATTAATCGGTTATTACAATCATACACAGCACCGGCCAGTATTACTTTTCTTGTATAACAAATCAGTCATCAGCAACTATCCAGCAGTACTTTTCTCTTAAAAAAATTAGCGTTAGACACCCGCCAAACAAACAAACTGATAAGCAATAATTTGCTCAACATACATGAAAAATGTCACACTGCGGAATGCTTTGTACGCTTTGTCAATTGTGCGAGGTCATGAGGAGCACTATTACTCTTCTCGTGTGAACTACCTTCCATGCTGGGGCGAACCTAGAACAAAAAAAATGAGAAGGGGCATACTTGTAAAGAGAGATCAAGCTGTGTCAACGAGGGCATTAATTTAAAATTACTGAGGACATAAATGGTGAAAAATTGGTTTATATAACTGGAAATCAGAAATTGAGTGAGGACTTGTGCCCTCGTTGGGTTCTATTTGGGTTTGCCCGTGCTTCCATGCTCAGATCCTCCTTCCCGCTACCAGCCTAGCCACCTCGATAATAACGAACTTCAAAGGGGACCACCCTCCATCCTTTCTTGTTATCATCCCGATCATCGCAACCAACAGCAGTACTTTTCTCTAGGAACAAGCCAACCACCAACAATCAACCAACATTACTTCCTTCAGAACAAATCATCCACCAACAATCAGTCAACAAAAAGCACAGCTGACAAGTGACAAGTGGCTCATAAACCAGAAAAACAGAACGTCATCAGCTACATTAATTTTGAGACATCCTCCGCGTCTCTTCTTTCTTTTTTGATACTGTACTTTGCCATGCCGATAGCTGGATTACCATCCAATCCTACCTAATGACAAAAGCTCCGTCAACATTAATTTTCAGCCATCCTTCCTCCGGAGGTTCCCACTGAGCTTCCTTATATTCTGTTTGGTGCTCTTTTGAAGGACCGATACGGCGAACCGAGAGGGGGGAGTGAATGGGAGCCGATAAAAATTCTTCTCGAAGGAGATGAAGACTCCAACAAGACGAACACGGCTTCCAACACATGTCTCCGACTAACTACCCAAATCGGCCAAGTCCACGTAGCCACTAGAGTGCTACTGAACCTAGGAACCAACTTACAACCTCACAGACCCGAGAACGCAGCGGAACCCCAACCTCGAGTCCATTGACCAACACCGGTCGGACCGGTGAGAACCACCGGTCGGACCGGTCCCCGCCGGTGAGACCGGATGACTTTCACGAGAAAGGCTTCACACCGGTCGGGGCCGGGAAACACACCGGTCGGACCGATCTTAGCCGTAAAGCCCCCAAATCACCAAACAGGCCTACCGACCTCCAAACTGACCCAAACTCGAAACTGCTACAACACGGGACAACAACGAACACACCCAGACGTTCACCCGAGCAAAAACCCAACAGGGGTTTCACCGGTCAAACCGGTGAGAGGCACTGGTCAGACCGGTGTGACCTGGGCTTCTCGGGATGAACAGCACCCGCGGGTCAACACCTCCAAATCCAAGCCTTGATCTCCCGAATCGCTCCACACGCTTGAACAAGACTTTGGGGACAAAAGGAACACCTCATGAGGAGTCCATAGCCAAGATTTTGTCCACCAAAACTTGCCAAATCAAGAGGATTCGAAGAAATCCCGCCAAGAACTCCTTTAACCCTAGAACACCGAAAACCCCAAAATCGAGCCCCTTAACTCACGGATTTGGGAGGGGAATCACGGCCTAAAGAACCACGAAGGGTTCCCACAAATTTTCCCCATCAAATCCCCAAGAGCAAGGTCCCGAAAACACCCCAAGAAAACCACCAAGAGAGGGCTCCGAAAATCACAACCAAGAACAACCGGGAACAACACAACAAGGCCTTGAGGAACCACGCCGAATCATCTATACATACCAAAAAGGTTCATACAAGGTCTAGCTTGCCGCCCGATCATCCAACCCTCTCACAAGATCTCACCATGAAGCTCTCAAGCTAGTCCTATGGAAATCCTAAGAAAATAGGAAGGGAAAAATAGGAAAGCAAATGAACTAGGGTTCCAAGAGATGGCTGCCATCCTCTCACCTCATGGGTTATATGGAGGCAACCGAAAGTCTAAAATACCCTTACTTAATAACTAGGGATACAAGCCCCTCAAGGGTGGTTTTGGAAGTCTTCATGTTTTCTCCATCGGACGGATGCCGGGCGACCGCAACCTACTTAGCCTCGACGCAAGCCTTGCGATTCTGACGCATGTCCTCTGCTTCGAAGATTCCGGACTGCGTCGTCGCACACCGGTCGGACCAGTGCTCCTCACCGGTCGGATCGGTGCGGCACCGCCGCAACACCGTCTTCGGTTCTTCGGTCTTGGCTTTGTGGATCGGCCAAGGAACCCGGTGGTTTTTACGGTGAACCACTAGAAACCCCGCGAACTCGGTGTAGCCTCCGCCAATCGCCACTCATGACTCGGCTCCCACGTAGTCCCGGCTCGACCTTGGTTTTGAGGCTCAACCGAGAAACCGTCCACGACTTCATCTTGTTGTTCATGCCACCATGCGGCCCGCACTTGACCCCGCCGGCCACCGGTCCCTCAAACGAAGCCTACTTGTCTTCTCCACACACGGAGGCCTCACCGGCGACGACCTTTCGCGCTTGTTCTTCACCCGCACCAACACCGGTCAAGCCGCAAACTACACCCGCAATACTTAGCCAAGAATCAATCCACACAACGTTGTCAATCACTCATCACACAAGGAAGCGACCATCCACCGGTCCTCGAACCACACATGGTCCTCAATCTCCCCCTTGATGAGTGCATTGACAACACCCACATATAGTAACAAGAGATAAAAGAAAAAGGAAAGAAACGAACAAAAAGAAACTCCAACAAGCGATCGAAAGCCAAACAAAGGCAAAGAGCAAGATCACTTGAAGAAGACAAGTCTCGGACCCCTTAGGCAAGGGCAACGGCTCGACACATCCGAGACAAAAAGAAGCTCAAGCAAAGAGCGCAAACCACCAAATCAAAGCTCGAAAAACCACAAAGAGCTCCCCCTACACACATGCAAGCTCCCCCTGAACCAATGCAACTCCACCTGGACGAATGCATGCAAACCACTTGAAGAAAACAGAAGCGTGCATCGCATCGGCTCGCCTCTCCCGGTCGAGCCGGTCACAACCACCGGTCAGACCGGTGCCCAACATATGAACAGGGGTCGGCACTCGACCGGTCGGATCGGTGCACGTGACCGGTCAGACCGGTGCACACCAGAGCCCAGAAATGGCTCGAAACCACCTGAAAACCTTCTAAATGCATCCAGCAAGCCATTTCAAGCTCAAACTTCGCCCCTTGTTGACAATGCATGAATCAAGCCAAAAATGCAAAACTTTCAACCTAGAGCTTCTCAAATAGACAAAATTCAACATAGGATGCTACACATGTCCAAATGAGCAAGTTAGATACTCTATAGCTTCGTATTGACATCAACTACAAGATCACCAAGTTTCACAACCATTGGACGAAGCTAAGATGGATTTGGGTAATTTTGCGAAAAATTCGCCTCTCATGAGCAAAGTCCTAAACATGATCAAAACATATCAAAATGGCAAAACCACACAAACTTCATGCTAGGACAGCCATTCTAATCATAAGACCATCACAAACACCCACAAGCACCTCATGTCATGTCAAAGCCACCGAGCCATGTGCCTACTTCTATGTATGAGACTTCTCATTGGTAGGCATCATGCAACGGTTTAGCACCAAAAGCAAATTAAATTCAGCACATATGACATGGGAGCACATTTTCCAAGCATTTTACATTTCATTTTCAGATTCATAATTGGTACATGAAATGTCTTTGCGACAAAAAGGAACTTATGCCCCTCCACAAGATGAAGCAAGAGGGCTAAACATTCATGATGGCAAATGAGCCTTTGGCCCCATATGATCAATAAACTAGGTGTCCAAACACAAATTAAGCATAACCAAGCCACTAAAACATGTCAAGATCATATAAAGGCATTTACACATGAGAGAACATACATGTGACATTTTTCAAAAACATATCTATCAACCATGGATTATTAAACAAGAACATCAAGAGCTAAGCCAAACTAACCATAGCATACCAAACAAGCTCACAAAGACATACAAAGCATTCCATTGTGAACAATGTATATAGGAGAAGCTTTTCCTATCCAATGCATATGATACAAAATGCATGCAACCTAAGATACAAGGATGTCTATACATCATGTTACATATGCCATGCCAAATGCAACAAATGCACAAAGAAAACTATACATATGCTACAAAGGAGCTCGCACACACCCAACTCAAGAAATCAAACACACACCAAGCTCCCCCCGCAAATGAGTGAAGGTTGCTTGATCTAGGGGTTTGGTGAAAATATCGGCTAGTTGGTCATGTGTGGGTACATGGATCAAAGCTATCTTTCCTTTCTCTATGTTGTCTCACAGAAAATGATACCTCACTTCTATGTGCTTGGTTTGGAATGGAGCACCGGGTTCTTTGCAACGCTTATGGCACCGGTGCTATCACATTGAAGTGGGACGAGGGGTATACTCCTCACCAAAGTCACTCATGGTGTATGAAATCCAAAGGAGCCGAGAGCAACAACTAGCGGCGGCAACGTACTCGGCCTCGGTAGTGGATTGAGCAACACTCGACCGTTTGCGGGAAGACCAAGACACCAAAGAGGAACCCAAAAACTAGCAAGTCCCAGAGGTGGACTTCCTATCCAACCGACACCCGGCAAAATCTGCATCCAAAAGACCATGAAGCGCCAAAGAAGAGGACACAGAGTACCAAAGGCCGAAGTCGAGAGTGTGACGCAAGTACCTAAAAATTCACATTACTGCTTGCGGATGCGAAGTCCTCGGAGACGCTTGAAAATGAGTGCACAGACATACCGAGAACAGGATGTCCGGCCTCGTCGCCGTCAAGTAGAGGAGTGACCCGATCATGCTCCAGTACTCCTTTTGGTCCACGTGTTCACCTTCCTCGTCCACATCAAGAGCTGTAGTCGTACTCATCGGCGTCGTCATAGCCTTGGAATCCTCCATCTTGAACTTCCGCATAATGTCCTTGGTGTACTTCGCTTGGTGCACAAATGTTCCTTTGATTGTTTGATTTGTAGCCCGAGGAAGAAGCGCAACTCGCTCATCATGCTCATCTCAAATTCCCTCGCTCATATCCTCTCGCAAACCTTGCAACAAGAGAGTTAGACGAGCCACCAAAGACAATATCATCCACATACACCCGCACAATTAGGATATCTCGCCCGCCTCGGTAGAAACAAGGTCCGATCGACCTTCCCCATCTCAAAACCTCTCTCAAATAAGAACCCCCTCAACCTACCATACCAAGCTCTAGGCGCCGCTTCAACCCATAAGCGCCTTCCTCATCTTGTACACCGGTGGGGGTACTTCTCACTCTCAAACCCCGGTGGTTGCCTCACATACACTTCTTCCTCCAACACACCATTCAGGAAAGCACTCTTCACATCCATTTGGTGCAACTTGAACCCTTTAGCCACGGAAAAGGCTAGAAGGATCCTAATCGCCTCCAAACGGGCTACGGGAGCAAAGGTCTCCTCGTAGTCGATCCCCTTCTTCTGACTGAACCCCTGAGCAACAAGCCTCAACTTGTTTCTCACAACTTCACCTTTCTCTCCTTCTTTGTTCTTCCACACCCACTTTGTACCAATCGGCTTACACCCCGAGGGAGGGTCAACCAATTCCCAAACCCGATTTCTTTCAAAGTTCTCCAACTCCTCATGCATCGAATTAACCCAATTGTGATCGGATAGTGCGTATCCAATGTCTTTGGGCTCAAAAGTAGCAACAAATGCAGCATGAGCGAAATGAGAATTGTTTCGAACCCTCGACCGTGTAGTGCGTTCATTCATGTCGCCGATGAACCTCGAAGCTGGGTGATCCACTTGTACTCGCCGGGGAGGTTCTCGCCTTGATGCTACCTCCCCCTCAAGCGTAGCTTCTCCTCGATCTTGATTTGTCATCGTAGGTGTAGGAGAGGGTTCGTCCACCACCGTAGTCGAAGTAATGGGTACATGTTCGGCGGGGGCACCACACCACCATCTTCATCGTCTCCATGTTCATGCTCCTCCTCCCGAAAGATCTCCTCGCCAAGTTCATCATCACCGCACATTCAAAGACAAGCCGACTACGTGGCCGTGTCTCATCGAAGGTTACCTCGCAAGTCTCCACGATTTGGTTAGTTTCAAGATTGAGCACACGATATGCTCTAGAATGAGATGCATAACCAAAGAAAATATCATCGACGAGACCTAGCATCAAACTTATTCAACTTCTTCCCTTTCTTGAGAATAAAGCACTTGCAACTAAAAACATGGAAGTGACTCACCTTGGGTGTGCGACCGTGCATCAACTCGTAGCAGGTTTTCTTCTTATGCACTCTGAGGTAGATCCTATTCGACACATAGCACGCGGTATTCACCGCCTCAGCCCAGAACCTTCTTGGAGTCCTATGCTCATCAAGCATCATCCGAGCCATCTCACACAAGGTCTCGTTCTTCCTTTCCACAACACCATTCGGGGAGGCGTATACGGACTCGAAAAGCCGGTGTTCAAGACCCAAGTCATGGCAAAAGGTTTCAAAACGAGAGTTTCGAATTCCGAGCCATTGTCACCGTGGATTGCTCGTGTGGCATCTCCGTGCCTCTCATTCCTCAACCTTAAGACAAGATCCCGAACAAAACTAAATGTCTCCCCCTTATCCTCGAGAAAGAACACCCATGCATACCGAGAGTAGTCGTCCACCACAACAAGGACATACCACTTCCCACCGCGAGATCGCACACGAGCCGGGCCAACAAGATCCATATGGAGCGGCTCGCATGGACGCTCGGTCATCACATCGGTGAGAGGCGGGTGAGAAGAGGCTACCATCTTGGCATGCATACACGGAGCACAAACCAACTCTTTCTCAAGCCTCAAGCGTGGCAATCCTCGGACCAAATTGAGTTTAGTCAAGCGAGACAAAAGGTCAAAGCTCAAGTGACCCAACTTCCTATTCCACTTCCACGACTCACTTGAAGAACCAGCCAAGAAACAACGCTCCACACCGAAGACCGAGAAAAATCAGCACGAAACACCCGACCCTCGGGAACGACCATACGGACAAGGTCCTCTCGAGAGTCCAAAATCCGAGAACCATCGAGGCCGAAACAACACCTCAAAACCCTCATCCAACGAACCGGGACACGAAAGCAAATTGTACCCCGGCGATTGAACAAGAGCAACCCACTTGAGAGTGATCTTGTCACTCACCTTAATCTCACCTTCGAAAGCACACGCCCACGTCCATTATCCCCAAAAGTGATGTACCTCCTTGTCACCACCGGGATGAGACTTGAGAACCACCCCTTGTCTCCGGTCATATGCCTCGAGCAACCGGAGTCAATCAACCAAATGTTCTTCAAGTCTCCCACCTAAAATTCAAAAACGAGCACGTGAGCGAACAAACGACTCAAGACGCGGGGTTAGTACCAAAAGAGTAAAACCAGTGTCGAGCCATTTGCTCGAAAGTGGGGTTAGCACAAGCCAAACCATCTTTTCTACCAAAGCTACCCCCACGAACACCACTACGAGGGAGCCAACCCTCTCTACACGGAGGAGGACCAAAACCACGAAAGAAAGCCCGTGGTCCGTCCCTCCTCTCAATCTCAAAGCTATGGATCCTCCCATCCCCGTATTGAGCACGAGGAGAACGCCTAGCAAGCCGACCTCCCGCAAACTTTCCGGCCCAACCACCGAACCACGACCTCCGAAACAAACCTCGCACCCGTACGAGCATGAAACCCAACGCCGCCCTGTCCGAGCTCGCACCGCCCGACGGGTGCTCCTCACCGGTCCGACCGGTGTAGCACGGGCGGCAAGCACCTCCAACGGCCTTCCGCTCTCCCCAAGCCCGAACCGTCCTCACACTCGCCTTGGCCCCGGGCATCCGCGCACAAGGCTCAAGTACACCATCGGAAGGGTGGTACTTGTCCTTGTTAGCCCACTCCTTCGCCATTCTCTCCTCTCGCTTCCTCTTGAAGCAAAACTCATCCTTATGACCATCTCTCCCACAATAGCCACAATGAAACCTCACAAGCTTAGGTTTAGGCTTGGGTTGAGGCTGCTCACTTGGTTTCTCTCCACTCGACTTCTCCACCGGTTTCTCCTCACTAGCCTTCTCACTCTCTTTCCCAAAGAACACTTTCCCGGAAGTGCTCACAAACTTGATGGGCTTTTGGAGATCATTTGTTTGTGTAGGAAACATGGGTGGAGCTGGGGTTGTGTCTAGTCGGTTCCTAAGATGGTTAGGTTTAGGAGAGAAATCATTTTTGTCTTTGGGTCTTTGGTGGCTGCGGGGATATTCTCTCCACTTCCCTCACCAACCTTGTTTGCCCCAAGTCCCTCACCATCCTGCCTCTTGAATGACTCGATCATTATCCTCAAGCGAGGCTCATGACCGGACAACCAACCCATCAACTTTCTCGGCTCATCATTCTCATCCCGCAAGCGATCAACATAATGCGCGAGGTTCCAAATTCTTCAAAGCATGCATTTCACGGGTAGAGCAAGATGTAGGAATTGGTTCTTTCGGCTTAGCCTCAAGGGAAGCAAAGTGTAAACATGCATCTCATCAATTTTAGCATGCAAGACGGGGCAAGAAGTGCAAGCACCTAGCAAAGCGAGATGTAGATATAAGATCGGCCACTTCAACCCTAAGCACATCTAGTTCCTCACACTTGGAGGCAAGCTTCTCCTTAAACAAAACAAGATCGGCAAGAAAGATGGAGCAATCAAGACAATCAACCTCATCAGAAACAACAGGGCTAGCCTTAAGGGAATCAATTTCAAGCTTGCTATCAAGAACCTGTGTTTCTAGCTCAGCTACTCTAGTCCTAGCATCCTCGACTGAAGCCCTAAGCTCTTTTCTCATTTTCTAGGCCTCTCTAAGCATGTCATCATGATTATCAAGCAACGAGCCAAGCTGTTCATTCTCCTGGTGCAAGAAGGGAAGCTCATCACGCACCTCGTCGTCGGAGTCAGAGTCCGAGTCGCTCTGTGTGCTCTTCTTGCTGTCGGAGCTCAGCGCCATGGTGCGAAGCCGTCTCTAGCGAAGCAGCTCATCCCGCTCAGGTTCTTGGATGACTTCCTGCTCTTGCGACGATCACCTTCATCTTCACTTGTTGCTCGAGCTTGAGGTGGAGTACGCGGAAGCCCGGAGTCGACGTCGCTCGCTCCAACCATCACTCGGGCCTTGCCTCGGCTCTTTCTTCCTCGATCGTCGCTTGTCCTTGTGCTTGTTCTTGTGCTTGCTCTTGTGGTCACGCCTCGACCGGTACTTGCCATCCATCCTCGACTTGTGCTTGTAGCCGTCCTTGTTCTCGACCTTCTCCGGGCGGTCGACGACGAAGTATCCCGCTTGCCGCACTTGGAAGCATATCCTCGTGTCCCTCCTCATGTTCACCCGGTTCTCGTGCAGCCTCTCGAACCTCCTCGTCAGCAACGCCAGCTCGTCCTCTCCAAGCACGTCGAACTCCTCATCCGGCATAGACATCAAAGAGGACAAAGAGAACATCCTGGTGGATGGGTTAGTGTTAGCCTTTACGAAAGACATCTAGGCCCTTAGTGGGTTTTGTTGTATTGATTGACAACTAGATTAAAGATCTAATGTCCTTGTTAAGCATGTGAGCAGGTTGTAACATATAAATGACAAGGCATAATATATGACATTGGTTATCTACATGGTGAAAACAAGCTATGTGTATACAAGATAAGTTGAGGCATGGTTTTAGCGTCATATTGTGAAATAGCTTGACTCAATGGTGAATGTCATGATATTTGATATGTATGATCCCATGGAGCATATAGATGGTATATGACAAGCTAATGAAGGATAAGAAAGAGGCATATTGATTTTGGAACATTGGATGGTCTCTTATTGAAGGACGAAGCTTGTTATAATAAAAAGGGATATTTAAATTAAAAGAAGGCATGATCTCAATAGAATTTCACTCTTGATGTTGAATCAAAGCTTAACTCAAATTGGCAACAAATGGATAAAGAAATCAAGCAAGGGATTAGCAACGAGGTACTAAGCTAAGGTTGGTCGAGTAGTGACTTGGACCATGTGCTTGGCTAGGGTCAAGTGGCTATAGCTTGGAAAGTTTCGAGGTATCAAGTCGAGCCTAACCGAGTGAAGCAATGAAGAAGCATTACATATTCGTTGAGTCATGTGAAGGGTGACTTAATCAAGAATTGGGTTTCATTCGTACATAAAGATCAAAGTCACTAGCTCAAGGTTGAAGTGCTCAAACCAATGAGACATTGATGGATGGATCTCTCACGAGGATATATTGATCAAGTATGGCTATTCTTGAAGAAGAAGCTCAAGAGTTCTTTTATTGCATTTATATTTGATCTTGAGTATAGGTACGCCGTACTATCAAGAGGGATGCATCACAAGAAGTTTTGATAATGTCTCAGTGCTCAAGTAACCCATGTGAGTTGAGAGAGACACAAAAGCCACACGTACACGTCTTCGGGTTTGACCCTGTGTCAAACCCGGTGGCACCGGTTTTGGGAAACCGGTGGCACCAGTTTTGTGTCAGCCGGCCCAACGGCTAGTTTTGAAAACTCGGTGGCACCAGTTTTGGGAAACCGGTGGCACCGGTTTTCACTGGAGTTTGCAACGGCTAGTTTTGGGAAGTCCGGAGTATCCGGGGTTTTTCCCGGAGATTCCGGGTTTTAACTCCAACGGCTAGTTTTTGGGGAGTCGGGTATTTATACCCTTCAACCTCTACTGTTGCAAGCTGCTGTTCCTGAGGTTGCTAGAGTGCTTCCTTGCTATTCCTTGCTAAGCCAAAGCCATTCTATCTCTCCCCAACCCCTCTTTGTGAGGTTGTTCGATCTTTGATAGATCTAGTGAGTTGGGTGGTAGAGAGAAACCTTTGTGAGCAATTCAAGAGCACTTGAATACCTTGAGCACTGTTGGACATCGTCAAGATTGAGTGAAGCGTTTGTTACTCTTGGAGGATTGCCTCCTAGACGGCTAGGCGTCGCCCACAAGCTCCCAAGGTGTGGTGAGCTGTGGGACAGTTTGTGAAGGTCGTGCTTCGCCTCCGAAAGGGAAGAAGCTATCTAGTGGATCGGGAAAAGGATTGAATGCAACCCGGCTTTGGTAGGAGAAGCTCCCAACGGAGACTAGGATTCACACGGTGGTGAATCTGAACTTCGGTAAAACAAATCCTTGTGTCTCCTGTTGTTTACCTCGCATTTACTTTGATATATCTTTTCTCGCTTGCTTTTGTCATATTGGTTTAACTACTTGGTTGTTAGTGTTTGTGAAGTGCAGGCACTCTATACTCATCAAAGAACTGATCCTTAAACTATTCATCAAGTTTAAGTTCAAGCCAAACAAACAAACAAGAAGGAGAAGAAGAGGGGAGTCAACGCCGGAGCAAACCCGGTGGCACGGATTTGCAAAACCGGTGGCACCGGTTTTGGGTAGTGTGTTAATTCCGCCGCGAAGGCACCAATCCGGAGATTCCGGAGATTTCTCCAAAGATTCGGACTTTCCGAAACTCCGGAGAAAAGTCCGAAGTATCCGGATTCACCGATAAATTTGTTTTAAGTGGTGATTTTCGGGACTCGCTTATTCACCCCCCTCTAGGCGACATCAAGATCCTTTCAATTGGTATCGAGCCACGGTGCTCCGATTCGAGCTTAACCGCTTGGAGTTAAAAGGATGTCGACTACTTGTGAGGTATCGTTTGAGCCTCTTCGGTTTGACGGCTCAAACTACTCTTCTTGATCTGCTCATGTTCTTCATGTGTTAAATACTTGGGGTCCTCTTTTGGAGAGAGTTGTGGTTGCTAGCATCCTTCCCGAGGATTTTGATAGTGAGGACACGTCCAACCTATCAAAGGAGGAAAAGGAAAATGTGCTCCATAACTACTCTATTACTAACCTCATGTATAATAATGTGAGCAAGGTCATTCAAGAAAACAATGAAGACATTTGCGATGATGCACATCATATTTGGGTGGCACTCAAAGACATGTATACTAGTGCCGATGATGACGATGATGAAGATGAAGAGGAGGAGTGCTCAACATCAACATCTTGCATCTCTCCTTCAAAGACCTCATCCACAAAGCAAAAGAGCAACAACATCGCGACCACTGCCTCTGACCAGGCAAACTCGGTGGCACCGAGTTCAGAACCCGGTGGCACCGAGTTTGGCAGTGAACAACACCAACTTGCTTCGTTGGACTTCAGAGCAACATCGCACAATAACATTGAGGTATCTACAGCCCCTAGTACTTCCTCACTATGTACTAATAATTCCAAGTCTCATGTGACTAAAGGTAGAAGGAAGAAGGGAAGTGAAGTTGAGCAATTTAACTTCGAGCTCGACAAGATGACCAAGAAAGACAAGAAAAATGTGCTAGAGCTCATAAAGAGAGTAAGAAGACAAGAAGATGAGCTCACAAGACAACAAGCATATCATGACTCGTTGACGGTGAAAATCCGTCAACCTAGCCATGAGTTTACCTTCGGTGTTGGCATGAATTTTATACCTTATCCATTGGTACTAACCCCCGTGGTATAACAAGTTCACGTGTGCATGTCGTTTTTGGAGTTTAATGTTTATGCGGGGATTTAGTGTTGAATGCAAGACTTTCGGGATAAGTTCATCAAGCACCTCATGACAAGACCTTGAAGTCCCGAACAAGTCACGCAATGAAGCAAAATTAACTCCAAGAAGCCGGGGACTTGATCCGAGAAGACGACAAACTCCGGGGACACGACCGGAAAAGTGCCGAATCTTGCAAGACAAGGAGTTGAGTCCAATTCGGAGAGAAACCGACGACATGGACCTACATGCGAAGGGGGGAAGCATCCGGGAAGCAAGGGAACCGACCTCGGGCAAAGGAGCCCGCGGGGCCGGGCCTAAATGGGCCCGGGCCGGCCGGCCCGGTCCGGTCGGCCCGAGCCCATTTAGGGCCCAAACGCGTCGTCCTTTGCCCTAGCCGCCAATCGGGCTATTTATAGTCCCCCGACCGAGAGCCACGCGAGAGAAGATTTCGTCTTCGGCCGCCGAGAAGCAGAGAGAAGAGAGGGACACCATCTAGGAGAGGAGAGGGTCGAGCTAGTTGACTAGGGTTGCCCTAGCCGACATGGGAACCTTGCAAGGAAGACCACGTCGGAGTTCCGGAGCTAGAAGCAAGATCAAGGAAGGATCCCGGTGGTGATCTTGTGTATGTATCATTGTTATAGTTGAATTATCAAGTTGAATCTTTTCTCAGCGATCAAGTGTTTCCTCGAAGATTTCGTTTTTCGATCGGCTTTGCTTATTCCAATTCTATTCTCGAGATAGATTACATAGGGTGTTCTTGTAGCCGCGGTGGCTAGAGGTACACGCCGGATCTTCCGAAAGAATCTCGACTTGTCTTTTGACTCGCCCTAAGCTCCCCGCATGAATAGGGATACGTTGTGACGAACGGGGGTCTCGAAAGGCGGATGTTTTCGGATTTGGACGGGAAACCACGATTTAAAGAGGCTTTTATTAAGATTCGATTTGCTACTTCTTCTCTTGCTTGGAACTTCAACAAAAGGCTTACCCCGATCCCTCTAGATCGGTTTATCTACCCAATCTTACTTTGTTTTCTCCGGTTTTTAGTAGATTAGATTCGTTTTGTGTCTTTTACTTAGATGCATTTGGTTCTTAATTGAAGATTGCGGTTATTTGGCTTTAATAGATTAAGTCTTGCATCACACATTTGTTCCACGGATTCGATACCTTGGGTTCACCACTCGAGGGAAGAAGGGTCCCTTGACTACGACGGGAGACTTGTACGCTTGCGAGTCACGAACGAACTTTGATATAATTATTAACCGTCAACAAGCCCCTTTTTCTGGCGCCGTTGCCGGGGAACAAGTGATCAAGATTTGATTTTTTATTGCTTTTTTTTGTAATTTTCAGTACTGATTTTATTTTATTTTTGCATCTACTAAGCTTCGATCATCCCCAAAATACATCTAATCTAGTTTGTCTAACTCTAGTCTTTATAGATTTGTTTTGTTTTCTAGTTTTTTTTGCATACTTTGTTTATTGCTAACCCTAACGAGGAGATGGACGGCTACCTCTCCAACAAACCCAATAATTTTGTGGATGATCCGGAAAAACTTTACGAGGCTAAGGAGACGCGAAGCACATCAAGCTAAAAAGCTGGATTTTGTAGATTCGGAGTCGGAAGACGAAGGATCGCGGGAATCTCGGAGAATTCACCACCTCAAAGTCCGCGGGAGAATCGACTTCCACCAATGGGTGACCAACCACCGGATGAACGCAAGATTGGGGAGCTATGCACCCCAGACATCATCGACCTACCAATCTTGAACCTCGAAGAGATCGGAAGACCGTTCGAGATCAAGACCTCAACAATCCGCATGGTGCAACATTCACCCTTCACCGGCAAAGAGGATCCGAACCTTCACCTCCAAGCATTCATTCAACTATGTCAGACTTTCAACATGGATGGGGTGACTCAAGATCAAATGAGGGCAAGGCTTTTTCCGTTTTCACTACTCGGGAAGGCTTTGCAATGGTTCCACTCTCAACCGGCGGAGACGGTGCAAAATTGGAACACGTTGATGAAGGCTTTCATGAAGGAATACTACTCACGGGTAAAACTCAAAGCTTGCGTAATAAGATTGCCACCTTTGTTCAATATCCTACGAAACTATCTCGGAGGCATTCGAGCGCTTCAACGAGTACACCGGGCGGTTCCACATCACAAGTTCCCGAAAGAAGACCTCGTGCAAAAGTTCTATCAAGGACTCACCATGGCGTCAAGGACGATCATCGATGCATCGGCGGGAGGATCTATCATCGAGCTTACACCGACGGAAGCTTTCACGCTATTCAAGAAGGTCGCGGATAATGACACGTGGGCATCGTCCGGCGCCTACACCCGGCTCAACCCATGGGGAACGTCAAAGGAGTCTTGCAAGTGGAGAAGGAAGACATACTTGAGGGCAAGATCGACTCGCTCATGAGGAGGTTGGAGAAGATGGAGATAGAAAAGAAAGAGGCTCAAGACTTGAAGGCCGCCGAAGCAAGGTCCACATGCGAAGAATGTGGAGAGTATGGCCATGTCCGCAAAGATTGTCCGGAGGAAGCCAAAGTGCTCGACTACATGAGGAAGGGAGAATTGCCGAACTTCCGCTACGGGCAAGGTAGGCCTCAATTTAATGCAAGCTCATCTATTCCTAACGCGGTCCCGCATCGGATACAATTGAAGGAGTTCATGGATGAGCAAGCTAAGATCAACAAGGACACCGTCACCAAGTTCAAGACCATAGACAAGGTGTTGGAGAACATCGATAGCAAAGTGACGGAGGTCGGAAGTTCCAATCATCAAGTGCTCAACATGATGAAGATGCTCGAGACGCAAGTTGGACAGCTTGCGGGGCGCCTCACTAATGATGAAGGGAAGCTTCCGGGACAACCCAAATGTCCCGAATCGGCGAAGGCCATTCAAACGCGTTCGGGGAAGGAGACCGAAGATCCGGAACGTTCCGCGGGAGCAAGGAAGCTGAAACCGTCCACCGAGGTGGAAGGAGTTGCTAAAGAGAAGGTTACGGGGATCGTCACCGAGGAACCCGAATTCGAGATGCCGGAGGATGACACGAGGATACCGCAGCTTAAGCCACGCTACTTCCGAGGTAAACTTGACAACCACTTTGAGAAGTTTGTGGAAGTTGTGCGTAGACTTAGCATCAACATGCCATTACTAGATGCCCTACAAGTGCCTACATATTCTCGTTACTTTAAAGATATACTTGCAAATAAATATGAGATAGCAACACTCGGGGTAGATCATGTCAAGATGTCCGAGGAGTGTAGTGCAGCTATTGCTTATGGGCTAGAGAAGCAAAAAAGACCCCGGGTGCCCTACAATTCCATGTTCGGTTGGTTCTTTCAACTTCGAGAAGGCGTTATGCGACCTTGGAGCTAGTGTGAGTGTCATGCCGAGGGATGTGTTCGATAAGCTACGCCTACCGATGGAGCCTACGGGAATATGTTTGGAGTTGGGAGACAACTCCATTCGCTATCCCTTGGGCATTGCTGAAGATGTACCCGTGAAGATTGGACACCACTTCATCCCCGTCGACTTCGTTGTGCTCGAGATGGGAGAGAGGGAGAAGCCGCCGCTCATCCTAGGGAGGCCGTTCCTCAAGACCGTGGGAGCAACTATT
The DNA here is from genome assembly GCA_947561735.1 of Cenchrus americanus. Lineage (NCBI taxonomy): Eukaryota > Viridiplantae > Streptophyta > Magnoliopsida > Poales > Poaceae > Cenchrus > Cenchrus americanus. The sequence continues at coordinate 63,629,727 of OX387240.1, forward strand.
GATGTTGGCAAGGGGGAGATCATGTTCGATATCAACGGAGAAAGGAGTTCCTTCAAGTTCCGTCCAAGGATTGAGGCATGCAACATGATTGGAGTGAAGGGAGAACCAAAACAAACGGAGGGGCTGAAAAAGAAGAAGGAGCCGAAAAAAGTGAACGTAACGAAAATTAAAGAAGGTGTTGCATCCGTCAAGACAAAGGAAGAGAAGCCGCTGTGAAGACCAAAAAAATGACTAAGACGACCAAGCCAAAAGACAAGCCCGCGCCCAAGATGGTGCGGAAGTGGGTACCCAAGATTGCAACGCCCGCAAAGAGCGTTGATCCGGAGTAATCAAGTGAAGAAGTCTAGCTATAGACTATAAACGAAGCGCTAGGCGGGAGGCAACCCGTTTCGTCAAGTCGAGTCAAGAATAAGGCTGTACGGGAGGACAACCCGATTCCGGGTTTTTCGAGTATTTTTAATAATTTAGTTTTTGAGTTTTACTACGCAAAGACATTAGACTTAGAAGTGGTTGAACAATATTAGAGACATAATTCTTGATTGAATGTTTGCTTTATCATAAACCCTTTGCATGAACCCTCCTATGTGCTTGTTTGATTCTTTTCTTTTCGAGAAACCCCTCAACCAAATAATTTCAGAACCTTAACTCAACCTTTCACCCTCATTATGGTACTGAGGTTGACTTATTTTTCATGCTAAAACCACACAAGTAGAGCCACGATTTATATTCAAGTGTTATAAAAATTCAGCACGTGGTAGGACTCGCGTGAACCTAGAAATCGAAGCTTTTGGTTGGTTTTAAAAAAAATCTTTATCCTTGGTTTCTCTAGGATTAGAATTTTTCTAAGCCTATTCTAATTTTGTTTTATTCAAAATCTTTCTTATTTAGCCAAAATTAGAACCTAAACCTATGCCCCCATGATCAAGCCGGAAAACGTTCGCTCTCAACCGATGAAAGCAAACTTTACCGGTGAGACCAAAATCGACGTAGTCGAAAAACATTTTCGACTTACATTTGTTTTTAATGGTTTAAAAACTTCTCTAAAATTATGCTCGAGCTCTTGCATGGCTCTGAAAATATTTTAAAATTCGAATTAGAGGAGTGCTTAACCTTAAACACACCTAAATGGAGGCAATCAAGTTTGAATTAATCATGCATGCACCATTGGATTCCCTTTTATCAACTTTCACCAATTCCACATGCAAAGGACAAGCATGGTGGGCAGCAAGCATCAACTTTGCAGGATTTTCATGGTGGCATGTGAAGCAAGTGGAGCTAGGGAGCATGGACATGACCCAAAGCATGGAGCATCAAGTGGGAGAACCAATAATTCAAGAAAAGGAGTGGACGAGAGCGTTTGGGCGGTGCAACTCGTGGAGCACGCGGGCGGGGAAAGTTGCGGAGGCGAAATGATCGTGCTTCGGGAGAAAGACGCGCCGAGGAGGAGCCGGAGGACCCCGGGCCGGCCGGGCCCGCCCTATAAATGCAGTCCCCCGGTGCCCGTCTTTTGCAGGCAAGCTTCCCTCTCCTTCCTTTGTTAGTGTGTTCAAGTTTGTGTGCTCAGAACCTCCGTAGACTTAGCCAACCATCCCAAGCTTGATAGCTCAAGAAAAATCCACATCCTTAAATCCACTCAAAGTCCACATCCGAAGCAAAGAGTTTAAGTGCCTAGTTTACCGGTTGCAACCCGGATTTTTAGTTGAAGAAAGAGTGCAGCAACCATGTGGAAGAAGACCACAAGTCTCTTCTCCAAGAAGAAGAGTTCGTCGTCGTCCAAGCCGTCATCAACTACGTCTTCAAGGAGGCACTCGGTTTCCGAGTCTCCCGGAGCATGGAGACGGACACGGCACCACCGAGGAGGAACAACGCTCTCCTCCTTGGTGGTATGAGGGCTGCGAGAAGCACTTCCATGAGGTTCACCGAACCTCGTGGGCACACGGAGGAGCAGCCCGCGCCACCACGACGATCGACTCGCTCAACCGCACCACCTCCTTACACCCCCGACACAATCTTCGTACGGCTTCATCATCTTGTCGGCGGAGGAGGAGGATAGGCTCGCAAATCTTGAGAAGAGGCTTGTGCCAAACGTCGAGTTCGACGACCAAGCACCCCACACCTTGGGTTTTCGCACCGACATATACTACATGTTGGGGCACCTCGGGTGGGTTCGGTTCTCCAACGGAATATCGGTGGATACCCACTTGGGTTACGCCTTGGAAATTTTAATGACTATTGCACCCATCGTTGATGATGATGGGGTGCAAAGCTTGTCATTCCGGTTGGAGGGAATCGAGCAAGTGGTTCCCTACGAGCACGTTAGGGAGCTGCTTGGATTCCACAAGGGAGCTCGGAGAAAGTTGACGTGCCTCCCGGCATGTTGGCGGAATTTTGGGGCATGATCTCCGGAGATGCCCATCAACAACGCAAATGCATCCGCAACCCCATTATCCGGATATTTCACTCTTGGATGTGCAAGAGGGTATTGGGGAGGATGAGGGAAACAAAGGTGACCGACACGGAATTGAATTGGCTATACTCGGCTTTAATTGCCGGGCGGCCAATTGACCCCTCTTACCTCATGATCAACCGTTGGTGTTGTGAAGCAACATCGGGGGCTGGTGATATTGGTTCGGGGTGTTACCTCTCCATGTTGGCCTTTTCCTTGCGACCGGGGATCGCAAGAAACCCCGCTCACCTTTTGCGTGGTACCTCTCTCGGTTTTGAGTACTTGCGGCAAGGCAAGTACATTAGTGGAGATGAGAGAAGAGGTTATCGATTGGCCATTGTGAACCTCCCCCTTCGGATGAGAGGCCTAGGCTTTTCACCGAAGGAAGGGAAGATTGGTTGGAAGAGGGACTACTTGTCCCCGCAAGGAAGAACAAAAGAGGAAGAATCGTAGAGGAGGGAACATCCTCCGCACAAGCGAGTGGAGCACATCCCAATGTGCAACCATTCGGCGGAGTTCCTCCTCCGCCAAGTTATTACGGAGGGTCTCAACAACAAGCATGGGGGGGTGGTGCACCGGTACCCCCACAAAATTATGTTGTGCCCAACGCTAACTTCGCGGAGTCCTACGCTCATCATCCCCAACCACAACAAAGCATGGCTATTATTGGAGGGTATGCTGCAAGAAATGCTCAAAATATCGCAGCCATCCAATCCAACGCAGCTCAACTCGGTGAAGGCAACGCAAATATTGCCTTTGAACTTGGACGCCTTCACCTTGTGGAGCCAAATCAATTCGACGGAGGAAGCGTTCATTCATATTATGAGCAAGGGTATTATTATCAAGACTACCAACATCAACCACCGGCGGAGGACTAGAAGATTTAGGAACTTTAGTTTTCTTTTCTTTTCTTTTTCTCTGTAATTTTCAGCTTTTGCTTATGTGTGTTTGCGTAGTATTTTCTGTTTTTATTTAAATTTCAGCAAGCATGTTTGTTTATTTTCAGTATGTATTTCAACTTGATATCACCATTAATAAAGTCACCACCTTGATTATATCATTGAAAAAGTTACAAAATTCGTGCCATGATGATGTATGATTAAAATTGCAGCTTTGTTCATCTTTGTAGTTGATTTATGCATGTTTAAGCTAGTGCTCTCTTAAAAATGCAGATCTGAATTTATTTAAATGCTAGCTTAATTTTCAGCGGAGGTTATGGTTAAAATAAAGACCCATAGTGTTTTATGTGCTCTCAAGTTATGAATAGATTGAAGATGTCTTTTATGCTCAAAAATATTGCTAACCTTGTCACAAATATCACTTGTGTGTTGCTCAACCTATCCAAAGCCTTATATATATTTTTGAGTGCATGAACCTTAGTGTACAAGATTTATTTTTGAGTGAGTTATTGCAGGCCATGATTTCTGTGGCCCGAGACTAAGAAGAAGGTCATTCCGTTTTTGCGTATCTATCTTTTTGCTAGCCTTTTATCCGTGCATTGTGTATCCCCGCATCGGTGATCTCACAAACTTCGCCGGATATCCACCCTTAAACCAAATATCATCTTTTTGTGATTACCTCCTTGACCACAACCTATCATTGAGGATGGATCATCAATTCAAGGAAGATCGCAAGACGGTGCCAACGTTGAAGATTTCAAGTATCTCTCCAAGGAAAAATATCTCCGGTACCTACCTTATTTTTCGCCTCTTTGCTCGAGGACGAGCAACGTCTAAGCATGGGGGAGGAGGTAGGTACGGTGCAGTTTTAGAGTTCAAAAGGGAGTATTTTAAAAAAAATATATAATGATGAAAGAAAAAAATCCAGTGATATTCATGACTTTCAAGGTATAAAAAAATCAAAACTTCGTTGTGAAAGTCATGGACTGAATAAATGACGAGGAAAGAAAAAAAAGATGAATGAATGAAAGAAAGAAAAGAATGAGAAATATAAGAAAGGAAAAAAAATATATTTGTGCGTAAAGTGAACTCCCCGGTTCTCTAAGAGTGCATTCAAGGCTTCAAGATAAAAAGATCCATTCTCATTTTCCAACCATGTGCAATCCGATAACGAGGACTTCTCTTGTGCCTTGGGATCACTCTTTGCCATTTGCACATGTCCACTCATCTAAAGTGTGTGTATTTTTCTCTTTCCCCTCCTTGATTTAACATTAATTTCCAATGACCTTTTTGACGAGTCTCGGTAAGACCATGAGAAGCTTGTCTTGTTTTGACAACACCTCATTTATAAATTCTTGTTAGGACTAAACTTTCCCAAAGCTCCATATAAAGCCTACCACATATATATGAGAGGGAAAGGAGTAGAATATATAGGTTTGAGAGACAAGTGAGATGAGAGTTTATGAGCAATACACGAGATGATTTAAATTTGTGAATTTGGTTTAGCTTTTCTTATCTCGTTCTTCATTTCAAATATTCCGAGATCCATTTAAAACTTTGTGAGCATATTAATACTTGTGGGATAAGCTTAATGAGAATCTACCCTCCGTGGAGATGAAGGCTAGCACATTATGGAACTTTAATAAATTAAAATTTTGAGAGCATTATGTTTTCTCATGTGTAATCAAGTGCAAAGTTTAAACATTGTTTAGCAGTGATGATATCCATCGAAGGCTTACTCGAGGACGAGCAAGGTTTAAGCATGGGGGAGATGTTGACGGTGAAAATCCGTCAACCTAGCCATGAGTTTACCTTCGGTGTTGGCATGAATTTTATACCTTATCCATTGGTACTAACCCCCGTGGTATAACAAGTTCACGTGTGCATGTCGTTTTTGGAGTTTAATGTTTATGCAGGGATTTAGTGTTGAATGCAAGACTTTCGGGATAAGTTCATCAAGCACCTCATGACAAGACCTTGAAGTCCCGAACAAGTCACGCAATGAAGCAAAATTAACTCCAAGAAGCGGGGGACTTGATCCGAGAAGACGACAAACTCCGGGGGACACGACCGGAAAAGTGCTTCGAATCTTGCAAGACAAGGAGTTGAGTCCAATTCGGAGAGAAACCGACGACATGGACCTACATGCGAGAAGGGGGAAGCATCCGGGAAGCAAGGGAACCGACCTCGGGCAAAGGAGCCCGGTGGGGCCGGGCCTAAATGGGCCCGGGCCGGTCGGCCCGATCCGGTCGGCCCCGGGCCCATTTAGGGCCCAAACGCGTCGTCCTTTGCCCTAGCCGCCAATCGGGCTATTTATAGTCCCCCGACCGAGAGCCACGCGAGAGAAGATTTCGTCTTCGGCCGCCGAGAAGCGAGAGAAGAGAGGGACACCATCTAGGAGAGGAGAGGGTCGAGCTAGTTGACTAGGGTTGCCCTAGCCGACGTGGGAACCTTGCAAGGAAGACCACGTCGGAGTTCCCGGAGCTAGAAGCAAGATCAAGGAAGGATCCGGTGGTGATCTTGTGTATGTATCATTGTTATAGTTGAATTATCAAGTTGAATCTTTTCTCAGCGATCAAGTGTTTCCTCGAAGATTTCGTTTTTCGATCGGCTTTGCTTATTCCAATTCTATTCTCGAGATAGATTACATAGGGTGTTCTTGCGGCCCGCGGTGGCTAGAGGTACACGCGGATCTTCCGAAAGAATCTCGACTTGTCTTTTGACTCGCCCTAAGCTCCCCGCATGAATAGGGATACGTTGTGACGAACGGGGGTCTCGAAAGGCGGATGTTTTCGGATTTGGACGGGAAACCACGATTTAAAGAGGCTTTTATTAAGATTCGATTTGCTACTTCTTCTCTTGCTTGGAACTTCAACAAAAGGCTTACCCCGATCCCTCTAGATCGGTTTATCTACCCAATCTTACTTTGTTTTCTCCGGTTTTTAGTAGATTAGATTCGTTTTGTGTCTTTTACTTAGATGCATTTGGTTCTTAATTGAAGATTGCGAGTTATTTGGCTTTAATAGATTAAGTCTTGCATCACACATTTGTTCCACGGATTCGATACCTTGGGTTCACCACTCGAGGGAAGAAGGGTCCCTTGACTACGACGGGAGACTTGTACGCTTGCGAGTCACGAACGAACTTTGATATAATTATTAACCGTCAACGGACTCCTTTGAAGAAGATTTGAAGAAGCTTAAGGAGTCAAATGATGTCTTGTCTAGAAAGTGCAAGGAGGACATTACCAAGGCATATGCTTGTGCTACTAACTCTCTATCTTGTGCGGCATCCTTGAAGAAGGAAAATCAAACTCTCAAGGACCAACTTGAGGAAATCACTTGCAAGTTTGTGAAACTACAAGGAACTCATATAGAACTTGAATATTCTCATGAGAGGCTTGTAGAATCACACACTTTGCTAGAAGTGACAAATGAGGTTTTGATAAACTCGTTTAAATCTTACACACCTCATTTCACCACTAGCACTTGTACTCAAATTGAAAAAGATATATCTTGTGCGACCCATGTGGCCCAAAAGGCAAACCTTCTTGGTATGATTGTGTGATTGCGGAATCTTGTGATGACTTCATTGCTCAAGAAAATGATGATCTTATGCAAGAAGTTGAAAAGCTCAAGAAAGAGGTGGCTAAGTTTAAGGGAAAAGAAAAGGTGCAACCTTCTCAAGATAACCGTGTCGGTGCGGAATGTAGTCCCGACACTAACTAGTAATAAGCGCTGAGATCTGCCTCTCGATGGTCGGTGCTAAGCAACTAAGGACACTTGGTTTATCCTGGTTCCGCCGGAGCCGTACGTCCAGCAGGGGTGTGCTCGAGGCACTATATTGCTTCGCACCGGGGTGCCTGTAGTGGGGCGGCTACAAGAAAGGCGGGAGAGGAGGCGTGGCCTCCAAGTCCCAAGAGGAGTGATTGAGGCGAGTGCCAATATCGTGGGGAAGGCGGAGAGCGTGTTAACGATCACTATCCGTTGTCCCGTCCCCTTGCGGCGAGGGGGATCGCCTCCCTTTTATAGGCCAAGGAGAGGGCGATTTACAGGCATGCCGCACTATTTCGCTACGTGTGATGGTATGGCATACAGTGCCGGGGAGTTGACGGTTGTCCTGGCAAATCCTGCTCCAGTCATGGCGTCGTGGCGTGCCCTGTACTTGAACAGGGCCGGCCTGGCGTGGCGGTTGACCAGGGCGCCTCCAGGCGGGCTCGAGGGAGTCGTTGACGGTGATCCGTACGGGGTGTGGTAGCAGGCGTGGCGGCGTCCCATCCCCGCGTGCTCAACAGCGTCGGAGTAGTTGTAGCAGTGCGCGGCGTGGCGCTGCAGGGGCGGGGATGGCCGCACGGGACCGGCGGCGTCGGGGATCGCGCTCCCGCCGCCCTGACGTCACGGTTTGACCTGCGAGTAACGAGAGGAGGGTTCGAGGGTGCGGCGCGTTAGCCGTACTAGAGTAGGCGGCACAGTGTCACGGAGCTGACACCGGCCTCGTCGCACAGTCCCCCACAGTGACGGGGATGGGCTCCCCCTAGGGAGTTGGCGGAATAGCGCCGGGGTGTGATTCCCGGGCGCGTGATGGCGCGGCTCTGCGTGTCGAGCATTAAATGCTCGTACCCGCGTGCGGGAGCGGGTGCGCTCGTGAGGGAGCCTCGAGCGAGGCGGAGCCCGCTCGAGGGGTGGCGTGGACCCTCGAGCGAGGCGGAGACCGCTTGAGAGAGTGCGAGCCCTCGAGCGAGGGCGGACCTCGCTCGAGGGAGCGTCTTGGCCGGGCCGCCTTGCCGGGCCGCGGGGGCCACCGCGGCGTGGGCCGTGCCGTGTGTGCGTGTTTCGTGTTAGGCTAGAGGTGTGTTTTGTTTTGTTTTTTTGCGGGTTTTAAGCGGGGATTCCCCCGTCTTTTTAGGGGACCCTCATGGCGTCCCCGACGGTAGCCCCCGAGCATCCGTGGGTGTGCGGCCGGGGCTCCCGCGGATGCCGGAGTCTGCGATAGCACGTTCTTCCTTTACGGTTGCAAGTGCTTTTCCGTGGGGCCGCGTCAACGGACCCGCGGATCTAGCCCCCGAAGCCTGCGGGGAGCGTGAGTGCTCTGCGCGAGGGGTTTTTTTCGCGGAATTTTCATCGGTGGGCGTGGTACATGTCTCAGCCGGCATCGGCGATGTTTCGGCCGGCTTCGGTGATGCACGTGCGGCCCGATATCTTTCGCGTTCGGCGCATCTCACGAGGTGTAGCCGTGCGTCGAGCCCCCGAGCCTAGGCCCATTCGAGGCGATCAGGGCGAGCTCTTCCTCTTGTTTTAAACGCGCCCTCGCCGTCCCTCCGCGGGACGGAGGGTGAAGTCTCCGCAACCCCCATCGATCGGGTCGAGGATTGCGGATTCCTCGTCGGAGCGGTTAGTGGGCGGTTCAAGCGGACGCCCATGCCCCGTTCGATAAGGGTAGGCTCGTGGTCGGAGACTCGTCCATTAAAGCGCTTGCGCGGGTTTGCTAGGTGGGGCTCGGTCCCATTCGCTAGGGACCGAGGGCGCGGAAGCTCTCCCTCGATGGGATCCCCCGCTGGGCGCCGCCCTTGCGGCTCTCGAACACGACATGTGGGGCGCCCTCGAGCCGGCGGGCTCGAGTAAAGGCTCGAATGCGCACACCCTCGTCGTCCCTGACTCTGGTGATCTGGGGCACCTGTTCGAACCAGTCGAGGGTCAGGTTTCGAACCCCTGATCAGTAGGGCCGTGCGGGGTAGCAGCGGAGTGCTCCCGTCTTTTCGCATCTGCAGGTTTCGAGGGTTCTCAGCCGTGCCGGCCCTCGAACCGCTGATCAGTAAATTCTGTAGATCGAGGGCACCTGTGGCGCCTGTTTACTTTGAACAGGCTTCGAGGCCACTGGTCGGTAATCGCACCCTTCGAGGGTCGGTTTTGTTTGAGCCTGGGGCTCGGGCCGCTCGAGGTTCTTCCTTACTTGGTAAGGGACCAAGCCATTTAATGCCCGCAGTCGCGGCTATAGTCATGCGGCGCGGGCGCACCTTTTCGGGCATCGCGGCCGCGCGCGTAGTGGGCGAGTGGGCGGGCGGACGTGACCGCCGCCGCGGCCCTCCGTTACCGCGTCGTGATGATGGCGCGCGTGCTGACGTGCGACCGCCGTGGTCGTGGTGGGCCCCGCTCGTCAGTGAGGGGATATTTCACCTGCAGTTAATGTGCGCGGGGCGTGCGGTCGGAGAGCTCGCCCCGTGGTCCATAAATCCAATAGGCGGAGGAGGGGCGGTTTTTTACCTTTGCACTTAGCATTCGCCATCCTTGCCTCACGCGCTTCAGTCCCCGAGCCGTTCTTGCCTTTGCGCTCTCGCTCTAGAGCCGTTCTTGCTTCCCGTTCTTCGTTCCCTCGTCCGTCCGTATGGCTCCCCAGCAGTCCATCACCGTCATCGACCCACCGGCGTGGGAGCGCTCGACGGTGACGATGTTGTCTCTGAACCTGCTGGTGTCCGGCGGCCAGCTGGCGGCGAACGTGGATGCGCAGCCCGCGGAGTGGATCGTGCTGTCGGAGAGGGACCGAGTCCCCAACCCACCGTTCGGCTACGTTGTCGGCTTCGTTCGCTTCCACGAGCGCGGCTTCGCGGCCGCCGGCGAGCCGCTTCATGCGGGCCCCGTGTTACCACTACGGCGTGGAGCCGCACAACTTCACGCCGAACGTGATCTCGCGAGCGGCCATGTTCGTCGGCATCCGGGAGGGCTTCCTGGGGATCCCGATGGCGGGATCTGCGGGTCCACCTCTTCCGCGCGGAATTGCACACGGCGGCCACGTCGGAGCCGAGGACTCGCCGCGCGGCGCGTGCGGTGGGTTGTCGCTTGCGTTGCGGAGCTCGCGCAGGGAGGAGTACATCCCCTGCACGATGACCTCCAACAACGCGGAGTGGGAGCGGGGGTGGTTCTACCTCCGCAACGCCGACCCCGGCCTCCCCCCTACACCGGCAAGGTGCTGAGGGAGAAGGCCGCCTCCTGGTACCACGGGGTATCTCCGCCTTCGCACCAGGCGCGGCTGGACTCGCTCCTGGCCGCATTGAAGCACCTGGCAGACCGTGGGCTGACCGCGGGGTGCGTCCTCACCAACCTCCACCACCGGCGGATCGTCCCCCTGATGGGGAGGCGGCTCCGCATCTTTGAGATGAGCGAGGATGCGGATCCCGTCACGTTGGCGGAGTCGCGGCCGCCTGCGGGACCTCTTCCCGCGGCGGCACGCGGCCACCCGAGTGCGGCATGCCATCGACCTCGGGCGGGGCGATGTGATGACGCGTCCCCGTGGGCATTCGCCATGCTCCCCGTCGGCCAATTGGTGAGTGAATTTCTTGATTTCTTTTCTTGTTCTGCCGGGTTTTGGGTTGCGGTGCGTTTTAAGGCTTTGCCGATTCCCGCGAGATGGTGCGTGTGAACGCCGCGCGGTCGACCCGCCCACGCCTCGGTCTCGCGCCCACGCGCGCGCGGCGCAACGGCGAGAGCGAGGAGCGGGTGGAGCGCGGAAGAGAGCGGAATGCGCGGAGACGGGAGCGCCGGGAGCGGAGGAGTGAGGAGTTCGGTTGCGCGAGCAGCGAGGGGCTTTCCTTGCCGGGACGAGAGGAGTACTCGTCGTCGGACGAGGAAGAGGAGGAACAAGATAGGGGGCGAGGTCCTCCCCGATAGGTGGGAGCCCGCGCCCCCGTCACACGGGAGCCGACTCCGGTGGCAAGAGAATCATTACAGGGGGCGGGCGCGGGGGCGCCCGCCGCCGGCGGTCGCGGCGGAAGCGCCGCGGGCCGTGGAGGCGCCGGCGCGTGCGCGCGAGATGCGGCGTGTGCCGCGGAGGCGCCGTGCATGCGGCGGAGCCCGCGCGCGTGGTGGAGGCGGGCGGGGGGCGCGGCGGCGGCCGCGCCGGCCGCGCCCACGACGTTGGCGGGGACCTCGAGGAAGAGGAAGTGAGCCTTCTCCTCCCCGAGGTAAGGAGTTGCCTTTTGAGGGGTCATGTGCCCGATAGGCGGGGGGTCCGACGACTTGTTTCCATGTCCGCGGGGGTGGCGCCAACCGTGCCCCCCTCGCACCGGCCAAGGTGCCGAGGGCGGATGTGTCCTGTCCCAACCGGGCGGCGCTCGTCGAGGGCGCCGTGGGCGGGCGCAAGCACGGCGAAGAACGGCGAGCGGGGGCTCGCAAGGCACGGGCGTGACAACCCGCCCGGGGAAAATACCGTACTACCGCCTAAGACCGATCCACTTTGGTCATTAAGCCATAGTAAAGTATCATCCTGTCGTTGGTTGCCGGGTTAACGCCCGGTAAATCACTTGGACATCAAACAGAGGATCGACACATGCATTAAACTCACACGAAGGCGAGTCCAGAGTACAACATGAATTAACATTTTATTACAAACCATTGTTCATGACATGGCGTAAAGGTTCAGAGTTCGAAAATACAGCGGAAATAATTTAAAGCGGCGGAACGGTGAACATCACAGGAGGCCATCCGTGATGTCCTTACTTGTCGTCACCCTTCGATCAATCACACCTGCAACAACAGTTTTAAAGCAAGGCTGAGTATACTAATACTCGGCAAGACTTAACCGTCGGGTGATGACTACATCACCAACCTCTAGACATGAAGGCTTTTGGCCGGTGGAGTTTCTTTTGCCTGGAAAGCTACTAAGAGTGGATCCTTACTTTCAATCTTTTAGCACAAGTTCTAGTTGATTACCATTTCTAAGTGTGCCAACTAATTCAATCAAGAATTGGACAAGCAATTAATTCATCCAACAATATTCCTCGAGTTCCATCATTATGGGATATCATGGCCAGTTGATTAAGCAGTCTCGGATAACGGTGAGAGGCCGACAATCGATTGATTTAAACCTTGCAAGGTAGACCCAAACACACGGTCGGCTGCCCCCGCGAGGACAACTTCCCAGGCCGTCCCCATAAATCTTCGGGTTGGGATCGAATCTTACAGTCCCTGGTGCAGGCTATCCGGCATACCCCGCGAGATACCCGGAGTCACCATACACCACCCTTCCTGGTAGCTAGCCGGTAAGGAGATTTCTCAAGAGTAGTAACGGTAGGATCCCGTGCCGCCTCATTAAGGTACTAGGCTTACCGGCCCCATAACCGGCATGTGCTTAGTACGTTCAAAAGCTTAGCCCACATGCCCACTGGACCGGAGCCCAATCCCATGCTCTTACCACATGAGCAATCCATTTAAGGATATCTTATGATTCCTATCTAGGAACCTATTCTTGCGAGTGACGAACATCACTCGACTTCTATCGGTCCTATAGCATAGCGACTATCGACCTAGCATACTAGTGATAGAGCATAGGTACCTAGGGATCATGCATCTAGGGTTTCAAATCAATTCCTGAAACGTAAATGCACAATCACAGCAACCATAATTGCATAATTTTAAAAGACGGGGTTAATGATCCGGGGCTTGCCTTCGATTGCATGGTTGGCCTTGGGCCCTTCCGGACTTGGGTCCCGGGTCTTGAGCTACGTCCACGTTCGACGGCTCTTTGTCGACACCTTCGCCTCCGCTTCCGGCACGAGCATACGTCTACCGGCGGAAAGATCTACACGAAGATGCAAATGCAAGATTTATTCGGTGATTTTTTTACTTTAATCACTTACGAACCATTTTGACAATCAAGGGGTGTATTTCTTGGGCACATTCACCTAGATAAGAATACATTCAGGCATACTCTTCCATAAAGGAACAATATGCAACTCTTTATTAATATTCTTTTTGATGGTGACTTTGTACATATACATGTAATTAATTTAATTTAAATTCACCAACAGTAGTGGGTAGGTACATTTAACCTTTTTAACATGATTTGCAACCACACTCGAGTTAACATGGGTGGTTTGGTGGTTTCTCCCCTTTATTAAGCCTTTAATGACCTATATATCTTTTATCCACGGGATTAATCAATAAAACTCGGTGGAATGGCGTATTAACCACTAAACACCTAACAAGCATCTAGATAGTGTTTCTCTTTTAGGAAGGTTATTGGTTGTACATGGATTATTATTATTTTTATTACACAATTGAATAAAGGTTTCTTCATACTTGTCATTTCATGTGAAAGCTTTTAATCATTTTCCTTTCACAAGTAAGATATAAATGATATTTTTATCCTTGAATTAATTCCTTATCAGCCATGAGAATTAATTATCTTTTAATTAATTTAGATAATATTTTCAAAAAAGGAAAAAGAATTAAATAAGGGCTTTTCTTTATTTAATTTCTCTTTAATAGAAAAAGGGCTTTTAAGCTTTTTATTAAGCAATTAAATTACCAAATATTAAAGGAGTGCTTCTCAAGCCTACTAGCACCTATACTGGTCCATTGGACCCACATGTAAGTGTTGGATGCTAAGAAATTAAATATTATGGAAAATAACAAAGGTTAGCTAGTGCTTCCATTTAAATGCATATAAAAATATTTAAGCATCAAAATGACCCAAACTTTCTTGTGGATGCTCTCTGGTCCTAAACAAGCCTAGAGAACCAGCATGTTTGCATGGAATCTTTACTGAACTTGGTTTATTAATTTACAAAGGAAAACATGCATAAATCAAGAATAATTATTTCTGTTAATCCAAAATTCATGATTAATAAACAAGATGTGCATTTTGGTATTACAAGACAGTGTGCACAAGTTGGGCTCAAGAACATGAATATATTTAACATGAAAAATCATTTATGCAGTTCTGCCAGAAACAGAAACACATTTTTAGAAAAATATTTACATTATAACTTTGTGCAATTTTTGGCATAGGAGCTAGTCATGACCTAACACACAACATATCCAAAAATTAGCTACAGAGGATTTATGGTTTTTGAGATATTGCAGATCTAGGGTTTTCACGTTTGTATTTTTCATGCAAAAACTAAAAGGAATTAGCTCAGGACAAAATAACAAAAGCTGTAGTATAAATCACCTCGGATCCAACAAAATTGGTTTCACATTTTTCTGAATTTTCTGTGATTTTCTACGCCATTTACAAGAATCAGCAAAACTGTTGTACTATTGGAGTTACCTTTTGCAATTAAGGCCCTGGAAAGAGTTGAACGTTCGCAATGTGGTCCCTATGGCGGCCGGCCGGCGCGGGCTTGCCAATTCCGGCGAGGCCGGCGGCCTTGGCCGGGCGGGAGCGGGTCGGGGAGGATCTAGAGGTGTTCTAGGATTGGTTTGGGGGCTTGGTTCGGGCGGAAACGCGGCGGCGATGGTGCTCGGCGGCGGTGGCGGCGGCGGCGGCGCGCGCGCGGCGGTTCCGGCGCGATGGGCGGCTCGGCGGGAGGGAAGGCGCACCGGTGAGCTGCGGTAGGTGTCAAGGAACTTGGAGGAGGCACCGGAGTTTCAAGCGGTCGGCGGAGCGGGGAGCCCCAGTGCTAGCGCAGCCAGATAATTCAAAGCCGTATGAAGTTTATTGTGATGCTTCAGGCACGGGTCTTGGCTGTGTTCTTATGCAAGACAATCGGGTTATTGCCTATGCCTCACGAGCGCTTCGCCCTCATGAAAAGAATTATCCCACACATGACTTAGAACTAGCAGCGGTTGTTCATGCATTGAAAATATGGAGGCATTACCTTATGGGGACCCGCTGCAATATCTTTACTGACCACAAAAGTCTCAAATACATTTTCACTCAATCTGATTTAAATATGAGACAAAGAAGATGGTTAGAGTTAATTAAAGATTATGATCTTGAGGTCCATTACCATCCTGGAAAGGCGAATGTAGTTGCAGATGCTCTTAGCCGCAAGGCTCACTGCAATTGCCTATCAATGGATCCTTACGGTGACACTTTGTGTGAGGATTTGAGAAGGCTAAACTTGGAAATTGTTGAACAAGGAAGCCTAAATGCTCTTTCTGCAGAGTCGACTGTTTGATAGAATTGTTAAGGCTCAACTTCAAGATGAGGGTATTCTCTTAATTAAACAAAAATTGCTAGAAAAGGATCCTAAACATGATTGCTTCCGAAAGGATGAGAAAGATATAATCTCGGTTTGGGCAACGCCTTGTTGTCCCGGATAATTGGGAGTTGAAAAAGGAAATCTTTGATGAGGGTCATCTCTCTAAATTCTCTATCCATCGGGGAGTAGTAAAATGTATCAAGACTTAAAGGAAAATTTTTGGTGGTCCAATATGAAGGTGGACATTGCCAAATACGTGTCGGAATGCGATACTTGCCAAAGAATTAAAGCAAGTCACTTGAAACCTTCGGTACTCTTCAACCCCTACCCATACCTTCATGGAAGTGGGATGACATAAGTATGGACTTTGTGTCCGGATTGCCACTCACATCCGGGAAACACGATTCCATCCGGGTTATTGTTGACGGATTGACAAAAACGACTCACTTTATTCCGGTCCGCACTACATATGATGCCAAAGCTTATGCAAGTCTTTATATTGAGCACATTGTTCGCTTGCATGGTGTTCCTAAAACCATCATTTCCGATAGGGGATCTCTCTTTGTGGCACGCTTTTGGGAACAACTACATAAGTCACTTGGCACGAAAATCATACGTAGTTCGGCTTATCGTCCTCGGAGCGATGGTCAAGCGAAAGGGTAAACCGGATTCTTGAGGACATGTTGCGAGCCTGCGTGATTCATTTTGATAAGAGTTGGGACAAGTGTCTCGCCCGGCTGAATTTTCTTACAATAACGGTTATCAAGCCGAGTTTGAAAATGGCACCTTTTGAGGCTCTTTATGGACGGAGATGTCGTACTCCCTTGAGCGGTCACGGACCGGGGAGAGGAAATTCTTTGGTCCGGCCTTAGTTGAGGATGCCGAAGAAAAAGTAAGGGTAATCAAGGAAAACTTGAGAATTGCGCAAGAGAGACGAGAAGAGTCATTATGACAAGGGAAAGGCACCTAGAGAATATAAAGTTGGTGACTTTGTGTACTTAAAGGTTTCGCCAACCAAGGGTGTCCAAAGGTTTAGTGTGAAAGGGAAGCTAGCTCCTCGTTACATTGGCCCTTATGAGATCATTCAAGTCTGTGGGCCAGTGGCATACCGTATTCGGCTACCCGAACGATTCTCTGCCGTGCACAATGTGTTTCATGTATCACAATTGAGGAAATGTGCACGTGAGCCGGCTAGAGAAGTTATTGAAGAAGCTAATGCTTGGATTGAACCGGATCTCTCTGTTGTGGAACATCCTTTGAGAATTCTTGATGTAAAAGAAAGGAAAACTCGAAGACAATCTGTAAAGATGTATAAAATCCAATGGAGTCATCATACCGTAGAAGAAGCTACATGGGAAACTGAACATTATCTCAATGAGAATTATCCGGGTTTTCTTGAATCAAGGCAAAGTAAGTTCTTTTCCCTACTCCCATCTTTTAAATCCTAAATCTCGGGACGAGATTTCCTTTAAGGGGGGTAGGCTGTAACATCCCTGATGTTTGCTTGTGCTAATGACATTAATTATATGAATTAATCAAGGTTAATAACCTCCTAAGCATGTTTGACTTGATTGGGCACACTTTTGCACAAAAGACCCCGGTCAACATCTCAAACCACGGTCAAACCCTAGATCTACTTTAAAGGCTGAAATGGTTTTCTTGCGCGTTCTCCAAATTTCACTATAGAAGTTCAAAATCTTCCAACACGAAAGTTGTTCGTTATTTCCGGGAACACATTTTTCGTAATTGGCGGACATTCCAATTTTGAGCGCAAATGGGCCAAAAATCGAGTTTTCGCGCTGTGAACAGATGGCGAGCCGTGGAAAATCTGCAACTTCGGTTGGCGTTCCCGGGCAAACCATTGATCAAAACATATGTCACCCTTCGGGAAAGTTGTAGATCTACAGCTCCTCTACAACTTTGCTTTTGGGAGATTTTTCACTTAGTTGACGATTTTTGGAGTTTGGCAATTTCGAAAAGGGCTAAACGGAATAAAAATCGAGCCGGGCGACGTCGTCCCCCGCGCGCTCCGGAGCGCGCGCGGGCGTTCCGGATGCGCCGGCCACGTGGGCGCCGCGCGTTGGTCCGGCGTACGGATGGCCTAGGCGTCTCCGCCGTGGACCCGCCCACGCCTAGACCCCTCCGCCCGTTCCCCGAACCGTGAGCCGCGTCTACGCGAGCCCCCTGCGCCGGCCGCGCCACGCGCCGGGCCGCGGCGGCCGCGAGGGCGAGAAAGGATGCGCTCGGCCTCCGGGTGTCCGTCGCGCGGTATAAGAGGGAGAAGGGGTGTGTCGGCGCTCGTGCTCCTCGTCCTACTCGCCGTGCTCGCCGTTAGACCTTTGCACCCGAGCCGCAGCCGCCTCCCGCGCACGGGCGGCGGAGCGCCGCCGGGGACGGCTCGCCGGCGCGGCGGCCGGCCGGCCGAGGGCCGCCGCGGCCCGGGCGCGGGCCAAAACGGCTTAGACGCCGCCCTCCCGGCGCGGCCGGCCGCCGCCGGCCCCCAATTCCGGCCACCGGCGCGGGCAGCCCTGCCAGGGACCACATTGCAAACGAGAAGGTATTTTCAGGGAGATTTATGCAAAGTTCCGGGGACCCGTTTGTAAAGGCGAAAGTTAGGGTTACGGCAGTACCTTCGAAACATCATTAAAAATCGTAGAAAAATCAGAAAAATGCAAAACCAATTTTGTTGAGTTCGTGGTGAAGAAATCTACCTTTTCTAGAAAGCATGTATAGGGTTTTTCTGCACAGTTTTTGAATTAAAAATTCAAACTCAGTTTGGAGTGTTTTTGGTGTGATCTAAAATCTACACATGCTATGAACTTGAATTTTTGATATGTTGTTCCTTATATCATGTCTAGATCTGTGACAAAAATTTGCAAGGTTTTGATGTATATATTTTCAGTTATGATTTTTGTAAGCTTTATGCTAGAATAAGTTTGATGCTTTTTTATAGCACCTTTAATGAACTTTTCTTTGAGCACAAGTGCACCCTAGGGCTTTGACTTGATGAGTAGTACCCCTGGTGTGATGGATGTGATTTTAGGGAATTGTTTGCTTGGTGTTTTGGATTTAACCTTGTGTAGGAGCTTAAATTCAAAATCTGAAAAATAAATTGATTTTACAACCATGCCTTGGTCAGAACCTCCTATTTGGCATACTTGACCTGTAGGAGAAAGTTGGGATCAAAAAGTTTATTAAATCTTTTTATATGAATTAATGTTGATTTACTAGGCTGAATTTTGTCTTTTTCGTATAAATTAATTTATAAATGGTCTTAGGCCAAATTTTGGTGTGCAAGCTTAAAATAATCATATGTTGCTGTGTGCAAAAAATTAGGTTCATTGGAAGTGTTTTTGATTTAAATTGGATTTATGGTAGAAAGGCTTGTTTTAATCAATTAAAGAAAGAAATAGAAATTAAAGTGTGAAATTTGTGAAATCATGTTTGGTTCTGTTTTTAATATTTAAACACAACACCCTTGCTGTATAGTGAAGTTAAGTAACCTAAATTACTTAGATGTGCACACAATCACCATCAAGATTAACTTTAATCTATCGCATGTGCATGTAAACGTGTAGATCTCCCCGACGGTACTTACACACTCGCCCGGGAGGGAGACGGGACGGTTGATGGTGAGCTGAACCAGCTTGGTGTGCAGCAAGACCTGGACCAAAGTCCGGAAGAGCCCAAGGCTTGTGTTGGTATAGAGTACGAGGAAGGCAAGCACCGGTTTCATCTAACCCATGTTTTAAATTAAACTCATGTCCTTTACCTTTTCAGTACTTTATTGCTTTACTTGTGCATTTAAGTTTCAGGAGTTGCTTTGAAACCTAGATGCATGATCATTAGGACTCCTATGCTCTTTTACTAGTATGTTAGGAACGCTAGTGCCATGCTCTAGGATCACGGTAGAAGTCGAGTAATGACTCATTGCTCGCGAGATATAGGATGCTTATGTTGGAATCATAAGTTGGTTAAATTGACTCGCTCATGTGGTAAGAGCAATGGGTTCGGTCTCGACCGAGTAGCATGGTGCTGGTCCTAAGCTATTGAACGTACCAAGTACTTCCGGGAATGGGACCGGTAAGCCTAGTACCTTCTGAACCGGGGCGGGATCTTTCTAGCTACCCGCTTGGGATGTGTCTCGGGCTAGCTACCCGTGGTATAGTGTGTGAGTCCGGACTGGTCGGGTTAGACCCTCCGGATAACCGTGTACCAGAGTTTGTAGCGTCTGATCCCAAACTGTGGGATGTTGGGAACCGCCTGGTCGGGGTAGACCCTGCATTTGCTTTTATTTGAATTCTTGGGGTCTACTCCCTCCGTGTATCTTGGGTTTACCTTGCAAGGATATAAATCGATCGATCGTCGGTCACTCGCCGTTATCTGAGTCGGCTTGACCACTGGCTACCCCATGTTTATTTATGGAACAGTTCGGATTAATATTGTTACCTGTTTAATATTGTTTGCACAACATGCTTGTTTAGTACGGTGCTCACCTAGTCGATTAACATACTAGAATATGAGCTAAAACTTGAAAATAAGGATCCACTCTTAGTCGCTTTTGGCAAAACAAACCCACAAGCCAAAAAGCCTTGCATGTCTAGTCTTGCTTTATTTTTGTCGGGTAAGTCTTCTTGAGTATTAGTACTCGGCCTTGCTTAATTTGTTGTTTTCGGGTAATCCTCCCTAGCCTGGTGTCATTCCGGAGGGATGGGAGGTTGAATGGGAGAACGATGATGATGAGTGATATGCATGGATGGCCTCCTATGTGTATCATACATTAGTTTATATTCCGTTGTTTAAACTCCGAACCATGTTTACTTTTATGTACTAAAAACCTGGTTTGTAATAATGTTAAACTTGTGAACCTTTTATGTAATGTAATGTGGTACTGCGGTCCCGCCTTCGTGTGGGCTTAGCGCATATCGGCGATCTGTTGTATGTGATTTACCGGGCTTTACCGGCGGAAGCGACAGAATAGTTCTTTATTATTGCTTAATGGCCACGTGGACCGGCTTAGGCGATAATACGGAACTATTTTGGGGCGGTCTGTCACAGCTGGTACCAGAGCGATGATATGCACCAGAGTAATTAAAATACCTTAACAAACTTGTTTTTGGAATAAAATTTGCCAAGATTAATAATCTTGCTAAAAGAATAGGACGTTAAGGTCTAATCTAGTCCGAGAGGCCCTAGAGGGAATTTTTGGGTTCTTTCAGGTGGCTAGTATTATTATGGTGTATTTAGTCTGACTTCCAGCACATTTTATTCCTGTCAAAACTTACTTTCATGCACAACCATACTAGTTCATCACGTTTTGCCATACGTGGTGGTACCACGAGGAAGTCCCGTGAGGGACTAGTGAGACCTATTCCAATGGGTGTCACGTCGCGTACGAGTCTCGTCACGTTTTGCCATACGTGATGGTACCACGGGAAAGTCCGTGAGGGATGAGTGAGGCCTATTCCAATGGGCACTCACGTCGCGTCGAGTCTTAAATAGGACGCTGTCCATGCAGCGGCTTTACGCATGGATACCGTTTCTATAAGTGAACGGTAATGAATGTGGACGCTTTTGTGAGTGCTGGCACAAAAGGTCTTGGCTATCTGTGATTTTCTGCAGGTACGCTAACCACGGTTGTTAGGTACGGTAATTAAGAAACGAATAGCTTCCGACTAGTTATTATAGGGAGAGACGTTTATATATGCCCTGCCACCGGCACTAACTTCGTTTTTAAGCTTAAAAAGCTTTGTGAGGAAGTTTAGGACGCTTTTTGCATCATGTAAAAGCTATAAAAACCGAAAATGAACTTAAATCATGTGTCATTTGATCTTTAATTAAATTGTGTTTCTTAAGGACCAATCATGCTAGTTTGATGCTTTGATGTGTGGCTAAGCAAAATTTAACTAGCTGCTGTCCAAGTCTTCCTAAGGATTATCTAGAAAATTTCTGGCTAGGTGTTCTTTAGGAAAATTGTTCATCACCTAGTTAAGTTTGCTCCCTGAATTTCTCATGAATTTAGGATGTTTAAAACTGAAGTTAGGATCAAAATGACTAGCCTAGGTCTTGCTGAAATGCTGTCAAAATTCTGAGTTAGGCTAAAAACCCGAATCTTTACTTATAGTTCCAAACAGAATTTGACCTGAGAATCTACAGCAAAAATGTTCATTATCTAGCATAGATCATGCTGTAAAAATTTCATGGTAATTGGGTACTCATGTATTGAGTTATGGTCTTTTTAGTGAAGCTCTGCCCTGCTGAAATTCTGGGCAACAGCACTCTGAAAATGAACATTTTTCACCCTTTTCCAATCTGAATTAGTTCGACCTTTGAATACCAAAAATGTGATTTATAACATTGTCGAGTTGCTCACAAAAATTTGGAATTTTTGGGGTACTGGTTTTGCAGTTATGAATTTTTGTTCAGAACTGCTAGTTTTGCCATATTGCATGTTAAACTCATATTTTTGGGTTCTAACATGTGTTTGTAATTATTTTACAGATGGCTGCCCCTGGGTTTGTTGCGGTGGGCGCTGATGGCACGTTTGCCACCACTGGCTTGCAGTGGGAGGGCTTCACACGCATTGCGTGGAGAGCCCTGAGTGCCGTCGGATACACCACTCCTCCTTTCTACGAGGGGGTGGAGTACGAGGAGTGGGGTGTGCCGAGCTGCAGAGTTCGAGTGACTGTGCTCCCCCACCCGGGCCACCCCGAGTGGGCAGACTTGAGCATGGAGCTCCTCTGCTTCCGCGCGGTCGAGGCAGTGGAGTCGGCAGCCTTGATGGTGCTCCACGCTCTCTCCACCCACAGGCCGCAGGAGATGCTTCAGACACCGTTGGGGTTGGCTCTAGCCTTGGACCCCAACGATCCGTTGTGGCTAGCCAGGATGGCTAATATAGCCACACTTCTCGAGACTGTGCCACCCTACGACACAGTAGAGACTTTGGGCACGTGCTTGAGGGCTTTGTACGCTCTACAGGACCTTCGCCGGGTTATCGCAGATGACTTGGCTAGTCGTCTCACTGGAGCTACTTGGTATATCTCCTGGGTTGTCGGCCTTTACACCGAGCGAGTATGTTAAGTACACCGGCGGGCGTGCGGATTATTGCCGATCTTCGGGATCGGATACGGCAGTTCCGGGAGCGAGGCACACCGGTTTCGTTTGAGCGAGGTGACCACTGCGGCGGATTCTCGGACTTGCGGGGCTGGGCGGCGAGCTCTGCGAGGTTCAGCTGGTTGACGGGGGATGCGAGAGGCTTGTGCACCTTGAGCACATCCGGGACTTGCGGGGAGCGAGGTTGGGGACCTCGAGCTCGATGTACGGGCTTTGGAGGGTGTTGTGCTTATGCTCCGGCGGTTGCACCACCCACGGCTATTGGGGAGGATGAGCAGATGGAGATGCAGCTGGACCCAGAGGAGGTTCAGGACGTTCCCGGACTCGATTAGAGGAGCTTGGTGCTCTATTCTTACTCGTCGCGGGGAAACTCTCCATAGTTTGTACATAGGGCCTAGATCCTAGTTGTTGTAGTAGGGAAAAACTTGACATGTACTCTTGTTAGCCCTTTTGGTTGGATTTTGGTGCTAGGCTGACTTAGAGTATTCTATTGTGTAGCTAGAAGCTACATAGTGACCCCCATGTAATGGTGATCCACCAAATTTTGTAATCTGTAATTATGGTGGAAAAACACCTTCCCGGCAGCAATCTGCCTAAGAAATGAAATGGAGAAAGTGATGGTCATTTCTGGATTTTGCAATGACTATCAAAGTTGTTTGAAATTTTATAATGGTCATGCTCACCAAAATTCAGCATTTTTGCATGTGTAGTTTAAGAAGTATCGAATTTTTAGTAAGCTACGACTGCTGTCCAAACTGCTAGACAGAGCCTTGAAAACCGAATTTTTCGACCCCTTTAAAAGATGAATCTGATCTGGAGTTGAATACCAAAATTGAAGCTTATAAAATTCTACACATGCTGACCAAATTTTACGAATTTTGGACTTCTGTACAGAGAGTTATGATTTATTTACTCAGAACTGTGATGCTGTCTGAATTCTGAAATTTTCTATAAGTCTGAATTTTCGTATGCATATTCTTCTTGTATTCTTTTAAGCAAGCTTTGAATATGTATCTAATGAAAGTTCAACTTTTCAGATGTCGGATAACACACAGAATAACTCTCGGGGTGCGGGAGGCAGTGGGGATGCTCCTCTTCCCCCACCTCCACCCATGACACCCGCAGAAGCTTTCATTGCTGCGCAGACAGAAGTATTGCGCCAAATTTTGCAAACTCAGCAGCAGATTGCTCAAAGATTGCAGCAACCTGTGCATAATCAAGGCCATGTTCAGGAGGGGCCTAATGCAGTCATGTCCTTTGAAAAATTCAGGGCAATGAGGCCACCCCTCTTCACCAAGGCAGAGGAGCCCCTAGAGGCTGATGCTTTCATCAGGGCCCTAGAGGCCATGTTTTCCATCTTCACACCGCCCCGCTCGAAGAACTTAAGGCGGGCTTCGCCGCTCAAAGCAAGCGAGGGGTGAAGCTTTAATCTGGTGGGAGCATTTCAAGTCCATGCAGCCACAGGGTCACCAAATTACTTGGGCAGAATTCAAGAAAGCATTTAAAGAGCATCACATTCCCAAGGGTCTTGTTGATAGGAAGATGAGAGAGCTAATGAATCTCAAGCAAGGCTCTGACTCAGTCTATCAGTATGCTCAGAAGTTTAATAGTCTCTGTCAGTATGGGGACTATCATGTTGATACTGATAAGAAAAAGATGGAGCGATTCCGTGAAGGGCTTGATGGAGAGCTCTATGAGAGGTTGAACTTAATCAAAAGCGAAAGCTATCCCGAGCTAGTGAACTTGGCCATCTCTCGGGAGGACGCCATGAAGAGGGCTCAACGGGATAGAAAGAGGAAGTTCAATCAAGCTTCAGGCAGTGGCCAAGGCAAGAGATTTAAATTTGTGAAGAAGAATGTGCGGGGTGCCCCCCGCCCATCTTCATTGGACGCTGGGTGATGAGGCAATCTCAGTCTAAGCCGTCTGGCAGCTTTGGCTATCGCGGCGCTCGGCGGACCACTCCTAGGCCTAGTGCACCCCCACCGCCCGCAAAGCAATGATGATCGCCGTTGCTATAGCTGCGGACAGCCGGGGCACTATGCTAACAAGTGCACACGCCCTCGACGAAGCAACACCGGCAAAGTCGGGGGCAAGGCTCTAAGGCGGAAATCAGGGAAAGAAACAGACTGTGCAAGTGAAGCAAGGCCGTTTAAACTTCACCACAGTGGTTGATCTACCAGAGGGAGCACCAGTCTTGACGGGTACATTTTCTATCCGTGGTCGTCCTGTTATTATATTATTTGATTCTGGTGCTACTCATAGCTTTATTAATGTGAAAACCGTGAGAAATTTGGACTTGAAGTGGTGTCATACTAAGCAGGCCTATATGATTGCCACACCGGGTGGAAAGGTTGCATCAAATCAAGTAGCCTTAAGCGTACCACTTGAGCTAGGTAGCAAAACTTTTCTAGCTAATCTGGTCACAATGTACCTAGAAGGGGTAGATGTTATCTTAGGCATGAATTGGATGACTCAGCACAAAGTTGTCCTGGATATTTACGAAAGGATGTTAGAAATCAACTCACCTTTGGTCGGAAATTCAATTCTTTACCTTCCCCCAACGGGCCATAAAGGCTCATGTGTGTATGCATCCATAACTACTCAACTCGAGGATATTCCAGTAGTATGTGAGTACATGGATGTCTTTCCTGATGAATTGCCTGGTTTGCCACCAGACAGAGATGTTGAGTTTGTCATTGAGCTACAACCTGGCACTGCTCCTATTTCTAAGCGATCCTATAGAATGCCACCCAAAGAACTTGCTGAATTAAAGAAACAACTTCAAGAGTTGCTTGATAAGGGCTACATCCGCCCCAGCTCTTCTCCGTGGGGCTGTCCTGCCCTCTTTGTGAAAAAGAAAGATGGTAGCCTGAGGTTGTGTGTGGACTACCGACCTCTCAATGCGGTGACTATCAAAAACAAATATCCATTGCCCCGCATTGACGTGCTATTTGACCGGTTAGGTCGGAGCTAAGGTCTTCTCAAAGATCGATCTTCGGTCCGGTTATCATCAAATTAAAATTCGGCCTAGTGATATTCCCAAGACAGCTTTCTCTACTCGCTATGGCCTCTATGAATTCTTGGTTATGTCTTTCGGTCTTACAAATGCACCGGCCTACTTCATGTATCTTATGAATTCCGTGTTTATGACGGAGTTGGATAAATTCGTCGTGGTTTTCATTGACGACATCCTTATTTATTCCAAGAATGCGGAAGAACATGCGGAACATCTTCGCATTGTGCTACAACGCTTGCGAGAACATAAACTCTATGCTAAATTCTCCAAGTGTGAGTTTTGGCCGGATAGTGTTAAATTTACGGGGCACACTATTTCCGGCGAAGGCATATCTGTCGATCCAAGCAAAGTGCAAGAGGTCATGGATTGGCAACCTCCTAAATCGGCTCATCAAATCCATGACTTTCTAGGCTTGGTGGTTATTATCACCGTTTTATTCCGGATTTCTCTAGAATTGCTAAGCCTATGACCGAGTTGCTAAAGAAAGGCGTGAAATTTGTGTGGAGTGAGGCTTGTGATAAAGCTTTCCAAAAACTAAGAGAACATTTAACTTCGGCCCCGGTGCTAGCGCGACCCGGATAATTCAAAGCCGTATGAAGTTTATTGTGATGCTTCGAGCACGGGTCTTGGTTGTGTTCTTATGCAAGACAATCGGGTTATTGCCTATGCCTCACGAGCGCTTCGCCCTCATGAAAAGAATTATCCCACCCATGACTTAGAACTAGCGGCGGTTGTTCATGCATTGAAAATATGGAGGCATTACCTTATGGGGACCCGCTGCAATATCTTTACTGACCACAAAAGTCTCAAATACATTTTCACTCAATCGATTTAAATATGAGACAAAGAAGATGGTTAGAGTTAATTAAAGATTATGATCTTGAGGTCCATTACCATCCTGGAAAGGCGAATGTAGTTGCGGATGCTCTTAGCCGCAAGGCTCACCGCAATTGCCTATCAATGGATCCTTACGGTGACACTTTGTGTGAGGATTTGAGAAGGCTAAACTTGGAAATTGTTGAACAAGGAAGCCTAAATGCTCTTTCGCAGAGTCGACCTCGTTTGATAGAATTGTTAAGGCTCAACTTCAAGATGAGGGTATTCTCTTAATTAAACAAAAATTGCTAGAAAAGGATCCTAAACATGATTGCTTCCGAAAGGATGAGAAAGATATAATCTGGTTTGGGCAACGCCTTGTTGTCCCAGATAATTGGGAGTTGAAAAAGGAAATCTTTGATGAGGGTCATCTCTCTAAGTTCTCTATCCATCCGGGGAGTAGTAAAATGTATCAAGACTTAAAGGAAAATTTTTGGTGGTCCAATATGAAGGTGGACATTGCCAAATACGTGTCGGAATGCGATACTTGCCAAAGAATTAAAGCAAGTCACTTGAAACCTTCTAGTACTCTTCAACCCCTACCCATACCTTCATGGAAGTGGGATGACATAAGTATGGACTTTGTGTCCGGATTGCCACTCACATCTAGGAAACATGATTCCATCTGGGTTATTGTTGACAGATTGACAAAAACAGCTCACTTTATTCCAGTCCGCACTACATATGATGCCAAAGCTTATGCAAGTCTTTATATTGAGCACATTGTTCGCTTGCATGGTGTTCCTAAAACCATCATTTCCGATAGGGGATCTCTCTTTGTGGCACGCTTTTGGGAACAACTACATAAGTCACTTGGCACGAAAATCATACGCAGTTCAGCTTATCGTCCTCAGACTGATGGTCAAACTGAAAGGGTAAACCAGATTCTAGAGGACATGTTGCGAGCCTGCGTGATTCATTTTGATAAGAGTTGGGACAAGTGTCTCGCCCTGGCTGAATTTTCTTACAATAACAGTTATCAAGCCAGTTTGAAAATGGCACCTTTTGAGGCTCTTTATGGACGGAGATGTCGTACTCCCTTGAACTGGTCACAGACCGGGGAGAGGAAATTCTTTGGTCCAGCCTTAGTTGAGGATGCCGAAGAAAAAGTAAGGGTAATCAAGGAAAACTTGAGAATTGCGCAAGAGAGAGAAGAGTCATTATGACAAGGGAAAGGCACCTAGAGAATATAAAGTTGGTGACTTTGTGTACTTAAAAGTTTCGCCAACCAAGGGTGTCCAAAGGTTTAGTGTGAAAGGGAAGCTAGCTCCTCGTTACATTGGCCCTTATGAGATCATTCAAGTCTCGTGGGCCGGTGGCATACCGTATTCGGCTACCCGAACGATTCTCGCCGTGCACAATGTGTTTCATGTATCACAATTGAGGAAATGTGCACGTGAGCCGGCTAGAGAAGTTATTGAAGAAGCTAATGCTTGGATTGAACCGGATCTCTCTGTTGTGGAACATCCTTTGAGAATTCTTGATGTAAAAGAAAGGAAAACTCGAAGACAATCTGTAAAGATGTATAAAATCCAATGGAGTCATCATACCGTAGAAGAAGCTACATGGGAAACTCGAACATTATCTCAATGAGAATTATCCGGGTTTTCTTGAATCAAGGCAAAGTAAGTTCTTTTCCCTACTCCCATCTTTTAAATCCTAAATCTCGGGACGAGATTTCCTTTAAGGGGGTAGGTCGTAACATCCCCGATGTTTGCTTGTGCTAATGACATTAATTATATGAATTAATCAAGGTTAATAACCTCCTAAGCATGTTTGACTTGATTGGGCACACTTTTGCACAAAAGACCCCGGTCAACATCTCAAACCACGGTCAAACCCTAGATCTACTTTAAAGGCTGAAATGGTTTTCTTGCGCGTTCTCCAAATTTCACTATAGAAGTTCAAAATCTTCCAACACGAAAGTTGTTCGTTATTTCCGGGAACACATTTTTCGTAATTGGCGGACATTCCAATTTTGAGCGCAAATGGGCCAAAAATCGAGTTTACTGCGCTGTGAACGAAAAACCGAGCCGTGGAAAATCTGCAACTTCGGTTGGCGTTCCGGGCAAACCATTGATCAAAACATATGTCACCCTTCGGGAAAGTTGTAGATCTACGGCTCCTCTACAACTTTGCTTTTGGGAGATTTTTCACTTAGTTGACGATTTTTGGAGTTTGGCAATTTCGAAAAGGGCTAAACGAAATAAAAATCGAGCCGGGCGACGTCGTCCCCGCGCTCCGGAGCGCGCGCGGGCGTTCGGATGCGCCGGCCACGTGGTCGCCGCGCGTTGGTCCGGCGTACGGATGGCCTAGGCGTCTCCGCCGTGGACCCGCCCACGCCTAGACCCCTCCGCCCGTTCCCGAACCGTGAGCCGCGTCTCACGCGAGCCCCCGCGGCCGGCCGCGCCACGCGCCGGGCCGCGACGGCCGCGAGGCGAGAAAGGATGCGCTCGGCCTCCGGGTGTCCGTCGCGCGGTATAAGAGGGAGAAGGGGTGTGTCGGCGCTCGTGCTCCTCGTCCTACTCGCCGTGCTCGCCGTTAGACCTTTGCACCCGAGCCGCACCGCCTCCCGCGCACGGGCGGCGGAGCGCCGCCGGGGACGGCCGCCGGCCGCGGCGCCCGGCCGGCCGAGGCCGCCCGCGGCCCGGGCGCGGGCCAAAACGGCTTAGACGCCGCCCTCCCGGCGCGGCCCGCCGCCGCCGGCTCCCAATTCCGGCCACCGGCGCGTGCAGCCCCGCCAGGGACCACATTGCAAACGAGAAGGTATTTTCGGGGAGATTTATGCAAAGTTCCGGGACCCGTTCGTAAAGGTGAAAGTTAGGGTTACAGCAGTACCTTCGAAAAATCATTAAAAATCGTAGACAAATCAGAAAAATGCAAAATCAATTTTGTTGGGTTCGTGGTGAAGAAATCTACCTTTTCTAGAAAGCATGTATAGGGTTTTTCTGCACAGTTTTTGAATTAAAAATTCAAACTCAGTTTGGAGTGTTTTTAGTGTGATCTAAAATCTACACATGCTATGAACTTGAATTTTTGATATGTTGTTCCTTATATCATGTCTAGATCTGTGACAAAAATTTGCAAGGTTTTGATGTATATATTTTCAGTTATGATTTTTGTAAGCTTTATGCTAGAATAAGTTTGATGCTTTTTATAGCACCTTTAATGAACTTTTCTGTGAGCACAAGTGCACCCTAGGGCTTTGACTTGATGAGTAGTACCCCTGGTGTGATGGATGTGATTTTAGGGAATTGTTTGCTTGGTGTTTTGGATTTAACCTTGTGTAGGAGCTTAAATTCAAAATTTGAAAAATAAATTGATTTTACAACCATGCCTTGGTCAGAACCTCATATTTGGCATACTTGACCTGTAGGAGAAAGTTGGGATCAAAAAGTTTATTAAATCTTTTTATATGAATTAATGTTGATTTACTAGGCTGAATTTTGTCTTTTTCGTATAAATTAATTTATAAATGGTCTTAGACCAAATTTTGGTGTGCAAGCTTAAAATAATCATATGTTGCTGTGTGCAAAAAATTAGGTTCATTGGAAGTGTTTTTGATTTAAATTGGATTTATGGTAGAAAGGCTTGTTTTAATCAATTAAAGAAAGAAATAGAAATTAAAGTGTGAAATTTGTGAAATCATGTTTGGTTCTGTTTTTAATATTTAAACACAACACCCTTGCTGTATAGTGAAGTTAAGTAACCTAAATTACTTAGATGTGCACACAATCACCATCAAGATTAACTTTAATCTATCGCATGTGCATGTAAACGTGTAGATCTCCCCGACGGTACGTACACACTCGCCCAGGAGGGAGACGGGACCGTTGATGGCGAGCTGAACCAGCTTGGTGTGCAGCAAGACCTGGACCAAAGTCCAGAAGAGCCCAAGGCTTGTGTTGGTATAGAGTCTGAGGAAGGCAAGCACCGGTTTCATCTAACCCATGTTTCAAATTAAACTCATGTCCTTTACTTTTCAGTACTTTATTGTTTTAATTGTGCATTTAAGTTGCAGGAGTTGCTTTGAAACCTAGATGCATGATCCTTAGGACTCCTATGCTCTTTTACTAGTATGTTAGGAACGCTAGTGCCATGCTCTAGGATCACGGTAGAAGTCGAGTAATGACTCATTGCTCGCGAGATATAGGATGCTTATGTTGGAATCATAAGTTGGTTAAATTGACTCGCTCATGTGGTAAGAGCAATGGGTTCGGTCTCGACCGAGTAGCATGGTGCTGGTCCTAAGCTATTGAACGTACCAAGTACTTGCGGGAATGGGACCGGTAAGCCTAGTACCTTCTGAACCGGGGCGGGATCTTTCTAGCTACCCGCTTGGGATGTGTCTCCGGCTAGCTACCCGTGGTATAGTGTGTGAGTCCGGACTGGTCGGGTTAGACCCTCCGGATAACCGTGTACCAGAGTTTGTAGCGTCTGATCCCAAACTGTGGGATGTTGGGAACCGCCTGGTCGGGGTAGACCCTGCATTTGCTTTTATTTGAATTCTTGGGGTCTACTCCCCTCCGTGTATCTTGGGTTTACCTTGCAAGGATATAAATCGATCGATCGTCGGTCACTCGCCGTTATCTGAGTCGGCTTGACCATTGGCTACCCCATGTTTATTTATGGAACAGTTCGGATTAATATTGTTACTGTTTAATATTGTTTGCACAACATGCTTGTTTAGTACGGGTGCTCACCTAGTCCGATTAACATACTAGAATATGAGCTAAAACTTGAAAATAAGGATCCACTCTTAGTCGCTTTTGGCAAAACAAACCCACAAGCCAAAAAGCCTTGCATGTCTAGTCTTGCTTTATTTTTGTCGGGTAAGTCTTCTTGAGTATTAGTACTCGGCCTTGCTTAATTTGTTGTTTTCGGAGTAATCCTCCCCGGCCTGGTGTCATTCCAGAGGGATGGGAGGTCGAATGGGAGAACGATGATGATGAGTGATATGCATGGATGGCCTCCTATGTGTATCATACGTTAGTTTATATTCCGCTGTTTAAACTCTGAACCATGTTTACTTTTATGTACTAAAAACCTGGTTTGTAATAATGTTAAACTTGTGAACCTTTTATGTAATGTAATGTGGTACTCTGGTCCCGCCTTCGTGTGGGCTTAGCGCATATCAGCGATCCTGTTGTATGTGATTTACCGGGCTTTACCGGCGGAAGCGACAGAATAGTTCTTTATTATTGCTTAATGGCCACGTGGACAGGCTTAGGCGATAATACGGAACTATTTTGGGCGGTTCCGTCACGGCTTGCCTTCACGCGGACAAGTCTCCGTACGGAGTAATCTCCCACTCACTTACATCTATCACGGAAAGTTCTCGTTCATCGCCTTTATTTGCCCTCTCTTACGCCCTAAGATCCATTGGTAGTCGAGAAGGTGGTAATATGGAGTCGGAGGCTTGGGGTTGGCCTTGATTTACATACTCCTCCAACAGATTGAACAAACGGGCTTGTTCGACCATAGAAGCAGATAAGGACTGAGAGAGACAGGCTGCCAAATTATTCTGATATGGTTTCCCATAACGTCCTTGGATGATATCAGACACCATCTGGTTCAGCATAGAATTCTGCCCTTCTAACAGTTGAGTTGCGCCGACAATGGCGTTTATGTCACCCTGGGGAGGTACTTTGGGTGAACAGGGCTTGGAAGGTTGAAGCTTCGGTTGCATCGGTGGCCTTTGTTGTAGTTGTTGAGCCATTTGTTGTTGTGACTGTAGGAGCTGGCACAACACTTCGGTATGTGCTGTTACGAAAGCTTCGGTCAACATCGTGGGTGGCGGTAGCATAAGATCACCACTACCCGATGCATCAAAACCATTGGGGTTATTCCATACTGGTCGGAACATCTGAAAATTCAAGTCCCTAATTAGCACATGCTCGGAATCTCACCCATAAGCTTATAATCCGAACATATTTTACGAGTCTCGCTCATGGTAAGTAATGCAAACCGGACATCCAAGGTATCAACTGGTAAAGCTTGGTCTACACACATCTCATGATCAGAATTGCAGCTGGAATAAAAAGGTACAAGGTGTGTCCTCTTACTATCTCATCGCCGTTCATGAGGAAGTGGACGATGAAGGTGCACATGCACAGCTAAGAGCAGACTTAATCCTCCTACTATACAGAGGTACATCCCTAACAATGTCCAGCGAAACGACTCGAGCTCTTCCGAAGACGGAGTCATGGGTGGCAGCTTGGATTGATTTCTGCTTTCTGTCTACTCCGAGCTTCTTCTTGACGTCGGAAATGAAGACGGAGAACAGTTTGCTCGAGAGGATCGAAGTAGGTGGAAGAAGAACAAGAACAGTGATACCGCCGGGCTCTGATGGAAATGGAGCTTTCGTATCGACGGTCCCGGTTAAACGGTTCCATTTTATAACCGCTGTGAGGCTATAACGGTCAGTTGACCCAGTTGGTTATCTGGTGTATACAACACGGAGCTCGACAAGGTCAGCTCACGCAATCACGACGCTGTGGATACGGTTGCGGAGATCGAGGGTAGAGCGACGTCATGGCGTCGTATGGTCGTGACACTGATGACGATGGTGCTCAACGGTCTAAATAATCGACCGTGCTGGGGAGCAAAACGATAAAAACTCGGTATATTACGCTTGACGCTTGTGATAGCAACACAGAGGAGTGTAGCATAAAGCTTCGATCGATCCTGGGCGTACCTCCTTGTTTGACTTTGAGAATTTGAAGGTTAAGAGTACGGACCAAGAACGAATACACGATGGATGACTTTGACTATTCGAGAACCTTGATTTGCTCGAGAAAATTTTCTACTTTTACCGTTTCCACTTGGCTAGCGGGAAAAGGAATCGATGCTACAAGATCGTCGAGATTCACGGCAAGGGACCAATTGGTCAAGGATTCCCAATAGGCCATTACCGGGAAGGAAGGCTAATGACAGAGTTCCACAAGCTCCGTACGAAAGTTGACTTCGAGTGAGAACTTCAAGGAATAATCTTGCTCACACCTTTACTTATTTCGCAAATTTTGTGGTTTTGACAACTCGTTGTTTTGAAAGTGCAATACTTTTCAAAGTTGACGCGATGCACATGCCGGTGCGGTATGGCGCTCACGATGCACGTTAGAATGACTCGGTTGCCCATGTGCGTTAGTGATGGCAAGGGTAATCACAGTAGCGAGAGGGCAGCTGTGACGAGGTGCTATCTCACAACCAAGATACCTAGCGCGCTCCTAGTGGCAGTCGTGCGGCTGCAGCACACACGGTACCCTAGGTTCCGTCGCGGCACCTTTGACTATGGGGTAACAACATCACCAAACAAGAGAGGTAGAGTAAGGGTACGGAGTTTCATGCGAATGCACGTTAGTATACCCATGCTTCCCAATGCATATGCTATGCAGCGCATGCTCAAAAGCCAAACTTTTAATTTAAATCACAGGGTTTGAGCAAGACCGAAATGAACAAGTTCAGGATTGAGGAATCGATTAGATCTGTGATTGACACGAAATTGGTGGAGCACAGAACTTGATTGATCACAACTTAGCATAACTAATGCCTTACGAACATCGTTGCTGAAAGGGGTGTTTAATCAAGGCAGTACATCGATGAGAGTTTTCAGAATTACCAACAACATTTAGGATTACAAGGCAGACTAGCTGCGATGACAAGGTTCCTAGTCCAACTGACAGCGATAGTTAACCAAACGCGGTCGTGGTACACTAGGATTCCTCACAACACTGGACTCTTACGACTGAGAACTTTATTCCCAATGGATCAACTTCCGAGGGTGGAATCTTCCACGCTGAAAGACTACGGTGACTCAGGTCCAGACTCAATTCCAGATTCACCCTGGATATCTTCAACCTCTTCTTCTTGCGCCGGTCCGGGGAATGACGGGTTCGGGGGGTGGAACGGCTAGAGCTTCCGGTTGATTTTCTAGTTCAAGCATATATTGATCGTTATGCTTCGCAACAAGAAATTCTCGCTCATGGATGATCTCGGTTAACTCTTGTATTTTGCCTTATCCTTTCGTCTTTCCTTCCTGAGAGCAGCGATCATTGCTCGGGCTTCCTTCAACGCTTGAGCTGAACACTCTACTTCCTTAACCTTGTATCTGTAGATTTGGTGTCTATAGAATACGCTTTCTCCCACCATTCGCAGATAGGTGTCGTACCTGGCTTCTGAAAAGCGGACTGAGGTGACAAGATCAGGACTATAGTGAGAGTTGCTCTGGGCTGGAAGGATAGTTTCTCGTTCACCGCCCGGCGCAATGTGTCGCTCGGCCGGAATGACTTTAGCTGCGAGAGTTGGCTATCTCGGCGGGGTGCTTTCCACGAAAGTTGTAAGTGCTTCGAGAGCAGCCTTCGCACCGTGTCGGACAAGTTTCTTCCGTGTGCCGTACACTCCCATTCATCCCAAGCGAGATTGGTCGGGCATGTTGAAACCTTCACCTCCACTTCACAACGAAGAAGTTGGCCCGTGGTCATGACCTCACGTGTCGAGTACTGCGGGTAAGTGGTGTACCCAAAGTCCTTCGGGGTGTCCCACAAAAGTGCGGGAAAACCACCTTCCTCAAGGTAGTTCACGAGAGTCCATGATTCCACATCAACCGACGTAGAGCCGGCGTTGTCCATCCGGACATAATGATAGAAGTGAGAATCGGGCGGGTGCGAGTGTACAAAGGTAACTCAATCCACGAGTACGGTTAAGGTCAAGGTATGGGTAACCATGCATACTTAAATACCATCGTATGCCGAGCTCGAATGAGCACGCATACCAACGATACATGGTCGGGCAATCGGGAACCGAACATCCTACTCAAAACCGAGTTCAACACTTCCCCAATTGGAGTAGCAACTTAGCCAGGTTATGAAACTTAAGTTGGGTACTCAAGGTTTGAGCTAGTGAACAAGAAAGGTGCTTGAACCAAGCAAGGTTCAAAGGTTCTAGGGGGATGTCAAGACGGGGTTGACTACCAAGCATAACTGCGGTGGACCAAGGTGTGATCACGAACTTGTGCTCGCAGATCGGGATTAGATTGGAGCAACCTAGGTTAAGATCATCTAGACGAAAGGTTCTTGGACAAGAACAACAATTTAAGCAACAGTGCTATTAAATTTAAGCATGGCAACAGACCTACACCTAAAGAAGCTAAACAGAACAAAATACGCTGTCACTATTTGCTTCTAAGAGCACGGAAACAGACGTGAGTTCAGTTTAGGTTCTTTCACGATTTTTAACATGATGCAAGGCGTCCTATTCGTCCTCACAAGGCAATCAAGCCAAAATTCGGAGTTAGCGCCGGTGGCATGGCACATACGCGTATCTCCCTATAATATCTAGTCGAGATCTAGTCGATGCTTACTTAGCGAGCTTACGCAACGGGGTTAGTGTACCCGAGAAGATCACAGAACACATCGAACCTTTCATGCCAAAGCACTCATGAAAGCGTCCACATACATTACCGTTCACTATAGAAACGGCATCCATGTGTTACGCCACTGCATGGTCAGCGTCCTATTTTAAGACTCGACGCGACGTGAGTGCCCATTGGAATAGGCCTCACTCATCCCTCACGGACCTTCCCGTGGTACCATCACGTACGGCAAAACGTGACGAGACTCGGACGCGACGTGACACCCATTGGAATAGGTCTCACTAGTCCCTCACGGGACTTCCCTGTGGTACCATCACGTATGGCAAAACATATTGAACTAGTATGGCTGTGCAAGAAGTAAGTTTGACATAAAGTAATGTGCTGGGAGTTAGCAAAATAAACCATAGATTAATAAGCCACCTAAAAGAAACCAAAAATTCCCTCTAGGGCCTCTCGGTCTAGTTTATCCTCAACGGAGCAACGTATTTTGCAAATCAAACATTCTTGGCAAATTTTTATTCGAAATCATGTGATTAGAGTTGTTAATTAAACTACGGTGCATGCGGTCGCTCCGATACCACTGTGACAACCGCCCAGGAAAATACCGTACTATCGCCTAAGACCGATCCACTTTGGTCATTAAGCCATAGTAACGTATCATCATGTCGTTGGTTGCCGGGTTAACGCCCGGTAAATCACTTGGACATCGAACAGAGGATCGACACATGCATTAAACTCACGCGAAGGCGAGTCCAGAGTACAACGTGAATTAAACATTTTATTACAAGCCATTGTTCATGACATGGAGTAAAGGTTCAGAGTTCGAAAATACAGCGGAAATAATTTAAACTAGCGGAACGGTGAACATCACAGGAGGCCATCCGTGATGTCCTTACTTGTCGTCACCCTTCGATCAATCACACCGCAACAACAGTTTTAAAGCAAAGGCCGAGTATACTAATACTCGGCAAGACTTAACCGTCGGGTGATGACTACATCACCAACCTCTAGACATGAAAGGCTTTTGGCCGGTGGAGTTTCTTTTGCTAGAAAGCTACTAAGAGTGGATCCTTACTTTCAATCTTTTAGCACAAGTTCTAGTTGATTACCATATCTAAGTGTGCCAACTAATTCAATCAAGAATTGGACAAGCAATTAATTCATCCAGCAATATTTCTCGAGTTCCATCATTATGGGATATCATGGCCAGTTGATTAAGCAGTCTCGGATAACGGTGAGAGGCCGACAATCGATTGATTTAAACCTTGCAAGGTAGACCCAGACACACGGTAGGCTGCCCCCGTGAGGACAACTTCCCAGGCCGTCCCCATAAATCTTCGGGTTGGGATCGAATCTTACAGTCCCTGGTGCGGGCTATCCGCATACCCCGCGAGATACCGGAGTCACCATACACCACCCTTCCCGTAGCTAGCCGGTAAGGAGATTTCTCAAGAGTAGTAACGGTAGGATCCCGTGCCGCCTCATTAAGGTACTAGGCTTACCGGCCCCATAACCGGCATGTGCTTAGTACGTTCAAAAGCTTAGCCCACATGCCCACTGGACCGGAGCCCAATCCCATGCTCTTACCACATGAGCAATCCATTTAAGGATATCTTATGATTCCTATCTAGGAACCTATTCTTGCGAGTGACGAACATCACTCGACTTCTATCGGTCCTATAGCATAGCAGCTATCGACCTAGCATACTAGTGATAGAGCATAGGTACCTAGGGATCATGCATCTAGGGTTTCAAATCAATTCCTGAAACGTAAATGCACAATCACAGCAACCATAATTGCATAATTTTAAAAGACGGGGTTAATGATCCGGGGCTTGCCTTCGCTGGCAAGGTTGGCCTTGGGCCCTTCTGGACTTGGGTCCAGGTCTTGAGCTACGTCCAAGCTCGACAGCTCTTTGTCGACACCTTCGTCTCCTCCTTCCGGCACGAGCGTACGTCTACCGGCGGAAAGATCTACACGAAGATGCAAATGCAAGATTTATTCGGTGATTTTTGTACTTTAATCACTTACGAACCATTTTGACAATCAAGGGGTGTATTTGCTGGGCACATTCACCTAGATAAGAATACATTCAGCATACTCTTCCATAAAGGAACAATATGCAACTCTTTATTAATATTCTTTTTGATGGTGACTGTGTACATATATATGTAATTAATTTAATTTAAATTCACAAACAGTAGTGGGTAGGTACATTTAACCTTTTTAACATGATTTGCAACCACACTCGAGTTAACATGGGTGGTTTGGTGGTTTCTCCCCTTTATTAAGCCTTTAATGACCTATATATCTTTTATCCACGGGATTAATCAATAAAACTCGGTGGAAGGGTGTATTAACCACTAAACACCTATAACAAGCATCTAGATAGTGTTTCTCTTTTAGGAAGATTATTGGTTGTACATGGGTTTTTCTTTTATTGCACAATTGAATAAAGGTTTCTTTACACTTGTCATTTTATGTGAAAGCTTTTAATCATTTTCCTTTCACAAGTAAAGACATAAATGATACTTTTATCCTTGAATTAATTCCTTATCAGACATGAGAATTAATTATCTTTTAATTAACTTAGATAATATTTTCAAAAAAAGAAAAAAAGAATTAATTAGGGATTTTTCTTTATTTAATTTCTTTTTAATAGAAAAAGGGCTTTTAAGCTTTTTATTAAGCAATTAAATTACCAAAAATTAAAGGAGTGCTTCTCAAGCCTACTAGCACCTATACTGGTCCATTGGACCCACATGTAAGTGTTGGATGCTAAGAAATTAAATATTATGGAAAATAACAAAGGTTAGCTAGTGCTTCCATTTAAATGCATATAAAAATATTTAAGCATCAAAATTACCCAAAGTTTCTTGTGGATGCTCTCTGGTCCTAAACAAGCCTAGAGAACCAGCATGTTTGCATGGAATCTCTACCGAACTTGGTTTATTAATTTTCAAAGGAAAACATGCATAAATCAAGAATAATTATTTCTGTTAATCCAAAATTCATGATTAATTGACCAGATGTGCATTTTGGTATTACAAGACAGTGTGCACAAGTTGCGCTCAAGATCATGAATATATTTAACATGAAAAATCATTTATGCAGTTCTGCCAGAAATAGAAAAACATTTTTAGAAAATGATTTAAATTATAACTTTGTTCAATTTTTGGTATAGGTGCTAGCCTTGACCTAACACACAACATATCCAAAAATTAGCTACAGAGGACTTATGGTTTTTGACATATTGCAGATCTAGGGTTTTCACGTTTGTATTTTTCATACAAAAACTAAAAGGAATTAGCTCAGGTCAGAATAACAAAAGTTGTAGTATAAATCTCTACGGATCCAACAAAATTGGTTTCACATTTTTCTGAATTTTATGTGATTTTCCACGCAATTTACAAGAATCAGCAAAGCTCGTTGTACTATTGGAGTTACCTTTTGCAAATAAGGCCCCGGAAAGACTTGAATGTTTGGAATGTGGTCCCTATGGTGGCCGGCCGGCGTGGGCTTGCCAATTCCGGCGAGGCCGGCGGCCTTGGCGGGCGGGGAGCGGGTCGGGGAGGATCTAGAGGTGTTCTAGGATTGGTTTGGGGGCTTGGTCCGGGCGGAAACGAGGCCGGCGATGG
This sequence comes from Cenchrus americanus, assembly GCA_947561735.1. Lineage (NCBI taxonomy): Eukaryota > Viridiplantae > Streptophyta > Magnoliopsida > Poales > Poaceae > Cenchrus > Cenchrus americanus. The sequence goes on from OX387240.1 coordinate 63,669,006, forward strand.
TGCTCGGCGGCGGTGGCGGCGGCCGGCGGCCGCGCGGGCTGGTTCCGGCGCGATGGGCGGCTCGGCGGGAGGGAAGGCGCACCGGTGAGCTGCGGTAGGTGTCTAGGAACTTGGAGGAGGCACCGGAGTTTCAAGCGGCCGGCCGGAGCGGGGAGCTCACCGCGGCGGCATGGCCGCGCGCGTCGGCGGGCGGCGGCTCGACCGCGGGGAGGGCCCCGGGCGTCGGGAAAACGGGCCACGACGCCTTTATGGAGGGTCGCGCGTACCGCGGACGGGCGGTGTAGCGCGGGCGGGCACGCGCCACGGTGGTACGACGGCGGGCGGGCGGGTAGCACCGTACTACGGCGTCGCGACATCCTAGGGCGCGGGCGGGGGATACCTCCTCGGCGTGCGTGCATCTCGGGAGCGAGCACCCGCATCGGGAAGGCGCGGAGCGGCACATGGACCGAGGCACGGCGGCGGACGGGCGGACGCGGGCGGCGGCGGCGGCGCGGCGCGCGCGCGCGCCCTCGCGCGCACGGCGCGTGACGTCGCACACGGTGCGGCGTCGGCCGGCTGGAGCTGCGAGTGCCCCTGTTCAAAATGAGTTTTCTCCAAAAAATTGAATAAAAGTGCACAATGCAATGAATAGGAAAGTTGTAGATCTAACTACCCTCTACAACTTTCAAAAAGGCCATATAGTGTTTTTCTCAACGAATTTTGCGGGAATGTCGTGCCAATATTGAATGTCGGCACGTTCGGGAAAACGGGGGTACCGTCAACCGATCAAGTTTTTCACCAATTTCCACCCAAAATTTGAAATGCCAATCTACATGAAAGTTGTGTCCCTCAACAAGATGGACAACTTTCATAAAGGTAGATTTTGAAGTGTTTAGGTGAATTTTGGAGAACGCGGCAAAAGTTCGGACGACATTCGGCCGACGTCGACAATCAAGCGGGGTTTGACCGTGTCTTTGACCAAAGGTCCACTACGGGTGTGTGTAGGCTTGGTCAAGGGGTTCATTGGGGTTCATTGGCGAGGTTTTCGGGTGATGACCCAGGTTGACCTAGGTTTGACCGGGGTTTGACGGGTTTGACCCGGCTGATCCGGTCATTAGCGTTAATGACGGTAACTAAAACCACGGGGCGTCACAACGGCCGAGGCCTCGGGGCCGCGGCCGGCGACGACAACCGCGGAGCCGCGGCGGGGGGCGGCGGCGAGAGGCGCGACGAGGAGCCGACCGTGGGCGAGGCGCGGCCGGTGGCGGAGGCGCGGCCATCAACGCCGGTCATAGTGGCGCCGCCGGCGTCGTCGGGCGCGGAGGCGCGTCCGGCGCCCGCGGCCGCCGAGACGCCGGCCGGAGGCGGAGGTCGCCGCGCCGCGGCGGGAGCCCGCCCTCACCGGCAGCTCCCAGGCGACGGTGGTGGAGATTAACGACGACGATGCCCCACCGCCCGGGTGGGACCAGTGGGGAAACCTACCCGCACCAGCCCCCGAGCCTCAGGCGGGGACGCTCGTCAGACGGTGGGATGGCCACATGGTGGTCGGGGGCTCGAGGCATGGCGCCGAGGCCTCTTCGTCCCACGTCGGCCCCCTGGCTCGAGCGATCTAGCGGTGGGCCCGGGGCAGGGGCAAGAGCACGTTGATGCGCCATCCCCTCTCTTCACCGACGCCCAAGAGGAGCAGCAGCTGTGGGAGGAGCTGCGCGGCCACGGCGCTTCGCTCAACCGGGCGTTGAACGAGGCGCTGCAGATCCACGGCGGCCCGCGCGTGGCGTGTCTTTCAGGTATGTTGACGTCCGCTAGATTGTTGTTTTTTCCTTGTTCTTTCGTCTTCGTATTTGTTTTTCGCGGCGCGACGCTCATTGGTCTCCGTCTGTTGGTGGCAGGAGCTGGAGCTCCGCGCCCGTGACAGGTACGGCGCTCTCGACCGGATGAGCGCTGAGCCTCGCCAGCTCCGGGAGCGACGTGATGCTCTCGACTCCCTCGCCGAGGCCCCGAGGACCGGGACGGGCGGTTGGCGTACGGGCGGGGGGCGCGCGCGACCAACTCTTGGAGCCGGAGGGGGGAGCCCACGCCGCGTGCCTCCGCCGTTGAGCGGGTCCGCACGGCCCTCATCGACCGGGACGAGGCGCCGCAAGAGGCGAGGGAGGACACTCCGGAGAGGGCGCGCTCCGTGGCGGCCGACTGGGAGAGGGAGGTGGTCTCCGTCGGGCTGAACGCCGGCGGGAGCGCGCGGAGCTCGAGGAGGCGCGGTCCCGGCGAAGCCGGGCCGAGCGCGAGAGGGCCAAGGAGGCCGAGGGAGTTGAAGGCCGCCCTCGCCGCCAAGGCCGCCGCGGTCGTCGCAGGAGAGGAGCGGCTCCGGCGAGAGCGTGCCGCCCGCCGAGGAGGCCGAGGGTCGGCTCCGGCGGGCAGAGTGGGCCGCCCTTGTCGAGGCCGGGTCGGCGCTCGAGTGGGAGCACACTTGCACTTGCGGGGGCGCGGGCGTCGGCGAAGGAGCATGAAGACGAGCTCTCGAAGCTCGACGGGGAGCCGATTGCCCTCGGCATCTTGAACGAGGACCGGCGCCGGTCCCTCGAGGAGCGAGCGCCACGGTCTTAAACCCGCGGCGGGCGGTCGAGGTCGAGCGCCGGGCTCTCGAGGTGGAGAGGAAGGAGGTCGAAGGTGAGTTCTTTGTTTCGTTCCTTGTTTTGTTGATCTTCCCTTTGGGGGTCCGTTCTCTTCTTGATTTCCTTTGCTCGTGGCACCCGGGCCTACGCACCGCGGCTGGGGCACATGACCAATCGGGCCGAGACGCCGCAGTCGCCTACGACTCCTCCGAGCGGGAGGCCGGTAGAGCCGCGTGCGCTTTGCGGCCCTCGAGACCGCCGGGCGGTCTAAGAGGGCGAGGCGCAAGCCGGAAGCTCGCTGGCCAGCCATCTGCGCGCCCTTGGTGGGCATGTCTCTAGGCGCATGCGTCACGCGCTTCACCTGGGCGTCCAGAAGGCCCTCTGCGTGGTGCGGTCCCACTACGAGGTGAACTTCGAGGCCGTGGCGTCAGGATACGTCGTCCCGGAGGGCGTCGAGGATGAGGCAGCGATGGAGCACGTGGACGCGCTCGCCGCTGATGCCGTCGAGACGCTCACCGAAGCCTTCGTGGAGTTCTTGTTCCCAGACGCTGCTGACACCGACGCGCCTCAAGCCTGAAGATCGCTGGGCACTTGGCCCATTTTTCGTTTGAATGTTAGTGTCCGGCCGCGTGGCCATGTAAATAAACAAGTAAACTCTTGAAATGTTTAAGCACTTGTGAATTTAAGTGGTGTTTTTATTTATCGCGCCGTTCGTTTCTTCCTTTGCTTGGGCGAATTCGGGTTAGGGAGTTCGATTTCGTGAGTAGCCCGCTGGGCCGGAGGCGAGAGAGAAGGGCCGTATCCTCGCGGAGGCGTAGGCTATCTCTGGCTTGCACGTCCTTTCCGCTTGGCCACCCGTGCCCCGCCTTGGTTCGCTCAAGGCCAAGGTCGAAACATGTTTAGCGCGATTGCGAGTTAGATTTTTTGCGAAAAAATGGGACCATTTTTTTGGGGGGGGGATGCCCCCCGCAATAGCCCCCGAGGGTGAATTGGTTTTACGGGGAAAGCCGAGTTGCCCTTTAACTTTATTAAGCGACTCGTTGTTTACATTTGTGTTGCCAGGCGGGGTCTTGGGCATGTAATTTACAACAAAAACTTGGAAATCCTAGCTAGGGATAGAAGTGACGTAGGCCGCTGGATGTTCCAAGCGTTGGTGAGTTCTTCGCCGTCCTCGTTGGCCAACTTGTACGTGCCGGGCTTGAGCACTTTCACCACGACGTAGGGTCCCTCCCATGGGGGTGACAATTTGTGGCGGCCTCGATTATCTTGGCGTAGCCTTAGGACCAAGTCCCCTTCGCTGAAGTCCCGCTGCCGCACCTTCCGAGCTTGGTACCGCCTTAGGGACTGCTGGTATCTCGCGGAGTGCATTAGGGCCACGAGCCGTGCTTCATCCAACTGGTCCAGCGAGTCCTCGCGGGTTCGCTGGTTGGCACTTTCATCGTAGCCCCGGACTGCGGGCAACCCGTATTCCAAATCCGTGGGGAGGACGACCTCCGGGCCATGGACCGAGAAAAAATGGGGTAAACCGGTGGCCCCGCCGGGGGTGGCCCCGAGGCTCCCCACACACGTCGGCGGCTCCCGGAGCCATTTCCGCCCGGACTTGTTCGGTCGGTCGAAAATCCCGGGCTTGAGGCCTTGTAGAATCATGCCGTTGGCACGCTCCACTTGGCCGTTGGTCCGTGGGTGCGCCACGGCCGCCCGGTCCACGCGGATGTGGAACTTGTCGCGAGAACTCCGGGAACTTCCCCGCCCGTGAATTGGGACCTGTTGTCGGTGATGATGGAGTTCGGCACTCCAAAGCGATAGACAATGTCGGTGAAGAACGTCACCGCTTGTTCCGCCCTGAGGTTCGTAATGGGGTGCACCTCCACCCACTTGGAGAACTTGTCGATTGCGACCAACAGGTGGGTGTAGCCCCCGGGCGCCTTCTGCAAGGGCCCGACGATGTCCGGCCCCCCCACATGACGAAAGGCCACATGATGGGGATGGTCCGTAGGACGTGCGCGGGGAGATTGCACTTGCGAGCGTAGAAGCGGCACAATTCTTAAGTGCACACGATCTCGGCGGCATCGGCGACCACGGTGGGCCAGTAAAAGCCCTGGCGGAACGCGTTGCCCACGAGGGTGCGGGGTGCGGCGTGGTGGCCGCATACGCCCGCGTGTATGTCCCGGAGGAGCTCGCGCCCACGGGGGATGGGTACGCATCGGCGCGGGATGTCGGAGGCGGTGTGTTTGTACGAGTTCACCGTCGATGAGCGTGAAGGACTTGGCCATCCTGGCGATGCGCCCGGCCTCGGACCGGTGCGAGGGGAGTTCCCCTCGGTCCATCCGGGCGATATACTTGTCGCGCCGGTCCACCTCGGCGGGGGGTTGGCTCAACGTCCATGGCTTCGCCCTCGTCGGCGCCATACCCCTCGAGGAGGGAGAGCACGTACGCCTCGTTCAAGGGGTCCTCGTCCATGGGCTCGTGCCCGTTGGATTCGAGGGAGCCCTCGAGGATTTCGTGTAGTTCGAGGGGTGCGGCTCGAGGGTGACGGACGGTCGGGAGACATCCTGAGCGAAGACGTTTGGGGGGACAGTGATCCGCCCCGACGCAATCTTGGCGAGTTCATCCACCTCCTCGTTGTATCGTCAAGGCACGTTGTTGAGCTTGATGCCATAGAACTTGTCCTCGAGGGCTCGCACGGCCTGCCGCACGCCTCCATCTTGTCGTCGTGGCGGCTTGCGTTTTTCATGACCCGGTCGATCACGAGCTGCGAGTCTCCCCGCATGTCGAGGCGTTTGATGCCTATCTCGATGGCGATCTTGAGTCCGCAAAGCGGGGCCTCGTACTCGGCCATGTTGTTCGATGCGGGGAAGTGAAGGCGTACATCGTAGCGCATGTGCTCCCCGAGGGGTGAGACGAAGAGCGAGGCCCGCGCCCGCGCTGTCTTCATCACCGAGCCGTCGAAGTACGTACGAGTCCGGCATTCGGCCCTAGATCCGTGGCGGCGGCAATTGCGTGTCCGTCCACTCGGCTACGAAATGCGCCAAGATTTGGGACTTGATGGCTTTGCGCGGGGCGTAGGCGAGCGTTTCACCCATCAGCTCCACCGACCACTTGGCAATTCTGCTCGCTGCATCCGAGTTATGGATGATTTCTCCTAACGAAAAGGAGGAAACCACCGTGACCGGGTGAGCCTCGAAGTAGTGGCGGAGTTTGCGTCACGCGAGAACCCTTTGCGTAAAGCGACTTACGGACTTGCGGGTAGTGCGTCTTGGTGTCGGACAAGACTTCGCCGATGTAGTACACCGGTCGGCCCGAACCGGCAAAGTGTGCCCCTCCTCCGTGCGCTCCACCACGATTACGGTGCCGACCACACGGGTGGTTGCGGCCACGTAGAGGTACGGAGGCTCGCTATCTTGCGGTGGAGTGAGGATTGGGGCGTGGGTAAGGGACGCCTTCGGCTTATCAAGCGCCTCCCCGGGCCTCGGTGGTCCGGGAGAAACGTTCAAGCTTCTTGAGGAGCGGTAGAGGGGCAAGCCCTTCTCGGCGAGCCGCGAGATAAAGCGGCTCAAGGCCGCAAGGCACCCCCGGCACCCTCGGACCCCCTTGAGGTCCCGAATCGGACCCATTCATTCGAGGGCGCAACCTTTTCGGGGTTGGCCTCGATGCCTCGGCGGGAGACGATGTATCCTAATAGCATGCCCCCGCGGTACGCCAAAGACACATTTTTCGGGGTTTAACTTCACCCCCGTTGGCCCGTAGGCGGCCGAACGCGATGTGAAGATCGCTAACCGGGTCGTCCGCCTTCCTGGTTTTTACGACTATATTGTCTACGTACGCCTCGATGGTTCGCCCGATGTGGTCTCCGAAGACGTGCCGCATACATCGCCGGTATGTTGCGCCCGTGTTTCGGAGGCCGAACCGGCATCGTGACGTAGCGGTACATCCCCGAACGGCGTGATGAACGAAGTCACGAGGCCGGTGACGAGGTTGATCTTCGGCGCGCGAGCCCCACGGTGGGCGCCAAGCGTCGGTGCGGAATGTAGTCCCGACACTAACTAGTAATAAGCGGCGAGATGCGCCTCTCGATGGTCGGTGCTAAGCAACTAAGGACACTTGGTTTATCCTGGTTCCGGCCGAGCCATACGTCCGGCGGGGGTGTGCTCGAGGCACTATATTGCTTCGCACGGGGTGCACTGTAGTGGGGCGGCTACAAGCAAGGCGGGAGAGGAGGCATGGCCTCCAAGTCCCAAGAGGAGTGATTGAGGCGGCGCCAATATCGTGGGGAAGGCGGAGAGCGTGTTAACGATCACTATCTGTTGTCCCGTCCCCCTGCGGCGAGGGGGATCGCCTCCCTTTTATAGGCCAAGGAGAGGGCGATTTACGGGCGTGCCGCACTATTTCGCTACGTGTGATGGTATGGCATACGGTGCGGGGGAGTTGACGGTTGTCCGGCGAATCTGCTCCGGTCGTGGCGTCGTGGAGCGCCTGTGCTTGAACGGGGGCGGCCTCGAGGGTGGAGGCGTGGCGGTTGACCGGGGCATCTCTAGGCGGGCTCGAGGGAGTCGTTGACGGTGATCCGTACGGGGTGCGGTAGCGGGCGTGGCGGCGTCCCGTCCTGCGTGCTCAACGGCGTCGGAGTAGTTGTAGCGGTGTGCGGCATGGCGGCGGCGGGGGTGGGGATGGCCGCACGGGACCGACGGCGTCGGGGATCGCGCTCCCGCCGCCCGACGTCACGGTTTGACCCTGCATAGTAATGAGAGGAGGGTTCGAGGGGTGCGACCGGCCCCCCTTCGAGGGCGCGGCGCGTTGGCCGTACTAGAGTAGGCGGCACGGTGTCACGGAGCCGACACCGGCCTCGTTGCACGGTCCCCCACGGTGGCGGGGATGGGCTTCCCCTAGGGAGTTGGCGGAATAGCGTCGGGGGTGCGCGTGATGGCGCGGCTCGCCGTGTCGAGCACTAAATGCTCGTACCCGCGTGCGGGGAGCGGGTGCACTCGTGAGGGAGCCTCGAGCGAGGCGGAGCCCGCTCGAGGGTGGTATGGACCCTCGAGCGAGGGCGGAGACCGCTCGAGGGAGCGTGAGCCCTCGAGCGAGGCGGACCTCGCTCAAGGGGGCGTCTTGCTGGGCCGCCCTGGTGGGCCGCGGGGGCCACCGCAGCGTGGGCCGTGCCGTGTGTGCGTGTTTCATGTTAGGCTAGAGGTGTGTTTTGTTTTGTTTTTTGCAGGTTTCAAGCAGGATTCCCCCCGTCTTTTTAGGGGACCCTCATGGCTGTCCCCGACAAACCGTGAGCCCATGGTGAAGAAGCTTGAGAAGAGGATAATCATCACTCGATCAATCTCTCAACAAAGCCACAAAATCAATGATCACAAGGAAGAAGACAATCCAAACCAATCAAAGAGGCAAAGAAGTCTTGCTCGGAGAGAAGATGCTTTGGTTGCCATGAGTAAGGGCACAAGATTGAAGCTTGTACCAACGGGCAAAGGTTCCCTCGGGGAAACCGGTGGCATCGGTTTCACCTGAGAAACCCCATATGAAGCTCAACAAGGGATTTCTGAAGGCTCAAGCAAAATTCAGAGAGAAGAATGGCTCAGAGACAAGTATAAATAGCAATGGCAAAATCAAGCACAAAATTTGCTACACGTGTCGTCAAAAGGGACATCTTGGTAAAGATTGTCCCAATAGTAAGAACCCTAAGCTCAACCATGTTCATTATAGTAATGAGAAGCTTAGGGGTAACTCAAATGACTCTAGTGCCCCCAAAGTGGTTATTTCACAAAGGAAGGGCACAAAGGCCATTTGGGTACCTAAGTCCTTGATCACTAACCTTGTCGGACCCAATGGACGTTGGGTACTAAAACATGCCTAAAAGGACTTTGCAGGTACTTGGAGCAGCATTGGAAGCTTGGTTCACTTGAGAAGATATTAATTTTCATTCATCTATATCTCAAGAGAAATTTTGTGACTCATCAATAGAAAAGGACCAAGTGACATAAATCAAAGAAATCTCATTCAAATGCTCCTCCCATGATAAGTACCTTTCACTACTGTTGTTCACTCTCATATGCAAACCTTGCTCATGTGCTAGTTGATCATATGAGGTGGACAACTTACATATGTTCTCCTTGGCAAAATTGTGTCAAATACCATTCGATGCTATTAACCGCTTCATCTAGAAGCATTAAGTGACCTGTGCATGTAGGAGAACTTATGTGAGCTAAAAGAGCAAGAAAGAATCAAGAAAAGGATGGTCAACTCTTGAAAAAAGCAAATTAGGAGAACTCAGGGAAAATCCGGTGGCACCGGATTTATAAACTCGGTGGCACCGAGTTTCCCAGGATCAACAAGGGTTGGAGAGGAAATGTTTACAAATACCTCAAGGCACATTATTCTTGATCCAAAATAAAAGGAGACCAAGCAAATATAGTTTGTGAGCTACTCTTGATCTCATTCCACATATTCTTATTTGCTCATGAACTTTGACCAAAATGTGGAGCTTGCTACCCTAGTACTTTAATTGAGTCAAAAGTGCACTTCTCAAGATTCAAATACTTGGTGCACCTATTTAGGGGGAGCTCACTTCACATTTTGTGTCTCTTGGTACTAACATCACTTGCAAGGATTCATGTGTGTAGTTCAAGTGTGAGGTGTCTCAATATTTTATCTATACTCTTCACTTGAATGATTCTTATGGCAAGGGCGTTGGTTGTGAGCAAGCCACTTGACAAGGAGGTCACCAATCCATATCTGTAATTGTATCTCTTTCTCTTTATTTTTGGATTGGATTACATTTATCTTTGGCTACTCACCATAGCATGGTTTAAATTCCTTAACTTGGACATAGTTGACCAAGGTAGTGCACATGTTCCTTCCATCCACATATCCATGTGTGCACTATATCTTTGAGGAGTTTAGCCCATGCTATGAGGTTTCATGTTGGGTGACTTACTTCCATTCCACTCTCAAAGAGTCATCCAATATGAGACTAGAGCTTGTGCTTTTAATATTTATGTTCCCTTGTCATGTTAGCACACTTTGGGTATCTCTCATCAAAAGTGACAAGAGGAAGTTATTGAAAAACTAAAAGGTGCAAGCTAATTTATGTGAATTCCTCTAAGTGAGAAATCATGCAAAATGAAGGCAAAGGTATGAATCCTAAACTCGAGTTATTAATTTGGGCATCTAGGCCCTATTCTTGCTAGTGCGAGTTTTGGTGTGCAAAGGTAGCTAGCATCACCTTGATTTGTTGCTTGGTGGTAGTGATGAGCTTTTAGATATTTAGTTGATGCCTCCCAAATTTTTTGTTGGAAATTTTGTTTTTCTAACCGTGGCTGAAAATTTTTAGTAGAGGCATGAGCTAAATATGCTAAGACCTATCTTGGCTAGTAATCTTTGCATACTCTTTGTGACTTAGGATAGACTTTCTAAAACTCACTAGCATGTGTAGGTGGTGTGCTTTTTGCAAAATTTTTGAGTCTTGTTCTCTTAGATCGTGTCTTGTTGTTTATGGTTATTGTTGCTCATGTTTGATTGTTGGCTAACCATAAATGGCAAGATCATCTCAAGTTCAAAAGAAGCTACTCATTTCTATCTCAAGGCATTGCAAATTTTGGATTTCTCCCATTTCATCAAAATCTCTCAAAATCCATATCCGAGACAAAGGGTTGTGCAAAAATGAATATAAAAGGCGAGAAAAAGAAAGAGGAAAGAAGAAGGAAGTGCGAGAGATGAATTAATGGAGAAAAGTTTTGTGCATTGAGTAGAACCCGGTGGCACCGGTTTTCCAAAACCGGTGGCACCGGTTTTGTCGGCAAAGACAGGGATATACCCGTGACTTACTCGGTTATAGTTACCTCTTCACTCCATTTACCCCCCCCCCCTCTCTCACCCATGACTCGGAACGAGTAAAAGGAGAGGGAGAGAAGGCGATTTCTTGGTGATTTGAGGATTCCACCAAGGATTTCGGGGCTTGGGACAAGATCCCGGTTCTCCAACTCGGTTGGACCGGATTCCCCTTCATTCCTAGTCAGCAGCCTCTCTCACCATGTCGGGAGGTACCCCATGTCTTGGTTTTGCTCGATCTACTTTTCTAGGGACTATCTCTTGGATTCCTTTGGTAGAATGGCTCCTATATGGTCCTAGAACGAGTTTAAAATTAATGGATTGAAGATTTATTGGCTGCTGGTCAGGGGCACATTTTAGGGTTCATGTCGAACCGGTGGCACCGAGTTTCCCAACTCGGTGGCACCGGTTTCAGTGCTGGTTCACTGATTCAGTTGCAAAAGGGGCTCCATAAAATTCATTTGCATATACTTGTGGCGAGAGAAATGTTCCTAAGACCCATATGTATGTCCCTTGTTCACGGATCCATGGTTTGACGCGGTTTATGGGAGAAGGCAACCTAGAACGAAGAATGCAAGTTTCGAGTTTAGAAGAAGAGAAGGGTCTAGCGAGTGCTCATGAAATCACAGAACACATTCCAGAGCCACCGAGAAGGTCCAAGAGGGCGAGCGGGGAAGAATTAATCTCCCTAGAGGTGCTATGCGCATTGAGGACTCCGAGCCCGAGTCAACCTCTAGTGATGATGATGAGGAGAGCCCGTACAGGGCAGGAGCCCTCCCCTCCCCGAGTCACATATAGCGGCGGCTCGGCGTAAGAGAAAGGGAAAGAACATCCGCACGGCTAGCCATGAGCATAGTCAGGGCACCGGAGATGATGATAGTGATGGTGAGTATGAGGGCATCTCAGTTCTTGGACCGTAGCCCGTTGAGAGTGGTGTTGTGACTCACTTCAATGTAAGAATGAGGCCACCCGTTGACCCTGAGCACCGCAACATAGTCAACTATAAGGGAAGGGGTATGACAGAAAGGGCAAGAAAGGAAAGGGAAAAGAATCCTTTGACCATTGGTGGAAGGAACTTGGATTATCGCTTTGGCACCAAATTTCATCAAGACTATTATGCGAGTGCCATCATCAAGAAGGACTTCCCCATTGCTCGCTCAGAATACATTGATTGGGGATTCTTATCAGTCATGGAGGATACTAAAATTGCTGAAATTATTCGGGAGCGCAAGAGGAAAAATGTCTATGACATCATGGGTTTTGCCAAGTCATGGAATAATGAAGTGATTGCACAATTCTATGCCACATGCTACTTCACCACTTGGAAAAATGACAAAGTTGTGCATTGGATGACCGAGGGAAAGTGGTTTGGCATCACTATTACTAAGTTTGCATATCTACTTGGCTTTGATGAAGAAGACCTTGGAAGGATGAAGATCCATAGAGATAATGACATGGACAAGGTAGATATGAAGTTCATGTACATCCCGGGACAAGAATGGAACTTTGGACGAGTCAATGGCATGCTACCATTCTATGCATACTTGCACCGCATGTTTAGAAAGACACTTGCTCCTATGGAAGGGGACCAATCAAATGTGTCAAGCTATGGAAGAGATTTGTTAAGGCACATGTGTCCTAGTGAGCCGGAATTTAGTGTTGTGGACTACATTTGGGAGGAAATTCATTCCATCTCCGGCTCGCCACAAAAGAGTTGCGGATATGCTCCTTATCTCATGGATGTTATTGAGACCATCACAAACTACACATTTGTCTATGATCATGAGCATAAGCCATTCCACTTGAAGAATGATGTTGTAGGACCATCTCTAGCTGATTTGGAAAGGGCACGGGGAAATTTTGGAGGCCAAGAAGCCCCCGAACGGCCCACCGCAGCTCGCTGCACCTTCTAGGGCAGCAAGGCCTTCACATGGTCGAGGGCGTGGACGTGGGCGGCAACAAGTGCGAAGCCCCCTTCCCCACTTAGAAAATTGTTCAACTTTTGGTGTGGGTCTTGCATGAAAGAAAGTTATGCAGTTCACAAGGAGAGACGGCTTAGAAAGAGGGATTCAAGGATGATAAGGCTCATGTATGAAAACCCCTCTCCCACAAATAGGCCTCCCATACCACATGCACCATCCGATGAGGAAGAGAGTGAGCCGGAGAGCTTTGAGAGCATTTGGGAAAGATCACAACAAGTTGATCCGGCAACCAACAAGGACTATTGGGATAAAGCCTATGGAAACTCATATTACAATCCCACCTTTGGAGGAGTGTATAGTGCTCGATCTTCATATTCAAAGGCTCCCTTAATAGGCACACAAGGCCAAGGCACATCCTCTAGCATGCCTCCTGTGGATCCTAATGCACAAGGAAGTTCAGGTGCTGCAGGTGGATACTACTATGGTACCCTATTTGGCTCAGTCAATCCATATGAGGGAATGTCGTCCCACTATCCTCCATTCCCGCCGCCACCATCTTTTGTACCTCCAAGCCAATTTGTGCCACAGTCTCAAGATGATGATGATGATGATGAAGAACCATGAGCAGATGTCCAAGACCCTCAGGACCTTTTTTGAGTGATAGATGACAAAGGGGAAGAGAAGTGTCGATTGAAAGCTTAGTGCTCGTCCGCATCTACTTTGTCCGCACAAATCCGGTGGAACCGGTTTCCAGATCTCGGTGGCACCGGTTTTAGTGTGTCTCGGCCTCGGTATCTCTTCGTTAAGCAAACTCGGTGGCACCGAGTTTCCGAAGCCGTGGCACCGGTTTTTGGCCGTTGTATGCAATGGGCCCTTGTAATAAAATTCTCCTAGCTTTAATTGGACTTGAGAACCTTTGTTATGTGTGCTTATATGTGTGTTGAACCTTTTTATCTTTGGTTAAGACTCATTTGCATGTTAGTGTGATTTTTTGAGTGATGTATTGCTTTTTGATAGGGTTTCCTGGGCAAAGCCGGTGGCACCGAGCTTGGCAACTTGGTGGCACCGAGTTTGGCCAGACAGCGCTGCCTTTTCTTGCTCTATGTGTCGGAGTGCTTATTTACTGCATGCATCACAGTTTAAATGTTCACACACTTGTTTTGCACCCCACTGTTGCTAAGATTTAGGGGGAGCTCCATGTTTTCTAGAAAATGTGCAAATTGGCATTTAAGGACAAATATTGTGAACTCCATTCATAGCACATATTGAGGGGGAGCTCAACCTAAATCTGAGTTTTTAAACTTTGTTGAATATCTTTTGTAAGCTTTAATCGAGGTCGTCATCAATCACCAAAAAGGGGGAGATTGAAAGACATATAGGCCCTTAGTGGGTTTTGGTGTATTGATTGACAACTAGATTAAAGATCTAATGTCCTTGTTAAGCATGTGAGCAAGTTGTATCATATAAATGATAAGGCATAATATATGACATTGGTTATCTACATGGTGAAAACAAGCTATGTGTATACAAGATAAGTTGAGGCATGGTTTTAGCCTCATATTGTGAAATGGCTTGACTCAATGGTGAATGTCATGATATTTGATATGTATGATCCCATGAAGCATATAGATGGTATATGACAAACTAATGAAGGATAAGAAAGAGGCATATTGATTTTGGAACATTGGATGGTCTCTTATTGAAGGACGAATCTTGTTATAATAAAAAGGGATATTTAAATTAAAAGAAGGCATGATCTCAATAGAATTTCACTCTTGATGTTGAATCAAAGCTTAACTCAAATTGGCAACGAATGGATGAAGAAATCAAGTAAGGGATTAGCAACGAGGTACTAAGCTAAGGTTGGCCGAGTAGTGACTTGGACCCTGTGCTTGGCTAGGGTGAAGTGGCTATAGCTTGGAAAGTTTCGAGGTATCAAGTCGAGCCTAACCGAGTGAAGCAATGAAGAAACATTACACATTCGTTGAGTCATGTGAAGGGTGACTTAATAAAGAATTGGGTTTCATTCGTACATAAAGATCAAAGTCACTAGCTCAAGGTAGAAGTGCTCAAACCAATGAGACATTGATGGATGGATCTCTCATGAGGATATATTGATCAAGTATGGCTATTCTTGAAGAAGAAGCTCAAGAGTTCTATTATTGCATTTATATTCAACCTTGAGTATAGGTACATCGTACTATCAAGAGGGATGCATCACAAGGAGTTTTGATAATGTCTCAGTGCTCAAGTAACCCATGTGAGTTGAGAGAGACACAAAAACCACACGTACATGTCTTTGGGTTTGACCCTGTGTCAAACTCAGTGGCACCAGTTTTGGGAAACCGGTGGCACCAGTTTTGTGTCAGCCGACCCAACGGCTAGTTTTTTAAAACTCGGTGGCACCGGTTTTGGGAAACCGGTAGGCACCGGTTTTCACCGGAGTTTGCAACGGCTAGTTTTGGGAAGTCCGGAGTATCGGGGTTTTCCCGAGATTCGGGTTTTAACTCCAACGGCTAGTTTTTGGGGAGTCGGGTATTTATACCCTTCAACCTCTACTATTGCAAGCTGCTGTTCCTGAGGTTGCTAGAGTGCTTCCTTGCTATTCCTTGCTAAGACAAAGCCATTCTAGCTCTCCCCAAACCCTCTTTGTGAGGTTGTTCGATCTTTGATAGATCTAGTGAGTTGGGTGGTAGAGAGAAACCTGTGTGAGCAATTCAAGAGCACTTGAATACCTTGAGCACTGTTGGACGTCGTCAAGCTTGTGTGTAGCGTATGTTACTCTTGGAGGATTGCCTCCTAGACGACTAGGCGTCGCCCACAAGCTCCCAAGGTGTGGTGAGCTGTGGGACAATTTGTGAAGGTCGTGCTTCACCTCCGAAAGGGAAGAAGCTATCTAGTGGATCGGAAAAAGGGTTGAATGCAACCCGGCTTCGGTAGGAGAAGCACCCAACGGAGACTAGGATTCACACGGTGGTGAATCCGAACTTCGGTAAAACAAATCCTTGTGTCTCCTGTTGTTTACCTCGCATTTACTTTGATATATTTTTTCTTGCTTGCTTTTGTCATATTGGTGGAACTACTTGGTTGTTAGTGTTTGTGAAGTGCAGGCACTCTATACTCATCAAAGAACTGATCCTTAAGCTATTCATCAAGTTTAAGTTCAAGCCAAACAAACAAACAAGAAGGAGAAGAAGAGGGGAGTCACTGCCAGGCAAACCCGGTGGCACCGGATTTGCAAAACCGGTGGCACCGGTTTTGGGCAGTGTGTTCATTCCGCTGCGAAGGCACCAGTCCAGAGATTCCGGAGATTTCTCCAGAGATTCCGGACTTTCCAGAAACTCCGGAGAAAAGTCCGGAGTATCCGGGATTCACGATAAATTTGTTTGAAGTGGTGATTTTCGGGATCCTTTCACTTTCCTTTCGAACCACCAACGTGGGCAAGACTATGGGAGTCGGTCGGACCCTCGAGCTTGGTCGTCATGCCCCTATCCACCTCAGTGACTTGAGCTTTGAGAACGGCTCGTTCACCATCGAGTGTCATACTTCTCCGTCTCGACAATGGCCTCGAACTTTCCGCCCCAAATCGTACGATCCAAAGAGTGTAAGAGCTTGACGGCCTCTATCATGATCATCGTACGGGAGCACGTCCACATTGGCCCTTATGTTGTTCACAACCACCATGAACCTGCGAAACAAGGCATCGATGGACTCACCGGGGAGATGAGTGAAGTTCTCGTACTCTCTCCGGTAGGTCGCATACATCCGTGCCCTCGAACCCGGCCATTCCCAACATGAGCCTCCTTCAACACCAACCGGATTCTACAAGCCAAGCGCTCGGTGTGCACCCGATCGAACTCGGCCGACACAAAGCACGAAACAAGTAGTCGACCGCCTTAATTTTGGCGTCAAACATGTCCCTCGATCCCGGAGGAAGGAAGTTCATCGGCTGGACATAGCCGGTGTCCACCGTGACATCCCAAAGGATCCGATCCTTTCCGCGGAGAAACGCCGCCATCCGCTTACTCCACATCCGGTAGTTCTTGCCATCGAAGTGTGGAGGACCCGAACCCCGTTCACGGTACGCCATCCTTGGATCTTAGGCGGTTAGAGTCAATCAAGACCCGAATCGGCTCTAATACCACTTGAAGGACCGATACGGCAAACCGGAGAGGGGGGAGTGAATGGGAGCCGATAAAAATTCTTCTCGAAGGAGATGAAGGCTCCAACAAGACGAACACTGCTTCCAACGCACATCTCCGACTCACTACCCAAATCGGCCAAGTCCACGTAGCCACTGGAGTGCTACTGAACCTAGGAACCAACTTCCAACCTCACAGAACCGAGAACGCAGTGGAACACCAACCTCGAGTCCACCGACCAACACCGGTCGGACGCGGTGAGAACCACCGGTCGGACCGGTCCCCTACCGGTGAGACCGGACGACTTTCACGAGAAAGGCTTCACACCGGTCGGGCCGATGAAACACACCGGTCGGACCGGTCTTAGCCGAAAAGCCCCCAAATCATCAAACGAAGCCTACCGACCTCCAAACCGACCCAAACTCGAAACTACTACAACACGGGACAACGACGAACACACCCGGACGTTCACCGAGCAAAAACCCAACGGGGGTTTCACCGGTCGAGCCGGTGAGAGGCACCGTCGGGCCGGTGTGACACGGGCTTCTCGGGATGAACAGCACCCACGGGTCAACACCTCCAAATCCAAGCCTTGATCTCCCGAATCACTCCACGGGCTTGAACAAGACTTTGGGGACAATAGGAACACCTCATGAGGAGTCCATAGCCATGATTTTGTCCACCAAAACTTGCCAAATCAAGAGGAATCAAAGAAATCCCGCCAAGAACTCCTCTAACCCTAGAACACCGAAACCCCAAAATCGAGCCCCTTAACTCATGGATTTGGGAGGGGAATCACAGCCCAAAGAACCACGAAGGGTTCCCAATAAATTTCCCCCATCAAATCTCCAAGAGCAAGGTCCCGAAAACACCCCAAGAAAACCACCAAGAGAGGGCTCCGAAAATCACCACCAAGAACAACCGGGAACAACACAACAAGGCCTTGAGGAACCACGCCGAATCATCTATACATACCAAGAAGGTTCATACAAGGTCTAGCTTGCCGCCCGATCATCCAACCCTCTCACAAGATCTCACCATGAAGCTCTCAAGCTAGTCCTATGGAAATCCTAAGAAAATAGGAAGGGAAAAATAGGAAAGCAAATGAACTAGGGTTCCAAGAGATGGCCGCCATCCTCTCACCTCATGGGTTATATGGAGGCAACCAAAAGTCTAAAATACCCTTACTTAATAACTAGGGATACAAGCCCCACAAGGGCGGTTTTGGAAGTCTTCAAGTTTTCTCCATCGGACGGATGCCCGGCGACCGCAACTCGCTTAGCCTCAACGCAAGCCTTGCGATCCCGACGCGTGTCCCTCGCTTCGAAGATTCCATACCGCATCGTCGCACACCCGTCGGACCGGTCGGACCCACCGGTTAGACCGGTCCGGCACTACCGCAAAGACCGTCTTCGGTTCTTCGATCTTGGCTTTGTGGATCAGCCAAGGAACCCGGTGATTTTCCGGTGAACCACTAGAACCTCGCGAACTCGGTGTAGCCTCCACCAATCGCCACTCATGACTCGGCTCCCACGTAGTCCCGGCTCGACCTTGGTTTTGAGGCTCAACCAAGAAACCGTACACGACTTCATCTTACTGTTCATGCCACCATGCGGCCCGCACTTGACCCCCGCTAGCCACCGGGTCCCTCAAACGAAGCCTACTTGTCTTCTCCACACCGGAGGCCTCACCGGCGACGACCTTTCATGCTTGTTCTTCACATGCACCAACACCCGATCAAGCCGCAACCCGCACCCGCAATACTTAGCCAAGAATCGGTCCACACAACGTTGTCGGTCACTCATCACACAAGGAAGCGACCATCGACCGGTCCTCGAACCACACATGGTCCTCATCTTTGTCCATAGTGACTCACGCAACACCTTCCCTCTGCTGTTGCTCGATACTACACAGCTCCGAGCAATAGTTTTGGAGGAACCTAAGACCATCCACTCGTGGTATTTCAAAACCTCATTCAAAACAGAATATTCCATCTTCGTTATCAACATTCTCTCATTCATATTCACTTCTCTCGCATTCATCATTCTTTATATCTCTCCTCTATCCCAACAAACCAACTGCGGGACTCATTCGTCATTCTCTCCTTTTTCTACCCCTCCCACCCCACTCCCCTCTCTCTCTATCTCTCTCTACGGCCTTCTCCTCTGCTTCTCCGCCGCCTGCTCCTCTGCTCGAGCTCGACGCGTGGAGGCCCTATGCTTCTCCTCTATTGGAGCTCGGTGCCGCATCATGCTGCTAGCCGCGGCGGCGGCATACCTGCTCTTCATCCTCCCCTTCGAGCTCCCATCCTTCGTCATCTCCGTTGTGGCACCCCGCCACGCCCATGCCGCCGCCATGCACCGCGCCTCCCGTCGGGAGCTCGAGGCGGCGGCATCCGCGCTGCGTCGTCCATCCTCCCCGCTCCCCGCTTCGCCGTCGTGCGGCCCCCACCTCGCGCACCTCCTCCCCTTCGTTGCCCCCGTCCGTGGCCACCTTCGCCCGCGACGCGGTGTCGCCGCGCCAACGCCGCCGGGGACGAGCACGCGAGCGGCGTGGCGGTGGAGTAGAGCACGGTGGGCCCGCCCACACCGCGACCCTCCTCCACGACGACCTTGATTCGGCGGCGGCGCGTGTGCGAGCTCCTCCCCTGCTCGCCGACGCGCGGCTCCTCTCAATCGGCAGAGGTGAGGAGGGCACAACGGCGCGGCGTGGGGAGGCCCTCCCTTGCTCCTCATCTGCTGGAGAGCGGCTTGGCGATGGGATGAGGTGACTGCGAGCTCGAGGAGGAAGCTCTGGCGGCGGCCCGTTGAATCCAGGCGGAGGCGAGGTGTGGAGCTCCCCGACGGCACCTCGATTCGACGAACCAGCGGCAGCGCGGGCGCTCCAGCTCCCTCCCCGACAGCGGCGGGACGAGCGCACGGATGTGGTGGGCGGGCGGCGGCGGCGGTGGGCGGATGCGAACGGCGTGCGCGAGCTCCGACCACCCGTGCACGAACTCCTCCCCTTCTCGCCGGCGAGCAGAATCCAAAGGAGGGCGTGACACATCCATGGTTGTTGGTAGGGCGCGGGAGCCGACGACCAACGCGGGCCCCACCTGGGATGAATGAGTCGTCCTCTCCCGTGTATTTGGCGTCGTCGGGCGCTGACAGGAAAATAAAGGAGTGTTGACGGATAAAACTCGTATCCACCTACGATCCGCAAGCGTACGGACCTACACCTTTTTCACGACGGGATTCCCAAGGTTCTTATCAATCCGCGGAGCAAGGGGATTACTAGCGCTTAACAAAGTACCAATCTAGTTGACTAAGGAAACCTTTAAAGAGAGTATTAATCTAAAAGTAAAGACAATCTAACCTAAGTTAATCTAAGTTAAGTTGATCAAACAAATCGAGGGTTAAACTAGATGATAAAGGGGTGAACACAAGAGAGTGGCCAAGAAAGATAAGCGTTCCCTCCCTAGGATCTAGGACAACATGGTATGCATCTACTACACGAAAGCGGTAAACCAATCTACGGGGGTTGTGACCACGGTTTCGCCCTTTCCCTCCTCTCGTACGTCACTACGCGAAGGTATTCGTGACTAGACCTATGATGGACACGGTATGTTGATGGAATCTATGGGAGTAGCGGATATCATACGCCCGAAAAACACGGTAGCTAACCTTAATCATCAAAGCATCATCAACATGAAAACAATAGATTGAAACCATGAATCAAGTAGCGATCACATAGCATGTATCCATCTAATCCTAGGGATGAACGGAGACATTACCCCCATCATCTTACACGGATTGAAGCACATAGGGGTGATGGAGACTCCGGAGAACGTCGTCGATGAAGATGGCGGCGATGTAGCTTGGGAACACCCCTAGGCCAACGGCTTGGAGTCCTCCTCTTGCTTCCTTCTCTCCGCCGGCGTTGATCCTTGCGACAAGCTCATCTAACTCTCTCCCTCATCTTGCGGCGGCGGTTTTCTGGTGATTGGCGTCGGTAGGATGATTTGTTCGATGTGGCGGCCGACGGCGGCGGAGGCAATAAATAGACGAACACCTAGGGCAAAGGGGGGACCGAACCGACCCCGGAGTGGGGCCGGGCCGGTCGGCCCGGGCCGGCCGGCCCGAGCCCATTTCGGCCGGTTCGGCCCCGGTTTCCTCCCCGGTTGCTTCTCGCGTGATCCCTTATTCGTGTGCACTTGCATGTGGGCCTTTGACGTCGTTTCCTTCACGGTTAAGGCTTGAATCCTTGCTATGCAAGCTTCGCCGTTTTCTAGTTGAGTCCCCGAAGATTTGCACTTTGACGCTTCGATCCTCGGGTCATTTGGAGTCATGTTCATCGCGTGTCTTGACTCTTGTCGGGCTTCATGATCTTCTTCCAAAGTGCTTGGTGAACTTATCCCGAAAGTCTCCTCATTAGCGTAGATTTCTCGCGTAAACAACAAACTCTAAAATCGACATGCAAGTGTGAACTTGTTACATCATTAGTATGCCTAGTGGCGGGTTAGTTGCAAATCATAATCGAAACCAATGTATAACAAGTACTCTAGGTTGACGGAAATTCACCGTCAACAAGGAGTCCCTAGAGGACGCTGCTGCAGGGGGAAACTTCATCCGTCTTTGCGGATGGTCTAACTGACCCTTCAACAGATGTTATTTCTAACCTGGCAGGGGGCAGAACTTCTTTGGCCGCGGCTTTGGCAAAGCCGCTTGGCGCGCGCACGGCCTCTCCCGGGTGTCCGATTTCGATCTTCTAGGGCCGGATGATCTTGCCGGCCGGTGAGATACACCGCCAGTCGCCAACCAAACAAGACGGCTAGACTACTGATCTGGTCTAGCAAAATATTTGGGGTGAGCCTGTCCCTCAGTCGGCAAACGCCATACTTTCCTCATGGCATTCCGCAAAGACACCGCATGATCACACGCATGCATTGCCGACTCCAGTTCAACACCACATACTTCACATTGGCTTGCTAGCACTGTGTTTTGGTGTCATTTGTTGTTCTGCGTGGCCAATCTGTTAACCTTCAACACAAAGAGCAGAACATTATGAGGTATTGATATTTTCCAGTAATCCTTCCATATTGTTCCAGATGTGTCTTGCCTCATTCCCCTATCCTCATCCTGCATGTCTCTTGCAAGCCTGTAAGCACTTCAGACACAAAGGCACCATATTTTTTCACCTCCACCTCCTTCGTTGTTCCATTCTATATACGTTAAAAGTTGAGAAACCATGGATCATGCCAAATGCGAATTTAATTTTCTCCTGAGTATCAATCCTCCATGGGGGTGATTGGCAGCCTGCATATACCCTATCCAGGCTTACGAAATGCAGCCCACTGCTGTTTGGCAGCCTGTATAGGGCCTTATGCAGGTTTGGGTTGTGCAAAAGGTACCCCCTAGCCTGCATCCACGGAAACAAGCAAAACGGGTGTTCCCAGTTGTGCAGGCTTGGGCTGTGCAACGACCTGCTTCCTCTCACCTTCATTTTCGTCCAGCACTACTGAATGGCGACCCACATGGCCGGTGGTAGTAGCCCCGCGCGGCGGAGCTCGCCTCCACTCCGGACGACGACGACGGCCCCGCGCACTGGAGTTCGCCCGCACAGCCGGTGGCGGTGGCCCCGCTCAGCGGAGCCCGTCCACATGGACAGCTATTGGGCGCCGCAGATCCTTGATCTCCTCCACCATGGTGGCCACCATGTCGAAGCTAGCCCGTGTAGGACCTATACATGACGGCGGCAGCGCGGAACACCCCCGCGGTGGCGAAGGGGAATAAGGACTGTGTGAGGTTGGCAACGTCGCAGTGCGCGAAACCGCCGCTGAGCACTGCGGAGAAGCCAGCGGTGAGTGTGATGGTTGTGTCGGTGTCGAAGCGCGCCTCCTGGCCAGTGAGGACGAAGGCGCCGGAGCCGACGCCGGAGCCAAAGTAGGTCAACCAAGAAGAGGCAATGGTGGAGCGGGTTATCTCTCTAGGACATGGCTGACCTCGATTGAGCCTCACCGGAGATCTATTGGACCTTGATTTCTCTCTCACTCTGGGACATGGTTGCCCTCGATTGAACTGGGAGGAAGGAAGAGGAAGCGCTGCGAGGGAGGCAGTGGAGGTAGTGGCATCTGACACCGGAGTTGAGGATTGAGCAGGCAGACAAGGAGGGGAGAGAAGAGGAGAGATGGGTGGTAACTTCACCTATAGGAAAATCAGGGTCATCTTATCACATTGTGCAGCTTACCAAACATGAGCATAGAAAGTCAGTCTATCTCTACCCACCCAACCAAACACCAGCAAATTGTATTAATTTAACCATGCTTAAGCTAGCCTGGCTCCAGATTCTAGCCAGGCTAAATTTAGCCAGGCTGCCAATCACACCCCATATAACTCCTTTTTTCATAGCTCTAGGCATGAATAATTGCCTTCCAGGTGGGTGATGGGTTAGTTGGGAAGGCCGTATCAAGCAAGTTTCAATTAGGGAAGTACTTCGACTTCAAAACTCTAGCACAAAGACTTTCAGGTCTCTCAAGCAACCTCCAAGCCTGTCTCACCACAAGTGCTTGGTTAAAGAGCTCCAAATCCTAAAAGCCTAGGCCTCCTCACCTTTTGATTTTGTAAATTTGTCCCATGAGTCCTCTTTCCAATCTTCTCCCCCACCAAAATCTCCTAATACACCGAGTTAAAGCTTCATGTAAAGATCGTGGCATACGAAACACACTCATGACTCGATGGATCACACCTTTTGTGATGCAAGCATATTTAGTTGTTTATTTTTACCATTGCACATCCATTCCATTACTTGATTGGTTTCTGCTTCTAAGGTTTGGTTTATGATTGTTAAGAAAAAGATCTAGTCTAGGCCGCTCGGTCTCGCGCCGCCCCCGCTCGGGCGACGGGAGGGCGACCCCGTGAGAGTTGAAATCTAGCCGTCGCTGCCCCTCCCTCCCCTGTCCCACCTCGCGGCCCCTGGAGGGAGACCGGGAATACACGCGCCCCCCTAAGATAGTGGCGGCAGGGCATCTCCACTTGCGTGACTTGGCTTGAGCGCGCATTCGGCAGGGGACCACCTCGAGGCGACCTCGGCGCGGCTGCAGATGTCGTCGGTGGTGCTGCGCCCCCACCCACGCCCGGATCCAAATGTGGGCTGTCCGGATCTGCTCTCCACCCACCCCCGCGTGGTTCCCCTGCTCCCTTTCCGCTTCTACCCCTTCACCTTCGTCCTCCCTGCTGCGACGGTCGTCACCTCTAGGCGCATATTGCCTAGATCTGGTGTCGGCTACCTCTCGTTGGGTGTCTACCTGTCTGTTGGGGCCTCCCACGACGGCTAGGGAGGGCGCTAACTCCTGGGAGCTGGGTCGGGCCCACCTCGACTTGTCAAGATCCACCATGGTGATGCTACTTCTCGTTGGCCTCCACCTCGCTGGCGAGACTCTATTGCTGCCGGCCCTACTGCCTCGCGGCTGCCCATGGGGTGACTAGGCCATGGTCGCTGGGGGTGTAGGTGTAAGTGCAATCAAGCCCCTAAGTGGGTTTTGGTGATGTTGACCACTTAATTAAAGGTCTAATGAGCTTTTGAGTATGAGTGAACAGGTGTAAATTTGAAGAAAGGTGAAAAGGAAAGAAAGGTGACCCCTTATTGTTTGAAGTGGTTTCCTAGAGCTCAAGACAAGCTTTAAATTAATTTTCTATTTTGAATTTGAGTATATGACAAGTCGTACTATCAAGAGGGATACTAATAGTGGCATGGATGAAACCAAGTGCTTAAAAGTCTACTCTAAAACCAAAATTATCCGAACCACAAATGACCTATCAGCTAGCTGCCTTAGCCTTGAAAATTTCTTTCCCGGAACCTCTGAGTTTTTCCCGGAAGTTTCGGGCTGCTCCTAAGTCAGCTTGCTGAAGTCGCCTGGTCCCGGAGGTTCCGGGATCTAGCTCGGAGGTTCCGGGCTTTCGAAAATAGTCGTTGACATTCCAGATCTAAGGTTATTTATACCCCTTTGTCTCCCAACGGTTATCTTCTTCCTCCCTGTGCCAAAGAGTAGCTTTTGCCCCCCATCTCTCCAAAGCATTGACTCCCACCTACTTCAATCCAAATCCAACCCAAGCATTCAAGTGTGAAGTGATTCCTTGTGAGAATAAGCAAATCCAAGCCCCTTCTTGTGTCCTATTGAGCACTTGGTGGACTCCTAGGAGTCATTGGTGGATCTTTTACTCTTGGAGCCTTGCTCCTAGACAGCTAGAGGTTGCTTGGAAGCTCTCCAATCGATTGTGGAAGCTCTAATAAGTTTGTATTACCCTCACTTGCTTAGTGAAAATCCTCCATCTATTACTCTAGTGATAGGTGTGAGAGAGGAGTGGATGTAGAGAGATTCCATAGCCTTTGTGGCTAACCTCAGTCTTCGAAGGTTCCGGGTATGGACCCCAGAGGTTCCGGACCTATATTTGTCCAATCTATCAGTTTTAGCATCAGTGTGCACAGCGCGGAGGCTCCGGGTATGGACCCCGGAGGTTCCGGACTTTAGGCAGTTAGCAGTCAAGCGAAGACAGAAGAGAATCTCAAGGGGAATATTCCACGGATCTAATCTTTTACCCCCTAGGGTAACTTCCCGGCCAACCTTATCCTTTCACCACAGTAGATCTAATTCACCGTCTCCATCCTCTCGCTTCTCTCCCTCTCCCGCAAGCGCGCCGCCTCCATCCACTGCCGTGCGCCGCCGCCGTCCCTGCCTCCAGCCGCCGGACGTCTTCTGGGTGCGGCTCGCATCTCTCTCACGCGCCGTTGCGCGCGCGCAGTCGAGACGGGGAGGCGCTCGGGCGACCGTGAGATCCAGTATGTCGGTCACCGCCGCCTGCCAGAAGCTGTACAGGAAGGAACCTGCACTGCTCGTCCTCATCTTCTAATACCTCTCCTCGCCGTCTTGAAGGATTTTGTCTCTAAAGCAGAGGTTCAAGCAATTGCACGCCAGACCTGATCTGGCAGGCAAACTCCAACACCACTAGGCATATTGTGACCTAGAGAGGGCCTCTGGGCTATGTCCTCGGTGTCAAACGCTTCTGGGGCATCTCCTTCCTCTCCTCCTCCAGTCTCTATTCCAAGATAAAACCCTAACCCTAGATCTGTCAGTTCTTCTCTGATTCACATGTTCTAGGAGCGAAAATCTAGTGAAGACTTTCTTCTAGATGCTTTCCAGTGCAATTGGTTTAGATACATTATGGTAGAATTCAGTTGAAAGTTGAATCAGACGTCACAATTCTGAACTTGCATGCAGTCCGGAGGTTCCGGGATAATCCCCAGAGGTTCCGGGCTCTACAACAACAGAAACTCTAAAATTGTATGCAGTCCGGAGGTTCCGGGATATTCTCCAGAGGTTCCGGGCTCTGCAACAATAGCAGCAGTGACCCTGATTCAAAGTTCAAGTGAATAGTACCATAGTTGTAACTAAGTTATTTCATCTGCCTCTCAAATCATTCCAATCCTTTCAAATCTCTGAGCCTTTTTCATTTCCTCTCCTTTGTTCAGATGTCTGAAGACTCCTCCAGGAGAAGGGACAAGAGAAGCATTCCCTATGAAGACATAGAGGGTGAAGAGGCTTACAACATTGATGTCATGCAAGTTGCTCCCAAGAAATCAACACCCAAGATGGGCAGAGGTTCAGGCAGTATCTCAGGAGGCAGAGGATCACTAACAGGACAACATGTTGAGGATAATGGTGGCCAAGAGGGCAAGACCATTCCTATTGAGGTTAATACAGCAGTGAGGCTTGGTGAAAGTGACTCATCCTACCTAGTGCACTATCCACTCTTTCCCAAGAAGAGGCCTCCCACCAAATATGACAGTTCCTTGCAGTTGGAGTACCAAAGTTATGAAGGAACATCTGTTCAGGTCAAGCTTGCTAGGGAAGAAAATCCATACTCTCAGCCCAAGCATGCAGGCATAGAAAAGATGTTTTGGTCTCTGTTCCATTACTCTTTTTACCCATCTGTGTGTTTGAGCAAGCCAAGAATCAGAAAGATGTAATGGGGGACTAGTAGCACTTTGAGAACTTTGACAAGCCTGAAGTGGAAGAGGTACTTGAAGTGGTTGACAAGTTTCAAATGAAGGACCTGATGGGATTTAAGTATGACTGGAATGCAGAGATCATAGCTCAGTTCCATGCTACCTTCTACTACAACAGCCATGCAGATATCATTCATTGGATGACAGAAGGGGTGCATTACATGATTGACTTTGTGACCTTTGCCAGGCTGTTGGGATTTGGGAAGATAGACAGAGAAAGGGACACAATTAACTTTGAGAACCATCTGAAGAATCATCAGATAGCAGATGCCTACTTCTTGGATGAGATGGTTGAGGGGACCACTTTGGGGCTGAAACTAGTGTACTATGTGCTGAATAACTTGCTCAGACCGACTATATACCTCAAAGGTGGCAGTGCCCTTAGAAGCTTTGCCCCTAATATGATAGCTAGGATGCTTCCTGGAGCTGCCCCATTCTCTGTCAGCAAATTTATTTGGTATGATCTGATCACAAGCATGGACAATGGTGTGGACAACTTTCCCTATGCACCATATGTCATGTACATCATAGAGCTGGTCATTGGTTACATCTTCAAGAAGGATTGTGAGCATTGTTCTTATCAAGTCAAACAGTGGCAGCAGTCCAAGCATGTCTTGACTCAGCCAACAAATCTGCCAAAAAGCCTACTGCTCATGATGATGAAGCTGGCCCTAGTAGGCCCAAGAAGAAGGAGTCCACATTCAAGAAGATGAAGGAACTGATCAGGCACTCCCTCTCTATGTGCACCTACTCGGCCCACTCAGGCTTACGAGGCAAGAAAGGATATAAACAGGCTGCTGTCCCACAATGGCCTTGCTACTCAGACCATCCCTCCTCCTCCTATCTTCTTTGATGATTTCTCTTCCAGTGAAGAAGAAGCCCCACAACATGTATCTAACGAAGATGAGGAGCCCCTCAGTGCCAAGCTTTAGAAAATGAAGGCCAAGACTAAGCCCACACCCAGAGGCATCAGGAAGGGTGTCAAGGGAGTTGCTGGACGTGGCAAGCGCCCTCCATCTGATGAAGATGAAGACATTGGCTCCGAGGACTCCATTGAGGAGTGGAGTGAGTGAAGCTGCTCCTGTCCCGATGCCCTTTTCCTCTCTTCTTCTTCTCTTTTTGTTAACATGTTGACAAAGCGAGAGAAGGAAGATTGAGATGTATTCAGCTAATGGCTTTGCTTTTGTGAGTTGAGATAAGTTGTTGTTGTTGCTTTGCTTTTATTCTTTGTGAGTTGAACTCATTTTATCTGGTCTGTAATATGTGTGGTACTTGTGGTTGCCTCTGTTGGTAACCTATGGATCTAGTCATGGACAAGTAGAGGATTTAAAAACTTTAAAACTCTGTGATGCTGTAATAGGACTAGATTTGCTTGTCATGCTATCTTAATTCTAGTTCCTATTTAGTTGTGATATTTCTTGCCTGTGTTGATTGTTAAGACCGCCGTCGCAAGAGTCCGGAGGTTCCGGGATTTTTATCGAGGTTCCGAGAACCGGACCGTAACCCGGAGGTTCCGGATTTTTCCCAGAGGTTCCGAGGTCTGGGCGCAACCACTCTCCTACTTGAATCTTTTATGTCATATGCATCACGTTTACTTGTTACACCCGCTCTTTGCACCCCACGATGAGTTGAATACATTGCGGTTGCCGCACATGCTCATAATGTATGCCTACATATCTTAAAAGGATACTCACTCTCTATTCAAAGGAGAAAGGCATACATTAAGGGGGAGCTTTGTATTCAAGTCATCAAAAGCTCAATCTTTTCAATTAAATATAAGATTTAATTAGGTTGTCGACATTTACCAAAAAGGGGGAGATTGTAAGTGCAATCAAGCCCCTAAGTGGGTTTTGGTGATGTTGACCACTCAATTAAAGGTCTAATGAGATTTTGAGTATGAGTGACGGGTGTAAATTTGAAGAAAGGTGAAAAGGAAAGAAAGGTGACCCCTTATTGTTTGAAGTGGTTTCCTAGAGCTCAAGACAAGCTTTAAATTAATTTTCTATTTTGAATTTGAGTATATGACAAGTCGTACTATCAAGAGGGATACTAATAGTGGCATGGATGAAACCAAGTGCTTAAAAGTCTACTCTAAAACCAAAATTATCCGAACCACAAATGACCTATCGCCTAGTTGTCTTAGTCTTGAAAACTTCTTTCCGGAACCTTCGAGTTTTTCCGGAAGTTCCGGCTGCTCCCAAGTCAGCCTTGTCGAAGTCGCCCGTTCCCGGAGGTTCCGGATCTAGCCCGGAGTTTCCGAGCTTTCGAAAATAGCCATTGTTGTTCCGGATCCGAGGGTATTTATACCCCTTTGTCTCCCAACGGTTATTTTCTTCCTCCCCGCGCCAAACAATAGCATTTGCTCCCCTTCTCTCCCAAGCATTGACTCCCACCTACTTGAATCCAAATCCAACCCTAGCATTCAAGTGAGGAGTGATTCCTTGTGAGAATAAGCAAATCCAAGCCTTTTCTTGTGTCCTTGAGCACTTGGTGGACCCCTAGCTCCTTGGTGGATCTTTTACTCTTGGAGCTAGAGGTTGCTTGGAAGCTCTCCAATCGATTGTGGAAGCTCCAAGAAGTTTGTATTACCCTCACTTGCTTAGTGGAAACCCTCCATCTATTACCATGGTGATAGGTGTGATAGAGGAGTGAATCTAGAAAGATTCCATAAACTTTGTGGCTAATAACCTCAACAATGTGGATGTAAGACAACCTTTGTGGTGAGCTGAACCACGGGATAAATTGTTGTCCCTTGTGCTTAATCTTTTATATGTTGTTGTTGTTTGATCTCTTTAGGTCACTTGCTCACTAGATCTATTAGTGTTTTCTTTGTTTCTTGCTATATCTCTAACCCTAAGGTTGCTAGTGTGTTTAGGATCTTTCCTTGAGTACTTGTTACCAATTTCATGCTATTTTGTTGCTCTCTAATCTTGTTATCCACAAGCAACTCGACAAAGGAACAAATTCCCGTAAGCTCCAAGCAAAATACACCTAAGTGCATTTTCTCGGAGGTTCCAGGGAAAACCGGAGGTTTCGGGTGCAGGCGAGAATCGGGCGTAAATTGGTTGAATTTGTTTTGCGTGCCTATTCACCCCCTCTAGGCCACTTGCATTGATCCTTTCGGTAGGGAGTGAGGGCTCGTGGACTCCAATGTTGCTCGGTTCGGCCGCGTGCCCGTGGCTGCTATCATCGTGTTCTTCTCGGCCGTTGCGGCCGCAGCCTTGCAACCCAAGCCATCATTGTCGTCCTTCACCAAGCTCGCCTTGGCGCAAAGGACTCAAAGGTGGCGGCGAGAGGTACAGACGGTGCTTTGCTTACCGTTGCACCGACACGTCAAGATCTCTCGTTGTGCCCACCATTGTGGATGCCCGTGGTGGCGGTGTGAGTGCTCCTTCTTTGGAGTGCTTCTTCCCATCTAGTGCTCGTTCCTTGCAATGATTGAGGTGCGACGAAAGTTCCACGCCGTGCGTGGGAGGTGTCCCACCTCCGTTTGGGGAGGTGCCCCGCCTCCGCACAACATCGCTATCATGATTTTCTTAGGTCGCCTGTTACCTTGTAGTGCTCGTTTTGGTGGTAATTCCGCAGCGAAAGCATCACGCCCGTGCGTGGGGAGGTCTCATGCCTCTGCTTCAATCCACCGTCGAGCCATCTTGCGGCCTTCCTCCTTGTGCGGCTCCTTGTGTTTCCCGCCTTTTCTCGTTCCTAGGCCGGACGTGTCCTTGTTGGCCGGCCTTTTTCGTGACTTGGCGAGTGTCCCGCCTTGGCACCTCTCGCTCCGTCGGTGCACTCCTTGTTGGTGGTGCGGTCAAATCTTATGCCGAGTGTTTTCCATCGATACACAACTCCCCCCTCGGGGTTCCTCCCCTTGGGCGGCGTTGGGTGGAGGTAGGTAGTGGAGCCGGATGTGCGGCGAAAGGTGGCACCACTAGCCGGAAGGGAGATCGTCGTGTTTGGTGAAGCTCTAGATTGCGTGTTTTCCACCACTCTTAGTCCCCATGTTGTTGAACGGCCCTCGGAGGGAGGATATCAATGGAGAGGCGTAGCCACGAGGGGTGGTCTCGTAGGTGTGATGGCCATTGTTAATTGGCAAGCATGTTGTTTGAGGCAAGCACAACATTGGCGATCGGGTGTTGTCTTCGAATTGTGTCATGGGTGGTCTTTGAACCGTGTTGTCTCTCCGTTTCAACTTGTGTGCGGTTGTACTCCTTGCTGATGCATGTAATATGTGGTTTTGCCACACCTTTTAATGAAATGTTCGGACCGGCTTCTTGCCGACGTAGTTGTCCAATAAAAGATCTAGTCTATTAAGATGCATGTGGTAGGTTAGTTAGCAATTTTAGACTATTTGCGGAGTGTTTCGCTTCTTTGCGTAGTATTTTCCTCTCGTAATAAATCGGTTGTACGGAGCAACATGAACCACTTTAATTGTTTATCACTCCTTTTTGAAGGATCGGATGGCGACTAGAGAGGGGGGGAGTGAATAGGAGCCGGTAAAAATTCTTCCGAAAGAACCCGCCTATACCCTAGTCAAACCCCGGTCACACACGAGCGATGGATCGAATCACACACCAATCGCCAAGACCATGAGGTTATGGATCAACCTCTAGCCTTAGGAACGATTCCCGAAGCACACGCGGAAGCACTAGAAAAGGGAGGGAGGAATCGAACCAAGAAGCAAAGCACACGGGCTGCGGCGGACCGTCCGGCCGGGGAGGGGCGGACCGTCCGCACGGGCCTCGCGGACCGTCCGCCCGAAGCCGCGGACCGTCCGCGCCAACCTTGCGGACCGTCCGGCCCTACACCGCGGACCGTCCGTTAAAGCACACGAGAACCACCGAAGCGACCCGAGAAAAACGGACCGTCCGCCGAGGCCGGGCGGACCGTCCGCGCCACCCGCGGACCGTCCGCTACTCAAGCCCGACCGTCCGCAAACCGGCCGCAACAAAAACCAAAAGCCAAACCGGATCGAAAGCAAGAACGCACAAGAACACGACGAACGGGCGACGAACCCTAGCCTCGCGGACCGTCCGCCAAGACCCCGCGGATCGTCCGCGGTGCGGACAGAGCGTAAAACGCCCGACCCCGAAAGTCAACTCCCCCAAATCATCATCGGATTTCCCAAACGGTTGAAGCTATGGAGACAAGGGTTTGGGGACTTGAAAAGCGTCACACAAGGATGCTATAGCCCAAAAATCTTGCCTCCTAACTCCCTAAATCACCGGGAATCGCGAATCCTTTGAGCACCACCAAAAGCTAGAGCACCGAACGAAAACTCATGAATCGAAGTGGTTTCCGGTGTTTGAGGGCACAAGATCAAGCACAAAGATGCACAAGACATCTATCCATGTTTCCCTCAAAGAAATCCGGGGAGAAACCCACTCAAATCCGCGGAAACACACCGGGAACAAAGGCACGAAAACAAGCACCAAAAAGGCCACGAAAACACAACCCCGAATCTTCTATACAAACCGGGAAAGATTCACAAGGTCTAGCATGCCGCCCTAGCATCCATCCCTCTCAACAAATCTCTCATGAAGCTCTCATGCTAGCCTAGAGAAAATGGAAGGAAAATAGCTACGAAAATGAGAAAGAGGAGGGAGGAAATGAAACCCTAAGTCGCGGAGAGAGAGAGCCATCCACACACACTCATGTCTTATATATCAGGTCCCGCCGGAGTGGTAAATGACTCGACTACCCCTAACTTAACTACTGGCGATACAACCCACGTAGGGGCATTTAGGTAATGTTTGTGGGTCTTGCCATCGGACGGCCACGCCTTTGCCGCACCCCGCGTCCTTCCGACGCAAGCCATGCGATCCCGCCGCGTGTCCTCCGCCTCGAAGCTTCCCGACACGCCCGGATCCCGTCTCCGTCGTGTTGGGCCCTCGGACTTGGTTTTGAGGCCCAAACCAAGAAACCGTCCGCCGATGGTTTTGTGGGCAAACCACCAAACCCCGCGTGCCCGGTCCGGCCTCCCGCCAAACCACTTGACTCGACCGCCACCGTGCACCGCTCGTCCGTCCATGACTTCGTCTTGCTCGTGTCGCCACCATGTGGCCCGCACCCGGTCCCGCCGTCCACCGGTCCCTCGAACCGAGCCTACTTGTCTCTCCATCTCCCGGAGGCCCCTCAAGGCCGAAGACCTTTCGCGCCCGTTCTTCACCCGCAACAACACGAACTAGGCCGCGGCCCACACCCGCGCACTAAGCCAACGGTCAGTCCAACACCCGTTGTCAATCACTCATCACTGAGGAGCGGTCATCCATCGACCACCGGGACGCTCCTGGTCCTCAATCTCCCCCTTGATGAGTGCATTGACAACACACAACGCGAAATGAAATTCAGAGAAAGAAAGAAAGGAAGAAGAAAGAAAAACAAAGAAGCTCAACTCATGACCAAAACCAAAGAAAGGCGAAGAAAGGTCACAAGCCAAGCAAAGCACAAACTCCACACCGAAAACAGCAAGAAAGCTCCCCCTGAACAAATGCAAGCTCCCCCTGAACATGTGGATGCAAATTCCCAAATTTCAGCTCACCTCTTCTGAATTTTCATTAAGCTCACCTCTTCTCCCCCTTGTTGACAATGTATGAATCAAGGTGAAAATGCAGAAATGCAAAATAAAGCATATAAACATCTACATGAGCTTCTCAAATAAGCCAAATCTAGTGTCAAAGGCTAAAATGAGACAAAAAACACACATATGAATCATAGTATAGTCAAAGCATTGCCACAAGTAATGTATGAAAATACAAGCATGTGACAAAGCAAAATTTTCAGATTTAAGCAATTTTACCAGAAGAAGGCTCGCTTCACATGTAAAAGCCTATCCATGTCACATTTGAGCCACAAACATGCATACCATTCA
Organism: Cenchrus americanus; assembly: GCA_947561735.1. Classification (NCBI taxonomy): domain Eukaryota; kingdom Viridiplantae; phylum Streptophyta; class Magnoliopsida; order Poales; family Poaceae; genus Cenchrus; species Cenchrus americanus. Next base: position 63,702,391 of record OX387240.1, read on the forward strand.
AAGATCATACAAGGATATCAAATTCTCAGCAAAAGATCATGGCAAACACCCATAAAGCAAAGCATGTCATGTCAAAGCTCATGAGCCATGTGTCCACTTCGGGGAGACTTCTCCACTGGTGAACATCATGCAACATGTTTTGCACCCATATGTGAAAGATAAAACATTTTAAGCATAGACATGATGGATGGAGCATTTTTCAAGCATTCACACTTCTTTTCAAGATTAATTCATTTCATGGTACATGAAGTGCCTTTGCGGCAAAAAGAAGCTTATGCTCCCCCATGAATGCAACATAGGCTAAACATTCACCATGATATTCGGCCTTTGGCCCAAATGCAAGAACAAGGCATCCAAGCACAATCTAAGCATGAAAAGCACATTTAGACCAAATTGTGACATGGATACACAACTACACACGAGTGGAGCATATTTCATCAAAAATTAGTCAAGATTAGCATTTATTTCAAAAAGGGCTATCTCACCACACATATATCTCAAATATTCCAAGAGCATAGCATCACATCACCATTTCTCCACACATATGACCAATATCTCACAAATAGCCAAAGAAACTCAAATAAGGCATATGAAAGAAGCTCATCATCCTAAAATGCAATATGATACAAATGCAACATGATATATGACAAGATGGCTATCCTAACATGGTTTATACATCAAGCAAAGCATGTATATACATCAAAGTAAACATGGTATGATACATATGCTACAAACGAGAAATCCTTCAAGAATCAACTAGAAAGGGCAACAAACCCCCAAGTTCCCCCGCAAGCGCACAAATGTAGCTTGGTCGAGAGGCTTTGTAAAGATGTCGGCTAGCTGATCTTGGGTAGGGACATGGCTCAAAACAATGGTTCCTTTCTCCACATTGTCCCTCAAGAAATGATACCTCACTTCTATATGTTTGGTTCTGGAGTCAAGCACCGGGTTTTTGGCTACGCTTATGGCACCGGTGCTATCACAAAGAAGTGGGATGCGGGTGCACTCCTCACCAAAGTCTCTCAAAGTGTATGAAATCCACAACGGCCGGGAACAAAGGCTCGCAGTACCGCAACATACTCGCCTCGGTGGTAGACCGAGCTACACTAGACCGCTTGCGGGAAGACCATGAGACCAACGAAGACCCAAGAAACCGGCAAGTACCGGAAGTAGACTTCCTCTCGACTCGACAACCAAGCAAAATCCGCATCGAAAAACCATGAAGGGAAAGAGTCGAGGAGGAAGAATACCAAAGGCCAAGACCAGGGGGGATCGTAGGTACCGAAAATCCTCTTGACGGCCCGTCGATGTGATCCTCGACGAAGCTCGAAAACGAGCGCACGGACACACGCCGAACCGTATGTCCGGCCTCGTCGCCGTCAAGTAGAGGAGGGAGCCGATCATGCTCCCGTACTCCCGCCGGTCCACCGGTTCTCCGTCCTCATCCGCATCCAAAGTGGCCGTACTCCCCATGGGAGTCGACATCGGCTTCACATCTTGCATCCGGAACTTCTTCGACATGTCTTTTGTGTACTTGGTCCGGTGCACGAACGTTCCATCCTTCACTTGCTTGATCCGCGGTCCGAGAAAATACCGCAACTCGCCCATCATGCTCATCTCGAACTCCCTGCTCATCTCATCCGCAAACTTGGCAACAAGATTATGTGACGAGCCACCAAAGACAATATCATCCACGTATATCCGAACAATCGGCAAGTCATTTCCATGCTTGAGGAGAAACAAAGTTCTATCCACGGTACCCATCACAAACCCTCTCGCTCACCGAGAAAACCTCTCAATCTCCCATACCAAGCACGGGCGCGCCGTTTCAACCCATACGAGCCCTTTTCAACCCGTATACCCTGTGTGGATACAACTCGCTCTCAAACCCGGTGTGGTCGCTTCACATACACCTCCTCCTCTATGACCCCATTTAGAAAAGCACTCTTCACGTGAAGCGTCCCCTCATCGAGAGGTGACTAAATGTGACACAAATACCGATCCCGGGAGGTCGGTAACACATTTATTACAATAGGTGGAATCGCGTCTTTTACATCACGGCGACACAAAGGGCACGGTAGTGCCAACGCTACAAGGAACAACACAAACGCTAACGACCACACTACAATAGCAAAGGCTTCCATAGCCTCCTCGAGTACCACACCATGGAAGCTTTCGGTAGGGCCACGGGTACACGAGGCACGGTTGGGTGTAGGGCACGACCTACTCAACGTCTTCGGGAATGTAATCGGGATCCTCCTCTCGTAAAATAGTTAGTAAAACAAGGGTGAGCACATACGTACTCAAGCAAATCCAACCCCACCCACGGAGGGGCTTATAAAGCGAGAACCATGCATAAGGTATAACAAGGATCAGAGGTTAAGGTTTATTTTTGCAAACTTACACATGCAGGGGTTCATTTCAAAAAGGTTTTCGCAAAACATTTTTATAACCAAAGTGACTTATCCGTTTTAGGAAAACCATCGCGGATCTACGGACTTCCCGTCCGTCGTATTCCAGGCACACGGCCACACACCTCACCCGGAAAACAACTCACGCCGGAAAACATCCCACCCCAAACACTAGTTTTTGTGACCACACCGTGACTCGTCCAATACCGTGGACACGGCTATTCGAATAGGTTTGACACTGCGCAGGTTGTACATCTTTACCCACAAGTAGGGTACCGTCACACGGATACCTCGGCAGCCGGTACGGATCCTATCATAGCCATTACCCACCTTAGCTAACACTACGAGCCACCACGGAAGCACCCCAAGGGGTTATACCACATAACCGGGGCGTACCTCACACGGAGCGTACCCCGCTCCTTGGTCTCCCGCCGCTCACCCGCACACCAGATGGCAAGTAGATTAACTAGTGGGGTTTATGCTAAGCCGTTGCCACATACAACGGTCGAGTGGTTGTACGAGGGTTTGGGTCAGGTGAGATGTCACGCAACCCGGTCCTTAACCGACAAGATGGACAACTCCAATCATGCTCAACCACACAGGTACGAGCTCACCCATACTCCTGACACACACGTCCATCCCGTCTACCCGAGTTCTTTACTCATTTTCCAAACCTATCCCCTTTTTATTTTTAAAGCACTCACTCATTTTGAAAGCACACACACACTTTTAAAGCACTCATTTAGGCCAAAACAAGGTTCAATCATAGCAATCAAGGGTGGCTATCCTACCATGTTTTTTTTGCGGTAAAACAACATGCAATTTATAAAACGGGTATAGGGTATATTTATAAAACTAGGATCAAAGCATGCATCAAAGGATGAGGTTGAACTTGCCGTCTTCGTAGTCTTCGGGGAGTGCCGGCTCGGCGTTCGGGGCTTCGGGCTCCTCGCTCGCAGTAGTCGGCTTCGATCTCCGCTCGTGGTACCTTCCTCCGTCTACTCCGTCGGCTATGGCGCACACACAAGCAAGCAAGCAATATTAGCACACATGTTTTCGGCCGAGCTCGGGGAGGGGGGGAGTGAGCGGAGAGGGGTTATATATAAGCCCTAGGAAGGGGGGTTGGTTCGGCGGGGGGTACTACCGGGAGGACTCGTGGTCTCATTTGGATAAAATTGGGAATAAAATTGTGCATAGAGCGTTGGGTTAAAGAGGGGTTACAAGGGCTAAGGGCCTAATGGTAATTTCGTTAAGGAAAAGGGTGTAGTTGTGGTTATATAAACTTAATTAGGGCCTATTTATAAATTGTTTTAGGACCTAACAGCATTTAGTTCACAATTAATCGTGATCCTAGGGGCTTGTTTGAAAAGAATAAGAGAGAGAGGGAATAGGGCCTTAGCTTGGTGGGAAAAAAAGGAAGTGAGGGGGTTTTTGGCTAAAACGCCATCCCCTTCCTCCCTCACGATTCAGAATATAGGAGGGGGGGTAGCGGCGGCGGTGGCCGGCTCTAGAGGAGGGGGCGCCGGCGGCTCCGGCGCGGCGGCGGCCGGGGAGCGGGGCCAAACGGAGAGGGGGGCGAGGGGGTCCTTTCCCCCGTGCTCACCTTGGGCTAGAGTGCACGGCGGAGGCGGCTCCGCGGGCGGCGGTGGCGCGGCGGCGGCACTAGGGGGGCGACGGCGCGGTGGTGCTCGGGGAAGAGGGGAGGAGGTGCCGGGAGACCGCGGTGGTGAGGTACGGCGAGCGGGGGAAGCCGTCGGCCCCTTTTTATAGGCGGCGGATGGCGGTTTGGGTGGAAGATTTTTCCCGGCGAGCTCCACTCCCGGCGAGCTCGAGGAGCTTCGCGAGGCGGCGGCCGGCGATGCGACGGCTCGTGCCCGCCGCCGGTCAACCCTGTGCGGGGCGTGCTAGGGGCGCGGGACGGGCGCGGTCGGGCGGTGATGGAGGTGACGGCTCGGGCGGGGGAGTAATGGCGGCCGGCCGCGTCCCGGTGGCCGGCCGGGCACCGGCGTCCGGTCGGGCGTGGGCCGGCGGTGGCGTGAGGGGGAGGCGGGTGGCTTGCCGGCGTGCCGAGGAGGAGGGCGGCGGGCGGTGCGCGGGGCCCGGGTCAACCGGCGCCGTGGCGCCGGCCGGGCGCAAGGGCCCGGCCGCGCGGGGAGGAAGGGAAAGGAAGGGAAGAGAGAAAGAAGAAGGAAAGAAAAGGAAAAAGAAGAAAGGAGAAAAAGAAAGAGGAAAAAGGCAAAAGGGAGAAAAGAAAAGAAAAGGAAGAAAAGAAAAGGAAGGGAAGGAAAATAAAGAAAGAAAGGAAAAGGAAATAGGGGATGGGTTTTTAGAAAATCTTGGAAAAATTTTTAGGGAAACTAGGGGAAGGGTTTTTGCGGGATTTTCCGGTTTTCGGGTGTCGGCGCATTTTTCCGGGACGGCGGTGATGGCGAGGCGGACCGGCGGCGTCGGGACCGTGGCGTGCGCGGGATTCCGGCCGGTGGCCGACCACGGCGTTGGGAAGGCGCGCATGGGTGCTGGCCGAGGTGCGGTGCCGGCGGGATTCGCGGCACGCGCGCCGGGGAGAGAGAGGGGGAAAACAGTGGTTAGGGTTTAAATGGTAATTGAGCTCGGCGGGTCAGTTTTGCAAATACGCATGATTTATTAGGTGATTTATTTAGAGCTAAAAACGCGGGCTTTACAAACCTACCCCACTTAAAATGAATCTCGTCCTCGAGATTCGGCTAAGTTTCGAATAGGTGGGGGAACTCCTTCCTCAGTGCATCCTCTCGTTCCCACGTAGCTTCTTCCACCCCGTGTCCGCTCCATTGGACTCGCACACCCGTACTTCGGTCGTTCTTGTCCGCTTGACCACGGTGTCTAAGATCTTGACGGGCACCTCCCGGTACCTAAGGTCCGGCCGTAGATCGATGGTCTCCACCGTACTTGCTTCTCTTCTAGCACCTTCAAACATCGGCATAGCCGGGAGATGTGGAACACCGGGTTTATATCCGACATTTCTTCGGGTAGCTCCAACCGGTATGCTACCGCTCCGACTCTCTTGAGCACTTTATACGGTCCGATGTACCGAGGGGCCAACTTCCCGTGTACTTGAAATCTCCGAGTCCCCCCGGATGGGTGAAACCTTGAGGTAGACGAAGTCTCCGGGATTGAAGCTCGCTTCACGCCTCTTTTTGTCCGCGTAGCTCTTCGTCGGGACCGGGCAGCTTTCAACTTCTCTCGGATATCGCCTACTCGCTCCTCGGCTTCCTTTATAAGTACGGGCCCAACCAGGGCACGCTCCCCTACTTCGACCATATCGGGGGTGTCCTACATTTTCTCCCGTATAGTGCTTCGAATGGCGACATTCCCGGACTTGCTTGGTAGCCGTTGTTGTAGGAAAATTCGCATATGGCGAGGCTCTCGCTCCCAATCTTTGCCGTAGGTGAGGACGCATGCTCTCAACATATCCTCCAAAATTTGATTCACCCTTTCGGTCCGTCCGTCCGTCCGTGGGTGGTATCTTTCGAGCCGAAGTCTAGCTTGGTGCCCATGGCTTTGTGCGAGCTTTTCCGAACCTAGAGGTGAACTGGGTCCCTCTGTCTGAGACTATTCTGCTAGGCACTCCATGCAGCTTCACTATATTTTCTATGTAGAGTTTCGCCAACTTCTCTCCACCATAAGTGGTCCGTACGGGTAGAAAGTGAGCGACTTTAGTGAGTCGGTCCACGATCACCCATATGGAGTCATGTCCCTTCTGAGTCCTTGGCAACCCTACTATGAAGTCCATACCTATCTCGTCCCACTTCCATACTGGGATTGGTAAAGGTTGCAAACGATCCCGCCGGCTTCGATGTTCGGCTTTGATCCTCGACAAGTGTCACGGTGGGCGACGAACCGTGCAATGTCCGCTTTCATCCCATTCCACCGTATTTCGCTTTAAGTCCATGTACATCTTGGTGGATCCCGGGTGAATGGAGTATGCCGAGTTGTGTGCCTCATCCATGATGGTCCGTCGGAAATCTCCACCTCCGGCACGCATATCCTGTTCTTGTACCACAGGTGCCTTGGTCATCTACCCCGAAGTCGTGGGCCTTGTTCTCTCCGGGATGCTTGCGGATCCTCATCGGATTCTCGTCGGCCCCTTGGGCCTTTCGGATCTTCTCTTCTAGGGTAGGCTGAACACTCCGGGGCGGACGTAGCCTTGGGGGACGATGTGTACGTTGAGCCGAGCCATCTCCTCTTGCAACTGGGCACTCTTGGGTGCCGCCTTCTCATAGGTTTTCCGGCTTAGGGCATCTGCTACTACATTGGCCTTCCCCGGGTGGTACCGAATCTCTAGATTATAGTCCTTGACTAGCTCTAGCCATCTTCTCTCGCCTTAGGTTCGGGTCGGGTGGGTGAAGATGTACTTTAGACTCTTGTGGTCTGTGTAGATTTCACACTTGTTCCCGATCAGATAGTGTCTCCAGATCTTCAGGGCATGCACTACGGCTGCAAACTCCAGATCATGGGTGGGATAGTTCTGCTCATGGGGTTTGAGCTGACGGGAGGCATATGCCACTACCTTCCCATCTTGCATGAGAACACATCCCAACCCTTGTCGGGAGGCGTCGCAATACACGACAAAGTCCCGTTGAATGTCTGGCAGGGTTAGCACTGGGGCTGTGGTCAACCTCTTCTTCAACTCTTGGAAACTTCTTTCACAGGCCTCGGTCCAGTTAAACTTCTTCTCTTTCTTGAGCAGCTCTGTCATGGGCCGGGCGATCTTGGAGAATCCCTCGATAAATCTCCGGTAGTACCCTGCTAGACCTAGGAAACTCCCCGATCTCACTCACGTTGGTTGGTTGCCGCCCGGTTGGAGGCTGTCTCAACTTTCCCCGGGTCTACGCCTACTCCTTCTGCGAGTCGGAATGTTCCCAAGGAAGGATATCTTCTCTAGCCAAAATTCACACTTGCCGAACTTGGCGTATAGCTTGTGTGCCCTCAATTTTCCCGGTACTACCCGAAGATGTTGTTCGTGCTCCTCCACGCTCTTGGAATAAACAAGTATGTCGTCAATGAAGACCACGACAAACTTGTCCAGCTCTTCCATGAACACCTTATTCATGAGGTTCATGAAGTATGCTGGTGCATTGGTTAGTCCAAAGGACATCACCGTGAACTCATATTGCCCGTAGCGAGTGACAAAGGCAGTCTTGGGGATGTCACTCTCCCTAATCTTGAGTTGGTGATACCTTGATCTTAGATCCACCTTCGAGAAATACTTGGCTCCCTTCAATTGGTCAAACAGGTCATCTATTCTGGGAAGAGGGTACTTGTTTTTAATAGTGACCTCGTTCAGCGAGCGATAGTCCACGCACATCCTCATGCTCTTATCCTTCTTCTCCATGAAAAGCACTGGGGCTCCCCATGGTGATAAGCTTGGTCGATGAACCCGCTTCGCCGGGAGCTCGCTAGTCGCTTCTTCAATTCTGCCAACTCAGGGGCTGCCATCCTATAGGGTCTCTTGGCTATGGGAGAGGTTCCAGGGATAAGGTCGATTACGAACTCTATATCCCTGTCGGTGGCATTCCAGGGAGTTCTTCGGGGAACACATCTGGGTATTCTCGTACTACCGGGACATCTTCTATGCACTTGGCTTCTATGTTGAAAACCATTATATCCGCCTGTGTCCCGGGTGTGGCGGGTCACTTGTATCCCGTCTGGATTGGTCAGGTGTACTACTTTATCGGCGCAACTTATGAGGCCATGGTGTTGGCTTAACCAGTCCATACCAAGGATCACATCTATCCCCTTGGATTTCAGTACTACCAGGTCTGCTAGGAACTCTACCCCACTTAAAATAATCCTTACCCGGGGGCATCCCAGTTGACACTTAATGTCACCTCCGGGCGTTCGAGTTATTAGGGGTGCTTTGAGTAGTACTGTGGGTATGCTATGCTTTTCCACAAAGCTTGAGGATATGAACGAGTGTGATGCTCCCGAATCGAATAGTATGGTAGCCAAAGCGGGGCCGACCGGGAACTCACCGAGTACTACGCCTTGTGCTTCCGTGCCTCCTGCGCATTGATGTGATTCACCCGGCGCGTCCATACGACCGCCGGGGCTGCCTCATCCGCCGGTTGCCGGTGTTGTTGCCGAAGTTATTGTTGCTGCGCACCGGCATGCGGTTGGCTCCCGACGCAAGTGGCCTTGGCCCGTTCACCGAGTTGGAGTAGGTGGTGGTGGGCGGCTTTTTAGCATAGGGGCGGTTGGCGATGAAGTGCCGGTTTCTCGGCGGTTGAAACACACTCGGGAGCTGTTGTTGTTGTTGGTAGTGATCCGGCCGGTGTTGTTCCGTGGGGGCTTCATGGCACTCGGTTGTAGGAGGGCTTGAGCGGGCTGCGGGGGCTTGTGAGCTCGTGGCTTGGGATTGGGTTCTGCATCGCATAGGAGCTTGGAACCCGGACATGGGGTGTCCAAAGTTTCTCGGCCTCCGGGACCGCTCTTGTCGCTTGGCCTTGTGTTCCATGAACTTGCGCTTGTTTTCCTTCTTTTCCTCGGCCCTTGCTCTCTCCGTGAGGATTGCCATGTTCATAAGGGTGTTAAAGTCCGGGTAAATCCGAGGAGTCGGCGGTGTCCTCGGTTCGGAGTCGGCCCCTTCTTGAACATCTCTTGATTTTTGGAGTCTTTATCCACCTCCTCGGGGGCATAGCGTGCCGGCTCTATGAGCGGTACGTGTATTCCTCCACGGACATGTTGCCTTGGCGGAGTTCGCGGAACTCGTCCGCCTTCCGCTTCGGTGTGGCCTCCGGGATGTGGTAGCGGCGGAACTCCTCCACGAATTCGTCCCATGTGATGGCGGAGGGATCCTTGGTCGCGGCGCGGTAATTCTCCCACCGAGGCTAGGGCGGTCCCGGTGAGCCGGGTGAGGCCGCCAGAGAACCTTGTCATGGTCCTCGCGGTGGAGGGGCTCCGGTTCCCTCGAGATGGCTCTCGGCCAATCGTCGGCGTCCAAAGGATTCACCGACCCGCTAAAGGTGGGCGGCTTAGTCCCGAGGAACTCGATCGCCTTCTCATTCATGCTCATAGCACGGGGTCTTGGGCGGTTGATGGCATTGAAGATAGCCTCCATCGGGACGGTCGGTTGGCTAAGACTTGTGCCAAGTCAACGAGGAGGGGGTGGCGGTGGCGAGGACCACGTTCTCTCCTCCATCTTCATTTTGGTTAACCTCCCGGTCGTGGAGACGCTCCCTCCGATCGGCTTGCGATCCCTCGGCGTCCGATCGGTGGGTCCCGACAGGCGCCTAGAAACCATCGCAAAGAAACGGGTTTTCTAAGAGGTCTAGTTTTATGTGATGTTTAAGTGGATTATATCGGGTTTCTTTTTGAAAAGGCAGGGTTTATTCTGCCGGTAAGCACACAACAAGCACATAGCAAACAAGCAAGCACAAACAAGTTTTTATTACAAACCAGCGAGGAGGATACATCCCGACTACGCGGACACACTACACGACTAAGGACTAAGGGCGCGACTTGGACCAGTACGGCTTCATTCCCTGGGTCTTGGGGCACACTACTCGCAAGGGGAGCGTCTTCGGGGTCGAGTGTTCTTCCGGCGGAATGAGCAACTCGTTATCGTTTCCGCCTTCGGGGTCTCCGTTTTCCCCGAGGGCCGTGCCGCGGCTTCGGTGGTAGGCGTTCGGGGGTTTGGTGACTACTGGTGGTGCTGGGGGGACTTCGATAGTTCCTCCCCATCCTACAAGGGGTGTTCCCAGCAGGACTTGAGCTTCTCCAATGGCTGGAACGGGTGTTCCGCCGTGGGTCCATTCTTGCATGCGTTGGTCCTGGATCCTCCTGAGGCTTTCCTGGGCAACGGCTTCACTGCTTATGGCTGCTGCGGTCCTTGCTTCAGCTTGAGCCACTCGGACTTGGTGCATCCTCACTGTGACTTCAGCTTGCTCGGCCCGGCTGATTTGTTCCCTCAAGTGCCTGGCTTGGTCATCAAAGAGCTTATCCAAGGAGACAAGGTAGGCGACTACGTGGTACAAGCGGAGTCTTCTTGGTGGCGACGTCGTTCCGGGTTCCTCATGCGGGCTTGCCAACCGGAGTTCGATGGCGGGAGGGAAGTACCTCATTGGTGTGGGGACGAGGTGTTCTTCGTAGATCCGGCACAGGTAGCGGAGGGCTTTTCTGAGGGCCAAAGGATAGGTGTCTCGGTGTCGGAACCCTGTGGCGGTCACGCGCCACGGCTCGATGTTGGTGTGGCGGTTGCTTCTAGCGACGGAGAGGACCACTCTACAGCGAAGAGTACCGAGTTGCTCGTACTCTCTCGTGTAGTACCTAGGGCGCTCGGGGATACCGAGGCGCTCCGGGGGAGTTGATGAGCGAGGCGAGCAAAACCAGGCTCCTCCTGGCACACGCCTTGGGTCCATCCATCTTCCGCCATCTGAAAACAAAGATAGAGTTGAACAGGTTGTGGTGGGGTACAAGAGATGGATAACTTTATTTAGTAGGAAGGTTGGGGTACATCCTTCGGGGTACACTTATTATTGCTAGGACTCGATTTCTAGCCTAAACACCCTAGTCTCATGGTGATTCGCCTCTAGCCGGATACGGCGCTTCTTCGGTGGAAGATCTTGCTCCGAGTATCTCATCTTCGATCCGGGTCCCTTTGTCCCGGTGGGTTTCTTCGGGTTCATCTTCTTCTGCTCTCCGGCTCCTTCATCCCTCGCTTCTTCGCTCCTTTAGTTCATCCCATAGGGCTTTATGGGCCAACAGCGTGCGTTCTCTTTCCCTGAGGTATTCTTGCTTTGTGTTGTGTAGTTCAACTTCTGCTATGGTCGTCTTCACCCTTTCTAGTTCTATCCTCTGTTCTGCTCTTTCCGCTCTGTCGATCTGCTGCTTCAGTTGCTGGGCTTGCTCCTGATAAAGGTGGTCTAGGCCTCTGAGGTATATGGATAGGTGGGAAACTGCCTCTTCTAAGTCTTCTTCCTCTCGTTCTAAACCTCTCATGCGATCAATCCACGAGCGTCCTCTTCCTCCGGAGGGTGGAAAGAATCCCATTGGAGTCCTTCGGAGGCCGTCGTCTATAAACCACTCGTAGGCGTCGCGAGGCCTTCCGAGCGACCTTGGGGTAGGTGTCGGCAAAGCGAAAACCGGTGGCGGAGACGAACCATGGCTCTATGTCGGGGTAAAGCGTGCTTCTTCCCACAAAGATCGGCGGCTTACACCGAGGGGTGCCGTAGCGTTCGTACTCTTGGTAGACGAACTGCGGCGGATCCCTTACTCCAACGCGCTCTAGGGCTGAGTAGCAACAGGTTAGGGAGGCCAGGCTGGACGGGGCAAATCCCTCCGTTCCACTCGGGGCTAGCCATCTGGAAACAGGCAAGAATCATGGTAAGGATTTGGGAAAAGGTGAGCTTAGCAAAGGAAAGGTTAGAGAAGGCCAGAGGAGGTCTCGTATCCTAGGGGTCATGTCCTACGGCCAACCTCTTTGCTCCGATACCACACGAAGCGTCCCCTCATCGGAGGTGACTAAATGTGACACAAATACCGGTCCCGGGAGGCGGTAACACATTTATTACAACAGGTGGAATCGGTCTTTTACATCACGGCGACACAAAGGGCACGGTAGTGCCAACGCTACAAGGAACAACACAAACGCTAACGACCACACTACAATAGCAAAGGCTTCCATAGCCTCCTCGAGTACCACACCATGGAAGCTTTCGGTAGGGCCACGGGTACACGAGGCACGGTTGGGTGTAGGGCACGACCTACTCAACGTCTTCGGGAATGTAATCGGGATCCTCCTCTCGTAAAATAGTTAGTAAAACAAGGGTGAGCACATACGTACTCGAAGCAAATCCAACCCCACCCACGGGAGGGGCTTATAAGCGAACCATGCATAAGGTATAACAAGGATCGAGTTAAGGTTTATTTTGCAAACTTACACATGCGGGGGTTCATTTCAAAAAGGTTTTCGCAAAACATTTTTATAACCAAAGTGACTTATCCGTTTTAGGAAAACCACTTCGCGGATCTACGGACTTCCCGTCCGTCGTAGTCCGAGCACACGGCCACACACCTCACCCGAGAAAACAACTCACGCCGGAAAACATCCCACCCCAAACACTAGTTTTTGTGACCACACCGTGACTCGTCCAATACGGTGGACACGGCTATTCGAATAGGTTTGACACTGTGCAGAGGTTGTACATCTTTACCCACAAGTAGGGTACCGTCACACGGACACCTCAGCGCCGGTACGGATCCTATCATAGCCATTACCCACCTTAGCTAACACTACGAGCCACCACGGAAGCACCCCAAGGGGTTATACCACATAACCGGGGCGTACCTCACACAGAGCGTACCCCTGCTCCTTGGTCTCCCGCTGCTCACCCGCACACCAGATGGCAAGTAGATTAACTAGTGGGGTTTATGCTAAGCCGTTGCCACATACAACGGTCGAGTGGTTGTACGAGGGTTTGGGTCAGGTGAGATGTCACGCAACCCGGTCCTTAACCGACAAGATGGACAACTCCAATCATGCTCAACCACACAGGTACGAGCTCACCCATACTCCTGACACACACGTCCATCCCGTCTACCCGAGTTCTTTACTCATTTTCCAAACCTATCCCCTTTTTATTTTTAAAGCACTCACTCATTTTGAAAGCACACACACACTTTTAAAGCACTCATTTAGGCCAAAACAAGGTTCAATCATAGCAATCAAGGGTGGCTATCCTACCATGTTTTTTTTGCGGTAAAACAATATGCAATTTATAAAACAAGTATAGGGTTATGTTTATAAAACTAGGACCAAAGCATGCATCAAAGGATGAGATTGAACTTGCCGTCTTCGTAGTCTTCGGGGAGTGCCGGCTCGGCGTTCGGGGCTTCGGGCTCCTGCTCGCAGTAGTCGGCTTCGATCTCCAGCTCGGGGTACCTTCCTCCGTCTACTCCGTCGGCTATGGCGCACACACAAGCAAGCAAGCAATATTAGCACACATGTTTCCGGCCGAGCTCGGGGAGGGGGGAGTGAGCGGAGAGGGGTTATATATAAGCCCTAGGAAGGGGGGTTGGTTCGGCGGGGGGTACTACCGGGAGGACTGTGGTCTCATTTGGATAAAATTGGGAATAAAATTGTGCATAGAGCGTTGGGTTAAAGAGGGGTTACAAGGGCTAAGGGCCTAATGGTAATTTTCGTTAAGGAAAAGGGTGTAGTTGTGGTTGTATAAACTTAATTAGGGCCTATTTATAAATTGTTTTAGGACCTAACGGTGTTTAGTTCACAATTAAACGTGATCCTAGGGGCTTGTTTGAAAAGGATAAGAGAGAGAGGGAATAGGGTCTTGGTTTGGTGGGAAAAAGGGGAAAGTGAGGGGGGGTTTTGGCTAAAACGCCATCCCCTTCCTCCCTCACGATTCGAACGAGAGGAGGGGGAGGGTAGCGGCGGCGGTGGCCGGCTCTCGGGAGGAGGGGGCGCGGTGGCTCCGGCCGCGGCGGCGGCGGGGAGCGGGGGCCAAACGGAGAGGGGGCGAGGGGGTCCTTTCCCCCGTGCTCACCTTGGGCTAGAGTGCACGGCGGAGGCGGCTCCGCGGGGAGGCGGTGGCGCGGCGGCGCGCTAGGGGGGCGATGGCGCGGTGGTGCTCGGGGAAGAGGGGAGGAGGTGCCGGGAGACCGCGGTGGTGAGGTGCGGCGAGCCGGGGAAGCCGTCGGCCCTTTTTATAGGCGGCGGATGGCGGTTTGGAGGGAAGATTTTTCCCGGCGAGCTCCACTCCGGCGAGCTCGAGGAGCTTCTCGAGGCGGCGGCCGGCGATGCGACGGCTCGTGCCGCCGCCGGTCAACCCTGTGCGGGGCGTGCTAGGGCGCGGGACGGGCGCGGTCGGGCCGGTGATGGAGGTGACGGCTCGGGCGGGGGGAATAATGGCGGCCGGCCGCGTCCCGGTGGCCGGGCGGGCACCGGCGTCCCGGCCGGGGCGTGGGCCGGCGGTGGCGTGAGGAGGCGGGTGGCTTGCCGGCGTGCCGAGGAGGAGGGCGGCGGGCGGGCGCGGGGCCCGGGTCAACGGCGCCGTGGCGCCGGTCGGGCGCAAGGGCCCGGCCGCGCGGGAGAAAGGGAAAGGAAGGGAAGAGAGAAAGAAGAAGGAAAGAAAAGGAAAAAGAAGAAAGGAGAAAAAGAAAGAGGAAAAGGAAAAAGGGAGAAAAGAAAAGAAAAGGAAGAAAAGAAAAGGAAGAAAAGAAAAGGAAGAAAAGAAAAGGAAGGGAAGGAAAATAAAGAAAGAAAGGAAAAGGAAATAGGGGATGGGTTTTTAGAAAATCTTAGAAAAATTTTTAGGGAAACTAAGGGAAGGGTTTTTGCGGGATTTTCCGGTTTTCGGGTGTCGGCGCATTTTTCGGGACGGCGGTGATGGCGAGGCGGACGGGCGTCGGGACCGCGGCGTGCACGGGATTCCGGCCGGTGGCCGACCGCGGCGTTGGGAAGGCGCGCATAGGTGCCGGCCGAGGTGCGGTGCCGGCGGGATTCACGGCACGCGCGTCGGGGAGAGAGAGGGGGGAAAACAGGTGGCTAGGGTTTGAATGGTAATTGAGCTCGGCGGGTCGGTTTTGAAAATACGCATGATTTATTAGGTGATTTATTTAGAGCTAAAAAAGCGGGCGTTACATCACGTCCATCCGAAACAACTTGAACCCTTTAGCCACGGCAAAGGCTAGAAGGATCCGAATTGCCTCAAGACGGGCCACGGGAGCAAATGTCTCCTCATAGTCGATCCCCTCCTTCGACTAAACCCCCGAGCAACAAGTCCGGACTTGTTCCTCACAACCATCGCATTCTCTCCCTCTTTGTTCTTCCAAACCCACTTGGTTCCTATGGGATGGCAATTTGGAGGTGGTTCAACTAACTCCCCACGGTTCGGTTCCTCTCAAAGTTTTCCAACTCCTCATGCATAGAATTGACCCGGTTTGCATCGGATAAAGCATGTCCAATGTCCTTGGGCTCAAAAGTAGCAACAAAAGCAAAGATGAGCAAAATGAGAGGAATTCCCGGACCTCGACCGTGTAGTGCGTTCGTCGATGTTCCCAATGATCTTCGACGGGGGATGCACTTCTTGAATCCGCCGGGAGCCTCACGCCTCGAGACTACCACCCCCTCAACTTCAGCTTCTCTCGCCGGTCCTCTTGTTGCACCGTCGTTGTCCATGAAGTAGACGGTCCATGCTCCATAGTGGTCGTAGGGGAAGTAGTGGGTACACACTCGGCTTCGAGCGCATGGTTCTCCCCATCATCATCTCCGGCTTCGTCCTTCTCCTCTTCAAAGAGGTCCTCGACCATCTCCTCATCACCGCACATTCAAAGCCAAGAGAGGTACATGGCATTGTCTCGTCGAAGGTTACCTCGCAAGTCTCCATGATTTTGTCGATCTCAAGGTTAAGCACCCTATAGGCTCTAGAGTGGTTAGCATATCCAAAGAAAATACCATCACTAGACCTAGCCTCAAACTTGTCGAGTTTTCCCTTCTTAAGAATAAAGCATTTGCGGCCAAAGACTCGGAAATGACTCACCTTGGGTACCCGACCATGCATCGGCTCATAACGAGGTCTTCTTCTTGAAAGCTCGCAATAAAATCCTGTTGGAAACATGACAAGCCGTATTGACCGCCTCGGCCCAATACCTCCTAGGAGTCCCGTGCTCATCGAGCATCGTCCTAGCCATCTCACAAAGAGTCCGATTTTTCCTTTCCACAACTCCATTTTGAGGGGGCACATAAGGGGTCGAATACCGATGTTCAAGACCTAGATCACGACAAAAGGCATCAAAACGAGAGTTCTTGAACTGCGAGCCATTATCCTTGCGGATAGCTCGAATAGCATTCCCATGCCTCTCGTTTTTCAACCTCACGATCGGATCTCGAACAAAACCAAATGTCTCACTCTTATCTTCCAAGAAAAACACCCAAGCATAGCGAGAGTAATCGTCCACCACAACAAGGACATACCACTTCCCACCCACCGAGCGAACTCGAGGCCGGCCCAACAAGGTCCATATGCAACAGCTCTGTCGGACGCTCGGTCATGACATCGGTCAGGGGTGGATGGGGAGTGGCTACCATCTTGCCATGCCTACAAGGAGCACAAACCAAATCCTTCTCAAGCTTCAACCTCGGCAATCCTCGGACAAGGTCAAGACCACTCAAGCGGGAAACCAAATCAAAGCTCAAGTGTCCCAACCGCCTATGCCATTTCCACAAATCGAAGAAGGACCGGCCATCAAACGGCGAGCGGGACCCAAAGAACGAGAGAAATCAGCCACGAAAATCCGACCCTCGGGGATGATCATACGGACAAGATCACCTCGAGAATCAAGCAAACGAGACTCGCCGGACTTGAAACGCACCTCAAAACCCTCATCAAGCAACCGAGAAACCGAAAGCAAATTGAAACCCAAAGACTTCACAAGAGCCACTCTCTTCAACGTTACCTTGTCACTTACATGCACAACACCCTCGACAAAGACCCTTCCTCGTCCATTGTCCCCAAATATGATGTACATCTTTTCCTTCAACCGGGGTGAGGCTGGAGAACCACTTCTTATCTCCGGTCATCCGTCGTGAACACCCGAGTCGATCAACCAAATGTCCTCCAAGCCTCCCGCTTGTAGTCGAAACAAGAACGAGAGTGAGCTAGCGACTCGACACCGGGGTTAGCACAAAGAAAGTTAAACCAGGTGTCGAGCCATCTACTCAAAAGAGGGGTTGGCAAACATCATTCCCTTGCCACCAAACTTCCCATGTCCCATGGGAGGAGTACAAGCACCACGAGGGGGAAAACGTGGTCCGTAGTTCCTCCGGAACCCAAAGCCGCGATCATCTCCCCTAAACCCATGCGAGGACGAGTAGGGGGACGTCCAAGGCAAAGCCACCACGAGCCCGACCAAACTTCTCACCAAGACGCACACCATCATCTCTCCTCACAAACCTACCACTGCGAGCTCCAACTCTACCAACACTCTTCACACTTCCCACACCCCGTGGAAGTGGCACTCTAGGCTCGGGAATACCGCGAGACCGGCGATACCGTCCGGTTCGCTTGCTCCCTAGCAAGCCTCTCATCCCTCTTCCTCTTGTAGCAAAACTCGCAAGGTGCCTCTCCTTGCCACAATACTCACACCGAAGGGGATGGGTTTTGGTTTTGGCTCGGCTTCTCTCTAGGCTTCTCACCCTTCTCACCCACAAACTTCACCTAGGTTTACGGAAGTCATTTGTCTTAGGTGGGAATTTGGGTGGATCTTGGGTTGTGTCAAGCTTGTTGCAAAGGTGGTTGGGCTTTGGTGTGAAAGAGTTCTTGGGTGCTTTTGGAAGTGGGACTTGGATATCTCCAATCACCTCAAACTCGGGGTTAGACTCAACACACTTCTCATACACACTCTCCCCACTTGTTCTCTCCCACTTTCTCACCCAACTTCTCAAAACCCAAACCACGACCATCGGCTCTCTTGAACTCCTCAATCATGATTTTCAATTGAGGTTCCCGCCCGGACAACCAACCCAACACCTTCCTCAAATAGTCATTCTCCTCATAGATGGCATCCAAACGGGAAGTAAGTTCAAGATTGCGCAAAGTAACTTCATCACGGCTAGTGCATGCATTGACAACGGGAGATTTCAAAGATGCTTCCAAAGAACTAATGGTAGAACGAGCATCAACAAGCTTAGCATGCATAGTAGGACATGATTTGCAAGCACCAAGCAAAGTAGGTCTAGCCTTAAGCTCATCATACTCGATCCTAAGAGCATCTAGTTTAGCCAATGTGGAAGCATTCATCTCATTAAGCAACTTAATTTCATTCAACCATGCATCACACTTAAGACATTCAACATCATCAGGAGTAGTAGGAGCAAGTTTCAAAGAGTCATTCTCAAGTTTCAATTCAAGCAATTTCGACTCTAGCTCTCCTACTTTCTCACTAGCATTCTCAAGTTGAGCCCTAAGATCTTTCCTCATCTTTTTGGCATCTCTTAGCACACTATCACGGTTGTCAAGCAAGCCATTCAACCTAGCAATCTCGGCAAGCAAAGAGTCGGGGTCACGATTTACCTCATCCTCCGAGTCGGAGTCGCCTGTCTTCCTTCTCGCTCTTCTTCTTCGCTTGAGCTATGGGCCATGCCACAAAAGCCCTCAAGCGCCACACGGCTCGGCCCCGCCGAGGTTCCGCTTGCACTCTTCTTGCCATTGCGCCTCCCGGCGTCTTCATATTCGCTGCTTGAGCTTGACTGCTCCTCGCTTGAGCTTGAGTCGACGTCGCTCGCACCGGCCACCATCACTCTTGCCTTGTTCTTCTTGTAGCCGCTCTTGCTCGGTCGCCGCTTGTCCTTGTCCTTGCTCTTGGACTTGTTGAAGTGCTTGCCCTTGGAGGAGTACTTGTCTTCACGCCTTGGGTGCGCCTTGTACTCGTTCACCTTGTACTTGTTCTCCTCCGCTTCGGGCACTCGGCGATGAAGTGGCCACGCTTGCCACACTTGTAGCACGTCCCTGAGCTCCGCCTTGCGTTCCTCCGACTCTCGTGTAGTCGATCAAACCTCCTTGAGAGCAAGGCCGGCTCCTCCTCGCCCAAGACATCAAACTCCTCATCCGGAATGGACATAAGAGAAGACAAGGAAAAGCGTCGACGGGAAGGGTTAGATTTGCCCTTTGATCCGCCCACAAGAGCAAGACTATGGTCGGTCGAGCCCTCATGCTTGGATTGCAACTTCCGTCAACCTCGGCCCGACTTGAGCTTAGAAAAGAGGTCATCCAACTCAATAGTCAAGTACGCCGGGACTCCTTGATGGCCTCAACCTTAGCACCCCAAACATTTGGGTCCAAGACATGCAAGAGCTTCAAAGCCCGATCATGCTCGGTGTAGGGAAAATCCTCAACATTAGCTTTCATGTTGTTCACGATGGCGGTGAACCTCTCGAAACATCGCATCAATGTCCTCACCTAGGGAAGTGGAGTGAAATTCTCATATTGCATCCGGTAAGAGACAAAGAGGCGAGCCTTCACATGGTTATCACCACCATGAGCAACCAACAACTTCTCCCAAATTTGCCAAGCAAGATTCAAATGGCGAACACGCTCAAACTGCGGATCACACAAGCTCCGGACCAAGTGATCAACGGCTTTTGCATTAGCCTCATACTTGGCCTTAGCACCGGCATCGGTCACCATAAGAGTATGGATGTTGACCGGAATAGCATAGGTCTTATCAAGCACAATGAAATCCAACAGCTTCCCACGAAGAAAGATCATCATACGAGCCGCCCACTTGTGGTAACCCTTGCCATCGAAGTGCGGCGGACCGCCCCGCTCAACGTACGCCATATTAGGATTCGGGACTTGTCAAAGTCGCAAAGAATCCAAAGACCAAGCTTTGATACCAATTGAAGGATCGGATGGCGACTAGAGAGGGGGGGGAGTGAATAGGAGCCGGTAAAAATTCTTCCGAAAGAACCCGCCTATACCCTAGTCAAACCCCGGTCACACACGAGCGATGGATCGAATCACACACCAATCGCCAAGACCACGAGGTTATGGATCAACCTCTAGCCTTAGGAACGATTCCCGGAAGAACACGCGGAAGCACTAGAAAAGGGAGGGAGGAATCGAACCAAGAAGCAAAGCACACGGGCTGCGGCGGACCGTCCGGCCAGAGGGGCGGACCGTCCGCACGGGCCCTCGCGGACCGTCCGCCCGAAGCCGCGGACCGTCCGCGCCAACCTTGCGGACTCGTCCGGCCCTACACCGTGGACCGTCCGTTAAAGCACACAAAACCACCGGAAGCGACCCGAGAAAAACGGACCGTCCGCCGAGGCCGGCGGACCGTCCGCGCCACCGCGGACCGTCCGCTACTCAAGCCCGGACCGTCCGCAAACCGCCGCAACAAAAACCAAAAGCCAAACCGGATCAAAAGAAAGGACACACAAGAACACGACGAACAGAGCGACGAACCCTAGCCTCGCGGACCGTCCGCCGAGCACCCCGCGGACCGTCCGCTAGGTGCGGACATAGCGAAAAAACGCCCGACCCCGAAAGTTAACTCCCCAAATCATCATCGGATTTCCCAAACGGTTGAAGCTATGGAGACAAGGGTTTGGGGACTTGAAAAGCGTCACACAAGGATGCTATAGCCCAAAAATCTTGCCTCCTAACTCCCTAAATCACCGGGAATCGCGAATCCTTTGAGCACCACCAAAAGCTAGAGCACCGAACGAAAACTCACGAATCGAAGTGGTTTCCGGCGTTTGAGGGCACAAGATCAAGCACAAAGATGCACAAGACATCTATCCATGTTTCCCTCAAAGAAATGCGGGGAGAAACCCACTCAAACCGCGGAAACACACCGGAACAAAGGCACGAAAACAAGCACCAAAAAGGCCACGAAAACACAACCCCGAATCTTCTATACAAACCGGGAAAGATTCACAAGGTCTAGCATGCCGCCCTAGCATCCATCCCTCTCAACAAATCTCTCATGAAGCTCTCATGCTAGCCTAGAGAAAATGGAAGGAAAATAGCTACGAAAATGAGAAAGAGGAGGGAGGAAATGAAACCCTAAGTCGCGGAGAGAGAGAGCCATCCACACACACTCATGGCTTATATATCAGGTCCCGCCGGAGTGGTAAATGACTCGACTACCCCTAACTTAACTACTGACGATACAACCCACGTAGGGGCATTTAGGTAATGTTTGTGGGTCTTGCCATCGGACGGCCACGCCTTTGCCGCACCCCGCGTCCTTCCGACGCAAGCCATGCGATCCCGCCGCGTGTCCTCCGCCTCGAAGCTTCCCGACACGCCCGGATCCCGTCTCCGTCGTGTTGGGCCCTCGGACTTGGTTTTGAGGCCCAAACCAAGAAACCGTCCGCCGATGGTTTTGTGGGCAAACCACCAAACCCCGCGTGCCCGGTCCGGCCTCCCGCCAAACCACTTGACTCGACCGCCACCGTGCACCGCTCGTCGTCCATGACTTCGTCTTGCTCGTGTCGCCACCATGTGGCCCGCACCCGCCCCGCCGTCCACCGGGTCCCTCGAACCGAGCCTACTTGTCTCTCCATCTCCCGGAGGCCCCTCAAGGCCGAAGACCTTTCGCGCCCGTTCTTCACCCGCAACAACACGAAGTAGGCCGCAGCCTACACCCGCGCACTAAGCCAACGGTCGGTCCAACACCCGTTGTCAATCACTCATCACCGAGGAGCGGTCATCCATCGACCACCGGGACGCTCCCGGTCCTCACTTTTTACCTCGATTGAACTTAGAATAAATCGCTTGACAATTTGAAGGAACTAGATGGAAATATTCATGGGTCGGTATTGGTAATTTTTAGATTTTTAGAGTTACACAAGACAACGCAAATGCTCACAACACACGCACGATCACCCCTATGAATACACGTACGCAAATCCTACCCCAATGAGAACCTCCGAAAACCGAGCACCGGTAGATCCGAAGATTTAGTCATTTTTAGATGTGTGGCAATTTTTTGTTCTTTAAATGCTTGGACCTATTCTTCGGTTGTCAATCCGTGGGCCTAGTTCTCTTTTCCCGATGTTAGTATGGCCTCTCGTTTCGGGCTTTCAACCCATTTACGCTTAACTCGGTACTCAAAGAATCAAACAAAGCTTAGCCGGCATCCGATCTCCGAAATTCCCTTTGCATTGGCAAGTTTGAGGTTCCATCCGCCCACACACTACCACAACAAGATATCTGCGGCCCTTCCAAATTTGCGAGCGCCCGCACGGAGGGCCGCTCGCGGTCGATGAGGTAGCCGGCCCAGGCGCACGTGCGCCCCCCCCCCTCCCACTCTCCCGTCGGGCACGGCTGCCCGGCTCAATGTATGTCCGTCCCCTCCTCACTCCTCCCACTAACGCTCTCATCCGTTCACATGAAAATACAAAACAAAATTTGCTTACAAGTTTTTCAAGGCAAAAGTTTAAGAGCAACATTTTGTAGAAAAATTCCAAACAAAATTATAACGAAAAAGTTCTCTAAAACATTTGAACAAAAATTCTTGTAAAGAAAATTTTGGAATGATGCTTCGGAAATAAAAAATGAAACAAAAGTTGTGAGAAAAAATACCGAAAAATTTCAAGAAAAAAGTTTGTGAAAAATTGCGGAAACATGTGAGAAAAAGTTCTTGTAAAAACCGAAAAAAATTCTAAAAATTTTATATCAAATTTTCTCTAAAACATTTCGAACAAAAAAATTTGTAAGAAAGCTTTGAAAGATGCTTAAAAAATGGAACAAAACTTGTGAGAAAATTCGATTAAAAATTGTGAGAAATTTTTATTGAAAAAATAGCGAAAAACACGTGTGCAAAAGTTTTTGGAAAACATTAAAAGACGACAAAATGTAAAAAAAACTTTTGAAAGAAAATTTACGAAAAAGTTTGGAATAAAAATGTTTGTAGAATAAAAGGAAAAAAAATTCGGAGAAAAGAAAGAGAAAAAATCACTACCTCGTCGGGAGCTCCGCGCCGCCACCGGACCACGCGCTGCGGCCGACCTCGGGAGCTCCGCACCGTCGCCGGTTCGTGCCCCCCGACCGACCACAGAAGCTCCATGCCGCCGCGCCGTCGCCGGTCCGCACCCTCCGGCCGACTCTGGGAACTTCGCAATGGAGCTTTGCGCCGCCACGCCGTCGCCAGGCAGTTCCTTGCTCCGGCGCGCTGCCGCACATCGGGGAGCCAGCCGCACACTGCGTCGTAGTTGCTTCAACGTCTAGTCCAATCGGGATCTCGAGAAGGAACGGAAAGAGAAAAGGAGACTAGGGACCCGTGTGAAACCGTGAGAGACGTGGGGAATTGCAGTGTTCACCCACGTGTGCTTGCACTGCTCGGTCAAATCGACCACACGAAAAAAACTCGCAAGCGACGGTAAACTCAATATTGCGGAGATCTGCTCCGGTACACCCTTTCCAAGTTTTGCGCACGAAAATTAAAGCAGACCATTAACTTAAGTATCCACTTCTGTTGTTAATTAACTCGCTGGTGGGTTTTTTCTGGGCCCAACCCTACCCGCACCCGGCCCACTCCCAGCCCATCACCCACTTAGTCGTTCACTTGAACCTCCTGAGCCGATCTGATGCCGTTGGACGCCATTTGTTCCCTGCCCCCATCGTCGACAGGTCGCCGCCGCCGACCTCCTCAGATCCCTCCCCTCCTCCTCTGCGCATACCACCGCCGTATTCCGATGCCCTTCGTCGTCAGATCGCTGCTGCCGGCACCCCTGACGCTCCTCCCCATTCCGCTGCCCTTGGCCATGCGAAGCCTAGGGCCGACAACCATCACCGGCTTCACAGCCTTGTCCAGGAAAGCGACGGTGGCCTTGACAGTGGCCTCAAGCCCCATCTGCGTGCTCCGCCGTCCCCCGTCCGCTCCTGGACCCCTGGTCGCGACGTCTGCCGCCAGGAGGCCGCCCTCGCCGTGCAATCCCCTGCCGGCTTCATCTCGATGCTCCCCAATTCGGTCAACTTCGGACCTCGCAAGCCATCCTCACTCTCCACATTCCATGAGGAGGCCACCCTCGCGATGCACCTTTTGCCACAGGGAATGAGCTTCGTTGCAATTACAAGTGCAGAGGCCAGAGGGCAATGGCCATTGTAAAATGTACAACTAGTATGCAGTGCATCTGTTAATTCTGCAATTCATCAACATGTATGAGATTCAGTTGAGTAACTAGGATAGTTCTGCTTGCTTCCGTTCCCGGATGTGTCTGAGCTTAAGATGCTAAAGCCATGATTTGAACACTTTCAAGTTTGCCATGTTTTGTCAATCTGAAATTCTCGATGAATTGAAATTTTGCTGCAATCACCAATGATTGCTCAATTTTGTCTCCCAATCAACCAGGGAATTGGCATGTAGCAGACTCTCAGACATGTATCAACTGCTGAGGTATCAAAGTTTTTATAAGCAATTATGCATCGCCATGTTCCCGGAACATTGGGAACGAGGAACGGGAACGTGGAACGCGGTACATCATTTTGTGAAACCACCTCGGAACGTGAATATACTCATTCCGTATGTTCCCAACATAGCTGGAACGTGTTCCAAGTGCTCCCGGAACGACGTTCCCAGAACGACGCTCCCGGAATGATGCATGATGCATGGCTGTTAAATGAAAAAAAAAGAAAAAACATGGCATGTGAAGTCTGGAAGCTGAGCCCACACTAAAGCCCATTAAGCCCACTAGGGCTTCTTTTTTGTCTAACCCAACAATAACAAAACACACACCCTCACAGGAACGACACAGGCACACCCCGATGCTGCCCTCACGCCGCCGCCGCCAGCGACACAAGCCAGTCATGGCGTCCTCCCTTCCGATTTGTTGGCCCCGGTCCACCATCTACTCCATTCTCGATCTGGTGGTGACGCTCCTCACGCTGTCCGGCGGCTGTGCTCCTCTGCCTGAACAGCGGCCGTGCACCTTCCTCTCCGGCGACGGCCGCTCTTCTTCTTCGGCGAGCTTTCCTCCTCAGCATCTTGAATCTACCTGACTCTATGTCTATGCAATGCGCCTAGGGAGCGTTTAACAGTCACAGACTCACGGCCGGGTGGCAGCCCGCCAGCGGCGACGGTAGGCTACCCTTTGCTCCTTACGCGTTGACTTGTATGTCCAGGACTCCAGGAACCTGATTTGATTCTTCTTCGATGATTTGATTCTTCTTTGATCCTTCTCTATGTCCCGGCAGCGTTGGATCGACGTTCCATGCGATTTGGGGACGTCGTTCCCGGTCGTCCCCGTTCCTCGTTCCGGGACGAAGTTCCCGGGACGCGGAACACGCTCACGTTCCGCGTTCCAGGCTTCTATTCCAACTCGAAAGTAACGAGCTTTGTAAACAGATACACCAGATAGTACCACTCAGACTATCCTATCTGGTTATTTGGATCATATACTGCTGGCTCATCAACAGTTTCTTCATACTGCTAAGAAGTGGGATTGGAACTTGATTACTTGAAGGGCCAAATGTCCAGAGAAACGAGGAGCTGTGCGTTTCCTGATTTGCACCACCATTGTTTATTGGCACTGGTTCAGGATGTGCTTCAATAGACACCATGAAAGTAAGCAATCTCATCCACATAAATTGATCTAACAGTATTGCCTTTTGAAGAAAGAATGGAGAACATAGGTCTCACCGAACACAGCTTAAATAAACACACAATACCACTTGCAAACATCCTTCCATAAACAGACTAGAAAAGTTAGCAGTTGTGAATACACGTGAACAAACCACTTCAATCTCTCTGTACTTTGTCAAAATTAACAGATGCACTGCATACTAACTGTACATTCTACAGTGCCCATTGCCCTCTAGCCTCTGCACTTGCAATTGCAATGAAGCCCAATTGCCCTCTAGCCTCTGCACTTGCAATTGCAATGAAGCCCAATTAGCTCATTCCCTGTGGCAGAAGGTGCATGGCGAGGGCAGCCTACTCCTTCTGGAACGTGGGGAATGAGGATGGCTTGCGAGGTCCGAAGTTGACCGAGTTGGGGAGCGGCGACATGAAGTCGGCGGGGCCGCGGCCGGCAGGGGATTGCGCCACGTACAAGCGGTCCAGGAGCGGAGGGATTTGGGGAGGCCGGCGGCGCCGACGTGCCGACGTTGGGGGCAGCGGAAGGAACGAATGGTGTACAGCGGCTACAGATCAGCTTGGGAGGCTCAAGTGAACGGCTGAGTGGGTGATGGGCTGGTGAGTGGACCGGGTGTGGATAGGCTGGGCCCATACGAAACTCACTAGCGAATTATTTAACAAAATAAATGGGTAATTAAGGTAATGGGCTGCTTTAATTTTCGTGCACAAAACTTGGAAAGGGTGTACCGGAGCAGATCTCCCACAACAAATATCCGGAATAACTTGATGTGATACGCTGCAACTTTCCACGAGTTTGACAGATTATTACAAGCAATGATTTTGTGTAGGATAGATACTTAAACTGGAGTATATATCAAGCACAAGCCAAAGCCATTATATTGCGTAGAGAATCTACACACGAACGAGTATTCGTTTGTGGAAATTAGCTGGCAATCTCAACCGGCTCAGATCCCTTGTCAATGGAAGCTTTCACTGCATCCAAAACCACCTGCGTCTTCCTGGTGATAGCCGGCCACTTCCCCTCGGGCTTGCCACCAGCGTCCCGGATGCTCTGCACAAGCCTCGCGAGCTCCAGGACCATGACGGCCTCCTGTGGCAGCTCCGTCGCGACGACGTGCTTGCTTGGCAAAGGATCCCATCCAATGTGGAGATTAGCAAAGTTTGACTTCGAAGCCACGGAGAACTCCGCAGACTTCTCTTCATATGGGATCACAAAGTCAGTGACATGGAGAGTGCCATTCGTGCCAACCAAGGTGATGTCCATGGTGAGATTGGTGAGGAAGGAGCAGTTGAAGGTGGCGCTCTTGCCATCCGCCCAGTACAACGTCGCACCACAGGCAAGAAGCACACCAGCCTGGTTCCTGACAGGATCACGCAGCGCAATCACGGTCTTGGGCAGCTCATAGTCGACAGCCCACAAGATTGCACGGATGCAGTACCACCCAATATCACCGAGTGCGCCCAGGGCATCAAGGTCTGGCTTTACCCTGATGTCATTTTGGAGGAAATCGTCGTTTGCTCGAAAGTTAAATATGCTGTTTATCTGCAGCAAGAAGAAAAAACAATGAACTTTGGTTAACCTACGGAGGAGTGGAGGACATTAAAAATGAAGTGGAGTCAAACATTTTGGGACTTTGGGTCAAGCAAAACATTATTTGACCCTATGTGGATTGTAACATACATGTTAACATGTTAACCCTTAACATTTCACAAATGCTTTGCAGTTCATGTACTACATCCAGCCCCTTTTCTGCTTCTAGTGGTTGCAGCCTTGCAGGTTTTTTCATGTGCATTCACATTGATGAAACTGCAATAGCTACAAGACAGAAAGTTGTACTAATAGATAGGTAGAGTGTGTTCACGATGTGGAGTTCAATAATACACTGACCACCACACAGTTTCACCTAATTGTCCATAATGACGAAATACTAACAATGGAAGGAGAGGGTAATCAACTTTGCATAGTCATTAGTCAGATTAAATAGTGAAGTATTTTGGCATGGAGCTAATAACACAATTTATCAGTCCTGTTAACCAGAGAAAGGAAGGCATAGTAGTGAACCACCATAGGGCTAATGAGTGTTCATATAGACCTTTCACTAGGATGACTTGAAAGACATTTTCGAAGTCAGGAAGGCAATAGAAAAAATAAATTCTACATCTAAAACAAGATATT
This sequence comes from Cenchrus americanus, assembly GCA_947561735.1. NCBI lineage: Eukaryota > Viridiplantae > Streptophyta > Magnoliopsida > Poales > Poaceae > Cenchrus > Cenchrus americanus. The sequence continues at coordinate 63,730,075 of OX387240.1, forward strand.
GTATCCAAGTGCTAGCAACAAAATGTCGCTATGCTTCACCCGATTAAATTATTCAGTCAGACAGGGATATATTGGTCCTGTTACTTGATCAACACTGACTTCCGGTTTTATATATTTTTGGTTAGAAATTCACAAGGACAGGGACCTTTAAGGTATAGTATTGGAGGAAGTAAAGGGTTAACAAAGTCTAAATTTCAAATAAGATAGTAGTTTAAACCAATAGCTGCATACAAAAAGTCACCATTTGTTTGCCGTAGCTAACATTGCAAGGAGAGATGGAAAGGTACCACATGTACCTTTCCTAGTAGCTCTACCATTTTTTATGCTCTTTTGGAGTATCAAGACAGTTAATCACGGTTCTATTTTTAGTTTGTAGCAAAGCCTTTCACAATCATCTATTGTACGTATTGCCTAAATAACATTTATAAGTTGTTTGTCTGTTTGTTGCAGTGTTGATTATTGTTAGGTTGCGTGTTCAGTTGTTTCTGTAAGAACATTTTTATGAGGCTGGTAAGAGCATTGTTCAGTAATAAGAAAAATAACAGTACTTTCTCAATAACCTTCAGCTAAAATTGACTAGTTGGTACAAAATTTGTAATTCAGTCCTTTATCTTTAGGCCCTCTCCAAGGGGCATATGATAGCATTGGCTTGTGTCAGAGCTAAACATAACTTAATCCAGCAAAAGCTTTCAGTAGTGGCAGCAAGCGCACAAGGTGCTCCCAAAGTTCAAGGTATTTCTTGGTAGTGGCAGCAAACATGTGTTAGATACAAGCGGTCAAGCGCAATGGACAATACCATGCTCCAGGAATCTTATCAAACTCTGGCCAAATTGGGCCAAACGGGAACACGACAGTTTGTTGATGATAAACAAGCAAATCACTCGAGTCTATACGGCATTAACAATAAGGAGGAAAACAGTCCTCTTTCCTTAGTTTCTTTCTGCATTCATTTCTTATTAGTAAATGGTAATTGAAATTAGGCATTTCCAACTTCCATTCAACTCGAGCAAGAAATGTTTGGAGAACTCACCACTTTGATGTCGCCAATGGCGTCCTTATCGCCGACGAGCTCCCGCATCTTGGCGGTGCGCGGGTGATGCATCCACATGGTGGAATCCATGAACTGGACCCCCGCGGCGTCGCAGGCGGCGAGGATGGCGTCGAGGTCGGCGGCGCAGAGCGCGGTGGGCTTCTCGAGGAGCACGTGCTTGCCGCGCGCTGCGGCGGCGGTGGCCCAGCGCACGTGGAGGCTGGTGGGGAGCGGGAGGTAGACGACGTCGACGTCCGGGTCGTCGAGGAGCGCCTCGTAGGTGCCGTGGAGGCGGGTGGTGGCGGCGTCGAGGCCGTTGTCGGCGGCGAACAGGCGGGCCTTCTCCTCGGAGCGGCTCCCCACGGCGGCGACGGCGACGCCCGGGGCCAGCAGCATGGCGCGCGCAAGCTTGCGCGCGATGGTGGCGCAGCCCAGGATGCCGAAGCGCACAGGGCGCGTCGACTGGTCCGGTGGCGCCGCAGCGGACGCCATTGGTGGGCTCTTTCCGGTCTCCGCGCGGCCGCCGCTTGGGTCAGTTGTGTGTGGTATTCTTCCTCGGTTCGGTTGGGACATGGGGTTGGGACTCGGGAGTTGGGAGGGAGACGACCGGCTGCCGTTGCATTTTCTTGTCTGGGGAGTTTTTTTTTTTAAATTACATTAATACGCACGCCCACCCATCTTTATGAATACACGTACGACAATCCTACCCGTATGAGCACCTCCGAATGACCGAAAGTATCGCAGATCTGGAGATTCTCGAGAAGTCGCCGATGGCGTCGTCGACTTTAACGCCGCTACCACTTAACTCATAATCTTCGGAAAATCGGGAAAAATACGAACACCAGGATTTAAACCCTAGTGTATAGCGTCCCTTTTGACGTCCTACCACAAAGCCCAATCGCTTCTTGTCTTTGGAGTTTGGACAACGGACTCGTCTAGATTCGCGAGCGTCGCTAGATGCTTGAAGAGTGTTTTTTTCGGTTTTCTGCGTTTGTAGTCTCGGTGTGAGCGTCGCTGCTACCTAAATAAATTTGTTGGGAGGAGGATTCGGCAAGTCACAACATGACTGGCGGCCACATTTGAGACGTCCAAATCTGATCCAATGGCTGCAGATGTTTCTACCCTATGAATCACTCGTTCAGGCTTTGGAACACAACAGTAAGTGACTCAGACTAGCAAGAAACCATTCAACCTCCATAAAAAAATAATTGGAACTTCAAGAACTTAAACATTACAAATTCAAATAAAAGTACTTAATCAATGCTTAACCAATACTTGACAATTAACAGTAGTGTCACTGAACACATGACATTTTTAATCAGTACTTAACAGTACTGTGACTGAATTTATACACTGATAGTCTGTAGCATAAAGTACTACCAGTGAACAACTATTGGCCATTTCCACTTGTACATTTAGGCCACAAAAGAGAAAAGACTATAGTTAGCCCTGTCCAAAATATTATCCACCAACAGACCAAATTACATATACTAGAAGAAATCTTGGTCGAGGAGATTATCATGAGCACTGATTGGAGTTGTCAAGAACTGTGTAAGACTTGCAATGGCATTATATTCTTGCCGCTCGATACTTCCTCCTTTGTTGTTGCAATCATTATCCCCTTGTACTTGAGTCTTTTCATTGTCATTCTTCTTTTGTTTCTACGGACAATTGAACTAATTAATTTAAGAAAAAATGGTAACAACATGTGAGATGCTCAAACTGTATTTCGCATACCTTTTCGTTTTTTTGGTTGATACGGCAGCTTTAGTTGGCTTTCGCTTCCCCTCTTCTCAAGAAAAGTTTTTCGACGCTTTGAATTTTTTGACTGAACCTCTTTTTTCTTCAACTTTGCAGCATTAAATAAGGCATCTTGTTGCACATTTGGGTCAACATTTTCTTGTTCCTCACATGGCTTGTCAATAGCAATGGTAGATAAATTAAGTTTCTCCTCGAGCTTTGTTTAAAGACAATCAAGGGCATCTTCTAACATCATACAACATTTTTGAAGAGCTAGCTGCTCTATCTGCCAGATTGTGAAATTTAAGAGACAGAAACTTGTACCGGAGTAAAGCTTCCCTTTTTGGATTTTCTATCACATTTCTACTTTGGCTATCTTGTATACTGCCATTGTGTGCTTAAATTTAAGAGATAGAAACTTGTACCGGAGTAAAGCTTCCCTTTTTGGATTTTCTATCACATTTCTACCTTGGCTATCTTGTATACTGCCATTGCGTGCTTCTCTAGTCCATCTCTTTAAGATATAATGTGCCAGTAATATCTTGATATTCATCAAATCAAGAACTTTTAGACCATGCGCACACAAAATTCCAGATCTATTGAACATTCCACAACTACATGAAACTGTTTGGTTCAGAGGATCACCAATCACTATGCGCTCCTGCTCAAAACTCAAATCACCCCGCAGACTCCCAATAGCACTAGCATATTTGTTATCTCCATCCAAAACTCTAGCATATGCAGCCATGGATCTTTCATATTCACTTTGGAAAGCTTCAAAAATTATAGGAGTGTATACTTGGCTTGCTTGAACTAACATTGGTGTGCACATTTGTCGTCTTGGACAAAACAACCAAGCATCATCTGGACTTTTGAACCTCAAACCAACTTGTGGTACCTTGTTGTCAGATAGTTCTGCCATTGCCTTTGACATTACTTAGAATTGCTTGGTCAAATTCTGTCACAAAGAATAAAGTGTATGGGAATTTTCTACCAATTGACATGTGTATTTAAGTAATTTCATCACAACATGAAATCTGATGAACACACCAGATGAACAAGAAAATAAAACACGGGATGGGATTCACCTGGTTCCCATGGGAGTCCGTTCCCGTGAGGGTTGACGGAGACCAGCGAATGAGGATTGAAAGTACAGAATCAGCGTCGCGTAGACCCTTTTCTCTGCGGCAGCCTGCCCTTCTCTTCCTCCTCAGCTTCTCCACGACCTCGATGCAGGGCCCCTAGCGGCGGCGCGCCTCCCTCTCCTCCACGGCGTCGGGTCATGTCCAGGTTCAGGGTGGCGCAGATGGACTCCGCCGCGTACCACCACCTCCTCCTGGGTGGCGGCGCGGAGGGCGACGCGCGGGTGCGGCACAGCGCGGGAGAAAGAAGGAGCTACGCGCCAAGTCCTCCGTTCCCGCGGGCTACAGCTAAATCCATCTGTGCTTTCCTTGTCAAAAAAATTAGAATTTCATTTCTTCCGTCGGATAGGTATCCGACGTCTCAGATGTGGCCGCCAGCCACGTTGTGACTGAATCCTCCTCTGTAAATTTGTTGACATTTATTTTGTACCATAAATATTAGTACTATTTGTATAAATTTTATCAAATTAGTTGATTTTTTGGAACCAAAGTTGCATTATTTACTGTTTTATTTAACTTAATGTAATTTTGAAACAATATCGCGGGAAATCGAGCTTAAAAATCCAATGCCCAAAATTCAACTAGTCATACTATGCATACAAGGCTTTGCCAACTTATTCAAAGGAGGTCATAGATAAACTAATTAAAATCCACTAGAACGCTTTTCTTACCATTTCATGATTCTTTTTTTGGAATGTGCATCGTGGATATGAAGTCAAAGATTTAGTATTGAGCTTTCACCGTGGCTCTCGGTTGTGTGCATTTAGGTTTAACAACTTGCATTAAAACTCCTAGGCCCACTAAAACATTTATAATGTGGATGTGGATTGCATAAAATAGTATGTAGGCAATATTCAAATTTACATAATGAACTTTTGTGATATGTGCAAAATTAGAAGTCGTTTAGAATAGCGAATGGTCATCAAAACACAATCTTCACTTCTCTTTTCTATAAATTTATCAAAATAATTTTCAAGACAAATCTATTTATATGATTTTCGCATTTCCAAACTCAATGACTTAAAGTTATTCATGATTTATATTCCAATGTTTAACTCAAACATTGTCCAAAATAACTTAATACTAAACAGGAGGGAGTATCATATATGACTCACCTCGATTGAAGTTAGACCATCTTCATCTTATATTATTTAGTTTTGAATTGGACATTGATTTTTTTGTCACTTGGATTCAGTTAGATTCATCATAATCATAATTTAGATACATATTTTTTACTTTTAATATCTTAATACGATTTTGCAAAAATATATTTCTGTTTTTTTTTCCAAAACTACCACACTACTGTCGGTACCCTATCTACCACCATCTGAACCAGTGACAAGGCGCTACAGTGCATTTACCGTCAAATGAAAGGGTGGTAACAACGCTCCCCCGTCAGGGTACAGTAGGACAGCTATCATCGGTAGGTGCCAGTTCATCTTAAAAAATCATACTCTTTCGTATGAACTGTAATGGAGATAAAAATTGTAACTTTAGTCAAGATCTAGTTTAAACATTTTTAAATTTGAAATCATTTTGATGCTCAACGTAATCAACACGCAACGTAACAAAAAAAATCGATTGATAAAGGAAATCGACAAGTACACTAGTGATAGTCAGGAATACCGATTTTTTTTTCATTTTGAAACGTACTAGGGTGCATTGGAAATGAATTATGAGATAGTTTTTTAGAATAATTATGAGATAGTTTATCCCCTGTTTTAACTGCCACTTTGTAAATTGACAGCCGAATTACAACGTCCGTAGCGAGATATTCATGGGCCCAACGACTGAAACTGCGATTTGGGCTCTTGGACTGATTCATTTCGGCCCAGTGGGTCTCTGCGTCTCCCTCTTTTAAATAAAAAAATGACAGTCCGTCAACAAGTTCTTTTAATACTAGCAAGTATATAATACGTTTTTAAAAAAGAACACTCCAATAGTATACCTTCGAGAAAAAACTATAGTCTATTCGTTTTAATGCATCTTGTCGGAGACAGCCGTAAGGGTCCCTGAATAACCGGGGAAAAAACCCCCTTTCGAAAAGATAATAAAACGCAAATGACCATGCCCACAAACCCAAAACACACTCCGTATGGTGGCGGCCTAGGGCAAAGAAGGGCCCACGGCCCAAGAAGCCACAACGGCCCACCAAACGGTCGACCGCGGTATCCCTCGGGCAAGTCTCAGCCTCGCTCGAGGACCGGGCGTCGCGCCGCGTGATCTCCGCCTCGCTCGAGGGCATGACGCCCCCTCGGGCGATCCTCCGCCTCAGTCGAGGGCCTAACGCCCCCTCGGGCGATTTTCCGCCTCGTTTGAGGCCGCTCCAGGCCCGTGACGCCGCGCCCACTCCCCCGACCAGAGCATTAAATGCTCCGGCACGCCGCGGTCGCCTGGGTCAAAGGCGAATCCCCGCCACGTCGGCCCTTTGACACCGCCTGGGAATCATATCCCGGCGTTGTTCCGCCAACCCGCCATGTGCGGCCATCCCTGGCACAGTGCGGGACCTGTGCGGGAAGGCCGGTGTCAACTCCGTGACACTGTGCCGCCCACTCCCGTACGGCCTCCACGTCGCACCCCTCGAAAGAGGACGGCGGAACCCTCGAAAGGGGTACGGACGTCAACCCCTCACCCGCGCAGGACAGCACCGTGACGTCGGACCAGTGGAGCGCGTCTCTTCCGTCACCTCCGGCCCTGTACGGCCATCCCCGCCGCTGTGCCACCATCCCGGGCACTGCAGCACCATCCCCGACGCTGTGGAAGCCCGGGACGACGAGACACCACCACACCCACTGTTGTGCATCCTACGACCTTCCATCAGCCGTGCCCTCGAGTCAGCGTACGGACAGCGACCGAACGGGAAGCTCCCACGCTACTACCCTCGAAGCCGCTCCTGGAAGAGTACAGGACTCACCACGACGCCTGCCGAGAGCAAGACTCACCAGGACAACCGTCAATGTTGCGACACTGTGCGCCATGCCGCCATATGTAGCGCTTAGAACTGTGCGGCACGATTGTAAACCGCCTCCCCTTGGTCTATAAAAGGAGGAGGCGGTCCCCTGGCCGAGGGAGGACGGATAGCTGCGCACTCCGTCGGTGTTTTAGACTGGCAAACCTACCAAGGGGGTACCCGAGGTAGTAGATTGTGCGATGAGGATCGTGATCGGGAGACCGAGAACTCGAAGGTGTGCGCAAGGACACAGGACACAAGATTTATACAGGTTCAGACCGCCAGAGTAGGAGCCCTACGTCCTGTTTGGGGGATCAAGTATGGCGTCCTGCGCTTGGTGTTGGTCGAGATCAGGTGCCCGGCTAGGTACCCGGTCCTCCTTTATATAGTCCAGGGGGCGGGTTCCTAGTCGGTTACAAGGTAGGAGTCCTAGTAGGATTACACAGTACAAGTCCTAGTAGGATTATAGGGGAATTCTAGTATGAGTCCGTCTTCATCCTTCCTTACATGGGTACCCGGGGAGTATGCCCGACAAGCCCCCAAGCACATTGTAGTCAAGTACAGTAGTTCGAGTAGTCTTGAAACCTCTGTGAGTAGTTCTTGAGCGTCCTCGAGTACTGCTTGGAGAAGTCTTCAATAGTACTTGAACTGCCGCGAGGCTGGAAGGTGGTCCAGCTCATCAGTCTTGAAGTCGAGATTATATGGAAGTGCGATTGCAAAATCGCACTCCATATGGAGTAGCTCCCGAGCCTTAGGTTGAGTTGCAGACTCTAGCTGAGGGTCAATCTTGATTCCAAATCTCCCGTCATGAAAAATTTGAATGATGGGTGTAGCATAGCAACCTCGATCCTTGAAATGATTAGGTAATCAATCCAAGGGTCTTCAGTGTTTGCGAAAGCCATCATCTGAGTACTCTTGCAGCGTGTAACCCCCGAGATAAGAGAGCCGTATGAGCCATGTCGAGTAGTTATTGGTGCAGAGCCCCCGAGCTTGAGAGCGAGCGAAGCATGCTGAAGTTATCCTCGAGTAGTATGTTGAGTGCAGCCCCCGAGCTGGAGAGATTCCGAGTAGTAATTTGGCATCGAGCCTTGGAGCTTGAGAAGTAGTCGTGCCGTCAAAGCAGACTTTAGATGCGACCAAAGTTGACTTTAGATGCCGGCAGTACGGACTTTAGAATGCGACTTAAAAACCGAAGTCGACTTTGTGCCGCGCGGAACGGACTTTGAGATGCGACTTGAAAACCGAAGTCGACTTTAGTTGCCGCGCGAAGCGGACTTTGATATGCGACTTTGGAAGTCGACTTTAGATTGACATGTGAAATGGACTTTGGATGCGACTATAATAGTCAACTTTGTGCCACACGGGGTGGACTTAAGATGCAAAAAACGAAAAGCACTTTTCGGAAAGCCAAAGTGAATAAAAAATCAGAGAAAACGAATAGTTTTGCCGCCAGAGCGGGCTTAAGATTGCGACCGAAGTCGGCTTGTGCCACCGGAGTGGGCTTGGGTGGGACCGTTAGCGTCGACTTGTGCCACTGGAGTGGGCTTAAGTACCTGAGCCATGAATTTCAGACCCAAGGTACAGTTGCCGCCGGAGCGGGCTTGAGATTGCGACCGAAGTCGGGTTGTGCCACCGGAGTGGGCTTGGGTGCGACCGTTAGCGTCGACTAGTGCCACCGGAGTGGGCTTAAGTACCTGAGCCATGGATTTCAGACCCATGGTACAGTTGCCACCGGAGCAGGCTTGAAAGTGCGACCCAAGTCGACTTGTGTACCTGGGCCATGGATTTCAGACCCAAGGTACGGTTGCCACCGTAGTGGACTTGAAGGTACGACCGGAGTCGACTTGTGTACCTAGGCCATGGATTTCAGACCCAAGGTATGGAGCACGAGTACTTAGGGTACTTGGACCCATGGTACAGAGCGTGAAGACCACATGCAGCTAGGTTCCATCATCGCCAGGACCCGAGGACCACTTACAACTAGGTTCCATCGAAGCTTACACACGTAGTATGCTACCGAAGCAGGCAAAGATGCGACCGAAGTCGACTTTAAGTTGCCGCGCGGAGCGGACTTTAGAACGCGAGAAGTCGACTTTAGATTGCTGCGCGTAGCAGACTTTAGAAGCTGCCTCCTAGGGATAGCCCTCGAGTTGATGAAGTAGACTCGTGGTGACTTGATTGATATACCCCAAGAGTAGTCAGCAGAGTGTAGCTCCCGTGAAAACCCGCCGAGAAGCGTACACAAATGAGTAGTCGATGAGTAGTCCTACATGATGAGGAGAACAAGCCAAGAAAAGAAAACAGTAATCATTTAAATAAATGACTTAGCTATTCTTGATCGGGCATCTTGTTGATGAAGCCGTGGTGGTCGGTGACGGAGTCGCGACGGTTGTTCTTTGAAGTTGACTAGTCAGAGTTGATTCCGACTAGTTGTTGGGGGCATGACTGTCGTTCTCGACTAGTTTGGAAAACTAGTCGAGATGAATGGTCGACGCGATGTGACCAAAAGATGACGTCGCGGCTGCGCGGCGTAGTTGATGTAGAGCCAGTGTTGCCGCAAGACAAGTAGTCGTGACGCACGACGTGGCTGAAGTAGAGCCAGTGTGGTCGCAAGATGAAGTCGCGACGCACGAGTAGTCGACGACGAGCCGTGTAACGAGCCGCGCGACGTGCCGAGGCACCCGGACGTGCGGCGTAGGCGAAGTAGTCGACGGCGAGCCATGTGACGAGCTGCGCGACGTGCCAAAGCAACCGGACGCGCGGTGTAGTCGAAGTAGCCGACGACGAGCCGTGCGACGTGCCGAGGCACCCGGACGCGCGGCGTAGGCGAAGTAGTCGACGACGAGCCTACGCGAGGAGAAGTAGTCGACGATGAGCCACGCGGACGAGCCGCGCGATGTGCCGAGGCACCCGGACGCGCGGCGTAGGCGAAGTAGTCGACGATGAGCCGCGCGACAAGCCGTGCGATGTGCCGAGGCACCCGGACGCGCGGTGTAGGCGAAGTAGTCGACGACGAGCCTGCACGAGGCGAAGTAGTCGACGATGAACCGCGTGACGTGCCGAAGCAACCGGACGCGCGACGGAGGTGAAGTAGTCGACGACGAGCCGCGTGACGTGCTGAGACACCAGGACGCGCGGCGTAGGCGAAGTAGTCGACGACGAGCCTGCTCAAGGCGAAGTAGTCAACGACGAGCCTGCGCGAGGCGAAGTACTCGACGATGAGCCGCGCGACGAGCCGAGGCACCCGAACGCGCGACGTAGGCGAAGTAGTCGATGATGAGCCACGTGACGAGCCGCGCGGACGTGCCAAGGCACCCGGATGCGCGGCGTAGGCAAAGTAGTCGACGACGAGCCTGCTCAAGGTGAAGTAGTCGATGACGAGCCTGCACGAGGCGAAGTAGTCGACGATGAGCCGCGCGACGAGCCGAGGCACCCGAACGCGCGACGTAGGCGAAGTAGTCGATGATGAGCCACGTGACGAGCCGCGCGACGTGCCGAGGCACCCAGACGCGTGGCATAGGCGAAGTAGTTGACGACGAGCCTGCTCAAGGCGAAGTAGTTGACGACGAGCCTGCGCGAGGAGAAGTAGTCGACGATGAGGCTGTGGCGACGAGCCGCATGACGTGCCGATGCACCCGGACGCGCGGCGTAGGCGAAGTAGTCGACGACGAGCCTGCTCAAGGCGAAGTAGTCGACGATGAGCCTGCGCGAGGCGAAGTAGTCGACGATGAGCCGCGCAACGAGCCGCGCGACGAGCTGAGGCACCCAGACGCGAGGCGTAGGCGAAGTAGTCGACGATGAGCCTGCGCGAGGCGAAGTAGTGGACGATGAGCCGCGCAACGAGCCACGCGATGAGCCGAGGCACCCGGACGCGCGGCGTAGGCGAAGTAGTCGACGACGAGCCTGCGCGAGGCGAAGTAGTCGACGATGAGCCACGTGACGAGCCGCGCGACGTGCCGAGGCACCCGGACGCGCGGAGTAGGCGAAGTAGTCAATGACGAGCCTGCTCAAGGCGAAGTAGTCGACGACGAGCCTGCGCGAGGCGAAGCAGTCGACGATGAGCCGCGCGACGTACCGAGGCACCCGGACGCGCGGCGTAGGCGAAGTAATCGACGATGAGCCTGCGCAAGGCGAAGTAGTCGACGATGAGCCGCTCGACGAGCCGCGCGATGTGCCGAAGCAACCGGACGTGCGGCGTAGTCGAAGTAACCGGACACATGGCGTAGGAAAATTGATTTCGCTTTGACAGGAGCAAGGCGACTTGCTTCAATGGATCTCGGCGAGTCGACGAGTAGATTGATCTTGTTGACGAGGGTCCTTCGAATTCGCCCGGTGGTGATGATCACTCCCTACCGGCGCGCCGGTGTCGGCGTTTTAGACCGGCAAACCTACCAAGGGGGTACCCGAGGTAGTAGATTGTGCGGTGAGGATCGTGATCGGGAGACCGAGAACTCGAAGGTGTGCGCAAGGACACGGGACACAAGATTTATACAGGTTCAGACCGCCAGAGTAGCGAGCCCTATGTCCTGTTTGGGGGATCAAGTATGGCGCCCTGCGCTTGGGTTGGTCGAGATCATGTGCCCGGCTAGGTACCCGGCCCTCCTTTATATAGTCCAGGGGGCGGGTTCCTAGTCGGTTACAAGGCAGGAGTCCTAGTAGGATTACACGGTACAAGTCCTAGTAGGATTACAAGGGAATTCTAGTAGGAGTCCGTATTCATCCTTCCTTGCATGGGTACCCGGGGATTATGCCCGACACACTCGCACGTTTCCGCCAACATCTACGATATTGGCACTTCGCCTCAATCAAATCTCAGGGACCTGGAGGCTTCCCCTCCTCTCACGCCTTGCTTGTAGCTCCCCTCTGTAAGCACCACGGTGCAACGCAATACAGCGCCCTGAGCGCACCTCTGCTGGACGTACGGCCCACGGCCGGAACCAGGATAAATTCGTGTCATCATGTTGCTTAGGACCGGCCATCGAGAGATAGATCTCAACGCTCTTACTAGTTAGTGTCGGGACTCTTTCTGCACCGACACGTCTGGGGAGTAATTAGACGACTTATATATCAGATGTTCAATTTTATAAAGATTATCGTACAACTTTTAAATGAAAACCCAAGAAGGTGATATAAATTAGCATTTGATTGCGCCAAAGTGAAATAGACCTATCATGACACATCATCTAAAACCATTTGAAACTATAATGAAACACCCCTCTCTCAATGCATAGTTTCGTCTATTGTTGTTTTCTAGGTTACATGCAAGATACAATTTGTCTAGGTAACTGTGTAAGTGAAAGCATCTAGGCCCCTAATTTGTGTTTTGGTAATTAATGACAATCATTATGGACTAACAATTTCATTTGAGTTATAAGAATAGGTTAGTCGGTGAAATGATGAGATCATGTGAGGAACACGAGAAGGTCTTGGTTGACTTATGTTGGAAAGGGCTCAAGGCAAAGGTAAAAGATAGGGTTTTGCTTTTCCGGTCATAAGGTGATTAGAGGATGTTATATGACCTAGGGTTAATAGGATAGATAGCCGTACTATCAAGAGGGATCAATTTCATTGGCTTGACTTTCCATAGTGCCACTTAGATCAAAAATTTGCATGCATTGCATTTAGATGAGTGGTGGTTTCTCTTGGTAAAAGGTTTTCATTGAAAATCAAAAGAAAAACAAGTTTTACGGCATGCGGCGGACAGTCCGGGCCCTTCGGGCGGACGGTCCGTGGGTGGTGGATTTTTATTTAATAAGCGAGTTTTTGGCAAAAGATTTCGAGAAAATGTGCTTCGGGGGCGGACGGTCCGCGGGGACCCGGCGGACGGACGGTCCGCCGGACCGGGCGGACGGTCCGCGAGGCACCGCGGACGGTCCGTTATTTGCAACGAACGAGGTGCTTGCTCGGGGTCCGGGCGGACGGTCCGCGGCCGGCCCGCGGACGTCCGCGTGGGCCGGGCGGACGGTCGCGTAGCCACGGCGGACGGTCCGCCCGCCCGGCCGCACAGCCACCTCGGCCGTTGACCTAGCGATTTTACCGTTGGAATTCAAACGCGGACCGTCCGCGAGGGCATCGCGGACAGTCCGCGAGGCACGTGTTTTGTGTCTAACGGCTAGTAGCGGAAAGGGGGAGTATTTATACTCCAAGCCCGGGGTTGGAGAGTCTCTCTTGGCACTTCTAAAGGTTCATACTCCCTTGTAGAGCTCTTTCACCCCTCTCTCTCACTCACTTGACTTAGTGGTGGTATTCTTTGTGAGATTGAGAGTTTCTAGTGCATTGCATCAAGGTTTGATCTTTGTGGCACTAGGGAATCATCAAGCAAGTGTTTGATTTGTTACTCTTGGAAGTTGCCGCTTCCTAGACGGCTTGGTGGTGGAAGAATCCGTTGAAGCTCGCAAAGAAGATTGTGCGTGGCTCCGGATTTCATGTTGTGAGAGGTATTGTGCTCACCTCACCGGAGCGGTAAAGAGCAACTCTAGTGGAATCGAGGTGTGGAGTGGTTCTCTTGTTCTAACCGGCTCAAGATCAAGTGGTGCCTTGATAGAGGAGCGGTTGAACATTGAATCCACCTCAACGTGGATTAGGGGTGACCGGCAAGTCATCGATACCACGGGATAAAATTCGTTTCTTGTGCTCGGTTATCTCTTTTCTCAATTTCCTTTCAAGCACTTTACTTTGAGCATTTTATTTCTAGAGGTTGTTGTTTATCTTGTCACCCTAGGCCGCAAAACCCCAACATAGGAATAGAGTAGGTAGAGATTTATTTCTCCTTGTGGTTCTAATTAAATTTCTCTAGTGTTGTGGTTTTAGTTTTTAAACCGCCTATTCACCCCCCCCTCTAGTCGGTATCCTAGATCCTACAAGTGGTATCAGAGCCGAGGACTCCTTGTTTGAGAGATTTAACCATCTCGGAGTAGGATAAATGGGTGAGGAGGATAAGTTTCATGTTGGGAAGCCACCGGTTTTTGATGGGAACAATTATGACTATTGGAAGAAAAGAATGGAAGTTCACTTTAAGGCCTTGGGAAGAGAATTATGGAAGATAGTAATGGAAGGATATGTCATTTTGGATTCTAAGAATAAGACGGATCAAGATGATAAAAATGAAAAACTCAATGATAGAGCTTTGAGTGTTCTTTACAATGCTCTTGCACTTAGTGAATTCAATAGAGTGAAGGGACTTGAGAAAGCAAATGAGATATGGGAGAAGCTTATGGAAATTTACGAGGGAACATCTACGGTTAAGGAGGCAAAACTTTATGTGTACAAGGGAAAGTTCAATGAGTTCACCATGAAGAAGGATGAAGATGTTTCAACTATGTTCAACCGGTTGAATGATATAGTGAATGAACTCAAGTGTCTTGATTTTGATGTATCAAACAAAGATTTCTCTCACAAGTTCCTTAGGTGCCTTCGGCAAAATATGAGACAATTGTGACCTTGCTTGTGAGGAGTGATTTGAGTAAGATGACTCCTACGGAGGTGCTTGGTGAAGTGCAAACTCATGATTTATTCAAGCAATCACAAAAGGAAGTTCAAGGCCAATCAATTAGTGAAGAGAAGAAAAATATTGCTCTCAAGGCCAAGGCTACTCAAGAGGAAAATGATGATGAGAACCAAGATATTGACTCCGATGAAGAAATGGCTCTTATTGTAAAGGGACTAAGAAAAATCATGAAGAAGAAGAAGTTTGGGAAGATGGGGCAATCTTCAAAGAAGAATCCTTTTGAAGGAAAAGATTGTTTCAATTGTGGTGAAATTGGGCATATATCAATTAATTGTCCAAACAAGAAAGAAGATAAATATGGCAAGAAGAAAGACAAGAAGAGTATACCTAAGAGGAAGAAATATTACAAGAAGGAGAAGAATGGTCAAGCATATTTTGTTGAGTGGGATTCCGATGCAAGCTCCGATGAAGAAGATGATGACAAGCCTTCAAGAGGACTTGCGGGGTTGCTATCAAGGAAGCGCCTTCACTCTTCTCTAAGCCATATTGTCTCATGGCAAAAGGTGAATCTAAGGTAATAATCGACGATAACGATGATGATTGTGATAGTGATAATGATGATAATGCTTTATCTTATGATGATCTTGTCGCCATGATTATTAAGTCCGATGACAAATTGCGCTTGGAGAGATCAAAGTTGAAGGATTTGGAGTTGAAAAATGTTTCACTTCAAAATTCTTTTGAGGAGCTAAAGACTACTCATGAAAATCTAAAGATTTCCCATGAAACACTTAACATTTCTTGGGAAACTCTAAAAGATGAGCATGAGAAGCTTAAGAAAGCTCACAACTCTCTCCTTGCACAAGATGTCAAAGGAAAAATGAGTATGGGTGTTGAATGTAATATATTGAATGCTCCTCTTTGTTCATCTAACCCATCTTGTAGCACAAGCACTAGCTCTTGCATTAGTGAGGATATGTCTTATGAATCTATATTATTGGAGAATGAATCTTTGAAAAAGGAGATTGAGTGCTTATCTAATGATCTTGCACGATATTTTGGAAGTCATGTTCGGTTTAATCATATTTGGACAAATCAAAAATTCACATTAAATAAAGATGCACTTGGTTACTTGCCCAAGAAAGGAAAGGAGGCCTTCATTCCTAAGGAAAGTATCTTTGTAAATTCAAATGTTTCGTTTGAGGAAGAAGAAAAGATTAAGATGTGCCATAAGTGCAATACAAGGGTTGGTGTGGATCACCAATGCAAGAGCAAGAAGACCATATCCTTGGATCCCTCATATATTCTTAAGAAAGATTCTAAGGGAGTTGTTTGTGCTCATTATGTTGGTCGCTCTCTCGGTAGTAGTAAAAAGAAATCTATTTGGGTGCCTAAAATTTTGGTCACTAACATTGAAGGACCCAAGAAGATTTGGGTACCTAAAACAAAGTAATCTCTTTTGTAGGTGAACTATAAAGCCGGAGGAAGACATTGGGTAATTGATAGTGGTTGTACAAACCACATGACCGGTGAAAGGAAAATATTCTCTCATCTTGATGAAGACATTTCCGATTTTGATAACATCACTTTTGGAGATGATAGCAAAGGAGGCGTAAAAGGCATTGGTGAAATACCTATCTCTAAAGATTATAATCTCTCTAATGTCTTGCTAGTTGATTCTCTTAATTTCAATTTGCTATCTATTGCTCAACTTTGTGACAACGGCTATAAATGTACTTTCACTAGTAATGATTTTGAGGTAACCTCACTAGATGGGAAAGATTCTATTTTTAAGGGCTTTCGTCATGAGAGCTTATATCTAGTGGATTTCTCATCTAAAAGGGCAAATTTGACTACTTGCTTATTCTCAAAGGCCTCTATGGGATGGTTATGGCATAGAAGACTTGGTCATGTTGGTATGAAACAACTCAACCGTTTGGTGAAACATGACTTAGTTCTTGGCTTGAAAGATGTAAAATTTGAGAAAGATAAATTATGTAGTGCTTGTCAAGCCGGAAAGCAAGTTGCCAACTCACATCCTAGCAAGAGTACTATGTCAACCTCAAGACCATTGGAATTACTACATATGGATTTATTTGGTCCTACTACCTATAGAAGCATTGGTGGCAATACCTATTGTCTTGTAATTGTGGATGATTATTCAAGATACACATGGGTATTCTTTCTTCATGACAAAGCTATTACATGTGATATTTTCAAGTCATTTGTGAGAAGAGCTGAAAATGAATTTGAGCTAAAATTGAAGAAAGTTAGAAGTGACAATGGTAGTGAGTTCAAGAACACCAATGTTGAAGAGTTTTGTGATGAGAAAGGGATCAAGCATGAGTTTTCAACTACATATACACCGGAACAAAATGGTGTTGTTGAGAGGAAGAATAGAACCTTAATTGAGATGGCAAGATCAATGCTAGATGAGTACAAAGTTTCGGATTCCTTTTGGGCCGAAGCTATCAACACCGCTTGCCATGCCTCTAATAGGCTATATTGTCATAGATTTTTCAATAAAACACCTTATGAACTTCTAAATGGGAGAAAGCCAAACATTTCATATTTCCGGGTTTTTGGTTGTAAGTGCTATATCTTGAGGAAAGGATCTCGGTTGTCTAAATTTCAAAGCAAATGTGATGAGGGATTTCTTCTTGGATACTCTTCAAATTCCAAAGCCTATAGAGTATACAACAAGTCTAAAGGATTTGTTGAGGAAGCATATGATGTGCAATTTGATGAAACCTTGGGCTCTCAAAATGAAAAAGGGAATTTAGATGATGTGAGAGGTGAAGAATTAAGCAAAGCAATGAAGACTATGGCAATTGGGGATATCATGCCTAGAGAAGAAGATGATGATGAAGATCCATCGGTATCTATTGAAGTTAACCCATCCACTTCCACGACAAATGATCATGTTCGACAAGATGGTAACTCAAGCAACAATGACTCATCTCAAGAAGATAATCAAATAGCCCATATAACCACACCTTTTCCATCAACTCAAGAACCAATTGATCAACCAAGAATTCATCATCAAGTCGCCAAAGATCACCCCATTGATCAAATCATGGGTGACATTAGTAAGGGTGTTCAAACTCGATCTCGTGTTGCTTCTTTTTGTCAACATTACTCTTTTGTCTCTTTCCATGAGCCTAAGCGTGTAGATGAAGCAATTAATGATCCGGATTGGGTTATCTCCATGCAAGAAGAATTAAATAATTTCACTAGAAATGAAGTTTGGGAGTTAGTTGAAAGACCCAAGAATCATAATGTTATTGGTACTAAATGGGTCTTCCGTAACAAAGAAAATGAAGATGGTATTGTTGTAAAGAACAAGTCAAGATTAGTTGCTCAAGGTTATACTCAAGTAGAGGGATTGGATTTTGATGAAACTTTTGCTCCCGTAGCTAGACTTGAAGCCATAAGAATCTTGCTTGCTTATGCTTGTTCCCGCAACATCAAGTTATATCAAATGGATGTCAAAAGTGCTTTCTTAAATGGGAAAATTAGTGAACTAGTATATGTTGAGCAACCTCCCGGTTTTGAAGATCCTACAAAGCCTAATCATGTGTACAAGCTCTCTAAGGCATTATATGGGTTGAAACAAGCCCCTCGTGCTTGGTATGAAAGGCTTCGGGACTTTCTTGTTTCAAATGGCTTTAAAATTGGAAAGGTTGACACTACATTGTTCACCAAGAAAATTGGAAATGACATCTTTATTTGTCAAATTTATGTTGATGATATCATCTTCGGTTCAACTAATGAAGATTTTTGTAAAGAATTTGGAGAAATGATGTCTAGGGAATTTGAAATGTCTATGATTGGTGAATTGAGTTTCTTCCTTGGTCTCCAAATCAAACAATTGAAGGAAGGCACTTTTGTTTGCCAATCTAAATATGTGAGGGACATCTTAAAGAAATTTGGCATGGAAGATGCAAAACCCATCAAAACTCCTATGGCTACTAATGGACATCTTGATCTTGATGAGGGAGGTAAACCGGTTGATCTTAAGCTTTATAGGTCCATGATTGGTAGTTTGCTTTATCTTACCGCATCTAGGCCCGATATCATGTTTAGTGTGTGCATGTGTGCTAGATTTCAAGCCGCTCCTAAAGAATGTCATTTGACCGCCGTAAAGCGTATCTTGAGATATTTAAAGTATTCTCCTAACATTGGTCTTTGGTATCCAAAGGGTGCTCAATTTGAATTAGTAGGGTTTTCGGACTCGGATTATGCCGGTTGCAAGGTTGATAGGAAAAGCACTTCCGGAGGTTGCCAATTGCTTGGACGGTCACTTGTTTCTTGGTCATCTAAGAAGCAAAATTCAGTGGCTCTTTCAACCGCCGAAGCGGAATATATCTCGGCGGGGAGTTGTTGTGCCCAATTACTATGGATGAAGCAAACACTTCTTGACTATGGTGTGAAATTCAAGGAAATTCCTCTTTTATGTGACAATGAAAGTGCTATCAAGATTGCAAACAATCCGGTTCAACATTCTAGAACCAAGCATATTGACATCCGGCACCATTTTCTTAGAGATCATGTGAGTAAAGGAGATATCAAGATTGATGGAGTAAGCACGGATGATCAATTGGCGGATATATTTACCAAGCCTTTGGATGAGTCTCGGTTTTACAAATTGAGAAATGAGCTAAATGTGATTGACATCTCAAATGTGGCTTGAGAACTAGCACATGTGTTTATCCATATGCTTTTGCTTTTCTCTCTCTTATTAATTTCTAACTTATCTCTTGTTTTTTAGTTTCGTAAAGTTTGCTTGTGCATATTTTCTTTAGTATTACTCAGCACATTGCATCATTAAATAATTTTCTCTTATTATTCTTGAGCAATGATCCCAAAAGAAATCCTTAAAATATCGCTTCTTAAAGTTAATTCACGCTGAAAAAAAAAAAAAAAGGAGGTCGGACCGTCCGTCTCAACTTGGCGGACCGTCCGGCTGCTCCTGGCGGACCGTCCCGCCGGGCGGCGCGGACCGTCCGCGTGGTTCGTGGGGCAACGGTGCGGTTCTGGAGGTTCTGGAAACTTTAACGGACCGTCCGCGCACGGGAGCCGGACCGTCCGCGCGCCTCGCGGACCGTCCGCGTGGGTGTCGCGGGTCCCGTCCGCCGGTGTCGCGGATGGGTGGGTCCCGTGCCGCGGGGTGAATTTGACCCAGCCATCTTCTCTCTTTCCTCCACCGAAGGCTTTGGCTTCTTATCTTCTTCCTCTTGCCCTCTCTCTAAGAAAAGAGCCCCCTCTTAGGGATTTTGATTAGGGCCCTCCCCGGACAGTCCGAGCACATCCCCGGACTCTCCGCGAAGTTCTCCACCATGTCATCCGGGTACTTTTTCGAATCTCTCTGTCTATCTCTTGGTTTTTGAGCAAGAAGGTGGTTAGGGTTTGGAGGTGTGATCTAAAATTCATCCATGATTTCAAGATTTTGGCTCGGTGAATGTGTTTGGGGTATCAATGTAGTGTTGTGGCAAAATTTTGGTAAAGAAATTTCGGTTTTTGATGAAGTTATGAAGTTGGAAAGGATTGATGTCACTGTTCACGGGCGCGCTGTCGGTGCGGGCGGACCGTCCGCCGCCTCCTCGCGGACGGTCCGCGCGGCCCCCGCCGAGGATCCCATGTACAGTGACCTTTCGAATGGGGTTCATTATCAATTCAAATTGCTTCCTAAAGTTAATACTCATTGAAATGTATGGTTTTGACAGTGCTCGCAAGGCTATAGCCTCTCTCACTAAAAAGGTGACCAAAAAGGTCACATCAAAGAAGAAGGGCAAGGATGTTGGGACATCAAAGAGGCGGAGAAAAGATGATACCTCTGAGGAAGAAGAGGAACCTGACAATCCAAATGACAGCGATTTCAATCCGGCCGATGAAGCGGCAAGTGCCTCATTCATGATGGATGAAGATGAGATAAGTCAAGGGGGAGGTAACAATGTTGAAATCATTGATGTGGTTAATTACACAGCACCTAGAAGGCAGTGGACCCAAAGAGAGTTTGCTATTGCTAGGAATGAAAACGCTTATAATCAACCCCGTGACACCCATAATTTATTCTTCCACACTCTTGTACAAGAACAAGCCTTTTTCAGTAGTTTGATGGAGTGCACGGTTTTCACTCATCAAAGGGTTGATTTTGATTATCTTGAGTCCAAAACTGTCCTTGCTGGGGTGGCAACAAAATTTGAGAATTTGCGGTTAAAACCATTTCTTCAGCATAGATGTGACTGGAATGATACAATAGTTAGACAATTCTATGCAACTTATGAAATGGATTTCATAGGGAAGAAAATGAAATGGATGACTGGTAAAAGTGAGTATGAAGCCACATTTGCAGAATTTGCAGCTGCTAATCATCTTAACTATGAGTATTTTAGTGAGGGTATTGATGTTTATAACGAGGATATTCTTGAAGATACAATTTGTATTTTACGAGCCCGGCACTCTTAATGCAACCATAATGAAGCGCATGTCATCGGGACTTAGACACCATCCAGTCGCCATCAACAACATCATTAGGCACACTTTTATGCCTAAAAGTGGTAATAAGGATAAAGTCCGGGAACATTATTGGAATGTGATTGATTATGTTATGAATGGAACTAGATTTGATGTTGTGAAACTTATTCTTGATCAAATGATTTGCAAGAAACGTCTTGTTCGAGATAGTATTTATTTTGCCCCCTATATTATGTCATTGATCAAGATAAAGACAGGGGTTCAATGGGTTATGTGATGTGAAGCATGAACTTTATCGCCCATTTTACAATGCTAAAGCCTTTTTGAACAAGCCATTGACACCCTATGGACGGAAGCGAGAGGCTCACAATGTTGCGAGAAAATATTGAGGCTCATGGTGGTGATGATGAAAATGCAAATGTTGGCAACTTGGGCA
The DNA here is from genome assembly GCA_947561735.1 of Cenchrus americanus. Lineage (NCBI taxonomy): Eukaryota > Viridiplantae > Streptophyta > Magnoliopsida > Poales > Poaceae > Cenchrus > Cenchrus americanus. The sequence goes on from OX387240.1 coordinate 63,751,297, forward strand.
ATGTTAATGTTGATGAGGGTACTTATGCTATGCCTCCTCCTCCTCCAGTTCCTCCTATGCGGCCACGGTGGGAGCCTCTGCCGGATACTTTGATCCCTATTTTGCTAATATTCAACAATCAATGAATTCTCGGTTTCGGCAAATGCGGTCGGGGTTTCAATCTCACTTTGAGGCATATGGACAAGCAGATGACCGACACCTTCCGGACTATGCGGCGAATTTTCGACATCGATTGATACTAGTCTAGACACCTTTGGTCATCATGTCTATAATACTATGCATGATCCCATGATGCAGCGGTTGGGTGAAATGCAGACTGATCTTCAGAATGATCTCAGTGCCCTCAATGATAGATTCTCTCAAATGTCCACCTCCGAGCAGTATCAGCAGTTACATGATCAGCAGACACAGCTTCAGCACGATGTCCATGCCCTGAACACAGCTTTTGGAGATTTCAGAGATCATTTTTATCATTACTATCCGGCTCTTGCTCCACCACCGAGTTCTGTCCCCCTCGCCATTCTATCCTCCTCCGCCGCCGCCACAGGATGACTAGGCCCTTTTGGTATTTGATGCCAAAGGGGGAGAGAGATTTGGAGGAGTGTGTGTTTTCTAGGGGGAGCTCACCTTGCTTGCATGAATTTGGAACTCTTTGCATTGCATTTACATGTTTAATTTCGGTCTTGCATGAACTTCGTGTGGCTTGTAATAATTCTTGTGAAACTTACGTTTTGTTGTGTGATGTGTTTGAGAACTAGAACTTGTGGCTATCTTGTGATGTTCTACAATTATGTTTTTGCTTTGTTTATCTTATGATTTGTTCTAGTTCCTATAATAGTTCTTGATGCTAACCCGTAATCCCTCTGGATATATATTTGTGGTTGTTGCCTTGATCTCAATTTTGTAGGGAAACTCCGTCAAAATTTATCATATTTAGGCATATGTGTGAAAATCAAATGGAAATTATATGCACATATGTAGGGGGAGTTATCTCTATATTCTTGTTTTTGGAGACAATTACTCTATATATTTATTGAATTTATTTGAAAAGAGTAAGTGATTCCAAAACACAAAACCTTTATTATATCACTCCTTTAAATGGTTGTCATCAATTACCAAAAAGGGGGAGATTGAAAGCATCTAGGCCCCTAATTTGTGTTTTGGTAATTAATGACAATCATTATGGACTAACAATTTCATTTGAGTTATAAGAATAGGTTAGTCCGGTGAAATGATGAGATCATGTGAGGAACACGAGAAGGTCTTGGTTGACTTATGTTGGAAAGGGCTCAAGGCAAAGGTAAAAGATAGGGTTTTGCTTTTACCGGTCATAAGGTGATTAGAGGATGTTATATGACCGGGTTAATAGGATAGATAGCCGTACTATCAAGAGGGATCAATTTCATTGGCTTGACTTTCCATAGTGCCACTTAGATCAAAAATTTGCATGCATTGCATTTAGATGAGTGGTGGTTTCTCTTGGTAAAAGGTTTTCATTGAAAATCAAAAGAAAAACAAGTTTTCGGCATCGGCGGACAGTCGGGCCCTTCGGGCGGACGGTCCGTGGGTGGTGGATTTTTATTTAATAAGCGAGTTTTTGGCAAAAGATTTCGAGAAAATGTGCTTCGGGGCGGACGGTCCGCGGGGACCGGGCGGACGGTCCCGCCGGACCAAAGCGGACGGTCCGCGAGGCACCGCGGACGGTCCGTTATTTGCAACGAACGAGGTGCTTGCTCGGGGTCCGGGCGGACGGTCCGCGGCCGGCCCGCGGACGGTCCGCGTGGGCCGGGCGGACGGTCCGCGTAGCCCCGGCGGACGGTCCGCCGGCCCGGCGCACGACGCCACCTCGGCCGTTGACCTAGCGATTTTACCGTTGGAATTCAAACGCGGACCGTCCGCGAGGGCATCGCGGACAGTCCGCGAGGCACGTGTTTTGTGTCTAACGGCTAGTAGCGGAAAGGGGGAGTATTTATACTCCAAGCCGGGGTTGGAGAGTCTCTCTTGGCACTTCTAAAGGTTCATACTCCCTTGTAGAGCTCTTTCACCCCTCTCTCTCACTCACTTGACTTAGTGGTGGTATTCTTTGTGAGATTGAGAGTTTCTAGTGCATTGCATCAAGGTTTGATCTTTGTGGCACTAGGGAATCATCAAGCAAGTGTTTGATTTGTTACTCTTGGAAGTTGCCGCTTCCTAGACGGCTTGGTGGTGGAAGAATCCGTTGAAGCTCGCAAAGAAGATTGTGCGTGGCTCCGGATTTCATGTTGTGAGAGGTATTGTGCTCACCTCACCGGAGCGGTAAAGAGCAACTCTAGTGGAATCGAGGTGTGGAGTGGTTCTCTTGTTCTAACCGGCTCAAGATCAAGTGGTGCCTTGATAGAGGAGCGGTTGAACATTGAATCCACCTCAACGTGGATTAGGGGTGACCGGCAAGTCATCGATACCACGGGATAAAATTCGTTTCTTGTGCTCGGTTATCTCTTTTCTCAATTTCCTTTCAAGCACTTTACTTTGAGCATTTTATTTCTAGAGGTTGTTGTTTATCTTGTCACCCTAGGCCGCAAAACCCCAACATAGGAATAGAGTAGGTAGAGATTTATTTCTCCTTGTGGTTCTAATTAAATTTCTCTAGTGTTGTGGTTTTAGTTTTTAAACCGCCTATTCACCCCCCCCCTCTAGTCGGTATCCTAGATCCTACAGTAAGGGGGTTTCATCCTCGTGAAACTCATTTTACCTCTCTCTTCATTAATACACATAATCAAAAGTGCTTACATAGCAGCCTATTTAATGTCCATGTAACCCCATTTGAAACTGGCCTAAGCTACCATATACTCAAATAACCTCGAAGTGCGTGCAGAAAGATCTTTTGAACAAGATATAACTTTTCTCTCTCTCTTCAATTAAAATAGAAAAAAATTCCATAAGGTAGCCATAACCATAACCTAACCATCGAGAAGCACTTATGCATGACCCTGATCCATTCGGTCATCGAATAGATACAGAGACCATTTACTTGTGAAATTTTGTTTTCCAACATCATCTAATTGTGAGAATTATATATATGCATGCATTGCTACTGTCAGACCATGACACACGGCTTAACTATAACATTTTATCATGGGCTTGCCTGTGCAGTGCCCATGTGTGCTCAGCTCAGACGACCGTGTCCGCCGGTGCCGCATTTGCGCGTAAAAAACACTGGCTGGGTCGCCTAATACTCCATGCAAATCATCAGCTGTCTACACTCACATGGAGCAGCAAATTAAACGGTGTGATTAACTCAGTGTCTCTCGTAAGCCTGTCGGTAGAAATGCAGGGTCAAGACGGCATCCAGAGACAGACAGGGACGGCCGAAAATGACACGCGGTTTACACGCTACTATCTAGCTACCATCACACACGTAAGAGAGTACACGACCGATCCATCCTTGACCGTGGCACAGCGTGACGGAGAGCGACCTCCGCGATCACGCCTGTGCTTCACTTTCCCAGACACGAACGCCCCATTGGTCAGCCACCCGCTTAAACTATCCGATGCAAAATTTTTGGCGAAGATCTTGGGAGCGGTGCGAGAGGACGACTGGCATCGAGCAAATCTTTTGCCCGACAGCAACCCCAAACCGAATCACAAAATCTGCTGTCATTGCTTTAATCACCGCATTTAGCTAGTTTATTGACTCTGAATATATGATATGGTATGATAATGTTAATCGATCGATCACTACTCCACGCCTATAGAGTACTCTGATTTGCGTAAGGATTCTATCTAGGTGTGCAGACTATGCTTCATCAAACCATCGTCCCAAAACAAGTTTTGCAACCTATAGCCAATTATAACACGATACTACTCTAGGAAAGTAAAGGCAATCAAGTATGTCAAGAGAGTAATGCAGAAACATAAAGAGGGATGAGAGGAAGTAAACTCTTGACAAGCGATTTATCTTGTGGTATCGGTAGACACTAAGCCACCCCTAGTCCATGTTGTTAAAGCTCTCACACAAGAGTATTGCTTCCTGGTCACCAAGTCCTCCCAAGAGCACTACTTGACTCGCCACTAAGGCACTCGCCAAGCTCCCTTGGTCACCTTGATGTCGTCACCACTAAGGAGCTTCTCCACTTAGGAAGGGGGTCTCCATGTCCCCCGCACAAAGTGTCATCGCCACTCCACACCAAGCCGGAGGATCGAAGACGATTGCCGGTGAGACACTTAGGCCCTAAGGCTTCCGGCGCACCTTGTACAACTCGATTCACTCAAGAATCACCTCACAAGGCTGGCACACCTTGCACTCACTCGCTCTAAGCTAAGCCTAGCACTAAGCACACACACAAAGCATGTGCAAGTCTATGGATGAGCAATTAGCACTTGGATGACTTGGATATGATCTCCTAAGTGTCTTGCACTCCTCTGCACTTCCACACAATCCAACAACCTCAAATTTGTGAGTGGAGGGGGTATAAATAGTCCAAGGCGTCCAAGAGTCGTTGGCTAAAAGCTGCAGAAACATGTACCATCAGATGAATCGATGCTCCTCTTTTCATAGGCGTCGGTTCATCCGGTGCTCCTCCACGTCACGTAGTCGTTGCAAATCCGCTGACACAATTCATCTGATGCTTCATCCGGCGGTGCGTCGGTTCATCCGGTGCTGAAAACTTCGAGGCCAAAACCTTTCTATTAGCAAATACATGGTCGTCAGATGAATCGTTGCTTGGTCCGTCGGTTCATCCGGTGCTACTAGCCGTTGAGATAGTGCCTCTCAGTCTTGCGCCAGTGAACCACCGGATGAACCGACGCCTTCGTCTTCACTTCTCCTCTGGCAATTCATCCGACACATGTAGAAGATGGACCGTCAGTTCATCCGATGGTGTCAGTTGACTTGAGTCTTCACACAGTGTACCAAGTACTCTGACGCATGCACCGACGCCTCTTCCTATGTACTGTCAATTCATCCGACGGTGCTCTTTTCTGCCCTTTTCTTTCTCGGTTTTGACCCTCGAAAATAAACTATTTTCTCATTTTGGCATGTGGTATTTTTGCATCCATGGGATCTAGAAGTGTCCACAAAGACACACTCAATAATCTGGTTAGTCACATTGATCATGTTATCATGAATCACCAAAATCAAACTCGAACAAATGGCATATGAGTACAATTTGATCTAAAATTGACGTTGATTTATAGCTACCGCAGTCAGATATATTTTTTCTGAAAAATATGATATATAATTAATCAAACACGCACGAAAACAACATATCGAATGCACGCAAAATAAATTGCAAAATTATATACTCCCTCCATCCTGTAACAAGTGTACCTTCGATCTTGTCCTAAGTCAAAATGTTCTATCTTTGACCAAATGTATATAAAATATATTAGTGCTTTTAAAGTTTAACAAATTTTATTAGATTCATTATGAAATATATTTTCATAGTTGTGTTATAAACAATGGTAATATTCATTACAAATTTGGTCAAACCGCCTTTAACAGTTTGACTGAGTAAAATTAAAGTGGATACTCTCAGGATGCAGGATGTATGTTACATCTTTATTAGATATAATAATAACATAAAAGTATTCCATTAGTTTTCTGTATAAAAAGATCATGATATACATAACAACAATTAAAATAATCATATGCTTCCCACCGCACATGTAGGAATATATATTTTCATAGTTGTGTGATAGACAATGATCATTTTCATTACAAATTTGGTCAAACTACCTTTAACAGTTTGACTGAGAAAAAACTGGACACCAAAGTTACACCTTTATTAGATAAACATAAAAGTATCCCATTAATTGTTTGTATAAAAAATCATAATATACATAACAGCAATTAAAATAATTACATGCTTCCCACTGCACATGTAGGAACATGACAAGTGGCGCGGTGGAAGACGGTGACAGTTGATGACCGTGGGAGGAGCAATGCAAGCTGAGTCTTCAGAGATTTGGGTGCAAGTCGGTGTCGGCGTGGAGTGAGCATGTCTGTGTGACATGGCACACTAGCAGCAAGGCGCTTAATTAACTAGCTAAACATGTGTCTTGTGTACTAACTAATCCTCCTTTGTTTGGCTGCGTGTCGGAGCAGTGCTGTAAAGCTAGCACACACACGCACGCCTCCTTTCTTTCGCATAGCTCATTGCTTGTGGGAGGAAGCATCGCGTGCAAAGCCTAAGACGATGATCCTAACGGAGGATGTTTGCTGCCTTCTGGAGCTTGCACAAGATTCGATCCCATGCGTGTCGTCGGTGCGTGGCGGAAGATTGCTAGTCAAAACGTGTACAGTTGCTACTACCACGGTAGTATAAACTAGTCGTCTGTTTGGCCGGCCGTCTGCGTGTCAATGCCTGTCGGAGGAGACCGATATGATCCTGCTTTATTTGCAAATTAAGCAAGCGCAGCAGCTAGCGCTACACACTTTCTTTGATTAGCACCAACAGTTAGTTAATTACTGGTTCAATCGTCTCCTTATTCCCAAGCAGCTGCAAAGCCTCGGCGCGGCCATAGTTTGACCATTTCGATCTGGAAGATATACTAGGGAAAACGGTGCGATCGAGCCGTTGCACTCACTGCTTGCTCACCACTTTCAGCACTGCCAATGCAATCTCTGTCCTTTAGTTTGACTAACTAACCAAAGGACAGGTGTGGTGGGGTCCCTTCCCACGGGGGAAATTGAGCTAAACCCAAGGCACACGCCAGCTAATGGCATGTCCTTCATCACTTTTGTTTCGCTAATCAAAGGTTATCTAGCGAGAGCAAGTGTGGTTGCTCTGTCAGTCAACGGTGGAGTGCCGGATTAACTGGTTCATCAGTCGGTTTCACATCCAGCAAAGAGTCTTGTGTCAGCCGCAAAGCAGTACAGGCGCGCGGCATGTGTCTTTGCAAAGTCGTCTGCAAGCTTCAATTCCCAAAACCCAAGCATATACTCCATGGGTGGTGGCTTCAGATCAACAATACTTTTTTGTTCGTACAGAGTAAACTACGTAGTACAGACTAGAGCGCTACGCGAAATTCTCTCTTGGGATGGGGGTGTAGTGTAGATCTCAGTTTGAGGTCGGTTCCATGAGCCATCCAACATGTGTCTCAGCAAGCTTAATCTGTGTGCCCGCGAGCCACCTATAGCTCTCAAAGTCTGCTGCGCCTGCGCGCGCGAACCCAGATCACCAAGGGGATTCCGTCGATGAGCCATGAGCGGCTGCAACTTTGAAGATTGGAGCCGCCCTACTGCGTGCCGACCTAAGTTGATCAACCTACTGTATCCGGCTTGGTTTTTTAGCTCCTGGACCGTGCATGTGGAGAGCCAAAGCATATATATTCATTCCACATATACTATTGCCTTTGTGGTTAGTTCTGAAAACTTAATCTGATAAGATTTGGTTTACTATTCAAAAAGTGACATGTTTTATACTAACAAGAATTTTATTGTACGTGATGTCACAAATGCATGAATTCGATAAGATTGTATTGGCAAGAGGTGAAGTATCACACAACAATTCCTGCCTTGTGATCTAATAAGCAGGTCAGCAGCTCCTACAACAATTCCTCCAGAAAACATGGGGACATCACCCCATTTTGTCAGCAACCTCTTGCTGAATACTACACACAGCATTGCCAGCAGAAAATGCAGCATACGTGCACCTTTCCATCACCAAGCACTCTTCCAATTAAACATGCACACTAGAAAGGGAGACTGGATTGTTAACGTACATCTCACACCGTGGGCTCGAACATTCTGCGTTGATACCAAGATAGATCTGAAATGACATATCATATACCCCGGTTCTTATCCATAAGACAGGACACCTGGCGCTCGACGCGCAAGACACGTCAGCGAAATCAATTATGCACCTCATGGTGGATCTAAACAAGTGATCACCAGACTCTCATGGAGCATTAAAAACAAGCGTCCCTGAATTTATAGAATACATGAAGCAGTTATTGCAGCCAGATGCAAAAGTCAGCTCGTTGTTTGTTTAATTGCTACATGACGAAGGTGATTGTGCTAAACAATTAGGCAAGGATATCAGTTACAGCGTCTATAGCTTGCCACGTAATGATAGATGTTGCATCAAAGAATAACTGTGTACGCAGTCGTTGTTAATTGGCTGTGTTTTCTTCAGATATTGATGTTACGGTAGCTTGATTGAGCAGGTAACTATCGGTATCAGGAGGATGATCAATGTCATGACAACAAACTAAAACTTACTTCGTCCATCTCAAATTACTATTCATTTTTACTTTTCAAATGCTTCATGTATTCTATAATATATATTATGTTTAGGTACGGAGTAAATGTTATATATCTAGAGAATCCAAAATAAATAGTAATTTTGGGGAGGAGTGGTGAATTCAGTTAACAAAACCAAATGATACGAGAAACCCCCACATTAAGTTTCATCGGCAAAAAGAAAAAAACAAAGTGGCTCCTTTGATTCTCAAAGAATGAGGGGGTGGGAGAATTGATATATATATCAAGGCTATTTGTTAGATGGGTGGCACAACTACGAGAAGCCGACTTGATGATTATGAAAGTTGAAACTCCCATTCTGTGTTAGGTTGATGTCCACGGGTCGGGGCCAACCCTTGCTCTTGCCCTGATCGTGTCTCAATGGTTGGTGCCCTCCACCCATCGCGTTGCGCCATAATAATTGGAGAGGTGCGGGTGAGGGGGGGGGGGGGGGTACGGCAAGGTTGGTCGGCACCCCCACTCCCCACCTACAAATCTCTTAATGGACCACCGACTGGTCTATGTGCAATGGCGGCGGGAAGCACCACTGCAACACGTTGCCGTCCTCCTCACCGGCAGCCAAAGTCCGCACGACACTGCGACAGCGAAATTAGACGATGTCATTGTAACATCCTTGAAATTGTGTGAATGTGAAAGTGAGGGATTTCAAAAACTTGAATTGAAGTTAAGTGATAATGAAACCAATAAAGATGCCTTCTTTTCCTCTCCCCTAAAATCCTAGAATTTATTTCAAGTCAAACAATGATTCCATGATGTATAATATGCTAGTGTGAGAAGTTGGGATTTTTAATTGGATTTTATTCGGATTTATTTGTGTGGATTCAAATTTGAATTGAAGTTCAAATTTGAATTAGATGTTTTATATGATTAAGGGAAATAGGAAAACCTTTCTCTTACCCCGGTTGGGCCGCAGCCGACCAAACGGCCCGCCTCCCCCTTTCGGCCCAAACGCGGCCCGCAAACACCGCCACCAACCGCGCCCCTGTGCGAGCCGCCGACCGGTGGGGCCCGCTGTACATCACGATGACGTCGCCATCATCATCCTCCCCTTTAGCCCTTTTTGCCGATGCCGGCGCCAAAGCGCGGCCGCGCCGCGCATGGCCGCCGTCGCGACGCGGCCCGCAAGCCCCCGCTGCATCTCTGCCGTCCACATACCCCGCGCCGCGCCTCGCCTATAAGAAGTCGCCGCCACAGCCCCGGGGGGATCCCAACCCTAGCCGCCTTGGGGGAGATTGTGACACCCTAAAATTCCATCACTAAAATCACTTATCAACTTAAATTAGTCTTAAGGATTTAAAGAATTTAAATTGCTATTTAAATTGAGCTCTAAAATATTAAACATAATTTAATAAACTTAGAGACAACAAGTGTTTGTGCATCATCAGTTGGCTTGCATGGTTTTTGGTTGCTTGTGTGGTTTCTAAAAAGTTTATAAATTTTTGAGAAAAGATTTGAAGGAGTTTTGATTTGAATTTCAAAAGAAAAGTGGTTTGAAAAGGAAGTAACAAAAAAGAAACCGTGCCCGCTCCCCTTTCGGCCCAGCCAGGCCTGCCGGCCTAGCTAGCCATCCCGCGCCGGCCCGCCTCTCCCTCTCTCGTTTTCTTTTCTTTTGCTGTCGCTGACGCCCGGGCCCCACCCGTCAGCCTCTCCTTTCCCTCCCTTCCTTTTCTTCTTCCCCTGCCTCGCCGGCCCGCCGCCGCAGCCGCGCGGATCCCGCCGCGCCCCGCCTTCTCCCCTTCCTTTTTCTCCCCAGCGAGCTTGCCAATTAAGGCATTTAATCGCCCAGGCACGATTGGGGCCGTTTCCCCTTTCCTTGCACCGAGCCGTGATGGCCGCGGCCATCAATGGCAAGCGCCGCCCGGAGTCCGCCGCCTCCCTTCGCCTTCCCCCCCTGCGCTTCTATTTAAACCCGTGCTCGATCGCCTGCGCCTCCCTTTGCCTTCCCAACACACCTACTCGCTTGCTCGAGCCTCAATTCCCCAGCGCCGCCGCCTCGGGTCCCCGCCGCCGCCGTGCAAGCGTCGCCGTCGGTGAAGGACCACCTCCGCTGCCTCCCTTCACTTCTCTTTGGGTTCACCAGGGGCTCATCAAGCTCAATTGGCTGCAGGTTCGTGTCCTCGGAGCTCGTGGCCGCCGCGCCTCGTCCACGCCGGAGCGCCGCCCGTCCCGCCGCCGTTGCCAAGCTCCGCCACCGTTGAACCCTCTTCATCTTCGAGGGGCTCATCAAGCTCAATTGGCCGCGGGTTCGTGTCCTCGGAGCCCGTGGCCGCCGCGCCTCGTCCACGCCGGAGCGCCGCCCGTCCTGCCGCCGTTGCCAAGCTCCGCCACTGTTGAACCCTCTTCATCTTTGAGCTCGCCCGCTTCACCCTTGAACCGCGAGCAACTTTCCCCGCCCAATTTCCCTTCTCTTCGTGCACGGCCCGCGTGCCCACGAGCTCGCCGGAGCGGCCGCTCCCGCCCCCTTCGGTGCCGGCCGCCGGTGAGGCGCAATAGCCCCCATAGACCCCACGAACACGTGCGCAAGCGTCCCCGCGTCATTTTGCACTAGCCCGTGGTCGGAGAGGTGGCCGGGAGCGCCGTCCGGGGCCAACGCCGGCGAGCTCCCGCCGCGCGCCGCCGCTCTCCCGGCGACGCCGCCGCCGCCCATTGCGTGCACACGTCCAGGGCCGTCGGATCTCGCACGAGCGGCCATGATCACGTACCCCTTCGTTTTAAACGGGCGGTCCACCGTGGACCCGTGCACCGGGCGCACGGTGCGGTCCACGGCGCACGCGTGAGTCCGTGGCCGTTGGATCTGAGATCCACGGTGCTGGGCTGGCCGTTTTGATTAAGAGTCCCTGGAAGATTTTAAATTCACATGCCGGTCCTTCCACCTTTGAGAACTTTTACGGTTAGGTCCTGATTTTTATGTTTTAGCCCCTGGCTAGCCTAGATTCCTTTAATAGGGGTCCTTTTCATTCCTTTTAGCATTTAGACCCCTTTGTTTTATTTTATAATTATGTTTTAGCCCTGATTTTATTTATAAAAAGGCATGTAAGCTTAGTTTTCTTGCAGATAGGTCCCTGTAACTTGTTTTAATCATATCTTTCTCATTTTAACTCCGTTTTTAGCGTTCTATATACCGAAATGATCGTCTCGACGAGTAGAATCTTTTAAACAGCAAATTTACCAGTTTTGTTACTGTTTGGTGTACTGTTTATTTATTGTTTGTTGTTCATGTTTGACTCATAGATATCGTGCCTATTTTGTCTAAGCTCCCTGTCGGAGGTGATCAGGAAGAGCCTGTTTTCGAGGAAGATTTCACTCAGCTTGTAGAGGAAGGCAAGTGGCTTTCCCCCTCTGCATTATCTTTTTGAACCTATGTCACTGCACGTTAATCAATATTTACTATTCCTGTTGCTATGCATAAACATGATGGGCAAACACCTAGTTAAGGACTTGACTAGACATTTTACCTCCTTACCTTGATCAACCCTGTTTAACAAATGCTTGGGGTATATAAATGCTTAGTTTGCTTTACATGCGTTTGGTTATGCTTTGGTCATGTTATACACCTCAGTTTTGTTTATATAATGTGTTTGTACTTAAAACAAGATAACTTGAAATATAATCGGAACATGGAGAACCACCCAAGACAACAGTACAACCACAGTCCACATGGCTCTGGCTTAGCCAAATAATTAGGAGAGTGGGTTAGCTGATAGCTCTTTTCCGAGAGGGGCACGAAGGCTCGGGGGTTGCGGGGGTATAGCCCGGTTCTTTTGGGGTAGCGACCTTGGCTAAGGTGCGACCACTAGGGAGGGTTATGGTCCGCCCCGGGTCGAATGCGTTGCGAGCTGTTGGTGTCTCTTCTTTCCTTTGTAAAGGCTTCGTACTGGACCCCTAGCCACTCACCTTGGAAGTGTTTAAGGGTCTGGCTAACCCGGGCAAAACGGGGAACACGAGCTGTGGGTAAAGTGTACAACCTCTGCAGAGTGTAAAACTGATCGATCAGCCGTGCTCACGGTCATGAGCGGCTTGGACCCTCACATGATTAATAAACTTGAAGATTAATGCAAAACATGGGTTGGTGGGTTTGGTTTGAGGTTTCTTTATTGATAAGTGGGTTGGTATACACTTACACCTAGTAATTAGGTGCTTGCTAATAAAACTTGACCAACTTATAAAATGCTTACCGCTGTGAACCATAGCCTATCCTTGATAGCCTTGCATTGTTTCCCCCACTTGCTGAGCACCAACCATAAGTGTGCTCACCCTTGCTTACCGCTGTTCAAAGGAGAACGTCGGAGGTGAGGACGAGTACTGGAGTGACTACGAGGAGTTCTAGGGCATGCGGATCCCCCAGTCATCACGCCTGTGGAAGTCAAAGATGGAGCTGCTCGTCACTTAGTTATCGTTGTGTTCGGACCTTCGAGTCCACCTCTCTGGATGTAATAATGGATATCGTACTGGTTTAACTCTTGAACGATTTATTACTGCAATGGTATTACTCTCGTTTTGTCTATCATGTGTGTGTAAAATGATCCTGGCGCACACGTGAGATGCATTCGGTTTTCCTTGTAAAATCGGGTGTGACAAAGTGGTACCAGAGCCGTGATGACTGTAGGTCGCAGCCTTAGTTAGAAATGGACGAAATTAAGGATTCATGTTCTAGAGAACCTTATCATGCTTCAAATCATCTTATTTACGCATTAAAAATCTAATTTAATTTTTTTTATCATTTTAAACTGTCATTTTGATTTATTCTGTACTCTGAGATCAGTTTTGCTTTGACAGATGGCCAGAACCTACATGACCCCTCGCAAGAGCACTGGTGGGCGCTTTCCCTCTGGACAGCTGGCTCCTCGCCATCGTCTTGAGGATGTTGAGGAGGAACCAGAGGAGTTCCAGCCAGAGGTTGAGGTGGAGGAAAACCCAGAGGAGGTCCAGCCGGAACCAGAAGAGGAGGATCCTGAAGAGATTGAGATGGAGGAGGAGGAGCCAGATGAGCCATTGGAACAGCCACGGTCGTACGATGGCACCATCTTGGAGGCAGACGCTGATGGGGACATTGTGATTCCACCAGCGCCTGTGGCAAATGAGGAAGCACCCCCTGCACATGTTGATCCAGTGCCTGATGGTGAAGGAGGTGACCCAGATGACTCTAGTGATGACAGTGGAGATGAGGAAGGTGGTAACAATGCTAATGGCAACCCGGAGGAAGATGTGGATGAAGACCCTCGCTATCACGGGGCAGAATATCACAAACATTCCACTGAAGTTGAGAACGGACAGTTTTGCATTCTTCTCGTGGGGAGGTTCCTAAGCACAGGATATACCATAAGGCCTCTCTACGTGACAAAGCACTTTAGCGAGCCAGGAATGAGAGACTATTACACCTGCAGAGTTTACATAAGGAGGCCCCTGAATGATACAGAAGGCTGGAGGTATCGCTCATCTCACCACAGCACGGCTCAGTTCTCCACAGATGATGCTACAGTAAATGATGCAGCGAGGAGGGCACTCTGGCCAATCTGCAATGCAAATCGGGTGCAGCTGTTCCACTCGGAGTATCGCCATGTGCCTCGTTGTGCAAGTGGCACAGAGGTGACTGTGGTGCCAGCAGGAGGTAATGATCGCATCAACGTCTTGGCACGTGTGACTACTGCCTTGAACACAGATCTGGAGGGGGCAACTACTGAAATGAACAAGTATCACGAGGAGTTACAGGTTGCTCAGGTGAAGATAGCACGTCTGGAAGCACAGCTGGCGGGACAACGACTTCCTCAAGAAGTTATGCCATATCAGACCACAGCTTCCCCTCCGCGCAAGAGACTCCGTTACGGCTCCGCTGAAGCTACTACTCATCTTGGCTAGGATCCTAGGAAACTCACCCTTACCATTTACTTTTTCGCTAGATCGTTCCTGCGTGAACGTATTGCTTGTAATAATGAATGCTGTTTGCAAACATGATTGAGTTGGATCTTTGCTTGATTGTGAAATGTATGGTGGGGTGATGGACACTATGCAATCAGAATTGTTAAGTTAATTAAAGGATAGTTTGGGTTCTATCAGTTGTCATTGCTTAATCTTCTATGCAAGTTTGAATGGATTAAATCTGTTTTCGCAGTCATATGACATACCAGTAATGTTTTGTTTATAACTCAAGCTACAGAACTCCAAATGACAAGAAACCAGTTAGGTTAGTTCACAAATTTAGAGGATGAATTTCTGTCAAAAATTCAATGGTATACAGCACATATTCTGGGAGTTATGCAAAAAGTAATGAACATGTCAGAATCTGTAAATTTCTGCTAATACAGCTGCACTGTTTGAATTTTATCTCGAGTTATAGATGTCCAAATGAGGTGATTCTAGTTGGGATAGTTCCATAATTTTATACATCATAATCTGGTAAAAATTTGTGGTCATTGGATAATTACACAGAAAGATATACATAATTCTTTGAGGTCAACAGAATCTGTCCTAGCTGAAGAACACGCTGTTATTTCATTTTGAGTTATCCTCTTATGCATTGATTCAAGTACAACTATCTGAAATATGATTTTTCTAATGGTCAGATGGTAAACACCAGGTCCGGAGGAGGTCAAGAAGTGCCGCTTGTGATCCGTGCACATATCGCAAATCAACGAACCCAAGACCACCCCCACCGATCAACCAAGCAATGGATCCAAACATGCGGCGGTTTACGGCGGCGCGGATGCAAGCGATTCGAGAATCTCACCAACACCGTGCAGCAAATGCAAGCTCAACAGAACCAGCCACCACAGCCGATCCCTCCGCCACCCCCGCCGCCAAGGGACAGACACAAGGAGTTCATGATCCACCATCCTCCTACGTTTTCTCATTCGTCTGATCCACTGGATGCTGACGACTGGCTGAAAACCATCACCAAGAAGCTGGAGATCGTGCAATGCACTGACAGGGAGATGGTCCTGTATGCTGCCGGAAGACTTGTGGGGCAGGCTGCAGACTGGTGGGATGCGTACTTAAATGCTCATCCCAATAGGCAGAACATCACATGGCAGGAATTCTGTGACAACTTCCGTACTTACCACATCCCTTCAGGGGTTATTAAGCTTAAGCAGAGGGAGTTCTTGTCACTGAGGCAGGGCACTATGTCAGTGACCGAGTATCTGGACAAGTTCACTCACTTGTCACGCTATGCACCTGATGAAGTCAACACTGATCCAAAGAGGCAGGAAAGGTTTCTGGATGGCTTGATCGGGCCTTTAAACTATCAACTGCAGAGTCATATCTTCCCAGACTTTCAAACACTGGTGAACAAAGCTATTGGGCTGGAAAGCAAGAGAAAAGAGATGGGTGAACAGAAACGCAAGTTCCAGTCACATGGACAGTCTAGCAGCAACACCCGTCCTCGTTACAGTTCTCAGCAGAGCCTGACTCCATATCGTCCTGGTGGTCAAGGTGGGAGGTACCCACAGAACATGCGAGTTGCGGCGCTTGTTTCGGCCACGGCGCTTCAATCCTCGGACACCCGAGCTCCTACCCCTCGAGCCGAGTCGTCCTAACGGTAACTGCGGGCACTGTCGAAACACCAACCCTGTTCGGCTGGTGGATGCTTCAAGTGTGGGAGAGCCGGGGCATTATGCTAACAATTGTCCCAAGAGGGTGATGTAAACTCCGCGAGAGAGACGGTGGAAACGGGATCGGGCAGCCATCTTCGCAGGCTCGTACTCCACAAACACCTAGCAAGAGAGGCCAGCAGAGTCATGTGCGTGGCCGAGTTAATCATGTATCAGTGGAGCAAGCTCAGAATGACGCCGGTGTGGTATTGGGTACGTTTTTCGTCAACTCCGTACCTGCTACCATATTATTTGATTCAGGAGCATCACATTCATTTATAACTGGTCAATTTGTGGCAAAATATAACTTATCTATGAGTTCAATGAAGAACCCACTGATAGTTAGCACTCCTGGTGGGGAAATGAAAACTGGTCATATATGCCCACAAGTAAAGATTAATATCATGGGGGTAGACTTTCTTGCTAATCTGGTAGTTCTAAAATCATGGGGAATAGATGTCATTCTTGGGATGGATTGGTTACAAAAGCATGATGGAGTTATTCGGTGTCGGAAGAGGTCGGTGCGGTTAACCGGTCCTCAAGGGGAGAGAGTAGAATATGTGAGTACACCCTCATCCGAGTAAAGGAGTTGTGAACTCGTAGAAGGCAAGGCCTTGGAAGATATAAGGGTAGTGAATGAATTCCCCGATGTGTTTCCGGAAGGATTTGCCGGGTATGCCACCCGACCGTGACATTGAATTTAGTATTGAACTTATACACGAATCTTGCTCCCATATCTAAAAGACCATATAGAATGGATGTTAAAGATTTAGCTGAATTAAAGAAACAAATTGAAGAACTACTTAGTAAAGGGTTTATCCGTCCTAGTTCATCACCATGGGGAGCCCCCACACTCTTCGTTGATAAAAAGGATGGATCTAGGAGGTTGTGTATAGACTATCGATCACTTAATGAGGTTACCATAAAAAACAAATACCCTTTACCTCGGATTGAGGATTTATTTGATCAGATGAGAGGAGCTAAGGCATTCTCTAAGATAGATATTAGATCAGGTTATCACCGAGTTAAAAATCCGAGTGGAGGATATACCAAAGGCAAGGCATTCACATCTAGATACGGCTGTATGAGTTTACGTGATGTCCTTTGGCTCGACCAATGCACCGACCTACTTCATGTATTTGATGAACAAGGTATTCATGGAGTATCCGGATAAGTTTGTTGTGGTATTCATTGATGACATATTGGTATTCTCTCGGAGTGAGGAAGAACATGAAGATCATCGAGACTCGGTGTTGCGAAGCTTCGAGAACATCGATCGTATGCCAAGTTTAGCAAGTGTGCTTTACGGTTGAAGGAGGTCTCTTTTCTCGGGCACATCATCACGGATGGAGGAATTGCGGTCGATCCAAGCAAGGTTCGGGATGTATTGAGCGGAGTCCGTCTAAGAATGTACCGGAGATCAGAAGCTTCCTTGGACTTGCAGGATACTATCAGAGGTTTATTGAAGGATTTTCTAAGATAGTGAAGCCACTTACCACTCTGCTCGAGAAAGGAAAAGAATTCAAGTGGGATGAGAAGTGTCAGGCTAGTTTTGAGGAATTGAAGAAGAGGCTGACCACAACACCTGTGTTGATCATGCCAGACATACACAAAGGGTTTGATGTATACTGTGATGCCTCTTGGCAAGGATTGGGATGTGTGTTGATGCAAGAAGGAAAGGTAGTAGCTTATGCTTCAATACGGGTTGAGGAAACATGAGCGTAGAACTACCCTACTCATGATCTTGAGTTAGCCGCGGTTGTTCACGCATTGAAGATTTGGAGACACTACATGATTGGAAACAAGTGTAAGGTCTTCACGACCATAAGAGTACGAGTATATCTTTACTCGAAGGATTTGAATTTGAGGCAAAGAAGGTGGTTGGAGTTAATCAAAGATTATGATTTGGATATCCGGTACCATCCGGGAAAGGCAAATGTTGTGGCGGATGCTTTGAGTCGGAAGGGACGGACTAACATGCTAATAGGACACCTGCTACCTCGGGAGCTATGTTGGGAGATGGCACGGCTCAACTTGGGAATATTTGCTTCAAGTGAGACTTTGACATTAGAAATTGAGTCGACGCTTGAGCGGGATATCGGAAAGGACGGTTGGATCGATGACAAGATTGCGAGTACGGGAAGCCGATTAAGTTAGGCAAAGTTCGGAATTCGGAGAAGATGAGAAAGGAACAGTGTGGTTTAAGAACGTAAAGCGTGTACCCGAGATCAAGGAGTTGAGAGAAGCTATCCGTAAAACCCGGATTTTCATAGAAAACCCGAATCCCTGCACCATCGCGATAGTCCCTGGATCGGTGGCTATCGCGTACGGATTGTCTCACGAACGATACACAAAGTCATACATCGCATCACATAAAGTTAATAGTACATTAATTTATTACATGTCCATTATGGAGTACATCATTACAAGCCTCTTGGGCTGAATCGGAGTGAAAATTCTACGCAACGGTAGCTATCTTCTCGAAGGGTCTCCATCTTTATTCTTCCCGCCACGGGCAACTCGAGCGAAGCGACGTATCCCTCGGTCGTACCATCCGTCGGCGTTGCGGTCGAACTCGGACTCGTACCCCGCACACCCAAAGTCTATCCCCAAGGAGTGGGATAGGTCCACGTCACCAACCGTATGCGGCTTTAAGTGGCCTAAATTCTAAAGGGAAAAGAGAGTAGACAAGGAATCGGTTGTGGTTTCCTAAGCGACGACGACGGAGAGTATAAACAAGGTATCTCCATCAATATCCCAAAACCCAAGTCTCTCAACACATCCGGATCCAACCGGTCACCCGAAGACCCGTCACCGGCTCCTACTCTGTCTAGGGGCGATGCGAGAACTTCCTCTCCTCGCATCTCAATGATTACGTGCGGATCGACGAGGTAGGTGGAGCCTCTCTCCTCTAGCCGACCATAACCACGGCTCACCACACTCTCACCTATAGGGGAAGGTAGAAATCCCAAAACATGAGGATCAAGTACGTCTTCTAGGCGGTGTCCATGACCGAGGACGCGGCTATAGCTATAGATCGAACAACTGCGGGAGCGTGTACACACCGTACCCATCCCGGAATAGTACCCGGCCGGTGTACGGCCGACCGAGCCCATCCTACGGGTGAACTCTCGGTAGTTACGAACCCATCCGCATCCGGCCCTCAAAGCTGTCCCCCCTCGGAAGGGACTACACCGGAAGCGTGAAATGCTCCCGTGTGGCCACACGGGAGTCGCTCCGAGAGGGTGGTCTCACCTCCACCGCTCCCCCCACGATACCCCGCTATCCATCCTAAGCGGGTATGGTTCCGCACTTGCCGAGCTCAACACGGCCCTATCCCCACTCTCGGCGGGGGTGGTGTGTACGATGTCCTATAAACAAGTTGATCCACTCGATTTCGGACGGGGCGAGCTCATGTCCTCCAAGCGCACGAAAAACCCCAACACCTAGGCTCCGAAAACCATAACGGGAGGGATGCACCGAGGAGTGCACCCCTATCCCCAATCCCCGGATCGGTTGTTTCGAGCTCACCCCCGCCAAAGTACCCAAAACGCCTTCTCCTGCCGGTTTTACCCCACACACGCCAAGAACCACTATTCCCATCCCAACACATGCATCGCGAAGCTCGGCGTATATACACGCTCACATAAACATATATAGTAGTGGTAGGACAATCAAGGACGGGGGTAAGTAAAGAGGCGGTGCAAGGTTCATCAACATGCATACATAAAGTAAAGCGCTAGCAATACTACTCGGCAATGCCTAATGGGTAGTTCGGTAATCGGTCGGGCGTGAACCTCGGGGTCGGGTAGTCCTCCGCGGCGAAGTCGTCGGCGTAGTCGTACTCCCCGGCTCGGCTCTCGGCTCCTCCTGCTCCTAATAGCGCGAAAAAGAAAATAAATAGCGGTCCTAAGGCAACATAAATCCAAATAAGAGCAATTAAGAACCAGCAAGGGAACAACCACCAACCCAACCCGTAGCTCGAGATTTTAGAAATTTTCTGGAAAAGGTTTCGTAATTTTTGGAGATAAAATGCATTTACTATGATTTTTCGAAGAGAAAATGCATTTTCAGTAAATAAAAATACGTTTTCCCTTAAAATACCCCAGCCACACCGGATCCCCCGAAGCCGGATCCGCTGCGGCCGGCTCCCTGCGGCCCGCGTGTGGGCGAGCTCCCGGGGTGGACGCCGCACGCGATCCCGTGAGGGGATCGTGCGGCTCCGCGCGATGTGGGCGGCATGTGGGCCGCGACCGGGTTGGTCCGGCCACGGCGGATCCCGGCGGGCGGGCGCGGCCACGCCGGTGTGTGGCCTCGGTGCATCCCACCGGCCGGGGGAACTAAATCCCCCCCCCCCCCCCTAAGTGTTCGACGGAAAGCACGGGAGAGGGACGCGGCGGCGATGTACGGCCTCGCCGGCGGCGTGCTCCACGGCGGCTCGGGCGGGCGGTCGGCAAGGCGCCTACGGTACTTCCTCGAGCTGCCGGGCTCGGTGGGTGCCCGAACGGCCTAGGGGCGTCGCGCGCGGTCGTCGCCGGCGTGGGTGCGGCGGCGGCGCGGTGACGGCGCCGGAAACCCGTCTCGGGCGGGGGCGCGGCGGTGTGAGGTGACGGCGTGCGCGGGGTGTGCACGCGCGCCGGTTACTCTGGCCGGGGCGCGGGGGTTGGGATCGCGACGAGGCGTCGCGGTGGTGCACGGCGGAGCCCGGCTCGGCGCCATGGGCGGCGGCGAGGGCGGCGTCCGCGGCCGGCTTACGAGTGTGCGCGTGCGCGTGGTCGGGGGCGGTCGGGTACGGGCGTCCGTGGCGGCCAAGGAATCGGGGCGTGCTTCTTCCCCCCCCCCCCCCCTTCGCGACGGCACACGAGGCTCTCGGCCACAACGAGGCCGCGGCGGCGCGAACCGGTCTAACGTGGCGGCGGCGTTCTACGAGAGAGGAAGGGCCAAGGCTCAGGCGGCACCCGAGATCGACGCGTGCGCGTGCCGGGGTGCACGGCGACGCGGTGCGTCGGGTGCGGGCATCACCCGCGAACGCAAGCACGAACGCGAACACGAACGCGATCGCGAACGCGAACGACTCGGAGCACACGCGGCCAACGACGACACGGGATGGCTAGGCCTAGAATGCGGCGCGCGTCGGTGAAGGCGGCGGCTCCGCACGAAAAGTCCCGGCCTGGCACGAAGGCCGGCCCTCACCCGGCGGCGGCGCGGCGGCGCGGCGTCGAGGAGCAACGGCGCGTTCCCCCCGGCTCGAAGGCCGGGGCATCCACACGGGGAGAGGAGAGGTCGTCCTCACCTCGGTGGCCACGGGCCGTAGCGCGGCGTCGGTGTAGAGTGGTGGTGCGGCTCGGCGGCGAGGGAGGAAGAAGAGGCGGGCGGCGGCGCGGCGTCGAGGAGGAAGGGGAAGCAGAGGATGTAGGCGTTCACGGCGGCTCCGGCTCCTCCCTCGGGGCGGCTCCGGCTTCGCGGCGATCAACTTCCCCGCGGGCGGCTCCTCTCCCCCTCCTCCTTCTCCTCCTCCACTTGCTCCTCCGGCGGACCGGCGTGGGACGGCGGGGGCTCCTCCCCCGGGGCGGTTAGGGTTTGGCTCCCGGTCGGGGCGGCGGTGGCGCTTAAATAGGATGGCGCGGCGGGGACACGTGGGCGGTCGGATGCCCCGAGGCGCGCGGCACCCCGCGGCGGCGGCGGCGCGGCCGGTGTTCCCCCGCGGCTCCCCCTTTGGTCGTCGGCCAAAGCTAAAGGGAGACGATGACGCCCCGGCGTCATCGCGCCTTTGGGCGACGCGGGCGGCGGGCCCACCCGTCGGCGAGTGTGCGCGGCGCGGCGGTTGGTGGGGCACGGGCGTGGGCGGGCCGGGCCGCCAACGGGCTGAAAACGGTGTTGGGCCGAAGTGAGGTTGGCGGCCCGTGTGCAATAGCGTGGCTTACCAATTTTCCTTAGGCCTCAAAAATAGATTCAAATTTGAATTCCAACTCAAAAACTTGAATTCACCCAAATAAAACCCAAATAAAATTCCAATTGAAGAACCAAATTGCCACACTAGCAGGTTATAAACCCTAAAAACATCGTCGAAGCCAAAACTAAATCTAGGAATTGTGGGGGAAAGAAACAGGAAGACAACCTTGTTCGATTTACGAGCACTCCATTTCAATTCAAGTTTTTGAAATTCGACATTTTGAATGCAAGTCAAAACTAGGGATGTTACAGAACTCCCCCCCTCACAAGAATCTCGTCCCCGAGATTAGGAAGTTACCTCCGCTTCGAAGAGATGAGGGTATTTCTCCCTCAACGCCGACTCCTTCTCCCACGTAGCTTCGCGCTCGGAGTGATTACTCCATAGCACCTTGCGAAGCGCGTGGTGGTGTTCCGGTCGACTTCTCCGCCCAGTCCAGGATCCGAACCGGGTACTCCAAGTACTCCAGGGTTTCCTGGACGTCGAGCGCCCGAGCGAGGCACTCTCTTCTCGACGACCACACACTTCCGAAGTTGGGAAACATGGAACACCGGGTGGACTCCCGCAAGCTCCGGAGGTAGCTCGAGTTTGTAAGCCACCTTTCCGACCTTACTCACAATAGGGTAGGGACCAACGTACCTAGGGGACAGCTTCCCCCTGATGTGGAACCTCTTCGTACCTCGGAGGGGTGACACCTTCAAGTAGACGTGATCCCCTACTTCAAACGAGACGTCCTTCCGTTTTGCGTCGGCATAGCTCTTCTGCCTGCTCTGAGCTATCTTCAGGTTCTCTCGTACCTTGGCGACATTTTCCTCGGCTTCGACAATGGTGGCGGGGCCAAAAAAGGTTCGCTCCCCCACTTCGGACCACATCAGCGGCGTCCGACACTTCCTGCCATACAGGGCTTCGAAAGGGGCCATCTTCAAGCTGGCCTGGTAGCCGTTGTTGTAAGAGAACTCGGCATACGATAGGCTTTTTTCCCAGTCAGATCCATAGGTCAACACACAAGCTCTCAGCAAGTCTTCTAGTACCTGATTTACCCTCTCTCGTCCGTCCGTCGGTGCCGTGGGTGGAACGCGGTCTTTGTAGTTCGGCCGGGTACCCATGGAAGCGTGTAAGCTCTTCCCGGGCGAAGCGATGAACCGGGGCCCTCTGTCCGACACAATGCTCCTCGGAGCCCCATGAAGCTTTAGGATGTTGTCTACATACGGTTACGCTAGTCGGCTTACGCGGTAGTCGCGTCCTAACGGGTAAGAAATGTGCTACCTTGGTCGGTCGATCAACAATCACCCATATGGAGTCATGCCCTTTACGCGTACACGGCAACCCCACAATGAAGTCCATGCGATATCATCCCACTTCCACGTGGGTATTTCGAGCGGTTGCGAGCGGCCGGCGGGCCTCCGGTGTTCGGCCTTCACTCGGCCCGACACGTGTCGCATCGAGCGACGTATTCGGCAATGTCTTCCCTCATCTTTTCCCACCAAAACCGTACCTTCGGGTCTTTGTACATCTTGGTACGGCCGGGGGTGGATCGAGTATCGAGAATCGTGGGCCTCTTTAAGGATCGAGTCCCGAATCTCCTTGTCTGAGGCACGCGGATGCGGTCCTTCGGCCACGGTGTACCACGTTCGTCGAGACGATAGTCGGTGCTTTGCCATTCTCTATCGGGCGTTTTACCTCTTGGATCTCCGGACACTCCTTCCGAGCTTGGCGGATGCGGTCTTCGAGTGTGTATTTTACCCGCAAGTGGTTCAACTGCCCCTCCTCCACAATTTCTAAGCTCAGCTTTTCCAGCTCTTCATGCAAAGCGGGTTGCTCCTCTCGCACCATCAGGTTGTTGCAGTAGTGCTTGCGGCTCAGAGCGTCGGCTACGACGTTTGCCTTACCAGGGTGGTAGTGAATGCTCAGGTCGTAGTCCTTGATCGGCTCTAGCCATCTCCTTTACCTCGGGTTCAACTCCGACTGGGTGAAGATATACTTCAGACTCTTATGATCCGTGTAGATGTCGCACTTGTTTCCCATCAGATAGTGCCTCCATATCTTCAACGCATGTATGACAGCGGCTAACTCGAGGTCGTGCGTAGGGTAGTTCTCCTCATGCTTCCTTAGCTGTCGTGAAGCGTAGGCCACTACCTTGCCTCCTTGCATCAACACGCAGCCGAGTCCCTGTCTCGACGCGTCACAGTACACCACGAAGTCCTTGCTCGCGTCGGGCGGGGGTCGGGACCGGGGTAGTGGTGAGACGAGTTTTGAGCTCGGAAGCGGCTTCACACTTGTCCGACCACACATACGGCGTGTTGTTCTTCAACAGCTCTGTCATGGGCTTAGCGATCTTCGAGAAGTTCTCGATGAATCGGCGGTAGTATCCGGCCAAACCGAGAAAGCTGCGGATCTCTGTCACGGACTTCGGTGGCTTCGCCACTTGGACACGGCCTCGATCTTGCTCGGATCTACCGCAACTCCTTTAGGCGACAACACATGACCCGAAACGCGACTTCCTCCATCCGAACTCACACTTGCCGAACTTGGCGTACAAGCGATGCCGTCCGAGCTTCCCCGGTACGATCCTCGGGTGCTTCTCGTGCTCTTCTCGTCGTGCGGGAGTAGACCGGTATATCGTCAATGAAGACGACGACACACTTGTCCAACTCGTCCATGAAGACCTTGTTCATCATATTCATGAAGTATGCTCGGGGCATTGGTCGGGCCAAACGACACGACTTGTGTACTCATACCGCCCATACACGGTTACGAATGCGCGTCTTGTGGATGTCCTCCGGCGGATCTTCATGCGGTGATAACCCGACCGGGAGATCAATCTTGCCGAAGTACTTGGCTTGCCTCGGTGATCCATCAAATCATCAATTCGGGCGGTGGGTACTTGTTCTTGATGGTCACCGCGTTCGGGGCGCGGTAGTCGACGCACGGACGTTGCGTCCCATCCTTCTTTGGTACGAATAGTGCCGGTGAACCCCGGGGTGAGGCACTCGGCCGAATGAACCCTTTCTCGAGTAGTGAGTCTAGCTGCGCCTTCGGCGGTTTCGGCTCAACCTCTCGCCATACGGTACGGACTGCGAGCTATCGGCGCCGTTCCCGCACCAAGTTGATCACGAACTCCACATCACGATCGGGGAGGCAACCGGGCAACTCCTCCGGAAACACATCCTCATACTCACGGACTACGGCACGTCGATATGGCCTTCGTGTGAAGGGCCGTACACGGCCGGGATGTCTCGAGACTTCATCGGCTCGAAGGTAACCCTTGTTCCGTCGGGGTGTAGTAGCGTCACCGGGCTCGGCGAAGTGGAGATGACACCTTTGTGGGCGGTGATCCAATCCCAATATCACGTCGATACCACGGGAAGGCGGCACGGTAAGATCCCCATAGAATGTGTGGCCTTGGATGACCACTTCCACTCCTTTGCACAGCAGGGTGCATCGGATATCCCCGAGCGGAGAGCTCGTGATGATGGGCATCGTTCGGGTGGTTGTAGGGAGGGAAAGTTTACTCACGAACCGAGAGGTGATATAAGACCCGGTTGCACCGGTGTCAAAGAGAACCAGAGCAGAAGTACCACAAACCAAAAACTTACCGATCACGACGTCGGGGGCATCGGCGGCCTCCTCCTAAGTGAGGTGGTTCGGCCTCCCCCACGGCGGCGGCGGGGGCGGTGCGGCCGAGGGGGGTCGGCCTCCTGGAGCAGGTGCCCTCGCGGGAGTGGCAACAGCCTTCTTGTCGGGGCAGTCGTAGGACTTGTGGCCTGGCTTGCCACACGCGAAGCCGGTGACGGTGAAGCCTCCTGCGGCGGGTCTCGCGGTGCTCGGTGGAGCACGGGTGTAGCCTCCAGTCTGCTGGGGGTAGTCGGGGTTCCTCCCTCCGGGGAACGGGCCACGTCCACTTCCTCCGAAGCCACGCCCGGGCTGGTTGTGCCCCGGGCGGTAGCTCCCCCCTCGGCATGTTGCTCGTCCGCTTCTAGGCTTCCGGAAGGATCGGTCGGTCCGATCCCGATCTCCCATCCTCTTCTTGCCCCTCATGCGTTCCTCGTGGCCCCTCCTCTCGTCCTCGACCGCGATGGAGCGGTTGACGAGATGGCGCGAGGGACTTGTGCTCACTTGCCTTCGGCGCACGGCGAAGGCCGTGGTGAAGGCCTCGCGGGGAACCGGAAGCGCTTCTTCGGTCGGTGTTGGTGTCGTCGGGGGCGTACCGCATCATCTTCATGAAGTGACGCTCGTACTCCTCGACCCTCATCGCACCCCGAGTCATGGTGCGGAACTCCTGCGCCTTACGGACCGGCGGCTCGTCGGGGAAGGTGCGCTCGCGGAACGCCTCGCGAGAACTCCGGCCCGGGTGATGAATGCGGGTTCGGGTGGGTGGCGGTGTAGTTGTCCCACCACGCCTTGGCGGGACCCTCCCGGCGGTGCGCGGCGATAGCGACACACTCCTCGTCGGAGCGAGACGGTGAGGTCGAGCTTGGTCTCGATCACCCTCGGCCGGTCGTCGGCCTCGAGTGGGTCATCCGAGTAGGCGAAGGTGGGGGCCTTCGGGCGAATGAACCTCTCGATCTTCCGCGTGAGGTCCTCGTCCCCGCGGAGCGACGCGGTTCCCACCGTTGCCACGGTGCTCCATGGCCTCCGCCATCCTCCGCACCCGCGCGAGTACGGAGCGCCATCACTTCCACCAAGTTAGGTGGGGGTGGTGGTGGGTCGTTCCGGCTCGGGCGGCCTTGCGCGGCCGCTCCTTGCTCAACCTCGGCCTCGGGGTTCTCGGGCGGTGGTGGCGGTGCCTGTCACCTCGGGCCCTAGCCCCCAAGGCTCCTCCACGCAGGGGTGGACGGCCGCGGCCACGACCGCGTCCACGCCCCTGCTGGGCTTCCTCCTCAGCAGCTGCCTCCTCGAGGCGAGCTATCAGCCGGTTGGAGCGGCGGATCGACATCCTTCTGAAAACATAAGGGAAAAGAAAGGAGTTTACGCACGTCACTCACCAACTCACACATGAGTCTTAAGCATTCAAGAAAATAGTTCTAATTATAACCTACACTCAAGTAGAAGAAGCATTAAGACGCAAATAACATCATTAAGATCCAAGCACACGACAAACATGATTATTACACTTGCTCCCCGAGGCCGACTCGGACCTTGGGGTAGCAAGGCAACAAGTCAACGATCTAATACATCGGTACAATCTCAAAAGGGTAGTGTCTACATGGTGTGGCATGACTCTCTTCATGCACCGGAACATGCTCGCGGCTGCATGGAACATCTCATGGAAACTACTAGCATAGATCACTACTCTAGGTCATGCCTCTCTGCTCGGCTCTCTACTCCGTGCGTGCCCGCCGGTACGTGACGGGGGTAGCGGTCCCTCGGTGGGGTAGTCCGGCGGAAAGATCCGGGACACCAAGGCGTGAGCCTCTCGAACCTCCTCGGTCTCGACGGGGGTCGGCGGAGACGGGCCATCGGGCACGGGTGGAGCTTGAGGCGCGGCTGGTGCAGCTCGAAGGTCTCAGTGCGAATCTCACGCTGGGACTCGGGGGGCAGCTCTCCGTTGAGCTCGAAGAGCTCGTCCACGCGAAGTGTGTCGGCGTCCTCCCAAGTCCTCCTCAGTCTCTCGGCCTTGTCCCTCAGGTAGACGGCCGTGCGTGTGAGCCACGCGATGTTGGCGATGTTGTACGCTCGGCTCTTCTCCGGCTTCTCCACCTTGAGCCGCTCACACCCAAGCGGAGGTGAGCGCGCACCGTGAGCGAGGTCGTCCTTGCGCTCGAGCTTGTCCTTCGGCTGTTCGACTCGCTGTCGACCGCGTAGGTCCTCCTTGGCGTGCGGCATCTCCTCCCCGGGTGTCCACCTGCTCCCTCTCGGACCGCAGCGGGGACGGTGGTCGCGCGGTCGAGGCTCAACTCGAGCCGGCGAACACGGTGGCGTAGAGCGGTGTTCTCCCTCTCCGGCTCGGCGCGGCGGGGCCGGCTCGGAGCGCGTCGATGGTGGCGTCCCCGACCCGGCCGTAGAGGGTACGTGACTCGTCCTCCGGTCGGCGCGCGTACTTGTCGAGGTCGACCAAGTAGGCGGCGGTCTCCACCGGGGTCTCGTCGGTCTCGCGGAAGGGGAGCGGCGTCGACGTCGTCTGGATCCCCTCGTACGAAGGAACTCCGTCCACGAGCGGTGCGAGGCGCCAGTAGTCCCGGGGTAGCAGCCGAAGAGTCCTGGTCTCGAAGGAGGCGCGGTGCGTGCGAGTAGGCGGCCCGGGGCCGGCGGCGGGCGACGTCGAGCGCGGTCGCGACGGTGAGAGCGGCGGCCGCGCGGGACCTCTCCCTTGAACCGGGGAGACTCGGGTGAGGGAGCACGGCCGACCGTGCGAGTACCATCCGCCCGGTCACGGCGGGTACGTACTCGGCGCGGTACGTGACGTAGGTCGGAGGGACTCCAAGCCTGAGAAGGGCCCTCTCCATCCGGTGGCGAGATCGCCCCGCGGGTCTCGGGGGGTGATCTCCGCGACCTGGTGCTCCATCTCCTGTGAAACGCAAGAAATTTCCGTCAGCGCAGGTGAGTAAGAAATTTTCAAAGAGGGAACGAGTTTTATAACATAGCTCAAGGGTATAACTATAAAGGTAGAGCGTATAGAGTCCTATCTCTATCGACCTTTCCTAGGGATACGTGCTACGGTCAAGCATGGCTCTGGTACCACCTGTAAAACCCCGGATTTTCATAGAAAACCCGATCTCGCACCATCGCGATAGTCCCTGGATCGGTGGCTATCGCGTACGTAACGTCTCACGAACGATACACAAAGTCATACATCGCATCACATAAAGTTAATAGTACATTAATTTATTACATGTCCATTATGGAGTACATCATTACAAGCCTCTTGGCTGAATCAGAGTGAAAATTCTACGCAATGGTAGCTATCTTCTCAGAAGGGTCTCCATCTTTATTCTTCCCGCCACAGGCAACTCGAGCGAAGCGACGTATCCCTCAGTCGTACCATCCGTCGGCGTTGCGGTCGAACTCGGACTCGTACCCCGCACACCCAAAGTCTATCCCCAAGGAGTGGGATAGGTCCACGTCACCAACCGTATGCAGCTTTAAGTGGCCTAAATTCTAAAGGGAAAAGAGAGTAGACAAGGAATCGGGCTGTGGTTTCCTAGCGACGACGAGAGTATAAACAAGGTATCTCCATCAATATCCCAAAACCCAAGTCTCTCAACACATCCGGATCCAACTGGGTCACCCGAGAAGACCATATAGAATGGATGTTAAAGATTTAGTCGAATTAAAGAAACAAATTGAAGAACTACTTAGTAAAGGGTTTATTCGTCCTAGTTCATCACCATGGGGAGCCCCCACACTCTTCATTGATAAAAAGGATGGATCTAGGAGGTTGTGTATAGACTATCGATCACTTAATGAGGTTACCATCAAAAACAAATACCCTTTACCTCGGATTGAGGATTTATTTGATCGGATGAGAGGAGCTAAGGCATTCTCTAAGATAGATATTAGATCGAGTTATCACCGATTAAAAATCCGAGTGGAGGATATACCAAAGACTGACATTCACATCTAGATACGGGCTGTATGAGTTTACTGTGATGTCCTTTGGCCTGACCAATGCACCAGCCTACTTCATGTATTTGATGAACAAGGTATTCATGGAGTATCTGGATAAGTTTGTTGTGGTATTCATTGATGACATATTGGTATTCTCTCGGAGTGAGGAAGAACATGAAGATCATCTGAGACTGGTGTTGCAGAAGCTTCAGGAACATCAGCTGTATGCCAAGTTTAGCAAGTGTGCTTTCTGGTTGAAGGAGGTCTCTTTTCTCGGGCACATCATCATAGATGGAGGAATTGCAGTCGATCCAAGCAAGGTTCGGGATGTATTGAATTGGAGTCCGCCTAAGAATGTACCGGAGATCAGAAGCTTCCTTGGACTTGCAGGATACTATCGGAGGTTTATTGAAGGATTTTCTAAGATAGTGAAGCCACTTACCACTCTGCTCGAGAAAGGAAAAGAATTCAAGTGGGATGAGAAGTGTCAGGCTAGTTTTGAGGAATTGAAGAAGAGGTTGACCACAACACCTGTGTTGATCATGCCAGACATACACAAAGGGTTCGATGTATACTATGATGCCTCTCGGCAAGGATTGGGATGTGTGTTGATGCAAGAAGGAAAGTTAGTAGCTTATGCTTCAAGACAGTTGAGAAAACATGAGCGAGAACTACCCTACTCATGATCTTGAGTTAGCCGCGGTTGTTCACGCATTGAAGATTTGGAGACACTACATGATTGGAAACAAGTGTAAGGTCTTCACCGACCATAAGAGTACGAAGTATATCTTTACTCGAAGGATTTGAATTTGAGGCAAAGAAGGTGGTTGGAGTTAATCAAAGATTATGATTTGGATATCCAGTACCATCCAGGAAAGGCAAATGTTGTGGCGGATGCTTTGAGTCGGAAGGGACGAGACTAACATGCTAATAGGACACCTGCTACCTCAGGAGCTATGTTGGGAGATGGCACAACTCAACTTGGGAATAGTTGCTTCAAGTGAGACTTTGACATTAGAAATTGAGTCGACGCTTGAGCGGGATATCGAGAAAGGACGGTTGATTGATGACAAGATTGCGAGTACGGGAAGCCGATTAAGTTAGGCAAAGTTCCGAATTCGAGAGAAGATGAGAAAGGAACGGGGTGGTTTAAGAACGAAACCGTGTACCGAGATCAAGGAGTTGAGAGAAGCTATCTGTAAAACCCGGATTTTCATAGAAAACCCGAATCCCTTCACCATCGCGATAGTCCCTGGATCGGTGGCTATCGCGTACGTAACGTCTCACGAACGATACACAAAGTCATACATCGCATCATATAAAGTTAATAGTACATTAATTTATTACAAGTCCATTATGGAGTACATCATTACAAGCCTCTTGGCTGAATCAGAGTGAAAATTCTACGCGACGGTAGCTATCTTCTCAGAAGGGTCTCCATCTTTATTCCTCCCACCACAGGCAACTCGAGCGAAGCGACGTATCCCTCAGTCGTACCATCCGTCGGCGTTGCAGTCGAACTCGGACTCGTACCCTGCACACCCAAAGTCTATCCCCAAGGAGTGGGATAGGTCCACGTCACCAACCGTATGCAGCTTTAAGTGGCCTAAATTCTAAAGGGAAAAGAGAGTAGACAAGGAATCGGCTGTGGTTTCCTAAGCAGCAGCAGCAGAGTATAAACAAGGTATCTCCATCAATATCCCAAAACCCAAGTCTCTCAACACATCCCGGATCCAACTGGTCACCCAGAAGACCCGTCACCAGCTCCTACTCCTGTCTAGGGGCGATGCGAGAACTTCCTCTCCTCGCATCTCAATGATTACAGCGGATCGACGAGGTAGGTGGAGCCTCTCTCCTCTAGCCGACCATAACCACGGCTCACCACACTCTCACCTATAGGGGAAGGTAGAAATCCCAAAACATGAGGATCAAGTACGTCTTCTAGGCGGTGTCCATGACCGAGGACGCGGCTATAGCTATAGATCGAACAACTGCGCGCAGCGTGTACACATGTACCCATCCCGGAATAGTACCGGCCGGTGTACGGCCGACCGAGCCCATCCTACGGCGAACTCTCGGTAGTTACGAACCCATCCTGCATCCGGCCCTCAAAGCTGTCCCCCCTCGGAAGGGACTACACCGGAACTGTGAAATGCTCCCGTGTGGCCACACGGGAGTCGCTCTGAGAGGGTGGTCTCACCTCCACCGCTCCCCCACGATACCCCGCTATCCATCCTAAGCAGGTATGGTTCCGCACTTGCCGAGCTCAACACGGCCCTATCCCCACTCTCGGCGGGGTGGTGTGTACGATGTCCTATAAACAAGTTGATCCACTCGATTTCAGACCGGGGCGAGCTCATGTCCTCCAAGCGCACGAAAAACCCCAACACCTAGGCTCCGAAAACCGTAACAGGAGGGATGCACTGAGGAGTGCACCCCTATCCCCAATCCCAGATCGGTTGTTTCGAGCTCACCCCCCGCCAAAGTACCCAAAACGCCTTCTCCTGCCGGTTTTTACCCCACACACGCCAAGAACCACTATTCCCATCCCAACACATGCATCGCGAAGCTCGGCGTATATACACGCTCACATAAACATATATAGTAGTGGTAGGACAATCAAGGACGGGGGTAAGTAAAGAGGCGGTGCAAGGTTCATCAACATGCATCATAGAGTAAAGCACTAGCAATACTACTCAACAATGCCTAATGGGTAGTTCAGAATCAGTCGGGCGTGAACCTGGGGTCGGGTAGTCCTCCGCGGCGAAGTCGTCGGCGTAGTCGTACTCCTGGCTCAGCTCTCCGGCTCCTCCTGCTCCTAATAGCGCGAAAAAGAAAATAAATAGCGGTCCTAAGGCAACATAAATCCAAATAAGGGCAATTAAGAACCAGCAAGGGAACAAGCACCAACCCAACCCGTAGCTCGAGATTTTAGAAATTTTCCGGAAAAGGTTTCGTAATTTTTGGAGATAAAATGGATTTACTATGATTTTTCAAAGAGAAAATGCATTTTCGGTAAATAAAAATACGTTTTTCCCCTTAAAATACCCCGCCCACACCGGATCCCCCCGAAGCCGGATCCGCCGCGGCCGGCTCCCTGCGGCCGCGTGTGGGCGAGCTCCCGTGGACGCCGCACGGGATCCCGTGAGGGGATCGTGCGGCTCCGCGCGATGTGGGCGGCATGTGGCGCGGCCGGGTTGCTCCGGCCACGAGCGGATCCCGGCGGGCGGCGCGGCCACGCCGGTGTGTGGCCTCCGGTGCATCCCACCGGCCGGGGAACTAAATCCGCCCCCCCCCCCCCCCCCTTAAGTGTTCGACGGAAAGCACGGGAGAGGGACGCGGCGGCGCGGTACGGCCTCGCCGGCCGGCGTGCTCCACGGCGGCTCGGGCGGCGGTCGGCAAGGCGCCTACGGTACTTCCTCGAGGCCGCCGGGCTCGGTGGGCGCCGAACGGCCTAGGGGCGTCGCGCGCGGTCGTCGCCCGGCGTGGGTGCGGCGGCGGCGCGGTGACGGCGGCCGGAAACCCGTCTCGGGCGGGGCGCGGCGGTGTGAGGTGACGGCGTGCGCGGGGTGTGCACGCGCGCCGGTTACTCCCCGCCGGGGCGCGGGGGTTGGGATCGCGACGAGGCGTCGCGGTGGTGCACGGCGGAGCCGGCTCGGCGCCATGGGCGGCGGCGAGGGCGGCGTCCGCGGCCGGCTTACGAGTGTGCGCGTGCGCGTGGTCGGGGGGCGGTCGGTACGGGCGTCCGTGGCGGCCAAGGAATCGGGGCGTGCTTCTCCCCCCCCTTCGCGACGGCACACGAGGCTCTCGGCCACAACGAGGCCGCGGCGGCGCGAGCCGGTCTAACGCGGCGGTGGCGTTCTACGAGAGAGGAAGGGCCAAGGCTCAGGCGGCACCCGAGATCGACGCGTGCGCGTGCCGGGGTGCACGGCGACGCGGTGCGTCGGGTACGCGGGGCATCACTCGCGAACGCAAGCACGAACGCGAACACGAACGCGATCGCGAACGCGAACGACTCGGAGCACACGGCGGCCAACGGCAACACGGGATGGCTAGGCCTAGAATGCGGCGTGCGTCGGTGAAGGCGGCGGCTCTCGCACGAAAAGTCCCGGCTTGGCACGAAGGACGGCCTCACCGGCGGCGGCGCGGCGGCGCGGCGTCGAGGAGCAGCGCCCCGCGCCCCCCCCCCCCGGCTCGAAGGCGGGGCATCCACACCGGGAGAGGAGAGGTCGTCCTCACCTCGGTGGCCACGGGCCGTAGCGCGGCGTCGGTGTAGAGTGGTGGTGCGGCTCGGCGGCGAGGAGGAAGAAGAGGCGGGCGGCGGCGCGGCGTCGAGGAGGAAGGGGAAGCGAGAGGATGTAGGCGTTCACGGCGGCTCCGGCTCCTCCCTCGGGCGGCTCCGGCTTCGCGGCGATCAACTTCCCCGCGGGCGGCTCCTCTCCCCCTCCTCCTTCTCCTCCTCCACTTGCTCCTCCGGCGGACGGCGTGGGACGGCGGGGGGCTCCTCCCCTGGGGCGGTTAGGGTTTGGCTCCCGGCCGGGGCGGCGGTGGCGCTTAAATAGGATGGCGCGGCGGGGACACGTGGGCGGTCCGGATGCCCCCGAGGCGCGCGGCACCCCGCGGCGGCGGCGCGCGCGGCCGGTGTTCCCCGCGGCTCCCCCTTTGGTCGTCGGCCAAAGCTAAAGGGAGACGATGACGCCCCCGGCGTCATCGCGCCTTTGGGCGACGCGGGCGGCGGGCCCACCCGTCGGCGAGTGTGCGCGGCGCGGCGGTTGGTGGGGCACGGGCGTGGGCGGGCCGGGCCGCCAACGGGCTGAAAACGGTGTTGGGCCGAAGTGAGGTTGGCGGCCCGTGTGCAATAGCGTGGCTTACCAATTTTCCTTAGGCCTCAAAAATAGATTCAAATTTGAATTCCAACTCAAAAACTTGAATTCACCCAAATAAAACCCAAATAAAATTCCAATTGAAGAACCAAATTGCCACACTAGCGGGGTTATAAACCCTAAAAACATCGTCGAAGCCAAAACTAAATCTAGGAATTGTGGGGGAAAGATACGGGAAGACAACCTTGTTCGATTTACGAGCACTCCATTTCAATTCAAGTTTTTGAAATTCGACATTTTGAATGCAAGTCAAAACTAGGTATGTTACACTATCTTGAAGGAAGCACACGATTCATCTTACTCTATACACCACGGGAGTACCAAGATGTATCGGGATTTGAAACAGAGATACCGGTGGTATGGAATGAAGAAGGATGTAGCAGCTCATGTAGCTCGTGTGATGTGTGTCAAAGAGTGAAGGCCGAGTATCAAAGGCCGGCGAGATTGCTTCGACCTTTAAAGGTACCTGAGTGGAAATGGGAAGAAATCGGTATGGATTTCATAGTGGGTTTACCTCGTACTCGTGATGGGTATGACTCTATTTGGGTTATTGTGGATAGATTAACCAAGGTAGCGCACTTTATTCCAGTGAAGACGACTTATACAGGAGTGAAGCTAGCTGAGTTGTATAATTCAAGGATAGTGTGTTTGCACGGGGTACCGAAGAAGATAGTGTCAGATCGAGGCACACAGTTTACTTCACGGTTTTGGCGAAAGTTGCATGAATCGATGGATACAAAGTTAAACTTCGGTTCAAGGCATACCATCCTCGGACGGATGGGCGGACGGAGAGAACAAATCAGATTCTTAAGGATATGTTGAGAGCTTGTGCGTTGAAGAACAGTGGCAGTTGGGATAAGAGTTTGCCTTATGCAGAGTTTGCTTATAACAACTGTTGACGCAAAATATGCACCTCGCGCCAAGCACACAGCAAGCCGAACAAGCTAGCTTCACACGCGAAGAGATCACGAGACGTGCCAGTCAATTTTCCCTGAAAATTAACAAAAAGACAAAGTAGTTAAATTCCAAAGCTTGGAACTTGCCGGGTGGTACCAGACAGTTCCATATTCTGACTAGAGAGCCAAGTGAGATGACATATAGCTATAAAGAGCTATCTGTCAACGAACTGAAACCATTAGGGAGCTTTAAAGAGTAAAAAGTAACACAGCTGAATAGATGACGTAAGCATGACGATAGATCGGTCTTTTAAAGATGAACGTGCGCAAGGCCATGACTGATCCCCGTGGTGAACAACATTAAATAATAAATGAAGTAAAAGCACGAACATAAATATGTAATAAACAAGCATGCATAGATCCAAAGCACTAGTCTACCGCGTGTCTAGGTACTTTAAGATTCGTCGGGCACAATACCAAGCAAATCTATCCACCGCATGATACGACTTGCTTGAGACCACGCCACCTTCCACAAACAGATCTATCCACCGCATGATACGATCTAAATATGGAAAGCTAAAAGCATACGATATTTAAAGCATGAATTATGAACGCGTTTTACTCATGAAAGCATAACCGAACACGGCTGAACAGCCGATTCGGGATCCATGAAGAAGGAACGAACATTACCAAGCAAGATAAATCTATCAGATTGGATTGAATTCTAATCCACCGGATGATTAGCTCCAAAACAACCCAAAAACCTGTATCTATCGCGTGATACCCAGCTCTTTCAAAATTTATACAAGATTTGGTAAGCTTGAACCCGCAACATGTAACAACCTAGATCGACTCGGTTTCGGCTATCAAGGAGCATGTGATCCACGTGTTATTTAAGCCAAGGGTACGAACTCGATTCGCATAAGGATCATCAAAAGGGATAAAGCCGGTCCAAACCCATCTAGATTGGGCAAAGAAGTGTTATACGAATTTAAACATAAAGCAAAAAACTCGAAGCAACACGGGGTAACTTAATGAATCTATTGAATCTTGCCAAAATTCAATAGAGCCAATAACTAGCTTCAAGCTAGATCTTAGCCTACCGCATGGCTCATGACCTAACAAGAATCCCTCTTGAACCAAGCTTGAATCTACCGCATGACACTAAGCATGGTAACAAGACTACTTGCATCAGATCTAAATCCACCGCATGATACTAGATATGATACAAGGTTGCGAGTACTCACGGAGGTCGACGGATCGATGAACCCTCTCGAAGAACTCGACGACACGACAAATGGACTCTAGGGTTTGGCGTAAAGCCTGTTTGTATTGAGAATGATTTCGGATCTCCGTTACATACATTCGGGGTTCATATTTATACTGCTAAGCATGACCTCGAATGGATTCGATACCTAATTTATCTCTAAGCGCGATCGCTTATCCATCCATTTGTCCTTTTCGCTCGGGCCACGTCACCATATAATCCCGCAAAATCGGCCCAACGACTTCCTTGCCGAACGGAAGCAAATAGCCGACCGCGGATTTTTACGTCGAATGCATCCGAAGAAACCTTCCTTCCGCCGGACGGATTTCTCACCGAGTTGGACCCACAAGTCAGACTCCTTACCAAATTTTGGTGTTAACATATGCCCCTTCAATTACGGGATAAAAGTGATTTTATTCGGAATTGACTCCAACCACCAACGTCTTCAAATTGAATCTGTTCAACACCCGTTCTCTCTCTTCGCAATCCGCCGGAGTCTTCGTCTAGATCCAAACACTAGATCACCTTTTCTGAGCTCAAATCCCCAATGGCGGCTCAAAATCAAGCTGCTCAGGTAAATTCCTCCACCATAAGCTTCATTCGGCATTCAGATTTTCAATTTTTACCTGAGATTTCTTCTCCGCTTTTCCTCAGGAGCTTTCCACCGAGCTTTTGATCCGTACTGAGGCCAATTCAAGATCCTACTTCCTTGGTCCTGTGGGAGTCCCTGATCCTCGCGAATTAATCGCAGCCGAATCCCAAAGGATTCCCTTCAAAGCGGCTTTAACTAAGCCTCCCCTGTGGCAGGATGCTTTCAAGAACTGGCCCTTGCCCCCAATTGCAGGCTGGAAGAATTGGTACCAAAGAATTCTTGCGGATAAGAGTGCCAGGACCCAAAACTGGGATACCCTCCGCATTGCTCAATGCTTGGAGCTGTCTTTTGCCGAGACCCCAAAAACGAAGACCTCTTGATAGCGGCTTGCCACTTCTGGTCAAATGGCATCAACGCCTTCCTTTTTGGTCACGGCCCAATGTCTCCAACTCTGGCCGATGTATACATGATTACCGGCCTTGACATTTCAGGATCTGTTCGTCCCTGGGATTTCAAAGGTTCCACAAGACAAACAGAGTGAAACCGAGGGAGCGGATATAAAAATTATATCAGAATCATATGAAAGATGCCCCCCTTGGTGAAGTTGAATACGGGCGTTTCGAACATGTGGGCGTGCGGGTTCATCTTCGTGGTAAAGCCAATGAGCCTACTCGAATCACATTGCAATGGCTTCACACTTAGCCAATGGTAATCGCCTTCCCCTTGGGAAATACCTCTGGGTAGTGTATACCACATGCTTCATCAAACTGTCACCCAAATGTACACCGACGAGAGAATAGCATGTGTCAATGGCCCTTGGTGGTTTGTACAAATGTGGCTGCAATCGCACATGCACCAGATTGTTGGTGTTGACCCGAACACCGGCTCTTCCCTTCATCCAACTATCATGAAGGGGAAACCCAAGTCACCAGAGGATGCCACACCTATGGAGAAGCTGCTTCAACCGTTCTCATCAAGCAGAATGTCAGCCAGCTCTTCAAGCTCTTCTTTAAAGGCTTCCCAAACCCTCTCTGGCTTCCTTATTTGGATAATGACAATTTAACTCTCCCTTGTGAGTTCTCCTTTGAAGCTGAACGCCAAGATGGAAGATTTCTGGAAATCCTCAACATCCTCATCCATCCATGCATTCGCAACTGAATTCGGTGGAGGGAGGCTAAACCATAGTACTTATGAATACTATCGGCCCGACATGATGGCTCGACAACTTGGATGTGGCCAGATGCCCCCGAGACTGTTTCTGCATGAATTCCTCAAGCCCAGAGAGGAAATCAAAGAACTTACTCAAACCAGCAGGGTTTTTCAGTATGTATGCAGTCCATCTATTTACACCTGGCCCTTCACACCCACAATAGTAGCTCACCCCACCTTCAACTCCTGGTGGCAAGAATTCCATGACCATATTTTCAGTGAGCCTGTGCATTCATTTTGTATAGAACTGATGCCTGGTTTTCAACTAACTTCAGAGGTAATCATGATTATCCCTTTCCTCAAATCTGGCATTTCTTCCTTTAACTATGTTCTTGATTTTCTTTTTCTTTTTACCCACAGAACACGATGCCTGCCCCTCTAGCCAGGGAGATTACTTACAATGTAGTAGGCCCAGTCTCAACATTGGGATTTAGATCACCAACCCTGGCTTAATTAATGGCTAGGTATGCTACAACAGATCCAACTCTGTCCAGTATTACTGCTGACAAGAGGCAAGGCCTGTCTCTGATCGCACCTCCAAATGCTAAGAGGAGAAGAACCGTCAAGAAAGTCCTCGTCGAGGTAAAATTTCTTCACTCTTGATCACAGGATTACTCTTTTCTGATAAATCTCGTCTTATTGCGATTTCAGCCTAGAACTCAGCAATCCTCAGCTTCAGAACCTGCCAATGCTCCATCCACTGGTATGACCTTTATCACTCCATCCTTTAAGGATCAACACTGGCATTCATCCTTGATCTGGTATTTTCAGAGAAAACAATGGTGGATCAACTTGTGGATGTCCCAGTATCTCAACATGCAAGTCCACCCAGGGCTAAGCCATCTGTCCAAGTAGAGATCTCATCTTCATCAGGGACTCAATCACCCCCTACTCAGACAGAAACACCAACCTCGCCAGAGATGAACTTCCCCATCCAACCGAGCCTTTAAGTCCTTCAAGGGCTCAATCACCTGCGGCCGAGGCAGAAACATCAACCTTAGCAGAGGTGAATCCATTTCTTCTCCAGCCAGAAGCTTCAGAGTTGCCAGAGGCTGTATCACCTCTCACACAGAAGCTTCAGCTTTGCCACGAGCATCCCCTTCACTAGTGGCTCCAGAAATCTCCCCTGAAACTGAACAAAACCCTGTTCCAGTTCAAGAAGTCAGACATGAGGTAATCATTTGCACTTAATCCTGTTATCTTTTATTTTCCAATACCCCTGATTCGGCAATGTTATTCTTTCAGGATCAGGCCCCGTCATCATCAAACCCACCAATGGGGAATAATCCAATTGCCGAGACGAGGGAAAGGGTGCCTCAAGCCATGTCAGAGGAAGTGCAAGAAAAGCTCAAGGAAATTTTTGCCTGGCTGCAAAGAGAGGCCCGAGATCAGATCAGAGACCTTGATTATTTCAAGGACATGCTTAGACCCATCAGCCAAGAACTTCCTGAGGATGTTAGGGCCTCACTTGAACCCATCTCTGGCCTGGATGTTCATTATGTAGCCATAAGACGAGATATGAGGAATGTATCTTCCGTCCTGCCGTTGAACGAAGAAAGCTAAAGCCGAACAAGCCGTAAAAGGAGCACAATCTCGGACCGAGAGTCACAAAGGGACATTGGCCAATGCGAGCTGCTCGTGAGTTGAAAATCGCCGAAAGGCCGCACCGGGAGGCGGTAGCCGAAAAGCTTATCGGCGAAATAGAAGGCCGACGACGGGGAATATAGCCGAACTTCCTGGACTGATAGAGAAAATCCAAGAGGAAGCAACATCGGCCATAGCTAAGGTGAACCAATGTGATGCAGAACTCACCATCTTGTCTGACGCTCAGAAAGATTATCAAGAACGGATGGAGAACATCCACCAGACAACATCGAACGCCTCCAATGTAATTGCAAAGTATTTAAACATTTAGATGTATTGATCGATGTGTAACCGAATTGGTCGTCCTTGCAACATTTGCTCTTGCAACTTTTATTTTCCTTTTCCTCTGCACGTCCTTAAGTGCAATGCTGAACGACCCATTCGGTAATCAATAGCCCGAAAGTACCAATACCCGAACGGCACCTTAACTTCCTTTTAGCCGAGCCAGTCAACCGAATACGACTCAGCCTTGAACTCCAAACGACCCGACGGCGAATCGGTCAAGGAAACCTCTCTACCTTCCAAGTTTCTTGGGATATGCGCCACGATCTAGAGCCACGACCTGAGGCCACGATCTATCTCGCCAGGCCTATAAATGAAAACCGTAGGCGCACCCAGCTCTTCACCAAGCCTTTAGCTCTCAAATCTTCACCAATCTCAAGTCTTCTTTTTCCAATCAGCGCAAATCCCAGAAGCATGGCGAGCAGCAACAACCGGCGCCGCGCCGCTGACGAGGCGGAGGGGAGCCGCGCTAGTGCGCGTCGGAGGCAATGATCGTCAACTTTTTCCTTTACGATTCATCTTCGATCCCCTTTCGTTTTTGACGATCATCTCTGTTTCAGGCTTATTCAATGGAACCCATCTTCTGCGCCGGCCGGTCAGCCCCTGCCGGACGAGCCGCTCGGAGTCGGACCGCTACTCCCCCGTGCCCTACGGGGAACTCGATGCTCTCCGCTTCAAGGCGGAGCTGGAGGTAGCCCAGCGCGAGGCGCGGAAGACGTCTCCAAAAGGGCCGGCGTAGCCGAGGTGGAGTGGGAAGACCCGGCGCAAGGCGGGCCGGCGACCATCGATGGTACGACTGCGAAGCCGCTCTTTAATCCAATCCGGCTTTTGATGCTAATCACCTTTATCTTGCATTTTGCAGCCGTGACGCCGAGCTCAACCCGGCTAAAAATGCCGGTAGAGCAAGCGGTCGACAAGGTGAACGCCCGCGGAGACACGCCGGCGGAGCGCCTTGCCGCGGTGGAGCACCGCGTGGACGATGTGGCCACCCATGGCATCCGCTTGGGCACCACTTTGGGCCGGCCGCCATGGCGACGAATACCGATGCCAACTACTCCACCGGGCCGCGCGGCTTCGGGCGGCGCACCGAAGACATCGAGGAGATCGAGATCATCTTGGAGCGCCTCAACGGCCACGGCGATGCCATTGCCGAACTCACTCATCTCCCGTCTATGTTAAACGGGCTCTTTGATTAGATTGTATTAGGGATGTTTGATATCGGCAATAAATAAAGAACTTTTAATTTCCATGCTTGCACTGCGATGATTTTTCTGTGTTTGCATCCGCGAATCTTGTTTCTTCTTAAACGTATTCGGGAACTCGCTTGAGCCGAACACGCGAAAACAGCTGCCCCTTGGCGTAGAATCCGCAGAAGATCCTTGAATCGGCAATCCGTAAGCACTGTTCAAACGAAAACCCTTCGCATTCGGGAAGAAAACCCTGCCGCTTGGTATTTCAATAACGCATGCCGGCCAGTCATCACTCTCAATGCACTCTCTCAGTCAATAAAATAGTCTGCTGAGATGCCCTGCAAATCCACTCGCACACTCATCCATCACTTCTCATCTCCTCCTCTCGTCCTCGAGAGGAAAAACCCCAAGGCCATGGACAAAGGCAAGCAGCCCTAGGAGGGCAGCACCCCGAAGAAAGGCACGATTCGAGAGTGAGTTTTCCTTTGATTTGCTCCTTGTTTTCTCATGTAGTCTCGCATTTTACCTCCTCTCTACCTTTCCTCTTTCAGCCTTGATCTGCTTCCTGAGGAAATCATCGGGACCGAAGGCATGCCTGAGTACATCTCCTCTGATTCTTCCCTTGAAGCAGAGGACGCCACGCCCGAACAGAGAACCAGCCATCAACTGCGCCGCCGCGTTCGGCACCTGGAGCATGACCTCAGGGACATCACCGCTCGTTGCCAGGCCGAGCACGAGCGTCGCATGGCTCTGGAGGCATTAGTGGGAGGTAAATGTCTCTGACTCCCCTTTGACTCCGTGTTCACATCCGGATCTTTGCCCCTAATGACCACTCCTCTGTCTCAGATGTCTCTGATAGGTACAATAACCTGAAAGCGGCTTGGGACAGCTTGGTTGAGGCAGCAAATCATGGTCACCCCCATGCTTTCCAAGTTGCCGTCACGGTGGTCCTGGAACAACTGAAGAGGGAGCAGCCGAAGAAGCAAAGAAAAGATTGAATCATACTTTCGCTTCTTACGCCAGGCCTTCTGCTTCCCGCCTCCTGGAAGTCCTGATCACCAGGGTTGTTGGATGTAAACCTGCAAGAAGCAGTTGTAATGTAGTTTCATGCTAAGGGCAATGCATCTAGGCATTGGCTATTCCCTCTGTTTGGGGATTTTGTTCTGAAGGCGGCCTCGTTCTTGAGCGCCGGCTATTCCTGTATCAGATGCATGTAATCCCAATGCTGGTGATCACCGATCGATTTCAATACTAGGATAATATTTCTTCAAATATCTTCCATTTATTGTAGCGGAAAATTCTTCTCCTAGTAAAGTTTTCAACATGTGTGCATTACCAGGGACACATCTGACCACGCGAGAGGGTCCTTCCCAGTTAGGAGACCATTTGCCGAATTCACTATATTTGGTTCCAATCGGCAGTAATGCTTTCCAAACCAAATGCCCTTATGCAAACTGCCTAACTTTTACTTTCTTGTTATAATACTTGGCAACCCGCAGCTTGTTCTTTTCGATATTTTCCAGGGCCCTAAGACGGATCATGTGCAAATCTTCTAGCTCATCCATCATTAAGCCACTGTAATCTTTGGAGCTTAAATCTTTCTGCAAAACCACTCTCCTAGAATCTGATTGTACCTCCCAAGGTAAAACCGCATGGTGTCCATAAACCAATTCATAAGGAGATGTTTTCGTAGCTCCATGAGGGGCCATCCGGTAAGCCCATAACGCTTCACTGAGTACCGAATGCCACCTCCTTGGCTTCTGGTCGATCTTCTTTTGTATAAGCTTGATCATGATCTTATTAGAAGCCTCTGCCTGACCATTAGCTTGGGCATAATAGGGAGAAGAATTAAACAATTTGATTCCCATGCTTTCGGCAAATTCTCTGAACTCCAAGGACACGAATTGGGCTCCTTGATCAGTTGTGATTGTCCGAGGGATTCCAAATCGATAGATGATGTGTTCCTTGACAAATTCAACCATGTTTTCCGATGTCACCTTCTTCGGTGGAATTGCCTCAACCCATTTAGTAAAATAATCGTAGCCAAAAGCACAAACTTATGCCCCTTGCTAGATGGTGGATTAATGCGGCCAATCAAGTCTATACCCCGGCCCCCGAATGGCCATGGCTTGATAATGGGATTTAACGCCGATGCGGGAACCCTCTCGAATATTTCCAAACCTCGGCGGTCTTGACATCCCTTGTAATACTCAAAGCAGTCCTCCAATATCGTCGGCCAAAAGCACCCGGCTTGCCGATGACCCATTTCATGCGGTAGGCCGATTGGTGTGCTCTACATATCCGATCATGTACTTCATTCATCATCCTTTTAGCTTCCTCTGGACCCAGGCATCGTAACAACACCCCGTCTAACGATTTGTAAAACAAATTATCATCCAGAAGAACAAACTTTATGGCCTTGTACCTGAGCTTCCTAGAGACTTTTCGGGATGGATCTTTCAAATAGTCAACGATCTCTTTTCTCCAATCATCCTCCGCAAGATCCATTCCCAGCGCATATATGTTTGTAGCAAACGCTTCTTGACTCTCTTTATAACCAGAGGCGCTCTGAGCCAACCTGTTCGCTTCTTCGTTATGTT
This sequence comes from Cenchrus americanus, assembly GCA_947561735.1. Taxonomy (NCBI): domain Eukaryota; kingdom Viridiplantae; phylum Streptophyta; class Magnoliopsida; order Poales; family Poaceae; genus Cenchrus; species Cenchrus americanus. The sequence goes on from OX387240.1 coordinate 63,795,189, forward strand.
CCCTAGGAATATGCTGTAGAGTCACCAACGGAAAGCTCTTCAAGATCTCCCTGCATTCTTCGTAGTAACTCCTCAGCGCTTCACTTTTACATTCGTATTGGCCGTTCAATTGCTTTATTACCAATTCTGAATCTCCATAAACCTCAACCGAAACGGCCCCGGCTTCTCTCAAATATTGAAGCCCCCGAAGCAATGCCTCGTACTCAGCCTGATTGTTTGTAACAGTGGGCTGTATAGGGATAGCAAACTCGAACATCTCACCCCTGGGCGAAATCAACAGAATCCCTACTCCCCCACCTTTACCACATGATGACCCATCAAAAAATAAAGCCCAAGGAGTGATTTCAAGCAAATCAATTGATGGATCATGATGTTCAGTTATAAAATCGGCAATGATCTGACCTTTAATAGCTTTTGCCGATTCGAACTTTAACTCAAACTCTGATAAAGCCAAGATCCACTTGCCAATCCTGCCATTCAAAATTGGCATAGATAACATATGTTTTATTACATCGAACTTAGAATATACAATGCATTCGGCATTCAACAAGTAGTGCCGAAACTTTGTACACGAGTAGTACACGCACAAAGCACGGTTCTCTGCAAGTTCGAATACCTGGTCTCGGGATCAAGTAATTTTCGGCTAAGATACGCTACTACCCGCTGCTTTCCTTCGAATTCTTGAATAAGGGCCGATCCAATGGTTTGGGTGTCGGCCGCCACTTACAACTTGAAAGGCTTATCCAACTGCGGAGGGACCAATACTGGTGGCTCCTTCATATATTGCTTGATCTCATCAAAAGCCTTTTGTTGTTCGTCGCCCCACGTGAACTTCCGATCTTTCTTAAGTTTCAGCAATGGAGAAAACGGCAAAACCTTCTGTGACAGATTTGAGATGAATCTCCTTACAAAATTAATTTTGCCGAGCAGCGATTGCAACTCCTTGAGATTAGTTGGAGGGACAACTTCATCAATGGCCTTCATGCTTTTCTTGCCAACTTCAATCCCCCCTTCGTGGACCAAAAATCCCAAGAACTCTCCAGCCGATACCCCAAAAGCGCATTTGTTTGGATTCATCTTCAAACCATGCTTTCGGGTGCATTCCAAGGTTCTCTTCACGTCTTCCAAATGCGTGTCATGATTCAGAGATTTGATCACGACGTCATCAATGTAAATTTCGACAATTTTGCCGATCAGCTCGTGAAAGATGTAGTTCATGGCTCGCTGATAAGTTGCGCCGGCATTCTTCAACCCAAATGTCATGACTATCCATTCAAACAGGCCTATGTGACCAGGACATCCGAAGGCCGTATTTAATATATCCTCTATTGCCATAAAAATTTGGTTATATCCCGCATTACCATCCATGAAACCGATGACCTTGTGTCCGGCGGCGGCGTCAACCAACAAATCGGCAACGGGCATGGGGTAACCATCCATGGGAGTAGCTCGTTTGAATCCCCGAAATCTATGCGGACCCTCATCTTTCCATTCTTCTTGTAGACAGGGACAATATTAGAGATCCACTCCGCATATCTGCATGGCCAAACGAAGTTTGCATCAAGTAATCTTTCAACTTCTTTCTTCACATCGGCCAATACTTCATCTTTGTAGATTTTCCGGGGAGGTTGCTTGTATGGTTTAAAACCAGATTTGATTGGCAACCGATGCTCAACAATGGAACGGTCCAGTCCAGGCATCTCCGAATAATCCCAGGCGAAGCAATCTTTATATTCCTTAAGCAACTTGATCAATTCCTCCCTAAAGTCTGATTGCAAGTTTGCGCTGATGAATGTCGGCCTTGGTTTGTCACCGCTTCCAATGTCAACTTCCTCCAATTTATCGGCCCACATGAATCCTCGCCCCAACTTGCCGTCAGTGCCATCGACGGGGTTATCCATTAAAAATTGCTGTAAGAGACGACTGCCTGAATCGGCTGTTGATCGCCGCCGACAGCTCAACGAGACCTTCTCCCCGGTCGTTTCTTGAGAAACGATCAATACCTTGGTATTCCCGAATGCTTTCGGTTCCACATTTGCAACGCTCACGGAGTCGTCTCGCTTGGACCACCTCAATATCATCATCTACCCATTGGATGAGCTGCCGATGCATGGTAGATGGGACGCAGCAGATTGGCATGAATCCGGTCCGTCCAAGCAAAGAGGGTCGTAGGCTCCTTTACCTTCGATGACAAAGAAGGTTGTGAGCGGTGTTTTGGACCCGATCATTAGATCCACGTGGGCGCATCCCTTGGTATCCGAAGGATTCCGGCGAAATCGTTCGGTATTATGCTTGTAGGTGTCGAGTCGCCGGGGCCCATGCCAAGTTTTCTGAAAGTGGTGTACGGCATTACATTGACCGCCGCTCCACCGTCGACAAACATCTTGGTCAATGGCTTGCCATTGACATATCCTTTCAAGTATAGCGGCCTCATGTGTCGATTTTTGGCCGGTTTGTCGAAGACGGCTTGCTTGGCCAGCACCAGCTGCGCCATCAGTCCCTCAAGCTACTCATCGTCCAGGGACACTTCTTCCTGCACGACCTGATTAGCAGGAGCCATAAATTCATTCGGCAGAAAATATACCATACATGCTGGCGCCGAACGGTTTGATCCTTCAGGTTTATCCTTCGGACGCCACACCTGTCTTGTCTGGATCCCTGCCTGCCTCAGTTCGCGGTTCCTCAAGTGTTGAACCCTCCTTTTTTGACTCTTTCTTAGGCCAGGCGGGCACCATTGCCCCTTTTGCCAGATGTACTCGTCCTCGTCTTCCTCCTGATCAGCCCACTTCAAATCAGCTTGTCTCTTCCTAAGATGATCAATGATTTCAATTTTTTGACGCCGATCCTCACTAGGATGTATCCTTCCAATTCTTTCATGGACGGATCGGCGATTGGCGCTTCCCCGCCTATACTCAAAGTACCTATCGCCGCACTCGGGGCGGTTTCTCGGTGTGGGAAGCTTCAACCCTTCGTTCCGGCGGTGCCGAAGAATGCGCACCCCCCGGTGTGCGCGCTCCGCTCGCGCGTATATTGCTCCGGATCTCTCCCCGTGCGCTTCCTCTTCGGCCCTGCGCCTCTCCTCCTCGTGCTTTCGTTTCTGGTAGCGCTCTTTCTCTAGCTGGCGCTACCACTTGTTGAGGAGGATGCGCGTAGGCACCCTGGGTTTGGCTCTGGACAATTCCCCGATCTCGAATGGCTCTTGAGAACGCGGGGGGCTTCACCATGCACCTGCTCCAAGGTCACTTGACGTTCTGGGTCTACTGCTCCATCTTGCCTTGCCCTGGCTGAAGTCAAGACCTTGACCTTGCCCTTCTCCTCGGCTGTCACCATGTTGACGGAAAAGCTTATCATGTTCTGGGGAAAAGGGTGGCCGTCCAGTTTCATCTTGTTATCAAACTTGAGATGTCCCTCCTGGATAGCTCTCTGGATCCTCATCCTGAAGACCCTGCAGTCATTGATGGAGTGAGAATTCCTGTCATGGAAGCCGCAGTAACGTTTCTCCTTTACTCCATCGGGCCGAAGCATGGAATGCCCTTCAGGCAACTTGATTCGGCCTTCCTTCACCAGGAACTCAAACAGCTTATCAGCTTTAGTGACGTCGAAATCGTAGGTGCCTTTAGTCTATTTGACCCAGCGCTGATTCATGGTCAATGGTTCCTTCCCCCACATGATTTCGGCCGCGGCCACGTCCGGTCATCATCGAGTCCTCCATTTGGTCGGCCTTCTCCGAGAACCGATTGTAGATATCCGCCACGTCGTCTTGTTTACCGAACCCCGGCGTCTTTCTTAAAACCGTAGGCCCGGTTGCTCATCAACGACCGCTTTTGGGACGGTTGACCCGAGTTATCGAACTCCATGCCAAACAAGCTTTTCACGTACGGCCGACAGCATCCCAGCGACGGCCATGTCGGCCAACTGATCATCTGGCAGATTTAGCGAAAAACACATGCCCTTGATTTCCCTGAACCTCCTGAGGAACTCCAAGGGCGTCTCACTGTGTCTCTGCTTCAGGGTAGCGAGGTCGATCGGCTTCTTTTCCGTGCTACCGCCGAAATAATGGGCGTGGAATTTCCGTTCCGCCTCCCTCCATGTGCTAACCGATTGGGGAGGCAAAGATGAAAACCACCGGAACGCCGCGCCCGTCGGTGACATGGGGAAGTACCGACCCCGAACGCCTCTTCGGATGAGCACTCTCCAAGGCGCGCGTCGGGTAGCGGGCGACATGCTCCACCGTGCTCGTGTCATCCTCGCCTCGAAAACTTTGTAAATTCCATCGGAGGCTTTTACTCTTGGCGGCAGGATCACGTTGTAATACCATTCCGGGAACGGAGGCGTGTAGGTAGGTCCCTGCATTTTAGGTTTGAGGCCGAGTTGATTCTGCATCAAGTCGGCCATCTTCTGAGCCAGGATATCATCCTCCTGCGCGCCCGTAGCTGGTCCGTAACCCGGATTCGGGAGAGCATCGATGGTGCCGTAGTTCATCACCTCGTGGTAGCCTCCGCTGTACAAATTCTTCTGCAGTCTGTTGCTAGCTGGGGCAATCTTGTAGCCGGAAGCAAGTGGGGCTCCAGACGAGCCGAATGCCAGCTCCCCGTACGTGGGCTGATACGGGTTCGGCTGTTGCACAGGTTGACCTGCGCTGCCCTGTGGAGGTGGCTGGACTGGTTGCCCTCTTGCGGCCTGCGGTGGGGGCTGAACTGGCTGAACTCTAGTGCCTTGCAGAGGAGGCTGGAAGGCTTGGCTCCCAACGCTCTGCGGAGGAGGCTAGGCTGGCTGGCTCCGCAATGGAGGCTGAGAACTGGACTCACCCATTTCCATGGTGCCTCCTTGAAAGGGTGTTCGATTGAACACTTGCTCCATGCCTGGGCCGAAGACAGCCACCATCATCTGTTTGAACACACCCAGGAAAGCTCTATGGTGCCTGCTTAAGATGTGATCTGCGGCATCTCGGAACGCCTGCATGCATTCCTCCCTCTCCTGCTGGGTCGTAGCGTCACTCTCTCCTGGCAACAAGACCCTGGGCATCTCATTCTTTAGGTATGGGACGCCACTCCTGTTCTTCTTGAATGACAGCAAACACTTCTGCTGGAACTGATCCGCAGCATCCTGCAGCTGTTGCCGCTGTTCCGGAGAGAGGTCTTCGATGTTGACATCCATAATGTCCCTGATGTCAGGCATCTTGATTTTCGGCTGTGGTCCCACTGGGCGTGCCAAAAAGTGTGTTGACGCAAAATCTGCACCTCGCGCCAAGCACACAGCAAGCCGAACAAGCTAGCTTCACACGCGAAGAGATCACGAGACGTGCCAGTCAATTTTCCCTGAAAATTAACAAAAGACAAAGTAGTTAAATTCCAAAGCTTGGAACTTGCCGGGTGGTACCAGACAGTTCCATATTTACGGCTAGAGAGCCAAGTGAGATGACATATAGCTATAAAGAGCTATCTGTCAATGAACTGAAACCATTAGGGAGCTTTAAAGAGTAAAAAGTAACACAGCCGAATAGATGATGTAAGCATGACGATAGATCGGTCTTTTAAAGATGCACGTGCGCAAGGCCATGACCGATCCCCGTGGTGAACAACATTAAATAATAAATGAAGTAAAAGCACGAACATAAATATGTAATAAACAAGCATGCATAGATCCAAAGCACTAGTCTACCGTGTGTCCAAGTACTTTAAGACCCGTCGGGCACGATACCAAGCAAATCTATCCACCGCATGATACGACTTGCTTGAGACCACGCCACCTTCCACAAACAGATCTATCCACCGCATGATATGATCTAAATATGGAAAGCTAAAAGCATACGATATTTAAAGCATGAATTATGAAGGTGTTTTACTCATGAAAGCATAACCGAACACGGCTGAACAGCCGATTCGGGATCCATGAAGAAGGAATGAACATTACCAAGCAAGATAAATCTATCAGATTAGATTGAAATCTAATCCACCGGATGATTAGCTCCAAAACAACCCAAAAACCTGTACCTACCGCGTGATACCCAGCTCTTTCAAGATTTATACAAGATTTGGTAAGCTTGAACCCGCAACACGTAACAACCTAGATCGACTCGGTTTCGGCTATCAAGGAGCATGTGATCCACGTGTTATTTAAGCCAAGGGTACGAACTCGATTCGCATAAGGATCATCAAAAGGGATAAAGCCGATCCAAACCCATCTAGATTGGGCAAAGAAGTGTTACACGAATTTAAACATAAAGCAAAAAACTCGAAGCAACACGGGGTAACTTAATGAATCTATTGAATCTTGCCAAAATTCAATAGAGCCGATAACTAGCTTCAAGCTAGATCTTAGCCTACCGCATGGCTCATGACCTAACAAGAAACCCTCTTGAACCAAGCTTGAATCTACCGCATGACACTAAGCATGGTAACAAGACTACTTGCATCAGATCTAAATCCACCGCATGATACTAGATATGATACAAGGTTGCCGGTACTCACGGAGGTCGACGGATCGATGAACCCTCTCGAAGAACTCGACGACACGACAAATGGACTCTAGGGTTTGGCGTAAAGCCGGTTTGTATTGAGAATGATTTCGGATCTCTGTTACATACATTCAGGGTTCATATTTATACCCTGCTAAGCATGACCTCGAATGGATTCGATACCTAATTTATCTCTAAGCGCGATCGCTTATCCATCCATTCGTCCTTTTCGCTCGGGCCACGTCACCATATAATCCCGCAAAATCAGCCCAACAGCTTCCTTGCCGAACGGAAGCAAATAGCCGACCGCGGATTTTTCTGCCGAATGCATCTGAAGAAACCTTCCTTCCGCCGGACGGATTTCTCACTGAGTTGGACCCACAAGTCAGACTCGTTACCAAATTTTGGTGTTAACAACAACAACTATCAGTCCAACATTAAAATGGCACCTTTTGAGGCTCTGTATGGAAGGAAGTGTAGAACACCATTGTTTTGAAACCAGACTGGTGAGAGACAACTCTTTGGACCAGACAACATACGAGAAGCGGAAAAGCAAGTTGAAATCATAAGGGAGAATCTTAAAGCAGCACAGTCACGTCAGAAGAGTTATGCTGATCCTCGGAGAAGAGAGGTGATTTTGGAAGTCGGTGATTATGCATACCTCAGAGTGTCACCTATTCGGGGATTACGAAGGTTTAATGTCAGTGGGAAGTTATCACCTCGATTTATCAGACCTTTCAAGATTTTGGAATGGAAGGGAGAAGGAGCATACCAGTTGGAGTTGCCAGCACAGTTGTCGGGAGTCCATGATGTGTTCCATGTATCACAGCTGAAGAAATGTACAAGTGAGGTTAAGATAGAACCAAGTACGGTTAGAGGATATTCAAATGGAGAATGACCCGACATACAAAGAATACCCCGTTAAGATCTTGGATATATCGTAAAGAGTTACCGGGAGTAAGATCATCGAATGTGTAAAGTACGGTGGAGTCATCATACTGAGGAAGAGGCAACTTGGGAAAGAGAGGATGAACTTAAGGAAGACTTTCCTCAGCTGTTCTCTAAGTCTTCTGAATCTCGGGACGAGATTCTCTTTAAGGGGGTAGGATTTGTGACACCCTAAAATTCCATCACTAAAATCACTTAGCAACTTAAATTAGTCTTAAGGATTTAAAGAATTTAAATTGCTATTTAAATTGAGCTCTAAAATATTAAACATAATTTAATAAACTTAGATACAACAAGTGTTTGTGCATCATCAGTTGGCTTGCATGGTTTTTGGTTGTTTGTGTGGTTTCTAAAAAGTTTATAAATTTTTGAGAAAAGATTTGAAGGAGTTTTGATTTGAATTTCAAAAGAAAAGTGGTTTGCAAAAAGAAGTTTTAAAAAAAAGAAACCGTGCCTTGCTCCCCTTTCGGCCCAGCCACGCCTGCCGGCCCAGCTAGCCATCCCGCGCCGGCCCGCCTCTCCCTCTCTCTTTTTCTTTTCTTTTGCTGTCGCTGACGCCCGGGCCCCACCCGTCAGCCTCTCCTTTCCCTCCCTTCCTTTTCTTCTTTCCCTGCCTCGCCGGCCCGCCGCCGCAGCCGCGCGGATCCCGCCGCGCCCCGCCTTCTCCCCTTCCTTTTTCTCCCCAGTGAGCTTGCCAATTAAGGCATTTAATCGTCCAGGCACGATTGGGGCCGTTTCCCCTTTCCTTGCACTGAGCCGTGATGGCCGCGACCATCAATGGCAAGCGCCGCCCGGAGTCCGCCGCCTCCCTTCGCCTTCCCCCCCCTGCGCTTCTATTTAAACCCGTGCTCGATCGCCTGCGCCTCCCTTTGCCTTCCCAACACACCTACTCGCTTGCTCGAGCCTCAATTCCCCAGCGCCGCCGCCTCGGGTCCCCGCCACCGCCGTGCAAGCGTCGCCGTCGGTGAAGGACCACCTCCGCCGCCTCCCTTCACTTCTCTTTGGGTTCACCAGGGGCTCATCAAGCTCAATTGGGTGTGAGGTTCGCATCCTCGGAGCCCGTGGCCGCCGTGCCTCGTCCACGCCGGAGCGTCGCCCGTCCCGCCGCCGTTGCCAAGCTCCGCCGCCGTTGAACCCTCTTCATCTTCAAGCTCGCCCGCTTCACCCTTGAACCGTGAGCAACTTTCCCCGCCCAATTTCCCTTCTCTTCGTGCACGGCCCGCGTGCCCACGAGCTCGCCGGAGCGGCCGCTCCGCCCCCTTCCGGTGCCGGCCGCCGGTGAGGCGCAATAGCCCCCATAGACCCAATGAACACGTGCGCAAGCGTCCCCGCGTCATTTTGCACTAGCCCGTGGTCGGAGAGGTGGCCGGGAGCGTCGTCCAGGGCCAACGCCGGCGAGCTCCCGCCGCGCGCGCCGCTCTCCCGGCGACGCCGCCGCCGCCCATCGCGTGCACACGTCCAGGGCCGTCGGATCTCGCACGAGCGGCCCTGATCACGTACCCCTTCGTTTGAAACGGGCGGTCCACCGTGGACCCGTGCACCGGGTGCGCGAGTCCGTGGCCGTTGGATCTGAGATCCACGGTGCTGGGCTGGCCGTTTTGTTTAAGAGTCCCTGGAAGATTTTAAATTCACATGCCGATCCTTCCACCTTTGAGAACTTTTACGGTTAGGTCCTGATTTTTATGTTTTAGCCCCTGGCTAGCCTAGATAATGTGTTTGTACTTAAAACAAGATAACTTGAAATATAATCGGAACATGGAGAACCACCCAAGACAACAGTACAACCACAGTCCACATGGCTCTGGCTTAGCCAAATAATTAGGAGAGTGGGTTAGCTGATAGCTCTTTTCCGAGAGGGGCACAGGAGGCTCGGGGTTGCAGGGGTATAGCCCGGTTCTTTTGGGGTAGCAGCCTTGGCTAAGGTGCTGACCACTAGGGAGGGTTATGGTCCGCCCTGGGCTCTAACTGTTGCGAGCTGTTGGTTTCTCTTCTTTCCTTTGTAAAGGCTTCGTACTGGACCCCTAGCCACTCACCTTGGAAGTGTTTAAGGGTCTGGCTAACCCGGGCAAAACGGGGAACACGAGCTGTGGGTAAAGTGTACAACCTCTGCAGAGTGTAAAACTGATCGATCAGCCGTGCTCACGGTCATGAGCGGCTTGGACCCTCACATGATTAATAAACTTGAAGATTAATGCAAAACATGGGTTGGTGGGTTTGGTTTGAGGTTTCTTTATTGATAAGTGGGTTGGTATACACTTACACCTAGTAATTAGGTGCTTGCTAATAAAACTTGACCAACTTATAAAATGCTTACCGCTGTGAACCATAGCCTATCCTTGATAGCCTTGCATTGTTTCCCCCACTTGCTGAGCACCAACCATAAGTGTGCTCACTCTTGCTTACCGCTGTTCAGAGGAGAACGTCAGAGGCGAGGACGAGTACTGGAGTGACTACGAGGAGTTCTAGGTCATGCGGATCCCCCAGTCATCACGCCTGTGGAAGTCAAAGATGGAGCTGCTCGTCGCTTAGTTATCGTTGTGTTCGGACCTTCGAGTCCACCTCTCTGGATGTAATAATGGATATCGTACTGGTTTAACTCTTGAACGATTTATTACTGCAATGGTATTACTCTCGTTTTGTCTATCATGTGTGTGTAAAATGATCTTGTCGCACACGTGAGATGCATTCGGTTTTCCTTCTAAAATCGGGTGTGACAGAGATCCTCCCTTGTCCACGCCACCCGCTCACTGAAGGAGAAGGAGAAGGGGGAGAAGAGGAGGGGGAACCCGGAGGCCTGCCACAAGTACACCGACGCCACGGTGAAGACCCGGAGGCCGCCCGTGGGACTCCAGGATGCCGAGGAGCTGTGAACCGCGACGCGCCAGTACCCCTGCTTCCTCTACGTCGCGCCACCGACTTCTCCCTCACCACCGACCCTGCTTTGCTTCCCTTCATCGACGCCTGCGCTTCGGCCCGTGGCCACTCAGGTGAGGGACGGTCGATCCTCCCCTCTGTGAAGCCCGGCCATCGAGCCAAGAGCAGGAACGTCGTGCCCAGGACGCCACCTCGCACGCGCTGTGTGATGTCGGCCATCGAGCCAGGCTAGGAAAAATCGCTTCTTGTAGGTGCCGCTGCCGTCTTCGCCGCGCGCGCAACCCTGCTAGCCACCCTTTCTTCCTCGTTCCGCGATTCGTCTTTCCCAGTCGTCGCGCCGCCGCTGTTGTCCCGGTCGTCGCCATGGCCGAGGCCACGACGCATGCACGCACGCACCCGCGCATGTGTCCACGCGCCCGTGCACCCACGCACGCGTTCGCCTAGGAAGGGAAACAAACCCCAACCCTTTTCTTCCTGTTCCTCAGCCGAGCTAAGCTCGCCGACGTTTCGCCGTGGCGAGCCGAGGCGCCGCCCTCTGTGGTGTCGTACCACCCAGTGGTGCGAGCGCTGGGTCGTTCTAGGGCTCGCACGCCCGTTCTCGTACACGCACGCTCGGTCTCTCACCGACACCGGCTACCCCAGCCACGTCGTCGGGACCCCGTTCCACCGCGTGTGGGCGCGCCTAGCCGCCATCCCGCGTCTGTTGCCGAACCGGGGGAGGGCGTCCACGCTTGCGTGGCCGAGCATGCGCCCTGCACACGAGCTCACCCTTGCGTAGGCGCTCGCGACGAGACACCGCAGCAACCCCCAGCCTCGCCGTCGTCGACACGGCGCCCGCCGCCGCACCGAGCGAGACCTCAACCTCGTCGCGCCAGTCATCCTCTTCTGGACCGCACCTTTTCTTTCCCTAGTGAGCCGTTTGGATCTCGCGAACCTCGCGGTGGGGCTTGTCGTCTAGCCGCTGACCCTCCTCGCCAGCGGCGATGCTTGCCGAGCCGCCGCCCTCTTTGTGGCATTCCATCGAACGCCTGAGGCGTCACCCCTGAGGCCAAGGAGTGCTCATTGCACACCTTGGGCCACACGTCGATCCGGCCTCAGTTGATCCCGTGGATTCGGTGCGGTCGTCCACTCTCGTTGAAGCCACACCGCACTCTGCACAGTGTTACGCCGTCTCTGATCCCGGGGCGGATCTCTTGCGGTTGCCCCGTCACCGGCCACGTGGGGCCGCCAAGTAGGCAAGCACCGGCTTAAAGCCACCAACGTGGCCGCCTCATCAGTCTTAGTAGCCGGCCTGCAGCCAGCTAGTAGCTAGCTTTAAGCCCTTTAGAGCCAGCCAGTAGTCAGCTTATGGTTAGTGCTATTGTGTATGCATATTTTATTTTCAGAAAACTATTTTATCTTTGTAAAATCCTAGTAAATTCATTTTAGCTCCGAAAAATATAAAACCTTTTTCCGGAAATTCTCTAAAATCTTAAACTCCGTGCTAGGCTAGTGTTTGCTCTCTTCTGGCTCTTAATTGCCGTTCTTTTGGAGTTAATTGCTTTAGGACCGCTGTTTATTTTCTTTTACACGATAATAGGAGCAGCTGGAGCCGGGGAGTTGATCCCGGAGTACGACTACGCCGACGACTTCACCGCGGAGGACTACCCGACCCCAGGTTCACGCCCGACTGATTCTGAAATACCTATTAGGCATTGCTATATAGAATGCTAGCGCTTTACTTTAAATGCATGACGATGATGCGCCTTGCACTCCCTACTTTAAATATCTTGTCCTTGATTGTCCTACTACTATATATGTTTATAAGCGTGTATATACGCTGAGCTTCGCGATGCATGTGTTGGGATGGGAATAGTGGTTCTTGGCGTGAGTGCGATAAAACTGGCAGGAGAAGGTGTTTTTGGGTACTTTGGCGGGGGTGAGCTCGAGACAACCGATCTGGGATCGGGGATAGGGGTGCACTCCTCAGTGTATCCCTACTTTGACGGTTTTCGGAGCCTAGGTGTTGGGGTTTTACTTGCGCTTGGAGGATATGAGCTCACCCCGGTCTGAAACCGAGTGGATCAACTTGTCGATAGAACCTTCGTACACACCACCCCTCTGAGCGTGGGGTTAGGACCAAGTTGAGCTCGGCAAGTGCGGAACCATACCTGCCAAGAGAATAGCGGGGTATCAGTGGGGGAGCGGTGGAGGTGAGACCACCCTCTCAGATCGACTCCCGTGTGGCCACAAGGAGGCATTTCACAGTTCCGGCGCCGTACCTTCGCGGGGGGGGGGGGGCGTTTTGAGGGCCGGATGCAGGATGGGACCGTAACTACTGAGAGTTCGCCCGGTAGGATGGGCTCGGTCGGCCGTACACCGGTCGAGTGCCATTCTAGGATGGGTACATGTGTACACGCTCTGCAGAGTTGTTCGATCTATAGCTATAGCCGCGTCCTCAGCCATGGACAATGCCTAGAAGACATGTTCGTTCCTCATGTTTTGGGATTTCTACATCCCCCTATAGGTGAGCGTGTGGTGAGCCGTGGTTGCAGTCGGTTAGAGGAGAGAGGCTCCATCTACCTCATTGATCCGATTGTAATCATTGAGGTGCGCGGAGGGGAAGTCCTAGCATCGACCCTAGACAGGAGTAGGTTGTGGAGATGGGGCCCTGGGTGACCAGGTGGTTCCGAGCTGTGTTGAGAGCTTTGGGGTTGGGAACTTGACGGAGATATCTTGTTTATACTCTGCTGCTGTTGCATAGGAAAACAGAGCCGCTTCCTGGTCTCTTTTTCTCCCCTTTAGATGATAGGCCACTTAAAGCTACATACAGTTGGTGACGTGGACCTATCCCACTCCTTGGAGATAGATTTTGGGTGTGCAGAGTACGAGACCGAGTATGACAACAACGCCGATGGATGGTACGACTGAGGGATGCGTCGCTTCGCTCAAGGATGGCGAGAAGAATAAAAGATGGAGACCCTTCTGAGATGTTAGCTACCGTTGCGTAGAATTTCACTCTGATTCAGCCAAGAGGCTTGTAATAATGCACTCCATAATGGACATGTAATAAATTATGTACTTTTACTCTTATGTGATGCGATGTATGCCTTTATGTATTTATCTGTGAGACGTTCTGTACGCGCTAGCCACTGATCCAAGGACTATCGCGATGGTATAGGGATTCGGGTTTTCTATGAAAATCCGGGGTTTTATAGTCATCCTCTGCTGCCGATGGTTTGTGTATCTCCATCTCCGTCCCTCTCTCGGTTAGATCAAGAACACCATGTATATTCATTGTCCAAGTAAATTACAGGGTCAGATAAGCTCGTAGATGATCCGCAAGAGTTAACAAATTGGTCAAAAGAAATTCGACGGGAAGCGTCCAATGCCACTTTGCTAATTAAGTACATTTTTGTGCATTGTAAAAAGTTCCCCGAAACCTTGATACCTAGCAAAAAAGTGGACCGTATAATGGATAATTGACACAACGATATGCCAGCATGGGAGTTATATAATGGTGACGAGCTTTGCGGCTGCACGAGACAAACCACATTACATGAGGGGAGACAAGCCACTAAATATGGAGCAACAAGTACTGCTGCTGAACAAACATTCTTTTGTACATTTAGCCAACAAAATGTTAAAAGTGTCTGTCCAAAATACTATTGTTAAACCAGTTCCGTAAATTCACTCCAACGAGAAATCAGACTTTGAGTCTCCTGGTATGGTCGCAACCAGGAGATTCGGGTTCGATTTCTCGTTGGAGTGAATTTATAGGATTGATTTACAAAATCTCCTCACCGGTGAAGCCCGAGTTAGGAAATTTTCTAAACCGAAATTATGTTCCATTCTCTTAACCACATCAGCACACCTGCTTAGTTTGGGATATATTGTGGATCATGTCAGCCATCCCTACCAACTACTTTCACATTTTAAAACACTTGGGAAAATAGGTCATGAGAAATAAAATTGCCTACAACTAAGCAATAGCTTTGGTGGTTAGCAGCGGTGGTTGTACCCTGTACCTAATAGGGATGAAGCCTCAGATTTGACATTTTTATTAATATGAATAGTTCTTTTTTGATAGGCAACATGTTTGTGGTGATCTTGTCGATCTCAAGATCTTATAGGCAACATGTTTGTTGATATTTGTGGTGATCTTGTCGATCTCAAGATCTAATGCTCTCTCATAGGCATTCTGATAAAGGTAAGGATGTGTGTAGTGTGCACGAGTGTGTGGCTATACCATGTGCTTTATTAAAAACACAAAAAGCAAACAAGAAATGCCTGGTTGAGTTCCAATTCCACTGCTTGGTCATCCTAGTCTAGTTTAGTTGGGTGACGCGCTAGCGTGACGGCGTGCACAGTGCCGCACGTCCCAAAACCACGCGATATGCTTCACAACTAAAACCACGTACGCGTGTATATAACATTAAACAAAAAGTGTAGAGTACATAGAGCAACTCCAAGAGTCTCTCTAAAAATCACTAGCTAAAATCCTAATTTAGATAGTATGTAAAATTAAATAGCTAGCACAAAGTTGTTGGAATCCAACAACCTCTCTAAATTGAACTCTGTATATACTCCACCACCAGTGGGTCCCGCCTGTCATATCCAAACTCTACTCTCTCCAACTCAATGACGCGTGGACCCCACCCCACAACCTTATATGCTTCTGCTCCTTCTCCCATCCATGGCAGCCAGGGGGTCGCCATGGCTCCACATTAGGACCTCGCCGTCGCAATCGGCTCGCCCAGCTCGCGGAGCTTCGCCCGCCATCAATTCACTGCTGCCGCTGCCGATTTCCTCCCAAGTTCGCACCCCAGCCCGACGGCGACGGAACCCCATTTATCATCTCCCCCAAATCCGGCACCTCCATGGACATCCCCAAGCCGCCGTCCATGGCCGCCTCGTCGGCGGTGTCGGAGGCGCCGAACCCGCACACCTTCACCTGCGAGCTCCCGCACTCGATCTATGCGCTCGCCTTCTCCCTCGCGCGCTCGTCCTCACCTCCGACAGCTTCCCCGAGGACACCCACAATCGCGTCTCCCTCCTCGCCTTCGACCCCGCCCGCCCTCCGCGCCCTCCCTCCTCGCCTCCTCCGCCGACACCCTCTGCATATGGAGCGCCCCGCTCGACGACCTCTCCGCCTCTGCGCCGCCACCCGAGCTCCGCTCCGTCCTCGACAACCGCAAGGCCTCCTCCAAATTCTCTGCTCCCCTCACCTCCTTCGACTGGAACGAGGCCGAGCCCCGCCGCATCAGGACCGCCTCCATCGACACCACCTGCACCGTCTAGGACATCGATTGTGGTGTCGTCGAGGCGCAGCTCATCGCGACAGTGGTGCTGCCTGCGCCCGCGAGGGAGTGGCGACGGCGCTCGAACGCCATGGAGCGCCCAAGATTTTGGCGCGGGGCGAGAGCGCGGGAAGGTGGCCGAGAGCATGGGGAGGGCGGGCTGGGGTTTTTTATATTTATTTTATCAAGATTTTGCAAAAATATATGATCCGCCACAAATTTTCCAAAACTATACATCTGCCGTCGTGGCCCACGGCATCAGGGACAAAACGTCGTGGCCCACAGCGGTAGGAGCCGCCAGGAGTGGGCCCTTAGCGTGGGCCAGACATAGCGTCGTACGCCACGGCGTTAAGAGCCTAGCTGCCTATATAACACCAAAATTCAGCCGAAAATGTCATAATAATTCGAAAAAAGAAAAAAGAGGGGGAAGAGGAGAAGGGGGTGAGGAGGAGGTGGTGAAGGTGCGAAGCTCTGCTGGTTTTTCGTCTCGTCAGAGGTAATACTCTAATACTTAATAGTTTTAGTGTAGATTTGCTTAGTAGATATATAGTTTTAGTGTAGATCTGCTCAGTAGATATATAGTTTTAGTGTAGATCTGCTTAGTAATTACATAGTTTTAGTATAGATCTGCTTAGTAAAGTTAAAGTTTTAATTATAGTTGTAGTGTAGCTCTGAGTAGATATATTTTGTAGTTGCAGAAAATGTAGAAGTTATCGATATTACTTTAATTTGTTTAGAAAATATTGAAAATGATTTCATTTGTTGTAGAAATTGTAGAAAATACTTATATTTGTTTAAAACAATAACTAGAGATGTTTGCTGCTGCTGGAGGGGGAGGATGGTAATGGTGGTGGTGATCCGAAGGGGAAAACACAAATACAACACCTGATCTGAAGAAAATGAGCACGTTTGAAAAGAGGCATGCTTCGATATATGCAAGGAAAAACTGCTGATGGCATTGCAAGAGGAGAGAAACCTCCTTGTAATGGTCTTTATGCTCCCATAGACATGCATCATTATTTGCAACGGAAAAATGTAGATGCCATTGCAAGAGGAGAGAAACCTCCTTATGGTGGTCTTTATGCTCCGGGTGGTCTTTACGGTCCTTCGTCGTCAAATCGCAAGGATGACTAAATACAAGAACTTTGTATGATGTTGTAGTCTTTGACCATGCGGTGTTGTAATATTTGAACTTTGTATGATGTTGTAGTCTTTGATCATGCGGTGTTGTAATATTTGAACTTTATATGATGTTGTAGTCTTTGACCATGCGGTGTTGTAATATTTGAACTTTGTATGATGTTGTATTTTTTGACCATGCGGTGTTGTAATATTTGAACTTTGTATGATGTTGTAGTTTTTTACCATGCGGTGTTGTAATATTTGAACAATTCTGGTCGCCGCTTCTGGCATTACTCACGAGCATGGGTAGGAAAAACTCCATGACATCAGTCCTTCAAATTTTTTTAAAAAACTTCCAACCGCCGCAGCCCACGGCGGCAAGGAACAAATACCGTCGTAGCCTACGGCGTTAGCTAAACGCCACGCTGCCACCTGGCGTTAGGCCCCTAACGTCGTGGCCCACGGCATCAGGGACATAACGCCGTGGACCGCGGCATTAAGGGTACGGGCCCACTCCTGGCGGCTCCTACCGCCGTGGGCCACGGCGGCAGATGTACATTTTTGCAAAATTTGTGGCGGACCATATATTTTTGCAAAATCGTGATTATATATATATATATATATATATAATTTCGCGCCGCGCTCGACATATATGGCTAGTGAGGAGGAGTTTTTGGCTAGTGTGTTCGACGGAGGAAAAGAATACTGAGGCTGTTGGAACGAAGTTTTGGTGGATTTTTCCATTTTTTAGCTAGTCTAACTCATTTGACTAGTCTATTGGAGTTGCTCCTATAATTTACATGAGCCACCCATATCTCAGATGAAATTTAGCTGTGATAGTATCAAGTAGTACTTACATGTACCATGTACCAGAAAGTACTAGTTTAGTGGATCCAACAACCAATTTTATTTATTCATTTTCTATTAAATTAGTTGGTGGGAAAATTTTAACAGAGGTACTGCCCCCAGTACCTTTCAGTGTTCCGATCCCTCCAAATAATTGCGTGCATACATCACACGATTTTTGTTTGGAGATCACGTTAAAACTTGAGATCCTCACACGTCTTTTGGACAATATTATACGCCGAGACATTGTGAAATCAAAGAATCAAATTAAAATAGATACTGTGCCCCTGCCACTAATTACAAGACACGATATGATGCCTCATACTGCTTGAGTTACTAATTAATAACATATTTTCATGGGAGGAGCTAGAAAAAATGGACTAAAATAAAAACAGAATTATGAAGTCGGTAGAGCAAATAAATTTCCTGAGGAACCTGAGACGATCCGCCCGGGGATATCATGCATGCAACATGCTCTAGCACGAACAACCAATTAATCCGATTTTCTAGAGAAGTTTATCTAGTTAGGTCCCTCAAACTGTCGAGAGCAAGCGGGCACGTACATGTGTGTGTAACAAAATGCTAATGATTCATGGTCAAAAGTAGTTCATTTTCCTTTTTTCAAAAAGTAGTTCATTTGTGTCAATTGTGCTTGTGCATGTGTGTGCTTCCATACTTTCAGCACGTTCGGTTGGCTAGTGGTGATGGTAGTCTTTGGTTTGTTAGGAGAGAAAAGATGGCCATTGGTTGCATACGGTTGCTTTGGTGGCCGCTGATAAGCCGGTAGTTTTGCAATCGGTAGGTTCCACTTTTGGGCACGCTTTTCTGTACGAAAATATCTGAATTGATGTTTCTTTAATTTGTTGTGTGAGACTAAATTGTAATCCGTACCACTGTGCCAGGCAGCACGGCTGCTAAGCTCAGTTCACATCATGTCCCCGGTTATGTCTCCAGGATAACTATCGATGTCTTGCCCGGCTTCGATCATGGGCTCGTGGCCCTTTGCTGTAGGAGTAGTAAGCTGATAGCTGGTGCTCGTGGCTGATGGCTGGTGCTGATTTGTTGTGAGAGAAAAGTACGGTTGGCGGTTCTTTGGTGGTTTGTTTGTTCGAGAGAAAAATATTTGACGGGTGACTGATACGATAAGCCCAAACGAACGTGCTGCAAGATGTTATACTATTTATATTTATAAAATATTTTTTGGTTAAGGAAGCATAAGTACAGTATAAATCTAGTACGTACCAGTAGTAGTATAAAATCTTCACAAAATATATTTTTTATATATTTTTTAAAAGTCACTTCTGTACTCTCGTTTATATATACTCCTTCCGTCCTAGTTAAAAAGAAAAACTACTGATAGAACATGACATTTATACCCATCATTTTAACCCACCAACTTAACAACAAATCCTTATATTTTGGTACAAAATTTAAATTACTTACGTATTTATATTTTGTGATCGGAGAGAGTACGAGCTGATACAAATATGAAAACAGAATTCCAGATACCATAACCCCGTACACGTCCTAGAAAATTCATGTGAATGCGTGTAATTTCCCGATCAATCCGACCCAAACACCACACACTCAAGTTGCTCATGGAGCTACTACTAGACTCACTCGCCCCCGCTCCTCCTCTATAAATAGCGCCTCTCCCGTTGCCCGAGTTCCTCACCCATCCACTCCACAGCCTCGTCATCACTCATCAGCAAGCATCATCTCATTGCGTAGCAGCTACTAGCAGCAGCAGGTGACAAGAGCACCTCGATCGCCCATGGCGATGGCCGCCGCAGCCTCCTCGTGCACGGACGCCACGTGGTGGGCGTACGCGCTCCCGGCGCTGCTCGGCGCGGACACCCTGTGCGCGCACCCTGCCCTCCTGGCCGCCGCGCTCCTCCTAGCCACCGCCTCGGCGGCGCTGCTCGCGTGGGCCGCGTCGCCGGGCGGGCCGGCGTGGGCGCACGGCCGCGGCCGCCTCGGCGCCACGCCCCTCGTCGGCCCGCGCGGCCTGCCCGTGTTCGGCAGCATCTTCGCGCTCTCCCGCGGCCTCCCGCACCGCGCGCTCGCCGCCATGGCACGCGCCGCCGGGCCCCGCGCGAGGGAGCTCATGGCGTTCTCCGTCGGGGGCACGCCCGCCGTGGTCTCGTCCTGCCCGACCACCGCGCGCGAGGTGCTCGCGCACCCGTGCTTCGCCGACCGCCCCGTCAAGCGGTCGGCGCGGG
Organism: Cenchrus americanus; assembly: GCA_947561735.1. NCBI lineage: Eukaryota > Viridiplantae > Streptophyta > Magnoliopsida > Poales > Poaceae > Cenchrus > Cenchrus americanus. Next base: position 63,814,937 of record OX387240.1, read on the forward strand.
AGCTCATGTTCGCGCGCGCCATCGGCTTCGCGCCCAGCGGCGAGTACTGGCGCCGCCTCCGCCGCATCGCCTCCACGCACCTCTTCTCCCCGCGCCGCGTCGCCGCGCACGAGCCCGGGCGCCAGGCCGACGCCGGCGCCATGCTCCGCGCCATAGCCGCCGAGCAGTCCGCCTCCGGCGCCGTCGTCCTCCGCCCGCATCTCCAGGCCGCCGCGCTCAACAATATTATGGGCAGCGTCTTCGGGAGGCGCTACGACGTCTCCTCCGCCGCCGCCGAGGCCGAGCAGCTCAAGAGCATGGTGCGCGAGGGGTTCGAGCTCCTCGGCGCGTTCAACTGGTCCGACCACCTCCCCTGGCTCGCCCACCTCTACGACCCCAGCAACGTCGCCCGCCGGTGCGCCGCGCTCGTGCCCCGCGTCCAGGCCTTCGTCCGCGGCGTCATCGACGAGCACCGCCGCCGCCGCCAGAACGCCGGCGCCCCAGACGACAATGCCGACTTCGTCGACGTGCTCCTCTCCCTCGAGGGCGACGAGAAGCTCGCCGAGGACGACATGGTCGCCGTTCTCTGGGTGAGTTCAAATCGCTTTCCTTCTTCAACAGCACCGCGCCGTTCTCTCGGGTCAACAGTTTTCTGTCAGTTGTTCGGGGTAAAATAAATAAGTAAACCTTTGCTAAAAAAATCTCTTATTTGTTTCGCAGGAGATGATCTTCCGCGGGACGGACACGACGGCGCTGCTGACCGAGTGGTGCATGGCGGAGCTGGTGCGCCACCCGGCGGTGCAGGCGAGGCTGCGCGCCGAGGTGGACGCGACCGTGGCCGCCGGCGGCTGCCCCACCGACGCCGACGTGGCGCGCATGCCGTACCTGCAGGCGGTCGTGAAGGAGACGCTGCGCGCCCACCCTCCCGGCCCGCTTCTGAGCTGGGCGCGCCTCGCCACCGCCGACGTGCCGCTGTCCAACGGCATGGTGGTCCCAGCCGGCACGACGGCGATGGTGAACATGTGGGCCATCACCCACGACGCCGCCGTGTGGGCCGACCCGGAGGCGTTCGCTCCCGAGCGGTTCCTCCCCTCGGAGGGCGGCGCGGACGTGGACGTCCGCGGCGGCGACCTCCGCCTGGCCCCGTTCGGCGCCGGGCGCCGCGTCTGCCCCGGCAAGAACCTGGGCCTCGCCACCGTCGGCCTCTGGGTCGCCCGCCTCGTGCACGCCTTCGAGTGGGCCCTGCCGGACGGCGCGCCGCCCGTCTGCCTCGACGAGGTCCTCAAGCTCTCGCTCGAGATGAAGACGCCGCTCGCCGCCGCGGCCGTCCCACGCGCCGCCGCCTGAGCGCGCGCGCAGCAGGGAGCCGCTGCTTTGTCACGTCAAAAGTTGCACATGGATCGCCGTGGTCCCTCTCGTTTCTGTGGTGTTGGCGAAGCTCGTTTGGTTGGTTTGTTCGTGCCTAGGGTTTGGTTTGCTTGCTAAGTAGTGTGTTAATTGGTCTCACCATCACCGGGGCTCCAATTTTGGCAAGGTGCGTGTTAGGAGTTAACCCCTAGATATGTTTGCGTCTCTCTCATCACTGTCAGGGCCTAATCAGCGTCGTCGACCAGTGTCATGGAAGTCGTCGTGTGCTCAAATCTGCTATATTGTTTTGGTTTTGCCTAGTTTAATTATTTTTCTCTCATAGTGTGTCGTGTTACATAAACCATGTATTGTAATGTAATGATCAAGAACCTTGTTATATATATGTTGCTGTTTAATTATTATACATAATGCTGATGAACCGGTTCGTTTGTGTGCATGTGAATTTAATATTGGGTTGTTGGTCAATTATATGATATAAACGTGGTTAGCGCTCTAGAAAAGATAATGAACCACTCCATCCACATTCGTGGGATACACTCTTAATTCGAATTTTTTGGGACCAAATGCACGGTTCACTCAAAAAAAAAAAATTTGACAACATGGTTCACACAAATTGATCCAAGCACTTGGGTCCGCAGAGGAAGTCACCGGCCGGTTCTTCCGAGTCAAGAGGTTTCCATCGAGTGTAGTTGTCTACTCGGTAAATGTTTTCGTACGTAATGACAATGTTGGTTTTACTTTGATGGATTCAAATGACACACAATTTTGTAATCTCAATATTGGTACACCAAAATAACCTACACTAGTTAATCTAATCCACATCATCAATTCCCGAGTCTCACGACAACCACAATCTGCAACTTCTCCTAACGACGTGGGGTGCAGTTGTCCTAATGTTTTAGCATTCAAATTTTAGTATAAACTGTTGTGCGAATTGACTTGTAGTTCAATAGTATAATGGTCCAGCGAAATGCTGCTCCGACTTAGGGTTCAAATCCTGATACTTGCACATTTTTCTGTAATTAGGGTTCAAATCTTGGTGTTTGCACCTTTTTCTGGGGATTCCAGGGTAGAGTTTGTATTGACGTATATACTGTTGTCCTTAATAGCTAACCATTGGGAGATAAAAAATGGTTGTTTTTACAGTTGTCCTGATTAACATGAAACATTGAAACTCAACCTAACAGCCACTGCTCTTGCTCATTTTCGTTCCATCTGATCTGCTTGTTCACACGTAGCTTTCACATCAGATGCTCGAGATATGCTAATGGCATCAAGGCAAATGAGCAATACCCAATAAACTTTAGAAGTATGTACTGTTTGAGTCATGGTTAGTTGGTTACTCTCCTGTCTTTGTTAACGAACCGGCAGGAGGGCAGGAGAGTTATGTATCTATATAATATATCTAGAAGCATTCCACTAACAACCATTGAGCAACTCTAAAAGCTATTGTATATTTTGTGAGTTAGGTGAAACAAAGAAAAAGGACAGAAAAAAGACCATCCAACAAAATAGGCAAATCCATGGGCATCTGGGTAGGCTCGCTATAGTGGCAGCTCTAGGGTTTAGGGGGGGCTCTTTCCTCTTCCTCCCTTATTCCCTTCTTCATCCCTTATTCCCTTCTTCATCTTCCTTGGGGGGGGGTGCTTGAGCCCCGACTGCCCCACCGTTGGCTCGCTATCTTGGACATAGGTAGGATCACAACTCGACGAGGAAGTCGGCAGTGTGGGTGAAGGCGAGCAACGCAACGGTACCCAAGAAGATGGTAGTGAGGATGGCGCCCTGGAAGCGACACAACTTTCTCGGGTGTCGGGATCAGAATCGACGACTTTGCAGAGAGATCAAGATGCAGGCATTCCTTTAGGCAAAGGGTACTCTTCGCAAATCCCTCACGACAAACAATTTCTCGGCGAAGGGGACCTTGTCATGAGCCTCACCTCGGCTCACAACAAACGTCTGCCGTGAGTGCTCCTGTGCTCTCGGCAAATTTTTTGCAAGAGAACAAAAAAAGAAAAGAAATCTCACAGACTGGTCGGGCACTGCGTCCCCATCGACCTACCGTCGTGGTTCTCCACTGCCGCAGCCGACGAGGTTCTCTGTCGCCGCCACCACCTGCACACCACTACCAGGCCTCCACCACCACCCGACCGCCGCAACCACCACCAGGCCGCCGTGCATGGGGAAGAAGGTCATCGATGGCGGAGAGGAGGGAAACTATCGTCCAGATCCACCACCGTCGTCATGGTAGATCTCGTCGCTGTCATGGTCGTGCTGGGGAGGGAGCTCGAGGCTGCGCCAGAGGAGAGGAGGTTGTGGCCGCCGCGTTCGGAGAAGAAGGCAGTACCCAAAGTAGGAGGTCGTGCCTTGTAGATTCCGCTGTACTCGTCCTGGTAGATCTTGCCGCCACCGTCCTCGAGATGCGTGGTCGTTGTCCTTGTATATCCCACTGCCACAGCTCACCTTGACGCTACTCCTCACCGCCAGTGAGGAGCGAGTGGTGGGGGGAATGGAGGGGAGGAATAGGAGGGGGACGGCGGCCTTGGGGATAGGAGAGTAGAGGAGAGGAGAGGAGGTGCACGATGGAGGAGATTGGAGGAAGTGGTGGAGGAGGGGAGGAGACGACACATGGGTAGGGTGGAGGAGGAGGTGAGGAGGGCGGTGGGGGCAAGGGTGTGCGGGTGGGGTGGGGTGGTGGCGAGGTAGGGAGGGGTTAATTTATATGTCTAGGGTTTCAACAAAGTGATTTTTTTCAAAAATTCATTGAAATTCAATTAATTTAATTAGCTAAATATATCAAACATGAGCAAAAATGTACCAAATTTTAACATGGAGTACCACATGTTGTATGTGAAGAGTAGACAAATTTTGGATTCAAATTCCAATTTGAACGTCACTTTGCCTACAAACCTAGTCGCTTCCTTCATAACTCTATGAAACTACTTCAGAGATGTTTCAGTTTCCAAGCATCGTGCGTGACAAAATGTGCGAAACTTACTCAATTTTTCGACTCGACCCATGATTTGTCCTTTTCTTCCCATTCTTTCCACTTCTTGATTGTGGTTAGTTCACTTTGCATTTCTCTCCTACTAGAGCTCCCACACTAGCCCAGAAGAACCTTTTTTTGCTCTATCTGTGTTCATTTATTTTAAGAGTTCTTTTGGTGTGTCTACCATAGTAGATACATTGATTGTGAAGTGAGCATTAATTTTACTACCGTCAAATGACCCACTTGTGCAATGTTCCCTGCATTCCATTCCATGATCTTAGTGATGGCCTTCTCGACTGAGGACCATGTGTGGTTCGAGGACTGGTGGATGGTCGCTTCCTGGTGTGATGAGTGATTGACAACGTTGTGTGGACTGATTCTTGGCTAAGTATTGCAGGTGCAGGTTGCGGCTTGACTGGTGTTGGTGCAGGTGAAGAACAAGTGCGAAAGGTCGTTGCCGGTGAGGCCTCAAGGTGTGGAGAAGACAAGTAGGCTTCGTTCGAGGGACCCGGTGGCCAGCGGAGTCAAGTGCGGGCCGCAAGGTCACAAGAATGGGAAGATGAAGTCATGGACGGTTTCTTGGTAGAGCCTCAAAACCAAGGTCGAGCCGGGACTACGTGGGAGCCGAGTCATGAGTGGCGATTGGCGGAGGCTACACCGAGTTCGTGGCGTTTCCAGTGGTTCACCAGAAAACCACTAGGTTCCTTGGTTGATCCACAAAGCCAAGACCGAAGAACCGAAGACGGAGGTGCAGCAGCATCGGACCAGTCTGACCGGTGGGTCTGACCGGTCTGACCAGTCTGACCGGTGGGTACTGGTCTGACCAGTGAGGAGCATCGGTCTGACCGGTGTGCGACGACGCAGTCCAGAGACTTCGAAGCGAAGGACACGTGTCGGGATCGCAAGGCTTGCGTCGAGGCTAAGCAAGTTTGTGGTCGCTGGGCATCCGTCCGATGGAGCGATGACAAAGACTTCCAAATTCGCCCTCGAGGGGCATGTATCCCTAATTAGCTTGTAAGGGTATTTTAGACTTTCGGTTGCCTCCATATAACCCAAGTGGTGAGAGGATGGCAGCCATTTCTTGGAACCCTAGCTCACGTTGTTTTGTCTTTTTCCTCTTCCTTTTCCCATGGAATTTCTAGGACTAGCTTGAGAGCTTCATGGTGAGATCTTGTGAGAGGGTAGGATGATCGGGTGGAAGCTAGACCTTGTATGAACCTTCATGGTATGTGTAGATGATTCGGCGTGGTTCCTCAAGGCTTGGTTGAGTTATTCCCAGTTTTCCTTTTTCGTGATTTCAGAGCCTTTTCTTGGTGTTTTTCTCGGAGCAATTTCGAGGCCTTTCTCTCTACGATTTGTTGGAGAATATATTCTTGAACCCTTCGTGGTTCTTTTCCCTTTGATTCTCCTCCCAAATCCGTGAGAAAAGGGGCTCAATTTTGGGGTTTTCATTGTTCTAGGGTTTGTGGTGTTCTTGGCAGAAATCCTTCGATTCCTCTTGATTCAACGAGTTTTGGTGGACCATAACTTGGATATGGAGTTCCCATGAGGTGTTCCTACTACCCCCAAAGTCTTGTGCAAATCCGTGGAGCGAATCGGGAGATCGGGAGTTGGATTTGGAGGAGTTGACCCGCGGGTTCTGTTCATCCCGAGCTGCCCAGGCACCGCCGGTCTTACCGGTGCTCGTGACCGGTCTGACCGGTGCTAGCCCTTTGTGGGATTTGTCTCGGGTGATTTGCTTGACTCGTGTGTCTTTGGGTCGTGTTGGTTCTGGTCAGTTCTTATCTGGTTTGAGGTGTTTTGCTCGGTTTTGTGAAGGGTTCTTCTTCCTTGCAGGTTGTGTTTTGGGGGTGTTTTTGTTCCAGAGCCTAGAGAAGTCACTGCTGCTCTCTGGAACATTTTTTGTGCGGCTGCTGTAGCCACCGGCCTGACCGGCTCTGTCCACCGGTCTAACCGACGTAGGCCATCGGTCTGACCAGTGTAGGTAGCAAGCCGTGCAAGTTTCCGCTGTGCATGTTGGTGTGTTTTGGCTCGGAAGGTTGTTTGTTGGCTCCTAGGATTGTAGCACTCCAGTGGCTACGTGGTCTTGACCAACTTGGGTAGTTGAGTCGGAGACGTGTGTTGGAAGTCGTGTTCATCTTGTTGGAGCCTCTATCTCCTTCGAGAAGAATTTTTATCGGCTCCCATTCACTCCCCCTCTCTGGTTCGCCGTTTCGGTCCTTCAAGTGGTATCAGAGACGGTTATGGGTCTTGATTGACTCTAATCAGTCTAAGATCCAAGGATGGTGTACCGGCAACAGGGTTCGGGTCCTCCACACTTCGATGGCAAAAGTACCAGATGTGGAGTAAGCGGATGGCGGTGTTCCTCTACGGAAAGGGATAGATCCTTTGGGATGTCACGGTGGACACAGGTTATGTCCAACCGATGAACTTCCTTGCTCCAGGATCGAGGGGCATGTTCGACGCCAACAACAAGGCGGTCGACTATTTGTTTCGTGCTCTGTGTCAACCTGAATTCGATCGGGTGCACACGGAGAGCTTGGCTTGTAGAATCTGGTTCGTGTTGAAGGAAGCTCATGTTGGAAATGCTCAGGTTCAGGCTCTGTGCAACTTACCGGAGAGAGTATGAGAACTTCAATCATCTCCCTGGTGAGTCCATCGGTGCCTTGTTTCAGAGGTTTACGGTGGTGGTAAACAACATGATGGCCAATGTGGACGCGCTCCCGTACGATGATCATGATAGGGTTGTCAAGCTCTTACACTCACTGGATCGTACGGTTTGGGACGGAAAGATCGAGGTCGTTGTAGAGTCAGAGAACTATGACACTTTGATCGTGAACGAGCTGTTCTCGAAGCTCAAGTCGGCTGAGGTGGATCGGGGCATGACAACCAAGATTGAGGGCCCGACTGACTCTCATAGTCTCACCCTCATCAGTGGCTCGAAAGGAAAATCTAACACTAACACATCCACCAGGATGTTCTCCTTGTCCTCTTTGATGTCTATGGCAGATGAGGAGTTCGACATGCTTGGAGAGGACGAGCTGGCGCTGCCGACGAAACGATTTGAGAGGTTTCACGAGAACCGGGTGAACCTGAGGAGGAACACGAGGACATGCTTCCAGTGCGGCAAGTCGAGACACTTCGTCGCCGACTGCCCCGAGAAGGTCGAGAACAAGGACAACTACAAGCACAAGTCGAAGACGGATGGCAAGTACCGATCGAGGCACGACCACAAGCACAAGCACAAGAGCAAGCACAAGGACGAGTGACAGTCGAGGAAGAAGGAGAGCCGAGGCAAGGCCCGAGCGCTGGTTGGAGCGATCGACGTCGACTCCAGTTCTGCTTACTCCACCTCGAGCTCGAGCAGCAGTGAAGATGAAGGTGATCGGCGCAAGGGCATGAAGTCATCCAAGAACCTGAGTGGACTGAGCTGCTTCGCTAGAGACGGCTTCTGCACCATGGCGCTTAGCTCCGACAGCAAGAAGAGCAACTAGAGTGACTCGGACTCCGACTTCGACGACGGGGTACGTGATGAACTTCCCTTCTTGCGTCAGGAGAATGAACGACTTGGCTTGTTGCTTGATAATCGTGATGATATGCTTAGAGAGTCTAAGAAGATGAGGAAAGATCTTAGAGATTCTCTTGAGGATGCTAGGACTAGAGTGGCTGAGTTAGAAACACAGAACCTAGATGCTAAGCTTGAGATTGATTCACTTAAAGCTTCACCTGTTGTTTCTGATGAAGTTGAATGTGCTGATTGTCCTATTTTCCTAGCTGATCTTGCTATGTTTAAAGAAAAGCATGCCTCCAAGTGTGAGGAACTAGATGTGCTTAGGGTTGTCGTGGCTGAGCTTAAGTCTAGACCTGCTTTGCTAGGTGCTTGCACTTCTTGCCCTGTTTTGCATGGAAAAATTGATGAGATGCATGCTTACATTGTTTCTCTTGAGGCTAAGCTAAAAGAACCGATTCCTACTTCTTGCTCTACCTGTGAATTGCATGCCTTGAAGAATCTGAAACTTGCACATTATGTGGATCGCTTGCAGGATGAGAATGATGAGTTGAGAAAAATGATGGATTGGTTGTCGGGTCATGAGCCTCAGTTGAGTATAATGATCGAGACATATAAGCGTTAGGATGGTGAAGGGCTTGGGGCAAACAAGGTTGGTGAGGGAAGTGGTGAGAATGAGGGGAAGATAGGAGATATCCCAGAGCTACCAAAAACCCACCTCAAAAATGCTTTTATCCCCAAACCGAACCATCTTAGGAACCGACTAGACACAACCCCTGTTCCTCCCGTGTTTCCCCCACAAACTGACAATTTCCAAAAGCCTATCAAGTTCAAGAGCACTTCGGGAAATGTGTTCTTTGGGAAAGAAAGTGAGAAGCCGAGTGAGGAGAAACCGGTTGAGAAGCCAAGTGAGGAGAAACCGGTTGAGAAGCCGAGTGAAGAGAAACCAAATGAGCATCCCCATCCCAATCCTAAGCCTAAGCCCATAAGGTTTCATTGTGGCTATTGTGGGAGAGATGGCCACAAAGATGAGTTTTGCTTCAAGAGGAGGCGTGAGGAGAGAATGGAGAAGGAGTAGGATAACAAGGACAAATACCACCCTTCCAATGGTGTACTTGAGCCTCGTGTGCAGATGCCCAGGGCCAAGGCGAGTGTGAGGACAGTTCCGGCTTGGGGAGGCGAAAGGCTGCAGGAGGTGTTGCTGGTCGGGCTACACCGGTCAGACCAGTGCGACACACCAGTCAGACCGGTGCAGGTCTGGGCAGACAGGGGCTAGTTTTCGTTCCTGTGATGAACCTCAGTTTGGTTCAGGAGGTCGTGGATTTGGTGGTTGGTCTGGAAAGTTTGCAGGTGGTCAGTTTGCTAGGCGTTCTCTCCCTCGTGCTCAATACGGGGATGGGAGGAGTCATAGCTTTTGAGATGGAGGAGGAACAGTCCACGGTCTTCCTTTCGTGGTTTTGGTCCTCCTCCAGTTAGAGAGGGCTGATTCCCTCATAGTGGTTACCATGGTGGTATTCGTGGAGACAGCTTTGGTAGAAGAGATGTTTTGGATTGTGCTAACCCCACTTTGGAGCAAATGGCTCGGCACTGGTTTTACTCTTTTGGTACTAACCCTAGTGTTGAGTCATTTGTTCGCTCACGTGCTCATTTTTGAATTTCAAGTGAGATACTTGAAGAACATTTGGTTGATTGACTCCGGTTGCTCGAGGCATATGACTGGAGACAAGGGGTGGTTCTCAAGTCTCGTCCCGGTGGTGACAAAGAGGTACGTCACCTTTGGGGACAATGGGCGAGGGTGTGTGTTATCAGAAGGTAAGATTAAGGTGAGTGACAAGATCACTCTCAGGCGTGTTGCTCTTGTTCAATTGCTTGGATACAATTTGCTTTCCGTGTCCCAGCTATTGGATGAGGGTTTTGAGGTGTTGTTTCGGCTTGGTGGTTCTCGGATTTTGGATTCTCGAGGGGACCTTGTCTGTATGGTCGTTCCCGAGGGTCAAGTGTTTCGAGCTGATTTTTCTCTGTCTTCTGGTGTTGAGCGTTGTTTCTTGGCTGGCTCTTCGAGTGAGTTGTGGAAGTGGCATAGGAAGTTGGGTCACTTGAGCTTTGACCTTTTGTCTCGCTTGAGTAAACTCAATTTGGTCCGAGGATTGCCACGGTTGAGGCTTGAAAAAGAGTTGGTTTGTGCGCCGTGTAGGCATGCCAAGATGGTAGCCTCTTCTCACCCGCCTCTCACCGATGTGATGACTGAGCGTCCATGCGAGCTGCTCCATATGGACCTTGTTGGCCCAGCTCGTGTGCAATCTGCGGGTGGGAAGTGGTACGTCCTTGTTGTGGTGGACGACTACTCTCGGTATGCGTGGGTGTTCTTTCTTGAGGAGAAAGGGGACACGTTTGGTTTTGTTCGAGATCTTATCTTGAGGTTGAGGAACGAGAGGCACGGAGATGCCATACGAGCAATCCGTAGTGACAATGGCTCGGAATTCAGAAACTCTCGCTTCGAAACCTTTTGCCATGACTTGGGTCTTGAACACCAGTTTTCGAGTCCGTATATGCCTCCCTAGAATGGTGTTGTGGAAAGGAAAAACAGAACCTTGTGTGAGATGGCTCAGACGATGCTTGATGAGAATTGGACTCCGAGAAGGTTCTGGGCTAAGGTGGTGAATACCGCGTGCTATGTTTCGAACAGGACCTACCTCGGAGTGCACAAAAAGAAAACCTGCTACAAGTTGATGTACGGTCGCACACCCAAGGTGAGTCACTTCCATGTCTTTGGTTGCAAGTGTATTATCCTTAAGAAGGTGAAGAAGTTGGACAAGTTTGAGGCTAGGTCGGTCGATGGTATTTTTGTTGGTTATGCATCTCACTCTAGAGCATATCGTGTGCTTAATCTTGAAACTAACCAAATCGCGGAGACTTGTGAGGTAACCTTCGACGAGACACATCCATGTAGTCAGCTTGTTTTTGAGTGTGTAGGTGATGATGAACTTGGCGAGGAGATCTTTCAGGAAGAGGAGCATGAACATGGAGATGATGAACATGGTGGAATGGTGCCTCCGACTGAGCATGTACCTACTACTTCGACTACGGTGATGGACGACCCTCTCCCACACCTACGACGACAAACCAAGATCAAGGAGAAGCTACTGTTGAGGGGGAGGTAGCATCAAGGCGAGAAGCTCCCCGACGAGTACAAGTGGATCACCCAGCTTTAAGGATCATCGGCGACATGAATGAATGTACTACACGATCGAGGGTTCGAAACAATTCTCATTTCTCTCATGCTGCTTTTGTCGCCACCTTTGAGCCCAAAGACATTGGACACACGCTATCTGATCATAATTGGGTAAATTCGATGCATGAGGAGTTGGAGAATTTTGAGAGGAACCAAGTTTGGGAATTGGTTGACCCTCCCCCAGGGTGTAAGCCGATTGGGACAAAATGGGTGTGGAAGAACAAAGAGGGAGAGAAAGGTGAAGTGGTGAGAAACAAGTCGAGGCTTGTTGCTCAGGGGTTCAATCAGAAAGAGGGGATCGACTATGAGGAGACCTTTGCTCCCGTAGCTCGTTTGGAGGCGATCAGGATCCTTCTAGCTTTTTCTGTGGCTAAAGGGTTCAAGTTATACCAGATGGATGTGAAGAGTGCTTTCTTGAATGGTGTGTTGGAGGAAGAAGTGTTTGTGAGGCAGCCACCGGGGTTTGAGAGCGAGAAGTACCCCCACCGGGTGTACAAGTTGAGGAAGGTGTTGTATGGGCTGAAGCAGACGCCTAGAGCTTGGTACGGGAGGTTGAGAGGGTTCCTGTTTGAGAGAGGGTTCGAGATGAGGAATGTCGATCAGACCTTGTTTCTTCTCAAGCAGGGCAGAGATATCCTGATTGTGCAGGTGCACGTGGATGATATTGTCTTTGGTGGCTCGTCTAACTCTCTCGTTGCAAGGTTTGCATATGATATGAGCAGGGAATTTGAGATGAGCAAGATGGGTGAATTGCAATTCTTCCTCAGGCTACAAATCAAGCAATCAAAGGAAGGAACATTTGTGCACCAAGCTAAGTACACCAAGGACATTGTGAGGAAGTTCAAGATGAAGGACTCCAAGGCCGTGGCGACGCCTATGAGTACGACTACAGCTCTTGATGCGGATGAGGAAGGTGAACACGTGGACCAGAAGGAGTACCGAAGCATGATTGGGTCACTCCTCTACCTGACGGCGACGAGGCCGGACATCCAGTTCTCGGTATGTTTGTGCGCTTGTTTTCAAGCGTCTCTAAGGACTTCGTATCGACAGGCGGTCAAACGCATATTCAGGTACTTGCGTCACACTCCCGGCTTCGGCCTTTGGTACTATGCGTCTTCTTGTTTGGCTCTTCATGGTGTTTCAGATGCGGATTTTGCCGGGTGTCGGTTGGATAGGAAGTCCACTTCTGGGACTTTCCAGTTCTTGGGATCTTCTTTGGTGTCTTGATCGTCCCGCAAATAGTCGAGTGTTGCTCAATCCACTACCGAGGCAGAGTACGTTGCCGCAACTAGTTGTTTCTCTCAGCTCTTTTGGATCACATATACCATGAGTGACTTTGGTGAAGAGTATACCCATGTCCCACTTCAATGTGACAACACCAATGCCATAAGTGTTGCAAAGAACCTAGTGCTCCATTCCAAAACCAAGCACATAGAAGTGAGGTATGATTTTCTGAGAGACAACGTAGAGAAAGGGAAGACAGCTTTGATCCATGTACCCACACATGACCAACTAGCCGATATTTTCACCAAACCCTTAGATCAAGCAACTTTCACTTGTTTGCGGGGGGAGCTTGGTGTTTGTTTGATTTCTTGAGTTGGGTGTGTGGAAGCTCCTTTGTAGCATATGTATAGCTTCCTTTATGCATTTCTTGCATTTGGCATGGCATCTGTAACATGATGTATATGCATCCTTGTATCTTAGATTGCATGCATTTTGTATCATATGCATTGGATAGGAAAAGCTTCTCCTATATACATTGTTCACCATGGAATGATATTTATGTCTTTGTGAGCTTGTTTGGTATGATATGGCTAGTTTGGCTTAGCTCGTGATAATCTTGGTTTATATCCATGGTTGATGGCTATGTTTTTGAAAAATGTCATGCGTATGCTCTCTTGTGAGTAAATGTCTTTATATGATCTTGACATGTTTTAGTGGCTTGACTATGCTTAATTTGTGGATTGGATATCTTATTTTGATCATATGGGGCCAAAGGCTCATTTGCCATCGTGAATGTTTAGCCCTCATTCTTTATCTTGTGGAGGGGCATAAGTTCCTTTTTGTCACAAAGACATTTCATGTACCAAATATGAATCTGAAAATGAAATGTAAATTGCTTGGAAAATGTGCTCCCATGTCATATGTGCTAAATTTAATTTGCTTCGGGTGCTAAACCGTTGCATGATGCCTACCAATGAGAAGTCTCATATATAGTAGTAGGCACATGGCTCGGTGGCTTTGACATGACATGAGGTGCTTGTGGGTGTTTGTGATGGTCTTATGGTTAGAATGGTTGTCCTAGCATGAAGTTTGTGTGGTTTTGCCATGTTGACATGTTTCGCTCATGTTTAGGACTTTGCTCATGAGAGGGTAAATTTTCGCAAAATTGCTCAATTCTATCTTAGCTTCGTCCAATGGTTGTGAAACTTGGTGATCATGAAGTTGATGTCATTACGAAGCTATAGGTATATAACTTGCTCATTTGGACATGTGTAGCGTCCTATGTTGAATTTTGTCTATTTGAGAAGCTCTAAGGTTGCATTTTTGCATTTTGGGCTTGATTCATGCATTGTCAACAAGGGGGAGAAATTTGAGCTTGTTTTGGGCTACAGAATGCATTTAGAAGGTTTTCAAGTGGTTTCGAGCCATTTCTGGGCTTTGGTGTGCACCGGTCTAACCAGTTGAGGTCACCGGTCTGACCGGTCAGAGTGTTGGCCCTGTTCGAATGTTGCGCACCGGTCTGACCGGTGGTGTCGACCGGTCGGCGGTCGGGCGGGCGATGCGGCTGCTCTTCGTTTTCATCAAGTGGTTTGCATGCATTCATCCAGGGGGAGTTGCATTGGTTGAGGGGGTTTGCATGTGTGCAGGGGGGCTCTTTGTGGTTTTCGAGCTTTGGTTTTGTGGTTTGCGCTCTTTGCTTGAGCATAGTTTTGTCTCGGATGTGTCGAGCCGTTGCCCTTGCCTAAGGGGTCCGAGACTTGTCTTCTTCAAGTGATCTTTCTCTCTGCCTTTCTTTGGCTTTCGATCGCTTGTTGGAGTTTCTTGTTATTTGTTTCTTTTCTTTTTCTTTATTCTCGGGTTACTATATGTGTGTGTTCTCAATGCACTCATCAAGGGGGAGATTGAGGACCATGTGTGGTTCGAGGACCGGTGGATGGTCGCTTCCTGGTGTGATGAGTGATTGACAACGTTGTATGGACTGATTCTTGGCTAAGTATTGCAGGTGCAGGTTGCGGCTTGACTGGTGTTGGTGCAGGTGAAGAACAAGTGCGAAAGGTCGTTGCCGGTGAGGCCTCCAGGTGTGGAGAAGACAAGTAGGCTTCATTCGAGGGACCCGGTGGCCAGCGGAGTCAAGTGCGGGCCGCATGGTGACAAGAACGACAAGATGAAGTCATGGACGGTTTTTTGGTAGAGCCTCAAAACCAAGGTCGAGCCGGGACTACGTGGGAGCAGAGTCATGAGTGGCGATTGGCGGAGGCTACACCGAGTTCGCGGGATTTCCAGTGGTTCACCAGAAAACCACTGGGTTCCTTGGTTGATCCACAAAGCCAAGACCAAAGAACCGAAGACAGAGGTGCAGCAGCATCGGACCAGTCTGACCGGTCTGACTAGTGGGTACAGGTCTGACCGGTGTGTGATGACGCAGTCCGGAGACTTCGAAGCGGAGGACACACGTCGGGATTGCAAGGCTTGCGTCGAGGCTAAGCAAGTTTGCGGTCGCTGGGCATCCATTCGATAGAGCGATGACAAAGACTTCCGAATTCGCCCTCGAGGGGTATGTATCCCTAATTAGCTAGTAAGGGTATTTTAGACTTTCAGTTGCCTCCATATAACCCAAGTGGTGAGAGTATGGCAACCATCTCTTGGAACCCTAGCTCATTTTGTTTTGCCTTTTTCCTCTTCCTTTTCCCTTGGAATTTCTAGGACTAGCTTGAGAGCTTCATGGTGAGATCTTGTGAGAGGGTAGGATGATCGGGCGGAAGCTAGAACTTGTATGAACCTTCATGGTATGTATAGATGATTCAGCGTGGTTCCTCAAGGCTTGGTTGAGTTCTTCCTGGTTTTCCTTTTTGGTGATTTTCAGAGCCTTTTCTTGGTGTTTTTCTCAGAGCGATTTCGAGGCCTTTATCTCTACGATTTGTTGGGGAATATATGCATGAACCCTTTGTGGTTCTTTTCCTTTGATTATCCTCCCAAATCTGTGATAAAATGGGCTCGATTTTGGGGTTTTCGTTGTTCTAGGGTTTGTGGTGTTCTTAGCGGAAATCCTTCGTCCTCTTGATTCAACGAGTTTTGGTGGATCATAACTTGGCTATGGAGTGCCTATGAGGTGTTCCTACTATCCCCAAAGTCTTGTGCAACTCCGTGGAGCGAATCGGGAGATCGGGAGTTGGATTTGGAGGAGTTGACCCGCGGGTTCTGTTCATTACGAGCTGCCCAGGAACCACCGGTCTGATCGGTGCTCGTGACCGGTCTGACTGGTGCTATCCCTTTGTGGGATTTGTCTCGGGTGATTTGCTTGACTCGTGTGTCTTTGGGTCGTGTTGGTTCTGGTTAGTTCTTATCTAGTTTTGAGGTGTTTTGCTCGGTTTTGTGAAGGGTTCTTCTTCCTTGCAGGTTGTGTTTTGGGGGTGTTTTTGTTCCAGAGCCTAGAGAAGTCACTGAGGCTCTCTGGAACATTTGTTGTGCGGCTGTTGTAGCCATCGGCCTGACCGGCTCTGTCCACCGGTCTGACCGGTGTCACCGGTCTAACTGGTGCAGACAATCGGTCTGACCGGTGTAGCACAGACAGCAAGCCGTGCAAGTTTTCCGCTGTGCATGTTGGTGTGTTTTGGCACGGAAGGTTGTTTGTTGTCTCCTAGGATCAGTAGCACTCCAGTGGCTACGTGGTCTTGACCAACTTGGGTAGTTGAGTCGGACACGTGTGTTGGAAGTCGTGATCATCTTGTTGGAGCCTCTATCTCCTTCGAGAAGAATTTTTATCGGCTCCCATTCACTCCCCCCTCTCTGGTTCGCCGTTTTGGTCCTTCATCGACAATGGGTTGGTAATGCACTCTCTTTAATCTCCCACTTGTTAACGGGAGAGCTAAATACTTGATTGGGAAGCAAGTCCCTAGTTGCTCATAGGTTGCCCATGACATTGTCGAAATCAATGCCATCATATATGATTGGGTAATGCTCTTTTTTTAATTTCATTTGTATCCATAAAGCCTCTCAAAACTTCTTATGTGAAGGTCTACAAGTGCGTCAACGCCCTCCATTATCAGATTTGTGAATATTGTTATAGCGTGTGCATACATAGACACTATTATTTATATCGAACTTTTGCCTCTTAATTTACTAATAAGACCTTCCGTGTTGCAAATTCCAAGAGACCTTGTAGTGACTCAATGGCAATGATGAAGAAGAGAGGGTATAGTGGATCACCTTGGTGGAGACCTCTACCACGATTGATCGGTCCATTTGGCAGCCAGTCAACATGACCCTTGAGGAGGACGAACAAAGGAGGGAAGCCATATAGTCTCTCCAATGTGATTGGAAGCCTAGTCGCTCAAGGAGGGCTTGAATATATAGTCCCATTTCACTGAGTCAAATGCCTTTGCTATGTTGAGCTTCAAAATAGTACATGTATTCTTGTGCAATGAAATTTTCTGACCATGTTTATCACTATGAGGAAATTGTTGTGGATGTTTGTTTCTTGACGAACACACTTTATTTTGATGAGATAATTTCTTTCATGTGTGGTTCCAGCCGCATAGCAAAACCTTTTGGTATTATTTATATGAAGGAATGGATAAGGCTGATCGAGCAAGAGTCAGTGATGGACTAGGTGCCATCATTTTTGGGCATCATGATTATATTTGTTGTGTTAACCATTGGTACACTTGTGTTCTGGAGGTTGTGAAAGGCATTTTCTACTTCGATGATATGAAGAATAGGCATATATGGTTGTCTAGTCTAGGTGCCTTGTTATCTTGCAAATCAAGCACCACCCTCTTTAGCTCACACTCGGTGAATGGTTCATCCAATGTGTTAAGGTCAGCTTTGGGTAGCTGCAATTTATCCCAATCTGTCCTGATGTTGGTTATTTGGTCATTTGATAATATTTGTGAAGTTCTCTTGTATCATCTTTTCCTTTTCCTCATGTTTTGTTGCCCATCCATTTGCTTTCTTAAGGTGTTGGATGTGGTTCTTGCATCTCCTACCATTAATCTTGCGATGGAAGAATTTCGTATTTGCATCCCCTATTTATTTCCTTGCAAAAAATAGCTCATATAAAGTTAGGTTGAAGTTGTTCTTATCAATAGCCTTATATTTGAGATTAAAAATCTCCTCTTATGATCTAGCTCATCTCACTTGGAGGCTTAATTGATTTCATTTCTTACAAGAAAGCTGCTTTTTGATTGTGCCTCAAAGGGTCGTACACATTTGGTAGTCTAAATATTGCACCACACTCACAGACCACCAATGTCATGGAGATTTGGTAATCACCTATCGATGTATCAATAATGTCAATGAAGTCCTCATTCCACGGTATCAAAAGACCCCCTCTGTCATTCGAGACTCGCTGCATCGGCTTCAAAATAAAGTTGGATAGTTTGAAACCCCCCATGTAAGAAGCCATGTAATAAGCATAAACATTGTTAAGTTTGGTTTCTTACAGAGAAGTTATTATACAATAGGTAGTTGTCGCACTTGTTTGATAGACTGCAACTTTGCATGCCTACATATAAAGGACCCTCATGTTCTAGCACAAAATGCCAAGGTTTAGGCCCATCATAAAAACATTCTACAAATTGAGAAATAGTTGAGGATCTCCATGCTCTACGCCCATTTGCAGACAAGCAACATCAACTTGTTGGAAACATAACAACTAAATGATAGGAAAAACATGATAATGGCCACTGGAGTCTCTACGGTGAGCCCATAGTCAAGCCCTTAACATAGCCAAGGGTCAACATAGCAAAGTAGTTGTTGTAGTCTCTGCAATGAGCCGACAACTGGATCCTTAGAATTACAAACAAAAGAAATGCATGAAGTATCAAAGCAACATAACAAGTAGAGCTACGCCTCTGCTAAACACAACAAGAGCGGCCACAATGTTAGGGATAGATATTAGCATGCTTGCTAACATGATTTAAAACTTCATTTCTTGATGGAAAGTTGGTAGACAAATGGTTATTCTCATCTCTCTTCTTAGAACAATTTTTATAGATTGTCTTTCCATTGATAGCCTAATTTGAGTAACGAAGAGTAATGCCACATCATCAAATGACTTACGAGGTCGATAGCTAATGTATTCGTCATCTGTTTGGGTCTCTTGGGAATCAGGGGAATGAGGGGATGCTTTGGGTCTTCTAACCACTTGTGGACCCCTGTTGCCCAAGGTGAAGATTGATTGATCTTCGTGCTTGATTTCTTCTAAGGTGGTGGCAATGTAGATAGTGCCACCAAGAAGCCAAGGTAATGGGTAGAAGATGTCAGACCATCCATACCTAATGACATCAAATGCAATAAGTGTGGTGCTGGTCTAGCTATGAAGATAGAACCCAAGGATATTTGAGATGACACTAGTCCAAAGTACATTTGTGACTAGCGAGGGATAATGAAGAAGTTAATGAGGCCCCATTTAGTTCCCCAAAGTTTCACCAACTACTCGTCACATCAATCTCCGGACACTAATTTGGAGTATAAAATGTAACTAATGAAAAAAATCATTCCACAACCCCTACCTTAATTTCCGAGACGAATATAATGAGTTTAATTATGTCATGATTAGACAATGTCATGCTACAGTAACCAATCTCTAATGACAGATTAATTAGACTTAATGGATTTGTCTCGCAATTTCCGGTCCATTTATATTATTATTTTTATAAATAGCTCCTAATAAACCTCGAAAGAGGACCCAAAAGTTTCACCCCACGAACTAAATGGGGCCCAAGGGTGTTCAAATAGACGATCACTTGATTTGGATAAGACATGGAACTTGGAAGCACTATACGGGGCCGAAGGAAGATGAAGTGTTGTTTCTAGTGAAGGATAAGCTGCACTATGTTAATATGTAGATAGCATTTGCAATGCTAAGGAGGCCCTACCTAGTGCTATGTCGTGTGTTGCAAATGTGTTCGGAATGTAAGGATGATATGCTTGTGTTCATAGATGAGCAAGATGTGTGAGTATATATGGAACATGGAAAGGTGGCAAAGATAGGTAGACTAGAGTAGAAAGTTTTGTTACTATGCAACTTGTCAATTGACGATGCACATGGTGATGCTAATTAGCAGCAATTAATGTTTGTGCTAGAACTTCTATGCCGGACTCCCAGATAGTTGCGTTGGGAGATGGTTCAGGCACGGTTCCGGGAATAAGCTTGTCTAATGGACAGACTCCAAGGGATCTTGCTCCAAACCTCTATAGATTGGCATGGAGAAAAAACTTGACAGTGTCAGAGAAGCTACAAAATGACAATTGTACAAGGGGTCTATGGAAGATGACTAATGCAACAGATAATGTTGAATTTGTCGGACCCTGGACAAGGATGCAGGACATACAACTGGCTGATACACTTGATAAAATTTGCTGGTGACGGACGGTTGATGGTAAGTAAAAAAGAAAATTGGCATACAATGCACAATTCATTGGATCTTTCTGCTCATTCAACAACACAACCATCTGGCGAGCACTGGTAGGAGGATGTAGCAAACATGGCCCCATATGCCATTAGTTCGAGTTTGATTTTGGTGATTCATGACAACATGATCAATGAGACTAACCATATTGTTTAGCATGTCTTTGTAGACATTTCTAGGTCCCAAGGATGCCAAAATATCGCATGCCAAATTGAGAAGATAGTCTATTTTTCAAGGGTCAAAAATGAGAAAGAAAAGGAAAAGAAAGGACACCGTCGGATGAACCGACGGTACCTAGATAGCAAGCGTCGGTGTAATGGTCGGACAAGTTGGTACACTGGGTGAAATCCAAGGCACCGTCGGATGAACCGACGGTCCATTTTTTTAGTAGCGTCGGACGAGTTGCAGAGAAGAAGAAGAGAAGATAGTAGCGTCGGATGAACCGACAGTCCAATGGAAAGAACCGTCGGTCTATCCGATGATCAAGTTCAAACAAGACAGAGATGCACCAAGATTCATGCAGTAGCACCGGATGAACCGACGGGTCTGCAATGGTTCATCCGACGGTCGCGTGGACCGTGGAAGCTATCAGAGAGGTTTTGGCCGCCGGGTCTTCAGCACCGGATGATCCGACGGTGCGTCGGAACATAGAGTCGGAACAGTTGTGTCAACGGTCATGTGCGGTGGAGGCAACGGCTAGTAGCACCGGATGAACCGACGCCCGAAAAAACATAGTGTCGGATCATCCGACGGTACTACTTTCAACAGCTTTTAGCCAACAGCTACTTGGGCTATTTATACCTCCTCCACTCGCCCATTTGAGGTTGTTGGATAGTGTGGAAGTGTAGAGGAGTTCAATACACCTAGAAGATCATATCCAATCCATCCAAGTGCTTAATTGCTCATCCATAGACTTGCATATGCTTAGTGTATGTGCTTAGTGCTAGGCTTAGCTTAGAGCTGAGTGAGTGCAAGGTTGTGCCAACCTTGTGAGGTGATTCTTGAGTGAATCAAGGTGTACAAGGTTCGCCTGAAGCCTTGGGGCCTAAGTGGCTCACCGACATTTGTCATCGACCCTCTGGCTTGGTGTGAAGTGGCGAGGACATTTTGTGCGGGGGGGCGTGGAGACCCCCTTCCTTGGTGGAGAAGCTCCTTAGTGGAGGCGACATCAAGGTGACCAAGGGAGCTTGGCAAGTGCCTAAGTGGCTAGCCTTTGTGGCAAGTCAAGTGATGCTCTTGGGAGAGACTTGGTGACCGGGAAGCAATACTCTTATGTTAGTGCTTCAACAACATGGACTAGGGGTGGCTTAGTGCCTACCGATACCACGGGATAAATCGTGTGTCAAGAGTTTGCTTCCTCTCATCCCCTTTACGTTTCCGCATTTACTCTATTACAATCTTTGCTTGCCTTTACTTTCCTAAAGTAGTATCATGTTAGGATTGGCTATAGGCTGCAAACCTCTTTTTGGGATGGGAGTTTCACACTAGAACAACCCTAGTTGCACATCTAAATAGTATGTTCTAGTTTATCTTTATGCAAAAATAGCGAAGCCATATGTTAATAAGGTTTTTAGTTTGCCTAATTCACCCCCTCCCCTCTCTTAGGCTACGAGCATCTGATTCCTTACAGAGGAAAGCACCACTTCTTTGTTTGGCCTTTAATCTAGTGCAAGATTCAAACAACAAACAATCTGTTGATAAGGAACATCTAGTGCGACCCAGTATGTGCTCTGTGTGGTCAAGACCAAGAAACTACGACACATATCCATCTGCATTGTGTTTTTTAGCAAGAAGTGTGTGGCTGCTGGTGGTGACATGGACGAAGGGAGCAGTTTCAGTGCCAAGTGCAGCTTTGGAGATGGAAGCTTGGTGTATGCGTCTACTAGTCGCAACATTGCTTACCTATACGGCTTGGAACATATGAAAAGAACGAAATCGTCGGGTCATCGAGGGGAAGTCGTTGTCACCGCTGAGGTGTTGTCCTTGATCAAGGAGGAGACTCGGCTGAGGGAAATGGCCAGTGTGGGCAAGGGTGTGAGATGGGTGTATCTTCTAGTCAATTATGTTATTCTTCCAAGAGTTCTTAGAGATTTTAGGTTTCTTATTATGTATGTAATACAATTCATGTAATTCTGAATTTGCTTCTCCTTCTTAAGTGACAAAGCAGTGCTCCTGCCATTTATTTGAAAAAAAAACAACGCCACATACATACGTGCTAAAAACGTTACAAGGCCACCACATGTAGTTGAGCTAGGGTCCGTTTGGCAGGGCTTTTGCCGCGGCTCCGGGAGCTGTTTTTGGCGGAGCCCTGCCAAAGGGGAGAAAAACCAGCTCCTCAGGAGAAGCTCCCATCATATGCGCTCTTTGGAGCTTTTCCCGGCCCACGGAGCCAAAAATTGCAGCTCCCCCCGGCTCCGTCGATAGCCCTCCAAAATTACCCTCCAACCTCACGGTAATAACAACAAAAATACCACTCGTCCCACTGCATTGACTCCACCGCGGACAGACAACAACAGCTCCGGGCACACCCCCGCAGCGCGCCGGAGGTCCGCCGGCGGACGCCGCCGCCGGCGGCACGGCCGCGGCGTCCGCGGCCACGGGCGGGGGAGCCGGAGATCGGCGGACGGAAGCTCGGGGCGCGGAGAAGGTGGAGCTACTCCGGCTCGAGCACCGGGAGGAGGAGGCCGGCGGGCGGCGGGCATGGTGGAGGCCGGCGAGTGGCGGGCGTGGTGGAGGCCGGTGGCCGACGGGCGGGGAAGGAGAAGGATCCGCACTTCTCCCTCCGCCCGAGCCGGCGGAGGCCGCATCCGCACTTCACCCGACCGGCGGAGGGGGCCGGCGGAGCTCGGTGAAGGTGGGGATGGTGGGGGCGGAGCGATGGCCGGCGGTACTCGCGGCGGAGTTGGCCGGAGCACCGGGGCCGGCCGGCGGGGGAGCTTCGCACGGAGTCAACGAGGTGGAGGCCGGCGGGGTGCGGCCTGGTGCATGCTAATGGATAAGGCCGGCTTGCGGTGGAGATAAAGAAGGGGAAGAGAAAAAATGAGAATGAAAAAAGTAAAAGGAAAAAGGAAAGAAAAATAGGAGGTAAAAAAGATGGGTATTATGGACATTTGACCATCTCATCCACATTACACAGGTAGGAGAAGCTGTTTTGTCAAACGTTTTCCTAAAACGGATTTAGCTCCTCCGTATAATCCACTTCATCAACACAGCCACAGCCGGAGTCGGAGCCCTGCCAAACACACCCCTGGGAGCCTGCACCGAGCTAATAGCCCGGCACGTACTGTGCACTACGTGCATACAGACCGTTGATGTACTAGCGTGCAAAGATAATAAGTAGTGCAGGTTTGGATGTGTAACACGTGGTAAAACTTTGTCCATCTAAAATAGTAGCACTTTTAATTCATTAGCTCCTGTTTGAGAGACATGAGTGAAAGTTCATGAAAGGTCACTTTTATCCTTTCACTTTCCACATATATTTCACAAAGATTGTTGGTTTAACTTGTGACCACCCTCAATACTTTCAAGTCCATGTAGTATTAGCCGTTTTATCCTCAATTTTGCACATAAAATATGAAATTAAAACATGAAATTAGTGTACGTAGATATGAGATCTCGGCACCTCTAGGGACGGATTCAGCAGTGTGCACTACGGGAAACTTGCGGTTTGCCGTGCGCCCCCAAAAACGCACGACAAAGTTTTTGCCGTGCGTTTTTCATCGAGGCGCACGGCAAAGAGCACACGGTAGCACATTGCCGTGCGCCTCTTCTGACAACGCACGGTGAACTTTCTTTGCCGTGCGTCATGGGGAGGCGCGCGGCAAAGAAAAGCAACTGACGGCGCCCCCCTACAAACGGCACGTTACAGCCTTTGCCGTGCGCTGGCAAAAAACGCACGGCAATCTTTTGCCTTTGCCGTGCGCCGTAGGTAAAAACGCACGGCAATCTTTTGCCTTTGCCGTGCGCCACCATTGAAAGCGCACGGCAATCACTGCCCTTTGCCGTGCGCCGCCATAAAAAACGCACGGCAAACATTTTCTAAAAATTAAAAAAAAAGAACCAAAGCCCCTGTTAGGAGGGGCATGTTGACATGCTTGCACTTATCACTGTGTATACAAATTAAGAAAAGAACAAACCATTACAGCACATATCACATAAGCAGTTGGATCTTTGGGATGTCAAAAATGTCAAAGCTCTTCACACACTAAATCCATGCATGTCAAAAATGCCTGCCTCACCTCACATAACCATTACAGCACATACCTCACCTCAAAGCTCTTCACACACTAAATCCATGCATGTCAAAAATGTATCCCAAAATATACATCTGAACAATTTTCAACTCATTAAAGAATTTACAACTCATTAATAAATATACATCTGTTGTTTTGCAACATATTATTCTTCATAGCACTGCACAAAATTAACATAAACTTACAACATAAAGTAGTAGTAATCAGTATATAGCACGGTTGTTCATATATACATGTGCGGAACAATCCATTAGCATACATTAATTTCATATATATTAATTTATATCTACGAACATTTATATTTACCTATATACATAGGACTATCATATAACAGGCATGTATATATATCTATAGCAAATTCCTGTATGATATGATTCTATGACTTAGCCTGAACCATGAATCCACTTATTAGCTTGATGAGTGTAGTTTAAAAACAATATTTTTATTTTATTGATGATTAGGAAGCCAAATGTTTTTATTAAAGAAATGTATATAAAATTTAATACACCAATAACTAGAGTGCTATCTAGGGAGTAATTTTACACCCCCGGGCTTGCTAAAACTTAGTATGTGATATTAGGGAATCCAAACTGTACTGTTGCCTACCATGTTTCTACTTTGTCCATTTTTAATGCAATTGATAAAACAACACATAAATAAATCACGTCAAGTTCAAAAAACACATGGCAACAACAAAACCAGATGGTAAAGCTTCTGTCTAGTACGGATATACAACTTAGTATTTAAGAGCGATAACATAAGGCCCCTACACCAATGAATTCAGTAAGCTGTAGCCACTGAGCAGCATACATTTACAATTGTAGTATGGCACCAGCAACTTCATGATAAGCTTCATGGTGCCCTAGCAGTGCTATGCAAGTCCAACGGATATACTGATTAATGAAGGATTAACTATCTAAAGGATAGGATAATACATTAAGCACAAAAAGACTATCGATCTAACTGTTCATGTGACCTTTGAACTATAGTTGAAAAGATATCAAGACAAGGCGATTTCGTCTATCGATGGGTCTAATATATTTTTCCCCGTGGTCGGCGGCTACCAGCAATAGAATTTATCCACATCCTAGTCTACCAAAACATGGACGAGTTTTTCAACCATGCCGGTGGTATGATGTTTCTTGTTTTTCAAAAGTGTATTCCATGGGCATAATAATTGTGCTAAAATATCTTGTCCCCTTCAAATTTGTACAACCTTGCAAGGTCGGGCCAAAATCAACGGCCCGTCTTTGCTTTTTGTTCATTGATTCACCTGGACTATTTTATAGTATATTTTGCACAAATCATATAGTATATTTTGCAACTAAAAATGCCATCCCAATATTTGTAGACTTGCAGATTTGGACTTGTCATGATTTCTAAAGGCCTAACCTTGCAGATTCCCGGAGCGAGGGGGGCGGGCGCGCGCGCGCGGCGGGGGGCGAGCGCGGCCGGCGCCGAGGGCGGGGGGGGCGGGCGCGGCGGCGCCGGGGAGAGGGGCCGGAGGAGGGGGGGGGGCGCGCGCGCGCGCGGGCGGGGGCGGCGCGCGGCCGGCGCGGAGGAGGGCCGGAGGAGGACGCCCGCGCGGCGGCGGGGGCCGGCCGCGCCGCCCGTCGGGGCCGACCGCGCGCGCGCCCGTGCGGGCCGGCCGCGCGCGCGTCCGTGGGGGCCGTCCGCGCCGCCCGTGGGGGCCGGGCCGGGGGCCGGCCGCGCCGCCCGTGGGGGCGGCCGCGCCGCGCGTGGGGGATGGCCGGCCGCGCCGCCGGTGGGGGGGCCGGCCGCGCGCCGCCCGTGCGGGCCGGCCGCGCGCGTGGGGGGCGGCGGGGCCGGCCGCGCCGCCCGTGGGAGGGGGGCGGGGGGAGGGGCGCTAGGGGGGGTGGGGGAGGGGCACGGGGAGTTAGGGTTGGGGGAGGCCGGGCGCTTTTATATGGATGGCGGAGTGATTTTGGTCCGTCCGTCCGACGATCGACGCCCCATATTCGTCGTAGGCGCGGGGGAGGCCGGGGTGTACGGCGGGGTGGGGCCGTGGGTGGACGGTGTGCATGCGGGCTTGGGCGTAGGTGGGGGCGGCCGTGTTTGTCGTGCGGTTGAGTATCACGCACGGCAAAGTGGTTTTCTTTGCCGTGCGTTTTAGCAAAGACGCACGGCAAATACCTCTTTGCCGTGCGTTTTTTAGTAGCGCGCACGGTAAACAAAGATTTTAGCAATTTTATAAAATTCATAAAAATATCAAATAAATTTGAAAAATTAGAAAATTAACACAAATTAAGTTATGATGTCCTATTGCTTATACAAACAAGTTTTGAAGTCAAAATGCAATTTGAAGGTCGCGTCGCTTACAAATCTAACCATATCTTTCGTAACTCTATGGAACTTCATCGGAGATGTCTAGATTTCTAACCATCGTACATGACAAAATATTCAAAACTCATTCATATTTTTTACTATAGCCTTCACATATGATATCATGAGATATGTACAATTCTCATAATTTTTAAATTTTATTTGTATTTTTTTTAGAATTTTCAAATCATTTGGACACAATATCATGGTTGTGTTTCCTAGTCAAGATGTTCAAAGTTTCTTTTGATTTCATGAAAATGGTCTTAAAATATGCTAAATAACATGAATATCATTTTCCACTCAATTTATTCTATTGTTTGCATCACTTGTAGTTCAAATTTGACTTATTTCGAAAAAATTGCTTGAAATATAATTAATTAGTTAAATATAGCAAATGACTACAAGTTGTACTAAAATTAGTGTTAATGTACTAAAATTATCAAATGGGCTTTGAAAAATTGCCATAAATTAAAATGTGACAATATAAGTTGTATATTACCTAAATAAAAAATTTTGAATTCAAATTCAAATTTGAATTTTATTATGGCT
This sequence comes from Cenchrus americanus, assembly GCA_947561735.1. Taxonomy (NCBI): domain Eukaryota; kingdom Viridiplantae; phylum Streptophyta; class Magnoliopsida; order Poales; family Poaceae; genus Cenchrus; species Cenchrus americanus. The sequence goes on from OX387240.1 coordinate 63,841,791, forward strand.
ACAAAGCCGAATCAAGTGTGTCACGAGACTCTGAAACTTCTAGCGAGATACTTCGGTTTCTAAGCACCATCTATGACAACTTGCTCAAAACACTATATATGATTTATCACAAGCTTCACATAGGATACCATGAGCCCTCGACGAATCTCATGATTCTCAAACTTTATTTGCATTTTATACAATTAAAAAACAATACAACCGCATGTGGGTTTTCATGATTCGCGAACAAAATGATCAAAATTTCATCCAATTTCATGGTTAATGTCTTAAAAATGATTCAATTACATGAATATGATTTTTCCACAAACTTTACTACATTACTTTATGCACTTGCAGTTCAAATTTGACTTATACGACAAAAATTCTTTAAGTGACACATAATTTTTAAAATTAGTAAATTAATCGAGACATGTATAAATTTGGAATATAAAGTACAAAATAATGTTTTTGTAGTGGAGAAATTAAAAGAAGTACAAAAAACAAATTTTTTAGAAATACTTTGCCGTGCGCTGTGTGAAAACGCACGGCAAACGTATATGTTTGCCGTGCGTTTTTGGACGGCGCACGGCAAAGGGAATGGCTTTGCCGTGCGTCTTACCCTAACGCACGGCAAGGACGATGAACAACCTAACGGGGTTAACGTTGCACTAGGAAAAAAAATGTTTGCCGTGCGCCACTATGAAAACGCACGGCAAACTATTTGTTTGCCGTGCGCCAACATAAAAACGCACGGCAAACTATTTTGTTGCCGGGCGTTTTTTATTACCGTGCGCCGTGGAAAATGCGCACGGCAAAGCTCCTCTTTGCCGTGCGCCCGAGAATATGCGCACGGCAAAGATTGAAACGCACGGCAATCACCGTTTTTCCCGTAGTGGTGGTGGGCGGAGCTCGTGCCCCTAACGCTGGAAATCCAAAGGAGCCCTTTCTAAACCTCTCCTGCAAATTGAGAAAGTAGGACGGAGGAAGAAGAAAGAGAGAAACCCCACACACCTAGAAGCAGCATGCATTGTGTTCGTGCCAAGTGCAAACCTACGTCGTCGATATATCTAGCTCTCTATCTTTGCACGAACCACACACCAGGAATCCAGGATCGGAGTAGCCCCGGGGTGCGGACAAACTGTGTAGCCACAACGAGACGGCAACGCAGCCGCGCGCCATGGGCCAGTGGCGCGGCCATGCCGCCTGCAATACACGCACGCGCGTCGTCACAGCACCTTTAATTTTAATTTGCCGTCCTAGCTACTCCGTACTTGCGACGGCATGCAGAAGCTAGCCAGTGCAGAGCTAGCTGCCCGTGCTACGGTAGTACACACTTTGCACACGCCTCGATCCGTCGTATTTGCGTAACGGCATGCATATATGGTACTGCTACTAGAGTAGTGTTGCATATATGGTACCGCATCGAGGCTCGCAGCTATATCACCGCGCGTCTATACGGCCGGCTACTCTCGCGATACCATGTATCTTGCATGTTTTTTTATATAGCTAGTCACAATGGAGGGAGTCATCGCAGTTACCAAGACTAAAACCTTAAGAACCGTGTCAGTGGAGGGTTATGGTGATGACCCTCCTCTCTCATTCCATGACATTCTCCATCCTCTCCGCTCATAAATTTGCTGATGCGGCAGGAAATTTAATGCTCATGACCCTTCCCACTGAGACCGGTCTTATAGAGCAGTTTCGACTCTCTATGCCAGCTGGTATTTTAGCAATTAATTAGGCGGTCTACTAGCAAGAACTCCTAAAGCGCGATCTCCCACGCTGATTACAGAAGAAATTTTGAAGAAATTTTGCCGAACGGTATTTTACAACATATATGATTTTAGTTCGATTCTCTGAAATGATTAAAATCTACAATCAATACGTACTTATTTACTAACATCATAAATGATGGCGCATTTTTGTATGGACAAAGGCTGACCCCAATAGAAGAGGCAAAAGCATTTTTGCCCTTCCATTCGTTACTGTGCCTGCGTGGGAAGGGCCCGAACAGAGAAGGCAAAGCGGGGAGGGAGAGGGAGGGCGACCGAGGGAGGAGAGAGAGCTCCGGGTGCCGCCGCCAGCCCGAGCCGCTCGATGCACCGTCGGTGGCAAGGTAGGCGCGGGAGGGTGGCAGCCATCTCGCCTTCTCGTTCGCGGGGCCTCCACCGCCGTTCGTGTCCTCACGGCTCGCTGGCGAGGAGAAGGAGCGAAGAAGAAGGTGAATCGATGACGGACGACAGCTCATCGGTGAGGATGAGCAGTGGTGGATCCGACCGCGTGCCTCTCCACCCCAAGGGCAACAGTCTTTCCAACCCTTCTTCTTCAGCGTGGTGGTGGACGACGACGGCGGCTCCCCTGCCCTCCACGACGGCTGCTCCTATGGCTAGCACAGGGGCGGGCAGGGGAAGCGAGTGGAGGGCGGCCCCTCGAGCTCGTTGCCTGAGAGAGGCTGGAGAAGGTGGCCACGAAGTTCCTCAGTAGGTCCTTAGAGGTCCTCCTCGCCGTGCTAGATCCGGCGGTGAGCAGTAGCGGAGGACAAATTAAAAATAAGGTACGGCGTAGCTAGGTTAACGAAGCTCATTGGCTTTGATTATTGAGGATAGTTGAAAGAAAAAGGCATAATATAAGCTAGAATAGAGAAGATACTGGAAATTTTGTGAAAATTTTGAGGTATGACAGCCGCCACACCTAGCCATGCCGAGGGCTCCGCCATTGGCGGCGGGATGGGAGGAGAGAAGAGGTAGGTGGGACCGAGGGGGGTTGCTTCTGCTATTGGAAGCATGGGCGATATTTACTGTGTGCTAGGCAAATTGAGGGATGTCTCTCCTATTTTGCATCCTCTTGTTGAGATCAGTCTAAAGGTGCCCGGAATGAATTATATGTATTTTTCAGTCTAAAGGTAGCTACCTCGATGTGAGGGTATATATATATGTAGATGCATGCATAGGGTATGTATAGTAGATGCATGCATGTACGTACATCGCATATATATTGGAAACCTAGCGAATATATGTGTTTTTTTCAAAAGGATAAAGAATAAAGGTAGTTGGAACGTAAGTTAGCAAGATGCATGTACGAGTACGAGATATAGCTAGTGTTATTGCGCCGTTTCAATGCACCGGCCGGTCGATCTGATCGATACTACATCCAGGTCTATGCGATGCGATGCGAGGAATGCCAACCGTTCTTTCTCCTGCATGTTCAAAGACGCCGCACCTGGAGAGGCTGGCACGCAGAGACATATGCGTGCCTGCGTCGTTGTTCGCCCATGACACGGTATCCAGGAACCCTGTGTTTTTCATCCAGGCGCACGGCGTGTTTGCCGTGCGTTTTCCAGGCAGGCGCACGGCAAACAGCCCGTGTTTGCCGTGCGTTTTGCTCCCGGCGCACGGCAAAGGGTGTCCCACGCTGTTTGGCGCCGGTGCCGTTAGTTGATTTTTTTTTGCCGTGCGTTGTGAAAAAACGCACGACAAAATTGTCTACCGTGCGTTGTCGGGCGTGGCGCACGGCAAAGGGGCTTTACCGTGCAAAATGCTACCGTGCGCCCTTTGCCGTGCGCCCCGACAAAAAACGCACGGCAAGAGTTTGCCGTGCGCTCGTGGCGCACGGCAAAGCCGCGGTTTCCCGTTGTGATGCACGTGATGAGTTGGGCATGTACGCATTCACTTTAGCCGTTTTTATTCACAATTATGATCTGATCAATTAGTTTTAAATTAAACATTGTAATTGGATCCGATCAAATTAAAATTGATTTTTAACTTTACTAGACTATATCAAAAGCTCCCACCGACAAGGAAACCTTATATATCTTCCGGAAGATAGTATGGATTGAAATTATAACCCCACTAGTAACCTAATGGCAAAATAGGTATTTCTGTCCCCGAACTTTGCTGTGGAGGTCAATTTCATCCCCAAACTTTCAAAAGGGTCAATATAGTTCCTCAACTCTCGTTTTCGGGTCGAACTCGTCCCCACGCTTATGTGGCATTGCATGCTTGCATAAGATCAAAGTATAATGTTATTTTTACCCTTGGCATGAGACACTCGTTTATCAACTGCTCTGTGCAGTTTACTCTGCAACTGTTTTGCATGCATGGGAGATTGGCAACCTAAGCTAGCATGATGTTACTGTTTGAAATTTGTAAAAGTATTTTGATTGTGGCCGGAATGTCTTAGTAGATGAAGCGTTTTAGGGTAGCACAGCTAGTGACTGCATTAATCCAGTTATTAGAAATACTTGAAGCGGCACCAGGGCAAACTATTGCACGAATTTGTGTCGTAAAATGGGGGATTAGAACTTGTTAAGCTTGCTGCTAAATTTTACTAGCGAGCTTGACCATAAATAGGTGAAAGAACAACATACTATCGATTGCGAAATAAAACTGCTCCAATCAGTTGAAGGATGGGTGTCTCATGCTAAGGGCAGAAATGACATTATACATTGATCTTATGCAAGTATGTAGTGCCACGTCAGCGTGGGGACGAGTTTGACCCAAAAACAAGAGTTGAGGGACTATATCGACCCTTTTGAAAGTTTGGGGACCAAATGGACCTCTGGAGCAAAGTTCGAGGACAAGAATGCCTATTTTGCCTAACCTAATAATAGTCCACATAGCCCAACAACATCAAATCCTAGCTCAATCCTCCTTTGCGTCCTACTACCACCACTCCGTGGACTGACCGGCGTGTCTCTCCACGCGCCCCGCCGCCATCGAGCGTCGTCGCAGCCGGCCCATGCGCCTCTGTGCAGGGGTGCGTCCGCATCTCCGTGCGAGCGTATGGGCTGTTGCAGCCATGTCCCATGCGTCGGTGCACCGCCGTCGACTGGCCACCGGCCGCCAGGAAGAAGCTCCTGAAAATGTTGGAAAAAATTCCAAAACATGTTGCAACATTTTCAAAAAATGTTAGTCAACATTTTTGTGAAAATGTTTTTTTTTGACGGGAACGGTAGGGGAGGCCCATACCCCTATTTTTGCATTATATATAAAGGATATGTACATTTTACAAGTCCTCATGCCCAAAATAAAAAGATTGTTACAAGGCTTCCCCGGGGTAACCTTGTTCAACTCGGAAGAAAACAGCCCTCCAGCTGTTGAAAGACAAAGAAGCACCCTCCAAAAATGATATTGTTACGATGTGTCTGTAGCGAAAACATGGCCTCATATGCCATTAGTTCGAGTATGATTTTGGTGATTCCTGACAACATGATCATTGTGACTAGCCATATTATTTAGCATGTCCTTGTAGACATTTCTAGGTCCTAAGGATGCAAAAATAGCACATGCCAAAATGAGAAGATAGTGTATTTTTCAAGGGTCAAAACCGTAGAAGAAAAGGAAGGAAAATGGCACAGTTGGATGAACCGACAGTACCCTCGGTGCAAGCGTCAGTGTATTTGGTACACTGCGAGTCAAGTGGTGCTCTTGGGAGAGACTTTGTGACCAGGAAGCAATACTCTTGTGTGAGTGCTTCAACAACGTGGACTAGGGGTGGGTTAGTATTTACCGATACCACAGGATAAATCACGTGTGAGGAGTTTGCTTCCTCTCATCCCTCTTTATGTTTCCGCATTACTCTCTTGCAATCCTTGCTTGCCTTTACTTTCCTAGAGTAGTATCATGATAGGGGCTATAGGTTGCAAAATTTAGTTTGGGGTGAGGGTTTCACACTAGATCAATCTTAGATTGCACATCTAAATAGATTTGATCTAGTTACTTTATACAAAATAATGAAAGCCATATGTTAAGTTTTTAAGAAGCCTGATTCACTCCTCCCCCGCTTAGGCTAAGAGCATCTGATTCCTTACGTGTGCAGATTGCCCAGGTTGCAATAATCACAATTTCTCTGAAGATTGTTGAGGCAAAGCCTTCTCTCGCCCTGATGATCATGTCAAGAGGTGGCAAAGACCTATCCCCGTCATAGCCCAAATAAAATCCAATAAACTTGACTTAATGGACAATCAACAAAGAAAAGATGAAATCTTGTTTCCCTCGAATTGGTCCACACAAAGACACAACAATAACTTTGAAGGAACATGTTTTTACGGTGAAGTAAATCCCTGGTCCAGTTTATTTTGAACCTGGATTGCCACATCCACTTGGAGAGTGGAGAAGCAGGAAAGCCACCTCTGAGACTCCTCGCAAAAAAAAAAAGTACCTCTGAGATACGAATAAGCTGCTTTACTGAAGAAGGTGGAATTCCCCCCGATATAAGTCCAAGAGGTCTGGTAGTTGTTGCAAAAGGTTGCTGACCTTTTCAAGTTGGGTAACCAGATTTTCATGAAAATGTTGGTGAAAATAATTTGGACAAATGGTGGATCTAATGTTTTCTCTAAGAAATGTTGGTGCAACACTTTCAAAAAACGTCGGTTCAATTTTTATGAAAAATATTTGTTCAACTTTTTTATTTAAAAATGTTATAATATTTTCAAGGGAAATTTTAGTGTGTTTGTAATTAATGTGAGTCATCCATTCAGTGAAATCTAACGGTGGCAGTACCAGATACTACCAATAGGGTAATATCAGGTAGAATCATTTTGGTGGACCCGATACTAGGCGCTACCTGGTACTCCCTCCGTCCCTTAATGTTAGCATTTCTAGCGTTCAAAATTTTGCTCACAATATAAGCATTCTTATGGATAAGGACAAAAATAAAGGAGTTGGTGGGTGGGTGGAGAGTTGGTGGATAGTGTAAAATGAAGGGTATAGATGTCTTTTACCGGCTCCGTTATTTCTTGAGTTTGAATGCTAGGAATGATTATATTCGGGGACGGAGGGAGTACTACCTAACACTACCATATTGGTACTAGCTAGTACTACCTCGTACTATTCCGTATGCGAGTACTACCTAATTAAATTTAATGGTGAAAAAATATTAGTACATGGTACTACCCGGTACTATCAAGCACCGGAACAAAGCTCATTTTGCAATTAATAATGTGAGATGGTTGGAAAATAATAAACAACAAATTTAAATGAACTTTTAGTAACTTAAAAGTTTTAACCTTTATCTCTCTTCCTCTAGACGTATAGTACGTACCCCTATATAGCCCATGTTTGGAAGGGGAGGGAAAAAGTGCACCCACGGAATCTTGCATTTATGGAGTACTAAACGAAGTCTATTTGTAAAACCTTTTCACATACTCCCTCCAGTTCCTTAATAGAAGTTTTGGATAAGGTTTGAGTCAAACATTGGGAATATAAATCATGAATAACTTTTTAAGTCATTGAGTTAGAAAATGTGAAAATCATATACGTAGATTTGTCTTGAAAATTACTTTCATAAGAGAATATATATATAACACTTTCCAATAAAGTTATTTATAGAAAAAGAGAAGTCAAAGTTTGAAGCGTCCCCTCATCAGAGGTGACTAAATGTGACACAAATACCGGTCCCGGGAGGTCGGCAACACATTTATTACAACGGGTGGATCGATCTTTTACATTACGGCGACACGAGAGGGCATGAAAGTGCCAACGCTACAAGGAACAACACAAACGCTAACGACCACACTACGATAGCAAAGGCTTCCATAGCCTCCTCGAGTACCACACCATGGAAGCTTTTCGTGGAGGCCACGGGTACACATGCACGGTTGGGTGTAGGGCGACGACCTACTCGACGTCTTCGGGAATGTAATCGGGATCCTCCTGCGAAAAATAGTTAGTAAAACAAGGGTGAGCACATCCAACCCCACCCACGGAGGGGCTTATAAGCGAGAATCATGCATAGAGTATAACAAGGATCGGGTTAAGGTTCATTTGCAAACTTACACATGCGGGGGTTCATTTCAAAAAGCTTTTCGCAAATCATTTTTCATAACCAAGGTGACTCAATTGTTTTTAGGAAAACCACTGTGGAACTACCGGACTCCCCGTCCGCGTAGCCCGAGCACACGGCCACACACTTCACCGGAAAACAACTCACACCAGAAAACATCCCAAACCCAAACACTAGTTTTTGTGACCACACCGTGACTCGTCCAATACCGTGGACACGGCTATTCGAATAGGTTTGACACTGCGCGGGAGGTTGTACATCTTTACCCACAAGTAGGGTACCGTCACACGGACACCTCAGTGCCGGCACGGATCCTATCAAAGCCATTACCCACCTTAGCTAACCCTATGAGCCATCACGGGAGCAACCAAGGGGTTATCCCCCATAACCGGGGGGTACCTCACGGAGAGCGTACCACTACTCCTTGGTCTCCTGCCGCTCACCCGCACACCGGATGGCAAGTAGTTTAACTAGTGGGGTTTATGCTAAGCCGTTGCCACATACAACGGTCGAGTGGTTGTACGATAATTTGGATCGGGTGAGATGTCACGCAACCCGGTCCTTAATTGACAAGATGGACAACTTCCAACACGCTCAACCACACAGTACGAGCTCACCCATACTCCCGACACACACGTCCATCCCGTCTACCCAGTTCTTTACTCATTTTCCGAAATATCCAATTTCCATTTTTAAAGCACTCACACATTTTGAAAGCACTCACACATTTTTAAAGCAAACATTTAGGCCAAAACAAGGTTCAATCATAGCAATCAAGGGTGGCTATCCTACCAGGTTTTTGCAGTAAAACAGTATGCAATTTATAAAACGGGTATAGGGTTATGTTTATAAAACTAGGATCAAAGCATGCATCAAAGGATGAGATTGAACTTGCCGTCTTCGAAGTCTTCGGGGAGTGCCTGCTCGGCGTTCGGGACCTCGGGCTCCTGCTCGCAGTAGTCGGCTCCGATCTCCGGCTCGGGGTACCTTTCTTCGTCTACTCCGTCGGCTATAGCGCACACACAGGCAAGCAAGCAATAAGCATACACAATTTCTCCAGCTGAGCTCGCGGAAGATAATAAAATAGGGGAGATAAATATTATGCCGGGGTTTTGGGTGACGGATGGGTGGCGGTATACCCGACACGGGTGTGAGGAAGGTTGGGCGCGATTTGGATTAAAATCGCGCATGAAATGTCGGGTTAAAGGAGGTGTTTAGGGTTAATTAGGGGCATGTTAGTATTTTATTATAAAAGAAAAGGGCCTAATTATAATATTTAAACCTAGCGGGGGTGTTACTAAATAGTCCGGGGGCATAATTGTAAAGGGACAGGGTTGTTTTTGTGGTTTAATTTAAAGCATAGGGTCTGTTTTGAAAGAAAAGAGTGAGGGAAATAGAGGGGGGTCGGTTTTGGATAAGTGGGAAAAGGGCAGGGGTTTTGGGCAAAAAGCCCTTCTTCTTCGTCCCTCCCCCACGACACAGAATGCAGGAGACAAGAGGCCGACCGTGGAAGGGGGGAGGGGCGCCGGCGACCTGGTGCACGGCGACGGCCGGGAATTGGGGCGAAACGAAGAGGAGGTCGAGGGCAACCGATTCCACTTCTTACCTCGGGGCCGGGGTGCTCGGAGAGGCGGATCGATGACCGGCGGGGGGGGGGTCGTTCGCGGTGGTGACCGGAGCGGCACCGGTGGTGGCGATGGAGGGCTCGAGAAGGAGGGGGGAATTGGTCGTGGAGGTGCGGGGCGAGGTGCGGAGCCGGTCCGGCCCTTTTATAGGCGCGGGAAGGTCGGTTCGGCGAGGATATTTTGAGCTTCGCGGAGCTCCAATGGCCGGCAATGGAGGTTCGGAAAAATCCCGGTGTGGACTCCGCCGGCGGGATTCTCGGTCGATTGGTCGCTTGTGTGAGTTGACTTGTCGTGCGGGGCTGCCGTGGCCGTGGAGGGGAGGCCGTTGGGGGAGTAATGGTGGCCGGTTTGGAGGTGACGGCTCGCCCCGGTCTTTGTTTGTCGAGCAATGGAGGGGGGGGGGGGCGCCGCGGCTGGCGGGCGCGCGGACCGGCCTTGGCGTGCCGCGCCGGCAAGCCCGCCGGCCGTGCTCGGACGGAGGAGAGGGAGGCCGGGTGGGGGCGCCGGCCGCGGTGTCGCGGCTGCGGGGGTCGCGCGGGGAAAGAAGGGGGCCGCGCGGGGGGGCTCGGCCCGGAGGCCGAAGGAAGAAGAGGACGGTGGGGAAAAAGAAAAGGGAGAAAAGAAAAGGGAGAAAAGGGAAAAGAAAAGGAAGAAAAGAAAAAGGAAAATAGAAAAAAAAAGTAAAATAAGGGAAGAAAAATAGAAAAGTGATTTAGAAAATTAGGGGAATTTCTAAGAAAATTAGGGGAAGGGTTTTTGCGGATTTTTCTGGGTTTCTCGGATTCCAGCGTCAATTCCGGGACGGCGGTGATGGCGAGGTGGACCGGCTGGCGGGACCGCGGCGTGCGCGGGATTCCCGGCACGGTGGCCGACCGCGGCGGCCGGGAAGGCACGCGTGGGTGCGGGCCGGGTGCGGCGGTGCCGGCGGGATTCGCGGCACGCGCGCCGATGGTGAGAGAGGGAGACGGTGACTAGGGTTTTGGGAGGGGATCATTGAGCTCACCGGGACGGTTTTGAAAACACGCACGATTTATTAGGTGATTTATTAAGAGCTAAAAACGCGGGCGTTACAAACCTACCCCACTTAAAATGAATCTCGCCCTCGAGATTCGGCTAGGTTTCGAACAGGTGGGGAAACTCCTTCTTCAATGCGTCCTCTCGTTCCCACGTGGCTTCTTCCACTCCGTGTTTGCTCCATTGGACTCTCGCACACCGGTACTTCGATGTTCTCGTCCGCTTGACCACTGTGTCCAAAATCTTGACGGGCACCTCCCGGTACCTAAGGTCTGGCCGTAGATCGATGATTTCGCCGTACTCGCTTTTCTTCAAGAACCTTCAAACACCTGCGTAGCTGGGAGATATGAAACACTGGGTGTATATCTGACATTTCTTCTGGTAGCTCCAACCGGTATGCTACTGCTCCGACTCTCTTTAGTACTTTATACGGTCCAATGTACCGAGGGGCCAACTTTTCGTGCACTTGAAATCTCCGAGTCCCTCGGATAGGTGAAACCTTGAGGTACACGAAATCTCCGGATTGAAGCTTGCTTCACGCCTCTTCTTGTCCGCGTAGCTCTTCCGTCGGGATTGGGCGGTTTTCAACTTTTCTCGGATGTCGGCTACTCGCTCTTCGGCTTCCTTTATAAGTGCGAGCCCAACCGGGGCACGCTCTCCTACTTCGACCACATCAGGGGTGTCCTACATTTCCTCCCGTATAAGGCTTCAAACGGCGACATTCCTAGGCTTGCTTGGTAGCCGTTGTTGTAGGAAAATTATGCATATGGTAGACTCTGCTCCCAATCTTTGCCATATGTGAGGACGCATGCTCTCAACATGTCTTCCAAAATTTGATTCACCCTTTCGGTCCGTCCGTCCGTACGCGGGTGGTAGTGCGAGCCGAAATCCAGCTTGGTACCCATGGCTTTATGCGAGGCTTTTCCGAACCTAGAGGTGAACCGGGTCCCTCTATCCGAGACTATTCTCGCTAGGCACTCAATGCGGCTTTACTATATTCTCTATGTAGAGTTTTACCAACTTCTCTCCACCATAAGTGGTCCGTACGGGTAGAAAGTGAGCAACTTTAGTGAGTCGGTCCACGACCACCCATATGGAGTCATGTCCCTTCGAGTCCTTGGCAACCCTACTACGAAATCCATACCTATCTCGTCCCATTTCCATACCGGGATTGGTAAAGGCTGCAACGATCTGCGGGCTTCGGTGTTCGGCTTTGATCCTCCGACAAGTATCACGGTGGGCGACGAATCGGGCAATATCTCGCTTTCATCCCATTCAACCAATACTTCGTTTTAAGTCCATGTACATCTTGGTGGATCCTGGGTGAATGGAATATGCCGAGTTGTGTGCCTCATCCATGATGGTCTGTCGAAAATCTCCGCCTTCAGGCACGCATATCCTATTTTTATACCACAGGGTGCCTTGGTCATCCATTCTAAAATCAGGGGCCTTGTTCTCTCTTGTATGCTTGCGGATCTTCATCAGATTTTCATCGGTTTCTTGGGCCTTCCGGATCTTCTCCTCTAGGGTAGGCTGAACACTCAGTTGGCGGACGTAGCCTTGGGGGACAATGTGCACGTTGAGCCGCGCCATTTCTTCTTGCAACTGGGCGTTCTTGGGTGCTGCCTTCTCGTAGGACTTCCGGCTTAGGGCGTCTGCTACTACATTGGCCTTCCCTGGGTGGTAGTGAATCTCTAGGTTATAGTCTTTGACTAACTCTAGCCACCTTCTTTGCCTTAGGTTCGGGTCGTCGGGTGAAGATGTATTTTAGACTCTTGTGGTCCGTGTAGATTTCACACTTGTTCCCAATCGGGTAGTGTCTCCGCATCTTAAGGGCATGTACTACGGCCGCAAACTCCGGATCATGGGTGGGATAATTCTGCTCATGGGGTTTGAGCTAACCGGAAGCATATGCCACTACCTTCCCATCTTGCATGAGAACACATCCCAACCCTTGTCGGGAGGCGTCGCAATACACGACAAAGTCCCGTTGAATGTATGGCAGGGTCAGCACTGGGGCAGTGGTCAATCTTCTCTTCAACTCTTGGAAACTTTTCTCGCAGGACTCGGTCCAGTTGAACTTCTTCTCCTTCTTGAGCAACTCCGTCATGGGTCGGGCAATCTTGGAGAATCCTTTGATAAATCTCCGGTAGTACCCTGCTAAACCAAGGAAACTTCTGATCTCGCTCACGTTGGTCAGTTGCTTCCAGTTGGAGACCGTTTCAACTTTCCCGGGGTCTACAGCTACTCCTTCTGCAGTCAGAATATGCCCAAGGAAAGATATTTTCTCCAGCCAAAATTCACACTTGCTGAACTTGGCGTACAGCTTGTGTGTCCTCAATTTCCCCAGCACTACTCAAAGATGCTGCTCGTGTTCCTCCACGCTCTTGGAGTAAACAAGTATGTCGTCAATAAAGACTACGACAAACTTGTCTAGTTCTTCCATGAACACCTTATTCATGAGGTTCATGAAGTATGCTGGTGCATTGGTGAGTCCAAAGGACATCACTGTGAACTCATACCGCCCGTAGCGAGTGACAAAGGCGATCTTGGGGATGTCACTTTCCCTAATCTTGAGTTGGTGGTACCCGACCTTAGATCCACCTTCGAAAAAAAACTTGACTCCTTTCACTGGTCAAATAGATCATCTATTCTGGGGAGAGGGTACTTGTTTTTGATAGTGACTTCGTTCAGCGAGTGATAGTCCACGCACATCCTCATGCTCTTATCCTTCTTCTCCATGAAAAGCACTGGGGCTCCCCACGGTGATGAGCTTGGTCTGATGAACCCACTTCGCTGGAGTTCTCCTAGCTGCTTCTTCAATTCTGCCAACTCAGGGGCTGCCATCCTATAGGGTCTCTTGGCTATGGGAGAGGTTCGGGAATAAGGTCGATGACGAACTCTATATCCCTATCCGGTGGCATTCGGGAAGTTCTTCGGGGAACACATCCGGGTATTCTCGCACTACTCGGGACATCCTCTATGGACTTGGCTTCCATGTTGAAAACCATTATGTCCGGCCTGTGTCCTCGGGTGTGGCGGAGTCACTTGTATCCCGTCCGGGTTGGTTAGGTGCACTACTTTATCAAGACAACTTATAAGGCATGGTGTTGGCTTAACCAATCCATCCCAAGGATCACATCTATCCCCTTGGACTTCGGTACTACCGTGTCCGCTAGGAACTCTACCCCACTTAAAATGATCCTTATCGGGGGCATCCCGAGTTGACACTTAATGTCACCTCCGGCGTTCGAGTTAATAGGGGTGCTTTTAGTAGTACCGTGGGTATGCTATGCTTTTCCACAAAGCTTGAGGATATGAATGAGTGCGATGCTCCGAATCGAATAATATGGTAGCCAAGAGCGAGCCGACCGAGAACTCACCAAGCACTACGCCTTGTGCTTCTCGCGCCTCTGCGCATTGATGTGGTTGACTCGGGCTCGTCCGCACGACCGCCGGGGCCGCCTCATCCGCCGGTTGCTATTTTTATTGTCGAAGTTATTGTTCTTTCGCGCACTAGCATGCGGTTGGCTCCGGACACAAGTGGCCTTGGCCCGTTCACCGAGTTGGAGTAGGTGGTGGTGGTTGGCTTTTTGGCATACGGGCGTTGGCGATGAAGTGCCCGTTTCTCGGCGGTTGAAACACACTCGGGAGTTGTTGTTGTTGTTGGCGTGATCCGTCGGTGTTGTTCTGTGGGGGCTTCATGGCACTCTGGTTGTTGTAGGGCTTGAACTGGGTTCTGGGGCCTTGCGAGCCCGTGGCTTGGGATTGGGTCCTGTACTGCATGGGAGCTTGGAACCTGGACATGGGGTGTCCAAAGTTTCTCGGCCTCTGGGACCGCTCTTCTTCGCTTGGCCTTGTGCTCCATAAACTTGCGCTTGTTTTCCTTCTTCTCTTCAGCCCTCGCTCTTTCTGTGAGTATTGCCATGTTCATGAGGGTGTTGAAGTCGGGGTAGATCCGAGGGGTCGGCGGGGTCCTCGGTCCGAGTCGGCCCCTTCTTGAACATTTCCTCGCTTCTTGGAATCTTTGTCCACTTCCTCGGGGGCATAGCGAGCCGGCTCTATGAACCGGTACGTGTACTCCTCCACGGACATGTTACCTTGGCGGAGTTCACGGAACTCATCCGCCTTCCGCTTCGGGGTGGCTTACGGGATGTGGTAGCGGCGGAAGCTGTTCCACGAATTCATCCCGGGTGATGGCGGAGGGATCCTTGGGCTGGCCGCGCGTAGTTCTCCCACCGGGCTAGGGGTCGTCCCGGTGAGCCGGTGAGCCGCCGGAGGAGAACCTTGTCGCGGTCCTCACAGTTGAAGGGCTCTAGCTCCCTCAGAATGGCTCTCAGCCAGTTGTCAGCATCCAAAGGATTCACCGACCTGCCAAAGGTGGGCGGCTTCGTCCTAAGGAACTCTATCAGCTTCTCGTTCATGCCCAGAACTCGGGATCTTGGGCGGTTGACGGCATTGAAAATGGCCTCCATCGAACGATCCGGTTGGTCAAAACTCGTGCCAAGTCAATGGGAGGGGGTGGCGGCGGCGGAGACCACGTTCTCTCCTCCATCTTCGTCTTGGTTAACTTCCCGGTCGTGAAGACGCTTCCTCCCCGATCGGCTTGCGATCCTTCAGCGTCCGATCGGCCGGGGCCTTGGTGGGTCCTGACAGGGCGCCTGGAAACCATCTGTAAAGAAGCGGGTTTTCTAAGAGATCTAGATTTTATGTGATGTTTAAGTGGGTTATATCGGATTTCTTTTTGAAAAGGCAGGGTCTACTCCTGCCTGTAAGCACACAACAAGCACATAGCAAACAAGCAAGCACAGACAAGTTTTTATTACAAACCGGCGAGAAGGATACATCCCGACTACGCGGACACACTACACGACTAAGGACTAAGGGTGCGACTTGGACCAAGTACGGCTTCATTCCCCGGGTCGGGGTCACCGGGGCATCCTACTCGCGAGGAGAGCCATCTTCTCGGGGTCAAGTGTTCTTCCGGCGGAATGAGCGACTCGTCATCATTCTCGCCCTCGGGGTTTCCATTTTCCCGGGGGCCGTGCCTTGCGGCTTCGGCGGTCGTTGTTGGGGGTTCGGTGACTGCTGGTGGTGCTGGCGGGACTTCGATAGTTCCTCCCCATCCTACAAGGGGTGTTCCCAGCAGGACTTGAGCTTCTCCAATGGCTGGAACGGGTGTTCCGCCGTTGGTCCATTCTTGCATGCGTTGGTCCTGGATTCGCCTGAGGCTTTCCTGGGCAACGGCTTCACTGCTTATGGCGGCTGCGGTCCTTGCTTCAGCTTGAGCCACTCGGACTTGGTGCATCCTCACTGTGACTTCAGCTTGCTCGGCCCGACTGATTTGCTCCCTCAAGTGCTTGGCTTGGTCATCGAAGAGCTTATCCAGGGAGACAAGGTAGGCAACTACATGGTACGACAGGTCTTCTTGGTGGCGGCGTCGTTCCGGGTTCCTCATGCGGGCCTCGCCAAACCGGGGTTCTAATGGCGGGAGGAAAGTACCTCATCGGTGTGGGGACGAGGTGTTCCTCGTAGATCCGGCACGGAGTAGCGTAGGGCTTTTACGAGGGCCAAAGGATAGGTGTCTCGGTGTCGAAATCTCGTGGCGGTTACACGCCACGGCTCGATGTTGGTGTGGTCGTTGCTTCTAGCGACGGAGAGGACCACCCTACGGCGAAAAGTGCCGAGTTGCTCGTACTCTCTGTCGTAGTACCTAGGGCGCTCGGTGATACCGAGGCGCTCGGGGAGTTGATGAGAAGGCGAGCAAAACCAGGCTCCTCCCGGCACACGCCTTGGGTCCATCCATCTTCCGCCAACTAAAAACAAGGGTAGAGTTGAACGAGTTGTGGTAGGGTACAAAAGGTAGATAGCTTTATTTAGCGGCAAAGTTAGGGTACACTCCTCGGTTCCATTTCGGGTTAGCCATCCGGAATCGAGGCAAAGATCAAGGTAAGGATTTGGGAAAAGATGAGCTCGGCAAAGGAAAGGTTAGAGATGGCCGGAGGAGGTCTCGTATCCTAGGGGTCGTGTCCTACGGCCAACCTACGGCTCCGATACCACTCGAAGCGTCCCCTCATCGAGAGGTGACTAAATGTGACACAAATACCGGTCCCGGGAGGTCGGCAACACATTTATTACAACAGGTGGATCAGTCTTTTACATTACGACGACACAGAGGGCACGGAAGTGCCAACGCTACAAGGAACAACACAAACGCTAACGACCACACTACGATAGCAAAGGCTTCCATAGCCTCCTCGCAGTACCACACCATGGAAGCTTTCGTGGAGGCCACGGGTACACGAGCACGGTTGGGTGTAGGGCGGCGACCTACTCGACGTCTTCGGGAATGTAATCGGGATCCTCCTCTCGAAAAATAGTTAGTAAAACAAGGGTGAGCACATACGTACTCGGCAAATCCAACCCCACCCACGGAGGGGCTTATAAGCGAGAATCATGCATAGAGTATAACAAGGATCGGAGTTAAGGTTCATTTGCAAACTTACACATGCGGGGGTTCATTTCAAAAAGGTTTTCGCAAATCATTTTTTATAGCCAAGGTGACTCAATTGTTTTTAGGAAAACCACCGTGGAACTACGGACTCCCCGTCCGCGTAGCCCGTGCACACGACCACACACTTCACCGGAAAACAACTCACACCAGAAAACATCCCAAACCCAAACACTAGTTTTTGTGACCACACCGTGACTCGTCCAATACCGTGGACACGACTATTCGAATAGGTTTGACACTCTGCAGAGGTTGTACATCTTTACCCACAAGTAGGGTACCGTCACACGGACACCTTAGTGCCGGCACGGATCCTATCAAAGCCATTACCCACCTTAGCTAACCCTACGAGCCATCACGGGAGCAACCAAGGGGTTATCCCACATAACCAGGGCGTACCTCACACAGAGCGTACCCCTACTCCTTGGTCTCCCGCCGCTCACCCGCACACCAGATGGCAAGTAGTTTAACTAGTGGGGTTTATGCTAAGCCGTTGCCACATACAACGGTCGAGTGGTTGTACGATAATTTGGGTCAGGTGAGATGTCACGCAACCCGGTCCTTAATTGACAAGATGGACAACTCCCAACACGCTCAACCACACAGGTACGAGCTCACCCATACTCCTGACACACACGTCCATCCCGTCTACCCAGTTCTTTACTCATTTTCCGAAATATCCCATTTCCATTTTTGAAGCACTCACACATTTTGAAAGCACTCACACATTTTTAAAGCAAACATTTAGGCCAAAACAAGGTTCAATCATAGCAATCAAGGGTGGCTATCCTACAAGATTTTTGCAGTAAAACAATATGCAATTTTTAAAATGGGTATAGGGTTGTGTTTATAAAACTAGGATCAAAGCATGCATCAAAGGATGAGATTGAACTTGCCGTCTTCGAAGTCTTCGGGGAGTGCCGGCTCGGCGTTCGGGATCTCGGGCTCCTGCTCGCAGTAGTCGGCTCCGATCTCCGGCTCGGGGTACCTTCCTTCGTCTACTCCGTCGGCTATAGCGCACACACAGGCAAGCAAGCAATAAGCATACACAATTTCTCCGGCTGAGCTCGCGGAAGATAATAAAATAGGGGAGATAAATATTATGCCGGGGTTTTGGGTGACGGATGGGTGGCGGTTTACCCGACACGGGTGTGAGGAAGGTTGGGCGCGATTTGGATTAAAATCGCGCATGAAATGTCGGGTTAAAGGAGGTGTTTAGGGTTAATTAGGGGCCTTTTAGTATTTTATTATAAAAGAAAAGGGCCTAATTATAATATTTAAACCTAGCGGGGGTGTTACTAAATAGTCCGGGGGCATAATTGTAAAGGGGCAAGGTTGTTTTTGTGGTTTAATTTAAAGCATAGGATCCGTTTTGAAAGAAAAGAGTGAGGGAAATAGAGGGGGGTCGGTTTTGGATAAGTGGGAAAAGGGCAGGGGGTTTTGGGCAAAAAGCCCTTCTTCTTCCTCCCTCCCCCACAACACGAACGCAAGAGACGAGGAGGCCGACCGTGGAAGGGGGGAGGGGCGCCGGCGACCTGGTGCACGGCGACGGTCGGGAATTGGGGCGAAACGAAGAGGATGTCGAGGGCAACCGATTCCGCTTCTTACCTCGGGGCGGGGTGCTCGGAGAGGCGGATCGACGGTCGGCGGTGGGGGGGCCGTTCGCGGTGGAGCGACGCGGGTGGTGGCGATGGAGGGCTCGGGAAGGAGGGGGGAATTGGTCGTGGAGGTGCGGGGCGAGGTGGGGAGCCGGTCCGGCCCTTTTATAGGCGCGGGAAGGTCGGTTCGGCGAGGATATTTTGAGCTTCGCGGAGCTCCAATGGCCGGCAATGGAGGTTCGGGAAAAATCCCGGCGTGGACTCCGGCCAGCGGGATTCTCGGTCGATTGGCTGCTGTGTGAGTTGACTCGTCGTGCAGGGCTGCTGTGGCCGTGGAGGGGAGGCCGTCGGGGGGGAGTAATGGTGGCCGGTTTGGAGGTGACGCTCGGCGCTCGGTCTTCGTTTGTCGAGCAATGGAGGGGGAGGGCGCCGCGGCCCGGCAAGCCGCGGGACCGGCCTTGGCGTGCCGCGCCGGCAAGCCCGCCGGCCGTGCTCGGACGGAGGAGAGGGAGCCGGGTGGGGGCGTCGGCTGCGGGGTCGCGCGGGGAAAGAAGGGGGCCGCGCGGGGGGCTCGGCCTGGAGGCCGAAGGAAGAAGAGAACGGTGGGAAAAAGAAAAGAAGGGAAAAAGAAAAAGGAGAAAAGGGAAAAGAAAAGGAAGAAAAGGAAGAAAAGAAAAAGGAAAATAGAAAAAAGTAAAATAAGGGAAGAAAAATAGAAAAGTGATTTAGAAAATTAGGGGAATTTCTAAGAAAATTAGGGGAAGGGTTTTTGCGGATTTTTCTGGGTTTCTCGGATTCCAGCGTCAATTCCGGACGGCGGTGATGGCGAGGCGGACCGGCCGGCGGGACCGCGGCGTGCACGGGATTCCCGGCACGGTGGCCGACCGCGGCGCTCGGAAGGCACGCGTGGGTGCGGGCGGGATTCGCGGCACGCGCGCCGATGGTGAGAGAGGGAGACGGTGACTAGGATTTTGGGAGGGGATCATTGAGCTCACCGACAGTTTTGAAAACACGCACGATTTATTAGGTGATTTATTAAGAGCTAAAAACGCGGGCGTTACAAAGTTGTGTATTGGTGACCGTGTCGCGTACTAAACGACTTCTAATATACACCCCGTTCGTTTGGCCGATGGCCGATGGCTGGTGCTTTGGTTTGTTCCGAGAGAAAAAATGTTGTTGGCTGGTTATTGATGGCTGGTTTGTTACGAGAGAAAAATCTTCCGCACTGGTGGTGGCCGACGAGCCAAACGAACAGGGCGTATGAAAGTATGAGAGCAACTTTGCGCGACGAGTCTAACGAGCATAATTAATTCATGATTCACAGTAATGCTACAATAATCATCTTCTAATCATACGTCAAATACCTAATTAGATTCGTCTCGCGATTTTATCCAGACTTGTGAAGGTAGTTTTGAAACTGACTTTATTTAATACCCTTGATTAATGGTAAAAGAGGAGCCCCTATCACACAGGCGGCGGAGTCGGCGGTCCCGGCGCCGTCTTGTGACATTGCTCTACAGGTTGCCCGTGGCCCGTGGGCCTGCACTTGCACAGTTGGACGCTGCCAGTCTTGCTTCGGTTATTGCCTCGGGCCACGCGCATCATCCGGCCGGCCGGCCGAGCGGGTCGGTCCTCGAAGTTGGCGCCCCAACTAGCAGAGTAGTCGCGGAGAGGATGCTTCTTTGGTTTTAAGATATTCATTCAGGTTTACCCTTTTAACGACTGTTGTCAAGTTTAAAACTTTATGTTCCTGTCGACAATAGGAAATAAATACAATATTGAGACATATTCTTAGTTGGACTGATGGTGCAATTTGACGGTGTAGATTTCGTCATTATTTAATGATGAAAAAATTGACTCTATCTTCTCCGTTCGAAGCTGGGATAATCATGCGTCATGGCCTGTCTTATCTCGGGCTAAACGTGAACGTGAGTACCAAAAAGCCCCCAAAACGATTGCAAGTTTGCAATTGCAACAGTACGGCACGGCGCAGTGCAAGGAGCAGACAGCTTCTGCACCCGTACACCCTGAAGCAGAGCCCTCTCACAGCCTGCCGGGCAACGCAAGTGTTTCTCCAACAGGCAAGGCGCCAAGGACATGACCTTACGACATGAATTCCTGGCGACCGTGTACGTGAGCAAAAGGCCAAAGGCGGCACGGCAGGGCAGGGCCGACGAGACGCCCGGCCGGCCGGCAGCAGCGGCTGCTAGCTAGCGCGCGGGCGTACGGCCGAGCCCGCGCCGTGAACAGTTCGCGGCCGGCTCGCTCGCGCGTCCACATAACCGAAGCCCCACCACCACACCAGGCACCAGCCAGCTCTGTTGCAGCGGTGAGCCGGCGACCCCTTGACAAGACGAAACCGCGCGACCGAGTGGAGGAGGACCTAGAGCGCGCACAAAAAGGGTGCGCGCACAGCCACAGCGTGCCCACTCGATCCAGTAGCTAGCAGCACCGTTAGCTTAGGCACAGTGGAAGCCTAGCCTTGACACGGACATGTGGCCGGCCGGGCCGTACTGGCGCGGGTTCACGGATAGATGGTCAGGTCACTTCAGATCACTTCGTGTCCACCGTCGTCTCTTCCGATCAAAATTAAAGGCTGCAGCTGCAGGTAATTTAACGTGCATGCAGGCAGGCAGCTGGAAACATGCATACCCGTGAAGGGCAAGTACGTGAGCTGCTTTTCAGCCGGTTGCACTTGGGGTAATAGGGTGGAGCTCACATTTGGTGCAGTACGTCTTACCCCATGTGGGTCAACAATGGCAGATGTTTTCCTGCTGCCTGCACGGTCAAAGCTTTCTACTAGCTGTCATCGGCTCAAATTGGCATTAGAGTAGGTTTGGTTAGGAGAGAATTGTGGGTGAATAGTGAAATTTTGAAGTTCAAAGTGGTGGGATAATAAGTGAATGGTGCATTAGCTTGCGTGCTGCGAGCCTGCGAGAGATGATGTGGTGAGTAAAAGGATGATGAATGACAGATTGGAGGAGTAAATTTTGTTCAAGAGAATACAGCCTTAGTGTATTATATCAATGTTCTCTAGAGGGTCGGCTTTCCACTGTGAAACTGCACTACGAGCTAAATCAAAAAACAAACTTCTCACGCAGTTTTTTCTAAAAAAAATTGAAAGATCATAAAGTTTATCTCGGTAGCAGAAATTTCACATTGTTAAAGTTTGTGTAACTTTTTCGAGCTCGGGAAAAGCAAAACATATCTCACTTTACTGTCACCGAGCAACTAGTAGTGCGCCGAATTCATGCCGCCCGGGTCGAATTCCACGGTTGTACCTTAACTACGTAATTGACGCACGCTCACACCGAAAGGCTGCATGCAGACAGCGGAGTACGTACGCAACATCAGTAGTACGTGGTACGGTGCCTAGTCATGTACTATCACCTTCTCGGTATTTTAGGTCTCTGCCGACACGAATTTTGATCAATATATATACTTATTTAATCAAACAATTAGTCTGGTAAAACAAAAAGAAATGAGCATCATTAGATATGTAAAAGAAAACTGCAATCCCATGAACTTTCCTATCTACTTAGTACTTACTATTATCTAAATATTTGAAGAGAAATGAAAAGGTTAAATAAAAGGAACAAGCCGTACGCAGGTGTGGTACATGCTCGTACTGGAACTACCACGCCTACGAGTACGTGGCAAGACTAGGATGTGACTGGGCCTCCGTGCACGCAGGAGCTAGCTAGCCCGTCTCGTCGATCACAACACCAACCAAAACGGGTGTACTTTATACAGTACTGTAGTACGTGCTGCACGGGTGAACAGGAGATGCAGGCATAGTATGCCGCATGGTTCGTACGTACCTACCGCACGAATATTATTCGTGCCAGTCGTAATCGCGCTGTGCTGCGCTGCGCAGCGCAGCGCAGTGCACGGGCGGCGTGGTGGTGCCAGTGCCACTGCCACGACCCTCTCGCTGCATGCCCGCCGGCCGGTCGCCGGCCGGGCACGACCGTACCACTGTCCACGCAAGGGCGTCGGTACACACGAATGCATTGCACACACGAGAGCCCACAGGAGAACGAGCTGAGTCGACGACGACGTACAGGGCCGACGACGTGACGCAGCGCGCGATTGATTGACCGACCGGCGGCCAGCCATGGCCGGGGGCCATGCATGCACGCCCTCACGCACGAACGCACAGTGGTGTGTCTGTCCGGCGGCACAGTTCTTTCGCCCGGCGTGCAGTAGTGCCAGTGCGTGGTGCATGGCCACAACCACTACGACTGCTGCGCGCGGCGTGTACTCGCACGCCAACGTTTTGCGCCGACTGCGACCGGTCACGTCGACGTCGAGGAGTCGCCGGCGTGCAGTGGCCTGACAGCTTGCCGTCTCGTCGTAGTACGCGCTAGAAAGATTTGCGGCTTTTATCCCGCAGATCTTTGTCGGACACACATGTTGTCCACAGGTGCACGGTGATTATATTATTGTTTTACACCAATCCACAATCTACACCATCCGCCCAAACATGCATGTATATATGACTTAATAATCGGGAAGGAAATATCTTTCTCGCAGCTGTGAGTTTTGTTTTGGCACGTGGCATGCAGCCTGGGCCAGTCCTTTTGGTCTGAACTTTGAAGACATATCTCTCCGGAATGAGATTAACAAAAGTATGATCTTAGTTGAACCAAAACATAACATTTAACTAGCTTATCATGTTTGTAAAGCGTTACAAAACAATGAAGTGTATAGGTTTCTTAGGACTCGGTCCGTTTTATTCAAAGTGCATACATTTTGTTGTTGTTTTAGTTAAACTATAAATGTGTTCACACAGTACATCCGCTGGGGGAGCTAGACGAGGGCCAAGGTGGGCCATGCCCCCCCCCCACCACCCACCCACTGGTTCATGGCTGCCAATATTACTATAAATCCGACAAAATTTCTGAAAATATACATAGCTACATGCTAGATGCATGTGTACATCTTTTCGCTACCTTTCATTGCTAAATATACTTTTCAAGAGAGTAATAATATTTTAATGTAGATAACTAGGCATGTGTTTTATTTGTCGATTCTCCTTGAAATCTTGACGCATCTGATTGTTTTTTTCCAAGCTAGTTATAATATTTCAATGCATAAAATTTGCGCCTACATAATATAACACATTTGAGTTATGTAGTTGTTAACATTATGATGAAATTGGCCCCCACTTGGTTCTAATCCTAGCTCTGCCACTGAGTACATCCACCTGAATATGTATAGTTATGTTAAAAATTTGATCTGTCGTACAATGTGCAGAATTGAAATATTAGAACCACTACAAGGTCATGCATCATATTCTATTTGTATATATTGCCAGGGATGTTATGAATAACAATGATTGTTGTGTTGTGCGCTGAATAACAATGTTTGTTGTGTTGTGGGGTCTTGGGTAATTGTACATTCATTAAAAAAATGAACCTATGGTAACCTTTACTGTGGTAAACATTCAGTTGACTGTATTGTTTTTCCACATTGTGGCTTCTTGGATTGGGTTTTTGTTAAGGAACTTTGTACATAGATTTTCTTCTTCCCCTGCAATAGAGCTTTACAAATAACGAAGTGCATAAGTTTCTTTTAGTTTGCCAAATGTAGTTGCTTTGTGTGTGCAATATACTTATCAAGTTTGTTATTCATCGCTAGATTGCCTCCTATTGAACTGTTAAAGGAATGTTCAGATGCGCAATGATATTTAAGATGGCATTTCATTCTATCCACTTAAGACTTACCTTCTTCTCCACTCAACTAATCAATTGATGAGCTATAAACTTGATTAGGATTGATAGGAGTGCAATGTAGGATGTTAGTGTTCCATTTTGAGTGCATTTTCACTAACAGGTTCTTCAGGTGTTAGATTATGCAATTGAAGAACAGGCTACACATGGCTTGCGGCGTAATGTACTGCATAATGTATAATGTAGTTAGGTACAATAGTGGTTGAGTGGGGCTCTGCAGAGGTGGATATGCTTATCTGAAAATTAAACATTGTCTGCACTTTTATTTTGAAAAGGATTATTGAAGTATAAACTTTTCTCGAATAGATCCAAAATTAAGCTGGTGGACAAATTATAGTATTAAAACTTCCATCTATTCCCTTGTCAGCATTACCCTGACAGATGTGTTCTCATTATTATAATTTTTTCCGTAAGTTATTGTTTCCTCAATGCACAATCTCTTTTTCTTGTCAGCACCAAATAGGTTATTGTCAGAATCTAAGTCTGAATACAAAATTGTTAAGTTGTACTTATTTCAATATTAAATAGTCATGTTTCTAATGGTTAACCTTTTATAATGCAAGTAAGAATGCTTGGTCACAAGAATAGGAGAATAGTAGTTGCGATTCATGTTGATTTAATAACTTTTTATGGATTACTCAGCTACACCATACTGTTGCTTCAAGGAATAGTTTTTTTCTAAGATGAGTTGAAGGCACAGTTAAGATGATCTGTAATGGCTTGTGCACGACCTTATACTACTTATAGGAAAATTATCGACCTTGTATTGGTAAGTGATTTTCGGTATCAGTAACGTAATGACGTTTCATGTGTAAGCTTCTATCTTTGTTAAAATACAAATCCATTCATATTGTTAGGCTTTTAGTGTGGCATTCATTTGTCATTCATTATTTTTTCCATAGGGTGTGTGATGCTCAGTCGGGAGAAATGGTGCATCAATATACTTTTCATGCTGGTGTTCTTTTGATTTTGTTAATTTGATCACGATGGAGTGCACTTTCAATAGGTCAAATGATGTATTAGTATACTTTTTATGTTTTTTGATTTTGTTAATTTTGATCACGATGTAATCACTTTCGGTAGGGCGTGTATCGCACGCCGAATTGTTCTAGTTTCATTTATTATGACATACATATCAAAAGGAAAAATCTATCACCAACTCACTAGGCCATAGGCCATCACAAAGCAAAGATACATGATTTGTTCCATCAACTTAGACAACAAAATCAATGAGAAAATACGACCAAGCTTCGGATGATACAGATGGTAAAACAACATATTGCATCCAGCTGATGCAAGAGAAAAGAAAGCTACATGTGTTCTCTGCATGTTTTAAGCGTCTATCAACCACAAAATTATGCTCTTCTACTTAGCTATTGTTGCAATAAGAGAGTTCTCTGCCGGCCTCGCGTGGAGAAATTCAAGGGAAAGGAACATATACGAAATGAATTCAAAAGCATAAAGCATATACTACTTGCCTATTTTTCTTTGAAGAGACAATAAAAAAACATTACCAGCATGTAGGCCTGAAAATGGTTTGGGCTCAAACAATTCTAACAGGCTGGGTTTTGTGTGGGCTTATCTGAGTTGTGTGCTAATGGGCCAGCCTTGTCAACAGTTCGATTTGGTTTGGGTTCTACTGCTTACTAGTTTGGTGTGTGTGCGGTTTGGGGGAGTATGAAACGATTTTTGATGGGTTACAACCCATGGACTGTGTGTCGTGGGTTGCTATAGGTTCGGTAGGCAACTAGTCCCCGACGCCGCCGCGGCCTCGCCTCGCTTCCCCCGACGCCGCCGCACTCGCCTCGCCTCGCCTCCCTTCTGATCCACCGCGTCGAGGCCTCCACCTCTGCCTTTCTCGGCGAATCCGCCGGACCGACGAGCTCCCCATAAATCAGCGGCTAAGAGGTCATCCAAGATCCGGCGGGAGGAGCAGTTCAATATCCGCCTCCATACCTCATCCTCCATGGCCGGCAGCTTGATGAGCTGAACCCTGCCTGCCCGGGGATGCCATATAGCGCCAGAGCAACCCCCGGCCTGGAGGCAATTGTATTCGGAGGGGAGCAGTTGGGGATGACAACACACAACACAAGGGAGGAGGGCAACAATCAAGAAGAAGAAGCGTCTCGAGTCAACAGGAAAGTAGAGGTGAGTCCGTGAGTGCGCCGCTGCTCTGTTCCCATTCCAGCTCGCCCTTTTTTTTCTTTTGTGCTCTTCAAATTTTAGGTGTCTGTATTGTTCAGCTATGGTGAAATGCTCTAGCCTTTCTTAAATTTTGTCTTGTGTGCTAGCATCTGGTGAAGGAATATTTATGTGATCTCCTAGGGTACGGAAAAATTCAAGATACCTTCCTGTATTTAAAAAATTCCTTCACCAGCAGATGCTAGCACACAGCAAAAAGTCAAATATTTTAGAAACATATGTATAGTCAGTTTCGATGTCTTTGCATCTCTGCGGATTACTGTCATCATACTCCCTCCGGTTTGGTAAATGAAGTCGTTTTGGACAAGGTTTGAGTCAAACATTGGGAATATAAATCATGAATAACTTTTAAGTTGTTGAGTTTGGAAATGTGAAAACTACATGAGTAGATTTGTCTTCTAAAATACTTTCATAAAAGTATACATATGTTAATTTCCAATAATTATTTTTATAAAAATAGGAAGTCAAAGTTGTACTTTGGAGACTGTTGACGGTGTATTTTGGTACACCTAGCATGTTCATTACACTTTGGTTTGAATTTGATTATGGAACTAACCCGCCACTAGGCACACTAATCATATAACAAGTTCATCTATGTGCATGCATTTGGAAGTGTTGTGTTTATGTAGGAAAACATGGACATAAAGGACGGATTCGCAACAAGTTCAAAGGAGCATTTATGGAGTATTGTTCGTGTTCATGAGCTTGATGAAATCACTTCCAATGGTGGCAAGGACCGAAGTGCTACGAGGAACACCCCCGAGGATTGAAGCGTAAAAGACCGAACTTCATGCGCGGGAGAACCTCCATCTTGGACGCGAGGATGACATCGTCAAAATCATGCAAGTGGAGGGGGCAAAGTGCATAATCTCATGAGGACCCACGGGAGCGAAGGGGGCGACCGAACCGGCCGAGGTGGGCCCGAGCCGGTCGTCCCGAGCCGGCCGGCCCGGCCCACTTTGGTGGCCGGTTCGGTCCCGTTTTCCTTGCACCCGATGGATCTTGAACCCTAAAAGCCCGGGCGCCGCCATTCGACGAGAGGAGAGAGCCATTCGCACCGGGAGGCCAACCACAAGCTAGAGAGAGAGGAGGAGGATCTGCGGAGGGAGATCAACCACCTCGAAGGAAGCACCCTCTTGTGGAGAAGAAGGAAGACACCGTCGGAAGGAAAACCATGATCAACGGTGCCATGATCGGCACCTTGATGGGGTAATCTCCTTGTTCGTCCATGGGTTGTAATCAATCGTAAGATGTAATCATACTTTGTCGGATTATCTGTCTATCTTCTTGTGTTGAATATACTTTAATGCTTAAGGATTAGCTACCTTACCGTAAAGGGAGTAGGGCCCCTATGCTTCCTTGGATCCATTCAATACGCCGTGTCCATCATAGGTCTAGTCATGAATACCTTCACGTAGTGACAGTACGAGAGGAGGGAAAGGGTGAAACCGTGGTCACAACCCCCGATAGATTAGATTGGTTTAATGTCTTTAATTGATTGCATGATCGTAGACCCATGGGCGAGTGCCTCCTACCTTGATCGTTTATCATTCTCTCTAGTGTAGTTTAGTTGTTTTCTAGTTTAATAGTAGTTAGGGTTTTAGTAGCTAGTGCGTAGAAGTAGATTGAACGCTTGTAATCCCCTTACTCTGCGGATTGACAAGAACCTTGGGAATCCCGTGGTGAAAAAGGTGTGGGGTCCGTACACTTGCGGATCGTAGAGGGATACGTCTTTTATCCGTCAACAAGCCCCTTTTCTGGCGCCGTTGCCGGGGAGCAAGCTAGTTTACATCGTTTGATTTGCATCTAACTTAGTTTTATACTTTAGTTTATCTTTTATTTGCTTTATCTAACATATATTATCTAGAAAAACACTTGTTTCGTTTTCGTTTTTGTTTTTATCTTATTGTCTAGATGGCGTTCGTTAATTAACCCGTGGAAGAACCGGAGAAATCATTAAGGGATTACGCCAGCCCTCGATGTGAAGACATAAAAGTACAAGAGTCGGATTCGAAGCTCGAAGCGACCAAGTATGAGATTAAATCCAAGATCATAGAGATGGTGGCTGCAAACCCATTCGAAGGGATGGTTACGGAGAACCCATATAGACACATAAGGAATTTCACGACGATATGCAACACGGTGCGTCAAGAAGGAGTCCCCGATGAATGGTTCAAATGGAATCTCTTTCCCTACTCACTTGCCGGCAATGCAAAGACATGGTACTCGTTTGCGTCCTTTGAAGTTGAAGGCAATTGGAACAAGTTGACAAAGAAGTTTTGCGAGAAGTTCTTTCCAATTAGCAAGGTTCAACATCTAAGGAGGCAAGTGATCAATTTCATGCAAGGAGAAGAGGAAGGGATAGACCAAGCCTGGGATAGGTTTAATGGGTTGATCGAACAAGGACCAAAACTCGGCTTCACCAGTGATATACTCTTGCATACATTTTTCTTTTCCCTAACCCCTAGTTGCATGCAACACGTCGAAATGTGTGCAGGTGGGGATCTCATGGAGAAAACACTCACGGAAGCCGCCCAACTTCTTCAAAAAATTAGTAAAGTGGCTGCCATGCGAAGAGATTGGGAAACAAGACTTGCGGAAGAGCCGGAATATAATTCGAGGAAGAAGAAGTGTGCTGAATTTTCTAAAGAGGAAACCCCGGAAGTCACAAAAGAGGAGCCAATCACGGAAAAGCTTGAACAAGAACACATCAAGTCAAGAGCTACCTCGAGCGTTGACTTCGCCATACCGAATGAGACGAACAAGAGAAGCATGTCAAGCGCGAAGCCACTAAGGGAGTTCGAAGCAATGGATTGGGTTCCTATCGATTACGGAGAAGTATTCGAAAAGAGAAGACCGTTCCCTAATCAAAAGGGAATGGCGAGAGCATTGGAAGTGGATTTCCCACCGGAGAAGAAAGCGGAAAATTCATACGACCTTGAAACCACCGGTGAGATCTTTCAAAAGCTCTTTGGAGATGACATAGTGGATCCGAAACACATAGCCGAGGTGAAGAGAATCATGGGGATCAAGCCCGAAGCATCACCATACGCTCGCCTCGCCGAAATTTACGCGATAGGATCCGAAGAAGAAGAGAAGATGACACCACACTTGAGTTGTGAGATCAACGGAGTTCAATGCAAAGCTTTATGCGACATCGGAGCCCAAGTAAGTGTCCTATCTTCTAAAATTTACGATAAAGTTCAAGACCACAACCCAGACTTAGCTCCAACATCAACGAAATTAATTATGGGAGATGGTAGAACTATCAAACCTCTAGGTATTGCTTGCAACATGAAAGTAAAAATCTCTAGAAACTATATACCAACCAATTTCTTTGTTATTGATGCTTACCATAGTAATCATGATCACATAATCTTAGGTAGGCCCTTTCTTAAGTTGGTTGATGCCGTGTTAGATGCCGGAGAAGGCAAAGTAACAATGAACCTTAATGGAACAAAGTACACATATAACTTTCTTCGTGCTTCTAAACACCTTACACTCTTTCCTCCCGAAGACGAAGAAGTAGAAGAGATAGATAGTCTTTGTTTTGTTGAAACCCTTAGAGACCCGCTGCAAAGAGCGATGGAAAATCAAATTAGTAATCAACAAGATGAAGAGCTAGAAGAAGCAACAAAAGGCTTAGAGCCACATGATGGAAGCGAGGAGGAAGGAAAATTTGAAGACATAGGAGAAATAAAACCCGAGAAGCCACAAGCGCCCGAGGTAGACCTTAAACCTTTGCCCAAAGGATTAAAGTATGAATTTTTGGGCCCGGACAAGACCTATCCAGTCATCGTGAGCGACGAGTTGAGTCCCGAAGAAAATGAGCGTTGCTGATTTTATTTAAAAAACATAGGAAGGTGATTGGATATTCGATTAATGATCTCAAATGTATTAGCCCAGCCTTTTGCACTCATCGTATACCTATGGAAGACCATTGTAAGCATGTAGTGGACCACCAAAGGAGGCTAACTCATGCCATGCGAGAGGTAGTAAAAAAAGAGGTCATCAAGTTACTTGATGCCGGAATCATCTACCCGGTTCCGCATAGCGAGTGGGTGAATCCGGTACACTGTGTACCGAAGAAAGGAGGCTTAATTGTGGTAAAGAATGAGAAGAATGAATTAATAATACAAAGAACCGTGACCGGATGGCGGATGTGTATCGATTATCGTAAGCTCAACAAAGCGACGAAGAAAGATCACTTCCCCCTACCGTTCATCGACGAGATGCTCGAGAGGTTAGCAAACCACGCTTATTTTTGCTTTCTCGATGGGTACTCGGGGTTCATGCAAATTCTCCTTCACCCAGATGATCAACACAAAACAACGTTTACATGCCCTTACGGAATGTTTGCATATAGAAGGATGCCCTTCGGTCTATGCAACGCTCCGGCCTCTTTCAACGTTGCATGATGGCCGCATTTTTGGAATTCATCGAGGAAATCGTCGAGGTGTTCATGGATGATTTTTCCGTTTATGGGAAGACGTTCATGGATTGCTTGGCAAACTTGGAAAAGGTCCTCACGAGGTGCGCGGAGGTAGACTTGGTATTAAATTGGGAAAAGTGCCACTTCATGGTTAGGCAAGGCATAGTGCTCGGACATGTTATATCCGAGAGAGGAATTGCAGTGGACAAGGCTAAGGTAGAGACGGTTGAGCAACTCCCACCTCCTACGGATGTTAAGTCCTTAAGGAGCTTTCTAGGCCATGCCGGATTCTATAGAAGATTTATTAAGGACTTCTCAAAGATCACTAAGCCTTTAACGCATCTCCTTCAAAAGGATGTGGCTTTTGACTTTGATGAGAAGTGTCTAGCGGCATTCCGGACCTTGAAAAGTGCGTTGGTGAGTGCTCCCATCATCCAACCTCCGGATTGGAGCCAACCTTTCGAGATCATGTGTGACGCAAGTGACTACGCCGTAGGCGCGGTTTTGGGTCAAAGAAAGGAAGGCCGAGTTCACGCCGTTTACTATGCTAGCAAAACTCTTAGTGGGGTGCAATTAAATTATGCCACTACGGAAAAAGAGTTGCTAGCGGTGGTATTCGCTTTCGAAAAATTCAGATCTTACATCGTGAACTCGAAGGTCATTGTTTACACCGATCACGCAGCCATCAAGTATCTCTTGGCTAAGAAGGAAGCTAAACCACGCTTGATTCGTTGGATCCTTCTTCTCCAAGAGTTTGATGTTGAAATTCGTGATAAAAAGGGGGTGGAAAATGTTGTGGCCGATCATTTGTCTAGGATGAATCGTGGACAAGATGATAAAGAGCCCATCGAAGATAAGATGAGAGATGACCACCTCTATGGAGTGCTTGATAAGGATACTTGGATGATCGATATCATTCGAGCAATTCGAAAGATGCCCCTCGATCATCTAAACAAAAACTCTCAAAAGAAGATAATCTCCGAAAGTAGGAAATACTTTTGGGATGCACCATACCTCTTCAAACTTGGCAATGATGGAGTGATGAGAAGATGTGTGCCAAGAGAAGAGAGGGTAGAAATTCTAAGGAAGTGCCACTCGGCGGAGTACGGTGGGCACTATAGCCATTTTCGAACCCAAGCAAAAGTATGGTCGAGCGGATTCTTTTGGTCGGAGATGCATGAAGATACTAAAAGATATGTTGCATCATTCCCCGAATGCCAAAGAACCGGAAACATCTCTCAAAGAAATTCTATGCCTTTGAAATACAACCTACAAATCGACATATTCGATGTATGGGGTATAGACTTCATGGGGCCTTTTAAAAACTCATTTGGATTTGAGTATATCCTAGTCATGGTTGATTATGTATCCAAGTGGGTAGAGGCTATACCATGTTGTAAAGCTTCCATGGAGGAGTCCATTACTATGATCAAGAATGTGATTTTTCCTCGTTTTGGTACACCGAGAATCTTGATAAGTGATGGAGGAACTCACTTCACCGAGAAGAATTTCAAAAAGTGCTTGTCCAAGTTGGGAATTGAGCATAGGGTCTCTACGGCCTATCACCCACAAACCAACAGACAAGCGGAAACGTCAAATAGGCAATTAAAAAGCATCCTCAACAAAACCATTGAGAAGGGAGGCAAGGATTGGTCAAAGAAATTAGACGGGGCTTTATGGGCTTATCGAACGGCGTTTAAGACACCGATAGGTATGACCCCTTATCAATTCGTCTATGGAAAGGCTTGCCACTTTCCGGTTGAGTTGGAACATAAAGCCTATTAAGCGATTAAAGAGATGAACCTCGATCTCGATGCCGCGGTAGTGAAACGAAGGATTCAAATAAGCGAGCTAGAGGAGTTGAGGTTGAAAGCATATGAAAATGCAAGCATATAAAAAGAGAGAATCAAAAGGTGGTATGATAAAAGATTGAAAAAGAAAGAGGAAGGAGATAAGGTCCTCCTCTACAATTCGAGGTTTAAAACCTTCGGAAAGGGGAAATTGCAAAGCAAGTGTGACGGACCTTATGTTGTGCATTCGGTGCTCTCCAACGGAGCGGTAACCATTATGGATATAAACGGCGATCAATTTGTGGTGAATGGTCAACGGCTTAAGGTTTACTACGAACCCGACGTTGCGCCCCTTCATCATGTTGATGTCTTCACCATGGAAGAAGAGCCCGAACGTCCCGCCTAGGACGAAAAACAAGGCATGAATTTCTGTAAATAGTTTTTCTTTTAATTTTCTGGAGTTTCTCGCGAAGATTTACTGGGCCAACTTTTACCCATGGGCTAAGGAGGTGAAAAAAGGGCGGTGCACGAAAAGCGGACCGGCCGGTCCCCGAGGGAGGTGGGCCGGCCGGCCCTGTGCCGACCGGCCCGAGTGGGTCCCGGCGGCAGTCGTCTCCGATTTTTGCCCGAATTGCTCCTTTTCGACTTCCTTCTTCGGTCAGAACATTTTAAGGGAAGTTAAAAAAAGAAAAATGAGGTTCCTAGGGCTTTCCTCTCCTGACTATTTATTTGGCCGAATTGGGAGCTCGGGAATCAACCCCTCCAAGCAATATTTTGCACCCTTGCAGTAGCCATTGTGTCCCCAAGGAGCTTAGAGTTGAAGCTAGAAGCCAAGGAGGCATCGGTGGAGGAGGCGATGCGATGCGAGCTCAAGCTACCCGTCAAGAGGACCGCCCGCATCCGTTGCGGAGGGTGTGTCCCGACTGGAGCTCTTGCATCTCGCAACCCCGTCGAAGGAGATGATCGTAGCCCGAGCTCGTGGGCGGCCGCCGGAAGAGATGATAACGACCTCTACATTTGGGATGAGCAACCCAAAGAGAGGACTCCCGAAGGCCCCAACGGCGACGGCAACGAAGGCGGCAACGACAATGGCGGCGGCGACGACGGTGGAGACAATGGCGATGATGACCCCTTCGGATTGCATCCAATGTGTTGTCGAACTTGCCGTCAATCCATCGGGGATCTCTACGCGTCGGTCGATGAATGTCTCCAAGCCATGGAAGCGATGAAGCATCGTATGGAGGATTTGGAGCACGTAGTTGAAGACAACTACAAGTTCCTTAACCGTAACGTGCGCAAACTTTTTGGCATGGTTGGAAACATGAGAGGCAAGTGGTGCAACACTTGCTTGAAGTACCACTAGGTCTAGTTTTCCCCTTAGGAATTTTGTAAGATACGACGAGGACATCGTATGTTTTTAGCGTGGGGGAGAGCTAGCTAGCTAGCCTTAGCTTTTGAGTTTCAAAGTTTAGGTTCGATTTAGTCTTCGAGAGAGCGAGAGTCTTAGAGTTTAATGAGTTTTAGTTTTCGAGTGTGTTTTTAATTTTTTTTGCAAGTTTGGAAGTGTCTTAAATTAGTGTTGAGTCAAAGAAAACCAAATAAAAAGAGTCTTTATATATTTTTGTGTCTTGTGTGATGCTTATCTTTATTCACTTGTTTGTTTATCTTTGATTCTTGATATATGAACATAAGTGTGTGGTTTGAAAAATGTTTACCGTGGTGCTTAGTGGAATTGCTACTACTTAAAGTACTCATACCACACTTCGATCTTGAGCTTCACATGTTAGTTGTGCTATGTTCAATGCTAAAAGTTGGAGGATTTCAGTTCTGAAAATTATCTAAAAACCCTTGTAATAAAGGTTAGCAAAACCTCGTTTTCCAAGTTGAGAGTAAGAAAAAAAATCCTATACAAAGCCACTTTATTTTTTTGCTCCACCATAAGTGTTATTAGCACGATGAGTTGGGCTAGGACCCTTCTCTCTTGTGAGTTTTAATTTCGAGCAATGATCATGTTCTTGTGCTTATCTTTTGTTGCTAGCCTCGTCATACATTCGGTAACGAGACTTTCACATTGGAAGTCCCGTACATCACCGAATTCCATACCCAACCCTATACATCTCTTTTGTACATCACATTCCTTGAACACAACCTACTTTCAAGGTTTCGTCTCGTCTCTAGCATGATTTAATTAAAATTTCAGATTGTATTCATGCAAGAAAGAGAGGAGTTGAGAGCTTTGAAAAGTTGTCAAGAGAGGGAAAAATAAAGAGAAAAGTATGAGTATGGAAAAGAAAGAAAGAAAGAAAATATGTGAATGAAAGAAAGAAGAATGAATGAAAAAGAAAAAGAGAAAAGAGGAGGTAGCAATAAAGATATGAGAGGGATGAATCAAGTGAAAGAAAAATAAAGTGTAAGGAAGGATGTCACGTTTTTGAGAGACGAAACTTTCATTCTTTTCCAACCATGTGCAATCCGACAACGAGGACATCATCGGTGCCTTGTAGTCATAGTTTTCTTTTGCCCTTGCACATGTCCACTATTCTAAATCTTCTCATCCTTGATATCCCTACATATGGTTAATTCTCATGATCATTGGCTTTGAAAGGTAAACAACCATTAGAGGAAGTTCTTAGTTTGACAATACTTGTGTTGGTTGCGCTAGCCCTACCTATAGCTCCACTTTACATGTTGTATGAGAGATTTATGGAAGGTGAGAGTTTTATAAAATTGGTTTAGGATAGCCACCTCATATGAGTGACTTGCGAGAGCTTGGAGAAAGGTTTTTGTCTAATACTTGTTGCAGGGATTTTGTTTGAAAAATCATAAAAACCCTCCGATGGAAGCAAAGAAGTAAGTATGGCTGAATTTGAAGACTTTGAGTGAAGAGTTTGAGTTGTGGGGTAAATCTTGACGTGGTAAAGATTCTAAACGCCCATGTTTATGTTTGATGATCATTACATTATGTTTATGTATTAAAGATGAAAGGATTGACTAACTTGTGAAGAAGGATAAGTGGTACATGATTACAACACCTTGGACGTAGTTCTTTTACGAGTACTTGCTCGAGGACGAGCAAGAGCTAAGCGTGGGGGAGATGTTGACGGTGTATTTTGGTACACCTAGCATGTTCATTACACTTTGGTTTGAATTTGATTATGGAACTAACCCGCCACTAGGCACACTAATCATATAACAAGTTCATCTATGTGCATGCATTTGGAAGTGTTGTGTTTATGTAGGAAAACATGGACATAAAGGACGGATCGCAACAAGTTCAAAGGAGCATTTACGGAGTATTGTTCGTGTTCATGAGCTTGATGAAATCACTTCCAATGGTGGCAAGGACCGAAGTGCTACGAGGAACACCCCCGGGGATTGAAGCGTAAAAGACCGAACTTCATGCGCGGAGAACCTCCATCTTGGACGCGAGGATGACATCGTCAAAATCATGCAAGTGGAGGGGGCAAAGTTCATAATCTCATGAGGACCCACGGGAGCGAAGGGGCGACCGAACCGGGCCGAGGTGGGCCCAGGTCGGTCGTCCCAGGCCGGCCGGCCCAGCCCACTTTGGTGGCCGGTTCGGTCCCGTTTTCCTTGCACCCGAAGGATCTTGAACCCTAAAAGCCCGGGCGCCGCCATTCGACGAGGAGGAGAGAGCCATTCACACCGAGGAGGCCATCCACAAGCTAGAGAGAGAGGAGGAGGATCTCTGGAGGGAGATCAACCACCTCGAAGGAAGCACCCTCTCGTGGAGAAGAAGGAAGACACCGTCGGAAGGGAAACCATGATCAACAGTGCCATGATCAGCACCTTGATGGGGTAATCTCCTTGTTCGTCCATGGGTTGTAATCGATCGTAAGATGTAATCATACTTTGTCAGATTATCTATCTATCATCTTGTGTTGAATATACTTTAAAGCCTAAGGATTAGCTACCTTACCGTAAAGGGAGTAGGGCCCCTATGCTTCCTTGGATCCATTCAATACGCCATGTCCATCATAGGTCTAGTCATGAATACCTTCGCGTAGTGATAGTACGAGAGGAGGGAAAGGGCGAAACCGTGGTCACAACCCCCGATAGATTAGATTGGTTTAATGTCTTTAATTGATTGCATGATCGTAGACCCATGAGCGAGTGTCTCCTACCTTGATCGTTTATCGTTCTCTCTAGTGCAATTTAGTTGTTTTCTAGTATAATAGTAGTTAGGGTTTTAGTAGCTAGTGTGTAGAAGTAGATTGAACGCTTGTAATCTCCTTGCTCCGCGGATTGACAAGAACCTTGGGAATCCCGTGGTGAAAAAAGGTGTGGGGTCCGTACACTTGCGGATCGTAGAGGGATACATCTTTTATCCGTCAACGAGAGACCGTGTCGCTGTCCTAAACGACTTCATTTACCAAACCGGAGGGAGTATATACAACAAATATTTCAAGCCCTTTTGCATTGGCGGTGGACACCTTTTCGGTTTGCAAGTTGCAAACTTGGTCGTCTTAGGTGTTAACCGATTGGTCAAAGGTTGAGATGTGAGTTTGGGAATTGCCGAATTGGGATGCTGGATAAAAACAAAAGTTGAGAAAAAAAGCCCAATCTCCTACTCACATCTTTAGGATTTCTTTATCACAATCTTTCCTTTAATTTGTATGGACCAGAGACGATAGTAGTCTATAGATGACCAAAAGTCGACGAGATTATATAAATCCATCCATAATTTGGTCGGTTGGGAAAGGGAACACCGTAAAACATTCGTTATCGCACCATTTGCGAAGTCATACGGAACCGGTGGCTAAACCAAAAGGAAAAATAGTATGATGCAACAAGCAGCAAGGGGAGACTTGGCACTTGATACTCTCCTTTTTTTCTGGTATATAGTGCGAGGAGTATATAGTGCATATACTACCCAAACCTCCTCTCTCGTGCGGTCGGGGAATCGGTAGTCAATTGCTGTTTGGCAGTCTAGACTACCAGTGTGTTAGCAAATTGGCTATGTTGGCTTGAATTTGTAGACTGTCCAGCTCTTCAACTAGTCTAACTTCTACTGCTGCTATTATATAATTGATTGGTTGTGTATCCATCTCTTGCTAAATTAATATTGTTCTTCCTGTATGCTTTATGTTGTCTAGCGTGTCAGCCAACACCTCTACAAACACTTCAGAAAGCTCAGACGATTCTACGCCAACACGTGTCAAAAGGTCCAAAGTATGGGAACATTTTGAGCCAAATTTAGTAGAAACTGATGATGGTTTTAAGGTTGTATGCAAGTACTGTCGACTCCATTTAAGTACAAAGTCTGGAACAAGTAGCCTTAGAACCCACATTCAAAAGTATTGCCATGTAATCGGTGATGATGAAAGGACCAGGTTTATATCAACAATGAAGAAGCCTATAGAGAACTTTGTGTTTGACCCACAATTCAGTCGTGAGTGTATGATTGAGTTTGTCATACATGCTGAAATCCCATTTAACAAGTTTGATGATCCATACTTTGAACCATGGATTTAGTCTATGCAACCATCTCTCGGATGCTCCGGGGCGAGTAACTCGTTCGCAATGATTGTCTAAAGAAGTACAAGAAAATGAAGCGGGATATTCGGAATGAACCGGACAACCCGGATTCCCACGTGTGCTTGACATCCGATTTGTGGACCTCAATACAAAAACTAGGCTACATGGTTGTAACCGCTCACTACGTCACCCCCGACTTCAAGATCAATAAGAAGATAATAAGTTTCAAAGAGGTCAAATATCCACACTCGGGTTTTGCAATTGAAGAAGCACTTGAGAGTTGTCTCGACCGAATGGGGCATACGAAACAAGGTGTTCACTCTAACACCGGATAATGCGGTAACAACAATGCTGCTTGTGACATGTTCATAGCTGCTCACAAGTTGAGTTGATGCTTGACGGTGTCCATTTCCATGTAAGATGTTGTGCGCATATCCCGAATATTTTGGTTAAAGACGGGATGACAATTATTCATGACGGGATAAAGAAGATTCGAGAGTCGTTTTTTTAAAGAGGCAAAAGCCCCGCTTTTATAGAAAGCAAATTAATGATTTCGATACGGACTCCATGTTGGGGTTGCCAACTTACATCAAGATCCACCAAGGAAACCGGGGGACACTTTACACCTCTACCCGAGCAAAGAAACCGACAAACGAGAGAGACACCCAAGCCGACACTAGACAAAAAACTAAAAGAAACTATCTTCAGGCGGCCACGGTCTAGCTTTCTCCTTAAAGTCTTTTATCCAACCACCTAACCGACGCTCTCCCTCCTCCAGATGAGATTGTTCAGCAGGTTTCAACCTCGGCTTCCATCTCTGCAAAAAAACGCATATCTTTTGTAAAACCTCAGTAGGATTCTGCACAAAAATCCCCTCTATTGCCATCTTGTTCCGTGCAAGCCAAAGCACCCATAGGACTACCGACACATAGAAAAACTTCAGGTTATAAGAGTTACAACCCAAAGGCAGCCACAGCTCAAGGAGATCCCACAGCCCCCTCGGCATTCTTTCCCACCCTAGCATCTCTTTCAAGCTTGCCCACACGAACTTGGCGAGCGGGCATATTGAAGCTGTTGAAGCATATTGACTCCTCGCCCTCAAGAATTCAAACCGGAAAACGTGGTATTGCTCTTGACATACCCAACCGTTGGAATTCGACCTACAAGATGGTCCGTGAAGCAATCCAGTACAAGACCGTTCTGAATAGCTATGCAAACCAACATGCAGAAATTTCTCCAAGTGAACAAGAGTGGAGCAAGGCTGAATCTGTCTGTAAGTTTCTTGAAACTTTTGAACAAGCTACAAATGCAGTGTCAGCTAATAGAAAACCAACTTCATACATGTTCTTGCCTTTAATCATTGCAATTAAGGATGGCCTGGATAATCCTACTTGGCAGACAAGTGTGACTTAAAGACCTAGCTGCGGTAATGAGGATCAAGTTTGAAAAGTATTGGGGTAGACTTTGATGAGGCAAACCAGCCAATTCCTCGCGAAACAA
This sequence comes from Cenchrus americanus, assembly GCA_947561735.1. Lineage (NCBI taxonomy): Eukaryota > Viridiplantae > Streptophyta > Magnoliopsida > Poales > Poaceae > Cenchrus > Cenchrus americanus. The sequence continues at coordinate 63,881,458 of OX387240.1, forward strand.
GGACTATGATATTAACCTTGGAATCGTTATTGCTACAATGTTAGATCCGAGGGGTAAAGCAGAATATCTAGAGTTCTTCTACGAGAAAACCTCGTAAAAATATAGATCAAGTTAATTTAAGTGTTAATGTTGCTCTAGGTTGGATGAAAAAATATTTCCTAGAGTATGAGCAACACTTGAGGAGAGTTAGTGCAAGTTCAATTACATATCCAAGTGAGGGCAATATTTCTATGGGCTCACCGGTGCTTGCAAAGAGGTAGTTCCAAGTCAAGTCGGAGAAAGAGTCGTGCACCAAAGTCCGAACTTGGCATCTACTTTGAAGAAGAGTGTGTGGAAGACATTGAAAATTTTGATATTTTGGCTTGGTGGAAAGCACATGCCGAGAAGTTCCCGGTCTTATCGGTTATGGCACGAGATTTTCTTGCCACCCCTCTCGGTACAGTACCTTCGAGTCTGCTTTTAGTCTTGGAGGTAGGATCTTTGGAGAGTCCGAAGCTCATTAACTCGGAGAGATGTTAGAAGCCCTTGTGTGTGCCAAATACTAGTTATTCAAGGAAAAAGGTACGGTGTAAGCAATGAAGGTATACCCTTATCCCATTATTCTGTTTTTGACTTTTTTGCACATCCTCATTGTCATTTGAAATTACTCACAATATTATCACTTGCATTGCAGGTCCAAAAATTAGTGAAGATCACCCTGCGAAAGTGATATGGTCACCTTTGTCACCCTATCCGGAATAAGTGTTTCGGTCCCACGTGAGGATCTCACTCAAGTTCCTACATTCTTATGAAGGTATCATCTTCTTGTAACTCAGCCTCCGACATATATTTATTTTCAAACAATTGTATCTGTGCAAAGAACGATATATATACCCTAAAAAGAACCAAATCATCACTAATTAAAAAAACGATTGTATCTGTGCAAAGAACGATATATTCCACATGGGCCGGACAGTCTCTTCTTCTTCCTACTGGGCCGGATCTCCGTTGCCTCTTCTTCTTTTCCTACCAATTCCTTTCATCATGGTTGCTCTGCTTAGACTAGTTGGCGAGAGGTTACCTGCATGGCAGAATGGCGAGGTGGGCATAGTAGAGTGCGGAGAGGGGCGTCTGCTCGGCGTCGGCGGGCTTGACGACGACGGTGCATCCGGCGGCGAGCGCGGGGCTGATCTTGAGGAAGAACACCGACGACGCCCCATGGGCTCCTTGAGCGTGTACCCCTGGTACTTGCCGGAGAGGCGCAGCACCTCGCCGTGGACCTTGTCGCCTTGTCGGCCGCGCCCGCGTAGTAGCGCAGCACCTGCGCCGCGAACGGGATGTCCATGAGCTTGCCCAGCAGCAGCAGCTTCCCGGCGTCGGCCCCGTCCAGCGCCGCCACCTCCTCCGTGTGCTGCTCCACCAGGTCCGCCAGCTTGTTCATGATCCGGCCCCTCTCCTGAGCACGACGCCATTACCAATTTTAGTTTGCCGCTAATTGTTGCTTTGATATGATTTGATTTGACGGGGCGTTTTACTTACGTAAGCTGACATGCGGGGCCACGTGCCATGGTCAAAGGCTTCCCTGGCGGCCTTCACGGCCAGGTCAACATCAGCTTTGTCCGCCTCTGTGATGTGGGCCAGAACATCACCCGTCCGCGGGTCCCGTGTCTCAAATGTATCACCTGTATAAAATCAAAATCATAATAAACAGCTCACAGTGTCTATACCTGTTTATAAGTTAAAAGTATTCTTCACTACGCCTGTTTTTAAGTTAAAAGTATTCTTCACTACTTCTAAGTTTATGATTTTTAAAACACACCCTCCGTTTTAAATATGTGCTGTTTAGAACAAGATAAAAATTATACATTTAAATTCAGGGAGTACTCCCTTTTTGCAAGTTTATAAGTCACGTGCGCATATCAAAATTTAAACTTTACAATTTTTACCACTAATTTGACTATTATTTTTTTTATTTTTATGGTGTGAACTTCATATGATTGGATTTGTAATCAAATACTCCTAATTTACCATGATTATAAGTTTGTAACCACAAAAAAATGATATATGATAAATGAATGGCCATTGTGTTGCGCGGAAAACCATGCCATGTTCTATTAGGCTAATCTCAATGTAGAGTTTCTTTTTCATGTTTCCAATATAACCACATAATCAACATGAAAATGAAATTGTGTTTGAAACTATTTCTACAATGCAAAATTTCATGGTGCAGTTTCATATGCACCACATGCAGGACAAAAATCGTGTTGGTAGATGGACATACATGATTTCATCTAGATGAAATCCATCCCACCTCTTGACATCATAAAAAAGGATGACATGGCACCCAATTAATATGCATGTAACCTCTATGAAGCTTACATTGGGATTAGCCTTATGCCTTATAAACTTAAAAGGAGGGATAACTAGCAATTAGTGACTGACCCAACAAGCTGACGTAGTTAATTACCAAAATAAATATGTAAATGAAAAAATGTTGGGCATGAAGATATGATGCAAATATTTATGCCGGAGAAAAAAAAATCCATGTAAGGGTCTGTTCGCTTCCATTGGGTCCAATTCGACCGGAATAATAGATACATCAAGAAATTTATGATAGAGACTTGGATTTATTCTGGATCGAATATTAATTTACTTATTATGATAGGTAAAATAAGAGATCGAAGAGCCGGATTGATTCCACACTGTTGACCGGTGGATTAATTCCGAGTCTCTTGGTGTATCCATCGTGAGTAAATTAATTTTCGACTCAAAATAAATTCAGATCTCTTATAGTAGATCTTATGATTTTCTTGTTATATTTATTAATTTCAGCCGGAATCCAATCCGGTGGAAATGAATGAGGCCTAAGTAGGCGCCAAACTAAAGAAAGATGAGGTATGTGTACCTGAGACAGGATCCACAAACTCGCCGTTGATGAAGTGCTTGGTGAACTTGATTTCCGGCACCACAAGGTTCGCTGCATTGCCACTGCTGTTGCAGTCATTGATCACCGTTGATGCCGGCAGGCCTAACCAAAAACTCAGGGAGCTTCTATTCTTATCCGTAGTATCTAATGAGGTAGTCTCGAAGATGCTTGGCCCCTTGTATAAGAACCAGTCTAGCTGTTAGGATAAGTGATTGTTGCCACATGGAAATTCTAATATACGTAGCATCTTCAATAAGTAAGGGTTCGAGATAATGTCTAGCTAGTGGTCAGCGATCGACCTGTAACCAGTCGGACAGCTGAATCTTTTCATTTTCGATCGGCAACCAACAGGTCGTTTAAGTGCACTTCCAAGATAATTTGAGTTTATACTTGACGGATGAGATTTGGAAAGCCGTCACATGCCACCTGCTAGAGGTTTACGTCCTGTTTTTCTCATTGCTCTCTCCGTTCCAAATTACTACTCCCTCCGTCTCATAGAAAGTGCAATCCTATCTTTTGAAAAAATCTCACAAAGAATGCAATTCTAGGAACTAGATCTAATTACCTTTAATTAAGTAGTTAGATCTGATTTGCATAGCAAAACTTACTGTATTTGGCAAACAACAGAGGGTATTAGAGTCTTTTAATTCCTCCACTGATTTGTCTTAAAAAATTAAAACTGTACTTTTTATGAGACGGAAGGAGTATTCGTTTTGATTTTTCTTTGTATATAACTTTTTTTATGTATCTCGACCTGCTAGTGTATATCTTATGCATAGAGAGGGCTATGTACTTAGAAATACAAAAAAGGAGTAATATAATTTAGGATAGAGGGAGTGTTCTGCCGTTGATGTGATTCTCAAATGCGCCATGATTGTTTCATTAGCTGCATGGTCAGTGGCGGTCGCCTTGTTTCTCATATGGAGTGCGAATGTTTGCTTATCCTCCCTCTTTTTATTGATGAAGAAAGGAATACGTATGCAGGGCTATGTACCTAGAAATACAAAAAAGAATAATAATTCATATACAGACCGAAACATTACATTTGATCTTGAAATTTTCACAAAACCAGTGTGCAGTACGTTCTTTTTAGATAAGAAATATCACATTTTTGCGGAGATACTTGATGTTTCAGTCAAGAGGGGGAAAGGCTGTTGGAGCTAAGTACAAACCACGCATCATATGGTTTTTTTATATAATGACACATCACATAAAAAGATAAAAGGTTTAATGCGGGTTGGTACAGCTGCGTTGTGTTGGGCTATACGGCGTTGCCGGAATGATGTGATTTTTAAGAAAATAAAAACTAACTTTATTATGCAGGTTATTTTCGGGGGAGCATAATGGGGATGATTTTTTAATTTTAACCTTTTTTAATTTATTGTTAAAAATAACACCTCAAAAATATTATTTGCATATATGACCCTTTTGGCCGCACCGGCCCGCGTGGCACGGCAGGATAACGTTGCCGCACCACATGTAGCGGCGCGGTAGGCCCGCCACGCTGGCACGGTGGGCTTACGAGGCCTCCTCCAGCCGCGCCACATGCATCGGCGCGGCAACGTGAGGTTCTCCAATTTAATCTACCAACTTTGAACCATCTAAATAAAATAGTATTTGAATTCCAAATGTCTCGAAAATTGATATGCATGTTATACAAGGTGTGAACATTCCACATTTACCAGACTAAGTATTACATATTTTAAAAATTTTAATTTCAAAGTAGGCTATTTATTATCCTTATATCCCACTTAGGGCTCTCGTTAAATGGTTATCTATCTAGGATAATACCAATTAAACATCATTTAAACTTTGAATGTCACGAAACTTGCCATGCACATGGTATAAGGTGTAAAGATCTCATTTTAATATCATGTAAACCATCAAGTGCTACATATCTTGAAATATATAATTTTAAAGTTGGTTATGTATTATCCCTAAATTCATGTTAGGGCTGTTATAAGTGAAAGACCTCACTTAGTTTCTAAGACTCTTCGAGCAATTTATTACTCAAAAAATATGTCTAACTTTTTCTTCATGTTATATATTATTGTTGTATCATATATCTAAGTTTTATTGGCCAGTGAACGACGCTGGCTACTGACTAGTCAGTAGTTGTAATTAACTATTCAATAAGATGCGAATGGGCCGGAAGCCTAGTGCTTACAAGAGCACGATATCACCTCGGGGTCCTGGGCTCGACTCCCCATGTGAGTGAATTTCTCATGATTTAACGACGTTTGTGCTTTCGGTGGTAGGCGACATTCTCGTCGACACGAAGCGTCCGTGGTGACTTCGTCAATCTTGAGGATTTGTCGGTCCAATCTTCGAAGATGCTCCTAGGGGTAGGGTTTGCGTGCATGTATTCGTAGGGATGAGTGTGGCGTGCATTGTGAGTGTCTCCGATGTCTTGTGTAATTCGCAAAAAACTATTCAATAAGATCCATTGTCGTCAAACGAAACTAACATGTCAATTAGAGAAAGTTTCATGAGAAGTTTTGGTTTTGGTTTTGGTCCTACCTCCGAGCATTTGTGGCTCATGATAGGGTATAAACTCACTAGTCGCCGCCGTTTAGACTAGGGTTTTGTTTAGGTCTAGTTTTCCTTTGAGAAACTAAGATTGATTCATTGTAATTGTGGTAATAAGTCTGTTTATAGTGATCAAAAGCCCCTGTTCTTGTTCTCCCCGCATATGACAATTAGTCAATTCGATTTGACCGCATGAACCCCTACTTGATTTTCGCTTCATTCATATTTGCAATACAAGATGGCGTGCTTTTACTTTCTTGCTTGTGTTCCTCGATTCACTTGAAGGAAAAGCCTTCTCGATGAGGTCGGTTATGTCGGTGGCGGACCCGGGTTGGGCCGACGACTAGGGCTGAATTGAGCTACGGTGTAGGATATAGGCTGAATTAAGCCGGGCTTAGCTTTCAATTTGGCGCTATAGTGTGGAGATTATGGGCGGGCGACTAGGGCTGAGGCCTAGGAGGCCCGGGCCGCAAGTCTACCTCCGAGTTACGTTGTGCTTGCATTGGTTAATAATCAACGGAAGCGATGACGTAGCGATTGTAGGTGTGTCGTATTTGATTAGTAGCCCGGATCATTAATGTCGAGTTCTCCACCAATTGAGTTTACCCTCTACCTCTTGGAAGATCAACCGGCGCCTCATCACGCATCTCCCGCTCCTCCTTCTCGGTTGCGCGGCCCGGCTCGACCTCATCCACCTCCACCGACCATGGTACGCACCTCCGCCTCCGTGTCCACACCCAAGCTTTGCCTCCACCTCCACCTCTACGGTGATGTGGTTACGCCTCCGTCTTCACCGCGCGGAGGAAAGCACAAAATAAATTGAAAACCAAACACAATTTTTAACATATAATTTGATTCCCCCAACGAAAAACACAAAGTTTGCGAAAAAATTGACAAAAATTTACAAATTTTTTTAACCATAGCCAGTTCTACTCTTATTTGCATGTTCAATTTCACAATACCGTAATACCACCGGGTCGGGTGAAATGATGTTCCACTCCAAGGATATGTGGTGGTCGACTACATGAATTGGCAACATTTTTTACGATTTTGAAAAACAATGGGCATATATAATTTTTTGAAAAATAGCACTCAACCACCGGATAAAACGGTTCCTACCTCCGGTAACATATTGCCATTTCGTCCGGCAGTTGGGCGTTATTTTGCAAAATTTCGTTAGGTGCAATTATTTTTTGCAAAATCATAAAAATGAAATAAAAAATTATGAATTGCCAAAGCTTTTTCTTTGAAAAGGCAAAGCTGGTATGATGCAGCCTGTGTTATGGACTGGTTGGGCCCAAGCATAGGCCTGTTCTGTCATGTAGCCTGTCTCGAAATGACAGAAGCAAGGAGAAATGGGTCATAGTTTGCCAGACCAGCACGGCCCAATTTCTAGGAAAATATGTAGTGCAAACTATCTACTAGTTGCAATTTTGAAAACTCTCACAGTTGATTGTCATATCTTCGATTCACGGTACAAGTAGCAAGGCAGAACTCCTCGTGACATCATTCTTCGTAAACCCCCACCTTGTATTGTATACTACCCACTCCTACTTGGTATTGTACACTACCCTTTCGGTTGTAACTGGTTGGTGGTTCAAGTTGCAATCGATGTATACTTCGAATTGCAAATATTAAGTTTCCGAGGTTCAAGCTAATGAGTGTTTTGCACTAAGCATTTTCCCGATTGCTAAATAAATATCCAGGCTCTCAATAGCTCATCATTTTTAGATGTAGAGGCCTCAAAAAAATATAAACTTTTTTTAAGTTTATTTACTTAACTAGATCACCTTCTTAGAGCATCTCCAAGAGTTGCCAAATTTTATTGGCAAATTTTGTGTTTTGTCAACTTCTAAAACGATATGTCAAGTAAAAAAGAGTTCATCTCCAACAGTTTGGCATAATTGACTTGTCAAATCCAGATCTAACTTACATCAGGAATCCTAAGAGAAACACAATTTTGTTTATGTCTTTCCACCTCTTGAAAACTTACATCAGGAATCATTCTCTATTCGTTATTTCTTTTTTCACCCTCCCACCAACAGGGAAACGCCCGATGGCAACCACGATCCGCGCACGCATATATATGTGTGGGGAGGTGAGTTTTGTCAAGTTTCTATTTTTGCCAAGTTGGTTTGTCAAACTGTTGGAGACCATTTTTTGTCAAAATTAGATGGATGCCAAGTTGGAGTTGCTCACTCTCATCCAAATTGTAGGCTGCATTGGGTTTTTTTTTACTACTTTGTATATTTCAAAAATGTTGAAATGGGCTATATAAAACCCTGACCACATACTTAGAAATTGTAAAGAGAAACAATACCTCGGCACACTTACACGCGCACAAACGTTGTAAGCTCAAAACAGGGAGAGCAAATAGGAAGAAATTGGCACTGACCGGTTCGTGAAAAAAAGTTGCCGACATAAATTTTTCTGAAAATGTTGGTTGAGGATTCTTGGTCGCTTCTTTGTTTCTTGCTCAAAAAATGCTCAAATTAAGAAAACTCTATCCAGATAGTAAGAATTTGTAAAGAGAACTAGAGAAGCAATTATATATTGATATTATATGGTGAGCATCCCCAACACACACTTAAACTTGCACAAACGTCGAATGCCCCAAACAAGAAGAGCTGAAACAATAAAAACATGCGCGTGAACGTGCAATCTGCGTGATTGTCGCGAGCACGTGTGTGCGTGGAGATCTAGCTAGCCCCCTTGCTAGAGTTCACGTAAAACGTGGTCTGCCTTGTCTTTGGAGCAGCTCCCACACGTCCATGATGTGCTGCATCTCGGTCATGGCCCCGCCTACGGCGAGCCGGATCACGAACTTGCCGTCCACCACGAAGTGCGTCATGAACGCCCGCCCGCTCTCGTTCACCGACGCGAGGAGCTCCCGGTTCACGTCGTTCACCGCGTCGTCGTCCCACATAGACCTTGCTCGGAGCCGGAAGCATACGAGAGAGAACCTCCTCGGAACCACCACCTCGAAGCGCTCGTCCGCGTCCACCGTCTGCTCGAACCACTTGGCTGCCGCGACGTGTCGGCGAACGTTCGCGCGCAGGCCGACGGCTCCGTAGCGCCGCAGCACCACCCAGAGCTTGATGGCGCGGAAACGGCGCGACAGGGCGATCTGCCGGTCCTTGTAGTCTATAGCGGCCGGCTTCCCCGTGCCGTTCGTGCCTACGTTCGTGAGGTACTCCGGGTCGGTGAACAGCGCGGATGTTATGGCGCGGGAGCTCGCGACCCACAGGCAGCAGCAGTCCATGTTGGTGAGGAACCACTTGTGCGGGTTCATGCTAACCGAGTCAGCGAGTTCGGCGCCATCGAGGTAGCCCTGGAACTCCGGGCAGATGGCGTCGCTGCCAGCGTACGCGGCGTCGACGTGCAGCCACAGGCCGTGGCGCCGGGCCTCCTCCCCGAGCTCGCGCACATGGTCGACCGCGCCGAGTCCTGTCGTGCCCACCGTGGCGCAGAGGTACAAAGGCACAAGGCCGCTGGCGACGTCGCGATCGACGGCTGCGCGGACGGCGTCGGCGGTCAGGCCGTACCCGGAGGCCGTCGACGTCGGGATGACGCGGAAGTTGGATGGCGGGATGCCGACGAGCCGCACGCCCTTCTGGAACGTAGCGTGCGTCTGGTCGGAGGCGTAGACACCAGCTTCGTGATGGCCTCGTGCCCCAGCTTGGCCAGCGCGCGGTCCCGCGCGGCGGCCAGCGTGCACACCACGGCCTCGCACGTTCTCCCCTGCAGGATGCCGTCGCCACCGCCCGAGAATAGTAACCGCTGCGGCAGCCCGAGCAGCTTACCCATCCAGTCCACGACGACGGCCTCAAGCTCGGCTGCGGCCGGCGACGCCGCCCACACGAATGGGACGACGTTGAGGCCGGCGGACAGCATCTCGCCGGCGAACCCCGCGGCACTGGCGTTCGCGGGGAAGTAGGCGAAGAAGTTGGGGCTCTGCCAGTGGGTGAGGCCCGGCAGGATGTCCTGCCGCACGTCCTCCAGTACGTCCTCCAACGGCTCGCCGTGCTCCGGCGCCGCCTCGGGGAGCAGCTTGCGTAGCAGGCCCGGCTCGAGGTCGGGCGCCCGGACCGGGTACTTGTCGATGTCGCGATAGTACTCGGCGAGGAAGTCCACGACGGCGCGTGACGCACCTGAGAAGGCCTCGGGGTCCAGAGGACGCAGTGACGCGTCGAGTGGCAAGCTGGCCATCGCCGACAATTACTAGCTGTAGCCTGTAGCTAAGTCGTCTACGGGAGGCCTAGAACCTGTTTGTTTAGGCTCCGGTTGGGGTCGTTTATATAGTGCAATGTGTGCATAGTTTGGCGAGGTGTCCCTATCCCATTAGAGAAGCCACCTTTGTATTTTCATCATGAGCTGAGACCTTGTCCAGTCATCCTTATCGTGGTTAGTGGTGAAGCCAGAAAAAATACATAGCTGGAACGAATTTGATAAAAAAACAAAACCAAAAGTTAAAACGTACAGCATATGCACCAATTTCACCGTATATATTTATATATTGCAATATTAGTATAGTATTACAAATTGTAATAATTAACAACACAAGTGGTAAAGCATTTTTCTGTATTGTCATTCGCGGACAACTCCTACTAAGATGCACCGTGCAGCGCACACAGTATGCTGTGCTAACGCTTGGCACTTTGCAGTGTGCAGCCGCGTCACTAGTCCCCAGGTAGAGGGATGGAGCACTCACTGCACCGGGGCTAGGCAGATGCATGGATGGAAGATGAGAAATTTCGGATAGTAATGGGAATTCGATGAGCTGCATGCGTGCACTTTAGGCTGGCTGGAATGACAACAACATTGGGCCTGTACACATCTCACTTCCAATTAACCTGCTTGTTCTTCTCGTCTTCCAACCATGTTAACTGTGTTAGATAGCCTAGTTTGTTCAATGTATATTCGGTTGTGATGTACACGGTAGAGTTTGGCATGCGGCTCAAGTTAGTTAGTATCTTGTTGATAGGATCCCAGGAGAGTTGTAAATTTGAGCTGTGTAACAAACCTCCGCGATCTACTTGTAATCCACGCAAGGGGATAATCCTTGCCTATTTAACACGAAGTCGTCGTCGTTGAGAGGCACGACGTTCCACCCAACTTTCACACCTCTAATTCTTCACATAGTAATCGGAGCCTAATCCCACAAATCTAGCCTAAAACTGATCCATCTCGACATGGCTTCCTCATCTGCCATGATGAATCCTTGGGTAGGTGTAGCCATCACCGAGAAGCTTTCCAAATCCAACCATGTCATGCGGGAAGCTCAAGTCATTGCCGACGTCCAAGGATTACGTCTTGAAGGGCACCTCACCGGTGCATCGCCGCCCCTACCTGTTGAGATAGATGGCAAAGATGGGAGTAGCAAGGACATCAAGGTCCCCAATCGGCATACAAGGAGTGGTTCGTCAAGGACCAACAAGTCATGAGCCTCACCCTCGGCTCGCTAGCACGAGATGTGCTAGCCCAAGATACGGCGACGAATGTCCGGTCCGCGATTGACGCCATGTACTCGTCGCACAACCGAGCTAGGGTCGCGAACACACGGCTCACTCTTGCAATGACACAAAAGGGAAACCAATCCGTTGCGGAATACATTGGCAAGATGCGCACACTTGGATATGAAATGGCAGCGGCCGGTAGGAAACTTGAGAAGGAATAGGTTGTTGAGTACATTCTCACCGGTCTCGGCTTCGCCTTCAATCCCATAATCTCGCCCTTCGTGTGAGGAAAGAGACGGACATTGTAAGTGAAGTTTATACACAACTTCTTGCTTTTGAAACCCTCATGGAACTTTGGAGCAAGTGGCAACTCCGGTTCATCGGCAAATGCCGCTAACCGGGGAGAACATGGTGGCGGCAACAACCGTGGCCGTGGTGCAAACCATGGTCACGTTGGAGGACATGGTCACGTCGGTGGCACCAACTTATCCAACAATCAACACCAAGGCAACAGGTGTAGGATGTGGTGGCCGCAACAACTTTGGTCGTGGCGGTCAAGGCACCGGCGAAGCAACTCTCGTTCCCGCCGCCAAATCTGTTACAAGGTCGGTCACACTACCGAGCGGTGTTGGCACCGATTTGAAGAAGGCTTCACACCGAAGAGAGGCATGTCGCTACTTCCATGGAGGCACCTACAACATTGACACCAATTGGTACACCGATACGGGCACCACAGATCATATCACGGGCGAGCCGGAGAAGCTAGCGATCCGTGAGAAGTATCATGGTTCGGATCATGCCCACACCACAAGTGGTTCGGGTATGTCCATTAAACACATTGGTCAATCCACAATTCATACCCATATCGCAATCTACAACTTGTTGATATCCTTCATGTTCCATCCACAAAGAAAAATCTTGTTTTAATTCATAAGTTTGCATCGGATAATCATGTCTTTTTAGAGTGTCATCCAAATTTCTTTCTCATAAAGGATCGGGGCACGAAGACCACGGTTTTTCTTGAAGGGACATGCCGAAAGGGGTTGTATCATCTTCCTCCCGTGACGGGTGCAGAGTAAGTATTTGGAGTCAATAAAGTGTCTTTTGGTAGGTGGCTTAGTCGCCTAGGCCACGCCTCTGTTCCCATTGTTGAGAAAGTTCTTAGAACCCATAAGCTTACTTGTTTTGTTGATTAAAATAAAGACAGTTTGTGATGCTTGTCAACAAGCAAAGAGTCATTAGCTTCCCTATCCTAGATCCACTAGTATTTCTAGTCATCCTCTAGAACTTGTGTTTTTAGATGTTCGGGGCCCTACACCCGATTCGGTGGGAAGGTATACATATTATGTGAGCTTTACCGATGATTTTAGCAAATTTACATGGATTTATCTTCTTAAGTTTAAGTCTGAAGTGTTCCAAAAAATTTCATGAGTTTCAAAGTCTTGTTGAAAGACTTTTTGATCGGAAAATTATTGCAATGTAGACAGATTGGTAAGGAGAGTATGAGAAACTCAATTCTTTCTTCTTTAAGGTTGGCATCTCCCACCTTGTGTCGTTCCCTCATGCTCATCAGAAAAAAGGGGTTGTTGAGCGTAAACATAGACACATTGTTGAAGTTAGCCTATCGCTTTTAGCTCGTGCACACATGCAATTAAAACTCTGGGATGAAGCTTTCCTCACCGCTACCTATCTAATCAATCGTACTCCTAGCAAACTTCTTGATTATGCAACACTCTTAGACCGCCTTTTCCATACCACATCTGGTTACAGTTCTCTTCGTATTTCCGGGTGTGCATGTTAGCCAAATCTTCGGCCATATAACAAGCACAAGTTAGATTTTCGGTCAAAAGAGTGTGCTTTCCTTAGCAATCTCCATAAGGGATTCAGGTGTCTTTACATCTCCATTGGTCGAGCATATATTTCTAGATACGTGGTTTTTGATGTGAATGTTTTCCCCTTTTCAAAATCACATTCCGATGCAGGTGCTAGGCTTCGCTCTGAAATCCTACTTCTTCCACGAACCCTACGAAATTCTTTTGTGGATGAATCTGTGGTTGATCATGTGTCTAATGGTGTTAATCCTAAAAATTTTGGGGTGAAAATGGTGTTTTACAGGAAGAAACATGGGCAAATGGCGACAACACACACCCCGGAGGTGATCTTCTTACGCCAGCACCGGGATTGCTGCCCGGATCAGCTCCGGGGGCAGCACCCAACGACCTGAGAGGCACAGCGTTGCACCCACCTTTCGCCCCTCTGATTCTTCACATGCTGAACAATGCCTAGCAAGGGCAGGATATTGCTGAGGACTGGGATCTTAGGATAACCATGCTAGTGGTTGGCTCCTCTATCATGGCTTACAGTTACAGTGTCAAGAGTTTGACTTAGTAAATTAGCAGTATGTAGTTGCATAAACTTGGGATACAAACTCCACTTGAATCTATTTACAATATCAAAGGTCTTTTAGCCTAGTTGGTTAGAGGGAGCTGAGATATGGTCACAATTAGGAGACCCGGGTTCGATTCCTCATTGGAGTGAATTTGCATTCCCTTCTCTTAATGAAAATCATGGGACAGGTCTTTAACCCCACCGTCTTAGCGTTAGCTCTAGGCCGTGGCGATTGGATCTTCATCATCCCCCATAATCTCTCCTGTCGGCCCTCCCTCTCTCTGTCTGTTGCGCTCTCCTACCTTAGCCCTTCACTCGCCCCTCACGCATGGTAGTGAGGAGTGACGGTATGAGAAGCGGCATCAACACATGGGGCAAGTTGTAGTGGCCCATGTGAGATCTGGTCGAAGCGGGGATCCATGGTAGTGGTGGCGTCCGAGGCTACGACAGCGATAGGGTCTCCCAAGTGTGCCTCTCTCTCTCTCTCTCCCACTCCCCCCTCCTCGTCCTCTCCTCTTATCACAATCTCTCTTGTTGCTTCGATCCCCGCCACCTCCCCATCGTGGCGGCCAGATCCGACGGGGAAGCGGGGTGGAGCATCGGGGCCGCTGGGTGGGGCCATTTTTGTTTTTTTATTAGTGTTCATCATCGGTTCCAATACTGGAAATGATGAGGGTACTTGTGTCGCAATGCTTCCCAAGCTTATCTATTATAGTAAGAGCAAGCCCTGTTCCAACGATACATTATGCTTGTTTACTCCAAGTTATAATTTGTTTGACTTTTCCGACCTCAAGTTTGACTGCTTGTCTTTTAAAAAAATTTGTGCAAAATATCACATCTTTGGTTATGATTTGCTTCATCAATAAAAGTTCTTCAAGAAAAATTTAAAATTTGACTACATTTCTACAATTTCTTTTGAATAAGATAAATCGTCAAACTTGAAGTCAAAAAAGTTGAACAATTATAATTTGGTTGATCAGTTTAATCCAAAGTGGGCCATTAGGGCGATTGAAGTATCTCATGAATCAGGTAGGCGTATGCCCGGCCGTTGGTTTACCACCACCATCGGCCAATGGTCGTTTTCACCAAATGCCTGGAATCCCTGGCTCGATCGATGTGCATCGTCTCATCTTCTCGCACTCTCGCCTGACCCAACAATGGGTCATGGTTTGCCAGACCAGCACGGCCCAATCGAGAAAATATGTAGTGCAAGCTATTTACTAGGTGCAATTCTGAAAACTCTCACCATCGGTTGTCAGATCTTCGATTCATGGTACAAGTAGCAAGGCACAACTCCTCATGACATTCTTCATAAACCCCTCATCTGGTACTGTACACTACTCACTTCCACTTGGTACTGTACACTACCCTTTCAGTTGTAACTGGTTGGTGGTTCAAGCTGCAATCGATGTACACTTCGAGTTGCAAATACTAAGTTTCCAGAATTGCACCTAGTAAGTGGTTTGCACTACACATTCTCCCTAATTGCTAAATATATATCCAGGCTCAATAGCGCATCATTCTTAGATATAGAGGCCTCAAATAAAATAAATGTAAACTATTTTTTTCTTAACAAGTTGTACAAGTTTTTTTATTTTTTATTTACTTAAGTAGATCACCTTTTTACTCCCTCTGATCCAAATTCAAATTGAGGTTGTATTGGTTTTTTTTACTACTTTGTATATTGCTCAAAAATATGTCGAAATAATAGACTATAGAAAACCCTGACCACATACTTAGAAATTGTAAAGAGAAACAATACCTCGGCACACTTACACGCGGACAAACGTTGTAAGCTCAAAACAAGGAGAGCAAATAGGAAGAAATTGACACGGACCCGTTAGTGCAAAAAAATGTTGCTAGCATAATTTTTCTGAAAATGTCTTTTTTCGAATTACACAGTACCATGGAGACACTCACGATGCACGAACACTCATCCCTATGAATAGGCACACAAACCTTACCCCTATGAGCATCTTCGAATAATAGGCTGGTATATCCTCAAGATTGACAAAATCACCACGACAGGAATGTCGTTTACCACTGAAAACACAAACACAATTAATTCCTGAGAAATTCACTTCGAACCCAGGACATGATGTGCTATTGAGGCTCTTGTAAGTTGTAACCACTAAACTACATACCCTTTCACAGTTTTTTATGAAAATGTTGGTTGAGGATTATTCTTGGTCGCCTCTTTGTTTCTTGCTCAAAGAATGCTCAAATTAAGAAAACTCTATCCATATAATAAGAAATTGTAAAGAGAAGCAATACCTCGGCCACTTGAAAAGAACCCTCAGAAATTATTGATATTATATGGTGAGTATTCCCAACACACACTTAAACGTGTGCACAAACGTCGAATGCCCAAAACAAGGAGAGCTAGTAAAACAGTAAAAACATGTGCGTGGACTGTGGACGTGCAAATCTGCATGGTTGTTGCTGGCAACTGTGTGCGTGGAGATCTAACTAGCCCCCTTGCTAGAGTTCACGTAAAACGTGGTCTGCCTTGTCCTGCAGCAGCTCCCACACGTCCATGATGTGCTGCATCTCGGTCATGGCGCCGCCTACGGCGAGCCGGATCACGAACTTGCCGTCCACCACGAAGTGCGTCATGAACGCCCGCCCACTCTCGTTCACCGACGCGAGGAGCTCCCGGTTCACGTCGTTCACCGCGTCGTCGTCCCCCAGAGACCTTGGTCGGAGTCGGAAGCATACGAGAGAGAACCTCCTCGGAACCACCACCTCGAAGCGCTCGTCCGTGTCCACCGTCTGCTCGAACCACTTGGCGGCCGAGACGTGTCGGCGAATGTGCGCGCGCAGGCCGACGGCTCCGTAGCGCCGCAGCACCACCCAGAGCTTGATGGCGCGGAACCGGCGCGACATGGAGATCTGCCAGTCCTTGTAGTCTATGGCGGCTGGCTTCCCCGTGACGTTCGTGCCCACGTTCTTGAGGTACTCCGGGTCGGTGGACAGCGCAGAGGTAAGGTCACGGGGTTTCGCGACCCACAGGCAGCAGCAGTCCGTGTTGGTGAGGAACCACTTGTGCGGGTTCATGCTCACGGAGTCGGCGAGCTCGGTGCCGTCGAGGTAGCCCTGGAACTCCGGGCAGATGGCCGCGCTGCCGGCGTACGCGGCGTCGACGTGCAGCCACATGCCGTGGCACCGCGCTTCCTCCCCGAGCTCGCGCACGGGGTCGGCCGCTCCGAGCCCCGTCGTGCCCACCGTGGCGCAGAGGTACACAGGCACCAGGCCGCTGGCGACGTCGCGATCGACGGCGGCGCGGACGGCGTCGGCGGTCAGGCCGTACCCGGAGGATGCCGACGTCGGGATGACGCGGAAATTGGACGGCGGGATGCCGACGAGCCGCGCGCCCTTCTGGAACGTGGCGTGCGTCTGGTCGGAGGCGTAGACCACCAGCTTCGTGATGGCCTCGTGCCCTAGCTTGGCCAGCGCGCGGTCCCGTGCGGCGGCGAGCGTGCACACCACGGCCTCGCACGTGCTCCCCTGCAGGACGCCGCCGCCACCGCCCGAGAAGAGTAACCGCTGCGGCAGCCCGAGCAGCTTACCCATCCAGTCCACCACGACGGCCTCAAGCTCTGCTGCGGCCGGCGACGCGGCCCACACGAATGGGACGACGTTGAGGCCGACGGACAGCATCTCGCCGGCGAACCCGGCGGCACTAGCGTTCATGGGGAAGTAGGCGAAGAAGTTGGGGCTCTGCCAGTGGGTGAGGCCCGGCAGGATGTCCCGCCGCACGTCCTCCAGTACGTCCACCAACGGCTCGCCGTGCTCCGGCGCCGCCTCGGGGAGCAGCTTGCGTAGCAGGCCCGGCTCGAGGTCAGCCGCCCGGACCGGGTACTTGTCGACTCCGCGGTAGTACTCGGCGAGGAAGTCGACGACGGCGCGTGACTCACCGGAGAAGGCCTCGGGGTCCAGGGGACGCAGTGACGCGTCGAGTGGCAAGCTGCCCATCACCGAGACACCGACAGATACTAGCTGTCTACGAGATGAAATCAACTACTGAGGTTTAGGCTTCAGTTTTGCGCATGTGCCGGTTGGGGTCGTTTATATAGAATGCAACTCATGTGCTCACATAAGTTGGCAAAGCGTCTGTGTCTCATTTAGATAGGCCAGGTATCCGAAAATTCGGACAGGAACCCGAATACGAGAGAAAGGAAAACGGACACGTTCAGTTCAAGTACACTGATGACGCTAAAGGAGACCAGGAATCTCCTAAAGACTGCTCAAGCCTCAAAAGTTGTGAATCCCCTTACACGTGCCCTTGTGCCCCCTTTTATAGGGAGACGAAGGGACTTTTACATTCCGAAAACACCCTCGAGCTTAAAGAATATTCCTAATGTGAACATGTACACGAATGTCTTTTACATCTCATACATTTACAAGCCTGCCACTAGTTCACACACCAAATCCGAACTTTTTGAGACGGCGTCTTTGACTTGGCTTCTTACTGATTCGCGAATCTCCCCATTCAGGAAATCTTCGTGTGCCGCGACTTCCGAACTCGACCTCCAGCAGATTCTCGAATTTCGCAGACTCCCGATTTCGTGGTTTTGCAGGTTCATGACTTCAGGTCTTCACAAGTTCGTAGCTTCGGAGCTTCGCAGGTTCGAGATTCCAGATCTTCGCAAGTTCGCGACTTCGGAGCTTCGCAGGTTCAAGATTCCAGATCTTCGCAAGTTCGCGACTTCAGAGCTTCGCGGGTTCAAGATTCCAGATCTTCGCATGTTCGAAATTCTTGAAAACTCATTTCACGAATTTCATACAACTCGACGTTTCGAGGGTGACAGGTTTTCCTGAATTCCCCAGCACTAGCCCCTCGGGGAAGCGGGTTGACTCCGACGATCCGATTCCACGAAAATCTTAGAATTTCTGTAAAAAACGTCACCCTCGGAACGTCGGAATGGACACGCGTCCTCCGGAAATCTCACAACGGTCGAATCGAGGTAGGTTCGCGAAACTGCCCCCTCGCCCCTATAAATAGAGAGTTGTCGCTGTAAAAAAATTTCACCGCTTCCTCGTTTTCCTTCGAACTTTGGCTTGCACTTTCGCAGAAAAGCGCCTCGCGATCAAGTGTTCATAGCTTCGAGACTTCCTCGAAGTTTCTACAGTATTGCTTTCTTTGTTACTTAGTTATCGTTTCTACTTTTCATAGTATTTGTATTTTTTGTTTTGCGGACTTCATTCACGAATGTCGTCTTATTATTTCTTACGAATGTTGTCTTTATTATTTCTTACTTATATTACTGTCGAACAGGTGGCTTGAACTAAAAGTACTGCCAGACCTATGACGATTGAGGAGTTGGCTGCAGCTGGCCTTCCGGCCGATCCAGAAGCTCAGAAAACCGCACAGCTCCCAGAAGGGCACTCATCTCCCGCTGCTAGCGGGTCTAGGAGTCACGAAGATCCTGTTCTTCCTGTGATTTTGGATGTTTTTTCTGTGAAGATTCATCAGCTTTCGCCGACCTCTTTCTTGGAAGTGTCCAAGTTTATTTGGATCATGAAGACCTTCGGCTGCAACTTTGGTGCTGATGCTTTCGCCCGAGTTTTTGAGTTGGTCATCGTTCCAGATGTCATTAAGGTCAACGACGGTCAGTTCTACGAGGCTCACTATACTCGCTGCACTTTCAACACTCGTCGAGATAATACGCGAAAAGGGATTACGCGAATTCAGATCGCACCCTGCTGCAAAACTAATTTCACAGAAGACTGGAGCTCGTATTGGTTCTATGTCAAGGTTGACATGTCTACGATTCCTGGCTACGAAGGTCCAGCTCATCCTCTCTCCTCGCCTTTTGAGGCCTTAACTGTTGTGAGCACTACAGCCTACAATCATCGGGCAACTGGGATCAGGAGTTGCGAGAATGCATTTCACCTTGCGAGTACTATCCTTGGAGGTCGCGACATTATTGAAGAATTCGTTGCTGCCCGAATTTGGCCAATTTCTTATGGTTGGGCCCCAACTGAGATCGTGAACTTCAATGTTAAACTGGGTAGCACAAGAAGTTCCTTTCCCGAAGTTCGGCATTCAACTGAGGGACGGCCAGAGTGCTGACGATTTTATGCTTGAAATCGAAAGGAGAGTGAACCTCATGATTGGTGAATACACCATGAATGAGTACAAAGCATATAAGAGCTTGGTGAAGCACAAGAGAAGGATAAATCGTGTATGCTCTGAAGTTTGCGGGGATAAATCTTTTCACTCTCGACGCCCAGGTCGCAAACTGAAGATACCCGCGGTTGCTGTTGCCAGTTGCTCAGCTGCTCCCCAAAAGCTCCGAGGAGAAGATCTTTCAAGAGCAGCCTTTCGATTGCCGATGAGACTACATCCTCTGGTGTTGTACCCTCAAGAACAAAGTCTCTCGAAACGTCGAAACGCAAGAGCAGATCTTCCGAACAAGTTTCGGACGTTGAACTTCAGGCGGCCTCCAGCGTCGCTCAGATGAGGCACAAGAAAGCTAAGAAGGCCGTTAAAAAGATTGTCTCTTCTGAAGTTCGGCGGGTCCCTTCCGCTTTCAAAGACGATTTCCCGATGGAGCTTGCACAAAAAGGTTTTTCCTCTTGGCCTTTCCTACGATTCTACTTTCCTACCCGGCATACTCCAAGTTCTGAAAATGAATTCGTGGATATTGGCTCTTTTTCTGATGTTGCTGAAGAAGTTCAGAAAGAGGTCGTTTCTACTGCTGCTACTGAGGCTCCTGCTGCTGCTATGGATACTGTTGTTCCTCAGTCTGCCATCCTCAAGAGGATGCATCTCCCGAATTCACGAGAGATCTTGATCTAACTATTCACAAGGGCGACGAGCCCATCCAAGATGTTGTCTTGCTTGAGACTCGCGAAGATCTCCCCGAGGGCCAGGATCCTTCTCCTTTTGTAGCCGCCTTTAACAAAAGCTTTGGTACGTCACATCACGGTGAATTGCTAAGTGTTGGCTGTGAAGTGGCCAGAAACAAGGGTGGCGCATCCAGAATTTTAACACTTTGGAAATTGTCTGCGCTTGTTGATGAAATAGGGGAGGGGGGTTCGGAACAATCACTTCACTCGCTTGGAGAAGTTGCTCGCGATTCCGGAAAGGAACCTCGCTCCTCTCTGAAGAAAACTTCCGCCTCCTTAGGTAAATCTTCTTCGAGTTGGGGGAAGAAGGTCACCATAAAAAACCTAAGCAAAAAAGGTTCATCTCTCTTCGTTAATCCTTGTGCCTCTCAGCTTTATGATTTTCTGCTCATGACTTTAATCATGGAATTTTTTCAGAGTTTAAAGATCTTCTTCGTTCATACCCGCCATCCAGACTTGCGAAGTACCAAGAAGATTATGCCCTCAAATCCTCCATGCTTGGAAAAATTGCTGTTGAACGACTTATCGAACAAGAGAAGGTCAACAAACAGCTATCTCTTGAGTCTAAAGAGGTTAAACGCAACTTCGCTCTTGCTCAAGCTGCAAACCTCGCCCTTGAGAAGAAGGTAGCCGAACTGGCGGAAGCCCTTAAGCATTGTCCGGACGAGAAGAAAGTTGCTGAAGAGGCACTTGACCGGTCTAAAAAAGATCTTGAAAAACTTCAGAAGACACATGACGATGATTTGTGACTGATCGAGATTCTTCGTAAGGATCATGACAAATCCTTAAAAACTGCCGAAGATCTTCGTACCAACAACGCGGATCTGGCCAAGTCTTTGAGCACCAAGGAACAAAAGATTCAGGATCTTGAGAGAGCACTAGCTGAACAGAGGGAGGCCTCGGGGAAAGACATTTCTGAAATCATTAACAAGTTACATCTTCTATACAAGGAATATGAGAAATCTTTGATGAACTTTTTGGCGTTCGTCCTGCTCCACTTTCTGCTGATATAAGTCTTCCTGACTTCATGAGATGGATCGAGACCTAATTCAAGGCACTGCCCGAAGTCATTACTGGTGCTAGTGATTTTGCTACGACGTTTTTAGTCGAAAGTATTCTGAAGCTGCTCCACGATTTTGACTGCGCTGATCTTGTGAAGTTTTGCGAGAAACTTCCACAATTTCCTGATGCTTCGAGCACTTCGAGACTTCGACCCAATGAAGACGTTCTCACAATCAAAACTAAGTACGCAAGAGAATTTTGGTTTGCCGGCGGGAGGGAAACTGTTAAGAACGTCGCCCGCGCTAAACTTGCTCAGGTTGGTTTTCTTAGAAACGCTGCTAATTTTTGCAAATTCGTGAATTTTTTTTATTTTTCTTATATTTATTTCTTTGCCTCCCTCAGTTGATTGAAGAAGAGGAGCGAGGAAAGGGCACTGCGCCTCCAGAATCCTCTTCCGAAGATAATGAAAATGAAGAATCAACAGACTCGGGTGAGGAAGACTCTGGCGATAGCAGCGACACGGCAGTGATGACGCTCATACCTCCGAACATGAGGAAGATTTTTCCCGAAGGTTGACATCACGGGCTAAACATTGATGAAACATTTACCCTTTGTGGCCCTTGTGTACATTTGTAACTTTGTTAGGCTGTAATATTTTTTCTGAACAGATTGTCTTGTAAACTTTAACCTGCGTAGGTCCTGCAAGTTGGGCCTACGCAGGATGTGATGCCGCTGCGAATTCATCATGGAAACATGTTTGTCAGTGGTGAAGCGTGGTGTCTGTTCCAAGAGGCTCATCCCGATCAAGATTTTTCTGATTTTTGGCTTGAGGTTTCGCTTAGGTTTTCTATGGGATGTTTTGATCTTTCTTCTTTCTTCCTTCTTCGTAAGGGTGAGAATTCCGCTGCTGCGAACTCAAGCTCTTCGAGGATCCCGAAGATGGAGCCCCTTAGCCCTATCACCACTGAGCTCGACTTCGCCTATGCTAGCGATAGTGCAGAAGATAATAGCCGCGAACCAGGACATGTCGTTGAACTTTCATTCTAGGGATTGTAATTCTCAGTGTAATTGTTATGAAACTATGTCGAAATTTTATACAACTAAGGCAATAAAGACGTTTTCCTTGAAAAAACGTCACCCTCCCCCACCTTGCTGTTTTGCATGAAAATTTCGAGGCAAGTTAAAGAAATTTTACTGTTATTCGGTCGTCTTGATTTATATACGCTTTTGAGAAATTTTCGCGAGTTTTGAAATTACAAATACTATGAAGCAAGTCAACAAAATTTGTTCGTGAATTTTGTGGACTTGATCCGCTTGGCATACTTGCCTTGGTTGATACTGCAACCCTCAGTTGCTTCAACCACGATTTTCTACGAATATTCATTCGAGCCCCTTGCCCTTTTAACGGAACATATTCATCGCGAAAAATTTTCATGAACCTGTGTCAAGAAATTCTCAAACAACCGACACATACACTCGCTTGGCTGCAATCGCCATTAATTATCATGATGGAAACTCAGGCTACAACTCATTGTTGTCTCGAGCCTTTTCGGTGGGAATTCCTTTGACGGTGGGATTTAGGCCACAACTTGTCGTTGTCTCAGGCCTTTCGGTGGGAATCCCTTTGACGGTGGGATTTAGGCCACAACTTGTTGTTGTCTCGGGCCTTTCGGTGGGAATCCCTTTGACGGTGGGATTTAGGCCACAACTTGTTGTTGTCTCGGGCCTTTCGGTGGGAATCCCTTTGACGATGGGATTTAGGCTTTCACGGTGCCTCTGGCTATCACAGAGCCTTTTTCACAAACTCTTCCTCTTTTCACTATAGATTTCTGGCTATCAGGAAGCCTTTCACACGAAATTTTTTCTTTTTCAATGGAATCTCGGCTATCACAAAGCCCTTTACACAAATTTTTCTTTCACAATGGAATCTCGGCTATTACGGAGCCCTTTTCACGAATTTTTCTTTCACAATGGAATCTCGGCTATCACGAAGCCCTTTTCACGAATTCTTCTTTCACAATGGAATCTCGGCTATCACGGAGCCCTTTTCACGAATTTTTGTTTCACAATGGAATCTCGGCTATCACGAAGCCCTTTTCACGAATTTTTGTTTCACAATGGAATCTCGGCTATCACGAAGCCCTTTTCACGAATTTTTCTTTCAAAATGGAATCTCGGCTATCACGATGCCCTTTTCACGAATTTTTCTTTCACACGATGGAATTGACAAAATGCACGATTTGGGGGAAGACTCTTTTCATATATATCACAAAGAGTATTTACATAGGATCCGCCTCATTAAAAACCTTGCCTCTTGATTTAGAGCCCCCTTTGCAAGGAAAAGAGTACGGTCCTCCTTATTCTGATGCAACTACGAAAAAGAAAGCTAATGTTTTTCCTCTGAAATCACTTATAGACACGTGATTCGGCTTTTTTGGTTTTCTAGAATTTAAACTTGCGAAAAAAGGAAAAATACTTTAAATTAAATCTACCTAATTCTGGAACTTTCGAGGGTAGTACCTTTTCAGGCTGTCGGCATTCCACGAATACGGCAACTCTTCGCCAGTCTGCTCTAGCAAACGAAAAGCCCCTGGCATGTCTGTTTCTTTTTCTATGAATGGCCCTTCCCAGGATTCATGAAGTTTTCCCGGGTTTTCCCAGTTCTTCTTTCTTTTCAACACCAGATCACCAGTTTTGATGTCCTTTCGAACCACTTTCTTGTCTCTCCATGCCTTGGTCTCTTTTTGGTACTTCTCGATATTCTCAGCAGCTTCAAGGATTGTTAGCTCAATCATATCTTTTTTCACTTTCTGGTCAACTTCTTCAATTTCTTTTGCTTTCAACACTCTCATGCTTTCATTCTTGATTTCCTCTAGTGTCATCGCCTCAGTGCTAAAGAGTAGGCTAAAGGGCATGAAACCTGTTGCTCTTGACACAGTAGTGTTGTGAGACTAGATCACTTTCGGCAATTCATCTACCCATTTACCCTTCTTCTGATCAAATAAGCACTTTTTGATTCCTGAAAATATCAGGCCATTTGCCCTTTCAACTGCTCTGTTGGACTGCGGATGATACACTGATGAAAATTTCGCATGAGTGCCCAAGGTCTTGCAATATTCTTTGAAAGTGTAACAGTTGAACTGTTTCCCATTATCAACAGTCAGTTCTCTGGGAACTCCGAATCTACAGATTATGTTCTTCCAGACGAACTTCTGAATTGTTGGTGCTTTGATGTTCGCGAGTGGTTTTGCTTCTACCCACTTCGTGAAATAGTCCACAGCAACAGCTGCGGATCTGCAATTTCCTTGAGCCGTTGACAATGGTTTGACTAGATCCATTCCCCACCTTTGCAGTGGCCACGATGGTGGGATCAGGTGAACTGGCATGGAAGGTAGATTTTGTTGATTCGCCGTTTTCTGGCATGCTTCACATTGCCGAACCAGTGCTTTCGCATCTATGTTTATGGTAGGCCAATAGAATCCCTGCTTTATTGCCTTCCCTGCTAGAGCTCTGATGCCTATGTGTGCACCGCAGAATCCACTGTGGATTTCTCTGAGAAGTTCAAGGCCTTTTTCGGAGGTGATGCACCTTAGCCAAGGCTCAGTGACTCCCGATTTGTACAGTTCTCCGTTTACTATTGCATAACCCCTTGCCCTTTGTTTTAACCTTTTTCTTGCAACTCATCCTGTGGTTCATAATGGCCTCTCAGATAAGCCATGATTTCTGCTCTCCAATCGGGAGTTTCCATAACATTCACGATTTTTGGCCTTGGCTCCTCGATAGATGGTTCTTTGATGATTTCGAAGAACACATCAGGAGGCAATTCTTGATTTCTGGCTGCTGCTTTCGCCAGTTTATTTGCTTCATTGTTGTCATCTCTTGGAATATGTTGCACTGAGTAACCTTTAAAGTTCCTTTCCATTTCTCTGACCTTTTCCAGGTACTTCATCAAAACAGTATTCCTTGCTTCACTTTCTTTTTCAACATGTTCTTGAATAACTTTTGAATCCGTTCTGATTATGAAGGTCTGCTGTCCCAAGGCCTTCATCTTCCTCAATGCTAGAAGTAAAGCTTCGTATTCTGTTGTGTTGTTCGTGGAGTGCTCATTATTCGCGAATATGAGCCGAGCTGCATATCTTATCACTACTCCCGTCGGGGATGTTACCACTGCCGAAATTCCAACTCCCTTGTAGCACCAAGCTCCATCGCACTGCACTATCCAAGGCGCAGATATCTCTTCATCGAGGTTTTGAGTTGGTGAAGTCCAATCCACGACAAAATCTGCCAGGACTTGCGATTTTATCGCGCTTCTTCTCTCGAAGTCCACGATGTATTCTGAGAGTTCAGCGCCCCATTTTATTATTCGGGTAGATGCCTCTCTATTTGCGAACAAGTCACTCAGTGGTTGATTGGTGATGACCCTTATTCTGTGACCCTCGAAGTAGTGTCTCAGCTTCCTCGCAGCCATGATGACCGCGTATGCAATCTTCTCCAACTCAGAATAGAAGATTATTGAGCCAGACAGGGCTTCTGAAGCGAAATATAATGGAATCTACTTGAGATTTCCTTCTTCTTCCTTTTCTTGAGGGTTGATTGGAAAGATTGCTTCTGAGTTTCGGACCACTGAAATTTCTTAGCACTTCTGAGAACTTGAAAGAACGGCAAGCTTCTTTCTGCAGCCCTAGGAATGAATCTGTTAAGCGCGGCCACTCTTCCTGTCAATTTCTGCACATCCTTCACGGAAACTGGGTCTTGCATTTCTACTAGTGCCTTGATTTTGTCGGGATTCGCCTCTATGCCCTTTGTTGAGACTAGGCATCCGAGGACTTTCCCTTTGTGAAAGCCGAAAATACACTTCTCAGGATTTAGCTTCAGATTCGCTGCTCTCAAGTTTGCGAATGTTTTTGCCAGATCACTGATATGATCTCTTCTCTGAACACTTTTGACGACTATGTTGTCCACGTATGCCAAGATGTTTCTCCGAATTTGAGCATGGAGGACTATTGCTATCATTCTCGAAAATGTGCATCATGCGTTTTTCAGCCCCTCTGGCATTCTCACGAAACAAAACGTTCCGAAGGGAGTGATGAAGCTTGTCTTTTCTTTGTCTTCCTTACAAACCCTAATCTGATGATATCATGAAAACATGTCCAGGAGTGAGAGCATCTCGCTGTTGGCTGCATCATCTACGATTTTATCTACCCTCTCCAAGGGAAAATCGTCTTTTTTGCACGCCTTATTCAAATCTGTGAAGTCTACACACATTCTTCACTTTCCATTCTTCTTCTTTACTAGTACAGTGTTAGCCAGCCAGACTGGGTACTTGACCTCTCTGATCACTTCCGCGTCTTGCAGTCTCTGAACTTCAGCTTCAACTACTTTCACTTTTTCTTCGGACATTTTCCGAAGTTTCTACTTCTTGGGAGCTATTCTTTCATCTGTTTCCAGGGCATGTTCAATGATACCCCTGTCAACACCTTGCAGGTCTTTGGTTGACCATGCGAAATCATCCTTGTTTTTATTCAGGAATTGTATAAGCTCTTTCTCTTCTTCGAGATTAAGATGAGCCCCAATTGTGACTGCTCTGTCGGGCATGTCATCCAGGTATACTTTCTTGGTTTCACCGTCAGCTGCTATCTTAATCTTTTCTTTGTCCCGCTTGGCCTCTTCGTAAGGTTCCTTCCTTTCTTCAGCTGTTTTCAGCTGGTACACATTTGCCTGTCCTGGGGTATGGCCTTTTACTATGTTTCTGGCCTCTTGTTGATCGCCGAATATTGTGACTTCATGCACAAGAATTGCTGCCTTATGATTGCGTCGAATTTGTTCATGAAACCTCTGCCGAAAATCGCGAGGTATGGGTGATAAATGTCGACCACATCAAAGGTGAGAGTCTCTGTCCTGGCATTGTCGAGATCTCCGAAGGATACATGAAGCGATATCTTTCCAACTAACTTGATTGGTTTTCCTCCGAAACCTTGCAATGGGTATTTCGGCGGGTGCAACATGTGCTGGCTCAAGTTCATCTTCTCGAAAGTTTTCAAGAATAAAATGTCTGCCGAACTTCCATTGTCTACTAGGACTTTTCCAATGATCCATCCAGCTATGTTTGCCTCGATGACCATGTCATCATTGTGAATCGCGGATTTCAGTTTGAAATCCTCTTCAGTGAAAGTGATTGGCACCTTGGCCCATTCTGGTCGCGCAGCTGGACTGTCATTGATGATGGTGTTCACAGACCTAAAATAATTGTTTCTTTGCTTCTTGGTTTCGAATTCCATGGCAGACCCTCCTGAAATTGGCATGATGGTCCCGAAAGATGGCAAGGCTTTCGAGTTCTGGGGTCTTGAACTTGATTCTGGTCTTGACGAACTATCGAGTGGTGGTGGTAAGATTTCTCGAATTGGCTGTGGTTGCTGGATTGATTGGATTGCCTGCGACTGGGGGGAAAATTACTGAGATGGTTGCCATGATGATTGTGGTTGTTGAAATTGCTGCATTGCGACTGGACTTGGTTGAGAGTTCATGAATTGTGGCTGCCAGAAGTTCGGGCGAAATTGATCCGGCATTGAGGATGCGATGCTCATCAAAGCTTTCTCTTGCTGAATTCTTGCCATGTTCTTATTGGTTTCTGGGCACCCTTCAGTGCTATGTCCTCTTCCATGATACTTACAATAGAAGTACGGGTCTTTTGGGTTGTGATTCGTGAGTCTCGGGGGTCCTCTTCCTCTTCCCCTTCCCCTAGGTGCGAATCCCCCTCTTGTGCTTGGTGTGCCGCTCTGGTTAGGCTGAGAATTTTCCACGTTGTTGAAGTTTCGTGGATTCTGAAATTGTGGTCTCCAAGTCATTTCTCTGTTGCCTTGCCGTACTTCATTTCGTTTGGCCACTCTTTTGCGATGATCATCATCGGACAAAATGTATTCTTCTAGTTAATGAAAAAGTTCTTCAACTGTCTTAGGTTTCTTTCACGTGAGATGCGAAGCTGTTGGTCCTGGAGTCAAACCTTTGATCAGTACCTTGATCGTTGTTTTGTCATCGGCTTCTAGGATCTAGGATCTTTGCTGCATGAACCTTCTCGTGAAGTTTCGTAACGGTTATCTGTCTTTCTGTTTGCAGTTATACAGATCTGATGATTCAGTTGTTGTGTCGTGGAACATCTGAAATGTTTGCATGAATTTTGTCTTGAGATCTACCCAGCTGCAGACTGAATGCGGTGGCAACAAAGAATACCAATTCAAAATTGGTCCTTCGCAGGCAATGATGAAGGATTTGGCCAGTGCAACATCGTCTCCTCCTGCTGAATTCACAGCCGATTCATACCTCATGAGGAACTGCCTGGAATTTCTGAAGCTGTTATACTTCGGGAGAGAGACCGGTTTGAACTTCGGTGGCCATGGTGCAGTTTGCAGCCCTATGGATAGTGGTGATTCAGAATCTACGGACTGTGAGATTCCATTTCCCCCGAAGAAATTTTCTTTCGGGGTTCTTCTGGTTGGTCCAGAGTTCTGGTGTGGTGACTCTTGCCACAATGAACTGTTTTCTTGTTCTTTCATTTCATCTATCTCTCTTTGTATTGTTTCAATTTGCTCTCTTGCCTGGTTGAGCTGTTCTAGCTTTTCAGAGATCTTTCTTTTTGCCTGCAACTGGCTTGCGAATTTTTCTCTCTTTCTGCAGCTGCTGTATCTTCTGCTGAACTCTTTCTAGTTCTCTGTCTATGGTCTCGTCATCATCATCATCGTTCTCATGTGTTTGCTGTTCAGTAGGTTGTTCTTTAATGTGCGCTGTCTTCTCAGCTCTTGCTTTCATCAGAGCTTCAAGTTTTGCTCTCCGTTCTTGATCTGTGATGTTTGAAGTTTCAGGAACGAAAGAGATTTCATTGCCTTCAACATGATGATGCTCTTCTTGATCTGCCTCAGCTGGAATGTTCTTCTTCGACCTCTTCTGTGGTGGCATCGTGAGTTGTTTTTCGGCTGAAACACGGTGGGCGCCAATGTTGGGGGGTATCCGAAAATTCGGACAGGAACCCTGAACACGAGAGAAAGGAAAACGGACACGTTCAGTTCAAGTACACTGATGACGCTAAAGGAGACCAGGAATCTCCTAAAGACTGCTCAAGCCTCAAAAGTTGTGAATCCCCTTACACGTGCCCTTGTGCCCCCTTTTATAGGGAGACGGAGGGACTTTTACATTCCGAAAACACCCTCGAGCTTAAAGAATATTCCTAATGTGAACATGTACACGAATGTCTTTTACATCTCATACATTTACAAGCCTGCCACTAGTTCACACACCAAATCCGAACTTTTTGAGACGGCGTCTTTGACTTGGCTTCTTACTGATTCGCGAATCTCCCCATTCAGGAAATCTTCGTGTGCCGCGACTTCCAAACTCGACCTCCAGCAGATTCTCGAATTTCGCAGACTCCCGATTTCGTGGTTTTGCAGGTTCATGACTTCAAGTCTTCACAAGTTCGCAACTTCGGAGCTTCGCAGGTTCAACATTCCAGATCTTCGCAAGTTCGCGACTTCGGAGCTTCGCAGGTTCAAGATTCCAGATCTTCGCAGGTTCAAAATTCTTGAAAACTCATTTCACGAATTTCATACAACTCGAAGTTTTGAGGGTGACAGGTTTTCCTGAATTTCCCAACAACCACCTTGTACTTTCATAAGCTGGGAAGACCGGAAGAGACCTCTTCCAGTCATCCTCATGCATGCGCGCGGTGACAAAGTCAGAAAAAAGTCATATAAAGGTGATGCAAATTTGTTGAGAAATTAAACAAAACCAAAAAAGTTAAAACGTACCATATATGCACTAATTTCATGTCGTATTTATATATTGCAATACCACAAATTGAATAACAACAGAAATGAAGTTTTCAAATTTTTCGATCCCCGCATATTGTCATCCCCGGACATCTCTTACTCAGCTGCACCGTGCGCATAATGTGCCTGTTCGGCTGGTTGGTAGCTGATGCTGATTTGTTTGGAGAGAAGAGTACTGGTGATTGGCTGATGGCTGGTTCTGATTTGTTTTGAGATAAAAATTATTGTTAGCTGGTGGCTGATAATATAGACAAATAGGACGGAGGGCAGTATGCAGACGTGTCATCGGGTGGCCCATGCGTCAGCCGCATAATATCGTCTTCCAACCATATCAGATGCTAAACAATGCCTAGCAAAAGGTACAATGCAAGGGCTGAGGATGACTAACAACGTCACGTGGCCCATGCGTCTAGCCACATCTTATCTTCTAATAACCATGTCAGGCCAACATACGCTGATGCATAATGCCTAGCACTAGCAAAAGGCAGAAATGGAAGGGCGGGATCCTACCGAGGACTGGGCTCGTAGGATGAGCATGCCATTACTCAGTCTGTTCGCTTGTCTTATTAGCCACCAGCTAGCAGTACTTTTCTCTCACAACAAACCAGCCACCAGCAACCAGCCAACAGTACTTTTCTCTCAGAACAAACCAGCACCAGCCACCAGCCACCAGCCAAACGAACAGGCTACTGCCGATAGGGTGGCTCCGTCAGCGTGGCTTACAGCTGCAGTATCAAGAGTTTGAGTAGTAAACTAGCATTATATGTAGTTGCATTGACTAGAGATACAAACTCCACTCACAGAAACAACCTTTCATCCACCTCTTTTAGTCCCGATTGATTTTGAACCAAAGGCTAAAACTTTAGCCTCTGGTGACAACAGCAGGCACAAAATGCCACTGACAATGGAAGTTTTAGACTAGGTTGATAACACCAACCTTGATGTTGGGGAACATGGCCGTCGGAAGCGTTCCCTCACAGCCGACCGGGATCACCAACTTCGAACCATCTATACAAAGGGGCTTCGGTATGTGCAATGAAGATTTAACGGGACCACTAACTTTACTTGAAGCGCATGTGTACTGTTCATAGGTGCTGACTTGCCCGCGGTTGGTTCGGCATTACGGGGCTTCGGTGCCGAAGGCACGGATCGATCAGGAACCCCGCTTGTTGAGAAGGCACCACTGCTGGACAGGAGGGGGTCATATGGGAGGCCTTGGAGACCTCCTATGACTGCAACGGTGCCGCGAGTCGCTTCGGCGCCGAAGGGACGGCACACGTGGTGGCCCTGGTCTCGTCAGAGGAGCACGCCACACGTAAGCGCGTCGGACGTGTAAAGTGCGCGTACGAAGGAGAGATAAAAGGTGCCGCGTGTAAAGGGGGCTCGACCGTGCGAAGACACGCTGGTGGCCCGTACGAAGCAAGGAGTTACTGTTATACCCTTGAAAAGCGTGTAAAGTCGTTTGTCAGGAATGGAAAAGGTGTAATTGGGGTGATTGAGCATCCCTAGGGCCTCCTATAAATAGAGGTTCCCTTGTAACTGAACACGCACGCATTAATGAGAAGAGAGCTCTGAAGGCTCCAGTTTGTTTCCTGTGCTTTCAGTTTGTGAATTCTGTTTTCTCTAAGTATAGTCAAGTAGAAGTAGTAGTCAGTCTAGTAGCAGAAGTAAAGTATCCTAGCCTAGCGAAAGAGGAACTTTCGGTGCAGCATTACATTCGTCTCCGAAGGGGCCCTCGGCCGCGTCCCCTTCGGAGGAGGGCACTACGCATCAGGGGGCTGTTGTGTCGGAGTCCACCTTCGGACCCGATTTCCACCAATACTTGACTAAAGGATTATTTTAGTCAGAGTTGGTGTTACCAATTAAGGTTAAAGGGTTCTCCATGAGTTACTAAAAAGATTGCATCCTCTATTGAGTTAGATTTCCTCTGTAGGTAAGATGGTAAGAAAGCTATACACGCGAAGCCACAGGTCTTGAGCGCATATATATTACACCTGAAAAAGTGTGTGACTTGTGTCCTATGATGTGTGCCTATGTGAGAGCCTCTCAGGAATTTCTATTTTTTGGTGCAAAAAACTTTAGTCATATAGGTAGTCATATAGGGTTAAAATGATTATCATTTCAAAATCACATTGCAGACAGATAACCATGTTGTCATATAGGTTTGATGCATAATGCATTATTCAGGTCCTTTCTTTCGTACATTCACTACTAAGGAAAGGGGCTCCAGTACCGAGTCCAAACCCCCATTAGTACCGGGTGTTGAACCGATATTACCATATCGGTACTAATGTGGAGGGGCATTCATATTGGATGGTCTATCTGGTACTAATGTGCACATTAGTACTTGGGTGTAACAAAACTCAATACTAATATGAGATGCCCCGTTAGTCCGCTTCTCTTCTCTTTTCTTCTCTTCTCATCTTATTTCAAGTCACAATATTCACACAACAATACAGCACAAGATTCACAACTGAAGATTCGCAACATTCACAAGCTTTGAATCACGATTCACTTTACAAATCACAATAGCATTGAATCCTGATCGCATCATATCTAAAGAACAAACAACGAACAACCTCACATTACAAGTCGTTTACATATTCGCAACATATATAAAGAACAAACAACAAACATGTACAATATCAGCTCCGTAGCACCTCCCGGTCGCCGCTGCGCCACCAGGAAGGCTTGCCCTACGCCTCTAGGCCGTGTGCGCACCGTCGCGCCTCTCGCGGGCCGGCGATGTCACGCCTGGTACCTCTAGGCCCCACGCATCCTGGCTGCACTTCTCCCATCCGCGGAGGCCACGTCGATGCCGGAGAGGCCGCGCCCATGCCGCCACCCGACGTCACGCCCTAGATCTGAGACATGGAGAGAAGAAGAGAGGTGAGTGCGTGAGTGTCACATCCTTGAATTTGCTTGAGTGTAAAAATGTTGGATTTCAAAAACTTGCTTTGAATCTGAGTGCTTATGAAACCATTAAGGATGTCTTCCTTTTTCCCTCCCCTAAAGTCCTAGATTTTATTTAACTCATTCATTAATCTTAGGACTTATAAAAATGCTAGTGTGAGAAGTTGTATTTTTATTTGGATTTATTTGGATTTGTTTGAGTGGATTCAATTTGAATTAACTAGTTTATAGGGCTAAGATAATAGAAAACCTTGTTACCCTTTCGTGGGCTGCCAACCTCGCTTTCAGCCTGCTTTCCCTTTCGGCCCATGCGCGGCCCACCAACAGACCGTCACCCCGCCAGCCACCTCATCCCGCACACGAGTCACCGACAAGCGGGCCCCACTCGTCAGACCGCCACCTCATCTCTTTCTTCCTCCTTCTTTTCCCCCTTTTCCTCTTCTTATCTATCACCCCCGCATCGCCGCCGTGGAAAGGCCGGCAGTGCGGCCGAGCCCGCTGCCGCCGGATGCCTCCACACGTCTCGAGGCGCATCGCACCGTCTGCTATACCCATCACCTGTTAAAAGAGCCGCCACGGGCGCCTCGCCCCGAACCCTAGCCAACCGGGAGTTTGCTCCCGGTCCACGCCGCTGGTGACGTCAGTGGTGGAGAGGAGGTGAAGGAGGCGGGGAGCCTTCCGAGGGAGCGCCGCCCGCCGCGAAGACTGGAGCAGCCCGTGAGGAAGAGCCAGATCCGCCGTAGCCGAGCACACCTGCTACCTCTACTTCCTCGTCTTCCCCTGCTCCGAGACGATCTTCACCGCGTCGCGCATCTCTTCGCCGACGCCTTCACCGCCGGGTCCCCTTGGACCATTGGTGAGCACTGCACACCTTCCACTTCCCCTGTGTCGCCTGGCCTTCGAGCCGAGGTCGCACTACGCGCTCTGTATGCTCACCGTCGCACCACGTCGCCGTGCTCGCCGCTGGTGATGTCGGCCTTCGTGCCAGGCTGGGAATCTTCTTCTTGCAGGAGCCGCTACCATCCCCGCCGCCGCACGCGTAGTGCTTTGTCCCGTCTCTAGATTCTTTGGGTCGCCTTGCCGTGCGCCGGCGCTCCGGTCCACCGCCGTGCCCGAGCCGCCGGCATGAGCACGCCCGCGCGCCCATGAAATCCCGAGCGCCTTCGCGCAGCCGTGCACCTCCGCACGCATGCGCACGTTCCCTGGGAGGCCAAGGCCAAGCCTTTGGCTCCGTTTCCTTGCGCCGGGAACCTCGCTGACCCGCTTGTCGCGCCGCCGTGGCCTTTGCCACGCGGGATGTCGAGCGCATGCGCAAGCAGGGGAAAGAGGTGAGGCCCTTAGGGCTTTCCAAGTGCCCTTGCCACCGACATGGCCGCGTACTCTCGTACGTCGCCGACGGCCGCGAGCGCCTTGTTTTCTTTTTGCCGCCGTGAACGCCAACCCATGCTCCGCCATGGCCGAACCGCCGTGCGTGACTGGGCAGGGGTGAAAGCCCCGACCTTGGAACGTCTCCGTCTCGCTTGTTCCCACGCATGTGCACCGAGCGTCCGGACGCCCCCATGCGCCCTGGCCCGCGCGAACGCCGCCGCCGCGCAGCCAACCACCCCGTGTCGAGCCGCCGCGCTACCTCGTCTCGTCGTCGTGTGCCGACGCCTGGCCAAAGTCCCTTCTTTTCCTTCTCATGACGAGTTTTGGACCTGGTTGGACCCTATCGTGGTGCGGTTTGGGTCACCGCCGTAGGGCCTCACCGCCGGCGAGCTGCGGAGCCGCCATTCCTTTGGAACAAAACGTTGAACACCTAGCAGTCACCTCTAAAACCCACAGGGTTTTTCTCGTGCACGCTGGACGACCCGCGGTTTTGGGCGTAGCCGATCCGCTGGATCCGGTGCGGCCAGCCAGTCATATACTTTCGCGCACGCTCGCCCACACCGAGCCGAGCTGCAGGAGATCCCGCCGGGATCTCGTGTGGCTGACCACACCAGCAGCCATGTGGGCTGCAGCTGGGCTTAAAGCCGCCCACGTGGACGCCACGTTCACACTTGCAGCCAGCCTGCAGCCACCTAACCACCAGCTTTAAGCCCCTAGATCCAGCTAGTAGTCATTAGAGTCTGTGCTATTGTATATGTGTATTTTATTTCCAGAAAACTATTTTTATCTTTGGAAAATTATAGTAAATCCATTTTTGCTCCGAAAAATACAAAACCTTTTCCAGAAATTCTCTAAAATCTTAAACTCCGTGCTAGGCTAGTGTTTGCTCTCTTTTGGCTCTTAATTGTCATTCTTTTGGAGTTAATTGCAATAGGATCGTTGTTTATTTTCTTTTATGCGTTAATAGGAGCAGTTGGAGCCAGGGAGCTGATCCCGGAGAACGACTACGCCGACAACTTCACCGCGGAGGACTACCAGTCCCCAGGTTCACGCCAGACTGACTTTGAAAACCTAATAGACATTTGAACATTGAATGCTAGCGCTTTACTTTATATGCATGTTGATGAACCTTGCACTGCCTACTTTAAATACCCTGTCCTTGATTGTCCTACTACTATATATGTATTTAAGCGTGCATATACGTTGAGCTACGCAATGCATGTGTTTTGGGATGGGAATAGTGGTTCTTGGCGTGAGTGGGATAAAACCGGCAGGAGAGGGCATTTTGGGTACTTTGGCGGGGGTGAGCTCGAAATAACCGATCTGGGATCGGGGATAGGGGTGCACTCCTCAGTGTGTCCCTACTTTGACGGTTTTCGGAGCCTAGGTGTTGGGGTTTTACTTACGTTTGGAGGATATGAGCTCGCCCTGGTCTGAAACCGAGTGGGCAAACCTTTTCACGGGACCTTTACGTACACACCACCCCACCGAGTGTGGGGTTAGGGCCGAGTTGAGCTCGGCAAGTGCGGAACCATACCTGCCAGCAGGATAGTGGGGTATCAGTGGGGGAGGGGTGGAGGAGAGACCACCCTCTCAGAACGACTCCCGTGTGGCTACACGAGGGTATTTCACAGTTCTGGTGCCGTCCCTTTTGTGGGGGGACTGTTTTGAGGGCCGAATGCAGGATGGGACCGTAACTACCGAGAGTTCGCATGGTAGAATGGGCTCGGTCGGCCGTACACCGGTCGGGTGCCATTCCAAGTTGGGTTCAGGTGTCCACACTCTGCAGAGTCATTCGATCTATAGCTATAGCCGCATCCTCGGATATGGACATGACCCCTGATAGCTTTGTTCTCATGTTTTGGGATTTCTACCTTCCCCCTATAGATGAGAGTATAGTGAGCCGTGGTTGCAGTCGGTTAGAGGAGAGAGGCTCCATCTACCTCGTTGATCCGATTGCAATCATTGAGGTGTGAGGAGAGGAAGTTCTCGCATCGACCCTAGACGGGAGTAGGTTGTGGTGACGAGGCCCTGGGTGACCATGTGGTTCCGAGCTGTGTTGAGAGCTTTGGGTTGGGATCTTGTTGGAGATATCTTGATATTACTCTGCTGCTGCTGCATAGGAAACCCGAGCCGCTTCCTTGTCTCTTTTTCTCCCTTCCTTTTTCTCCCTTTAGAAGTTAGGCCACTTACAGCTGCATACAGTTGGTGACGTGGACCTATCCCACTCCTTGGGGATAGACTTTGGGTGTGCAGGGTACGAGTCTGAGTACGATAACAACGCCGATTGATGGCACGACAGAGGGATGCGCCACTTCACTCAAGGATACCTGTGGCGAGAAGAATAAAAGATGGAGACCCTTCTGAGAAGCTAGCTACCGTTGCGTAGAATTTCACTCTGATTCAGCCAAGAGGCTTGTAATGATGAACTCCATAAAGGACATGTAATAAATTATGTACTAATGCTCTTATGTGATGCGATGTATGACTTTGTGATATTATCTGTGAGACATTCTGTACGCGATAGACACTGATCTAGGGACTATCGCGATGGTACAGGGATTCGGGTTTTCTATGAAAACCCGGGGTTTTACAGGTGGTACCAGAGCCATACTTGACCGTAGCACGTATCCCTAAAAATGGTCGATAGAAATAGGACTCTATTTCTATATCTATACCCTTGAGCTATGTTATAAAAACTCATCTCTTTGAAAACATCTCACTTACCTGTGCTTACTAAAATTTCTTATGTTTCACAGGAGATGGAGCGTCAGGTTGCTGAGATCACCCCCGAGACCTGCGAGGTGATCTGCCACTGGATGGAGAGGGCCCTTCTCATGCTTGGGGTCTCTCCTGCCTACGTCACGTACTGCGCCGAGTACGTACCCGTCGTGATGGGGCGGATGGTGCTCTGCACGGTCGCCGTCCATCCTCACCCGAGCCTTTTGGGGTTCAAGGGAGAGGTTTGTTGTAGCACCGCGCTCAACGTCGAGAACGCGTTGGATGTCGCCTACTGTCAGGCACTGGGCTGCCTTCTCGCTCAGTACCGTGCCACCTTCGAGTCCGGGACGCTCCGACTTCTACCCCAGGACTACTAGCGCCTCGCACCGCTCATGGACGGAGTCCCTTCGCACGGGGGGATCCAGGATGACGTTGACGCCGCACCCTTCCGCGAGACCGACGAGACCTTGGTGGAGACGGCCAGCTACTTGGTTGACCTCGACAAGTACGCACGCCACCTGGAGGACGAGTCACGGACCGTCTTTGGCAAGATCAGAGACGCCACCGTCGAAGCGCACCAGTACCAGCGCGCTGTGTTCAGCTGGAGAGAGAGAACAGCGCGCTACGCCTCCGTGTTCGCCAGCTCGAGTAGAGCCTCGACCTCGCGACCACCTTCCTACTGTAGTCCGAGAGGGAGCATGTGGACACCCGTGAGGAGCTGCTGCACGTCAGGGAGGACCTCCGCGGGCTGACCGTGAGTCAGAACAGGTTGAAGGACAAACTTTAGAGCAAGAACGACTTGCTCACGGTGCGCACCCACCTGCTCGGCTGTGAGCGGATCAAGGTGGAGAATCTGGAGAAGAACAGGGTGGAGAACATCGCCAACCTCGCGTGGCTTACGCGCACGACCGTATACCTAAGGGACAAAGCCGAGAGACTGATGAGGACTTGGGAGGACGCCGACTCTCTCCGTGTGGATGAGCTCAGAGCTCAACGGAGAGCTGCCCTTCGAGTCGCAGCGTGAGATCCGCGTTGAGACCTCCAAGCTGCACCAGTCCCGTCTCAAGCTACACCTGTGCCCAATGGCTCGGCTGCCGACCCCCGTCGAGACTGAGGTGGTTCGTGAGGCACACGCCTTAGTGTCCCGGATCTTTCCGCCGGACTACCCCGCTGAGGACCATTACCCTATCTCGTACAAGAGGGCTCGCACCAAGTAGAGAGCAGACCGAGGGCATGACCTAGAGTAGTGTTGTAAGTTAGTAGCTTCCATGAGTTGTTCCATGCAGCTGTGAGCATGTTCCAGTGCATGAAGAGAGTCATGTCACACCTTGTAGGCACTACCCTTTTGAGCATGTATCGATGTGTTAGAGCATTGATTTGAGCTGCTACCCCTAAGGTCTGAGTTAGCCTCGGGGAAGCATATGTACTACTCATGCTTGATGTATGCTTGGATCTTAATAGAGTAATTTGTGTCTTAATGCTTTTCTCATTGAGTGTTGGATTGTTGGTTATATAACTAGTCTTATTTTTATGCTTGTCTCAGACTCATATGTGTGTTGGTGAGTGACGTTGTGTAAAGTCTTCTCTTCCCCGCTTGTGCTTTCAGAAGGATGTCGATTTCCGCCGATCCAACTGTCTGCTGGCGCGCCTCGAGGAGGTTGCTACCGAGGAGGAAGCCCTACAGGGTCGTGGCCATGGTCGTGGCCATGACACCACTCGTGGACGCGGTCGTGCACCTATCCGTGGTCGTGGACGCCTGCCCCTATGTGGAGGAGCTTTGGGAGATCGAGGCCGGGGTGCCAGAGCACCGCCACCGCCGCCCGAGGGCCCAGAAGCTAAAGCTAAGGATGGAGAGGCCGAGCAAGACCAGCCTGAGTCGAACCAACCTCCGCCACCCCCACCTAACTTGGTGGATGTGATGGCAGTTATAGTATTCCAAATGGGCCGGGCACGATTGACAGCACGAGGCACGGCCCTAAAAAGCACGACCCTAGCCCGGCCCGAGGCACGATTAATAGTGCTTAGTGCCGGCCCGGCCCGATGGCCTTTTAGTGCTTGGGCCGCTACCCCGCACGGCGGGCCGGGCCGAGGCACGGCCCGATTTTTGGCGGCCCGATCATCGCCCGATAAAAATTCACAATCACATATAAATAGTTGAAATCCTAGTACTCACCTCCCCTAACCTTCCCGTTCCTCTCCTCCTCCTCCCAATCTCCCCCAACCCGCCGCCGCCCTCCTCCCGAATCCGCCCTCCCCGCGGTCCCGCCCCCACCTCCTCCGCCGCCTAGCCTCGCCGCCCTCGCCGCCGGCCTTGCCCGCCCGTGCCGCCGCCCTCGCCCGCCCATCCGCGCCGGCCGGGGCAAGAGCCCCGGCTGCGCCCGCCCGCGCCGCCGGCCCCGCCGCGCGCGCCGCCGGGCAAGAGCTCCGGCTTGCCCGCCCGCGCCGCCGGCCTCGCCCGCCCGCGCCGCCGGGGCAAGAGCTCCGGCTTCTCCCGGCGCGGGGCTCGGCGCTTGCCCGCCCGCGCCGCCGGCCTCGCCCGCCCGCACCACCGCCCTCGCCCGCCCGCGCGCCGCCGGGCAAGAGCCCGCTCGCCCGCCCTCGCCGCCGGCCTCGCCCCCCGCGCCGCCGGGCAAGAGCTCCGGCCGCCCGCCCGCGCGCCGCCGCCCTCGCCCGCCCGCACCACCGCCCTCGCCCGCCCGCGCCACCGCCGCCGCCCGCCCTCCCCGCACCGCCGGCCGCGAGGGGCGCAGCTCCGCCTAACCTCCCGCGCCGCCTCGACGAGTGCTCGGGCCGGCCGCGGCCCATCGGCCGTTTCCGCGCCGTGCCGGCCCGGCCCGAAAAATAGGCCATAGGGCCGTGCCTCGGGGCCGCCGGTCCGCGCCCGACGCCCGACACGGCCCGGCACGAAAATGCCATCGGGCCGCATAGTGCCGGACCGCATCGGGCCGGCCGGACGGGCTCGGGCCGGGCTCGGGCCGGGCGGCCCGTTTGGAATACTATAATGGCAGTCCAGACTCAGCTGATCAGAGGATGGCAGAAGCCATAGAGCACTGTGGCAATGGTGTTGCGCCGCTCCGCACGACGAGGATCTCACGAGGAATAACAGAGGTTCATCCGTCTGAAGGCCCCCACCTTCAGCTACTCGGATGACCCGCTCGACGCCGACGACTAGCTGAGGGTGATTGAGACCAAGCTCGACCTCACTGTCTGCTCTGACAAGGAGTGCATCGCCATCGCCGCGCACCAGTTGGAGGGTCCTACCAAGGCTTGGTGGGACAACTACACCGACACGCACCCGAACCCAGCGTTCATCACCTGGCTGGAGTTCCGCGAGGCATTTCGCGAGCAGTACCTGCCTAGCGATTTGTTGACCCAAAAGGTGCAAGAGTTCCGCACCATGAAGTAGGGTGTGATGAGGGTTGAGGAGTACGAGCGCCACTTCATGAAGATGATGCGATACGCCCCCGATGACACCAACACCGACCAGAAGAAGTAGTTCTAGTTCCTACGAGGCCTTCACCACGGCCTCCGCCAGGGACTGAAGGCGAGCGAGCACAAGTCCCTTTGCCACCTCGTCAACCGCGCCATCGCAGTCGAGGACGAGAGGAGGAGCCACGAGGAGCGCATGAAGGGCTGGAAGAGGACGGGAGATCGGGACCACCACGACCGATCCTTCCAGAAGCCGAGGAGCGGACAGAGCAACATGCTGAGGGGGAGCTACCGCTCGGGGCACAACCAGCCTGGGCGCAGCTTCGGAGGTGGAGGACGTAGCCCGTTCCCCAGAGGGAGGAACCCCGGCTACCCCCAGCAGACTAAAGGTTACACCCGTCTGCCGCCAAGCGCCGCGAGACCTACCGCGGGAGGCTTCACCATCACCTGCTTCGCTTGTGGCAAGCCTGACCACAAGTCCTACGACTGTCTAGACAAGAAGACCGCTGCTACCCCCATGAGAGCACCTACTCCAGGAGGCCGACCTCCTAAGGCTGCACCACCGCCGACTGCCAGCCGTGGGAGGTTGAACCACCTCACCGAGGAGGAGGCTGCTGACACTCTTGATGTCATGATCGGTGAGTTTTTGGTTTGTGGTACTACTGCTTTGATTCTCTTCGATACCGGTGCAACCGAGTCGTATATTACCTCTAGATTTGTGAACAAACTCTCCCTCCCTACGACCACCCAATCAATTCCTATCATCATGAGTTCACCTCTTAGGGATATCCGATGCACCTTGCTGTGCAAAGGTGTGGATGTGGTCATCCAGGACCATAAGTTCTTGGGGGGATCTGACAGTGTTGCCTTCCAACGACATCGATGTGATACAAGGGATGGATTGGATCACCGCTCACAAGGGTGTCATCTCCACTTCACCGCAACTTGTGACCTTGGTACACCCCGACGGGACGAGAGTCACCTTCGAACCAATGAAGTCTCAAGACATACCAGCTGTGTACAGTCTTCACACGAAAGCCATCTCAGATGTACCAGTGGTTTGCGAGTTTGAGGATGTGTTTCCAAAAGAGCTGTCGGGTTTACCACCAGACCGTGACGTGAAGTTTGTGATCAACTTGGTACCAGGGACTACACCGATAGCTCAGAGTTTGTATCACATGGCAGATGTAGAGCTGAAGCTGTTGAAGGCAGAATTAGACTCACTTCTTGAGAAGGAGTTCATCTGACCGAGTGCTTCACTAGCTCTATTCGTGCCGAAGAAGGATGGGACTCAGCGACTGTGTGTTGATTACCGTGCACTCAATGCGGTAACCACCAAGAACAAGTACCCACTACCCCGGATCGATGACCTGATGGATCAGCTAAGGCAAGCCAAGTTTTTCAGCAAGATTGACCTTCGATCAGGCTATCACAAGATGTAGACCAGAGGACATCTACAAGACCGCGTTTGTGACCCGGTACAGACAGTACGAGTACACTGTCGTATCGTTCGGTCTTACGAACACCCCGGCGTACTTCATGAACATGATGGACAAGGTGTTCATGGATAAGTTGGACAAATGTGTCATTGTATTCATTGACGACATACTGGTCTTCTCCAAGACCGTAGAGGAGCATGAAGAGCACCTGAAGATCGTGTTGGAAAAGCTCGGGCAACAGCAGTTGTATGCCAAGTTTAGCAAGTGTGAGTTCTGGATGGAAGAGGTCGCTTTTCTCGATCACGTGTTGTCAGCTGAAGGAGTGGCCGTAGATCCGAGCAAGATAGAAGCAGTGTCCAAGTGGCAATCACCGAAGTCTGTGACAGAGATCCGTAGTTTTCTTGGTTTAGCCGGATGCTATCGCCGGTTTATCGAGAACTTCTCCAAGATTGTGAAGCCCATGACAATACTGTTGAAGAGCAACACGCCATATGTGTGGTCGGACAATTGTGAAGCCAGCTTTCAGGAGCTCAAGACCCGTCTCACCACTACACCGGTCCTGACTCTTCCCGATGCGAGCAAGGACTTCGTGGTGTACTGTGACGCATCGAGCCAGGGACTCAGTTGCGTGCTAATGTAGGGAGGCAAAGTTGTCGCCTATGCCTCGCGACAGCTTCGGAAGCATGAGGAGAACTACCCCACACATGACCTCGAGCTAGCTGTTGTCGTTCACGCTTTGAAGATATGGAGACACTACCTGATGGGCAACAAGTGCGACATTTACACCGTTCACAAGATCCTGAAGTACATCTTCACACAGTCAGAGTCGAACCTGAGGTAGAGAAGATGGCTCGAGCTGATCAAGGACTACGACCTAAACATCCACTACC
The DNA here is from genome assembly GCA_947561735.1 of Cenchrus americanus. Taxonomy (NCBI): domain Eukaryota; kingdom Viridiplantae; phylum Streptophyta; class Magnoliopsida; order Poales; family Poaceae; genus Cenchrus; species Cenchrus americanus. The sequence continues at coordinate 63,924,172 of OX387240.1, forward strand.
ACCTCAGCAAAGCGAATGTCGTAGTTGATGCACTGAGTCGCAAGCATTACTGCAACAACCTGATGGTGCAGAAAGAGCAACTGGCACTGTAAGAGGAAATGGAGAAGCTAAAATTGGAGATAGTTGGGAAAGGGCAGCTGAACAAGTTGAGGGTGAGGTACACGCTCGAAGACCAAATTCGATAAGCTCAGAAAGGATGTCTAGAAATTGAAGAAGTGAAGTCCCTTATGGCCAGAGGCAAAGCACCCGACTACTGCCTCGACAAGCAAGGCATACTGTGGTTGAAGGATCGCATATATGTACCACGGAGCAAGGAGATTCGAGACTCGATCCTAAAGGAAGCTCACGACTCTCGATACTCGATTCACCCAGGCTGCACAAAAATGTACCAAGATCTGAAGGTACGGTTTTGGTGGGAGAAGATGAGGAAAGATATTGCCGAGTACGTCGCTCGATGCGACACGTGTCAGAGAGTGAAAGCAAAACACCAGAGACCCGCCGGATTGCTTCAACCGCTGGAGATACCCACGTGGAAGTGGGATGATATCAGCATGGACTTCGTAGTGGGTTTGCCTCGCACACAGAGAGGACATGATGCCATATGGGTGATTGTTGACAGACTTACCAAGGTAGCCCACTTCATACCAGTACAGGAGGACTACCGGGTGCCGAAGATTGTGGATCTCTATATAGAACACATTCTGAGGTTACATGGAGTTCCCTGTAGTATTGCCTCCGACCGAGGGTCTCAGTTCACAGCACAGTTCTGGAAGAGTTTGCATGATTCCCTAGGCACGTCTCTTGACTACAGCTCCGCCTTTCACCCGCAGACCGATGGATAGACGGAGAGAGTGAACCAAATGCTTGAAGATTTTTGGAGGGCTTGTGTGCTAACCTACAACACCAACTGGGAGAAGAGTTTGCGTTATGCCGAGCTCTGGTACAACAACAGCTTTCAGGCAAGTCTGAAGATGGCCCCTTTCGAAGCTCTATATGGCAGAAAGTGTCGGACACCGTTGATGTGGTTCGAGGTGGGGGAGCGGACCTTCTTCGGTCCCGCCACCACTGTAGAAGCTGAAGAAAATGTTGCAAAGGTCAGGGAAAATCTGAAGATAGCGCAGAGTAGGTAGAAGAGCTACGCTGACCCAAAGAGGAAAGACGTCTCGTTCGAAGTGGGAGAGCACGTCTACTTGAAGGTATCACCCCTCCGAGGTACAAAGAGGTTCCATGTCAAGGGAAAGTTGTCCCCAAGGTATGTTGGCCCGTATCCAATTGTGAAGAGGATCGGGAAGGTGGCTTACAAGCTCAAGCTACCACCAGAGCTTGCGGAGTACACCCGGTGTTCCACGTGTCTTAGCTCCGGAAATGTGTGGTTGTCGAGAAGAGGGTGCCCGCCCAGGCACTCGATGTCCAGGAGACCATAGAGTACTTGGAGTACCCAATCCGTATCTTGGACTGGGCAGAGAAGTCAACCAGGAAGACCACCACTCGCTTCTGCAAGGTGCTCTGGAGTAATCACTCCGAGTGCGAAGCAACGTGGGAGAAGGAGTCCGTGATGAGGGAGAAATACCCTCACCTCTTCGAACCGGAGGTAACTTCTTAATCTTGGGGACGAGATTCTTGTGAGGGGGGAGTTTTGTAACATCCATGAATTTGCTTGAGTGTAAAAATGTTGGATTTCAAAAACTTGCTTGGAATCTGAGTTCTTATGAAACCATTAAGGATGTCTTCCTTTTTCTGTCCCCTAAAGTCCTAGATTTTCTTTAACTCATTCAATAATCTTAGGACTTATAAAAATGCTAGTGTGAGAAGTTGGATTTTTATTTGGATTTGTTTGAGTGGATTCAAATTTGAATTTGCATTCAAATTTGAATTAACTAGTTTATAGGGCTAAGGTAATAGAAAACCTTTGTACCCTTTCGTTGGCCGCCAACCTCGCTTTTAGCTCGCTTTCCCTTTCAGCCCATGCGCGGCCCACCAATAGACTGTCACCCCGCCGGCCACCTCATCCCGCACACAAGTCACCGATGAGCGGGCCCCACTCGTCAGGCCGCCACCTCATCTCTTTCTTCCTCCTTCTTTTCCCCCTTTTCCTCTTCTCTCTCAGCCCCACGCCGCCACTGTGGAAAGGCCGGCCACGCGGTCGAGCCCACCGCTGCCGGATGCCTTCATGCGTCCCGAGGCACATCGCACCGTCTGCTCTACCCACCACCCGCTATAAGAGCCACCGCGGGCGCCTGGCCCCGAACCCTAGCCAACCGGGAGTTTGCTCCCTGTCCACGCCACCGGTGACGTCAGGGGTGGAGAGGAGGTGAAGGAGGCGGGGAGCCGTTCGAGGTAGCACCGCCCGCCGCGAAGACCGGAGCCGCCCGTGAGGAGGAGCCGGACCTGCCGTAGCCGAGCACACTTGTGACCTCTACTTCCTCGTCTTCCCCTGCTCCGAGCCGGTCTTCACTGCGTCGCGCATCTCTTCGCTGACTCCTTCACCGTCGGGCTCCACTTCACTCGCCGCAGGTGATGCCGGCCTTCGTGCCAGGCTGGGAATCTTCTTCTTGCAGGAGCCGCTGCCATCCCCGCCACGCGCGCGTACTGCTTTGTCCCGTCTCTAGATTCTTTGGGTCGCCTTGTCGTGCGGCACCGCTCCGGTCCGTCGCCGTGGACGAGCCGCTGGCATGCGCACGCCCCCGCACCCGTGAAATCCCGAGCGCCTTCGCGCAGCCGTGCACCTCCGCACGCACACACACGTTCCCTGGGAGGCCAAGGCCGAGCCTTTGGCTCCGTTTCCTTGCGCCGGGCACATCGCTGACCCGCTTGTCGCGTCGCCTTGGCCTTTTCCACGCGGGATGCTGAGCGCACGCACAAGCAGGGGAAAGAGGTGAGGCCCTTAGGGTTTTCCATGTGCCCTTGTCGCCGACACGGTCGCGTACTCTTGTACGTCACCGACAGCCGCGAGCGCCTTGTTTTCTTTCCGCCGCCGTGAACGCCGACCCGTGCTCTGCCATGGCTGAACCGCCGTGCGCGACCGGGCAGGGGTGAAAGCCCCGACCTTGGAACGTCTCTATCTCACTTGTTCCCACGCGTGCGCACTGAGCGTCTGGACGCCCCCATGTGCCCTCGCCTGGGCGAACGCTGTCGCCGCGCATCCAACCATTCCGCGCCGAGCCGCCGCGCCACGCCGTTTCGCCGCCGTGTGCCGATGCCCGGCCAAAGACCCCTCTTTTCCTTGTCGTGACGAGTTTTGGACCCGGTTGGACCCTGTCGTGGTGCAGTTTGGGTCACTGTCGTAGGGCCTCGCCGCCGGCGAGCTGCGGCCGAGCCACCGTTCCTTTGGGACAAAATGTCGAGCACCTAGCGGTTGCCTCTAAAACCCACGGGGTTTTTCTCGTGCACGCTGTACCACACGTGGTTTTGGCCGTAGCCGATCCACCAGATCCAGTGCAGCCAGCCAGTCATATCCTTTGGCGCACGCTCGCCCACACCGAGCCGAGCTGCAGGAGATCCCGTCGGGATCTCGTGTGGCTAGCCACGCCAGCAGCCATGTGGGCTGCAGCTGGGCTTAAAGCCGCCCACGTGAATGCCACGTCCACACTTGCAGCCGGCCTGCAGCCACCTAACCGCCAGCTTTAAGCCCCCTAGAGCCAGCCAAGTCAGCCTAGAGTCTGTGCTATTGTATATGTGTATTTTATTTCTAGAAAACTATTTTTATCTTTGGAAAATCCGAGTAAATCCATTTTTGCTCCGAAAAATACAGAATCTTTTCCAGAAATTCTCTAAAATCTTAAACTCCGTGCTAGGCCAGTGTTTGCTCTCTTTTGGCTCTTAATTGTCGTTCTTTTGAGTTAATTGCAATAGGATCGTTGTTTATTTTCTTTTACGCGTTAATAGGAGGAGCTGGAGCCAGGGAGCTGATCCGGGAGAATGACTACGCCGACGACTTCGCCACGTAGGACTACCAGACCCCAGGTTCACGCCCGACTGACTTTGAAAACCTAATAGACATTGCAACATAGAATGCTAGCGTTTTACTTTATATGCTTGTTGATGAACCTTGCACTGCCTACTTTAAATACCCTGTCCTTGATTGTCCTACTACTATATATGTATATAAGCGTGTATATACGCTGAGCTACGCGATGCATGTGTTTTGGGATGGGAATAGTGGTTCTTGGTGTGAGTGGGGTAAAACCGGCAGGAAAAGGTGTTTTGGGTACTTTGGCGGGGGTGAGCTCGAAACAACTAATCTGGGATCGGGGATAGGGGCGCACTCCTCAGTGTGTTCCTACTTTGACGGTTTTCAGAGCCTAGGTGTTGGGGTTTTACTTGCGCTTGGAGGATATGAGCTCGCCCCGGTCTGAAACTGAGTGGGCAGACCTTTTCACGGGACCTTTACGTACACGCCACCCCCGAGCGTGGGGTTAGGGCCGAGTTGAGCTCGGCAAGTGCGGAACCATACCTACCTGCCAGCAGGATAGCGGGATATCAGTGGGGGAGGGGTGGAGGAGAGACCACCCTCTCAGAGCGACTCCCGTGTGGCCACACGGGGGCATTTCACAGTTCTAGTGTCGTCCCTTCTGAGGGGGGGGCGTTTTGAGGGCCGGATGCAGGATGGGACCGTAACTACCGAGAGTTCGCACGGTAGAATGGGCTCGGTCGGCCGTACACCGGCCGGGTGCCATTCCGGGTTGGGTTCAGGTGTACACGCTGTGCAGAGTTGTTCGATCTATAGCTATAGCCGCGTCCTCTGATATGAACATGTCCCCTGATAGCTTTGTTCTCATGTTTTGGGATTTCTACCTTTCCCCTATAGATGAGAGTATGGTGAACTATGGTTGTAGTCAGTTAGAGGAGAGATGCTCCATCTACCTCATTGATCTGATTGCAATCATTGAGGTGCGAGGGGAGGAAGTTCTCGCATCGACCCTAGATGGGAGTAGGTTGTGGAGACAGAGCCCTGGGTGACCAGGTGGTTCCGAGCTGTGTTGAGAGCTTTGAGTTGGGATCTTGTTGGAGATATCTTGATATTACTCTGCTGCTGCATAGGAAACCTGAGCCGCTTCCTTGTCTCTTTTTCTCCCTTTAGAAGTTAGGACACTTACAGCTGCATACAGTTGGTGACGTGGACCTATCCCACTCCTTGGGGATAGACTTTGGGTGTGCAGGGTACGAGTCTGAGTACGACAACAACGCCGATGGATGGTACGACTGAGGGATGCGCCTTTTCGCTCAAGGATGCCTGTGGCGAGAAGAATAAAAGATGGAGACCCTTCTGAGAACCTAGCTACCGTTGCGTAGAATTTCACTCTGATTCATCCAAGAGGCTTGTAATGATGTACTCCATAAAGGACATGTAAAAAATTATGTACTAATGCTCTTATGTGATGCGATGTTTGACTTTGTGATATTTTGTGTGAAACGTTCTGTACGCGATAGCCACTGATCCATGGACTATCGTGATGGTTCATGGATTCGGGTTTTCTATGAAAATCTGGGGTTTTACAGTGAGATAGATGAAGGTGATAAGAAAATGAGATAGTGGAATAGAGAGAGGCAGAGGGGGATATATAAAAATGAGAGGAGGCCGGGTAAAGGGGGAGCGCAGAGAGAGGGGTGGTACCAGGTGGTTTTGCTGCTTAGTACTAATGTGGCCATATAAGATCGGGTCGTGTCCTAGCCCAATTTTAATGGGGGGTTTGACCCATCACTACTAGAGAATCAGGCTTTTGTCCCAAGCCGATTTTTACATTTTATACCAGGTATTTTTTCCACCCGGTATAAATGTGACATTTATACCAGGTGGGGAGGAAAGGCTCCCAACGCACCCCATGAAGGAACATTTGTACAGGGTGGGAGCTAGCCCCGGTACAAATGGCTAAACATTTGTACCGGGCTATCTACTCACTCGGTACCAATAACCCAAACATTTGTAACCGGTCAAAATTCACCCCGGTACAAGTCCCCACGCGGCCACGCCGCCCCCTATCTCTCTCTTCCCTTCTTTATTTTCTCTCCCGCACCTCATCTCTTCCTTATATCTTTTCTTTCTTCTTCCTCACTCACAAGTTACATCTTCTTTCCTCTCTCTTATCCACAAGCTTGAGGAGAGGCCGCAGGTGGAGGCACAGCGGCCCCTTGCCCGCGGGCGAGGGCGCGCGGGGCTCGGCCTCCGCACGCGGCGAGGGGAGCATGGCGGCCGGGCGGGCCGGGCGGCCGGCGCGAGGAGGGCGGTGCGGCGGTGCCGGAGGTGTGGCCGGCGGGCGGGAGTTGCCACCGGACGTGGGCCTACAAGCCACTGCGGGCGTGATATCCTGGGAGCCGGCGGCATGCGTCGGGAGAAGCAAGAGGCCGCAGGCGCTGCCGGCTCACTGGGAGGTAGGCCGCAGGTGCAGCGGAGCAAGCCGGGCTCAAGCGTTGCGGGGAGATGGGGAAGCACAGGTACGGGATGGTCTTGATTTTTTGATGTTCTTGAGATTGATTGTGATTCTTGAGAGATTGTGAGATGGATTTTTGTGAGATGTGAAGGGTTTGTGAATCTTGTGTTCTAAGATATGTTGTGAATCTTATAATTTGTGAGATGTATATGAGTTGTATGTGATTGTGAGATATATGATTTGTATGTTCTATGATTGAGAATGAGGTGTTCATGTTCTTAATTGAGAATGGGATAAGAAAAAGAAATGAGAAAGAAAAGAAAATAAGGAAAAAACAATAGATGAGACGGAGGGGGAGGATACGGAGACCGACGACACATCCTACATTTGTACCGGGACGTAGCATCGACCGTTCACATTTTGTAAAAACTCGGATTTTCATAGAAAACCCGAATCCCTGTACCATCGCGATAGTCCCTGGATCAGTGGCTATCACGTACAGAACCTCTCACAGATAAATACACAAAGTCATACATCGCATCACATAAAGATAAGAGTACATAAATTTATTACAAGTCCATTATGGAGTACATCAATACAAGCCTCATGGCTGAATCAGAGTGAAAATTCTACGCAACGGTAGCTATATTCTCAAAAGGGTCTCCATCTTTATTCTTCCCGACACAAGCAAACTCGAGCGAAGCGACGAATCCCTCAGTCGTACCATCCGTCGGCGTTGCAGTCGAACTCGGACTCGTACCCTGCACACCCAAAGTCTATCCCCAAGGAGTGGGATAGGTCCACGTCACCAACTGTATGCAGCTTTAAGTGGCCTAACATCTAAAGGGAAAAGAAAGTAGACAAGGAAGCGGCTTTGGTTTCCTGAGCAGCAGCAGCAGCAGAGTAAAAAAACAAGGTATCTCCATCAACATCCCCATATCCCAAGTCTCTCAACACAGCTCGGAATCACCTGGTCACCCAGGAGACCCGTCTCCACTTCCTACTCCTGTCTAGGATCGATGCGAGAACTTCCTCTCCTCGCACCTCAATGGTTACTGCCGGATCGACGAGGTAGATGGAGCCTCTCTCCTCTAGCCGGCTGCAACCACGGCTCACCACACACTCTCCTAAAGGGGGAAGGTAGAAATCCCAAAACATGAGGAACAAGTATGTCTTCTAGGCAGTGTCCATGACCGAGGACGCGGCTATAGCTATAGATCGAACATCTCTGCAGAGTGTGTACACCTGTACCCATCCCGGAATGGTACCCGACCGGTGTACGGCCGACCGAGCCCATCCTCATCGAAGCGTCCCCTCATCCGAGGTGACCAAATGTGACACAAATACCGGTCCCGGGAGGCCGGTAGCACATTTATTACAACGGTGGAATCGGTCTTTTACATTACGGTTACGTAAAGGGCACGGTAGTGCCAACGCTACAATGAACAACACAAACGCTAGCGACCACACTACGATAGCAAAGGCTTCCATAGCCTCCTCGCAGTACCACACCATGGAAGCTTAGGTAGGGCTCCCCGGTACACGGGCACGGTTGGGTGTAGGGCAATGACCTACTCAACGTCCTCTGGAATGTAATCGGGATCCTCCTCTGTAAAATAGTTAGTAAAACAAGGGTGAGCACATACGTACTCAGCAAATTCAACCCCACCCAAGGAGGGGCTTATAAGCAGAACCATGCATAAGGTATAACAAGGATCAGGTTAAGGTTCATTTTGCAAACTCACGCATGCAGGGGTTTATTTCAAGAAGGTTTCCGCAAATCATTTTCACAACCCAAGTACTCACTTGTTTTAGAAAAACCACTGTGGATCTACCGGACTTCCCGTCCGTCGTAGCCCGGGCACACGACCACACACTTCATCCGGAAAACAACTCACACCGGAAAACATCCCATCCCAAACACTAGTTTTTGTGACCACACCGTGACTCGTCCAATACCGTGGACACGGCTATTCGAATAGGTTTGACACTCGCAGAGGTTGTACATCTTTACCCACAAGTAGGGTACGCGTCACACGGACACCTCGGTGCGGTACGGATCCTATCAAAGCCATTACCCACCTTAGCTAACACTACGAGCCACCACGGAAGCACCCAAGGGGTTATCCCACATAACCGGGGCGTACCTCACACGGAGCGTACCCCGACTCCTTGGTCTCCCGCCGCTCACCCGCACACCGGATGGCAAGTAGATTAACTAGTGGGGTTTATGCTAAGCCGTTGCCACATACAACGGTCGAGTGGTTGTACGATGATTTGGGTCGGGTGAGATGTCACGCAACCCGGTCCTTAACCGACAAGATGGACAACTCCCAACACGCTCAACCACACGGTACGAGCTTACCCATACCCCCGACACACCCGTCCATCCCGTCTACCCGTATCCGTACTCATTTTCCAAAGATATCCCATTTCCATTTTTAAAGCACTCACACGTTTTGAAAGCACTCACACATTTTAAAGCAAACATTCGAGGCCAAAACAAGGTTCAATCAAGGCAATCAAGGGTGGCTATCCTACCATGTTTTGCGGTAAAACAATATGCAATTTATAAAACGGATATAGGGTATATTTATAAAACTAGGACGAGAAGCATGCATCAAAGGGGAAAGGTTGAACTTGCCGTCTTCGTAGTCTTCGGGGAGTGCCGGCTCGGCGTTCGGGACCTCGGGCTCCTCGCTCGCGTAGTCGGCTTCGATCTCCGGCTCGGGGTACCTTCCTCCGTCTACTCCGTCGGCTATAGCGCACACACAAGCAAGCAAGCAGTATTAGCACACATGTTTCCGACCGAGCTCGGGGAGGGGGAAGTGAGCGGAGGAGGGGTATATTTATATAGGCGCGGTAGGGTTTTGGTTCTTAACCGGAAAGGGAGGGCATATACGAAAAGCTAGGTTAGGGAGGGGTTATAGACATTAAGGACCTATTGGTAATTTTCTAATAACGGAAGAGGGTGTGTTGATGACCACATAAGTTGGTTTAGGGTCTGTTTGTAACTTATTTAGGGTTCAATCAGTAATTACTTGCTAACCTTAGGGCTATTTGGAAAAAGGAAATAATATAAAGGGGGCTTGGTTAAGGGAAAGGTCAGGGACCTATTAGCAATTCCTACAAATGGTAAGAAGGGTACTTATGCTACTCTAAACTAAGTTAGGGTCATTTTGTAATTTATTCTAGGGTATAACAGTGTTTAACCCTTAATTACCTATTAACCTAGGGACTTACTTGGGAAGAATAGGGGGAATAAGAAAGGAGGGCTCGGTTTGAAGTAATAAGGGGATGGCAGGGGGGTCTTTGGGCAAAAGTGCCCCTTCTTCCTCCCCGATTCAGAGCAGGGGAGGGAGGCAGGGGTGGCCTCGGTCCGGCGGTGGGCAGAGGTGTCCAGGGGCTAGCGGCGGCCGGGGATAGGGGGAAGAGGAAGGGGGGGCGAAGGCTTGCCACCCCCGGGCTCACCTCGGTCAGGGATTGCTCGAGGGGGTGCCTCCACGGCAAGGGGCGGCCGGCGGTGGAGATTGAGGGCGGCGGCGCAAATGGTGGCGGGGCGGCGCAATTGGATGCTCTTGGATGCCTTCGGCTGGGGTGAGGAGCGGCGAGGAGGGGCGCCGGCCCTTTTATAGGCCGCGTAGGTCGGTTTTGGGGAAGGAGATATTTTCCGGCGAGGAGGGTCGCCGGCGGGCAGCGCTGGGGTCGGCCGGGTCCGGCCGGCCGGCGACGGACCGCTCGGGCGGGGGCGAAGGTCGTCGAGCCGTTGATGGGTCACGCGCGGGGGGGGGGGGGGGGAAGGATGGGACGGATTGGCCCGGCGATGGAGGTGGCCGGTCGACGCGAGGTGGTGGCGCCGTCGGTCGGGGACGCGTCGCGTCGCCGGCGCGGTGCGGTGGCGTGCCGAGGAGGGGATTCTTGCCGGTTCGGGAGGCGTGTGGAGGCGGGGCGGCGTGCGGTGCGCGCGGGCCCTTGGGTCAACCGCGCGCCAGGGGCGCCGGTCGGGGTCGCGAGGTCCTGGCCGCGCGGGGGAAGGAGAAGGAAGGAGAGGGAGAAAGAAGAAGAAGGGGGAAAAAAAGAAAGGAGAAAAAGGAAAAGAGGAAAGGAAAAAGGGAAGAGAAGAAAAAGAAGAAAAGAAAGAGGGAAAAAGGGAGGAAAAATGGAGAAAGAAAAGAGAAGAAATAGGGAAGAGGTTTTAGGAAATCTGGGAAATTGCTAGGGAAATTGGGGGAAGGATTTTACGGGGAGTTTCCCCGATTTCCGGCGTCGGCGTGTTTTCCGGGATGGCGGTGATGGCGAGGCGGACCGGCCGGCGGGACCGCGGCGTGCGCGGGATTCCGGCCGGTGGCCGACCGTGGCGTTGGGAAGGTGCGCGGGGCGTGACCGAGGCGCGGTGCCGGCGGGAACCGCGGCACGCGCGTCGGGAAGAGAGAGAGAGAGAGAGAGAGAGAGAGAGAGAGAGGAAAAACGATGGCTAGGGTTTGATTGATATTTGAGCTCGGCGGATCGGTTTTGAAATTACGCATGCTTTACTGGGTGATTTATTTATGGCTAAAAACGCGGGCGTTACAAACCTACCCCACTTAAAATGAATCTCGTCCTCGAGATTCGGCTAAGTCTCGAATAGGTGGGGGAATTCTTTCCTCAGTGCATCCTCTCGTTCCCACGTAGCTTCTTCCACCCCGTGTCTACTCCATTGGACTCGCACACCCGTACTTCGGTCGTTCTTGTTTGCTTGACCACGTTGTCTAAGATCTTGACGGGCACCTCCCGGTACCTAAGGTCCGGCCGTAGATCGATGGTCTCCACCGTACTCGTTTTTCTTCCGAACCTTCGTACATCGGCGTAGGGCCGGGAGATGTGGAATACCGGGTGTATATCCGACATTTCTTCGGGTAGCTCCGACCGATACGCTCATCGCTCCGACTCTCTTGAGCACTTTATACGGGCCGATGTATCGAGGGGCCAACTTCCCGTGTACTTGGAACCTCCGAGTCCCTCGGATGGGTGAAACCTTGAGGTAGACGAAGTCTCCTGGGTTGAAGCTTGCTTCACGCCTTTTCTTGTCTGCGTAGCTCTTTTGTCGGGACTGGGCGGCTTTCAACTTTTCTCGGATGTCTGCTACTCGCTCCTCGGCTTCCTTTATAAGCGCGGGCCCAACCAGGGCACGCTCTCCTACTTCTGACCACATCAGGGGTGTTCTGCACTTTCTCCCGTATAGTGCTTCGAATGGCGACATTCCCAGACTTGCTTGGTAGCCGTTGTTGTAGGAAAATTCCGCATACGGCGGTGCTCGCTCCCAATCTTTTCCGTAGGTGAGGACGCATGCTCTCAACATATCTTCCAAAATTTGATTCACCCTTTCGGTCTGTCCATCTGTCTGTGGGTGGTATGCCGAGCCGAAGTCTAGCTTGGTGCCCATGGCTTTGTGCGGAGCTTTTCCGTAACCTAGAGGTGAATCGGGTCCCTCCGTCGGAGACTATTCCGCCGGGCACTCCATGCGGCTTCACTATATTTTCTATGTAGAGTTTCGCCAATTTTTCTCCACCATAAGTGGTTCGTACGGGTAGAAAGTGAGCGACTTTAGTGAGTCGATCCACGATCACCCATATGGAGTCATGTCCTTTCGAGTCCTTGGCAACCCTACTATGAAGTCCATACCTATCTCGTCCCACTTCCATACCGGGATTGGTAAAGGTTGCAACGATCCCGCGGGCTTCGATGTTCGGCCTTGATCCTCTGACAAGTGTCACGGTGGGCAACGAACCGTGCAATGTCCGCCTTCATCCCGTTCCACCAATATTTCGCTTTAAGTCCATGTACATCTTAGTGGATCCCGGGTGAATGGAATATGCCGAGTTGTGTGCCTCATCCATGATGGTCCGTCGGAAATCTCCCCCTTCGGGCACGCATATCCCGTTCTTGTACCACGGGGTGCCTTGGTCATCTACCCTGAAGTCGGGGGCCTTGTTTTCTCCGGTATGCTTGCGGATCCTCATCGATCCTCGTCGGCTTCTTGGGCCTTCCGGATCTTCTCTTCTAGGGTAGGCCGAACACTCACCGGCGGACGTAGCCTTGGGGGACGATGTGCACGTTGAGTCGGGCCATCTCCTCTTGCAACTGGGCACTCTTGGGTGCCGCCTTCTCATAGGTCTTCCGGCTTAGGGCATCGGCTACTACATTGGCCTTTCCGGGTGGTAGTGAATCTCTAGGTTATAGTCCTTGACTAGCTCTAGCCATCTTCTCTGCCTTAGGTTCAAATCGGGCTGGGTGAAGATATACTTTAGACTCTTGTGGTCCGTGTAGATTTCACACTTGTTCCCGATCAAGTAATGTCTCCATATCTTCGGAGGCATGCACTACGGCCGCAAACTCCGGATCATGGGTGGGATAGTTCTCGCTCATGGGGTTTGAGCCGACGGGAGGCGTATGCCACTACCTTCCCATCTTGCATGAGCACACATCCCAACCCTTGTCGGGAGGCGTCGCAATATACGACAAAGTCCCGTTGAATATCGGCGGTGGTCGACGCGGGGCCGTGGTCAACCTCTTCTTCAACTCTTGGAAACTTCTTTCACTGGGCCTCGGTCCAGATAAACTTCTTCTCTTTCTTGAGCAGCTCTGTCATGGGCCGGGCGATCTTGGAGAATCCCTCGATAAACCTCCGGTAGTACCCGGCTAAACCTAGGAAACTCCTGATCTCACTCACGTTGGTTGGTTGCCGCCGCTGGAGACCTGTCTCAACTTTCCCGGGGGTCTACGGCCTACTCCTTCGCAGTCAATATGTGCCCAAGGAAGGATATCTTCTCTAGCCAAAATTCACACTTACCGAACTTGGCGTATAGCTTGTGTGCCCTCAATTTTCCCGGCACCACTCGAAGATGTTGTTCATGCTCCTCCACACTCTTGGAGTAAACAAGTATGTCGTCAATGAAGACCACGACAAACTTGTCTAATTCCTCCATGAACACCTTATTCATGAGGTTCATGAAGTATCTCGGGGCATTGGTTAGTCCAAAGGACATCACCGTGAACTCGTATTGCCCGTAGCGAGTGACAAAGGCGATCTTGGGGATGTCACTTTCCCCGATCTTGAGCTGGTGGTACCACGATCTTAGATCCACCTTCGAGAAATACTTGGCTCCCTTCGGTTGGTCAAACGGATCATCTATTCCGGGAAGAGGGTACTTGTTCTTAATAGTGACCTCGTTCAGCGAGCGATAGTCCACACACATCCTCATGCTCTTATCCTTCTTCTCCACGAAAAGCACTGGGGCTCCCCAAGGTGATGAGCTTGGTCTGATGAACCCGCTTCGCTGAAGCTCTGCTAGCTGCTTCTTCAGCTCTGCCAACTCAGGGGCTGCCATTCTATAGGGTCTCTTGGCTATGGGAGAGGTTCCAGGGATAAGGTCGATCACGAACTCTATGTCCCTGTCTGGTGGCATTCCAGGGAGCTCTTCGGGGAACACATCTGGGTATTCTCGTACTATTGGGACATCTTCTATGGACTTGGCTTCTATGTTGAAAACCATTATGTCCGGCCTGTGTCCCCGGGTGTGGCGGAGTTACTTGTAACCCGTCCGGGTTGGTCGGGTGCACTACTTTATCGGCGCGGCTTATGAGGCCATGGTGTTGGCTTAACCGATCCATACCAAGGATCACATCTATCCCCTTGGATTTCGGTACTACCAGTGTCTGCTAGGAACTCTACCCCACTTAAAATAATCCTTACCGGGGGCATCCCGGTTGACGAGTTAATGTCACCTCCGGCGTTCGAGTTATTAGGGGTGCCCTTAGTAGTATTGTGGGTATGCTATGCTTTTCCACAAAGCTTGAGGATATGAATGAGTGTGATGCTCCTGAATCGAACAAAGTATGGTAGCCAAAAGCGAGCCGACCGAGGAACTCACCGAGTACCACTCCTTGTGCTTCTTGTGCCTCCGCGCATTGATGTGATTCACCCGGCGCGTCCATACGACCGCCGGGGCTGCCTCATCCTGCTGGTTGTTGGGGTTGTTGCCGAAGCCGTTGTTGCCGCGCACCGGCATGCGGTTGGCTCCCGACGCCGGTGGCCTTGGCCCGTTCACCGAGTTGGAGTAGGTGGTGGTGGCCGGCTTTTTAGCATAGGGGCGGTTGGCGATGAAGTGCCGGTTTCCCGGCGGTTGAAACACACTCGGGAGTCGTTGTTGTTGTTGTTGGTAGTGAGCTGGCTGGTGTTGTTCTGTGGGGGCTTCATGGCATTCTGGTTGTAGGAGGGCTTGAACTGGGCTGCGGGGGCTTGTGAGCTTGTGGCTTGGGTTTGGGTTCTATCGCATCGGAGCTTGAAACCTGGACATGGGGTGTCCAAAGTTTCTCGGCCTCTGGGACCGCTCTTGCTGCTTGGCCTTGTGCTCCATGAATTTACGCTTGTTCTCCTTCTTTTCTTCGGCCTTTGCCCTTTCCGTGAGGATTGCCATGTTCATAAGGGTATTAAAGTCCGGGTAAATGCGAGGAGTCGGCGGTGTCCTCGGTTCGGAGTCGGCCCCTTCTTGAACATTTCTTGCTTTTTGGAGTCTTTATCCACCTCCTCGGGGGCATAGCGTGCCGGCTCTATGAAGCGGGTACGTGTACTCCTCCACGGACATGTTGCCTTGGCGGAGTTCGCGGAACTCATCCGCCTTCCGCTTCGGTGTAGCCTCCGGGATGTGGCGGCGGCGGAACTCCTCCACGAATTCATCCCATGTGATGGCGGAGGGATCCTTGGGGCCGCGGCGCAGTAATTCTCCCACCAGGCTAGGGCTGTCCCGGTGAGTTGGTGAGCTGCCAGGAGAACCTTGTCATGGTCCTCGCAGTGGAGGGGCTCCAGTTCCCTCAGGATGGCTCTCAGCCAATCGTCAGCGTCCAAAGGATTCACCGACCCGCTGAAGGTGGGCGGCTTAGTCCTGAGGAACTCGATCAGCTTCTCATTCATGCTCATGGCACGGGGTCTTGGACGGTTGATGGCATTGAAGATAGCCTCCATCAAGACAATCGGTTGGCCAAGACTTGAGCCAAGTCAATAGGAGGGGGTGGTGGTGGCGGGACCACATTCTCTCCTCCATCTTCATTTTGGTTAACTTCTGTTCGGGAAGACGCTCCCTCCGATCGGCTTGCGATCCCTCGGCATCCGACCGGTGGGTCCCGACGAGGCGCTTGGAAACCATCTGTAAAGAAGCGGGTTTCTAAGAGATCTAGTTTTATGTGATGTTTAAGTGGATTATAACGGATTTCTTTTGAAAAGGCAGGGGTTTATTCGCCGGTAAGCACACAACAAGCATACAGCATACAAGCAAGCACAAACAAGTTTTTATTACAAACCAGCGAGGAGGATACATCCCGACTACGCGGACACACTACACGACTAAAGGCTAAGGCGCGACTTGGACCGGTACGGCTTCATTCCCTGGGTCTTGGGGCACACTACTCGCGAGGAGAGCTGTCTTCTGGGGTCGAGTGTTCTTCCAGCGGGATGAGCAGCTCGTCATCGTTTCCTCCTTCGGGGTCTCCGTTTTCCTGAGGCTGTGCTGCGGCTTCGGTGGTAGCCGTTGGGGGTTCGGTGACTCGTTGGTGGTGCTTTGGTGGGACTTCTATGGCTCCTCCCCATCCTACCGGGGGTGTTCCCCGGCGAGACTTGAGGTTCTCCAATGGCTGGAACGGGCGTTCCGCCATGGGTCCATTCTTGCATGCGTTGGTCCTGGATCCTTCTGAGGCTTTCCTGGGCAACGGCTTCACTGCTTATGGCCGCGGCGGTCCTTGCTTCAGCTTGAGCCACTCGGACTTGGTGCATCCGCACCGTGACTTCGGCTTGCTCGGCCGCCGATCCGTTCCCTCAAGTGTCCGGCCCGGTCATCAAAGAGCTTGTCCGGGGAGACAAGGTAGGCGACTACGTGGTATAGCGGGTCTTCTTGGTGGCGGCGTCGCTCCAAGTTCCTCATGCGGGCTTGCCAACCGGGGTCCCGATGGCGGGAGGGAAGTACCTCATCGGTGTGGGGACGAGGTGCTCTTCGTAGATTCGGCACGGGTAGCGGAGGGCTTTTTCGAGGGCCAAGGGATAGGTATTCCGGTGTCGGAACCCCGTGGCGGTCACGCGCCACGGCTCGATGTTGGTGTGGCGGTTGCTTCTAGCGACGGAGAGGACCACTCTACGGCGAAGAGTGCCGAGTTGCTCGTACTCTCTGTTGTAGTACCTAGGGCGCTCGGTGATACCGAGGCGCTCCGGGGAGTGGATGAGCGGGCGAGCAAAACCGGGCTCCTCCCGGCACACGCCTTGGGTCCATCCATCTTCCGCCATCCGAAAACAAAGATAGGGTTGAACAAGGTTGTGGTGGGGTACAAGAGATGGATAACTTTATTTAGTAGGAAGGTTGGGGTACATCCTTCGGGGTACACTTATTATTACTAGGACTCAACTTCTATCCTAACACACCCTAGTCTTATCCTCATGGTGACTCTTCCTCTAGCTCGGATACGACACTTCTTCGGTGGAAGATCTTGCTCCGAGTATCTCATCCCCGGTCCGAGTTCCTTTGTCCCGGTGGGTTTCTTCGGGTTCATTCTCTTCTCGCTCGGCTCCTTCATCTCTGCTTCTACGCTCCTTCAGTTCATCCCATAGGGCTTTATGGGCCAACAGCGTGCGCTCTCTTTCCCTGAGGTATTCTTGCTTTGTGTTGTGTAGTTCAACTTCTGCTATGGTTGTCTTCACCCTTTCTAGTTCTATCCTCTGTTCGGCTCTTTCCGCTCTGTCGATTTGCTGCTTCAGTTGCTGGGCTTGCTCCTGATAAAGGTGGTCTAGGCCTCTGAGGTATATGGATAGGTGGGAGACTGCCTCTTCTAAGTCTTCTTCCTCTCGTTCCAAACCTCTCATGCGATCAATCCACGAGCGTCCTCTTCCTCCGGAGGGTGGAAAGAATCCCATTGGAGTCCTTCGGAGGTGCCGTCTCGTAAACCACTCGTAGCCGACGCGAGGCCTTCCGAGCAGACCTTGGGGTAGGTGTCGGCAAAGCGAAAACCCGTGGCGTTGACGAACCATGGCTCTATGTCGGGGTAAAGCGTGCTCCTTCCCACAAAGATCAGCAGCTTACACCGAAGGGTGCCGAAGCGTTCGTACTCCCGTAGACGAACTCGCGGCGGATCCCTTACTCCGACGCGCTCTAGGCTGAGTAGCAACAGGTTAGGGAGGCCAGGCTGGACGGGGCAAATTCCACCGTTCCACTCGGGGTTAGGCATCTGGAAACAAGCAAGAATCAAGGTAAGGATTTGGGAAAAGGTGAGCTTAGCAAAGGAAAGGTTAGAGAGGGCCGGAGGAGGTCTCGTATCCTAGGGGGTCATGTCCTACGGCCAACCTACGGCTCGATACCACCGAAGCGTCCCCTCATCCGAGGTGACCAAATGTGACACAAATACCGGTCCCGGGAGGTCGGTAGCACATTTATTACAACGAGGTGGAATCGATCTTTTACATTACGGTTACGAAAGGGCACGGTAGTGCCAACGCTACAATGAACAACACAAACGCTAGCGACCACACTACGATAGCAAAGGCTTCCATAGCCTCCTCGGAGTACCACACCATGGAAGCTTAGGTAGGGCCCCGGTACACGAGCACGGTTGGGTGTAGGGCAATGACCTACTCAACGTCCTCTCGGAATGTAATCGGGATCCTCCTCTCGTAAAATAGTTAGTAAAACAAGGGTGAGCACATACGTACTCGAAGCAAATTCAACCCCACCCAAGGAGGGGCCGATAAGCGAACCATGCATAAGGTATAACAAGGATCAGGTTAAGGTTCATTTTGCAAACTTACACATGCAGGGGTTTATTTCAAAAAGGTTTTCGCAAATCATTTTCACAACCCAAGTACTCACTTGTTTTAGAAAAACCACTGTGGATCTACCGGACTCCCCGTCCGTCGTAGCCCGGGCACACAGCCACACACACACCACCAGAAAACAACTCACACCAGAAAACATCCCATCCCAAACACTAGTTTTTGTGACCACACCGTGACTCGTCCAATACCGTGGACACGGCTATTCGAATAGGTTTGACACTCTGCAGAGGTTGTACATCTTTACCCACAAGTAGGGTACCGTCACACGGACACCTCGGTGCCGGTACGGATCCTATCAAAGCCATTACCCACCTTAGCTAACACTACGAGCCACCACGGAAGCACCCAAGGGGTTATCCCACATAACCAGGGCGTACCTCACACAGAGCGTACCCCGACTCCTTGGTCTCCCGCTGCTCACCCGCACACCAGATGGCAAGTAGATTAACTAGTGGGGTTTATGCTAAGCCGTTGCCACATACAACGGTCGAGTGGTTGTACGATGATTTGGGTCAGGTGAGATGTCACGCAACCCGGTCCTTAACCGACAAGATGGACAACTCCCAACACGCTCAACCACACAGGTACGAGCTTACCCATACTCCTGACACACCCGTCCATCCCGTCTACCCAGATCTGTACTCATTTTCCAAAGATATCCCATTTCCATTTTTAAAGCACTCACACGTTTTGAAAGCACTCACACATTTTAAAGCAAACATTCGGGCCAAAACAAGGTTCAATCAAGGCAATCAAGGGTGGCTATCCTACCATGTTTCTGCAGTAAAACAATATGCAATTTATAAAACGGGTATAGGGTATATTTATAAAACTAGGACAGAAGCATGCATCAATGGGGGAAAGGTTGAACTTGCAGTCTTCGTAGTCTTCGGGGAGTGCCGGCTCGGCGTTCGGGACCTCGGGCTCCTGCTCGCAGTAGTCGGCTTCGATCTCCGGCTCGGGGTACCTTCCTCCGTCTACTCCGTCGGCTATAGCGCACACACAAGCAAGCAAGCAGTATTAGCACACATGTTTCCGACCGAGCTCGGGGGAGGGGGAAGTGAGCGGAGGAGGGGTATATTTATATAGGCGCGGTAGGGTTTTGTTCTTAACGGAAAGGGAGGGCCTATACGAAAAGCTAGGTTAGGGGAGGGGTTATAGACATTAAGGACCTATTGGTAATTTTCTAATAACGGAAGAGGGTGTGTTGATGACCACATAAGTTGGTTTAGGGTCTGTTTGTAACTTATTTAGGGTTCAATCAGTAATTACTTGCTAACCTTAGGGCTATTTGGAAAAAGGAAATAATATAAAGGGGGCTTGGTTAAGGGAAAGGTCAGGGACCTATTAGCAATTCCTACAAATGGTAAGAAGGGTACTTATGCTACTCTAAACTAAGTTAGGGTCATTTTGTAATTTATTCTAGGGTATAACAGGTGTTTAACCCTTAATTACCTATTAACCTAGGGACTTACTTGGGAAGAATAGGGGGAATAAGAAAGGAGGGCTCGGTTTGAAGTAATAAGGGGATGGCAGGGGGGTCTTTGGGCAAAAGTGCCCCTTCTTCCTCCCCGATTCAGAGCAGGGGAGGGAGGCAGGGGTGGCCTCGGTCCGGCGGTGGGCAGAGGTGTCCAGGGGCTAGCGGCGGCCGGGGATAGGGGGAAGAGGAAGGGGGGGGCGAAGGCTTGCCACCCCCGGGCTCACCTCGGTCAGGGATTGCTCGAGGGGGTGCCTCCACGGCAAGGGGGCGGCGGCGGTGGAGATTGAGGGCGGCGGCGCAAATGGTGGCGGGGCGGCGCAATTGGATGCTCTTGGATGCCTTCGGGCTGGGGTGGGGAGCGGCGAGGAGGGGCGCCGGCCCTTTTATAGGCCGCGTAGGTCGGTTTTGGGGAAGGAGATATTTTCCGGCGAGGAGGGTCGCCGCGGGCGGCGCCGGGGTCGGCGGGTCCGGTCGCCGGCGACGGGCTTGCTCGGGCGGGGGCGAAGGTCGTCGAGCCGTTGATGGGTCACGCGGCGCGGGGGGGGGAAGGATGGGACGGATTGGCCGGCGATGGAGGTGGCCGGTCGACGCAAAGTGGTGGCGCCGTCGGTCGGGGACGCGTCGCGTCGCGGCGCGGTGCGGTGGCGTGCGAGGAGGGGATTCTTGCGGTTCGGGAGGCGTGTGGAGGCGGGGGCGGCGTGCGGGCGCGCGGGCCCTTGGGTCAACGGCGCCAGGGGCGCCGGTCGGGGTCGCGAGGTCCTGGCCGCGCGGGGGAAGGAGAAGGAAGGAGAGGGAGAAAGAAGAAGAAGGGGGAAAAAAGAAAGGAGAAAAAGGAAAAGAGGAAAGGAAAAAGGGAAGAGAAGAAAAAGAAGAAAAGAAAGAGGGAAAAAGGGAGGAAAAATGGAGAAAGAAAAGAGAAGAAATAGGGAAGAGGTTTTAGGAAATCTGGGAAATTGCTAGGGAAATTGGGGGAAGGATTTTACGGGAGTTTCCCGATTTCCGGGCGTCGGCGTGTTTTCCGGGATGGCGGTGATGGCGAGGCGGACCGGCCGGCGGGACCGCGGCGTGCGCGGGATTCCGCCGGGTGGCCGACCGCGGCGTTGGGAAGGTGCGCAGTGGCGTGACCGAGGTGCGGTGCCGGCGGAAATTGCGGCACGCGCGTCGGGGAAAGAGAGAGAGAGAGAGAGAGGAAAAACAGTGGCCAGGGTTTGATTGATATTTGAGCTCGGCGGATCGGTTTTGAAATTACGCATGCTTTACTGGGTGATTTATTTATGGCTAAAAACGCGGGCGTTACACCTACCGGCGAACTCTCGGTAGTTACGGTCCCCATCCCGCATCCGGCCCTCAAAGCCCCCCCCCCTCGGAAGGGACGGCACCGGAACTGTGAAATGCTCCTGTGTGGCCACACGGGAGTCGCTCTGAGAGGGTGGTCTCACCTCCACCTCTCCCCCACTGATACCCCGCTATCCATCCTAAGCAGGTATGGTTCCGCACTTGCCGAGCTCAACACGGCCCTATCCCCACTCTCGGCGGGGTGGTGTGTACGATGTCCTATAAACAAGTTGATCCACTCGGTTTCAGACCGGGGCGAGCTCATGTCCTCCAAGCGCACGTAAAATCCCAACACCTAGGCTCTGAAAACCGTAACAGGAGGGATGCACTGAGGAGTGCACCCCTATCCCCGATCCCAGATCGGTTGTTTCGAGCTCACCCCCGCCAAAGTACCCAAAATGCCTTCTCCTGCCGGTTTTTACCCCACACACGCCAAGAACCACTACTCCCATCCCAACACATGCATTGCGAAGCTCGGCGTATATACACGCTCACACAAACATATATATACAGTAGTAGTAGGGCAATCAAGGACAGGGTAAACAAAGAGGCAGTGCAAGGTTCATCAACATGCATATATAAAGTAAAGCACTAGCAATACTACTTAGCAATGCCTAATGGGTATTTCAGAATCAGTCGGGCGTGAACCTGGGGTCGGGTAGTCCTCCGCGGTGAAGTCGTCGGCGTAGTCGTACTCCGAAATCAGCCCCCCCGGCTCCAGCTGCTCCTAATATCGCGAAAAGGAAAAATAAATAGTGGTCCTATTGCAATTTAAATCTAAATAAGAGCATTTAAGAACCAAAAGAGAGCAAACACCAGCCTAACCCGGAGTTTAAGATTTTAGAAATTTTCTGGAAAAGGTTTTACAATTTTTGGAGTTAAAATGGATTTACTAGGGTTTTTCAAAGAGAAAATATGTTTTCTGGAATTAAAATACGTTTACCCCCTTAAAATATCCCCAGCCACACCGGATCCCCCAAAACCGGATCCGCTGCAGTCGGGCTCCCCGCGACCCGCGTGCGGCTGGGCTGCTATTGGCTGCCGCATGCGATCCCGTGAGGGGACCGTGCGGCTCGGCGCGATGGGGGCCGGCATGTGGCCACGACGGGACTGGTCCAGCCACAGCAGATCCCGGCGGTCAAGTTGTGGCCACGCCGGCGTGTGGTCTCCGGTACACCACACTGGTCAGTGAAACCAACCTTGCCCCTTAAGTGCTTGATGGAATTCCCAGGAGAGGGACGCGGCGGCGCGGGAGGACCTCGCCGGCGGCGAGTCCCACGGTGCCCAGGGCGACTGGCCAACACAGGAAACCACAAGGGCTCCCCAGGCTCCTTGGCTCGAAATGGGGCGCAAGACCGGGGCGGTATCCATCGCGCGAGGCCATCGCCGGCGTGGGCACGGTGGCGTCGGCGCGGCGGCGTTGCCGGCGACCCTAACCCCGCGCGGGCGTGGAAGCGCGAGAGTGACGGCATGCGCGGGGGTGTGCACGCACGTCAGGTTACTACTGCCGGGGAGCAGGGTTGGGGTCGAGATGGGGCGTCGCGGCGGTGTTCACGGCGGAGCCCGGCTCGACGCCATGGGTGGCGGCGAGCGCGGCGTCCGCGATTGGCTCAAGAGAGTGCGTGTGGGTTCACGGCGGTAGCAGGGCGCGCTTGCGGCGGCCAAGGACAAGGTGCCCCCTTCCCTCCCCTACTCGAGACAGAGCATGGGGCTCTCGGCCACGGCGAGGCCGCGGCGGTGCTGGCCGGTCTAGGTACGGCGGCAAGCCCTACGCGAGAGGATAGGGGCCAAGGCTCAACCTGGACCCCGGGTTCGACGCGCGCACGTGCTGGGGTGCACGTGGCGCGGGGCGTCGGGCTCGCGAGGCGTCGCGCGCGAACGCGAGCGCGAACGGCTCAGCGCGGCGTCGCGGACGCGAGCAGCAACGCACGGCGTCCAAACAATGGCGAGGGAAGGCTAGGCAGATGGCGCGCGCGCGTCGGTGAAGGAGACGGCACCTGCAAAAAAGATCACATCCCAGCCTGGCTCGATGGCCGGCATCACCATCGGCGGCACGGCGGCGCGGAGCGGCGGGTGTTCCGCCTCGGCTCGAAGGCCGTGGCGTCCACAAGGGGCAGGAATCGGGTGTCCTCACCTCGGTGGCCACTGGTCGAAGTGGAGCGCGTCGGTGAAGGGAGGCGGGGCGGCTTGCCGGCGAGGAAGAAGAGGAGGTAGGCGGCGGCGCATCGTCGGGGAGGCAGGGGAAGTAGTGGAAGCAGACGTTCACGGCGGGTCCGGCTCCTCCCTCGGGCAGCTCCGAGCTTCGCGGCGAACGGCTTCCCCGCGGGCGGCTTCTCTCCCCTCTTCCTTCTCCTCCTCCACCTACTCCTCCGGCGGACGACGTGGGGACCGGCGAGGGCGGCTCCACCGGTGTGGTTAGGGTTTGGGGCTCCCGGCCGGCTCGGCGGTGGCTCTTATATAGGGCGGCGCGGCCTGGGACACGTGGGCGGCCGGATGCGCCGGGCGCGAGGCACGCCGCGGCGGCGGCGGCGCGCGGCCGGCGCTCGCCCCGCCTTTGCCTTTGGGCATCGGCCAAAGGCGAAAGGAAGGCGATGACGCGCTCGCGTCATCGCGGGCACTGGCCGATGCGGGGCGCGGGGCCCGCCGGTCGGCGACGTGGCGGCGGCGCGCGGTTGGTAGGGGCCGCGCGCGCGCGGTTGGCTGGGCCGCGATGGGCTCGAAGCGGCGCTGGGCTGATTGGGTGGCTGGCGGCCCGATTAGCACAGTAACGCTCCCCTTTTTCCTTTAGGCTTTTAAATTGATTCAAATTTGAATTTCAACTTCAAATTTGAATCCGCTCAAACAACACCCAAATAAAATCCAAAGGAAGATCCAACTTCTCACACTAGCAGATTATAAGCCCTAAAATTACTGTTGGTGCCAAAATTAAATCTAGGAATTTGGGGAAAGAAACAAGAAGACACTCTTATTTGATTCACTAGCACTCAACTTCAATTCAAGTTTTTGAAATTTACAATTTTGAATTCAAGCCAAAACTAAGGATGTTACACATTTGTACTGGGTATCTCTCCCGGTACAAATGTGCCCCCCTCATTTGTACATGAGAATCTATACGGGTTCAATAACCGGTACAAATGAGGGTTATGGACCGATACAGATGAGCGTTTTCCCAGTAGTGTATTAATATCGAGCGGTTTTGTTGCCCAGTACCTAATCGGGCAGTTTTGTTGCCCAGCACCTAATGGGGACTATTAATACCAGATTTCGTCCCCACCCGGTACTAATGAGGTTATGAAGCGCGCACAACATTACTAACGGGTGAAAAAATAAGTACTAATCTATTTGGAGGTCAAGGACCAAACGTCCATTCCCTGTTAGTGAATGTTAACCTCGTTGTCATATATCTTTACAATATAATCTTGAAAACTTTCTCGATAAATTGTTACCATCACGTGTGCGAGCATATCGGCGACACATTGGCAAAGGATAAATTTTAAGTTTGATCAACTTGAGAAATTTTCCGTTAGAGCAACTCCATTAGAGACATGTAAATTGAGGTCTCCAAAACCAATTTGCAGGCATAACTCAAATGTGTAGGGCCTTCAAATTAGATCCAACTTCACCAGGAAATCAACTCAACCCTCTATTTTGATGTGGACCCCATCTGTCAGTGTCATTCAAACCCTCTTGACCCACCTTTCAGCCACTCCACCCTCCGCCGCCGTGACCCTTTGGTCGGCTGTCACTGTAATCGACCCCTCCCCGCCCCCACTGCCGGCGACGCTCCACGACACGCGTGACGTTCCCCGCTGCAACCCGTCGCTCTTGGGCCTCGCGCTGTCGGTTATGGTCGTCGCCCTGTCTCTGACGCATTCCACTGTGCCGCCTGGATGGCCACCTGGACCAACGCCTCCGTCGTGCTTGTGCCGGCCACCTTGCATGACGAGTCCGACACCGACACCGTCACCACGCACAGGTCATGAAGCCCTTCGGCCTACCTGCTAAATGCTCAACGGCGTAGCCGTGAGCATCGGCGTTGCGACTGCGGGCACTGCGATGACGAGGAAGACAGAGAGGAAGTCGACAAAGGACCCCCGGAAGCCATATTGACCACAAGGCGGTGCCGACATGCGTAAACATTCTGGCCTCCCTCCGCCACCATCCAACCCTGGGTTCCCTCCTCTAGCCGCCCCTCCCTCTCCTCGAGTGTTGCCCTGTGGACCTGCGGGCAAGGCGTGGGCACCTGCGCGCTCTCGTGCCGCCGTGTGAGACCGCGGTGGGCATAGTGTGGCAAGCGCCTCTACTTGGCTCGGCTCGGAATGCTGATACAGTCACGACGCTAGCAGTAGCAGACAACATGGGTGAAAATGGCTGAGGACGGGCCGCGACGCGTCATCGTCGATGACCTCCAACGCATGGCGCTGAGGTGGGGCATGAAAAATGCAGGTCTATTTAGAGGTCCTGCTGGAGTTGAAGTTTGTTATCAAACCTATAAATTTTATAGTAGAGCCCCCCACTAGAGTTGCTATTAGCTTTCTTGTATGTATGTCTCAAATTAAACTTGAACACTTTTTCTCAAAACTTTATCCGCACTACCACAATAGACAATGTGTAACGGGCTCTTCTTTTTTTAGGGGTGAACCAAAAGACCACCTGACCCTAAACACACGAGTGATTACTGAAGCACCTGGTCCACCCTAAAAAATGTATTTCAATCGGACCATCAGTTGAGCCGTCTGCGAAAGTAAGGATCATTTCCATGAAAATGATCATTTTCAAAGACAGACAACCTTATTGTCTACCCTTGGAAATGACCTCTATTTTGAATTACCTATGCCCACACCCGTAAATATGTTTACAACGCCCCCCCCCCCCGGAAATGCCTAACCAAATATCATGTGTGCCTCCTAGTTAGAAAGAATAAGTTGAGACAGATATGGCGTTGGGCTTATGATCCTCTCCGCACTACACACGACATCTCTATCTTCCCCCTACCTTGTCTCCCTCCCTTATCTCCACAGAGTGACTCTCTCCTAGCAGGTTGGGGGCGGCTACCAGCCTCGTGACCTCCGAGGCAGGGCCTTCCTCACCAAGATGGTGTGGCGGAAGCGAGGAGCTTTTTTCAATTTTTTATGATTGGTTTGTAAAGTTGGGCAATCTCACTATTAGCAGGGAAGGATGTTCATTATAGGGTCTCAACCCCCTTTAGTACCGAGTGTTGAACAGTTATTCTCATGTCGTTAGTACCGGTGGTGTACTCGGTACTAAAGGGGCCCTTTAGTGTCGGATGCTGTTTGCAACATGTACCTAAGGCCCTTCTCTATTCCCGTCGCCTCCATCACCCTTTCCCGTCCCTTTTCTTTTCCTCGTCTTCATTTCCTTTTCTTTTTTCTTTTCCTCATAACTTCTTCAAGAATCATTCAAGCTTCTGGTTTTCTAAGACTTACCATCACAATCACAACACAGATTTCACACTTTCCAAATTCCACATGAATCATAATACAACTTTTTCAAGATTTCACACGAATCACAACACAGATCGAGCTCACAAGAATTTACAATCACAAATTGGCAAGAAATGGTAGGATTTACGATGACAGATTCACAAGAAACAAAACATGAACAAGAGTTGAACATCATCAAACCGCACCCAGTCACCCACTCGCTATGGTTGTGGCCCTCTGCTCCCACACACACCGGGGAAGGCCCACGCCTGCAGTTGGAGTGGCCAGCCCCCGTGCTTGCCGACAGCGGTCCCCACGACCCTCTGCTATCGCATCAGCGGCCGGGGAGAAGGCCCAAGCTTGCGGTGGGGGTGGCCAGCCCCTGCGGTCACTGGTAGTTGTGCCCGCGGCCCCTATGGCATGGGAGCTCGGTTCAGCTTTTGCACTCTCCAAGCTCCGGCCGGCCATCCTGGAGAGAAAGAGATCGATGGGGTGAGCGCTTGCACATAAGAGATGAGAAGAAAGAGTAAAGGAAAGGAACGGGATAAGAATGTGAGATGGGTGGAGCTAATTAAAGGCATATATATGGAAATAGAGGGGTGCGGTGGGAGGGAGGGTTGCGACAATTTTGTACCAGGTGTTAGTCACATTCAGTACTGAAGGCTCAACCTTTAGTACCGGACGAAGTCCGCACCCGGTACCAAAGGGGGTTTGATCTTTTAGTATCAGTTGGTGTTCCCCGCCAGCACTAAAGGGTGGCTTTTGTACCGGGTCTCGCCTCCACCTAGTACCAAAAGGGTCTCATGCGAGCGTTGTAGGGTTCAACCTTTCAACCTGGTACTAATGCCCCCCTTTAGTACCACGTCGAAAGATAACCAATATTGTGGTCTGAGGTGAAATGTCGAATTCCTAGTAGTGTATGTTGGTCCTACTCTGGAAAGAGGTTTTCAGGCACGGGTCATGTCATTGTACATTCTTACAATGACATTCGCAAGGTCGGTGGACGTCCGCTGCAAACAATCATTATTGTAGTTGCGCTCGCACCTAAAATCTGTTTATGTAGCAACCAACAACATATTTGTTTGAGTGGTGCCTGGCTGCTGGTGTTGATTTAATTTGAGAGAAAAGTACTCGTGGCTGGCTGGTTTGTTATGAGAGAAAAATACTTGTACCAAGACAAGCCAACGAATAGGGCTCACGTGTCCGATCCAACATATCTTTCGCATGCCCTCACGGTCATACAACCGCACGCGCGTCGACGGGACTTGTAATTACGGCCGGCGTTGGCGTATGTAGGCGCCATAGCTAGATGATGTGACCCTCAAATCTCCCTCATCAACGACGCTTGGCATCAAGCTAGGACACTGTAGCGTCAACCACAAGGAAATGGTCCCGGTGGAGGAAGAGCAGCCACTGGCTATCGAAGAAGGACAATGCAAGCAGCCAATCGCATGCAGCCGTGGGCGGATAACGCATGCAGATCCAGACGGGGGCACATGCATCGCATGGGCTTATTTTGGGTTCTGAGATCTAGAGGAGTTTCCGCTGCGTTGCATCGTACTACGTGTGTGTGTAAGAGCAGAAACAGTGACAGTTCCTCAGGCCTCAGTAACCACCAGTTGGTCACCAGCAGGGTTGAAGCCTCAGTCGTACCAGTTATGTCCTTTTCTTTTGCGTTCAATATATCTTCATAATTTTATATACTCGGGATATAGCGAGTATGCAAATTAATTCAAATATCAAGAGAATCATGAAGTGTATATAAGACCCTTGATTAAGTACCATAAAAAACTCTTTATCTTGAGAGGTAGTAACTTCAGTTTCGGTAAACATATACTTTGCTTAGATTAAAACGGGTTGAAGAAGCATTTGTTTATACATAGTGTTGTACTGTGAAAACTGCACTGGAGTGTACGATATTAAAAGTGAACACATCAGCTAATCTTTGAACCATATTATTATTACAAGTGTTTAGCTTATCCCCAATTATTCATCGGTCTACGGGAAGGAATCTAATTGGGATAGAGCTCATTAACTCCAACGCATCTGGATTTTTTCCCATCTAACCAAATCTCTACCTAATATATATATTGCAAGGATCAAATCCTTTGTTAAATCTTGCCAACTCTGGTTTTTCGTCCGCCAACTCTGGTTTTTCGTCCGTCCGTGGGTGACTACTCTGGTTTTTTCGTCCGTCCGTGGGTGTATGGTTCGGTTTCGCTGATTTTTGGGTTAAAATCCAACCTAATTAAGCCAGCGGGTTGGAGGGGTTCACAGTTTAAACAATGGTTTGCTGGCAGGGCTGCCGCAGCAATTTGATTTCGCTAGGGCAAGAGAGCCTCAGACTTGGTTTTATGGCTGCACGGGGAAGCTCTTGGCAGGGCTAGGGGTTCACAGTTTAAACAATGGTTCACAGTTTAAGCAATGCTGCCACACCATAGCCCGCGCACAGTCAGGGACTCAACATACCGAGCACCACATTGAGGTGAAGAAGCCCCCATCGTCGACCCCATCTTCGTTCTCGCTTTGTCGCTCTGTAGTAGTCGTGGTCGTGGGGTACCGGGGCCACCGGCAAAGGCCATCAATGGCACCGCAAAACGGCAAAGGCATTGCCGCCGCGAAAGCTGCCGGTGGGGCTAGGAGACCGGTCGTTGTATGTCTCCATGGCTTACTAACTAGATACTCCCTCCGTCCCTGAATATAAGCATTCATAGCATTCAAACTCAAAAAATAACGGAGCTGGTAAAAGACATCTATACCCCTCATTTTATACTATCCACCAACTCTTTATTTTTGTCCTTATCCATAGGAATGCTTATATTGTGAGCAAAATTTTGAACCCCAGAAATGCTAACATTAAGTGACGGAGCGAGTAGAATTTAGATGAAAGTAGTAGATGCCAATGACAGCAGATGATAAGGATGGATTGCATAGGCGCGCGGTAGGTCTGTGGACCATGGATCCTAGGTCCCGCACGTAAGCTCGACTTTGTCGAGGTGTTGGGACCGCGTGGAAGGCCTTAGCCCTCAGGTGCCATGTGATTTGAGAGTTCCGTGGTTGGGTCCTTGGCATAAAAAAAAATCTAAGTATATATGACTTGCCCATGAGATACAATTTGTGCGCAGTGCGGAGGAACAATAGAGTTTGTGCCTATAAGTTTTGTTCCAAATAAAAGAGGGTCAAAGTTTTCTAATTTCCTCTGATTTGATAATAAAATCACAAGTTATTTTAAAAAATCAGGGCTGAGAGGCTGGGTGGGACAAGTTTTTTCCTACCTTGGATGTATTTTTTTATAATGTTGTCATGATATTTAATTAATTTCAAGTACTAGTTTGTTACTTATAGCACCGACGATCATATCGCTAACTATTCTTGCAGATGTCTTCTTCGGAACGACTCTAGACCCACGCTCCATTGAAAGAACTAAGCAGCAGCACCTACACAGGTATGAACAACTATTGTTTACAAATTTCCATCCCATTCAATACTTTTTTTTTGAGAATCATCCCATTCAATACTACTGTTGAAAATATGCCCTATAGCCAACTGGATTTGAACCACTAGTGGACTCAGATGGATTTGATCCATTATGGTGTAAAAGTCCTAATGGGCCACAAATGTTGTAAAGCCCATTAGCGTTGTAAGGGGTACACCATCTATTAGTCTCATATTGCTAATGGACGATGGTGTAGGGGTTTTCCTCCCAATAAATATGGACCACACCCCTCCTGAAAAGATACAACTTTCTCAAGTAGCAGCCGCGCTGCCAACGCTCTCTCCTCGTCGCACTCGCGGACCTAGCGTCGGCGTGCGTCTCTTCCTTCTCCGTACGTGTGGATACCTTGGAGGTGCGCATCCGGAGCACTTGGATCGGACGAGCCGCACGTGCAAGTCAAGAAGGACGTGAGCAACCGCACCGCTCGCTACCCTCGACGCGTTCGTCTACATCGAGACGGTTCCGCCGCATCCGCACGTCTAGTGGTAATCCCGTGATCTCTCGACGAGCGGCGGTTCTGTTTTGCGGGGAAAATTTTGTTTTGCGCTAGCGTAGCCACCCCGTTTCCCTTCGGTGGTATCGAGCCGTAGCTGCTAAGTTTTAGATTCGGGATGTGTGCATATGGAGATATGCAGATGTAGATAAAAGTTTTGATCGGCTTCGTGTTCTTGACGTGATGGTCGTGTAACGAATTATTCCTACCGGTCGGAATTCCGCCATCGGAGTTAAGTGATACACGTAAACCCAGTCACAACGAGAAGGAGATCAATTGGATTGGTCGAATCGAAGCTAGGTCAAGTGCCAGGTGCATGGGATGCGTGGCGGTGGCAGATTAGATCTCTACCGGCCCTGGAAAAACCAGAAAACATACTGTTCGGTAAAACAGTCATAACTTTTCATGGTTAACTCGGATGAAGACGTTTTCTATACGAAAATTGATCTACAGAAAATTTTACACATGTGATAAACCAGCTCTACTGGTGTCGGCGAAATTAGTTTTGCCAAATTCGGCTTGCAACATGGGTTTTCGGGCGTTTTAAGTTTGGACGTCGGAATTGCGATAATCTGTTTTGCAGGTTTTGTGATCGGTATGGCCTATATGTGTATGTGATGCATGTGTGTAATTTTTTCGTGACCTGCGTGTCACGCGTACGGCAATACGGCTGGAGCCACATGTATTGTCAAAATTAATGTAATGGTCTGCGTACCAATTTGTGATGATATAATACGCGATTGTGTAACTTTCATTACTAGCACGCGTTAGATAGTTCTTGGAGGACTCATCACATGGAGGATGGTACACACAGATCATGGAGATGGAGATCAACATGATGTACAGGTCAATGGAGATGGAGATCACCATGTGACAATAGGCCATACCGTGTTACAACTGTGTAAATGTCGTTCTTACCATTCTACTTTTACATGCGACAATATTATTTTCTTGCGTGTGATGTTACGAGTAGAACGATCCCTTTGGAATTTTAAGTTAACGTGCCCTCCCAACACTTGCCACTGTCCCACGTCTCGTACAATTAGTGGTGGGTCTATGAAATTAGGGTGCCACTAGTTTTCCTTGTCTATGAAATTAGGGTGCCACTAGTTTTCCTTGACTAGACGGGTTTGTATCGGATACCTACACGCATAAGTGTTGGTTTACTTATCAAAGTCATCTTAACGGTTAAGGACTTTGGGGCATAAAGGTTGGGAGCCTAGACATAGAGATGTCACCCAACAACAGGAGTCATATGTGATATGATTAGCAAAGAGTTGCTTACCGATATACCTTGTTTACTAGCGGTGACGCAAAAGCTCACTAGTAGACTTGTTAGTTGTGGATTCTTAATCACTAAGTATCAATGTGGGGATATTGATTTTAGTGGGAGTAAATTCTTATATTTTACTCAGTCATGGATATTTTGTCTTAGTATTTTGCATTTATTATTCGTTGCGGATTAAAGGCACCTAGCAACACCACATCGTTTACCTTGCATTCGGTCCTTGAGAAGGACAAGTTGACTGGAACAAACTTTACGAATTGGATTCGTAATCTGAGAATTGTTCTCAGAGCTGAGAAAAGGGAAGGATTTCTAGGCACCCCCTTACCAATAGATGATAACGTTAAGAAAAGCACGGGCAGTAGTCATGTGATGGCGATCCAAAACAAGCCGATCTTTAAAAGGAAGGGCAATTCTTGGAAGAAGAAAGGTAAGGCCAAGGATAAGATCCAAATGCCAAACCAGGCGCCCAAGGCTGGTCAAGCTGCCAAGGTTGAATGTTTTCATTGTAAGAAAATCGGTCACTGGAAAAGAAATTGTAAGTTGTACTTAGCTTCTATGAAAAGCAAGGGAAGTAAGGGTACTTCCACTTTAGGTACACTTAATGTTTATGTTACAGATATTTTCCTTGCTGATTCTTATACTAATTCTTGGGTATTTGATACCGGATCGGTTGCTCATATTTGCAACTCGATGCAAGGAATGATAAGAAGTAGAAGTGTGGAACGAGGAGAAGTTGATTTCCGCGTGGGCAATAATGCAAGAGTTGCTGCGTTGACCGTCGGGACGATGCAACTCCACCTCCCGTCAAAATTTATTATGGAGTTGAATAATTGTTATTTTGTTCCTAGTTTGAGTCGAAACATTTTATCCCCTTCATGTTTGATGAAGGATGGTTATTCATTTGCGAGTGAAAACAATGGTTGTGTGATCTCTAAGGATAATATGTTTGTGGCTTGTGCATCCATTGTGAATGGTTTATTTGTTTTAAATCTTGATGATTCACCTATCTGTAACATAAGTGCTAAAAGGTCTCGACCTAATGATTTAAGTCCTACCTACACATGGCATTGTCGTTTGGGTCACATCGTTGAAAAACGCATGAAGAAGCTCCATAACGATGGACTTTTAACTTTGTTTGATTTTGAATCATACGAGACATGTGAAGCTTGTTTGCTAGGCAAGATGACCAAGATGCCTTTCTCGGGTTTTCCCGAGAGAGCCTCGAACTTACCGGAACTCATACATACGGATGTGTGCGGACCAATGAGTACGACGACTAGAGGTGGATACCAATACTTCATAACGTTCACCGATGATTTAAGTAGATATGGTTATGTCTATTTAATGAAGCACAAGTCCGAAACTTTTGAAAAGTTCAAAGAATTTCGAGTGAAGTAGAAAATCAACGTGGCAAGAAAATCAAGACCTTGCGTTCGATTGTGGAGGTGAGTATTTGAGCCATGAGTTTAGCGATCATCTAAAGAGTTGCGAAATTGTTCCACAACTTACGCCACCGGAACACCTCAAAGAAACGGTGTATCCGAGCGACGTAATCGAACCTTGTTGGACATGGTCCGATCAATGATGAGCCAGTCGGACCTACCATTGTCATTTTGGGGTTATGCTCTAGAAACCGCAGCTTTCACTTTAAATAGGGTACCTTCTAAGTCCGTAGTTAAGACACCATATGAGATGTGGACTGGTAAGACTCCCAGTTTGTCTTTTTTGAAAATTTGGGGTTGTGAGGTTTATGTGAAGAAACTTCAATCAGATAAATTAACACCTAAATCGGACAAGTGCATATTCGTGGGATATCCAAAGGAAACCTTGGGATATTATTTCTACAACCGGTCGAAGGCAAAGTGTTTGTCGCTCGGAACGGCGTTTTCTTAGAGAAAGAGTTTCTTAAAAGAGAAAAATGTAGACGAGAAGGTGTATCTTGAAGAAGTTCAAGATGAGCCGGTTGGGCAAGATTTCACAATTGATGCTAATGTAGCCGAACGAGTTGAGATGCCCGTGACAAGAGAAGCACCACCACAACCACGAAGGTGCGAAAGGGAACGTCGCGCAAGCGATAAGCTCAATCTCATGATCGCGGGGAGAGCGCGACATATTGTTGTTAGACAATGATGAACCTATGACATATGCGGAAGCAATGATGGACCCAGATTCCGAGAAATGGCAAAGTGCCATGAGATCCGAAATAGATTCCATGGATGACAATCAAGTTTGGAACTTGGTTGACCTGCCAGATGGTGTTAAACCCATAGAGTGCAAATGGATCTATAAGAAGAGGGACATGGCTGGAAATGTTCACATCCATAAAGCTCGACTTGTTGCAAAAGGTTTTCGACAAGTTCAAGGAGTTGACTACGACAAGACATTCTCACCCGTAGCGATGCTTAAATCTATTCAGATCATTCTAGCTATAGCTGCATATTTCAATTATGAGATATGGCAGATGGATGTCAAAACAACTTTCCTAAATGGAAATCGGCGAGGATGTGTATATGACACAACCCGAGGGATTTTTTGATCCAACCAATGCTGGAAAGGTGTGCAAACTTCAAAAATCCATTTATGGATTGAAGCAAGCATCTCGGAGTTGGAACCTTCGCTTTGATGAGGTGGTAAAAGGGTTTGGCTTCATTCAGAGTGAAGAAGAGCCTTGTGTTTACAAGAAGGCAAGTGGGAGCTTTGTAGTATTTCTAATCTTATATGTGGATGACATGTTACTGATTGGAAATGACATTCCTATGCTTGAGGCCACTAAGACCTCATTAAAAAATAGCTTTTCTATGAAGGACTTAGGTGAGGCGGCATACATTTTGGGCATCAAAATCTATAGAGATAGATCAAAAAGGCTTATAGGATTAAGCCAAGACACTTACATTGATAAAGTGTTGAAAAGGTTCAACATGGAAGAGGCGAAGAAAGGGTTCTTGCCTATGTCACATGGCATACATCTTAGCAAGACTCAGTGTCCTTCGACAACTGATGAGCGAGAACGCATGAGTAGAATACCGTATGCTTCGGCCATCGGATCTATTATGTATGCAATGATATGTACACGTCCGGATATTTCGTATGCGCACGGTGTTACAAGCGGATACCAATCGATCCGAGGTGAGGGTCACTGGACGGCGGTTAAAAATGTTTTTAAGTACTTAAGAAGAACTAAAGGCATGTTCCTAGTCTATGGAGGTGAGGAGGAGCTCGTTGTAACGGGTTACATCGATGCTAGTTTCCAACCGACCAAGACAATTCAAAGTCGCAATCGGGATACGTATTTACGATAAATGGTGGGAGTGTGAGTGGAAGAGTTCCAAACGAGAGACAGGTGGGCGATTCTACAACGAAGCCGAGTACATCGCGGCTTCGGAAGCCGCAAAGGAGTGTGTTTGGATAAGGAGGTTCCTTTACGAACTTGGTGTGTTTCCGAGTGTCTCTAGCCCATTGGATCTTTATTGTGACAACAATGGGGCTATTGCGCAAGCAAAGGAGCCAAGGAACCACCAAAAGAATAAACATGTCTTGCGGAAATTTCATCGATACGAGAGATCGTTAGACGAGGTGATATCAAGATATGCAAAGTACACACGGATTTGAATGTTGTAGATCCTTTGACAAAACCCCTTCCACGGCCCTAAGCATGAGGCGCACGTGAGAGCTATGGGTATTAGATATATTCTAGATTAGCTCAAGTGCAAGTGGAAGGATGTTAGAAATATGTCCTATAAGGAATCATAGAGATGATTATATTTCATTATATCCATGTCACTTGGTTCTTTTATTGAATATCCATGAAAGGCGACTTGTATTTGATTGGCAATTATGTGAATTGTTTGTGAAACTCTTTTACTTGTATGGTTATTCAAAAGTTGTCCCTAGTATGAGTTAATGACTAGCACATGAATTAGTTGATGACTATGTTTCACAAGTCATGAACATGGAGATGTATAACTAATAATGTGGGCACATGTATGACATGGGGCTGGACTGACCCAATTTGAGACCTTGTTCTCTGTTTACACAATGTATACGCTGTCCTTAGACTTGAGATTGTCGCATGTACTCAAGATGTGAATTGCCCTACTTAGGGGCCATAAACCGCTACTCCGTAACTGGGTAGTCATAAAGATGGCTTTCGGGTTTGTCAGGAAGCATGCTGGGAGGCATGGTCAATCAAGATAGAATTTGCCCCTCTACTTGAGAGATATATCTTTGGGCCCTCGAGTGATCGGATCAAGAAATGCATGGCCGTGCTGGGTTAAGGGTTAACCCCTTTTTGATGATCCGAATCACAGTGTCGAGAAAGAGAGGTCAGCTTGGAGCTAGACCAAATATCGTGAGGCAAAGGGAATAGCATGTATGAATTGTTGTGATGGTTTGTCTGATAAGATCTTTACGTATGCATAGGAGTTGACACGTCTTGCTAGAGGTCGTTATCAACTATTGATCGAGTAGTGTACTCGGGTCAAGTCTATGTGTACGTGAACCTATAGGGTCACACACTTAAGGGGTTGGAAGCCGAATGAGGATGAATATACTTGCATAGTTGACTCTAGTGCAAGTGGGAGACTGTTGGAAATATGCCCTAGAGCCAACTGGATTTGATCCACTAGTGGACTCAGATGGATTTGATCCATTATGGTGTAAAAGTCCTAATGGGCCACAAATGTTGTAAAGCCCATTAGCGTTGGAAGGGGTACACCATCTATTAGTCCCATATTGCTAATGGACGATGGTGTGGGGGGTTTTCCTCCCAATAAATATGGACCACACCCCTCCTGAAAAGATACAACGTTCTCAAGTAGCGGCCCGCGCCGCCAACGCTCTCTCCTCGTCGCACTCGCGGACCTAGCCGATCCGGCGTGCGTCGCTTCCTTCTCCGTACGTGTGGATACCTTGGAGGTGCCGCATCCGGAGCACTTGGATCGGACGAGCCGCACGTGCAAGTCAAGAAGGACGTGAGCAACCGCACCGCCTCGCTACCCTCGACGCGTTCGTCTACATCGAGACAGTTCCGCCGCATCCGCACGTCTAGTGGTAATCCCGTGATCTCCGACGGCGGCAGGTTCTGTTTTGCGGGGAAAATTTTGTTTTGCGCTAGCGTAGCCACTCCGTGGACGGCATGGTGGCACGGCTAGGCTCCTAGGGTTATTTTCAACAATATGGTCATCACTTTGGTTATCAAGTCCCTAATCCTCCACCTCCTCCTATGGGACCTCCTACTAGCGGAGAAAGTATTGTATCTCAAGCTTATCAATCCCTCTTCGGCAACATTGATGGTAAGATGTGGTTCTTTTTCTTTTTCATTAGCATCTACCATTCTTTCTCAAGTTCTAAAATTCAAATTCTCTCTTAGACTTCCCTCCTCCACATGGTGGTGTTCCTCCGGCGTGTGGCGGTACTCCTCCGGAGTATGGTGGTCGGTGATGCTCGGCAAAGCACCTCTTCTCCAAGTTTTTAGTGATGGATGACAAAGGGGGAGAAAAATAGACGATTAAAGCTTATCTGTCTTGTGCTGTAGGGGTGAAACCGGTCTGACCGGTTTCACAAACCGGTCTGACCGGTTTGTGCTGAGCAATCCCAAGCTCCTATGTATCCAGTTATCTTTTACCTTAGAGACTTGTTGAGAGATTTGGATCTGTAATATTTATCTGTGGAACCTTATCTATGTGTTGGACTTGAGAACTCTTGTATTGTGTGCTACAATGTGTGTAATGTACCTTAAATGTTTCTAAGCGACTTAATGGTAGTTTGTGATGCATGATTGTATGGTGAATGAGTTTTGTTTCCTTGTTTTCCCTGTGTTGTGGGCTGACTGGGTGAAACCGGTCTGACCGGTTTCAGAAACCGGTCTGACCGGTTTTGCCCCAGACAGCACACACTTCTTTGTGTTTTGCCTCTCGGTTGTGCTAATTCTTGTCATATGCATCACATACTTATTTCATCTTGTCACACACACCTGTTGCACCCCACTTTGCTGAGATTTAGGGGGAGCTCCTTGTCCTTATTGAAAAACATGCAAATTGGCATTTTTAGGCCAAATTTTTGGAATTCCATTCTTTGCACGAATTGAGGGGGAGCTTTACCTAAATCTTAGCCCTTATGAGCTTTATTTTTATATCTTTTGTAAGCTTTAATCAAGGTTGTCATCAATCACCAAAAAGGGGGAGATTGTAAGTGCAATCAAGCCTTAAGTGGGTTTTGGTGAATTAAGTGACAACTTGATTAAATCCCTAACACTCTTGTGAAGCATGTGAGCAGGTTAATGATTGTTGATAAATGATATTTACGAGTAAATTCATGCT
Source organism: Cenchrus americanus (assembly GCA_947561735.1). Lineage (NCBI taxonomy): Eukaryota > Viridiplantae > Streptophyta > Magnoliopsida > Poales > Poaceae > Cenchrus > Cenchrus americanus. The sequence goes on from OX387240.1 coordinate 63,962,241, forward strand.
TTTGGCTCATATTGCAATTAAGACAAGAATGGATCATGACAATATATATGTAATGATTATAAGCATACTAAGAGTGAATGTCATGATAAAGAAAGGATGTTCTCCCCATTGATCCTTGCATAAAGCATACAACAAGTGATCCTAAGCTAAAGAAAAGCAAATATAAAGGCATGATGATATATGATAATTGGTTGGCTTTTCTATGTTGGGCAAAGTACAGTTTGAAGAAAGGAGAAGCTTGTGGTATAGTAATGGGAGAATTAAATTAAAGATGAATATGGCATCAAGGGATTTCACCATTGACATATGATAGAGATTGATGACCAATGTTGTGAGCTTTGTCAAGAAAAACATCAAGGGATTTCACTATTGCTACAAGATGGAACTTGATAATCTAGACAATAAGTTTACAAAGTTCAATATCAAATGGTTTTCACTCTTATACTTCATGAAGATTATTGACTTGTTCAAAGAAGATATTTGCAAGACTTCGAGTTGGATTTTAGCTAAGGTCATTTGGCCATCTATATTACTTTGGACCTACATCTGAAGGATTGCAAAAGCAAGGATAATTGATATCAATCAAAGGACAAACAAATTGAGTGGCATCTCGAATGGTTTTATCTCTATGGTGCAAGGCTTGACTCATTTGTGGCAAGGATAAGTGATGAAAAGATCAAGATGGCTAAAACGAGGAACTAAGCTAAGGCTATGGATAGCGACCATAAGCAAAGTGGCTAGGGTGAAGTTGAGAGCATCAAGGATTTCGAAGTATCATATCCAAGCCTACCGAGGAAAGTGATAAATTGCATCTAACGTCATGATTGATAAATTCAAGTGGCTTAAGAATTCAAAGTGATTGATCTCTACTCTATGGAAGAATTCTAGGTCGCTAGCTCAAGATGGACATGCTCAAGCACATACATATGTTTGCTCATCTACAACATGTGCTTAGTTGGTACACGTCATTGGAAGCCCTCGAATCATTGAAGATCATTTATCGGCGTACCTTGGAGGTTCAAGCTCAAGTGGATTTATTAGGATTTATCTTTTCTTGAGTTTAGGTATGCCGTACTATCAAGAGGGATGAATCATTGGTTGGACAACAAACATCAAAAAGTGCTCAAGTGAAACCTAGAGAGACTAACCCGTGAGATCAAAACCTTAGTTGAGCTCTCTGGCCAAAACCGCCCGACCGGTTTTGGAAACCGGTCCCGACCGGTTTGGGCACTGACACCGTCCAACGGCTAGTTGGTTTGTAAACCGGTCTGACCGGTTTGGCAACCCGGTCTGACCGGTTTTGTCTGACAGACTAATGGCTAGTTTTGAGTGAGGTGGGTATTTATACCCATGAGCTTTTCTTTGAGGGGCTACTGGTTCTCTTCACTCCTAACACTTTCCTGAACCATAGCAAAGCTCTTCCCAACCTCTCTAAGTGAGATTTAAGCCTCTAGTGCCATATCCTTGAGTTGGGTTAAGAGAGTGACTAGTGTGAGAGCTTTAGAGAGCTTTGAGAAGCCTAGTGAGCATCCCGCACTTGAGCACCCGCCGATTTCGTTGAAGATCTTTGAAGCATCTTTTACTCTTGGAGCATTTGCTCCTAGACGGCTAGAGGTCGCTTGGAAGCTCCAATCCGAGATTGTGGAAGCTCCAAGAAGTTTGTATTACCCCCGTGAATCTAGTGGAAAACCTCTCATCTCAAGAGATTGTTCTCTTGACTTGAGATCGAGGGAAAGGGCAAGCCTTGTGTGGCGAGTCTATCCTTGTGTGGATACCTCAACAACGTGGACGTAAGCAAGCCTTTGTGGCGAGCTGAACCACGGGATAAATCCTTGTGTCAATTGCGCTTTTACTTCATATATATCTTGCTTGTTGGTTTATCTCTCTTTCTAGCATATATCTTGTGCTTCCGCTTCGATCTACTTTGGTGTGCTTGTACTGTGTGCAGGGAGCTTGTTGGTACTCTTGGAAGTCCCTGTGGAAGTCCACACCAAGTTTGGTTTGTGCTAGAACTCGAAGAGGGGTTTTACTTATTGTTGGTTCTGTCTGTGTAAAACCGGTCTGACCGGTTTCGTGATCGACAAGTGGGTTGAATAATTTTAAGTGTGCAGATTCGCCTATTCACCCCCCCCCCTCTAGGCGACATCAAGATCCTTTCAATTGGTATCAGAGCGAGGTTCTCCGAAATCGAGCTTATCCGCTTGGAGAAAAGATGTCGATAACGTCTGAGGTATCTTTTGAGCCATTGACACTAGGTGGTTCAAACTTTGATTCTTGGTCTGCTCATGTACTCAATAAAATTAGGACCTTTGGTCCATATGCCGAGCAAAGTTGTAGTCGCTAGCATTCTTCCTTCTTGCACTAGAATAGACAACTTTGACTTGTCAAATTTATCTAGAGAGGAGTTAGAATGTTGGCAACTCAACGCTCAAGTTACCGATTACATTCGTAGTACCTTGAGTTGTGACGTGCGAGAATTGATTTATGACGACATAGTTGATGCACATGACATTTGGGAAATTATTCAAGAGGTCTACGGTATGCCCAAATGTAAATATCAAAATCAAAGAGTAAGCATGCAAAGTAAAGCCACAGCGTCAAACCAATCATCTTCATGCACTCATGATGACATCTCGGCCAAGTGTGATGAGAAAAGAGAAATCATAGGCCAAAATGAAGATTTGGGGTTTGAGCATGATAAGCCGTCAACTAGTGAGGATCAAGGTGCAAATGTATCTTCAGAAGGGTGCTCTACCTCTGGAGTACACACTGATGCTACAGTTATCACACCCGAGGATCAGCAAGACAAGAAAGGCAAGTCGGGTGACCCTGTGGGGAAATCGGTCCAACCGGTTTTCAAAACCGGTCTGACCGGTTTTCACGAGATGAGTGCAACCGAGAAGCGCAAGCGTTCAAGAAGGCGATCAAGAAAAACACCGACAGTTTCTAGATCCTCAAATCTCAGTGTTGATGATCACAAGTGCTTGATGGCCAAGAAAAGCAAGGAAACCAAGGACAATCAAATGTCAAAGAGAGTTGAAGATCAAGTTGGCATCATAAAGACTTTGACTCAAAAACTTGAAGCCTTCAAGCTCTCTTACTCTACCTTGGATAATAAATATGATATCTTGCTTGACAAAGTTGCTTGTGCTACTAACACGTCTACATGTGTAGCGTCTTTGGAGCAAGAAAGGAAGGTGCTCAATGAAAGGCTTGAAAAACTCACTAGCGAGCATATGGCATTGCAAGCACGTCACAAAGAGCTTGAATGCTCTCATGAAATGCTTGTAGAATCATATTCTTGTCTAGAAGTGGCTCATGAGGTTGTCCTCTCGTCGCAAGCCAATCTAGTATTGAGCATGTATTTGTAGAGACTTGTGATGACCTCATTGCGAAAGAAAATGATCAACTCATGCAAGAGGTCGAAAGGCTTAAAGTTGACTTGAGTAAGTTGAAGGGAAAGAGTCAAGTGCAACCTTGTCAAGATAACCGTGACAACATGGTGAAGAAGCTTGAGAAGGGTTCAAACCGCACTAGCTCAACCTTTCGACCGAATAAGCGAGGCAAAAATCACAAGGATCAAGAAATGAAGAAAAAGGAGCTTGATGACATACAATCATTCAAGCACTCAAATGAGGGGCACTATGCATCGATGTGCTCTCCTCAGCTCAAAAACAACAAGAAAAGGCAAGGGAAGCTAAGGAGAAGGATATGCTACAAATGCAAGCAACATGGACACTTCATTGGTGATTGTCCACAAGTAACCGGGGTGCTGTCTGTACCAAACCGGTCTGACCGGTTTGGGAAACCGGTTAGACCGGTTTTGGGAACAGTGGCGCCTCGAGTGCATATCAAGCACAATCAAGCCTCTACAGCAAGCCTTCAGATCAAGAAGGGGCAAGTGAGCAATAACAAGTGCAAGGCCTCATCAAGAAAGATCAAGGGCCGTCTTTGCTACACTTGTCGGTCAAAGGGACATGAAAGTAATAAGTGTCCAAATGGTAACATTCCTAAGTCAAAACTTGTCAATTATGCATTATCAAGACTTAGGAATAACAAGAATGATACTTATGCTACTAGAGTGATTAGTTCACCTCAAACTAGCATAAGAACCATTTGGATCCCAAAATCCATTGTGACTAACCTTAAAGGACCCAACATGGTTTGGGTACCAAAAAGAGCTTGCTAGAGTTGCAGGAGCATGGAGATGCATTGGAGGCTTGGCAAATTTCAAGAGAAGGTCAATGAACTAGAGTAATGCCGAGCATAAAGTATAAACTCTCTTTTTCTACTCCAATGACATCTCGGTAACATAAGCTTCATCTTTCATCTTAGTCAAATTGATCCTAAGTGGTTTCTTGTGCTCAAGGCCTTGGTTTTGTGCACTTGGCTTGTCTAAGTACTTTGTTATACAAATATGCTCCTCTTTCCATATGATGCTTGTAATCGCTCTCTAGTAGAGCATTTCAATTTAATTTGTGCAGGTTCAAATGAGAAGAAAATTGTAAGTCAATCAAGTGTTTGGCCGTATGAGATGTTAGAACAAGTTGAAGCATATGAGAAGATGAAGAGAAATCCCAAGCTTTAACACAAACTCCAAAGGCCACACACTTGCCTATGTTTCGGTGGTACGGACCTCGGAGGTTCCGAGAATTTCCTCGGAGGTTCCGAAGTTTGTCAGAGAACTCAACCTCCGGAAAATCTTCGGAGGTTCCGAGTTTTTGGAAGTTCAGACCTATAAAGTCTCCAGAATCAAGGTGATTATCAAGAATCATACACTCATGAGGATATGCCTGCATTAGGAGCTGATGGAGTCTTGAAGAAATGGTGGTTGAACTGACTGGCAAACCGGTCTGACCGGTTTGCCAAACCGGTCTGACCGGTTTCGGCCCAGGGCAGTTTGACTTTGTATTAAACTTCAAGATTAGCCCAAAAATTTCAAACATATATTCTCAGCCTCTGATTAAGCATCATACACACACTATCTTGGTGATAGTAAGTACTCTTGGCACAGTTTCAATTTTCGTAAATTACTTTTCTTTTGTGCCTAGAGCAAATTGTAAAGTGACCTCTCCTAGTTCATTAATTTGACCAAGTGCTCGTCTCATGCAATTCAAGTTCATGATGCACCTATCTAGGGGGAGATCTCTCTACAATTTGTGGCTTTGAGACTAATGCCTTCATCTAGTGATCTCTTATAGTCTCAAATCGAGAGCTCATTTCTCTTTCCATGGAGTATGCTATGATTCTTGAATCCAAAGGGGTATTATTGAGCAAATCTTTTTCTTTGGATTATGGAACTAACCTTAAAGCATAGCTACTCACCACAATATAGTTTAAATTCCTCAAGTTGGACTTAATTGTCAACATGGTGCATGTGACCCTAGTTGTTTACATCAATTCATGTGCTCCATAAACAAAGGGAATTTGATCTATATTGTGAGGTTTCAATTTTTGGTGAACTCTTTGTCTCTCTAACCCAAAAGGTCACCAAGGATTGAGACTAGTACTTGTGCTACTTAAGTGTCTCTCTCTCACGTTGTGTATAAAGGTCTATCAAATGAGAGCTATAACTTTGATCTAACTTGATAATGCACAAGTCAAGGGAAATCACAATTCACCAATGTGAAGATGTGATAAGCTAGAAGCAAAGGTATGACTCACACTCATTTCTTTTTCTACCTTTATCATCTAGGTTTCATTCATGCTAGGGTGTGCATTTTCTTAGCATGTGGTTATTCGCGGTCTCTTGTGGATTTCAATTGGATATTTAATTGATGCCTACCTTTATATTGACTTTATGTCAAATGCTTCTTGTAATGTGAGAGGCATGAGTTAAATATACTAATGAGGTCCTAAATCATGTTTAGCCACATGTTTGAGTGACATAGGGTTAGTTCTTTGAAAAACCTAACTAGCATGATAGGGCATGTGTGAACTTTGAAAATATTTGGAGTTTGGTCCTCATGACCCGATCGACCCACATGTGACTATGGTTAAACGTGCTCGATTGATGGCTAGTCACAAGTGGTGAGATTTTCTTAAGTCCAACATTTTCCTCATATCCTTTTCTCTCTAAGTTTCTTGGAAGTATCAAGTAGCTTTTGAACCTAAATGGAAACATCTATCTAAGGGATTTATCTAGTGACCCTAGTTTATTGCTTAATCTTCCCAGCTCACTAGATTCGTCTTAAAAGAAAAAGAGAACAAAATTCTTTCAATATCTTATCTTTCTCTTAATCACCTCTCTCTCGGAGAAAAAGGGGGTCTTTGGATAAAGATTTGAAGCTTCAGGTGTTACTTCAAAAGAACTAGTAACTGGACTCATCTTGAACATATCACTCTTATTGGTTCTCAATTCAAGCTTCAACAACTCAAATTCTACCATCTTTTGGTTTCCTGAGGGAAACCGGTCTGACCGGTTTCTGAAACTGGTCTGACCGGTTTTACCCCGGGACCACCCCTTTAAGGGGTATCTCAGTTGGAATATTCTCTATCCATCCCCACTTCATCCTCACCAGACCAAGCTCGAGCCACACTCCCCTTTTCCCGTGCTACCTCTCCTCTCTCACTCTCCCACCATGAAATCTTGAGAATGGACCAAGGAAAAGCTTTTCCCTTTGGGGATTAAGGGCTAGAGGTGCTAATCTTCGGCCTAACCGGATTGGAGACCGTTTTTGGAAGTTGAATCATCTTCTCCAATCCTCTCAAGGTATTCAAAAGTTCTCTTTGCCCGATCTCTTAGCTCCTTGAATATCTCTTGGATTCCTTTGAGCAATCATCAACTAGTATGCCCAGGAAGCTATCTTTAAGTTTTGAATCAGTTTGGATGGCTACATTTCAAATTCCTTAATCTAGGGTTTCGACCGAAGAAACCGTCTGACCGGTTTCGAAACCGGTCTGACCGGTTTTGCCTGGACAGAAACCCTGATTTTCTTTAGTCTCTTCAAATTCGTTTCTCGCCAAGTCCCAAATCAATTCCTATGTTCCTTATACACTATTTGCCACATTTTCTTGGTCAGGAACAACATGTCGGACTTCTCTAAGACCTACACTCGGTCGAAGAAGCAAAAGAGGGTTGATGAGCCCGAAGGCGTTTCCGGTCCGATCGAGGCATCCGGTGCCTCCAGTGGGCCTATCTTGAGACCCAGGACTTCCAGGGCATCACAACCCGCTGTGGACGAGATCGTTGAAGAAGAAGAAGAGGGGCATGAAACGTCTAGTGATGATAATGAGAGTGATGAGAACTACAGAATGCAGTTTAGGCATGGGAAAGGACCCGCAGATGATGACGACGATGATGATGATGAGGAAGAAGATTTAGGAGGAAGAGAAAGAGGTGTTGAAGAAGAAGAAGAAGAGGAGGTGTTGCTTGAGATCCGTAGGCCCGTCAATCCCGGCTCTCATCGGATTGTGAACTATCTTGGTATGGGAAAGACGAGAGGCGGCTAGGAGGAAGAGAAGAGAATGGCCCTATGGTGAGCCTAAGGACATGGCCGGTGGGATAGATTATCGATTTCACACTTTCTTTCGACGAGACTTCTATTCCACCGCCATTATTGCTAAGAAGAAAGGCATTATTGCAGAGGCTCGGTGGATAGATTGGGCATACATGGAGAGGGCGGAGACAATGTCGTTTTCGGAGATATCATAAGTGTTTGCACTACTGCGAGGATCAAGCCTCGATGGGTTTTAGGCACGGTTGGAACACGAGAGGTAATTGCTCGTTCTATGCCACCGTTGCTTTTGAGGAACATGAGAGTGCTAGGAAAATGCATTGGATGACCGAGGGGACTAGATACGGTGTCACTTTCACTAACTTTGCTAGGTTCCTTGGACTCGGTCCAACGAGATTTATCTCTTCCTTGTATTCACCGAGGCATTCGTCCTATGGAGCCGTCTGCAATGAAGTTCATGTATCCTAGGGACAAGCAAGCAAATGCGGGTTTTGCAGCAGGACTTTACTCCTATTACAAGCTGTGCCGAACCGTATGTTTCGCTTGACCCTCACACCTAGGGGAGGAAACCCGGCAGATATTTCTAACTATGCTAAGGACTTGCTCGTTCACATGAGGCCTCCCCGGACTTCCATTCTCTGTGAGTGACTTTATTTGGGAGGAAATCAAGTCTATTAGCGAGAGCCCCCAGAGGTTGTGTGGATATGCACCATATATCATGCTTATTATCGAGAAAGCGTCTAATAGAAAATATCTAAAGGATTCAAAGCATGAGCCTTTCAAGGTCCCCGTACCCAAGAGGGTGAGGTTACCTTCACCGGGAAGGTACGACGAGTTGATGGAGGAAGGAGAAGGTTAGCGGCAGGATCGGCCCACGGCCGCCTCGGTCGGGGCCAAACCGGTCTCGACCGGTTTGGGAAACCGGCCCGACCGGTTTGGGGCCGGGCGCGAGCGGCCGGACCAAGGGACAAGCCACCCTCACCCATTCGTAAGCTCTTGAACTTTTTCACTTCTATGTGTAAGAGCCGGAGGGATGTGTTAGTTGAGCGACAAAGATCTAGGAGAGAGAGGAAGCAAATGAAGGACACTCTCAAGATTTTGCACAATCACCACGGATTTGAGCCTCCTAGATCTCCACCCTCTCCCGAGACGGAGGAGCCCGAGATTCCTTCAGGGGACAAGCATGGTGGCACGGCCTAGGCTCCGAGGGTTATTTTCAACAATATGGTCATCACTTTGGTTATCAAGTCCCTAATCCTCCACCTCCTCCTATGGGACCTCCTAATAGCGGAGAAAGTATTGTATCTCAAGCTTATCAATCCCTCTTCGGCAACATTGATGGTAAGATGTGGTTCATTTTCTTTTTCATTAGCATCTACCATTCTTTCTCAAGTTCTAAAATTCAAATTCTCTCTTAGACTTCCCTCCTCCACATGGTGGTGTTCCTCCGGCGTGTGGCGGTACTCCTCCGGAGTATGGTGGTCGTGATGCTCGGCGAAGCACCTCTTCTCCAAGTTTTTAGTGATGGATGACAAAGGGGAAGAAGAATAGACGATTAAAGCTTATCTGTCTTGTCTTCGTAGGGGTGAAACCGGTCGATCGTAGGTTTCACAAACCGGTCTCGACCGGTTTTGTGCTTTGAGCAATCCCAAGCTCCTATGTATCCAGTTATCTTTTATCTTAGAGACTTATTGAGAGATTTGGATCTCGTAATATTTATCTCGTGGAACCTTATCTATGTGTTGGACTTGAGAACTCTTGTATTGTGTGCTACAATGTGTGTAATGTACCTTAAATATTTCTAAGCGACTTAATGGTAGTTTGTGATGCATGATTGTATGGTGAATGAATTTTGTTTCCTTGTTTTCCCTGTGTTGTGGGCTGATCGGGTGAAACTTGGTCCGACCGGTTTCGAAACCGTCCGACCGGTTTTACCCCGTACAACGGCACACACTTCTTTGTGTTTTGCCTCTCGGTTGTGCTAATTCTTGTCATATGCATCACATACTTATTTCATCCTTTCACACACACCCGTTGCACCCCACTTTGCCGAGATTTAGGGGGAGCTCCTTGTCCTTATTGAAAAACATGCAAATTGGCATTTTTAGGCCAAATTTTTGGAATTCCATTCTTTGCACGAATTGAGGGGGGAGCTTTACCTAAATCTTAGCCCTTATGAGCTTTATTTTTATATCTTTTGTAAGCTTTAATCAAGGTTGTCATCAATCACCAAAAAGGGGGAGATTGTAAGTGCAATCAAGCCTTAAGTGGGTTTTGGTGAATTAAGTGACAACTTGATTAAATCCCTAACACTCTTGTGAAGCATGTGAGCAGAGTTAATGATTGTTGATAAATGATATTTACGAGTAAATTCATGCTTTTGGCTCATATTGCAATTAAGACAAGAATGGATCATGACAATATATATGTAATGATTATAAGCATACTAAGAGTGAATGTCATGATAAAGAAAGGATGTTCTCCCCATTGATCCTTGCATAAAGCATACAACAAGTGATCCTAAGCTAAAGAAAAGCAAATATAAAGGCATGATGATATATGATAATTGGTTGGCTTTTCTATGTTGGGCAAAGTACAGTTTGAAGAAAGGAGAAGCTTGTGGTATAGTAATGGGAGAATTAAATTAAAGATGAATATGGCATCAAGGGATTTCACCATTGACATATGATAGAGATTGATGACCAATGTTGTGAGCTTTGTCAAGAAAAACATCAAGGGATTTCACTATTGCTACAAGATGGAACTTGATAATCTAGACAATAAGTTTACAAAGTTCAATATCAAATGGTTTTCACTCTTATACTTCATGAAGATTATTGACTTGTTCAAAGAAGATATTTGCAAGACTTCGAGTTGGATTTTAGCAAAGGTCATTTGGCTATCTATATTACTTAGGAACTACATTTGAAGGATTGCAAAAGCAAGGATAATTGATATCAATCAAAGGACAAACAAATTGAGTGGCATCTCGAATGGTTTTATCTCTATGGTGCAAGGCTTGACTCATTTGTGGCAAGGATAAGTGATGAAGAGATCAAGATGGATAAAACGAGGAACTAAGCTAAGGCTATGGATAGCGACCATAAGCTAAGTGGCTAGGGTGAAGTTGAGAGCATCAAGGATTTCGAAGTATCATATCCAAGCCTACCGAGGAAAGTGATAAATTGCATCTAACGTCATGATTGATAAATTCAAGTGGCTTAAGAATTCAAAGTGATTGATCTCTACTCTATGGAAGAATTCTAGGTCGCTAGCTCAAGATGGACATGCTCAAGCACATACATATGTTTGCTCATCTACAACATGTGCTTAGTTGGTACACGTCATTGGAAGCCCTCGAATCATTGAAGATCATTTATCGGCGTACCTTGGAGGTTCAAGCTCAAGTGGATTTATTAGGATTTATCTTTTCTTGAGTTTAGGTATGCCGTACTATCAAGAGGGATGAATCATTGGTTGGACAACAAACATCAAAAAGTGCTCAAGTGAAGCCTAGAGAGACTAACCCGTGAGATCAAAACCTTAGTTGAGCTCTCGGCCAAAACCGCCCGACCGGTTTTGGAAACCGGTCCGACCGGTTTGGGCACCGACACCGTCCAACGGCTAGTTGGTTTGTAAACCGGTCCGACCGGTTTGGCAAACCGTCCGACCGGTTTTGTCCGACGGACTAACGGCTAGTTTTGAGTGAGGTGGGTATTTATACCCATGAGCTCCTCTTTGAGGGGTCGCTTGTTCTCTTCACTCCTAACACTTTCCCCGAACCATAGCAAAGCTCTTCCCAACTCTCTAAGTGAGATTTAAGCCTCTAGTGCCATATCCTTGAGTTGGGTTAAGAGAGTGACTAGTGTGAGAGCTTTAGAGAGCTTTGAGAAGCCTAGTGAGCATCCCGCACTTGAGCACCTGCTGATTTCGTTGAAGATCTTTGAAGCATCTTTTACTCTTGGAGCATTTGCTCCTAGACGGCTAGAGGTCGCTTGGAAGCTCCAATCCGAGATTGTGGAAGCTCCAAGAAGTTTGTATTACCCCTGTGAATCTAGTGGAAAACCTCTCATCTCAAGAGATTGTTCTCTTGACTTGAGATCGAGGGAAAGGGCAAGCCTTGTGTGGCGAGTCTATCCTTGTGTGGATACCTCAACAACGTGGACGTAAGCAAGCCTTTGTGGCGAGTCGAACCACGGGATAAATCCTTGTGTCAATTGCGCTTTTACTTCATATATATCTTGCTTGTTGGTTTATCTCTTTTTCTAGCATATATCTTGTGCTTCCGCTTCGATCTACTTTGGTGTGCTTGTCTTGTGTGCGGGGAGCTTGTTGGTACTCTTGGAAGTCCTCGTGGAAGTCCACACCAAGTTTGGTTTGTGCTAGAACTCGAAGAGGGATTTTACTTATTGTTGGTTACGTTCGTGTAAAACCGGTCGACCGGTTTTGGAAACCGGTCCGACCGGTTTCGGATGATCGACAGGTGGGTTGAATATTTTTAAGTGTGCGGATTCGCCTATTCACCCCCCCCCCCCTCTAGGCGACATCAAGATCCTTTCAACGGGCCGGGGAGAGACGGGCGGCGGCGGATGCGAGGGAGGAGGTGGGGGTGTGGCGGCGCGGGGGCGGCGGCGGATGCGGGGGAGAGGGGGTGGGGTGCGGCGGCGGGCGGGGAGAGACGGGCGGCGACGGATCCGAGGAGGAGGTGGGGGTGTGGCGGCGCGGGGGGGGAGCTGAGGAGGCGGGTGGGGTTGGGGCGGCTTTTATATGCTTAGGGTTTTGCCTGTTGGGCTGGTTGGAATAAACGGGCCGGCCGGAATAAATGGGCCGGCATAGGTCTTCCCCGAGAGCTGTGTTCTTGGCACTCGGGGAAGCGTCTCTTCCCCGAGTGCCAGCCAGACAGCACTCGGGGAACTAATTTTTGTTTTTTGTTTTTTTGCCTCATTTTTTTGTGAAGCCATCTCACACTATTTGAAACTCCTTGCTCAAATTTGGGGTTATTTTGAATTGTTTTGGTATATTTCATTAGTTTTTTCATTTTGTTGAATTTTTTAGCATACTTCAAATTTGAGCTGACAGTTGCATGAAGTAATGAAATTTCTTAATTCAAAAAATGATATTCATTATATTTGGTGTATGTTGAGGCCATATCTAGGAAGCCACATGAAATTTCGAACATCTTTTTGCCATAACATGAGGAACAACTAGCAGGAAAAGTGTTTGTAAATTATATAAAATCCAAACGAAGTCCGAAAATCATGAAACTTGTCTGGGTGTCATGTTATGGCATGTAGAGGGTGTATGCAAGAATTGAGAAGATTTCGAGCAAGCTGGGACGTCGGATGCCTCAAACCCAGACATCTCCACACATGATACTTGATATCGTGTGTGGAGATGTCTGGGTTTGAGGCATCCGACGTCCCAACTTGCTCGAAATCTTCTCAAATGTTGCATACAACGTCTACATGCCATAACATGACACCCAGACAAGTTTCATGATTTTCGGACTTCGTTTGGATTTTATATAATTTACAAACACTTTTCCTGCTAGTTGCTCCTCATGTTACGACAAAAAGATGTTCGAAATTTCATGTGGCTTCCTAGATATGTCCTCAACATTCACCAAATATAATGAACATCATTTTTTGAATTAAGAAATTTAATTTCATTACTTCATGCACCTGCAGTTCAAATTTCAAGTATGTAAAAAATTCAACAAAATAAAAAAAACTAATGAAATATACCAAAAAAATCAAAATAACCCCAAATTTGAGCAAAGAGTTTCAAATAATGTGGGATGGCTTCAAAAAAATGAGGCAAAAAACGAAAAATAAAAAAAATTCTTCCCTGAGTACCTTACCCTAGCACTCGGGGAAGAGACCCTTCCCCGAGTGCTAGGATGGGGCACTCGGGGAAGAGGCTTGCTTCCCCGAGTGCTAGGGTGAGGCACTCGGGAAGAGGTTGAGGCACTATCTGCATTTCTTCCCCGAGTGCCCGGTATTTGGCACTCGGGGAAGCCCGGAGCACTCGGGGAATTTCCATTCTCCCGTAGTGGTGGGCCCGCACGCACGCAATGGGACATGCAAGCGTGCGATTGTGCGAGCATACGCAGACAAGAGCACACGTACCATTCCACACTGAAGTGACTAGCTAACGAGAAAAGATAAAAAAAAGATCAACGAATGAGAAAACATGTGCATGCGACCTACATTTGCTATTCTATCAATTTTTTAATGAGAAAAATGGTTTCGTAGAATCTAAAGATCGACATATCCGGAAAATATCACCGAAAGATCGATGTTGTCTGAAATACCATAGAAAGATCCCACCGTCTCCTAAAAATAGCATTACCTCACATTTGGCGTCCACTTCGCCAACCTCCTTCCCCAGGCGACAGGCGAGCACGCCGCTCCATTGGGACACGCTCAAACTGCTCCGACGACCACATGGACGGGGCCATGGCGGAGGAGCTGGCTGCTCCAGATCGACGTCGGTGTTCGAGGATGAGGACAAGAAGTGGGTGGGCGGCCGGGATGCCGTTGGGTAACGAGGTGGCGGCGCCGGACGCCGACAGGCCTACCTCGGGGTCCTGGTATTGCGCCGGAGGCAGGGTGCTACGTGGGACGCTAGCCCTGATCCTGCGAAGCCTCGCTGCGGCGAACAGGCCGGCCAGGCAGCCACCGCCCAGTGTAACGGGTCCTCGTGTCGAGGCACCCGCCATATATCCGGGGCACCGCCCACCGGTGGCCTTGCCGAGGCTCGCACGGCGCCGGATTCACCGGGGCTTGAACCATGTCGTGCACGGTGCACCCCTCCTCTCGCTGGGGTCAGGCGGGGTGCGTGAACGCTGCGGCTACTCAGGTCAACGGAGTGACATCATCGGGACCGTGCTTCACGCGTTCCTACTCCTTGATTCATCGGGACCGAAGCTTGGCCAGGGCCGCGCCGCCGTACAACTTGCCAGGGACGAGGCTCAGGTGTTGCACCGGCGACGGGGCTGCAGGTCCATTTGCCAGGACATCATTGCCGGTGTCGCGCTGTTGCTGGCCTCTGCCTGTCCGCCATGGTGCACCACTGCTAGTGCTCTACTGGCTTGGTGCGGGGGAAGGGAAGCGACGACCTCGGCAAGGGCAGGCGATGGTCTGGGATATGACAATCTTTCGATGCTATAGGACTAATTTTTCCCCTTTTAATCAAAAAAATAGTAAGATGAGGAGAAGTATACGGATTAGGTAGTGAATCAAAGGTTAGATGAAGAGAAGCCAACTAGTGAGATAAACTATGTGATCACATACATACACATATAGTTCTATACTTTTCCACAAACACGACGAAGATTGGGAAAACTGATATATGGACCCCACCATTTTTGCGAGCACACAAAGAATATTATTATTGAAAAGTGGCATCAAACGAGAGCAAAGTTATCACTAGCCATTATTTGAATGGTTTTAATAATTAAAAACACTTCAAAGTTTGCAACGATCGGATCCGTGGCGCAATGGTAGCGCCTCTGACTCCAGATCAGAAGGTTGCGCGTTCGATTCACGTCGGGTTCAATACCCCGGAGCAGCTATCCGATTTATTTTTTATTTTGTTGATTAGAAACTCGGGCTAGTGGGCCGTTTCCTTGTGCCTGTCTTTTGGGCCGGCCGGCTTGTCTGAGCGTGGACGCCTGCCGCCGGCCGAGGTGCGGTGCGCGCGCTTTCTCCACAATCCCGCGCCGCTTCTTCCTTTTGGCGCTCTCAGCGGCGGCGGCGCACGGCAAGTGCAGCAGGCTCTCCTCCCTTCCCGACTTCCGCCCCCCCGCCTCCTGCAGTGAAAGCTCGCACTGCTAGTCTGCTAGCATTCCGTTCCCTAAGGTCCGCGCACCAGCCATGGCCGCGGCCCCCGGCGACGCTCCCCTCACTGCCGCCAACAATATCCAGGTGCGCCGTCCATTCCCGATTCGCCTTTATCCCCCTCCACAACTGCTCTGCTGATGGCTGATGCTTAGTCGTTTCTCTCCTCCCCCTTTCTTTGCAGCCGTTCTTCGTCCTCCACAAGGCAGCCGCGGCCGCCGCTTCAGCGGTGCCATCCTCCCGTGCTCGGCGGCGGGTCGACGCCTCACTCCCATCCTCCCCCAACTCCAAATCGGCGAATAAGAGGCACCGCGACGCTGATGTGCAGGATGAGGACTCCGAGCTGCTGTACGAGCAGCTCCGCCTGGAGGCCTTCCACCGAACCTGGTCCAAGATCCAGTCCACCATCGATGTATGCTCCTCTCGCATCTCTGTAATTCCATTCCGCGTCTTGTGATTTTAACACAGTGCGGTTTCTCATCTTGGAATTGTTTTCTTTGGATCCTTGCTGATTGCCTTCAGGAGGTCCTCCGGGGCATCAACCTCAAGCTGTTCGACCAGGTGCTGCAGTGGGCGCAGGAATCATTCTCTGCAGTCCGTGCTGTTGCGAAACCCTGCCATGCCGAAATCCAGCAGCCGTACCCTCTCCTGACTGACGTGATCTGCAGAAGGATACCGACTGCATTTGTTCTTACCAGTCAGTGCTGCCTGACAAATGTCCAATGGATGATTGTCCCCATTGCAGAAGAATTGCATATTGATGCGCTTATACTTTGGTCTTTTGCAGAGAATGCGGAGTTTGTTGATGACATCACAACATTCCGGGATCTCGCGGAGCATCTCCAGTCCAATGGATGTCACCTGGCCAAGCTGTCAGCAGCTGAATTGTCAGTGAAACATGGAGTTGGGGGTTGCTTTAGGAGCCTGTTGAGGCAGCTACTATCAGATGTCCCAGATGTGAGTGACATGGCTTGGCTTTAATTCTTTATGGTGTACTGTTAGTCTTAACTAATTGGCTTTAATTCTGTATGGTGTACTGTTAGTCTTAACTAAGTGTTTTCATTTGGCCTATCCTCACCACAAAAAGGTTGCTGATGTATATGCACTGGCATCTTGGTACTGTGAAGCTGAGAACTATGATCAGCCTATTGTTATCATAATTGATGATTTGGAGCAATGTTCCGGTGATGTCCTGGGTGAGCTTGTGATGATGCTGAGGTATTATGCCCCATAGAATCCATGCATTTGTTCAATTCCTTCGGCATATGCTTCCATCTTCCATGATGACCCGAACATAAATAAGTACAAACTTTTCTAAAAAAAAAGTCCATGTTACATAAAAAAAGATCATGTACTTGTTTCAAGTGACCAACCTATCCCATCATGATCGCACTTAGATTCCTCATTTGATTTTATCTGGGAAGGCATAGAGGCATCTTGCTGTGGCCCTCACCTCACTATAAATGTGTTTGTGCCCCATGGAACTCACCTGACCTTATCTATCTTTGTTAGAAGACTATCAATTACGAACATAATATGTAAGTTCAACTAAAAGCTTAAAGTCATATATTTTGTATGTATAGATTCCATTTGAGCACATACTTAGTATAATTGCAGTTTAATACTTGGCCTCTTTGTTGCAGTGAATGGGTAATTAAAATTCCAATCTTCTTTGTGATGGGGATAGCAACTACCCTTGATGCACCTAAGAAACTGCTCTCATCAGAGGCTCTTCAACGATTAGATTCCTGCAAACTTACCTTGGGGTCTCCCTCCGACAGAATGAATGCACTAGTTGAGGCAGTCCTTGTTAAACCATGCACTGGATTCTGCATCAGTCATGAAGTGGCAACATTCCTCAGAAATTACTTCTTTAGGCATGATGGAACAATAACTTCTTTTATTAGTGCGCTCAAGGTTAGTGCTTAATATTCGATTATTCTTTCATCCCCCTTTTATGTTATCAATTATGTTGTTTCTGTTTTCTTCATATGCTATGGGAAACTAGGACTAACTCAAACATCAGCTTGCATGCAGTAAGCACTTCTCCATGGAACCTCTAAGCTTTTTGTGCATGGGAGTACTTGAGGAAGAATGTGAGGTTGCTGCTATTCATATTCTGAAGATAATACAATATTAACTGTTTACATATTACTACTAGTATCTACTCCCTCCGTCCCAATATAATTGCACCTTTGGGACTAGGCACCAAAACCAAAGTGAATGGGAAATGACGAAAATACCCTTGCAGATATCAAACTACGGTGAGTGAAGAAGCTTCTGGTCACACACGGAGTCTCCTGCTATGGTGGAGATTCCTTTTCTTTTCTTTCTGCCTTCACATGTGTGGACGAGGTTGCTCCACGTGTTTGCATTTTTTATGTTCACTTCTGCAACCCCTGCAGCCACCGCAGGTCACAGTGCCATGGAGCCTGGTATTGTGGGATTTTTTTTGAACTTCAGACGCCCAAATAAACTGGGACGGAGGGAGTATATTATAACCTCTTAGTTTCTCCTATATATATTGTCTAATTACTAATTGAACTTCATTATCCAAATCTGACTTTGGTTGATTTACTGCCATTTAGGAATTTTGGCATGATAAGTTTGAAGCGCTACCTCAAGTGATGTGGAAATATGCTTTTGGTCTTCCCTCATGTTCAAAGTATAAGACTTGGAAACACAGTATTCAATAAGTATTTTACTGTAATGTTTAAGTATAAATGTTTGGATTGCAGTGCAGAGAACTCAAGCAATTCTAGCAATGACATGGTAAAAGGATTGTCTGACCTACTGAAATTACAAAAGGATTGGGGTTCTGTTCTTTTGGTAAGCTTTCATTACATCCATGAATTGTGTTTTTTGTGTCAATTTTTTTCAGTCATTCCAAGTTGTCAAAATTATCTTAGCTAAAATGCCATAATTATAATAATAATACCTGTGGTTTATACATTGTTTTACAGTGCCTGTATGAAGCTGGAAGACATGACAAAGTGCAGCTTTTAGATATTTTCTGTGAGGCAATCAACCCAGATCTGCGAACTCACAATGCATCAAACAGTGATATGTTCGCCTCTAAAGTGAACAGTGAAAAATTATCAGGAGTGAAGCTGGGATCCGGTGATGTGTTTATGGCCCAAGTAATGAATTCATTAAGGTAAGATGTTAAAATTTGGTTTCAGGATTTGGATGCACCAATCTACGTTATTACCATTATTAGAACTCGAATGTTCGAGGATGGGTTCTAGTGCAATAATCAAGGGCTAAGGCTACATGATTGGGAACGTGGGCTCGGTTTATGTTGAATTTAGGAACTCTTTCCTGGACCTGAAAAAGGAAAGGAAGAAAATGCATTTTAACTAGGGATGAGAGAAGAATAAAAACAAACAAAAACTAGGTCCAAACAAATGCCACTGTTGCTGATCCTATGAAGCAATATCGATTTACTGACACTTACAAGTAGTTTTTGTATGAGTCATGCAGTCACACTTACTGATTTTGTCATTTGAACAATTTTGGGGTGTTGCTAGGGCCACCAAACTTCAGGAGCTCCTTGTTAGGTCACTGCCCTCACCTTCCTAGGTTGACATGTTCTTGGTCGAGGTCCTGTAAGTTTTTGTGACGCGTCTGTGTAAGCTTTTTCTTGGGTATGTGTGGGTGTGTTCTTTGTATTCGGGTCTTTTGTCCTTAACTGGTCTCGTTGTACTCTCGTTTCTATCTTAATGAAATGACACGCCGCTCTCTTGTGTCGTTCGTGAAAAAAACAACTTTAAAGGGAGTACATTGTGCTGTAAGATTGATCTCCATTTGCAATTGTGTTATTCTGGAGCGTAAAAGTGAATGAAATATGTTCTTCTGGATCAGGTACCTGCCAATGGAAACTTTATTACATGTCCTTGAAGTTTGGAGTGACCATTTAAAAGGAATTAGTGAGGTAAGTTCACTTCTGCATTATTTCTTCTTTCAAAAAGTTTGGCACACTGAGCTATCAGCTAGTTGAACTTCTTGAATTCTCTTTAATGATCTCTTTCATATTGCATAGGGTTAGCGCAAATGAATCTCTTATCATTAACCACACCGACAAGGCTTAGAAATTAAGGCCAGTCTCAATGGAGTTTCATGCATTAAATTTTGTTGACGTGGCAATGAGATTTGGAGAGTTTCATGGGATGTGAGGGGAGTTTCATCCCCATGAAACTCCACTAGCACAGTTACCTAGTTTCTAGTCTAGGTAACTGTGTGCAATAAAACTGTGCAGCCTAAGCAAAGTGCAAAGCATCTAAAGAGCATCTAAAGCAAAATGGTGACAAGGTGCATGTCACGAGCGTTCGGTAGCGAGCAGATGGGATAGCCGTGGGAAGTGGCCGGCCGCTGCGCTGCCGGCTTCTTGCCCGTGACGGCGCTGAGTCGCCTGGAGGCGACGGTAAACAGAGGAGGGGTGAGGGCTAGAGAAAGGAGATGAGGAATTAGATTAATTCTTCCTTGTCTATTGATTCCCATCGGCTGCATATAAGTAGCCCAGATTACAATCTTTTAACAAACCGCCTAACAAGTCTTAGAGATAACCAACTACCAAATCTAACTCAAACACTATTACTAGTAAAAGACCAAGACTCCTACTGATTGCAAGCCTGCCGCCTGTGCCTACAATGATAGCCAATGCCGACCATGACAGTGCATGTAGGCACGACCCAAGGACTAAGTGCGCACAGCCGCACAGGCACTACTTTAAATATATTCTGAATTTTTATCAGGACTTAATCTATCGCATACTGTTTATTGGAAAATACGTATGCCGTCCAGTACCTTAATGTACCCCAGATTGTATGCATTTTGTTTCTCTATAGTAAACCACATGAATTGATTTATTATATTTTGCTCTCCAAATTCATTTCCGTGAAGCTTAAACATTTAGTTATAGTAGATATTTCTGCTTGCAATGATGGCTTTTGCTATAAAAATGAGCTATCTTTTTGTTCCTTCATGTTCAAATCATAGGGTTTTTTTTGTTAAACCAATTTCAGAAGATTTTTCCTCTTACAACCTTCTTTAACCAAATAGATACTTTAGCCCTTAGATTAATTGAAGTGACCCGATTTGAACTTGTTGCGGATGTCAGACATAATAGTTGCAAAGACAGTTGTGCTAGTTCTCAGAGTGCTTGTTCCCTTTGTAGATCCATGAGAAAGTGAAAGAGCTTCAGTCAACCACAATTGATGCAGATAGTGCAAGGTCTGCAAAGGAAAAGTGGACAAGGTAAGTTAAAAGGCAGCTAAACATGAACAATTGTACTGAATATAGTTAGTGTAGTAGAATCACTGGAGATCCTGGTTATTGATCTGGCTAGTTTAGTATTCCTTAAAATACTTTATTATATTAGTAACGTGAGGTTGATTATACTAGGTAATCAAAACTTGATTTTACTATTTTTGTTATTACCTGAAACTAGCACACTATCAATTTCTTATGCTGCATCAGGAGGTCAACGGGCAGTGCTGGAAATGGGACAGCTCCATTAAATGAGAAAGCTGCCATGCTATTACAGGACGTTACTAGGTAAAAGATATAGAAAATTATTAACTCTGTATAATTAAACCTAAGATAAGAAATTTCATATACATTGAAATTATGTTGACGTCACATCAAGACCACTTCATCATTTTATTTTGGAAAATTCTTTTATCTTTTCAGTTCATTTGTTCTCAACATTTGAATTCTGTATATCCAAACAGAAAATACTTGGTGCCTGTTGAGTGTTTACCTTTTCATGAAATCATCTGCTTCAAGAATGTTAGTGTTCTCCAATCTGTAAGTTCACTTCTGACTTACTGATGGTCTTAAATTATCTAGTCATGTTCTGAAATCCAAATCAGTGGTAGTTAAGCAAACCTGCAAAACAATGTCATCCTGATTTCTAGCATTGCATCTCAATCCAGGCGCTGATTGGAAATCCAAGAAGAATGGTTCAACTTGATCTACTGAAGTCACAGAGCCATCTGAAATGCTCTTGTTGCAGTAGAAGTGGGACTGCTGTCTCAGGATCCTTGCATGACACATCAATTATGTAAGTACATATATTCATTTAAATATCATTTGACTGGTTTCTGTGAAGTTGTGATTCTTTCAATATAAATGCTACTGCACCATGAATAAGGGAAAGCAATGACAGATAGTTTATTTACCCATTATTTAGTAAATTCCAGTAGAATATATATGCTTTCAGTTTTATCAAAAAAAAATCAATGAACCTTACTGCCAAAGGGAAGGAGATTAAGGAAACTTTATTGAAAATTTTCATGTCTCTAGATGAACTCATTGGGGACCTTAAGTATGTGGAAACTAACTAGATGACGTAGAAGGAAAATGATTTTGTGATACTTATCCTTATTTAAACCCTAATCAAAATACTCTTTCATACATCCAAGTTACCAACTACCACCCTGTGAATAGTGCTGTGCTGCCAGTTGGCTTTGTATTGATACAGCAAGCTACCATTTCAGCTTAAGTTTGAAGGACCCTAGAAGATTAAAAGAATAGGAATTCAATTGAATTTTGTAATGAACTCTGGAGATTAATTTTAATTAATCTTTGTGAGATGAATTGTATCCTTTTGCTTTGCAGGTGCAATCTAGCCCAAGAGTATGGTGATGTAATTAACCTTCATGATTGGTACACATCCTTTGAGGGAATTATCAACAGCAAAAATTTAAAAGTCAAACGGAAATCATATGGCTCCCCCTCAAAGAAGAAATCAAAATCTACAACTCCAGAGAGTGAAGCTATGATCCAGTATCCTTCAATTGCAAGCTCCATAAATATATTTCTGTAGCGCTTCTTTGTTCTCCAAAAATAGGAAAATCAGAAATTTGAAAGCATGATAATATAAGAGCTTAATTTTGACAAACTACTATTCTGCCACTCACCACTACTTCTATAATCATGGGATTAGTTTGTAGGAGAGTGTGGAACCACTGATTTTCCTTGGAAATATCGGTTCATTGTATCTTGTACATTATTCTAAGTCAACATAATCCTTAACGCAATGTCTTCCAGAGCAAGGTTCTGCAGAGCTGTTACTGAGATGCAAATCACTGGCCTTCTTCGGATGCCAAGCAAGAGAAGGCCTGATCTTGTGCAGAGAATCGCCTTTGGTCCTTGATGGTTTTATGTTGGTGTGCTACACGGGTGAAGAAATCGCTACATACACCAAGATGAGCAAGTCGGCAAGCTAGATTAGCTCCAAGATGGCTTTATTGTTGGAGTCAGAAAGCTCGTGATAGTAAAAAGTGGAAGGTTCACCTTGTATTGGTACATGTAAAGAATGAAGTGTGTCAAGAACCTTAAGATGTGAGCAACAAAACAAAGCAGCGGCGACGATAGCTTCCTCCCCATCTTATTTTCTAGCTAGGGCAGTAATGATCATGACCCATGGGTTACTGGCATTTCTTGTCTGTAGAGCTGACTTAATGAAGCTCTGATCAACGTTCTTGTAATATATACTATCTGTCTGTGTGACTAAGCCTAGATCCTGAACAATTTTGCAACTTGGGAACAGAAACGATAACTGGTAATATCCTACAGCTTGCCCCTTTCTAATAAGTATTTATATAAGGAATTGCCAGGCCAGATACGCACAGCAGCAGTAGGTTGCGGGGACAAATTAGCGAAACATTATGATGAAACCATTGTTGATAAAATAATAGTAAGAATCAACTTTATTTATTACTCCCCCTGTTTTAAAGTATAGGTCGTTTTGGATTTTTTAGATGCATAGATATTAATAAGCATCTAGGTATATCTAAATGCATAAAAAAGTCTATGAATCTAATAAAGCCAAAACAACCCGAATTTAGAGCAGAGGGAGTATTGTCAAATGGACCAAAAAATATCACTTCCCCTCCGCATATCTCAAAATATGATATTGATTAACTTTATTTTTGTTAAAGCTAAGCAACACCCGTTACATTAGCATGTCAAGTTCGAGCAATTAAAAAAAAAAGGCAGCAACTGGTAATCACCACCATTAGCACATTAGCGTAGTGTATGCCTTCTTCGCAAAATCGAGGCGCATATGCATAAATACAGGCCTAAAATACTACCCAAAAGAGCATAACATCCAGTAAATGCAGCATGACCACTGTAACAACAGTTCAGAAGCTGTCAGCACCCTGCTTGGTGATGGTCAAAACAAGACCGAAGTGATCACTAGGGAAGACAGGCAGTTCAATCTTCCGCATCTCTTTCCGAACCTTCTTCTCCTTGAAGTATGAGATTCCCGGTATGGCCTCCTTCCCTATCATATCAATGTTGTCAATCTTGAAGTCTTCCAGCTTGCACAAAAACCGGTCCATTCGTTTCTGCAGCTTGCGATTGCCAGACAGCATGCCGTTGGCCTTCGTGTCGTAGGTCCAGCCACTGTCCCCAGGCTTCAACTCAACCCAAGCATCAATCCACCCATCCTGCAGAGGGAAGGGACCGTCTCCTTTATCATCCCAGTTCATATCCCCACAAAGTATTGCATTGCGGAAACGTCCCAGAATTTCCAGGGATTTCTTTGCCTGATCTATGCGTTCTTTGCTATACATCTGGTCCCACTTAGGAGGTGCAGGGCATGGGCTCTCTAGGTGGGTTGTGGCTATCACCAACTTCATCATCTCTCCTGTGCTAATACTTGAGATGCAAAGCTCCCTTCCCATTTTTGAGTTAAAAAAGGGGATGCATTCAGATGGCTCAACCGGCACTTTGCTCAACTGCAATTGTTGAGGTTGAAACAAATCAGTAAAAATAAATGAACTACAGAAAAATAACATATGGACCATAAAGGGAACAAAGCAGTAACCCTAGGAAAAGATCGAAGTTGAGGAATCTAAAGTAAGCACATATTGTGAGAGGGATATATAACACCTGAATTCATAAAGGACAGCTTGTGAGCATCATAATGTCTGGAATGTGTTGTGTCCATGTGTTAGCAGTACAAAACCACATAGTGGCACCAGGTTAATGATATCTCAACTTTTTTTTAACATTACAAACTGTGGGATGGCGATGGTGATTTTGCTCCACACTATTGAATTGTCCCTAGAGTTCAACTATACACTTGAGGTGAGTACATCAAGTAAACATGATGCCGCATGACCCAACACATCATAAGTTTTTTTATAAGTTTAGGTATGAAATATGCAGTCAAGTTCTTTAAACATGACAAAAAAAAACGTGTAGATGTTTGGATTGACCATATGAATATGAAAGTATGTATAGCTCTTTAAACTCATCCATATTTTGCAAGCCTTACATAAACAGAAAATGTATCTTAAGAGTACCTGAAAAGGAAAACAATCAGTAACTTCTTTTGGTGCAGTTAGAAATGGTTTTCTTTATGCATGTTCTATTGCAAGAACTGAAGACATTCATCCCAGAAATTTGAAATCATATATATCAATTATATCAAACATGAAGTTGGAGAGAACTACCTGCATGCAGTAATACGGCTTCAGAATAGCCATCTCCTGTGACAACAAGCATTTATATTGTTGCCACCATTTAGAGTTTTGCATAAGAAGATGTATGTACGGTGTAACCTCCTGCATATCCACATATCAGATTCCACTGAGAAGACAAAAAGGAAATAAATGCATTAATTCAAGGCTATAAATGGGGACCTGGAAGCAGATAAAGTCCGGACTGTGGTGCATAATAAGATCTCCAAGAGCATCCATTCTTCTGCTCAGTTCCATATCCTCCCGGAACCAGACATTGTATGTCATAATTTTGAAGGTCTTCTTATCCAAATGAATCCCAAGATTTGCTGTGGAAGGACATTTTGAATTTTCATGTGACTATACTAAAAACAAAATGCACAAGTAACAGTTTTAAACAAAAAAAAAACAAAACAAAATGTACAAGTAACAGCTTGAAACAAAAACAAAATGCACAGTAACAGCTTGGAACAAAATGAAGCCAGAAGAAACAGATAACAACAAGGTCTACACAAGTCATACATCCAGTCAGCTTAGTACACTATGCAACAGAAATATAGTGACATGGCGACATGGGTATAACACCTGAATAATGAGCCGATTGGCAGCTGACATAGCGTTATTACTCTTATCGGGACGCTGTCAAACTAACTTTACTGCAATGCCTCATCTGTGGCAAACTGGCAATCCATCATGTCCCTTTTCAACACATATTGAAAGGGATCAGAATAGCTAATTACTTATATTTGTCACCACATACCCACACCCCCACTCCTGAACAATTGGAATGACAAAATCTAATTATTTTCCTTTCCCAAAAGATATATCAGATAAGCAACATAACATAGCACAATTATAAGACAATAACATGACAGAACGGATTGGGGGGCTGGGGGCAATTCACCAGCAAGAACCATCCCAAACCTGCAATACAGTACAGAGGGCCGCGAGCGAACCTTTCTTGGCAGCAGGCGCCTTATCCTCCCCGTCCGCGTCCCGGCCACGGCCCGCGCTATCGCAGAGCTCAACGATATCCGGTGACGCAGCGCGCTCCCTCTTCCTCTCGCACCGCCGAGGGGGCGACGCGGAGGCATCAACCAGGACGGTGGGGCTGTCGGCGGAGACCTTCACGGGGCTCACCGCCTCCGCAACCACCGGAGAGCGCTCCCTCTTCGTCCCGCACCTCCGAGGGGGCGATGCGGAGGCGTCGACAACGACGACGGAGCTATCGGCGT
The DNA here is from genome assembly GCA_947561735.1 of Cenchrus americanus. Lineage (NCBI taxonomy): Eukaryota > Viridiplantae > Streptophyta > Magnoliopsida > Poales > Poaceae > Cenchrus > Cenchrus americanus. The sequence continues at coordinate 63,988,250 of OX387240.1, forward strand.
GGACCTTCACGGAGACCTCCGCCTCCGCAACCGCCGGAGAGCCCTCCTCCCTCTTCCTCCCGCACCGCCGAGGGGGCGACGCGGAGGCGTCTACCACGGCGGTGGGGGTATCGGCGTGGACCTCCACTGGGGGATCCGCCTCCGCAACCGCCGGAGAGCGCTCCCTCTTCGTCCCGCACCTCCGAGGGGGCGATGCGGAGGCGTCGACAACGACGACGGAGCTATCGGCGTGGACCTTCACGGAGACCTCCGCCTCCGCAACCGCCGGAGAGCCCTCCTCCCTCTTCCTCCCGCACCGCCGAGGGGGCGACGCGGAGGCATCTACCACGGCGGTGGGGGTATCGGCGTGGACCTCCACTGGGGGATCCGCCTCCGCAACCGCCGGAGAGCGCTCCCTCTTCGTCCCGCACCGACGATGGGGCGACGCGGAGGCGTCGACCACGACGACGGCGGGGCTATCAGCTTGTACCTCCACGGGGCGCTCCACCACCCCAACCGCCGGAGAGCTCTCCCTCTTCCTCCCGCACCGCTGAGGCGGCGACGCGGGGGTGGCGGCCACGACGACGGGGCTGTCGGCGTCGACATCCAAGGGGCGCGGGGCCTCGCATGCCTCGCAGGAGTCGGAGCAGATGGGATTCAGCAGCGTGCACTTGGCGCAGGACCACTCCGGCGGCGAGCGGGAGGGGGAGGTCATGGTCGGCGCTGGGGACTGGAGGCGGAGGCGCCGGTTCTCGCCTTCTCGGGCGGCGGCGGCGGCGGCAAAAAGGGCGTGGTGGCTTTTCGAATTTTGAATGGAAATGCGGCCGCTTTCAAACAGAGCGGTCACAGCTGATCCGGACCGTCTGCTAACCCGATCGGACGGATCCGTTGTGTTTCCGTCGTGGTGGAATTTAGGAATATATTTGGGGGAACAAAGTTGTGGCAAGGATATCTATATATATGGGATGTGTTACCTAGTAATCGCTAAGATCTACTACTGCATATACGAATCCATCTTGTAAAGCAGAGGAATATATTGGTCGCTTAATATTTTTTTAAATATCATGCTTCCAACTAATATCAATAAACTAGGGCAGACTGCATTTTGAAATGTACTGTAGTTTTATAAAACTATACTTTGGCATGAAAAATGACTAGTTTCCATATTTTTCTTAAAAAATAGAATCCTGCATTGGAAGAACTACATCAGTGATCAATAAAAAAAATGTTCTTGTTCACATAGTCACTGTAAACACCAATGTAAATTATTCAATACAATTGGCACGAAAGAACCCAACTGTTAGAAATTACATCAAAATGGAAGAAAAAATATGAGAAACCTGTCCCAAACTAAACGAAAAAAGAAGAAGATGAAGAATCACACACATTACCAACACCTAATGGAAGAAAGAAATAGTAAGGCCTCAATTGGTAGGATTATGAACTTGCATTGTTTGCTCCCCGTCCTAATTGTCTCCAGCAGCTTGTCGTCGCGCATCTAAATAAAACAGCAGTATGCAGACGCTCTCCTCGCGCACGGAAAACGGTCTCCAACGGTGGAGCGCACCCCTCGCGCATCGCTTGCGCTAGTTGGCTCCCGCGTGCGATCGGAGGCCGGGGAAGCAGGAGGGCGCCGCCGTGCTCGAGCTCGAAGAGGAGCTCCCGCCCTCGCTCGTCGCTCCCTCCGTCGGCAGGCCCACGCTTTGGGATGCGGCCGAGACCGGAGGTGGTCCCGCGGTGGGGTGCCGGCTCGCGGCGGGCAGCGCCGAGGCGGTAGAGGAGCCGCAACCGTGGGCGCGAGCGGCGACGGAGCTCCGCCCCTGCCACCGTGGGCGCGCATGGGGAGCTTCCCTGATTGCGTTCTGGAGGAGGAGGAAGGCGGCCCCCTACTGGATCCGCCTCGCCGCCGGCCTTGGGTCCGCCTTGCCGCCGACCCTGGATTTGCCTTGCGCCGTCAGATCCGGGCTTGGGGAGGGAGAGGGTGCCTTCCCTCCAGCTCCGACGCCTCCCCTTCCCCTTGCTCCACCGTGCTCGCCGTGGAGGACGGCCAGCACCGGGATCTCCACTGCGGGCGGGGTTGGACGGCGCGCTGCGGCCCCATCCGCTGGGAAGAAGACGGCGGGGCGGGGCCGGGGCGGGCAGCAGGTGGGATGCAACATCCCCAGGGATGCGCGAGCTGGGGGCATCACTGCAAAATGCAGTAGGCTTTGCTACAGTGCGAGGTGCGCGCGCAAAATGCAGATGCAGCGCGGGCTGCAGCATCTATTGGAGATAGTCTAAGCTAGCTAGGTAAGCGCATCATGAGCAATCAATCATTCTCTGGTTCAAGCTGAGAATCACATACTGAACTAAACAGAGATTCTTTATTTCGAAAGTGGCAGCGGGACAGCGGGTAATCACCTCTTGATCTCGTATACAAATAATCGTTTGATCTGAAGCTAATTAAGCTGATTAGTACTGGCATAATACTGAAACGAACCGTAGAAACACTGAAACAGGCTGCTTGCATTGATGTCCTCTTTTGAGTTTCACGTTTCGCGGAACACCAATGGCGAAATGGTACGGTCACGGATTCACGGGTGGACTTTTAAAAATTTCGTGTGCAGCTCCGACACGCCTACGTACAGAGTAACAGAAAGGTGTGCTGGCTCCCACAGAAAGTTTGACACGTCGCACTCACCCCGCCGCCAGGTGTCCATGTCTAACTCACGCGGCGGCGTTTGGGTCCTTCCCTCCGGTCTGCGCGCGTGTGGCAAGCTTATCCAAAACCGGGCCGGATCCGTCGAGTAATCGCCAGGGCGTAGTATATAACACAGGGCCACCGGCCAGCTCGCGATCGACTCACCGTCACCGGAGACTGAGAGCAGACAGCAGAGTGCAGAAAGGGAGAGAGCGGTGGAAGGTGAAAACTGAAAAGTAGGAAGCTTTGTGTGGCTGCAATGGCGGACATCGCGCTGCTGGTGGTTGAGGAGTTCGAGCGGGGGACCAAGAGCAAGAGGGCGGCAGCACTGAGGCGGGGGAGCCAGGAACCGCCTGCCGTCGACGGCGACGGCGACGGCTGCGATCGCGCAACTTCCGCCTCCGGCAGGAGCAAGCAGAGCGCTTGGGCGGCGGCATTGGCGGCCGGGGCGCGCGCGGAGACTGGGGGCGCGCTGGGTCTGACCGCCGCCGACGGCTTCTTCTCAGCTTAGCTGCCTCTCCTCTCTCGTCTGCATTCTGTCTAGTACTAGTCTGTAATCTGTAGGAGATGGCTGTGATTTCTTTCCTGCCTTTTCCTTTTTTTCTGTGTTGTGAATATGTGGCGTTGTGCAAACCTGGTGTCAGTTCTGGAATGCGAATCTCGATCACTTTGTTTCTACTGCTTGCAATTACCGATCTCCAAGAAGCATTACCCATGACCTTGTTTAGGCAGCAGTTGACCACAACGATTGACAATGATGTTAGGCACAACCGCACAATTCACCATTTAGCAACATCTTTTGTATACTATTTTATTTATTTATTTATTTATTTATTTATTTATGCAAGAGCTGCTAAAAAAACACTCCAGCAATATAATGTCATTTATTCTACAGAACGTGCTAAGTCATTTCGGCGCTCAAACCATTTCGCAACAATGGAAAGCCGCTCAGACCATCTCGGACAGGATGTGCCGGTATCTGCCAAAGTCCGACGTGGCCTTGAAGCTCGGGGTGAACTCGCAGAAGAAGCTCAGCACGGCGGCCAGGTTCTGGGCACTGTTGTTCGCCACGGCTTTCTCCAGGAACAAGGCGGGCTGCACCGTAATAACCTGGGGCCAGTCGTCAAGTCAGCGACCCGACGCGATAAAAACGTCCCAGGGAACGAATTGCAAAGTGAATTGCTGGCGAGGGGCGAGAGGTTATTAAAGAGAGTCATTTACGTAGGTGCCATTAAAAAAGATGTCAGTTACCTACATGCCATAAAAAAGTTCGGAGACACCTTTATGCCATGAACTCAACTTTGGTTTACGTGTGTGCCATTCCGTCCGTGTCCCGTTAGAACTTAACGGTTTCATTGCTCTGACATGCGGGACCCACGTATGGAAATGGCAATTTTGCCCCTGAGTGTGGGGCCCACTGCTTCTTCAACCTTCATCCTCTCATCATTCCGTCAATCCATCTGCAGAAGGGTTCACACGGGCTCGCGTGGACGCGCGCGGAGATCGCTGCGGCGGCGGCGGGTCCTCGTCAAGCTCGATGCCTCGTGGTGCCTTCAATTTCTCATCCCCGCGCTCCGGTCCTGATCTCCTGCCCCTCGATGGTTACAGGCAAGTTTGGTAGCTAGCTCCTGCTGCTCGTCGATTCAACCAGTCAAGTCGCTTGGATCCCTTTCTGTTAGTCGTGTCGTGGCATCCCCATCTACAAGTGGCAAGGATCGTGCGCTTTATTTCCGCAATGCTCATCCTGAATGGTTGAATTTGTTGCCTGCTGCGTTAACTCATCAATCCGGCCGATTTGTCCTGCCAGTCCCTTTTTTGTTTCTTTATGAATCCTGGCACCCGCACGCCTCTCCCACCGGCAGCGGCGGCGCTCCCCTGCGCCAAAGCTCGCCCGCGCCGGCCGGGGCGCGGCGGCGCGCGCCGGCGCCGGTCCGTGCGCGGCGGAGTTGCCCCGCTTCGGCACCGGCCGCGGCGGCGCTCTCCGTGCGTGCCCGGCCGCGGCGGCTCGCCCGCACCGGCACTCGGTCGCGGCAGAGCTTCCCCGCGCCGACCCGGCCGCGGCGGGCGCGCGCGGCGGGAGCTGCCCCGCGCCGGGCCCGGGGAGCCGCCCGTGGAGCTCGGGGAAGCGGCGGTGGGGGCGTGGCGTCCCGCGCTCGTGCGCCGCCGGGGCTCCGCCTTCGAGGTCGGACGGGAGGGATGGGGGCGCCGGCGCCGGTTGGGGAAGAGAGAGAATGGGCAGGAGGAAGGAGAAGAGAGGAGGAAGAGATTGGTGGGACCCACATGGGCAAAATAGTCATTTCAGTTGTCGGTTTGACACCGCTACCTCGCAATGTGGACAGAATGGCACACAGGTAAACCAAAGTTGAGCTCATGGCATGGATGTGTCTCCAAACTTTTTTATGGCATGTAGGTAACTGACATCTTTTTTAATGGCACCTACGTAAATGACTCTATTAAAGAGCAAATAGAGGTATATAGGTACCCTGTATTTTCTGGCGTAGCGTAGGGCCTCGAGGTAGTACCCATCTTGCAGAAGTGCGGCGACGTAGTCATGGTGCAGGCTCCGCTCCCTCAGCATGTCCAGGCCCAGCTTCCTTGTTGGAGGGTGCTGCTTACCCAGTTCCATGAGTTGCATTGCTAATTCCTTGGACGGCTCCAGGATCTGCAGGGATTGGTGGATAACCAAAATGAAGACAGCACAAAAAGTGTCTGATGAAACATCAGTATCACTTCTCAAATCAGAATGTGAATTCACATTTAGCCGTCATATTAGATAAACATGCAACTAGATCTTGTTTACACAGAACTCAGGTAAATGTACCAGTTATTAGACAATCAGGTAAATGTTAAACAAAAAGGTAATAATACCATAGGCAACCAACAAGTGAAACATGCCCACTCAAAATGAAATTACAAACCAATATTTCCATCTTATTTCTTTTCATGTGAATTGCCTCTACTTTTTTCCAGTTTTGCAATTAGCTCAGTAAACAAAAATAATTGCTAAATAACAGCAGAACCATCTTGGACTGCACCTTTACATTCCAAAGACGTGATATTTTGCTGAATGACATTGCTGCCATCATCTTTTCCACCAGAGTAACAACGCATAGTATACTAGGCAAGCAAAGTGTATGAGATCGTTCAACTGATAATCATTAGAAAGTCCATACCACGTATCGGGAAATATAGCTCAACAGTGAACAATATAATCATCATTGAAAACTGAGAACAATAAACTGACCTTGCTTGATACAAACAGTGCTATTTCAGCATAACGGTTGCTACGAGCTAGCAGTGTTGCCATCATCACATAAATGTTGGGAGGAGCCTTGAGCCCAGCCTTTGAGGTGCTGTAAAAAGATAACAAAGTATTTATTCTGAATTTCTTAACTTGTTTTGCCTTGAGATGAGATAAACAGCACGCGCTAAACAAAAATCAAGGCACACACTGTAACTGATGAAGTCAACACAAGAAAATAAAGATAAAACGGATGGTGGCAGTAATTTGTTAAGAGAATGATCGTCAGCATTACATTGGCTAGACTAAACATAGTGAATGGTTACATGGTCATATGGCATGGAATGATGGAACACAACCACAATCTGCAACGTCTCCTAGTGTTTTAGCATTCAAAGTGATTGTGAGGTTCTCCTGGTGTTTTAGCATTCAAAGTGATTATGGGGTTCTCCTAGTGTTTTAGCATTCGAATTTTAGTAGAAACTTCCTCCACTAAATGCCTCCTAGTGAAGATTCCCATGTGCCATGACTAGTGGTATTGTTTTATCACTACTTAAAAACAACTAGTAGAAGCCCACCATTTTGGTAGTGAACCACCATGCCAATCGTGGGGCGCTAATATTGATTTATTGTTCTTCTATATCACGAACACAAATATTGATAATCCTCAACAATTTATGAATACTAAAACAACAAGAAATACCTCCGCAGAAACTCCATGATGACAGCAGTAAGATATGCAGGGTCACCCATCATTTCATCTTCCACAAGTGCAAATACAGATTGAAACATCTCAATTGGAGAAATTGCCACACTACCAGCATGTTGTCCATGCTGCATGGATGCGCCTGAAGATAACGGTCTGCTATCTTGACCTGCAACTTGCTGTCTTTTGTTGATAACATCAGATGTCTGGTAACCTGATGTTTCCTGACCTGTCCCTCCTGATACATTTGTAATCTCATCAGAATCTGATGATGTATTTAAAGCTGCCGTGTCTATTCCATGATCAACTCCTGAGTTTGCCTGCGTAGACCTATTTGCAACACCACCTGCTTGATCTGGGTTCACAGAAGGACTAACTGTTGTTCCAGGACTTGTTTCCTGAGAAATCACATGGGAACCTTCAACAGGTTGACCAACCAACTGTTGGCTTGGCTCATGGGTTCGCCTAACTCCAGGAAGACCACCTCCCATTTTCATCAAGCGAGAATAGGAATCAAGAACAACATCCATTGCCTTAGCAACTGTAGTTACTGGCCTCCTCTCCAGGATGATTGTACGAACTATGGAAAGGCATATCATCTTAACCTAAATCATAATAATCAATATAAATTGGTAAGATAAAGGTAAAAAGTTCAAAAAAAGGGAGATCCATCTGCGAGTGGTTCAGGCCAAAATTGAACCAGGTATGCTTGTTTGTGAAGTAATAGAATTAGTATTACCATGCTTGCATCAGACTTTCGTCTCTGAAGGAATTCCAATACAGAAGGAGCGTCAGAACTACTAGCAGCAATAGCCTGTAATAGCTATGTTAGAGAAAACAGAAAACAATGCATTTACAGCAAAAATGTTGTAAAAACAATGAATTATTAGCAATTTCTTACCTCAAGGTCTAAATGGAGTTTCCATAAGAGCCCATTCTCAGCATCACAGATCAAGTCAGGGATGAGAAAGTTCCAACCATCTCCATAAATGGTTCCACCATATGCACTAGATTGACTATCCGCAGTCTGAGAAGCTTGCCTACTATTGCTGGGCAGCCCTCTCACTAGCAGTGGAAGTGGTGCAGAAACTGGTGCATAAGAATCCAAGGACACATCATAAAGTATGACTACTTTTGCATCTATTTGATGAACCATAATTATGTTGTCAACCGCACTAACTGCAATTCTGCTTGAGTAAGTAGGCAGGGTACACTGAAATTAAAAATTGTGAATTAGGAGCCAGACATTCCTTGTAGAGAAAGGAAACAGGGAAAATTAACTCAGACCTGCTGTACGACAGCATCACGGTAAAAACGATACAAATTCAATGACGTACTAACTCGGTCAAGCTGCAAGCAGTAAATCCTACCATAGCTGCCAAATTTGAGAATAAGTTAGTGGAAATGCTTTGCAAAAAGAAACACAGCATAAACTGTGATTGCTAAAGTTTTGCCAAATTCGGAAAGCATACACTGTTACAATGTGAACATCATCTGCAGCTAGAACAGGCTTGTTGTTTGCTTCAGCTTTAGACATCATCATCTCAAACTTTGGTATTTTGACAATCCCACCTGCAGAAAACTGACAGAAAGGAAGGTTAAGAAACTTAGCACACAACTAAAAGAAAAAATTATTTGTTTGGATTTAATACATAAATAAATGCTAACTCGAGAAATAATCACACTGAACCAATGTATTCAATCTGAATAAATAATCAGCACGCAAAAGGAAAAAAACAAGACAGTTTCTGCAAAATTGATTATTGTAAGAAATGTTTGTGTCGGTGCGGAAAGTAGTCCCGACACTAACTAGTATGAGCGCTGAGACCTATCTCTCGGCCGGTGCTAAGAAATACTATGACACGGGTTTTATCCTGGTTCCGGCCGTGGGCCGTACGTCCAGCAGGGGGGCGCTCTAGGCGCTGTATTGCGTTGCACCGTAGTGCTTGCAGAGAGGGGCTACAAGCGTGGCGGGAGAGGAGGAGAGGCCTCCAGGTCCCTGAGGTTTGATTGAGGCGAAGTGCCAATATCGGAGTGAAGGCGAAAAACGTGCCAGTAAGCAGCTATCCGTCGTCCCCCGCGGCCTGGGGACCGACTCCTCCTTTTATAGGCCAAGGGGAGGCGGTTTACAATCGTGCCCCACAGGGCTAAAGCTACACATGGCGGTATGGTGCACAGCGACACGGAGTTGATGGTCGTCCTGACGAATCTTGCTTCTGGGGAGGGCGTCGTCTCGAGTCCTGTGCTTGCCCAGGAGCGGCTTCGAGGGTAGCGGTGTGGGAGCTTCTTGTTTGGTCGTCGTTCGTGCGTCAGCTTCGAGAGTTGGGCTGACGGAGGGTTGGAGGCCACACAGCAGCGGGTGTGGCGAGGTCTTGTCGTCCTGGGCTCTCACAGCGTCGGGGATGGTGCTTCAGTGCCCGGAATGGCAGCACAGCGGCGGGGATGGCCGCACAGGGCCGGAGTTGGCGGAGGAGACGCGCTCCACTAGTCCAACGTCACGGCGTCGTCCTGCGCGAGCGCGGGATAGACGTCCGTACTCTTTTTGAGGGTTCCGCCGTCCTCTTTCAAGGGGTGCGGCGTGCAGGTCGTACGGGAGTGGGCGGCACAGTGTCACGGAGTTGACACCGGCCTTCCCGCACAGTTCCTCTGCAGTGCCGGGGATGGCCGCACGGGGAGGGTTGGCGGAACAGCGCCGGGATATGATTTCCAGGCGGTGTCAGAGGGCCGGAGTGGCGAGGATTCGCTTTTGACCCGGGCGCCCGCATCATACCAGAGCATTTAATGCTCTGGTCGGGAGAGTGGGCGCGGGGGCCGCGAGCTTAGGACGGCCTCGAGCGAGGCGGAGATTCGCCCGAGGGGGCGTCCGGCCCTCGAGCGAGGCGGTGACTCGCCCGAGGGGGCGTCTAGCCCTCGAGCGAGGCGGAATTTCCGTGGTACGGCGCTTGACCCTCGAGCGAGGCGGAGATTCGTCCGAGGGGCGCCGAGGCTGGCCGCTCGATGGGCCGCTGAGATTTATTTTGGCCGTGGGCCATTCTCCGCACTGGGCCGCGACTACACGGGGTGCGATTTGCGGTTTGTGGGTTTGTTTGTGTTTTGTTATTTCGCGAAAAAAGGAGTTTTTCCCTGGTTATTAGGGGACCCTTATGGCTGTCCCCAACAGTTTGACATGCTCAAAAGTTTCACATGAAAAACTAAGCTCAGCACCGAATTAAGAAAACAGTGCCAGCAGGTAATTAGCATAAAAAATATATCCACATTAATATAGTATATATGTCAAAGGGTCTCCTGAATTTGGGACAAGATCCCATGAAAAATCTATTGGCATATATGTACATTTGCTTTTTTCCCCCTATATTTTACATAAAACATATGCACCAAAGCAGTAAGTTACACATCTTGCAACTAGAAAGTTTCCTTCCACATATGACATGTTATGTCAGTTATTATCTGTAAGATGTTATATACTCTATAAATAATCAATTTAAATTTACTCACATGAGAATGGTTCAAAAAAGAAATCAGAAAATTATCAATGGGGGGATCTACCTTATAGGACAGCCACATTATCAGCCAGCATCAGGCATGGCTCAAGACAGTAAAATGCAAAAGTATCCGAATCAAAGGCGTACTAAAGGAATTCGATACATGGAGTCTGGAGGATGTTGTCTCAAAATTGCTGCCATTACCTGATAACCACTAAACATCGTGCATTGCATTCCAGAAGCAAGAAGAATCAGCCTACTTTCATGTGTATAAAGATACCAGCTCACATTGAATTTCTTTGATTCCACTAAGCGAAAAGCATGGGACTGAGGCTCGTAGGCAAGCAGATCTAGGCCACTGCAACAGAAACTTACTGCATAAGTGACTTAAAAATATGTTTGTCTCCTTTTAAAATAGAATTAAAATACGAAAGACTTGGCACTACTTTTCTGAAGCTGATTGACAACTTAACAACACAAATAATAACATGATTTATTGGCTTAACAAATAAACAGCTAATAGTTAGATGCTTCTATGAAGGGGACTCATTGTACACTATCTGTTCCTGAAGCTGTAGCTGTAACATGTTCCACATACCTTGTTTTAACAAGTATAACATCACATGTGGGACAATCTGTCCAGAAAAAGCCGAGAATAGCTTCGGAATCAGCTCTGCACTTTTTGCTACAGGTCTCCCCTGTTTCTCTATTTCTGAATTCAATTTCATGTCTGGAACGTTGAATCCCGATGACTTTATGATCCAGGGAATATCTAACTGACATGACAGGTCCTTCATTAACTGGATCTGAATTTGGAGGTCCAGGTAGAATAGATGGAACTATTTTCCAGTACAAAATCTGCAGAATGGACAGGTTAACTTTAGTGCTAACCAGATCTTTAGCAAAAAAAACAAAAGAAAATCAGCTGATTAAATGTTCATATACCCGATCAGCTGTTGGAGCTATAAGGAACTTATTTGCATCATCATAGAACAGACCCCGGATGTCTGGTATATCACATCGCAGTGGAGGATGTTGTACATAAGCATGAGACAAAGCCCCAGGAGTGCCCAAGCCACCTTGCATCTGATTGCTCAGCATTCTATCTCCTCAATGACTATATAGACTGCTTCTTCAACCAAGCAAATAAGGCCCACTTTTCAAGATGACTGAAACAAGAAAGAGACCTGCAGTCAACATGACACAGTTTTTCTTACTACATGCTAAGTTGATAACAAAATAGCATGATATCAAATATTTTCCTTTGGTTTCAAATTAAGAGCCAGATTCTCACCTTAAATCCACAGCAATTGCACCAAACGAGATTAAATGGAACTTTCTACAAATATGGAACCTCAAGCTTTGTTCTTAACCTTCCAGAACAGAAGAGAGAGCACAGTTACAATTGATGTCTTATAGACAGGAAAACTACTCATTTTCAGACATTAGGGAATCATAAAGATTCCAAAGACAAACAGAAAATAGATGTTTTGTATCTGAATAAGAGTTGACTCAAACAATGGAACACGGCATTTAAGGCAATGGACACCTATAACTATAATCCTACATGACCTAGATATCAGGGGATGCAATCAGAACAAAAGACCCTTCGCCCTTGGCATATAAATTGCCTACTCCTAACTTTAGGATTTAATTGGACAAATTTAGTAATGAAGCCACAACTCCAAGCCAAGCCTCCTACAGTTTGAATGAACCACAACAATGTGGTGTTCTCATGTATAGACCATTGTTTCTGGAGGACCTAGAAAACATGTCAATATGTGATTACCTTATCTAGGATAAAATGATCAGTTGCAACCACATTGGCGCTCAAGTACATGCGCCTAACTTTATGATTCAATTGGACCATATATATCTGTTGGCAGAGAAAATTACCACAGTCTGCATGCATGCTCTGAGCGCTAGAAACTCCTTAGAACACATATTATGTTCAACCTCAGGGACCTTTGCAGCTATGCATCTCCCATAATCTTTTGCCTACATACATAGCAAAAACAATAACATCCACAGCATAAGTAGAGCAATGACAAGGCAAGTTGGCACAAGATCTTTCGAAATTAGGCATTCTTCATCAAACATACAGCCAAGAAATTTGGTCATGTGTCCGACATAGCTAAGACAGAGAAGTGTAGCCGTAAATAATTGCCATTTGTCTGGCAAGATGTTTTTCCTATTTAGGCACACACTTCAAAGCCTGTGGCTAAGACAGGGAGGCGCAACATGCTTTAGTACTTAAATTTAAAAGGCTTTAGATTGATCTCATGCATATGTTAACATTGCACACATCCTCCATACCAAATAAGGCTGTATTTACTCTCAAACAAATGCTTGGATTGGCACTGAATTCCAGTATCAGAACCGAAGTGCAAAGACGCTTCAATGACACGGGATAGGAATCACAAGGAAACTACTATCACAGCAAATAGCAACTAGCGAACATGCAGGAGCACTCTAAGCAGCAAATCAGCAATCTATAAATGGTAGTTGCATTGCATTTAGATAAAACAAACTAGACCCCAAAGCCGTGCAAAACTCCACGAAATCTACCACCATTAGAGCATCGGGAAGCAACGAACTGCTAGGAACAAAACACCACAAGGTCAATCAATTCCCCATGCGTATACCCTTATAAGCCCTACTTGATTGGTCACACTAGAACTTGGCGCGGCAGATCGAATCATGAAGCATCACCACATCAGCGTACAAAGAAGGGATGCTAGCGAGCGAGCGCGGGAGCGACCGGCACCTGGGACACGCAGGATGCGAGGATCCGGGCGAGAGCGGAGGAGGATGCCGCCGGCTTCCGCTCCTTCATCCGATCCCTAGCCCGGATACTCAGGCCGCCATGCCCCACACAGACCTCACCGCAGAAGCGCCTCCGAGAACAGCAGCGAAAATCAAGGTGGCTTTCCCGCCGGAGTTCGTGCCGAGCGGCGGCCAACGAGTTGGATGCGGCCGTGGGTTGGTTTGGTGGGGCGAGCTCGTGTCTGCCCGGCGTTCGCCGCTTACCTGCCGGTCTCCGGGGTAGCGGCGGATGGGTGGGTCGTGGAGGAGGGTGGAGGGAACTTGGGCTAGGCCGGGCCGTTTCGGTGCTTTTGCGGTGGGCTTGGTTTCTAGTCGGAAGTTCAGAGCCCAAACTAGAACGTGAAAATGACGGCATTTTTATAGCCTCATAATTACCGTATACAAATATGTAAGTGTGCGTGTGTTGTGAGCTTTTTTTTTTTTGAGATCGTGGTAAACCTCAAGTGACTTGGGACATCGGCTATTTTTTCACTTTCATTGCGTAGTTGTAAGCTGGAAGGAGATGGAAAAATTAAACAAGTTAGCACGTGGTGTATGCTCCAATATTATCGTTTTCACGTGATCATCGTAATTGAGTTTTTAACTAGAAGCTTCTGGTAGGACGAATAAACTAATTCTAGAGAATATTCGTAAAATCACAGAACATGACAAATGCAACTGATATGGCGATCAGGCTGATATGATTTTTCCTTAGAGGTATTAGAGCAGCTTTTGTAGTCATATCAGGCAAAGGGCAAATGCACCTTTTGCCAGGTAAGCATGACCGACACTGTTCCGACCAATCATTCTAAGACTCATGGCCCTATTTGGAAACCATAGGAGTGTGTTTGGGATTAGAAAGCTGATGATACTCTGTAGTCTTGAACCGTGTCCACTCTATGTGACAGCCTAACAGTACATTACAAACATAAGAAATATAAATAATAAAGCAATATGACAAAGCACATTCTCCCTAGTATTTTGTTTCCCTTTCGAGAGCAGTATTAGAGCATTTTAAGAGTTTCTAAATTTTACTTTCTGAATCATCATTTAGAGAGTTATTTACATAAAAATCACTTTTAGATTTTTTTCACTTTCCAACAGCTTTTCTATTTCTTATGTGCCCTCAAGAGAGTTGTTCTCGTCTTCTATATTTGAATAGTGAAAAGTCTGAAATAGAAGATGGTTATATTTGGATGACCATTTAGAGCAACCCCAACAGCCTCTCTGGCTCATTTTCTATCGGTGAAAAATGAAAAAACCCAACAAAAGAGCGTTCCAACAGTCTTGGTAAAATCTTGCCTCGCAATCTTCCTCGCTATTCCTCCCCTTCTGCTCACGAACTTTGGCGAGCTCTCTCCCCCTCGCAAAATCGCCACATCTCCTGGCATGGACCCTCCCGCGCTCGTCCTCACACCAAAATGGAAGCGGAGGGACCAAATCGATTGTGAACGAAGCTGCGTGAGGGATGAAGCCTCGTCGTGCCGTCGTACTTCGCCAACTTCCTGATTGACTGGGACGGATCTGCGCGAGGGAGCGGCCAGCTTGAGCACGGCAAGGACGGCCTGTTGGAGTGGCTGAGGCGGAGGCAGGTCGGCCGACTAGAGCGGAGGCGGGGCGGCCCGCCTGAGTAGAAGGATAGGGAGTCAATGCCGATTCGCCTGAGCAGAGGTGGGTGGCCGGAGCAGATGCGCATGGCATAGCGAGTGGGAGCCGGAGTCGACGGACCTCGAGGAAAGCTGTCTTCCACGGTGGTGGAGGAGCTCGTGGCCGCTCAGAGCCCTCCCAGCCAGCAGGCGGCGGTGGAGCAACGCCACAGGGGAGGTAGATGAGGACAACGTCGAGCTACGTCGGGACGCCGGTAAGGACGCGCTCACGACTGTGCCACCGGTAGCTCGCACTGCGGAGGACGCCGCCAACTCCTGCACCGGTCCACCGGGGAGGAAGACACACCATGGGGAGGTGGGAGAAGATGTGCAACGGCCGCGGGTCCGGAAGGAGCTCGCCGCGGGGGCGGAGCCGCGGAGGACAAGGAGTCGACGTCGAGCTTGGGGCGGGGGAAGAAGCACCGGTGTTGGCCTCAGGAGAGGGGGGAGCTCGCCGTGGGGGCGGAGTACGAGGCACATGTGTCGGGCTCAGGGCGGAGGGGGAAGCTGCTGAGCTGTGTCATGGGGAGCCGGGGAGGTGGAGGCCGGCATCGTGGGGAGCCAGGAAGGGCTGCGGCCGTCGGGGAGGAAGGGGTCGGCGTCGCTGGGGCCTGGATAGGAGAGGGAGAAAGAAGAAGTGCAGGGGAAAGGGAGAGAGTCATCTACCTACATGCCATTAAAAAAGATGGCAGTTACGCACATGCCACAAAAAAGTTTCGAGACACCTGTATGCCATGACCTCAACTTTTGATTACATACATGCCATTTCGTCCACCATCTGTTAGAATTTAACAGTTCCATCATTTTGATGAGTGGGACCCACGTATGGAAATGACTGTTTTGCCCCCTGGCCATTTACATCTATCCTGTCCTCCTCCCTGTCTCGGTAGCCGCCAACGACCTGAGCCTGCCGGTACCTCTCGCCGGCGCTCCCCGCGCGGGCCGGGGAGAGCGCGAGGGACCGGCGGCGGAGCTCCGCGGCCACCCACGGCGGCGCACGTCGAGCTCCGCAACCGGCCATGGCGACGCGCGAGCTCCGCGGACGGCCTCAGGCGGGGACGCTGTAGGACCCCCGACACGAAGGCTGCCATGGTGACAGGTCCTTGAGCGACGGTCGCGGAGCTCTGGGCAAGGAAGCTGTCGGTCTAGGCGCACAGAGGCCACCGCGACCGGCCACACCGGCGGGCTCCGCCCCCGCTCGCCGATCCCCGTTGGTTGACGGAAGAGCGGCGCGACTCCCCGCGCACCGAGCTCGCCGGGATGGCCGCCACGCGCGCTCGTGGGGGAGGCCGCCGCCGCTTCCGGGCAGAGAGCCTGCCATGGAGGCCTCCGTCGCTTGTTCGATGCGGGTGTGCCGGGTGCGACCAACCTGCTTGCTTGTTTGATCGAGGAAGGAGGAGCAGAGAGCAGGGCCGCCGCCGCTTGGCCCCCTGGAGGACCTCACCGGGCCGGCGGCCGCCGCCGTGGACCTGGCAGCGGGAGAAAGGAGAAGGGGAGGAGGAAGAGAATAGGAAATGTGGGGCCCACATAGGGTAGAATGGTCATTTCACATGTCGGTTTGACACCGTTAGCTCATAATATGGACGGAATGGCATAGGGGTAAATGAAAGTTGAGGTCATGACACACAGGTGTCTCGAAACTTTTTTGTGGCATGTGTGTAACCGCCATCTTTTTAATGGCATGTAGGTAAATGACTCTCGGGAAGGATAAGATTAGGGATGAAGGGGATGACACGTGGGTCCCATCCGTCAGTGCGTGGTTGTTGGGATTTGAAGGGTGAGAAATACAGAGTCGGTTGAATCACCTAATACAATTTTGTAGTTTTAATTTTTACGAAGGGTTAAATCTTCAAATTCAGTTAGTAAAAATAAAGTGGCTGTCGGAGTTGCTCTTAGATAAGTTGTTGGAGGACATTTTCACCAAAATCTCTATTTTTACCATTACAAAGAATACAGAGAGTCTCTTGGAGATGCTTTTGCGAGGGAAGTTGAAAGTGATAATCTATCTTGCATAATGCACATCAGTGCTTGATAAGTCTTCCTCTGTTTTGAGAAGCGCGCGCGCGCGCGCACACACACACACTCCCTCACACACATATATATATATATATATATATATATATATATATATATATAAAAGAGGTATTGGCAAAAGGAAGCTAAGAGATAAATTGATCATTGCACGGAGAGAAGGGTAACATTAATCGAAATTCGATTACCTTTGAATTTGAGTGTTGCCCTGGTTGAATTTTGGTCCAATGATTTTTTTAGATGCAAGACGTACAAATGAGTTAAGTAGTACTCCCTCCATTCGAAATTATCACCATGTTCGCTTGGCTTATCAGCCACCAGCCAACAGTACTTTTCTCTCAGAACAAACCAGCCATCAGCAACCAGCCAGCAGTACTTTTCTCTCAGAACAAATCAGCACCAGCCACCAGCAACCAGCCAAACGAACAGGCCGCATAGGTTGTTTTGGTTTTATTAAATTCATAGATGTTGTTATGTATTTGAATACACATTATGTCTGGATGCATAATAATATCTATGCATCTAGAAAACCAAAAACGATTTGTAATTTGGAACAGAGGAAGTACCTTTTAGTGGGGCAGGGCCCAGCCCCCATCTTGCATTTCCCCTGAACTTTACCAGGTAAAGAAGTTTTTTAATGGTTAGAAATGAAGAGAAAATTCTGCATATTTTAATTTTATAATTCAGCAAGTAATTCATCATATAAATAAGTGAAGTCGCTATAACATGACATGTGTTTGTGTTCGTGATTAAAACACTACTACCTTTTTGAGACAAATTAAGAAGAGTGGTAACAAGTCTAACATGCCCTTCATTAAACTTGGTCCCACTGCATGTGCATGGTATGAATGCACGCATGATCCCTGCATGGCAACATGACCGTCCACCTTGAAATGGTAAAGTTTGTGCATGCGTGTTAAAACACTTCATTTCTGGTGCATAACTCCCAACCCAGACTCTATGGTAGAGTCTAGAGTCATTAATTACACTGTCACCTAGGCAAATTGCTGATGTGGCAAGCAATTTAATGATGAGAGAGGGGTGGAAACTTAGAAACCAAGTCTAAGTTAGACTCCAAGTCTACACGCAAAACGAAGCCCGTGCGGATCCTGTGTGGCCGCCCACATGTGCGATGTGTCCTCTTATTTAATAAAGCTGGAGTAGAAGATCCGAGAGGAATATTAGATAGACTCCATGGTAAAAAATCTGCATTGGAGAATATAATTTCTTATGATAGAGTCTTCGAGATATAGACTCCATGGGTAGAGTCTGGGTTGGGAGTGCCCTAAGTGCATTAGTATTTGCTCATTTATTTACCATTTGCTAAAATCTTCAATTTCAACTCAAAACATAGCTATATTTGGGATAAATTTAAATGTTAAATGTAGTTATATTATGGACTTATATAACATGAACGATAGAAAGAATCAGAGAAAGTTCAGGCACCGGGTGCACCGTTACCATCTAGTAGATTAGTCATGCTGATCGTAGATTGTCCTCAGTTGGTGCACTGTAAATCTGTAATCATGTATGGTCTTACAAATGTTCTTTAGAAGTAGTTTATTTGTATTACCACAACTACAGGTAAGAAAAATAAACTAATTCTAGGAATATTTGTAAAATCACACATGACAAATTCAACTGATTTGGTGGTCAGGCTGATATGATGTTTCCTTAGAGGTATTAGAGCATCTTTTGTATAATCTTGAAACGGCCTATGTTAATTTTTTTAAAGAGATGTATTCACTATGTGAAAACCTCAAATAAGTAACGCGACATTGATAATAAACTTATGTGACCCGTTACCAAAAATATTAAAGGTAACACATGTCGTTAACACTGTTACCAATGAGTCTAGTATGTTACCCATAAGATTTGCAGGCCGCAACCTAGCCTTATTAATATTTGTGGTAACGGGCCACAGAATGTCTGTTACCATTGCTGGTTCCCGTACCCGAATTTTCAATTCAATCCCGTTAACTAGCTAACACTCACGTCCGCCCACCCCCCACTCGCATCTGTCCATCCCCTTCCTCTTGCAGACCCTCACCATATATATCCACTCCCTCTCCCTCTCGCTTCTTTGTCGCGAGCCCACGACCCTCGCCCCCCCTCTGCCTTCACAGACATCCCTCTCCCTTGCCCCCGGTGAGGCGGCCTCCCCCTGCTGCTTGCCCCCACCTGTCCTCGTCAGTCTCTCTCCTTTCCAATCTCTCTCTCTCCCACTCGGCACCGCCGACCGGTGCCACCCCGTTGTTGCCTCACTCCCTCCCCCACCACGTGCTCCCCCCCAACCCTAGTGGAGGGTGCGAGAGCAAGCGAGATACATATCTGGGAACGCTAGAACCCTGAAAACTTTCATGAAGAGGGTGACACAGTGGTGGTGTATGAGCGTCACAACATGATGCTCGCCGTCGTGGTTCGCATCAGTGGTGTCCTCTAGTACTGCTTTGGAATCTTCTTCCAAGGCGTGCTCCCTTTCGGACCCAAGGTCTTCGGTGCTTCCGACGGTGGCGGAGGCAAGGGCGAAGGGGCAAGGGGGATGCCATCGGGAAGGCTGGGGTCAGTGACAGAGGCAGGATCAAATTTAGGGTGATGAATTCTTATTGTTTCTTCATCTTCACCTATTTTTCATTTCCCCCCTCTCTTCTTCTCTTCTTCTTCCTTTAAATTCAATGGAGCTCTTAGGAGTAGGGGGGCTACAGCCCCCTAGCCCCCCGTTGGACCCGTCACAGGCTGGGGTGGATTCGTGAACCTCCTAGCGTCGACCTCGGAGCTTTGGACACTGGTGCTCAACCACCGGACCCATCAGATCCTCTACATTGATGACATCAGCCTTGTCGTCGCCTACCTCGAGCTCGTCGCCGGTTATGTCGTTCTTGAGTTTGAAATGTCTTTGACTAACTTTGTTCTTTCTTGTGCAGGTTCAATTCAGAGCAGTTGGGAGTTCTTGTTGGGTTTAGTGAATCCCCCTCTCTTGCGATCTCTCCATATATAACTGTGACATCGTGTTGGGAGCTTCGTCCATTCAATTTGGGTTCGAGCTGATGGGTTCTGTAATTGGGGTGTAGGATGAAAACCTCACACTACGAGTATTTAAGGTAGCATGTGATGTGGTGTTATAGGTGTAGGAGATGGCCATGGATCTTGCATGTCGAGGTATGCTTTGCTTTGTGAGCTTAATTGTTCTTTGTTCGTGTGCTGCCTCTGGTTATTAAGGCATATAGAGATCTTGTGGGTTTAGTTACTCATATGAGTATTCTATGACATGTATGGTATGTTTCAAGATATGCATTAGGTCTTAGTGATTTCTGAAGGTCATTGACTCGTTATAATCTAGCTTGGTCCATTAGGTCTTAGTGATTTTTGTTTAGTATGGAGATGTAAGAATACTTTTATGAATCATTAAATTTCACCTAGAGTAAAATTCAGTGGCAGTAAACTTGTACGGTTGTGTCATCTAGGTCCCAAACATGGGATTTTTGAAATTTGGGTCCCTCAACTTGGAGGGTTGTGTCATCTAGGTCCCAAACTCAAAATGTTTGATATTTGATCCTTAAACTTGCACGATAATATCATTTAGGTCCCAAATTTCAACATTTATATAGAATAAAAGGTTCAATTTTCACCCTATTATTTTTAAAAAGTAAAAATAGTAACTTGAACATATATTTTTTTGAAAATAAACTTGAACATATAATAACTAAATAACTTCAAATAGAACACCCAGTGGCATTTTTATAAGAAATTTGGTACCTGTTTCATATTTTTATTATTAAAATAATAGTTATGACTTAGATTAACATAGTTTTCTTTAAAGTTTCATAAATTAGGTGTAAATCAAACCTTTTCCAGTAAAAATTTTGAGTCTGGGACCTAGATGACACTACCATGCAAGTTTAGGGACGCAAATACTATAGATCATGAGTTTGGGACCTAGATGATACAACCGTGCAAGTTTAGGGACCTAAATATCAAAAATCCTGAGTTTGGGACCCAGGTGACACATCCGATCAAGTTTAGGGACCGCTAATGAATTTTACTCTTTCACCTATTAACTAATGACTATCCATGAAGCATATTAACTCGTTGTGTCAATTTCATTGATCCTGTTGCATATTCAGTTTATTTGGTGTCTCATCTATTTTTCCTGCAAATTCTTAGCTCTTATCAGTTCACATTTTATATATTTCGCTTCTATATTTGTTTGGTATCTAGTCTCGATACATGTTGGAAATAGGAGTATTTCTCTTTAATTACCTTACATTTGAGTACTGCATTTTTGTTTACAGTCTTGGTGTCAAAAATTAAATTAACGTATCTTGTTAGATATGTGATCATGCATACTCCCTCCATCCAAAAAAGAATGACGTTTTAGGATTCAAAATTTGTCCCAAAAAGAATGACGTTTTACTTAATTTTGTATGTGTGCATGTGCATGTAGGCATGCAACAATCAATTAGCACCTAATATGACAAATAAATAGGGGCAGTTGAGGTCATTTCGCCTCCTTAATAATCTGTCCTAAAATTTCTAAAACGACATTCTTTTTGGGACAGAGGGAGTACTTGTTTTGATTGCCGGAGATCAATGCCTACACAGGGAGGCGGCGGTCATAGCGCATCAATGACCAGTGATGGAGGGGGCGGGGGGGGGGGGCATAACCTGCTAATCTCCCATTAGATACTTAGTAGTCATTAGTTCATGCCTCCCATTACCTACTTACTAGTATTCATTAGCTCAAATTAGAGCCCAACAAGTGAAGCATTTCTTTAAACCAGCTAACTAAAATGATAATATGTGACTACGATTATAAGAGCGGGAAACCTATGACTTGCCACCTATGGTTGATTTCTGGCTCCACCCCTGTCAACGCCTATAGCTACAATACTTGTATGGTAATTGTTTTTTTAGTTAACTTCAGTCTTATAGTTGTGATTTTGGTGAGGTTCAGTTCCCTTATCATTAGTTCACGTGATCATCATTGTAATTGAGATTTCTACAGAATACTCGTAATATCATGACAATTGCAACTGATTTGGCGATCAACTGGCTGATATGTTCTTTCCTTGGATGTATTATTGGAGCATCTTTTCTAATAATCAAATTGACTAAAGGCACCATATAGTTATTAGGCATGCCTTTGCTATATTTTTAAATAATGTATTTTTAATAAATAGTACTGTCATATGTCACGTGATCCACGCCACCAGTTGGCGATTATTATGAGGTTGTGGTACTAGTAGGTCAGGTTTTGCTACAATAATGGCGAATGCATGCCACCGATCTCGTTATTATAGTTTATTTACGAGTGCTGCGGCTGGGTTTACTTAACGTGCATATATATGCACGTAAGCTATCTTTTTTTGCTTAATGCTTAATGTTCTTAAAAGTTTGTCTAAATATCCACGTGCTTTGTGGCAGTTGAACTGCATATATGCTTGTTATCAGTAAGAGATCTCATCTCCACTTACCAAACGCGGAAAGCCTCTGCATATAGTACTCACTATATAAGCACACCCATGGCTGCATGCTGCAGTCGCACTCCAAATTAAGAACTCAAGCCACACAGCAAACAGCCTGCTAGCTTCTCCTATTGCCTCGTACTGTGCCGCCAAGCTGCTACGAGCTTTCATTGTTGGTGATGGGCAGCTTGCCACTTGACGCGCCAGTCCAGCCACTGGACCCCGAGGCCTTCGCCGGCGACTCCCACGCCGTCGTGGACTTTCTCGCCGAGTACTACCGCAATGTCGACAAGTACCCGGTCCGGGCGGCCGACCTGGAGCCCGGCCAGCTCCGCAAGCTGCTCCCGGACTCGGCCCCGGAGCACGGGGAGCCGTTGGAGGACGTCCTCGAGGACGTGCGGCGGGACATCCTGCCGGGGCTCACCCACTGGCAGAGCCCCAGCTTCTTCGCCTACTTCCCCATGAACGCCAGCGCCGCCGGCTTCGCGGGGGAGATGCTGTCCGTCGGCCTCAACGTCGTGCCCTTCCTCTGGGCCGCGTCGCCGGCTGCCACCGAGCTCGAGGGCGTCGTGGTGGACTGGATGGGCCGGCTGCTCGGCCTGCCAAGCCGGCTACTCTTCTCGGGCGGCGGCGGTGGCGTCCTGCAGGGGAGCACGTGCGAGGCCGTGGTGTGCACTCTCGCCGCCGCGCGGGACCGCGCGCTGGCCAAGCTGGGTCACGAGGCCATCATGAAGCTGGTGGTCTACGCCTCCGACCAGACGCATGCCACGTTCCAGAAGGGCGCGCGGCTCGTCGGCATCCCGCCGTCCAACTTCCGCGTCATCCCGACGTCGGCGGCCTCCGGGTACGGCCTGACCGCCGACGCCGTTCGCGCCGCCGTCGATCGCGACGTCGCCAGCGGCCTTGTGCCTCTGTACCTCTGCGCCACGGTGGGCACGACAGGGGTCGGCGCGGTCGACCCTGTGCGCGAGCTCGGGGAGGAGGCGCGGCGCCACGGCCTGTGGCTGCACGTCGACGCCGCATACGCCGGCAGCGCGGCCATCTGCCCGGAATTCCAGGGCTACCTGGACGGCGCCGAACTCGCCGACTCCGTGAGCATGAACCCGCACAAGTGGTTCCTCACCAACATGGACTGCTGCTGCCTTTGGGTCGCGAGCCCCCGCGCCTTAACCTCCGCGCTGTCCACCGACCCGGAGTACCTCAAGAACGTGGGCACGAACGGCACGGGCAAGCCGGCCGCCATAGACTACAAGGACTGGCAGATCTCCCTATCACGCCGGTTCCGCGCCATCAAGCTGTGGGTCGTGCTGCGGCGCTACGGCGCTGTCGGGCTGCGAGCGCACATCCGCCGTCACGTCACGGCAGCGAAATGGTTTGAGCGGGCAGTGGCGGCGGACGAGCGCTTTGAGGTGGTGGTTCCGAGGAGGTTCTCTCTCGTATGCTTCCGACTCCGGCAAGGGTTCGTGGGGGATGACGAGGTGGACGACGTTAATCGAAAGCTCCTCACCGCGGTAAACGAGAGCGGGCGGGCGTTCATGACCCACTTCGTGGCGGATGGCAAGTTCTTGATCCGGCTCGCCATCGGTGGCGCCTCGACGGAGCTCCGGCACGTCATGGACGTGTGGGAGCTGCTGCAGGCAAAGGCCGATGAGGTTCTACAGCGTTATCAACTCTAAAGGGCTATTCACTCTCACATTATTCTCTTATTCTCTTGTCATCCCTCTGTTTCAACTTACTATTCGTTTCGATTTCTCTTCTCCACATGGTATTTCTATTGTGTTTGTGTACTTTATTTTCTTCTCCACATGGTATTGGCAATTATTGTGTGCTACTAATAATAACTATGCAATTTATTTAATTTTCCAAATCCTGGTCAAATTCAATATAATGTCACCTTATATTAAAAGCTTAATCTCTCGTAAGGAAATGTGATCGATATTAAGGGTGCGTTTGGCAGGGCTCCGGCTATGGCTGTGCTGGTGGAGCGGATTCTGTAGGGGGGCTAGAAACTATTCTAGGAAAACGGCAAAACAACTTCTCTTGACTGTGTAATGGATAAGAGAGTGAAATGTCCATAATACCCCCTCTCTTTTCTTTTCTCTTCTTATTTTTTTCCTTCTTATTGTTTTCCCATCCCTTTCCTTCCCCACTTATCACCTCCTCCACCTTATCCATTCACGCCTCCTCCACCTCCCATGACCGGGAGCTCCCCCAACGCTGGCCACCTTCCAGCTCCACCTCCCAGGGTCGGGAGCTCCTGCGCCGTCCCGGCGCCCATGCGCCTGCCGCGCCCCTACCCCTGAATGACCGCGCCATGGAGCTCTCCCCCAGCCCTGCCGCGCGTGCCCTCTACCCCCCCACTCCCTTGCCCTTGATCGCCGCAACCCTCACGCCTGCAAGCTACAGGCCCCCACAGTCGCCTCGACCAGCTCTGCCATGGTCAGTGCTCGTGCCGACGCAAGGTGTCTCCGTTGGGACCGCACGTCGTCGGGGATGTGGGCGTCGTCTTTGGCACGAGCCAGCTGGAGCACCACGGCTGGTGCCCGCCACTGGCCACTGGCCCCAACCTTGCCGCGCGTCGAGCCGCCGTCTGCCTGGTTCCCTCTCGGCATCGACCTCTACCTCGTCGGCCTCCTCCACCCCCCGGCCCGCCGCGCAGCCTCCTCCGCCCCAGCGCTCCTTTGCCTGCCCTACAGCGCACCGGCGGCCACCTCCAGTCGCGTTGGCCGCCCGTGCCCCCCTCCAAGGGCAAAGGGTGGAAAGTGGGGGGGGGGGGGGGGGGAGTTGCGAGGAGTTGGTTTTTCCAGCTGCACCCCGTCAAAATATCTCTAGAGAAGGTCAGTGAAAACATCTTTAGCGTGTTGGAGCCATTTTGCGTCGC
This sequence comes from Cenchrus americanus, assembly GCA_947561735.1. Classification (NCBI taxonomy): domain Eukaryota; kingdom Viridiplantae; phylum Streptophyta; class Magnoliopsida; order Poales; family Poaceae; genus Cenchrus; species Cenchrus americanus. The sequence continues at coordinate 64,013,166 of OX387240.1, forward strand.
GGTTTGGTACATCTTCACCCAAAACAGCTCGTGAAGCTACTGGTGAAGCTGTGCCAAACACACCTTAACTACTTCAACACAGGACCAAGCTTGACAGCTCTGCAAATACTCCCTCCATTCATGTTTATAAGGCGCATACGCATATCAATGTTCAAACTTTACAATCTTTGACCAATAATTTACTCATTAATTCTTTATTTTTGTAATATAAATTTGACATGGTTGGATTTGTAATAAAATGCACTTTTTAACAATTATAAATTTATAACCATAAATAGAATAATATAAGATAAATGAATAGTCAATTATAATTAAGGAGAATGTATCAAGTCACATTGTGTCTTATAAACAGAATCAGAGGGAGGAGGTCGGACTGGAGATGGAGACTAGTTTGGATCCTTCTGACACATCACCTGAGGTGCCTTGTTTAGTTCCAAAAAGTTTACAATCCATCCGTCACATCGAATCAACACACTAATTAAGAGCATTAAATATAGATTAATGACAAAACTCATTTCATAATTAACCATTGGCTCAAATCACGAGACAAATCTAAATAGCTTAATTATGCCATGATTAAACAACGTGTGCTACATTAATAATATCTAATGATACATTAATTAAGCTTATTAATGGATCTGTCTCACAATCCGTATACTTATCTGATAATTAATTAGTATCTGTTTTTTCTCTCCTCTCCCTCACTCTCACAGCCTCTTGGTTCCTCCGGCTCCCACAAGAGCCGGATCCCCAAAAGCCCAGCCAAACAAGGTAAAATACACACACCAACACTTATATGATTATACAGTATTAAATAAATAAATAAATTTGCTGATAAACAGCAATAAAATTTAATACATATGCAAATAGATAGAGTTAGGCTAATTTTACATGAAACACATTTAAGCTCTACTACAAATGCATGAATGAAAACAAACAATAAAATGGTGGTATGAGACCTGGAATATGATACAATAAAGCCTTTTTAACAACTCTTTTTTTGAAATCTCAAATCAATCTAAAGTTTAACCCCTACAGTTTTGACAAGATCAAATTGGAAAACTAGATTATGGAATTAATTTCTCCACTCTAAATAATTTTTATACAGCTAAAGGATATGTGCAACAAATAAATTAGCTGATATATAGTTTTTGATAAGCCGCTAGGTTTGGTTACTTCGTTCTGTTTGCGGAGATGGCAAGACAGGGGTGTAAATGCCAGCATGGGGATGATGTGGGAGGTCCCTCCATCGATTTAACTAGGTGATTTCCCCGCGTGTTGTTGCAGGATATGTTACTTAGTTTTTATGATTATTTGATACACTTGGGAAAGAGTGAAGATGCTTGAAAAACTTAAAAAGAGATTGAAGGAAAAGCTGGAAAGACAGATGGTCACCTTTTTCTGTAGCAGATTTTTGTTCACGACATCTCGAAGAGCACGAGAACATGCGCTTCTCCAGCTCGCTCTGCTCCCAGTCTCCCACGCCCCATACCCGCTGGAAGTCTGCCCCTTCCCCCTAGCTGACCTCGCTTGAAAGACTTGCCATCAGGCTAGTCTTGCAGCACCAACACGACGTCGTCATTGCAGACTTGCAGTAGTCGCTCATCGCGCCGCCTCCGGCTGAATTCTGGCGATTTAGACAAATGTTGTTTCGCTAGTGGAGTGCCTTCCGAAGTGGGTAGCTTGGCGGCTTGCTCGGACTCTAGGCATCCCATCTGTGATTTAAAGAGAAGGGATCGGAATGCCAAGGGCCAAGGGATCAATCAAAGTAAATCCGTTGTTCCAGTTTCCACTTCTCGGTGATTTTTGTTGGGCTGTGCATTTATATGGGAAGTGGTAATGTTTATCAGTGTTTTAGACCGGCAAACCTACCCAGGGGTACCCGAGGTAGTAGATTGTGCGGTGAGGATCGTGATCGGAAGACCGAGAATTCGAAGGTACGCGCAAGGACACGAGACACAAGATTTATACAGGTTCGGGTCGCTAAGGTGGCGAGCCCTACGTCCTGTTTGGGGTATCAAGTATGGCGCCCTGCGCTTGGTGTTGGGTTGAGATCAGGTGCCCGGCTAGGTACCCGGTCCTCCTTTATATAGTCCAGGGGGTGGGTTCCTAGTCGGTTACAAGGCAGGAGTCCTAGTAGGATTACACGGTACAAGTCCTAGTAGGATTATAGGGGAATTCTAGTAGGAGTCCGTCTTCATCCTTTCTTGCATGGGTACCCGGGGTGTATGCCCGACAAGCCCCCGAGCAGATTGTAGTCGAGAGTAGTAGTTCGAGTAGTCTTGAAGCCTCTTCGAGTAGTTCTTGAGCGTCCTCGAGTACTGGTTGGAGAAGTCTTCGATAGTACTCGAATTGCCACGAGGCTAGAAGGTGGTCCAACTCATTTGTCTTGAAGTCGAGATTATATGGAAGTGCGGTTGCAAAATCGCACTCCATATGGAGTAACCCCCGAGCCTTAGGTTGAGTTGTAGACTCTAGCTGAGGGTCAATATTGATTCTGAATCTTCCGTTTTGAAAAAAATTGAATGATGGGTGGCATAGCAGCCCCTGAGCCTTGAAATGATTAGGTAATCAATCCAAGGGTCTTCAGTGTTCACGAAAGCCATCATCCGAGTACTCTTGCAGCGTGTAGCCCTCGAGATAAGAGAGTCGTATGAGTCACATCGAGTAGTTGTTGGTGCGGAGCCCCCGAGCTTGAGAGCGAGCGAAGCCTGCTGAAGTTATCCTTGAGTAGTAATTTGAGTGCAGCCCCCGAGCTGGAGAGATTCCGAGTAGTAGTTTGGCGTCGAGCCGTGGAGCATGAGAAGTAGTCGTGCCGTCAGAGCGGACTTTAAATGCGACCGAAGTCGACTTTAGATGCCGGCGGAGCGAACTTTAGAATGCGACTGGAAACCCGAAGGCGACTTTGTGCCGTGCGGAGCGGATTTTGAAATGCGACTTTGGAAGTCGACTTTAGATTGCCATGTGAAACAGACTTTACATGCGACTACAGTAGTCGACTTTGTGCCACGTGGGGTGGAATTAAGATGAAAAAATGAAAAACACTTTCCGGAAAGCCAAAGCGAATAAAAAATCAGAGAAAACAAATAGTTTTGCCGCCAGAGCGGGCTTAAGATTGCGACCGAAGTCGGCTTGTGCCACCGGAGTGGGCTTGGGTGTGATCGTTAGCGTCGACTTGTGCCACCAGAGTGGGCTTAAGTACCTGAGCCATGGATTTCAGACCCAAGGTACAGTTGCCGCTGGAGCGGGCTTGAAGGTGTGACTGGAGTCGACTTGTGTACCTGGGCCATGGATTTTAGACCCAAGGTACGGTTGCCACCGTAGTGGATTTGAAGGTGCGATTGGAGTCGACTTGTGTACCTGGGCCATGGATTTCAGACCAAGGTACGGAGCGCGAGTACTTAGGGTACTTGGACCCATGGTACAGAGCGTGAAGACCACGTGCAGCTAGGTTCCATCGTCGCCAGGACCCGGGGGCCGCTTACAGCTAGGTTCCATCGAAGCTTACACATGTAGTATGCCACGGAAGTAGGTGAAGATGCGACTGAAGTCGACTTTAAGTTGCCGCACGGAGCGGACTTTAGAAGCTGCCTCCTTGGGATAGCCCCCGAGTTGATGAAGTAGGCTCGTGGTGACTTGATCGATATACCCCAAGAGTAGTCAGCAGAGTGTAGCTCCCTTGAAATCCCGTCGAGAAGTGTACACAAATGAGTAGTCGGCAAGTAGTCCTACATGAAGAGGAGAACAAGCCAAGAAAAGAAAACAGTACTCATTTAAATAAATGACTTAGTTGTTGCTGCCTGGGCAGACTATTGATGCAGCCGTGGCGGTCGGCGATGGAGCCGCGACGATTGTTGCTGAAGTTGACTAGTCAGAGTTGATTCCAACCAGTTGTTGGGGGCGTGACTGCCGTTCTCGACTAGTTTGGAAAACTAGTCGAGATGAATGGTCGACGCGATGCGACCGGAAGATGACGTCATGGAAGCGCGCGACGCACTCGAAGTAGAGCCAGTGTTACCGCGAGACAAGTAGTCGCGACACACGGTGTGGCTGAAGTAGAGCCAGTGTGGCCGTATGATGAAGTCTTGGCGCACGGAGTAGTCGATGACGAGCCACGTGACGAGCCGCGCGACGTGCCGAGGCACCCGGACGTGCGGCAGAGGCGAAGTAATCGACGATGAGCGGCGAGATGAGCCACGCGACGTGTCGAGGCACTCGGACGCGCGGCGTAGGCGAAGTAGTCGATGACGAGCGGTGCAACGAGTCGCGTGATGAGACGCGCGACGTGCCGAGGCACCCGGACGCGCGGTGTAGTCGAAGTAGTCGACGACGAGCCGCGTGACGAGCTGCGCGACGTGCCGAGGCACCCGGACGCGCGGCATAGGTGAAGTAGTCGACGACGAGCCGCGCGATGAGCCGCGCGACGTGCCGAGGCACCCAAACGCACGACGTAGGTGAAGTAGTCGACGACGAGCCGCGCGACGTGCCGAGGCACCCGGATGCGCGGCGTAGGCGAAGTAGTCGACGACGAGCCTCGCGCGAGGCGAAGTAGTCGACGACGAGCCGCGTGACGAGCCGCGCAACGTGCCGAGGCACCCAGACGCACGGCGTAGGCGAAGTAGTCGACGATGAGTCAGGCGACAAGCCGCGCGACGTGCCGATGCACCTGGATGCGCGGCGTAGTCGAAGTAGTCGACGAAGAGCCGGGTGACGAGCCGCGCGACGTGCCGAGGCACCCGAACGCGCGGCATAGGCTAAGTAGTCGACGACGAGTCACGCGACAAGCCGCGCGACGTGTCGAGGCACCCGGACGCGCGGCGTAGGCGAAGTAGTCGACGACGAGTCACGCGACAAGCCGCGCGACGTGTCGAAGCAACCGGACGCGCGGCGTAGGTGAAGTAGTCGACGACGAGCCGTGCGACGTGCCGAGGCACCCGGACACGCGGTGTAGGCGAAGTAGTCGACGACGAGCATACACGAGGCGAAGTAGTCGACGACGAGCCGCGTGATGAGCCGCGCGATGTGCCGAGGCACCCGGACGCGCGGCGTAGGTGAAGTAGTCGACGACGAGCCTGCGCGAGGCGAAGTAGTCGACGGTGAGTCACGCGACAAGCCGCGCGACGTGCCGAAGCAACCGGACGCGCGGCTTAGATGAAGTAGTCGATGACGAGCCGTGCGACGTGCCGAGGCACCCGGACGCGCGGCGTAGGCGAAGTAGTCGACGACGAGCTCGCGCGACGAACCGCGCAACGTGCCGAGGCACCCGGACGCGCGGCGTAGTCGAAGACGAGCCGCGCGATGTGCCGAAGCAACCGGACGCGCGGCGTAGGAAAATTGATTCCGCTTTGACAGGAGCAAGGTGACTTGCTTCAATGGATCTCGGCGAGTCGACGAGTAGATTGATCTTGTTGACGAGGGTCCTTCGAATTCGCCCGGTGGTGATGATCACCCCTACCTAGCGCGCCAGCTGTCGGTGTTTTAGACCAGCAAACCTACCCAGGGGGTACACGAGGTAGTAGATTGTGCGGTGAGGATCGTGATCGGAAGACCGAGAACTCGAAGGTACGCGCAAGGACACGAGACACAAGATTTATACAGGTTCGGGTCGCTAAGGTGGCGAGCCCTATGTCTTGTTTGGGGTATCAAGTATGGCGCCCTGCGCTTGGTTTTGGGTTGAGATCAGGTGCCCGGCTAGGTACCCGACCCTCCTTTATATAGTCCAGGGGGCGGGTTCCTAGTCGGTTACAAGGCAGGAGTTCTAGTAGGATTACACGGTACAAGTCCTAGTAGGATTATATGGGAATTCTAGTAGGAGTCCGTCTTCATCCTTCCTTGCATGGGTACCCGGGTGTATGCCCAACAATGTTTGATCAATCGGTGCGATTGCAGCGGTTAGAAAATTTAGAGAACCAGGCTTGAGTATGGTGCCTACCAGCAGTGGGCTACCTGACATGATGGGCCAATGCTGGGGCATCACTGAGCACAATTCTTTTTAGAATGTGAAATGCCTAGTTGAGTGATGGTTTGCAATTTGCTTGCACAGGGACAATAGGGTTCAATTCAGTTATGATGTTCTTCGCGGTAGAGATTCGGGCCACTGAGGATGAACAAGGGGCAAGACGGCAAGTTGCCCACCCCTCTGGAGCCGCCATCTCTAGATATGCTCAAGTTAGTGGAACCTCTTCATCTGTCGTTTACATTAAAATCTTGAGTTCTGATGAGCTAGATACTGATGTGGAGCTGTGAGAGTTGAGAGAAATAGTTAGTGTGTACCGATTATATAGTTGTTTATGATGATGATGATTTGCCCCCCTTCATAAACAGATACTGAGGACCAATTGGATTGGTTACTTTCTTTGCATTTGTATACATGGTTGTTCTTGTTGCTTTATGCATGGTTATCTCACAACTACTACGACTCTATGAGTTTTTCTTGGACGTGCGTCAAAACAGGCCGGATGCTGTGCAGAGCATTTGCGCCCTGTTCGTTTGGCTTATCAGCCACCAGCCAGTAGTACTTTTCTCTCAGAACAAATCAGCATCAGCAACCAGCCAATAGTACTTTTCTCTCAGAACAAACCAACACCAGCCATCAGCCACCAACCAACCGAACAGGCTATTGACCAGGGCCAGGGGGTGCACAAAAGGTCGGGTAAAAGAAAATGACTACTAGTAGCTGGGTAAGAGCAACTTTAGCAGCTCCCCTTTCCCATCCCCAATACCAAAAAAAACAGTGATATAGAGGATCAGATGATAAAAAAACCTCTCCAGCAGCCTCCCTATCCCCTTCCCTCTTTTTCTCCATGGACTAAAACTCCCTCTCCATCCCCTTTATAAAGGGAACCTCTTCTCCACCCCCTATCAGTGGGACCCACTCACTTTATAAAGGAGAAGATGATGTGGCATTGTGAGACCCACGAGTTGGGAAGGAAAATAGGGAAACTGCTGGAGCAAGTTGTGTTTTAGGGATGAAAATATTTTTACTCCACCCCCAATAACTTCATATAGGGGATGAAATTTACTCCATCTGATGGAGTTGCTCTAACATCATTATTTTCGTGGATGCATTTGCATCCACAAGCTTCTACTTAGCTTCGCTCAAATGTACATTGTTTTGACTTTTCTAACATATATTTTTTTATGCACCTGGTATAATAATGTGTATTTCTAGATGCATAGCTATATTTATGAATCTCACAAACTCAAAACAACCTACCATTTGAAATTAATGAAACATAGCAAAGCTAGCATGCGCGCCAAACATTGCTAGATCTAGCTTTTTGCGCCAGTAGCTTCTACATCAAGCAGCTTGTGTGGGAAACTAGGAAAAAGAGTTTGGCCAAAGAAAAAACATTTAGGACGTGCCAAACAATGATATACTCACACTTGAGCGGAGGAGGAAGGGGAATGAGATCCTATGCAGTTGGGTCATTGACATGTGGACCCCACCGCGTTGGAGCCCACATGTCACCGAGGAAGGAGGGCGGCACTGCACAACAGACATCCAGGGATGGAGAAGCGCGTGAAGGTGACGGCAGCACTATGCCTTCCTGCGCCAACCTTCCCCTCCATGCGCCGCCCGGCCGGTCAAACAGTCTACCACATGCATGGTCACACTCACATGTCACCTAATTTTCCACATGGAGTGTCTGCGCGAGTGCGCGGTTTGTGAGACTGGAAATAACCTCACGGTCTCTTTCTTTGCCATAATAGTATATATCCTGCTCATGCACTTATTGTTAATACAAAGTTTGATGTATTTTATCTCTTGTTGATAGAAAATTTGGACTGCATATGGTAATTTTCTCCAAAGATCTATTTTAATTGTGCTATTAGAGCATCTCCGGCAGTTTGCCAAATCGAGTTGTTGTCTTTGATTGTTGGCAAAAATGTTAAAAATACCCCTCCAACAGTGGCAAAAGACTTAGTTAATTTTTTGGTAACTTGGGAAAAACTAACCTCCAGCCAGCAAATATACGCGCGCGGTGCACGCTTGACATCGTCATTTCTAGACAGGTGGGAGGGTGAAAAAATAAATAACAGAGTAGGGTTTATTGATGTACGTTTTCAAGAGGTGGAAGGGGATAAACATAATTTTGTTTCTCTCCCAGGGTTCCTGATATAAGTTAGATCTGGGTTTGACAAGTGAATTATGCCAAACTGTTGGAGATGGACTCTTTTTTTTACTTGGCATATATTTTTAGAAGTTGCCAAAACACAAGATTTGCTAAGTAAAATTTGTCAAATCTTGAAGATGCTCTTAGAAATCGTCCCTTTGATCCACCGCGGGAAATCGTGAAGGTGCCGTGTGTCAGAGGCACACGACAAATGCCAAAAAGCTCTAGGCAAAGGGGAATCGTGAAGGTGCCGTGTGTCATAGGCACACGACAAATGCCAAAAAGCAAAGGGGTTTGTCGTGAGCCGCCCTCAACAAAGAGCACTAGAAAAAAGTCGACCGACAAACAACTGTTTTGTCGAGTGCTTGATAAAATGCACTTGGCAAAAAACCGGTTTCCGGTAGTGATCACATGTAATATTGTCAGGGGGTGAGACCTGCACAGATCCGCAAGGGGGCTACCCAAGCGGTGTAGGTTGTCTAGTGGGGGATCAGGACCTAAGAGCGTAGGCGGTAGTTCTTGGATGAACTCGGAACTCGGCGAGAATGATAAGGACACAAGGATTTTAGACTGGTTTAGGCCTCCGGAGAGTAAAACCCTACGTCCAGTGTGGTGGGATTATGCGTGGAAAGAGATGTCCCCTCGATTGGAGCTCTAGGCTGCCTCATATGGCCGGCGGGCTAGGGTTTCCATTCGAGGTCGGTGGGCCCTCATCGGGGTCGGTTACATATTTAGGAAGGTCGCCTTCTGTAATTACAAAGAGGGTCCCGCGATCCTCAGACCTACTAGCGGCGCCTCCGCCGTGATCTAGGGAGAAGCTTGCTCCGCAAGCCTGGCAGGTCGTCTGCGATCTGGATAAGGTCGTCCAAGGTCCTCCAGGGTCGCCGGGATTGTGCAAACTATTTCTACACAACTACAACAGTGCGCTAGTGGAAGCACACTCGAATAATATGTTTTCATATATCAACTCATAATACCGGCAAAGATACACGGATACAATATATATATATATTTAGAATCACACAGTACAATGCAGACGCTCACAACACGTATGCACACTCACCCCTATGAATACACATACGCAAAACCTGCCCCTATGAGCACCTCAGAAGGACTGAGCACCGGCAGATCTGGAGATTCCCGAAGCCATCATTGGCGCTTCGTCGTCGACGGAAACGTCGCTTACCGCTTAACGCATCTCTAAATACCGAAACCTGGGTCCAAGCTCGAGCTCTTCATTGAGCCACGTCATTGCGTATTCTAGCCATTCGATCGTGCATCTACGGTCCAATAGGGGCGGGCCGTCCCTCGGCCCACCTACTCGATGTTCAGTTTGCACAACGTCGTCCTCCCCGGGACTTCTCTCGCGGTCGCGGCTGGTGACGGGACTGCGCTCGTCCCCCATCCCTGGAGCTAGCTGCTCAGCCCTACGCCTCTGCTGCCGTGGGCCTCTTGCGTCTGCTGCAGCGCCGCCGCCGTCCTATGTCGCTGCGCACGACCCCTCACACCCGGTCGCCGTCGGCGAGCCGGCGTCCAGCCGCTTTGTCCATTTTGGTCGATGAGATCCGCACGTGATGCATAGCCTGAGCGCGGTCATGGCTGCACGCAGAGCTAGTGCCGAGCAGGGCAGGTGCGCTGAGGTGCCCCCATCCTGAATGCCAACGCCGCGCACAATTCAATTCATGTAGCTCCTGTCAGTGCTAATTGCTTGCAGATTCACAGCATCAAAGGTACTTATTTCATCCCAATTTGTTTTGCTTGTTTAATCATTTGGCCGTGCCATTATCTCCATAGCTGCATTAGTGTTTAGTCATGATTCGTGCTAGACATCCAGCTGCTTAACTGTAGGTGGTGTCTCTTTGTTTTGTATCAGCATACATGCATGTGCTAATATTGATTCTCCTTACAGGAGAAAATGCAATGATATGACTTTCACGTGTGGTTCCTCGAGCGTACGTCAAGATTCAAGTCAGCATTCAACGGTTGCTGAAATATATGCAGTCTGCATATGGCAAGCCCTGATGTGTTTCCCCATCAACAACACTAAACTCACCACTAAACTCCAAGTATATTCATTTTCTTAACTGATTGCAAGTTTCATCCAGCAAAAAATTATTTAGCTGCACCTACACCCAAGAAGCAAACTGGTGAGTGTTGATCTGTAGTCACATGGCACATGAATTCAATGCAAGTGGCCAGCATGAAAAAAAGCAACCTATCTGTCGGTGCGGAATGTGGTCCCGACACTAACCAGTAATAAGCGCCGAGGTCTCTCCCTCAATGGTCGATGCTAAGCAATAAGAGACACAGAGTTTATCCTGGTTTCGGCCGAGGGGCCGTACGTCCAGCAGTGGTGTGCTCAAGGCACTATATTGCTCAGCACCGGGGGTGCCTGTAGTGGGGCTGCTACAAGCAAAGCGGGAGAGGAAGCGTGGCTTCCAAGTCCCCTGGCGTAGTGGCTGAAGATGTTGTGGGAGAATTGGAGAGCAAGTGCGTGTTGCGACCTGTCTCGTGTTGTGTTCTGTTGGGCTCTGTTGCTCGTGTGTGATCTGTCTGTCGTGTCTTGTGCGGCAAGGGGGTTCGTCCTCCTTTTATAGACCAAGGAGAGAGCGAATCACATGCGCGCCGCGCTATTTAGCTACGTGAGGGAGCGTGATGTGCTATGCTGTAGAGTAGGCGGCCGCCCAGGCGATCCTTGCAGCGACACGACCATCATGGCGTATCTTGTACCCGAACAGTGGCAGCCTCGAGGGTAGAAGGGTGGCGGGCGGCTGTGATGTCTTCAGATAGGCTCGAGGGAGTTGCTGACGTCGGTCCGTACGAGGCACAGCGGCAGGTAAGGTGGCGTCCCGTTCCCGCACGCTCCACAGTGCTGGAGTTGTTGCCACAGCGCCTGGCGTGCGCCGTACGCGCGGGGGCGGCGGCCATGCGTGCCGGTGGCAGGGATGGCGTCCCACCGGCCTAGCGCCTCCACCTAACCCTGTAAGGTCACAAGAAAGCAAATCGAGGGTGCAGCCGGCCCCCCTTCGAGGGCTCGGCGCGTTAGCCGTGCGGAGCGGGCGGCACGGCGTCACGGACCCGGCACCGGCCGCGCCCTCCACGGCCCCCCCCCCCCACGGTGATGGGGATGGGCTCCCTCCCGGGGAGTTGGTGCGGCGGCACGGGGGCGCGAGCCGGGCGCATGATGGCGTCGCCCCGCCGATGTCGGGGCATTAAATGCCCGCGTACGGGAGCGGGCGCGCGCACGGAGTTCCCTCGAGCGAGGCGGACCCCGTTCGAGGGCGGAGCGGACCCTCGAGCGAGGCGGGCACGCTCGAGGTAAGCGCACCCCCCTCGAACGGGGCGGAGCCCGCCCGAGGGAGGCACGCGCCCTCGAGCGAGGCGAAGCCTGCTCGAGTGGATCTTCGAGTGGGCCGCCTGGTGGGCCGCTGGGGCCTTCGCGGCGTGGGCCATGTCCTGCATGGTTAAGTAAGGCGTGCTTAGCTTTGGCTTTGTTGCGGGTTTTAAGTGGGGGTTTCCCAGTTGTTTAAGGGGACCCCTAGGGCTGTCCCCGACAGTAGCCCCCGAGCATCTGTGGGTTTGCCATTGATGCTGGAACCTACTGATAGGACGTTCTTCCCTCCTAGTCTTGCGAACGCTTTCCGTGGGGCCGCGTCAGCGGACCCGCGGGTCTAGCCCCCGAAGCCCTGCAGGAGCATAGGCGCTCCTGTAGGGGTTGACCGCGAGACTTGGGCAGAAGGCGTGGTACATGTCTCAACCGGCGTCGGCAATGTCTCAGCCGGCTTCGGTGACGCACGCGCTGCTGGCATTATCCCCGGCGGGTGCAATCCGGGGAGGTGTAGCCGTGCGTCAAGCCCCGAGCCTGGGCCCATTCAAGGCGATCAGGTAGAGCTTTACGACTTGTCTTTTAACGCGCCCTCGCCGTCCCTCCGCGGGACGGAGGGTGAGGTTTCCGCAACCCCCATCGGTCGGGTCGCAAATTGCGGATTCCTCGTCGAGCTGTTAGTGGGTGGTTCGAGTGGACGCCCATGCCCCGTTCGATAAGGGTAGGCTGCGTGGTCCAGAGGCACGTCCATTGAAGCGCTTGCGTGGGTTTGCTAGGTGGGGCTCGGTCGCGTTCGCTAGGGACCGAGGGCGCGGAAGCTCTCCCTCGGTGGGATCCCCCGGCTAGCTGCCCTCGCTGGCTCTCGAACACGACATGTGGGGCACCCTCGAGCTGGCAGGCTCGAGGAACGGCTCGAATGCGCGTGCCCTCGTCGTCCCTGACTCCGGTGATCTGGGGCGCCTGTTCGAACCCATCGAGGGTCAGGCTTCGAACCTCTGATCAGTAGGGCTGTGCGGGGCGGCGGCTGAGCGCTCCCGGCCTGGCATCTGCGAACCATTGAGGGGCCTAGGCGAGCCAACCCTCGAGGCGCTGATCAGTAAAGTGGTGCGGGGCGGCGGCTGAGCGCTCCCGGCCTGGCATCTGCGCTCCTTCGAGGGGCACGGGGTGAGCCGGCCCTCGAGGCGGCCGATCGGTAAAGTGGTGCGGGGCGGCGGCTGAGCGCTCCCGGCCTGGCATCTGCGCTCCTTCGAGGGGCCTGGGTGAGCCAGCCCTCGAGGCGCTGATCAGTAAAGTGGTGCGGGGCGGTGGGCGAGCGCTCCCGGGCCGGCATCCGCGCTCCTTCGAGGGGCACAGGGGCGAGCCAGCCCTCGAGGCGCTGATCAGTAATACAGCGTGGCATGGGTGCTTTGCGGTGCATGTTTTGTTTCAAACGGGCCCCGAGGCGACCTTCTCACGCCTGTACCCTTTCGAGGGTTGACATTTTTCCGAGCCAGGAGCCCGTGCCGCTCGAGGGTTCTCCTTACTTTGTAAGGAATCGGGCCATTAAATGCTCCACAGTAGAGGCTGCGGTTTTGCGTCGCGGGCGCGCCTTTTTAGGCGCCGCGGCCGCGCGCACGCGTAGTGGGCGGCGTGGGCAGGCGGATGTGACCGTCTGCCACGGTCCTTGCTATTCTTCGCCATGATGATAACCTGTTCGCGGTGGCGTGGCCGCCGCGGTCGTGGTGGGGCCCGCCCGTCAGCGAGAAGAAAGATTCCCTGCAGTTAATGCGCGCGGGATGTCCGCCCCGGAGAGCACGCCCGCGGCTTATAAATCTGAGGGGAGGGAAAACGGCGGTTTTTTACCTTAGCGTTCCGCCATTTTAGCCCCCTGCGCTCTCGCCTCCGTCCTGCTCTTGCCATCGCGTGCCTTCGCCATTAGAGCTCCTCTTCCTCTTCTTGTCCTCCGCTCTCGCGTCCCTCGTCCTTTCTCATGGCGCCGCTTCCGCCCCTCACGATCCTCGACCCGTACGCCTGGGAGCGGTCGACGGTGACCCGGCTGGCCCTTGGCGAGCTGGTCTCCGCCGGCCAGTTGGCGGCGAATGAGGAGGGCCGGCCGGCGGAGTGGATCGTGCCACCGGCCGGGGGACCACGCGCCCAACTCGCCGGAGGGCTACATGGTGAGCTTCATCCGCTTCCATGAGCGCGGCTTCACCGCGCCGGCGAGCCGCTTCATGCGGGCGCTCTGCCACCGCTACGGCGTGGAGTTGCACAACTTCGCGCCGAACGCGATTTCGCAGGCGGCCACGTTCGTTGGCGTCTGCGAGGGGTATCTAGGGATCCCAGTCAATTGGGAGCTCTGGATACACCTCTTCCGCGTGGAGCTCTTCACGCAGCCCACGACGGAGCAGAGGACCCGCCGCGCGGTGCGCGCCGGCAGGATGTCGCTCGCCCTGCGGGCGCGGTTCAGGGACGACTACATCCCCGCACCATGACGACGAACAACGCCGGGCGGGAGCGGGGATGGTTCCTACCGCGCAACGGCGAGCCCGGCCTCCCCCCTACACCGGTGCGGTGCTCGGGAGAAGCCCAACTCCTGGGGCCACGGGGTGTCCACGACTCAGCATCGGAGGCGGCTGGACTCGCTCTTGGCCGCCCTGAAGAACCTGGCGACACGCGGGCTGACCGAGGCGGGCGTCCTCGCCTTCCTCCACCACCGGCGGGTCGTGCCTCTGATGGAGAGGCCGCTCTGCATCTACGAGATGATGGAGGAGGCGGACCCCGTCGCGCTGGCGAGGTCGCGGATGCTCCCAACCCCCCTCGAGCGGGGGTATGCGCTCACCCGGGCGCGGAACGCCGTCAACACCCGGATGCTGCACCAGGATCGGTCCCCGTGGGACCTCGAGATGCTTCGCACCGGCCCGCTGGTGAGTATGATTCTTGGCCCTGTTTTTGTTCTTGATGTTGCCTCTGCCCGCTGACGCGCCTTTGACGTTCTCGCATGCAGCTGGTGAACTTCAGCGCCGCGAAGTCCATTCCGCCCACCCCTGACTCCCGCGCGCTTGGTCGGGCGGCGCAGCAACGGGAGCAGGAGCGGGGCGCGCGCAAGAGGGAGCGCGCGAGGCGGCACCGCGGCGGCGGAGCGAGGAGTGCGGCGGCGCGAGCGGCCGGGGCTCTCCTCGCCGGGAGACCGAGGGAGTACTCGTCCTCGGAGGAGGACGAGGAGGAAGAAGGCCGGGGGCGGGGCCCCTCGATAGGTGGGAGCCGCACCCCCGTCGCCGGAGCCGGCTCCGGCGGCAAGGGCGGCATCGCACGGGACCGGGCGCGCGGCGGCGCCCGCCGCTAGGCAATCGACAACGGGAGCGGCGCGAGCCGCGGAGGGGGCCGACGTGCGCCGCGAGGCGCGCGCGCGCGCGCGCGCCGCGCGCGCGGTGGAGACGTCAAGAGGCGCGGCGACGGGCGCGTCGGCCGCGCCGGCCTCATCCACCGAGGCCTCAAGGAAGAGGAAGCGCGCCTTCTCCTCTTCGAGGTAAGAGGCTCGTTCTTCTGTGGGGTTTGGTTTTTTGGTGCCCAGGCGTTCTGATTTTTTGCTTGTGCTCGTGCAGGGTGGTGCCAACCGTGCCTCCCCTCGCGCCGGCAAAGGTGCTGAGGGCGGACGCGTCTATTCCCACCCGGCGGCGCTCGTCGAGGGCGCCGCGGGCGGGGGCGGCACGATGGCGGTGGCGGGCGAGAGCTCGCGGGGGCGCGGGCGAGGCCTCGAGGCCTCGGCCGGCGGATCGGCCGCCGCGGCGCGGCCGGCGGTCATCGAGGAGTGGCGGGCGCGGTCGTGGCGGAGACGCGGCCGCGGCGGCGGGCCGTGGTGGAGATGCGGCCCGCGGTGGTCGTCCCGATGGAGGCGCGGTCCGCGGCGCCGGCCGCGGCGGAGGCGGAGCGGGCGGCGGTGGGCGAGGAGGGCGGCCGGGCGCCCGCGGTCGTGGAGGTGCGGCCGGAAGCGGTGGCCGCGGCGCGCGTCGGGCGCCCGCGGCTACGGAGGCGCAAGAGGAGGCACCGCGCGGAGGCGGCGCGAGGGGCGGCGCTGCCGGCGGTTCCCGGGCGGTGGTGGTGGAGATCCCGGACGACGACTCCCCGCCGCCGGGTGGGATCGGTGGGCGAGCTTCCCCACGCTCTCCCCGGGGTCCCGGGGAGGGGGCCCTCGTGAGGCGGCGCGAGGGCCACATGGTGGCGGGAGGCCGAGGGCACGGTGCCGAGGCCTCGTCTTCCCGCGCCGGCCACTCCGCCCGGGTGGAGGGGGATCGGCGGCGACCCGCTGCGTTCGCCGACGCCCGGGGGGGGGGAGCGGGGAGCTGCGGGGAGAGCTCCGCAGCCACGACGCCGCGCTCAACCGGGTGTTGAACGAGGCGCTGAGGATCCACGGCGGCCCCGCGTGGCGCGTCTTTCAGGTGAGTTGTTCCTGCTTGCTTCTCCTTTACCCTCGTTTCCGCGCACACTTTTCGTGGCGTGATGCTTATGGGTCTTGACTTGTTGGTGACAGGAGCTCGAGCACCGCGCCCGCGAGAAGTACGGCGCCTTCGATCAGGTGACCGCTGAACTCCATCAGCTCCGGGAGCGGTGCGACGCCTTTGATGTGCTCGCCGACGCCCTCAGGACCCCGGACGGCTGGCTATCGTACCAGGCCGTGGCCTTGCGCGATCAACTCCACGAGAGCACAAGGCAGGACCCGGCGCACCCCTCCAGCCTCGAGCGGGTCTGCGCGGCCCTCATTGATCGGGACGAGGCGCTGCAGCGGGCGAGGGCGGACCTGGAGAACACGCGCACCCTGGCGGCTAACTGGGAGGCGGAGGTGGCCGGCGTCCGCAGTGAGAACCGGGGGCTCCGCTCGTCGCTCGAGGGGGCGCAGCGCGGCGGCGCCGGGCGAGGAGCGGGCGCGCGCACTCGAGCGAAGGCCAAGGAGGCCGCCGACTTGAGGGCCGCCCTTGACGCCAAGGTCGCGGCGCTCGCCGCCGGCCGAGGGGCCGGCTCCGCAGGAGCGCACGGCCGTCAAGGTGCCGAGGGGCGGCTCCGGCGGGGAGCGAGCCGCCCTTGCTGATGCTCGGTCGGCCCTGGAGCGGGAGCGCGCTGCTCGCGAGGCAACGCAGATGTCGCTGGAGGACCGGAACGCCAAGTTCTCCGAGGTCGAGGGCGAGCTGATGGTGCTCAGCATCACGAGCGCGGGCCAGGAGCTGGCCCTCAGGAGCAGGGCGAGACCATCAGGGGCCTCGAGCAGACGGTCGAGGCCGGGCGTCGCGCCTTCGAGGTGGAGTGGAAGCAAGTCGAAGGTAAGCCACTTTTCGACTCCTGTTTCGCTGGCTTTCCCTTAGAGGGTTCGCACCCTTTTTCTGATTTCTTTTTTGTCTTGGCGACTCCAGGCTTGCGCACCGCGCTGGGGCACACGGGCGGGCGGGCCGAGGCGGCGCACGGACCTCCTACAACTCCTCCGAGCCGGGGGCCGTAGGAGCCGCGCAATGCGGCCCTCGAGACCCGCGGGCCGTGGAGGAGGGCGAGGCGCGAGCGGGGAGCTCGGCCCGGCCGCCGCTGCGCGCCCTTGGCGGCCACGTCGCCGGGCGCATGCGCCGGCGCTTCGTCTTGGCGTCCAGAAGGCCCTCGGGGTGGTGCGGTCCCACTACGAGATTAACTTCGAGGCGCTGGCGGAGGGCTACGTCGTCCCCGAGGGTGTTGAGGACGAGGTGGCGATGGAGCGCGTGGACGCGCTCGCCGCCGACGCCGCCGGGACGCTCGCTGAGGACTTCGAGGAGTTCCTCTTCCCGGACGCTGCTGATGTCGCCGCTCCTCCCTCCTGAAGACAGTCGGGCGCTAGGCCCGTTTTTTGTTTATGTATCAGTACGTTGGCCGTGCGGCCTTTGTAAATAAACAAGTTGTTTTTTCCATAAACATTTGTTGATGTGAAATGAAGTCTTTTGTTTACTACGCTTTTTGTTTCTCCTTCTTCCTGAGTGGATTCTAGTTAGGGGAGTTCGATTTTCGCGGGTGGCCTACTGGGTTGGAGGCGAGAGAGAAGGGCTGTATCCTCGCGGAGGCGTAGGCTATCTCTGGCTCGCGCGCTCCTTCCGCTAGGCTGCCTGCGCCCTGTTCAAATCATTGCTCGAGGCCGGAGTAGAGAACAAACTTAGCGCGTGTGAGTTTTTTTGTTTTTGCGCGAAAATGGGACCATTTTGGGGGGGGGGGGATGTCCCCCGTAGTAGCCCCCGAGGGTAACTTGGGTTTCGGGGGAAAGCCGAGTTGCCCTTTGCATTAGACTTATGACGTTTACATAGTTGTCACCAACTGGGGCGTTGGTCACGTGATTTTTACAACAAAATACTTGGAAATCCTAGCTAGGGGTAGAAGCGACGTAGCTGTTGGATGTTCCAAGCGTTGGTGAGCTCTTCGCCGTCCTCGTTGGCCAGCTTGTACGTGCCGGGCTTGAGCACCTTCACCACGACGTAGGGTCCCTCCCACGGAGGTGATAGCTTGTGGCGTCCTCGGTTGTCTTGGCACAGCCTTAGGACCAGATCCCCTTCACTGAAGTCCCGCCGGCGTATCTTGCGTGCTTGGTAGCGCCTGAGGGACTGTTGATACCTCGCAGAGTGCATCAAGGCCACGAGGCGTGCCTCATCCAGCTGGTCCAGCGAGTCCTCGCGGGCTCGCTGGTTGGCGTCCTCGTCGTAGCCTCGAACCCTGGGCGACCCGTATTCTTGGTCCGTGGGGAGGACGGCCTCCGCGCCATGGACTAGGAAAAACGGTGTGAACCCGGTGGCTCTGCTCGGGGTGGTCCTTAGGCTCCACACGACTGCTGGTAACTCTTGGAGCCATTTCCGACCAGATTTGTTTAGCTAATCGAAAATTCTAGGCTTAAGGCCTTGTAGGATCTTGCCGTTGGCACGCTCTACTTGGCCGTTAGTCTGCGGGTGTGCCACAGCTGCCCAATCCACACGGATGTGGAACTTGTCGCAGAACTCCAAGAATTTCCTGCCCGTGAACTGGGACCCATTGTCAGTGATGATGGAGTTTGGCACTCCAAAGCGATGGATGATGTCGGTGAAGAATGTCACTGCTTGCTCTGCCCTGAGATTCGTAATGGGGCGCACCTCCACCCACTTGGAGAACTTGTCGATCGCAACCAACAAGTGGGTGAAGCCCCCGGGCGCCTTCCGCAGGGGCCCGACGATGTCCAACCCCCACACGGCGAACGACCACGTTATGGGGATGGTCTGCAGGACATGAGCGGGGAGGTTGGACTTGCGGGCGTAGAACTGGCACCCTTCGCAGGTGCATACAATCTCGCTGGCGTCCGCGACTGCGGTAGGCCAGTAAAAGCCTTGGCGGAAAGCGTTGCCAACGAGGGTGCGAGGCGCGGCGTGATGGCCACAGATCCCAGCGTGGATGTCCCGCAGGAGCTCGCGCCCCTCGGGGATGGGCACGCACCGCTGCAAGATGCCGGAGGCGGCACGCTTGTACAACTCGCCGTCGACGAGGGCAAAGGACTTGGACATCCTGGCGATGCGCCTGGCCGCGGCCCGGTCCGAGGGGAGCTCCCCTCGAGCCATCCAGGCGATGTACTTGTCGCGCCAGTCAGCCTTGACAGGGGCTGGCTCGATGTCCATCACGTCGGCCTCGTAGGAGCCATACCCCTCGAGGAGGGAGAGCACGTACGCCTCGTTCGAGGGGTCCTCATCCATGGGTTCCGCACCCGCTGGATTCGAGGGAGCCCCCGAGGGCTCTGCGTGGCTCGAGGGGTGAGGCTCGAAGACGACCGAGGGTTGAGCGATGTCGCGGGCGAAAACGTTCGGGGGGACGGTGATCCGACCGGACGCGATCTTGGCCAGCTCGTCCGCCTCCTCGTTGTACCGGCGGGGCACGTGATTGAGCTCGATGCCATAGAATTTGTCTTCGAGGGCACGCACGGCCTTGCAGTAGGCCTCCATCTTATCGTCATGGTAGCTCGCGTTCTTCATGACTTGATCGATTACGAGTTGCGAGTCCCCCCGCACGTCGAGGTGCTTGACGCCTAACTCAATGGCGATCTTGAGGCCGCAAAGGAGGGCCTCGTATTCAGCCATGTTGTTTGATGCGGGAAAGTGAAGGCGCATCGCGTATCGCATGTGCTCCCCGAGGGGCGACACAAAGAGCAGGCCCGCGCCTGCCCCAGTTTTCATCACCGAGCCGTCGAAATACAGAGTCCAGCACTCTGCTTGGATCTGCGGCGGCGGCAGCTGCGTATCCGTCCACCCAGCGACGAAATCTGCCAGGATGTGAGACTTGATGGCCTTGCACGGGGCATAGGCGAGCGTCTCGCCCATCAGCTCCACGGAGCACTTGGCGATCCTGCCTGCCGCGTCAGGATTGCGGATGATTTCCCCTAGCGGGAAGGAGGAGACCACCGTGACGGGGTGGGCCTCGAAGTAGTGGCGGAGCTTGCGCCGCGCGAGGACTACCGCATACAGCAGCTTCTGGACCTGAGGGTAGCGCGTCTTGGTGTCAGACAAGACCTCGCTGATGTAGTAGACCGGCCGGCCGGACCGGCGGGGGCGTGCCCTTCCTCCGTGCGCTCCACCACGATTACGGCGCTGACCACCTGGGTGGTTGCGGCCACGTAGAGCCGCGGGGGCTCGCCGCCCCGCGGCGGCGTGAGGATCGGGGGCGTGCGTTAAGGACGCCTTCGGCTTGTCGAGCGCGTCCCCGGGCCTCGGCGGTCCAGGAGAAGCGCTCGTGCTTCTTGAGGAGGCGATAGAGGGGCAGGCCCTTCTCGCCGAGCCGCGAGATGAAGCGGCTCAAGGCGGCAAGGCACCCCAGCACCTTTTGCACCCCTTTAAGGTCCCGGATCGGGCCCATTCGTTCGAGGGCTGCAACCTTCTCAGGGTTGGCCTCGATCCCCTGTTGGGAGACGATGTATCCCAGGAGCATGCCTCGCGGCACTCCAAAGACACTTTTCGAGGTTTAATTTGACCCCATTGGCCCGTAGGCAGCCGAACGCGATGCCAAGGTCGCCAACCAGGTCGTCCGCCTTCCTGGTTTTCACGACGATGTCATCCACATACGCCTCGACCGTCCGCCCGATGTGATCTCCGAAAACGTGTTGCATGCAGCGTTGATACGTCGCACCTGCGTTTCGGAGGCCAAACGGCATCGTGACGTAACAGAACATCCCGAACGGCGTGATGAACGAAGTCGCAAGCTGGTCGGACTCCTTCATCTTTATTTGATGATACCCGGAGTAGGCATCAAGGAAGCAAAGCAACTCACACCCAGCCGTTGAATCAACGATTTGATCAATGCGTGGCAAAGGAAAGGGAACTTTAGGACATGCTTTATTGAGACTAGTATAGTCTATACACATCCGCCATTTCCCGTTCTTTTTCTTTACAAGTACAGGGTTTGCTAGCCACGTAGGGTGGAACACCTCCTTGATGAACCCGGCCTTGAGAAGCTTCCGCAGCTCCGCTCCGATAGCCCGTCGCCGCTCCTCGTCGAAGCGGCGGAGCCGTTGTTGCACGGCGCGGGCGTGAGGCAGATGTCAAGGGAGTGCTCGGCGACCTCCCTCGGGATGCCTGGCATGTCCGAGGGGCTCCACGCGAAGATGTCGGCGTTGGCGCGGAGGAAGTCGACGAGCACCACTTCCTATTTGGGATCGAGGGTGGAGCTGACCCTCAACGCCTTGCCCTCGGGGGCCGCGGGTCGAGGGGTACCTCCTTGGTCTGCTCCGCGGCCTCGAAGGTGCCGGAGTGCTTGGAGGCGGAGTCGAGGTCCTCGTTGACCATCTTCTTCAATGTGGTCACCAGCGCTTCATCCATCGCCAGTGCTTCTGCGTGCTCTACGCACTCGACGTCGCAGTCGAATGCATGCTCGATGGACGAGCCTACGGTGATGACGCCGTTCGGTCCTGGCATCTTCATCTTCAAGTAGGTGTAGTTGGGGACCGCCATGAATTTGGCGTAGCAGGGCCGCCCAAGTATGGCATGGTAGGCGCCCTTGAACCCCACCACCTTGAAGGTGAGCGTTTCCTTGCGGAAATTCTTCGCGGTGCCGAACCAAACCGGCAGGTCGATCTGCCCGAGGGGCTGGACCTGCTTGCCGGGCGCGACGCCATGGAATGGCTTCGTGCTGGGCCGCAGCTGGTCCAACCCGATCCCCAGCAAGCGCAGCGTATGCGCGTAGAGGATGTTGAGGCTGCTGCCTCCGTCCATCAAGACCTTTGAGAACCGCGCGTTCCCAATGATGGGGTCGACCACCAGCGGGTACTGGCCCGGGTTGGGGATGCGGTTCGGATGGTCTTCCCGGCTGAAGGTGATGGCGTCCTCCGACCAGTTGAGGAAGGAGGGTGGGGCCTTTTCCGCGGCGAGGACCTCGTGCCGCTCCCGCTTGCGCTGGCGGGTTGACATGTCGACGGTGGGTCCCCCGAAGATGAGGGACACATTTTCCACGGCGGGGAAGCCGCCGGCGTCGCCATCTCCTCCGTCTTTCTTGGCCTCTGCTTCCTTCGCGGCAGCGCGGCCATAGAACTTCTTGAGCATGTCGCACTGCTCAAGGGTGTGGTTTACTGGGGTCTTGTGGTAAGGACATGGCTTTTTCAGCATGTCATCAAACACCCCCGGATCTCGAGGGGCCGGTCGAGGGCCCGTCGAGCCGGGTCAACAGCAAGGGCCTCGGCGTCATCGCCGTCGCGCCCCTGCTCGCGCGCCTCGCGACGTGGCTTCTTTCCTTTCTTGCCCCGCTTGTCCTTGCGGTGGGGCTCCCTGGACTTGCTGCCCTCCGCGGGCGCATCGTCCGAGCGCCTGCCCTTCTTGCCGTCAAAGATCGCCCCCACGGCCTCCTCTCCTGAGGCGAAGCTGGTGGCGATGTCGAACAGCTCGTTAGAATCCGCGGGCGGGCTGCGTCCCAGCTCCCGCACGAGGTCCCGGCATGTGGTGCCCTCGAGGAAGGCGTGCACAATCTCAGATTGCGCCACGCTGGGGAGCTCTGTACAGCGCTTGGAGAAGCGTCGTATGAAGTCCCGCAACGACTCGCCGGGCTTCTGGGTGCAGGAGCGCAGATCCCAGGAATTTCCAGGGCGTACGTACGTGCCCTGGAAATTGCCCACGAACGTGCGGACCAGATCGTCCCAGTTGTGGATCTGGCTGGCGGGCAGGTGCTCGAGCCACGTCCGGGCTGCATCGCCGAGGTGCAGAGGCAGGTTGCGTATGATGACCTCGTCGCTGGTGGCCCCGCCCAGCTGGCACGCCAAGCGGTAGTCGTTGAGCCACACGCGGGGATCCGTCTCCCCATTGTACTTGACGATGGTCGAGGGTTGGCGGAAGCGTTGGGGGAAGGCCGCCGCACGGATCTCCCGGCTAAACACACGGGTCCCCGGGGGCTCCGGCGTCGGGGAGCGGTCCTCGTCGCTGTCGTAGCGTCCACCCCGTCGAGGGTGGTAGCCTACCGCCGCTCGGGCATCCGCCCTGCTCATGCGGCGGGCGTTGATGACGTTGCGGGCGTCACCGTCCAGCGCCCTGCGCGTGTCAAGGAGCCGCTCCTTGGCCGGCGCGCGTCCCGAGTTGGCGGGGCACCCCGCAGCTTCGCCTGCGTGGACAGAGGGTTCGCCCCCTGCCGCAGCCCCGTCCCCTCGCGCATCCCCCTGCTGGCGGATACGTGAGGCTGAGCTTTCGGCCTGCTGGACGGCCGCTTGCTCGATGAGAGCCTGCACCTCGCGTTGCAGGTTCCGCGCCTCAGGGGTCGAGGGTGCCGACATCGCCCGTAGCAGTGTCGCGGCGGCAACGAGCTTCTGACTTGCCCGTGGGGGCGCGTCGGGGGGTTGTCGGCGTTGATGCGGTCGCGGGCTCGCTCGCCCGGCCCCGCGCGCGCGTTCGCCGCGAGCGGAGGCTTCTCCGGCCATCGAAGCGCGGAGCGGCCCGCACCGTTCGGTACTCCTCCGCTAGCTTAGCTTCAAGCTCACGGGCTTGGGCCGGCGCGCGTCGGCGTCGGCCCCGGCGGGGTGCTTGGCCCCGCGTCCAGGCGCGGAGCGATCCTTGGGGCGGGCGTAACCTCCCCGTCGCCCGCGCCCACCGCGCCGGTGGCGATTGCTGGGTCGTTGGCAATGACAACACAAAGCACTCCCCGCGCGGGGTCGTAGCTCCGTGTGTGCCGGGAGTCATCGGAGCGACCGAACCGTAGTCCGTAGCGTCAAGGAAACGCCTGAACATGACTGGGTCCGGCACGCCGGAGAAGTCCCACTCCGCGTACCCGTGGAGGTTGGCGGGTGGCAACGCGTCGAGGGAGCCCAAGGACGATTCATCACCCGCTGAGGCGCCAGGATCCCTGGTGACGAAGACGTGACGGCCAGGCGGAACCCTGCGCATCGTGGTGTTGACGTTGGCGTTGTAGGCCGTCGTGGCACCACGCAGCCCAATGGGAAAGCGCGGTCCGGAGACCGTGCGCTGTCCCGCTAGGGTAGCGGTTGTCGTGGCGGCAGGCGCACCGCGCTGAGAGGCGGCGCGCTCGGCCGCCGTCGCTCGGACCGTGCCCGGCGCGAACGCCGGCCGAGCGGCGGCGGCGTCGTGGCGTCGACGGGCCCGCGGTATCCGCGCCCGCGGGCGTCCGCGCCGTGGTGGCGCGCGCGGCGGGACCGGAGCGGACCCGGCCCGGCGCCGCGCGCGGAGCTCCTCACGGTTGGTGAGGCGCATGAGGTAGTTGTTCCCCGTGGCCCGAAAGTTCGGGCGCCCCGAACCGGGATTTCGAACCCGGCGGGGGGGGGGTCCGAGCTGCCCATGCAGTAACGCGTACTGCGGTACTCAGTGCGGATCACCATGGAGGGAGTTGACGGTGGATTGACCTTAGGCGCTCGATTGCCCCACGGTGGGCGCCAACTGTCGGTGCGGAATGTGGTCCCGACACTAACCAGTAATAAGTGCCGAGGTCTCTCCCTCAATGGTCGATGCTAAGCAATAAGAGACACAGAGTTTATCCTGGTTCCGGCCGAGGGGCCGTACGTCCAGCAGCGGTGTGCTCAAGGCACTATATTGCTCAGCACCGGGGGTGCCTGTAGTGGGGCTGCTACAAGCAAAGCGGGAGAGGAAGCGTGGCTTCCAAGTCCCTGGCGTAGTGGCTGAAGATGTTGTGGGAGAATTGGAGAGCAAGTGCGTGTTGCGACCTGTCTCGTGTTGTGTTCTGTTGGGCTCTGTTGCTCGTGTGTGATCTGTCTGTCGTGTCTTGTGCGGCAAGGGGGTTCGTCCTCCTTTTATAGACCAAGGAGAGAGCGAATCACATGCGCGCCGCGCTATTTAGCTACGTGAGGGAGCGTGATGTGCTATGCTGTAGAGTAGGTGGCCGCCCAGGCGATCCTTGCAGCGACCCGGCCATCATGGCGTATCTTGTACCCGAACAGTGGCGGCCTCGAGGGTAGAAGGGTGGCGGGCGGCTGTGATGTCTTCAGATAGGCTCGAGGGAGTTGCTGACGTCGGTCCGTACGAGGCACAGCGGCAGGTAAGGTGGCGTCCCGTTCCCGCACGCTCCACAGTGCTGGAGTTGTTGCCACAGCGCCTGGCGTGCGCCGTACGCGCGGGGGCGGCAGCCATACTGTTAACAGTGGCAGGGATGGTGTCCCGCCGGCCTAGCGCCTCCACCTAACCCTGTAAGGTCACAAGAAAGCAAATCGAGGGTGCAGCCGGCCCCCCTTCGAGGGCTCGGCGCGTTAGCCGTACCGGAGCAGGCGGCACGGCGTCACGGGACTGGCACCGGCCGCGCCGCACGGTCCCCCCCACGGTGATGGGGATGGGCTCCCTCCGGGGAGTTGGTGCGGCGGCACCGGGCGTGAGCCCCGGCGCATGATGGCGCCGCCCCGCCGATGTCGGGGCATTAAATGCCCGCGTACGGGAGCGGGGCGCGCGCGCGGAGTGCCCTCGAGCGAGGCGGACCCCGTTCGAGGGCGGAGCGGACCCTCGAGCGAGGCGGAGCTGCTCGAGGTAAGCGCACCCCCTCGAACGGGGCGGAGCCCGCCCGAGGGAGGCACGCGCCCTCGAGCGAGGCGAAGCCTGCTCGAGGGGATCTTCGAGTGGGCCGCCTGGTGGGCCGCTGGGGCCTTCGCGGCGTGGGCCATGTCCTGCATGGTTAAGTAAGGCGTGCTTGGCTTTGGCTTTGTTGCGGGTTTTAAGTGGGGGTTTCCCAGTTGTTTAAGGGGACCCCTAGGGCTGTCTCCGACACTATCTCCAATATGGGTACAAGAAAATACGCCTGGATTTGTATCATCAAATTATTGTTGCGTATATCACTATTTATTATTGGCATTTGCATCCACCTTGCTCTATAAAACCAAGGACACAAACTTTTCTATAAAACCATTGACAGCCTACTGCAGATGGAGAACTTATCACTATTAGAAAAATTTCAACACATAAATGATGTAGAGTATTTGAACTTTACCGAAGATGCAATTTATCTCAGCCGGCCATCTCAAAAGTGGCGCGGTAATGCTGCGCCAACGTTTTCTAGTAACACCGATTCCCGAAGTTACCATTGGCGCTTCGTCGTCGACGGGAACGTCGCTTACCGCTTAAAGCATAACGCCGATAAATTTTGGAAAATCCAAGAAAAGGTGCTAGCATCAGGATTTGAACCCTAGTGAGTAGCGTCCCATTGGACCGTCCTGCCATTGGACTACAAGCCCAATAGCCAGATACAGTATTTAGTATATATGGAGGTATTCTCTCTCTGTTTTGTCGGGTGGATATAGTCAAAATAGTGAATGCTTTCTTCGCTGGATCGGGCCAAATATCGGTGTAAATCCGGAGTGGCCCAGCTAGACCGCGCAGCAAATGAGATCCACAGTATAGTTTTGGTGGAAAATGACAAAAGAAATTCTATGAACCTACAGTGAAACTTTTGAATGATAACCAACGTCTCCTTATTTATTTCATTATACTATATATCAAACAAACATTATTGATGGAAAGACATGCATGTAGACGAAAGTTACACAACTTACATACATGCATATACTCCATGAACTCTTCAGCATGAAAAAAGAAGTATACATCCATGTTATTTCTGGCAACTGCAACTACCCCCTCCGTTCAAAAGAAATGAAGTTAAAATGACAAATAATTTAAGACGGCATTATATATCTAGATGCATAAAAAAATGCACGTTAAAAGGGTCAAAAATGACAAATAATTTATGGCTGAGGGAGGGTATATATAGGACGTAAAAGGGGTTAAGGGGTCCATTCCTCGTCTCTGTCGTTAACCGGCATCTCCTGCTCGATCGGGAGGTAGTCAGGTAGACCAGTGAGCCGTCACGCTCCAGCCACCTGCTCGAAGCTCTTGAGCTTCCAGACCTTCGACTCCTCCCCCGGCACGCCCCACACGAGCGCCCTGCACGTGCCGAGCGGCCGGGCCACGCGCAGCACCAGCAGGTAGTCCACCCCGCCGCGCTCCGCCGGCCGCGTCGACGCCGACACGACGCGCTCCAGCGTCGGCACCGGCTTGATCCCGTGCCACATGCTGTGCACCATCACCGCGAACCTGCCCACCTTGAGGTAGAACGCTGCTTCGCGCTCCGCCCCCACCGCGGCGTGGTGCTGACCCCCGCCGCGGGGGTGCTCCCGCCGCTCCCCGACGGCCGCCACAGCAGCCGCCGCGCCATCGTGCCGCATGGAGGGCTCGCCGAAGCCGTAGGTGAGCGCCGCGAGGAGGAGCGGGACGAGGAGGACGAGGAGCAGCGTCGTCCACGACGGCTTCATTGCGCCTTATGCTAGATCACTGCTCGAAGGTTTGGTCTAGGCACTAGCTAATTAGCTATCGCTATACTCGACACGATGAGGTTGATACCTGTAGTGCATGCGAGAGGCCACGTATTTATAGGGAGGCTGCGTGTGCACGGCGAGCCACGCACGGTGCGTAGATGGCCGTGCGAGCATGATTTGTGGTGCGTGCGGCCGACGGCGACCTCGTGTCCAAACGACAAGTGGGCGCTGAGTCTCCGGGTGTCCCGGATCCCGAGGCAAGAGAGGACACGCCGGGAAACGGGGTCTTCGCCTTGAGGTGCCAGCAACTCGTGAACGACCTATCCAAAGCTTCTATCCGCCGTCGTCTTGACCGCGCGAGGAGGCCGCGCGTTGAGCGTTGAACCCTACTCAAATGTACTATACTCCATAATGTCGATAACGTGGACTAGTATATACGTACATGGCATAGGAGGTAGGTAGAGGTACTTCTTCCGTCGAGTAAAGAGTGTCCCTTTCGTCTTGTTCTAATTAAGTCAAACCATGTTATGTTTGACTAAATTTATATAAAAATATATATATTAATACTTTGAATGTCTAACAAGTTTCATTAGATCCATTACGAAATATTTTTTTATATCATACATAATTAGTGTGATAAATATTGATGTTTTTCATTATAAATTTGGTCAAACTTCAAAATGATTTAGAGCAATTGTGAGGATTAAAGATCAACTTCGAAAAAAGTAAGATGTTTTGTTATGGAGAAGCGAAAAAATATGAGTGAGAATATACTCAACTATTTAGTTGCCAAATAGGATCATACCATATCACGCGTGCTCGCAAAGGTAGGGTTGATGTGAGTATGTGAGCACCTTCATTTGACTGTGTGATTAGAAAAAACACTTTGTTGGACTTATCCAGCATGGGGGGACTTATTATCTGAGCTAACCTCCAATTTCATCAGCAAGGATGAACCAACACGGACAAGGGTACAATAGTTACTAGCAATATACTAAAACTATTTTTTTTAAATAATAATTGGAGGGGGGATCCGCACATACCTTTTATTGATCAAAAGACCCCGAGCAGGGGCGGTAATAAGAACTTACAGATATCTCGGAAGACCGAGGAGAAATACATGAGATCGGCAAAGCTGAGAGAGAAAATTATAACAAAGAAAAAAGAAAAAGGGAGTACACCTCCAAGAACCCCTCAAAGAGTAAACAACTAATCACCGGATTGCCCAATTACCAAGCAACTTACTTGTCGAATCTGCACTAACCATTCATGAGCTTCAACCCCCATCATCATCATCTAACCAAGGTAGAGAATATGCACCCTAGCTGTTTGGTTATATATGGCCATATGGGCCGCCCAACATGACACGACATGGGAACGACGTCGGCACGACACAACGTGGCACGAAGGGCACATCGTGCAGTGCTGGGCGACACTATGGGCTGGCTGTCAAGCACAACACGAGCACGGAGGAGAATTTCCATGCCGTGCTGGCACGATGGCACGACGACAGCCTAGCGTGCCATCGTGCCCGTGCCAACCCGCCGAGCCGAATGGGAGGAAGAGAGGGCAGGTGGCCGCCACGCCGGTGGGAAGGAAGAGGAGGTCGTCTGGTTGCGGAGCTAGGCCGCACCCTACTCAAGCTCTGCCACGCCCGGTGCTCCTCGCCGGGTAGACCCATGATGGCGGTCAGAGCTCCCCCACCGTTGGTCATACCGCTGCGCCTGGAGCTTCCCCACGGCCACGCATGGAACTCCCCACCGCCGATCGCACCCCCACACCGCCACGCCATGGAGGCCGGACCACAGATCTGACCGCAGTGAAGGAGGAGGAGGAGGAGGAGGAAGAGGAGACGTCAGCAGAGGAGGAGGCAGTGAAGGAGGAGGAGGGGACGTCAGTGGAGTAGGGGGCGGCGGCGGAGAAAGAGGAGGAGGGGACGTCGGCTAGTAGAAGGTGGACGCGGCGACAGAGGATGAGGAGGGGACGACAACGATGTAGGAGGGAGGGGCACGATGGAGAAGGGGAAGGGGTGGTTAGGGTTTGGTGGGAGGCACCAGGGGCTTTATTTGTAGGATAGATGGACCAATGGGGCAGTGGGCCGTTGTGCTAGTCCACCGTGCCACATCGGGCCAGCTAATTCCGTGTTGGGCTGGGCCGACACGGTGGGCTAAGATTGCAGCCCAACACTAGCTCGACGTTGTGCTCGTGCCGGCCTGAGCATGAAATCTTTGTGTTGGGCTCGTGTTTGTGTTAGACCAAAAAATCGTGCTTTGTGCTGGCCCATGGGCCTCGGGCCAAATGGCCAACTATACGTCTGGTCGCTACTCTTCTTGATGATTGACGCCGTTCGACGAGAAAGGTAAGAGCTTGAAGGAGAGAAGGAACACCTTGAAAAGAACGAGTCCCCTATCCTCGCTAGCCCAACTTCATACAGGAGAATAAAACCATAAAAGCTAGCACTTCATCGTACACAAAAACAAACCATCTACAAACAGATGCACAAAGGCACAAAAGCTTTTGAATCTGCAGCCAACTGTCGTGCTCTAGTGAGCAATCGATGGTATCCAAGGCCTACCCGCATCAAGCCAGAAAGGGGAAGGCTTCTCAATTTGGAAACAAATCAAAGCCCCTTCTGATGAGGACATCACCGTCGAGGTCTTTTGCTGTGAATCAGAGCCCCCGTTCTTGTTCGTCACCACTGTGTCGATTAGTCCTTTTGTGATCAGAACTTGAACCCCTTTGTCTTTGCTTCAATTCATATCTGCAATTATCAGATTGCATGCTTTACTTTCTTGCTTGTGTTCTCGATTCGCTTGCAAGGAAAAGCCTTCGTGGCAAAGTCAATCAAGTTGTGCTTAGTTGATAACCAGCAGAGCAGTGGTGTAGCGGGTGCGGGCTCCGAATCGTGCTGATTCGAAGCAGGATCGTCAATGTCGAGTTCTCCACCCAATTGAGTTTACCATCTACCTCTCGAAAGATTGGGCCAGCGCCTATCATTTGGTATCAGGATTCAAGGTTAGCTGTGAGGTATTATCGTGTGCCCTTTAGATTTGTTTGTGTTCATCACGCCTAAGTCCACAAAAAGCCCCAAAATATTTACTTTTCTGCTTTCCTATAAACCCTTTTGTGCCCCACAATTTTTCGATTCAGTTTGCTTTTATGAATTTTAGTCCTTTGCAGTGTCGACGTGTTCATTGGTTTAATTGAGTCAAGGTCTAGTTTGAGTCAGTGTCATGTGTTAGCGGCTTGCGCACATAATTATTTTGCTATCCTCATTTGTTTGGTGCCACGTGCTTGAAACCCAAGTTGTAGATTGGTTTATCTTAGAAAAATAATAGAGAGTTGCAGATTGGTTTGAAAAGTGTGTTTTTTCCAATGAGAGATAAAAAAATTGGGTATGAAACTGCAAACTTTAAAACAAGGTGATAAAAGTATCGAGCCTTATTATCAAGAATTGCTTATTTCTTTGTCATGTTGTGGCATACATGAGGATGATCAGGCTCTTTCTGTTAGATTCTTTGGTGGTTTGAACCGTGATATACATGATATTCTTGATTACAAAGATTGGACAAGGTTCATCCAATTGTACCATCTTGCTATAAAGCTGAACATGAGGTACATGGATGTCGTGAGCAATTTTCTTTCAGGGCCGACACTGGGAGAACTTTTCAGCAGCGTCCGAATGTTGACAAATCCAAGGCCGCCACTGCTCCTAAGGCACCATCAACTATGTCGTCTACTACACCAACTTCTGAGGTGAGCAATTTGTCTCATGTGCAGGTCCAGTCGCATAAGAAACCTTTTACTCCAGGTGCGTCCTCGAGTAGTTCCGCTAGTATCCAGTGCCATCGCTGTAAGGGTATGGGACATGTGTTGAAGGAATGACCAAGTTGTCGCTCCTCAACCCTAGGTCATCCCTTCGGAGTTAAAACTCAGTAGCCTCCGTCGTTTCGACTCGGTTTTGTTTAATAGGTTGTGATTTCCATCGAGGATCAAACTTTCTTCATAGACACTGTACCGTCGAGGTCTTTTGCTATGAATCAGGGTCCCCATTCTTGTTCGTGACCACTGTGTCGATTAGTCCTTTTGTGATCAGAACTTGAACCCCTTTGTCTTCGCTTCAATTCATATATGCAATTATCAGATTGCATGCTTTTCTTTCTTGCTTGTGTTCTCGATTCGCTTGCAGGGAAAAGCCTTCGTGGAAAGGTCAATCAAGTTGTGCTTGGTTGATAACCAACGAAGCAATGGTGTAGCGGTTGCGGGGTCCGAATCGTGCTTATTCGAAGCCGGATCGTCAACGTCGAGTTCTCCACCCAATTGAGTTTACCATCTACCTCTCAGATGATTGTGCCAGCACCTATCACCTTTAATACCCAGTGGGGGAAGGAAGCCCTAAAGGGAGAGGTTCTTCAACGAATGCAGCCACCACCAACTATGCAGATAGGATGAAGAAGAAGAAATATGCTGAGCGAAAGAGCTTTCCAGTTCCTGGCTACAACA
The DNA here is from genome assembly GCA_947561735.1 of Cenchrus americanus. Taxonomy (NCBI): domain Eukaryota; kingdom Viridiplantae; phylum Streptophyta; class Magnoliopsida; order Poales; family Poaceae; genus Cenchrus; species Cenchrus americanus. The sequence goes on from OX387240.1 coordinate 64,044,835, forward strand.
ATAAGAGTGATCGAAGTAGGGACCAAGAGGGCGAGGGGAAGAGAAAGGATGAACTAAGAAGTACTGCAGGTGGTGAGGAAAACCACATAGTGCTCACACATGGGAGGCACTTTAGTGTCTAGGATAGGGAGGCAACACCAAGCTGGCACCTCCAGGGAGGGAAGCGGCACCCAACGATGTGGCCGCTGGCATACTGACCACCAGGCCAACATGGCTTTCACCGGTGGACCCATGTCTCCTCAAAGAACATCAACATGCACAACCAACGTTAGCACAGATCCGCCCGCCACCGCAATGCTTGGAGAGGGTGGGAGGGCTACCATTGCCCTTGTAGGTGTGCACCACTGGCATCACTGGCTTGCTACATGTCGTTGTCCCCGCAGATTGAGATCTATATCTAGGGAAAGAAGACAACTTGGAAGTGGAGTTACCCCAAGGTGACATCACCAGGGCTCGATGGTGGTCAGACCCGAGCTCCTTGATGCCCCCCGCCGCCCACCACCACATGTGCACCAACGCTAGGCCGTCGCAGGGGCAGTCGCCAGTGAAGGGGATGAGGTGGCGGCGCTAGTCCAAGGGCGATGACCTAGTCCCGTGAGACCGGCCCAGATACCGGTGATGCGGATCAGGTCTAGGAACCAACAATGTGTAGGAGATGGCGTCGGAAGTGGAGGTGGCGAAAGATCTAGGGTTTGCTCGGGCGGAGAAAAAGGAGAGGAGGGAAGGGAGCGAGCTTCAGAGGCTGCCCCACCGTCGTCTTCCTTGCATTCGCGCGGACTCTTGGTGACCACTTGGGGTACAGGGATCGGGTCTGAGTTGGGTAGTGCTCAATTAGAGTGGAGTCTGACAATCTATTCTTGTCGTATGCATTTTCGCTAGAGTAGAAGGTGGTCCGGTCAGGGCTTTAACTCTGATACTCGATGTCCGGCCTGGTTAAATTCAGGTGATGTAGGGAGCTATTCTAGTCTTTGACCCCATTTTCTAAAAAAAGTAACACTAATAGTAGCAAAAGGAAAAATTAGCACACGAAACCAGCAATGACAACAAAACGATTTTGATTTTTGACCCTCCGTTCCAGCAAAAGGTCAAAGGCATGAGGATTCGTTTGCTCTTGCCGTGCTGGCCGGAGGTTCCACAAATTGATTAAGGGATATAGATATAAAGTTCATAAGGTTCTTATATCTTATAAAAATTTTATAGCTCGATGAGACATAAAACTTTGTAGTTGACAACTTCTTCATTTGAGATTGCTCAATATTTCAAAATATCCATTTAAGTTCTCTAATTTTTAAATCTATAACTTTTGAATTTTCAAATGACTTCATAAAGCAGTAAACTAACTCAAATAAAATGTTTCCAATTACAAAGTTTACTAACTTCGCAAGGTGTACAACTTTTATTTGTGTTGCTTGTTCATTTGACAAAGTGATAGTAATTTTGCTCACAAAACCTATATCTCCTATATAGTTTCATGAAATGAAACTATATGAGAGGTATATAAGATTTGTGAAGAATATTACTACTGTCAGTGCGGAAAGTAGTCCCGACACTAACTAGTACGAGTGTTGAGATCTATCTCTCGATGGCCGGTGCTAAGCAACACAAAGACACGGGGGTTTATCCTGGTTCCGGCCGTGGGCCGTAGGTCCAGCAGGGGTGCGCTCGAGGCGCTGTATTGCGTTGCACTGTGGTGCTTGCAGAGGAGGGATACAAGCGTGGCAGGAGAAGAGGAGAGGCCTCCAGGTCCCTGAGGTTTGATTGAGGCAGAGCGCCAATATCGTGGTGAAGGCGAAAATGTGCAAGTGTGCCGCTATCCGCCGTCCCCGCGGCCAGGGGACCGCCCCCTCCTTTTATAGGCCAAGGGGAGGCGGCTTACAGTCGTGCCACACAGTTCTAATTACGTGTGACGGTATGGTGTACAGCGCCACGGAGTGGATGGCCGTCCTGGCGAATCTTGCTTCTGGCAGGGCGTCGCGGCGAGTCCTGTGCCCGTCCAGGAGCGGCTTCGAGGGTAGTGGCGTAAGAGCCTCTTGTTCGGTCGTTGTCCGTACGTCGGTTCGAGGATCGTGCTGACGGAGGGCTGGAAGCCGCACAGTAGCGAGTGTGGCGCCGTCTCGTCGCCCCATGCTCCCACAGTGTCGGGGATGGCACTGCAGTGCGCGGGATGGTGGCACAGCGGCCGGGAAGGCCGCACAGGGCTGGAGGTCATGGAGGAAACACCGCCACGCTGGCCTGATGTCACGTCATCGTCTTGTGTGAGCGCAGGATAGGTATCCATTCTTCTCTCAAGGGTTCCGCCGCCCTCCCTCGAGGGGTGCGACGTGGAGGCCGTACGGGGGTGGGAGGCACAGTGTTACGGAGTTGACACCGGCCTTGTCGCACAGCTCCCGCACAATGCTGAGGATGGCCGCACAGGGCGGGTTGGAAGAACAACGTCGGGATACGGTTCCCAGGCGGTGTCAGGGCACCGGCGTGGCGGGGATTCGCCTTTGACTCGTGCGCTCGCGTCGTGTCAGAGCATTTAATGCTTCGGTCGGGGGAGTAGGCGTGGGGCCGCTAGCTCGGGATGGCCTCGAGCGACGCGGAGATTCGCCCGAGGGGGCGTCCAGCCCTCGAGCGAGGCGGAGATTCACCCGAGGGGGCGCCCAGCCCTCGATTGAGGCAGAGATTCGCCCGAGGGGGTGACCAGCCCTCGAGCGAGACGGAGATCCGCTCGAGGGGTGTTGAGGCTGTCCGCTTGATGGGCCGCTGAGATTGCTTGGGCTGTGGGCTTCTTTCCTGCACCGGACCATGACTATGTGGGGTGTGTTTCACGATTTATAAGTTCGTTCGTGTTTTGTTATTTTCCGAAAAGGGGTTTTTCCCTGGTCATTAGGGGACCCTTATGGTCGTCTCCGACAACTACCACTATACCGGATGAGCAAATGACCAAAATAAAAGTTGTCCATCTATAGAACTTTATAGTTTAACCATTTTTAATTTTAATTACTTTCGTCAACGAAAAGTACATCTAAAATTTCTCAAATTTGAAAATTTGAATTTTTCAAATGACCTCGAATGGAGAAACATTCTAAATAAAAGTTGTAGCTCTTGGAAAGTTATGAAATTTTGTTGTTTACAATTTGTTATTTGAAATCATATTGTCAACGAAAAACTAAGTTTGAATCTTTCAAATTTTGTAAATGACCCCGAATGGAGAAACTCCCAAAATGAAAGTTGTAGATCTCATAAATTCATGAAACTTTGTATTTGAAATCTTTTTAATTTGAATCCGTTTAAAGTTTTACAGAAGTAATTTACACTTGGTGTAGTATAATATGAGCAGGATGAAGAAAACAGGATATGGACACATGTGAGAGCGTAGTGCAGTGGTAACTGGCAAGAGAGGGTACGCACGAGGGGCGGGGGAGGTCGCGGGTTTGAACCCTACCAACCGTGTAGTGGCGCGTCTTTGCGCGAAAAATGCCGCGACTTGCTAATGGAGATGAGTGTACGTGCGTTGTGAGTGTCTCCGTTGTATAGTGTAATTCGAAAAAAAAACCATGTAAATAAAAACTTGTGCAAGCTATATAGGATTTCTGGTGCTAACCAATGGGAGAAGAGGAGAAAAATTGCACGACAAGAGAGAGGGTCCGTAACGAAAAAATTGACCAGTCGATCCTCACAACACTTAGAGAGTAATCACACAAAACTATATAAGAACTCCCCACTAAGGAGTTCTCTCAACCCTCAGCGCGCCACGTCACCATCCACTATGTCTTCTCTCAACATGCAGGGTGTCCACGTCACTATCCACTAAAATCATCAATTTTAAATCATCAATTTTAAATCATCAATTTATTTCTTCTATCAATTTTCTACAGCTAATAGCATCCATGTATGCAATGTGTTGTTGCAATAGAATGTTGAGGCAATCACTTTAGTTTTTGCTTCCAAATTTTATATTTAAAATTTGTTGAAATTCCGCAACAATGCGCAGGGTATCACCTAGTAAATACAATAACGACGCACTCAGATAATAACAACTAAAAGAAAAGAGTGTAAAACAAAAATTGCGTAAAAGCTCAACCTCTGCTCCGAGCCTCCGATGGGTCCTCATGTAATCGCAATTTCGGCAACCGTCCCTTTTTATCTGCCTCGCAGCATCAAATCGCCGTGCCACCCCTACATAGTTTCATTATTTACTACATTTCTCATTTCCATGGCAATTTCGTCTAACCAAGTTATCTTTAGTTAGAATAATACAATGATGAAGAAACCAACAGAATACTTTTTTTTACCTTAGAGGAAGTTGTAATTTCCAAAGGGGTTTGTTTTAATTGGTATTACCCTCACATTTAGAATGGGTCTGTACATTGACTGAACAGGTCTGGTTGATCTACAAGGTGGATACCTGTAATCTACATATGTTACCAAAGACATGACTTGTTTCACTTTGTTATGCTTCCGAATTACTAGATTGTAGACAGCATGGTTTTGGTTCATGAAACTACTGTTTCCAAGCCATTATTTTCTGTAACACCCTAAAATTCTATCACCAAAATAATGTAAGCAACATGGTGTTATTGTTTTAATTTTCTAAGGATTAAATAAATTATCAAATAAATTTGGCCTTTAAATATTTAAATATTATTTTAATAATTTTAGAATCAATAAGTGCTTGTGCATAATAATTTGAATGCATGGTTCTATGTTTGTTTGAGTGAAGTTTGCAAAGTTTGAAAAAGAGTTTGACAAGTTAAAAGAAAAAGAAAAAAACTCAAACCCTCTTCTCTTCCTCTCTTTTTCTCTTTTAGCCCAACCTCTCTTTCTCTTTCAGCCCGAGCAGGCATCGCAGCCGGCCTAGCCCCTCTCCTAGGCCGCTCAGCCCAAACTTCCACCGACCCACCTCTCTTCCTCTCTCCTTCATTTTTTCTTTTCCTTGCCGGCCCGCCAACCTATCTCGGCCCATCTTCTCACCGCGCAACCCACTTTCCTCTTCCCTCCCTCTGTCACTGCCAGCCGGGACCCGCATGTCAGGACCGCCTCCTACCTCCAGCACCCCTTCCCCCTCTCCCGCTTCGCACAGCCGCGCGCCGCCGACCGTTTCCCCGCGCCTCTCCCTCACCCCCTTCGCCTTCAATCCGCCATCAAGGGTGCAATTAAGCCCTGGTGTCCTCCCCTCCTTAATCTCCCCTTTCGTTTCCTCTCCATTCAAGCCCCCCTTGATTGCTTTGAAGCCGTCGGCGTTCGCCATGGCATTGATGGCCAATGGCCCGGCCGACGCCCCCTCTCCCCCTTGTCGCTCTATAAAACCGACCCGAGGGCCCCTGCGGTTGCCCTCCCCACCAATCGAGCCCCCACACCCTCTCCTCACTCCTACACGCGCCGCCGCCTGGAGGATCCCGCCGCTGCACCATTGCCGGCCATCCGAGGCTAGTTGTCATTGGTGGAGTGTCCTTTGCTGACCTCTCTTCCTTCTCCATCGCATTTGACGCTCACGACACCTCCCTCTGTCCCAGGTCTGCCCCTCCGTCGCCAAACCGGGGCTCGCCGCCGCCATCTTCTACATCGACCGCCGGCGTCGATCTCCTCCACCGCTCCATCTCCACCGCCAAAAGCCCCTCTGGAGCTTCGCATTGAGGTGAGAAACTCACACCCTTCGAAATCCAAACGCTCCCGAGCCTCAACCGCTGCCCCGCGCTCACTAGACTTGGACCATCCGCTGTGGCCACCACAGTGCCTTCTCCGCCGCCTAGCTAGCCGACACAAACGACTCTGTGAATCTCTCGTGTGCTCCTCTTCGTTTTGGTACCCTCCCCGTCGAGTTTGGTGCATGGGAGGCCGCGTTTGTGTGTCTCCGGCGAAGATCCGGCGAGCTGGCCGCCGTGCGCCGCCCGTCTCTGGCCGAGCGCCGCTGGGTGCCGCTCGTGGGCCACTGTGGCCGTCCGATCGGGGATCAATGGCACTGATTAAAAGAAGGCGTACCCCTTCGTCCGGTCCACCATTGTTGACGGTGAAATTCCGTCAACCTATCCATGAGTTTACCTTCGGTGTTGGCATGAGTTTTTTATCTTATCCATTGTTGCTAACCCCCTTGATATAACAAGTTTGTTGACGGTGAAAATCCGTCAACCTAGCCATGAGTTTACCTTCGGTGTTGGCATGACTTTTGTATCTTATCCATTGGTACTAACCCCCGTGGTATAACAAGTTCACTTGTGCATGTCGGTTTTGGAGTTAAGTGTTTACGCAGGGTTTTAACGTTGAAAGCAAGACTTCCGGGATAAGTTCATTAAGCACCTCATGACAAGACCTTGAAGCCCGATACAAGTCAAGCAATGAAGTGAACATGACTCCAAGAGCCCAAGGACCAAGCCCGAGAAGATGATAAACTTCGAGGACCGAACCAGAAAAGTGCTGAATCTTGCAAGACAAGGAGTTGAGTCCAATTCGGGGAGAAAACGACATCAAGGGCCTACATGCAGAAGGAGGAAGGATCCAGGAAGCAAGGGAACCGACGTAGAGCAAAGGAAGCCTCAGGCTGGGCCTGGATGGGCCCAGGCCGGCCGGCCCAGGCCGACCGGCCCAGCCCTGTCCAGGGCCCAGTGATGCTCCCCTTTGCCCTAGCCGCCAATCGTGCTATTTATAGCCCCCTGACCGAGAGCCACGCATAATCCAATTCGTCATCCGCCGCCGAGGAGCAGAGAAGCTTGAGGGACACCATCTCGGAGATGAGGGTTGTGCTAGTTGTCTAGGGTCTCCCTAGCCGACGTGGGAACCTTGCATGGAAGACCACGTCGGAGCTCCGGAGCGAGGATCAAGATCGAGGTAGAGCCCCGGTGGTGATCTTGTTCATGTAATCATTCATGGTGAAGTCTTTAAGTGAATCCGATTTCTAGCGATCAAGTGCCTTCTCGATGATTTTGTTTTCTTCTTGGTTTTGCTTCTTCTATGATCTATACTTAAGATAGATTACATAGGGTGCTCTTGTAGCCGCGGTGTCTAGAGGTGCATACCGGACCGGACAAGTGTTTTCAACTTGTTCTTATCGAGCTCGCCCTAGACTACCCGCATGAGTAGGGATACGTTGTGACAGAACGGGGGTTCCGAAAGGCGGGCGTTTTCGGAGTCGGATGGAAGGCCACGATTGAAAGATGCTTTTAATGAGATTCGCTTTTCTATCTTCATCTATCTTGTTTGGAGCTACAACATAAGCATGATCTAGACTCTCTAGATCGATTATCTCTTGCTTTCTCTTGCTACCTCTTTAGTAGATTAGAATAGATTCGTTTTCTTTATGAGTTAGTAGATTAGATGCAACTTGTCTCCATAAGATAGCTTACCTTGCTTTACTAGATTGAATCCTTGCGTTGCACATTGTTCCACGGATTCGATACCTTGGGTTCACCATTGGAGGGAAGAAGGGTCCCTTGACTACGATGGGAGACTTGTCCGCTTGCAAGTCTAAACGAACTTTGATACAACTATTAACCGTCAACAAGCCCCTTTTTCTGGCGCCGTTGCCGGGGAACAAGCAATCAAGTTCCAATCTAGTATCGCTTATTTTTCAGTGTTTCTTTTGATTTTCTTTTGCATCTCTTAACTTTGATCATCCTCAAAAAGAAAAAAATCAATCTAATCTAGTTTTGATTAACCCTAATTTTTCTTTTCATAGATTTTTGTTTTATTGCTAACCCTAACCGGAGATGGTTGGCTACCTCTCCAAGAAACCCAAAACTTTTTTTGTGGATGATCCAGGAAAACTTTACAGGCAAAGGAGACGTGCAACACAAGCTAAAGGGTTGGAAACCCTAGATTCAAAGTGAAGGAAGTTGTTGCATCTGTCAAGACCAAAGGACAAAGCCAGCCTGTGAAGACCAAAAATACGATTAAGCCGAAGAATAAGCCCGTGCCAAGATGGTGCGGAAGTGGGTACCCAAGATTGCAACGCCCACAAAGAGCATTGATCCAAAGTAATCAAGTGAAGAAGTCTAGCCATGGACTATAAACGAAGCGCTAGGCGGGAGGCAACCCGTTTCGTCGAGTCAAGAATAAGCTACCGGGAGGACAACCCGATTCTAGGTTTTTCAAGTCTTTTTAATAATTTAGTTTTTAAATTTTACTACGCAAGACATTAGACTTAGAATGGTTGAACAATATTAGAGACATAATTCTTGGTTGAATATTTTGCTTGATCATAAACCCTTTACATGAACCATCCTATGTTGTTTGCTTTTTTTCGAGAAACCAAAACCAAAAAAAATTCAGAACCTAACTCAACCTTTCATCCTCTTTATGATGTTGTGGTTGACTTGTTTTTCATGCTAAAAACACACGAGTAGAGCCACGACTTGTATCTAGATGTTATTTAAATTTCAGCACGTGGTAGGACTCGCGTGAACCTAGAATCTTGATTTTTGGTTGATTTAAAAATCCTTATCCTTGGTTTCTCTAAGATTAGAATTTTTCTAAGCCTCACTTAATTTTATTTCATTCAAAATCTCTCTCATCTAATCAAAATTAGGACCTAAACCTATGCCCCCATGATCAAGCCGGGAAAAGCTTGCTCTCAACTAATGAAGGCAAACAATACCAGTAAGACCAACATAAAAGTAGTCGGAAATATTTTTCGACTTACATTTGTTTTTAATGCTTTAAAAACTCCTCTAAATTTATATTCTAACTCATTAATATCTCTTATTTTATTTTTTATTTTCGAAATTAGAGGGGTGCTTAGCATTAAAACATGCTTATAGGGAGGCAATCTAGTTAACCTAACCATACATGCACCATGATGCATCACGGGATGCCCCTCCAACATCTTTTATCAAATCACATGCAAAGTACAAGCATGGGGGGGCAGCCAAGGCCTTGTTTTGTAGGAATATCATGGACGCATGTGAGGCAAGGGAGTATGGAAGTGAGTCAAGCGAAAACATCAAGTGGAAGGAGCAATAACGCAAGCGAAGGAGTGGACGAGAACGTTTGGAAGGTGCACGCGGTCACGAAGCAACATGGTGCGCTAGAGAAGAACCGAGCCAAGAGGAGGAGAGAGGTAAGTCTTCCATCCAGCTCTTTGTTCGTGTGCTCTAGTTGGTAGGCCGGAACCACCTTAGACTTAGCCATCCACCTTGCTTGTTTTGTGCAACAAATCACATCCTTAATCCACTCAAAGTCCAAAATAATATTTGTGTACCTTGTTACCGGGTGAAAACCCCGGATATATATTTGTGAGGGAGAGTGCTGCAATCATGGAAGAAAACTACAAGCCTTTTCACCGAAGAAGAAGAAGGGATCATCGTCGTCTAAGCCATCAACCTCTTCGAGGAGGCACTCGGTTTCCGAGTTTCCTCGGAGTATGGAGGAGGACACGACACTGCTGAGGAGGAACCACACTCTTCTCCTCGGTGGCATGAGGGCCACACGAAACTCGTCTATGAGGTTCACCAAACCTCAAGGACATATGGAGGAGCCACCCGTCCAACCTCACCACTTGACACGATCATCCGCTCCACCTCCATGCACTCTGTGGTATTCCAATGGGTTTATCATCACGACGGAGGAGGAGGAGAAGAAGCTCGCTCACCTTGAGTAGAGGCTTGTAGCGAACGTCGACTTCGACGACCAAGCTCTCCACATATTGGGTTTTCATACGGGACACCGGTGCAATTCTCTAATGGAGTGTCGGCAAACACCCACAAGGAATTCGCCTAGGAAATTCTCATGACCATGGCGCATACCCTTGATGAAGGAGTGTTGAGTCTCTCATTCCGTTTGGAGGGAGCCCACAAGTGGAGAAGAAGGAAGACACCATCGGAAGGGTAACCTTGATCAATGATGCTATTTCTAGCACCTTGATGGGGTAATCTCCTTTCATCCATGGGTTGCAATCGATCTTGAGATGTAATCACACTTTGTTGGATTATCTACCTATCATCTTGTGTTGAAAATACTTTAATGCTTAAGGTTAGCTACCATGGTGTAAAGGGAGTAAAGGTCTCAATGCTTCCTTGGATCCATTCAACACAATCCCCGATAGATTAGATTGGTTTTCACGTTCGAAATGATTGCATGTTCTAGTATCATAGACCCATGGGCGAGTGTCTCCTATTTTCAAAAGGGAGCCCCAGAACACGTGGATGTGCATAGAGGCACATGGGAAGGTTTTTTTGGAGTATGAGCACGGGAGGAGCCCATTAACAAAGAAATAATATCCGGACCCCATCATCCAAATATGTCACTTTGTTGTGCTAGTGGATTTTTGGGGAGAATGAGAGAGACAAAGATAACCAACACGGAGTTGAATTGGCTTTACTCGGCTTTGCCAGGCAGCCAATCAACCCCACTCACCTATGATCAACCGGTGGTGTTGTGAAGCAACATCGGGTTCGGGAGATATTGGTTCGGGGTGTTACCTCTCTATGTTGGCTATCTCTTTGAGACCGGGTATTGCAAGGAACCCGAATCATCTCCTATCCGGACTTCCCTAAGATTTGAAGATGAGAGAGGAGGCTTCAAAGTGGCCAAAGTAAATTTGCCCCTATCATATGGAAGGTTTCTTGAGGGGAAGAAGATCGGTTAGAGGAAGGACTTCTTGTGCCGGCGAAGAAAAAAATAAAAGAGAAGGATTGTAGGAGAAGGTTTTTCCACGGCCAAAGAAGGAGGTGCACAACAAAATTATGTCCCACCATTGGGAGGAACCCCGGCGCCGCCGAGTTACTACGGTGGTGTACCAATGCAAGCATGGGGGAGTGGTGCAGCCATGCCCCCACCAATTTTTGCGGTGCCCAACGTAGACTTTGCGGAGCCATATGCACATCTTCCTCAACCACAACAAAATGTGGCCACCATTGAAGGATACGCTGCAAGAAACATTCAAATAAATGCAGTCATCCAAACCAATGCAAACCAAATGGGTGAAGGAGATGCAAACATCGCTTATGAGCTTTGACACCTTCACCTAGCACCGTCGGACAATTCATAGGAGGAGTAGTGCATTCCTATTATGAGTAAGGGTACAACAACCAAGACTATCAATATCAACCACCGGCGGAAGATTAGAGAGAGGAGGAGCTGTAGCTATCTTTCCTTTACCCCCTTTTCTTTAATTTTCAGCTTGTATGCGCCTATGTATGCGTAGTGTTTTCAGTTTTTATTTAAATTTCAGCAAGTGTGTTAGTTTAATTTTTCAGCATGTGTCTTAGTTTTTATTTTCATCATGAATAAAATCACCACTAAAGTTTTTACCATTAGTAAAGTTACAAAGTTTGTGCCATGATGATATATGATTATAATTGCCGCTTTGTTTATCTTTGTAATTGATTTATGCATGTTTAACCTAGTGCTCTCTTAAAAATACAAATCTGAAATTATCTAAATGCTAGCTTAATCTTTAGCGGAGGTTATGATAAAGATAAAGACCCATAGTGTTTTATGTGCTCTCAAGTTTTAGATGGATTAAAGATGATTTATTTTTGTTCTTAAATGTAAAGCTAACCTTGTCATAAATACCTCTTGCGTGTTGCTCTACCTATCCAGAGCCATATAAATATTTGAGTGCAAAAACTTAGTATACAAGGTTTATTTTTGGGTGAGTTATTTCAGGCCTTGATTTCTCTGTCCCGAGACTAAGAAGCTGGTCATTCCGTTTTTGCGTATCTATCTTATTGCTAGCCTCTTATCCGTGCATTGTGTATCCCCACATCGGAGATTTCACAAACCTCGCCGGATATCCACCCTTAAAACCAAATATCATATTTTGTGTTTACCTCCTTGACCACAATCTATCGTTGAGTATGGATCATCAATTCAAGGAAGATTGATGGTGCCAAGATTGAAGACTTCAAATATCTCTCCAAAGGAAAAGTATTTCCGGTACCTACCTTACCTTTATCGCCTCTTTGCTCGAGGACGGCAACGTCTAAGCATGGGGGAGGAGGTAGGTACGATGCAATTTTTTAGAGTTCAAAGGGGTGCAAATAAAAAAATCAAAACTCCGATGTGAAAGTCTCGTTACCGAATGTATGACAAAAAAAGTGAGTCTCGTTACCGAATGTATGACAAAAAATGAATGAATGAGAAAGAGAATGAAAGAAAGAAAGAAAGAAAGAGGAGAAAAAGAGAAAAATATGAGTATGTGCAAAAATAAAGTGAACTCCCCGGTTCTCTAAAGTGCATTAGGAAATTCAAGGCTTCAAGATTAAAGGATCCATACTCAATTTTCCAACCATGTGCAATCCGATAACGAGGACTTCCTTTGTGCCTCAGGATCACTCTTTGCCATTTGCACATGTCCACCTATCTCAAGCGTGTGTATTTTTCTCCTTCCCCTCCTTGATTTAACATTATTTTCCAATGACCTTTATGACGAGTCTCGGTAAGACCATGAGAAGCTTGTCTTGTTTTGACAACATCTCATTTATAATATCTTGGTAGGACTAAACTTTCCCAAAAAACTCCATATAAAGCCTACCACATATATGTGTGTTATGAGAGGGAAAGGAGTAGTATAAATAGGCTTGAGAGACAAAGATGAGATGAGAGTTCATGAGCAAGATGCAAGGTGGATTAAATTTATGAACTTGGTTTAGCCCTTTTTCATCTTGTTCTTTATTTCAAAATTTCTGATATCCATTTGAATTTTGGGAGCATGTTAATACTTGTGGGATAAGCTTAATTAAATATCTACCCTCCGTAGGGATGAAGGCTAGTACATTATGGAACTTTAACGAATTAAACTTTTGAGAGCATTATGTTTTTTTCATGTATGATCAAGTGCAAGGTTTAAACAATGAAGGGCAACGATGATATCCATCGAAGGCTTACTCGAGGACGAGCAAGGTTTAAGCATGGGGGAGCTGTTGACGGTGAAAATCCGTCAACCTAGCCATGAGTTTACCTTCGGTGTTGGCATGACTATTGTATCTTATCCATTGGTACTAACCCCCGTGGTATAACAAGTTCACTTGTGCATGTCGGTTTTGGAGTTAAGTGTTTACGCAGGGTTTTAACGTTGAAAGCAAGACTTCCGGGATAAGTTCATTAAGCACCTCATGACAAGACCTTGAAGCCCGATACAAGTCAAGCAATGAAGTGAACATGACTCCAAGAGCCCAAGGACCAAGCCCGAGAAGATGATAAACTCCGAGGACCGAACCAGAAAAGTGTTGAATCTTGCAAGACAAGGAGTTGAGTCCAATTCGGGGAGAAACCGACGTCAAGGGCCTACATGCAGAAGGAGGAAGGATCCAGGAAGCAAGGGAACCGACATAGAGCAAAGGAGGCCTCGGGCTAGGCCTGGATGGGCCTAGGCCGGCCGGCCCAGGCCGACTGGCCCAGGCCGACCGGCCCAGCCCTGTCCAGGGCCCAGTGATGCTCCCCTTTGCCCTAGCCGCCAATCGTGCTATTTATAGCCCCCTAACCGAGAGCCACACATAATCCAATTCATCATCCGTCGCCGAGGAGCAGAGAAGCTTGAGGGACACCATCTCGGAGATGAGGGTCGTGCTAGTTGTCTAGGGTCTCCCTAGCAGATGTGGGAACCTTGCATGGAAGAACACGTCGGAGCTCCGGAGTGAGGATCAAGATCGAGGTAGGGCCCCGGTGGTGATCTTGTTCATGTAATCATTCATGGTGAAGTCTTTAAGTGAATCCGATTTCTAGCGATCAAGTGCCTTCTCGATGATTTTGTTTTCTTCTTGGTTTTGCTTCTTCTACGATCTATACTTAAGATAGATTACATAGGGTGCTCTTGTAGCCGCGGTGGCTAGAGGTGCATACCGGACCGGCCAAGTGTTTTCAACCTGTTCTTATCGAGCTCGCCCTAGACTACCCGCATGAGTAGGGATACGTTGTGACAGAACGGGGGTTCCGAAAGGCGGGCGTTTTCGGAGTCGGATGGAAGGCCACAATTGAAAGATGCTTTTAATGAGATTCACTTTTCTATCTTCATCTATCTTGTTTGGAGCTACAACATAAGCATGATCTAGACTCTCTAGATCGGTTATCTCTTGCTTTCTCTTGCTACCTCTTTAGTAGATTAGATTAGATTCGTTTTCTTTATGAGTTAGTAGATTAGATGCAACTTGTCTTCATAAGATAGCTGTCACACCCTGAAATTTCCAATTTCAGGATGTGAATAGAAATAATAATTAAATAACGATTTTCTGATAATTTTAAAATTTTTCCAACATTTATTTTCTTTACAGGGAATATAGTATAGGAAAAATCCCTTGTTTGATTTTCTAAATTAAATAAAAGTTGAGAGTGTTGCATTCATGCCGATGCATCTAGTGGTTCTTGAGTGCAAAAGGTTTCAAAAATGCGTTTAGGAGCTGTCCAAACTCTCCCGAGAATTTTCCGGATTTTTCTGGAATTTATTCTCATTTTCCTTGAGCTATTTCTATTTAATAGAAGGCTCTAAAATCTTTTTCATGAGCACCAAATGCTTTATTTGGGTTGTTCGTGTCTTAATCTATCTCTAGGAATTTTCCTGGATTTTTTGTGATTTTCTGAGTATTTTTCGTGCTTTAAAATAATTTACAGAATCTTCTGGATTATTTTTCGCACTGAAAATAGATTCAGAAAAAAAAGAAAACCTATCCTAACGGGCCGAGCCCGGAGGCCCGACCCGGTCCGCCCGGCCCACCCGCGCCGGCCCGGCGGGGCCCATCCGGCCGGCGCCATGGCCGCCGCCGCCGCCGGGCGGCCGGGCCCGCACCCGCGGCCATAAAAGGGGCGAGGCCAAGCGCGCGCGCCTCCCCCGCCCCCGCCGCCGCGCCGCGCGCGCGCCGCCGCCCGCCCTAGTCCCCGCGCGCCGCCGCCGCGCCCCGCGCCCGCAAGGCTCGCGCCGCCGCTTGCCGGGAAGCCCGAGCTCGCCCGCCGACGTTGACCGCAAAAATCCGCCGATTCCGTCATCCTCCGCCCGAGGTGAGCACATCATCACGATCCTCTCGATCTCCTCTCTCCGTTTTGCATCTCATCCAAGCTCCTAGCCGCCCGAGTGCCGGCGCCCATGGCCACCGCAGCCGCCGCCCTTGGATTGCCCCCTGTTCGGTCTCGTCCGTCCCGAGGAGGAAGAAGATAAGGTGGCGGCTTTGCACTTGACCCCCTGCAAAATCTGGAAAATAAGTAGATCCACTTTTGAGTCTTGCACCTTTCCTCGAAAACCCCCTGGAAAGATTAGATTCCTTAGATCCAATCCATCCCAAGCACTTTTACAGATCTAACCCCGATCTTTAACCTTTTCCCGAGCACTATTTGGTGTGTCTTGCAAATCTTCTTTGCTAGCCCCTGAAATCTACGGTTAATCGCAACTAGGTCCCTGCAATCTTGTTTTGCTCACCAAATCTTCGTTTTAGCTCCGATTTAATCCGTTCAAGTTGCGTTAGGTCCATAATAATGTAAACCACGTGTATTGATGAGTTTTCACCATGTTTTGTTTCTGAAAATAAAATTAATATTAATTTTGATTAGTGACTAGATATACATGTCTTTTCCAAATAAAAGCAATATAGATCTATATATCGTTTTTCATAATCAAATTTAATTTGATTAATGATTACTTTACATGCTTTTATGAATAAAATCTAATTAGATCTTTTACTCGGTTTTCCATAAGTCAAATATTAATTTGCTTAATGATTAATTAACTTTTATAATTAAAAGTTGATTAGGCTTTTACTCCGCTTTATAAATAAATGTTAATCTTGATTAATACCAATTTAATACTGTTTTTGATAATAATATGATGAACTCGAATTACAAAGTTTCGTTTAGATTGTTCATCTAGTTTAGTTTTTCTAAATTAAATATTTAATTGATTAATTCATATATGAATCTTTATAAATAAAATTTGACTAGTTCTTTACGCCGGTTTTGCAAATAAAGTTTAATTCACTTTAATTCCAACAGAGGGTATTTTCTTTATGAAATATCCTTACATATATTTTGTTAATTAAAATAAATCCAGCTCATAGCCTTGTTCTCTTAGTTATGCAAACAATTCGTTAGACGTTCGGTATCAGCTTTATCTCTTTTGATCAAGTTTATCCGAAGCTCTAAATCTTTCTAGTGTTAGCCTGAGCTAAACCGTGTGCATCTGATCAAGCCTTAGAGTTTCTGTTATCTTAGTAGCTTTATCTGTGTGAGTAGTTGCACTGCTCATTTGCCTATCAAGTAATCTTATCACTCTTGTTTCATCATAGAATCTTGTTTATCAGCATCTAGTTAGTTGATGTCCATTCCATCTCTGTTAGGTTGTCTCTTCATGAGTCAGCTGTGTTATTGTACCTAATCTATCGTAGCTATCTTTCTTTAGTGTTTACCCTGTTATCTACTTCACCTGCTAGATCAGTTCACCCTCGGTTAATATATCAGTTGTTCATCCGAGTTCTCTTTGTAGACCCCGTTCTCCTAAACCCTAGCCTAAGGTTTCTTATGCGCTTGATAGTTCGTTGCTATCCGTCTAGTTCGTTTCACAGTAACTTGTACGTTAGCATGTGTATCACCTGTTACTTGTTTTAACATTAAAGATGCTTGTTAATCTTGACTAATTCTTATTGCAATGCTTTTATCCATAAAAAGTGATTAGGTTCTAATCCGGTTTTCTTTAATCATGATGTAATTGGTTAATCCCTATTCATAACTAGTTTTTCTAAATAAAAGATGCTAGAGTTAAACATCGGTTTTCATAATAAAGTTAATATGCTTAATGACATCATAAATGCCTTTTCAATATTAAATATGTTTAGTTGAACACGTGACATAAAGTTACTCGTCTAGATATCTTATACTTATTTTTTTAAAAGTAATTGTTAATTTGACATAACTTCTACTCAAATGTTGTAAATAAAATATGATTAGGCTTATCGTGATTTCTTTAATTAAATGTAACTAGTTTAATGGTAACATAGAGTATTTCTCTGAAATATTCTTTCACATGATTTCTTAATTAAAATATGCCAAGCGTAGTTCCTTGTGGTTTGATAATAATTTTTCGATAGATTTGAGCTTAGTTCCATTCTCAGTGGTTCCCTCGTTTCTTGCGTAACCATTAGAATCGAGCTCTATCAATGTGATCCTTCCGGTCCTTGCTCAATCTTCCGCGACCATCTCTTTAAAGCTAACCAAGCCTTTCCAAGCACCCTTTGTGTTCTTTAGTGATCCATCTAATCGAGTCGTTTCTTTTGTGCGCTCTTTTAAAGCTTTCTTTTGATTGGTGTATTGTTCTTAGTTGTACTCGTGTGTTTGCTTTGCATGCTTGTGCCTGATGATTGATGCGAGTAGAACGAGCGCCGTTCAAGAGGCTGGGAAGAGATTGAAGTTGAAGATATTCTGAGCAACGACATTACTTTGGTTAAAGGCAAGTGTGTCCTTGATTTTGTCCTAAGAATTATACTTAATCACTCATTGCATATGCTTGCATTAATATGATGGGACCCATGTTTAAGGTTTGACTAGTGTTATTTATCCTGTGCCTTGATCAAACGGGTTTATCTTTATGTTGGGTAGCTATGCTTAGTTGCTATACCTGGGTTATGGTGGTTTTAATGAACATTAATGATGAATCATGTTATACCTCTGTGTTATATCTTTGGATGTTAATACAAGACCATATGATTAATCGGAACATGGAGCGACCACCCGGGATAACAAAGTGCAACCACAAGGACTATATGGCTCGGTCTTGGCCGAGTAATTAGGGAAGTCTTTGTGTGGTTATTACTCGCATAGTAGGTTGGGGACGGAGGAATGCTTTTATGGCTCTTCTATTCCGGAGCGGTGATGGAACGGAAGACTCTATGGCTTACCGTCCGTAATAGAAGTGTGGTACGAAAGATAGCCTCTATGACATACTACTATGGACTAATACGCACGGGAGGACTCTTTGTAAAGGCCTCGTAGCGTCCCTATGCAATCACACCTCGGTAGTGTGGTATGATGCCTAGCTAGCATCGCATGGTTGGGTCTAAAGTTCTTCGGGACTTTTACGCGACTTGTGGGTAAAGATGTACGACCTCTGCAGAGTGTAAAACTAATCGATTAGCCGTGCCCACGGTCACGGGCGGCCTGGACCCTCACATGATAATTAAACTTGAAGATGGACTTAAATCGCTCTCTCTCTGGTTATGCTTGCCATATGCTTATGGCGTATTTCTTATCTTATGTTTAATGTGGGTTGGTATAAACTTATACTTTATTAGTAATCAGGTGCTAATAAAACTTGACCAACTAAAATTGCTTAAATGCTTATAGCCCAGTCCACTATAAAGCCTTTGCATTCATATCTTTTTCCACACTTGCTGAGTACGACAAGTGCTCACCCTTGCTATAACCATTGTTGCTCAGAAAGAGGATGCTACTTTGAAGTCTTGTGAAGATGTTGCTGGTGCTAGGTGTACGCAACCCCCAGTCGATTGCCTGTGATGTTTGGAGCCTTCGTTTCCAGGATAAAGCGTAAATCTCGGATAATCTTTCTTTTTCATACGTGATACTGTTTCTGTATTCACTTTTATGTCACTATATGCATGAAATTTGATCCTGGCATGCATATAGGCTTGCACTCGGTTTTCTTCGGAAAGTCGGGTGTGACAGAGTGGTATCAGAGCTGTATCGACTGTAGGACGTAAGCCTAGTTAGCACTGGTCGTTTCTTAATGCCTCTTTTGTCCTACAAACCCTCCTTACCTTATCCTTGACCTCTCTGATGAAGGATCTCACCTCTTAACCATCTTCTTTTCCCCATACCATGAATTCTTGTATATTTATCTCCACTCTCCTTGAACATCTCTTCGACCTCGCCTACTTATTCCCTCAAGCAATAAACACCCCCTTGATTCATGGTAGAACCGTTACCTTTAGCATTCTATCTGCTCGCGCACCTCCCCGACACATCAGCGCTGTTTGAATTCTTTCTCGAGCTACAGAACTCCGATCGACATGAAACCAGTTGGGTTAGTTCCTAAATTTCATAAGTAAATTTCTGTCAAAAATTCAGCCCTATCCTGTACATGTTTTAGAAGCTATGCCCGAAACATTGGAGCTATCAGAATCTGTAAACTCTGCTGACCTAGTTATCTTCAATATTCTATATCTCGGGCTATAGACCTCCGATTGAGGTAAATCCAATTGGAGTAGTTCAGGAATTTCATCAGCTTTATTCTGTCCAAAATTCAGCAGTATTCGTTTTGTATCCAGGGAGATACCTATGAATTAGTGGAGCATTCAGAATCTGCCAACACTGCTGACATAGCCATCTTGTTTAATTCATATCTCGAGTTCTGAACCTCCGATTGAGGTGATTCCAGTTGGGATGAACTCATAATTTTGGTCTCCCTCATCTGGGAAAAATCCATTATTTATGGATATCCTTGCTGGGAGATATATCTGATCTATTAGGAGGATACCCCCTGACTTCATTAACAACGTGTAGTGTCGTTCCCTTAACCATGCCTTGATTGGTGGAATTGTGTGTTTGCATGATGATGCTTGGTTTTATGATATTGCTTGTGTTGGTTCTTTGAAGTGAGTGTTGGTGTATTGTGGGTCTTACATCCGCAATAACACCAGTTGCTTAGTTGGGTTCTTCTTTTGTACCTCCCACCTCCTTGTTCTCCCCCATTCGTTTTGCACTACTCTTGTTCCCCTTCTGATCATATCTTTACCTACCAACCAGATGGAAAACCAAGAAGGAGGAAACCAAGGAGAAAGCTACGAGAACGGTGATGACTATGGATACAACCAAGATGCGCTATCATTTCCACCCCCGGAGGATAAGTATGCGAGTTCATGAAGAGCGAGCCGCCAATGTTCTCCAAGTACCACATATCCCTTAGAAGCGTGTAAGACCGGATCAAGACAATTGAAGAGAAGCTAGATATGGTACAATGCAATGATGGAGAGAAAGCTTTGTATGCATCTTGGCAACTTATAGGAGCAGCTTCAGAATGGTGGAATTCTTACACCAAGGGACATCAGCAACCTGAGAGTATTGTGTGGAAGGAATTCAAAGACAACTTTATCTTACACCATACCCCTGTAAGTGCGATGAAGCTCAAGAGGAAGGAGTTCCTTAACTTAAAGCAAGGACAGATGACGGTAACTGAGTACGGGGATCAGTTTATTCAGTTATCTCTGTATGCCCCAAGATCGGCTGAGAGTGATAAGAAGAAACGAGAGCAGTTCATCAAAGGGTTGAATGAAGATCTTCAAAGTATACTAAGCTTACACGATTATTCGAGTCTACAAGATTTAATCAACAAAGCCATTGGGCTAGAAAGCAAGCTACAGGAGATCATGAGTAAGAAGAGAAAACGGGAATATCCTGGGGAAGCCCATAACAATTCTCACCTACATCCTATGTCTCAAGCCCAAGGTTTTCCTGAAGATCACAATGAAGATGCATATCTAGAATATCCTCATGGCGTCACAATACCAGTGATTTATGAGACACCACAGAATCGTCGGAATATTAGGGAAAGTAAAGCTTGTTTCTATTGCAAAGCTGGTGGACACTTTATCAACAGATGCCCGAAGAAATTTCTTGATCGTCATTTTAAGAGGGAATGGCGACAACGACACAAGCAAGACAAGACCCCCGATACCTAAGGATTTTAATATAAGTTAGGCTGTGGAAAGATTTCTGTAATATGAAAGAAAGAATATTGTTGAAGGATATGAAAAGAGTTCGAAATAAACCCTTGTCTCTTGCTAGCCTTTTTCGAATCTCGGGACGAGATTCCTTTTAAGGGGGGTAGATTTGTCACACCCTGAAATTTCCAATTTCAGGATGTGAATAGAAATAATAATTAAATAACGATTTTCTGATAATTTTAAAATTTTTCCAACATTTATTTTCTTTACAGGGAATATAGTATAGGAAAAATCCCTTGTTTGATTTTCTAAATTAAATAAAAGTTGAGAGTGTTGCATTCATGCCGATGCATCTAGTGGTTCTTGAGTGCAAAAGGTTTCAAAAATGCGTTTAGGGAGCTGTCCAAACTCTCCCGAGAATTTTCGGATTTTTCTGGAATTTATTCTCATTTTCCTTGAGCTATTTCTATTTAATAGAAGGCTCTAAAATCTTTTTCATGAGCACCAAATGCTTTATTTGGGTTGTTCGTGTCTTAATCTATCTCTAGGAATTTTCCTGGATTTTTTGTGATTTTCTGAGTATTTTTCGTGCTTTAAAATAATTTACAGAATCTTCTGGATTATTTTTCGCACTGAAAATAGATTCAAAAAAAAAAGAAAACCTATCCTAACGGGCCGAGCCCGGAGGCCCGACCCGGTCCGCCCCGCCCACCCGCGCCGGCCCGGCGGGGCCCATCCGGCCGGCGGCCATGGCCGCCGCCGCCGCCGGGCGCCAAGCCCGCACCCGCGCCCATAAAAGGGGCAGGCCGGGCCGCGCGCGCCTCCCCGCCCCCGCCGCCTCGCCTAGCGCGCCGCCGCCCCGCCCTAGTCCCCGCGCGCCGCCGCCGCCGCCCGCGCCGATGCTCGTGCCGCCGCTTGCTGGGAAGCCCGAGCTCGCCCGCCGGCGTTGACCGCAAAAATCCGGCCGATTCCGTCGTCCTCCGCCCGAGGTGAGCACATCATCGCGATCCTCTCGATCTCCTCTCTCCGTTTTGCATCTCATCCAAGCTCCTAGCCGCCCGGAGTGCCGGCGCCCATGGCCACCAGAGCCGCCGCCCTTGGATTGCCCCTGTTCGGTCTGTCTGTCCTGAGGAGGAAGAAGATAAGGTGGCAGCTTTGCACTTGACCCCCTGCAAAATCTGGAAAATAAGTAGATCCACTTTTGAGTCTTGCACCTTTCCTCGAAAACCCCCTGGAAAGATTAGATTCCTTAGATCCAATCCATCCCAAGCACTTTTACAGATCTAACCCCGATCTTTAACCTTTTCCCGAGCACTATTTGGTGTGTCTTGCAAATCTTCTTTGCTAGCCCCTGAAATCTACGGTTAATCGCAACTAGGTCCCTGCAATCTTGTTTTGCTCACCAAATCTTCGTTTTAGCTCCGATTTAATCCGTTCAAGTTGCGTTAGGTCCATAATAATGTAAACCACGTGTATTGATGAGTTTTCACCATGTTTTGTTTCTGAAAATAAAATTAATATTAATTTTGATTAGTGACTAGATATACATGTCTTTTCCAAATAAAAGCAATATAGATCTATATATCGTTTTTCATAATCAAATTTAATTTGATTAATGATTACTTTACATGCTTTTATGAATAAAATCTAATTAGATCTTTTACTCGGTTTTCCATAAGTCAAATATTAATTTTCTTAATGATTAATTAACTTTTATAATTAAAAGTTGATTAGGCTTTTACTCCGTCTTTATAAATAAATGTTAATCTTGATTAATACCAATTTAATACTGTTTTTGATAATAATATGATGAACTCGAATTACAAAGTTTCGTTTAGATTGTTCATCTAGTTTAGTTTTTCTAAATTAAATATTTAATTGATTAATTCATATATGAATCTTTATAAATAAAATTTGACTAGTTCTTTACGCCGGTTTTGCAAATAAAGTTTAATTCACTTTAATTCCAACAGAGGGTATTTTCTTTATGAAATATCCTTACATATATTTTGTTAATTAAAATAAATCCAGCTCATAGTCTTGTTCTCTTAGTAATGCAAACAATTCGCTAGACGCTCGGTATCAGCTTTATCTCTTTTGATCAAGTTTATCCGAAGCTCTAAATCTTTCTAGTGTTAGCCAAGCTAAACCGTGTGCATCTGATCAAGCCTTAGAGTTTCTGTTATCTTAGTAGCTTTATCTGTGTGAGTAGTTGCACTGCTCATTTGCCTATCAAGTAATCTTATCACTCTTGTTTCATCATAGAATCTTGTTTATCAGCATCTAGTTAGTTGATGTCCATTCCATCTCTGTTAGGTTGTCTCTTCATGAGTCAGCTGTGTTATTGTACCTAATCTATCGTAGCTATCTTTCTTTAGTGTTTACCCTGTTATCTACTTCACCTGCTAGATCAGTTCACCCTTGGTTAGTATATCAGTTGTTCATCCGAGTTCTCTTTGTAGACCAGCTTCTCTAAACCCTAGCCTAAGGTTTCTTATGCGCTTGATAGTTCGTTGCTATCCGTCTAGTTCGTTTCACAAGTAACTTGTACGTTAGCATGTGTATCACCTGTTACTTGTTTTAACATTAAAGATGCTTGTTAATCTTGACTAATTCTTATTGCAATGCTTTTATCCATAAAAAGTGATTAGGTTCTAATCCGGTTTTCTTTAATCATGATGTAATTGGTTAATCCCTATTCATAACTAGTTTTTCTAAATAAAAGATGCTAGAGTTAAACATCGGTTTTCATAATAAAGTTAATATGCTTAATGACATCATAAATGCCTTTTCAATATTAAATATGTTTAGTTGAACACGTGACATAAAGTTACTCGTCTAGATATCTTATACTTATTTTTTTAAAAGTAATTGTTAATTTGACATAACTTCTACTCAAATGTTGTAAATAAAATATGATTAGGCTTATCGTGATTTCTTTAATTAAATGTAACTAGTTTAATGGTAACATAGAGTATTTCTCTGAAATATTCTTTCACATGATTTCTTAATTAAAATATGCCAAGCGTAGTTCCTTGTGGTTTGATAATAATTTTTCGATAGATTTGAGCTTAGTTCCATTCTCAGTGGTTCCCTCGTTTCTTGCGTAACCATTAGAATCGAGCTCTATCAATGTGATCCTTCCGGTCCTTGCTCAATCTTCCGCGACCATCTCTTTAAAGCTAACCAAGCCTTTCCAAGCACCCTTTGTGTTCTTTAGTGATCCATCTAATCGAGTCGTTTCTTTTGTGCGCTCTTTTAAAGCTTTCTTTTGATTGGTGTATTGTTCTTAGTTGTACTCGTGTGTTTGCTTTGCATGCTTGTGCCTGATGATTGATGCGAGTAGAACGAGCGCCGTTCAAGAGGTCGGGAAGAGATTGAAGTTGAAGATATTCTGAGCAACGACATTACTTTGGTTAAAGGCAAGTGTGTCCTTGATTTTGTCCTAAGAATTATACTTAATCACTCATTGCATATGCTTGCATTAATATGATGGGACCCATGTTTAAGGTTTGACTAGTGTTATTTATCTTGTGCCTTGATCAAACGGGTTTATCTTTATGTTGGGTAGCTATGCTTAGTTGCTATACCTGGGTTATGGTGGTTTTAATGAACATTAATGATGAATCATGTTATACCTCTGTGTTATATCTTTGGATGTTAATACAAGACCATATGATTAATCGGAACATGGAGCGACCACCCAGGATAACAGTGCAACCACAAGGACTATATGGCTCTGGTCTTGGCCGAGTAATTAGGGAAGTCTTTGTGTGGTTATTACTCGCATAGTAGGTTGGGGACGGAGGAATGCTTTTATGGCTCTTCTATTCCGAAGCGGTGATGGAACGGAAGACTCTATGGCTTACCGTCCGTAATAGAAGTGTGGTACGAAAGATAGCCTCTATGACATACTACTATGGACTAATACGCACGGGAGGACTCTTTGTAAAGGCCTCGTAGCGTCCCTATGCAATCACACCTCGGTAGTGTGGTATGATGCCTAGCTAGCATCGCATGGTTGGGTCTAAAGTTCTTCGGGACTTTTACGCGACTTGTGGGTAAAGATGTACAACCTCTGCAGAGTGTAAAACTAATCGATTAGCCGTGCCCACGGTCACGGGCGGCCTGGACCCTCACATGATAATTAAACTTGAAGATGGACTTAAATCGCTCTCTCTCTGGTTATGCTTGCCATATGCTTATGGCGTATTTCTTATCTTATGCTTAATGTGGGTTGGTATAAACTTATACTTTATTAGTAATCAGGTGCTAATAAAACTTGACCAACTAAAATTGCTTAAATGCTTATAGCCCAGTCCACTATAAAGCCTTTGCATTCATATCTTTTTCCACACTTGCCGAGTACGACAAGTGCTCACCCTTGCTATAACCATTGTTGCTCGAAAGAGGATGCTACTTTGAAGTCTTGTGAAGATGTTGCGGTGCTAGGCGTACGCAACCCCCCGGTCGATTGCGTGATGTTTGGAGCCTTCGTTTCCAGGATAAAGCGTAAATCTCTGATAATCTTTCTTTTTCATACGTGATACTGTTTCTGTATTCACTTTTATGTCACTATATGCATGAAATTTGATCCTGGCATGCATATAGGCTTGCACTCGGTTTTCTTCGGAAAGTCGGGTGTGACAATAGCTTACCTTGCTTTACTAGATTGAATCCTTGCATTGCACATTGTTCCACGGATTCGATACCTTGGGTTCACCACTGGAGGGAAGAAGGGTCCCTTGACTACGATGGGAGACTTGTCCGCTTGCAAGTCTAAACGAACTTTGATACAACTATTAACCGTCAATAAAGTTCATTCGCGCATGTTGGTGTTGGAGTTTAGTGTTTATGCAGGGTTTTGACGTTGAAAGCATGACTTCCAGGATAAGTTCATCAGGCACCTTGACAAGACCTTGAAGCCCGATACAAGTCATGCAATAAAGCAAACTTGACTCCAAGAAGCCCAAGGACCTAACCCGAGAAGATGACAAACTCCGAGGACCTATTCGGAAAAGTGCTAAATCTTGTGGGACAAGGAGCTTCGTCCAACTTGGAGAGAAACTGACGACAAGGGCCCACATGTAGAAGGGGGAAGGATCTAGAAGACTTGGGAACCGACGCCACGCGAAGGAGGCAGGCAACTGGGCCGAGGTGGGCCCAGGCCGGTCGGCCCAGGCCGGCCGGCCCGGCCCATTCCAGGGCCCAGTCGCTTCCCCCTTTGACCTAGCCACCATTCGGGCTATTTATAGCCCCGGGGTTGAGAGCCACGCATCAATCCATTCGTCATCAACCGCCGAGGAGTAGAGAAGGGAGGGACACCATCTCGGAGAGGAGAGGGTCGAGCTAGTTGACTAGGGTCTCCCTAGCCGACGTGGGAACCTTGCAAGGAAGACCACGTCGGAGTTCCCGGAGCTAGAAGCAAGATCGAGGTAGGATCTCGGTGGTGATCTTGGTTCATTTATCATGTATTAGTTGATGTAACAAGTTGAATCCGATTTTTAGCGACTAAGTGTTTCTCCAAAGTCTTCATTTTCGATCGGCTTTGCTTATCTTAGATCTATTCTCGAGATAGATCACATAGGGTGTTCTTGTAGCCGTGGTGGCTAGAGGTGAATGCCTGACCTTCCGAAAGATCTCGACTTGTCCTCAGACTCGCCCTAGACTACCCGCATGAATAGGAGTGCGTTGTGACAGAACGGTGGCTCTGAAAGGCGGGCATTTTCGGAGTCGGACGGGAAACCACAGTTTAAAGAGGCTTCTAATGAGATTAAACTTGCCACTTCTTCTTTTGCCTGGGACTTCAACAAAAGGCTTGACCCTCTATCTCTTGCTACCTCCGGTCTTTAGTAGATTAGATTCGTTTTTGATGTTCTTTGATTAGATGCATTAGGGTTTCACCTTTCGAAGATTGAAGTTTCTTGGCATTACTAGATCATCTCTTGCGTCACACATTTGTTCCACGGATTCGATACCTTGGGTTCACCACTCGAGGGAAGAAGGGTCCCTTGACTACGACGGGAGACTTGTCCGCTTGCAAGTCTACTTGAACTTTAATACGATTATACATCGTCAACAACCATGGACTCATGGACCAGATCCACCGCCGGTCCACGGCTGCGCCAGCCGTCCATCAGCGGATCGACGACCCAGATCTCCCAAGCCACGGGTCAAACAGACCGCATACCGGTCAACTTGCTTGTGGTCGTGGCCGTTTTACAAAAAGAACCCTGATCTTTCTAATATCATAACTATACCCTTCCACCTGTTAAAATCCTTGCACTTGGGTCCTTTCTTTTATATCTAAGCCCCTGATCTCTCTGGAAATCACACCCGAGATCCTAGAATTGATCTTTTGCGCTATAGACCTTTGGTTTATATGCATAATTATGTTTAGGTCCTGATTTCTTGCAGTTAAGCCCCTGGAAGCCCTATTTCTTCACAGAAAAGCTCCTGAACATTGTTTTAGCCATATCTTTTCCGTCTTTTATCCGTTTTAAGCTTTCTTGATGTCTACGTGATCGTCTTTTCAAGCCCGTCAGTTTTAGAACCTTGTTTTGGCTGTATCTTTTGTGTTTTAGCTCTGTTTCCACCGTTTCAAGTTGGATTAGGTTCAAATCAACTCAAACTACGTGATAGGACCAATGTTGAACATATTCTTTGTTTTATAATTTTTTTAAATATTAAATATAATTAAATCCTTATACACATGCTTTTCTAATTAAAATCTAATTAGAGATCAACACGTGTTGTCATAAGAAAGTTAATATGATTAATACTAATTAAATATTTCTTTTGATTAAAAGTTAATTAGATGTATACCTCGGTTTTTATTATCAAACTTAATTTGATTAATGATTATGCAATTTGCTTTCTACTAAAATGTAACATAGGCTATATCCCGAGTTTTATTAATTAAATGTTAATTTTATTAAAATGAATATAAATGTGTTTTTAAATTATAATTTGATTAGAATACTAAATATAAAGGTAAATGCCTAGATGCTTTTACATGCTTCTTTTTAATTAAATGCTTAGATTTGCATAAATCATACTTGAATATTTATAAATAAAATTGAACTAGGCTTACATCGTCTTCTAAATACAAATATAACTTGCTTAATTATAAATAGGGTATTTCTCTGAAATAACCTATACACGTCATTTTACTTAATTAAAATATACCAAGCACATAGCTAGCTCTTGTATGTGATCATCCAAATTTCTCGATAGTTCTGAGTGTTTTTGCGTTCGCGTTCCTAGAGCCAAACCTTTAAGCTTTTCATACTTGGTGTATTGTTTTGTTTATTGAATGTATCCTTGTGTGCTCATAGACATCGTGCTAGTTTCAAGCGAGCAGCCAATTGAAGTAGATCAAGAGTAGGTGTTTGAAAAAGAAGAACCTCAGTGTTTAAGCAAGGAAGGCAAGTGGTCTTCTTTCCCTGCATGATTCTATTTTATCCTATGTAATTGCATGACAACTAAGTTTATATTTATTATGTTATTGCATTAAATTGACGGGAACACCCTTTTTAAGGATTTACCTAGACTTTTATCCACAATCCTTAGAACAACCCTGTTTAATAAATGTTTTTGGGTAGAATATGCTAGTTGCTCAACTTGGGTTGGATAAAATGGTTTTTCATGGCAAAGGCTTGTATGTTTAATGATGATGCTTTTAGTAATACAAGATCATATGATTTAATCGGAATATGGAGAACCACCCAAGAAAACATGTGCAACCACAGTGTCATATGGATCTGACCTTAGCCAATTAATTAGGTGTGCGATTGAACTGATGGCCCTTTTCTGAAAGGAGCAGAGGGGGATCCGGGTTGCAGGGGTATAGCCCGGTCCTTTTGGGGTAGCAACCTTTGCTAAGGTGCTGACCACTAGGGAGTGTTATGGTCCGCCCTGACCTGTAACTATGCGGGTCGTTAGTCTTTTGCATGCCTTTGTAAAGGCTTCATAGTGTCCCTATGCAATCACACCTCAGAAGTGTGGTATGATGCCTAGCTAGCATCACATGGTTGGGTCCAAAGTTCTTTGGAACTTTTACGCGAGCTGTGGGTAAAGTGTGCAAACCTCTGTAGAGTGTAAAACTGATCGATCAGTCGTGCTCACGGTTATGAGCGGCTTGGACCGTCACATGATTAAGTTTCTTAAGTGGGTTGGTATAAACTTACACCTAGTAATTAGGCGTTCTTTAATTAAAACTTGACTAACATTAAAATGCTAACTGCTGCAAAACCATAACCTATCCTTGGTAGCCTTTCATCTTCCCCCACTTGTTGAGTACCAACCATAAGTGTACTCATCCTTGCTTACCGTTGTTCAGAAGAGAACAATGGTGAAGAGTTCTACAACGATTTTGAGGAGTTCTGAGGCATGCGTCTCCCCTAGTCAAGTGCCTGTGGAAGCGAAAGACGAAGACTCTTCGTGTAGTTATCTTTTTCCGATGTTAAAGACCTTCGTGTCTCCCATATGAGTGTAATAAGATGTTAAACTCATGTTACATTTTTAATACTGTCGATGCTATTACACTCGTTTTGTCTATCATATGTGTGTAACTTGATCCTGACGCACATATGAGATGCATTTGGTTTCTCTCCGGAAATTAGGTGTGACATTTTCCTTCCAAATTCTGATTTCTTCCCCATTTTAAATTTTAAAAGTTCCACAACCATTTGGGAATCCTCTTTGACTTTCATTAACCAAAACCAGAAATGTGAATAATCTGTTTTTGAGCCTAGGTATTTCCTTTTATTCTTTTTGGCAGATTATGCCATCTTCATTAATGAGCTTGAAAAAACATTTACTTAAAAGGCATTAAGTTTGGACTTCTAAATCCAAGATTCCTAGACCTCCTTGATCTCCTACTCTAACAATATGTTCCATTTTGTCAATCTAAAAGAATCTAGATCTTAAGTAATCTATTTTCTTAAGAACTTCTTTAATTGGGTATTTCATAAAATGAGATTATTTGTACATAGTGTAAGGAAAATGGCCCGAGGCCATATTGATTTCGGTGAATAATGATAACATACTCCAGTCATTGGGACTAATGTGTTTGCAAGATGTACCTTTGTGTATGTGTTTTATAGATTTCAAGGATGAAAGACAAAACCATCAAATGAGAAGAAACAAAAATACTTAGAAGAATTCTATGGCACCTAAATCATAGAAAAAATTCAGAGATAGTATTATTCTAAGGCCTCTAAATGACGTTATTCAAGCTGAGACAAAAGACACGCAAAGAACTTGAAGTGAATCCTGCCGAGAGGTGCACCAGCACATGGCGCCGTCGCAATTGTGTATGTAAGGTCACCAAATCAGTTGGTGACATTAAGCCATAGCAGGGCCAAGACATGCTACCGATTCATACGGTGCCAAGACCTCACTGAAACAGTCAGTGACATCGAGTGGACGATCTCAGGTGGAGAAAGCATGCATTGTGCACACCACATTCGATGGAACTAGTATATGGGTTAGTGAGGTTCAGCTCGACTTGCATCGTCTCATGGGTAGTTTCAAAGTAAAGAAAATGTTACATCGACTCATGCGGTGGGACTAGAAGGAGAGCAGTGGATGAGTTGGTGGTGGAGGGAAGGAAGCGGCTCGAACATGGCATCGATCCAGTGACCACAAGATGGCTTGCACTGTATCAGTTAGTGCAAGGGCCCAGTTTTAGCGACACAACAGCTACATAACGAACCACTTGTAAATTGTCCACTTGATCATTTGGTGGGGCACCTCCATGGTCACTAGATGCATGAGTTAGTGATCATGGTTTTTGTGATCGTTGGGGTGGGGCAACAACTATATGCAGGATTGGGTCTATATACCCCTTTGGCCGGCCATTTTAGGTAGTTGGAGCTTGAGGAAGCTAGTGGTGATACACGCACATGCTCTACCACCAAAGTGCTTAAGAGAAGATTAAGAGAATTAGAATAAGGCTTAGGTCTTGATTAGTGCTAGTTTAGCTCCCTTAGCGCATTGCTTTATGATTTAGCCTAGAGTTAGGCAAGGTTTGCACACTTTCTTTGTATCGGTGCTTGCGCGCACCATTGAGTTGTGTTGGCGGTAAGAAAGTCTTGCGAGACCCTCCAGCCGAGTTTGTGGAGAGGCCGCCTCAAGTTGTGAGTGGGAGGACAGGCCCACACCGCTAGTGTCAAGTGCTCTACCATGGGAAGCGACGAGGAGCGTCCTAGAGAGATTACACAGAGACCCACTTGTGTGTGGGAAGACCTGTCGGCTATCCTACAGAGTTACTTGGCTAGGGAGTTTATGCCCTTGTGCAGGCATTCCCTTTGAGAGGGGCTCCTCCAGCGAGGTCTAGTGAGAAGCGTAGCTTCTCGTTACCTCAGGATACATCACCTTGTCATCCGGTAGTTTGCATTATCTACCATTACATTCAGCATTTACCTTTCCTAGAATTGCCATGCATGGGTAGTTGCTAGGATTGGATCCTAGGACGCAAACCTTTTTATGGTAGAGATAGCAACACATAGAAAAGCCTAGTGCACATCTAGATATAACTTGTGATAGGCTTTTATATGTGCTTTTGAGGTTTACTCCCTCCATCCCATAGAAAGTGTAGTTTTTCTAGGAAAGATTAATGGTGGAGCGACAAGATTCTGATACCCCCATTTGTTAGCCACATGCAGTAAGTTTTAGCATGCAAATCAGATCTGATACTTAATTAGGCATGTAATTAGATATATTTTCTAGGATTGCACTTTTGTGAGATTTTTTTCAAATGCTAGGATTGCATTTTCACGAGGGAGTACTTTTTAAGAACATCCAATTGGGGTGACACAGTTCTTTCACAAAGAAAGATTTCTTAGGACTGAGTTATTGGGAGTTAACCCCTCCATAGAATAGCATCTTGCTCCACCCTGTACCCAGTTTCATGATTTCTAATCTCCCCCCTATGACTTTCCAATCTTTATTACAAAAAAGTAGAGTATGGTGCAATGGGATACCTAAGTATCTAAAAGGAGTACGTCATGCACGAGCGAGACGCCGCCAAAGGAGTTTAATAGGAGAAACACAATTATTGTTTTATAATAATACAAATACATCATGGGGTCAATCCGATATGCCAAAATAATTGGAATCCACTCTGTAATAAACGCCACAAAATTCAAACGACAATCATCACGGCACGACTGACCTAGCTATTATATACTTACTCCATCTAAGATTACTACTCGTTTCGGCTTCTCTAGATTCATGATTTTTTGCTATGCACCTGGATGTTTCGGCTTCTCTAGATTCATGATTTTTGCTATGCACCTGGATATATACTGTATCTAGACACATAGTAAAAATTATGTACCTATAAACGACAAAACGAATACTGTAGTAATTTGGAACGAAGTAAGCAGCTGGCTAGCTAGTCCAGCGCGCACGTGTGCCTCCGATTTAATCGATGATCAATTGGTGGAGTTGAAGCTGAGTAGCTTCCACGTCTTGGACTCGGACCCCGGGATGCCCCACACCGTGGAGACGTACTGCCCGGCGGCGCCGCTGCCGTTGGTGGCCGTGAGCACCATCCAGTAGTAGTTGGCGCCGCCCCCGGCCGGCGCGGACCAGCACTGCAACGTGCTCACGTAGGTCATCGGGATCATGTAGGCGATCTTGTACACGTTCACCGCGAACTTGCCCACCTGCTGGATGAAGTAGGTGTTGACGTCCTCCCGGGTCGTGTACCCCGGCGGCGGCGACAGGGACGCCACCACGGCAACCACAGCCGCGGCGGCGAGGAGAGCTGCGACTAGCACAGGAGCGGCCGCCGATTGCTTCATGGCTACGTACCTGATCGGTAGATCAGTCGACGACGAGCTTGCTGTAGTATGTGCGTATAAGCGGCTAGGGCTCGTACGCACGTACAGCTAGCGCTGTGCTAGCGAGCGAGCTAGGAGGGAGCTCTGGTGTGTTGTTGCTGGTGAGCTCTCGTTTGTGGTGTGTGGAATGGCACAGAGAGGATGCCTTGGCTATATATAGCTCGTGAAGGCGGCAGCCAGGTGGGTCTAGAGTCTGCGTCCCTAGCTAGCCGTCTAGGATTGCCAAAACCAGGAAGCTTCCATTGCATTCTCGTACTACGTCGTTGGAGCAACACAAGGTGGAGACCTGGAGTGGCGAAGACACCAGTGTGAACTGTGAAGTACTGTGAATTGATACCTCCATCCGTTCTACGAGGCGCCCAGCTGGTACATATTCTTCGTTGGAGCCCCAGGCACGCAAGCACGTCGGTGCGCCGTGCATGGGTGGTTGTGATCGAGGACGTGGATCGGAGAGATCGGCGCGCGGCGAGCTAGTTTATTACTCTTCAGCTTTACGGCCGGTGTCTCGCGCGGAATAACGAAGCCCGCTGGGCACCTTGAAGCGCCGGTCGATCGAGATCGAGCACTTCGATCGAACCCCGGCGGTCAACCGCTCCAATGCAAGTGCGCTGGACGGCGCATCGGCCGCGACGCCGCGCACCGTAGGATGAGCGGGGACCGATGCACGCAGCGGCAGCGCACGGTGCAGTGGGGGTAAGCTGCTAGACGCGAGGGAGATCGAGAGCATCGATCGACTCTGGTTCATGGAAGCGTGGATTTTGTTATGTTTTCCATGGCCATCTAATAATTAATGGACTTGGCATTGGGCCGTGTCCGTGTGGTTCACATAGAGTACATGGAGAGTGCTCGAGTGGTTTACTCATTTCTTTAGCTTACCGGCCTAAAAGTCAAACTTGCACGTACTCGGCCTTGGAAGTACCCCGTTGTGCTCAGTAGAGCATGTCTCCTAGAGATCAAGCTATTTATCTCCGCTAAGGCATGGTAGTTGGTCTTATAGCCGGATCTTCAATACCTACAATGGAGTATGTTGTGCGAGCATTTGAAGACAAGTTTTTCAAGTTCAACATCAAGTTTCTAAGTAGATAGATGATGTGACTTGGTGGTTTGATGCCGCTGCAGGAACGAAGCATGGATGGTGAAGGATGTTGAAGCTTAGTCTTCGAGTCTGTTTAGCTATCTTAGGGTTTTCTTTCCCGTGTTGCCTCCTTATTGTTGCTGAGGATTTGAGTCTATGTACTCTTTGTAACTTTGGTTGTATATGAACACTTATGGATACGGAGGCCGGATTTCATCCATAATCTAAAAGGGTAGTTGTCACTAGTTTGTGATGCAAATGCCATTGTCATTGGTACCTTGTACTCCATGTGCAATTTATGTATTCCAATGAAATTCGGGGTAATTCTTACACATGACGATTTAACTTCATTGCCCTCTAGGTTGTGCTTCCTCTGAGTGCACTAGTAGAGAACGGACTTTTGATTCAGTATATGCTAATCCTGGTTGAACTTTGGAGCCGAGACTAAAAGCTTTTGATCGACGTGGCTTCGTGGTCGTGAACCATCCGCCCCTTTAGTCTAAAACCAACTGAGACTAGAAGCTCTGTGTCCAAAGATTTGTGTGGCAACAATCATTGACGCGAACCTTTAGTCGCAGGTGGGAACACCACCCTAGACTAAAGCCTCTCCCACCGTCGGTGCCCTTTCCTCTCTCCTCCTTTATCTACTCCATCTCCCACCTAGTGAACTATCTCCTCCTCTCCTTTTCTTATCTCAATCTCATCTCTTTCTTCTCTCCCCTTGCACATGCAGGTGGAGGTGTGACAGGCCACCGGCATGCGGTGTGCGGGGCTAGAGGCGTGGCGAGTGGCGCTTAGGTGAGGAGCCATGTGCACTGCGGCGAGGGCCTCCCGACCTGATCGGCGTGGAGCGTGTGATGCCCTGAACAACTGGCGTAGTGAGCGTGTGATGCCGATGGTGAGTTGAAAATTTTTATTTGTAATCCATGATTTGCGATGGTGAATGTGTTGTGAATCGAATCGATCTTGTGCTTGTGGTTGAATCGAATTTGTGATGGTGAATGTGTTGTGAATCGAATCGAACTTGTGCTTGTGGTGGAATCGAATTTGTGATGGTGAATGTGTTGCAAATCGAATCAAATTTGTGACTGTGGTGGAATTGAACTTGTTTTTAGTGGAGTTAGAGTCGAAGCTCTTGCGGACAGCGAAGCTGAAGCTGGTGGAGCTGGTGCCAGACGCTAGCTTGTGTGGCTTTTTTGTTTCTTCAGAACCTCTTTAGTCTTGGTTGGTAATACAAACCAAGACTAAGATCCCCCTTTAGTCCAGGTTCATTCACGCGGGACTAAAGGGGAAGTCTTTTGTCTCTCATTATTAGTCACAGTTGGACTTCAAGTCCCTAAGGGCCTTTCCAACCGGGACTAACGCCCCCTTCCCCACTAGTGGTGACAACAACAAACAATCATTGTACCCACTAGGTTGTGCTTCCTCTTGGTTGTGCTAGGGGGTGCTTCCTCTAAGAGTGACATGGAAAAACAAAACCACTTTACTCACGGATCCCATAGCCCACTACCTATGTCTTGTGCTTTCTCTGAGTGATAGGGAGAAACACATTCAGGCAACCCACGAATCCAATGTCCCACTTCCTCTTCTGGTTCATGGCTATATACAGTGGCGAAACCAGGATTTCAACTTAGGGTAGGCTTGGTAAAATTTTTTGTATGCAATACGGTACAATATACGGTATACAACTATAAAATTCTCTAATAGTACGGTATGTAAGTATGAAAATTCACATTCCAATGGACTATGGATACACCAATGACCAAAATTAATCACTGAATCGATGAATATACGATTTCAATTTGCAATTCTAAAGGGGATTAGGCACATGCCAATGGACTATACGTACCCACCAATGATCAATTAATCACTAACTCATTTAGCATACGCTTCCCATTTGTTGAAAGGAGGATTTAGATGGAGTAGACTTTTTTTGAACTGTTTAGATGGAGTAAACTTGACTGTAGAGTGCACAGAACTTTGAGGGACCTGCCGATTGGTGGCGAATGGTATGGCTACTATGCGATGCGCAGCAAATTAAACCAGACGCAGGTCGCGGCATTCGGCCAGCGGCCGACGGTCGGTGCGGGATCGCTTGTAGTGTTGCTGCGCTGGAGTGGACCGAAGGAGATAGAGAATGATGGGCTAGCACACTGTGCGACTAGAGTTCGGCTCTGCTTCTGATATCATCTTGTAGGCTATTTCTTCATTTGGGCTAAAAACGTAAACTAGCAAAATATTGTCGAGCCAAAATCCAGGGTAGTCCTAGGCCTACCTAGACTGCCCTTTGGGTCTGCCCATGGCTATATGCCTATATATACGACAATCTTAAGTCCCCCCAAGGGGCACTAAAGAACCAGCAATGCCACTTGACGATGTCTCCTTAGATCTAGACGATTACCATGGACCTCAGTCAGAGTTTTGAGAGTATTTCACACTACATGGCAAGAAAGATTTCCCTAGTGTCCATAACATTGAACCTTACAAGCGCAGAAAGTTGATGCATTGGCCAAAATGCATGCACGATGAGAATTGCATTGTGCAGGTTTATGATAGACTGATCCACGATGGACATCGCTTCTAGCCCTACCCATGGGGATGGGTAATTAGCCCTAAATGCATTATGGGTCATCTAGCAATGTTTGTTCATCATTAACACTCACTTCGTCTTATATGATATGACTAAAACGCACCAGGAAACTGCAAGTTCACTAATTCCCCAAAAAACTGCAAATTCACTAGACGGGTGAATCTCCCGGCTATTGACCTATATCAAGCGTACACCACCTATCTCGATCTCGTCATCAACAACTTGAACGAGAGATATTGAATACACATGTTCACGAAGATCGTCATTCAACTAAAGATGAAGAAGAAGATCAAGTTGTCGGCTCGAAGGATGCCATTTGTCAGGACCCGTACTGCTGCTGCCCATGCCACATCAACAATAGCCAACACCACCCCACCCACCTTGTCCTCTATCAAGGGTTCAGGGTACTACATGCCCTTGCAGAACTCAGGTGGTTTTGTCTTCTCAATGAGCGGACATAATTCATTCAAAGTAAACAAGAATGTTGTAATCGGCTATCTAAACTCTCTAAGTCATGTTAAGATTAGACATGGTGTATGTGTAGGTTAAAAGGTGTTCCACACATGCCATTACAAAACTATGTTATGCCGCAATTTGTGGAAGTAATTTCTCTTTGCCATGCAATTTTAGTGATATTCAAAACCGATTCATTAGTTATCTCTATTTTTTGATAATCAAAACACACTCAATGTTTTACTTGAAAATCTGAAAAATCATTTCTCTGAAATGTACCTACCATTTTAATAGGTGCATAAATCATTTCATCATTTACTTCCTATGCAAAATTTGTCACACCCGATTTTACAAGGAAAACCGAATGCATCTCATATGTGCGCCAGGATCATTTACACACACATGATAGACAAAACGAGAGTAATACCATTGCTGTAATAAAACGTACAAGAGTTTAAACCAGTATGATATCCATTATTACATCCAAAGGGGTGGACTCGAAGGTCTGAACACGACGATAACTAAACGACGACGAGCAACTCCATCGTTGTCTTCCACAGGCATGATGACTGGGGAATCCGCATGCCTAGAACTCCTCGTAGTCGCTCCAATACTCGTCCTCACCTCCGACGTTCTCCTCTGAACAGCGGTAAGCAAGGGTGAGCACACTTATGGTTGGAGCTCAGCAAGTGGGGGAAACAATGCAAAGCTATCAAGGATAGGCTATGGTTCACAGCGGTAAGCATTTTATAAGTTGGTCAAATTTGATTAGCAAGCACCTAAATTACTAGATGTAAGTGTATACCAACCCACTTAACCTTAAAAGAAACCTCAAACCAAACCTTCAACCCATGATTTGCATTAATCTTCAAGTTTATTAATCATGTGAGGGTCCAAGCCGCTCATAACCGTGAGCACGGCTGATCGATCAGTTTTACACTCTGCAGAGGTTGTACACTTTACCAACAGCTCGTGTTCCCCATCTTGCCCGGATTAGCTAGACCCTTAAACACTTCCAAGGTGGGTGGCTAGGGGTCCACTATGAAGCCTTTATAAAGGAAAGAAGAGAAACCAACAGCCCGCAACAGTTACAGCAGCGGAGCGGACCATAACCCTCCCTAGTGGTCAACACCTTAGCCAAGGCTGCTACCCCAAAAGGACCGGGCTATACCCCTTCAACTCTGGCCCCCTGTGCCCCTCTCGGAAAAGAGCTATCAGCTAACCCTCTCTCCTAATTACTTGGCTAAGCCAGAGCCATGTGGACTGTGGTTGTACTGTTATCTTGGGTGGTTCTCCATGTTCCGATTATGAATCAAGTTATCTTGTTTTAAGCACAAACACGTTATATAAGCAAAACTGAGATGTATAACATAAACAAAGCATAACCAACTCATATAGAGCAAACTAAGCATTTATCTACCCCAAACATTTGTTTAAATAGGGTTGATCAAGGTAAAGTGGTAAAGCATCTAGTCAAGTCCTTAGCTAGGTGTTTGCCCATCAGATTTATGCATAACAACAGGAATAGTAAGCATTGTTTAGCATGCAGTGTCATAGGTTCAAAAAGATTATGCAGAGGGGGAAAGCCACTTGCCTTCCTCTACAAGCTGGGTGAAATCCTCCTCGAAGACAGGTTCTTCCTGATCACCTCCGAACGGGGAGCTCGGACGAAACGAGCCACGATATCTACGAGTCAAACATGGATAACAAACAATAAACAAAACAGTACACCAAACAGTAACAAAACTGGTAAATTTACTGTTTAAAAGATTCTACTCCTCGAGACGATCATTTCGGTATATAGAACGCTAAAAACGGAGTTAAAATGAGAAAGATATGATTAAAACGAGTTTACGGGGGCCTATACGCAAGAAAACTAAGTTTACGGGGCTGTTTATAAATAAAATCAGGGGCTAAAACATTTTTATAAATTAAATCAGAGGGATCTAGGTGCAAAAAGGAGTGAAAAGGGCCTAAAACAAAATTATCCGGGGTAGACGGGGGCTAGATTGCAAAAACCAGGACCTATCCGTAAAGATTCTTAAAGGTGGAAGGACCGGCTTGCGAGAAGGAAAAACTCAGGGGCTAAAGCGCAAAATGGCGGCTTACGCGCGGGGGAGCGCTGACGCGGCGCCACGCGGCGCATGCTGGTTGGCCAGGAGGATGACGTGGCTGGCGACGTGGCCGTGGACCGCGCGCGTAGACGTGGTCTACGAGTCCATGGTGGACCAGCCACTTAAATCGAACCGGTACGCGATCTTGACCGTCCATCACAGATCGCACGGTCCTGGTGATCTGCAAGCGAGCACGCGGCGGCGATGATGCGGAGACGGGGGTATGCGGCGGCGCGCGGCCGGCGCTTCGCCGCATGAGCTGCGGAGTGAGCTTCCGCCACCTTGTTTCGTGCACGATTGGGTGCAACACGCAGCGGAGAAGCTTGCGCACGCATCTAGGGGTTCAGGAGAGGAGCTCGGGCATCCACGCCGCCCGGCGCCGGAAGGGGGCGGAACCGCTGCTCCGGCGAGCCCATGCGGGTGTTGCTGTGCACAAGAAAGAGGGGAAAGGGTGGGGCGGTTTTGCTCACCACACAGAGGCAACGAGAGCGGGCACGCAGTCAACAAGGAAGCATTGAAGGAGGAGTTCGACGTCGACGGCGAGCCCAGGCAGCGATCCGGCGGATGACGACACGGCGCAGCTCGGCCCCGAGACGACGATGTGTTCCTGGAGCAAAGAGAGAGGGAGAGAGGTAAGCCACGCGTGCAAAGGAGAAGAAGGGAGGGGGACGGAGTACTTCATCGTCGGCGTTTGCTCCGGCGGCGGCGGAAACAGAGGCGGCGGCGCTGTGAAATTGGGGTTTGGTGGCGTGCGTTGGTGTGCTGCGGTTGCAAAGGGAAGGGCAGGAGCTCGAGCGCGAGCTTAAATAGGGCCAGAGGAAGGAAGGCGAGGGGAGGCGGAAGGATCCCGGGCGGCGGCGCTTGCCATTGATGGCCGCGGCCATCACGGCGCAATTGAGCAATTAGAGAGGGGAAACGGCAAAAACGGAGGGGAATTTGATTGGTAGAGTCATTGCCTTAATTGGCTTGCCCAGAGAGAAAGGGAAGGTGGAGGAGGCGGTCGGGTGCAGCGGGGACTGCGGCGGCACCGGGTCGGGTTGAGAAGAGGGGAGGGAGAAGAAAGGAAGGGGGGAAGGGGAGGATGACCAGTGGGACCCAGCCGTCAGTGAAAGAGAAAGAAAAGAAAACGGGGGAGGCGGCGTGGGCTGGCGCGGGGAGGGTTTGATGGGCTGCTGGGCCAGAAAGGAGGGGAGGGTTTCCTTTGTTTTTTTTCTTTTTCAATCTCTTTTCAAATCAATCTTTAAACTCAAATTCAAATCAAAATTCTTTTAAACTTTTCACAAAATTTTATAATCTTTTAGAAACCACACAAGCAACCAAAAACCATGCAAGCCAAAAGATGATGCACATACACTTGTTGTCTCTAAGTTTATTAAATTATCTTTAATATCTTTAGAGCTCAATTTAAATAGCAACTTAATCTCCTTAAATACCTAAGACAAATTTAAGTTGCTAAGTAATTTTTAGTGATGGAATTTTAGGGTGTCACAAATCCTACCCCCTTAAAGAGAATCTCGTCCCGAGATTCAGAAGGCTTAGAGAACAGCTGAGGAAAATCTTCCTTAAGTTCATCCTCTTTCCCAAGTTGCCTCTTCCTCCGTGTGATGACTCCACTGCACTTTACACATTCTGATGATCTTACTCCCGGTAACTCTTTCTGACACATCCAAGATCTTAACAGGGTATTCTTTGTATGTCAGGTCATTCTCCATTTGAATATCCTCTAACTGTATCGGTTCTATCTTAACCTCACTTGTGCATTTCTTTAGCTGTGATACATGAAACACGTCATGAACTTCTGACAACTGTGCTGGTAACTTTAACTGGTATGCTACTTCTCCTTTCCGTTCCAAAATCTTGAAAGGTCCGATAAATCGAGGTGATAACTTCCCTCTGACATTAAACCTTCGTAATCCCCGAATAGGTGAAACTCTGAGGTATGCATAATCACCGACTTCCAATATCACCTCTCTACGCCGAGGATCGCATAACTCTTCGACGTGATTTGTCTTTGCTTTAAGATTCTCCCTTATGATTTCAACTTGTTTTTACGCTTCTCGTATCTTTGTCCGGCCCAAAGAATTGCCTTTCACCGGTCTCGATTCCAAAACAACGGTGTTCTACACTTCCTTCCATACGAGCTTCAAAAGGTGCCATTTTGATGCTCGGGTCGATAGTTGTTGTTATAAGCAAACTCTGCATAAGGTAAACTCTTATCCCAACTGCCACTGTTCTTCAACGCACAAGCTCTCAACATATCCTCGAGTATCTGATTTGTTCTTTCCGTCTGTCCATCTGTCTGAGGATGGTATGCTGAGCTGAAGTTTAACTTTGTATCCATCGATTCATGCAACTTCTGCCAAAACCGTGAAGTGAACTGTATGCCTCGATCTGACACTATCTTCTTCGGTACTCCGTGCAAACACACTATCCTTGAATTATACAACTCAGCTAGCTTCACTCCTGTATAGGTCGTTTTCACTGGGATGAAGTGCGCTACCTTGGTTAATCTATCCACAATAACCCAAATAGAGTCATACCCATCACGAGTACGAGGTAATCCTACTATGAAATCCATACCGATTTCCTCCCATTTCCACTCAGGTACCTTCGGAGGTCAGTAGCAATCCTGTTGGTCTTTGATACTCGGCCTTCACTCTTTGACACACATCACACAAAGCTACATGAGCTGCTACATCTTTCTTCATCCCATACCACCAGTATCTCTGCTTCAAGTCCTGATACATCTTGGTACTACCAGGGTGTATAGAGTAAGCTGAATCATGTGCTTCCTTCAAAATAGCTTCTCTCAATTCCTTGATCTCAGGTACACAGATTCTATTCTTAAACCACACTGTTCCTTGCTCATCTTCTCTGAATTCTGGAACCTTGCCTAACTTAATCAACTTCTTGTATTCTGCAATCTTGTCATCAGTCAACTGTCCCTTCCTGATATCCTGCTCAAGTGTCGACTCAATCTCTAACGTCAGAGTCTCACTCGAAGCAACCATTCCCAAGTTAAGCTGTGCCATCTCCCAACATAGCTCCTGAGGTAACAGGTGTCCTATCAGCATGCTGGTCTGTCCCTTCCGACTCAAAGCATCTGCCACAACGTTTGCCTTTCTTGGATGGTACTGGATATCCAAATCATAATCCTTGATCAATTCTAACCATCTTCTTTGCCTCAAATTTAAATCCTTCTGAGTAAAGATATACTTCAGACTCTTATGGTCAGTAAAGATCTTACACTTGTTCCCAATCATGTAATGTCTCCAGATCTTCAATGCGTGAACAACCGCAGCTAACTCAAGATCATGGGTAGGATAGTTCTGCTCATGCTTCCTCAACTGTCTTGAAGCATAAGCTACTACCTTTCCTTCTTGCATTAACACACATCCCAAACCTTGCCGAGAGGCATCACAGTATACATCGAACCCTTTGTGTATGTCTGGCATGATCAACACAGGTGCTGTAGTCAGCCTCTTCTTCAACTCCTCAAAACTAGCCTGACACTTCTCATCCCACTTGAACTTTCTTCCTTTCTCGAGCAGAGTGGTAAGTGGCTTCACTATCTTAGAAAATCCTTCAATGAACCTCCGATAGTATCCTGC
The DNA here is from genome assembly GCA_947561735.1 of Cenchrus americanus. Taxonomy (NCBI): domain Eukaryota; kingdom Viridiplantae; phylum Streptophyta; class Magnoliopsida; order Poales; family Poaceae; genus Cenchrus; species Cenchrus americanus. The sequence continues at coordinate 64,087,103 of OX387240.1, forward strand.
AAGTCCAAGGAAACTTCTGATCTCTGGCACATTCTTAGGCGGATTCCAGTTCAATACATCCCGAACCTTGCTTGGATCGACTTCTATGCCTCCATCTGTGATGATGTGTCCGAGAAAAGAGACCTCCTTCAGCCAGAAAGCACACTTGCTGAACTTGCCATACAGCTGATGTTCCCGTAGCTTCTGTAACACAAGCCTCAGATGTTCTTCATGTTCTTTCTCACTCCGAGAGAATACCAGTATGTCATCAATGAATACCACAACGAACTTATCCAGATACTCCATGAATACCTGTTCATCAAATACATAAAGTATGCTGGTGCATTGGTCAGGCCAAAGGACATCACAGTGAACTCATATAACCCGTATCTAGATGTGAATGCTGTCTTTGGTATGTCCTCCACTCGGATTTTTAACTGGTGATAACCTGATCTAAGATCTATCTTAGAGAAGGCCTTAGCTCCTCTCATCTGATCAAACAAATCCTCAATCCGAGGTAAAGGGTATTTATTCTTGATAGTAACCTCGTTAAGTGATCGATAGTCTATACACAACCTCCTAGATCCATCCTTCTTATCAACGAAGAGTGTGGGGGCTCCCCATGGTGATGAACTAGGACGGATAAACCCTTTACTAAGTAATTCTTCGATTTGTTTCTTTAATTCAGCTAGGTCTTTAACATCCATTCTATATGGTCTTTTAGATATGGGAGCAGTACCAGGTATAAGTTCAATACTAAATTTAATGTCACGATCAGGTGGCATACCTGGCAAATCCTCTGGAAACTTCCTCAGATGTAGTTTCTAGCTAGCATCCTTTCTCTTACAAAGAACACATCAGGGAATTCATTCACTACCCTTATATCCTCCAAGGCCTTGCCTTCAACAGAGTTCACAACTCCTTTGCCAGATGAGGGTGCACTCACATATTCTACTCTTTCCCCTTGAGGACCGGTTAACAGTACTGACCTCTTCCGACACTGAATAACTCCATCACAACTCCTTAACCAATCCATACCAAGAATGACATCTATTCCCCATGATTTTAGAACTACCAGATTAGCAAGAAAGTCTACCCCCATGATATTAATCTTTACTTGTGGGCATATATGACCAGTTTTCATTTCTCCCCCAGGAGTGCTAACTATCGGTGGGTTCTTCATTGTACTCATAGATAAGTTATATTTTGCCACAAATTGATCGAGTTATGAATGAATGTGATGCTCCCGAATCAAATAATATGGTAGCAGGTACGAGTTGACGAAAAACGTACCCAATACCACGCCGGCATCATTCCGAGCTTGCTCCACCGATACATGATTGACTCGGCCACGCACATGGCTCGCCGGCCTCTCTTGCCGGGTGTCCGTGGAGTACGAGCCGCGAAGATGGCTGCCCGCTCCGTTTCCATTGTCTCTCTGCGGAGTCCGCATCACCCTCTTGGGACAATTGTTAGCATAATGCCCCGAGCTCTCCACACTTGAAGCATCCACCGAGCCGAACGGGGTTGGTGTTTCGACGGGTGCCCCGAGTTGTTGCTAGGACGACTCGAGCGAGGGGTAGGAGCTGCGGGTGTCCGAGGATTGAAGCGCCGTGGCCGAAACGAGCGCCGCAGCTCGCATGTTCCGTGGATACCTCCCAGCTTGACCACCAGGACGATATGGAGCCAAGCTCTGCTGAGAACTGTAACGGGGACGGGTGTTATCGCTAGATCGCCTATGAGACTGAAACTTGCGTTTCTGTTCACCCATCTCCTTTCTCTTGCTTTCCAGCCCAATGGCTTTGTTCACCAGCGTCTGAAAGTCTGGGAAGATGTGACTGGAGTTGATAGTTCAAAGGACCAATCAAGCCATCCAGGAACCTTTCCTGCCTCTTTGGATCAGTGTTGACCTCATCAGGTGCATAGAGTGACAAGTGAGTGAACTTGTCCAGATACTCAGTCACTGACATATTGCCTTGCCTCAGTGACAAGAACTCCCTCTGCTTAAGCTTGAGAACTCCTGAAGGAATGTGGTAAGTACGGAAGTTGTCACGAAACTCCTGCCAAGTAATGTTATGCCTGTTGGGATGAGCAGTTGAGTACGCATCCCACCAGTCTGCGGCCTGCCCCACAAGTCTTCCAGCAGCATACGGGACCATCTCTCCGTCGGTGCACCGCACGATTTCCGGCTTCTTGGTGATAGTTTTCGGCCGGTCATCGGCATCTAGTGGATCACCGAGTGAGAAAATGTAGGGGGGTGGTGGCTCATGAACTCCTTGTGCTCGTCCCTTGGTGGCGGAGGTGGTGGAGGGATCGGCTGTGGTGGCTGGTTCTGTTGGGCTTGCATCCGCTGCACTTTGTGTTGGTAAGGTTTTGAATCGGTGCATCCGCGCCGCGAAGCTCTTTCGCATGTTTGGGTCCATTGCTTGGTTGATCGGTGGAGGTGGTGCTGGGTTTTGCTGATTTGCAATATGTGCCCGGATCACAGGTGGCACGTCTTGACCTCCTCCGGACCTGGTGTTTACCATCTGACCGTTAGAAAAATCATATCTCAGATAATTGTACTTGAATCATTGCATAAGAGGATAACTCAAAATGAAATAACAGCATGTTCTTCAGTTAAGACAGATTCTGTTGGCCTCAAAGAATTATGCATAACTTTCTGTGTAATTATCCAATGACCACGAATTTTTACCAGATTATAATGTATGAAATTATGGAACCATCCCAATTAGAATCACCTCATTTGGATATGTGTAACTCGAGATATAATTCAAACAGTACAGCTATGTCAGCAGAGATTTACAGATTCTGACATGTTCATTACTTTGTGTATAACTCCCAGAATATGTATTGTATACCATTGAATTTTTGGTAGAAATTCATCCTCTAAATTTGTGAACTAACCCAACTGGTTTCATGTCATTTGGAGTTCTGTAGCTTGAGTTATAAACAAAACATTACTGGTATGTCATATGACTGCGAAAACAGATTTGATCCAACCAATCTTGCATAAGAGATTAAGCAATGACAACCGATAAAACCCAAACCAAACTTTAATTAACTTAAAATTTCAGATTGCATAGTGGCCATCACTCCACCATACAATTCACAATCAAGCAAAGATCCAACTCAAACATGTTTGCAAACAGCATTTATTATTACAAGCAAATACGTTCACGCAGGAACGGTCTATCGAAAAGGTAAATGATAAGGGCGAGCATCCTAGGATCCTAGCCAAGATGAGTGGTAGCTTCATCAGTGCCGTAACGAAGCCTCTTGCACGGAGGGGAAGCTGTGGTCTGATATGGCATGACTTCCTGAGGGAGTCGCTGTCCTGCCAGCTGTGCTTCCAGACGTGCTATCTTCGCCTGAGCAGCCTGCAACTCTTCATGATACTTGTTCATCTCCAAAGTTGCTCCCTCCAAATCTGCGTTCAGAGCAGCAGTCACCCGTGCCAAGACATCGATGCGGTCATTGCCTCCTGCTGGCACCACAGTCACTTATGTGCCACTTGCACGTCGAGGCACATGACGGTACTCCGATTAGAACAACTGCACCCGATTAGCATGGCAGACCGACCAGAGCGCCCTCCTTGCTGCATCATTCACCGCAGCGTCATCCGTAGAGAACTGAGCTGTGCTATGGTGAGATGAGCGATACCTCCATCCTTCAGTATCATTCAGAGGCTTCCTGATGTAGACTCTGCAAGTGTAGTAATCCCTCATTCCAGGCTCACTGAAATGCTTGGTCACATAGAGAGGCCTTATGGTATACCCCAGATACCTCAGAACATTCCACAGAAGAATGCAGAACTGTCCATTCTCAGCTTCAGTAGAGTGTTTGTGGTATTCAGCTCCATGATAGCGGGGATCCTCATCTTCCTCTGGGTTGCCAACAGCATTGTCACCATCATCCTCACCCACACTGTCATCACTGGAGTCTTCTGGGTCACCTTCTTCACCTTCTGGCACAGGATCAGCAGGTGCAGGGGGTGCTTCCTCATTGACTGCAGGCGCCGGTGGGATCACGATGTCTCCATCTGCGTCTGCCTCTAGCACTGTGCCATCGTACGGTACCGTGGCTGTACCAATGGCTCTTCTGGCTCCTCCTCCTCCATCTCGACTTCTTCGGGGTCCTCTTCTTCTTCTTCCGGGCTGGACCTCCCTGCGGGTCTTCCTCCACCTCAACCTGCGGCCGGAACTCCTCCTCGTTCCTCCTCAACATCTTCAAGACGATGGCGAGGGGCCGGTGCCCGGAAGGAAAACGCCCACCGGTGCTCTTGCGAGGGGTCATGTAAGTCCCGGCCATCCGTCAAAGCAAAGCCGATCTCGAGTACAGAATAAATCAAAATGACAGTTTAAAAATGATAAACAAAAATTAAATTAGGTTTTTAATGCGTAAATAAGATGATTTGAAGCATGACAAGGCCTTCTAGAACATGAATCCTTAATTTCGTCCATTTCTAACTAAGGCTGCGACCTACAGTCATCACGGCTCTGGTACCACTTTGTCACACCCGATTTTACAAGGAAAACCGAATGCATCTCATATGTGCGCCAGGATCATTTACACACACATGATAGACAAAACGAGAGTAATACCATTGCTGTAATAAAACGTACAAGAGTTTAAACCAGTATGATATCCATTATTACATCCAAAGGGGTGGACTCGAAGGTCCGAACACGACGATAACTAAATGACGACGAGCAACTCCATCGTTGTCTTCCACAGGCATGATGACTGGGGAATCCGCATGCCTAGAACTCCTCGTAGTCGCTCCAATACTCGTCCTCACCTCCGACGTTCTCCTCTGAACAGCGGTAAGCAAGGGTGAGCACACTTATGGTTGGAGCTCAGCAAGTGGGGGAAACAATGCAAGGCTATCAAGGATAGGCTATGGTTCACAGCGGTAAGCATTTTATAAGTTGGTCAAATTTGATTAGCAAGCACCTAAATTACTAGATGTAAGTGTATACCAACCCACTTAACCTTAAAAGAAACCTCAAACCAAACCTTCGACCCATGATTTGCATTAATCTTCAAGTTTATTAATCATGTGAGGGTCCAAGCCGCTCATAACCGTGAGCACGGCTGATCGATCAGTTTTACACTCTGCAGAGGTTGTACACTTTACCCACGACTCGTGTTCCCCATCTTGCCGGGTTAGCTAGACCCTTAAACACTTCCAAGGTGAGTGGCTAGGGGTCCACTACGAAGCCTTTACAAAGGAAAGAAGAGAAACCAACGGCCCGCAACGATTATAAACGGCGGCGGAGCGGACCATAACCCTCCCTAGTGGTCAACACCTTAGCCAAGGTCGCTACCCCAAAAGGACCGGGCTATACCCCTTCAACTCGGCCCCCCGTGCCCCTCTCGGAAAAGAGCTATCGGCTAACCCTCTCTCCTAATTACTTGGCTAAGCCGAGCCATGTGGACTGTGGTTGTACTGTTATCTTGGGTGGTTCTCCATGTTCCGATTATGAATCAAGTTATCTTGTTTTAAGCACAAACACGTTATATAAGAAAAACTGAGATGTATAACATAAACAGAGCATAACCAACTCATATAGAGCAAACTAAGCATTTATCTACCCCAAACATTTGTTTAAATAGGGTTGATCAAGGTAAAGTGGTAAAGCATCTAGTCAAGTCCTTAGCTAGGTGTTTGCCCATCAGATTTATGCATAACAACAGGAATAGTAAACATTGTTTAGCATGCAGTGTCATAGGTTCAAAAAGATTATGCAGAGGGGGAAAGCCACTTGCCTTCCTCTACAAGTCGGGTGAAATCCTCCTCGAAGACAAGTTCTTCCCGATCACCTCCGACGGGGAGCTCGGACGAAACGAGCACGATATCTACGAGTCAAACATGGATAACAAACAATAAACAAAATAGTACACCAAACAGTAGCAAAACTGGTAAATTTACTGTTTAAAAGATTCTACTCCTCGAGACGATCATTTCGGTATATAGAACGCTAAAAACGGAGTTAAAATGAGAAAGATATGATTAAAACAAGTTTACGGGGGCCTATACGCAAGAAAACTAAGTTTACGGGGCTGTTTATAAATAAAATCAGGGGCTAAAACATTTTTATAAATTAAATCAGAGGGATCTAGGTGCAAAAAGGAGTGAAAAGGGCCTAAAACAAAATTATCCAGGGTAGACGGGGGCTAGATTGCAAAAACCAGGACCTATCCGTAAAGATTCTTAAAGGTGGAAGGACCGGCTTGCGAAAAGGAAAAACTCAGGGGCTAAAGCGCAAAATGGCGGCTTACGCGCGGGGGAGCGCTGACGCGGCGCCACGCGGCGCATGCTGGTTGGCCGGGGAGGATGACGTGGGCGCGGCGACGTGGCCGTGGACCGCGCCGTAGACGTGGTCTACGAGTCCATGGTGGACCAGCCACTTAAATCGAACCGGTACGCGATCTTGACCGTCCATCACAGATCGCACGGTCCTGGTGATCTGCAAGCGAGCACGCGGCGGCGATGATGCCGGAGACAGGGGTATGCGGCGGCGCGCAGCGGCGCTTCGCCGGCATGAGCTCTGGAGTGAGCTTCCGGCCACTGTTTCGTGCACGATTGGGTGCAACACGCAGCGGAGAAGCTTGCGCACGCATCTAGGGGTTCAGGAGAGGAGCTCGGGCATCCACGCCGCCCGGCGCCGGAAGGGGGCGGAACCGCTGCTCCGGCGAGCCCATGCGGGTGTTGCTGTGCACAAGAAAGAGGGGAAAGGGTGGGGCGGGTTTTCTCACCACACAGAGGCAACGAGAGCGGGCACGCAGTCAACAAGGAAGCGTTGAAGGAGGAGTTCGACGTCGACGGCGAGCCCAGGCAGCGATCCGGCGGATGACGACACGGCGCAGCTCGGCCCCGAGACGACGATGTGTTCCTGGAGCAAAGAGAGAGGGAGAGAGGTAAGCCACGCGTGCAAAGGAGAAGAAGGGAGGGAGACGGAGTACTTCATCGTCGGCGTTTGCTCTGGCGGCGGCGGAAACAGAGGCGACAGCGCTGTGAAATTGGGGTTCGGTGGCGTGCGTTGGTGTGCTGCGGTTGCAAAGGGAAGGGCAGGAGCTTGAACGCGAGCTTAAATAGGGCCAGAGGAAGGCGAGGGGAGGCGGAAGGATCCCGGGCGGCGGCGCTTGCCATTGATGGCCGCGGCCATCACGGCGCAATTGAGCAAATAGAGAGGGGAAACGGCAAAAAAATGGAGGGGAATTTGATTGGTATAGTCATTGCCTTAATTGGCTTGCCCAGAGAGAAAGGGAAGGTGGAGGAGGCGGTCAGGTGCAGCGGGGATTGCGGCGGCGCCGGGTCGGGTTGAGCAGAGGGGAGGGAGAAGAAAGGAAGGGGGGAAGGGGAGGCTGACCAGTGGGACCCAGCCGTCAGTGAAACAGAAAGAAAAGAAAACGGGGGAGGCGGCATGGGCTGGCGCGGGGAGGGTTTGATGGGGCGCCGGGGCCGAAAGGAGGGGAGGGTTTCCTTTGTTTTTTTTCTTTTTCAATCTCTTTTCAAATCAATCTTTAAACTCAAATTCAAATCAAAATTCTTTTAAACTTTTCACAAAATTTTATAATCTTTTAGAAACCACACAAGCAACCAAAAACCATGCAAGCCAAAAGATGATGCACATACACTTGTTGTCTCTAAGTTTATTAAATTATCTTTAATATCTTTAGAGCTCAATTTAAATAGCAACTTAATCTCCTTAAATCCCTAAGACAAATTTAAGTCGCTAAGTAATTTTTAGTGGTGGAATTTTAGGGTGTCACAAAATTGGTCCACAAAATGTCTAAAACTATCTACCTGTCATTTCAACGGTGGTTAAAGGGGTTACCCTAACTGCGTTTCAAACAAACGGTTAATGGCTCCCCATGGCATCTCAAGGAATGGCAGTTAGGTCCTACTCCCGCCGTTCTTAAATATATAACACCGTCGATTTTTTAAATTTATTATTCAATGTATTTTAGATTTAACTTGTTGATTTATTAATTTACAAACATATTTGTAGACAATATATGAATAGTCAAACGAACGGAAAAAAATCAATAGTGTCATATATTTAAGAACGGAGGTAGTACATATCAGGTCGCATCAACTCCCGACATTTAAACGCCCTGTTCGTTTGGCTTATCAGCCACCAGCCAACAGTACTTTTCTCTCAGAATAAACCAACCATCACTAACCAGCCAGCAGTACTTTTCTCTCAGAACAAATCAGCACTAGTCATCAACCACCAGCCGAACGAACACGCTGAAAATAGCCGTTGCCGTTTGACTCGGCGGTATCTTAGCAGTTGAGTGCTACTTTACAAATTTCATAGAGCAAAAAAATATTTCTGCAAAGTTGTGGGCTGAAAAAGGCATTAAATTCTTTTCCTTGGCCCAATTGACCAATGTTGACAGCCCAGCGTTTGCTTGTTCCCTTCTTCAAACGATGATGCCGCCTCCGCCTTCCCCGCCTGCTGGCCCTTCTCACCGCCGGCAAACCTCCGCCTCGTCTCTGGCCTCCCCCTTCAATTTCCCTTCGCTCCTTTCCCCGTCTCTACCTTCGCAGTCACGGAACCCAGCTTCCCCTCGCCCGCTCCTCCACGCGCTCGCCCTCCTCGCATCCCGACTGGCTCCTATGCAGTACGGATACGGATACATGTATAAGTATCGGAAGGATACGGATACACGGATACATCATTTTTCAAAAAAAACGATACGTGGATACGTTTTAACTATTTTTTAATAAATAGATAATAATGCATATTAAATTACAAATCAGTAGATAATAATGTCTTCTTCCAAAACTTGTTGCACTGCTCCTCCTATATGAGGGTGACAAATTTCCTTCCGCTACTAGCTAGTGAGCAGGCGGTAGCGACACATGCTCATGGACACCCTGCTGCACTCCTGCTCGGAGGAGGAACCTGATGCCTCCTATACAACATAATACATGGTCAGAACCTCCCTCGTACAGGGGGCTATCAGTAGCACTAGCACTACCAACATCTCAAATTTGGGGTCACCATCTAGCAAGTCTAAGAACAGAGCAGGAAGGAGAAGTGAGGAACAATGTAAGTTTGGAATATAGCAGATCGATTCAACTTCGAGAATGAGGAAGGGAAGAAACAACGGATTCGTAGGCACATCACGCTCAGAGATGAGAGAGGTAGATGGGGTATCTAAGACTAGAGACTCAGGAGGGGCAGGAACCGAGGTATACAAGTTAACATGTAACTGGGCTGATGGGCTGATACGGCAGCGGATACGTATCCAAAGCTGAGTTTCAAGGCCCATTACGGCCCAGTACGCCGAGGTGGATATGTATCCCTGGAGCATCCGTGGAGTATCAGTATCCGATACGTATCGGATACGGAATACGTGGTCACCTGGAAGTATTGGGGTAACATAGCCTGGCTCCGCGTCCCCTTACAACGCCGCCCTGCGCGCGTTCTCCCTGTGCCAGCACCGGCCCGTATCTCCTCGACCTCCACTGCCTCCCGCTCTACGGCGCCCTCCTCAAGTCCGGCTCCGCGCGGCCCGATTACCTCACCTTCCTCTTCCTCCTCAAGGCCTGCGCGCGCGTGCGGGAGCGCTTCTACAGCGGTAGCGCGGTGCTCGCGCACGTTATCAGGCTCGACTTCAGCTCGGATGTCTTCGTGCTGAATGCCTGCATTACTGGTCTGTTTGTGGGTGCATGGCGGACGCCCGCAGATTGTTCGATGAAAGCCCCGTGAGGGACAGTGAGGCTGGATGAGGTTACGATGATTGGGGCTGTGCGCAACTAGGTGATTTGGAAGTTTAATTTGGAAGAGGCTGCATGAGTTTGTGGAGTGTAATGGAGTGCAGTGCACTGTGAGAGGCTGATGAATGCAGTGATGGATGTGTATGTCAAATGTGTCGGGTTAGAGCTGGAGAAGGGTGTTTGAAAGGATCCATACCAAAACTGCAGTTTCTTGGACAACAATAATGATTGTTGGGCATGCAAGGCTTGGTACAATGGAGGATGCATGGAAGCTGTTTGATCAGATGCTTGAAAGGTATGCATTCGCGTGGAATGCTCTGATGGCTGGATATGTACAGACTACAGAGTAAGCAGGATAAGGAGGCTACCCCGTTGTTTCATGAGATGCATGAAGCAAAGGTGAACCCAAATGAGATCACATTCATTGGGGTTCTCTCTGCATGTTTCATGCCAGTTTGGTTGAAGAAGGTCGGGAATTTTCGTCCTTACTGGACTCAAAATATCACCTCAAGAGAAATATGATATATTATTCATGCATGATGGATTTGTTAGGCAGAGCATGGCATTTGGATGAAGCAGAAAAACTAGTAAACACCATGCCTCCTATGCTGTAGTTTGGGGTGCTCTCTTCCTTGCTTGTAGGATGCATGGTAATATCTCAGTGGAAAAAGGATACATGGTAATATCACTCTTGGTGAAAATGCAGCAATGAAATTGGTAGAACTTGATCCAAGTGATAGTGGAATCTATGTGCTACTAACTAATATGTATGTGGAGGCACACATGAGGAAGAAGGCTGACAAAGTGAGGGCTATGATGAGACATTTGGGAGTGCGAGAAGGTTCCTTGGTGTAGTTGCATTGAGCTGAATGGTGTAGTTCATGAATTTGTCGTGAAGTATAAGTCACATGTGAACACTAATGCAATTTATGACTGCTTAAAAGAGACCACTTGCAAGATATGTGCCTGAATTTGTCGTGAAGTAAAGCAGTTGCCTGCAGGTAAATATCTCAAGTTAATGTATATATGACGTGCAAAGATGTTCGATAATCTGCAAGACTGCAACATGTAAAGCTGAATTTTGTAATCCTTACCTTATAACTGCGATTCGTTAGTCTTTTCCTATTATTCAATCCCATTTAATGTGATGACTTGTTGGAAATATTAGTACCACATTTTGAGATGAAAAAAATGACTCAAGGATCTGGAAATAGCATGACATACTTTGATAGTTAAAGGAAATAACAAGCAAATATATTTGCTCGTCAAAGTATGGAGATTCTGATAAGCAGCATTATTGCATTAAACTTTTGCATGTAGAAATAGGTCGCATACTTTTATAGTCCTAGTGAATGGAGATGCTGATATATGCAAAACTTTTGCTGATCAGCTCCAATGTGAAATTGAACAATTCCCTATCCAGTCAGCCCCCACCAGACTTCATGGCTGTGACAGGAAATAGTTAGATTTGGGGGGGGGGGGGGGGGGGGTTACTATGTTGATTGCTTGTAGATCACACTTGTTAACTTTAGTTTATCCAGTACCTTCATCAACCACATATCACTATACCTTTTGCCCAAAACAACTACTGCCTCCCTCTGCGAGCGAAAAAACTTCTTTTAGCAAAGGGGTAACCAGAAGAGAAAAATACCATTTGGTGAAGCAGGAGATAATTTTCAAATAAAAAAAGAACGCCTTGGCATTACAGACATCAGAACAATGAACATCAGCTGTGCAAGTGGTGCTGGAGGCTGGAAAATGAAACTGGCATTTGGCAGGAACTAGTTAAATCGGTATACCTCAACAATGATTTGGCAAACGTTGTTAAGCATAAATTTGAGGATTCTGTGGGGGGCTACTAAAAATAAGATATTATTATCTACCTACCTAAAAGAGAGAGTGGTGACAACTAAGAATGGTTAGAATGCTGTCTTCTGGGAGGATTCCTGGTTACACAACAAACCTCTTTGTTGTAAGTACCCTGTGCTATATGAATTATGCGGGAATAAAAAGATTAGCGTTGCAGCTTTCTATGAAAAGAATGGAATGCTGAACTTCAAGATATGGTTATCATTCTTATCATCAGTGGGTGGGTATCCAACAATCAGCTATGAGTAGGACCCTTGTCGATGAACAAGATGTCAGATCCTGGAAATGAGGCGGGGGTAATTTCACTGTCAAATCGATACATGACTATCTGACCAGAAATGATAGTGGGGGATAGTTTTACTAGAATCTGGAAAAGTAAAATTCCTACACAATAATGATCTTTCCTGGTTCTGATAAAAGACAACATGGTCAGAAGGAAGTGGGTGGGTGACCCAACTTGTTTTGTTGTGAACTGTGTGAAACAGCCTCACATCTTTTTTTTCAGTGCCCAGTAACTAAGGTTGTATGGGTATGGTGGGAATGTGCTTTAGGGCTAATGATGTACCAACCAATGCGGCAATACTGGACCTGGATTGCAAAATGGCTTCCAAATGGTGAAGTATACACCTTTGGGTGGCGACGATCTGTCTGGGCAGTCTGGAAAACAAAAAATAGAGCTTGTTTTGAGAGAAAGCTGAACAAACATCCAGTTGATTATTTGCCAGAGCAATGAGCTCCAGAGCAAGCTGCTTGAAGGCGTGAAGGTGATGATGAATGTGGCCTGCTGCATCTCGGCGAATCAACATCACTTATGATGGCTCTGCCCATGGTGGAATATGAACATTACCAGGAGGAGCATTGAAGGAAAAAAAAAAGGCCCAACTTGGCATGCACACCCTACTTGGCTTCTAGGCTGGAATCAGGTTTAGGAGTTTCCCCAAGGTTGGTGCCCTTCCAGTTTTTTTTTCTTTTCCTGTACGCAAACTTACAGTATTTCCATTCTGGGCAATGAAAATGGGGGAGATCATCGCATCAAGCAAAACAAAATAGTTTCACCACTTTATTTCATTTTTAATAGAACACAAAATGCAGACAAAAAAGGTAGGGCGTAGAGAACAGAAGGGATAGGAAGTTGTACAAGGCAGCTGGGTGAATGGTAAGCTACATGAATGGACTAGAGCGTGATGCTGACTCAGGAGGCTGCAGGAGGGGAGACCAAGAAGAGCTAGGAAGCGCTGATCTGTCAAGCAAGTGTCTCGACGTATCTCTGATGAGTGATGACTGATGTATCCGTGATATATCGGTCTCAGATGCGGGGATACACTGACTCCCTGACGTATTGTGGCTGACGTATCGTGGTAACACAGTTGGCCACGGTCCTGATATTCTTTGTTTTTTAGAGAATTAAATTATCTTCAGCAACGTTTAAGGTGTTGCCCCAGACAAGGCACGTCAAGGATTATGATGGACCCATTAGGGCTGTTTCCCACTAGGCAGTTCAGATACGTGCAGTCGGCACCATGAAAGTATAGTTGTTTACTACTACTACTACTTACTACTTACTATTCCAGTCAAATACCCAAGTTTCTACTTGAAGCCCAAATTATGTACATTTCCTGTCAACATGTACGATGTTTACCCCTACATCCTAATTTTCTAATTCAATAATTCATCCCTTACATTGCTCAAACTTGGTACAGGTGCTCAGCTAAATTGCGAGAATATATTTAGCAGGGTGGTGATGGAATATGAGGTTGAAGCACATATGACAGTAACTAGATAGTTTTGTCTTCCTATTGTGCAGCAAGTTCAGCCCTCAATCTTCTCACAGTTTGACTGCCTGCAAAATTTTCTTTGAAACCCTTCACTGTGTTGTATGATGTCAATGAAATGAAGGTAGTGGCACAGACAAAGAGCATCCAAAACTTTGCAAGAGTATCACCAATCCTTTGAATAAAGGTGCAGGTTTCCCTATCCTGTGGCCTGACGGTATGAGATCCCATGGCTTTTTTGCTTTGTCTCTATCTCCTTTTTCATCACAAAATGAGAGATGCTCTTCTGGACATAGATTGAGCTGTCGGAGGACCTAAATAAGATATTAATGATGTTTTAGATTCAAATGGAGAATATATTCACTAATGCAGTTAGTTGCATCATTGCCCTCCAAATCAGGGACAAACCTCTTTTGAGAAGGACGGCATGAAAGGTTCCAGCAAACAGGCCAGGAGGTACACAAGGCCAACGGAAGTCTTCATCACAGTTGCGCAACCAGGTGGATCTTGTTTGTAAAGCTTCCAAAACTGACTCTCCTGCATATCCAGGAAGAAATTAAGTGAACTCTGTGGTGGTTTAATCAATGCATAAAGAAAGTCTGGATAACAAAGAAATCAAGGCTTACTTGCACGTATGCATTTCCCTCACTGCAAATGGCCATTGCAATCTTCAGTCCTTGTTTTAGTTTGACCTGTTGATGGTAATTGTTGATATTACACGAATGCGTCGAGGGATAGCAGCGGTTCAATTTCAGATTCTCTACTTAAATAACTCGATTAATTCAAAATAAATTTATTACCTTGTCCATCGCTTCTATATACTGATCGACCAATTTGCCAACAGTTTCTGAAATTGCCTGTGTCTGTGGATGTGACTTTGCATTTGTTGCAGGAGGTATGATGGAGCCATATCCAGCTCCTGCGACAGCAATTCAGCAGTCATAAGTTAGATGATCATACAGGAGAGTTAAAATAATACAGACCACTGATGCATGGCATGATGAATCCGAAAGCATATTCAAACCAGTAAGATGTTTCTTGTCTACTAACCCTCTGGTTTTGCAATGAAGCTTAGCACTCGATTAATGAAGTTGCCCAACTTGTTTACCAACTCGTTGTTGAGCTTGGCTTGCAAATCTGTCCAAGTGAATTGTGTATCTGATGCCTGAAAGTTAGAGAAAGTAATTTAACAGAGATATCTTAGTTATGTATACCTGCATAAAGACTTCATGGTCTATTTGAGTAATCTGCAATCTAACCTCAGGACGGTTGGTAAGCAAGTAGTATCGCCAAACTTCTGGAGGAATGTTTGTGTCTTTTGCATCATTGCCAAAGACTCCAATGCCTTTAGGTTTGGGAAACTTTCCTGTATGTGCAATATAACTTAGGAAATTTAGCATGTAGTTTGAGGCCTTGTTTGGGTAGAAGTGTATTGGAGTGGAATGGAGGGATTGAGGGGGGAATTAGTTCATCATTATGTCAATCCACTTCAATTCCACTCGAATCCTCTTGTACCCCAAACAAGCCCTTAGGCGGAACTATTCTAGAACAATAGAGAAACAGTCAAACAAGTAAATATACGAGATTCGTAGGTCAGATATTCAGTCACACTAATTGTCTTCAGTAAAGTCCAATTTTCGCCGGTTCCAAGTTGCGTGGCAGGGAACATGACCTGGATCGTTATATGTATAATGTAAGTCTTTGTCAAAAGAAAAAAAAATAAAGTTTTAAGTTGATATGTTCTTGCACTTGCACATCTAGCATTGGGAAGCCTTGACTCAGGTTCTACTGCAAGTTGCCCAAAGTATCTTACCGTGTGGATTGGAACATCGTCTTTGCCCATGAACTGGTATAATTCAACATTCTCAGGGTTCTTCCACCACTTCTCCCATTCAGGTGTGTAGCATGCTGTTATGGAGATGTACCCGATTGGAGCGTCAAACCACACGTAGAACACCTAAATTTTGGGACAGTCATTTCAACAAGACCTTAAAATTAGAATTCGCTGCATGGAAAGAGAGATGACTGACCTTGTCTTTGTATTTGTCGTGTGGCACAGGGACGCCCCATTTGAGGCAGGGTTTTTTTTACCGACCGCCGGATTTTTACCGCTCGGGAGCGGTAAGGGTAGCTACCGCGGTTACCGCGGTATACCGCTAAATACCGCTCGAATTCAAATTTCAAACCAAAACTGCTAAAAACCGCTAGTTCAAACGGTATTCAGGGGTATACCGCGGTATAAACTATTTATACCGTGCGGTAACGAGTTTATACCGGTGCAAAGAAAAAGACCATCCGGCTTCGAATAAATGAAAATTTTGGCATGGTGTTGGCACAAATTAGTGTTAAATAGCACCCCCAATCAATGATTTATAGTTATACATAGAAATACTACACAAAACACAATAATACTAGCCGTGTATAAGTGAGTTGGTAGTTCAAATACAAATAGTTCATACAAATAATTCATATAAATAGTTCATACAACACAAGTTTAATGGTAGAAAGGAAAGATCCCCAGCTGGGTCGCGGAGTGGTCCTCGGCGATGGACATGACATTCAAGCCTCTCGCATCCTAAATTCCATTTCTACCTAAAGCAACAATTCTATTTCTACCTCTACCTCACATCCTAAATCCTACCAAAAATCCTAAACCAAAGTAAACCTAAATCCTAACACAAATCCTAGATCCTAACACAATTCCTAAAGCCTAAATCTACTCAAAAGCAAAAAAAAAATTACCTAACCGCGGTATACCGCGCGTCGCCCGCGGTATACCGCTGCTCCCGCGCGGCTAACCGCGCCGCCCGCGCGGTAGGGGGTAGATCCGCCGCGCGCGCGCGCGACCGCCGCTACCGCGCGGTAAACCGCGGTCGGGGCGCGGTGAAACCGCCGGCGGCGGCGCGGTAGGGGCGAAGCGGCGGCGGACGGCGCTTGGAAGCTTGCGGACGGGGAAGAAGGAAGGCTCTGGATGCTCGGGGGAATGCGGTTTGGCACGAGCTAGGTCATCTAGTTCATTTGGGCTTCATGGGCCTTAACGGGTCGGCCCATGTTTTTTTCTTTTTTTTTCAACTTCTAAAGCTCCAAATAAATACCAAATGCACTCAAATTTGAAAACTTTCAACACCATAAGACTCTACAAATCATGAACTATTTTTTGGTGATTTTTATTGATTTTTTCATTTTTTTAATTCAAATTCAAATTTGAATTTTGGGGCCGGTTGCTACCGCTGGGTACCGTTACAACCCTGATTTGAGGTCCCTGGTGATGCACCGAGGCTTGAGCCCTTCCTTGAGCAAGCGTTGGTCACATGGACGGCGTTCTGGCTCCAAGACCCGTCTCCATCAATGTACCCCTCCAGCTTCTCCTTCAACAAGGGGAGCTCCAGGAACAGGTGATCCGTGTTGCGGACGCATGCCGGGCTCCCGCAAACAGCACAAGAAAAAGGGGGAAACCCAAGGTCAGCAGTTGCCAAACGCCGTGCGTGCGTATGTACCTTGCACTTGGGATCGATCAACTCGATCGAGTTCAGCAACTCCCCACATTTTTCGCAATGGTCGCCGCGCGCGGAGTGATTGCCGCACCCCTCCACGGGGCAGGAGCCCTCGACGAGCCTGTCCGCCGGGATCCTCTCGCACGAGCCGCAGTAGAGCTGCTGGGTCGTCTTCTCCGAGAGCCAGCCGTTGTCCAGCAGCCTCCGGAACACGCCCTGGCAGATCTCCGTCTGCTGCGGCGTCGACGTGCGGCCGAAGTGGTCGAAGCTGATGCCGAACCACCGGTACACCTCCCGGTGGAGGGCGTGGAAGCGGTCGCAGACCTCCCGCGGCGAGCACCCCTCCTGGAGCGCCCTGGCCTCCGTGGCGATGCCGTACTCGTCGGTGCCGCAGACGAAGAGCACGTTGTGGCCCCGGAGGCGGCAGTAGCGCGCGTACGCGTCGGCGCTGAGCACGCAGCCGACGAGGTTGCCCAGGTGCGGCACGTTGCTCACGTACGGCGAGCACGTTCCGCCGACCCGCCACCGGCAGCACTGCCGCCGCAGCCGTCTTTGCCATGTCCGGGCGCTGATTGCCTAGCCCGCTGGCCGTGTACTAGCTCGAGGTGCCGCGCTGCAGCTTCGTGTGTCCCGGCGGTACCCGATTGGTCTCTCTGTATTTATCGGCCTCTTGTGACAATACAGAGGAGTCTCGTCTCGTCTCGTCTGTCGATGACTTACTCCTGCTCGCCGATCTGAATCCGGAGAGGCTTCTTGGCACGCATGGAAGAAGAAAAATCTGTTTAATTCTTTTTTCTGAAGAACATAAGAAAGGAAAGTACCTACAAGTACCACTCCTACTTTTAAAGTATCGTAAGAGCAACTCCAACAGTTTGGGATAATTTGTTTGGCAAATCTTGGATTGTAGCAACTCCCCAAATGTTATAGCAAAGAAAAAATGTCCACCTCCAACCGTTTTTTATAATTCACTTGGCAAAACTAAAACAGGGCCCACCTATTTTTCCCGCAATCTCGTCACGCTAATTTTTTTGCCGTGATATGTCCGATCGTGCCAACAGCCGCGGCTGCGATCTCCTGGCGCACGACATTTTTGTCACTTCATGTGAGCCGATACTGATTACTCTTGCGTGTTGCATCTTGTCACTCGTGAAATACTGATTACTTGGGTCTTGTTGCTGGGAAACCTAAAGAAAAATGATGCAGTGCCATACATGCATGAGCAAGAAAAACAGCTACAAGCATGGAGTGCCATACATGCGTGAGGAAGAAACACAGCGACAAAGCATGCAAACCGGCCGTGGGCCGTGGCGACTGAGAGCCCCTGCAGGGGAATGAAGAAACACGCTGACCGACTCTGGCGCGTGTGGGAGGGAAAAGTGGCGCGCGTGGGGCCGTGGGGAGAAGGAAAAGCGTGCCAACGACGCTAGCCCGGCAGCGGCGAAAACAATAGATGCAAATCGCGATGGCAAAAGAAGTCTGAGCGTATATTTGCGCCTGGAGCAGGGTTGGATGGCAACTTGCCATTGATGCCAAATTGTTTTGTCAATATGTTGGAGGCTAGTTTTTCTTGTTTTGCCAAAATTAAATGAATGCCAAGTTCATATACCAAACTGTTGGAGTTGCTCTAATGAAGCTCAAGTTGTTCAATATTTCATATATATATATATATATATATATATATATATATATATATATAGGTTAAAAAAACTAAAGTCAACAATTTGGTACTACCCCAAAAAAATTGTCACATACTTGTTACCTACTAGGCTAAGTAAATTTTGATGAAATTATACCTTTCTTGTCTCGTTGGATAGATAATTACTGATGTACTGTCCAATGAATACATTTTTTATTACGAAATCCAATGAATACATATTTAACCTAGTTCGGACAAATATCATGAAATGAATGGTTTGTCATTTAGTGACCTAATCCAGATTCATGTTAAACATTTCACAATCTGTGGAAACATTTTGTACGTGACATGATGGATAGGGTGTTTGGTTTCTCAAAATATATAGTATGCATGAATTGTTTATTTTACAATAGTCAAAGTATATACAGTCTTATTTTTGTTGTATTAATAATTTTGAAAACATTTTTTGTTTTTATTCGTATCTATATAATTATATTCAAGGTTTCCTAAAACATTTTTATTAAGAGGTAGGGACAGTGACAGAGGCAGCGATGGGGGTGGAGGGGGCTCCAGCCCCCTACTGGTGTCAAACTCAGGGAACCCCTCAGCTCTCCTAGTTTTTTTTTTTGCCATAGATACGGTGGAAGGACTACATCCTGAGGTAGAAGAATGTGATTTTGTGACTTTTTACCAAAAACTATCATTGAGCCTATGTTGCTTGTATTGGGTCTTTCTATTATATATAGTTTAATCCCTCTAAACTTATTTTGGACAGGGAGATGCAACAATGACAACTGTGACTTGTGAGAGGCCGAATAAGGCTGGTGCTAAAATTAGGAAGAACTATCATATTCAGTCAAACTGCCAAGACTTTAACAATCAATTGTTTCAAAATATTAATTTTGTAACATAATATCATACTTATTACATATTCACTTTAGCAAACGAAAACTGTGGGCAAAAATTACGCCTCTATTTTTATTTTGAAAAACTAGGATCGTACCTGTGTGATAAACAGTAATTTATATTGCTATAGTGAATTTCTCAAAATGTAGAAAACTCATCAAGTAGCAAAAGAATAGTTTTGTTCAATTCTTAGTATTTTTAGCTGTAGAAAAGAGAAGTGTGAGTAACTGCATGCGTGCGATGTGCCAGCTTGGCTAGCAAGCACACGTTTTGGTTTGTTTGCTGACT
The DNA here is from genome assembly GCA_947561735.1 of Cenchrus americanus. Lineage (NCBI taxonomy): Eukaryota > Viridiplantae > Streptophyta > Magnoliopsida > Poales > Poaceae > Cenchrus > Cenchrus americanus. Next base: position 64,106,786 of record OX387240.1, read on the forward strand.
AGCCTGTTCGTTTGGCTGGTGGCTGATGGCTGGTGCTGATTTGTTCTGAGAGAAAAGTCCGCTTTTGGTTCGGTTGCCGGTGGCCGATTTATTCCGAGAGAAAAGTCCGCTTGTTTGGTGGTTGATAAGCCAAACGAACAGGGCGCAGCTAGCCTTGCTTCATGGGCGTATTTGAATTCTAAGTGCTAAAGAAAAGTGTTTAAAATTTAGACAGTTTAGGGTACAATAAAAAAACCAAAAACTCATGTCTAAAAGGTGTCTAAACTATTTGGCACCTTTAGCTTCCAAAGAGATGCTATGCTGAAACTATCCTCCAACTCTTCTTTCCACCCCTTGACCCTCATTCATTGCCCTCGGCATCCTCCCATCCCTAAATGAGGGGTATTTTGGTCATTTAGCAAAGCATTAATTGCAGTTTAGACTGTTTTATACTGGGAATTGGGGTGTCTACTAGCTTTAGACAATTTTTAAATACTACAATTTTAGCACTTGAAATCCAAACATGCCCTAAATAACTCGTCCACGCCAACGTCGTGGTGTGCGTTTGGATCCTCGGTAGGAAGCATCCTTGATTTGCTGGACTATTAGAGCATCTTCAAGAGAGTTTGTAAACTGCTTGAAGTTGTAAAAAAAAGAAAAACGTCCATAAATTATCGATCCAACAGAGTTGCTATCATGGTCGCCTCGCCTCTCCATCTCGCTCGCAATCCCCTCCTCTCCGCGAGCCCATTTTGACAAGCACTAGTGACTCGCCATCCTCCTCTCGCACATGCTCCAACCTTCCTGCTAGCGCGCCCACAGCGCTCTTGCGCCCTTGGCATCGCCAATAGCCGAGCTTGTCGTCCGACCTCATAGTTCACTGTTGTACACCGTCAGTCGCCTTCGGTCATTTATTCGACAGGCTTAGGTGTGGAATGGGTTCCCCTCACCTCAAGGATGCTCGCTTGTTGCTTCTCCCTCACCGGAATCTCACCGTCGACATGGAATCGGACGGTCAAACAGGTAACTGGCCGATTTTTGTCACACCTGAAATTTCCAATTTCAGGATGTGAATAGAGAGAATAATTAAATAACGATTTTCTCATAATTTTAAAATTTTTCCAACATTTATTTTTCTTTACAGGAAATATAGTATAGGGAAAACCTTGTTTGATTTTCTGAATCAAATAAAAAGTTGTGAGTGTTGCATTCATGCCGATGCATCTTGGTGTTTCCTGAATGCAAAAATGCTTTAAAATGCATCTAGATCAAGTTTAGGTCCTTTTGAGAACTTCCGGCTTTCCCTGAAATTGTTCTCACCTTTTCAGAGCTTAATCTATTTTATAGGAAGGTGCTGTAATCTTTCTCATGAGCTTAAAATATTTTATTTGAACTCCTCCTTCAATCTTTAGTTTACTATATGTCATCTCAGCATTTTGCTACTTTCGCTATCTTTTCAAAATCCTACACAACAATATCTGTAGTCATCTAAATTTTACTTGCACTATCTTACGTTTTCCCCTTCCCATTACTTTGTTCTATCTATTTGTTTTCTTCCGGTCTTGCTTCCTTCTCAGGCCAAAGTCAAGTTTAATTTTTGTGTCCTGTTCCATCTTTGCCTTGATGCCAAGCTGATTCCTCAAGTCATCGTCACGTTGCTACTTGGAACGGCAAGACAAACCCGAGCAGAACTCCAGATGAGCCCCACGTGTGGTCAATAAACAGCAAACTACAGATTTTCTTGGACTCTCCTTTTCACATCTATTTATGTTCCCTCCTGTGCCCTAGCTTCCTGGCAAGGCGCTGCTGCCGCCGCAACCTCCACCGAGTGCCGCAAGAGAAGAGTCGTCGCCGCCGGCCGGGGTGCGTCCCCGCCGCAAGTTTCACTAGGGCGTCACCAAGAGTTTCACACGGTGGTTATTCATGACCGGCCGCCATCTCGATCTGCTGCCAGAGCACGTCCACGCGATGGTCAAACCACGGCCCGACCTTCTCGTCCGGTTCAATCTTCGCCATCGTCGTTCGTCCGTCGTCGTCTTTGGCCATAGCGAAACATGTCACCATCCATGAACTCATGATTGCCGGCCGCTGGGATGGACATCACCACGATGAGAGCCAACGAGGTGATCCATGAGCTCGAGGTTGTCGACTTTTGATCGAAGCAGAAGCGTGTCCCAACCATATCTCGCTGTCGAGTTCTATCCGATGGATCTGCTCGTTGTCAGCCATGCAACGTCGGTGAGCACTCCATCAAATTTCTCATCTCTTCCTTGGTTTCGTTTTCCTGCTGGCCCATGCCTCTCGTCTATAGCTTGCGTTGACGTGGCCTGATCTCGCCTATATACTTTTTCTGTGTGCTTTACCTGCAGAGACCATCAACTTCCCTTGCCAGGCTTGCCTCCTGTGCCGTTTCCATCTGCAGCTCTTTTGCTGTTGCTATCTGCGCATCGAGCTGCTTGCCAGACTTTCTTCCAAAGCTAAACATGGTGAGCAAAAGCTTTTCCTCCATTGATTGCTCCTAAATGAGTTATGTACTTTGGTATAATCATGCATGTATGTACGCATGTGAACTCACCATCCATTCCTTTGCCATATTATTCTATTGCCTAAATCTCTTGATGACGTCACATGCATCATGCTAGCAATAATGATTGTGTTTATCTCAATTTACATGTAAGTATGCATGCACCACCAGGCACCAGCATGCAATGTGATTTCCTAGCTAGCTGTTCATTTGGGTGCTGCCATCTAATGCATGTCTGTCCATTTTCACTTCACAGTTTCGTTCCATATATAATTAGTATCAGCTTCCTTTGCAAAAGTTCATTGCCAGACACATGCCTGCTATTTGATTATGATGTACAATCTTTGTTACCTCCATCTAATCTAATAATTTTTCCTTTCACCTAGGAAATTGTTCAATTCTAATTTCTACATTTCTTGCATTGACATGCATGTTTGTAGAACCAATATCCATCCTTCAGTGTTTTTTTCCAAAACTTTTCTTTCGATTGGTGCATTGCTCTTAGTGTGCTTGTTTGTTTGTTTTGTATGCTTGTGCTCGATGATTGATGCGATTAGAGTGAACGCCATTCGAGAAGTTTTGAAGAGCTTGAAGTTGAAGATTCTGAGCAACTACCCTCTGGTTAAAGGCAAGTGTGTCCTTGTTCTTTTGTCCCAATAATTATTTAATCACACATCGTATTGCTTGCATTAATTTTCATGGGTTCCTATTAAGGATGATGACTAGTATTCTTTTACCATTGCCTTATTTAAACTGGTTGCTTAATTAATCTTGATGGTAGATGTTGCTTAGTATGCTCAACTGGGTTGGTAATAATCAACATGGTTATCTATTTATGCTCTATGTTCCTTTATGATAATTTTAATACAAGATCACTGTGCATTAATCGGAACATGGAGAACCACCTAGGAAAACAGTACAACCACAAGAACTAAACAGGCACTGGTCTTGGCTGAATAATTAGGAACTTTAGCTTGGGGTGATCTTACCTGATAAGGACAAGGGATCGACGGTACTGCGGGGTATGGACTCGCTCTAGCAGGGGGTTGGGTGAGTTGTTCTTCTTATGGTGGGGTATCGACCTGCTAGGGGACTTTATAACTTTGCTAACTGATCCGGACCTTGTGGGTCACAACTTGCTGAGGAACATTTGTAAAGGCCTTGTAGCGTCCCTATGCAGCCACACCTCGGTAGTGTGGTATGGTGCCTGCGCAGCATCGCATGGTTGGGTTTAATGTTCTTTGGAGCTTTTACGCTGCTTGTGGTGAAAGTGTACAACCTCTGCAGAGTGTAAAACTAATTGATTAGTCGTGCTCACGGTCAAGAGCGCCCTGGACCCTCATATAATAACTAAACTTAAAGATGAACTTAAATCGTGACCTCTGGTTATGCTTGCCATATGCTTATGACGTATCTTATCTATCTCTTTATGATAATTGTGGGTTGGTATAAACTTATACTTTATTAGTAATCAGGTGCTAATAAAACTTGACCAACTAAAAGTGCTAAATGTTTATAACCTAGTCCACTATAAAGCCTTTGCATTCATCCTTTCCCCACACTTGCTGAGTACGACAAGTGCTCACCCTTGCTATAAACAATGTTGCTCAGAAGGAGGATGCTACTCTGAAGTCTTGTGAAGATGTTGACGAGTGCTAGGCGTACGCAACCCCCAGTCGACTGCTTGTGGAGTTTGGTGCCTTTGTTTTCAGGATTAAGCGTAAATCTCTGATAATCTCTTCTTTTCTTACGTGATATTGTTTCTGTTATTCACTTATGTCAGCTATATGCATGAAACTTGATCCTAGCATGCATATAGGTTTGCACTTGATTTTTCTTTGGAAAAACAGGTGTGACAATTTTGAGCTAGGGCCGCAACAGTCTATATCAGCACGCGCCACCACTACTGCCTCACCTTTCTTTCTGAGCATATGCCACGCCCCCTCAGCGCCTTGTTCGCTTGGCTTATCAGCCACCGCCAAGAAGATTTTTCTCTCGTAACAAATCGCCCACCAAAGAACTGGCCAAGAAGATTCTTCTTTCGTAACAAACCAAGTCTGGCCATCAACCACTGCCCAACCGAATGCAGGCTGCAGGCCTCCACCGTTCTGCCAACCCCTCCGTTGCAGCTCCTCCCCTGCGGCCACCGCCACCTCCATTTCCCATGTCACGTCTCTGTCTCTATCTCTACCGCTCACCCGCGCCCGCCAAGGATCCTACCAGGTTTGCACTGTCCTCTTCACAGTGGTGCTGACCCCGTCGCCAGCTGCTGTCACACCCACCGAAAGGGTTGTAGCCTTGGCCTGGCCCCATCTGCAGGGAGGGAAACAGGGTGATTAGGATAGAGATGGGTGAAAAAAGAAAGTCCAAAGAAGAGGTTCCACATGTCAGGTATATATTTGGCTAGTCTATGGGAGTATAGTGAATCATAGAGAGAAAATCTTGGCTAACTGAATAGCTAAATAGGCATATAAAAAGTCAATTTGGCTAGACTTTTGAAGATGCTCTATATGGTTAATCTTGCTTTTGAGGGCTACTCACCTTCCTGGGCCAGAAATCCTCACTTTTGACGGAGAGCCAATTCTGCCCGTTTTGAGCAGCAGATGCATGAGGCTCACTTTGATCCTCCACCACAAATTGAGTGGAAAATTTTTCATTGGACCATAATATCACGACCCAATGATGCCATCCATAGACACTAATAATGTCATGACCCAAAAAAATCATGGACGAATTTTATTATTTTTAAAAAATATACGTCCTAATAAAAAATTGCAAATCTATACCTATAACAACATTTGAAACGGCTATAGTGATATGAAACGGTGGAAGGTGCACTATAAGAGAGTGTTTGGCAGTTATTTAGAGTCGATTTTCTGTTGATTATAGCAGGAGCTCTGCCAAATCGTTTTGCAGAGAGAAGTGATTCTTAGCTGATGTCGTGGACTGATTCTTTGTATTGAACTAATAGGTTTGGGGCTGAAAATATAAGTTCTTTTGATTCTGTGACATGATTCACCTTCATGATTTTAAGATTTTATACTAGAGAACTAATTAAAGAGAATCACTTTCAGCCACAAAAGCAGTTCTCTAATAGAATCTAATTCTCATAGAGAATCTGAATTAGATGGAGCTCTACCAAATGCACTATAACAACCTTACCATCAATCGAACCGGCGGAATTTACTTTCTGTGGACGCAACTCACTTAAAAAAAATCATAACTAGTTCATATGAACTCGGACGTAGATAAACTTTATATGAAAAAAATTAGCTCTCAACGAGATTTACAACTTTGTAGTTCAAACGTTTTTCTATTGGAGCCACTTGGTGATCAAATAATCAATACTCCCTCCGTATTGGTATTAGAAGACATTTAGGACAAGGTTTAAGTCAAACATTGGGATTATAAATGATGAATAATTTATTGAGTTTGAAAATGTGAAAATCATATCAATAGATTTGTCTTGAAAAATATTTTCATAAAAGTATAAATGTATCATTTTTAATAAATATCTTTTTTATAAAAAACAAGTCAAAATTGTGTTTTGAAGACCATGTCACAGTCAAAAACGTTCTTCTAATACCAATATGGAGGGAGTACAAGTTTAAGATAAAAATGTAACATTATATGAGACCCAGGTACCAAATAAAGATTATACATGCCATTAAAAAAGATGATGGTTACGCACATGCCACAGAAAAGTTTTCAGACACTTGTGTGCCATGACCCCAACTTTTGTTTACGCAGGTGCCATTCCGTCCAACTTCTGTTAGAACTTAACAGGTCCACCAACCTGACATGCGGGACCCACGTATTTAAATGATTATTTTGCCCCTGCCATTTACATGTATGCCGTGCGATTCCTCCCTGTCTCGAACTCTCGACCCCTTTTCTCCCTGACGCCGATGCTGGAACTCCCGTCACTGGCACGCCGCTGCCAGGCCACATCCAGCGGCACCTCCTCGCGGGCGCGCCCGTGCGGCCGGCCGCAAGGGCCAACACCGCCCCATGCGGCCGGTGCGCCCACGCGGCCGGGCGCGGCGGGGCGGATGGGGTTGGCTCCCTCGCACGCACACGCTTGAGCTCTGTTCAGCGGGGCCCCGGCGCTGCCTGCTGCCTCCCTCAGCAATGCCCTGCAGCAGTGCATCAGCGCGAGCGCGACCTCAAGAGCAGACCAGCGCAGCAGATGGAGGCATGGAGCGAAGCCGAATCAAATCAAATAAACAATTCTTCAAAATCAAAATCAGATGTGCGAGCATCCTCTAGTCCACCTTGCTAGCAGTAGGCTGTTGTAGCTAATTTACTCAATGAAGATCACCACCGACGGAAGAAAAAACAAAATAGCAACACAGCAGGAGAAGCTCGAGTACAACCCCACCACCGCTGCTAGCTCGCGATGCGAGGTCGTCTGGGTCCCGTCCCGTCAGCCTGAGGCCGTCGGCGGAGCTCGCGCGCACCCCCATGGTCGGCCGCGGAGCTCGACGCGTGCCGCCATGGGTGGCCGTGGAGCTCCGCCGGCCGGCCCCGCGCTCGCCCGGCCGCGCGGGAGCGCCCGGCCCTTGCGCTCGCCCCTCGCCACGCGGGAGCGCCGGTGAGAGGGACCGGCGGCGGCGGCTAAAATGGTCGAGACAGGGAGGAGCACGGGACAGAGAAAGGGAGAAGGAAGAAGTTTGGTGGGTCCCATAGGGGTAAAATGGTCATTTCACCTGTCTGTTTTGACACCGTTACTCAGAATACGGACGGAATGGCACACAGGTAAACAAAAGTTGAGCTCATGACACACATGTATCTGAAAACATTTTTGTGGCATGTACGTAACCGCCATGTTTTTTTTAATGGCACTTCGGTACCCGAACCGCTCCACTCACTCGCTCGTCCGCGGCTCGTCACTCCCCCCACACTGCAGCGCCAAATCGGCCCACAGGCCCATTTATATTTAGTTAAAAAAAATTTCGGCAGATCGGGAACAGTTCCACCACGATGTGCGCTGACAGCTGGGCGGAGAGGACGACGCCGGCGGCGAGATGCTCCTGAGGCCAGAGCCTGCCGGCCGCTGGATCTACCTCCGTCCCTTGTCGTGAAGGTGAGTTCCCTTTATTCTCCCATTATTTGACTCCGTTCCTCCCGCAGCGGCGACGGCGCTCACGGTGCCTGAGCCAGCCGGCCTCTCGCTCTCTCCGCAGGCGACGGTGCCGCGCATGGACTTTCCGCCCTGTTCTGGCGACGGCGTGCGGCGCCCTGCGACACCTCATCCTGCCGGCCTGTCTACCTCCATAGGTGAAGGCGCGGCGCAAGGCCCTGGGGCTACATCACGCAAGGCTTGGCGGCTTGGCTGAGTTCTTCGTCTTCAGTTCTTTCCCTACGGCCAGCATCAGCTTATTCCATGGCGAGCTCCCTACACTCGGCAAGGTACCAATCTGAAACCATCCTGGTTCTATATATTCGTGATGCTGGATTCGCATGCAAAAGAGGGTGAGCTTTTCTAATAGATCTGTGTTGTACAGTTTGGATGGGGATGGATTAAGGTTAATGATTGTCAAATGTAAAGCTGGTTTGGGTAAGATGGAAATTCGTGACCATGAGAATGTTCTTTTGCAACATAAATAATAATAGATAAGAATATAACGAGCCACATAACGCTGATAGAAAAACTAGAATAGTTAAAAAGATAGGGAGAATGCTTGATAAAAGAACTGAAGACCCTAGATGATAGTTGGACGTTTCCATCAGAATGCAAGTCAAACATGGTGGAGTTCAGGTCATGGAATCTGAAAAACTGCCCAACAATGCCCATCAGATTTGGTGGCCTTTCAGAATTAGAATAGCATGAAAGATCCTAAGGCCAAGTGATTAAATCATACATTTTTTAAATAGTCGTGAATAAAGAATTAATGTCAAGCCACTGGAGTTTTGTGTTTAACCTACTTGCAATATCTTTTTAATCTGGTCATGTCACACTTTGGTATCTGATAATACCTCTTTAAGCTTTTTCAGTTTCAATTGGTTTTTACGTGAGAGCCCTTTGATTAGGATACAATGAGTCATTGCACAATGAGCTCAGTAGTAAATTGATCTCACTGAGCTAAAATTGGTACTTGTTTGGTGAAATTGAGCTCAGTAGAATAAAAAACCTCATTCTCTTTTGAATTGAATTGGTGAAATTGTTACTGATAAAGTACACTACCACAAAACATTGTTGGGAAGGAATGTCAAGAATGATGCACGCCTTTAGACTGCAAAAAGAGTGTAAGCAGTTCCTTGAAGCTTTTTAGCACTACAAATTAGTTAGCCAGGTCAACCTTCTGGCCATAATTTCTCCTTTTTCCTTCCCTTCTGAAACAATATGGTCACTTCACATTAGTGGCAAGCATCTGATTGCAGCATGTTGGAGCGAAATATAGAAATATATATCACTGCGATGGAATAATGGATGGAGTTCTCGCTGGTTCTCATACGGTAGTGCAGTGGCATATGTTTAGAGCCTGAATCTGTCTAGTAGAATGGGCACTATAGGTTATTGGTGCAGTCATGCTTATTCATGTATGCATTGTGGCCTGAACTTTTAATATTTGATATTTCTTTGAACTTGACATTTTCGCGGATGCATAGTGCAATAATGCTGCTTTCTTAAGCTTGCAATTTTTTTATCTAAAATTTATATACAGAATCTACCAATTGCATGGCATTCTAGGCAATTCCGCTTATGCAGAGTTTTAGCATCTCTGCTTTTAGTTAGAGATGGTTTTTAGTTAATTACTGAGAAGCTATTGCTCACTTGAACTTGGTCCAGATAGTTGTGCCTTGTGTCATGGGCATTGGGGCTGTAGTGTCAAGGAGGACAGTGGGCCATTTGGAGATTGAGTGAAGACTTGACAACAGTTTCTGTCGCAAATAGCTCCATCCTGCATCATCGCCACAAGGTATGCAGGATCCCTCGTGTCGGCATCAGAGACTACAATTCTAAGGATGGGATTTTCCCACTTTTTTATACCCTACATTTTACCTGTGGTCATTCATGTAAAACCAATGAATGCCATCCTTCCGATTTGGTGCTGTGACGCCCCAGGTTTTTAATTTACCCTAACAGCCGGTCAACCCAGCTGACAGTGGTCAAATCACGGTCAACCTGGGCCCTCACCTCGAAAAAACTCACTAACCTACCCTAGTGAACCATTTTGACTAGTAGACACTTGTGGGGCCAACCCATGGTCAAAGACTTGGTCAAACCCCTTGTCACCCTAGTGTCCACAGATGTTTGCCGGAACTTTTGCCGCGTTCTCCAAAATTCACCTAAACACTTAAAATTCTACCTTTATAAAAGTTGTCCATCTTGTTGAGGGACACAACTTTCATGTGGATTGACATTTCAAATTTTGAGTGGAAAAGCTAGAAAAATTGATTCCAAGGGCAGGGTCTATTGTTTAGGCAAACAAGCTGACATTCAAAGTTGGCAACTGTGTAATTCAAAATATGTGGGGAAAAACCCCATATAGCTTTTTTGGAATTGATAGAGGGTAGATAGATCTGTAACTTTCGTATTCAAAGTTTGGTCGAGTTGTATTCAAAATTTTGGAGCAATTTGAATTCAAACTAGTGACCAGCGAAATAAAAGAAGGGGCAAGGCGCCCTGCGCCGCGCGACGCGCGTCGCGTTGGCCGCGCGTCGCGCCCTTGCGCCGCCAAGCCTCGGCGTCCGCGCCGCGCGCGCGCCCCTAGGCCCCTCCGCCCGAGGCGCTCCTTCCCCACACGCGCGCCCCCGGGCTCGCGAGCCCCCACGATGCCGTGCGCCGGTGTGTCCGCACCGTACGCGCGCGCGAGCGCGCCACGGACCGCCGGTCCGACGCGGCGGTGCCCCCGCCGTACGCGCGCGGCGGCCCGAGGGACCGGGTACCACGGAGGTATCTTCGTCGTCATCGCGCCGCCGCCCGCGAGCGCCTACTTAAGGGTTGCCCGCGCCGCGCACGCCATACCGAGCCGCCATCCCCGCCGCGCCGCCCACCCGAACGCCGCGCCGCCAAGCCGTAGTGCAAGCCGTCCCTAGCCACCAACTCGTTGGGAGCCGTCCATACACCTTCCTAGTGCCCCTAGTGTCACGTGTAGACCACCCCGTGCGCCCTCCTCGCCGGAAACCCGAGCCGCCGCGGACGTCCCCGCCGGCCGCCGCCGTGGAGGACCTCCCCGCCTCAACCGCGACTGCCTATCGGTCCTAGGTGAGACTACACTCGACCCCGAGCCGGTCCCCGCCCGGGAGAGCCGCCGGAATCCCGGCGAGCCCGCCGCCTCCCACGGCCAAGGACCCAATTGCGAGGCTCGAGATCTTAGCAGGGAGTGTAGTGCATACTAGGGACTTATCCGTGAGGGTTTACTTCTTACCAGGGGTCTTGGTGCAAAAAGAAACTCCAATAGTGTTGCAGTTTTGCTGATTCTTGTAAATTGTATAGAAAATCGTAGAAAATTCAGAAAAATGTAAAACCAATTTTGTTGGATTCGTGGTGAAAATACTACAACTTTTGTTATTCTCACATGGTCTGATTCTGGATATTTTTAACATGAAAAATAGGATTGTGAAATACCTAGATCTGCCATAACTCAAAAACTATAACTCCTCTGCATCTAAATTTTGGATATGTTGTGTGTCTGGTCATGACTAGCTCCTGTGCCAAAAGTTGCACAAAGTTATGCAGTAAATCTTTTTATATAAATTGTTTTCCATTTCTGCAGAAACTGCCTAGATGATTTTTGTAGCCAAGAATAATTATGTTTTTCTGCCCAACTCACCTCTGGTGAATTAATCATAATTTTTGGTTTAACAGAAATATGTATTCTTAATTTGTGCATGATTTCTTTTGTAAATTAATGAAGCAAGGTCAGTAGAGCTTCTAGGTGTACTTGCTGGTTCTTTAGGCTTGTTTAGGACCAGAGAGTATGCCTGAGAAAGTTTGGATCATTTTGATGCTTATTTATTTTTGTATGCATTCAATTTGAATCACTAGCTAGTCTTTGTTATTTTCCAAAGTATTTTATTTTCTAGTTTCCAAGCCTTGCATGTGGGTCCAGTGGACCAGTATAGGTGTTGTTGTGCTCAAGAAACACTTCTTTAAGTTTCTAGTGATTTATTGCTTAATAAAAAGCTCTAAAGCCCTTTTAAAGAGTAAAGAACAATTAAATAAGGAAAATCTCTTTTAATTCATTTCCCTTTTTGGAAAGTATTACCTAACTTAATTAAAGGCTAGGAAAACATCCTTGCTGATAAGGAATTAATTTATGAATAAAAATCTTGTTCACACCCTTGCTAGTGAGAGGAAAAGGATTAAACCTTCACATGAAATAACAAGTACAAAAGAAACATTAATTCAAATGTGCAATAAAAGAATGAATCACTTATAACTAATAACCTTCCTAAAAGAGATATAATATCTAGATACTTGTTAAGGTAAATATGACCAACAAGAGTTGGATAAGATCACAAATTGTCACATCACTGAACCTTACATTGCATTCCGTGTAGATCTTTCGGACGGTGACTACTCCCTCGTCACGGAGTCCGAGGAAGGAGGAGCAGAAGCTTCGCTGCAGTACGTGGAAGTGCTCGACGACACCGAGGGTGCCCAGGCTAACCTAGCTGACGAAGGCAAGCTCCGGTGCATCTAACCCAGTTTTCAAATTCTTTATTCAGTATGTATGGATGCTTGTGCATTTAAGTTCAGGAGTTGAATGGAACCCTAGATGCATGATCCATAAGTACCTTTGTCCTTACTAGTATGATAGTGTTAACACCAAAATTTGGTAAGGAGTCTGACATGTGGGTCCGGTTCGAAAAAGAGTCCGTCTGGTGGAAGGAAGGATGTTTTCAGAGATTTTCGGCAAAAGGATCTGCGGTCGGCTATCTGCTCCGGTTCGGCAAAGGAACAGTAGAGCTGATTTTGCGGGATTGGACGGTGACGTGGCTCAATCAGGGGAAACGAATGGATGGATAGGCGATCGAGTTTAGTTAGGCAATGAATCCATTCGCAGTTGTACTCGACAGGGTATAAATACTACCCCTGAATGTATGTAACAAAAAACGATCATTCCTCAATACACACCGGCCTTACGCCAAACCCTAGAGTCCTTGTCGTGTCGTCGAGTTCTTCGAGAGGGCCAATCGATCCGTCGACCTCCGTGAGTACCGGCAACCTTGTATCATGTCTAGTATCATGCGGTGGATTTAGATTTGATGCAAGTAGTCTTGTTAGCATGCTTCGTGTCATGCGGTAGATTCAAGCTTGGTTCAGGAGGGTTTCTTGTTAGATCACGAGCCATGCGGTAGGCTAAGATCTGGCTTGAAGCTAGTTATCGGCTCTATTGGATTTTGGCAAGATCCAATAGATTCATTAAGTTATCCCGTGTTATCTTGAGTTTTACTTTATGTTTTAATTCATGAAACACATTTTTGCCCAATCTAGATGGGTTTGGATCGGCTATATCTCTTTTGTGATCCTTGTTCGAGCAAGTCTCGTGTTTTGACGCGTGGATCTAGTGCTTTCCGATAGCCGAAACCGAATCGATCTAGGTTGCTACGTGTTGCGGGTTCAAGCTTGCCATGTTCGTATAAATCTTGAAAGAACCGGGTATCATGCGGTAGATGCAGGTTTTTGGGTTGCTTTGGAGCTAGTCATCCGGTGGATTAGATTCCCAAATCAGTCTGATAGATTTATTCACGTGGTAATGTTTGTTCCTTATTCATGGACCCTGGATCGGCTGTTTTGCTGTATTCGGTTATATTTTCACGAGTAGAACACGTGCATTATTTATGTCTTAAGTGATGTATGCTTTTAGCTTTCCACATTTAGATCGTATCATGCGGTGGATAGATCTATTTGTGGAAAGTGGTACGTTTTTCATGCAAATCGTATCATGCGGTGGATAGATTTGTTTGTTATCGTACCCGACGGGTTTTAAAGTAACTAGACATGCGGTAGACTAGTGCTTTGGATCTATGCATGCTTATTTAATACATGATCATGTCCGTGCTTTACCTTATTTTATTTAATGCTAATCCTCATGGGGATCGGTCATAACTTTGTGCTTGCATCTTTGTTTATACAAAGACCGATCGTCGTCATGCTTACGTCATCCATTCGGCGTTGTTCCTTTTCCCTTTGTAATGGTCCGAATGGTTGTGGTTCTTTCACGAGATAGCTCTACATAGCTACGTGTCATCTTGCTTGGCTTCTTGGCCGCAAATACGGAACTGTCTGGTACCACCCGGCAAGTTCCAAGCTTTGGTATTTAACATGTTTTATCTTTTATTAATTTTCAGGAAAAATTGACTGGCACGTCATTTTGCTCTCTGCGCGTGTGAAGCCAGCTTTGTTCGGCTTGCTGTGTGATTGGCGTTGAGTGCACTTTTCGCGTCAACACACTTTTTGGCACGCCCAGTGGGACAAACAGCCGAATTAATTCAAGATGCCTGAGATTGCAGACCTTATGGACGTCGACCTAGAGGACCTTTCTCCGGAGCAGCGGCAGCAGCTCCAAGACGTCGTAGATCAATTTCGACGAAGTGCTCGCCGTCATTTAAGAAGAACGAAGCGGTGTCCCATATCTAAAGAATGAGATGCCTAGAGTGCCGCTACCGGGAGAAGTCGATGCTACGTCTCAGCAGGAAAAGGAGGAATGCGCGCGGGTGTTCCAAGAGTCAGCAGATTACATGCTCACCAAGCACAACAAGGCCTTCCTCGGATCGCTCCGGCGGATGATGGTGGCCATCTTTGGCCGGGCATGGAGCAAGCGTTCGGGAAGGCGCCCTTCCAAAGGAGCACCGTAGAGCTGGGTGAATCAAGCTCTCAGCCGCCGCTACGGAGCCAGCCACAGCAGCCTCCTCCTCAGAGCGCCGGAAGCCAAGCGTTCCAACCTCCTCCGCAGGGCGCTGGGGGGCAGCCAGTTCAGCCCCCGTTGCAAGCTTCGGGGAAGTCAACCAATCCCCGCCACCACCACGAGAAAGACACGGGTCGGCCCGTGCAGTGCGGCCGATCCGTGCCGGCCTACGTACGGAGACCTAGCGTTCGGCTCGTCTGGGGCCCCACTTGACCCCGGTCGGAGAATTGCACCGTCGACCAACTGGCTCCAGAAGAATTTGTACGGCGGTGGTTACCATGAAGTGGGAAATTACGGAGCGTTCGACGCCTTCCCGCACCCAGGGTACGCGCCGGTTGCGGGCAGCGCGCAAGAAGATGACGCCCTAGCACGCAAGATGGCCGAATTGATGCAGAATCAGTTCGGCCTCAAGCCAAAGATGCGGGGGCCCCGCCTACGTGCCACCGTTCCCGGGAGTGGTACTATAACGTGCTCTTGCCGCCTAGAGTGAAGCCGCCGACGGAATTCACAAAGTTCTCGGGGCAGGACGAGACAAGCACGGTCGAGCACATCGCCCGTTACCTCATGCAGCTTGGGGAATGCTCGGCCGAGGAGACGTTCAGGGTTCGTTACTTCCCCGCCTCGCTGACGGGTCCAGCTTTTCAGTGGTTCTCATCCCTGCCGCCTGAATCAGTGGCCAGATGGAAGGACTTTGAGCGTAAATTCCACGCTCATTACTTCAGCGGCAGTTCTGAGAAGAAGTTGATTGATCTCGCCACCCTGAAGCAAAGGCACAGCGAAACACCGCTGGAGTTTCTTAGAAGATTCAGGGAAGTCAAAGGCATGTGCTTCTCATTGAACTTGCCAGACGATCAGCTGGCTGATATGGCCGTCGCCGGGATGTTACCGGCCGTGCGCGAGAAGCTATTTGGGATGGAGTTTGAGAACTTGGGCCGCCTTTCACAAAAGTTATCTCTGATGAGCAATCAGGCATATGGCCTCAAGAAAGACCCCAAGTTTGGCAAGCAGCACGACGTCGCTGACATCTACAACCAGTTCCTGGACAAAGCCGATCTGTTCGAAGATTCTGACGATGAATTAGAGGTAGCTGCAGCGGAAATCATGTGGGGTAAAGAGCCCTTGACAATGAATCAGCGTTGGGTCAAGCAGACCAAAGGGACTTACGACTTTGACATCACAAAGGCTGATAAGTTGTTCGAGCTCTTGGTGAAAGAAGGCCGAATTAAGCTGCCTGAGGGGCATTCTATGCTTCGGCCTGATGGAGTTAAAGCGAAGCGTTACTGTGTCTTCCACGACAGGGACTCGCACTCCATCAACGATTGCAGGGTCTTCAGGATGAGGATCCAGAAGGCTATCCAGGAGGGACACCTCAAGTTCGATAACAAGATGAAGCTGGATGGCCACCCCTTTCCTCAGAACATGCTCGGCTTTTCTGTCAATGCGATAACAGCCGAGGAGAAGGGGAAGGTCAAGGTCCCGACCTCGGCCCGGGTCCAAGCAAGGTGGAGCAAAGTGGACCCGTAACGCCGGGTGACCCCGGAGCAAGTGCAAGGCGACGCACCCCACGTGCTCAAGAGCCACATCGAGATTGTGGAGTCATCCAGGCCTAAACCCAAGGTGACGTCGCGCATTCTCCTCAACAAATGGCAGCGCCAGATAGAGAAAGAGCGCTACCAGAAGCGTCGCCACGAGGAGGAGCAACGCAGAGCTGAAGAGGAAGCGCGTAGAAGGAACCAAGAGCAGTACACGCGCGAGCAGGAGCGCGCACACTGGGGATGCGCCTTCTTCAGGCACTGCTGAAATGAAGGCCTAAAGCTGCCCACATTGAAGAACTGTCCTTAATGCATCGACAGATACGTTGAGTACAGGCAGGAAACTGCCAATCGCCGATCCGTCCACGAGAGACTTGGAAGTATCCACCCGAACGGGGATCGGCGTCAAAAAATTGAGATCATCGATCATCCCAGGAAGCGCCAAGCTGATCTCAGGTGGGCTGATCAGGAAGAGGACGAGGATCTCCACGTCTGGCAGAAAGGGCAGTGGTGCTCGCCCGCCTACGCGAGAGCCGAAGAGGCGGGTCCGGCGCTTCGAGGAACCGTGAGATGAAACAAGCCGGGATCCGGACGAGGCGAAGTGGCGCCCCAAGGACCGGCCGGAGGGATCGAAGCGTTCGGCTCCTACATGCATGGTATACTTCCCCGCCGAACGAGTTCATGGCCCCCGCTAACCAGGTTATGCAGGAGGAAGCTTCTTTTGATGACGAGCAGCCCGAGGGGATGATGGCGCAACTGGTGCTGACCAAGCAGGCCATCTTCGACAAGCCGGCCAAGAACCGCCATATGAGGCCGCTGTACTTGAGGGGGTACGTCAATGGCAAACCATTGACCAAGATGTTCGTCGACGGTGGCGCGACAGTCAACGTAATGCCGTACACCACCTTCAGGAAGCTTGGCATGGGCCCGAGCGATCTGACACCTACAAGCATCATCTTGAACGACTTCGCCGGGAACCCCTCAGACACCAAAGGATGCGCCCACGTGGACTTGATGATCGGGTCCAAGACGTTGCTCACCACCTTCTTTGTCATCGAGGGAAAAGGAGCCTACGGCCCGTCGCTTGGGCGGGGACCGGATTCATGCTAATCGCCGCGTCCCATCCACCATGCATCACGCCTTATCCGGTGGGTGGATGATGAGATCGAGGTCGTCCAGGCAGACGATTCCGTGAGCGTAGACAACATGGAACCGACCTTCCGGGGAGTACCAAGGCATCGATTGCTTCTCGGGGAAGGATCGGGGAGAAGGTCCCGTTGAACCCGTCGGCAGCGACCAACGTACCGATTCAAGCAGTCGGCTCTTATAGTAATTTTTAATGGAGAACCCCGTGGATGGCACTGATGGCAAATTAGGGCGAGGATTCATGTCGGCCGATAAACTGGAAGAAGTTGACATTGGAAGCGGTGATAAGCCAAGGCCGACGTTCATCGGTGCAAACTTGCAACCGGACTTCGGGGGGGAATTTAATTGAGCTTCTCAAAGAATATAAAGATTGCTTCGCCCGGGATTACTCGGAGATGCCCGGATTGGATCGTTTCATCGTCGAGCATCGGTTGCCAATCAAGCCTGGTTTCAAACCATATAAGCAACCACCCCGGAAGATCTACAAGTATGAAGTATTGGCCGATGTGAAGAAGGAAATCGAAAGATTACTTGACGCAAACTTCGTTCGGCCGTGCAGATATGCAGAGTGGATTTCTAACATTGTCCCTGTGTATAAGAAGAATGGAAAAATGAGAGTTTGCATAGACTTCAGGGACCTAAACAGAGCTACTCCCATGGATGGATACCCGATGCCTATTGCCGATTTGTTGATTGACGCCGCTGCTGGACACAAGGTGATTAGTTTCATGGATGGCAACGCGGGATACAATCAGATTTTCATGGCAATAGAAGACATATCAAAGACGGCCTTCAGATGTCCTGGTCATATAGGCCTATTTGAGTGGATAGTCATGACGTTTGGATTGAAAAATGCCGGTGCAACCTATCAGCGGGCCATGAATTACATTTTTCATGAGTTGATCGGCAAAACTGTGGAAATCTACATTGATGACGTGGTGATCAAGTCCTTAAGTCATGACACCCATCTGGAGGATGTGAAGAATACCTTGGAGTGCACCCGGAAACACGGTTTGAAGATGAATCCAAACAAGTGCGCTTTTGGGGTATCACCTGGAGAGTTCTTGGGGTTTTTGGTCCACGAAGGGGGAATCGAAGTTGGCAAAAAGAGCATGAAAGCCATTGATGAAGTCGTTCCTCCAACCAACCTCAAGGAATTGCAATCACTGCTAGGCAAGATCAACTTCGTGAGAAGGTTCATCTCAAATTTATCACAGAAGGTGTTGCCATTCTCTCCGTTACTGAAGCTAAAGAAAGATCAGAAATTCACATGGGGCGACGAACAACAAAAGGCTTTTGATGAGATCAAGCAGTACATGAAGGAGCCGCCGGTGCTGGTTCCTCCTCAGCTAAACAAGCCTTTCAAGTTGTACGTGGCGGCCGATACCCAAACCATTGGAT
Source organism: Cenchrus americanus (assembly GCA_947561735.1). Taxonomy (NCBI): domain Eukaryota; kingdom Viridiplantae; phylum Streptophyta; class Magnoliopsida; order Poales; family Poaceae; genus Cenchrus; species Cenchrus americanus. The sequence continues at coordinate 64,125,229 of OX387240.1, forward strand.
CGGCCCTTATTCAAGAGTTCGAAGGAAAGGAGCGGGTAGTAGCTTACCTTAGCCGGAAATTACTGGATCCTGAAACCAGGTATTCGGCTATAGAGAAACTGTGTCTTTGCGTGTACTACTCGTGTACAAAATTTCGGCACTGCTTGTTGAATGCCGAATGCACTGTATACTCAAGGTTTGATGTGATAAAACATATGTTATCTATGCCAATTTTGAATGGTCGGATTGGCAAATGGATTTTAGCTTTATCAGAATTCGAGTTGAAGTTCGAATCGGCAAAAGCCATCAAAGGTCAGGTTATTGCCGATTTTATAACTGAGCATCGTGACCCGTCAATTGATCTGCTTGAAATTACCCCTTGGGCTTTATTTTTCGATGGGTCATCATGTGGCAAAGGTGGGGGAGTAGGGATCCTACTAATTTCGCCCAGAGGTGAGATGTTTGAATTCGCCATTCCTATACAACCCACTGTCACAAATAACCAGGCTGAGTACGAGGCACTACTTCGAGGACTTCAATATTTGAGAGAAGCCGGGCCGTTTCGGTTGAGATCTATGGAGATTCGAAGCGGTCATCAAGCAATTGAACGGCCAATACGAGTGCGGGGAGCGAAGCGCCGAGGAGTTACTACGAAGAGTGCAGAGAAATCTTGAAGAGCTTTCCATTGGTAACCCTACAAAGACATTCCTAGAGAGCATAACGAGGAAGCAAACAAAGCCGGCTTAGAGCGCCTCCGGTTATAAAGATAGTCAAGAAGCGTTTTGCGCTGAAGTGTTTGCACTAGGGACGGACTCGGCGAAGATGATTGGAGGAAAGAAATCATTGATTACTTGAAAGATCCATCCCGAAAAGTCTCTAGGAAGCTCAGGTACAAGGCAATTAAGTTCGTTCTTCTGGATGATAATTTATTCTATAAATCATTAGATGGGGTATTGCTACGATGCCTGGGTCCAGAAGAAGCCAAGAAAATGATGAGCGAGGTGCATGATGGGATATGTGGAGCGCACCAATCGGCCTATCGGATGAAATGGGTTATTAGACAAACTGGATGCTTTTGGCCGACGATATTAGAGGACTGCTTTGAGTATTACAAGGGGTGTCAAGATTGCCAGAGATTCGGGAATATTCAAAGAGTCCCCGCATCAAGGCATTGAATCCCATCATCAAGCCATGGCCATTCGGGGGCCGGGGTATAGACTTGATTGGCCAAATTAATCCGCCGTCTAGCAAGGGGCATAAGTTCGTGCTTTTGGCTACAGATTACTTTACCAAATGGGTCGAGGCGATCCCACTGAAGAAGGTGACGTCAGAGAACATGGTCGAGTTCGTCAAGGAACACATCATCTATCGATTTGGGATCCCTCGTACGATTACCACCGACCGGGGGGCACAATTCGTGTCATTGGAGTTCGTAGATTTTGCCGAAAGCATGGGAATCAAATTATTTAATTCTTCTCCATATTATGCCCAAGCTAATGGTCAAGCAGAGGCTTCTAATAAGATCATGATCAAGCTGATACAGAAGAAGATCGATCAGAAGCCAAGTAGGTGGCATTCGGTACTCAGTGAAGCGCTGTGGGCTTACCGGATGGCCCCCCATGGAGCTACAAAGACCTCTCCTTACGAGTTGGTCTACGGGCATCACGCGATCCTGCCTTGGGAGATACAATCAGATTCAAGTAGAGTAGTGTTGCAAAACGAGTTGAGCTCCAAGAATTACAGTGGCCTAATGATGGATGAGTTAGAAGATTTGCATATGATCCGTCTCAGGGCCCTGGAGAACATCGAGAAAAACAAGATGCGAGTCGCCAAGTATTATAACAAGAAAGTAAAAGTAAGGCAATTCGCAGAAGGTGATCTAGTTTGGAAAGCACTATTGCCGATTGGAACTAAATACAGTGAATTCGGCAAATGGTCCCCTAACTGGGAGGGGCCTTTTCGTGTGGTCAGATGCGTTCCCGGTAATGCATACATATTGAAAACTTTGCTAGGGGAAGAATTTTCCGCTGCGATAAATGGAAGATATCTGAAGAAATATTATCCTAGCATTGAGATCGATCGATGATTAGACACATCTGGCACAAAAATAGCCGGCGCTCGAGAATGAGGCCGCCTTCAGAACAAAATCCATGAACGAGAGAAGATGGCCAGTGCCTGGATGCATTGCCCTTAGCTCAATACTACATTACAACTGCTTCTTGCAGGATCACATCTAACAGCCCTGATGGTCAGGTCCCCTAGGAGGTGGGAAGCAGAAGGCGTGTAGGAAGAAGCGAAAGTATGATTCAATCTTTTCTTTGCTTCTTCGGCCGTCGCTCCCTATTCGGTTGTTCCGAGACCACCGTGACGGCGACTTGGAACGCACGAGGATGACCGTGATTGGCGGCCTCTACCAAGCTATCCCAGGCCGCCTTCAGGCTGCTATACCTGTCAGAGACATCTGGAACAGGAGAATCAAGGTTAGAGGCAAGAAATCCGGATGCAAACGTGAAGGGGTCAGGAGCATTTACCCCCTACTAGTGCTTCCAGCGCCATGCGACGCTCGCGCTCGGCTTGACAACGGGCGGACATGTCCCCGAGGCCACGCTCCAGGTGCCGTACGCGGCGGCGCAGCTGATGGTTAGTCCTCTGTTCAGGCGTGGCGTCCTCTGCTTCGAGAGAGGAATCGGAGGAGATGTACTCAGGCACATCTTCGGTCCCGATGACTTCTTCGGGAAGCAAATCAAGGCTGAAAAGGACGAGAGGAAAACATGAAGCGCAAGATCAAGCGGGAGAACAAGGAGCAGATCAAGAGAAAACTCACTTCCGAATCGTACGCTTCTTTGATGAGCCGCTCTCCTGAGGTTGTTTACCCTTGTCCATGGCGTTGGGGTTTTTTTCCTCTGGAGGCAGGGGAAGAGATGAGAAATGATGGAGGAGTGTGCGAATGGATTTGCAGAGCACCCCACAGGCTATTTTATTGACCGGGGAGGCGCATTGGGAGTGATGACTGGCCAGTACACACTGTTGGAATACCAAGCGGCAGGGTTTTCCACCAAGTGCGAAGGGTTTTCTCTTGAACAGTGTTTACGGATTGCCGAATTGGGATCCTTTGTGGATTTTGCGCCAAGGGGCAGTTGTTCTCGCGCGTTCGGCTAAAGATAGTTCCCGGATGCAATTAAAGAAAACAAAATTCGCAGATACAAATGCAAAGGGAAATCATCGCAGAACAGGTGCAGAATTCAAAAGTTCTTCATCTATTGCCGATATTTACACATCCCTAGTACAATCTAATCGAAGAGCCTGTTCAACACAGATTGGGGATGGGTAATTTCGGCAATGGCGTCGCCGTGGCCGTCAAGGCGCTCCAGGATGAGCTCGATCTCGTCGATGTCCTCCGGCGCGCCGCCCTGGAAGCCACGCGGTCCGGTGGAATAGTCGACGTCCGTATGCGTCGCCATCGCAGCCGGTGCCCAAGGTGGTGCCCAAACGAACGCCATGGACGACCACCTCGTCGACGCGGCGCTCCACCGCGGCCGGGCGCTCCGCCGGCGTGTTGCCGCGGCATTCACCTTCTCGCCAATTGCTCTACCGGGCGCGCCTTTAGCCGGTCGAGCTCGGCGTCGCGGCCGCAAAGAGCAAACGAAAAGATTAGCATCGAGGCCGGCTAGATCAAGAATCAATCTCGCAGCCATACCGTTAATGGCCTCCAAAGCACCGTTTGCGCCGGTCCTCCCATTCTAGCTCGGCCACGCCCGCTTTCTTGGAGACGTCCTCCGGCTCGCGACGGACGCCTATAGCTCCTCCTTGAAACGGATGGCGTCCTCTTCCCCCGTACGCATGCGGGGAGTGGCCATCGACTCCGAAGAGTCATCCGGCGGGGGGCCGATTGGCCGCGCACGAGGCGGATTCCACCGAATCAATGCGAAAAAAAGGGGATGATCGTCAAGGCAAAAGAAGATCAAGAACAGAATCAAAGGGGAGAGATCGACGATCATCACCGCCTGCGCGCATTGGCGCTGCTACCCTCGGCCTCGTCGGAGGCGCGGCGGCGGTTGAGACGGCGCACCATTGTGGTTTGGGATATGCACTGTTTGCGAGAGGACTAAAGATTGGCAAAGATTCGAAAGCTAGAAGGCCTGGTGGAGAGCTAGGAGCACCTATGGCAACATTTATAGGCCTGGCAGGATGAATCGTGGCTTCGAGTCGTGGCTGTGGATCGTGGCGCATATCCCAAGAAAATCGGAAGGTGGAGAAGTTTCCTTGACCAGCCCGTCGGCGAGTCGCTTGGAGTTCTAGGCTGAGCCGCGTGCAGATTGATTGGCTCGGCTAAAGGAAATCAAAGTGCCATTCGGGGGTTGGCGTTTCACTACCGAATGGGTCGTTCGGCATTACATCTGAAGGTGCGCAAAAGAAAGGAAACAGATCACAAGAAGATATTACAAGAACGACCAATTCAGTTATACATCAATAAGGACATTCAGGCATTCAAAAGTTTGGCAAGTACACGACGAGCATTGGATGTTATCAAATGGGAATTGTCCAGCAGCTCTTGGCAATCCTTTTGGGCTACGGATAAGTCAGTGAGTTCTGCATCACATTGCTCTATTTTGGTGATAGCCGATTTTACTTCCGCTTGGGTCTTTGCTATCAATACAGGAAGTTCGGCTATTTTCTCTTTGTCAATTTCTATCTCTGCTGATAAGCTTCTCAGTTCTGCCTCTAGAGCAGCCTTCCTGGCAACTTTCAGATCGTGGGAAGCTTGCAAGTCAGCCAATGCGTCCTTATGGCCCTTTGCTTGGGATTGGGCCCCGTTCATGGCATGTTCAGCATCGATCTTCCTCTTTTCAATGGCCGGGCGGGAGCGCAATTTTCTCAAAGCGCGCCTTACGGGTGCATAAAAAGCTTCTAAGCCATAGACAGATGATAGAGAAGCTCTGATGTCTTCAGAAAGTTCTTGACTGACAGATTCAAACATCTCTTCGAAGTGATGGAGATCATTAAACTGATCCTGAACATCTTTTTCTAGCCGTGGCCGCAATTTCTTTAAGTTTGGGCAACACTTCATCCGGGCAAATGGGCCGGGTTTATTTCTTTCATCACCTCGGCAGTTGAGTGGCTCTCTGATGGCAAGCTTGATGATGATGGAGCCTGATCCTGAGAAACAACATTGCCGAGTTAAGAATGCTAACATCGAGGTACCGAAATTAAGCGCGGATTGGATACCTCATGGCTGGTTTCTTGAGCGGGGGCGATCACAGGCGAAGGAGATGCCCCAGGCAGAGCCGAAACTTCCAAGCTGGGGGATGCTGATGCGGCCATCAGCGGCTCGTGAGTTTCTGGCTGATGAGGAGTTGGATCCGCCTCTGTTGGGTTGGTCATCTCTGCTTGACCGACAGGTGATGGCACCCTTGGGGGACTTGGTTGAATAGGGAGATTCATCTCTCGGAGAATGTGTCGCTTCGCAGAAGGTGATGAAGATGAAATCTCCACCGGGATAGGTAATTCAACCCCCGGTGGGCTTGCTTGCCGCACCACCGGGACATTTACAAGTCGCTCTTCTATTATTTCTTCGCAAATGTCAAATGGGAAGGGTAAATGCCAGTGCTCATCTTTAAGAAAGAACAGTAGAGGTCATACCAGTGGATGGGGCATTGGCAGGTATTGGTTCTGAAGGCTGCTGGGCTCTGGTCTGAAAGGCACAATGATATGATTCATCAAGAACAGAGTGACCTGGTAATCAAGAAAGTAAAAGGGCTTACCTCAACAAGCACTTTCTTGACAGTTCTTCTCCTTTTAGCACTTGGAGGGGCAATCAGATGCAGACCCTGCCTCCTATCTGCAGCAAGGCTAGAAAGGCTGGGATCTGTGGTAGCATACCTGGCCATTAGTTGATGCAGAGTGGTGGATTTAAATCCCAGTGCTGAAATTGGGCATTCAGCATTGTAAGCAATTGCCCTGGCTCGAGGGGCAGGCACTGTGTTCTGTGGACAAAAGATGAAGGTCAAGACCATGAATAAAGAGGGAATGTTTGATCCAAGGGCTCATTGTGTTACCTCTGAAGTCGGCAGGAAGTCAGGCACCAATTCTGCACAGAACACATGAATAGGCTCACTGAAGATATGGTCATGAAATTCTTGCCACCAGGAGTTGAAGGTGGGGTGAGCTATGGTTGTGGGCACAAAAGGACATGTGTAGACAGTGGGACTGCACACATAGTTGAAAACTCGTCGCCCGCATCGCTCTTTGATTTCCTCCCCGGGTTTGAGGAATTCATGCGTAAACAATCTTGGGGGCATCCGGCCGCATCCAAGTTGCCCGGCCATTACATTAGGCCGATAATATTCATAAGTACCGACATTCCGCCTTCCTCCATTGAACTCGGCGGCAGAGTATGCATGGGCGGATTATGGTGTTAAGGATTTCCAAGAATCTCCCATCTTGATGGCCGGGCTCAAAGGAAAACTCAACAGGAAAGGTCAAGGTGTCGTTGCCCAGATAAGGAAGCCAAAGAGGATTGGGGAAACCTTTGAAGAACAACTCGAAGAGCTGGCTGATGTCCTGCTGGATAGAAACAGTTGAAGCCGCTTCTCCGTAGTTTTGGCATCCTCTGGTAGCTTGAGGCTCTCCTTCGGGGTGATTGGACAAAGGGAAGAACCTGAAGTTCAAATCGACACCAACAATTTGATGCATGTGGAGCCGCAGCCCACATTTGAACAAACCACCAAGGGCCATTGACGCACGTTATCCTCTCGACCGGTGTACATTTGGGTGACAATACCGATGAAGCATATGATAAACGCCGCCCAAGAAGAATTTTCCCGTAGGAAGGCGATTGCCACCGGCCGATGAGTCGCCATTGCAATGTGGTTTAAAGTAGGCTCGTTGGCTTTATCACGTAAAACGAACCCGCACGCCCACATGTTCGAAAAGCTCGTATTCAACATTGCCAAGGGGATTGTCTCTCATGTGCTTCAAGATATAATTCTTGTAACCGTTCCCCGGCTTTACCCCCGTCCGGCGTGAAGAGTTTTTGAATTCCCGTGGCCGGGACGGACCGGTGATGTCAAGGCCGTTGATCATGTATACATCGGCCAAGGTTGGAGACATTGGGCCATGCCCAAAAAGGAAGGCGTTGACGCCATTTGACCAGAAGTGGCATGCGGCTATCAGAAGATCTTCATTCTTGGGTGTCTCAGCCACGGATAACTCCAAGCATTGCGCGATGCGGAGAGCATCCAGGTTGGTCAGTCCACTTTTATCTGCAAGAATCCTCCGATACCAAGTCTTCCGGTACCGCAATTGGGGGCAAAGGCCGCTTCTGAACGCATCTTGCCACCGGGGAGGTGGAGACAAAGCCGCCTTGAAAGGGATTCTCCGAGATTCGGCGGCAATAAAATCTCGAGGGTCGGGATTCCCCTACAGACCAAGGTAATAAGACCGCGAATTGGCCTCGATAGGAATCGAAGAGCAAGAGAAGGCTCCTGGAGGAAAGCGGAAAAGGAAAAATCTCAGGTAAAATTGAAAACCTAATACCGAACAAGGTTTGTGGGGGGATGAATTTACTCGAGCGGCCTTGGTTCTGAGTTGCCATTGGAGGTTCGAGCTCAGAACAAGGGGATCTAGGGTTAGATCTGGACGAAGATTCCGGCGGATTGCGAAGAACAAAGTGTTGGACAGATTCGTGGTCGGAGTCAATTGTGGAACAAAATTACTTTTATCCCACAATTGAAGGGGCATGTGTTAACACCAAAATTTGGTAAGGAGTCTGACATGTGGGTCCGGTTCGAAAAAGAGTCCGTCTGGTGGAAGGAAGGATGTTTTCAGAGATTTTCGGCAAAAGGATCTGCGGTCGGCTATCTGCTCCGGTTCGGCAAAGGAACAGTAGAGCTGATTTTGCGGGATTGGACGGTGACGTGGCTCAATCAGGGGAAACGAATGGATGGATAGGCGATCGAGTTTAGTTAGGCAATGAATCCATTCGCAGTTGTACTCGACAGGGTATAAATACTACCCCTGAATGTATGTAACAAAAAACGATCATTCCTCAATACACACCGGCCTTACGCCAAACCCTAGAGTCCTTGTCGTGTCATCGAGTTCTTCGAGAGGGCCAATCGATCCGTCGACCTCCGTGAGTACCGGCAACCTTGTATCATGTCTAGTATCATGCGGTGGATTTAGATTTGATGCAAGTAGTCTTGTTAGCATGCTTCGTGTCATGCGGTAGATTCAAGCTTGGTTCAGGAGGGTTTCTTGTTAGATCACGAGCCATGCGGTAGGCTAAGATCTGGCTTGAAGCTAGTTATCGGCTCTATTGGATTTTGGCAAGATCCAATAGATTCATTAAGTTATCCCGTGTTATCTTGAGTTTTACTTTATGTTTTAATTCATGAAACACATTTTTGCCCAATCTAGATGGGTTTGGATCGGCTATATCTCTTTTGTGATCCTTGTTCGAGCAAGTCTCGTGTTTTGACGCGTGGATCTAGTGCTTTCCGATAGCCGAAACCGAATCGATCTAGGTTGCTACGTGTTGCGGGTTCAAGCTTGCCATGTTCGTATAAATCTTGAAAGAACCGGATATCATGCGGTAGATGCAGGTTTTTGGGTTGCTTTGGAGCTAGTCATCCGGTGGATTAGATTCCCAAATCAGTCTGATAGATTTATTCACGTGGTAATGTTTGTTCCTTCTTCATGGACCCTGGATCGGCTGTTTAGCCGTATTCGGTTATATTTTCACGAGTAGAACACGTGCATTATTTATGTCTTAAGTGATGTATGCTTTTAGCTTTCCACATTTAGATCGTATCATGCGGTGGATAGATCTATTTGTGGAAAGTGGTACGTTTTTCATGCAAATCGTATCATGCGGTGGATAGATTTGTTTGTTATCGTACCCGACGGGTTTTAAAGTAACTAGACATGCGGTAGACTAGTGCTTTGGATCTATGCATGCTTATTTAATACATGATCATGTCCGTGCTTTACCTTATTTTATTTAATGCTAATCCTCATGGGGATCGGTCATAACTTTGTGCTTGCATCTTTGTTTATACAAAGACCGATCGTCGTCATGCTTACGTCATCCATTCGGCAGTGTTCCTTTTCCCTTTGTAATGGTCCGAATGGTTGTGGTTCTTTCACAGATAGCTCTACATAGCTACGTGTCATCTTGCTTGGCTTCTTGGCCGCAAATACGGAACTGTCTGGTACCACCCGGCAAGTTCCAAGCTTTGGTATTTAACATGTTTTATCTTTTGTTAATTTTCAGGAAAAATTGACTGGCACGTCATTTTGCTCTCTGCGCGTGTGAAGCCAGCTTTGTTCGGCTTGCTGTGTGATTGGCGTTGAGTGCACTTTTCGCGTCAACAGATAGGTTGATAACTGCTAAGCTATAAGACCGTTACAAGTCGAGTGATGACCTCACTCGCGAGAATAGATTCCTAGATAAGAATCACAATATATCCTTAATTGGATTCCTCATGTGGTAAGAGCATGGGATTTGGGCTCTGGTCCAATGGCTATTGTGGGTTAAGTGTTTAAAACGTACTAAGCACTTGTCGGGAATGGGACCGGTAAGCCTAGTACCTTGATGAGGCGGCGAGGGATCATACTATTACTACTCTTCGGATACGTCTCACAGCTAGCTACCGGTGGTGTACGGTGATTCCAGGTGCCTCGCGGGGTATGCCGGATAGTCTGCACCAAAGACTGTAAGATTCGATCCCAACCCGAGGATTTTTGAGAACTGCTTTGGAAGTTGTCCTTGCGGGGGCAGCTTACCGTGTGTTTAGGTCTACCTTGCAAGGTTTGAAGCAATCGATTGTCGGCCTCTCACCGTTATCTGAGACTACTTACTCCACTAGCCATGAGATCCCTAATGATGGAAGTTGATGAATACTATGCTTGATTAATTGTATTGTACAACTCTGTCTGTACAGATCCTGCTGCTCCTCCGGGTGTGTCTGTACTGGAGGCAGTGGTTGTAAGGCCACTATAGCCTGTAAGGCTGGCACCTGTACCTCGGCCTCCTCCACCTGCTGCTGCATATCAGCAATGTTCTAAAGTAGCGTCAACCTCTCAATCTCATACGCATCGGCATTCTCCTCTAAGGTATGATTCTCCGCCTCCAGATCTACAATCCTCTGCAGGCGGTCGTCTCTCTCTAGCTCCAACTGGAATCTCCTGGCACGCAGCCTGTCATTCTCATGCTGCATCTAAGTAAGTGTAAAGTTCAGCTGCTGATGTGCTGCTGATAGCTGCTGCCAATCTCTCCTAGATGCCTCCAAACGCTGCCCAATAACCGCTACGGTATTATAGCACAGCCCCTGAAGTGTGAAGACCACGTTAAGACAGCGAGCTAGCGTCTGAGTGACATCCAGCGGCTCCACTAGTGTCAACAACTCCCGTAGGTGATCCATACGGTCCAACCATGCCGGGCCGTGAGGACTCACAGCAGTAAACAGCCGAACGGAGAGAAAGCTACCACAGTGGGGTTGTGGTCACAGAAGTCCGTCAACACTCAGAGGGTTGCTGACTCAACGGCCTCGTGGGTAATGAATCCCCAGTAGATAAAACTCAAGTCGAACCAGTCGGCGTGGTCCGGGTGTGGTAGAACAGTGACAACCACTCTGCAACGGGGAACGCCATAGCGTTCGAACTCGGACACCTCATAAGTCGGTGGTGTGAGGTAGCCTGCGGCGCTGAGTGCTTCCCACGCAAGGCGTGGAAAACCCTCCCAGTGCAACCTGTTGGTACGGATCGTACCGTCAGCGTCGAACTCGTGAAACACGGGGAAAGCCATCTGTACAAAAATGTAACACATGTCAGGTCTCAAGGAGAACGGCATGTCAAATGGTGAAGTTCTGGCAGCTGTGAATAAAAATTCATAACAAAAATCCAGAACTCCCAAAATTTTCCCCAAGTTTCCCGACTACTACAAAAGTTCTATTACACACTTTTGATTTTCAAGGTTGAGCTCAAACAACGAAACCAAGTGGACGGACACAGGACCTAGATGTGCCTAGCAAAGTGTAAACCAAGCCGAAAGAAGCTAAGATCGAAACTTGCGACTACAAGCTAGACTGGTTAGGGAGCAACTGTTTTTAACGAACTGGTTTAATTAAATCTAGCACAAGGTACAACAAGGTTAACAAGCTTTTTCAAAATTTTGGCAGCATGATAGCTAAGCATGAGAGTACCCTAGTTTATAAAAAAAACACACTAGCAAAATCTTCCTTTGAGAGCATATGAAAATCCAGTTTTGGGTTCATTTTAGTTGTTTTGATTTTTAATATGCATGCAAGACGTCCTATCCGACCTCACATGGCAATCAAGCCAAAAATCGAAGTTAGTGCCGGTGACAAGGCTGTTATTCGTCTCTCCCTATGATATCTAGTCGAGAGCTATACGGTACTCGCTTAACGACTAACGAAGCGTTGTTATGTACCTACAGAAAACGAAACTTTCGTGCCAGCACGTCACGAAAGTGTCCACATACATTACCGTTCACTATAGAAACGGCATCCATGCTTTAAGCCGCTGCATGGACAGCGTCGAACCTCGGACATCCTCCGTTTGACTGGAGTGTATTCTTGCCTCGCATATTGGACATGCGGAATGCACACGTATGAAACACGTGGCGACACACAGCTCATAAACAGACGCGAAGATGGGATCCATGGAATGGATCACTCCATCAACCCTCGCAATTCCCGTGATGCGGTACAGCACACGTATAAAACACGTGGCTCATCTAGTTTGGTTGTGCAAGAAAGTAAGTCTGACATAAAGTAATGTGCTCGAAGTTAGCAAAATAAACCATAGGTTAATTAAGTCACCTGAAAGAACCCAAATATTCCCTTTAGGGCCTCTCGGTCTAATTCATACTTAGCGGACCAAAGTATTTTGGAAAATCAGACAATCTTGGAAACTTTTATTCAAAAACCAGTGATTAGGGTTATTAATTAATCTCTGGTGCATATAATTGCTCTGATGCCAACTGTGACAACCCGCCCAGGAAAATACCGTACTATCTCCTAAATCAATCCACTTTGGTTATCAAGCGATAATAAAGTATCATCCTGTCGTTAGTTGTCGGGTTAATGCCCGGTAAATCACTTGGATAGCAACAAGGATCGACATATATACATTAAAACTCACTCGAAAGCGAGTACAGAGATGCATCATCATTAACATCCGAATTCGTACCCCGAGGGGTTTAATTATTACAAACCGAAGTTTTTGCCATAACGAAGTAGTTCAGAGTTTTGAAACAGCGGAATTAAACTAACGTAAAATGAGAACACCACGGGAGGTCATCCATGATGCCTTCATTCGTCATCCTCCACCCACTCCAGCTCCCAGCCGGGCGGGATCTCTCCGGGCCACACATCACCGAAAGCATTACCTGGATCAACATACTAATACTCAGCAAGACTTACCCGTCGGTGATAACTACTTCACCAACTCTAGACAATGAAAGGCTTTTGGCCACTGTGGTTCTTTTGCTGAAAAGTAACAAAGAATATGTCCTTACTTTCAAGATTTTAGCACCAGTTCTAATGGGTTTAATCTTTTACTAAATTAGCCATCTAGTACAGACAGAGTTGTACAATACAATTAATCAAGCATAGTATTCATCAACTTCCATCATTAGGGATCTCATGGCTAGTGGAGTAAGTAGTCTCAGATAACGGTGAGAGGCCGACAATCGATTGCTTCAAACCTTGCAAGATAGACCTAAACACACGGTAAGCTGCCCCCGCAAGGACAACTTCCAAAGCAGTTCTTAAAAATCCTCGGGTTGGGATCAAATCTTACAGTCTTTGGTGCAGACTATCCGGCATACCCCGCGAGGCACCTGGAATCACCGTACACCACCGGTAGCTAGCTGTGAGACGTATCCGAAGAGTAGTAATAGTATGATCCCTCGTCGCCTCATCAAGGTACTAGGCTTACCGGTCCCATTCCCGACAAGTGCTTAGTACGTTTTAAACACTTAACCCACAATAGCCATTGGACCGGAGCCCCAAATCCCATGCTCTTACCACATGAGGAATCCAATTAAGGATATATTGTGATTCTTATCTAGAGGACAACTTCCAAAGCAGTTCTCAAAAATCCTCGGGTTGGGATCGAATCTTACAGTCTTTGGTGCAGACTATCCGGCATACCCCGCGAGGCATCTGGAATCACCGTACACCACCGGTAGCTAGCTGTGAGACGTATCCGAAGAGTAGTAATAGTATGATCCCTCGTCGCCTCATCAAGGTACTAGGCTTACCGGTCCCATTCCCGACAAGTGCTTATTACGTTTTAAACACTTAACCCACAATAGCCATTGGACCGGAGCCCAAATCCCATGCTCTTACCACATGAGGAATCCAATTAAGGATATATTGTGATTCTTATCTAGAGGACAACTTCCAAAGCAGTTCTCAAAAATCCTCGGGTTGGGATCGAATCTTACAGTCTTTGGTGCAGACTATCCGGCATACCCCGCGAGGCACCTGGAATCACCGTACACCACCGGTAGCTAGCTGTGAGACGTATCCGAAGAGTAGTAATAGTATGATTCCTCGTCGCCTCATCAAGGTACTAGGCTTACCGGTCCCATTCCCGACAAGTGCTTAGTACGTTTTAAACACTTAACCCACAATAGCCATTGGACCGGAGCCCAAATCCCATGCTCTTACCACATGAGGAATCCAATTAAGGATATATTGTGATTCTTATCTAGGAATCTATTCTCGCGAGTGAGGTCATCACTCGACTTGTAACGGTCCTATAGCTTAGCAGCTATCAACCTATCATACTAGTAAGGACAAAGGTACCTATGGATCATGCATCTAGGGTTCCATTCAACTCCTGAACTTAAATGCACAAGCATCCATAGATACTGAATAAAGAATTTGAAAACTGGGTTAGATGCACCGGAGCTTGCCTTCGTCAGCTAGGTTAGCCTGGGCACCCTCGGTGTCGACGAGCACTTCCACGTACTGCAACGAAGCTTCTGCTCCTCCTTCCTCGGACTCCGTGACGAGGGAGTAGTCACCGTCCGAAAGATCTACACGGAATGCAATGTAAGGTTCAGTGATGTGACAATTTGTGATCTTATCCAACTCTTGTTGGTCATATTGACCTTAACAAGTATCTAGATATTATATCTCTTTTAGGAAGGTTATTAGTTATAAGTGATTCATTCTTTTATTGCACATTTGAGTTTGGTTGTGGTGTGGTTCTAAAAGTCTTAAAAAAATTTGTGAAAAAGTCCTTAAAAATAATTGTGAAAATTGGTGTAAAAGTTTGAATTAAAAAAATGAAAGTTTGAATTTAAAATGTTTGAAAAGTTGTTAAAAATGGTTTGTGAAAAGCCTTTAAAAAAAGTTGATATTTGTGTTAAAATTTGAATTTGAAAAGATGTAAAAGATTTAAATTTAAAAGGGTTTGAAATAGATTTGAAAAGGATTTGAAAAAAAGAAAGAAACCTATCTAACCCAAACCCATCGCCGGCCCACCTCATCCCCTTCCTCCTTTTCTTTTTCCCCCGAGGCCCAGATAGCTTCGCCCGGCCCGTCTCCCTTCCCCGCGGCCCAATTCCCTCTCCCTCTCTCACGGTGACCGACCCGGCGGGACCCACCCGTCGGCCTTCCTCCCCTACCTCGAGCGTCGCCTCCCTTCTCCCCGCCGCGCCGGCCTCCCGCGCCGCCGTCCCCGCCTCCCCCGGCCCCCGCGCCCCTCCACCTCCTCCTCTTAGCCATTAAGGCGCCGTCGCCGCCCACTCGCGCCGCCCTCGCCCTTCCCCTCCCCGTAACGGCGCCGCACCGAGCCGCCCGCCGCCGCCATTAATGGGCGGGCCGGCGAGCTCCCACTCCACCGCCTCCGCGCCCTTCCCCCCTTCCCTCTCCGCCATATAAAGGGCGCAAGCAACACCCCCCGCTCCACCCGCACCACCTCCGCGCCCCTACTCGCGCGCGCAGGGACCGAGCTCCGCCGCCGCCGGAGCCGACCGCCGGAGCTCACCGCCGGAGCCCCGACCTCGCCACCGATCTCCTCCTCCGCCGTGTTTCCCTCCCCTCCGACCCCTGGGTAAGTTTCCCCTCCCCCTCCTCTTCCTTTTCATGCCCTTGCCGTCGTTTTTGGTGCATGGGAACACCCTCCCGGCATCGCCGGCGAGCCTCGCCGCGCGCGCCGCCGGCGCCGCCGCGGCCGCCCGTCCACCGCCGCCCGTCGCCTACACGCGACCGGGGCCGTCCGATCGGCGCGGACAACCCAAATTAAAAGGGCCTCATAACCCTTAGATTGGTCCACGGTGGACCGGTGGACCAGGTCCACAGGCGCCGGTCCATCGCTTGTGTCAGCACCGCGTCATGCTTGCGTCAGCGCCAGCCAACCACAGCCCGCCACATGGCGCCACCACAGTTCACCCGCAGGCCGCCCTGGCAATTTTGCAAATAAGCCCCCCATTTCTGGAATTTACAAAAATAGCCTTCCACCTTAGAAAACAACCCTTCCTTTTTCTGGTTTAGACCCTAGGTTTTCAAACTTATCTAACCCACAGTCCAGGGCTCACCCTTTTGCATCTAAACCCTCCAATTTTCACACATAATTATGTTTAGGTCCCTGAAATCTTGCAGAAAACTCCATAAACTTTCAGATATTCACAATTTAGTCCCTGAATCTTGTTTCAGCCATAAGTTTTGCATCCTAGCTCCGTTTTACGCGTTCTTGGTGTCCACGCGATCGTCTCTCCAAGCCCGTCATTTCTAAAAGCTTGTTTTAGTCTTTTGATAATGTTTGATGTATTGTTTTATTTATTGTATGTTTTCTTGCATGATCGTAGCCAACGCGCCGCTCGAGGAAGAACTAGTGCAGAGCTTTGCAGTTAAGGAAAGTAGCTTATCGTTGGAGAAAGGCATGTGACCCTAACCACCCTTCTACCTATGCTTTAATCAAGAATACTATAAATTAATTGGAACATGGAGAACCACCCAGGAAAACAGTGCAACCACAGTCCATATGGCTCTGGCTTAGCCAATTAATTAGGTGTGTGATTGTATTGACGACCTTATCCGAAAGGAACACGGGGGCTCCGGGTTGCGGGGGTATAGCCCGGTTCTTTTGGGGTAGCGACCTTTGCTAAGGTGCCGACCACTAGGGAGGGTTATGGTCCGCCCCGAGTCAGAATCGTCGTGGGTTGTCGGTGCTTTTGCATATCTTTGTAAAGGCTTCGTAGCGTCCCTATGCAATCACACCTCGGAAGTGTGGTATTGTGCTCGATCGGCACATGCGTGGTTGGGTTCAAAGTTCTTCGGGACTTTTACGCGAACCGTGGGAAAAGTGTGCAACCTCTCGCAGAGTGTAAACCGATCGATCGACCGTGCTCACGGTCAAGAGCGGGTCGGACCCTCACATGATTAATGGAACTTAAAGATGGATTAATATTGCTTTCGGTTATTCCCGTGGCCTTGCTGAGTACCAACCATAAGTGTACTCATCCTTGCTTACGCTGTTCAGAGAAGAATCCCGGAGTGGAGTACTTCACCGACTACGAGGAGTTCTGAGGATGCGATCAACCAGTCAGATGCCTGTGGAAGATGAAGATGGAGTCGCATCTTCATAGTTATCGTTGTTCGTGTAAAGACCTTCGTGTCTACCTCGTGAGTGTAATAAAAGTTAATAAACCTTTTATGTACGTTTTTGAGCAATGTCTTGTGATATTACACTCATGAGTCTATCATATGTGTGAAATTGTGATCCTGGCACACATATGAGATGCATTCGGTTTTCTACGGAAAATCGGGTGTGACAGAGTGGTATCAGAGCAATGCTGACTGTAGGATGCAGCCTCAGATAGAAATGGTCGATATTAAAGACTCTTTATCTAGAAAGCCCTTCCAGCATTCAAAATATCTTATTTACGCTTAAAAAAATATATTATTCTTATTCTTTATCAAAATCATATCTTTTGTTTTCTTCTACACCGAATCTGATTCTTGTTCTTCCACCTTGAACTACCACATGTGTTTTATAGGATAGTTTCTTAGGTTGCCTACCCTCCTATCAGTTTCGTTTCGATAGAGCCGTTCTTGTGAGGACGTGCGATGTTAATGCTTGTTGATTGTAAACATGCATGATTTGGATCTTTGACTTGATTGGAATGTTTTTGTGGAGTGATGGCCACAAATGCATCAATAAAATAATTAAAGTTAAAATTTGAATCTTAGCCCCTTTTCTCTGATTCACCTTTATCAATTCAACTTCCTATCGGAAAACTTTTCTCTCTAACAATCAAATGATATCTGCCTCCCTGTCTTCCTTGCTGAACCAAACAGTCTAGCAAAAGTGATGAAATCAACCTTGTAGTGCACACCTTCAGTCATCCAATGGATGGTCTCTTTGTTGTTCTCATGAAAGAAAGTTGCATGAAATTGAGCCAAGACTTCAATGTTCCAGTCATACTTGAAACTCATTATGTCCCTCATCTTGTACTTGTCCACAAGCTCAAGCACATCTTCTTTCACAGGTTCCTCTGCTGCCTCTAGATGTGTAAAGTCAATCCACTTCATTTGATCAGCTTCATCTTGGTATTCAGGACTGTCTCATAGAATTTGAAGTGAAAAACAGACCAGAAGCTATAGTCTATTGCTGCCATCTTGGGATTCACATACGGATTCTTTTCTCTAGCCTACTTGACTAAGAAACCTGCTCCATCATAGTTTGTGTGCTCAATGTACATAGAGTTGTCATACTTTGTTGGAGGGTGTATCTTGAGCAGCACCTTGTGATACTTCAGGTAGGTGGAGTCTATTTCCCCTAGTGGCATATCATCCTCAAGTTCTATGGGGATGGTCTTTCCCTCTGTACCTCCATTATCCTCTACATGTGCAGCAAACCCGGATCCTCTTCCTCCAGACAGTCTGCCCCCTTTGCCTCTCCTAGGGGTTGCCTTCCCCCTGCTGCCACTGCCACCCACAGCCTCTCTTGCTGCAAGCTTGAATGCCCTTTCACCAGCAGGTGTTTCAAATTGTGGCCTCTGCCTCTTGGCATAGGTCTTGTCAGCAAGAGTGCCAGACATCTGCTAGGAAGAAACATGAACAACAGATAAGGATGAGATCAAGATAGATAAGGACTGTGGATCACAGATAGGCATGAAGTTCAATTGATTAATCTTCAGTGGAATTTTGAATCACAGACTGTCACTTGTTAGTACAGACATCGAAATCTCCAAGGATTTTCTCGGAACCTCCGAAGTCAGTGTACTGACAGGGGACAATTTATTGATTCAACTTTCAACTGAATCTTAACCAAAAGAGCAAACATGATGGAATTAAGCTATGACAGATAAGAGAAAAGGTGTTGCAAGTGAAGTGAAATTCAGTGGAACTTTGAATCAAGGTCAGCCTACACTAGGTTTCAGGGTTCGGAACCTCCGAGAATTTTCTCGGAACCTCCGAGACTCTGTGATCCTTACTGCATTCTGAATTTTGATTCAAGTTTCAACTGGACCTAATCTACACATGCAACACAGGCATTCAGAACATGGCACAAGGCAGCATCTACAATTGCAAGATCTAGAACCCTAAGAACAGATGGATCTAGGAATTAGGGTTAGGGTTTGGTCTCGGATTACCTTGAGTGGGAGGAAGAAGATGGAAAGCGATGGTCTTGAGAAGCGTTTACGCCAGGGGACGTAGCCCAGAGGCCCCCCTCCAGATCAGAGATCTGGTGGCGCTGAAGAGAAGCAACTCGCCGGAATAGATCCAACGGTGCAATGTTGCTCCCTTCTGCTTCTCAGAGATCGACAAGGTAGATGAGTGAAGGTGCAGATCGATGCTTCTTTCTTCTTCTCCGTACTGGACCCGAGCAGATCTCCTTTGTTCTTCCTCAGCTGCGACCCATCGACGAAGAAGGAAGTGTTAACATCAAAAATTGGTACAGGAGAGAGGCTGATTTGTGGGCCTAACTTGGTAACAAATCCCGTTCAGCGGGGGAAGATTTCTTCAGAAGATTCGGCAGAGATGCTTGCGGTCGGCAGTTTGTTTCCGTTCGGCAAAGGGACTGTTTGCGCTGATTTCGCGGGATCGCGTGGTGACGTGGCTCGAACGGAAGGGATGAATGGATGGATAATCATTTGCACTTGGGCATTAAATTAGGTATCAAATATTGTGCTCGTAGTCCACCAGGAGTCATGTTAAAACAGGGTATAAATATGAACCCTGGATGTATGTAATTGCAATCGAACATTCTCATAACAAACCGGCTTTATGCCAAAATCTCGAGTCCTCTAGTCGTGTCGTCGAGTTCTTCGATAGGGTTCATCGATCCGTCGACCTCCGTAAGTACCGACAACCTTGTATCATGTCTAGTATCATGCGGTGGATTTGGATCGTGATGCAAGTAGTCTTGTCACCTTGCTTAGTATCATGCGGTTGATTTAAGCTTGGTTCAAAAGGGTTTCTTGTTAGATCACGAGCCATGCGGTGGGCTAAGATCTAGCTTGGAGCTAGTTATCGGCTCTATTAGATTTGGCAAGATCTAATAGATTCATTAAGTTACCACGTGTTGCTTTGAGTTTTACTTCATGTTTAAATTCATGTAACACTGTTTTGCCCAATTTAGATTGGTTTGAATCGGCTTTATCTAGTTCGGTGATTCTTATGTAACATGCTCACATCTTTGCCTCAATAAGGCACGTGGATCACGTGTTCTCCAATAGCCGAAATCGAATCAATCTAAGTTGTCACGTGTTGTGGGTTCAAGCTTGTTAATCTTGTGTAAACCTTGACAGAACCGGGTATCATGTGATAGATGCAGGTTTTTGGGTTGTTTTAGAGCTAATCATCCGGTGGATTAGATTTTGATTCAATCTGATAGGTTTATCATCTTTAGCAATGTTTGTTCCTTCTCCACGGATCCCGATTCGGCTGTACAGTCGTATTCGGTTATGCTTTCATGAGTAAAACGTGTTTATAAGTTATGTTTTAAATAGCGCATGCTTTTAGCTTTCCATATTTAGATTGTATCATGCGGTGGATAGATCTTTTTTGTGGTTGGTGGTGTGATTTTAAACAAGTTGTATCATGCGGTGGATTAACTTGTTTGAATTCATGCTTGACGGGTTTCAAAGTATCTAGACATGCGATAGACTAGTGCTCTGAGCCTATGCATGCTTGTTCATTACATATTTGTAATCATGCTTTACTTCATTTACTTTTACTGTTATTTATCCTCGAGGATCGGTCATGATCTTGTGCACGAGCAACGTTATTTAGACAAAGATCGATCTTTCGTCACGCTTACGTCATCTGTTCGGCTATGTTCTGTTTTATACTTTAAATCTCCCGAATGGTTTTCAATCTGTTGACAGATAGCTTCTCATAGCTATATGTCATCTTACATGGCTTTCTAGCCGCAAATATGGAACTGCCTGGTACCACCCGGCAAGTTCCAAGCTTTGACATTTAACTGCATTCCCCTTTGTTAATTTCAGGAAAACTGACTGGCACGCTTTGGAATCTGTTCACGTGTTAAGCCAGCTTCGTTCGGCTTGCTGTGTGTTTGGCGCAGGGTGCGGATTTTGCGTCAACACACTTTTTGGCACGCCTGGTGGGACACTTTAGTTGAATCAAGATGCCTGAAATCGGCGACGTCATGGATGTCACCATTGATGACCTATCTCCAGAACAACAAGCACAGCTGAAAGACGCCATTGACCAATTCCAGATGAAGTTCTTGATGTCGTTCGGCAAGAACAGAAGTGGCGTCCCGTACCTTAAATTTGAAATGCCCACGGTTCTGTTGCCGGGGGTGCCTGATACCACATCTTTTCAAGAGAAAGAAGAGGCTCTGAATGCTTTTCGGGAGACTGCAGAAGTTGTGATGGGAAAGCATCATACATCTTTCTTGAGCATGTTCAAGCAGATGATGATCGGCGTATTCGGCCCAGGCATGGAAAAGGTGTTTAGTCGAGTATCCCCTCACGCATACTCTACAGAAGTCGTAGAAACCAGTTCTGCTCAACCAACAGGAGCTCAACCGCCACTGCAGAGCCAGCCGATCCAGCCTCCTCCACAAAGCGTTGGGAGTCAGCCGATATAACCTCCTCTACAAAGCATGGGGAGTCGACCACCCCGTGCCGCCTCTACAAAACAATAAAGGTGAACCAGTTCAACAGCCGAACCCGTATCAGCCTACATATGGGGACATGGCGTTCGGTTCGACTGGAATGCCGCCTAATTCTACTTACAAGATAGCCCCGACCAATAACAGGTTGCAGAAAAATATGTATGGTGGGGGATATCATGAGGTCATGGATTATGGTGCTATAGATGCTCTCCCAAATCCTGGGTATGGTACAACTGTAGGAATGCAAGACGATGATATTCTGGTACAGAAAATGCCGATTTGATGCAAAATCAATTCGGCCTTAAACCTAAAATGCAAGGACCATCTTATACGCCTGCCTTCCCAGAGTGGTACTTCAGGGTGATCTTGCCACCAAGGGTGAAGCCTCCTACAGAGTTTACAAAGTTCTCTGGGCAGGACGATTCAAGCACTGTAGAGCATATTGCTCGATATTTAATGCAGCTTGGAGAAGCTTCAGCTGATGAGGCATTCAGGGTTAGATATTTCCCTCTGTCATTAACGGGCTCAGCATTCCAATGGTTTACTTCTTTGCCTCCTCAGTCAAAGTTCCATGCCCATTACTTTAGTGGTAGCACAGAGAAGAAGCTGATTGATCTGGCTACCTTGAAACAGAGGCACAATGAGACGCCTCTGGAATTCCTCAGAAGATTCAGGGAAGTCAAGGGCATGTGCTTCTCTTTGACTTTGCCGGATGATCAGCTGGCTGATATGGCTGTTGCAGGGATGTTGCCAGCTATTCGGGAGAAGTTGTTTGGCATGGAATTTGACAACCTTGGTCAGTTGTCTCAGAAGCTGTCATTGATGAGTAATCAGGCCTACGGGTTCAAGAAGGATACCAGATTTGCCAAGCACTATGACATAGCTGATATCTACAACCAGTTCCTCGAGAAGGCTGACCAGGTGGAAGATTTTGATGATGACGAGGAAGTGGCCGCCGCTGAGATTATGTGGGGCAAGGAGCCGTTGACTGTGAACCAGCGGTGGATAAAGCAAACAAGGGCACGTATGACTTTGATGTCACCAAGGCTGACAAGCTCTTTGAGTTCTTGGTAAAAGAAGGCCGAATCAAGTTGCCCGAAGGGCATTCTATGCTTCGGCCCGATGGGGTTAAAGAGAAACGTTAATGTGGTTTTCATGATAGAAACTCTCACTCAATCAATGATTACAGGGTCTTCAGGATGAGGGTCCAAAAGGCTATCCAGGAGGGGCATTTGAAATTTGATAATAAGATGAAGCTGGATTGCCACCCTTCCCTCAAAACATGGTTGGCTTTTCTGTCAATATGGTGACTGCTGAGAGAAGGGGAAAGTGAAGGTCCTGACTTCAGCTAGAGCAAAACAGGATGGATCCGTGGATCCCACACGGCAAGTGACGGTGGAGCAAGTCCACAGGGAAGCCCCTCGCGTCCTCAAGAGCCAGGTTGAAGTTGGGGAATCATCCAGGACCAAGCCCAGGGTTACCACACACATTCTCCTCAACAAATGGCAGCGTCAGCAGGAAAAGGAACGCTACCAGAAGCAAAAAATATGAAGAGGAGAGGCACAGGTTTGAAGAAGAGGCGCGCAGGAAAGAACTAGAAGGGTACGCGCGGGAGCAAGAGCGTGCACACTGGGGATGCGCATTCTTTAGGCACTGCTGGAACGAAGGCTTGAAGCTCCCCACATTGAAGAATTGTCCTGAGTGCAGTGATAAGTACTCTGAATACAGGCAGGAAACTGTCAATCTCCGATCCGTCCATGAGAGAATTGGAAGGATGCATCCTAATGACGGTCGGCGTCTAAAAATAAATGAGGTCATTGATCACCCAAGGAAAAGGCAAGCTGACCAAAGATGGGCTGATCAAGAAGAATAGGAGCGCGAGTACATCTGACAAGAAGGACAATGGTGCCCGCCTGGCTTAAGGAAAAGCCAAAAGAGAAGGGTTCAACGCTTGAGGAACCGGGAATTGAAGCAGGCGGGAATCCAGGGAAAGCAAGTGTGGCGCCCAAAAGACAAGCCTGAAGGATCGGGTCGTTCGGCTCCAGTGTGCATGGTATACTTTTTGCCGAATGAGTTCATGGCTCCCGCTAACCAAGTTGTGCAGGAGGAAACGTCTCCAGATATCAATGAGGATGAACGACTTTTGGGGGATTAATGGCGCAACTGGTATTGGCTAAGCAGGCCACCTTTGACAAACCGGCCAAGAATCGACACATGAGGCCGTTGTATTTGAAGGGATACGTCAATGGCAAGCCATTGACCAAGATGTTTGTTGATGGCGGAGCTGCGGTCAACGTGATGCCGTACACTACCTTCAGGAAGCTTGGCATGGGCCCCGGAGACTTGACGCCAACAAGCATAATTCTGAATGATTTTGCTGGGAATCCTTCAGATACCAAGGGCTGCGTGCACGTGGACTTGATGATCAGGTCCAAAACTTTGCTCACAACCTTCTTTGTCATTGAAGGCAAAGGAGCCTATAGCTTGCTGCTTGGGTGGGACTGGATCCATGCCAATTGCTGCATCCCATCTACCATGCATCAACAGCTCGTTCAGTGGATAGATGACGATATTGAAGTGGTCCAAGCAGATGATTCAGTGAGCGTGGCAAACGTCGAACCAGCTTTTTGGGAGTATCAAGGCATCGATTGTTTCTTAGGAAAAGACTGGGGTGAAGGTCCTGTTGAACCTGTCAGCAGTGATCAACAACCGATTCAAGCAGTCGACTCTTATAGTAATTTTTAAATGGATAATCCAGTTGATGGAACTGATGGAAAGTTAGGGCGAGGATTCATGTTGGCTGACAAATTAGAGGAAATTGATATTGGAAATGGTGACAAGCCAATGCCGACATTTATCAGTGCTAACTTGGAGTCAGGCTTTAGAGAGGAGCTAATCAAGATGTTAAAAGAATATAAAGATTTCTTCGCTTGGGATTATTCGAAGATGCCTGGTTTGGATCGTTCTATTGTTGAGCATCGGTTGCCAATCAAGCCTGGTTTTAGACCTTATAAGCAACCTCCCCGAAAAATCTACAAGGATGAAGTATTGGTCGATGTGAAAAAGGAAGTTGAGAGATTACTTGATGCAAACTTCGTTCGGCCATGCAGATATGCGGAGTGGATCTCTAAAATCGTCCCTGTCTACAAGAAAAATGGGAAGATGAGGGTTTGCATAGATTTCAGAGATTTGAACAGAGCTACTCCTATGGATGGATACCCAATGCCTGTTGCTGATTTATTGGTTGATGTTGCTGCTGGACATAAGGTTATCAGTTTTATGGATGGTAATGTAGGGTACAACCAAATATTTATGGCAATAGCAGACATATCGAAGACAGCCTTCAGATGTCCTGGTCATATAGGCCTGTTTGAGTGGATAGTCATGACATTTGGGTTGAAAAAAGCCGGTGCAACTTATCAACGAGCCATGAATTATATCTTTCATGAGTTGATCGGCAAAATTGTTGAAATTTATGTTGATGATGTCGTGATCAAATCTTTGAATCATGACTCACTTGTAGGATGTAAAGAGAACAATGGAGTGCACCCGAAAGCATGGATTGAAGATGAATCCAAACAAGTGTGCCTTTGGAGTATCAACTGGAGAATTTTTGGGATTTCTGGTACATGAAGTAGGGATTGAAGTTGGTAAGAAAAGCATGAAAGCTATCGATGAAGTTGTTCCTCCAACCAATCTTAAGGAGTTGCAATCACTGCTTGGCAAGATCAATTTTGTGAGAAGGTTCATTTCAAATTTGTCACAAAAGGTTTTGCCTTTTTCTCCATTGTTGAAGCTCAAGAAGGACCAAAAATTTGTATGGGGTGACGAACAACAAAAGACTTTTGATGAGATCAAGCGGTACATGAAGGAACCACCAGTGCTGGTGCCTCCACAGTTGAACAAGCCTTTTAAGTTGTACGTGGCGGCCGATACCCAAACCATTGGATCGGCCCTTATACAAGAGTTTGAAGGAAAGGAGCGGGTAGTAGCATACCTTAGCCAAAAATTACTTGACCCTGAGACCAGGTACTCGACTGCAGAGAAGTTGTGCTTATGTGTGTACTACTCGTGTACAAAGTTTCGGTACTACTTGTTGAATACCGAATGCGTTGTGTATTCAAAGTTTGATGTAATAAAACATACGTTATCTATGCCAATTTTGAATGGAAGGATTGTCAAGTGGATTTTGGCCTTATCTGAGTTTGAGCTGAAGTTCGAATCGGCAAAAGCCATTAAAGGTCAGATTATTGCCGACTTCATTACTGAGCATCGTGATCCGTCAATTGATTTGCTTGAAATTACCCTGTGGGCATTGTTCTTTGATGGATCATCATGTGGCAAAGGTGGTGGAGTTGGGATTTTGTTGATTCACCCAGAGGTGAAATGTTCGAGTTTGCTATCCCTATTCAGCCTACTGTCACAAACAATCAAGCCGAGTACGAGGCACTGCTTAGGGGGCTTCAATATTTGAAAGAAGTCGGGGCTGTTTCAGTTGAAATTTATGGAGATTCAGAGTTGGTTATAAAGCAATTGAACGGCCAATATGAGTGTAAAAGTGATGCCCTGAGGAATTACTACGAAGAATCCAGGGAAATCTTAAAGAGTTTTCAGTTGGTAGTTTTACAGCATATTCCCAGAGAGCACAATGAAGAAGCAAACAGATTAGCTCAGAGTGCTTCAGGTTACAGGGAAAATCAAGAAGCATTTGCCATGGAGGTATATGCTTTCAGGAGCGATCTGGCTGAGGATGATTGGAGAAAGGAGATTGTTGATTATCTGGAAGATCCATCCCGAAAGGTTTCTAGGAAGCTTAGGTATAAAGCTATAAAATTTGTTCTTCTTGATGGAAGTCTATTTTACAAATCATTGGACAGGGTGTTGTTGCAATGCCTGGGTCCAGAAGAAGCAAAGAAAATGATGAGTGAGGTGCATGATGGGCTATGTGGAGCACATCAATCGGCCTATCGTATGAAATGGGTTATTAGGCAAACTGGATGTTTTTGGCCGACAATGTTGGAAGATTGCTTTGAGTATTACAAGGGATGTCAAGATTGTCAGAAGTTTGGAAATATTCAAAGGGTTCCAGCGTGAGCACTGAATCCAATTATCAAGACATGGCCATTCAGAGATTGGGGTATAGATTTGATTGGCCATATAAACCCACCATTTAGCAAGGGGCATAAGTTTGTGCTTTTAGCAACAGATTACTTCACCAAATGGGTTGAGGCAATTCCACTGAAGAGAGTAACATCAGAAAACATGGTCAGGCAGAGGCTTCTAACAAGATCATGATCAACTTTATACAAAAGAAAATCAATCAGAAACCAAAGAGGTGGCATTCGGTACTCAATGAGGCTTTATGGGCTTACCGAATGGCTCCTCATGGAGCTACAGAGACTTCTCCTTATGAGTTAGTTTATGGGCATCATGCTGTTTTACCCTGGGAAATACAATCAGATTCTAGGAGAGTGGTTTTGCAAAAGGACTTAAGCTCCAAAGATTATAGTGGCTTAATGATGGATGAGTTAGAAGATTTGCATATGATTCGTCTTAGAGCCTTGGAAAACATTGAAAAGAACAAGCTGTGAGTTGCTAAATATTACAATAAGAAAGTAAAGGTCAGACAATTTGCAGAAGGAGATTTGGTTTGGAAAGCATTACTGCCGATTGGAACTAAATATAGTGCGTTCGGCAAATGGTCTCCGAATTGGGAAGGACCTTTTCGGGTAGTCAGATGTGTGCCTGGTAATGCTTACATGTTAAAAACTTTACTAGGAGAGGAATTTTCTGCTGCAATAAATGGAAGATATTTGAAGAAATATTATTCTAGTGTTGAAATTGATCGTTGATCACGAGTGCCAGGATTACAAACATCTGATGGACAGAAACAGCCGGCGTTCAGGAAAGAAGCCGCCTTTAGAACAGAAAAAATCCTAACGGGAAATGGCCAATACTGATGAGTATTGCCCTTAGCACAAAAATATTACACATTACAGATGTTTCTTGCAGGCTTTTATTTGACAATCCAGTTACTCAAGATTACAAGGGGGTGGGAAGCAGAAGGCCTGGAGGAAGAAGCGAAAGTATGCTTCATTCATCTTTTTTGTTTTGCTTCTTCAGCTCCTCCCTCTTCAACTGTTCCAGGACCACCGTGACGGCAACTTGGAAGCTTCGGGGATGACCGTGACTTGCAGCCTCCATCAGGCTGTCCCAGGCAGCTTTCAGGTTACTGTACCTATCGAAGACATCTAATGGAGAAGAACAGTTGTTAGAAACGAAGATCTGAGCTCAAGCATGGAGTCAAATAAAGATGGAAGTTTTACCCCCTACTAACGCCTCCAAGCTCATGCGGCGTTCGCATTCGGCATGGCAGTGGGCGGTGATGTCTCGCAGATCGTGCTCCAGATGCCGAACGCGGCGGTCCAACTGGTGATTGACCCTCTGTTCTGGCGTGGCGTCCTCTTCTTCAAGGGAGGAGTCAGAGGAGATGTATTCAGACGTTTCTTCAGTCCCAAGGATTTCTTCAGGAGGCAGATCAAGGCTGGAGAAAACAGGGAGGGGTGAACCATATGATTGCAAGTGAGAGCAAGAAACAGATTAAAAGAAAACTCACTCTTGAATGGTACGCTTCTTTGGTGGAATACTGTCCTCCTTGATGGGTTGCTTTCCCTTGTCCGCCATGGCTTTGGGGTTTTCTCCTCTGAGCAGGGGGAAGAGGATGTGAAGTGATGGAGGAGTATGCGAGTGGATTTGCAGGGCATCCCAGAGGGCTATTTTATTGACTGAGAGAGCGCATTGGGAGTGATGACTGGTTGGCGTACGTTATTGGAATACCGAGCGGCAGGGTTTTCCTCCCGAATGCGAAGGGTTTTCATTGAACAGTGTTTATGGTTCCCGAACTGGGGATTTTCTGTGGATTTTGCGCCAAGGGGCAGTTGCTTTCACGTATTCGGCTCAAGTAAAGTTCCCGAATACGTTTGAAAAGTAAGTTTCACAGTTGCAAGCAGGAGGGGATCATCACAATACAAGCATGGAAATTAAAATTCTTTATTTATTGCAAAGATCAAACATCCCTAGTACAATCTAATTGTTGACGGTGAAAATCCGTCAACCTAGCCATGAGTTTACCTTCGGTGTTGGCATGAGTTTTATACCTTATCCATTGGTACTAACCCCCGTGGTATAACAAGTTCACGTGTGCATGTCGGTTTTGGAGTTTAATGTTTATGCAGGGTTTTAGTGTTGAATGCAAGACTTTCGGGATAAGTTCATCAAGCACCTCATGACAAGACCTTGAAGCCCCATACAAGTCATGCAATGAAGCAAACTTAACTCCAAGAAGCGGGGGACTTGATCCGAGAAGACGACGGACTCCGGGGACCCGACCGTAAAAGTGCGTCGAATCTTGCAAGACAAGGAGTTGAGTCCAATTCGGAGAGAAACCGACGACATGGACCTACATGCGAAGGGGGAAACATCCGAGAAGCAAGGGAACCGACGTGGAGCGAAGGAGCCCTCGGGCCGGGCCTAAATGGGCCTGTGCCGGCCGGCCTGATCCCGGTCGGCCCAGGCCCATTTAGGGCCCAAACGCCCCCTCCTTTGCCCTAGCCGCCAATCGGGTTATTTATAGCCCCCTGACCGAGAGCCACGGGGAGAAGAATTCGTCTTCGGCCGCCGAGGAGCAGAGAAGAGAGGGACACCATCTCGGAGAGGAGAGGGTCGAGCTAGTTGACTAGGGTTTCCCTAGCCGACGTGGGAACCTTGCACGGAAGACCACGTCGGAGTTCCCGGAGCTAGAAGCAAGATCAAGGAAGGATCCCGGTGGTGATCTTGTGTATGTATCATTGTCATAGTTGAATTATCAAGTTGAATCTTTTCTTAGCGATCAAGTGTTTCCTCGAAGATTTCGTTTTTCGATCGGCTTTGCTTATTCCAATTCTATTCGCGCGATAGATTACATAGGGTGTTCTTGTAGCCGCGGTGGCTAGAGGTACACGCCGGATCTTCCGAAAGAATCTCGACTTGTCTTTTGACTCGCCCTAAGCTCCCCGCATGAATAGGGATACGTTGTGACAGAACGGGGGTCTCGAAAGGCGGATGTTTTCGGATTTGGACGGGAAACCACGATTTAAAGAGGCTTCTATGAAGATTCGATTTGCTACTTCTTCTCTTGCTTGGAACTTCAACAAAAGGCTTACCCCGATCCCTCTAGATCGGTTTATCTACCCAATCTTACTTTGTTTTCTCCGGTCTTTAGTAGATTAGATTCGTTTTGTGTCTTTTACTTAGATGCATTAGGTTCTTTATCGAAGATTGGAGTTACATGGCTTTAATAGATTAAGTTTTGCGTCACACATTTGTTCCACGGATTCGATACCTTGGGTTCACCACTCGAGGGAAGAAGGGTCCCTTGACTACGACGGGAGACTTGTACGCTTGCGAGTCACAAACGAACTTTGATACAATTATTAACCGTCAACAAGCCCCTTTTTCTGGCGCCGTTGCCGGGGAACAAGTGATCAAGATTTGATTTTTTATTGCCTTTTTGTAATTTTCAGTTTTTTTTTTGTTTTTATTTTTGCATCTACTAAATTTTGATCATCCTCAAAATACATCTAATCTAGTTTGTCTAACTCTAGTTTTTATAGATTTGTTTTTACTTTCTAGTTTTTGCATACTTTGTTTATTGCTAACCCTAACGAGAGATGGACGGCTACCTCTCCAACAAACCCAATAATTTTGTGGATGATCCAGAAAAACTTTACAGGCTAAGGAGACGCGAAGCACATCAAGCTAAAAAGCTGGATTTTGTAGATTCGGAGTCGGAAGACAAAGGATCACAGGAATCTCCGAAGAATTCACCACCTCAAAGTCCTCGGGAGAATCGACTTCCACTAATGGGTGACCAACCACCGGAAGAACGCAAGATTGGGTGACCAACCAATCTTGAACCTTGAGGAGATCGGAAGACCGTTGGAGATCAAGACCTCAACAATCCGCATGGTGCAACATTCACTCTTCACCGGCAAAGAGGATCCGAACCTTCACCTCCGAGCATTCATTCAACTATGTCAGACTTTCAACATGGATGGGGTGACTCAAGATCAAATGAGGGCAAGGCTTTTTCCGTTCTCACTACTCGGGAAGGCTTTGCAATGGTTCCACTCTCAACCGGCGGAGACAGTGCAAAATTGGAACACGTTGATGAAGGCTTTCATGAAGGAATACTACTCACCGGTAAAACTCAAAGCTTGCGTAATAAGATTGCCACCTTTGTTCAATATCCTACGTAAACTATCTCGGAGGCATTCGAGCGCTTCAACGAGTACACCGGGCGGTTCCACATCACAAGTTCCCGAAAGAAGACCTCGTGCAAAAGTTCTATCAAGGACTCACCATGGCGTCAAGGACGATCATCGATGCATCGGCGGGAGGATCTATCATCGAGCTTACACCGACGGAAGCTTTCACGCTATTCAAGAAGGTCGCGGATAATGACACGTGGGCGTCATCCGGGCGCCTACATCCGGTTCAACCCACGGGGAACGTCAAAGGAGTCTTGCAAGTGGAGAACGAGGACATACTTGAAGGCAAGATCGACTCGCTCATGAGGAGGTTGGAAAAGATGGAGATGGAAAAGAAAGAGGCTCAAGACTTGAAGGCCGCCGAAGCAAGGTCCACATGCGAAGAATGTGGAGAGTATGGCCATGTCCGCAAAGATTGTCCGGAGAAAGCCAAAGTGCTCGACTACATGAGGAAGGGAGAATTGCCGAACTTCCGCTACGGGCAAGGTAGGCCTCAATTTAATGCAAGCTCATCTATTCCTAACGCGGTTCCGCTTCGTATACAATTGAAGGAGTTCATGGATGAGCAAGCTAAGATCAACAAGGACACCGTCACCAAGTTCAAGACCATAGACAAGGTGTTGGAGAACATCGATAGCAAAGTGACGGAGGTCGGAAGTTCCAATCATCAAGTGCTCAACATGATGAAGATGCTCGAGACGCGAGGTGGGGCAACTTGCGGGCGCCTCACTAATGATGAAGGGAAGCTTCGGGACAACCCAAATGTCCCGAATCGGCGAAGGCCATTCAAACGCGTTTGGGGAAGGAGACCGAAGATCCGGAACGTTCCGCGGGAGCAAGGAAGCTTAAACCATCCACCGAGGTGGAAGGAGTTGCTAAAGAGAAGGTTACGGGGATCGTCACCGAGGAACCCGAATTCGAGATGCCGGAGGAAGACACGAGGATACCGCAACTCAAGCCACGCTACTTCCGAGATAAACTTGACAACCACTTTGAGAAGTTTGTGCAAGTTGTGCGTAGACTTAGCATCAACATGCCATTACTAGACGCCCTACAAGTACCTACATATACTCGTTACTTTAAAGACATACTTGCAAATAAATATGAGATAGCAACACTCGGGGTAGATCATGTCAAGATGTCCGAGGAGTGTAGTGCAGCTATTGCTAACGGGCTAGAGAAGCAAAAAGACCCCGGGTGCCCTACAATTCCATGTTCAGTTGGTTCTTTCAACTTCGAGAAGGCGTTATGCGACCTTGGAGCTAGTGTGAGCGTCATGCCGAGGGATGTGTTCGAGAAGCTACGCCTACCGATGGAGCCTACGGGAATATGTTTGGAGTTGGGAGACAACTCCATTCGCTATCCCTTGGGCATTGCGAAGATGTACCCGTGAAGATTGGACACCACTTCATCCCCGTCGACTTCGTTGTGCTCGAGATGGGAGAGAGGGAGAAGCCGCCGCTCATCTTAGGGAGGCCGTTCCTCAAGACCGTGGGAGCTACTATTGATGTTGGCAAGGGGGAGATCATGTTCGATATCAACGGAGAAAGGAGTTCCTTCAAGTTCCGTCCAAGGATTGAGGCATGCAACATGATTGGAGTGAAGGGAGAACCAAAACAAACGGAGGGGCTGAAAAAGAAGAAGGAGCCGAAAAAATGAACGTAACGAAAATCAAAGAAGGTGTTGCATCCGTCAAGACAAAGGAAGAGAAGCCGCCTGTGAAGACCAAAAAAATGACTAAGCCAACTAAGCTGAAAGACAAGCCCGCGCCCAAGATGGTGCGGAAGTGGGTACCCAAGATTGCAACACCCGCAAAGAGCGTTGATCCGGAGTAATCAAGTGAAGAAGTCTAGCTATAGACTATAAACGAAGCGCTAGGCGGGAGGCAACCCGTTTCGTCGAGTCAAGAATAAGCTACCGGGAGGACAACCCGATTCCAGGTTTTTCGAGTATTTTTAATAATTTAGTTTTTGAGTTTTATTACGCAAAGATATTAGACTTAGAAGTGGTTGAACAATATTAGAGACATAATTCTTGATTGAATGTTTGCTTTATCATAAACCCTTTGCATGAACCCTCCCATGTGCTTATTTGTTCTTTTCTTTCCGAGAAACCTCAACCAAATAATTTCAGAACCTAACTCAACCTTTCACCCTCATTATGGTGCTGAGGTTGACTTATTTTTCATGCTAAAACCACACGAGTAGAGCCACGATTTATATTCAAGTGTTAATAAAATTCAGCACGTGGTAGAACTCGCGTGAACCTAGAAATCAAAACTTTTGGTTGGTTTTAAAAATCTTTATCCTTGGTTTCTCTAGGATTAGATTTTTTCTAAGCCTATTCTAATTTTGTTTTATTCAAAATCTTTCTCATTTAGCCAAAATTAGAACCTAAACCTATGCCCCCATGATCAAGCCGGGAAAATGTTCGCTCTCAACCGATGAAAGCAAACTATACCGGCGAGACCGAAACCGACGTAGTCGAAAAATATTTTCAACTTACATTTGTTTTTAATGGTTTAAAAACTTCTCTAAAAGTATGTTTGAGCTCTTGCATGGCTCTGAAAAATATTTTAAATTTCGAATTAGAGGAGTGCTTAACCTTAAACACACCTAAATGGAGGCAATCTAGTTTGAATTAATCATGCATGCACCATTGGATGCCCTTTTATCAACTTTCACCAATTCCACATGCAAAGGACAAGCATGGTGGGCAGCAAGCATCAACTTTGCGGGATTTTCATGGTGGCATGTGAAGCAAGTGGAGCTAGGGAGCATGGACATGACCCAAAGCATGGAGCATCAAGTGGGAGGACCAATAATGCAAAAAAAGGAGTGGACGAGAGCGTTTGGGCGGTGCAACTCGTGGAGCACGCGGGCGGGGAAAGTTGCGAGGCGAAATGATCGTGCCGGGAGAAAGACGCGGCGGGGAGGAGCCGGGGAGGCCCCCGGGCCGGCCGCCCGGCCCGGCCGGCCGGCCCGACCTACTTAAGGAGCCCCCGGCTCCCGTTTTCGCGAGCAAGCTTCCCTCTCCTTCCCTTGTTTGTGTGTTCAAGTTTGTGTGCTCAAAACCTCCGTAGACATAGCCAACCATCCCAAGCTTGATAGCTCAAGAAAAAATCCACATCCTTAATCCACTCAAAGTCCACATCCGAAGCAAAGAGTTTAAGTGCCTAGTTTACCGGTTGCAACCCGGAATTTTAGTTGAAGAAAGAGTGCAACAACCATGTGGAAGAAGACCACAAGTCTCTTCTCCAAGAAGAAGAGTTCGTCGTCGTCCAAGCCGTCATCAACCACGTCTTCGAGGAGGCACTCGGTTTCCGAGTCTCCCCGGAGCATGGAGACGGACACGGCGCCACCGAGGAGGAACGATGCTCTCCTCCTTGGTGGTATGAGGGCTGCAAGAAGCACTTCCATGAGGTTCACCGAACCTCGTGGGCACACGGAGGAGCAGCCCGCGCCACCACGACGATCGACTCGCTCAACCGCACCACCTCCTTAAACCCCGACATACTCTTCGTACGGCTTCATCATCTTGTCGGCGGAGGAGGAGGAGAGGCTCGCCAATCTTGAGAAGAGGCTTGTGTCGAACGTCGAGTTCGACGACCAAGCACTCTACACCTTGGGTTTTGGCACCGACATATACTATATGTTGGGGCACCTCGGATGGGTGCAGTTCTCCAACGGAGTATCGGTGGACACCCATTTGGGTTACGCCTTGGAAATTTTGATGACTATTGCACCCATCATTGATGATGATGGGGTGCAAAGCTTGTCATTCTGTTTGGAGGGAATCCAACAAATGGTTCCCTACGAGCACGTTAGGGAGCTACTTGGATTCCACAAGGGAGCTCCGGAGAAAGTTGACGTGCCACCCGGCATGTTAGCGGGATTTTGGAACATGATCTCCGGAGAAGCCCATCAACAACGCAATTGCATCCGCAACCCCATTATCCGGATATTTCACTCTTGGATGTGCAAGAGGGTATTGGGGAGGATGAAGGAGACAAAGGTGACCGCCACGGAGTTGAATTGGCTATACTCGGCTTTAATTGCCAGGCAGCCAATAGACCCCTCTTACCTCATGATCAACCGTTGGTGTTGTGAAGCAACATCGGGGGCGGGTAATATTGGTTCGGGGTGTTATCTCTCCATGTTGGCCTTTTCCTTGCGGCCGGGGATCGCAAGAAACCCCGACCACCTTTTGCGTGGTACCTCTCTCGGCATTGAGTATTTGCGGCAAGGCAAATACATTAGTGGAGATGAGAGAGGAGGTTATCGGTTGGCCATAGTGAACCTACCCCTTCCCAACGAGAGGATTAGGCTTTTCAACGAAGGGAGAGAAGATTGGTTGGAAAAGGGACTACTTGTCCCTGCAAGGAAAAACAAGAGAGGAAGAATCGTAGAGGAGGGAACATCCTCCGCACAAGCGAGTGGAGCACAACCCAATGTGCAACCATTCGGCGGGGTCCCTCCTCCGCCAAGTTATTACGGAGGGCCACAAGAGCAAGCATGGGGGGTGGTGCACCGGTACCACCACTAAATTATGTTGTGCCCAGGCTAACTTCGCGGAGTCCTACGCTCATCATCCTCAACCACAACAAAGCATGGCCATTATTGGAGGGTATGCTGCAAGAAACGCTCAAAACATCGCTGTCGGTGCGGAATATGGTCCCGACACTAACCAGTAGATAGCGCCGTGGTCTATCCCTCAATGGTCGATGCTAAGTAACGAATGACACAGAGGTTTTATCCTGGTTCCGGCCGCGGGGCCGTACGTCCAGCAGAGGTGTGCTCGGGGCACTATATTACTTAGCACCGGGGGTGCTTGTAGTGGGGCAAATACAAGCAAGGCGGGAGAGGAAGTGTGGCTTCCAAGTCCCTGGAGGAGTAGCTGAAGATGTTGTGGGAGAAATGAGAAGTGAAGGTGTGGTGTGTGAAGTGTTCTTTTTCGTCCCCCCGCGGCTGGGGGCTCGCCTCCCCTTTTATAGGCCAAGGGGGCGGCGAGTTACATGCACGCCGCGCTATCCAGCTACGTGGGGGTGCACGTCGTGCTACGCTGTAGAGTGGGCGGCCGTCCGGACGATCTCCGCAGCGAACTGGCCATGATGGCCTACTTCGTATCCGAACAGTGGCGGTTCGAGGGTAGGAAGGCAGCAGATGGTGGTGGCGTCCCCCGATAGGCTTCGAGGGAGGCGCTGATGATGGATGGTACGGGGTACAGGAGCAGGCAGAACGGCGTTCCTTCCCAATGCGCTTCACGGTGGTGGAGTGGTTGCTACAGCGCCCGGCGTGCGCCTGCACGCGCGGGTACGGCGGCCACGCCGTCACAGTGGCCGGGATGGCGGTCCACCGGCCTAGCGCCTCCACCTAATCCTGTAAGGTCACGGGAAAGTGAAATCGAGGGTGCGCCCGGCCCCCCTTCGAGGGTCGGGCGCGTTAGCCGCGCGCGAGTGGGCGCGCGGTGTCACGGGACTGACACCGGCCGTACCGCATAGTCCCTTCCCACAGTGGTGGGGATGGGCGCCTCCCTGGGGAGTTGGTGCGGCGGCACCGGGGCGTGAGCCCCGGGCGCATGATGGCGCCGTCCCGCGGCGTCAGGGCGTTAAATGCCCGTGTACGGGGGGCCGGCGCACGCGTGCGGGGCGCCCGTGAGCGTGGCGGGCCCCCGCCGAGGGCGGGACGGACCCTCGAGCGAGACGAGACTCGTTTGAGGGGGAGTGAGCCCTCAAGCGGGGCGGGACTACTCGAGGGAGGAGTTGCTCCTCGAACGGGGCGGAGCCCGCCCGAGGGGGAGTGCGCCCTCGAGCGTGGCGGAGCCCGCTCGAGGGGATTTCTAAGAGGGCCGTCTTGGTGGGCCGTCGGAGTCCCGCGGCGTGGGCCATGTCCTGCATGGTTAGTCACCTGCATGGTTAGGCTTAGCGTGTTTTGGTACTAGGATTTAAGTGAGGGTTTCCCCGTTGTTTAAGGGGACCCCTAGGGCGGTCCCCGACAGTAGCCCCCGAGCATCTGCGGGTTTGCCATTGAGGCTCCCGCAGATGCTGGAACCTACTGATAGGACGTTCTTCCCTCCTTGTTTGCGAACGCTTTCCGTGGGGCCGCGTCAGCGGACCCGAGGGTCTAGCCCCCGAAGCCCTGCAGGAGTGAGGATTCTCCTGCAGGGGTTAACCGCGAGAAATCTGGTCAGAGAGACGTGGCACATATGCCAACCGGCATCGGCGGTATTTCAGCCGGCTTCGGGGGTGCACGCACCGCTGACACTGTCTCGGGCGGGTGCAATTTCAAGGAGGTGTAGCCGTGCGTCAAGCCCCCGAGCCTTGGCCCGTTCGAGGCGATCGGGTAGAGCCTGACGACTTGTTTTTTAACGCGCCCTCGCCGTCCCTCCGCGGGACGGAGGGTGAGGTTTCGCAACTCCCATCGAGCGGGTCGCGAATTGCGATTCCTCTTCGAGCCGGTAGCGGGTGGTTCAAGTGGACGCCCATGCCCCGTTCGATAAGGGTAGGCCGTGCGGTCGGAGACACGTCCATGGAAGCGCTTGCGTGGGTTTGCTAGGTGGGGCTCGGCCCCGTTCGCTAGGGACCGAGGGCGCGGAAGCTCTCCCTCGGTGGGATCCCCCCGCTAGGCGCCCTCGCCGGCTCTCGAACACGACATGTGGGGCACCCTCGAGCCGACGGGCTCGAGGAACGGCTCGAATGCGCGTGCCCTCGTCGTCCCT
The DNA here is from genome assembly GCA_947561735.1 of Cenchrus americanus. Classification (NCBI taxonomy): domain Eukaryota; kingdom Viridiplantae; phylum Streptophyta; class Magnoliopsida; order Poales; family Poaceae; genus Cenchrus; species Cenchrus americanus. Next base: position 64,162,365 of record OX387240.1, read on the forward strand.
AACTCGCGATCCGTGGCGCCGTTCGAACCCGTCGAGGGTCGGGCTTCGAACCTCGATCGGTAGGGCCGTGCGGGGGTGGCGCCCGGGCGGCCCCGTCTTTTCACGTTTTGCGGCCGTCGAGGGGTACGGGGCGAGCCGGCCCTCGAGGTGCCTGGTTGGTGGTACGGCGCGGCATGGGTGCTTGCGGTTCTGCTTTATTTCAAGCGGGCCCACGGGTGACCCTTCTCACGCGTGTGCCTTCTCGTAGAGGGTTGACATTGTCTCGAGTCGGGGGCTCGCTCCGCTCGAGGGTTTTGCGTGGCATGGGTGCCCGCGGTCGCCTCGCTCTACATCGAGCGAGGGTCCCGGCGACCTTCTCACGTCGATATCCCATCGAGGGTTGACGTCATCTTGAGCCAAGGGCTCGTGCCGCTCGAGGGTTTTACGTGGCATGGGTGCCGCGGTCGCCCGCTCTACATCGAGCGAGGTCCCGGCGACCTTCTCACGCTGATATCCCATCGAGGGTCGCTTTTGTTTCGAGCCGGGGGTTCGCCCCGCTCGAGGGTTCTCCTTGCTTGGCAAGGGACCCGGGTATTTAAGTGCCTCGCGGTCGTGGCCGCGGTTTTGCAGCGCGGGCGCGCCTTTTTAGGCGCTGCGGCCGCGCGCGCGCGCGTAGTGGGCGGCGTGGCGGGCGGACGTGACGGCTTCGCCTCGATCGCTGCCGGTCTTTGCCGTAATGATGGCCCGCCTGCCGTGTTGTGGCCGCTGCGGTCGTGGTGGGGCCCGCCCGTTCGACGCGATGGAAAGATTCCATGCAGTTAATGCTAGTCGGGGCGTCCGCTCCGGAGAGCTCGCCCGTCGGCCTATAAAACTGCGGGGAGGAGGGGACGACGGTTTTTTACCTTAGTGTCTCACCGTTTTCAGTCCCCGGCCCCTTCGCCTTCGTCTTTCTCTTGCCACCGCGCGGGTTCGCTGTTAGAGCTTTCTCTTCCGTTCCTTGTCCTCCGCTCCTGTTCTCCTTCGTCTTCTCCATGGCGCCGCCTCAGCCTCCCCTCAGGATCCTGGAGCCGTATGCCTGGGAAAGGTCGACGGTGACGCCGTTGGCCCTTGGCGAGCTGGTCGCCGCCGGCCCCCGGCGGCCAACGAAGACGGACGTCCGGCGGGAGTGGATCGTGCCGCCGGCCGCGGACCGCGAGCCCAACCCGCCGGGAGGGCTACGTGGTGAGTTTCATCCGTTACCACGAGCGGGGCTTCACCGCGCCGGCGAGCACCTTCATGCGGGCGATGTGCTACTACTACGGGGGTGGAGCCGCACAACTTCGCCCCCAACGCGATCTCGCGGCGGCCACATTCGTGGGCGTCGCGAAGGGTACCGGGGATCCCGAGTTGGCGGGAGCTGCGGGTACACCTTTTCCGCGCGGAGCTCATCACACGCCCCACGACGGAGCCAAGGACCCGCCGCGCGATGCGCGCGCGGCGGGATGTCGCTTGCCGCGGGGGCAATTCAAGGACGTCTACATCCCCCGCACCATGACCACGAACAACGCCGGGCCGGGAGCGGGGATGGTTCTACTGCCCGCGCAACGCCGAGCCGGCCTTCCCCCTACACCGGCCGGGTGTTCAAGGAGAGGCCCGACTCCCGGGGCTACGGGGTGTCCACGCCTCGGCACGGGCGCGGCGAGAGTCGGTCTTGGGCGCGGCTGCGGCCGACCGAGGAAGCACGGGCTGACCGCGATGGGCGTCCTCGCCTTCCTCCACCATCGGCGGGTCGTGCCTCGATGGAGAGGCCGCTCTGCATCTTCGAGATGACGGAGGCGGCCAACCCCGTCGACCTGGCGATGTCGCGGATGCTCCCTACGCCCCTTGAGCGGCCGTATGCGCTCACCCGGGCGCGGAGCGCCGTCGACACCCGGACGCCGCCGATGTCTGAGGGCCGGACCCCGTGGGACCTCGAGATGCTCCCCCTCGGCCCGCTGGTGAGTCTGGCTTTTGATTTCGTTTTAGTTCTTGGTCTTGCTTTCGTTTTCTGACGTGCCATCACCGCTCCTGCGTGCAGCTGGTGGAGTTCAACATCGCCAAGTCCGTTCCGCCCACCCCCCGACTCCCCGCGCGCCGGGGCGGGCGGCGCGGCGGCGGCGGCGAGAGGAGGCGGCGCGCAAGAAGGCGCGCGCGCGGCGACGTCAAGCGCGTCGCGGCCGGCGGTCCGCGAGTGCGGCGGCGTGAGGAGCCGGGGCTCTCCTCCCCGGGGGACCGAATGGTGCTCGTCCTCGGAGGAGGACGAAGAGGAAGAGGGCGAGGGGGAGGGCCCCTCGGAAAGGTGGCGGCTGCGCCCCCGTCCACCGGAGACGGCGCCGGCGGCGAGGGCGGCATTGCACGGGGCGGCGCGCCGCCGGCGTCCGCCGCCGGGCCATCGACATCGGGAGCGGCGCGCGCGCGGAGGGGCCGCGCGCGCGCCACGGAGCGCGCGCGCGGCGGGCGCGCGCGTGCGCGCGCGTCAGCGTGCGCGCGCGCGGGGCGAGTGTGCCCGCACGCGCGGCACCGTCGTCGGGGGGTGCGGCGGCGGGCGTGTCCGTGCGCGGGGCGAGCGTGCCCCCGCGCGCGCGCGCCTTCGGGGAGGTGCGGCGTCGGTCGCGCCCGCGCACGGGGGCGGGCGTGCACGCGCGCGCGGTGGCGCCGTCGGGAGGCGGCCGCGCGCGGCGGCCCCCGCACCCGGCCTCGTCGCGAGAGGCCTCGAGGAAAAGGAAACGGGCCTTTTCCTCTTCGAGGTAAGGAGCTCGTCATTTTTCGCTTGGTTTGGTTCGTTGGTGATCAGGTGATCTAACCCTCCGTTTGTGCCTGTGTAGGGTGGTGCCAACCATTCCCCCTCTTGCACCGGCCAAGGTGCTGAGGACGGACGCGTCGATCCCCACCCGGCGGCGCTCGTCGAGGGGGTCGCGCCGGGGACAAGCACGGCGGCGGGCACGGGCTCGCAAAGCCCGGGCGGGGCCTCGAGGCCCCGGCCCGGCGGATCAGCCCGCCGTGGCGCGGCCGAGAGGCCGCGCGGGGGGCGGCGGCGCCGGTCGTCGCGGAGACACGAGGCCGCGGCGGTGACCGTGGTGGAGGTGGAGCGGGCGCATCCTACGGGGGCGCCCACGGACGCGGCGGCGTGGGCGGAGGCGGCGGCCGCGGCGCCGCGCCGGCGCCCTGCGGCCGTGGTGGCGCAAGTAGAGGTGCCGGTGGAGGCGGCGCGGCGGCGGCGTCCGCCGTCCATCCCCGGGCGGAGGTGGTGGAGGTCTCGGACGACTCCCCGCCGCCTGGGTGGGATCGGTGGGCCGGGCGGCCCACGAACTCCCCCGAGCCCCGGGGAGGGGGCCCTCGTGAGGCGGCACGAGGGTCACATGGTGGCGGGGGGCCGAGGACACGGTGCCGAGGCCTCGTCCTCCCGCGCGGCCGCCCCGCCCGGGGTGGAGGGGGCGTCAAGGATCCCCCTGCGTTCGCGGCCGCCGGGGGGGGAGCGGGGAGCTGCGGGGCGAGCTCGGAGCCACGGCGCCACGCTCAACCGCGCGTTGAACGAGGCGCTGCGGGTCCATGGCGGCCCGGCCTGGCTCGTCTTCCAGGTGAGCCATGGTCGCTCGTCCTTTTCCCCTTTTTGTTTTCGTACGTTGCATTCAAGTCTTGGCGCTTACGGGATTCGATTCCGTGATTGCCAGGAGCTCGAGCGTCGTGCCCACGACAAGTACGACGCCTTCGACCGGGTGAACGGCGAGGTTCACCCGGCTCCGGGAGCGGTGCAGCGCCTTCGACGCGCTTGCGGATGCTCTCAGGACACCGGACGACCGGGCGGCGTGCGGGCGATGGCATGGTGCGACGAGCTCCCCGGAGAGCTCGGGACGGGGACGCCCCGCGGCGTTCGAGCCTCGAGCGGGTCCGCGCGGCCCTCGTCGATCGTGACGAGGCGCGCGTGGAATGCGCGCGCGGATCTAGAGAAGGCGCGGACGGCGGCCGCCAAGGCGGGAGGCGGAGGTGGCCACCGCTCGCGCCGAAGCTCGGGAGCTCCGCACGTCGCTCGAGGGGGCACGGGCGCAACACCGCCGGCCGAGGAACGGGCGCGCGGGCGGGAGCGGCGCGCCAAGGAGGCGACAACCCGAGGGCGCCCTCGACGCCAAGGCCGCGGCCCTCGTCGTCGGCCGAGGAGCGGCTCCGGCAAGAGAGCGCCGCCCGCCAAGGGGCGAGGAGCGAGGCTGCGGCGAGGGCGGGGCGCCCTCGTCGACGCCGTGCGCGCCCGGAGCGGGGAGCGCGCCGCCCACGAGGTGACGCGGAAGTCGGCGGAGGAGCGGAACACCGCGTTCTCCCGAGGTCGAGGGCGCGGCGCTCGCGCTCGGCATCGCAACGCCAACCGGGAGGCGGCCCTCGCGGCGAGGGCGAGACCGTCCGGCGCCTCGAGTTGGCGATCGAATCCGTGCGCGCGACTTCGAGTTGGGGAGGAAGCAAGTCGAAGGTGAGCTCTTGTTTGGCTCTTGCTTGATGGTTTTTCGTTTGGGAACTCGCATCCCCTTTTTCGATTTCTTCTTGTCTTGTCGATTCCGGGCTTGCGCACGCGCCTTGGGGCACGCGGGCGGGCGGGCCGGCGGCGCGAGCTTCCTACAACTCCTCCCGGCGGGAATTGCGGAAATTGCGCGATGCGGCCCTCGAGACCGCCTCGTCGTCGAGGAGGGCGAGGCCCGGGCCGGCGGCTCGGCCCCGGCCGGCCCGCCTGCGCGCCCTTGGCGGCCACGTCACGGAGCGGATGCGCCGGGCGTTGCGGCGGGGGTGTCCAGAAGGCCCTCGGAGTGGTGCGATCCCACTACGAGGTTAACTTCGAGGCGCTGGCGGAAGGCTACGTCGTGCCCGAGGGCGTCGAGGACGAGGTGGCCATGGAGCGCGCGGATGCGCTCGGCTGGCGACGCCGCGGGGTCGCTTGCCGAGGCCTTCGAAGAATTCCTCTTCCGGACGCCGCCGATCTTTCGCTCGCTCCTCCCGCCGAAAGCGGTTGGGCGCTAGGCCCATTTTTTGTTTACGTGTATCAGAATTCTGGCCTCGTGGCCTTTTGTAAATAGACAAGTTGTCTCGTGAACATGAGCGATTCTTTGTAAATGAAGTTGTTTGTTTATTACGCTTTTTGTTTCTCCTTCTTCCTGAGTAGATTCTAGTTAGGGGAGTTCGATTTTCGTAGGGGGCCCGCCGGGTTGGAGGCGAGAGAGAAGGGCCATAGCCACGCGGCGTAGGCTATCTCTCGGCTCGCACGCTCCTTCCGGTTGTGCCGCTGCGCGCCTGTTCGAATCGTGGCTCGAGGTCGAAGTAGGAAACAAACTTAGCGCGTATGGGTTGTTGCGTTTTTTGCGCGAAAAAATGGGACCATTTTTGGGGGGGGGGGATGCCCCCCGCAGTAGCCCCCGAGGGTAACTTGGGTTTCAGGGGAAAGCCGAGTTGCCCTTTTATTAGACTTGGAGCGTTTGCATAGTTGACACCAACTGGGGCGTTGGCCATGTGATTTTACAACAAAAATACTTGGAGAATCCTAGCTAAGGGTAGAAGCGACGTAGCTGTTGGATGTTCCAAGCGTTGGTGAGCTCTTCACCGTCCTCGTTGGCCAGCTTGTATGTGCCCGGCTTGAGTACCTTCACCACGACGTAGGGTCCCTCCCATGGGGGCGATAGCTTGTGGCACCCTCGGTTGTCTTGGCGCAGCCTTAGGACCAGATCCCCCTCGCTGAAATCCCGCCGACGTATCTTGCGCGCCTGATAACGTCGTAGGGATTGTTGATACCTCGCGGAATGCATCAAGGCTACGAGGCGTGCCTCGTCCAGCTGGTCCAGCGAGTCCTCGCGGGCTCGCTGGTTAGCACCCTCGTCGTAGCCTTGCACCCTGGGTGACCCGTACTCCAAGTCCGTGGGGAGGACGGCCTCCGCGCCATGTACTAGGAAGAACGGGGTGAACCCGGTGGCTCTGCTTGGGGTTGTCCTTAGGCTCCACACAACCGCTGGTAGTTCTTGGAGCCATTTTCGCCCAGACTTGTTGAGCTGGTCGAAAATTCGGGGCTTGAGGCCCTGTAGGATCATGCCGTTGGCACGCTCCACTTGGCCATTGGTCTGTGGGTGTGCCACAGCCGCCCAATCCACGCGGATGTGGAACTTATCACAGAACTCCAAGAACTTCCGGCCGTGAAGCGGGACCCGTTGTACGTGATGATGGAGTTTGGCACTCCAAAGCGGTAGACGATGTCGGTGAAGAACGTGACCGCCGCTCGGCCCTTAAATTCGTGATGGGGCGCACCTCCACCCACTTGGAGAATTTGTCGATCGCGGCGGCGGGGTGGGTGAAGCCCCCCGGCGCCTTCCGCGAGGGGCCCGACGATATCCAGCCCCCATACGGCGAATGGCCATGTTACGGGGATGGTTTGCAGGGCGTGAGCGGGCAAGTTGGACTTGCGGGCGTAGAACTGGCACCCTTCGCAGGTGCGCACGATTTCGCTGGCGTCCGCGACCGCGGTAGGCTAGTAAAAGCCTTGGCGGAACGCGTTGCCAACGAGGGTGCGGGGTGCGGCGTGGTGGCCACAGATCCCTGCGTGGATGTCCCTTAGGAGCTCGCGCCCCTCGGGAATGGGTACGCACCGCTGTAGGATGCCGGAGGCGGCGCGCTTGTACAGCTCGCCGTCGACGAGGGTGAACGACTTGGCCATCCTGGCGATGCGCCTGGCCGCGGCCCGGTCTTCGGGTAGTTCCCCTCGAGCGATCCAGGCGATGTATTTCTCCCGCCAGTCCGCCCGGACGGGGGCCGGCTCAATGTCCATCACGTCAGCCTCGTGGGAGCCGTACCCCTCGAGGAGGGAGAGCACGTACGCCTCGTTCGAGGGGTCCTCGTCCCTGGGCTCCTCACCCGCTGGGCTCGAGGGAGCCCCCGAGGGTTCGTTGCAGTTCGAGGGGTAGGGCTCGAAGACGACCGAGGGTTGAGCGATGTCACGCGCGAAAACGTTCGGGGGGATGGTGATCCGCCCGGACGCAATCTTGGCGAGTTCGTCCGCCTCTTCATTGTACCTGCGGGGCACATGGTTGAGCTCGATGCCGTAGAACTTGTCTTCGAGGGCCCGCACGGCTTTGCAGTAGGCCTCCATCTTGTCGTCGTGGCAGCTCGCGTTCTTCATGACTTGATCGATCACGAGCTGCGAGTCCCCGCGCGCGTCGAGGCGCTTGACGCCCAACTCAATGGCGATTTTGAGGCCGCAGAGCAGGGCCTCGTACTCAGCCATATTGTTGGACGCGGGGAAGTGGAGGCGTACTGAGTACCGCATGTGTTCCCCGAGGGGTGACACGAAGAGCAGGCCCGCGCCCGCTCCCGTTTTCATCACTGAGCCGTCGAAGAACAGAGTCCAGCACTCTGCCTGGATTTGTGGGGGCGGCAGCTGCGTGTCTGTCCCAAGAGTTCCCAGGGCGCACGTATGTGCCCTGGAAGTTGCCCACGAACGTGTGGACTAGATCGTCCCAGTCATGGATCTGGCTGGCGGGCAAGTGCTCGAGCCATGTCCGGGCCGCGTCGCCCAGATGCAGGGGCAAGTTGCGGATGATGACCTCGTCATTAGTGGCCCCGCCAAGCTGTCAAGCCAAGCGGTAGTCGTTGAGCCAGACACGGGGATCCGTCTCGCCGTTGTACTTGACGATCGTCGAGGGTTGGCAGAAGCGTTGGGGGAACGCTGCCGCTCGGATCTCCCGGCTGAACACGCGGGTGCCCGGGGGCTCCGGCGTCGGGGAGCGATCCTCGCCGGCCGTCGTAGCGCCCACCCCGTCGAGGGTGGTAGCCTCTTGCCGCTCGTGCGTCCGCCTTGCTAATGCGCGGGCGTTGATGACGTTGCGAGCGTCGCCATCTAGTGCCTGCGCGCGTCGAGGAGTCGCTCCTTGGTAGGCGTGCGCCCCGCTCGGTGGGTTCTTCGCGCTTGTCCCCCTGCGTGCACGCGAGGGTTCGCCTCCCGGCGCAGCTTCGTCGCCTCGAGCATCCCCCGCCGGCGGATGCGTGAGGCTTAGCTCTCGGCCGCTGGACGGCCGCTTGCTCGATGAGGGTTTGCACCTCGCGGTGCATGTCTCGAGCCTCGGGGGTCGAGGGTGCTGGCATAGCCCGCCGGCGGCGTTGCGGCGGCCGACGAGCTTCGGCTCGCCCGTGGGGGGTACGTCCGCGTTTCCGACGTTGGGGACGGCGTTGATGTGGTCGCGGACTGTCGGCCCCGGCTCCCGCGCGCGTTCGCCTCGCGCGGAGGCCTCCCCCGCCATTGAGGCGCGGAGCAACCGCACCGTTCGGTACTCTTCCGCCGGCTTGGCCTCGAGCTCGCGGGCTTGGGCCGGTCGTGCGTCGACGTCGGCCCCAACGGGGAGCGCTTGGCCCCGCGGCCATGCGCGCGGCGATCCACGGGGGCGGGGTGTGACCTCCCCGTCTCCGGCGCCCACCGCGCCGGCGGCGTTGGCCGGATCGTTGGTGATGACGGCGCAACACTCCCGCGTGGGGTCGTAGCTCCGTGCCGGAGTCGTCGGAGCGGCCCGAACCGGTAGTCCGTGGCGTCGAGGAAACGCCGGAACGCATGGCCCGGGTCGGGCACGCCGGAGAAGTCCCACTCCGCGTAACCGTGGCGGTTGGCGGGTGGCATCGTGTCGACGGAGCCCGGGGGATGACTCATCTGCTGGCCGAGGTGCGGGGGTCCCCGGCGACGAAGACGTGGCGGCGGGCGGAACCCCGCGCATCGTCGTATTCACGTTGGCGTTATGGGCCGTCGTGGCGCCACGCGGCCCAATGGGGACGCGCGGTCGGAGACCGCGCGCCGTCCCGCCGGGGTGGTGGCGATCGTGGTGGCGGGCGTACCGCGGCCGGGCGGCGGCTCGCTCGGCCGCCGCCGCTCGGATCGCGCCTAACGCGAGCGCCGCCGCAGCGACGGTGGCGACGTGGAGCCGACGGGCCCGCGGCATCCGTGCTGCGGGCGCCGCGCCTCGTGGTGGTGCGCGCGGCGGGGGCCAATGCTGACCTAGCCTGACGCCGCGCGCGGAGCTCCTCACGGTTCGTGAGGCGCATGAGATAGCCGTTCCCCGTGGCCTGAAAGTTCAGGTCCCCAAAGCGGATTTCGAACCCGGCCGGGAGGGGGTCCGAGCTACCCATGCAGTAGCGTGTAGCACGATACTCGGTGCGAATCACCATGGAGGGAGTTGGCGAAATGACCTTAGGCGCTCGTTTGCCCCACGGTGGGCGCCAGCGTCGGTGCGGAATATGGTCCCGACACTAACCGGTAGATAGCGGCGCGTGGTCTATCCCTCAATGGTCGATGCTAAGTAACGAATGACACGAGAGGTTTTATCCTGGTTCCGCCGCGGGGCCGTACGTCCCGACGGAGAGGTGTGCTCGGGGCACTATATTACTTAGCACCGGGGGTGCTTGTAGTGGGGCAAATACAAGCAAGGCGGGAGAGGAAGTGTGGCTTCCAAGTCCCTGGAGGAGTAGCTGAAGATGTTGTGGGAGAAATGAGAAGTGAAGGTGTGGTGTGTGAAGTGTTCTTTTTCGTCCCCCCGCGGCTGGGGGCTCGCCTCCCCTTTTATAGGCCAAGGGGGCGGCGAGTTACATGCACGCCGCGCTATCCAGCTACGTGGGGGTGCACGTCGTGCTACGCTGTAGAGTGGGCGGCCGTCCGGACGATCTCCGCAGCGAACTGGCCATGATGGCCTACTTCGTATCCGAACAGTGGCGGTTCGAGGGTAGGAAGGCGGCAGATGGTGGTGGCGTCCCCCGATAGGCTTCGAGGGAGGCGGCCGATGATGGATGGTACGGGGTACGGGGAGCGGGCGAACGACGTTCCTTCCCAATGCGCTTCACGGTGGTGGAGTGGTTGCTACAGCGCCCGGCGTGCGCCTGCACGCGCGGGTACGGCGGCCACGCCGTCACAGTGGCCGGGATGGCGGTCCACCGGCCTAGCGCCTCCACCTAATCCTGTAAGGTCACGGGAAAGTGAAATCGAGGGTGCGCCCGGCCCCCCTTCGAGGGTCGGGCGCGTTAGCCGTACTGTAGTGGGCGCGCGGTGTCACGGGACTGACACCGGCCGTACCGCACAGTCCCTTCCCACAGTGGCGGGGATGGGCGCCTCCATGGGGAGTTGGTGCGGCGGCACGGGGCGTGAGCCCGGGCGCATGATGGCGCCGTCCCGCGGCGTCGGGCGTTAAATGCCCGTGTACGGGGCGGCGCACGCGTGCGGGGGCGCCCGTGAGTGTGGCGGGCCCCGGCCGGGGGGGCGGGACGGACCCTCGAGCGAGACGAGACTCGTTTGAGGGGGAGTGAGCCCTCGAGCGGGGCGGGACTACTCGAGGGAGGAGTTGCTCCTCGAACGGGGCGGAGCCCGCCCGAGGGGGAGTGCGCCCTCGAGCGTGGCGGAGCCCGCTCGAGGGGATTTCTAAGAGGGCCGTCTTGGTGGGCCGTCGGAGTCCCGCGGCGTGGGCCATGTCCTGCATGGTTAGTCACCTGCATGGTTAGGCTTAGCGTGTTTTGATACTAGGATTTAAGTGAGGGTTTCCCCGTTGTTTAAGGGGACCCCTAGGGCGGTCCCCGACAATCGCAGCCATCCAAGCTAACGCAGCTCAACTTGGTGAAGGCAACGCAAATATTGCCTTTGAGCTTGGACGCCTTCACCTTGTGGAGCCAAATCAATTCGTCGGAGGAAGTGTCCAATCATATTATGAGCAAGGGTATTATTATCAAGATCAAGATCATCAACATCAACCACCGGCGGAGGACTAGAAGATTTAGGAACTTTAGCTTTCTTTTCTTTTCTTTTTCTCTGTTATTTTCAGCTTTTGCTTATGTGTGTTTGCGTAGTATTTTCTGTTTTTATTTAAATTTCAGCAAGCATGTTAGTTTATTTTCAGTTTGTATTTCAACTTGATGTCATCATTAATAAAGACACCACCTTGATTATATCATTGGAAAAGTTACAAAATTCGTGCCATGATGATATATGATTATAATTGCAGCTTTGTTCATCTTTGTAATTGATCTATGCATGTTTAAGCTAGTGCTCTCTTAAAAATACAAATCTGAATTTATTTAAATGCTAGCTTAATTTTCAGCGGAGGTTATGATTAAAATAAAGACCCATAGTGTTTTATGTGCTCACAAGTTATGAATAGATTAAAGATGCCTTTTATGCTCAAAAATATCGCTAACCTTGTCACAAATATCACTTGTGTGTTGCTCAACCTATCCAAAGCCTTATATATATTTGAGTGCATAAACCTTAGTATACAAGATTTATTTTTGAGTGAGTTATTGCAGGCCATGATTTCTCTGGCCCGAGACTAAGAAAATTTGGTCATTCCGTTTTTGCGTATCTATCTTTTTGCTAGCCTTTTATCCGTGCATTGTGTATCCCCGCATCGGAGATCTCACAAACTTCGCCGGATATCCACCCTTAAACCAAATATCATCTTTTGTGATTACCTCCTTGACCACAACCTATCGTTGAGAATGGATCATCAATTCAAGGAAGATCGCAAGACGGTGCCGACATTGAAGATTTTAAGTATCTCTCCAAGGAAAAATATTTCCGGTACCTACCTTATTTTTCGCCTCTTTGCTCGAGGACGAGCAACGTCTAAGCATGGGGGAGGAGGTAGGTACGGTGCAGTTTTAGAGTTCAAAAGGGAGTATTTAAAAAAAATAATGTAATGATGAAAGAAAAAATTCGGCGATATACGTGACTTCCAAGGTGAAGAAAGAAAAAAAAATATATATAATGAATGAATGAAAGAAAGAAAAGAATGAGAAATATGAGAAAGAGAAAAAAAATATGCGTAAAGTAAACTCCCCGGTTCTCTAAGAGTGCATTCAAGGCTCCAAGTTAAAAAGATCCATTCTCATTTTCCAACCATGTGCAATCCGATAACGAGGACTTCCTTTGTGCCTCGGGATCACTCTTTGCCATTTGCACATGTCCACTCATCTAAAAGTGTGTGTATTTTTCTCTTTCCCCTCCTTGATTTAACATTATTTTCCAATGACCTTTTTGACGAGTCTCGGTAAGACCATGAGAAGCTTGTCTTGTTTTGACAACACCTCATTTATAAAATCTTGTTAGGGCTAAACTTTCCCAAAGCTCCATATAAAGCCTACCACATATATATGAGAGGGAAAGGAGTAGAATATATAGGCTTGAGAGACAAGTGAGATGAGAGTTCATGAGCAATATACAAGATGATTTAAATTTGTGAATTTGGTTTAGCTTTTCTTTATCTCGTTCTTTATTTCAAAAATTCTGAGATCTATTTAAAACTTTGTGAGCATGTTAATACTTGTGGGATAGGCTTAATAAGAATCCACCCTCCGTAGAGATGAAGGCTAGCACATTATGGAACTTTAATGAATTAAAATTTTGAGAGCATTATGTTTTCTCATGTGTGATCAAGTGCAAAGTTTAAACATTGTTTGGCAATGGTGATATCCATCGAAGGATTACTCGAGGACGAGCAAGGTTTAAGCATGGGGGAGATGTTGACGGTGAAAATCCGTCAACCTAGCCATGAGTTTACCTTCGGTGTTGGCATGAGTTTTATACCTTATCCATTGGTACTAACCCCCGTGGTATAACAAGTTCACGTGTGCATGTCGGTTTTGGAGTTTAATGTTTATGCAGGGTTTTAGTGTTGAATGCAAGACTTTCGGGATAAGTTCATCAAGCACCTCATGACAAGACCTTGAAGCCCCGTACAAGTCATGCAATGAAGCAAACTTAACTCCAAGAAGCCGGGGACTTGATCCGAGAAGACGACGGACTCCGGGGACACGACCGAGAAAAGTCTCGAATCTTGCAAGACAAGGAGTTGAGTCCAATTCGGAGAGAAACCGACGACATGGACCTACATGCGAAGGGGGAAACATCCGGGAAGCAAGGGAACCGACGTGGAGCGAAGGAGCCCTCGGGCCGGGCCTAAATGGGCCCGGGGCGGCCGGCCCGGTCCGGTCGGCCCGGAGCCCATTTAGGGCCCAAACGCCCCTCCTTTGCCCTAGCCGCCAATCGGGTTATTTATAGCCCCCTGACCGAGAGCCACGGGGAGAAGAATTCGTCTTCGGCCGCCGAGGAGCGAGAGAAGAGAGGGACACCATCTCGGAGAGGAGAGGGTCGAGCTAGTTGACTAGGGTTTCCCTAGCCGACGTGGGAACCTTGCACGGAAGACCACGTCGGAGTTCCGGAGCTAGAAGCAAGATCAAGGAAGGATCCCGGTGGTGATCTTGTGTATGTATCATTGTCATAGTTGAATTATCAAGTTGAATCTTTTCTTAGCGATCAAGTGTTTCCTCGAAGATTTCGTTTTTCGATCGGCTTTGCTTATTCCAATTCTATTCGCACGATAGATTACATAGGGTGTTCTTGTAGCCGCGGTGGCTAGAGGTACACGCCGGATCTTCCGAAAGAATCTCGACTTGTCTTTTGACTCGCCCTAAGCTCCCCGCATGAATAGGGATACGTTGTGACGAACGGGGGTCTCGAAAGGCGGATGTTTTCGGATTTGGACGGGAAACCACGATTTAAAGAGGCTTCTATTAAGATTCGATTTGCTACTTCTTCTCTTGCTTGGAACTTCAACAAAAGGCTTACCCCGATCCCTCTAGATCGGTTTATCTACCCAATCTTACTTTGTTTTCTCCGGTCTTTAGTAGATTAGATTCGTTTTGTGTCTTTTACTTAGATGCATTAGGTTCTTTATCGAAGATTGGAGTTACATGGCTTTAATAGATTAAGTTTTGCGTCACACATTTGTTCCACGGATTCGATACCTTGGGTTCACCACTCGAGGGAAGAAGGGTCCCTTGACTACGACGGGAGACTTGTACGCTTGCGAGTCACAAACGAACTTTGATACAATTATTAACCGTCAACACTAATCGAAAAGCCTGTTTAGCACAGACTGGGGATGAGTGAGTTCGGCAATGGCATCGCCATGGCCATCAAGGCGCTCCAAGATGACTTCGATCTCGTCGATGTCTTCTGGTGCGCCGCCCTGGAAGCCGCGCGGCTGGATGGAGTAGTCGACGCCGGTATGCGTCGCCATGGCGGCCAAGCCCAGGGTGGTGCCGAGGCGGATGCCGTGGACAGCCACCTCGTCCACGCGATCTTCTACCGCGGCGAGGCGCTCCGCCGGCGTGTCTCCAGGAGCGTTCACCTTGTCAGCCAATTGCTTCACCAGCATTTTCAGCTGGTCAAGCTCGGCGTCGCGGGCTGCGAAGTAAAAGACAATGATGGTTAGTATCAAAGTCGAATTGGATTGGAGGGTAATCTAAGGGATATACCGTCGATGGTTGCCAACAACTGTTTGCGCTGGTCCTCCCACTCGAGTTCGGCGATTCCAGCCTTCTTGGAGACATCCTCCAGTTCACGCTGGGCCACCTCGAGCTCCGCCTTGAAGCGGAGGGCGTTGAGCTCCCCGTAGGGCACGGGGGACTAGTTGTTCGACTCCGAGGAGTCGTCCGGCAGAGCCTGATTCATGGCCGGCGCGAGGGGCGGGTTCCATTGGATGAGCCTGAAACAGAGAAGATCGTCAGAAACAGAGGAAAATCTAGTAAGAATCATGAGGGAAGTTCACGATCACTGCCTCTGACGCGCGCCGGCGCGGCTTCCTTCCGCCTCGTCGGCGGCGCGACGCCTGTTGCTGCTACCCGCCATTGGTTCTTGGAGCTGCGCTGATGGCGAAAAGTAGGCTTGGGTTGGCAAAGGTTTGAAGGCTAAAGGCTTGATGAAAGGCTAGGGGCACCTACGGTTTTATTTATAGGGATGATGAAGAGATCGTGGCCTTGGATCGTGGTGCATATCCCGAGAAACTTGGAAAGAGGAGAGGTTTCCTTAACCGAATCGCCGTCGGGTCATTTGGAATTCAAGCTGAGTCATATTCGGTTGGCTGGCTCGGCTGAGTTGCGGTCGGAGTGTTGTTCGGGTATAGCACTGTTTGACCATTAGTTACTGAATGAATCGTCCAGGAGTTGCAAACAAAGTCATGCAGAGAAAAGGAAAATGAAGTTTATAAAAGGCAATGTTACAAGGACGGTTAATTCGGTTACACATTGCTCAGTACAACTAAATGTTCAAGTACTTTGCAATTACACTAGAGGTATTTGATATTATCTGATTAATGTTCTTCAGCCGTTCCTGATAATCTTCCTGAGTATTGGACAGGACGGAGAGTTGTGCCTCGAGCTGGTTTGCTTCAATCATGGCCGCTGATGCTTCCTCTTGGGTTTTCTCTATTAATCCAGGGAGCTCGGCTATCTTTTTCTCGCCAACTTCAATTTCAGCTGACAAATTCCTCAGCTCAGTTTCTAGTGCAGTTTTTCTGGCGATTTCCAACTCAAGAGCGGACTGCAGATTGGTCAACATTTCCTTGTTGCTCTCAATTTGGGCTTGTGAGCCTTTCACAGTTTGTTCAGCTCTGGCTTTCTTTTGATCAACAACTGGTCGGGAGGATTGGCTCTTCAAGGCCCGCCTTATTGCCACATAGTGAATGTCCAGATCTGGGATAGGCTCCAGGGAAGTTTTGATGTCTTCAGGGAGCTCTTGATCGATGGATTCAAGCATTTCCTCGAAGTGATCAACATCTCTGACTTGATCTCGGGCATCTTTTTGCAGTCAGGAAAAGATTTCTCTGAGCCTTGCATGGTTTTCCTCCGACAGAGCCTGATTTGGAGTTCCTCCATCCCCTGTTTCGGCAGTTGGGTCATTCACCATAAATGAAGAACTTGGTGGTGATAATGTTTGATCCTGAGAGAGAAGGATTGCCGAATTAGGAATGGTTTATTAAAAGGAGATAACAGAGTTGGGTGCATGCGCTTACCTCATGCCTGATTCCCTGAACTGGAGCAGGGACTTGTTCAGGTTCAGGGGGAATTTCTTGGGCAACTAGTGGAAGAGGAGTCTGAGGAGTTCTTGGCAAAGCTGAAGCTTCTACTTGAGGGGAAGCTGGTGCAGTCCCTGGTGAATTTGAGGCTTCTGGCTGAAATGAAGGTGGATTTATCCCTGTTGAGACTGAGATTTCTGCTTGGACAGGGGGAGATTGAACCCTTGGGGAGCTTGAGGCTTCTGGTTGGATTGGTGGGTTCATTTCTGGTGAAGCTGGCACTTCTGCTTGAGGAGGGGGTGATTGGATCCCTGGTGAAGTTAAGGTCTCTGTTTGAGCAGAAGATGGTTGAGCCCTTAGTGAACTTGGAGAAAGAGTTTCCATGTGTTGATTCACCAATGTTTCTTCTGCAGATACTAAATAAAGAGTAAATGCCAGTGTGAGTTATGATCTTTGAAAAGAAAGAAGCAATGAAGGTCATACCAACAGGTGGATCATTAGCAGATTCTGAAGCTGTTGATGGTTGTTGGGTTCTAGTCTGGAATTGCACAAGATGAAATATGTCAGAGTAAGAGTGGTCTTGTGTTTAAGAAAGAAAATATGTTACCTTAATGGGGACCTTTTTAGTGGTTCTTTTCTTCTTGGTAGCTGGAGGTGCAACCAAGGGTAGAGCTTTTCTCTTATCAGAGGTTGAGCTGATGAGAGTAGGGTCCATTGTAGCATATCTGGCCATCAGCTGAGCCAGAGTTGTGGACTTGAATCTCAAGGCAGAGATTGGGCCTACCACATTATAAGCAATTGCCCTGGCTCGAGGGGCAGGTACTGTATTCTGCAAGGGGTGGCCAAAATCATGATTAGTAGTGAAGAGTATGCCTGGTCAAAGAAAAGATAAGTATGTTACCTCTGAAGTTGGCTGAAAGTCAGGCATCGGCTCAAGACAGAATGAGTGCATTGGCTCATTGAAGATATGGTCATGGAAATCTTGCCACCAGGAGATAAAGAGAGGGTGAGCTATTGTTGTTGGTGTGAAAAGTCAGGTATAAAGAGTTGCGCTGCAGTTGTATTCAAAGACCCTTCTGGCTTGAACGCTCTCTGTGATTTCTTCTCTGGGTTTGAGGAACTCATGAAGAAATAGACTTGGAGGCATTTGGCCTAGCTGTCGGGCCATCATATTTGGTTGATAATACTCATAGGTGCTGTGATTTAACCTTCCCCCACAAAATTCTACTGGCAAGGCGCATGGATGGATAAAGATATTGAAGATCTCTATAGATCTTGCATCATGGCATCCAGTTTCAAAGGAGAATTCAAAGGGGAGAGTCAAATTTTCATTGTTCAGATAAGGGCGCCAAAGGGGATCAGTGAAACCTCTGAAGAAGAGCTCAAAAAGCTGACTGACATTCTGGTCAATAAATATGGTTGAAGCAGCTTCTCCATGGGTTTGGCATCCTCTGGTAATCTGGGCTTCTCCTTCCTTGTGGTTGGATGAAGGGAAAAGCCGATTGTTGAGATTGACACCAACAATCCGGTGCATGTACAGTTGCAGCCACATTTGCACAAACCACCAAGGGCCGTTGACACATGATATCTTCTGGCCGGTGTGCATTTGGGAAATAGTCTGATGGAGCATATGATACACACTCCCTAGGAGATATTTTCCAAGAGGGATGCGACGACCAGTAGCCAAATTTGTAGCCATGGCAATGTGATTCAAAGTTGGCTCATTGGCTTTACCAAAAAAATGAATCTACACAGCCACATGTTCAGGAACGCCCTGTATTCAACTTCACCTAGAGGGTCGTCTTTCATGTGACATTAGATATATGACTTGTATCCACTTCCTGTCTTCACTCCTTTCTGCCTTGTGGAGCCTCTGTATTGGAAGGGATACATGGGTCCTGAAATGTCAAGGCCGGTGATCATGCATACATCGGCCAAAGTAGGAGACATTGGGCCGTGACCAAAGAGGAAAGCATTGACGCCATTTGACCAAAAATGGCAGGCTGCTATCAAAAGATTTTCATTCTTTGGGGTTTCGGCCAAAGATAACTCCAAGCATTGGGTGATGCGGAGGCTGTCCCAATTGCTAGTTTTGGCGCTGTTATCTGCAAGTATCCTCTTATACCAATTTCTCCAACCTGCAATTGGGGGCAAAGGCCAGTTCTTGAAAGCATCTTGCCACAGGGGAGGCCCTGATAAAGCCGCTTTGAAAGGGATTCTCTTGGATTCGGCTTCAATGAACTCGCGGGGATCAGAAGTTCCCACAGGTCCGAGGAAATATGATGTTGAGTTGGCCTCGGTGTGAATCAAAAGCTCGGTGGAAAGCTCCTATCAAGAGAAAACGGAAGGAGAAATCTGAGGTAGGAGTCAGACAAATAATGCCGAATGAACCTTAAGGGGATGAAATTTACCTGAGCAGCTTGATTTTGATCCGCCATTGAAGATTTGAGCTTGGGGAAAAGATGACCTAGGGTTTGGATCTGAACGGAGACCCCGATGGATTGCAAGGAGGAAGAATAGGTGTTGAACATATTTGACTTGAAGACGTTGGCATTTACAATCAATTTCGGAATAAAATCACTTTTATCCCGTAATTGAAGGGGCATATGTTAACACCAAAAATTGGTACAGGAGAGAGGCTGATTTGTGGGCCTAACATGGTAACAAATCCCGTTCAGTGGGGGGAGATTTCTTCAGAAGATTCGGCAGAGATGCTTGCGGTCGGCAGTTTGTTTCCGTTCGGCAAAGGGACTGTTTGCGTTGATTTCGCGGGATCGCGTGGTGACGTGGCTCGAACGGAAGGGACGAATGGATGGATAAGCATTCGCACTTGGGCATTAAATTAGGTATCAAATATTGTGCTCGTAGTCCACACGGAGTCATGTTAAGACAGGGTATAAATATGAACCCTGGATGTATGTAATTGCAATTGAACATGCTCATAACAAACCGGCTTTACGCCAAAATCTCGAGTCCTCTAGTCGTGTCGTCAAGTTCTTCGAGAGGGTTCATCGATCCGTCGACCTCCGTAAGTACCAACAACCTTGTATCATGTCTAGTATCATGCGGTGGATTTAGATCGTGATGCAAGTAGTCTTGTCACCTTGCTTAGTATCATGCGGTAGATTTAAGCTTGGTTCAAGAGGGTTTCTTGTTAGATCACGAGCCATGCGGTGGGCTAAGATCTAGCTTGGAGCTAGTTATCGGCTCTAATAGATTTGGCAAGATCTAATAGATTCATTAAGTTACCACGTGTTGCTTTGAGTTTTACTTCATGTTTAAATTCATGTAACACTCTTTTGCCCAATTTAGATTGGTTTGAATCGGCTTTATCTAGTTCGGTGATTCTTATGTAACATGCTCACATCTTTGCCTCAATAAGGCACGTGGATCACGTGTTCTCCAATAGCCGAAATCGAATCAATCTAAGTTGTCACGTGTTGTGGGTTCAAGCTTGTTAATCTTGTCTAAACCTTGACAGAACCGGGTATCATGCGGTAGATGCAGGTTTTTGGGTTGTTTTAGAGCTAATCATCTGATGGATTAGATTTTGATTCAATCTGATAGGTTTATCATCTTTAGCAATGTTTGTTCCTTCTCCACGGATCCCGATTCGGCTGTACAGCCGTATTCGGTTATGCTTTCATGAGTAAAACGTGTTTATAAGTTATGTTTTAAATAACGCATGCTTTTAACTTTCCATATTTAGATTGTATCATGCGGTGGATAGATCTTTTTGTGGTTGGTGGTGTGATTTTAAACAAGTTGTATCATGCGGTGGATTAACTTGTTTGAATTCATGCTTGACGGGTTTCAAAGTATCTAGACATGCGATAGACTAGTGCTCTGAGCCTATGCATGCTTGTTCATTACATATTTGTAATCATGCTTTACTTCGTTTACTTTTACTGTTATTTATCCTCGAGGATCGGTCATGATCTTGTGCACGAGCAACGTTATTTAGACAAAGATCGATCTTTCGTCACGCTTACGTCATCTGTTCGGCTATGTTCTGTTTTATGCTTTAAAGCTCCCGAATGGTTTTCAATCTGTTGACAGATAGCTTCTCATAGCTATATGTCATCTTACATGGCTTTCTAGCCGCAAATATGGAACTGCCTGGTACCACCCGGCAAGTTCCAAGCTTTGACATTTAACTGTATTCCCCTTTGTTAATTTCAGGAAAATTGACTGGCACGCTTTGGAATCTGTTCGCGTGTTAAGTCAGCTTCGTTCGGCTTGCTGTGTGTTTGGCGCAGGGTGTGGATTTTGCGTCAACAGGAAGCACGGCCTCGCGTGTGTAACCCGCGAGGAGCGTGGTCACCGGCGGCGAGGGAAGCGGCGGCGGTGATGCGGTGAAGAGAGGTGCGGTGCGGTTGCCGTCGGGAGAGAGAGAGAGGGAGAGAGGTGCAGTAAACTGGATCTGAGAGAATTGACTGCGCGGTGAAAGGGAACGGCGGGTTAACCCCAGGTAAACGAATATTGTTGACGGTGAAAATCCGTCAACCTAGCCATGAGTTTACCTTCGGTGTTGGCATGAGTTTTGTATCTTATTCATTGGTACTAACCCCCGTGGTATAACAAGTTCACTTGTGCATGTCGGTTTTGGAGTTATGTGTTTATGCAGGGTTTTAACGTTGAAAGCAAGACTTCCGGGATAAGTTCATTAAGCACCTCATGACAAGACCTTGAAGCCCGATACAAGTCAAGCAATGAAGTGAACATGACTCCAAGAGCCCAAGGACCAAGCCCGAGAAGATGATAAACTCCGAGGACCGAACCGGAAAAGTCTTGAATCTTGCAAGACAAGGAATTGAGTCCAATTCGGAGAGAAACCGACGTCAAGGGCCCACATGCAAAAGGGGAGAACATCTAGAAGACGTGGGAAGCAACACGGGCGAAGCGAAGCCGCGGGATGGGCCGGGTGGGCCCCGGCCGGCCGGCCCAGGCCGGCCGGCCCCGGCCCATTCGGGGCCCAATCGGCCTCTCCTTTGACCTAATTGCTTCTCGGGCTATAAATAGCCCCCTAACCGAGAGCCACGCGAACCGAAGTCGTAATCCGCCGCCGAGGAGCGAGAGAAGCTTGAGGGACACCATCTCGGAGATGAGGGTCGTGCTAGTTGTCTAGGGTTTCCCTGGCCGACGTGGGAACCTTGCATGGAAGACCACGTCGGAGCTCCGGAGCGAGGATCAAGATCGAGGGAGGGCCCCGGTGGTGATCTTGTTCATGTAATCCTTCATGGTGAAGTTTGTAAGTGAATCCGATTTCTAGCGATTAAGTGCCTTCTCGATGATTTTGATTTCTTCTTGGTTTTGCTTCTTCTACGATCTAGTCTATAGCTAGATTACATAGGGTGCTCTTGTAGCCGCGGTGGCTAGAGGTGCATACCGGACCGGCCAAGTGATTTCAACTTGTTCTATCGAACTCGCCCTAGACTGCCCGCATGAATAGGGATACGTTGTGACAGAACGGGGGTCTCGAAAGGCGGATGTTTTCGGAGTCGGATGGGAAAGCCACGATTTAAAGATGCTTTTAATGAGATTCGCTTTTCTATCTTCATCTATCTTGTTTGGAGCTACAACATAAGCATGATCTAGATTCTCTAGATTGGTTATCTATTGCTTTCTCTTGCTACCTCTTTAGTAGATTCGATTAGATTCGTTTTCTTTATGAGTTAGTAGATTAGATGCAACTTGTCTTCATTAGATAGCTTTACCTTGCTTTACTAGATTGAATCCTTGCGTTGCACATTGTTCCACGGATTCGATACCTTGGGTTCACCACTCGAGGGAAGAAGGGTCCCTTGACTACGACGGGAGACTTGTCCGCTTGCAAGTCACAAACGAACTTTGATACAACTATTAACCGTCAACAAGCCCCTTTTTCTGGCGCCGTTGCCGGGGAACAAGCAATCAAGATCCGATCTAGTATCGCTTATCTTTCAGTTTTTCTTTTGATTTTCTTTTGCATCTCTTATGTTTGATCATCCTCAAAAGAAAAAAAAATCAATCTAATCTAGTTTTGATTAACCCTAGTTTTTATGTTTAGATTTTTGTTTTATTACTAACCCTAACCGGAGATGGTTGGCTACCTCTCCAAGAAACCCAAACTTTTTTGTGGATGATCCAGGAAAACTTTACAGGCAAAGGTGACGTGCAACACAAGCTAAAGGGGTGGAAACCCTAAATTCAAAAGTTGAAGTCGAAGGACCGTCAAAATCTCCAAGGGAATCACCACCTCCAAGTCCAAAGGAAGATCAACCTCAACCACCGGAGCGCTACGCACCCCGGACATCGTTGATCTACCTATCATAAACCTTCAAGACGCGGGAGGCCGTTCAAGATCAAGGTCTCAACTATCCGCATGACGATTGCGAGAGCTGAATGCATACGAGCCGGATTCCTTGAGTGGCATATCGGTTCACTTAAGAGGAGGATGGAGAAGATGGAGATGGAGAAAGAAGCTCAACACCTAAAGGCTGCCAAGGCAAGATCCACATGCGAAGTGTTCATCATGATGAAGATGCTAGAGACGCAAGTGGGACAACTTGTCGGGCGCCCGATGGGTAACCAAGAAGAATATCCGAGACAACTCCAATGTCCCAAGACGGCAAAGGCTACTCAAGCTCACTCGGGAGAGATGAAGGATCACACTAGAGACCATGAAGATCACAACCGAAGGACCGGAGTTCGAGATGCCGAGCCACAAGGAAGTTGTTGCATCCGTCAAGACCAAAGGACAAAGCCAGCCTGTGAAGACCAAAAAAATTGACTAAGCCAAAGTGGGTACCCAAGATTGCAACGCCCACAAAGAGCGTTGATCCGAAGTAATCAAGTGAAGAAGTCTAGCCATGGACTATAAACGAAGCGCTAGGCGGGAGGCAACCCGTTTCGTCAAGTCAAGAATAAGCTACCGGGAGGACAACCCGATTCCAGGTTTTTCGAGTCTTTTTAATTCAGTTTTGAATTTTACTACGCAAAACATTAGACTTAGAATGGTTGAACAATATTAGAGACATAATCCTTGGTTGAATATTTTGCTTGATCATAAACCCTTTACATGAACCATCCTATGTGATTGTTTGCTTCTTTTTCGAGAAACCACAACCAAAACAAAAAAAAATTCAGAACCAAACTCAACCTTTCATCCTCTTTATGATGTTGTGGTTGACTTGTTTTTCATGCTATAAACACACGAGTAGAGCCATGACTTATATCTAGATGTTATTTAAATTTCAGCATGTGGTAGGACTCGCGTGAACCTAGAAGCTTGATTTTTGGTTGGTTTAAAAATCCATATCCTTGGTTTCTCTAAGATTAGAATTTTTCTAGGCCTCACTTAATTTTATTTCATTCAAAATCTCTCTCATCTAATCAAAATTAGGACCTAAACCTATGCCCCCATGATCAAGCCGGGAAAAGCTTGCTCTCAACTAATGAAGGCAAACTATACCGGTGAGACCGAAATCGACGTAGTCGAAAAATATTTTCGACTTACATTTGTTTTTAATGGGTTAAAAACTTCTCTAAATTTATGCTTGAGCTCTTGCATGGCTCTGAAAAATATTTTTAAATTTCGAAATTAGAGGAGTGCTTAGCCTTAAACACACTTAACGGGAGGCAATCTAGTTAACCTAACCATGCATGCACCATGATACATCACGGGATGCCCCTCCAACATATTTAAACCACATGCAAGGTACAAGCATGGGGGGCAGCCAAGGCTTTGTTTTGTAGGAATATCATGGATGCATGTGAGGCAATGGAGTATGGAAGTAAATCAAGCGAAAACATCAAGTGGAAGGAGCAATAATGCAAGCGAAGGAGTGGACGGGAACGTTTGGAAAGTGTACGCGATCACGAAGCAACATGAATGCACTAGAGAATAACCGAGCCAAGAGGAGGAGAGAGGTAAGTCTTTCATCCAACTCTTTGTTCGTGTGCTCTAGTTTGTAGGCCGGAATCACCTTAGACTTAGCCATCCACCGCGTTTGTTTCGTGCAACAAATCACATCCTTAATCCACTCAAAGTCCAGACTCCAAAATAATATTTGTGTACCTTGTTACCGGGTGAAAACCCCGGATATATATTTGTGAGGGAGAGCGCTGCAATTATGGAAGAAAACTACAAGCCTTTTCACCAAAGAAGAAGGGATCATCGTCGTCTAAGCCATCATCGACAACCCCTTCGAGGAGGCACTCGGTTTCCGAGTTTCCTCGGAGTATTGAGGAGGACACGGCACCTCCGAGGAGGAACCACACTCTTCTCCTCGGTGGCATGAGGGCCACACGAAACTCGTTTATTAGGTTTACCAAACTTCAATAACATATGGAGGAGCCGCCTGTCCAACCTCACCACTTGACACGATCATCCGCTCCACCTCCATGTGCTCCATGGCATTCCAATGGGTTTATCATCATGACGGAGGAGGAGAGGAAGCTCGCTCACCTTGAGTAGAGGCTTGTAGCGAACGTCAATTTCGACAATCAAGCTCTCCACATATTGGGTTTCACACGGGACACCGGTGCAATTCTCTAACGGAGTGTCGGCAAACACCCACAAAGAATTCGCCTAGGAAATTTTCATGACCATGGCGCATACCCTTGATGAAGGAGTGCTGAGTCTCTCATTCCGTTGGAGGGAGCCCACAAGTGGAGAAGAAGGAACATTGTCGGAAGGGTAACCTTGATCAACGATGCTATTTCTAGCACTTTGATGGGGTAATCTCCTTTCATCCATGGGTTGCAATCGATCTTGAGATGTAATCATACTTTGTTGGATTATCTATCTATCGTCTTTTGTTGGAAATACTTTAATGCTTAAGGTTAGCTACCATGCCGTAAAGGGAGTAAGGGCTCTAATGCTTCCTTGGATCCATTCAACACAATCCCCGATAGATTAGATTGGTTTTCATGTTCGAAATGATTGCATGTTCTAGTATCGTAGACCCATGGGCGAGTGTCCCCTATTTTCAAAAGGGAGCTCCGGAACAAGTATGTGCATGAAGGCACATGGGAAGGTTTTTGGAGTATGATCACGGGAAGAGACCATCAACGAAAAAAATACTATCCGGAACCCATTATCCAAGTGTGTCACTTTTGTGCAAGTGGATTTTTGGGAGAACAAGAGAGACAAAGATAACCAACACGGAGTTGAATTGGCTTTACTCGGCTTTGATTGCCAAGTGGCCAATAGACCCCACTCACCTATGATCAACCGGTGGTGTTGTTAAGCAACATCGAGTTCGGAAGATATTGGTTCGGGGTGTTGCCTCTCCATATTGGCTATCTCTTTAAAACCGGGTATTACAAGGAACCCGAATCATCTCCTACCCGGGACTTCCCTAGGAATATATGAAGAAAGGAAAATATAAAAGTGAAGATGAGAGAGGAGGCTTCCAAGTGGCCTAGGTGAATTTGCCCCTTCCGGATTGAAGATTAAAATTTTTTTTGAGGGGAAGAAGATTGGTTAGAGGAAGGACTTCTTGTGCCGGCAAAGAAAAATAAAAGAGAAGGATTATAGGATAAGGATCTTCTATGGCCCAAGAATAAGGTGCACAACAAAATTATGTCCCGCCATTGGGAGGAACCCCGGCGCCGCCGAGTTACTACGGTGATGTACCAATGCAAGCATGGGGGAGTGGTGCAGCCATACCCCCACCATTTTTGCGGTGCCCAACGTAGCCTTTGCGGAGCCATATGCACACCTTCCTCAACCACAACAAAATGCAGCCACCATTGGAGGATACGCTGCAAGGAACATGCAAATTATTGCAGCCATCCAAACCAATGCAAACCAAATGGGTGAAGGAAATGCAAACGTCGCTTATGTGCTTGGACACCTTCACCTAGCACCGTCAGACAATTCATAGGAGTAGTGGTGCATTCCTATTACAAGTAAGGGTACAACAACCAAGACTATCAATATCAACCACCGGCGGAACATTAGAGAGAGGAGGAGCTTTAGTTATCTTTCCTTTACCCCCTTTTCTTTAATTTTCGGCTTATTTGCGCCTATGTATGCGTAGTGTTTTCAGTTTTTTATTTAAAATTCAGAAAGTGTGTTAGTTTAATTTTTTTCATCATGTATCTTAGTGTTTATTTTCATCATGAATAATGTCGCCACCAAGTTTTTACCTTTGGTAAAGTTACAAAGTTTGTGCCAAGATGATATATGATTATAATTGCCGCTTTGTTTATCTTTGTAATTGATTTATGCAAGTTTGAACTAGTGCTCTCTTAAAAATACAAATCTGAAATTATCTAAATTCTAGCTTAATCTTCAGCGGAGGTTATGATTAAAATAAAGACCCATAGTGTTTTATGTGCTCTTAAGTTATGAATAGATTAAAGATGTCTTTTATGCTCAAAAATATTGCTAACCTTGTCACAAATATCACTTGTGTGTTGCTCAACCTATCCAAAGCCTTATATATATTTGAGTGCATAAACCTTAGTGTACAAGATTTATTTTTGAGTGAGTTATTGCAGGCCATGATTTCTCTGGCCCGAGACTAAGAAGCTGGTCATTCCGTTTTTGCGTATCTATCTTTTTGCTAGCCTTTTATCCGTGCATTGTGTATCCCCGCATCGGAGATCTCACAAACCTCGCCGGATATCCACCCTTAAACCAAATATCATCTTTTGTGATTACCTCGTTGACCACAACCTATTGTTGAGAATGGATCATCAATTCAAGGAAGATCGCAAGACGGTGCCAACATTGAAGATTTCAAGTATCTCTCCAAGGAAGAATACCCCGGTACCTACCTTATTTTTCGCCTCTTTGCTCGAGGACGAGCAACGTCTAAGCATGGGGGAGGAGGTAGGTACGGTGCAGTTTTAGAGTTCAAAAAGGGAGTATTTTAAAAAATATATATATAATGAAATAATGATGAAAGAAAAAAATATTCGGCGATATGCGTTATTTTCAAGGTGCAGAAAGAAAAAAATATATATATAATGAATGAAAGAAAGAAAGAAAGAAAAGAATGAGAAATATGAGAAAGAGAAAAAAACTATGTGCGTAAAGTGAACTCCCCGGTTCTCTAAAAGTGCATTCAAGGCTTCAAGTTAAAAAGATCCATTCTCATTTTCCAACCATGTGCAATCCGATAACGAGGACTTCCTTTGTGCCTCGGGATCACTCTTTGCCATTTGCACATGTCCACTCATCTAAAAGTGTGTGTATTTTTCTCTTTCCCTCCTTGACTTAACATTATTTTCCAATGACCTTTTTGACGAGTCTCGGTAAGACCATGAGAAGCTTGTCTTGTTTTGACAACACCTCATTTATAAAATCTTGTTAGGACTAAACTTTCCCAAAGCTCCATATAAAGCCTACCACACATATATGTTATGAGAGGGAAAGGAGTAGAATATATAGGCTTGAGAGACAAGTGAGATGAGAGTTCATGAGCAACATACAAGATGATTTAAATTTGTGAACTTGGTTTAGCTTTTCTTTATCTCGTTCTTTATTTCAAAAATTCTGAGATCTATTTAAACTTTGTGAGCATGTTAATACTTGTGGGATAAGCTTAATAAGAATCTACCCTCCGTAGAGGTGAAGGCTAGTACATTATGGAACTTTAACGAATTAAACTTTTGAGAGCATTATGTTTTTTTTTTTCATGTATGATCAAGTGCAAGGTTTAAACATTGTTTGGCAATGATGATATCCATCGAAGGCTTACTCGAGGACGAGCAAGGTTTAAGCATGGGGGAGATGTTGACGGTGAAAATCCGTCAACCTAGCCATGAGTTTACCTTCGGTGTTGGCATGAGTTTTGTATCTTATTCATTGGTACTAACCCCCGTGGTATAACAAGTTCACTTGTGCATGTCGGTTTTGGAGTTATGTGTTTATGCAGGGTTTTAACGTTGAAAGCAAGACTTCCGGGATAAGTTCATTAAGCACCTCATGACAAGACCTTGAAGCCCGATACAAGTCAAGCAATGAAGTGAACATGACTCCAAGAGCCCAAGGACCAAGCCCGAGAAGATGATAAACTCCGAGGACTGAACCAGAAAAGTGCTGAATCTTGCAAGACAAGGAATTGAGTCCAATTCGGAGAGAAACCGACGTCAAGGGCCCACATGCAAAAGGGGAGAACATCTAGAAGACGTGGGAAGCAACACCGGCGAAGCGAGCCGCGGGATGGGCCGGAGTGGGCCCGGGCCGGCCGGCCCGGCCGGCCGGCCCCCCCAATTCGGGGCCCAATCGGCCTCTCCTTTGACCTAATTGCTTCTCGGCCTATAAATAGCCCCCCGACCGAGAGCCACGCGAACCGAAGTCGTAATCCGCCGCCGAGGAGCGAGAGAAGCTTGAGGGACACCATCTCGGAGATGAGGGTCGTGCTAGTTGTCTAGGGTTTCCCCGGCCGACGTGGGAACCTTGCATGGAAGACCACGTCGGAGCTCGGAGCGAGGATCAAGATCGAGGGAGGGCCCGGTGGTGATCTTGTTCATTTAATCCTTCATGGTGAAGTTTGTAAGTGAATCCGATTTCTAGCGATTAAGTGCCTTCTCGATGATTTTGATTTCTTCTTGGTTTTGCTTCTTCTACGATCTAGTCTATAGCTAGATTACATAGGGTGCTCTTGTAGCCGCGGTGGCTAGAGGTGCATACCGGACCGGCCAAGTGATTTCAACTTGTTCTATCGAACTCGCCCTAGACTGCCCGCATGAATAGGGATACGTTGTGACAGAACGGGGGTCTCGAAAGGCGGATGTTTTCGGAGTCGGATGGGAAGGCCACGATTTAAAGATGCTTTTAATGAGATTCGCTTTTCTATCTTCATCTATCTTGTTTGGAGCTACAACATAAGCATGATCTAGATTCTCTAGATTGGTTATCTATTGCTTTCTCTTGCTACCTCTTTAGTAGATTAGATTAGATTCGTTTTCTTTATGAGTTAGTAGATTAGATGCAACTTGTCTTCATTAGATAGCTTTACCTTGCTTTACTAGATTGAATCCTTGCGTTGCACATTGTTCCACGGATTCGATACCTTGGGTTCACCACTCGAGGGAAGAAGGGTCCCTTGACTACGACGGGAGACTTGTCCGCTTGCAAGTCACAAACGAACTTTGATACAACTATTAACCGTCAACAAATATTCTCTGCAGATGCTTTATTCCTTTTAACTGCCCTTCGGTTGAGACTGAGCGTTAAGTCTGTAAAGATTGGAACTTCCGATGATTTTCTCAGAGCTTCCGAGGCCCGGAGCCTCCAAAGAATTCCTCAGAGCTTCCGAAACTTGAATTCCAGAGACAGTTGACTTTCACTCCTTTTGAGATTTTGAACCTTTTATCAACTGATATCCTTAGGTCATGGTACCCTTGACTCAAGTGGCTAGAAAAATAAGCAATCACACACAACTATAGCCACTTAAGACAAATTAAGGATATGAAAGTAGATTTTGAAAAACCTTTTAAGATAGTGTTTTCACACACACTTTTTCAAACAAATTTTCAAAGAATACTATTAGTTTGAAGCAAACAATTATGGCATGCTAGAGATCAAACCACGCAACGAGAATCAAGAATATTTAGTTCATTCCTTAAGCTACAAAACCTTGACTCATCGAGAGGTTTAGTGAAGATATCGGCTAGTTGTTTGTCAGTGCTTACATGACTTAAAACGATATCTCCTTTGGCTTCGTGGTCTCTCAAGAAGTGATGACAGATGTCTATATGTTTTGTGCGAGAATGGCTTACAGTGTTGTTTGCAAGCTTTATCACACTTTCATTGTCACACAAGAGTGGGATATGGGAAAAGTGACATCCGTAATCTTTTAAGGTTTGCTTCATCCAAAGTAGTTGAGCACAACATGCGCCGGCTGCAACATACTCGGCCTCGACGGTGGAAAGGGCTACTGAGTTTTGCTTTTTAGAACTCCAAGACACAAGGGACCTACCAAGGAATTGGCATGTCCCCGATGTACTCTTTCTATCTACCTTGCAACCGGCATAATTGGAATCCGAATAGCCAAGTAGATCGAAAGTGGAGCCCTTAGGATACCACAAGCCAAGGTTAGGGGTATGTACTAGATATCTCAAGATTCTCTTTACGGCCATGAGATGGCACTCTTTCGGGTTAGCTTGAAATCTAGCACACATGCACACACTAAGCATAATATCCGGCCTAGATGCACATAAGTAAAGAAGAGAGCCGATCATGGAGCGATATACCTTTTGATCCACGGATTTCCCTTCTTCATTGAGGTCCATGTGTCCATTGGTAGGCATTGGAGTCTTGATGGGCTTTGCCTTGTCCATATCAAACTTCTTTAACATATCCCTTGTATACTTGGTTTGACATATGAACGTCCCATCTTTAGCTTGCTTGATTTGAAATCCGAGAAAGAACTTGAGCTCACCCATCATGGACATTTCAAACCTCTTTGTCATCACCCTACTAAACTCTTCACAAAAGGTTTCATTAGTACTACCAAATATTATGTCATCGACAGATATTTGGCACACAAAGATATGACCATCAACTTTTCTAGTGAAGAGAGTAGCATCAGCTTTGCCTATCTCAAAGCCTTTCTTGAGCAAGAAATCCTTAAGGCATTCATACCATGCTCTTGGTGCTTGCTTTAGCCCATAGAGCGCCTTATGGAGTTTGTAGACATGATTAGGATGCTTGGGATCTTCAAAACCCGGTGGTTGCTTAACATATACTTCTTCGGAGAGTGGTCCATTGAGAAATGCACTCTTGACATCCATTTGATAGAGCTTGAAGTCATGATGGGCAGCGAAAGCTAGTAGAAATCGAATTGCTTCAAGTCTTGCTACCGGTGCATATGTTTCTCCAAAGTCTAGCCCTTCAACTTGAGTGTACCCTTGAGAAGCCAATCTTGCTTTGTTCCTAGTCACAATACCAAACTCATCTTGCTTATTTCGAAAGACCCATTTAGTACCAATGATGTTGGTATTTGGCCTTTCCACCAACTCCCACACTTGATTTCTTTCAAAGTTGTTCAACTCCTCTTGCATGGCCACCACCCAATCCGGATCCTCAAGAGCTTGCTCTACCTTGGTTGGTTCAAGAGAGGAAACAAACGAGTAAAATGCACAAAAATTCTTAAGACGAGATCGTGTTGTTACCCCTCTCCTTATGCTCCCAAGAATGTTGTCAATGGGATGACCCCGTTGAATGACTTGATGTACACGAGGATGTGATGGTCCAAGAGGTTGGTGTAGAGGTTGGTCTTCATCATCTTCATCAGCCTGGGGCTCAGATGTACTTGCTTGAACATCCCCTTGCTGATCAATTTGCTGGTTGAGGGTGTCTTGTGGTGTTGGACTTCCAGATCCCGGAACCTCCGGAGAATTTCTCGGAGGTTGAGTTTCAGTGCCAGTTCCCGGAACCTCCGAGGAATTTCTCGGAACCTCCAAAGTCTGTACAGCTCCTGAACCAGTGACTTATGGCCCTTCGAGTGGTGTTGAAGCTTGAGCTTGGTTCTCATCTTTCTCTTGTGCCTCAACTGGTCTAACATCACCTATGGCCATTTGCTTGATTGCTTAACAAGATGGCTTCTCATTACCTACAACATTCAAGTGAGGACCAGGAGCGTCCCGGTGGTCGATGGATGACCGCTCCTCAGTGATGAGTGATTGACAACGGGTGTTGGACTGACTCTTGGCTCAGTGCGCAGGTGTAGGCTGCAGCCTAGTTCGTGTTGTTGCAGGTGAAGAACGGGCGCGAAAGGTCTTCAGCCTTGAGGGGCCTCCGGGAGATGGAGAGACAAGTAGGCTCGGTTCGAGGGACCCGGTGGACGGTGGGACTAGGTGCGGGCCACATGGTGGCGAGACGAGCAAGACGAAGTCATGGACGATCGAGCCGGTGCACGGTGGCGGGAGGCCGGGCCGGGCACGCGGGGTTTGGTGGTTTGCCCACAAAACCATCGGAGGACGGTTTCTTGGTTTGGGCTCAAAACCAAGTCCGAAGACCCAACACGACGGAGACGAGATCCGGGCGTGTCGGGAAGCTTCGAAGCGGAGGACACGCGGCGGGATCGCATGGCTTGCGTCGGGAGGACGCGAGGTGAGGCGAAGGCGTGGCCGTCCGATGGCAAGACCCACAAACATTACATAATTGCCCCTGCGTGGGTTGTATCGCCAGTAGTTGAGTTAGGGGTAGTCGAGTCATTTCCCACACCGGCGGGACCCGATATATAAGCCATGAGTGTGTGTGGATGGATCTCGCTCTCCGCAACTTAGGGTTCCATTTCCCCCCTTCTCTTTCTCATTTTTTTGGACTATTTTTCTTCTCCATTTTCTCTAGGCTAGCATGAGAGTTTCATGAGAGATTTGTTGAGAGGGATGGATGCTAGGGCGGCATGCTAGACCTTGTGAATCTTTCCTGGTTTGTATAGAAGATTCGGCGTTGTGATTTGCGTGGTCTTTTTCGTGCTTGTTTTTGGTGTCTTTGTTCTCGGTGTGATTCCGTGGATTTGAGTGGGTTTCTCCCCGGATTTCTTTGAGGGAAACATGGATGGATGTCTAGTGCATCTTTGTGATTGATCTTGTGCCCTCAAATGCCGGGAAACCACTTCGATTCAAGGATTTTCGTTCGGTGCTCTAGCTTTTGGTGGTGTTCAAAGGATCCGCGATTCCCGATGATTTAGGGAGTTAGGAGACAAAATTTTTGGGGTATAGCATCCTTGGTTGACGCTTTTCATATCCCCAAACTCTTGTCTCAACAGCTTCTACCGTTTGGGAGATTCGGTGATGGATTGGGAGTGTTGACTTTCGGGGTCGAGCAATTTTCAGTTCTGTTCGTGCCTGGCGGACGGTCCGCGAGGGCCTGGCGGACGGTCCACGCGCACAGTGTTCTTCGCATGTTCTTCGTGTTCTTGCGCGCCTTTGCTTTGGATCCGGTTTTGTTTTAAGTTTTCGTTGCAGCCGGTTCGCGGACGGTCCGAGCTTCAGTAGCGGACGGTCCGGAACCCGCGCGGACAGTCCGCCCGGTCTTCGAGGACGGTCCGTTTTTCTCGGGTCGGTTCTGGTGGTTCTGTTGTCTTTAACGGACGGTCCGTGGCCCCCGGCCGGACGGTCCGCGTGTCCCTTGCGGACTGTCCGCGGCACCGGCCGGACCGTCCGCGCGGCCTTTGCGGACGGTCCGCCCCCGCCCGGCCGGGAGCGGCTCCGCCCGAGGCTGACAACTTGGTTCTTTGATTCGATTCCTTCCCCCCTTCTTTCGTGCTTCCGCGTGTGCTTCAAGGAATCGTTCCTAAGACTTAAGGTTGATCCATAACCTTGTTGTCTTGGCGGTTGGTGTGTGATTCGATCCATCGCTTGTGTGTGACCGGGAATTGTCTAGGGTATAGGCCGGGTTCTTTGAGAAGAGTTTTTACCGGCTCCTATTCACTCCCCCCTCTCTAGTCGCCATCCGATCCTTCAATTGGTATCAGAGCTTGGTGCCGGATTTTTTGTGACTTTAACAAGTCTTGAATCCTAAGATGGCGTACGTTGAGCGGGGCGGTCCGCCGCACTTCGATGGGAAGGGTTACCACAAGTGGGCGGCTCGTATGATGATCTTTCTTCGTGGCAAGTTGTTGGATTTCATTGTGCTTGACAAGACCTATGCTATTCCGGTCAACATCCATACTCTTATGGTGACCGATGCCGGTGCTAAGGCCAAGTATGAGGCAAATGCAAAAGCCGTTGATCATTTGGTCCGGAGCTTGTGTGATCCTGAGTTTGAGCGTGTTCGCCATTTGAATCTTGCTTGGCAAATTTGGGAGAAGTTGTTGGTTGCTCACGGTGGTGATAACCATGTGAAGGCTCGCCTCTTTGTCTCTTACCGGATGCAATATGAGAACTTCACTCAACTTCCCGGTGAGGACATTGATGTGATGTTTCAGAGGTTCACCGCCATCGTGAACAACATGAAAGCTAATGTTGAGGATTTCCCTTACACTGAGCATGATCAAGCTTTGAAGCTCTTGCATGTCCTGGACCCAAATGTTTGGGGTGCTAAGGTTGAGGCCATCAAGGAGTCTGGTGTTGACGGATAAAACTCGTATCCACCTACGATCCGCAAGCGTACGGACCTACACCTTTTTCACCACGGGATTCCCAAGGTTCTTGTCAATCCGCGGAGCAAGGGGATTACTAGCGCTTAACCAAGTACTAATCTAGTTGAATGGAAAACCTTTGAAAGAGAGTATTAAACTAAAAGTAAAGACAATCTACCTAAGTTAATCTAAGTTAAGTTGATCAAACAAATGTAGGGTTAAACTATATGGTAAAGGGTGAACACAAGAGAGTGATTAAGAAAGATAAGCGTTCCCTCCCTAGGATCTAGGATAACATGGTATGCATCTACTACACGAAAGCGGTAAACCAATCTCCGGGGGTTGTGACCACGGTTTCGCCCTTTCCCTCCTCTCGTCGTCACTACGCGAAGGTATTCGTGACTAGACCTATGATGGACACGGTATGTTGATGGAATCTATGGGAATAGCGGATATCATACGCCCGAAAAACACGGTGGCCTACCTTAATCATCAAAGCATCATCAACATGAAAACAATAGATTGGAACCACGAATCAAGTAGCAATTACATAGCATGTATCCATCTAATCCTAGGGATGAACGGAGACATTACCCCATCATCTTACACGGATTGAAGCACATAGGGGTGATGGAGACTCCGGAGAACGTCGTCGATGAAGATGGCGGCGATGGAGCTTGGGAACACCCCTAGGCCAACGGCTTGGAGTCCTCCTCTTGCTTCCTTCTCTCCGCCGGCGTTGATCCTTGCGACGAGCTCATCTAACTCTCTCCCTCATCTTGCGGCGGCGGTTTTCTCGGTGATTGGCGTCGGTAGGATGATTTGTTCGATGTGTCGGTCGACGGCGGCGGAGGGAATAAATAGACGAACACCTAGGGCAAAAGGGGGGACCGAACCGACCTCGGAGTGGGGTGGGCCGGTCGGACCGGGCCGGCCGGCCCGGAGCCCACTTCGGCCCGGTTCGGGCCCGGTTTTCTCCCCCGGTTGCTTCTCGCGTGATCCCTTATTCGTGTGCACTTGCATGTGGGCCTTTGACGTCGTTTCCTTCACGGTTTAGGCTTGAATCCTTGCTATGCAAGCTTCGCCGTTTTCCGGTTGAGTCCCCGAAGACTTGCACGTTGACGCTTCGGTCCTCGGGTCATTTGGAGTCATGTTCATCGCGTGTCTTGACTCTTGTCGGGCTTCATGATCTTCTTCCAAAGTGCTTGGTGAACTTATCCCGAAAGTCTCCTCATTAGCGTAGATTTCCGCGTAAACAACAAACTCCAAAATCGACATGCAAGTGTGAACTTGTTATATCATTAGTATGCCTAGTGGCGGGTTAGTTGCAAATCATAATCGAAACCAATGTATAACAAGTACTCTAGGTTGACGGAAATTCACCGTCAACATCTCCCCCATGCTTAAACCTTGCTCGTCCTCGAGTAAGTAATCCTTGCTTAAAAGGGAAATCGGTGTTGCCTTCCAATGTTGTCCCCGCACTTAGTCATTCATGACGAGGCAAATTGCTCTCTCTTAAAAATTTATTTTTAAGGTTCAAGTTGTGACCGGCTTCTTTTTCATTATGGAAGATAGACTAACAATAAAGAACAAGCCACATTTAACACGATGCTCTCAAACTTAAGTGAACTTCAAACCATTACCTTGTCACATGGAAGATTTTCAAAAAGATGCATATCCAACATAAGTGAAAATCTCTTGCAAGAGCTCATGGAACACTCATCTCATCAAGTCACTCAAGCCTATAGTAGATTATTTTCAACCTACTCTACTCATATGTGATGGTGGAAGGCTTATGTGGAGCTTGGAAGGTTAAAAACAATCCTAGCAAAACATACATCCGAAATATTGTCAAATTAAGAGAGAGATCTATTGGAATTACCGAGACTCGTCAAAAAGGCCATGGAAAATAAATGTTGGAAAGAGAGAGGGATGAAACACACACATTTAGATAAGTGGACATGTGCAAGTGGCAAATGGATGATCCCGAGGCACGAGTGAAGTCCTCGTTATCGGATTGCACATGGTTGGAAGATTTGAGTATGGATGTGTCATCAAGGCACTTGAGAACTTATGAAGCAAAAAGATCCGAGGAGCATCTTTATTATATTCTTTTTACTTTTATTTTATTTCCTTCTCTTTTTCTCTCTTTCTTTTTTTCACTTTATTCTTGCTATTTTTCTTACTTTTCTTTTCTTCTCATCATAATTTTTTTTCTTTTTTCAGTTTTTTCTCTTTTTCTCTTTTTTCTTTTGCTCCTCAAAACTTTTTGCAACATAACACTTACATAGCATTTGTGTCAGAGAATGACCCCTCCCCCATGCTTGAACGATGCTCGTCCTCGAGCATAAAAGAGAGGGGAAATGACTGCTAAAGTAAGTATAAATTCCATAATATTGCAGAATATTTGAATTTCCATCGAGAATTTTACTCCATACTCAAATTGGGTTGTGGACAAGGAGGTGTTCACAAAAAGATGTTTTTGGTTTAGGGTCGATGCCCAGCGAAGTTTGTGAAATTTTCGATGTGAAAACCCACAATGCATGGACAAAAAGGCTAGCATGAAAAAGTTACACAAAGGAATGACCAGCTTCTTAGTCTCGAACCATAGAAATCAATCCTAATCCAACTCATCAAAACATATGTTTGCAATCTACGGGTTTTGTTATCATAAAACATATATGTATATGGCTTTGGTAGGTAGAACTTTGCAAGAGCATCACAAATATGTAGATAGCATAAAAGTTAAGTTTTCATAAAAGCAACAAGTTATCCGGCTATCCATAAACTTAAATCAAAGAGCAAAGATATGTATGTGGGTCTAGAGCATAGTCATTTCACCTCCACAAATAAAAGAGCCGGTGTTTAAATTAATTTCAGATCATATTATAGAGAGCAATTAGCCAAGACATGTATAACTTCATGTAGGTAAAACAAAGCGGCAACTTTCATCATCTTTCCGTAAGCATAGGCAATGTAGAACATCGAGGTGAACACATGGTCATGCTTATCTATTGAAAGTAAAAAGAAACCTAGGTTGTCCTCCTAGTAGCCATGTTATTGTTTGAAGAGAAAAACAAAAGGTTGCACCTAGTTGAGTTTGAAGGCATACTTACAAGCATTTGTGTTTGGAAAAGAGAAGGTCCATGGAGATGTTACCATCCTTTGTAATTCTTCGTTGCCTTCTTCCGACATCTCCATGTATCGATGTGGCTTTTGCTTTTGTCTTGATTTATTAATGCTCCTAAACTTTTGAATTTGATCTTGTATGCTTAATGGAGTCATTGGTCACCCTTCTCTTCAATGTTGTCATCACCATCTCCTCTTTCTTGTTCTCATCATCTCCTTGCTGTCTCTTTTTCATGGATTTCCCCCTCTGTCCAGAACAGAAAATATATCGAAATATGGCTCTATTGAAAAGTTTATGAAATTACCTTTCCAACGTGTGGTCATTCATCAAAAACGGAGTTCAAACAAGGGAGCTATGTCCGTTTTACTTCAGCACTGCGTGCTGTCCAAAACTGATTTCAGGACGTGTTGCACTCGGTGATTCGGGCATAACCGCTTGTAGGAACCTCCGATTGTCTTGATTCTTGATTTGTTGGAATCGTAACTTCATGGGGCTTCTAAATATCCAAAAATACCTAGTGTTTTCCCTTTGAGACCATGCAGAATTTTGATGAGATTGGTGACTTCTTGCGCATTGATCCGGAGATGTTAACGATCTTTATCATTCTATCTTCTAGAGTGTCATGTTGCACTTCCGTGTTGAAGATTCAGGGTCTCCCCCATGCTTAGCATTTTGCTAGCCATGGAAGAATAAGACAAAGCACTTCTTAGCCATCCTTCAATTTCCTTGTAGTGAGAGTCTTTATCTTGCCTGTAAGACGTTTTAAACGCACATTCTACCCCCAAGGTGACGGTTGGGAGTAGATAGAATTGCCAATAATCCAACAATGTCTCCTAAGATTCTTAACTTGTGGCATAATTAGTTTAATGAGGAATAAAAACCTAATGAGTGTACGTGGTGCAAGGTGTGCATGCACATGATAGGAAAGCATATAAACAAAGACAATGTTTTCACCTAGTTCTAAACACCATGTTTACAACTAGGTTGCCGAATTTCTCCATAGCCATAAAGGTTTATTTATCAAGGGTTAAAACACCATGTCTATCCCTAAATCAATAACTCTTATAGCACAAGAAAAATTAAGCGCATTGCAGAGCTTATAAACTAACCAATGCAATATGAAAACATATGAAAAGCTAGCAAGGTTTATCGAACTTAACGATGATGGTCCGCAATCTTGTTTAAACACCACGTTTACACAAGATCACAAAAGGAAAATACCCATAGGGCCATATGAAGCATTAACATGGAAACTGAAGCATACATCATTAAGTATATAAAACAACCAAGCCAACTATGTGCAAAACATGTATACACAAAGAAACATCACGAGGATAACAAAATGCAATGCATGCAAATAAATAAGATCATGAACATGATGGTGGTTCTAAAAAAAGGAAAACTGAACTTAGATTAATAACCACAAGTTGATCATCATAAGATAGTGCCATTCTTTTATTTTCTCTAAGAAAGTAGTAAAAATATAAAGAAACGGGTTGCCTCCCGAAAAGCGCTTCATTTAAAGTCATAGAGCTCGACTTTCTCACATACCTTCTTTTCGTTGCATAGCCATGGCCCTTCATGCAAGAAGAAAAGGTACCAATGCAGCTTTAATTTACTTCCCATGTTGTGCTTGATTACTTATAGAAGACTTGCCCAAAGCATCCTTTTGTTTCATCGTTATCTCCTTCTTTATCATCCTTCGGTGCTGCCTTCACTCTATTATTTTTTTTTAATGTCCAGAACAGAAAGTATACTCAAGCTCTACTCCATTGCACAGTGCACAAAATTTCCTTTCCAACGAGTCTTCATTTGCTCAAATCGGACTCCGGACAAGGGAGTTACGTCGGTTTTACTTCGGCGATGAAATCTGTCCTGAAATTTCAGAACGCGCAACGCTCAATGTTTTCTCCATAACTCCTTGCACGGGTCTTCAAACTTGTTGGTTCTTGATGCGTTGGAATGGTAACTTGATGGAGCTTCTGGATATCTCATTTTCTTCATTTGTACACCTCTGAACAAGCTCTCAAATTGATGAAGACAGCAGCATCCATCGCGGGATTCGGAGAGGTTGATGATTTATCTTGCAACTCTTTCAGGCATGACTTCTTTTTTTTTCATTATTCAAGCCTTGTCTACATGGTTAGTGAAAATCGGGCCTTTCCCGACATATGATTCTTTAAGGTCACTAGCTTGACCAAGCGCAAAGCATGATCGAGATTTACAAAACTTATTGTAAACATACGCGTCCATAATTAACACCACATGCGAATTGTAGCAACAAATCAAGGTGTAAATAAAAGAAGCATATGTTTCATGCGTAGCACTTAGCTCATCATTAGGCAAAGGTTGTTTAGGTGTGAGATTAATTGGATCAAAAATAAATGTTTCCTCTTTTTCGTTCTCAAGAAAATCTAGCCTATCAACATGATCACTATTGGAACAAGGCATATAATTTAAACTATCATTCATACTATTGGTCGAGCATGAGTATTTGAATTTATCAACATCAATACCAATAATATCTTGAGATTTCAGCGCGTACCTTGGCCTTAGAGATTTTTCAACAAGAGTGATATTTGGTTCATCAAGCGGTGTTGAAGGCGAATCGATCTCAACAAGTGTAGTTGCCTCTTCATCACCATCTTGCAATTTCTTCAACTCATCGTGTGGAACAAGTAATCCTTCAACTATGTACGCATTCATCTCTTCTTTGAAGTCTTCTTTATCAACTAGATCTTCATCTTCAAAGACTTGTATGTTGCTTTCTTTATCTTCCATGTACCACATGTCGTCAAGATCGCTCATTGTTGATTCACTCTTTCCTTCATCCTTGAGTACTTCCATGTCTTGATTTGCTAGTGTGTAGGCTTCAATAGCCACAAGCTATCATCTAGCTTGAGTCCTATCTCCTCCCATTTATCCTTTGAGTCACTAGGCTCATCACGGTTGTACTCTTCTCTTCCTTCATCATAAATCTTTGATTTGTCAAACCGGTCGATCCATCCTTCATCTCCTTCTTTTCTTTCTTCTTCAAACATCTTTTGGATCGACTCTCCACTCATCTCTTGATCAAATATATCTTCAACTAGTTTGGCAACGTGTCGGCGTTCCTCCTTCCTTCGGTAGCTAATTAGTGGGGCGAAATCAACTTGAACCCAACCGGATTGCTTGAACTCCGCCAATGGTCTAGCATTCCACATACTTCGGCCTACATTCATGTTAGTTTCAACATTTTTAACATCCGAAATGACTTCTCTTACCTTGGGAAGTGGATCTTCACTTTCTTGTATGGTCGGTTCATCTTCCTTGACCTTCGGTTCATCTTTTTCAGAAATTTCAGCAAGCACCTTGGGCTTGATTTTGTCATTTTGCTCCTCTCGACAACATCTTTGCCAATCTCGTATTGTTCTTTGTCCATTGCTTATCCTTTGTA
Organism: Cenchrus americanus; assembly: GCA_947561735.1. Taxonomy (NCBI): domain Eukaryota; kingdom Viridiplantae; phylum Streptophyta; class Magnoliopsida; order Poales; family Poaceae; genus Cenchrus; species Cenchrus americanus. The sequence continues at coordinate 64,202,799 of OX387240.1, forward strand.
AGATTTGTGCAGCTTCACTAATTGTTTTATCCATTATATCACCGCCCGCACACATGCTTACAAAACGAGATGAGTTAGGGGTTAGTGAAAAATAAAAGGTATGCAACATCAAGTCACCGGAAAATCCCAAGTTCGGGCCTTGCTCAAGTAGTTCATTAAATCGGTCCCATGCTTCATCAATTCCTTCATCCTCTCCTTGCTTGAAATTGAGCACTTGCCTCCTTAAGTCTTGGACCTTGCTTATGGGAAAGAACTTCAAAAGAAACTTCTTCACTAGCTCATCCCAATTTCCTTTTGCTTCAACGGACGCAAGTGTGTACCATCTTCGCGCTTCATCTTCGAGAGAGAATGGAAAAAGATTCCACTTGAACCAAGCGGCGGAACTCCTTTTTGTTGGACCGTGTTGCATAACATCGTGAATTCCTTAATGTGTCTATATGGGTTGTCATCCTCCAATCCTCTAAATGGTTTTGTCGCCACTAAATTGATGATTCCGGGCTTCAATTCATAGTGGGTTGTAGCAAGCGCCAAATCTGATTTTTGCATCTCAATGTCTTCCATTGACGGCATTGCTAGCTCCCTTAGCGACATCTCTTCGTCTTCCAATGGTGAGGTGAACAAATCCATCTAGGCACAAGAAAAGTAGAAAGAAAAACAAAAAGATTTTTTTTTTTTTTTTTTTTTAGAAAACAAGGGTTAGGTGTTAGTAATCAACAAAATTAATACTAGATTAAACGTAGCAAACCGGCTTGCTCCCGGCAACGGCGCCAGAAAAAGGGGCTTGTTGACGGATAAAACTCGTATCCACCTACGATCCGCAAGCGTACGGACCTACACCTTTTTCACCACGGGATTCCCAAGGTTCTTGTCAATCCGCGGAGCAAGGGGATTACTAGCGCTTAACCAAGTACTAATCTAGTTGAATGGAAAACCTTTGAAAGAGAGTATTAAACTAAAAGTAAAGACAATCTACCTAAGTTAATCTAAGTTAAGTTGATCAAACAAATGTAGGGTTAAACTATATGGTAAAGGGTGAACACAAGAGAGTGATTAAGAAAGATAAGCGTTCCCTCCCTAGGATCTAGGATAACATGGTATGCATCTACTACACGAAAGCGGTAAACCAATCTACTGGGGGTTGTGACCACGGTTTCGCCCTTTCCCTCCTCTCGTACTGTCACTACGCGAAGGTATTCGTGACTAGACCTATGATGGACACGGTATGTTGATGGAATCTATGGGAATAGCGGATATCATACGCCCGAAAAACACGGTGGCCTACCTTAATCATCAAAGCATCATCAACATGAAAACAATAGATTGGAACCACGAATCAAGTAGCAATTACATAGCATGTATCCATCTAATCCTAGGGATGAACGGAGACATTACCCCATCATCTTACACGGATTGAAGCACATAGGGGTGATGGAGACTCCGGAGAACGTCGTCGATGAAGATGGCGGCGATGGAGCTTGGGAACACCCCTAGGCCAACGGCTTGGAGTCCTCCTCTTGCTTCCTTCTCTCCGCCGGCGTTGATCCTTGCGACGAGCTCATCTAACTCTCTCCCTCATCTTGCGGCGGCGGTTTTCGGTGATTGGCGTCGGTAGGATGATTTGTTCGATGTGTCGGTCGACGGCGGCGGAGGGAATAAATAGACGAACACCTAGGGCAAAAGGGGGGGACCGAACCGACCTCGGAGTGGGGCTGGGCCGGTCGGACCGGGCCGGCCGGCCCAGCCCACTTCGGCCCGGTTCGGGCCCGGTTTTCTCCCCCGGTTGCTTCTCGCGTGATCCCTTATTCGTGTGCACTTGCATGTGGGCCTTTGACGTCGTTTCCTTCACGGTTTAGGCTTGAATCCTTGCTATGCAAGCTTCGCCGTTTTTCGGTTGAGTCCCCGAAGACTTGCACGTTGACGCTTCGGTCCTCGGGTCATTTGGAGTCATGTTCATCGCGTGTCTTGACTCTTGTCGGGCTTCATGATCTTCTTCCAAAGTGCTTGGTGAACTTATCCCGAAAGTCTCCTCATTAGCGTAGATTTCCTGCGTAAACAACAAACTCCAAAATCGACATGCAAGTGTGAACTTGTTATATCATTAGTATGCCTAGTGGCGGGTTAGTTGCAAATCATAATCGAAACCAATGTATAACAAGTACTCTAGGTTGACGGAAATTCACCGTCAACATCTGGGCAATATTTGACTATTGAGTTGGATGACCTCTTTTCTAAGCTCAAGTCGACTGAGGTTGACAGGAAGTTGCAATCCAAGCATGAGGGCTCGACTGATCATAGTCTTGCTCTTGTGGGCGGATCAAAGGGCAAAGCTAACTCTTCCTGTCGACAGTTTTCCTTGTCTTCTCTTATGTCTATTCCAGATGAGTAGTTTGATGTGCTGGGCGAGGAGGAGCTGGCCTTGCTCTCAAGGAGGTTTGATCGACTACATGAGAGCCGGAGGAATGCAAGGCGGAGCTCGGGGACATGCTACAAGTGTGGCAAGCGTGGACACTTCATCGCCGAGTGCCCGGAAGCAGAGGAGAACAAGTACAAGATGAGCGAGTACAAGGCGCACCCAAGGCGTGAAGACAAGTACTCCTCCAAGGGCAAGCACTTCAGCAAGTCCAAGAGCAAGGACAAGGACAAGCGGCGACCGAGCAAGGGCGGCTACAAGAAGGACAAGGCAAGAGCCATGGTGGCCGGTGCAAGCGACGTCGACTCAAGCTCAAGCAACGCGCAATCAAGCTCAAGCAGTGAAGATGAAGACGCCGGGAGGCGCAAGGGCAAGAAGAGTGCAAGCCGGAACCTCAGTGGATTGAGCTGTATGGCGCTTGAAGGCTTTTGTGGCATGGCCCATAGCTCGAGCAGCAAGAAGAGCGAGAAGGAAGACAGCAACTCCGACTCGGAGGATGAGGTAAATCGTGACCCCGACTCTTTGCTTGCTGAGATCACTAGGTTGAATGGCTTGATTGACAATCGTGATAGTGTGTTGAGAGATGCTAAGAAGATGAGGAAAGATCTTAGGGCTCAACTTGAGAATGCTAGTGAGAAAGTAGGAGAGTTGGAGTCCAAATTGCTTGAATTGAAAATTGAGAATGACTCTTTGAAACTTGCTCCTACTACTCCTGATGATGTTGAGTGTCCTGAATGTGATGCTTGGTTGAATGAGATCAAGTTGCTCAATGAGAAGAATGCTTCCACTTTGGCTAAACTAGATGCTCTTAGGACTGAGTATGATGAGCTTAAGGCTAGACCCACTTTGCTTGGTGCGTGTAAATCATGTCCTACTATGCATGCTAAGCTTGTTGATGCTCATTCTACTATTAACACTTTGGAAGCTTCTTTGAAATCTCCTGTTGTCAATGCATGCACTAGTTGTGATGAAGTTACTTTGCGCAATCTTGAACTTACTTCCCGCTTGGATGTCATTTTTGAGGAGAATGATTACTTGAGGAAGGTGTTGGGTTGGTTGTCTGGGCAGGAACCTCAATTGAAAATCATGATTGAGGAGTTCAAGAGAGCTGATGGTCGTGGTTTGGGTTTTGAGAAGTTGGGTGAGAAAGTGGGAGAAAACAGTGGGGAGAGTGTGTATGAGAAGTGTGTTGAGTCTAACCCCGAGTTTGAGCTGATCGGAGACATCCAAGTCCCACTTCCAAAAGCACCCAAGAACTCTTTCACACCAAAGCCCAACCACCTTTGCAACAAGCTTGACACAACCGAAGAACCACCCAAATTCCCACCTAAGACAAATGACTTCCAGAAACCCGTGAAGTTTGTGAGTGAGAAGGGTGAGAAACCTAGAGAGAAGCCAGAGCCAAAACCAAAACCCATCTCCTTCAGGTGTGAGTATTGTGGCAAGGAGAGACATCCAGCAGAGTTTTGCTACAAGAGGAAGAGGGATGAGAGGCTTGCTAGGGAGCAAGCAAACCAGGACAAGGTATCGCCAGTCTCATGGTATTCCTGAGCCTAGAGTGCCACTTCCACAAGGTGGTGGAAGTGTGAGGAGTGTTGGTAGAGTTTGAGCTCAGGGTGGTAGGTTCCCACAGAGAGGTGGTGGTGAGAGGTTTGATAGGAGAGATGATGGTGTGCGTGCTGGTGAGAGGTTTGGTCGGGCTCGTGGTGGTTTTGCTGGACGTCTCCCTACTCGTCCTCAATACGGGTTTAGGGGAGATGATCGCAGCTTTGGGTTCCAGAGGAACTACGGACCACGTTTTCCCCCTCGTGGTGCTCGTACTCCTTCCATGGGACATGGGAAGTTTGGTGGCAAGGGAATGATGTTTGCTAACCCCTCTTTTGAGCAGATGGCTCGACACTGGTTCAACTTTCTGTGTGCTAACCCCAGTGTCGAGTCGTTAGCTCATTCTTGTTCTTGTTTCTGACTATAGGCAGGAGGCTTGGAGAACATTTTGTTGATCGACTCCGGATGTTCCCGACACATGACAGGAGATAAGAAGTGGTTCTCCAGCCTCACCCCAGTGAAGGAAAAGATGTACATCACTTTTGGGGACAATGGACGAGGAAGGGTGATTTCTGAGGGTGTGGTGCATGTGAGTGACAAGGTAACGTTGAAGAGGGTTGCTCTTGTGAAGTCTTTGGGTTTCAATTTGCTTTCGGTTTCTCAGTTGCTTGATGAGGGCTTTGAGGTGCGTTTCAAGTCTGGTGAGTCTCGTTTGCTGGATTCTCGAGGTGATCTTGTTTGTATGATCATCCCCGAGGGTCGATTTTCGGGGCCGATTTCTCTCGTTCTTTGGGTCCTGCTCGCTGTTTGATGGCCGGTCCTTCTTCTGATTTGTGGAAATGGCATAGGCGGTTGGGTCACTTGAGCTTTGATTTGGTTTCTCGCTTGAGTGGTCTTGACCTTGTCCGAGGATTGCCGGGGTTGAATCTTGAGAAGGATTTGGTTTGTGCTCCGTGTAGGCATGGCAAGATGGTAGCCACTCCCCATCCACCCCTGACCGATGTCATGACCGAGCGTCCGACAGAGCTGTTGCATATGGACCTTGTTGGGCCAGCTCGAGTTCGCTCGGTGGGTGGGAAGTGGTATGTCCTTGTTGTGGTGGACGATTACTCTCGCTATGCCTGAGTGTTTTTCTTGGAAGACAAGAGTGAGACATTTGGTTTTGTTCGAGATTTGATCCCGAGGTTGAAAAACGAGAGGCATGGGAATGCTATTCGAGCTATCCGCAGTGATAATGGCTCAGAGTTCAAGAACTCTCGTTTTGATGCCTTCTGTCGTGATCTAGGTCTTGAACATCAGTATTCGACCCCTTATGTGCCCCCTCAAAATGGAGTTGTGGAAAGGAAAAATCGGACTCTTTGTGAGATGGCTAGGATGATGCTCGATGAGCACAGGTTTCCTAGGAGGTATTGGGCTGAGGCGGTCAATACGGCTTGTCATGTCTCCAACAGGATTTTATTGCGAGCTTTCAAGAGGAAGACCTGTTATGAGATTATGCATGGTCGGGCACCCAAGGTGAGTGATTTCCGAGTTTTTGGTTGCAAATGCTTTATTCTTAAGAAGGGAAAACTCGACAAGTTTGAGGCTAGGTCTAGTGATGGGATTTTCTTTGGATATGCTAATCATTCTAGAGCCTATAGGGTGCTTAACCTTGAGACTAACAAAATCATGGAGACTTGCGAGGTAACCTTCGACGAGACAATGCCATGTACCTCTCTTGGCTTTGAATGTGCAGGTGATGAAGAGATGGCCGAGGACCTCTTTGAAGAGGAGAAGGATGAAGCTGGAGATGATGATGGAGAGAACCATGCGCCTGAAGCTAAGTGTGCTCCCACTACTTCCCCTACGACCACTACGGAGGGTGGACCGTCTACTTCATGGACACGACAAGAGGACCAAGCGAGAGAAGCTGGAGTTGAGGGGGAGGTAGTCTCGAGGCGTGAGGCTCCCCGACGGATTCAAGAAGTGCATCCCCTATCGAAGATCATTGGGGACATCGACGAACGTACTACACGGTCAAGGTCTAGAAATTCCTCTCATTTCGCTCATGCTGCATTTGTTGCCTCCTTTGAGCCCAAGGACATTGGACACGCTTTATCTGATGCAAACTGGGTCAATTCTATGCATGAGGAGTTGGAAAATTTTGAGAGGAACCAAGTGTGGGAGTTAGTTGAACCACCTCCAAATTGCCATCCTATAGGAACAAAATGGGTTTGGAAGAACAAAGAGGGAGAGAATGGGATGGTTGTGAGGAACAAGTCCAAACTTGTTGCTCAGGGATATAGTCAGAAGGAGGGGATCGACTATGAGGAGACCTTTGCTCCTGTGGCCCGTCTTGAGGCAATTCGAATCCTTCTAGCCTTTGTCGTGGCTAAAGGGTTCAAGTTGTTTCAAATGGATGTGAAAAGTGCTTTTCCGAATGGGGTCATAGAGGAGGAGGTGTATGTGAAGCGACCACCGGGGTTTGAGAGTGAGAAGTATCCACACGGGGTGTACGGGTTGAAAAGGGCTCTGTATGGGTTGAAACAGGCGCCCCGGGCTTGGTATGGGAGATTGAGAGGTTTTCTGGTGAGCAGAGGGTTTGTGATGGGTACCGTGGATAGGACCTTGTTTCTCCTCAAGCATGGAAACGACTTGTTGATTATGCAGATATACGTGGACGATATTATCTTTGGTGGCTTGTCACATAACCTTGTTGCCAAGTTTGCAGATGAGATGAGCAGGGAATTCGAGATGAGCATGATGGGCGAGTTGCAGTACTTTCTCGGGTTGCAGATCAAGCAAGTGAAGGATGGGACATTTGTACATCAGACCAAGTACACAAAATACATGCTGAGGAAGTTCCAGATGCAAGATGTAAAGCCTATGTCGACACCCATGGGGAGTACGGCTACTTTGGATGCGGACGAGGACGGAGAACCAGTGGACCAGCGGGAGTACAGGAGCATGATCGGCTCCCTCCTCTACTTGACGGTGACGAGGCCAGACATACAGTTCAGTGTGTGTCTGTGCGCTCGTTTTCAAGCTTCGCCTAGGACATCACATCGACAGGCCGTCAAGAGGATCTTCAGGTACCTACAGTCTGCCCCTGGTCTTGATCTTTGGTATTCTTCCTCCTCTACTCTTTCTCTTCATGGTTTTTCTGATGCGGATTTTGCTGGTTGCCGAGTCGAGAGGAAGTCTACTTCTGGTTCTTGTCAGTTTCTTGGGTCCTCGTTGGTTTTGTGGTCTTCCCGCAAGCAGTCTAGTGTAGCTCAATCTACCACCGAGGCAGAGTATGTTGCAGCCGCGAGTTGTTGTTCCCAGCTGTTGTGGATCTCATACACTTTGAGAGACTTTGGTGAGGAGTGCACCCAGATCCCACTTCTTTGTGATAGCACCAGTGCCATAAGCGTAGCGAAAAACCCAGTGCTTCACTCCAGAACCAAACACATAGAAGTGAGGTACCATTTCTTGAGAGACAATGTGGAGAAAGGGACCATTGTGTTGAGCCATGTCCCTACCCAAGATCAGCTTGCCGACATCTTTACAAAGCCTCTCGACCAAGCAACATTTGTGCGCTTGCGGGGGGAACTTGGGATTTGTTGCCCTTTCTAGTTGATTCTTGGGGGATTTACTTTTGTACCATATGTATCATACCATGTTTACTTTGATGTACATACATGCTTCGCTTGATGTATAAACCATGGTAGGATAGCCATCTTGTTATATATCTTGTTGCATTTGTATCATATTGCATTTTAGGATGATGAGCTTCTTTTATATGCCTTATTTGAGTCTCTTTGGCTATTTGTGAGATATTGCTCATATGTGTGGAGAAATGGCTATGTGAGGCTATGCTCTTGGAATATTTGAGATATATATGTTGTGAGATAGCCCCTTTTTGAATCAAATGCTAATCTTGACAAAAATTGATGAAATGAGCTCCACTCATGTGTAGTAGTGTATCCATGTCACGTTTTGGTCTAAATGTGCTTCCTATGCTTAGATTGTGCTAGGATATCTTTTTCTTGCATTTGGGCCAAAGGCTGAATATCATTGTGAATGTTTAGCCTATGTTGCATTCATGGAGGAGCATAAGCTTCGTTTTGCTGCAAAGGCACTTCATGTACCATGAAATGAATTAATCTTGAAAAGAAGTGTGTATGCTTGAAAAATGCTCCATCCATCATGTTTATGCTTAAAATGTCTTATCTTTTACACATGGGTGCAAAACATGTTGCATGATGTTCACCAGTGGAGAAGTCTCCCCGAAGTGGACACATGGCTCATGAGCTTTAACATGACATGCTTTGTTTTATGGGTGTTTGCAATGATCTTTTGTCGAGAATTGAATATCCTTGTATGATCTCTGGATGATATGCATGTTTTTGGCTCGAGTATGACATGGATAGGCTTTTACATTTGAAGTGAGCCATCTTTTGATAAAACTGCTCAAATCTGAAAATTTGCTTTGTCACGTGCCTATATTTTCATATATTACTTGTGGCAACGCTTTGACTATGTTATGATCCATATATGTGCTCTTTGTCTCATTTCTAGCCTTTGACACTAGATTTGGCCTATTTGAGAAGATCATGTAGATGTTTATATGCTTTGTTTTACATTCCTGCATTTTCACCTTGATTCATACATTGTCAACAAGGGGGAGAAGAGGTGAGCTTCATGCAAATTCAGAAGAGGTGAGCTAAAATTTGGAAGTTTGCATCCACATGTTCAGGGGGAGCTTGCATTTGTTCAGGGGGAGCTTTCTTGCTTTTTCAGTGTGGAGTTGATGCTTTGCTCGGCTTGTGACCTTTCTCTGCCTTTCTTTGGTTTTGGTCATGAGTTGCGCTTCTTTGTTTTTCTTTCTTCTTTCTTTCCTTCTTTCTCTGAATTTTGTTCCGCGTTGTGTGTTGTCAATGCACTCATCAAGGGGGAGATTGAGGACCAGGAGCGTCCCGGTGGTCGATGGATGACCGCTCCTCAGTGATGAGTGATTGACAACGAGTGTTGGACTGACTATTGGCTCAGTGTGCAGGTGTAGGCTGCGGCCTAGTTCGTGTTGTTGCAGGTGAAGAACGGGCGCGAAAGGTCTTCAGCCTTGAGGGGCCTCCGGGAGATGGAGAGACAAGTAGGCTCAGTTCGAGGGACCCGGTGGACGGTGGGACTAGGTGCGGGCCACATGGTGGCGAGACGAGCAAGACGAAGTCATGGACGATCGAGCCGGTGCACGGTGGCGGGAGGCCGGGCCGGGCACGCGGGGTTTGGTGGTTTGCCCACAAAACCATCGGAGGACGGTTTCTTGGTTTGGGCCTCAAAACCAAGTCCGAAGACCCAACACGACGGAGACGGGATCCGGGCGTGTCGGGAAGCTTCGAAGCGGAGGACACGCGGCGGGATCGCATGGCTTGCGTCGGGAGGACGCGGGGTGCGGCGAAGGCGTGGCCGTCCGATGGCAAGACCCACAAACATTACATAATTGCCCCTGCGTGGGTTGTATCGCCAGTAGTTGAGTTAGGGGTAGTCGAGTCATTTCCCACACCGGCGGGACCCGATATATAAGCCATGAGTGTGTGTGGATGGCTCTCGCTCTCCGCGACTTAGGGTTCCATTTCCCCCCTTCTCTTTCTCATTTTCCTGGACTATTTTTCTTCTCCATTTTCTCTAGGCTAGCATGAGAGTTTCATGAGAGATTTGTTGAGAGGGATGGATGCTAGGGCGGCATGCTAGACCTTGTGAATCTTTCCTGGTTTGTATAGAAGATTCGGCGTTGTGATTTGCGTGGTCTTTTTCGTGCTTGTTTTTGGTGCCTTTGTTCTCGATGTGATTCCGCGGATTTGAGTGGGTTTCTCCCCGGATTTCTTTGAGGGAAACATGGATGGATGACTAGTGCATCTTTGTGATTGATCTTGTGCCCTCAAACGCCGGGAAACCACTTCGATTCAAGGATTTTCGTTCGGTGCTCTAGCTTTTGGTGGTGTTCAAAGGATCCGCGATTCCCGATGATTTAGGGAGTTAGGAGACGAAATTTTTGGGGTATAGCATCCTTGGTTGACGCTTTTCATATCCCCAAACTCTTGTCTCAACAGCTTCTACCGTTTCGGAGATTCGGTGATGGATTGGGAGTGTTGACTTTCGGGGTCGAGCAGTTTTCAGTTCTGTTCGTGCCTGGCGGACGGTCCGCGAGGGCCTGGCGGACAGTCCGCGTGCACAGTGTTCTTCGCGTGTTCTTCGTGTTCTTGCGCGCCTTTGCTTTCGATCCGGTTTTGTTTTAGGTTTTCGTTGCAGCCGGTTCGCGGACGGTCCGAGCTTCAGTAGCGGACGGTCCGGAACCCGCGCGGACGGTCCGCCCGGTTTTCGCGGATGGTCCGTTTTTCTCGGGTCGGTTCTGGTGGTTCTGTTGTCTTTAACGGACGGTCCGTGGCCCCCGGCCGGACGGTCCGCGTGTCCCTTGCGGACTGTCCGCGGCACCTGGCCGGACTGTCCGCGCGGCCTTTGCGGACAGTCCGCCCTGCCTGGCCGGACAGTCCGCCCGAGGCTGACAACTTGGTTCTTTGATTCGATTCCTTCCCCCCTTCTTTCATGCTTCCGCGTGTGCTTCAAGGATTCGTTCCTAAGACTTAAGGTTGATCCATAACCTTGTTGTCTTGGCGATTGGTGTGTGATTCGATCCATCGCTTGTGTGTGACCGAGAATTGTCTAGGGTATAGGACGGGTTCTTTGAGAAGAATTTTTACCGGCTCCTATTCACTCCCCCCTCTCTAGTCGCCATCCGATCCTTCATCAAGTCAACTTGCTCCACTTGAGAGCCATTAGATTCATCAAAGGTCAAATCTACCGTGACTTCAATCCTCCCGGTGGTTAGATTGAAGACTCGATAAGCATGCTCATTTGGACCATAACCAAGAAGAAATCCTTCGTCAACCTTTGGTGCAAACTTAGAGGTTCGGGGCCTCTTGTTTAGAATGAAACATTTGCACCCAAACACTCTAAAGTAAGACACCTTGGGCTTTTTACCGGTGATAAGCTCATAGGAGGTCTTCTTGTGAAACTTGTGAAGATAGAGGCGGTTGATTGCATGGCAAGCCATGTTGATAGTTTCGGCCCAAAAGATGTCTTGAGTCTTGTACTCATCCAACATGGTTCTTGCCATCTCAATAAGAGTTCTATTCTTCCTCTCAACCACCCCATTTTGTTGAGGGGTATAAGGTGCTGAAAATTCATGCTTGATGCCATCTTCATCAAGAAATTCTTCAACATAGGTGTTCCAGAACTCCGAGCCATTGTCACTTCTCACTTTCTTGATTGGTAGCCCGAACTCCCTTTGTGCTCTTCTAATGAAGGTCTTCACCTTTCCTTGCACTTCACTCTTGTCAAACACAAAGAACACCCACGTGAAGCGAGAATAATCATCAACAATAACCAAGCCATATTTGTTACCGCCAATGCTTATGTAGGCCACCGGTCCAAATAGATCCATGTGAATGAGCTCCAATGGGCTTGAAGTAGTGAGGATGCTATTTGGTGGGTGAGGTGCTCCTACTTGCTTTCCGGCTTGGCACGCTTTGCAAATCCTATCTTTCTCAAAATGTACATTTGTTAGTCCAAGGATGTGTTCATCTTTCAAAAGTTTGGCCAAGTTTCTCATGCCAACATGGGCTAGTCGGCGATGCCATAGCCAACCCATGCTAGATTTTGCCACTAGACAAGTCTTGGGAGAAACTTTACTTTTGTTGAGATCAACTAGGTAAAGCCTCCCCCTCAAGTGTCCCGTAAGGACAATAGAGGAATCCTCCCTTCTTATGATGTACACATCCTTATCCGAGAAGTGGCAATCAAAACCGATCTCACTAAGTTGTGAAACCGATAATAGATTGTAACCCAACGGATCAACATGAAGAACATTTGTAATTGAATAGTTTTGAGATATAGGGATATCACCTACGTCGATGACTTCTCCTTTTGTATCCCCTCCATATGCAATAGTTTCCTTCGGTCCTTCCAAATGGAGATAGGATGAGAACATACTCTTTTCTCTTGTCATATGATGTGTACATCCGCTATCAAGCACCCAACTTGATCCACCGGAGGAGTATGCCTACAAAACAATTTAGTTCCTTCTTTTAGGTCCCCAATTTGACTTGGGGCCTTCCACGTTAGCAACCAAAACTTTTGGAACCCATAGTGATCTATTCACATATATGTTGGACTCATTTCCAACATACGTGGCAACAACTTTACCAACGTTGTTGCGTCTCAACACATAGCTAGGAGGTATGTCTCTAGATCCATGGGCCTTTCTCTTGTTGGGATTCAAATTTCTTCTAGGCATAATTGGATGATTTTGAACCTGCATACAAGTGTTAGATGCCTTGGAAACATGCTGCTTCTGAGCTTTGCTCTTCTTCTTTGTCTTCTCTTTACAAACCCCGGAACTTTCGAGAATTTTCTCGGAACCTCCGAGTTTGACTGTCTGTGTGGCTTGAGCCTTCCAGACTCCGGAACCTCCGGGTTTGGAGGTCGGAACCTCCGGGGTCTGGGAGAACAGAAATCCAGAGCTCTTGAATTCAAAGCATTCTTTTTCTTTGATGATTTTTCTTTCATTGGTCTTGCCACCTTCAACATATCCAAAGCCTGGATTCTTGCTTTTCTCTAACACTTTCTTCTTGGTGAATCTTGCCCTTTTATTTTCTTCACCCATGCATCCTCTAGCTATGATTGAGTTCAACCTAGCAATCTCTTTCTTCATGGCCTCCATGTTAGCAAGATTAGTGGCATAGGATTCAATATCAATATGATAACATCTATCACAACCCTTGCTAGTAGAAGCACTAGAGTCGCCTTTTACCTTCGAAGGATGTGAGGTGCTACTCCAAAGGAGACTATATTGCTCCTCAAGCTCTTCATTCCTCAACTTGAGAGAATTACATTGAGCTTGAGAGGCAGCAAGGTCTTCCTTGAGAGTAGCTATGACACTCTCCGCTTGGTTGACTTCCTAACGCAAAGCCTCAATCTCACTTCTATCGGAGATAATAGTGTCTTGGCTTTTCTCTAGTTCTACTATTAGCCTAGCCATAAAATCTCTAGATTGCTCATCCATTTTACGAACAAGTTGGTTTGCTTCTTCATCACTAGTATCATCACTAGAGTCCATTTCCGACTCATCACTAGGTTGAGGAGAGGGTTTTGGGTTAGTTTTTACCTTCTCGCCCTTGGTCATGAGATAATGAATGGATGTGCTCTCTTCATCATCGGTTAAGTTGTTGAACAACCTTGAGGTAGAGGGAAGCCTCTTGATTGCCACGGTTGCAATTTTCTTCCCTTCCTCTTCACTAGAGCTTTCATCTCCGGAATTCCATTCATGACCAATATGAGCCTCTCCACCATAGTTTCTTCTCTTGTAATGTGGCTTTTGATCTTTCTTGTAGTTTCCCTTGCCCTTGTCATTCCTATTTTCTCTTTTCTCATTAGGGCAATCAGCAATAAAATGCTCGGTGCTTCCACAATTGTAGCAAGTCCTCTTCTTCTTGTTGGGAAACTTCCTCTTGGCAAACTTTTACCCTTGCTTCTTTAATCCTCTCTTGTATGTCTTCATGAACAAGGCCATATCTCCAATCTCAACATGTGAGCCTTCATCTTCATCTTCACTTGAGTCACTTGTTGAGATCTCTACTTCCACTTTCTTGGATTTTGACTTAGTGGGCTTGGATGGAGTGGAGTGCTTGGATGAAGAGGTAGGCTTGCTTGTCTTGTTGGAATGAAGAGCAACCTCTTTGACCTTCAAGTTGTTCAACTTAGCTTCTAGCTCACCAATTTTCTTTCTATGTTGAATCTCCTTGTCTATTAGCTCATGAGTGAGAATTATTCCAAGAACATCATTTGGGGAGAACTCTTCAAATCTCTTCTTCTCTCTAATCAATGTGACTAGAGTGGGATTCCTTGGAGCAAAGGCCTCCACCATCACCTTCACAACATAGTGATCATCCAACTCATCACCACCTAAGCCACGTATCTTTCCAACTATGACCATCAATCTATCAAACATCTCTTGCGGCCCCTCTCCATCGAATGTAGTGAACCTATTTAGCTCGGCCATCAAAATGTTGATCTTGGACTTCTTCACTTTGTCAACACCCTCATGAGCAATGAAGAGGGTGTCCCAAATTCCTTTGGCAATCTCTAGTCCATTAACCCGGTTGTACTCTTGAGCACTCAAAGCACTAAGAAGTATGCTTGTAGCTTGAGCATTTATTTTGATGTTGCAGCGATCACGTGGAGTGAGGTTTCGAAAGTCTTCGGGATCATCAAAACCTACACAAACAATGTTCCACAACTGTCGGTGTTTTAGACCGGCAACCTACTAAGGGGAGTACCCGAAGTAGATGAATGTGGCCTCGCCGAGATCAGTAACTCGAAGGAAGAGACACGTGGCACACAATTTAGACAGGTTCGGGCCGCGAGGTGCGTAATACCCTACGTCCTGTATGCTGCGTAGCTCTAAATTGATTGGGTACGATTACAAGATGGTGCAATTGTACGCCGTGAGATGAGATTGGATGCTAGAGAGAGGTCCCTGCCTCGCCTTATATAGTCCGGGAGGCAGGGTTACAAGTCGAAGTAGGGAGAGAGTACTAGTCGGGTACGTCTAGGAGTCTTCCATACAGTGAGGGACATGTACAGCTTCCTAACCAAGTACTTCTCCTCCGTAGTCCTTGTGCTCCACGCCATCAGGTGCCGTGTAGCGCAAGCCGAGTAGTCCCAGGGGCCCACCGAGTAGTCGGTCCTGGTACTCACCGAGGTAGTGGGCCCAGGGAGGTCCATACGACAAGCCCCCGAGTACTTTGTAGTCGAGAAGGATAGCTTCAAGTAATCTTAACGGCCTTAACGAGTAGTCCTCAAGCGTCCCCGAGTACTACAAGTCAAAAGTCCTCAAGAATAGTCGAAGCATCCCGAGGCTGGAATGTACTCCAGCTGATGCCTAAAGCAATCTTGAAGTCTTCTCGAGTAGTCCCAAGCGTCCTCGAGTGCTGCCCTCGAAGGTCTTCAAAAATGCCCGCGTTGTCTTGAAGCCGAAGCCGATATGGAAGTGCGATTGCAAAATCGCACTCCATATGGAGTAACCCCCGAGCCTTAGGTTGAGTCGTAGGCTCTGGCTGAGGGTCCATCTGAAGTCTTGGCAAGAATATCCCGAAAAATCCGGAGAGAAAGAACCGAAGGACATGTGGCACGGAGCCCCCGAGCCTTGAGTCGAGTACTTCCTCTCGAATTGAAGGGTCATCTTGTAGAATGTGTCCTGAGATGCTCCTGAGTCTTGTCGCTTCCCAGGTAGTCGAGTAGAAGTAGCCGAGCCCCCGAGGTGAGGCGCGTCGACTAGTAGAATACGAAGAGTCACGCGCGGCCGCTGAGTCAGCCGAGCACGGACTTATCCATCCGGCCGTTGGAGGGCCGTTTTGACTTATAAAAAGAAGCCAAAGCCCTTAGGGTTTTTCACCCATCGCTGTTGTAGCCATTTCGAATAGATCTTGGCCAGAATCACCTCCCGCGCACGCCGCCGCCGCTATAGATCTGAGCGCGCCACCACCCAGAGCTGCCAGAGTAGCCCCCGAGCGAATGCGCGTGAAGACGCCGTGCACTTGGAGAATGAAGCCATCACCGTCCAAGACCGTGAAGACCGCCGGGAAGAAGAGGGGCCGTGACGAGGCCGCCGGGTCTGCCGCAGAGGCAGCACCACCGATGTCTCCACCGCGGCCTGATCCGAACCGCGAGTGGAACAAATCGAAGACGAAGACCGAAGATTTGCTGGCCCTCCTCAATAGCGGATTCATCCGTGAGAAGAAGATGGACATGTGGAGGGCCGCCGCCGGGGATCCGTACCCCATGGAGAAGAGCGAAGACGAGATCCCGATGTTCGCGCGCTTCGCGGAGTGCGGACTCGCGCTTCCGGCGAGCGACTTGTTCAAAGGCCTCCTGGGGTACTACGGCGTCGAGTACCTCAACCTCAATCCCAACGGTATTTTCCATACCGCTGTCTTCGTCCACTTCTGTGAAGCGTTCCTGGGGATCAAGCCCCATTGGATCTTGTTCCGGAAGTTCTTCCGGGTGAAGCCGCAGCCGAGCGCCAGCAACCCGCAAGTAGTTGGTGGAGCAGGAATCCAGATGCGGGAGGACGCCGCCGAGCAGTACCTCTCGTACAAGCTCATCGACTCCAACCGGATCGGAAGGCGAAATGGTTCTACATCACGAACCACCACCCCGGGTTGCCGAAGACGAGCGGGAAGCAGCCCAAACATCGCGCCTGGTGGAACACGGAGCCCACGATGCAGGAAGGGATCCAGCTCCCCGAGCTGTTGGCGCGCATCAAGGTGCTGAGAGAAGCCGGGCTGAGGGCCTAGCACGTGGCCTTCAGCTTTATGAAGCGCAGGGTGCAGCCACTGATGGCCCGCGACACCCTGAGCTTCGAGTACACCGGCGACGACGACACGTCGCGGATGCCTGGAGGCGAGGTCGACGACGATGACATTGTCGATAGGCTGACGCGCATCTTCAAGGACATGCCTCCGTACATGGCGTGCCCAGTCCCGGAGTACTCCGCCACGCGCCCGCTAAAGGAGGTAAGTAGTTGTACCCCCCAGTCGAGTACCCATTCCTTGTGAGTAGTCGCGCTGATGTCTTGTGTCTTGCAGGACGACTTGAAGAAGTTCGTCTCCGAGCCGCAGCCGCCCCCTCAGGAAGTCGAGATCCCGGAGGAGGGAAAAACCAAAGTCAAGGAGCAGCGGAAAGTCGGCGAAGGAGACGACACCGTAGTCGTGGAGGATATGTCCGACGAGGACGACGACGAGGAGACGCTGCAGGACCGCTTCCAGCTGCGGTCAAGGTTCAGCCGCCCCGGCCTACCTCACGTGCCCCTCGTGCAAGATCCGCCGGCTAGCCTGGAGGCTAGTCTGGCTGCGCCGCCACAAAGGCCGCGCAACCACGCTCGCAAGCGGGTGACGAAGAAGTTGAAGGTTTCTGAGACCACGCCTCAAGAGGTAAGACGTCTTGACTAGTGTAGTCGAGTACTAGTCTCTCGAGTTCACTTGCTGACGACTGAGCTTCCTTGCTTGCAGGAGGTGCCGCCTACGGAGCCCGCTGATTAGGGCGACGAAGGCGAGTGGGACACGGTGGGGGAACCCGCTGGGAGTCGTAGCCCAGCCCCCACTGTTGAAGAGCTCTTGGCGTAGCTGGAGCGCCAGTCCCCTGCTCCTCAAGGGAACACGAAGCCCGCAGCCGCTGCTGCTGAAGAAGTGGTGGCCGCAGGAGCGCAGGAGGGCGCTGCACCGGCTGCCGTTGCTGCAAGAGAGGCAGTGGCCGCAGAAGCGCCAGAGGAGGTGCCCGCCGAGGCTGGACTGGTAGACATTACCAGTATCCTTGGCGCCCCGACCGTGATGATAGTCCGGTCAAGCTTGTAAGTGCTGGATCTTCCCGAGTAGTACTTGGTGTAGTAGTCGAGCTTGATTGACAACCAATTTTTGTACTTCTGTAGGAAATCAACAGATCTGTCCTGGGAGGGAGATGAGCCCTCTACGGCGGTGGCGGAGGAAGAAGCCGCGCCGCCCGCCGACGAGTCCGCTCCTGCTCCTCAGGCGGAGTCCGAGGCGCCGGTTGCTGGAGCTGCATTGCCCGAGGCCAGCGTGGTCGAAGGTGAGTACTCTGCTGAGGCTATAGTTCTCCCCATAGAGTAGTCGTAGTCGCTAATGCACTTGTCTTCTTCTTGACAGGTGCCGAGGCTGAAGGGAGCGACATCCCATCGGCGGTGCCCATGCAGAACTTGACACCACAAGTGCCGGAGGCTGCTGGAGTAGCCCCCGTGCCGATGGAAGTAGCCGCCGAGGAGGCCGCCGCGGCAACTGGAGGAGAGGAGGCCACCATGCCGCCAGAGGCTGCTCTGGAGGTGGTTGTCCGCTCCCTGGAGATCCAAGACGCGGAGCCCATCCGCTCTGCCCCGATGACTGAAGCTGCCACGAGTAGTCGTGGCGGGGTGGAGTTGCTGGCTGACGACTTGGTGGACCCGGCGACGGTGGCCAGGCACCTGGAGGCGGTCCGCCAGGCTGAGCAGTGGATGAAGGTGAGTAATCTTAACTCCTGAGTAGTCAATCCTCTGTCGTTGAGTACTCATTTGACATGCGTTGTCTGTGCAGGACGTCGTGGAGAGGTCCCGCGAGAAGTCTAGCATGCTGCAAGGCTTCGGCGACGCAGTGCTCCGGTATGAGGCGCTGGAGGAGAAACTCTTGAAGTCGGGAAGCACGCGGCCTCCATGCAATCCAAGCTTGATGCCGCCTTCGCCAAATATCACAACGATATCCAGGAGATGCAGGCGAAGAGCGATGACTTGGTGCGGAAGAACAAGTCACTCCGCAGCAAGAACAAAGGTACACCGCTTGACTTGTTGAGTAGTTGTTGGAGATCGAGAGGTAGTCTAACCTACTGCGCCTTGTTGTTTTGCAGAGCTTGAGACCCGGGTGGAGCAGTTGAGGACCTCAGAGATAGACATGAAGAACCTCTTCTACCGGGAGCAGGAGGCCCGCCAGGTACTCAAGCTTGACTATAAGGAACTTGCCTTCGAGTGCGACAAGCACATGGAGCTTCGTATTGCTTCCGATCGTGACCTCGTCAACTGCTACAAATCGTTGCAGAAGCTGAACGAGGACTGCGAGGCGCTGCGGGCCCAACTGAAGGAACTTGAAGAAGCCGCGCTTCCCATTGCAAGACTCTTGGTGCCTCATCCTGGCGGCCCCAAAATAGCACCGCTCGTGGATCGCCTCAAGGAAGCCCCCAGCCGGCTGGCGGCGTATGTGAAGCATCTGGCGAAGTCGATCCCGAACCAGGTGCTCGCCTTCATGAAGTCCTACTTCCCGAAGGTGCCTGTGGACGTAGTCGCTGGCGGGGTAGCCGCCAGCGCATGCGGATGAGCGATGCCGCGGAGGCTGCTAGAGAAGATGGCACCCATTGCGGAGCAGGTCGCCGAAAAGCTTAACCTCCAGTAGTCCTGTAATAGTTAGCTCATAGCAGTATGTGTACAAAAACATTTGTACTGTAATTGTTCAAGTATTAATGAATAAAAAGTTCCATCAATGAGTACTCGTAGTTGCGATCTTAGAGTGCGGAGCCCCCATCGTGGAGTTGATGCGAGTAGTCATACTCGACAGTAGTCCCGTTGAGGGAAGTAGACAGTAAAGAAGTTGATGATCGATCAAACTTTATTACTGAAGAAGTACACCTGGATGGCCAGGGCCGTAGTTACAGAGTAGTCGCCTGGACCCAGAGGCCTCTTACGGCTAGGTGGTGCTAGGGCGAGTAGCCGCTTACAGCAGTAGATCCGTAGGTAGCCGTGTAGGCTGGATCTTGTAGTACATGGTCTCTCAGTAGACCGCTGCTACAGTCCTTTGTCGCTCGTCGCAGCCCAGGATCCGTAGGTAGCCGCGCGGGCTGGATCTTGGAGAGGAGTAGTCCGGAGACTGGTGCCTAGACCCGGAGGCCGCTTACAGCGAAGGAGTAGTCCGGAGACTGGAGCCAGGACCCGGAGGCCGCTTACGGCGGAGGGGTTTTGATGTAGTCGTGTAGACTTGAACCCCAGAGTTGTCGTGTAGACTAGGCGTAGAACCGACAGAGCTAGTCGACGTTCCACGAGTTGTTGATGTCTTCGCCTTCAAGTGTATGGAGGCGGTAGGAGCCCGGCCCGGTCACCTTTGCCACGGTGAAGGGACCTTCCCAGGGGGAGCTGAGCTTGTGTAGTCCTTCCGTGTTCTGGATACGACGGAGGACAAGATCACCAACGTTGAAGGAGCGTTCCTTGACGTTGCGATCATGGTAGCGTCGGATACTCTCCAGGTACCTTGCTGATTGGACGAGGGCAGCGCAGCGAGCTTCTTCGAGTCCATCGATGTCAACTCTTCTCGTCGTCTTCGAGACGCCTTCGTCATAGTGCTCCACCGCTGGTGAGTTCCATATGACATCAGCAGGGAGGATTGCTTCGGAGCCGTAGACCAGGAAGTAAGGGGATTGCCCCGTTGGCTTGGAGGGCTGAGTACGTAGCCCCCAGAGTGCATTGGGTAGTTCCTTGATCCACTTGCCCCCTTTGGAGTTAGCAGCGTCGTGTAGCCGCTTCCTGAGAGCGCCGAGCACCATCCCATTGGCGCGCTCGACTTGTCCGTTGGCCCGAGGATGGGCGACTGAGACGTATCAGACGTCGATCCCGCTGTTCTCGCAGTACTCCTAGAACTGGTGGTTGTTGAAGTTGGAGCCCAGATCTGTGATGATGCGGTGGGGTAGTCCGTAGCGATGCACGAGTTCATCCAGAAAGTCGAGTACTCTGTCAGCCTTGGGGCATGTGACCGGCTTGACCTCGATCCACTTGGTGAACTTGTCGATGGCCACCAATACTCTATTGATACCACCTGGCGCAGTTGGCAGTGGCCCAATCATGTCGAGCCCCCAGCAGGCGAAGGGCCAGGTTGGCGGTATGGTGACTAGTTTGTAGGCTGGGACGTGTTGCTGCTTGGTGAAGTATTGGCACCCTTGGCACCTTCTGACGAGTTCTTCAGCGTCGCCCAGGGCGGTGGGCCAATAGAAAGCTCGCCGGAAGGCCTTGCTGACCAGCGTGCGGGAAGACGCGTGGTTGCCGCAGACGCCCTTGTGGATCTCCTCCAAGATGTCCTTGCCTTCTTGCCTGGGGATGCACTTCATAAGTACTCCAGAAGATGTGCCCCGCTTGTACAGCTTTTCTCCGACGAGGACGTAGGACTTGGCGTGGCGGATGAGCTGCTCGGCCAAGTTCTTGTCCGAGGGAACCTCCTGCTCGCTGAGGTAGTCGATGAAGGGTTGCCTCCAATCCACGTCGATCATCATGACCTCCTGTCCAGCCTGTGGGTGCGCTGGAACAGTGGTCGGTGGCGCCGGCTCCGGGATGGATGGCGTATGAAGCTCGTGAACGAAGACACCCACTGGTACATGAGCGCAGGTAGATCCAAGCTTCGACAGGATGTCTGCTGCAACGTTGTTGTCGCGGACGATGTGGTGGAACTCGAGACCTTAGAACTTGTTCTCGAGCTTACGGACTTCTAGGCAGTAGGCGTCCATGTTCTCCTTGTTGCGGTCCCAGGACTTGTTGACTTGGTTGATGACCACTGCGGAGTCGCCGTAGACTAGTAGCCGCTTGATGCCCAGTGAAGCCGCGAGGCGGAGCCCGTGTAGGAGACCTTCGTACTCGGCTTCGTTGTTTGAGACCTTCCAGAAGATCTGCAGGACGTACTTGAGTTGTTCGCCCGTTGGAAAGATCAGGAGTACCCCTGCACCTGCGCCCTCGAGGTTGAGTGAGCCGTCGAAGTACATCACCCAATGCTCTGGTCGCACGGTTGGAGTAGGTAGCTGGTTCTCCCGCCACTCCGCCATGAAGTCGACTAGCGCCTGCGACTTGATGGCTGTGCGTGGCTTGAAGTCGATGGTGAGGGCGCCGAGCTCGACCGCCCACTTGGAGATTCTTCCGGTAGCATCTTGGTTCCGCGAGATGTCGTCGAGCGGGTAGTCGGTGACGACGGAGATCGAGTACTCCCCGGAAGTAGTGTCGTAGCTTCCGCGAGGTGATGAGTACCGCGTACGGGGAGCTCTCGTACAGGCGATAGCGTGCCTTGGACTCGATAGGACCTCGCCGACGAAGTAGACCGGGCGCCGGACCGGGTAGGCGTGGCCGTCTTCCCCCGCCGCTCGACGATGATGGCGATGCGACCACATGAGTAGTCGCGGCGAGGTAGAGCAAGAGGCCGCTCGCCTTTGCGAGGAGCCGTGAGGACTGGTGGCTTCGATAGGAAGTCCTTGAGCTGGGCAAGGGCTTGGTCTGCCTCTTGAGTCCACACGAACTTCTCTTGGTTCTTGAGTAGTTTGAACAAGGGGAGCCCCCGTTCTCCAAGCTTCGAGATGAATCTGTTTAATGCCGCCATGCACCCGGTCAGCTTCTGGACGTCATTGATGCACGTGGGAGCTTTCATGCTGGTGATGGCGGAGATCTTCTCGGGGTTGGCTTCGATGCCGCGTTGGCTGATGACGAAGCCGAGTAGTTTGCCCGAAGGTACGCCGAAGCCGCACTTGTTCGGGTTGAGCTTCCAGCGGTACTCGCGCAGGGATGCGAAAGTCTCTTCAAGGTCATCGATGAGGGTACTGGAGTTTCTAGTCTTGACGACCACGTCATCCACGTAGGCTTCGACGTTCTTGTTGAGTTGCTTCTTGAAGCATGCCTGGATAGCTCGTTGGTAGGTGGCACCGACGTTCTTCAACCCGAACGACATGGTCGTGTAGCAGTATGCGCCAAATGGGGTGATGAACGCGGTCTTCTCCTGGTCTTCTTCCTTGATCGCGATCTGGTGGTACCCTGAGTAGCAGTCGAGGAAGCAGAGCAGGTCGCAGCCCGCCGTGGAGTCGATGACTTGATCAATCCGTGGCAACCCGAAGGGGTCCTTGGGGCAGTGCTTGTCGAGGTCGGTGTAGTCGACGCACATCCTCCACTCGTTCGAGTTCTTCTTGCGGACGAGGACAGGGTTGGCGAGCCACTCAGGATGGAAGACTTCTCTGATGAAGCTAGCCATGAGTAGTTTGGCGAGTTCCTTCTTGATGGCATCCCGTCTGTCGTCGGCAAAGCGTCGGAGGTGTTGTCGCTTGGGGGTGGCCTTAGGATCGACGTTGAGGCAGTGCTCGATCAACTCCCTGGGCACTCCTGGCATGTCCGCTGGCTTCCACGCGAAGATGTCGCGGTTAGCCCGGAGGAAGTTGATGAGTGCGTCTTCCTATTTGGGGTCAAGGCCGGCCCCGATGGTGGTGGTCTTGCTGGAGTCGCCTGTTACGAGGTCGATCGTCTTGACTAGAACCTCCTCAGCTGGCTGAGGCTTGTTGGCGCTGTCAGACTTCTCTGGGATGTCGAGTTCACTTGTAGCAAGCCTCTTCGATGCAGCGTAGACCTCCATCATAGTGTTGGGTACTTGATTCGTAGAGGCGATCTCCACGGCTTCTGTATCGCAGTCGTGGGAGATCTTCAAGTCCCCTTGGAGAGAGAGTACACCCGCTGGGCTTGGCATCTTGAGTACCAAGTAGGTGTAGTGGGGCACCGCCATGAATTTGGCGATGGCCGGTCTGCCGAGGATGGCATGGTAGGAAGTCTCGAAGTCCGCGACCTCGAACTTGATGTACTCGGTACGGTAGTTGTCCCGAGATTCCCCGAAGGTAACTGGCAGGACCACTGAGCCCAGTGGGATAGCCGCGTTACCGGGGACGATGCCGTAGAAGGGCGTGTTGCTCTTAGTGAGCATGTGGGTGATGTCGAGCTTCATCTTCTTCAAGGTCTTGGTGAAAAGGACGTTGAGCCCGCTTCCACCGTCGATGAGGACCTTGTTGAGCTTGGAGCCCGCGACCACCGGCTTCAGGACGAGAGAGAACCGTCCTGGTTCGGAGAAGCTGGTCCATTGATCCGCGCGGGAGAAGGTAATGGGTACCTCCGACCACCTGAGAGGGGTCGGGACCGCTGGTTCAATGCTCATGACTTCTCGACGGGTAGCCTTTTGTTCCCGCCTGCTTGGTAGTCCGCCGAAGAGGACACTGACAGTCTTGTCGGGTTCCTGAAAGTCGTTGTTATCTCCGTCGTTCTTCTTCTTGCCCTTTTTGTCGTGAGGGTGCGGTGGCTCTGGAGTACTCTTGAGTGCATGCCTGAGCTGGTAGCACTGCTCGGTGGTGTGGTTGCTGTTCAGATGCCACGGGCACTTCTCCCTTAGCAAGTCTTTGAAGCCGCCGGAGTTCTTCTTTGAGTTCTCCTTCGGAGGGCGCTGGATAGCCGCGACAGTGTTGTCTGGCTTGCGCTTGCGGTTGGGACCCGAGTAGTTGTTGTTGTTGTTGCGACCGCCTTGGTTCCCGTTGTTGCCGCTGCCGCCGCCCGTGTTCTGCTTGTTCTTGCCACGAATGGCGTCGTACTTGGCGTTGGCCTTGTCTTCTTCATCCGCCCAGGACGTGATCATGTCCTTGAGGTGGGGGATGGACTTGGGGCGGCGACGACCGAAGTCTTCAAAGGTGCGGCGGTGGTAGAGGCCGTCTTGGAAGAGGTCGATGACCTCCTTGTCGGTGACGTCGACTACGGTAGCGCGCTTGTCGAACAAACGACGCATGTACTTGCGGAGGGTCTCGCCTTGTTCCTGCTTGACCATGGCCAGGTCCATGCGAGTACCCGATCGGCCCATGGCGCCCGCGAAGTTGCTGGTGAACTGCTCCTTCAGTTGGTCCCACTTGTCGATCGAGTGCTTGTCCAGCGACTCGAGCCATGTGAGTAGAGCTTGGTTCAGGCAGAAGGGGAAGTAGAGGCACTTGGTGTCGTTGTTGCCGCCAGCGTTCTCGATGGAGAGGGCGTAGCACCTGAGCCACTGGATGGGGTCCTGCTTCGCGTCGTGCTTGGTGATCCCCAAAGGCTTGAACTTTTCGGGGAGGAGCAAGTTGCGAAGTCGAGGTGAGAAGGCGGGGAAGCCGTCGTTGTCGCCTGCAGTGGTTGACTTCTTCCGCCGCAGCTCCTCAATCTTCTGGCGGGCGTTGTAGCCACCCTGTGAGGCACCGGAGGCATGGTTGTTCGCGTAGCCACGGCCGCCGCGACTGCCGCCGCCGCCGGCCCTCCTGTTGGCTCCATGGTTGGAGTTTCCGTCGTCGTTGCCGCCGCCGTCGGGGTCGCGGCCGCCGCCGCCGGCGGGGAGCACGGTGAGGGACGACCTCGCGGTTGCTGTTGCCACCCTGTGGAGGTCCGCCGGCGTTTGAGCGAGTACGGTTAGGCTGAGCTGGGGGCTCAGCTCGAGTACGGTTGGGACCGAGCTTGACGCTGCGACTTGTAGCTTCGTTGTCGCGGTGCCTGGCGGGAGGAGGCTGGTTGAACCTGTTGTCGACCCGCATGAAGTAGGCGTCTTCAGCGAGCTTGGCGATGACCTCCCCGGCGCGAATTCCCTGGGCCTAGCGTGCGATCGCTGTGATCGACATGAGGCATTGCTCAGGGGTAGTGTGTACTCTGCTCTCGACCGCCTTGAGAGCTTCCGCGAGATTGCGGATGGGGAGGTTGTCTCGGAGACGCCGGCGCCGTTCGCTGCGCTTCCTGTTACGCTCACGTCGAGCGTCTCTGTTGGCGGGGGTCTCGTCTGCAGGTGCGTCAGCAGACAGCTCGTCTAAGGAGATGTCTTCCAGGTACTTGTCTTGAGCCGTCCCTAAAGGTCCTGGGGTATCGCCGGCAGCCATGAAGACTTGGCGATCAGGGGTGCCGAGGCTGGAGTCAGAAGCTGCCACCTTAGTTGGGGTGTTCGAGTCAGCTCGGGCAAGTGGTGTTCCCTCCTGGAACGGGAGTGACTCGATGTAGGCGACGTAGCGTGAGTCTCCGCTTATCAGGTCAGCGGGCTTGTGGTCTGGCCAGTAGACGAATCTCCCGGCCGGTGTGGATGTTATAACCAGCCCAGAGGCCGGCCCTGATAAGGGATGCTCAGTAGAGTTGTCCTCGGACTCGGGATCCTCTGGGTCCGACCCGAAGTCGAACTCGTATGCGGAATCTGAGTAGAACCCGGAGAGGGGGTTGGAGTCCGAAGCATGGCCGGGGGCGGTGTCGGAGTTCGAGTTGTACTCGGGTACGGGCTCTTTGCCGGCCCGGCGCGAAGAAGGAGCCTCCGTGCGGGCCCAGCTGAGGATGCGGGGACCACGCGCGGAGCGCTCACGGGGTGAGGGGACCGCTTGCGATGGCTGAGCAGCCGGCTCGCATGCGATGGCCCATGGAGACGTCGAGTTCGAGTTGGAAGCAGACTCGAGCTCGAAGTCGGCGCGGTGGTTGAAGAGCGAAATTTCGCCGAACTTGCCGGCGAGTTCGCCTGTGACAACTTCAGGGAGCGTCACGAAGCCGGTCTTCGGGTTGGGCGGCATGGTGAGGCGGCACTGGAAGGACCCCGCGCCGTCAGCTGTGCAGACCCAAGCGCCGAAAACGAAGGTGTCGCCACGGTTGAAGGCGACGGTCGGCTTGAAGTAGACATGAGCTGTCGAGTTCGCCATGTGATCTCGGGCGAGATCCCCTACCTGGCGCGCCAGCTGTCGGTGTTTTAGACCGGCAACCTACTAAGGGGAGTACCCAAAGTAGATGAATGTGGCCTCGCCGAGATCGGTAACTCGAAGGAAGAGACACGTGGCACACAATTTAGACAGGTTCGGGTCGCGAGGTGTGTAATACCCTACGTCATGTATGCTGCGTAGCTCTGGATTGATTGGGTACGATTACAAGATGGTGCAATTGTACGCCGTGAGATGAGATTGGATGCTAGAGAGAGGTCCCTGCCTCGCCTTATATAGTCCGGGAGGCAGGGTTACAAGTCGAAGTAGGGAGAGAGTACTAGTCGGGTACGTCTAGGAGTCTTCCATACAGTGTGGGACATGTACAGCTTCCTAACCGAGTACTTCTCCTCCGTAGTCCTTGTGCTCCACGCCATCAGGTGCCGTGTAGCGCAAGCCGAGTAGTCCTAGGGGCCCACCGAGTAGTCGGTCCTGGTACCCACCGAGGTAATGGGCCCAGGGAGGTCCATACGACAACAACTCCAAACTCAAACCGGTTAGATAAGCTTTCATCATATGTTTCCATTTGGCGAAGTTAGTCCCATCAAATTGAGGTAACTTGCCAACGAGTATAGTGATATCATCCTTAGATTTTGTTTCCAAGGAATCATAGTTAAAGGATACGCTTCTATAGTCATTCTTGGACTTGGCCTTGGGCTTTGGCTTGGGCTTGAGTGTTCTCTTGGGAATTCTTGTGCCGTAGTACTCGTCATCACCATCTCCATTCTCACTAGATGAAGATGATGATGAGGATGATGAGGATGGTGATGGAGAAGGTGAAGGTGTTCTCTTTCTTCTCTTCTTTTCTTCTTTCTTCCCCTTTTTCTTCTTTTCTTGCTTGCTGTCCTCTTCCTTCATTTCCTCTTCTTTCTCTTTCTTCTTGTCCTCTTTCTTGCTTTTCTTGCCATTGTCCTTGGAGCTTTCTTTGACAACCTTCTTGAGCTTGTCAAATTTCTCTTGGGCTGAGGTGTTCCCCACCTCCGAGGCATCACCTTCAACGTCACTTGGCAAGTCCTCAAACTCCCCCTCCTCTATCTTGTCATCTCCACTTGCCATATCCTCACACGGTTAGGTGTTCGCAAGGATAACTTGCTCTGATACCAATTGAAAGGATCGAGGCAATATGGCCTAGAGGGGGGTGAATATTCCTGCACACAAAATTTAAACTTTTTCTGCGAAAACACTGTCAGACTCCGGAACCTCCGAGATTATTCTCGAAACCTTCGAACGAGGCAGCCTCCGAGAATAAACTCAGAACTTCCGGCAGCTGTTAGAACAGAGCATAAATAACTTGAGTTCTGAATAACTTGATGAAAACCAGATCTACTAAATTCTAGGAGGTACTTAGGACCTAGCAAGAAGGTTTCTAAGCAAGGAACAAGCTAGGAAGGTACCACAAAATAGATCGGGAGCAAACCCTAATAGATCTAGTCAAGAGCAAGCATGAACAAGTAAGTAAAACAAGAGCACCCACGAGACAAAGATTTATCCCGTGGTTCAACTCGCCACAAAGGCTTGCTTACGTCCACGCTGTTGAGGAAGCCACAAAGGCTAGGGACCACAAAGGTCAACTCCTCTCTCACACCTATCACTTTGGGTAATAGGTGGAGGCTTTCCACTAGAATCACAAAGGGTAATACAAACACCTTGGGGCTTCCACAAATCGGTTTGGAGAGCTTTCAAGAACCTCTATCCGTCTAGGAGCAAGACTCCAAGAGTAATAGATCCACCAAGCTTGCTAGGGTTCTTCCAAGTGCTCAAGTTCAAAGGAGAGAGAGATTTGCTCACTAACTCACTTCAAGAATCCACTCTCAATCAATGCTAGGCAAGGATTTGGAAGAGAGTAGGTTAGTAGTGAATGCAAGGTGAGAGAATGAGGTTAGAACGGCGTACTGTGCAGGGGGAAGAAGAAGGTAACCGTTGGGGGACCAAGGGGTATAAATACCCCCAGATCCAGAACAGTAACGGCTATATTTCAGAGTTCGGAACCTCCGAGAAAAATCTCGGAACTTCCGACCTTTGAAATCTCTGCAGATTGTAGCCTGTACGGTCGGAACCTCCGAGAAAAACTTCGGAACCTCCGAACAACAAACAGTAGGGGCAAAACAGCAGCAGGTCTCTTCCCTTGGGGTGAGGATTAGGGTTTAAGAAAGATAGACTATGAGCACTTGAAACCACCCTAACTCACCATTAGTATCCCTCTTGATAGTACGGATTGTCCTGTACTCAAATTCAAAAGATAAAATAAATAAACTCCTCCAAAGTGCATAGGTATCCTTCTTCGTTCAGTTGAGGGGTCTCCATTCTTTATTTTGCACCTGTAACAATAACTCTATGCTGCACAATAGTCTCAAAAGCTCATTAGCTCTTTAATTGTGTGGTCAACATCACCAAAACCCTCATAGGGCTTGATTGCACTTACAGGCTCCCGGAGCCTGGGGGCGCACACGCGTGGGGAAGGAGCGCCTCGGGCGGAGGGGCCTAGGGCGGCGCGCGGGGCGCGAACGCCGAGGCTTGGCCGCCGCGCGGGCGCGACGCGCGGCCGGCGCGACGTCGCGGCGCAGGGCGCCTTGCCCCTTCTTTTATTTCGCTGGTCACTAGTTTGAATTCAAATTGCTCCAAAATTTTGAATACAACTCGACCAAACTTTGAATACGAAAGTTACAGATCTATCTACCCTCTATCAATTCCAAAAAGGCTATATGGGGTTTTTCCCCACATATTTTGAATTACACAGTTGCCAACTTTGAATGTCAGCCTGTTTGCCTGAACAGTAGACCCTGCCCTTGGAATCAATTTTTCTAGCTTTTCCACTCAAAATTTGAAATGCCAATCTACATGAAAGTTGTGTCCCTCAACAAGATGGACAACTTTCATACAGGTAGAATCTTAAGTGTTTAGGTGAATTTCGGAGAACGCGACAAAAGTTCCGGCAGACATCTGTGGACACTAGGGTGACAAAGGGTTTGACCAAGTCTTTGACCATGGGTTGGCCCCACAAGTGTCTACTAGTCAAAATGGTTCACTAGGTTAGGTTAGTGAGTTTTTCGAGGTGAGGGCCCAGGTCGACCGTGATTTGACCACTGTCAGCTGGGTTGACCGGCTGTTAGGGTGAATTAAAAACCTGGGGCGTCACAGGACAGTGGGCCATTTGGAGATTGAGTGAAGACTTGACAACAGTTTCTATCGCAAATAGCTCCATCCTGCATCATTGCCACAAGGTATGCAGGATCCCTCGTGTCGGCATCAGAGACTACAATTCTAAGGATGGGATTTTCCCACTTTTTTATACCCTACATTTTACCTGTGGTCATTCATGAAAAACCAATGAATGCCATCCTTTTGATTTGGTTTTTTCAGATATCTTTTGGAATTAGTGTTTTAGATGATTAGGCAATTGTGTCATGGATGGACACTTGATCTGCACTACATCTCTTGGCTGCTGTCATTTATGTTATATATTTGGATCCGTATGCACCAATTAGAGAACGGAACCAGTGCTGACTATGTCTGTATTATGCATTGAGGTGATAGGTGTACTGATAGGATTATGGATCCTACCGGGGATTTCCCTAAGCGAGTAGGGATGAGCGGAAGGCGGAGGCCGGCGGTGAGGACGGTGCTGAGGCGCCGTAGAGATCGTGAGGGAAGGCGGTGTGCTACAGTACCACGGGTACTGTTCACGCCGGAGGGCTGCGAGGAACTGGCGGCTAGGGTTTGGGGCGCTGTTAAATCTCCCGACTCCCTGAGGAAAGCCGGAAACAATTGATTGTTTCTGCTTGATTTAATTGATACATCTCCTCCCTTTAAATAGAGAGGTTTACATGACTCCTAAGCAAACTATCTGATCTTTCCAATCTTATCTCTAACTATCTATGAGAAATTTTATCTCTAACTATCTATGGGATAATTAGCCCACTAATGGGCCTGATATCTTGCTGCGCCTAACATGTACACATTCAATTTTTTCTCTGATTGAGTTACAGGCTACAAATGCTATTGCGGAAGAGATGAGAAGCAAATGAAAGAACCACTTCAAGGCCACAGGGGACAACATTGTTCTTGAAGCAGATAGAGAATAAATTATTTTGACTATTCACTTTGTAATCCTTGATTACATGGCTTGAGTGGAAATATTCTAGAGCCACTACCTTTTGTATAATGGATGCTCTATTTATTGTTCGAGCAACAAGGATATGAATATGAGTCTACTACCCTTTTTTAAATGCTTTGGTCACTCCTTTTTGAAACATAAATAAACAATTTCAAACCTCCATTTGTGATTGTTGGCTACATAATGGCACAAATTAATTGATCTCAATCTAGTGTACCATCATTTTCTTGAAGGGGCAAGATAATATACTAGCCATTCTCTGCAGTAGGGAGATTTATTTTGCTGCAAATCTTAGATTGTAGAAAAATTTTGTACTGAAGTGTAAGATTAAAATACAAACCTAATAAGATGTAGCCCATGTCACGTAACAGAGTTACTGAAATAACAAGATCAAACACTGTAACACTGCACAAATTGGGCCCACCACAGGACGATAAGTACCCCTGACTGCTTTTTTTTGATGAAATAAAAGGTAGGAGCACCCCTGATGCCATGTTCGGCAAACACCACACGAGTTCCGCCTGGACCCCATGGAGGGAAAAGAAAACAGACTCGGGATGGTCCACGTGCGGGGGCAAAACCGATGGCCGTTGGCACTGGGGCGCGCGCGATTGCACTCGGCGGGCCGCCGAGGGGGGTTCGGGTACCTTTTGGGTACTGTATTGAATAGCGGAGTCTTAAGATAAAAATACAATATGTTCACAACACTTTCACAAAAAATCATAAGTAATTCACATGAACCCACCATCTCAATAATTCACATGAACCCAGATAGAGAAAGTTTATATTGGAATTGGTAGCTCTCGACGAGCTCTAAAACTTTGTAGTTCAAATTTTTTTTATCCGTAGCCATCTAAAATTTGAAGTTTAGATCTGAAACTTGTGTTGTTTATTTGAGCACCAAGATAACATCAAATGATAATAATTTGAATTATTGTTATACATCTCGTTGAGATCTAGAACTTTCGTATAATTTTATCTCCATCAGAGTTTATATAAATTAGTTATGTTTTTTTTAAGTTAACGGCCCGCCCGGCAGTCACCTAGTGATAATGTTGCTACAACGCTCCTTCTGCAGTTTCATTCGATTATAGCTGTTTCAAACGACGGTATGGGTACATATTTGTTGTTTTTTAGAAATATAATTTTACAAAATGCTAAGTTGAAAAATTAAAAAGGTCCATGGACCAAGAAAAGACCAAGTCTTGAGCCCATTTGCTAAGTCAGTCAGGGAAGCCTAAGCCCAAGGCGACCCTGGCAGCGATCGCAACTCGCAAGAGATGAACGGGGCACGTTTCTTGGGTGCATCGGTGGAAGTGGTGGAGGGCATAAACGACCCAGAGACGGCGGAAGTGTTGGCTGGGAAGGTTTGGCCCTTGCAAAGGACCTCATGGGGCAGAGGATTCGGGTCGCCTCCGATAGTGTGAATGCTGTGAAGAGTTTGTCAAAGAAGTCAAGGACAAGGAGGGCTTGTCGAACTTTTCAGCAGCGGAGGTGATCCATGAGCGCAGGAATTCCAACGTTGACGCCCACTTGCTAGCGAGGAGTTCCATCTACGACTCCGTAGGCAGGCATGTTTGGTTTTTCTCTCCTCTTTATGGAGTTCGTACCAATTACTCTGAATAATAAATAGAGACGGTGCTCCCCTAAAAAAAACTTTGCATCAGGACTGAAAGCACTAAATGACACGATGACCACGAAATATTTTCAATACAGAAAACTACCACATGAAAACATGTTATTCAGTTTTTGGCGAAATATTTTCGTGGAAGCAAGAGCCAAGAGGGTTTCAGTTCGTGGACTAGAGTCAACCAAATAGTGCTTGAGAAATCAGAGTGGAAGCATGTTGGAAAAGTAGCAGGTGTTTGTAACTCCAATGGGCTCCCAAGGTAAATACGAGCTAAACGGAAGGATTTGGGATCCAAGTATTCACAATTCAAATTTCAATGGGATATATTGGAGGCATGATGTTGCTTGGGAACAAGTAATGTTTTAGCGGATGGCTCATACCAAATTATTGGTGCCGTGGCCCTGGCCCAAAACCAGCCCCTAACCACGGCAGCACCTTAATTGATTGTGTAGAAAGATCGGTCAGCGAGTCCAAAAAAAGATTGGAAATAAAATCAGAAAGACTTGGGTATCTCAGTTTGTTTGTCACTTGTCAGAACGCGTTTGCATTTGTTAATTTGCTGCGCAAGCAGGCGGCAGCAAGTTCAGCTAGCTAGGCCAAATACTCCAAGCCGAGCATCCGGATACCTGGGCCACGGGCCCACCTCTGCGAGGCCCAAACGCAGTTGCAGGAAAATTTCCAAACGCGATGATGCGACGGGACGGGGTGGGTATACGTATGGCTCAGGCATATGTATCAATTGTCGTTACAAAATGTAAGTCGTCAGGAGTTGGTTGACAGTACCGTTTTTATGATGATTTGTGCTATTTTTATGTGATGGTTGTTGTTGACACGTCTTACCAGGCATGCTAAAAGTGTGTTGATGCAAAAATCGGACTTGACTCTCGCGTGGTGAAATACGTGACTCCCCAGACGGTGCGAGGCGTGCCGGTCAACCTGACTTGTTGATTGACAAGGAAGAAAAAGAAAATACTTAGATACGAATAGATCGGCTAGAGAACCGATGAGCCTTCAAAAGACACATGTCAAGATAAGGTGAAAAGGCGTAATAATTTTTCAGGGAGGTATCATTTGAGAAGAACGCAAGGTGACCGGCTGATCAGAACCAGCAGATTTGGAGCCAGTAGATGGTCAACCCATGGGTCGACTGATCAAAGGAAGAAACGGCAAATGAGAAAAGAGATGTGGCGGAGGCGGGTCGATGTCATGATTGACACCAGGTGCAAGTATTAGGAAAGAATCAAACTCTTGTATGAGTCTTTTGATTATAGTAGTTTAAATTCTTTTGATGCAAGTAAATATTGTCGTAATCGACTACGAGTCTAGCTTGTTCTAGGATATAAATAGCGACCCCGTATTGTCGGAAACTCTGTACACACCATAATCAACAAAACCTCTTAGCCTCCGGGCAACCCTTTACAATTTCAGCATTTACTTCTGCGACTTACTTTTCGGCGAATTCGCCACTACATTTTTGTTTTTCAACGTCGTCCTTCGAGTTCGTCGGCCTGCATCGATCGATCTCCTGCTAGCTTGTAAGGATTGTTTTACCGACTAAATTCATAGCTTTAACCTTGTTGGGGGTTACCCGAAGAATTCGGATGACTACCCTAACACGAGAGAGAGTTCTTAACACGTTCAAGTACAAAGTGAGAGCGCAAAGAGAATGTGATTCCCTCTGCAAATAGCACAAGTTCCAAAAAGTCTGAATCCGTTTACACGTGCCCTTGCGCCCCCTTTTATAGGGAGATGAAGGGACTTTTACATGCCGAAAACACCCTCAGCCTCAGAGAATATTTCTAGTGTGAACGCATACAAGAATGTCTTTTTCGTCTAACATATTTACAAATCTGCCACTAGTTCACACTCTAAACCCGGACTTTTTGGGACAACAACTTTGACTTTGCTTCTCCGCCGGTTCGTGAATGTCATCACGCGTGATTCCCGAACTGGGTCCTCGACAGATTCCCGAATCGGCCGTCCTCCGAAGTTCGCGCCATCGACAGCTCAAGGTTCCGGGCTCCCGCATGTTCGTGACCCCATTTCTTCACCGAATCAAGATTCCCGAATTTGGCACATTCGCGAATTCGAGGCTTCACAGGTTCCAGGCTTCCGAAAATCATGAATTCACTGCCCCTGAAAAACATGTTTCGAGAACTTTGTCAAACTTAACGTTTCGAGGGTGATGGGTTTTCCTGAATTCCCCAACACTAGCCCCTCGGGGAAGCGGGTTGACTCCGACGATCCGATTCCACGAATCCTTCGGAAATTTAGTAAAAAATGTCACCCTCGGAACGTCGGAGGGGACACGCGTCGCCCGGGAACCCTAGAACGGTTGGATCGAGGCATATTTCGCGGAACTACCCCTCCCTACCCCTATAAATAGAAGGCCGCCACTGTTAAAAAGTTTTACAGCTTTCCTGTTTTTTTACGATTCGTGCATCTCTCTTGCTCGCGGAATTTCGTCTTCTTCTGCAAAATTCGTGAACTCCCGGTTCTCTTCGCATCTCTCTAAGGTATTACCTTATTTCTCCCTTTCGATTCTTGCCTGTCATACTTTGCTGTAGTGATATTTTTGTTTTACGAACCTCATTCCCGAATGTTGTTTTTATTGATTCGTATGTTTGTCTTTGTTGGTTAGGTGGCTCGAGTTAAAAGTACTTGTAGACCCATGACTACCGAAGAACTCATCGCAGCTGGTCTCCCAATTGACCCAGTTGTCGAGGGTGCTGAACATGCTGCCCCCACCGAAGATGCTGGTTCTCCTAGTGGCTCCAGAAGTCGCGAAGACGGGGAAGTTCAATCTGATGATGATGAAGATATCGGGGATGTGGATGCTGGTGTCAGCGATTTGATTAAAGCGAAGACTGCCGAACCGTTGCCACCCTCACTCGCCTTCGGAGAATCCAAGGTCACGGCTAACATGATTCAGGAATACGAGAAGGCAGGGTTCTTCCCTCCGGGAGCTGGGCGAGCCCCACTTGATGAGCAAATCCCTACCCCTAGAGACGGAAAAGTTGTCGTCTTTCGCGACTTCTTCATCTGCGGACTCCGGTTCCCCTGCGATCCCATTCTGCCTGCTATCCTGGACGCCTTTTCGGTGAAGATCCACCAACTCTCGCCGACTTCCTTTCTTGAAATATCGAAATTTATTTGGATCATGAGGACCTTCGGCTGCAATCCTAGTGTCCATGCTTTTGCCAGACTCTACGAACTGGTGATTATCCCTAAAGTTATCAAGGGCAGCGACGGGGAGTTCTATCACACCCAACATGCGTGTTGCACTTTCAACACTCGGCGGCAGAACACTCGAAAGGGGATTACCCGAATTCAAATTGCTCCCTGCTGCAAGACTAACTTCACCGAAGATTGGGATTCTCATTGGTTCTACTTGAAGGTCAACATGTTGGAAGTTCCCGGCTACACTGGCCCGGCTCACCCCTTGTCTTGCCCGATTGCGCCCCTGACGGCGGTAAACACAGCCGAATTCAATCAACGGGCCTTGGGGATTCAGAACTGCAAAAGTGCGTTTCACCTTGCCAGTACCATACTTGGTGGTCGCGATATCATTGAAGAGTTCGTGGCTGCCCGGGTCTGTCCTATTTCTAGCGGTTGGTCTCCCACTGAGATTGTGTACTTCAACGTCAACTGGGCTGCTCAGGAGGTGCCTTTCCCGAAGTTCGGGATTAAACTTCGAGAAGATCAGAGCGCTGACGCCTTCATGGTTGAGATAGAGAAAAGGGTGAATGTTATGATTGGCGAATACACCATGAATGAGTATAAGGCGTACAAGGCCCTTGTGAAGCACAGGAAGAGAATCAACCGCGTGTTCTTCAAAGTTTGCGGGGACAAATCTTTTAGTTCTCGAAGCCCGGGTCCCAAGCTGAATCTTCTCGCAGTTGCCGTGGCCAGTTGTTCGGCTGCCCCCATCAACGCTCCACGAATAAGATCTTCGAAGCGAGGCTCATTATCTGTCAGCGAAGGCACTTCCTCTGGAGTTCAGCCTTCCAGAACAAGATCCCTAGAATCGTCGAAGCGCAAGCGAAAGACTTCTGAATGAACTTCGGACGCAGAGCTCCAGGCGGCTTCGGGCCTGGCCCAGATGAGCCGCAGAAGGTTGAAGAAGGAGGTGAAGAAAGTTTCTTCCGTCGGTGTTCGGCGAGTTCCCTCCGCCTTCGACGGCGATGCCCTAGTAGAAGCAGTGAGCTGGAAAGGTGTCTGCTTCTGGCCTCTGTTTAACTTTCGAGACAATTGTCCGTCGGGTTCTGAGAATGAATTCGTGGATGTTGATTCCTTTTCAGATGGCGCTCCCGAAGTTCGCAAGGAGTCTGTACCTGTTGCTGCTGCTAAGGCCACTGCCGAAGTTGAAGTTACTGTCCCCGCTGAAGCCCCTGCTGCTGCCGAAGCGCCTGCTGCCGATATCTCTCAACGCGCTCGCTCTCGGGATGAAGCCTCCCCCGAATTCACCAAGGAACTTGAGCTCACCATACAAAGGGGAGGGAATCCTACCGGACATGTTGCCTTGGTCGAAGTTCGGGAGGTTGTTCCCGAAGATCAAACTCCTCCTTCTTTAGCTGCTTTCAACAAGAGCTTTGGTACGTCTCATCGCGGCAAATTATTAAGTGTTGGCTTCGAGACAACTGGCGTTGGGAGCAAGACTTCTAAGATTTTAACACTGTGGAAATCATCTATGACTGTTGATGAATCAGGAGAGGAGAGCTCGGGACAACCTGAAGGAGCTGCTTCGGGTTCTGATAAAGGGCCTCATCCTACTCCCGAAGCTACCCCTTCGGCTCAAGGTAAGGCTTCTTCTGGTTCGGCAAAACAAGTTACCGTGCAGCATTTCAGTAAGCAAGGTTCGTTCCTTCTCACTACCTTTTCGTGCTTTTTCCGATTCTTGAATTTTGATCTGATACTTTGATCTTGAATTTTTTCAGAATTCAAGGATCTTTTGCACTCCTACTCTCCCTCGAAGCTAGCGCGCTTTCAGGAGGACTATGCACTTAAACATTCTATGCTCGGGAAAGTTGCCGTAGAGCGGCTTGTTGAACAAGAGAAGGTGAACAAGCAGCTTTCCCAGAAATCTAAGGAACTGAAGCACAGCTTTGCCCTTGCGCAATCCGCGAACATAGAACTTGAAAAGAAAGTGGCTGAGTTGGCGGAGGCTTTGAAGATAAGTCAAGACGAAAAGAAGCTCGTGGAGTCGGCACTTGAGCAATCTAGAAAGGAACTTGAAAAGACTCAGAAATCCCACGAAGATGACCTCAGTGTGATCGAGAATCTTCGGGGAAAACACGAGAGGGCTTTGAAAATGGCCGAAGATCTTCGTACCAACAACGCCAGCCTCGCTAAGTCTCTGAGCACAAAAGATCGTAAGATCCAGGATCTTGAAAAAGCGTTGGCGGAGGAGAATGCAGCTTCGAGGAGGAATACTTCTGAAACTCTAGAAAAGCTGAAACTTCTTTACGAGGAGTACAAGAAGTCATTGAACGAGTTCGGCGTTCGTCCGGCTCCTCTCCCGGATAACATCGAGATTTCCGAATTCATGGATTGGATGGAGACCGAGTTCAAGGCCCTTACTGAGGTGATCTCCGGCGCCAGTGACTTCGCGGCTGCCTTTTCCGTGGAGAGCATTTTGAAAATTCTTCATGACTTCGACTGTGCCGACTTGGAGAAGTTTCGCGAGAAGATCTCCCAATTCCCCAGCGCCTCAAGCACTGCGATACTTCGAGCTAATGCCGATGTTCAGGCCATCAAGAATAAGTTCGCAAGGGAATTCTGGTTGACCAGTGGGAAGGAGACCGTCAAGCTCATTGCGCGCGCCAAACTTGCTGAGGTAAATTTTGCACGATTTTGTCACTTACAGCGGCTATCGATGTTTCAGTTTCTCGAGTTTTCCTTACATTTGCTTTTCCTTCTTAGCTGAACGAGGAGGAGAATCGCGAGAACATCGCTGCGTCCCGCGAAGGGTCAACTTCCGGCGAAGATTCAAGCAACTCAGGCGAAGGGGGTTCAAGCGGCAGCAGCAGCAGCAGCAGTAGCAGTGATGAGGGCAGCGACGACGGGCAAGCTTCCGAGCATGAGGATGATTCTCCGAAGGTGGATGTCACGAATTAGATGCTATGTCCGAACCTTGCATGTATTCAGGGCTGCCTGTATATTTGTGTAGATTCACTTAGTTTTTCTGAACAAATGTTTTGTATACTTTAACCTGCGCAGGTCCTGCAAGCTGGGCCTGTGCAGGACGTGTTGCTGCTACGAATTCATTGAGATAGGATGTTTGTTAGTGGCGAAGCGTGGTGCCTGTTCAAGCGGGCACATCCCGAACAAGACTTCTCCGATTTTTGGCTTGAAGCCTCGCTTAAATTTTCTATGGGCTGTTTTGATCTCTCTTCATTTTTCTTGTTTCGTAAGAAGAGATGTTCTGCATCCTCTACTCCGCGCTCCGCAAAAATTCCGAAGACGGAGCCCCTTAGCCCCTTAGCAGGCGCGTCTGACTTTGCTTATGCTAGCGATATGGCCGAAAACAATGTTTGTAAACCAGGACATGTTGTAGAGCTTTCATTTTAAATTTTTCACTGACTGCTGTAATTATTGACGAACTATTCTGAAGTTTTTATGCGAATAAGGCAATGAATACATTTTTTTTCTTGAAAAACGTCACCCTCCCCCACCTTGCCGTTTTGCATGAAAACTTGAAGGGATGTTGACAAAGCTTATAACTCGCGAATTTCGAGCATATTTTTAGCAGAAATTTTCGTTAGTTTTTGAAAACTTGAAGGCATGTTGAAGAAGCTTGCAGTTCGCGTATTTCGATCGAGTACACTTTTAGGAGAAATATTCGTTAACTTTTGAAAATTTGAACCGTCGTCGCGCAAGTCGACAAAATTTGTTTTCGAATTTTGTGGACTTGATCCAACTGGCAGACTTGCCCCGGTTGATACTGCAACCCTCAGTTGCTTCAACCGAGACTGTCTACGATTTTTCGCACGAGCCCCTTGCCCCTTCCTCACAACGATGTTACAAAAAACTTTTTGGCAATTTACGGTAAAGAAAAATCTGGAGGCAACCTCCTACGCATTCAATCTCTCGAAATCATCCTGCAAACTTTTTTCGGTGGAAATCCCCTCGTGGATGGGGTTTTCTAGGCCACAGCTCACTGCTGTCCCGGGCCTCTTTCGGTGGGAATCCCTTAATGGATGGGATTTTCTAGGCCACAACTTGTTGTTGTTTCAGGCCTCTTTCGGTGGGAATCCCTTAATGGATGGGATTTTCTAGGCCACAACTTCTTGTTGTGTCAGGCCTCTTTCGGTGGGAATCCCTTAATGGATGGGATTTTCTAGGCCACAACTTGTTGTTGTCTCAGGCCTCTTTCTTTTTTTTTACGATGGAACTCTGGCTATCACGAAGCCTTTCTCACGAACTTTTTTC
Source organism: Cenchrus americanus (assembly GCA_947561735.1). Classification (NCBI taxonomy): domain Eukaryota; kingdom Viridiplantae; phylum Streptophyta; class Magnoliopsida; order Poales; family Poaceae; genus Cenchrus; species Cenchrus americanus. Next base: position 64,242,039 of record OX387240.1, read on the forward strand.
TTTTTTCAAGATGGAGTTTTGGCTATCACGAAGCCTTTCTCACGAACTTTTTATTTTTTCACGATGGAATTCTGGCTATCACGAAGACTTTCTCACGAACTTTTTCTTTTTTCACGATGGAATTCTGGCTATCACGAAGCCTTTCTCACGAACTTTTTTCTTTTTTCACGATGGAATTCTGGCTATCACGAAGCCTTTCTCACGAACTTTTTATTTTTTCACGATGGAATTCTGGCTATCACGAAGACTTTCTCACGAACTTTTTCTTTTTTCACGATGGAATTCTGGCTATCACGAAGCCTTTCTCACGAACTTTTTTCTTTTTTCACGATGGAATTCTGGCTATCACGTAGCCTTTCTCACGAACTTTTTATTTTTTCATGATGGAATTCTGGCTATCATGAAGCCTTTCTCATGAACTTTTTTCTTTTTCACGATGGAATTCTGGCTATCACGATTTGGGGGAAGACTCTTTTCATATATATATCACAAAGAGTATTTACATAGGATCCGCCTCGTTAAAAACCTTGCCTCTTGATTTAGAGCCCCCTTTGCAAGGAAAAGAGTACGATCCTTCTTATTCTAATGCGACTAGAAAAAGTAAAACTAATTTTTCTCCCGAAATCACTTATAGACACGTGATTCGGATTTTTTAGTTTTCTAGAGTATAAACTTACGATAATCGAAAAATTACTATATGCTACATCTAGCTACAACTAGGGTTTTCATGGATAATACCTTTTTAGACTGTCAGCATTCCACGAATACGGCAACTCTTCGCCAGTTTGCTCCATCAAGCGAAAAGCTCCTGGCATATCTGTTTCCCTGGCGATGTAAGGCCCTTCCCATGACTCATGAAGTTTTCCCGGGTTCTCCCAATTTTTCTTTCTTTTCAAGACAAGATCACCAGTTTTGATGTCCTTTCGGACCACCTTCTTGTCTCTCCATGCCCTTGTCTCTCTCTGGTATTTCTCAATGTTTTCTGCGGCTTCAAGGATTGTCAGCTCGATCATGTCCTTTTCCACCTTCTTATCAATTTCCTCTATCTCTTTTCCTTTCAGGACCCTCATGCTTTCATTCTTGATTTCCTCCGGTGTCAAAGCCTCAGTCCCGAAAAGTAGGCGAAAAGGCGTGAAACCTGTTGCCCTTGATACTGTGGTGTTGTGAGACCAGATCACCTTCGGAAGTTCATCCACCCACTTTCCCTTTTTCTGATCGAACAAACATTTCTTGATTCCCTAAAAAATCAGGCCATTGGCTCTTTCAACTGCACCATTGGACTGTGGGTGATATACTGACGAAAATTTCGCTGGGTGCCTAAGGTTTTGCAGTATTCTTTGAAGGTGTAGCAGTCAAATTGTTTGCCGTTGTCAACAGTTAGTTCTCTAGGAAACCCGAACCTGCAGACTATGTTCTGCCAAAAGAATTTTTGAACTGTTGCTGTTGTGATGTTCGCGAGCAGTTTTGCCTCCACCCACTTTGTGAAATAATCGACTGCAACAGCTGCGAATCGGCAGTTGCCTTGGGCTGTTGGCAACGGGCCCACTAGATCCATTCCCCACCTTTGCGAGAGGCCAAGTTGGTGGAATTAAGTGAAGCGGCATTGAAGGCGGTTCTGTTGATTTCCCATTTTCTGGCATGCTTCACATTGCCGAACTAATGTCTTGGCATCAATGTTTATGGTGGGCCAATAGAATCCCTGCTTTATCGCCTTTCCGGCCAAAGCCCTGGTGCCTATGTGCCCCACAGAATCCGCTGTGAATTTCCTTTAGGAGTTCCTGACCTTTTTCGGAGGTGATGCACCGCAGCCAAGGCTCAGTGACTCCTGATTTGTATAGTTCTCCATTCACTACTGTATAGCCCCGAACTCTTTGCTTCAATATTTTGTCCTCCAACTCATCTTGTGGTTCATAGTATCCTCTCATATAAGCCATGATTTCTGCTCTCCAATCAGGAGTTTCTACTACATTCACAATTTTGGCCCTCGAATCCTTGATGGAGGGCTCTCTGATGATTTCGAAGAACACATCCGGGGGTAGCTCTTGATTTCTGGCTGCCGCTTTCGCCAGTTTGTCTGCCTCATTGTTGTCATCCCTCGGGATATGCCGGACTAAATACCCTTTGAAGTGTTTTTCCATTTCTCTGACTTTTTCGAGATATTTCATGAGAACAGGATTCCTGGCCTCGCTTTCTTTCTCGATATGCTCTTGGATCACTTTCGAATCCGTTCTGATTATGAAGGTCTGCTGCCCCAAGGCTCTCATTTTCCTTAATGCCAACAGAAGAGCTTCGTACTCCGTTGTGTTGTTCGTGGAATGCTCATTGTTCGCGAATACGAGCCTCACTGCGTATCTTATGACCACGCCCGTCGGGGACGTCACAACAGCCGAAATTCCAACTCCCTTGTAACACCAGGCCCCGTCACACTGTACTATTCAAGGTTCGGGTGCATCTTCCTCGAGGTTCTGAGTGGGTGAAGTCCAATCCACGACAAAATCTGCCAGAACTTGCGATTTTATTGCACTTCTTCTCTCGAAGTCTACCACGTACTCAGAAAGCTCAGCGCCCCACTTGATGATTCGGGTGGATGCCTCCCTATTTGCGAACAAGTCATTCAGCGGCTGGTTGGTGATGACTCTTATTCTGTGACCCTCAAAGTAATGCCTAAGCTTCCTTGTTGCCATGATGACCGCATATGCGATTTTTTCCAGCTCGGAATAGAAGATCTTGGAACAAGACAACGCTTCAGAAGCAAAGTACACAGGAATTTGTCTGAGCTTTCCTTCTTCCTCTTTTTCCTGCACTAGCACTGCGCTTACCGCCGAATTTGATGTGGACACATACAACAGAAGTGGCGATTTTGGTTCAGGAGGACAAAGTTTGGTCATGGTGGAGAAGTAATCCTTCAGTTCGCGAAAGGCCCGCTTCTGAGGTTCAGACCACTGGAAATTCTTAGCACTTCTGAGGACTTGGAAGAACGGTAAGCTTCTTTCTGCGACTCTGGGAATGAATCTGTTGAGGGCAGCTACTCTCCCTGTCAGCTTCTGAACATCTTTCACTAAAACTGGATCTTGCATTTCCACTAGAGCCTTAATTTTGTCGGGATTTGCCTCTATGCCTTTCGTTGAAACTAGGCATCCAAGAACTTTCCCCTTGTGAATGCCGAACACACATTTTTCCGGATTCAGCTTCAAATTCGCTGCCCTCATGTTCGCAAATGTTTCCGCCAGGTCACTGATATGGTCTTTCCCTGAACACTTTTGACAACTATGTCATCCACATATGCCAAGATGTTTCTCCGAATCTGCTGGTGCAGTACTATTGCTATCATTCTCGAAAATGTACATCCCACGTTCTTCAGCCCCTCTGGCATTCTTACGAAGCAAAATGTTCCGAAGGGAGTGATGAAACTTGTTTTCTCCTCGTCCTCTCTACGAACCCTGATCTGATGATACCCAGAGAACATGTCCAGGAGCGAGAGCATCTCACTATTGGCTGCATCATCCACGATTTTGTCTACCCTTTCCAAGGGAAAATCGTCTTTCTTGCATGCCTTGTTCAAATCGGTGAAGTCCACACACATTCTCCACTTTCCATTTTTTTCTTGACTGGCACGGTGTTGGCTAGCCAGACTGGGTACTTGATTTCTCTGATTACCTGTGCATCCTGTAATCTCTCGAACTCTCGCTTCGATTGCTTTGACCTTTTCCTCGGACATTTTCCGAAGTTTTTGCTTCTTGGGTGGTATTTTTTCATCTGTTTCCAGGGCATGTTCGATGATATCCCTGTCAACACCTTGCAGGTCCTTAGCTGACCATGCGAAAACATCCTTATTTCTGTTCAGAAATTGCACAAGTTCCTTGTCCTCTTCGGTGCTGAGATTGGCCCCTATTATGACTGCTCTATCGGGCATATCATCCAGATACACTTTCTTTGTTTCATCCTCGGTGGCTATCTCATTTTTTTCCTTGTCTCGTTTGGGCTCTTCGTAGGCTTCCTTCCTCTCGTCAGCTGCTTTCAGCTGGTACACGTTCGTTTGGCCGGGCGTGTGGCCTTTTTCTATGTTTCTGGCCTCTTGCTGATTGCCGAACACCATGATGACCCCTTTGGGCGCAGGCATCTTCATGCATAAGAACTGCTGCCTTATGACGACATCAAACTTGTTCATGAAACCTCTGCCGAAAATCGCGAGGTATGGGTGGTAAATGTCAACTACATCGAAAGTGAGACTCTCCGTTCTGGCATTCTCAAGATCTCCGAAAGAGACCGGGAGTGATATTTTTCCAACCGGCTTGATGGGCTTTCCTCCGAACCCCTGCAACGGGTACTCTGGTGGGTCCAACATGTGCTGACTTAGATTCATCTTTTTGAAAGTTTTCAAGAACAGGATATCCGCCGAGCTCCCATTGTCAACTAGGACTTTTCCTATAACCCATCCAGCTATGTTCACTTCAATGACCATAGCATCATTGTGAATCGCGGATTTCAGCCTGAAATCTTCTTCTGTGAAGGTGATTGGCACCTTTGCCCATTCCGGCCGTGCAGCTGGGCCGTCATTGATGATAGTGTTCACAGACCTGAAATAATTGTTTCTTTGCTTCTTGGTCTCGAATTCCATGGCTGACCCGCCCGTTATTGGCATGATGGTTCCGAACGATGGCAATGCTTTGGAGTTCTGAGGTCCCGAACTTGAGCGAGGCCTTGATGAACTTTACGGAGGTGGCGGCGGGATTTCCCGAATGGGTTGCGGTTCTTTGGATTGCCTGGATCGCTTGTGAGCGAGGAAAAAGCCTTTGCGATGGCCGCCATGTTGAGCGTGGTTCTTTGGAATTGCTGAACTGGGATAGAACTTGACTGTGGGTTCGCGAATTGAGGCTACCAAAAATTCGGGCGAAACTGGCCTAGCATTGAGGATGCGATGCTCATCAGTGTTTTCTCTTGCTGAATTCTTGCCATGTTCTTCTTTGTTTTTGGGCACCCTTCGGTGCTGTGGCCCTTCCATGATACTGGCAATAGAAGTAAGGATCTTTCGGGTTGTGGTTCGTGAGTGCTGGGGGTCCTCTGCCTCTCCCCCTTCCTCTGGGGTTGAACCCTCCCCTGGTGCTTGGCTTTCTTTTGTTCAGGTTGCGAGTTTCCGACGTTGTTGACATTTCGCGGATGTTGGGGTGGTGCCCTCCACGTTATCTCTCTGTTGCCTTGTCTTGCCTCATTCCGCTCGGCCACTCTTCTGCGATGGTCATCATCTGACAAAATGTACTCCTCCAATTCGTGAAAGAGTTCCTCAACTGTCTTGGGTTTCTTTCTTGTGAGATGCGAAGCTGTAGGCCCTGGGGTGAGACCCTTGATCAGTGCGTTGATCGTTGTTTTGTCATCAGCTTCGGGGATTTGAGACCTTTGTTGCATGAACCTTCTCACGAAGTTCCGCAGTGGTTCTCTGTCCTTCTGCTTACAGTTATACAAATCTGAGGCTTCGGCTGTTGTGTTGTGGAACATCTGAAACGCTTGCATGAACTTTTTCTTGAGATCTACCCAGTGTAGGCGGAATGTGGAGGCAGCAGTGAGTACCAATTCAGTACTGGTCCTTCGCAAGCTATGATGAAGGATTTGGCCAGTGCAACGAATTCACAGCTGATTCGTATCTCATGAGAAACTGCCTGGAGTTTCCGAAGCCGTTGTATTTGGGGGGAGAGACAGGCTTAAACTTCGGCGGCCAAGGTGCCGTTTGCAGCCCGATTGATAGCGGCGATTCAGAATCCACGAAGTGTGAGACTCCGTTTCCCGCGAAGAAGTTTTCTTTCGGGGATTCTCTTGCAGGCCCAGGGTTCTGATGCGGTGACTCCTGCCACAGGGAACTGTTCTCTTGTTCTTTCATTTCATCAATTTCTTTCTGTATTGCTTCTATTTGCTCTTTTGCTTTGTTCAGCTGCTCTAGCTTTTCAGAGATTTTCCTCTTCGCTTGCAACTGAGCTGCGAACTTTTCTTTGTCTTTCTGTACCTGCTGTATCTTTTGCTGAACCATCGCTAACTTCTTGTCTATGGTGTCATCATCATCCACATTCTCAAACTCTTGCTGTTCAGCAGGTTGTTCTTGGGTGTGAGTTGTCTTTTCTGCTCTTGCCTTCATGAGAGCTTCGAGCTTTTCTCTCCGTTCTTGGTCTGTTGTGTTCGAAGATTCAGGAACGAAAGAGGTTTCATTCCCTTGGGTAGGATGGTGATCGTCTCGGTTTGCCTGTGCTGGAACGTTCTTCTTGGATTTCTTCTGAGGTGGCATCGTGAGTTTCTTTTCGGCTGGAACACGGTGGGCGCCAATGTTGGGGGGTTACCCGAAAAATTCGGATGACTACCCTAACACGAGAGAGAGTTCTTAACACGTTCAAGTACAAAGTGAGAGCGCAAAGAGAATGTGATTCCCTCTACAAATAGCACAAGTTCCAAAAAGTCTGAATCCGTTTACACGTGCCCTTGCGTCCCCTTTTATAGGGAGATGAAGGGACTTTTACATGCCGAAAACACCCTCAGCCTCAGAGAATATTCCTAGTGTGAATGCATACAAGAATGTCTTTTTCGTTTAACATATTTACAAATCTGCCACTAGTTCACACTCTAAACCCGGACTTTTTGGGACAACAACTTTGACTTTGCTTCTCCACCGGTTCGTGAATGTCATCACGCGTGATTCCCGAACTGGGTCCTCGACAGATTCCCGAATCGGCCGTCCTCCGAAGTTCGCGCCATCGACAGCTCAAGGTTCCGGGCTCCCGCATGTTCGTGACCCCATTTCTTCACCGAATCAAGATTCCCGAATTTCGCACATTCGCGAATTCGAGGCTTCATAGGTTCCAGGCTTCTGAAAATCGTGAATTCCCTACCCCTGAAAAACATGTTTCGAGAACTTTGTCAAACTTAACGTTTCGAGGGTGAAGGGTTTTCCTGAATTCCCCAACAAACCTCTGGGCGCATCACTGTGGTTTCATTTAGTTATGTTATTCACCATTTATCGATATTAGTTAAATATGTAAGTAGCCCTGGTGGCGACTCCACCTTGCGCCACCCACCCTCCCGGAGGGGAGCTCGCCGTGGCTCAGGGACGCGCCTGTTCGTCTGTCGGTAGGGCCTCTGCTCCTCCCCTGAGCCGGCGTGATTGTCAGTTTGCTGGTGGGGCAACTTGATCTGACGGAGGGGGGGCGTAGGGAGTAGGGGCACGCCAGAGGAGGCTGCCGGAGGGTAGGGAAAGAGAAGAGCGAGCCAGTGGAACAGAGGGAATGGATGGGGATGGAGATGATGTTGGGGTAGGTGAGGTTGTGTCCCACTGCTCAGTGGGTGGGTAGTGTAAATTTGAGTAAAAAGATGTTGATAACTAGGATATAGAGTATGAGATATAATGTATGACGAGTGTGGGGAAAATTAGTGTAAAGTACAAAATCTCAATGATTAGGATAGAATATTCCTTTTTATGGGATGGAAATAGAGTACGACGAGTGCGCATAGCCTTACAATGACCCTATTTGGATACTCTAACAGGGTTAGAGTTAGAGTTAGTTACCCTAACAAGCTCTCCATTCTCCACCGCCGCCAGCTTCTGGAACCTTCCCTCCCTCCATCCCCTCGTGGCCTCCTCCTCTATTCTTCTTTGGCATCGGCAGATGTGAAGTTGAGGACGACCTTTGGCCGGCCTCTTCCCTCCACGGGGCCGGCTCGCCGCGGGGCCACGCTGCCCCTCCTCTCTGTCAGCGACGGAGGTGCTCATGAGGGAGGTGAGGACCAGGAGTGTCCCAGTGGTCGATGGATGACCACTCCTCAGTGATGAGTGATTGACAACGGGTGTTGGACTGACTCTTGGCTTAGTGCGCAGGTGTAGGCTGCGGCCTAGTTCATGTTGTTGCAGGTGAAGAATGGGCGCGAAAGGTCTTCAGCCTTGAGGGGCCTCCGGGAGATGGAGAGACAAGTAGGCTCGGTGCGAGGGACCGGTGGACGGCGGGACGGGTGCGGGCCACATGGTGGCGACACGAGCAAGACGAAGTCATGGACAATCGAGCCGGTGCACGGTGGCGGTCGAGTCAAGTGGTTTGGCGGGAGGCCCGGACCGAGCACGCGGGGTTTGGTGGTTTGCCCACAAAACCATCGGCGGACGGTTTCTTGGTTTGGGCCTCAAAACCAAGTCCGAGGGCCCAACACGATGGAGACGGGATCCGGGCGTGTCGGGAAGCTTCGAGGCGGAGGACACGCGGCGGGATCGCATGGCTTGCGTCGGGAGGACGCGGGGTGCGGCAAAGGCGTGGCCGTCCGATGGCAAGACCCACAAACATTACCGTGGTCTTTTGTGCTTGCTTTCGTGCCGTTGTTCTCGGTGTGATTCCGTGGATTTGAGTGGGTTTCTCCCCAGATTTCTTTGAGGGAAACATGGATAGATGTCTCGCGCATCTTTGTGATTGATCTTGTGCCATCAAACGCCGGGAAACCACTTCGATTCGTGAGTTTTCGTTCGGTGCTCAAGCTTTTGGTGGTGCTCAAAGGATTCGCGATTCCCGGTGATTTAGGGAGTTAGGAGGCAAGATTTTTGGGCTATAGCATCCTTGTGTGACGCTTTTCAAGTCCCCAAACCCTTGTCTCCACATCTTCAACCGTTTGGGAAATCCGATGATGATTTGGGGGAGTTGACTTTCGGGGTCGTGGGTTTTCTGTTCTGTCCGCGCAGCGCGGACGGTCCCGCGGGGGGGGGGGGGGGGGGGGGGGTCGCCGACGGTCCCCGGGTGGCGTGTTTGTCCCGTGTTCTTCGTGTTCTTGCTTGGCTTTCGTTTCGATCCGTCGCGATTTTGAGTTTCGGTTGGACGGAGTTTCGGACGGTCCGCGCGAGAGGGCGGACGGTCCGCGGGTGCACGGCGGACGGTCCGCGTGCTCCCCGCGGACGGTCCGTGGCTCGGGTGCGTCCCTGTTGGTTCTGTGTGATTTAACGGACAGTCCGCGGCATAGGGCCGGACGATCTGCGGTGTTGGCGCGGACGGTCCGCGGCTTCAGGTCGGACAGTCCGCGAGGCCTGTGCGGACGGTCCGCCCCTCCTGGCCGGACGGTCCGCCAGAGTCTGTGAGCTTTGCTTCTTGGTTTGATTCCTCCCTTCCTTTCTCGTGCTTCCGCGTGTGCTTCAAGGAATCGTTCCTAGGGCTAGAGGTTGATCCATAACCTCGTGGTCTTGGCGATTGGTGTGTGATTCGATCCATCGCTCGTGTGTGACCGGGGTTTGACTAGGGTATAGGCCGGGTTCTTTGGGAAGAATTTTACTGGCTCCTATTCACCCCCCCCTCTCTAGTCGCCATCGATCCTTCAATTGGTATCGAGCTTGGTGCGGATTCTTTGCGACTTTGACAAGTCCCGAATCCTAAGATGGCGTACGTTGAGCGGGGGCGGTCCGCCGCACTTCGATGGCAAGGGTTACCACAAGTGGGCGGCTCGTATGATGATTTTTCTTCGTGGGAAGTTGTTGGATTTCATTGTGCTTGACAAGACCTATGCTATTCCGGTCAACATCCATACTCTTATGGTGACCGATGCCGGTTCTAAGGCCAAGTATGAGGCTAATGCAAAAGCCGTTGATCACTTGGTCCGAAGCTTGTGTGATCCAGAGTTTGAGCGTGTTCGCCATTTGAATCTTGCTTGGCAAATTTGGGAGAAGTTGTTGGTTGCTCACGGTGGTGATAAACATGTGAAGGCTCGCCTCTTTGTCTCTTACCGGATGCAATATGAGAATTTCACTCCACTTCCCGGTGAGGACATTGATGCGATGTTTCAGAGGTTCACCACCATCGTGAACAACATGAAAGCTAATGTTGAGGATTTTCCCTACACCGAGCATGATCAGGCTTTGAAGCTCATGCATGTCTTGGACCCAAATGTTTGGGGTGCTAAGGTTGAGGCCATCAAGGAGTCTGGGCATTATTTGACTATTGAGTTGGATGACCTCTTTTCTAAGCTCAAGTCAGTGAGGTTGACGAGGAAGTTGCAATCCAAGCATGAGGGCTCGGCGATCATAGTCTTGCTCTTGTGGGCGGATCAAAGGGCAAATCTAACCCTTCCTGTCGACAGTTTTCCTTGTCTTCTCTTATGTCCATTCCAGATGAAGAGTTTGATGTGCTGGGCGAGGAGGAGCTGGCCTTGCTCTCAAGGAGGTTTGATCGACTACACGAGAGTCGAAGGAACGCAAGGCGGAGCTCAGGGACGTGCTACAAGTGTGGCAAGTGTGGCCACTTCATCGTCGAGTGCCCGGAAGCGGAGGAGAACAAGTACAAGGTGAACGAGTACAAGGCGCACCCGAGGCGTGAAGACAAGTACTCCTCCAAGGGTAAGCACTTCAACATGTCCAAGAGCAAGAACAAGGACAAGCGGCGACCGAGCAAGAGCGGCTACAAGAAGAACAAGGCAAGAGCGATGGCGGCCGGTGCGAGCGACGTTGACTCTAGCTCAAGCGAGGAGCAGTCAAGCTCAAGCAGCGAAGATGAAGACGTCGGGAGGCGCAATGGCAAGAAGAGTGCAAGCCGAAACCTCAGCGTGTTGAGCTATGTGGCGCTTGAGGGCTTTTGTGGCATGGCCCATAGCTCAAGCAGCAAGAAGAGCGAGAAGGAAGACAGCGACTCCGACTCGGAGGATGAGGCAGGAGGCTTGGAGAACATTTGGTTGATCGACTCCGGATGTTCTCGACACATGACCGGAGATAATAAGTGGTTCTCCAGCCTCACCCCAGTGAAGGAAAAGATGTACATCACATTTGGGGACAATGGACGAGGAAGGGTGCTTTCGGAGGGTGTTGTGCATGTGAGCGACAAGGTAACGTTGAAGAGAGTGGCTCTTGTGATGTCTTTGGGTTTCAATTTGCTTTCGGTTTCTCAGTTGCTTGATGAGGGTTTTGAGGTGCGTTTCAAGTCTGGCGAGTCTCATTTGCTTGATTCTCGAGGTGATCTTGTCTGTATGATCATCCCCGAGGGTCAGATTTTCAGGGCTGATTTCTCTCATTCTTTGGGTCGCTCTCGTTGTTTGATGGCCGGTCCTTCTTCTGATTTGTGGAAATGGCATAGGCGGTTGGGACACTTGAGCTTTGATTTGGTTTCCCGCTTGAGTGGTCTTGACCTTGTCCGAGGATTGCCGAGGTTGAAGCTTGAGAAAGATTTGGTTTGTGCTCCGTGTAGGCATGGCAAGATGGTAGCCACTCCCCATCCACCCCTGACCGATGTCATGACCGAGCGTCCGACAGAGCTGTTGCATATGGATCTTGTTGGGCCAGCTCGAGTTCGCTCGGTGGGTGGGAAGTGGTATGTCCTTGTTGTGGTGGACGATTACTCTCGCTATGCCTGGGTGTTCTTCTTGGAGGATAAGAGTGAGACATTTGGTTTTGTTCGAGATCTGATCGTGAGGTTGAAAAACGAAAGGCATGGGAATGCTATTCGAGCTATTCGCAGTGATAATGGCTCAGAGTTTAAGAACTCTCGTTTTGATGCCTTTTGTCGTGATCTAGGTCTTGAACATCAGTATTCGACCCCTTATGTGCCCCCTCAAAATGGAGTCATGGAAAGGAAAAATCGGACTCTTTGTGAGATGGCTAGGACGATGCTCGATGAGCACAGGACTCCTAGGAGGTATTGGGCTGAGGCGGTCAATACAGCTTGTCATGTTTCCAACGGGATTTTATTGCGAGCTTTCAAGAAGAAGACCTGTTATGAGCTGATGCATGGTCGGGCACCCAAGGTGAGTCATTTCCGAGTTTTTGGCTGCAAGTGCTTTATTCTTAAGAAGTGAAAACTCGACAAGTTTGAGGCTAGGTCTAGTGATGGTATTTTCTTTGGATATGCTAACCATTCTAGAGCCTATAGGGTGCTTAACCTTGAGACTAACAAAATCATGGAGACTTGCGAGGTAACCTTCGACGAGACAATGCCATGTACCTCTCTTGGCTTTGAATGTGCAGGTGATGAAGAGATGGCCGAGGACCTCTTTGAAGAGGAGAAGGATGAAGCGGGAGATGATGATGGAGAGAACCATGCGCCGAAGCTGAATGTGTACCCACTACTTCCCCTACGACCACTACGGAGCGTGGACCGTCTACTTCATGGACAACGACGGTGCAACAAGAGGACCAGGCGAGAGAAGCTGAAGTTGAGGGGGAGGTAGTCTCGAGGCGTGAGGCTCCCCGGCGGATTCAAGAAGTACATCCCCTGTCGAAGATCATTGGGAACATCGATGAACGCACTACACGGTCAAGGTCCAGGAATTCCTCTCATTTTGCTCATGCTACTTTTGTTGCCACCTTTGAGCCCAAGGACATTGGACATGCTTTATCTGATGCAAACGGGGTTAATTCTATGCATGAGGAGTTGGAAAACTTTGAGAGGAACCAAGTGTGAGAGTTAGTTGAACCACCTCCAAATTGCCATCCCATAGGAACCAAGTGGGTTTGGAAGAACAAAGAGGGAGAGAATGGGATGGTTGTGAGGAACAAGTCCAGACTTGTTGCTCAGGGGTTTAGTCAAAGGAGGGGGATCGACTATGAGGAGACCTTTGCTCCTGTGGCCCGTCTTGAGGCAATTCGAATCCTTCTAGCCTTTGCCGTGGCTAAAGGGTTCAAGTTGTTTCAGATGGACGTGAAGAGTGCTTTTCTGAATGGGGTCATAGAGGAGGAGGTGTATGTGAAGCAGCCACCTGGGTTTGAGAGCGAGTTGTATCCACACAGGGTGTACAGGTTGAAAAGGGCTTTGTATGGGTTGAAACATGCGCACTGTGCTTGGTATGGGAGATTGAGAGGTTTTCTGTTGAGCAGAGGGTTTGTGATGGGTACCGTGGATAGGACCTTATTTCTCCTGAAGCATGGAAATGACTTGTTGATTGTTCAGATATACGTGGATGATATTGTCTTTGGTGGCTCGTCACATAACCTTGTTGCCAAGTTTGCAGATGAGATGAGCAGGGAGTTCGAGATGAGCATGATGGGCGAGTTGCAGTACTTTCTCGGGCTGCAGATCAAGCAAGTGAAGGACGGTACGTTTGTGCACTAGACCAAGTACACGAAAGACATGCTGAAGAAGTTCCAGATGCAAGATGTGAAGCCGATGTCGACTCCCATGGGGAGTACGACCACTTTGGATGCGGACGAGGACGGAGAACCAGTGGACCAGCGGGAGTACAGGAGCATGATTGGCTCCCTCCTCTACTTGACGACGACGAGGCCAGACATACAGTTCAGCGTGTGTCTATGCACTCGTTTTCAGGCTTCGCCGAGGACATCACATCGACAGGCCGTCAAGAGGATTTTCAGGTACCTACGATCTGCGCCCTTTGGTCTTGGCCTTTGGTATTCTTCCTCCTCGACTCTTTCTCTTCATGGTTTTTCCGATGCGGATTTTCTTGCTTGTCGAGTCGAGAGGAAGTCTACTTCGGTACTTGCCGGTTTCTTGGGTCTTCGCGGTTTCATGGTCTTCCCGCAAGCGATCTAGTGTAGCTCGATCTACCACCGAGGGCGAGTATGTTGCCGCCGCGAGTTGTTGTTCCCAGCTGTTGTGGATTTCGTAGACTTTGAGAGACTTTGGTGAGGAGTGCACCCAGATCCCACTTCTTTGTGATAGCACCAGTGCCATAAGCGTAGCCAAAAACCCAGTGCTTCACTCCAGAACCAAACACATAGAAGTGAGGTATCATTTTCTGAGGAACAATGTGGAAAAAGGAACCATTGTGTTGAGCCATGTCCCTACCCAAGATCAGCTAGCCGACATATTTACAAAGCCTCTCGACCAAGCTACATTTGTGCGCTTGCGGGGGGAACTTGGGGTTTGTTGCCCTTTCTAGTTGTTTCTTGGGGGATTTCCTTTGTGTATCATATGTATCATACCATGTTTTACTTTGATGTATATACATGCTTGATGTATAAACCATGGTAGGGTAGCCATTTTGTCATATATCATATTGCATTTGTATCATATTGCATTTTAGGATGATGAGCTTCTTTCATATGCCATATTTGAGTCTCTTTGGCTATTTGTGAGATGTTGGTCATATGTGTGGAGAAATGGTGATGTGAGGCTATGCTCTTGGAATATTTGAGATATATGTGTGGTGAGATAGCCCCTTTTGAAATAAATGCTAATCCTGACTAATTTTTGATGAAATGTGCTCTACTCATGTGTAGTGGTGTATCCATGTCACAGTTTGGTCTAAATGTGCCTTTCATGCTTAGATTGTGCTTGGATGCCTTGTTCTTGCATTTGGGCCAAAGGCCGAATATCATTGTGAATGTTTAGCCTATGTTGCATTCATGGGGGAGCATAAGGTTCTTTTTGCCGCAAAGGCACTTCATGTACCATGAAATGAATTAATCTTGAAAAGAAGTGTATAATGCTTGAAAAATGCTCCATCCCTCATGTCTATGCTTAAAATGTCTTATCTTTCACATATGGGTGCAAAACATGTTGCATGATGTTCACCAGTGGAGAAGTCTCCCCGAAGTGGACACATGGCTCATGAGCTTTGACATGACATGCTTTGCTTTATGGGTGTTTGCCATGATCTTTTGCTTGAGAATTTGATATCCTTGTATGATCTTTGAATGGTATGCATGTTTGTGGCTCAAGTGTGACATGGATAGGCTTTTACATGTGAAGCGAGCCTTCTTTTGGTAAAACTGCTTAAATCTGAAAATTTTGCTTTGTCACATGCTTGTATTTTCTTATATTACTTGTGGCAATGCTTTGACTATGCTATGATTCATATGTGTGATCTTTGTCTCGTTTTTAGCCTTTGACACTAGATTTGGTCTATTTGAGAAGCTCATGTAGATGTTTATATGCTTTGTTTTGGATTTCTGCATTTTCACCTTGATTCATACATTGTCAACAAGGGGGAGAAGAGGTAAGCTTAATGAAAATTCAGAAGAGGTGAGCTAAAATTTGGAAGTTTGCATCCACATGTTCAGGGGGAGCTTGCATTTGTTCATGGGGAGCTTTCTTGCTATTTTCGATGTGGAGTTTGTGCTTTGCTTGGCTTGTGACCTTTCTTCGCCTTTCTTTGGTTTTGGTCATGAGTTGAGCTTCTTTGTTTTTCTTTCTTCTTCCTTTCTTTCTTTCTCTGAATTTCATTTCGCGTCGTGTGTTGTCAATGCACTCATCAAGGGGGAGATTGAGGACCGGGGAGCGTCCCGGTGGTCGATGGATGACCGCTCCTCGGTGATGAGTGATTGACAACGGCCGCCGGACCGACTCTTGGCTTAGTGCGCGGGTGTAGGCCGCGGCCTAGTTCATGTTGTTGCGGGTGAAGAATGGGCGCGAAAGGTCTTCGGCCTTGAGGGGCCTCCGGGAGATGGAGAGACAAGTAGGCTCGGTTCGAGGGACCGGTGGACGGCGGGGCCTGGGTGCGGGCCACATGGTGGCGACACGAGCAAGACGAAGTCATGGACAATCGAGCCGGTGCACGGTGGCGGTCGAGTCAAGTGGTTTGGCGGGAGGCCGGACCGAGCACGCGGGGTTTGGTGGTTTGCCCACAAAACCATCGGCGGACGGTTTCTTGGTTTGGGCCTCAAAACCAAGTCCGAGGGCCCAACACGACGGAGACGGGATCCGGGCGTGTCGGGAAGCTTCGAGGCAGAGGACACGCGGCGGGATCGCATGGCTCGCGTCGGGAGGACGCGGGGTGCGGCAAAGGCGTGGCCGTCCGATGGCAAGACCCACAAACATTACCTAAATGCCCCTACGTGGGTTGTATCGCCAGTAGTTAAGTTAGGGGTAGTCGAGTCATTTACCACTCCGGCGGGACCTGATATATAAGCCATGAGTGTGTGTGGATGGCTCTCTCTCTCTCCGCGACTTAGGGTTTCATTTCCCCCTCCCATTTTCTCATTTTCGTAGCTATTTTTCTTCCATTTTCTCTAGGCTAGCATGAGAGCTTCATGAGAGATTTGTTGAGAGGGATGGATGCTAGGGCGGCATGCTAGACCTTGTGAATCTTTCCTGGTTTGTATAGAAGATTCGGAGTTGTGTTTTTCGTGGTCTTTTGTGCTTGCTTTCGTGCCGTTGTTCTCGGTGTGATTCCGTGGATTTGAGTGGGTTTCTCCCCAGATTTCTTTGAGGGAAACATGGATAGATGTCTCGCGCATCTTTGTGATTGATCTTGTGCCCTCAAACGCCGGGAAACCACTTCGATTCGTGAGTTTTCGTTCGGTGCTCAAGCTTTTGGTGGTGCTCAAAGGATTCGCGATTCCCGGTGATTTAGGGAGTTAGGAGGCAAGATTTTTGGGCTATAGCTTCCTTGTGTGACGCTTTTCAAGTCCCCAAACCCTTGTCTCCACAGCTTCAACCGTTTGGGAAATCCGATGATGATTTGGGGGAGTTGACTTTCGGGGTCGTGGGTTTTCTGTTCTGTCCGCGCAGCGCGGACGGTCCGCGGGGGGGTCGCGGACGGTCCGCGGGTGGCGTGTTTGTCCCGTGTTCTTCGTGTTCTTGCTTGGCTTTCGTTTCGATCCGTCGCGATTTTGAGTTTCGGTTGGACGGAGTTTCGGACGGTCCGCAGCAGAGGGCGGACGGTCCGCGGGTGCCTGGCGGACAGTCCGCGTGCTCCCCGCGGACGGTCCGTGGCTCGGGTGCGTCCCTGTTGGTTCTGTGTGATTTAACGGACGGTCCGCGGCGTAGGGCCGGACGGTCCGTGGTGTTGGCGCGGACGGTCGCGGCTTCAGGTCGGACAGTCCGCGAGGCCTGTGCGGACGGCCCGCCCCTCCTGGCCGGACGGTCCGCCAGAGTCTGTGAGCTTTGCTTCTTGGTTCGATTCCTCCCTTCCTTTCTCGTGCTTCTGCGTGTGCTTCAAGGAATCGTTCCTAGGGCTAGAGGTTGATCCATAACCTCGTGGTCTTGGCGATTGGTGTGTGATTCGATCCATCGCTCGTGTGTGACCGGGGTTTGACTAGGGTATAGGCCGGGTTCTTTGGGAAGAATTTTTACCGGCTCCTATTCACTCCCCCCTCTCTAGTCGCCATCCGATCCTTCAGGAGGATCCTTCCTCCTCGATGTTTCCACCCCGGAGTTCCTCAAGATCCACCGCCGTGGCGTGCACGTGGCAGAGCCTAGACACGTCTGCTGCGGCCTGGGGACACCTGCAACTCGCGACGTGCCGGATCGAGCTCCCAATCGTAGGGGTGTGGGCGAGCGCATCGAGGTGGGCAGGGACCTCGAGCAGCGGAAGGTGGCATGCATCTATAGTGGTAGCCAAAGCCCAACCCCACCCAAGTTAAGAAGATGTTGTCGTCTTCCACCTCCGGCCTTTGCCTCCATCAACCGACTGCCCCCTCCGCCGCCGCCCGCTGCTACCGGGGGCGCCACTCACCTCGCCCCTTCCCGGCGGTGGTGCTGGAAACCCCTGACGGTGCCAGTTCGGTCGCTTTCCCAACACACCCGGGCACTAGACGCCGCCCAGCTGTTCAACTTTGAGTCCTACGCAGCGTGGCTGCTGGAGGAGAGGTAGCAGCTCAAGATTGCCATCGTCGAGTTCAGCAACTTCAGGGAGTTTTTGGCACACACCTTCGCGCGACAGGGCCACACACTGCTCGCCCACTCTCGGACCGACCACTCAGTGCGAGTGGGAGGTGCAGCTTGGGCCGGCGACACCGATCTGTTTCAGCGGTGGTGTTGTGGACGGCGTCGGTGCAGGCGAGCTTGGAGGCACAATCGGCGAACACGCTGGAGTGTGGGAGGGAGCCTTGGCGCCATCCCTGTTGCCATCGTCCGCCCTGGACCCAGTGGCCGCGGGGCTCGCCGATATGAGTGTCGGGGAACGAACATGGGCGAGACCGGCGAGTAGGGCGAGACCGCGTAGGGCGAGCGACCGGTGGCATCGGCGCGTCGCGGCTACGACTACAACGACAGCGGGGATGGGGTGCGGCGGCCAAGCGGCGTGCGAAGGGGATGGGTCGATGGGATCTGGCGCGGGCGGATATGAAGGGCCCCACGAGAACTGGCTCCAATTAGCACCTCTTGGGTGAGAAAGTTCTTTTGCTTGGGTATCCAAAACTAACTCTAGCTCATATATCTAGACAGGACCTATGGCCAGTCTCAATGCATGATTTCATCGCACTATTACCAAGACTGCCATGTCATCTTTTGAAGTGAATGAAACTCTCACTCTCAGTGCACCTTTTCATTGCACAATTTCATATGCAACTTGTAGCATTTAATTTTTGCATGGAGTTAATGATCATATGTGTCATGTGATGAAACTATAACACCCTCAATGCAAGTTTCATTGGATTTCATGGGACTAGGTAAGTGTGCCATGTGAGTGTCATGGTGATGAAACTCCCATGAAACTCTTATCATCTCTCTCTTCATAAATAGAGTGTCAAGTCATCAAATCTGCTTATGTGGCTTAGAATTTAATACCCATGAAATCTCCCATGACACTCCACTGAGACTGGCCTTAGCGTATAAAGTATGTAAGCATGAGCTGCTTTACTGAACTGGATCGTTATAATCAATGTACAAGTTGTTACCGCAGATTAGTTGAGATGTTAGTCGCAGCGCAGCTACGACTACGAGACTGCTGGCGGCAGCCTGGCCCGCAGCAGGCAACACTAGCAACTTCTTTTGTACAACCTCCGTTTATGAATACTAATGAACTCTCCCGATAAGAATTTGCACTCACAGCAGGGCAACATTTTTACCTGAAGTCTGAATGTCATTTAGGCAAAACGGAGGTAGAGTATCGGATATGAGATTGTGCTAAGCCGAGGAAGAGCGGCAAAAATATTCGGGAAAGCTGGCAGAGTTCAAGACCTTATCAATATATAAACAGGCAGTCAGGCACATATCTTGCAAGTTGCTACTCTCTTTTATCACGGTTCTGCAAAGATGATAATGAATGGGATTGTGTGAGAACATATCACGCTGGCCAGTTAGTTCATGATGAGAATTTACAGGGGAACGGTATGTACGTAAAAAGCAGAAAGATAAGTCACAGTTCAGGGTTTTACGATTTCCATAGGTTATAAGTTGAAAAGGAACTAGAAAATTCGGCGCGCGTTGCGCGCCCTATCTGTATGCGAATGAACCAAGACATAATAAACACATAACAACAACATTAAGTTTGTTCATCATAATCTGACCGGCGTTGGGGCTGCAAAAGGAAAACTTGTTTCAGCATGCAAGTGGTGTCATTAAAAAAACAATGGTTATATACTGCAAGGAAAAGGAGTGTCTCTAATCATTAGTGAGTGAAAGCTTAATTGTTAGCTCATGGAGAATAATGCTATTGGTTCATTAGGTTGTGTGTTAAGTGAGAATTGTAAGTATTTGTCGACACATAAAGTAATGCATGGGAGTTCAGGAAGACTTGCAGTTCATCATAACTGGTGCTCGACTTGTAATTTTAGTTAGCTAATGGAGACGTGTTAAATGAGTTCTGGCAACATCAAAGCAAACGGATTTTTTGACTATATTACCTGACCCAGCAGCAGCATCCGCTTCACTACCCAGGTCATCAGCGTCATCACCAGTTTCTTTCCCACCCTTTGCAACCTTCTTGTCAGGGGAACCACAGGTCCTGGAAGCAAAGGAGGGCATATTTATTTATTCTTAAAAGCATGAAAGCATATAGAAAGATAAGGAAAGAAGCATATTAGACATGTTTTGTTTGTACAATATTACAAACGCAACATGAGAAACTACATCAGTTAAGCCAACGACATGCTAAATCGCAGAGTGACGTTGGCAAATCCTTAGAAAACACAGAGGATACAACAACAGTACCTTTAAAACATCAGTTTCAAGAGGGAGATAGCTAAAAAGCACCCCCAGCAGTCACACCCAACACTTATTTTTTTCTAAGCTAAAGCCCCACACATCACTTGTTTTTCCAAGTCAAGGTCCGCCACTTTATAACATCAGTTTCAGCAAGGGGATCTAAAAAGCACAGAACAACCTCATCCAATAATTGTTTTTTCAAGCCAAAGGCCCACCAAAAGGCACCCCACAACCATGTAGATCCATCAGAGGCTAGGATCTCCAACCCAACTAAGGAATCACATTCTCATAAGCACAAATCACGAGCAATTTTTCTCATGCTAGTTGTCAGACTAACATAAATGGTGCAAACGACATTCTAAAGAGCAAGGTAGTACCTAGGCTCAGTAGCCGGACCAGCACAATATCATTGTCCATTTGTCCTCATTTTCAGCATCTTGATAATGATTCTTGAACAGCTTCTTTGCAGTTTCCTCTCTATCCTTGCTTGAGCTGTAAAGGAAAAATTAATAAAGCCTCTAAATAAGGCCATCAAACTTAAACTGGATCTGTCTCTACAACACATCATACTTCCCATAAGCATATTATACAATCTACACAGATCAACTATTGATCAAGCAGGTGATGGCTGGCTTCCATTATGATGGCCACCACAACTGTTGACGCTAGCTCGCCGCGCTCTGTGGCATGTGTAAGGTGATAGCATGTAACTAACAAAATAATTCATGCATAGCCAATATATTTTGAACACAAAATACCACAAATAGTCATCCACAGTAGCACAATCCTATCACAATAGTAGACTGAACAAAATGTAATTGGGCTATTCTATCTTCTATCTCTGCATTTGCATTGTCTAATGCAAGGGAAAACAAATCTTCATAGTGTACTGACAGCAGGGGAAAAAATCTATGGGCAAACAGGCAAGCAGGCAAAGACATTCAAACATGCAATGTAATCCTGGTCAGCTCTAAAAACATAAAAAGTCAATGACACATTTACTAAAAACAGCACACAGATCAAATTTCTTCAAAGACAACAAAAATGTCAAGTTCTTTCTCCATTTATACCAAAAGCTAGTTCATCGAGACAACCATGTCAAGAAAATTTAAAGATTATGTCCACCAAATCAGGAGTACATTAATATATTTCAAAACCGAAGCAAATATGTACCAAGGATCATTTAATTCTGTTCAAGATTAAACCGTCAATCTATTTGCTATTTTGATACACATGTGGGTAAAGTGACTGCATGGTAGAACGTTTAACACGTGTCATGATAACATCACCTAATAACCGATCCCAAGAATTGAAAAGTGACTGCATAGCATCCAAAGTTCTATGCTCGATAACCAGATGGCAGAAGTAAAAGAAGAGCTTGCTGCTGAAGATAACTTTTTCTTTGTAGTTCCTTTATGTGCCTTCGTAGAGGAATTATCAGGTACATCTACAGCAGCAACCAAAGTCTTGTCCGGTGTCAAGACATACCAAAATTAGGAAGCAAGGCCACTGAAGAGAATCGCATCTTCCTCTTGCTACATTTCAGTCTACCAAAATTAGGAAGCAGTAATGCTTCTTACTGTTAAACTACAGCAGAATCACAAATAATCGCAGAGAGAGAGAGCGCTCCTGCAGAGCTCGATTCGGCCCGCTGCTCTACCGCTTGATTCGTTCCCGCTGCCGAGCCGGACCCAATCTCCTCGTGCCGTCCGTGGACGTGGAGAGAAGATCAGCAGCGCCACCGCCTCGTGAGCAGCAGCCAGCAGCCGCGCCGCCCGCAGCAAGCAGCAGCTCCACCTGCTTCTCCGCGCCCGCGTGTGGGCTGGAAGGGAGCACGACGCCACTGCTCCAGGAAAGGCCGTGGAGGGAGCGGCGCGGCCGTGCGGCTCGCCCGCGCCGCCTCGAGGCCCGCTGCTGATGGGCCCGTGAGCTACTCGATGGCCGTGAGGAGCTACGCGAGCTGTTGCCATCGTTGCGGCCTTCTTCGCACCAGATCCAGCTGTGCGTTGAGCAGGAGGCGGCGGAGAGAGGGAACGGAGGCAGACGGGGAGGGAGAAGGGGGGGAGGGGAGGTGGCGGGGGGGGGGGGGGGGGGGGAGAGGAATGAGGCTGCGAGGGGGCTAGGGTTAGGGTTCACAGAGGAGGGAGGGGGTTGCGGGATCTGTTTGTAAATTTCAAAGAATCGATGGACTTTTTTGCAAAAGTGCCGGTGGAGGTGCGGGAACAAGGGCTGTGCGCCACGCGTCTAGGCGGCGCGCTGGAGCGCTCCGGTGCGAGCAAACGGGGGGACCTTTTAAGGACTTTGATACCTTCAAATAAATTGTATTCCCTTATTAAGCATCTGTCATGGGCATTGATATCTTCATTAATATGAAAAATCATTATCATGGCTAACTTGCAAGCTAAAGAGGACCAGATCCAAATGCACTTGAGCTGACTCAGATATCGGTCAGCATAAGAAAATTCACGAATCTGGGCACATTGCCTAACCAGCTGGGGTACAATTCATCAGCTGATTTAGTTGTGCAAAACAACAGGAATACCATCTCTCAGGCTAAAAAATGCTACATGATGCCGGCAGCTGAAATGTCGATCATGCTTACAGTAGTATATGTGCCTTATTTCTAGCGTGATCTTATGTAATAAGCAGTCATAAATTGTATTAGTGCTCACATGTGACTTATACTTCACGTACGACAAATTCATGAACTACACCATTCCGCTCAATGCAACTATACATCGACGAACCTTCTCTCCACTCCCAAATGTCTCATCATAACACTAGTGGAGGGAGGGCCTTCAGTCCCGGTTGGTAAGGGGTATAGGTCTTTCAAGTTCAACCGGGACTGATAATAAGAGACAAAAGGGGTCCTTTAATCCCGGGTGAAGGAGCCGGGACTAAAGAGGGGCCTTTAGTCATGGTTGGTAATATCAACCGGGACTAGGAGGGGAGGGGTGCACGCCAGCGTCAAAAAAGTCATTTTTTTTAAAAAAATCCCCGGGAGGCCCTCACGCAAGTCACGAGATTTTTCACGCGAAATATACGCGTGCGCGGGTGTGGGCAATCGAACTCGTGACCTCCAGCCTCGCGTGTAGCTTCCTTACCATCTCACCTACACAGCACATCTAACTAAGTAGAGGATGCTATCCTCTTATAGTAACTCGTGGGAGACCCTTTAGTACCGATTGGTAACACCACCCGTGACAAAAGGCCCCCCTTTAGTCTGGGTTGGTGTTACGAACCGAGACTAAAGGCACCCCTTTAGTCTAGGTTCGTGTTACGAACCCAGACTAAAGGGGTGACCCTTTTGTCATGGTACGTAACACGAACCTACACTAAAGGGGGTCTTTTGACACGTTTGGTGTTATCAATCGGACTAAATAAAAGGGGTGAGCATTCATGGCATTAGTGGTCACATCGATGAAACCCCTTTAGTCCCGACTCCAATGTTGAACCGGAACTAAAGGGGCGTACACAAGCCTCTTTGTCAACCAGTGTAACCCTCACTTTGTCAGACTTCTTCCTCTTGTGTGCCGCCGCAATTCGTAAATAATTCCTTGCTGTTGTTTATCCTCCTATGGTCGGACTATCAAGATCCCATCTCCTAGATTTGATAGGCGAAGTCCTTATGTATATTGGATGGAGCGAGCTAGTATAGCTCAGCCAGACCAATATGTCCATTAAATATTTCAATTTCTTTCAAACGGCTCCATATATAGTTTATTACTATCAAGCTAGCTATCTCCGTCCAACAAGGCGCGTACCATGCATCACATGAATTGACACAGATGAAGTTCTACTTGATTTGAGGATTATAAGACGCGGCAAAAACAAAAGACCAAACACATTGAAGAAGTCTCAATAAACAATATGAAGAAGTGCCTTATGGGTTGACATTATTCCCATACATACTCCGTGTCGATCCTCACCCCTTTATGCCAAGCCCAGGTTAAATGAATCCAGCGGCAATCAGCCCCGGCCCGCCCCTTTTATTTTTTTCTTAATCACACACTTGCACATGCACTTGATCAATTTGCTAATTAGTTGTATATGCTGCGTATACACATGGTTTTAAGTAATCTTGCACAATAAGCTAGGCTAGTGTTTGAAAAGTAGGTCTTTACAACGCACAATAAGCAGGTCTTTACAACGCACAATACGACCATGTGTTAATACGAGTATAGGTAAAATGGTAATTTCTTCAAAATATATTATTTGAAAAGCCCCCCCTGGCCATTCAGCTAAAACGCACCCAATTCATATATTTCATTTTCTATCTTACAAAAATACCATTTTACATTTCCGATAATACCCTTATACTATGACCTATCAATACTACCGTACTACAGCTAAAAAACCGGTAATATAGAATTAATCTCAACCGTTGGATCCTTACATATAGGTCCTTTTTGTCGGTGTGGAAAGTAGTCCCGACACTAACTAGTAAGAGCGCTGAGATCTATCTCTCGATGGCCGGTGCTAAGCAACTAATGACACGGGGTTTATCCTGGTCCCGGCCGGGGCCGTACGTCCAGCAGTGGTGTGCTCGAGGCACTATATTGCGTTGCACCGTGGCGCTCGCATAGGGGAGCTACAAGTGAGGCGGGAGAGGAGGCGGGTCTTCCAGGTCCCTAAGGTTTTGATTGAGGCGAGTGCCAATATCGCGGTGAAGGCAGAAAGCGTGTGGGTGAGTGCTATCTCTCGTCCCCCTGCGGCTAGGGAACTGCCCCTCCTTTTATAGGCCAAGGAGGAGGCAGTTTACAGGCGTGCCGCACTGTTCTAGCTATGTGTGATGGTATGGCGTACAATGCTGTGGAGTAGACGGCCGTCCTGGCGAATCTTGCCTCTGGCGGGGCGTCATGGCGTGCCCTGTGTCCGTCCAGGAGTGGCTTCGAGGGTGGCGGCACAGGAGCCTTCCGTTCGGTCGTCACTCGTGCGCTGACTCGAGGGTGTAGCTGACAGGGAGCGACGTCACGGCGTGGACTTGGGCGGGCGCGGAACAGGCGTCTGTCCCCCCTTCGAGGGCTCCGCCGTCCTCCTTCGAGGGTGTTGCGCATCAGTCGTACGAGAGTGGGTGGCACAAGGTCACGGAGCTGACTCTGGCCTTACTGCAAAGTGTTGTATAGTGGTGGGGATGGCCTCACCGGGAGAGTTGGCAGAACAACGCCGTGATATGATTCCCAGGCGTGTCAGAGGGACGACATGCGTGGATTCGTCTCTGACCCGGGCGCCTGCAGGTGTCAGAACATTAAATGCTCCGGTCGGGGAGCAGGTACGGGGGCAGCGAGCCTGTGAGGGCCTCGAGCGAGGCGGAACCTCACGCGAGGAGGCGACCAGCCCTCGAGCGAGGCAGAACCTCATGCGAGGGGCAACCGGCCCTCGAGCGAGGCGGAATCTCACCCGAGGGGGCGTTCCAGCCCTCAAGTGAGGCAGGGTCTCGTTAATGCGGCACTGTGCCCCTCGAGCGAAGCGGAGTTTCGTTCGAGGGCGGCTGTGCCGACTGCCCTGGTGGGCCGCGGGCCCTTGCCACTGGGCCGTGGTCGTTTTGAGCGCGTTTTAGGTTTGTGAATTCATTTGTGTTTCTTTTTTACGAAAGCAAATGGGTTTCCCTACGGTTTTTTAGGACCCTTATGGCTATCCTCAACACTTTTCTATTACATAGAGTCCTTTTTCAATCGGTACTACATGTCGTATTGTGGGCCGTAAAAGGCCTCTTGAAAAGACTAGAATAAATGATCCAACGTTTAGGATTAAGTGTGTATATTACTCGAAACTTCACCTATAATATAGATAGGTAGTTAATTATACGAGTAGTATATGTAGTATAAGGATATTCTGATAAAAGAACACAAATATCATCATTATAATAATTTCTTACACCAGAATAAAGTCTACGAGACCCCATTTGAAATCACATTTTTTACTATGTGATAATTAGTTAATTAATAATAATAATGGACGGTTTAGATCTTCTCTATTATATATATATATATAGGGCGATACTAAAATGCACCCAGGTGCATTCTGTATAGCAAATGCACAGACCCTGCGGTTGCAACTTCGCAGCTGAAACAATTGCAACTTGACAGACCAATTGCAACTCGACGCGAACCAATTGCAACGTGACGGACCAATTGCAACTCAACGCGAACCAATTGCAACTAAACCCAGCCGAGCTGCAACTAGGCGCGAACCAATTGCAACAAAGAGACTAACCGATTGCAAGCCGTGACACTATACTAATTGCAACTTGACGGAACTAATTACAACGAATCGACTCGTTGCAATTGGACACGAACCAATTGCAACTAGACTCCTAATTGCAACCCGACGTGAATAAATTGCAACCGAGAATGAGCCCCAGTTGCAAGCGGACAAAACCTAGTTGCAACAAGGGTCGGTGCATTCTCTATACGAATGCACCCGGGTGCACTATAGCAAACCGTATATATATATATATATGTATGTATATATATATATATATACACGGTAGCGCTAATCTACACCCTAGGTGTAGAATCCTATTCTACACCCAACAGTAATTACTGACCAAACTTCGTAAAAAAATACTTAACCAAATCGCGAGATTACTGACCGGTGAGCATGGTTCAGTAATCCCAGGACTTAGTTCAGTAATTGTTAATCAGTTTGGCCAGTAATTACTACTGGGTGTAGAATTTTACTCTACACCCAGGGTGTAGATTAACACGTGTGTGTATATATATATATAGGACTCCGCTATTTGGTAGCCGGTACTTTCCATCCTCCTACAGCCTTGCGCACAACGTCTGCCTTTTCCACATGCAATGCGCACAGGGCACGCCTGCAGTCGGAGGCTCCACGTGGCCACGTCCTCCCTCCACCTCCAATTTATTTTCTACGAATCTACGCACGTGGCCACGTCCTCCCTCCACCTCCAATTTATTTTCTACGAATCTACGCACACGTTCCTGCGTTCCTGTGCACTCATCATTGTACTAGCTAATCATTCAAACGAATTGAACTGAACTTTTTTTTGCAAATGGAATTGAACTGATCTATGCCGATCTCTTTTCTTATAATTCTTGCTCTTATAAATTTGAACAGTAACCAGTTTTTATGCTGATGTACGACTATGACTACTGATGCTATTGTATAATTTATCACTCCAGGTTTCTTTTATAATGGTGGTAGCAGGACGTCCTACGAAGTACAAGTGCTTTTTGGGTGTGCTTACAAAAATAGAACGAAGCATGCATGGAAGACTTTACAGATCTTGATTTATAAGTGAAGCAAAGAAGCTAGGAGTACATGAGTGCGCCAGCATTCCCCTATATCACACGTGTGCATATTGTTTCATTGGAATCCAGTATCGCACGATGTGAAGGGTTAGGAAGCAGGGTCACATTACAGGCATACAAATGAAATTCTAGACAATATCCATCATGCGAACATGAATTTCCTACACTCCAAGCTATTTCAGCCTTCATCATCATCTGACAGCTTATTTGGATGTCTTCCAGAATGCAAATAGCTAGAATTCAAGCTTGTTTGTTGTAACCAATCTGCTCTAATGTGATGTTGGAGCTGCTGGAGGATGGAAATAGTTCAGAACAATGTATATATAATTGATAGCTAACGATTTGGCAGGATGATCATGCACCCAATATGAGCATACTACAGCCGGATAAATCCATAAATGTAGATGAAAAGTCTAATATAGATAATAAGTACCTAGTACCTACAAATATCTTCACTTAAGCAGCAGCAGCAGCAGCATGTGGTACAACCTGGACACATCATCGGTAATCAGTACCTACAAAGTTTACCAACAAGAACAAATAAGTTTATTTGGATAAGACAAGGTTTTCACATAATTTGGTATACAACTTTGAAGTATATCGCTGTATGTTTTAAAACAAGTTCTCTAAGATTTACACTAGATCGATTGTGAGTAAAATTTGAAGATAACCTGAATATATGTGAAAATATGAAAAAAATAGCTCAAGTAAACTAACATCAACTATGTGATTAATATTTTAAACTGCAGATGAATGCATACAAGCATATACAGCTGCGCAGCCAACATCAAATTTCTAATTATGAAACATAAATTTCACGCAGACACAGCCTGCATAAAATTTCTAATTAGCAATCATAAATTTAATGCAGGAAAATGTCCACATGCATGCCCAGCAGCAGCAACAGACAGATTAAAGTTTTTTTTCTCAAATATATAGCTCAAAGTTTAATGAACAATATTACTACTATCAGTATTTACTCCATTCCATCACAAACTGGCGACATGGAACTACATTTTCAGGTGATTTAAAGGGGAAAGAGGAATTGGCATGGAGTACATCGAACAGATGCGTGCCTAGAGGGCAACAAGAAGACGACCCTATCATTGAAGTCTACTTTATCGGCAATAATTTCACCAATTATTTTGAGAAGAGGATGAGTATTTGTTTTCTACTGACCTCTATTTCACCAAACAAGAATTAATTTTATTTAGCCCATAGAGGTCAATTTCCTACTGAGTCATTTATTCTAATCATGTCTTATTTTATAGCTGTACAGAAGAGACTTCCATGCTTCTCACAGTTGAAACATATCATGTTTAAATTCCTCTTATAAAGGAAACAAACCATTTCCATCAAGGATCTTCAATTTTAGAACAAGCAACCTCCCTATCTCTTATCTATTCTGATTTTTTTCAGCATATGTGGTTCCGCATCGCCATATTTGTTCTTTTATTTTTAAAGAAAATTCTTATAGTTACTAGTTTCCATCTCACCCAGAACGGCCTTACACATGAGTGCCTGACAATTCTTAACCTTAACCCATAGCCAACTAAACACAAATCGATTCGATGACCTTTTTGAAAGCAATCCAGTATCACAAAGATAGGAACAATATGGCTCCGGGGTGGGTACCTTTCCTAGGGTTGTGGCTAACTAGCCATGGAAGAAGTTGATGTCGCAGCCGCAAGTCAATGGAACCGCGGCCTGGAGACGGAGGCATGGCTCACCTTCAAATCTTGAGCGTGCCCCACTCTGTCGCCTGCGAAGGTCGGAGAGGCCGACGGAATGAGGTATGTCGCGGCCGTGCGAGCGAGAATTTAAACATGGGAGAAGGCCTCCACGGATGCGGCCGAAATCATGCGGACTCGGATCCGCACACGGCACGGGAACATGAAGTTACGTACTAATCACCGGCGAGAATAAAATTATTGATTCACCTTCATGGCCGGGGAGTACCCGGAGCAGCGGTAGAACCGGGGCTTGAGCCGATGGGGGGAACGAGGATGGCGGCGAGGGCTCGGGTCGAATGTGGCCGAGGACGGCGAGGGGGGGGGCCGCCGGCGAGCGGCGGGGTTCGGGGGCGGTTGCGGACTGGAATCACCAGTGACTAGATGCGTATGCGTGTGGGCGGCGGAGGCAAAGGAACCCGGGAGGAAAAGAGAACTACTGCAGGTAAACCGGATGTGGGCGGTCCGGAAAAAAACAAAAAACGATAAAACTGGCCGGGTGCGTGGGGCTGGGCGTGGTGGCGCGTGCAAAGTGTGAGGGTGGCTGGTTCGGGTACTCAATATTATTTGGTACCCAAGGTACAGTGTAATACAGTTCTATATATATATATATATATGATATATATATATCATATATATATATATATATATATATATATACACCCTAGGTGTAGAATCTGATTCTACACCACCGAACCTAACACTAACCAGTTGAACTGAACCAACGCACCCAACCGACCAGATACCACCAACCCCGTCCCGTCGGACCCGATAACCCCATTTAGCTGCATCTCCCACCGAACCTTATCCCCTCGGTCGAGCGCGCGTAGCGAGCGGTGAGTGCGAGACGAGTCTGGCGGCGGCGCGGTGCGGGTCGAGCGCCACGCGGCGAGCGCGAGATGGGTCGACGGCGGCGCGCGGATGCGGCGGGCACGTAGCGCGATGAAGGCGCGGCGGTGGCGGGGGTACGCGGCGCATCGCGGGCACGGCAGCGGCGAGGGACGCGCGAGGCCGGCGGGGTCTTTGGAGCGAGCGAGCGCCACGCGGGCCAACTAGGCACGCGGCGCAAGCGTGCGGTGTCGCGAGAGCGAACATGGGCGTGCGGCGGCGCTCAGCTGACCCAGTGAGAAGGGCACAACAGCACATGGCTCCTCCTTTCCCAGACAAAAAAAATCAATCGCAAATCAAGTGGGATTTGGGTGCTGAATAGGTAATTGCCTCCGAAATTTCACTCTCTATCTCGTTAATGCTGCTCTTGCAAGACGTGTTTATGGTCACTGCGTCAGAATTTCTATCCCTCTCTAACTGATTCACCTCTGTCTTAGTAGAGTGCACGTAATCTCGTAATCTAATCCGTTAGCTCTGTAATCTAGTTTCTGTCAATAATCTCTCACAGTAATCTAGTTTGTCAGTAATCCAATCTCTCAGCTCTGGATGTAATCCAGTTTCTATCAATAATGTCTCTCGGTAATCTAGACTGTCGGTAATCTCTATCCGTAATGTCGGTAATCTCTCGTTAGTAATCCAATGTAATCTCGGTAATCTCGTTCGAAGCTCGTCGATGTCTGTTAGTAATCCAATGTAATATCAGTAACTGTCAGTAATCTTTTTCCGTATAATCTATCAGTAAGCTTCATGTGGGAACTCGTCACATGATTTCAGTAAAATAAAAACCTGCTGATAATAACAAAAAAATATACATCTGCACTATCATGCCTGCATGCCCGGAAAAAAGAAAAACTGAAAATCAAATAATGAATGGTTACAGGAATACTCAGGAAACGTCTCAAAAGTATGAGGGATGCAGTTTGCTCACAGTTGAAAGTAATTTTAGCATTCCCACTAGTGCTTGTAGATCAATTACTGAAAAGGTCGATTACTAAGATCTGTCAGATGGGATGCAATGCTAGGGTTGATTACTTAAAGTTGTTGGGATGTATTACTAAATCCAAAGGAGTGACTTAGTAGTCAAATGTATCAATATTGGTAATGTAATAATTCATTTATTTAGTAATCCTATAACCATTTATTGTTTGATATAATTCAGTAACCAACATCACAATATTTTCAGTAATCACTACTAGTATATACTATCTTTCACATATTCGAATTTTAGTAATCAACCAATATCGGTAATTTAGTAGTCAAATGTATCAATATTGGTAATGTAATAATTCATTTATTCAGTAATCCTATAACCATTTATTGTTTGATGTAATTCGGTAACCAACATCACAATATTTTCGGTAATCCCACATATCGCGGTAATTCGGTAAACAAAAACATCACCGAGGAGAGGTCGATTTCATTCTCGGTACCTCGATGTTAAGTGATTCTCGGTAGCTCGGTTTCAAGCAAATTACAACGGACCTCTGTTTTCGTTGCGCGTGATTCTCGGTAGCTACTTCGGTAACCGGCGACAACACAATCGGTGAAACGAATCGGGAGGATATATATAATCAGCGTGTTGTACGCTGGTAAAGCTCTAGATCTAGACAAGCAAACTAGCAGTAATTTCACGAATCCCTTATCCTTCAGTAATCTAACACGTTATTCAGTAATCGATCTTATGGGTTCAGTAATCATTATTCTTCTCTTCAGAGTTTTGACGGTTCAATTATGTTCAATAGTCAATCTTATGGGTTCAGTAATCATTATTCTTCTCTTCAGTAATTTTTCTCGACATCAGTTTTGATCATACTAATGATCTATCATGCAGTAATCTGACACATTGTTTAGTAGTCGAGGTCATGGGTTCAGTAATCATTATTCAGTAAAGCGAGCACGTTCACCGAGTTATTTTGGTAACCGGCGAGATCAAAGTCGGTTACATGTGGTTTACCGAGCGCACATTATCGAACATTAAGAATATTTCGATGAAGCGAAATATTACTGAACAACGAAATCCTATGCACTCAATATTACTATTACTAAACCCATGGTACTCCGCATAGATTAAGATATTTCAGTAATATATAATCTGCATACATTAAGATATTTCAGTAATCTATACACATTTACTGAACATTAGGATATGTGCACGTTCAGGAACAAGTGAATATTTCAGTAACCAAGATCACTCATTTTTTGTTCAGTAAAATAGATACATGAATAAGCACACATACGGCACTAGTAATTTGGCAATTTAGTAAGCACATTCAAGAGCTATTTCGCCAGCGAGGTCAAAATCAACCACACGAGCGGAAAGGTCAAATTCCAGTCAAATTCCACTCAATTTTTGCAGATTTCCAATCGATTTTTTTTTCAAGATCTCTGATTCTTTTCTGGTGTCTCTGTGGATTCAATGGGAATAGGTCTTGCTGATTTCTCCCTTGCTAGCTTTGTGCGCTCCTGCCAATCTGCCATGCTCGATCTCCAAGCGTAGCATGATCCACTTTCTTTAGTAATTACTGGCGTATATTTGTCTGCTGTCGCCCTCTCGCTGGCCGCCGCGACCGGCGACCGCCGAGGCCCCAAATTGCAACGCCACCGGCACCGGCACATTCCAAGCGAACCTGGAGCACATCTCCGCGGTGCTCTGCTCCGCTCGCACGCGCGAGACGACCCCTCTCGCGCGCTTCGATTTCGCCGGTCGTCGTCGGCGCGACGCCGGCCCATCTTGCGGATCCTGCCGCGGACCCGTCTCGCGTCTCGCGGATCCCTCACGCACCACCGCCGGAATGCCCCGCCGGCCGCTTTTGCTCACCGGCTGCGTTCTCTAGCCTCCGCGCCGGCCGCCGGTGCTTGCCCCGCCCCCGCCGTCGCTTCGCTCGTCGGCCGCGCTCTTCGGCCTCCGCGTCGGCCTCCGGTGGTTGCCCTGTCCCGCCGCCGCTTTTGCTCACCAGCCTAAGCTCTCCGGCGTTCGTGCCGGCCGCGGGACGGCTCGCGCTCGGGAGAGGGAGATGGTATGCGGGATGGGTATTTCGGGTTATCGGGGGCAGGCACGATGGGGAGGAAGACTGGTACGGTCGCGGGGCGTGCGGGAGCCGATTAGTTGGGTTGGACCGGTTAGTTGGATGTTGGGTTTGTGGGTGTAGAATAGGATTCTACACCTAGGGTGTATATTAGCGGTACCGTGTGTGTCTATATATATATATATATATATATAGACACACACACACACACATACCACTAATAAGCAGTAATATTATGCATTGTATAAAAGCTTGCCTTAAAAACCCATGCAGGACTTGTAAAATTCAGATTTCCTGTATATATATTTGCTGATCATGCAGGTGCAGGTGTCTCTAACGATATATGATCTCCGCTCAGCTGGTTGCAGTCGAAGTTCGGCAATCTGGACGACATAGAGAAGCTAAAAGCCTAAAAGCTGTTCCAAGGAGAGAAATTAAGCGCGACCCTTAGAGCGCGCACAGTTGGCGGTGGCGAACGGGACGGGCCGGCGAGGACATCTGAGCACACAGATCGAGCGAGTGACCTTCTGAGGAGAGAGAGAGCGAGTGTTGTTGTCGGAACAGGAGTGGCCTTCTGCGGAGAGAGAGCGAGTGGTGTCGGAAGGAGAAGACATAGACGAACAATGACAACGTGCGTCTCCGATGTGAGAAAAAAGGCGACCCTGGGTGGCAATCAAAGGAGACGAGTCCTAAGACACGAGACGCATCCAATTTGGTCGCCAACAAAGGAGACACATCCTACAAGTATGCGTCTCCAGTACGAAATTATCGGTAACGGACTTTATAGCCCGTTACCAATACGGCAGCGATCATTAACGGACTTAAGCAGCCCGTTACTGATAGAGCATTGATCGTTAACGGAGTTTACAAGCCCGTTACCGATAGGTTTAACATTTGTAACGGGCTCTATTTAACATCTGTTACAAAGAATTTATGTAACGGGCGTTTAAGAAGCCTGTTACCAGAAGTCCACATTGGTAACGAGCGTTGTGGAGGCCAACCCCGGGGTCGTCCTGGCGCGCTTATAGGTAACAGGCGCCAAACAACAACCGTTACAGATGTGGGTGGATGTAACGGGCGTTAAGGGCCCGTTACAAATGCTGCGTGACCTATTTGAGGTTTTCATGTAGTGGGAGTGGGATTGTGCAGAGGTAGGGGTACCTCCCACGCACCGAGCGTGGTACTTTCGTCGCACATTTCCAACATCTCCAAGGTAAAGCTTCAGCAAATGGGCACCAAGCGGGAAGACGAAACACCCCAAGGAGAGGGGTTGCCCGCGCTGCCACCGCGGTCGACCACAATGGTGGCCACAACTGAGGACTTGGTGTGACGAACGGCAAGCGCGTCACCGCAGGCATCTCGCATCGCCACAACTGAGAGAAGGGGAGGCGGAGCGGGATGGTTGCACAGGGCCGATGGCGATGGAGGAGACCCGCTTCAGTGGTCCGACGTCACGACGTGGACTTGGGCGGGCGCGGAACAGGCGTCCGTCCCCTCTTCGAGGGCTCCGCCGTCCTCCTTCGAGGGTGCTGCGCATCAGTCGTACGAGAGTGGGTGGCACAGGGTCACGGAGCTGACTCTGGCCTTACTGCACAGTGCCGTACAGTGGTGGGGATGGCCTCACCGAGAGAGTTGGCAGGACAACGCCGTGATATGATTCCCAGGCGTGTAAGAGGGACGACATGCGTGGATTCGTCTCTGACCCGGGCGCCTGCAGGTGTCAGAACATTAAATGCTCTGATCGGGGAGCAAGTACGGGGGCAGCGAGCCTGTGAGGGCCTCGAGCGAGGCGGAACCTCACGCGAGGAGGCGACCGGCCCTCGAGCGAGGCGGAACCTCATGCGAGGGGCGACCGGCCCTCGAGCGAGGCGGAATCTCACCCGAGGGGGCGTTCCAGCCCTCAAGTGAGGCAGGGTCTCATTAGTGCGGCGCTGTGCCCCTCGAGCGAAGCAGAGTTTCGTTCGAGGGCGGCTGGGCCAACTGCCCTGGTGGGCCGCGGGCCGCCGCCACTGGGTCGTGGTCGTTTTGAGCGCGTTTTAGGTTTGTGGATTCATTTGTGTTTCTTTTTTACGAAAGTAAATGGGTTTCCCTCTGGTTTTTTAGGGACCTTATGGCTGTCCTCGACACTTTTCTATTACATAGAGTCCTTTTTCAATCGGTACTACATGTCGTATTGTGGGCCGTAAAAGGCCTCTTGAAAAGACTAGTATAAATGATCCAACGTTTAGGATTAAGTGTGTATATTACTCGAAACTTCACCTATAATATAGATAGGTAGTTAATTATACGAGTAGTATATGTAGTATATGGATATTCTGATAAAAGAACACAAATATCATCATTATAATAATTTCTTACACCAGAATAAAGTCTACGAGACCCCATTTGAAATCACATTTTTTACTATGCGATAAATAGTTAATTAATAATAATAATGGACGGTTTAGATCTTCTCTATTATATATATATATATACCACTAATAAGCAGTAATATTATGCATTGTATAAAAGCTTGCATTAAAAACCCATGCAGGACTTGTAAAATTCAAATTTCCTGTATATATATTTGCTGATCATGCAGGTCCAGGTGTCTCTAACGATATATGATCTCCCCTCAGCTCGTTGTAGTCGAAGTTCGGCAATCTGGACGACATAGAGAAGCTAAAAGTCTAAAAGCTGTTCTGAGGAGAGAAATTAAGCGCGACCCTTAGAGCGCGCACAGTTGGCGGTGGCGAACGGGACGGGCCGGCGAGGACATCTGAGCACACAGATCGAGCGAGTGACCTTCTGAGAAGAGAGAGAGCGAGTGTTGTTGTCGGAACAGGAGTGGCCTTCTGCGGAGAGAGCGAGCGAGTGGTGTCGGAAGGAGAAGACATATACGAACAATGACAACGTGTGTCTCCGATGTGAGAAAAAAAGGCGACCCTGGGTGGCAATCAAAGGAGACGAGTCCTAAGACACGAGACGCATCCAATTTGGTCGCCAACAAAGGAGACACATCCTACAAGCATGCGTCTCCAGTACGAAATTATCGGTAACGGACTTTATAGCCCGTTACCAATCGGCAGCGATCATTAACGGACTTAAGCAGCCCCTTACTGATAGAGCATTGATCGATAACGGACTTTACAAACCCGTTACCGATAGGTTTAACATTTGTAACGGGCTCTATTTAACATCCGTTACAAAGAATTTATGTAACGGGCGTTTAAGAAGCCCGTTACCAGAAGTCCACATTGGTAACGAGCGTTGTGGAGGCCAACCCCGGGGTCGTCCTGGCGCGCTTATAGGTAACAGGCGCCAAACAACAACCGTTACAGATGTGGGTGGATGTAACGGGCGTTAAGGGCCCGTTACAAATGCTGCGTGACCTATTTGAGGTTTTCACGTAGTGGGAGTGGGATTGTGCAGAGGTAGGGGTACCTCCCACGCACCGAGCGTGGTACTTTCGTCGCACATTTCCAACATCTCCAAGGTAAAGCTTCAGCAAATGGGCACCAAGCGGGAAGACGAAACACCCCAAGGAGAGGGGTTGCCCGCGCTGCCACCGCGGTCGACCACAATGGTGGCCACAACTAAGGACTTGGTGTGACGAACGGCAAGCGCGTCACCGCGGGCATCACGCATCGCCACTGCAGGAGCCCCCAGGTGAGTGAGGGCACCCTGCACCAAGGTACAACCTTGGCGAAGAGAGCAGCCACTGTGCAGTATGCAAACGACTGCGGCTGCCGGTGATTGCGGCAGCAGACACCACTTGCACACAACAGAGCCGACAAAATGCCGGAGTCCCCGACGGCCATGGCCTAGCCACCCCAATGGCCACCGCGGGAAGACATAGGGCAACAACAGGACCTCACCGGAGGTGTGGAGGCGCAGTCCAGCGAACCGACGAGGAGCAGTAGCAACATGAAGGAGTGTCCGACCGAGGTGGGATCTGACTCCAGGAGCTCCCGGCTAAGGGGCCATCGAGGGGCCCAAACAGCCCGGGGAGCGCCGGGAAGAGGTGGCCGGTGCCGGATCTAGGCGCCATCAGCCCGGAGCCGACGGACGTAGTCGACGACGTCCACAACAAGCAGCCCAACCGAGAGAAGGGGAGGCGGAGCGGGAGCGGGGAACCTCGCGATGGGGTGGGTGCGCGGTAGATGCGGACCCCCGACGCCCGAATCCGGCGGAGGAGGGGCCGGGGGGGGGGGGCTGCCGGGTCGCCACGGGGAGTCCCCCCGTCGGGACGCGCCACATGTAGCCGAGTGGAGATGCTCGGCCTCCGCCATCCTTGGGAGGGGTCGCGCCACTTTTTCCGGCTGGCCCCCTCCGGCGGGGACGAGGGCGCGGGGAGGCGATGGTGGGGTGGGGGGGGAGGGGCGCTCCGGATGCCCGCGCGTCGCCGAGCGGGGGGATGACGCGGGGTCTTTTTCTGGGTCCCCAAAAAATACCTTCATGTATGATTTATTACGGAATGGTGTATCTTCTTTTTCTCCGTATAAACTACCGCCACTGTTCTAGATCCGGGTGCGGCTCCCTTGGACATCCTTGTTGCATGGTTTGTCTTTTCTTTTAGAGCTCAAATAAACAACGAGCCTGTGCGTACCATCAAGGACACGCTCACATGGTAAACGGGCTAATCAATAACAAGCCACATTCAGCCGCGATCAAGGCGCAACCAAAAGAATGGACCCACTCACTGAAGTCTCCATAAACAACATGCAAGGTTGAAGGGGCAGCAGCGTACTAGAGTAAGAAATGGATTAGCATGACATTATTTCTGACACGCGGAGCCCGGCCACATGGCAGTACGTGTTCGTGATGAAGTCTGACAGATGTAGTACTGTTATCTTATTCAAGCTGCGTACACTGGCTACAATCTAATCTGGATTCCTTGTGTGTTTTATTAATCACACTTGCAAGCTATTAGTTTAATCATTAAACTCCATCTTAACACAGGTATGTATACTCGCTTTTGACCTTGGCGCACAATAACCTCATGCTGAAATGCCATGTACGCGCACACAAGCGCGTATGAACGCGCGTGGATTTGCGCCTATATATGTCCCAGGGAAGAGAGGAAGGCCAGGGCACACCAACAAGAAGCTTTAGTCATTGCAGCCACACAGGCAAGCAATCAACTCCGCCGACTCCTTAGAACTGAGCCGAATCACCTCTCGATTCATTTTCAGCTTGACCGTATCATTCCTCGATCCAAGCTCATGGCTCCGTCCACTTCCCTTGGAAAGATCTCACTCCCAAAGCAGCAGCGCCGCCTCCTCCAACCAATCAACTCTCCAAAGCACAAGCGCGTCACCGCAGCACACCCAGCTGCGTTGCTCCAAGAGTTGTTCGGCGATGCTGAGCGTCCGAAGGCAAGACGCGCCTCCGACGAGACTCTCGCCGTCCACGCCGGGGAGAAGTTCGGGAAGGGCGCGGGCGCGGACGAGGCTGCCACGGACTCGATAGCGACGCCGATCGTGAGCGGCACCACGCACTGGTTCAAGAGCTCCGAGGACCTCATCGCCTTCAAGGAAGGCCGGCGCCACAGCCACGAGTACGGCCGGTACAGCAACCCGACGGTGAAGGTCCTCGAGGACAAGATCAGCGCGCTGGAGAGAGCCGAGGCGACCCTGGTCACGTCGTCCGGGATGAACGCCATCGTCGCGACGCTGCTCGCGCTCGTGCCGCCCGGCGGCCACGTCGTGACGACCACCGACTGCTACAGCGAGGCGCGCGCGTTCATCCGCGACAGGCTTTCCAAGATGGGCATCAGGTCCACCTTCATCGACCTCGACGACATGGAGTCGCCGAGGGCAGTTCTTGAGCAGGACGACGTGACTCTCTTCTACGCGGACTCCCCAACAAACCCGCTGCTCAAGTGCGTCGACATCAGGCTGGTTGCAGAACTGTGCCACCGGAAGGGCGCCCTAGTGTGCATCGACAGCACGCTCGCATCTCCCATCAACCAGAAGCCGCTCACCCTCGGTGCCGACGTCGTCCTGCACTCTGCAACCAAGTACATGGCAGGCCACCACGATGTCATCGCCGGATGCATCAGTGGCTCGGAGGCGCTCATCTCGAAAATTCGAGCGTGGCATCACGACCTTGGCGGCGCCATCAGTCCGGTACGTACGCATCACAACTTTACGCGAGCATCGTCGCTGAATAATTCCCTTAATAATATTACTTGAAAGGGCTGTGCTGATTTAATTTTATACTCTGAAATTCTGCAGAACGCGGCATACATGATCATACGTGGGCTTAAGACCATGGCTCTCCGTGTTGAAGCACATAACCGCACTGCTCTGGAAATGGCACGCCTCCTCGAGCTTCACCCAAAGATCGAGCGGGTGCACTACCCCGGGCTTGAGAGCAACCCATGGCACCATGTTGCCAAGAGTCAGATGACGGGGTACGGCGGTGTTGTCAGCTTCGAGGTCAAATCGGACCTGTGTGGAACCATGAGGTTCGTGGATGCGCTGGAGATCCCCTTGATTGCAACATCGCTTGGCGGCTGTGAGAGCCTAGTGCAGCAGCCAGCAGTCATGTCATCCTGGGGCAAGGGTGAGGAGGAGAAGGCCAAGAACGGGATCAAGGATAACCTGGTGAGGTTCAGTTTCGGGATTGAGAAGTTTGAGGATCTGAGGGACGATATTCTCCAAGCCCTAGAAAAGATTTAATTAGACTGAAGCATGTGATGTACATTTTTGTAGGTTTTCGGCAGAGCTACTAGCTAGTTAGAAACTGCTGTTTGTAGATGTCAAATCTTCACTAGCTTTAAAGGTAGTAGTTCATAGGATATTCTTTTATTAAACAAGGTACTAACAAGAACCAATTAAATCTATTTTTTCTCAAAATTGATTTGGAGCAAACATGAGAAGGGGCTAGAGCAAATTGCAACGCTCTCTACATCTTAAGGACATTGGCATCGTTGATTGCCATATTAATGATGAGGGGTAAATGAAAGATAGTTGTGTGTATTCAATTGTTTTGTCTCTAATATATAATTTATCACAACATGAATCACCTCCATCTCCATTGTTGCACTAGTCTGATTGATCTGGACCAGAAGCATTTCTATATATTATGTGGATGATGTTGGGTTACGAGCAATTTCAAGGTAATCCAGATATAGTCATTTCTACTTTCGAAACTACATGGACGACATATCCTATTAGTTCGATTTTCAACTTCCAATTTTGATTTTCAACTTTGGTGAGCACCGCACACGTGCTTGACCTCAACGAATTTTATCTTTATTTTCAAAGTATTTAGATACTGATGACACCCAAAGCTAAATTTAGGGTAGAACCTACAAGTTTGGGGACCATGATGACACCCAAACCTAAGTTTGGAGTGCTACAATTTTGTAGGTTTTGGCCCACTTGAAATTCTATGCATATGTAGTCTACTAGCTTCAAAGCCAGTTCTTTAGGATATGATACTCTTCTATTCAAGCCCATTGCCTCATGTATAAACATTGTTGTCTTATATCACATATTCAGTTTGTAGTGATAAAAACATTTGCATCACTAGGCCAGAAACGATTTGTCCTGGCACTAGCAAATTAGCGTGCTGGCGGGTGCAACTATGAACCGCTAGCAAAGTGGGACGCAGGGGCGCCGGGACAAAGAACCGCCGGCATTGAAGCATCATCGCGGCGGGCGACATAACCCACCCGCCAGCACAAATGGTACTATTTATGCTGGCGGACGAGTTATGTCGACCGCCAACATAGAAGGTTTAGTGGGGGCGGCCTACATAAGCCAACCGCCAGCACAAATGGTCCCATTTCTGCTGGCGGGTGGCTTATATCGACCGCCAGCAGGGATCTTTACTACTGGCGGGTTTCATATGCACCCGCCAACACAGTGAAGCTGAAAATAGCTTGAAATTGATACAAGTTACCAATATTTCAACATGCATGGACAGCAACAACAAGTAAAATTCAAACTGAAATATCAACACAAACAACACCTTAGAAAGATTTATTTCATACAAACAACATGCATTGCATGATAACAAATGTTTCATAGCACACTTAAAACCAACACAAATTAAAGTACAATACATTAGGGGCCTCACTCACAAATCAACACAACTTTGCCTCACTCAAATTTCTTTGACGATCCGATTTGTGATATAGCTACCAAGCACTAAACCTATTATCAAGACCACAACAGCGATGATGGTGCCCTGCATGCAGAATCCTTGATTTTTGTTGCGCTTCTTCCGATAGCCAATTTCCGCCATAATGTCAATAAGTTGCCCTCTATGGTCTGCAAGTTCAAGCCTCGTTTCATTACTCGCTATCTTCAAATCACTCATCCCCACCTTCAGATCAGAAATGACACACTTCATCTGATTCCATTGTTCCAGAAATTCTGAATTTGCTAGTGGTGGCTCCTGCACCTGCCCCGGCGGATACACAACACTAGACGGTTGTGCCGCTCCTGGTGCTGGCGTTGCACCAACTAAACTGCTGAACGACTGATAGTTTGGCGGCAGCAAATGAGGGTGAAATTTTTTCAAATGGTTGATGTATTGATTTTCAAAATAAACTTCCTGACATGAATTAGGGTCCCCCTAAAAGAATAAACAACAAATGTGGCTTCCATAAATAAATTGGATAATTCTATAGACATAAAATTATATCAACCAAATCATTAATAATCAACAATTGTGGATAATTCTATATCTACTAATATTATATCAACCAAATCATTAATAATCAACAAATCCTACTAATATTATATCAACTAATAATCAACTAATAATCACTACTATTATATCAACCGAATCAGTACTAATAAAATGAATTAGGGCATGAGATGAAAAACAAACCAAGTGGTTGTTCGGACACTTGTAGATGATGCTATTTGTCTTGGTCTTGTACCAAATTAACTGGTGCCGACACGACGGGCAGATCAGGAGGGGGAGAGGCACGAACTGGCTAAGGTTCGGCGCGACCGAGCTGCTCGCCATGCGACGGCGGTGAACCTGCTCGACGTCGGTCGAGGAACTGGAGGTTGAAGAGTGGGTCGACAGTTTGCCGACGGCGGCGGCTGAGGCGCGGCGGCACGCGGGCGAAGCTCACGCACGAGCGGCGGTGGCAGGGGCCAGGTCGGTTGCGGCTGCTTGTGGCGGCGGCAGCTTGCGGCGGCGGCTAGGGTTGCTAGCGAGTGTGTGAGTGAGTGAGTGAGTGAGTAGTTGAGTCAAACCGCGTTAGGACCGAAGATATTCAGACAAGTGTGATGGAGGTTGTCTTAACAGCCCGCCAGCAGAGGCATCAGTGCTGGCGGGTGGCTTAATAGACCGCCAGGAGAGGTATCAACGCTGGCGATCAGCTTATGCCACTCGCTAGCATAAATGGACACAGTGCTGGCGGGCAACATTAGGCACTGCCAGCGCAGAGATTACTGCTGGCGGTTTCCTTATGCCAACCGCCAGCACTGTGTCTTCTATAAGTATAGACCAGCCCCTTCTTCCCAGCAACCTTCCAATGGCGTTGTGCCCGAGAGGAGCTCGGGAAAAACTCCAAAAACACCAAATCTAGGGGGAAGGTTTTGCTCTTGGTTTTTTTGGAGGAGATGGCTATATAAGGTGAGTTTGTGCTATTTTAACCTTAGTTTTCTCCTTTTATTAATGATTTCTATGTAGTTAGGGATCTAGATCTAGACCTAGGGTTAGCTAGGAGAGAGAGGGGAGTGAAGAGAGATATTGATTTAGATATTTATTTTTTAAATAGCTTTATATTTAATTATTATTGCAATTATAGAAGTAAGTATACATATTAAATTATTAGTTTGTAATTAAAATTATTATCTTCAATAATTAAATTTATAGAATTTAGTTTTGTTTCCGTTTTTTACATATTAATTAAATGAAGCATAGAGCATACTGAGTTTATAATTAATATAATTACTTTTATAGGTGTTATTTAAGATGGAACATAGAGCGTGGATGTATGGCATACGGAGAAATTCATCTACATTCTTGACAGAGTTAACAAACTTTCTTGAGGTTGCGCAAAAGCATGCCCAAATTTCTAGGACCAAGCAAATACATTGTCCATGTTGTGATTGTTGCAACAAAATTGTTTGGGAAGATATTAATGCCATCAAGATGCATTTGATAAAGCGTGGTTTTGTGAAAGGATACAAAACTTGGTCCCACCATGGTGAAGCAGAAAGTACTTTCAACAATGCAGACATCGGCATCAGGTATGATGAAGTGGGTGATGAAGATGCAGATGAAAATGATAATGTCATGACAGATGATGCTTTTGGCTGTGAAGATCAAAATGATGATCAAACAGATGCACCATAGGTGGACAAGGAATGTGATGTTGATATGGAAGAAATGTTGTGCCACATTGAACCGGAGGTGTTGCTAGGGAGTGCTAAAGGGTTAGAAAATTTTGAGACACTAAAGAAGGCAGCAAAGGACCGTATGTATGAGGGTTGTGGGAAGGAGTGGACTATGTTGCGTTTCATGCTCCATCTTCTGATTGTGAAGGCAAAATTTGGATGGTCGGACAATAGTTTTAACGAACTCCTTACTTTGTTGGCCAATCTACTCCCGAAGCCTATCTTGGTCCCAAGAAACACATATGAAGCAAAGAAGATTATCAACCCATTGAAGATGCGAGTGCAACGAATACACGCATGTAGGAACCATTGCATATTGTACCGCGGTGACTATGCAGAACTAGAGAAGTGTCCAAATTGTGATGCTAATCGTTACAAAAGTAATGCCGATTTTCTTTGTGGAACGGGTCATTGCATCTAAAGGCACGAAGAGGAAGGTTGGTGGAAAGAAAAGTGTAATTTCTCAAGTTGAGGAGGAGTATAGTA
Source organism: Cenchrus americanus (assembly GCA_947561735.1). NCBI lineage: Eukaryota > Viridiplantae > Streptophyta > Magnoliopsida > Poales > Poaceae > Cenchrus > Cenchrus americanus. Next base: position 64,285,555 of record OX387240.1, read on the forward strand.
TTGGTACTGACACTGCTACTCAACGTAAAGTCCCTGCATTGGTGATGTGGTACTTGTCGGTGGAGGATCGTCTAAAGCGATTGTTCTCGAACCCAAAGACCGCTGAACTAATGACTTGGCACACAGATCGCCCAGAGAAGTCTAATGGGAAGCTTCGACATCCTTCTGATGCTCGGCAGTGGAGGACCTTTGATTCCAAGCACAAAGAGTTTAGAGAAGAAAAAAGAAATATAAGGTTCGCGTTAAGTACAGATGGTATGAATCCATTTGGTGAAAGAAGACGACACGCACAGCACATGGCCAGTGTTGATGACCATATACAACCTCCCCCTGGCTATGTCACAAGAGAAAGTTCCTTTTGCTTACCATTCTAATCCAAGGACCGAAGCAACCTGGTGTTGATATAGATGTCTTCCTAGAGCCATTGATGGAAGAAATGGAGAAGTTTTGGAAACATGGGGTTGAGATGTGGGATGAGTACAGAAGGGAGACATTCACACTTAAGGCAATTATCTTTGTTACCATTAATGATTACCCGGCCCTATTTTCTTTGTCTGGTCAGAAAAAGGAAAAACAGGTTGTGTAGTTTGTTTGAATGGTACAATATCTTTGTACCTAAAAGGATCTCAGAAGACAGTGTATATGGGGCACAGACGCTGGCTACTAAGGATTCACAAGTACCGTAAGATGGCAGACTATTTCGATGGAAAGATTGAGAAGTACTCTTTTGCCCCACAACCGGCCACCGGTAGAACCGTATTTGAAATGTGTCAGAAGGTCAAGTTTAAACTTGGTAAGAAATCAAAAGGTGATAATTCAAAAGGGGGAAGGAAGGAGGCTGAAACTACAGAAAACATTGATGTGCCTTTCAAGAAGATGTCTATATTTTTTAAGTACTTGCCATACTGGGAATATTTGACAGTGCACCATGCCATCGATGGGATGCATCTTCAAAAGAATGTGTTTGAAAGCACAATGGGATTCTTAGGCTTAACAGGAAAGGTAAATGACGGACTGAAGTCGCGTAAGGATCTTGTTGACCTAAAAATTAGGCAAGAACTTCACCCACAACCACGTCCTAATGGTAAGCAGTACCTTCCACCTGCTAGCTTCAACTTAACACAACATGAGAGGTTGGCTATCTGCAAATGCTTGCGCGGGCTGAAAGTGCCAACCGGATTCTCATCCAACATCCGATCATTGGTCTCGTTGAAGGACATGACGCTTACTGGTTGTAACTCTCATGATTGTCATGTGATGATTACTATTTTTCTTGCGATTGCGATCCGAGTTGTCAAACCAGTATTCCTTAAGATGGTCATCACAAGGATGTGCTACTTTTTCAACATCATTTCGCTGAAAGTGGTCGATTGTGTAGAGGTGGCAAGGCTTCAGTTGTTTATGTCAGAAACTCAAGCCCAGCTCGAGATGTGCTTCCCTCCATCATTGTTTGATATCATGGAACATCTAATGGTCCACATGGTCGAGCAAATTACTGAACTAGGACCTATGTACTTTCATCAGATGTGGACGTACGAACGGTTCATGTCGATTCTCAATGGATACATGAGAAACAAGGCATTTCCAGAGGGAAGCATGATCGAGAGCTACCATACAGAAGAGAGTGTTGATTGTTGCATAGACTACATAAAAGATAAGAGAGCGATCGGTTTACCGGAATCTCAACACAAAGGCAGATTGTCAGGGAAAGGGACCATTGGAAGGAAAAGATTCATTGACGAGGAGAACCAACAACTGGAGAAAGCACATGCTAGTGTTCTGCAACAACTTGCAGTAGTGGAGCCATTTATCGTGCAACACGAAAATGAGATTCGTGAGGAAAATGATAGTCGGACTGAGGATTGGGTCATCAAAGAGCAAAAGCGTCGTTTCCCATCATGGTTAAAGGAACATGAGCATCTATTTCATGGAAATTCCATAGATGACACAACGTTGACTAGGTTGGCGGCTGGTCCATCAAGCAATGTTACCTCATGGCAAGCATACGAAATTAATGGGTACACCTACTATACAAAGGCGAAAGACAACAAGAGTGTTGCGTATCAAAATAGTGGTGTTCGCATAGATGCGATTGATAAATCCGGAAACAACATCACTTACTACGGGTTCATAGAGGAAATATGGGAACTTGACTATGGAGAGAATATCAAGTTCCCCGTGTTTCGGTGCCAATGGGTCAAACACCCGAATGGCGTCACAGATGACAATTATGGATTGACACTTGTAGACCTTGCCAATGTAGGTTACAAAGATGATCCATGGGTACTCGCCGAGCGTGTTGCACAAGTTTTCTACATAGCTGATCCTATGAATGTGAAGAAGCACATTGCCATCTCCGGAAAACAAAGAATTCTAGGAGTAGAAGGTGTAATTGATGTTGATGATTACAATCAGTTTGAGGAACTAGTATTGTTCACAGATCATGAGAAGAGAAAAAAATTGAAGCCACCATTCCTAAATCGGAGAAGCCATGGTTACGTACAGACTGTGATGGGAGAATTGTTAAAGGATAAATTTGACTGTATTAGTCGGGCTTGATGTATCACTTGTACGACTTTATATAATTAGTGTTGTTGTAAGACTTTCAATCAATTTGAATTTATTTATATGAGGTGTTTTGTTATAAGAATAGGTTTGAATTTGAAAAGTTTCAATGAAATTTGAATAACTTAAGCCCCTGTTTCAAATTTTGCAAATTACGGAAAAACACTATGCTGGCGGTTATCATAAGTCAACCGCCAGCATAGTGGCTTGCCAAAATTTGAAAATTAAAATCCTGGCTTGAAAATGTTCAAAACTCTTTGAAACTTCCAAAACTTATCATAAAATATTTGAATTTATTTATAGGAGGTGTTTTGTTATAAGAATAGGTTTGAATTTGAAAAGGTTAGTTCAAATGAGACCCTAGGGTCAAACAACCCATAACTCATTAGGTGTATGAACATATTTGAACTAACCTTTTCTAACTAGGACTTATTTTACAAAAAACACACCCCCTATACTTAAATTGAAATATTTTATGATACATTGGGAAGTTTCAATGAAATTTGAATAATTTAAGCCCCTGTTTCAAATTTTGCAAATTATGGAAAAACACTATGCTGGCGGTTATCATAAGTCAACCGCCAGCATAGTGGCTTGCCAAAATTTGAAAATTGAAATCCTGGCTTGATAATGTTCAAAACTCTTTGAAACTTCCAAAACTTATCATAAAATATTTGAATTTATTTATAGGAGGTGTTTTGTTACAAGAATAGGTTTGAATTTGAAAAGGTTAGTTCAAATGAGACCCTAGGGTCAAACAACCCATAACTCATTAGGTGTATGAACCTATTTGAACTAACCTTTTCTAACTAGGACTTATTTTACAAAAAACACACCCCCTATACTTAAATTGAAATATTTTATGATACATTGGGAAGTTTCAATGAAATTTGAGTAATTTATGCCCCTGTTTCAAATTTTGCAAATTATGGAAAAACACTATGCTGGCGGTTATCATAAGTCAACCGCCAGCATAGTGGCTTGCCAAAAATTGAAAATTGAAATCCTAGCTTGAAAATGTTCAAAACTCTTTGAAACTTCCAAAACTTATCATAAAATATTTGAATTTATTTATAGGAGGTGTTTTGTTATAATAATATGTTTGAATTTGAAAAGGTTAGTTCAAATGAGACCCTAGGGTCAAACAACCCATAACTCATTAGGTGTATGAACCTATTTGAACTAACCTTTTCTAACTACGACTTATTTTACAAAAAACACACCCCCTATACTTAAATTGAAATATTTTATGATACATTGGGAAGTTTCAATGAAATTTGAATAATTTAAGCCCCTGTTTCAAATTTTGCAAATTATGGAAAAACACTATGCTGGCGGTTATCATAAGTCAACCGCCAGCATAGTGGCTTGCCAAAATTTGAAAATTGAAATCCTGGCTTGAAAATGTTCAAAACTCTTTGAAACTTCCAAAACTTATCATAAAATATTTGAATTTATTTATAGTAGGTGTTTTGTCATTTGCATTAGAAAAGCTTTGCATTTGAAATGTTAAGTTTGAATTCTTTCATATCACAGCGCTGCGGGCGCTTATGATAACCGCCAGCGGGAATTCTCACCACTGGCGGTTGCTTATATGACCCGCCTGTGGTAAGGTTCACCGCTGGCGATTGGTTTATGTGACCCGCCAGCGGTGAGTCCATCTATATATACACGAGACACGGTCTCGAAAATTTTCTAAGTCTGGCGCGAATACGAAACGACGGCCGTCGGCTGCCAAATTTTCCCGCGGAGCGCCGCCGTCATCCCCCGACCGCCGCCGCCCCTCCGACCACCCCGCCGTCGTCCGGGAGTGCCCGGCCCACTTCCACGAGCGCCTCGCCGTCATCCGCGAGGGCTCCGCCGTCTTCCGCGGTCGCCCCGCCGCCCCTTCTCCCCGTGGACCGCCGCCGCGCGCGTCACCGGCGGTCGCCCCGCCGCCCCCGCCGACCGAGCGCCACCGCCTCTCTTCCCTACCGGGATGGCGTCATCCTCCCGCCGGCCGCTTCCCCAACCCGCGGCCGGGACCCCACGGCGGCCGCCGCCGCCACCCAGGCCGGCACCGCCGCCGCCTCCGCCAACGGCGCCGCCCCCGCCCCGCCTCCGCCGGCGCGCGCCGCCCCCGCTCGCCACCGACAACTCATCTCCTCACCGCTCGGGACGCATGGAGGCCGGGGATAGGGCCGGTGGCGCCGCCCCTGCTTGGTTGGTGTTTTTTCTTGTTTTTTTCAAAATGCAATTACATGAGTTTAATTTGTGGATAAATAGATTGTGGATAATTGCAATTACATTGATTGTGGATGAATGGATTTAAAAATGTTACAAATGGACTATGGATTTTATTTTATTAATTTTGTTGTATAAATAAAGGGATGATGCATTTTGTATAAATAAATTTAGTATAAGTAAGCACTATGGATTGTGTCTAATTTTTAAATAGATTTATTATATAAAATGGACTATGGATTTAATTTTATTAGTTTTGGTGTAAAAATAATGAAATATGGAATATGGATTGTTGATAAATAGATTTTTTTATAAAAATGGATTGTTGTATAAATATGGACTATGGATTATTGTATAAATATGGACTATGGATTATCTATGATCAAATGTTAACACTGAACAATCCGGTGAGGAGGAATCTAGTGATAGTGATATAATTGGAGACTATGAAACTCCCTCTGAGTACGAACCAAGCGAACCACGACCTCGTAGGCGTCCCGAAGACGATGATGTTGATTACGAACCAAGCGATAATGAGGTCTGCAGGCACATTCACTCAACTTAATGTTTGTTTATTCAATTAAGATATACTTTAAATAGTGTTTTATGTGCAGAACAATGACCAATCCCCGCGACGACGTCGTAGAGCATCTAACATTCGTGCCCAAGAGGCAGAAGTCATTTCAGAACCAGAACCTTCGGGGACTACTAGTTCTAGTAACCTGAAAAGGAAACGTGGTCATAGAAGAAGAAACCAGATCCCTGAAAGAGGACAACTTGTGATAGAACGGTTGGGTGACAAAGGTGAGCCCGTCGAACCTAAGGGGATAGCTGCTAGGTTTCGAAACATCGTTGGTGCAATTGTCAGAGACCAATTGGCGTCTTGGATCACAACTACTAATTGGAATACAGTCCCTAAGGCTACGAAGGATGTATTATGGGCCAAAGTGAAAGAAAAATTTGTTTATCGGAAGGTACAGAAAATGCGGGGTAGAACTTTTGCGAGGGCCTTTGTGGAAGAGCTCTTAGGAATTGGAGGTCTACACTTAATACCGAATTTGTCCGAGAAAGGAAAGGATGCTAGGGATGTGTATGGTAACATTCCGCTAGCGATCGGGGAACAATTCGTAGATCGAAGAAGACGACGAAGCGTAGCCCCGAGCGTCCAACAAAAGGAGAAGGCTATGAAAGCCGCCGAGAACCCCCATCGCTTGGGTTCGGAGGATATCTTTGCCAAAATGTCAAAATGGAGGAAGGAGGAAGAAGAAAGGCGGGTAGGCTGGTTTACCAACTATTTTTGAAGGCATGGATGAGCGTAGCGAGAATTGGATCCTTGCTCGAGTTCCGGCTATAGCACCGACGGTAATGTTTCATTCCGAAGCCCTCAACGGAACAAATTTATCGGAAAATGCGGAAGAACTTGCGGAATTGCAAAAGAAAGATCTTTTCGTGCCCGACAGGGAGAAAGATATGCTATCCGCCGCGATCGGAACGCCTGAGCACCCTGGCCGTGTTCGAGGGATTTCTTCTACCTTGCCCTGGGGTAAAGCATTTCGTGAACACCGGTCAAGTTATAAAAAGCGAGACCGTTATAAGAAGAAGCTTGAAGACAAGATGAGAGAAATTGCCAAGCAAGAATTGATAGGCTTCTTCATACAACAACAACAACAACAAGCTTCTATTGGGCCAAGTGCAGAGAATCTAGTATCTGGTGGTTCTGGACAGGTTCCTCCAAATTTGATGCTTGACCAGATCGGAGCCATCCCGACTCTAAGTAGTGTTGGTTCTATTGCTATCGCCAAGCATCCTGTGGATGACATTGTAGAGGATACACCATGCAAATAGGTTATTCCATATGGAAGAAAACTAGATAAGTTTCGAGAAGTTGGGACAGCCATGGCACTAACGGGTCGTGTGTTTCCGAATCCACCACCGCCAGAGTACGCATGGGTTCAAGTTGTTTCGGTTTCTGATGAGTCGTGCGAGATTGATATCCCTACTGAGGATGGGATCGCGCTTCTCGGTGATGCGAGGAACCAATTCATATTGTGGCATCGTCGAGATATCATAATTAATACATCACCAAGTCCCTGCTTGCAACCTAGCCAAGAACGAGTACCCCCAGGATCTAGATGCTGCAATGGTCGAGTACACGATGGGTGGGGAACATGGAGGCGGTAACAATGACAACAACATGATGGTTGTGGAGCAGGGAGTTGACGATAATGACAACAACATGCCACAAACTCCTCCGGCATCAGGGGCAGGGGCAGGAGCATCATCATCTCCGAAATCCGATACAAGACCACAAACTCCTTCGACATTAGGGGCAGGGGCAGGGACATCATCTGCGAAATCCGATCAAAGACCACAAACTCCTCCGACATCAGGGGCAGGGGTAGGGGCACCACCATCTCCTCTGCCATGTCCAAGACCACCATCTCCTCCTCCAGCAACCAAGACGCCAACAACAATACACCGGATGATAAACTCATATGAACCAAAGACGAAATCATCTGATGTTGACTTGTTCTTGAAAGTACTGAAGAATAAACCTAAACGGGCTCCAACATCGGGTAAAGAATCACCTAATGTTCAAGTACTCAAGAAGGCACCGGATGAAAAGTCTTTATCCCGCACCTCTTTACAAAAACAAAAGGAGGAGCACATAAGTATGTTTTCGTCGGATGAGGTGCCCGACAAGTATGAGCATGGCAAACCATTCTTGTTTAGGTGGCAACTGAACGAAGGGCCGTCAGAATTAATGAGGCTGCATACTTGGATCATGCACGCCATGAAGCAAGGCATTAACACTATCACCGCCAATCTCCCGAAATGGGTGTTCAGTAGCTCTTATGACCGGAAGGTTGCAATCGATTTACCCGATTCGCATGCGATGTTCCGTCGTGAAAAACTCGACATCAATCTCGTCACCATTTGGTCCATGTAAGTCAACATCCCTATACGGCATCCAAATCTATTCCATATGTGTTGTTATTACCATCCTAAATAAACTTTTTTGCAGGATGCAAGCGTCTGATGAAAAGAAAACAAATGGGAGGTGGAAGGTAGCATTTATTGACCCGCAACAAGTAACCAAATCACAACACACGTTCATAATGAGGGATGAACTAAGAAAGAAAATAGAGGAAGAAGCAAAGACACAAGAAGAGAAAGAAAAATTAATAAATAATTACGAGAAAGCTAAACTTCACGAGGTGTCTGTATACATTTCAACGGTCATGAGGAAAAACCAACATAAGGATTCTATCAAGTTTGCTTACAATTTTGAGTAAGATCCTTTAAATAACTATTTCATCATTTGCCTTCATTTTTTAGTCTATTTATATTAATTATTTTAATTTTATGCAATGATCATTTCATTTGCTTTCACATGTGTTCGAAGTTGGGAACTGTGGGGGTCTTCGACTCATTACACTATTCATCGTCTTCTTACAAGACAATCATTGATATTATAAAAAAGTAAGACAACTAAGTGCAATATATAATCACTAATGCATGCGTGTATCAACTATATTTCAAATTGTATTACTAACTTATGTTTTTATATCCTTAAAGTGCGTATAGGCTATACATACTCAATGGCGGGGATCACAAGAAGAAAAAATGGTGATACACAATGCCAAATGGGTAAGAACACTTCTGTTAATAAGTATCAATCATTTTTATCAGAGTTGGTACACTTCTGTTAATTAGCACCGATCATTTTTTATTTGGTTGCAGTGCTACAAACAACCTCCTGGCAGTGTACTATGTGGATATTATGTGTGTGAGGTTTTGGGAAATAATGGGAGGTACCGGACGAATCCTGAAGACGTAAGCCTCTAGTTTGTAAACAACTATGTATGTGCTAATTATGGTCCTGATGGTAATGCATAACAATCTTCATTTATTGTGTTTACGTGCAGATGCCTACCATTGACAAATCATGGGGGCAACTTGGCGACAATCAAATCACCAACATTTGTGCGGACATGGCGAGATTCATCCTACGTGAGATTTGCCACGAGGATGGAGAATTCTTCGATAAAGAAGGAGTTTTGACATTAGATGATGCAGAAAGGTTACGTAGATGGGTGTCGTAGGGTTATCTATTATGCACAATGTTTTGTAATGTGACTTATGTATACATTTTTTATTTTAGTTTGGATTGTGTGTTTGTGAGACATATATTTCGATTTGGTGGTTAAATACGAATTAAATTACTGTAAATTAAAGTGAATTTAGCATACAAATGCCAATGTGAAAAAATAATAGACGAAAATGGCAAATTATATACAAATAATAAACAATTATGGGGAATTATATAGGAAATGGGAAAAATGCTTTCTGTGGCGGGCGGTCTAAGCAACTGCCAGCAAAGATGAATTTTGTGCCGGCGGGCGTCCTAAGAAACCGCCAGCGGTGATGGTATTTGTCTTTGGCGGGGGCTGCTTAAGTGACCCGCCGGCGCGATGACATTTGTCTTGGCGGTCGTTTAAGTGACCCGCCGGCACAAATGGATGCGTCTTGGCGGGCCGGCCACCCGCCAGCACAAAGGGCCATTTCTGCGGCTCAAAGTTGGCTTGGCGGGTGCCTCGCCCGCCAGCAAAAACCGGTTTTAGCCGCCAGGACAAATCGTTTCTGGCCTAGTGCATGATACTTCAATTTATGTGTTATTCGATAATTTTTCCAAAGGTATATAATTTGGATCATGTCTCAACTAAATGTAGAATACAGTTTCTTCACTAGTTGTATAGTTGTTGCCATTACGAATTCATTGTGAGAACAACCACAGTTTTTGTGCACATGGCAGATTCAGCTTTCATTAAGAACTTTCAAGTTTTAATGGTATAGCCCTTTTTTCTTGGAGTAGGTAGTGCTGAGACTTTGAGAGTGGGATCTTGTCAAGGTTTAGGTTCCACAAAATCTCACTCTTGAACTGGTAATGCATTAATTGTGAAATGGTGAGCGAGGTACAATACATGGACCAAAAGAAAGCAAATCCTGTAAGATCCTATCGACGGTTCTGTTGTGAGCTTGTTCAGCTGGCTTTCCGAAGTTTTTTCTATGAGTAAGACCAAAGATGGGACCCCCTCAATTAAAAAAACAACAAACCTGCTTACCATATAGCCAATCCAAAATATTCCTTCCTCTACCTGCTGCCTACCTCACTTGATTGATCATTAACACTATCTTAATTTGGTAAGTGCTTATACTGGCCTCCGGGAGCATAAGGAACTCATGCTGAAATGACCGACCTGTGTATACACTCTTACACGGATGTGAACACTTCAGTTTAATTCACGCGCAGAAGAGCATGTGGATTTGTGTGTGAATTCAAAGATATTCTTTTATACCAACTCCATGTAACTCACTTCTCAAGTGTGTGGACATCTGGCTTGTTGCAAAGTTGTGGCACCAGAATGGCAGAATGGCGCGCTCATGTGGATCGCACTATGTAAGAAACCAACAAAGAAGACACCACCCCAGGAGACGCGGGTTTTAAGGTGCGTCTCTAATGAGCCCGTGGAGACGCGTGTTTACGACCCACGTCACCTAGAACACAACACTGGTAAACACGCGTCTCCTATGCACAAAGAAAGACGACTCATTTTGTATACAAGCGTCTCCTTTTGCTCCGCCTCTCAAAAGAGACACATTATTGTTAGAACGAGTCTTATTTTTGTTTCCTCATAGGAGACACGTGCTTACTATCAACTATCAAGCATCTGCTTTGAGAATGGCCCAATTGGAGACTCTTGCTCTAAACACATGTCTCCTTTCTGGTGCCTCATTAGAGACACATTTTCGTTAAGATATGTCTCCTTTGACGACGACCAATTGGAGACGCTTGTTTAGAGCAAGCGTGTCCTTTATTTTCGCACAATAGAGACACACCATTGTCTTCGAATTCTGACAACTCTTTGCGCAACCATGAGTTTAAGTTGTGATAATCTCATTATGTGGCTGGGTGATGTACCTAAACATATCGTATCCAGGAACATGCTGTTAATATTAACCGGACCACTAGCAGCATATCTAGACGGGTAATCACTTAATACATAGAAATAAAAGACCCTTGGATCTAGATCTAGAACAAGTAACACTGACTAAAGAACTAAGAGAGTTGAGGGGATGCAAAACATCGGCGGCGGGTTGAGGAACAAAGTCGGAGGCCATCTCGTCGGTCGTGGTCGCAGGGGCGGCCGCGGCTTGACGCAGGGGATGTAATGGCGGTTCCGGCTCGGTCATGGTTATCTTAGTTGGGTAAGTGCTTATATTAGCCTCCGGGGGCATAAGGAACTCATGCTGAAATGACCGACCTGTGTATACACTCTTACACGTATGTGAAAACTTCGGTTTAATTCACGCGCTGAAGAGCGTGTAGATTTGTGTGTGAACCCAAAGATATTCTTTTACACCAACTCCATGGAAAACCCACTTCTCAAATGCGTGGACATCTGGCTTCACTACGTGAAAACCTCGAATAGGTCATGCAACATTTGTAATGGGCCCTTAACGCCCGTAACATCCACCCACATCTGTAACTGTTGTTGTTTAGCGCCTGTTACCTATTAGCGCGCCAGGACGACTCCGGGGTTGGCCTCCATAACGCCCGTTACCAATGTGGACTTCTGGTAACAGGCTTCTTAAACGCCCGTTACATAAATTCTTTGCAACGGATGTTAAATAGAGCCCGTTACAAATGTTAAACCTATCAGTGACGGGCTTGTAAAGTCCGTTATCGATCAATGCCCTATCAGTAATGGACTACTTAAGTCCTTTACTGAACGCTGCCGTATTGGTAACAGGCTATAAAGTCCGTTACCGATAATTTCGTAGTGGAGACACATGCTTGTAGGATGCGTCTCCTTTGCTGTCGACCAAATTGGATGTGTCTCATGTCTTATGACTCGTCTCCTTTGATTGCCACCCAGGGTCGCCTTTTTTTCTCACATCGGAGACACACGTTGTTATTGTTCGTCTATGTCTTCTCCTTCCAACACCACTCGCTCTCTCTCCACAGAAGGCCACTCCTGTTCCGACAACAACACTCACTCTCTCTCTCTCTCTCTTCTCAAAAGGTCACTCACTCGATCTGTGTGCTCATATGTCCCCGTCGGCCTGTCCTGTTCGCCGCCGCCAGCTACGCGCGCTCTGAGAATCACGCTTAATTTCTCTCTCCTCAGAAAGCCGGCGCTGCAGCAGGCCGTCCGGTCGCGTGCGCGACGGCGAAAGGGGCCAGCGGACGTCGACCGCGCCGTCCCCTGCGATGTCGCCGCGGCCCGACGCCGCCTCTGATTCTCCTCCTCGTGTTCGCGCTTGCCTCGTAGAAAGTCATCGTCAAGGTGGAAATTAATGGCCCCTTTTATTGAAATTATTTAGCTATCCTAATCCTCTTGTGTGTTATCATTTTTAATTTTGTGTGATGAATTATGCTCATGTGGTGTATGGAATGCAGATGGCGTCTGCTGCTTGGGCTTGGATGTACAAACAGCTCCAAGAAGATTGGGAGAATTTCTTAAGCGGGGTCAATGGTTTTCTGAATCAAGCAGAGGCGGATATGAAAAACCGTGGTGTTCAAGCAATGCTTTGCCCCTGTATAGATTCACTACGTGAAAAACTCACTTTGGTAACGGGCGTAGATCGCCTTTGGTAACGGGCAATGCGCCAGTTAAAGAACAAGTGTTACAAATAAGCCAAGAAAGGTAACGGGCAGATGCCCGTTACTGATAACACATATTCGTAACGGGCATAAAACAACAACCGTTACCACAACTAGCCACCGGTCATGTGAAATGGCTGTTTCTCTAGCCCCACAGAGAACTTTGGTAACGGGCACCAAAACAAAACCCGTTACAGGAACTCAACATCCGATGTTTTATGAAACAGTACCTTTAAAACATCAGTTTCAAGAGGGAGATAGCTAAAAAGCACCCCCAACAGTCACACCCAACACTTGTTTTTTTCTAAGCTAAAGCCCCACACAACACTTGTTTTTCCAAGTCAAGGTCCGCCACTTTAAAACATCAGTTTCAGCAAGGGGATCTAAAAAGCACAGAACAACCTCATCCAATAATTGTTTTTTCCAAGCCAAAGGCCCACCAAAAGGCACCCCACAACCATGTAGATCCATCAGAGGCTAGGATCTCCAACCCAACTAAGGAATCACATTCTCATAAGCACAAATCACGAGCAATTTTTCTCATGCTAGTTGTCAGACTAACATAAATGGTGCAAACGACATTCTAAAGAGCAAGGTAGTACCTAGGCTCAGTAGCCGGACCAGCACAATATCATTGTCCATTTCTCCTCATTTCCAGCATCTTGATAATGATTCTTGAACAGCTTCTTTGCAGTTTTCTCTCTATCCTTACTTGAGCTGTAAAGGAAAAATTAATAAAGCGTCTAAATAAGGCCATCAAACTTAAACCGGATCTGTCTCTACAACACATCATACTTCCCATAAGCATATTATACAATCTACACAGATCAACTGTTGATCAAGCAGGTGGTGGATGGCTTCCATTGTGATGTCCACCACAATTGTTGACGCTAGCTCGCCGTGCTCTGTGGCATGTCTAAGGTGATAGCATGTAACTAACAAAATAATTCATGCATATCCAATATATTTTGAACACAAAATACCACAAACAGTCATCCACAGTAGCACAATCCTATCACAATAGTAGACTGAACAAAATGTAATTGGGCAATTCTATCTTCTATCTCTGCATTTGCATTGTCTAATGCAAGGGAAAACAAATCTTCATAGTGTACTGATAGCAGGGGAAAAATCTATGGGCAAACAAGCAAGCAGGCAAAGACATTCAAACACGCAATGTAATCCTGGTCAGCTCCAAAAACATAAAAAGTCAATGACACATTTACTAAAAACAACACACGGATCAAATTTCTTCAGAGACAACAAAAATGTCAAGTTCTTTCTCCGTTTATACCAAAAGCTAGTTCATCGAGACAACCATGTCAAGAAAATTTAAAGAATATGTTCACCAAATCTGGAGTACATTAATATATTTCAAAACTGAAGCAAATATGTACCAAGGATCATTTAATTTTGTTCAAGATTAAACCATCAATCTATTTGCTATTTTGATACACATGTGGGTAAAGTGACTGCATGGTAGAATGTTTAACTGCATGGCCGTGCGGCTCGCCTGTGCCGCCTCGAGGCCCGCTGCTGATGGGCCCGCGAGCTACTCGATGGCCGTGAGGAGCTACGCGAGTTGTTGCCGTCGTTGCGGCCTTCTTCGCACCAGATCCAGCTGCGCGTTGAGCAGGAGGCGGCGGAGAGAGGGAACGGAGGCAAACGGGGAGGGAGAAGGGGCAGGGAGGCGGCGGCGGTGGGGAGAGAGGAATGAGGCTGCGAGGGGGCTAGGGTTAGGGTTCACGGAGGAGGGAGGGGGGTTGCGAGATCTGTTTGCAAATTTCAAAGAATCGATGGACTTTTTTGCAAAAGTGCCGGTGGAGGTGCGGGAACAAGGGTTGTGCGCCACGCGTCTAGGCGGCGCGCTGGAGCGCTCCGGTGCGAGCAAACGGGGGGACCTTTTAAGAACTTTGATACCTTCAAATAAATTGTGTTCCCTTATTAAGCATCTGTCATGGGCATTGATATCTTCATTAATATGAAAAATCATTATCATAGCTAACTTGCAAGCTAAAGAGGACCAGATCGAAATTCACGAATCTGGGCACATTGCCTAACCAGCTGGGGTACAATTCATCAGCTGATTTAGTTGTGCAAAACAACTGGAATACCATCTCTCATGCTAAAAAATGCTACATGATGCTGGCAGCTGAAATGTCGATCATGCTTACAGTAGTATATGTGCCTTATTTCTAGTGTGATCTTATGTAATAAGCAGTCATAAATTGCATTAGTGCTCACATGTGACTTATACTTCACGTGCGACAAATTCATGAACTACACCATTCCGCTCAATGCAACTATACATCGACGAACCTTCTCTCCACTCCCAAATGTCTCATCATAACACTAGTGGAGAGAGGGCCTTCAGTCCCGGTTGGTAAGGGGTATAGGTCTTTCAAGTCCAACCGGGACTGATAATAAGAGACAAAAGGGGGTCCTTTAATCCCGGGTGAAGGAGCCGGGACTAAAGAGGGGCCTTTAGTCATGGTTGGTAATATCAACCGGGACTAGGAGGGGAGGGGTGCACGCCAGCGTCAAAAAGTCATTTTTTTAAAAAAATCCCCGGGAGGCCCTCACGCAAGTCGCAAGTCACGAGATTTTTCACGCGAAATATACGCGTGCGCGGGTGTGGGCAATCGAACTCGTGACCTCCAGCCTCACGTGTAGCTTCCTTACCATCTCACCTACACAGCACATCTAACTAAGTAGAGGATGCTATCCTCTTATAGTAACTCGTGGGAGACCCTTTAGTACCGATTGGTAACACCACCCGTGACAAAAGGCCCCCCTTTAGTCTGGGTTGGTGTTACGAACCGAGACTAAAGGCACCCCTTTAGTCTAGGTTCGTGTTACGAACCCAGACTAAAGGGGTGACCCTTTTGTCATGGTACGTAACACGAACCTACACTAAAGGGGGTCTTTTGACACGTTTGGTGTTATCAATCGGACTAAATAAAAGGGGTGAGCATTCATGGCATTAGTGGTCACATCGATGAAACCCCTTTAGTCCCGACTCCAATGTTGAACCGGAACTAAAGGGGCGTACACAAGCCTCTTTGTCAACCAGTGTAACCCTCACTTTGTCAGACTTCTTCCTCTTGTGTGCCGCCGCAATTCGTAAATAATTCCTTGCTGTTGTTTATCCTCCTATGGTCGGACTATCAAGATCCCATCTCCTAGATTTGATAGGCGAAGTCCTTATGTATATTGGATGGAGCGAGCTAGTATAGCTCAGCCAGACCAATATGTCCATTAAATATTTCAATTTCTTTCAAACGGCTCCATATATAGTTTATTACTATCAAGCTAGCTATCTCCGTCCAACAAGGCGCGTACCATGCATCACATGAATTGACACAGATGAAGTTCTACTTGATTTGAGGATTATAAGACGCGGCAAAAACAAAAGACCAAACACATTGAAGAAGTCTCAATAAACAATATGAAGAAGTGCCTTATGGGTTGACATTATTCCCATACATACTCCGTGTCGATCCTCACCCCTTTATGCCAAGCCCAGGTTAAATGAATCCAGCGGCAATCAGCCCCGGCCCGCCCCTTTTATTTTTTTCTTAATCACACACTTGCACATGCACTTGATCAATTTGCTAATTAGTTGTATATGCTGCGTATACACATGGTTTTAAGTAATCTTGCACAATAAGCTAGGCTAGTGTTTGAAAAGTAGGTCTTTACAACGCACAATAAGCAGGTCTTTACAACGCACAATACGACCATGTGTTAATACGAGTATAGGTAAAATGGTAATTTCTTCAAAATATATTATTTGAAAAGCCCCCCTGGCCATTCAGCTAAAACGCACCCAATTCATATATTTCATTTTCTATCTTACAAAAATACCATTTTACATTTCCGATAATACCCTTATACTATGACCTATCAATACTACCGTACTACAGCTAAAAAACCGGTAATATAGAATTAATCTCAACCGTTGGATCCTTACATATAGGTCCTTTTTGTCGGTGCGGAAAGTAGTCCTGACACTAACTAGTAAGAGCGCTGAGATCTATCTCTCGATGGCCGGTGCTAAGCAACTAATGACACGGGGTTTATCCTGGTCCCGGCCGGGGCCGTACGTCCAGCATTGGTGTGCTCGAGGCACTATATTGCGTTGCACCGTGGCGCTCGCATAGGGGAGCTACAAGTGAGGCGGGAGAGGAGGCGGGTCTTCCAGGTCCCTAAGGTTTTGATTGAGGCGAGTGCCAATATCGCGGTGAAGGCAGAAAGCGTGTGGGTGAGTGCTATCTCTCGTCCCCCTGCGGCTAGGGAACTGCCCCTCCTTTTATAGGCCAATGAGGAGGCAGTTTACAAGCGTGCCGCACTGTTCTAGCTATGTGTGATGGTATGGCGTACAATGCTGTGGAGTAGACGGCCGTCCTGGCGAATCTTGCCTCTGGCGGGGCGTCATGGCGTGCCCTGTGTCCGTCCAGGAGTGGCTTCGAGGGTGGCGGCACAGGAGCCTTCCGTTCGGTCGTCACTCGTGCGCTGACTCGAGGGTGTAGCTGACAGGGAGCCGAACAGGGCACAGCAGCAGACGTGGTAGTGTCTTGTCGCCCCGCGCTCCCACAGCGTCAGGGATGGCGCCGCAGTGCCCAGGATGGCGCTGTGACGACGGGGATGGTTGCACAGGGCCGATGGCGATGGAGGAGACCCGCTTCAGTGGTCCGACGTCACGACGTGGACTTGGGTGGGCGCGGAACAGGCGTCCGTCCCCTCTTCGAGGGCTCCGCCGTCCTCCTTCGAGGGTGCTGCGCATCAGTCGTACGAGAGTGGGTGGCACAGGGTCACGGAGGCGACTGCGGCCCTTGCGCACGGTGCGTACAGTGGTGGGGATGGCCTCACCGAGAGAGTTGGCAGGACAACGCCGTGATATGATTCCCAGGCGTGTAAGAGGGACGACATGCGTGGATTCGTCTCTGACCCGGGCGCCTGCAGGTGTCAGAACATTAAATGCTCTGATCGGGGAGCAAGTACGGGGGCAGCGAGCCTGTGAGGGCCTCGAGCGAGGCGGAACCTCACGCGAGGAGGCGACCGGCCCTCGAGCGAGGCGGAACCTCATGCGAGGGGCGACCGGCCCTCGAGCGAGGCGGAATCTCACCCGAGGGGGCGTTCCAGCCCTCAAGTGAGGCAGGGTCTCATTAGTGCGGCGCTGTGCCCCTCGAGCGAAGCAGAGTTTCGTTCGAGGGCGGCTGGGCCGACTGCCCTGGTGGGCCGCGGGCCGCCACCACTGGGTCGTGGTCGTTTTGAGCGCGTTTTAGGTTTGTGGATTCATTTGTGTTTCTTTTTTACGAAAGTAAATGGGTTTCCCTCTGGTTTTTTAGGGACCTTATGGCTGTCCTCGACACTTTTCTATTACATAGAGTCCTTTTTCAATCGGTACTACATGTCGTATTGTGGGCCGTAAAAGGCCTCTTGAAAAGACTAGTATAAATGATCCAACGTTTAGGATTAAGTGTGTATATTACTCGAAACTTCACCTATAATATAGATAGGTAGTTAATTATACGAGTAGTATATGTAGTATAAGGATATTCTGATAAAAGAACACAAATATCATCATTATAATAATTTCTTACACCAGAATAAAGTCTACGAGACCCCATTTGAAATCACATTTTTTACTATGTGATAATTAGTTAATTAATAATAATAATGGACGGTTTAGATCTTCTCTATTATATATATATATATATACCACTAATAAGCAGTAATATTATGCATTGTATAAAAGCTTGCATTAAAAACCCATGCAGGACTTGTAAAATTCAAATTTCCTGTATATATATTTGCTGATCATGCAGGTCCAGGTGTCTCTAACGATATATGATCTCCCCTCAGCTCGTTGTAGTCGAAGTTCGGCAATGCGGACGACATAGAGAAGCTAAAAGTCTAAAAGCTGTTCTGAGGAGAGAAATTAAGCGCGACCCTTAGAGCGCGCACGGTTGGCGGTGGCGAACGGGACGGGCCGGCGAGGACATGCGAGCACACGGATCGAGCGAGTGACCTTCGAGAAGAGAGAGAGCGAGTGTTGTTGTCGGAACGAGGAGTGGCCTTGCGGAGAGAGCGAGCGAGTGGTGTCGGAAGGAGAAGACATATACGAACAATGACAACGTGTGTCTCCGATGTGAGAAAAAAAGGCGACCCGGGTGGCAATCAAAGGAGACGAGTCCTAAGACACGAGACGCATCCAATTTGGTCGCCAACAAAGGAGACGCATCCTACAAGCATGCGTCTCCGATACGAAATTATCGGTAACGGACTTTATAGCCCGTTACTAATACGGCGGCGGTCAGTAACAGACTTAAGCAGCCCCTTACTGATAGAGCATTGATCGATAACGGACTTTACAAACCCGTTACCGATAGGTTTAACATTTGTAACGGGCTCTATTTAACATCCGTTACAAAGAATTTATGTAACGGGCGTTTAAGAAGCCCGTTACCAGAAGTCCACATTGGTAACGAGCGTTGTGGAGGCCAACCCGGGGGTCGTCTGGCGCACTTATAGGTAACGGGCGCCAAACAACAACCGTTACAGATGTGGGTGGATGTAACGGGCGTTAAGGCCCGTTACAAATGCTGCGTGACCTATTTGAGGTTTTCACGTAGTGGGAGTGGGATTGTGCAGAGGTAGGGGTACCTCCCACGCACCGAGCGTGGTACTTTCGTCGCACATTTCCAACATCTCCAAGGTAAAGCTTCAGCAAATGGGCACCAAGCGGGAAGACGAAACACCCCAAGGAGAGGGGTTGCCCGCGCTGCCACCGCGGTCGACCACAATGGTGGCCACAACTAAGGACTTGGTGTGACGAACGGCAAGCGCGTCACCGCGGGCATCACGCATCGCCACTGCAGGAGCCCCCAGGTGAGTGAGGGCACCCTGCACCAAGGTACAACCTTGGCGAAGAGAGCGACCCACGTGCGGTATGCAAACGAGCTGCGGGCTGCCGGTGATTGCGGCGGCGGACACCACTTGCACACAACGAGCCGACAAAATGCCGGAGTCCCCGACGGCCATGGCCTAGCCACCCCAATGGCCACCGCGGGAAGACATAGGGCAACAACAGGACCTCACCGGAGGTGTGGAGGCGCAGTCCAGCGAACCGACGAGGAGCAGTAGCAACATGAAGGAGTGTCCGACTGAGGTGGGATCTGACTCCAGGAGCTCCCGGCTAAGGGGCCATCGAGGGGCCCAAACAGCCCGGGGAGCGCCGGGAAGAGGTGGCCGGTGCCGGATCTAGGCGCCATCAGCCCGGAGCCGACGGACGTAGTCGACGACGTCCACAACAGCAGCCCAACTGAGAGAAGGGGAGGCGGAGCGGGAGCGGGGAACCTCGCGATGGGGTGGGTGCGCAGTAGATCTGGACCCCGACGCCCGAATCCGGCGGAGGAGGGGCCGGCCGGGGGGGCTGCCAGGTCGCCACAGGGAGTCCCCCCGTCGGGACGCGCCACATGTAGCCGAGTGGAGATGCTCGGCCTCCGCCATCCTTGGGAGGGGTCGCGCCACTTTTTCCGGCTGGCCCCCTCCGGCGGGGACGAGGCGCGGGGAGGCGATGGTGGGGTGGGGGGGAGGGGCGCTCCGGATGCCCGCGCGTCGCCTGAGCGGGGGATGACGCGGGGTCTTTTTCTGGGTCCCCAAAAAATACCTTCATGTATGATTTATTACGGAATGGTGTATCTTCTTTTTCTCCGTATAAACTACCGCCACTGTTCTAGATCCGGGTGCGGCTCCCTTGGACATCCTTGTTGCATGGTTTGTCTTTTCTTTTAGAGCTCAAATAAACAACGAGCCTGTGCGTACCATCAAGGACACGCTCACATGGTAAACGGGCTAATCAATAACAAGCCACATTCAGCCGCGATCAAGGCGCAACCAAAAGAATGGACCCACTCACTGAAGTCTCCATAAACAACATGCAAGGTTGAAGGGGCAGCAGCGTACTAGAGTAAGAAATGGATTAGCATGACATTATTTCTGACACGCGGAGCCCGGCCACATGGCAGTACGTGTTCGTGATGAAGTCTGACAGATGTAGTACTGTTATCTTATTCAAGCTGCGTACACTGGCTACAATCTAATCTGGATTCCTTGTGTGTTTTATTAATCACACTTGCAAGCTATTAGTTTAATCATTAAACTCCATCTTAACACAGGTATATATACTCGCTTTTGACCTTGGCGCACAATAACCTCATGCTGAAATGCCATGTACGCGCACACAAGCGCGTATGAACGCGCGTGGATTTGCGCCTATATATGTCCCAGGGAAGAGAGGAAGGCCAGAGCACACCAACAAGAAGCTTTAGTCATTGCAGCCACACAGGCAAGCAATCAACTCCGCCGACTCCTTAGAACTGAGCCGAATCACCTCTCGATTCATTTTCAGCTTGACCGTATCATTCCTCGATCCAAGCTCATGGCTCCGTCCACTTCCCTTGGAAAGATCTCACTCCCAAAGCAGCAGCGCCGCCTCCTCCAACCAATCAACTCTCCAAAGCACAAGCGCGTCACCGCAGCACACCCAGCTGCGTTGCTCCAAGAGTTGTTCGGCGATGCTGAGCGTCCGAAGGCAAGACGCGCCTCCGACGAGACTCTCGCCGTCCACGCCGGGGAGAAGTTCGGGAAGGGCGCGGGCGCGGACGAGGCTGCCACGGACTCGATAGCGACGCCGATCGTGAGCGGCACCACGCACTGGTTCAAGAGCTCCGAGGACCTCATCGCCTTCAAGGAAGGCCGGCGCCACAGCCACGAGTACGGCCGGTACAGCAACCCGACGGTGAAGGTCCTCGAGGACAAGATCAGCGCGCTGGAGAGAGCCGAGGCGACCCTGGTCACGTCGTCCGGGATGAACGCCATCGTCGCGACGCTGCTCGCGCTCGTGCCGCCCGGCGGCCACGTCGTGACGACCACCGACTGCTACAGCGAGGCGCGCGCGTTCATCCGCGACAGGCTTTCCAAGATGGGCATCAGGTCCACCTTCATCGACCTCGACGACATGGAGTCGCTGAGGGCAGTTCTTGAGCAGGACGACGTGACTCTCTTCTACGCGGACTCCCCAACAAACCCGCTGCTCAAGTGCGTCGACATCAGGCTGGTTGCAGAACTGTGCCACCGGAAGGGCGCCCTAGTGTGCATCGACAGCACGCTCGCATCTCCCATCAACCAGAAGCCGCTCACCCTCGGTGCCGACGTCGTCCTGCACTCTGCAACCAAGTACATGGCAGGCCACCACGATGTCATCGCCGGATGCATCAGTGGCTCGGAGGCGCTCATCTCGAAAATTCGAGCGTGGCATCACGACCTTGGCGGCGCCATCAGTCCGGTACGTACGCATCACAACTTTACGCGAGCATCGTCGCTGAATAATTCCCTTAATAATATTACTTGAAAGGGCTGTGCTGATTTAATTTTATACTCTGAAATTCTGCAGAACGCGGCATACATGATCATACGTGGGCTTAAGACCATGGCTCTCCGTGTTGAAGCACATAACCGCACTGCTCTGGAAATGGCACGCCTCCTCGAGCTTCACCCAAAGATCGAGCGGGTGCACTACCCCGGGCTTGAGAGCAACCCATGGCACCATGTTGCCAAGAGTCAGATGACGGGGTACGGCGGTGTTGTCAGCTTCGAGGTCAAATCGGACCTGTGTGGAACCATGAGGTTCGTGGATGCGCTGGAGATCCCCTTGATTGCAACATCGCTTGGCGGCTGTGAGAGCCTAGTGCAGCAGCCAGCAGTCATGTCATTCTGGGGCAAGGGTGAGGAGGAGAAGGCCAAGAACGGGATCAAGGATAACCTGGTGAGGTTCAGTTTCGGGATTGAGAAGTTTGAGGATCTGAGGGACGATATTCTCCAAGCCCTAGAAAAGATTTAATTAGACTGAAGCATGTGATGTACATTTTTGTAGGTTTTCGGCAGAGCTACTAGCTAGTTAGAAACTGCTGTTTGTAGATGTCAAATCTTCACTAGCTTTAAAGGTAGTAGTTCATAGGATATTCTTTTATTAAACAAGGTACTAACAAGAACCAATTAAATCTATTTTTTCTCAAAATTGATTTGGAGCAAACATGAGAAGGGGCTAGAGCAAATTGCAACGCTCTCTACATCTTAAGGACATTGGCATCGTTGATTGCCATATTAATGATGAGGGGTAAATGAAAGATAGTTGTGTGTATTCAATTGTTTTGTCTCTAATATATAATTTATCACAACATGAATCACCTCCATCTCCATTGTTGCACTAGTCTGATTGATCTGGACCAGAAGCATTTCTATATATTATGTGGATGATGTTGGGTTACGAGCAATTTCAAGGTAATCCGGATATAGTCATTTCTACTTTCGAAACTACATGGACGACATATCCTATTAGTTCGATTTTCAACTTCCAATTTTGATTTTCAACTTTGGTGAGCACCGCACACGTGCTTGACCTCAACGAATTTTATCTTTATTTTCAAAGTATTTAGATACTGATGACACCCAAAGCTAAATTTAGGGTAGAACCTACAAGTTTGGGGACCATGATGACACCCAAACCTAAGTTTGGAGTGCTACAATTTTGTAGGTTTTGGCCCACTTGAAATTCTATGCATATGTAGTCTACTAGCTTCAAAGTCAGTTCTTTAGGATATGATACTCTTCTATTCAAGCCCATTGGCTCACGTATAAACATTGTTGTCTTATATCGCATATTCAGTTTGTAGTGATAAAAACATTTGCATGATACTTCAATTTATGTGTTATTCCATAATTTTTCCAAAGGTATATAATTTGGTGGGGTCTATGCTTGGATCCACACAGATCGTTGACATGGAGACTACCCGGAAGAGCGATTTTGGGCGTGTGCTAGTGGCGGTCCTTAATCCGGGACTGATTCTGACTCAGCTCGATGTGGTGATTGTCGATCATTATTTTGAGATGGAGTTTGAGGTGGAGAAGAGGGGTTTTGATGAGAATGGCGAGGAGGTGGATGTGGAGTTGCCGGTGGAGATGGAGGAGTGTGAGGGGACGGGTTTGGCTGGCGGTGGCCGGCAGACGGAGGTCGAGAGTTCAGAGAGGATGGCTAAGAAGCAGAAGGGGGATGAGGGGAGCGATGGTGGTGAGGGGATGGCTGAGAAGGATAAGGAGGGCGATGATGTGTTTGTGTCATGGAAGGAGCAGGTGCAAAACATGTCGAGGGAGGAGTTTGAGGCCTTTTTGAAGGCAAAGGCAGACGAGATACTTAACAAGGCAGCTAAGACGGTGATTGAGGATTTGGCGGATAAAGTGATGGGAGAGGCGGATGAGGCTGTGCAGGAGGTGGACAGGTCGGCGGAGGGAGAGATGGATGGGGTGGGCACGGAGGTGGTGAGGGAGGAGAGGCTTTTGGTGGCCGCAGGAGTCCCTGAGGCCACTAAGGCGCAGATCAGGGCGAGTCCGAGGCTTCAGCGGTCCAAGGACGAGCACACCTTAGCTAAGGCCGAGGGGAGGGTGGCCAGGAGGAACTTGGAGCTTTCTGAAGGTATTTCCTCTTCTGCTCCTTTGTTTACCGTTAATAGAGACCTAGCAATGACTTGTTTGCAACAACTAGGATTCAACCTAGGTGATTCTAGTGTAGAGAAAGACAAGAATCTGAATGATCTGCTGGGTGTCGGTGAGGGGGATTGTAGGGGGGGTGGAGTGCGATGAGTATGGGGAAGGTTATGAGAGTGAGGTTGAGAGTGTGGACGATTTTGAGCGGAAAGCTTTAAAAAGCTTATGTGGTGATTTGATGGAGAAGGTTTTTGATGAATCAAGCTTCCCCGTAAGTGGGGAACTTGATAACATCACGCGGAAAGGCAAGTTTCATGCTAAGTCGTGTTTGAGGAGAACTTGCAAATTGAGGAGGGCCTTTTTATCGAACAAAGGTGCAAAATGAAAGGGATCTTTTGGAATAGCAGAGGTCTTAGTGACTTGGCTAAAACAAGATTTCTTAGGGAGACCTCCAAGGAGTAGGACCTAGCGTTTATTGCTCTTTTGGAGACGGGCAGAAAAGATTTCTCTCAAGACACACTAGATAATTTTAGTGGTGGGAGGAATTATGTGTGGCACTGGACGGCGCCCCGTGGGCGTTCCGGGGGCATCCTTTTGGGGGTGAACCTGGATGTGATGGATGTTGGTAGTATAGATGACGGGGAGTTTTTTGTGAAGTTCAGAGTGAGGGATAAGGAGAGGGATTTTAAGTGGGTTCTGGTGGCTGTGTACGGGGCAGCTCAACCAGAATTCAAGGAGTCTTTCCTGACCGAGCTTGTTCACTCATGTAATCATGAGAGGTTACTGCTCTGCATCGGGGGTGATTTTAACATCATTCGAAATAGTAGCGAGGAGAACAATGACAGATTTGAAGAGAGATGGCCTTTCTTGTTCAATGCGGTCATTGACAGCTTGGATTTGAGGTCGACTTATCGGGTCGTAAGTTCACTTGGGCTAATTCTCGTAGGGTACCTACATATGAGAAGTTGGACCGGGTGCTAGTTAGCACTGAGTGGGAGCAGAATTTCCCTCTTGCGACCGTGGAGGCCCTTAATAGGGACATCTCTGACCATACTCCTCTCTTGCTGAGTACGGGAGACGGAGTCAAGCTCAAGAAGCCGCCTCCTTTTAAGTTCGATTTGGGCTGGTTGTTGAAGGAGGGATTCTTTGAGATGGTCTCAGAGGTTTGGACCAAAGAGAGTAAGGGTAGTTCACCGATGCAACGGTGGCAAAATAAGATTAGAAGGCTAAGACAATTTTTGAGAGGATGGGCTAAAAATATGAATGGGGCATATAGAAAGGAAAAACAAAAGCTATTGAGAAAGGCCGAGGAGCTGGACAAGAAAGCGGAGTCCCAGTTGCTAAGTCAACAAGATTGGGATTTAAAACAGTGTGTTCATGAGAGACTCACACAGTTACTAAGGGAGGAAGAGGTGAAGTGGTTCCAAAGGGCTAAGACAACCAGAATTTTAAAGGGAGATAGTAACACAAAGTATTTTCACATGGTTGCTAATGGGAAGAGGAGGAAGACTAGAATCTTCCGACTTGAGCAAAAAGATGGAATTGTAGAAGGGGAGGAGCAACTTAGGTCTTACATCACGAATTATTACAAAAATCTCTTTGGTTGCCCGGATAGGGGTAGGCTTTCTCTCAATGAGTCTTCGGTGGAGGATATCCCTCAAGTCACCGGGGAGGAGAGTGGGAGGCTTATAGAAGAGTTTTCGGAAAAGGAGATCAGAGACGCTATTTTTCAGAGGAAGCATAATAGGGCGCCGGGACCTGATGGGTTTCCGGCTGAGTTCTATCAAGTTTTTTGGAGTCTCATAAAAGATGACCTAATGGCCATGTTTCAAGACTTCCATAGAGGGAATTTGCCTCTATTTTCTTTAAACTTTGGAATAATAATGCTTCTACTTAAAGAGAAGGAAGTAAAGAAAATACAGCAATATAGGCCCATATGCATGCTTAATGTTAGCTTTAAGATCTTTACAAAGGTCTTGGCAAACAGGCTCACGTCGGTGGCTTGTAGGATTACAATGCCTTCGCAATCGGCATTTTTGCCTGGAAGGTATATTTTGGATGGGGTGGTGGTCTTGCATGAGACCATCCATGGACTGAAAAGGAGAAAGTAAAACGGAGTTATTCTCAAACTAGACTTTGAGAAAGCCTACGATAAGGTTAACTGGGATTTTTTGTTGCAAGTTCTTAGGATGAGGGGCTTTCCTATTGTTTGGTGTCAGTGGATGGAGAAGGTTGTTTCGAAAGGGAGTGTGTGTGTGTGTGTGCAGGTGAATGGTGAGCAAGGCGGTTTCTTCCAAACTAAAAAAGTTTTAAGGCAGGGTGACCCTCTTTCCCCCATCCTGTTCAACATCGTTGCAGATATGCTAGCGGTGTTAATCGAGAGGTCTAAAAGATTGGGTTTCTTTGACGGACTTGTACCTCACTTAGTGGAGGATGATCTCTCGATTTTACAGTATGCGGATGACACGATCCTCTTTTTGGAGGATGATCTAGTGAATGCCAGGGGATTGAGATTGGTGCTTAATGCCTTTGAAAGGCTTTCTGGGCTCAAAATCAATTTTCACAAGAGCGAGCTTTACCCGTTTGGGGAGACAAAGGAGAGAGTGGAGGAGTATGTGGAGCTGTTTGGTTGTAGAGAGGGGATGTTTCCTTTTAGGTACTTGGGCATCCCTATGAGTACTAGTAGACTCTCTAACAGGGATTGGAGAGTAGTAGAAGAGAGGTTTCAAAAAAAGCTTAGTAGTTGGAAAGGTAAGCTCTTTTCCTATGGGGGCGTTTAGTGCTTATCAACTCGGTGTTGTCCAGTTTGCCCATGTTCATGTTGTCTTTCTTCAGAATACCTAAAGGTGTTTTGGAAAGGCTGGACTATTATAGATCTTGATTTTTCTGGCAATGTGATGAGCACAAGAAGAAGTACAGGCTTGCCAAATGGTCGATTCTTCATAAACCTATAAGTGTGGGGGGAATGGGCATTATTGACCTGGATATTTAGAACAAATGCTTGCTAAGTAAGTGGGTCATCAAGTTGTTGAATGAGGATGGTCTATGGCAGCAAATTCTCAGGAAAAAGTACCTAAAGGGGAAAACTCTCTCGCAAGTGGTCAAAAAGGCCGGGGATTCACATTTCTGGCCAGGCCTAATGGAGGTCAAAAATTTAGTACTCTCGAGGGGTAGGTTTAAAGTTCTGGATGGTACCCAGGCTAGATTCTGGGAGGACCCGTGGTTAAGGAAGGTTCCCTTGATGTCGGCGTATCCTAATATTTATAGAATTGTCAGGAGGAAGAATGTGCCAGTGGCCCAGGTACTAAGTACCACTCCATTGAACATCTCTTTTAGACGTGCACTAGTGGGAGAGCTTTGGGAGGATTGGCTTGATCTTGTAGGCAAGGTCATGGCAGTGTCTCTTACAGAGCACAGGGATTGTTTCCTGTGGACGGCCAATAAGACGTTCTCGGCTAAGAATTTGTATAATGACATAATTTTAAGGGTGGGAGCACGGGCTAATTGTTGGGCTTGGAAAGCTAAGTTGCCTTTGAAGATTAAAATTTTCCTATGGTTTCTTAAAAATGGGGTGGTGCTCACTAAAGATAACTTAGTGAAGCGAAGGTGGAAGGGGTGTACGAAGTGTGGCTTTTGTGCGCAGCAAGAAATAGTCCAACACCTCTTTTTCGATTGCCCTATGGCTAGGCTTGTGTGGGGTTGCGTTGTCGTTGCTTTTGGAATTAACAAACCCACTAGTGTGCAGCACCTTTTTGGTCCTTGGCTTAGAAGTTTTTCGAAGAAGCAAAGGAACCTTGTTGTGATTGGAGTGGCAGCCCTATGTTGGGCCATCTGGATCAGTAGGAATGATTTGGTTTTTAACAAATCACAATATGTATCTACTTTGCAGGTGGTCTTTAGGGGAGTTTTCTGGATCAGAAGTTGGGCTATCCTTTCTAAAGATGATGGGAGAAACAGTTTGAAGGCTGGAGGCCTTCTGTTGGAGTCCGTTGCTCTGGCGTTCTTCCATGGGTCCGGGTGGAACACTCTTAAGCGCATTGTGAACTAGTCGTTGTTGTTTTGTATTGTTTTGGGTATCCCCATGGTTGTCTTCCGTCCTTATTAGGCGTTTTGCTGTTTTGTGGTTGGACCTTTGTTGCGATCCTTAGGGTCAGGGAGAGTGTTTACTCTTGCAGTTTAAGTGCTACTCGGTCTTGTAACTTGGCTGTAGATGGTTCTGATCACCGTCGAGGTCGGAACTTGTTTCCTTAATCTAAAAAAACTAAAATGTAGAATGCAGTTTCTTCTATCATCAGAGTTCTTGCAAGTGACACTAGTTGTATAGTTGTTGCCATTACAAATTCATTGTGAGAACAACCACAGTTTTTGTGCACATGGCAGATTCTGCTTTCATTAAGAACTTTCAAGTTTTAATGGTATAGCCCTTTTTTCTTGGAGTAGGTAGTGCTGAGACTTTGAGAGTGGGATCTTGTCAAGGTTTAGGTTCCACAAAATCTCACTCTTGAACTGGTAATGCAGAAATTAATTGTGAAATGGTGAGCGAGGTACAATACTGTTGTTGAACTTGTTCAGTTGGCTTTTCAAGCCAAACCCATCATGGAGCTGCATATAGTGTAAATTCATGAAACCGATCGAAGTTTTTTCTATGAGTATAGATCCAAAGATCAGACCACCTCAATTGAAAAAACAACAAGCCTGCTTACCATATAGCCAATCCAGAATAGGATGTGATTTTTATCTGTTCTCCCTTTTCGTCCCTATCTTCAACCCTATGTTAGTCCTGTTTATTAATCGTTGATGGGGAGGGTCCCTCTTTTGGTTTTATATAGGCACTCAATTCACGATTGCACGCTATAAATATTCCTTCAGCTACCTGCTGCTTACCTCACTTGATTGATCATTAACACTATCTTAATTTGGTAAGTGCTTATACTGGCCTCCGGGGGCATAAGGAACTCATGCTGAAATGACGGACCTGTGTATGCACTCTTACACGGGTGTGAAAACTTCGGTTTAATCCACGCGCAGAAGAGCGTGTAGATTTGTGTGTGAATCCAAAGATATTCTTTTACACCAACTCCATGGAAAACCCACTTCTCAAGTGTGTGGACATCTGGCTTGTTGCAAAGTTGTGGCACCAGAATGGCAGAATGGCGCGCTAATGTGCATCGCACTATGTAAGAAACCAAGCAAGAAGACACCACCGAGACACGGTTTTTAAGTCACATCTCTAATGAGCCTGTGGAGACGCGTGTTTACAACCCGCGTCACCTAGAACACAGCACGGGCAAACACGCATCTCCTATGCACAGAGAAAGATGACTCATTTTGTATACAAGCGCCTCCTTTAACTTCGCCTCTCAAAAGAGATGCATTTTTGTTAGAACGAGTCTCATTTGCGTTTCCTTATAGGAGACGCGTGTTTACTTTGAAGTGTCTTCTTTGAGGATGGCCCCATTCGAGACTCTTGCTTTAAACACTCGTCTCTTGTGCCTCATTGGAGACACATTTTCGTTAAGACATGTCTCCTTTGATGACGAACCAATTGGAGACGCTCACTAAGGGAAAACCTGTGTTTGTCGCGCGTTTCGGACGCACTGCAAAGATCAAAAAACGCACGACAAAGCCTTTGTCGTGTGTTTTTCTTGAAAACACACAGCAAAGGCCACATTCGTCGCACGCACGACAATGGACCTTTGCCATGCGTCACGGATGACGCACGACGAAAACAAGGAGCTTGGCGGTGCGCGCGTCTGAGACGGCGGCCGACGGATTTGTGAGCACTTTGTCGTGCCCCTAGACGGTGGACGCACGCCAAACGAAACTAAAAAAGAAAAAACTCTAACACAGGACGGGCCCACCGCCGGCGGTCCACCACTACATCGAGAATGCCGCCCCAACTCCCGCCGGCCTCCGCCGCACCGTTGGGGGAGGGGAGGAGCCTCCGCCGGATCTGAAGCCACCGCGCCTGGGGAAGACCACCGCTGCTATGCCTGGGCAAGACCGTCATTGCGCCGTCGAAGAAGGTGGGTACCACACCATCGAGGAGATCCCCTTCTGGGCAGGGGCAGCGGCCGGATCTAGCCACAACGAAGGGAAATGGGCCACCATCGTCGTGAGGTGAGCGGAGGCACTAATGCTCCTCTGGCTCCGGCGCTCCCGCTGGCGTGGAGGAGAGGCCGGATCCCGCCGTGGCTCCATGCGCCACGCCCGCTGCCATCCGTCATCGCCGGGAGAGTGATGGAGGGAGGGAGGCGACTAAGAGGTCAGCACGAGGCCGACAGGATCTTGGGGCGGGAGGGAGCCCGGATCTGGCGCCCGCCCCTACAGTCTAGTGCAGCCAAGGCGGCACGGGCCACAGCAAGTCGATGGAGGAGAGGGTGGCCGACGCGGGAGGAAGCCCACCACGCGGCACCCGGTGGAGAAGGTCGCCGAGGTCGTTATGCACCACCGTGGGAGGAAGCCTGCCGCGGGCAACCTGGTGGAGGAGGTGGCGGGACGAGGGGGCGGCTGTGCGGGGTGATAGACTGGGAGGGGTAGGGTTTGGAGGAGGGGCGGTGTTTATATGATTTTCTCGTCGAATTTGGACCGTCCGATCGCGAGATCTATGGTCCCTACCGGTTGGGGTGTTGATGGGCCAGATAGTTCATTGTGGGCCATGGCAGAATGGTGGGTTGGGCCAGTTTGTCATGCGTCAAAAATAAAGGTGCACGACAAACATTTTGTTTGTCGTGCGCTTTAAAAAGGGCGCACGATAATGTGCTTGTTTGTCGTGTTTTTTAGAAGGACACACGGCAATATTCATGTTTGTCGTGCGTTGATGCGTTGATGCACGACAAAGTACTTTTTTCGTAATTACACTTAATTCATTAAAATTATCAAACAAGTTTGAACAATTCTCAAATATTAAAACAAAATAAGTTATGTTGTCTGTTGTTTATAGAAAACAAGTTTGAAGTCAGAACACAATTTGAATGTCACATCACCTACAAATCTAACCATATGCTCCTTAACTCTATGAAACTTCATGAGAGATGTTTTGATTTGAAGAATTGTATGTTACAAATTGTTCAAAACTCATTAAATTTTTACTACATCATTTACAAATGATGTCATGAGATATTGACGAATCTCATAATTTTCAAACTTCATTCGCATTTTTTAGAATTTTTAAATCATTTTGACACCTTAAATTGTGCTTCCTGGTCAATATGTGTAACACCCTAAATTTACTATTTCGCAATTTAATAAAATTTATTAGAATTTTGTAGAATTTATTTTGAGCTTGTTTAAGATTTTAAGGTTTTTCCTAAGGTTTAATGTGATTTATAGGCATTTAAATGTTTTTCAAAATTTTAATTAATGAACCATAGAAGTTTAATGTTGCATTCATGCCGGAGCATTTTTTCATTTGTTGCTTGAATTCAAACTGATATTTGAATTCACATGTTTGAATGCCTTTTGAAAATTAAAAAAATAAAGCCCTCTTCCTTTCTGTTTTAGTGCGGCCCGTTATCTTTAGTCTACTGGAGGCCCTTAGACACTTCTTTGCAGCTCGCGCGCCCCTGGCACCCCATCAGCGGCCCAGCTTGGCCCACGCTCCCTTACTCCTCTCTCCGAGCCGCTGACGGGTGGGGTCCCCCCGTCATCTCCGACCTCCGGCCGGACCCCAATCCCCATCGAGCGAATCCGACTGAGCCGCACCCCGTGCCTGCGCTGTGTCTTCTGGTCCCGGGCCCGCACCCTTAGGCCGCCCCTGGTCACCTATAAAGCCACTGCACTTCTCCGCCCTAGAGTTTTCCACCCCTACCCGCATACACCAACGCCGCCGCCCAACCTCCAAACCCTAGCCTAGGGCGCCTCCATCAATCTCCGCTTGCGCCGCCTCCCCTTCGACGTGGAACTGGTCTAGAGGTTTGCGTGGAGGTTCGGAAGCCGCAAGGTCTCCTTGTGGACGTTCCCTGGCCCTTTGATGTTCATATGAGCTCATCGGAGTAGTGCCTCCCGCCATCGTCTACTCCGCTGAGCACATCGTCGTCATCGTCGCCTGAACCACCACAGAAGCTCCCTAGTTGAGTTTGCAAAGGTCTCAGCTCGCTCTCGGTGCAAATCCTGTGTCAATTCGTGGCCTGATGCCCGTTTTCGAACAACGTCAGTGAGGCCACCGCTGTGCACCGCCGTTCACTAACGAGTCCGCCGCCGCCGTCCTGCCGCAGTAGCCGTCTCCCGTCCATCTCGCGATGTGCGGTCCAGATCGGCTTAACCCCGGATCAAAACCAGAGGATACCGGTCAACACCAGTCAGCCGCGCCCTTTTGGTTTATGAGACCCCATGTTTCCCTCATTTTACGTTTAGATCCTTCCACCGTATAAAGATCCTTATAGTTTAGTCCTTTTCTTTATGTTTAAGCCTCTACACCTTGTTTAGTGCATAACTTTTGCGTTCTAGCTCCGTTTTTAGCGTTCTTTATATACATGTGTTCATCTCGACGAGTAGAGTAGTTTAGTGTAGCTTTTGTTTCTGTTTGAAATGATTGATGAATTATTTCTTATTGTATTGTGTGGTTTCTTTGCATGTAAATGTGTGATGCGTAGAGAACGAGCTATTCGAAGAATTCGACGAACAAGAGATTCAAGACACTGAGCAGCAGCGGGATTGTGAGGAAGGCAAGTGTACTTGATCATTCCCGTTTACACCTATATAACATGCATTTAATCACTTTATTTATTTATTTATTTATTTATTTATTTATTTATTGTTTTGCATTAATATGTTGGGTTCCTATTAAGGATGATGCCTAGCTTTGTTTGACCACTACCTTGCAACCGGGTTATTTAATTAATCTTGATGGTAGATGATGCTTAGCATGCGTAACTGGGTTGGTAATAATAACATGGTTACTTTTACTCTATGTCCCGATGTGATATATGATGTTTTAATTACAAGACCATCTATGTTAATCGAAACATGGAGCACCACCCAAGAAAACAGTACAACCACATTCCACATGGCTCTGGCTTGGCTGAGTAATTAGACTCTAGTTCGGGGTAATCTTACCGAAAGGGCAAGGGGCTCATAGGTTGTGTCATGGCTTGTCCAGCCGAGTGGTACGCTACTTGGGGGAGGGTTCATCCCCTTATGGGGAAACCTTGGCGGGTTACCACCTATTAGAGAATCTTTGTAAAAGCCTCGTAGCGTCCCTGTGCAATCACACCTCGGTAGTGTGGTATGGTTCTTGGACGGCATCACATGGTTGGGTTCAAAACACTTCAGAGTGTTTACGCGAATTGTGGTGAAAGTGTACAACCTCTGCAGAGTGTAAAACTAATCGATTAATCGTGCTCACGGTCAAGAGCGGCCGGGACCCTCACATGATTAAATTACTTGAAGATGGAGAATATATTGATGCTATCTTATTTATGTCGTTGGTGCTCCATATTATTGGTGGGATGGTATAAACTTACATTTGCTAGTAATTAGTGGCTTAATAAAACTTGAACAACTAAAAGTGCTAACTGCTTATAGCCCGTCAGCCTTCCACTTTATAAAGCCTTGCATGTTATGTATGTTTCCCCCTTACTGAGTACGACATGTGCTCACGCTTGTTGTTTATTTATATTGCATCTACACCATCAGGATTGCTGCTCAGACTTGGAGGTTTTTGAGGAGTCCTAGGCATTTGTGCCACCAGTCGACTGCCTATGGAGTTCCCTTTGAAGATCCGCTGCTAGTTATACACTCTGATGGTTCGTTTTTGAGACGATCGGTCATGTAATGGTTGTAATACTCTCTTTTGCGCTTTGGCACTGTGTTTTGGTAATCACTATGTCATTACATGTCTATAAGTTTGGTCCTGGCGCACATGTAATTTATGGATTCGAGTTTGCCTTAAAATTCGGGTGTGACAAAGTGGTATCAGAGCCGTGTTGACTGTAGGACGTTAGCCTAGTTAGTAATGGCCGGATCTAAGGATTATAATATCATAGAAGCCATCCTCACTTCATGTTATGCTTTAAATTCTACTTTAATATATACCTATCCTTACTTTTGCCCCCATTCTTGATGTTCTACTTGTTCTCCATCTTGCCTTGGCTAACCTGTTCACTCTATTCTTCCTTGTTCTTGCTTTAAGAAATCTTTTAGTATCTGCTTTACTCCTCTCCAATCTTTCTCTATCTTTACCCTACTTGCGTTCATCACAGTTCTCAATGATCCAGTGACCCCATATCCATCCCAAAGATCTTCCTTGATATGATATAGGAGCTTTAAGTTCTTCCTAGTATAACCCATAGATGCGAACGTCTTAACGTGTGCTTAGTTTAGAAGTGTGTTTGTATGCTTGATTTTGTGATAAATGCTTTTGATTTGGATCTTTGTTTTGAGTGCGGTGTGTTGTGGAGTAATGACCACAACGACATCAGTTTTAGTAGTAAGTTTGATTAGTTGGGGTTTAATTCTTCCTCAATCCACCTTAATCGTGAATAATCTTTCCATTATCTATTTTTCTTTGTCTCTCAAAAATATCTTGTTGGTACAAAATCTGTTCGCGCAACTTTCTGATACAGCAGTAGTGTTTTAGTTATATCTCAATCTACAAAACTCCGATCGGCATGAAACCAGTTGAGTTAGTTCCAGAATTTTGTGGACTAATTTCTATCAAAAATTCAGCAACATTAGATATGTACTCTGGGAGGTACATATGAATTAGTGGAGCATCCAGAATCTGCCATAATTAAACTTCAACTTGCCTTATCTTTATGAACCATCTTTTGCTTGTACAAATATCTAAATCTCATGTTCCTCACATCCCGATGGTGTTCACCAGGTTTGGGTTAGGAGCTGATCAACCCGTGTTGCCCTGTTAGAGGAAAAGCAATAGCTCAAGCAGTAGTCAGCAGCAGACTCAGATGGATCCAGTCATGCAGCAGTTTCTCGCAGCATATATGCAGCTTTTCCAAAACATGTCTAATCGGATGGCAACTATGCAAGATCAGATGAACCAGATGAACCAAAATCAACCATTAAGGAACAATCATCGGGAGTTCATGAGGCATGATCCCCCAACATTCTCTCACGTTGTTGATCTACTTGAGGCTGACGATTGGCTGAGGGCTATAGAGAAGATCCTCACCATTACTCAGTGCACTAACAGGGAGAAATTCTTATATGCTTCAAGACGCCTTCAAGCACTGCTAATTGGTGAGACTCTTATACAAGTGCCCATGCAGACCCAACTACCATCACCTGGTCAGAGTTTAAGGCCGGTTTCAGTACATATCACATTCCCGCTAGTGTGATCACGCTCAAGAAGAAGGAGTTTCTCAGTCTTAAGCAAGGAGGTATGTCTCTGTGTGAGTATCTAGATGAGTTCACGTAACTATCTCGTTATGCGCCAGAGGAGGTGAATAACGATGGAAATAAGCAAGATCTTTTCTTTGAGGGCCTAAATGGACCTATTCAATATCAGTTAGTGGCTCATAATTTCCCATATTTTTAGCAACTTTTGGATAAGGCGATATTAGTGGAAAACAAGTGCCACGAGTTGGTAAAGGAGAAAAAGAAGCTTGAATCCCAAATGAGAATCGTTAGAAACACTCATCCTCATTCCACTCAATAGAGCGACCCTTCGATCTACGCTAGGGACCAGGATGTACTCCAGTACCCTTGTACAGAGGTTCAAGACTCTGTCCTTGAACATGATTATCAGATCACAAATGATATAACCCCAACCGGAATTAGTACCTCTTGCAACTTCGATGAAAAGAAATGCTATAGCTGTGGAGAAGTGGGTCATATCGCCAGCAATTGTCCAAGGAAGGCTACTCATGATAACCAAAAGCCATGTGGTAAAGGTGGTAGAAGTCGAAACTGGCGAAGATGGAAAGCGCAAAACAAAACCCGATCTCAACAAGATGTGGGATCACAGAACTATGTGCATGGTAAGGTGAACCATGTGACTCTCGAGAGTGTTCAGAAGACCCAAGGGGTTATGCTTGGTATGCTGTTATCAACTCAGCACCTGCCACTGTTTTGTTTGATTTTGGTGCCACACATTCTTTTGTCTCTTCTCAGTATGCATCCAAATATACCTTACACAAGTGCCCCATTAAGAGGAATGTGTTGGTAGACTCTCCTGGAGGTGGGATAGAGGCAAACTACACCTATCCAAAGGTCAACATAAACATAAAGAATAGTATTGGAATCAACTGAAATTGATGTCATCCTTGGAAGGGGATGGTTGAGCACATTTGAAGGAATTGTTCAGTTTGCTCAAGGATCAGTGTTGCTTACAAGTCCGCAAGGGAAAAGGATCGAGTATGTGTCGACATCATCAGCAGCAACACCCTATACAGTTTATCAAGTGAACGTTACTCCCTTAGATGAGATTAGAGTGGTCTGTGAATTTCCATATGTATTCCCAGTTGACCTGTTTGGCATGCCACCTGACCGAGAAGTGGAGTTTGTTATTGATCTTTTACCTGACACCGCTCCTATTTCTAAGCGTCCATATAGAATGTCCACTGCTCAACTGTCAGAACTTAAGAAGTAGATTAAGGAGTTACTAGAAAAAGGATTCATTCGTCCTAGTTCATCACCTTGGGGAGCACCAGTTATCTTTGTGGAGAAGAAGGATGGTACTCAGAGGATGTGTGTGGATTATCGGTTGCTTAATAAGGTTACTATCAAGACAAGTATCCATTGCCCTGCATTGAGGATTTGTTTGATCAAATGAGAGGTGCTAAGGTGTTCTCCAGGATTGATTTACGCTCTAGTTATCATCAGATGAAGATCAGGTGGTCGGATATTCCTAAAACTGCATTCACTACCAGGTATGGGCTTTATGAGTATACTGTCATGTCTTTTGGATTGATCAATGCACCTGCCTACTTCATGTATCTGATGAACAAGGTGTTTATGGAGTATCTGGATAAGTTTGTTGTGGTGTTCATCGATGATATCTTGATATACTCCAAGAATGAAGAGGAGCATGAGGAACATTTGAGGCTTGTGTTGCAGAAGCTCAGGGAGCACCAGTTGTATGCTAAATTCAGCAAGTGCGATTTTTGGTTGAAGGAAGTCTCTTTACTTGGGCATATCATCACTGATGGAGGTATTTCAGTTGATCTAGGGAAGGTTGACGATGTGCTGAGGTGGGAACCGCCACGAACAGTCAAGGAGATCAGGAGTTTCCTTGGTTCTTTGCAGGGTAATATCGACGGTTCATTGAAGGATTCTCCAAGATTGTGAAGCCCCTCACCACATTGTTGGAGAAAGACAGGGAATTCAAGTGGACAGAAGCATGTTAGGCCAGTTTTGAGGAGTTGAAGAAGAGATTGACTACAACTCCAGTGCTTGTGATGCCTGATCTGCAGAAGGGCTTTGACATCTACTGTGACGCGTCTCGACGGGGCTTGGGTTGTGTTCTTATGCAGGAGGTACAAGTTATAGCCTATGCATCGAGGCAGTTGAGGAAACATGAGCAGAACTATCCTACACATGATCTCGAGTTGGCAGCTGTGGTTCATGCTTTGAAGATTTGGAGGCATTACATCATGGGAACCAAGTGCCGGATCTACACTAATCATAAGAGTTTGAAGTACATCTTCACTCAGAAGAACCTTAATCTGAGAACGTCGTTGGTTGGAGCTAATCAAGGATTATGATCTGGAGATACAATACCATCCTGGAAAGGCGAATCTGGTTGCAGATGCTTTGAGTCGGAAAGGACAGGCCAACATTGCGTTAGCATTCCAACTGCCTGAAGAGTTGATGAAGGAGTTTGAGAGGCTCAATCTGTGGATGGTTGCACACACTGAGGGAGTTACCTTGGAGGTAGAGTTTGTCTTGGAGCAGGAGATACGCAAAGGACAGCTGGAGGATGTAGAGATTAAGGAGATCAAAGATACCATGGAGAGAGGCAAGGCCCCGAATTTCACAAAAGATGATCAAGGAACGATATGATTCAAGAATAGGGTCTGTGTGCCTGATGTGGGAGACCTTTGAAAGACCATTTTAAGAGAGGCTCATGATTCAACTTATTCCATTCACCCAGGCAGTACTAAAATGTACTAAGATCTTAAGCATAGGTATTGGTGGTATGGGATGAAGAGAGATATGGCCGCTCATGTAGCATTGTGTGACACGTGCCATAGGGTTAAGGCAGAGCATCAGAGGCCAGCAGGATTGCTTCAGCCATTGAAGGTGCCAGAGTGGATGTGGGAAGAGATAGGCATGGATTTCATTGTTGGGTTGCCCCGTACTCGCGATGGTTATGATTCGATATGGGTTATAGTGGATCGTTTGACAAAGGTTGCTCACTTCATACCGGTGCGAACCACCTATACTGGGGCAAAGCTAGCTGAGTTATACATGTCCAGGATTATGTGCTTGCATGGTGTACCTCAAAAGATAGTGTCTGATAGAGGTACTCAATTCACATCTCGTTTCTGGGAGAAGCTTCATGAATCCATGGATACAAAGTTGAATTTTAGCTCAGCCTATCACCCGCAGACCGATGGACAGACTGAGAGGACAAATTAGATCTTAGAGGACATGTTGAGAGCTTGTGCTCTTAAGCATGGAGGTAGCTGGGATAAGAGTTTGCCTTATGCTGAGTTCTCTTATAACAACAGCTATCAGGCAAGCCTGAAGATGGCACCCTTCGAGGCATTATATGGGAAAAAGTGCAGAACACCTTTATATTGGAGTCAGATTTAGTGAGCCAGTTGTTTGGGACTGATATCATTAAGGAGACAGAGAGGCAAGTTCAGATCATAAGGGAAAGCTTGAGGATCGCTCAATCCTGACAGAAAAGTTATGCAGACGGAAACAGGAGAGATGTAGCTTTCCAAGAAGGCGACTATGTGTACCTAAAAGTGTCACCGATCAGAGGTTTGCGCAGATTCAAGGTAAAGGGAAAGTTATCACCTCGCTTTATTGGACCCTTCAAGATCTTAGAGAGAGTGGGAGAAGTCGTTTACAGATTAGAGTTGCCAAATCAGCTCTCAGATGTGCACGATGTGTTCCATATCTCTCAGTTGAAAAGGAGTCTCAAACCTCGTGATAAGCAGCCATTGCCTATGGATGGATTGGACGTTAAGGAGGATCTCACTTACACTGAACATCCCGTCAGGATCTTGGATACTCTAGCACGGGTTACAAGGAATCGGGTAATTAAGATGTGCAAGGTGCAGTGGAGTAATCATGCAGAGGATGAGACAACATGGGAAAGAGAGGATGAATTGAAAGAAGATCATCCCCATCTCTTCGATGATCCATCAGAATCTCAAGGACGAGATTCATCTTAAGAGGTGTAGGATTTGTAACACCCTAAATTTATTGTTTTGCAATTTAATAAAATTTATTAGAATTTTGTAGAATTTGTTTTGAGCTTGTTTAAGATTTTAAGGTTTTTCCTAAGGTTTAATGTGATTTATAGGCATTTAAATGTTTTTCAAAATTTAAATTAATGAACCATAAGAGTTTAATGTTACATTCATGCTGGAGTATTGTTTTTTTGTTGCTTGAATTTGAGGACCAGGAGCGTCCCAATGGTCGGTGGATGACCGCTCCTTAGTGATGAGTGATTGACAACGGGTGTTGGACTGACTCTTGGCTTAGTGCGCAGGTGTAGGCTGCGGCCTAGTTCGTGTTGTTGCAGGTGAAGAACGGGCGCGAAAGGTCTTCAGCCTTGAGGGGCCTCCGGGAGATGGAGAGACAAGTAGGCTCGGTTCGAGGGACCCGGTGGACGGCGGGGATCGGGTGCGGGCCACATGGTGGCAACACAAGCAAGACGAAGTCATGAACAAGTGAGCCGGTGCACGGTGGCGGTCAAGTCAAGTGGTTTGGCGGGAGGCCGGACCGGGCACGCGGGGTTTGGTGGTTTTCCCACAAAACCATCAGCGGACGGTTTCTTGGTTTGGGCCTCAAAACCAAGTCCGAGGGCCCAACACGACGGAGACGGGATCCGGGCGTGTCGGGAAGCTTCGAAGCGGAGGACACGCGGCGGGATCGCATGGCTTGCGTCGGGAGGACGCGGGGTGCGGCAAAGGCGTGGCCGTCCGATGGCAAGACCCACAAACATTACCAAAATGCCCTTCGTTTCGATCCGTAGTGTAGTTAGGGGTAGTCGAGTCATTTACCACTCCGGCGGGACCTGATATATAAGCCTGGAGTGTGTGTTGATGGCTCTCTCTCTCCGCGACTTAGGGTTTCATTTCCCCCCTTCTCTTTCTCATTTTCGTAGCCATTTTTCTTCCTATTTTCTCTAGGCTAGCATGAGAGCTTCATGAGAGATTTGTTGAGAGGGATGGATGCTAGGGCGGCATGCTAGACCTTGTGAATCTTTCCTGGTTTGTATAGAAGATTCGGGGTTGTTTTTCGTGCCTTTTTGTGCCTTTTTTTTCGTGCCTTTGTTCTCGGTGTGATTCCGTGGATTTGAGTGAGTTTCTTACCGGATTTCTTTGAGGGAAACATGGATAGATGTCTTGTGCATCTTTGTGCTTGATCTTGTGCCCTCAAACGCGGGAAACTACTTCGATTCGTGAGTTTTCGCTCGGTGCTCTAGGTTTTGGTGGTGCTCAAAGGATTCGCGATTCCGGTGATTTAGGGAGTTAGGAGGCAAGATTTTTGGGCTATAGCATCCTTGTGTGACGCTTTTCAAGTACCCAAACCCTTGTCTCCACAGCTTCAACCGTTTGGGAAATCCGATGATGATTTGGGGAGGTTGACTTTCGAGGTCGGGCATTTTTCTGTTCTGTCCGAGCCTCGCGGACGGTCCGCGGCCTCCTGGCGGACGGTCCGCGCGGTCCGATTCATCCCGTGTTCTTCGTGTTCTTGCTCGTCTTTTGTTTCGATCCGTTGTGATTTTGGTTTTTGGTTGGACGAAGTTTCGGACGGTCCGCGGGTGCTAGGCGGACGGTCCGCGTGCTCCCCGCGGACGGTCCGTGACACGCGGGTGTCTTTGGGTCGTTCTGTGTAATTTAACGGACGGTCGGCGGCTAAGGCCGGACGGTCCGCGGCCGGGTGCGGACGGTCCGCGATACCCGGCCGGACGGTCCGCGCGGCTCTTGCGGACGGTCCGCCCCCTTTGCGCGGACGGTCGCGAGCTCGTGTGCTTTGCTTCTTGGTTCGATTCCTTCCTCCCTTTCTAGTGCTTCCACGTGTGCTTTGAGGAATCGTTCCTAAGGCTAGAGGTTGATCCATAACCTCGTGGCCTTGGCGATTGGTGCGTGATTCGATCCATCGCTCGTGTGTGACCGGGATTTGAGTAGGACATAGGCCGGGTTCTTTGGGAAGAATTTTTACCGGCTCCTATTCACTCCCCCCTCTCTAGTCGCCATCGATCCTTCAATTGGTATCGTAGCTTGGTGCGGATTCTTTGCGACTTTGACAAGTCTCGAATCCTAAGATGGCGTACGTTGAGCGGGGCGGTCCGCCGCACTTCGATGGCAAGGGTTACCACAAGTGGGCGGCTCGTATGAGGATTTTTCTTCGAGGAAAGTCTGTTGGAGTTTATTGTGCTTGACAAGACATATGCTATTCCGGTCAACATCCATACTCTTATGGTGACCGATGCCGATGCCAAGGCCAAGTATGAGGCTAATGCAAAAGCCGTTGATCACTTGTGCGGAGCTTGTGTGATCCGAGTTTGATCGTGTTCGCCATTTGGATCTTGCTTGGCAAATTTGGGATAAGTTGTTGGTTGCTCACGGTGGTGATAACCATGTGAAGGCTCGCCTCTTTGTCTCTTACCGGATGCAATATGAGAATTTCACTCCACTTCCCGGTGAGGACATTGATGCGATGTTTCAGAGGTTCATCGCTATCGTGAACAACATGAAGGCTAATGTTGAGGATTTTCCGTACTCCGAGCATGATCAGGCTTTGAAGCTCTTGCATGTCTTGGATCCAAATGTTTGGGGTGCTAAGGTTGAGGCCATCAAGGAGTCTGGGAATTATTTGACTATTGAGTTGGATGACCTCTTTTCTAAGCTCAAGTCGGGTTGAGGTTGACGAGGAAGATGCTATCCAAGCATGAGGGCTCGACCGACCATAGTCTTGCTCTTGTGGGAGGATCAAAGGGCAAATCTAACCCTTCTTGTCGACAGTTTTCTTTGTCCTCTCTTATGTCCATTCCAGATGAGGAGTTTGATGTGCTGGGCGAGGAGGAGCTGGCCTTGCTCTCAAGAAGGTTTGAACGACTACACGAGAGTCGGAGGAACGCAAGGCGGAGCTCAGGGACGTGCTACAAGTGTGGCAAGCGCGGCCACTTCATCGCCGAGTGCCCGGATGCAGAGGAGAACAAGTACAAGGTGAACGAGTACAAGGCGCACCCGAGGCGTGAAGACAAGTACTCCTCCAAGGGCAAGCACTTCAACAAGTCCAAGAGCAAGGACAAGGACAAGCGGCGACCGAGCAAGAGCACCTACAAGAAGAACAAGGCAAGAGCGATGGTGGCCGGTGCGAGCGACGTCGACTCAAGCTCAAGTGAGGAGCGATCAAGCTCAAGCGGCGAAGATGAAGACGCCGGGAGGCGCGGTGGCAAGAAGAGTGCAAGCGGAACCTCAGCGGGCTGAGCTGTGTGGCGCTCGAGGGCTTTTGTGGCATGGCCCATAGCTCGAGCAGCAAGAAGAGTGTGAAGGAGGACTGTGACTCCGACTCGGAGGATGAGGTAAACCGTGATCCCGACTCTTTGCTTGCTGAGATTGCTAGGTTGAATGGTTTGCTTGATAATCGTGATAGTGTGCTGAGAGATGCCAAAAAGATGAGGAAAGATCTTAGGGCTCAGCTTGAGAATGCTAGTGAGAAAGTAGGAGAGTTAGAGTCAAAATTGCTTGAATTGAAACTTGAGAATGACTCTTTGAAACTTGCTCCTACTACTCCTGATGATGTTGAATGTGTTGAATGTGATGCTTGGTTGAATGAGATCAAAATGCTTAATGAGAAGAATGCTTCTATTTTGGCTCAACTAGATGCTCTTAGGACTGAACATGATGAGCTTAAGGCTAGACCTACTTTGCTTGGTGCTTGCAAATCATGTCCTACTATGCATGCTAAGCTTGTCGATGCTCGTTCTATCATTAGCTCTTTGGAAGCATCTTTGAAATCTCCTGTTGCAAATGCATGTTCTAGCTGTGATGAAGTTACTTTGCGCAATCTTGAACTTACTTCCCGTTTGGATGTCATTTATGAGGAAAATGACTATTTGAGGAAGGTGTTGGGTTGGTTGTACGGGCGGGGAACCTCAATTGAAAATCATGATTGAGGAGTTCAAGAGAGCTGATGGTCGTGGTTTGGGGTTTGAGAAGTTGGGTGAGAAAGTGGGAGAGAACAGTGGGGAGAGTGTGTACGAGAAGTGTGTTGAGTCTAACCCCGGGTTTGAGGTGATCGGAGAGATCCAAGTTCCACTCCCAAAAGCACCCAAGAACTCTTTCACACCAAAGCCCAACCACCTTTGCAACAAGCTTGACACAACCCAAGATCCACCCAAATTCCCACCTAAAACAAATGATTTCCGAAACCGGTGAAGTTTGTGGGTGAGAAGGGTGAGAAGCCTAGAGAGAAGCCGAGCCAAAACCAAAACCCATCCCCCTTCAGTGTGAGTATTGTGGCAAGGAGAGGCATCTTGCGAGTTTTGCTACAAGAGGAAGAGGGATGAGAGGCTTGCTAGGGAGCAAGCAAACCGGGGACGGTATCGCCGGTCTCGCGGTATTCCCGAGCCTAGAGTGCCACTTCCACGGGGTGTGGGAAGTGTGAGGAGTGTTGGCGGGTTCCCACGGAGAGGTGGTGGTGGTGAGAGGTTTGTCGGGAGAGATGATGGTGTGCGTGCTTTGGTGAGAG
Source organism: Cenchrus americanus (assembly GCA_947561735.1). NCBI lineage: Eukaryota > Viridiplantae > Streptophyta > Magnoliopsida > Poales > Poaceae > Cenchrus > Cenchrus americanus. Next base: position 64,329,401 of record OX387240.1, read on the forward strand.
GTTTGGTCGGGCTCGTGGTGGTTTTGCCGGACGTCCTCCTACTCGTCCTCGGTACGGGTTTAGGGGAGATGATCGCAGCTTTGGGTTCCGAGAGGAACTACGGACCACGTTTTCCCCCTCGTGGTGCTCGTACTCCTCCCATGGGACATGGGAAGTTTGGTGGCAAGGGAGTGATGTTGGCTAACCCCTCTTTTGAGCAGGATGGCTCGACACTCGGTTTAACTTTCTGCGTGCTAACCCCGGTGTCGAGTCGCTAGCTCATTCTCGTTCTCGTTTCGATTGCGAGCGGGGAGGCTTGGAGAACATTTGGTTGATCGACTCCGGATGTTCTCGACACATGACCGGAGATAAGAAGTGGTTCTCCGGCCTCACCCCGGTGAAGGAAAAGATGTACATCACATTTGGGGACAATGGACGAGGTAGGGTGCTTTGTCCGAGGGTGTTGTGCATGTGAGTGACAAGGTAACGTTGAAGAGAGTGGCTCTTGTGAAGTCTTTGGGTTTTAATTTGCTTTCGGTTTCTCGGTTGCTTGATGAGGGTTTTGAGGTGCGTTTCAAGTCCGGCGAGTCTCGTTTGCTTGATTCTCGAGGTGATCTTGTCCGTATGATCATCCCCGAGGGTCGGATTTTCGTGGCTGATTTCTCTCGTTCTTTGGGTCCTCGCTTTCGCTGTTTGATGGCTGGTCCTTCTTCGGATTTGTGGAAATGGCATAGGCGGTTGGGACACTTGAGCTTTGATTTGGTTTCCCGCTTGAGTGGTCTTGACCTTGTCCGAGGATTGCCGAAGTTGAAGTTTGAGAAGGATTTGGTTTGTGCTCCTTGTAGGCATGGTAAGATGGTAGCCACTCCCCATCCACCCCTGACCGATGTCATGACCGAGCGTCCGACGGAGCCGTTGCATATGGACCTTGTTGGGCCGGCTCGAGTTCGCTCGGTGGGTGGGAAGTGGTATGTCCTTGTTGTGGTGGACGATTACTCTCGCTATGCACGGGTGTTCTTCTTGGAGGATAAGAGTGAGACTTTTGGTTTTGTTCGAGATCCGATCGTGAGGTTGAAAAACGAGAGGCATGGGAATGCTATTCGAGCTATCCGCAAGTGATAATGGCTGCGAGTTTAAGAACTCTCGTTTTGATGCCTTTTGTCGTGATCTAGGTCTTGAACATCAGTATTCGACCCCTTATGTGCCCCCTCAAAATGGAGTCGTGGAAAGGAAAAATCGGACTCTTTGTGAGATGGCTAGGACGATGCTCGATGAGCACAGGACTCCTAGGAGGTTTTGGGCTGAGGCGGTCAATACAGCTTGTCATGTCTCCAACCGGATTTTATTGAGAGTTTTCAAGAAGAAGACCTGTTATGAGCTTATGCATGGTCGGGCACCCAAAGTGAGTCATTTCCGAGTTTTTGGCTGCAAGTGCTTTATTTTGAAAAAGGGAAAACTCGACAAGTTTGAGGCTAGGTCTAGTGATGGTATCTTCTTTGGTTATGCTAACCACTCTAGAGCCTATAGGGTGCTTAATCTTGAGACTAACAAAATCATGGAGACTTGCGAGGTGACCTTCGACGAGACAATGCCATGTACTTCTCTTGGTTTTGAATGTGCAGGTGATGAAGAGATGGCCGAGGACCTCTTTGAAGAGGAGAAAGATGAAGCTGGAGATGATGATGGGGAGAACCATGCGCCCGAAGCCGAGCATGTACCCACTACTTCCCCTACGACTACTTTGGAGCATGGACCGTCTACTTCATGGACAACGACGGTGCAACAAGAGGACCGAGCGAGAGAAGCGAAGTTGAGGGGGAGGTAGTCTCGAGGCGTGAGGCTCCCCGGCGGATTCAAGAAGTGCATCCCCCGTCGAAGATCATTGGAGACATCAATGAACGCACTACACGGTCGAGGTCCAGGAATTCCTCTCATTTTGCTCATGCTGCTTTTGTTGCTACTTTTGAGCCCAAGGACATTGGACATGCTTTATCTGATGCAAACTGGGTCAATTCTATGCATGAGGAGTTGGAAAACTTTGAGAGGAACCAGGTGTGGGAGTTAGTTGAACCACCAAATTGCCATCCCATAGGAACCAAGTGGGTTTGGAAGAACAAAGAGGGAGAGAATGGGATGGTTGTGAGGAACAAGTCCAGACTTGTTGCTCAGGGGTTTAGTCAGAAGGAGGGGATCGACTATGAGGAGACCTTTGCTCCTGTGGCCCGTCTTGAGGCAATTCGGATCCTTCTAGCCTTTGCCGTGGCTAAAGGGTTCAAGTTGTTTCGGATGGACGTGAAGAGTGCTTTTCTAAATGGGGTCATAGAGGAGGAGGTGTATGTGAAGCGACCACACGGGTTTGAGAGCGAGTTGTACCCACACGGGGTATACGGAGTTGAAAAGGGCTCGTATGGGTTGAAACAGCGCGCCCGTGCTTGGTATGGGAGATTGAGAGGTTTTTCGTTGAGCGAGAGGGTTTGTGATGGGTACCGTAGATAGAACCTTGTTTCTCCTCAAGCATAGGAATGACTTGCCGATTGTGCGGATATACGTGGATGATATTGTCTTTGGTGGCTCGTCACATAACCTTGTTGCCAAGTTTGCAGATGAGATGAGCAGGGAGTTCGAGATGAGCATGATGGGCGAGTTGCAGTATTTTCTCGGGCTGCAGATCAAGCAAGTGAAGGACGGTACATTTGTGCACCAAACCAAGTACACGAAAGACATGCTGAGGAAGTTTCAGATGCAAGACGTGAAGCCGATGTCGACTCCCATGGGGAGTACGGCCACTTTGGATGCGGATGAGGACGGTGAACCAGTGGACCAGCGGGAGTACAGGAGCATGATCGGCTCCCTCCTCTACTTGACGGCGACGAGGCCAGACATACAGTTCAGCGTGTGTCTGTGCGCTCGTTTTCAGGCTTCGCCGAGGACTTCACATCGACAGGCCGTCAAGAGGATTTTCGGTACCTACCGCCCCCCGGTCTTGGCCTTTGGTATTCGTCCTCCTCGACTCGTCTCTTCATGGTTTTTCCGATGCGGATTTTGCTGGTTGTCGAGTCGAGAGGAAGTCTACTTCTGGCACTTGTCAGTTTCTTGGTTCTTCGTTGGTCTCATGGTCTTCCCGCAAGCAATCTAGTGTAGCTCAGTCTACCACAGAGGCGGAGTATGTTGCTGCCGCGAGTTGTTGTTCCCAGCTGCTGTGGATTTCATACACTTTGAGAGACTTTGGTGAGGAGTGCACCCGCATCCCACTTCTTTGTGATAGCACCGTGCCATAAGCGTAGCCAAAAATCCAGAGTGCTTCACTCCCGGAACCAAACATATAGAAGTGAGGTATCATTTTTCGAGGGACAATGTGGAGAAAGGAACCATTGTTTTGAGCCATGTCCCTACCCAAGATCGGCTAGCCGACATCTTTACAAAGCCTCTCGACCAAGCTACATTTGTGCGCTTGCGGGGGGAACTTGGGGTTTGTTGCCCTTTCTAGTTGATTCTTGGGAAATTTCCTTTTTGTACCATATGTATCATACCATGTTTATTTTGATGTATATACATGCTTTGCTTGATGTATAAACCATGGTAGGATAGCCATCTTGTCATATATCATGTTGCATTTGTGTCATGTTGCATTTTAGGATGATGAGCTTCTTTCATATGCCATATTTGAGTCTCTTTGGCTATTTGTGAGATATTGGTTATATGTGTGGAGAAATGGTGATGTGAGGCTATGCTCTTGGAATATTTGAGATATATGTGTGGTGAGATAGCCCCTTTTTGAGATAAATGCTTAACTTGACTAATTTTTGATGAAATATGCTCCACTCGTGTGTAGTTGTGTATCCATGTCACAGTTTGGTCTAAATATGCTTTTCATGCTTAGATTGTGCTTGGATGTCTTTTTCTTGCATTTGGGCCAAAGGCCGAATATCATTGTGAATGTTTAGCCTATGTTGCATTCATGGGGGAGCATAAGCTTCTTTTTGCCGCAAAGGCACTTCATGTACCATGACATGAATTAATCTTGCAAAGAAGTGCATAATGCTTGAAAAATGCTCCATCCATCATGTCTATGCTTAAAATATATTATCTTTCACATATGGGTGCAAAACATGTTGCATGATGTTCACCAGTGGAGAAGTCTCCCGAAGTGGACACATGGCTCATGAGCTTTGACATGACATGCTTTGCTTTATGGGTGTTTGCCATGATCTTTTTCTTTGAGAATTTGATATCCTTGTATGATCTTTGAGTAATATGCATGTTTGTGGCTCAAGTGTGACATGGATAGGCTTTTACATGTGAAGCGAGTCTTCTTTTGGTAAAACTGCTTAAAATCTGAAAATTTTGCTTTGTCACATGCTTGTATTTTCATATATTACTTGTGGCAATGCTTTGACTATGCTATGATTCATGTGTGTGATCTTTGTCTCATTTTTAGCCTTTGACACTAGATTTGGCCTATTTGAGAAGCTCATGTAGTTGTCTATATGCTTTGCATTTCTGCATTTTCACCTTGATTCATACATTGTCAACAAGGGGGAGAAAAGGTGAGCTTAATGAAAATTCAGAAGAGGTGAGCTGAAATTTGGAAATTTGCATCCACATGTTCAGGGGGAGCTTTCTTGCTGTTTTCGGTGTGTGGATTTTGTGCTTTGCTTGGCTTGTGACCTTTCTTTGCCTTTCTTCGGTTTTGGTCATGAGTTGAGCTTCTTCGTTTCTCTTTCTTCTTCTTTTCTTTCTTACTCTGAATTTCATTTCGCGTTGTGTGTTGTCAATGCACTCATCAAGGGGGAGATTGAGGACCAGGAGCGTCCCAATGGTCGGTGGATGACCGCTCCTTAGTGATGAGTGATTGACAACGGGTGTTGGACTGACTCTTGGCTTAGTGCGCAGGTGTAGGCCGCGGCCTAGTTCGTGTTGTTGCGGGTGAAGAACGGGCGCGAAAGGTCTTCGGCCTTGAGGGGCCTCCGGGAGATGGAGAGACAAGTAGGCTCGGTTCGAGGGACCGGTGGACGACGGGGCCCGGGTGCGGGCCACATGGTGGCGACACAAGCAAGACGAAGTCATGAACAAGTGAGCCGGTGCACGGTGGCGGTCAAGTCAAGTGGTTTGGCGGGAGGCCGGACCGGCACGCGGGGTTTGGTGGTTTTCCCACAAAACCATCGGCGGACGGTTTCTTGGTTTGGGCCTCAAAACCAAGTCCGAGGGCCCAACACGACGGAGACGGGATCCGGCGTGTCGGGAAGCTTCGAAGCGGAGGACACGCGGCGGGATCGCATGGCTTGCGTCGGGAGGACGCGGGGTGCGGCGAAGGCGTGGCCGTCCGATGGCAAGACCCACAAACATTACCAAAATGCCCCTACGTGGGTTGTATCGCCAGTAGTGTAGTTAGGGGTAGTCGAGTCATTTACCACTCCGGCGGGACCTGATATATAAGCCTGGAGTATGTGTTGATGGGGCTCTCTCTCCGCGACTTAGGGTTTCATTTCCCCCCTTCTCTTTCTCATTTTCGTAGCCATTTTTCTTCCTATTTTCTCTAGGCTAGCATGAGAGCTTCATGAGAGATTTGTTGAGAGGGATGGATGCTAGGGCGGCATGCTAGACCTTGTGAATCTTTCCTGGTTTGTATAGAAGATTTGGGGTTGTTTTTCGTGCCTTTTTGTGCCTTTTTTTCGTGCCTTTGTTCTCGGTGTGATTCCGCGGATTTGAGTGAGTTTCTTACCGGATTTCTTTGAGGGAAACATGGATAGATGTCTTGTGCATCTTTGTGCTTGATCTTGTGCCCTCAAACGCCGGGAAACTACTTCGATTCGTGAGTTTTCGCTCGGTGCTCTAGGTTTTGGTGGTGCTCAAAGGATTCGCGATTCCCGGTGATTTAGGGAGTTAGGAGGCAAGATTTTTGGGCTATAGCATCCTTGTGTGACGCTTTTCAAGTACCCAAACCCTTGTCTCCACAGCTTCAACCGTTTGGGAAATCCGATGATGATTTGGGGAGGTTGACTTTCGAGGTCGGGCATTTTTTCGTTGCGTCCGAGCCTCGCGGACGGTCCGCGGCCTCCTGGCGGACGGTCCGCGCGGGTCCAGTTCATCCCGTGTTCTTCGTGTTCTTGCTCGTCTTTTGTTTCGATCCGTTGTGATTTTGGTTTTTGGTTGGACGAAGTTTCGGACGGTCCGCGGTGTCGGGCGGACGGTCCGCGGGTGCTAGGCGGACGGTCCGCGTGCTCCCCGCGGACGGTCCGTGACACGCGGGTGTCTTTGGGTCGTTCTGTGTAATTTAACGGACGGTCCGCGGCTAAGGCCGGACGGTCCGCGGCCGGTGCGGACGGTCCGCGATACCCGGCCGGACGGTCCGCGCGGCTCTTGCGGACGGTCCGCCCCCTTTGCGCGGACGGTCCGCCAGAGCCTGTGTGCTTTGCTTCTTGGTTCGATTCCTTCCTCCCTTTCTAGTGCTTCCACGTGTGCTTTGAGGAATCGTTCCTAAGGCTAGAGGTTGATCCATAACCTCGTGGCCTTGGCGATTGGTGCGTGATTCGATCCATCGCTCGTGTGTGACCGGGATTTGAGTAGGACATAGGCCGGGTTCTTTGGGAAGAATTTTTACCGGCTCCTATTCACTCCCCCCTCTCTAGTCGCCATCTGATCCTTCAGAATTCAAACTGGCATTTGAATTTACATGTTTGAATGCCTTTTGAAAAATAAAAATAAATAAAACCCTCTTCTTTTCTGTTTTGGTGCGGCCTGTTATCTTTAGTCCGCTGGAGGCTCTTAGACTCTTCTTTGCAGCTCGTGCGCCCCCTGCAACCCACCAGTGGCCCAGCTTGGCCCGCACTCCCTTACTCCTCTCTCCGAGCCGTTGACGGGTGGGGTCCCCCCGTCATCTCCGACCTCCGGCCGGACCCCAATCCCCAACGAGCGAATCCGACCGAGCCGCACCCCGTGCCTGCGCCGTGTCTTCTGGTCCCGGGCCCGCACCTTTAGGCCACCCCTGGTCTCCTATAAAGCCTCCGCCACTTGTCCGTCCTAGAGTTTTTGGCCCCTACCCGCATACACCAGCGCCGCCGCCCGACCTCCAAACCCTAGCCTAGGGCGCCACCATCAATCTCCGTCTGTGTCGCCTCCCCTTCGACGTGGAGTTGATGTGGTGGCTCACGTGGAGGTTTGCAAGCCGCAAGGTCTCCTTGTGGACGTTCCCTGGCCATGTGCCACCCATACAAGCTCGTCGAAGTAGTGCCTCCCGCCATCATCCGACCCACTGAGCACAGCGTCGTCGTCGTCGCCTGAACCACCACGAAAGCTCCCTAGTTGAGTTCACAAAGGTCTCAGCTCGCTCTCAATGCAAATCCTGTGTCAATTCGTGGTCGGATGCCCGTTTTTTGAATAACGCGGTGAGGCCACCGCTGTGCGCCGCCGTTCACCGACGAGTCTGCCGCCGCCGTCCTGCCGCAGTAGCCGTCCGCTGTCCTGTCGCAGTAGCCGTCCGTCGTCCATCTCGCGATGTGCGGTCCAGATCGGCTTAACCCTGGGTCAAAACCAGAGGATGCCAGTCAACACCGGTCAGTCGCGCCCTTTTTGTTTAAGAGACCCCATGTTTCCCTCATTTTATGGTTAGATCCTTCCACCGTATAAACATCCTTACGGTTTAGTCCTTTTCTTTGTGTTTAAACCCCTACACCTTGTTTAGTGCATAACTTTTGCGTTCTAGCTCCGTTTTTAGCATTCTTTATATCCATGTGTTCGTCTCGATGAGTAGATTAGTTTAGTGTAGCTTTTGTTTCTGTTTGAAATGATTGGTGAATTGTTTCTTATTTTATTGTGTGGTTTATTTGCATGTAAATGTGTGATGCATAGCGAACGTGCTATTCGAAGAATTCGACGAACAAAAGATTGAAGACTCTGAGCAGCAGCGGGATTGTGAGGAAGGCAAGTGTCCTTGATCATTCCCGTTTACACCTATATAACATGCATTTAATCACTTTATTTATTTATTGTTTTGCATTAATATGTTGGGTTCCTATTAAGGATGATGCCTAGCTTTGTTTGACCACTACCTTGCAACCAGGTTATTTAATTAATCTTGATGGTAGATGATGCTTAGCATGCGCAACTGGGTTGGTAATAATAACATGGTTACTTTTACTCTATGTTTCTATGTGATATGTGATGTTTTAATTACAAGACCATTTATGTTAATCGGAACATGGAGCACCACCCAAGAAAACAGTACAACCACATTCCACATGGCTCTGGCTTGGCTGAGTAATTAGAGACTCTAGTTCGGGGTAATCTTATCGAAAGGGCAAGGGGCTCATAGGTTGTGTGATGTCTGGTCCAACCGAGTGGTACGCCACTTAGGGGGAGGGTTCATCCCCTTGTGGGGAAACCTTGGCGGGTTACCACCTATTAGAGAATATTTGTAAAGGCCTCGTAGCGTCCCTATGCAATCACACCTTGGTAGTGTGGTATGATGCTTGGCCGGCATCGCATGGTTGGGTTCAAAACTCTTCGGAGTTTTTATGCGACTTGTGGTGAAAGTGTACAACCTAATCGATTAGCCGTGCTCACGGTCAAGAGCGGCCTGGACCCTCACATGATTAAATTACATGAAGATGGAGAATAAATTGTTGTATCTTATTTATGTTGTTGGTGCTCCATATTAATGGTGGGATGGTATAAACTTACATTTGCTAGTAATTAGTGGCTTAATAAAACTTGACCAACTAAAAGTGCTAACTGCTTATAGCTGGTCAGCCTTCCACTTTATAAAGCCTTGCATGTTATGTATGTTCCCCCTTGCTTAGTACGGCATGTGCTCATGCTTGTTGTTTATTTATATTGCATCTACACCATCCGGATTGCTGCTTAGACTGGGAGGTTTTTGAGGAGTCCTAGGCGTTCGTGCCACTAGTCGACTGCCTGTGGAGTTCCCTTTGAAGATCCACTGCTAGTTATACACTCTGATGGTTCGTTTTTGAGATGATCGGTCATGTAATGGTTGTAATACTCTCTTTTGCTCTTTGATACTATGTTTTGGTAATCACTATGTCATTACATGTGTGTAACTGTGATCCTAGCGCACATGTAATTTATGCATTCGAGTTTGCCTTCAAATTCGGGTGTGACAATATGTTCAAAGTTTCTTTTGATTTCATGGAAAAGGTCTTAAATTGGGCTATATAACATGAATATAATTTTTCCACTCATTTTATTCTATTATTTGAATCACTTGCGGTTCAAATTTGATTTTTTTCAAAAAATGCTAAAAATAAAATTAATTAGTTAAATATAGCAAATCAAAACAAAAAATCATCCAAATTTTACAATGAAGTATGGCATGTTGTATATATATAGTAAAAAATTTTCAAGTTGAGAAGAACTTTTTTAGGAGCAATTTGATTTGGGGCTTATGAGGACATAAATTGAGGAAAAAACTTTGTCGTGCGTCAAAAATAAAAACGCATGACAAAGACACCTATTTGCCGTGCATTTTTTCAAGACGCACGGCAAATGGAAAAAAATCATTTCCCCCCTTGGTGCTAACAGATCCCCTTGGTGCTAATGAGGGTAACAAACGTTGGAAAAAATAGTTCGACGTGCGCTATAAAAAACGCAAGGCAAACTCAAGGGTTTGACATGCGTCTTAAAAAAAGTGCACGACAAACTATTTTTAACCGTGTGTTTTTTCTTTGTCGTGCGCCCTATATAAAACGCACAGCAAAAGAGCTCTGTGTCGTGTGCCCAAAAGAAAACGGACAATAAATATTTTCACACACGGCGAAAGTGAGTTTTCCCGTAGTGTCTTGTTAGAGCAAGCGTCTCCTTTATTTTCGCATAAAGGAGACGCGTGTTGTTATTAAGCGTCTTTATCTTCGCGTTCTGACAACTCTTCTCGCAGCCATGAGTTTAAGTTGTGATAATATCTTTATGTGGCTGGGTGATGTACCTAAACATATCGTATACAGGAACATGCCTGGATAATGTGTTGAATAAATGTACTCCATTTAAAACCTTAAAGAAACAGCAGCGGACGGTGATCCTCGCTACTTTGCTATACCAAACGCTATCAATGTTGGGCAAGTCTAGAGAAACCAAGCATGCTCACCAATGCGACCAGGCCAGCTACAAACCCCTTCCCAACTACCCCCACTTCAGTCTCCACTCCCACCTAGCTCGTCGTCTCCACCAAACAGCTAGCCAGGGTCACCTCTGCTCATGTTGTGGAGGAGGCCTCACTAGCTGCTTGGTGAAGACGATGAGTTAGGTTGGAGTGGAGACTGAAGTGGGGGTAGTTGGGAAGGCATTGGTAGGTGACTTCTTGGCCGCATTGATGAGCATGTTTGGTTTCTCTAGCTTTGCCCAATAGCGTTTGGTATAGCAAAGTAGCGAGGATCACCGTCCGTTGCTGGTTTTTCAAAAGTTTAAAATAGAGTACTTTCATTCAACACATTATCCAGGCATATTCCAAGATATGATATGTTTAGGTACATCACCCAACCAGGTAAAGAGATTATTACAACTTAAACTCATGGTTGCAGAATGGCATGCTCGCATCTCCCATCAACAAAAGCCGCTCACCCTCGATCGGTACCGACATCATCCTGCACTTAGACTGTCTGCACTGGCGCCTGGAAAGCAACGACAAAGCGACCTGGAGGTCACTTTTCCAGTTTTTTCTCCCGCACCGGCGACCTGCAGGTCAGACGGCATGCTTCCGTTCGGGCGGAGGAACTGCAAATCCAGCGCTCTCCGCGTCGAACTGGAAAGCCCGACTGGCGTGGGGCCCATGCACCGACGGTTGCTCCGCGCCGTCAGCCGGAAGGAGGAGACAAGGCCGTCGAGGAGCTCGCCGTCACCAACGGCGTGTAGCACGGGCACCGACGGAGAGCAGGGGACGGCACGGTCACCGACGGAGAGCAGGGGCCTCCACGCGTGCCGACCGGGGAGAGGGCGGGGCGCGGGGGAGGAGAGAGGGCGCGGGAACGTCCTCGCGCGGAGGGGGGCAGAGGAGGGGCGGGCGGCGGGGGAACTCGCCTGCATCTGTCGCGCCGAGGAGCTCTGCCAAGATCCGGCACGCCGGTCGCCCATGCTCGTTGCCGCCGCCTCGCACGAGGAAGGTGGAGTGGTGGAGCGCAGCGCCGGAGGTGGGGAAGAGGAGGGCCCGCATGTGGAGGAAGCCGCGCCCTGCTCCGTGCGCCTCCGAAGGCCGCCGTCGACGACTTGGGGGCGTCCGTCGGCCCTCGCTCCTCCCCGCGGCGCCGGATTCGGCCGCCGTCGGATTTCGCGCCGCCACCGCGCCGGATCTCCCCGGGGGCACTTGCGCCGGCGGAGGAGCCGAGGGAGGAGGAGCGCGCGCGCGCCGCTCCGGGGCCAAAGCTCCGGGGCACCGCTCCCCCGCGCCGGCGGGAGGAGGCCGAGGGAGGAGGAGCGCGCGCCGCCCTCCACTGCGCCGCTGGGGTAGGTGGGTACTGGGGAGGGAGAGAGAAAGAAAAGAAAGGAGGAAGAGTATGACGTGCGGGTCCCACACGAGGTAGTTGGTTTGGAGTGTGAAATATAGAGGTTGACGGGTGCGGGGAAACCGATACTGAACTGGAAAATACCGATGACCAGACAGAAATATTCCTTTTAGAGGTTGGATTTGGAGTTCAACTAGTGCGGACAGTCTTATCGCTGGATACACCAGTGGCTCGAAGACAGATGGAGGAAGTAATATATGATCAAACATTCTAATGGAACAAAACATTCACGAGTCATCCGCGTCCGCCTCCTCTCTCTTCTTCCGTTCTCTCCACCAGCAAGGTTTTTTTCTAAGAGCAAGTTTAACAGTTGCGCCGGCCGCGGGCTGCAAGGAGAGGGTGTTCACAGCGGTCCCCACTGAAATTTAATGCCCAGTAGCAAAGGTAGCCAATAGAAATTGCCATAGCGCGTCTGCGCCCGTTCGAGGCTTCGAGCCGACGTCTGGCGAAATGTCTGCTCCCTTCTCTCTCCTGATTTCTCTCACCCCAATGTAGGATTTCGCCTGCCCAGCGCCCCTTGCATTGTCAAACATCCGGCGCAGCTTTTTTCTTTGTTCTTTCATTCATCAAGTAGGCGAACCGTCTTACAGCTCGCTATATACTTGCTCCTAGGCTAGTCGCACCGGGATCTGAAAATGGACCTCACCTGCAAATAAGGCGGTGGAGGAGCTGCACCGCGCGTCGGTATAAGCAATGGTAAAGCTCCGGTCGCTACAGGATACCTGGACAGGCAGAGGTTCTCACCCGCGCCTGTATGCACTGTCGAGGTGGGGCCTCATGCCTTTATCTGCTTGGGCAGCAACAGTGGTGGCCCCCACGTCTCGTCTCCTCATTCTGCGCAATACAAATGCATTTACTACAGATGGAACGACCGCAGCGAGCGGTCCAGCGCAACCTTTACATGCCCATCTGACAAGTGGGCCACCCTTGTTTAGAGGTGGTTGTGGCGTCGATGCGGTGCGACTAGCCTTAGACCGAAGCTATTTTGAATTCGAGTGTTTGGTAAGTACTCCGTATCCTTTATGAAGCTGGACAGGTTGACTTTGTTATAGAATGTTTAGTCGACGAATCAAATTCACTTGTCGGCATAAAGTAAAATGAATTAATAACACATCCATATGATGGCCAGTTGAGTAAGCTGCTCCACAAATCTACAAGTAAACATCGGGGTGCTGCACTAGTGGATTATCACACGCAGTTGCCAGTTGTCGCTCCCTTAATTTCTTCTCCCCAACGCCCATGGCTCATAATCCTTGCCACGGCGCAATGCTCCTACTGTTCAGTATCCTCGTCTTCTCCACTGCAGCGGCTGCAGGAGACGCCGGCGTCGGCTACTCCGCCGGGCGCCCGACGACGCACCTCCACTTCTACTTCCACGAGAACTTCTCCGGCGGCCCGGACGGCACGGCGGTGCAGGTGTCCGCGGCGCGCAGCAACGGTTCGTTCTTCGGCATCGTGAACGTCGTTGACGACATGCTCCGGGAGGGCGCCGACCCGGCGTCCCGCCTCCTCGGCCGCGCGCAAGGGCTCACCGTCGGCGCGTCCCTCTCCGACGGCGCGCTCCTCACGGTGCTCGACTTCGTGTTCACGGGAGGCCCCTACAACGGCAGCTCGCTGGCGTTGCTCGGCCGCGCGCTGCTGGGCACGGTCATGGAGCGGCCCATCGTCGGCGGTACGGGCGCGTTCCGGATGGCGCGCGGCTACACTCTCAGCAAGATGGTTGCGTCGCCGGAGCCCAACAGCCTGCTCGTCCTCGAGTACGACGCCTACGTCTGGCATTAGGCCGGAGCCGGTTCCTGGATTCCTTCCAACCGGTGGTCTAGTACTGCTCTGTGTTTTCAGACGACATGTAGTTGTGTTTATTGTGCGGTGGCGTGGCATTCGCGCTGCCGGTCGGATGGTGTCAGAGTGAGAGGAAGAAGCGGTTGTGATTATCCCAAATCTCAAACCGACTGATTTAGTTGTGTCCATATATTAATTGTGGATTCCTACCGCCTTGTGATTTGTGAGTACGTCAATGAGGATTAGTTAGAGAAAGATATGCGAAAGAAATAACCAACGACGGTACATTGGGTCATCACATCACATTTTTTTTAAAAAATAAAGGCAGGAGCACTATCATATCATTTAAGAAGAAGCAATTGTACATAACAAGTTGAAGCGAACACCACCACCACCAAAAAACAATGCACACAAACAACGCACCTAACAACACTCTACACCACCTCAACCTAGGAGAGTAGCCGAAAGTAAGTCGTCGTGAACTGCAACGTCATCACCAACGATGTGTCATGCCAGAAGTCACGACCCGCTGCAAGCCACAACGACAACTCGAACTCCTCCACCACGGGACCATCAATCTCAAGCCACACACTTGGACGCCGACCCCCTGCTCCAACAAAGCGTCGGCAGAAAATTTCCGTCGCGGCACCAACGAAAAGCACTGATCCCGGTCATTCTACGTGGGGGCCTCGCCACATCCACCGCCTCACTCCTCTGCCAAAGGACTCAAATATCTGAAACAACTATGCGAGCATCACTTCCGCCCAGTCGTCACTGAGATCACCACCGCACATAGCGTGCCAACTCATGACCTCGAGCAACCCTCCTTGCTACCAACACGGACCTAGCACACATCCACCTCTGCACATGGGCAACATCACCAACCAGACCACAACCGTCACTGCCACCATCCTCGATGGGTCTCAAGAAGCGGCGCCTCCAGGGAGGGAGCGACGCCAGAAGCGCTGTCGTCACTTGTCCAGACCTGTACAAGGTTTTCACCCCGAGACTCGTGCTAAGACAAGATGCCCCATAATGACACCCCCATCGGGGAGAACGACACCCAAAGGGCGCCACCACCACTACCACCGGCAAGAATGCCGGTGAAGGCTTTCGCCCGGATTAACACCATGTCCGTTGCACGCTCACAAACAAGCAGCAGTAACTCGCTCCCCTCCACCCCCTCAACGCCTCTGCTAGAAAGGTGACTTGGCATGTCCCGAAATGTCGCCACGACACCACAAGAGCACATCGGCGTTGGGAAGACCCAACACAAACCACCCGACCCCACCACCAAAGCAGCGCCGAACCTGCATCGCCGTCGAGGGGAAGATGGTGGTGGAACGCCGACCTCACCTATGTTCCCATGCACACACGCAGAAGGCCTCTCCTCCAGGTTGCCATGACCCAGAGCAGCAAGCAACGCCAACACCCCCAAGCTGGGCCTCCCGTGGCGCCAAGCACCATGCAAGCCGCCACCATCACCGCCGCCAACGTCCTTGCACTGGACGCCGCTTGCGCGCCATCAGTCCCCGTGCCAGCGACCACCGCTGTCCCGTGTCGGCCGGCGCCGCGGCCGTCGCGACCACCACCGCCATCCTGCGCCGGCCCACGGCCGCCGCGGCCCACCTCGCTCCGCCCGCCGTCGCCGCAAACTACGCCGCCCGCCTCCGCCGATCCCACGAGCGCCAACCCACGAACAAACGCACCTCCCCGTCGCGCAACCGCCGGATCCGGGCGGAGCGGGGGCCGGATCCGTGGCCAGAAGCCGCCACCACCGCGGAAACAGACGCCGGCGATCCACCAGTGGAGGAACAGCCGCGTCTGCCACACTACGCCCGATGCTGGGGATATCGGCCCCGCCGTCGCCGTCCTTGTCTGCCTCATGAGCCTCCAGAGGCCCCTCGGGCGGCGGCGCATCGTAGGTGGCCGGAGGAGAGGGGTGGCGTTTGTAGGTATCACATCACATTAAGAAGAGAGTGGGCAGTACAAGCAAGAAACCAACCATAAACTAGGACGAGTCCTCCTTAGCAGCTGCTAGGAACGAAATACTTGAAAATTTAAATCCGATCCTACTATACTTAAAATAATTAAAACTACAATACACCTGCAATACTCCCTCCGGTTTGACAATACTCCCTCTTAAAACAATTAAAACAACTACAATACTCCCTCCGGTTTGATAAATGAAGTCGTTTAAGACAACGAAACAGTCTCCCAAGTGCAACTTTGACTTCTTATTTTGATAAACATATTTGTTAAAAACTAATATATATGTATACTTTTATGAAAGTATTTTGCAAGACAAATCTATTCATATAGGTTTCACATATCCAAACTCAACGACTTAAAAATTATTCATGATTTATATTCTCACTACTTGACTCAAACCTTGTTAGAAACAACTTCTTTTACCAAATCAGAGGAAGTATCACTAAAAGTCAGCAGGATTAGAGACATTCAAGACAACGAACTCATGATGATAACATGGAGAGATTGCATTAAATCCCACCATAGTAGAATCTTTTTATATAAGAACCAACTTAAATGAAAGGATTGTTCGGAATAAGTTTTTTAACAAAGCAGCATGAGGTCGCCCTGTCCGCTCTGCTTATTAGCCACCACAATCAGCCAACAGTACTTTTCTCTCCGAACTAATCAGCACCAATCACTAGCCAAACTAACAGGCTAGAGAGCTTCCTATTATATTCAAAAGACTAAAATGCACCGAGTGCCCAGAAGATGGTCGTGCCCATTTTTCATGGATATAATCATTTTGATGAGTTGGACAATATGGATGTCAAGGAATGATTTCATGTTCAAAAACATTAATTACCTCTGAAATTCCCAACAACAAGGTTGTTTTCAAGAAGATATTTCGACCGATGTGTTGACGCGAAAATAGGACGTCACTCCTGCGCGCAGCACACGTGACTCCCCGGTTTGTAGCGAGGTGTGCCAGCCAATCTAACCTGTTGATTAACAATGGAAAAATATTAGGGATCAGCTAGAGAATCGATGGCCTTTTAACAACATGTGTATCAGCCAATCGACCGATACAGAGGGGCGGGATTGGCCGGCTCGAGAACGACCAAGGCGCGAGGGTGTTGTCGGTGTTTAAACCTCTCGACCTCCATGGGAGGTACCCGCAGCAAGGTAGAAGGTGAGGATCGCCATGATCTGGAACACGAAGGTCTGCGCGAGGACACAAGACACAAGATTTATACAGGTTCGGGTAACCGGAGTAGCTACCCTACGTCCTGTTTGGGGTAGTATTGCACCCTGCGCTTGGGTGTTGTTCCCCGCAGGGATTGGAGATGTGCGGCTAGGTACCCGGCCCTCCTTTATATAGTCCAGGGGGCGGGAACCTAGTCGGTTACAAGGTAGGAGTCCTAGTAGGATTACATGGCATGAGTCCTAGTAGGAGTACAGGGAAATTCTACTAGGAGTCTGTCTGCTTCCTTCCTTGCGGTACCCGGGGTGTATGCCCGACAAGCCCCCAAGCACGTTGGAGTCGAGAGTAGTAGTTCGAGTAGTCTTGAAGCCTCTACAAGTAGTTCTTGAGCTTCCTCGAGTACTGCTTGGAGAAGTCTTCAATAGTACTTGAACTGCCACGAGGCTGGAAGGTGATCCAGCTCATCAGTCTTGAAGTCGAGATTATATGGAAGTGCGGTTACAAAATCGCACTCCATATGGATTAGCCCCTGAGCCTTAGGTTGAATTTTAGACTCTGGCTGAGGGTCAATCTTGATTCTGCTTCTGTCTTGAAAAAATCAACTGATGAGTGTAGCCTAGTAGCCCCCGAGCCTTGGAACGATTGAAGAATCAGTCCGAGGGTCTTCAGTATTTGCGGAAGTCATCATTTGAGTACTCTTGCAGCGTTCAGCCCCCGAGCTCATCGCCAGGTGAGCCGTAGGAGCCACGTCGAGTAGTTGTTGGTGCTGAGCCCCCGAGCTAGAGAGCTAGCGGAGACTACTCGAGTTGTCATCGAGTAGTAATTTGGTGCATAGCCCCCGAGTTGGGAACTAGCCGCGCCGGTAGAGGTACGCAGAGCGTACTGGAAAGTCGTCGCCGGAGCTTGACCTGAAAGTAGATATGCATACATTATGTAGCATTTTTGTAGAATTTGAATCTACTAAAGACAAATACAAATATTAATATAGATGTAAATGTCATGTGTCATGCTCTTGTTGTGGTCGTTAGGCGTCGAGTAGTTAGCCTGATGCGGTTTAGCACCCAGTCTCTGTGGTCGCTATTTAGCCATAGCCACTGGGGGCGTGGAGGCATGACGGAGAGAGGCGGGTTTAAGCGCCGGTCTACGAGGTCGGGTTGTTTAGCCATAGCCGCTGGGGGCGTGGAGGCATGACGGAGAGAGCCGAGGCTTTGCACGGATCAAGGCGTGTGCTCCGTAGCGAGACCATTAAGAGGTAGACGAAAGTAGTCGACATGGCGACAAGAGAGAGCGCGATTGCTCGTTGTTCCGCATGGCGGAGAGCAGGATTGCGCAGTGCCTCCTCAGGGTGTAGCCGTTGTGCGCCTCCAGCACTCAGTACACGAAACGTCGTGGCAAGAGCCTCCTAATTTGGTGTACCAAGCCTGTGACAGTCAGTCAACGGTCCCTAAGGAATAGCTGGCACGGTGTAGCTCTGCTGGCAGGTAGCCGTTGAGAGGTGTACATGAAGTAGTCTTCAGCGTTGGTTCCTGCATGCGGAAAACAAGCCGAAGAAAAAATAATTATTGAAATAAGTGACTTAGTTTGATTCGCCGACGAGAGTCGACGAAGCCGTGGCGGTCGGTGATGGAGCCGCGATGGTTGTTGCTGAAGTCGACTAGTCGGAGGTGGATCCGACTAGTTGTTGATGTCGCGGGAGCCGTCCTCGACTAGTTTTCTGGTTGAGACTAGTCGAGGTAAGTAGTCGAGGTAGTCGTACGCCCAGAAGACGATGTCGCGGCGGCGTATGGCGTAGTCGATGTAGAGCTGCTGCGGCCGGGAGACGAGTACTCGCGGCGCACGACGAGGCTGACGTAGAGCCCGTGCGGCCAGGTGACGAGTAGTCGCGGCGCACGGCAAGGTTGACGTAGAGCCTGTGCGGCCGGGTGACGAGTAGTCGCAATGCATGTCGAAGTTGATGTAGAGCCGGTACAATGTAGTCGAAGCAGAGCTGATGCGTACGACGGCAACGTAGCCGTACTCGCGTACATCTCCGGTGTGGGCCAAGCGAAGGTCTTGAAACTAGCTGGTAGCCATCTTGGTAGGAGCCCGATGTTCTGCCTGGTCTTGAACTCGTGCACGTGTAGTATGATTGGAGGCCACAGCCCACATACACGCGCATTGACGCACTGATGCAGTAGCGTAGTAACTTGGACTCCAAGGCGGAAAGAAAATTGATTCTCCCTCGGTCACCGTGATGGCAGTAGCTACAACTTTTAATTTGAATACGACTCGGAGTTGGCAATTGAAGCCTTGTCGATCTGAACCAACTCGTCGAGTTGATGTCGAAGTGCAGTGACCACGATGTGCCAGCCACCAGTAGATTGATCTTGAGGTCCTTCGAATTCGCCGGTGATCGTGACGATGCCCCACGGTGGGCGCCAGCTGTCGGTGTTTAAACCTCTCGACCTCCATGGGAGGTACCCGCAGCAAGGTAGAAGGTGAGGATCGCCATGATCTGGAACCCAAAGGTCTGCGTGAGGACACAAGACACAAGATTTATACAGGTTCGGGTAACCGGAGTAGCTACCCTACGTCCTGTTTGGGGTAGTATTGCGCCCTGCGCTTGGGTGTTGTTCCCCGGAGGGATTGGAGATGTGCGGCTAGGTACCCGGCCCTCCTTTATATAGTCCAGGGGCGGGAACCTAGTCGGTTACATGGTAGGAGTCCTAGTAGGATTACATGGCATGAGTCCTAGTAGGAGTACAGGGAAATTCTACTAGGAGTCTGTCTGCTTCCTTCCTTGCGGTACCCGGGGTGTATGCCCGACAGGTGTAGATAAGAGATCAGCTAGAATCAGCCGATTGTGACGTTGTTGACGGTGAAAATCCGTCAACCTAGCCATGAGTTTACCTTCGGTGTTGGCATAAGTTTTATACCTTATCCATTGGTACTAACCCCCGTGGTATAACAAGTTCACGTGTGCATGTCGGTTTTGGAGTTTAGTGTTTATGCAGGGTTTTAGCGTTGAAAGCAAGACTTTCGGGATAAGTTCATCAAGCACCTTATGACAAGACCTTGAAGCCCCGTACTAGTCATGCAATGAAGCAAACTTAACTCCAAGAAGCCAGGGACTTGATCCGAGAGGATGACAAACTCCGAGGACCTAACCGAGGAAAAGTCTTTGAATCTTGCAAGACAAGGAGTTATGCCCAATTCGGAGAGAAACCGACGACATGGACCTACATGCGAGAGGGGGAAACATCCGGGAAGCAAGGGAACCGACGTAGAGCAAAGGAGGCCTCGGGGGCCGGGCACGGATGGGCCCGGCCGGCCGGCCCGCCGGCCGGCCGGCCCAGGCCGGTCGGCCCAGCCCATTCCAGGGCCCGTTTGCCCCCTCCTTTGCCCTATCCACCAATCGGGCTATTTATAGCCCCCTGACCGAGAGCCACGCATTATAGAATTCGTCATCGGCCGTCGAGGAGCAGAGAAGAGAGGGACACCATCTCGGAGAGGAGAGGGTCGAGCTAGTTGACTAGGGTTTCCCTAGCCGACGTGGGAACCTTGCATAGAATACCACGTCGGAGTTCCCGGAGCTAGAAGCAAGATCAAGGAAGGATCCCAGTGGTGATCTTGTGTATGTATCATTGTCATAGTTGAATTATCAAGTTGAATCTATTCTTAGCGATCCAGTGTTTCCTCAAAGATTTCGTTTTTCGATTGGTTTGCTTATTCCAATTCTATTCGCGCGATAGATTACATAGGGTGTTCTTGTAGCCGCGGTGGCTAGAGGTACACGCCGGATCTTCCGAAAGAATCTCGACTTGTCTTTTGACTCGCCCTAGACTCCCCGCATGAGTAGGGATACGTTGTGACAGAACGAGGGTTCCGAAAGGCGGATGTTTTCGGATTTGGATGGGAAACCATGGTTTAAAGAGGCTTCTTATAAGATTCGATTTGCTACTTCTTCTCTTGCTTGGAACTTCAACAAAAGGCTTAACCCGATCTCTCTAGATCGGTTTATCTACCCAATCTTACTTTGTTATCTCCGGTCTTTAGTAGATTAGATTAGTTTCGTGTCTTTTACCTAGATGCATTAGGGTTTCACCGAAGATTGAAGTTACTTGGCTTTACTAGATCAACTCTTGCATCACACATTTGTTCCACGGATTCGATACCTTGGGTTCACCACTCGAGGGAAGAAGGGTCCCTTGACTACGACGGGAGACTTGTCCGCTTGCAAGTCATAAACGAAATTTGATACAACTATTAACCGTCAACAGACATCAACACTCGAGAAGGTCGCGATCGACTGCGGTGTTAGAAGCCGATAGGATCTAGATTGAGTGGGATAAATTGGTGATAATAGCTAAAACCATAAGAATTGGTACAAAAACTTGCAAATCTAGCTAATATCAGTAAGGGGTGAATAAAGAACTTGACGAAACCTCAGTGATGCGCCCGAAGGTTAAAGCCTAGGGTTATTCGGTAAAACGGTACTCACAAGCTTGCCGGAGATCGACCGATGCAGCCCGACGAACTTGAAGGATGGCGTTGTAGAAAAGAGAAAAAACGCAATGGCGAAGTCGCCAGAAAGTAGATGTTGTAAAGTAGATGTTGTAAATTGTAAAGGGTTTGCCCGATGGCGGTTTGTTTGATATTGGTGTGTACACTTTTTCCCGACCATGCAGGGTCGCTATTTATGTCCTAAGGACAACCCGAATCCTAACCGATTATGGCACTGTTTACTTGCATCTAAAGAAATCTAACACTACTACAAATAGAAAAAGACTCTCGCAGGAGTTAAAACTCCCTAAAACTGACTCTTGACCCGTTGCCAATCGTGGATTGACCCGCCTTCGCCGTGCTTTTCCTTTTGGCGTATCTCCTTGAATCGACCGACTTTCTGGTTGGCCATCGGCCGATCGGTTGGACCCACCGGTCCATTGATAGATGAGATCGGAACCCTTTGACCATCGGCGACCCTCGCTGACCACCCTTCTTTCTCTTCAATTGGCCTATTGCACTGTTTTTTCAACAGCAGCCCTTCTGTATCCCTTTTGACCTATTTTTCCAAAAAAACAGTGTCAACACATGCCCCCAGTTTCTGAGTAAATAATCTTTTGCTCCGAAATTGACTCAAATCCGATATCCTCTTTGATTCAAAGTTGGCTGCAGAAACCTAAACAAATCTTAGGGGTCATAAATACAATTGCCTTAGTTTTATTTTCTATCTCATTGTTTCAATAGCTCGAGCATCTGGACGACGAACCCTAATCGTAGAGTTCTTGCTGATTCAAGGTGTCTTCAGGCTCCGCCAAAGGTTCTCATCCTACCCCTACACCTCCGAAAGCGTCGCTCTCTTCAGTTCCTTTGGTATTTTTTTATCTCCTTCCTCTTATTTGTCCTTAATGCTGGCACCCTGATTTGCCTAGAGCCTAGATTTTCTTTCATTTTTTCTTCAGGAACTTAGATCCAATCTCACCATTCTTGTCAATGATAAGCCCGTGCTTACTTTTCTTGGACCAATGGGTGATGTTGATCCCACTGAGAGGATCAACTTGAAACTGGCCGAATTCCTTTCAAACATGCTTCTCTGGATTTGGCCGATTGGGATGGTTGCTTTAGGTCTTGGACGGGGTACGCCAAAGGGTGGAGTAATTGGTATCGTAGGGTATCTGCCAAGAACAGAGGTTTCTGGGAGAAGTATTGTGACAACCCCATCTGAGATAATTCCGTACTATCGCCTAAACCACTCCATTGGGTCATTAAGCGATAATAAAGAATCATCCCGTTGAGTGTTGTCAGGTTTACACCCGGTAAATCACTTGAAAACACAGAGAGGATCGAACGTATGCATCAAACTCCCATGAAGGAGAGTCCAGAGTGCCTTACAAATTAATACCAATCTCCTCGTAGGGTCCATTATTACAAATCATGGTTCTTGACATAAAAGTAAAAGGTTCAGAGTTTTATTAAAACGGCGGAAGTACTAATAGTGATACGATATGACATCACAAGAGGCCATCCGTGATGCCATCACTTGGCGTCATCATCCACCCATTCCAGCTCCCAGCCGGGTGGAATCTCACTAGGCCAAACAACCTCACCTGAAAGCAACAATTATAGCAAGGCTGAGTATACTAATACTAGCAAGATTTACCGGAAAAAAGTTACCTCTAGACATGTAGGCTTTTGGCTGGTGGGTTTGTTTTGCCAAAAAGCAACTAGGATCATGGATCCTTTCTTTCAATATTTTAGCTCAGATTCTAGTGAGATTACCATTACTATGATGAGCAACTAATACAATCAAGAATTGTACAATACAATTAATTCATGCAAAAGATTTCACATAGTTTCATCATTAAGGGATATCATGGCTAGTTGATTAAGCAGTCTCGAATAACGGTGAGAGGCCGACAATCGATTGATTCATAACCCTTGCAAGGTAAACCTAAACACACGAAGTGGTGCCCCAATAGAGCCGACACCGACCAAACGGTTCCCGAAAATCATCGGGTTGGGATAATAGCTTACAGTCCCGGGTACAAGGCTATCTGGCATGCCCCACCTAATACACCCAGCCTCACACAAGTACCCTCCTCCCGGTGCAAGCCGAGCAGGAGACGAATCGAGAGTAGTAGTAGTAGTAGTAAAATTCTGTGCCGTCTCATTAAGGTACTAGGCTTACCGGTCCAATTCCCGACAAGTGCTTAGTACGTTCAAAAGCTTAGCCCACAAAGCCACTGGACCGGATCCCAAATCCCATGCTCTTACCACATGAGCAATCCATTTATACATATGGTTATTCCAAAAAGGAAACCCTATTCTCGCGAGTGACGAACATCACTCGACTTTTATCGGGCCCTTAGAGCATAGCATCTAACGACCTAGCTGTCGGGGACAGCCCTGAGGGTCCCCTAAAACAACCAGGGGAATCCTGCTTAAAACCTGCAAAAAACCAAAGCAAAACACCCTTCACTTAAACGCACACACGGGGCACGGCCCACACTGTAGTGGTCCCCGCAACCCACTGGGGTGGCCCACTCGAAGGCCCCCTCGAGCAGGTTCCGCCTCGCTCGAGGGTTTACGCCTCCCTCGAGCGGGCTCGGCCTCGCTCGAGGGTTCACGGCCCCCTCGAGCGGGTTCCGCCTCGCTTGAGGGCTCGCCTCCGCCTCGCTCGAGGCTCCCTCACACGCGCGCCCGTTCCCGCACGCGGGTACGGGCCTTTAATGCTCTGACACGGCGTGGCGGCGCCATCATGCGCCTGGGAATCACGCCCCGGCTCTGTTGCACCAACTCCCTAGAGGGAACCCATCCCCGCTACTGTGGGGGACTGTGCGATGTGGCTGGTGCCAGTCCCGTGACACCGCGCCGCCTACTCCCGTACGACTAACGCGCCACGCCCTCGAAGGGGGGCCGACCACACCCTCGAGCCACTTTCTCGTGATCTTGCAGGGCTAGGTCGCGATGCTAGGCCGGCGGGACGCCATCCCCACCACTGTTGGTCCTGTGCGGCCGCCCCCGTGCGTGCAGTGCCACGCCAAGCGCTGTTATAACCACTCCGGCGCTGTGAGGCACGCGGGAATGGGACGCCGCCACTGTATCCCGTACGGATCGACGTCAACGGCTTCCATAAGCCTTTCTGAAGACGCCACGGCCAACCACTACGCCTCTACCCTCGAAGCTACCACTGTTCGGGTACAAGACGCGCCATGATGACTGGATCGTGGCAAGGACCGCCAAGGCGGCCGCCTACTCTGCAGCGCCGCACACCATACTTCCCCATGTAGCTAAATAGTGCGACATGCTTGTAATTCGCCCTCTCCTTGGCCTATAAAAGGAAGGTGAACCCCCTTGCCGCAGGGGACAGGACAGGAGACATCGACACACACTCCACAATTCTCCCACAACATCGCCAACAACCTCAGACACTTCACCAGGGACTTGGAGGCCACGCCTCCTCTCCCGCCTTGCTTGTAGCCGCCCCACTACAGGCACCCCGGTGCAAAGCAATATAGTGCGATGAGCACACAACTGCTGGACGTACGGCCCCGGCCGGAACCAGGATAAAATCTCGTGTCTCTTGTTGCTTAGCACCGACCATTGAGGGATAGACCTTGGCGCTTACTACTAGTTAGTGTCGGGACTACTTTTCGCACCGACAGTTGGCGCCCACCGTGGGGCTCACCAGCGCTAAAGGTCAATCCGCCATCAACTCCCTCCATGGTGATTCGCACCGAGTACCGTGGTACGCGCTACTCCATTGGCAGCTCGGACCCCCTCCCCGCCGGGTTCGAAATCCGGTTCGGGGGCCTGAACTTTTAGGTCACGGGGAACGGCTACCTGATGCGCCTCACCAACCGCGAGGAACTCCGTGCGCGGCGCCAAGCCTGGTCCGCCCGGTTGCCGGCCGCACGCGTCGCCACGACGCAAACGCCCCGCCGGCACGGACGGGCGCGGGGCCCGTCGGCGTCATACGCCGGGCGCGGTCGGAGCGACGGCACGGCGGCGCGTTGCCTCGCAACGCGGCGCGCCCGTCGGCACAACGACGGCCGCCCCGGCGGGGAGCGCTGCTCGTCTCGGGCCGCGCTTCCCCATCGGTCTGCGCGACGCCACTGCGGCCTACACCGCCAACACCGTCGCCAGCACCACGATGCGCAGGGTTCCCCCTGGCCGCCATGTTTACGTCGCCAGGGATCCTAGCGCTTCCGCTGGCGATGAGTCGTCCCTGGGCTCCCTCGACGCATTGCCACCCGCCACCTCGCATGGGTACGCAGATGCCAGCGAGATCGTGCACACCTGCGAAGGGTGCCAATTCTACACCCGAAAATCCAACCTCCCTGCGCACGTCCTGCAGACCATCCCCATTACATGGCCTTTCGCCGTGTGGGGGCTGGACATCGTCGGGCCCTTGCGAAAGGTGCCCGGGGGCTTCACCCACCTGTTGGTCGCGATCAACAAATTTTCCAAATGGGTGGAGGTGCGCCCCATCACGAACCTCAGGGCGGAGCAAGCGGTGACATTCTTCACCGACATCGTCCATCGTTTTGGAGTGCCAAACTCCATCATCACCGACAACGGGTCCCAGTTCACGGACAGGAAATTCCTAGAGTTTTGTGACAAATTCCACATCAGTGTGGATTGGGCAGCTGTGGCACACCCACAGACCAACGGTCAAGTAGAGCGTGCCAACGGCATGATCCTACAAGGCCTCAAGCCCAGAATTTTCGACCAGCTGAACAAGTCTGGTCGGAAATGGCTCTAGGAATTGCCTGCGGTCGTGTGGAGCCTAAGGACCACCCCAAGCAGAGCCACCGGGTTCACCCTGTTCTTTCTAGTCCATGGCGCGGAGGCCGTCCTCCCCACGGACTTAGAGTATGGGTCGCCCAGGGTGCAAGGCTACGACGAGGACACCAACCAGCGAGCCCGCGAGGACTCACTGGACCAGCTGGACGAAGCACGCCTCGTGGCCTTGATGCACTCCGCAAGATACCAGCAGTCCCTAAGGCATTACCAAGCTCGAAAGGTGCGCCGGCGGGACTTCAGCGAGGGGGATTTGGTCTTAAGGCTACGCCAAGACAACCAAGGATGCCACAAGCTATCACCTCCGTGGGAGGGACCCTACGTCGTGGTGAAGGTGCTAAAGCCCGGCATGTACAAGCTGGCCAACGAGGACGGCGAGGAACTCACCAACGCTTGGAACATCCAGCAGCTACGTCGCTTCTATCCCTAGCTAGGATTTCCAAGTTTTTTCTGTTGTAAATCGCAAAGTCCAACACCCCAGTTGGCGGCACAAATGTAAACAACAGCAATTTAATAAAAAGGGCAACTCGGCTTTCCCCTGAAACCCAAGTCACCCTCGGGGGCTACTACGGGGGCATCCCCACCAAAAAATGGTCCCATTTTTTCGCAAAAAAAACCCACGTGCGCTAAGTTTGGCTCAACCTTAGCCTCGAGCAAAGTTCAAACAGGGCGCGGATGGCTTAGAGGAAAGGATGCACGAGCCAGAGATAGCCTACGCCTCCACGAGGATACGACCCTTCTCTCTTGCCTCCAGACCAGCAGGCCGCTCGCGAAAATCGAACTCCCCTAACTTGAATTTACTCAGGCAAAGGAAGAAACAAAACAGTGCCATAAAAATAACAAGCATCATTTGCTCCCACAAGTTCTTGAAACAAAAAGATTATTCATTTACATGGCCGCGTGGCCCACATACTAACGTATGAACAAAAAAGGCCTAGCGCCCAGCAATCTTCAGGCCTAAGGAGCGTCAGCTTCAGCAGCGTGTGGAAACAGGAACTCCTCGAAGGCCTCGGCGAGCGCCTCGGCGGCGTCAGCAGCTAACGCGTCCACGCGCTCCATCGCCACTTCATCCTCGACGCCCTCCGGGACGATGTAGCCCTCTGCCACGGCTTCGAAGTTGATCTCATAGTGAGATCGCACCACTCCAAGAGTCTTCTGGACGCCGAGGTGTAGAGCGCGGCGCATGCGCCCGGAGACGTGCCCGCGGAGGGTGCACAGGCGGCTGGCCAACGAGCTTCCAACCTGCACCTCGCCCTCCTCCACGGCCTGGCAGGTCTCGAGGGCCGCGGAACGCAGCTCCAATAGCTCCCGCTCGGAGGAGTTGTAGGAAGCCTGCAGCGCTGTCACACCCGATTTTACAAGGAAAACCGAATGCATCTCATATGTGCGCCAGGATCATTTACACACACATGATAGACAAAACGAGAGTAATACCATTGCTGTAATAAAACGTACAAGAGTTTAAACCAGTATGATATCCATTATTACATCCATAGGGGTGGACTCGAAGGTCCGAACAAAACGATAACTAAACGACGACGAGCAACTCCATCGGCGACATCCACGGGCATGATGAGCGGGGGATCCGCATGCCTAGAACTCCTCGAATTCACTCCAGTACTCTTCCTCGCCTCCGACGTTCTCCTGCGAACGGCGGTAAGCAAGGGTGAGCACACTTATGGTTGGAGCTCGGCAAGTGGGGGAAACAATGCAAGGCTATCAAGGATAGGCTATGGTTCACGACGGTAAGCATTTTATAAGTTGGTCAAGTTTTATTAGCAAGCACCTAGTTACTAGATGTAAGTGTGTACCAACCCATTTAACCTTAAAAGAAACCTCAAACCAAACCTCCAACCCATGATTTGCATTAATCTTCCAGTTTATTAATCATGTGAGGGTCCAAGCCGCTCGTGACCGTGAGCACGGGCGATCGATCGGTTTTACACTGCGAGAGGTTGCACACTTTACCCACGGTTCGTGTTCCCCAACTTGCCGGGTTAGCTAGACTCTTAAACACTTCCAAGGTGAGTGGCTAGGGGTCCACTACGAAGCCTTTACAAAGGAAAGAAGAGAAACCAACGACCCGCAACAAGTATACGAGCGGCGGAGCGGGCCATAACCCTCCCTAGTGGTCAACACCTTAGCCAAGGTTGCTACCCCAAAAGGACCGGGCTATACCCCTTCAACTCCGGCCCCCTGTGCCCCTCTCGGAAAAGAGCTATCAGCTAACCCACTCTCCTAATTAATTGGCTAAGCCAGAGCCATGTGGACTGTGGTTGTACTGTTATCTTGGGTGGTTCTCCATGTTCCGATTATGAATCAAGTTATCTTGTTTTAAGCACAAACACATTATATAAGCAAAACTGAAAAGTATAACAGAAACAGAGCATAACCAACTCATGTAGAGCAAACTAAGCATTTATCTACCCCAAACATTTGTTTAAACAGGGTTGATCAAGGTAAAGTGGTAAAGCATCTAGTCAAGTCCTTAGCTAGGTGTTTGCCCATCAGATTTATGCATAACAACAGGAATAGTAAACATTGTTTAGCATGCAGTGTCATAGGTTCAAAAAGATTATGCAGAGGGGGAAAGCCACTTGCCTTCCTCTACAAGCTGGGTGAAATCCTCCTCGAAGACAGGTTCTTCCTGATCACTTCCGACAGGGAGCTCAGACGAAACAGGCACGATATCTACGAGTCAAACATGGATAAATATCAATAAACAAAACAGTACACCAAACAAGTAACAAAAGCTGGTAAATTTCTTGTTTAAAAGATTCTACTCGTCGAGACGATCATTTCGGTAATAGAACGCTAAAAACGGAGTTAAAACGAGAAAGATATGATTAAAACGGTTTACGGGGACCTATACGCAAGAAAACTAAGTTTACGGGGTTGTTTATGAATAAAATCGGGGGCTAAAACATTTTTATAAACTAAATCGAGAGGGTCTAGGTGCAAAAAGGAGTGTAAAGGGCCTAAAACAAAATTATCCGGGGTAGACGGGGGTTAGTTTGCAAAAATCGGGACCTATCCGTGAATATTCTTAAAGGTGGAAGGACCGGCTTGCTAATATTTGAAAACTCGGGGGCTCTTAAACAAATGCGCCAACTCGGCACCGTGGATCTCGGATCCAACGGCTAAGGAGGCCGTGGACCGGCGGTGGGCGCGGTCCTTGGGTCCATGGTGGACCGGCCACTTAAATCGAAGGGGCACGCGCCCGGACCGTCCATCGCAGATCGCACGGTCCCGGACGCGTGCGTGCGGCGAGCGGCGGCGACGACACCGGAGACGGGGGCGGCGCGGCGGCGCGCGGCGGCGCTTCGCCGCACGAGCTGCGGAGTGAGCTTCCGGCCATCTTTTCGTGCACGAGTGGGTGCAACACACAGAGGAGAAGCTTGCGCATGCATCTAGGGGTTCAGGGGAGGGTCTCGGGCATCCACAGCGGCCGGCCGCGGAAGAGGGGCGGAACCGGCGCTCCCGGCGAGCCCGCGCGGGTGCTGCTGTGCACAAGAGAGAGGGAAAAGGGTGGGGCGATTTTGCTCACCACGCAGAGGCAACGAGAGCGGGCACACAGTCGACGAGGAAGCGTTGAAGGTGGAGCTCGACTTCGATGGCGAGCTCAGCGGCGATCCGGCGGATGACGACATGGCGCAGCTCGGTCCCGAGACGACGATGCGTCCCTGGAGCAAAGAGAGAGGGAGAGAGGTAAGCCACGCGTGCAAAGGAGAAGAAGGGAGGGAGACGGAGTACTTCACTGTCGGCGTTTGCTCCGGTGGCGGCGGAAACAGATGCGGCGGCGCTGGTGGAGTTGGGCTCGGGCACACGCGTTGGTGAGCCGGGGTTGCAAAGGGAAGGGCAGGAGCTTGAGCGCGAGCTTAAATAGGGCCAGAGGAAGGGAAGGGGGAAAAAGGAAGCGACGGCCGTGCCTATGGCCATGGGGCGCCGGCGGCCGGATTCCAAACGTTTGGGGCGGGATTAAAGGAAACTGATGAGGATTAAAGGGAGGGGTAACTAATCCCTGGTGCTCCGGCGCTTGATTGATTGCCTTGATGGCCAGAGGGAGCAATGGAAGGCGGGCGGGCGCAGCGGGATCCGCGGCGGCGCCGCCGTGCAGAGGAAGGAAAGGGGGAGGGGGAAGGAAGGGGAAACTGACCAGTGGGTCCCAGCCGTCAGCGACTCAAAGAAAAAAGAAAAAGGAAGGGGGAAGATGGGCTGACGCGGGAGGCCGGCTGGGCCGCCTGGGCCAAAAAGAGCCGGGGCGCTTTTTGTTTTTTTCCTTTTTTTAAACTTCTTTTCAAACCATTTTCCAACT
The DNA here is from genome assembly GCA_947561735.1 of Cenchrus americanus. NCBI lineage: Eukaryota > Viridiplantae > Streptophyta > Magnoliopsida > Poales > Poaceae > Cenchrus > Cenchrus americanus. Next base: position 64,359,444 of record OX387240.1, read on the forward strand.
CTAATTCAATTCAAACCTTTTCAAACTTTTCTCAAGAATTTTATAGACTTTTTAGAAACCACACAAGCAACCAAAAGCCATGCAAGCCAAAAGATGATGCACATATACTTGTTGTCTCTAAGTTTATTAAATTATCTTTATTATTTTTAGAGCTCAATTTAATTAGCAATTTAATCTCCTTAAATCCCTAAGACAAATTTAAGTTGCTAAGTAAATTTTAGTGATGGAATTTTAGGGTGTCACAAATCCTACCCCCTTAAAGAGAATCTCGTCCCGAGATTCAGAAGACTTAGAGAACAGCTGAGGAAAATCTTCCTTGAGTTCATCCTCTCTTTCCCAAGTTGCCTCTTCCTCAGTGTGATGACTCCACTGCACTTTACACATTCTGATGATCTTACTCCTGGTAACTCTTTTTCTGACACATCCAAGATCTTAACAGGGTATTCTTTATATGCCAGGTCATTCTCCATTTGAATATCCTCTAACTGTACCGGTTCTATTCTAACCTCACTTGTGCATTTCTTTAGCTGTGATACATGAAACACGTCATGAACTCCTGACAACTGTGCTGACAACTCTAACTGGTATGCTACTTCTCCTTTCCGTTCTAAAATCTTGAAAGGTCCGATAAATCGAGGTGATAATTTTCCCCTAACATTAAACCTTCGTAACCCCCGAATAGGTGACACTCTGAGGTATGCATAATCACCGACTTCCAAAATCACCTCTCTTCGCCGAGGATCAGCATAACTCTTCTGTCTTGACTGCGCTGCCTTAAGATTCTCCCTTATGATTTCAACTTGCTTTTCTGCTTCTCGTATGCTGTCCGGTCCAAAGAATTGCCTTTCACCAGTCTGATTCCAAAACAACGGTGTTCTACACTTCCTTCCATACAGAGCTTCAAAAGGTGCCATTTTGATGCTGGACTGATAGCTGTTGTTATAAGCAAACTCTGCATAAGGTAAACTCTTATCCCAACTGCCACTGTTCTTTAACGCACAAGCCCTCAACATATCCTCGAGTATCTGATTTGTTCTCTCTGTCTGCCCATCTGTCTGAGGATGGTATGCTGAGCTGAAGTTTAACTTTGTATCCATCGATTCATGCAACTTCTGCCAAAACCGTGAAGTGAACTGTGTGCCTCGATCTGACACTATCTTCTTCGGTACTCCGTGCAAACACACTATCCTTGAATTATACAACTCGGCTAGCTTCACTCTGTATAGGTCGTCTTCACTGGAATGAAGTGCGCTACCTTGGTTAGTCTATCCACAATAACCCAAATAGAATCATACCCGTCACGAGTACGAGGTAATCCTACTATGAAATCCATACCGATTTCCTCCCATTTCCACTCAGGTACCTTCAGAGGCTGTAGCAATCCTGCTGGTCTTTGATACTCAGCCTTCACTCTTTGACACACATCACACAAAGCTACATGAGCTGCTACATCTTTCTTCATCCCATACCACCAGTATCTCTGCTTCAAGTCCTGATACATCTTGGTACTACCAGGGTGTATAGAGTAAGCTGAATCATGTGCTTCCTTCAAAATAGCTTCTCTCAACTCCTTGATCTCAGGTACACAGATTCTGTTCTTAAACCACACTATTCCTTGCTCGTCTTCTCTGAATTATGGAACTTTGCCTAGTTTAATTAACTTCTTGTATTCTGCAATCTTGTCATCAGTCAACTGTCCCTTCCTGATATCCTGTTCAAGGGTCGACTCAATCTCTAACGTCAGAGTCTCACTCGAAGCAACCATTCCCAAGTTAAGCTGTGCCATCTCCCAACATAGCTCCTGAGGTAACAGGTGTCCTATCAGCATGCTAGTCTGTCCCTTCCGACTCAAAGCATCTGCCACAACATTTGCCTTTCCTGGATGGTACTGGATATCCAAATCATAATCCTTAATCAACTCCAACCATCTTCTTTTCCTCAAATTCAAATCCTTCTGAGTAAAGATATACTTCAGACTCTTATGGTCAGTAAAGATCTTACACTTGTTCCCAATCATGTAATGTCTCCAGATCTATAATGCGTGAACAACCGCAGCTAACTCAAGATCATGAGTAGGATAGTTCTGCTCATGTTTCCTCAACTGTCTTGAAGCATAAGCTACTACCTTTCCTTCTTGCATTAACACACATCCCAACCCTTGCCGAGAGGCATCACAGTATACATCGAACCCTTTGTGTATGTCTGGCATAATCAACACAGGTGCTGTGGTCAGCCTCTTCTTCAACTCCTCAAAACTAGCCTGACACTTCTCATCCCACTTGAATTCTCTTCCTTTCTCGAGCAGAGTGGTAAGTGGCTTCACTATCTTAGAAAACCCTTCAATGAACCTCCGATAGTATCCTGCAAGTCCAAGGAAACTTCTGATCTCTGGCACATTCTTAGGCGGACTCCAGTTCAATACATCCCGAACCTTGCTTGGATCGACTGCTATGCCTCCATCTGTGATGATGTGTCCGAGAAAAGAGACCTCCTTCAACCAGAAAGCACACTTGCTGAACTTGGCATACGGTCGATGTTCCCGTAGCTTCGTAACACAAGCCTCAGATGTTCTTCATGTTCTTCCTCACTCCGAGAGAATACCAATATGTCATCAATGAATACCACAACAAACTTATCCAGATACTCCATGAATACCTTGTTCATCAAATACATAAAGTATCTTTGGTGCATTGGTCAGGCCAAAGGACATCATAGTGAACTCATATAACCCGTATCTAGATGTGAATGCTGTCTTTGGTATATCCTCCACACGGATTTTTAAGTGGTGATAACCTGATCTAAGATCTATCTTAGAGAAGGCCTTAGCTCCTCTCATCTGATCAAACAAATCCTCAATCCGAGGTAAAGGGTATTTATTCTTGATAGTAACCTCGTTAAGTGATCGATAGTCTATACACAACCTCCTAGATCCATCCTTCTTATCAACGAAGAGTGTGGGGGCTCCCCATGGTGATGAACTAGGACGGATAAACCCTTTACTAAGTAATTCTTCAATTTGTTTCTTTAATTCAGCTAGATCTTTAACATCCATTCTATATGGTCTTTTAGATATGGGAGCAGTACCAGGTATAAGTTCAATACTAAATTCAATGTCACGATCAGGTGGCATACCTGGCAAATCCTCTGGAAACACATCAGGGAATTCATTCACTACTCTTATATCCTCCAAGGCCTTGCCTTCAACAGAGTTCATAACTCCTTTGCTAGATGAGGGTGCACTCACATATTCTACTCTTTCCCCTTGAGGACCGGTTAAACGATCGACCTCTTCCGACACTGAATAACTCCATCACAACTCCTTAACCAATCCATACCAAGAATGACATCTATTCCCCATGATTTTAGAACTACCAGATTAGCAAGAAAGTCTACCCCCATGATATTAATCTTTACTTGTGGGCATATATGACCAGTTTTCATTTCTCCCCCAGGAGTACTAACTATCAGTGGGTTCTTCATTGTACTCATAGATAAGTTATATTTTGCCACAAATTGATCAGTTATGAATGAATGTGATGCTCCTGAATCAAATAATACGGTAGCAGAGTACGAGTTGACGAAAAACGTACCCAATACCACGCCGGCATCATTCTGAGCTTGCTCCACTGATACATGATTGACTCGGCCACGCACATGACTCTGCTGGCCTCTCTTGCTGGGTGTCTGTGGAGTACGAGCCTGCGAAGATGGCTGCCCAGTCCTGTTTCCACTGTCTCTCTGCGGAGTCTGCATCACCCTCTTAGGACAGTTGTTAGCATAATGCCCCAGCTCTCCACACTTGAAGCATCCACCGTCGAACGGGGTTGGTGTTTCGACGGGTGCCCCGCAGTTGTTGCTAGGACGACTCGCACTGAGGGGTAGGAGCTCTGGGTGTCTGAGGATTGAAGCGCTGAGGCTGAAACGAGCGCTGCAGCTGCATGTTCTGTGGGTACCTCCCAGCTTGTCCACCAGGACGATATGGAGTCAAGCTCTGCTGAGAACTGTAACGGGGACGGGTGTTACTGCTAGACTGCCCATGAGACTGAAACTTGCGTTTCTGTTCACCCATCTCCTTTCTCTTGCTTTCCAGCCCAATAGCTTTGTTCACCGGCGTACGAAAGTACGGGAAGATGTGACTCGCAAGAGATAGTTCGGAGGACCAATCAAGCCATCCGGGAACCTTTCCCCGCCTCTTTCGATCAGTGTTGACTTCATCAGGTGCATAGCGTGATAAGTGAGTGAACTTGTCCAGATACTCAGTCACTGACATATTGCCTTGCCTCAGTGACAAGAACTCCCCTTGCTTAAGCTTGAGAACCCCTGAAGGAATGTGGTAAGTACGGAAGTTGTCACGGAATTCCTGCCAAGTGATGTTCTGCCTGTTGGGATGAGCGATTGAGTACGCATCCCACCAATGCGCGCCCGCCCCACAAGTCTCCCGGACAGCATACAGGACCATCTCTCTATCAGTGCACTGCACAATCTCCAGCTTCTTGGTGATAGTTTTCAGCCAGTCATCAGCATCCAGTGGATCAGCTGAGTGGGAAAATGTAGGGGGATGGTGGCTCATGAACTCCTTGTGCCTGTCCCTTGGTGGCGGGGGTGGTGGAGGGATCGGCTGTGGTGGCTGGTTCTGTTGGGCTTGCATCTGCTGCACTGTGTTGGTAAGGTTTTGAATCAATTGCATCTGCGCTGCCAGGAACTGCTGCATGTTTGGGTCCATTGCTTGGTTGATCGGTGGAGGTGGTGCTGGGTTTTGCTGATTTGCAATATGTGCCCGGATCACAGGTGGCACGTCTTGACCTCCTCCGGACCTGGTGTTTACCATCTGACCGTTAGAAAAATCATATCTCAGATAATCGTACTTGAATCATTGCATAAGAGGATAACTCAAAATAAAATGACAGCATGTACTTCAGTTAAGACAGATTCTGTTGACCTCAAAGAATTATGCATAACTTTCTGTGTAATTGTCCAATGACCACAAAGTTTTACCAGATTATAATGTATAAAATTATGGAACCATCCCAACTGGAATCACCTCATTTGGATATGTATAAATCGAGATATAATTCAAACAGTACAGCTATATCAGCAGAAATTTACAGATTCTGACTTGTTCATTACTTCGTGCATAACTCCCAGAATATGTATTGTATACTATTGAATTTTTGACAGAAATTCATCCTCTAAATTTGTGAACTAACCCAACTGGTTTCATGTCATTTGGAGTTCTGTAGCTTGAGTTATAAGCAAAACATTACTGATATGTCATATGATCATGCGAAAACAGATTTGATCCAATCAAACTTGCATAAGAGATTAAGCAATGATAACCGATAGAACCCAAACCAAACTTTAATTAACTTAAGATTTCAGATTGCATAGTGGCCATCACTCCACCATACAATTCACAATCAAGCAAAGATCCAACTCAAGCATGTTTGCAAACAGCATTCATTATTACAAGCAAATACGTTCACGCAGGAACGGTCTATCGAAAAGGTAAATGATAAGGGCGAGCATCCTAGGATCCTAGCCAAGACGAGTGGTAGCTTCATCAGTGCCGTAACGAAGCCTCTTGCGCGGAGGGGAAGCTGTAGTCTGATATGGCATGACCTCCTGAGGCAGTCGCTGTCCTGCCAGCTGTGCTTCCAGACGTGCTATCTTTGCTCGAGCGACCGTAGCTCTTCATGATACTTGTTTATCTCCAAAGTTGCTCCCTCCGGATCCGCGTTCGAGCAGCGATCACCCGTGCCAAGACATCAATGCGATCATTGCCTCCGCCGGCACCACGGTCACTTCGTGCCACTTGCACGTCGAGGCACATGACGATACTCCGATTGGAACAACTGCACCCGATTAGCATGGCAGACCGACCAGAGCGCCCTCCTTGCTGCATCATTCACCGCAGCGTCATCCGTAGAGAACTGAGCTGTGCTATGGTGAGATGAGCGATACCTCCATCCTTCAGTATCATTCAGAGGCTTCCTGATGTAAACTCTGCAAGTGTAGTAATCCCTCATTCTAGGCTTAGTGAAATGCTTGGTCACATAGAGAGGCCTTATGGTATACCCCAGATACCTCAGAACATTCCACAGAAGAATGCAGAACTGTCCATTCTCAGCTTCAGTAGAGTGTTTGTGGTATTCAGCTCCATGGTAGCGGGGATCCTCATCTTCCTCTGGGTTGCCAACAGCATTGTCACCATCATCCTCACCCACACTGTCATCACTGGAGTCTTCTGGGTCACCTTCTTCACCTTCTGGCACAGGATCAGCAAGTGCATGGGGTGCTTCCTCATTGACTGCAGGCGCTGGTGGGATCACGATGTCACCATCTGCGTCTGCCTCTAGCACTGTGCCATCGTACAGCTGTGGCTGTTCCAATGGCTCTTCTGGCTCCTCCTCCTCCATCTCGACTTCTTCAGGATCCTCTTCTTCTTCTTCTGGCTGGACCTCCTCTGGGTCTTCCTCCACCTCAACCTCGGGCCGGAACTCCTCCTCGTTCCTCCTCAACATCTTCAAGACGATGGCGAGGGGCCACCGTCCCGAAGGGAAACGCCCACCGTTGCTCTTGCGAGGGGTCATGTAAGTCCCGGCCATCTGTCAAAGCAAAAGCGATCTCGAGTACGAATAAATCAAAATGATAGTTTAAAATGATAAACAAAATTAAATTAGATTTTTAATGCGTAAATAAGATGATTTGAAGTATGATAAGGCTTTCTAGAACATGAATCCTTAATTTCGTCCATTTCTAACTAAGGCTGCGACCTACGGATCATCACGGCTCCGGTACCACTTTGTCACACCCGATTTTACAAGGAAAACCGAATGCATCTCATATGTGCGCCAGGATCATTTACACACACATGATAGACAAAACGAGAGTAATACCATTGCTGTAATAAAACGTACAAGAGTTTAAACCAGTATGATATCCATTATTACATCCATAGGGGTGGACTAGAAGGTCCGAACAAAACGATAACTAAACGACGACGAGCAACTCCATCGCTGACATCCACAGGCATGATGACTGGGGGATCCGCATGCCTAGAACTCCTCGAAGTCACTCCAATACTCTTCCTCGCCTCCGACGTTCTCCTCTGAACAGCGGTAAGCAAGGGTGAGCACACTTATGGTTGGAGCTCAGCAAGTGGGGGAAACAATGCAAGGCTATCAAGGATAGGCTATGGTTCACAGCGGTAAGCATTTTATAAGTTGGTCAAGTTTTATTAGCAAGCACCTAGTTACTAGATGTAAGTGTGTACCAACCCATTTAACCTTAAAAGAAACCTCAAACCAAACCTCCAACCCATGATTTGCATTAATCTTCCAGTTTATTAATCATGTGAGGGTCCAAGCCGCTCGTGACCGTGAGCACGGCTGATCGATCAGTTTTACACTCTACAGAGGTTGCACACTTTACCCACAGTTCGTGTTCCCCAACTTGCCCGGGTTAGCTAGACCCTTAAACACTTCCAAGGTGAGTGGCTAGGGGTCCAATACGAAGCCTTTACAAAGGAAAGAAGAGAAACCAACAGCCCGCAACAAGTTATAAGAGCGCGAGCGGGCCATAACCCTCCCTAGTGGTCAACACCTTAGCCAAGGCTGCTACCCCAAAAGGACCGGGCTATACCCCTTCAACTCGGCCCCCCGTGCCCCTCTCGGAAAAGAGCTATCAGCTAACCCACTCTCCTAATTAATTGGCTAAGCCAGAGCCATGTGGACTGTGGTTGTACTGTTATCTTGGGTGGTTCTCCATGTTCCGATTATGAATCAAGTTATCTTGTTTTAAGCACAAACACGTTATATAAGCAAAACTGAAAAGTATAACAGAAACAGAGCATAACCAACTCATGTAGAGCAAACTAAGCATTTATCTACCCCAAACATTTGTTTAAACAGGGTTGATCAAGGTAAAGTGGTAAAGCATCTAGTCAAGTCCTTAGCTAGGTGTTTGCCCATCAGATTTATGCATAACAACAGGAATAGTAAACATTGTTTAGCATGCAGTGTCATAGGTTCAAAAAGATTATGTAGAGGGGGAAAGCCACTTGCCTTCCTCTACAAGTTGGGTGAAATCCTCCTCGAAGACAGGTTCTTCCTGATCACTTCCGACAGGGAGCTTAGACGAAACAGGCACGATATCTACGAGTCAAACATGGATAACAATCAATAAACAAAACAGTACACCAAACAGTAACAAAACTGGTAAATTTACTGTTTAAAAGATTCTACTCGCCGAGACGATCATTTCGGTATATAGAACGCTAAAAACGGAGTTAAAACGAGAAAGATATGATTAAAACAGTTTACAGGGACCTATCTGCAAGAAAACTAAGTTTACAGGGCTGTTTATGAATCAAATCAGGGGCTAAAACATTTTTATAAACTAAATCAGAGGGGTCTAGGTGCAAAAAGGAGTGTAAAGGGCCTAAAACAAAATTATCCAGGGTAGACAGGGGTTAGTTTGCAAAAATCAGGACCTATCCGTGAATATTCTTAAAGGTGGAAGGACCGGCTTGCTAATATTTGAAAACTCAGGGGCTCTTAAACAAATCTGCCAACTCAGCACCGTGGATCTCAGATCCAACGGCTAAGGAGGCCGTGGACCGGGCAGTGGGCGCGGTCCTTGGGTCCATGGTGGACCGGCCACTTAAATCGAAGGGGCACGCGCCCCGGACCGTCCATCGCAGATCGCACGGTCCTGGACGCGTGCGTGCGGCGAGCGGCGGCGACGACACGGAGACGGGGGCGGCGCGCGCGCGCGCGCGGCGGCGCTTCGCCGGCACGAGCTCTGGAGTGAGCTTCCTGCCATCTTTTCGTGCACGAGTGGGTGCAACACACAGAGGAGAAGCTTGCGCACGCATCTAGGGGTTCAGGGGAGGGGCTCGGGCATCCACGGCGGCCGGCGCCGGAAGGGGGCGGAACCGCTGCTCCGGCGAGCCCGTGCGGGTGCTGCTGTGCACAAGAGAGAGGGAAAAAGGTGGGGCGGTTTTGCTCACCACGCAGAGGCAACGAGAGCGGGCACACAGTCGACGAGGAAGCGTTGAAGGTGGAGCTCGACGTCGACGGCGAGCTCAGCGGCGATCCGGCGGATGACGACACGGCGCAGCTCGGTCCCGAGACGACGATGCGTCCCTGGAGCAAAGAGAGAGGGAGAGAGGTAAGCCACGCGTGCAAAGGAGAAGAAGGGAGGGAGACGGAGTACTTCACCGTCGGCGTTTGCTCCGGCGGCGGCGGAAACAGAGGCGGCGGCGCTGGTGGAGTTGGGCTCGGGCACGCGCGTTGGTGAGCCGGGGTTGCAAAGGGAAGGGCAGGAGCTTGAGCGCGAGCTTAAATAGGGCCAGAGGAAGGGAAGGGGGGAAAAAGGAAGCGGCGGCCGTGCCTATGGCCATGGGGCGCCGGCGGCCGGATTCCAAACGTTTGGGGCGGGATTAAAGGAAACTGATGAGGATTAAAGGGAGGGGTAACTAATCCCTGGTGCTCCGGCGCTTGATTGATTGCCTTGATGGCCAGAGGGAGCAAAGGAAGGCGGGCGGGCGCAGCGGGATCCGCGGCGGCGCCGCCGTGCAGAGGAAGGAAAGGGGGAGAGGGAAGGAAGGGGAAACTGACCAGTGGGTCCCAGCCGTCAGCGGCTCAAAGAAAAAGAAAAGGGAAGGGGGAAGATGGGCTGACGCGGGAGGCCGGCTGGGCCGCCTGGGCCAAAAAGAGCCGGGGCGCTTTTTGTTTTTTTTTCCTTTTTTTTAAACTTCTTTTCAAACCATTTTCCAACTCTAATTCAATTCAAAACTTTTCAAACTTTTCTCAAGAATTTTATAGACTTTTTAGAAACCACACAAGCAACCAAAAGCCATGCAAGCCAAAAGATGATGCACATATACTTGTTGTCTCTAAGTTTATTAAATTATCTTTATTATTTTTAGAGCTCAATTTAATTAGCAATTTAATCTCCTTAAATCCCTAAGACAAATTTAAGTTGCTAAGTAAATTTTAGTGATGGAATTTTAGGGTGTCACAAGCGCCTCGGCCCGGTTGGTCGCGTGCCCCAGCTCGGTGCGCAAGCCTGAACGTTGCCAGCGAAAGAAATCAGAAGGAGGAATGGACCTTCAAAGGAAAGATCAGCAAAACAAGAGACGAAACGGTGACCTACCTTCAACCTGCTTCTTCTCCACCTCGACGGCGCGGCTCTCGGCCTCGACCACTTGCTGCAGGCTGACGACGGTGGCGCTCTGCTCCTTGAGGGACTGCTCCAGACCCGCACTCGTGATGCTGAGAGCTACCAGTTCGTCCTCAAGCTTCGAGAACTCAGCGTTCCGCTCCTCCAGCGACTTCTGCGCCGCCTCGCGAGCGGTACGCTCCCGCTCGAGCGCCGACCGGGCGTCGGCAAGAGCGGTCCGCTCCCCGCCGGAGCCGCCCCTCGGCCCCACGACGGGCGGCACGCTCTTGCGGGAGCCGGTCCTCCGTGGCGGCGAGCGCGGCCGACCTTGGCGTCGAGGGTGGCCTTCAGCTCGTCGGCCTCCTTGGCCTTCTGCTCAGCCGCGCGCGCCCTCTCCTCGGCCTGGCTCTGCTGGGCCTGCGCCTCCCGGAGCCACGAGCGGAGCTCCTGATTGTCAGCCCGGACGGTGACCACCTCCGCCTCCCAGTTGGACGCCAACGTGCGCATCCTCTCCAGATCCCCCCGCGCTTGCTGCAGCGCCTCATCCCGATCGATGAGGGCTGTGCAAATCCGTTCGAGGGTGGAGGGGCGCGCCGCGGCCTGCCTTTCACACTCCTGGAGCTGGTTGCGTAGGGCCTCAGCCCGGTACGACAGCCAGCTGTCCGGGGTCCCCAAGGCGTCTGCGAGCGCGTCGAAGGCGTCACGCTGCTCCTGGAGGTGGCGAAGCTCAACGCTCATCTGGTCGAAGGCGCCATACTTGTCGCGGGCGCGGTGCTTGAGCTCCTGCCGCCAACAGATCAGAACCAGTAAGCGTCGCGCTGCAAGAAACAAACACGAAGGCGAAGAAGTCGAAGAAAAGGGGCAACAATGCCTCACCTGGAAGACGCGCCACGCCGGGCCCCGTGGATCCGCAGCGCCTCGTTCAACGCCCGGTTGAGCGCAGCGCCATGGTCACGGAGCTCCCCCCACAGCTGCTGCTCCTCTTAAGCGTCAGCGAAGGCGGGCGGCTCGTCGACGCGCCCCTCTCCCGAGGCAGAGTGGCCGGCGTGGGAAGAAGAAGCCTCAGCGCCGAGCCCTCGGCCTCCGGCCACCATGTGGCCATCCCACCGCCTCACGAGCGCCCCCTCCTCCTGTGGCTCAGGGGAGGGCACGGGGAAGTTCACCCACTGGTCCCACCCGGGCGGCAGGGAGTCGTCGTCCGGGATCTCCACCGCCACCGCCCGGGAGCTGCCGGTGAGTGCGGGCCCTCGCTGCGTCCCCACCGCCGCATCCGACCGCGCCTCCGTGGGCTGCGATCTCCCGCCGCGGCGCCACGGCCCGCCGCCTCGGCCGCGTCCAAGCGGCCGCGGCACCGAGCGGCCCTCCGCGGCGCACGCCGCCGGCAATGCCACGGCCGGCCGGCGCCGCCGGCCGTGCCCCCGCTTCCGCCTCGCCTCGCCACGGCCACCGTCCGCTGCGCCTCCTCCACGACCGACGCCCGCCGCTCCTCGGCGACCGCCGGCCGGCGGCTCGGCGGGCAAGGCCGCCACCGTGGCCTCGAGGCCTCGGCCACACCATGCGAACTCGCGCCCGCCGGTCGCCACCTCGCTCGCCGCCCGCGCCGCGCGCCTTGAGGAGCGCCGCCGGGTAGGGACGGACGCATCTGCCCTCAGCACCTTAGCCGATGCGAGGGGAGGCATGGTCGGCACCACCCTGCGGAGACGCAAATAAACTGTCAGGTTCTCGCTTGGGGGGCGCGCGACCCCTCGAAAGACGATCCCTCACCTCGAGGAGGAGAAGGCGCGCTTCCTCTTCCTCGAGGTCCCCGCTGACGTTGCGGGTGCGTCCTGCGCGATCGCCGCCGCACCTCCAGCCCTCTCCACCGCGCGCGCGGGCGCCTCTGCCACGTGTGCGGACACCTTTGAGACACGCGCCGGCGCCTCCGCGGCCCGCGCCGCCTCTGTCGTCGATTTCCTGGGAACGGGCGCCCCTGCGCCCGCCCCAGACGATGCTGCTCCCGCCACCTGAGCTGGCTCCGGTGACGGGGGTGCAGGCTCCCACCTATCGGGGAGGGCCTGCCCCCTAACCTCTTCCTCCTCTTCCTCCTCCTCGTCCGATGACGAGTACTCCTCGGTCCCCGGCGAGGAGAGCCCATACTGCTCACGCAGCCGGTACTCCTCGCGCATCCGCTCGCGGCGCTCCCTGTGCCGCGTCGCACGCTCCCTCTTGCGAGCCACTCGCTCCCGCTATCGCTGCTGCGCCGCGCACGCGAGCGCGCGAGAGCGGGGAGTGGGCGGCTCGGACTTCGCTGCGCTCACGCTCACCAACTGCAGGCGAAACATGAAAATGCGCCAACAACTCGGAGAACTGGCAAAACCAAGAATGAAATCAAGAACTCCACTCACCAGTTGGCCGGTGGGCAGCATCTCAAGATCCCACAGGGTCCCGTCGTTGCGCCCGGACTTAGGGTCGATGGCGCTCCGCGCCCGGGTAGCCGCGTACTCCCGCAGGAGGGGGCTCTGCAGCACCGCGACCTCGCCAACGCGACGGGGTCCGCCGCCTCGGTCATCTCGAAGATGCGGAGCGACCTCTCCATCAAAGGGACGATCCGCCGATGGTGGAGGTGGGCGAGGACGACTTCCGCAGTCAGCCCACAGCCCGCCAGATTCCTCAGCGCGGCCAGGAGCGAGTCCAACCGCGCCTGGTGCTGGTGCGGAGACACCCCGTGGTACCAGGAGGCGGGCCTCTCCCGGAGCACCAAGCCGGTGTAGGGGGGAGGCCGGGCTCGTTGTTGCGAAGATAGAACCACCCCCGCTCCCAGCCTATGTTGTTGGTCGTCATCGTGCAGGGGATGTAGTTGTCCTTGCGCTGACCCCGCACGGCGAGCGACATGCCGCCGGCACGCACCGCGCGGCGGGTCCTCGGCTCCGTCGTCGGCAGCGTGAACAGCTCCGCGCGTAAAAGATGAACCCAGAGATCCCAATTCACCGGGATCCCTAGGAAGCCCTCGCAGACGCCAACGAATGTGGCCGCCTGCGAGATCACGTTCGGCGCGAAGTTGTGGAGCTCCACGCCGTAGTGGTGGCAGAGAGCCCGCATAAAACGACTCGCTGGCGCCATGAAGCCCCGCTCGTGGAAGCGGACGAAGCTGACCACGTAGCCGCTCAGAGGGTTGGGCGCTTGGTCCCTTCCCGACGGCACGATCCACTCGGCCGGCTGTTGTTGACGGTTAAAAGTTGTATCAAAGTTCGTTTGTGACTTGCAAGCGGACAAGTCTCCCGTCGTAGTCAAGGGACCCTTCTTCCCTCGAGTGGTGAACCCAAGGTATCGAATCCGTGGAACAATGTGCAACGCAAGGATTCAATCTAGTAAAGCATGGTAAGCTATCTTATGAAGGTAAGTTGCATCTAATCTACTAACTCATAAAGAAAACGAATCTAATCTAATCTACTAAAGAGGTAGCAAGAGAAAGCAAGAGATAACCAATCTAGAGAATCTAGATCATGCTTATGTTGTAGCTCCAAACAAGATAGATGAAGATAGAAAAGCGAATCTCATTAAAAGCATCTTTAAATCGTGGCCTTCCCATCCGACTCCGAAAACATCCGCCTTTCGAGACCCCCGTTCTGTCACAACGTATCCCTATTCATGCGGGGAGCTTAGGGCGAGTTCGATAGAACAAGTTGAAATCACTTGGCCGGTCCGGTATGCACCTCTAGCCACCGCGGCTACAAGAGCACCCTAAGTAATCTAGCTATAGACTAGATCGTAGAAGAAGCAAAACCAAGAAGAAATCAAAATCATCGAGAAGGCACTTAATCGCTAGAAATCGGATTCACTTACAAACTTCACCATGAATGATTACATGAACAAGATCACCACCGGGGCCCTCCCTCGATCTTGATCCTCGCTCCGGAGCTCCAACGTGGTCTTCCATGCAAGGTTCCCACGTCAGCTAGGGAAACCCTAGACAACTAGCACGACCCTCATCTCCGAGATGGTGTCCCTCAAGCTTCTCTGCTCCTAGGCGGCGGATTACGACTTCCGTTCTGCGTGGCTCTCGGTCAGGGAGCTATTAATAGCATGAGAAGCAATTAGGTCAAAGGAGAGGCCGATTGGGCCCCGAATTGGGCTGGGCCGGCCGGCCTAGGCCGGCCGGCTTGGGCCCAATTCGGCCCATCCCGCGGCCTGCTTCGCCCGGTGTTGCTTCCCACGTCTTCTAGATGTTCTCCCCTTTTGCATGTGGGCCCTTGACGTCGGTTTCTCTCCGAATTGGACTCAACTCCTTGTCTTGCAAGATTCAAGCACTTTTCGGTTCGGTCCTCGGAGTTTATCATCTTCTCGGGCTTGGTCCTTGGGCTCTTGGAGTCATGTTCACTTCATTGCTTGACTTGTATCGGGCTTCAAGGTCTTGTCATGAGGTGCTTAATGAACTTATCCCGGAAGTCTTGCTTTCAACGTTAAAACCCCGCGTAAACACATAACTCCAAAACCGACATGCACAAGTGAACTTGTTATACCACGGGGGTTAGTACCAATGAATAAGATACAAAAGTTATGCCAACACCGAAGGTAAACTCATGGCTAGGTTGACGGATTTTCACCGTCAACATCTCCCCCATGCTTAAACCTTGCTCGTCCTTGAGTAAGCCTTCGATGGATATCATCATTGCCAAACAATGTTTAAACCTTGCACTTGATCATACATGAAAAAAACATAATGCTCTCAAAAGTTTAATTCGTTAAAGTTCCATAATGTACTAGCCTTCACCTCTACGGAGGGTAGATTCTTATTAAGCTTATCCCACAAGTATTAACATGCTCACAAAGTTTAAATAGATCTCAGAATTTTTGAAATAAAGAACGAGATAAAGAAAAGAGCTAAACCAAATTCACAAATTTAAATCACCTTGCATATTGCTCATGAACTCTCATCTCGCTTGTCTCTCAAGCCTATATATTCTACTCCTTTCCCTCTCATATATATGTGGTAGGCTTTATATGGAGCTTTGGGAAAGTTTAGTCCTAACAAGATTTTATAAAAGAGGTGTTGTCAAAACAAGACAAGCTTCTCATGGTCTTACCGAGACTCGTCAAAAAGGTCATTGGAAAATAATGTTAAATCAAGGAGGGGAAAGAGAAAAAGACACACACTTTTAGATGAGTGGACATGTGCAAATGGCAAAGAGTGATCCCGAGGCACAAAGGAAGTCCTCGTTATCGGATTGCACATGGTTGGAAAATGAGAATGGATCTTTTTAAACTTGAAGCCTTGAATGCACTCTTAGAGAACCGGGGAGTTCACTTTACGCTCATACTTTTTTTCTCTTTCTCATATTTCTCATTCTTTTCTTTCTTTCTTTCTTTCTTTCTTTCTTTCTTTCTTTCTTTCTTTCTTTCTTTCTTTCATTCATTATATATTTTTTTCTTTACCTTGAAAGTCATGAGTATCGCTGGATTTTTTTTCTTTCATTATCATTTTTTTTAAAATATTCCCCTTTTAACTCTAAAACTGCACCGTACCTACCTCCTCCCCCATGCTTAGACGTTGCTCGTCCTCGAGCAAAGAGGCGAAAAATAAGGTAGGTACCGGGGTATTTTTCCTTGGAGAGATACTTGAAATCTTCAATGTTGGCACCGTCTTGCGATCTTCCTTGAATTGATGATCCATTCTCAACAATAGGTTGTGGTCAAGGAGGTAAACACAAAAGATAATATTTGGTTTTAAGGGTGGATATCCGGCGAAGTTTGTGAGATCTCCGATGCGGGGATACACAATGCACGGATAAAAGGCTAGCAAAAAGATAGATACGCAAAAATGGAATGACCAGGTTCTTAGTCTCGGGCCAGAGAAATCATGGCTTGCAATAACTCACTCCAAAATAAATCTTGTACACTAAAGTTTATGCACTCAAATATATATAGGGCTCTGGATAGGTTGAGCAACACACAAGTGATATTTATGACAAGGTTAGCAATATTTTTGAGCATAAAAGACATCTTTAATCTATTCATAACTTGAGAGCACATAAAACACTATGGGTCTTTATTTTAATCATAATCTCCGCTGAAGATTAAGCTAGCATTTAGATAATTTCAGATTCGTATTTTTAAGAGAGCACTAGTTCAAACATGCATAAATCAATTACAAAGATAAACAAAGCGGCAATTATAATCATATATCATCATGGCACAAACTTTGTAACTTTACCAAAGGTAAAAACTTCGTGGCGACATTATTCATGATGAAAATAAAAACTAAGACACACACTGAAAATTAAACTAAAAACTGAAAATTAAAGCAAAGCTGAAAATACTACGCAAACATAGGTGCAAACAAGCTGAAAATTAAAGAAAAGGGGGTAAAGGAAAGATAACTAGAGCTCCTCCTCTCTCTAATCTTCCGCCGGCGGTTGATATTGATAGTCTTGGTTGTTGTACCCTTACTTGTAATAGGAATGCACCACTCCTCCTATGAATTGTCTGACGGTGCTAGGTGAAGGTGTCCAAGCACATAAGCGATGTTTGCATTTCCTTCACCCATTTGGTTTGCATTGGTTTGGATGGCTGCAATAATTTGCATGTTCCTTGCAGCGTATCCTCCAATGGTGGCCACATTTTGTTGTGGTTGAGGAAGGTGTGCATAGGGCTCCGCAAAGGCTACATTGGGCACCGCAAAAAAAGGTGAGGGTATGGCTGCACCACTCCCCCATGCTTGCATTGGTACACCACCGTAGTAACTCAGCGGCGCCGGGGTTCCTCCCAATGGTGGGACATAATTTTGTTGTGCACCTTATTCTTGGGCCATAGAAGATCCTTCTCCTATAATCCTTCTCTTTTATTTTTCTTCGCCGGCACAAGAAGTCCTTCCTCTAACCAATCTTCTTCCTCTCAAAAAAAGTTTTAATCTTCAATCCGGAAGGGGCAAATTCACCTAGGCCACTCGGAAGCCTCCTCTCTCATCTTCACTCTTATATTTTCCTTTCTTCAAATATTCCTAGGGAAGTCCCGGGTAGGAGATGATTTGAGTTCCTTGTAATACCCGGTTTTAAAGAGATAGCCAATATGGAGAGGCAACACCCCGAACCAATATCTTCCGAACTCGATGTTGCTTAACAACACCACCGGTTGATCATAGGTGAGTGGGGTCTATTGGCCACTTGGCAATCAAAGCCGAGTAAAGCCAATTCAACTCCGTGTTGGTTATCTTTGTCTCTCTCATTCTCCCAAAAATCCACTTGCACAAAAGTGACACACTTGGATGATGGGGTTCCGGATAGTATTTCTTTGTTGATGGTCTCCTCCCGTGATCATACTCCAAAAAAAACTTCCCATGTGCCTTCATGCACATACTTGTTCCGGAGCTCCCTTTTGAAAATAGGAGACACTCGCCCATGGGTCTACGATACTAGAACATGCAATCATTTCGAACATGAAAACCAATCTAATCTATCGGGGGTTGTGACCACGGTTTCGCCCTTTCCCTCCTCTCGTACTCTCACTACGCGAAGGTATTCATGACTAGACCTATGATGGTCACGGTGAAAGATGATAGATAGATAATTCAACAAAGTATGATCACATCTCAAGATCGATTGCAACCCATGGATGAAAGGAGATTACCCCATCAAGGTGCTAGAAATAACATCGTTGATCAAGGTTACCCTTCCGACGGTGTCTTCCTTCTTCTCCACTTGTGGGCTCCCTCCAACGGAATGAGAGACTCAGCACTCCTTCATCAAGGGTATGCGCCATGGTCATAAAAATTTCCTAGGCGAATTCCTTGTGGGTGTTTGCCGACACTCCGTTAGAGAATTGCACCGGTGTTCCGTGTGAAACCCAATATGTGGAGAGCTTGGTCGTCGATGTCGACGTTTGCTACAAGCCTCTACCCAAGGCGAGCGAGCTTCTTCTCCTCCTCCGTCATGATGACATACCCCTCGGAATACCGCGGAGCATATGGAGGTGGAGCGGATGATCGTGTCAAGTGGTGAGGTTGGACGGGCGGCTCCTCCATATGTTATTGAAGTTTGGTAAACCTAATAAACGAGTTTTGTGTGGCCCTCATGCCACCAAGGAGAAGAGTGCGATTCCTCCTCGGCGGTGCCGTGTCCTCCTCCATACTCCGAGGATACTCGGAAACCGAGCGCCTCCTCGAAGAGGTTGTCGATGATGGCTTAGACGACGATGATCCCTTCTTCTTTGGTGAAAAGGCTTGTAGTTTTCTTCCATGATTGCAGCGCTCTCCCTCACAAATATATATATCCGGGGTTTTCACCCGGTAACAAGGTACACAAATATTATTTTGGAGTCTGGACTTTGAGTGGATTAAGGATGTGATTTGTTGCACGAAACAAACGCGGTGGATGGCTAAGTCTAAGGTGGTTCCGGCCTACAAACTAGAGCACATGAACAAAGAGTTGGATGAAAGACTTACCTCTCTTCTCCTCTCGGCTCGGTTCTTCTCTAGTGCATTCATGTTGCTTCGTGGTCGCGTACACCTTCCAAACGTTCCCGTCCACTCCTTCACTTGCATTATTGCTCCTTCCACTTGATGTTTTCGCCTTGACTCACTTCCATACTCCCTTGCCTCACATGCCTCCATGATATTCCTACAAAACAAAGCCTTGGCTGCCCCCCCATGCTTGTACTTTGCATGTGGTTTAAATATGTTGGAGGGGCATCCCGTGATGTATCATGGTGCATGCATGGTTAGGTTAACTATATTGCCTCCCTTTAAGTGTGTTTAAGGCTAAGCACTCCTCATATTTCGAAATTTAAAAATATTTTTCAGAGCCATGCAAGAGCTCAAGCATAAATTTAGAGAAGTTTTTAAACCATTAAAAACAAATGTGAGTCGAAAATATTTTTCGACTACGTCAATTTCGGCCTCACCGGTATAGTTTGCCTTCATTAGTTGAGAGCAAGCTTTTCCCGGCTTGATCATGGGGGCATAGGTTTAGGTCCTAATTTTGATTAGATGAGAGAGATTTTGAATGAAATAAAATTAAGTGAGGCTTAGAAAAATTCTAATCTTAGAGAAACCAAGGATATGGATTTTTAAACCAACCAAAAATCAAGTTTCTAGGTTCACGCGAGTCCTACCACATGCTGAAATTTAAATAACATCTAGATATAAATTGTGGCTCTACTCGAGTGTTTTTAGCATGAAAAACAAGTCAACCACAGCACCGTAATGAGGGTGAAGGGTTGAGCTAGGTTCTGAATTTTTTTTTGGTTGTGGTTTCTCGAAAAAGAGGCAAACAATCACATAGGATGGTTCATGTAAAGGGTTTATGATCAAGCAAAATATTCAACCAAGAATTATGTCACTAATATTGTTCAACCATTCTAAGTCTAAGGTTTTGCGTAGTAAAATTCAAAACTGAATTAAAAAGACTCGAAAAACCTGGAATCGGGTTGTCCTCCCGTAGCTTATTCTTGACTCGACGAAACGGGTTGCCTCCCCGCCTAGCGCTTCGTTTATAGTCCATGGCTAGACTTCTTCACTTGATTACTCCGGATCAACGCTCTTTGCGGGCGTTGCAATCTTGGGTACCCACTTTGGCTTAGTCAATTTTTTTGGTCTTCACGAGCCGGCTTTGTCCTTTGGTCTTGACGGATGCAACATCTTCCTTGTGGCTCGGCATCTCGAACTCCGGTCCTTCGGTCGTGATCTTCATGGTCTCTAGTGTGATCCTTCATCTCTCCCGAATGAGTTTGAGTAGCCTTCGCCGTCTTGGGACCTTGGAGTTGTCTCGGATATTCTTCTTTTTCACCCATCGGGCGCCCGGCAAGTTGTCCCACTTGCGTCTAGCATCTTCATCACGATGAACACTTCACACTCCTTGCATGTGGATCTTGCTTTGGAGGCCTTTAGGTGTTGAGCTTCTTTCTCCATCTCCATCTTCTCCATCCTCCTCTTAAGTAAACCGATATGCCACTCAAGGAATCCGGCTCGTATGCATTCAGCTCTCGCAATCGTCATGCGGATAGTTGAGACCTTGATCTTGAACGGCCTCCCGGCGTCTTGAAGGTTTATGATAGGTAGATCAACGATGTCCGGGGTGCGTAGCACTCCGGTGGTTGAGGTTGATCTTCCTTTGGACTTGGAGGTGGTGATTCCCTTGGAGATTTTGACGGTCCTTCGAGCTTGTGTTGCACGTCACCTTTGCCTGTAAAGTTTTCCTGGATCATCCACAAAAAAGTTTTGGGTTTCTTGGAGAGGTAGCCAACCATCTCCGGTTAGGGTTAGTGATAAAACAAAAATCTAACAAAAGAAAAATTGGGATTAATCAAAACTAGATTAGATTGACTCTTTTTTTTTCTTTTCAAGGATGATCAAACATAAGAGATGCAAAAGAAAATCAAAAAGAAAAACTCAAAGGTAAGCGATACTAGATCGGATCTTGATTGCTTGTTCCCCGGCAACGGCGCCAGAAAAAGGGGCTTGTTGACGGTTAAAAGTTGTATCAAAGTTCGTTTGTGACTTGCAAGCGGACAAGTCTCCCGTCGTAGTCAAGGGACCCTTCTTCCCTCGAGTGGTGAACCCAAGGTATCGAATCCGTGGAACAATGTGCAACGCAAGGATTCAATCTAGTAAAGCAAGGTAAGCTATCTTATGAAGGTAAGTTGCATCTAATCTACTAACTCATAAAGAAAACGAATCTAATCTAATCTACTAAAGAGGTAGCAAGAGAAAGCAAGAGATAACCAATCTAGAGAATCTAGATCATGCTTATGTTGTAGCTCCAAACAAGATAGATGAAGATAGAAAAGCGAATCTCATTAAAAGCATCTTTAAATCGTGGCCTTCCCATCCGACTCCGAAAACATCCGCCTTTCGAGACCCCCGTTCGTCACAACGTATCCCTATTCATGCGGGGAGCTTAGGGCGAGTTCGATAGAACAAGTTGCAATCACTTGGCCGGTCCGTATGCACCTCTAGCCACCACGGCTACAAGAGCACCCTAAGTAATCTAGCTATAGACTAGATCGTAGAAGAAGCAAAACCAAGAAGAAATCAAAATCATCGAGAAGGCACTTAA
Organism: Cenchrus americanus; assembly: GCA_947561735.1. Taxonomy (NCBI): domain Eukaryota; kingdom Viridiplantae; phylum Streptophyta; class Magnoliopsida; order Poales; family Poaceae; genus Cenchrus; species Cenchrus americanus. Next base: position 64,380,635 of record OX387240.1, read on the forward strand.
TCGCTAGAAATCGGATTCACTTACAAACTTCACCATGAATGATTACATGAACAAGATCACCACGGGGCCCTCCCTCGATCTTGATCCTCGCTCCGGAGCTCCGACGTGGTCTTCCATGCAAGGTTCCCACGTCGGCTAGGGAAACCCTAGACAACTAGCACGACCCTCATCTCCGAGATGGTGTCCCTCAAGCTTCTCTCGCTCCTAGGCGGCGGATTACGACTTCCGTTCGCGTGGCTCTCGATCGGGGGGCTATTTATAGCCCGAGAAGCAATTAGGTCAAAGGAGAGGCCGATTGGGCCCCGATGACCGGGCCGGGGCCGGCCGGCCGGGGCCGGCCGGCCCGGGCCCAGTCGGCCCATCCCGCGGTCCGCTTCGCCCGGTGTTGCTTCCCACGTCTTCTAGATGTTCTCCCCTTTTGCATGTGGGCCCTTGACGTCGGTTTCTCTCCGAATTGGACTCAACTCCTTGTCTTGCAAGATTCAAGACTTTTTTCGGTTCGGTCCTCGGAGTTTATCATCTTCTCGGGCTTGGTCCTTGGGCTCTTGGAGTCATGTTCACTTCATTGCTTGACTTGTATCGGGCTTCAAGGTCTTGTCATGAGGTGCTTAATGAACTTATCCCGGAAGTCTTGCTTTCAACGTTAAAACCCTGCGTAAACACATAACTCCAAAACCGACATGCACAAGTGAACTTGTTATACCACGGGGGTTAGTACCAATGAATAAGATACAAAAGTTATGCCAACACCGAAGGTAAACTCATGGCTAGGTTGACGGATTTTCACCGTCAACAGCTGTCCATCCTCGTTCGCCGCCAGCTGGCCAGCGGTTACCAGCTGGTTCAGGGCCAGCCGCGTCACCGTTGAGCGCTCCCATGCCAATGGGTCGACGATGGTGAGAGGTTGCTGGGGAGCCATGTGAGCGGACGATGAAGCGAAGAACGGGGAGCTAGAAGAGCTCTGAGAACAGGGGCGCGATGGCGAGAACGACTCGGGGGCTAGTGCGCAAGAGGCAAGAACGGCGAATGCTAAACGCAAAGGTAAAAAACCGCCCAATCCCCTCCCGTTGGATTTATAGGCAGCAGGCGTGTTCTCCGGAGCGCACGCCCCGCACGCATTAACTGCAGGTGAAATATTCCTTCGCTGACGAGCGGGCCCACCACGACCGCGGCAGCCACGCAACCGCCCGCAAGCCATCATCACGGCGCGGTAACCGGGGGGCCGTAGAAGGCGGTCACATCCGCCTGCCCACACCGCCCACTTCGCGCGCGGCCGCAGTGCCAGAAAAGGCGCGCCCGCGGCGCGAGATTACAGTCGCGACTGCGAGCATTTATTGGCCCTGTCCCTTACTGGGTAAGGTAGACCCTCGAAGCGGCCCGAGCCCCTGGCTCAGAAAAATTCGACCCTCAAAGGGTGCAAACAGCGACCGGCGACCTCGATGCCCGTTTGAAACAAACGGGCACCACAGATGCCCTCGGTTCGCAAAAAAACTACTGATCAGCAGCACGGGAGCTGGCACGGCCAGGCACCCTCGAAACCTGCAGATGCAAAAGACGGGAGCACCCAGTTGCTACCCCGCACGGCCCTACTGATCAGGGGTACGAAGCCTGACCCTCGACGGGTTCGAACAGGCGCCCCAGATCACCAGAGTCAGGGACGACGAGAGCACACGCATTTGAGGCTTTCCTCGAGCCCACCGGCTCGAGGGTGCCCCACATGTCGTGTTCGAGAGCCAGCGAGGGCAGCTAGCCGGGGGGATCCCACCGAGGGAGAGCTTCCGCGCCCTCGGTCCCTAGCGAATGGGACCGAGCCCCACCTAGCAAACCCACGCAAGCGCTTTAATGGACACGTCTCCGGACTGCGCAGCCTACCCTTATCGAACGGGGCATGGGCGTCCACTCGAACCACCCACTAACAGCTCGATGAGGAATCCGCAATCCGCGACCCGACCGATGGGGGTTGCGGAAACCTCACCCTCCGTCCCGCGGAGGGACGGCGAGGGCACGTTAAAAAGAAGTCGTAGAGCTCGCCCCGATCGCCTTGAACGGGCCCGGGCTCGGGGGCTCGACGCACGACTACACCTCCTGAGTTGCACCAGCCGTGAGTAGTGCCAGTCGCGCGTGTGTCACCGAAGCCGGTTGGAACATCGCCGACGCCGGTTGGAACATGTACCACGCCCGCTGACCAGATTCCACGGTAAAACCCCTGCAGGAGCACTCACGCTCCTGCAGGGTTTCGGGGGCTAGACCCGCGGGTCCGCTGACGCGGCCCCACAAAAAGCTTTAGCAACCAGGGGGAAGGATGTCCTATCAGTAGGTTCCAGCATCTGCGGGAGCCTGGCCGGCATGCCCGCAGATGCTCGGGGGCTACTGTCGGGGACAGCTCTGAGGGTCCCCTAAAACAACCAGGGGAATCCTTCTTAAAACCTGCAAAAAACCAAAGTGAAACACCCTTCACTTAAACGCACACACGGGGCACGGCCCACACTGCGGTGGTCCCCGCAACCCACCGGGGTGGCCCACTCGAAGGCCCCGTCGAGCAGGTTCCGCCTCGCTCGAGGGTTTACGCCTCCCTCGAGCGGGCTCCGCCTCGCTCGAGGGTTCACGGCCCCCTCGTGCGGGTTCCGCCTCGCTCGAGGGCTCTCCTCCGCCTCGCTCGAGGCTCCCTCGCACGCGCGCCCGTTCCCGCACGCGGGTACGGGCATTTAATGCTCTGACACGGCGGGGCGACGCCATCATGCGCCTGGGAATCACGCCCCGGCTCTGTTGCACCAACTCCCTAGAGGGAACCCATCCCCGCTACTGTGGGGGACTGTGCGATGTGGCCGGTGCCAGTCCCGTGACACCGCGCCGCCTACTCCCGTATGGCTAATGCGCCGCGCCCTCGAAGGGGGACCGGCCACACCCTCGAGCCACTTTCTCGTGATCTTGCAGGGCTAGGTCGCGATGCTAGGCCGGCGGGACGCCATCCCTGCCACTGTTGGTCCTGTGCGGCCGCCCCCGTGCGTGCAGTGCCACGCCAAGCACTGTTATAACCACTCCGGCTCTGTGAGGCACGCGGGAACGAGACGCCGCCACTGTATCCCGTACGGATCGACGTCAACGGCTTCCACAAGCCTTTCTGAAGATGCCACGGCCAACCACTACGCCTCTACCCTCGAAGCTGCCACTGTTCGGGTACAAGACGCACCATGATGACTGGATCGTGGCAAGGACCGCCAAGGCGGCCGCCTACTCTGCAGCATCGCACACCATACTTCCCCATGTAGCTAAATAGTGCGGCATGCTTGTAATTCGCCCTTTCCTTGGCCTATAAAAGGAAGGTGAACCCCCTCGCCGCAGGGGACAGGACAGGAGACATCGACACACACTCCACAATTCTCCCACAACATCGCCAACAACCTCAGACACTTCACCAGGGACTTGGAGGCCACGCCTCCTCTCCCGCCTTGCTTGTAGCCGCCCCACTACAGGCACCCCGGTGCAAAGCAATATAGTGCCTTGAGCACACAACTGCTGGACGTACGGCCCCGGCCGGAACCAGGATAAAATTCCGTGTCTCTTGTTGCTTAGCACCGACCATTGAGGGATAGACCTTGGCGCTTACTACTAGTTAGTGTCGGAACTACTTTCCGCACCGACACTAGCATACTAGTAAAAGAACATAGGCACATAGGGATCATGCAACTAGGGTTTCATTCAATTCCTGAACGTAAATGCATATGGAATAACAAAGATAGTTGTATAATTATAAATAAAATAGGTGTTAATGATAAACCGGGGCTTTCCTTCGTTGGCACAAGCAGTTACACAAACTTTCGGACTTTGGTTCGGGTCTTGCTCTACGGTGACGTAGTGCACGTCTCCTCCTGCTCCATCGTTCACGTCCACTGGCATGAGCGTGTAGCTACCGTCGGGAATTTCTACATGAAAGATGCAAATGCAAGACTTAATTGACAAATTGATTTAGTTAATCACAAGCAACACATGACAACCATGGGGTGCATTTTGACCACATCCACCTAGATAATAATACATTCAGGATACTCTTCCTATAAAGGAACAATATGTGTTGCTTTGTTATCTAGACTTTTTAATAGTGACTGTGTACATAAATATATAAATAAATTAATTAATTTCTCACCAAACAGCAAGGGGTTGGTTATAAACTACTTCGCAAGTTTTACCACACCAACACAAGTCCTTAGGTGAGATTTGTGCTTTTCCCAATTAATGTCGATCTTCCACCTACAATGGTTCTTTCACTTTTATGCAACAAAATAAAACATAAAACACCAAGTGGGTTACTCACTGAGCTAAATAAGTCTAAAGCAAGCCACTGCTCACACATGCACACTTGCTTAAGCAATAAAAATAAATATATCCAATATAGCATTTCTAATTACCATAAACAAGATAAATGCATATAAAAATAAATAAAGCACTTCTGGACCCAAACTTTCTCTCACTGATTCTTTGGTCCAAAACAAGTCTAGGAAACCAACAAACACATCTATACCCTTTATAGATATTGATCTACACATTTATGATTAAAAACAAGCAGAAATTAGGAAATAATATTTCTAACCGAGATAAATTCACCAGATGTTCATCTTAGCAAAACAAGACAATATCCAGAAGTTCGGCTCAAAAATAAATTTATTTTAAGCTATAAAATTCATCTAGGAAGATTTGTCAATAATACAAGATAATTCATATAAAAAGATTTCTGCAGTAACTTTGTGCAATTTTTGGCACAGGACCTACACATGCTAGTATCCACAACATATCCAAAATCCAGCTCAAGATCATGCATGGATTTTGCAGAATCACAGATCTAGGTAAATCACATTTCAACTTTCAAGCAAAAATATAGCTCAAAAGTATATATATGCTTTGCAAAAGTTGTAGGTCTAGTCACACAGAGCACAGAAAAATTAGGTTTGCAATTTTTGGATTTTTCTACGATTTTATTAGAATTTTACAAGTCACAGCTAAAACACTCAAAGGGGGTAAGATCCATTTCATGAGAAGGCCCATGGAACTTCTGAACTTTCACAACCGTAACCTCGACTCTAACAGCTAGACCCCGAATCCCAAAAATTCTCACAGTTATGCCCCCAACGGCGGAGGGAAGCTCGCTGCCGATGATATGGGCCCGGAGCCGGCCAACAAATGACCCAGGCTCTCGATTCCAATCACCTAGGGTTGATTGGCCACGGATTGGAGGGTAGGGGTTGCTCCGACGAGCGGGCACAACGAAGACAAATGGCGGCGGCCGCCAAAAGCGGTTCTCCGGCGAGCTGACGAGTGGAGCTAGACAACAAGCAAGGGTAGAAGCTTTAGGGGGTCCTAGTGAGGAGGTTTGACGCGGAGGTCGGCTGTGAGAACGACCGGTGCATGGCACTCACCGGGGCGGGTCCAAGCCGGTGGCGGCGGCCGTTGTGGACCAACTTCGGCGCGGGTGTGGGCTGCACTAGCCAAGGCACGACACAGGGAGGTTCCGGTGGTGCTAGAGAAGCGGCTACGGGGGGTCAAAAGGTTCGAGAAGCAATTGAGGACGTAGCTCACCGGGTGGCACCCATGGCGGACGGCGGCGGGCTCGGGTCGCGCGAGGGAGGCGCGACGAGCTTAAATAGGCGGCGTGCCTTGGGGGATGGGTAACCCGGTCGTATAACAGTGGTCACGGTATGGCGAGAGAGGCGGTGCGTGGGCGGCGGACAATGGCAGCTCGGGGGCGGCGCGGCGGGCCAATGGCCGAAAGGCGGTGCCACCGGCTGATGCATGCGGGCTCAACGTGTGGCGCTGGTCTGGGGCCCACAAGTACCACGCACAGCAGCGCCTCGGCACCGCGGACGGACCATCAGTCGTCGGCCAGCCTCGACGTGCACGTACAGTGGCGTACGGCGGTGAGGCCGACGTGGCCGGGCACGACGTCGCACACTCCCGCGTTCCCGCTCATTCTGGCGCCAAACATTTCGGGGTAGCACTGTTTAGGAGGGTTTTTCTCAAATTTCTTCAACAGAAGTGGACCAAACGACTTATAGGAAAGTTGTGGATCTCTTGACCCTCTACAACTTCTAGAAAGGGCGTCTGGCCTTTTTCTCAACCATTTGTGCACAAAAGCTATGCCAAGTTTGCTGTTTTCTGGGCGCCTGTGAATAGTAACTCTGGGCGTTGACCTGCATTTTTCACCATTTTGCACTTCAAACCAGGAATGCCACTCAACATGAAAGTTGTGTCCCTCGACAAAATACACAACTTTTACATTGGGAGGTTTTGAAGTGTTTAGGTGAAATTTGGAGAACGCGGTAAAAGTTCCAGGTGACATAGGAGAGTCAAGGGGTGTTCAAGGGGTTTTGAGTAGGGTGTTGACCAAAGGTTGATCAAGGTTGACCAAGGGTGTCATTAGGGTTTGTCGGTGATGTTTTCAAGGTGATGGCCCAGGTTGACCGTCGTTTGACCAAAGTCAACGCAGTTGACCTGCTCATTAAGGTTAATTAACCCAGCTGAAAACCTGGGGCGTCACAGCCTACCCCCCTTAAATAGAATCTCGTCCCGAGATTCGGCAACAAGATTGAAGCAACACCTTTTCTAATGAGGCAAAGGTTATAAAGGTGGAAGATATACTCGCTTAAATTTCTCGATAGCGAGAATTTAGATAGGGCAAAAGATACATGGTGCTCTCCTCACTACCTCAACGCAGTTCATGAGGAAGCGGGCGATGGATATGTACATGGAAAACTAAAAGAAGGCAAACTCCGCCGACGATGCAGAGATACATCACTACAAGCGTCCAACGGAGGGACTCGAACATCTCCACGAACCGAACCATGGTGGGCGATGCAGATTGGGGTTCTTCTCTCGGTCTTCTTTCGAGGTTCTTCTGGAGGTTGTCGACGAACGGCGAAACAGCTTTCTCGGCGAGTGGGCGGAGCAACGACAAAGATGGGCTAGTGGCAGGTTGGCCAAAAACTAGCCGGAGGGGAAAACAAGAGTGGCGGCATTGTCGAGCTCGAAGGAAGGTGAGACTTGGCAATGGCAACATCGCGGAAGGGTTTCCCTTTTTATAGCTCAACGGAACACAACGGTCATCCCAACCGACTGAGGTAGGGATTAGCGGAGCGATCCGGCAGTGGAAACACAAGGCTCGATAATGGTCGGCCCGTGAGGTCTCGACGACATGATCGTGGCTGCGGGAAAAGAGATGGCAGGGAGACGCTACGGCATCGTACCATCGTGGCACTGAAAAGAATGGGATCCAACAGTCTAAAGATCTGACCGTGATTTCTCGAGAAAAACTCTGATCTTACTTCGTCAACTTAGCCAGTCGATTTGATTAACTGCTAGAAAGCTTGGTAAAAGGCGGAAGTACCAAGTTGAGAAAGGGATCGCCACAAAGATTTCTATGAAGAAAGGGAAGGCTAGTAAACAAACGTTTGCCAGATTTGTTCACCAAGATTCCCGAATTTACTCTCGAGAAGCAACTAGGATATAAGGATGGAGCAAAGTTCCATCATCAGAAGTCCACAATAAGGAGGAATGGCTCTCGGATAGAAAGTTACCCGTGAAGTTCAGCTGGCCTTGCTTTACTTGAATCGTGGGCTTCTTGTCACAATTGCCCTTGGCTACTCCGGAGTTCTGATTTTGCTGCTCGGGCTTGTTCTTCCTAGGATTTGGGCACTTACTGGCATAATGCCCTGGTTGCCTACAATTGTAGCAAATGTGGGGTGGAAGTTCCTTTGGCTTGGAGACTTCTGGCTGGGCCTGACGGTACTGAAAATTTCCCGAAGGCTTATGCTGGGACGGAGTCACTCTCCAATGGCCTGATGCGGATGGTTGGGAAGAACCATGCGCATTCTTCTTGACAAAATGAAATTTCTTGCCCGATCCATCTCCCGAAGCAAAGTCGTTCTGTCTCTTCTTCTCCTTCTGTACCTTCATCATGGCATCCTCTTGAGAGATAGCTTTGTTCACTAACTCATGATAACTGTTGGGCTCTAGTAGGTTTAGCCTTTCATACAATTCACTCTTAAGACCATCACGGAAACGTTCCATCTTTTTGGCATCGGTGTCCACGTGATGTTCTCCATACTGGCAAAGGCTGTTAAACTTCTGTGCATATTGATACACAGTATCGTCACCTTGCTTAAGAGCAAGCAACTCTTTCATCTTTCTAACCATGAGTCCTTTTGGGATGTGGTGGTCCTTGAAAGCTTGCTTTAATTCCGTCCAAGTAACTTCATGTCCAGCGGGTTGCATGGACTTAAAATGCTCCCACCACATTAAAGCTTCTCCGCGAAGCTGCAAGGTTGCAAAGCTAGCCTTGCGCTCCTCAGAACAAGGTAGGACAAATGCAGAAAATTTGGCCTCAATGGCCCTAACCCATGCGCCAGCATCAAGGGGCTCTTCTGCTTGAGTGAAAGTTGGGGGCTTCATCCCGATGAACTGGGAGTAGGTGGTAACCATTTGTGGTCCATCATGATTAGCTCCCATTGGAGGTCTCTGCTACATCTATTGGGTGATTTACTGTTGCGTCTGCAAAATCTGGCGCAACACTTCGGTTTGGGTGGCCATGAAAGTCTCCACCGACGTCATGGGCGGTGGCGGTGGTAGATCACCACTACCCGACGTGTCAAAACCATTGGGGGTGCTACGTGTCCATCCGACCATCTGAAAAGTTGAGTTCTCATTAAACACATATTCCTAAGCTTGCTCAATAAATTAACAAGTAGAATATGCACGACGATAACTCATTTGTGGCAAACTTTCAGAATCGGACAGCACGACGGCCATAAGCATAAAATTCATAAATCCTTGCTTATACACCGAAAAATTCTCATTTTTGGTCAGTGGATGTAGGATTTCATACGCTGGTATTCAACTCCGAGTGAATTTCCAACATTATCATGCCTGAAAAATTCCGTTACCGAGGTTCTGCCTAGCTGTTTTCATAGAAGGCCGAGGTGCACAAAAATTACCATAACTCTCGGTACGTATATGCAAACATGATAAAACCGGTGAGCATGATCTCCACGACATTTAACACAACTTGATATTTAACACATGGTCCAAAGTTGATCACAACCAACATCATTACAAGATCCAGCTACAACAACACTCCTACAACACATTACTTTATTGAAAGCATACTCAACATCAGCTAGATAACAATTTAGCCTAGATTCAAGGTGAAGCAGGTCTAGACTCCACTCCAGATTCTCCTTGAATCTCCTCGGGATCTTCTTCCTCTTCGGGTTTCGGAGGTGGAGCCGCTACAGCTTCCAGTTGATTCTCTAAGTCAAGCATATATTGATCATTATGCTGCAACAAGAAATTCTGCTCATGAATGACTTCACTCAATTCTTGTATCGTTGTTTTATCCTTGCGTCTTTTCTTCTTAAGACGGGCTATCATTGCTTGAGCTTCCTTCAACTCTTGGGTGATAGCTTCTGCACCATTAACTTGTTGTCTATAACTTGGTGTCTATAGAACATGCTTTCTCCAACCATCACTTGATAGGCGTCAAACATAGCTTTGGAGAAATGGACCGAGGTGACAAGTTCAGGACTATAGGGAGGATTGCCTTGAGCGGAAAGAAAAGCTTCACGCTCGATCCCATGTCCAGGATGTTGCTTAGGCAAAGGAATCACCTTGTCTACAGTGCTAGCTACCAAATCAGCGTGCTTCTCACAAAAAGTTGTGAGTGCTTCCAAAGCAGCCTTTTGCACGGTGTCAGCCAAGTTCAACCCTTGTGCCTTAACCTCCCACTCTTCCCAACTAGGATGTGTCGGGCACACGGGGATCTTCACCTTCACTTCCCAACGAAGCAGTTGGCCTATGGTCATGAGCTCACGTGACGAGTACTCGGGATACGCTGTGTACCCAAAGTCCTTTAGGGTGTCCCACAAAAGTGCAGCAAAACCACCCTCCTCGAGGCAGTTCAAGTGAGTCCATGCCTGCGCATCAACGGTCATGGATCCGAGGCAGACATCTGGAATAAGTGACAAACGTCAGAACCAGATGCGAACACGTGCACACAGATAAGTTCTCATGGCTATAAAAGAAGATTGCATACACAAACCACTACTAAAGGTTTCAAACTTTTCACAAGACTCCAGTGAGTAAAAGGAGTAAGTTTGATCCTTACGTAGGTGAAATTTAGGGCAGCCATTAGCACAAGGTGCAAGATATGTCCAAACTCGAAACGAGTGCGCATAAAATCATGGCGTAAGTTCCGAAGGTCATGAATCAAAAATTCATAACTCAGAACCTATGACCCCAAAAATTTCCAATTTTTGGAAGAAACTCAGTGAGGTTATTGTGCACACTTTTGGTATTCAAAGGTAGATCTAGATTGGATTGGAGCATGCTTGAAAAATTCCATTTTCAGAGGAAGGTCTCCCCGAAAAACAGCAGGACAGAGACTTACTAAACCGAGCATAACTCCTGATAAAAAATTCCTAAAATCATGAGAAATTCACAGTAGATGCACAATTTGATAAGAAACAACTTTCTCAAAGGATGTCTAGTCAGATTCCTCACAGATTTGGCTCTAAAAATTGAGAAATGACAGCAACAGAATCTGCCAGAAATTTTCCTAAGATCAAAAGAGAGGAAACCTCATCTAAGATCAAGCAATCACCCTAGAAATTGTTACTCAAACAAGAAATGACCAATTTTATGTTCAAACAAGATTTTAATCATGAATGCACACATCCTAAATGACCTCACACACACATGGATCGCAAAAGATGTAGTTAGTGCCGGTGGAAAGCTTATAATCGGCTCTCCTTATAATAACTAGTCGGAGCTATTCGATTCACACTTGTCGACTTATGAAACGTTGTTAGTGTACCTGCAGAAAACGAACCTCCCGTGCCAGCACATCACGGAAGCGTCCACATACATTACCGTCCATTATAGAAACAGTATCCATGCGTCAAGCCGCTGCATGGACAGCGTCCAACCTCGGACACCCTCCATTTGAATGGAGTGTATCCTTGCCTCACATATTTGACATGCGGAATGAACACGTATGGCAAAACGTGGCGGCATCACAACCCATGACATGCTCATCTTGAATAGAGCATGTCATCCTTCGTATGACTTCATACAGAAAGCACACGCATAAAACACGTGGCGACCAGACGAGAAGATGGGATCTGTTGAATAGATCACTCCATCAACCCTCGCAATTCCCGTGATGCGGAACAGCACACGTATAAAACACCTGGCTCATCTAGTTTGGTTGTGCAAGAAAGTAAGTCAGACATAAAGTAAAGTGCTGGAAGTTAGCAAAATAAACAATAGATCCTCATGCCACCTTAAAGAACCCAAAATTCCCTCTAGGGCCTCTAGATCTAGATCATTCCTTAACGATCCAACGGATTTTCAAAATTCAAACAATCTTGGCAAGTTTTATTGTAAATCATGTGATTAGCATTAATCTAATCACTCCGGTGCATACGGATGCTCTGATACCAACTGTGACAACCCCATCCGAGATAATTCCGTACTATCGCCTAAACCACTCCATTGGGTCATTAAGTGATAATAAAGAATCATCCCGTTGAGTGTTACCGGGTTTACACCCAGTAAATCACTTGAAAACACAGAGAGGATCGAACGTATGCATTAAACTCCAATGAAGGAGAGTCCAAAGTGCCTTACAAATTAATATCAATCTCCTCGTAGGGTCCATTATTACAAATCATGGTTCTTGACATAAAAGTAAAAGGTTCAGAGTTTTATTAAAACAGCGGAAGTACTAATAGCGATACGATATGACATCACAAGAGACCATCTGTGATGCCATCACTCGGCGTCATCATCCACCCATTCCAGCTCCCAGCCGGGTGGAATCTCACCAGGCCAAACAACCTTACCTGAAAGCAACAATTATAGCAAGGCTGAGTATAATAATACTCAGCAAGACTTACCCGACAAAAGTTACATCTAGACATGTAGGCTTTTGGCTGGTGGGTTTGTTTTGCCAAAAAGCAACTAGGATCATGGATCCTTACTTTCAATATTTTAGCTCAGATTCTAGTGAGATTACCATTACTATGATGAGCAATTAATACAATCAAGAATTGTACAATACAATTAATTCACGCAGAAGATTTCACATAGTTTCATCATTAAGGGATATCTTGGCCAGTTGATTAAGCAGTCTCGGATAATGGTGAGAGGCCGACAATCGATTGATTCATAACCCTTGCAGGGTAAACCTAAACACACGGAGCGGTGCCCCAACAGAGCCGACACCGACCAAACGGTTCCCAAAAATCCTCATGTTGGGATAATAGCTTACAGTTTCGGGTACAAGGCTATCTGGCATGCCCCACCTAGTACACCCAGCCTCACACAAGTACCCTCCTCCTGGTTGCAAGCCGGGCAGGAGACGAATTGAGAGTAGTAGTAGTAAAATCCCGTGTCGTCTCATTAAGGTACTAGGCTTACCGGTCCCATTCCCGACAAGTGCTTACTATGTTCAAAAGCTTAGCCCACGAAGCCACTGGACTGGAGCCCAAATCACATGCTCTTACCACATGAGCAATCCATTTATAAATATGGTGATTCCAAAAAGGAAATCCTATTCTCGCGAGTGAAGAACATCACTCGACTTTTACCGGGTCCTTAGAGCATAGCATCTAACGACCTAACATACTAGTAAATGAACATAGACACCTAGGGATCATGCAACTAGGGTTTCATTCAATTCCTAAACGTAAATGCACATAGAATAACAAAGATAGTTGTATATTTTTAAATAAAACAGGGGTTAATGATAAACCGCGGCTTGCCTTCGTTGGCACAAGCAGTTACACAAACTTCCGGACTTTGGTTCGGGTCTTGCTCTACGGTGACGTAGTGCACGTCTCCTCCTGCTCCCTCGTTCACGTCCACTGGCACGAGCGTGTAGCCACCGTCGAAAAATTCTACACGGAGGATGCAAATGCAAGACTTAATAGTGACTGTGTACATACATTTACAAATAAATTAATTAAATTCTCACCAAAAAGCAAGGGGTTGGTTATAAACTAGTTAGCAAGTTTTACCACACCAACACAAGTCCTTAGGTGAGATTTGTGCTTTTACCACACCAACACAAATAATTGTGGAATTGTTGCTCCAGATCAGACCACTTGATAATAGAATTGGCGGGAAGCAAAGTGATTGACGAAAAAGCTGCCTCCGAGAGAGATGAAGAGAACAACCGTATCGTCAGTGCATCAACATTCCCTGCCTCTCCACATTGTATGATGAATCGAGTGATATGCTCCATTGTGGATGTATCATCTTGCCCAGAGAACTTAGTGAAATCTAGTACTTTGAATCTTGGAGGGAAAGGTATCTGATCGTAGCCAGATGGATACGGTGTTTTGTACATGTAGGATTGTTGCTTAGGTTTCATCACATATTGCTTCTGCAGCATCTCTGGAAAGTTGTCAATCAATTTCTACTTCATGTGAGACTTCAGCTCAGCAGATACTTGTTCGATTACTTGCATCTCGGCTGAGGGAATCTCTAGAAGTTGTTCTTATGAGGCCCTTGGTTGTGTATTTGGTGCCATTGTTGTCCTTGCTCCACAAGAACCTTCGTATTTGGCTGACTTGTCACAGGTAGAATCTATCCAATCGGCTGACCAGCCGATGGAACTAGTTGATGCAAATTCAACTGGCCTAAGATAGCCAATTTATTTAGGAGCATTTGCATCACTTGCACGGGATCCACCTGCCATTGTGGTGCTGGCGGTTGTCCTATCATCCCCTGGTTGACTGGCTGCTGAGGCGACGATCTTGTATGAGCAACTATATTAGCTGGGGTTAAGATAGGCTATGTTGATAGTGATTTTTGCATTGGAGCAGTCTGCACAGGCATCCCTAGCATCGGCTGAGGAGCCGATTGCTAAGGTTGAACAGGAGCTTTTCTTTCTATTGCTATAACCATATGAGCATGAGCTGGACTGATCTTGACTCTTTCAAAAGCCTTGCTCTCGTGATTGAAGTAGACAAACCCTACTCCTTCCTTGGTCATATGCACAGTCCCTGGAGTACCTCCAAACATAGCTTGATAAGATTACGGGTACTTCACTTCTAGAATTTCCTCAAGCTTAGATTCAAAGAAATTTGAGATATTAGTCTCAAAATGATCGTGAGGCAAATCTCATCATACAAGTTTTCTGTCATGATCTCTCATTGCAGGATATCTCTGATGAGGGTTCTGCACTGAGAACGTCTAATTTTGGACATTGGACTGTGCCGAGTGAGTTTGGACCACATGCATTGTAATAGTAGGGTCTTACTTATCTCCAATACTCTGATTCTGAATCGATTGGGAATCCGATGGAGAACCAGGAGCAGTTGCATTGATCTGTGGAGACGGTGTAACCCCTACTATTGGATCATCAATTAGCAGAGAAGCCGATTGGTCTTTTGGAACACTGGAGGAGTTCGATTCGGTTGGAACTATGCAGGTCTCAGGTATCCTCCTTCTACTCCTTTCTTGAGCGTATCAATCAGATAATTCTAGATGGTGTTGGCGAGGACTTTAGCTTGATCAATCATTGTTTGATGTATAGCCTTGTTCATAATGTCTTGAAGCCTTTCGGGATCGGCTGAGAAGGTGATCTTCTTAGGTGTTGGCAAAGGATTCTTCTTGAAAACTCTACCTTTAGTTTGACCGTATGATGCCAAGCATAGCTCTTCATAATGCTTCATGTGAGCCTCAAACTCAGCTTTGTCTGCATCTTTCAGCTGATCCCTAGTGATTGCCTAAACGTTGCTCTGGTTAACTTCGTTAGTCTTTTAGTTCTTCGACATTGTTGACCTTTTCCTGTCCCACCAGGCGTGCCAAAAGTGTGTTGACGCAAAAATAGGACGTCACTCCGGCGCGCAGGACACGTGACTCCCCAGTCTGTAGCGAGGTGTGCCAGCCAATCTGACCTGTTAATTGACAATGGAAAATATTAGGGATTGACTAGAGAACCGATGGATTTTTAGCGACACGTGTACCAGCCAATCGGCCGATAGAGAGAGGCGGGATCGGCCGGCTCGAGAGCGACCGAGGCACGTGGGTGTAGATAAGAGATCGACTAGAATCAGTTGATCATGATGTTAGCACTCGAGGAGGTCGGAATCGGCTGCGGTGTTAGAAGCCGATAGGATCTAGACCGAGTGGGATAAATTGGTGATAATAGCTAAAACCACAAGAATTGGTACAAAAACTTGCAGATCTAGCTAATATCGGTAAGGGGTGAATAAAGAACTAGATGAAACCTCAGTGATGCGCCCGGAGGTTAAAGCCTAGGGTTATTTGGTAAAACGCTACTCACAAGCTTGCGGGAGATCGATCGATGCAGCCTGACGAACTTGAAGGACGACATTGTAGAAAAGAGAAAAAACGAAAGTAGATGTTGTAAATTGTAAAGGAACGACCATCTTGGTCATCAACTCGAGCTTGTTCCGGCGGAAGATCACAGAATTCGGTGAAGATATTAGTCTTTTGTTTCCTCTTTGCGGCATCCTTCTCTTATTCATCGATTCAATATCCTCATCACACTAAAGTTTGGACAACTTTATGAATTCTTGAGAAGACATGTAACCTTTAGATCTGAGTTGTAATATCATTATTGTAATAAAAACAGAAGAGATGGAAACTGTTGACGGTGAAATTCCGTCAACCTAGCCATGAGTTTACCTTCGGTGTTGGCATGACTTTTGTATCTTATCCATTGGTACTAACCCCCGTGGTATAACAAGCCCACTTGTGCATGTCGGTTTTGGAATTAAGTGTTTACACAGGGTTTTAACGTTGAAAGCAAGACTTCCGGGATAAGTTCATTAAGCACCTCATGACAAGACCTTGAAGCCCGGTGCAAGTCAAGCAATGAAGTGAACATGACTCCAAGAGCCCAAGGACCAAGCCCGAGAAGATGACAAACTCCGAGGACCTAGCCAGAAAAGTGCTGAATCTTGCAAGACAAGGAGCTTCTTCCAATTCGGAGAGAAACCGACGACAAGGGCCCACATGCAAAAGGGGAGAGGATCTAGAAGACTCGGGAAGCAACACCGGGCGAAGGAGGTCACGGACTGGGCCGAGATGGGCCCAGGCCGGTCGGCCCATGCCGGTCGGCCCAGCCTGTTTCGGGGCCCAGTCGGCCTCCCCTTTGACCTAGATGCATCTCGGGCTATTTATAGCCCCCTGACCGAGAGCCACGTATCAATCAAGTCGTAATCCGCCGCCGAGGAGCCGAGAAGCTTGAGGGACACCATCTCGGAGATGAGGGTCATGCTAGTTGTCTAGGGTTTCCCTAGCCGACGTGGGAACCTTACATGGAAGACCACGTCGGAGCTCCAGAGCAAGGATCAAGATCGAGGTAGGATCCCGGTGGTGATCTTGTTCATGTAATCATTCATGGTGAAGCCTTTTAGTGAATCCGATTTCTAGCGATCAAGTGCCTTCTCAATGATTTTGTTTTCTTCTTGGTTTTGCTTCTTTCCCAATCTATACTTAAGATAGATTGCTTAGGGTGCTCTTGTAGCCGCGGTAGCTAGAGGTGCATACCGGACCGACCATGTGATTTCAACTTGTTCTTATTGAACTCGCCCTAGACTACCCGCATGAATAGGGATACGTTGTGACAGAACGGGGGTTCCGAAAGGCGGGCGTTTTCGGAGTCGGACGGGAGGCCACGATTTAAAGATGCTTTTAATGAGATTCGCTTTTCTATCTTCATCTATCTTGTTTGGAGCTACAACATAAGCATGATCTAGACTCTCTAGATCGGTTATCTCTTGCTTTCTCTTGCTACCTCTTTAGTAGATTAGATTAGATGTGTTTCCTTTATGAGTTAGTAGATTAGATGCAATTTGGTTCTTCATTAGATAGCTTTCCTTGCTTTACTATATTGAATCCTTGCGTTGCACATTGTTCCATGGATTCGATACCTTGGGTTCACCACTCGAGGGAAGAAGGGTCCCTTGACTACGACGGGGGATTTGTCCGCTTGCAAATCCATATGAACTTTGATACAACTATTAACCGTCAACAAGCCCCTTTTTCTGGCGCCATTGCCGGGGAACAAGCAATCAAGTTCCGATCTAGTATCGCATATTTTTCAGTTTTTCTTTTGATTTTCTTTTATAGCTCTTAAGTTTGATCATCCTCAAAAATAAAAAAAATCAGTCTAATCTAGTTTTGATTAACCCTAATTTTTCTTTTGTTAGATTTTTGTTTTTGCTAACCCTAACTGGAGATGGTTGGCTACCTCTCCAAGAAACCCAAACCTTTTTGTGGATGATCCAGGAAAACTTTACAGGCAAAGGAGACGTGCAACACAAGCTAAAGGGTTGAAAACCCTAGATCCAAAAGCCAAAGTCGAAGGACCGTCAAAATCTCCAAGGGAATCACCACCTCCAAGTCCAAAGGAAGATCAACCTCAACCGCCACCCATGGGAGAACAACCACAACCGGAGTGCAAGATCGAGCTATGCACCCCGGACATCGTTGATCTACCTATCATAAACCTTCAAGACGCCGGAAGGCCGTTCAAGATCAAGGTCTCAACTATCCGCATGACGATTGCGAGAGCTTTGGAGCATTTCAATGAATACATACGAGCCGGATTCCTTGAGTGGCATATCGGTTTACTTAAGAGGAGGATGGAGAAGATGGAGATAGAGAAAGAAGCTCAACACCTAAAGGCTGCCAAGGCAAGATCCACATGCGAGGATTGTGAGGAGCACGACCATATCCAAGTTCGAGGCTATGGAGAAAATATTGAAGAATTTAGATGGCAATGTGACGAAGGTCGGAAGCTCTATACGTGAAGTGTTGATCATGATGAAGAGACGCAAGTGGGACAACTTGTGGGGCGCCCGATGGGTAACAAATAAGAATTTCCGAGACAACTCCAAGGTCCCAAGACGGCGAAGGCTACTCAAACTTATTCAGAAGCGATGGAGGATCACACTAAGGAGACCATGAAGATCACGACCGAAGGACCGGAGTTTGAGATGCCGAGCTACTACATGAAGGAAGTTGTTGCATCCGTCAAGACCAAAGGACATAGCCAGCCTGTGAAGACCAAAAATACGACTAAGCCGAAGAATAAGCCCGTGCCAAGATGGTGCGGAAGTGGGTACCCAAGATTGCAATGCCCGCAAAGAGCGTTGATCCGGAGTAATCAAGTGAAGAAGTCTAGCCATGGACTATAAACGAAGCGCTAGGCGGGAGGCAACCCGTTTCGTCGAGTCAAGAATAAGCTACCGGGAGGACAACCCGATTCCAGGTTTTTCGAGTCTTTTTAATAATTCAGTTTTGTATTTTACTACACAAAGACATTAGACTTAGAATGGTTGAACAATATTAGAGACATAATTCTTGGTTGAATATTTTGCCTGATCATAAACCCTTTACATGAACCATCCTATGTGATTGTTTGCTTCTTTTTCGAGAAACCACAACCAAAAAAATTCAGAACCTATCTCAATCTTTCAACCTCTCTATGATGTTATGGTTGACTTGTTTTACATGCTAAAAACACGCGAGTAGAGCCACGACTTGTATCTAGATGTTACTTAAATTTCAGCACGTGGTAGGACTCACGTGAACCTAGAAACTTGATTTTTGGTTGGTTTAAAAATCCATATCCTTGGTTTCTCTAAGATTAGAATTTTTCTAAGCCTCATTTAATTTTATTTTATTCAAAATCTCTCTTATCTAATCAAAATTAGAACCTAAACCTATGCCCCCATGATCAAATCGGGAAAAACTTGCTCTCAACTAATGGAAGCAAACTATACCGGTGAGGCCGAAATAAAAGTAGTCAGAAATATTTTTCAACTTACATTTGTTTTTAATGCTTTAAAACCTTCTCTAAATTTATGGCTGAGCTCTCCCATAGCTCTGAATTTATTTTTTAATTTTTGAAATTAGAGGAGTGCTTAGCATTAAAACATGCTTAGAGGGAGGCAATCTAGTTAACCTAACCATACATGCACCATGATACATCATGGGATGCCCCTTTAACATTTTATCAAACCACATGCAAAGGATAAGCATGGGGGGGGCAGCCAAGGCTTTGTTTTGTAGGAATATCATGGAGGCATGTGAGGAAAGGGAGTATGGAAGTGAGTCAAAGCGAAAACATCAAGTGGAAGGAGCAATAATGCAAGCGAAGGAGTGGACGAGAACGTTTGGAAGGTGCACGCGGTCACGAAGCAAAGTGCGCTAGAGAAGAACCAAGCCAAGAGGAGGAGAGAGGTAAGTCTCCCATCCGGCTCTTTGTTCGTGTGCTCTAGTTTGTAGTCCGGAACCACCTTAGACTTAGCCATCCACCTCGTTTGTTTCATGCAACAAAACACATCCTAATTCCACTCAAAGTCCAGACTCCAAAATAATATTTGTGTACCTTGTTACTGGGTGAAAACCTCGGATATATATTTGTGAGGGAGAGTGCTGCAATCATGGAAGAAAACTACAAGCCTTTTCACCAAAAAAGAAGGGATCATCGTCGTCTAAGCTATCATCGACAACCTCTTCGAGGAGGCACTCGGTTTCCAAGTCTCCTCGGAGTATGGAGGAGGACACGGCACCACCGAGGAGGAACCACACTCTTCTCCTCGGTGGCATGAGGGCCACACGAAGCTCGTTTATGAGGTTCACCAAACCTCAAGGTCATATGGAGGAGCCGCCCGTCCGACCTCACCGCTCGACACGATCATTCGCTCCACCTCCACACGCTCTGTGGCATTCCAATGGGTTTATCATCACAACGGAGGAGGAGGAGAAGAAGCTCGCTCGCTTTGAGTAGAGGCTTGTAGCGAATGTCGACTTCGATGACCAAGCTCTCCACATATTGGGTTTTTATACGGGACACCGAGGTTGGGTGCAATTCTCTAACCGAGTGTCGGCAAACACCCACAAGGAATTCACCTAGGAAATTCTCATGACCATGGCGCATATCCTTGATGAAGGAGTGCTGAGTCTCTCATTCCGTTTGGAGGGAGCCCACAAGTGGAGAAGAAGGAAGACACAGTCGAAAGGGTAACCATGATCAATGGTGCTATGTCTAGCACCTTGATGGGGTAATCTCCTTTTATCCATGGGTTGCAATCGATCTTGAGATGTAATCATACTTTGTTGGATTATCTATCTATCATATTGAGTTGAATATACTTTAATGCTTAAGGTTAGCTACCATGCCGTAAAGGGAGTAGAGTTCCAATGCTTCCTTGGATCCATTCAACACGTTGTGTCCATCATAGGTCTAGCCATGAATACCTTCGCGTAGTGACAGTACGAGAGGAGGGAAAGGGCGAAACCGTGGTCATACCCGATAGATTAGATTGGTTTTCATGTTCAAAACAATTGCATGTTCTAGTATTGTAGACCCATTGGCGAGTGTCTCCTGTCTTGATTGAACAAGCAGTTCCTTATGTATTAGGGAATAGCTCGGTTTTCAAAAGGGAGCCCCGAACCAAGTGGATGTGCATGCAGGCACATGGGAAGGTTTTTGAAGTATGATCACGGGAGGAGACCATCAACGAAGAAATACTATCTGGAACCCCATCATCCAAGTGTTTCACTCTGGATGTGAAAAAGGATTTTGGGGAGAATGAGAGAGACAAAGATAACCAACACGGAGTTGAATTGGCTTTACTCGGCTTTGATTGCCAGGCAGCCAATCGACCCCACTCACCTATGATCAACCGGTGGTGTTGTGGCAACATCGAGTTCCGGAGATATTGGTTCGGGGTGTTACCTCTCCATGTTGGCTATATCTTTAAGACCGGGTATTGCAAGGAACCCAAAGCATCTCCTACCCGGGACCTCCCTAGGACTGAATATATGAAGAAAAGCAAATATATAAGTGAAGATGATAGAGGAGGCTTTGAAGTGGCCAAAGTAAATTTGCCCCTATCGGATGGAAGATTTCTTGAGGGGAAAGAAGATTGGTTAGAGGAAGGACTTCTTGTGTCAGCGAAGAAAAATAGGATCTTCTATGGCCCAAGAAGGAGGTGCACAACAAAATTATGTGCCACCATTTAAAGGGATTCCGGCGCTGCCAAGTTACTATGGTGATGTACCAATGCAAGCATGGGGGAGTGGTGCAGCCATGCTCCCACCAATTTTTGCGGTGCTCAATGTAGCCTTTGCGGAGCCATATGCACATCTTCCTCAACCACTGTTGACGTAAAATCTGCACCTTACGCCAAGCACACAGCAAGCCGAACAAGCTAGCTTCACACGCGAGAAGATTCCAAGACGTGCCAGTCAATTTTCCCTGAAAATTAACAAAAGACAAAGTAGTTAAATTCCAAAGCTTGGAACTTGCCGGGTGGTACCAGACAGTTCCATATTTACGGCTATGAAGCCAAGTGAGATGACATATAGCTATAAGGAGCTATCTGCCAGCAGACTAGAAACCATTCGGAAGCTTTAAAGTGCAAAACGTCACATAGCCGAATGGATGATGTAAGCATGACGATAGATCGATCTCTATTTAGACAAAATTGCACGTGCACGAAGCCATGACCGATCCTCGTGGATAAATATCAATAAATAATAAATGAAGTAAAGCATGATCATAAATATGTAATAAACAAGCATGCATAGGTCCAAAGCATTAGTCTACCGCATGTCTAAATACTTTAGAACCCGTCAAGCATGATGCCAAACAAATCTATCCACCGCATGATACGACTTGTGTGAAATCATGCCACCATCCATAAAGAGATCTATCCACCGCATGATACAATCTAAACATGGAAAGCTAAAAGCATACAATATTTAAAGCATAACTTATACACACGTTTCACTCGTGAAAGCATAACCGAATACGGCTGAACAGCCGAATCGGGGTCCATGAAGAAGGAACAAACATTACCAAAGAAGATAAATCTATCAGATTGGATCGAAATCTAATCCACCGGATGATTAGCTCCAAAACAACCCAAAAACCTGCATCTACCGCATGATACCCAGTTCTTTCAAGAATTATACAAGATTTGACAAGCTTGAACCCGCAACACGTAACAACCTAGATCGATTCAGTTTCGGCTATCAGGGAACATGTGATCCACGTGCTATTTAAGCCATGGGTACGAACTCGAGTCGCATAAGGACCATCAGAAGAGACAAAGCCGATTCAAACCAATCTAGATTGGGCAAAGAGGTGTTATATGAATTTAAACATAAAGCAAAACTCAAAGCAACACGGGGTAACTTAATGAATCTACTGAATCTTGCCAAAATTCAATAGAGCCGATAACTAGTCCAAGCTAGATCTTAGCCCACCGCATGGCTCATGATCTAACAGGAAACCCTATTGAACCAAGCTTGAATCTACCGCATGATACTAAGCATGGTAACAAGACTACTTGCATCAGATCTAAATCCACCGCATGATACTAGACATGATACAAGGTTGCCGGTACTCACGGAGGTCGACAGATCGATGAACCCTCTCGAAGAACTCGACGACACGACAAAGGACTCAAGGGTTTGGCGTAAAGCCGGTTTGTATTGAGAATGTTTCTAATGCAATTACATACAACCAGGGTCTATATTTATACCCTGTCATGGCATGACTTCGAATGGACTACGAGCATAATATTTGATACCTAATTTATCTCTAAGTGCGATCGCTTATCCATCCATTCGTCCTTTCCGCTCGGGCCACGTCATCGCGCAATCCCACAAAATCAGCGCAAACAGTTTCCTTGCCGAACGAAAGCAAATTGCCGATCGCGGGCTTCTTTGCCGAATCTTTCTGGAGAAACCTTCCTTCTCCCGGACGGATTTTTCACCAAGCTGGGCCCACAATTCAGACTCCTTCATGTGCCAAATTTTGGTGTTAACATATGCCCCTTCAATTACGGGATAAAAGTGATTTTATTCCGAAATTGACTCCAATCGCCAACGTCTTCAAATTGAATCCGCTCAACACCTATTCTCTCTCCTTGCAATCCATCGGAGTCTTCGTCCAGATTCGAACCCTAGGTCATCTTTTCCCTAAGCTCAAATCCTCAATGGCAGGTCAAAATCAAGTTGCTCAGGTAAATTCCTCCTCCATAAGCTTCATTCGGCACTATCTTTTCGATTTTTACCTGAGATTTCTTCTCCGCCTTCTCTCAGCAGGAGCTTTCCACCGAGCTTTTGATCCGCACTGAGGCCAATTCGACGTCTTATTTCCTCGGTCCTGTGGGAGTTTCTGATCCTCACGAATTTATCGCAGCCGAATCTCAAAGAATCCCCTTCAAAGCGGCTTTAACTAAGCCTTCCCTGTGGCAGGACGCCTTCAAGAACTGGCCTTTGCCCCCAATTGCGGGCTGGAGGAATTGGTACAAAAGGGTCCTTACGGATAACAGCGTTAAGACCCAAACTTGGGACACCCTCCGGATTGCTCAATGCTTGGAGCTTTCTTTGGCCGAGACTCCAAAAAATGAAGATCTTCTGATAGCAGCCTGTCATTTTTGGTCAAACGGCATCAATGCCTTCCTCTTTGGTCATGGCCCAATGTCTCCAACCTTGGCCGATGTATACATGATTACCGGCCTCGATGTTTCAGGATCCGTGCACCCCTGGGACTTCAAAGGTTCCACAAGACAAACAGGAGTGAAGCCAGGAAGTGGATATAAACTTTATATCCAGAATCACATGAAAGATGGCCCCCTGGGTGAAGTTGAATACAGGGCATTCCTAAACATGTGGTTGTACAGATTTATTTTCTGTGGTAAAGCCAATGAACCCACTCTGAATCATATTGTAATGGCTACACAGTTGGCTGGTGGTAAACGGATTCCTCTTGGAAAATACCTTCTAGGAAGTGTGTATCATATGCTTCATCAGACCATCACCCAAATGCATACTGGCCGAAAGATACTATGTGTCAACGGCCCTTGGTGGTTTGTACAGATGTGGCTGCAACTGCATATGCACCAGATTGTTGGTATTGACCTCAACAACCGGTTCTTTCCTTCATCGAGCTATAATTAAGGGGAAATTCAGGTTACCAGAGGATGCCAAACCTATGGAGAAGCTGCTTCAACTGTTTCCATCAATCAGAATGTCAGCCAGCTTTTTGAGCTCTTTTTCAAAGGCTTCCCTAACCCTCTTTGGCTTCCTTACTTGGACAATGATAATTTAACCCTCCCCTGTGAGTTCTCCTTTGAAGCTGAATGCCAAGATGGAAGGTTTCTGGAAATCTTCAATATCCTTATCCATCCATGCCCTCTGCCAGCTGAATTTTGTGGGGGAAGGTTAAATAACAGTACTTATGAATACTATCAGCCAAATATGGTGGCTCGACAGCTTGGATGTGGCCAGATGCCCCCAAGACTATTCCTGCATGAATTCCTCAAACCCAGAGAGGTAATCAAGGAAAGTATGCAATCCAGAAGGGTCTTTGATTATGAATGCAGTCCAACCATTTATACCTGGCCTTTCACACCTACAACAGTAACTCATCCCACCTTCAACTCTTGGTGGCAAGAATTCCATGACCATATTTTCAGTGAGCCAGTGCACTCATTTTGCATAGAGCTGATGCCTGATTTTCAGCCAACTTCAGAGGTAACATAATTGTCCTTTTCTTCAAATCAGACATTTCTTCCTC
Organism: Cenchrus americanus; assembly: GCA_947561735.1. Lineage (NCBI taxonomy): Eukaryota > Viridiplantae > Streptophyta > Magnoliopsida > Poales > Poaceae > Cenchrus > Cenchrus americanus. The sequence continues at coordinate 64,405,263 of OX387240.1, forward strand.
TAACCATGATCTTGATTTTTACCTGCAGAATACAGTGCCTGTCCCTCGGGCCAGGACAATTACTTATAATGCAGTATACCCAGTCTCAGCACTGGGATTCAAATCCCCAACTTTGGCTCAACTAATGGCTAGGTATGCCACAACAGACCCAATTCTCTTCAGTGCCACCGCTGACAAGAGAAAATGCCTGTCTCTGATCGCACCTCCAGCTGCCAAGAGGAAAAAAACCGTCAAGAAAGTCCTTATTGAGGTAAAATTTCCTCTTTCTTGATCACAAGATTACTCTTTACTGACAAATTTCATCTTATGTAATTTCATACTAGAATCCAGCAGCCTTCAGCTTCAGAACCTGCCAATGCTCCATCTACTGGTATGACCTTTATTACCTTTTCCTTAAAGATCAACACTGGCATTTACCCTTAATCTGGTACTGGCAGAAGAAACACTGGTGAATCGTCCTGTGGATATCCCTGCCCCTCAACATGAAAGTCCACCAAGGGCTGAGCCACCTGCTCAAGTAGAGATCTCATCCTCATCAGGGACTCAATCACCCCCTGCTCAAACAGAGATACCAGCCTCACCAGAGATGAACTCTTCAATCCAACAAGAGACTTCAAGTCCTTCAAGGGTTCAATCCCCTATCGGCCAGGCAGAAACCCCAACCTTAACAGAGGCAAATCCACCTCCTCTTCAGCCAGAAGCTTCAAATCTGCCAGAGATTGCAGCACCCTTTCAAATAGAAGCTTCAGCTTTGCCAAGAGCTCCTCCTTCAGCAGTGGCTCAAGAAATCCCCCTTGAAACTGAACAAAACCTTGCCCCAGTTCAGGAAGTCAGGCATGAGGTAAGCACCTGCACTTAACTCTGTTATCTCCTTTATTTTCCAATGAACCATTCCTGACTCGGCAATATCACCCTTTCAGGATCAAACTCCATCATCATCAAGCCCATTAGTGGAGAATAATCCAGCTGCCGAGACAAGAGAAGGAGGAATTCAAGCCCTATCAGAGGAAATCCAAACAAGGCTCAAAGAAATCTTTGCCTGGCTGCAGAAAGATGCTCGAGATCAAATCAGAGATCTCGACTATTTCGAAGAAATGCTTGGGCCCATCAGCCAAGAGCTTCCTGAGGACATCAAGATTTCGTTAGATCCCGTCTCTGGTCTGGATATTCATTATGTGGCCATAAGGCGGGCTTTGAGGAATGTGTCTACCCGACCAGCCGTTGAACAAAAGAAAGCTAAAGCTGAACAAGCTGTGAAGGGAGCACAATCTCAAACCGAAAATCATAAGAAAATACTGGCCAATCTGCAAGCTGCTCGTGAACTGAAAATCGCCAGAAAGGCCGCATTGGAGGCAGAGCTGAAAAACTTATCAGCTGAAATAGAAGCTGACGACAAGAAAATAGCCGAACTCCCTGGACTAATAGAGAAGACCCAAGAGGAAGCATCATCGGCCATAGCTGAAGTAAATCAGTGTGATGCAGAACTCACCATCATGTCCAGTGCCCAAAAAGATTACCAAGAACGGATGGAGAACATCCACCAAACAACAGCAAACGCCTCCACTGTAATCGCAAAGTATTTAAACATTTAGCTGTACCGAGCGATGTGTAACCAAACTGATAGTTCTTGCCACATTTGCCTTTTATAAGTTCGCTTTCCTTTTCCTTGCCTGACTTTGACTGCAACTCTGAATGATCCATTCGGTAATTAGTAGTTAAATAGTGCCATACCCGAACGGCACCCCAACTGCAACTTAGTTGAGCCAGTCAACCGAATACGACTCAGCCTTGAATTGCAAACGACCTGACGGCGGATCGGTCAAGGAAACCTCTCCACCTTCCAAGTTTCTTGGGATACGCGCCACGATCTAAGGCCACGATCTGAGGTCACGATCCTTTTCACCAGGCCTATAAATAAAACCGTGGGTGCCCCCAGCTCTTTACCAAGCCTTTAGTCTTCAAATCTTCGCCAACCTCAAGCTTTTCTTTCCAATCGCCAGCTTAGCCCCAAAAACCAATGGCGGGGAGCAACAACAGGCGTCGCGCCGCCGACGAGGCAGAAGGGAGCCACGCCAGTTCGCGTCGGAGGCAATGATCACCATCTTTTCTTCATTACTTGCCTGAGATTTCCCTTTGTTTTCTGACGATCCTGTTTGTTTCAGGCTTGTTCAATGGAACCCATCTCCCGCGCCGGCCAATCAACCTCTGCCGGACGACTCGTCGGAGTCGGACCACTACTCCCCCGTGCCCTACGGGGACCTTGACACTCTCCGCTTCAAGGCGGAACTTGAGGTGGCCCAGCGCGAGCTGGAAGACGTCTCCAAGAAGGCTGGTATAGCCGAACTGGAGTGGGAGGACCAGCGCAAGCAGCTGCTGGCAACCATCGACGGTACGGCTCTGAAACTGCTCCCGAATCCAATCTGGCTTTTGATACTAATCACCATCACCTTGTACTTTGCAGCCCGCGACGCCGAGCTCAACCAGCTGAAAATGCTGGTGGAGCAATTGGCTGACAAGGTGAACGCCCACGGAGACACGCCGGTGGAGCGCCTTGCCGCGGTGGAAAACCGTGTGGACGAGGTGACCACCCACGGCATCCGCCTGGGCACCACTTTGGGCCTGGCCGCCATGGCGACGCACACAGGCGTCGACTACTCCACCCGGCCGCGCGGCTTCCAGGGCGGCGCGCCGGAAGACATCAACGAGATCGAGTTCATCTTGGAGCGCCTCGACGGCCACGGTGACGCCATTGCCGAACTCACTCATCCCCAGTCTGTGCTAAACAGGCTCTTTGATTAGATTGTACTAGGGATGTTTGATTATCGGCAATAAATAAAGAACTTTCAATTCCCGTGCTTGCATTGTGATGATTCCTCTGTGTTTGCAACTGCGAGCCTTATTTTCCTTGAACATATTCGGGAATTCGCTTGAGCCGAACATGTGAAAACAGATGCCCCCTGGCGCAAAACCCGCAGAAAATCCTCGATTCGGTAATCCATAAGCACTGTTCAATGAAAACCCTTCACATTCGGGAGGAAAACCCTGCCGCTTGGTATTCCAATAACGCACGCCAGCTAGTCATCACTCCCGATGCGCTCTCTCAGTCAATAAAATAGCATGCTGGGATGTCCTGCAAATCCACTCGCACACTCATCCATCACTTCTCATCTTCTCCCCTGCTCCAGAAGAGAAAACCCCAAGGCCATGGACAAAGGCAAGCAACCCAAGGAGGACAGCGTCCCAAAGAAACGCACGATTCGAGAGTGAGTTTTCTTTTAACTTGCTTCTTGCTTTCTTGTGTGATCTCGTGCTTTACCTCCTTTTGTTTTCTTTTAGCCTTGATCTGCTCCCTGAAGAAATCATTGGGACCGAAGCAGCGCCTGAATACATCTCCTCTGACTCTTCCCTCGAAGCAGAGGATGCCACGCCCGAGCAGAGGATCAACCATCAACTACGCCGCCGCGTTCGGCATCAGGAGCATGACCTCCGGGACATCACCGCTCGTTGCCAGGCCGAACGCGAGCATCGCATGGTTTTGGAGGCACTAGTAGGAGGTAAACATTTTCAACTTCTTCTTGACTCTGCGCTTACACCTGGATCTCTGCCTCTAACAACTGTTCCTCTGTCCCAGATGTCTCTGACAGGTACAATAACCTGAAAGCGGCTTGGGACAACTTGGTGGAGGCAGCAAACCATGGTCATCCCCACAGCTTCCAAGTTGCCGTTATGGTGGTCCTGGAACAACTGAAGAGGGAGCAGCTGAAGAAGCAAAGAAAAAAGGATTGAAGCATACTTTCGCTTCTTACGCCAGGCCTTCTGCTTTCCACCCCCTCGTAGTCTCGGGGTTGTTAGATGTAAACCTGCAAGAAGCATTTGCAATGTAGTTTTGTGCTAAGGGCAATACTTCTAAGTATTGGCCATTCCCCCTGTTTGGGAATTTTTGTTCTAAAGACGGCTTCATTCTTGAACGCCGGCTATTCCTGTATCAGATGCATGTAATCCCAATGCTTGTGGTCAGCGATCGATTTCAATACTAGGATAATATTTCTTCAAATATCTTCCATTTATTGCAGCAGAAAATTCTTCTCCCAGTAAAGTCTTTAGCATGCAGGCATTACCGGGCACGCATCTGACCACCCGAAAGGGTCCTTCCCAATTAGGAGACCATTTGCCGAATTCACTGTATTTGGTTCTGTTGACGGTTAATGTTTGTATCAAAGTTCGTTCGTGACTCGCAAGCGTACAAGTCTCCCGTCGTAGTCAAGGGACCCTTCTTCCCTCGAGTGGTGAACCCAAGGTATCGAATCCGTGGAACAAATGTGTGACGCAAGAATTAATCTATTAAAGCCAAGTAATCTTCAATAATCGATAAAAGACCTAATGCTTCTAAGTAAAAGACACAAAACGAATCTAATCTACTAAAAACCGGAGAAAACAAAGTAAGATTGGGTAGATAAACCGATCTAGAGGGATCGGGGTAAGCCTTTCGTTGAAGTTCCAAGCAAAAGAAGAAGTAGCAAATCGAATCTTAATAAAAGCCTCTTTAAATCGTGGTTTCCCGTCCAAATCCGAAAACATCCGCCTTTCGAGACCCCCGTTCGTCACAACGTATCCCTATTCATGCGGGGAGCTTAGGGCGAGTCAAAAGACAAGTCGAGATTCTTTCGGAAGATCCGGCGTGTACCTCTAGCCACCGCGGCTACAAGAACACCCTATGTAATCTATCTCGAGAATAGAATTGGAATAAGCAAAGCCGATCGAAAAACGAAATCTTCGAGGAAACACTTGATCGCTGAGAAAAGATTCAACTTGATAATTCAACTATAACAATGATACATACACAAGATCACCACCGGGATCCTTCCTTGATCTTGCTTCTAGCTCGGGAACTCCGACGTGGTCTTCCTTGCAAGGTTCCCACGTCGGCTAGGGAAACCCTAGTCAACTAGCTCGACCCTCTCCTCTCCTAGATGGTGTCCCTCTCTTCTCTCGCTTCTCGGCGGCCGAAGACGAAATCTTCTCTCGCGTGGCTCTCGGTCGGGGGACTATAAATAGCCCGATCGGCGGCTAGGGCAAAGGGCGTCGGATTTGGGCCCTAAATGGGCGCTCGGGCCGACCGGACCGGGCCGGCCGGCCCGGGCCCATTTAGGCCCGGCCCCCGCGGGCTCCTTTGCCCGAGGTCGGTTCCCTTGCTTCCCGGATGCTTCCCCCTTCGCATACGGGTCCATGTCGTCGGTTTCTCTCCGAATTGGACTCAACTCCTCGTCTTGGAAGATTCAAGCACTTTACGGTCGGGTCCCCGGAGTATGTCGTCTTCTCGGATCAAGTCCCCCCGCTTCTTGGAGTTAGTTTTGCTTCATTGCATGACTTGTTCGGGGCTTCAAGGTCTTGTCATGAGGTGCTTGATGAACTTATCCCGAAAGTCTTGCATTCAACACTAAATCCCTGCATAAACATTAAACTCCAAAAACGACATGCACACGTGAACTTGTTACACCACGGGGGTTAGTACCAATGGATAAAGTATAAAACTCATGCCAACACCGAAGGTAAACTCATGGCTAGGTTGACGGATTTTCACCGTCAACATCTCCCCCATGCTTAAACCTTGCTCGTCCTCGAGTAAGCCTTCGATGGATATCATCATTGCTAAACAATGTTTAAACTTTGCATTTGATCATACATGAGAAAACATAATGCTCTCAAAATATTAATTCATTAAAGTTCCATAATGTACTAGCCTTCATCTCCACGGAGGGTGGATTCTTATTAAGCTTATCCCACAAGTATTAACATGCTCACAAAGTTTTAAATAGATCTCGGAATTTTTGAAATGAAGAACGAGATAAGAAAAGCTAAACCAAATTCACAAATTTAAATCATCTCATGTATTGCTCATAAACTCTCATCTCACTTGTCTCTCAAGCCTATATATTCTACTCCTTTCCCTCTCATATATATGTGGTAGGCTTTATATGGAGCTTTTGGGAAAGTTTAGTCCTAACAAGAATTTATAAATGAGGTGTTGTCAAAACAAGACAAGCTTCTCATGGTCTTACCGAGACTCGTCAAAAAGGTCATTGGAAAATAATGTTAAATCAAGGCGGGGAAAGAGAAAAATACACACACTTTAGATGAGTGGACATGTGCAAATGGCAAAGAGTGATCCCGAGGCACAAAGAAAGTCCTCGTTATCGGATTGCACATGGTTGGAAAATTGAGAATGGATCTTTTTATCTTGAAGCCTTGAATGCACTCTTAGAGAACCGAGGAGTTCACTTTACGCACAAATATATTTTTTTTCTTTCTCATTCTTTTCTTTCTTTCATTCATTCATTTTTTCTTGCCTCGTCATATATTCAGTCCATGACTTTCACAATGAAGTTTTGATTTTTTGATACCTTGAAAGTCATGCATATCACTGGTTTTTTTTTTCTTTCATCATTATATATATATTTTTTTTAAATACTCCCTTTTGAACTCTAAAACTGCACCGTACCTACCTCCTCCCCCATGCTTAGACGTTGCTCGTCCTCGAGCAAAGAGGCGAAAAAAATAAGGTAGGTACCGGATATTTTTCCTTGGAGAGATACTTGAAATCTTCAACGTTGGCACCGTCTTGCGATCTTCCTTGAATTGATGATCCATCCTCAATGATAGGTTGTGGTCAAGGAGGTAGTCACACAAAAAAAAATGATATTTGGTTTAAGGGTGGATATCCGGCGAAGTTTGTGAGATCACCGATGCGGGGATACACAATGCACGGATAAAAGGCTAGCAAAAAGATAGATACGCAAAAACGGAATGACCAGCTTCTTAGTCTCGGGCCAGAGAAATCATGGCCTGCAATAACTCACTCAAAAATAAATCTTGTACACTAAGGTTTATGCACTCAAATATATATAAGGCTTTGGATAGGTTGAGCAACACACAAGCGATATTTGTGACAAGGTTAGCAATATTTTTGAGCATAAAAGACATCTTCAATCCATTCATAACTTGAGAGCACATAAAACACTATGGGTCTTTATTTTAATCATAACCTCCGCTGAAAATTAAGCTAGCATTTAAATAAATTCAGATCTGTATTTTTAAGAGAGCACTAGCTTAAACATGCATAAATCAACTACAAAGATGAACAAAGCTGCAATTTTAATCATATATCATCATGGCACGAATTTTGTAACTTTTCCAATGATATAATCAAGGTGGTGACTTTATTAATGGTGATATCAAGTTGAAATACACACTGAAAATAAAGAAACATACTTGCTGAAAATTAAATAAAAACAGAAAAATACTACGCAAACACACATAAGAAAAAGCTGAAAATTACAGAGAAATAGAAAAGAAAAGAAAACTAAAGTTCCTTAATCTTCTAGTCCTCCGCCGGTGGTTGATGTTGATAGTCTTGATAATAATACCCCTGCTCATAATATGAATGAACGCTTCCTCCGTCGAATTGATTTGGCTCCACAAGGTGAAGGCGTCCAAGTTCAAAGGCAATATTTGCGTTGCCTTCACCGAGTTGAGCTGCGTTGGATTGGATGGCTGCTATATTTTGAGCATTTCTTGCAGCATATCCTCCAATAATAGCCATGCTTTGTTGTGGTTGGGGATGATGAGCGTAGGACTCCGCGAAGTTGGCGTTGGGCACAACATAATTTTGTGGGGGTACCGGTGCACCACCCCCCCATGCTTGTTGTTGAGACCCTCCGTAATAACTTGGCGGAGGAGGAACCCCGCCGGATGGTTGCACATTGGGTTGTGCTCCACCCTCTTGTGCGGAGGATGTTCCCTCTTCTACGATCCTTCCTCTTTTGTTCTTCCTTGCGGGACAAGTATTCCCTCTTCCAACCAATCTTCCCTTCCTTCGGTGAAAAGCCTAAGCCTCTCATCCGGAAGAGGGAGGTTCACAATGGCCAATCGGTAACCTCTTCTCTCATCTCCACTAATGTACTTGCCTTGCCGCAAGTACTCAAAACCGAGAGAGGTACCGCGCAAAAGGTGAGCGGGGTTTCTTGCGATCCCCGGTCGCAAGGAAAAGGCCAACATGGAGAGGTAACACCCCGAACCAATATCACTAGCCCCCGATGTTGCTTCACAACACCAACGGTTGATCATGAGGTAAGAGGGGTCAATTGGCTGCCCGGCAATCAAAGCCGAGTATAGCCAATTTAACTCCGTGTCGGTCACCTTTGTTTCCCTCATCCTCCCCAATACCCTCTTGCACATCCAAGAGTGAAATATCCGGATAATGGGGTTGTGGATGCTTTTGCGTTGTTGATGGGCATCTCCGGAGATCATGCCCCAAAATTCCGCCAACATGCCGGGAGGCACGTCGACTTTCTCCGGAGCGCCCTTGTGGAATCCAAGCAGCTCCCTTACGTGCTCGTAGGGAACCACTTGTTGGATTCCCTCCAAACGGAATGACAAGCATTGCACCCCATCATCATCAACGATGGGTGCCATAGTCATTAAAATTTCCAAGGTGTAACCCAAGTGGGTGTCCACCGAGATTCCGTTGGAGAACCGAATCCACCCGAGGTGCCCCAACATGTAGTTTATGTCGGTGCGAAAACCCAAGGTGTGGAGTGCTTGGTCGTCGATCTCGACGTTTGGCACAAGCCTCTTCTCAAGATTGGCGAGCCTATCCTCCTCCTCCGCCGACATGATGATGAAGCCGTACGAAGATTGTGTCGGGGTGTAAGGAGGTGGTGCGGTTGAGCGAGTCGATCGTCGTGGTGGCGCGGGTTGCTCCTCCGTGTGCCCACGAGGTTCGGTGAACCTCATGGAAGTGCTTCTCGCAGCCCTCATCCCACCAAGGAGGAGAGCGTCGTTCCTCCTCGGTGGTGCCGTGTCCGTCTCCATGCTCCGGGGAACTCGGAAACCGAGTGCCTCCTCGAAGACGTGGTTGATGACGGCTTGGACGACGACGAACTCTTCTTCTTAGAGAAGAGACTTGTGGTCTTCTTCCACATGCTTGCTGCACTCTCTCTTCAACTAAAAATCCGGGTTGCAACCGGTAAACTAGGCACTTAAACTCTTTGCTTCGGATGTGGACTTTGAGTGGGTTAGGGAGGTGGATTTTTTTTTCTTGAGCTCTCAAGCTTGGGTGGTTGGCTAAGTCTACGGAGGTTCTGAGCACACAAACTTGAACACACAAACAAGGGAAGGAGAGGGAAGCTTGCCTGCAGAAGACGGGCGCCGGGGACGCCATTTATTATAGGGCGCCGGCCGGGCCTAGGCCGGCCGGCCCAGGGGTGCTCCGGCTCCTCCTCGGCGCGTCTTTCTCCCGGCAAAGACGATCATTTCGCCTCCGCAACTTTCCCGCCCGCGTGCTCCACGAGTTGCACCGCCCAAACGCTCTCGTCCACTCCTTTTCTTGAATTATTGGTCCTCCCACTTGATGCTCCATGCTTTGGGTCATGTCCATGCTCCCTAGCTCCACTTGCTTCACATGCCACCATTGAAATCCTGCAAAGTTGATGCTTGCTGCCCACCATGCTTGTCCTTTGCATGTGGAATTGGTGAAAGTTGATAAAAGGGAATCCAATGGTGCATGCATGATTAATTCAAACTTCATTGCCTCCATTTAGGTGTGTTTAAGGTTAAGCACTCCTCTAATTCGAATTTTAAAATATTTTTCAGAGCCATGCAAGAGCTTGAGCATAATTTTAGAGAAGTTTTTAAACCATTAAAAACAGATGTAAGTCGAAAATATTTTTCGACTACGTCGATTTTGGTCTTACCGGTAAAGTCTGCTTTCATCGGTTGAGAGCGAACGTTTTCCCGGCTTGATCATGGGGGCATAGGTTTAGGTTCTAATTTTGGCTAAATAAGAAAGATTTTGAATAAAACAAAATTAGAATAGGCTTAGAAAAATTCTAATCCTAGAGAAACCAAGGATAAAGATTTTTTTAAACCAACCAAAAGCTTTGATTTCTAGGTTCACGCGAGTCCTACCACGTGCTGAATTTTTATAACACTTGAATATAAATCGTGGCTCTACTCGTGTGGTTTTAGCATGAAAAATAAGCCAACCTCAGCACCATAATGAGGGTGAAAGGTTGAGCTAAGGTTCTGAAATTATTTGGTTGAGGGGTTTCTCGAAAAGAAAAGGATTAAACAAGCACATAGGAGGGTTCATGCAAAGGGTTTATGATAAAGCAAACATTCAATCAAGAATTATGTCTCTAATATTGTTCAACCACTTCTAAGTCTAATGTCTTTGCGTAGTAAAACTCAAAAACTAAATTATTAAAAATACTCGAAAAACCTGGAATCGGGTTGTCCTCCCGGTAGCTTATTCTTGACTTGACTTGACGAAATGGGTTGCCTCCCGCCTAGCGCTTCGTTTATAGTCTATAGCTAGACTTCTTCACTTGATTACTCCGGATCAACGCTCTTTGCGGGCATTGCAATCTTGGGTACCCACTTCCGCACCATCTTGGGCGCGGGCTTGTCTTTTGGCTTGGGCGGCTTAGTCATTTTTTTGGTCTTCACGGGCGGCTTCTCTTCCTTTGTCTTGACGGATGCAACACCTTCTTTAATTTTCGTTACGTTCACTTTTTTCGGCTCCTTCTTCTTTTTCAGCCCCTCCGTTTGTTTTGGTTCTATCTTCACTCCAATCATGTTGCATGCCTCAATCCTTGGACGGAACTTGAAGGAACTCCTTTCTCCGTTGATATCGAACATGATCTCCCCCTTGCCAACATCAATAGTTGCTCCCACGGTCTTGAGGAACGGCCTCCCTAGGATGAGCGGCGGGCTTCTCCCTCTCTCCCATCTCGAGCACAACGAAGTCGACGGGGATGAAGTGGTGTCCAATCTTCACGGGTACATCTTCAGCAATGCCCAAGGGATAGCGAATGGAGTTGTCACCCGCCTCCAAACATATTCCCGTAGGCTCCATCGGTAGGCGTAACTTCTCGAACACATCCCTCGGCATGACACTCACACTAGCTCCAAGGTCGCATAACGCCTTCTCGAAGTTGAAAGAACCAACCGAACATGGAATTGTAGGGCACCGGGGTCTTTTTGCTTCTCCGGCCCATAAGCAATAGCCGCACTACATTCCTCGGACATCTTGACATGATCTACCCCGAGTGTTGCTATCTCATATTTATTTGCAAGTATGTCTTTAAAGTAACGAGAATATGTAGGTACTTGTAGGGCATCTAGTAACGGCATGTTGATGCTAAGTCTACGCACAACTTCCACAAACTTCTCAAAGTGGTTGTCAAGTTTACCTCGGAAGTAGCGTGGCTTGAGTTGCGGTATCCTCGTGTCATCTTCCGGCATCTCAAATTCGGGTTCCTCGGTGACGATCCCCGTAACCTTCTCTTTAGCAGCTCCTTCCACCTCGGTGGACGGTTTCGGCTTTCTTGCTCCCGCGGTACGTTCCGGATCTTCGGTCTCCTTCCCCGAACGTGTTTGAATGGCCTTCGCCGATTCGGGACATTTGGGTTGTCCCGGAAGCTTCCCTTCATCATTAGTGAGGCGCCCCGCAAGTTGTCCAACTTGCGTCTCGAGCATCTTCATCATGTTGAGCACTTGATGATTGGAACTTCCGACCTCCGTCACTTTGCTATCGATGTTCTCCAACACCTTGTCTATGGTCTTGAACTTGGTGACGGTGTCCTTGTTGATCTTAGCTTGCTCATCCATGAACTCCTTCAATTGTATCCGAAGTGGAACCGCGTTAGGAATAGATGAGCTTGCATTAAATTGAGGCCTACCTTGCCCGTAGCGGAAGTTCGGCAATTCTCCCTTCCTCATGTAGTCGAGCACTTTGGCTTCCTCCGGACAATCTTTGCGGACATGGCCATACTCTCCACATTCTTCGCATGTGGACCTTGCTTCGGCGGCCTTCAAGTCTTGAGCCTCTTTCTTTTCTATCTCCATCTTCTCCAACCTCCTCATGAGCGAGTCGATCTTGCCTTCAAGTATGTCTTCCTTCTCCACTTGCAAGACTCCTTTGACGTTCCCCATAGGTTGAGCCGGGTGTAGGCGCCGGGATGACGCCCACGTGTCATTATCCGCGACCTTCTTGAATAGCGTGAAAGCTTCCGTCGGTGTAAGCTCGATGATAGATCCTCCCGCCGATGCATCGATGATCGTCCTTGACGCCATGGTGAGTCCTTGATAGAACTTTTGCACGAGGTCTTCTTTCGGGAACTTGTGATGTGGAACCGCCCGGTGTACTCGTTGAAGCGCTCGAATGCCTCCGAGATAGTTTCGTAGGATATTGAACAAAGGTGGCAATCTTATTACGCAAGCTTTGAGTTTTACCCGTGAGTAGTATTCCTTCATGAAAGCCTTCATCAACGTGTTCCAATTTTGCACCGTCTCCGCCGGTTGAGAGTGGAACCATTGCAACGCCTTCCCGAGTAGTGAAAACGGAAAAAGCCTTGCCTTCATTTGATCTTGAGTCACCCCCTCCATATTGAAAGTCTGACATAGTTGAATGAATGCTTGGAGGTGAAGGTTCGGATCCTCTTTGCCGGTGAAGGGTGAATGTTGCACCATGCGGATTGTTGAGGTCTTGATCTCGAACGGTCTTCCGATCTCGTCGAGGTTCAAGATTGGTAGGTCGATGATGTCTGGGGTGCATAGCTCCCCAATCTTGCGTTCTTCCGGTGGTTGGTCACCCATCGGTGGACGTCGGTTCTCCCGCGGACTTTGAGGTGGTGAATTCTCGGAGATTCCTGCGATCCTTCGTCTTCCGACTCCGAATCTACAAAATCCGGCTTTTTAGCTTGATGTGCTTCGCGTCTCCTTAGCCTCGTAAAGTTTTTTTCTGGATCATCCACAAAATTATTGGGTTTGTTGGAGAGGTAGCCGTCCATCTCCTGTTAGGGTTAGCAATAAACAAAATATGCAAAAGAAACTAGAAAACAAAACAAATCTATAAAGACTAGAGTTAGACAAACTAGATTAGATGTATTTCGAGGATGATCAAATTTTAGTAGATGCAAAAATAAAACAAATTCAGTACTGAAAATTACAAAAAAAAGCGATAAAAAATCAAATCTTGATCACTTGCTCCCCGGCAACGGCGCCAGAAAAAGGGGCTTGTTGACGGTTAATGTTTGTATCAAAGTTCGTTCGTGACTCGCAAGCGTACAAGTCTCCCGTCGTAGTCAAGGGACCCTTCTTCCCTCGAGTGGTGAACCCAAGGTATCGAATCCGTGGAACAAATGTGTGACGCAAGAATTAATCTATTAAAGCCAAGTAATCTTCAATAATCGATAAAAGACCTAATGCTTCTAAGTAAAAGACACAAAACGAATCTAATCTACTAAAAACCGGAGAAAACAAAGTAAGATTGGGTAGATAAACCGATCTAGAGGGATCGGGGTAAGCCTTTCGTTGAAGTTCCAGGCAAAAGAAGAAGTAGCAAATCGAATCTTAATAAAAGCCTCTTTAAATCGTGGTTTCCCGTCCAAATCCGAAAACATCCGCCTTTCGAGACCCCCGTTCTGTCACAACGTATCCCTATTCATGCGGGGAGCTTAGGGCGAGTCAAAAGACAAGTCGAGATTCTTTCGGAAGATCCGGCGTGTACCTCTAGCCACCGCGGCTACAAGAACACCCTATGTAATCTATCTCGAGAATAGAATTGGAATAAGCAAAGCCGATCGAAAAACGAAATCTTCGAGGAAACACTTGATCGCTGAGAAAAGATTCAACTTGATAATTCAACTATAACAATGATACATACACAAGATCACCACCGGGATCCTTCCTTGATCTTGCTTCTAGCTCGGGAACTCCGACGTGGTCTTCCTTGCAAGGTTCCCACGTCGGCTAGGGAAACCCTAGTCAACTAGCTCGACCCTCTCCTCTCCTAGATGGTGTCCCTCTCTTCTCTGCTTCTCGGCGGCCGAAGACGAAATCTTCTCTCGCGTGGCTCTCGGTCGGGGGACTATAAATAGCCCGATCGGCGGCTAGGGCAAAGGGCGTCGGATTTGGGCCCTAAATGGGCTCGGGCCGACCGGCCCGGGCCGGCCGGCCTGGGCCCATTTAGGCCCAGCCCGCGGGCTCCTTTGCCCGAGGTCGGTTCCCTTGCTTCCTGGATGCTTCCCCCTTCTGCATACGGGTCCATGTCGTCGGTTTCTCTCCGAATTGGACTCAACTCCTCGTCTTGGAAGATTCAGCACTTTCTGGTCAGGTCCCTGGAGTATGTCGTCTTCTCGGATCAAGTCCCCGGCTTCTTGGAGTTAGTTTTGCTTCATTGCATGACTTGTTCAGGGCTTCAAGGTCTTGTCATGAGGTGCTTGATGAACTTATCCCGAAAGTCTTGCATTCAACACTAAATCCCTGCATAAACATTAAACTCCAAAAACGACATGCACACGTGAACTTGTTACACCACGGGGGTTAGTACCAATGGATAAAGTATAAAACTCATGCCAACACCGAAGGTAAACTCATGGCTAGGTTGACGGATTTTCACCGTCAACAGGTTCCAATCGGCAGTAAAGCTTTCCAAACCAAATCCCCTTCTGCAAATTGCCTGACTTTTACTTTCTTGTTGTAATATTTGGCAACTCGGAGCTTGTTCTTTTCGATGTTTTCCAGGGCCCTAAGACGGATCATGTGCAAGTCCTCCAGTTCGTCCATCATTAAGCCACTGTAATCTTTGGAGCTCAAATCCTTTTGCAAAACCACTCTCCTAGAATCTGATTGTATTTCCCAAGGTAAAACTGCATGGTGCCCATAAACCAATTCGTAAGGAGATGTTTTTGTAGCTCCATGAGGGGCCATTCGGTAAGCCCATAAAGCTTCACTGAGTACCGAATGCCACCTTCTTGGCTTCTGGTCGATCTTCTTTTGTATAAGCTTGATCATGATCTTATTAGAAGCCTCCGCCTGACCATTAGCTTGGGCATAATAGGGAGAAGAATTAAACAATTTGATCCCCATGCTTTCGGCAAACTCCCTGAACTCCAAGGACACAAACTGGGCTCCTTGATCAGTTGTGATTGTTTGAGGGATTCTGAGGACCATGTGTGGTTCGAGGACCGGTGGATGGTCGCTTCCTTGTGTGATGAGTGATTGACAACGTTGTGTGGACTGATTCTTGGCTAAGTATTGCAGGTGCAGGTTGCGGCTTGACTCGTGTTGGTGCAGGTGAAGAACAAGCGCGAAAGGTCGTTGCGGTGAGGCCTCCGGGGTGTGGAGAAGACAAGTAGGCTTCGTTCGAGGGACCCGGTGGCTAGTGGGGTCAAGTGCGGGCCGCATGGTGGCATGAACAGCAAGATGAAGTCGTGGACGGTTTCTTGGTAGAGCCTCAAAACCAAGGGCGAGCCGGAACTACGTGGGAGCCGAGTCGTGAGTGGAGATTGGCGGAGGCTACACCGAGTTCGCGGGGTTTGCAGTGGTTCACCAGAAAACCACTGGGTTACTCGGTTGAGCCACAAAACCGAGGCCGAAGACTCGACGAGGAGGTGCGGCCACCCAGGCCGGTTCAACCGCCCAGGAGGGGCGGTCAGACCGCCGGGGCCGGTCGGATCCCCGGCCGGTCTAACCGCCCAGGGGAGCGGTCTGACCGCCCTGGCCGCCGGCGCCAAGAAGCTTCGAAGCGGAGGACACGCGTCGGGATCGCAAGGCTTGCGTCGAGGCTACACAGGGTGCGGTCGCCGGGCATCCGTCCGATGGTGAAGACATCAAGAATTCCAAATCCGCCCTCGAGGGGCATGTATCCCTAATTATTAGTGAAGGGTAGTTTAGTCTTTTGGGTGCCTCCATATATACTCATTAGATGGGTGGATGGCAGCCAACCCTTGGAACCCTAGCTCATTTAGTTTTTCCATTTTCGTTCTCCATTTTTCTGAGGATTTTAGAAGGCTAGCTTGAGAGCTTCATGTGAGATCTAGAGAGAGGGATAGATGTTTGGGTGGCAAGCTAGACCTTGTACGAACCTTTCATGGCATGTATAGAAGGTTTGGCGTTGTTCATCATGGTGGTTTTCCCGTCTCTTTGGTGTTGATTTTCGGAGCACTTTTTGGCGGTGTTTTGAGGACGATTTCTTGGGGTTTTTGGTGGGTGTCACGTATGAGGTTCTTGTGCCTCTTTGGCTGGTGACTTTGCCCCCAAATCCCCTTTGAATCGGACTCGATTTGGTGGTTTCTCGAGTTGGGTGAGTTCTTGACCTAGAGAAGCGATTTCTTCGATTCCTCTTGATTGTGAGCGCTTCGGGTCGATTCCTTTGAGGTAGAGGTTGCCCGGGAGGTAACCCGGCTATTCCCGAAGTTTGGGCGCAATCCGTGGAGTGATTCGGGAGATCGGGTGCGAGGAAGTTGAGGTTTGACCCGCGGGTTCGTTTTACGGGAAGGGGCGGTCTAACCGCCTACGGAGGGGGCGGTCTAACCGCCCGGGTGTTTCCGGGTCAAAGTTTTGTTTCGCCGGATTTTCCTCTGTGAGTTTGTTCGCCTTGATCAGAGGAGTGTCTAGGTGAAATTTGGGGTCTTTCTCGTGCAGTTTGCTAGGTGTTCTTGGTCGGGGTTCGTTGTTGGGTACAGGAGGTTAGACCGCCCCAGGTAGCCGGTCTAACCGCCCCTAGGCCCTTGGGTGAAGTTTTGGTTTTCACCAAGATTTTCTGGTAGCTAGCATGGCCTTGACCAGAGATCTCTGTTGGTGAAACCGTGGTGAGTTTTGGCGCTCGGAAGAGGCGTTTCGGAGGATTTCTTGGTTGCCAGGTGGAGGCGGTCTAACCGCCCCCTATACCCGGTCTAACCGCCCTCCTCTGGTTAGCCGGCTTTCGATTTGTTTCCGCTATTGGTGCTGCGTGTGTGTTGTGGTTGCTAGTAGAGTTTGTTCCTAGGACCAGTAGCACTCCAGTGGCTACGTGGTTTTGGCAAACTGAAGGTTGAAGTGCGGAGCGTGTGATTTCGGGAGTTCGACCGAGCTAGTTCATCTTGTCGGAGTTTCAATCTCCCTCGAGAAGAATTTTTATCGGCTCCCATTCACTCCCCCCTCTCTGGTCGCCTAATCGGTCCTTCAGATTCCAAACCGATAGATAATGTGTTCTTTAACAAACTCAACCATGTTTTCTGATGTTACCTTCTTCAGTGGAATTGCCTCAACCCATTTGGTAAAGTAATCTGTCGCCAAAAGCACAAACTTATGCCCCTTGCTCGATGGTGGATTAATCTGGCCAATCAAGTCTATACCCCAGCCCATGAATGGCCATGGCTTGATAATGGGATTCAGTGCTGATGCAGGAACTCTCTGAATATTTCCAAACCTCTGACAGTCTTGACATCCCTTGTAATACTCGAAGCAATCCTCTAACATCGTCGGCCAAAAGCACCCAGCCTGCCTGATGACCCATTTCATACGGTAGGCCGATTGATGTGCTCCACATATCCCATCATGTACCTCGCTCATCATCTTTTTTGCTTCTTCTGGACCCAGGCATCGCAGCAATACCCCATCTAATGATTTGTAAAATAGACTATCATCCAGAAGAACAAATTTTATGGCTTTGTACCTGAGCTTCCTAGAGACTTTTCGGGATGGATCCTCCAAATAATCAAAGATCTCTTTTCTCCAATCATACTCTGCAAGACCCATTCCCAGCGCACATATCTCTGTGGCAAACGCTTCTTGACTTTCTTTATAACCGGAAGCGCTTTGAGCCAACCTGTTTGCTTCTTCATTGTGTTCTCTAGGAATATGCTGTAGAATTGCCAACTGGAAACTTTTCAAGATTTCCCTGCATTCTTCGTAGTAACTCCTCAGCGCATCACTTTTACATTCATATTGGCCGTTCAATTGCTTTATAACCAACTCTGAATCTCCATAAACCTCAACTGAAATGGCCTCGGCTTCTCTTAAATATTGAAGCCCCCGAAGCAATGCCTCGTACTCAGCTTGGTTGTTAGTAACAGTGGGCTGGATAGGGATAGCAAACTCAAACATCTCACCCCTGGGTGAAATTAATAGAATCCCTACTCCCCCACCTTTACCACATGATGACCCATCAAAGAACAAAGCCCAAGGAGTAATTTCCAGCAAATCAATCGATGGATCACGATGTTCAGTTATAAAATCGGCAATGATCTGACCTTTTATAGCTTTTGCCGATTCGAACTTCAACTCAAACTCAGATAAGGCTAAGATCCACTTGCCAATCCTGCCATTCAAAATTGGCATAGATAACATATGTTTTATTACATCAAACTTGGAGTATACAACGCATTCGGCATTCAACAAGTAGTGCCAAAATTTTGTACACGAGTATTAAACACATAGGGACAGCTTCTCTGCAGCCGAATACCTGGTCTCAGGATCAAGTAATTTTCGGCTAAGGTACGCTACTACCCGCTCCTTTCCTTCGAATTCTTGAATAAGGGCCGATCCAATGGTTTGGGTATCGTCCGCCACGTACAACTTGAAAGGCTTATCCAGCTGCGGAGGGACCAGTACTGGTGGTTCCTTCATATATTGCTTGATCTCATCAAAAGCCTTTTGTTGTTCGTCGCCCCACATGAACTTCTGATCCTTCTTAAGCTTCAGCAATGGAGAAAAAGGCAAAACCTTTTGCGACAGATTTGAAATGAACCTCCTCACAAAATTGATCTTGCCGAGCAGTGATTGCAACTCCTTGAGATTGGTTGGAGGGACAACTTCATCAATAGCTTTCATGCTTTTTTTGCCAACTTCAATCCCCCCTTCATGTACCAGGAATCCCAAGAACTCTCCAGCTGATACTCCAAAAGCGCATTTGTTTGGATTCATCTTTAAACCATGCTTTCGGGTTCATTCCAAAGTTCTCTTCACATCCTCCAAGTGTGTGTCATGATTCAAAGACTTGATCACGACATCATCAATGTAAATTTCAACAATTTTGCCGATCAACTCGTGAAAGATGTAATTCATGGCTCGCTGATAAGTTGCACCGGCATTCTTCAACCCAAATGTCATGACTATCCATTCAAATAGGCCTATATGACCAGGACATCTGAAGGCTGTCTTTGATATATCCTCTATTGCCATAAAAATCTGGTTGCACCCTGCATTGCCATCCATGAAACTGATAACTTTGTGCCCAGCAGCGGCATCAACCAACAAATCGGCAACAGGCATAGGGTAACCATCCATAGGAGTAGCTCTGTTCAAATCCCTGAAATCTATGCAAACCCTCATCTTTCCATTCTTCTTGTAGACAGGGACAATATTAGAGATCCACTCTGCGTATCTGCATGGCCGAATGAAGTTTGCATCAAGTAATCTTTCAACTTCTTTCTTCACATCGGCCAATACTTCGTCTTTGTAGATTTTCCGGGGAGGTTGCTTATAAGGTTTAAAACCAGATTTGATTGGCAACCGATGCTCGACGATGGAACGATCCAAACCGGGCATCTCCGAATAATCCCAAGCGAAGCAATCCTTATATTCCTTTAGCAGCTTAATCAATTCTTCCCTGAAACCTGACTCCAAGTTTGCGCTGATAAATGTCGGCCTCGGCTTATCACCGTTTCCAATGTCAACTTCCTCCAATTTGTCGGTCGACATGGATCCTCGTCCCAACTTGCCATCAGTTCCATCAATGGGATTATCCATTAAAAATTGCTATAAGAGCCGACTGCTTGAATCGGCTGTTGATCACTGCTGACAGGCTCAACAGGACCTTCTCCCCAGTCTTTTCCTGAGAAACAATCAATACCCTGATATTCCCAGAAAGCTGGTTCCACATTTGTGACGCTCACGGAGTCATCTGCTTGGACCACCTCAATATCGTCATCTACCCATTGAATAAGCAGCAATTGGTGTGAATCCAGTCCCACCCAAGTAGTAGGCTATAGGGTCCTTTACCTTCGATGACAAAGAATGTTGTGAGCAATGTTTTGGACCCGATCATCAGATCCACATGGACGCACCCCTTGGTATCTGAAGGATTCCCAGCGAAATCGTTCAGAATTATGCTCGTCGGTGTCAAGTCTACAGGGCCCATGCCAAGCTTCCTGAAGGTGGTGTATGGCATCACGTTGACTGCAGCCCCACCGTCGACGAACATCTTAGTCAATGGCTTGCCATTGACCTATCCCTTCAGTTACAACAGCCTCATGTGTCGATTTTTGGCCGGTTTGTCGAAGGTGGCCTGTTTGGCCAACACGAGCTGTGCCATCAACCCCCCAAGCTGATCATCATCGTTGATTTCCAGGGAGGTCTCCTGCACAACCTGATTAGCGGGAGCCATAAACTCATTCGGCAAGAAGTATACCATGCATGCCGGAGCCGAATGACCCGATCCTTCAGGCTTATCCTTTGGGCGCCAAACATGTTTCTTTTGGATCCCCGCCTGCCTCAATTCGCGGTTCCTCAAGCATTGAACCCTCCTTTTCTGACTCTTTCTCAAACCAGGCGGGCACCACTGTCCCTTTTGCCAGACGTACTCATCTTCGTCTTCTTCCTGATCAGCCCATCTCAGATCAGCTTGCCTCTTCCTGGGGTGATCGATGATCTCAATTTTTTGACGCCGATCGTCACTGGGATGTATCCTTCCAATTCTATCATGGACGGATCGGCGATTGGCAGTTTCCTGCCTGTACTCTAAGTATCTGTCGCTGCACTCAGTGTCGTATGGACCTCCCTGGGCCCACTACCTCGGTGGGTACCAGGACCGACTACTCGGTGGGCCCCTGGGACTACCCGGCTTGCGCTACACGGCATCTGAAGGCGTGGAGCACAAGGACTACACAGGAGTAGTACTCGGTTAGGAAGCTGTGCATGTTCCGCACTGTACAGAGGACTCCTAGACGTACTCGACTAGTACTCTCTTCCTACTCCGACTTGTAACCCTGCCTCCCGGACTATATAAGGCGAGGCACGGACCGACCCCCTCATCCAATCTCATCTCATACAACCCACGGCGCACTATTGCACCATCTTGTAATCGTGCCCTATCAATCCAGAGCTACGCAGCATACAGGACGTAGGGTATTACGCACCTTGCGGCCCGAACCTGTCTAAATTGTGTGCCACGTGTCTCTTCCTTCGAGTTACCGATCTCGGCGAGTCACATTCATCTACTTCGGGTACTCCCCGTAGTAGGTTGCCGGTCTAAAACACCGACAGCTGGCGCGCCAGGTAGGGGCTCTCGCTCGAGATCACATGGCGAACTCGATGGCTTCCGTTCACATCAAGCCAACCGTCGCCTTCAACCGCGGCGACACCTTCGTCTTCGGCGCCTGGGTCTGCACTGCTGATGGCGCGGGCTCCTTCCAGCGCCGCCTGACCATGCAGCCCAACCCGAGGACAGGCCTCGTGACGCTTCCCGAGGTCGTCACAGGCGAACTCGCCGGCAAGTTCGGCGAAATTTCGCTCTTCAACCACCACGCTGACTTCGAGCTCGAGTCCGTCTCCAACTCGAACCCGACGTCGCCATGGGCCATCGCATGCGAGCCGGGCCGCTCGGCCCATCGCAGGCGGTCCCTTCACCACGCCAGCGCCCGCGCGTGGCCCTCGCGCCCCTAGCCGGGCCCGCACGGAGGCTCCTACTCCACGCCGGGCCGGCAAGGAGCCCGTATCCGAGTGCAACTCGGACTCCGACGCCGTCCCCGACCACATCTCGGACTCCGGCCCCTCTCTCCGAGTTCTACTCGAACCCGGATTACGAGTTCGACTTCGGGTCGAACCCCCGAGGAGCCCGAGTCCGAAGATGACTCCGCCGAGCTTCCCTTGTCGTGGGGGCGCCTCGCGGGCTGGTTATAAGATCGACGCCGGCCGGAAGATACGTCCATCGGCCGGACCGCAAGCCTCGCCGACCGGCAAAGGACTCACGCTACGTCGCCTACATCGACTCACTACCGTTCCAGGAGGGAACACCACCGGGGCCGGGGCCGACTCAAACACACCAAGCGAGGTGGCACCCTGCGAGTCCGGGCTTGGGTACCCCCGATCGCCAAGTCTTCATGGTCGCCGGCGAAACTCCGAGACCCTCGGGCACCGGCCGAAGACAGTACCCTGGAGGACATCTCCGCAGACGAGCTGTCTGCCAACGCACCTGCAGACGAGACCGTCGCCAACAGGGACGCCCGACGCGAACGCAACAGGAAGCGTAGCGAACGGCGCCGGCGGCTCAGAGACAACCTTCCCATCCGCAACCTTGCGGAAGCTCTCGAGGCGGTCGAGAGCAGAGTACATACCACCCCTGAGCAGTGCCTCATGTCGATCACAGCGATCGCACGCCAGGCTCAGGGCATACGCGCTGGAGAGGTCATCGCCAAGCTCGCTGAAGACGCCTACTTCATGCGGGTCGACAACAGAGTCAACCAACCTCTCCCAGCTAAACCCCGCGACAACGAAGCTACTAGTCGCAGCGCTGACCCTGGCCCCAACCGAACTCGAGCTGACCTCCCGGCTGAGTCCAAACCGCCGCCGCTCCAACGCCGGCGGACCTTCACGACAAGACCAAGGCAACCGAGAAGTCGTTCCCCACCGCGCTCCGGCCGGTGGCGGCGGCAACGACCCCGATGGCGGCGGCGGCGGCGGCGGCGGCTCCAACCACGGGGCCAACGAGAGAGCCGGGAGGCGGCGGCAGCCGCGGCGGCCGTGGTCACGCGCACAGCCACGCCTCCGGCGCCTCTCATGGCGGGTACGATGCTCGCCAGAGGATCGAGGAGTTGCGGCAGAAGAAGTCGACCACCGCTGCTGAAGGCGACGGCTTCCCTGCCTTCTCACCCCGGCTTCGCAACCTGCTCCTCCCCGACAAGTTCAAGCCTTTGGGGATCACCAAGTACGACGCGAAGCAGATCCCATCCGGTGGCTCCGATGCTACGCCCTCTCCATCGAGAACGCCGGCGGCGGCAACGGCGACACCAAATGCCTCTACTTCCCCTTCGTCCGGACCAAGCTCCACTCACATGGCTCGAGTCGCTGGACAAGCACTCGATCGACAAGTGGGACCACCGAAGGAGCGGTTCACGAGCAACTTCGCGGGCGCCATGGGCCGTTCGGGTACTCGCATGGACCTTGCCATGATCAAGCGAGAACAAGGCGAGACCCTCCGCAAGTACATGCGCCGCTTCTTCGACAAGCGTGCCACCGTCGTCGACGTCACCGACAAGGAGGTCATCGACCTCTTCCGGGACGGCCTCTACCATCGCCGCACCTTCGAGGACTTCGGTCGTCGCCGCCCCCGAGTCCATTCCCCACCTCAAGGACATGATCACGTCCGGGCGGATGAAGAGGACAAGGCCAACGCCAAGTACGACGCCATCCGCGGCAAGTCCAAGCAGAACCAGGGCGGCGGCAGCGGCAGCAATGCAAACCAAGGCGGCCGCAACAACAACAACAACAACTACTACTACTACTCGGGTTCCAACCGCAAGCGCAAGCCAGACGACACTGTCGCGGCTATCCAGCGCCCTCCGAAAGGGAACTCGAAGAAGAATTCTGGCGGGTTCAAGAACCTGCTGAAGGAGAAGTGCCCGTGGCATCCAAACGGCAACCACACTGCGAGCGGTGCTACCGGCTCGGGCACACACTCAAGGATACGCCGGAGCCACCGCACCCTCACGACCAAAAGGGCAAGAAGAAGGACGGCGACGACAACGACTTCCAAGAACCCGAGAAGACCGTCAACGTCCTCTTCGGCGGAGCGCCCGGCGGGCGGGAGCGAGAAGGCTACCCGTCGTGAAGTGATGTCCATTGAACCAGCGGTCCCAACCCCTCTCAGGTGGTCGGAGGTACCCATCACCTTCTCCCGCGCGGACCAATGGACCAACTTCTCCGAACCAGGACGGTTCCCCCTCGTCCTGAAGCCAACAGTGGCGGGTTCCAAGCTCAACAAGGTGCTCATCGACGGTGGAAGTGGGCTCAACGTCCTCTTCACCAAAACCTTGAAGAAGATGAACCTCGACGTCACCCCCATGCTCACCAAAAGCAGCACAACCTTCTACGGCATCGTCCCAGGCAACGCGGCTATTCCACTGGGCTCAGTGGTACTGCCAGTTACCTTCGGGGCGTCTCGGGATAACTACCACACCGAGTACATCAAGTTCGAGGTCGCGGATTTCGAGACTTCTTACCACGCCATCCTCGGCAGACCGGCCATCGCCAAGTTCATGGCGGTGCCCCACTACACCTACTTGGTACTCAAGATGCCAAGTCCAGCCGGCGTACTCTCCCTCCAAGGGGACTTGAAGATCTCCCACGACTGCGATACAGAAGCCGTGGTGATCGCCTCCACGAACCAAGTACCCAACGCAATGATGGAGGTCTACGCCGCGTCGAAGAAGCTCGCCACGAGCGAACTCGACATCCTAGAGAAGTCTGACAGCACCAACAAGCCTCAGCCACCTGAGGAGGTACTCGTCAGGACGGTCGACCTTGGAACAGGCGACCCCAGGCAAGACCACCACCATCGGGGCCGGCCTCGACCCCAAATAGGAAGACGCGCTCATCAGCTACCTTCAGGCTAACCGCGACATCTTCGCGTGGAAGCCGACGGACATGCCGGGAGTGCCCGGGGAGCCGATTGAGCACGCGCCTCAACGTCGATCCAAAGGCCACCCCCAAGCGACAACACCTCCGACGTTTTGCCGACGACGGACGGGACGCCATCAAGAAGGAGCTTGCCAAGCTACTCGCACTGGCTTCATCGAGAGAAGTCTTCCATCCCGAGTGGCTCGCCAACCCCGTCCTCGTCCGCAAGAAGAACTCGAACGAGTGGAGGATGTGCGTCGACTACACCGACCTCAACAAGCACCGCCCCCAAGGACACCTTCGGGTTGCCGCGGATTGATCAAGTCATCGACTCCACGGCGGGGCGCGACGCTGCTCGCTTCCTTGACCCGCTACTCCGGGTACCACCGGATCGCAATCAAGGAGGAAGACCGAGGAGAAGACCGCGTTCATCACCCCGTTTGGCGCGTCATCGCTACACGACCATGTCATTCGGGTTGAAGAACGCCGGCGCTACCTATCAACGGGCCATCCGGGCACTGCTTCAAGCGGCAACTCAACAAGAACGTCGAGGCCTACGTGGATGACGTGGTTGTCAAAACCGGGGACTCCGTACCCTCATCAACGACCTTGAAGAGACCTTCGCATCGCTACGCGAGTACCGCTGGAAGCTCAACCCGAACAAGTGCGTCTTCGGCGTCCCTTCGGGCAAACTACTCGGCTTCATCATCAGCCAGCGCGGCATCGAAGCCAACCCCGAGAAGATCTCCGCCATCACCAGCATGAAAGCTCCCACGAGCATCAAGGACGTCCAGAAGCTGACGGGGTGCATGGCGGCGTTGAACACATTCATCTCGAGGCTAGGAGAACGGGGCCTCCCCTTCTTCAAACTACTCAAGCACCACGAGAAGTTCGTGTGGACTCCAGAGGCGGATCAAGCCCTTGCCTAGCTCAAGGACTTCTTGTCGAAGCCGCCAATCCTCACGGCTCCTCACAAGGGCGAGCAGCTACTGCTCTACCTAGGCCGCGACTACTCACGTGGTCGATCGCCATCGTTGTCGAGCGGCGGGGAAGACGGCCACGCCTATCCGGTCCGGGGCGCCCGGTCTACTTCGTCAGCGAGGTTCTATCAGAGTCCAAGGCTCGCTACCAGCCCGTGCAGAAGCTCCTGTACGCTCTACTCATCACCTCGCGGAAGCTACGACACTACTTCCAGGAGTACTCGGTCTCCATCGTCACCGACTACCCGCTCGGCGACATCCTGAGGTACTGCTCCGCGGCGTCCTCCCTCAGCTGGATTCCGGCCCCTCCGACTACTCTAGGGTTGGAGGCGCTGGGCTGCGGCTTGACGCGGAAGAACTTCCGGAAGAGCACCCAGTGAGGCTTGATTCCCAGGAAGGCTTCGCAGAAGTGGACGAAGACAGATGTATGGAAGATGCCGTTGGGGTTCAGATTGAGGTACTCGATGCCGTAGTACCTGAGCAGCCCCTTGAAGAAGTCGCTAGCCGGGAGCGCAAGCCCGCGCTCCACGAAGTGCGAGAACATCGGGATCTCGTCTTCAGCTTTCTCCATCGGATAAGGATCTCCTGCGGCGGATCTCCACATGTCGATTTCCTTCTCCCTAATGAACCCGCTGTTCAACAGGGTCAGCAGGTCCTCCGTCTTGACCTTCGATTTTTTCCACTCGCGGCTTGGATCAGCGCGCGGTGGAGACAGAGGCGGCGCCGCACTGGTGGCGGCCGCGGCGGCCTCTGCACGGCCCCTCTTCTTCCTGCCGGTCTTCGACGTCTTCGACGGCGACGGCTTCATTCTCCAAGTACAAGGAGTTTTCACTCGCATCCGCTCGGGGGCTACCCTAAAGGCTTCGGGTGGCGATGCGCTCGGATCTACTACGGCGGCAGCAGGCGCTGGAGTGGATCTACTTCAAGATTCAAATGGAAATGACTGCGGCTCACTTGGGTGAAAAACCCTAAGGGGTTTGGCTCTTATTTATAAGCCAAATCGCCTCCGTAACGGGCGGCTGGATAAGTCCACACGCGGCTGACTCAGCGGCTGCGCGTGACTCTTCGTATTCTACTAGTCGACGCGCCTCACCTCGGGGGCTTGGCTACTTCTACTCGACTACCTGGGAAGCGGCTAGTTTCAAGAGCATCTCAGGACACATTCTCCAAGAAGACCCTTCAATTCGAGAGGAAGTACTCGACTCAAGGCTCGGGGGCTCCGTGCCACGTGTCCTTCGGTTTTTTCTCTCCGGATTTTTCGGGATTATCTTGCCAAGATTCCAGGTAGACCCTGAGCCAGAGCCCGCGGCTCGAGGCTCGGGGGCTACTTCATGTGGAGTGCGGTTCTGCAAGTCGCACCTCCATGACGGCTCCGGCTTCAAGACAAGACTGGCATTTCTTGAAGACCTTCGAAGGCAGATTTCAAGGACGCTTGGGACTACTCGAGAAGACTTCAAAATTGCTCAAACATCAGCTGGAGTACATTCCAGCCTCGGGATGCTTCGACTACTCTTGAGGACTTTTGACTTGTAGCGCTCAGGGACGCTTGAGGACTACTCGTTAAGGCCGTCAAGACTACTTGAAGCTATCCTTCTCGACTACAAAGTACTCGGGGGCTTGTCGTATGGACCTCCCCGGGCCCACTACCTCGGTGGGTACCGGGACCGACTACTCGGTGGGCCCCACGGGACTACCGGCTTGCGCTACACGGCATCCGAAGGCGTGGAGCACAAGGACTACACAGGAGTAGTACTCGGTTAGGAAGCTGTGCATGTTCCGCACTGTACAGAGGACTCCTAGACGTACTCGACTAGTGCTCTCTTCCTACTCCGACTTGTAACCCTGCCTCCCGGACTATATAAGGCAAGGCAGGGACCGACCCCCTCATCCAATCTCATCTCATACAACCCACGGCGCACTATTGCACCATCTTGTAATCGTGCCCTATCAATCCAGAGCTACGCAGCATACAGGACGTAGGGTATTACGCACCTTGCGGCCCGAACCTGTCTAAATTGTGTGCCACGTGTCTCTTCCTTCGAGTTACCGATCTCGGCGAGTCACATTCATCTACTTCGGGTACTCCCCGTAGTAGGTTGCCGGTCTAAAACACCGACACTCAGGGCAGTTCCTCAGCGTAGGAAGCTTCAATCCTTCATTCCAGCAGTGCCTGAAGAATGCGCACCCCCAATGTGCGCGCTCCTGCTCGCGCGTGTACTGCTCCAAATCTCTCCTGCGCGCTTCTTCTTCGGCCCTGCGTCTCTCCTCCTCGTGCCTCCGCTTCTGGTAGCGTTCTTTTTCTAACTGACGCTGCCACTTGTTGAGGAGGATGCGTGTAGTGACCCTGGGTTTGGCCCTGGACAACTCCCCATCCTCGATACGGCTTTTGAGAACATGAGGGGCTTCCCCGTGGACCTGTTCCAGTGTAACTTGTCATGCTGGATTCACTGCTCCATCCTGCCTTGCTCTATCTGACGTCAAGACCATAACCTTTCCCTTTTCCACAGCCGTCACCATGTTAACAGAAAAGCTTATCATATTCTGGGGAAAAGGATGGCCATCCAGCTTCAACTTGTTGTCAAATTTGAGGTGCCCCTCCTGGATAGCCTTTTGGATCCTCATCCTGAAGACCCTGCAGTCGTTGATAGAGTGGGAATTCCTGTCATGGAAGCCACAATAACGTTTTTCTTTAATCCAATCGGGCCGAAGCATGGAATGCCCCTCAGGCGGCTTAATTCGGCCTTCTTTCACCAAGAACTCAAACAGCTTATCGGCTTTGGTGACGTCAAAGTCGTATGTACCCTTGGACTATTTGATCCAATGCTGGTTCATGGTCAACGGCTCCTTGCCCCACATGATCTCAGTGGCAGCTATCTCCTGATCGTCGTCGGAATCCTCCATCTGGTCGGCCTTTTCCAGGAACTGATTGTAGATATCAGCTATGTTGTGTTGCTTGTTGAACCTGGTGTCCTTCTTAAACTCGTAGGCCTGGTTGCTCATCAATGACAGCTTTTGAGACAACTAGCCCAGATTATCAAACTCCATACCGAACAACTTCTCTCGCACGGCCGACAGCATCCCCGCGACGGCCATATCGGCCAACTGATCGTTTGGCAGATTCAACGAAAAACACATGCCTTTCATGTCCCTGAACCTCCTGAGGAACTCTAAAGGCGTCTCACTGTGCCTCTGCTTCAAAGTGGTGAGATCAATGAGCTTCTTTTCCATGGTACCACTGAAGTAATGAGCGTGGAATTTTCGCTCCAGCTCCCTCCACGTGCCAACTGACTGGGGAGGCAAAGAAGTAAACCACTGGAACGCAGATCCCGTCAATGACATGGGGAAATACCTAACCCTGAATGCCTCATCTGATGAGGACTCCCCAAGCTGCATCAGATAACGAGCAATGTGCTCTGTTGTGCTCGTGTCATCTTGCCCAGAAAACTTGGTAAACTCCGTGGGGGGCTTCACTCTGGGAGGCAGGATCACTCTGTAATACCACTCCGGGAAGGGAGGCGTGTAGGCTGGTCCCTGCATTTTAGGTTTGAGGCCGAATTTATTCTACATCATATCGGCCATCTTCTGAACCAGGATGTTGTCTTCTTGCATACCTGCAGCTGCGCCGTACCCCGGATTCGGGAGAGCGTCAATGGCACCATAGTCCACAACTTCGTGGTAACCCCCTCCATACAAGTTCTTCTGTAATCTGTTGCTAGCTGGGGCAATCTTGTAGGTGGAAGCGAGCGGAACTCCTGACGACCCGAACGCCATCTCCCCATACGTGGGCTGATACGGATTCGGCTGTTGCATCGGTTGACCTGTACTGCCTTGCGGAGGTGGCTGGATCGGCTGCCCCCTGCAGCTCGCAAAGGAGGTTGGACTGGTTGACCTCCAGCGCCTTGTGGAGGAGGCTGGACGTGCTGGCCTCCAACGCTCTGCGGAGGAGGCTGGACTGGCTGGCCCTGTAGTGGTGGCTGAGTACCTGGTTGGGCAGAGCTGGACTCCCCAATCTCCATACTGTATCCTTGAGGGGATACTCGACTGAACACCTGCTCCATGCCTGGGCCAAAGACGCCCACCATCATCTGCTTGAACACACCAAGGAAGGCCCTGTGATGCCTACTCAGCACATCTTCCGCAGCATCCCGAAATGCTTGCATGCATTCTTCCTTCTCCTGCAGAGCTGTGGTGTCAGATTCCCCTGACAGTAGAACCCTGGGCATTTCGTTCTTGAGGTACGGAACGCCACTTCTGTTCTTTTTGAATGACATTAAGCATTTCTGCTGAAACTGATCTGTTGCGTCCTTCAGTTGTTGCAACTGTTCTGGAGAGAGATCCTCGATGGCGACGTCCATAATGTCAGTGATGTCAGGCTTCTTGATTTCGGCTGTTTGACCCACTGGGCGTGCCAAAAAGTGAGTTGACGTAAAACTTGCACCTTACGCCAAGCACACAACAAACCGAACAAGCTAGCTTCACACACGAGAAGATTCCAAGACGTGCCAGTCAATTTTCCCTGAAAATTAACAAAAGACAAAGTAGTTAAATTCCAAAGCTTGGAACTTGCCGGGTGGTACCAGACAGTTCCATATTTACGGCTATGAAGCCAAGTGAGATGACATATAGCTATAAGGAGCTATCTGCCAGCAGACTAGAAACCATTCGGAAGCTTTAAAGTGCAAACGTCACATAGCCGAATGGATGATGTAAGCATGACGATAGATCGATCTCTATTTAGACAAAATTGCACGTGCACGAAGCCATGACCGATCCTCGTGGATAAATATCAATAAATAATAAATGAAGTAAAGCATGATCATAAATATGTAATAAACAAGCATGCATAGGTCCAAAGCATTAGTCTACCGCATGTCTAAATACTTTAGAACCCGTCAAGCATGATGCCAAACAAATCTATCCACCGCATGATACGACTTGTGTGAAATCATGCCACCATCCATAAAGAGATCTATCCACCGCATGATACAATCTAAACATGGAAAGCTAAAAGCATACAATATTTAAAGCATAACTTATAAACACGTTTCACTCGTGAAAGCATAACCGAATACGGCTGAACAGCCGAATCGGGGTCCATGAAGAAGGAACAAACATTACCAAAGAAGATAAATCTATCAGATTGGATCGAAATCTAATCCACCGGATGATTAGCTCCAAAACAACCCAAAAACCTGCATCTACCGCATGATACCCAGTTCTTTCAAGATTTATACAAGATTTGACAAGCTTGAACCCGCAACACGTAACAACCTAGATCGATTCGGTTTCGGCTATCAGGGAACATGTGATCCACGTGCTATTTAAGCCATGGGTACGAACTCGAGTCGCATAAGGACCATCAGAAGAGACAAAGCCGATTCAAACCAATCTAGATTGGGCAAAGAGGTGTTACATGAATTTAAACATAAAGCAAAACTCAAAGCAACACGGGGTAACTTAATGAATCTACTAAATCTTGCCAAAATTCAATAGAGCCGATAACTAGCTCCAAGCTAGATCTTAGCCCACCGCATGGCTCATGATCTAACAAGAAACCCTCTTGAACCAAGCTTGAATCTACCGCATGATACTAAGCATGGTAACAAGACTACTTGCATCAGATCTAAATCCACTGCATGATACTAGACATGATACAAGGTTGCCGGTACTCACAGAGGTCGACGAATCGATGAACCCTCTCGAAGAACTCGACGACACGACAAAGGACTCAAGGGTTTGGCGTAAAGCCGGTGTGTATTGAGAATGTTTCTAATGCAATTACATACAACCAGGGTCTATATTTATACCCTGTCATGGCATGACTTCGAATGGATTACGAGCATAATATTTGATACCTAATTTATCTCTAAGTGCGATCGCTTATCCATCCATTCGTCCTTTCCGCTCGGGCCACGTCATCGCGCAATCCCACAAAATCAGCGCAAACAGTTTCCTTGCCGAACGAAAACAAATTGCCGACCGCGGGCTTCTTTGCCGAATCTTTCTGGAGAAACCTTCCTTCTTCCGGACGGATTTCTTCACCAAGCTGGGCACACAATTCAGACTCCTTCCTGTGCCAAATTTTGGTGTTAACAACCACAACAAAGTGGCCATCATTGGAGGATACCCTGCAAGAAACATGCAAATTATTGCAGCCATCCAAACCAATGCAAACCAAATGGGTGAAGGAAATGCAAACATCGCTTATGTGCTTGGACACCTTCACCTAGCACCGTCGGACAATTCATAGGAGGAGAGGCGCAATCCTATTATGAGCAAGGGTATAACAACCAAGTTTTTTTTGAATCGATATAACAACCAAGTTTATTAATATCAACCACCGGCGGAAGATTAGAGAGAGGAGGAGCTTTAGTTATCTTTCCTTTTTCCCTTTTCTTTACTTTTCAGCTTATATTAGTTTGTGTTTGCGTAGTATTTTCAGCTTTTACTTTAATTTTTAGTTTTTACTTTAATTTTCAGCATGTGTTAGTTTTTATTTTCATCATGAATAAAGTCACCACTAAGTTTTTACCATTAGTAAAGTTACAAAGTTTGTGCCATGATGATATATGATTATAATTGCTGTTTTGTTTATCTTTGTAATTGTTTTATGCATGATTAAGCTGATGCTCTCTTACAATACAAATATGAATTTATCTAAATGCTAGCTTAATCTTTAGCGGAGGTTATGATAAAAATAAAGACCCATAGTGTTCTATGTGCTCTCAAGTTTTAGATGGATTAAAGATTATTATTTTTGTTCTTAAAAGTAATGCTAACCTTGTCATAACTACCACTTGCATGTTGCTCTACCTATCCAGAGCCATATATATTTGAGTGCAAAAAACTTAGTATACAAGGTTTATTTTTGGGTGAGTTATTTCAGGCCTTGATTTCTCTGGCCCGAGACTAAGAAGCTGGTCATTCCGTTTTTGCGTATCTATCTTATTGCTAGCCTCTTATTCGTGCATTGTGTATCCCCACATCGGAGATCCCACAAACCTCGCCGGATATCCATCCCTAAAACCAAATATCATCTTTTGTGTTTACCTCCTTGACCACAACCTATCGTTGAGTATGGATCATCAATTCAAGGAAGATAGCACGACGATGCCATTAATGAAGATTTCAAGTATCTCTCCAAAGGAAAAGTATTTTCGGTACCTACCTTATCTCTGTCACCTCTTTGTGCGAGGACGAGCAATGTCTAAGCATGGGGGAGGAGGTAGGTACAATGCAAATTTAGAGTTCAAGGGGAGCAAATAAAAAAATTTGAGAAAGAAAAAAGTGAGTATAAAGAAAAAATGAGAAAAGAAAAAAAATATGAGTATGTATAATATAAAATTAAATAAAGTGAACTCCTCGGTTCTCTAAAGTGCATTAGGAATTTCAAGGACTCAAGATTTAAAAGATCCAAACTCATCTTTCCAACCATGTGCAATCTGATAACGAGGACTTCCTTTGTGCCTCGGGATCACTCTTTGCCATTTGCACATGTCCACTCATCTCAAGTGTGTATTTTTTCTTCCCCCTCCTTGATATAACATTATTTTCCAATGACCTTTTTGACGAGTCTCGGTAAGACCATGAGAAGCTTGTCTTGTTTTGACAACATCTCATTTATAATATCTTGGTAGGACTAAACTTTCCCAAAAAGCTCCATATAAAGCCTACCACATATATATGTGTTATGAGAGGGAAAGGAGTAGAATAAATAGGCTTGAGAGACAAGATGAGATGAGAGTTCATGAGCAAGATGCAAGATGGTTTAAATTTGTGAACTTGGTTTAGCTTTTTTTCATCTTGTTCTTTATTTCAAAATTTCTGAGATCCATTTGAATTTTGGGAGCATGTTAATACTTGTGGGATAAGCTAAATTAAATATCTACCCTCCGTAGGGATGAAGGCTAGTACATTATGGAACTTTAACGAACTAAACTTTTGAGAGCATTGTGTTTCCTCATGTATGATCAAGTGCAAGGTTTAAACAATGAAGGGCAACGATGATATCCATCGAAGGCTTACTCGAGGACGAGCAAGGTTTAAGCATGGGGGAGCTGTTGACGGTGAAATTCCGTCAACCTAGCCATGAATTTACCTTCAGTGTTGGCATGAATTTTGTATCTTATCCATTGGTACTAACCCCCGTGGTATAACAAGTTCACTTGTGCATGTCGGTTTTGGAGTTAAGTGTTTACGCAGGGTTTTAATGTTGAAAGAAAGACTTCCGGGATAAGTTCATTAAGCACCTCATGACAAGACCTTGAAGCCCGGTGCAAGTCAAGCAATGAAGTGAACATGACTCCAAGAGCCCGAGGACCAAGCTCAAGAAGATGACAAACTCCGAGGACCTAGCCAGAAAAGTGTTGAATCTTGCAAGACAAGGAGCTTCTTCCAATTCGGAGAGAAACCGACGACAAGGGCCCACATGCAAAAGGGGAGAGGATCTAGAAGACTCGGGAAGCAACACCGGGCGAAGGAGGCCACGGACTGGGCCGAGATGGGCCCAGGCCGGCCGGCCCAGCCTGTTTCGGGGCCCAATCGGCCTCCCCTTTGACCTAGATGCATCTCGGGCTATTTATAGCCCCCTGACCGAGAGCCACGCATCAATCAAGTCGTAATCCGCCGCCGAGGAGCCGAGAAGCTTGAGGGACACCATCTCGGAGATGAGGGTCGTGCTAGTTGTCTAGGGTTTCCCTAGCCGACGTGGGAACTGTTGACGGTTAATAGTTGTATCAAAGTTCGTTTAGACTTGCAAGCGGACAAGTCTCCCGCCGTAGTCAAGAGACCCTTCTTCCCTCGAGTGGTGAACCCAAGGTATCGAATCCGTGGAACAAATGTGTGACGCAAAAGATGATCTAGTAAAGCCAAGTAACTTCAATCTTCGGTAAAAGTGAAACCCTAATGCATCTAGATAAAGAACACGAAAATAATCTAATCTACTAAAGACCGGAGATAACAAAGAAAGATTGGGTAGATAAACCGATCTAGAGAGATCGGGTTAAGCCTTTTGTTGAAGTTCCAAGCAAGAGAAGAAGTAGCAAATCGAATCTTATTAGAAGCCTCTTTAAATCGTGGTTTCCTATCTAACTCCGAAAACATCCGCCTTTCGGAACCCCCGTTCTGTCACAATGTATCCCTACTCATGCGGGAAGCTTAGGGCGAGTCCAAAGACAAGTCGAGATTCTTTCGGAATATCCGGCGTGTACCTCTAGCCACCGCGGCTACAAGAACACCCTAAGTAATCTATCTCGAGAATAGATTTAGAATAAGAAAAGCCGATCGAAAAACGAAATCTTCGAAGAAACACTTGATTGCTAGGAATAGATTCAACTTGATAATTCAACTATGACAATGATACATACACAAGATCACCACCGGGATCCTTCCTTGATCTTGCTTCTAGCTCCGGGAACTCCGACGTGGTCTTCCGTGCAAGGTTCCCACGTCGGCTAGGGAGACCCTAGTCAACTAGCTCGACCCTCTCCTCTCCGGGATGGTGTCCCTCTCTTCTCTGCTCCTCGGCGGTCGATGACGAATTGTATGATCCGTGGCTCTTGACCCCGGGGCTATAAATAGCCCGAATGGCGGCTAGGTCAAAGGGGAGACCGACTGGGCCCTGGACTGGGCTGGGCCGGCCGGCCTGGGCCCGTCCAGGCCCAGCTCGCGGCCTCCTTTGCTTGATGTCGGTTCCCGTGTCTTCTAGATGCTTCCTTCTTCTGCATGTAGGCCCTTGTCGTCAGTTTCTCTCTGAATTGGACATAGCTCCTTGTCTTGCAAGATTCAGCACTTTTCTGGTTAGGTCCTGGGAGTTTGTCATCTTCTCGGATCAAGTCACTGACTTCTTGGAGTTAAGTTTGCTTCGTTGCATGACTTGTACGGGGCTTCAAGGTCTTGTCACAAGGTGCTTGATGAACTTATCCTGAAAGTCTTGCATTCAACGCTAAAACCCTGCATAAACACTAAACTCCAAAACCGACATGCACAAGTGAACTTGTTATACCACGGGGGTTAGTACCAATGGATAAGGTATAAAACTTATGCCAACCCCGAAGGTAAACTCATGGCTAGGTTGACATATTTTCACTGTCAACATCTCCCCCATGCTTAAACCTTGCTCGTCCTCGAGTAAGCCTTCGATGGATATCATTGTTGCCCATCAATGTTTAAACCTTGCACTTGATCATACATGAGAAAACGTAATGCTCTCAAAATTCGTTAAGGTTCCATAATGTACTAGCCTTCATCTCTACGGAGGGTAGATTCTTAATTAAGCTTATCCCACAAGTATTAACATGCTCCCAAAATTTAAATAGATCTCAGAAATTTTGAAAATAAAGAACGAGATGGAAAAGAGCTAAACCAAGTTCACAAATTTTAATTCACCTTGCATATTGCTCATGAACTCTCATCTCATCTTGTCTCTCAAGCCTATATATTATACTCCTTTCCCTCTCATAACATATATGTGTGGTAGGCCTTATATGGAGCTTTTTGGGAAAGTTTAGTCCTACCAAGATATTACAAATGAGATGTTTTCAAAACAAGACAAGCTTCTCATGGTCTTACCGAGACTCATCAAAAAGGTCATTGGAAAATAATGTTATATCAAGGAGGGGAAAGAGAAAAATACACACACTTGAGATGAGTGGACATGTGCAAATGGCAAAGAGTGATCCCGAGGCACAAAGGAAGTCCTCGTTATCGGATTGCACATGGTTGGAAAATTGAGTATGGATCTTTTAATCTTGAAGCCTTGAAATTCCTAATGCACTTTAGAGAACCGGGGAGTTCACTTTATTTTTATTTTTACACATACTTATATTTCTTTTTCTTTTTCTCATATTTCTCTTTCTTTCTTTCTTTCTTTCTTTCTTTTTCTTTCTCATTTTTTCTTTTTCTTTCTTATAAAATTTTTTATTTGCTCCCCTTTGAACTCTAAAATTGCATCGTACCTACCTCCTCCCCCATGCTTAGATGTTGCTCGTCCTCGGGCAAAGAGGCGATGAATAAGGTAGGTACCAGATATATTTTTTCTTGGAGAGATACTTGAATTCTTCAATGTTGGCACCGTCTTGCGATCTTCCTTAAATTGATGATCCATTCTCAACAATAGGTTGTGGTCAAGGAGGTAATCACAAAAGATGATATGTGGTTTAAGGGTGGATATCCGGCGAGGTTTGTGAGATCTCCAATGTGGGGATACACAATGCACGGATAAAAGGCTAGCAAAAAGATAGATACGCAAAAATGGAATGACCAGCTTCTTAGTCTCGGGCCAGAGAAATCATGGCCTGCAATAACTCACTCAAAAATAAATCTTGTACACTAAGGTTTATGCACTCAAATATATATTAGGCTCTGGATAGGTTGGGCAGCACATAAGTGACATTTATGACAAGGTTAGCGATATTTTTTAGCATAAAAACCACCTTTAATCTATTCATAACTTGAGAGCACGTAAAACACTATGAGTCTTTATTTTAATCATAACCTCCGCTAAAGATTAAGCTAGCATTTAAATAAATTCATATTCGTATTTTAAGAGAGCACTAGCTTTAACATGCATAAATCAATTACAAAGATAAACAAAGCGACAATTATAATCATATATCATCATGGCACAAATTTTGTAACTTTTCCAATGGTGTAAACAAGGTGGTGTCTTTATTAATGATGAAATCAAGCTGAAATACATGCTGAAAATAAACAAACACACTTGCTAAAATTTAAATAAAAACTGAAAATATTACGCAAACACAAGCAAACAAAAGCTGAAAATTACAGAGAAAGGGTAAGTACTCTGCCCACTTGGAGATTCTTCCAGTAGCATCTTGGTTCCGCGGGATGTCGCCGAGCGGGTAGTCGGTGACGACGGAGATCGAGTACTCCTGGAAGTAGTGTCGTAGCTTCCGCGAGGTGACGCGTACTGCGTACAGGAGCTTCTGCACGGGCTGATAGCGTGACTTGGACTCTGATAGGACCTCGCTGATGAAGTAGACTGGGCGCTGGACTGGGTAGGCATGGCCGTCTTCCTGCCGCTCGACAATGATGGCAGTACTGACCACGTGAGTAGTCGCAGCGAGGTAGAGCAGGAGCTGCTCGCCCTTGCGAGGAGCCGTGAGGACCGGTGGCTTCGATAGAAAGTCTTTGAGCTGGGCAAGGGCTTGATCCGCCTCTGGATTCCACACGAACTTCTCTTGGTGCTTGAGTAGTTTGAAGAAGGGGAGCCCCCGTTCTCCAAGCTTCGAGATGAATCTGTTCAGTGCCGCCATGCACCCGGTCAGCTTCTGGATGTCTTTGATGCACGTGGGAGCTTTCATGCTGGTGATGGCGGAGATCTTCTCGGGGTTGGCTTCGATGCCGCGTTGGCTGATGATGAAGCCGAGTAGTTTGCCCGAAGGTACGCCGAAGACGCACTTGTTCGGGTTGAGCTTCCAGCGGTACTCACGCAGGGATGCGAAGGTCTCTTCAAGGTCGTTGATGAGGGTACTGGAGTTTCTGGTCTTGACGACCACGTCATCCACGTAGGCCTTGACGTTCTTGTTGAGCTACTTCTTGAAGCAGCCTGGATAGCTCGTTGGTAGGTAGCGCCGGCGTTCTTCAACCTGAAGGACATGGTCGTGTAGCAGTACGCGCCAAACGGGGTGATGAACGCGGTCTTCTCCTGGTCTTCTTCCTTGATCGCGATCTGGTGGTACCCGGAGTAGCAGTTGAGGAAGCAGAGCAGGTCACAGCCCGCCGTGGAGTCAATGACTTGATCAATCCGCGGCAACCCAAAGGGGTCCTTGGGGCAGTGCTTGTTGAGGTCCGTGTAGTCGACGCACATCCTCCACTCGTTCGAGTTCTTCTTGCGGACGAGGATAGGGTTGGCGAGCCACTCAGGGTGGAAGACTTCTCTGATGAAGCCAGCCGCGAGTAGTTTGGCGAGTTCCTTCTTGATGGCGTCCCGTCTGTCGTCGGCGAAGCGTCGGAGGTGTTGTCGCTTGGGGGTGGCCTTAGGATCGACGTTGAGGAAGTGCTCAATCAGCTCCCTGGGCACTCCTGTCATGTCTGCTGGCTTCCACGCGAAGATGTCAAGGTTAGCCCGGAGGAAGCTGATGAGCGTGTCTTCCTATTTGGGGTCAAGGCCGGCCCCGATGGTGGTGGTCTTTCTAGAGTCGCCTGTTCTGAGGTCGATCGTCTTGACGAGAACCTCCTCAGCTGGCTGAGGCTTGTTGGCGCTGTCAGACTTCTCCGGGATGTTGAGTTCACTTATAGCAAGTTTCTTCGATGCAGCGTAGACCTCCATCATAGCGTTGGGTACTTGGTTTGTAGAGGCGATCTCCACGGCTTCTGTGTCGCAGTCGTGGGAGATCTTCAAGTCCCCTTGAAGAGAGAGTACACCTGCTAGGCTTGGCATCTTGAGTACCAAGTAGGTGTAGTGGGGCACCGCCATAAACTTGGCGATGGCCGGCCTGCCGAGGATGGCATGGTAGGAAGTTTCGAAGTCCGCGACCTCGAACTTGACGTATTCGGTACGGTAGTTGTCCCGAGATTCCCCGAAGGTAACTGGCAGGACCACTGAGCCTAGTGGGATAGCCGCGTTGTCAGGGACGATGCCGTAGAAGGGTGTGTTGCTCTTGGTGAGCATGTGGGTGATGTCAAGCTTCATCTTCTTCAAGGTCTTGGTGAAAAGGACGTTGAGCCCGCTTCCACCGTCGATGAGCACCTTGTTGAGTTTGGAGCCCGCGACCACCGACTTCAGGACGAGGGGGAACCGTCCTGGTTCGGAGAAGCTGGCCCATTGATCCGCGTGGGAGAAGGTGATTGGTACCTCCGACCACCTGAGAGGGGTCGGGACCGCTGGTTCAATGGACATGACTTCTCGACGGGTAGCCTTCTGCTCCCGCCTGCTGGGTAGTCCGCCGAAGAGGACGTTGACGGTCTTGTCGGGTTCCTGGAAGTCGTTGTTGTCGCCGTCCTTCTTCTTGCCCTTTTTGTCGTGAGGGTGCGGTGGCTCTGGCGTATCCTTGAGTGCATGCCTGAGTTGGTAGCACTGCTCGGTGGTGTGGTTGCCGTTTGGATGCCACGGGCACTTCTCCTTTAGCAGGTCTTTGAAACCGCCGGAGTTCTTCTTCGAGTTGTCCTTCGCAGGGCGCTGAATAGCCGCGACAGTGTTGTCTGGCTTGCGCTTGGGACCCGAGTAGTAGTAGTTGTTGTTGTTGCGACCGCCTTGGTTCGCATTGTTGCCGCTGCCGCTGCCGCCGCCCGCGTTCTGCTTGGTCTTGCCACGGATGGCGTCGTACTTGGCGTTGGCCTTGTCTTCTTCATCCGCCCAGGACGTGATCTTGTCCTTGAGGTGGGGGATGGACTTGGGGCGGCGACAACCGAAGTCTTCGAAGGTGCGGCGGTGGTAGAGGCCGTGTTGGAAGAGGTCGATGACCTCCTTGTCGGTGACGTCGACGACAGTAGCGCGCTTGTCGAAGAAGCGGCGCATGTACTTGCGGAGAGTCTCGCCTTGTTCCTGCTTGACCATGGCCAGGTCCATGCGAGTACCCGATCAGCCCATGGCGCCCGCGAAGTTGCTGGTGAACTGCTCCTTCAGCTGGTCCCACTTGTCGATTGAGTGTCTGTCCAGCGACTCGAGCCACGTGAGTGGAGCTTGGTCCAGGCGGAAGGGGAAGTAGATGCACTTGGTGTCGTTGTTGCCGCCAGCATTCTCAATGGAGAGGGCGTAGCACCTGAGCCACAGGATGGGGTCCTGCTTCGCGTCGTACTTGGTGATCCCTAAAGGCTTGAACTTGTCGGGGAGGAGCAAGTTGCGAAGTCGAGGTGAGAAGGCGGGGAAGCCGTCGTTGTCGCCTGCAGTGGTCGACTTCTTCCGCCGCAGCTCCTCAATCTTCTGGCGGGTGTCGTAGCCGCCTTGTGAGGCACCAGAGGCGTGGCTGTTCGCGTGGCCTCGGCCGCCGCGACCGCCGCCGCCGCCGCCCCGGCCCCGTTGGCTCCATGGTTGGAGCTTCGCCGTCGCCGCCGCCGCCGCCAGGATCGTGGCCGCCGCCGCCGGCTGGGGCACGGTGATGGACGACTTCGCGGTTGTTGTTGCCACCCTGTGGAGGTCCGCCGGCGTTGGAGCGAGTGCGGTTGGGCTCGGCTGGGAGCTCAGCTCGAGTACGGTTGGGACCGTTGTTGGCGCTACGACTTGTAGCTTCGTTGTCGCGGTGCCTAGCGGGAGGAGGCTGGTTGACCCTGTTGTCGACCTGCATGAAGTAAGCGTCTTCAGCGAGCTTGGCGATGACCTCTCCAGCGCGTGCCCTGAGCCTGACGTGCGATCACTGTGATCGACATGAGGCATTGCTCGGGGGTAGTGTGTACTCTGCTCTCGACCGCCTCGAGAGCTTCCGCAAGGTTGCGGACGGGGAAGTTGTCGCGGAGGCGTCGGCGACGTTCGCTGCGCTTCCGGTTACGCTCACGTCGTGCGTCTCTGTCTGCAGAGGTCTCGTTTGCTGGAGCATCAGTAGAGAGCTCGTCGGAGGAGATGTCTTCAAGGTACTTGTTTTGAGCCATCCCTGAAGGCCCTGGGGTGTCGCCGGCAGCCATGAAGACTTGGCGATCGGGGGTGCCAAGGCTGGACTCAGAAGGCGCCACCTCAGTTGGTGTGTTTGAGTCAGCCCGGGCTAGCGGTGTTTCCTCCTGGAACGGGAGCGAGTCGATGTAGGCGACGTAGCGTGAGTCACCACTTATCAGGTCAGCAGGCTTGCGGTCTGTCCAGTAGACGAATCTCCCAGCCGGTGTGCATGTTATAACCAGCCCAGAGGCCGGCCCTGACAAGGGATGCTCAGTGGAGTTGTCCTCGGACTTGGGATCCTCAGGGTCCGACCCGAAGTCGAACTCGTATGCGGGGTTCGAGTAGAACTCGGAGAGAGGGTTGGAGTCCGAAGCGTGGCCGGGGGCGGTGTCGGAGTCCGCGTTGTACTCGTGTACGGGCTCCTTGCCGGCCCGGCGCGAAGAGGGAGCCCCCGTGCGGGCCCGGCTGAGGATGCGGGGGCCGCGCGTGGAGCGCCCGCGGAGTGGTGGGACCGCATGCGATGGCTGAGCAGCCGGCTCACATGCGATAGCCCATGGGGACGCCGAGTTCGAGTTGGAAGCGGACTCGAGCTCGAAGTCAGCGTGATGGTTGAAGAGCGAAATTTCGCCGAACTTGCCGGCGAGTTCGCCTGTGACAACTTCAGGAAGCGTCACGAAGCTGGTCTCCGGGTTGGGCGGCATGGTGAGGCGATGTTGGAAGGATCCCGCGCCGTCAGTAGTGCAGACCCAGGCACCGAAGAAGAAGGTGTCGCCGCGGTTGAAGGCGACGGTTGGCTTGAAGTAGATAGGAGTCGTCGAGTTCGCCATGTGATCTTGGGCGAGAGCCCCTACCTGGCGCGCCAGCTGTCGGTGTTTTAGACCGGCAACCTACTAAGGGGAGTACCCGAAGTAGATGAATGTGGCCTCGCCGAGATCGGTAACTCGAAGGAAGATACACGTGGCACACAATTTAGACAGGTTCGGGCCGCGAGGTGCGTAATACCCTACGTCCTGTATGCTGCGTAGCTCTAGATTGATAGGGTACGATTACAGGTTGGAGTAATTGTACGCCGTGTATCGGTGCGGAATGTGGTCCCGACACTAACCAGTAATAAGCGCCGCGGTCTATCCCTCAATGGTCGATGCTAAGCAACAAGTGACACAGAGTTTTATCCTGGTTCCGGCCGAGGGGGCCGTACGTCCAGCAGTGGCGTGCTCAAGGCACTATATTA
Organism: Cenchrus americanus; assembly: GCA_947561735.1. Classification (NCBI taxonomy): domain Eukaryota; kingdom Viridiplantae; phylum Streptophyta; class Magnoliopsida; order Poales; family Poaceae; genus Cenchrus; species Cenchrus americanus. The sequence goes on from OX387240.1 coordinate 64,447,462, forward strand.
CTTAGCACCGGGGGTGCCTGTAGTGGGGCTGCTACAAGCAAGGCGGGAGAGGAAGCCTGGCTTCCAAGTCCCTGGTGTGATGGCTGAAGATGTTGTGGGAGAATTGGAGAGTGAGTGCCTGTGTTCAGTTCGTCGTCCTCCGTCTTCCCCTGTCCTCGTCTCCCCCCGCGGCAGGGGAGTTCGTCCCCCTTTTATAGATCAAGGAGGGAGCGAATCACATGTATGCCGCGCTACTTAGCTACGTGAAGGGGCATGGTGTGCTATGCTGTAGAGTGGGCGGCCGTCCGGACGATCCTCGCAGCGATCCGGCCATCATGGCCTATTTTGTACCCGAACAGTCGCGGTTCGAGGGTAGGAGGATAGCGGATGGCGGTGGTGTCTTCTGATAGGCTCGAGGGAGTTGCTGACGTTGGCCCGTACGGAGTACAGGAGTAGGTAAAACGGCGTCTCGTTCCAATGCGCTCCGCCGTACTGGAGTCGTTGCCACAGAGTCGGGCGTGCGCCTGCACGCGCGGGGGCGGCTGCCATGCCGTAACAGTGGCAGGGATGGTGTTCCTCCGGCCTAGCGCCTTCACCTAACCCTGTAGGGTCACAAGAAAGCAAATCGAGGGTGAAGCCGGCCCCCCTTCGAGGGCTCGGCACGTTAGCCGTACTGGAGCAGGCGCACGGCGTCACGGGACTGACGCCGGCCGCTTTGCACAGTCCATCCCCACAGTGATGGGGATGGGCTCCCTCCTGGGGAGTTGGTGCGGCGGCACCGGGGCGCGAACCCCGAGCGCATGATGGCACTGTCCCGCCTGTGTCAGGGTGTTAAATGCCCGTGTACGGGGGCAGGCGCACGTGAGCGGGGTGCACTCGAGCGAGGCGGACCTCGGTCGAGGGCAGGGCAGACCCTCGAGCGGGGCGGAGCCCGCTCGAGGGGAGCGCACCCCCTCGAACGGGACGGAGCCCCCCCCCCCCCGAGGGAGGTGTGTACCCTCGAGCGAGGCGAAGCCCGCTCGAGGGGATCTTCAAGAGGGCCACCTTGATGGGCCGTCGAGGTCTTTCGCAGCGTGGGCCGCATCTTGCACGGTTAGGCAAGGCATGTTTTGCTTTGTTTCAGGTTTTAAGTGGGGATTCCCCGGTTGTTAAAGGGGACCCCTAGGGCTGTCCCCGACAGTAGCCCCCGAGCATCTGTGGGTTTGCCATTGAGGCTCCCGCAGATGCTGGAACCTACTGATAGGACGTTCTTCCCTCCTTGTCTCGCGAACGCTTTCCGTGGGGCCGCGTCAGCGGACCCGCGGGTCTAGCCCCCGAAGCCCTGCAGGAGCGTGGACGCTTCTGCAGGGGTTAACCGTGAGAACTGGTCAGAGGGCGTGGCACATGTTTCAACCGGCATCGGCAATATCTCAGCCGGCTTCGGTGACGCACGCGCTGCTGGCGCTGTCTCCGGCGGGTGTAATTCAAGGAGGTGTAGCCGTGCGTCAAGCCCCCGAGCCTGGGCCCGTTCGAGGAGATCGGGTAGAGCTTTACGACTTGTTTTTTAACGCGCCCTCGCCGTCCCTCCGCGGGACGGAGGGTGAGATCTCCGCAACCCCCATCGAGCGGGTCGCGAATTGCGGATTCCTCGTCGAGCTGCTAGCGGGTGGTTCGAGTGGACGCCCATGCCCCGTTCGATAAGGGTAGGCTGCGTGGTCCAGAGACACGTCCATTGAAGCGCTTGCATGGGTTTGCTAGGTGGGGCTCGGTCCCGTTCGATAGGGACCGAGGGCGCGGAAGCTCTCCCTCGGTGGGATCCCCCGGCTAGCTGCCCTCGCTGGCTCTCGAACACGACATGTGGGGCACCCTCGAGCCAGTGGGCTCGTGGAACGGCTCGAATGCGCGTGCCCTCGTCGTCCCTGACTCTGCGATCTGGGGCGCCTGTTCGAACCCGTCGAGGGTCAGGCTTCGAACCTCTGATCAGTAGGGCCGTGCGGGGCGGCGCCTGGGCGGCCCCGTCTTTGCGTTTGCGACCGTCGAGGGGTCTGGGCGTGCCAGCCCTCGAGGCGTTGGTCAGCAGCACAGCGTGGCATGGGTGCTCGTGGTGTCTGCCTTGTTCCAGGCGGACTTCGGGGTGACCTTCTCACGCTTGTGCCCCTTTGGGAGGTCGATATTGTCTAGAGCCAGGGGCTCGTACCGCTCGAGGGTTTTGCGTGGCATGGGTGCTCGCGATGCCCGCTTCGTTTTAGGCGGGCCTCGTGGCGACCTTCTCACGCCAATGTCCCTTAGAGGGTTGACATCGTCTAGAGCCAGGGGCTCGTACCGCTCGAGGGTTTTGCGTGGCATGGGTGCTCACGAGGCCCACTTTGTTTCAGGCGGGCCTCGGGGCAACCTTCTCACGCTTGCACCTGCTCGAGGGCTGAATTTATCCCGAGCCAGGAGTCCGTGCCGCTCGAGGGTTCTCCTTGTTTCACAAGGGACCGGGGCATTAAATGCCACAGTAGAGGCTGCGGATTTCGCATCGCGGGTGCGCCACCGTGATGATGGCCCGTTTGCGGTGACGTGGCCGCTGCGGTTGTGATGGGGTCCGCTTGCCAGCGAGAAGGAAAGATTCCCTGCAGTTAACGCGCGCGGGACATCCGCTCCGGAGAGCTCGCCCGCGGCTTATAAATCTGAGGAGAAGGGGAAACGGCGGTTTTTTACCTTAGCGCTTCGCCATTTTAGCCCTCCGTGCTTTCTTCTTCGTCTCGCCTTGGCCACCGTGCGGCTCCGCCATTAGAGCTCTTCCTCCTCTTCCTGTCCTTCGCTCTTCGCATCCTTTGCCCTTCCTCATGGCGCTGCCTCAGCCCCTCACGATCCTAGACCCGTACGCCTGGGAGAGGTTGTCGGTGACCCAGCTAGCCCTTGGCGAGCTGGTCACCGTCGGTCAGTTGACGGCCAATGAGGATGGACGCCCGGCGGAGTGGATAGTGCCGCCGGTGGGGGACCGCGCACCCAACCCGCCGGAAGGCTATGTAGTGAGCTTCGTGCGCTTCCACGAGCGAGGCTTCAATGCGCCGGCGAGCCGCTTCATGCGGGCGCTGTGCCATTACTACGGCGTGGAGTTGCACAACTTCGCGCCCAACACGATCTCGCAGGCGGCCACGTTCGTGGGCGTCTGCGAGGGCTACCTGGGGATCCCAGTCAACTGGGAGCTCTGGGTACACCTCTTCCGTGCGGAGCTCTTCACGCAGCCCACGACGGAGCCGAGGACCCACCGCGCGGTGCGCGCCGGCGGGATGTCGCTTGCCCTGTGGGGGCAGTTCAAGGACCACTACATCCCCTGCACCATGACGACGAACAACGCCGGCTGGGAGCGGGGATGGTTCTACCTGCACAACGCCGAGCCCGGCCTCCCCCCTACACTGGTCGGGTGTTCAAGGAGAAGCCCAGCTCCTGGGGCTACGGGGTGTCCACGGCCCAGCATCGGAGGCGGCAGGACTCGGTCCTGGCCGCCCTGAGGAGCCTGTCGGAGCAGGGGCTGACCGCGATGGGCGTCCTCGCTTTCCTCCATCACCGGCGGGTTGTGCCCCTGATGGAGAGGCCGCTCTGCATCTTTGAGATGACAGAGGAGGCGGACCCCGTCGCGTTGGTGAGGTCGCGGATGCTCCCAACCCCCCTCGGGCGGCCGTATGCGCTCACCCGGGCGCGGAGCGCCGTCGACACCCGGATGCCGACGCACCCGGACCGGACCCCGTGGGACCTCGAGATGCTCCCCACTGGCCCGCTGGTGAGCGTGATTCTTGATTCCGTTCTAGTTTTTGGTGTTGCCTATGCCTTCTGACGCCCCATTGATGTTCTCTCATGCAGCTGGTGAACTTCACCGCCTCGAAGTCCGTTCCGCCCACCCCCGACTCCCGCGCGCGCTCGGCGGGCGGCGCGGCGGCCGGGAGCGAGGAGCGGGTGGCGCGTAGGAGGGAGCGCACGAGGCGACACCAAGAGCGCCGCGACCGGCGGAATGCGGAGTACCGGCGGCGCGAGGAACTGGGGCTCTCCTCCCCGGGGACCGAGGAGTACTCGTCCTCGGAGGAGGATGAAGAGGAAGAGGTTGAGGTGGAGGGCCCCTCTGATAGGTGGGAGCCTGCGCCCCCGTCGCCGGAGCCGGCGCCGGCGGCAAGGGCGGCATCGCACCGGGCGGGCGCGGCCGGCGCCCGCCGCCGGGCAATCGACAACAAGAGCGCACACCACGGAGGCGCGGGGCGCGCGCGCGCGGAGGCGCGCGTGACAAGCACGCCGCCCGCGCGGCAAGCGTGCCGGCGCGCGCGACAAGCCCCGCGCGCGCGCGCGGGCGGGGCCCGCGCGCACGGTGGCGTCGTCCGGAGGCGCGGCGGCGGGGCGCGCGCGGCCGCGCCAGCCTCATCTGCTGAGGCTTCGAGGAAAAGGAAACGTGCCTTTTCCTCTTCGAGGTAGGGGGCTTCTCTTTTTCGCTTGATTTGGTTTTGCGATGATCAGGCATTCTAACCTTTTGTTTGTGCCTGCGCAGGGTGGCGCCAACTGTGCCTCCCCTCGCACCGGCCAAGGTGCTGAGGGCGGACGCGTCCGTCCCCACCCGACGGCGTACGTCGAGGGCGTCGCGGGGCGGGGGCAAGCGCGGCGGCGGGCGAGAGCTCGCAAGGCCCGGGCCGAGGCTTCGAGGCCTCGGCCGGCATCGGCCGGCCGTGTGGCGCGGCCGGCGGTCACCGAGGAGCGGCCGGCGCCGGCCATTGTGGGGACACGGGGCGCGGCGGCGGCCGTGGGCCGAGGCGCGGCCCGCGGAGGGCGTTGCTACGGAGGCGCGGTCCGTGGCGCCGGCCGCGAGAGGAGGCGAAGCGGGTGCAACCCGTGGCGGCGCCGTGGTTGCGCAGGCACAACCGGAGGTGGCGGCCGCGGCGCCGCGTCGGCGCCCGCGGCCACGGAGGTGCAGGTGGAGGCGCCGGGTGGAGGCGGCGCAAGGGCCGGCGCCCGCCGGCGGTTCCCGGGCGAGAGGTGGTGGAGGTCCCGGATGACGACTCCCCGCCGCCCGGGTGGGATCAGTGGGCTAGCTTCCCCACACGCTCCCCCGAGCCTCAGGAGGGGGCCCTCGTGAGGCGGCACGAGGGGCACATGGTGGCGGGGGGCCGAGGACACGGTGCCGAGGCCTCGTCCTCCCGTGCCGGCCACTCCGCCCGGTGGAGGGGGCCGTTGACGATCCCCCCTGCGTTTGTCGACGCCGGGGGGGGAGCGGGGGGCTGCGGGGCGAGCTCCGGAGCCACGGCGCCACGCTCGACCGCGCGCTGAACGAGGCGCTGCGGGTCCACGGCGGCCCTGCATGGCGCGTCTTCCAGGTAGGGTGTGGTTGCTTGCTTTCTTCCATTTCTCGTTTTTGTGTGCTGCCTCCGTGTCGTAATGCTTACAGGTTTTGACTTGTGGGTGCCAGGAGCTCGAGCGCCGCGCCCACGACAAGTACGACGCCTTCGACCGGGTGAACGCCGAGGTCCACCAGCTCCGGGAGCGGTGCAGCGCTTTCGACGAGCTTGCCGACGCCCTCAGGACCCCGGACAGCTGGCCGGCGCAGGGGCCATGGCACGGCGCGACGAATTCCCCGAGAGCTCGAGGCAGGACCCGGCGCGCTGCTCGAGCCTCGAGCGGGTCTGCACTGCCCTCATCGATCGTGATGAGGCGCTGTGGCAGGCGCGCTCAGACTTGGAGAAGATGCGGACGCTGGCAACCAATTCGGAGGCGGAGGTGGCCAACGTCCGCGGCGAGAACCGGGGGCTCCGCTCGTCGCTCGAGGGGGCGCAAGCGCAACGGCCGCCGTGCCGAGGAGGCGGGCGCGCGGGCGGGAGCGGCGGGCCAAGGAGGCCGACGATTTGAAGGCCGCCCTCGACGCCAAGGTCGCGGCGCTCGCCGTCGCCGAGGAGCGCCTTCGCAAGAGCACACCGCCCGCCAAGGAGCCGAGGGGCGGCTCCAGCAGGAGCAAGCCGCCCCTGTCGACGCCCGGTCAGCGTTGGAGCAGGAGCACGTCGCTCGCGAGGCGGCGCAGAAGTCGCTGGAGGAGCGGAACACCGCGTTCTCCAAGGCTGAGGGCGAGCTCATTGTGCTCAGCACCACGAATGCAAACAATGAGCTGGCCCTCCAGGAGCAAGGTGAGACCGTCAAGCGCCTCGAGCTGACGGTCGAGGCCGTGCGCCGCGACTTCGAGACGGAGAGGAAGCAAGTCGAAGGTGAGCTGCTGCTTGGCTTTTGTTTGGTCGGTTTTTGTTTGGGAATTCGCACTCCTTTTTCTGATTTCTCTCTTGTCTTGATGACTCCAGGCTTACGCACCGCTCTGGGGCACGCAGCTGAGCGGGCCGAGGCGCTGCAGGCTTCCTACAACTCCTCCGAGCGGGAGCTGCAGGAGCTGCGTAATGCGGCCCTCGAAACCTGCCAAGCCGTGGAGGAGGGCGAGGCTCAGGCTGGCAGCTCGCTGGCCAGTCGCCTGCGTGCCCTTGGTAGCCATGTCACCGAGCGGATGCGCCGGGCGCTGCGTCTCGGCGTCCAGAAGGCCCTCGGAGTGGTACGATCCCACTACGAGGTCAACTTCGAGGCACTGGCGGAAGGCTACGTCGTTCCCGAGGGTGTCGAGGAAGAGGTGGCGATGGAGCGTGTGGACGCGCTCGCCGCTGATGCCGCCGGGTCGCTCGCTGAAGCCTTCGAAGAATTCCTCTTCCCGGACGCTGTTGACGCCGTCGCTCCTCCTGCCTGAAGACAGCTGGGCACTTGGCCCATTTTTATGTGTATCAGTATTCTGGCCTCGTGGCCTTTTGTAAATGAACAAGTTGTTTTTCGATGTAAACATCTGCTGTAATGAAGTCATTTGTTTATCACGCTTTTTGTTTCTCCTTCTTCCTGAGTAGATTCTTGTTAGGGGAGTTCAATTTTCGCGGGGGGCCTGCTGGGTTGGAGGCGAGAGAGAAGGGCCATATCCACGCGGCGTAGGCTATCTCTGACTCGCACGCTCCTTCCGCTGGGCCGCCTGCGCCCTGTTCGAATCGTTGCTCGTAGTTGAAGTAGAAAACAAACTTAGCGCGCATGAGCTGTTTCGTTTTTGCGCGAAAAATGGGACCATTTTGGGGGGGTGCCCCCCCCCCCCCCCCCCCCCCGCAGTAGCCCCCGAGGGTAACTTGGGTTTCAGGGGAAAGCCGAGTTGCCCTTTTTATTAGACTTGAAGTATTTACATAGTTGTTACCAACTGGGGCGTTGGTCATACGGTTTTTACAACAAAAATACTTGGAAATCCTAGCTAAGGGTAGAAGCGACGTAGCTGTTGGATGTTCCAAGCGTTGGTGAGCTCTTCACCGTCCTCGTTGGCCAGCTTGTACGTGCCGGCCTTGAGTACCTTCACCACGACGTAGGGTCCCTCCCATGGGGGCGACAGCTTGTGGCGCCCTCGGTTGTCTTGGCGTAGCCTTAGGACCAAATCCCCTTCATTGAAGTCCCGTCTGTCGGTGCGGAAAGTGGTCCCGACACTAACCAGTAGATAACGCCTAGGTCTATCCCTCGATGGTCGATGCTAAGCAACAAATGACACAAGGATTTATCCTGGTTCCGGCCGAGGGGGCCGTACGTCCAGCAGTGGTGTGCTCGTGGCACTATATTGCTCAGCACCGGGGGTGCTTGTAGTGGGGCAAATACAAGCAAGGCGGGAGAGGAAGCGTGGCTCCCAAGTCCCCGGTGGGTAGCCGAAGATATTGTGGGAGAATAAGAGAGTGAGTGCACGGTGCGTTGTGTTCTTCCGGTTCGTCCGAACTCGTCCCTCCTCCGCCTCCCCCCGCGGGCCGGGGGCTCGCCTCCCCTTTTATAGGCCAAGGGGGCGGCGAGTTACATGCACGCCGCGCCGCCTAGCTACGTGAGGGAGCACGTCGCGCTATGGTGTAGAGTGGGCGGCCGTCCGGTCGATCTTCGCCGCGATCCGGCCATGATGGCCTACCTTGTACCCGAACGGTGGCGGTTCGAGGGTAGGAGGCGGCGGATGGCGATGGCGCCCCACGATAGGCTTCGAGGGAGATGTCGATGATGGCCGGTACGGGGTACGGGGAGCGGGCGAACGGCGTTCCTTCCCAATGAGCTCGCGGTGGTGGAGTGGTTGCTTGCGGTGTTCGGGCGTGCGCCGCGGAGTCGGGGGCGTGCGCCCGCGCGCGTGGGTACGGCGGCCGCGCCGTGCGGTGGCGGGATGGCCGCCCACCGGCCTAGCGCCCTTCACCCAACTGCGGGAGGTCACGGGAAAGTGGGATCGAGGGTGCGCCGGCCCCCTTTCGAGGGTCGGGCGCGTTAGTCGTACGGTAGCGTGCGCGCGGTGTTGATGGGACCGACACCCGGCCGTACCGCATAGTCCACCCCACGGTGGCGGGGATGGGCTCCTCCCTCGGGGAGTTGGTGCGGCGGCACGGGCGTGAGCCCCGGGCGCATGATGGCGCCGTCCCGGCGGCGTCGGGGCGTTAAATGCCCAAGTACGGGGCCGGCGCACGCGTGCGGGGCGCCCGTGAGCGTGGCGGGCCCCGGCCGAGGGTGGAGCGAACCCTCGAGCGAGGCGAGGCCTCGCTCGAGGGGGAGCGGGCCCTCGAGCGGGGCGGGACCGCTCGAGGGAAGGGTCGCCCCTCGAACGGGGCGGAACTCGTTCGAGGAGGGGGTTGCCCCTCGAGCGGGGCGGAGCCCGTTCGTGGAGGAGCGTACCCTCGGGCGGGCGGGGCCTCGCTCGAGGGGTCTCGCGGTCGGGCTATCTTGGCGGGGCCTCCGAAGTCCTCGCTGCGTGGGCCACGTCCCGCATGGTTAGTTCCCCGCATGGTTAGGCCCAGTTCATTTGATGCGGGAATTTAAGTGAGGGTTCCCCCATCGTTTGAGGGGACCCCTAGGGCGGTCCCCGACGCAGCCCCCCGAGCATCCGCGGGTTTGCCATTGAGGCTCCCGCGGATGCCGGAACCTACCGATAGGACGTTCTTCCCTCCTTGTTTGCGAACGCTTTCCGTGGGGCCGCGCTAGCGGACCCGCGGGTCTAGCCTCGAAGCCCCTGCGAGAGTGTGGGCTCTCCTGCAGGGGTTAACCGCGAGCAATTCGGTCAGAAAGGCGTGGCACATATGCCAACCGGCATCGGCGGTATTTCAGCCGGCATCGGGGGTGCACGCTCCCCCTGTCACTGTCTCGGGCGGGTGCAATTCCAAGGAGGTGTAGCCGTGCGTCAAGCCCCCGAGCCTTGGCCTCGTTCGAGGCGATCGGGTCGAGCTCGACGACTTGTTTTTTATCACGCCCTCGCCGTCCCTCCGCGGGTCGGGAGGTGAGGTTTCCACGACTCCCATCGAGCGGGTCGCGAATCGCGGATTCCTCTTCGAGTCGCTAGCGGGTGGTTCAAGTGGACGTCCATGCCCCGTTCGATAAGGGTAGGCCGCGCGGTCCGGAGACACGTCCATGGAAGCGCTTGCGTGGGTTTGCTAGGGTGGGGCTCGGTCCCGTTCGCTAGGGGACCGAGGGCGCGGAAGCTCTCCCTCGGTGGGATCCCCCGGCTAGCCGCCGCCCTCGCTGGCTCTCGAACACGACATGTGGGGCACCCTCGAGCCGACGGGCTCGAGGAACGGCTCGAATGCGCGTGCCCTCGTCGTCCCTAACTCTGTGATCTGGGGCGCCTGTTCGAACCCGTCGAGGGTCAGGCTTCGAACCTCTGATCAGTAAGGCCGTGCGGGGCCGTGCCTTGGCCAGCCCCGTCTTTTCGCGTTTGCGGCCGTCGAGGGGTCTGGGCGTGCCGACCCTCGAGGTGCTGGTTGGTGGCATGGCGCGGTATGAGTGCTTTCGGTGTCGCTCTATTTCAAGCGTGACCTGGGCGATCCTCTTACGCGCGTGCCTGCTTTAGGGGGTTGACGTCGTCTCGAGTTGGGGGTCATGCCGCTCGAGGGTCCCACGTGGCATGGGTGCCCGCGGTGGCCTGCTCTACATCGAGCAGGTCCCGGGCGACCTTCTCACGCTGATATCCCGTCGAGGGTCGCCCTGTTTCGAGTTGGGGGTCATGCCGCTCGAGGGTCCCACGTGGCATGGGTGCCCGCGGTGGCCTGCTCTACGTCGAGCAGGTCCCGGGCGACCTTCTCACGCTGATATCCCATCGAGGGTCGCCCTGTTTCGAGTTGGGGGTCATGCCGCTCGAGGGTACTACGTGGCATGGGTGCCCGCGGTGGCCTGCTCTACATCGAGCAGGTCCCGGGCGACCTTCTCACGCTGATATCCCATCGAGGGTCACCCTTGTCTCGAGCCGAGGATTCGCCTCGCTCGAGGGCTCTCCTTGCTTGGCAAGGGGCCCGGGCATTTAATTGCCTTGCGGTCGTGGCCGCAGTTTTGCAGCGCTGGCGCGCTTTTTTAGGCGCTGCGGCTGCGCGCGCGCGCGTAGTGGGCGGCGCTGCCGGCAGATGTGACGGTTTCACCTCGGTTGCTGCCGGTCTCGCCGTAATGATGTCCCGCCTGCAGTGTTAGAGCTGCTGCGGTCGTGGTGGGGCCCGCTTGCCGACGCGACGGAAAGATTCCTGCAGTTAAATGCTGGCGGGGCGTCCGCTCCGGAGAACTCGCCCGTTGCCTATAAAACTGCGGGAAGGAGTAGGCGGCGGTTTTTTACCTTGGCTCCTCACCGTTTTAGTCCTCCGCCTCTTCGCCTTCGTCTCACCCTTGCCGTCGCGCGGGCTCGCTTGCTTAGAGCTTTCTCCTCGTTTCCTCGTCCTCCACCTTCCTACTCGTTCGTCCTCCCTCATGGCGCCGCCTCAGCCTCCGATCGGGGTCCCTGGAGCCGTACGCCTGGGAGAAGTCGACCGTGACCCGGCTCGCCCTGGGCGAACTGGTCGCCGCCGGCCAGCTCTCGGCCAACGAAGAAGGGCGCCCGGCGGAGTGGATCGTGCCGCCGGCGTCGCACCACGAGCCCAATCCGCCGGAGGGTTACGTGGTGAGCTTTCTCCGCTACCACGAGCGCGGCTTCAACGCGCCGGCGAGCACGTTCATGCGGGCGTTGTGCTACCACTACGGGGGTGGAGCCGCACAACTTCGCCCCCAACGCTATCTCGCAGGCGGCCACATTCGTGGGCGTCTGCGAAGGGTACCTGGGGATCCCAGTCAATTGGGAGCTCTGGGTACACCTCTTCCGCGGGGAGCTGATCACGCAGCCCACGTCGGAGCCGAGGACCCGCCGCGCGGTGCGCGCCGGCGGGATGTCGCTTGCCCTGCGGGGGCAGCTCAAGAACTTCTACATCCCCTGCACCATGACGACGAACAACGCCGGCTGGGAGCGGGGATGGTTTTATCTGCGCAACGCCGAGCCCGGCCTCCCTCCCTACACCGGGCGGGTGTTCAAGGAGAGGCCGGACCGCTGGGGCTACGGGTTGCCTACGGCCAACCACCGGGCGCGCCAGGAGTCCGTCCTCGCCGCCCGCCGGCGGGCCGGCGAGGGGAAGGGCTCAACGCGATGGGCGTCCTCGCCTTCCTTCATCACCGGCGAATCGTGCCGTTGATGGAGAGGCCGCTCCGCATCTTCGAGATGACGGAGGCGGCCAACCCCGTCGACTCGGCGAGGTCGCGGATGCTCCCGACGCCGCCCGGAGCGGCCGTACGCGCTCACCCGGCGCGGAGCGCCGTCGACACCGGACGCCGGCGCGCGCGGGTCGGACCCCGTGGGATATCGAGATGCTTCCCACCGGCCCGTTGGTGAGTGTGGTTTTCTACTCTGTTTTGGTCCTCGTTCTCGTTTATGTTTCTTGACGCGCCATTGTCACTCTTGCGCGCGATTGGTGCGGTTCGGTATCGCCAAGTCCGTTCCACCCACCCCCCCGACTCCCGTGCGCTCGGCCGGGCGGCGCGGCGGGAGCGGCGAGGAGCGGGCGGCGCGCGGGAGGGGAGCACGCAAGGCGGCGCCGGGGCGCGTCGCGACGCACGGTCCGCCGAGGCACCGGCGGCGGGAGGAGCTGGGGCTCTCCTCCCCCGACATCGAGGAGCCCTCGTCCTCGGATCAGGACGAAGAGGAAGAGTCTGAGGGGGAGGGCCCCTCAGACAGGTGGCAGCCCGCGCCCCCGTCGCCGGATCTCGCGCCGGCGTCAGGGGCGGCTTCGTCCGGGGCGGGCGCGTCGGCGTCCGCCGCCGGGCGTCGTCGTCGGGGGCGGCACGCGCCGCGGAGGTGCCGGCGCGCGCCGCGGGGGGCGCGCGCGGCGGACGTGCTCCGCGCGCGCGTCGAGCGTGCCCGCACGCGGCGGGGAGTGCGTCCGCACGAGCGGCGTCGTCGTCGAGGGGCGCGTCGGGGAGGCGTGCCCGCGCGCGGGACAAGCGTGCCCCCGCGCACCGTGGCGCCGTCGGGGGGGGTGCGGCGTCGGGTGCGCCCGCGCACGGGGGGCGGGCGTGCCCGCGCGTGCGGCGGCGCCATCAGGAGGCGCTGCGTCAGGCGCGACCGCTACGCCGGCCCCGTCCGAGGCCTCGAGGAAAAGGAAGCGGGCCTTTTCCTCCGCGAGGTACGTAGCCTTGCCTTCCTCCGTGTGGCTTTGGTGTGCTGGTGGTTAGATGTTCTAACTCTCCGTTCGTGATTGCGCAGGGCGGTGCCGACCGTTCCTCCTCTTGCACCGGCCAAGGTGCTGAGGACGGACGCGCTGATCCCCACCCGGCGGCGCTCGTCGAGGGGGGTCGCGCCGGGGAACGGCGCGGCGGCGGGCACGAGCTCGCAAGGCCCGGCCGAGGCCTCGGGGGCCCGGCCGGCGGATCAACCCGCCGCGGCGCAGCCGGGAGGTTGCTGGGGGGCGACCGGCGCCGGTCGTGATGAGGACATCCCAACCATACATGCTTCCTCAAGTGTCAATCCTTCACCATCCAAAATTGAAGATGTAAATCGTGGACCATTAACAAGAAGTCGTGCTAAGAAATTACAAGAGCAGGTGAATTCATTCCTAACTGATATTAACTTTAATAATTCTATGAATGTTATACTACCTAAGTGCTCTACTTTGGTTGTAATTAGGTATACAAGTGAGCAAGAAGATGAAACGGATCACTTCAGCAAGAATGAAGCACTTCAGCAAGAACGAACTACCTCAACAAAAACCGGACCAGTACAAGAAACGTTCATAACTTTTGATTTCCAAAAGCTATGAATGTGAATGAGCACTTGCTGGAAAGCTCTTCAAGTCTAGTTTCCATTGCCTCTATCCCCGACCAGTTTGCATTCCTAGTTTTTGCACCCGACCAGTTTAAGTGCATGCTGCTCAGGAGCTCAACAGTCAGCATCAAGTCCAAGTTCGAGTGCAAAACTGTACCATTATACAAAGTGTCGTGGTACATGGAATACATGGATGGAAGGACCTTCAAGTTAGCTTTCTAACGCATCCAACCGTTCGTATTTTCCACTTCCCAATAAAAAGTTATGGCTGAATTACCGAAGACTGCTCCAGAAGGTCAACAGCCGCCCGAGACCACTTCTGAAGTCGGTTCGTGGAAGACTTTTCAACTACTTAGACTCTTCATTTCTATCTTGAATTCACACCTATCTAGCAGGGCTGTTGCTAGTATAAATACCCCCTTGTTACATAGCAATGGCAGACTTTTGATAATCGAAAACCGAACCCTTTGTTCGGCTGAGTGCTAACAAACTTGAGAGAAATCTCTACCCCTTTGCTCTTGTGTTTTCCTTCGCGGAGATTGCGAAGCGGCCGCGTCATCGGCACCCAATCCGTGCTCTTGGTCTTTCGTGTCCAGGTTGCGTAGGTTGGTTCTTCGAGAGTGTGATTGGGCGAATCCTTGGTTCAGGCTGCCGTAGAAGAGACGGTGGTTGGCTCCTTGTGCGTGTCGTCGGGTTGCACTAGTTATCGCTGCTTGCAGCAAGTTATCGGCCATTCTTTGGCTAGTTATCAAGATCGGAATCCTACGTCGTGAAGATCGGGACAACGCCCCTTATCATCCGGTATCGAGCTCTACGGTTGCCACGGTAGGATTTTTACCCTTAGCTACATATATATTGTGTTCGTCCTATCCACTAAAAAGCCACAAAAATATCTTGATATAGCCCTTTGTTTCAATCTGTTATTCTAGTGAGTTTTGTTTAAGTTTCGGTCCATTAGAATCTTTGTTTTGTTGCTGATCATATCTTCCTTTGTGTGTCCTTTGTGCCTCTTTATATCCCTAAGAAAACCCTACAAAAAAAAAAATCTGAAACCGGTATCATCCTTCGCGTTAACTTTGATCCTATCAAGTTATTGTTGACGGTTGTGTCTTGTTTCACAAAAAAAAAAGTGTGCAAGTATTATATCTGATCTTATTGTTGGTTATATTAAAAAAAAAAGGGTGCTGAAAAAGAAAAAAAAAAGTTGTGAAAGAAGAGTTGAAAGATCTATTTGTTTAAGTGCACAAGTTCTGAATTTTTATTCAAGTACAGAACCAGATTGTTATCCATCTTTTGGTGCAAAATTTTGCTTGGGTTTGATTGCAACACTTGCATCCTAAGCATACTCCTTGTTTGCATCAAATCTGAAATTATCTTTGCGCGTGTGTTTGATCATTATACATCATTCATATCTTGTGGTCAGCACTTGCATTGATCTTCTAGCTTGGACCGTGATTTAAGCATTACAACATATAGAATTCAGATTGCATTCCTTGTGAGTCATTTCCCACCAAGCTCCACTTAAAACCCACCGTCATAGGAACGCTGACCTTGTATTCTCTTAATCATCACTCTCGTGTTACCACCACGCTTTGGCCCTTTGCAATCCGCAGGAATTCATAAGAGCTTCGGTTGGTAAGAGAGGTGAGCTTGTGAGATTCCACATATAATTTCCTATTCCACATATATTTGTTGCCTTGTTCTCTCTAATCGACGGGGAAGATGGGAGATGGGATTGAAGAATGTGTTAGTCTGGTCCAATTCAATGAACTCAAGCAAAGCCTTGAAGAGAGACAAGATCGGTTGGCACAAGATTTGCAAACCATCCTAGCTGAAATCAGATTGAACCGTCCCCCTAATGATGGTGCAATCAACCCCAGTGAAGACGGAGAACATAGTGATGGAAGAGGAAGAGGAAGGAGGAATCGAGGTGCTGCATATGGAAGAGGAAGAGGCCGAAATCGAAGACATGATGATGAAGAATGCGGAGATGAGGATGATGATAATCATTCCCAATTTCGCTTTGATCGCCGACAATATAGAGGGGGCCATCGTGAGGAGAGATTTGGTAAACTGAAATTTACCATGCCAAAATTTGATGGAGGATCTGATCCTGAAGCATATTTCACTTGGGAGTTGAAGGTAGACAAGATCTTTCGTATGCATAATTATACGGAGGAGAAGAAGTTGGCAATGGCATCCCTTGAGTTTGATGGATATGCTCTGATCTGGTGGGAACAATTAATCCATGATCGTGAAGAAGATGGAGAAGTCCCTATTGCCACTTGGGCTGAAATGAAACGTGAGATGAGAAGTCGCTTTGTGCCGAAGCATTATCGGCGTGATCTCTTTGATAAATTGCAGAATTTGAAGCAAGGTACTCTCTCTGTTGAAGAGTATTATAAAGAGATGGAGAAGGCAATGATTAGAGCCAATGTTTATGAAGATGAAGAGCAAACAATTGCGCGTTTCATGGCTGGGCTGCATCGCAACATTCAGCGCATTGTTGAATTTCAATCGTACCGTCATCTCATTGATTTGGTACATCAAGCAACCAAAGCTGAACGCCAATTGCAGCAGGACATGAAGTCCAGTAGAGGAGTCTCTTTCAGCACAAGAAGTACTCAAAGTGGAAGCAAATTCACCCCAAGAGGTAGTGCAAGTAGAGGTACAACTTCCAACTCAAGTGGTGGTGCACGCTCTAGCAATTTTGATGCTTCTAGTGGCAAAGAGCTGGCTGCTCAAAGTGAGAGGAACAAATCAGCAAACTCATCATCTACTTCAGCGGGTTCTTCCACTAAAAGTAGTGGAATCCAATGCTTCAAGTGTGGTGGTCGTGGTCACGTTGCAAGAGAGTGTCCAAATAATCGAACCATCATTGTGAATGACCAAGGAGAATATGAATCTGCTAGTGATGAAGAACATGAAGATATTGGAGAAGAAGATAATCTTGAGAAGGACTTCGTGAATTTGAACAAGGTGTTGCTCTTGTTGTAACTCGAATTTTGAGTGTGCAAATGAGTGAAGCTGAAAATGGACAGCGGCACAATCTCTTTCAAACTAGAGCCAAGGTTGAAGACAAGGTATGCAAGGTAATCATTGATGGTGGAAGCTGCCACAATCTTGCTAGCAAAGAGATGGTTGAAAAGCTTGGTTTAAAGCTGTTGAAACATCCTCAACCTTATCATGTGCAATGGTTAAATAATTCTGGTTCCATTAAAATTGCACAAAGAGTGAAAGTTCCTTTCAAGATTGGTGAATATGTTGACACTGTGGAGTGTGATGTAGCACCAATGACAGTGTGTCACATGTTGCTAGGAAGACCATGGCAATATGATCGATCATCCCTTCATTGTGGTCGGACTAATCAATACACCATCAAGTGGAAGGGCAAGGAGTTGATTCTTAAACCCATGACACCGCATCAACTTCTAGTTGAGCACTTGCAAAAGAGCTCCAATGAGAAGAATGAGAGTGCAAAAGAAGGAGAGAAAAAGAATTTGAGTGCCATCCACAAATCGGTGAGTGAGAGCCACAAGCCAAATATGAGAGAAAATAAGAAAAGAGAGGGAGAGAACTTAGTGATGATAGCCACCAAATCTGAAATAAGAGATGTGCGGAAAAACCCGGACCAAGTAATGATCATACTAGTGTGTAAGGACACATTGCTTTCAGCTAACGACTTAACCTCTATTCCTAGTGTTGCTGCACGTGTTTTGCAGGAATATGAAGATGTTTTTCCAGAGGAAACACCTGCTGGACTTCCTCCATTGCGTGGCATTGAACATCAAATTGATCTCATCCCTGGAGCTACACTTCCGAACCGTCCAGCATATCGCACCAACCCTGAAGAAACCAAAGAAATTCAAAGGCAAGTACAAGAACTTTTAGATAAAGGTTATGTGCGTGAAAGTTTAAGTCCTTGTGTTGTACCTGTGATTTTGGTGCCAAAGAAAGATGGTTCATGGAGGATGTGTGTAGATTGTAGAGCCATAAATAACATCACTGTTCGTTATCGTCATCCAATTCCTAGACTAGATGATATGTTAGATGAGTTGAGTGGATCTATGATATTTTCTAAAATTGATTTAAGAAGTGGTTACCATCAAATTAGAATGAAAATTGGAGATGAATGGAAAACTGCTTTCAAAACAAAGTTTGGATTATATGAATGGTTAGTTATGCCTTTCGGATTGACTAATGCACCTAGTACCTTCATGAGATTGATGAATCATGTCTTGCGAGCATTCATTGGAAAATTTGTTGTTGTTTACTTTGATGATATCTTAATTTACAGCAAGACATTAGAGGAACATGTTGCTCATATTCAGCAAGTTCTAGATGTGCTTAGGAAGGAAAAATTATTTGCTAACCTTGAGAAGTGCACATTTTGTACGGATCAAGTTGTGTTTCTTGGTTTTGTTGTCTCGGGTTCGGGAATTCAGGTTGATGAATCAAAGGTGAAAGCAATCAAGGATTGGCCAACTCCTACAAATGTAAGTCAAGTAAGAAGTTTCCACGGACTTGCTGGTTTTTACGGGAGATTTGTGAGAGATTTCAGCACAATAGCTGCTCCACTAAATGAGTTGACAAAGAAAGGTGTTGCCTTCCAATGGGGTGAACCACAAGAGAAAGCTTTCCAAGAATTAAAGAGAAGGTTATACGAAGCCCCCTTGCTTGTGTTGCCGGATTTCACTAAAACCTTTGAGGTTGAATGTGATGCAAGTGGGATTGGGATTGGAGGTGTTCTCATGCAAAATGGACAGCCCGTGGCATACTTCAGTGAGAAGTTGGGAGGAGCACAAGTGAACTATTCGGTGTATGACAAGGAGTTGTATGCTTTGGTAAGAGCACTTGAGACTTGGCAACATTACTTATGGCCAAAAGAATTTGTTATTCATTCAGATCATGAGGCTTTAAAATATTTAAAGGGCCAAGCAAAACTGAACCGTAGACATGCCAAATGGGTTGAACTCATAGAAACTTTTCCTTATGTTGTGAAATATAAGAAAGGTAAGGAAAACATTGTTGCGGATGCTTTGTCCCGTAAAAATGTTTTACTAAATCAACTTGAAGTAAAGGTGCCGGGACTTGAAAACATAAAAGAATTGTACTCCACTGATCATGAATTTTCAGAACCATATGTAAAATGCACAAATGGAAAAGGGTGGGAAAAATATCATATTCATGATGGATTCTTGTTTCGAGCTAACAAATTGTGCGTTCCCGGTTTGCTCTGTTAGACTTTTATTGTTACGGGAAACACATGCGGGAGGTTTGATGGGTCACTTTGGATGGAGAAAGACATATGAGATGCTAGCTGATCATTTCTATTGGCCAAAGATGAGAAGAGATGTTCAACGGCGGTACAAAGATGTGTCACTGTCACAAAGCTAAGTCAAAACTGAACCCCCATGGATTATATACTCCCTTGCCTGTTCCTAATGCTCCTTGGGAAGATATTAGCATGGATTTTGTTTTGGGATTACCTAGGACAAAGAGGGGGAGGGATTCAATTTTTGTTGTTGTTGATCGGTTCTCTAAAATGGCACATTTTATACCATGTCATAAAAGCGACGATGCTTCCCACATAGCCTTTCTATTTTTCGGGGATATTGTGAGATTGCATGGCATGCCCAAGACGATTGTTTCAGACCGTGACACCAAGTTTTTGAGCTACTTTTGGAAGACGTTGTGGGCAAAGCTCGGTACAAGGCTGCTATTTTCCACTACATGCCACCCCCAAACGGATGGGCAAACTGAAGTTGTGAATAGAACACTTTCTATGTTGCTGCGATCCTTGATCAAGAAGAACTTGAAGGAATGGGAAGAGTGCTTGCCACATGTGGAATTCGCCTATAATAGGGCAGTACACTCTACAACTAATCTGTGTCCTTTTGAAGTAGTGTATGGTTTCAAACCACTTGCTCCGATAGATTTGCTGCCTCTACCATTACGGGAAAGAACCAACATGGAAGCCTCCAAGCGCGCGTCTTATGTCAAGAAGATTCATGAGAAGACCAAAGAAGCAATTGAGAAGAGGTCCAAGTACTATGCTGCATGGGCAAATAAGCATCGCAAGAAGGTGACATTTGAGCCTGGAGATTTAGTATGGGTACACCTTCGCAAAGATCGGTTTCCGGACAAGCGCAAATCTAAGTTAATGCCAAGAGGAGATGGTCCATTCGGAGTGTTAGCCAAGATCAATGATAATGCTTACAAGATTGAGCTCCCGAAGAGTATGGTGTTAGCACATCCTTCAATGTTGCTGACTTAACACCGTTCTTTGGGCTGGAAGGATCGGAGTCGAGGACGACTCCTTGTCAAGAGGGGGAGGATGATGAGGACATCCCAACCATACATGCTTCCTCAAGTGTCAATCCTTCACCATCCAAAATTGAAGATGTAAATCGTGGACCATTAACAAGAAGTCGTGCTAAGAAATTACAAGAGCAGGTGAATTCATTCCTAACTGATATTAACTTTAATAATTCTATGAATGTTATACTACCTAAGTGCTCTACTTTGGTTGTAATTAGGTATACAAGTGAGCAAGAAGATGAAACGGATCACTTCAGCAAGAATGAAGCACTTCAGCAAGAACGAACTACCTCAACAAAAACCGGACCAGTACAAGAAACGTTCATAACTTTTGATTTCCAAAAGCTATGAATGTGAATGAGCACTTGCTGGAAAGCTCTTCAAGTCTAGTTTCCATTGCCTCTATCCCCGACCAGTTTGCATTCCTAGTTTTTGCACCCGACCAGTTTAAGTGCATGCTGCTCAGGAGCTCAACAGTCAGCATCAAGTCCAAGTTCGAGTGCAAAACTGTACCATTATACAAAGTGTCGTGGTACATGGAATACATGGATGGAAGGACCTTCAAGTTAGCTTTCTAACGCATCCAACCGTTCGTATTTTCCACTTCCCAATAAAAAGTTATGGCTGAATTACTGAAGACTGCTCCAGAAGGTCAACAGCCGCCCGAGACCACTTCGAAGTCAGTTCGTGGAAGACTTTTCAACTACTTAGACTCTTCATTTCTATCTTGAATTCACACCTATCTAGCAGGGCTGTTGCTAGTATAAATACCCCCTTGTTACATAGCAATGGCAGACTTTTGATAATCGAAAACCGGAACCCTTTGTTCGGCTGAGTGCTAACAAACTTGAGAGAAATCTCTACCCCTTTGCTCTTGTGTTTTCCTTCGCGGAGATTGCGAAGCGGCCGCGTCATCGGCACCCAATCCGTGCTCTTGGTCTTTCGTGTCCGGGTTGCGTAGGTTGGTTCTTCGAGAGTGTGATTGGGCGAATCCTTGGTTCGAGGCTGCCGTAGAAGAGACGGTGGTTGGCTCCTTGTGCGTGTCGTCGGGTTGCACTAGTTATCGCTCGCTTGCGGCAAGTTATCGGCCATTCTTTGGCTAGTTATCAAGATCGGAATCCTACGTCGTGAAGATCGGGACAACGCCCCTTATCGAGGTCGCCACGGAGGCGCGGGCCGCGGCGGTGGCTACGGTGGAGGTGCCGCCCGCGGTGGCGGCCACTACGGAGGAGGCGGAGCGGGCGCGCCTGCGGGAGCGCCCGCGGATGTGGCGGCGCGGACGGTGGTGGCGGCCACGGCGCCACGACGGGCGCCCGTGGTCGCGGAGGCGCGAGGTGGAGGCGCCGGCGGAGGCGGCGCGGGTGGCTCCGCCCGCCGGCGGTCCCCGGGCGGAGGTGGTGGAGCTCTCGGATGACTCCCCGCCGCCCGGGTGGAACCGGTGGGCCGGCGGCCCGCGAACTCCCCCGAGCCCCGGGGGGGGCCCTCGTGAAGCGGCACGAGGGTCGCATGACGGCGGGGGGCCGAGGGCACGATGCCGAGGCCTCGTCCTCCCGCGCCGGCCGCCCCGCCCAGGTGGGGGGGGCCGTGGAGGATCCCCCGGCGTTTGCTGACGCTCGGGGGGAGCAGGAGCTCTGGGGCGAGCTCCTGGGCCATGGCGCCACGCTCAACCGCGCGTTGAACGAAGCGCTGCGGGTCCACAGCGGCCCGGCCTGGACCGTCTTCCAGGTGAGCCACGGTTGCTCGTTTCCCTTCCTTTTTTCGTTTTCGCGTGCTGCACTCAAACTTTGGCGCTTACGGGATTCGATGTGTGTTATGCCAGGAGCTCGAGCGCCGCGCTCGCGAAAAGTATAGCGCGTTCGACCAGGTGAACGCCGAGGCCCGCCAGCTCCGGGAGCGATGCAGCGCTTACGACGCGCTTGCAGATGCCCTCAGGACGCCGGACGGCTGGCTGGTGTACCGGGCGATGGCGTGGTGCGACGTGCTTCCCGAGAGTTCGGGCGGGGACGCGGCGCGTGACCGAGCCTCGGGCGGATCCGCGCAGCCCTCGTCGATCGTGACGAGGCGGCGTGGAGACGCGCGCGAGGACACGGACAAGACGCGAACGCCGGCCGCCACCCGGGAGGCGGAGGTGGCCACCGCTCGCGCCGAGACCCGGGAGCTCCGCACGTCGCTCGAGGGGGCCCGGGCGCGGCATCGTCGGGGGCGAGGGAGCGGGCGCGCGGGCTGGAGCGGCGCGCCAAGGGAGGCCGATGACCCGAAGGCCGCCCTCGACGTGAAGGCCGCGGCTCTCGTCGCCGCCGAGGGGCAGCTCCGGCGGGAGCGCATCGCCGCCCGGGGGGCCGAGGGGGCGGCTTCGGCGGGGAGCGAGGGCTGCCCTTGGTGATGCCGGACGGCGCGGGAGCGGGAACGCGTCGCGCGCGAGGCGGCGGAGAGGTCGGCCGGAGGAGCGGAACGCCGCATTCTCCGAGGTTGAGGATGAGGCGCTGGCGCTCAGCATCAGCAATGCCGCCCAAGAGATGGCCCTCGTCGAGCAAGGCGAGACCGTCCCGGCGTCTCGAGGCGGCGCTCGAGTCCGCGCGCCGCGACCTCGATCTGGAGAAGAGGCAAGTCGAGGGTAAGTTCTTGTCGACCCTCGCTTGTTAGTTTTTGCTTTTAGAGGGTTCGTTTCCCCCTTTCTGATTTCTTGTCGTCTTGTCGCTTCCAGGCCTGCGCACAGCTTTGGGGCACGCTGTTGGGCGGGCCGAGGCCTGCGCAGCCTCCTACAACTCCTCTCGAGCGAGGAGGCTGCGGGAGGAGCCGCGGGACGCGGCCCTCGAGACTGTCACGTCGTCGAGGAAGGCGATGTCCGGGCGGGCGGCTCGGCCCGGCCGCTGCGCGCGCGCTCGGTGGCCACGTCACGGAGCGGGTGCGCCGGGCGTTGCACCGCGGGCGTGCGAGAAGGCCCTCGGAGTGGTGCGATCCCACTACGAGGTCAACCTCGAGGCGGTGGCGGAAGGCTACATCGTGCCCGTGGGCGTCGAGGACGAGGTGGCCATGGAGCGCGCGGACGCGCTTGTTGCCGCCGCCGCCGGAACGCTCGCCGAGGCCTTCGAGGAATTCCTCTTCCGGACGCCGCCGACGCCGCCGCTCCCTCTACCGAAAGCATGCGGGGCGCTAGGCCCGTTTTTTTTGTTTGTGTGTATCGGAACTGCGGCCTCGTGGCCTCTTGTAAATAAACAAGTAGTTTCGTGAACATGGTCGGTTTGTAAATGAAATCGCTTGCTTATTGCGCTTTTTTGCTTCTTCTTCTTCCTGAGTAGATTCTAGTTAGGGAAGTCCGCCTTTCGCAGGGGCCCGCTGGGTTGGAGGCGAGAGAGACGGGCCGTAGCCACGCGGCGTAGGCTGTCTCTGGCTCGCGCGCTCCTTCCGCTGTGCCGCCTACGCCCTGTTCAAATCGTGGCTCGTGGTTGAAGTAGGAAACAAACTTAGCGCGTGTTATTACGTTTTTTGCACGAAAAAATGGGACCATTGGGGGGGGTGCCCCCCGCAGTAGCCCCCGAGGGTAACTTGGGTTTCGGGGGAAAGCCGAGTTGCCCTTTTATTGGATTCGGAGTATTTACATAGGTGACGCCAAGGCGGGGTGTTGGCCGTGCGTTTTTACAACGAGAAAATACTTGGAAATCCTAGCTAAGGGTAGAAGCGACGTAGTTGTTGGATGTTCCAAGCGTTGGTGAGTTCTTCGCCGTCCTCGTTGGCAAGCTTGTACGTGCCGGTTTGAGCACCTTCACCACGACGTAGGGTCCCTCCCATGGGGGCGATAGCTTGTGGCGCCCTCGGTTGTCTTGGCGTAGCCTTAGGACCAAATCTCCCTCGGCGAAATCCCTGCGACGTATCTTGCGCGCTTGGTAGCGTCGTAGGGACGTTGATACCTTGCGGAGTGCATCAACGCCACGAGGCGTACTCGTCGTCTGGGCGATCCGGTGAGTCCTCGCGGGCTCGCCGGTTAGCGTCCTCGTTGTAGCCCCGAACTTTGGGTGAACCGTATTCCAGATCCGTGGGGAGGATGGCCTCCGCGCCATGGACTAGGAAAAACGGGGTGAACCCGGTGGCTCGCTTGGGGTAGTCCTTAGGCTCCACACGCCGCCGGCGGTTCTTGGAGCCATTTTCGGCCGATTTGTTGAGCTGGTCGAAAGTTCCGGGTTTGAGGCCTTGTAGAATCATGCCGTTGGCACGTTCCACTTGGCCGTTGGTACGCGGGTGCGCCACGGCTGCCCGGTCCACTCGGATGTGGAACTTGTCGCGAGAACTCCAAGAACTTCCGGCCGTGAACCGGGACCCGTTGTCCGTGATGATGGAGTTTGGCACTCCGAAGCGGTAGACGATGTCGGTGAAGAACGTAACCGCTGCTCGGCCCTCAAATTCGTAATGGGGCGCACCTCCACCCACTTGGAGAACTTGTCGATTGCGACGAGCGAGGTGGGTGAAGCCCCCGGCGCCTTCCGCGGGGGCCCGGCGATGTCCAACCCCCACACGGCGAACGGCCATGTGACGGGGATTGTTTGTAAGGCGTGAGCGGGCGGGGTTGGTCTTGCGGGCGTAGAAGCGGCACCCTTCGCGGGTGCGCACGATTTCGTTGGCGTCCGCGACCGCGGTAGGCCAATAGAAGCCCTGGCGGAACGCGTTGCCAACGAGAGTGCGTGGCGCGGCGTGGTGGCCACAGATTCCCGCGTGTATGTCCCGCAGGAGCTCGCGCCCCTCGGGGATTGGTATACACCGCTGGAGGATGCCCGACGCGGCGCGCTTGCACAGCTCGCCGTCGACGAAGGTGAATGACTTGGCCATCCTGGCGACACGCCTGGCTGTGGCCCGGTCTGCGGGGAGCTCCCCTCGAGCAATCCGGGCGATGTACTTCTCCCGCCGGTCCGCACGGACGGGAGCCGGCTCGATGTCCATTGCGACAGCCTCGTGGGAGCCGTACCCCTCGAGAAGGGAGAGTACGTACGCCTCGTTCGAGGGGTCCTCTTCCATGGGGTCCGCACCCGCTGGATTCGAGGGAGCCCCCGAGGGTCCGTCGTCGCTCGAGGGGTAAGGCTCGAAGGTTACCGAGGGCTGCGCGACGTCGCGCGCGAAAACGTTCGGGGGAACGGTGATCCGCCCGGACGCTATCTTTGCCAGCTCGTCTGCTTCTTCGTTGTACCGGCGGGGTACATGATTAAGCTCGATGCCGTAAAATTTGTCCTCGAGGGCCCGCACGGCTTTACAGTAGGCCTCCATCTTGTCGTCGTGGCAGCTCGCGTTCTTCATGACTTGGTCGATCACGAGCTGCGAATCCCCTCGCACGTCGAGGCGCTTGATGCCCAACTCGATGGCGATCTTGAGGCCGCAGAGGAGGGGCCTCGTATTCCGCCATATTGTTGGATGCGGGGAAATGGAGACGCACCGCGTAGCGCATGTGCTCCCCGAGGGGTGACACGAAGAGCAGGCCCGCGCCCGCTCCTGTCTTCATCACCGAGCCGTCGAAGAACAGAGTCCAGCACTCTGCTTGGATCTGAGGGGGCGGCAGCTGCGTGTCCGTCCACTCCGCGACGAAATCGGCAAGGATTTGTGATTTGATGGCCTTGCGCGGGGCGTAGGCGAGCGTTTCGCCCATCAACTCCACGGACCACTTGGCAATTCTGCCTGCCGCGTCGGGGTTGCGAATGATCTCTCCTAACGGGAAGGAAGAGACCACTGTAACTGGGTGGGCCTCGAAGTAGTGGCGGAGCTTGCGCCGCGCGAGGACTACTGCATACAACAGCTTCTGGACCTGGGGGTAGCGCGTCTTCGTGTCCGACAGGACCTCGCTGATATAGTAGACCGGCCTCTGCACGGGCAAGGCATGCCCTTCTTCCGTGCGCTCCACGACGATCACGGCGCTGACCACCTGGGTGGTCGCGGCCACGTAGAGTTGGAGGGGTTCGCCGTCTCGCGGCGGCGTAAGGATTGGGGCGTGCGTCAGCGATGCCTTCAGCTTGTCGAGCGCTTCCTGGGCCTCGGCGGTCCAAGAGAAGCGCTCGTGCTTCTTGAGCAGCCGGTAGAGGGGCAGGCCCTTCTCACCGAGCCTCGAGACGAAGCGGCTCAAGGCGGCGAGGCACCCCAACACTTTCTGCACTCCTTTGAGGTCCCGAATTGGACCCATTCGCTCGAGGGCCGCGACCTTTTCGGGGGTTGGCCTCGATCCCCCGCTGGGAGACGATGTATCCTAGGAGCATGCCCCGCGGCACTCCAAAGACACATTTTTCGGGGTTGAGCTTGACCCCCGTTGGCCCGCAGGCAGCTGAATGCGATGCCAAGATTGCTGACCAGGTCGTCCGCCTTCCTGGTTTTGACGACGATGTCGTCTACGTAAGCCTCGACCGTCCGCCCGATATGGTCCCCAAAAACGTGCGCATGCGGCGCGATATGTTGCGCCCGCGTTTCGAGGCCAAAAGGCATCGTGACGTAACGAACGTCCCGAACGGTGTGATGAACGAAGTCGCGAGCTGGTCGGACTCCTTCATTTTTATTTGATGATATCCCGAATAGGCATCAAGGAAACGAGTAGTTCACACCCGGCGGTGGAATCAATGATCGATCTATGCGCGGCAAAGGAAAAGGAACTTTTGGACATGCTTTATTGAGACCGGTGTAGTCAATACACATCCTCCACTTCCCATTTTTCTTTTTTACAAGCACGGGATTAGCTAACCATGTCGGGTGGAACACTTCCTTGATGAATCCGGCCTCGAGGAGCTTCCGCGGCTCCACTCCGATCGCCCGTCGCCGTTCCTCGTCGAAGCGGCGCGGCCGGCCGCCGAACGGCGCGAGCATTAGGCGAGGATATCAAGGGAGTGCTCGGCGACCTCCCTCGGAATGCCCGGCATGTCCGAGGGGCTCCACGCGAAAACGTCGGCGTTGGCGCGGAGGAAGTCGACGAGCACTCGCTTCCTATTTAGGATCGAGGGTCGTGCGACCCTCAATGCTTTGCCCTCGGGGGCCGATGGGTCGAGAGGGACCCCTTTGGTTTGCTCGGCGGCCTCGAACGTGCCGACGTGCTTGGTGGCGGAGGCCCGAGGTCGTCGTTGACCATCTTCTCCGGCGCGTTTACCGGCGCTTCATCCGGCGCTAGCGCCTCCGCATGTTCCACGCACTCGACATCGCAGTCGAATGCATGCTCGATCGATGACCCGACGGTGATGACGCCGTTTGGACCTGGCATCTTCATCTTCAGGTACGTGTAGTTGGGGACCGCCATGAACTTGGCATAGCATGGTCGCCCAAGGATGGCATGGTAGGCCCCTTTGAATCCCACCACCTCGAAGGTGAGGGTTTCCTTGCGGAAATTCTTGGGGGTCCCGAACCAGACGGGCGGATCGATCCGCCCAAGGGGTTGAACTCGCTTTTCGGGCGCGATGCCGTGAAACGGCTTCGTGGCCGGGCCGCAGTGGGTCCAGCCCAATCCCCATCGGGCGCAATGTGTGCGCGAAGAGGATATTGAGGCTACTGCCTCCGTCCATAAGGACCTTCGAAAACCGGGCGTTCCCAATGATGGGATCGACCACCGGGGAAATGCGGCCCGGGTTCGGGATGCGGTTTGGGTGATCATCCCGGCTAAAGGTGATGGCATCCTTCGACCAGTTGAGAAAGGCCGGAGGTGCCCTCTCCCGCGGCGAGGACTTCGTGCCGCTCCTTCTTGCGCCGCCGGGTTGACATGTCGACGGTGGGTCCCCCAAAAATGAGGAACACATTTTCGACGGCGGGGGAAGCCACCGCGTCGCCGTCGCCCCCATCCTTCTTGGCCTCGGCCTCCTTCGCGGCGGCACGGCCATAGAACTTCTTGAGCATGTCGCATTGCTCAAGAGTGTGATTCACGGGGGTCTTGTGGTAGGGGCATGGCTTCTTCATCATGTCGTCGAACACCCCCGGGCCTCGAGGAGCCGGCCGAGGGCCCCGTCGGGCCGGGTCAACGGCGAGGGCCTCGGCGCGTTGCCGCCGTTGCGCCCTCGCTCGCGCGCCTCGCGGCGCGGCCTTCTTCCCCCTTCTTGCCCCGCTTGTCGTTGCGGCGCGGCTCCTTGGACCCGCCGCCCTCCGCGGGCGTGTCCTCGGAGCGCTTGCCCTTCTTGCCATCGAAAATTGCCCCCACGGCCTCCTCTCCGGAGGCGAAGGCGGGTGGCAATGTCGAACGGCTCGTTCGAGTCCGTGGGCGGGGCCGCGTCCCGGCTCGCGCACAAGGTCCCGGCACGTGGTGCCCTCGAGGAACGCGTGCACGATCTCGGATTGTGCCACGGCGGGGAGCTCCGTGCGGCGCTTGGAGAAGCGCCGTATGAAGTCCCGCGGCGGTCGCCCGGCTTCGCGTGCGGGAGCGCGGATCCCGAGGAGTTCCCGGGCGCACGTATGTGCCCCCGGAAGTTGCCCACAAAGGTGTGGACCGGATCGTCCCGGTTGTGGATCCGGGCCGGCGGGCAAGTGCTCGAGCCATGTCCGGGCCGCGTCGCCCGGATGCGGGGGCAAGTTGCGGATGATTACTTCGTCGTTGGTGGCCCCGCCCCCGACGAGCCGGGCGGTAATCGTTGAGCCAAACACGAGGGTCCGTCTCCCCGTTGTATTTGATGATCGTCGAGGGCCGACGGAAGCGGCGGGGGAACGCCGCCGTGCGGATCTCCCGGCCCGAACACGCGGGTGCCGGGGGCTCCGGCGTTGGGGAGCGATCCTCACCGCCCGTCGTAGCGTCCACCCCTTCGAGGGTGGTAGCCCCCGGCCGCTCGCGCGTCCGCCTTGCCGGTGCGCCCGGCGTTGATGACGTTGCGGGCGTCACCATCCGGCGCCCTGCGTGTGTCGAGGAGGCGTTCCTTGGCCGGCGTGCGTCCCTCGGTCGGCGGGTCGACCCGCATGCACCAAGGGTTCGCCCCCCGGTGCGGATCATCACCCCGCGCGTCCCCCTTTGTTGGCGGATGCGTGAGGCCGAGCTTTCGGCTGCCGGACGGCCGCTTGCTCAAGGAGGGTCCGCACCTCGCGGTGCATGTCTCGAGCCTCGGGGGTCGAGGGTGCCGGCATGGCGCGCGGCGGTGTTGCGGCGGCGATTGAGCTTTTGGCTCGCCCGCGGCGGAGTATCCGCGTTGTCGACGTTGGGGACGGGGTTGAGGCGGTCTCGGACCCGTCGGCCCGGCTCCCGCGCGCGTTCGCCGCGCGCGGAGGCCTCTCCCCGCCATCGAGGCGCGGAGCGGCCGCACGGTCCGTACTCCTCGCCGGCTTGGCCTCGAGCTCGCGAGCTTGGGCCACCGCGCATCGACGTCGGCCCCGGGCGGGAGCGCTTGGCCCCGCGGCCGGGCGCGTGGCGATCCCGGGGGCCGGCGTGACCTCCCCATCTCCCGGCGCCGCCGCACCGGCGGCGTTGGCCGGGTCGTTGGTGATGACGGCGCAGCATTCCCCGCGTGGGGTCGTAGCTCCCGGTCGGGAGTCGTCGGAGCAGCCGAACCAGTAGTCCGTGGCGTCGAGGAAGCGCCTGAACGCGACTGGGTCCGGCACACCAGAGAAGTCCCACTCCGCGTACCCATGGCGGCTGGCGGGTGGCATCGTGTCGACGGAGCCCAGGGACGACTCGTCCGCTGCTGAAGTGCCGGGATCCCTGGCGACGAAGATGTGCCGACCAGGCGGAACCCTGCGCATTGTAGTGTTGACGTTGGCGTTGTAGGCCGTAGTGGCGCCACGCAACCCGATGGGGACGCGTGGTCCGGAGACCGCACGCGGTCCCGCTGGGGCGGTGGCGGTCGTCGTGGCGGTGGACGCTCCGCGTTGGGCGGCGGTGCGCTCGGCCCTGCCGCCGCTCGGACCGTGCCCGTCGCGAGCGCAGCCCCGGAGCGACGACGACGTCGCGGTGTCGACGGTCCCGCGGCATCCGTGCTGCGGGTGCCCGCGCCGTGTCGTGCGTGCGGCGGTGACCGGGCGGACCCGGCCTCCCGCGCGCGCGCGTAGCTCCTCACGGTTGGTGAGGCGCATGAGATAGCCATTCCCCGTGGCCTGGAAGTTCAAGTCCCCGAAGCGGATCTCGAACCCGGCCGGAAGGGGGTCTGAGCTACCCATGTTGTAGCGGGTGCTACGGTACTCGGTGCGAATCACCATGGAGGGAGTCAGCGAAATGACCTTAGGCGCTCGTTTGCCCCACGGTGGGCGCCAGCGTCGGTGCGGAAAGTGGTCCCGACACTAACCGATAGATAACGCCTAGGTCTATCCCTCGATGGTCGATGCTAAGCAACAAATGACACAAGGATTTATCCTGGTTCCCGCCGAGGGGGCCGTACGTCCGGCGGTGGTGTGCTCGTGGCACTATATTGCTCGGCACCGGGGGTGCTTGTAGTGGGGCAAATACAAGCAAGGCGGGAGAGGAAGCGTGGCTCCCAAGTCCCCGGTGGGTAGGCGAAGATATTGTGGGAGAATAAGAGAGTGAGTGCACGGTGCGCCGTGTTCTTCCGGGTTCGTCCGAACTCGTCCCTCCCTCCGCCTCCCCCGCGGGCGGGGGGCTCGCCTCCCCCCTTTTATAGGCCAAGGGGGCGGCGAGTTACATGCACGCCGCGCCGCCTAGCTACGTGAGGGAGCACGTCGCGCTATGGTGTAGAGTGGGCGGCCGTCGGTCGATCTTCGCTGCGATCCGGCCATGATGGCCTACCTTGTACCCGAACGGTGGCGGTTCGAGGGTAGGAGGCGGCGGATGGCGATGGCGCCCCACGATAGGCTTCGAGGGAGATGCGATGATGGGCGGTACGGGGTACGGGGAGCGGGCGAACGGCGTTCCTTCCCAATGAGCTCGCGGTGGTGGAGTGGTTGCTGCGGTGTTCGGGCGTGCGCCGCGGAGTCGGGCGTGCGCCCGCGCGCGTGGGTACGGCGGCCGCGCCGTACGGTGGCCGGGATGGCCGCCCACCGGCCTAGCGCCCTTCACCCAACCTGCGGGGTCACGGGAAAGTGGGATCGAGGGTGCGCCCGGCCCCCTTTCGAGGGTCGGGCGCGTTAGTCGTACAGTGGCGTGCGCGCGGTGTTATGGGACTGACACCGGCCGTACCGCATAGTCCACCCCACGGGGGCGGGGATGGGCTCCTCCCTCGGGGAGTTGGTGCGGCGGCACGGGGCGTGAGCCCCGGGCGCATGATGGCGCCGGCCGGCGGCGTCGGGCGTTAAATGCCCAAGTACGGGGCCGGCGCACGCGTGCGGGGCGCCCGTGAGCGTGGCGGGCCCCGGCCGAGGGTGGAGCGAACCCTCGAGCGAGGCGAGGCCTCGCTCGAGGGGGGAGCGGGGGCCCTCGAGCGGGGCGGGACCGCTCGAGGGAAGGGTCGCCCCTCGAACGGGGCGGAACCCGTTCGAGGAGGGGGTTGCCCCTCGAGCGGGGCGGAGCCCGTTCGTGGAGGAGCGTACCCTCGGGCGAGGCGGGGCCTGCTCGAGGGGTCTCGCGGTCGGGCTATCTTGGCGGGGCCTCCGAAGTCCTGCTGCGTGGGCCACGTCCTGCATGGTTAGTTCCCTGCATGGTTAGGCCCAGTTCATTTGATGCAGGAATTTAAGTGAGGGTTCCCCCATCGTTTGAGGGGACCCCTAGGGCGGTCCCCGACACCGTCGACGTATCTTGTGTGCTTGGTAGCGTCTTAGGGACTGTTGATACCTTGCGGAATGCATTAAGGCTACGAGGCGTGCCTCGTCCAGCTGATCCAGCGAGTCCTCGCAGGCTCGTTGGTTGGCATCCTCGTCATAGCCTCGAACCCTGGGCGATCTGTATTCTAAGTCCGTGGGGAGGACGGCCTCCGCGCCAAGGACTAGGTAAAACGGGGTGAACCCGGTGGCTCTGCTCGGGGTGGTCCTTAGGCTCCACACCACCGCTGGTAGTTCTTGGAGCCATTTTCGTCCGCATTTGTTGAGCCGGTCGAAGATCACGGGCTTTAAGGCCCTGTAGGATCATGCCGTTGGCACGCTCTACTTGGCCGTTGGTCCGTGGGTGTGCCACGGCCGCCCAATCCACACGGATGTGGAATTTGTCGCGTGCAGAACTCAAAAAATTTCCCCGCCCGTGAACGCGGGACCCATTGTCCGTGATGATGGAGTTTGGCACTCCAAAGCGGTAGACGATGTCGGTGAAAAATGTTACCGCCCTCTTCGCCCTTAGATTCGTGATGGGGCGCACCTCTACCCACTTGGAGAACTTGTCGATTGCGACCGGCAAGTGGGTGAAGCCCCCCGGCGCCTTCGCCGGGGGGGCCCAACGATGTCCGGCCCCCACACGGCAAATGGCCATGTTACGGGGATGGTCCGTAGGGCATGGGCGGGTAGGTTGGACTTGCGGCGCGTACGGCGGCACCCTTCGCGGTGCGTACGATTTCGCGGGCGTCCGCAACCGCGGTAGGCCGGTCAGAAGCCTTGGCGGAACGCGTTGCCGACGAGGGTACGAGGGGCTCGCGTGATGGCCGCGGATCCCGCGTGGATGTCCCGCGGGGAGTTCGCGCCCTTCGGGGATGGGCACGCACCCGTGCCGGGATGCCAGAGGCGGCGCGCTTGTACAGCTCGCCTTCGACGAGGGCGAAGGACTTGGCCATCGGCCGCGCGGCGCCGCGGCGGTCGCCGGGGGCCGTGGGGAGTTCCCCTCGAGCCATCCAGGCAATGTAGTTATCACGCCAGTCCGTTTTGGCAAGAGCTGGCTCGATGTCCATCCCGTCATCCCCGTAGGCGCCGTACCCCTCGAGGAGGGAGAGCACATACGCCTCATTCGAGGGGTCCTCGTCCATGGGTTCCGCACCCGTTGGGTTCGAGGGAGCCCCCGAGGGTTCAGCGTGACTCGAGGGGTGGGGCTCGAAGACGACCGAGGGTTGAGCGACGTCGCGCGCGAAAACGTTCGGGGGAACGGTGATCCCGCCGGACGCAATCTTGGCCGCCTCATCCGCCTCCTCGTTGTCGCGGCGGGGCACATGGTTGAGCTCGATGCCATAGAACTTGTCTTCGAGGGCCCGCACGGCCTTGCAGTAGGCCTCCATCTTGTCGTCATGGCAGCTCGCGTTCTTCATGACTTGGTCGATTACGAGCTGCGAGTCCCCCCGCACGTCGAGGCGCTTGACGCCTAACTCAATGGCGATTTTGAGGCCACAGAGGAGGGCCTCGTATTCAGCCATATTGTTAGACGCGGGGAAGTGGAGGCGCACCGCGTAGCGCATGTGCTCCCCGAGGGGTGACACGAAGAGCAGGCCCGCGCCCGCCCCTGTTTTCATCACCGAGCCGTCGAAGAACGGAGTCCGGCCTACTGCTTGGATCCGGGGGGGGGGCCGGGTATGTATCCGTCCACTCGGCGCGCGACGAAATCCGCCAAGATTTGAGACTTGATGGCCTTGCGCGGGGGCGTAGGCGAGCGTCTCGCCCATCGGCTCCACGGACCACTTGGCAATCCCGCTGGCGGCGTCGGGGTTGCGGATGATCTCCCCCGGGGCGGAAAGAGGAGACCACCCGTGACGGGGTGGGGCCGTTGGGACCGGGAGCGTCCCGGTGGTCGGTGGATGACCGCTCCTTAGTGATGAGTGATTGACAACGGGTGTTGGACCGACTCTTGGCTTAGTGCGCGGGTGTAGGGCTGCGGCCTAGTTCGTGTTGTTGCGAGGGTGAAGAACGGGCGCGAAAGGTCTTTAGCCTTGAGGGGCCTCCGGGAGATGGAGAGACAAGTACGCTCGGTTCGAGGGACCGGTGGACGGCGGGGACCGGGTGCGGGCCACATGGTGGCGACACAAGCAAGACGAAGTCATGGACAAGTGAGCCGGTGCACGGTGGCGGTCAAGTCAAGTGGTTTGGCGGGAGGCCGGACCGGGCACGCGGGGTTTGGTGGTTTACCCACAAAACCATCGGCGGACGGTTTCTTGGTTTGGGCCTCAAAACCAAGTCCGAGGGCCCAACACGACGGAGACGGTATCCGGGCGTGTCGGGAAGCTTCGAAGCGGAGGACACGCGGCGGGATCGCATGGCTTGCGTCGGGAGGACGCGGGGTGCGGCAAAGGCGTGGCCATCCGATGGCAAGACCCACAAACATTACCAAAATGCCCCTACGTGGGTTGTATCGCCAGTAGTGTAGTTAGGGGTAGTCGAGTCATTTACCACTCCGGCGGGACTCGATATATAAGCCTGGAGTGTGTGTTGATGGTGGGCTCTCTCTCGCGACTTAGGGTTTCATTTCCCCCCTTCTCTTTCTCATTTTCGTAGCTATTTTCCTTCCTATTTTCTCTAGGCTAGCATGAGAGCTTCATGAGAGATTTGTTGAGAGGGATGGATGCTAGGGCGGCATGCTAGACCTTGTGAATCTTTCCTGGCTTGTATAGAAGATTCGGGGTTGTTTTTCGTGGCTTTTTGTGCTTATTTTCGTGCCTTTGTTCCCGGTGTGATTCCGCGGATTTGAGTGAGTTTCTTCCCGGATTTCTTTGAGGGAAACATGGATAGATGTCTTGTGCATCTTTGTGCTTGATCTTGTGCCCTCAAACGCCGGGAAACTACTTCGATTCGTGAGTTTTCGTTCGGTGCTCTAGGTTTTGGTGGTGCTCAAAGGATTCGCGATTCCCGGTGATTTAGGGAGTTAAGAGGCAAGATTTTTGGGCTATAGCATCCTTGTGTGACGCTTTTCAAGTACCCAAACCCTTGTCTCCACGGCTTCAACCGTTTGGGAAATCCGATGATGATTTGGGGGAGTTGACTTTCGAGGTCGGGCATTTTTACGTTCGTCCGAGCCTCGCGGACGGTCCGCGGCCTCCATGGCGGACGGTCCGCGCCGCTCGAGTTCGTCCCGAGTTCTTCGTGTTCTTGCTCGTCCTTTGTTTCGATCCGTTGTGATTTTGGTTTTTGGTTGGACGAAGTTTCGGACGGTCCGCGGTGTCGGGCGGACGGTCCGCGGGTGCTTGGCGGACGGTCCGCGTGCTCCCCGCGGACGGTCCGTGGCACGGGGGTGTCTTTGGGTCGTTCGTGTGGGTTAACGGACGGTCCGCGGCTAAGGCCGGACGGTCCGCGGCTCGGGTGCGGACAGTCCGCGATACCCGGCCGGACGGTCCGCGCGGCTCTTGCGGACGGTCCGCCCCTCCTGCGCGGACGGTCCGCCAGAGCCTGTGTGCTTTGCTTCTTGGTTCGATTCCTTCCTCCCCTTTCTAGTGCTTCCGCGTGTGCTTTGAGGAATCGTTCCTAAGGCTAGAGGTTGATCCATAACCTCGTGGTCTTGGCGATTGGTGCGTGATTCGATCCATCGCTTGTGTGTGACCGGGATTTGAGTAGGACATAGGCCGGTTTCTTTGGGAAGAATTTTTACCGGCTCCTATTCACTCCCCCCCTCTCTAGTCGCCATCTGGTCCTTCAATTGGTATCAGAGCTTGGTGCCAGATTCTTTGCGACTTTGACAAGTCTCGAATCCTAAGATGGCGTACGTTGAGCGGGGCGGTCCGCCGCACTTCGATGGCAAGGGTTACCACAAGTGGGCGGCTCGTATGATGATCTTTCTTCGAGGAAAGCTGTTGGATTTTATTGTGCTTGACAAGACATATGCTATTCCGGTCAACATCCATACTCTTATGGTGACCGATGCCGATGCCAAGGCCAAGTATGAGGCTAATGCAAAAGCCGTTGATCACTTGTGTCGGAGCTTGTGTGATCCAGAGTTTGATCGTGTTCGCCATTTGAATCTTGCTTGGCAAATTTGGGATAAGTTGTTGGTTGCTCACGGTGGTGATAACCATGTGAAGGCTCGCCTCTTTGTCTCTTACGGATGCAATATGAGAATTTCACTCCACTTCCGGTGAGGACATTGATGCGATGTTTCGCAGGTTTATCGCCATCGTGAACAACATGAAGGCAAATGTTGAGGATTTTCCGTATTCCGAGCATGATCAGGCTTTGAAGCTCTTGCATGTCTTGGATCCAAATGTTTGGGGTGCTAAGGTTGAGGCCATCAAGGAGTCCGGGAATTATTTGACTATTGAGTTGGATGACCTCTTTTCTAAGCTCAAGTCGATTGAGGTTGACGGGAAGATGATATCCAAGCATGAGGGCTCGACCGACCATAGTCTTGCTCTTGTGGGAGGATCAAAGGGCAAATCTAACCCTTCCTGTCGACGTTTTCTTTGTCCTCTCTTATGTCCATTCCGGATGAGGAGTTTGATGTGCTGGGCGAGGAGGAGGGCGGCCTTGCTCTCAAGAAGATTTGAACGACTACACGAGAGTCGGAGGAACGCAAGGCGGAGCTCGGGGACGTGCTACAAGTGTGGCAAGCGTGGCCACTTCATCGCCGAGTGCCGGAAGCGGGAGGAGAACAAGTACAAGGTGAACGAGTACAAGGCGCACCCGAGGCGTGAAGACAAGTACTCCTCCAAGGGCAAGCACTTCAACAAGTCCAAGAGCAAGGACAAGGACAAGCGGCGACCGAGCAAGAGCACCTACAAGAAGAACAAGGCAAGAGCGATGGTGGCCGGTGCGAGCGACGTCGACTCAAGCTCAAGCGAGGAGCGGTCAAGCTCAAGCGGCGAAGATGAAGACGCCGGGAGGCGCGGTGGCAAGAAGAGTGCAAGCGGGAACCTCGGCGGGGCCGAGCTGTGTGGCGCTCGAGGGCTTTTGTGGCATGGCCCATAGCTCGAGCGGCAAGAAGAGTGTGAAGGAAGACGGCGACTCCGACTCGGAGGATGAGGTAAACCGTGATCCCGACTCTTTGCTTGCTGAGATTGCTAGGTTGAATGGTTTGCTTGATAACCGTGATAGTGTGCTGAGAGATGCCAAAAAGATGAGGAAAGATCTTAGGGCTCAGCTTGAGAATGCTAGCGAGAAAGTAGGAGAGTTAGAGTCAAAATTGCTTGAATTGAAACTTGAGAATGACTCTTTGAAACTTGCTCCTACTCCTCCTGATGATGTTGAATGTGTTGAATGTGATGCTTGGTTGAATGAGATCAAACTGCTTAATGAGAAGAATGCTTCTATTTTGGCTCAACTAGATGCTCTTAGGACTGAACATGATGAGCTTAAGGCTAGACCTACTTTGCTTGGTGCTTGCAAATCATGTCCTACTATGCATGCTAAGCTTGTCGATGCTCGTTCTACCATTAGTTCTTTGGAAGCATCTTTGAAATCTCCTGTTGCAAATGCATGTTCTAGTTGTGATGAAGTCACTTTGCGTAATCTTGAACTTACTTCCCGTTTGGATGTCATCTATGAGGAGAATGACTATTTGAGGAAGGTGTTGGGTTGGTTGTACGGGCGGGAACCTCGGTTGAAAATCATGATTGAGGAGTTCAAGAGGGCCGATGGTCGTGGTTTGGGGTTTGAGAAGTTGGGTGAGAAAGTGGGAGAGAACGAGGGGGGAGAGTGTGTACGAGAAGTGTGTTGAGTCTAACCCCGGGTTTGAGGTGATCGGAGAGATTCAAGTCCCACTCCCAAAAGCACCCAAGAACTCTTTCACACCAAAGCCCAACCACCTTTGCAACAAGCTTGACACAACCCAAGATCCACCCAAATTCCCACCTAAGACAAATGATTTCCGAAACCGAGTGAAGTTTGTGGGTGAGAAGGGTGAGAAGCCTAAAGAAAAGCCGAGCCAAAACCAAAATCCATCCCCTTCGAGGTGTGAGTATTGTGGCAAGGAGAGGCATCTTGCGAGTTTTGCTACAAGAGGAAGAGGGATGAGAGGCTTGCTAGGGAGCAAGCAAACCGGGACGGTATCGCCGGCCTCGCGGTATTCCCCGAGCCTAGAGTGCCACTTCCACGGGGTGTGGGAAGTGTGAGGAGTGGTGGCAGGTTCCCACAGAGAGGTGGTGGTGAGAGGTTTGTCAGGAGAGATGATGGTGTGCGTGCTGGTGAGAGGTTTAGTCGGGCTCGTGGTGGTTTTGCTGGACGTCCTCCTACTCGTCCTCAGTATGGGTTTAGGGGAGATGATCGCAGCTTTGGGTTCCAGAGGAACTACGGACCACGTTTTTCCCCTCGTGGTGCTCGTACTCCTCCCATGGGACATGGGAAGTTTGGTGGCAAGGGAGTGATGTTTGCTAACCCCTCTTTTGAGCGAGATGGCTCGACACCGGTTTAACTTTCTCTGTGCTAACCCCAGGTGTCGAGTCGCTAGCTCATTCTCGTTCTTGTTTCGACTGCGGGCGAGGAGGCTTGGAGAACATTTGGTTGATCGACTCCGGGTGTTCTCGACACATGACCGGAGATAAGAAGTGGTTCTCCAGCCTCACCCCAGTGAAGGAAAAGATGTACATCACATTTGGGGACAATGGACGAGGTAGGGTGTTGTCTGAGGGTGTTGTGCATGTGAGTGACAAGGTAACGTTGAAGAGAGTGGCTCTTGTGAAGTCCTTGGGTTTTAACTTGCTTTCGGTTTCTCAGTTGCTTGATGAGGGTTTTGAGGTGCGTTTCAAGTCTGGCGAGTCTCGTTTGCTTGATTCTCGAGGTGATCCTGTCTGTATGATCATCCCCGAGGGTCAGATTTTCGGGCGATTTCTCTCGTTCTTTGGGTCCTCGCTTCATTTGTTTGATGGCAAGTCCTTCTTCGATTTGTGGAAATGGCATAGGCGGTTGGGACACTTGAGCTTTGATTTGGTTTCCCGCTTGAGTGGTCTTGACCTTGTCCGAGGATTGCCGAAGTTGAAGTTTGAGAAGGATTTGGTTTGTGCTCCTTGTAGGCATGGTAAGATGGTAGCCACTCCCCATCCACCCCTGACCGATGTCATGACCGAGCGTCCGACGAGTAGCTGTTGCATATGGATCTTGTTGGGCCAGCTCGAGTTCGCTCGGTGGGTGGGAAGTGGTATGTCCTTGTTGTGGTGGACGATTACTCTCGCTATGCCTGGGTGTTCTTCTTGGAGGATAAGAGTGAGACTTTTGGTTTTGTTCGAGATCTGATCGT
The DNA here is from genome assembly GCA_947561735.1 of Cenchrus americanus. NCBI lineage: Eukaryota > Viridiplantae > Streptophyta > Magnoliopsida > Poales > Poaceae > Cenchrus > Cenchrus americanus. The sequence goes on from OX387240.1 coordinate 64,485,747, forward strand.
GAGGTTGAAAAACGAGAGGCATGGAAATGCTATTCGAGCTATCCGCAGTGATAATGGCTCTGAGTTCAAGAACTCTCGTTTTGATGCTTTTTGTCGTGATCTAGGTCTTGAACATCAGTATTCGACCCCTTATGTGCCCCCTCAAAATGGAGTCGTGGAAAGGAAAAATCGGACTCTTTGTGAGATGGCTAGGACGATGCTCGATGAGCACGGGACTCCTAGGAGGTTTTGGCCGAGGCGGTCAATACGGCTTGTCATGTTTCCAATCGGATTTTATTGAGAGCTTTCAAGAAGAAGACCTGTTATGAGCTTATGCATGGTCGGGCACCCAAAGTGAGTCATTTCGAGTTTTTGGCCGCAAGTGTTTTATTTTGAAAAAGGGAAAACTCGACAAGTTTGAGGCTAGGTCTAGTGATGGTATTTTCTTTGGATATGCTAACCACTCTAGAGCCTATAGGGTGCTTAACCTTGAGACTAACAAAATCATGGAGACTTGCGAGGTGACCTTCGACGAGACAATGCCATGTACCTCTCTTGGCTTTGAATGTGCAGGTGATGAAGAGATGGCCGAGGACCTCTTTGAAGAAGAGAAGGACGAAGCCGGGAGATGATGATGGGGAGAACCATGCGCCTGAAGCTGAGTGTGTACCCACTACTTCCCCTACGACCACTATGGAGCATGGACCGTCTACTTCATGGACAACGACGGTGCAACAAGAGGACCAGGCGAAAGAAGCTGAAGTTGAGGGGGAGGTAGTCTCGAGGCGTGAGGCTCCCCGGCGGATTCAAGAAGTGCATCCCTTATCGAAGATCATTGGGAACATCGACGAACGCACTACACGGTCAAGGTCCAGGAATTCCTCTCATTTTGCTCATGCTGCTTTTGTTGCCGCCTTTGAGCCCAAGGACATTGGACATGCTTTATCTGATGCAAACTGGGTCAATTCTATGCATGAGGAGTTGGAAAATTTTGAGAGGAACTAGGTGTGGGAGTTAGTTGAACCACCTCCAAATTGCCATCCCATAGGAACCAAGTGGGTTTGGAAGAACAAAGAGGGAGAGAATGGGATGGTTGTGAGGAACAAGTCCAGACTTGTTGCTCAGGGGTTTAGTCAGAAGGAGGGGATCGACTATGAGGAGACCTTTGCTCTTGTGGCCCGTCTTGAGGCAATTCGGATCCTTCTAGCCTTTGCCGTGGCTAAAGGGTTCAAGTTGTTTCGGATGGACGTGAAGAGTGCTTTTCGAATGGGGTCATAGAGGAGGAGGTGTATGTGAAGCGACCACACGGGTTTGAGAGCGAGTTGTACCCACACGGGGTATACGGAGTTGAAAAGGGCTCGTATGGGTTGAAACGGGCGCCCGTGCTTGGTATGGGAGATTGAGAGGTTTTCTTTTGAGCGAGAGGGTTTGTGATGGGTACGCGTGGATAGAACCTTGTTTCTCCTCAAGCATGGAAATGACTTGTTGATTGTTCGGATTTACGTGGATGATATTGTCTTTGGTGGCTCGTCCCATAATCTTGTTGCCAAGTTTGCGGATGAGATGAGCGGGGAGTTCGAGATGAGCATGATGGGCGAGTTGCGGTATTTTCTCGGGCGCGAGATCAAGCAAGTGAAGGATGGTACATTTGTGCACCAAACCAAGTACACGAAAGACATGCCGAGGAAGTTCCGGATGCAAGATGTGAAGCCGATGTCGACTCCCATGGGGAGTACGGCCACTTTGGATGCGGATGAGGACGGAGAACCGGTGGACCGGCGGGAGTACGGGAGCATGATCGGCTCCCTCCTCTACTTGACGGCGACGAGGCCGGACATACGGTTCGGCGTGTGTCCGTGCGCTCGTTTTCGGGCTTCGCCGAGGACATCACATCGACAGCCGTCAAGAGGATTTTCGGGTACCTACGGTCCGCCCCGGTCTTGGCCTTTGGTATTCTTCCTCCTCGACTCGTCTCTTCATGGTTTTTCCGATGCGGATTTTGTTGGTTGTCGAGTCGAGAGGAAGTCTACTTCTGGCACTTGTCAGTTTCTTGGTTCTTCGTTGGTCTCATGGTCTTCCCGCAAGCAGTCTAGTGTAGCTCAGTCTACCACGGAGGCGGAGTATGTTGCTGCCGCGAGTTGTTGTTCCCGACCGTTGTGGATTTCATACACTTCGAGAGACTTTGGTGAGGAGTGCACCCGGATCCCACTTCTTTGTGATAGCACCGGTGCCATAAGCGTAGCCAAAAACCCAGTGCTTCACTCCCAACCAAACACATAGAGGTGAGGTATCATTTCCCGAGGGACAATGTGGAGAAAGGAACCATTGTTTTGAGCCATGTCCCTACCCAAGATCGCTAGCCGACATCTTTACAAAGCCTCTCGACCAAGCTACATTTGTGCGCTTGCGGGGGGAACTTGGGGTTTGTTGCCCTTTCTAGTTGATTCTTGGGGGTTTCCTTTTGTACCATTTGTATCATATCATGTTTCTACTTTGATGTATATACATGCTTTGCTTGATGTACAAACCATGGTAGGATAGCCATCTTGTCATATATCATGTTGCATTTGTGTCATATTGCATTTTAGGATGATGAGCTTCTTTCATGTGCCATATTTGAGTCTCTTTGGCTATTTGTGAGATATTGGTTATATGTGTGGAGAAATGGTGATGTGAGGCTATGCTATTGGAATATTTGAGATATATGTGTGGTGAGATAGCCCCTTTTGAGATAAATGCTTAACTTGACTAATTTTTGATGAAATATGCTCCACTCGTGTGTAGTTGTGTATCCATGTCACAGTTTGGTCTAAATGTGCTTTTCATGCTTAGATTGTGCTTGGATGCCTTGTTCTTGCATTTGGGCCAAAGGCCGAATATCATTGTGAATGTTTAGCCTATGTTGCATTCATGGGGGAGCATAAGCTTCTTTTTGCCGCAAAGGCACTTCATGTACCATGAAATGAATCAATCTTGAAAAGAAGTGCATAATGCTTGAAAAATGCTCCATCCATCATGTCTATGCTTAAACTGTCTTATCTTTCACATATGGGTGCAAAACATGTTGCATGATGTTCACCAGTGGAGAAGTCTCCCCGAAGTGGACACATGGCTCATGAGCTTTGACATGACATGTTTTGCTTTATGGGTGTTTGCCATGATCTTTTGCTGAGAATTTGATACCCTTGTATGATCTTTGAATGGTATGCATGTTTGTGGCTCAAGTGTGACATGGATAGGCTTTTACATGTGAAGCGAGTCTTCTTTTGGTAAAACTCGCTTAAATCCGAAAATTTTGCTTTGTCACATGCTTGTATTTTCATATATTACTTGTGGCAATGCTTTGACTATGCTATGATTCATGTGTGTGATCTTTGTCTCATTTTTAGCCTTTGACACTAGATTTGGCCTATTTGAGAAGCTCATGTAGTTGTCTATATGCTTTGCTTTGCATTTCTGCATTTTCACCTTGATTCATACATTGTCAACAAGGGGGAGAAAAAGTGAGCTTAATGAAAATTCAGAAAAAGGTGAGCTGAAATTTGGAAGTGTGCATCCACATGTTCAGGGGGAGGCATTTGTTCAGGGGGAGCTTTCTTGTCGTTTTTGGTGTGGATTTTGTGCTTTGCTTGGCTTGTGACCTTTCTTTGCCTTTCTTTGGTTTTGGTCATGAGTTGAGCTTCTTTGTTTTTCTTTCTTTCTTTCTTTCTCTTTTACTCGAATTTCATTTCGCGTTGTGTGTTGTCAATGCACTCATCAAGGGGGAGATTGTGGACCGGGAGCGTCCCGGTGGTCGGTGGATGACCGCTCCTTAGTGATGAGTGATTGACAACGGGTGTTGGACCGACTCTTGGCTTAGTGCGCAGTGTAGGCCGCGGCCTAGTTCGTGTTGTTGCAGGTGAAGAACGGGCACGAAAGGTCTTTAGCCTTGAGGGGACTCGGGGAGATGGAGAGACAAGTAGGCTCGGTTCGAGGGACCCGGTGGACGGCGGGACCGGGTGCGGGCCACATGGTGGCGACACAAGCAAGACGAAGTCATGGACAAGTGAGCCGGTGCACGGTGGCGGTCAAGTCAAGTGGTTTGGCGGGAGGCCGGACCGGCACGCGGGGGTTTGGTGGTTTACCCACAAAACCATCGGCGGACGGTTTCTTGGTTTGGGCCTCAAAACCAAGTCGGGGGGGCCCAACACGACGGAGACGGTATCCGGCGTGTCGGGAAGCTTCGAAGCGGAGGACACGCGGCGGGATCGCATGGCTTGCGTCGGGAGGACGCGGGGTGCGGCAAAGGCGTGGCCGTCCGATGGCAAGACCCACAAACATTACCAAAATGCCCCTACGTGGGTTGTATCGCCAATAGTGTAGTTAGGGGTAGTCGAGTCATTTACCACTCCGGCGGGACCTGATATATAAGCCTGGAGAGTGTGTTGATGGTGGGCTCTCTCCGCGACTTAGGGTTTCATTTCCCCCCTTCTCTTTCTCATTTTCGTAGCTATTTTCCTTCCTATTTTCTCTAGGCTAGCATGAGAGCTTCATGAGAGATTTGTTGAGAGGGATGGATGCTAGGGCGGCATGCTAGACCTTGTGAATCTTTCCTGGCTTGTATAGAAGATTCGGGGTTGTTTTTCGTGGCTTTTTGTGCTTATTTTCGTGCCTTTGTTCCGGTGTGATTCCGCGGATTTGAGTGAGTTTCTTCCCGGATTTCTTTGAGGGAAACATGGATAGATGTCTTGTGCATCTTTGTGCTTGATCTTGTGCCCTCAAACGCCGGGAAACTACTTCGATTCGTGAGTTTTCGTTCGGTGCTCTAGGTTTTGGTGGTGCTCAAAGGATTCGCGATTCCCGGTGATTTAGGGAGTTAGGAGGCAAGATTTTTGGGCTATAGCATCCTTGTGTGACGCTTTTCAAGTACCCAAACCCTTGTCTCCACGGCTTCAACCGTTTGGGAAATCCGATGATGATTTGGGGGAGTTGACTTTCGAGGTCGGGCATTTTTTCGTTCCGTCCGAGCCTCGCGGACGGTCCGCGGCCTCTGGCGGACGGTCCGCGCCGCTCGAGTTCGTCCCGAGTTCTTCGTGTTCTTGCTCGTCCTTTGTTTCGATCCGTTGTGATTTTGGTTTTTGGTTGGACGAAGTTTCGGACAGTCCGCGGTGTCGGGCGGACGGTCCGCGGGTGCTTGGCGGACGGTCCGCGTGCTCCCCGCGGACGGTCCGTGGCACGGGGGTGTCTTTGGGTCGTTCTGTGTAAATTAACGGACGGTCCGCGGCTAAGGCCGGACGGTCCGCGGCTCGGGTGCGGACGGTCCGCGATACCCCGGCCGGACGGGCCGCGCGGCTCTTGCGGACGGTCCGCCCCTCCCGCGCGGACGGTTCGCCGAGCCCGTGTGCTTTGCTTCTTGGTTCGATTCCTTCCTCCCCTTTCTAGTGCTTCCGCGTGTGCTTTGAGGAATCGTTCCTAAGGCTAGAGGTTGATCCATAACCTCGTGGTCTTGGCGATTGGTGCGTGATTCGATCCATCGCTTGTGTGTGACCGGGATTTGAGTAGGACATAGGCCGGTTTCTTTGGGAAGAATTTTTACCGGCTCCTATTCACTCCCCCCTCTCTAGTCGCCATCTGGTCCTTCATGGGCCTCGAAGTAGTGGCGGAGCTTGCGCTGCGCAAGGACTACCGCGTACAGCAACTTCTGGACCTGGGGGTAGCGCGTCTTGGTATTTGACAAGACCGCACTGATGTAATAGACAGGCCGCTGCACGGGTAAAGCATGCCCCTCCTCCGTGCGCTCCACGACGATCACAGCGCTGACCACCTGGGTGGTCGCGGCAACGTAGAGCTGTAAGGGCTCACCGTCCTGCGGCGGCGTGAGAATGGGGGCGTGCGTCAGGGACGCCTTTAGCTTGTCGAGCGCGTCCTGGGCCTCAGCGGTCCAGGAGAAGCGTTCGTGTTTCTTGAGGAGGCGATAGAGGGGCAGGCCCTTCTCGCCGAGCCTCGAGATGAAGCGGCTCAGAGCGGCAAGGCACCCCGGCACCTTTTGCACCCCTTTGAGGTCCCGGATCGGACCCATTCGTTCGAGGGCCGCAACCTTTTTGGGGTTGGCCTCGATTCCCCGTTGGGAGACGATGTATCCAAGGAGCATGCCTCGCGGCACTCCGAAGACACACTTTTCGGGGTTTAACTTGACCCCACTTGCCCGTAGGCAACCGAACGCGATGCCAAGGTCGCCAACCAGGTCGTCCGCCTTCCTGGTTTTTACGACAATGTCATCCACATACGCCTCGACCGTCCGCCCGATATGGTCTCCGAAGACGTGCTGCATGCAGCGCTGGTATGTTGCACCCGCGTTTCAGAGGCCAAATGGCATCGTGGCGTAGCAGAACATCCCGAACGGCGTGATGAACGAAGTCGCGAGCTGGTCGGACTCCTTCATCTTTATTTGATGGTATCCGGAGTAAGCATCAAGGAAGCAAAGCAATTCACACCTAGCTGTTGAATCGACGATTTGATCAATGCGTGGCAAAGGAAAAGGAACTTTAGGACATGCTTTATTAAGACTGGTGTAGTCTATACACATCCGCCATTTCCCATTCTTTTTCTTTACAAGTACGGGATTTGCTAGCCACGTTGGGTGGAACACCTCCTTGATGAATCCGGCCTCCAGAAGCTTCCGCAGCTCCGCTCCAATTGCCCGTCGCCGCTCCTCGTCGAAGCGGCGGAGCCGTTGTTGCACGGCGCGGGCGTGAGGCAGGATGTCAAGGGAGTGCTCGGCGACCTCCCTCGGGATGCCTGGCATATCTGAGGGGCTCCACGCGAAGATGTCGGCGTTAGCGCGGAGGAAGTCGACGAGCACCACTTCTTATTTGGGGTCGAGGGTGGAGCTGACCCTCAACGCCTTGCCCTCGGGGGCAGAAGGATCGAGGGGGACCCCCTTGGTCTGCTCCGCGGCCTCGAACGTGCCGGTGTGCTTGGCGGCGGAGTCGAGGTCCTCGTTGACCATCTTCTCCAAGGTGGTCACCAGCGCTTCGTCCAGCACTAGCGCCTCTGCATGCTCCACGCACTCGACGTCGCAGTCGAATGCGTGCTCGATGGACGAGCCGACGGTGATGACGCCGTTTGGTCCTGGCATCTTCATCTTCAAGTAGGTATAGTTGGGGACCGCCATGAATTTGGCGTAACAGGGTCGCCCAAGTATGGCGTGGTAGGCTCCCTTGAACCCCACTACCTCGAAGGTGAGGGTCTCCTTGCGGAAATTCTCCGCGGTGCCAAACCAAACCGGCAGGTCGATCTGCCCGAGGGGATGGACCTGCTTGCCGGGCGCGATGCCATGAAACGGCTTCGTGCTGGGCCGCAACTGGTCCAGCCCGATCCCCATCAGGCGCAACGTGTGCGCGTAGAGGATGTTGAGGCTGCTGCCCCCGTCCATCAAGACCTTCGAGAACCGCGCGTTCCCGATGATGGGGTCGACCACCCGGCGGCATCGGCCGGGTTGGGGACGCGGTTCGGATGGTCCTCCCGGCTGAAGGTGATGGCGTCCTCCGACCAGTTGAGGAAGGAGGGAGGCGCCTTCTCCGCGGCAAGGACCTCGTGCCGCTCCTTCTTGCGCTGGCGGGTCGACATGTCGACGGTGGGCCCCCCAAAGATGAGGAACACGTTTTCCACGGCGGGGAAGCCGCCGGCGTCGCCATCTCCTCCGTCTTTCTTGGCCTCTGCCTCCTTCGCGGCGGTGCGGCCATAGAACTTCTTGAGCAAGTCGCACTGCTCAAGGGTATGGTTTACTGGGGTCTTGTGATAAGGACATGGCTTTTTCAGCATGTCGTCAAACACCCCCGGGCCTCGAGGGGCCGGTCGAGGGCCCCGTCGAGCCGGGTCACGACCGCCGAGGGCCTCGGCATTACCGCCGTCGCGCCCCGCTCGCGCGCCGCGCGGCGCGGCTTCTTTCCCTTCTTGCCCCGCTTGTCGTTGCGGTGGGGCTCCCCGGACTTGCCGCCCTCCGCGGCGCGCGTCCTCCGGCGCTTGCCCTTCTTGCCGTCGAACATCGCCCCCACGGCCTCCTCCCCCGAGGCGAAGCCGGTGGCGATGTCGAACGGCTCGTTGGAGTCCGCGGGCGGGCCGCGTCCCGGCTCCCGCACGAGGTCCCGCACGTGGTGCCCTCGAGGAAGGCGTGCACGATCTCGGACCGCGCCACGGCCGGGGAGCTCCGTGCGGCGCTTGGAGAAGCGCCGTATGAAGTCCGGCCGGCGACTCGCGGGCTTCGCGTGGGAGCGCGAGTCCCGGGGAATTCCCCGGGCGCACGTATGTGCCCCGGGAAATTGCCGACGAACGTGCGGACCAGATCGTCCCAATTGTGGATTTGGCTGGCGGGCAGGTGCTCGAGCCATGTCCGGCCGCATCGCCGAGGTGCAGGGGCAAGTTGCGGATGATGACCTCGTCGCTGGTTGCCCCGCCCACCGGCAAGCCAAGCGGTAGTCGTTGAGCCACACGCGGGGATCCGTCTCCCGTTGTACTTGACAATGGTCGAGGGTTGGCGGAAGTGCGCGGGGGAAGGTCGCCGTGCGGATCTCCCGCCGAACACACGGGTCCCCGGGGGGTTCCGGCGTCGGGGAGCGGTCCTCACCGCCGTCGTAGCGCCCGCCCCGTCGAGGGTGGTAACCCACCGCCGCTCGCGCGTCCGCATTGCTCGTGCGGCGGGCGTTGATGACGTTGCGGGCGTCACCGTCGAGGGCTCGCGCGTGTCAAGGAGCCGTTCCTTGGGCCGGTGCGCGTCCCGAGTTGGCGGGACGCTCCGCCGCTCCTCCCGCGTGGACCGAGGGTTCGCCCCCTTGCGCGGCCCTGTCACCCCCGCGCATCCCCTTGTTGGCGGATGCGTGAGGCCGAGCTCTCGGCCCGCCGGACGGCCACTTGCTCGATGAGAGTCTGCACCTCGCGGTGCAGGTCTCGTGCCTCGGGGAGTCGAGGGTGCCGTATGGCCCGTAGCAGCGTCGCGGCGGCAACGAGCTTCTGGCTTGCCCGCGGCGGCATGTCGAGGGTTGTCGGCGTTGATGCGGTCACGGGCCTCGTCTGCCCAGCTCCCGCACGCGTTCGCCGCGAGCGGAGGCTTCTCCGGCCATCGAGGCACGGAGCGGCCCGCACCGTCCGTACTCCTCCCGCCGGCCTTGGCCTCGAGCTCGCGGGCTTGGGCCGCTGTGCATCGGCGTCGGCCCCGACGGAGAGCGCTTGGCCCCGCGGCTAGGCGCGCGGCAATCCCCGGGGCGGCGTGACCTCCTCGTCTCCGGTGCCCACCGCGCCAGCGGCATTGGCTTGGTCGTTGGCGACGACTACGCAAAGACTCCCGCGCGGGGGTCGTAGCTCCCCGTGCCGGGAGTCATCGGAGCAACCGAACCGCAGTCCGTGGCGTCGAGGAAGCGCCTGAACATGACTGGGTCCGTCACGCCGGAGAAGTCCCATTCTGCATAGCCGTGGCGGTTGGCGGGCGGCAACGCGTCGAGGGAGCCCAGGGATGACTCGTCAGCCACTGAGGCGCCGGGATCCCTGGCGACGAGGACGTGGCGGCCAGGCGGGACCCTGCACATCGTGGTGCTGACGTTGTTGTTGTAGGCCGACATGGCACCACGCAACCCGATGGGGATGCGCGGTCCGGAGACCGCACGCTGTCCCGCTGGGGCGGTGGCGGTCGTCGTGGCGGTGGGCGCGCCGTGCCGAGAGGCGGCGCGCTCGGCCTCGCCGTCGCTCCGACCCTCGCCCGGCGCGAACGTAGCCGCGGAGCGGCGACGGCGTCGTGGCGTCGACGGGCCCGCGGCGTCCGTGCCGGCGGGCGTCCGCGCCGTGGTGGTGCGTGCGGCGGGGACCGGGGGCGGACCCGGCCTGGCGCCGCGCGCGGAGCTCCTCACGGTTGGTGAGGCGCATGAGGTAGCCGTTCCCCGTGGCCTGGAAGTTCAGGCCCCCGAACCGGATTTCGAACCCGGCGGGGAGGGGGTCCGAACTGCCCATGTTGTAGCGTGTACCACGGTACTCAGTGCGGATCAACATGGAGGGAGTTGACGGATTGACCTTAGGCGCTCAGATTGCCCCACGGTGGGCGCCAACTGTCGGTGCGGAATGTGGTCCCGACACTAACCAGTAATAAGCGCCGCGGTCTATCCCTCAATGGTCGATGCTAAGCAACAAGTGACACAGAGTTTTATCCTGGTTCCGGCCGAGGGGGCCGTACGTCCAGCAGTGGCGTGCTCAAGGCACTATATTACTTAGCACCGGGGGTGCCTGTAGTGGGGCTGCTACAAGCAAGGCGGGAGAGGAAGCCTGGCTTCCAAGTCCCTGGTGTGATGGCTGAAGATGTTGTGGGAGAATTGGAGAGTGAGTGCCTGTGTTCCCTTCGTCGTCCTCCGTCTTCCCCTGTCCTCGTCTCCCCCCGCGGCAGGGGAGTTCGTCCCCCTTTTATAGATCAAGGAGGGAGCGAATCACATGTATGCCGCGCTACTTAGCTACGTGAAGGGGCATGGCGTGCTATGCTGTAGAGTGGGCGGCCGCCCGGACGATCCTCGCAGCGATCCGACCATCATGGCCTATTTTGTACCCGAACAGTGGCGGTTCGAGGGTAGGAGGACAGCGGATGGCGGTGGTGTCTTCTGATAGGCTCGAGGGAGTTGCTGACGTTGGCCCGTACGGAGTACAGGAGTAGGTAAAACGGCGTCTCGTTCCAATGCGCTCCGCCGTACTGGAGTCGTTGCCACAGAGCCGGGCGTGCGCCTGCACGCGCGGGGGCGGCTGCCATGCCATAACAGTGGCAGGGATGGTGTTCCTCCGGCCTAGCGCCTTCACCTAACCCTGTAGGGTCACAAGAAAGCAAATCGAGGGTGAAGCCGGCCCCCCTTCAAGGGCTCGGCACGTTAGCCGTACTGGAGCAGGCGCACGGCGTCACGGGACTGACGCCGGCCACGTTGCCCAGTCCATCCCCACAGTGATGGGGATGGGCTCCCTCCTGGGGAGTTGGTGCGGCGGCACCGGGGCGCGAACCCCGGGCGCATGATGGCACTGTCCCGCCCGTGTCGGTGGCGTTAAATGCCCGTGTACGGGGGCGGGCGCACGCGGCGGGGTGCCCTCGAGCGAGGCGGACCTCGGTCGAGGGCGGGGCAGACCCTCGAGCGGGGCGGAGCCCGCTCGAGGGGAGCGCACCCCCTCGAACGGGACGGAGCCCCCCCGAGGGAGGTGTGTACCCTCGAGCGAGGCAAAGCCCGCTCGAGGGGATCTTCAAGAGGGCCACCTTGATGGGCCGTCGAGGTCTTTCGCAGCGTGGGCCGCATCCTGCACGGTTAGGCAAGGCATGTTTTGCTTTGTTGCAGGTTTTAAGTGGGGATTCCCCGGTTGTTAAAGGGGACCCCTAGGGCTGTCCCCGACACCGTGAGAGGAGTTGATGCTAGAGAAAGGTCCCTACCTCGCCTTATATAGCCCGGGAGGCAGGGTTACAAGTCGGAGTAGGGAGAGAGTACTAGTCGAGTACATCTAGGAGTCTTCTATACAGTGCGAGACATGTACAGCTTCCTAACCGAGTACTTCTCCTCCGTAGTCCTTGTGCTCCACGCCATCATGTGCCGTGTAGCACAAGCCGGGTAGTCCCAGGGGCCCACCGAGTAGTCGGTCCTGGTACCCACCGAGGTAGTGGGCCCAGGGAGGTCCATACGACAAAAGGGAAAAGAAAAGAAAACTAAGGTTCCTCCTTCTTCCTAATCCTCCGCCGGTGGTTGGTGTTGATAATCTTGATAGTAGTACCCTTGCTCGTAGTAAGGTTGGACATCCCCTCCAACGAATTGATCCGGCTCCACTAGGTGAAGGCGTCCAAGCTCATAGGCAATATTTGCATTGCCCTCACCAAGTTGAGCCGCGTTGGTTTGGATGGCTGCGACGTTTTGCATATTTCTCGCAACATACCCTCCAATTATGGCCATGCTTTGTTGTGGTTGGGGATATTGTGCGTAGGGCTCCGCGAAGGTTACGTTGGGCACCACATAATTTGGTGGGGGTACCGGTGCACCACCCCCCATGCTTGCTCTTGTGGCCCTCCATAATAACTTGGCGGAGTAGGGATCCCACCGAAAGGTGGCACAATATTGGGTTGCGCACTACCCGCTTGTGCGGAGGAGGATCCCTCCTCTACGATTCTTCCTCTTTTATTTTTCTTTGCCGGGACAAGGAGTCCCTCTTCCAACCAATCTTCCCTCCCTTGAATGAAAAGCCTAAGCCTTGCATCCGGAAGGGGTAGGTTCACCTTGGCCACATGGAAACCTCCTCTCTCATCTCCACTAATATATTTACCTTGTTTCAAATACTCAATGCCGAGAGAGGTCCCACGTAAAAGATGTTCGGGGTTTCTTGTGATCCCCGACCGTAGGGAGATGGCCAACATAGAGAGGTAGCACCCCAAACCAACATAGAGAGGTAGCACCCCAAACTTTTCCTGGCTTGATCATGGGGGCATAGGTTTAGGTTCTAATTTTGGATAAATGAGAGAGATTTTGAATAAAATAAAATTAAATGAGGCTTAGAAAAATTCTAATCTTAAAGAAACCAAGGATATAGATTTTTAAACCAACCAAAAGTTTAGTTTCTAGGTTCACGCGAGTCCTACCACGTGCTGAAATTTAAATAACACCTAGGTATAAGTCGTGGCTCTACTCGTGTGTTTTTAGCATGAAAAATAAGTCAACCACAACATCATAATTAGGATGAAAGGTTGAGTTAGGTTCTGAAATTATTTGGTTGTGGTTTCTCGAAAAAGAACAAACAAACACATAGGAGGGTTCAAGTAAAGGGTTTATGATTAAGCAAAATATTCAATCAAGAATTATGTCTCTAATATTGTTCAACCAATTCTAAGTCTAATGTCTTTGCGTAATAAAATTCAATACTAAATTATTAAAACGACTCGAAAAACCTGGAATCGGGTTGTCCTCCCGGTAGCTTATTCTTAACTCGATGAAACGAGTTGCCTCCCGCCTAGCGCTTCGTTTATAGTCCATGGCTAGACTTCTTCACTTGATTACTTTGGATCAACGCTCTTTGCGGGCGTTGCAATCTTGGGTACCCACTTCCGCACCATCTTGGGTGCGGGCTTGTCTTCTGGCTTAGTCATTTTTTTTGGTCTACACAGGCGGCTTTTCTTCTTTTGTCTTGACGGATGCAACACCTTACTTGATTTTCTTTACGTTCATCTTTTTCGGCTCTTTCTTCTTTTTCAGCCCCTCCTTCTTCTTTGGTTCTTCCTTCACTTCAATCATATTGCATGCCTCGAGTCGTGGTCGGAACATGAAGGAACTCCTTTCTCCGTTGATATCGAACATGATCTTCCCCTTGCCAACATCAATAGTAGCTCCCACGGTCTTGAGGAAAGGCCTCCCAAGGATGAGCGGTGGTTTCTCCCTCTCTCCCATCTTGAGCACCACGAAGTCGACGGGGATGAAGTGGTGTCCGACCTTCACGGGTACATCTTCGGCAATGCCCAAGGGATAGAGAATCGAGTTATCTCCCAACTCCAAACACATACCCATAGGCTCCAATGGTAAGCGTAGCTTCTCGAACACATCCCTTGGCATGACGCTCACACTTGCTCCAAGGTCGTATAATGCCTTCTCAAATTTGAAAGAACCAACGGAACATGGGATTGTAGGGCATCTGGGGTCCTTTTGCTTCTCTAGCCCATTAGCAATAGCGGCACTACACTCCTCGGACATCTTAACATGATCTACCCTGAGTGTTGCTATCTCATATTTACTTGCAAGTATGTCTTTAAAGTAATGAGAATATGTAGGTACTTGTAGGGAATCTAGTAATGGCATGTTGATGCTAAGTCTACGCACAACCTCCACAAACTTCTCAAAGTGGTTGTCAAGCTTACCTCGGAAGTAGCATGGCTTGAGTTGCGGTATCCTCGTGTCTTTTTCCGGTGACGATCCCCGTAACCTTCTCCTTAGCAACTTCCTCCGCCTCGGTGGATGGTTTAAGCTTCCTTGCTCCCGCGGAACGTTCCGGATCTTCGGTCTCCTTTCCCGAACGTGTTTGAATGGCCTTCGCCGATTCGGGACCTTTAGGTTGTCCCGGAAGCTTCCCTTCATCATTAGTGAGGCTCCCCGCAAGTTGTCCAACTTGCATCTCGAGCATCTTCATCATGTTGAGCACTTGATGGTTGGAGCTCTCGACCTTCGTCACCTTGCTATCGATGTTCTCCAACACCTTGTCTACGGTCTTGAACTTGGTGACGGTGTCCTTGTTGATCTTGGCTTGCTCGTCCATGAATTCCTTCAATTGTATACGAAGCGGAACCGAATTCGGGATGGATGAGCTTGCATTAAATTGAGGTCTACCTTGCCCGTAGCGGAAGTTCGGCAATTCTCCCTTCCTCATGTAGTCGAGCACTTTGGCTTCCTCCGGACAATCTTTGCGGACATGGCCATACTCTCCACATTCTTCGCATGTGGATCTTGCTTCGGCAGCCTTCAAGTCTTGAGCCTCTTTCTTTTCCATCTCCATCTTCTCCAACCTCCTCATGAGTGAATCAATCTTGCCTTCAAGTATGTTCTCCTCTCCACTTGCAAGACTCCCTTGACATTCCCCGTGGGTTGAACCGAATGTAGGCGCCCATATGAGGCCCATGTGTCATTATCCGCGACCTTCTTGAATAGAGTGAAAGCTTCTGTCGGTGTAAGCTCGATGATAGATCCTCCCGCCGATGCATCGATGATCATCCTTGACGCCATGGTGGGTCCTTGATAGAACTTTTGCACGAGGTCTTCCTTCGGGAACTTGTGATGTGGAACCGCCCGAGTGTACTCGTTGAAGCGCTCGAATGCCTCCGAGATAGTTTCTGTAGGATATTGAACAAAGGTGGCAATCTTATTACGCAAACTTTGAGTCTTACCCGACGAGTAGTATTCCTTCATGAAAGCCTTCATCAACGTGTTCCAATTTTGCACCGTCTCCGCCGGTTGAGAGTGGAACCATTGCAAAGCCTTCTCGAGTAGTGAGAATGAAAAAAGCCTTGCCCTCATTTGATCTTGAGTCACCCCATTCATGTTGAAAGTCTGACATAGTTGAATGAATGCTTGGAGGTGAAGGTTCGGATCCTCTTTACCGGTGATGGGTGAATGTTGCACCATGCGGATTGTTGAGGTCTTGATCTCGAACGGTCTTCCGATCTCTTCAAGGTTCAAGATTGGTAGGTCGATGATGTCTGGGGTGCATAGCTCCCCAATCTTGCACTCTTGCGGTTGGTCACCCATCGGTGGAAGTCGATTCTCCCGAGGACTTTGAGGTGGTGAATTCTTCAGAGATTCCTTCGATCCTTTGTCTTCCGACTCCGAATCTACAAAATCCAGGTTTTTAGCTTGATGTGCTTCGCATCTCCTTAGCCTCTAAAGTTTTTCTGGATCATCCACAAAATTATCAAGTTTGTTGGAGAGGTAGCCGTCCATCTCCTGTTAGGGTTAGCAATAAACAAAATATGCAAAAACTAGAAAGTAAAAATAAGTCTATAAAAACTAGGGTTAGACAAACTAGATTAGATTTATTTTGAGGATGATCAAAGTTTAGTAGATGCAAAAAGAAAAACTAAAATGAAACTGAAAATCACAAAAAGGCAATAAAAAATCAAATCTTGATCACTTGTTCCCCGGCAACGGCGCCAGAAAAAGGGGCTTGTTGACGGTTAATAGTTGTATCAAAGTTCGTTTAGACTTGCAAGCGGACAAGTCTCCCGTCGTAGTCAAGGGACCCTCTCCCCTCGAGTGGTGAACCCAAGGTATCAAATTCGTGGAACAAATGTGTGACGCAAAAGATGATCTAGTAAACCCAAGTAACTTCAATCTTCGGTAAAAGAAACCCTAATGCATCTAGATAAAGAACATGAAACTAATCTAATCTACTAAAGACTGAAGATAACAAAGAAATATTGGGTAGATAAACCGATCTAGAGAGATCGGGTTAAGCCTTTTGTTGAAGTTCCAAGCAAGAGAAGAAGTAGCAAATCGAATCTTATTAGAAGCCTCTTTAAATTGTGGTTTCTCGTCCAACTCCGAAAACATCCGCCTTTCGTAACCCCCCTTCTGTCACAACGTATCCCTACTCATGCGGGTAGCTTAGGGTGAGTCCAAAGACAAGTCGAGATTCTTTCGGAAGATCCGGCGTGTACCTCTAGCCACCGTGGCTACAAGAACACCCTAAGTAATATATCTCGAGAATAGATTTAGAATAAGCAAAGCCGATCGAAAAATGAAATCTTCAAAGAAACACTTGATCGCTAGGAATAGATTCAACTTGATAATTCAACTATGACAATGATACATACACAAGATCACCACCGGGATCCTTCCTTGATCTTGCTTCTAGCTCCGAGAACTCCGACGTGGTCTTCCGTGCAAGGTTCCCACGTCGGCTAGGGAGACCCTAGTCAACTAGCTCGACCCTCTCCTCTCCGGGATGGTGTCCCTCTCTTCTCTGCTCCTCGGCGGCCGATGACGAATTGTATGATCCGTGGCTCTCGACCCCGGGGCTATAGATAGCCCGAATGGTGGCTAGGTCAAAGGGGAGGCCGACTGGGCTGGGCCGGTCGGCCTGGGCCCGTCCAGGCCCAGCCCGCGGCCTCCTTTGCTTGATGTCAGTTCCCGTGTCTTCTAGATGCTTCCTTCTTCTGCATGTAGGCCCTTGTCGTCAGTTTCTCTCTGAATTGGACATAGCTCCTTGTCTTGCAAGATTCGGCACTTTTCTGGTTAGGTCCTCGGAGTTTGTCATCTTCTCGGATCAAGTCCCTGACTTCTTGGAGTTAAGTTTGCTTCGTTGCATGACTTGTACGGGGCTTCAAGGTCTTGTCACAAGGTGCTTGATGAACTTATCCCGAAAGTCTTGCATTCAACGCTAAAACCCTGCATAAACACTAAACTCCAAAACTGACATGCACAAGTGAACTTGTTATACCACGGGGGTTAGTACCAATGGATAATGTATAAAATTTATGCCAACACCGAAGGTAAACTCATGGCTAGGTTGACGGATTTTCACCGTCAACAGGAACCTTGCATGAAAGACCACGTCGGAGCTCCAGAGCAAGGATCAAGATCGAGGTAGGATCCCGGTGGTGATCTTGTTCATGTAATCATTCATGGTGAAGTCTTTAAGTGAATCCGATTTCTAGCGATCAAGTGCCTTCTCGATAATTTTGTTTTCTTCTTGTTTTTGCTTCTTCCCCAATCTATACTTAAGATAGATTGCTTAGGGTGCTCTTGTAGCCGCGGTGGCTAGAGGCGCATACCGGACCGACCAAGTGATTTCAACTTGTTCTTCTCGAACTCGCCCTAGACTACCCACATGAATAGGGATACGTTGTGACAGAATGGGGGTTCCGAAAGGCGGGCGTTTTCGGAGTCGGACGGGAGGCCACGATTTAAAGATGCTTTTAATGAGATTCGCTTTTCTATCTTCATCTATCTTGTTTGGAGCTACAACATAAGCATGATCTAGACTCTCTAGATCGGTTATCTCTTGCTACCTCTTTAGTAGATTAGATTAGATGTGTTTCCTTTATGAGTTAGTAGTTTAGATGCAATTTGGTTCTTCATTAGATAGCTTTCCTTGCTTTACTAGATTGAATCCTTGCGTTGCACATTGTTCCACGGATTCGATACCTTGGGTTCACCACTCGAGGGAAGAAGGGTCCCTTGACTACGACGGGGGATTTGTCCGCTTGCAAATCCATATGAACTTTGATACAACTATTAACCGTCAACAGAAATGCATTCATTTTGTTCTGAGGGCGATATGTGTATTGGCCACAACCGAATATATTAATTGTACATCAGTTTTTACATTTTTTAATAAAGGCGATTCTTTATAGATATCAGCTATTCTACTAGAAATGATTACATTTGCTATCAGCTACAGCTCGAAAATCCAATCGGCCGATAGGCTCAATATGACAATTGGCTTACATAAATGTTCGCACACTTGGGCGTCCAATCCATCGGCTATTGTGATTCCATGCCCAAGCTTCCCTTTGTTTCCAATGAGTTGATCCATTATTAAACCTTGTCATCAGAGCCGACTTCTTGAACCGGCTTTAGTCTAAAATCGTACACTTTGAGATACTTGGTATCTCATGCTTTTCCCGATATGCAGCTCACTCAACCATAGGTCCATCGTTGTGCTTCTGTAGCTGCCACTGTCAAGGAGGTTTCCCCTTGAACCATCTCCACTGAATCTCCGATCCATTGGATGATGCATTGGTGCATTGTAGATGGTATGAAATAGTTGGCATGTATCCAATCCCGACCCAGTAGTAGATTATAAGATCACTGTTGACGGTGTATTTTGGTGCACCTGGCATGTTCATTACACTTTGGTTTGGATTTGATTATGGAACTAACCCGCCACTAGGCACACTAATCATATAACAAGTTCATCTTTGTGCATGCATTTGGAAGTGTTGTGTTTATGTAGGAAAACATGGACATAAAGGACGGATTCGCAACAAGTTCAAAGGAGCATTTACGGAGTCTTGTTCGTGTTCATGAGCTTGATGAAATCACTTCCAATGGTGGTGAGGACCGAAGTGCTACGAGGAACACCCCCGGGGATTGAAGCGTAAAAGATCGAACTTCATGCGAAGAGAACCTCCATCTTGGACGCGAGGATAACAGCGTCAAAATCATGCAAGTGGAGGGGGCAAAGTACATAAGTGCACGAAGACCCACGGAGCAAAAGGGGCGACTGAAGCGGGCCGAATTGGGCCTGGGCCAGCCGGCCCAGCCCAGTTCCGGCACCGGTTCGGTCCCGTTTTCCTTGCCCTCGAAGGATCTTCAACCCTAAAAGCCCCGAGGCGCCGCCAACACCGAGAGGAGGAGTCATTCGCACCAGAAGGCCATCCACAAGCTAGAGAGAGAGGAGGAGGATCTCCGGCGGGAGATCAACCACCTCGAAGGAAGCACCCTCTCGTGGAGAAGGAAGACACCGGCGGAAGGGAAACCATGATCAACGATGCCATGATCAACACCTTGATGGGGTAATCTTCTCATTCGTCCATGGGTTGTAATCGATCTTGAGATGTAATCGCACTTTGTCGGATTATCTATCTATCATCTTGTGTTGAATATACTTTAATGCTTAAGGTTAGCTACCATGTCGTAAAGGGAGTAGAGCTCCAATGCTTCCTTGGATCCATTCAATACGCCGTGTCCATCCAAGGTCTAGTCATGAATACCTTCGCGTAGTGACAGTACGAGAGGAGGGAAAGGGCGAAACCGTGGTCACAACTCCGATAGATTAGATTGGTTTTCATGTCTTTAAGCGATTGCATGCTCTAGTATCGTAGACCCGTGGGCGAGTGTCTTTTATCTTGATATCTTAATCGTTCTCTCTAGTGTAGTTTAGTTGTTTTCTAGTTTAATAGTAAGTTAGGGTTTTAGTAGCTAAGTGTGTCATAGTAGATCGAACGCTTGTAATCCCCTTGCTCCGCAGATTGACAAGAACCTTGGGAATCCCGTGGTGAAAAAGGTGTGGGGTCCGTACGCTTGCGGATCATAGAGGGATACGTCTTTTATCCGTCAACAAGCCCCTTTTTCTGGCGCCGTTGCCGGGGAGCAAGTTAGTTTACATCGTTTGATTTGGATTTAACTTAGTTTTATATTTTAGTTCATCTTTTATTTGCTATATCTAACACATACTATCTAGAAAAAACACTTGTTTTGTTTTTGTTTTTGTTTTTATCTTATTGTGTAGATGGCGTTCGTTAATCAACCCGTGGAAGAACCGGAGAAATCATTAAGGGATTACGCTAGCCCTCGATGTGAAGACATAAAAGTACAAGAGTCGTATTCGAAGCTCGAATCGACCAAGTATGAAATTAAATCCAAGATCATCAAGATGGTGGCGGAAAACCCATTTGAAGGGATGGTTACGGAGAACCCATATAGACACATAAGGGATTTCACGACAATATGCAACACGGTGCGTCAAGAAGGAGTTCCTGATGAATGGTTCAAATGGAATCTCTTTCCCTACTCACTTGCCGGCAAAGCAAAGACATGGTATTCGGTTGCGTCCTTTGCAGTTGAAGGCAATTGGAACAAGTTGACAAAGAAATTTTGCGAGAAGTTTGTCGGGGACAGCCCTAGGGGTCCCCTTTAACAATGGGGGAAAACCTCACTTAAAACCCGCAACGAAACCAAAACACGTTAAGCCTAACCATGCAGGTGCCTAACCATGCAGAACACGGCCCACGCCGCAGGGACCCCGACGGCCCACCAAGGCGGCCTTCTTAGAGATCCCCTCGAGCAGGCCCCGCCTCGCTCGAGGACGCGCGCCCCCTCAGGCGGGCTCCGCCCCGTTCGAGGGACAGCACTTCCCTCGAACGGGCTCCGCCCCGCTCGAGGGCTCACTCCCCCTCGAGCGGGTTTCGCCTCGCTCGAGGGTACGTCCCGCCCTCGGCCGGGGTCCGCCACGCTCGAGGGCGCTCCTCGCGCGTGCGCCGGCCCCCGTACACGGGCATTTAACGCCCTGACACAGGCGGGATGGCGCGATCATGCGCCGGGGCTCGCGCCCGGTGCCGCCGCACCAACTCCCCAGGGAGGAACCCATCCCCGTCACTGTGGGAAGGGACTGTGCAGCGCGGCCGGTGTCAGTCCCGTGACACCGTGCGGACGCTCCAGTACGGCTAACGCGCCGAGCCCTCGAAAGGGGGCCGGCGCACCCTCGATTCACTTTCTTGTGACCCTACAGGGTTAGGTGGAGGCGCTAGGCCGGTGGACTGCCATCCCTTCCACTGTAACGGCGTGGCCGCCGTACCCGCGCGTGCAGGAGCACGCCTGACGCTGTAGCAACAACTCCAGGCCTGTGAAGCGCGTCGGGAAGGAACGCCGTTCTGCCAACTCCTGTACTCCGTACAGGCCTGCGTCAGCACCTCCCTCGAGCCTATCAGAGGACATCACCGCCATCCGCTGCTCTCCTACCCTCGAACCGCCACTGTTCGGGTACAAGTCAGGCCATGATGACCAGATCGCTGCAAGGATCGCCCGGACGGCCGCCCACTCTACAGCATAGCACGTCGCACTTCCCCACGTAGCTAGGTAGCGCGGCGCGCATGTAAACCGCCTCCCCCTTGATCTATAAAAGGGGGAGCGAACCCCCCAGCCGCAGGGGACAGAAGACAGCAGACAATAGGAGCCTTTCACACACACCACGTACTCACTCCCCAATTCTCCCACAACATCTTCAGCCAGGGACTTGGAAGCCTTGCTTCCTCTCCCGCCTTGCTTGTAGCCGCCCCACTACAGGCACCCCCGGTGCTAAGTAATATAGTGCCTCGAGCACGCCACTGCTGGACGTACGCCCCCCTCGGCCGGAACCAGGATAAAACCTTGTGTCACTTGTTACTTAGCATCGACCATTGAGGGATAGACCTCGGCGCTTTCTACTGGTTAGTGTCGGGACCACATTCCGCACCGACAGTTGGCGCCCACCGTGGGGCAAGCGAGCGCCTAAGGTCATTTCGCCAACTCCCTCCATGGTGATCCGCACTGAGTACCGTGGTACACGCTACTGCATGGGTAGCTCGGACCCCCTCCCAGCCGGGTTCGAAATCCGCTTCGGGGACCTGAACTTTCAGGCCACGGGGAACGGCTATCTCATGCGCCTCACCAACCGTGAGGAACTCCGCGCGCGGCGCCGGGCCGAGTCCGCCGGGCCCCCGCCGCACGCACGACTCGGCGCGGGCGCCCGCAGCACGGATGCCGCGGGTCCATCGACGCCACGACGCCGTCGTCGCTCGGGCCGGCGCTCGCGCCGGGGCGCGGTCCGAGCGGCGGCAAGCCGAGCGCGCCGCCACTCAAAGTGGCGCGCCCACTGTCACGACAACCGCCACCGCCCCAGCGGGACTGCGCGTGGTCTCCGGACCGCGCATCCCCATCGGGCTGCGTGGTGCTACGTCGGCCTACAACGCCAACGTCAACACCACGATGCGCAGGGTTCCACCTGGCCGCCACGTCTTCGTCTCCAGGGGTCCCGGCGCCTCAGCAGGAGACGAATCGTCCCTGGGCTCCGTCGACACGTTACCACCCGCCAACCGCCACGGGTACGCGGAGTGGGACTTCTCCGGCGTGCCAGACCCAGTTGTGTTCCGGCGTTTCCTAGACGCTGCGGACTACTGGTTTGGCTGCTCCGACGACTCCCAAGACCGGGGAGCTACGACCCCGCGCGGGAATGCTACGCCGTCATCACCAACGACCCGGCCAATGCCGGCCGGTGCGGCGGCGCCGGGAGACGGGGAAGTCACCCCCGCCCGGGGATCGCCGCGCGTATGGCCGCGGGGCCAAGCGCCCCGCCGGGGCCGACGCCGACGCACAGTGGCCCAAGCCCGCGAGCTCGAAGCCAGGGCCGGCGGAAGAGTACCGAACGGTGCGAGCGCTCCGCGCCTCAATGGCGGGGGGGAGGCCTCCGCGCGCGGCGAACGCGCACGGAGCTGGGCCGACAGGTCCGCGACCGCATCAACACCGTCCCCAACGTCGACAACGCGGACGCACCGCCGCGAGCAAGCCAAAAGCTCATCGCCGCCGCAACGCTGCTGCGAGCCATGCCGGCACCCTCGACCCCCGAGGCTCGAGACCTGCACCGAGAGGTGCAAACTCTCATCGAGCAAGCGGCCGTCCAGCAGGCCGAGAGCTCGGCCTCACGCATCCGCCAGCAGGGGGATGCGCGGGACGACGAAGCTGCACCGGGAGGCGAACCCTCGGTGCACGCGGGGGGACCGGCGGGGCGACCCGCCGACCAAGGACGCACGCCAGCCAAGGAACGACTCCTTGACGCACGCAGGGCGCTGGACGGTGACGCCCGCAACGTCATCAACGCCAGGCGCACCAGCAAGGCTGACGCACGAGCAGCAAGGGGCTACCACCCTCGACGGGGTGGACGCTATGACAGCAGCGAGGACCGCTCCCCGACACCGGAACCCCCAGGCACCCGCGTGTTGAGCCGGGAGATCCGCGCGACAGCGTTCCCCCAACGCTTCCGCCAGCCCCCGACCATCGTCAAGTACAACGGGGAGACGGACCCCCGTGTCTGGCTCAACGACTACCGCTTAGCTTGTCAGCTGGGTGGGGCCACCAGTGACGAGGTCATCATTCGCAACTTGCCCCTGCATCTGGGCGACGCGGCCCGGACATGGCTCGAGCACTTGCCCGCTAGCCAGATCCACAATTGGGACGACCTGGTCCACACGTTCGTGGGCAACTTCCGGGGGCACGTACGTGCGCCCACGGGAATTCCCGGGACCGCGCTCCCGCACGCGAAACCCGGCGAGTCGCCGCGGGACTTCATACGGCGCTTTTCCAAGCGCCGCACCGAGCTCCCCGCCGTGGCGCGGTCCGAGATCGTGCATGCCTTCCTCGAGGGCACCACGTGCGGGGACCTCGTACGGGAGGCCGGGACGCGGCTCGCCCGCGGACTCCAACGAGCCGGTTCGACATCGCCACCGCTTCGCCTCGGGGAGGAGGCCGTGGGGGCAATCTTCGACGGCAAGAAGGGCAAGCGCTCGGAGGACGCGCCCGCGGAGGGCGCAAGTCCAAGGAGCCGCACCGCAACGACAAGCGGGGCAAGAAGGGGGAAGAAGCCGCGCCGCGAGGCGCGCGAGCGGGGGCGCGACGGCGGCAATGCCGAGGCCCTCGCTGTCGACCCGGCTCGACGGGGCCCTCGACCGGCCCCTCGAGGCCCGGGGGTGTTTGACGACATGCTGAAAAAGCCATGTCCCTACCACAAGACCCCAGTGCACCACACCCTTGAGCAGTGCGATATGCTCAAGAAGTTCTATGGCCGTGCCGCCGCGAAGGAGGCAGAGGCCAAGAAAGACGGAGGCGATGGCGACGCCGGCGGCTTCCCCGCCGTTGAGAATGTGTTCCTCATCTTTGGGGGGCCAACCGTCGACATGTCGACCCGCCAGCGCAAGAAGGAGCGGCACGAGGTCCTCGCCGCGGAGAGGGCGCCTCCGGCCTTCCTCAATTGGTCAGAGGATGCCATCACCTTCGGCCGGGAGGACCACCCGAACCGTATCCCCAACCCGGCCGCACCCGCCGGGTGGTTGACCCCATCATCGGGAACGCCCGGTTCTCGAAGGTCCTCATGGACCGGAGGCGGCAGCCTCAACATCCTCTACGCGCATACATTGCGCCTGATGGGGATCGGGTTGGACCAGCTGCGGCCCAGCACGAAGCCGTTCCACGGCATTGCGCCGGGCAAGCAGGTTCAGCCCCTCGGGCAGATCGACCTGCCAGTCTGGTTTGGCACCCCAAAGAACTTCCGCAAGGAGACCCTCACCTTCGAGGTGATGGGGTTCAAGGGGGCCTACCACGCAATACTTGGGCGACCCTGTTACGCCAAATTCATGGTGGTCCCCAATTATACTTACCTGAAGATGAAGATGCCGGGACCGAACGGCGTCATCACCATCGGGTCATCCATCGAGCACGCGTTCGACTGCGACGTCGAGTGCGTGGAGCATGCAGAGGCACTGGCGCTGGACGAAGCGCTGGTAAACACGCTGGAGAAGATGGTCAACGAAGACCTCGACCCCGCCAGCAAGCACGCCGGCACCTTCGAGGCGGCGGAGCAGACCAAGGGGGTCCCCCTCGACCCCTCAGCTCCCGAGGGCAAGGCGTTGAGGGTCAGCTCCACCCTCGACCCCAAATAGGAAGTGATGCTCGTCGATTTCCTCCGTGCCAACGCCGACATCTTCGCGTGGAGCCCCTCGGATATGCCAGGCATCCCGAGGGAAGTCGCCGAGCACTCCCTTGACATCCTGCCAAACGCCCGCGCCGTGCGGCGGCGGGCCGCGCCGCTTCGACGAGGAGCGGCGACGGGCAATCGGAGCGGAGCTGCGGAAGCTTCTCGAGGCCGGATTCATCAAGGAAGTGTTCCACCCTACGTGGCTAGCTAATCCCGTGCTTGTAAAGAAAAAGAATGGGAAGTGGCGGATGTGTGTAGACTACACTAGTCTTAATAAAGCATGTCCTAAAGTTCCTTTTCCTTTGCCACGCATTGATCAAATCGTCGATTCAACGGCTGGGTGCGAATTGCTTTGCTTCCTCGATGCTTACTCCGGGTACCACCAAATAAAAATGAAGTAGTCCGACCAGCTCGCGACTTCGTTCATCACACCGTTCGGGACGTTCTGTTACGTCACGATGCCATTTGGCCTCAGAAACGCGGGTGCAACATACCAGCGTTGCATGCAGCATGTTTTTGGGGATCACATCGGGCGAACGGTCGAAGCATACGTGGACGACATCGTCGTGAAGACCGAGAAGGCGGACGACCCGGTTGGCGACCTCGCCGTCGCGTTCGGGCCGCCTACGGGCCAATGGGGGTCAGGTTAAACCCCGAAAAATGCGTCTTTGGAGTGCCGCGAGGCATGCTCCCGGGATACATTGTTTCCCGGCGGGGGATCGAGGCCAACCCCCGAAAAGGTTACGGCCCTCGAACGAATGGGTCCGATCCGGGGACCTCAAAGGGGTGCGAAGGTGCCGGGGTGCCTCGCCGCCTTGAGCCGCTTCATCTCACGGCTCGGTGAGAAGGGCCCGCCCCTCTATCGCCTCCTCAAGAAGCACGAGCGCTTCTCCCGGACCACCGAGGCCCGGGGATGCGCTCGACAAATTGAAGGCGTCCCCGACGCACGCCCCGATCCTCACGCCGCCGCAAGACGGCGAACCCCCTGCAGCTCTACGTAGCCGCAACCACCCGGGTGGTCGGGCCGCCGTGATCGTCGTGGAGCGCATGGAGGAAGGGCACGCCTTGCCCGACGGGGGCCGGCCGGTCTACTACATCAGCGAGGTCCTATCAGACACGAAGACGCGCTACCCCCAGGTCCAGAAGTTGCTGTACGCGGTAGTCCTTGCACGGCGCAAGCTCCGCCACTACTTCAAGGCCCATCCCGTCACGGTGGTTTCTTCCTTTCCGCTAGGAGAAATCATCCGCAACCCCGACGCCGCGGGAAGGATCGCCAAGTGGTCCGTGGAGCTGATGGGCGAAACGCTCGCCTACGCCCCGCGCAAGGCCATCAAATCGCAAATCCTGGCGGATTTCGTTGCCGAGTGGACGGACACGCGGGCGCGCCCCCACAAATCCGGGCGAGTCGCCGGACTCGTTCTTCGACGGCTCGGTGATGAAAATAGGAGCAGGCGCGGGCCTGCTCTTCGTGTCACCCCTCGGGGAGCACATGCGCTACGCAGTGCGCCTCCACTTCCCCGCGTCCAACAATATGGCTGAGTACGAGGCCCTTCTCTGCGGCCTCAAGATCGCCATTGAGTTGGGCATCAAGCGCCTCGACGTGCGGGGGGACTCGCAGCTCGTGATCGATCAAGTCATGAAGAATGCGAGCTGCCACGACGACAAGATGGAGGCTTACTGCAAGGTCGTGCGGGCCCTCGAGGACAAGTTCTACGGCATTGAGCTCAACCATGTACCCCGCCGGTACAATGAGGAGGCAGACGAACTGGCGAAGATCGCGTCCGGGCGGATCACCGTTCCCCCGAACGTCTTTGCGCGCGACGTCGCGCAACCCTCGGTCGTCTTTGAGCCCTACCCCTCGAGTCACAACGAGCCCTCGGGGGCTCCCTCGAATCCAGCGGGTGCGGAACCCATGGACGAAGACCCCTCGAACGAGGCATACGTGCTCTCCCTCCTCGAGGGGTACGGCTCCCACGAGGTCGACGTGATGGACATCGAGCCGGCTCCTGTCCAAGCGGATTGGCGGGAGAAATACATTGCCTGGATCGCTCGAGGGGAACTCCCCGCGGACCGGGCCGCGGCCAGGCGCATTGCCAGGATGGCCAAATCGTTCACCCTCGTCGACGGTGAGCTGTACAAGCGCGCCGCCTCCGGCATCCTACAGTGGTGCGTGCCCATCCCCGAGGGGCGCGAGCTCCTACGGGACATCCACGCGGGGATCTGTGGCCACCACGCCGCACCCCGCACCCTCGTCGGCAACGCGTTCCGCCAGGGCTTTTACTGGCCTACTGCGGTCTCGGACGCCAGCGAGATCGTGCGCACCTGCGAAGAGTGCCAGTTCTACGCCCGCAAGTCCAACCTGCCCGCCCACGCCCTACAAACCATCCCCGTGACATGGCCATTCGCCGTGTGGGGGCTGGACATCGTCGGGCCCCTGCGGAAGGCGCCCGGGAGCTTCACCCACTTGCTAGTCGCGATCGACAAGTTCTCCAAGTGGGTGGAGGTGCGCCCCATCACGAACCTAAGGGCTGAGCAGGCGGTGACATTCTTCACCGACATCATCTACCGCTTTGGAGTTCCAAACTCCATCATCACAGACAATGGGTCCCAGTTCACGGGCCGGAAGTTCTTGGAGTTCTGCGACAAGTTCCACATCCGCGTGGATTGGGCGGCCGTGGCACACCCATAGACCAACGGCCAAGTGGAGCGTGCCAACGGCATGATCCTACAGGGCCTTAAGCCCAGAATTTTCGATCAGCTCAACAAATCTGGGCGAAAATGGCTCCAAGAACTACCAGCAGTCGTGTGGAGCCTAAGGACCACCCCAAGCAGAGCCACCGGGTTCACCCCATTTTTCCTAGTCCAAGGCGCGGAGGCCGTCCTCCCCACGGACTTAGAATACGGGTCGCCCAAGGTTCGAGGCTACAACAAGGATGCTAACCAGCGAACCCGCGAGGACTCGCTGGACCAGCTGGACGAGGCACGCCTCGTAGCCTTAATGCATTCCGCGAGGTATCAACAGTCCCTAAGACGCTACCAAGCACGCAAGATACGTCGACGGGATTTCGGGCCGAGGGGGGGTACGGTCCTAAGGCTACGCCAAGATAACCGAGGGCGCCACAAGTTATCGCCCCCATGGGAGGGACCCTACGTCGTGGTGAAGGTACTCAAGCCGGGCACATACAAGCTGGCCAACGAGGACGGTGAAGAGCTCACCAACGCTTGGAACATCCAACAGCTACGTCGCTTCTACCCTTAGCCAGGATTTTCCAAGTATTTTTGTTGTAAAAATCACATGGCCAACGCCCCAGTTGGCAACAACTATGTAAATGCTTCATGTCTAATAGAAAGGATAACTCGGCTTTCCCCTGAAACCCAAGTTACCCTCGGGGGCTAATGCGGGGGGGCACCCCCCCCCAAAATGGTCCCATTTTTTGCGCAAAAATAAAAACAACTCACACGCGCTAAGTTTGTTTTCTACTTCAACTACGAGCAACGATTTGAATAGGGCGCGGGCGGCCCAGCGGGAGGAGCGTGCGAGCCAGAGATAGCCTACGCCGCGTGGATATGGCCCTTCTCTCTCGCCTCCAACCCAGCGGACCCCCAGCGAAAATCGAAATCCCCTAAGTAAAATCTACTCAGGAAGAAGGAGAAACAGAAAAGCGCAATAAACAAAAAACTTCATTTCATGTCGTCAAACGTTTACGATGAAGATAATGTATTTATTTACAAAGGCCACGAAGCTAGAATATTGTTACATAAAAAGCGGGCCCAGCGCCCAGATGTTTCAGGCGGGAGGAGCAGCAGCATCAGCGACGTCGGGGAAGAGGAACTCCTCGAAGGCCTCGGCGAGCGACCCGACGGCGTCGGCGGCGAGCGCATCCACACGCTCCATCGCCACCTCGTCCTCGACGCCCTCGGGAACGACGTAGCCTTCCGCCAGCGCCTCAAAGTTGACCTCGTAGTGGGATCGCACCACTCCGAGGGCCTTCTGGACGCCCAGATGCAGCGCCCGGCGCATCCGCTCCGTGACGTGGCCGCCAAGGGCGCGCAGCGGGCCGGCCGGCCGAGCCGCCGGCCCGAGCCTCGCCCTCCTCCACGGCGCGGCGAGTCTCGAGGGCCGCATCGCGCGCCTCCCGCAGCCCTGCTCGGAGGAGTTGTAGGAAGCTCCGCGCGCCTCGGCCCGCTCACCGCGTGCCCCGGGCGGTGCGCAAGCCTGGAAACGCCAAGACGAGAAAGAAATCAGAAAGGGGGACGCAAGCCCTCAAACGGAAAAACCAACAAGGCAAGAGTCAAACAGTGGCTCACCTTCGACCTGCTTCCTCTCCATCTCGAGGGCGCGGCGCTCGGCCTCAACCGCCAGCTCGAGGCGCTTGACGGTCTCGCTCTGCTCCTGGAGGGCCATCTCCTGGTTCGCGCTCGCAATGCTGAGCACGATGACCTCACCCTCGGCCTTGGAGAGCTTGGCGTCCCGATCCGCCAAGGTCTTCTGCGACACCTCGTGGGCGGCGCGCTCTTGCTCCAGCGCTGCACGGGCGTCGACGAGGGCGGCCTCGCTCCTCGCCGGAGCCGCCCCTCGGCCCCTTGGCGGGCGGTGCGCTCTTGCCGGAGTCGCTCCTCGGCGGCAACGACGGCCGCGGCCTTAGCGTCGAGGGGCGGCCTTCGGGTCGTCGGCCTCCTTGGCGCGCTCGCTCCGGCCCGCGCGCCCGCTCCTCGGCCCGGCGCCGTTGCGCCTGCGCCCCCTCGAGCGACGTGCGGAGCTCCCGGCCTCGCCACGGACGTTGGCCACCACCGCCTCCCGGTTGGCGGCCGGCGTCCGCGTCTTCTCCAAGTCCGAGCGCGCGTGCCACGGCCGCCTCGTCACGGTCGATGAGGGTCGCGCGGACCCTCTCGAGGCTCGAGCGGCGCGCGCGTGTCCGCCTCGAGCTCTCGGGGAGCTCGTCGGGCCGAGCCGGGGCCCGTACGCCGCCCACCGACCGGCGTCCTAAGGGCGTCGGCAAGCGCGTCGAAAGCGCCGCACCGCTCCCCGGAGGCCGGTGGACCTCGGCGTTCACCCGGTCGAAGGCGTCGTACTTGTCGTGGGCGCGACGCTCGAGCCCCCGGCAACCACGAATCAAAACTCATAAGTGCCGAGACACGAAGGCGACGCATACACAAACGAAAGAAAGAAGAGAACGAGCAATCACGGCTTACCCGGAAGACGAGCCATGCCGGCCGCCATGGACCCGCGCCGCCTCGTTCGGCGCGCGGTTGAGCGTGGCGCCGTGGCTCCGGAGCTCGCCCCGAGCTCTTGCTCCCCCCGGCGTCGGCAAACGCGGGGGGGATCGTCGACGGCCCCCTCCCACGGGCGGGCGGCCGGCGCGGGAGGACGAGGCCTCGGCGCCGTGTCCTCGACCCCCCACCACCATGTGACCCTCGTGCCGCCTCACGAGGGCCCCCTCCCCGGGGCTCGGGGAATTCGTGGGCCACCGGCCCACCGATCCCACCCGGGGCGGCGGGGAGTCGTCCGAGACCTCCACCACCTCCGCCCGCGGTCGCCGGCGGGCGCCGCCGCTTGTGCCGCCTCCACCGGCGCCTCCACTTGCGCCTCCGCGGCCGCGGCGCCGGCACAGCCGCCGCGGCCATCACCTCCGGGCCGTGCCTCCGCAAGAATGGGGGCGCGGCCGCGGGTTGCGCCCGCTCCACCTTCTCCCACGGAACCGCCTCCGCGCGGCCGCGCCCCCCTCCCTGCCGCGCCGCCGCGGCCCGCACCCCCACGATGGCCGCGCGGCCGCTCCTCGGCCGCCGCGCCGGCTCCGCCGCGGCGGGGCGGATCCGCCGGCCGAGGCCTCGAGGCCCCGGCCGGGCTTGGCGAGCTCGCGCCCGCCGCCGTGCTTGCCCCCGCCGCGACGCCCGACGAGCGCCGCCGGGTGGGAATGGACGCGTCCGTCCTCAGCACCTTGGCCGGTGCGAGAGGAGGCACGGTTGGCACCACCCTGCGCAGGCACAGACAGAGGATTAGAGCGCCTGAACATCAACAAATCGAACCAAGCAAAAAGATGAGCTCCTTACCTCGAAGAAGAAAAGGCCCGTTTCCTTTTCCTCGAGGCCTCAGCGGATGAGGCCGGTGCGGGCCGGCGCTCCCGCCGCGCGCCCCCGACGCGCGCCGCCGCGCGCACGGGGCACCCGCCCCGCGCGCGGTCGCGCCCGATGCCGTGCCTCCCGAAGGCGCCGCCGCGCGCGCGGGCACGCTCGCCGTGGCGCCCCCTAACGATGCTGCCACGCGCGCGGGCACGCTCGCCCCGCGCGCGGCGCGCGCGCGCCCCGCGCGCGCAGCACGCTCGATGCGCGCACGCGCGCGCCGCCGCGCGCGCCCTCCGTGGCGCGCGCCGGCACCCCGCGGCGCGCGCCGGCCCCGATGTCGATGGCCCGGCGACGGACGCCGTTGCGCCCGCCCCGGGCGATGCCGCCCTCGCCGCCGGCGCCGGCTCGGCCGGACGGGCGCGAGGGGCGCCACCCGTCGAGGGGGCCCTCCCCCTCGGCCTCTTCCTCTTCGTCCTCCTCCGAGGACGAGTACTCTTCGGTCCCCCGGGGAGGAGAGCCCCGGCTCTTCGCGCCGCCGGTACTCCGCGGCCCGCCGGGCGCGCGCGCGCTTGATGTCGCCTCGCGCGCTCCCTCCCGCGCGCCGCCCGCTCCCGCCGGCCGGCCGCCGCGCCGCCCGGCCAAGCGCGCGGGAGTCGGGGGTGGGTGGAACGGACTTGGCGACGGTGAAGTTCACCAGCTGCGCACAAGAACATCAAAGATGTGTCAAAAGGCAGAAGCAGTACCAAGAATCGAAACAAAATCAAGAGTCACACTCACCAGCGGGCCCGTGGGGAGCATCTCGAGGTCCCATGGGGTCCGGCCCGCAGGCATCGGCGCCCGGGTGTCGACGGCGCTCCGCGCCCGAGTGAGCGCATATGGCCGCTCGAGGGGCGTCGGGAGCATCCGCGACCTCGCCGGGGTCGACGGGGTTGGCCGCCTCGTCATCTCGAAGATGCAGAGTGGCCTCTCCATCAATGGCACGATCCGCCGGTGATGGAGGAAGGCGAGGACGCCCATCGCGTTCGGCCCCGCCGCCGCCGGCGCGCGGCGGGCGGCCGGGGACCGACTCCCCGCCGCCTCCGATGCCGGGCCGTGGACACCCCGTAGCCCCAGGAGTCAGGCCTCTCCTTGAACACCCGACCGGTGTAGGGGGGGAGGCCGGGCTTGGCGTTGCGCAAGTAGAACCATCCCCGCTCCCAGCCGGCGTTGTTCGTCGTCATGGTGCAGGGGATGTAGACGTTCTTGAATTGCCCCCGCAGGGCAAGAGACATCCTGCCGGCGCGCACCGCGCGGCGGGTCATCGGCTCCGTCGTGGGCTGCGTGAAGAGCTCTGCGCGGAAAAGGTGAACCCGCAGCTCCCGCTTGAGCGGGATCCCCCGGGTACCCTTCGCAGACGCCCACGAATGTGGCCGCCTGCGAAATCTCGTTGGGGGCGAAGTTGTGCAGCTCCACGCCGTAGTGGTGGCACATCGCCCGCATGAAGCAGCTCGCCGACGCGTTGAAGCCCCGCTCGTGGTAGCGGATGAAGCTGACCACATAGCCCTCCGGCGGGTTGGGCGCGCGGTCCGCCGCCGGCGGCACTATCCACTCCGCCGGACGTCCGTCTTCATTGGCCGCCAGCTGGCCGGTGACGACCAGCTCGCCAAGGGCCAGCCGGGTCACCGTCGACCTCTCCCAAGCGTACGGCTCCAAGATCGTGAGGGGAGGCTGAGGCGGCGCCATGAAGAAGGCAAAGAAAAGCAGGAGCGGAGGACAAGGAACGGAAGAAAAGCTCTAACGGCGACACCGCACGGTGGCAAGGGCGAGATGAAGACGAAGGGGCGGGGGACTGAAAATGGTGAGGCGTTAAGGTAAAAAACCGCCGTCTCCTCCTCCCCTCAGATTTATAAGCCGACGGGCGAGCTCTCCGGAGCGGATGCCCCGCTCGCATTAACTGCAGGGAATCTTCCCTTCACGTCGACGGACGGGCCCCACCACGACTGCAGCGGCCACATCACTGCAGGCGGGCCATCATCACGGCGAAGACCCGCAGGGACCGAGGCGAAGCCGTCACGTCCGCCTACCACGCCGCCCACTACGCGCTCGCGCGGCCGCAGCGCCTAAAAAGACGCGCCCGCGCTGCAAAAACCGCAGCCTCGACTGCGAGGCATTTAATGACCGGGTCCCTTGCCGAGCAAGGAGAACCCTCGAGCGGGGCGAACCCCTGGCTCGAGACAAGGGCAACCCTCGATGGGATATCGACGTGAGAAGGCCGCCCGGGACCTGCTTGATGTAAGCAGGCACCGCGGGTACCCATGCCACGTAAAACCCTCGAGCGGCACGAGCCCTCGGCTCAAAACGAAAACAGCCCTCGATGGGACATCGACGTGAGAAGGCCGCCGGGACACCGCTTGATGTAGGCGAGGCACGCGCGGCGCCCATGTCACGTAAAACCCTCGAGTGGCACGGGCCCTTGGCCCAAGATGATGTCAGCCCTCGAAGGGACATCGACGTGAGAAGGCCGCCCGGGACCTGCTTGATGTAAAGCAGGCACCGCGGGTACCCATGCCACGTAAAACCCTCGAGCGGCACGAGCCCCCGGCTCGAGACAATATCAACCCTCTAAATAGGGCACGCGCGTGAGAGGGTCGCCCAGGGCCTGCTTGAAGTAAAGCGGGCACCGCAAGCACCCATGCCGCACTGTGCCACCAACCAGCGCCTCGAGGGCCGGCTCGCCCAGACCCCTCGACGGCCGCGAACGCAAAAAGACGGGGCCGCCCAGGCGCCACCCCGCACGGCCCTACTGATCAGAGGTCCGAAGCCTGACCCTCGACGGGTTCGAACAGGCGCCCCAGATCGCAGAGTTAGGGACGACGAGGGCACGCGCATTCGAGCCGTTCCTCGAGCCCGACGGCTCGAGGGTGCCCCACATGTCGTGTTCGAGAGCCAGTGAGGGCAGCTAGTCGGGGGATCCCACCGAGGGAGAGCTTCCGCGCCCTCAGTCCCTAGCGAACGGGACTGAGCCCCACCTAGCAAACCCACGCAAGCGCTTCCATGGACGTGTCTCCGGACCGCGCAGCCTACCCTTATCGAACGAGGCATGGACGTCCACTTGAACCACCCGCTAGCAGCTCGACGAGGAATCCGCAATCCGCGACCCGCTCGATGGGGGTTGCGGAAACCTCACCCTCCGTCCCGCGGAGGGACGGCGAGGGCGCGTTAAAAAAAAACAAGTCGCAAAGCTCTACCCGATCGCCTCGAACGGGCCAAGGCTCGGGGGGCTTGACGCACGGCTACACCTCCTTGAAATTGCACCCGCCGGAGACACGGTGCCGGCGGCGCGTGCACCCCCGAAGCCGGGCCGAAACACCGCCGATGCCGGTTGGAATATGTGCCACGCCCTGCGACCAAATTCTCGCGGTTAACCCCCTGCGAGAGCACCCACACTCTCCCGGGCTTCGGGCTAGGCCGCGGGTCCGCTGACGCGGCCCCACGGAAAGCGTTCGCAGAACAAGGAGGGAAGAACGTCCTATCAGTAGGTTCCAGCATCTGCGGGAGCCTCAATGGAAAACCCACAGATGCTCGGGGGCTACTGTCGGGGACATCCCTAGGGGTCCCCTTTAACAATGGGGGAAAACCTCACTTAAAACCCGCAATGAAACCAAAACACGTTAAGCCTAACCATGCAGGTGCCTAACCATGCAGAACACGGCCCACGCCGCAGGGACCCCGACGGCCCACCAAGGCAGCCTTCTTAGAGATCCCCTCGAGCAGGCCCCGCCCCGCTCGAGGACGCGCGCCCCCTCAGGCGGGCTCCGCCCCGTTCGAGGGACAGCACTTCCCTCGAGCGGGCTCCGCCCCGCTCGAGGGCTCCTCCCCCCTCGAGCGGGTTTCGCCTCGCTCGAGGGTACGTCCCGCCCTCGGCCGGGGGTCCGCCACGCTCGAGGGCGCTCCTCGCGCGTGCGGCGGCCCCCGTACCCGGGCATTTAACGCCCGACACGGGTGGGACGGCGCCATCATGCGCCCGGGGCTCGCGCCCGGTGCCGCCGCA
Organism: Cenchrus americanus; assembly: GCA_947561735.1. Lineage (NCBI taxonomy): Eukaryota > Viridiplantae > Streptophyta > Magnoliopsida > Poales > Poaceae > Cenchrus > Cenchrus americanus. Next base: position 64,520,554 of record OX387240.1, read on the forward strand.
CCAACTCCCCAGGGAGGAACCCATCCCCGTCACTGTGGGAAGGGACTGTGCAGCGCGGCCGGTGTCAGTCCCGTGACACCGTGCGCACGCTCCAGTACGGCTAACGCGCCGAGCCCTCGAAAGGGGGCCGGCGCACCCTCGATTCACTTTCTTGTGACCCTACAGGGTTAGGTGGAGGCGCTAGGCCGGTGGACCGCCATCCCTGCCGCTGTAACGGCGTGGCCGCCGTACCCGCGCGTGCAGGAGCACGCCTGGCGCTGTAGCAACAACTCCGGGCCTGTGAAACGCGTCGGGAAGGAACGCCGTTCTGCCAACTCCTGTACTCCGTACAGGCCTGCGTCAGCACCTCCCTCGAGCCTATTAGAAGACATCACTGTTGACGGATAAAAGACGTATCCCTCTACGATCCGCAAGCGTACGGACCCCACACCTTTTTCACCACGGGATTCCCAAGGTTCTTGTCAATCCGCGGAGCAAGGGGATTACAAGCGTTCGATCAACAACGACTCACTAGCTACTAAAACCCTAACTACTATTATACTAGAAAACAACTAAACTACACTAGAGAGAATGATAAACGATCAAGATAGAAGACACTCGCCCACGGGTCTACGATACTAGAGCATGCAATCGCTTAAAGACATGAAAAACCAATCTAATCTATCGGGGATGTGACCACGGTTTCGCCCTTTCCCTCCTCTCGTCCGTCACTACGCGAAGGTATTCATGACTAGACCTTTGATGGACACGGCGTATTGAATGGATCCAAGGAAGCATTGGAGCTTGTACTCCCTCTACGGCACGGTTGCAAGCCTTAAGCATTAAAGTATATTCAACACAAGATGATAGATAGATAACCCGACAAAGTGCGATTACATCTCAAGATCGATTACAACCCATGGACGAATGAGAAGATTACCCCATCAAGGTGCTGATCATGGAACCGTTGATCATGGTTTCCCTTCCGCCGGTGTCTTCCTTCTTCTCCACGAGAGGGTGCTTCCTTCGAGGTGGTTGATCTCCCGCCGGAGATCCTCCTCCTCTCTCTCTCTAGCTTGTGGATGGCCTTCTGGTGCGAATAACTCCTCTTTTCTGTGTAGGCGGCGCGTCGGGGGTTTTAGGGTCGAAGATCCTTCGAGGGCAAGGAAAACGGGACCGAACCGGTGCCGGAAGTGGGCTGGGCCGGCCGGCCTGGGCCGGCCGCCCGTGCCCAATTCGGCCCAGTTCGGTCGCCCCTTTTGCTCCGTGGGTCCTCGTGCACTTATGTACTTTGCCCCCTCCACTTGCATGATTTTGATGCTGTTATCCTCGCGTCCAAGATGGAGGCTCTCTTTGCATGAAGTTTGATCTTTTACGCTTCAATCCCGGGGGTGTTCCTCGTAGCACTTCGGTCCTCACCACCATTGGAAGTGATTTCAGCAAGCTCATGAACACGAACAAGACTCCATGAATGCTCCTTTGAACTTGTTGCGAATCCGTCCTTTATGTCCATGTTTTCCTACATAAACACAACACTTCCAGATGCATGCACAAAGATGAACTTGTTATATGATTAGTGTGCCTAGTGGCGGGTTAGTTCCATAATCAAATCCAAACCAAAGTGTAATGAACATGCTAGGTGCACCAAAATACACCGTCAACATCTCCCCCACACTTAGCTCTTGCTCGTCCTCGGGCAAGTACTCGTAAAAGAATTTCGTCCAAGGTGTGTAATCGTGTATCATTAATCCTCCTTCACAAGTTAGTCAATCCCTTCATCTTTAATACATAAACACAAAGTAATGATAATCAAACATAAACATGGGCGTTTAGAATTTTTACCACGTCAAGATTTACCCCACAACTCAAACTCTTCACTCGAAGTCTTCAATTTCAGCCATGCTTACTCCTTTGCTTCCATCGGAGGGTTTTTATGGTTTTCAAAACAAAAATTCCTGCAACAAGTATTAGACAAAAATCCTTTCTCCAAGCCTTCTCAAGTCACTCATATGATGTGGCTATCCTAACCAAATTTTATAAAACTCTCACCTCCCATTAATCTCTCATATATCATGTAAAGTGGAGCTATAGGTAGGGCTAGCGCAATCAACACAAGTATTGTCAAACTAAGAACTTCCTCTAATGGTTGTCTACCTTTCAAAGCCAATGATCATGAGAATTAACCATATGTAGGGATATCAAGGATGAGAAGATTTAGAATGGTGGACATGTGCAAGGGCAAAAGAAAATTGTGACTACAAGGCACCAATGATGTCCTCGTTGTCGGATTGCACATGGTTGGAAATAGAGTAAAAGTTTCGTCTCACAGTCAACGTGACATCCTTCCTTACACTTTATTTTTTTTCTTTTCTTTCACTTGATCCATCCCTCTCATATCTTCATTGCTAACTCATCTTTCTCTTTTTCTTTTCTTCTTTCATTCACATATGATTTCTCTTTCTTTCTTCCTTTCTTTTCCATACACATACTTTTTCTCTTTATTTTTCTCTCTCTTGACAACTTTTCAAAGCTTTCAATTCTCTCTTTCCTCGCATGCATACAATCTGAAATTTTTAAATAAATCATGCTAGAGACGAGACGAAACTTTGAAAATAGGTTGTGTTCAAGGAATACGATGTACAAAAGAGATGTATAGGGTTGGGTATGGAATCCGGCGATACTCATGACTTTCGTTGTGAAAGTCATGGACCGAATATATGACGAGGCTAGCAACAAAAGATAAGCACAAGGACATGATCATTGCTCGAAATTAAAACTCACCAAGAGAGAAGGGTCCTAGCCTAACTCATCGTGCTAATCACACTTATGGTGGAGCGAAAAAAATAAACTTGGCTTTGGATAGGAATTTTTTCTTACTCTCAACTTGGAAAAAGAGGTTTTGCTAACCTTTATTACAAGGGTTTTTTAAATAATTTTCAGAACTGAAATCCTCCAATTTTTAGCATCGAACATAGCACAACTAACATGTGAAGCTCAAGATCGAAGTGCGGTATGGGTACTTTAAGTAGTAGCGATTCCACTAAGCACCACGGTAAACGTTTTTCAAACCACATACTCGTGTTCATATATCAAGAATCGAAGATTAAACAAACAAGTAAATAAAGATAAACAATACATAAAACACAAAGATATATATAAAGACTCTTTTTATTTGGTTTTCTTGACTCAACACTAATTTAAGACACTTGCAAAAATTTTAAAACAGACTCAAAAACTAAAGACTCATTAAAACACTAAGACTCTCACACGAAGATTAAACCGAACTTAAACTTGAAGTTCAAAAGCTAAGGCTAGCGAGCTAGCTCTCCCCCACACTTAAAACATACGACGTCCTCGTCGTATCTTACAAAAATCCTAAGGGGAAAACTAGATCTAGTGGTACTTCAAGCAACTTTTGCACCACTTGCCTCTCATGTTTCCAACCATGCCGAAAAGTTTGCGCACGTTGCGGTTAAGGAACTTGTAGTCATCTTCAACTACGCGCTCCAAGTCCTCCATACGCTGCTTCATTGCTTCCATGGCTTGGAGGCATTCGTCGGCCGACGTGTAGAGATCCGCGATGGATTGACGGCAAAATCGACAACACACCGGATGCAGTCCGAAGGGGTCGTCGTCGCCATAATCTCCACCGTTGTCACCACCGTCGTCGCCACCTCTATTGTCGTTGCCTTCGCCACCGTCGTTGCTGTCGCCGTTGGGGCCTTCGGGAGTCCTTTCATTGGGCTGCTCATCCCAATCATCATCATCTCTACCGGCAGCCGCCCACGAGCTCGGGCTATGATCGTCGGAGTAGTCGCTATCCCCATAATCCTTAGGCTCTGGCGACACCTCCTTGTAATCTTTGCGCTTGATGCCTTGGAGGCGTGCCGACCTTCGAACGGGTGTAGGGACCTTCTCTCCTTCGACGGGGTTGCGAGATGCAAGAGCTCCGGTCGGGACACGTCCTCCGCAACGGATACGTGCGGTCCTCTTGACGGGTAGCTTGAGCTCGCATCGCATCGCCTCCTCCATCGATGGCTTCTTGGCTTCTAGCTTCAACTCTAAGCTTTTTGGAGGCGCAATGGCTGCTACAAGGGTGCAACACATTGCTTGAAAGGTTTGATTCTCGAGCTCCCAACTCGGCCAAATAAATAGTCCTGAGAGAAAAGCCCTGGGAACCTTATTTTCCTTTTTTACACTTCCCTTAAAATTTTCCAACCAAACAAGGAAGTCAAAAAGGAGCAATTCGGCGAAATTCGGCGTCATCGGGCGTCGGGCCCCTCCGGGCCGGTCCGCCGGGCCGGGCGGCCCACCCTGCCTCGGGGGCGGGCCGGTCGGAGTTTTTGCACACCGCCCTATTTTTTCTTCCTTAGCCCATGGGAAAAAGTTGGCCCAAGTAAATCTTCGCGAAAAACTCCGGAAAACTAAAAGAAAAATTATTTACGAAGTTGATGCCTTGTTTTTCGTCCTAGGCGGGACGTTCGGGCTCTTCCTCCATGGTGAAGACGTCAACATGGTGAAGGGGCACGACATCGGGTTCGTAGTAAACCTTAAGCCGCCGACCATTCACCACAAATTGATCGCCGTTTATATCCATAATGGTTCTTGCTCCGTTGGAGAACACCGAATGCACAACATAAGGTCCGTCCCACTTGCTTTGCAATTTCCCCTTTCCGAAGGTTTTAAACCTCGAATTGTAGAGGAGGACCTTATCTCCTTCTTTAAATTCTTTTTTCTTCAATATTTTATCATACCACCTTTTGATTCTCTCCTTGTATATGCTTGCGTTTTCATATGCTTTCAACCTCAACTCCTCTAGCTCGCTTATTTGAATTCTTCGTTTCACTATCGCGGCATCGAGATCAAGGTTCATCTCTTTAATCGCCCAATAGGCTTTATGTTCCAACTCAACCGGAAGGTGGCAAGCTTTTCCATAGACGAATTGATAAGGGGTCATACCTATCGGTGTTTTAAACGCCGTTCGATAAGCCCATAAAGCTCCGTCTAATTTCTTTGACCAATCCTTGCCTCCCTTCTCTATGGTCTTGTTGAGTATGCTTTTTAATTGCCTATTTGACGTATCCGCTTGTCCGTTGGTTTGTGGGTGATAGGCTGTGGAGACCCTATGCTCAATTCCCAACTTGGACAAGCACTTTTTGAAGTTCTTCCCGGTGAAATGAGTTCCTCCATCACTTATCAAGATTCTCGGTGTACCGAAACGGGGAAAAATCACGTTCTTGATCATAGTAATGGACTCCTCCGTGGAAGCTTTACGACATGGTATAGCCTCTACCCACTTGGATACATAATCAACCATAACAAGTATATACTCGAATCCAAATGAGTTTTTAAAAGGCCCCATGAAGTCTATGCCCCATACATCGAATATGTCGATTTGCAAGTTGTATTTCAAAGGCATAGAATTTCTTTGAGAGATGTTTCTGGTTTTTTGGCATTCGGGGCATGACGCAACATATCTTTTAGTATCTTCATGCATCTCCGGCCAATAGAATCCGCTTGACCATACTTTTGCTTCGGTTCGAAAAATGGCTATAGTGTCCACCGTACTCCGCCGAGTGGCACTTCCTTAGAATCTCAAGCCTCTCTTCTCTTGGCACACATCTTCTCATCACTCCATCATTGCCAAGCTTGAAGAGGTATGGTGCATCCCAAAAGTATTTCTTACTTTCAGAGATTATCTTCCTTTGAGTGTTTTTGTCTAGATGATCGAGGGGCATCTTTCGAATTGCTCGAATGATGTCGATCATCCAAGTATCTTTATCAAGCACTCTATAGAGGTGGTCATCTCTCATCTTATCTTCTATGGGCTCTTTATCATCTTGTCCACGATTCATCCTAGACAAATGATCGGCCACAACATTCTCCACCCCCTTTTTATCACGAATTTCAACATCAACCTCTTGGAGAAGAAGGATCCAACGAATCAAACGTGGTTTAGCTTCCTTCTTAGCCAAGAGATACTTGATGGCTGCGTGATCGGTGTAAACAATGACTTTCGAGTTCACGATGTAAGATCTGAATTTTTCGAAAGCAAATACCACCGCTAGCAACTCTTTTTCCGTAGTGGCGTAATTTAATTGTGCCCCACTAAGAGTTTTGCTAGCGTAGTAAACGGCGTGAACTCGGCCTTCCTTTCTTTGTCTTAAGACCGCGCCTACGGCGTAGTCACTTGCGTCACACATGATCTCGAAAGGTTGGCTCCAATCCGGGGGTTGGATGATGGGAGCACTCACCAACGCATTTTTCAAGGTCCGGAATGCCGCTAGACACTTCTCATCAAAGTCGAAAGCCACATCCTTTTGAAGAAGGTGCGTCAAAGGCTTAGTGATCTTCGAGAAGTCCTTTATAAATCTTCTATAGAATCCGGCATGGCATAGAAAGCTCCTTAAGGACTTGACATCCATAGGAGGTGGGAGTTGCTCAACCGTCTCTACCTTAGCCTTGTCCACTTCAATTCCTCTCTCGGATATAACATGTCCGAGCACTATGCCTTGCTTAACCATGAAGTGGCACTTTTCCCAATTTACAACCAAATCTACCTCCGCACACCTTGTAAGGACCTTTTCTAAGTTTGCTAAGCAATCCATGAACGTCTTCCCGTAAACGGAAAAATCATCCATAAACACTTCAACAATTTCTTCGATGAATTCCGAAAACACGGCCATCATGCAATGTTGAAAAGAGGCCGGAGCGTTGCATAGGCCGAAGGGCATCCTCCTATATGCAAACGTTCCGTAAGGGCACGTAAACGTTGTCTTATGTTGATCTTCGGGTGAATAGGAATTTGCATGAACCCCGAGTATCCATCGAGAAAGCAAAAATAAGCGTGGTTTGCTAACCTCTCGAGCATCTCGTCTATGAACGGTAGGGGGAAGTGATCTTTCTTCGTCGCTTTGTTAAGCTTACGGTAATCGATACACATCCGCCACCCGGTCACGGTTCTTTGCGGTATCAACTCGTTCTTCTCATTCTTCACCACGGTCAAACCTCCTTTCTTCGGTACACAATGTACCGGGCTCACCCATTCGCTATGCGGAACCGGGTAGATGATTCCGGCATCAAGTAACTTGATAACCTCTTTCTTTACTACCTCTCGCATGGCATGGGTTAGCCTCCTTTGGTGGTCCACTACAGGTTTACATTGGTCTTCCATTGGTATACGATGAGTGCAAAAGGCTGGGCTAATACCTTTGAGATCATTAATTGAATATCCAATCACCTTCCTATGTTTTTTTAATAAAATCAGCAACGCTTCATTTTCTTCGGGACTCAACTCGTCGCTCACAATGATTGGATAAGTTTTGTCCGGGCCCAAAAATTCATATTTTAATCCCTTGGGCAAAGGTTTAAGGTCTACCTCGGGCACTTGTGGCTCCTCGGGTTTGATTTCTCCTATGTCTTCGAACTTCTCTTCCTCCACACTACCATCATGCGGCTCTAAGCCTTTTGTTGCTTCCTCTAGTTCTTCATCTTGTTGATTACTAATTTGATTTTCCATTGCTCTTTGCAGAGGGTCTCTAAGGGTTTCAACAAAACAAAGACTATCTATCTCTTCTACTTCTTCATCTTCGGGAGGAAAAGGTGTAAGGTGTTTAGAAGCACGAAGAAAGTTATATGTGTACTTTGTTCCATTAAGGTTCATTGTTACTTTGCCTTCTCCGGCATCTAACACGGCATCAACCAACTTAAGAAAAGGCCTACCTAAGATTATATGATCAGAATTACCATGGTAAGCATCAATAACAAAGAAATCGGTTGGTATATAGTTTCTAGAGATTTTTACTTTCATGTTGCAAGAAATACCTAGAGGTTTGCTAGTTCTACCATCTCCCATAATTAATTTCGTTGATGTTGTAGCTAAGTCTAGGTTGTGGTATTGAACTTTATCATAAGTTTTAGAAGATAGAACACTTACTTGGGCTCCGATGTCGCATAAAGCTTTGCATTGAACTCCGTTGATCTCGCAACTCAAGTGCGGCGTCATCTTCTCTTCTTCTTCGGATCCTATCGAGTAAATTTCAGCGAGGCGAGCGTATGGTGATGCTTCGGGCTTGATCCCCATGATTCTCTTCACCTCGGCAATATGTTCCGGATCCACCACATCATCTCCAAAGAGCTTTTCAAAAATCTCACCGGTGGTTTCGAGGTCGTATGAATTTTCAGCTTTCTTCTCCGGTGGGAAATCCACTTCTAATGCTCTTGCCATTCCCTTTTGATTAGGGAACGGTCTTCTCTTGTCGAATACTTCTCCGTAATCAATAAGAACCCAATCCATTGGTTCGAACTCCCTTAGTGGCTTCGCGCTTGACATGCTTCTCTTGTTCGTCTCATTTGGTGCGGCGAAGTCGACGCTTGGTGTAGTTCTTGACTTGATGTGTTCTTGTTCAAGCTTTTCCATGATTGGCTCCTCTTTTGTGACTTCCGGGGTTGCCTCTTTAGAAAAATCAGCAAGCTTCTTCTTCCTTGAATTGAATTCCGGCTCTTCCGCAAGTCTTGTTTCCCAATCTCTTCGCATGGCAGCCGCTTTACTAATTTTTTGTAGAAGTTGGGCGGCTTCCGTGAGTGTTTTCTCCATGAGATCCCCACCCGCACACATTTCGACGTGTCGCATGCAACTAGGGGTTAGGGAAAAGAAAAATGTATGCAAGAGTACGTCACCGGTGAAACCGAGTTTTGGTCCTTGTTCGATTAATTCATTAAACCTATCCCAGGCTTGGTCTATCCCTTCCTCTTCTCCTTGCATGAAAGTGATCACTTGCCTCCTTAGATGTTGAACCTTGCTAATTGGAAAGAACTTCTCACAAAACTTCTTTGTCAACTTGTTCCAATTGCCTTCAACGTCAAAGGACGCAACCGAATACCATGTCTTTGCTTTGCCGGCAAGTGAGTAGGGAAAGAGATTCCATTTGAACCATTCATCGGGAACTCCTTCTTGACGCACCATGTTGCATATTGTCGTGAAATCCCTTATGTGTCTATATGGGTTCTCCGTAACCATCCCTTCAAATGGGTTTTCCGCCACCATCTTGATGATCTTGGATTTAATTTCATACTTGGTCGCTTTGAGCTTCGAATCCGACTCTTGTACTTTTATGTCTTCACATCGAGGGCTAGCGTAATCCCTTAATGATTTCTCCGGTTCTTCCACGGGTTGATTAACGAACTCCATCTAGACAATAAGATAAAAACAAAAACAAAAACGAAACAAGTGTTTTTCTAGATAATATATGTTAGATATAGCAAATAAAAGATAAACTAAAATATAAAACTAAGTTAGATGCAAATCAAACGATGTAAACTAACTTGCTCCCCGGCAACGGCGCCAGAAAAAGGGGCTTGTTGACGGATAAAAGACGTATCCCTCTACGATCCGCAAGCGTACGGACCCCACACCTTTTTCACCACGGGATTCCCAAGGTTCTTGTCAATCCGCGGAGCAAGGGGATTACAAGCGTTCGATCAACAACGACTCACTAGCTACTAAAACCCTAACTACTATTATACTAGAAAACAACTAAACTACACTAGAGAGAATGATAAACGATCAAGATAGAAGACACTCGCCCACGGGTCTACGATACTAGAGCATGCAATCGCTTAAAGACATGAAAAACCAATCTAATCTATCGGGGATGTGACCACGGTTTCGCCCTTTCCCTCCTCTCGTCCGTCACTACGCGAAGGTATTCATGACTAGACCTTTGATGGACACGGCGTATTGAATGGATCCAAGGAAGCATTGGAGCTCGTACTCCCTCTACGGCACGGTTGCAAGCCTTAAGCATTAAAGTATATTCAACACAAGATGATAGATAGATAACCCGACAAAGTGCGATTACATCTCAAGATCGATTACAACCCATGGACGAATGAGAAGATTACCCCATCAAGGTGCTGATCATGGCACCGTTGATCATTGTTTCCCTTCCGCCGGTGTCTTCCTTCTTCTCCACGAGAGGGTGCTTCCTTCGAGGTGGTTGATCTCCCGCCGGGAGATCCTCCTCCTCTCTCTCTAGCTTGTGGATGGCCTTCGGTGCGAATAACTCCTCTTTTCGTGTTGGCGGCGCGTCGGGGGTTTTAGGGTCGAAGATCCTTTGAGGGCAAGGAAAACGGGACCGAACCGGTGCGGAAGTGGGCCGGGCCGGCCGGCCTCCGGGGCCGGCCGGCCTGTGCCCACCCGGCCCGGTTCGGTCGCCCCTTTTGCTCCGTGGGTCCTCGTGCACTTATGTACTTTGCCCCCTCCACTTGCATGATTTTGATGTCGTTATCCTCGCGTCCAAGATGGAGGCTCTCTTTGCATGAAGTTTGATCTTTTACGCTTCAATCCCCGGGGGTGTTCCTCGTAGCACTTCGGTCCTCACCACCATTGGAAGTGATTTCAGCAAGCTCATGAACACGAACAAGACTCCATGAATGCTCCTTTGAACTTGTTGCGAATCCGTCCTTTATGTCCATGTTTTCCTACATAAACACAACACTTCCAGATGCATGCACAAAGATGAACTTGTTATATGATTAGTGTGCCTAGTGGCGGGTTAGTTCCATAATCAAATCCAAACCAAAGTGTAATGAACATGCTAGGTGCACCAAAATACACCGTCAACAATCACCACCATCCGCTGCTCTCCTACCCTCGAACCGCCACTGTTCGGGTACAAGTCAGGCCATGATGACCAGATCGCTGCAAGGATCGCCCGGACGGCCGCCCACTCTCCGACATAGCACGTCGCACTTCCCCACGTAGCTAGGTAGCGCGGCGCGCATGTAAACCGCCTCCCCCTTGATCTATAAAAGGGGGAGCGAACCCCCCAGCCGCAGGGGAGACAAGACAGCAGACAACAGGAGCCTTTTACACACACCACGTACTCAGTCCCCAATTCTCCCACAACATCTTCAGCCAGGGACTTGGAAGCCTTGCTTCCTCTCCCGCCTTGCTTGTAGCCGCCCCACTACAGGCACCCCCGGTGCTAAGTAATATAGTGCCTCGAGCACGCCACTGCTGGACGTACGGCCCCCTCGGCCGGAACCAGGATAAAACCTTGTGTCACTTGTTACTTAGCATCGACCATTGAGGGATAGACCTCGGCGCTTTCTACTGGTTAGTGTCGGGACCACATTCCGCACCGACAAAGTTCTTTCCAATTAGCAAGGTTCAACATCTAAGGAGGCAAGTGATCACTTTCATGCAAGGAGAAGAGGAAGGGATAGACCAAGCCTGGGATAGGTTTAATGGATTGATCGAACAAGGACCAAAACTCGGCTTCACCGGTGACGTACTCTTGCATACATTTTTCTTTTCCCTAACCCCTAGTTGCATGCGACACGTCGAAATGTGTGCAGGTGGGGATCTCATGGAGAAAACACTCACGGAAGCCGCCCAACTTCTACAAAAAGTTAGTAAAGCGGCTGCCATGCGAAGAGATTGGGAAACAAGACTTGCGGAAGAGCCGGAATACAATTCAAGGAAGAAGAAGCTTGCTGATTTTTCTAAAGAGGCAACCCCGGAAGTCACAAAAGAGGAGCCAATCATGGAAAAGCTTGAACAAGAACACATCAAGTCAAGAACTACGCCAAGCGTCGACTTCGCCACACCAAATGAGACGAACAAGAGAAGCATGTCAAGCGCGAAGCCACTAAGGGAGTTCGAACCAATGGATTGGGTTCCTATTGATTACGGAGAAGTATTCGACAAGAGAAGACCGTTCCCTAATCAAAAGGGAATGGCAAGAGCATTGGAAGTGGATTTCCCACCGGAGAAGAAAGCTGAAAATTCATACGACCTCGAAACCACCGGTGAGATTTTTGAAAAGCTCTTTGGAGATGACGTGTTGGATCCGGAACATATTGCTGAGGTGAAGAGAACCATGGGGATCAAGCCCGAAGCATCACCATACGCTCGCCTCGCTGAAATTTACTCGATAGGATCCGAAGAAGAAGAGAAGATGACACCACACTTGAGTTGCGAGATCAACGGAGTTCAATGCAAAGCTTTATGCGACATCGGAGCCCAAGTAAGTGTTCTATCTTCTAAAATTTACGATGAAGTTCAAGACCACAACCTAGACTTAGCTCCAACATCAATGAAATTAATTATGGGAGATGGTAGAACTATCAAACCTCTAGGTATTGCTTGCAACATGAAAGTAAAAATCTCTAGAAATTATATACCAACCGATTTCTTTGTTATTGATGCTTACCATAGTAATCATGATCATATAATCTTAGGTAGGCCTTTTCTTAAGTTGGTTGATGCCGTGTTAGATGCCGGAGAAGGCAAAGTAACAATGAACCTTAATGGAACAAAGTACACATATAACTTTCTTCGTGCTTCTAAACACCTTACACCTTTTCCTCCCGAAGATGAAGTAGAAGAGATAGATAGTCTTTGTTTTGTTGAAACCCTTAGAGACCCGCTGCAAAGAGCCATGGAAAATCAAATTAGTAATCAACAAGATGAAGAGCTAGAGGAAGCTACAAAAGGCTTAGAGCCGCATGATGGTAGCGTGGAGGAAGAGAAATTCGAAGACATAGGAGAAATCAAACCCGAGGAGACACAAGTGCCCGAGGTAGACATTAAACCTTTGCCCAAAGGATTAAAGTATGAATTTTTGGGCCCAGACAAAACTTATCCAGTCATTGTGAGCGACGAGTTGAGTCCCGAAGAAAATGAAGCGTTGCTGGTTTTATTAAAAAACATAGGAAGGTGATTGGATACTCGATTAATGATCTCAAAGGTATTAGCCCAGCCTTTTGCACTCATCGTATACCAATGGAAGACCAATGTAAGCCTGTAGTGGACAACCAAAGGAGGCTAACTCATGCCATGCGATAGGTAGTAAAGAAAGAGGTTATCAAGTTACTTGATGTCGGAATCATCTACCCGGTTCCGCATAGCGAATGGGTGAGCCCGGTACATTGTGTACCGAAGAAAGGAGGTTTGACCGTGGTGAAGAATGAGAAGAACGAGTTGATACCACAAAGAACCGTGACCGGGTGGCGGATGTGTATCGATTATCGTAAGCTTAACAAAGCGACGAAGAAAGATCACTTCCCCCTACCGTTCATTGACGAGATGCTCGAGAGGTTAGCAAACCACGCTTATTTTTGCTTTCTCGATGGATACTCGGGGTTCATGCAAATTCCCATTTACCCGGAAGATCAACATAAGACAACGTACGTGCCCTTACGAAACGTTTGCATATAGGAGGATGCCCTTCGGCCTGTGCAACGCTCCGGCCTCTTTTCAACGTTGCATGATGGCCGTGTTTTCGGAATTCATCGAAGAAATTGTTGAAGTGTTTATGGATGATTTTTCCGTTTACGAGAAGACGTTCATGGATTGCTTAGCAAACTTAGAAAAGGTCCTTACGAGGTGTGCGGAGGTAGATTTGGTGTTAAATTGGGAAAAGTGCCACTTCATGGTCAAGCAAGGCATAGTGCTCGGACATGTTATATCCGAGAGAGGAATTGAAGTGGACAAGGCTAAGGTAGAGACGGTTGAGCAACTCCCACCTCCTACGGATGTTAAGTCCTTAAGGAGCTTTCTAGGCCATGCCGGATTCTATAGAAGATTTATAAAGGACTTCTCGAAGATCACTAAGCCTTTAACGCACCTTCTTCAAAAGGATGTGGCTTTCGACTTTGATGAGAAGTGTCTAGCGGCATTCCGGACCTTGAAAAATGTGTTGGTGAGTGCTCCCATCATCCAACATCCGGATTGGAGCCAACCTTTCGAGATCATGTGTGACGCAAGTGATTACGCCGTAGGCGCGGTCTTGGGTCAAAGAAAGGAAGGCCGAGTTCACGCCGTTTACTATGCTAGCAAAACTCTTAGTGGGGCACAATTAAATTATGCCACTACGGAAAAGGAGTTCCTAGCGGTGGTATTTGCTTTCGAAAAATTCAGATCTTACATCGTGAACTCGAAGGTCATTGTTTACATCGATCACGCAGCCATCAAGTATCTCTTGGCTAAGAAGGAAGCTAAACCACATTTGATTCATTGGATCCTTCTTCTCCAAGAATTTGATGTTGAAATTCGTGATAAAAAGGGGGTGGAAAATGTTGTGGCCGATCATTTGTCCAGGATGAATCGTGGACAAGATGATAAAGAGCCCATAGAAGATAAGATGAGAGATGACCACCTCTATAGAGTGCTTGATAAAGATACTTGGATGATCGACATCATTCGAGCAATTCGAAAAATGCCCCTCGATCATTTAGATAAAAACACTCAAAGGAAGATAATCTCCGAAAGTAAGAAATATTTTTGGGATGCACCATACCTCTTCAAGCTTGGCAATGATGGAGTGATGAGAAGATGTGTGCCAAGAGAAGAAAGGGTTGAGATTCTAAGGAAGTGCCACTCGGCGGAGTACGGTGGACACTATAGCCATTTTCGAACCCAAGCAAAGGTATGGTCGAGCGGATTCTATTGGCCGGAGATGCATGAAGATACTAAAAGATGTGTTGCATCATGCCCCGAATGCCAAAGGACCGGAAACATCTCCCAAAGAAATTCTATGTCTTTGAAATACAACTTGCAAATCGACATATTCGATGTATGGGGCATAGACTTCATGGGGCCTTTTAAATACTCATTTGGATTCGAGTACATCCTAGTCATGGTTGATTATGTATCCAAGTGGGTAGAGGCAATACCATGTCGTAAAGCTTCCACGGAGGAGTCCATCACTATAATCAAGAACGTGATTTTTCCCCATTTCGGTACACTGAGAATCTTGATAAGTGATGGAGGAACTCATTTCACTGGGAAGAATTTCAAAAAGTGCTTGTCCAAGCTGGGAATTGAGCATAGGGTCTCTACGGCCTACCACCCACAAACCAACGGACAAGCGGAGACGTCAAATAGGCAATTAAAAAGCATACTCAACAAGACCATAGAGAAGGGAGGCAAGGATTGGTCAAAGAAATTAGACGGAGCTTTACGGGCTTATCGAACGGCGTTTAAAACACCGATAGGTATGACCCCTTATCAATTCGTCTATGGAAAAGCTTGCCACCTTCCGGTTGAGTTGGAACATAAAGCCTATTGGGCGATTAAAGAGATGAACCTTGATCTCAATGCCGCGGTGGTGAAACGAAGAATCCAAATAAGCGAGCTAGAGGAGTTGAGGTTGAAAGCATATGAAAACGCAAGCATATACAAGGAGAGAATCAAAAGGTGGTATGATAAAAGATTAAAGAAAAAAGAATTTAAAGAAGGAGATAAGGTCCTCCTCTACAATTCGAGGTTTAAAACCTTCGGAAAGGGGAAATTGCAAAGCAAGTGGGACGGACCTTACGTTGTGCGTTCGGTGTTCTCCAACGGAGTGGTAACCATTATGGATATAAATGGCGATCAATTTGTGGTGAATGGACAGCGGCTTAAGGTTTACTATGAACCCGACGTCGTGCCCCTTCACCATGTTGACGTCTTCACCATGGAGGAAGAGCCCGAACGTCCCGCCTAGGACGAAAAACAAGGCATGAATTTCTGTAAATAGTTTTTCTTTTAGTTTTCTGGAGTTTTTCGCGAAGATTTCTCGGGCCAACTTTTCCCCATGGGCTAAGGAAGAAAAAATAGGGCGGTGTGCAAAAAACCGGACCGGCCGGCCCCCGGCGGGGGTGGGCCGGCCGGCCGTGCGGACCAGCCCGGAGGGTCCCGGCGTCCGATGATGCCGAATTTCGCCGAATTGCTCCTTTTTGACTTCCTTGTTTGGTCGAAAATTTTAAGGGAAGTGTAAAAAAGGAAAATAAGGTTCCCAGGGCTTTTCTCTCAGGACTATTTATTTGGCCGAATTGGGAGCTCGAGGATCAAACCTTTCAAGCAATATTTTGCACCCTTGTAGCAGCCATTGTGCCTCCAAGAAGCTTAGAGTTGAAGCTAGAAGCCAAGAAGCCATCGATGGAGGAGGCGATGCGATGCGAGCTCAAGCTACCCGTCAAGAGGACCGCACGCATCCGTTGCGGAGGGCGTGTCCCGACCGGAGCTCTTGCATCTCGCAACCCCGCTGAAGGAGAGAAGGTCCCTACAACCGTTCGAAGGTCGGCACGCATCCAAGGCATCAAGCGCAAAGACTACAAGGAGGTGTCGCCAGAGCCTAAGGATTATGGGGATAGCGACTACTCCGACGATCGTAGCCCGAGCTCGTGGGCGGCCGCTGGTAGAGATGATGATGATTGGGATGAGCAGCCCAAGGAAAGGACTCCCGAAGGCCCCAACGGCGACGGCAACGATGGCAACGAAGGCGACGACAAAGGAGGTGGCGACGACGGTGGTGACAACGGTGGAGATTATGGCGACGACGACCCCTTCGGATTGCATCTGATGTGTTGTCGAGCTTGCCTTCAATCCATCGCGGATCTCTACACGTCGGCCGACGAATGTCTCCAAGCCATGGAAGCGATGAAGCAGCGTATGGAGGACTTGGAGCGCGTAGTCGAAGACGACTACAAGTTCCTTAACCGTAACGTGCGCAAACTTTTCGACATGGTTGGAAACATGAGAGGCAAGTGGTGCAATACTTGCTTGAAGTACCACTAGATCTAGTTTTCCCCTTAGGATTTTTGTAAGATACGACGAGGACGTCGTATGTTTTAAGCGTGGGGGAGAGCTAGCTCGCTAGCCTTAGCTTTTGAACTTCAAGTTTAGGTTCGGTTTAATCTTCGTGTGAGAGTCTTAGTGTTTTTAATGAGTCTTTAGTTTTTGAGTGTGTTTTAAAATGTTTGCAAGTGTCTTAAATTAGTGTTGAGTCAAGAAAACCAAATAAAAAGTCTTTATATATATCTTTGTGTTTTATGTATTGCTTATCTTTATTCACTTGTTTGTTTAATCTTCGATTCTTGATACATGAACATAAGTATGTGGTTTGAAAAATGTTTACCGTGGTGCTTAGTGGAATTGCTACTAATTAAAGTACCCATACCGCACTTCGATCTTGAGCTTCACATGTTAGTTGTGCTATGTTCGATGCTAAAAATTGGAGGATTTCAGTTCTGAAAATTATCTTTAAACCCTTGTAATAAAGGTTAGCAAAACCTCTTTTTCCAAGTTGAGAGTAAGAAAAAAATTCCTATCCAAAGCCAAGTTTATATTTTTTCGCTCCACCATAAGTGTGATTAGCACGATGAGTTAGGCTAGGACCCTTCTCTCTTGGTGAGTTTTAATTTCGAGCAATGATCATGTCCTTGTGCTTATCTTTTGTTGCTAGCCTTGTCATATATTCGGTCACGTGACCTTCACAATGAAAGTCACGTCCGTCGCCGGATTCCATACCCAACCCTATACATCTCTTTTGTACATCGTATTCCTTGAACACAACCTATTTTCAAAGTTTCGTCTTGTCTCTAGCATGATTTATTCAAAATTTCAGATTGTATGCATGCGAGGAAAGAGAGAATTGAAAGCTTTGGAAAGTTGTCAAGAGAGAGAAAAAATAAAGAGAAAAAGTATGAGTATGGAAAAGAAAGAAAGAAAGAAAAAAATCATATGTGAATGAAAGAAGAAAAAGAAAAAGATGAGGTAGCAATGAAGATATGAGAGGGATGGATAAAGTGAAAGAAAAAAAGTGTAAGGAAGGGTGTCACGTTGATTGTGAGACGAAACTTTTACTCTATTTCCAACCATGTGCAATCCGACAACGAGGACATCATTGGTGCCTTGTAGTCACAATTTTCTCTTGCCCTTGCACATGTCCACCATTCTAAATCTTCTCATCCTTGATATCCCTACATATGGTTAATTCTCATGATCATTAGCTTTGAAAGGTAGACAACCATTAGAGGAAGTTCTTAGTTTGACAATACTTGTGTTGATTGCGCTAGCCCTACCTATAGCTTCACTTTACATGATATATGAGAGATAAATGGGAGGTGAGAGTTTTATAAAACTTGGTTAGGATAGCCACTTCATATGAGTGACTTGAGAGAGCTTGGAGAAAGGTTTTTGTCTAATACTTGTTGCAGGAATTTTTGTTTTGAAAATCATAAAAACCCTCCGATGGAAGCAAAGAAGTAAGCATGGTTGAGATCGAAAGCTTCGAGTGAAGAGTTTGAGTTGTGGGGTGAAACTTGACGTGGTAAAAATTCTAAACGCCCATGTTTATGTTTGATTATCAATACTTTGTGTTTATGTATTAAAGATGAACGGATTGACTAACTTGTGAAGAAGGATAAGTGGTATATGATTACAACACCTTGGACGAAGTTCTTTTACGAGTACTTGCTCGAGGACGAGCAAGAGCTAAGTGTGGGGGAGATGTTGACGGTGTATTTTGGTGCACCTAGCATGTTCATTACACTTTGGTTTGGATTTGATTATGGAACTAACCCGCCACTAGGCACACTAATCATATAACAAGTTCATCTTTGTGCATGCATTTGGAAGTGTTGTGTTTATGTAGGAAAACATGGACATAAAGGACGGATTCGCAACAAGTTCAAAGGAGCATTTACGGAGTCTTGTTCGTGTTCATGAGCTTGATGAAATCACTTCCAATGGTGGCGAGGACCGAAGTGCTACGAGGAACACCCCCGGGGATTGAAGCGTAAAAGATCGAACTTCATGCGAAGAGAACCTCCATCTTGGACGCGAGGATAACAGTGTCAAAATCATGCAAGTGGAGGGGGCAAAGTACATAAGTGCACGAGGACCCACGGAGCAAAAGGGGCGACCGAACCGGGCCGAATTGGGCCTGGGCCGGCCGGCCCAGGCCGGCCGGCCCGGCCTAGTTCCGGCACCCGGTTCGGTCCCGTTTTCCTTGCCCTCGAAGGATCTTCAACCCTAAAAGCCCCGAGGCGCCGCCAACACCAAGAGGAGGAGTCATTCGCACCAGAAGGCCATCCACAAGCTAGAGAGAGAGGAGGAGGATCTCCGGTGGGAGATCAACCACCTCGAAGGAAGCACCCTCTCGTGGAGAAGAAGGAAGACACCGGCGGAAGGGAAACCATGATCAACGGTGCCATGATCAACACCTTGATGGGGTAATCTTCTCATTCGTCCATGGGTTGTAATCGATCTTGAGATGTAATCGCACTTTGTCGGATTAGCTATCTATCATCTTGTGTTGAATATACTTTAATGCTTAAGGTTAGCTACCATGCCGTAAAGGGAGTAGAGCTCCAATGCTTCCTTGGATCCATTCAATACGCCGTGTCCATCAAAGGTCTAGTCATGAATACCTTCGCGTAGTGACAGTACGAGAGGAGGGAAAGGGCGAAACCGTGGTCACAACTCCGATAGATTAGATTGGTTTTCATGTCTTTAAGCGATTGCATGCTCTAGTATCGTAGACCCGTGGGCGAGTGTCTTTTATCTTGATATCTTAATCGTTCTCTCTAGTGTAGTTTAGTTGTTTTCTAGTTTAATAGTAAGTTAGGGTTTTAGTAGCTAAGTGTGTCATAGTAGATCGAACGCTTGTAATCCCCTTGCTCTGCGGA
Organism: Cenchrus americanus; assembly: GCA_947561735.1. Taxonomy (NCBI): domain Eukaryota; kingdom Viridiplantae; phylum Streptophyta; class Magnoliopsida; order Poales; family Poaceae; genus Cenchrus; species Cenchrus americanus. Next base: position 64,539,994 of record OX387240.1, read on the forward strand.
TTGACAAGAACCTTGGGAATCCCGTGGTGAAAAAGGTGTGGGGTCCGTACGCTTGCGGATCGTAGAGGGATACGTATTTTATCCGTCAACAATCCCCTCCCTTTAATGACAAAGAAAGTAGTTGGAAGGGTCTTACTACCGATGGTGAGCTCCATGCAGATTGCACCTTGAGCCGGAGAGATGTTTCCTTCGAAATCCACCAGCATCATGTCGGTCTGGGTTAGATCTTCATCAGACTTCCCAATCTTGCGTAGCATGGCGTATGACATGAGATTGACTGCTGCTCCTCCATCTACAAGCATCCCGGTACTGGTTTCCCATTGACAAAACCTTTGAGAAACAATGTCTTCAAGTGCTTTCTTTTTTCATCTTTTGGCTTCTTAAAGATATCTTGTGTAGGTCCCAGTGTTAATTGAATCATGCCAAGTTCTTTATCAGACACATCTGAATCAACCAGAGCCATAAAATCTTTTGGTAGGAAGACAACCATGTTTATATCAGCTTGTGGTTTGTCATCCTTCCCATCATCGTCCTTAGGCTTTGGGCGCCATACTTTAGACCGAACCTTCTTTTTGTCCAGCACATGCCTTTCTGCTTTTTCTCGTTGTTCTAGCTGTCGTAGCCGCTGGACTCTCCTTTTCTGGGATTTGATCAAGCAATCTGGACACCATTGTGGATTAGGATTCTTGTGTGATCAGCTTGACTCTTTATCGTCCAGTTGCAGAGTGTGTCGATGTTCAGGACCTCGGCACATGATATCCTCATCAGGGACCAAGGAATCAGCAGCTGATCATTTGACTCTTCATTGACTCGACCTCCCAGCCGATCATGAACGCTGGCCTTGCCCCCAGCCGATCGTGGATGCTAACTTTTCCCCCCAACCGTTGATGAATTGGGATTCGTTGATTGCTGAATTCGCGGTGATCACCAGCTCCAGACCTTCTGTCGTTGAAGCAAACCCTTTTGGATGAGCTATTATTGTTATAAGCCTCCTTGCACTCTGGACAATTTTCTGTCGTTGGTAGCTTGATCCCTTCTTCCCAACAGTACTTGAGGAACAGACATCTCCGATGTCCTTCATTGTGTCGTGCCCACTCTTCTCTTCTATTTACTTTCTCTTGTCGGTGCTGAAACTTGTTGATCAGCATCTGGGACGTGACAAGTCGGCGTGGCTTCAATTTTCCTTCAAGTAGCAACCCTTTTTCTTTGACATCGGCAGCAGTTGCTTGTACCTTGGGATCAATAACTCCTTTATTCTGAGCCGATTCGGATGTCAGCAACCTAACACGTGACATGTCTTTGCTAGACACCTCAACTGTATTAGTTGGTAAGGGGTGCTGATCAATCTTCATCGGCTTTTCAGCTTTGGTGGGGGTTTCAAACTTAAGCCTCCCTTGTTCAATAGCAGATTGGATTTGTTGTCTGAAGATCTAGCAATCATTGGTGTCGTGCGATGTTGCATTGTGTCATTTGCAATACTTCATCCTCTTTAACTCCTCTGCAAATGGTATGGTATGAAACTGGGAGAGTTTGATTTGTCCTTGTTGGAGCAATAGATCAAATATCTTATCGGCCTTAGTGATATCAAAGCCGAACTTTTCTGGTTCCTTCTTACCAAAGGGGAAAGACACTATCTTCTTGCCTTTAACCCATTCTGCAAGTCCTATCATGTTATCTTCATCTTTTGAATCAGAGTAATTCACATAAGACACCTTCTTTTAGAAGTTCCTTCTAGGCTCATAGGACTTCGCATTTTCTTGACTCATCCGACTAACCAGCTGGCTAAGGCTCCCGAAGTATGCATATTTCTCCCTCAAGGTTGGCAAGAGACCTTGGAATGCCAACTCAGCCAATAGTTTGTCTCCCAGATTCAGACTATAGCATTTGTTTCTGACCTCCCTGAATCTTTGAACGAACCCAGCAATTGTTTCATCGTTCCTTTGCTTGAGCTTGATTAGATCAGTAATCTTCGTCTCATGTATACCAAAGAAGAAATAATTGTGGAATTTTTACTCCAGATCAAACCACTTGATAATAGAATTGGATGGAAGCAAAGTGAATGACGAAAAAGCTGGCTCTGAGAGAGATGAAGAGAACAACCATATCCTTAGTGCATCAACATTCCCTGCCTCTCCACATTGTATGATGAATCGAGTGATATGCTCCATTGTGGATGTATCATCTTGCCCAGAGAACTTAGTCAAATCTGGTACTTTGAATCTTGGAGAGAAAGGTATCTAATCATAGCCAGATGGATACGGTGTTCTGTACATGTATGATTGTTGCTTAGGTTTCATCCCATGTTGCTTCTGCGACATCTCTGAAAAGTGGTCAATCAATTCCTGCTTCATGTGAGACTTCAACTCAGCAGATACTTGTTTGATTGCTTGCATCTCGGCTGAGAGAATCTCTAGAAGTTGTTCTTCTGAGGCACTTGGCTATGGATTTGGTGCCACTGATGTCCTTGCTCCACAAGAACCTTGCGTATTTGGCTGACCTGTCACAGGTGGAATCTATCTGATTGGCTGACCAGCAAATGGAACTGGTTGATGCAAATTCAATTGGCCTGAGCTAGCCAATTGATTTAGGAGCATTTGTATCACTTGCATGGGATCCAACTGCTATTGTGGTGCTGGCGGTTGTCCTATCATCCCCAGGTTGACTGGCTGTTGAGGCGACGATCTTGTATGAGCAACTGTATTAGCTGGGGTTAAGATAGGCTGTGTTGATAGTGACTGTTGCACTGGAGCAGTCTACACAGGCATCCCTAGCATCAGCTGAGGAGCCGATTTCTAAGGTTGAACAGAAGCTTTTCTTTCTGTTGGTATAACCATATGAGCATGAGCTGGACTGATCTTGACTCAAAAGCCTTTCGGGATCGGCTGAGAAGGTGATCTTCTTAGGTGTTGGTAAAGGATTCTTCTTGAAAACTCCACCTTTAGTTTGACCGTATGATGCCAAGCATAGCTCTTCATAATGCTTCATGTGAGCCTCAAACTCAACTTTGTCTGCATCTTTCAGCTGATCCCTAGTGATTGCCTGAACGTTGCTCTGGTTAACTTCGTTAGTCTTTTAGTTCTTCGACATTGTTGACCTTTTCCTGTCCCACCAGGCGTGCCAAAAGTGTGTTGACGCAAAAATAGGACATCACTCCCGCGTGCAGGACACGTGACTCCCCAGTCTGTAGCGAGGTGTGCCAGCCAATCTGACCTGTTAATTGACAATGGAAAAATATTAGGGATTGGCTAGAGAACCAATGGACTTTTAGTGACACGTGTACCAGCCAATCGGCCGATACAGAAAGGCGGGATCGGCCGGCTCGAGAGCGACCGAGGCACGAGGGTGTAGATAAGAGATCGGCTAGAATCAGTTGATCGTGATGTTAGCACTCGAGGAGGTCGGGATCGGCTGCGGTGTTAGAGCCGATAAGATCTAGATCGAGTGGGATAAACTGGTGATATAGCTAAAACCACAAGAATTGGTACAAAAACTTGCAGATCTAGCTAATATCAGTAAGGGGTGAATAAAGAACTAGATGAAACCTCAGTGATGCGTCCGGAGGTTAAAGCCTAGGGTTATTCGGTAAAACGGTACTCACAAGCTTGCCAGAGATCGATCGATGCAGCTCGACGAACTTGACGGACGGCGTTGTAGAAAAGAGAAAAAACACAATGGCGAAGTCGCAAGAAAGTAGATGTTGTAAATTGTAAAGAGTTTGCTTGTTGGCGGTTTGTTTGATATTGGTGTGTACACTTTTTCATGACCACACATGGTCGCTATTTATGTCTTAAGGACAACCCGACTCCTAACCGATTACGGTAGTGTTTACTTGCATCTAAAGAAATCAAACACTACTAAAAATAGAAAAAGACTCACGCAGGAGTCAAAACTCCCTAAAACTGACTCTTGACTCGTTGCCAATCGTGGATTGACCCACCTCCACCGTGCTTTTCCTTTTGGCGTATCTCCTTGAATCGGCTGATTTTCTGGTTGGCCATCGGCCGATCGGCTGGACCCAGGTCCGTTGATAGATGAGGTTGGACACCTTTGACCATCGGTGGGCCTCGCTGACCACCCTTCTTTCTCTTCAATTGGCCGATTGCACGGTTTTCTCATCGACTGCCCTTCCTTATCCCTTTTGACATGTTTTTCCAAAAAACGGTGTCAACATGATGTTCCAAATCTGTTTATTTTCCGGCTATAGAATATGCATGGATTTACTCAAATGTGTAATGGCTTTTGTCCTCCCTTTCCTTGTAATGACTTGTGGTCCATTATCTTCAAAATACATTTATGAGTTCATAAACATTTTAAGCCTTCACTGGTCTTCACAACAAAGTCCACACCCCTCCATGTAGAGGTATACTAATGATACGGTATGCTAATTTGGCTGTAAAACCACAACATTTTATGCTGATCCCTAGTGATTACAACATTTTGAAGACCAGCATAAAGATCTGGATTGCTAAGTGTGGGACGACATGTGGCCATGTGGGACCATGCATGAGTGTGTGGAAATGCCTAATATAAAGTGGAATATTTATGAAGACACAAATGAATAGTCAAATAAAAAATCGAAAATATAATTTCTTGGATATGCTTTAAAGTTTAGTTGAGGGTGAGGGGTCTTCATTTCTCTCTAGCCTATAAAACCCCAATTTTTTTATAATTTTTCTTCTTTGATTTTCGAAAAATAAATGGACAAACCAAAAATTTCGAGAAATATACATCTGCCGCCAAACCCCACGGCGGTAGGAGTTCCTGCCGCCGTGGGGCACGGCCGTAGGGGTGGTGCCAACGGTCAGCTACCCTGCCAGGTGGGGCCAGATTCCTGTCGCAGTGGGGCACGGCGGCAGGAACCCTAGCGCCGTATCCCACAGCGTTAGGAGCCCTAGCGTCGTGCCCCAAGGCGGCAAGGTCCTGGCGCCATGCCCCACGACGGCAGCATCAGCCCTATATAATGGGGCGACCGCTACCGCCGCCAACCCCTCCCTCCTCTAAACCCTCGGCTTTCAACCCTTCAGAGCACTTTTGACTCTGGTATGTTTCTAAATTTAGTTTAGTTTAGTTAGTGTAGTTAGTATAGTTAGTTAGTTTAGTTAACTTAGTTTAGTTAGTTTAGTTAACTAAGTTTAGTTTAGTTTAGTTAACTTAGTTTAGTTTAGTTTAGTCTAGTTTAGTCTAGTTAAATTGATAATTCGTAGAAAATAGTTCAAATTCAGATAATTCATTTAAATTGATTTTAACTTCTAGGAAAGGGTTATAATTCTCATAATTAGATTAAATTAATATAAAATTCGTAGAAAATAGTTTCATTTCACATAATTCGGTTAAATTGGTTTTAAACTTCAAGAAAATGGTTATAATTTACATAATTAGATTAAATTGATATAAAATTCGTAGAAAATAGTTTAAATTCACATAATTCGTTTAAATTGGTTTTAAACTTCTAGGAAATGGTTATAATTAACATAATTAGATTAAATAGATATAAAATTCATAAATAGTTTAAATTCACATAATTCATTTAAATTGGTTTTAAACTTCTAGGAAATTGTTATAATTCACATAATTAGATTAAATTGATATAAAATTCGTAGAAAATGATTTAAATTCACATAATTCGTTTTAATTGGTTTTAAGCTTCTAGAAAATGGTTATAATTCACATAATTAGATTAAATTGATGTAAAATTCATAGAAAATTGTGTAAATTCACATAATTCATTTCAATTCATTTAAAATTGCTAGAAAATAGTTATAATTTACATAATTAGATTAAATTGATATAAAATTAGTATAAAATGGTTTAAATTCACATAATTCGTTTAAATTGGTTTTAAACTTCTAGGAAATGGTTATAATTCACATAATTAAATTAAATTGATATAAAATTTGTAGAAAATAGTTTAAATTCACATAATTCATTTAAATTGGTTTTCAAATTCCTAGAAAATTGTTATAATTCACATAATTAGATTAAATTGATATAAAATTAGTATAAAATGGTTTAAATTCACAAAATTCGTTTTAATTAGTATAATTCAAATAATTGGTTCATTATGTTATTTTTTTGCAGTTATGGCTGCACCTGTTGAGTACGTACGGCCAGAGTTGTTCGACGAGGCGGTGGACCGGCACCACCGCTCGTATGTGTCGGTTGTTCTCGGACTTTCGCCCGGCAACATACGTTGCCAGATGACCCGCACATTGATGCCGATACACCAGCAGTGGATTCTGAAGTACGTAATTCATATTTATTATTTATTTTTGTTTCTTTACAATAGTAATTGCGTTAAGCAAATTATTTTTGTTTTTTCAGGCTACGCGCTGCAGGACTTCTCCTTGTTGCGTGGTTGGTCCAGGGGGACATGCTACGAGTTGAGGTTCCCCGGGCGGAGCAGTTGACACGGTTCAGATACGACGCCCCACTGATCGCCGCGTTCATGGACCATGGCGACTAGAGACACACACGTTCCACTTCCTTGTCGGCGAGATGACGCTCAGTATGGAGGATGCTGCGATGTTGGGAGGACTGTCATGTGCTGGCAAGGCGATGGGGCCAATCGACATCCCCGCGACGTGGAACACTGATTTCCTTGCTCGGTTCACGAATGTTCCTCGGAACGATCGCGCGCTAGTGCCGTACGTGCCCTTCGCCGACACCCACGGGCCCACCTGGACTTGGATACAACAGTTCAGCGTACGTGATTCTAACTCTTATTTTCAACGTTTGTATGCATTTTAAATGAATGTGAAGATGGACCTTTGTGTGTGTGCAGGCTGACTACATGGCGGACGAGGCCGACGACCCGACGTCAGACAGGTTTTTGGAGGTCTACCTGCTCTGGCTGTTCGGGTGGGTGACGTTCTGCGAGTTAGCGGGAGACTCGGTGTCGAGGTACCAGCTCCCCTGGGCTCAGAAGATCGTTGACACACCCCTCGACCAGATGCCCCAAATCAGTTGGGGTAGCGTTGTTCTGGCAGCTACCTACAGGGGGCTCTGTTCGGCAGTGTCGAGGCCGGTGAGTAAGGAAGGGATCGTCCTGGGGTGCCCTCTCCTGCTGCAGATGTGGATCCACGAGCGGTTCGACATCGGTCGGGTCAAGGCCGACCTCTCGGACTACCAGACGCTGCCCGAAGACACCGACCCAATGGACCTCCCCACCATGGGTTCTCTGTGGTGCCTCCGGAAGGCAATGACCTCTTTTATCGTTTTTTTCACTTTATGAGTTCTTTAGTTTGATTCACTTAACTTTTCATGTTATTTGCAGCACGTTTGGACTGGAGAGCAGCCGAAGAAGGTGTACAAGGACTTTGTAGGTCAGATCGACCGAATGGTCGATGCCCAGGTCCGGTGGACGTTGTACGCTCCTACCATGGTCGCTACCCGCGCACCACAGGGGCTCTCGTCCCTATGCTCCCGAGACCAGGCATACTGGATGACGCGGCGACGATTGGTCTTCGACGCCTACGTCGAGGAGTACGCCGTCCACCAGGTGATGAGGCAGATCGGCCTCTTCCAGGAGGCGCCAGTACCCGCTGCGGCACGTCTGCCGCCTACAGCGCACAGGTGAGCTACCATTTGCCAGTTATAATTATTTTCCATTGCAAATAGTCAGTTGCCAATAATTTTATGTTTCATCTATGCTAGGTGGACGCGTAAGGGCATGGCTGCGGCGATGTTGTTCGTTGGCAAGCTGCGGCCGTACGTGGATGAGTGTGCGTCTGCGGCCTGGGTAGCGTACCTTCAGTGGTACCTCCCTAGGACGCATACGCGAGTGACGTACGTGCCTGCTAGCCCGCCACCATCACATGTCCTGGAGCACGACAGGATCCTGCCAGAAACCACGTACCCGGTGCGCCGAGACCAGACCGCCGACACAACGGTAAGCTACGATACTGCGAACATTCATATAATTTTTCATTATAACATGTATTTCTAATTTTGTGAGTAGCATGACGTGCTTGCTGAGATCGTGCGGCTTGCATCATCCGTGAGGGAGCAGTGCTTTACCTAGGGGCCTCTGCAGCACTAGAGCACGTACGACAGGATCATCGATGCTGCCATGAGGTACTCCGCCGTCGTGAACTACACCGGGGCTGTAGTCCCACCCTTGTCGGCGGCTTCTCGACTCCGACGGCACAACAACAGCCACAGGCGCATGGCCCGCACACCTACGTGCAGCGGTCGTTTGTTCCCTCGACGCAGCTACTTTCAGTGGACCTTATTTTCAACTAATGCATGCAATTATTGTGTGTTTGTGGTTATACTATATTCTAATCGTACAGGGCGACCACCACTCTTTCCGACAGCCGGGCCTCGACAACCGGAGACGACGGCACCTACAGCGCCGGTCTTTCCACTAGGAGGTTTCAGACCGCTGGCCTTTCAGTTTTCGGCGGCATATATTCCTTCCTCGTCCACTCGGCCTATGTTCCAGCCTACTTTCGACACGACCACCAAGGACCAGTTGGGCTGGGATCATATGGGGTTAGGCGACATTATCACGACCCTATGCCCCGCAACATGCTGAGGAGGTTGGCCCGTCACAGTTGACACAGGCACCGGTTGGGACTCAACCGACACAGCCACTGGGCGGAGCGACCCCAATGGCCGGTGGAGTGACACCAGATGTTGCAGGCTCGTCACAGGCGGCCATGGCGACACCGTCTCTCGACCAGTTCAGACCGCGGGTGGTCAAGGCACTTGACCCTTGGACGTACGACCGGGACCACACCTGGGCTGGCGCTAGAGCTGTTACGCCGAAGAGGCACCGACGCATTTAGATGTAGTAGTAATTTTACCATGATTTTGTATAAACTGTTTGCATCTACACGTTGATTATGATATGATCTTGTGATTATGCTTACACTAATCAGTTTGTTGTTTTTTAAAAGGTTAAAAGTGTTTTAAAATGAAAAATTAGAAAAAATAAAAATGGCCTTACCGCCAGGGGGCACAACGGTAGGGGCCTGCCGCCGTGGCGCTGGGTGGCAGGGTCCTAGCGCCGTGCCGCGCGGCCCCGCCGCGCGAGGTGCTCTCCTGCCGCCGCCATGCGACACGACGGCAGCCGTGGCGGCAGATGTATATTTCTCGAATTTTTTGGTTCGTCCATTTATTTTTCGAAAATCAAAGAAGAAAATATATATTAAAAAAATTCTAAAACCCCTTACAACTGAACCAAACAGGGCCGAAGCGGTGCCAAAAACTCTTAGATGGGCCCGAGTTGCAGCAGAGAGGGTCGATGTAAAGGCCGGTTGCGTCTAGATCACACACTGTGCTCGCAGATTGTAGTCCAATGGTAGGACGGTCTAGTGGGACGCTACCCAACCAGAGTTAAAATCCTGGTGCTCGCACCTTTTCCTGGATTTATTCTGGGATTTTCCGGCGTTATACGTTAAGTGGTAAGCGACGTTCCCGTCGACGACGAGACGCCAGTGGTGACTTCGAGAATCTCCAGATCTGCCGGTGGTCAGTCCTTCGGAGGTGCTCAGGGCAACCACAATGTGAGAAAAAAATAATCTTTATAGACCCTTATGGCCTGCCTCACCATTGTGAGAAAAGTCATTATACAGGTCGTTCGGCTTATCTCAGCTTGGCTTATCTCGGCTTATCCCGACTTATCTCCTCTCACACAACACTATTCATTCTACCAGCCGATCACTATTCCTCGAATCAGCCGAACACGCTCATAGTAGTCCATAAGCTATGGGTACCCATAAGCTTAAGGACCGGCCATATGTGATAAAAAATTATTTTCTCTCCTCCCTTTTGCTGTGTCGCCAGTGATGATATGATGGATGCTTAGCGTAGTGTGGAAACTGACAAACCAGAGAACAAGAGGGCTTCGTACGTTTGAGCTTGAAATTTTTTTATTTGCTGGTGGGCCTCACGGTTAGACCCCGCATTGTGGAGGTAAAAGTACAACTATAGACTGTTTCTATGGGACCCACTTATAAGGACTATTTGGTCCATAAAGATTGATGTTGCCCTCGTAGGGTTTACGTACCTATATTCATAAGGGTAAATGTGCATACACGTTGTGAGCGTGTGTGTTGTACTGTTGCAACTAAAAAATCTGTCAGCGCGTGCGCAGCTGATAAGACTTCCATGGCAGCAGCAATAGCAACGACCGCCACATGGCGGTCCGTGCGTGCACCTAATCCTCATCCGTATAAATATTCTGTTACTCAGATATTTTTTTTTTGTGTCCCGGAGATATTTCGCCTTGCTTTTCCCGTTCAGGGAACAGGCCGCCGGTTCTCCCGTTCGATCCAAACAAGAAACAGAGGGGAGGCGGAAGGCAAAGCCTTCGCACTTCACCGGAGATGCTGCCGTCGGCGACTGGGTACACCGCCGGCGACGTCTACTCGGCGCGCGAGATGTTCCATCCCTTTCACAACTGACTTCTTGCGGCGGCGGCGGCTCACAGGGATTGGTTGGATTGGATCGACTGGAGCAGCTAGATAGACAGGCTTGTTGAGGTGAGCGGGGGTGAAGGAGGCAAATCCGGAAAAGGGATGAGCTTTAGGGCTGCGAGAGTTGATGAGCATGGAGCTGAGGTCGAGGAGGCGCGGTGCATGCCGGCGGAGGTGAGCTGGGAGATGCTCGACAAGTCGCGGTTCTTTGTACTCGGCGCCGCGCTCTTCTCCGGCGTCTCCGCGGCGCTCTACCCGGCCGTCGTCCTCAAGACGCACCTCCAGGTCGCGCCGCCGCCGCAGGCTGCGGCCTCGGCTGCCGCGGCTGCAATTCTCCGGCGCGATGGGCCCCAGGGATTCTACCGCGGCTTCGGCGCGTCCCTCGCTGGCACGGTGCCCGCCCGCGCGCTCTACATGGCGGCGCTCGAGGCCACCAAGAGCACCGTGGGCTCCGCCGCGCTCCGCCTCGGCTTCGCGGAACCGGCGGCATCTGCTGCGGCCTCGGCCGCTGGCGGCGTCTCCGCCGCCGTCGCGGCGCAGGTCGTCTGGACCCCGGTCGACGTCGTCAGCCAGCGCCTCATGGTTCAGACCGCCTCTGCCCACTACCGCGGCGGCGCCGACGCGTTCCGGAAGATCCTGCTCGCCGACGGCGTGCGCGGTCTGTACCGGGGCTTCGGCGTCTCGGTGCTGACCTACGCGCCCTCCAGCGCCGCGTGGTGGGCCTCCTACTCCACGGCGCAGCGGTTCCTCTGGCGCGCGGTCGGTCCCGCACACCACGACAACCGCGGCACCACGGTGGCCGTGCAGGGCGCGAGCGCCGCAGCGGCGGGGGGCGCCGCCGCGCTGGTGACCATGCCGCTGGACACCGTGAAGACGCGGCTGCAGGTGATGGGCGCCGGGGCCCGGGCGCCGACGCTCGCGGCCGCGGCGCGCGACCTGGTGCGGGAGGGTGGGTGGGCCGCGTGCTACCGCGGGCTCGGGCCGAGGTGTGCGTCCATGTCGCTGTCGGCGGCCACCATGGTCACCGCCTACGAGTTCCTGAAGCGGCTCTCGGCCAAGGAAGGCTCACTCTAATCTCTCTGATCGACCAAGTATGTATCCACAGACACATTCATGGAAGCTAACGGATGATCCTTGTACATGTAAAATGCGTTGATCCTGGCATCCTGCTCTGATCTCTCTTGATGAGATTTTAGGATGCAAGGTTTTTGTCAGCTTCCTGTAGTGTCGACGGCGACGACGATGAAAAGTTTTGTAAAATAAAGAATTGCTTACATTTCTTTGAAACCTTGTGATGCGTCTCGTTCCTCTTGTGTATATGCGCGGAGCTTGATCCTTCGGTTGTTGCAGTGAGACTTCTCCACTTGCGACTGAGTACTGAAACTGAACCTACTACTACCTGTGTGTCTGCAATTTTATTTGGCCGCAGTATAGAGAGCAGTCCGGACATATACATATTTGTGTGGAAAAGTTCTTCTGCTCTTTGCAAGAGGACGATGAATTGCGGTTGCTATTCGCACAGATTGACTGGGCGAGATGAGCATTTGATGAAGTTCTATACTGAAAACTTCTGAATATCATTTTTTTTCTAAGCAGTGCAACACCACTCACTATGTAAAATTGCATAATTCACAGGGGATCCAAGCTGGAGGAGAGTACTAGTAGACGAGATGCACATATCAAGTCAACTTTGCAATGAACCTACCACGGTTGCGTGCTAAACTGAAATAAGAAAGCCACCATACTAGGAAACATGTATGATAAGTCACAATTCAGTCAGGATTAGCACTAATAGTAGTATCAGATAGCACCATGTAAACACAAAAAGGTAGCACCGCTGGATAAGCAAGGTACTCCCTCTATCCCTAAATATAAACATTTGTTGACTTTTCCAGGTCACGTTTGACCATTAGTTTTATTCAAAAAAATTATGAAAATATTATTTATTTGTTATGACATGTTTTATCATCGTATATATTTTAAGTATATCATAATTGTTTTTACATTTTCACAAATTTTTGAATAAGACGAATGGTCAAACGCGCATCATGGAAATCGAAGAATGCTGATATTTAGGGACGGAGGGAGTACCTTTTTCTACTTTGTGGGGGCCATGCTGAGGTGCATAGATTTGAATTGGGATATCCAGCCATCATGTTATCCCAGTCATTTCGGATTGGGTTTGGTCCTGGTTGTTGCCGGTAGGACCGGCAGTGTTGAATTATTAGCGATCCAGGAGCGGTTGGTACGTACCTAATATAAGGTTAACTCCAACAAGGAGAGTCATTTTGGAGAGCCAAATCATCCTTTGACTTGCGTGCACAGTGCTTTGCACTTCCAACAGATTGCCACGCTCCAACAGAAGAATGGCAAAAGCATTTCTGTGCTTGCTATTCTGCTATGCCCGCCCCACACAGCGCCACCACCGGCCCACCGCCTCTCCGCCCCGACGCCGGGCCCCTCCACCGGCGATGGTCTCGGCTGCTCCGTGCCACGCACACGCGCCGCGGGGCGAGCCGGGGCGGCGGGGTCGGCCGCTCCGCCCCCGTATCCGCGCCATGTGCTCGCGCCACGGGACGAGAAGGGGCGGGCCGGCGAGGCGATGGGCGGTGCCGCGGCCGACGCTATCGGAGCTCCTCGGCGTCGTCGTCGTCGCCATGGGGGAGGAAGAGGAAGGGGCCGTCGTCGTCGCCGCTACCGTACCCGACCTCGGCGGCAGATTCGGAGAGGGAGGGCGCCGTGCCTCGGCGGGGCGGCTCACCAGCGAAGGAAGGGAGGGCGGGCACGGATTTCTTCACCGCTCAAGGACGGCGTTGTACCTAGACCGGCTGCCTACGCCGCCGCCTGGCCCCGCCGGCCGCTCCTGCAGTCCGGCTCGCCTGCTCTCGGTCGCACTCCAGGGAAGCCGCCGCCTCCTCCTCATTCTCTGGCGCGCGCCGCCGACTCCTCCTCTTTCTCCCCCGCACCGCGCGCCGCCGCCTCCTTCTTCTCCCGCGCGCGGGAAGAACTCTCCCTCTCCCTGCGGCAGATGCCTTTGCATCTCCTCTCTCCTCCAAAGCATTTTTGCCTCCCCTTTTGCCTTCCCTGTTGGAGGTCTTCTTGTGCATGCACAGTGCTGGTTGAGAGTCAAATTTGCAAATGCATGGCGTTGTTGGACTTAGCCTAACGTCCCCTCTCCTCCGATAGTGAAGCTGAAGCTTCTGGCTGCATTCCCTGGCGCCATTGCCTTCTGTTTTGTTTAGCCTACGCTTGTACACATGACACCAGATGGCTTTCTTGCAAGTTTGGCCATTATGGATGGAAGACCGGATTCGCATGGAATCAGATTGGGTACCCAATCTGATTTGGATAACACATCTTTTTACTCGAATACGAATATAGATTAAAATGTTCTTAAATACGAATATAAAACGAATATCTCGAATTTGGATACGTATTCAAATATTTTCTCGATTTGGAAGACAACATTAACCAATTTTCTTTAATGATAATTTACAATGACAAAATCATGTAAAGACTAAAGTATTAGTACATAGCAAGTCTAGACAGAGATTACTCATTAAGAATATCACATTCATCCATATTTATTTTAATAATTAATCATATAAAAAATAAACCTATTAATGAATACATACTTTTAATATATATACATTTATCAAACAAATAATAAAAAGTACATGAAAATATTTTCATCAACACATAAATGAACTAGAGTAATTAAAATCAAACTATTTTATTCACTACAAGAAACTATTTAATCTGTGACGCATTCTCCGCGACGTTTTCAGAAAACGTCATGAATGTGCATTGCAGCCCAAAACACTGCAACAATTTATTTAATTCGTCGCGATTCTACGACGTATTCCTTTTTTCGTCACGGATGTGCATTGAAGCCCAAAACACTGCGACGATTTGTTAAATTCGTCGCGATTCTACGACGTATTCCTTTTTTCGTCATAAACACTGCGACGATTTGTTTAGTTTGTCGCGATTCTACGACGTATTCATATTTTTCGTCACGGACGTGCATCGATGGATATTGAAGCCCAAACCATCACGACGATTTGTTAAATTCGTCGCAATACAGCCCACAACACCTGACGTTTTAGCAGATTCGTCGCGATCCGTAAAAAAAACAGCCACCTCACCTAGGACCCACCCACACTGCCACGAGAAGCGCCACCTCACGCAGGCGGCACGTCACCACCACGTGAGCGCCCAAGGCCCACCGCAGTGCCACGCAGGCGCCACCTCACCCAGGCACCACGTCACCACCACGCGAGCGCCAAGGACCCACCTCACTGCCACGCAGGCGCCACCTCACCCAGGCGCCACGTCACCACCACGTGAGCGCCCGGGGCCCACCTCACTGCCACGCAGGCGCCACCTCACCCAAGAGCCACGTCACCACCACGTGAGCGCCCGGGCCAACCACACTACCACGCAGGCGCCACCTCACCCAGGCGCCACCTCACCACCACGCGAGCGCCGGGGGCCCACCTCACCGCCACGCGAGCGCCACCTCACCCGGCGCGCGCGTCACCACCACGTGAGGGCCCGGGCCCACCACACCGCCACGCGAGCGCCACCTCACCTAGGCGCCACGTCACCACCACGCGAGCGCCAAGGACCCACCTCACCGCCACGCAGCGCCACCTCACCCGGGCGCCGCGTCACCACCACGTGAGCGCCCGGGCCCACCACACCGCCACGCGAGCGCCACCTCACCTAGGCGCCGCGTCACCACCACGCGAGCGCCAAGGACCCACCTCACTGCCACGCAGGCGCCACCTCACCCAGGCGCCACGTCACCACCACGTGAGCGCCCAGGGCCCACCACACTGCCACGCAAGTGCCACCTCACCCAGATGCCACCTCACTGCCACGCAAGCATCTGGGCCCACCTCACTTCCATGCAAGCGCCACCTCACCCAAGGCATGAATTTCTCGTAAAAAAAGAAAAACTTGCAGCCCAGGGGAATCGAACCCCCAACCTCACGCCTGAACCCAAGTGCACTTCTACCACTGGGCTACAATGTTGTTTGTGACTGTGTCTAACATTTAAATGCCTTTGAACCTATCTACCCAGAAGCTGCAGTCCATGGGCTGCCACACACCACACACCACACTGTAGTTTGGGCCGTTCGAGCTACATTGGCCCAATTATTTAAGTTCAATATTTGTTACATAATAGTGATCAATGTTATTTTATTAAAATACTTAAAAACCAATGACGAATTTTTGATATTTTTTATGAATTTTTATGTGCTATTTTCAGGGCTCTAAAATTAGTGGAACCATTCAATTTGGGTTGTTTTTCTTTTTGAGTTGTGATCAAACCATAGAAAATCAGAGGGCAATACATGTCTTATATTGTATCTATATTTTTATCTTCCCAGAAAAATTTTACGTTGAATTTTTTGGACTCGAGTAGCTAGGTATTTGAAGGATGCAAAGTTTAATTCAGAGAAATTGACATTGGACCCATGCGTCAGCCTCTTTAAAAAAAATCAAAACTGAGCGGGCGCCCAGCCAAGCCGCGCGCGCTGCGGAACGAAAATCCCCACATAAATTGACAGTAATACCCATGGATTTCCACCTGCACCAAATTCATTCGAGGGCACACTGGTAATTTCCACACCACCACTCGTTCAAATACCTCCCCTCCCATCGCCTCCCTGCAGATCCACCGCCCTCTCCTCCCAATCCCCATCCCCGCCCCCCCCCCCCCCCCGCTCCTCCAAACCCTAGCCGCCCCCACCGCCGCCCCGGATCCCGCCGGCTCCCCCAACCCGCGCCACGCCACCGGCTCCCCGATGGACCCCGCGGTCGCGAATCCCGCCGGATCGAGCGCGCCGCCGCCCAAGGTCCGTGCCCCCCCCCCCCCCGGCGGACGAACCCTAGCAACCAGATCGCCAGCGGCGGCCATGGAGAGCTGGGCGACCTGGGTCGGGGCGAGCGTCTCCTCCGCCTTCTTCGCCTCCCTCGAGCGCTGCTCCTGCATCAACCTCTCCACCGACGACGACGACGACGACGACGCGACGACGAGGAGGAGGCCAAGGACCGGCCCTTCATCCTCTCCTCCGCGCCCCGCCACGACGACCCCACCGACGCCACCACCGCCGCCGCTAAGCACGCCGACCTTGGCGCCCTCCCTCACGTCTCTCCCCTCCCCCGCCTTGATTCCCTCCCCTTCTGATCCGCTCACCGCATCGCACATGGCAGCGTTGATGGAGACGGCACCGGTGCCGGCGGACGCGAAGGCGGAGGCCGCCAAGATGGACCTCCTCGAGGACGACGACGAGTTCGAGGAGTTCGAGATCGACCAAGGTGCGCCCTCGCTTTCCGTTACCGTGTTTCCTTCGATTCCGAGAAATAAGGTTTAGTTGATTGATTGGATGGGAATCCATGCGCAGCTTGGCTGCTGCTATCATCTTGCTCATCTCTTCTAAGGGATTTCAGCGGGATTCGCAGTTTATTAGGGATTCAGTTGTTTTAATTTGGAATCTCAATAGTCTCAGACTTATCTGTCATTGTGTAGTCATATATGCGTACCTCGGCAAAAAGAAAAGGGTATATGTTGTTAATTTGGTGCCTGGATTTCCTTGGACTGGGCTAGTGTTAATTTGTTGCCAAAGGTCTCATAGCTGAAGGCAGCTGTCTCAACCTTGGCCGAGTATGTTATCCCACAGAATTTGACGACCTGCAGTGCCACAATTGCTGCTAGTAACATTGTATAATGATACTTAAATTATGATAAAGTTCTCTTTTTACTTTTTACAACATCTGATAATGTTGTATTCAGTTAGTTTTACCTTTTTAAGTTCCTTGTCTAATCAACCATTCAGATGCTCCAGCTAATTTGTATTGATTATCATGCCATATATATAGTATGCTGTAGCATTCACTCATATATGTGGCTGTAAATTATTTCCCTGCTTTGTGATTGTTCAGGAATAAAACTGTAGGTGCTATTTGCTAAAGTAATAGTCAAGGACATATATAAGTTAGTTAGGATGCTATCAAAGATAAGTCAAGTTTTAATCAGTGTTATCAATGCGACTGGTCTCTTTCAGTCTGCAAACCGTTTGTTTGATAAGGTGGTAGGAGTTGTGTGTGGTCATGTTTCTATTCTTTCAAAGCATGGAGATTGTTAATTGAGAGGCCGGCTGAGAAGTATATATTATGCTCAACTTGTGAACCCACTTTCTAGAGTGTATCATCATAGTTATCAAATCTGAGATGACCATGTGGAGACTTCTCATTAATTTAATGTGCAAATTAATGTTTTGCTCAACTACGCTTGACATAGTCGTCGGATCCTTTAGTTCCATGTGGTGAGAATTCCTATGGTCTCGAAGTGAATGACCTAATGGTGCTCAAATAGTGAGATATGTTGAATCAAAATTAAGGTTTTGTTTCTATAATTGCCTCAGCTTGCGTGTGGCACTTGTATGTTTGTATGTTTGTGTGGAAACTGCATTGTTGTTTAATCAGTGGGTCAGTTGGTTGTTTCCCTTTAATTGATGATTCATTCATGATCTGGTTCATTTTCGCATCATTGTAAATTTGTAGCACCATCTTCAGGCCATTTGACTGCAACAACCACCAAATGAGATGTGATGCTTGACGATAAAGACGGCTCTACAGGCAACCGCTTGCTGCGACAGATGTTGGATCCCTGTGTTGCTCGTGCAGCTATGACAGCTCGAGATCAAGATTCACACATAAGAGCTCCAACCTCAATCCCCCAATTCACTTATTCATGTGTTTCTAGATGATTTAACCGAAAAACTAAGTGATTGATGGTCTTACTGTTGGAGTTGTAGTAATTCTGTGATTAGGCTATGAATGGAGTTGTCCTCTCTTTGTTAATAGGTTGCAAATTATGGAATTACTTTTTTTTGTAAAACGACGACTGTGAAGGCCCAATTCCCGAGCGCTCTCGGAGATCCCCTTGAGTATAACAGGATAATACTGCAGGGACGAAGGTCAATTTCTGGCCTCAAATCACTTGCTAATAGGATGTGCAATAGCTACCTTGTTTGGGACGGAGGGAGTAGTTCTGTGTGTATCTAATTGGAATATGTTATTGGTATATTTCTCGATCATCTCCCCTGCATCTTACTGCTTTGTTGTCCTACTTGAGTGGAAGATAGTAGTGCTACCTGAATAGAAGTGTTGTTATCGAGTGTTTTTTCCTGAATCTGAATATGCTTATGTTGTCCTTTGAATATGCTGAATCTGTTCCATTTACGATTTGTTCTGACTTCTCAGTACTGACTTCTCAGTACTGATGGCTGCAAATGAGTACTTCTTTCTCTTGATTAGGAATCTTTGATTTATGGTTGTTAGCATGGAGGGTGAGATATTTTCTTTTGATGAAGAAATAATTTGTGGCTGGTTAGTTGAGTCATAATCCCATGGTGGGCCACTTGATTTGGTGGCATATGTTGAGCTGCAGGTTTGATGTGATGTCTTGCTTGGTCATGGAAGATGAACAATGTAATTTTGTTTTTCTTTGTGGATGTTTTGAGTTACCTAGGCTCTGTAGTTGGTTATTCCTCTGAGGATTGTTTTTATGGCGACTTGTGAAAATATATTACTACACATGCGGAGTCATCAATGACTGTAGACGTTCACTAGTTATAGTGTATCTATTTTCATCCTGTGTAGTTTTTTGTTTCACATGTAAACTCATTTGTGTACATGTATTAGGTCGCTTTTGATAATTTTCAGCTGCAAACAGACGTCTTGTACTTATCAGATGCCATATTACTACATGGTAGCATTATATATATGTTCTACATAGATATGATCTGATGATAGATTAATATAAGAGAAAAGAGTGGATAGGAAATTTGAAATGCTTGTGGCTATTCTTCTGTACCTGTTCAAGTTCTATCACATTCCTCCTAGTGTTTATCAATCACTTTCTTCATGATTATTTCTGCTCTTTGGTGTATCCATTCTGGTACCCCATGATCATGTTTACTTTCTGAGTTTTGTAATAACTAACTATTTACTACAAAGTATTGCTGAAAAATAGAGATGGGATCCCCTCAAGCTGCTTTCTAATTGGATTCCGGTTTCCTTTATTTCAGGATTTATACAAACTCGCAAGGAATCAGAGAAAAGAGTGGCAGAATAACAAAGAGGAAGGTGTAGTGATTTAGGAATGGTAGACATCTGAATGCATGTGTTATCTGCCTTAATATCTGATTGTGTTTGTTGGGTTTTTCCCAGAGATTGTATCTGATTGTATCTGATTTTTCTGTTCATTGAATTTTGGTAAATGTGTTGGAAAAATGTACCCTCTGAAAAATGGGCTGAATATGGGCTAATTTTTCTAATTTTATGCTGAAATATAATTCTAAAATGGGCTGTGGTGGGCCAGAATTTGTATCTGCTGGGCTTAAAATTTTTGCCACGTCATCGTCCACGTAGGATGCCACGCCATCGTCCACGTAGGATGCCACGTCATCGTCCATGTAGGATGCCACGTCATCGTCCACGTAGGATGCCACGTCATCGTCCATGTAGGATGTCACGTCATCGCCCACGTAGGATGCCACGTCATCGTCCACGTAGGATGCCACAGCTGCCATGTGTGTAGCAATCCGTGACGATTTTATTTTGTCACGAATAGTGAGCCATGGGTTGGGCTGCATGGGCCTCGGGCTGCTCCGTGACGATTCAGATATGCCACGGATCGCGACGTTTATTAAGGGAACGTCGAGAGATTTAATCAATGACGCTCATTCCACCACGAAAATGTAAATCATCGCGGATGCTGATTTGCGACGAATTTTATTTAATCCGCGACAGAATGGTTACGTCACATATTAAATAGTTTCTTGTAGTGATTATTAAAATTAATGATATTGGTCATTAAATTTAAATATAACTTTTAAATTTTTTTATGGATGCAATATTTTTAATATTAAAGTTAATGTCATAATCATTAGTTATGGATATAATTTATTTAATTATACACTATCATTATTAGTATTCTATTGAACATAATTTGCCATTAGTTATAGAGATAGAGACTTTTTTATATAGTCGAATACAGATAGTGCCGAATATTGCTGAATACGGATGTGGAACAAGATAGAGAAAATCGACAAAAAAAAATCAGATGTATCCACTTTACTACCACATTTGAATTTGAATACTAATAGGAATATCCATATTTACATTTTAGTGGATATGGATATCGGATAATTTGGATTCCATTTTCATATTTCTATCCTGTAAAACCCCGGATTTTCATAGAAAACCTGAATCCCTGTACCATTGCGATAGTCCCTGGATCAGTGGCTATCACGTACAGAACGTATCACAGATAATATCACAAAGTCATACATCACATCACATAAGAGTAATAGTACATAATTTATTACATGTCCATTATAGAGTACATCATTACAAGCCTCTTGGCTAAATCAGAGTGAAATTCTACGCAGCGGTAGCTAGCAACTCAGAAGGGTCTCCATCTTTTATTCTTCTCGCCACAGGCATCCTTGAGCGAAGCGTCGCATCCCTCAGTCGTACCATCCATCGGCGTTTTTGTCGTACTCGGACTCGTACCATGCACACGCAAAGTCTATCCCCAAGGAGTGGGATAGGTGCACATCACCAACTGTATGCAGCTATAAGTGGCCTAACATCTAAAGGGAGAAAAAAAAGACAAGGAAGCGACTCTGGTTTCCTATGCAGCAGCAGCAGAGTAACATCAAGATATCTCCAACAAGTTCCCAACCCAAAGCTCTCAACACAGCTCGGAACCACCTGGTCACCCAGGGCCCCGTCTCCTCAACCTACTTCTGTCTAGGGTCGATGCAAGAACTTCCTCTCCTCGCACCTCAATGGTTGCAATCAGATCAATGAGGTAGATGGAGCCTCTCTCCTCTAACCGACGGCAGCCACGGCTCACCATACACTCATCTATAGGGGGGAAGGTAGAAATCCCAAAACATGAGGAACGAACATGTCTTCTAGGCATTATCCATGACCAAGGACGTGGCTATAGCTATAGATCAAACAACTCTGCAGAGTGTGTACACCTGTACCCAACCCTGAATGGCACCCGGCCGGTGTACGACCGACTGAGCCCATCCTACCGTGCGAACTCTCGGTAGTTACAGTCCCATCCTGCATCCAGCCCTCAAAACGGTCCCCCCCAGAAGGGATGACACCGGAACTGTGAAATGCCCCCGTGTGGCCACACGGGAGTCGCTCTGAGAGGGTGGTCTCACCTCCACCTCTCCCTTACTGATACCCCGCTATCCTGCTGGCAGGTATGGTTCCACACTTGCAGAGCTCAACTCGGCCCTAACCCCACACTTGACGGGGTGGTGTGTACGAAAGTCCTATCGACAAGTTGATCTACTCGGTTTCAGATCAGGGTGAGCTCATATCCTCCAAACGCAAGTAAAACCCTAACACCTAGGCTCCAAAAACCATCAAAGTAGGGATACACTGAGGAGTGCACCCCTATCCCCGATCCCAGATCAGTTGTTTCGAGCTCACCCCGCTAAGGTACCCAAAAACGCCTACTCCGGCCGGTTTTATCCCACTCATGCCAAGAACCACTATTCTCATCCCAATACATGCATCACAAAGCTCAGCGTATATACACGCTTATAAACATATATATTAGTAGGACAATCAAGGACAGGATATTTAAAGTAGGCAGTGCAAGGTTCGTCCACATGCATATAAAGTAATGCGCTAGCAGTCTATATTGCAATGTCTATAGGTTTTCAAAGTCAGTCGGGCGTGAACCTGGGGACTGGTAGTCCTCCGCGGCGAAATCTTCGGCGTAGTCGTACTCCGGGTTTAGCTCCCCGGCTCCAGCTGCTCTTATTAACGTGCAAAAGAAAATAAACAACGACCCTAATGCAATTAACTCCAAAAGAATGGCAATTAAGAGCCAAGAGAGAGCAAACACTAGCCTAACACGGAGTTTAAGATTTTAGAGAATTTCTAAAAAAGGTTTTGTATTTTTCGGAGCAAAAATGGATTACTAGGATTTCCAAAGATAAAATAGTTTTCTGGAAATAAATACGCATACACGATAGCATTAACTTTAGCCTGTCTACTGGCTAGCTCTAAAGGGCTTAAAGCTAGTTGTTAGATGGCTGCAGGCTGGCTCTTGGTGCTGAGGTGGCTACCACGCAAGCGGCTATAAGCCGACTGCAACCCATGTGGCAACCTGGCGTGGCGGTGACGCAGGCGGCACACCGGATCCGGGTGCGGCCTTCTGCAGCTAAGCGCGGTGCAGGCGCGCATGTGGCTCGGCCCTGGGTGGCCAGCTGCACAGGATCCACCCAGATCTTCTATGGCCACAACCACATGTGGCCCAGCGTGCAAGCCTAAAACACTCACGGGGTTTAGGAGCGCCCCAGGGGTGCTCGACGCTTTGCCCCAAAGGAAAGGCGGCTCGGCCGCATCTCGCCGGCGAAGAGGTTTCTCGGCGGCGACCGCCCTGCCTCTTAACACGATAGGAACGAGACCAGAAAGTGTCTAGACAAGGAAAGAAGCGGCCTTTGGCCGGGTGACGATGCACGACGGTGAGGTGGCGTGACGCGACGCTCGGCGCGGGTCGGGCGGCGGCGCGGCCGGCGGTGTTCGCGCGGGCGGGAGCGTGTGGGGACACCCAAGAAGTGCGGCACGTACGCAAGAGAAATGAGCGGGGAAAACGTCCCAAGGTTGGGGCTTTCACCCTTGTCCGGGCGCGCACGACGCGACGGCCATGGCGGAGCACGACCGACGTTCACGACGGCGGAAAGGAACAAGGCGCTCGCAGCCGACGGCGTTCAAACGCGCGTACGTGGACGACGGCGAGAACATGCGAGGGGTCCCAAAGGCTCTGCCTTTGCCCCACACACGCGTGTGCTAAGGCAACTGTGCAGCAAAGGCCACGGCGGCGCGGGGAGCGGGTCGGCGGGGTTCGGTGCAAGGGGGAAACGGAGCCAAAGGCTCGACCTTGCCTCCCAAACGGTGTGCACAAGAGCGCATGCGTGCGCATGCCGAGGTCATGGCCACGTCGGCGACCAAGACGACGACAGAGACACGGCGTCCGGGGTGGTTAACACATGAAAGGACACAAGGAAGGAAAGCGAGCGGGGCTGCGCGTGCGGCGACGACTGCGGCGGCACCTGCAAGAAAGCTTTCCCAGCCTGGCTTGAAGGCCTGCATCACCAGCGGCGGCGGCGCGGTGTGACATCAAGAATGCAAAGCTCAAACTGAGACCTTGGCTCGAAGGCCAGGCACCACAAAGGGACTGGGGTATGCGGTGCTCACCAATGGTCCAAGGGGGACCCGACGGTGAAGGCGTTGGCGAAGAGAAGCGCGACGCGGTGAAGACTAGCTCGGAGCAGAGGAAGGCGAGGACACAGGGGTGCTCAGATGCTACGGGTCCGGCTCCTCCTCACGGGCGGCTCCGGTCTTCGCGGCGGGCGGCGCTCCCTTGAACGGATCCCCGCCTCCTTCTCCTCCACACCTCTCCTGACATCACCGGCGGCGGGATTGGGGAGCGAACTCCCAGTTGGCTAGGGTTTGGCTCTCCCCGTGGCAGTGAGATTTATAGGCGGGGGTACGTGCCTTGGATGGCGCGATGCGCCTCGGGACGCGTGGAAGCATCTGGCGACGGCGGGCTCGGCTTGCACGACCGACCTTTCCACGGCGGCGGCGCGACGCGTGAGAGGAAGGAAGGGGAAAGGGGGAAAAGGAGGAGGAAGAAAGAGATGAGGTGGCGGCCTGACGAATGGGGCCCGCTCGTCGGTGACTAGAGTGCGGGATGAGGTGGCCGGCAGGGTGATGGCCTGTTGGTGGACCGCGTATGGGCCGAAGGCGCGACGGGCTGAACTTGAGGTTGCCGGCCCAAGCTGGATGTGGGTAGTTTTCCTATTTTCTAATCCTACACCCTATTCAAACTATGATTCAAATTTGAATCCACACAAATAATTCCAAATAAAATCCAAATGAAAATCCAACTTCTCATACTAGCATTTTATACATCCTAAAATTTATTGATTGAGTTGAAGTAAAATCTAGGATTTTAGGGAAGGGAAAAGGAAGACATCCTTAATGGTTTTATAAGCACACAATTTCATATCAAGTTTTTTTTTTGGAAATGCCATATTTTTACATACAAACAAATTCAAGGATGTTACAGGATGCCCACTGGAGGCTCGCTCCATGCGGTCGTGGGAGACTTGGCGTTCCTCTGCCCTATGGTACACAATGGACCTATTTGGATTCATTGGTTAGAGTTGGTTTGAGTTAGTTGGAGCTCAACTAGCCTTAAAGTATCAAACAGAGTGTTAAATTGGGTTAGCTTGCATCTAACCCACCCAAAAAAACTATCCCACCCAAAAGGTGCTATTTAGATCTAGTTCATGTTGGGTCCACCAAAAATTGAATTTTCTATCTCCCTCCATCTACGCTTAAAAGTTGAAAAGGTACATTTAATGTCATTCTAACCCTTTCTTCATCCAAACACCTTTTTGGTTAGAGTTAGTTTTAGATATGGCAATGGGTACCCGAAACCCAAGTGTCAAACGGGTTTTACCCATAAGGAGACGTGTATGGAATCATATAATTTCTACCCGTGGGTACACAAATGGGCAACATCATGTACCGATCGGGTAAGTGGGTGCAGGTGCGCGTACATACTACTCATACCCACACACTTATCTTAGAGTTAGTGTCACACCCGTTTTTCCGAAGAAAACCGAATGCATCTCATATGTGTGTCAAGATCATAATTTCACACATATGATAGACTCATGAGTGTAATATCACAAAACAATGCTCAAAACGTACAGAAAAGGTTTATTAACTTTTATTACACTCACGAGGGTAGACACAAATGTCTTTACACGAACAGCGATAACTTTGAAGACATGACTCCATCTTCATCTTCCACAGGCTTCTGTCTGGTTGATCGCATGCCTCAGAACTCCTCGTAGTCGTTGAAGTACTCCACTCCGAGATTCTCCTCAAGCTTGCTTTAGTCTTTTGGCAATGTTTGATGTATCATTTTATTTATTGCATGTTTTCTTGCATGATCATAGACAACACTCCGTTCGAGGAAGAACAAGTGCAGAGCTTTGGAGTAAAGGAGAGTAGCTTATAGTTGGAGAAAGGCAAGTGACCCTAACCACCCTTCTACCTATGCTTTAAGAATACTATAAATTAATCGGAACATGGAGAACCACCCAGGAAAACAGTGCAACCACAGTCCACATGGCTCTGGCCTAGCCAATTAATTAGGTGTGCGATTGTACTTGTGACCTTATCCGAAAGGAACACAGGGGGCTCGGGGTTGCAGAGGTATAGCCCGGTTCTTTTGGGGTAGTAGCCTTTGCTAAGGTGCTGACCACTAGAAAGGGTTATGGTCCGCCCTGAGCTGTAACTGTCGTGGGTTGTTGGTGCTTTTGCATATCTTTGCAAAGGCTTTGTAGCGTCCCTATGCAATCACACCTCGGAAGTGTGGTATTGTGCCTGATCAACACATGTGTGGTTGGGTTCAAAGTTCTCCGAAACGTTTACACAAACTGTGGTGAAAGTGTGCAACCTCTGTAGAGTGTAAAATTGATCGATCAGCCGTGCTCACGGTCAAGAGCGGCCTGGACCCTCACATGATTAATGAACTTAAAGATGGATTTAATATTGCTTTTCCGGTTATTCCTATGGCCTTGCCGAGTACCAACCATAAGTGTACTCATCCTTGCTTACGCTGTTCAGAGGAGAATCTCAGAGTGGAGTACTTCAACGACTGCGAGGAGTTCTGAGGCATGTGATCAACCAGTCAGAAGCCTATGGAAGATGAAGATGGAGTCGCGTCTTCATAGTTATCGTTGTTCGTGTAAAGACCTTCGTGTCTACCCTCGTGAGTCTAATAAAAGTTAATAAACCTTTTCTGTACGTTTCGAGCATTGTTTTGTGATATTACACTCATGAGTCTATCATATGTGCGAAATTATGATCCTAACACACATATGAGATGCATTCGGTTTTCTTCAGAAAAACGGGTGTGACAGTTAGTTAGAGTTAGAAAGTAATTCTAACTCTATCTAAGTTACAGTATGCAAACTAGGCCAGTGACAATGCAAGAAATGGGATTTGGAATTAGCCTCTCTCTACTCTCTAGCATTATTATATTCTAGGCAATATTACTTTCTCATCACTGTGAGGGTGTCCTATTCCGTTTTCCATTTTTAATAAGTGAAATTTTATTAAATTCAAGAATTTTTACATCGAGTTGATACACATTTCTTGAACTATTTTTCGACTTCTGCACTACTAGGATGCACACAACCAAAAAAAGCTCAATCTGCAAGCTAATGGTTGTCAATCCATAGACTAGACCGTCATCCATGTGCTTGGGTAAACAAAACTCCTTGGCCACCAGAGCCAAGTATTGCGACACCACTGCAAGAAGTCTTGTGAAGCTAGTTTCTGTAGTATAATCCATGAACGAAGTCAATGGATAACTGAGTAGATAACCCGCAAAGGAGAAGGAATATGTTTTCTTTCAAAGACAATATCATTCCTGCAAAGCCATAATGACCAACAAGTAGCAGTCATTCCTAGCAGGAATAGTGGTTCCGTTTCTTTGCTTATACCCCATAACCAATTCCAAACATATGTGATATGCTATGAGATTGCAAAAGTCCTTAAGCCGCATGTGTGATGGGCCATACTGCTCGTGCAAAATGACTTTCAAAAAACAAGTGCTAAGTTGTTTCATCATTGACATAGAAGCAATACCTCTTGTTACCTTGACAATTATGCTTAGCTAAGTTGTCTTTTGTCAACACCACCCCTTCATAAATACACAAAAAATCCTGACCTTTAAAGGGGATTTTATTTTCCATAAGAGTTTGTTTAGGTTCGGGACATCTTCTATGATGGCTAGATAGTGAGTTCCAGTGAAACTCATCGTGCTCTTTACTAAATGCTATATTAGCAATACGTGGATAAAGACTATATTCCATTCTACTAACTTATTGCCTATCAGATCTCTACTCCATGAGATATTAATGGGTGAGGAGCTTAAAACTTCTGATATAAATGTTGTTTATGTCGAGCTATGTTATAAAGAAGGATACTGCCCACGCAAGGTTGCATTGTCTAGCCACTTGGCTTCCCAAAATCTTATTTATGTCCCATCTTTGACTGTGAAGGTTTCAAAACGAAGAATTGTTTTACTTTCATCACACTAGCCCGAAAATGCCATTGAGCTTGTGAAAGAGATTTAGAATGAAGGTACTTATTGTGTAGAATTTGTTGCCACATCCTGTCGGTCATGAGCAGTCTAAAGAGCCACTTACTAAGCAGCGCAATATTCTTGATATCTACTAAGCAGCGCAATATTCTTGATATCTAAAACATGGATTCCTAGCCCCCCTTGATTTTTTTGGTTGACACAAAATACTCCACTTGGTGAGGCGGCGTTTCCTTTTCTACTCGTCACTTTGCCAAAAAAATCTGGATCGAAAAAAGTCCAACTTCTTTAGCACTCCTCTTGGGATTGCGAAGAAGGACATCATATAAATGGGTAGGCTACTAAGAACTGAGTTAAGCAGTATCAATGGTCCTCCCATTGAGAGATGTTTGCCTTTACAACTACTTATTAGTTGTTTTTCAAACCGTTCCTCAACTCGTTCACAATCAGCATTCAATAGTTTCCTAAAGTGAATAGGAATCCTTAAATACTTAACAGGGAATTCACCATCACTACAATTAAACAATTCTGTGTAATGAGCAATTGAATATTTTGCCTCACCAAAACAAAATATTTCACTCTTATGGAAATTTATCTTAAGGCCCGAGAGTTGCTTGAATGCACAAAGCAATAACTTCATATTTCAAGCTTTTTCTAGGTCATGTTCCATGAAGAGTATTGTATTATCCGCATATTGTAAAATAGATAGTCCACCATCAACTATATGAGGTACTACTCCATTTATTTGACCATCCTCCTTATCTCTCTTTATTAGAGTAATGGAGGTCAAGGATCTCTTTGTCGAAGGCTTTTTTCATTTGGAAATAAGACCCGACGTCATCATTTACGTTAACTGCAACACTTCCACCTGAAATGAAGGATTTGACCCAAGATATCCACTTAGGCGAGAAACCTTTGATTCCGTTTTCCTGGAAAGATATTTCACATTTCAATCGCATTCCATCATATGTTTAAAGATATTTAATTATGACAATTTGCGATAGAAAGTTGTTGTATGTTTCTGATTTTCTATTTTTATCCCAGAACATTGTTTCTCTGTTTACATGGTCATGTTTATCTGTTGTAATTGTTCAAACTTATTTTTTCTTAATGAAAATCGTGCTATGTACATCTTTAACTAACTTGTTAGCGAGGGTGGATATAAATATCCTATCAAAATGGGCTTTACTACGTCAGGCCTAGCTTTTAGAACCAAATTTGTTTAACAAAGGTGCATGCCGTTGTCGGTTCCATTGAGCTGACGGCTATGAAACAAACAGCCGGTATACATTTTGTATGCAAGTCCAAAATAAGTTAAAGCGAGTTGATCCTTGATGGAATCAAAAGAAAGATTATACACACATGTAGTACTCTTATAGTGTCTTTTAGTAGCCAAGGTCTATTACACAGATTTCCCTTTCATTCATCTTTAATTTCCTTCAGAAAGTCTTTTT
The DNA here is from genome assembly GCA_947561735.1 of Cenchrus americanus. Classification (NCBI taxonomy): domain Eukaryota; kingdom Viridiplantae; phylum Streptophyta; class Magnoliopsida; order Poales; family Poaceae; genus Cenchrus; species Cenchrus americanus. The sequence continues at coordinate 64,569,111 of OX387240.1, forward strand.
CATACAGTTTTCTTAAGTAATCCCATTCTCTTAAACCTTAATAGTAGTGCACTACATGAGACTCGTTTGTTACATTAAATTACTTGGATGAACAAGCATTTTCTTATCAATTCAATTTATTTTCTGAACATTTTTTCTTCCGCAAATGGTGTCATATCCATCATGAACACACAACGACTGGAACTACACTTTCAACCTTGAAGTGATTTTACGGATCCTTCGTCTTCAACAATGTGCTATATGTTTTCAACACCACGCAGAAAAAGGTATAGTCCATTGCGTGGGATCATAAATGGAACATGTTGGTTTTCCAGACTTGAATATTGGATAGAGAAATGACCTTCGGTAAGCGGTATACGTCTCTCAAGTCCAACCGGGACTAATGATGAGAGACAAAAGGGGTACTTTAGCCCTGGTGAACGAACCGAGACTAAATGGGGGCCTTTAGTCACATAAATATTTGAAAATCCCCGGGAGACCGTCACACACGTCACAAGTCACGCGATTTTTCATGCGAAATATACGCGTGCGCAGGTGCGGGATTCAAAATCGTGACCTCCAGCCTCGCGCGTAGCTTCTTCACCATCTCACCTACACAGCACATCTGACTGAGTAGAGGATGTTATCCTCTTATAGTTTCTAGTGGGAGACCCTTTAGTCCCGGTTGGTAACATCACCCATGACAAAAGGTCCCCTTTAGTCTAGGTTGGTGTTACCAACCGTGACAAAAGTGCCACCCCCCTTTAGTCTAGGTCCGTGTTACGAACGGTGACAAAAGAGGGGGGGCTTTAGACTAAAGGAGGGTGACCCTTTTGTCACGGTTCGTAGCACGAACATAAACTAATAGGGAGGGGTGGGGGGGGGGGGGCTTTTGGCACAGTTGGTGTTATCAACCCAAACTAAAATGGGTGAGCACTCATGGCATTAGTGAACACGTCGATGAAACCCCTTTATTCCCAGCTCCAAAGTTGGACCGGGACTAAAGGGGCGTATCAAAGCCTCTTTCTCTACTAGTGAGGGTTTTAGTATCCTTGATTTGATTGCTGCCGGTACAAGTTTTATCCATAATGTCATATTAAATGAATTTCTATTGGAAGACGATAGGCTGAATTGCATCGCCACCATACTCATTTTGATGAGCGTCAAGTTTCCTACCTAATAAGAAAAATATTAGTTGGAAGAAACTCATTAACTTTATCATCCAAATTAGAGGCATCTCTATTTAGCCCACAAAGTTGCACATCCTATCTGAACTAGAGTCATCTCTATTCAGTATAGGTGGTTGAGTATGTGGGATCATCAGGAGATGCCCAAGGTCATAAGCTTCCATGATTCGAATGGTGTCAGAGAGGACGAAGAAGACAGTACGGCTCACATGTAAGTGAGGGGAAAGGGTTAAAGGAAAAGAGGCAACAATCCATAATCTGTGTTGGGAAAGAGCTATGAGGTTTTACACTTCCAATTTTTTGATTCGAACTAGTTAAGTGACCGTGCGTTGCTATGGGACACATAGTACTATAATGACATATGTATAAGCACAAGAAACATTTAAATATGAAACATCATCTTCATTTATATCATAATTTAAGAACATATACTGCAGCCGTGATGATAGAAACATAATATTACATAAATCTCAAATAAAGATAAATAGTTACAACGCCATAATGTAAGAACATATATAATCATTTAATGTTTCCGATGCACGAGAAACAAGATTACAAAGGACACAAATGTAAGGATGTAATAGTTGTGCAAAACATAAGATAATACCTTGTCATCAAGTGAGGACCTCTCTGTAAACAATATTTTTAGTATAAGATTAACTGTTTTCTTTTTTCTCTTATCTTTCTTATCACTGGGTGGGATAGCAAGGATCTTAATGTTGGATGTAGCAGTGGCCCTAGATAGCGCAACATATAGCTGGCCATGGGAGAACACCAGTTCAGGCAAATACACACCAACATTGGGGATAGTCTGCCCTTGAGCCTTGTTTATTGTCATGGCAAAACTGAGTCTAATAGGGAACTGCTTCCTCTTGAACTTGAACGGGAACATATCGTCATCCAATGGGCATAACGGAATCCGTGGTAGGAAGATTCGTTTTCCGGCATGGTCTCCAACCATAATTTCGGCATCGATGATATTTCTTTGGAACCTTCTAACCACCAGCCTGGTTCCATTACAAAGTCCAGTCGCAGGGTCGATATTCCTTAGCAATATGACTGGGCACCCAACCTTGAGCTTTAACACATGTGGCGGGGGACCGCTAGGGTTTAAAGTGTTGAGGGACTCAGATGGGTAGTAGTTGTGTGGATCATCCACCGCACTGTCGAAGCTGTGGTACACCACCTCATCCCCTTGGAAACGGCTTACCATCTTCATGTTAATCTTATCAACCGAGTCATTCTTTCGCGATAATATCGCTCGTGAGGTGATATAGCTCTTGTTTGACATATTGTCATTGAGGGCAGGGAATATGGAATCAATTAGCATATCAAGATCACTGTCTTCCCCGGTCTGCGGTATGCATATTTCTTTAGGAAGGAGGATTTGACCATCAGCATTAGCCTCCTCAGTGCCTCCCCCAATACGTAGTAAGTATGCCGCAAACCATGGGTCGGCCTTTGCCCTCATGTTGCGCACCAATCTTAGATGTCGCATTGAACTCCAAAGGTGCGACATCCGTAGAGAGGCACCAACTACTTGTGCCCTTGATCCTTTCCAAACAACCGGGAGAACCTGCCTGAAGTCTCCACCAAACACAATAGTCTTTCCCCCAAACGGCACATCCCAACGGTCCATGAGATCACGAAGGCTGTAGTCTAGCGCCTCGACACCTTGCCTCCTCATCATCGTCACCTCATCCCAAATAATAAGGGATGCAATATGAAGCAGCTCACCGGTACCACTCTGTTTTGTGAAGGAACAACGGTCCCCATCTTCGAGGCTGAGAGGAACCCCAAAGCGCGAGTGGGCAGATCTGCCACCAGGCATTATTGAGGCTGCAACTCCAGAAGTTGTTGTTGCCACTGCAATTTTATTCTGACCACGTATAGTAGCGAGCAGGGCTCTATATAGATAAGTCTTTCTAGTGCCGCCAGGTACATCCACAAAGAACACACCACCACACTCACTATCAACAGCAGACATAATCTCATTGTAGGCAACGTGTTGCTCCTCGTTAAGGGTTTTTGATAGTTCCAAGTCTTCAATGCTCGCCTCAATGTTAGCCTCTTCAAAAATCTCTCTAATAATATTGCCAGACAGATCATATGTATCATCGATTTTAGGAAGTGGAAACTTTGTTATTTCCTTCCCCATGGATTCTAACTTCTTCCGAATTTCTATGAGGACCATATGGTCCACTTTGAAGCTAGACTGGTTATTGCGCCTATAGTCCTCTCCCATTGCATCCTTGTGCTTTTCCCAGAGATCAAACACATTACTTGGCTCACAAAATACCAAGATACTTGCAAAGAGCGTTCGTAGTTCAAATGGCATCATCCAATGAGTACCTTCAGTAAGACAATCATGCAATGTTTTGTCCGCTTCAATAAGGCCCCTTTTTTTGCGGCTTCGCGAAAAGTCGGCGAGGAGTGTGCCGAAACCGTCCTTAGATCGGTGAAGGAGGTTGCACCAGCCACATTGTGTAGAAGAACACGGAGGTAATAACGCTCCCCTTCAGCTGGATTGGCACCTACAACTCTTCCGACCTGTCTTAAAGTCTTTTGTGCCCTCCGAATCCATATTTTGCCCTGTGAGTCCCACCTATAGTACTCAGGAAAGTCTGGATACAATATACCACGGGCATGTTCAGATGTCCTGTTCTTTTCAAAGTAGGCTTTAAGCATCGACATTTCAACACCCGGACGATTAAGCACATGTCGAATACCCTCGCGCCGCAAAATGACACCATGTGCATGCCAGGAAGATGGAGCTGCAAGGCCAACACCGAAGGGGACCTATCACTTAAATCAAAACCATATATCCTCCACAAGGCTTCTGGAGGAGTTATCCATCTAGCATCCCTATATAGTTTGATCTCATCAATGTTTCCTTCATTACCCTCCTTGGCAGCCTCTCTCACAGCAACAGATGCACGGTCATGACCCTTGTGAATGTACTTAAATAAATACTTGACGGACTTGATGCTCCCACATGCATCAACATTTATGTGGCAATTGAACAGACGAAGGAGGTACGGGTTGTAAGGCACAACCCATCTGTTGTCAAGGTCATGCCCACGAACCTTCTCTTTTCTACCATCATCACGCCGCCTGTAAATCGGGTATGAATCCTTGCCCTGTAATGTGGCATCACAGAAAGGTCGTGGGTAATGGTTCTTGCATTCTTTACGGCCCTTTGTGCATGGGCAGTTGCGATTAAGTGATCCACAAGGCCCATGCATCATATGCTTTGTAACCATTTTATACAGTTCTGGATATTTCTTCTTGTTTGGGAGCTCAGCTGAGATTAGAAGATCATACTGCTCTGGGCACATGAGTTTATAGTTTCTTTCCATGATTAGCAAAAAATGTGTGTGTGGTAGTCCCCTCTTCTGAAACAGAACAACATACACATGTGCGCGTACCTTTCCGAGAATGTCCTTTTTTAGCAACTTGTCCTTAAGCTCTTCCAGTTTTGCCCTAAAGACCCGATCAATAAGGTCCGGATGGTCCTGTGCTGTTTGTCCAGGGTACAGCTCACGCGTGATCTCCTCCCACTTTGGATTACATGTCATGGTTAGGAAGATGTCTGGTTTCCCAAACCTTCGCACCAGTGCCATGGCATCCAAGTACTTATGCCTCATGTCCCTCGGGCCTCCAATAAACGACGAAGGCATCACCGTACGCTTTCCAACCATTTCAGTTCTCCCCTCACCAGCATGCAGGCTATCAACCAATCCTTGGTAGAGGTCGGCCCTGATCTCTTTTTGATGATTTCGTATGTAATCCAACCGAGAACTCTCAATTTTGATGTACATGTCCACAACAAATTGTTGGAAAAGGCGCTGGCCATAAATAATGGGATTGAAGATTCCCGACCGTATCTGAAACTTATAACAGTAGTAGTCACGCACAGAAACACATAAGTTTCCTGGAGATTCTGCAAAATTAACATGTTATTAGAGTTATTTCTATGACAACGTGGTTCCGTATACATGAATAGTATAAGGAGACAAATAAACCTGTTTCTTCTTCCTCAGTATTACTATGAGCCTTACGCAGGGCACGAGCCGTGTTGACGTCCTCCATAGTAACACCTTTCTTTGGGATATCCATATGCCATCCAAGCTCACCCTTAGGGAAGAATAATGGATATGAAAGAGCATCGTAGCACCCATGGTATGATCGGATGCCATGCCTGCTCCTATCTTTTCCATGGAGAACAACACTATTTTGAAATTGGCCCAGGAGTTCACTACCCTCGATCCAAACAGCAGCCACCTCTTTAGCAATAGGCTCATTGTATGTCCTTTGGTCCAATCGTTGATCAAGATTAAGTTCGAGACAATAGTCATCCAGTTGTCCAGCCTGCCCCATACTTCTCAAATGTTGTGAGTACGGGTTGTGACGAAGGATGGCCACCAATCTGTCTATAACTTCTTTATCTTTTTGGTACTTCTCTTCACGACACCTTCGGTAACGATACTCAAGGCTCGGATCATCATCATAGAAGTAAAGCTCAAGATTCCTAGGCTCCAAGCCCTCCTCTCTCCCAAATGACCTTATGTTGTGATACATCATGCCATGTGCACGGAAGGTATATATGCCGGTGTTCCTCATGTTTGCAGTAGCACCATCTAGACGACAATAGAGGGAAGTGAAAGAGAAGTGACCATTGAAAAACCTAATATTGCTACGAAAGTGCCTAGCATCTTCATCAGAGCTTGTATAAAGCCTTATGAGCTGGTCCGGTATCACTGGTTCATTCAGCTCGATCTTCCCGTTGCGGCAACAAAACCCAGGTGGTTCTTTCAGAAACCTCTTCGCATGACAGTGGTGGCAATTAGGGACATGTTTTAACATGTGTGTCTCCGTAGGCATGTTACTGTACATCTTTTCATACGGGTCAAGTTCTTCAGGGATAGAAGTCGTGCCGTCCTCAGGAGTATCACTTTGGACATCATCATCATCTGATTCCTCTAATGAAATGACATGATCAAACAAAAAAGGTTAGATAATGTAGTGGATATTTAGGAAGGTATTTGGTTCAGTACAAATACCTTGCCCCGCAAATAGGTATCCCTCATCTTCTTCCTCGCCATCTTCAAATATGTCACCCTCGTCATCGTCTGTGATCACCACATTGCCATGTGACATAAAAGTTTGGGTAACAATAAAGGAAAGAAAACACAGTAAAGAATGTTAAAAGTTGTGAGCATCACCGATCTCATCAAATAATGGTTGTTCGAGCGCGAGATGATGCACTTTGATTGCTTGGTCTCGCGTTTTCTACATTTTGATTACTTGGTCCAATGTTTTCTGTCAACCATATAATGGAGCAGTAAGATAAAGGAGTGGATGTTCAGAAAGCTATTCGGTATTTTTTACAAATACCTTGGCCAGCAAACATGTATGCCTCATTCTCTTCCTCATCATCATTAAATATGTTGCAGTCATCATCTTTTGTGATCGTCACCGTGCCATCAGATATTATAGCTGGGTAAAAATAAAGGAAAGAAAATGTCATAAAGATATTTAAAAGTAATTCAACTTACCAGTGTTATCAAATAATGGTTTTCCTTGGTCTAGCGTGTTTTGTTAATCACATAATGGACATGCATGGTTGAGATAGGAATAAAGTTGTTTCATGAGAAGGAATGAGAAAAGTGAGGCCATCTTATTTACCGTTGTTTGTCACGGTTGATTGTGGTAAGGGTGTATTTTCATCCGCATGTTCTCCACTCATATGATTGGGAAATATATCACCGCAATCATCCTTATCATGATCATCATCATTAGTCTCATTTGTAGCTTGCGGGTAACGAATAGGTGTTGCTGTTGATTCTGGGATATCCCACTCACTGGGGCTTGTTGTGGGCCCATGAGGACCAGATGAGTTTGCAGTGGGCAAGTCCGTCGTTGGATTAAAGAGTGGATTCTCCATTGCAATGGACTCACTATTTAAGGTATGTTTATGTGCCTCCCTAGAGCGGCTTGTAGTCGCTTTCATCGCCTTTTTACGAGATGGAGCTTGATTGTAAAGCCTTTGTTTCTTGCGTCTTTGTTCCCGTTGGTCAGGTGTCATGTTTTCATATGCCATCCTCTTCCTTGCATGAGCAGAGATAACATGGTTACGTCCGTCACGTGAATTCTTTGGTGCACCGTGATTGTAGTTCTTGATTAATTATACTACGAGTATTAGTTACATCATCACCTACATAGTTGTGTTTTAGTTAAAACAGCAGCAATATAACAAGAACACACCAGATATGCTCAACGATACTCCAATTCTATTTTAAGCTAATCACTGATTCACCAACCCAAAAATATTAGTCATTCATGCCATATTAGCTACAGTCAAATTACCTAATAACTGATTCGATATATTATCAACATTGTTTGCATGGAATGAATCATTCCTATGAAACCAATCATCTGTTTCATTAGGATCCACATTTTCCTTGTTTGGTGTGTCCTGGCCATCTACCAATTGATATAGCACATATGAGAAACATCAATAGCAATTTTTATATTATAAAAACCCTAAACATTTCTATTAAGCAACCATTGTTAGCTTCGACATGTAGTCGTTGCTCCCTTGTTCTTTTATATGCTTGCCGTCGTTTTCTATTTCTTTCATCCTTCTTCTCTTGAGACATGTGGAGCCACCGAGCCTTGTCTTTTTCTCTCTTACGTTCTCTAGCATGGTTTCCCGTATCATTGTTGCCTGTAGTATTTCATCCATATATATAATGTAATTACCATTAATATTGTAAGCTATACGTTGAATCAATAACATAATGTCCCATGTCTTATTGTTTTTACCTCCATTAGTAGTATTAGACTTGTCACCCAATGGTGTACAGCAGCCACAATTTTCCATTGACTTAATCCTCAACGATACCGCTTGTATTGTGTCCTTTATAGTAGAGAATTATCTAGTATCAAACTGAAAAAATTATAGTTAGTAAGCTGAAAAAAGCTGAAAAGAACCAAAGATAACATATAATATCTCCTGACATATCCTACAACTAAAAAAGGTATATCCTCCTCGTTCTAGTGACATACGAAAATTGCAAAGAAAGGAGTGCTTGTATTTTCAATGGCGTAAATCCGAGTATGGTGCTCCTTCCAACCTACATGAGCCATTCTAATTTCAACGCATAGTTAAAGTTAAGTCACATATATTACCCAAAACATGCATATCAACGGACCTGCTTTGCTCCAAAAAAGAATAATGAAAAACAGACGAGAAAGAAAAGGAAAAAGAAAAAATGACCATATATGCATGAGAGTGAATGTCAGTGAGCAATCGAAACTATCGATCAGCTATTACATATTTCTTGTTATCCAAAATCAAAATACGACTTTTCAGCAATAGAAACCCAGAAATCATATTCTCTGGCCTCAATAATTCAATGGTATGCTTCATTTTCTTATCTAACTGGTCCAAATTGCATTGCCACTACATGTTACAAGCAGTACATCTTGTGTGCTCAATAAACATCTCCAACCTTTGCTTAAGTACTATTATTATGTTTTATCTTACTATAGTGTGCCAGAAAACGGTAAAACTATCTATATAAAAGATGCATGCTAACAGACCTTACAATATATAACGGCATACGTAATTAGAACTTACAAAAGCGATCATATCCGTTGGGTTCGCGACGAGGGCTCGAATCCATGTTCGCCGCAAGAGCAAGATGCGAAAGTGGGTGCTCGGACAACAATATACCGCAACGGAACCGCATACAAATCAAAATAAGCTCGGTTGGTGTTACATAGCAAGAGGATAGCTCCTTGCTTTCCAGTTTCATACCAGCAAATGTGTAATGACTGAAAACAATGAAATGCATATCCGGTTTTAATTAATTAAACAGGTTGTAAAATTACAAATTGATAAAATATGCAACACCTTAGGGAATATACAAAATAGTTGTAAGGATGAAAGCATTCATGCATCCTAACGGACAAGTAAGTAACAGAAGTCAAAAACCCACAGGAAGGAAAACATATAATAAATATGCTCTAGAAAATACCCAGCAGGAAACTGCAGAGCCAAGTTATGAGTGTCACTCATAAATGGGGTCACTGGGATTGTACTGTATGAATTTTATTACCTAACTTATACACCAGGAAACAAATTTGGAAGGAAGTAGACACATAAGCAAGCCCTGCACCGTTACTTTCGGACAACCATTTTCAATTTTCCCTCCACCGGCACTCATGAAGGTCAATAGATGCGGTGTCACTATTTAGATTTCTAGTTTCCACTTTGCCTTCCTACCGCACATGATACTTGCCAAATCTTGTATCGTGCGGGAAGTGCTCCGGCGCATCCTATCGGTGAGCATCTCAAGATCATCTCGCAACCCAAGCCCGAGCAGCCTATCCCTCGGTACCTCACAAGTAGCACGGTAACGCGGGATACCCTCATCCACCATCCTCAAAAAGTAGCTGCAGGCCTCCTCTGCTCTACCCTTCTTGCAAGATAGCCCATGAATCATGACTGCGTAAGTTGCTGCCCCTGGATGGAAACCACGTTTTTCCATTCCATCCCAAACCTCAATTGCCCTATCAACTCTTCCTACAGAAACCAACATTTTCAGAATCATGTTGTAAGAGTGCCGGTCAGGCAGACACGACTCTTTATCCATCTTTGAAATAAGACGTAACGCCTTGTTCACCTCTTTCAGCTTGCAATGTGCATTAAGCAGAGTGTTGTAGCTCCAAACATCAGGCATTTCCCCACAGGTTGCCATCTCATTCAGGATATTATAAGCCTCATCCACCTCTCCCAACTCATAGAGTAACCGGATGACAGCATTATACGTGAATACATTTGGTGTCAGGTTGTGCATACGCATCCTATCTAGCACACAAAGAGCACCACGAGCATCCTTTGCTGCACATGCAGAATGAAGGAATGGGCCATAAGTGGCGGCAACAGGGACAAGCCCATGCCTGCGCTGCATATCTTTTAGCTGCTCATGTGCAAGAGCAACATCCCCTCCTCGGCACAAAGCGTCAATCAGAGCGTTACACGCAGGCACATCAGGCTTGATGCCTCTCTCAGTCATTTCATCAAACAGCTTCGCGGCACTCTCTGGCTTCCTGACAACAGCCCAGCCAGAGATGAGGATGGTGTAGGCTTTTGCTGAGGGACCAAACTGTGCTGCTGAATCCCTAAAGAAGGCCTCGGCATGCTCTACCAGGCCATTATGCGACAACGCAAACAGCAGCGAGTGGAGATTGGCGACTGTTGGTGGGAACCCGAACCCCTCCATGGAAGAGAAAGCCCGGATGGTGTCATCGGCGAGGCCTGCACGGGCGTACGTGCAGAACAACAACGGGAACAGGTCCCGCGAGAGCGCGGAGCGCGGGAGGTCGGATAGCAGGGAGCGCAGCAGCGGGAAGAGACGCGCGCCCGCGAGCGAGCCGGCGAGGACGAGGAGCGAGTCCGGGAGGTGGGTGAACCCCGGCGTCGCGCCGGCGAAGAGGAAGAATCGGAGCGAGGGCACGAGCAGGTTGCGGCAGCGGCGGAGGACGGCGGCCGCCGCCGCGGGGGTGAGGTGGGGTGCGAGGCCCTGGAGCGCGGGGCGGAGGTCGTGCCGCGGCCCGCGAAAATCGCTCAGGACGCGGCAGAGCGCGCCGACGAGCTGCGGGTCGGGGTCCGGGCCGAGGCCTGGCTCGGGGCGTGGATCCGGCTGCCCGGGCAGCGCGGAGCAGAGGCCACGTTTGAGGAGGTGGGCGCGCGGACTGCGCGGCGCGAGGCGGCGAGGGGACGCCGCGGCGAGCAGCCTCGCGGCAGATTGCATCTGGGCGCCGCGATATGTCGCCGCACGGGGTGGGGTGCTGTGCAGTGAGCAGATTTCGCTAGTGACGTGAGGATGCAACAAAAACACACGGGAGATGGGGCCGTGGAACGGCAGCGAGGGGGCTTACCGGAGAACGCAGCGGGTAGTGGAGGACGCGGGGCTCGGGCGGCGGCCGGCGGATTCGGGGGAGAGGAGATCGCGGTGGCCGGTGGGCGTGGACGACGTCGAGGGCGAGGTGATGGATCTGGATCCGGCGGAGGTGCAGCGGCGCCCGGGCGAGGTGCCGCGGCGGACGGCGTGGATCCGGCGGCGGCGGCTCCCAAGGGGTGGACCGGGGGCGTCCGGCGGCGGCGGTGCCGAGGGTGGTCGGGGGGTGTCCGGTGGTGGTCGGTGGCGGCGAGGTCGCGGCGGCGCGATGGGGAGGCCGGCACCTCGTAGCGGAGGTGGAGGACGCGGGCGGCGCGGGCGGCGCGCGGTGGTGGCGAGGCGCGGCGGAGTGAGGAGAGGGGGGCGAGGTGGAGGCGGAGGCGAAGAGGGAGGGGAGGTGGTGCCGGTTCGCGTGGAGTCGGATGGTGGGGTCGAAGGAGGAAGCGGGCGATCGTGGGGAAGCTGCGGCGTGGTGGCCGGTTCGGCGCGGGGGAAGGGGGATGCAGGGTCCGAACGACGATAACATTTCACTTTTTTAGCTGTAGGACTTTTCACAATAAGTTATTTTTACCTGATATGAACATCCTCAATGTAACTCCTGGAACCTAATGTAGTCTTCTTTCTTGTACCTATAGCCACCACATCACTCATCTGACCTAGTCCTACCACTCCTAGTACTTATTCTAATCCGGATCCTCCTCTATTGGCAACTTCAGGCCCTCCTCACCCTTCTGTTTTCATTTTTCCTTTTGTTTTAAATTTGCTAAATTTAACCCTCAATTTTAGAGGTTTTTACGGTACACAATACGACATGTACGACTGGTTGAAAAATGACTCGTATGTAATAGAAAATGACATATATGTAAGGATCCGATGGTTGAGATTAATTCTATACGACTGGTTTTTTAGTTGTCGTACGGTAATATTCAAAGGTCGTATGAGTAGTATAAAGGTATTATGAAACTGTAAAATGGTATTGTTCATTACGGGAGAATGGAAATTCCCCGAGTGGCTCGGGCTTCCCCGAGTGCCAAACATCGGGCACTCGGGGAAGAAATGCACTCGGGGAACTAATAGTCCATGACACTCGGGGAAGAGAGGCACTCAGGGAAGACCCCTCTTCCCTGAGTGCATTTTTTTAGCACTCGGGGAAGCCAACCTCTTCCCTGAGTGCCTCACCCTAGCACTCGGGGAAGCAAGCCTCTTCCCCGAGTGCCTCATCCTAGCACTTGGGGAAGGGTCTCTTCCTCGAGTGCTTGCTTGAGGCACTCAGGGAAGAGTTTTTTTGTTTTTTATTTTTTTTGCCTCATTTTTTTAAGCCGTCCCACATTATTTGAAACTTCTTGATCAAATTTGGGGTTATTTTGATTTTGTTTTGTATATTTCATTAGTTTTTTTCATTTTGTTGATTTTTTAGCATTCTTCAAATTTGAACTGCAGGTGCATGAAGTAATGAAATTTCTTAATTCAAAAAATGATATTCATTATATTTGGTGTATGTTGAGGCCATATCTAGGAAGCCACATGAAATTTCGAACATCTTTTTGCCGTAACAAGACGGACAACTAGCAGGAAAAGTATTCGTAAATTATATAAAAGTCAAACGAAGTCCGAAAATCATGAAACTTGTTTGGGTGTCATGTTATGGCATGTAGAGGCTGTATGTAAGAATTGAGAAGATTTCGAGCAAGTTGGGATGCCGGATGCCTCAAACACTTTTATATAATTTACGAACACTTTTCCTGCTAGTTATCCGTCATGTTACGGAAAAAAGATGTTCGAAATTTCATGTGGCTTCCTAGATATGGCCTCAACATACACCAAATATAATGAATATCATTTTTTGAATTAAGAAATTTCATTACTTCATGCACCTGCAGGTCAAATTTGAAAAATGCTAAAAATTCAACAAAATGAAAAAAACTAATGAAATATACAAAACAAAATCAAAATAACCCCAAATTTGAGTAAGGAATTTAAAATAATGTGGGATGGCTTCACAAAAAATGAGGCAAAAAAACAAAAAACAAAAATTAATTCCCCGAGTGCCGTTTGTCTGGCACTCAGGGAAGAGACGCTTCCCCGAGTGCCAGGAATACGACTCTCGGGGAAGACCCTGTCGGCCCATTTAATCTGGCCGGCCCATTTATTCCGGCCGGCCCAGCAGCAAGGAAACCCTAGCGTATAAAAGCTACCCCCCATCCGTGCGCCCCGCAGCCCCCAACCCACCCGGCCACCTCCCTCGGACCCCCCCCCCCCCCGTGCCGCCACACCCCCACCCCCTCCTCGGATCCGCCGCCGCCCCGCTCTCCCCGGGTCCGCCGCTGCACCCCGGCCCCCTCTCCCCAGATCCGTCGCCGCCCCTCTCTCCCCGAGACTGCCGCCGCACCCCACTCTTCTCTCCCCAGATCCGACGCTGCGCAACCTCCACCCTCTCCCCGGCGACCTCCACTCCCTACCGACGGCGGGCTCCTACTCCGGGCGCGGCGGCGGCCTCCTCCACTCCCTCCCCGACGGCGGCCTCCACTCCCTCCCGGTGCGATGGCGTGCTCCTACTCCAAGCCCAACGGCGGCCTCCTCTACTCCCTCCCGGTGCGGCCGACGGCGGGCTCCAACACCGGGCGCAGCGGCGGCCTCCTCCACTCTCTCCCCGACGGCGGCCTCCACTCCCTCCCGGTGCGGCCGACGACAGAATCCTACATCGGGTGCAGTGACGACCTCCGCCCTCCTCCGGGCGCGGCGGGATGTACGAGGCCACGAGGCGACAGCGTCGGCCAACCGCGACGGCGACTGCGCGCGGCCACGGAGACGAGCGAGCAGGCGGGCGGTGGCGACCTACGGCGGCGATGGCAACGGCGATGGCAACGGCGCGAGAGGCGGGCGGCGGGGCTGGATGGGGCCACAGTGCCCGCCGGGGGCCATAGTGCCCAATTTTGGGTTTTTTTTAAAAAAAAACCAAAATCTCTTCCCCGAGTGCTTCCACGCCTCTTGGTGAATCCTTCCCTGAGTGTGCGATTTCCGGCTCTTGGGGAAGGCGGCTTCCCCGTGGAGCTCTTTGCCGGACCCTCTTCCCCAAGAGTTGCACTCAGGGAAGGCTTCCCCGAGTGCAACTGGTCCTTCCCCGAGTGCATCTTGCACCCGGGGAAGATCCCGTCTCCCGTAGTGGTTGTAATATAGGAAATGAAATATATGAAATGTTTTAGATAGTATAACGGGGCAGTGGGGAATTTTTTTCTAAGTAATATATATCTATCAAATTACCATTATAGCTATAGAGAAAAACCGATAATACGACCATAGGTTGTATTGTGTACCTAAAAAACCTCCAATTTTAGGCAATCTGTCTCCAAATCGTAACCTCACACGGCTCTTGCAGTGCATGGCTAACTATATTCTACCTTGTCAAACTTTTCATATCTTACTCTCATATCCACTAATGGCTTGTCTCCGCGCTAGGAAGCAGATACAAAATAGCAAGGAAAAGATAACCTCAGTTTCACCGAATCATTATGAATTCTAGTAACTAAATTAGCAATAAAGCTTTCATTTCACTTTGATCCCTACGAAATCTATTAAAACCCCTTGTTAATAACAAAAATAATAAAAAGATTCTCTGCTTTATTGTGTTACTCAAGCAACATACATAAGCATGGTATATATGTGTTCATTACAAAATTATGCCCGCGGTGAGGTCGAGAGCAATGTTATTGTATATAGTGCAATTCCTAGACATGGCCACCACCTTCTTGCCAACTGGTGAACCGAGAACCTCATCTCCCCCATCTATGAAGTCTTCGATACACATCCAAGAACGCTCCTCTGCTGCGGTGATACTTGATTGGACATTGAAGAGGGCGTCTTTGGCTTTCTCCTTGCTTATGCCTGGAGTTTCAAGAATGCGGAGGTACGGCAATGCCGCAGTCTCACCATTGACGCCCTCTCCGACATCATGCGCACAAGCTCCCAGAGCCTGATCCCCACGACTGATCACTGTCACCGTTATTCCTCCACCGGCTTGGAGATGCTGTAGCTCTACGAGGAAGCTATGGAGCTGTGCGAACGCGATTGAGCTGGCCGCGGTAAAAATTCTTACCTGGCTTCCGTTGAAGGTACCGGCGAATGGGAGGAGGGTGTCGTAGCAGACGGTTGAATTTCTGGTGGTTCCGCAACGTGAACGGAGGAACACCTCAGCCGCTGATGATGGCGCGGCCGCGATTGGGGATGGCGCCTCTGTAGACGTGACTACTACGGTGACGACGGTGGCGAGTATGACAACAATAAGGAGATGGGAGATGTATGTAGGAGGCGCCATCACCAAGGACCGTGATGCCACAGGCCTCCGATTTTAGGGGAATTGTTTGTTGGGATGTCTGCGAATGAAAGTGCACGGGCTAGATGGTAGTGTGTATATATATAATGGTCTCATTAATGTTTTCCTTAATTTCTGACAGCTCGTAGATGTAGCCAGATTTAAATGCTCATGCTGTCACTACTAAAATGTAGTATTAATGTTTTATAGGTTTTTTTACCGTACACAATACCACCCTATACCGCCGGTTGAAAATGACTCATATGTAAAAAAACATATCCGACGGTTGAGATTAATTCTGTACCACCAATTTTTTTTTGTGTGGTATAAGTGGTATTCATAGGTGGTATGAGTAGTATAGGAGTATTATCGAAAATATACAAAATAATATTATTGTAATATATGAAATCAAGTCATTTTATGTAACCTTGGCAGCGGGAAAATATTTTCCAAATATTATACATCGAGCAAATTACCATTTTACTCATAGTAAAAAAACTGAAAAATAATAATACCACCGTACTACCGTTGGGTGGTATTGTGTACCGTAAAAAACCTCTTGTTTTAACATAGAGAAATATGATTTTTTTAGCGATCAAAGGGGTGCTAATAAGTACTGTGGTAAGCCCATCCAAATATTTTCATTCCATAAAAAAAGATAATAGAAGATCAGACAGCCACCCCAAATACTGACGATCAGGATACATAGAAGAAAAAAGAAATGCAGCCACAAATGATCGCAATCGTAGCGCACACAACCAGTAATGGCACGGGTAGTAGCCAAGCAGCGGAGAGTTGAGGTTCTCTAACACCCTATGTTCTAACTTTTGGAAGGGTGTTGACGCTTTTCTGGTCAAGACACACGAGAACGTCGAAATGCTGAACTCGCCGAGCTCCTACCCAGACCGGTCTGACCGGTGTACGCAGAGGCACGGTGAAAACCTAAAATCGCCACCTCGGGAGTACCCGTCTGTCGGCGTTTAAACCACTCGACCTCCATGGGAGGTACCCGCATCAAGGTAGAAGGTGGGGATCGCCATGATCTGGAACCCGAAGGTACGCGCGAGGACACAAGATACGAGATTTATACAGGTTCGGGTAGCCGAAGTAGCTACCCTACGTCCTATTTGGGGTAGTATTGCGCCCTGCGCTTGGTGTTGTTCCCCGGAGGGATTGTGGATGTCCTCCTAGGTACCCGACCCTCCTTTATATAGTCCAGGGGGCGGGTTCCTAGTCGGTTACAAGGCAGGAGTCCTAGTAGGATTACACAAAGCGAGTCCTAGTAGGAGTACAGGGGAATTCTATTAGGAGTCCGTCTTCTACTCTTACTCCTTCCTTGCATGAGTACCCGGGGTGTATGCCCGACAAGCCCCCGAGCACGTTGGAGTCGAGAGTAGTAGTTCGAGTAGCCTTGAAGCCCTCGAGTACTGCTTGGAGAAGTCCTCGATAGTACTTGAACTACCGCGAGGCTGGAAGGTGGTCCAGCTCATTAGTCTTGAAGTCGAGATTATATGGAAGTGCGGTTGCAAAATCGCACTCCATATGGAGTAGCCCCCGAGCCTTAAGTTGAGTTGTAAACTCTGGCTGAGGGTCTATCTTGATTCTGCTTCCGTCTTGAAAAAATCAACTGATGAGTGTAGCCTAGTAGCCCCCGAGCCTTGGAATGATTGAAGAATCAATCCAAGGGTCTTCAGTGTTTGCGGAAGTCATCATTTGAGTACTCTTGTAGCGTTCAGCCCCCGAGCTCGTCGCCAGGAGAGCCGTAGGAGCCACGTCGAGTAGTTGTTGGTGCTGAGCCCCCGAGCTAGAGAGTTAGCGGAGACTACTCGAGTTGTAATCGAGTAGTAATTTGGTGCGTAGCCCCCGAGTTTGGGAACTAGCCGCGCCGGTGGAGGTACGCGGAGCATACTGGAAGTCGTCGCCGAAGCTTGACCTGAAAGTAGAGATGCGTACATTATGTAGCATTTTTGTAGAAATTGAATCTACAAATGACAAATACAAATATGAATATAGATGTAAATGTCATGTGTCATGCTCTTGTTGTGGTCGTTAGGCGTCGAGTAGTTAGCCTGATGCGGTTTAGCGCCCAGTCTTTGTGGTCGTTGTTTAGCCATAGCCGTTGGGGGCGTGGAGGCATGACAGGAGAGCTGGTTTAAGCGCCCGGTCTCTGAGGAGCCTGTTTAGCCATAGCCGCTGGGGGCGTGGAAGCATGACAGGAGAGCCGAGGCTTTGCGCGGATCAAGGCGTGTGCTACTGTAGCGAGACCATTAAGAGGTAGACGAAGGTAGTCGTCATGGCGACAAGAGAGAGCGCGATTGCTCGTTGTTCCGCATGGCGGAGAGCAGGATTGCGTAGTGCCTCCTCAGGGTGTAGCCATTGTGCGCCTCCAGCACTCAGTACACGAAACGTCGTGGCAAGAGCCTCCTAATTTGGTGTACCAAGCACCGTGACGATCAGTCAACGGTCCCCAAGGAATAGCTGGCACGGTGTAGCTCTCGCGCGGTGTAGCCGTTGAGAGGCGTACATGAAGTAGTCTTTGACGTTGGTTCCTATATGTGGAGAGCAAGCCAAAGAAAAAATAATTATTGAAATAAGTGACTTATCTTAATTCGCGGACGAGTGTCGACGAAGCCGTGGCGGTCGGTGATGGAGCCGCGACGGTTGGAGCTGAAATCGACTAGTTGGAGGTGGATCCGACTAGTTGCTGATGTCGCGGGAGCCGTCCTCGACTAGTTTTCCGGTTGAGACTAGTCGAGGTAAGTAGTCGAGGTAGTCGTACGCCCAAAAGACGACGTCGCGGCGGCGTACGACGTAGTCGATGTAGAGCCGCTGCGACTGGGAGACGAGTTCTCGCGGCGCACGACGAGGTTGACGTAGAGCCCATGCAGCCGGGTGGCGAGTAGTCGCAGTGCACGGTGAAGTTGATGTAGAGCCGGTACGACGTAGTTGACGTAGTCGTAGTTGCGTACGTCTTCCAGGTGCATGGAGCCAAGAACTCGGAGAATCCTTGGTAGCTCCTGGTGTGTGCGTGTAGCATAATTCAATGAGTTGAATTTCTTGTCCGCTAAAACAGGGGCAGCACGTGTGCATGTGCAGCAAGATTATTTGTTTCAGCCACTCAAAGAATAGAGGGAAAGTCCATGTTGCGCTTCATCTTCTTGTGCGTAATTATTGCTGACTCGGTCTTGTACAACTTGGCCTTTGATCAGAGCGCGGAGGAGGCAGCCTCTGTAACGGATTCGCATGATTGCGCAACCGTAGTCCGTACAGATCTTGATGTGGAGTTGGCTTTGGATTTGCTGAGTAATTTTGTCTCGAACTCCGAGCAGCGAGTACGAGAGAGTTGATGCGGAGCAGCAGGTCAGCGTTGGCCTCGAAGTCGACTTCATCTTGATCTCGCGTGTGGAGAGATTCCGCCGAATTAGCCTGAGCAGCCGCCGTTTCCGGTAGATTGATTTTGAAAAAGTCCTTCGAATTCGCCCAATAATCGTGACGATGGCCCCACGGTGGGCGCCAGCTGTCGGTGTTTAAACTCGAGGACCATGTGTGGTTCGAGGACCGGTGGATGGTCGCTTCCTTGTGTGATGAGTGATTGACAACGTTGTGTGGACCGACTCTTGGCTAAGTATTGCGGGTGCGGGTTGCGGCTTGACTCGTGTTGGTGCGGGTGAAGAACAAGCGCGAAAGGTCGTTGCGGTGAGGCCTCCGGGTGTGGAGAAGACAAGTAGGCTTCGTTCGAGGGACCCGGTGGCCGGCGGGGGTCAAGTGCGGGCCGCATGGTGGCATGAACAAGCAAGATGAAGTCGTGGACGGTTTCTTGGTTGAGCCTCAAAACCAAGGTCGAGCCGGGACTACGTGGGAGCCAAGTCATGAGTGGAGATTGGCGGAGGCTACACCGAGTTCGCGGGGTTTCCGGTGGTTCACCGAGAAAACCACCGGGTTCCTTGGTTGATCCACAAAGCCAAGACCGGAGAACCGAAGACGGAGGTGCGGCGGCACCGGACCGGTCCGACCGGTGGGTCCGACCGGTCGACCGGTGGGGACCGGTCCGGCCGGTGAGGAGCACCGGTCGGCCCGGTGTGCGACGACGCGGTCCGGAATCTTCGAAGCGGAGGACACGCGTCGGGATCGCATGGCTTGCGTCGAGGCTACGCGGGGTGCGGTCGCCGGCATCCGTCCGATGGTGAAGACATCATGAATTCCAAATCCGCCCTTGAGGGGCATGTATCCCTAGTTAGTAGAGAGGGGCATTTTAGACATTCGGTTGCCGCCTATATAACCCAAGAGGTGAGAGGTTGGCAGCCAACTCTTGGAACCCTAGCTCATTTGTTTTCCTATTTTCCACCTATTTTCCTTAGGTTTTCTCTAGGACTAGCAAGAGAGCTTCACGGTGAGATCTTGTAGAGAGGGATGGATGATCGGGCGGCTTGCTAGACCTTGTACGAACCTTTGTTTCATGTATAGATGATTCGGCGTGGTTCTTCAAGGTTTGGATGTGTTTTCCCGGTTGTTCTTGGTGGTGATTTTCGGAGCCCTTTCTCGGTGATTTCTTTGGGTTGGTTTCGAGGCTTTTCTCTTGGGGATTTGATGGGGGAAATTTGTGGGAACCCTTCGTGGTTCTTTGGGCCGTGATTCCCCTCCCAAATCCGTGAGTAAAAGTGCTCGATTTTGGGGGTTTCTTGAGTTCTTGGGTTGAAGGTGCTTTCGGCGGGATTTCTTTGATTCCTCCTTTTTGGACGAGATTTGGTGGGATTAAACTTGGCTATGGACTCCTCATGAGGTGTTCCTGATATCCCCAAAGTCTTGTTCAAGTCCGTGGAGCGATTCGGGAGATCGAGTTTTGAATTTGGAGAAGTTGACCCGCGGGTCGTTGTTCATCCCGAGTCGTCCCGTGCCACACCGGTCGACCGGTGCTCTTGACCGGTCTGACCGGTGCAAGCCTTTGTGGGATTTTGCTCGGGTGAACGTCTTGGTGTGTTCCTTGTTGTCCCGTGGTGTCTTCTTGTTTCAAGTTTGGGTCCGTTTGGTGGTCGGTTGACTGTTTGGTGCCTTGGGGGCTTTCGTGCCGCCACCGGTCCGACCGGTGCGTCTCACCGGTCTGACCGGTGTAGAGCCACTTAGTGAAAGTTGCTCGGGTTCACCAGCAGGGACCGGTCTGACCGGTGGTGCTCACCGGTCTGACCGGTGTGGGTCTGTAGACTCGGGGTTTGTTGTTCCGCTGCGTTCTCGAGTCGGAAGGCTGTGTGTGTTGGTTCCTAGGTCCAGTGGCACTCCAGTGGCTACGTGGGCTTGGCCAACTTGGGTAGTGAGTCGGAGACGTGTGTTGGTAGCCGTGTTCGTCTTGTTGGAGTTCTCATCTCCATCGAGAAGAATTTTTATCGGCTCCCATTCACTCCCCCCCTCTCTGGTTCGCCGTATCGGTCCTTCAAGTGGTATCAGAGCCGGTTCGGGTCTTTATTGACTCTAACCGTCTAAGATCCAAGGATGGCGTACCGAGAACGGGGTTCGGGTCCTCCACACTTCGATGGCAAGAACTACCGGATGTGGAGCAAGCGGATGGGTGCGTTTCTCCGCGGAAAGGGTCGGATCCTTTGGGATGTCACGGTGGACACAAGCTATGTCCGGCGGTTGATTTCCTCGCTCCGAGATCGAGGGGACGGCTTCGACGCCAACAATAAGGCGGTCGACTACTTGTTTCGTGCTTTGTGTCGGCCGAGTTCGATCGGGTGCACACCGAGCACTTGGCTTGTAGGATTTGGGCGGTGTTGAAGGAGGCTCATGTTGGGAACGCCCGGTGTTCGGGCACGGTTGTATGCGACCTACCGGAGAGAGTACGAGAACTTCACTCATCTCCCCGGTGAGTCCATCGATGCCTTGTTTCAGAGGTTCACAGTGGTGGTGAACAACATGAGGGCCAATGTGGACGTGCTCCCGTACGATGATCATGATAGAGCGGTCAAGCTCTTACACTCTTTGGATCGTACGATATGGAGCGGAAAGTTCGAGGCCATAGTCGAGTCAGAGCGGTACGATACTCGACGGTGAACGAGCCTGTTCTCGAAGCTCAAGTCGGCCGAGGTGGATAGGGGCATGACCGCCAAGCTCGAGGGACCGATCGATTCCCATAGTCTTGCCCTCGTTGGTGGTTCCAAAGGAAAGACTAACTCTCACCCATCCACCGGGATGTTCTCGTTTTCCTCTCTCGATGTCTATGCCGGATGAGGAGTTTGATGACCTTGGAGAGGACGAGCCGGCGCCGTTGACGAGGCGGTTCGAGAGGCTGCACGAGAACCGCGTGAACATGAGGAGGAACACGAGGACTTGCTTCCAGTGCGGCAAGCCGGGACACTTCGTCGCCGACTGCCCGGAGAAGGCCGAGAACAAGGACAGCTACAAGCACAAGCCGAGGAAGAACGACGACAAGTACCGTTCGAGGCGCGACCACAAGAGCAAGCACAAGGACAAGTACAAGAACGAGCGACGATCGAGGAAGAAGGAGGGCCGAGGCAAGGCCCGAGCGATGGTTGGAGCGAGCGACGTCGACTCCAGTTCCGCGTACTCCACCTCGAGCTCGAGCGGCGAGCCGACGACGAGGGAGATCGCCGCAAGAACAAGAGGTCGTCCAAGAACCCGAGCGGGCCGAGCCGCCGCGAGAGACGGCTTCTCGCACCATGGCGTTGAGCTCGGCGGCAAGAAGAGCACACGGAGCGACTCGGACTGCGAGTCCGACGACGAGGTGCGTGATGAGCTTCCCTTCTTGCGCCGGGAGAATGAGAGACTTGGCTCTTTGCTTGATAACCGTGATGACATGCTTAGAGAGGCCAAGAAAATGAGGAAAGAGCTTAGGGCTTCACTCGAGGATGCTAGGACTAGAGTGGCCGAGCTAGAGACACGGGTGCTTGATAGCAAGCTTGAGATTGATTCGCTTAAGGCTAGCCCCGTTGTCTCCGATGAGAATGATTGTCTTTGATTGCTCCATATTCCTTGCCGATCTTGCTTTGTTTAAGGAGAAGCATGCCTCCAAGTGTGAGGAACTAGATGTGCTTAGGGTTGAAGTGGCCGAGCTTAAGTCTAGACCTCGCTTTGCTAGGTGCTTGCACTTCTTGCCCCGTTTTGCATGCTAAAATTGATGAGATGCATGCTTACACTAGTTCGCTCGAGGCTAAATTGAAGGAACCCATGCCTACATCTTGCTCTACCCGTGAAATGCATGCATTGAAAAATTTGGAGCTTGCACATTATGTTGATCGTTTGCGGGATGAGAATGATGATTTGAGGAAGTTGATGGGTTGGTTGTCCTGGGTCACGAGCCTCGGTTGAGGATGATGATCGAGGCCTTTAAGAGGCAAGATGGTGAGGGGCTTGGAGCAAACAAGGTTGGTGAGGGAAGTGGAGAGAATATCCGGAGCCACCAAAAACCCACCACAAGAATGATTTCCCACCAAAACCTAACCATCTAAGGAATCGACTAGACACAACCCCGCCTCCACCCGTGTTTCCTACACCCACAAATGACCTACAAAAGCCTATCAAGTTTGTGAGCACTTCGGGGAAAGTGTTCTTTGGGAAGGAGAGTGAGAAGGCTAGTGGTGAGAAACCGGTGGAGGGTTTGAGTGGAGAGAAACCGAGTGAAGCGACCACATCCCAAGCCAAAGCCTAAGCTTGTGAGGTTCCATTGTGGCTATTGTGGGAGAGATGGCCATAAGGAGGGAGTTTTGCTTCAAGAGGAAGCGAGATGAGAGAATGGAGAAGGAGTGGGCTAACAAGGACAAGTACCACCCTTCCGATGGTGTACTTGAGCCTCGTGTGCGGATGCCCGGGGGCAAGGCGATTGTGAGGACGGTTCGGGCTTGGGGAGAGAAGAAGGTCAGAGGCGGTGCTGCTTGCCCGGACCACACCGGTCGGACCGGTGTGGAGCACGGTCGACCGGTGCGGGCACGGCGGACGGATGTTCGGGTTTCGTGCTCGTACGGGTGCGAGGGTTGTTTCGGTGGTCGTGGTTCGGTGGTTGGGCCGGAAAGGGTGCGGGTGGTCGGTTGCTAGGCGTTCTCCTCCTCGTGCTCAATACGGGGATTGGAGGAGTCGTGGCGGTGTGTTGGAGAGGAAGGACGTTCCACGGGCTTTCTTGCGTGGTTTTGGTCCTCCTCCGAGCGCAGAGAGGGGTGGTTCCCTCGGGGGTGGTTACCGTGGTGGTGTTCGTGGAGGTAGCTTTGGTAGGAGAGATGCTTTGGTTGGTGCTAACCCCACTTTCGAGCAAATGGCTCGGCACTTTCGGTTTTCCTCTTTTGGTTCTAACCCCGAGTCTTTGCCGAGTCGTTTGTTCGCTCACGTGCCTATTTTTGATGTGCAGGTGGGAGACTTGAAGAACATTTGGTTGATTGACTCCGGTTGTTCGAGGCATATGACCGGAGACAGGGGGTGGTTCTCAAGTCTCGTCCGTGGTGACGAAGAGGTACATCACCTTTGGGGACAATGGGCGTGGGCGTGTGCTTTCGAAGGTGAGATAAAAGTGAGTGACAAGATCACTGCGAGGCGAGTTGCTCTTGTTCAATCGCCGGGATACAATTTGCTTTTTCGTGTCTCGGTTGTTGGATGAGGGTTTTGAGGTGTTGTTTCGGCCTCGGTGGTTCTCGGATTGTGGACTCTCGAGGGGACCTTGTCTGTATGGTCGTTCCCGAGGGTCAGGTGTTTCGTGCTGATTTTTCTCAGTCTTCGGGTGTGGAGCGTTGTTTCTTGGCTGGTTCTTCGAGTGAGTTGTGGAAGTGGCATAGGAAGTTGGGTCACTTGAGCTTTGACCTTTTGTCACGCTTGAGTAAACTCAACTTGGTCCGAGGATTGCCACGGTTGAGGCTTGAGAAAGAGTTGGTTTGTGCTCCGTGTAGGCATGCTAAGATGGTGGCCTCTTCTCACCCGCCTCTCACCGATGTGATGACTGAGCGTCCATGCGAGCTGCTCCATATGGACCTTGTTGGCCCGGCTCGTGTGCGATCTCGCGGGTGGGAAGTGGTATGTCCTTGTTGTGGTGGACGACTATTCTCGGTATGCGTGGGTGTTCTTTTCCGGAGGATAAGGGGGAGACGTTTGGTTTTGTTCGAGATCTAGTCTTGAGGTTGAGGAACGAGAGGCACGGAGATGCCATACGAGCTATCCGTAGTGATAATGGCTCGGAATTCGAGAACTCTCGTTTTGAAGCCTTTTGTCATGACTTGGGTCTTGAGCACCGGCTTTTCGAGTCCGTATACGCCTCCCCGTAATGGTGTTGTGGAAAGGAAGAACGAGACCTTGTGCGAGATGGCTCGGACGATGCTTGATGAGCATAGGACTCCGAGGAGGTATTGGGCCGAGGCGGTGAACACCGCGTGCTATGTGTCGAACGAGATATACCTCGAGTGCACAAGAAGAAGACATGCTATGAGTTGATGCATGGCCGCACACCCAAGGTGAGTCACTTCCATGTCTTTGGTTGCAAGTGTTTCATTCGAAGAAAGGCGAGGAAGTTGGATAAGTTTGAGGCTAGGTCCGTCGATGGCATTTTCTTTGGTTATGCATCTCATTCTAGAGCATATCGTGTGCTCAATCTTGAAACTAACCAAATCGTGGAGACTTGCGAGGTAACCTTCGACGAGACAGAGCCACGTAGTCGGCTTGTCTTTGAGTGTGCGGGTGATGATGAGCTTGGCGAGGAGATCTTTCGGGAGGAGGAGCATGAACGTGGTGATGATGAGGATGGTGGTGCGGTGCCCCGGCCGAACATGTACCCACTACTTCGACTACGATGATGGATGGACCCTCTGCTACACCTACGACGACAAATCAAGAACGAGGAGAAGCCGATGTTGAGGGGGGAGGTAGCTTCGAGGCGAGAACCTCCCCGGCGAGTTCAAGTGGATCACCCGGCTTCGAGGATCATCGGCGACATGAATGAACGCACTACACGGTCGAGGGTTCGAAACAATTCCCATTTCGCTCATGCTGCATTTGTTGCTTCTTTCGAGCCCAAAGACATTGGACACGCACTATCCGATCACAATTGGGTTAACTCGATGCATGAGGAGTTGGAGAACTTTGAGAGGAATCGGTGTGGGAGTTGGTTGACCCTCCCCCGGGGTGTAAGCCGATTGGTACCAAGTGGGTGTGGAAAAACAAAGAGGGAGAGAAGGGTGAGGTTGTGAGGAACAAGTCGAGACTTGTTGCCCGGGGGTTCGGTCGCGAAGGAGGGGATCGACTACGAGGAGACCTTTGCTCCCGTAGCCCGTTTGGAGGCGATTAGGATCCTTCTAGCCTTTTCCGTGGCTAAAGGGTTCAAGTTGCACCAAATGGATGTGAAGAGTGCTTTTCCGAATGGAGTGTTGGAGGAAGAAGTGTATGTGAGGCGGCCTCCGGGGTTTGAGAGTGAGAAGTACCCCCACCGGGTGTACAAGTTGAGGAAGGCGCCGTATGGGTTGAAGCGAGGCGCCAGAGCTTGGTATGGCAGGGTTGAGGGGGTTCTTGTTTGAGAGAGGTTTTGAGATGGGGAAGGTCGATCGACCTTGTTTTTGTCGAGGCGGGCGAGAGATATCCCGATTGTGCGAGGGTGTACGTGGATGATATTGTCTTTGGTGGCTCGTCTAACTCTCTTGTTGCGAGGTTTGCGGATGATATGAGCAGGGAGTTCGAGATGAGCATGATGGGTGAGTTGCGGTTCTTCCTCGGGCTACAAATCAAGCAATCAAAGGAAGGAACATTTGTGCACCGGGCTAAGTACACCAAGGACATTGTGAGGAAGTTCAAGATGGAGGACTCCAAGGCTATGACGACGCCGATGAGTACGACTACGGCTCTTGATGCGGATGAGGAAGGTGAACATGTGGACCGAAGGAGTACCGGAGCATGATCGGGTCACTCCTCTACTTGACGGCGACGAGGCGGGACATACGGTTCTCGGTGTGTCCGTGCGCTCGTTTTCAAGCGTCTCCGAGGACTTCGCATCGGCAAGCGTGAAGCGAATTTTCGTGTACTTGCGTCACACTCCCGACTTCGGCCTTTGGTACTCCGCGTCCTCCTCTTTGGCGCTTCATGGTTTTTCGGACGCGGATTTTGCCGGTGTCGGTTGGATAGGAAGTCCACTTCGGGACTTGCCGGTTTTGGGTTCTTCGTTGGTGTCTTGGTCTTCCCGTAAGGCGCCGAGTGTTGCTCAATCCACGACCGAGGCCGAGTATGTTGCCGTCGCTAGTTGTTGCTCTCGGCTCCTTTGGATCACCTACACCATGAGTGACTTTGGTGAGGAGTATACCCATGTCCCACTTCGGTGTGATAGCACCAAGGCCATAAGCGTTGCAAAGAACCCGTGCTCCATTCCAAAACCAAGCACATAGAAGTGAGGTATCATTTTCTGAGAGACAACGTCGAGAAAGGAAAGATAGCTTTGGTCCATGTACCCACACATGACCAACTAGCCGATATTTTCACCAAACCCCTAGATCAAGCAACTTTCACTCGTTTGCGGGGGGAACTTGGTGTGTGTTTGATTTCTTGAGTTGGGTGTGTGGGGGCTTTCTTTTGCCGGTGGTGTCGAGCCCGTTTTGCCTCCCCTCGAGGAGCCGGTTTGTAGCATATGTATAGCTTTTCTTTGTGCATTTCTTGCTTTTGGCATGGCATATGTAATATGATGTATAGGCATCCTTGTATCTTAGATTGCACGCATTTTGTATCATATGCATTGGTTAGGAAAAGCTTCTCTCATATACATTGTTCACCATGGAATGAGATATATGTCTTTGTGAGCTTGTTTGGTATGCTATGGTTAGTTTGGCTTAGCTCTTGATGATCTTGATGAATAATCCATGGTTGATAGCTATGTTTTTGAAAAATGTCACATGTATGCTCTCTCATGTGTAAATGCCTTTACATGCTCTTGACATGTTTTTGTGGTCTTGCTATGCTTAATTTGTGGTTGGATAGCTAGTTTATTGATCATATGGGGCCAAAGGCTCATTTGCCATCATGAATGTTTAGCCCTCTTGACTTATCTTGTGGAGGAGCATAAGTTCCTTTTTGTCGCAAAGACATTTCATGTACCATTAACAAATCTGAAAATGAAAGGAAAAATGCTTGGAAAATATGCTCCCATGTCATATGTGCTGAATTTAATTTGCTTTGGGTGCTAAACCGTTGCATGATGCCTACCAATGAGAAGTCTCATAAATAGAAGTAGGCACATGGCTCGGTGGCTTTGACATGACATGAGGTGCTTGTGGGTGTTTGTGATGGTCTTATGGTTAGAATAGCTGTCCTAGCATGAAGTTTGTGTGGCTTTGCCATTTTGATATGCTTTGATCATGTTTAGGACTTTGCTCATGAGAGGCAAGTTTTCGCAAAATTGCCAAAATTCATCTTAGCTTCGTCCAATGGTTGTGAAACTTGGTGATCATGTAGTTGAGATCGATACGAAGCCGTAGAGTACCTAACTTGCTCATTTGGACATGTGTAGCATTCTTTGTTGAATTTTGCATATTTGAGAAGCTCTAGGTTGAAAGTTTTGCTTTTTTGGCTTGATTCATGCATTGCCAACAAGGGGGAGAAGTTTGAGCTTGAAATGGCTTGCTGGGCGTGTTTAGAAGGTTTTCAAGTGGTTTCGAGCCATTTCGGGCTCCGTTGAGCACCGGTCTGACCGGTCAGGGTCACCGGTCCGACCGGTGTGAGGCCGGCTCTGTTCACATGTTGCACACCGGTCTGACCGGTGGTGTTGACCGGTCTGACCGGTCAGGGCTGGTTTGTTGAAGCTGCCCTGTTTTCAAGTGGTGTCTTGCATGCATTCGTCCAGGGGGAGTTGCATTGGTTCAGGGGGAGCTTGCATGTGTGCAGGGGGAGCTCTTTGTGGTGTTCGAGCTTTGTTTCGGTGGTTTGTGCTCTTTGCTTGAGCTTTGCTTTGTCTCGGATGTGTCGAGCCGTTGCCCTTGCCTAAGGGGTCCGAGACTTGTTTCCTTCAAGTGATCTTGCTCTTTGCCTTTGTTCGGCTTTCGATCGCTTGTTGGAGTTTCTTTTTGTTCGTTTCTTTTCTTTTTCTTTTCTCTCTTGTTACTTTCATGTGGGTGTTGTCAATGCACTCATCAAGGGGGAGATTGAGGACCATGTGTGGTTCGAGGACCGGTGGATGGTCGCTTCCTTGTGTGATGAGTGATTGACAACGTTGTGTGGACCGACTCTTGGCTAAGTATTGCAAGGGTGCGGGTTGCGGCTTGACTCGTGTTGGTGCGGGTGAAGAACAAGCGCGAAAGGTCGTTGCGGTGAGGCCTCCGGGTGTGGAGAAGACAAGTAGGCTTCGTTCGAGGGACCCGGTGGCCGGCGGGGTCAAGTGCGGGCCGCATGGTGGCATGAACAGCAAGATGAAGTCGTGGACGGTTTCTTGGTTGAGCCTCAAAACCAAGGTCGAGCCGGGACTACGTGGGAGCCAAGTCATGAGTGGAGATTGGCGGAGGCTACACCGAGTTCGCGGGGTTTCCGGTGGTTCACCGAAAACCACCGGGTTCCTTGGTTGATCCACAAAGCCAAGACCGGAGAACCGAAGACGGAGGTGCAAGGCGGCACCGCACCGGCCCGACGGCGGGGGGTGCCGACCGGTCCGACCGGTGGGGACCGGTCCCGACCGGTGAGGAGCACCGGTCCGACCGGTGTGCGACGACGCGTCCGGAATCTTCGAAGCGGAGGACACGCGTCGGGATCGCATGGCTTGCGTCGAGGCTACGCAGGTGCGGTCGCCGGCATCCGTCCGATGGTGAAGACATCATGAATTCCAAATCCGCCCTTGAGGGGCATGTATCCCTAGTTAGTAGAGAGGGGCATTTTAGACATTCGGTTGCCGCCTATATAACCCAAGAGGTGAGAGGTTGGCAGCCAACTCTTGGAACCCTAGCTCATTTGTTTTCCTATTTTCCACCTATTTTCCTTAGGTTTTCTCTAGGACTAGCAAGAGAGCTTCACGGTGAGATCTTGTAGAGAGGGATGGATGATCGGGCGGCTTGCTAGACCTTGTACGAACCTTTGTTTCATGTATAGATGATTCGGCGTGGTTCTTCAAGGTTTGGATGTGTTTTCCCCGGTTGTTCTTGGTGGTGATTTTCGGAGCCCTTTCTCGGTGATTTCTTTGGGTTGGTTTCGAGGCTTTTCTCTTGGGGATTTGATGGGGGAAATTTGTGGGAACCCCTTCGTGGTTCTTTGGGCTGTGATTCCCCTCCCAAATCCGTGAGTAAAAGTGCTCGATTTTGGGGGTTTCTTGAGTTCTTGGGTTGAAGGTGCTTTCGGCGGGATTTCTTTGATTCCTCCTTTTTGGACGAGATTTGGTGGGATTAAACTTGGCTATGGACTCCTCATGAGGTGTTCCTGATATCCCCAAAGTCTTGTTCAAGTCCGTGGAGCGATTCGGGAGATCGAGTTTTGAATTTGGAGAAGTTGACCATGGGTGCCGTTCATCCCGAGTCGTCCGTGCCACACCGGTCTGACCGGTGCTCTTGACCGGTCTGACCGGTGCAAGCCTTTGTGGGATTTTGCTCGGGTGAACGTCTTGGTGTGTTCCTTGTTGTCCCGTGGTGCCGCCTTTGTTTCAAGTTTGGGTCCGTTTGGTGGTCGGTTGACCTGTTTGGTGCCTTGGGGGGCTTTCGGTCGCCACCGGTCCGACCGGTGCGTCTCACCGGTCCGACCGGTGTAGAGCCACTTAGTGAAAGTTGCTCGGGTTCACCGGCCAGGGACCGGTCCGACCGTGGTGCTCACCGGTCCGACCGGTGTGGGTCCGTAGACTCGGGGTTTGTTGTTCCGCCGCGTTCTCAAGTCGGAAGGCCGTGTGTGTTGGTTCCTAGGTCCGGGGGCACTCCCGTGGCTACGTGGGCTTGGCCAACTTGGGTAGTGAGTCGGAGACGTGTGTTGGTAGCCGTGTTCGTCTTGTTGGAGTTCTCATCTCCATCGAGAAGAATTTTTATCGGCTCCCATTCACCCCCCCCCCTCTCGGTTCGCCGTATCGGTCCTTCAAAACCACTCGACCTCCATGGGAGGTACCCGCGCAAGGTAGAAGGTGGGGATCGCCATGATCCGGAACCCGAAGGTACGCGCGAGGACACAAGACACGAGATTTATACGGGTTCGGGTAGCGGAGTAGCTACCCTACGTCCTATTTGGGGTAGTATTGCGCCCGCGCTTGGTGTTGTTCCCCGAGGGATTGTGGATGTCCTCCTAGGTACCCGGCCCTCCTTTATATAGTCCAGGGGGCGGGTTCCTAGTCGGTTACAAGGCAGGAGTCCTAGTAGGATTACACAGAGAGAGTCCTAGTAGGAGTACAGGGGAATTCTAGTAGGAGTCCGTCTTCTACTCTTCCTCCTTCCTTGCATGAGTACCCGGGGTGTATGCCCGACACCGTCGGAGGTGGCGCGTCTAGGGTTGCTCTGAGGTCGGCAAGGCCACCCAGAACGTCCTTGATCATCGTCGAGACAAACAAGGAAAGCACGAGGTTGGAAAAGCTAGGATTTGAGAGATAAAAGTTGTAAAACGTAATGATTGATTGGGTGATGCCACCTCAAACGGTCGTGGCCCTTTATATTTATAGGGTGGGTAGGTCTTGCCCCGCAAGGAATCCTTTTACAACTTGAAATTCGCAAGGAC
Source organism: Cenchrus americanus (assembly GCA_947561735.1). Lineage (NCBI taxonomy): Eukaryota > Viridiplantae > Streptophyta > Magnoliopsida > Poales > Poaceae > Cenchrus > Cenchrus americanus. Next base: position 64,600,184 of record OX387240.1, read on the forward strand.
TCCTCAATTCTACTCGAACTCGGGGTCCACTGGTCAGACCGGTCAGGCCCACCGGTCAGACCGGTGTGGCCGTTGCCGGATCAGCTACAAGACTCCCCACCGGTCAGACCGTTGAGGGACACCGGTCTGACCGATGGCGTCAGCCTGATCGGCCTTGTGCCAAATTTGGGTGCGAACAACGGGTTTTAAACATTTATTAAAATTTGTTAGAATTAATGTGTGTGATTGTCTGAAGATAAAAATTATTTTCTACATTTAAAAGAACAAACCATATGGTATCAAAATTCATTTAAGGTCATCTAAGGAATTATTTAAATGCTAAATCATTTCCTAACCTCATTTCGGCCAAATCCATCACAAAGATCATACACAAACTTCCTTTTTCCCTCTCCCATCTCTCCATTTCTCTCTCGACGGGGTCGAGTTCCCCCAATATGCCGGATCTAGCTAGCAGTTGGCCCCGCTCCATTCTCCTCCTCCCCGTCGGTGCGGCTTCCTAGGCCCTCTATGACGAGAACATCTTCCTCCACTATTACCCGTTGACAAACATGTAACAAAATGGGTCGAGTAGCCCGGTTGTAGTCGGGCAGCGTCCGCATGAGCCTCATAATCTTACCTTGCTTAGCTTGGGAGGAGGATCCACCTTAAAAGGGAGAGTCACCCTTTCCCTAGTGGACTAGTCTTTTGGGGGCGATTAGGCCTTTCCCCAGGGGGTGCGCAGAAGTGTGGTGCTAAGATTGCAAATGAGTATGGTGCTAAGATTGTCAAGGAGCAACAAGAGGCCCTAGTGGTGTTGTATCCAGATCGGTGTGTCATGCTTCGACTGGGTCGGTATGTCGAAATTCGGCTGTTGGTGCTAAGATTGCGGGATTCGGGGAATTTGGATCAGTGTGTTAGACTTTTCATCCAACCCCACTTGGGCTGAACTCATCATTTGGTATCAGAGCTGGGCCCTTGTTAAGAAGGGGGGAATGATGAGGATATCTTCCTCCACTATTACCCGTTGGCAAAGACGCAACAAAATGGGCTGAGTGGCCTAGTTGTAGTCAGGCAGTGATTGTGTGATCCTTATAATCCCACCTTCTTTAACTTGAGAGGAGAAGCCACCGTAAAAGGGAGAGACACCCTTCACCTATTGGGCTAGTCTTTTGGGACGATTGGGCTTTCCCCGAGGGGTGCGTCGGGAGTGCGGAGCTAAGATTGCCGAGGCGCAACAAAAGACCCTAGCAGTGTTGTAGCTGAATCGGTGCATCATGTTTTGGCCAAATCGGTGTGTCAAAATTCGGCTCCTGGTGCTAAGATTGTGGGATTCGGGGAATCCGGATCGATGTGTCAGGCTTTTCATCCAACCCCACTTGGGCTGAACTCATAGCGCTAGCTCCTCTTGTGCCTTGCATGCAAAATCGAGCTCCCCAGTTTGCCCGCCAACCTATCTCCCTCCTTCGCTACCGCCCACTGGCATCTTCCTTCCCGTAGGCGGCCGTCGGCATCATCCTCCTCGACTTTCCAAATATAGCACGAGGGAAGCACTCTAGAGGATAGCATTTTTCTCCTAATGTGCGGGCTTCAAAGGGCTTTTTGCTTTTTCTAGATTTAGGTTGTCCTAGACGCAATATGTTTAATTTGTCTCTTTGGTTTGTTTTTTTTGATTATCACCAATGGGTTCTTGTATGATACAAGATACTTGTTTTCTTTTTACTTAGTGAAGAACATGCTTTCACTACTAGGGAATCGACCTTTGGTCCTAGGCCTCCAAGAATATTAGTATTGGGTATTTTGCACATGGTACAAATTAAATATGTGCATTAGTATCGGGTGGGGGTGAAGGCCCCGACACGCTCTCCATGACCCCATTAGTACTGAGCTGGCACTAGACCCAGTACTAATGTCACACATTAGTATCGGGTGGGAGCTAGATCCTGTACTAATGGGTCAGGCATCCTTTAATAATGGGTATAGAGAAGACATAATAGCCTCGACACTAATGCCATGCATCGCAGGAGTGCCCTCTGAAAGGATCAAGATGTCGACTAGAGAGGGGTGAATAGTCGAACCTGAAAAATCACAAACTTTTTCAGGTACGGAGTTTCCGGATATTTTTCAGGATACTCCGGGAAATCCGGAGAATCCGGGAAAATGTCCGGATTGTCCGGCCTGTTAGGGGGGAATCAAATTCGACAGAAATTAAACTTGCTCAAATGTAAATATATGAAAATAGGTTATGCACCAGGATGAGACAAGCCTATTTATCCACTCGAAACTAGCAGGAACCCCAACACGAAGTAGATTGGCACCAAACCCTAGATATGTGCTCAAGAGAGATACAAGCATGCAACAAGATGAACAAGCACAAGAGACACACGGATTTTTTACCAGAGTTCAACCTCACACCTTGAGGTCTACGTCTCCGTTGAGGTACCCACAAAGGGTCGACCTTTACACCTAGGTCACTTTCCTCCCTCTAGCGACCACAAAGATCAAGCTAGAGTTACTTACTCGATTTCGGGGTGATACAAACTTCCTTGGGCAGCCACAACCTTTGGATGCTCCAAGGAGACACCGAGCCAGCTAGCTCAAGGCTCCAAGAGTAACAAACATGAAATTTGCCAACCAAGCGAAGATCGAGGTGCTATAGAGATGGGAAATCAGCTCACTAGCACTCTCTAAGCTCTTGCTCTCAATCCCTCTTAAATCCCCACCAAATCTCACCAACTTGGAGCCAAAGGGAGTAAAGGAGGGAGTGAATGTGTTCTGAAGGTTTGCATGTTGAAATGGGCAAGAGAGAGAGAGAGGAAGGGGTGGAGGGGGCATTTATACCCCCTCACACAGAAAAGAGCCGTTACAGCTCTAAGACCCGGAATGTCCGGGGTAAACCCGGAAACTCCGGGAAGTCCGGAGACTCCGAGATAAACCCGGATACTCCGACCTTCCAAGGTCAGCACCCAAGAAAATGACCCCGTGAATGTGTTGGTGCAAAGGTGTCTCTCATAGGTTCTGTTGTGGCAACTAGAGAACCTGTTCGACCCTTGGAAGGCATATTTCCTGTCCCTCTTTATAGTACAGCGTCCTAGGACTCACATTCAAAAATATAAAATAAATAAGCCGTCTTAGGTACCCTTTGTAGCATCACTTCCTTTTTATATAGACAATGAAATACACTTGATTCCATATATAATTTTAATACCTGCTCATATACTAGACAAACCATTAGTTACTTAAGCGTGTGTCATTAAATCACCAAAACCCACTTAGGGAGCCAATATACTCTTCAATATCCCCCTTTTTGGTGATTGATGACAAAACACTTAAGTCTCACAAGAGATGAACAATGAATACAAAACACTTTTGTAATACTCCCCCTTAGTATGTGCATATTGATTTTGAATATCAGTGGTCCTTTTAGGGCCAAATTTTTTCACAAAGAGAAAAACATGAGGGTATTACAACAGTGGGGTGCTTGTGATGTGCAACAGGTAATAGTGAGATGCTCATGACAGTTTATGCACTCAACAAGGATACAAAAGACAACTGGTGCACAAGAGTCCAGACTGTCTGGGCCAAACCCGGAATCTCCGAAAAATCCGGATACTCCGGGAAAATCTCCGGACACTCCAGGCTTTTAAAACACCAGTGAAAAACAACATTCATCAAAGATTTTCAATCTAGCATATAGCATCCTTAGAGAGTAAAACAAGAATGAATCACCACAAGCACACCACCATAAGTCTCAAGCTCACATAGTCTTACACACATACGAATAGAGAGTTATTACAAGCCATTGTTCCAAATCCAAATACATAAATTCATTGTTCCACACACATGATAGATAAAAAGATAACTCACCCCCCTTTGGCATCAAGCGCCAAAAAGGAAGTGTGGAGCAGCTGGATCACTTTGAGTCGTCCTCCTCCTCCTCCTCTTCTTCATTGTCCTCCTCCTCCTCCTCTTCTTGCCCTTCTTCTTCATCTTGGGCATCCCACTCCGCAAAAGGATCATCAAACGTGGGAAGCTCACGGTAGGGGTCGGTGGGAAGGCCAAGGTGAGACTTGATCTCAATGATGTCCCGGCGGTTCTCATTTGTCTCAGTGGCCATGGTCTTGCACATGCTAAAGATACTCTTGAGTACCCTCTTGATCAAGGAACCACGGTGCCGACGGGGAGGCCTAGGTGGGGAGGGTGCAGCGGGCATGTCATCATGACGAGGAGCTGCACTAGAGGAACCAACATACTTGCGAGCCTTGGGACCTTTCTTGGCTCGGTCGCAGAGGTGACGAAAGGGCTCATGAACAACATCTTTTGGATAGCGGATGTTGGTGACTCTCTCGATCATGTACATAAGATATGGGGCATAGTGGAGGTACTTCATGGGGTCATTCATTGCCCGCCTCAACTCATTCCAAATGAAATCAAAGATGCAAAACCCTTCTTCATCCGGTGCCATCCTATTAAGGAGATTAAGAGCAAAGTACTTTAGGGCCGTTGCATCTCCTTGCTTGGGATCAATGGTGGCACGAAAGAATTGGTTGAGATAGTAGTAGTAAGGGTTAAGTTGATCCGCCTTGCCCTCAATAGCTAAGTCACGACTAGGAAACATGAAGGTGAGCTCCCTAGGCTTGTACTTGGTCTCATTGTGCACCAAGGTGCGCTTTTCATCCTTGGACCCAAGTCCCAAAAGCCTAGAAAAGGTCATGTAATCAATGGTGCACTTGTTTCCTTGAGTGGTCCATGTGATGGTGTTGTCATAAGGGTTGTAATAATAGGAGCAATGGAATTGAGCAAGAATTTCCTTGTTCCAATTGTACCTAAACCCCATGATGTCATAGAGACCCACCTCCTTGCACTTCTCAATCATGGTGTTGTTGAGGTCCTCATAGTACTTCCAATAAATGTACCTCATCTTCACAATGGGCACCATGTTCTTTGCCACCAACTTAGGGTTTGGTAAAAGTCCCTATGGAAGTCACACCAAAACCTTGCCTCAAGCCCCTCACCCTTGAGATAGCGATACACATCTTCCTCCCTTTGCTCCCTCACAGCTAGAGCATTCTTTGAGTAGTCCCTATACATATGCTCTGCAAAACCAAGGACGGATCCGGGCTCCCTAAGATTGATAGGAGTGTCGACCACCCAGACATTTGGTGGAGGGTAGGGATAAGTATAGGAGGTGTTTTGGGGCAAATGTGGGCTGCTACTCTTTGCTTGAGTTTAGGAGGAACGCGAGTAGCGGCATGGCTTTATTGCATGTAGGGGGCTTGATGGCTTTTCTTGGGGTGAGGCTTGTAGCGGGGTTTCTCCTTAGTCGGCCCCTTCCCATGGTGGAGAGGAGGCTCGGGTGGCTACTCATAAGTGTCATCCTCCTCTTCACCATCACTCTCAGTCCTCTCCTCCTCCTCCTCTTGCTCTATCTCCTCTTCACTTCCCTCGGCATAGGAGGGAGGAGGGTCACCCCTTCTTGGCCTAGAGCTGCGCTGAGAACCCTCTTGTCACAAGGCCTCTTGCACGGCCCGGAAAGCGACGGGGTTGTGCCTAGCCTTGGTTCTCCTTTGAGTGGAGGGCTCCTCGGTCTCGTGTCTGACCTTCACTCACACCATCTAGATAAAAGGAAGGATATGGAAGTGAGAGATGAACAATGGAAGAGTTGCACGACACTGTGATTTAGGGTTTGCAGTGTGAACCCCAGAGACTCCGGGAAAAAGTCCGGACACTCCGGAAAGTTCGGAGAGTACGTGTTCTTCAAGCCCGGAGTTTCCAGGTTTCATACCCGAAACCCTAACTCACAATGCTGCTCAAATCAACCACCCAAACTGCGAGATATTGTAGATCTAGGACCTATGTTGTATTCTCTACCTATTCCCTAAGAGGATAAAACACGAACAACCCTAGGGAAGTAGATCGAGAATGGTCCTTCAAAGGATACCTTGGGGAGAGAGGGGGAAAGTCTTCAATCCTTTGAAATCAATGTAGATCTTCAATCCCTCACTCACACGAGATTTGGATGGATGGAGATGAAAATCACCCAAGGGGGCGAGGTGAGGATGAGGGGGAGGCGACGGGAGGAGAGGGGCGGCGGTCCAAAAGTGAAAGGGGAGTAAAAAGAGTTGACCACGGTGAAAAAGGGTATTTGTACCCTAAAAGTCCGGACACTCTGAGCCAAGCCCGGAGTTTCCGGGAAACCCAGAATCTCCAGAAAATTTTTCGGAGTTTCCGCTCCCCCTGAGTCTAGTGAGTAGATTTGCAAGGAATTTGATTTGGGATAGATTTGGATGACTATATATGTAATATATGTGAGCGTGAGTAGTATCAACACTTGAGACTGGCCAAAAACAAGCAATAAGAACTATAGTCCAAGTGTTGTACCATAAACATCCAAATTTTTCAAAACAAATTCAACACAAGTTTTTCACAAATATTTTACTTTCAAAAACTTAATCTAGGTCACTCAAACATGTGCATGATCTCAAGCCAAGTTACGAGAATCCAAGATATTTAGCTCACTCCTCAAAGCACAAAACCTTAGTTCATCAAGAGGCTTTGTGAAGATATCGGCTAGTTGCTTATCGGTGCTCACATGGCTTAAAGCGATATCTCCTTTGGCTTTGTGGTCTCTCAAGAAATGGTGTCTTATGTCTATGTGCTTTGTTCTTGAGTGGTTTACGGAGTTGTTAGCCAGCTTGATGGCACTCTCATTGTCACACAAGAGTGGCACCTTGATAAACTCGCAACCAAAGTCTCTCAAAGTGAGCCTCATCCAAAGTAGTTGAGCACAATAAGCGCCGGCTGCAACATACTCGGCCTCGACGGTGCAAAGGGCAATGGAGTTTTGTTTCTTGGAACTCCAAGACACTAAGGACCTTCCAAGGAATTGGCAAGTCCCGGATGTACTCTTTCTATCTACTTTGCAACCGGCATAGTCCGAATCAGAGTAGCCAAGTAGATCGAAAGTGGAGCCCTTAGGATACCATAAACCAAGGTTAGGAGTATGAACCAAGTATCTAAATATTTTCTTAACGGCCATTAGATGACACTCCTTAGAATTAGCTTGAAACCTTGCACACATGCACACACTAAGCATAATATCGGGCCTAGATGCACAAAGGTAAAGCAAAGATCCAATCATGGAGCGATAGACCTTTTGGTCGATGCTTTTGCCTTCCTCATTTAGATCAAGATGTCCATTTGATGGCATAGGTGTTTTGATGCGTTTGGCGTTGTTCATGTAAAACTTCTTAAGCATATCATTGGTGTACTTGGTTTGACGTATGAATGTGCCATCCTTGAGTTGCTTGATTTGAAAACTGAGAAAGAACTTCAACTCGCCCATCATAGACATCTCAAATCTCTTGGTCATAATCCTACTAAACTCATCAACCCAAGCTTTGTTAGTAGATCCAAATATGATGTCATCGCATATATTTGGCACACAAATAAATCATTGCCTTATTTACGAGTGAAGAGGGTAGGATCGTCTTTGCCTATTTCAAAGCCTTTCTTTAGGAGAAATTTCTTAAGGCATTCATACCATGCTTTTGGGGCTTGCTTGAGCCCATAGAGCGCCTTATGGAGCTTGTAGACATGGTTGGGAAAATGTGGATCTTCAAAGCCCGGTGGTTGTTCAACATAGACTTCTTCGGAGATTAGGTCATTCAAGAAAGCACTCTTGACATCCATTTGATGTAACTTGAAGTTGTGATGTGTGGCGAAGGCCAAGAGTATGCAGATTGCTTCAAGCCTTGCCATCGGTGCATAAGTTATTCCAAAGTCCAAGCCTTCTACTTGAGTGTATCCTTTTGCCACCAATCTTGCTTTGTTCTTGGTTACCACGCCATTTTCATCTTGTTTGTTGCAGAATACCCATTTGGTTCCAATCACGTTTTGCTTGGGGCGTTCCACTAAGGACCAGACTTCATTTCGAGTGAAGTTGTTGAGCTCTTCTTGCATGGCCATTACCCAATCAGCATCATCAAGTGCTTCTTCAAACCTAGGAGGTTCCAACATAGAAACAAACGAGTAATGTTCACAAAAATTTGCTAATCTTGAACAAGTTGTTACCCCTCTACGGATGCTTCCAAGAATGTTGTCAACGCGATGATCTCGTTGAACACTTTTTCGAACTCTTGGATGTGGGTGAGAAACTTCTTGTTGAATCAATTCCTCAATTTCTTGACTGCTTTGGGAGATATCAGCAGCAGGCCCGGAGTTTCCGAGGTTTTCTCCGGAGTTTCCGGAAAACCCAGAATCTCCAGATTTTTCTCCGGATACTCCGGGGTTCGCAGCGGGAGGTGAAATTGCTGATTCTTCCATCTCGCAGTCCTCATCATCTTCTTCTTCAGGCTTGACTTCTCCAATGACCATTTTCTTTATAGCCTTTTCAACTGGTACTTCCTTGCCTACACACAATTCATCAACTTGCTCTACTTGAGAGCCATTAGATTCATCAAACGTCAAGTCACACATGACTTTAACACAACCGGAGGTCTTGTTGAGGACACGATAGCCATGAGCGTTTAAGGCATAACCAAGAAAGATACCTTCATCAACTTTAGGTGCAAACTTAGAGCTTTTGGGCTTCTTGTTAAGAATAAAGCACTTACAACCAAAAACTCTAAAGTAAGACATGTTAGGCTTTTTACCGGTTAGTAGTTCATAGGCGGTTTTGTTGACGAAGCTTGTGGAGATATAAGCGGTTGATACAATGACAAGTCGTGTTGATTGCTTCCACCAAAAACTATCCGAAGTCTTGTACTCATCAAGCATGGTTCTTGCGGCTTCAATGAGAGTTCTATTCTTTCTCTCCACTATCCCATTTTGTTTTTGAGTGTATGGGACGGAGAGTTCATGACCAATGCCTTCTTCATCAAGATACTCTTCAATGTTGGTGTTCTTGAACTCAGTGCCATTGTCACTTCTCACTCTCTTGATCTTCACATAAAACTCATTTTGGGCTCTTGTAGCAAATTTCTTGAATATTTCATGAACCTTGCTCTTGTCCTTCATAAAGAATACCCAAGTGTACTGAGAGTAGTCATCAACAATGACAAATCCATATTTGTTCCCTCTAATGCTAACATATGCCACGGGACCAAAGATATCCATGTGAAGTAGTTCCAATGGTCTTGTGGTGGTGAGTACATTCTTGGCGGGATGAGGAGCACGAACTTGCTTTCCGGCTTGACAAGCACTACAAATTCTATTTTCTCAAAATGAATGTTTGTTAGTCCTAGGATGCGTTGCCCCTTTAGAAGCTTATTGAGATTGTTCATCCCAACATGAGCTAGTCGGCGATGCCAAAGCCAACTCAAGCTAGACTTTGCCAATAAGCATGTATCAAGTTGGGCTTTATACGATGAAAAATCTACCAAGTAAAGCCATCCCTTGAGTTCACCCTTAAAGGCAACGGAGTCATCGCCCCTTCTAAAGACGGTCACACCCTCATTGTTTGAACAAACAATTGTATCCCATCTCACAAAGTTGTGAAACGGACAACAAATTGTAGTCCAAAGATTCAACCAAATAAACATCGGAAATTGAATGATTGATTGAGATAGTAATTTTACCAAGACCAACAACCGTTCCTCCACCATTGCCTCCAAAGGCAATTCTTTTCGTAGGATTTTCAATCATGTCACAAGATGTAAACATTTTCTTCTCCCCAGTCATATAATTTGTGCATCCACTATCAATCACCCACTTTGTTCCATCGGAGGAGTATGCCTACAAAACAAGTTATGCTTGTGTTTTAGGTACCCAAGTGGAGTTGGGTCCTAGAGCGTTAGTCACAAGAACCTTGGGCACCCACACATTCCTTTTGATCAATGTTCCCTTTGTGCGGGGTCCCACATACTTGGCAGCCACCTTACCCTTGTGGTTCCAAGTCAACACATAATCGGCATAGAAGCTATCTTGTGAGGCATGTGGCTTAGGCTTCTTGCTCAACTTGGTTGGGTTAGATTTTGCCTTAGGTTGTGGTGCCTTTGTTGTGACTTGGGTGCTCTTGAACTTGATAGGAGTATTGTACTTCACTTGATTATCAAAGTTCTTGACACCCAATTGCTTCATGCCATGAACCACATTCCTTGTCCCCACACCTTTGGTGTGGTAGTTCTTGATGAATGGGATGGGGTCCTTTGTTCCTTGTTCTTGCTTACCAAGCCCCTTCCCATTCGCAAAGCCAAACTTCTTCATGTAGCTTGACCCAAAACCTTTGGTGTGGTTCTCAAACTCACCTCTCCTCTCTTGGGTTCTTTCTTCTTTTCATCAATGAGTGAGTTTGACAACCTAGCAATCTCTTTCTTCATAGCATTCATCTCGGCAATGTTAGTAGCACAAGCATTTATATCAATTTTATAACACCGAGAACAACCATTGCTTGTTGAGGCTTTAGAGTTAGAGATAGCATCATTAGATGTAGTTGTAGAATTATTCTTGAGGATGCCAAGTTGAACTTCTAATGCTATATGACTAGTCTTTAAGCTTTCAAAGCTCTTTTGAAGTTCAAGCTTTTCATCCTCAAGTTTCTTCCAAGCATCCTTAGCTAGGAAAGATTCCCTAGTTAATTCACCTACTATCAACTCATCTTTAGCTTGAGATTTCTTAAGGCTAAGAATTTCTATCTCCTTTTTCTTGAGCAAGTCCTCTTGCATCTTGAAACCCTTCTTTTCAATTACAAGGGCATTCTCAAGGGCAATGGTTTTCTCCCGCTCAAGTCTAAAGAGTTTTTCTTGTACCTCTAGAGTCTCATCTCTATTCTCTATTTGTTTCATTAAAAACATGATTTTCTTGGTTGCCTTTTTACCAAAGCTAGTGATCATCTTTTAAAAGTCAAGATCATTTTCACTATCATCATCTATGGGCGAGGTGGGAGTGTCTACCTTAGAGCCCCTAGCCATGAGGCAAGTATGGGTGAAGTCATCTTCATCATCGGTGAGATCTTCAAAGAGTGATGACTTGTTGATTGGTTCTCCAATGGATATAGTGGCAAGACCCACTTCATCATCAGAGTCAGAGGTATCATCGTTTGAATCCCATTCTTCACCCAAATGAGCTTCACCAACTTCCTTCTTGTTCTTGTCATTCTTGTTGGTGTCTCTTCTTCTCACTTTGATGTTGGGACACTCCGCAATGAAGTGACCCTCCTTGCCACATACAAAGCATGGCCTCTTGGAAGTCCTCTTTGTCTTGATCTTGTCTTTGTCTTTGCTCTTGTTGAGGAAGCCACTCTTCTTGAACATCTTGTTGAATTTTCTCATAAAGAGTGCCATTTGCTCTGGAGTCATGTTCAAGTCACTATCTTCATCACTATCTTCCTGTACCATGGTCTTGGAGGTAGATGAGTTAGACTTCTTCTCTTTGCTAGATGCCTTGAGGGCCACTCCCTTGTTCTTCTCAAGTTGTTCATGCATCTTTGACATTTCTTGTGAAAACTTTGACTCCTTGACGGTGATAAGATGTTCTTCCATTCTTCCAATCACATCCGCCGGAGTGAACTTGTTGAAGCCTCTCTTCTCTCTTATGAGTCTTGGGAGTTGAACATCCCTTGCCATGTAGGCGGAGAGGATCTTATACCACTTCTCTTCTTCCCTATCTTGTGCTTCCAAGTGATTTGATCTTGTTGATGATCTTGTTCAAGCGGTTGTACATGTCTTGTGGAGACTCATCATCCTTGATAACAAAACGATTGAGCTCACTTTCCAAAGCTCGAATTCTTCCTTCTCTTACTTGCTTTGTCCCTTCATGGTTGATGAACAATGTATCCCACACTTCCTTGGCGGATTTCAACCCATCCACCTTATCATACTCTTCGGACGTGAGTGAACTCTTGATGATGCGTATGGCTTGATAGTTTCTTTGTATCTCATTTGCTTGCTCTTGGGTTAGCGTTGTATCACCACTAGGAAAAGTGATACCCCTGTTCACAATAGTCCAAAGTGTGGGATTTACCGCCATCAAATACTCCTCCATCGAGTTCTTCCATTTGGAATAGCCGGTTCCATCAAATTGGGGTATCTTCCCAATGTGGCTAGAACCCGATGGATGGTTAAAAGACAAACGAGAATAATCGGAAGAGGTTCGAGTATAGTCCCTTGATGAAGACGGTCGTCGAACGGAGCGGTTGGACCTTGCATCATCAAACTCTTCATCCTCACTATCGGAGGAATCATCACCATGTCCATGTGATTGATGGCTTGTGCTTGCTCCAAGGGTGATAGCTCCATGAGGTTGGACGGGAGGTGTGCCAACAACATTGTTGACGGGATCACCTTCGGCGAGAGGTGGAGCTTGATCATTAGGATTCGACATCTTCTTGACTCCAAGCAGTTAAGCTTCAAATTTCGGAGCACTTGGCTCTGATACCAATTGAAAGGATCAAGATATCGACTAGATGGGGGTGAAAAGTTGAACCTGAAAACTCACAAACTTTTTCACAGTTGTTAAATCAGGTCCGAGGGTTCCGGATATTTTTCAGGATACTTCGGGAAATTCGGAGAATCCGGGAAATTGTCTGGATTGTCCGGCCTGTTAGGGGGGAATAAAATTCGACAGGAATTAAACTTGCTCAAATGTAAATCTATGAAAATAGGTTATGCACTGGGATGAAACAAGCCTTTTTATCCACTCGGAACTAGCAGGAACCTCAACACGAAGTAGATCGGCACCAAACCGTAGATATGTGCTCAAGAGAGATACAAGCATGCAACAAGATGAACAAGCACAAGATACACAAGGATTTGTTACCGGAGTTCAACCTCACACCTTGAGGTATACGTCACCGTTGAGTTACCCACAAAGGGTGGACCTTTACACCAAGGTCACTTTCCTCCCTCTAGCGACCATAAAGATCAAGCTAGAGTTACTTACTCGATTTCGGGGTGATACAAACTTCCTTGGGCAGCCCAACCTTTGGATGCTCCAAGGCGACGCCTAGCCGGCTAAGAGCTCAAGGCTCCAAGAGTAACAAACACAAAATTTGCCAACCAAGCGAAGAACGAGGTGCTCTAGAGATGGGAAATCAGCTCACTAGCACTCTCCAAGCTCTTGCTCTCAACCCCTCTTAAATCCCCACAAAATCTCACCAACTTGGAGCCAAAGGGAGTAAAGGAGGGAGTGAATGTGTTCTGAAGGTTTGCAGGTTGAAATGGGCAAGAGAGAGAGAGAGAGAGAGAGAGAGAGAGAGAGAGAGGAAGGGGTGGAGGGGGCTTTTATACCCCCTCACACAGAAAAGAGCCATTATAGCTTTAAGACCCGGAATGTCCGGGGTAAACCCAGAAACTCCGGAAGTCCGGAGACTCCAGGATAAACCCGGATACTCCGGCCTTCCAAGGTCAGCACCCAAGAAAATGACCCTGTGAACGTGTTGGTGCAAATGTGTCTCTCATAGGTTTTGTTATGGCAACTAGAGCACCTGTTGGACCCTTGGAAGACATATTTCCAGTCCCTCTTTATAGTACGACGTTCCTAAGACTCAAAATCAAAAATATAAAATAAATAAGCCTTCTTAGGAACCCTTTGTACCATCACTTCCTTTTTGTATAGACAATGAAATACACTTGATGCCATATATAATTTTAATACCCGCTCATATACTAGATAAACCATTAGTTACTTAAGTGTGTGTCATTAAATCACCAAAACCCACTTAGGGGGCCAAGATACTCTTCACCCTCTTTATTTGACCTCGCAACTAGGTCTTCTTCATTCTTATCTCTTTCTCCTAGCTAGTCTTCTCCCTCTTATCGAGATCTCACATCCTCTTCTTTCTCTCCTCATCCCTGCAGGGTACTAGCTACCAGGCCGACCAGCAGGCGTGGAGGAGGCCGAGGCGCGACGGCAGGAGGCCAGCACGACAATGGTGCTCGGCCAGGCTTTGGTGCGGCTGCGGGAGCATGGCCTCCCAGGGTGGCTGCGGAGAGCCCTGCATCACCGGCATGGGGGGACGGGACCCTTTGGCGTGATGGCCGCCGCCGGCTCTAGTGGTGAAGAATGTTGCTCTGGTGATTGTGGTGAAGATTGAAGAGAGTAAGATTTTATTAGAGTAATTGGTTGATAATTGTGTTGTTTATACTTGGTGAATTTTGCAATTCTTAGATGTTCTTCTTGTTCATACATGTGGGGAGGAATGTGTAAAGTGTTATTGTAAATTTGTGATGGTGATTCATCATGTAAGATTGTGAGATGTTTTTGAGATGTAAGATTGTTGACGGTTAATAGTTGTATCAAAGTTCATTTGGACTTGCAAGCGGAAAAATCCCCGTCGTAGTCAAGGGACCCTTCTTCCCTTAAGTGTGAACCCAAGGTATCAAATCCGTGGAACAATGTGCAATGCAAGGGTTCAATCAAGTAAAGCAAAGAAACACTTTCTTTTAAAGAACCATGTTGCATCTAATCTAATCTAATAAACACAAGAGGTAGCAAGAGAAAGCAGATAACCAATCTAGAGAGTCGAGATCGTGCTTATGTTGTAACTCCAAACAAGATAGATGAAGATAGCAAAGCGAATATCATAAAAAGCATATTTAAATCGTGGCCTCCATTCCAATTCCGAAGACGCCCGCCTTTTGGAACCTTCATCCTGTCACGACGCACCCCTATTCGTGCGGGTTAGCCTAGGGTGAGTTCAAGAAGAACAAGTTGAAAACGCTCGGTAGATCCAGTATGCACCTCCAGCAATCTATCTTAAGTATCAATTGAGGAAGAAGCAAAGCCGAGAGAGAGAAAAATCATAGAGAAGGCATTTGATCGCTAGAAATCAGATTCACAGAAAGAACTTCACCATGAATGATTACATGAACAAGATCACCACCGAGATCCTACCTCGATCTTGATCCCTGCTCCGGAGCTCCGACGTGGTCTTCCATGCAAGGTTCCCACGTCAGCAAGGGAAACCCTAGACGACTAGCACGACCCTCCTCTCCGAGATGGTGTCCCTCTAGCTTTTCTGCTCCTCGGCGGAAGATGACGAATGAATTGATGTGTGGCTCTTGTTGTGGGGACTATAAATAGCCTGAGGGTCAGCTAGGTCAAAGGGGGCGCCGAGCTGGGCCTGGAATGGGATGGGCCGACTGTGACAACCCGCACAGGAAAATACCGTACTATCGCCTAAGACCGATCTACTTTGGCACTTAAGCAATAGTAAAGTATCATCCTGTCGTTAGTTGCCGGGTTAACGCATGGTAAATCACTTGGAATTCAAAAAGAGGATCGACATATGCATTAAAACTCACGCGAAGATGAGTCCAGAGTACAGCACAAGTTAAAATAATTTATTACAAACCGTTGTTCATGACATGGAGTAAAGGTTCAGAGTTTGAAAACAGCGGAAAATAAAATAAACTAGCGCAACGGTAGACATCACAGGAGGCCATCCGTGATGTCATCACTTGTCGTCACCCTTCTGGTCAACAACACCTGCAACAACAGTTTTAAAGCAAGGCTGAGTATACTAATACTCAGCAAGACTTAACTGTCGGGTGACAACTACATCACCAAACTCTAGACATGAAAGGCTTTTGGCCGGTGGAGTTTCTTTTGCTGAACAACTACTAAAAGTAGATACTTACTTTCAATCTTTTAGCACAAGTTCTAGTTGATTACCATTTCTAAATGTGCCATCTAATTCAATCAAGAATCGGACAAGCAATTAATTCATACAACAATATTCCTCGAGTTCCATCATTATGGGATATCATGGCCAGTTGATTAAGCAGTCTCGGATAACGGTGAGAGGCCGACAATCGATTGATTTAAACCTTGCAAGGTAAACCCAAACACACGGTAGGCTGCCCACAAAGGAACAACTTTCCCAGGCCGTTTCCATCGATCTTCAGCTCGGGAGCGGAACCTACATTCCTTGGTACAGGGATTACTGGATCGCTCCCACACGAACGTCCTGACTCACGCAGGTACCACACTATTGTAAGCAGGGGGACACAAGTGCCCCAGGTTTAGTAGGGAAAGGTTCCCTTACCGCGTCAATCGGGTACTAGGCTTACCGGTCCCATACCCGGCATATGTTTAGTACGTTCAAAAGCTTAGCCCACGAAAGCCACTGGACCGGAGCCCAAATCACATGCTCTTACCACATGAGCAATCCATTTATAAAGATCTTATGATTCCAACATAAGAACCTATTCTCGCGAGTGACGAACATCACTCGACTTCTACCGGATCCTATAGCATAGCAGCTATCGACCTAGCATACTAGTAAAAGGACATAGGTACCTAGGGATCATGCATCTAGGGTTTCAAATCAACTCCTGAAACGTAAATGCGCAATCATAGCAACGATAATTACATAAATTTCAAAATCAGGGTTAATGATCCGGGGCTTGCCTTCGATGGCAAGGTTGGCCTTGGGCCCTTCTGGACTTGGGTCCAGGTCTTGAGCTATGTCCATGCACGGCAGCTCTTTGTCGGCACCTTCGTTCCCTCCTTCCGGCACGAACATCCGTCTACCGTCGGAACGATCAACACGAAGATGCAATGCAGGATTTATTTGATGATTTTTAATTTAATTAACCACAAACCATAAATGACAATCAGGGGTGTATTTGTTGGACACATTCACCTAGATAAGAATACATTTAGCATACTCTTCCAAAAAGGAACAATATGCAATTCTTTACTAAATATTCTTTTTTATAGTGACTGTGTACATATATATGTAAATAATTTAATTCAACTTCACAAACAGCAGTGGGTGGGTATATTTAACCTTTTAAAATGATTTGCAACCACACCCAAGATTGGTAGGGATGGTTTGGTGATTTTTCCCATTTAATGACTATTAAGCCTTTAATCACTTACATAACTTTTATTCATGAAATTAATTAAGAACAATTCATTGGATGGGTGTGTTACACTCCACACACCTATAACAAGCCACTGGACGCACATGCAAGCTTTGGATAGTTAGAAATTAATTATTTTCAAAAAAAGACAAAAGCTAGTTAGAAGGAAAAGGTAAATGCACACAAAAATACATATTCCTCGAAATGATCCAAACTTTCTCACACATGTTATTTGGTCCAAAACTAGCCTAGTGGCGCAGCACATACACCTAGAACTATTATGGAACTTGAGTTATAAATTTTCAAGACAAATCAAGCATAATTCAAACAAAATATTTCTATTAATTATAAAATTGTGATTAATTCACCAGAGGTGTGCTTTGGAATTAAAAGACAGTATGCAAAAGTTGGTTGCAAAACCTTAATTATTTTTAGCTAGAAAAAGCATTTATTCAGATCTGGCAGAAATGGAAAAAAATTTTAGAAAAAGATTTACATCATAACTTTGTGCAATTTTTGGCTCAAGAGCTAGTAAAGACCTAACACACAACATATCCAAAAATTAGCTACAGAGGGTTTATATATTTTGATATATTGCAGATCTAGGGTTTTCACATTTGTATTTTTCATGCAAACAATAACAGGAATTAGCTCAGGCAAGAATAACAAAAGTTGTAGGATAATTCACAACGGATCCAACAAAACTGGTTTTGAAGTTTTCCGATTTTTCTATGATTTTCTACACAATTTACAAGAATCAGGGAAATCACTTCACTATTGGAGTTACCCTTTTGCAGGGAGGCCCTCGGAAAGAAAAGTTTCTTTGCAATGTAGTCCCTGGGGGCGGTGGCCGGCGCGGGCTGGGAAAATTCCGGTGAGGCTCGCCGGAGTTTGGCCGGGGGAGGGCGCGAGGAGGGGCTAGCGGTCACCGGCGCTAGGTTTCGCTGGTTGGACGGGGGCGGGGCGGCTCCGGCGAGCGGCCTCGGCGGCGCCGGTCGGCGACCGGCCGCCGGCGGCCGGCGCCGGCACGCGCCTAGCCCGGGCTCGCAAGGGGGCGGCTCGGACACTGCTAGGAGAGCTAGGGGATGTGGAAGGCGGTTGAAATCGGCCGGTGGTTGGCCGGAGTGGAGCTCGCCGCGGGCGCCAAGGGTGCCGGCGGACGGCTCGGTGCGGCGGGGGAGGAGCGATGCGCGTTGCGGCCGGGGGCCGGGGGGTCCTTTTTAAGGCGACGTGCGGACCCCTAAGTGACCGGCGGACGAGCGGAGGACGCCTCGGGAACGCGCGCTTGACGGGGGCAACGCGACGGACGGTGGTCCAAGGCATGGCGCGTGCGGCGGCGCGAGCACGACGCGTTCCCGGCGTTCAAGGCATCGGGAGGCGAGCCGTGACCTCGGGAAGGCGCGGGCATCCTTGCCTCGGCTCCGGTCCCGCCGGCGCGCGCGCGCGCGCGCGCGCGCCGGCGCGCCGCGGTCGGCGCGACGTCGCGGCCGCGGCCGAGTCCCGGCGCTGCGCTGCTCAGACCAGGCTACTTCGAGCGCGGTTTTTTCCTAAAAATTGAATATAAGTGCACCAAATGATGAATAGGAAAGTTGTAGATCTAACTACCCCCTACAACTTTCATGAAGGCCGTCTAGTGTTTTTCTCGACGGATTTTGCAGGAACGCCCTGCCAACTTTGAATGCCGGCCTGTTCTGGAAAACAGGAGGTACTGGTGGTTGACCAAGTTTTTCACCCTTTTCTGCTCAAAATTTGAAATGCCAATCTACACGAAAGTTGTGTCCCTCAACAAGATGGACAACTTTCATAAAGGTAGATTTTGAAGTGTTTAGGTGAATTTTGGAGAACGCGGCAAAAGTTCCGGACGACATTCGCTGACGTCAACGGTTAAGCCGGTTTTGACCGTGTCTTTGGCCAAGGGTCGACCACGGGTGTGTGTAGGCTTGGTCAAGGGGTTCAATAGGGTTTAATGGCGAGGTTTTCGTGGTGATGACCCAGGTTGACCTAGGTTTTACCATTGTCGGCAGATTTGACTCGGATGGTCCTGTCATTAGCACTAATGACGCTAATTAAAAACCTGGGGCGTCACACCGACCGGCCTGGGCCCATTCGTCTCGATCCTGTCTTGCTTCCCATTGCTTCTCGTGTCTTCTAGAACTTCTGCCGAACTGCATGTAGTGTTGCCGTAAACGGCCGTGTAGTCCGTGTACACACCGTGTAAACCCTACTCGGTAGACTTCAGCGGTTTAGGGTCTAAACGGTTCATTACAGAGTTAGCCCGTGTACACGATCAAACTCGTTCAAACATGACTTAAACAACTTACAAAAAAAGGCAAAACACGGTTTTACTTGGTGTGTAGGCCGTGTAATGGACCATTTTGGTGATGGGCCAGAGGATGATTAGTGATTGTTGATTGATGCTTTATCCATCTTATGAACTTTTTCACTTTTTTGTTATAATCATATGACTTGTGAACAATGTCTCTTATTGTATTTCACTGATTGGTCATTTATTCTGTGTCTGTGTGACTTGTAGTCAGCAGAGCATTAGACATTAGTTAATTAGTGAGTGGTCCGAACTCGTGTATTCAATATTCAGTGATGTGTTGATGTTGTTTGAGAACGGGGAACTATCAAATATAGGCTTACAATGCTATATTTATCTCATCCATACAAAACTGTGTAACTCGTGCACATGGCGTGTACACAATATTTACATGGCCTACACACTAAATGAGGGTCGAACGAACGACTACCGTTTAGCATTTAGGGCAACATTGACTGCATGTGGGTCCTTGATGTCGCGCAAGCTTCAACATTTTCTGTTCAGGTCCTCGGAGTTTCACGGCTTCACGCTTTAGTCATTGGATCATTTGGAGTCATGTTCACCTCGTGTCTTGACTTGTGCCAGGCTTCAGGATCTTCTTGCAAAGTGCTTGATGAACTTTACCCAGAAGTCCTCCTTTAGGTGCTTGATTCCTGCATAAACAATAAACTCCAAAAACCACATACAAGTTCAAACTTGATATATCACGAGGGTTAAGATCGTTAGTTTGGATATCGAATCAATGCCAAAACCGAAGGTAAACTCATGGCTAGGTTGATGGAAATTGTAACACCCGAAAATTCCATCACAATAAAATATTGCTAGAAACATGGTTTAGTTTTATTCTCTAAAGATTTAATAAATTTGAATAAATAAATTTGCCCTTAATTAAATTAAACAACATTTAATAATTAGAATCAATCAAGTGTGTGTGCATCATGTTGAAATGCAGGAGTTTTGGTTGTGGTGTGGTTTTAAAAGTCTTAAAATATTTGTGAAAAATTCCTTAAAATAATTGTGAAAAAGTTTGTGAAAATTTGCATAAAAGCTTGAATTAAAAGGTGAAGGTTTGAATTTAAAATATGTTTGAAAAGTTGATAAAAGGGTTTGTGAAAAGCCTTTAAAAATTGTTGGAGAAATTTGTGTGAAAAATTGATTTAAAAAAGGTTTGAAAATTTGCTTTGAAAAGGATTTTAAAAAAAAGAAAAAAACAAAACAAACTCCTTACCCTTCCCCACGCCAGCCCAGCCCATCCTTCCCTCCCTTTTCTTTTTTTTTTCCGCGGCCCATCCTACCTTTCTGGCCCGACAGGCCCACCAGCGCCAGCGTTCCCCTCCCTCCCTCTCTCACCCTCTCACTGACGGGCAGAGCCCACCCGTTAGGGTCACACCTAACCTCCGGCCGATCCCCTTCCCCTCCTCTGCCTCTCATCAGGTCGTGGCCGCCGGTCAAATCCTAGCACCCCTCGGTCTCCCCACCTTCAATCAATGTCATCAAGGCGCATTAGAGCCCCGGTGCCGCTCCTTCCCTCTTTTCCTCCGTCGGTTACTCCTTTCCCCCCTTAATTTCCATCAAAGCCGTCGGCGCCCGCCACAGCCATTGATGGCCACTCCACCCGGCCGTCGTTCTTTCGCCCTCTCAACCCTATAAAGTCGAAGCCGAGATCAGCATCGCCCTCTTTCCGCACCCGTGCACACCGCGCAATCTCTCTCTTTCCACCTTCACGCGCGCGCCGCCGCCTTAATCTCTTCCGGTCGCCGCCATTGCCGGCAGTGCAAGCAACCCGCCATTAGTGGGGTACCCTAACCCTCTGTCCCTTCTTCTCCTTCGCGTGCGAAGCTCACCCAATCTTTAATTCATGTCACAGGACTGCCCTCCCCCGCCTCTGGACCAAGCCGCACCAGGGATTCGCCGCCGCCCGAGCTTGAACCCGTCGGCGTCGAGCTCGCTCGCCACCGCTCCTCTGACGCTCCCTTCTTTGCCAGCAACTTCGCTTCAAGGTGAGGAAGCGACCTTCTTTCTTTTTCCTGCACCCGGAGCCGTTAAACGCCATCGCCGCCGTGTGCCTGGGCCAGCCGTCCGCCGCCGGCCATGGGGCACCGTCGCGATCACCTGTGCCGCCACCCTTTTGGCCTGGATAGGTTCGCGAGCTCCTTAGCTTCGCGTAGGACGAAACCGCACTTAAAACCGTGCACCACAACCTAAGATTGAGGTTGCCGGCGAACTTCTGGCGAGATCCCGGTGGACCGCCGCCGCGTGCTGGCCAAGCGCCGCCGCCTGGCCGCTCGCGGGCTACCCGAGCCGCTCGATCTCAGGTGGACGGCGCAGATTAGATCGGGGGTTACCCCCTTCGGCCGGTCCACCGTGGACCGATGGACCAGGTCCACCGCGCGCGTCAGCCTTGCGTCAAGCCTGCGTCAGCACCGTGCCAGCCGTCGGATCTGCAGCAGACGACGCGGATCAGCCCCAGCCTAGGTCATCAGAGCCGTCGCCGCACGCACGCCACGTCCGCCGTCCGATCCGGCGCAGACGGTCTGGATCTTGCCCCGGCCCGAGTCAAACCGGAAGATGCCGGTCAACCGAGCCTCTCGCTAGCTTTTTCTTAAAGAGACCCCCTATTTTCTTAGTTTCGCAACCAGGTCCTTCCACATATAGAAATACATTCAGTTAAGTCCTGTTTTCAACGTTTAAGCCCCTGTCCTTTTTAGTTCTTCCCATCAGAGGCCCATTCTTGATCTTTTACACTATAAACCTTGGGTTTATATGTGTAATTATGTTTTAGCCCCTGGATTCTTGCAGATAAGCCCCTGGAAGTCCTGTTTCTTCACAGAAAAGCCCCTGAACCTTGTTTTAGCCATAACTTTTCCGTCCTAGCTCCGTTTAAAGCGTTCTTGGTGTCCACGCGACCGCCTTTTCAAGCCCGTCAGTTTTGGAACCTTGTTTTGGCCGTATCTTGTGCATTTTAGCTCCGTTTCCACCGTTTCAAGTTGCGTTAGGCTCATATCAACTAAAACTACGTGATAGGACCAATGCGGTACATGTTCTTTGTTTTATAATTTATTTAAATGTTAAATACGATTAAATCTTATTATGCATGCTTTTCTAATTAAAATCTATCTAGAGTTCAACACGTGTTTTCATAAGAAAGTTAATATGATTAATACTAATTAAATATTTCTTATAATTAAAAGCTAATTAGATGTGTACCTTGGTTTTCATAATCAAACTTAAATTGAGTAATGTCTATGTAATTTGCTTCCTAAATAAAAGCAATATAGGTTTATCTCGAGTTTTCTTAATTAAATTGTTAATTTGATTAATATGAATATAAATGTGTTTTTAAGTTATAATTTGATTAGAATAACTCGAAATATAAAGAGAAGGGCCTAGATGCTTTTACATGCTTCTTTTGAATTAAAGTGTTTAATTTGCATAAGTTAAACTTGAATATTTATAAATAAAATTGAACTAGGCTTACATCGTCTTTAAAATACAAATATAACTTGCTTAATTATAAATAGGGTATTTCTCTGAAATAACCTATACACATGTTTTTACTTAATTAAAAGATAACAAACACATAGCTAGCTCTTTTTTGTGATCTTTTAAACCTCCCGATAGTTCCGAGTGTTCCTTGTGTTCGCTTTCCTAAACCCAAACCCTGTTTTCTCTTTAAGCTTTTCATGCCTGGTGTATTGTTTTGTTTATTGTATGCTTTCTTGTGTGCTCGTAGACATCCTGCCGGTTTCAAGTGAGCAGCCAGTTGGAGTGGATCAAGAGCGAGTGTTTGAAGAAGAAGAACCCCAGTGTTTAAGAAAGGAAGGCAAGTGGACTTCTCCCCCAGCATATTCTATTTTGTCCCACACAACTTGCATGATAACTAAGTTTACTTTTAAATGTTGTATTGCATAAACTTGATGGGGAAATCACCTTTTTAAGGACATGACTAGACTTTTACCCTCATTACCTTGGACAACCCTTTTAAATAAATGTTTTGGGTAGAAATTCTTAGTTGATATACCTTGGGTTGGTTAAAATGAATCTTTTACAATATGATGAATGTTGATCATGATAACTTGGGCGATATATATGTGTGTGCTTATGGTTAATAACAAGATCATATGGTTTAATCGGAACATGGAGAACCACCCAGGAAAACAGTGCAACCACAGTCCATATGGCTCTGGCTTAGCCAATTAATTAGGTGTGTGGAACTATCTTATAGCCTTATCCGAAAGGAGCACAGGGGGCCGGAGTTGAAGGAGTATAGCCGGTTCTTTTGGGGTAGCAGCCTTTGCTAAGGTGCTGACCAGTAGGGAGGGTTATGGTCCGCTCCTTGCCTTTATGAATCGTCGCGGGTTGTTGGTCTTCTGCATATCTTTGTAAAGGCTTCGTAGTGGACCCCTAGCCACTCACCTCGGAAGTGTTTAAGGGTCTGATCAACTAGGGCAACATGGGGAACACCAGCTGTGGTGAAAGTGTACAACCTCTGTAGAGTGTAAAACCGATCGATCAGCCATGCTCACGGTCAAGAGCGGCCTGGACCCTCACATGATTAATAAACTTGAAGATGGAATTAAATTGTGGTTTCTGAGAGGAGATGCTTTCCTAAATGCTTAAGTGGGTTGGTATAAACTTACATCTAGTAAATAGGTGCTTGCTAATAAAAATTTGACCAACATTAAAATGCTAATCGCTGCAAAACTCTTAGCCTTTTCTTGATAGCCTTGCATCTTTCCCCCACTTGCTGAGCACCAACCATAAGTGTGCTCACCCTTGCTTAACCGCTGTTCAGAGGAGATCACTGGAGAAGAGTACCTCAGCGACTACGAGGAGTTCTGAGGCTTGCGTGCCCCCAGTCAGATGCCTGTGGAAGATGAAGATGGAGTTGCGTCTTCATAGTTATCGTTTGATCTTTGTAAAGACCTTCGAGTCTAACGTCTGAGTGTAATAAAGAGATAATGTAATGGTTTAACTCTTGAACGATTTTATTGTTGTTTATTGATATTTCACTCATGACGTCTATCATATGTGTGTAAACTTGATCCTAGTGCACATATGAGATGCATTTGGTTTTCTTCGGAAAATCAGGTGTGACAAAGTGGTATCAGAGCAGTAATGACTGTAGGACGCAGCCTTAAGTTAGAAATGGTCGATAAGTAAGGATTCCTGTTCTAGAAAGCATGTCATCCTCAAAATTGACTTATTTTACATATAAAAACTAATGTAATCTTGTTTTCTTGTTAAAACACATCGTTTTGTTTTGATCTATTCTGAGTTCGGTTCTTGTGCTATCAGCTGAATCTTCACCACCGAGATCGTCTAATATAAGTTCTTAGTTTACCTACCCCTATCAAACTTCGATAGAAACGTTTCTGTGAGGACGATCGTTGTGTTGATGTTTGTTGTTTGAACACCTGTTTGATTTGGATCTTTGCTTGTGTGAGTTGCATTGTGGAGTGATGGTCACAAATGCAACAAGAAATAAATTTTTAGGTTAATAAGATAGTTTGGGGTCTAAATCTTGATGTCTTCTATTTTTCATGCAAGTTTGGAATGATGCAAAACTGTTCTCGCAGTTAATTGACATAGCAGAAATGTTTTAATCATATCTCAAGCTACAGAATTCCGTTTGATACAAAACCAGTTGGGTTAGTTCACAAATTTTGAGGATGATTTTCTGTCAAAAATTCAATACCATACATTATGTACGTTGAGAGATATGCACAAAGAATTGAGCCTATCAGAATCTGTAATTTCTGCTGACATAGCTGCACTGTTTGAATTTTATCTTGAGTTGTAGATCTCCAATTGAGGTTATTCCAGTTGGATTAGTTTCATAATTTTGCACATCATATCCTGGTACAATTTCATGATTTTTGGATAATAGTACAGAAAGTTACATCTGATTTATTGAGATCAACAGAATCTGTCTTAGTTTTGAAATTCATGCTGCTTCATCTTTTCGAATTCATATCCTCATGCATCAGTTCAGTCTTCTTGTCAGAAATAACTTGCTCTCTAAGAATTGGATGGTACAAACCAGGACAGGAGAAGGTCAAGACATTTCACCTGTGATCCGTACTCATATTGCTATTCGACAAAATCAAGCACTACCACCTCCACCCCTACTGCTTAACCAAATGGATCCCGCAATGCAACAATTCTTTACTGCTCAAACCCAGCTAGTACAAAACCTCGTTGCCACCGTCCAGAACTTAGAAGCTCAACAGAATCAACCAGCACCCCCTCCTCCACCACCGCCACAGCCAAGGGATAAGCATAAGGAGTTTATGAGCCACCACCCTCCCATCTACTCCCACTCCTCTGATCCTTTGGATGCCGATGACTGGTTGAAGACAGTTACCAAGAAACTTGAGATTGTTCAGTGCACCGACCGAGAGATGGTCCTTTATGCTGCAGGCAGATTGACAGGGCAAGCTGCTGATTGGTGGGATGCCTATTCGACTGCACATCCTAATAGAAACAATATTACTTGGCAGGAGTTCAGAGATAACTTCCGTACATATCATATTCCTTCAGGAGTGATAAAGCTAAAGCAGAAGGAGTTTCTTGCACTGAAACAGGGAAACATGTCTGTTACTGAGTATCTCGACAAGTTCACTCATTTGTCCCGGTATGCTCCTGATGAAGTCAACACTGATCTCAAGAGGCAGGAAAGATTCTTGAATGGATTGATTGGATCGCTCAACTATCAATTGCAAAGCCATATATTCCCCAACTTTCAGATGTTGCTGAACAAAGCTATAGGTTTGGAGAATAAACGAATGGAACTTGGTGAACAGAAGCGCAAATTCAAGTCTCATGGACAGTCCAGCAACACACGCCCTCGCTTCAACTTATATCTCAGAATTCTCAGTTTTACTCTGGTGGATCAAGTGGAAATTATACTCAGAATTTGCAGCACTCAACTCAACCATCCCAACATTCAAGCCAGCAAACACCACATGCTCCAAGTCATCATCAGGATCGTTCAGAAGCACCAATGAGAAGCAACTCCCCGGTTCGTCCGAATGGTTGTTTCAATTGTGGAGAATTGGGACATTATGCCAACATTTGTCCGAAGCGCAACATGCAGACTCCTCAGATTGATATTGGTCAGAGATTTGGACAGCCATTATCACAAGCTCGAATTGGGAATTCTACTTATCGAGGTAACAGAGGTCAACGGAACTATACACGTGGTAGAGTGAATCATGTGACGGCTGAAGAAGCTCAAGACGCTCCAGGTGTTGTGCTGGGTATGTTCTTTGTTAACTCTATACCAGCAACAGTTCTATTTGATTCTGGAGCATCACATTCTTTCATTACTGAACAATTCGTGGTAAAGCATGATATACCTATGAGTTCTATGAAGACACATTTGCTGATTAGTTCCCCAAATGGTGAAATGAAATCTACATATATATGTCCACAAGTCAATCTTAAAATCAGGGGAATAGATTTTCAAGCTGATCTAGTAGTTCTTACATCGAGTGGAATAGATGTGATACTTGGAATGGATTGGTTAGGCGAATGTGATGGAATAATTCTGTGTGCCAAGAAGTCAGTGCTCTTAACCAGCCCACAAGGAGATAGGATTGAAGTTGCCACGACTGCCCGTCCAAGAAGGAAGGAAAAGTGAATTAAGATGAAGGAAAGCAAAAGAAGAAGCTATGACTGCCAGAAGAACTCAGCATGCAAGATGGACTTATAGAAGAGTACCCTTAGTTTCTTTTCCAATCTCTCCGAATCTCGGGACGAGATTCTTTTTAAGGGGGGGTAGATTTGTAACACCCAAAAATTCCATCACAATAAAATATTGCTAGCAACATGGTTTAGTTTTATTCTCTAAAGATTTAATAAATTTGAATAAATAAATTTGCCCTTAATTAAA
This sequence comes from Cenchrus americanus, assembly GCA_947561735.1. Taxonomy (NCBI): domain Eukaryota; kingdom Viridiplantae; phylum Streptophyta; class Magnoliopsida; order Poales; family Poaceae; genus Cenchrus; species Cenchrus americanus. The sequence continues at coordinate 64,627,188 of OX387240.1, forward strand.
TTAAACAACATTTAATAATTAGAATCAATCAAGTGTGTGTGCATCATGTTGAAATGCAGGAATTTTGGTTGTGGTGTGGTTTTAAAAGTCTTAAAATAATTGTGAAAAAGTTTGTGAAAATTTGTGTAAAAGCTTGAATTAAAAGGTGAAGGTTTGAATTTAAAGTATGTTTGAAAAGTTGATAAAAGGGTTTGTGAAAAGCCTTTAAAAATTGTTGGAGAAATTTGTGTGAAAAATTGATTTAAATAAAGGTTTGAAAATTTGGTTTGAAAAGGATTTGAAAAAAAAAGAAAAAAAACAAAACAAACTCCTTACCCTTCCCCACGCCAGCCCAGCCCATCCTTCTCTCCCTTTTCTTTTTTTTCCGCGGCCCATCCTACCTTTCTGGCCCGATAGGCCCACCAGCGCCAGCGCTCCCCTCCCTCCCTCTCTCATCCTCTCACTGATGGGCGGGGCCCACCCGTCAGGGTCACCCATAACCTCCAGTCGATCCCCTTCCCCTCCTCTGCCTCTCATCAGGCCGCGGCCGCCGGTCAAATCCTGGCGCCCCTCGGCCTCCCCACCTTAAATCAATGTCATCAAGGCACATTAGAGCCCCGGTGCCGCTCCTTCCCTCTTTTCCTCCGTCGGTTACTTCTTCCCCCCCCCCCTTAATTTCCATCAAAGCCGTCGGCGCCCGCCACGGCCATTGATGGCCTCTCCACCCGGCCGTCGTTCTCTCACCCTCTCAACCCTATAAAGTCAAAGCCGAGATCAGCCTCGCCCTCTTTCCGCACCCGTGCACACCGCGCACTCTCTATCTCCACCTTCACACGCGCGCCGCCGCCTTAATCTCTTCCGGTCGCCGCCATTGCCGGCTATGCAAGCAACCCGCCATTAGTGGGGTACCCCTAACCCTCTGTCCCTTCTTCTCCTTCGCGTGCGAAGCTCACCCAATCTTTAATTCGTGTCACAGGACCACCCTCCCCCGCCTCTGGACCAAGCCGCACCAGGGATTCGCCGCCGCCCGAGCTTGAACTCGTCGGCGTCGAGCTCCCTCGCCACCGCTCCTCCGACGCTCCCTTCTTTGCCAGCAACTTCGCATCAAGGTGAGGAAGCGACCTTCTTTATTTTTCCTGCACTCGGAGCAGTTAAACGCCATCGTCGCCGTGTGCCTAGGCCGGTCGTCCGCCGCCGGCCATGGGGCGCCGTCGAGATCACCTGTGCCGCCACCCTTTTGGCCTGGATAGGTTCGCGAGCTCCTTAGCTTCGCGTAGGATGAAACCGCACTTAAAGTCGTGCACCACAGCCTAAGATCTAGGTTGCCGGCGAACTTCCGGCGAGATCCCGGTGGACCACCGCCGCGTGCTGGCCAAGCGCCGCCGCCTGGCCGCTCGCGGGCTACCCGAGCCGCTCGATCTCGGGTGGACGCGCGCGGATTAGATCGGGGGTTACCCCCTTCGGCCGGTCCACGCGTGGACCGATGGACCGAGTCCACCGCGCCGGTCCACCGCGCGCGTCGGCCTTGCGTCAAGCTGCGTCGGCGCCGTGCCGGCCCGTCGGACTGCGCGGCGAGACGACGCGGATCAGCCCCAGCCTAGGTCATTAGAGCCGCCGCCGCACGCACGCCACGTCCGCCATCCGATCCGGCGCGGACGGTCTGGATCTCGCCCCGGCCCGAGTCAAACCGGAAGATGCCGGTCAACCGAGCCTCTCACCGGCTTTTTCTTAAAGAGACCCCCTATTTTCTTAGTTTCGCAACCAGGTCCTTCCACCTATAGAAATCCATTCAGTTAAGTCCCGTTTTCAACGTTTAAGCCCCTGTTCTTTTTAGTTCTTCCCATCAGAGGTCCATTCTTGATCTTTTACACTATAAACCTTGGGTTTATAGGTGTAATTATGTTTTAGCCCCTGGATTCTTGTAGATAAGCCCCTGGAAGTCCTGTTTCTTCACAGAAAAGCCCCTGAACCTTGTTTTAGCCATAACTTTTCCGTCCTAGCTCCGTTTAAAGCGTTCTTAGTGTCCACGCGACCGCCTTTTCAAGCCCGTTAGTTTTGGAACCTTGTTTTGGCCGTATCTTGTGCGTTTTAGCTCCGTTTCCACCGTTTCAAGTTGCATTAGGCTCATATCAACTAAAACTACGTGATAGGACCAATGCGGTACATGTTCTTTGTTTTATAATTTATTTTAATGTTAAATACGATTAAATCTTATTATGCATGCTTTTCTAATTAAAATCTAGCTAGAGTTCAACACGTGTTTTCATAGGAAAGTTAATATGATTAATACTAATTAAATATTTCTTATAATTAAAAGCTAATTAGATGTGTACCTTGGTTTTCATAATCAAACTTAAATTGAGTAATGTCTATGTAATTTGCTTCCTAAATAAAAGCAATATAGGTTTATCTCGAGTTTTCTTAATTAAATTGTTAATTTGATTAATATGAATATAAATGTGTTTTTAAGTTATAATTTGATTAGAATAACTCGAAATATAAAGATAAGCGCCTAGATGCTTTTACATGCTTCTTTTGAATTAAAGTGTTTAATTTGCATAAGTTAAACTTGAATATTTATAAATAAAATTGAACTAGGCTTACATCGTCTTTAAAATACAAATATAACTTGCTTAATTATAAATAGGGTATTTCTCTGAAATAACCTATACACATGTTTTTACTTAATTAAAAGATAACAAACGCATAGCTAGCTCTTGTTTGTGATCTTTTAAACCTCCCGATAGTTCCGAGTGTTCCTTGTGTTCGCTTTCCTAAACCCAAACCCTGTTTTCTCTTTAAGCTTTTCATGCCTGGTGTATTGTTTTGTTTATTGTATGCTTTCTTGTGTGCTCGTAGACATCGTGCCGGTTTCAAGTGAGCAGCCAGTTGGAGTGGATCAAGAGCAAGTGTTTGAAGAAGAAGAACCCCAGTGTTTAAGCAAGGAAGGCAAGTGGACTTCTCCCCCAGCATATTCTATTTTGTCCCACACAACTTGCATGATAACTAAGTTTACTTTTAAATGTTGTATTGCATAAACTTGATGGGGAAATCACCTTTTTAAGGACATGACTAGACTTTTACCCTCATTACCTTGGACAACCCTTTTAAATAAATGTTTTGGGTAGAAATGCTTAGTTGCTATACCTTGGGTTGGTTAAAATGAATCTTTTACAATGTGATGAATATTGATCATGATAACTTGGGTGATATATATGTGTGTGCTTATGGTTAATAACAAGATCATATGGTTTAATCGGAACATGGAGAACCACCCAGGAAAATAGTGCAACCACAGTCCATATGGCTCTGGCTTAGCCAATTAATTAGGTGTGTGGAACTATCTTATAGCCTTATCCGAAAGGAGCACAGGGGGCCGGAGTTGAAGTAGTATAGCCCGGTTCTTTTGGGGTAGCAGCCTTTGCTAAGGTGCTGACCACTAGGGAGGGTTATGGTCCGCTCCGCCGTCAGAATCGTCGCAGGTTGTTGGTCTTCTGCATATCTTTGTAAAGGCTTCATAGTGGACCCCTAGCCACTCACCTCGGAAGTGTTTAAGGGTCTGATCAACCCGGGCAACATGGGGAACACGAGTTGTGGTGAAAGTGTACAACCTCTGCAGAGTGTAAAACCGATCGATCAGTCGTGCTCACGGTCAAGAGCGGCCTGGACCCTCACATGATTAATAAACTTGAAGATGGAATTAAATTGTGGTTTCTTGTGGTTTCTGAGAGGAGATGCTTTCCTAAATGCTTAAGTGGGTTGGTATAAACTTACATCTAGTAAATAGGTGCTTGCTAATAAAAATTTGACCAACATTAAAATGCTAACCGCTGCAAAACTCTTAGCCTTTTCTTGATAGCCTTGCATCTTTCCCCCACTTGCTGAGCACCAACCATAAGTGTTCTCACCCTTGCTTAACCACTGTTCAGAGGAGATCACTGGAGAAGAGTACCTCAGCGACTACGAGGAGTTCTGAGGCTTGCGTGCCCCCAGTCAGATGCCTGTGGAAGATGAAGATAGAGTTGCGTCTTCATAGTTATCGTTTGATCTTTGTAAAGACCTTCGAGTCTAACGTCTGAGTGTAATAAAGAGATAATGTAATGGTTTAACTCTTGAACGATTTTATTGTTGTTTATTGATATTTCACTCATGACGTCTATCATATGTGTGTAAACTTGATCCTGGCGCACATATGAGATGCATTTGGTTTTCTTCGGAAAATCAGGTGTGACAGAAATTCACCATCAACAAAGATGTATGTAAGTGGAGCCATGTATCTATGTGATTTGCATTCGTGCATTTTTATTGAGAGTTGATTCTGTGAAATTTGTGGGAAGAAAAGAACAAAGGAAAAACAAGAAAAGAAAACGGAAAAAAGGAAAAATGGTGTAGGCGGTGCAAACCCCTTTAGTACTAGGTCTCATGACCACTGGGTACTGAAGGGCATATTAGTACTACCCGGTACGAATGCCTCCCCTCATTAGTACCGACATGGCAATACTGGTTCAACAACTGGTACTAAAAGAGGGGTTTGGACCTGATACTAAATGTTGTTTCCCTAGTAGTGTTTGCGCGTCTCAAATAAAAAAATATTGTTGAGTGCTGAACGTTTGGGTGCCATGTAATATACGTGTCAACATGTGGGCAACTGCATATGCATTACCCATGTGGCGTGGGACACATCACTACCTGAGGATGCATGTTTGCCGTGCGGTGCTGACGCATGACAAAGCCGGAAAAACACACGACAAACTCTTTGTCGTGCATTTTCCACAAGGCGCACAGCAAAGACCACTCGGTAATATTTTACACAGCAAATAGACCTTTGTCATGCGCCATTTATCGGGACGCACCACGACAAACCCTTTGTCGTGCGCCAAAACCAACGCACAACAAACATTTTTTGGAATATTAAAAAAATCATCATCGTCGGACACATCAAACATTTTACAAAATATTAAAAAAACCCACGCCAGAGCACGCGACCAGCAGCACCATGCCGTCTCCGCCGCTACCACCGCCACCACCACCACCATGCCTCCACCGGATATCGGTGCAGCCTGCAACCCTACCATCGCTCGCACCGTCACCATCGTCACCACCTTGTCCACCACCACATCCACCGTCGTTGCCATCCGGCCCACCACATCCCCTGCTGACACTGCCACATCCACAACCATGGAGGTTGCCTCTAGAGCCGGAGGGGGCAATGAGGAGGAGGCGGTGAAGAGGGGACAACGCGAGCGTGCCGCTGGAGGGAATGATGAAGACACGGGCAAGCCACCGGGGATGACGAGAATGCGGGAAAGCCAACGGGGACGACAAGGATGCGGGCGCACCACCAGGGACGACGAGGTCGCATACATGCTAGTGGGGATGAGGACGCGGGTGCACCGGTTGGGACGACGTGGTCGCGGGCGCGCTAGGCACGGAGACACCGCCACTGGATTTGGGGAGGTCGTGCCGCCTCCATGCGCGGGGAGGGAGAGGCGACGAAGAAGAAGTAGTGTCGGCTGGGTGGGAGAGGAAGACGGACAGCGGGGAAGGATTGATCGCCGACAAGGACAGAGGAGACAAGGCGGGCGGCGCGGATGGGGGAGGAGGCTGTAGCGGGGATCTGGGGAGGAGTAGGGTTGTGGGGGAGGAGAGGGGATTAATATATTTTTTTAGAACCAGAGAGAAGATTTATATACCTAGCCACTTAGGGTTGGTGGAGATGATGGGCTTATGGGCCGCGCCCGCGGTTACTAGGCTGTGCCGCTGTGGTGGGGCCGGACGGCTTTGATGTTCGTTTTAGCGGGGAATGCACGTGGAAGGGAGAAAAATACTTTTCCGTGCACAGAGAAAAGGCGCACGGAAAAGTGACGAGTTTGCTGTGCGCACGACAAACAATGGATTTGTCGTGCACTTTTTATTCACCGTGCACCCACTAAAAAGCACGTGGCAAACTTTTTGGCGCATGGCAAAGTGCCGTTTTAACGTTGTGCATGGGGGCCGTTCTTGAGTCACGAAGGGTTCAGAAATGCGTATATTCTGTCATATTTTGTAGGTATACTAACCATGAAATGCATAGAAAGAAATCGTAGTAATCGACTATAGTATCTAAAGGGAGAGAGCGTTATTTGTGCCACCGAATGTTTTTGTATATTATTGTCATATATTTGTTTTTTTAAAGGATTTACCTTGCTTATTAAGAAAGCGAATCAATTTGAGATACAGACTCCAGACACAGCAAACCGCTGGGGTTGCCAGCTAACTATCAAAGGTCTCTAACAGGCAACACAGCCCCCAACAGGCACAGGCAGGCAGAGCATCTAGCTCACACAACATCCCAACAAAAAGACTAAAGAGTAAACATCAGCAGAAAATGTCTTCTCGAGCTTGACCCTTCATCGTCTTCAGGAAATCAGCCGCCCAATCCTTGACTTGAGCCATCCACGCGTCCAGAGTTCCCTGGTCAGTACCCCAAAACGCGCTCGCCATTTCTGCAAGCACACATTGGTTTTAAAGAGAGTATCAGCCGGTGATTTGGGAAACACCCCCTCTACCACCATCTTGTTACGCGTGGTCCAAATAGACCAAAGAACTATAGCGAAGACAAATAATTTCATTTCATTCGACTACTTGGGGCTCTCTCCCAACCAAGAGCACCTCGCAAACCACCCCCCCCCCCCCCCAAAGAAGGCATCTCCTTTCCATTTCATTCGACTTTGACCTTATTTGGCAGTTTACTCTTCCACATGTGTTTCATGTGTCTGTTGACTACCCCCAAACAACAAGTGTCTATATAAGGATTTTGTTGTGTAGGATTCTGATTTTTCCAGCCTCCACAATACTTTATCATTGTCATATATTTGTTGACAAAATTTGGTGAGGACGAATACGACATGCATGCATCATTTCATTCATCTCGCATATATTCGGTATTTTGGGATTTTCCTAGCTAGCTGCACGTCTCACAACTGCTGTTACTTCCAAAATGTTCCAAAATAATCTGTCATCTCAACCTTCCTGCTGTCCAACCATCTTTTCAGAAACTATCTTCTGAAACTGGTTATTAATAGGAAAGGTGTAAATAAATTGTATGTGGCATTGCTATTGAAATTTCAAGCCATTCCATGGTGTAATTTAAGCGATATGCACAAATTGGTACCTCTGCGAAAGGTGCCACTGCCCATGGGCGCGGTGTGGTGTGATTGCTGAGCCAGTGACGTCGTGACGAATCGCAAGGAAATCGAGAGAAAGGGGATCTCGGGTTGAGGAGGAAGAACAACTTTATTAACCCTCGATTTAGTGTGTTTCCAACTTTTGATAGATAAGATAATGATATATAGTATGTCCCTGTTCTCTTGCAGACTCAACTTACATACCTCTCACTCGATCGGTTACACTACTTCTTAGTGGTCACTACTACTTGTCATACAAACTCACACAACTCGAATTCATCACTCATCAGTTACTGCGGCTGTGACACAAACTAACAACCTCAAAGCCCAGGTGTGTAGCGCACACCTGTGCTGGGCAGCCAGTGGTTTCCTCCAATGAAAATGTCCACAGTAAAATTCGAAGCATCCGCTGCACCAATCATTCTGTGGACGCCAGGCCACTGCACCCGGCCACTGACGTTAGCGCCAGGGCCACGGTTGTTGAACTCCGCGTAGTACAATTTGTCCAAGGGTGCATCATCCCCCTATGAGTCCCATCGCAGCCATCCATCAGGGTGGACGACGTCTGACATGAAGGATTGCATGAACACAACTCTGGAGTAGTTTCCCCATGGTCTGCCAAGGTAGGTCTTAACCGTGAAATCGCCGTGAATAATAAGCTCGTCAGAAGCAGCAACCTTACAGAACTGGAAAGTGAAACCCCCCGTACTGTTGACACTATTCCGGCCTTGAGCGGTGATAGTGTTCTCTTGGCCGGCCAATGCAAGGGCCGACCCGCGAGGATAGTGCAATTTTGGAAAACTGCGGCAGAGTCACCGAATATGAAATCAACAGTTCCGAATATCTCTGACTCACGGTAGAATTGACTGCCACTCTTCGCGTAAAGTGTGTCCTGATGTCCTCGGAGGCTGCAGCGGTGGATCACAGACTGATTGGAGTCGATCATGAGTGCCACGGCCTGACGATTCGCTGCTCCGGCTGTATTCTCAATCCTCAGGTCGCGGGCGATGAAGCCAACACCAGTAACAGCTTTTTGGAGGGAAAGAAGAAAAGTTAGCAAGTTTGAAAAATACAGTATACTTTATATAAAAGGATATGACGACAGTACTTGGGTTACAAGCAACTAAGTAAAAAGATACTTATGCAAGAATTCACAAGTCCTGGAAATCTGGAATTTAGTTACGTGGAACATATATAATCAATCACAACAGTGCTGAGTAGCAAAATACATGTTCCAATTCAATTCGCATTTTCTCTTGCATCTACGAATCCGAAAAGTGCCGTGTTTATATACCATTGTATTGATAAGCAATCATGAAGCATGAACCAATATATATGTAAATGTGGTCAATGTTGCATATTCGTAGTAAGGACCCTAGTTATATATGATACTGCAACGAGACATTGGCTCTAGTTGGTACTAGTACAGCATTAATTTTCCCACTTCAAGATTCTGATGATCGATTAGAATGAACTACATTCTGACATGCATAGTTTCTGTGTTATCTCAATGAAAAATTCCAGTTAAATGCAAGAACGTACTAAGAAAACATATGTACCATCATCAGGCCTTCCGTACTATGTCAAGGGTTTTTATTCCAGAATTTTGCGGGAATAGAATTGTAAATTCCTTTAAACTTACTAATGGAGGAATAGCTGTTAAATGGATTCTGAATTACATCTAACACAATAACTTTGTCAAGACATACACAATGCTACTATATATATCATAGACAAGTACATTTATTGTATTCTTTAACTTTGCTAGTGTGCTCTGGGTCGTTGAAGGAGTTAACATGTTCAATTCAACAGCTAAAAATACGAATGGAGGATAGAATTGTTCGCAACATCAATTATGGTGCAAACACTATAAATTGGCAAGCTTATTTGTCCCAAGTCTAGCATGTTATACTGGCTATGTCAATACATCCAACAAATATAGCAAGCTTATATTCTATGCGTAATGCTCAAACGCGGACGTCCGGCGCGGTGGAAATTTCCGGACGCCTCCATGTGGACCCGTGGAATGGGACGCGTGCTCCCGTCGGACAGAGACGTTGCTCCTTTTCTATCCGTAAATTAATTCTATCACCGCTCCTTCCCTCCACCTACCGCATCCCTCTTCTTTTCTCCCCATCCCTCTCGTCTGCACGCCATGGAAGACGCCGCAGGAGCCATTCCGTTGGGGGTGGGACCCTAGCGTCGTGGTGCTGCTCTACATCGCCAGCCGCGGAGGAGCTCCTCAGCGCCTGCCGCCGCTCCCTCACGGTGGGAGCGAGGATGAGACCCTCGCGGACCTCTACCCAGCACCAGTGGAGAGGTGCTCTTCCACCATGCCCCCTCCCCCCGCGTGCGCGCGCTAAGGTCTGGCGAGCTCCCTCTAGCCGACCGGCACCAGCTAGTGCTCCACCACAGCCTGGGTGGGCACGCCGGTCGGTGGATCTGTGCCACCAGGGAGCAAGCTCCGCAGGCGTGGACCGGGGTGCCGATGGCCAACTACTCCGCTAGGGTGCGGGCTTTGACAGGCACCGACTGCTCCGTGGGTCTGTGTGCACGTTGTCAGGTTTTGCCGACAGCGTGTTCCAAGCTCACATTTCGAGTGTTTCCCATGTTTCATGCGTATGTTGCAATTGTTTGGTATGAATATTCCAAAAGTAAATTTTAGACGTTGCATATGTTGCAATGGTTATATATGTATGTTGCAAGCGTAGGTTTCAAATGTTTCGCCAGCTTTTTCAGATGCACATCTCTTTTCAGATTTCAAGGGTTCATGTTGTGTTTTCAAACGTTCCATGCAGATGTTTCAAGTGTTCTAGACAAATGTTTCAAACACATGTTGAATATGTTGCAAATTTAATTGTTGAATGTTGCAAATTTTGAATCTCTATGTTTCACAGGCGGAGAGCTCCCGCACGGGGCAGCGACATGCGAGGGAAGATGCGGGAGCTTCGAGCCGGCGATGCACGAGGTAGGTAGCAAGCTCCGAGCCGATGGCAAGCCGTTGCAGTAGATTTCTTCGCATGTTTGTAATGGTTGATGTGAGATGTTGGGGTTGAGATTTATGTTGCAACATTTTGTTTCTCAGGTTTCATCTGATACTCTAACATGTTGCGACATATGCATCTTAATGTTTCACTGTGACTTAGCAAATGTTGCAGATGCTGAGTCTCGATGTTGCAGACATGTGTTGTTGGGTGTCGCAAACCTTATTTTTCAATGTTGCAGACGTTGCGTTTCGATGTTGCAGACACGTGGTGTTGGGTGTTGTGTTGAGGAGAAGGGAGAAGGGGCTACTGATGTTGGATGTTGCACGCAACACGGGTCGCAACATAGCCGTAATATAGTCGCAACATGGTCGCAACATGGGGAGGAGAGAAGAAAGACTCCTGATGTTGGATGTTGCAAGCAACCGTGTTCGCAACATTTTCATATCACATTCGCAACACACTCGCAACATTTGCCTGTAGTCTTTAGATCTAAGGGCTGACGATTGAGGATCCTAAAATCTAACGGCCACCGACCCGTCCGACGCCGGCGCCCGGATCGGACGTCCGGGCGCTAGCAGTGCCCATATTCTATTCATCTTGTCTGAGGATACTTGAAGAAAATAGACTTTTATCGGATGACTAGGGGAAGGCTGCAGGAACCTAACGACGCAATTTATTACAAGTTAAGAAGAACAAAGCGAAATGAAGTAGCACTCACTGACGGTGCCGGAGTACATCGTGCCGTAGCCAGTGCCGTCACTATGGTCGCCGGAGATGATCGTCTCCTCCATCCCATCACCCAGCAACATAAGGTTCCACATGTCGCTTGTGACGTTGAGGTACTCTTTGTAAAGCCCAGCTTTCACATGTATGACATATCTTCTGGTGTTCCTCACCGGCGCAGCAGCTATAGCCGCACCGATCGTGGTGTAGTTCCCCTTGCCGTCCATGGACACCACAGCATCGGGGACGATGCCCTCCTCCCGCCGCCTGTTAATCAGCGACGCATCCATCGCCGAGAGCCAGTGTGGCATCTGCTCAGCTGACGGTGGCCTGGCCAGGTGGTCGGTGATGACGCCGAGCTCTGCCGGTGATGCAGCAGGCCATGGTGGGATGGAGAGAACGACGAAAGCAAGGAGGAAGGGTAGGCGCAGCGTTGTTGCCATGGTGCGTTTTCTGAGTTTGTGCGTGGCGATGTGCAAGGATATGTAGTGACACGAGCTCTGAGTTCATCGATAAGCAAACCCTCGCTCGTGTGGCTGTGCCTGTGCGACAGGGCTCACATGCAGTGATACGAGATGACTCTGTACTGACGCGCAAATGACAAATGGAGCACCGGCGATGCTGGGGCATTGTTGAGAGATGTATGTAATCGTAGTATTTGTGCAGGAATGAAGTCCCAAGAGGAAGATCAGGATACCACTAATGGCGAACATTTTTTTCACCGGGCGAACATTTCTGTCATACCGGCTAGCGAATCAAACACGGTTTCTGTTCCACCAGGAAATGCGCGTCTTCATGTGCTGTGGCACTTACATATATGGTAGTATGTGCGTGTAATGAAGGCATGAAGCAAAGAAGCGTGCCAACCGTGCACCTGACTATTGTCTACACTCTAGACTATAAGTGCTCTATTACTTGGGTGAGCATGCGTTGGTCCTACAAACTACACATGTTGGATAACATCTATATCTAAAGGGCTTCATTGATAGGCTAACAACTAGGCACATTCCTTTTTGTGACATGACATGTAACATGCTACAAAGTTTATTTGAGAGCAAGCCTTAAGGAGACAAAAAAAATATGGAGTCTAAAGGTTGAACACCTGTAATTACTGCAGAAGTATGATGCTCTAGGAATAAAAATTATATTTTTTAAAAAAATTGACAAAAATTTATATCTTGAGTGTGTATAATAAATATATTTTGTAACTCATAAGTCCTAAGTTGTTGAACTTGTGTGATTGCTCACTTTTTAGGAAACATTTTATTTTTGAAAGGGGCACTCCATTAATTTGTTAGTCCGGGAAGATCATCACCGAAAACCGGCATGGAAATCTTTACAAGGCGAAAGATGGGTTCATTCCTGGGTCGGACAGTGGGCCCACGTCACCTGTTAACCCGCGAGCCATTCGATCTGCCCAATTTGCAACACTGGCCATACGATCGGAGTCTGCGCGGGTCTCACCCGTTAAAGCCGGGAAGTCGGGTGCTAGAACCTGCTGGAACCCCTTCGCCTCCGCGGCTCCACACTGCACCGCGCCGCCACCTGTTCCAACCCTTGCCACCCGCGCGACACGGCGCCCTGCACCTACTGCCTCTGCTTGACTATTTCATTCCCCGTGGTTCTTGCGAATGCTCGAAACCTGCTCGACTGTCCTCATCTCCATTCCGCGTCGTCAGCAACCACCACTCCACCCGTGGAGCTCCACCAACTACTGTTGACGCGAAAATAGGACGTCACCTCGGCGCGTAGCACACGTGACTCCCCGGTCTGTAGCGAGGTGTGCCAGCCAATCTGACCTGGTGATTGACAATGGAAAATATTAGGGATCGGCTAGAGAACCGATGGCCTCTCGGCAACACGTGTACCAGCCAATCGGTCGATACGGGTAAAAGCGGGATCGACCGACTCAAAGGCGATCGAAGAGCGGGTGCGATCGGCTAGATCATCCGATCGTGATGTCAGCGCTCGAAATAGGTCGTAATCGGCTGTGGTAGAAGCCGATAGATCTAGATCGAACGGATGATAATGATAATAGCTAAAACCACAAGAATTGGTACAAAGACTTGTAGATCTAGCTAATATCGGTAAGGGGTGAATAAAGAATTAGACGAAACCTCAACGATGCGCTCGAAAACTCGATCAGCTGTAGCACGAAAACTCGATCGACCGATAGGCACGATAAGACAATCAGCTCGTACAATTATTGATGCACTTGGGCAACCAACCCATCGACCGTCATGACTTTGGGCGCCAGACTTTAGACCGAACCTTCTTTTTGTCTAGCACAAGTCTCTCTGCTTCTTCATGTTGTTCTAGCCATCGTAGGCGTTGTACTCTTCTCTTCTGAGATTTGGTTAAACCATCTCGACACCACTATGGATTAGGCTTTTTCTATGTTTGGCTTGACCCTTCATCATCTAGTTGCAATGTGCGTCGATGTTCAGGAGCCCGTCACATAATATTTTCATCAGAGACCAGAGAATCAGCCATCTCTTCTAGCCGATCGTTTGGCTCTTTATTGACCCGGCCTCCCAGCCGATCATGGACGCCGGCCTTGCCCCCCAGCCGATCGTGGACGCTGGCTTTGCCCCCCAATCGATCGTGAACCGAGACTCGTTGATTGTCAAATCCACGGTGATCCTTGGTTGCAGGTATTCTGTCATCAAAGCAAGCTCTTTTGGACGAGTTGCTATTATTGTAAGCCTCGTTGCACTCTGGACAGTTTTCTGCTGTCGGCCACTTGATCCCTTCTTCCCAGCAGAACTTGAAAAGCGGACATCTCCAATGTCCTTCATTACGCCATGCCCAATCTTCTCTTTTCTTCGCCTTCTCTTGTCGGTGCTGGAACTTGTTGATCAACATCTAGGATGTGACAGGTCGACATGGCTTCAAATCTCCTTCTTCAAGCAGTAACCCTTTTCCTTTGACATCGGCAACAGTTACTTGTACTTTAGGATCAACGGCTCCTTTATTTGAGCCGAATCACATGCCATCAACTTAACTCATGACATGTCTTTGCTAGAAAACTCAACCATATTAGTTGGAAAGGGGTGCTGATCAATCTTCATCGGCTTCTCAGCTTTTGTAGGAGTTTCAAATTTAAGCCTTCCTTACTCAATAGCTGATTGGATCTGTTGTCTGAAGATTTTGCAATCATTGGTGTCATGTGATGTTGCATTGTGCCACTTGCAATACTTCATCCTCTTCATCTCCTCTGCGGATGGTATGGTATGGAACTGAGAAAGCTTGATTTGCCCTTGTTGAAGCAACACATCAAATATCTTATCGGCCTTAGTGATGTTAAAGCTGAATTTCTCTGACTTTTTCTTGCCAAAGGGACAGGACACCGTTTTCTTGCCTTTGACCGACTCTGCGAGCCCTATCATATTGTCTTCGTCTTCTGAGTCAGAGTAGTCCACATATGATATCTTCTACTGAATGTTTCTTCTAGGCTCATAGGACTTTGTTGTTTCTTGACTCATCCGACTGACCAATTGGTTGAGGCTTTCAAATCATGTGATGCATACTTCTCTCTCAAGGTTGGCAAGAGACCTTGGAAAGCCAACTCAGCTAGTTGCTTGTCTCCTAGATTTAGACTGTAGCACTTGTTTCTGACTTCTCTGAATCTCTGAACGAATCCAGCTACTGTTTCATCGTTCCTTTGCTTGAGTCTGGTTAGATCAGTGATCTTCATCTCATTGATGCCAGAAAAAAATAAGTATGGAACTGCTGTTCCAAATCAGACCACTTGATGATGGAATTGTCTGGTAGTGAGGTGAACCATGAGAACGCCGGTCCTGACAGAGATGAAGAGAACAATCGTATCTTGAGTGCATCAACATTCCCTGCTTCTCCACATTGGATGATGAACCGAGTGATGTGCTCCATAGTGGATGTCTCATCTTGCCCAGAAAACTTAGTGAAGTCTGGCACCTTGAACCTTGGAGGGAACGGTATCTGATCATAACTAGAAGGATATGGTGTCCTGTACATGCAGGACTGCTACTTGGGCTTTATCCCATATTGCTTTAGTAACGTCTCTGAGATGTGGTCAATTATCTCCTACTTCATATGAGACTTCAGCTCTGTAGCTACTTGCTCAATTGCTTGCATCTCAGCTGGAGTTACTAGAGGTCGTTCTTATAAGATTCTAATCTTTGGATTTGGAGTTGCCTTTGCTTCATCAGAATCTTAAGCGTCTAAATGACCTGTAACCGGTGTAACCTGTTCAATCGGCTGATTAGCCGATGGGGCTACCTGCTGCGTACTCAACTAGCTTGAAATAGCCAATTGATTCAGAAGTGTTTTCAACAATTGTGCAGAATCTACTCGTGGAAACATTGCTTGCCCTGCTATTCGTTGATTGATCGGCTGTTGAGCCGAAGACCTTGTATGAGCCACCGTATTAGCAGGGGTTAAGACAGCCTGCATTGTCGTTGATTGCTGGGGCGGGGCTATTGTTGATGGTGCAAAACGTGCTCAATTTCACCGCAAACCTACAGGTGACTTGGTGCCTTTTTCACCAAGGAGGGTCCTCCCTAGATTTGTCAATTCAAGGATCAGAAGCAAACTCCTAAGGCTATCCATCTAATCTAATGGTCTAACCTATCATTAAGCGTTGATTGCATAAGAGATTAAACATACATGAAAGGATGTATGGATCACATCCACCTAGCCATAAAGGTAAGCATCAAAAGGTAACCCTAGCCTATCGTCTTCTTGTTGTCGTTCCGGCCAAGGTGATAAACCAATCTAAACTTATACCATGATAAGGAGTACACTCGATATGGAGTAACCCGATATGGAGTGGTCTGATACACATTCATTCGCCGCTTTCTCCTCCACCGTACTGTCACTACGCAAGGATATTCATCACCGAACGACAACCTAGGTCCGTGCACTACAACGATGTATCCGCAAGAGATAGACTAACCACCACAATTAGATCTATTCCTACTAAAAGCATATGCTAGCTATACATATGAATAAACACTCATCGATGTAGATCAAAAGTAAAGAAAAGACATGATTTATATCACCATCGAATGTGAATGTACAATCGCCTTGATGGAATCAAGGCATGGGCTCCGGAAATCCACCATGACTTCACCACGCAGAGCCAACCATGGCAGCTAGGGCATGGCCTAGGCCATCTCCTAGGCAACTCGAGGACTTGCGGCGGCCATCGGCTTCCTCCCGATGCTTCTCCTTCGTGTCGGCGACTCTCTAATGAATGGATGGATCGATCACCCCTCCTTGGGCGCCCAAGGGGTTGTATTTATGACCTTGGGGAGCCTTGAGCCTTGTACGAGATCTTCCTTGGGAGAGAAGGGAACTTGGTTTCCATAAAATCAGCCTCGTCCAGATTTTCCTGATTCATAGCCCTTCCTTACCGGCACCATATCTCCCACGTCCGGACACCAAATAATGCAAATTCAGTGTCCAGATTGTGTGCCACGGAATTATCTTCAACTTTGGTAGACATTGGTTTCCTCAGAAACGAAGATAAGATCCTCAAAACAGCCTCGAAAGATAATCTGTCTGATTTCGGACTGACTGGCAGCAGGGATTTCGGGGGTTCATATCTCATAGCTCCCTTATCCGAATTGGGCCTTCCACATGTCAAAATCGAAGGTAGTGTCGAGGCCCACAACTTTGGTAGTCAAACTTTTGCCATCAGAGGACGTTTAAATCTCCGAATCTGCACTGAAAGATTATGCTGTCCTGGGCTGCGAGAATATCTCTCGGGCTGAGTTGATCTCGTTGGTAAGCATCCAAGTCCCTGAAGTTTTGCATGTTGATGCTTCGGTCCTTGGGTTGTTTGGAGTCTTGTTCACTTCGTGTCTTGACTTGTGACGGGCTTCATGATCTTCTCTTGAAGTGCTTGTGAACTTATCCCGAAAGTCTCCTCTTTAATGTTAATTTCCTGCGTAAACAACAAACTCCAAAATCGACATGCGACAGTGAACTTGATACCTCCGGGGTTAGTACCATTAGTTAGAATATCAAATACGTGCAAATGTTGACGGTAAACTAATAGCTAGGTGTACCAAAATCGACCGTCAACAGCTGTCTGCATGGGCATCCCAAGTGTTGGTTGCTGTTGAGTTTGCATAAACATCCCGAGTATCGGTTGCTGAGCCAATCTCTGAGGTGGAGTGGGATTTGGCCTTTGAGGTGGAATAGGAGGTCTTTTTTGTCGGTATGACCATGTGAGCGTGAGCTGGACTAATCTTGACTCTTTCAAAGTTCTTGCTCCCATGATTGAAGTAAACGAACTCCACTCCTTCCCCGGTCATGTGCACAGTCCCTGGAGTACCTCCAAATGTAGCTTGATAAGATTGTGGATACTTCACTTCTGGAATTTCTTCAATCACGAAGTGATCACAAGGTAAATCTCATTCTTCTAGCTTCCCATCTGAATCCCTCACAGCAGGATACTTCTGTTGATTCTGCACTTAACTCAGGGCGGAAGATTGCTCTAGTGACGTGATAGCAGGATCTTTCTCTTTCCCATCATCACTCTAGTTCTGAATCAGCTGAGTGTCCGATGAAGAACTAGCAACAACTTGTGGAGATGGTGCAACTTTCGTTGTTGGGTCATTAATCGGTGGTATAGTCGATTGACCTTGCTGGAACACTGGAGGAGTTTGCTTAGGTTGGTAATATGTAGGCCCCATATATCCTCCTTCTGCTCCTTTCTTGAGTGCATCAATTATGGCATTCTGAATTGTATTTGCGAATACCTTGGATTAATCAATCATCATTTGATGCATGGCCTTGGTCATCATGTCTTGAAGTCCTTCAGGATCGACTGAGAAGGTGACTTGCTTCGGTGTTGGCAAAGGATTCTTCTTGAAAACACCGTTTTTAGTCTGACCATATGATGTTGGGCAAAGCTCTTCATAATGCTTCATGTAAGCCTCGAGCTCAGCTTTGTCCGAATCTTTCAGCTGATCCTTGGTGATAGGTTGAACATTCTCTGGATCGACTTCATGAGGACCAGTTTTCGTAGGCTTCGTCATTGTTGACTTTTTCGTGTCCCACCAGGCGTGCCAAAAGTGTGTTGACGCGAAAATAGCATGTCACCTTCGCGCGTAGCACACGTGACTCCCGGGTCTGTAGTGAGGCGTGCCAGCCAATCTGACCTGGTGATTGACAATGGAAAATATTAGTGATCGGCTAGAGAATCGATGGCCTCTCAGCGACATGTGTACCAGCCAATCGGTCGATACGAGTAAAAGCGTGATCGGCCGACTCAAAGGTGATCGAAGCGCGGGTGCGATCGGCTAGATCGGCCGATCGTGATGTCAGCGCTCGAAATAGATCGGAATCGGCTGTGGTAGAAGCCGACGGATCTAGATCGAACGAATGATAATGATAATAGCTAAAACCACAAGAATTGGTACAAAGACTTGTAGATCTAGCTAATATCGGTAAGGGGTGAATAAAGAACTAGACGAAACCTCAGCGATACGCTCAGAGGTTAATGTCACACCTGTTTTTCCAAAGAAAACCAAGTGCAAACCTAAATGCATGCCAGGATCAAGTTTCATGCATATAGTGACATATAAGTGAATAACAGTTCAGTATCACGTAAGAAAAAGAGAGATTATCAGAGTTTACGCTTAATCCTGGAAACGGAGGCTCCAAACATCACAGACAGTCGACTGGGGGTTGCGTACGCCTAGAACTCCACAACATCTTTACGTCATCTTCATGCAGCAACTTCCTCTCTCTGAGCAACATTGTTTATAGCAAGGGTGAGCACTTGTCGTATTCAGCAAGTGTGAGGAAAGGATGAATGCAAAGGCTTTATAGTGGACTGGGCTATAAGTATTTAGCATTTTAGTTGGTCAAATTTTATTAGCACCTGATTACTAATAAGGTAGAAGTTTATACCAACCCACATTAAGCATAAAGATAAGAGATATGCCATAAGCACATGGCAAGCATAACCATAACACATAGCACAATTTAAGTCCATCTTCAAGTTCAGTTATCATGTGAGGGTCCAGGCCGCTCTTGACCGTGAGCACGACTAATCGATTAGTTTTACACTCTGCAGAGGTTGTACACTTTCACCACAAGTAGCATAAAAGCTCTGAAGAACTTTGAACCCAACCATGCGATGCTGATCAAGCACCATACCACACTACCGAGGTGTGGCTGCATAGGGACGATACAAGGCCTTTACAAAGGTTCTCCAACAAGTAGTGACCCACAAGGTCCGGATCAGTTAGCAAGGTATAAAGTCCCCTAGCAGGTCGATACCCCACCATAGAAAGAATAACTCACCCAACCCCCTGCTAGAGCGAGTCCATACCCCGCAATACCACCGATCCCTTGTCCTTATCAGGTAAGATCACCCCAAGCTAAAGTTCCTAATTATTCAGCTAAGACCAGTGCCCGTTTAGTTCTTGTGGTTGTACTGTTTTCCTGGGTGGTTCTCCATGTTCCGATTAATGCACAGTGATCTTGTATTAAAATTATCATAAAGGAACATAGAGCATAAAAGAGTAACCATGTTGATTATTACCAACCCAGTTGAGCAAACTAAGCAATAGCTACCATCAATATTAATTAAGCAACCAGTTTAAACAAGGCAATGGTAAAAGAGTACTAGTCATCATCCATAATAGGAACCCATCAAAGTTAATGCAAGCATATGCAGTAGTGATTAAGAAAGTTATTAGGACAAAAGAACAAGGACACACTTGCCTTTAACCAAAGTAGTCATGTTGCTCAGAATCTTCACCTTCACACTCTTCCAAGCTCTTGAACCACGTTCGTTCTACTCGCATCAATCATTAGGCACAAGCATACAAAGCAAACAAACAAGCAACTAAGAACAATACATCAATCAAAAGAAATGCTTTTTAAAAGAGCGCACTAAAGGATAGGCTCGATTCTATGGTTACGCAAGCGCAAGAAACGCTGAAAACAGAACTAAGCTCGAAACTATCGTGAGATCATTATCAAACAACAAGAGACTACGCTTGGCATATTTTAATTAAGAAATCATGTGAAGGAATATTTCAGAGAAATACTATATGATACCATTAAACAAGTTACATTTAATTAAAGAAATCACTATAAACCTAATCATATTTTATTTATAACATTCGAATATAAGTTATGTCAAATTAACAATTACTTTAGAAAGATAAAGCAAGTATAAGATATCTAGACAAGTAACTTTATGTCACGTGTTCAACTAAACATATTTAATATTGAAAAGGCATTTATGATGTCATTAGGCATATTAACTTTATTATGAAAACCGATGTTTAACACTAGACATCTTTTATTATTTTTTAAAAAAACTAGTTATAAATAGGAATTAACCAAATTAAATCTTATCTTATGAAAACCGGTATAGAACCTAGTCACTTTTATTTGGAAAAGTAATGAAATAAATATTAGTCAAGATTAACATGCAACTTCGATGTAAAAACAAGTAACAGGTGATACACACGCTAACGTACAAGTTAAGGGGAACGAACGAGAACGTTAGAAGCGAACTATAAAGCACACACAAACCTTAGGCTAGGGTTTAGGAGAACTAGTCTACAAAGGGAACTCAGATGAACAGCTGACACACTAACCAAGGGTGATCTAATCTGACAGGAGAAACAGATAACAGGGTAAACTCTAAGGAAAGATAGCTACGATAGATTAGGTACAAGAACACAGCTGATTCATGAACTAGCTAGATGTTAAAGATTGGATCACAAAGAACTGAAAGAGTATAGTTGTCTTACATAAAAGACAATTACGATAGGATGACATGTACTAGGATTGGAAAGATCTGGAGCTTGAAAGAAGGCTAGCTCTATAACAGAGACACTCTGAGACAGAGCTTAATAAAGAACGACTAACAAACGATTTGCATAAATAAGAGAACAAGGCTATGAGGTAGATTTATTTTAATTAACAAAATATATGTAAGGATATTTCATAAAGAAAAGTATCCTAAGTTGGAATTAATTCATACTAAACTTTATTTGCAAAACCGTAGAAGAAAGAACCTAGTTAAGTTTTATTCATAAATGTTTATGTATAACTTATACCAATTAAACATTTAATTTAGAAAAAAACTAAACTATATGAACAATCTAAGCGAAACTTTGTAATTCGAGTAGATCATATCATTATTAAGAACATCATGGCATTTGCATTAATCAGGTTAACTTTTGTTAATAAAAGCCGGTGTAAAAACCTATTCAACTTTTAATTAGAAAAGTTAATTTAACTACTAATCAAATTAACATTTGGTTTATGAAAACCGAGATAAAGATCTAATTAGATTTTATTTATAAAAGCATGTAAATTAAGTATTCATCAAATTAATATTGATTATAAAAAACGGCATGTAGCCCTATATTGCTTTTATGTATAAAAGGCATGTATAGCTAAGCATTTATCAAAATTAATATCAAATTAATTTTTAGAAAACAAACATGATGAAAACTCAGTACTAACGTGTACTTTATTTCATGAAGATCCTAACGCAATTTGAACGGATTAAAACGGAGCAAAAACAAGAAAGATATGGATAGAACAAGACCGCGCGGACCTATTCACGATTAACTATAGATACCAGGGGTTAGCAAACAAGAATCCCGAGACACAACCAATAGAGCTCGTGAAATGATAAAAGGTTGGGGTTAGATCTGCAAAAAGCCTCTGATTGGATCTGGGTGCAGGGAACCTAATAGATCTAAGGGGTTTTCTGCAAGATTTGCAAGACTCAAGAAAAGATCTAAAGTTTACTAGGAAGGGCGGGGGCCTAACTGCAAAACGGCGGGGATCTTCTTCCTCCTTTGGACAGAGGCGCACGGCAGGTTTGGGTGATTCGATCCCCAGCGGTCCGGCGACCTAGGAACTTGGGTGGCCGGCGCGGGACGCAGAGGATGGGCAGGGGACCTCAGGAGAGTGCTCACTGACGGAGGAGATGAAGCGGAGCGGCCGGATTTCGAAGAGGACGACGGCGGTCGGCCATGGTGGCCGGCTCGGTCTCCATGCGGCGGTGGCGTTCCGGCGCTCCTCCGGCCGCGAGAGGATGCTACGGAGGTGTGACTCGACGTCCTGGAGCTAATGGTGGCGTCGGCTAGCTCCGGGAGGCGACGAGCTCGACGAATCGAGGACGGCGGCCGGCGAGCGTGACTCCATGGCCGGCGGCGCCGCGAGCGGGGGTGAGGCGCGGCCGGCTAGGGTTTGCGGGGCGGGCGCGCACGGCGCGTATAGGGGCGCGGGCTCCGGGGTACCCGGACGCGCACGCCAAGGCGGCGGCGGTCGGTGCCCGGGACTCCCGGCCTTGGCACTCCATGGCCATGGCGCCGGGCCCGGATGGGCTTCGACGGGCCCGGCCGCCGGACCGGAGCGGATGCGGGTCGGAGCGGGTCGGGCCTTCGGGCTCGGCCCAGGAAGGAAGGTTTTGTTTTTTTTGAATTTATTTTTAATGCGAAAACAATTCCAGAAAAATCTAGAAATTGTTTAAAGGCACGAAAAATACTCCGAAAATCACAAAAATTCCAGGAAAATTCACAGAGGCTCATTGGGACATGAACAATCCAAATAAAGGATTTGGTGATCATGAAAAAGATTTTAGAGCCTTCTAATAAATAGAATAAACTCAGGGAAAATGAGAATAAATTCCAGAAGATTCTGAACAATTCTCGGAAGGATTAGGACAACTTCTAAACGCATTTTTGAAACCTTTTGCACTCAAGAAGCACCAAGATGCATCGACATGAATGCAACACTCACAACTTTGTTTTTAATTCGGAAAATCAAACAAAAGATTTTTCCTATACTATATAAATGTTGAAAAATTTTCAAATTATGAGAAAATGGTCATTTAATTATTCTCTATATTCACATCCTGAAATTGGAAATTTCAGGGTGTGACATTTAAAGCCTAGGGTTATTTGGTAAAACGGTACTCACAAAGCTTGCCGGAGGTCAGTTGATGCAGCCCGACGAACTCGAAGCACGACGTTGTAGAAAAAGAGAAAATCGCAATGGCGAAGTCGCCGTAAAGTAGATGCTGTAAAGTAGATACAGTAAAAGTAAAGGGTTTGCCCGGAGGCGGTTTGTTTGATATTGGTGTGTACACTTTTTCCCGACCACGCAGGGTCGCTATTTATGTCCTGGGGACAAACCCGACTCCTAACCGATTACGGCACTGTTTACTTGTATCTAAAGACAAAAACTACTAAAAATAGAAAAAGGACTCTCGCAGGAGTCTAAGACCTTCTAAAAACTGACTCTTGACCCGTTGCCAATTATGGACTGACCCGCCTCCATTGTACTTTCCATCTAGCGTATTTCTTTGAACACCACCTTCTTCATACCCATCGGTCGATCCTCTGGTTTGCCATCGGC
Source organism: Cenchrus americanus (assembly GCA_947561735.1). NCBI lineage: Eukaryota > Viridiplantae > Streptophyta > Magnoliopsida > Poales > Poaceae > Cenchrus > Cenchrus americanus. Next base: position 64,650,436 of record OX387240.1, read on the forward strand.
CGATTGCTCTGATCTGTTGGCCCACTGTCAGGGCTGAGCCCTTCTGACCATCGGCGGATCTTGTCAACCGCTCTGTTCTTCCTTCAATCGGCTGATTACACTCGGCTGCCTCTCTTGCCCCTTGTTTGACCTGTTTTTAAAAAAAGGTGTCAACAGCTACTACAGCGCAAGCAAGCTTGGCTCAGCAAGATTCTTGCAAGAACATCTACCTCGCATGCACAAAGGTGCATATTTCCTTCCTTGTTCTGAATGCATGGCAAGTTGGCAACCCACCTTTTCTTATATTGTGCATAATTAATTGCAAACTCTCGTGCCTCTCAACTGTTTGACAAAATATCAAGGTAGCAAGTAGCATACGCCTCTCATCTGGTTCACAAATTTTCTGAGGATAAGTTGGCGAGACACAAACGAACACCATGGGGTAGGACTCTATCCTATTCATTGGCTTCCCGCGCATGGCTCACTGGCTTTTGCGTGGTATGTTAAACTGTTGATCATGATGTCTTTACCTCCTGATTCGCCATGTAATTGCTGCCTAAGAGGTGTTCGATAAAATATTCAGCTCCTACAAGCAAGCTCCAAAATTCTATTTCATGCCACCCACGTCACGACTATAATTGATTTACATGGTTAAACGCTTACCACCATCATATGTTTCTTTTAGAAACAAATGTATAGCTGAAGTTTTAGTTGAAATAGAGAGGAAAAGTGAGAAATTACTGAAAACAGATAAAGCTGAACTACTGAAATAAGTTATTCATAAGATGAGATATTTCAAATGGAGGCATATTCATCTCGTCAAAAAGCACAAGCCTGATTTTAGGTAGTTCAAGGCTAAAAGGTATATTATTATTATGCTCTAGAGATTAGAGGACATGCAAATGTTAGTACAAGATCAAGTTGCAACGATTGAAAGGTATATATTCTTGAGATTAGAGACCATGAGCTCATTGCAATAGAGGCGCTGCAGATTTGCACAAACTGTGAATTAAATCTGTCTCTCTCTAAAACAGCTTTAGATTGCAAGCAGTAGTTAACTGTTTATAAGATCACTACTAGAGACTTGGTTGTAACTTATGCATATCATGCTTCTTTTGTAATTGACATAGGCATCATATTTCCTTTTTGTTTGACTATAGGGAATGTAAAGGCAAGACACATTTCATTGAGCGGTAATACTGTTTACTGCAGGGTACTTTCAAAGATGGATAATGCTACAAACAATTTTAGGCAAAATTGAGAGCATCAAGGCGCCTGATTCAGTTTTTGTTTTGTTTTGATCTTGAATGGGGGCCCTTTCCAAGAAAAGATTTATCTCTCTTCAAATTAAATCAATCCTTTATCAACCAAAATTTAAATATAGGAATCATAGACCAACCACATCGTCTTTGTTTTGTCATTAAATTTTTGCGTCTTCAAGTACATACATAAATATACAATTCACTTTGCTATCAATTTAGCTTTAAAATAGCCTCATAGATTCACACTGGACAGCAATGGCCGAAGCGCGGCAAAGCCGCACAGTGATTCTAGTACGATTTAGATATGTGGCCAAGACACAAAGTAACATGAGCTTGCGTTGAAGTTTTCTTTTGTTAACAGGAGCACTTGTATTTGGGCCGATGAGCCTCCTAGGTTCCTAATTGCTATCTTGGCTAACGATGTAATCCTTTTTAATGATCAATTAAGCTAGCCATGATGGCATTCCTCAAAAAAAAAACAGAAGCTTGCGTTTCGGTGTTACATGTTCTTAGGAATATACTCCTCCCGTTCTTGTTTATAATGCGTGAGTTAACATGACACGATCTTCTAAATCATACTTTAACTATTTATTTTTTTATATTGTATTAGTTATGGTTATGAATTTATAATCATCGGAAAGTACATATAAATCCAACCATGTCAATTTTTCATGACAAAATAAAAAAATTGATGGGTAAATTATTAGTCAAAGATTATAAAGCTTGAATCCCGTGATGCGTGTGCACCTTATAAGGGCACTCCCAACCCAGACTCTACCATAGAGTCCATAGTCATTAAATACACTGCCATGTAAACAATTTGCTGATGTGGCACTACATTTATTGAAGAAAGAGGAGGAAAAATGAAGACTTCGTTTCTTCTTTGGAAGCCAAGTCTACGATGGAATCGAGGCGGAAGAAAGCAGCCACCGGATCTCGTACGCCCGCGACCGCCCCCTCTCCCAGCGTGCTGCCCCCTCCTCCGCCGCGCCGGATCGCTCGCCGGCGGCCGCTCCCCGGGAGCGCCACCGGCCGCCGCCCCCTCCTCGCCGCGCCGGGATCCACCCACCGGCGGCCGCTCCCGGGGAGCACCGTGCGTCGCCGACCCCTCCTCCGCCGCGCCGGATCCGCCCTCCGCTGCTCCCTGGGAACCTCGCTGGATCCGAAGCCCGAGCCGCCGTCGAGCTCGTTGGAAGTCCTTCCCGTCCGGCTCCTCCACGCCCGCCTCTCCGCCGTGCCCCGCAGAGGGCAACACCTAGGCCGCCACCGAGCACGATGGCGGAGAGGACGGTTCGCAGGTGAGGTGGGCCCGGCCTCCGCGCGCGCCGTCGCCGGAAAAGAGGGGCGGCCCCGCACGCGCTGACATCGGAGAGGATGGTCCCGACCGGCCTCCACCCTGCTCTCCTTTGTGTGTATGCGTGTGTTGCTGCCTATGTGCATAGTGGATCATATGACGATATGCCACATCTGATCAGACTTATTTTTATCCATAGAAACTACTATTTTAGACTTGCATTGGAGGCTATAGATTCTTATGACGGACTCTTTGAGGTATGGACTCTACATATTGAGTCTGGGTTGGGAGTGCCCTAAATGCGAACGGAGGGAGTAGATGTTTTTCAACCTAAAAAATTGTATCGGTTTGAGGAAGTTCCACCACCAAATTTCGTTTGAGGTATATACATGTTTTCCAACTTTCAACGATGTTGGGTGATCTTCTCTTCTAATAATGTTGTCACAGTACAAATGTTGTCAAATGGACGAGACACACTCCTGTTTGTCACGACACAAAAGGACACACGCCGAAGTATTAACATGATGCATCTAATCGAGTCCCTCTTAAACCTCAATAGATATGACATGATAGGTACTTCTTGTAGGCTAGTAGAAGGTACTACTAGCACTCCAAAAGTAGATATTTTCTTTTTGACTCTTTCTTCAAATACTTGAGGTTTTTATGAGTCGTCCATCGGTCCAGATCGGGTGGTTGTAAAATAAAAGGAACCTATTACAAGGAACCAATCTTGTGGACCGGAACCAAGTAATTGTGTGTCAAAAACTAAATAATTGTGAGGAGGAACTTATTCTTGTTATAAATTGTGAACCGGAGCAAAGTAATTGTGGACTGGAACCACCGGTTCCTCTTTGTTCCACATGATACCGGTCAACACCGTAAAGTAAGAGTAGATATTTTTTGCGTACTCGCAGCTGCTTACTGACTGGGGGCAGTGCAGGATTACTCCTAGCTATACGGATAGGCCAACCTCTGCGCCTCTACCCCAAGCCCCCAAAAGGAAAAAACGCCAGGCAAGGCGGAGCGGAGCCGGACGCGTGCTTGGACCGCCGTGCAGGGAGGCGCAGCTTTGACGGTGGCTCGTGAGTACTTTCCGTTACCTCGATCCAGGCCACGAGTCTGCTGACTCCTTGGAAAAGAACCGCGCTGGTCCAGCCGGGTGCACGGGCTGCCAGGGAGTGAGATACTGAGAGGAGCCGGAGGCAGAGCCCAGAGCGGCCGGCGGCCGGCAGCAGATAGCGTCGGGAGCCGTGCCATGACAAACCGGCGCGCGTGGCAGGTAGCAGCGGCGTCAGTAATTGGCTGGCTGGCTCGCTCACCTCGCCCCCAAAATGCCGCCACGGGCAGAGCAACAGGGGCTCGGGGTATCGCACGGCACGGCGCTCGAGCCATGACACCACCGGCAGGCGACGCGTTCACGCGCGCGCAGAGGAGGAGGAGGGGCCGAGGTGGATGGAGGTGGGAAGGGAAAAGCTGAGGTGGATTGGGTAGCGCGCGTTGGAGCCTTGCGGCTGCGCCCGGCCCGGGGCATATGGTCGCCGCATCACCGCATGGGCGGGCGCACGTCCATCGCGTGGTTTACGGTGGCGGTTGGTGCCCGTCCTGCTCCGCTTGTTGCGCCAGTTGCTCGTTGCTCGCTCGTCGCGGCGCTCTCTTCGGGCGGCGCGGCGCGCGCCGGGATAGCCGCTTCCTACCCTCGCCGGTGGCCACAAATCGAGCAGCTTGAGCTCTCGCTTTGTTTCCTCGTGTGTTGGGATCAGGGTTTTTAATTTGGGTCGAAAGTTTCAGAAATTTCCGAAATTCCAAGTATCTCAGTGACCACTGAAACGAAACCTGTACCGGTCAAATTTTTTCGTGTGGATTCATCCAGCGCGCTCAAAATCGCGCCAAAAGGACCAAATTCTACTTCTGTTCAGCCCACCATATAAATAAGGCTTGTAAACCCTAAACTCCCAGCCAAATGCACATTTTATCCCAGGATTTTCAGTCGGCGACGGCTCTGGCCTCAAGCTCCTGCCTGCGAGCGCCCCTGGCCGCCCACGATCGACCTCCACGCCGACGCCCTGCAGGCTGCAGCCTCACTCCACGCCGTCGAGGAAGGTTGCTGGAGCCGCGATCTCCACTGAAATCATGTCAAAAATTTTTAAAAATTTTGAATTCAATTTGAATTTGAGCTGAAATTTCGGGAATTTCGGAAATTTTCCGTTTCTCAGTGGATTCCGAAATTTTTTATTTCCGAAATTGAAAACCCTGGTTGGGATTGGCGGGCACTTGGGGCCGGGATGATGGCCGTGATCTGAAGCGCGAGATGGTAATCCCGGTGACATGTCTGGATGGCCTGATGGGAGGTGTTGTTAACGGTAAACTAGATAGTCATCGTGCATTTTGCTACGGTACTGATGACAGCGTTAGGACTAGTTTTTTTTTAAAGTTCGACAGGAGCACTGCCATATCATTTAAGAAGAAGAATGCGGATGATTACAAAGTTGTGATTACAAGATAACCAAAAAAACTCTACTCCACAGGACTTGTAACATTTTATAACCAAGCTAGGTCAAGGTCACCACAGGCAGCCTTCCTAAGCCTCATTTCCTCCGGAATAAGCTGAAACACTCTGGACGGCAAAGCAGCCACTCCGTTGAAAACCCTGCAATTCCTTTCCTTCCAAATTCCCCAAGCAATATAGATGAGGACAGCCGCCATCCAGCGCTGGTCCTTTCGCGAAAGCCCAGCCAAGGAGGAATTCCACCACAACTCCATGGAAACACCCAACTCCGGCACCTTGATCCGACTGAGCGAGCGAACTGCAAAACGCACCCAAACCTCCCTGGCAAACACAGTCTAGACAAAGATGTACAGCCGTTTTCGGCAGCTGATCACAGAGGACACACACAGGGTTTCAAGACCAGTTGTACGAGACCTTTGGGATGGGGAAGAAGACGCGTGCGTCAACCTAGACCTAGTCGACCTACACCTACCTGGCCGGGATCGAACGGAGCGTCGGCACCTCGGGGCGGCTCCCCTGATTGGTTGACCTACCGACCATGGGAGGGGTTGAAGGGGACGAGCAAAAGTCGCGGATTAATTTTCTGAAAATCGTGACCCGTTGCAAGCAGAAAGCGCGAGATGGTAATCCCGGCGACTGTGAATAAACTGTCCTGGCTCCTGACTCAAACGTGACCAATCAGGGTGCAAATTAAACATTTTAATTTAAAAGAAGCATGTAAAGCATCTAAACGTATATCTTTACATTTCGAATTGTACTAAGTAAATTATAATTTAGAAACATATTTATGTTCATATTAATCAATTTAATATTTAATTATGAAAACTCGGGATAAACCTATGTTGCTTTTATTTAGAAAGCAAATTGAGTATATATTAATTAATTTAAGTTTGATTATGAAAACCGAGATATAACTCTAATTAGATTTTAATTGGAAAGATATTTAAATAACATTAATCAAATTATCTTTCTTTTAAAAACACGTGTTGATCTCTAATTAATTTTTAATTAGAAAAGCATGTATATAAGTATTTAATAATATTTAAATATTAAATAAATTATAAAGCAAAGAACAGGGTCAACACTGTCTCTAACGCGTTCTTTGAGTTAATACGAACCTAACGCAACTTGAAACGCTTGAAACGGAGCTAAAACGAAGGTTCTATGGACTAAACAAGGCTGCGGGGACCTAAACGAGATTAACTATAGATCTGGAGGGTTAGCTGATAACTTTTGTAAGACACTATAAATAGTGCTCGCGAAAAGAGTAGAAGGCGGGGGCTAGCAGGTAAAAGAGTGATGGTGGGGTTTATGTGCAAAAGGTGGGATCTTTTTAGGGGGTTATAGGTAAAACGTGCAAGACACAAGCTATAAAGTTTTGGTTTGGGGATTTCATGAGGACCTAAAGGACAAAGAACCTTATCTACACAGAGGGGATGACGGCTTGCTCCTCCACAGCCATGGCCGGCGGACGGAGCTACTGGCCGGCCAAAATCGACGGTGCTCTGGGCGAGGAGAGGCACTACCGAGTAAGGGAAACTGAGGGGAAGGTTGAGGGGATCACGGGGGAGTGCTCACCTACGTTGGGGAGAGGCGGTGGCTGCCGGATTTGGTGAAGACAGTGAGCGACGGCCGGTGGACAGAGCTTCGGGTCGTTCCAAGTTGGCAGCAATTAGGAGAGCTGGATGTTTCGGTGAGCAGCAAAACAGAAAGAGGAGGAGGAGGAGAGCTCAGGGGTGTACTCACTGGTGATGGAGATGGACGGAGGTGGCCGAAATTCGAAGCTGCAGCGAGGAGAAGACGATGGTGCCCAAGGCTTCGGGCGGCGACGACACTACGCGCAAGGGGAGGGCGCGGGTGAAACCAAAGGGTGGAGATTGGTGGAGGTGCGAGGAGGGACGGAGATCCAGATTGCCTTTTATAGGGCCGAGGGGAGGAGCTGGGGCAGCACCGATGGCGGTGGAGCTCGGTGGTGTTCAGTAACCGGCCATCAATGGCCACGGTGGAGCCGTGTCGGGTGGAAGGGAGGCGGAGGGGCGGCGTGTGAGAGTGCCGGTGCGCATTGAAGGTGGCTCGGTGGGGAGGAGAAGGGGTGCGGGAAGCTGGGGAGGCGCCGGTGCGGCCGGGGATGCGGCGCGGTCGGCCAGGGGATGGGGGCGACCGAAGGTAGGGGAAGAAGCTGACATGTGGGGCCGTGGCGTCAGCGAGAGGGAGAGAGAAGGGAGGTTGGGCCGGCGGGTGGAGTTTGGGCCAGCTGGGCCGTGGGATGGAGAGGGAAGAAAGGGAAAGAAGGGTTTGGGTTTTTTTCTTTTCTTTCTTTTTCTTTCTTTTTCTTTCTTTTTTTCTTTTTCAACACACAACAAACAAAACAAAAACAACCAAAAATAAATGCAACACTCTCACATATTTATTTAATTTAATTTAGAAAAACAATCAATTGATTTTCCTATACTAAATTTCCTGTAATAAAATAAACATTGGTTAAATTTTAAAATTATGAGAAAATTGTTGCTTAATTATTCTTCCTAATAACATCCTGAAATTGGAAAATTTCAGGGTGTTACAAATCTACCCCCCTTAAGAGGATCTCATCCCGAGATTCGCAAAGGCTAGCAAGAAACAAAGGTTCGGGTGGTTACCATCCAACACTTATTAACTTTCTTCCAGATTGTTTGACATTACATAAGCTTCTCAAACACCTCATAGGATACTCAATCTAACTTCACTTGTAATTGTCCATTTCTTTCCTCAGCTTCATTGACTCGCCTTTGTAGAATTTTCTTGACGTCTTGATAAAGTGATTTGAATAGAGTTGGATCGACTCCATGATCATTTTTCCTAAGCTTAACCATCTTTAATCATACTTCAGGTCCTCACAACCTTTTAATATTCTTCTCCTTTTGATCCAAATGTTTCTTGGGCATTAATTTTCTTATTCTGCCTCTGTTGAGCCTTATTTTCATATCGATCAGCACGTTTCTTAGGGCACCTGTTAATGAAATGTCCATGATCTTTGTAGTAGAAACATGCTCCACTTTCTTTAAGGTTTCTACGGCTACGTGGTGGATCTTCATACTCATCTTCAGGATGTTTTGGTGCTTGGGAGAAATGGTAAAGATGTGAACTGTTGTCTTGTTGCTCTAAAAATTCAACTTTCCTTTTCTTACTTATGATTTCATGTAGTTTGCTTTATAACTCAATAGCTTTGTTGATGACATGTTGCGGACTGGAATATTCATGTAAACTTAGTATACTCTGAAGATTTTCATTCAGCCCTTTGATGAAATGTTCTCGTTTCTTTTTATCACTTTCAGATGATCTTGGTGCGTACATAGATAGCTAGATAAATTTATCCTTGTACTTAGTCACTGTCATTTCCCTTGCTTCAAGCTAAGGAACTCCTTCCGTTTGAGCTTCATCACACTTATAGGAATAAAGTGTGATATAAAGTTGTCTTTAAATTCCTTCCAAATAATACTCTGTGGTTGCTCATGTTCGTGGATGTAGGAATCCCACCATTCTGCAGCTGCTCCTACAAGTAGTCCTGATGCATACAAAACCTTTTCTCTATCATTGCATTGTGCCATATCTAATTTCTTCTCAATTGTCGTGATCCAGTCTTCAGCTTCCAGATGCTCCGTAGTGTTAGAGAAACTAGGTGGCTCAGTATTCCAGAACTTCGTATGTGTATCCTCCGGGTTTAGATATAGTGACATATATTGGTCGTATCCAGGGTTGTAACTGCTATCATTGCTTTTGTCTTGATTGCCTTTTTCCATCTGGTTAGTGGACAAAGATCAAGATCAGAAGAGAACGAGAATAAATTGAAGAGCAGGTAAAATTCTTGATATCATATCCATCATTTCTTGTTTTTCGTAATTGTACTCAAATTGTGGTAGAGAGGAGAATAACAGGGGTAACAAAAGAAAATTGATCATCTTTTTCTTCAACTTCTTTCATGTGTTGATGTCTGCATATGTTTGCGGATTTCTGTTGTTGATGTTGGTGTTGCTTCTAGATTTTTATCTTCCGACATCCACCATAGGGTTAAGTAGATAGAAAGAGGAGAACAAGGAGGTGGGAGGTACAAAAGAAGAACCCGACTAGGCAACTGATGTCATTGCAGGTAGAAGACCCACAATACACCAACAATCAATTCAAAGAACCAACTCAAACAAACATCATCAAGCAAACACAAAGCTTCACCAGACAGCACATGATCAAGGGAACGATGCTACACGTTGTTATTATGGTTAAAGGGATCCTCCTAATCTTGGGTGAGATGTCAGACTTCAACTTCCTTCGCACATGCTGACTTCTTCGGTCACTGAAGTTTGACTTCAAGCGATGTCCTGATAGCTCCATTCTTCGGATTACTTGAGGAAACTTCAAGTAAGACAATAAATATTTTCTTAACATTTTTTTAATCAAGGATGACACTTTTGGATTAAAAGTTCAAGGGAGAGAATCAAAAGTATCAATGCTTGAGAAGTAAGGAGTGGAGTAGGGGAAAAAGATAAGTGACCAGGAAGGTTTGAGTGAAGAAAAAGATCAAAGAATGGGAATATTCATCAGGGATGTCAAGGATGGAGCTTGGAGCTAGAGTTGTTTTTGAAGTAAAACAGATCTTCAGGAAGCAACCATTTCTATCTAGGCTTACATCCTACAGTCGATATAGCTCTGATACCACTCTGTCACACCCGATTTTTCCGAAGAAAACCAAGTGCTTAAGTATATGTATGCCAGGATCAAGTTTCATAAATATAGTGACATCATAGTGAATAACAGAAACAATATCATGTAAAGAAAGAGATTATCAGAGATTTACAGCAGAATCCTGGGAAGCAAAGGCTCCAAACTTCACAAGCAATCGACTGGGGGTTGCGTACGCCTAGCACCATCTTCTAGACTTTGTGCACCTTCTTCTTTTTCTGAGTAGCGTTTGAGCAAGGATGAGTACACTTATGGTTGGTACTTAGCAAGGCCACAAAAGTTAACCAGAATGCAAATTAAAGTCCTTCTTTAAGTATATTAATCATGTGAGGGTCCAGGCCGCTCTTGACCGTGAGCACGGCTGTTATAACAGTTTAACACTCTGCAGAGGTTGTACACTTTCACCACAAGTCTCGTAAAAGTTCCGAAGAACTTTGAACCCAACCATGTTGTGCAAAAGTAGGCACAATACCACACTTCCGAGGTGTGGTTGCATAGGGACGCTACGAGGCCTTTACAAAGAGTCCTCCCATGTGTATTAGTCCATAGTAGCACGTCCTAGAGGCTATCTTTCGTACCCTCCTTCTACCCTCGGACCAGGTTAGCCTAGAAGAGCACTTCCGTTCCAAAACCTGTCCAGAGTAGAAGAGTCATAAAAGCATTCCTCCGTACCCCAAGCTACTAAGGCTAATAACCACACAAGACTTCCCTAATTAATTGGCCAAGATAGAGCCATATGTCTTGTGGTTGTACTGTTTTCCTAGGTGGTTCTCCATGTTCCGATTAATTTATAGTGTTCTTATTTAAAGCATAGGTAGAAGGATGGTGAGGGTCACTTGCCTTTGTCAACAAAAAGTTACTCTTGCTCTTCTGCTCTCGCTCTTTGAGAAACTCTTGATCTTCAGGACTTTTGATCAGCAGCTCGATCTTCTACTCGAAGCAAACATCGAGCACAAACATGCAAAGTGGACAAACAAGAACAACTAAGAACAATACACCAAGCATGAAAAGCTTTAAAAGAGGACAAGGTTTGGTTCTAGGGCCGCGAACGCAAAAGACTCGGAACTATCGGAAGATTTTATTTTCCTTGGTTAACAATACTTGTTGTTTTGCCGATTATATCACATAAGGTTATGTGCTTGGTAAATTTTAATTCAAAAGGAGGTGCATAGGTTATTTCAGAGAAATACCCTTAATAATTAAGCATGTTATATTTATATAAAAGGAACGATGTATAACTTATTCAAATTTTATTTATAAATGTTCAAGTATTATTTTATGCAAACTAAACATTTTAATTTAAAAGAAGCATGTAAAGCATCTAAAGGTATATCTTTACATTTCGAATTGTACTAAGTAAATTATAATTTAGAAACATATTTATGTTCATATTAATCAATTTAATATTTAATTATGAAAACTCGGGATAAACCTATGTTGCTTTTATTTAGAAAGCAAATTGAGTATATATTAATTAATTTAAGTTTGATTATGAAAACCGAGATATAGCTCTAGTTAGATTTTAATTGGAAAGATTATTTAAATAATCATTAATCAAATTATCTTTCTTTTAAAAACATGTGTTGATCTCTAATTAAATTTTAATTAGAAAAGCATGTATATAAGTATTTAATCATATTTAAATATTAAATAAACTATAAAGCAAAGAACAGGGTCAACACTGTCTCTAATGCGTCTTTGAGTTAATACGAACCTAACGCAACTTGAAACTCTTGAAACGGAGCTAAAACGAAGGTTCTATGGACTAAACAAGGCTGCGGGGACCTAAACGAGATTAACTATAGATCTAGAGGGTTAGCTGATAACTTTTGCAAGAGAATATAAATAGTGCTCGTGAAAAGAGTAGAAGGCAGGGGCTAGCAAGTAAAAGAGTGATGGTGGGGTTTATGTGCAAAAGGTGGGATCTTTTTAGGGGGTTATGGGTAAAACGTGCAAGACACAAGCTATAAAGTTTTGGTTTGGGGATTTCATGAGGACCTAAAGGACAAAGAACCTTATCTACACATAGGGGATGACGGCTTGCTCCTACACAGCCATGGCCGGCGGACTGAGCTACTGGCTGGCCAAAATCGACGGTGCTCTGGGTGAGGAGAGGCACGACCAAGTAAGGGAAAATGAGGGGAAGGTCGAGGGGATCACGGGAGAGTGCTCACCTGCATTGGGGAGAGGCGGTGGCTGCCGGATTTGGTGAAGACAGCGAGCAACGGCCGGTAGACAGAGCTTCGGGTCGTTCCAAGATGGCGGCGATTAGGAGAGCTGGACGTTTCGGTGAGTAGCAAAACGGAAATAGGAGGAGGAGGAGGAGAGCTCAGGGGTGTACTCACTGGTGATGGTGATGGACGGAGGTGGCCGAATTTCGAAGCTGCAGCGAGGAGAAGACGATGGTGCCCAAGGCTTCGGGCGGCGACGACACTGCGCGCAAGGGGAGGGCGCGGGTGAAACCAAAGGGTGGAGACTGGTGGAGGTGCGAGGAGGGACGGAGATCTAGATTGCCTTTTATAGGGCCGAGGGGAGGAGCTGGGGCGGCACCGATGGCGGTGGAGCTCGGTGGTGTTCAGTAACCGGCCATCAATGGCCACGGCGGAGCCGTTTCGGGTGGAAGGGAGGCGGAGGGGCGGCGCGTGGGAGTGCCGGCGCGCATTGAAGGTGGCTCGGTGGGGAGGAGAAGGGGTGCGGGAGGCTGGGGAGGCGCCGGTGCGGCAGGGGATGCGGCGCGGTCGGCCAGGGATGGGGGCGACCGAAGGTAGGGGAAGAAGCTGACATATGGGGTCGTGGCGTCAGCGAGAGGGAGGGAAAAGGGAGGTTGGGCCGGCGGGTGGAGTTTGGGCCAAGCTGGGCCGTGGGATGTAGAGGGAAGAAAGGGAAAAGAAGGGTTTGGTTTTTTCTTTTCTTTCTTTTTCTTTCTTTTTCAACACACAATAAACAAAACAAAAACAACCAAAATAAATGCAACACTCTCACATATTTATTTAGTTTAATTTAGAAAAAAAATTAATTGATTTTCCTATACTAAATTTCCTGTAAATAAAATAAACATTGGTCAAATTTTAAAATTATGAGAAAACTGTTGCTTAATTATTCTTCCTAATAACATCTTGAAATTGGAAAATTTCAGGGTGTTACACTACCCAGTCTAGCGACCCGTCTACTTCATCAGCGAGGTTCTGTCGGAATCTAAGGCTCTCTATCAACCAGTACAGAAGCTACTGTATGCAGTTCTTATCGCCTTGCGGAAGCTACGACACTACTTCCAGGAGTACTCGATCTCCGTCGTCACCGACTATCCGCTCGGTGACATCCTGCGGAACCAAGATGCTACTGGAAGAATCTCCAAGTGGGCAGTCGAACTCGGCGCCCTCAACATCGACTTCAAGCCACGAACAGCCGTCAAGTCGCAAGCACTAATCGACTTCATGGCAGAGTGGCGGGAAAATTAGCTACCAACTCCAACCGAGCGGCCAGAGCATTGGGTGATGTACTTCGACGCTCGCTCAAGCTCAAAGGCGCATGTGCAGGGGTGCTCCTGATTTCCCCAACGGGTGAACAACTCAAGTACGTCCTACAGATCTTCTGGAAGATATCAAACAACGAAGCCGAGTACGAAGCTCTGCTACACGGGCTCCGCCTCGTAGCTTCTCTGGGCATCAAACGACTACTAGTCTACAGCGACTCCGCAGTGGTCATCAACCAAGTCAACAAGTCCTGGGATCACAACAAGGAGAACATGGACGCCTACTGCCTATTCGCAAGCTCGAGAACAAATTCTACGGTCTCGAGTTCCATCACGTCGTTCGCGACAACAACGTTGCAGCAGACGTCCTGTCAAAGCTTGGTTCCACTCGCGCTCAAGTACCAGCGGGTGTCTTCGTCCACGAGCTTCACGCGCCATCCATCCCGGAGTCGGCGCCGACGACCACTGATCCAGCACCTTCCCCAGCTGGCCAGGAGGTCATGATGATAGATGTGGACTGGCGACAACCCTTCATCGACTACATCCGCGAGCAGAAGGTTCCCACGGACAAGAACTTGGCCGAGCAACTCGTCCGCCGTTCCAAGTCCTACGTTCTAGTCGGAGACAAGCTCTACAGGTCGGGCACCACTTCTGTAGTACTCATGAAGTGTGTTCCCCGAGAAGAAGGCAAGGACATCTTGGAGGAGATCCACAAAGGCGCTTGCGGCAACCACGCGTCTTCACGCATGTTGGTCAGCAAAGCCTTCCGACGAGCTTTCTACTGGCCCACAGCTCTGGGCGATGCCGAGGAACTCGTCAGAAGGGGCCAAGGGTGCCAGTACTTCGCCAAGCAACAACACATCCCGACCTACAAACTAGTCACCATACCACCAACCTGGCCTTTCGCCTGCTGGGGGCTCGACATGATTGGGCCTCTTCCGACTACACTGGGAGGATTCAACAGAGTTCTCGTGGCCATCGACAAGTTCACCAAGTGGATCGAAGTCAAGCCGGTCACATGCCCTAAGGCCGACAGAGTACTCAACTTCTTGGACTTACTCGTGCACCGCTACGGACTACCCCATCGCTTCATCACAGACCTGGGTTCCAACTTCAACAATCATCAGTTCTGGGAGTATTGTGAAAACAGTGGGATCGACGTCTGGTATGTCTCAGCCGCCCATCCACGGGCCAACGGACACGTCGAGCGTGCCAATGGGATGGTACTCGACGCTCTCATGAAGCGACTACACGATGCTGCTAACACAAAAGGAGGAAAGTGGATCAAGGAACTACCCAATGCACTTTGGGGGTTGCGTACTCAACCCACCAAGCTGACGAGACAGTCACCATATTTTCTGGTTTACGGCTCTGAAGCTATCCTACTTGCCGACGTCATGTGGGATTCACCGGCAGTAGAGCAATACGATGAGGGTATATCAGCAGGTGAGTTGACATCGACGAACTCGAAGAAGCTCGCTGTGCCGCCCTTGTCCAATCAGCAAGGTACCTCAAGGGTATCCGACGCTATCACGATCGCAACGTCAAGGAACGCTCCTTCAACGTTGGTGTTCTCGTCCTCCGCCGCATCCAGAACACGGAAGGACTACACAAGCTCAGCTCACCATGGGAAGGTCTCTTCACAGTTGCAAAGGTGACTGGACCAGGCTCGTATCTCCTCCAGACTCTTGAAGGCGACGACGTCAGCAACTTGTGGAACATCGACCAGCTCTGTCGATTCTACGCCTAGTCTCTCAACTACTCTGGGTGGCTCAAGTCTACACGACTACCCCAGGATCCATCACAGTAAGCGGCCTCCAGGTCCAGGCACTAGTCTCCGGACTACTCTACTCCAAGATCCAGCGCTAACGGCTACTAATGGATCTCGGGCTGCTCAGGGCGTCAAAGGACTCTAGCAGCGGTCTATCAAAAGACCATGTACTTCTAGATCCAGCCTATACGGCTACTAACGGATCTTTAGCTGTAACCGGCCACGCGCCCTAGCACTACTCAGCCGTAGGCGGCCTCCGGGTCTTGGTGACTACACTTGTAAACGGCCCTGGCCATCCAGGTATACTCTTTCAGTAATAAAGTTTGATTATCGATCAACTCATTTACTGTGTCTCCCTCAATGGGTCTACTGGCGAGTACTACTACTCGCTCACAACTCCACACATGGGCACTCCGCTTACATACATCACGACAATGAGTACTCATTTCATGGAAGTCTTTTCATAATAACTTAAACAAGTTTTTTACAACTTTGTTTATATTACATAGGTCACCATAAGCTAACCCTACAGGACAACTACTGGAGGTTCAGCTTCTCTGCGACTTGCTCGGCGATTGGCGCCATCTGCTCCAGAAGCTCCTTGTATTGATCATCTGAGCAATTAGCGGCTAGTCCACCCTCGACTACATCGACTGGAGCCTTGGGGAAGTACGACTTCATGAACGCCAAGACCTGGTTGGGGATGGACTTCGCCAGATGCTTGACATAAGTCGCCAGACGTCCGGGGGCTTCCTTCAACCGATCGACCAACGGAGCAATCTTTGGCCCGCCCGGGTGAGGCACTAACAGCCTTGCGATGGGCAGCGCGGCTTCCTCAAGCTCCTTGAGTTGACCCCACAGCTTCTCGCAGTCTTCATTAAGCTTCTGCAGAGATTTATAGCAGTTGACAAGGCCACGGTCCGAGGCGATCCGAAGCTCCATGTGCGTACAACACTCATGGGCCAGCTGCTTATAATCGTACTCAAGTACCTCGTGGGCATCTTTCTCTCGGTAGAAGAGATTCTTCATATCAGTCTCCGATGCCTTTAGCTGCTCCACCCGGACCTCAAGATCTTCAAACAATTCAAGGGACATGTCAGACTACTATAGGGTACCTTCAATAAGTACTCGACAGGCTGACATCAGCATACCTTTGTTCTTTTGGTGCAGCGATTTGTTCTTGCGGACCAGTTCATCGCTCTTCGCCTGCATGTCATGTACCTCATTGTGGTACTGGGCGAAGGCACCATCGAGCTTGGACTGCAGCATGGCGGAGTGCTTCCTGGCCTTGTTGAGTTCCTTCTCCAACGATTCCGCCCGGAGCACTGTATCGCCATACCCCTGGAGCATATCGGATTTCTGTCGGGATCTCTCCACGACATCCTGCACAAGGCAACAATTCTTACTTGGGTATTCAGTTCTACTGGAGTTCGACTACTCAAGGGTACCGTCGCGTACCTTCATCCATTGCTCAGCTCGGCGCATTGACTCCAAGTTGCGGGCCACCGTCGTCGGGTCGATGAGGTCATCTGCTAGAAGCTCAAGCCCGTGATGACTAGCTGCTGCGGCCTCTGACATCGGCGCCGAACGGATCGGCTCCGCGTCTTGGATCTCGGGTGACCGGACGACTACATCCATACTTGTCTCCGGTAGTGCTTTGTCATGCACTCTTTCTGTCACCCCGGGGGCTGCTGTCTCCGCAGGCTCGGATGCTGCTCCTGCGGTCATCTCGGCTTCAGGCACGACACCTTCAACCGGCATGGCTTCGGGGATACGGTTCCCTCGACTTGTGCTGCTGTCAACACAAGTCACATGATATTAGTACCCGGGGGCTATGACTACTACTTGGGGTAGGATGCATCACCGCAGTCTACTTACCTTCTACTATAGTGGCTTCCGGCAGCGTAGCCTCTGCGCCCGGCGCCACAGTTTCATCCTGAGGGAGGGGAGCGGACTCCTCGATAGCGAGCATCAGATTTTCTTTGGCTGCTGCCGTGCTGGGTTCATCTCCTTCCCAGGACAAATCGGTCGACTTCCTGCACGATACAAGATTGGTGGTCAACCAAGTAAGATTGCCAAGTTATAAGTACTACTCGGAAAGGTTTCCACTTACAAGCTAGATCGGACGACAGTCACGGTCGGAGCGCCAAGTATGCTGGCAATGTCCACAACCCCGGTTTCGGCGGGCGCCTCTTCTGCAGCTTGTGCTGCTACTGGCTCTTCGGCTCTAGTAGTCGTGCTTGGCTCTGGCCTGCTCTCCTCTGCCGACACCTGCTGCTCGACAACTCTATTTGTCTGTTGTGTGAGCTGCGCCAGAAGCTCTTCGACGGTGGGGGCTGGACTGCGGCTCCTTTCAGTCGACTCTCCCACCATGTCCCAGTCATCTCCTTCCCCTTGATCAACAGGGTAGGACGAGGGGATCTCCTGCAACAACTCAGAACTCAATTGTCAGCATACACACTACTTCGAGACAAGTACTCGACTACTCTACTTGAGGAGCTCACCTCTTGAGACGTAGTCTCGGTCACCTTCAACTTCTTGGCGACACGTTTGCGCGCCACATTGCGCGGCCTCCGTGGCGGCGCAGGGAGACTAGCCTCGGTGGATCTTCGACAAGGGGATGTGAGGCAGCCCAGGTCGGCTGAACCTGGACCGTAGCTGGAATCGCTCCTGCAACGTCTCCCCATCCTCCTCGTCGGTTGTATCTTCTATAGTGATAGTGTCGTCACCTTCGCCGACTTCATGGTGTTCTTTGGCCTTGCCCTTGCCCTCCTCCGGAATATCTACAAGTCGGGGAGGCGAAGCTGGATCGGAGACGAACTTCGCAATGTCATCCTGCAACAAACAGCTTGGGTGAGCACGACGACTACAATACAATCAGTACTCAGCAACAGAATTCAGCTACTAACCTCATTCGGAGGACGGGATGCGGAGTACTCGGGGACTGGGCAGGGTGTGTGTGGCGTCATATCCTTGAATATCCTGCCCAGCCTCTCGACAATGTCTTCATCATCGATTTCGTTGCCGGGCATCCTCGATGTATCCTCGTCGCCGGTGTATTGGTACCCGAGGGTGTCGCGTGCCATCAACGGCTGCACCCTCCTCTTCATAAAGCTGAAGGCCACGTGTTCGGCCCTCAGTCTGGCTTCCCTCAAAGCCTTAATCTTCTACAACAGCTCGGGTAGCTGGATACCTTCCTGCATCGTTGGCTCCGTGTTCCACCACGCCTGATGCTTCGGCTGCTTCACGCTGGGCTTCGACAGCTCCGGGTGGTGGTTCGTGACATAAAACCACTTGGCCTTCCAGTCTTGGTTCGAGTCGATGAGCTTGTATGCCAAGTACTGGTCGGTAACATCTTCACGCATCTGGATTCCAGCTCCACCGACTACTCTTGGGTCGTTGGCGCTCGGCTGCGGCTTCAAGCGGAAGAATTTCCGAAACAAGACCCAGTGGGGCTTGATCCCCAAGAAGGCTTCGCAGAAGTGGACGAAGACGGCGACGTGAAAAATACCATTAGGGTTCAAGTTTAAATGCTCGATACCGTAGTACTTGATAAGACCTTTGAAGAAGTCGCTCGCCGGGAGTGCAAGTCCGCGCTCCACGAACCTGGCGAACATGGGAACCTCATCGAGGTTCTTCTCCATCGGGTATGGGTCACCCGCGGCGGCGCACCACATGTCCATCTCCTTCTCCTGGAGGAACCCACTGTTCACCAGGGCCAGCAGATCTTTGGTCTTCATCTTTGTTGACGGTGAAAATCCGTCAACCTAGCCATGAGTTTACCTTCGGAGTTGGCATGAGTTTATACCTTATCCATTGGTACTAACCCCCGTGGTATAACAAGTTCACGTGTGCATGTCGGTTTTGGAGTTTAATGTTTATGCAGGGTTTTAGTGTTGAATGCAAGACTTTCGGGATAAGTTCATCAAGCACCTCATGACAAGACCTTGAAGCCCCGTACAAGTCATGCAATAAAGCAAGCTTAAGTCCAAGAAGCCAGGGACTTGATCCGAGAAGACAGACTCCGAGGACCTGACCAGAAAAGTGCTGAATCTTGCAAGACAAGGAGTTGAGTCCAATTCGGAGAGAAACTGACGACATGGACCTACATGCAGAAGGGGGAAACATCCAGGAAGCAAGGGAACTGACGTGGAGCAAAGGAGGCCTCGGGCTGGGCCTGAATGGGCCCAGGCCGGCCAGCCTAGTCCGGTCGGCCTAGGCCCATCCAGGGCCCATTTGCCCCCTCCTTTGCCCTAGCCGCCAATCGGGCTATTTATAGCCCCCTGACCGAGAGCCACACATCATACAATTCGTCATCGGCCGCCGAGGAGCAGAGAAGAGAGGGACACCATCTCAGAGAGGAGAGGGTCGAGCTAGTTGACTAGGGTTTCCCTAGCCGACGTGGGAACCTTGCACGGAAGACCACGTCGGAGTTCCCGGAGCTAGAAGCAAGGTCAAGGAAGGATCCCGGTGGTGATGTTGTGTATGTATCATTGTTATAGTTGAATTATCAAGTTGAATCTTTTCCTAGCGATCAAGTGTTTCCTCGAAGATTTCGTTTTTCGATCGGCTTGCTTATTTCAATTCTATTCTCGAGATAGATTACATAGGGTGTTCTTGTAGCCGCGGTGGCTAGAGGTACACGCCGGATCTTCCGAAAGAATCTCGACTTGTCTTTTGACTCGCCCTAAGCTCCCCGCATGAGTAGGGATACGTTGTGACAGAACGGGGGTTCCGAAAGGTGGATGTTTTCGGATTTGGACGGGAAACCACGATTTAAAGAGGCTTCTATTAAGATTTGATTTGCTACTTCTTCTCTTGCTTGGAACTTCAACGAAAGGCTTACCCCAATCCCTCTAGATTGGTTTATCTACCCAATCTTACTTTGTTTTCTCCGGTCTTTAGTAGATTAGATTAGTTTCGTGTCTTTTACTTAGATGCATTAGGGTTTCTTTTATCGAAGATTGGAGTTACTTGGCTTTATTAGATTAAGTTTTGCGTCACACATTTGTTCCACGGATTCGATACCTTGGGTTCACCACTCGAGGGAAGAAGGGTCCCTTGACTACGACGGGAGACTTGTACGCTTGCAAGTCACGAACGAACTTTGATACAACTATTAACCGTCAACAATCTTTGACTTTTTCCACTCTTTGTTCGGATTGGGGTGCACGGGAGAAGTCGGTGGTGATGATCCTTGGGCAGATTCCCCCGCCACGCTGCGGGATCTTTTCTTCCCGGCACCTGCCTTGGAGCTCTTGGACGGGGAAGGCTTCATCCTCCAAATGCACAGAGTCTTCACTCGCATCCGCTCAGGGGCCGTGCTGGTGGCGAGCATTGGAGGCGCGCGTTGACCGACACTCTACAGCGTGGTGGCAGATGCAGCAGTGGAAGGGCGCTTGGCTAGATCTACTCCAGCAGCTTCGACTGAGGGGAATGGAAAAACCCTAAGGGTTTCGGCCTCTATTTATAACCTACCTGACGGCGTTCCAACGGTCGGATGGATAAGTATCAGCAGCTGACTCAGCGTTGGCCGCCTGACTCTTCGTCTTCCAGTACTCGATGCACTCCATCTCGGGGGTTCGGCTACATCTGCTAGACTTCCTGGGTGGCAACAAGATTCAAAAGCAACTCAGAACACATTCTACAACCAAGATGACCCTTCAATTCGAGAGGAAGTACTCGACTCAAGGCTCGGGGGCTCCGTGCCACGTGTCCTTCAGTTTTTTCTTCGGATTATACGGGATAATCTTGCCAGAACTTCAGATTGACCATCAGCTTGAATCTACGATTCGACCTAAGGCTCGGGGGCTACATTCCATATGGAATGCAATTCTTCGAATCGCATTTTCCATATGGTTTCTTCTTCAAGACAATGCGAGTACTATTGAAGACCTTCAAGAGAACTCGAGGACGCTTGGGAACTACTCGAGAAGACTTCAAGACTACTCAAGGATCAGCTGGAGTACCTTGCAGCCTCGGGATGCTTCAAGTACTCTTGAGAACTTTTGGCTTGTAGTACTCGGGAACGCCTGATGACTACTCGTCAAGGCCATCAAGACTACTCAAACTATGGTGCTCGACTACAAAGTACTTAGGGGCTTGTCGTATGGACCTCCCTGGGCCCACTACCTCAGTGGCTACCAGGACCGACTACTCGGTGGGCTCCTGGGACTACTCGGCTTGTGCCACACGACACCTGATAGCGTGGGGCGCAAGGACTACGGTGGAGAAGTACTCGAATAGGAAGTTGTACATGTCCTGTGCTATGTAGAGAACTCCTAGACATACCCGACTAGTACTCTCTCCTCAAACCGACTTGTAACCCTGCCTCCCGGGCTATATAAGGCGAGGTAGGGACCCTTTTCTCTTATACGCATCATCTTGTAAACACACCCAATCAATCTAGAGCTACACAGCATACAGAACGTAGGGTATTACGCACCTTGCGGCCCGAACCTATCTAAATTGTGTGCCACGTGTCTCTTCCTTCGAGTTACCGATCTCGGCGAGGCCACATTCATCTACCTCGGGTACTCCCCTTGGTAGGTTGCCGGTCTAAAACACCGACAAGTTTAGCAGTGGTCATAGCACTTGGCTTGTGACACTATGCATGTTCAACCTTCCTGGTTGGATGTGCATGAAGAGAAAGTTCATTATGATGTCGGTGCTAATCCAAGGTCCAAAACAACCTAGCAACGACATTGATGTGTATCTAAGACCATTGGTTGATGAACTATTACTGCTATGGAAGAAAGAAGGTGTACGTGTGTGGGATGAGAATAAGCAAGAGAACTTCAACCTACGAGCATTGTTATTCATTACCATCAACGATTGGCCTGCTTTAAGTAACCTATCTGGGCACTCAAACAAGGGATATCGGGCCTGCACCCACTGCTTACAAAAAACAGACAGTAGTCATCTGAAAAATTGTAAGAAGGTTGTGTATATGGGTCACCGTCGCTTTCTTCCTGAGAAGCATCCCTTAAGGAAGAAAGGTTTGCATTGGAAAGGAAAGGCTGATCATCGTACAAAGCCCCCCATTTTAAAGGTGAGGAGATATTTGAGATGATAAAGGATCTAAGGGTTGTCTTTGGAAAGGGTGACAGTAGTGAACCTGTTCCACATGATGCTAATGGGCGTGCACCAATGTGGAAGAAGAAATCTATATTTTGGGAGTTACCTTATTGGGAAGTTCTTGAGGTCCAGAATGCTATTGACGTGATGCACTTGACGAAGAATCTTTGTCTGAATGTCCTAGGCTTCTTGGGTTGTTATAAGAACTCTAAGGATACATTGGAAGCACAACGGGACCTGAAAAATATTCATAGGAATGAAGCACCTCCGATAGAGGTTGATGAGGAAGAAGCAGATCCTGAAGAGGTTGAGGAGGAAGAACAAGGTTACTTAGATCCTGCTAGTTACACCCTGAGCAAGGAAGAGAAGGACATCATGTTTGATTTCCTAAATAGTATGAAGGTTCCATCTGGCTACTCATCGAATATAAAAGGGATAAAAAGTATGAAAGATAAAAAGTTCACAAATCTAAAGGCCCACGACTGCCACATGTTGATGACACAGTTACTTCCAGTTGCGTTGAGGGGTGTTCTATCAGAGAAAGTACGATTATCGCTCGTAAAGCTTTGTGCATTTCTCAATGCAATTTCGCAGAAGGCAATCGATCCAAGGAACCTAGTGAAGCTACAAAATGATGTTGCGTAATGTCTTGTCAGCTTTGAGTTGGCATTTCCACCTTTATTCTTCGATATTATGACTCACCTCCTGGTGCACCTTGTGAAAGAGATTACTATTCTTGGACCAGTATACTTGCACAACATGTGGCCTTTTGAGAGGTTCATGTCAGTCCTCAAGAAATATGTTCTTAACCGTGCACGTCCGGAAGGAAGCATTGCCAAAGGATATGTAACTGAGGAGGTCATTGAGTTTTGTGTGGACTTTGTCGACTCAATTGACTCGATTGGGATTCCAGTATCACGACACGAGGGGAGACTACTAGGAAAGAGCGCCGTTGGAAGGAAAGCATGTTTCAGCAATGATACTGATTTGTTCAATAAAGCACACCTAGTTGTTCTGCAACAATCAACCTTGCTTGGTGACTCCGTACATTGAGGAACACAAGCAGATTATTTCTTCACAAAATCCATCCAAAACCGAAGCATGGGTTACACGCCATCACCTGGAAAATTTCCCCTCGTGGTTGAGTGAATAAGTTATTGGTGATTCCACAATTCACCCACAACTCGCTTTGTTAGCTAGGGGACCTTCTAGCACAATTGTCAAATTCCAAGCTTACGATATAAATGGTTATACTTTTTACACAAGAGACCAAGATCGGAAAACCACACACCAAAATAGTGGTGTCCGTATAGACGCCATGGACAACAACAATAACAAGAACTCATATTATGGTGCCATAGAAGAGATATGGGAGCTTGAGTACGGGCCACTTAACATCCCTCTGTTTCTTTGCCAACGGGTAAAACTAACTGGAGGTGGCATAAGGAAAGATCAATATGGAATGACAGTAGTCGACCTGACCAAGATTGGTTTCAAAGATGAACCATTCGTCCTTGCCAGAAAAGTGCATCAAGTTTTCTATGTCAAGGATATGACTAGCAAACCGAAGAATAAAAATCCCGAAGGACCACAAGAGCCAAAGCGACACATTGTTCTTCCAGGTAAAAGAGTAATTGTGGGAGTCGAGGACAGAACAGACAAATCAGATGATTATGATCAGTTCGATGGCATGCCTCCATTCGCTGTCGAAGTTGACCCAAGCATACCGCTGGGAAATGAAGAGACACCGTACTTACGTCACGACCATGACCAAGGAACTTTCGTCAAGAAAAGCAACTTCAATACTGTACTGTAATGATTAATGGTCAAATCATTTGTGTAATGTTCTATGAGTGTATTCCTAGTTATTTGAACTGAAATTTGTTAAAGCCTTTCAGATGCCCTGTGAGAAGTAACCACAAAGTTTGACATTTTCCTTATGTTCTAGGAGACAAATATTGTCGAGTCCGAAAAGAAAGTAATTATTTCAACTATTAAATTATTTTTTATATTGGAAAGTTAAGGATATTAACACTTAACAAAATATAATTTTTCATGGTTCAAATATTAAACTTACCATTTTTTAAAAATGTTGCAAAGAGAAAGATTATGAAATGAGGAGGGAAAATGGGAAAAGAATTAAAATCCCGCCCCAAATACACCTTTAGTCCCGGGTGGTTACACGAACTGAGACAAAAGGCCAACCTTTTGTCACGGTTCGTTACACGACCCATGACTAAAGAGGGAAATTTTCCCTTTTGACACTACCGCGCGAAATCACCCTTTAGTCCCGGGTGGTATCACCAACCGTGACAAAAGATACCCCTTTTGTCACGGTTCGTTACACGGCCCGGGACTAAAGGTGTGTCTATATATAAAAGCAGTGACCCTCCCCCTCCAGCACTTAGCCACTTTTTCGTCCCCGATCCGCCGCTATCGTCGTCGTCGTGTCCTCCTCCTCCGCCGCCGCTGTCATCCTCCCCGACCGCCGCCTTCCGCGGCGCCCCCTGTCCTCTGCCCCACGGGACTCTCCGCCACCGCCGGCCTCCTGAAATCCGTCGACGCCCTCACCCCCCGCCATGTCGCCGTCGGCCCCCGAACGCGGGCGGCTTCCTCCCCCGACCTCCGGGCACCACCGCCATCGCGCCGTCCTCCCCGACCTCCGGGGCTCCGCCGCCGCCGTGCCGTCCTCCTCCTTTGCGCCATCCTCCCCGACCTCCGGGGCTCCACCACCGCCGGCCGTCCCGAGCATCGTCGCCTCTTCCTGCACAGTTGTCCTCCCCAACACCACCGGTAGTGCTGCACACCCCCCCCCCCGCGGACACCGACCCTGCCCCGGCTCACAGTTGTCCTCCCAAATTGGGTCTTGCTGATGCAAGCAAATTAATTGTTTGCATCAGCATTTTTTAAATTTCTTTTAAAGAATTAATTTATGTGTAAAATTGTACTAAATATGTCTATAATAATTCTAATTAAATTTGTTTCTCCCTAGCATTGCTGACCGCCATCTCGCCCCGGTTCCCCACTGCCTCCCTTGACGCACCAAAGATCCCGCCGCTGTCTCGCCCCGGCTACCCACTGCCTCCCTCGACGCACCCTAGGATCCCGGCTCCCCTTCTCCTCGCCGACTGCGGTAGGCGACACTATTGTATATTCCCCTTCTAGTAGAAATACATAGAAATTATTGTATATTCTCATAAATTCGTGTCGATTCATAAAACATTAGTGTATATTCTACATGGATACTAGAAATACATAGAAATTATTGTATATTCTCATAAATTCGTGTCGATTCATAGAAAATTAGTGTGTATTCTACATGGATACTAGAATACATAGAAACTATTGTATATTCTCATAAATTCGTGTCGATTCATAGAAAATTAGTGTGTATTCTACATGGATACTAGAAATACATAGAAATTATTGTATATTCTCATAAATTCGTGTCGATTCATAGAAAATTAGTGTATATTCTACATGAATACTAGAAATACATAGAAATTATTGTATATTCTCATAAATTCGTGTCAATTCATAGAAAATTAGTGTGTATTCTACATGGATACTAGAAATACATAGAAATTATTATATATTCTCATAAATTTGTGTCGATTCATAGAAAATTAGTGTATATTCTACATGGATACTAGAAATACATAGAAATTATTATATATTCTCATAAATTTGTGTCGATTCATAGAAAATTAATGTATATTTTACATGGATACTATAAATATATAGAAATTATTGTATATTCTCATAAATTCGTGTCGATTCGTAGAAAATTTCTGTTAATTCTAGATGGATAACAATGACAACGATGAAAGGATTATGGAGGAGATTATTGCTGGCGGTGCAAATGCCTTTGCATCCTACACGGACGAGGAAATTATTCTAAATATGATTGGTCAAGGAGGCGTCGCCACCGATGACTTTGCAAATAACGAGGAAGACATAGCCGTCGACTCAGGAAATAATGACGACCTTGAGGATGCTAATGCAGAAGGTTCCAACGAGGTATACATATCATGCATTAAGTTCATTACTATTAATTCGATAACCCCATTTATTGTATATTCTCATAAATTTATGTCGATTCATGGAAAATTACTGTTAATTCTTGTAGGCTTCTGGATCGACGACGGAAAAGTCCAAGAGAGGTCGTGCACAACTAATCGTCGGTGATGTGATGTATCATATCACGGAGGTGTCAAAGCTTGGCCAGTCTGTTGCTCCAAAAAAAGTCAAGGACAAGTTTGTATCCCAATGCGGGGCAGTTGTAAGGGACAACGTGCCCATCAAGTATAGAGAATGGAAGGGAAAACCAAGTAATCCATACATGGTTCCAGACTCAGTAAAAGACCAGTTGTGGAATGATGTGCTAAAACACTTCACACTTCCTGAAGGCGTCGACCCAAACCTTGTTAAAGGTTGGACTCTAGTGAAGATGGCAACTCAATTTCAGAATTTCAAGAAGAAGTTGACTAGGGATTTTATCAAGAACAACCGAACTCCAAATTGGGATGAATATCCGAAGATAAAAGATCACTGGAAGTCCTTTGTTGGATACAAGAAAAGTGAAAATTTTGCCCAAAAAAGTGCCCAAGCGAAGAACAGTGCTAGTAAGAAAGGGGAGTACAACCATCGTCTTGGTCGAGGTGGTTACGCAGTAGCAATTCCCAAGTGGCGGAAGATGGAACAAGACCTTATCGCCAAAGGTATCATATCAGCAGTCTTTCACTGGCCCGAAAGATCGAAGAATTGGTATTATGCGCATGGAGGCAGATTGAACCCGGATGATGGTACCCTTGAATTCCCGCCCACGTTACGAGAGAAGGCACTTGAGTTAATGAACAAAATAGAAGATGTCAAAGCTGGTAGATTGAAGGTTGACAGAGAAATGGATGAGCTCACTATGGCACTCGGGAATCCAGAACACTCAGGACGTTGCAGGAGCTACGGGGTGGTGCCGTGGAAGTACGCCTTTAAGGGAAACCTTGATAGCTATAGAAGCCGCAAAAGAAGAAAAGAGCGCGAAGAGGATCATTGGCGCCAAATGATGGAGCAAAGACTTAAAGAACAAGACGAAAAGATGTAGGTAGAGATTGAACGGCGACTGGCCGTAACGATATCTAAAATAGCCCAAACTGGAGCACTGCTCGAAGTACCTCTGGATCCCGTCATTAGCCCTTCCGCTCGGAAAAGGAGTTGTGCTTCTACCGAGGTTGCACCAGGTGCTTGCATAGAGGTCGCACCGGGTGCTTGCACAAGAGGCCCTGAAGAGCCGAGGGCAATCGAAGGAGTTCCAGTGGATGCCAATCAACAATACCCGGTGGATTTTCTCTGTCGGTGCGCCCCATGTGAGCTGCACAAGCCATTCGGCAACATCACAATGCAGGTGGCGTACGAAAGTGCTTTTGCGCATTTTCCTAGACAGACTAGCCACGACATGTTTATTCCACCCAGCTACGCCTCGGTTTCTGTGGAGGAGATTTGTCAGTCACAATTTGAAGATTTAGAGCTAGACATCCCAGGAGGTGACGGAGAAAGGACACTCAAGGATGCGGTTCACGGTATCAAATTATGGCCCAAATGTTCCATTATAATCCCCAGATGGAGGGATCAATCTCTCCTACAGATCCCTCGCAGTCACGACCATCATCATCTCCTAGGTCGTCCTCACGACCTTCAATATCACCTCGCTCACCGTCTACACAAGAACCATTATTCAATTCCGGAGGTGCGAGCTCCAGCCATGATATTGACATCAATCCCGAATCACCTCCAAAAAAGCAGAAAAAGAGCAAAGCAAGCGCTATCAAAAGCACAAAAAACACCGCAACACCGCAGAAAAAACCGCCCAGCCATGAAAGCACATCAGAAAAACGGCCCAACCACCAAAGCATATCTAAAAAAACCGCGAAACCACCGCAGAAGAAAACACTGCAAAAGAAACTACCGCAGAAAAAACCACCTAGCCACGAAAGCATAACTGAAAAAACCGTCAGAGCACAATCTTCCAACCCAGTGCAACCACCAAAACCACCAACGATAAAGAAAATGGTTGAGCCTATTAGCAAAAGGAAGCTAGCATGGGAAATGACAAAAGAAGAAGGAAAAACAACGATCGGTGCCCGACATGTGCATGAATTTTTCAGCAATCTGAATACAAAACAGCAACGGAGGGAGCTAGAGAAGACCAAACAACTAGATCTGTCAAAACTTGGGTTTTTTCAAACTAATGAGTGAAAACAGCAAGAAATTGATGGTGCCCATACTGCCGTCGACGTCGTCTAAAGAAGATGTGTCGATGAGGAAACAGACTTACGTTCCCTCCGGCCTCAATGCACAGTAACGAACTGTAGCAGAAATGCCTACACAAGAAGTAGTGAAGCTCCTTGGTTTCATGGAAGAAACAAGGATGCCTTTAGGTGTTGCACTCGACCAGGAAGAACCACCCCGGGATCCAAGTTTCGAGTATAGATGGCCCTTTCAGCTAGGAAAACCTCTTGTCAAGCCAGAACTAGTACTTAAGCTCTCACCTAAGATGTAAAAATTTCATGAGTGGTACACGCTGCAATCACTGAAAGGCGTACATAACATAGCTATGCTTGCTGCACCCGAAGATTTTGCCACTGAAGGCAACAAGGTGGTCTGGCTGGATTTCAAAGATATTTGTGAAGTTTACCATCAAGACGCCCTGAATACCGATCTTATCGTCGCTTGGTGTCTGTAAGTGGCGTCTTTTTTTATGTTTATTAATTAAATTATTACATATGTGGATTTACTAATTAAATTTGTATTTCCTTTTTGATAGCCTGCAAAAATGTGAGATGCAAAAAAAAAGAATATTGCCAGTATTGGTTTCATGGACCCATCAAAAGTCAACGAGTTTGAGGTCAAGAATGAACTAGACACAACAATCGCGACAATCTATAGGACCTTGTCTAGGTTTCATGACAAGGATCTCATACTACTACCTTACAGCTGCGAGTATGTGCAATTGCCATCTACTTGTCTTTGCTAATTCTATTTAGTTCTAATTTGTATGACTATTATGACCATGTATGTACAGTTTCCACTGGATTCTTATGATCATTCAAGCAGCGTCATGGTGTGGGATTCATTGAGAAAAACCCCGCAAGTTACCAAAACCTTCAAGATATGTTTCAAGTGTAATAATTCTACCTAAGACATTCTTTTAAATGCAATATATATATATATTATTTTACCCGCAAGTTACCAAAACCTTCAATATTTGTTTCAAGATATGCTTTTACTAACACATCATCTCTTATTAATTTTCCTCAGAGCTTGGCAAAAATTCATTGCGGAGAAAGAAGGTGAATTTAACCCAACAATTACATTCTATACTGATTATTCGGTACGAAATCCAAATAACAACTTCAGATTTGAGAAAATTTAAATTTATCACACTTATATTTCATAACATTTTCTCCTATCCACGTTAGTGTTTGGGACAAGAACAAGGAAATAATTTATGTGGATACTATGTCTGTGAGCACATACGATGTTTGGCAAGTGCAAAGTCCGGAAATTATGATGTAAGTTAATTAAATAAACCTATTAATAATACATCATTTCCTAATATATTAACATATTTGCACATTATACAGATGCTTCTATATTAAATTGTTGAGTGCAATATATTAACATATTTGCACATTATACATATGGATATGGTTAAGGACGAGGTCATTCAGAAGGATCGTCTTTCGGCGATTCAAGAAAGTCTCTTGGGATTCATCCATGAGGAGGTGGTTATGCCAACAGGAAAACATTATTATGATGTATCCAAAAAATCAAATAGAGACTAGAAATTTGAAGTGAACAATATTTGATGTATAAATACTATCTATTTTGATGTGTATATTTCTAAGTTTATGTAAGTTTATATATAAGTCTAACTTCAAAAACTTTATATATAAGTCTAACGGCGTATATGGTATATATAGACATGTATATACTTATATACATGTTCAAATACGTATACGTGCATATACGGGTTAGACAACAATTAGAATATACACTGAAATTGAAAACAAAAAAAGAGAAATGAGACCCTTTAGTCTCGGTTGGTATTACCAACCGAGACTAAAGGGGGTGGGGCAGGTGCTGGGGTGCCCCCCTTTAGTCTCGGTTCGTAATACCAACCGGGACTAAAGGGGGGGCCTTTTGTCTCCGAACTTTAGTCCCGGTTGGACTTGAGAGATCTAAACCCCTCTCCAACCGGGACTAAAGCCCACTCCCTACCAGTGTGTCCAGCCGCGAGAAGCAGGGGACTGCCCCGCTGGCGAGCTTGACGCCGAGTGCCTCGCTAGCTCCTTTGTGCCAGGGTCTGGATCCGATGATAGGGTGCGACGAACGGGGCTAGGGCGGCCTTCTCCTCCCCGCCGCGGCCATGGCTGCCACGAGCTCCTCACTGCCTTGGCTTCTCCTCGCCACGGCCCACAGGGGCTCCGTCCACGGGGGAGCGCCTCCATCCGTGGGAGGGTGTGGGCGGCCCCACCCCAATCTCCGGTGGCGGTGCGGCCC
Organism: Cenchrus americanus; assembly: GCA_947561735.1. Taxonomy (NCBI): domain Eukaryota; kingdom Viridiplantae; phylum Streptophyta; class Magnoliopsida; order Poales; family Poaceae; genus Cenchrus; species Cenchrus americanus. Next base: position 64,681,069 of record OX387240.1, read on the forward strand.
GGCGCGGGGAGGTCGTTGGCGGCCGGGGTGCGTGGGCGTGCAGGCGGCGCCCCACGCGGGGCTCGCGGCGGAGCTCCCTGCGGTGAAGTTGAACAGATGGGTGTCACGTGGAGGAATGAGCGACATAGAGGGAACAAGTAGATACATTAAGAATGAGGGGGGGTTATGATGCATTGATGTGGGCCCAGCGTCTGATATTTCCCCCGTCGGGACACCCTGAAGGAAACAATACTACTTTTTTTAAATCAGTCAAGCAGTGATATAGGTAGTCTTCGGCTACCACACCGTAAACCATGGAAACATATGGACTTGCATGGCAAACTCATCCAACGAAAAAACATCCCAAACATCAGTTTTTGACGTTCAGAATTACTGCTTCGAAGTGAGTAAGTGACACAATACAAGTTCATTTTTGACGCCTCGAGACCCAAACAAGCTGTCAAAGAAGGAAGCAGGTGCCCAGCTTCCAGGCAGAGTTCGGGACTAGCTTAGCAGAATTTTATGAAATCTTAGCAGCTGCCCAGCTTCCAGTTCCGGTAGGGGATGACGAGCGGAGCTCGGCAGTCGCCGATTTCGTGGGTAGCCTAGCGGCGGCGGCGAGCGACGCCATGATGCCTCGAGCGAGTCATCCGGATGCTGCATAGGTTAGATTACTTAGGCCAGTCTCAACGGAGAGTTTCACCTCCCAATTTCCAAGATGTGAAACTTTGATATGAAATATGCGTCTCTCTCAATGCACAATTTCATTGCACAGTTTCATATGCTCACGGGTCCCACAACCCCTCTCTCATTACATGATTTATTGCATAGTTCCATGGTGAAACACACTATTTTTGTCTCAAGGGGGATTTCGCCCCATTTCCAATGCATCAAATGCATGTGAAACAGTGCTCAAAGGTTTCACCATGGTGAAACTTTTTCCTTCTCTCTCCTAAGAGTTTCATACAAAAAGTAGAGTTTTGCTTATGTGGCGCTGCATTTAATGTGTATGAAACACTCCTGAAACTTCCATTGAGACTGGCCTTAGCTGGGTTGGGTCGTGTACCCACCCAAGGAGAGCACATCAATAAATGGGTGGTACAAAAATCCAACCCTACCCATAGATATAAATGTATCACGAATTAGATTGAGTCTATACGGATGGATCGGGTGGGTTGTTGGACCATGCACATGCCTAGCTGGTGGCGGTGTGCGGTGGCTGGTGGGGCGGAGCTTGGGGCCGAACGGCGGCAGGGCTTGTTGCATTTTTCTTTATTTAGCTTCTGCATTTTTGTTGTGTGGCGGCTCACAACAAAGAGGTTCGTCGTGCGCCTAATAGTAAGCGCACGACCAAGTATTCGTCATGCCTTTGGCTATCGTACAACCTTTGTCGTGTGCACTGGCATAATACACACGATAATGGCTTTACCGTGTGATTATGGGGTTATCGTGTGCATGGGGTGCATGTCAAATAAGTTGTTTTCGGTAGTGTGTAGTTGTGGTCATCGACGGCTCATCGACAACCTCTTTTGGCCATGTTCTACACAGGTCGTCCTCTAGCTATGCATGCACCCATACACATGTCGTCTCCCCTCTCTCGATATGTGCTTCTGGTAAGAGTGGCGCAACGAAATTCGGCCCAACCCGCTATATAGCCGGTACCCAACTTGGTCTAGGTCCATCAGAACCAACAACAAGACCCTAAGTCTAACTCAAACCAAAATACTAGCATGATGGGTGAGCCAGCATAATGTGCACAGGGCGCATGACAAATAAGTCGTTTTCGGTAGTGTGTAGATGTGGTCATCGATTAGCTCATCGACAACCTCTTCTGGCGATGTTGTACACATGTCGTCCTCTAGTTGTGCGTGCACCCAAACACAGGTGGTCTCCCTCTCCCAATACATGCTTCTTGTAAGAGTGGCACAACGAAATTTAGCACGGTCTCGCTATGCCCATGAGCTGGCACCGAACTTGGCTTTGGTCCACCAAAGCCGACAACAATAAGACTCTAGGCGTATCTCAAACCAAAAGACTAGTATGATGGTTAAGGACCACCCCCACCTTTATGTTGTGCTCCATCATCAATTTCTGATGTGGGACTAAACCCAACAATCTCCCCCGTCACATATTGGGTCCAACACTTCTATCACATACAACCCATGTGATCACCCGAATACGTTATCCAGACCCTGAGTCCAACTCTCTAGTCGCAACCATCTGTGTGACCCTCTGGAGATGTTCACGGACTCCCGCATCACCATGTGACCCCAGAGATGTTTCCCAGGTTTTTCCAACCTCCGACTCGAATACCACTTGTTAGAGTGGTGCAGCAGAATCCGGCCCAGCTTGCTATACTCATGAGCTCACGCCTGTTGGTTCTTCTTAACCTCTCCAATAGTGGCACGTCTAGCGTGAGCGTGGCCCAGCCTGCTATACTCATGAGCTCATGCCTGTTGGAATTTTTTAACCTCTCTACTAGTGGCGCGTCTAGTGTGAGCGTGTAAGGAACACCTGGTGTTGACGGTGAATTTCCGTCAACATAGAGTACTTGTTATACATTGGTTTCGATTATGATTTGCAACTAACCTGCCACTAGGCATACTAATGATATAACAAGTTCACACTTGCGTGTCGATTTTGGAGTTTGTTGTTTACGCAGGAAATCTACGCTAATGAGGAGACTTTCGGGATAAGTTCACCAAGCACTTTGGAAGAAGATCATGAAGCCCGATAAGAGTCAAGACACTCGATGAACACAACTCCAAATGACCCGAGGACCGAAGCGTCACCATGCAAGTCTTCAGGGACTCAACCAGAAAACAGCGAAGCTTGCATAGCAAGGATTCAAGCCTAAACCGTGAAGGAAACGACGTCAAAGGCCCACATGCAAGTGCACACGAATAAGGGATCACGTGAGAAGAACCCGGGGAGAAAACTGGGGCCGAACCGGGCCGAAGTGGGCTCGGGCCGGCCGGCCGGTCCGACCGGCCCACGCCCCACTCCGGGGTCGGTTCGGTCCCCCTTTTGCCCTAGGTGTTCGTCTATTTATTCCCTCCGCCGCCGTCGGCCGACACATCGAACAAATCATCCTACCGACGCCAATCACCGAGAAAACCGCCGCCGCAAGATGAGGGAGAGAGTTAGATGAGCTCGTCGCAAGGATCAACGCCGGCGGAGAGAAGGAAGCAAGAGGAGGACTCCAAGCCGCCGGCCTAGGGGTGTTCCCAAGCTCCATCGCCGCCATCTTCATCGACGACGTTCTCCGGAGTCTCCATCACCCCTATGTGCTTCAATCCGTGTAAGATGATGGGGTAATGTCTCCGTTCATCCCTAGGATTAGATGGATACATGCTATGTGATCGCTACTCGATTTGTGGTTTCAATCTATTGTTTTCATGTTGATGATGCTTTGATGATTAAGGTTAGCTACCATGTTTTTCGGGTGTATGATATCCGCTACTCCCATAGATTCCATCAACATACCGTGTCCATCATAGGTCTAGTCACGAATACCTTCGCGTAGTGACGATGACGAGAGGAGGGAAAGGGCGAAACCGTGGTCACAACCCCGTAGATTGGTTTACCGCTTTCGTGTAGTAGATGCATACCATGTTATCCTAGATCCTAGGGAGGGAACGCTTATCTTTCTTGCTCACTCTCTTGTGTTCACCCCTTTATCATCTAGTTTAACCCTAGATTTGTTTGATCAACTTAACTTAGTTTAACTTAGGTTAGATTGTCTTTACTTTTAGATTGATACTCTCTTTAAAGGTTTCCTTAGTCAACTAGATTAGTACTTGGTTAAGCGCTAGTAATCCCCTTGCTCCGCGGATTGACAAGAACCTTGGGAATCCCGTGGTGAAAAAGGTGTAGGTCCGTACGCTTGCGGATCGTAGGTGGATACGAGTTTTATCCGTCAACAAGCCCCTTTTTACGGCGCCGTTGCCGGGGAGCAAGCTGATTTGCTACGTTTAATCTAGTGTTAATTTTGTTGATTACTAACACCTAACCCTTATTTTCTAAAAAAAAGGAAAAAAAATCTTTTTTGTTTTTCTTTCTACTTTTCTTGTGCCTAGATGGATTTGTTCACCTCACCATTGGAAGACGAAGAGATGTCGCTAAGGGAGCTAGCAATGCCGTCAATGGAAGACATTGAGATGCAAAAATCAGATTTGGCGCTTGCTACAACCCACTATGAAGTGAAGCCTGGAATCATCGAGTTAGTGGCGACAAAACCATTTAGAGGATTGGAGGATGACAACCCATATAGACACATTAAGGAATTCACGATGTTATGCAACACGGTCCAACAAAAAGGAGTTCCGGCCGCTTGGTTCAAGTGGAATCTTTTTCCATTCTCTCTCGAAGATGAAGCGCGAAGATGGTACACACTTGCGTCCGTTGAAGCAAAAGGAAATTGGGATGAGCTAGTGAAGAAGTTTCTTTTGAAGTTCTTTCCCATACGCAAGGTCCAAGAATTAAGGAGGCAAGTGCTCACTTTCAAGCAAGGAGAGGATGAAGGAATTGATGAAGCATGGGACCGATTTAATGAACTACTTGAGCGAGGCCCGAACTTGGGATTTTCCGGTGACTTGATGTTGCATACCTTTTATTTTTCACTAACCCCTAACTCGTCTCGTTTTGTAAGCATGTGTGCAGGCGGTGATATATTGGATAAAACAATTAGTGAAGCCGCACAAATCTTACAAAGGATAAGCAATGGACAAAGAACAATACGAGATTGGCAAAGATGTTGTCAAGAGGAGCAAAACGACAAAAGCCAAGCCCAAGGTGCTTGCTGAAATTTCTGAAAAAGATGAACCGAAGGTCAAGGAAGATGAACCGACCATACAAGAAAGTGAAGATCCACTTCCCAAGGTAAGAGAAGTCATTTCGGATGTTAAAAATGTTGAAATTAACATGAATGTAGGCCGAAGTATGTGGAATGCTAGACCATTGGCGGAGTTCAAGCAATCCGGTTGGGTTCAAGTTGATTTCGCCCCACTAATTAACTACCGAAGGAAGGAGGAACGCCGACACGTTGCCAAACTAATTGAAGATATATTTGATCAAGAGATGAGTGGAGAGTCGATCCAAAAGATGTTTGAAGAAGAAAGAGAAGAAGGAGATGAAGGATGGATCGACCGGTTTGACAACTCAAAGATTTATGATGAAGGAAGAGAAGAGTACAACCGTGATGAGCCTAGTGACTCAAAGGATAAATGGGAGGAGATAGGACTCAAGCTAGATGATAGCTTGTGTGCTATTGAAGCCTACACACTAGCAAATCAAGACATGGAAGTACTCAAGGATGAAGGAAAGAGTGAATCAACAATGAGCGATCTTGACGACATGTGGTACATGGAAGATAAAGAAAGCAACATACAAGTCTTTGAAGATGAAGATCTGGTTGATAAAGAAGACTTCAAGGAAGAGATGAATGCGTACATAGTTGAAGGATTACATGTTCCACATGATGAGTTGAAGAAATTGCAAGATGGTGATGAAGAGGCAACTGCACTTGTTGAGATCGATTCGCCTTCAACACCGCTTGATGAACCAAATATCGCTCTTGTTGAAAAATCTCTAAGGCCAAGGTACGTGCTGAAATCTCAAGATATTATTGGTATTGATGTTGATAAATTCAAATACTCATGCTCAACCAATAGTATGAATGATAGTTTAATGTCTATGCCTTGTTCCAATAGTGATCATGTTGATAGGCTAGATTTTCTTGAGAATGAAAAAGAGGAAACATTTATTTTTGATCCAATTAATCTCACACCTAAACAACCTTTGCCTAATGATGAGCTAAGTGCTATGCATGAAACATATGCTTCTTTTATTTACACTTTGACTTGTTGCTACAATTCACATGTGGTGTTAATTATGGACGCGTATGTTTACAATAAGTTTTGTAAATCTCGATCATGTTTTGCGCTTGGTCAAGCTAATGACCTTAAAGAATCATATGTCGGGAAAGGCCCGATTTTCACTAACCATGTAGACAAGGCTTGAATAATGAAAAAAGAAGTCATGCCTAAAAGAGTTGCAAGATAAATCATCAACCTCTCCGAATCCCACGATGGATGCTGCTGTCTTCATCAATTTGAGAGCTTGTTCAGAGGTGTACAAATGAAGAAAATGAGATATTCAGAAGCTCCATCAAGTTACCATTCCAACGCATCAAGAACCAACAAGTTTGAAGACCCGTGCAAGGAGTTATGGAGGAAACATTGAGCGTTGCGCGTTCTGAAATTTCAGGACAGATTTCATCGCCGAAGTAAAACGGACGTAACTCTTTTGTCCGGAGTCCGATTTGAGCAAATAAAGACTCGTTGGAAAGGAAATTTTGTGCACTGTGCAATGGAGTAGAGATTGAGTAAACTTTCTGTTCTGGACATAAAAAAAATAATAGAGTGAAGGCAGCACCGAAGGATGATAAAGAAGGAGATAATGATGAAACAAAAGGATGCTTTGGGCAAGTCTTCTATAAGTGATCAAGCACAACATGGGAAGTAAATTAAAGCTGCATTGGTACCTTTTCTTCTTGCATGAAGGGCCATGGCTATGCAACGAAAAGAAGGTATGTGAGAAAGTCGAGCTCTATGACTTTAAATGAAGCGCTTTTCGGGAGGCAACCCGTTTCTTTATATTTTTACTACTTTCTTAGAGAAAATAAAAGAATGGCACTATCTTATGATGATCAACTTGTGGTTATTAATCTAAGTTCAGTTTTCCTTTTTAGAACCACCATCATGTTCATGATCTTATTTATTTGCATGCATTGCATTTTGTTGTCCTCGTGATGTTTCTTTGTGTATACATGTTTTGCACATAGTTGGCTTGGTTGTTTTATATACTTAATGATGTATGCTTCATTTTCCATGTTAAATACTTCATAAGGCCTTATGAGTATTTTTCTTTTGTGATCTTGTGTAAACGTGGTGTTTAAACATGATTGCGGACCATCATCATTAAGTTCGATAAACCTTGCTAGCTTTTCATATGTTTTCATGTTGCATTGGTTAGTTTATAAGCTCTGCAATGCGCTTAATTTTTCTTGTGCTATAAGAGTTATTGATTTAGGGATAGACATGGTGTTTTAACCCTAGATATATAAACCTTTATGGCTATGGAGAAATTCAGCAACCTAGTTGTAAACATGGTGTTTAGAACTAGGTGAAAACATTGTCTTTGTTTATATGCTTTCCTATCATGTGCATACACACCTTGCACCACGTACACTCATTAGGTTTTTATTCCTCATTAAACTAATTATGCCACAAGTTAAGAATCTTAGGAGACATTGTTGGATTGTTGGCAATTCTATCTACTCCCAACCGTCACCTTGGGGTAGAATGTGCGTTTAAAACGTCTTACGGGGCAAGATAAAGACTCTCACTACAAGGAAATTGAAGGATGGCTAAGAAGTGCTTTGTCTTCTTCTTCCATGACTAGCAAAATGCTAAGCATGGGGGAGACCCTGAATCTTCAACACGGAAGTGCAACATGACGTTCTAGAAGATAGAATGATCAAGATCGTTAACATCACCGGATCAATGCGCGAGAAGCTATCGATCTCATCAAAATTCTGCATGGTCTCGAAGGGAAAACACTGGATATTTTTGGATATTTAGAAGCCCCATGAAGTTACGATTCCAACAAATCAAGAATCAAGACAATCGGAGGTTCCTACAAGCGGTTATGCCCGAATCACCGAGTGCAACACGTCCTGAAATCAGTTTTGGACAGCACGCAGCGCTGAAGTAAAACGGACATAGCTCCCTTGTTTGAACTCCGTTTTCGATGAATGACCACACGTTGGAAAGGTAATTTCATAAACTTTTCAATAGAGCTATATTTCGATATATTTTCTGTTCTGGACAGAGGGGGAAATCCATGAAAAAGAGACAGCAAGGAGATGATGAGAACAAGAAAGAGGAGATGGTGATGACAACATTGAAGAGAAGGGTGACCAATGACTCCATTAAGCACACAAGGTCAAATTCATAAGTTTAGGAGCATTAATAAATCAAGACAAAAGCAAAAGCCACATCGATACATGGAGATGTCGGAAGAAGGCAACGAAGAATTACAAAGGATGGTAACATCTCCATGGATCTTCTCTTTTCCAAACACAAATGCTTGTAAGTATGCCTTCAACCTCAACTAGGTGCAACATTTTGTTTTTCTCTTCAAACAATAACATGGCTACTAGGAGGACAACCTAGGTTTCTTTTTACTTTCAATAGATAAGCATGACCATGTGTTCACCTCGATGTTCTACATTGCCTATGCTTACGGAAAGATGATGAAAGTTGTCGCTTTGTTTTACCTACATGAAGTTATACATGTCTTGGCTAATTGCTCTCCATAATATGATCTGAAATTAATGTAAATACCGGCTCTTTTATTTGTGGAGGTGAAATGACTATGCTCTAGACCCATATACATATCTTTGCTCTTTGATTTAAGTTTATGGATAGCCGGATAACTTGTTGTTTTTATGAAAACTTAACTTTTATGCTATCTACATATTTGTGATGCTCTTGCAAAGTTCTACCTACCAAAGCCATATACATATATGTTTTATGATAACAAAACCCGTAGATTGCAAACATATGTTTTGATGAGTTGGATTAGGATTGATTTCTATGGTTCGAGACTAAGAAGCTGGTCATTCCTTTGTGTAACTTTTTCATGCTAGCCTTTTTGTCCATGCATTGTGGGTTTTCACATCGAAAATTTCACAAACTTCGCTGGGCATCCACCCTAAACCAAAAACATCTTTTTGTGATCACCTCCTTGTCCACAACCCAATTTGAGTATGGAGTAAAATTCTCGATGGAGATTCAAATATTCGCAATATTATGGAATTTATACTTACTTTAGCAGTCATTTCCCCTCTCTTTTATGCTCGAGGACGAGCATCGTTCAAGCATGGGGGAGGAGTCATTCTCTGACACAAATGCTATGTAAGTATTATGTTGCAAAAAGTTTTGAGGAGCAAAAGAAAAAAAGAAAAAAAAGAAGAAAAAAAATGAAAAATGAAAAAAAAATATGATGAGAAGAAAAGAAAAGTAAGGAAAAAAGGAAGAATAAAGAAAAAAGAGAAAGAAAGAAAGTGAGAAAAATGAGAAGGAAATAGAATAAAAGTAAAAAAATAATAAAGATGCTCCTCGGATCTTTTTGCTTCATAAGTTCTCAAGTGCCTTAATGACAAATCCATACTCAAATCTTCCAACCATGTGCAATCCGATAACGAGGACTTCACTCGTGCCTCGGGATCATCCATTTGCCACTTGCACATGTCCACTTATCTAAATGTGTGTGTTTCATCCCTCTCTCTTTCCAACATTTATTTTCCATGGCCTTTTTGACGAGTCTCGGTAATTCCAATAGATCTCTCTCTTAATTTGACAATATTTCGGATGTATGTTTTGCTAGGATTGTTTTTAACCTTCCAAGCTCCACATAAGCCTTCCACTATCACATATGAGTAGAGTAGGTTGAAAATAATCTAATATAGGCTGAGTGACTTGATGAGATGAGTGTTTCCATGAGCTCTTGCAAGAGATTTTCACTTATGTTGGATATGCATCTTTTTGAAAATCTTCCATGTGACAAGGTAATGGTTTGAAGTTCACTTAAGTTTGAGAGCATCGTGTTAAATGTGGCTTGTTCTTTATTGTTAGTCTATCTTCCATAATGAAAAAGAAGCCGGTCACAACTTGAACTTTAAAAATAAATTCTTAAGAGAGAGCAATTTGTCTCGTCATGAATGACTAAGTGCAGGGATAACATTGGAAGGCAACGCTGATTTCCCTTTTAAGCGAGGACCACTTACTCGAGGACGAGCAAGGTTTAAGCATGGGGGAGATGTTGACGGTGAATTTCCGTCAACATAGAGTACTTGTTATACATTGGTTTCGATTATGATTTGCAACTAACCTGCCACATACTAATGATATAACAAGTTCACACTTGCGTGTCGATTTTGGAGTTTGTTGTTTACGCAGGAAATCTACGCTAATGAGGAGACTTTCGGGATAAGTTCACCAAGCACTTTGGAAGAAGATCATGAAGCCCGATAAGAGTCAAGACACTCGATGAACACAACTCCAAATGACCCGAGGACCGAAGCGTCACCGTGCAAGTCTTCAGGGACTCAACCAGAAAACAGCGAAGCTTGCATAGCAAGGATTCAAGCCTAAACCGTGAAGGAAACGACGTCAAAGGCCCACATGCAAGTGCACACGAATAAGGGATCACGTGAGAAGCAACCGGGGAGAAAACTGGGGCCGAACCGGGCCGAAGTGGGCCTGGGCCGGCCGGCCTGGTCCGACCGGCCCAGCCCACTCCGGGGTCGGTTCGGTCCCCCCTTTGCCCTAGGTGTTCGTCTATTTATTGCCTCCGCCGCCGTCGGCCGACACATCGAACAAATCATCCTACCGACGCCAATCACCAGAAAACCGCCGCCGCAAGATGAGGGAGAGAGTTAGATGAGCTCGTCGCAAGGATCAACGCCGGCGGAGAGAAGGAAGCAAGAGGAGGACTCCAAGCCGCTGGCCTAGGGGTGTTCCCAAGCTCCATCGCCGCCATCTTCATCGACGACGTTCTCCGGAGTCTCCATCACCCCTATGTGCTTCAATCCGTGTAAGATGATGGGGTAATGTCTCCGTTCATCCCTAGGATTAGATGGATACATGCTATGTGATCGCTACTCGATTTGTGGTTTCAATCTATTGTTTTCATGTTGATGATGCTTTGATGATTAAGGTTAGCTACCATGTTTTTCGGGTGTATGATATCCGCTACTCCCATAGATTCCATCAACATACCGTGTCCATCATAGGTCTAGTCACGAATACCTTCGCGTAGTGACAGTACGAGAGGAGGGAAAGGGCGAAACCGTGGTCACAACCCCCGGTAGATTGGTTTACCGCTTTCGTGTAGTAGATGCATACCATGTTATCCTAGATCCTAGGGAGGGAACGCTTATCTTTCTTGCTCACTCTCTTGTGTTCACCCCTTTATCATCTAGTTTAACCCTAGATTTGTTTGATCAACTTAACTTAGTTTAACTTAGGTTAGATTGTCTTTACTTTTAGATTGATACTCTCTTTAAAGGTTTCCTTAGTCAACTAGATTAGTACTTGGTTAAGCGCTAGTAATCCCCTTGCTCCGCGGATTGACAAGAACCTTGGGAATCCCGTGGTGAAAAAGGTGTAGGTCCGTACGCTTGCGGATCGTAGGTGGATACGAGTTTTATCCGTCAACACCTGGGTACACTGACGGGTGCGAACGAATCCACAAGCGCACAGATACATCGTTGTAGCACTTTACCTAAGGAGTATTCCAAAGGGTATCGAATCCAAGGAATAGTGAGCGCTACCTCCTAGCCTAGCTATGGTCCAAGGACATCACTCTATAGGATGAGAAGATGGAAAGGATCTGGCTGATAGCTTACAAAGTTAAGAACGGTCTCTCAATTAAGAACTTTCATTTCAGGCACCAGTTCCCTCCTGGCTATAATAGTTGGTTCCGACCGAAAGATCTACACTGTATCCGGACGTGGAGGAGTACAAATGGTCCAACGACTGTCACTACTGCGGTCTACCTCAAGACAAACCATGGGACACAGGGCAAACGAAGGATAACCCGCAGTCTGGACACCATGTCTACACAACCGATCACTACTGTAGTACGACTACGTCTGTGCACCTGTAGCAACACTATAACACTCCTTATAAATACGAAGTGATGAACCTACAAGGGAGAGACTTGACTCACTCAGGTATTAGCTATCTCATGCAAGGGATCACAGAAAGGCTTTGGTCTAATTAGAACGTACGGAGCACCCACTTTACTATAGTTAGACTAACTGGCATACAAACAGGATTAGAAACTTATGAACTACACCACAAGACCAGAGGGTTTAGTTCATGGACAACACAAGCGTCTAAATCAAGAATAGATGAAGAACACAAGAACTATTCAACAGTGTAAGAAACCACTTTAGTCTAAACGGAAAATTTTGAAATACTCACTTTAGTCTAAATGGAGAACAAAGGCATATGTAGAGGTTCGTTCTTGGGGAAAGATGCCAAAACACCATGGCACGTCCCCAAGTCACCCCTCACCTTTCTTCTAATCTCTAAGCACTAGCAAGACAACACTAATCACATGCAAAGGCACTCCTCTTTTAGAGAGGTAGGAGCCTAAAGGCAAAATTAGGAGAAAAAGTGTGTGTCCTATTCTAACCCCTCCTCACTTCTATTTATAGGGGCTGGGCAACTTTGTGAGGACACCCTGAGCACCCCCGGAATGGACTCCAAAGCCAACCATGAGTTACCATGTGGAAGCAGGGTAGTGGCGACCACAAGGTCGGTTCGAGTGACCTATGGGATCGACCGACCCCCTATGGGCCCCACCCCCCTGTGCTTTCTCATGGTGGCTATCAGGTGGGTCCCCAAGTCAGTTTCAGGGGTCCACATGGTTTGGAGGTGGTTTGGACACTGTGAGACATGGGTGCCCCTGGGTCCCCACCGACCAGGCTCACGGTCATCCCCGACAGGTGGGTTCGGCCTACTAGAAGACACGCCGACCTGACAGTGGGCCCCACCGACCTAGTTGGCGACCCACACGATCTCCTGAAGACCTTCCAGAAGATTCCCCAGACAACCTTATCCATAACGACTTTAAAACTTGGCGTGCAAGACAAGCTAGCGGTGGATTCCGACAAAGCAGATCAACGAATAGGGCAGGCGTTGTAACCAACTAGACTTAGGTCTCCTGGTCGTAACCGACCAGGAGTCTGGGAACTGACCTTGCCCGCTGGCCAATATAAGGTGGGCAGGGTGACCCCTTGTACAATCACGCAAGCTCAAGCAATCTACACTGACAACTGGATGTAGGGTTTTACTCCCTGAAGGCCCGAACTAGTATATACTCGTTGTGTTCTCCATGTCCCGTATGCTTGTGCGCAACCTTTAAGTTCTTAGCCCTAGGTTCCACCCCGTCGAACAAAAAAACCACTGGGGTGAACCCTCCTGTGGGTTGTCTAGATCTAAACCTCTAACAGTTGGCGCGCCAGGTAGGGGGGAATCCAAGGTTTTTCATGCAACTCGTTGGCTTCTCCAAGTAGCGTCATCTTCCTGGAAAGAACGGCGGACTTCCTCACCAATCCCATCGACATCTGCTTTGGCTCTATGCCAGCGGAACCCACCATTCTAGCTACCTACATCGTCATCGAGGGCAACGCGGTCACCTTCAACCAACAAGTCGAATCCGATCTGCTGGCGGAGACCCACCCACCCACTCCTCGTGGCCTAATCACGGGGCTCGATCGTGTCAAAGACATGCCCTCCGACACGATCAAGGTTTGTGAGCGCGTCAAGTGCCCTCGCAGGACCTCCACACCTTCACCCCGCATGCCTCTTGGTCTACAGAATGTAGCTCATGCAACATCTCGCTACATGAAGAACAAGATCCAGATTAAATCTAGACCCAAGATCCCACATCGTGGAAACCACTGAGGTCATCTTGACGACCCTTGCCCCGTCCACGAAGACTCCAAACACACGGCTCGCCAGTGTCATGTGCTCAAGAAGCTTCGTCGACCTCTCCTCAAAGCTCATCTCCGCCAGATGAACCGCGAGCCGTCCCTGGATTGCCTCGTGTTCTAGATCGCTCGTACGACCATCTCTCCCAACCATCTTTGTGGGCCATAGATTCCATGTGATGCACGTGTGTCGGCGTTGGATTCATTGGGCTTCTCTCCCTTGATTGGTGACATCTCATTGGCTAGGATTTGGAGGTTTGGATTGAAGAGGTGGAAGGATGAGGTGTGCTTTTGCTCTATTTCTTGTGCTAAGTACCTGCATTCAAATACATCACCATTTGTGGAATTTGTCAATATAAGCCCCTATTCTAGTGTTGATGCTTAATTTCTATTAGTTTTATGTAGGTATTGACGACCTAAAAGTGGTACTTAACAACCATCAACAACACCCCACCAGGCCTAGGTCCATCAAAGCCCATAACAACATGGTCTTGGGTCTAACTCAACCCAAAAGACTAGACTAATGGGTAAGGACTGCCCTACCTATATATTGTGCTCCCCACCATCATTAAATGTGGAACTAGACCCCAACAACCGTCACACATCGAGCCCAACTCTTCCATCACATACAACTCATGTGATCTCCCGAAGGAGTTATCCCAGGCCTCGAGCCCTCCAGAGACGTTCTGACTTTCGGCTCGGATACTACTTGTTAGAGTGCGCAACAAATTTTGGGCCGTCCTACTATACCCACGGGCCAACACCCCAACAGGTCTAGGTCCACCAGAGCCCACAACAATAAGGTTATGGAGCTAACTCAACCCAAAAGACTAGCCTGATGGGTGAGGACTACCCTCACTTATATGTTGTGCCCCCCCGCCATCAATTTTCGATGTGGGACTAAACCAACGACCTCCCTTGTCACACATTGGGCCCAACTCTTCGATCACATACAACCCATGTGATCTCCTAAAGACGTTATCAAGGTCTCGAGTCCAACTCTCAAGTCACAACAATCAGTGTGACCCTCCGGAGACGTTCATGGACTCCCCAATCACCGTGTGATCCTAGAGATGTTTTGCGAAGTTTCTCTAACCTTCGACTCTGATACCACTTGTAAGAAATTAGCCCTCTGCAACGATGAGTGGCCTGCTAATCTCCACACATCGAAACGACGATTAAATCTACCAAGGCAAACTTGAATGATCATAGACGACAACAAAGACGTGATCCTTGTTAACGACGTTCAACCGAAGACTACATCCCTGGGCATGACTATGGGCGCTCCGCCCCAATACCGCAATACCGACCGCTTTAGGATCCCGACATCGTGTCGCCTTCCCCGTATGTCTATCATTATGTCATCATTATGCCCCTCTCATATTTATGAGAAGGTCCGTTTAAAAAGTATGAAACAAACTCTACCTTATACTGCTAAATAAAACTCAAATTCACCATAACCAAACTATACAAATATCCGACACAATATCCAACACTTCCTGACTTCTCGCACGTGCATAACGTCCGGTCAACTCTGACCAATTGCACACACACGTGATCCGATCCGCATGCACACGTGGTCGATGGATGAGATTCCAACGATCAATTTATGCCTACTGCTTTTCATTATTTAGGTCTAGTTTGGTTCCCATAAGTAGGGTAACTTAAAGTAAGAAAAGTGCAAAATAAGTCACTTGTGAAACCAAACAACCCTGAATTAAACTGACCTAACTTATAAATCTTATAAATCTCATAAGTAGCTCCACCCTTAATTAAAGTGACTTATTAACACCTTTTCCTCCTACCCCAGGTGGGTCCCACCGCTATCCTATCCATGTCACCTCCCCTGCGTCACCTCACACCCATCCCCTGCGGCCCCTCCTCCCGACGACAACTTGCTGGGGTACCGCTTTGAGCTGGTCCCGGACCACACTAGCTCTGGCGGCGTGGGCGTGTGCATGGCCGAGTTTGGCATGTCAGCCTCGAAGGGCGGGTAGTTCTCCATCGACCTGACAGTGACGCAACCGTTCAGGCCGAGCGGGTCGCCCGGGTGCAGCCCCCGTGGGATGTGGCCGTTCGGTAGCTTCCGCATGTTCGTGATGTCGCCGGCCGTGCCGGGGGAAGGGCGGTCAGCAAGCTGACGGAGGAGGTGGGCATGACGCACGTCGGGTGCGCCGAGGACGCCGCGGTGTTCATGGTGCTCACGGCCGCCATCAACCTGAGCCTGGACACGTCTGTGCTGCTCCAGTGACGGACCTGGTGGGTGGGATGAGTGGTGGCGGCATTGACAGGGAAAAGCGAAGCTCTGCTTAAGATCGGTAGGGCGGGGAGGGGCGTCACAATGGGGTGCCGTCAAGGCAGCAAATCCATGGCCGCCGTCGTGAATCCAAGCTCGGATTTGCCCCAGCTCGCAGGAGGGAGGTCGATGCCAAGGCGAGGGAGGCCATGGCGGGCGGCGGAGACGGGCAGGAGCAGCAGCGGGAGGTGGGGATTCCGATCCCGCGAGACGCCGTCTCGGTCCTCGCTCCACCTCTATCCCCATCTTCGGATTTAGAGGCGACATCAGGGGAGCGGAAGGGTGGCCTTGGGCTCCTAGGCTTGCACGACGGTGGCCGCCTTCCAGGGCGCGGGGCGGTGGTTTTAGGTGGACCCCGGAGTCGAATCCAGTGGCGACCGCGGCGTCACGCGTCCGCCTCCACGTCAGAGGCCTCGGACGCGAGCCCGACAGCGTCGCGGTGGGCGCTTCAGTTGCCATGCGGGCGAGGCAGCGGGCCTCCACGGTTGTGGTGGTTGGGCGGCTGCGGCTTCGGCTCCTCTTCCTCTCGTCGCGCGAGTGGAATCGCGATGCTCACCTCCGGCGGTGTGACGCCCTCACCAGGCGCAGATGGCACGGCGGCGCAATGCACAAGCACATGCGCAGAGAGGACACGACGCCATCTCTGTCCTCGCTGTCGCCCTCCTCGTTGTCGCCGTCGGCGATGGCGAGGCGCCGGAGCAGGACTGCAGGCGAGGCAGCGGTAGGGTGATGTAAAGTTGCAGGGGTACAGGGCAACAGCAAAACGGTCAGGATGGACTTAAATGCAACTAACTTACAAGTCAGGCGACTTATAAAAACCAAAGGTGGTGATTCTATCCCTCTCTTCTCAAAAAAGAAAACAAAAATGCATGACCGGCCAATACGTATTATAGCGTGTTTTGGTTTGACCATCATACTTTGAAAATGACATTGTGAACATTAACTCACCAGACCAATATGATTACTACCTCATTAATGATTAAACATGCATATTTGGATGACCCGGTCTACGTAATGGCATGTATGAGTTTTCCTTTAACCAGCTACGTATTTAGCAAATTATTATGTATCTAATCTACTCCCTTCCATATCAAAATATTTGTCATCGTTATTTTTTCTTACAACTTTAACCATTCGTCTAAGTCAAAAAAAATTATTACAAATATGTAGAAGGGTAAGTCAAGCTTAATATACCTACAATATTAAAGTATGCAGCAAAATTGATGGTAATTGCATATTTTTTTTGAATAAGACAAACAGCCAAAGTTGTAAAAAAAGTCAATGATGACAAATATTTCGATACGAAGGGAGTATATATCTATATATCTCTGTAACTTATATAGGAGCACCCCACTAAAATCATTAATATATTTCTCTCTACATGTAAGATATCCATATCATCTTCCACTAATTATAGGAGCACCCCACCAAAAAATCATTAACTCTACTTCTCTCTATATGTAAGCTATCAATATCATCTTTCACTAATTCTTTCTTCATGCAAGTCGGAAACTGCCAAGTCGTCGTGTGCTTGAGGCACACGACGTCAGCATTGCCATGCATATTTTCCGATTACACATAGCGAAGCGTACATGACAGCCAGAGGCACGTCGTGTTCCTTTTCTCGGGCACACGATAGATCCCTTCGCCGTGCGTTTTTTAGACACACGACGAATAAAGATAGGGGACGACACGTAGACGGAGACGACCGAGTAGATATCACAGGGGAGTGACTTCGCCATGTGACGAAGCATACACACAACGACCATTTTTCAAAAAAAAATCAAGCCAAGACCCGCCGCCAGCCCCACCCCACCGTTGCAGCCGCGCCGACCACTACCAGATTGCTATCACCGACGCCCGGTGCGGCCTCCCACCAGGAAGGAGGGGAGGGGGTGCCCGACTCGTGGTGGACGGATTCAGCACGCCCAAATCCGATCCACCACCACCACCAACACCACCAGACCGACACCACCGCAGACTCGTCAAATCTGGCATGGAGAGAGAGAGAGAGAAGAGCGAGAGAGGGCATGTGTTGTGAGGAGAGGAAGCCGCGACGACCTCGGGATCTGGCAATGGTGAGCCCGCTGCCACCGGATCTGTGGTGAGCGAGAGGTAGCTGAGCTTCACCGTTACCGAACTTGCCGAGGCCGAGTCCACCATCGTTGTGCATTGCAACTGCTCTCGCCCCACCTCCACTCCTCACTGTAGTGAGTGAGGGGCAAGTGGAGGGGGAGGGGCAACCGAGGCAAGTGGGTGGCGCTGGAGAGAGAGAGAGAGAGAGAGAGAGAGAGAGAGAGAGAGAGAGAGAGAGAGAGAGAGAGAGAGAGAGACGGCAGGAGGCAGAGGGCCGGGATGGGTGTGGGGAGGGAGGAGGTTGTTGGTGATGGGGGTCGGGAGGGAGGAGGGAGCCGACTGCGGGTGGGGGGAGGGAGGTAGGGGGATTTATACTTGGGGTTAGTTAGGGTGAGGGGAAGATGGGCTGATGGGCCAGCTTTTGGCCAAATTCGACTTTGTCGTGCGGCCATGTTTAGGCACATGGTGAAGTTTATTTTTTCAGATTTTACTGCAAATGCATTTAATTAGTTAAATATAGCAAAAAATACAAAAATCTACCAAATTTTAACACGGAGTATAACATGTTATATGTCAAGAGTAGAATTTTTTAAAAGTCAAACTCAAATTTGATCGTCACTTTCACTCCAAACCTAATCGCATCCTTTTAAACTCTATGAAACTTCTTCGGAAATGTTTCTGAATGTAAGCATCATACGTGAAAAAGTATACGAAACTAACTCAATTTTTACGACAGTCTCTACATTTGATGTCATGAGATATTGACAAATCATATAATTTTTTACTTAATTTGCGTTTTTTAGAATTATAAAATGACTCACACACTCGGGTGTGGTCATGTTTCCTGGTCAAGAGGTTCTAAATTTCTTTTGGTTTAATGGGTGAGATTTTAAATTAGGCTAAAAGGCATGAATATTATTTTTCAGTCATTTTATTCTATTGTCTTCAACCACTTGCTGTTCAAATTTGATTTGAATCAAAAAATTGCTTGAATTGCAGTTAATTTGTTAATATAGTCCCTCCGTCCCACAAGACAAGGTGCAAGCACTTTTTGAATTGTCCCACGATACAAGGTGTTGCCTCTTCAACCTCGCAAAACAAATACAAAAATATTCTAAATTTTAACATGGATTCTATTAGATGTTGCATGTGGAGTGGAGAAAACGTTTGGAGGGTGAAAGACATTTTTTCGGCTCCTTCTCAGTGTGCTAAAGAAAGGCACAAGGCAAGTAAAAGTTGGTCGTGTGTCAAGGAAAAAGCACACGACGAACTATTACTTCACAGTATGCCAAAAAACGCACGGCTAAGCATAACGACAACATCTAATGTTAACGATCGTTGCCCGCAGAGGTGGGGCTGTTGCTCACAGAGGTGGGGGATTAAAAAATCATCGCTTTTGAAGGACCGATACGGTGGGGAGTGAATGGGAGCCGATAAAAATTCTTCTCGAAGGAGATGGAGGCTTCCAACACACGACTTCGACAAATTACCCAAGTTAGCCCAGTCCACACAGCCACTGGAGTGCTACTGAACCTAGGAACCAACTTCCAACCTCACAGACCCGAGAACGCAGCGGAACACCAAAACTCGAGTCCACTGACCAACACCGGTCAGACCGGTGAGCACCACCGGTCAGTCCGGTCCCTGCTGGTGAAACTTGGTGACTTCCACAGAATAGCTCCACACTGGTCAGGCCGGTGCAACACACCGGTCAGACCGGTCTCAGCCAGAAAGCCCCAAAACACCAAACAGGCCTACCGAGCTCCAAACTGAACCAAACTCGAAATAACAGCAACACAGGACAACAGCCCGAGCAAAATGCCAACAAGGGTTGCACCGGTCAGACCGGTGAGAGGCACCGGTCAGACCGGTGTGATCTGGGCTTCTCGGGATGAACAGCACCCGCGGGTCAACACCTCCAAATCCAAGCCTCGATCTCCCGAATCGCTCCACGGACTTGAACAAGACTTTGGGGATAGTAGGAACACCTCATGTGGAGTCCATAGCCAAGTTTAATCCCACCAAAACTTGTCAAATCAAGAGGAATCGAAGAAATCCTACCAAGAACTCCTCTAACCCTAGAACACCGAAAACCCCAAAATCGAGCCCCTTAATTCACGGATTTGGGAGGGGAATCAAAGGCAAAAGAAGCACGAAGGGTTCCCACAAATTTCCCCCATCAAATCCCCAAGAGCAAGGTCCCGAAAACACCCCAAGAGGATCACAAAGAGAGGGCTCCGAAAATCACCACCAAGAACAACCGGGAACAACACAACAAAGCCTTGAGGAACCACGCCGAATCATCTATACATACCAAGGAGGTTCATACAAGGTCTAGCTTGCCGCCCGATCATCCAACCCTCTCACAAAATCTCACCATGAAGCTCTCAAGCTAGTCCTATGGAAATCCTAAGAAAATAGGAAAGCAAAATGAACTAGGGTTCCAAGAGATAGCTGCCATCCTCTCACCTCATGGGTTATGTGGAGGCAAGCCTAAAGTCTAAAATGCCCTTACTTAACAACTAGGAATACAAGCCCCTCAAGGGCGGTTTTGGAAGTCTTCAGATTTTCTCCATAGAAGGGATGCCCGGCGACCGCACCCTGCATAGCCTCGACGCAAGCCATGCGATCCCGACGCGTGTCCTCTGCTTCGAAGTCTCCGGACTGCGTCATCGCACACCGGTCAGACCGGTCTGGAGCTACTGCAGCACCGTTTTCGG
Source organism: Cenchrus americanus (assembly GCA_947561735.1). Taxonomy (NCBI): domain Eukaryota; kingdom Viridiplantae; phylum Streptophyta; class Magnoliopsida; order Poales; family Poaceae; genus Cenchrus; species Cenchrus americanus. Next base: position 64,701,710 of record OX387240.1, read on the forward strand.
TTCTTCGGTCTTGGCTTTGTGGATCAACCAAGGAACCCAGTGGTTTTCTGGTGAACCACTGGAAACCCTGCGAACTCGGTGTAGCCTCCGCCAATCGCCACTCATGACTCGGCTCCCACGTAGTCCCGGCTCGACCTTGATTTTCAGGCTCAACCAAGAAACCGTCCATGACTTCATCTTGCTGTTCATGCTACCATGCGGCCCGCACTTGACCCCGCTGGCCACCGGGTCCCTCAAACGAAGTCTACTTGTCTTCTCCACACCTGGAGGCCTCACCAGCGACGACCTTTCGCGCTTGTCCTTCACCTGCACCAACACCAGTCAAGCCGCAACCTGCACCTGTAATACTTAGCCAAGAATCAGTCAACACAACGTTGTCAATCACTCATCACACAAGGAAGCGACCATCCACCGGTCCTCAAACCACACATGGTCCTCAATCTCCCCCTTGATGAGTGCATTGACAACACCCACATATAGTAACACGAGAGAAAAGAAAAAGAAAAGAAACGAATAAAAAGAAAACTCCAACAAGCGATCGAAAGCCAAACAAAGACAAAGAGAAAGATCACTTGAAGAAGACAAGTCTCGGACCCCTTAGGCAAGGGCAACGACTCGACACATCCGAGACAAGACTATGCTGAAGCAAAGAGCGCAAACCATCAAACCAAAGCTCGAAAAACCACAAAGAGCTCCCCCTGCACACATGCAAGCTCCCCCTGAACCAATGCAACTCCCCCTTGACGAATGCATGCAAACCACTTGAAGAAAACAGAGCAGCTGCATCAGCTCCGCTCTGACCGGTCAGACCGGTCACCCTCACCGGTCAGACCGGTGGACAAGATCGCCCAACACTTGGGAACTACACCGGTCAAACCGGTGCCCTTCACCGGTCAGGCTGGTGCCACCTGGGAAACTTCCAGAGCTCAAAAATAGCTCGAAACCACCTGAAAACCTTCTAAATGCGTGTAGCAAGCCATTTGAAGCTCAAACTTCTCCCCCTTGTTGACAATGCACGAATCAAGCCAAATATGCAAAAATTGCAACCTAGAGCTTCTCAAATAGGCCAAATTCAACAAAGGATGCTACACATGTCCAAATGAGCAAGTTAGATACTCTATATCTTCGTATCGATCTCAGCTACATGATCACCAAGTTTCACAACCATTGGATGAAGCTAAGATGGATTTCGGCAATTTTGCGAAAAAATTTCCGTCTCATGAGCAAAGTCCTAAACATAAGCAAAACATGTCAAAATGGCAAAGCCACACAAACTTCATGATAGGACAACCATTCTAATCATAAGACCATCACAAACACCCACAAGCACCTCATGTCATGTCAAAGCCACTGAGCCATGTGCCTACTTCTATATATGAGACTTCTCATTGGTAGGCATCATGCAACGGTTTAGCACCCAAATTAAATTAGTTTAAGCACAAATGACATGGGAGCACATTTTCCAAGCATTTGACATTTCATTTTCAGAATCATACTTGGTACATGAAATGTCTTTGCGACAAAAAGGAACTTATGCCCCTCCACAAGATAAAGCAAGAGGGCTAAACATTCATGATGGCAAATGAGCCTTTGGCCCCATATGATCAATAAACTAGCTATCCAACCACAAATTGAGCATAACCAAGCCACTAAAACATGTCAAGATCATATAAAGGCATTTACATATGAGAGAGCATATATGTGACATTTTTCAAAAACATAGCCATCAACCATGGATATAAATCAAGATTATCAAGAGCTAAGCCAAACTAACCATAGCATACCAAACAAGCTCACAAAGACATATATCTCATTCCATGATGAACAATGTATATGAGAGAAGCTTTTCCTAACCAATGCATATGATACAAAATGCATGCAAACTAAGATACAAGGATGCATATACATTATGTTACATATGCCATGCCAAATGCAAGAAATGCACAAAGGAAAGCTATACATATGCTACAAAGGAGCTCCCACACACAAAGCTCACAAACGACCGACTCCTCGAGGGGAGACAAAGAAGGGCTTGACACAACCAGCAAAAAAAGGAGCATAAAACCCACAAGCTCCCCCTAAACACATGCATTAGGTTCAAAGAGCATACAAAGCTCACCTTATACACATGAGATAGGGCAAGGAGCAAAACACACGAAGTGGTTTGACCAAGGCCACACACTTCAAGGTCACAAATTCACTTACCTTTATCATTTCTTCAGAAGTCACTAATCCTTGTCCACCATCCCCGAAAGTGATGTACCTCCATGTCACCACCGGGGTATGAGGCCGGAGAACGGCCCCCGATATCAACCAAATGTTCTCCGGTCCTCCCACCTGCAACTCAGAACCAAGAGCGAGAGCGAGCAAATGACTCAACACTGAGGTTAGTTCCAAAGGTGTTAAACCAGTGTCGGGCCATTTCCTCGAAAGTAGGGTTAGCAACACTCATCCTACCACGCCTATCAAAACTGCGATCCATCTTGTCAAACCTATCAAACCTGGAACCACCATGGGAAAACCACTCCCGTCTTACTGGAGGAGTACGAGTACCACGAAAGAAAGACAATGGTCTGTAGCCCCTTTGAGACTCAAAACTGCGACCTCTCCCAAACTAGTTTTGATCACGAAGTGGAGAACGTCTAGAAAACTCAACACCACCAAACTCAAGGTGCTTACCATCTGTTCCACGACTGAAAGAACTGAACCCTCTAGCATCACGACCAGGGAAACCAAACTCTCTAGCAATCTGCCTAGCACCGGTCTGACCGGTCACCCTGACCGGTCTGGCCGGTGGTCCTCGGCCATCAGCCTTGTCTCCACCTGAGGCTCTCCTATCTCTCCATGCTGGAACCGTATACACAAAACCCTTTCCCTTGGGCAGAGACATACGAGGCTCAGGCACACCGCCATGAGAAGGCTGGAACCTGTCCTTGTTTGCCCACTCCTTAGCCATTCTCGCCTCTCTCCTTCTCTTATAGCAAAACTCTTTCTTGTGACCATCCTTTCCACAAAACTCACAATGGAAACATATTGATCTGGGCTTAGGCTTGGGATGAGGTTCTTCACAAGGCTTCTCACTAGGCTTCCCACATGGTTTCTCACTAGGCTTCTCATTTACCTTCTCGCTCGGTTTTTCTCTCGATTTAAGCAAATGGTTTGGCTTGGATGCAAACTTGTCTTTGGGTGTGGATTGTGGTGGAGCTGGAACATTCCTGAATTTCCCTTCTCTCTCACCATTGCCCTCACCAACCTTATCGAATCCCAAAGCCCAACCATCAAAGCGCTTACAACTAGCAATCATCATACCAAGCTGAGGTTCCTGACTAGACAGCCAACTCAGCACTTCACGCAACTTATTGTTCTCATCCTGCAAATGGTCAACACATTGTGCAAGTTCCAGATTCTTCATAGCATGCAACTCACAAGTAGAACAAGAAGTAGGAATAGGAACTTTCAAATCAGCCTCAAGCAGAACAATGCGAGAACGAAGCTCAACAATTTTCTCATGCAAACAAGGGCAAGAAGTACAAGCACCAAGCAAAGTGGGTCTAGATTGCAGCTCAGCCAACTCAACCCTAAGCACATCTAGTTCCTCACACTTGGAGGCATACTTTTCCCTAAGACCAGTCAAGTCAGCTAGGAAAATATAGCAATCAACACAATCAACCTCATCAGAAACAACAGGACTAGCCTTAAGAGAATCAATTTCAAGCTTTCTATCAAGAACCTGTGTTTCTAGCTCAGCCACTCTAGTCCTAGCATCCTCAAGCAAAGATCTAAGCTCCTTCCTAAGCTTCTTAGCCTCTCTAAGCATGTGATCGCAATTATCAAGCAAGTCAACCAATTCCTCATTCTCCTTGCGCAAGGAAGAGAGCTCATCACATACCTCATCCTCGGAATCTAAGTCCGAGGCGTCCTTCTGGCTTCTCTTGCTACTGGAACTGCGAGCCATGCCGCAGAAGTCGTCCTTGAGGCTGAGGCCCGTCACACAAAGACCGTTGAGATACTTGTCGAGGTTCTTCTTCTTCTTCTTCTTGTCACCCTCTTCGTCTTCATCACTCGAGCTTGAAGACGTGTCCTCAGAGTCAGACTTGATGTCGCTCAATCTCTTCATCTTCTCTCGAGACCGTGTCTTCTTCCCATGTCCATGATCCTTCTTCTTGGACTTCTTCCTCTTGTCCTTGAACTTGTGCGTGTCGTGGTTGTTCACCTTCGGACACTCGGCGAAATAGTGTCCATCCTTGCCGCACTTGAAGCATGTCCTCGTGTTCCTCCTCATGTTCACCCGGTTCTCGTGCAGCCTCTCGAACCGCCTCGTCGGGAGCGCCAGCTCGTCCTCTCCAAGCACGTCGAACTCCTCATCTGGCATAGACATCAAAGAGGACAAAGAGAACATCCTGGTGGATGGGTTAGTGTTAGCCTTTCCTTTCGAACCACCGACGAGGGCAAGACTATGAGAGTCAGTCGGGCCCTCGAGCTTGGCTGTCATGCCCCTATCCACCTCAGCCGACTTGAGCTTCGAGAACAGCTCGTTCACCGTCAGAGTGTCATACTTCTCCGACTCCACAATGGCCTCAAACTTTTCGCCCCAAATCGTACTATCCAAAGAGTGTAAGAGCTTGATGGCTCTATCATGATCATCATACGGGAGCACGTCCACATTGGCCCTCATGTTGTTCACAACCACCGTGAACCTCTAAAACAAGGCATCGATGGACTCTCCGGGGAGATGAGTGAAGTTCTCATACTCTCTCCGGTAAGTCGCATACATCCGAGCCTGAACCTGGGCATTCCCAACATGAGCTTCCTTCAACACCGACCAGATTTTACAAGCCAAGTGCTCGGTGTGCACCCGATCGAACTCAGGCTGACACAAAGCACGAAACAAGTAGTCGACTACCTTATTGTTGGCGTCGAACATGTCTCTCGATCCTGGAGCGAGGAAGTTCATCGGCTGGACATAGCCATTGTCCACCGTGACATCCCAAAGGATCAGACCCTTTCCGCGGAGGAGCGCTGCCATCCGCTTACTCTACATCTGGTAGTTCTTGCCATCGAAGTGTGGAGGACCCGAACCCCATTCCTGGTACACCATCTTTGGATCTTAGACTGGTTAGAGTCAATAAAGACCCGAACCGGCTCTAATACCACTTGAAGGACCGATACGGTGAACCAGAGAGGGGGGGAGTGAATGGGGGCCGATAGAAATTCTTCTCGAAGGAGATGGAGGCTCCAACAAGACGAACGCGACTTCCAACACACGACTTCGACACACTACCCAAGTTAGCCAAGTCCACGGAGCCACTGGAGCGCTACGGAACCTAGGAACCAACTTCCAACATCACATACCCGAGAACGCAGCGGAACACCAAAACTCGAGTCCACTGACCAACACCGGTCAGACCGGTGAGCACCACCGGTCAGACCGGTCCCTGCTGGTGAAACCTGGCGACTTCCACAGAATAGCTCCACACCGGTCAGGCCTGTGCAACACACCAGTCAGACCGGTCTCAGCTAGAAAGCCCCAAAACACCAAACAGGCCTACCGAGCTCCAAACTGAACCAAACTCGAAACAGCAGCAACACAAGACAACAGCCCGAGCAAAAGCCCAACAAGGATTGCACCGGTCAGACCGGTGTGACCTGGGCTTCTCGGGTTGAACAGCACCCGCGGGTCAACACCTCCAAATCCAAGCCTCGATCTCCCGAATCGCTCCAAGAACACCAAAAACCCCAAAATCGAGCTCCTTAAATCACGGATTTGGGAGGGGAATCAAAGACAAAAGAACCACGAAGGATTCCCACATATTTCCCCCATCAAATCCCCAAGAGCAAGGTCCCGAAAACACCCCAAGAAGATCACAAAGAGAGGGCTCCGAATATCACCACCAAGAACAACCGGGAACAAACAACAAAGCCTTGAGGAACCACGCCGAATCATCTATACATACCAAGGAGGTTCATACAAGGTCTAGCTTGCCGCCTGATCATCCAACCCTCTCACAAAATTTCACCATGAAGCTCTCAAGCTAGTCCTACGGAAATCCTAAGAAAATAGGAAGGGAAAATAGGAAAGCAAAATGAACTAGGGTTCTGTTGTGTGGAACTCCCTGGGCCCACTACCTCGATGGGTACCAGGACCGACTACTCGGTGGGCCCCTGGGACTACCTAACTTGCGCTGCACAGTACCTGATGGCGTGAAGCACAAGGACTACAGAGAAGAAGTACTCGGTTAGGAAGCTGTACATGTCCCGCACTGTATAGAAGACTCCTAGACGTACTCGACTAGTACTCTCTCCCTAAACCGACTTGTAACCCTGCCTCCCGGACTATATAAGGCGAGGCAGGGACCCCTCTCTCATCATCTCATCTCACGGCGTAAGATTGCATCATCTTGTAATCGTACCCAATCAATCCAGAGCTACGCAACATACGGGACGTAGGGTATTACGCACCTCGCGGCCCGAACCTGTCTAAATTGTGTGCCACGTGTCTCTTCCTTCGAGTTACCGATCTCGGCGAGGCCACATTCATCTACTTCGGGTACTCCCCTTAGTAGGTTGCCGGTCTAAAACACCGACAACTGGCGCGCCAGGTAGGGGATCTCGCCCGAGATCACATGGCGAACTCGACGGCTCCCATCTACATCAAGCCAACCGTCACCTTCAACCGCGGCGACACCTTCGTCTTCCGCGCCTGGGTCTGCACTGCTGACGGCGCAGGATCCTTCCAACACCGCCTCACCATGCCGCCCAACCCGGAGACCGGCTTCGTGACACTTCCTGAAGTAGTCACGGGTGAACTCGCCGGCAAGTTCGGCGAAATTTCGCTTTTCGACCAACACGCCCGACTTCGAGCTCGGATCCGTTTCCAACTCGAACTCGACGTCCCCGTAGGCTACCGTGTGCGAGCCGGCTGCTCAGCCATCGCATGCGGTCCCCCCACCCCATGAGCGCTCCACGAGTGGCCCCCGCAACCTCTGCAGGGCCCGCACGGAGGCTCCCTCCGCGCGCCGGGCCGGCAAGGAGCCCGTACCCGAGTACAACTCGGACTCCGACACCGCCCCTGGCCACGCTTCGGACTCCAACACCCTCTCCGGGTTCTACTCGGACTCCGCGTACGAGTTCGACTTCGGGTCGGACCCTGAGGACCCCGAGTCCGAAGACAACACTACTGAGCAACCCTTATCAGGGCCGGCTTCTGGGCTGGTTATAACGTCCACACCGGCCGGGAGATTCGTCTACTAGCCAGACCGCAAGCCCGACAACCTGATAAGCGGGGACTCACGCTACGTCGCCTACCTCGACTCGCTCCCGTTCCAGGAGGGAACACCACTCACTCGAGCTGAGGAGTACACTCCAACCGAGGTGGCGAGCTCCGACTCCAGTCTTGGCAACCCCGATCGCCAAGTCTTCATGGTTGCCGGCGACACGCCAGGACCTTCGGGGACGGCAACTGACAAGTACCTCGAAGACATCTCCGCAGACGAGCTGTCTACGGAAGCACCCGCGGATGAGACCGACGCCAGCAGGGACGCTCGACATGAGCGCAACCGAAGACGGAACGAACGGCGCTGGCGTCTCCGAGATAGCGTACCCATCCGCAACCTCGCAAAGGCCCTCGAACAAGTCGAGAGCAGGGTACACACCACCCCTGAGCAATGCCTCATGTGAATCACAGCGATCGCATGCCAAGCTCAGGGGATACGCGCTGGAGAAGTCATCGCCAAGCTCGCAGAAGATGCCTACTTCATGCGGGTCGACAACAGGGTCAACCAGCCTCCTCCCGCCAGGAACCGCGACAACGAAGCTACAAGTCGTAGCGCAGACCTCGGCCGCAACCGTACTCGAGCCGAGCTGCCGGCTCAGCCCAACCGCACTCGTGCGAACGCCGGCGGACCCTCACAGGGTGGCAACAACAATCATGAGATCGTCCCTCACCGCGACCCCGGCGGTGGTGGCCGTGACCCTGGCGGCGGTGGCAGCGATGGCGGAAGCTCCAACCATGGGGCCAACAGGAGGGCCGGCGGCGGGGGCAGTCGCGGCGGTCGAGACCACGCGAACAGCCACGCCTCCGGAGCCTCACAGGGCGGCTACGACGCCTGTCAGAAGATTGAAGAGCTGCGGCGGAAAAAGTCCACCACCGCAGGCGACAACGACGGCTTCCCCGCCTTCTCACCTCGGCTTCGCAACTTTCTCCTCCCCGACAAGTTCAAACCTTTGGGGATCACCAAGTACGACGCGAAGCAAGATCCCATCCAGTGGCTCAGGTGCTACGCCCTCTCCATCAAGAACGCTGGCGGCAACAACGACACCAAGTGCCTCTACTTCCCCTTCTGCCTGGACCAAGTCCCACTCACATGGCTCGAGTCGCTGGACAAGCACTCGATCGACAAATGGGACCAGCTGAAGGAGAAGTTCACTAGCAACTTCGCGTGTGCCATGGGCCGATCGGGTACTCGCATGGACCTGGCCATGGTGAAGCAGGAACAAGGCGAGACCCTCCGCAAGTACATGCGCTGCTTCTTCGACAAGCGCGCCACCGTAGTCGACGTCACCGACAAGGAGGTCATCGACCTCTTCCAAGACGGCCTCTACCACCACCGCACCTTTGAAGACTTCGGTCGCCGCCGCCCCAAGTCAATCCCCAACCTCAAGGACATGATCACTGTTGACGGATAAAAGACGTATCCCTCTACGATCCGCAAGCGTACGGACCCCAGACCTTTTTCACCACGGGATTACAAGCGTTCGATCTACAATGACACACTAGCTAATAAAACCCTAACTATTATTAATCTAGAAGACAACTAAACTACACTAGAGAGAATGATTAAGATATCAAGATAAAAGACACTTGCCCACGGGTCTACGATACTAGAGCATGCAATCGCTTAAAGACATGAAAACCAATCTAATCTATCGGGGGTTGTGACCACGGTTTCGCCCTTTTCCTCCTCTCGCACTGTCACTACGCAAAGGTATTCATGACTAGACCTATGATGGACACGGCGTATTGAATGGATCCAAGGAAGCATTGGAGCTGATCTACTCCCTTTACGGCATGGTAGCTAACCTTAAGCATTAAAGTATATTCAACACAAGATGATAGATAGATAATCTGACAAAGTGCGATTACATCTCAAGATCGATTACAACCCATGGATGAATGAGAAGATTACCCCATCAAGGTGCTGATCATGGCACCATTGATCATGGTTTCCCTTCCGACGGTGTCTTCCTTCTTCTCCACGAGAGGGTGCTTCCTTCGAGGTGGTTGATCTCCCTCCGGAGATCCTCCTCCTCTCTCTCTAGCTTGTGGATGGCCTTCTGGTGCGAATGACTCTCCCTTCTGTTGAATGGCGGTGCCCAGGCTTTTTAGGGTTCAAGATCCTTCGGGTGCAAGGAAAACGGGACCGAACCGGCCACCGAAGTGGGCTGGGCCGGCCGGCCTGGGCCGACCGGCCTGGGCCCACCTCGGCCCGGTTCGGTCGCCCCTTTCGCTCCGTGGGTCCTTATGCATTTATGTACTTTTCCCCCTCCACTTGCATGATTTTGACGATGTTATCCTCGCGTCCAAGATGGAGGTTCTCTTCGCATGAAGTTCGATCTTTTACGCTTCAATCCCCGGGGGTGTTCCTCGTAGCACTTCGGTCCTTGCCACCTTTGGAAGTGATTTCATCAAGCTCATGAACACGAACAAGACTCCGTAAATGCTCCTTTGAACTTGTTGCGAATCTGTCTTTTATATCCACGTTTTCCTACATAAACACAACACTTCCAAATGCATGCACATAGATGAACTTGTTATATGATTAGTGTGCCTAGTGGCGGTTAGTTCCATAATCAAATCCAAACCAAAGTGTAATGAACATGCTAGGTGCACCAAAATACACCGTCAACATCTCCCCCACGCTTAGCTCTTGCTCGTCCTCGAGCAAGTACTCGTAAAAGAACTTCGTCCAAGGTGTTGTAATCGTATACCGCTAATCCTTCTTCACAAGTTAGTCAATCCTTTCATCTTTAATACATAAACACAAAGTAATGATCATCAAACATAAACATGGGCGTTTAGAATCTTTACCACGTCAAGATTTACCCCACAACTCAAACTCTTCACTCGAAGTCTTCAATTTCAGCCATGCTTACTTCTTTGCTTCCATCGAAGGGTTTTTATGATTTTAAAAACAAATTCCTGCAACAAGTATTAGAAAAAACCTTTCTCCAAGCTCTCGCAAGTCACTCATATGAGGTGGCTATCGTAAACCAATTTTATAAAACTCTCACCTCCCATAAGTCTCTCATATAACATGTAAAGTGGAGCTATAGGTAGGGCTAGCGCAATCAACACAAGTATTGTCAAACTAAGAACTTCCTCTAATGGTTGTCTACCTTTCAAAGCCAATGATCATGAGAATTAACCATATGTAGGGACATCAAGGATGAGAAGATTTAGAATGGTGGACATGTGTAAGGGCAAAAGAAAATTATGACTACAAGGCACCGATGACGTCCTCGTTGTCGGATTGCACATGGTTGGAAAAAGAGTGAAAGTTTCGTCTCTCAACAACGTGACATCCTTCCTTACACTTTATTTTTTTTCTTTCACTTGATACATCCCTCTCATATCTTTATTGCTACCTCATCTTTCTCTTTTTTCTTTTTCATATTTTTCATTCTTTCATTCTCATATATATATTTTTTCTTTCTTTATTTCTTTTCCATACTCATACTTTTCTCTTTATTTTTCTCTCTCTTGACAACTTTTCAAAGCTCTCAACTCCTCTCTTTCTCGCATGCATACAATCTGAAATTTTAAATAAATCATGCTAGAGACGAGACGAAACTTTTGAAAGTAGGTTGTGTTCAAGGAATACGATGTACAAAAGAGATATATAGGGTTGGGTATGGAATTCGGCGATGCACGGGACTTCCAAGGTGAAAGTCTCGTTGCCGAATGTATGACGAGGCTAGCAACAAAAGATAAGCACAAGGACATGATCATTGCTCAAAATTAAAACTCACCAAGAGAGAAGGGTCCTTGCCCAACTCATCGTGCTAATCACACTTATGGTTGAGCAAAAAATAAATTGGCTTTGTATAGGATTTTTTATTTCTCTCAACTTGGAAAAAGAGGTTTTGCTAACCATTATTACAAGGGTTTTAAGATAATTTTCAGAACTGAAATCCTCCAACTTTTAGCATTGAACATAGCACAACTAACATGTGAAGCTCAAGATCGAAGTGCGGTATGGGTACTTTAAGTAGTAGCAATTCTACTAAGCACCACGGTAAACATTTTTCAAACCACACACTTGTGTTCATATATCAAGAATCAAAGATAAACAAACAAGTGAATAAAGATAAGCATCACACAAGACACAAAAATAATATATAAAGACTCTTTTTATTTGATTTTCTTGACTCAACACTAATTTAAGACACTTGCAAACTTGCAAAAATTTAATAACACACTCGAAAACTAAGACTCATTAAACTCTAAGACTTTCACTCGAAGATTAAACCGAACCTAAACTTTGAAACTCAAAAGCTAAGGCTAGCTAGCTAGCTCTCCCCCACGCTAAAAACATACGACGTCCTCGTCATATCTTACAAAAATCCTAAGGGGAAAACTAGACCTAGTGGTACTTCAAGCAAGTATAGCACCACTTGCCTCTCATGTTTCCAACCATGCCAAAAAGTTTGCGCACGTTACGGTTAAGGAACTTGTAGTTGTCACCAACTACGTGCTCCAAATCCTCCATACAATGCTTCATCGCTTCCATGGCTTGGAGACATTCATCGACCGACGTGTAGAGATCCCCGATGGATTGACGGCAAGTTCGACAACACATCGGATGCAATCTGAAGGGGTCTTCATCGCCATTGTCTCCACCGTCGTCACCTCCGTCGTCGCCACCTCCATTGTCGTTGCCGCTCTCGTTGCCATCATTACCGTCGCTGTTGGGGCCTTCGGGAGTCCTCTCTTTGGGCTGCTCATCCCAAATGTAGAGGTCGTTATCATCTCTTCCGGCGGCTGCCCACGAGCTCGGGCTACGATCGTCGAAGTAGTCGCTACTCCCATAATCCTTAGGCTCGAGCGACGCCTCCTTGTAGCCTTTGCGCTTCATGCCTTGGATGCGTGCTGACCTTCGAACGGGCATAGGGACCTTCTCTCCTTCGACGGGGTTGCGAGATGCAAGAGCTCCGGTCGGGACACGCCTTCCGCAACGGATGCGTGCGGTCCTCTTGACGGGTAGCTTCAGCTCGCATCGCATCGCCTCCTCCATCGATGGCTTCTTGGCTTCTAGCTTCAACTCTAAGCTTCTTGGGGGCACAATGGCTGCTGCAAGGGTGCAAAATATTGCTTGGAGGGGTTGATTCCCAAGCTCCCAATTCGGCCAAATAAATAGTCCGAAGAGGAAAACCCTGAGAACCTCGTTTTCCTTTTTTAAACTTCCCTTCAAATTTTCTGACCAAAGAAGGAAGTCGAAAAGGAGCAATTCGTGCGAAAATCGGGGACGACGGCCGCCGGGACCCACCTAGGCCGGTCGGCCTGGGCCGGCCGACCCACCCTGTCTCGGGGGCCGGATCGGTCCAGTTTTTCACGTACCGCCCTTATTTCGCCTCCTTAGCCCATGGGAAAAAGTTGGCCCAGTAAATCTTCGCGAGAAACTCCAGAAAACTAAAAGAAAAACTATTTACAGAAATTCATGCCTTGTTTTCTGTCCTAGGCGGGACGTTCGGGCTCTTCCTCCATGGTGAAGACATCAACATGGTGAAGGGGCACAACGTCGGGTTCGTAGTAAACCTTAAGCCGCTGACGGTTCACCACAAATTGATCACCGTTTATATCCGTAATGGATACCGCTCCGTTGGAGAACACCGAATGCACAACATAAGGTCCGTCCCACTTGCTTTGCAATTTCCCCTTTCCGAAGGTTTTAAACCTCGAATTGTTGAGGAGGACCTTATCTCCTTCTTTGAATTCTTTCTTTTTCAATCTTTTATCGTACCACCTTTTGATTCTCTCATTGTATATTCTTGCATTTTCATATGCTTTCAACCTCAACTCCTCTAGCTCGCTTATTTGGATCCTTCGTTTCACCACCGCGGCATCGAGATCGAGGTTCATCTCTTTAATCGCCCAATAGGCTTTATGTTCCAACTCAACCGGAAGGTGGCAAGCTTTTCCATAGACGAATTGATAAGGGGTCATACCTATCAGTGTTTTGAACGCCGTTCGATAAGCCCATAAATCTCCGTCTAATTTCTTTGACCAATCTTTGCCTCCCTTCTCTATGGTTTTGTTGAGAATGCTTTTTAATTGCCTATTTGACGTTTCCGCTTGTCCGTTGGTTTGTGGGTGATAGGCTGTAGAGACCCTATGCTCAATTCCCAACTTGGACAAGCACTTTTTGAAATTCTTCCCGGTGAAGTGAGTTCCTCCATCACTTATCAAGATTCTCGGTGTACCTAAACGGGGAAAAATCACGTTCTTGATCATAGTAATGGACTCCTCCGTGGAAGCTTTACGACATGGTATAGCCTCTACCCACTTGGATACATAATCAACCATGACTAGGATATACTCAAATCCAAATGAGTTTTTAAAAGGCCCCATGAAGTCTATACCCCATACATCGAATATGTCGATTTGTAGGTTGTATTTCAAAGGCATAGAATTTCTTTGAGAGATGTTTCCGGTTCTTTGGCATTCGGGGCATGATGCAACATATCTTTTAGTATCTTCATGCATCTCCGGCCAAAAGAATCCGCTTGACCATACTTTTGCTTGGGTTCGAAAATGGCTATAGTGCCCACCGTACTCCGCCGAGTGGCACTTCCTTAGAATTTCTACCCTCTCTTCTCTTGGCACACATCTTCTCATCACTCCATCATTGCAAAGTTTGAAGAGGTATGGTGCATCCCAAAAGTATTTCCTACTTTCAGAGATTATCTTCTTTTGAGAGTTTTTGTCTAGATGATCGAGAGGCATCTTCCGAATCGCTCGAATGATATCGATCATCCATGTATCCTTATCAAGCACTCTATAGAGGTGGTCATCTCTCATCTTATCTTCTATGGGCTCTTTATCATCTTGTCCACGATTCATCCTAGACCAATGATCGGCCACAACATTTTCCACTACCTTTTTATCACGAATTTCAACATCAAACTCTTGGAGAAGAAGGATCCAAAGAATCAGACGTGGTTTAGCTTCCTTCTTAGCCAAGAGGTACTTGATGGCTGCGTGATCGGTGTAAACAATGACATTCGAGTTCACGATGTAAGATCTGAATTTTTCGAAAGCGAATACCACCACTAGCAACTCTTTTTCCGTAGTGGCATAATTTAATTGCGCCCCAATAAGAGTTTTGCTAGCATAGTAAACGGCGTGAACTCGGCCTTCCTTTCTTTGACACAAAACCGCGCCTACGGCGTAGTCACTTGCGTCACACATGATCTCGAAAGGTTGGCTCCAATCCAGAGGTTGGATGATGGCAGCACTCACCAACACATTTTTCAAGGTCCGGAATGCCGCTAGGCACTTCTCATCGAAGTCGAAGGCCACATCCTTTTGAAGAAGATGCGTTAAAGGCTTAGTGATCTTCGAGAAGTCCTTGATAAATCTTCTATAGAATCCGGCATGGCCTAGAAAGCTAATTAAGGACTTAACATCCGTAGGAGGTGGGAGTTGCTCAACCGTCTCTACCTTAGCCTTGTCCACTTCAATTCCTCTCTCGGATATGACATGTCCGAGCACTATGCCTTGCTTAACCATGAAGTGGCACTTTTCCCAATTTAATACCAAGTCTACCTCCGCACACCTCGTGAGGACCTTTCCCAAGTTTGCCAAGCAATCCACGAATGTCTTCCCGTAAACGGAAAAATCATCCATAAACACTTCAACAATTTCTTTGATGAATTCCGAAAATACGGCCATCATGCAACGTTGAAAAGAGGCCGGAGCATTGCATAGACCGAAGGGCATTCTTCTATATGTAAACGTTCTGTAAGGCATGTAAACGTTGTCTTGTGTTGATCGTCCGGGTGAATGGGAATTTGCATGAACCCCGAGTACCCATCGAGAAAGAAAAAATAAGCGTGGTTTGCTAACCTCTCGAGCATCTCGTCGATGAACGATAGGGGGAAGTGATCTTTCTTCGTCGCTTTGTTAAGCTTACGATAATCAATACACATCCGCCACCCGGTCACGGTTCTTTGCGGTATCAATTCGTTTTTCTCTTTCTTCACCACGGTCAAACCTCCTTTCTTTGGTGCACAATGTACCGGGCTCATCCATTCGCTATGCGGAACCGGGTAGATGATTTCGGCATCAAGTAACTTGATGACCTCTTTCTTTACTACCTCTCGCATGGCATGAGTTAGCCTCCTTTGGTGGTCCACTACGGGCTTACATTGGTCTTCCATTGGTATACGATGAGTGCAAAAGGCTAGGCTAATACCTTTGAGATCATTAATTGAATATCCAATCACCTTCCTATGTTTTTTCAATAAAATCAGCAACGCCTCATTTTCTTTGGGACTTAACTCGTCGCTCACGATGACTGGATAGGTCTTGTCGGGGCCCAATAATTTATACTTTAATTCTTTGGGCAAAGGTTTAAGGTCTACCTCGGGCGCTTGTGGCTCCTCGGGTTTTATTTCTCCTATGTCTTCGAATTTTCCTTCCTCCACGCTTCCATCATGTGGTTCCAAGCCTTTTGTTGCTTCTTCTAGTTCTTCATCTTGTTGATCACTAATTTGATTCTCCATCACTCTTTGCAGCGGGTCTCTAAGGGTTTCAACAAAACAAAGGCTATCTATCTCTTCTACTTCTTCGTCTTCGGGACGAAAGGGTGTAGGGTGTTTAGAAGCACGAAGAAAGTTATATGTGTACTTTGTTCCATTAAGGTTCATTGTCACTTTGCCTTCTCCGGCATCTAACACGACATCAACCAACTTAAGAAAAGGCCTACCTAAGATTATGTGATCATGATTACTATGGTAAGCATCAATAACAAAGAAATCGGTTGGTATAGAATTTCTAGAGATCTTTACTTTCATGTTGCAAGCAATACCTAGAGGTTTAATAGTTCTACCATCTCCTATAATTAATTTCGTTGATGTTGGAGCTAAGTCTAGGTTGTGGTCTTGAACTTTATCGTAAATTTTAGAAGATAGGACACTTACTTGGGCTCCGATGTCGCATAAAGCTTTGCATTGAACTCCGTTGATCTCACAACTCAAGTGTGGTGTCATCTTCTCTTCTTCTTCGGATCTTATCGCGTAGATTTCAGCGAGGCGAGCGTATGGTGATGCTTCGGGCTTGATCCCCATGATTCTCTTCACCTCGGCTATGTGTTCCGGATCCACTATGTCATCTCCGAAGAGTTTTTGAAAATCTCACCGGTGGTTTTAAGGTCGTATGAATCTTCCGCTTTCTTCTCCAGTGGGAAATCCACTTCCAATGCTTTCGCCACTCCCTTTTGATTAGGGAATGGTCTTCTCTTGTCTAATACTTCTCCGTAATCAATAGGAACCCAATCCATTGGTTCGAACTCCCTTAGTGGCTTCGCGCTTGACATGCTTCTCTTGTTCGTCTCATTTGGTACGGCGAAGTCGATGCTCGGGGTAGTTCTTGACTTGATGTGTTCTTCTCTAATCTTTTCTGCGATCGGTTCCTCTTTTGTGACTTCCGGGGTTGCCTCTTTAGAAAAATCAGCACACTTCTTCTTCCTCCAATTATATTCCGGCTCTTCCGCAAGTCTTGTTTCCCAATCTCTTCGCATGGCAGCCGCTTTACTAATTTTTTGTAGAAGTTGGGCGGCTTCCGTGAGTGTTTTCTCCATGAGATCCCCACCTGCACACATGTCGACGTGTTGCATGCAACTAGGGGTTAGGGAAAAGAAAAATGTATGCAAGAGTACGTCACCGGTGAAGCCGAGTTTTGGTCCTTGTTCGATTAACCCATTAAACCTATCCCAGGCTTGGTCTATCCCTTCCTCTTCTCCTTGCATGAAATTGATCACTTGCCTCCTTAGGTATTGAACCTTGCTAATTGGAAAGAACTTCTCGCAAAACTTCTTTGTCAACTTGTTCCAATTGCCTTCAACTTCAAAGGACGCAAACGAATACCATGTCTTTGCATTGCCGGCAAGTGAGTAGGGAAAGAGATTCCATTTGAACCATTCATCGGGAACTCCTTCTTGACGCACCGTGTTGCATATCGTCGTGAAATCCCTTATGTGTCTATATGGGTTCTCCGTAACCATCCCTTCAAACGGGTTTGCCGCCACCATCTCGATGATCTTGGATTTAATCTCATACTTGGTCGCTTCGAGCTTCGAATCCGACTCTTGTACTTTTATGTCTTCACATCGAGGGCTAGCGTAATCCCTTAATGATTTCTCTGGTTCTTCCACGGGTTGATTAACGAACGCCATCTAGACAATAAGATAAAAACAAAAACAAAAACGAAACAAGTGTTTCTTCTAGATAATATATGTTAGATAAAGCAAACGAAAGACAAACTAAAATATAAAACTAAGTTAAATGCAAATCAAACGATGTAAACTAGCTTGCTCCCCGGCAACGGCGCCAGAAAAAGGGGCTTGTTGACGGATAAAAGACGTATCCCTCTACGATCCGCAAGCATACGGACCCCACACCTTTTTCACCACGGGATTCCCAAGGTTCTTGTCAATCCGCGGAGCAAGGGGATTACAAGCGTTCGATCTACAACGACACACTAGCTACTAAAACCCTAACTATTATTAAACTAGAAAACAACTAAACTACACTAGAGAGAATGATTAAGATATCAAGATAAAAGACACTCGCCCACGGGTCTACGATACTAGAGCATGCAATCGCTTAAAGACATGAAAACCAATCTAATCTATCGGGGGTTGTGACCACGGTTTCAACCTTTCCCTCCTCTCGTATGGTCACTACGTGAAGGTATTCATGACTAGACCTATGATGGACACGGCGTATTGAATGGATCCAAGGAAGCATTGGAGCTCTACTCCCTTTACGACATGGTAGCTAACCTTAAGCATTAAAGTATATTCAACACAATATGATAGATAGATAATCTGACAAAGTGCGATTACATCTCAAGATCGATTACAACCCATGGACGAATGAGAAGATTATCCCATCAAGGTGCTGATCATGGCACCGTTGATCATGGTTTCCCTTTCCGACAGTGTCTTCCTTCTTCTCCACGAGAGGGTGCTTCCTTAGAGGTGGTTGATCTCCCTCCGGAGATCCTCCTCCTCTCTCTCTAGCTTGTGGATGGCCTTCTGGTGCAAATGACTCTCCCTTCTGTCGAATGGCGGCGCCCAGGCTTTTTAGGGTTCAAGATCCTTCGGGTGCAAGGAAAACGGGACCGAACCGGCCATCGAAGTGGGCTGGGCCGGCCGGCCTGGGCCGACCGGCCTGGGCCCACCTCGGCCCGGTTCGGTCGCCCCTTTCGCTCCGTGGGTCCTTATGCATTTATGTACTTTGCCCCCTCCACTTGCATGATTTTGACGATGTTATCCCCGCGTCCAAGATGGAGGTTCTCTTCGCATGAAGTTCGATCTTTTACGCTTCAATCCTCGGGGGTGTTCCTCGTAGCACTTCGGTCCTTGCCACATTTGGAAGTGATTTCATCAAGCTCATGAGCACGAACAAGACTCCGTAAATGCTCCTTTGAACTTGTTGCAAATCCATCCTTTATGTCCAAGTTTTCCTACATAAACACAACACTTCCAAATGCATGCACATAGATGAACTTGTTATATGATTAGTGTGCCTAGTGGCGGGTTAGTTCCATAATCAAATCCAAACCAAAGTGTAATGAACATGCTAGGTGCACCAAAATACACCGTCAACAATCACGTCCTGGGCGGATGAAGAAGACAAGGCCAACGCCAAGTACGATGCCATCCGCGGCAAGAGCAAGCAGAACACGGGCGGCGGCAGCGGCAACAACGGGAACCAAGGCGGTCGCAACAACAACAACTACTCGGGTCCCAACTGCAAGCGCAAGCCAGACAACACTGTCGCGGCTATCCAGCGCCCTGCGAAGGAGAACTCGAAGAAGACCTTCGGCGGCTTCAAAGACTTGCTGAACGAGAAGTGTCCGTGGCATCTGGACGGCAACCACACCACCGAGCAGTGCTACCAACTCAGGCGAGCACTCAAGGGTACTCCAGAGCCACCACACCCTCACGACAAGAAAGGCAAGAAGAAGAATGACTGAGGCAATGACGACTTCTAGGAACCCGACAAGACTGTCAACGTCCTCTTCGGCGGACTACCCAGCAGACGGGAACAAAAGGCTACCCGTCGAGAAGTCATGAGCATTGAACCAGCGGTTCCGATGCCTCTCAGGTGGTCGGAGGTACCCATTACCTTCTCCCGCGTGGATCAATGGACCAACTTCTCCGAACCAGGGCGTTTCCCTCTCGTCCTGAAGCTAGTGATCGCAGGCTCCAGGCTCAACAAGGTCCTCATCGATGGTGGAATCGGGCTCAACGTCCTTTTCACCAAGACCTTGAAGAAGATGGGGCTCGACATCACACACATGCTCACCAAGGGCTCCTCGCCCTTCTACGGCATCGTCCCCGGGAACGCGGCTATCCCACTGGGCTCAGTGGTCCTGCCAGTTACCTTTGGGGAATCTCGGGACAACTATCGTACCGAGTACGTCAAGTTCGAAGTCACGGACTTCGAGACGTCCTACCATGCCATCCTCGGCAGACCAGCTATCGCCAAGTTCATGGCGGTACCCCACTACACCTACTTGGTACTCAAGATGCCAAGCCCAGCAGGTGTACTCTCACTCCAAGGGGACTTGAAGATCTCGCACGACTGCGACACGGAAGCTGTGGAGATCGCCTCCACAAATCAAGTACCCAATTCTATGATGGAGATCTACGCTGCGTCAAAGAAGCTTGCCCCAAGTGAACTCGACATCCTGGAGAAGTTGAACAAAGCTAACAAGCCTCAGCCAGCTGAGGAGGTTCTGGTCAAAACAATTGACCTCGGGACAGGCGACAGCAGCAAGACCACCACCATCGGGGCGGGTCTCGACTCCAAATAGGAAGACGCGCTCATCAACTTCCTCCGGGCTAACCGCGACATCTTCGCGTGGAAGCCAGCGGACATGCCAGGGGTGCCCAGGGAGTTGATCGAGCATTCCCTCAACGTCGATCCTAAAGCTACCCCGAAGCGACAACACCTCCGCCGCTTCGCCGACGACAGATGGGACGCCATCAAGAAGGAACTCGCCAAACTACTCGCGGCTGGCTTCATCAAAGAAGTCTTCCATCCTGAGTGGCTCGCCAACCCCGTCCTCGTCCGCAAGAAGAACTCGAACGAGTGGAGGATGTGCGTCGACTACACCGACCTCAACAAGCACTGCCCGAAGGACCCCTTCGGGTTGCCGCGGATTGACCAGGTCATCGACTCCATGGCGGGCTGCGACCTGCTCTGCTTCCTCGACTGCTACTCCGGGTACCACCACATCGCGATCAAGGAAGAAGACCAGGAGAAGACCGCGTTCATCACCCCGTTTGGCGCGTACTGCTACACGACCATGTTCTTCGGGTTGAAGAACGCTGGCGCTACATATCAACGAGCTATCCAGGCATGCTTCAAGAGGCAACTCAACAAGAATGTCGAAGCCTACGTGGATGACGTGGTCGTCAAGACCAGAAACTCCAGCACCCTCATCGATGATATTGAAGAGACTTTTGCATCCCTGCGCGAGTACCGCTGGAAGCTCAACCCGAACAAGTGCGTCTTCGGCGTACCTTCGGGCAAACTACTCAGCTTCATCATCAGCCATCGCGGCATCGAAGCCAACCCCGAGAAGATCTCCGCCATCACCAGCATGAAAGCTCCCACGTCCATCAAAGACGTCTAGAAGCTGTCCGGATGCATGGCGGCCCTGAACAGATTTATCTCGAAGCTTGGAGAACGGGGGCTCCCCTTCTTCAAACTACTCAAGCACCAAGAGAAGTTCGTGTGGACTCCAGAGGCGGACCAAGTCCTTGCCCAGCTCAAGAACTTCCTATCGAAGCCACTAGTCCTCACGGCTCCTCGCAAAGGCGAGCGGCCCATCGCTCTACCTCGCCGCCGCGACTACTCACGTGGTCGATGATCGCCATCATCGTCGAGCGGCAGGAAGACGGCCACGCCTACCCGGGTCCGGCCGACCGTCTACTTCATCAGCGAGGTCCTGTCAGAATCCTAGACACGCTACCAGCCCGTACAGAAGCTTCTGTACGCAGTGCTCATCACCTCGCGAAAGCTACGACACTACTTCCAGGAGTACTCGATCTCCGCCGTCACCAACTACCCACTCGGCGACATCCTGCGGAACCAAGATGCTACTGGAAGAATCTTCAAGTGGGCAGTCGAACTCGGAGCCCTCAACATCGACTTCAAGCCACGCACAGCCATCAAGTCGCAGGCAATAGTCGACTTCATGGCGGAGTGGCGGGAGAATCAGCTACCTACTCCAACCGAGCGACCAGAGCATTGGGTGATGTACTTCGACGGCTCACTCAACCTCGAGGGCACAGGTGTCGGAGTACTCTTCATCTCTCCAACGGGCGAACAACTCAAGTACGTCCTGCAGATCTTCTGGAAGGTCTCAAACAACGAAGCCGAGTACGAAGTTGTCCTACACGGGCTCCGCCTCGCTGCTTCACTGGGCATCAAGCGGCTACTAGTCTACAGTGACTCCGCAGTGGTCATCAACCAAGCAACAAGTCCTGGGACCGCAACAAGGAGAACATGGACGCCTACTGCCTAGAAGTCCGCAAGCTCGAGAATAAGTTCTATGGTCTCGAGTTCCACCACATCGTCCGCGACAACAACGTTGCAGCGGACGTCCTGTCGAAGCTTGGCTCTACTCGCGCTCAAGTACGAGCGGGTGTCTTTGTCCACGAGCTTCACACGCCATCCATCCCGGAGTCGGTGCCACCGACCACCGCCCTAGCGCATCCCCTAGCTGGACAGGAGGTCATGATGATCGACGTGGACTGGAGACAACCCTTCATCGACTACCTCAGCGAGCAGAAGGTTCCCTCGGACAAGAACTTGGCCGAGCAGCTCCTCCGCCGCGCCAAGTCCTACGTTCTCGTCGGAGACGAGCTCTACAGGCGGGGCACATCTTCCGGAGTACTCATGAAGTGCGTCCCCAAACAAGAAGGCAAGGACATCTTGGAGGAGATCCACAAGGGCGTCTGTGGCAAACACGCGTCCTCTCGCACGCTGGTCAGCAAAGCCTTCCGACGAGCTTTCTACTGGCCCACAGCTCTGGGCGATGCTGAAGAACTCGTCAGAAGGTGCCAAGGGTGCCAGTATTTCGCCAAGCAGCAACACGTCCCAGCCTACAAGCTAGTCACCATACCGCCAACTTGGCCTTTCACCTGCTGGGGGCTCGACATGATTGGGCCACTGCCAACTGCGCCAGGTGGATTCAACAGAGTATTGGTGGCCATTGACAAGTTCACCAAGTGGATCGAGGTCAAGCCGGTCACATGCCCCAAGGCTGACAGAGTACTCGACTTCCTGGATGAACTCGTGCATCGCTACGGACTACCCCACCGCATCATCACAGACCTGGGCTCCAACTTCAACAACCACCAGTTCTGGGAGTACTGCGAGAACAGCGGGATCGACGTCTAATACGTCTCAGTTGCCCATCCTCGGGCCAACAAACAAGTCGAGCGCGCCAACGGGATGGTGCTCTACTCTCTCAAGAAGCGGCTACACGACGCTGCTAACTCTAAAGGAGGCAAGTGGATCAAGGAACTACCCAATGCACTCTAGGGGCTACGTACTCAGCCCTCCAAGCCAACGGGGCAATCTCCTTACTTCTTGGTCTACGGCTCCGAAGCAATCCTCCCTGCTGATGTCATATGGGATTCACCAGCAGTGGAGCACTACGACGAAGGCGTCTCTGAAGACAGCAGACGAGTTAACATCGACGGGCTTGAAGAAGCTCGCTGCACCGCCCTCGTCCAATCTGCAAGGTACCTGGAGGGTATCTGACGCTACCACGATCGCAACGTCAAGGAACGCTCCTTCAACGTTGGCGATCTCGTCCTCCATTGCATCCAGAACACGGAAGGACTACACAAGCTCAGCTCCCCCTGGGAAGGTCCCTTCACAGTCGCAAAGGTGACCGGGCCGGGCTCCTACCGCCTCCAGACACTTGAAGGCGAAGACATCAACAACTCGTGGAACATCGACCAGCTCTGTCGGTTCTACGCCTAGTCTACACGACTACCCTGGGGGCTCAAGTCTACGCGACTACATCAAGGCCCCTCCGCCGTAAGTGGCCTCCGGGTCCAGGCACTAGTCTTCGGACTACTTCTCCGCCGTAAGCGGCCTCCGGGTCCAGGCACTAGTCTTCGGACTACTTCTCCGCCGTAAGCGGCCCCCGGGTCCAGGCACCAGTCTCCGGACTACTCCTCCCCAGAATCCAGCCCATGCGGCTACCTACGGATCCTGGCCTGCGACGAGCGACGAAGGACTATAGCAGCGGTCTACTGAGAGACCATGTACTCCTAGATCCAGCCTATACGGCTACTTACGGATCTACTGCTGTAAGCAGCTACACGCCCTAGCACTACTTAGCCGTAGGCGGCCTCCGGGTCCTGGCGACTACATTGTAACTACGGCCCTGGCCATCCAGGTGTACTTCTTCAGTAATAAAGTTTGATTGTTCATCAACTGCTTTACTGTCTTCTTCCCTCTGCGGGACTACTACCGAGTACGACTACTCGTGACAACTCCACGATGGGACTCCGCATTCAGAGATCGCGGCAATGAGTACTCATTGATGGAAGTTTTTCTTCATTGATACTTAAACAATTTCATTACAATTGTTTTTGTACAACTACTGCTACGAGCTAACTATTACAGGACTACTGGAGATTGAGCTTCTCGGCGACTTGATCTGCAATAGGCGCCATCTGCTCTAGCAGCTCCGCATACTGCTCATCAGTGTAGTTGGCGGCTAGCCCGCTGGCGACTACATCTACGGGAGCCTTCGGGAAGTACGGCTTCATGAAGTTCAGCACCTGGTACGGGATCGACTTTGCCAAGTGCTTCACGTAGATCGCCAGCCGGCTGGGGGCTTCCTTCAACCAGTCCACCAGCGGTGCTATCTTGGGACCGCCAGGATGAGGCACCAGTAGCCTCGCAATGGGGAGCGCGGCTTCTTCAAGTTCCTTGAGCTGGGCCCGCAGCTTCTCGCAATCCTCATTCAGCTTCTGCAATGATTTGTCGCAGTTGACGAGGTCACGGTCTGATGCAATACGGAGCTCCATGTGCTTGTCGCACTCGTAAGCAAGCTCCTTATAATCTAACTCCAGTACCTGGCGGGCCTCCAGCTCCCGGTAGAAAAGATTCTTCAGATCAGTCTCCGAAGTCTTCAGCTGATCTACCTGTCGGTGTTTTAGAACGGCAAACCTACCAAGGGGTACCCGAGGTAGTAGATTGTGCGGTGAGGATCGTGATCGGTTGACCGAGAACTCGAAGGTATGCGCAAGGACACGGGACACAAGATTTATACAGGTTCGGGCTGCCAAGGTGGCGAACCCTACGTCCTGTTTGGGGGATCAAGTATGGCGCCCTGCGCTTGGTGTTGTTTGTCCCCGGAGGGATTGGGGATGTGCGGCTAGGTACCCGGCCCTCCCTTATATAGTCCAGGGGGCGGGTTCCTAGTCGGTTACAAGGCAGGAGTCCTAGTAGGATTACACGGAACGAGTCCTAGTAGGAGTACAGGGGAATTCTAGTAGGAATCCGTCTTCTACTATTCTTCCTTCCTTGCATGAGTACCCGGGGTGTATGCCCGACAAGCCCCCGAGCACGTTGGAGTCGAGAGTAGTAGTTCGAGTAGTCTTGAAGCCTCTTCGAGTAGTTCTTGAGCGTCCTCGAGTACTGCTTAGAGAAGTCTTCAATAGTACTTGAACCGGCCGCGAGGCTGGAAGGTGGTCCGACTCATCGGTCTTGAAAAAATTTGAATGATGGGTGTAGCATAGCAGCCCCCGAGCCTTGAAATGATTAGGTAATCAATCCAAGGGTCTTCAGTGTTCGCGAAGCCATCATCCGAGTACACTTGCAGCGTGTAGCCCCCGAGATAAGAGAGCTGTATGAGCCACGTCGAGTAGTGATTGGTGAGGAGCCCCGAGCTTGGGAGCGAGCGAAGCATGCTGAAGTTATCTTCAAGTAGCCCCCGAGCTGGAGAGATTCCAAGTAGCAGTTTGGCGTGGAGCTTGAGAAGTAGTCGTGCCGTCAGAGCGGACTTTAGAATGCGACTTGAAAACCGAAGTCGACTTTGTGCCGCGCGGAGCGGACTTTTAGATGCGACTTGAAATCCGAAGTCGACTTTGGGATGCCGCGCAGAGCGGACTTTGAGATGCGACTTGAGAACCGAAGTCGACTTTAGGATGCCGCGCGGAGCGGACTTTGATATGCGACTTTAGAAGTCGACTTTAGGATGCCGCGCGGAGCGGACTTTGAGATGCGACTGCAGTAGTCGACTTTGTGCCACTCGGGGTGGACTTAAGATGCAAAAAACGAAAAGCACTTTCCGGAAAGCCAAAGCGAATAAAAAATCAGAAAAAAACGAGTAGTTTTGCCGCCGGAGCGGACTTAAGATTGCGACCGGAGTCGGCTTGTGCCACCGGAGTGGGCTTGGGTGCGACCGGAGTCGGCTTGTGCCACCGGAGTGGGCTTAAGTACCCGAGCCATGGATTTCAGACCCAAAGTACAGTTGCCGCCAGAGCGGGCTTGTGCCACCGGAGTGGGCTTAAATACCTGAGCCATGGGTTTCAGACCCAAGGTACGATTGCCGCCAGAGCGGGCTTGTGCCACCGGAGTGGGATTGAGTACCTGAGTCATGGATTTCAGACCCAAGGTACAGTTGCCGCCAGAGCGGGCTTGTGCCACCGGAGTGGGCTTAAGTACCTGAGCCATGGATTTCAGACCCAAGGTACGGGTGCCACCGTAGTGGACTTGAAGGTGCGACCGGAGTCGACTTGCGTACCTGGGCCATGGATTTCAGACCCAAGGTACGGAGCGCGAGTACTTAGGGTACTTGGACCCATGGTACAGAGCGTGAAGACCACGTGCAGCTAGGTTCCATCGTCGCCAGGACCCGAGGGCCGCTTACAGCTAGGTTCCATCGAAGCTTACACACGTAGTATGCCATCGAAGCAGGCGAAGATGCGACCGGAGTCGACTTTAAGTTGCCGCACGGAGCGGACTTTAGAATGCGACTTTAGAAGTCGACTTTAGATTGCTGCGCGTAGCGGACTTTAGAAACTGCCTCCTAGGGATAGCCCCCGAGTTGATGAAGTAGACTCGCGGCGACTTGATTGATATGCCCCAAGAGTAGTCAGCAGAGTGTAGCTCCCGTGAAAACCCGCCGAGAAGCATACACAAATGAGTAGTCGGCAAGTAGTCCTACATGATGAGGAGAACAAGCCAAGAGAACAGTAATCATTTAAATAAATGACTTAGCTGTTGCTGCCTGGGCAGACTGATGATGAAGTCGTGGCGGTCGGTGATGGAGCCGCGACGGTTGTTGTTGAAGTCGACTAGTCAGAGTTGATTCCGGCTAGTTGCTGGGGGCGTGACTGCCGTTCTCGACTAGTTTGGAAAACTAGTCGAGATGAATGGTCAACGCGATGCGACCGGAAGACGACATCGTGGCGGCGCGCGGCGTACTCGAAGTAGAGCCAGTGTTGCCGCGAGACAAGTAGTCACGACGCACGACGTGGATGAAGTAGAGCCAGCGTGGCCGCAAGACGAAGTCGCGGGGCACGGAGTAGTCGACGACGAGACTGCGTGACGCGGAGTAGTCGACGACGAGCGGCGCGACGAGCCGCGTGACGAGCCGCGCGACGTGCCGAGGCACCCGCACGTGCGGCGGAGGTGAAGTAGTCGACGACGAGCCCGAAGTAGTCGGCGACGAGCCGCGCGAGGAGCCGCGTGACGAGCCGCGCGATGTGCCGAGGCACCCGGACGCGCGGCGTAAGCGAAGTAGTCGACGACGACACCGCGCGACGACGAGCGGCGCCGTTGACGGTGAATTTCCGTCAACCTAGAGTACTTGTTATACATTGGTTTCGATTATGATTTGCAACTAACCCGCCACTAGGCATACTAATGATATAACAAGTTCACACTTGCATGTCGATTTTGGAGTTTGTTGTTTACGCAGGAAATCTACGCTAAAGAGGAGACTTTCGGGATAATTTCATCAAGCACTTCAAGAGAAGATCATGAAGCCCGTCACAAGTCAAGACACGAAGTGAACAAGACTCCAAACAACCCAAGGACCGAAGCATCAACACGCAAAACTCCGGGGACTTGGATGTTTACCAACGGGATCAACTCGGCCGAGAGATATTCTCGCAGCTCAGGACAGCATGATTTTTCGGTACAGATTCGGAGGCTTAAACGGTCTTAAATGGCAAAAGTTTGACTACCAAAGTTGTGGGCCTCGACGATACCTTCGATTTGGACATGTGGAAGGCCCAATTTGGATAAGGGAGCTAGGAGATATGGCCCCCGAAATCCCTGCTACGCAGTCAGTCCGAAATCAGAACAGATTATCTTCCAAGGCCGATTTGGAGATCTTATCTTCGTTTTTAAGGAAAGAAATGAATACCAAAGTTGAAGATAATTTCGTGGCACACAACCTGGACACCGAATTTGCATTATTTGGTGTCCAGACGTGGGAGATATTGCGCTGGCAAGGAAGGACTGCGAATCAGGAAAATCTGGACGAGGCTGATTTTATGGAAACCAAGTTTGCTTCTCTCCCAAGGAGGATCTCGTGCAAGGCAAGGTGGAGCACGCCCAAAGGCACCCCAAGGACATAAATACAACCCCCTAGGCGCCCCAAGGTGGTGACCCATCGAACAAATCATCCTACCGACGCCAATCACCGAACACCGCCGCCGCAAGATGAGGGACGAGAGTTAGATGAGCTCGTCGCAAGGATCAATGCCGGTGGAGAGAAGGAAGCAAGAGGAGGACTCCAAGCCGCTGGCTTAGGGGTGTTCCCAAGCTCCATCGCCGCCATCTTCATCGACGACGTTCTCCGGAGTCTCAATCACCCCTATGTGCTTCAATCCGTGTAAGATGATGGGGTAATGTCTCCGTTCATCCCTAGGATTAGATGGATACATGCTATGTGATCGCTACTCGATTTGTCGTTTCAATCTATTGTTTTCATGTTGATGATGCTTTGATGATTAAGGTTAGCTACCGTGTTTTTCGGGCGTATGATATCCGCTACTCCCATAGATTCCATCAACATACCGTGTCCATCATAGGTCTAGTCACGAATACCTTCGCGTAGTGACAGTACGAGAGGAGGGAAAGGGCGAAACCGTGGTCACAACCCCCGGTAGATTGGTTTACCGCTTTCGTGTAGTAGATGCATACCATGTTATCCTAGATCCTAGGGAGGGAACGCTTATCTTTCTTGCTCACTCTCTTGTGTTCACCCTTTATCATCTAGTTTATCCCTAGATTTGTTTGATCAACTTAACTTAGATTAACTTAGGTAGATTGTCTTTACTTTTAGTTTAATAATCTCTTTCAAAGGTTTTCCATTCGACTAGATTAGTACTTGGTTAAGCGCTAGTAATCCCCTTGCTCCGCGGATTGACAAGAACCTTGGGAATCCCGTGGTGAAAAAGGTGTAGGTCCGTACGCTTGCGGATCGTAGGTGGATACGAGTTTTATCCGTCAACAAGCCCCTTTTTCTGGCGCCGTTGCCGGGGAGCAAGCCAGTTTGCTACGTTTAATCTAGTATTAATTTTGTTGATTACTAACACCTAACCCTTATTTTCTAAAAAAAAAGAAAAAAAATCTTTTTTGTTTTTCTTTCTACTTTTCTTGTGCCTAGATGGATTTGTTCACCTCACCATTGGAAGACGAAGAGATGTCGCTAAGGGAGCTAGCAATGCCGTCAATGGAAGACATTGAGATGCAAAAATCAGATTTGGCGCTTGCTACAACCCACTATGAATTGAAGCCGGAATCATCAAGTTAGTGGCGACAAAACCATTTAGAGGATTGGAGGATGACAACCCATATAGACACATTAAGGAATTCACGATGTTATGCAACACGGTCCAACAAAAAGGAGTTCCGCCGCTTGGTTCAAGTGGAATCTTTTTCCATTCTCTCTCGAAGATGAAGCGCGAAGATGGTACACACTTGCGTCCGTTGAAGCAAAAGGAAATTGGGATGAGCTAGTGAAGAAGTTTCTTTTGAAGTTCTTTCCCATAAGCAAGGTCCAAGACTTAAGGAGGCAAGTGCTCACTTTCAAGCAAGGAGAGGATGAAGGAATCGATGAAGCATGGGACCGATTTAATGAACTACTTGAGCGAGGCCCGAACTTGGGATTTTCCGGTGACTTGATGTTGCATACCTTTTATTTTTCACTAACCCCTAACTCGTCTCATTTTGTAAGCATGTGTGCGGGCGGTGATATAATGGATAAAACAATTAGTGAAGCCGCACAAATCTTACAAAGGATAAGCAATGGACAAAGAACAATACGAGATTGGCAAAGATGTTGTCGAGAGGAGCAAAATGACAAAATCAAGCCCAAGGTGCTTGCTGAAATTTCTGAAAAAGATGAACCGAAGGTCAAGGAAGATGAACCGACCATACAAGAAAGTGAAGATCCACTTCCCAAGGTAAGAGAAGTCATTTCGGATGTTAAAAATGTTGAAACTAACATGAATGTAGGCCGAAGTATGTGGAATGCTAGACCATTGGCGGAGTTCAAGCAATCCGGTTGGGTTCAAGTTGATTTCGCCCCACTAATCAACTACCAAAGGAAGGAGGAACGCCGACACGTTGCCAAACTAATTGAAGATATATTTGATCAAGAGATGAGTGGAGAGTCGATCCAAAAGATGTTTGAAGAAGAAAGAGAAGAAGGAGATGAAGGATGGATCGACCGGTTTGACAACTCAAAGATTTATGATGAAGGAAGAGAAGAGTACAACCGTGATGAGCCTAGTGACTCAAAGGATAAATGGGAGGAGATAGGACTCAAGCTAGATGATAGCTTGTGTGCTATTGAAGCCTACACACTAGCAAATCAAGACATGGAAGGACTCAAGGATGAAGGAAAGAGTGAATCAACAATGAGCGATCTTGACGACATGTGGTACATGGGAGATAAAGAAAGCAACATACAAGACTTTGAAGATGAAGATTTGGTTGATAAAGAAGACTTCAAAGAAGAGATGAATGCGTACATAGTTGAAGGATTACATGTTCCACATATTGAGTTGAAGAAATTGCAAGATGGTGATGAAGAGGCAACTACACTTGTTGAGATCGATTCGCCTTCAACACCGCTTGATGAACCAAATATCACTCTTGTTGAAAAATCTCTAAGGCCAAGGTACGCGCTGAAGTTTCAAGATATTATTGGTATTGATGTTGATAAATTCAAATACTCATGCTCCACCAATAGTATGAATGATAGTTTAATGTCTATGCCTTGTTCCAATAGTGATCATGTTGATAGGCTAGATTTTCTTGAGAATGAAAAAGAGGAAACATTTATGTTTGATCCAATTAATCTCACACCTAAAGAACCTTTGCCTAATGATGAGCTAAGTGCTATGCATGAAACATATGCTTCTTTTATTTACACCTTGACTTGTTGCTACAATTCACATGTGGTGTTAATTATGGACGCGTATGTTTACAATAAGTTTTGTAAATCTCGATCATGCTTTGCGCTTGGTCAAGCTAATGACCTTAAAGAATCATATGTCGGGAAAGGCCCGATTTTCACTAACCATGTAGACAAGGCTTGAATAATGAAAAAAGAAGTCATGCCTAAAAGAGTTGCAAGATAAATCATCAACCTCTCCGAATCCCGCGATGGATGCTGCTGTCTTCATCAATTTGAGAGCTTGTTCAGATGTGTACAAATGAAGAAAATGAGATATTCAGAAGCTCCATCAAATTATCATTCCAACGCATCAAGAACCAACAAGTTTGAAGACCCGTGCAAGGAGTTATGGAGAAAACATTGAGCGTTGCGCGTTCTGAAATTTCAGGACAGATTTCATCGCCGAAGTAAAACGGACGTAACTCTCTTGTCCGGAGTCCGATTTGAGCAAATAAAGACTCGTTGGAAAGGAAATTTTGTGCACTGTTCAATGGAGTAGAGCTTGAGTATACTTTCTGTTCTGGACATTAAAAAAATAATAGAGTGAAGGCAGCATCGAAGGATGATAGAGAAGGAGATAACGATGAAACAAAAGGATGCTTTGGGCAAGTCTTTTATAAGTGATCAAGCACAACATGGGAAGTAAATTAAAGCTGCATTGGTACCTTTTCTACTTGCATGAAGGGCCATGGCTATGCAACGAAAAAAAGGTATGTGAGAAAGTCGAGCTTTATGACTTTAAATGAAGCGCTTTTCGGGAGGCAACCCGTTTCTTTATATTTTTACTACTTTCTTAGAGAAAATAAAGAATGGCACTATCTTATGATGATCAACTTGTGGTTATTAATCTAAGTTCAGTTTTCCTTTTTAGAACCACCATCATGTTCATGATCATATTTATTTATTTGCATACATTGCATTTTGTTGTCCTCGTGATGTTTCTTTGTGTATACATGTTTTGCACATAGTTGGCTTGGTTGTTTTATATACTTAATGATGTATGCTTCATTTTCCATGTTAATACTTCATAAGGCATTATGAGTATTTTCCTTTTGTGATCTTGTGTAAACGTGGTGTTTAAACATGATTGCGGACCATCATCGTTAAGTTCGATAAACCTAGCTGGCTTTTCATATGTTTTCATGTTGCTTTGGTTAGTTTATAAGCTTTGCAATGCGCTTAATTTTTCTTGTGCTATAAGAGTTATTGATTTAGGGATAGACATGGTGTTTTAACCCTAGATATATAAACCTTTATGGCTATGGAGAAATTCAGCAACCTAGTTGTAAACATGGTGTTTAGAACTAGGTGAAAACATTGTCTTGTTTATATGCTTTCCTATCATGTGCATACACACCTTGCATCACGTACACTCATTAGGTTTTTATTCCTCATTAGACTAATTATGCCACAAGTTAAGAATCTTAGGAGACATTGTTGGATTGTTGGCAATTCTATCTACTCCCAACCGTCACCTTGGGGGTAGAATGTGCGTTTAAAACGTCTTACAGGCAAGATAAAGACTCTCACTACAAGGAAACTGAAGGATGGCTAAGATAAAAATGCTTTGTCTTCTTCTTCCATGACTAGCAAAATGCTAAGCATGGGGGAGACCCTGAATCTTCAACATGGAAGTGCAACATGACACTCTAGAAGATAGAATGATAAAGATTGTTAACATCTCCGGATCAATGCGCAAGAAGCCACCAATCTCATCAAAATTCTGCATGGTCTCGAAGGGAAAACACTGGATATTTTTGGATATTTAGAAGCCCCATGAAGTTACGATTCCAACAAATCAATAATCAAGACAATCGGAGGTTCCTACAAGCGGTTATGCCCGAATCACCGAGTGCAACACGTCCTGAAATCAGTTTTGGACAGCACGCAGCGCTGAAGTAAAACGGACATAGCTCCCTTGTTTGAACTCCGTTTTTGATGAATGACCACACATTAAAAAGGTAATTTCATAAACTTTTCAATAGAGCTATATTTCGATATATTTTCTGTTCTGGACAGAGGGGGAAATCCATGAAAAAGAGACAGCAAGGAGATGATGAGAACAAGAAAGAGGAGATGGTGATGACAACATTGAAGAGAAGGGTGACCAATGACTCCATTAAGCATACAAGATCAAATTCATAAGTTTAGGAGCATTAATAAATCAATACAAAAGCAAAAGCCACATCGATACATGGAGATGTCGGAAGAAGGCAACGAAGAATTACAAAGGATGGTAACATCTCCATGGACCTTCTCTTTTCCAAACACAAATGCTTGTAAGTATGCCTTCAACCTCAACTAGGTGCAACCTTTTGTTTTTCTCTTCAAACAATAACATGGCTACTAGGAGGACAACCTAGGTTTCTTTTTACTTTCAATAGATAAGCATGACCATGTGTTCACCTCGATGTTCTACATTGCCTATGCTTACGGAAAGATGATGAAAGTTGCCGCTTTGTTTTACCTACATGAAGTTATACATGTCTTGGCTAATTGCTCTCTATAATATGATCTGAAATTAATTTAAATACCGGCTCTTTTATTTGTGGAGGTGAAATGACTATGCTCTAGACCCACATACATATCTTTGCTCTTTGATTTAAGTTTATGGATAGCCGGATAACTTGTTGTTTTTATGAAAACTTAACTTTTATGCTATCTACATATTTGTGGTGCTCTTGCAAAGTTCTACCTACCAAAGCCATATACATATATATTTTATGATAACAAAACCCGTAGATTGCAAACATATGTTTTGATGAGTTGAATTAGGATTGATTTCTATGGTTCGAGACTAAGAAGCTGGTCATTCCTTTGTGTAACGTTTTCATGCTAGCCTTTTTGTCCATGCATTGTGGGTTTTCACATCGAAAATTTCACAAACTTCGCTGGGCATCCACCCTAAACCAAAAACATCTTTTTGTGATCACCTCCTTGTCCACAACCCAATTTGAGTATGGAGTAAAATTCTCGATGTAGATTCAAATATTCCGCAAGATTATGGAATTTATACTTACTTTAGCAGTCATTTCCCCTCTCTTTTATGCTCGAGGACGAGCATCGTTCAAGCATGGGGGAGGAGTCATTCTCTGACACAAATGCTATGTAAGTATTATGTTGCAAAAAGTTTTGAGGAGCAAAAGAAAAAAAAAGAATAAAAATGAAAAATGAAAAAAATATGATAAGAAGAAAAGAAAAGTAAGAAAAATAGGAAGAATAAAGTGAAAAAAAAAGAAAGAGAGAAAAATGAGAAGGAAATAGAATAAAAGTCAAAAAAAATAAAGATGCTCCTCGGATCTTTTTGCTTCATAAGTTCTCAAGTGCCTTAATGACAAATCCATACTCATATCTTCCAACCATGTGCAATCCGATAACGAGGACTTCACTCGTGCCTCGGGATCATCCATTTGCCACTTGCACATGTCCACTTATCTAAATGTGTGTGTTTCATCCTTCTCTCTTTCCAACATTTATTTTCCATGGCCTTTTTGACGAGTCTCGGTAATTCCAATAGATCTCTCTCTTAATTTGACAATATTTCGGATGTATGTTTTGCTAGGATTGTTTTTAACCTTCCAAGCTCCACATAAGCCTTCCACTATCACATATGAGTAGAGTAGGTTGAAAATAATCTAGTATAGGCTCGAGTGACTTGATGAGATGAGTGTTCCATGAGCTTTTGCAAGAGATTTTCACTTATGTTGGATATGCATCTTTTTGAAAATCTTCCATGTGACAAGGTAATGGTTTGAAGTTCACTTAAGTTTGAGAGCATCGTGTTAAATGTGGCTTGTTCTTTATTGTTAGTCTATCTTCCATAATGAAAAAGAAGCCGGTCACAACTTGAACTTTAAAAATAAATTCTTAAGAGAGAGCAATTTGCCTCTTCATGAATGACTAAGTGTAGGGACAACATTGGAAGGCAACACTGATTTCCCTTTTAAGCGAGGACCACTTACTCGAGGACGAGCAAGGTTTAAGCATGGGGGAGATGTTGACGGTGAATTTCCGTCAACCTAGAGTACTTGTTATACATTGGTTTCGATTATGATTTGCAACTAACCCGCCACTAGGCATACTAATGATATAACAAGTTCACACTTGCATGTCGATTTTGGAGTTTGTTGTTTACGCGGGAAATCTACGCTAAAGAGGAGACTTTCGGGATAATTTCATCAAGCACTTCAAGAGAAGATCATGAAGCCCGTCACAAGTCAAGACACGAAGTGAACAAGACTCCAAACAACCCAAGGACTGAAGCATCAACACGCAAAACTCCGGGGACTTGGATGTTTACCAACGGGATCAACTCAGCCCGAGAGATATTCTCGCAGCTCAGGACAGCATGATCTTTCGGTACAGATTCGGAGGCTTAAACGGTCTTAAATGGCAAAAGTTTGACTACCAAAGTTGTGGGCCTCGACGATACCTTCGATTTGGACATGTGGAAGGCCCAATTTGGATAAGGGAGCTAGGAGATATGGCCCCCGAAATCCCTGCTACGCAGTCAGTCCGAAATCAGAACAGATTATCTTCCAAGGCCGATTTGGAGATCTTATCTTCGTTTTTAAGGAAAGAAATGAATACCAAAGTTGAAGATAATTTCGTGGCACACAACCTGGACACCGAATTTGCATTATTTGGAGTCCAGACGTGGGAGATATTGCGCTGGCAAGGAAGGACTGCGAATCAGGAAAATCTGGACGAGGCTGATTTTATGGAAACCAAGTTTGCTTCTCTCCCAAGGAGGATCTCGTGTAAGGCAAGATGGAGCACGCCCAAAGGCACCCCAAGGACATAAATACAACCCCCTAGGCGCCCCAAGGTGGTGACCCATCGAACAAATCTTCCTACCGACGCCAATCACCGAACACCACCGCCGCAAGATGAGGGAGAGAGTTAGATGAGCTCGTCGCAAGGATCAATGTCGGTGGAGAGAAGGAAGCAAGAGGAGGACTCCAAGCCGCTGGCCTAGGGGTGTTCCCAAGCTCCATCGCCGCCATCTTCATCGACGACGTTCTCCGGAGTCTCCATCACCCCTATGTGCTTCAATCCGTGTAAGATGATGGGGTAATGTCTCCGTTCATCCCTAGGATTAGATGGATACATGCTATGTGATCGCTACTTGATTTGTCGTTTCAATCTATTGTTTTCATGTTGATGATGCTTTGATGATTAAGGTTAGCTACCGCGTTTTTCGGGCGTATGATATCCGCTACTCCCATAGATTCCATCAACATACCGTGTCCATCATAGGTCTAGTCACGAATACCTTCGCGTAGTGACGAGACGAGAGGAGGGAAAGGGCGAAACCGTGGTCACAACCCCCGGTAGATTGGTTTACCGCTTTCGTGTAGTAGATGCATACCATGTTATCCTAGATCCTAGGGAGGGAACGCTTATCTTTCTTGCTCACTCTCTTGTGTTCACCCTTTATCATCTAGTTTATCCCTAGATTTGTTTGATCAACTTAACATAGATTAACTTAGGTAGATTGTCTTTACTTTTAGTTTAATAATCTCTTTCAAAGGTTTTCCATTCGACTAGATTAGTACTTGGTTAAGCGCTAGTAATCCCCTTGCTCCGCGGATTGACAAGAACCTTGGGAATCCCGTGGTGAAAAAGGTGTAGGTCCGTACGCTTGCGGATCGTAGGTGGATACGAGTTTTATCCGTCAACGGGCGCGAGGAGCCGCGTGACGAGCCGCGCGACGTGCCGAGGCACCCGGACGCGCGGCGTAGGCGAAGTAGTCGACGACGACGAGCACGGAGTAGTCGACGACGAGCGGCGCGAGGAGCCGGGTGACGAGCCGCGCGACGTGCCGAGGCACCCGGACGCGCGGCGAAGACGAAGTAGTCGACGACGAGTAGTGTTGACGGTTAATAATTGTATCAAAGTTCGTTTGTGACTCGCAAGCGTACAAGTCTCCCGTCGTAGTCAAGGGACCCTTCTTCCCTCGAGTGGTGAACCCAAGGTATCGAATCCGTGGAACAAATGTGTGACGCAAGAGTTGATCTAGTAAAGCCAAATAACTTCAATCTTTGGTAAAAGAGAAACCCTAATGCATCTAGATAAGAACACAAAACAAAGATAAATCTAATCTACTAAAGACCGGAGAAAACAAAGTAAGATTGGGTAGATAAACCGATCTAGAGGGATCGGGGTAAGCCTTTTTGTTGAAGTTCCAAGCAAGAGAAGAAGTAGCAAATCGAATCTTAATAGAAGCCTCTTTAAATCGTGGTTTCCCATCCAAATCCGAAAACATCCGCCTTTCGAGACCCCCGTTC
This sequence comes from Cenchrus americanus, assembly GCA_947561735.1. Classification (NCBI taxonomy): domain Eukaryota; kingdom Viridiplantae; phylum Streptophyta; class Magnoliopsida; order Poales; family Poaceae; genus Cenchrus; species Cenchrus americanus. The sequence goes on from OX387240.1 coordinate 64,738,745, forward strand.
TGTCACAACGTATCCCTATTCATGCGGGGAGCTTAGGGCGAGTCAAAAGACAAGTCGAGATTCTTTCGGAAGATCCGGTGTGTACCTCTAGCCACCGCGGCTACAAGAACACCCTATGTAATCTATCGCGCGAATAGAATTGGAATAAGCAAAGCCGATCGAAAAACGAAATCTTCGAGGAAACACTTGATCGCTAAGAAAAGATTCAACTTGATAATTCAACTATGACAATGATACATACACAAGATCACCACCGGGATCCTTCCTTGATCTTGCTTCTAGCTCGGGGGAACTCCGACGTGGTCTTCCATGCAAGGTTCCCACGTCGGCTAGGGAAACCCTAGTCAACTAGCTCGACCCTCTCCTCTCCGATATGGTGTCCCTCTCTTCTCTGCTTCTCGGCGGCCGAAGACGAAATCTTCTCTGCGTGGCTCTCGGTCAGGGGACTATAAATAGCCCGATTGGCGGCTAGGGCAAAGGAGAGCGAATTTGGGCCCAAAATGGGCTCCGGGCCGACCGGATCGGGCCGGCCGGCCCGGGCCCATTTAGGCCCGGCCCCGTGGGCTCCTTTGCCCCACGTCGGTTCCCTTGCTTCCGGATGTTTCCCCCTTCGCATGTAGGTCCATGTCGTCGGTTTCTCTCCGAATTGGACTCAACTCTTTGTCTTGCAAGATTCAAGCACTTTTCTCGGTCGGGTCCCCGGAGTCCGTCGTCTTCTCGGATCAAGTCCCCGGCTTCTTGGAGTTAATTTTGCTTCATTGCATGACTTGTTCAGGGCTTCAAGGTCTTGTCATGAGGTGCTTGATGAACTTATCCCGAAAGTCTTGCATTCAACACTAAAACCCTGCATAAACATTAAACTCCAAAACCGACATGCACACGTGAACTTGTTATACCACGGGGGTTAGTACCAATGGATAAGGTATAAAACTCATGCCAACACCGAAGGTAAACTCATGGCTAGGTTGACGGATTTTCACCGTCAACATCTCCCCCATGCTTAAACCTTGCTCGTCCTCGAGTAAGCCTTCGATGGATATCTCCATTGCCAAACAATGTTTAAACTTTGCACTTGATTACACATGAGAAAACATAATGCTCTCAAAATATTAATTCATTAAAGTTCCATAATGTACTAGCCTTCATCTCTACGGAGGGTAGATTCTTTTTAAGCTCATCCCACAAGTATTAACATGCTCACAAAGTTTGAAATAGATCCCAGAATTTTTGAAATGAAGATCGAGATAAAGAAAAACTAAACCAAATTCACAAATTTAAATCATCTCGTGTATTGCTCATAAACTCTCATCTCACTTGTCTCTCAAACCTATATATTCTACTCCTTTCCCTCTCATATATATGTGGTAGGCTTTATATGGGGCTTTGGGAAAGTTTAGTCCTAACAAGATTTTATAAATGAGGTGTTGTCAAAACAAGACAAGCTTCTCATGGTCTTACCGAGACTCGTCAAAAAGGTCATTGGAAAATAATGTTAATCAAGGAGGGGAAAGAGAAAAATACACACACTTTTAGATGAGTGGACATGTGCAAATGCCAAAGAGTGACCCCGAGGCACAAAAGAAGTCCTCGTTATCGGATTGCACATGGTTGGAAAATTGAGAATGGATCTTTTTAACTTGAAGCTTTGAATGCACTTTTAGAGAGCCGGGGAGTTTACTTTACGCACATATATTTTTTTCTCTTTCTCATATTTCTCATTCTTTTCTTTCTTTCATTCATTCATTTTTTTTTCTCGTCATATATTCAGTCCATGACTTTCACAACGAAGTTTTGATTTTTTATACCTTGAAAGTCATGAATATCACTGGATTTTTTTTTCTTTCATCATTTTTTTTAAAATATTCCCCTTTGAACTCTAAAACTGCACCGTACCTACCTCCTCCCCCATGCTTAGACGTTGCTCGTCCTCGAGCAAAGAGGCGAAAAATAAGGTAGGTACCGGAATATTTTTCCTTGTAGAGATACTTCAAATCTTCAACGTTGGCACCGTCTTGCGATCTTCCTTGAATTGATGATCCATTCTCAACGATAGGTTGTGGTCAAGGAGGTAATCACAAAAATATGATATTTGGTTTAAGGGTGGATATCCGGCGAAGATTGTGAGATCACCAATGCGGGGATACACAATGCACGGATAAAAGGCTAGCAAAAAGATAGATACGCAAAAACGGGATGACCAGCTTCTTAGTCTCGGGCCAGAGAAATCATGGCCTGCAATAACGCACTCAAAAATAAATCTTGTACACTAAGGTTTATGCACTCAAATATATATAAGGCTTTGGATAGGTTGAGCAACACACAAGTGATATTTGTGACAAGGTTAGCAATATTTTTGAGCATAAAAGACATCTTTAATCTATTCATAACTTGAGAGCACATAAAACACTATGGGTCTTTATTTTAATCATAACCTCCGCTGAAAATTAAGCTAGCATTTAAATAAATTCAGATCTGTATTTTTAAGAGAGCACTAGCTTAAACATGCATAAATCAATTACAAAGACGAACAAAGCTGCAATTTTAATCATATATCATCATGGCACGAATTTTGTAACTTTTCCAATGATATAATCAAGGAGGTGTCTTTATTAATGATGATATCAAGTTGAAATACAAACTGAAAATAAACAAACATGCTTGCTGAAATTTAAATAAAAACAGAAAATACTACGCAAACACACATAAGCAAAAGCTGAAATTTACAGAGAAAAAGAGAAGAAAAGAAAACTAAAGTTCCTAAATCTTCTAGTCCTCCGCCGGTGGTTGATGTTGATGATCTTGATAATAATACCCTTGCTCATAATATGGTTGGACGCTTCCTCCGTCGAATTGATTTGGCTCCACAAGGTGAAGGCGTCCGAGCTCGAAGGCAATATTTGCATTTCCTTCACCGAGTTGAGCTGCGTTAGATTGGATGGCTGCGATGTTTTGAGCATTTCTTGCAGCATACCCTCCAATAATGGCCATGCTTTGTTGTGGTTGGGGATGATGAGCGTAGGACTCCGCGAAGTTAGCGTTGGGCACAACATAATTTTGTGGGGGTACCGGTGCACCACCCCCCCATGCTTGTCCTTGTGACCCTCCGTAATAACTTGGCGAAGGAGGGACCCCGCCGAATGGTTGCACATTGGGTTGTGCTCCACTCGCATGTGCGGAGGATGTTCCCTCCTCTACGATTCTTCCTCTTTTGTTCTTCCTTGCAGGGACAAGTAGTCCCTCTTCCAACCAATCTTCCCTCCCTTCGGTGAAAAGCCTAAGCCTCTCATTGGGTAGGGGTAGGTTCACTATGGCCAACCGATAACCTCCTCTCTCATCTCCACTAATGTATTTGCCTTGCCGCAAATATTCAATGCCGAGAGAGGTACCACGCAAAAGGTGGTCAGGGTTTCTTGCGATCCCCGGCCGCAAGGAAAAGGCCAACATGGAGAGGTAACACCCCGAACCAATATGAGGTAAGAGGGGTCTATTGGCTGCCTGGCAATTAAAGCCGAGTATAGCCAATTCAACTCCGTGTCGGTCACCTTTGTTTCCTTCATCCTCCCCAATACCCTCTTGCACATCCAAGAGTGAAATATCCGGATAATGGGGTTGCGGATGCAATTGCGTTGTTGATGGGCTTCTCCGGAGATCATGTTCCAAAATCCCGCCAACATGCCGGGTGGCACGTCAACTTTCTCCGGAGCTCCCTTGTGGAATCCAAGCAGCTCCCTCACGTGCTCGTAGGGAACCTCTTGCTCGATTCCCTCCAAACGGAATGACAAGCTTTGCACCCCATCATCATCAATGATGGGTGCAATAGTTATCAAAATTTCCAAGGCGTAACCCAAATGGGTGTCCACCGATATTCCGTTGGAGAACTGCACCCATCCGAGGTGCCCCAACATATAGTATATGTCGGTGCAAAAACCCAAGGTGTAGAGTGCTTGGTCGTCGAACTCGACATTCGGCACAAGCCTATTCTCAAGATTGGCGAGCCTCTCCTCCTCCTCCGCCGACAAGATGATGAAGCCGTACGAAGAGTGTGTCGGGGTGTAAGGAGGTGGTGCGGTTGAGCGAGTCGATCGTCGTGGTGGCGCGGGCTGCTCCTCCGTGTGCCCACGAGGTTCGGTAAAACCTCATGGAAGTGCTTCTTGCAGCCCTCATACCACCAAGGAGGAGAGCATCGTTCCTCCTCGGTGGCGCCGTATCCGTCTCCATGCTCCGGGGAGACTCGGAAACCGAGTGCCTCCTCGAAGACGTGGTTGATGACGGCTTGGATGACGACGAACTCTTCTTCTCGGAGAAGAGACTTGTGGCTTTCTTCCACATGGTTGCTGCACTCTTTTCTTCAACTAAAACTCCGGGTTGCAACCGGTAACTAGGCACTTAAACTATTTGATTCGGATGTGGACTTTGAGTGGATTAAGGATGTGGATTTTTCTTGAGCTATCAAGCTTGGGAAGGTTGGCTATGTCTACGGAGGTTTTGAGCACACAAACATGAACACACAAACAAAGGAAGGAGAGGGAAACTTGCCTGCAGAAAACGGGAGCCGGGGGGCTCCTTATGTAGGTGAGGCCGGCCTCGGTGCTCCACCCCGTCTCGTCTTTCTTCCAGCACGATCATTTCACCTCTGCAACTTTCCTGCCCGCGCGCTCCACGAGTTGCACCGCCCAAACGCTCTCGTACACTCCTTTTATTGGTCCTTCCACTTGATGCTTCATGTTTTGGGTCATGTCCATGCTCCCTAGCTCCACTTGCTTCACATGCCACCATGAAATTCCTACAAAGTTGATGCTTGCTGCCCACCATGCTTGTCCTTTGCATGTGGAATTGGTGAAAGTTGATGAAAGGGAATCCTATGGTGCATGCATGATTACTAGATTGCCTCCATTAAGGTGTGTTTAAGGTTAAGCATTCCTCTAATTCGAAATTTAAAATATTTTTCAGAGCCATGCAAGAGCTCGAAGATAATTTTAGAGAAGTTTTTAAACCATTAAAAACAAATGCAAGTCGAAAATATTTTCTTTTTACGTCGATTTCGGTCTCACCGGTATAGTTTGCCTTCATCGGTTGAGAGCAGACTTTTCCCGGCTTGATCATGGGGGCATAGGTTTAGGTTCTAATTTTGGCTAAATAAGAAAGATTTTGAATAAAACAAAATTAGAATAGGCTTAGAAAAATTCTAATCCTAGAGAAACCAAGGATAAAGATTTTTAAAACCAACCAAAAGCTTTGATTTCTAGGTTCACGCGAGTCCTACCACGTGCTGAATTTTATTAACACTTAAACATAAATCGTGGCTCTACTCGTGTGGTTTTAGCATGAAAAATAAGTCAACCTCAGCACCATAATGAGGGTGAAAGGTTGAGTTAAGGTTCTGAAATTATTTGGTTGAGGGTTTCTCGAAAAGAAAAGAATCAAACAAGCTCATAGGAGGGTTCATGCAAAGGGTTTATGATAAAGCAAACATTCAATCAAGAATTATGTCTCTAATATTGTTCAACCACTTCTAAGTCTAATGTCTTTGCGTAATAAAACTCAAAAACTAAATTATTAAAAAGACTCGAAAAACCCGGAATCGGGTTGTCCTCCCGTAGCTTATTCTTGACTTGACGAAACGGGTTGCCTCCCCGCCTAGCGCTTCGTTTATAGTCCATGGCTAGACTTCTTCACTTGATTACTCCGGATCAACGCTCTTTGCGGGCGTTGCAATCTTGGGTACCCACTTTGGCTTAGTCATTTTTTTTTGGTCTTCACGAGCCGGCTTTGTCCTTGGTCTTGACGGATGCAACAACTTCCTTGTGGCTCGGCATCTCGAACTCTGGTCCTTCGGTCGTGATCTTCATGGTCTCTAATGTGATCCTTCATCTCTCCCGAATGAGCTTGAGTAGCCTTCGCCGTCTTGGGACCTTGGAGTTGTCTCGGATATTCTTCTTTGTTACCCATCGGGCGCCCGGCAAGTTGTCCCACTTGCATCTAGCATCTTCATCATGATGAACACTTCACGTATAGAGCTTCCAACCTCCGTCACCTTGCCATCTAAATTCTTCAATATTTTCTCCATAGCCTCGAACTTAGTGACGGCGTCCTTGGACATGGTCGTACTCCACACACTCCTTGCATGAGGATCTTGCTTCGGCGGCCTTTAGGTGTTGAGCTTCTTTCACCATCTCCATCTTCTCCATCCTCCTCTTAAGTAAACCGATATGCCACTCAAGGAATCCGACTCGTATGCATTCAGCTCTCGCAATCGTCATGCGGATAGTTGAGACTTTGATCTTGAACGGCCTCCCGGCGTCTTGAAGGTTTATGATAGGTAGATCAACGATGTCCGGGGGTGCGCGGCGCTCCGGTGGTTGAGGTTGATCTTCCTTTGGACTTGGAGGTGGTGATTCCTTTGGAGATTTCGACGGTCCTTCGACTTCAACTTTTGAATCTAGGGTTTCCACCCCTTTAGCTTGTGTTGCATGTCACCTTTGCCTGTAAAGTTTTCCTGGATCATCCACAAAAAAGTTTGGGTTTCTTGTAGAGGTAGCCAACCATCTCCGGTTAGGGTTAGCAACAAGCAAAGTATGCAAAACTAGAAAGGAAAAATAAATATATGAAAACTAGGGTTAGACAAACTAGATTAGATGTAATTTGAGGATGATCAAAGTTTAGTAGATGCAAAAAGAAAGACAAAAAGAAAACTGAGAATTACGAAAAGGCAATAAAAAACCAAATCTTGATCACTTGCTCCCCGGCAACGGCGCCAGAAAAAGGGGCTTGTTGACGGTTAATAATTGTATCAAAGTTCGTTTGTGACTCGCAAGCGTACAAGTCTCCCGTCGTAAAGGGACCCTTCTTCCCTCGAGTGGTGAACCCAAGGTATCGAATCCGTGGAACAAATGTGTGACGCAAGAGTTGATCTAGTAAAGCCAAATAACTTCAATCTTTGGTAAAAGAGAAACCCTAATGCATCTAGATAAGAACACAAAACAAAGATAAATCTAATCTACTAAAGACCGGAGAAAACAAAGTAAGATTGGGTAGATAAACCGATCTAGAGGGATCGGGGTAAGCCTTTTTGTTGATGTTCCAAGCAAGAGAAGAAGTAGCAAATCGAATCTTAATAGAAGCCTCTTTAAATCGTGGTTTCCCGTCCAAATCCGAAAACATCCGCCTTTCGAGACCCCCGTTCTGTCACAACGTATCCCTATTCATGCGGGGAGCTTAGGGCGAGTCAAAAGACAAGTCGAGATTCTTTCGGAAGATCCGGCGTGTACCTCTAGCCACCGCGGCTACAAGAACACCCTATGTAATCTATCGCGCAAATAGAATTGGAATAAGCAAAGCCGATCGAAAAACGAAATCTTCGAGGAAACACTTGATCGCTAAGAAAAGATTCAACTTGATAATTCAACTATGACAATGATACATACACAAGATCACCACCGGGATCCTTCCTTGATCTTGCTTCTAGCTCCGGGAACTCCGACGTGGTCTTCCATGCAAGGTTCCCACGTCGGCTAGGGAAACCCTAGTCAACTAGCTCGACCCTCTCCTCTCCGATATGGTGTCCCTCTCTTCTCTGCTTCTCGGCGGCCGAAGACGAAATCTTCTCTGCGTGGCTCTCGGTCAGGGGACTATAAATAGCCCGATTGGCGGCTAGGGCAAAGGAGAGCGAATTTGGGCCCCAAATGGGCCTGGGCCGACCGGGGGCCATCGGGCCGGCCGGCCCGGGCCCATTTAGGCCCGGCCCCCGTGGGCTCCTTTGCCCCACGTCGGTTCCCTTGCTTCCGGATGTTTCCCCCTTCGCATGTAGGTCCATGTCGTCGGTTTCTCTCCGAATTGGACTCAACTCCTTGTCTTGCAAGATTCGGTACTTTTCCGGTCGGGTCCCCGGAGTCCGTCGTCTTCTCGGATCAAGTCCCCGGCTTCTTGGAGTTAATTTTGCTTCATTGCATGACTTGTTCAGGGCTTCAAGGTCTTGTCATGAGGTGCTTGATGAACTTATCCCGAAAGTCTTGCATTCAACACTAAAACCCTGCATAAACATTAAACTCCAAAACCGACATGCACACGTGAACTTGTTATACCACGGGGGTTAGTACCAATGGATAAGGTATAAAACTCATGCCAACACCAAAGGTAAACTCATGGCTAGGTTGACGGATTTTCACCGTCAACAAGTAGTCGACGACGAGCGGCGCGACAAGCCGCGTGACGAGCCGCGCGACGTGCCGAGGCACCCGGACGCGCGGCGAAGACGAAGTAGTCGACGACGAGCCCGGGCGAGGCGGAGTAGTCGACGACGAGCGGCGCGACAAGCCGCGTGACGAGCCGCGCGACGTGCCGAGGCACCCCGGACGCGCGGCGAAGACGAAGTAGTCGACGACGAGCCCGGGCGAGGCGGAGTAGTCGACGACGAGCGGCGCGACAAGCCGCAAGGCGAGCCGCGCGACGTGCCGAGGCACCCCGGACGCGCGGCGTAGGCGAAGTAGTCGACGACAAGTAGTCGACGACGAGCGGCGCGACAAGCCGCGTGACGAGCCGCGCGCGACGTGCCGAGGCACCCCGGACGCGCGCGCGAAGACGAAGTAGTCGACGACGAGCCCGGGCGAGGCGGAGTAGTCGACGAAGAGCGGCGCGAGGAGCCGCGTGATGAGCCGTGCGACGTGCCGAGGCACCCCGGACGCGCGGCGTAGAAGAAGTAGTCGACGACGACGAGCCCAAAGTAGTCGACGACGAGCGGCGCGACGAGCCGCATGACGAGCCGCGCGACGTGCCGAGGCACCCGGGACGCGCAGCCGAAGACAAAGTAGTCGACGACGAGCCTGCGCAAGGCGGAGTAGTCGATGACGAGCGGTGCGACATGCCGCATGACGAGCCGCGCGACGTGCCAAGGCACCCGGACGCACGTCCGAGGCGAAGTAGTCGATGACGAGCCTGTGCGAGGTGGAGTAGTAGATGACGAGCGGCGCGACAAGCCGCGTGACGAGCGGCGCGACAAGCCGCGTGGACGAGCCGCGCGACGTGCCGAGGCACCCCGGCGCGCGGCGAAGACGAAGTAGTCGACGACGAGCCTGCGCGAGGTGGAGTAGTAGATGACGAGCGGCGCGACGAGCCACCTGACGAGCCGCGCGACGTGCCGAGGCACCCGAACGCATGTCGGGAGGCGAAGTAGCCGATGACGAGCCTGCGCGAGGCGGAGTAGTCGACGACGAGCGGTGCGACGAGCCGCATGATGAGCCGCGCGACGTGCCGAGGCACCCCGGACGCGCGGCGAAGACGAAGTAGTCGACGACGAGCTCGCGCGAGGCGGAGTAGTCGACGACGAGCGGCGCGACGAGCCGCGTGACGAGCCGCGCGACGTGCCGAGGCACCCGGACGCGCGGCGGAGGCGAATTAGTTCCGCTTTGACAAGAGCTAGGCGACTTGCTTCAATGGATCTCGGCGAGTCAACGAGTAGATTGATCTTGTTGACGAGGGTCCTTCGAATTCGCCCGGTGGTGATGATCACCCCTACCTGGCGCGCCAGCTGTCGGTGTTTTAGACCGGCAAACCTACGAAGGGGTACCCGAGGTAGTAGATTGTGCGGTGAGGATCGTGATCGGTTGACCGAGAACTCGAAGGTATGCGCAAGGACACGGGACACAAGATTTATACGGAGTTCGGGCTGCCAAGGTGGCGAACCCTACGTCCGTTTGGGGGATCAAGTATGGCGCCCGCGCTTGGTGTTGTTTGTCCCCGGAGGGATTGGGGATGTGCGGCTAGGTACCCGGCCCTCCCTTATATAGTCCAGGGGGCGGGTTCCTAGTCGGTTACAAGGCAGGAGTCCTAGTAGGATTACACGGAACGAGTCCTAGTAGGAGTACAGGGGAATTCTAGTAGGAATCCGTCTTCTACTATTCTTCCTTCCTTGCATGAGTACCCGGGGTGTATGCCCGACACTACCCGAGTCTCAAGCTCTGCAATCAACAAGGCACAGCGGGTTAGACTACCTCTCGACCTCCAACAAGTACTCAACAAGACAAGTGGTGTACCTTTGTTCTTGTTGCGGAGAGACTTGTTCTTCCACACCAAGTCGTCGCTCTTCGCCTGTATCTCCTGGATGTCATTATGGTACTTGGCGAAGGCGGTGTCCAGCTTCGACTGCATGGCGGCGGCGTGCTTCCGGGACTTCACGAGTTGATCCTCCAATGTCTCGGCCTGAAGCACCGCGTCGTCGTACCCTTGAAGCATCTCCGACTTCAAGCGGGACCTCTCAGCAACGTCCTGCACAGACAACACACATCAGATGGGTACTCAACGCTAAAGGATTAACTACCTAAGGGTCACGGCTACTGACCTTCATCCATTGTTCGGCTTGGCGCACCGCTTCCAGGTGCCAAGCCACCGTTGCCGGGTCGACCAGATCGTTCGCCAACAATTCGATCACGCCACGACTACTCGTAGCAGCTTCAGTCATCGGCGCCGAGCGGATTGGCTCCGCGTCCTGGATCTCCGATGAGCGAACGACCACCTCCAGAGCGGGTTCTGGCAGTGCGTCGTCCCCTCCTCCTCCTGTCGTCGCGGCGGCTTCTCCAGCGGCCACCTCCATTGGCTCGGGGGCTTCTACGGTAGCCTCCTGAGTTTCCGGTGCCACGTCTTCTACGGGCACCGCCGACGGGATCTCGCTTCCCTCGGCCTCAGCACCTGTCGACAAAGAAGAAAATTGTATCAGTCAACATGGCGACTATGACTACTCTACGAAGGCACTTCAACCACAGTAGAGTACTCACCTTCAACTATGCTTGCCTCAGGCAACGTAGCCTCAGCAGCCGGCGCTTCGGGCTCCGCCTGAGGGGTGGGAGCGGACTCCTCAGCAGGCAGCGTGGCTTCTTCTTCTGCCACTGCTGAAGCGGGTTCATCCCCTTCCCAGGACAAGTCCGTCGATCTCCTACGGAGTACACAAGCCGGTTGTCAATCAAGTACGACTACCTCATCAAGTACTACTTGGGGAGAATGAATAATTACAAGCTCGACTGGACTACCGTCACGGTTGGGGTGCCGAGGATGCTGGCGATGTCGACCAGTCCCGCCTCGGCAGGCGCCTCCTGCGCCTCTATGGCCGCTGCCCCTTCCGCAGCAGCAGCGGCGGGTTCCGTGCTCTCCTGAGCAGCAGGGGGCTGGCGCTCCATCTGCGCCAATAGTTCTTCAACAGTGGGGGCTGGGCTGCGACTACCAGCTGCCTCCCCCACCGTGTCCCACTCGCCTTCGTCGCCCTGCTCAACGGGCTCGGTAGGCGGCATCTCCTGCAAGCAAGGAAACTTCATCGTCAACACATGAACTCGAGGCATCAGAACTCAACTACACTACTCAAGACGGCTTACCTCTTGGGACATGGTCTCCGTGATCTTCAATTTCTTGGCCACGTGTTTGCGGGCCGCATTGCGCGGCCTCCTCTGCGGCGCGGGCAGACTAGCCTCCAGGCTAGCCGGTTGATCCTGAACGAGAGGGATGTGAGGTAAGCCAGGACGGCTGAACCTCGACCGCGGTGGAGCCGATGGGGGCCCGCAACGTCTCCTCGTCGTCGTCCTCCTCGGACGTGTCTTCCACGACAACGGTGTCATCTCCCTCACCCACTTCGCGCCGCTCCTTGGCCTTGGCTTTCCCCTCCTCTAAGACCTCGACTAGCTGAGGAGGAGGCGGCGGCTCGGAGACGAACTTCTTCAAGTCATCCAGCAAGAACAACTCATCAGTGCAACTACTCACATGCAATGGGTACTCGACTATGGATGCGACTACTAACCTCCTTTGGTGGGCGCGCGGCGGAGTACTCTGGTACGGGGCACGCCGTGTACGGCGGCATATCCTTGAAGATCCGGGCCAGCCTGTCGACAATGTCGTCGTCATCGACTTCATCTCCAGGCATCCGCGATGTATCGTCGTCGCCGGTGTACTCGTACCCCAGGGTGTCGCGAGACATCAGCGGCTGCACCCTGCGCTTCATGAAGCTGAAGGCCACGTGCTCGGCTCTCAGCCCGACTTCCCTCAGCGCCTTGATCCGCGCCAACAACTCGGGTAGCTGGATCCCTTCTTGCATCGTCGGCTCTGAGTTCCACCACGGACGATGCTTGGGCTGCTTCCCGCTGGGCTTCGGCAGCTCCGGGTGGTGGTTCGTGACGTAGAACCATTTGGCCTTCCAGTCCTGATTGGGGTCTATCAGCTTGTACGAGAGGTACTGCTCGGCGGCGTCCTCCCTCATCTGGATCCCTGCTCCTCCGACTCCTCGCGGGTTGCTAGCGCTGGGTTGCGGCTTCACCCTGAAGAACATCCGGAACAAGATACAATGGGGCTTGATCTCTAGAAAAGCTTCGCAGATTTGTACGAAGACGGCAGTGTGAAAGATACCGTTGGGGTTGAGGTTGAGGTACTCGATGCCGTAGTACCCCATGAGCCCCTTGCAGAAGTCGCTCGCCGGGAGAGACAGTCCGCGCTCTGCGAACCGCGCGAACATCAGAATCTCATCTGGATTCTTCTCCATGGGGTACGAATCCCCGGCGGCAGCCCTCCACGTGTCCACCTCCTTCTCCCGCAGGAATCCGCTGTTGAGAAGAGCAGCAAGTCTTCGGTCTTCGCCTTGGACTTCTTCCATTCGCGATTTGGATCTGGCCGCGGCGGGGACACCGGCGGTGATGTCCCTGCGGCAGATCCGGCGGCCGCCTCACGGCCCCTCTTCTTCCCGCCGGCGGCCTTCGTGGTCTTCGACAGAGATGGCTTCATCCTCCAGGTGCACGGTGTCTTCCCGCGCATTCGCTCGGGGGCTACTGTGGTGGCTTCCTACGGCAGCGCACTCGGATATGTGCTCTACTCAATGGCGGCGGTGCGCACCAGTGGCTATTCTTGGCTAGATCTGCTGGGAATGACTGCAGCTGCGCAGGGTGAAAAACCCTAAGGGGTTTGGTTTCTATTTATAAGTAAACGTGGCCCCTCGAAGGTCGGATGGATAAGTCTGCACTCGGCTGACTCAGCGGCCGCGCGTGATCCTTCAACTTCAACTAGTCGACGCGCCTCACCTCGGGGGCTCGGCTACTTCAACTCAACTTCCTGAGAAGCGGCAAGACTCAAGAGCATCTCAAGACACATTCTACAAGATGACCCTTCAATTCGAGATGAAATACTCGACTCAAGGCTCGGGGGCTCCGTGCCACGTGTCCTTCGGTTTTTTCTCCGGATTTTTCGGGATATTCTTGCCAAAACTTCAGTTGGACCCTCAGCCAAAGTCTACAACTCAACCTAAGGCTCGGGGGCTACTCCATATGGAGTGCGATTTTGCAATCGCACTTCCATATCAGCTGCGGCTTCAAGACAACACAGGCATTGTTGAAGACCTTCAAGGGCAGCACTCGAGGACGCTTAGGACTACTCGAGAAGACTTCAGGATTGCTCAAACATCAGCTGAAGTACATTCCAGCCTCGGGATGCTTCGACTACTCTTGAGGACTTTTGACTTGTAGAACTCGGGGACGCTTGAGGACTACCCGTTAAGGCCGTCAAGACTACTTGAAGCTATTCTTCTCGACTACAAAGTACTCAGGGGCTTGTCGTATGGACCTCCCTGGGTCCACTACCTCGGTGGGTACCAGGACCGACTACTCGGTGGGCTCCTGGGACTACCTAACTTGCGCTGCACGGTACCTGATGGCGTGAAGCACAAGGACTACAGAGGAGAAGTACTCGGTTAGGAAGCTGTACATGTCCCGCACTGTATAGCAGACTCCTAGACGTACTCGACTAGTACTCTCTCCCTAAACCGACTTGTAACCCTGCCTCCCGGACTATATAAGGCGAGGCAGGGACCCCTCTCTCATCATCTCATCTCACGGTGTAAGATTGCATCATCTTGTAATCGTACCCAATCAATCCAGAGCTACGCAGCATACAAGACGTAGGGTATTACGCACCTCGCGGCCTGAACCTGTCTAAATTGTGTGCCACGTGTCTCTTCCTTCGAGTTACTGATCTCGGCAAGGCCACATTCATCTACTTCGGGTACTCCCCTTAGTAGGTTGCCGGTCTAAAACACCGACAGGTTCCAAGAGATAGCTGCCATCCTCTCACCTCATGGGTTATATGGAGGCAAGCCTAAAGTCTAAAATGCCCTTACTTAACAACTAGGGATACAAGCCCCTCAAGGGCGGTTTTGGAAGTCTTCAGATTTTTTCCATAGAACGGATGCTCGGCGACCGCACCCTGCGTAGCCTCGATGCAGGCCATGCGATCCCGACGCGTGTCCTCCGCTTCAAAGTCTCCAGGCTGCGTCGTCGCACACCGGTCAGACCGGTGCTCCTCACCAGTTAGACCGGTACCCACCGGTCAGACCGGTCTGGAGCTGTTGCGGCATCGTCTTCGGTTCTTCGGTCTTGGCTTTGTGGATCAACCAAGGAACCCCAGTGGTTTTCTGGTGAACCACTGGAAACCCCGCGAACTCGGTGTAGCCTCCGCCAATCGCCACTCTTGACTCGGCTCCCACGTAGTCTGTTGACGGTGAAAATCCGTCAACCTAGCCATGAGTTTACCTTCGGTGTTGGCATGAGTTTTATACCTTATCCATTGGTACTAACCCCCGTGGTATAACAAGTTCACGTGTGCATGTCGGTTTTGGAGTTTAATGTTTATGCAGGGTTTTAGCGTTGAATGCAAGACTTTCGGGATAAGTTCATCAAGCACCTCATGACAAGACCTTAAAGTCCCGAACAAGTCATGCAATGAAGTAAAATTAACTCCAAGAAGCCGGGGGACTTGATCCGAGAAGGCGACGGACTCCGGGGACCCGACCGGAAAAGTGCGCGAATCTTGCAAGACAAGGAGTTGAGTCCAATTCGGAGAGAAACCGACGACATGGATCTACATGCGAAGGGGGAAGCATCCGAGAAGCAAGGGAACCGACCTCGGGCAAAGGAGCCCGCGGGGCCGGGCCTAAATGGGCCCGGGCGGCCGGCCCGGTCCGGTCGGCCCCGTGCCCATTTTGGGCCCAAAACCGTCGCCCTTTTGCCCTAGCCGCCAATCGGGCTATTTATAGTCCCCCGACCGAGAGCCACGCGAGAGAAGATTTCGTCTTCGACCGCCGAGAAGCGAGAGAGAAGAGAGGGACACCATGTCGGAGAGGAGAGGGTCGAGCTAGTTGACTAGGGTTTCCCTAGCCGACGTGGGAACCTTGCAT
This sequence comes from Cenchrus americanus, assembly GCA_947561735.1. Taxonomy (NCBI): domain Eukaryota; kingdom Viridiplantae; phylum Streptophyta; class Magnoliopsida; order Poales; family Poaceae; genus Cenchrus; species Cenchrus americanus. The sequence goes on from OX387240.1 coordinate 64,753,935, forward strand.
GGAAGACCACGTCGGAGTTCCGGAGCTAGAAGCAAGATCAAGGAAGGATCCCGGTGGTGATCTTGTGTATGTATCATTGTCATAGTTGAATTATCAAGTTGAATCTTTTCTTAGCGATCAAGTGTTTCCTCGAAGATTTCGTTTTTCGATCGGCTTTGCTTATTCCAATTCTATTCGTACGATAGATTACATAGGGTGTTCTTGTAGCCGCGGTGGCTAGAGGTACACGCCGGATCTTCCGAAAGAATCTCGACTTGTCTTTTGACTCGCCCTAAGCTCCCCGCATGAATAGGGATACGTTGTGACAGAACGGGGGTCTCGAAAGGCGGATGTTTTCGGATTTGGACGGGAAACCACGATTTAAAGAGGCTTCTATTAAGATTCGATTTGCTACTTCTTCTCTTGCTTGGAACTTCAACAAAAAGCTTACCCCGATCCCTCTAGATCGGTTTATCTACCCAATCTTACTTTGTTTTCTCCGGTCTTTAGTAGATTAGATTTATCTTTGTTTTGTGCTCTTATCTAGATGCATTAGGGTTTCTCTTTTACCAAAGATTGAAGATACTTGGCTTTACTAGATCAACTCTTGCGTCACACATTTGTTCCACGGATTCGATACCTTGGGTTCACCACTCGAGGGAAGAAGGGTCCCTTGACTACGACGGGAGACTTGTACGCTTGCGAGTCACGAACGAACTTTGATACAATTATTAACCGTCAACAAGCCCCTTTTTCTGGCGCCGTTGCCGGGGAACAAGTGATCAAGATTTGATTTTTTATTGCTTTTTTTTGTAATTTTCAGTACTGATTTTGTTTTATTTTTGCATCTACTAAACTTTGATCATCCTCAAATTACATCTAATCTAGTTTGTCTAACTCTAGTTTTCATAGATTTATTTTTCCTTTCTAGTTTTTGCATACTTTGCTTATTGCTAACCCTAACCGGAGATGGTTGGCTACCTCTCCAAGAAACCCAAGCTTTTTTGTGGATGATCCAGGAAAACTTTACAGGCAAAGGTGACATGCAACACAAGCTAAAGGGGTGGAAACCCTAGATTCAAAAGTTGAAGTCGAAGGACCGTCGAAATCTCCAAGGGAATCACCACCTCCAAGTCCAAAGGAAGATCAACCTCAACCACCGGAGCGCCGCGCACCCCGGACATCGTTGATCTACCTATCATAAACCTTCAAGACGCCGGGAGGCCGTTCAAGATCAAAGTCTCAACTATCCGCATGACGATTGCGAGAGCTGAATGCATACGAGTCGGATTCCTTGAGTGGCATATCGGTTTACTTAAGAGGAGGATGGAGAAGATGGAGATGGAGAAAGAAGCTCAACACCTAAAGGCCGCCGAAGCAAGATCCTCATGCAAGGAGTGTGTGGAGTACGACCATGTCCAAGGACGCCGTCACTAAGTTCGAGGCTATGGAGAAAATATTGAAGAATTTAGATCGCAAGGTGACGGAGGTCGGAAGCTCTATACGTGAAGTGTTCATCGTGATGAAGATTGCTAGACGCAAGTGGGACAACTTGCCGGGCGCCCGATGGGTAACTAAGAAGAATATCCGAGACAACTCCAAGGTCCCAAGACGGCGAAGGCTACTCAAGCTCATTCGGGAGAGATGAAGGATCACACTAGAGACCATGAAGATCACGACCGAAGGACCGGAGTTCGAGATGCCGAGCCACAAGGAAGTTGTTGCATCCGTCAAGACCAAAGGACAAAGCCAGCCTGTGAAGACCAAAAAAAAATTGACTAAGCCAAAGCGGGTACCCAAGATTGCAACGCCCACAAAGAGCGTTGATCCGAAGTAATCAAGTGAAGAAGTCTAGCCATGGACTATAAACGAAGCGCTAGGCGGGAGGCAACCCGTTTCGTCAAGTCAAGAATAAGCTACCGGGAGGACAACCCGATTCCAGGTTTTTCGAGTTTTTTTTATAATTTAGTTTTTGAGTTCTATTACGCAAAGACATTAGACTTAGAAGTGGTTGAACAATATTAGAGACATAATTCTTGATTGAATGTTTGCTTTATCATAAACCCTTTGCATGAACCCTCCTATGTGCTTGTTTGATTCTTTTCTTTTCGAGAAACCTCAACCAAATAATTTCAGAACCTTAACTCAACCTTTCACCCTCATTATGGTGCTGAGGTTGACTTATTTTTCATGCTAAAACCACACGAGTAGAGCCACGATTTATATTCAAGTGTTAATAAAATTCAGCACGTGGTAGGACTCGCGTGAACTTAGAAATCAAAGCTTTTGGTTGGTTTTAAAAATCTTTATCCTTGGTTTCTCTAGGATTAGAATTTTTCTAAGCCTATTCTAATTTTGTTTTATTCAAAATCTTTCTTATTTAGCCAAAATTAGAACCTAAACCTATGCCCCCATGATCAAGCGGGAAAATGTCTGCTCTCAACCAATGAAGGCAAACTATACCGGTGAGACCGAAATCGACGTAATAAAAAAATATTTTCGACTTGCATTTGTTTTTAATGGTTTAAAAACTTCTCTAAAATTATGTTCGAGCTCTTGCATGGCTCTGAAAAATATTTTAAATTACGAATTAGAGGAGTGCTAAACCTTAAACACACCTTAATGGAGGCAATCTAGTAATCATGCATGCACCATTGGATTCCCTTTCATCAACTTTCACCAATTCCACACGCAAAGGACAAGCATGGTGGGCAGCAAGCATCAACTTTGTAGGAATTTCATGGTGGCATGTGAAGCAAGTGGAGCTAGGGAGCATGGACATGACCCAAAACATGAAGCATCAAGTGGAAGGACCAATAGTGGACGAGAGCGTTTGGGCGGTGCAACTCGTGGAGCACGCGGGCGGGGAAAGTTGCGAGAGGTGAAATGATCGTGCTCGGAAGAAAGACGAGACGGGGAGGAGCACCGAGGCCGGCCTCACCTACATAAGGAGCCCCCCCGGCTCCCGTTTTCTGTGAGCAAGCTTCCCTCTCCTTCCTTTGTTTGTGTGTTCAAGTTTGTGTGCTCAAAACCTCCGTAGACATAGCCAACCTTCCCAAGCTTGATGACTCAAGAAAAAAAATCCACATCCTTAATCCACTCAAAGTCCACATCCGAATCAAAGAGTTTAAGTGCCTAGTTACCGGTTGCAACCCGGAGTTTTAGTTGAAGAAAAGAGTGCAGCAACCATGTGGAAGAAAACCACAAGTCTCTTCTCCAAGAAGAAGAGTTCGTCGTCATCCAAGCCGTCATCAACCACGTCTTCGAGAAGGCACTCGGTTTCCAAGTCTCCCCGGAGCATGGAGACGGATACGGCACCACCGAGAAGGAACGATGCTCTCCTCCTTGGTGGTATGAGAGCTGCGAGAAGCACTTCCATGAGGTTCACCGAACCTCGTGGGCACACGGAGGAGCAGCCCGCGCCACCACGACGATCGACTCGCTCAACCGCACCACCTCCTTACACCCCGACACAATCTTCGTACGGCTTCATCATCTTGTCGGCGGAGGAGGAGGATAGGCTCGCCAATCTTGAGAAGAGGCTTGTGCCAAACGTCGAGTTCGACGACCAAGCACTCTACACCTTGGGTTTTTGCACCGACATATACTACATGTTGGGGCACCTCGGGTGGGTGCAGTTCTCCAACGGAATATCGGTGGACACCCATTTGGGTTACGCCTTGGAAATTTTGATGACTATTGCACCCATCGTTGATGATGATGGGGTGCAAAGCTTGTCATTCCGTTTGGAGGGAATCGAGCAAGTGGTTCCCTACGAGCACGTAAGGGAGCTGCTTGGATTCCACAAGGGAGCTCCGGAGAAAGTTGACGTGCCTCCCGGCATGTTGGCAGAATTTTGGGGCATGATCTCCGGAGAAGCCCATCAACAACGCAATTGCATCCGCAACCCCATTATCCGGATATTTCACTCTTGGATGTGCAAGAGGGTATTGGGGAGGATGAGGGAAACAAAGGTGACCGACACGGAGTTGAATTGGCTATACTCGGCTTTAATTGCCAGGCAGCCAATTGACCCCTCTTACCTCATGATCAACCATTGGTGTTGTGAAGCAACATCGGGGGCTGGTAATATTGGTTCGGGGTGTTACCTCTCCATGTTGGCCTTTTCCTTGCGGCCGGGGATCGCAAGAAACCCCGCTCACCTTTTGCGTGGTACCTCTCTCGGTTTTGAGTACTTGCGGCAAGGCAAATACATTAGTGGAGATGAGAGAGGAGGTTATCGGTTGGCCATAGTGAACCTACCCCTTCCGAATGAGAGGCTCAGGCTTTTCACCGAAGGAAGGGAAGATTGGTTGGAAGAGGGATTACTTGTCCCTGCAAGGAAGAACAAAAGAGGAAGAATCGTAGAGGAGGGAATATCCTCCGCACAAGCGAGTGGAGCACAACCCAATGTGCAACCATTCGGCGGAGTTCCTGCTCCGCCAAGTTATTACGGAGGGCCACAAGAGCAAGCATGGGGGGGGGGTGCACCGGTACCCCCTCAAAATTATGTTGTGCCCAACGCTAACTTCGCGGAGTCCTACGCTCATCATCCCCAACCACAACAAAGCATGGCCATTATTGGAGGGTATGCTACAAGAAACGCTCAAAACATCGCAGCCATCCAAGCTAACGCAACTCAACTTGGTGAAGGCAACGCAAATATTGCCTTTGAACTTGGACGCCTTCACCTTGTGGAGCCATTCGTCGGAGGAAATGTCCAATCATATTATGAGCAAGGGTATTATTATCAAGATCATCAACATCAACCACCGGCGGAGGACTAGAAGATTTAGGAACTTTAGTTTTCTTTTCTTTTCTTTTTCTCTGTAATTTTCAGCTTTTGCTTATGTGTGTTTGCGTAGTATTTTCTGTTTTTATTTAATTTTCAGCAAGCATGTTTTGTTTATTTTCAGTGTGTATTTCAACTTGATGTCATCATTAATAAAGTCACCACCTTGATTATATCATTGGAAAAGTTACAAAATTCGTGCCATGATGATATATGATTAAAATTGCAGCTTTGTTCATCTTTGTAGTTGATTTATGCATGTTTAAGCTAGTGCTCTTTTAAAAATACAGATCTGAATTTATTTAAATGCTAGCTTAATTTTCAGCGGAGGTTATGATTAAAATAAAGACCCATAGTGTTTTATGTGCTCTCAAGTTATGAATAGATTAAAGATGTCTTTTATGCTCAAAAATATTGCTAACCTTGTCACAAATATCACTTGTGTGTTGCTCAACCTATCCAAAGCCTTATATATATTTGAGTGCATAAACCTTAGTGTACAAGATTTATTTTTGAGTGAGTTATTGCAGGCCATGATTTCTCTGGCCCGAGACTAAGAAGCTGGTCATTCCGTTTTTGCGTATCTATCTTTTTGCTAGCCTTTTATCCGTGCATTGTGTATCCCCGCATCGGTGATCTCACAAACTTCGCCGGATATCCACCCTTGAACCAATTATCATCTTTTTGTGATTACCTCCTTGACCACAACCTATCGTTGAGAATGGATCATCAATTCAAGGAAGATCGCAAGACGGTGCCAACGTTGAAGATTTCAAGTATCTCTCCAAGGAAAAATATCTCCGCTACCTACCTTATTTTTCGCCTCTTTGCTCGAGGACGAGCAACGTCTAAGCATGGGGGAGGAGGTAGGTACGGTGCAGTTTTAGAGTTCAAAAGGGAGTATTTTAAAAATATATATATATATAATGATGAAAGAAAAAATTCGGCGATGTACGTGACTTCCAAGGTGAAGAAAGAAAATATATATATATATATAAGAAAGAAAGAAAGAAAGAAAGAAAAGAAAGAAAAGAATGAGAAATATGAGAAACAGAAAAAAAATATATATGTGCGTAAAGTGAACTCCCCGGTTCTCTAAGAGTGCATTCAAGGCTTCAAGTTAAAAAGATCCATTCTCATTTTCCAACCATGTGCAATCCGATAACGAGGACTTCCTTTGTGCCTCGGGATCACTCTTTGCCATTTGCACATGTCCACTCATCTAAAGTGTGTGTATTTTTCTCTTTCCCCTCCTTGATTTAACATTATTTTCCAATGACCTTTTTGACGAGTCTCGGTAAGACCATGAGAAGCTTGTCTTGTTTTGACAACACCTCATTTATAAAATCTTGTTAGGACTAAACTTTCCCAAAGCTCCATATAAAAGCCTACCACATATATATGAGAGGGAAAGGAGTAGAATATATAGGCTTGAGAGACAAGTGAGATGAGAGTTTATGAGCAATACACGAGATGATTTAAATTTGTGAATTTGGTTTAGTTTTTCTTTATCTCGATCTTCATTTCAAAAAATTCGAGATCTATTTAAAACTTTGTGAGCATGTTAATACTTGTGGGATAAGCTTAAAAAGAATCTACCCTCCGTAGAAATGAAGGCTAGTACATTATGGAACTTTAATGAATTAAAATTTTGAGAGCATTATGTTTTCTCATGTGTAATCAAGTGCGAGTTTAAACATTGTTTAGCAATGATGATATCCATCGAAGGCTTACTCGAGGACGAGCAAGGTTTAAGCATGGGGGAGATGTTGACGGTGAAAATCCGTCAACCTAGCCATGAGTTTACCTTCGGTGTTGGCATGAGTTTTATACCTTATCCATTGGTACTAACCCCCGTGGTATAACAAGTTCACGTGTGCATGTCGGTTTTGGAGTTTAATGTTTATGCGGGGTTTTAGCGTTGAATGCAAGACTTTCGGGATAAGTTCATCAAGCACCTCATGACAAGACCTTAAAGTCCCGAACAAGTCATGCAATGAAGTAAAATTAACTCCAAGAAGCCGGGGACTTGATCCGAGAAGACGACGGACTCCGGGGACCCGACCGGAAAAGTGCTTGAATCTTGCAAGACAAGGAGTTGAGTCCAATTCGGAGAGAAACCGACGACATGGATCTACATGCGGAAGGGGGAAGCATCCGGGAAGCAAGGGAACCGACCTCGGGCAAAGGAGCCGCGGGGCCGGGCCTAAATGGGCCCGGGCCGGCCGGCCCAGTCCGGTCGGCCCAGGCCCATTTTGGGCCCAAAACCGTCGCCCTTTTGCCCTAGCCGCCAATCGGGCTATTTATAGTCCCCTGACCGAGAGCCACGCAGAGAAGATTTCGTCTTCGACCGCCGAGAAGCAGAGAAGAGAGGGACACCATGTCGGAGAGGAGAGGGTCGAGCTAGTTGACTAGGGTTTCCCTAGCCGACGTGGGAACCTTGCATGGAAGACCACGTCGGAGTTCCCGGAGCTAGAAGCAAGATCAAGGAAGGATCCCGGTGGTGATCTTGTGTATGTATCATTGTCATAGTTGAATTATCAAGTTGAATCTTTTCTTAGCGATCAAGTGTTTCCTCGAAGATTTCGTTTTTCGATCGGCTTTGCTTATTCCAATTCTATTCGTACGATAGATTACATAGGGTGTTCTTGTAGCCGCGGTGGCTAGAGGTACACGCCGGATCTTCCGAAAGAATCTCGACTTGTCTTTTGACTCGCCCTAAGCTCCCCGCATGAATAGGGATACGTTGTGACGAACGGGGGTCTCGAAAGGCGGATGTTTTCGGATTTGGACGGGAAACCACGATTTAAAGAGGCTTCTATTAAGATTCGATTTGCTACTTCTTCTCTTGCTTGGAACTTCAACAAAAAGCTTACCCCGATCCCTCTAGATCGGTTTATCTACCCAATCTTACTTTGTTTTCTCCGGTCTTTAGTAGATTAGATTTATCTTTGTTTTGTGCTCTTATCTAGATGCATTAGGGTTTCTCTTTTACCAAAGATTGAAGTTACTTGGCTTTACTAGATCAACTCTTGCGTCACACATTTGTTCCACGGATTCGATACCTTGGGTTCACCACTCGAAGGAAGAAGGGTCCCTTGACTACGACGGGAGACTTGTACGCTTGCGAGTCACGAACGAACTTTGATACAATTATTAACCGTCAAAATAGTCCCGGCTCGACCTTGGTTTTTAGGCTCAACCAAGAAACCGTCCATGACTTCATCTTGCTGTTCATGCTACTATGCGGCCCGCACTTGACCCCGCTGGCCACCGGGTCCCTCGAACGAAGCCTCCCTGTCTTCTCCACATCTGGAGGCCTCACCGGCGACGACCTTTCGCGCTTGTCCTTCACCTGCACCAACACCAGTCAAGTCGCAACCTACACCTGCAATACTTAGCCAAGAATCAGTCAACCCAACGTTGTCAATCACTCATCACATAAGGAAGCGACCATCCACCGGTCCTCGGACCACACATGGTCCTCAGCTTTGTCGTGTGGCAAAGAAAAGCACACGGCGAATTAGTTATTCGTCGTGTGGCAAACAAATGCTCATGACGAACTATAACTTCATCGTGTGCTAAAAAACACACGACGAACGACTACTTCACCTTGTGCGCGATAAAAAGCACATGACGAATTATCAGACACATGGCAAAATCTGGTTTTCTGGTTGTGCATGTTATCTTTTACCTCATGAGCTATGCATGTCATCTCGCATCAATTGAGAGTCATTGCATAATAAACGGGTAGTGCTAGACAAAAATGAATGGTAATTTTTATCACCTGTCTTCTGTCAAATCTCGAGTTGTCACTGATTTTTTTGGACTTTTTTTATTTTGTATTAATCAGAATTGGTAGTGGTTCATATTTATCGAAAACTCTGTCAAATTCCGCAGCAATCAACTAGTAAATATTGGTAGATGGATACTAATTCAGTGACCATTGGATATTCTGCAGTTCTGACCACTTGTCAGCCTTACATCCATCATTTTTTCCTACTCCATGGACCATGCTTAAGTGGAAATAATAGGTGCTCCAGCTGCGGCAATGAACGAGTTGGAGGGAGCGGGGTATCTGCCATTCTGCCGTGAGATCCACTGCCTTCGCAAGCTGCTTGTGCTGCTCTGATGGTACGAGATATGGGGGAGTTTCACCAGCAATCCATCATGGTAAGATTAGCTGCCCTCATCGTGGCGGCTACGATATATTTAGATGGTGTTTGATTAGTTCAAATGTAAGATAATTAATTTACTAAAATAAAGAACTCTGTTACATATGTTTTGTACCGGTGGTTTGTAATCGACCCCTTACATGGACAATATATATAGTACAAACTTGTTACCCCAGGGCACTCCCAATACAGACTTCACCATGGAGTCTAAGTCTATTAATTACCCTCTCATTTATAGTTTTTTCTGATGTGGCGCTGAATTTATTGAAGAAGGAGAACGAAAACATAAGACTCCAAGTCTAACTAAGAAACCATGTCTTCACGCAAATTAAGGTAGATGTGAGAGACACAAGTGGGTCATGTGACACTAGAATAGAAAATTGCAGTCATGTGACACTAGAATAGAAAATTGCATTGTGGAAGATAGTTTCCTGACACAAAGTCTTAGAGTATAGAAACTATGATAGTTTCTAGCATTAGAAGTAAACTCATTCCACCACCAAAGATACTGTAATTTGGTTCCTCCGTTTATATTGCCTTAGCACGAACTGAACACTATCTTAATTGATTGGACATATTAAATGAATATACCATGGCAGTTTCTGCTTTGGGAGTAGTAGTAGCTTCTATAACGACCAACCTTAATTAATTGCTATAAATGTTACATCTGTACTATACTTTGTCTATTTTTTTAAAGACGCATCACTAAAAGACCTTATGAGTACTTCATCCGTTTCAAATTACTTGCCATTTTAGCTTTTCAAGATATACTAGTTAAGTGCCCGTGCGTTGCTACGAGACACATAGTACTATAATGACATATGTATAAGCACAAGAAACATTTAAATATGAAACGTCAACTTCATTTATACCATAATTTAAAAACATATACTGCAGCCGTGATGATTGAAACATTAATATAATATTACATAAATCTTAAATAAAGATAAATAGTTACAACGCCATAATGTAAGAACATATATAATCATTTAATGTTTCCGATGCACGAGAAACAAGATTACAAAGGACACAAACGTAAGGATGTAATAGTTGTGCAAAACATAAGATAATACCTTGTCATCAAGTGAGGACCTCTCTGTAGACAATATTTTTAGTATAAGTTGGATTAACTGTTTTCTTTTTTCTCTTATCTTTCTTATCACTGAGTGTGATAGCAAGGATCTTTATGTTGGATCTAGCAGTGGCCCTAGATAGCACAACATATAGCTGGCCATGGGAGAACACTGGTTCAGGCAAATACACACCAACATTGGGGATAGTCTGCCCTTGAGCCTTGTTTATTGTCATGGCAAAACTGAGTCTAATAGGGAACTGCTTCCTCTTGAACTTGAACGGGAACATATCGTCATCCGATGGGCATAACGGAATCCGTGGTAGGAAAATTCGTTTTCCGGCATGGTCTCCAACCATAATTTCGGCATCGATGATATTTCTTTGGAACCTTCTAACCACCAGCCTGGTTCCATTACAAAGTCCAGCCGCAGAGTCGATGTTCCTTAGCAATATGACTGGGCACCCAACCTTGAGCTTTAACACATGTGGCGGGAGACCGCTAGGGTTTAAAGTGTTGAGGAACTCAGATGGGTAGTAGTTGTGTGGATCATCCACCGCACTGTCAAAGCTGTGGTACACCACCTCATCCCCTTGGAAACGGCTTATCATCTTCATGTTAATCTTATCAACCGAGTCATTATTTGGCGATAATATCGCTCGTGAGGTGCTATAGCTCGTGTTTGACATATTGTCATTGAGGGCAGGGAATATGGAATCAATTAGCATATCAAGATCACTGTCTTCCCCGGTGTGCGGTATGCATATTTCTTTAGGAAGGAGGATTTGACCATTAGCATTAGCCTCCTCAGGGCCTCCCCCGATACGTAGTAAGTATGCCGCAAACCATGGGTCGGCCTTTGCCCTCATGTTGCGCACCAATCTTAGATGTCGCATTGAACTCCAAAGGTGTGACATCCGTAGAGAGGCACCGACTACTTGTGCCCTTGATCCTTTTCGAACAACCAGGAGAACTTGTCTGAAGTCTCCACCAAACACAATAGTCTTTCCCCCAAACGGCACATCCCAACGGTCCATGAGATCATGAAGGCTGTAGTCTAGCACCTTAACACCTTGCCTCATCATCATCGTCACCTCATCCCAAATATAAGGGATGCAATATGTAGCAGCTCACCGGTACCACTCTGTTTTGTGAAGGAACAACGGTCCCCATCTTCGAGGCTGAGAGGAACCCCAAAGCGCGAGTGGGCAGTTCTGCCACCAGGCATTATTGAGGCTGCAACACCAGATGTTGTTGTTGCCACTGCAATTTTATTCTGGCCACGTATAGTAGCGAGCAGGGCTCTATATAGATAAGTCTTTCCAGTGCCGCCAGGTCCATCCACAAAGAACACACCACCACACTCACTATCAACAGCAGACATAATCTCATTGTAGGCAACGTGTTGCTCCTCGTTAAGGGTTTTTGATAGTTCCAAGTCTTCAATGCTCGCCTCAATGTTAGCCTCTTCAAATCTCTCTAGGAATATTGCTAGACAGATCATATGTGTCATCGATTTTAGGAAGTGGATTCTAACTTCTTCCGAATTTCTATGAGGACCATCTGCTCCACTTTTAAGCTAGACTGGTTGTTGCACCTATACTCCTCTCCCATTGCATCCTTGTGGTTTTCCCAGAGATCAAACACATTACTTGGCTCACAAAATACCAAGATACTTGCAAAGAGCGTTCGTAGTTCAAATGGCATCATCCAATGAGTACCTTCAGTAAGACAATCATGCAATGTTTTGTCCACTTCAATAAGGCCCCTTTTTTCTGCAGCTTCGCGAAAAGTCGGCACCAGCCACATTTTGTAGGAGAACACGGAGGTAATAACGCTCCCCTTCAGCTGGATTGGCACCTACAACTCTTCCGACCTGTCTTAAAGCCTTTTGTGCCCTCCGAATCCATATTTTGCCCTGTGAGTCCCACCTATAGTACTCAGGAAAGTCTGGATACAATATACCACGGGCATGTTTAGATGTCCTGTTCTTTTCAAAGTAGGCTGTTGACGGTTAATAGTTGTATCAAAGTTCGTTTGTGACTTGCAAGCGGACAAGTCTCCCGTCGTAGTCAAGGGACCCTTCTTCCCTCGAGTGGTGAACCCAAGGTATCGAATCCGTGGAACAATGTGCAACGCAAGGATTCAATCTAGTAAAGCAAGGTAAAGATATCTATTGAAGAACTAAGTTGCATCTAATCTACTAACTCATAAAGAAAACGAATCTAATCTAATCTACTAAAGAGGTAGCAAAAGAAAGCAAGAGATAACCAATCTAGAGAATCTAGATCATGCTTATGTTGTAGCTCCAAACAAGATAGATGAAGATAGCAAAGCGAATCTCATTAAAAGCATCTTTAAATCGTGGCCTTCCCATCCGACTCCGAAAACATCCGCCTTTCGAGACCCCCGTTCGTCACAACGTATCCCTATTCATGCGGGGAGCTTAGGGCGAGTTCGATAGAACAAGTTGAAATCACTTGGCGGTCCGGTATGCACCTCTAGCCACCGCGGCTACAAGAGCACCCTATGTAATCTAGCCGCAAACTAGATCGTAGAAGAAGCAAAACCAAGAAGAAAACAAAATCATCGAGAAGGCACTTAATCGCTAGAAATCGGATTCACTTACAAACTTCACCATGAATGATTACATGAACAAGATCACCACCGGGGCCCTCCCTCGATCTTGATCCTCGCTCCGGAGCTCCGACGTGGTCTTCCATGCAAGGTTCCCACGTCGGCCGGGGAAACCCTAGACAACTAGCACGACCCTCATCTTCAAGTTGGTGTCCCTCAAGCTTCTCTCGCTCCTCGGCGGCGGAATACGAAATCCTCTCTCGCGTGGCTCTCGGTCGGGGTGCTATTTATAGCCCGAGAAGCAATTAGGTCAAAGGAGAGGCCGATTGGGCCCCGAATGGGGCCGGGCCGGCCGGCTCGGGCCGACCGGCACGGGCCCAAGTCGGCCCATCCCGCGGCTCGCTTCGCCGGTGTTGCTTCCCACGTCTTCTAGATGTTCTCCCCTTTTGCATGTGGGCCCTTGACGTCGGTTTCTCTCCGAATTGGACTCAACTCCTTGTCTTGCAAGATTCGACGCACTTTTCCGGTTCGGTCCTTGGAGTTTATCATCTTCTCGGGCTTGGTCCTTGGGCTCTTGGAGTCATGTTCACTTCATTGCTTGACTTGTATCGGGCTTCAAGATCTTGTCATGAGGTGCTTAATGAACATATCCCGGAAGTCTTGCTTTCAACGTTAAAACCCTGCGTAAACACATAACTCCAAAACCGACATGCACAAGTGAACTTGTTATACCATGGGGGTTAGTACCAATGAATAAGATACAAAAGTTATGCCAACACCGAAGGTAAACTCATGGCTAGGTTGACGGATTTTCACCGTCAACATCTCCCCCATGCTTAAACCTTGCTCGTCCTCGAGTAAGCCTTCGATGGATATCATCGTTGCCCTTCATTGTTTAAACCTTGCACTTGATCATACATGAAAAAAAAAACATAATGCTCTCAAAAGTTTAATTCGTTAAAGTTCCATAATGTACTAGCCTTCACCTCCACGGAGGGTAGATTCTTTTTAAGCTTATCCCACAAGTATTAACATGCTCACAAAGTTTAAATAGATCTCAGAATTTTTGAAATAAAGAACGAGATAAAGAAAAGAGCTAAACCAAGTTCACAAATTTAAATCACCTTGCATGTTGCTCATAAACTCTCATCTCACTTGTCTCTCAAGCCTATATATTCTACTCCTTTCCCTCTCATAACATATATGTGTGGTAGGCTTTATATGGAGCTTTGGGAAAGTTTAGTCCTAACAAGATTTTATAAATGAGGTGTTGTCAAAACAAGACAAGCTTCTCATGGTCTTACCGAGACTCGTCAAAAAGGTCATTGGAAAATAATGTTAAATCAAGGAGGGGAAAGAGAAAAATACACACACTTTTAGATGAGTGGACATGTGCAAATGGCAAAGAGTGATCCCGAGGCACAAAGGAAGTCCTCGTTATCGGATTGCACATGGTTGGAAAATGAGAATGGATCTTTTAAACTTGAAGCCTTGAATGCACTTTTAGAGAGCTAGGGAATTTACTTTACGCACATTTTTTTTTCTTTCTCATATTTCTCATTCTTTTCTTTCTTTCATTCATTCATTTTTTTCCTTGTCATATATTCAGTCCATGACTTTCACAACGAAGTTTTGATTTTTTATACCTTGAAAGTCATGAATATCACTGGATTTTTTTTTACCCAACCCTATACATCTCTTTCATCATTTTTTTAAAAATACTCCCTTTTGAACTCTAAAACTGCACCGTACCTACCTCCTCCCCCATGCTTAGACGTTGCTCGTCCTCGAGCAAAGAGGCGAAAAAATAAGGTAGGTACCGGGGTATTTTTCCTTGGAGAGATACTTGAAATCTTCAACGTTGGCACCGTCTTGCGATCTTCCTTGAATTGATGATCCATTCTCAACGATAGGTTGTGGTCAAGGAGGTAATCACAAAAGATGATATTTGGTTTAAGGGTGGATATCCGGCGAAGTTTGTGAGATCTCCAATGCGGGGATACACAATGCACGGATAAAAGGCTAGCAAAAAGATAGATACGCAAAAACGGAATGACCAGCTTCTTAGTCTCGGGCCGGAGAAATCATGGCCGTAATAACTCACTCAAAAATAAATCTTGTACACTAAGGTTTATGCACTCAAATATATATAAGGCTTTGGATAGGTTGAGCAACACACAAGTGATATTTATGACAAGGTTAGCGATATTTTTGAACATAAAAGACATCTTTAATCTATTCATAACTTGAGAGCACATAAAACACTATGGGTCTTTATTTTAATCATAACCTCTGCTGAAGATTGAGCTAGCATTTAGATAATTTCAGATTTGTATTTTTTAAGAGAGCACTAGTTCAAACATGCATAAACCAATTACAAAGATAAACAAAGCGGCAATTATAATCATATATCATCATGGCACAAACTTTGTAACTTTACCAAAGGTAAAAACTTGGTGGTGACATTATTCATGATGAAAATAAAACTAAGATACATGCTGAAAAAATTAAACTAACACACTTTCTGAAATTTAAATAAAAAACTGAAAACACTACGCGTACATAGGCGCAAACAAGCTGAAAATTAAAGAAAAGGGGGTAAAGGAAAGATAACTAAAGCTCCTCCTTTCTCTAATCTTCCGCCGGTGGTTGATATTGAAAGTCTTGGTTGTTGTACCCTTACTTGTAATAGGAATGCGCCTCTCCTCCTATGAATTGTCCGACGGTGCTAGGTGAAGGTGTCCAAGCACATAAGCGACGTTTGCATTTCCTTCACCCATTTGGTTTGCATTGGTTTGGATGGCTGCAATAATTTGCATGTTCCTTGCAGCGTATCCTCCAATGGTGGCTCCATTTTGTTGTGGTTGAGGAAGGTGTGCATATGGCTCCGCGAAGGCTACGTTGGGCACCGCAAAAATGGTGGGGGTATGGCTGCACCACTCCCCCATGCTTGCATTGGTACACTACCGTAGTAACTCGGCGGCGCCGGGGTTCCTCCCAATGGTGGGACATAATTTTGTTGTGCACCTTCTTCTTGGGTCGTGGAAAAACCTTCTCCTAATCCTTCTCTATTATATTTTTTTTCTTCGCCGGCACAAGAAGTCCTTCCTCTAACCGATCTTCTTCCCCTCAAGAAAAGTCTTAATCTTCAATCCGGAAGGGGCAAATTCACCTAGGCCACTCGGAAGCCTCCTCTCTCATCTTCACTCTTATATTTTCCTTTCTTCATATATTCCTAGGGAAGTCCCGGGTAGGAGATGATTCGGGTTCCTTGTAATACCCGGTTTTAAAGAGATAGTCAACATGGAGAGGTAACAACCCGATCTCCCGAATCCGATGTTGCTCACAACACCACCGGTTGATCATAGGTGAGTAGGGTTGATTGGCTGCGAGTAAATCCAATTCAACTCCGTGTTGGTTATCTATGTCTCTCTTATTCTCCCCAAAAATCCACTTGCACAAAAGTGACACACTTGGATGATGGGGTTCCGGATAGTATTTCTTCGTTGATGGTCTCTTCCCGTGATCATACTCCAAAAGCCTTCCCATGTGCCTTCATGCACATACTTGTTTCGGAGCTCCCTTTTGAAAATAGGAGACACTCGCCCATGGGTCTACGATACTAGAACATGCAATCGTTTCGAACATGAAAACCAATCTAGTCCATCAGGGATTGTGTTGAATGGATCCAAGGAAGCATTGAGGCCTATACTCCCTTTATGGCATGGTTGCTAGCCTTAAGCATTAAAGTATTTTCAGCACAAGATGATAGATAGATAATCCAACAAAGTGTGATCACATCTCAAGATCGATTGCAACCCATGGATGGAAGGAGATTACCCCATCAAGGTGCTAGAAATAGCATCGTTGATCAAGGTTACCCTTCCGACGGTGTCTTCCTTCTTCTCCACTTGTGGGCTCCCTCCAACGGAATGAGAGATTCAGCACTCCTTCATCAAGGGTATGCGCCATTGTCATGAAAATTTCCTAGGCGAATTCCTTGTGGGTGTTTGCCGACACTCCGTTAGAGAATTGCACCGGTGTCCCGTGTGAAACCCAATATGTGGAGAGCTTGGTCGTCGATGTCGGCGTTCGCTACAAGCCTCTACTTAAGGTGAGCGAGCTTCTTCTCCTCCTCCGTCATGATGACATACCCCTCGGAATACCGCGGAGCGTATGGAGGTGGAGCGGATGATCGTGTCAAGTGGCGAGGTTGGACGAGCGGCTCCTCCATATTTTATTGAAGTTTGGTAAACCTAATAAACAAGTTTTGTGTGGCCCTCATGCCACCAAGGAGAAGAGTGGTTCCTCCTTAGTGGTGCCGTGTCCTCCCTCATACTCCAAGGAGACTCGGAAACCGAGCGCCTCCTCGAAGAGGTTGTCGATGATGGCTTAGACGACGATGATCCCTTCTTCTTCGGTGAAAAGGCTTGTAGTTTTCTTCCATGATTGCAGCACTCTCCCTCACAAATATATATCCGGGGTTTTCACCCGGTAACAAGGTACACAAATATTATTTTGGAGTCTGGACTTTGAGTGGATTAAGGATGTGATTTGTTGCACGAAACAAACGCGGTGGATGGCTAAGTCTAAGGTGATTCCGGCCTACAAACTAGAGCACACGAACAAAGAGTTGGATGAAAGACTACCTCTCTCCTCCTCTTGGCTCGGTTCTTCTCTAGTGCATTCATGTTGCTTCGTCATCGCGTACACCTTCCAAACGTTCCCGTCCACTCCTTCGCTTGCACTATTGCTCCTTCCACTTGATGTTTTCGCTTTGACTCACTTCCATACTCCCTTGCCTCACATGCATCCATGATATTCTTACAAAACAAAGCCTTGGCTGCCCCCCATGCTTGTACTTTGCATGTGGTTTAAATATGTTGGAGGGGCATCCCGTGATGTATCATGGTGCATGCATGGTTAGGTTAACTAGATTGCCTCCCTTTAAGGCTAAGCACTCCTCTAGTTTCAAAATTTAAAAATATTTTTCAGAGCCATGCAAGAGCTCGAACATAATTTTAGAGAAGTTTTTAAACCATTAAAAACAAATGCAAGTCGAAAATATTTTTTTATTACGTCGATTTCGGTCTCACCCGGTATAGTTTGCCTTCTATTAGTTGAGAGCAAGCTTTTCCGGCTTGATCATGGGGGCATAGGTTTAGGTCCTAATTTTGATTAGATGAGAGAGATTTTGAATGAAATAAAACTTAAGTGAGGCTTAGAAAAAATTCTAATCTTAGAGAAACCAAGGATATGGATTTTTAAACCAACCAAAAAATCAAGTTTCTAGGTTCACGCGAGTCCTACCACATGCTGAAATTTAAATAACATCTAGATACAAGTCGTGGCTTTACTCGAGTGTTTTTAGCATGAAAAACAAGTCAACCACAACACCATAATGAGGGTGAAGGGTTGAGTTAGGAATTTGAAATTTTTTTCTTTTTGGTTGTGGTTTCTCGGAAAAGAAGCAAACAATCACATAGGATGGTTCATGTAAAGGGTTTATGATCAAGCAAAATATTCAACCAAGAATTATGTCTCTAATATTTTTCAACCATTCTAAGTCTAATGTTTTGCGTAGTAAAATCTAAAACTGAATTATAAAGACTCGAAAAACCTGGAATCGGGTTGTCCTCCCGGTAGCTTATCCTTGACTCCGACGAAACGGGTTGCCTCCCGCCCAGCGCTTCGTTTATAGTCCATGGCTAGACTTCTTCACTTGATTACTCCGTGACGAACGCTCTTGTGGGCGTTGCAATCTTGGGTACCCACTTTGGCTTAGTCAATTTTTTTGGTCTTCACAAAGCCGGCTTCTTTGTCCTTTGGTCTTGACGATGCAACATCTTCCTTGTGGCTCGGCATTCGAACTCCGTCCTTCGGTCGTGGATCTTCATGGTCTCTAGTGTGATCCTTCATCTCTCCCGAATGAGCTTGAGTAGCCTTCACCGTCTTGGGACCTTGGAGTTGTCTCGGATATTCTTCTTTGTCACCAATCGGTTGTCCTAGTTGTCCCACTTGCGTCTCTAACATCTTTATCACGATGAACACCCCGCATGGATCTTGCCTTGCCAGCTCTTAGGTGCTTGCTTTTCCATCTCCACTTCTCCGTCCTCGTTGATCTTGAACGGCCTTCCGGTGTCTTGACTTCTGAGGTGGTGATTCCTTGGAGATTTTGATGGTCCTTCGTAGTTTGACTTTGAATCTAGGGTTTCAACCCTTTAGCTTGTGTTGCACGTCACCTTTGCCCTGCAGTTTTCCCGGATCATCCACAAAAAAAGTTTGGTTTCTTGGAGAGGTAGCCAACCATCTCCGGTTAGGGTTAGTGATAAAACAAAATCTAACAAAAGAAAAATTGGGATTAATCAAAACTAGATTAGATTGACTCTTTTTTTTCTTTTCAAGGATGATCAAACATAAGAGATGCAAAAGAAAATCAAAAGAAAAACTCGTAAAGATAGCTATACTAGAATTGATCTTCATTAAGAAACGACGGCAACGCGCCAGAAAAGGGGCTTGTTGACGGTTAATAGTTGTATCAAAGTTCGTTTTGTGACTTGCAAGCGGACAAGTCTCCCGCTTCTAGAGCCAAGGGACCCTTCTTCCCCTCAGGGAGTGGTGAACCTGTTGTATTCAATCCAGGAACAATGTGCAACGCAAGGATTCAATCTAGTGAAACAAGGTAAAGATATCTATTGGAAGAACTAAGTTGTACCAATCTACTAACTCATAAATAAAACGAATCTAATCTAATCTACTAAAGATATAAAAAAAGAAAGCATAGATAACCAATCTAGAATCTAGATCATGCTTATGTTGTAGCTCCAAAACAAGATAGATGAAGATAGCAAAGCGAATCTCATTAAAAGCATCTTTAAATCGTGGCCTTCCCATCCGATCCGAAAACATCCGCTTCGAGACCCCGTTCGTCACAACGTATCCCTATTCATGCGGGAGCTCAGGCGGGTTCCATAGAACAAGTTGAAATCACTTGGCCGGTCCGGTATGCACCTCCAGCCACCGCGGCTACAAGAGCACCCTATGTAATCTAGCTGCAAACTAGATCGTAGAAGAAGCAAAACCAAGAAGAAAACAAAAATCATCGAGAAGGCACTTAATCGCTAGAAATCGGATTCACTTACAAACTTCACCATGAATGATTACATGAACAAGATCACCACCGAGGGCCCTCCTCGATCTTGATCCTCGCCCGAGCTCCGACGTGGTCTTCCATGCAAGGTTCCCACGTCGGCCAGGAAACCCTAGACAACTAGCACGACCCCCATCTTCAAGTTGGTGTCCCTCAAGCTTCTCTCTCGCTCTCGCGCGACGCAACCTCTCGCGTGGCTCTCTGGCCGGCAGCTATTTATAGCCCGAGAAGCAATTAGGGTCAAAGGAGAGGGCCGATTGGGCCCCGACCCTGGCCGGCCGCCGGCTCCGGGCCGACCCGCCCGTCCACCCGGCCCATCCCGCGGCTCCGGCCGCCCTGTTGCTTCCCACGTCTTCTAGATGTTCTCCCCTTGTGCATGTGGGCCCTTGACGTCGGTTTCTCTCCGAATTGACCCAACTCCTTGTCTTGCAAGATTCGGAAGACTTTTCTCGTTCACCCTGAGTTTATCATCTTCTCAGTTTGGTCCTCGTCTTGGAGTCATGTTCACTTCATTGCTTGACTTGTATCGCTTCAAGATCTTGTCATGAGGTGCTTAATGAACATATCCCGAAGTTCGTTTCAACGTTAAAACCCTCGCGTAAACACATAACTCCAAAACCGACATGCACAAGTGAATTCGTTATACCATGGGGGTTAGTACCAATGAATAAGATACAAAAGTTATGCCAACACCGAAGGTAAACTCATGGCTAGGTTGACGGATTTTCACCGTCAACATAGGCTTTAAGCATCGACATTTCAACACCTGGACGATTAAGCACATGTCGAATACCCTCGCGCCGGCAAAATGACACCATGTGCATGCCAGGAAGATGGAGCTGCAAGGCCAACACCGAAGGGGACCTATCACTTAAATCAAAACCATATATCCTCCACAAGGCTTCTAGAGGAGTTATCCATTTATCATCCCTATATAGTTTGATCTCATCAATGTTTCCTTCATTACCCTCCTTGGCAGCCTCTCTCACAAGAATGTATGCACGGCCCCGACCCTTGTGAATGTACTTAAATAAATACTTGACGGACTTGATGTTGCCACATGCCTCAACATTTATGTGGCAATTGAACAGATGGAGGAGGCACGGGTTGTAAGGCACAACCCATCTGTTGTCAAGGTCATGCCCACAAACCTTCTCTTTTCTACCATCGTCACGCCATCTGTAAACCGGGTATGAATCCTTGCCCTGTAATGTGGCATCATAGAAAGGTCGTGGGTAATGGTTCTTGCATTCTTTACGGCCCTTTGTGCATGGGCAGTTGCGATTAAGTGATCCACAAGGCCATGCATCATATGCTTTATAACCATATTATACAAGCTTCCGGGATATTTCTTCTTGTTTGGGAGCTCGATGAGATTAAAAGATCATACCGCTTTGGGCACTTGAGTTTATAGTTTCTTTCCATGATTAGCAAAAAAAAATAAAGTGGTGGTAGTCCCCTCTCGAAACTCAACAACATACACATGTGCGCGAACCTTTCCGAGAATGTCCTTTAGCAACTCGTCCTTAAGCTCTTCCGCCTTTGGCCCTAAAGACCCGATCAATAAGGTCCGACGGTCCCGTGCCGTTTGTCCGTGTACACCACGCGTGATCTCCTCCCACTTTGGATTACATGTCATGGTTAGGAAGATGTCCGTTTCCCAAACCTTCGCACTGCCATGGCATCCAAGTACTTACGCTCATGTCCCTCGGCCTCCAATAAACGACGAAGGCATCACCGTGCATTTTCCAACCATTTCAGCTCTCCTCACCAAGATGTGTGCCATCAACCAATCCTTGGTAGAGGTCGGCCCTGATCTCTTTTTGATGATTGCGTATGTAATCCAACCGAGAACTCTCAATTTTGATGTACGTGTCCACAGCAAATTGTTGGAAAAGGCGCTGGCCATAAATAATGGGATTAAAGATTCCCGACTGTATCTGAAACTTATAATAGTAGTAGTCACTACGTAAACACATAAGTTTCCCGGAGATCAAGTAAAAGCAATATGTTATTAGAGTTATTTCTATGACAACTTGGTTCCGTATACATGAAAAGTATAAGGAGACAAAGAAACCTGTTTCTTCTTCCTCCGTATTACTACGAGCCTTACGCATGGCACGAGCCGTGTTGACGTCCTCCATAGTAACACCTTTCTTTGGGATATCCATATGCCATCCAAGCTCACCCTTAGAGAAGAATAATGGATATGAAAGAGCATTGTAGCACCCATGGTATGATCTGAGCATACCGCTCCTATCTTTTCCATGGAGAACAACACTATTTTGAAATTGGCCTTAGAGTTCACTACCCTCGATCCAAACAACAGCCCACCTCCTTAGCGATCGGCTCATTGTATGTTCTTTGGTCCAATCAATGATCAAGATTAAGTTCGAGACAATAGTCATCCAAATCTGTTCAAATCGCCCCCATACTTCTCAAATGTTGTGAGTACGGGTTGTGACGAAGGATGGCCACCAATGTGTTCATAACTTCTTTATCTTTTTGGTACTTCTCTTCACGACACCTCCGTAACGATAATCAAGGCTCCTGATCATCATCATAGAAGTAAAGCCCAAGATGCCTAGGCTCCAAGCCCTCCTCTCTCCCAAATGACCTTATGTTGTGATACATCATGCCATGTGCACTGAAGGTATATAGCACAGCCCTCATGTTAGCGTAGGCACCATCTAGACTCGCAATGGAGGGAAGCAGGAGAAGTGGCCATTGAAAAACCTAAGATTGCTACTTTAAGGCTCTTAGCATCTTCATCGTAGCTCGTATAAAGCCTTATGAGCCGGTCCGGTATCACCGGTTCATTCAAATTTCGATCTTCCCGTTGCGGAAATAGAACCCGTGTGGTTCTTTCGAAACCTCTTCGCATGACAAGGGTGGCAATTAGGGACATGTTTTAACATGTGTGTCTCCGTAGGCATGTTACCGTACACCTTTTCATACGTCGCCCTCTGTGGATAGAATTCATGTTGTCCTCGTGGAGTATCACTTTGGACATCATCATCATCTCGATTCCTCTTAATGAAATGACATGATCAAACAAAAGGTTAGATAACGTAGTGGATGTTTAGGAAGGTATTTGGTTCGCACAAATACCTTGCCCCGCAAGTAGGTATCCTCGTCTTCTTCCTCACCATCTTCAAATATGTCACCCTCGCTACCGTGATCACCACATTGCCATATGACATTATAGTTTGGATAACAATAAAGGAAAGAAAACACAAGAAAGAATGTCAAAAGTTGTGAGCATCTATTCATTCAATAATGGTTGTTCAGGAGCGTATGATGCATTTTGATTGCTTGGTCCTGCGTTTTGTACATTTTGATTACTTGGTCCAACCTGTTTTCCGTCAACCATATAATGGAAAAGATCAAGGAGTGGATGTTCGTAAAGCTATTTGGTATTTTACAAATACCTCGGGTCACCAAACATGTATGCCTCGTCCTCTTCCTCGTCATCCTCAAATATGTTGCACTCATCATCTTTTGCATCGTCGCCGTGCCATCGCATATTATAGTTGGGTAAAATAAAGGAAAGAAATGTCGTACAAGTCATTTAAAAGTAATTCAACTTACCAAAGGTTATCAAATAATGGTTTTTCCTTGGTCTAGCGTGTTCTCGTTAATCACATAATGGACATGCATGGTTGAGATAGGAATAAAGTTGTTTCATTATAAGGAATGAGAAAAGTGAGGTTCATGTTATTTACCGTTGTCGGTCACTATTGATTGTGGTAAGGGTGTATTTTCATCCGCATGTTCTCCACCATATGACCTTCCGGGAAATATATCACCGCAATCATCCTTATCATGATCATCATCATTAGTCTCATTTGTAGCTTGCGGAAACGAATAGATGTTGCCGCTGATTCTCGGATATCCGAACACTCACCGGGGCTTGTTCTCGGGGCCCATGAGGACCGTATGAGCTTGCGTGGGCAACTCCATCGTTGGATTAAAGAGTGGATTCTCCATTGCAATGGACTCACTATTTAAGGTATGTTTATGTGCCTCCCTAGAGCGGCTTGTAGTCGCTTTCATCGCCTTCATCGGATGGAGCTTGATTGTAAAGCCTTTGTTGCTTGCGTCTTTGTTCCCCTTACCAGTATCATGTTTTCATATGCCATCCTCTTCCTTGCACGAGCGTAGATAACATGGTTCGTTCGTCATATGAATTGTCAAAAGACTGTGACTATAGTTCTCATTAATTATACTACGATATTATTACATCATCACCTACATAGTTTGTGTTTTAGTTGTTGTTAATATAATAAGAACACACGATATGCTCAACGATACTCCAATTGTATTTTAAGCTAATCGCTGATTCACCAACCCAAAAATATTAGTCATTCATGCCATATTAGCTACAGCCAAATTACCTCGATAACCGATTCGATATATTATCAACATTGTTTGCATGGAAATGAATTATTCCTATGAAACCAATCATCCGTTTCATTAGGATCCACATTTTCCTTGTTTGGTGTGTCCCGGCCATCTACCAATTGATATAGCACATATGAGAAACATCAATAGCAAATTTTTATATTAATTAAACTTACCATTTCTATTAAGCAACCATTGTTAAATTTCTCTCTCGACATGTAGTCGTTGCTCCCTTGTTCTTTTATATGCTTCTCGTCGTTTTCTATTTCTTTCATCCTTCTTCTCTTGAGACATGTGGAGCCACCGAGCCTTGTCTTTTTCTCTCTTACGTTCTCTATCATGGTTTCCCGTATCATCATTGCCTGTAGTATTACATCCATATATATAATGTATAATCCATTAATATTGTAAGGAATACGTTGAATCAATAACATAATGTCCCATGTCTTATTGTTTTTACCTCCATTAGTAGTATTAGACTTGTCACCCAATGGTGTACGGCAGCCACAATTTTCCATTGACTTAACCCTCAATAGTCTGCTTGTATTGTGTCCTTTATAGTAGAGAATTATCTAGAGTCAAACGGAAAAAATTATAGTTAGTAAGCTGAAAAGAACTTGAGAAGGAGGTACTTGAGTACTTCCTACTTGGATTATTATATAATAGGTTGCATGAAACCACGTGCTGAGAATGCCCTCAACACATTTATACAGAAATTGACTTAGGATTAAAGAATCAAGCAGCAAGTTGTCCAGAGGGTAGCAAATGCAACTATGGCATGCATGAATAATTCCCCTCTTTTGATTTTTTTAATACATCAGCAACAGGTAATTTGGTGATGCAAAACCATGGACTGCACACATAATCGAATTAAGATGAAGGACTAAATATGTACAAACTACATGCATATCCACATAAAACTTGCTCATTTTTAATGAAGTGTTGAAAACCAGGAGGAAAATCCTCCACTCATGCAGTCTTTAATGCTGGCAAATCCTTGCTTCTGTGCCTTTAGAATTGCAAACTAATAAGCACAAGTGCAAGCCGACATGTTTAACTGCTAAACAAAATCTACACTTTAAGTGCTTAAGGTACATGAACTCTTCCTTTTTAGTAACTAAGGTACATGAACTCGCTTTTTTTAATAAACTGCATAAACTAAGTTACAGAGTTTTTTCTTCGATAGTTCTAGGGAGCAAAATGCACCCCAATTCATTTGCATTGCAGCAGGACATAATCCCTACGCTCGAAAAGAGCCTGCCTGATAAAGAACCATATTAGATCAATCTCCTTAGGAACTCTGAAGTTTGCAAACATACAGTGTTCTATTGGCTTCAGTCAAGCCTCTATCTTTTCCTGCACCACTATGAACTCCCCTCTTTTGATTAAAGAATCAAGCAGCAAGTTGTCTAGAGGGTAGCAAATGCAATTATGGCATGCATGAATAATTCCCCTCTTTTGATTTTTTTAATACATCACCAACAGGTAATTTGGTGATGCAAAACCATGGACTGCACACATAATCGAATTAAGATGGACTAAATATGTACACACTACATGCATATCCACATAAAACTTGCTCATTTTTAATGAAGTGTTGAAAACCAGGAGGAAAATCCTCCACTCATGCAGTCTTTAATGCTGGCAAATCCTGGCTTCTGTGCCTTTAGAATTGCAAACTAATAAGCACAAGTGCAAGCCAAGACATGTTTAACTGCTAAACAAAATCTACACTTTAAGTGCTTAAGGTACATGAACTCTTCCTTTTTAGTAACTAAGGTACATGAACTCGCTTTTTTTAATAAACTGCATAAACTAAGTTACAGAGTTTTTTCTTCAATTGTTCTAGGGAGCAAAATGCACCCCAATTCATTTGCATTGCAGCAGGACATAATCCCTACGCTCGAAAAGAGCCTGCCTGATAAAGAACCATATTAGATCACTCTCCTCAGGAACTCTGAAGTTTGCAAACATACAGTGTTCTATTGGCTTCAGTCAAGCCTCTATCTTTTCCTGCACCACTATGAGCTCCCCTGGTTCTGGAAGGCGGATTCAGAAGAGGCGACGAACTACGACTAAGTCTCTCTCACAGCTTTTGGACCTGAACTGCCCCCTGCTGAAGGGCTGAGGGGAGCTTACCTTTCATCAGTTTGCCTGTCTCCCACAATGAGGCTTCCAGCAGTATGACTGTACAACTCAACCAGGCTTCCACCAGTATGATTGTACAACTCAATCAGGCTTCCAGTAGTATCCCACCATCTACTAAAGAGCCACACATTGGCATGCATGGTTGCCCCATCGATGTTGAAGCCATTGATGATGATGTTGTTATCTATTCTTCAACATCAGTCCCTCAAGTATGTTTTCAGCCTTGTTTTAGTGTCTATTTCTAGATTTGCATATTTATTTTAGTCCTTTTAATCTTACATGATTGTTTAAGGAGGAACAATGACAATTGACAACTAATAATCAAGTTTTTTTTGCATTTATGTTTCAGGCAAGACAACAGCCGGCCAGGCATATTACTGGAAAAAAGAAGAGAGAGAAAGCGAGCGTGGGGGAAGGAGAGAAGGCAAAAAAAATCCCCGTCCACCACCCGCCGCCGCAGGCAGCGCGCCTCCCGGGCCGGATGAAGGACCGAATAGGCGACCAGAGAGGGGGGAGTGAATGGGAGCCGATAAAAATTCTTCTCGAGGGAGATTGAAACTCTGACAAGATGAACTAGCTCGGTCGAACCCCCGAAATCACACGCTCCGCACTTCTACCTTCCGTTTGCCAAAACCACGTAGCCACTGGAGTGCTACTGGTCCTAGGAACAAACTCTACCAGCAACCACAACACACACGCAGCAACGACAGCGGAAACCACTCGAAAGTCAAGCTAACCGGAGGGGGGCGGTTAGACCGGGTATAGGGGGCGGTTAGACCGCCTCCACCGGTAACCAAGAAATCCTCCGAAACGCCTCTTCCGAGCACCAAAACTCACCCCGGTTTCACCAACAAAGATCTCCGGTCAAGGCCATGCTAGCTACCAGAGAATCTTGGCGAAAACCAAAACTCCACCCGGGGGCCTAGGAGCGGTTAGACCGGCTACCGGGGCGGTCTAACCTCCCGTACCCAAAGCAACGAACTCCAACCAAGAACACCTAGCAAACAAGACGAGAACGACCCCAAATTTCACCCGACACTCCTCCGATCAAGGCGAACAAACTCACAGAGGAAAATCCGGCGAAACAAAAACTTCGACGTGGAAACACCCCGGGCGGTTAGACCGCCCCCCCGCAGCGGTTAGACCGCCCCTTCCGTAAAACGAACCCGCAGTCAAACCTCAACTTCCTCGCGCCCGATCTCCCGAATCACTCCACGGATTGCAGCAAAACTTCGGGAATAGTTGGGTTACCTCCTGGGAAACCTCTACCTTAAAGGAATCGACCCGAAACGCTCACAATCAAGAGGAATCGAAGAAATCGCTTCTCTAGGTCAAGAACTCGCCCAACTCGAGAAACCACCAAATCGAGTCCGATTCAAAGGAGATTTGGGGGCAAAGTCACCAGCCAAAGAGGCACAGGAACCTCATACGTGACACCCACCAAAAACCCCAAGAAATCGTCCTCAAAACACCGCCAACAAAGAGCTCCGAAAATCAACACAAAAGAGACGGGAAAACCACCATGATGAACAACGCCGAACCATCTATACATGCCATGAAAGGTTCGTACAAGGTCTAGCTTGCCACCCAAACATCCATCCCTCTCTCTATATCTCACATGAAGCTCTCAAGCTAGTCCTCTAAAATCCTAAGGAAAATAGAGAACGAAAATGGAAAAACAAATGAGCTAGGGTTCCAAGAGTTGGCTGCCATCCACCCATTCAATGAGTATATATGGAGGCACCCAAAAGACTAAACTACCCTTCACTAATAACTAGGGATACATGCCCCTCGAGGGCGGATTTGGAAGTCTTCATGTCTTCACCATCGGACGGATGCCCGGCGACCGCAACCTGCTTAGCCTCGATGCAAGCCTTGCGATCCCGACGCGTGTCCTCCGCTTGGAAGCTTGTCGGCGCCGGCGGCCAGGGCGGTCAGACCGCCCCCCCGGGCGGTTAGACCGGCCCGGAGATCCGACCGGCCCCGGGCGGTCCGACCGCCCCTCTCCGGGCGGTTGAACCGGCCCGGGTGGCCGCACTCCCCTCGTCGAGTCTTCGGCCTCGGTTTTGTGGCTCAACCGAGTAACCCAGTGGTTTTCTGGTGAACCACTGCAAACCCCGCGAACTCGGTGTAACCTCCGCCAATCTCCACTCATGACTCGGCTCCCACGTAGTCCCGGCTCGACCTTGGTTTTGAGGCTCTACCAAGAAACCGTCAACGACTTCATCTTGCTGTTCATGCCACCATGCGGCCCGCACTTGACCCCACTGGCCACCGGGTCCCTCAAACGAAGCCTACTTGTCTTCTCCACACCTGGAGGCCTCACCGGCGACGACCTTTCGCGCTTGTTCTTCACCTGCACCAACACGAGTCAAGCCGCAACCTGCACCTGCAATACTTAGCCAAGAATCAGTCCACACAACGTTGTCAATCACTCATCACACAAGGAAGCGACCATCCACCGGTCCTCGAACCACACCTGGTCCTCAATCTCCCCCTTGATGAGTGCATTGACAACACCCACATGATTTGTAACCAAAGAGAAAAGGAAAAAGAAAAGAAACAAATAAAAAGAAACCTCAACAAGCGATCGAAAGCCAAAGAAAGGCAAAGAGCAAGATCACTTGAAGAAGACAAGTCTCGGCCCCTTAGGCAAGGGCAACGGCTCGACACATCCGAAACAAAGCAAAACTCAAGCAAAGAGCGCAAAACACCGAACCAAAGCTCGAACACCACAAAGAGCTCCCCCTGCACATATGCAAGCTCCCCCTGAGCCAAAACACACTCCCCCTAAACAAATGCAACAATGCAACACGGGAATGCAACAAAGAGCAAAGAACTGCTCACTCTGCCCAGGGCGGTTAGACCGCCTGTGCCTCATCTGACCGCCTGGGGGGCGGTTAGACCGCCCCAAGAGACCGGCCCTGCACCAAACTGCTCAAAATTTTCCCGAACCAATTAGAACACCTTCCAAACACTCCCAGGTGCCCAAAGCATGCATAAACTTCTCCCCCTTGTTGACAATGCATGAATCAAGGCAAAATGCGAAACTTTACAACATATAGCTTCTCAAATATACAAAATTCATCACAAGGAGCTACACAAGTCCAAATGAGCAAGTTAGATACTCAACAGGTTCGTAATGACCTTAACTACGTGATCACCAAGTTTCACAACCATTGGACAAGGCTAAAAAGGATTTGAGTAATTTTGCGAAAAGTTACCCTCTCATAAGCAAATACCTAAACATGAGCAAAACATACCAAATGGCAAAGCCACTCAAACTTCATGCTAGGACAGCCATTCTAAGCATAAGACCATCATAAACACCCACAATCACCTCATGTCATGTCAAAGCCACCGAGCCATGTGCCTACTTCTATATATGAGACTTCTCATTGGTAGGCATCATGCAACGGTTTAGCACCCAAAGCAAATTAATTTCAGCACATATGACATGGGAGCATATTTTCCAAGCAGTTTTCATTTCATTTTCAGATTGATAAATGGTACATGAATTGCCTTTGCGACAAAAAGGAACTTATGCCCCTCCACAAGATGAAGCAAGAGGGCTAAACATTCATGATGGCAAATGAGCCTTTGGCCCCATATGATCAATAAACTAGCTATCCAACCACAAATTAAGCATAGCAAAGCCACTAAAACATGTCAAGATCATATAAAGGCATTTACACATGAGAGAGCATATATGGGACATTTTTCAAAAAATTAGCCATCAACCATGGATCATTCATCAAGATCATCAAGAGCTAAGCCAAACTAACCGTAGCATACCAAACAAGCTCACAAGAACATATATAGCAACCCATGGTGAACAATGTATATAGGAGAAGCTTTTCCTATCCAATGCATACAATACAAAATGCATGCAATCTAAGATACAAGGATGCCTATACATCATGTTACATATGCAATGCCAAATGCAAGAAATGCACAAAAGAAAGCTATACATATGCTACAAAGAAGCTCCCACACACCCAACTCAAGAAATCAAACACACACCAAGTTCCTCCCGCAAACGAGTGAAAGTTGCTTGATCTAGGGGTTCGGTGAAAATATCGGCTAGTTGGTCATGTGTGGGTACATGGATCAAAGCTATCTTTCCTTTCTCTACGTTGTCTCTCAGAAAGTGGTACCTCACTTCTATGTGCTTGGTTTTGGAATGGAGCACTGGGTTCTTTGCAACGCTTATGGCACTGGTGCTATCACATTGAAGTGGGACATGGGTATACTCCTCACCAAAGTCACTCATGGTGTAGGTGATCCAAAGGAGCTGAGAGCAACAACTAGCAGCGGCAACATACTCGGCCTCGGTCGTGGATTGAGCAACACTCGACTGCTTGAGGGAAGACCAAGACACCAAAGGGGAACCCAAAAACTGGCAAGTCCCAGAAGTGGACTTCCTATCCAACCGACACCCGGCAAAATCCGCGTCTGAAAAACCATGAAGCGCCAAAGAAGAGGACGCGGAGTACCAAAGGCCGAAGTCGGGAGAGTGACGCAAGTACCTGAAAATTCGCTTCACCGCTTGCCGATGCGAAGTCCTCGCAGACGCTTGAAAACGAGCGCACGGACACACCGAGAACTGTATGTCCGGCCTCGTCGCCGTCAAGTAGAGGAGAGACCCGATCATGCTCCGCACTCCTTCCGGTCCACGTGTTCACCTTCCTCGTCCGCATCAAGAGTTGTAGTCGTACTCATCGGCGTCGTCATAGCCTTGGAGTCCTCCATCTTGAATTTCCGCACAATGTCCTTGGTGTACTTAGCCTGGTGCACAAATGTTCCTTCCTTTGATTGCTTGATTTGTAGCCCGAGGAAGAACTGCAACTCGCCCATCATGCTCATCTCAAATTCCCCGCTCATATCATCTCGCAAACCTTGCAACAAGAGAGTTAGACGAGCCACCAAAGACAATATCATCCACGTACACCCGCACAATCGGGATATCTCCGCCCCGCCTCGAGAAAAACAAGGTCCGATCGACCTTCCCCATCTCAAAACCTCTCTCAAACAAGAACCCCCTCAACCTACCATACCAAGCTCTAGGCGCCCGCTTCCCCATACGGCGCCTTCCTCAACTTGTACACCCTGGGGGTACCTCTCACTCTCAAACCCCGAGGTCGCCTCACATACACTTCTTCCTCCAACACACCATTCAGAAAAGCACTCTTCACATCCATTTGGTGCAACTTGAACCCTTTAGCCACGGAAAAGGCTAGAAGGATCCTAATCGCCTCCAAACGGGCTACGGGAGCAAAGGTCTCCTCGTAGTCAATCCCCTCCTTCTGACTGAACCCTTGAGCAACAAGCCTCGACTTGTTCCTCACAACCTCACCTTTCTCTCCCTCTTTGTTTTTCCACACCCACTTTGTACCAATCGGCTTACACCCCCGGGGGAGGGTCAACCAACTCCCACACCCGATTCCTCTCAAAGTTCTCCAACTCCTCATGCATCGAATTAACCCAATTGTGATCGATAGTGCGTGTCCAATGTCTTTGGGCTCAAAAGTAGCAACAAATGCAGCATGAGCGAAATGAGAATTGTTTCGAACCCTCGACCGTGTAGTGCGTTCATTCATGTCGCCGATGATCCTCGAAGCTGGGTGATCCACTTGAACTCGCCGGGGAGGTTCTCGCCTCGATGCTACCTGTGACACCCTAAAAATTCCATCACTAAAATCACTTAGCAACTTAAATTTGTCTTAGGGATTTAAGGAGATCAAATTGCTATTTAAATTGAGCTCTAAAAATATTAAAGATAATTTAATAACCTTAGAGACAACAAGTGCATGTGCATCATCATTTGGCTTGCATGGTTTTTGGTTGCTTGTATGGTCTCTAAAAAGTCTATAAAATATTTGAGAAAAGTTTGCAAAAGTTTGATTTGAATTTGAGTTGAAAATGGATTTGAAAATGAAGTTTGAAAAACAAAAAGAAAAAAAAGACAAAGCGCGCCCCGGCTCTATTTCGGCCCAGGCGGCCCAGCCCAGCTCCCCCCCGCCGGCCCACCGCTCTCCCCTTCCCCTTCTTCTTCACAGCGGCGCCGACAGGTGGGTCCCACCTGTCAGCCCCCTTCCTTTCTTCTTCCCCCCCCCCCCCTTTCCTTCCTCTGCACGGCGGCGCCGCCGCGGATCCCGTGCGCCCGCCCGCCTTCCCTTGCTCCCTCTGGCCATCAAGGCAATCAATCAAGTGCCGGAGCACCAGGGATTAACCCCTCCCTTTAATTCCCATCGGTTTCCTTTAATTTCGCCCCAAACCGCTTGGAATCCGGCCGCCGGCGCGCCCATGGCCATAGGCACGGCCGCCGCTTCCCTTCTTTCCCCTTCCCGTCCTCTGGTCCTATTTAAGCTCGCGCACACGCTCCCGCCCTTCCCTTTTTGCAATCCCAGCTCACAAATACACGTGCCCGAGCCCAACTCCACCAGCGCCGCCGCCTCTGTTTCCGCCGCCGCCGGAGCAAGCGCCGACGGTGAAGTACCCCGTCTCCCTCCCTTCTTCTCCTTTGCACGCATGGCTTATCTCTCCCTCTCTCTCTTTTCTCCAGGGACACCTCATCGTCTCGGGGCCGAGCTGCGCCGTGTCGCCATCCGCCGGATCGCCGCCCGAGCTCGCCGTCGACGTCGAACTTCCCCTTCAGCGCCTGTGCTCGCTCCCGTTGCCTCTGCATGGTGAGCAAAACCGCCCCGCCTTTTCCCTTCTCTCTTGTGCACAGCAGCACCCGCGCGGGCTCGCCGGAGTAGTGGCTCCGCCCCCTTCCGGCGCCGGCCGCCGTAGAAGCTCGAGACCCTCCCCTGAACCCTTAGATGTGTGCGCAAGCTCCCCCGCTACGTGTAGCACCCGCTCGTGCACGAAAAGATGGCCGGGAGCTCAATCCAGAGCTCGCGCCGGCGAAGCGCCGCCGCGCACCGCCCCCGTTTCCGGCGTCGTCCGCCGCCGCCCGCCGCACGCACGCGTCCAGGGCCGTTAGATAACGCGCGGACGGCTGGGATCGCGTACCCCTTCGTTTAAAGAGGGGTGGTCCACGGTGGACCCATGGACCGCGCCCACGGCCGGGTCCACGGTGCACGCGTGCGACGCCCGCCGTTGGATCTAAGATCCACGGTGCGGAGTGGCAGATTTGATTAAGAGTCCCTGTGATTTCAAATATTAGCAAGCCGGTCCTTCCACCTTTAAGAATATTCACAGATAGGTCCTGGTTTTTTCAAACTAACCCCTGTCTACCCTGTTTAATTCTGTTTTAAGCCCTTTTCACTTCTTTTTGCACCTAGAACCTTTTGATTTAATTTATAAAAATGTTTAGCCCCTGATTTTATTCATAAACAACCCTGTAAACATAGTTTTCTTGCAAATAGGCCCCTGTAAATTGTTTTAATCATATCTTTCTCATTTTAACTCCGTTTTTAGCGTTCTATATACCGAAATGATCGTCTCGACGAGTAGAATCTTTTAAACAGTAAATTTACTAGTTTTATTACTGTTTGGTGTACTGTTTTGTTTATTGTTTGTTATCCATGTTTGACTCGTAGATATCGTGCCTGTTTCGTCTGAGCTCCCTGTCGGAAGTGATCCGGAAGAACCTGTCTTCGAGGAGGATTTCACCCAGCTTGTAAAGGAAGGCAAGTGGTTTTCCCCCCTCTGCATAATCTTTTTGAACCTATGACACTGCATGCTAAACAATATTTACTATTTCTGTTGATATGCATAAATCTGATGGGCAAACACCTAGCTAAGGACTTGACTAGATGCTTTATCACTTTACCTTGATCAACCCTGTTTAAACATATGCTTGGGGTAGTTAAATGCTTAGTTGGCTCAACATAAGTATGGTTATGCTTTGTTTATGTTATACACCTCAGTTTTGCTTATATAATGTTCTTGTGTTTTAAACAAGATAACTTGATTCATAATCGGAACATGGAGAACCACCCAAGATAACAGTACAACCACAGTCCACATGGCTCTGGCTTAGCCAATTAATTAGGAGAGAGGGTTAGCTGATAGCTCTTTTCCGAGAGGGGCACAGGGGGCCGGAGTTGAAGGGGTATAGCCCGGTCCTTTTGGGGTAGCAACCTTGGCTAAGGTGTTGACCACTAGGGAGGGTTATGGCCGCTCCGCCGTCGTAATCGTTGCGGGCCGTTGGTTTCTCTTCTTTCCTTTGTAAAGGCTTCGTAGTGGACCCCTAGCCATTCACCTTGGAAGTGTTTAAGGGTCTAGCTAACCCGGCAAGATGGGGAACACGAACTGTGGGTAAAGTGTACAACCTCTGCAGAGTGTAAAACTGATCGATCAGCCGTGCTCATGGTCACGAGCGGCTTGGACCCTCACATGACTAATAAACTTGAAGATTAATGCAAATCATGGGTTGGAGGTTTGGTTTGAGGTTTCTTTTGAGGTTAAGTGGGTTGGTATACACTTACATCTAGTAATCTAGGTGCTTGCTAATAAAACTTGACCAACTTATAAAATGCTTACCGTCGTGAACCATAGCCTATCCTTGATAGCCTTGCATTGTTTCCCCCACTTGCCGAGCTCCAACCATAAGTGTGCTCACCCTTGCTTACCACCTGTTCGCAGGAGAACGTCGGAGGCGAGGACGAGTATTGGAGTGACTTCGAGGAGTTCTAGGCATGCGGATCCCCCGCCATCATGCCCGTGGATGTCGGCGATGGAGTTGCTCGTCGTCGTTTAGTTATCGTCTTGTTCGGACCTTCGAGTCCACCCTTATGGATGTAATAATGGATATCATACTGGTTGAAACTCTTGTACGTTTTATTACAGCAATGGTATTACTCTCGTTTTGTCTAATCATGTGTGTGTAAATGATCCTGGCGCACATATGAGATGCATTCGGTTTTCCTTTTAAAATCGGGTGTGACACTACCTCCCCCTCAACATCAGCTTCTCCTCGTTCTTGATTTGTCGTCGTAGGTATAGTAGAGGGTCCATCCATCACCGTAGTCGAAGTAGTGGGTACATGTTCAGCCGGGGGCACCACACCGCCATCTTCATCATCACCATGTTCATGCTCCTCCTCCTGAAAGATCTCCTCACCAAGCTCATCATCACCTGCACACTCAAAGACAAGCTGACTACGTGGCTCTGTCTCGTCGAAGGTTACCTCGCAAGTCTCCACGATTTGGTTAGTTTCAAGATTGAGCACACGATATGCTCTAGAATGAGATGCATAACCAAAGAAAATGCCATCGACAGACCTAGCCTCAAACTTATCCAACTTCCCCGCCTTTCTTCGAATGAAACACTTGCAACCAAAGACATGGAAGTGACTCACCTTGGGTGTGCGACCATGCATCAACTCATAGCATGTCTTCTTCTTGTGCACTCGAGGTATATCCCGTTCGACACATAGCACGTGGTATTCACCGCCTCGCCCCAATACCTCCTCGAGTCCTATGCTCATCAAGCATCGTCCGAGCCATCTCGCACAAGGTCCCGTTCTTCCTTTCCACAACACCATTCCGGGGAGGCGTATACGGACTCGAAAACCGGTGCTCAAGACCCAAGTCATGGCAAAAGGTTTCAAAACGAGAGTTTCTGAATTCCGAGCCATTATCACTACGTATAGCTCGTATGGCATCTCTCGTGCCTCTCGTTCCTCAACCTCAAGACTAGATCTCGAACAAAACCAAACGTCTCCCCCTTTTCCTCGAGAAAGAACACCCACGCATACCGAGAATAGTCGTCCACCACAACCAGGACATACCACTTCCCACCCGCAGATCGCACACGAGCTGGGCCAACAAGGTCCATATGGAGCAGCTCGCATGGACGCTCAGTCATCACATCGGTGAGAGGCGGGTGAGAAGAGGCTACCATCTTGGCATGCCTACACGGCGCACAAACCAACTCTTTCTCAAGCCTCAACCGTGGCAATCCTCGGACCAAATTGAGTTTACTCAAGCGAGACAAAAGGTCAAAGCTCAAGTGACCCAACTTCCTATGCCACTTCCACAACTCACTCGAAGAACCTCGCCAAGAAACAACGCTCCACACCCGAAGACCGAGAAAAATCAGCACGAAACACCCGACCCTCGGGAACGACCATACGTACAAGGTCCCCTCGAGAGTCCACAATCCGAGAACCACCCGGCCGAAATAACACCTCAAAACCCTCATCCAACAACTCGGGACACGAAAGCAAATTGTACCCCGGCCGATTGAACAAGAGCAACACGCCTCGAGTGATCTTGTCACTCACTTTGATCTCACCTTCCGAAAGCACATGCCCACGCCCATTGTCCCCAAAAGTGATGTACCTCTTCGTCACCACGGGACGAGACTTGAGAACCACCCCCCGTCTCCGGTCATATGCCTCGAGCAACCGGAGTCAATCAACCAAATGTTCTTCAAGTCTCCCACCTGAAATTCAAAAATGAGCACGTGAGCGAACAAACGACTCAAAGACCGGGGTTAGTACCAAAAGAGGAAAACCAGTGCCGAGCCATTTGCTCGAAAGTGGGGTTAGCACACATCAAGCCATCTTCCCTACCATAACTACCACCACGAACACCACCTCGGTAACCACTCCGAGGAAATCACCCCTCACTGCCTGGAGGAGGACCAAAACCACGAAAGACAACCCGTGGACCGTCCCTCCTCTCCTTCTCAAAGCTACGACTCCTCCCATCCCCGTAGTGAACTCGAGGGGGGAGAATGCCTAGCAACCGACCACCCGCCGTCTCTCCGGACCAACCACCAGCAACTCCACCTCCAGACCTGAAACCTCTCGACTCACCACCTCGAAAACCACTCCGCCCGGACTCGGGGGGGTCGGTTAAACCTCCTAGCCGTGCCGGTCCTAACCGCCCCCCCTGCGGCCGGGCCGGCCCGACCGCCTAGCCCGGCCGGTCCTGGCCCGACCGCCCCTCCCGTAACTCCTCCTCGGCTGCGGGAACTTGCATCTCCCCATGCCGGAACACTTCTCACCACAGCTTTACCCCTGGACAGTGGCATACGAGGCTTAGGTACACCATGGAAAGGGTTGTACGTATCCTTGTTCGCCCACTCCTTTGCCATCCTCTCTTCCCGCTTCCTCTTGAAGCAAAACTCATCCTTGTGACCCTCTTTCCCACAATGGCCACAACGAAACCTCACAAGCTTAGGTTTAGGCTTGGATTGGGGCTGCTCGCTTGGTTTCTCTCCACTCAACTCCTCCACCGATTCCTCCTCACTAGCCTTCTCACTCACTTTCCCAAAGAACACTTTCCCAGAAGTGCTCACAAACTTGATAGGCCTTCTGAGATCATTTGTGGGTGTAGGAAATATAGGTGGAGCTGGGGTTGTGTCTAGTCGGTTCCTAAGATGGTTGGGTTTTGGAGGGAAATCATTTTTGTGGTGGGTTTTTGGTGGCTCTGGGATATTCTCTTCACTTCCCTCACCAACCTTGTTTGCCCCAAGACCCTCACCATCCTCGCCTCTTAAACGCCTCGATCATCATCCTCAACTGAGGCTCATGACCAGACAACCAACCCATCAACTTTCTCAAGTCATCATTCTCATCCTGCAAACGATCAACATAATGTGCAAGTTCCAAATTTTTCAAAGCATGCATTTCACAGGTAGAGCATGATGTAGGCATGGGTTCCTTCAATTTAGCCTCAAGAGAACTAGTGTAAGCATGCATCTCATCAATCTTAGCATGCAAAATAGAGCAAGAAGTGCAAGCACCTAGCAAAGCAGGTCTAGACTTAAGCTCAGCCACTTCAACCCTAAGCACATCTAGTTCCTCACGCTTGGAGGCATGCTTCTCCTTAAACAAAGCAAGATCAGCAGGAGCAATCAGCACAATCAACCTCATCCGAAACAACAGGGCTAGCCTTAAGGGAATCAATCTCAAGCTTGCTATCAAGCACCTGTGTCTCTAGCTCAGCCACTCTAGTCCTAGCATCCTCGAGTGAAGCCCTAAGCTTTTTTCTCATTTTCTTGGCCTCTCTAAGCATGTCATCACGGTTATCAAGCAAAGAGCCAAGCCTCTCATTCTCCTGGCGCAAGAAGGGAAGTTCATCACGCACCTCGTCGTCGGAATCAGAGTCCGAGTCACTCTGTGTGCTCTTCTTGCTGCCGGAGCTCAGCGCCATGGTGCAGAAACTGTCTCTCGCGAAGCAGCTCAGCCCGCTCAGGTTCTTGGACGACTTCTTGTTCTTGTGATGATCACCTTCGTCTTCACTGCTACTCGAGCTCGAGGTGGAGTACGCGGAACTGGAGTCGACGTCGCTTGCTCCCACCATCGCTCGGGCCTTGCCTCGGCTCTCCTTCTTCCTCGATCGTCGCTCGTCCTTGTACTTGTTCTTGTGCTTGCTCTTGTGGTCGCGCCTCGAACGGTACTTGCCGTCCATCCTTGGCTTGTGCTTGTAGTTGTCCTTGTTCTCGGCCTTCTCCGGGCAGTCGGCGACGAAGTGTCCTAGCTTGCCGCACTGGAAGCATGTTCTCGTGTTCCTCCTCATGTTCACGCGGTTCTCATGCAGCCTCTCGAACCGCCTCGTCAGGAGCGCCAGCTCGTCCTCTCCAAGCTCGTCGAACTCCTCATCTGGCATAGACATCAAAGAGGAGAAAGAGAACATCCTGGTGGATGGGTTAGAGTTAGCCTTTCCTTTGGAACCACCAGCGAGGGTGAGACTATGGGAGTCAGTCGGACCCTCGAGCTTGGCAGTCATGCCCCTATCCACCTCAGCCGACTTGAGCTTTGAGAACAGCTCGTTCATGGTCAGAGTATCATACTTCTCCGACTCCACAATGGCCTCGAACTTTCCGCCCCATATCGTACGATCCAAAGAGTGTAAGAGCTTGACCGCTCTATCATGATCATCGTACGGGAGCACGTCCACATTGGCCCTCATGTTGTTCACAACCACCGTGAACCTCTGAAACAAGGCATCGATGGACTCACCGGGGAGATGAGTGAAGTTCTCGTACTCTCTCCGGTAGGTCGCATACATCCGTGCCTGAACCGGGGCATTCCCAACATGAGCCTCCTTCAACACCACCCAAATTCTACAAGCCAAGTGCTCGGTGTGCACCCGATCAAACTCAGGCGGACACAAAGCACGAAACAAGTAGTCGGCCGCTTTATTGTTGGCGTCGAATCTGTCCCTCGATCCTGGAGCGACGAAGTCCATCGGCTGGACATAGCCTGTGTCCACCGTGACATCCCAAAGGATCTGACCCTTTCCGCGGAGGAATGCACCCATCCGCTTACTCCACATCTGGTAGTTCTTGCCATCGAAGTGTGGAGGACCCGAACCCCGTTCCCGGTACGCCATCCTTGGATCTTAGACTGGTTAGAGTCAATAAAGACCCGAACCGGCTCTGATACCACTTGAAGGACCGAATAGCCGACCAGAGAGGGGGGAGTGAATGGGAGCCGATAAAAATTCTTCTCGAGGGAGATTGAAACTCTGACAAGACGAACTAGCTCGGTCGAACCCCCGAAATCACACGCTCCGCACTTCTACCTTCCGTTTGCCAAAACCATGTAGCCACTGGAGTGCTACTGGTCCTAGGAACAAACTCTACCATCAACCACAACACACACGCAAAGAACGACAGCGGAAACCACTCGAAAGCCGGGCTAACCGTAAGGGGGCGGTTAGACCGGGTATAGGGGGCGGTTAGACCGCCTCCACCTGGTAACCAAGAAATCCTCCGAAACACCTCTTCCGAGCACCAAAACCCACCCCGGTTTCACCAACAAAGATCTCTGGTCAAGGCCATGCTAGCTACCAGAAATTCTTGGCGAAAACCAAAACTCCACCCAGGGGCCTAGGGACGGTTAGACCGGCTACCAGGGGCGGTCTAACCTCCTGTACCCAGCAACGAACTCAAACCAAGAACACCTAGCAAACAGCATGAGAACGACCCCAAATTTCACCCGGACACTCCTCTGATCAAGGCGAACAAACTCACAGAGGAAAATCCGGCGAAACAAAACTTCGACGTGGAAACACCCAGGGCGGTTAGACCGCCCCCTGTAGGCGGTTAGACCGCCCCTTCCAGAAAATGAACCCGCGGGTCAAACCTCAACTTCCTCGCGCCCGATCTCCCGAATCACTCCACGGATTGCAGCAAAACTTCGGGAATAGCTGGGTCACCTCCTGGGCAACCTCTACCTTAAAGGAATCGACCCGAAACGCTCACAATCAAGAGGAATCGAAGAAATTGCTTCTCTAGGTCAAGAACTCGCCCAACTCGAGAAACCACCAAATCGAGTCCGATTCAAAGGAGATTTGGGGGCAAAGTCACCAGCCAAAGAGGCACAAGAACCTCATACGTGACACCCACCAAAAACCCCAAGAAATCGTCCTCAAAACACCGCCAACAAAGAGCTCCGAAAATCAACACAAAAGAGACGAGAAAACCACCATGATGAACAACGCCGAACCATCTATACATGCCATGAAAGGTTCGTACAAGGTCTAGCTTGCCACCCAAACATCCATCCCTCTCTCTATATCTCACATGAAGCTCTCAAGCTAGTCCTCTAAAATCCAAAGGAAAATAGAGAACGAAAATGGAAAAACAAATGAGCTAGGGTTCCAAGAGTTGGCTGCCATCCACCCATTCAATGAGTATATATGGAGGCACCCAAAAGACTAAACTACCCTTCACTAATAACTAGGGATACATGCCCCTCGAGGGCGGATTTGGAAGTCTTCATGTCTTCACCATCGGACGGATGCCCCGCGACCGCAACCTCGCTTAGCCTCGACGCAAGCCTTGCGATCCCGACGTGTGTCCTCCGCTTCGAAGCTTCTCGGCGCGGCGGCCGTGGCGGTCGGACCCCCCCCCCCCCCCCCCGGCGGTTAGACCGACCCGGGAGATCTGACCGGCCCCAGGCGGTCTGACCGCCCCTCCTGGGCGGTTGAACTGGCCTAGGTGGCCGCACCCCCTCGTCGAGTCTTCGGCCTCGGTTTTGTGGCTCAACCGAGTAACCCAGTGGTTTTCTGGTGAACCACTGCAAACCCCGCGAACTCGGTGTAACCTCCGCCAATCTCCACTCATGACTCGGCTCCCACGTAGTCCCGGCTCGACCTTGGTTTTGAGGGTCTACCAAGAAACCGTCCACGACTTCATCTTGCTGTTCATGCCACCATGCGGCCCGCACTTGACCCCACTGGCCACCGGGTTCCTCGAACGAAACCTACTTGTCTTCTCCACACCTGGAGGCCTCACCGGTGACGACCTTTTGCGCTTGTTCTTCACCTGCACCAACACGAGTCAAGCCGCAACCTGCACCTGCAATACTTAGCCAAGAATCAGTCCACACAACGTTGTCAATCACTCATCACACAAGGAAGCGACCATCCACGGGTCCTCGAACCATACCTGGTCCTCACCGGAGCCAGCACGAGTGCTGGGGATTCAGTGACGAACCGGTGGGAGCCGGGCGGGCAGATCGAGCGCCGCGATGACGCCGCGCCCGACGGAGCCAGTGGCGGGGCCCGAACAGCCGCCGCCGCCCCCGCCCGCGCCGGAGGCGGCGCTCCCCTTGGCGGCACCCACGCCGGCGCCAGTCAACGAGAAATCGAAAGAAGAACACTCATTCTGGCTCATGGTCACTTGCAGAGATCCAGCAGCCGGTGGGGATGGGTGCGTTCCAGCGGTGAGCTCGGCGTCGGTCGCGAAGGGAGACTGCGATCGAACTACTGTGGCGGCGAGCCTCAGGGATGTCGAGGGAGCGCGTAGAGGCTACGATGTGGGACCGGGGGATGCAGGCGCGGTTCGCGAGAGGTTGGAGCGGAGGGCGGACGGCGGCGCGGGTGCCGGGGATGGCGCTTTGCGCCTCTGACGGACGGCGGATCCTCCTCTGCCGGTGCGACAGCGGAGGGAGCCGCGCGAGTGGGTGGAGCCGATGGGGGACGGCGGGCGAGCGCGGACGGCGGCGCTGGTGGGGGGTTGGTGGCTCCTCTCGCGGGGCGGCAGCGGAGGGAGTCGTGGGTTCTGACGGTTCGGGAAAAAGGAATAGAAGAGAGCAGTGGAGGGTAAAAAATGGAAGGGGGAAAAATGACGGACCGTGGGCGCGGGGCGGCGGAGCCGAGCGGTCCGACGCGGTGACGACGATAACATTTCTCTTTTTTTAGTTGTAGGATTTCTTTTGCTTCACACTTACATACATACTTACGTCTATATGTATATAAAAAATGTATCTAGGAAAATCAAACCAACGAGTAATTTGAGACGGGCCGAGTTAATTAGTAGGGAAAAGTCTACTTCACCCCCAACCTACGAGGGTTGGAACACATCACCTCAAAACCTATGAAAATGGATCCCCCCGAACTTTCTAAAACAGGACAAATCACCCTCCAAAGCAGTTTTGAAAAATCATAATAAATCACAGAAAAATCATAAAATGGAAAATCCCATTGCGTTGGATTATAAATGAGTACATCTACACAATAAACATATAATATGGTATATTTAGTACATTTTTTACAGTTATGGAGAAAAGCATAGATCTAAGGTATTCCATATTGTATGTTCACTGCGTAGAACTACTAATTTAAAGTCCAACACAATTTGATTTTTCATTTTACAATTTTTCTGTGATTTACTATGATTTTTCAAAACTGCTTCACGAGGTGATTTGTCTTCTTTTAGAAAGTTCAGGGGGTAAAAAATCCATTTTCATAGGTTGGGGTGATGTGTTTCAACCCTCATAGGTCGGGGGTGAAGTAGACTTTTTCCTTAATTAGCAGGTAGGTAGGAAATGTATATACATTTTGGGATCATTAGGGGGTCATGGACGGCCACGATCAAATTATCTCCCAGCCAGCTAGCACTTCTGGAAATCGCAAGGCTGTCGTGAGTCTTTTCGTTGCCGCGAGCCAAACATCAGGCTCACGACATACAGGGTTGTTTGTCGTGAGCTTCCAAAGCGGCTCACGGCAGATACAACACACCGACGCCAAGTATGTGATGCCTATGGGGGTGTTTGGCAGCCTGGCTAACTCTAGCCTGGCTAGAATCTGGAGCCAGGCTAGCCTAATTATGTATAATACAATGCAAACTGCTCGTATTTGGTAGAGTGAATAGAGATATCATGGATTAGTATACTCGTGTTTGGTTGGTTGCACATTGTGGTAGGATAACCCTGTATTTAATAGAGGTCAGGTTACCACCCATCTCCTTCTTCACCCACCATGGAGCACGGGAGGTCAACCTCCTCTCCCTCGCCTTCCAGCGCCGCGGCGCCGACCTGCTCACCTACCTCGGCTTCTGTGACAACCCGCTCAGGAAAATACCGTACTATCACCTAAGACCAATCCACTTTAGTCATTAAGCAATAGTAAAGTATCATCCTGTCGTTGGTTGCCGGGTTAACGCCAGGTAAATCACTTGGACATCGAACAGAGGATCGACACATGCATTAAAACTCACGCGAAGGCGAGTCCGTCAGTACAACATGAATTAAACATTTTATTACAAACCATTGTTCATGACATAAGATAAAGATTCGTAGTTCGAAAATACAAATGCGGAAATAATTTAAGCTAGCGGAACGGTGAACATCACAGGAGGCCATCCGTGATGTCCTTACTTGTCGTCACCCTTCGATCAAACACACCCGCAACAACAAGCTTTAAAGCAAGGCCGAGTATACTAATACTCAGCAAGACTTAACCGTCGGGTGATAACTACATCACCAACCTCTAGACATGAAAGGCTTTTGGCCGGTGGAGTTTCTTTTTGCTGGAAAGCTTCTAAGAGTAGATCCTTACTTTCAATCTTTTAGCACAAGTTCTAGTTGATTACCATTTCTAGATGTGCCATCTAATTCAATCAAGAATTGGACAAGCAATTAATTCATCCAACCATATTTCTCGAATTCCATCATTATGGGATATCATGGCCAATTGATTAAGCAGTCTCGGATAACGGTGAGAGGCCGACAATCGATTGATTTAAACCTTTCAAGGTAAACCCAAACACACGGTAGGCTGCCCCCGCAAGGACAACTTTCCCAGGCCGTTCCCGTCGATCTTCGGCTCGGGAGCGGAACCTACATTCCTTGGTACAAGGTTTTACTGGATCGCTCCCACACAAACGTCCAGACTCACTCGGTACCACACTGTTGCAAGCAGGGGGACACAAGTGCCCCAGGTTTAGTAGGGAAAGGTTCCCTTACCGCGTCAATCGGGTACTAGGCTTACCGGTCCCATACCCGGCATATGTTTAGTACGTTCAAAAGCTTAGCCCACGAAAGCCACTGGACCGGAGCCCAAATCCCATGCTCTTACCACATGAGCAATCCATTTAAGGATATCTTATGATTCCTATCTAGGAACCTAATCTCGCGAGTGACGAACATCACTCGACTTCTATCGGTCCTATAGCATAGCAGCTATCGACCTAGCATACTAGTGATAGAGCATAGGTACCTAGGGATCATGCATCTAGGGTTTCAATTCAACTCCTGAAACGTAAATGCACAATCGTAGCAAACATAATTGCATAACTTTCAAAAACAGGGTTAATGTTCCGGGGCTTGCCTTCGATGGCAAGGTTGGCCTTGGGCCCTTCTG
Organism: Cenchrus americanus; assembly: GCA_947561735.1. NCBI lineage: Eukaryota > Viridiplantae > Streptophyta > Magnoliopsida > Poales > Poaceae > Cenchrus > Cenchrus americanus. The sequence goes on from OX387240.1 coordinate 64,798,789, forward strand.
GACTTGGTCCAGGTCTTGCTCTACAACGACGTGGTGCACGTCTCCGTCAGCTCCTCCGTCTCCTCCGACCGCACACGCGTACGCCTACCGTTCGGGAGATCTACACGAGGATGCAAGTGCAAGATTTATTTGATGATTTTAATTTAATTAAACACAAACAATAAATGACAACCATATGGTGCATTAGTTGGACACATTCACCTAGATAAGAATACATTTAGCATACTCTTCCCAAAAAGGAACAATATGCAATTCTTTATTAAAGATTTGAATAAAGGTTCTTATTATACTTATCATTTCATGTGAAAGCTTCATTTCCTTTTATATTCTCCAATAAAGGTGTAATTAATATTTTTACTTACGAATTAATTTCTTATTAGTGATGATAATTAATTATATTTTATTTGTATTAAATAATACTTTTCCAAAAAGGAAAAAGAATTAATTAAGGGTTTTCTTTATTTAATTTCCCTTTAATATTAAAAAGGGCTTTCAAGCTTTTTATTAAGCACTTAAATTACCAAAAATTAAAGGAGTGTTTCTTAAGCCTACTAGCACCTGTACTAGTCCATTGGACCCACATGTAAGTGTTGGATGCTAGGAAATTAAATGTTATGGAAAATATCAAAGGCTAGCTAGTGATTCCATTTTAAATGCACATAAAAAATAAATAAGCCTCAAAATGATCCAAACTTTCTTGCGCATGCTCTCTGGTCCTAAACAAGTCTAAAAAGCCAGCATGTTCACATGGAATCTCTACTGAACTTGGTTTATTAATTTACAAAGGAAAACATGCATAAATCAAGAATAATTATTTCTGTTAATCCAAAAATCATGATTAATTCACAAGATGTGCATTTTGGTATTAAAATACAGGGTGCACAAGTTGGGGTCCAAAACATAAATATATTTAACAAGAAAAATCACTTATGCAGATCTGTATGAAATAGAAAAACGTTTTTATAAAAAGATTTACATTATAACTTTGTGCAATTTTAGGCATAGGATCTAGTCATGACCTAACACACAACATATCCAAAAATTAGCCACAGAGGATTTATAGTTTTTGAGTTATTGCAGATCTAGGGTTTTCACATTTGTATTTTTCATGCAAAAACTAAAAGGAATTAGCTCAGGACAGATTAACAAAAGATGTAGAATAAATCACAACGGATCCAACAAAATTGGTTTCACATTTTTCTGATTTTTCTGTGATTTTCTACGCAATTTACAAGAATCAGCCAACTCACTTTTACTATTGGAGTTGCGCTTTTGCAGCAGGGTCCCTGGGAAGATTTCTGTTTTCGCAATGTGGTCCCTGGCGGCCGGGCAGCGGCGGTCCGGCCAAATTCCGGCCAACCGCCGGCCGGGGCCGGCCGGGCACGGGCGGGGGGGAGGGGCCTAAGGGCCTAGGGGACCGGCTCCGGGACTTGGATGGGGGCGGGAGAGGGCCGGCGTGGTGCGGCGCGGCGGCCGGGCACGGTGGCCGCCGCGGCCCGCCGTGCCGCGCGATGGGGCGTTGCGGGGGCGACGGGCATGCCGGCGAGCCGTGGTAGGTGCCGGGGGGGGGGGGGGAGCGCGCTCGTTTAGGGGGTGCGGCCGCCGGACACGCGGCTCGCCGCGGCGCCGGTCGCAATGGCGCCGCGGGCGGCTCGGCCGCGGCCCGGCGAACCGTGGGCGGCACCCGGGCGCGGCGCGGTGCGATGCGCAGAGGGGGCAGCGCCCCTTTATGCCGGCCAAGGATCGACAATTACGTCCCCGGAGTAAATGCCGGCCTAGGGAGGAGTGAATGGCGGGGGAACACGGCACCGCACCGACCGGCGGTCCTTCGAGCGTTCCCCCGCCGGACGGCGCGCGCGCGCGAGGAGGGGTGGACTCCGAGGCGGCCTCGGTGGGCGCGTGGCATCGGGAATGGGCCTCGGGAAGGCGCGAGGGGCTCGGACGCCGAGGCGGCGGGCGCCGCGCGCGCGGCGGCGCGGGCGGCACGCGCTGGAGCGAGGGCGACGTCGCGCCGGTCTGGAAATGTTTCGGACTGGCCCTGTTCAAGCGTGGTTTTCTCCAAAAATTTGAATAAAAGTGCACCAAGTGATGAATAGGAAAGTTGTAGATCTAACTACCCTCTACAACTTTTGTAAAGGCCGTCTAGTGTTTTTCTCAACGGATTTTGCAGGAACGTCGTGCCAACATTGAATGTCGGCCTGTTCTGGAAAACAGGAGGTACTGCCGGTAGATCGAGTTTTTCACCAATTTCCACTCAAAATTTGAAATGCCAATCTACACGAAAGTTGTGTCCCTCAAAAAGACGGACAACTTTTATAAAGGTAGATTTTGAAGTGTTTAGGTGAATTTTGGAGAACGCGGCAAAAGTTCCGGACGACATTCGCTGACGTCAACGGTTAAGCGGGGTTTGACCGTGTCTTTGACCACGGGTTGACCACGGGTGTGTGTAGGCTTGGTCACGGGGTTCAATAGGGTTCAATGGCGAGGTTTTCGGGTGACGGCCCAGGTTGACCTAGGTTTGACCGGTGTTTGACCGGGTTTGACCGGTCGACCCGGCCATTAGCGTTAATGACGGTAATTAAAAATCCTGGGGCGTCACAGCCTACCCCCCTTAAGAAGAATCTCGTCCCGAGATTCGAACTTCCAAGGACAAGATAGGAAAACAAGGAAGTGGTCCTCTCAGATTTTCTGAAATTACTCTGAGGGAGCATCACGATGGGACTATGGGGCAAAAGCATAACCACCATCGGTTCAAGATTAGCCCATAGGAGTAGTCAAGGGCGACAAGTAATGGAAAGCTTGCACGGAGTTTACTTGGGGATGCAAGCAGAAAGTATGGAGAGATAAATTGGTATAGGATCTTCTGAACGATCTTGCTCACGTGTTATTTTGGTTGCAACCTCATGTGGCATGGCCGTGCCACTACGATGCAATGCTTTTTCAAAAAGTGATGTGATGCACATGTTTATGGAGACACGATGCATATGCTCATGTAGTAGATGCCTATGATGCATGTTAGCATGACTCGGTTACCCACAAAATGAGATAGCGATTGAGAGGACAATCACAAGTTGAGAAGGAGTATGCGTGGCGAGTCGCATTCTCACAACCAAGATACCCGGTGCGCTCCCGAGTGGCAATCATGTGGCTGCAGCGCACATACCGCCCTAGGTTCCGTCACGGCACCTTTAGTTATGGGATAACAACGTCACCAACACCAAGGATAGAGTGGGAGATATTGAAATGCTCCATGCGTATGCACGTTAGTTCACCCAAGGTTCCCACATGCACATGCTATGCAAATGCATGCTCAAGAAGAGACATAATCATTTCTTTATTTTTCAAAAGGTTGGGAGCAAGACCATGGGGAATAAGCTCATGATTGCATGTTCGAAATAACCAGGACAAGGATATCAATACAAAGAATACCTTAGGGTTTCATCACGTTTAAGGACAACAGGGTTGGGGGCAAATATAAGTCGACAGAGATGACATGTTGATAGGAGAATCACCATTGAAGATTGAATTCTAAGATCAAGACATTCCCACTGACATAGTAGAATAGCATAAGTTCTTTTTCTCCGGCTGGACATTGCTGGGTAGTCATGTGCAAGAAGGCATAGTTGTATGTCAGAACTCGAAGCGAGCTCACATACATGACGACATGAAGTTCTGGCCGTTATGAACAAAAGTTTATAACTTTAACCCAGAGCTCCAAAAATTCCCAATTTTGGATGGTAAATCATCAAGGTTGGAGATGAATTTTTGATACTCAAAGGCTGAGCTAGAAGGCTAGGAAGGTTGCTCAATTAGGCAAGGTTCTAGATCTGGTTCCGGAAAGGCAGCATGACAGAGGTTGACTAAACCGAGCATAACTTGAGACAGACAAAAGTTATGACCGTGATTTGCTGTGAGCAGGAAGTAGATTAGATTCGAAGCAATTTTTTTTGGTTTGCACACCTATTTTAGTTACTCCTAGAACATGGTGCAAAGACAAAGCGAACAAACTTTTACAACTTTGGGCAGCATAACAGCTAAGCACGAGAGGTACTCTAGTTTATAAAAAGCACACACTAGCAAAATCTTCCTTAGAGAGCATATGGAAATTTATTTTTCGGGTCCATTTAGTTGTTTCGATTTTTAACATGCATGCAAGACGTCCTATCCGACCTCACATGGCAATCAAGCCAAAAATCGAAGTTAGTGCCGGTGGCAAGGCAACAATTACGTCTCTCCCTATAATAACTAGTCGAGACTATCGGTACTTGCTTAGCGACTTACGAACGTGGTTAGTGTACCTGCAGAAGATCACAGAACACAACGAACCTTTCATGCCAGCACTCATGAAAGCGTCCACATACATTACCGTTCACTATAGAAACGGCACCCATGCGTTAAGCCGCTGCATGGACAACGTCCAACCTCGGACATACTCCGTTTGAATGGAGTATATCCTTGCCTCGCATGAGCGACATGCGGAATGCTCACGTATGAAACACGTGGCAAGACACAACTCATAAACAGACGCGAAGATGGGATCCGTGGAATGGATCACTCCATCAACCCTCGCAATTCCCGTGATGCGGAACAGCACACGTATAAAACACGTGGCTCATCTAGTTTAGTTGTGCAAGAATGTAAGTCTGACATAAAGTAAAATGTGCTGGAAGTTAGCAAAATAAACCATAGATTAATAAGCCACCTGAAATAACCCAAAAATTCCCTCTAGGGCCTCTCGGTCTATTTTATCCTTAACAGACCAACGCATTGCATTTTGTAAACACAACCAATCTTGACAAGTTTTATTCGAAAATCATGTGATTAAGGTTGTTAATTAGGCTCTGGTGCATTCAATCGCTCTGACACCAGCTGTGACAACCCGCCCAGGAAAATACCGTACTATCACCTAAGACCAATCCACTTTAGTCATTAAGCAATAGTAAAGTATCATCCTGTCGTTGGTTGCCGGGTTAACGCCCGGTAAATCACTTGGACATCGAACAGAGGATCGACACATGCATTAAAACTCACGCGAAGGCGAGTCCAGAGTACAACATGAATTAAACATTTTATTACAAACCATTGTTCATGACATAAGATAAAGATTCAGAGTTCGAAAATACAGCGGAAATAATTTAAGCTAGCGGAACGGTGAACATCACAGGAGGCCATCCGTGATGTCCTTACTTGTCGTCACCCTTCTGATCAAACACACCTGCAACAACAGTTTTAAAGCAAGGCTGAGTATACTAATACTCAGCAAGACTTAACCGTCGGGTGATAACTACATCACCAACCTCTAGACATGAAAGGCTTTTGGCCGGTGGAGTTTCTTTTTGCTGGAAAGCTTCTAAGAGTAGATCCTTACTTTCAATCTTTTAGCACAAGTTCTAGTTGATTACCATTTTAGATGTGCCATCTAATTCAATCAAGAATTGGACAAGCAATTAATTCATCCAACCATATTTCTCGAGTTCCATCATTATGGGATATCATGGCCAGTTGATTAAGCAGTCTCGGATAACGGTGAGAGGCCGACAATCGATTGATTTAAACCTTGCAAGGTAAACCCAAACACACGGTAGGCTGCCCCCGCAAGGACAACTTTCCCAGGCCGTTCCCGTCGATCTTCGGCTCGGGAGCGGAACCTACATTCCTTGGTACAAGGTTTTACTGGATCGCTCCCACACGAACGTCCAGACTCACGCAGGTACCACACTATTGCAAGCAGGGGACACAAGTGCCCCAGGTTTAGTAGGGAAAGGTTCCCTTACCGCGTCAATCGGGTACTAGGCTTACCGGTCCCATACCCGGCATATGTTTAGTACGTTCAAAAGCTTAGCCCACGAAAGCCACTGGACCGGAGCCCAAATCCCATGCTCTTACCACATGAGCAATCCATTTAAGGATATCTTATGATTCCTATCTAGGAACCTAATCTCGCGAGTGACGAACATCACTCGACTTCTATCGGTCCTATAGCATAGCAACTATCGACCTAGCATACTAGTGGTAGAGCATAGGTACCTAGGGATCATGCATCTAGGGTTTCAATTCAACTCCTGAAACGTAAATGCACAATCGTAGCAAACATAATTGCATAACTTTCAAAAACGGGGTTAATGTTCGGGGCTTGCCTTCGATGGCAAGGTTGGCCTTGGGCCCTTCCGGACTTGGTCCGGGTCTTGCTCTACAACAACGTGGTGCACGTCTCCGTCAGCTCCTCCGTCTCCTCCGACCGGCACACGCGTACAGCTACCGTTCGGGAGATCTACACGAGGATGCAAGTGCAAGATTTATTTGATGATTTTAATTTAATTAAACACAAACAATAAATGACAACCATAGGGTGCATTAGTTGGACACATTCACCTAGATAAGAATACATTTAGCATACTCTTCCCAAAAAGGAACAATATGCAATTCTTTATTAAACATTTGAATAAAGGTTCTTATTATACTTATCATTTCATGTGAAAGCTTCATTTCCTTTTATCTTCTCCAATAAAGGTGTAATTAATATTTTTACTTACGAATTAATTTCTTATTAGTGATGATAATTAATTATATTTTATTTGTATTAAATAATACTTTTCCAAAAAGGAAAAAGAATTAATTAAGGGTTTTCTTTATTTAATTTCCCTTTAATATTAAAAAGGGCTTTCAAGCTTTTTATTAAGCACTTAAATTACCAAAAATTAAAGGAGTGTTTCTTAAGCCTACTAGCACCTATACTGGTCCATTGGACCCACATGTAAGTGTTGGATGCTAAGAAATTAAATGTTATGGAAAATATCAAAGGCTAGCTAGTGATTCCATTTTAAATGCACATAAAAAATAAATAAGCCTCAAAATGATCCAAACTTTCTTGTGCATGCTCTCTGGTCCTAAACAAGTCTAAAAAGCCAGCATGTTCACATGGAATCTCTACTGAACTTGGTTTATTAATTTACAAAGGAAAACATGCATAAATCAAGAATAATTATTTCTGTTAATCCAAAAATCATGATTAATTCACAAGATGTGCATTTTGGTATTAAAAGACAGGGTGCACAAGTTGCGGTCAAAAACATAAATATATTTAACAAGAAAAATCACTTATGCAGATCTGTATGAAATAGAAAAACGTTTTTATAAAAAGATTTACATTATAACTTTGTGCAATTTTTGGCATAGGAGCTAGTCATGACCTAACACACAACATATCCAAAAATTAGCCACAGAGGATTTATAGTTTTTGAGTTATTGCAGATCTAGGGTTTTCACATTTGTATTTTTCATGCAAAAACTAAAAGGAATTAGCTCAAGACAGATTAGCAAACGTTGTAGAATAAATCACAACGGAACCAAAAAAATTGGTTTCACATTTTTCTGATTTTTCTGTGATTTTCTACGCAATTTACAAGAATCAGCCAACTCACTTTTACTATTGGAGTTGCGCTTTTGCAGCAGGGTCCCTGGGAAGATTTCTGTTTTCGCAATGTGGTCCCTGGCGGCCGGGCAGCGGCGGTCCGGCCAAATTCCGGCCAACCGCCGGCCGGGGCCGGCCGGGCACGGGCGGGGGAGGGGCCTTGGGGCCTAGGGGACCGGTTCGGGACTTGGATGGGGCGGGGAGAGGGCCGGCGTGGTGCGGCGCGGGAGGAGTGAATGGCGGGGGAACACGGCACCGACCCGTGGTCCTTCGAGCGTTCCCGGCCGGACGGCGCGCGGCACGAGGAGGGGTAGACTCCGAGGCGGCCTCGGTGGGCGCGTGGCGTCGGGGAACGGGCCTTGGAAAGGCGCGAGGGGCTCGGACGCCGAGGCGGCGGGCGCGCGGCGCGCGGCGGCGGCCGGGGGCACGCGCCGGGAGCGCGGGCGACGTCGCGCCGGTCTGGAAATGTTTCGGACTGGCCCTGTTCAAGCGTGGTTTTCTCCAAAAATTTGAATAAAAGTGCACCAAGCGATGAATAGGAAAGTTGTAGATCTAACTACCCTCTACAACTTTCGTAAAGGCCGTCTAGTGCTTTTCTCAACGGATTTTGCAGAAACGTCGTGCCAACATTGAATGTCGGCCTGTTCTGGAAAACAGGAGGTACTGCCGGTAGATCGAGTTTTTCACCAATTTCCACTCAAAATTTGAAATGCCAATCTACACGAAAGTTGTGTCCCTCAACAAGACGGACAACTTTCATAAAGGTAGATTTTGAAGTGTTTAGGTGAATTTTGGAGAACGCGGCAAAAGTTCCGGACGACATTTGCTGACGTCAACGGTTAAGCGGGGTTTGACCGTGTCTTTGACCACGGGTTGACCACGGGTGTGTGTAGGCTTGGTCATGGGGTTCAATAGGGTTCAATGGCGAGGTTTTCGGGTGACGGCCCAGGTTGACCTAGGTTTGACCGGTGACCGGTCGACCCGGCCATTAGCGTTAATGACGGTAATTAAAAATCCTGGGGCGTCACAGCTTCCTCTTCCACCTTCCTACTCTCCTTACCAGGTCCGCCAACGAAGATGGAGTTCGCGGCTGCTGGTGCGTGGAGATTCGGGCGCGACGCGGTGGAGCCGGGCGAAGAAGAAGGGTGTCACGCGGTGGAGGGCGAGCTCGGCAGACCGCGGTAGAGCTCGTGCGCGCGGGCAACCGCCGGCCGGGCGAGCGAGCTCCATCTTGCGGGCCTCCGGCCGCGCGCCAAGCTCCGCCGCGCAGGCCACCATCGGCCGGCGGGGGCGAGCTTGCATGCCATTGCGCCTCGCGGGCCGCGATCGGCCGGCGGGGGCGAGCTTGCATGCCACCTGCGCCTCGCGGGCCGCCGTCGGTCGGGCGGGGAGAGTTGCGCCTCGCGGGCCGGCCGCCGGCTTCGCGGGCGAGCTCCGCCGCGCGGGCCACCGCCGGCGAGGCGAGCGAGCTCCACCCCGCGGGCCACCGCGCCCGCGCGCCGAGCCGCTCCGCGCGAGCGATCGGCCGGGCCGGGCGGGTGACCCTATCGCCCGCCTACACAAGAAGAAGCTCCACCAAGCCTGCACTATGGGAAACGGCCCAAATTTGCGTTTCCCACTATGCAGCTCGTACTCTTATACGGGTTACCAAACACCATGAACCTGCATTGCACAAGCCTGGATAGCCCATATGCAGCCTACCAAACGCCCCCTATGTGAACTTATGTGATGGTTACGGTGGTATTTGAACTGACTGTGATGATTATGATGATATTTTAAACTATCTGTGATTATTATGATGATATTTGAACTGCTTGTGATGGTTATGGTGATATTTGATCTGCCTGTGATGTTGTATCGAATGTGAGGGGTCATATATGGTTCTGGGGAAAAATAAAAAAACAAAACGGGTACTTTGTCGTGAGCTATTGTACCTATGCGTGAGCTTCGGCTTGTGCTCATGGCAAAGTTGTGAAACCTGGCAGCTGGGGATAGCCCCTATGCCATGAGTAAAGGGCGTGGCTCACGGCAACCAGAAGCTCTTTGTTGTGAGCTGGATATCCGGCTCACGGCAACCACGTGACGTCAGCTTACCTGAGAAGGTACTATGTGTGGACTCTTTGTCGTGAGCTACTGACCACTCACGACACGCATTTGCCGCGAGTCACCCGGCTGGCTCGCGGCAACTAGGCTCTTTGCCGGCAGAACTGTGTCATGAGCCCTTTGCCGGCGGCAACTCACGACAAAAAGTAGCCGTCGGTAGACGGTTCTTTACAGTGAGGAACCCACTAGAACCCGAATCCGGTAGTGTAGCTAGGAGCACCTAGGTTTCCAAGGGACAGCTACGGCAACAAAAAAAATAGATGAGATAGATGACTTCAATCAAGCCACTCGCTGTTCTTTACAGTCAGCAACCCACTAGAACCCGCTAGAACCCGAATCCGGTAGTGTAGCTAGGAGCACCTAGGTTTCCAAGGATCGACAATTACGTCCCTGGAGTAAATGCCGGCCTAGGGAGGAGTGAATGGCAGGGGAACACGGCACCGACCGGCGGTCCTTCGAGCGTTCCCGGCCAGACGGCGCGCGGCGCGAGGAGGGGTGGACTCCGAGGCGGCCTCGGTGGGCGCGTGGCATCGGGGAACGGGCCTCGGGAAGGCGCGAGGGGCTCGGACGCCGAGGCGGTGGGCGCCGGCGCGCGGCGGCGCGGGCGGACGTGCTCGGAGCGCGGGCGACGTCGCGCCGGCCTGGAAATGTTTCGGACTGGCCCTGTTCAAGCGAGGTTTTCTCCAAAAATTTGAATAAAAGTGCACCAAGCGATGAATAGGAAAGTTGTAGATCTAACTACCCTCTACAACTTTCGTAAAGGCCGTCTAGTGTTTTTCTCAACGGATTTTGCAGGAACGTCGTGCCAACATTGAATGTCGGCCTGTTCTGGAAAACAGGAGGTACTGCCGGTAGATCGAGTTTTTCACCAATTTCCACTCAAAATTTGAAATGCCAATCTACACGAAAGTTGTGTCCCTCAACAAGACGGACAACTTTCATAAAGGTAGATTTTGAAGTGTTTAGGTGAATTTTGGAGAACGCGGCAAAAGTTCCGGACGACATTTGCGACGTCAACGGTTAAGCGGGGGTTTGACCGTGTCTTTGACCACGGGTTGACCACGGGTGTGTGTAGGCTTGGTCACGGGGTTCAATAGGGTTCAATGGCGAGGTTTTCAGGTGACGGCCCAGGTTGACCTAGGTTTGACCGGTGTTTGACCGGGTTTGACCGGTCGACCCGGCCATTAGCGTTAATGACGGTAATTAAAAATCCTGGGGCGTCACAGCTTCCTCTTCCACCTTTCTACTCTCCTTACCAGGTCCGCCAACGAAGATGGAGTTCGCGGCTGCTGGTGCGTGGAGATTCGGGCGCGACGCGGTGGAGCCGGGCGAAGAAGAAGGGTGTCACGCGGTGGAGGGCGAGCTCGGCAGACCGCGGTAGAGCTCGTGCGCGCGGGCAACCGCCGGCCGGGCGAGCGAGCTCCATCTTGCGGGCCTCCGGCCGCGCGCCAAGCTCCGCCGCGCGGCCACCATCGGCCGGCGGGGCGAGCTTGCATGCCATTGCGCCTCGCGGGCCGCGATCGGCCGGCGGGGGCGAGCTTGCATGCCACTACGCCTCGCGGGCCGCCGTCGGTCGGGCGGGAGAGTTGCGCCTCGCGGGCCGCCGCCGGCCGCGGGCGAGCTCCGCCGCGCGAGCCACCGCCGGCGAGGCGAGCGAGCTCCGCCGCGCGGGCCACCGCCGGCCGCGCGCCGAGCCGCTCCGCGCGAGCGATCGGCCGGGCCGGGCGGGTGACCCTATCACCCGCCTACACAAGAAGAAGCTCCACCAAGCCTGCACTATGGCAAACGGCCCAAATTTGCGTTTCCCACTATGCAGCTCGTACTCTTATAGGGGTTACCAAACACCATGAACCTGCATTGCACAAGCCTGGATAGCCCATATGCAGCCTACCAAACGCCCCCTATGTGAACTTATGTGATGGTTACGGTGGTATTTGAACTGACTGTGATGATTATGATGATATTTTAAACTATCTTTGATGATTATGATGATATTTGAACTGCTTGTGATGGTTATGGTGATATTTGATCTGCCTGTGATGTTGTATCGAATGTGAGGTGTCATATATGGTTCTGGGGAAAAATAAAAAAACAAAACGGGTACTTTGTCGTGAGCTATTGTACCTATGCGTGAGCTTCGGCTTGTGCTCACAGCAAAGTTGTGAAACCTGGCAGCTGGGGATAGCCCCTATGCCGTGAGCAAAGGGCGTGGCTCACGGCAACCAGAAGCTCTTTGTTGTGAGCTGGATATCCGGCTCACGGCAACCACGTGACGTCAGCTTACCTGAGAAGGTGCCATGTGTGGACTCTTTGTCGTGAGCTAATGACCACTCACGACACGCATTTGCCGCGAGTCACCCGGCTGGCTCGCGGCAACTAGGCTCTTTGCCGGCAGAAATGTGTCATGAGCCCTTTGTCGGCGGCAACTCACGACAAAAAGTAGCCGTCGGTAGACGGTTCTTTACAGTGAGGAACCCACTAGAACCCACTAGAACCCGAATCCGGTAGTGTAGCTAGGAGCACCTAGGTTTCCAAGGGACAGCAACGGCAACAAAAAAAAATAGATGAGATAGATGACTTCAATCAAGCCACTCGCTGTTCTTTACAGTGAGCAACCCACTAGAACCCGCTAGAACCCGAATCCGGTAGTGTAGCTAGGAGCACCTAGGTTTCCAAGGGACAGCAACGGCAACAAAAAAAATAGATGAGATAGATGACTTCGATCAAGCCACTCGCTACTTAACAGAGCGTGCCGGTGAACCTGTTGTTCTGAAGAAACAACCTTTTCAGGTTCTTCAGGTTTCCAAAGCCTTGCGGAGTTGCGGTATCTCTCCGGTAAGCTGATTCCCCGACAGATTAAGCAAAATCAAGTTGACCGCCCTGATCTCGCGCGCTAGGTTGCCCGTGAAACCGTTGTCGTCCAGGCAGAGGTACTCGAGCTTCTCGTGTTGTAACACCCATTCTGGGATGGATCCGGTGAGTTGGTTTTTGTAAAGAAACATCAATGTGAGTTTCTTGAGATCCCTGAAGGCTTCCGGTATCTCTCCGGTGAGACGATTCATGGACAAATCAAGCTCAATCAAGTTCGCCGCCGAGACGTTTCGCGGCAGTTCACCATAGAGGCCGTTGCCGAACAGGTAGAGGTACTCGAGCTTCCCGTGCTGCAACACCCACGCCGGGATTTTGCCGGTGAGTTTGTTCGACGACATGCGGAGCACCTTGAGCTCCGAGAGGCTGGAGAACACCTCGGGGATCTCGCCGTTGAGGTTCATGCCACTCATCCAGAGGTAGTTCAGCTTGGTCAGTTTGCCAAACTCCAGTGGCACGGGAGCCGGGGCAAACGGGTTATTGGCCAGCGCGAGCATCTCGAGCCCGACGAGCTCGCTAATCCCGGCCGCCGGGTACGCGCCGGTGAAACGGTTGGTGTCGAGCAGCAGGGACTTGAGAGCCGTGAGCCCGTGAGTCTCGCTATCGTGGGCGGCACCTCGTTGGTGAAGAGGTCGGTGGAGAGGTCGAGAGTCGTTTACCTACATGCCATTGAAAAAGATGTCGGTTACGCACATGCTACAAAAAAGTTTCCGAACACGCGTATGCCATCACCTCAACTTTCATTTACCTGTGTGCCATTCTGTCAATATTCTGAGATAACGGTATCAAACCGACAGGTGAAAAGACCATTTTACCCCTGCGGGCCCCACAAATCTTCTATCTCCTACCCTTCTCCTTCCTCCCGCTACCGAGTCAAGGGCGGCCGGCGCAGCGTGGATCGAGAGGGGGGGTGGTGTCGAGGGCAGCGGCGGTCGGCCGGCGAGGTCCGCCATGGGGCCAAGCGCCGGCGGCCGGCGGCGGCGCCGGCGCGGCGTGGATCGAGGGCGGCTAGCGCGACGTGGATCGAGGGGGGTCGGGTCGAGGGCGGCGGCGGGCGGCCGGCGAGCTCCGCCGGGGGCCAAGCGGCGGCGGCCGGCGAGCGCCGGCTTTACCCTTACTGGCGATGGTCGGAGCCGGGGGAGGCAGAGCTGGGCGCCATGCCGCTGTGCGTCGGGGAGGCAGAAACGCTGTCGTCCTCTCCTCTGCACGCCTCCCGAGGCCACCCCTTCCACCTCCAGTCCGGCGACCTCCCATTCCCCCTCCCCACCGGCGACCTCCCCTTCCTCCTCCCCACTGGCGACTCTCTCCACTTCCTGCTCCATACCACCTGCCTTCACCTGCGGCGGCTGCCCCATGGCCACCGGCGCTCCTCCTTCACCTCCACCACCGCGCGTTTCTCACCCGGTCCACCTTCTCCTACACCGCCGGCACCGCTCCGCTGCGCACACGAGAAGGCGCACAATGGCCAAGGGGGCACGAGAAAAGGGAGAGGAGAGTATAGAGATGAATAAGATTAAGAGGCTAAAATAGTCATTTCTATATGTGGGTCCCACATGTTAGAGCTATGAAACCGTTAAATCCTGACTGAAGTTGGACGGAATGGCACACGGGTAAACGAAAATTGAGGTCATGGCACACACGTGCCTGGAAACTTTTTTGTGGCATGTGTGTAACCAACATCTTTTTTAATGGCATGTAGGTAAATGACTCAGAGGTTGAGGCACTCCAGCGCCGGCGAGAGCCTATCGATGTCGGCCGGAAGGGGCCTGGAGAGGAGGTTGTTGGAGAGGTCGAGGAAACGGAGGCCGCGCGCGAGGGCGTAGAGTGCGAGGCGGGGGAAGGCGCCCGTAAGGGTGTTGCAAGTGAGGTCGAGGCGGGTGAGGTTTTTGAGCGTGCACACGGACGCCGAGACCGGGCGGGCGAGGTTTAGGCCCCTGAAGGAGAGCTCCGTGACAATCCCACCGGCGGCGCACCGGACGCCTTTCCAGGTGCAGTGGCCCAGAGGCTTTGCTGCCCATAGGCGTAGCTACCCACCCTGATGGCGGGAGGGACCAGCGACGGGTTGTGGGCGGCGGCCGCCGGCGGGACACCGCCGGCGGCGGGCGGCGGTGGAGGCCGGCGGGTTCTTAGGGTTTCGGGTTGCCTTGGTTCGGGATTCCAATCACCGCCGGTCTTAGAGGTTGGTCGGCGGCGGCCGGCGGTGATCGCGGGTTGTGGGCGGCGAGGTCGGGCGGCGGTGGCGCCGCCGGCCGGGTGGTGGGGGACCCCCGGTGGGCGGTGCCGGCGGCGGGGGTCGGTGATTGGAGCGGCGCGGCGGAGCGTCAAAGTGGGTAGCTACGCCTACGCCAATTGCCATCACTAACCCCTCCGTTCATGTTGCCGGTGGCTGGCTGCTGCTCATGATCGGATTTTACACCTTTTTCTGAGTAACGATAAATTAATAAAATAAATCGAACGGATGGATGGGGTGCAAGATGCTGCTGCGCCCACAGATTCCACTGACCGGGACAGCCTGCTCCTATTGATTCCTCGTGGTCCATCTGTCAGTGGCCGGACGGCAGAATCCAATTCTTGCCGTCTGGTGGTGGTTTCTCTGTGAACCCAGGCAGCTCAGTTCTGGAAGGTTCTCGAGTCTACCATTTTCAGATGATGAGGGTCAGCACTACGGTATCAGCACAGAAGGCACGAGCAGTTCACACTGTTCTTGTCCAATTTGGCAATTCCACCACAGCAAACCAGGAGGGAGTTTAGCAACCGCAGCACTCAATAACATGCAGGAAAATACTGCTACTCGGGGGGAAGGATGTGATGTTTCACGCCATGTTGAAAGACACACACAGATCAGTTTATTGTTCTGCCAGTTTTGAGGATTTGCATAGAAATTTACACAGAAAATTTCACGCCTTCGTCATCGGCCGAAGTGCCTTTGAAGATAGCTGCTTTGCCTTTCTGTTCCAACTGCCGCAGAGCCCGCATGAGAACACCACGATCGATTCCCTCAAGTTCTGTAACAGAGTTCAAGCAACAGAAACAAACTGAATAAGGAAAAGTGCAGTTTTAGGAGGACAAAAGCAATTGGATTATGAGACATGCTTTATTCTGGATGAAGTACAACCAACAACTGAGTATAAACAAAGTAAATATCTTGCCACGGTAGTGCAATTTTTGCAAGTTGCTGTGAAGAGTCACGAATAAGTTCCAGTGACAGAAATAGGTTAATCCGATCTCATCACTTCAAAGTTTCTCAAGGAAATCTGATATCATCACTTCAAAGTTTCTCAAGGAAATCTGATCTCATCACTTTAAAGTTTCTCAAACTCACCAGTTCCACGAGTATCGATTCCAGAGCGTATTTCTTCGATGGTCATTACTTCCAATCCGTTATCCTTTACCTACAAGCACAAGACAAAGAGAAATATCATGACACAATGAACAGCCATAAAAAGATGTCTCCCAAGAAAATATGGCAAGTAGGAAAAAGAAATCTTACAAAGTTTATTATGAAATTGGCCCAATCTTGTATCCTTAACCAAAGGATGAGGCACTTCTTGTGACCTTTATCCATCCACTCTGCACGACCTGCAGTTTCAGCACAAATTTTAAAAAGATGTTGAATCTCGAACCAAACAACACTACACAGCATAAAGTTATCATAAGCTAACAAGAGTAACTAAAAGTAGTATTAATGGTTACAGAATAAACCTTCACCGACAAGAGCTGCAAGGAACACTTCCTTTGCTTCATGGCTAAGAGATCCTGCATTACAAAAATTATGTAAATCCAGTGCAATGACAAAATCCAGTGCTTCATGGCTAAGAGATCCTGCATTACAAATGTGCAAAAAATATATTAATTTAGAGTGGTGCATCATTTTGTGTGTGTGGGCCAGTACAGTATGCAAAAAATGATTCTTGATAGGTCTATCATCATGCTAGATTGCTAGGCAGTTGACACAAATTTACGGTGAACCAACAAATACTCTAATAAAACATGCTTTCTCTAATATTGCAGGAAACAATATGTTAAAACTAGGATTAAGATGAATTACTCTCGATCTTTGGATTGGAGAACAAGGGGAAATCTTCTTCTAGGGATATTGTATGTATCTTTTGGCTTCTACAGTAATCAAGTATCAGATCTTTCCACAACTGCACTTGCTTTTCCCGCGTTTCACGCACAGGCTGCAAACTGAGGGATATACATGTTACTACAGCATGCTATAGTTCTCAATTCTGGTATTGAGAGCGCGGTTGGTAACAAGTTCACATGGAGTTATTGTAGATTTAAAGATGGTGAAACAGCAATATTAATGATGAAAAAAGTGAGGAAATACAATAACACAGGATTAGATCTCAAAGAGGTTGTTAAAATATGTATCAAGGTCTAACGAAAGAGTATTGTTTATGAAGTTGAAACACCACAAATCTACAGTGTGCCAATATGATGGTAGTAAGATTATACCACAATGCTGATTCAGTAATATTTTTCAAGAATAACAAAATATTGATTCAGAAAGATTTAATCTTGTACGTTTATTGAGCCGTGTACATTCTAATCTGGGCCTTTCTGTACAGTGTGGACATGGACTATTGTCAAAGTCTTTTTTTTTTAAAAAATGGAATCTTCATGTACATATACTGGATATATGATCAGTTCTTCACTAAAGAACAGGATAATACCAATACAGACAAGAATCCTATGGAATGACATATGATATCATATTTACAAGCTATCTCAAAACAAAACTGGGCAGATGGAGGGTGGGTTCTCTTCAGCACAGATTAAGAAAAGCTTATAAACTTGGAATAGCTATGCACTGGCAACTATTTAAAGTACTTTAGGGTAAGATACATAAATGTAACTGCAAACTGTCAATGCGCTGTGAATATTGTCCAGAAACCTTAATGCCCTAGCAATTCATCTATATGATTTCGATAGATATGGTGAATTTCCTAAACTAAAAACTCAAAAACAGAAAATGAGTACTATCTACGCCATTATACTATTTGCAAATAAACCAATCCGCTACACAAGCATAAACAATATTCCATTCCATTACATTACATTAAACGAGTGTAGTACTTGAAGACTAGGAGCACAAATTTATATTGAACTCTTTGCCCTGAAAACTCTGATTACGACTATAGTCAACACCAATTCAGTCATCTCTTCCTCCGGCAGTCTGCAAATTTGAAGATAACACGGAAATTCTGGGGCGTTGTTGCTGACAGCACACACAGGACTAGTGTTTGTGTTCACTGAAGAGTTTGGAAGAGAGGAAAAGATGGCTGACACAGCAAGAGAGAGGAGAGATTACGTGAAGTATGGTGGGTAGTTGAAGAAGGGAGGCAGCCTGAAATCCCCCAGCCTCTGCATCTCCGATCCTGCACTTGCTCCAATAACTGCTGCAAAAAGATGGAATTGGGTGTTCGATTTCGCGCAGCAGGATGGGAAGGGAGGGGAATAGGAAGGCATACCCCCTGTCGGATCTTCGTCGCCGGCAAAGCGCCCGTCGCTGGACGAAGGGTTTCAAAGGCGCTAGAACAATCCTGGTCGCCTAGCTAAAAAGCAACAAGAGTGAGTGAGGGAGGGGAAGAATGGAGGGGAGATAGATCCCACCGCGCCGCCGCCGCCGCGCTCTTCCCTGCTCCACCACCCACAGGCCGCAGTCCCACGTCCTCCTCCGGCCCCAGCGCAGGGCTCCCGGCACCACCGCCGCCGCGCTATCAACGGGCACAGAGAGAGGGAGCAAGGGGAGACTGCGACGGAGGCGGGTGCGGCGGCGCGCAGGGAGGCGACTGACGGAGAACGGCGGCGGCGGCTCGTCGGGAGCAGGAAGAAGGACGTATGGGCCGTTGTGGCTGTTGTTGGGTTCATTAGTTGGGCTGACTTTTGGGCTGGGTTTTTTTCCTTCTTCTTTTCTTTTTCGTTTTATTTATTTCTTTCACTTGCTTTGCTACGGTGTCTCCTCGTCTTCTTGCTTTTGATGAGGGAAGCAGTTAATTGCAGCACGTATACCATACGGAAGCTGATCTGATCTGATCGCGATACGTGTGCGTATGTGGTGGGCAAGCGAACAATCTGGGCCGGCCGGGTATATATGGTGGTTCCGCCGCTTTGCTTGAGAGGCGTAAAGCAACGCATCGTTTAGCTCGAAACGGAAATGGGGCTCGTGTAAAATGAGAAAAGGAGAATCCTACGTGCGCGTTACTCTCATCACGCCGCCTAATCTGATCAGCTAATCCTACCGGTTGTTTTGTTTACACCCATCACTTACACAAAACAACAACTGTGTTTCACAACTCATCGTCTTAAAAAAGAGTAAAGGAAGTCGTGGGAACGACTCGAGCTGCAACTGGGTAAGGAAAGACTCGAGCTGCAACTGGGTAAGGGAGTGTGGAGAGCAGCGCACGAGCCGACCGCGTGGAAAGCGACGCGCGTTAAAGTCGCGGGGAGAAAGAACGTGATGGGTTGCAGGAAGAAAAGGGGAGAGACAGTTGAAGTGGGCAGTATGTTGGTCAGGTTGAGGATGAACATGGCAACTGTTGGGGTGTATCGAAAAAATCATCTATGTATCAACATTTTTAAATTTCAATTTGAATATACATATTGAATGCTTATTGGATACGGGATACAACACCGGCTCGACATATAAGTTTAATGTATCATAAGAGGATGGAAAAGGCTTCATATTTTATAAATTAGTTGAAAAATCTAAAGTAATTAATATTATAACCTAACAAATTTCATAACTTTAAAAAGTCATACTGACATTTAAAAATACAATCAACATCACTTTTAATAACACACTCAATATTTTCTTTTAACTTCATATGAATAAAACAAATTCAACTTTTAAAATCAAAGAGTAACATTTTTGAAATGTTAGTTTATTATTTCTTCTTCTTCTTCTCCAAATGCATTGTGGTAAGCACAAGTAGCACATTATGGCGATAACGACATCAATGTGCACTCGCAATGAGCACGAGCAGCTGTGACGAGACGATGTGCACGAGGCACTGCAAACCAGCACAGGCAGTGCATGGCAGAGATGACACCAATGGATGGAAACAAGAGCAGGGGTGGCATCAATGGATGGAAACAAGAGCAAGGCGTGCAACAAGCCCGAGTAGTTTGAATTTATATGAATATTTGATCTTATTTCTTTAATGTATTACCTACTTTTACCTTAAAAACATTTTTTATACTTTTAAAGTACGATTGAAGTTATATACATCTTTCAAAATAATATAAAATAATGCAAAGATTTTTCTTTTTAATAGTAGTTCTAGATAAAAGATTTCTTAACAAAATATCAATGTTGCATTAAAAAAAAGAATGTGAACATTTTTTACTAAGATATTATAAAAGTATTGGTTATGTTTCTTATTTGGCTAGTGCAACTACTTGTGATCTACAAAACTTTTGACAAATAATAACAAACCAATAATTTTTTCTCACTAAAGTTTGGGAGTTATCATGACAACACTCAAAATATATGGTGATGCACGTAATATTTATCTTAGTTGAAAAGTTAAAATACATTAAAGAAACACAACTTACATAACATAAAACGATAATTATGTTTATGTATGTGTGTGAGAGAAAGAGAGATTATTAATTTGAAAAAGTTAAAATCATGTAATATGATAATGTATAGTTAGATACAAATTAAAAATGTATGTATACCCATTTTTGTAAACCTACGTCCGCCACTGTTATGCAGCCATCGGAATATCGTCTCAGAAACCACTAGTAGAATCCGATTGCTCTTGTAGCAAATATAAAAAGGGAAGACCCAGAACAAGCGCCCGGGGCAGCGCGCAGGAACCCGGAGCGATGCTACAAAAGAGACTCCACGCGTGGGTCGGCTTGTGGAGCTGCGAGCCCGTCGGGGCGCTGCGTGTGGCGGCGCCGCTTCGCCCGGACGGAGCCACTGGGACGACGGCGCAGCTGCATTGTGGGCCCGCAAGCATCGATCCTCTTGTCTCCCCAGTAGGCCGGTACTCCTCTTCGGAATCGGCCCGAGCAGAAGCGAATCGTAAGGAGATAAGCGGGGAGGCGGAGTACCTCGCGTCCGTGGCTGCGGGGGAAGGTCGGCAGTTGGTCCTCCGCTCCTAGATGCTGGCGTCCGGCGGTCACAGCAGCTCTCGGACAACTCGTCGCTGGCTGTGACGCAGATATCGTCGCCGATTTGCCGCCGGCAGGTGGTGGAGATCGAGAACGGAGAATTTTTTCTTTATATATTTATTTTGGCTTGACTTTCGAAAAAAAATAAATGATTGAATCAAAATTTTCGAGAAATGTACATCTGGCGCCGTACCCCACGGCGTTAAGTCCCTGCCGCCGTGGGGCACGGCGCGGCAGGGACTTAATACCGTGAGGTTCGGCGGCAGGGCGGGGCGGGGCGGCGCTAGGACCCTGCCGCCGAGCGGCACGCGGCGTTAGGTCATTTTTTTAGTTTTTCATTTCTAAACACTTTTAACCTTTTTAAAAATGACAAACTGATAAGTGTAAGCATAATCAGAAGGGAATATCCTAATCAACGAGTAGATGGAAAAAGTTTATACAAAATCATGGTAAAAGTAGTACTACATCTAAATGCACCGGTCCCTCTTCCCCCTAACAACTCTAGCGCCATTCCAGGTCTGGTCCCTGTCATACGTCCAGGGTCAGGTGCCCTGACCACCCGCGGTCCTAGCTGGTCGGGAGACGGTGTCGCCATGGCCGCCTGCGATGAGCCTGCAGCATCCGGTGTCGCTCCGCCTCCTGCCGGTGTCGCACCGCCAGCCAGTGTCGCTCCACCGACCGCGGGGGTCGCTCCGCTGGCCGTGGTCGCTCCGCCAGCAGCCGGGGTCAACTGTGACGGCTGAGTCCAAACCGGTAGTGGTTCTGTCAACTGTGACGCGCTAACCTCCTCGGCCTGCCGCGGAGCCACATCCATGGTTGTGAGAATGTCACTGTACCCAAACTCATCCCAGCCCAGGTGATCCTCGGTGGTCGTGTCGAAAGTAGGCTGGAACATAGGCGGACTGGACGACGAAGGAATATCTGCCGCCGGAAACTGAAAGGCCGGCGGTCTGGAACCTCCTAGCGTAGATCGCCGGTGGCTCCTGCTGTCGAGGCCCGGCTGTCAGAAAAGGCGGCGGTCGCCCTGTACGATTAGAATATAGTATAATCAGAAACACACAATAATTGTGTGCATTAGTTGAAAATAAGGGCTACTGAAAGTACCTGCGCCGGGGGGAGCAAACGACCGCTGCACGTAGGTGTGCGGGCCCTGCGCCTGTGGGTGCTGTTGTGCCCTCAGAGCCGACCGACAAAGGTGGCAGGCGTCGACTGCGAAACCGCTGTCGAGGCGGAGCTCGAGGACGATGCTGGGTGGCACGGAAGGAGAGGAATCTCTACGGCCCCGACGTAGTTCACGACGGTGGAGTACCTCATGGCCGCATCGATGATCCTCTCGTACGTGCTCCGGTGCTCCTGAGGCCCCCAGGAGAAGCACTGCTCCCTCGCGGCCGATGCGAGTCGCATGACCTCAGCCAGCACGTCGTGCTGCGCACAAAATTAGAAATACATGTTATAATGAAAAGTCATATGAATGTAATATGTTTGCAGTATCGTAGCTTACCGCTGTGTCAATGGTCTGGTCTCGGCGCACCGGGCACATCGCGTCCGGCAGGACCCTGTCGTGGTCCGGGACAGGTGGTGGTGGCGGGGTAGCAGGCACGTACGTCACTCGCGTCCGCGTCCTCGATAGGTACCACTGAAGGTACGCTACCTAGGCGGCACCGTCGTGAAGGCGGTGCTCGGTGACGGCGTTCTGCTCGTGCGCCGCGGACGTGTGACGCCTCAGGTTTTTAATTAGCGTCATTAATGCTAATGACCGAATCAGTTGAGTCAAACCTACTGACATTGGTCAAACCTAGGTCAACCTGGGTCATCACCTCGAAAACCGAGTCGACAAACCCTAATGACCCTCTTGATCAAGTCAACACACACTTGTGGTCAACCCTGGGTCAAAGGCATGGTCAAACCCCTGATGTCTTTGAATGTCCTCTGAAACTTTTGCCGCGTTCTCCAAATTTCACCTAAATGCTTTAAAAATCTCCCAATATGAAAGTTGTCCAGTTTTTCGAGGGACACAACTTTCATGTTGATCAGCATTTCAAATTTTGAGTGGAAAAGGGTGGAAAACTTGGTCAACTGCCAGCAGCTCCTGTTCACCAAAATTGAGTGGCATTCAAAGTTTGGCAACAATTTGTGCAAAAACCATGGAGAAAAACACCATAGAGCCTTTGCAAAAGTTGTAGAGGGTAGTGAGATCTACAACTTTGCTTTTTTACTCCTCAGTGCACTTTAGTTGCAAAATCGGGAGAAAATCGCGGTTAAACATCGCTACCCGGAATAACCCACGCGGTTGGAACGCGCCGCCACGCTCCAGCGCGTCGCGCCGCACCGTGCGTGTTGTACGCCGCCGTACCCGGACGCCGAGGCGGGCCCGCGACCCACCGGTCCGTGCGCCACACCCCTCGGGACGCGCCTCCCCGCCACGTGGAGCTCCCACACTCGCCGCGCGGACCTCGCCGTTGTTTTCCCCTTTGATCCGTCGGCGCCCGCCTGCCACGCGCGCATGCCAAGGCTCGCCGCCGTACCCGCGGCGTAAATGCCGGGGTAGGCTTCGTCGTGAAGCGAGCCCCCTGCACACCGTGCTTGCCTATTTAAAGCGCATGCACCCTCCTCGTGCGTGCGCCCCCGGCCACCGCCTCCCATGCCGCTCCGCCATCTGCCAGGAAGCCGCCGTCGGCGAAACCCCTAGTCCGCTCGCGCCCAGTGCCAACCGAGCCCCCTAGACTCTTCCTGTGGTCCCCAGAGCTACCCACTTGCGTCTTTCCTAGGTCGAACCACCGCCGCGCCGGAGCGAGCGGAGCGGCGGCCGCCGTCCGCCGGCAACGCCGAGCACCGCCGCCGGTCGCTTCTCCGCTTGAACTTCGGCCACAATCCGGTCACTGGTGAGCCCACACACCTCCCCCACCTCGTTCCCGGTCGACCCGCCGCCGGAGCCGCCGGAATTCGGCCGGAGCCGCCACCTCCCCATGCACGAGGACCCAATTGCAAGGATTGAATTCTTTCCAGGGTGTTTTTTGTGAACTGAGGGTATGGTTGTGAATCTGCAGAAAGTTCTAGGGACCTTAGTGAAAATCAGTGTCTTAAATAGTAAAGCAGTTTGGATGAAACTTATAAAATGCATAGAAAATCATAGAAAAATCGGAAAAATGCAAACCCAATTTTGTTGGATTCATAGTGAAAAACCCTACAACTTTTGTAAAGCTTGTCTATGGTTTTTCCTGATAGTTTTTGCATGAAAATAAAAATATAAAAAACTAGATCTGTTGTATCTCAAAATCTGCAAGACCTCTATACCTAATTTTTAGATATGTTGTGTGTTATGTCTTGCCTAGCTTCTGTACCAAAAACTGCACAAAGTTATTTTGTGAATTGTTTTATATAAATTGTTTTCTATTTACGCATAATCTGTCCAAATTATTTTTGTAGCTAAAAATAATTAGATTTTTGTGACCAACTTCTGCATGTTGTCTGGTTATGCCAAAATGCACCTCTGGTAAATTAATCACAATTTTATAATTGTCAGAATATTTATTCTTGAAATATGCTTGTTTTTCTTTGTAATTGCATAGCTCAAGATTCATAATAGTTCTAGGGGTATATGTTGCACCCCTAGCCTAGTTTTGGACCAGAGATCATGTGGGAGAAAGTTTGAATCATTTTGATGTGTATTTATTTTTGTATGAATTAGTCTTGCTTCATTGGCTAGCTTTTGTTATTTTCAATATAATTAAATTC
This sequence comes from Cenchrus americanus, assembly GCA_947561735.1. Taxonomy (NCBI): domain Eukaryota; kingdom Viridiplantae; phylum Streptophyta; class Magnoliopsida; order Poales; family Poaceae; genus Cenchrus; species Cenchrus americanus. The sequence goes on from OX387240.1 coordinate 64,823,036, forward strand.
CTAGCTATCCTAAGCCTGCATGTGTGTTCAGTGGCTTTGCATAAGTGTTTAGTGCTTAATAAACCTTTACACCAAATTTTATTAAATTTTTTTATGAATAAAAGTAATGGAAGTCATTTAAGCTTATATTAAAGTAAATTGAAAAATCACCACCTTCACACCTAGTGACCTTAAAAAAAGACGAAGAACATCCCCTTGCTGTTTGTGTAAATTAAATTAAATTATTTACATAAATATGTACACAGTCACTATCAAAAAGAGTAATTAATAATGAAGTGCATATTGTTCCTTTTGGAAGAGTATGCTGAATGTATTTCTTATCTAGGTGAATGTGGTCAACCATGCACCCCATGGTTGTCATCTGTTGTTTGTAATTAATTAAATTAAAAATCATCAAATAAATCTTGCATTTGCATATTCGTGTAGATCTTCCCGACGGTAGATTCACGCTCGTGCTAGAAGGAGGAGACGACGGTGCTGACGAAGAGCTGCTGCACGTGTTCTTAGCTCAATGCCTGGACCCAAGTCCAGAAGGACCCAACGCCAACCTTACCAACGAAGGCAAGCCCCGGATCATTAACCCCATCTTTTAAAATTATGCCATTATCTTTACTATGATTGTGCATTTACGTTTCAAGAGTTGAATTAAAACCCTAGTTGCATGATCCTTAGGTAGCTATGCTCTATCACTAGTATGCTAGGTCGATAGCTGCTATGCTATAGGACCGGTACAAGTCGAGTGATGTTCGTCACTCGCGAGAATAGGTTCTTATGTTGGAATCATAAGATCTTTATAAATGGATTGCTCGTGTGGTAAGAGCATGGGATTTAGGCTCCGGTCCAGTGGCTTTCATCGGCTAAGCTTTTGAACGTACTAAGCACTTGTCGGGAATGAGACCGGTAAGCCAATTAAGTACCTTAATAAGGCGGTGCGGGAACTCTCCCTTACTACTCTTGAGTATTCACCTACCCGGCTAGCTACCGGGAAGGGGGGTGCATGTGTGAGACTGGGTGCCTCGCGGGGTATGCCAGTTAGCCTTGTACCCAGGACTGTAAGATTTGATCCCAACCCGAGGATGTTTGGGAACTGCCTGGATGGTTGTCCTCGCGAGGGCACCCTACCGTGTGTTTAGGTTTACCTTGCAAGGTTTAAATCAATCGATTGTTGGCCTCTCACCGTTATATGAGACTGCTTAATCAACTGGCCATGATATCCCGTAATGATGGAACTTGGTGAATAATGATGTATGAATTAATTGTTTGTGAAATTCTTGATTGAATTAGTTGGCACACTTAGAAATGGTAATCACTAGAACTTGTGCTAAAATATTGAAAGTAAGGACATACTCTTTGTTGTTTTTCAGCAAAAGAACTCCACCGGCCATAAAGCCTCTCATGTCTAGAGTTTGGTGATGTAGTTATCAACTGACAGTTAAGTCTTGATGAGTATTAGTATACTCAGCCTTGCATTAAAACTGTTGTTGCAGGTCCTGTTGACTGGGTGGATGACGACAAGTGATAGCATCACATACGGCCTCCTGTGATGTTTACCATCACGCTAGTTATTTTATTTCCGCTGTTTTCGAACTCTGAACTTTTATTTATTGTCTTGAGCAATGGTATGTAATAATTTAACCCTCAGGGTAATTTGGACTTAAATTGGTGTTGTACTCTAGACTCACCTTCGCATGAGTTTTAATGCATAGGTTCGATCCTCTATATGAATTCCAAGTGATTTACCGGGCGTTAACCCGGCAACTAACGATAGGATGATACCTTACTATTGCTTAATGACCAAAGTGGATTGGTTTTTAGGCGATAGTACGATATTTTCCTGGGCGGGATGTCACAGGATGCCCACTCTGCCACGTACGGCTGCAGCCTATCGATGAACGACGTCGCCGCAAGCACGCCCTTACGCATCCACCTAGCATAGAACATGAAACATAAAATTATTGGAAACTGAATATTTGTAACGAAAAATACTTAGACTGTCAAATGGTAGCTCACATGTGCGCTGTAGGCGGCAGAAGTGGCGCAGCGGGTACTGGCGCACCCTAGAAGAGGCCGAACTGCCTCATCACCCGGTGGACGGCGTACTCCTCGACGTAGATGTCGAAGACCAGATGTCGCCTCATCATCCATTACGCCTGGTATCGGGAGCACAGGGACGAGAGCCCCTGTGATGCACGGGCAGTGACTATGGCAGGAGCGTACGGCGTCTACCGGACCTAGGCATCGACCATTCGGTCGATCTGACCAACGAAATCCCTGTATGGCTTCTTCGGCTGCTCCTAGCCCAACGGTGTTGCAAAGAACAAGAAAAGTTAAGTGAATCGAACCACAGAACTCATAACGCGAAGAATCACATAAAGGGAGGTAATTACCTTCTAGAGACACCACAGAGAACCCATGGCGGGGAGGTCCGCTGGGTCGGTGCCGTCGGCCAGCGGCTCGTACTCCGAGAGGTCCGTCCTGGGCCGACCGATGTCGAGCCGCTCGTGGATCCACATCTGCAGCAGGAGAGGGCACCCCAGGTGGATCGCCTCCCTACTTGTCGGCCTCGTCACTGCCGAACACAACCCCCTGTAGGTAGCTGCCAGAACAGCGCTGCCCCAGCTGATCTGGGGCATCTGCTCAAGGGGTGCATCGGTGATCCTCTGAGCTAGGGGGTCATGCACCGCAACACGGAGTCTCCTGCTGACTCGCAGAACAACACCCACCCGAACAGCCAGAGCAGGTAGACCTCCAAAAACCCGTCTGACGTCTGGTCGTCTACATCGTTCGCCATGTAGTCATCCTGCACACACACAAAGGTCTATCGTCACATTCGTTTAAAATGCATACAAACGTTGAAAATAAGAGTTAGAATCACGTTTGCTGAACTGTTGGATCCAAGTCAAATGGTGAGATCTGGACAGCCCACGGGGGTGTTAATCCCTGTGGTTTATTTGTTCGGCGGGGAGGAGTCTAAGGCTAAAAACTCGAAGGTCGCACACGAGTACGTGGAACACAGAGAACACAGCGATTTTATACTAGTTCGGGCCTCCGGAGAGTAATACCTTACGTCCCGTTGTCGGTGTAGATTGCTTGAGGATTGGTCGGATTAGGTACAAGGGGTCTCCTCGTCCGCCTTATATTGGCCAGCGGATGAGGTCGGTTCCCAGACTCCTGGTCGGTTACGATCAGGAGACCTAAGTCTATGTTACACATCTTGCCATATCCCATCGATCTGCTTTAGGCGAAGTCCACCGAGGTCTTTTTCTTGTACGCCGAGTCTTGAGGTCGTGATGAACTAGGTCGTCTAGGGGATCTTCTGGAAGGTCTTCAGGAGGTCGTGTGGGCCACCAACTAGGTCGGTTGGGCCCACTGATAGGTCGGCGGGTCTTCTAGTAGGCCAGACCCACTTGTCGGGGACGGCTGTGAGCCTGGTCAGTGGGGACCCAGGGGTACCCATGTCTCACAAGCCCCCGAGCGAGGTGTAGGCGCAACGACGTTAGAAAGGTCATGACGAAGTCACAGAGCTATCAACAGGTCGAATAGCATGCACGTCGATCCAAAAAGAAAGAATAACAAATCAGCATAGCAGCCGACCTGTGTGTTGTCTTGCCGAACGAAGGAAGGTCGAGTGACGACCTATAGGAAGCGGGTTTCCAATAGATCGAAACGACGAGGAAAAAATTAGAGGGCATCGAAGATGCACTCATGAGTAGTATCCGAACATCGTGGTGGGTAGGATGGCCATCATGATGATCCAAAAAAGAGAAGAGAAGGAAAAGTAGGTCGAGTAACGACGTGATGAGAAACGGGTTTCCCAACAGGTCGGTACGACGAGGAAAACAAGAGGGCGTCGAAGACGCACTCGTAGAGTAGTCCCTGAGCATTGAAGCAGACAACATGGCTGGTTTGATGCTCCAAAAAAAGAAGAAAACTGAGTCATGGTCTTTATCGAACGAGGTGTAGAGACACCCAGAACTCCTAGCATAGCTGCAAGGAATCTGGCGAGGCCGACCTCAGGGAGGCCTTGTAGGCGTGCCGACCTCAAAGACTCAAATCATTAATGACCAGTATCCGAGGATACCCGGTAGGATCTTGAAAGGTACATCGAATGAAGAAGGTTGTTGATCACGTCGTAGCTGAAGTTGCGGTGAACGTAGCCAATCGACGATGAAGCTGGCGAAATAACGTCGATCTTGAACGTATGGAGTGTAGAGACATCCAGATATCTTACATAGCTGCAAAGAGTCTGGCGGGTCCACCCGAGGCATGCCGACCGAAGGAAGGTCTCAAGTCTATAGCGCCCAAGCACCCGGAAGTGCTCGGCAGGGCCATCAGGCGCGCACCCCACAAAGAGGCCTTCATTCCCAACGTAAAATCCTTGGTGTCCAGAATAGGCTAACAGGGCTTACAAAAGCACACCGACCTCGGAAAGTCACGCATCCATGGCGCCCAACTAGGTTGGCAGAGCCGTAGATATACCGACGTGTTGTGAGACCTAAGTATTTAAGGCACGCCGACCTCGAGGAAGTCGTTTTGGTGTCCAGATGACCAACATAGCTGCCATCCATCCAGCGGAGCCACGTTACTAAGGTATTGTCGACCTCAGCAATAGGCACACCGACCACGGGGGCCCGGCGAGAGTTGTGGATCTTCGTAATTCTCTGATCTCCGTGGTGCTGTTGATCTCCAGGCACCCAGAAAGATCTGGCAGAGCAGCGAGGCACGCCTACCTCGGAAGGTCTTCAATCGAACATACGACCATTCTGCTCAGGAAACAGAAATATAGGCTGATTGGAATAGGTCCGCTTACATGCAGAGCCATAGCGGGTGCACCAGGACACAGAGCCTAGCGGGTGCAAATAAAGACATCACGTCGTAGAAGGAAGTCGTGAAGTTGTCATCGAGAGGGGGCTCAGTTAGGTGTTGGGCCCTCTGACCCATGGTCAGGCTTTGTCTTGTAGCGTAGACTGCGGGGTCACGGGTCAACAGTGGTCGGAGATGCTCTCGACACCCAGAAAACGACAAACTGCCCACTGATCGAGGGGGTTACTGTAGCCATGTGACCTCTGCGGCGGGGCTCAGGCATCATTGATGCGCAAATGACAAAGACGTCGTGAGTCAGAGAGAGTAATGTCATCGCCTTAAATTATGCACAGGCCACAGGTCCCATTATCATGTGGCGACAGAGTCATTACCTCGCCAGCTGCCTGGGGTGTGGCGTTGGCTATAAATAGCACCTTTGAGGCTGCAGGGGGCAAGCTCCGAGCGCCATTGAGCTATGAGGCCGCAGTGTAGTACTCCCATCATGTCGCTAGCATGTGTTCGTCCACCAGATTGTAGAGCTTTGTTCTTGCAGATGCTTGGAGCTAGGAGAATTCTCGTGAAGTGTAGGCAACATCTCCATCCTCTGAGCACAGCCTTTGCGTGGTACCAGGCAGAGTTTGGAGGTGCTGCTGTTCGAGCTGGATGTATAGCAGGACGTCTCTGGTGAGCACCGGAAGCTCACCAGGGCTTGGTTTTCAACGCCGAAGAGCAAGCTCATGTCTCCATTCCAGTAGTTGGAGTCGAGCATGCCTTAGATTACATGTTGTCCTGCAGTTGTCTCACGCAAGGCCGCCATCAAGGTCCTGGTGCTAGGAGAAGTCTCGCGATGTACTCTGCTCTAGCAAAGTAGGTCGTGGTGACTGCTCTGGGTGGCCCAGGCCTTGTAGTATGTTTATTTTGTGTGTCAGGTTCTGGATCCGATAAGGTCGCGGGCGACTTGTGTACCTTCGGATTCTGGATCCAGTGAGGTCGTAAGTGGCTATGTACCCTGGGGTAATCCATGTAATGTTCGCTCTCTTCTGTCATGTACTTGGTCGATTTGGCAAAATGATTTGCCGAAGACCTATAATAATATGACGTGGGGGCTTGCAAAATGATTTGCCATCAGGACGACCTGATGTTATCTTTTTGGCTAATGACCTAAACTCAGATTTAGGTCGTAGCTCTGGACTTGTTTCGCGAGAAATCCGCCTTAATCTTCTCGCGAACTTCTCGGAATAGAGCCGTTGAGGTGCTTTGTACGGTGGAAGGAACCGCAACAGATAGATTCGGTGGACCCCCTATAAATAGGATGGCCCAGGGCGGGGTTGACCCCATTCCTGTCGTCTTCATCCGTCGCAGTCGATGTCGCTCCCGTTGCTGTCACTTGCTCTCTCTCTCTCTCTCTCTCTCTCTCTCTCTCTCTCTCTCTCTCTCACCATAGCGATCTTGCGACCGCAGTGCTCTCGCGCCTACTCGCCCAACTCCAACTCTGGCCAGGCTCGAGCTAGCGCCACCGCCCCGCGCCGTGCTCCTCAGTGTATTGTAACGCCCGCGTTTTTAGCTCTTAACAAATCACCGGCTAAATCACGCGTGTTTTCAAAAACTCTTCCGCTGGGCTCGATCACCCCCCCCCCCGAAATCCCGATCACCTTTCCCCTCCCTCCTTCCCTCGGCGCGCGTGCCGTGAATCCCGCCGGCACCGCCCACCACCGCTCGGGCCACCGCCGCTCACCGCGTGCCGCCCCGCCGCCGCCGTCGGCCACCTCGCCGAGAATCCCGGACTTGCCGCGGTCCCGCCGATCGGTCCGCTCCGCCATCACCACCGTCCCGGAAATTACGTCGGTATCCGAGAAACCCAAGAAACCCACAAAAATCCTTTTCCCTTCCTCCTAATTTTCCTAGGATTTCTCCTAATTTTCTAAACCCTTTTCCATTTTCTTTTCCCTTCTTTTCCTTTTTCCTATTTTCCTCTTCCCTTTTTCCTTATTTTTCTTTTTTCACATTTTCCCTTTTCCTTTTCTTTTCTTCCTTTCTCTTTTTCTTTCCTTCCTTTCTCTCTCTCCTTTCTTCCTCCTTTGGTCCCGCACCCCTGCTCCCGACCGTGCGCCCGTCGCGGCACGCCACCCCGGCCCCGCATCCCTCGCTCTCGACCGCGCCCGACCCCCCCCTCCCCTCGCCGCTCGGAGCGGCGCCGCACGGGCCCGCGACGCGACCTCTCTCTGCCTCCTGACGGCCGCGGCCGCCTTAAAAGATCCTGCTCGAGCCGTCGCCTCCGTCTACAGTACCACCGCAACCCGCCATCCGCTCCGTGTCGCCGCTCGCCGTTGCGACAGCCAGCTCACCCCCTGCACGACGGGTCTCGTCCGACAGCGCCACTACCCAATTGGCCGCGAATCCTGCCGGCCGAGTCCACGCCGGGATCTTTCCCGAACCGCCATGGGCTGCCGCGCAAGCTCCGCATGCAAGGCGCCGGCTGGGTTACCGCCCTTCCCGCGGCTATAAAAGGACACCGCCGCGCTCCCCGCCTCACCCCGTACCGCCACAGCCGAACCCCTCTCCTCCTTAAGCACTCGAGCGCCGCCGCCCCAAGAACCACCACCTCCAGTCCACCACCGCCCGAGGATCCGCCCCTGCACGCCATCACAACCCAAGGTGGGTAGGGGAATTGATTTCCCTTGTTGCCCTCTTCGTTTTACCCTACACCCCACCGCCGCCGTGGCCCGACTCGCCGGCAATCGCCGCCGGCCGGCCGCCCCCGAGCCACCTCCCCCCCTCTGTTCTGAATCGAGGGGGAGGAAGAAGATGGTCGTTTGGCCAAAAACCCATTGGACCTCCTCCCTTTTTCCACCGAGCCCCCTTCTCTATTCTCTCTCTTCTTTCTTTCAAATAGACCCTATCCTTTAAACCACACCACAAAACAGCCCCTGCTCAATTACAAACAGGCCCTTAGGCCATTCTAGTTAAACCGCCGCATTATCTAAATAATGTGATTAGGCTCCTTTTTCTTTTAAAACCTAATTACAACCAAGTCCTCAATCTTTCTAAATCAATCCTAATGACGCCTTTAACGCGTTATTTCATGTTCATATTTTCGCCCAATCGATCCCAGCTCTTGCCTCGACCCTCCACTTATTTTCCATTCAGCCATATACCCCTAAATAATATTTGCTTCTTTATTATCTATTTATTTCCCCTCGAGCTCAGCTGGTAGATTTTTGTGTGCTTGTATTGATTGCATGCTTGCTCGTGTGTACGCTGTAGCCGACGGAGTGAATGAAGGAGGATACCACGAGCCGGAGCTTGGAGTCGAGTACTGTTGACGGTGTATTTTGGTGCACCTAGCATGTTCATTACACTTTGGTTTGGATTTGATTATTGAACTAACCCGCCACTAGGCACACTAATCATATAACAAGTTCATCTTTGTGCATACATTTGGAAGTGTTGTGTTTATGTAGGAAAACATGGACATAAAGGACGGATTCGCAATAAGTTCAAAGGAGCATTCATGGAGTCTTGTTCGTGTTCATGAGTTCGCTGAAATTACTTCCAATGGTGGCGAGGACCGAAGTGCTACGAGGAACACCCCCGGGGATTGAAGCGTAAAAGATCAAACTTCATGCAAAGAGAGCCTCCATCTTGATCGCGAGGATAACAGCGTCAAAATCATCCAAGTGGAGGGGGCGAAGTAGATAAGTGCACGAGGACCCACGGAGCAAAAAGGGCGACCGAACCGGCCGAACCGGGCTCGGGCCGGCCGGCCCGCCGGATCGGCCCAGCCCACTTCGGGCACCGGTTCGGTCCCGTCTTCCTTGCCCCTCGAAGGATCTTCGACCCTAAAACCCCCGACGCGCCGCCAACGGACGGGGAGGAGATTATTCGCACCGAAGGCCATCTACAAGCTAGAGAGAGAGGAGGAGGATCTCGGGCTGGAGATCAACCACCTCGAAGGAAGCACCCTCTCGTGGAGAAGGAGGAAGACACCGGCGGAAGGGAAACCATGATCAACGGTGCCATGATCAGCACCTTGATGGGGTAATCTTCTCATTCGTCCATGGGTTGTAATCGATCGTGAGATGTAATCGCACTTTGTCGGATTATCTGTCTATCATCTTGTGTTGAATATACTTTAATGCTTAAAGGTTAGCTACCGTGCCGTAAAGGGAGTATAGGCCTCAATGCTTCCTTGGATCCATTCAATACGCCGTGGCCATCAAAGGTCTAGTCATGATTACCTTCGCGTAGTGACGAGACGAGAGGAGGGAAAGGGGCGAAACCGTGGTCACAACCCCGATAGATTAGATTGGTTTTTCATGTCTTTAAGCGATTGCATGCTCTAGTATCGTAGACCCGTGGGCGAGTGTCTTCTCTCTTGATCGTTTATCATTCTCTCTAGTGAAGTTTAGTGTTTTTCTAGTATAATAGTAGTTAGGGTTTTAGTAGCTAGTGTGTCGTTGTTGATCGAACGCTTGTAATCCCCTTGCTCCGCGGATTGACAAGAACCTTGGGAATCCCGTGGTGAAGAAGGTGTGGGGTCCGTACGCTTGCGGATCGTAGAGGGATACGTCTTTTATCCATCAACAAGCCCCTTTTTCTGGCGCCGTTGCCGGGGAGCAAGTTAGTTTACATCGTTTGATTTGCATCTAACTTAGTTTTATATTTTAGTTTATCTTTTATTTGCTTTATCTAACATATATTATCGAAAAACACTTGTTTCTTTTTTTGTTTTTGTTTTTATCTTATTGTCTAGATGGAGTTCGTTAATCAACCCGTGGAAGAACCGGAGAAATCATTAAGGGATTACGCTAGCCCTCGATGTGAAGACATAAAGGTACAAGAGTCGGATTCGAAGCTCGAAGCGACCAAGTATGAAATTAAATCCAAGATCATGAAGATGGTGGCGGAAAACCCATTTGAAGGGATGGTTACGGAGAACCCATATAGACACATAAGGGATTTCACGACAATATGCAACACGGTGCGTCAAGAAGGAGTTCCCGATGAATGGTTCAAATGGAATCTCTTTCCCTACTCACTTGCCGGCAAAGCAAAGACATGGTATTCGGTTGCGTCCTTTGAAGTTGAAGGCAATTGGAACAAGTTGACAAAGAAGTTTTGCGAGAAGTTCTTTCCAATGAGCAAGGTTCAACATCTAAGGAGGCAAGTGATCAATTTCATGCAAGGAGAAGAGGAAGGGATAGACCAAGCCCGGGAAAGGTTTAATGAATTAATCGAACAAGGACCAAAACTCGGCTTCACCGGTGACGTACTCTTGCATACATTTTTCTTTTCCCTAACCCCTAGTTGCATGCGACACGTCGAAATGTGTGCGGGTGGGGATCTCATGGAGAAAACACTCACGGAAGCCGCCCAACTTCTACAAAAAGTTAGTAAAGCGGCTGCCATGCGAAGAGATTGGGAAACAAGACTTGCGGAAGAGCCGGAATTCAATTCAAGGAAGAAGAAGCTTGCTGATTTTTCTAAAGAGGCAACCCCGGAAGTCACAAAAGAGGATCCGATCATGGAAAAGCTTGAACAAGAACACATCAAGTCAAGAACTACACCAAACGTCGACTTCGTCGCACCAAATGAGACGAACAAGAGAAGCATGTCAAGCGCGAAGCCACTAAGGGAGTTCGAACCAATGGATTGGATTCCTATTGATTACGGAGAAGTATTCGACAAGAGAAGACCGTTCCCTAATCAAAAGGGAATGGCAAGAGCATTGGAAGTCGATTTCCCACCGGAGAGGAAAGCTGAAAATTCATACGACCTCGAAACCACCGGTGAGATTTTTGAAAAGCTCTTTGGAGATGATGTGGTGGATCCGGAACATATTGCCGAGGTGAAGAGGATCATGGGGATCAAGCCCGAAGCATCACCATACGCTCGCCTTGCTGAAATTTATTCGATCGGATCCGAAGAAGAAGAGAAGATGACGCCGCACTTGAGTTGCGAGATCAACGGAGTTCAATGCAAAGCCTTATGCGACATCGGAGCCCAAGTAAGTGTTTTATCTTCTAAAATTTACGATAAAGTTCAATACCACAACCTAGACTTAGCTCCAACATCAACAAAATTAATTATGGGAGATGGTAGAACTATCAAACCTCTAGGTATTGCTTGCAACATGAAAGTAAAAATCTCTAGAAATTATATACCAACCGATTTCTTTGTTATTGATGCTTACCATGGTAATTCTGATCATATAATCTTAGGTAGGCCTTTTCTTAAGTTGGTTGATGCCGTGTTAGATGCCGGAGAAGGCAAAGTAACAATGAACCTTAATGGAACAAAGTACACATATAACTTTCTTCGTGCTTCTAAACACCTTACTCCTTTTCCTCCCGAAGATGAAGAAATAGAAGAGATAGATAGTCTTTGTTTTGTTGAAACCCTTAGAGACCCGCTGCAAAGAGCGATGGAAAATCAAATTAGTAATCAACAAGATGAAGAACTAGAGGAAGCAACAAAAGGCTTAGAGCCGCATGATGGAAGCGTGGAGGAAGAGAAGTTCGAAGACATAGGAGAAATCAAACCCGAAGAGCCACAAGTGCCCGAAGTAGACCTTAAACCTTTGCCCAAGGGATTTTTGGGGCCAGACAAAACTTATCCAGTCATTGTGAGCGACGAGTTGAGTCCCGAAGAAAATGAAGCGTTGCTGATTTTATTAAAAAAACATAGGAAGGTGATTGGATATTCAATTAACGATCTCAAAGGTATTAGCCCAGCCTTTTGCACTCATCGTATACCAATGGAAGACCAATGTAAGCCTGTAGTGGACCACCAAAGGAGGCTAACCCATGCCATGCGAGAGGTAGTAAAGAAGGAGGTTATCAAGTTACTTGATGCCGAATCATCTACCCGGTTACGCATAGCGAATGGGTGAGCCCGTACATTGTGTGCCGAAGAAAGGAGGTTTAACCGTGGTGAAGAATGAGAAGAACGAGTTGATACCGCAAAGAACCGTGACCGGGTGGCGGATGTGTATTGATTACCGTAAGCTTAACAAAGCGACGAAGAAAGATCACTTCCCCCTACCGTTCATAGACGAGATGCTCGAGAGGTTAGCAAACCACGCTTATTTTTGCTTTCTCGATGGATACTCGGGGTTCATGCAAATTCCCATTCACCCGAAGATCAACATAAGACAACATTTACGTGTCCTTACGGAACGTTTGCATATAGGAGGATGCCCTTCGGCCTATGCAACGCTCCGGCCTCTTTTCAACGTTGCATGATGGCCGTGTTTTCGGAATTCATCGAAGAAATTGTTGAAGTATTTATGGATGATTTTTCCGTTTACGGGAAGACGTTCATGGATTGCTTAGCAAACTTAGAAAAGGTCCTTACAAGGTGTGCGGAGGTAGATTTGGTTTTAAATTGGGAAAAGTGCCACTTCATGGTTAAGCAAGGCATAGTGCTCGGACATGTTATATCCGAGAGAGGAATTGAAGTGGACAAGGCTAAGGTAGAGACGGTTGAGCAACTCCCACCTCCTACGGATGTTAAGTCCTTAAGGAGCTTTCTAGGCCATGCCGGATTCTATAGAAGATTTATAAAGGACTTCTCGAAGATCACTAAGCCTTTAACGCACCTTCTTCAAAAAGATGTGGCTTTCGACTTTGATGAGAAGTGTCTAGCGGCATTCCGGACCTTGAAAAATGCGTTGGTGAGTGCTCCCATCATCCAACCTCCGGATTGGAGCCAACCTTTCGAGATCATGTGTGACGCAAGTGACTACGCCGTAGGCGCGGTCTTGGGACAAAGAAAGGAAGGCCGAGTTCACGCCGTTTACTACGCTAGCAAAACTCTTAGTGGGGCACAATTAAATTACGCCACTACGGAAAAAGAGTTGCTAGCGGTGGTATTCGCTTTCGAAAAATTCAGATCCTACATCGTGAACTCGAAAGTCATTGTTTACACCGATCACGCGGCTATAAAGTATCTCTTGGCTAAGAAGGAAGCTAAACCACGTTTGATTCGTTGGATCCTTCTTCTCCAAGAGTTTGATGTTGAAATTCGTGATAAAAAGGGGGTGGAGAATGTTGTGGCCGATCATTTGTCTAGGATGAATCGTGGGCAAGATGATAAAGAGCCCATAGAAGATAAGATGAGAGATGATCACCTCTATAGAGTGCTTGATAAAGATACTTGGATGATTGACATCATTAGAGCAATTCGAAAGATGCCCCTCGATCATCTAGATAAAAACACTCAAAGGAAGATAATCTCTGAAAGTAAGAAATATTTTTGGGATGCACCATACCTCTTCAAGCTTGGCAATGATGGAGTGATGAGAAGATGTGTGCCAAGAGAAGAGAGGCTTGAGATTCTAAGGAAGTGCCACTCGGCGGAGTACGGTGGGCACTATAGCCATTTTCGAACCGAAGCCAAAGTATGGTCAAGCGGATTCTATTGGCCGGAGATGCATGAAGATACTAAAAGATATGTTGCGTCATGCCCCGAATGCCAAAGAACCGGAAACATCTCTCAAAGAAATTCTATGCCTTTGAAATACAACTTGCAAGTCGACATATTCGATGTATGGGGCATAGACTTCATGGGGCCTTTTAAAAACTCATTTGGATTCGAGTATATACTTGTTATGGTTGATTATGTATCCAAGTGGGTAGAGGCTATACCATGTCGTAAAGCTTCCACGGAGGAGTCCATCACTATGATCAAGAACGTGATTTTCCCTCGTTTCGGTACACCGAGAATCTTGATAAGTGATGGAGGAACTCATTTCACCGGAAGAACTTCAAAAAGTGCTTGTCCAAGTTGGGAATTGAGCATAGGGTCTCCATGGCCTATCACCCACAAACCAACGGACAAGCGGAGACGTCAAATAGGCAATTAAAAAGCATACTTAACAAGACCATAGAGAAGGGAGGCAAGGATTGGTCAAAGAAATTAGACGGAGCTTTATGGGCTTATCGAACGGCGTTTAAAACACCGATAGGTATGACCCCCTATCAATTCGTCTATGGAAAAGCCTGCCACCTTCCGGTTGAGTTAGAACATAAAGCCTATTGGGCGATTAAAGAGATGAACCTTGATCTCGATGCCGCGGTGGTGAAACGGAGAATTCAAATAAGCGAGCTAGAGGAGTTGAGGTTGAAAGCTTATGAAAACGCAAGCATATACAAGGAGAGAATCAAAAGGTGGTACGATAAAAGATTGAAGAAAAAAGAATTTAAAGAAGGAGATAAGGTCCTCCTCTACAATTCGAGGTTTAAAACCTTCGGAAAGGGGAAATTGCAAAGCAAGTGGGACGGACCTTATGTTGTGCATTCGGTGTTCTCCAACGGAGCGGTAACCATTATGGATATAAACGGCGATCAATTTGTGGTGAATGGACAGCGGCTTAAGGTTTACTACGAACCCGACATCGTGCCCATTCATCATGTTGACGTCTTTACCATGGAGGAAGAGCCCGAACGTCCCGCCTAGGACGAAAAACAAGGCACCAACTTCGTAAATAATTTTTCTTTTGGTTCTCCGGAGTTTTTCGCGAGGATTTATCGGGCCAACTTTTTCCCACGGGCCGAGGACGAAAAAAAAATAGGGCGGTGTGAAAAAAACCGGACCGGCCGGCCCCGAGGGGGGTGGGCCGGCCGGCCCGCCGGATCGGCCCAAGGGGGGGCCCGACGCCCGACGTCCCCGAATTTCGCCCGAATTGCTCCTTTTTGACTTCCTTGTTTGGTCGAAAAAATTTTAAGGGAAGTGTAAAAAAGGAAAATAAGGTTCCCGTGGCTTTTCTCTCGGGACTATATATTTGGCCGAATTGGGAGCTCGAGAATCAAACCTTTCAAGCAATGTGTTGCACCCTTGTAGCGCCATTGAGCCTCCAAAAAGCTTAGAGTTGAAGGTAGAAGCCAAGAAGCCATCGATGGAGGAGGCGATGCGATGCGAGGTCAAGCTACCCGTCAAGAGGACCGCACGTATCCGTTGCGGAGGACGTGTCCCGACCGGAGCTCTTGCATCTCGCTACCCCGTCAAAGGAGAGAAGGTCCCTACACCCGTTCGAAGGTCGGCACGTCTCCAAGGCATCAAGCGCAAGGATTACAAGGAGATGTCGCCGGAGCCTAAGGATTATGGAGATAGCGACTATTCCGACGATGTAGCCCGAGCTCGTGGGCGGCTGCCGGTAGAGATGATGATGATTGGGGTGAGCAACCCTATGAAAGGACTCCCGAAGGCCCCAACGGCGACGGCAACGGCGGTGGCGAAGGCGACAACAATGGAGGTGGCGACGACGGTGGTGACAACGATGGAGATTATGGCGACGACGACCCTTTCGGATTACATCCGGTGTGTTGTCGAGTTTGCCGGCAATCCATCGCAGCTCTCTACGCGTCGGCCGACGAATGTCTTCAAACCATGGAAGCGATGAAGCAGCGTATGGAGGACTTGGAGCGCGTAGTTGAAGATGACTACAAGTTCCTTAACCGTAACGTGCGCAAACTTTTCGGCATGGTTGGAAACATGAGAGGCAAGTGGTGCAAAGCTTGCTCGAAGTACCATTAGATCTAGTTTTCCCCTTTGGTTTTTGTAAGATACGACGAGGACGTCGTATGTTTTAAGTGTGGGGGAGAGCTAGCTCGCTAGCCTTAGCTTTTGAACTTCAAGTTTAGGTTCGGTTTAATCTTCGTGTGAGAGTCTTAGTGTTTTAATGAGTCTTTAGTTTTTGAGTCTGTCTTTAAATTTTTGCAAGCATCTTAAATTAGTGTTGAGTCAAGAAAACCAAATAAAAAGAGTCTTATATATATCTTTGTGTTTTACTTATTGTTTATCTTTATTTACTTGTTTGTTTAATCTTCGATTCTTGATATATGAACACAAGTATGTGGTTTGAAAATCGTTTACCGTGGTGCTTAGTGGAATCGCTACTACTTAAAGTACCCATACCGCACTTCGATCTTGAGCTTCACATGCTAGTTGTGCTATGTTCGATGCTAAAAATTGGAGGATTTCAGTTCTGAAAATTATATTAAAACCCTTGTAATAAAGGTTAGCAAAATCTCTTTTTCCAAGTTGAGAGTATAAAAAAAATTCCTATCCAAAGCCAAGTTTGTTTTTTTCGCTCCACCATAAGTGTGATTAGCACGATGAGTTAGGCTAGGACCCTTCTCTCTTGGTGAGTTTTAATTTCAAGCAATGATCGTGTCCTTGTGCTTATCTTTTGTTGCTAGCCTCGTCATATATTCAGTTCATGACTTTCGCAACGAAAGTCATGCATATCACTGAATTCCATACCCAACCTTATACATCTCTTTTGAACATCGTATTCCTTGAACACAACCTATTTTCAAAGTTTCGTCTCGTCTCTAGCATGATTTATTTAAAAATTTCAGATTGTGTGCATGCGAGAAGAGGGAGAATTGAAAGCTTTGAAAAGATGTCAAGAGAGAGAAAAATAAAGAGAAAAAGTATGTGTATGGAAAAGAAAGAAAAAAAAATATATCATATGTGAATGAAAGAAAAGAGAAAGATGAGTTAGCAATGAAGATATGAGAGGGATGGATCAAGTGAAAGAAAGGAAAAAAATAATAAAGTGTAAGGAAGGATGTCGCGTTGATTGTGAGACGAAACTTTTACTCTATTTCCAACCATGTGCAATCCGACAACGAGGACATCATTGGTGCCTTGAAGTCACAATTTTCTTTTGCCCTTGCACATGTCCACCATTCTAAATCTTCTCATCCTTGATATCCCTACATATGGTTAATTCTCATGATCATTGGCTTTGAAAGGTAGACGACCATTAGAGGAAGTTCTTAGTTTGACAATACTTGTGTTGATTGCGCTGGCCCTACCTATAGCTCCACTTTTACATGATATATGAGAGATTAATGAGAGGTGAGAGTTTTATAAAATTTGGTTAGGATAGACACTTCATATGAGTGACTTGAGAGAGCTTGGAGAAAGGTTTTTGTCTAATACTTGTTGCAGGAATTTTTGTTTTGAAAACCATAAAAACCCTCCGATGGAAGCAAAGGAGTAAGCATGGCTGAAATTGAAGACTTCAAGTGAAAGGTTTGAGTTGTGGGGTAAATCTTGACGTGGTAAAAATTCTAAACGCCCATGTTTATGTTTGATTATCATTACTTTGTGTTTATGTATTAAAGATGAAGGGATTGACTAACTTGTGAAGAAGGATAAGTGATACACGATTACACACCTTGGACGAAGTTCTTTTACGAGTACTTGCTCGAGGACGAGCAAGAGCTAAGTGTGGGGGAGATGTTGACGGTGTATTTTGGTGCACCTAGCATGTTCATTACACTTTGGTTTGGATTTGATTATTGAACTAACCCGCCACTAGGCACACTAATCATATAACAAGTTCATCTTTGTGCATACATTTGGAAGTGTTGTGTTTATGTAGGAAAACATGGACATAAAGGACGGATTCGCAATAAGTTCAAAGGAGCATTCATGGAGTCTTGTTCGTGTTCATGAGTTCGCTGAAATTACTTCCAATGGTGGCGAGGACCGAAGTGCTACGAGGAACACCCCCGGGGATTGAAGCGTAAAAGATCAAACTTCATGCAAAGAGAGCCTCCATCTTGATCGCGAGGATAACAGCGTCAAAATCATCCAAGTGGAGGGGGCGAAGTAGATAAGTGCACGAGGACCCACGGAGCAAAAAGGGCGACCGAACCGGCCGAACCCGGGCTCCGGGCCGGCCGGCCCAGTCGGATCGGCCCAGCCCACTTCGGGCACCGGTTCGGTCCCGTCTTCCTTGCCCTCGAAGGATCTTCGACCCTAAAACCCCCGACGCGCCGCCAACAGACAGGGAGGAGATTATTCGCACCAGAAGGCCATCTACAAGCTAGAGAGAGAGGAGGAGGATCTCGGGCTGGAGATCAACCACCTCGAAGGAAGCACCCTCTCGTGGAGAAGGAGGAAGACACTGGCGGAAGGGAAACCATGATCAACGGTGCCATGATCAGCACCTTGATGGGGTAATCTTCTCATTCGTCCATGGGTTGTAATCGATCGTGAGATGTAATCGCACTTTGTCGGATTATCTGTCTATCATCTTGTGTTGAATATACTTTAATGCTTAAAGGTTAGCTACCGTGCCGTAAAGGGAGTATAGGCCTCAATGCTTCCTTGGATCCATTCAATACGCCGTGGCCATCAAAGGTCTAGTCATGATTACCTTCGCGTAGTGACGGTACGAGAGGAGGGAAAGGGCGAAACCGTGGTCACAACCCCGATAGATTAGATTGGTTTTTCATGTCTTTAAGCGATTGCATGCTCTAGTATCGTAGACCCGTGGGCGAGTGTCTTCTCTCTTGATCGTTTATCATTCTCTCTAGTGAAGTTTAGTGTTTTTCTAGTATAATAGTAGTTAGGGTTTTAGTAGCTAGTGTGTCGTTGTTGATCGAACGCTTGTAATCCCCTTGCTCCGCGGATTGACAAGAACCTTGGGAATCCCGTGGTGAAGAAGGTGTGGGGTCCGTACGCTTGCGGATCGTAGAGGGATACGTCTTTTATCCATCAACAAGTACTGCGAGCAGGAGCCCAAGATCCCAAACCCCGAGCCGGAACTCCCCGAGGACTTCGAAGATGGCAAGTTCAATCTCATCCTTTGATGCATGCTTTGGTCCTAGTTTTATAAACATAACCCTATACCCGTTTTATAAATTGCATATTGTTTTACTACAAAAACATGGTAGGATAGCCTCCCTTGATTGCTATGATTGATCTTTGTTTGGCCTAAATGATTGCTTTAAAAATGTGTGAGTGGTTTGAAAATGGGAATGGGATATTTTGGAAAAAGGAGTAAAGAACTAGGTAGACAGGATGGACGTGTGTGTCAGGAGTATGGGTGAGCTCACACCTGTGTGGTTGAGCATGTTGGGAGTTGTCCATCTTGTCATTAAGGACCGGGTTGTGTGACATCTCACCTGGCCCAATTATCGTACAACCACTCGACCGTTGTATGTGGCAACGGCTTAGCATAAATCCCACTAGTTAATCTACTTGCCATCTGGTGTGCGGGTGAGCAGCGGGAGACCAAGGAGTATGGGTACGATATGTGTGAGGTACGCCCTGGTTATGTGAGATAACCCCTTGGTTGCTTCCATGGTGGCTTGTAGGGTTAGCTAAGGTGGGTAATGGCTTTGATAGGATCCGCGCCAGCACTGAGGTGTTCGTGTGGCGGTACCCTACTTGTGGGTAAAGATGTACAACCTCTGCAGAGTGTAAAACCTATTTGAATAGTCGTGTCCACGATATTGGACGAGTCACGATGTGGTCACAAAACTAGTGTTTGGGTTTGGGATGTTTTCATGGCGTGAGTTGTTTTCTGGAAATTGTGTGGCTGTGTTCCTAGGGTACTCCGGACGGGGAGTCCGGTAGTCCCCAATTGGATTTCTCAAAACAACAGAGTTACTTGGGTTACAAAAGAATTGTTTGCGAAAACCTTTTCTAAAGTTAACCCCTGCATGAGTGAATGTGTTTGCAAATAAACCTTAACCTGATTCTTAATGTATCATGTGCATTGTCTGCTTGTAAGCCCTCCGTGGGTGGGGTTGAACTTGTTGAGTACGTTCGTGCTCACCCTTGCTTAACTAATTGCTTTTCAGAGGAGGATCCCGACTTCGTTCCCGAAGATGTCGAATAGATCGCTGTCCTACACCCAACTGTGCCTGTGGATTCAGGGTCTCCATAGAGAGCTTCCATGGCGTGGTACTCTGATGAGGCTTTAGAAGCCTTCTCTATCGTAGTTTGGTCATTAGCTTTTGTGTTTTTCCTCGTGGCAGTGGCGCTCCCGTGCCCACTACGCCGCCGTAATGTAAGGGACTGAACCACCTGTTGTAATAAATGTGTTGCCAGCCTCCTGGGATTTGTATTTGTGTCACATTTAGTCACCTCTCATGAGGGGACGCTTCACGTATGCGCATTAAGACCCTGTGCCACATTAGATCCAACTCAAACCCTAGCGGTGAGATGGCGGCGGAGGCGGTGTGCATCCCGGACCCATGGGCGGCATGGGTCCGGTCGACGATGACCGAAGCTAAGATCCAGGTGCTGGTGGACCGGGGGCTGCTCCGGCCGAAGGCGGAGGTGGAGTGGAGGGCCGCCGCCGGGGAAGAGTTCCCGAGCGAGGACGATAAGGAGCAGGTCGTCTTCGCTTCCTTCTTCGAGCGCGACTTCAATCTCCCGGTGGGGGACTTCTTTCGCGGCTTGTTGTACTACTACAGGCTGGAGCTGGTACACCTTGTTCCCAACTCCACCACTGTAGTTTCGATCTTCATCCATTTTTGTGAGGCGTATCTAGGGATACCGCCGCACTTTCTGTTGTGGAGGTATTTTTTCTGCGTTAAGAGCACTGGCAAGAGGTCGGGACCAGTGGGGGCTGTGATGTTTAACTTGAGGTCAGGCCTCAAGGTGGAGTGGATAGATAGCGACCTCCGCGACAACACCGCTGGGTGGAGGTCGGAGTGGTTTTATATTGCAGATCAGATTCCTGGTCTTCCACGTCGTACTGGCCATAGGCCGTCGAAGATAAGCGAGTGGGGTCTAGGACTCTCAACCGTGAATTTGAGGACCTCAAGGGAATCCTGGAGCTTGTCAGTGACATAAAGGGACAGGGAGTAACAGGAGTGGCGGTGGCAAGGTCGTTCTGTCGTCGGATGATCCAACCGATCAAGGACCGGGTCCACCCGGTGTATGAGTACTGTGGGCAATCAGACCCCACGCGCGAGGTCAACCTCAAGGTCTCCAAAGAGGAGATGGCGGCTCGTGTTTCCTAGATGTACTCTGGGAAAGTAAATGTGCCTAGCACCTTGCCCTGAGGAGGAGCTGCACCGCAGGAAGCTTAGGTCGGACAAGTACAAACCTCCAACAGGTCGTCTACTGGAGTTTTATGAGTCTGACTCGTCGGTGGAGGCCGACGAAGACACTGATGCAGAGGCTGGGGGAGACCCAGGTGCTGGCGTCGTGAAGTCCCGGTGCAAGACTAGGTCGACGATTGCGAAGAAGTCTGCTTCAGCCGTTGCCGCTGCTATTTCTGAGGTGAAGGCCGCAGAGCAGAAGAGGAAGAAAAGGAAGAGAAAGGTCGCGTCCCATCCGGCGGTCATTACTCCATCCATTCTGACACCCCGCTCGCGGGAGGTCGAGTTGGAAGAGGAGGATGAGGAGGAGAAGGAGAAGGATGAGGCGGCCGAGGAGTTGCCGGTCCCTGAGGATCAGGTGCCAAGGAGGCCGGAAAGTCCCGCTGCCAAGAGGCGGCGGGAGCTGGTGCAGAAGATGTCGGAGGATGCCCTCCGATGTGGATTGGAGGCACAGCGTAGTGCTGCAGCGGCGTAGGCGAAGATGCCTGCGGCTATTAAGCCTCGGGTGTTTTGGCCGAAGGCTCGGCTTCCGGCCGTGACGCGGTAGAATCTTGAGGGCTGGTTCTGTCTTTTACTTATTGTCTGATTTTTGTCTTGACGAGGTGCTTTGCCATGCAGACCGGTGGCAAGGCCACAAGGGGTGCCAGTTGCCCCATTGTCTCCCTCCCGCGCGAGGTCGCCTGAGCCACAAGTCGTGGGGGAGGCACTTGCAGATGACGCGCACACCGCTACCCCGCCACGAGGAACAGTGGAGGGCGTGGTGACTTCACCGCCCGTGGCCGACACGAGGGTGAATTCTCCCCCGCGCGCTGCTGAGGGTGTAGAGACTTCAGCTGGGGACGTCGGGGCGACGACCTCCCCAACGATTATTGATGTCGACCCCATCAGGACAGTTCCTGGTGGGGCTGGGGACCTGGTTGGGGACCAACCTCAGATCGACCTGGCACCAGGAGGTCCAGAAACATCTGGCGCGCAGGTACCTCCATCTTCATCCTCAAGCCCAAGGTTGCCGCGGCGATCAATTAATTGGAATCACACCCCTTGGCAGGAGGATTGGTTCGAAGATAACGAGGACATGCAGGCCATGCGGACCAGCATTGTCACCATCAAAAACATACTTACGGTGAGTTGCCCACGACGCGTTGCCATCACTTGATTGTTTGCTATTGAAAAGATGTTGACGACCTCGTTACTCTATAACAGTCGCTAGCAGAGAGAGCCAAGGGCCGGGCCGACCTGCTGAAGGATGTGGCGGAGAAGGAACAGCGGATTGTCGACCTTGAGCGAGAGCTCAAGGAAGTCCACGAGGCGGCTGCCGCCGAGAAAAAGAAGCTCAAGGATGAGCTCGCCGAGGAGAGGCGCAAGGCCGTGGAGGCCACTACGCAGTTTAACACTGCGTCTACTGGTAGGTCCAGTCTCTTATCCCTTTTTAGAGAGAGGTCGTTAGTTGTGTGCTAACTGTTGTATCCCGCAGATTTTCGTAACCGCGAGGAGGAGCTGAAGAACGCTCTGGCGACCTCCAGTGGCAAGGTTTGAGACCTGGAGGTGAAGGTCTGGGAGGTCAAGGCTGGGGGCCTGGAACTCAAATGGGCGCTGAAAGAAGCCACCAACAGTGAGTACGCGATATCTCAAAAGCTGGCTTATGAGACCGCAGCTCGTCAGGGCCTTGATGACGAGTTCGAGGTTGTTTTGAAGTCATTGCAGAGTGACCAAATCACCATTGCAGGGTATGAGGTGGAGCTGAACGACCTCAAGGGTGCTGCCAATTATGCAATGTCTTGCATACCTGTTCCAGAAGAAGGGGAGCAGTAGCAGTCCATTGTTGATCGCCTGGTAGATACTCCTAACATGTTGTTAACTTTGCTGAGGGCGACTGGCTTGGCGGATGCGACCGATGCGCTGATGAGAGGTAAGTCTCACTATCCTGAGGCTGACATGGCCAAGATCAAGGGAGGTGCAGACACCATGAAGGACCTCCAAGCCCTGGAGCTTGAAGTTGATGATGCCGCCAACAAGGTGATGGAGAACATCGACTTCGAAGGCGATGGTGAAGCCAGTGGCAATGGTGGTGATGATGGAGACCAGTAGTAGCTAGGAGCTGTACCTCCCCCTCCTCTCATAACTTGTAAATAAAGCTACAGGGATATTTTGGAGAAAACTTCGAATGAAGTACTTGCCTTTTGCCTATACGAGATTGGTTGATCTTGTAGATGATGACGTTCTGTGTTCTTGACTCGCTAACCACTACTCACGGAGAGGCTGGCTTACCGACCTCCATAGCTCAGCGTGGAGGCTTACGAGAGGTCAGCACGTGAGGAAGGAGCCTAGGGCTCAGGTCTAGCGACCTTCCTGACCAAGCATGCTCATAGCGGCATGAGGCTTCATACTCATTTGGGATGGTGTCCTTAGGTCGAGATGACCCTTGGGTTGGCTTTGTGCCAAGCCCCCAAGCATGTCGAGGGGAAGGACTAAGAGAGACTCAAAACCCCCAGGTTTTGCAACCCATATGTTGGCTTTGGCCAAGCCCCCAAGCATGTCGAGGGGGAGCATGAGGAAGGAGGAGGTAGTGCTCGACTCATAGCAGATGACTGCTTGAAGTATTTATTTATTTGATCAGAGGTTGGGTACTCCTTGCCCATCGCCCCACTGGAGTCGATATGTAGATGGGTTCAAGACTTCTGTGACGATGAAAGGTCCCTCCCAAGGGGTAGAGAGCTTGTGCATGCCGTTAGCCTTCTGGATGCGTCTAAGGATGAGGTCGCCAACGTTGAAGGAAGTTTCCCTAACATTGCGATCATGATAGCGACATAGCTGTTGGTCATGACGAGCTTGTCTCATGACAGCGGCAAGTCTTTGTTCTTCGAGGCTGTCGAGGTTGATGCGCCGTGTTTGCTCGGCTTCTCCTTCTGAAGGATCGGATGGAGACTAGAGAGGGGGGTAGTGAATAGGAGCTGGTAAAAATTCTTCTCAAAGAACTCGGCCTATACCCTAGACAAATCCCAGTCACACACGAGCGATGGATCGAATCACATACCAACCGCCTAGACAACAAGGTTATGGATCAACCTCAAGTCTTAGGAACGATTCCTTGAAGCACACGTGGAAGCACGAAAGAAGGAGGGAGGAATCGAACCAAGAAACAAAACAGCCAGGCTCTGGCGGACCGTCCGGCCAGGAGGGGCGGACTGTCCGCACGAGCCAAGCGGACCGTCTGCCAAGGTATCGCGGACTGTCCGCACAGGTACGGTGGACCGTCCGGCCTAGGCCGCGGACTGTCCATTAAAGCCAACAGAACCTCCAGAAGCGAACCCTGAAAAACGGACCGTCCGCGGGGAGCGCGCAGACTGTCCGCCAGGCACCCGTGGACTGTCCGCTCGGCACACGCGGACCGTCCGAAACCTCGCCCAACCAAAACTCGAAAGCACAACGGATCGAAAGCGAAGACGAGCAAGAACACGAAGAACACATGACAAACACTGTGTGCGCGGACCGTCCACCAGGCCCTTGCGGACCGTCCGCGAGGCACGAACAGAACTGAAAACTGCTCGACCCCGAAAGTCAACACTCCCAATCCATCACCGGATCTCCCAAACGGTAGAAGCTGTTGAGACAAGAGTTTGAGGACATGAAAAGCGTCAACCAAGGATGCTATACCCCAAAACTTTCGCCTCCTAACTTCCTAAATCATCGGGAATCGCGGATCCTTTGAACACCACCAAAAGCTAGAGCTCCGAATGAAAATCTTTGAATCGAAGTGGTTTCCCGGCGTTTGAGGGCACAAGATCAATCCCAAAGATGCACAAGACATCCATCCATGTTTCCCTCAAAGAAATCCGAGGAGAAACCCACTCAAATCCGCGGAACCACACCAAGAACAAAGGCACCAAAAACAAGCACGAAAAAGACCACGAAATTCACAACGCCGAATCTTCTATACAAACTAGGAAAGATTCACAAGGTCTAGCATGCCGCCCTAGCATCCATCCCTCTCAACAAATCTCTCATGAAGCTCTCATGCTAGCCTGGAGAAAATGGAGAAGAAAATAGTCCAGAAAAAAGAGAAATGGAAGGGGGGAAATGAAACCCTAAGTCGCGGAGAGGAAGCGCCATCCACACACACTCATGGCTTATATATCGGGTCCCGCCGGTGTGGCAAATGACTCGACTACCCCTAACTCAACTACTAGCGATACAACCCACGCAGGGGCATTTATGTAATGTTTGTGGGTCTTGCCATCGGACGGCCACGCCTTCACCGCACCCCGCGTCCTCCTGACGCAAGCCATGCGATCCCGCCGCGTGTCCTCCTCTTCGAAGCTTCCCGACACGCCCGAATCCCGTCTCCATCGTGTTGGGCCTTTGGACTTGGTTTTGAGGCCCAAACCAAGAAACCGTCCTCCGATGGTTTTGTGGGCAAACTACCAAACCCCGCGTGCTCGGCCCGGCTTCCCGCCAACCCTCTTGACTCGACTGCCACCTTGCACCGGCTCGCTCGTCCACGACTTCGTCTTGCTCGTCTCGCCACCATGTGGCCCTCACCTAGTCCCGCCGTCCACCGGGTCCCTCGAACCGAGCCTACTTGTCTCTCCATCTCCCGGAGGCCCCTCAAGGCTGAAGACCTTTCGCTCCCGTTCTTCACCTTCAACAACACGAACAGGCCGCAGCCTACACCTGCGCACTGAGCCAAGAGTCAGTCCAACACCCGTTGTCAATCACTCATCACTGAGGAGCGGTCATCCATCGACCACCGGGACGCTCCTGGTCCTCACCTTCCTCGTAGAACTGAATCCGTGGAGCTCCGAAAGCGACGTCGGTAGGAAGTACGTCTTCTGATCCGTAGACCAGAAAGAAGGGAAAAAAGCCTGTGGAAGAGCTGACTTGAGTCCTGAGACCCCAGATTACGTGAGACAGCTCTGCTAACCACCGGGTGGCATAGTTGGAGGCGTCGTCATAGATACGGTCGTTGAGAGCTTGGAGCACCATGCTGTTGGCTCTTTCGACCTGGCCGTTACACCGTGGGTGGGCGACCGAAGAGTAGTAGACATCGATGAGGTTATCTTGGCAAAAGTCCCAGAAGACCGAGCCAGTGAAAGCTTTACCTAGGTCGGTGATGATCCTGTTAGGAATACCGAAGCGATGTTTGATATCTTTGATGAATTTAACTGCTTCTTTCGACGTTACTTTCGCAATAAGGCCTCATTCGGTTAGTTAGTTTTAATTCCTGCTCGGGAACACTTCAGGCCCAGGATTGAGTGGATCCCCTTGCTTCACTCAATCCTGGCTTCGCTTCAAATCCAGCCCGTGAGAACCACTCCAATTTCTTAAAACTCTTGTTCGGTTGGTCAGGAACTATTCCAATCACTGATTCACCACAGATTTAATATTCAAACTAATTTAACCACCCAACTATGTCATGGCCTAGGCAATGCAATTAGGTACTCAAAAATTTTAGTTCAACATTCAAACCAATCATAGATTCACCAACACAATGATTTCAGTTTAAAAATTTTAATAAATATTGTACATGACCAATTATCAAGAATCATCGGATAGTATGTTGAAAAGGAAAAGGATAAAATTACCCATACTACTACATACTATAATTTTGCGGCT
Organism: Cenchrus americanus; assembly: GCA_947561735.1. Taxonomy (NCBI): domain Eukaryota; kingdom Viridiplantae; phylum Streptophyta; class Magnoliopsida; order Poales; family Poaceae; genus Cenchrus; species Cenchrus americanus. The sequence goes on from OX387240.1 coordinate 64,849,312, forward strand.
AAAGAACACAAGCTAGAGAGTACATAGCATTCCAGCTGAACCCAAAGTCAGAGACTTCATTTGATTGTCGAGAGCTTCTGAATTCGGATAACTTCAAATATTTCCTTCTGTACCAAGCACTTGAGCTCACCGAACATGAAACATCTCTTATCCATAACACTTTCCAGAATAAACCAACTTGATTATTGCAAATCCCAGTAATATGCGTGCAAAGAAACGAAGGAAAAATGATTATATTTGACTCATATCACAAACTATGTAGGCACATAAAAAACATGTTGCTGTTGTGTCTCATGAAAGGACAGTAACAAAAGTAATTCGTTCAAGTTTACTCTTCCTTCTAGAAGATAACACAATCCAGGACTAGAGTACTAGACAGAATATGGCAAACATCAGTAGAACATGAAGAAAGGTAGCAAAAGAATGTAACATGCCCTACAATTCTAGACAGTCTACAACATCACCATTTCTTATAGTACAATCTACATCCTAATAAAAACTCATTTAAACCAAGTAGTGTCACTTAAAAACAGAAATTCACCAGTTTGCTGAAAGCAACATGATTGCAACATTTGAGAAATATATAAACATACATAGATGACAATTGCAAACATACTGAGGAGAAGCATACACTGCTATTATTCACGGCAACAACACGATTGCAGGGTTATTTGTCTATTTTACACAACAGTTGCACAGTAGGAGGAGAAGCACACACTTGCTATTATTCACGGCAATAACAATAACGAGCATATATGACAATTGCAAACAAACATCAATGTGCTCTCAAAAGAACATCTGCTTAGCAAGGAATAAAAGACTATCATTTAGAGTATTTTCTAATTGTAGTATCTCTGCTGCAAACAAGCATTGACAAGCTGTAAATATTCAAAACATTCAAATCATGCATTAGAGCATTCATCAGAACCTCTAATTATTCAGACCATTCATTAGAGCATTCATTAGAATAACTTCTGAAAGAGTTAGCCCTAGTATCTCCTATGCACTCTTATTGGGGTTTATTTTATAATAGAAGACATAAATGGAAGAAAATTCCCATCATAGCCTGAACGAGCTTCCCAAAGCTTTTCTGGACCAAAACTACTATATATGTGTATTTCATGCTACAAGGCTCTGCTAACTGTCGCCCTAGCTTATTGTTAGTAATGATAATAATTCAGTTGATTCACGCTCCCTAGTTCTATTCATGCTCCATTTTCAAATATATTATCACATTCTAAGTCTCTATGGATTACTAGTGGGTTGGGGCTGTACAGATAGACAAGGCCATAATAGATTTTCCTTGACCAGATCTTTCAAGCTCTAATGTCTACCTTCTCGTCCTAAATGCGATACCTGAAAAAGAATACTAAAGATATAAGGGTCGGAAAGAGAAAGGATATATTGAGAGCAGATAACAGAATATAATTATCACTGAATTGAAATATCATGGACGTATGACACATAAGTCTAGATACTTTCAAGAGAAATACATACACACTTGACACATAAGAAGCAAAGTGATTCCGGTAGCAATTAATATGCCTTGATTAATCATGTTGGTGGCATGAATCTACAGAAAGAGTACCACATGCTAATTTCACATGGTTCTAATCAACCACCTGAATCTAAAGAAGAAAGTATGCATGTATTCATCAAACTACTCCGTAGAAAACACAGACGGTCAACATCTCATACTTAAGAATCGAATCTGATAGTCTATGCCTGGATAGGGAACACGAAAGAGAACCGAACCAGTCAAGAACCAATCTTGGAGGCCAACAGCTTGTACTCAAGAATCAAGCTACTCCTGCACGGCCGAAACATATCTGCCAGGAGAGGGGAAGGACGAGGACAGTGCTTACCCAATGATGAAACGAGGAGGGTGGGCGATACAAAGATGCAATAGAGTGTCGTGTACTCGAGGAGGAAGACGTCGGTGCCGAGGCGGAGAGGGATGGGGAGCGAGGTGCCGAGGATGCCACCCTACTCACCTGCTGGCCATCCTTGACGTCGAATTTCTTGGGCTCGGGCGACCTCGGCGGGGGCTTAACCTCCTGTGGCTGCGGGGCTCCGGGGAGGAGGCAGCGGTGGTTCCCGGCTGCAACCTGACGGTGACGAGAGGGAGTTCTTGGCGCACGCGGCTGCTGTAGGAGTAGGCGGCGCGGCGAGGACGAGCCGCCAGAGGGGAACCTCGCGTCGTGCGTGTCTCGCTCGCCCTGAGATTCGTTCCGGAGGGTTGAGGGTGGGGTCCATTCCGGGCTGAGTTGTGAAGGGGGCAAACGGAACCGGTCCATCTATGATTTCGATCCGGGCAAACCGAACAACAATTTTCGTTAACATCTGGACTTCATTCCAATCCAGCCCAAACCAGCCGGAACAGGCCCGTTCCGACACAAACGAACGAGGCCTAGGTTGGACTTCAATCCACTTGGTGAATTTGTCTACGACGACCAGGATATGTTTGTAGCCGCCTGGGGAGGTACAAAATGGTCCGACGGCGTCGAGGCCCCACATGGCGAAGGGCCATGACGGAGGGTGTTGACGGTGAAATTCTGTCAACCTAGCCATGAGTTTACCTTCGGTGTTGGCATGAGCTTTATATCTTATCCATTGGTACTAACCCCCTTGGTATAACAAGTTCATTCGTGCATGTCGGTTTTGGAGTTTAGTGTTTATGCAGGGTTTTAGCGTTGAAAGCAAGACTTCCGGGATAAGTTCATCAAGCACCTTGTGACAAGACCTTGAAGCCCGGTACAAGTCATGCAATGAAGCAAACATGACTCCAAGAAGCCTAGGGACCAAACCTGAGAAGATGACAAACTTGGAGGACCTAGCCAGAAAAGTGTCGAATCTTGCGAGATAAGGAGCTTCGTCCAACTTGGAGAGAAACTAACGACAAGGGCCCACATCCAGAAGGGGGAAGGATCTAGAAGACTCGGGAACCAACGCTGGGAGAAGGAGACAATGAACTGGGCCGAAATGGGCCCAGGCCGGTCGGCCCAGGCCGGCTGGCCAAGCCCGTTTCGAGGCCCAGTCGGCCCGCCTTTTGACCTAGATGCCTCTCAGGCTATTTATAGCCCCCTGACCGAGAGCCACGCATCAACCAATTCGTCATCTGCCGCCGAGGATCAGAGAAGCTTGAGGTACACCATCTTGGGGATGTGGGTCGTGCTAGTTGTCTAGGGTCTCCCTAGCCGACGTGGGAACCTTGCATGGAAGACCACGTCGGAGCTCCGGAGCAAGGATCAAGATCGAGGTAGGATCCCGGTGGTGATCTTGTTCATGTAATCATTCATGGTGAGGTTTTTATGGTGAATCCGATTTCTAGCGATCAAGTGCCTTCTCGATGATTTTTCCCCTTGGTTTTGCTTCTTCCCCAATCTAGTCTATAGCTAGATTGCATAGGGTGCTCTTGTAGCCGCGGTGGCTAGAGGTGCATACCGGACCGACCAAGTGATTTCAACTTGTTCTTGTCGAACTCGCCCTAGACTACCCGCATGAATAGGAGTACGTAAAGAACGGGTGCTCTGAAAGGTGGGTGTTTTCGGAATCGGACCGGAGGCCACGGTTTAAAGATGCTTTTAATGAGATTCACTTTTCTATCTTCATCTATCTCGTTTGGAGCTACAATATAAGCATGATCTAGACTCTCTAGATCGATTATCTCTTGCTTTCTCTTGCTACCTCTTTAGTAGATTAGATTAGATTTGTTTTCTTGATGATATCTTAGATTAGATGCAACTTGATTCTTCAAAAGGATTTTCATTGCTTTACTAGATTGAATCCTTGCGTTGCACATTGTTCCACGGATTCGATACCTTGGGTTCACCACTCCAGGGAAGAAGGGTCCCTTGACTACGACGGGGGATTTGTCCGCTTGCAAATGCATATGAACTTTGATACGAATATACACCGTCAACAAGCCCCCTTTTCTGGCGTTGTTGCCGGGGAACAAGCAATCAAGATCCAATCTAGTATCGCTTATTTTTCAGTTTTTCTTTTGATTTTCTTTTGCATCTCTTAAGTTTGATCATCCTCAAAAAGAAAAAAAATTAATCTAATCTAGTTCTTGATTGACCCTAATTTTTCTTTTGTTGGATTTTTGTTTTTTCTAACCCTAACCGGAGATGGTTGGCTACCTCTCCAAGAAACCCAAAACTTTTTGTGGATGATCCAGGAAAACTTTGCAGGCAAAGGAGACGTGCAACACAAGCTAAAGGGTTGGAAACCCTAGATCCAAAAGCCGAAGTCGAAGGACCGTCGAAATCTCCAAGGGAATCACCACCTCCAAGTCCGAAGGAAGATCAACCTCAACCGTCACCCATGGGAGAACAATCGCAACTGAAGTGCAAGATCGAGCTATCCACCCCGGATGTCGTTGATCTACCTATCATAAACCTTCAAGACGCCGGAAGGCCGTTCAAGATCAAGGTGACAACTATCCACATGGTGCAACACTCGCCTTTCACCGACGTTGCGGAAGCCTTGGAGCGTTTCAATGAATACATGCGAGCCGAATTCCTTGAGTGGCATATTGGTTTACTTAAGAGGAGGATGGAGAAGATGGAGATAGAGAAAGAAGCTCAAGACCTAAAGGCTGCCAAGGCAAGATCCACATGCGAGGAGTGTGTGGAGTACGACCATGTCCAAGGTAAACCCCGATTTAATGCAAGTTCGTCCATTCAAGATTTGGTTCCTCTTTGTACACAATTCAAGGACTTCATGGACGAGCAAGCTAAGATCAACAAGGACATCGTCACTAAGTTCGAGCGTATGGAGAAAATATTGGAGAATTTAGATGGAAAGGTGATGGAGGTCGGAAGCTCTATACGTGAAGTGTTCATCATGATGAAGATGCTAGAGACGCAAGTGGGACAACTTTCCGGGCACCCGATGGGTAGCAAAGGAAGATTATGGGTACAATCCCAAGGTCCCGAGAAGGCGAAGGCTACTCAAACTCATTCGGGAGATATGGAGGATCACACTAAGGAGACCATGAAGATCACGATCGAAGGACCGGAGTTTGAGATGCCGAGCCACTACATGAAGGAAGTTGTTGCATCCGTCAAGACCAAAGGACAAAGCCAGCCTGTGAAGACCAAAAAAATGACTAAGCCAAAGAATAAGCCCGTGCCCAAGATGGTGCGGAAGTGGGTACCCAAGATTGCAACACCCACAAAGAGCGTTGATCCGAAGTAATCAAGTCAAGAAGTCTAGCCATGGACTATAAACGAAGCGCTAGGCGGGAGGCAACCCATTTCGTCGAGTCAAGAATAAGCTACCAGGAGGACAACCCGATTCCAGGTTTTTCGAGTCTTTTCAAGTAATTTAGTTTTGAATTTTACTACGCAAAGACATTATACTTAGAGTGGTTGAATAATATTAGAGACATAATTCTTGGTTGAATATTTTGCTTGATCATAAACCCCTTACATGAACCATCCTATATGATTGTTTGCTTCTTTTCGAGAAACCACAACCAAATAAATTCAGAACCTATCTCAACCTTTTATCCTCTTCATGATGTTATGGTTGACTTGCTTTACATTCTAAAAACACATGAGTTGAGCCACGCCTTGTACCTAGATGTTATTTAAATTTCAGCGCATGGTAGGACTCACGTGAACCTAGAAATTTGACTTTTGGTTGGTTTAAAAATCCATATCCTTGGTTTCTCTAAGATTAGATTTTTTCTAAGCCTCATTTAATTTTATTTCATTCAAAATCTTTTTCAGCTAACCAAAATTACAACCTAAACCTATGCCCCCATGATCAAGTCGGGAAAAGCTTGCTCTCAACTAATGAATGCAAACAATACCAGTGAGACCAACATAAAAGTAGTCAGAAAATATTTTCGACTTACATTTGTTTTTAATGCTTTAAAAACTCCCCTAAATGTGTATTTGAACTCATTGCAAGCTCTGAGTTTATCTTTAATTTTCGAAATTAGAGGAGTGCTTAGCATTAAAACATGCTTAGAGAGAGGCAATCTAGTTAACCTAACCATGCATGCACCATGATGCATCACGGGGTGCCCCTCCAACATCTTTTATCAAACCACATGCAAAGGATAAGCATGGGGGGCAGCCAAGGCTTGGTTTTGCAGGAATATTATGGAGGCATGTAGGCAAAGGGAGCATGGAAGTGACTCAAAGCGAAAACATCAAGTGGAAGGAGCAATAATGCAAGCGAAGCAGTGGATGAGAATGTTTGGAAGGTGCAACACTGTGGAGCACGCGGTCACGAAGCAACAAAGCAAGCATGAGTGCACTAGAGAAGAATAGAGCCAAGAGGAGGAGAGAGATAAGTCTCCCATCCAGCTCTTTGTTCGTGTGCTCTAGTTTGTAGTCCGGAACCACCTTAGACTTAGCCATCCACCCCGTTTGTTTCGTGCAACAAATCACATCCTTAAAACACTCAAAGTTCATACTCCAAGATAATATTGGTGTACCTTGTTACTGGTTGAAAACCCCGGATATATATTTGTGAGTGTTAACACCAAAAATTGGTACAGGAGAGAGACTCACTTGTGGGCCGAGTTTGGTAAAGAAACACCATTCGGCAGGAAATTTTCCTCAGAGGATTCGGTAAAGGTACCTGCGGTTGGTAGCGCGGCATCATTCGGCAGAAGGGCTGTTTGCGCTTGGAAAAGGAAGTGTTCGGGAATACGTGATGACGTGGCCTGAATATAAGGAAGGGATGAATTGATGACGGGTGCAAGATAGACATTGTCGCCGGGGCATTAATGTTGTACTTGTGATCTACTAGGAGTCGTATTAGGACAAGGGTATAAATATAAACCCTTAGTGTTTGTAATAGGGACAGAATTTTTCACAACAAACCGGCCCTGCGCCAACCTTCGAGTCCTTTAGTCGAGTCGTCGAGTTCTTCAAGAGGAGCCATTGATCTGTCGACCTCCGTAAGTACCGGCAACCTTGTATCATGTCTAGTATCATGCGGTGGATTTAGCACGTGATGCAAATAGTCTTGTTACCATGCTTAGTATCATGTGGTGGATTTAAGCTTGGTTCAAGAAGGTTTCTTGTTAGATCATGAGCCATGCGGTAGGATAAGATCTAGCTTGGAGCTAGTTATTGGCTCTATTAGATTTGGCAAGATCTAATAGATTCATTAAGTTACCACGTGTTGCTTTGGATTTTTCTTTATGTTTAATTCATGTAACACTCTTTTGCCCAATCTAGATTGATTATCTTCGGCTCTATCTCTTTGAGATCCATGTGTTATACTTTCAAGACTTTGGTTTTATATGGTAAACGGATCACATGCTTTCAATAGCCGAATTTAGATCAATCTAGATTGTCACGTATTGCGGGTTCAAGTTTGTTGACTTTTCAACGTTTGTTCCTTCTCCACGGAACCCGAATCGGCTGTACAGCTGTATTCAGCAATTCCTTTACGAGTGAAATGTGTTTATAAGTTCGTTTTAAATAATACATGCTTTTAACCTTCCATGCTTAGATTGTATCATGCGGTGGATTGATCTATCCTTGGTTGGTGGTGTGATTTCAAAAAAGTCGTATCATGCGGTGGATTAACTTGTTTTGTTTTCACACTCGACGGGTTTGAAAGTACCTAAACATGCGGTAGACTAGTGCTTTTGGCCTATGCATGCTTGTTTATTGCAAATTTATAATCATGCTTCACCTTTATTTATTTTATTGTAATTTATCTTCGAAAATCGGTCATAACCACGTGCGTGCAATGTTGTTTAAACAAAGACTGATCTTTCGTCATGCTTACGTCATGCATTCGGCTATATCCTGTTTTCATGTTTTAGAGTTCCCGAATGATATTCAAATTGCTAATAGATAGCTTGTTGTAGCTATATGTCGTTTTAATTGGCTTTATAGCCGTAAATACAGAACTGTCTGGTACCACCCGGCAAGTTCCAGGTTTTATCTAACTGCTTTTCATCCTTTGTCAGTTTCAGGAAAATTGACTGGCACGCTTCGGATTCGGCACGTGTGTAAAGCCAGCTTTGTTCGGCTTGCTGTGTGCTTGGCGTGAAGTACTGATTTTGCGTCAACACACTTTTTGGCACGCCCAGTGGGACCATCTAGATGATCAAGATGCCTGATATTCATGATGTCATGGATGTCACCATTGAGGAGTTGTCTCCAGAACAGCAATTGCAACTAAAGGAAGTTGTTGATCAATTTCAGCAGAAGTGTCTCATGTCATTTTCTAAAAACAGAAGTGGTGTGCCATATCTTAAGTCTGACATGCCAAGAGTTCTACTACCAGGAGAACCTGATACCACATCTACTGAAGAGAAAAAGGAAGTTATGAATGCAGTTCAACAAAATATGGAAAACATAATGGCCAAACACAATACTGCTGTCTTGAATATGTTCCGACAAATGATGGTTAGTGTCTTTGGCCCAGGCATGGAAAAGGTGCTTAGTCGAGTATCACCCCAAGGGCCTAGTGGTGAGACAAGAGAATCAAGTGTTGCTGTTAATGGCCAACCAGCTCAAGATGCAAGTGCCCAGCCACCTCCGCAAAGTACTGGAGGTCAGCCAATCCAGTAGCAGAACCCTTATCAGGCAGTGCCCAATCAGCCTACTTATGGAGAATTGGCTTTCGGCTCTTCTGGAGTTCCACCTGGCTCTAATTACAGGATAGCCCCAGCAAATAATAGGCTACAGAAGAACATGTATGGGGGTGGATATTCGAAATTCATGGACTACGGTGCCATTGATGCTTTCCCGAATCCTGGATTTGGTACGGCCCTAGGGATGCCTACTGGGCCTACTGGAAGGCCATGGAATCAATACGCTAACGTTGATCTCCTGATGCAGAAAATGACCGATGTGTTACAAAATCAATTCGGTCTGAAACCCAAGAATCAAGGACATGTGTATACACCTCCTTTCCCAGAATGGTATAACAGGGTGGCCTTGCCACACAGGGTGAAAGCTCCTGCGGATTTCACAAAGTTTTCTGGGCAAGATGATACTAGCACTGTGGAGCATATAGACCGGTACTTGATGCAGCTTGGGGAAGCTTCAGCTGATGAAGCATTCAGGGATCAGATATTCCCCCCTATCACTGACAGGCCCAGCCTTCACATGGTTTACTTCTTTGCCTGCTCACTCAATATGCTCTTGGAAGGATTTGGAGCAGAAGTTTCACGCTCATTATTTCATTGGAAGCAATGAGAAGAAGCTAATTGATCTAACTACCCTGAGACAGAGGAACAATGAAACACCAATGGAGTTTCTCAGGAGGTTTAGAGAGACCAAAAGCATGTGCTTCTCTTTGAACCTGCCAGATGATCAATTGGCTAGTGTGGCTGTAGCAGGTATGTTGCCAGCCATTCGGGAAAAGCTGGTCGACATGGAGTTCGATAATCTTGGCCAATTGTCGCATAGGCTATCATTAATGAGCAACCAAGCTTATGGCTTCAAGAAAGACTCCAGGTTTCCTAAACACAGTGATATAGCAGACATCTACAACCAATTCCTCGAAAGAGCTGATCAAGGAGAGGAATTTGATGATGAAGAGGAAATAGCTGCAACAGAAATTGTGTGGGGCAAAGAGCTAGTAACAGTGAATCAAAGGTGGGTCAAGCAAGCCAAGGGCACCTATGATTTTGATGTGACCAAGGCTGATAAGCTCTTTGAGTTCCTCATGAAGGAAGGCCGAATCAAGTTGCCAGAAGGGCATTCTATGCTTTGGCCTGGTGGAGTGAAAGAAAAGAGATACTGTGGGTTTCATGATAGGAATTCTCACTCCATCAACGAGTGCAGGGTTCTCAGGATGAGAATTCAAAAGGCTATCCAAGAAGGTCATCTAAAATTTGACAATAAGATGAAGTTGGATGGCAATCCTTTCCCTCAGAACATGATTGGATTTTCAGTCAACATGGTGACTGCTGAGGAAAAAGGAAAAGTGAAGGTTTTGACTTCAGCGAGGGCAAAGCAGGATGGGTCAGTTGATCCTGCTCAACAAGTAACAGTTGAACAAGTCCACAAGGAAACACCTCGCATCCTAAAGAGCCAGATTAAAGTGGGGGAGTCCTCCAAATCCAAACCCAGGGTGACTTCGCGAATTCTCCTCAACAAGTGGCAGCGTCAGCAAAAGAAAGAACGCTACCAGAAATAAAGGTACGAGGAGGAGAGGCGAAGATATGAAGAGGAAATGCGCAGGAAAAAAAGAAGAGTGTGTGCGAGAGCAAGAACGTGCTCATTGGGGATGTGCGTTCTTCAGGCACTGCTGAAATGAAGGTTTAAAACTCCCCACGTTGAACAATTGTCTCGAATGCAGTGACAAGTACACTGAGTACAGGCAGGATACTGCCAATCGCCGATCTGTCCATGAAAGAATTGGAAGGATACATCCTAGCGACGGTTGGCACATAAAAATAAATGAAGTTAAAGATCAACCAAGGAAAAGATATGTTGATCACAGGTGGGCTAATCATGAAGAAGAAGAAGAGCGTGAATATGTCTGGCAGAAAGGACAGTGGTGCCCACCTGGCTTGAGGAGAAGCCAAAAGAGAAGAGTTCAACGCTTGAGAAATCAGGAGTTGAAGCAAGCAGGGATCAAGAGGAAACAGGTGTGGCGTCCAAAAGACAAGCTTGATGGATCTAGTCGTTCGGCTCCTGCGTGCATGGTATGCTTCTTGCTGAATGAATTCATGGCTCCAGCTAATCAGGTTGTGCAGGAAGAGACGTCGCCAGTCATCGATGAGGATGAACAACTTGGGCTGATGGCACAGCTGGTGTTGGCCAAGCAAGCTACCTTTGACAAGCCAGCCAAGAATCGGCACATGAGGCCGCTGTACTTGAGAGGATATGTCAATGGAAAGCCATTGACCAAGATGTTCATCGATGGTGGATCTGCGGTCAATGTGATGCCGTACACTACGTTTAGGAAGCTTGGCATGGGCCCTGGGGATTTAACGCCAACAAGTATAGTTCTGAATGATTTTGCTGGGAATCCTTCAGACACCAAGGGCTGTGTACATGTGGATCTGATGATCGGATCTAAAACCTTGCTCATGAACTTCTTTGTCACTGAGGGCAAAGGGGCCTATAGCTTGCTGCTTGGACGGGACTGGATCCATGCAATTGTTGCATCCCATCTACCATGCATCAACAGCTTGTTCAATGGGTAGATGATGATATAGAAGTGGTCCAAGTAGATGACTCAGTAAGCGTGGCTAACGTGGAAACGGCCTTCTGGGAGTATCAAGGTATAGATTGCTTCTCAGGCAAGGACTGGGTGAAGGTCCTATTGAACCAGTCAGCAGTGATCAACAGCCGATTCAAGCAGTCGACTCTTATAGCAATTTTTAATGGAGAATCCAATTGATGGAACTGATGGAAAGGTAGGACGTGGATTCACGTCGGCTGACAAATTGGAAGAAATTGATATTGGAGATGGTGATAAGCCAAGGCCGACATTTATCAGTGCTAACTTGGATTCAAGTTTCAGAAAAGAGTTGATCAAGCTATTGAAAGAATATAAAGATTGCTTCGCTTGGGATTATTCGGAGATGTCTGGTTTGGATCGTTCCACCGTTGAGCATTGTCGGTGTTTTAGACCGGCAAACCTACCAAGGGGGTACCCGAGGTAGTAGATTGTGCGATGGGGATCGTGATCGAGAGACCGAGAACTCGAAGGTATGCGCAAGGACACGGGACACAAGATTTATACGGGTTCGAGCCGCCAAGGTGGCGAGCCCTACGTCTCGTTTGGGGGATCAAGTATGGCGCCCGCGCTTGGTGTTGGGTTGTCCCCGGAGGGATTGGGGGTGTGCGGCTAGGTACCCGGCCCTCCTTTATATAGTCCAGGGGACGGGTTCCTAGTCGGTTACAAGGCGAGAGTCCTAGTAGGAGTACACGGAGCGAGTCCTAGTAGGAGTACGGGGGGAATTCTACCGGAGTCCGTCTTCTACTATTCTTCCTTCCTTGCATGAGTACCGGGGAGTATGCCCGACAAGCCCCCGAGCACGTTGGAGTCGAGAGTAGTAGTTCGAGTAGTCTTGAAGCCTCTTCGAGTAGTTCTTGAGCGTCCTCGAGTACGCTTGGAGAAGCCTTCAATAGTACTTGAACCGCCGCGAGGCCGGAAGGTGGTCCGAGCCATGGATTTCGGACCCAAGGTACGCTTGCCGCCGCAGCGGGCTTGAGTGCGACCGTTAGCGTCGACTTGTGCCACCGGAGTGGGCTTAAGTACCTGAGCCATGGATTTCAGACCCAAGGTACGATTGCCGCCGGAGCGGGCTTGAAGGTGCGACCGGAGTCGGCTTGTGTACCTAGGCCATGGATTTCAGACCCAAGGTACGGGTGCCACCGTAGTGGACTTGAAGGTGCGACCGAGTCGACTTGCGTACCTGGGCCATGGATTTCAGACCCAAGGTACGGAGCGCGAGTACTTAGGGCACTTGGACCCATGGTACAGAGCGTGAAGACCACGTGCAGCTAGGTTCCATCGTCGCCAGGACCCGAGGGCCGCTCACAGCTAGGTTCCATCGAAGCTTACACACGTAGTATGCCACTGAAGCAGGCGAAGATGCGACCGGAGTCGACTTTAAGATGCCGCACGGAGCGGATTTTAGAATGCGACTTTAGAATTCGACTTTAGATTGCCGCGCGTAGCGGACTTTAGAAACTGCCTCCTAGGGATAGCCCCCGAGTTGATGAAGTAGACTCGCGGCGACTTGATTGATATGCCCCAAGAGTAGTCAGCAGAGTGTAGCTCCCGTGAAAACCCGCCGAGAAGCGTACACAAATGAGTAGTCGGCACGTAGTCCTACATGATGAGGAGAACAAGCCAAGAAAGAAACAGTAATCATTTAAATAAATGACTTAGCCGTTGTCTTGCTCGGCGCAGCGATGATGAAGCCGTGGCGGTCGGCAATGGAGCCGCGACGGTTGTTGCTGAAGTTGACTAGTCAGAGTTGATTCCGGCTAATCGCTGGGGGCGTGACTGCCGTTCTCGACTAGTTTTCCAAACTAGTCGAGATGAATGGTCGACGCGATGCGACCGAGGAAGATGACGTCGTGGTAGCATGCGGCGTGCTCGAAGTAGAGCCAGTGTTGCCGCGAGGCAAGTAGTCACCACGCACGGCGTGGCTGGGGGAGAGCCGCCGTGGCCGCGAGACGAAGTTGCGGCGCACGGAGTGGTCGACGACGACGAGCGGCGCGACGAGCCGCATGACGAGCCGCGCGACGTGCCGAGGCACCCGGATGCGCGCGCGAAGACGAAGTAGTCGACGACGAGCCCGGGCGAGGCGGAGTAGTCGACGAGCGGCGCGGCGAGCCGCGCGACGTGCCGAGGCACCCGGACGCGCGGTGGAGACGAAGTAGTCGATGACGACGAGTAGTCGTCGACGAGCGGCGCGATAAGCCGCGTGGACGAGCCGCGCGACGTGCCGAGGCACTCGGACGCGCGCGCGAAGACGAAGTAGTCGACGACGACGAGTAGTCGACGGCGAGCGCGCGCGATAAGCCGCGTGACGAGCCGCGCGACGTGCCGAGGCACCCGGACGCGCGGCGAAGGCAAAGTAGTCGACGACGACGAGCCCGGGCGAGGCGCAGTAGTCGACGACGAGCGGCGCGACGAGCCGCGTGATGAGCCGTGGACGAGCCGCGCGACGTGCCGAGGCACCCCGGACGCGCGGCGGAGACGAAGTAGTCGACGACGAGTAGTCGACGACAAGCGGCGCGAGAAGCCGCGTGACGAGCCGCGCGACGTGCCGAGGCACCCCGGGACGCGCGGCGGAGACGAAGTAGTCGACGACGAGTCCGCGCGAGGTGGAGTAGTCGACGACGAGCGGCGCGATGAGCCGCGTGACGAGCCGCGCGACGTGCCGAGGCACCCGCACACGCGGCGAAGACGAAGTAGTCGACGACGAGTAGTCGACGACGAGCGCGCGCGATAAGCCGCGTGACGAGCCGCGCGACGTGCCGAGGCACCCCGACGCGCGGCGAAGGCAAAGTAGTCGACGACGACGAGCCCGGGCGAGGCGGAGTAGTCGACGACGAGCGGCGCGACGAGCCGCGTGATGAGCCGCGCGACGTGCCGAGGCACCCCGACGCGCGGCGAAGACGAAGTAGTCGACGACGAGCCCGGGCGAGGCGGAATAGTCGACGACGAGCGGCGCGACGAGTCGCGTGACGAGCCGCGCGACGTGCCGAGGCACCCCGGACGCGCGGCGAAGACGAAGTAGTCGACGACGAGCCCGGGCGAGGCGGAATAGTCGACGACGAGCGGCGCGACGAGTCGCGTGACGAGCCGCGCGACGTGCCGAGGCACCCCGACGCGCGGCGAAGACGAAGTAGTCGACGACGAGCCCGGGCGAGGCGCAGTAGTCGACGACGAGCGGCGCGACGAGCCGCGTGACGAGCCGCGCGACGTGCCGAAGTAACCGGAATCGCGGCGTAGAAAGATTGATTCCGCTTTGACAAGAGCAAGGCGACTTGCTTCAATGGATCTCGGCGAGTCGACGAGTGGATTGATCTTGTTGACGAGGGTCCTTCGAATTCGCCCGTGGTGATGATCACCCCTACCCGGCGCGCCACCGTGTCGGTGTTTTAGACCGGCAAACCTACCAAGGGGGTACCCGTGGTAGTAGATTGTGCGATGGGGATCGTGATCGAGAGACCGAGAACTCGAAGGTATGCGCAAGGACACGGGACACAAGATTTATACGGGTTCGAGCCGCCAAGGTGGCGAGCCCTACGTCCCGTTTGGGGGATCAAGTATGGCGCCCGCGCTTGGTGTTGGGTTGTCCCCGGAGGGATTGGGGGTGTGCGGCTAGGTACCCGCCCTCCTTTATATAGTCCAGGGGACGGGTTCCTAGTCGGTTACAAGGCGGAGTCCTAGTAGGAGTACACGAGCGAGTCCTAGTAGGAGTACGGGGGAATTCTACCGGAGTCCGTCTTCTACTATTCTTCCTTCCTTGCATGAGTACCCGGGAGTATGCCCGACAAGCATCGGTTTCCAATCAAGCCTGGTTTTAAACTTTACAAGAAACCTCCCCGAAAGATCTACAAGGATGAAGTATTGGGCGACGTGAAAAAAGAAGTTGAGAGATTGATCGAAGCAAATTTTATTCGGCCATGTAGATATGCAAAGTGGATCTCTAATATTGTCCCTGTTTACAAGAAAAACGGGAAAATGAGGGTTTGCATAGACTTTAGAGATCTAAATAGGGCTACACCCATGGATGGATATCCAATGCATGTTGCTGACTTGTTGGTTGATGCCGCCGCTGAACATAAAGTTATTAGTTTTATGGATGGCAATGCAGGGTACAATCAAATTTTTATGGCAATAGAAGATATATCAAAGACAGCCTTCAAGTGTCCTGGACATATAGGCCTTTTTGAGTGGATTGTCATGACATTTGGGTTGAAAAATGCCGGTGCAACTTATCAAAGAGCCATGAATTATATTTTTCATGAGTTGATCGGCAAAATTGTTGAGATATACATTGATGACGTCGTGATCAAGTTTTTGGATCATGAATCACACTTGGATGATGTGAGGAAAACTCTAGAGTGCACCTGAAAACATGGGCTTAAGATGAACCCGAACAAGTGTGCTGTTGGGGTTTCAGCTGGAGAATTCCTGGGATTTTTAGTGCATGAGGGAGGAATAGAAGTTGGCAAGAAAAGCATGAAAGCTATTGATGAAGTTGTTCCTCCAACCAATCTCAAGGAATTGCAATCACTGCCCCGTAAGATCAATTTTGTGAGAAGATTTATTTCAAATTTGTCACAAAAGGTGTTGCCTTTCTCTCCACTGTTGAGGATCAAGAACGATCAGAAGTTTGTATGGGGTGACGAACAACAAAAGGCTTTTGATGAAATCAAGGAATACATGAAGGATCCGCCGGTGTTGGTGCCTCCTCAATTGGACAAGCCTTTCAAGTTGTACGTGGCGGCCGATACCCAAACCATTGGATCGGCTCTCATACAAGAATTTGAGGGAAAGGAGCGAGTAGTTGCGTACCTTAGCCGAAAATTGCTTGATCCCGAAACAAGATATTCGGCTGCAGAGAAGCTTTGCCTGCGTGTTTATTACTCATGTACAAAGTTTCGACACTATTTGTTGAATGCTGAATGCGTTGTATATTCAAAATTTGATGTAATTAAACACATGTTGTCTATGCCAATTTTGAATGGAAGGATTGGCAAATGGATTTTAGCTTTGTCTGAGTTTGAGTTGAAATTCGAATCGGCAAAAGGTGTTAAAGGTCAGATTATTGCTGATTTCATTACTGAGCATCGCGATCCATCGATTGATTTGCTTGAAATTACTCCTTGGGCTTTGTTCTTTGATGGATCCTCATGTGGCAAAGGTGGTGGAGTAGGAATTTTATTGATTTCAGCCAGAGGGGAGATGTTTGAGTTTGCTATTCCTATTCAACCTACTGTCACAAATAATCAAATTGAATATGAGGCCTTACTTAGAGGGCTTCAGTATTTGAAAGAAGCAAGGGCTATTTTAGTTGAAATTTATGGAGATTCAGAGCTGGTTATAAAACAATTGAATGACCAATATGAGTGTAGAAATGATATCCTGAGGAATTACTATGAAGAATGCAAGGAAATTTTGAAAAGTTTTCAGTTGGTGATTCTACAACATATTCCTAGGGAACACAATGAAGAGACAAACAGGCTGGCTCAAAGTGCTTCAGATTATAGAGAAAATCAAGAAGTGTTTGCCAAAGATGTATGTGCTTTCGGGAGTGATCTAGCAGAAGATGATTGGAGAAAAGAAATTGTTGATTATCTGGAAAATCCATCCAGAAAGGTCTCTAGGAAGCTCATGTATAAAGTTATAAAGTTTGTTCTTCTTAATGGATGTTTGTTTTACAAATCATTAGATGGGGTGTTGCTACAATGCCTGGGTCAATAAGAAGCAAAGAAAATGATGAGTGAAGTGCACGATGGGTTGTGTCGAGCACATCAATCGGCTTATCGAATGAAATGGGTTATCAGGCACACTGGATGTTATTGGCCGACAATGCTGGAAGATTGCTTTGAGTATTACAAAGGGTGTCAAGATTGTCAAAAGTTTGGAAATATTCAGAGAGTTCCAGCATCAGCTTTGAATCTTATTATCAAGCCATGGCCATTCAGAGGATGGGGTATAGATTTGATTGGCCATAAATCCTCCATCTAGCAAGGGGCATAAGTTTGTACTTTTGGCAACAGATTATTTCACCAAATGGGTTGAGGCAATTCCATTGAAGAAAGTATCATCAGAAAACATGGTTGAGTTTGTCAAGGAACACATCATTTACAGATTTGGAATTCCTCAAACAATTACAACTGATCAAGGAACTCAATTCACATCTTCAGAGTTCAGGGAATTTGCTGAAAGGATGGGGATCAAATTGTTAAATTCTTCTCCTTATTATGCCCAAGCTAATGGTCAGGCAGAGGCTTCTAACAAGATCATAATCAATATTATACAAAAAAAGATTGATCAGAAGCCAAAAAGGTGGCATTCTGTACTCAATGAAGCCTTGTGGGCTTACCGAATGGCCCCTCATGGAGCTACAAAAACATCTCCTTATGAGTTGGTTTACGGGCATCATGCTGTTTTGCCATGGGAAATGCAATCAGATTCAAGGAGAGTGGTTTTGCAAAAGGAATTAAGTTCCAAAGATTACAGTGGCTTAATGATGGACGAGTTAGAGGATTTGCATATGATTCGTCTTAGGGCCTTGGAAAATATTGAGAAGAACAAGATGCGAGTTGCTAAGTATTACAACAAGAAGGTAAAAGTCAAGCAATTTGCAGAAGGGGATATGGTTTGGAAAGCATTACTGCCGATTTGGACTAAGTACAGTACGTTCGGCAAATGGTCCCCGAATTGGGAAGGTCCTTTTCGGGTAGTTAGATGTACGCCTGGAAATGCATATATCTTGAAAACTTTACTAGGAGAAGAGTTTACTGCTGCTATAAACGGGAGATACTTGAAAAAATATTATCCTAGTATTGAAGTTGATCGTTGATTACAAGCACCAGGATTACAAGCATCAGAAATATAGAAACAGCCGACGTTCGGGAAAGAAGCCGCCTTCAGAACAAAAGTCCTAACAAAGGAGATGGCCAATACTGAAGTGTATTGCCCTTAGCACAAAAAAAAGTTATGTGTTACAAACATTTCTTGCAGGTTCTTTATTTGGCAACCCAGCCACTTAAAATTACAAGAGAAGGCCTGTGGGAAGCAGAAGGCCTGGAGGAAGAAGCGAAAGTATGCTTCATTTCTTTGATTCTGCGTTTTTCCTCTTCAGCTCTTCCCTCTTCATCTGTTCCAGAACCACCGTGACGGCAACGTAGAAGCTTTGGGGATTGCCGTGACTTGCAGCTTCCATCAGGCTATCCCAGGAAGCCTTCAAGTTGTTGTACCTGTCAGAAACATCTGAAGACAGGGAACAGATTCTCGTTGAATCTGGGATCTGAAACTTAAACATGAGAATCAAATAAAGATGAAGATATTACCCCCTACTAACAACTCCAAGCTCATGCGACATTCGCGTTCGGCACTGCAGCGGGCGGTGACGTCCCGCATGTTGTGTTCTAGATGCCGGATGCGATGACGCA
Source organism: Cenchrus americanus (assembly GCA_947561735.1). NCBI lineage: Eukaryota > Viridiplantae > Streptophyta > Magnoliopsida > Poales > Poaceae > Cenchrus > Cenchrus americanus. The sequence goes on from OX387240.1 coordinate 64,867,908, forward strand.
GTTGGTGGTTGGTCTTCTGTTCCGGCGTGGCGTCTTCTTCTTCAATAGAGGAATCAGAGAGGATGTATTCAGGAACCTCTTTAGTCCCAAAGATTTCCTCTGTGAGCAAGTCGAGGCTGAAAACAAAGGAAGGTGAATCATGAGGTTGCAATCGAGAGTAGGAGAAAGGATTGAGAAGGAAAGCTTACTCTCGAATGGTTCGCTTCTTTGGTGGGGCGCTGCTCTCCTCGACTGGTTGTTTCCCCTTGTCCTCCATGACCTTGGGGGTTTTCCTCTGGAGAAGCAGAATGAGAGGACATGAAATGATGGAAGTGTATGCGAGTGGATTTGCAGAGCACCAAGGGGGGCTATTTTATTAGCCGTGAGAGCGCATCGGGAGTGATGACCGGCTGGCGTACATTAATGGGAATACCAAACGGCAGGGTTTTCTCCCCGAATGCGAAGGGTTTTTCATTGAACAGTATTCATGGTTCCTGAGTAAGGATTTTCTGTGGATTCTACGCCAAAGGACAAGATTTTGTGTGTATTCGGCTAGAATAAAAGTTCCCGAATGTGTTCAAAACAGTAAAAGTTCGCATGCACAGATCAAAGGAGGTTATCACAAGACAAATACAGAAGATAAAATTTCATATTTATTGCCGAAATTCCAACATCCCTAGTACAAACTAATCAAAAAGCCTGTTCAGCACAAATTGGGGATGAATGGAATCGGCAATGGCGTCGCCGCGGCCCTCGAGGCGCTCCAGGATGACCTCGATGTCGTCGATGTCCTCCGGCGCGCCACCATGGAAGCCGCACAGCCGCGTGGAGTAGTCGACGCTGGTGTGCGTTGCCATGGCAGCCAGGCCCAGGGTGGTGCCCAGATGGACGCCGTGGAGGGCCACTTCGTCAACGCGGTCTTCCACCGCGCCAAGGCGAGTTTCCGGCGTGTCTCCGGGAGCATTCACCTTGTCTGCCAGCTTCTTCACTAGCGTCTTCATCCAGTTGAGCTCGGCGTCGCGGTCTGCAGCAATTACGGAGCAATGGCGGTTAGTTCAAAGTTGAGATTGATATTAAACAAATCACAAGATTCACCGTCGACGGCCTCCAGCAGCTGCTTGTGCTGGTGCTCCCACTCGAGCTCGGCGATTCCGGCCTTTTTGGAGACGTCCCCCAACTCGCGCCGGGTTTCATCACGCTCTGCCTTGAACCTGCGGGCATCGCGATCGGTGTAGCGCGAGCTAGAGGAGTGGGAATGGTCGGATGATCCCGAGGAGTCGCCCAACATGGCCGGAGTCGTGGCCGGTGCAGGAGCAGGGTTCCACTGGATGAGCCTGGAAACGCGAAGAGGGTCGTCAGAAACAGAAAGAAATCTAGAAAGAGCTGTAAAGAAACCGATGATCACCACCTCCGGCGAGCGCCAGCGCGGCTTCCATCAGCTTCGTCGCTAGCCCGGCGCCTGTTGCTGCTGCCTTCCATGGAGCTTTTTGGGGTACTAGTACTAGAGAGAAAAAGTTTAGATTGGCAAAGGCTTGAAGGCAGAGGACTTAGTGAAAGGTCAGGGGTGCCCGAGGTTCTTATTTATGGGACTCGCAAAGAGATCGTGGCCGGAGATCGTGGTGCATATCCCGAGAAATTTCGGAGGTGGAGAGACTCCCTTAACTGAATCGTCGTCGGGTCGTTTGGGATTCAATCTGAGTCGTGTTCGGTTTGACTGGTTGAAATTTAGCTGAGTTGCGTGTTGGGGGGTTACCCGAAAAATTCGGATGATTCCCCTAACATGAGAGAGAGAGTTCTCAGCACGTTCAAGCACACAGTTAGAGCACAGAGAGACCGTAATTCCCTCCGTTGATTGCACAAGTTCCCAAAAGTCTGAATCCGTTTACACGTGCCCTCGCGCCCCCTTTTATAGGGAGGTGAAGGGACTTTTACATACAAAAACACCCTTAGGCTCAGAGAATATTCCTAGTGTGAACGCATACAAGAATGTATTTTTCGTCTAACATATTTACAAATCTGCCACTAGTTCACACTCTAAACCCGGACTTTTTGGGACAACAACTTTGACTTTGCTTCTCCGTCGGTTCGTGAATGTCTTCACGTGTGACTCCCGAACCAGGCCCTCGACAGATTCCCGAATCGGCTTTCGCTTCTTCGAAGGTTCATGCATGTCTTAGCGCGTGACTCCCGAACTGGGTCCCCGACAGATTCCCGAATCGACTGTCCTCCGAAGTTCGCGCCACCGCCAGCTCGAGGTTCCGAGCTTCCGCATGTTCGCGACCCCATTTCTTCACCGCACCAAGATTCCCGAACTTCAAGCATTCGCGAATCCGAGGCTTCACAGGTTCCAGGCTTCCGAAAATCATGAGTTTCCTGTTCCTGAAAAACGTGTCTCAAGAATTTCGTCAGACTTAGCGTTTCGAGGGTGACGGGTTTTCCTGAATTCCCCAACATTGCGGTCGGGTTGTTTTTCGGTTCTGACACTGTTTGGCCAGCGTTGCCGAATGAATCGTCTAAGAATTGCTCGCTAAAGTAAGGCAAGACAAATATTGGAAAGTAAAAGCTTATGGTGAGCAAAATTACAAGGACGATGAACCATTCAGCTACAAACTGTTTGATACAATCATACACCCATGTATTTTGAGATTACACTGGAAGCATCTGATATCATCTTGCTGATGTTTTTAGCAATTTCTGATCGGCTTCCTGGGTGTTAGACAGAACGGAGAGCTTTGTCTTGAGCTGATTTGATTCAATCAAGGCTGCTGTAGCTTCCTTTTAAATTTTCTCTGTTAATTCAGGAAGTTCAGCTATCTTTTTCTTGTCAGCCTCGATTTCAGCTGTCAAGTTATTCAGTCCGGCTTCTAGTGCAGCTTTTCTGGTGATCTTCAGCTCAAGTGCAGGCTGCAGTTCAGCCGGCAATTCCTTGTTGTTTTGGATTTGAGCCTGAGAATCTTTCACGAATTGCTTGGCTTTGGCTCTCTTTTGTTCCAGGGCTGGTTGAGAGGATTGATTCTTCAAAGCTCGCCTCACTGCTGCAAAGTGATTATCCAATTGTGAGATAGGCTCCAAGGAAGTTTTGATATCATCAGGAAGCTCTTGGTTGATGGATTCAAGCACTTCTTCTAGAAGATCAACGTCCCAGATTTGATCCTGGATATCCCTTCGCAGCAAAGAGAGGATTTCTTTTAGCTTTGCTTGATTTTCCTCTCATAAAGCTTGGCTTGAAGATGCCTCATCTCCTTTTTCGGCAGTTAAGTCATCCACAGTAAAAGAAAAGCTTAGTGGTGACACAGCCTGATCCTGAAAAGAAAGGCTTGCCGAATTAAGGATGATTTATTAGATGGAAATAAAAGAGATAAATATTCATGCTTACCTCATTTCTGGCCTCCTGAGTTGGAGAAGGGAGTTTTTCAGACTCAGGAAGAGGCTCTTGGATGTTCATTTGAGGAGAAGCTTGAGGGGTCTCTGGTAAAGCTGAAGCTTCTAGCTGAGGAGAAACTGGTGGGGTCATTGGTAGGTTTGAAGCTTCTGGCTGAGGAGAAGATGATTCCATCCCTGGTGAAGCTGGAACTTCTGCTTGAGAAGAGAATGGCTGGATTCTTGGTGAAGCTGGAGCTTCTGCTTGAGGAGAGGATGGTTGGATCCTTGGTGAAGCTGGATTTGAAACATGTTGAGGAGAAGAACTCCCCACAGTTTGGTTCACCAATGTTTCCTCTGCAAATAATAAGTAGAGGGTAAATGCCAATGAAGAAAATGGTTTAAAAAAGGAAAAGAGATGGTGAAGATCTTACCAGTAGATGGGGCATTGGCAGATTCTGTAGTGATTATTGGTTGCCGAGCTCTGGTCTGAAATTACACAAGATAAAATTATCAGGCTGAAGAGTGGTTTTGTGCTCAGGAAGGGAAAGATGTTAACCTCAATAAGAACTCTTTTAGATGTTCTTTTCTTCTTGGCAGCTGGAGGAGCAACCAGGGATGGAGCTTTCCTTTTATCAGAGGCTGAACTGATGAGAGTTGGGTCTGATGTAGCATATCTGGACATCAGTTGAGCCAAACTGGTGGAATGAAACCCCAAGGCAGAGATTGGGCCTGCAATGTTGTAGGAGATCGTCCTAGCACAAGGGGCAGGCACTGTATCCTGCAGAAAATGGCAAAGGATCTTGATCAGTAAGGAAGGACATGATTGAGAAAGAGGAAAAAAATAAGTATGTTACCTCTGAAATTGGCTGGAAATCAGGCATTAGTTCAAGACAAAGAGAATGTACTGGCACATTGAAGGTGTGATCATGGAATTCTTGCCACCAGGAAATAAAGGAGGGATGAGCTATTGTTATTGGCACAAAGGGCCTAGGTGCATAAACAGTTGAGCTGCACTGATACTCAAAGACCCTTTTTGCTTGCAGGGATTCCTTAATATCCTCTCTGGGCTTGAGGAATTCATGAAGGAATAGCCTTGGGGGCACTTGGCCGCATCCTAGTTGTCTGGCCATCACATTTGGCTGGTAGTATTCAAAGGTGCTTTGGTTTTGCCATCCTCCACTGAATTCTGCTGGCGGGATGCATGGATGTATGAAGATGTTGAAAATTGCTATAGATTTTACATCGTTACATCCAGTCTCAAAACTGAACTCACAAGGGAGAGTCAAGTTGTCATTGTTCAAATATGGAAGCCAAAGGGGGTTGGCAAAACCTTTGAAGAAGAGTTCAAAAGGTTGGCTAATGTTTTGGCTGATGGATAAGGTTGAAGCAGCTTCTCCATAAGTCTGGCAACCTTTGGTGCTTTGAGTTTCTCCTTCCTTGTAGTTGGCTGAAGGGAAAAGCCAGTTGTTGAGGTCAATACCCATAATCTGGTGCATATATAGCTGCAACCACATTTGAACAAACCACCAAGGACCGTTGACACAAGAGATCTTTTGACTGGTGTGCATCAATTAGGTGGTCTGGTGAAGCATATGGTATACACTTCCTAGGAGGTAGTTTCCAAGGGGAACAAGGTTACCAATAGCCAAGTCCTCAACCATTACAATGTGGTTCAGGGTTGGCTCATTGGCTTTACCGCACAAGATGAATCTGCATAACCACATCTTCAGAAAGGCCATGTACTCAACTTCAGACAAAGGGCCATCAGACATATGTTTTTGGATATTTCTCTTATATCCAACTCCTGTTTTTACACTTGTTTGCCTGGAGGAGCCTTTGTACTTGTGTGGGTACACGGATCCTGTAACATCAAGGCCGGTTATCATATATACATCGGCCAAAGTGGGAGACATTGGCCCATGGTCAAAAAGAAAAGCATTGACACCATTCGACCAAAAATGACAGGCTACAATAAGAAGATTCTCATTTTTTGGTGTTTCAACCAAGGATAATTCCAAACAATGGGCAATGCGAAGGCTGTCCCAATTGCTTGTTTTAGCACTGTCATCGTCAAGCATCCTCTTGTACCAGTTTCTCCAACCTGCAATTGGGGGCAGGGGCCAGTCTTTGAAAGCATCTTGCCATTCATGGGGTTTCGACAAGGCTTCTTCGAAAGGGATTCTCTGAGATTCGGCTTCAATGAACTCAAAAGGGTCGGAAGTTCCTACGGGCCCGAGGAAATAGGATGGTGATTGGTCCTCAACGGGAATCAAAATCTCGGTGGCTAGAGCCTATCAAGAACAAAAAAAGGCAAAAGGAAAAATCTAAGATGGAATTCGATAAAGGTAATACCAAATAAGCCTTAGGAGGATAAGATTTACCTGAAGAGCCTGGTCTTGGTCCGCCATTTGGAGATTTGAGCTCGAAAGATTGATGAACTAGGGTTTGGATCTAAGCGAAGATTCCAACAGTTTGAGGAGGAAAGAACGGGTGTTGAACGAATTTAGCTCGGAGACGTTGAGCATTTATAGTCAATTCCGGAATAAAATCACCTTTTATCCCGTAATTGAAGGGGCATATATTAACACCAAAAATTGGTACAGGAGAGAGACTGACTTGTGGGCCGAGTTTGGTAAAGAAACACCATTCGGCAGGAAATTTTCCTCAGAGGATTCGGTAAAGGTACCTGCGGTCGGTAGCGCGCCATCTTTCGGCAAAAGGGCTGTTTGCGCTTGGAAAAGGAAGTGTTCGAGAATACATGATGACGTGGCCTGAATATACGGAAGGGACAAATTGATGACAGGTGCAAGACGGACATTGTCACCGGGGCATTAATGTTGTACTCGTGATCGACTAGGAGTCGTATTAGGACAAGGGTAAAAATATAAACCCTTAGTGTTTGTAATAGGGACGGATTTTTTCACAACAAACCAGCCCTGCGCCAACCTTCGAGTCCTTTAGTCGAGTTGTTGAGTTCTTCAAGAGGAGCCATCGATCCGTCGACCTCCGTAAGTACCGGCAACCTTGTATCATGTCTAGTATCATGCGGTGGATTTAGCACGTGATGCAAGTAGTCTTGTTACCATGCTCAGTATCATGCGCTGGATTTAAGCTTCGTTCAAGAAGGTTTCTTGTTAGATCATGAGCCATGCGGTAGGCTAAGATCTAGCTTGGAGCTAGTTAGCGGCTCTATTAGATTTGGCAAGATCTAATAGATTCATTAAGTTACCACGTGTTGCTTTGGATTTTGTTTTATGTTTAATTCATGTAACACTCTTTTGCCCAATCTAGATTGATTAGTTTCGGCTCTATCTCTTTGAGATCCATGTGTTATACTTTCAAGACTTTGGTTTTATATGGTAAACGGATCACATGCCTTCAACAGCCGAATTTAGATCAATCTAGATTGTCACGTGTTGCGGGTTCAAGTTTGTTGACTTTTCAACGTTTGTTCCTTCTCCACAAAACCCGAATCGGCTGTACAGCTGTATTCGGTAATTCCTTTACGAGTGAAACGTGTTCATAAGTTCGTTTTAAATAATGAATGCTTTTAACCTTCCATGTTTAGATTGTATTATGCGGTGGATTGATCTATCCTTGGTTGGTGGTGTGATTTCAAACAAGTCGTATCATGCGGTGGATTAACTTGTTTTGTTTTCACGCTCGACGGGTTATAAAGTACCTAGACATGCGGTAGACTAGTGCTTTTGGCCTATGCATGCTTGTTTAATTCAAATTTATAATCATGCTTCATCTTTATTTGTTTTATTGTAATTTATCTTCGAAAATCGGTCATAACCACGTGCGTGCAATGTTGTTTAAACAAAGACTGATCTTTCGTCATTCTTACGTCATGCATTCGGCTATATCTTGCTTTCATGTTTTAGAGTTCCCGAATGATATTCAAATTGCCAACAGATAGCTTGTTGTAGCTATATGTCGTTTTAATTGGCTTTATAGCCGTAAATACGGAACTGTCTGGTACCACCCGGCAAGTTCCAGGTTTTATCTAACTGCTTTTCATCCTTTGTCAGTTTCAGGAAAATTGACTGGCACGCTTCGGATTCAGCACGTGTGTAAAGCCAGCTTTGTTCGGCTTGCTGTGTGCTTGGCGTGAAGTACTGATTTTGCATCAACAGTGAGGAAGAGTGATGCAACCATGGAAGAAAACTACAGGCCTTTATCGACAACCTCTTCGAGGAGGCACTCGGTTTCCGGGTCTCCTCGAAGTATGGAGGAGGACACGGCACCGCCGAGGAGGAATGATACTCTTCTCCTCGGTGGCATGAGGGCCACATGATGCTCGTCTATGAGGTTCACCGAACCTCATGGATGTACGGAGGAGCCGCCCGTCCGGCCTCACCGCTCGACACGATCATCCGCTCCACCTCCACACGCTCCGTGGTATTCCAATCGGTTTATCATCACGACGGAGGAGGAGGAGGAGAAGCTCGCTCGCTTTGAGTAGAGGCTTGTAGTGAACGTCGACTTCGACGACCAAGCTCTCCACATATTGGGTTTTCATACGGAACACCTAGGATGGGTGCAATTCTCCAACGGAGTGTCGGCAAACACCACAAGGGATTCGCCTTGGAAATTCTCATGACCATGGCGCATATCCTTGATGGAGGAGCGAGTCTCTCATTCTGTTTGGAGGGAGTTGAACAAGTGAATCCCTATGAGTATATTTGGGAATTACTCGGTTTTCAAAAGGGAGCCCCGAGACAAGTAGATGTGCATGGAGGCACATTGGAAGGATTTTAGAGTATGATCGCGGGAGAAGCTAACCGGCAAAGAAATAGTATCCGGAACCCCATCATCCAAGTGTTTCACTCATGGATGTGCAAAAGGATTCTGTGGAGAATGAGAGAGACAAAGATAACCAACACGGAGTTGAATTGGCTTTGCTCGGCTTTAATTGCCAGGCAGCCAATAGACCCCTCTCACCTCATGATCAACCGGTGGTGTTATGAAGCAACATCGGGTTCGGGAGATATTCGGGGTGTTACCTCTCCATGTTGGCTATCTCTTTGAGACAGGTATTACAAGGAACCCGGAGCCTCTCTTACCCAGGACTTCCCATTTGAATATATGAAGCGAAGCAATAACATAATTGGAGATGAGAGAGGAGGCTTCAAAGTGGCCAAAGTAAACTTACCTCTTCCGGATAGAAGATTAAGACTTTTTCTTGAGGGGAAAGAAGATTGGTTAGAGGAAGGACTTCTTGTGCCGGCGAAGAAAAAAATAAAAGAGGAAGGATTATAGGAGAAGGTTCTTCCACGACCCAAGAAGGAGGTGCACAACAAATTTATGTGCCACCATTTGGAGGAATTCTGGGCTGCCATGTTACTACGGTGGTGTACCAATGCAAGCATGGGAGAGTGGTGCAGCCATGACCCCACCAATTTTGCGGTGCCCAATGTAGCCTTTGCGGAGTCATATGCACACCTTCTTCAACCACAACAAAATGTGGCCATCATTGGAGGATGCGCTGCAAAAAACATGCAAAATATCGCAGCCATCCAAACCAATGCAAACCAAATGGGCGAAGGAAATGCAAACATCGCTTATGAGCTTGGACGCCTTCACTTAGCACCACCGGAACAATTCATAGGAAGAGTGGTGCAATCCTATTATAAGCAAGGGTACAACAACCAATACTATCAATATCAACCACCGGAAAAAGATTAGAGAGAGGAGGAGCTTTAGTTATCTTTCTTTTACCCCCCCCTTTTCTTTAATTTTCAGCTTTTATGCACCTATGTTTGCGTAGTGTTTTTAGTTTTTATTTAAATTTCCAACATGTGTGTTAGTTTTTTATTTTCATGATGAATAAAGTCACCACCTAGTTTTTACCTTTGGTAAAGTTACAAAGTTTGTGCCATGATGATATATGATTATAATTGCTGCTTTGTTTATCTTTGTAATTGTTTTATGCATGATTAAGCTAATGCTCTCTTAAAATACAAATCTGAAATTATCTAAATGCTAGCATAATCTTTAGTGGAGGTTATGATAAAATAAAGACCCATAGTGTTTTATGTGCTCTCAAGTTTTAGATGGATTAAAGATGATTTATTTTTGTTCTTAAAAGTAATGCTAACCTTGTCATAAATACCACTTGCATGTTGCTCTACCTATCCAGAGCCATATATATTTGAGTGCAAAAACTTAGTTTACAAGGTTTATTTTTGGGTGAGTTATTCCAGGCCTTGATTTCTCTGGCCCGAGACTAAGAAGCTGGTCATTCTGTTTTTGTGTATCTATCTTATTGCTAGCCTCTTATCCGTGCATTGTGTATCCCCACATCGGAGATCTTACAAACCTCGCCGGATAGCCACCCTTAAAACCAAAAATCATCTTTTGTGATTACCTCCTTGACCACAACCTATCGTTGAGAATGGATCATCAATTCAAGGAAGATTGCAAGATGGTGTCAAGATTGAAGATTTCAAGTATCTCTCCGAAGGAAAAGTATTTCCGGTACCTACCTTATCTCTATCACCTCTTTGTCCGAGGACGAGCAACGTCTAAGCATGGGGGAGGAGGTAGGTACAATGCTTTTAGAGTTCAAAGGGGAGCAAACAAAAAAATTTGATGAGAAAGAAAGAGAAAAAAATGAGAAAGGAAAAGGAAAAAAAGTGAGTATAAAGAAAAAATGAGAAAAGAAAAAAAATATGAGTATGTATGATATAAAAATAAAATAAAGTGAACTCCCCGATTCTTTAAAGTGCATTAGGAATTTCAAGGACTCAAGATTTAAAAGATCCAAACTCATCATTCCAACCATGTGCAATCCGATAATGAGGACTTCCTTTGTGCCTCGGAATCACTCTTTGCCATTTGCACATGTCCACCTATCTCAAGTGTGTGTATTTTTCTCTCCCCTCCTTGATATAACATTATTTTCCAATGACCTTTCTGACGAGTCTCGGTAAGACCATGAGAAGCTTGTCTTGTTTTGACAACATCTCATTTATAATATCTTGGTAGGACTAAACTTTCCCAAACAGCTCCATATAAAAGCCTACCACATATATATGTTATGAGAGGGAAAGGAGTAGAATAAATAGGCTTGAGAGACAAGATGAGATGAGAGTTCTTGAGCAAGATGCAAGGCGGTTTAAATTTTTGAACTTGGTTTAGCTCCTTTTCATCTCGTTCTTTATTTCAAAATTTCTGAGATCCATTTGAATTTTGGGAGCATGTTAATACTTGTGGGATAAGCTTAATTAATAATCTACCCTCTGTAGGGATGAAGGATAGTACCTTATGAAACTTTAATGAATTGAACTTTTGAGAGCATTATGTTTTCTCGTGTATGCTCAAGTGCAAGATTTAAACAATGAAGGGCAACAATGATATCCATCGAAGGCTTACTCGAGGACGAGCAAGGTTTAAGCATGGGGGAGATGTTGACGGTGAAATTCCGTCAACCTAGCCATGAGTTTAACTTCGGGTTTGCATGAGTTTTATATCTTATCCGTTGGTACTAACCCCCTTGGTATAACAAGTTCATTCGTGCATGTCGGTTTTGGAGTTTAGTGTTTATGCAGGGTTTTAGCGTTGAAAGCAAGACTTCCGGGATAAGTTCATCAAGCACCTTGCGACAAGACCTTGAAGCCCGGTACAAGTCATGCAATGAAGCAAACATGACTCCAAGAAGCCCAGGGACCAAACCCGAGAAGATGACAAACTCGGAGGACCTAGCCAGAAAAGTGCCGAATCTTGCGAGACAAGGAGCTTCGTCAAACTCGGAGAGAAACTGACGACAAGGGCCCACATGCAGAAGGGGGAAGGATCTAGAAGACTCGAGAACCAACGCTGGGCGAAGGAGGCAACGAACTGGGCCGAAATGGGCCCAGGCCGGTCGGCCTAAGCCGGTCGGCCTAGGCCGGCCGGCCCAGCCCGTTTCGAGGTCTAGTCGCCCCCCTTTGACCTAGACTCCTCTCAGGCTATTTATAGCCCCCTGACCGAGAGCCACGCATCAACCAATTCGTCATCTGCCGTCGAGGAGCAGAGAAGCTTGAGGGACACCATCTTGGAGATGAGGGTCGTGCTAGTTGTCTAGGGTCTCCCTAGCCGACGTGGGAACCTTGCATGGAAGACCACGTCGGAGCTCCGGAGCAAGGATCAAGATCGAGGTAGGATCCCGGTGGTGATCTTGTTCATGTAATCATTCATGGTGAAGTTTTTATAGTGAATCCGATTTCTAGCGATCAAGTGCCTTCTCGATGATTTTGTTTTCCCCTTGGTTTTGCTTCTTCCCCAATCTAGTCTATAGCTAGATTGCATAGGGTGCTCTTGTAGCCGCAGTGGCTAGAGGTGCATACCGGACCGACCAAGTGATTTCAACTTGTTCTTGTCGAACTCGCCCTAGACTACCCGCATGAATAGGAGTACGTTGTGACAGAACGGGGGCTCTGAAAGTCGGGCATTTTCGGAATCGGACCAGATCCCCTTACCTTTCGCCATGCGCTGAATTCCAATCAGTTGACACTTTGCACAAGAACTAGCAAGAAATGAAATGATATGAAAAACTAGGGAAGCTTGCGACGTCTACTTTCATTTGAATAGGAACATAGGCATCCCGCGAGGTGCGAAACCAGGTTTAAAGATGCTTTTAATGAGATTCGCTTTTTTATCTTCATCTATCTCGTTTGGAGCTACAACATAAGCATGATCTAGACTCTCTAGATCGGTCATCTCTTGCTTTCTCTTGCTACCTCTTTAGTAGATTAGATTAGATGTGTTTTCTTGATGATATCTTAGATTAGACGCAACTTGATTCTTCAAAAGGATTTTCCTTGCTTTACTAGATTGAATCCTTGCATTGCACATTGTTCCACAGATTCGATACCTTGCGTTCACCACTCGAGGGAAGAAGGGTCCCTTGACTACGACGGGGGATTTGTCCGCTTGCAAATCCATATGAACTTTGATACGAATATACACCGTCAACAGAGGGATAGTGCGCAGGGCCTGAGCTGGCAGGTGCTGCTGTTTTGCAAAGAATTGGCATCCTTTGCACCTCTTGACAAGGTCTTTAGCGTCAGTTACGGCCGTGGGCCAATAGAATCCAGACTGATACGCTTTGCCGACCAAGTTGGTGGATGTCGCGTGACAGCCACACTCGCCGCTGTGAATCTCAGCTAAGAGCTTTAGACCCTCTGATCGTAGGATACACTTCATCAAGATGCCAATGGAGGCAGCCTTCCTGTATAGGTCGGAACCAATCACGACGTAGTTAGCACTTCGTGTCGTGATGCGTTCTCGCTCTGCCTTGTCGTCGGGGACAAGTTGGTCGAGTATGAAGTCTATGAAGGGCTTGCGCCAATCATCCTCTTTTTCAGACATGAGCACATCGCGGGGAGGTGCTGAGCTTTGGTGGTTTGAAGGCGACTCTGGATTATCAGGATCTAGGAGCTTGATTGAAGGCTTGCGTAGGTCTTGGACGAACACACCTGCTGGGACTAGAGCTCGACGAGAGCCTAGTTTGGAAAGCACATCGGCGGCGATGTAGTTGTTTCGTGGGATGTGCTGGAATTCGATCCCCTCAAAGTGGCCTTCAAGTTTACGAATCTCAGTGCAGTAAGCATCCATTGTGTCCTTAACGCAGTTCCACTCCTTATTGACTTGCTCGATGACGACCTTGGAATCGCCAAAAGCCAGTAGTCGCTTGATGCCAAGGGACACTGCTATTCGGAGCCCGTGGATCAGGGCTTCATATTATGTGCCATTGTTGGAGGCCTTGTAATGAATCTGCAGGACGTACTTGAGCTGCTCTCCCTAAGGAGAGATAAGTAACACGCCTACGCCTGCTCCTTTGAGGTTGAGGGCACCGTCGAAGTACATTATCCAGTGTTCGGGCCGCACCTTGGGAGGGGGCATTTGGATCTCTGTCCACTCAGATACGAAGTTTGCGAGGATCTGCGACTTGATCGCTTGCCTGGGGCAGAACTCAATTTCGAACTCTCCAAGCTCGATTGACCACTTGACAATGCGGCTGTTGGCGTCGCGGTTGCGGATGATCTCTCCTAAGGGGAATGAAGACGGAACCACGATCTTGTGAGCTTGGAAGTAATGTCGAAGGTTTCTCGACGTAATCAGGAGCGCGTAGAGTAGCTTCTGAGGTTTTGTATAACGTGTTTTAGCGTCAGCCAGGACCTCGCTCACGTAGTACACAGGTCGTTGAACAGGGCAGGCCTGCCCTTCTTCTTCTCGCTCGGTGACGAGAACTGTGCTGACCACATTAGTGGTGGCAGAGATGTAGAGTAGGAGTGTTTCCTTCAGTATTGGAGGTGTCATAACTGGTGGTGTTGTCAAGGACTCTTTGAGAGCCTCGAAAGCTTTCTGGGCTTCGTCGTCCCACGCGAACTTGTTGGCCTTCTTCAATAGCTTGAAGAAGGGTAATCCTTTTTCACCGAGCTTGCTGATGAAACGACCTAGAGCCGCCATCATGCCGGCGAGCTTCATGATGTCTTTCTTGTTGGATGGCTTGGCCATCTTGCGTATAGCGTCGACCTTCACTAGGTTGGCTTCAATGCCTCGGTGTCCGACCATGAAGCCCAGGAGCAATCCGGAGGGGACACCGAAGACACACTTTGTTGGGTTGATCTTCCACTGAAACTCTCGTAGATTGGCGAAGGTTTCGGTGAGGTCGACGTTGAGCTTGTCTTCCTCTGTAGTCTTGATGACCACATCATCTACATAAGCATCGACGTTCTTCCAGATTTTGGTCTTCAAGCACTTCTGGATTGCCTTCTGGTATGTTTCTCCAGCGTTTTTCAGGCCAAAGGTCATGACCTTGTAACAACAGATGCCATGAGGCGTTATGAACGTTGTTTAATCTTCATCGTCAGGATGCAAGGCTATCTGATGATACCCTGAGTAGCAGTCGAGGAAGCAGAGTAGGATGCTACCAGCCGTGGAGTCCTCGACCTGATCAATACGAGGAAGAGGGAACGGATCCTTCGGGCAATGCTTGTTAAGGTCGGTGTAATCAATACACATCCTTAATCCACCAGTTTTCTTTGGTACAAGAACCGGGTTTGCGAGCCAAACCGGGTGTTGACATTCTCTAATAAAACATGCAGCTAAGAGCTTACAGACTTCTACTTCTAGAGCTTGTTTTATAGCTTTCGCAAATCGCCGGAGCTCCTTGATAGGTCGAGCGATCTTGTTAACTTCAAGTCTGTGCTCAGCCAGCTCCGGGGACACCAGGCATGTCGGATGGGCTCCATGCGAAGATGTCAGCGTTGTCCCTGAGGAAGCTGGTGAGCGCGAGTTCCTATTTGGGGTCGAGGTCGGTCCCGAGGCAAACCTTCTTGACAGCTGGACTTGGGTCCAAAGCCGTGCTTGTACGCTTCTGCTCTGGTGCCTGAAGGGTAGTTTGATCGATCTTGGCTGCATGGGCGACCATGACCGTTGCTGCGGCTTTGATCACTGAATCTTTGGAGAGCTCGACGGTGGCGCTTTCACAATTGTAGGAGACCATGATGTCCCCGAGGATGGAAAGGATTCCGTTTGGCGGCAGCATCTTCATGATGAGGTAGGTGTGATGTGGTATAGCCATGAATTTGGTGAGCATAGGTCGTCCGAAGATGTCGTGGTATGATGAGCGGAAGTCCGCGACCTCAAATGTGAGGTACTCCGTTCGGAAGTTCTCCTCTGTGCCAAAGGTGACCGGAAGGCATACACAACCTATGGGGTACGCAATCTTTCCGGGCACGACCCCGTAGAAGGGTTCATATCTTGCTGAAGTCGAACTCCATCTTGCGCGGCGTCTCTGTGAAGATGATGTTTAGGCTACTACCTCCGTCGATGAGGGTCCTAGGCAGCCAGGCCCCATTGACTATGGGGTTGACAACCAGCGGATAGGTTCCGGGGTCAGGGATGTGAACCCAATGATCTTTTCTGGAGAAAGTGATTCGGAATTCAGACCACCGCAGAGGTCGCGGGTTTTCAGTGTTGACGTGCCCGATCTCCCTGGCGTTTGATCGAGTCTGTTGGTTGCTTCTGATCGCTTGACGACCTCTGACGATGAAGTTGATCTCACGGTTGGCCTTCTGGAATGCGTCGTTGGGGTTGCCCCCTTTGGGCGGCGGCGGAGGGGTCCACTCTTTCCGATTGTTGTCCTGGAGGTTGTGGTCATCTTGGCAACGTCGATCATCGCGTCGGTCGTTGTGACGATCATCGTGGCGATCGTCACGACGATCACTTCTGTCATGCCTGTCGGTGCGGTCATCGCGACGGTAGTCATCGCGTCTGTCGTCGCGACGATAATCACGTCGATCCCTATCGTCGTTGCGAGGATAGGGCCTACGGTCACGGTAATCTCGTCGATCAGGTCGACGGTTACGATTGTCGAAGCGTTGACCACCATTGCGATCATCGTTACTGTTGCTCCTGGTCTTCTAGGAGTTAGATGGTACTCCAAGGGTGCGCTTTAGCTGCTCGCACTCCCTCATGATGTGCTTGGCGTCGCGGTGGAACTGGCACTGGTCGTCCATGACCATATTGAAGTCACCTTCGAGGAAGGTGGAAGGTCTTGGTGGATCTGCTACATAGGCTTCGCCGGATCGCTTGCGCGACCTGGTGCCTCTATCATCGTGGTCTTCTCCGTTGAAGTCGTGCATTACCGCATCTTGCGTGTCGACCAGTTTGTCGACGTAGGCCATGAGGTCACCAATGGTTTTTGCATCGGCTTCGTGGATCTTCTCGAACAACTTGATGTTGGTGATTCCCTTTTTGTAGTAGGCAATGACGTCGTCATCTTTGACACCTGCAAGGGTGTTGAGGTTCTCGAAGTAGCGGTTAGTGTACTCACAGAGAGTTTCATCACTTCTCATCCGTACTCTGGCGAGGAGAAGAGGCGAGATAGAGTCGCCCAGGAGGTGATGCACTCTACTGGAAGGTTGTCGAGCCACAGGAGTGGTGCCTTGCCCATCACGAGGGGGAAGTATCCGGCCATGTAGTCTTCATTGCCTCCAGAGGCACGCGCCGCTATGTTGTACATCTTAAGACATATACTTGGGTCGGAGCGACCGTCGTACTTCTCAATGGCTGGCTTGAAGTCTTTGGGGTATCTGATCGTCCGAAGATGTCGTGAGAAAGCTGGGAAATTATTGACCGCTCCCGGGCTTGCAGATGGGGAGTGAGTCGCGGGGGTGACATAGAGGTCGTCGGGAGGGCCGTTGTGTTGGTCATACTAAGCACGTCGCAGGAGTTCCTGGTCATGCATGATCTGGAGATCTGTAGCATGGATGGGGTTGTTGGCGTCAAGTGCGTCAGGGACCCCGTGCTCGCGGGCGTAATTAGCACGTCGTGCTATCTCGACTTCATCTCTTACGCGGTGGCGCTGGCTTCCCTCAGCACGATTGGCCTGGACCAGAGGAGGCTGAGCTCCCACGTTGTGTCTTGGATTCGGGGTGACGTTTGCCTGAATATTGGCAGCATTGGCTGCGTTGTCGACGACGTTACCAGTGGCATTGGCCAGGTCGTTTGCTGGGGCATTAGCCGCAGAGTTGGCTGGAGCGTTGGCTGCAGCATTGGCAGCGGGATTGGCAGCTAGGTTGGCCGGCTGTGCTACTTCGTTTTCACCCCGACCTTCTTCAGCCACCGGGTTGAGAGGACCCTGGCTATGATGTCGCTGACGAGGACGCACCGATCTGCTTCTGGAGTAGGATGTTGCTGCAGATCTGCTGTATCCGGGACCTCTTTCTTCGATTTGAGCGACTGCAACGCGGACGTTGGCTTGGAGGTGCCGGATCATTGGGGAATCTTCAAGGTGATTTAGGGCGGCAAAAGCGGCTCCCATGTTGGTTTGTGGTGAGTTGTAACCTTCAAGTCCGTCGCGCTCGAAGTCCCTGAGGAGGTCTCGCGCACGCAGTCTGTTGGCACGAGGTGGATCATCTTGGCGTCGCTACTGTGGGGCAGCTGGTGCCACAAGTGCTTGTTGCCAGGCGTTGGCGTTGGCTTGTCGGGCATAGACCTGTCCGGCGTTGGCATAGACCTGTCCGGCGTTAGCCGGTTGTAGCCTGCACCTGGGGCAGCAGCTGCGATCTCTTGATGTCGTTGGACAACTCAGGCAGCAATGGCGTTTTCACGTTCTTGTCATTGCTCGTCTGTTTCTCCATCTTGTGGCGGTACATCCGCAGAGACGACCAAGATCTGGCGATCTAGGGTCTCGAACTCTTCTCCCGGATAGTTCGGGGAGATCGTTGTGTGGGCGACCTGGAACGCAAGGCGGTCCGGAGACGACTCTTGGTTCAACCGGCGGCGGTGGGCTGCAGTAAGAGGTCGGCGAAACTTTTTGAGGACACGACACTGGCGTGCGGTGTGTTTGGACTTCTCGTGGACAGGGCAGGGTTCGCCGAGATGATTCCTGCGGCTTCCACGATCTTGAGAGTTGAATACAGATTCGATCTGGATCTTGCGTTTCATGTAGCGTGATGCTACGTGAGCGGCGTTGCGCAAGCCAAGAGGCATGCTAGAGGTCGAAGGAGTCGTGTGGGGGCATTTGACACGCTCACAGACTTTGATTGTGTCAGAGAGCATGCCCTCGATGTGATCGATCCCGGCAATTAGGTCGCTAGGAGTGGGTGGGTGGGTGGGTCTTCTTCGACATATCTATTTCGATCTGTTGGTTGGTGGTGATCGCGTTGCCTTCAATGACGAGGCAGGCGGCTGGAGCGGTGGATGTCACCAGCATCGAGCCAAAGTAGATGTCGACGGGGTTGGCGAGGAAGTCCGCCATGCTCTCCGGGAAGATGATGTCGTTGGTCGAAGCCATCGAGTTGCACGAAGAACCTTGAGTCTGCCCCTACCTGGCGCGCCAACTGTCAGATGGTGAGATCTGGACAGCACACGGGGGTGTTAATCCCTGTGGTTTATTTGTTCGGCGGGGAGGATTGTAAGGCTAAGAACTCGAAGGTCGCACACGAGTACGTGGAACACAGAGAACATGGCGAGTTTATACTAGTTCGGGCCTCCGGAGAGTGATACCCTACGTCTAATTGTCGGTGTAGATTGCTTGAGGATTGGTCGGATTAGGTACAAGGGGTCGCCTCGTCCGCCTTATATTGGCCAGCGGATGAGGTCGGTTCCCAGACTCCTGGTCGGTTACGATCAGGAGACCTAAGTCTACGTTACACATCTTGCCATATCCTGTCGATCTGCTTTAGGCGAAGTCCACCGAGGTCTTTGTCTTGTACGCCAAGTCTTGAGGTCGTGATGAACTAGGTTGTCTGGGGGATCTTCTGGAAGGTCTTCAAGAGGTCGTGTGGGCCGCCAACTAGGTCGGTTGGGCCCACTGACAGGTCGGCGGGTCTTTTAGTAGGCCGGACCCGCTTGTCGGGGACGGCCGTGAGCCTGGTCGGTGGGGACCCAGGGGTACCCATGTCTCACAACAACCATAACTGCAAAAAACATAATTTAATCAATTTTTCCAATTATACTAATTATGTGAATTATGTGAATTATAACCATTTCTTCACAGTTTAAAACAAATTTAAACGAATTATGTGAATTTAAATAATTTTCTGCAAATTTTATAGCAATTTAACCTAATTATGTCAATTATAACCATTTCCTAGAAGTTTAAAACAAATTTAAATGAATTATGTGAATTTAAATAATTTTCTACAAATTTTATAGCAATTTAATCCAATTGTGTCAATTATAACCATTTTCTAGAAGTTTAAAACAAATTTAAACGAATTATGTGAATTTAAACCATTTTGTACGAATTTTACATCAATTTAATCAAATTATGTCAATTATAACCATTTCCTAAAAATTTAAAACAAATTTAAATGAATTGTTTGAATTTAAACTATTTTGTAATAATTTTATAGCAATTTAACCTAATTATATCAATTATAACCATTTCCTACAAGTTTAAAACAAATTTTAACAAATTATGTGAATTTAAATAATTCTCTACAAATTTTATAGCAATTTAATCTAATTATGTCAATTATAACCATTTCCCACAAATTTTAAATGAATAAAAACAAATTATGTGAATTTAAACTATTCTCTATGAATTTTATATCAATTTAACTAACCTAAGTTAACTAAACTAAATTTCTAAATTAAATTTAACTAAACTAAGTTAACTAAAATAAATTTCTAAACTAAACTAAGTTAACTAAACTAACTAACTAATATAAGTTAACTAAACTAAACTAACTAAGCTAGACTAAATTTAGAAACATAACTCAAAAGTGCTCCGAAGGGTTGAAAGTCGGAGGTTTGGAGGAGTGAGGGAGGAGTGATGGAGGGGTCGGCGGTAGGGGCTCGGCCCCTTATATAGGCGCGGCGCTGCCGCCGTGGCCCAGGGCGCCAAGTCATTGCCGCCGTGGGGCACGGCGCTAACCACGGCGGCAGGAACCTGGCCCCACCGAACATTACAGCCGACCTTTGGTGTCACCCCTAATGTCGTGCCCCACAGCGGTAGGAATTCCTGACGCCGTGTGGTACAGCGCCAGATGTACATGTGTTGAAAATTTTGATTCCAAATTTTATTTTTCGAAAATCACGACAAAATAAATATAAAATAAAATTCGAGAACGGTTTTTGGTTGGGACGAGGACCCAGAATCGAACAGGCCGAAAATGCCGAATTATATATATATATATATATATATATATATATATATATATATATATATATATGGGTCCGAAAATCAGGTCTAAAATGAGGCCTAAAATGATGTCGGGCCGGCTGACTTGTGGGGCCTTAGAGCATCTCCAGTGGGGGCCATCATATGGGCCTATACTCCAAAATTTGGAGGTTTTGTGCGAAAACCCAACTCCAGCAGTGTCGGTGTTTTAGACCGGCAACCTACTAAGGGGAGTACCCGAGGTAGATGAATGTGACTTGCCGAGATCGGTAACTCAAAGGAAGAGACACGTGGCACACAATTTAGACAGGTTCGGGCCGCGAGGTGCATAATACCCTACGTCCTGTATGCTGCGTAGCTCTGGATTGATTGGGCACAATTACAAGATGGTGCAATAGTGCGCCGTGGGTTGTATGAGATGAGATCTGATGCTAGAGATCGGTCCCTGCCTCGCCTTATATAGTCCGGGAGGCAGGGTTACAAGTCGGAGTAGGGAGAGAGTACTAGTCGAGTACGTCTAGGATTCCTCCATACAGTGCGGAACATGTACAGCTCCCTAACCGAGTACTACTCCTATGTAGTCCTTGTGCTCCACGCCTTCAGGTGCCGTGTAGCGCAAGCCGGGTAGTCCCAGGGGCCCACCGAGTAGTCGGTCCTGGTACCCACCGAGGTAGTGGGCCCAGGGAGGTCCATACGACAAGCCCCCGAGTACTTTGTAGTCGAGAAGGATAGCTTCAAGTAGTCTTGACGGCCTTAACGAGTAGTCCTCAAGCGTCCCTGAGTGCTACAAGTCAAAAGTCCTCAAGAGTAGTCGAAGCATCCCGAGGCTGGAATGTACTCCAGCTGATGTTTGAGCAATCTTGAAGTCTTCTCGAGTAGTCCCAAGCGTCCTCGAGCACTGCCTTCGAAGGTCTTCAAAAAATGCCCGTCTTGTCTTGAAGCCAGAGCTGATATGGAGGTGCAATTGCAAAATCGCACTCCATATGGAGTAGCCCCCGAGCCTTAGGTTGAGCCGCAGGCTCTGGCTGAGGGTCCATATGAAGTCTTGGCAAAAAAATCCCGAAAAATCCGGAGAGAAAAAACCGAAGGACACGTGGCACGGAGCCCCCGAGCCTTGAGTCGAGTACTTCCTCCCGAATTGAAGGGTCATCTTGAAGAATGTGTCCTGAGATGCTCTTGAGACTAGCCGCTTCCCAGGTAGTCGAGTAGAAGTAGCCGAGCCCCCGAGGTGAGACGTGTCGACTAGTAGAATATGAAGGGTCACGCTGAGCCGCTGAGTCAGCCGCGCATGGACTTATCGATCTGGCCGTTGGAGGGCCTGTTTGACTTATAAATATAAGCCAAAACCCTTAGGGTTTTTCACCCATTCGAGCTGCAGCCATTTCGTTTCCATCTGAGGTAGATCTACTCCCAGCGCACGCTGCCGCCGTAGTAGATCCAAGTGCGCCGCCACCCAGAGCTTTTAGGGTAGCCCCCTAGCGGATGCGCGTGAAGACGCTTTGTACTTGGAGAATGAAGCCGTCACCATCCAAGTCGTCAAAGGCCGCCGGGAAGAAGAGGGGCCGCGAAGAGGCCGCCGCGGCCGCCATCGGAGTAGCGCCACCAATGTCTCCACCGCGGGCTGATCCAAGCCGCGAGTGGAAGAAGTCCAAGGTGAAGACGGAAGATCTGTTGGCCCTCCTGAACAGCGGGTTCATCCGGGAGAAAGAGGTCGACATGTGGAGGGCCGCTGCTGGAGATCCATATCCAATGGAGAAGGCCGAAGACGAGATTCCAATGTTCGCGCGGTTCGTGGAGCGCGGACTCGCGCTCCCAGCGAGCGATTTCTTCAAAGGCCTCCTCGGGTACTACGGAGTTGAGTACTTGAATCTGAACCCAAACGGTATTTTCCATACCGCGATCTTTGTGCACTTCTGCGAGGCTTTTCTAGGGATCAAGCCGCACTGGATCCTTTTCCGGAAGTTTTTCCGGGTGAAGCCGCAGCCAAGTGCCACCAATCCAAGAGTAGTCGGAGGAGCCGGCATCCAATTGAGAGAAGACGCCGCGGAGCAGTACCTGGCGTACAAGCTTGTTGACTCCAACACTGACTGGAAGACAAGGTGGTTCTACATCACGAACCACCACCCTGGCCTGCCGAAGCCGAGCGGACGGTAGCCCAGGCACCGCGAGTGGTGGAACACGGAGCCCACCATGCAGGAGGGGATCTAGCTTCTCGAGCTGTTGGCACGCATCAAGGTGCTCAGGGAAGCGGGGCTGAGGGCCGAGCACGTGGCCTTCAGTTTCATGAAGCGGAGGGTGCAGCCATTGATGGCTCGAGACACCTTGGGCTTCGAGTACACCGGCGACGACAACACGTCGCGGATGCCCGGAGGCGAGGCGGGACGACGGCCGACATCATCGAGAGGCCGTCGCGGATCTTCAAGGATATGTCGCCGTACACGGCGTGCCCCGTCCAGAGTACTCGCCACGCGCCCGCCAAAGGAGGTGAGTAGTCGTACTCCCTTAGTCGAGTAGTCCTTACTTGGAGTAGACGTGCTGATGTCTTCGTGTCTTGCAGGATGACTTGAAAAAGTTCGTCTCCGAGCCGCAGCCGCCCCCGAGCGAGATCGAGATCCCGAAGGAAGGGAAGGCAAAAGAGCGGCGAGAAGTCGGTGAAGGTGATGACACCGTCATCGTGGAGGACACCACCGACGACGACGACGACGACGAGACGTTGCAGGACTGCTTTCAGTTGCGGTCGAGGTTTAGCCGTCCAGGCTTACCTCATGTGCCTCTGGTGCAAGACGCTCCGGCTAGCCTGGAGGCTAGCCTGGCTTCGCCGCCTCGGAAGCCGCGCAACCCCGCCCGGAAGCGGGTGGCAAAAAAGCTTAAGGTCTCAGAGACCACGCCTCAGGAGGTAAGATGTCTTGACTAGAGTAGTCGAGTACCCATCGCACGAGTACCCTTGCCGATGAGTAGTCTTCATTGTATGCAGGAGGTGCCGCCAATGGAGCCCGTCGAAGAGGGCGATGAAGGCGGATGGGACACAGTGGGGGAGCTGGCCGGAAGTCGTAGTCCTGCCCCCACTGTTGAGGAGCTCTTGGCGCAGTTGGAGCGCCACCCCCTGCTCCACAGGGGAGCACAGAGCCCGTAGCTACCACCGTTGAAGAGGTGGTGGCTTCGGGAGCCCAGGAGGGCACTGTGCCGGCCGCCGTTGCTGCAGAGGAGGCGGTAGCCGCAGGGGCGCAAGAGGAAGCGCCCGCCGAGGGTGGACTGGTTGATATCGCCAGCATCCTTGGTGCCCCGGCCGTGACAATAGTCCGGTCGAACTTGTAAGTACTGCATCTTCCCGAGTGGTACTTGTTGTAGTAGTCGAGGTTGACTGATGACCAATTGTGTGTGCTTCTGCAGGAAATCCACGGATCTGTCCTGGGAGGGGGATGAACCCTCTTCAGCGGTGGCGGAAGAAGTCGCGCCGCCCGCCGAGGAGTCCGCTCCTGCTTCCCAGGCGGTGCCTGTTGACGGTTAATAGTTGTATCAAAGTTCGTTTATGACTTGCAAGCGGACAAGTCTCCCGTCGTAGTCAAGGGACCCTTCTTCCCTCGAGTGGTGAACCCAAGGTATCGAATCCGTGGAACAATGTGCAACGCAAGGATTCAATCTAGTAAAGCAAGGTAAGCTATCTTATGAAGGTAAGTTGCATCTAATCTACTAACTCATAAAGAAAACGAATCTAATCTAATTTACTAAAGAGGTAGCAAGAGAAAGCAAGAGATAACCAATCTAGAGAATCTAGATCATGCTTATGTTGTAGCTCCAAACAAGATAGATGAAGATAGCAAAGCGAATCTCATTAAAAGCATCTTTAAATCGTGGCCTTCCCATCCGACTCCGAAAACATCCGCCTTTCGAGACCCCCGTTCTGTCACAACGTATCCCTATTCATGCGGGGAGCTTAGGGCGAGTTCGATAGAACAAGTTGAAATCACTTGGCCGGTCCGGTATGCACCTCTAGCCACCGCGGCTACAAGAGCACCCTATGTAATCTAGCCGCAAACTAGATCGTAGAAGAAGCAAAACCAAGAAGAAAACAAAATCATCGAGAAGGCACTTGATCGCTAGAAATCGAATTCACTTACAAACTTCACCATGAATGATTACATGAACAAGATCACCACCGGGCCCTACCTCGATCTTGATCCTCGCTCCGAGCTCCGACGTGGTCTTCCATGCAAGGTTCCCACGTCGGCTAGGGAGGCCCTAGACAACTAGCACGACCCTCATCTTCAAGTTGGTGTCCCTCAAGCTTCTCTGCTCCTCGGCGGCAGATTGCGACTTCCGTTCTGCGTGGCTCTCGGTCAGGGGGCTATTTATAGCTTGAGAAGCAATTAGGTCAAAGGAGAGGACGATTGGGCCCCGAATGGGGGCCGGGCGGCCGGCCCGGGCCCACTTCGGCCCATCCCGCGCGGCTCGCTTCGCCCGTGTTGCTTCCCACGTCTTCTAGATGTTCTCCCCTTTTGCATGTGGGCCCTTGACGTCGGTTTCTCTCCGAATTGGACTCAACTCCTTGTCTTGCAAGATTCGGCACTTTTCTCGGTTCGGTCCTCGAGTTTATCATCTTCTCGGGCTTGGTCCTTGGGCTCTTGGAGTCATGTTCACTCATTGCTTGACTTGTATCGGGCTTCAAGGTCTTGTCATGAGGTGCTTAATGAACTTATCCCGGAAGTCTTGCTTTCATCGTTAAAACCCTGCGTAAACACTTAACTCCAAAACCGACATGCACAAGTGAACTTGTTATACCACGGGGGTTAGTACCAATGAATAAGATACAAAAGTCATGCCAACACCGAAGGTAAACTCATGGCTAGGTTGACGGATTTTCACCGTCAACATCTCCCCCATGCTTAAACCTTGCTCGTCCTCGAGTAAGCCTTCGATGGATATCATCATTGCCAAAAAATGTTTAAACCTTGCACTTGATCATACATGAAAAAAAACATAATGCTCTCAAAAGTTTAATTCGTTAAAGTTCCATAATGTACTAGCCTTCACCTCTACGGAGGGTAGATTCTTATTAAGCTTATCCCACAAGTATAAACATGCTCACAAAGTTTAAATAGACCTCAGAATTTTTGAAATAAAGAACGAGATAAAGAAAAGCTAAACCAAGTTCACAAATTTAAATCATCTTGTATATTGCTCATGAACTCTCATCTCACTTGTCTCTCAAGCCTATATATTCTACTCCTTTCCCTCTCATAACATATATGTGTGGTAGGCTTTATATGGAGCTTTGGGAAAGTTTAGTCCTAACAAGATTTTATAAATGAGGTGTTGTCAAAACAAGACAAGCTTCTCATGGTCTTACCGAGACTCGTCAAAAAGGTCATTGGAAAATAATGTTAAATCAAGGAGGGGAAAGAGAAAAATACACACACTTTTAGATGAGTGGACATGTGCAAATGGCAAAGAGTGATCCCAAGGCACAAAGGAAGTCCTCGTTATCGGATTGCACATGGTTGGAAAATGAGAATGGATCTTTTAAACTTGAAGCCTTGAATGCACTCTTAGAGAACCGGGGAGTTCACTTTACGCATACTCATATTTTTTTTCTTTCTCATATTTATCATTCTTTTCTTTCTTTCTTTCTTTCTTTCTTTCATTATATATATTTTTTTCTTTACCTTGAAAGTCATGATTATCACTGGATTTTTTTTCTTTCATCATTCTTTTTTTCTTTTTCATCATCATTTTTTTTAAAATATTCCCCTTTTAACTCGAAAACTGCACCGTACCTACCTCCTCCCCCATGCTTAGACGTTGCTCGTCCTCGAGCAAAGAGACGAAAAATAAAGTAGGTACCGGGGTATTTTTCCTTGGAGAGATACTTGAAATCTTCGATGTCGGCACCATCTTGCGATCTTCCTTGAATTGATGATCCATTCTCAACGATAGGTTGTGGTCAAGGAGGTAAGCACAAAAGATGATATTTGGTTTTAAGGGTGGATATCCGGCGAAGTTTGTGAAATCTCCGATGTGGGGATACACAATGCACGGATAAGAGGCTAGCAAAAAGATAGATACGCAAAAATGAAATGACCAGCTTCTTAGTCTCGGGCCAGAGAAATCATGGCCTGCAATAACTCACTCAAAAATAAATCTTGTACACTAAAGTTTATGCACTCAAATATATATTAGGCTTTGGATAGGTTGAGCAACACACAAGTGATATTTGTGACAAGGTTAGCAATATTTTTGAGCATAAAAGACATCTTTAATCTATTCATAACTTGAGAGCACATAAAACACTATGGGTCTTTATTTTAATCATAACCTCCGCTGAAGATTAAGCTAGCATTTAGATAATTTCAGATTTGTATTTTTAAGAGAGCACTAGTTCAAACATGCATAAATCAATTACAAAGATAAACAAAGTGGCAATTATAATCATATATCATCATGGCACAAACTTTGTAACTTTACCAAAGGTAAAAACTTGGTGGTGACATTATTCATGATGAAAATAAACACTAAGATACATGCTGAAAAATTAAACTAACACTAAAAATTAAAGCAAAGCTGAAAATACTACGCAAACATAAGCACATCCAAGCTAAAAATTAAAGAAAAGGGGGTAAAGGAAAGATAACTAAAGCTCCTCCTCTCTCTAATTTTCCGCCGGTGGTTGATATTGATAGTCTTGGTTGTTGTACCCTTACTTGTAATAGGAATGCACCACTCCTCCTATGAATTGTCCGACGGTGCTAGGTGAAGGTGTCAGAGCTCATAAGCGAATGTTGCATTACCTTCACCTATTTGGTTTGCATTAGTTTGGATGGCTGCAATAAATTGCATGTTCCTTGCAGCGTATCCTCCAATGGTGGCTACATTTTGTTGTGGTTGAGGAAGGTGTGCATATGGCTCCGCAAAGGCTACGTTGGGCACCGCAAAAATGGTGGGGGTATGGCTGCACCACTCCCCCATGCTTGCATTTGTACACCACCGTAGTAATTCGACGGCACCGGGGTTCCTCCCAATGGTGGGACATAATTTTGTTGTGCACCTCCTTCTTGGGTCGTGGAAGATCCTTCTCCTATAATTCTTCTCCTTTATTTTTCTTCGCCGGCACAAGAAGTCCTTTCTCTAACCAATCTTCTTCCTCTCAAGAAAAAGTTTGAATCCTCAATCCGAAAGAGGCAAATTCACCTAGGCCACTTGGAAGCCTCCTCTCTCATCTTTACTCTTATATTTTCCTTTCTTCATATATTCCTAGGGAAGTCCCGGTAGGAGATGATTTGGGTTCCTTGTAATACCCGGTTTTAAAGAGATAGTCAACATGGAGAGGTAACACCCCGAACCAATATCTTCCGAACTCGATGTTGCTTAACAACACCACCGGTTGATCATAGGTGAGTGGGGTCTATTGGCCACTTGGCAATCAAAGCCGAGTAAAGCCAATTCAACTCCGTGTTGGTTATCTTTGTCTCTCTTGTTCTCCCAAAAATCCATTTGCACAAAAGTGACACACTTGGATGATGGGTTCGGATAGTATTTCTTTTTCGTTGATGGTCTCTTCCCGTGATCATACTCCAAAAACCTTCCCATGTGCCTTCATGCACATACTTGTTCCGGAGCTCCCTTTTGAAAATAGGGGACACTCGCCCATGGGTCTACGATACTAGAACATGCAATCGTTTCGAACATGAAAGCCAATCTAATCTATCGGGGATTGTGTTGAATGGATCCAAGGAAGCATTGAGGCCTTACTCCCTTTGCGGCATGGTTGCTAGCCTTAAGCATTAAAGTATTTCCAACAAAAGACGATAGATAGATAATCCAACAAAGTTTGATTACATCTCAAGATCGATTGCAACCCATGGATGAAAGGAGATTACCCCATCAAGGTACTAGAAATAGCATCGTTGATCAAGGTTACCCTTCCGACGGTGTCTTCCTTCTTCTCCTCTTGTGGGCTCCCTCCAACGGAATGAGAGACTCGGCACTCCTTCATCAAGGTTATGCGCCATGGTCATGAAAATTTCCTAGGCGAATTTCTTGTGGGTGTTTGCCGACACTCCGCTAGAGAATTGCACCGGTGTCCCGTGTGAAACCCAATATGTGGAGAGCTTGGTCGTCGATGTCGGCGTTCGCTACAAGCCTCTACTTAAGGCGAGCGAGCTTCTTCTCCTCCTCCGTCATGATGACATACCCCTCGGAATATCGCGGAGCATGTGGAGGTGGAGCGGATGATCGTGTCAAGTGGTGAGGTTGGACGGGCGGCTCCTCCATATGTTATTGAAGTTTGGAAAACCTAATAAACGAGTTTTGTGTGGCCCTCATGCCACCAAGGAGAAGAGTGTGATTCCTCCTCGGCGGTGCCGTGTCCTCCTCCATACTCCGAGGATGCTCGGAAACCGAGCGCCTCCTCGAAGAGGTTGTCGATGATGGCTTAGACGACGATGATCCCTTCTTCTTCGGTGAAAAGGCTTGTAGTTTTCTTCCATGATTGCAGCACTCTCCCTCACAGATAAATATCCGGGGTTTTCACCCGGTAACAAGGTACACAAATATTATTTTGGAGTCTGGACTTTGAGTGGATTAAGGATGTGGTTTGTTGCACGAAACAAACGCGGTGGATGGCTAAGTCTAAGGTGATTCCGGCCTACAAACTAGAGCACACGAACAAAGAGTTGGATGAAAGACTTACCTCTCTCCTCCTCTTAGCGCGGTTCTTCTCTAGTGCATTCATGTTGCTTCGTGATCGCGTACACCTTCCAAACGTTCCCGTCCACTCCTTCGCTTGCATTATTGCTCCTTCCACTTGATGCTTTCGCTTTGACTCACTTCCATACTCCCTTGCCTCACATGCATCCATGATATTCCTACAAAATAAAGCCTTGGCTGCCCCCCCATGCTTGTACTTTGCATGTGGTTTAAATATGTTGGAGGGGCATCCCGTGATGTATCATGGTGCATGCATGGTTAGGTTAACTAGATTGCCTCCCTTTAAGTGTGTTTAAGGCTAAGCACTCCTCTTATTTCGAAATTTTAAAAATATTTTTCAGAGCCATGCAAGAGCTCAAGCATAAATTTAGAGAAGTTTTTAACCCATTAAAAACAAATGTAAGTCGAAAACATTTTTCGACTACGTCCATTTCGGTCTCACCGGTATAGTTTGCCTTCATTAGTTGAGAGCAAGCTTTTCCCGGCTTGATCATGGGGGCATAGGTTTAGGTCCTAATTTTGATTAGATGAGAGATATTTTGAATGAAATAAAATTAAGTGAGGCTTAGAAAAATTCTAATCTTAGAGAAACCAAGGATATGGATTTTTAAACCAACCAAAAATCAAGTTTCTAGGTTCACGCGAGTCCTACCACATGCTGAAATTTAAATAACATCTAGATACAAGTCGTGGCTCTACTCGTGTGTTTTTAGCATGAAAAACAAGTCAACCACAACATCATAAAGAGGATGAAAGGTTGAGTTTGGTTCTGAATTTTTTTGGTTTTGGTTATGGTTTCTCGAAAAGAAGCAAACAAACACATAGGATGGTTCATGTAAAGGGTTTATGATCAAGCAAAATATTCAACCAAGAATTATGTCTCTAATATTATTCAACCATTCTAAGTCTAAGGTTTTGCGTAGTAAAATTCAAAACTGAATTAGTAAAAAGACTCGAAAAACCTGGAATCGGGTTGTTCTCCCGGTAGCTTATTCTTGACTCGACGAAACGGGTTGCCTCCCG
Source organism: Cenchrus americanus (assembly GCA_947561735.1). Taxonomy (NCBI): domain Eukaryota; kingdom Viridiplantae; phylum Streptophyta; class Magnoliopsida; order Poales; family Poaceae; genus Cenchrus; species Cenchrus americanus. The sequence goes on from OX387240.1 coordinate 64,897,603, forward strand.
CCTAGCGCTTCGTTTATAGTCCATGGCTAGACTTCTTCACTTGATTACTCCGGATCAACGCTCTTTGCGGGAGTTGCAATCTTGGGTACCCACTTTGGCTTAGTCAATTTTTTTTTTTGTCTTCACGGTCGCTTTGTCCTTTGGTCTTGACGGATGCAACATCTTCCTTGTGGCTCGGCATCTCGAACTCCGGTCCTTCGGTCGTGATCTTCATGGTCTCTAGTGTGATCCTTCATCTCTCCCGAATGAGCTTGAGTAGCCTTCGCCGTCTTGGGACCTTGGAGTTGTCTCGGATATTCTTCTTTGTTGCCCATCGGGCGCCCGGCAAGTTGTCCCACTTGCGTCTAGCATCTTTATCACAATGAACACTTCACGCTCCTTTCATGTGGATCTTGCCTTGGCAGCCTTTAGGTGTTGAGCTTCTTTCTCCATCTCCATCTTCTCCATCCTCCTCTTAAGTAAACCGATATGCCACTCAAGGAATCCAGCTCGTATGCATTCAGCTCTCGCAATCGTCATGCGGATAGTTGAGACTTTGATCTTGAACGGCCTCCCGGCGTCTTGAAGGTTTATGATAGGTAGATCAACAATGTCCGGGGTGCATAGCTTGATCTCGCGCTCCGTGGTTGAGGTTGATCTTCCTTTGGACTTGGAGGTGGTGATTCCCTTGGAGATTTTGATGGTCCTTCGAGCTTGTGTTGCACGTCACCTTTGCTCGTAAAGTTTTCCCCGGATCATCCACAAAAAAGTTTTGGGTTTCTTGGAGAGGTAGCCAACCATCTCCGGTTAGGGTTAGTGATAAAACAAAAATCTAACAAAAGAAAAATTAGGGTTAATCAAAACTAGATTAGATTGACTCTTTTTTTTCTTTTGAGGATGATCAAACATAAGAGATGCAAAAGAAAATCAAAAGAAAAACCGAAAGATAAGCGATACTAGATCGGATCTTGATTGCTTGTTCCCCGGCAACGGCGCCAGAAAAAGGGGCTTGTTGACGGTTAATAGTTGTATCAAAGTTCGTTTATGACTTGCAAGCGGACAAGTCTCCCGTCGTAGTCAAGGGACCCTTCTTCCCTCGAGTGGTGAACCCAAGGTATCGAATCCGTGGAACAATGTGCAACGCAAGGATTCAATCTAGTAAAGCAAGGTAAGCTATCTTATGAAGGTAAGTTGCATCTAATCTACTAACTCATAAAGAAAACGAATCTAATCTAATTTACTAAAGAGGTAGCAAGAGAAAGCAAGAGATAACCAATCTAGAGAATCTAGATCATGCTTATGTTGTAGCTCCAAACAAGATAGATGAAGATAGCAAAGCGAATCTCATTAAAAGCATCTTTAAATCGTGGCCTTCCCATCCGACTCCGAAAACATCCGCCTTTCGAGACCCCCGTTCTGTCACAACGTATCCCTATTCATGCGGGGAGCTTAGGGCGAGTTCGATAGAACAAGTTGAAATCACTTGGCCGGTCCGTATGCACCTCTAGCCACCGCGGCTACAAGAGCACCCTATGTAATCTAGCTGCAAACTAGATCGTAGAAGAAGCAAAACCAAGAAGAAAACAAAATCATCGAGAAGGCACTTGATCGCTAGAAATCGAATTCACTTACAAACTTCACCATGAATGATTACATGAACAAGATCACCACCGGGGCCCTACCTCGATCTTGATCCTCGCTCCGGAGCTCCGACGTGGTCTTCCATGCAAGGTTCCCACGTCGGCTAGGGAGGCCCTAGACAACTAGCACGACCCTCATCTTCAAGTTGGTGTCCCTCAAGCTTCTCTGCTCCTCGGCGGCAGATTGCGACTTCCGTTCTGCGTGGCTCTCGGTCAGGGGGCTATTTATAGCCTGAGAAGCAATTAGGTCAAAGGAGAGGCCGATTGGGCCCCGAGTTGGGGCGGGCCGGCCGGCCCGGGCCCACTCGGCCCATCCCGCGGCTCGCTTCGCCCGTGTTGCTTCCCACGTCTTCTAGATGTTCTCCCCTTTTGCATGTGGGCCCTTGACGTCGGTTTCTCTCCGAATTGGACTCAACTCCTTGTCTTGCAAGATTCGAAGCACTTTTCCCGGTTCGGTCCTCGAGTTTATCATCTTCTCGGGCTTGGTCCTTGGGCTCTTGGAGTCATGTTCACTCATTGCTTGACTTGTATCGGGCTTCAAGGTCTTGTCATGAGGTGCTTAATGAACTTATCCCGGAAGTCTTGCTTTCATCGTTAAAACCCTGCGTAAACACTTAACTCCAAAACCGACATGCACAAGTGAACTTGTTATACCACGGGGGTTAGTACCAATGAATAAGATACAAAAGTCATGCCAACACCGAAGGTAAACTCATGGCTAGGTTGACGGATTTTCACCGTCAACAGTGCCCAAGCCGCCGGCTACCGAAACGCCGCTGCCGGAGGCCAGCGTAGTCGAAGGTGAGTACTCTTCTGAAGCTATGGAGCTCCTCGAGGAGTAGTCGTAGTCGCTGATGCACTTGTCTTCTCTTTGACAGGCGCTGATGCTGAAGGTAGTGACATCCCTGCGGGGGTGCCGATGCAGAAGTCGACACCAGAGGTCCCGGAGGCTGCGGGAGGAGCCCCCGAGCCCTATGGAAGGAGTCATCGAGGAAGCCGCCGTGGCGGCCGGGAGAGGGGGTCACCACGTCGCCGGAGGTCGCTCCGGGAGGTGGCTATCCGCTCCCCCGCAGATCCGAGGATGCGAGCCCATCCGTTCGCGCCGATGACGGAGGCCACCGCGAGTAGTCGCGGCGGAATAGAGCTGCTCGCGGACGATCTTGTCGAGCCGGCGACGGTGGCTAAGCACCTGGAGGCGATCCGCCAGGCCGAGCAGTGGATGAAGGTAAGTAGCCGTAGCTTCTGAGTAGCCAATCCTCTATCGTTGAGTACTCGTGAAACTTGAGTTGTCTATGCAGGACGTTGCGGAGAGGTCCCGCGACAAGTCCAATATGCTGCAAGGTTATGGAGACGCGGTGCTCCGGGCTGAGGCGCTGGAAGAGCAACTTGTGAAGTCGCGGAAGCACGCGGCTGCCATGCAGTCGAAGCTCGACGCCGCCTTCGCCAAATACCACAACGATGTCCAAGAGTTGCAGGCGAAGGGCGACGACTTGGTGCGGAAGAATAAGGGCCTCCGCAACAAGAACAAAGGTACGCCGCTGGACTTTTCGGGTAGTTGTTGGAGGTCGAGAAGTCCCTGACCCACTGTACTGTTGCTGTGTTGCAGAGCTTGAGGGCCAGGTGGAGCAGCTGAAGTCTTCGGAGATGAGCATGAAAAAACTCTTCTACCGGGAGCAAGAAGCCCGCCAGGTACTCGAGCTCGACTACAAGGAACTTGCCTTCGAGTGCGAGAAGCACATGGAGCTCCGGATTGCATCTGACCGCGATCTCGTCAACTGCTACAAATCCTTGCAGAAGTTGAATGAAGACTGCGAGGCACTGCGGGCCCAACTGAAGGAGCTTGAGGAGGCCGCACTGCCGATCGCAAGGCTCCTGGTGCCGCACCCGGGCGGCCCCAAGATTGCTCCACTGGTGGATCGCCTCAAGAAGGCTCCAAGCCCGCTGGCGGCCTATGTGAAGCACATGGCGAGATCGATCCCAAGGCAGGTCTTGGCCTTCATGAAGTCGTACTTCCCAAAGGCCCCAGTGGAAGTAGTCGCCGGCGGGGTAGCCGCCAACTGCACTGATGAGCAGTATGCGGAGCTGCTGGAGCAGATGGCTCCCATCGCGGAGCAAGTAGCTGAGAAGCTTAATCTCCAGTAGCCCTGTAATAGATAACTAGTAGCCAGAGTTGTACAAAAAACAATTGTAATGAATTGCTTAAGTATCAAAGAGAGAAAATTTCCAGCAATGAGTACTCGTAGTCGCGATCTCAGAGTGCGGAGCCCCCATCGTGGAGTGGATGCGAGTAGTCGTACTCGGCAGTAGTTGTCGGGGACCGCCCTAGGGGTCCCCTCAAACGATGGGGGAACCCTCACTTAAATTCCTGCATCAAATGAACTGGGCCTAACCATGCAGGGAACTAACCATGCAGGACGTGGCCCACGCAGCAGGACTTCGGAGGCCCCGCCAAGATAGCCCGACCGCGAGACCCCTCGAGCAGGCCCCGCCTCGCCCGAGGGTACGCTCCTCCTCGAACGGGCTCCGCCCCCGCTCGAGGGGCAACCCCCTCCTCGAACGAAGTTCCGCCCCGTTCGAGGGGCGACCCTTCCCTCGAGCGGTCCCGCCCGCGCTCGAGGGCCCGCTCCCCCTCGAGCGAGGCCTCGCCTCGCTCGAGGGTTCGCTCCACCCTCGGCGGGGCCCGCCACGCTCACGGGCGCCCCGCACGCGTGCGCCGGCCCCGTACTTGGGCATTTAACGCCCCGACGCCGCGGGACGGCGCCATCATGCGCCGGGGCTCACGCCCCCGTGCCGCCGCACCAACTCCCCGAGGGAGGAGCCCATCCCCGCCCCCGTGGGGTGGACCGTGCGGTACGGCCGGTGTCAGTCCCATAACACCGCGCGCACGCTACTGTACGACTAACGCGCCCGACCCTCGAAAGGGGGCCGGGCGCACCCTCGATCCCACTTTCCCGTGACCCCGCAGTTGGGTGAAGGGCGCTAGGCCGGTGGGCGGCCATCCCGGCCACGTAACGGCGCGGCCGCCGTACCCACGCGCGCGGGCGCACGCCTGACTCCGCAGGCGCACGCCCGAACACCGCAGCAACCACTCCACCACCGCGAGCTCATTGGGAAGGAACGCCGTTCGCCCGCTCCCCGTACCCCGTACCGCCCATCATCGCATCTCCCTCGAAGCCTATCGGGGGGCGCCATCGCCATCCGCCGCCTCCTACCCTCGAACCGCCACTTTGTTCGGGTACAAGGTAGGCCATCATGGCCGGATCGCGGCGAAGATCGACCGGACGGCCGCCCACTCTACACCATAGCGTGACGTGCTCCCTCACGTAGCTAGGCGGCGCGGCGTGCATGTAACTCGCCGCCCCCTTGGCCTATAAAAGGGGAGGCGAGCCCCCGGCCCGCGGGGGGGGAGGGGGAGGACGAGTTCGGACGAACCGGAAGAACACAACGCATCGTGCACTCACTCTCTTATTCTCCCACAATATCTTCGGCTACTCACCGGGGACTTGGGAGCCACGCTTCCTCTCCCGCCTTGCTTGTATTTGCCCCACTACAAGCACCCCCGGTGCCGAGCAATATAGTGCCACGAGCACACCACCGCCTGGACGTACGGCCCCCTCGGCGGGAACCAGGATAAATCCTTGTGTCATTTGTTGCTTAGCATCGACCATCGAGGGATAGACCTAGGCGTTATCTACCGGTTAGTGTCGGGACCATATTCCGCACCGACGCTGGCGCCCACCGTGGGGCAAACGAGCGCCTAAGGTCATTTCGCTAACTCCCTCCATGGTGATTCGCACTGAGTACCGTAGCACCCGCTACAACATGGGTAGCTCAGACCCCCTTCCGGCCGGGTTCGAGATCCGCTTCGGGGACTTGAACTTCCAGGCCACGGGGAATGGCTATCTCATGCGCCTCACCAACCGTGAGGAGCTACGCGCGCAGCGGGAGGCCAGGTCCGCCCTGGTCACCGCCGCACGCACGACACCGGCGCGGGCACTGCAGGCACGGATGCCTTGCGGGACCGTCGACACCGCGACGTCGTCGTCGCTGCGGGGCCGCGCTCGCGACGGGCACGGTCCGAGCGGCGGCGGGCCGAGCGCACCGCCGCCCAACGCGGAGCGTCCACCGCCACGACGACCGCCACCGCCCCGGCGGGGACCGCGTGCGGTCTCCGGACCACGCGTCCCCATCGGGTTGCGTGGCACCACTACGGCCTACAACGCCAACGTCAACACTACAATGCGCAGGGTTCCGCCTGGTCGGCACATCTTCGTCGCCAGGGATCCCGGCACTTCAGCAGCGGACGAGTCGTCCCTGGGCTCCGTCGACACGATGCCACCCGCCAGCCGCCATGGGTACGCGGAGTGGGACTTCTCTGGTGTGCCGGACCCAGTCGCGTTCAGGCGCTTCCTCGACGCCACGGACTACTGGTTCGGCTGCTCCGACGACTCCAGCACTGGGAGCTACGACCCCACGCGGGAATGCTGCGCCGTCATCACCAACGACCCGGCCAACGCCGCCGGTGCGGCGGGCGCCGGAGATGGGGAGGTCACGCCAGCCCCGGGATCGCCACGCGCCCGGCCGCGGGGCCAAGCGCTCCCCGCCGGGGCCGACGTCGATGCGCGGTGGCCCAAGCTCGCGAGCTCGAGGCCAAGCCGGCGCAGGAGTACGGACCGTGCGGGCCGCTCCGCGCCTCGATGGCGGGGGAGAGGCCTCGCGCGCGGCGAACGCGCGCGGGAGCCGGGGCCGACGGTCCGAGACCGCCTCAACCCCGTCCCCAACGTCGACAACGCGGATACTCCCGCCGCGGGCGAGCCAAAAGCTAATCGCCGCCGCAACACCGCCGCGCGCCATGCCGCACCCCCTCGACCCCCGAGGCTCGAGACATGCACCGCGAGGTGCAGACCCTCCTTGAGCAAGCGGCCGTCCAGCAAGCCGAAAGCTCGGCCTCACGCATCCGCCAACAGGGGGACGCGCGGGGTGATGATCCGGCACCAGGGGGCGAACCCTCGGTGCATGCGGGTCGACCCGCTGACCAGGGACGCACGCCGGCCAAGGAACGCCTCCTCGACACACGCAGGGCGCTGGATGGTGACGCCCGCAACGTCATCAACGCCAGGCGCACCAGCAAGGCGGACGCGCGAGCGGCCGGGGGCTACCACCCTCGAAGGGGTGGACGCTACGACAGCGGTGAGGATCGCTCCCCAACGCCGAGCCCCGGCACCCGCGTGTTCGGCCGGGAGATCCGCACGGCGGCGTTCCCCCGCGCGCTTTCGTCGGCCCTCGACGATCATCAAATACAACGGGGAGACGGACCCTCGTGTTTGGCTCAACGATTACCGCCTGGCCTGTCAGCTGGGCGGGGCCACCAACGACGAAGTAATCATCCGCAACTTGCCCCTGCATCTGGGCGACGCGGCCCGGACATGGCTCGAGCACTTGCCCGCCAGCCCGATCCACAACCGGGACGATCCCGGTCCACACCTTTGTGGGCAACTTCCAGGGCACATACGTGCGCCCCGGGAACTCCTGGGATCTGCGCTCCTGCACGCAGAAGCCAGGCGAATCGCTGCGGGACTTCATACGGCGCTTCTCCAAGCGCTGCACAGAGCTCCCCAGCGTGGCACAATCCGAGATCGTGCACGCGTTCCTCGAGGGCACCACGTGCGGGACCTTGTGCGCGAGCTGGGACGTAGCCCGCCCACGGACTCGAACGAGCTGTTCGACATTGCCACCCGCCTTCGCCTCGGAGAGGAGGCCGTGGGGGCGATCTTCGACGGCAAGAAGGGCAAGCGCTCCGAGGACGCGCCCGCGGAGGGCGGCGGGTCCAAGGAGCCGCGCCGCAACGACAAGCGGGGCAAGAAGGGGGAAGAAGCCGCGCCGCGAGGCGCGCGAGCGAGGGCGCAACGGCGGCAACGCCGAGGCCCTCGGCGTTGACCCGGCCCGACGGGGCCCTCGACCGGCTCCTCGAGGCCCGGGGGTGTTCGACGACATGATGAAGAAGCCATGCCCCTACCACAAGACCCCCGTGAATCACACTCTTGAGCAATGCGACATGCTCAAGAAGTTCTATGGCCGTGCCGCCGCGAAGGAGGCCGAGGCCAAGAAGGATGGGGGCGACGGCGACGCGGGTGGCTTCCCCCGCCGTCGAAAATGTGTTCCTCATTTTTGGGGGACCCACCGTCGACATGTCAACCGGCGGCGCAAGAAGGAGCGGCACGAAGTCCTCGCCGCGAGAGGGGCACCTCCGGCCTTTCTCAACGGGGTCGAGGGATGCCATCACCTTTAGCCGGGATGATCACCCAAACCGCATCCCGAACCCGGCCGGTACCCCACCGGTGGTCGATCCCATCATTGGGAACGCCCGGTTTTCGAAGGTCCTTATGGACGGAGGCAGTAGCCTCAATATCCTCTTCGCGCATACATTGCGCCTAATGGGGATTGGGCTGGACCAGTGCGGCCCGGCACGAAGCCGTTTCACGGCATCGCGCCCGAAAGCGGTTCAACCCCTTGGGCAGATCGATCTGCCCGTCTGGTTCGGGACCCCCAAGAATTTCCGCAAGGAAACCCTCACCTTCGAGGTGGTGGGATTCAAAGGGGCCTACCATGCCATCCTTGGGCGACCATGCTATGCCAAGTTCATGGCGGTCCCCAACTACACGTACCTGAAGATGAAGATGCCGGGTCCAAACGGCGTCATCACCGTCGGGTCATCGATCGAGCATGCATTCGACCGCGATGTCGAGTGCGTGGAACATGCGGAGGCGCTAGCGGCCGGATGAAGCGCCGGTAAACGCGGCCGGGAGAAGATGGTCAACGACGACCTCGGCTCCGCCACCAAGCACGTCGGCACGTTCGAGGCCGCCGAGCAAACCAAAGGGGTCCCTCTCGACCCATCGGCCCCCGAGGGCAAAGCATTGAGGGTCGGCCACGACCCTCGATCCTAAATAGGAAGCGGTGCTCGTCGACTTCCTCCGCGCCAACGCCGACGTTTTCGCGTGGAGCCCCTCGGACATGCCGGGCATTCCGAGGGAGGTCGCCGAGCACTCCCTTGATATCTCGCCTAATGCTCGCGCCGTTCGGCGGCGGGCCGCGCCGCTTCGACGAGGAACGGCGACGGGCGATCGGAGTGGAGCCGCGGAAGCTCCTCGAGGCCGGATTCATCAAGGAAGTGTTCCACCCGACATGGTTAGCTAATCTCGTGCTTGTAAAAAAAGAAAAATGGGAAGTGGAGGATGTGTATTGACTACACCAGTCTCAATAAAGCATGTCCAAAAGTTCCTTTTCCTTTGCCGCGCATAGATCAGATCATTGATTCCACCGCCGGGTGTGAACTACTCTGTTTCCTTGATGCCTATTCGGGATATCATCAAATAAAAATGAAGGAGTCCGACCAGCTCGCGACTTCGTTCATCACACCGTTCGGGACGTTCGTTACGTCACGATGCCTTTTGGCCTCGAAACGCGGGCGCAACATATCGGCGCCGCATGCGGCACGTTTTTGGGGACCATATCGGGCGGACGGTCGAGGCTTACGTAGACGACATCGTCGTCAAAACCAGGAAGGCGGACGACCTCGGTCGGCAATCTTGGCATCGCATTCGAGTGCTCGCGGGCCAACGGGGTCAAGCTCAACCCCGAAAAATGTGTCTTTGGAGTGCCGCGGGGCATGCTCCTAGGATACATCGTCTCCCAGCGGGGGATCGAGGCCAACCCTGAAAAGGTCGCGGCCCTCGAGCGAATGGGTCCAATTCGGGACCTCAAAGGAGTGCAGAAAGTGTTGGGGTGCCTCGCCGCCTTGAGCCGCTTCGTCTCGAGGCTCGGTGAGAAGGGCCTGCCCCTCTACCGGCTGCTCAAGAAGCACGAGCGCTTCTCTTGGACCGCCGAGGCCCAGGAAGCGCTCGACAAGCTGAAGGCATCGCTGACGCACGCCCCAATCCTTACGCCGCCGCGAGACGGCGAACCCCTCCAACTCTACGTGGCCGCGACCACCCAGGTGGTCAGCGCCGTGATCGTCGTGGAGCGCACGGAAGAAGGGCATGCCTTGCCCGTGCAAGAGGCCGGTCTACTATATCGGCGAGGTCTGTCGGACACGAAGACGCGCTACCCCCGGTGTCCCGGGAAGGCGTTGTATGCGGTAGTCCTCGCGCGGCGCAAGCTCCGCCACTACTTCGAGGCCCACCCGATTCACGGTGGTCTCTTCCTTCCCGTTAGGAGAGATCATTCGCAACCCCGACGCGGCGAGTGCGGGGGTGCCAAGTGGTCCGTGGAGTTGATGGGCGAAACGCTCGCCTACGCCCCGCGCAAGGCCATCAAATCACAAATCCTTGCCGATTTCGTCGCGGAGTGGACGGACACGCAGCTGCCGCCCCCTCAGATCCAAGCAGAGTGCTGGACTCTGTTCTTCGACGGCTCGGTGATGAAGACAGGAGCGGGCGCGGGCCTGCTCTTCGTGTCACCCCTCGGGGAGCACATGCGCTACGCGGTGCGTCTCCATTTCCCCGCATCCAACAATATGGCGGAATACGAGGCCCTCCTCTGCGGCCTCAAGATCGCCATCGAGTTGGGCATCAAGCGCCTCGACGTGCGAGGGGATTCGCAGCTCGTGATCGACCAAGTCATGAAGAACGCGAGCCGCCACGACGACAAGATGGAGGCCTACTGTAAAGCCGTGCGGGCCCTCGAGGACAAATTTTACGGCATCGAGCTTAATCATGTACCCCGCCGGTACAACGAAGAAGCGTACGAGCCGGCAAAGATAGCGTCCGGGCGGATCACCGTTCCCCCCCCGAACGTTTCGCGCGCGGCGTCGCGCGGCCCTCGGTAACCTTCGAGCCTTACCCCTCGAGCGACGACGGACCCTCGGGGGGCTCCCTCGAATCCAGCGGGTGCGGACCCCATGGAAGAGGACCCCTCGAACGAGGCGTACGTACTCTCCCCTTCTCGAGGGGTACGGCTCCCACGAGGCTGTCGCAATGGACATCGAGCCGGCTCCCGTCCAGGCGGACTGGCGGGAGAAGTACATCGCCCGGATTGCTCGAGGGGAGCTCCCCGCAGACCGGGCCACAGCCAGGCGTGTCGCCAGGATGGCCAAGTCATTCACCTTCGTCGACGGCGAGCTGTACAAGCGCGCCGCGTCGGGCATCCTCCAGCGGTGTATACCAATCCCCGAGGGGCGCGAGCTCCTGCGGGACATACACGCGGGAACCTGTGGCCACCACGCCGCGCCACGCACTCTCGTTGGCAACGCGTTCCGCCAGGGCTTCTATTGGCCTACCGCGGTCGCGGACGCCAACGAAATCGTGCGCACCTGCGAAGGGTGCCAGTTCTACGCCCGCAAGACCAACCTGCCCGCTCACGCCTTACAAACAATCCCCGTCACATGGCCGTTCGCCGTGTGGGGGTTGGACATCGTCGGGCCCCCGCGGAAGGCGCCGGGGGCTTCACCCACATGCTCGTCGCAATCGACAAGTTCTCCAAGTGGGTGGAGGTGCGCCCCATTACGAATTTGAGGGCCGAGCGAGGGCGGTTACGTTCTTCACCGACATCGTCTACCGCTTCGGAGTGCCAAACTCCATCATCACGGACAACGGGTCCCAGTTCACGGCCGGAAGTTCTTGGAGTTCTGCGACAAGTTCCACATCCGAGTGGATCCGGGCGCCGTGGCGCACCCGCGTACCAACGGCCAAGTGGAACGTGCCAACGGCATGATTCTACAAGGCCTCAAACCCGAATTTTCGACCACTCAACAAATACGGCCGAAAATGGCTCCAAGAACTGCCAGGCGGTCGTGTGGAGCCTAAGGACTACCCCAAGCGAGCCACGGGTTCACCCCGTTTTTCCTAGTCCATGGCGCGGAGGCCATCCTCCCCACGGATCTGGAATACGGTTCACCCAAAGTTCGGGGCTACAACGAGGACGCTAACCAGCGAGCCCGCGAGGACTCACTGGATCAGCTAGACGAAGTACGCCTCGTGGCGTTGATGCACTCCGCAAGGTATCAACAGTCCCTACGACGCTACCAAGCGCGCAAGATACGTCGCAGGGATTTCAGCGAGGGGGATTTGGTCCTAAGGCTACGCCAAGACAACCGAGGGCGCCACAAGCTATCGCCCCCATGGGAGGGACCCTACGTCGTGGTGAAGGTGCTCAAACCGGGCACGTACAAGCTTGCCAACGAGGACGGCGAAGAACTCACCAACGCTTGGAACATCCAACAGCTACGTCGCTTCTACCCTTAGCTAGGATTTCCAAGTATTTTCCGTTGTAAAAACGCACGGCCAACGCCCCAGTTGGTGTCACCTATGTAAATACTCCAAGTATAATAAAAGGGCAACTCGGCTTTCCCCTGAAACCCAAGTTACCCTCGGGGGCTACTGCGGGGGGGCACCCCCCCCAAAATGGCCCCATTTTTTCGCGCAAAAAACGTAACAACACGCGCTAAGTTTGTTCCCCACTTCAACCTCGAGCCATGATTCGAACGGGCGTAGGCGGCACGGCGGAAGGAGCGCGCGAGCCGAGAGAGCCGGCCTACGCCGCGCGGCTATGGCCCGTCTCTCTCGCCTCCAACCCAGCGGGCCCCTGCGAAAGGCGGACTCCCCTAACTAGAATCTACTCAGGAAGAAGAAGAAGCAAAAAGCGCAATAAGCAAGTGATTTCATTTACAAACTGACCATGTTCACGAAACTACTTGTTTGTTTACAAGAGGCCACGAGGCCAGAATTCTGATACACATAAACAAAAAACGGGCCTAGCGCCCATGTGCTTTCGAGGGCGGGCGGAGCGGCGGCGTCGGCGGCGTCCGGAAGAGGAATTCTTCGAAGGCCTCGGCGAGCGACTCGGCGGCGTCGGCGGCAAGCGCGTCCGCACGCTCCATGGCCACCTCGTCCTCGACGCCCTCGGGCACGATGTAGCCTTCCGCTACCGCCTCGAGGTTGACCTCGTAGTGGGATCGCACCACTCCGAGGGCCTTCGCACGCCCGGGTGCGGCGCCCGACGCACCCGCCCCGTGACGTGGCCGCCAAGGGCGCGTAGGCGGGCCGGCCGCCGAGCCGCCGGCCTGGGCATCGCCTTCCTCGACGACGCGACAGGTCTCGAGGGCCGCGTCCCGCAGCTCCTGCAGCTCCTGCTCAGAGGAGTTGAAGCCGCGCTCGTGGTACCGCAGGAAGCTCACCACGTAGCCCTCCGGCGGATTGGGCTCAAGGTGCGACGATGGCGGCACGATCCACTCCGCCGGCGCCCTTCTTCGTTGGCCGAGAGCTGGCCGGCGGCGACCGGCCGCCCGGGCGAGCCGGGTCACGGTCGACCTCTCCCATGCGTACGGCTCCAGGACCCTAATCGGAAGCTGAGGCGGCGCCATAAGGGAGGACGAACAAAGTGCGAGGTCGGAGGACAAGGAAGCGAGAAAGAAAAGCTCTAAGCGAGCCGAAACCGCGCGGTGGCGAGAGCAGAACGAAGGCGAAGGGACGGAGGACTGAAAACGGTGAGGAGCCAAGGTAAAAAACCACCGTCCCTTCCTCACCGCGGTTTATAGGCAACCGGGCGAGTTCTCCGAGCGCACGCCTCGCCAACAAGAATCGCAGGAATCTTTCCATCGCGTCGACGGGCGGGCCCCACCACGACCGCAGCAACTCTAACACCGCGGGCGGGTCATCATTACGGCGAGACCGGCAGCAACCGAGGTGAAACCGTCACATCCGCCGGCGCCGCCGCCCACTACGCGCGCGCGCGCGAGCCGCGCCGCCTAAAAAGCGCGCCGGGCCGCCAAAACCCGCGCCCACGCCCGCAAGGCAATTAAATGCCCGGCCCCTTGCCAAGCAAGGAGAGCCCTCGAGCGAGGCGAATCCTCGGCTCGAGACAAGGGTGACCCTCGATGGGATATCGGCGTGAGAAGGTCGCCGGGACCTACTCGATGTAGAGCGAGGCCACCGCGGGCACCCATGCCACGTAGGACCCTCGAGCGGCATGACCCCCAACTCGAAACAAGGCGACCCTCGATGGGATATCAGCGTGAGAAGGTCGCCCGGACCTACTCGATGTAGAGCGAGGCCACCGCGGGCACCCATGCCGCGTAGGACCCTCGAGCGGCATGACCCCCAACTCGAGACGACGTCAACCCCCTAAAGAAGGCACGCGCGTAAGAGGATCGCCCAGGTCACGCTTGAAATAGAGCGACACCGAAAGCACTCATACCGCGCCATGCCACCAACCAAGCACCTCGAGGGTCGGCACGCCCCGGACCCCTCGACGGCCGCAAACGCGAAAAGACGGGGCGGCCTAGGCACGGCCCCGCACGGCCTTACGATCGAGGTTCGAAGCCCGACCCTCGACGGGTTCGAACGGGCGCCCCGCATCACGAGTTAGGGACGACGAGGGCACGCGCATTCGAGCCGTTCCTCGAGCCCGTCGGCTCGAGGGTGCCCCACATGTCGTGTTCGAGAGCCGGCGAGGGCGCGCTAGCCGGGGGATCCCACCGAGGGAGAGCTTCCGCGCCCTCGGTCCCTAGCGAACGGGACCGAGCCCCACCTAGCAAACCCACGCAAGCGCTTCCATGGACGTGTCTCCGGACCGCGCGGCCTACCCTTATCGAACGGGGCATGGACGTCCACTTGAACCACCCGCTAGCAGCTCGAAGAGGAATCCGCGATTCGCGACCCGCTCGATGGGAGTCGTGGAAACCTCACCTCCCGACCCGCGGAGGGACGGCGAGGGCGCGATAAAAAACAAGTCGTCAAGCTCGACCCGATCGCCTCGAACAGGCCAAGGCTCGGGGGCTTGACGCACGGCTACACCTCCTTGGAATTGCACCCGCCGGAGACAGTGACAGGGGAAGCGTGCACCCCCGATGCCGGCCGAAACACCGCCGATGCCGGTTGGCATATGTGCCACGCCTTTCGACCGAATCGCTCGCGGTTAACCCCTCGCGCAGAGAGCCCACACTCCCGCAGGGCTTCGAGGCTAGACCCGCGGGTCCGCTAGCGCGGCCCCACGGAAAGCGTTCGCAAACAAGGAGGGAAGAACGTCCTATCAGTAGGTTCCAGCATCTGCGGGAGCCTCAATGGCAAACCCGCAGATGCTCGGGGGCTACTGTCGGGGACCGCCCTAGGGGTCCCCTCAAACGATGGGGGAACCCTCACTTAAATTCCTGCATCAAATGAACTGGGCCTAACCATGCAGGGAACTAACCATGCAGGACGTGGCCCACGCAGCAGGACTTCGGAGGCCCCGCCAAGATAGCCCGACCGCGAGACCCCTCGAGCAGGCCCCGCCTCGCCCGAGGGTACGCTCCTCCTCGAACGGGCTCCGCCCCGCTCGAGGGGCAACCCCCCTCCTCGAACGAGGTTCCGCCCCGTTCGAGGGGCGACCCTTCCCTCGAGCGGTCCCGCCCCGCTCGAGGGCCCGCTCCCCCTCGAGCAGGCCTCGCCTCGCTCGAGGGTTCGCTCCACCCTCGGCGGGGCCCGCCACGCTCACGGGCGCCCCGCACGCGTGCGCCGGCCCCGTACTTGGGCATTTAACGCCCGACGCCGCGGGACGGCGCCATCATGCGCCGGGGCTCACGCCCCGGTGCCGCCGCACCAACTCCCCGAGGGAGGAGCCCATCCCCGCCACCGTGGGGTGGACCGTGCGGTACGGCCGGTGTCGGTCCCATAACACCGCGCGCACGCTACCGTACGACTAACGCGCCCGACCCTCGAAAGGGGCCGGGCGCACCCTCGATCCCACTTTCCCGTGACCCCGCAGTTGGGTGAAGGGCGCTAGGCCGGTGGGCGGCCATCCCGGCCACCGTAACGGCGCGGCCGCCGTACCCACGCGCGCGGCGCACGCCCCGACTCCGCGGCGCACGCCCGAACACCGCAAAGCAACCACTCCACCACCGCGAGCTCATTGGGAAGGAACGCCGTTCGCCCGCTCCCCGTACCCCGTACCGGCCCATCATCGGCATCTCCCTCGAAGCCTATCGGGGGCGCCATCGCCATCTGCCGCCTCCTACCCTCGAACCGCCACTGTTCGGGTACAAGGTAGGCCATCATGGCCGGATCGCAGCGAAGATCGACCGGACGGCCGCCCACTCTACACCATAGCGCGACGTGCTCCCTCACGTAGCTAGGCAGCGCGGCGTGCATGTAACTCGCCGCCCCCTTGGCCTATAAAAGGGGAGGCGAGCCCCCAGCCGCGGGGGGAGGCGGAGGAGGACGAGTTCGGACGAACCCGGAGAACACGGCGCACCGTGCACTCACTCTCTTATTCTCCCACAATATCTTCGCCTACTCACCGGGGACTTGGGAGCCACGCTTCCTCTCCCGCCTTGCTTGTATTTGCCCCACTACAAGCACCCCCGGTGCTGAGCAATATAGTGCCACGAGCACACCACCGCCGGACGTACGGCCCCCTCGGCCGGAACCAGGATAAATCCTTGTGTCATTTGTTGCTTAGCATCGACCATCGAGGGATAGACCTAGGCGTTATCTACTGGTTAGTGTCGGGACCATATTCCGCACCGACAGTAGTGGTCCCGTTGTAGGGAGTAGACAGTAAAGAAGTTGATGAACGATCAAACTTTATTACTGAAGAAGTACACCTGGATGGCCAGGGCCGTAGTTACAGAGTAGTCGCTTGGACCCGGAGGCCGCTTACAGCTGAGTAGTGCTAGGGCGGGTAGCCGCTTACATTAGTAGATCCGTAGGTAGCCGTGTAGGCTGGATCGTAAATCCGTAGGTAGCCGTGCAGGCTGGATCTTGGAGTGTGGTCTCTCAGTAGACCGCTGCTAGAGTCCTTGACGCTCGTCGCATCCCAGGGTCCGTAGGTAGCCGCGCGGGCTGGAGCCTGGAGAGGAGAAGTCCGGAGACTAGAGCCAGGACCCGGAGGCCGCTTACAGCGGTGGGGTGTTGGTGTAGTTGTGTAGACTTGAACCCCGGAGTAGTCGTGTAGACTAGGCGTAGAATCGACAGAGCTGGTCGACGTTCCACGAGTTGTTGATGTCTTCGCCTTCAAGTGTTTGGAGGCGGTAGGAGCCCGGCCCGGTCACCTTTGCGATGGTGAAGGGGCCTTCCCAGGGGGAGCTGAGCTTGTGCAGTCCTTCCGTGTTCTGGATACGGCGGAGGACGAGATCTCCAACGTTGAAGGAGCGTTCTTTGACGTTGCGATCATGGTAGCGTCGGATACCCTCTAGGTACCTTGCTGATTGGACGAGGGCAGCGCAGCGAGCTTCTTCGAGGCTATCGATGTCAACTCGTCTGCTGTCTTCTGAGACGCCTTCGTCGTAGTGCTCCATTGCTGGCGAGTTCCATATGACGTCGGTAGGGAGGATTGCTTCGGAGCCGTAGACCAGGAAGTAGGGGGATTGCCCCGTTGGCTTGGATGGCTGAGTCCGTAGCCCCCAGAGTGCGTTGGGTAGTTCCTTGATCCACTTACCCCCTTTGGAGTTAGCAGCGTCGTGTAGACGCTTCTTGAGAGCGTCGAGGACCATCCCATTGGCGCGCTCGACTTGTCCGTTGGCCCGTGGATGGGCAACTGAGACGTATCAGACGTCGATCCCGCTGTTCTCGCAGTACTCCCAGAACTGGTGGTTGTTGAAGTTGGAGCCCAGGTCTGTGATGATGCGGTGGGGTAGTCCGTAGCGATGCACGAGTTCATCCAGGAAGTCGAGTACTCTATCAGCCTTGGGGCATGTGACCAGCTTGACCTCGATCCACTTGGTGAACTTGTCGATGGCCACCAATACCCTGTTGAATCCTCCTGGCACAGTTGGCAGTAGCCCAATCATGTCGAGCCCCCAGCAAGCGAAGGGCCAGGTTGGCGGTATGGTGACTAGCTTGTAGGATGGGACGTGTTGCTGCTTGGCGAAGTATTGACATCCTTGGCACCTTCTGACGAGTTCTTCGGCATCGCCCAGAGCTGTGGGCCAGTAGAAAGCTCGCCGGAAGGCCTTGCTAACCAGCGTGCGTGAGGACGCATGGTTGCCGCAGACGCCCTTGTGGATCTCCTCCAAGATGTCCTTGCCTTCTTCACGAGGGACGCACTTCATGAGTACTCCAGAAGATGCGCCCCGCTTGTAAAGCTTGTCTTCGACGAGGACGTAGGACTTGGCGCGGCGAACGAGCTGCTCGGCCCGAGTTCTTGTCGGAGGGGACCTTCGCTCGCCGAGGTAGTCGATGAAGGGTTGCCTCCGGTCCACGTCGATCATCATGATCTCCTCGCCCGGGCCGGTGGGTGAGCGGGGGCAGTGGTCGGTGGCGCCGGCTCCGGGATGGATGGCTCGTGAAGCTCGTGAACGAAGACACCTGCTGGTACTTGAGCGCGGGTGGATCCAAGCTTCGAGAGGACGTCCACTGCAACGTTGTTGTCGCGGACGATGTGATGGAACTCGAGACCATAGAACTTGTTCTCGAGCTTGCGGACTTCTAGGCAGTAGGCGTCCATGTTCTCCTTGGTGCGGTCCCAGGACTTGTTGACTTGGTTGATGACCACTGCGGAGTCGCCGTAGACTAGTAGCCGCTTGATGCCCAATGAAGCCGCGAGGCGGAGCCCGTGTAGGAGAGCTTCGTACTCGGCTTCGTTGTTTGAGACCTTCCGGAAGATCGCGCAGGACGTACTTAAGTTGTTCGCCCGTTGGAGAGATCGGGGTACTCCCGCACCTCGCGCCCTCGAGGTTGAGTGAGCCGTCAAAGTACATCACCCAATGCTGCGGTCGCACGGTGGGAGTAGGTAGCCGGTTCTCCCGCCACTCGCCATGAAGTCGACTAGCGCCCGCGACTTGATGGCCGTGCGTGGCTTGAAGTCGATAGTGAGGGCGCCGAGCTCGACCGCCCACTTGGAGATTCTTCCGGTAGCATCTTGGTTCCGCGAGGATGTCGCCGAGCGGGTAGTCGGTGACAACGGAGATCGAGTACTCCTGGAAGTAGTGTCGTAGCTTCCGCGAGGTGATGAGTAGTGCGTACAGGATCTTCTGCACAGGCTGATAGCGGGCCTTGGACTCGATAGAACCTCGCTGACGAAGTAGGCCGGGCGGCCCGGACCGGGTAGGCGTGGCCGTCTTCTTGCCGCTCGACAACGATGGCGATGCGACCACGTGAGTAGTCGCGGCGAGGTAGAGCGATGAGTCGCTCGCCCTTGTGAGGAGCCGTGAGGATCGGTGGCTTCGATAGGAAGTCCTTGAGCTGGGCAAGGGCTTGATCCGCCTCTGGAGTCCACACGAACTTCTCTTGATGCTTGAGTAGTTTGAAGAAGGGGAGCCCCCATTCTCCTAGCCTCGAGATGAATCTATTCAGCGCCGCCATGCACCCTGTCAGCTTCTGGACATCTTTGATGCTTGTGGGAGCTTGCATGTTGGTGATGGCGGAGATCTTCTCGGGGTTGGCTTCGATGCCGCGCTGGCTGATGATGAAGCCGAGTAGTTTGCCTGAAGGTACGCCGAAGACGCACTTGTTCGGGTTGAGCTTCCAGCGGTACTCGCGCAGTGATGCGAAAGTCTCTTCAAGGTCGTCGATGAGGGTACTGGAGTTTCTGGTCTTGACGACCACGTCATCCACGTAGGCCTCGACGTTCTTGTTGAGCTGCCTCTTGAAGCAGGCCTAGATAGCTCGTTGGTAGGTAGCGCCGGCGTTCTTCAACCCGAAGGACATGGTCGTGTAGCAGTACGCGCCAAACGGGGTGATGAACGCGGTCTTCTCCTGGTCTTCTTCCTTGATCGCGATCTGGTGGTACCCGGAGTAGCAGTCGAGGAAGCAGAGCAGGTCGCAGCCCGCCGTGGAGTCGATGACTTGATCAATCCGCGGCAACCCGAAGGGGTCCTTGGGGCAGTGCTTGTTGAGGTCGGTGTAGTCGACGCACATCCTCCACTCGTTCGAGTTCTTCTTGCGGACGAGGACAGGTTTGGCGAGCCACTCAGGATGGAAGACTTCTCTGATGAAGCCAGCTGCGAGTAGTTTGGCGAGTTCCTTCTTGATGGCGTCTCGTCTGTCGTCGGCAATGCATCAGAGGTGTTGTCGCATGGGGGTGGCCTTAGGATCAACGTTGAGGCAGTGCTCAATCAGCTCCCTGGGCACTCCTGGCATGTCCGCTGGCTTCCACGCGAAGATGTCGCGGTTAGCCCGAAGGAAGCTGATGAGCGCGTCTTCCTATTTGGGGTCGAGGCCTGCCCCGATGGTGGTGGTCTTGCTTGGGATCGCTCGTTCCAAGGTCGATCGTCTTGACGAGTACCTCCTCGGTGGGCGAGGCTTGTTGGCGGCCGTCGGACTTCTCCGGGATGTTGAGTTCACTTGTGGCAAGCTTCTTCGATGCAGCGTAGACCTCCATCATCGCGTTGGGTACTTGATTTGTGGAGGCGATCTCCACGGCTTCTGTGTCGCAGTCGTGGGAGATCTTCAGGTCCCCTTGGAGGGAGAGTACACCGGCTGGGCTTGGCATCTTGAGTACCAAGTAGGTGTAGTGGGGCACCGCCATGAACTTGGCGATGGCCGGTCTACCGAGGATGGTGTGGTAGGAGGTCTCGAAGTCCGCGACCTCGAACTTGATGTACTCGGTACGATAGTTGTCCCGAGATGCCCTGTCACACCCGATTTTACAAGGAAAACCGAATGCGTCTCATATGTGCGCCAGGATCAATTTACACACACATGACAGACAAACGAGAGTAATACCATTGCTGTAATAAAACGTACAAGAGTTTAAACCAATATGATAACCATTATTACATCCATAAGGGTGGACTCGAAGGTCCGAACAAGACGATAACTAAACGACGACGAGCAACTCCATCGTTGACTTCCACAGGCATGATGACTGGGGGATCCGCATGCCCTAGAACTCCTCGTAGTCACTCCAAAACTCGTCCTCGCCTCCGACGTTCTCCTCTGAACAGCGGTAAGCAAGGGTGAGCACACTTATGGTTGGAGCTCAGCAAGTGGGGGAAACAATGCAAGGCTATCAAGGATAGGCTATGGTTCACAGCGGTAAGCCTTTTATAAGTTGGTCAAGTTTTATTAGCAAGCACCTAATTACTAGGTGTAAGTGTATACCAACCCACTTAACCTTAAAAGAAACCTCAAACCAAACCACAAACCCATGATTTGCATTAATCTTCAAGTTTATTAATCATGTGAGGGTCCAAGCCGCTCATGACCGTGAGCACGGCTGATCGATCAGTTTTACACTCTGCAGAGGTTGTACACTTTACCCACGACTCGTGTTCCCCATCTTGCCCGGTTAGCTAGACCCTTGAACACTTCCAAGGTGAGTGGCTAGGGGTCCACTACGAAGCCTTTACAAAGGAAAGAAGAGAAACCAACAGCCCGCAACAAGCATACAGCGGCGGAGCGGACCATAACCCTCCCCGATGGTCAACACCTTAGCCAAGGCTGCTACCCTAAAAGGACCGGGCTATACCCCTTCAACTCCGGCCCCCTGTGCCCCTCTCGGAAAAGAGCTATCAGCTAACCCACTCTCCTAATTAATTGGCTAAGCCAGAGCCATGTGGACAGTGGTTGTACTGTTATCTTGGGTGGTTCTCCATGTTCCGATTATGAATCAAGTTATCTTGTTTTAAACACAAACACATTGTATAAGCAAAACTGAGATGTATAACATAAACGAGCATAACCAAACTCATGTAAAGCAAACTAAGCATTTATCTACCCCAAGAATTAGTTTAAACAGGGTTGATCAAGGTAAAGTGGTAAAGCATCTAGTCAAGTCCTTAGCTAGGTGTTTGCCCATCAGGTTTATGCATAACAACAGGAATAGTAAATATTGTTTAGCATGCAGTGTCATAGGTTCAAAAAGATTATGCAGAGGGGGAAAGCCACTTGCCTTCTGTTGACGCAAAAAGTGCACCTAGCGCCAAACACACAGCAAGCCGAACAAGCTGGCTTCGCACGAGCAAAGAGTAACGATGACGTGCCAGTCAATTTTTCCTGAAAATTAACAAAAGATAAAGCAATTAGATACCAAAGCTTGGAACTTGCCGGGTGGTACCAGACAGTTCCATATTTACAGCTAAGAAGCCACACAAGATGGCACATAGCTATATGAAAGCTATTTGCCAATGAACTGAAAGCATTCGGGAACTTATAAGAGGAAAAAACAACACTGCCGAATGAATGTCGTAAGCATGACGGCAATCGGTCTTTGATCGGTCAAAGATACATGAACGATATATGACCGATCCCATGATAAATGATGTTAAATAAGTGAATAAGGTAAAGCGCGAACGTAAGCATGTAATAAACAAGCATGCATAGATCCCAAGCACTAGTCTACCACATGCCTAGGTACTTAGAAATCCGTCGGGTACGATGCCGAAACAAATCTATCGACCGCATGATACAATTTGAACGAAATCGTACCACTTTCCACAAGTAGATCTATCCACCGCATGATACAATCTAAATATGGAAAGCTAAAAGCACGCATTATTTAAAACATGAATTACGCACGTGTTCTACTCGTGAAGAAACATAACCGAATACAGCTGAACAGCCGATTCGGGGTCCATGAAGAAGGAACGAACATTACCAAGCGAATAAATCTATCAGGTTGACTCGAAATCTAATCCACTGGATGACTAGCTCTAAAGCAACCCAAAAACCTGCATCTACCGCATGATACTCGGTTCTTTCAAGATTTATACCAACAATGGCAAGCTTGAACCCACAACATGTAACAACCTAGATCGATTCGGTTTCGGCTTTTAAAGGCACAAGATCCACATATTAAAAACATGGAATCTACCCGTACGAGGATCACAAAAGAAGTGAGCCGATCCAAACCCATCTAGATTGGGCAAAGGTGTTACATGAATCTAAACATAGCGTAAAAACTCGAAGTAACACAGGGTAACTTAATGAATCTATTAGATCTTGCCAAAATCCAATAGAGCCGATAACTAGCTTCAAGCTAGATCTTAGCCCACCGCGTGGCTCATGACCTAACAAGAAACCCTCTTGAACCAAGCTTGAATCTACCGCATGACACGAAGCATGGTAACAAGACTACTTGCATCAGATCTAAATCCACCGCATGATACTAGATATGATACAAGGTTGCCGGTACTCACGGAGGTCGACGGATCGATGGGCCCTCTCGAAGAACTCGACGACACGACAAAAGGACTCTAGGGTTTGGCGTAAGGCCGGTGTGTATTGAAGAATGATTGTGTTACATTACATACATCCAGGGCTCATATTTATACCCTGCCAAGTTCAATCTCGAATGGATTCGTTGCCTAACTTATCTCTAAGCTCAATCGCCTATCCATCCATTCGTCCTCCCTGCTTGAGCCACGTCATTGTTCAAATCCCGCAAAATCAGCTCTACTGTTCCTTTGCCAAACGGGAGCAGATAGCCGACCGCACACTTCTTTGCCAAATACATCTGAGAAATCCTTCCCTTTCACGAGACGGACTCCTGACCGAGCTGGTCCCACTGGTCAGACTCCTTACCAAATTTTGGTGTTAACATATGCCCCTTCAATTGCAGGATAAAAGTAATTTTGTTCCGCAATTGACTCCAGCCACGAATGGCGCAACTCAAACCTGTCAACACCTGCTCTTCTCCAATCCGTCGGAGTCTTCATCTAGATTCAAACCCTAGATCTCCTTATCCCAAGCTCAAGTCTTCAATGGCGGCTCAAAACCAAGATGATCAGGTAAATCCTCCTCCCGTAAGCTTCATTCGGCATTTAGGTTTTTACCTGAGATTTCGTTTCCGCCTTCCTAAGGAGCCTTCAACTGAGCTTTTGATTCGCACTGGGGCCAATTCAAGATCCTATTATCTTGGTTTTGTGGGGAGCTCTGACCCTTGAGATTTCATCGCGGCTGAATCTCAGAGGATCCCCTTCAAAGCGGCTCTGTCCCCACCTCATCAGTGGCAAGACGCCTTCAAGAACTGGCCTTTACCTCCAATCGCAGGCTGGAAAACTTGGTACCGGAGGATTCTCGCAGACAAAAGTGGATTGACCACGAACTGGGATTCCCTCCGCATTGCTCAATGCTTAGAGTTATCCTTGGCCGAGACCCCCAAAAATGAAGATCTTTTGATAGCAGCCTGCCACTTTTGGTCAAACGGCGTCAACGCCTTCCTGTTTGGTCACGGCCCAATGTCTCCAACCCTGGCCGATGTATACATGATCACCGGCCTTGACATTACAGGGTCTATTCAGCCTTGGAACTTCAAAAATTCCTCACGGCAAACAGGAGTAAAGCCAGGGAACGGATACAAGAATTACATCTTGAAGCACATGAAAGACAATCCCCTTGGTGATGTTGAATACAGGGCATTTTTGAATATGTGGCTGTGCAGATTTGTCTTCTGTGGCAAAGCCAACGAGCCTACCCTGAACCACATTGCAGTGGCGTCTCATTTGGCCAGTGGCAACCGCCTTCCCCTTGGGAAATTCTTCCTGGGCAGCGTATACCATATGCTTCACCAAACTGTTACCCAGATGTACACTAGCCAAAGGATAACATGTGTCAACGGTCCTTGGTGGTTCGTTCAGATATGGCTGCAGCTCCACCTGCATCAAATTGTTGGTGTTGACTTGAACACCAGGCTTTTCCCTTCATCCAATCACCCTGAAGGAGAAAACAATGCTACCAGGGGATGCCAGAATTATGGAGAAGCGGCTTCAACTATTCTCATTCAGCAGGACATCAGCCAGCTTTTTGAGCTGTTCTTCAAAGGTTTCCCGAATCCTCTCTGGCTCCCCTATCTGGATAATGACACCTTGACTTTCCCTGTTGAATTCTCCTTTAAGCCCAGTTTTCAAGATGGGAGATTCTTTGAGATCTTCAACATCATAATCCGCCCATGTATACTTCCGGCTGAATTCAGTGGAGGAAGGCAAAACCAGAGCACTTATGAATATTATCAGCCTAATACAATGGCCCGGTAACTTGGATGCGGCCAGATGCCCCCAAGATTGTTCCTGCATGAATTCCTCAAGCCCAAAGAGGAAATCAAAGAGCTTATGCACGGCAGCAGGGTTTTCCATTATGTGTGTAGTCCTACTATCTACACCTGGCCTTTCGTGCCCACAACCATAGCTCATCCCACCTTTGACTCCTGGTGGCAAGAATTCCATGATCATATCTTCAGTGAGCCTGTACACGTGTTCTGTGCAGAGTTGATGCCTGATTTCCTGCCAACTTCAGAGGTAATATAATGAACCTTTGGATCAGACATTTCTCCCTTCAATCATGATTCTGACCTTATTCCTTTGATTCCACAGAACACAGTGCCTGCCCCTCGAGCCAGGAATATCACCTACAATCTTGT
This sequence comes from Cenchrus americanus, assembly GCA_947561735.1. NCBI lineage: Eukaryota > Viridiplantae > Streptophyta > Magnoliopsida > Poales > Poaceae > Cenchrus > Cenchrus americanus. Next base: position 64,922,493 of record OX387240.1, read on the forward strand.
AGGCCCAATCTCAGCACTGGGATTCAAGTCCACAACTCTGGCTCAGTTAATGGCCAGGTTTGCTACAACAGACCCCAGCCTCTCTAGCCTTGCTGCTGACAGGAGGCAAACTTTATCTCTGGTTGCTCCTCCAAATGCCAAGAGGAGGAGAACTATCAAGAAAATCCTTGTTGAGGTAAAATCCTTTACCTTCTTGACCCCAAGATTACTCTGTTCCTGATAAATTATCTCTTTGTGCATTCTCAGACCAGAGCTCAGCAACCTTCAGTGTCAGAACCTGCCAATGCCCCATCCACAGGTATGACCTTTATTGTTTAAGGATGAACACTGGCATTTACCCTTTTGACTTGACACTTGCAGAAGAAAAAGTGGAAGAACAACTGGTTGATGTCCTAGTGGCTCAACAAGCAAGTCCACCCAGGGTTGAATTACCTATCCCAGTGGAGATCTCATCTTCATCACCCTCTGCAGAAGCAATGAATTCTCCAGAGATGAGTCTCCCAATCCAGCCGGAGCCGTCGAGTCCTCCAAGGGCACAATCACCTGTTGGTCATGCAGAAGCATTGATTCCAACAGAGGTGGATCCAACTCCCTTTCAGCCAGAAGCCCATGAGTTACCAAGAACTACATCAACATCTTCCGACTTGGAAGCTTCGGCTTTTACCCGGAGCACCTTCTTCCCCCGCGATTATCCCTCGCTCAAGAAATCAGCCGTGAGGTACTCATTAGTACTTAACTCTCGCTACCTTTACATTTAGCACCCTTAACTCGGCAATATCGCTTCTTAGGATCGAGCTCCGTTATCATCAAGCCCTGCCATCGGGGAGCAACCCAGTTGCCGAGGCAATGGAAGGAACGCACCAGCCTCTGTCAGATGAGGTGTTATCAAAGCTCAGAGAAATTGCTGCCTGGCTAGAAAGGGATGCACAAGATCAGTTCAAGGATCTTGATCACTTCGAAGAGATGCTTGAATCTATCAGCCAAGAACTTCCTGAAGACGTCAGAGCTTCTCTAGTATCCATCTGTGACTTGGACATCCTTTATGCGCCCATAAGGCACGCTTTGAGGAAATTGCGCTCCCGCCCGGCTATCGAAAAGAAGAAAGCTGATGCTGAACACGCCATGAACGGGGCACAATCCCAAGCTGAGAGCCACAGAGACACATTGGCTAGCCTGCAGGCTTCTTGTGATGCCGAAAATTGCCGGGGAAAGCTGCTCTAGAAGCAGAACTGAGAAGCCTGTCAGCTGAGATAGAGGCTGATAAAGAGAAAATAGCCGAGCTCCCGGGATTGATAGAGAAGACCCAAGCGGAAGCAAAATCGGCTATCACCAGGATAGAGCAATGCGATGCAGAACTCACCAACTTGTCTGGTGCTCAAAAAGATTGCCAGGAACTGCTGGACCGCTTCCATCAAGCAACATCCAATGCTCGTAGTGTGATCATGAAACATTTGAACATTTGAATACCCACATTGATGTATAGCCGAATTGATCGTTCTTGTAATACTTATCCTTGAAATTAATTTCCTTTCTTTTGCATACCTCTAAGTGTAAACGCTGAACGATCCAATTGGCAAGAAAATGCCAATACCCGAATAGCACTTTAACTCCCTTCAGCCGAGCCAATCAACTGAATGTGACTCGGCCTAGAACTCCAAGCAACCCGCCGGTGGACTGGCCAAGGAAACCTTTCCACCTTCCGATTTTCTTGGGATATGCGCCACGATCCAAAGCCACGACTCGAAGCCACGATTCATCTTGCCAGGCCTATAAATGCAACCGTAGGTGCCCCTAGCTCTCCACCAAGCCTTTTAGCTCTCGAATCTTTGCCAATCTCAGCTCTTCCTCTCTTCAAACAGTGCACATCCCAAGCCACCATGGTGCGCAGCATCAACCGCCGCCGCGCCTCCGACGAGGCAGAGGGGAGCAGCGCCAACGCGCGCCGGAGGCAATGATCGTCGATTCTTCTTCTTTGCTTCAACTTTTATCTTTTCTTGTTCTGACGATCATCTCCTTTTCAGGTTGATTCAGTGGAATCCGTCTCCCGCGCCGGCCAATCAACCTCTTCCAGACGACTCCTCGGAGTCCGACGGTCACTCCCCCGTGCCCTACGGGGAAGAAGACGCTCTCCGCTTCAGGGAGGAGCTGGAGACGGCCCGACGCGAGCTGGAGGACGTCTCCAAGAAAGCGGGCATAGCCGAGCTCGAGTGGGAGGACCAGTGCAAACAGCTGCTGGAAGCCATTGACGGTACCGCTCTGTAACCGAATCCTTGATCCAACCCGGCTTTTGATGCTAATTCCCTTTTTCTTGCAGCCCGCGACGCCGAGCTCAACCAGTTGAAGGCACTGGTGGAGCAGTTGGCCGATAAGGTGAATGCCCGCGGCGACACGCCGGCGGAGCGCCTTGCCGTGGTGGAGCGCCGCGTCGACGAGGTGGCGACCCATGGCGTTCGTTTGGGCACCACCTTGGGCCTGGCTGCCATGGCGACGCATACGGACGTCGACTACTCCACCAGGCCGCGCGGCTTCCGGGGCGGCGCACCGGAGGACATCGACGAGATCGAGCTCATCCTGGAGCGTCTCGATGGCCACGACGACGCTATTGCCGAAATCACTCATCCCCAATCTGTACTGAACAGGCTTTTTGACTAGATTGTATTAGGGATGTTTGATCATCGGCAATAAATAAGAACTTTTGAATTCTGTATTTGTGCTGTCATGAATTCGCCTTGCACTTGCATCCATGATTCTTATTTTCCTTGAATGCATCCGGGAACTGTCTTGAGCCGAACGCGCTAGAATAGTTGCCCCTTGGCGCAAAATCCACAGAAGATCTTGATTCGGCAATCCACGAGCACTGTTCAAGCAAAAACCCTTTGTACTTGGAGAGAAAAACCCGGCCGTTTGGTATTCTAACAGTGCGTACTGGCCGATCATCACTCCCAATGCACTCCTTCGGTCAATAAAAGAGCCTGCTGAGATGCCCTGCAAATCCACCCGCGCACTCATCCATCACTTCTCATTTCTTCCCCTGTCTCTAGAGGAAAAAACCCCAAGGCCATGGGCAAGGGCAAGCAACCCCAGGAGGGCAGCTCATCGAAGAAGCGTACGATTCGAAGGTGAGTTCTTTCTTGATTTGTTCCTCGTTCTCCATATGATCCTGTGCTTCATGTTTTTTCTTCTTTTCCTCTTTCAGCCTTGATTTGCTCCCTGAAGAAATCATCGGGACTGAAGATGTGCCTGAGTACATCCCCTCCGATTCCTCCCTCGAAGCAGAGGATGCCACGCTTGAGCAGAGGACCAGCCATCAACTGCGCCGCCGCGTTCGGCACCTGGAGCACGGCCTCAGGGACATCACCGCCCGTTGCCAAGCCGAACGCGAGCGTCGCATGGCTCTGGAGGCACTAGTAGGGGGTAAATGTTGCTGACTTCTTCTTGACTTCATGCCCGCCTTCGGATTTCTTGCCCCTAACATCGATTTCCTCCGTTTTAGATGTCTCTGACAGGTACAACAACCTGAAGATGGCCTGGGACAGCTTGGTGGAGGCCGCGAACCATGGTCACCCCCATGCGTTTCAAGTTGCCGTCACGGTGGTCCTGGAACAGCTGAAGAGGGAGCAGCAGAAGAAGCAAAGAAAAGATTGAATCATACTTTCGCTTCTTCCTCCACGCCTTCTGCTTCCCACCTCCTTGTAGATCTGACCATCAGGGTTGTTAGATGTAAACCTGCAAGGAGTAGTTGTAATATGATTTTTGTGCTAAGGGCAATGCATCTAGGCACTGGCCATTTCTTTTGTTTATGGATTTTGTTCTGAAGGCGGCCTCGTTCTTGAGCGCCGGCTGTTTCTGTGTCAGATGTGTGTAATCATCGATCGACCTCAATGCTAGGATAATATTTCTTCAGATATCTCCCATTTATTACAGCAGAAAATTCCTCTCCTAGCAAAGTTTTCAACATATATGCATTACCAGGGACGCATCGGACCACACGAAAAGGTCCTTCCCAGTTAGGGGACCATTTGCCGAATTCACTGTACTTAGTTCCAATCGGCAATAGCGCTTTCCAAACCAAATCGCCTTCTGCAAATTGCCTTACTTTTACCTTCTTGTTATAGTATTTGGCAACCCGCAGCTTGTTTTTCTCGATGTTTTCCAAGGCTCTGAGACGGATCATGTGCAAATCCTCTAGTTCATCCATCATCAGGCCACTGTAATCTTTGGAGCCCAACTCTTTCTGTAACACCACTCTCCTTGAATCTGATTGCATCTCCCAAGGTAAAACCGCGTGGTGTCCATAAACCAACTCATAAAGAGAAGTTTTTGTAGCTCCATGGGGGGCCATTCGGTAAGCCCACAGTGCCTCACTGAGTACCGAATGCCACCTTCTTGGCTTCTGGTCGATCTTCTTTTGTATCAGCTTGATCATGATCTTGTTAGAAGCCTCTGCTTGACCATTAGCTTGGGCATAATAAGGAGAGGAGTTAAACAATTTAATCCCCATGCTTTCGGCAAACTCTCTGAACTCTAGTGACACGAATTGTGCCCCCTGATCAGTGGTGACAGTCTGAGGGATTCCAAACCGATAGATGATGTGCTATTTGACAAATTCAACCATGTTCTCTGATGTCACCTTCTTCAGTGGGATCGCCTCAACCCATTTGGTAAAATAATCTGTAGCCAAAAGCACGAACTTATGCCCCTTGCTAGATGGTGGATTAATTTGGCCAATCAGGTCTATCCCCTAGCCCCTGAATGGCCATGGCTTGATGATGGGATTTAATGCCGACGCGGGGACCCTTTGAATATTTCCAAACCTTTGGCAATCCTGACATCCCTTGTAATACTCAAAGCAATCCTCTAATATCATCGGCCAAAAGCATCCGGCTTGTCTGATGACCCCTTTCATACGGTAGGCTGACTGGTGTGCTCCACATATCCCATCGTGCACTTCGCTCATCATTTTCCTGGCCTCTTCTGGACCCAGGCATCGTAGCCATACCCCATCTAATGATTTATAGAATAAGTTATCATTCAGAAGAACGAACTTTATGGCCTTGTACCTGAGCTTCCTAGAGACCTTGCGGGATGGATCCTTCAAGTAGTCAACGATCTCTTTCCTCCAATCATCTTCTGCAAGATCCGTCCCCAGTGCACACACCTCTGCAGCAAACGCTTCTTGGCTCTCTTTGTAACCAGAGGCGCTTTGAGCCAGCCTATTTGCTTCTTCGTTATGTTCCCTAGGAATATGCTGTAGAGTCACCAATGGGAAGCTCTTCAAGATTTCTCTGCACTCTTCGTAGTAACTCCTCAGCGCTTCACTTTTGCATTCGTATTGGCCGTTCAATTGCTTGATCACTAGCTCTGAATCTCCATAGACTTCGACTGAAACGGCCCCGGCTTCTCTCAAATATTGAAGCCCTCGAAGCAATGCTTCGTACTCAGCCTGGTTATTTGTGACGGTGGGCTGTATAGGGATGGCAAATTCAAACATCTCACCTCTAGGCGAAATCAGTAGGATCCCTACTCCCCCACCTTTACCACACGACGATCCATCAAAAAACAAAGCCCAGGGGGTAATTTCAAGTAAATTAATTGACGGATCGCGATGTTCAGTTATAAAATCGGCAATGATCTGACCTTTGATGGCCTTTGCCGATTCGAACTTTAACTCGAACTCTGATAAAGCCAAAATCCACTTGCCAATCCTGCCGTTCAAAATTGGCATAGATAACATATGTTTTATCACGTCAAACTTGGAATACACGGTGCATTCGGCATTCAATAGGTAGTGCCGAAATTTTGTACACGAGTAGTACACGCAAAGACACAGCTTCTCTACAGCCGAATACCTGGTTTCAGGATCAAGTAATTTTCGGCTAAGATAGGCCACTACCCGCTCCTTTCCTTCAAATTCTTGAATAAGGGCCGATCCAATGGTTTGGGTATCGGCCGCCACGTACAACTTGAAAGGCTTGTCCAGCTGAGGAGGAACCAGCACTGGTGGCTCCTTCATGTACTGCTTGATCTCATCGAAAGCCTTTTGTTGTTCGTCGCCCCAGGTGAACTTCTGATCTTTCTTTAATTTCAACAGCGGAGAGAATGGCAAGACCTTCTGCGATAAATTTGATATGAATCTTCTTACGAAATTGATCTTGCCGAGCAGTGACTGCAACTCCTTGAGGTTAGTTGGAGGAACAACTTCATCAATGGCCTTCATGCTCTTTTTGCCAACTTCAATTCCTACTTCGTGGACCAAAAACCCCAAGAATTCTCCGGCTGATACCCCAAAAGCACACTTGTTTGGATTCATCTTCAAACCATGCTTCCGAGTGCACTCCAAGGTCCTCTTTACATCTTCCAAATGCGTGTCATGACTCAGGGACTTGATTACCACGTCATCGATGTAGATTTCCACAACTTTGCCGATCAACTCGTGAAAAATATAATTCATGGCCCGTTGATAAGTTGCACCGGCATTCTTTAACCCAAACGTCATGACTATCCATTCAAACAGGCCTATATGACCAGGACATCTAAAGGCCGTCTTTGATATGTCCTCTATCGCCATGAAGATTTGGTTGTAACCCGCATTACCATCCATGAAGCTGATGACTTTGTGCCCAGCTGCGGCGTCAATCAACAAATCGGCAATAGGCATTGGGTAACCATCCATCGGAGTAGCTCTGTTCAGGTCCCTGAAATCTATGCAGACCCTCATTTTTCCATTCTTCTTGTATACAGGGACGATGTTAGAAATCCACTCCGCATATCTGCATGGCCGAACGAAGTTTGCATCAAGTAATCTTTCAATTTCCTTCTTCACATCGGCCAATACTTCATCTTTGTAGATCTTCCGGGGTGGTTGCTTGTATGGTTTGAAACCAGATTTGATTGGCAACCGATGCTCGACGATAGAACGATCCAATCCAGGCATCTCCGAATAATCCCAGGCGAAGCAATCTTTGTATTCCTTGATAAGCTTAATTAATTCTCCCCTGAAGTCCGGCTGCAAGCCTGCGCTGATGAATGTCGGCCTTGGCTTATCACCGTTTCCAATGTCCACCTCTTCTAATTTATCAGCCGACATGAATCCCCGCCCCAACTTGCCATCAGTGCCGTCTACGGGGTTCTCCATTAAAAATTGCTATAAGAGCCGACTGCTTGGATCAGCTGTTGATCACTGCTGACAGGTTCAACAGGACCTTCTCCCCAGTCTTTCCCTGAGAAGCAATCGATACCTTGGTATTCCCAGAAAGCTGGTTCCATGTTTGCCACGCTCACGGAGTCGTCTGCCTGGACGACCTCAATCTCATCGTCCACCCACTGGATAAGTTGTTGATGCATGGTGGACGGGACACAACAGTTGGCATGAATCCAGTCCCGCCCAAGCAGCAGGCTGTAGGCCCCCTTGCCTTCGATGACGAAGAAGGTAGTGAGCAGCGTCTTGGATCCGATCATCAAATCCACGTGCGCGCACCCCTTGGTATCTGAAGGGTTCCCAGTGAAGTCATTCAGGATTATACTTGTAGGTGTCAAATCGCTCGGGCCCATGCCAAGCTTCCTGAAGGTGGTGTACGGCATTATGTTGACTGCCGCTCCACCGTCGACGAACATCTTTGTCAATGGCTTGCCATTGACGTATCCTCTCAAGTACAGCGGCCTCATATGTCGATTTTTGGCCGGCTTGTCGAAGATTGCCTGCTTGGCCGGCACACCGCTTGTGCCATCATCCCCTCGGCTTTGTTCATCATCTAAGGCCGCTTCCTCCCGCACAACCCGGTTAGCGGGAGCCATGAACTCGTTCGGCGTAAAGTATACCATGCATGTGGGAGCCGAACGCTTCGATCCTTCAGGTTGATCTTTGGGGCGCCACACCTGCCTCGTCTGGATTCCAGCCTGCCTCAACTCGCGGTTCCTCAAGCGCTGGACCCGTCTCTTCTGGCTTCTCCTCAGGCCGGGCGGGCACCATTGCCCCTTCTGCAAGACGTAGTCATATTCGCCCTCATCTTGATCAGCCCACCTGAAGTCAGCTTTCCGCTTCCTAGGATGATCAATGACTTCGATTTTTTGGCGCCGATCCCCATTAGGTTGGATCCTTCCAATTCTCTCGTGGACGAATCGGCGATTGGCAGTCTCCTGCCTGTACTCAAAATACCTGTCACTGCATTCAGGACAGTTCTTCAACATGGGCAGCTTCAACCCTTCATTCTAGCAATGCCTGAAGAAGGCACATCCCCAGTGCGCGCGCTCCTGCTCGCGCGTGTATTGCTCCTGGTCCCTTCTGCGCGCTTCTTCCTTAGCTCTGCGCCTCTCCTCCTCAGCTCTGCGCTTTTGGTAGCACTCTTTCTCCATCTGGCGCTGCCACTTGTTCAGGAGGATGCGCGTGGTCACCTTGGGCTTAGCTCTGGACGATTCCCCGATCTCTATGTGACTCCTGAGAACACGGGGAGCCTCACCATGCACCTGTTCCAGAGTCACTTGGCGTTCTGGGTCCACCGCCCCCTCTTGTCTAGCCCTGGCTGAGGTCAAGACCTTGACTTCCCCTTCTCCTCAGCCGTTATCACGTTGACAGAAAAGCCCACCATGTTCTGAGGGAAGGGGTGGCCATCCAGCTTCATTTTGTTGTCAAACTTGAGGTGACCCTCCTGGATGGCTTTTTGGATCCTCATCCTGAAGACCCTGCAATCATTGATGGAGTGTGAATCCCTGTCGTGGAAGCCACAGTAACGTTTTCCTTTAACTCCATCGGGCCGAAGCATGGAGTGCCCCTCAGGCAGCTTGATTCGGCCTTCCTTTACTAGGAGCTCAAACAATTTGTCAGCTTTTGTGATATCAAAATCGTAGGTGCCCTTGGTCTGCTTGACCCAGCGCTGATTCATTGTCAAAGGCTCCTTCCCCCACATGATCTCTGCCGCGGCTACATCCAGTTCGTCATCGGAGTCTTCGACCAGGTCAGCCTTGTCTAAGAACTGGTTGTAGATGTCAGCAACATCATGCTGCTTGCCAAATTTGGCATCCTTCTTGAAGCCGTACTCCTGGTTGCTCATCAGTGATAGCTTCTGTGATAGCTGGCCCAGGTTCTCGAACTCCATCCCGAACAATTTCTCACGTACGGCCGGCAGCATCCCGGCGACGGCCATGTCAGCCAACTGGTCATCTGGCAAGTTAAGCGAGAAGCACATGCCTTTAACCTCCCTGAATCTCCTGAGAAATTCCAGCGGCGTCTCGCTATGCCTCTGCTTCATGGTAGCAAGGTCAATCAGCTTCTTCTCCGAGCTGCCGCTGAAATAGTGAGCGTGAAATTTCCGCTCCAAGTCCTTCCATCTGCTAACTGACTCAGGGGGCAGGGACGAGAACCACTGGAATGCTGGACCTGTCAGTGACGCGGGGAAGTAGCGGACCCTGAATGCTTCCTCAGCTGAGCATTCCCCGAGCTGCATGAGGTAACGAGCGATGTGCTCAACTGTGCTTGTGTCGTCCTGCCCTGAAAACTTCGTGAACTCCGTTGGCGGCTTCACCCTTGGCGGAAGGAGCACGTTGTAGTACCATTCCGGGAACGGTGGCTTATAGGCGGGTCCCTGCATTTTTGGCTTGAGGCCGAACTGATTTTGCATCAATTCAGCCATCTTCCGCGCCAGGGCGTCGTCCTCTTGCGCGCCTGCCGCTGGCACGTATCCTGGGTGCGGGAAGGCGTCAAATGCCCCGTAGTTTCCCACCTCGTGGTAGCCTCCGCCGTACAGGTTCCTCTGCAACCAGTTGCTCGCCGGAGCGATCCTCTGACCGGAAGAGAACGGGGCCCCGGGCGAGCCGAATGCCATATCTCCGTACGTGGGCTGGTACGGATTCGGGCCGTTGCACGGGTTGACCCGTGCCGCCCGCGGTGGTGGCCGGATTGGCGTCCCCCCGAGGCCCGCAAGGGAGGCCGAACCGGCCGTTTCCCGGCGGCTCGCGGAGGAGGCCGGAAAGCTTGACTTCCGGCCGCTTTGGGGAGGAGGCCGCACCGGCTGGCTCCAAAGCGGCGGGCCGAGAGCTTGATTCACCCGGCTCCACGGTGCCCCCCTGGACGGGCGCCTTGCTAAATGCTTGTTCCATGCCTGGGCCGAAGACGGCCACCATCATCTGCTGGAGCGCACCGAGGAAAGCCTTGTTGTGCTTGCTCAACATGTAATCTGCGGATTCCTGGAATACCCGCATGCACTCTTCTTTCTCCTGCTGATTCATGGCGTCGCTTTCCCCTGGCAGCAACACCCTGGGCATCTCGTTCTTCAAGTATGGGACGCCACTCCTATTTTTCTTGAAAGACAGCAGACATTTCTGCTGAAACTGGTCCATGGCGTCCTGGAGTTGCTGCCGCTGCTCAGGAGATAGGTCTTCAAGGCTGACGTCCATGATGTCCGCGATCTCGGGCATCTTGATCTATTCGGCTGTGGTCCCACTGGGCGTGCCAAAAAGTGTGTTGACGCAAAAAGTGCACCTAGCGCCAAACACACAGCAAGCCGAACAAGCTGGCTTCGCACGCGCAAAGAGTAACGATGACGTGCCAGTCAATTTTTCCTGAAAATTAACAAAAGATAAAGCAGTTAGATACCAAAGCTTGGAACTTGCCGGGTGGTACCAGACAGTTCCATATTTACGGCTAAGAAGCCACACAAGATGGCACATAGCTATATGAAAGCTATTTGCCAATGAACTGAAAGCATTCGGGAACTTATAAGAGGAAAAAACAACACTGCCGAATGAATGTCGTAAGCATGACGGCAATCGGTCTTTGACTGGTCAAAGATACATGAACACGATATATGACCGATCCCATGATAAATGATGTTAAATAAGTGAATAAGGTAAAGCGCGAACGTAAGCATGTAATAAACAAGCATGCATAGATCCCAAGCACTAGTCTACCACATGCCTAGGTACTTAGAAATCCGTCGGGTACGATGCCGAAACAAATCTATCCACCGCATGATACAATTTGAACGAAATCGTACCACTTTCCACAAGTAGATCTATCCACCGCATGATACAATCTAAATATGGAAAGCTAAAAGCACGCATTATTTAAAACATGAATTACGCACGTGTTCTACTCGTGAAGAAACATAACCGAATATAGCTGAACAGCCGATTCGGGGTCCATGAAGAAGGAACGAACATTACCAAGCGATTAAATCTATCAGGTTGACTCGAAATCTAATCCACCGGATGACTAGCTCTAAAGCAACCCAAAAACCTGCATCTACCGCATGATACTCGGTTCTTTTAAGATTTATACCAACAATGGCAAGCTTGAACCCACAACATGTAACAACCTAGATCGATTCGGTTTCGGCTTTTAAAGGCACAAGATCCACATATTAAAACATGGAATCTACCCGTACGAGGATCACAAAAGAAGTGAGCCGATCCAAACCCATCTAGATTGGGCAAAGGTGTTACATGAATCTAAACATAACGTAAAAACTCGAAGTAACACAGGGTAACTTAATGAATCTATTAGATCTTGCCAAAATCCAATAGAGCCGATAACTAGCTTCAAGCTAGATCTTAGCCCACCGCGTGGCTCATGACCTAACAAGAAACCCTCTTGAACCAAGCTTGAATCTACCGCATGACACGAAGCATGGTAACAAGACTACTTGCATCAGATCTAAATCCACCGCATGATACTAGACATGATACAAGGTTGCCGGTACTCACGGAGGTCGACGGATCGATGGGCCCTCTCGAAGAACTCGACGACACGACAAAAGGACTCTAGGGTTTGGCGTAAGGCCGGTGTGTATTGAAGAATGATTGTGTTTCATTACATACATCCAGGGCTCATATTTATACCCTGCCAAGTTCAATCTCGAATGGATTCGTTGCCTAACTTATCTCTAAGCTCAATCGCCTATCCATCCATTCGTCCTCCCTGCTTGAGCCACGTCATCGTTCAAATCCCGCAAAATCAGCTCTACTGTTCCTTTGCCGAACGGGAGCAGATAGCCGACCGCAGACTTCTTTGCCGAATACATCTGAGAAATCCTTCCCTTTCACGAGACGGACTCCTGACCGAGCTGGTCCCACTGGTCGGACTCCTTACCAAATTTTGGTGTTAACACCTTCCTCTACAAGCTGAGTGAAATCCTCCTCGAAGACAGGCTCTTCCTGATCACCTCCGACAGGGAGCTCAGACGAAATAGGCACGATATCTACGAGTCACACATGAACAACAAACAATAAATAAAACAGTACACCAAACAGTAATAAAACTGGTAAATTTACTGTTTAAAAGATTCTACTCGTCGAGACGATCATTTCGGTATATAGAACGCTTAAAACGGAGTTAAAATGAGAAAGATATGATTAAAACAAGTTACGGGGGCCTATCTGCAAGAAAACTAAGTTTACAGGGCTGTTTATAAATAAAATCAGGGGCTAAAACATATTTATAAATTAAATCAGAGGGGTCTAGGTGCAAAAAGGAGTGAAAAGGGCCTTTAACAATATTAACCAGGGTAGACAGGGGCTAGATTGTAAAACTCAGGACCTAACCGTAAAGATTCTTAAAGGTGGAAGGACCGGCTTGTGAAATTGTAAAAACACAGGGGCTCTTAATCAAAATCGCCAAAGCGGCACCGTGGATCTCAGATCCAACGGCCACCGATGCGCGCGCGTCCCGTGGACCGTGCCGTGCGCCGGCGCACGGGTCCACGGTGGACCGGCCGCATAACCCGAAGGGGTACGCGATCCGGGCCGTCCCGCGCGAGCACTCCGACGGCCCCGGACGTGCGCACGCGATGGGCGGCGGCGACATCGCCGGAGAGCGGCGGTGCGCGGTGGGAGCTCACCGGCGCTAGCTCTGGACGGCGCTCCCGGCCATCACTTCGACCACGGGTTGGGGCAAAATGACGCGGGGAAGCTTGCACACGTGCTCGTGGGGTCTACGGGAGCGATCGGGCCTCACCGGCGGCCGGCACCGTAAGGGGGCGGCGTGGCTACTCCGGCGAGCTCGTGGAGGCGCTGCTGTGCGTGAAAGGAAGGAAAATTGGGCGGGGGTTAATGCTCACAGTGAAACGGTGAAGCGGGCGAGCTCGAAGTCGAAGAGGATTCAGCAGCGGTGGGGCTTGGCAACGGCGACAGGACGGGCGGCGCTCCGGCGTGGACGAGGCGCGGCGCCCACGGGCTCCGAGGACGCGAACCTGCAGCCAATTGAGCTTGATGAGCCCCTGGTGAACCCAAAGAGAAGAGAAGGGAGGCGGCGGAGGTGGTCCTTCACCGACGGCGACGCTTGCACGGCGGCGGCGGGGACCCGAGGCGGCGGCGCTGGGGAATTGGGGCTCGGTTGCGTGCGTTGGTGTGCTGCGGGTGCAAAGGGAGGCGCAGGAGCTCGTGCACGGGCTTAAGTAGGGGCGCAGGGAGGTAGGCGAAGCGGGAAGGGGACGGGGCGGGCGGCGGCTTGCCATTGATGGCCGGCGGGCCGTCCGGGCGTAAAGAAGGCAAAGGGAAAAGGGGAAACGGCCGAGGAATTTGAGTGGGGGATTAATTGCCTTAATTGGCGTGCTCACAGGGGAGAGAAAGGAAGGGGAGAAGGCGGGGGCGCGGCGGATTCCGCGCGCGGCGCGCGGCGGCGGCCGGCGCGGGGGGAGAAGAAAAGGAAGGGGGGGGAGAGGGGAGGGCCGACGGGTGGGCCCCGGCCGTCGGCCGTCTCGGTGGAAAAAAAAAAAGGGAGGGGAGAGGTGGGCCGGCGCGGGAGGCGGGTTGGGGCGCTTGGGCCGAAAGGGAGCCGAGCTGTTTTCTTTTTTTCTTTTCTTTTTTCAAACTTCATTTTCAAATGATTTTTCATCTCAAATTGAATTCAAACTTTTTCAAACTTTTCTCAAGAATTTTATAGACTTTTTAGAAACCACACAAGCAACCAAAACCATGCAAGCCAACTGATGATGCACATACACTTGTTGTCTCTAAGTTTATTAAATTATCTTTAATATTTTTAGAGCTCAATTTAAATAGCAATTTAATCTCCTTAAATCCTTAAGACTAATTTAAGTTGCTAAGTAATTTTAGTGATGGAATTTTAGGGTGTCACAAATCCTACCCCCTTAAAGAGAATCTCGTCCCGAGATTCAGAAGACTTAGAGAACAAAGTGAGGAAAGTCTTCCTTGAGTTCATCCTCTCTTTCCCAAGTTGCCTCTTCCTCAGTATGATGACTCCACTGCACTTTACACATTCTATTGATCTTACTCCTGGTAACTCTTTCTGACACATCCAAGATCTTAACAGGGTATTCTTTGTATGTCAGGTCATTCTCCATTTGAATATCCTCTAACTGTACCGGTTCTATTCTAACCTCACTTGTGCATTTCTTCAGTTGTGATACGTGAAACACATCATGAACTCCCGATAACTGTGCTGGCAACTCTAACTGGTATACTACTTCTCCTTTCCGTTCCAGAATCTTGAAAGGTCCGATAAATCGAGGTGATAACTTTCCTCTGACATTAAACCTTCGTAATCCCCGAATAGGTGACACTCTGAGGTATGCATAATCACCGACTTCCAATATCACCTCTCTTCGCCGAGGATCAGCATAACTCTTCTGTCTTGACTGTGCTGCTTTAAGATTCTCCCTTATGATTTCAACTTGCTTTTCTGCTTCTCGTATGCTGTCTGGCCCAAAGAATTGCCTTTCACCAGTCTGATTCCAAAACAACGGTGTTCTACACTTCCTTCCATACAGAGCTTCAAAAGGTGCCATTTTGATGCTGGACTGATAGCTGTTGTTATAAGCAAACTCTGCATAAGGCAAACTTTTATCCCAACTGCCATTGTTCTTTAACGCACAAGCTCTCAACATATATTCAAGTATCTGATTTGTTCTCTCTGTCTGCCCATCTGTCTGAGGATGGTATGCTGAGCTGAAGTTTAACTTTGTATCCATCGATTCATGCAACTTCTGCCAAAACTGTGAAGTGAACTGTGTGCCTCGATCTGACACTATCTTCTTCGGTACCCCGTGCAAACACACTATCCTTGAATTATACAACTCGGCCTAGCTTCACTCCCGTATAGGTCGTCTTCACCGGGATAAAGTGCGCTACCTTGGTTAATCTATCCACAATAACCCAAATAGAGTCATACCCATCACGAGTACGAGGTAATCCCACTATGAAATCCATACCGATTTCCTCCCATTTCCACTCGGTACCTTCGCAGGCCGAAGCAATCCCCGCCGGCCTTTGATACTCAGCCTTCACTCTTAGACACACATCACACAAAGCTACATGAGCTGCTACATCTTTCTTCATCCCATACCACCAGTATCTCTGCTTCAAGTCCTGATACATCTTGGTACTTCCAAGATGTATAGAGTAAGCTGAATCATGTGCTTCCTTCAAGATAGCTTCTCTCAACTCCTTGATCTCAGGTACACAGATTTTGTTCTTAAACCACACTGTTCCTTGCTCATCTTCTCTGAATTCCGGAACTTTGCCTAACTTAATCAACTTCCTGTATTCTGCAATCTTGGCGTCGACCAACCGTCCCTTCCGATATCCTGCTCAAGTGTCGACTCAATCTCTAATGTCAAAGTCTCACTTGAAGCAACCATTCCCAAGTTAAGTTGTGCCATCTCCCAACATAGCTCCTGTGGTAACAGGTGTCCTATCAGCATGCTAGTCTGTCCCTTCCGACTCAAAGCATCTGCCACAACATTTGCCTTTCCTGGATGGTACTGGATATCCAAATCATAGTCTTTGATTAACTCCAACCACCTTCTTTGCCTCAAATTCAAATCCTTCTGAGTAAAGATATACTTCAGACTCTTATGGTCAGTAAAGATCTTGCACTTGTTCCCAATCATGTAATGTCTCCAGATCTTCAATGCGTGAACAACCGCAGCTAACTCAAGATCATGAGTAGGATAGTTCTGCTCATGTTTCCTCAACTGTCTTGAAGCATAAGCTACTACCTTTCCTTCTTGCATTAACACACATCCCAAACCTTGCCGAGAGGCATCACAGTATACATCGAACCCTTTGTGTATGTCTGGCATGATCAACACAGGTGCTGTGGTCCGCCTCTTCTTCAACTCCTCAAAACTAGCCTGACACTTCTCATCCCACTTGAATTCTCTTCCTTTCTCGAGTAGAGTGGTAAGTGGCTTCACTATCTTGGAAAATCCTTCAATGAACCTCCGATAGTATCCTGCAAGTCCAAGGAAACTTCTGATCTCTGGCACATTCTTAGGCGGACTCCAGTTCAATACATCCCGAACCTTGCTTGGATCGACTGCTATGCCTCCATCTGTGATGATGTGTCCGAGAAAAGAGACCTCCTTCAACCAGAATGCACACTTGCTGAACTTGGCATACAGCTGATGTTCCCGTAGCTTCCGTAACACAAGCCTCAAATGTTCTTCATGTTCTTCCTCACTCCGAGAAAATACCAGTATATCATCAATGAACACCAGAACGAACTTATCCAGATACTCCATGAATACCTTGTTCATCAAATACATAAAGTATGCTGGTGCATTGGTCAGGCCAAAGGACATCACAGTGAACTCATATAACCCGTATCTAGATGTGAATGTTGTCTTTGGTATATCCTCCACTCGGATTTTTAATTGGTGATAACCTGATCTAAGATCTATCTTAGAGAAGGCCTTAGCTCCTCTCATCTGATCAAACAAATCCTCAATCCGAGGTAAAGGGTATTTATTCTTGATAGTAACCTCGTTAAGTGATCGATAGTCTATACAAAACCTCCTAGATCCATCCTTCTTATCAACGAAAAGTGTGGGGGCTCCCCATGGTGATGAACTAGGACGGATAAACCCTTTACTAAGTAGTTCTTCGATTTGTTTCTTTAATTCAGCTAGATCTTTAACATCCATTCTATATGGTCTTTTAGATATGGGAGCAGTACCAGGTATAAGTTCAATACTAAATTCAATGTCACGATCAGGTGGCATACCTGGCAAATCCTCTGGAAACACATCAGGAAATTCATTCACTACCCTTATATCCTCCAAAGCCTTGCCTTCAACAGAGTTCACAACTCCTTTGCTGGATGAGGGTGCACTCACATATTCTACTCTCTCCCCTTGAGGACCGGTTAACAGCACTGACCTCTTCCGACACTGAATAACTCCATCACAACTCCTTAACCAATCCATACCAAGAATGACATCTATTCCCCATGCTTTTAGAACTACCAGATTAGCAAGAAAGTCTACCCCCATGATATTAATCTTTACTTGTGGGCATATATGACCAGTTTTCATTTCTCCCCCAGGAGTACTAACTATCTGTGGGTTCTTCATTGTGCTCATAGATAAGTTATATTTTGCCACAAATTGATCAGTTATGAATGAATGTGATGCTCCCGAATCAAATAATACGGTAGCGGGTACAGAGTTGACGAAAAACGTACCCAATACCACGCCGGCGTCATTCCGAGCTTGCTCCACCGATACATGATTGACTCGGCCACGCACATGACTCCGTTGGCCTCTCTTCTGCCGGGTGTCCGTGGAGTACGAGCTCGTGAAGATGGCTGCCCGATCCCCGTTTCCATTGTCTCTCTCGCGGAGTCCGCATCACCCTCTTGGGACAATTGTTAGCATAATGCCCCACTCTCCACACTTGAAGCATCCACCGAGCCGAACAGGGTTGGTGTTTCCGACGGTGCCCCGCAGTTGTTGCTAGGACGACTCACCCGAGGGGTAGGAGCTCGGGTGTCCGAGGATTGAAGCGCCGTGGCTGAAACGAGCGCCGCAAACTCGTATGTTCTCGTGGGTACCTCCCGGCCTTGACCACCGGACGATATGGAGTCGGCTCGCCGAGAACCGTAACGGGGACGGGTGTTACTGCTAGACTGCCCATGAGACTGAAACTTGCGTTTCTGTTCACCCATCTCCTTTCTCTTACTTTCCAGCCCAATAGCTTTGTTCACCAGCGTCTGAAAGTCTGGGAAGATGTGACTCTGCAGTTGATAGTTCAAAGGACCAATCAAGCCATCCATGAACCTTTCTTGCCTCTTTGGATCAGTGTTGACTTCATCAGGTGCATAGCGTGACAAGTGAGTGAACTTGTCCATATACTCAGTCACTGACATATTGCCTTGCCTCAGTGACAAGAACTCCCTCTGCTTAAGCTTGAGAACCCCTGAAGGAATGTGGTAAGTACGGAAGTTTTCACGGAACTCCTGCCAAGTGATGTTATGCCTGTTGGGATGAGCAGTTGAGTACGCATCCCACCAATGCGCGCCTGCCCCACAAGTCTTCCAAAGAAAGATACGGCACCATCTCTCCGTCGCTGCATTGCACGATCTCCAGCTTCTTGGTGATAGTTTTCAGCCAGTCGTCAGCATCCAGTGGATCAGCTGAGTGGGAAAATGTAGGGGGATGGTGGCTCATGAACTCCTTGTGCCTGTCCCTTGGTGGCGGGGGTGGCGGAGGGATCGGCTGTGGTGGCTGGTTCTGTTGAGATTGCATCTGCTGCACTGTGTTGGTAAGATTCTGAATCAGTTGCATTTGTGCTGCCAGAAACTGCTGCATGTTTCGGTCCATTGCTTGGTTGATCGGTGGAGGTGGTGCTGGGTTTTGCTGATTTGCAATATGTGCCCGGATCACAGGTGGCACGTCTTTACCTCCTCCGGACCTGGTGTTTACCATCTGACCATTAGAAAAATCATATCTCAGATAATTGTACTTGAATCATTGCATAAGAGGATAACTCAAAATAAAATAACAGCATGTTCTTCAGTTAAGACAGATTCTGTTGCCCTCAAAGAATTATGTATAACTTTCTGTGTATTTATCCAATGACCACGAATTTTTACCAGATTATGATGTATAAAATTATGGAACCATCCCAACTGGAATCACCTCATTTGGACATCTATAACTCGAGATAAAATTCAAACTGTACAGCTATATCAGCAGAGATTTACAGATTCTGACATGTTCATTACTTCGTGCATAACTTCCAGAATAAGTATTGTATACCATTGAATTTTTGATAGAAATTCATCCTCTAAATTTGTGAACTAACCCAACTGGTTTCATGTCATTTGGAGTTCTGTAGCTTGAGTTATAAACAAAACATTACTGGTAGGTCATATGACTGCGAAAACAGATTTGATCCAATCAATCTTGCATAAGAGATTAAGCAATGACAACCGATAAAACCCAAACCATTCTTTAATTAACTTTACAATTCAGATTGCATAGTGGCCATCACTCCACCATACAATTCACAATCAAGCAAAGATCCAACTCAAACATGTTTGCAAACAGCATTCATTATTACAAGCATTTACGTTCACGCAGGAACGATCTAACGAAAGGTAAATGATAAGGGCGAGCATCCTAGGATCCTAGCCAAGACGAGTGGTAGCTTCATCAGTGCCGTAACGAAGTCTCTTGCGCAGAGGGGAAGCTGTAGTCTGATATGGCATGACTTCCTGAGGGAGTCGCTGTCCTGCCAGCTGTGCTTCCAGACGTGCTATCTTCGCCTGAGCAGCCTGCAACTCTTCATGATACTTGTTCATCTCCAAAGTTGCTCCCTCCAGATCTGCGTTCAGAGCAGCAGTCACCCGTGCCAAAACGTCAATGCGATCATTGCCTCCTGCTGGCACCACAGTCACTTCTGTGCCACTTGCACGTCGAGGCACATGGTGGTACTCCGATTGAGACAACTACACCCGATTTGGATGGCAGACCGACCAGAGCGCCCTCCTTGCTGCATCATTCACCGCAGCGTCATCCGTAGAGAACTGAGCTGTGCTATGGTGAGATGAGCGATACCTCCATCCTTCTGTATCATTCAGAGGCTTTCTGATGTAAACTCTGCAGGTGTAGTAATCCCTCATTCCGGGCTCACTGAAATGCTTGGTCACATAGAGAGGCCTTATGGTATATCCCAGATACCTCAGAACATCCCACAGAAGAATGCAGAACTGTCCATTCTCAGCTTCAGTAGAATGTTTGTGGTATTTAGCTCCGTGATAGCGGGGATCCTCATCTTCCTCTGGGTTGCCAACAGCATTGTCACCATCATCCTCACCCACACTGTTATCACTGGAGTCATCTGAGTCACCTTCTTCACCATCTGGCACAGGATCAACAGGTGCAGGGGGTGCCTCCTCATTGGCTACGGGCGCCGGTGGGATCACCATGTCTCCATCGGTGTCTGCCTCTAGCATCGTGCCATCGTACAGCTGTGGCTGTTCCAATGGCTCTTCTGGCTCCTCCTCCTCCATCTCGATCTCTTCAGGATCCTCCTCTTCTACTTCTGGCTGGAACTCTTCTGGGTCTTCCTCAACATCTTCAAGACGATGGTGAGGGGCCAACTGTCCAGAAGGAAAACGCCCACCAGTGCTTGCGAGCGGTCATATAAGTCCTGGCCATCTGTCAAAGCAAAACTGATCTCAGAGTACAGAATAAATCAAAATGACAGTTTAAAATGATAAACAAAAATTAAATTAGATTTTTAATGCGTAAATAAGATGATTTGAAGCATGATAAGGCTTTCTAGAACATGAATCCTTAATTTCATCCATTTCTAACTAAGGCTGCGACCTACAGTCATCACGGCTCTGGTACCACTTTGTCACACCCGATTTTACAAGGAAAACCGAATGCATCTCATATGTGCGCCAGGATCAATTTACACACACATGATAGACAAACGAGAGTAATACCATTGCTGTAATAAAACGTACAAGAGTTTAAACTAGTATGATAACCATTATTACATCCATAAGGGTGGACTCGAAGGTCCGAACAAGACGATAACTAAATGACGACGAGCAACTCCATCGTTGACTTCCACAGGCATGATGACTGGGGGATCCGCATGCCCTAGAACTCCTCGTAGTCACTCCAGAACTCATCCTCGCCTCCGACGTTCTCCTCTGAACAGCGGTAAGCAAGGGTGAGCACACTTATGGTTGGAGCTCAGCAAGTGGGGGAAACAATGCAAGGATATCAAGGATAGGCTATGGTTCACAGCGGTAAGCCTTTTATAAGTTGGTCAAGTTTTATTAGCAAGCACCTAATTACTAGGTGTAAGTGTATACCAACCCACTTAACCTTAAAAGAAACCTCAAACCAAACCACAAACCCATGATTTGCATTAATCTTCAAGTTTATTAATCATGTGAGGGTCCAAGCCGCTCATGACCGTGAGCACGGCTGATCGATCAGTTTTACACTCTGCGGAGGTTGTACACTTTACCCACAGCTCGTGTTCCCCATCTTGCCCGAGTTAGCTAGACCCTTAAACACTTCCAAGGTGAGTGGCTAGGGGTCCACTACGAAGCCTTTACAAAGGAAAGAAGAGAAACCAACAGCCCCGCAACGATTAAAAATGGCGGAGCGGACCATAACCCTCCCTAATGGTCAACACCTTAGCCAAGGCTGCTACCCCAAAAGGACCGGGCTATACCCCTTCAACTCCGGCCCCCTGTGCCCCTCTCGGAAAAGAGCTATCAGCTAACCCACTCTCCTAATTAATTGGCTAAGCCAGAGCCATGTGGACTGTGGTTGTACTGTTATCTTGGGTGGTTCTCCATGTTCCGATTATGAATCAAGTTATCTTGTTTTAAACACAAACACATTATATAAGCAAAACTGAGATGTATAACATAAACAGAGCATAACCAAACTCATGTAAAGCAAACTAAGCATTTATCTACCCCAAGCATTAGTTTAAACAGGGTTGATCAAGGTAAAGTGGTAAAGCATCTAGTCAAGTCCTTAGCTAGGTGTTTGCCCATCAGGTTTATGCATAACAACAGGAATAGTAAATATTGTTTAGCATGCAGTGTCATAGGTTCAAAAAGATTATGCAGAGGGGGAAAGTCACTTGCCTTCCTCTACAAGCTGAGTGAAATCCTCCTCGAAGACAGGCTCTTCCTGATCACCTCCGACAGGGAGCTCAGACGAAATAGGCACGATATCTACGAGTCACACATGAACAACAAACAATAAATAAAACAGTACACCAAACAGTAATAAAACTGGTAAATTTACTGTTTAAAAGATTCTACTCGTCGAGACGATCATTTCGGTATATAGAACGCTTAAAACGGAGTTAAAATGAGAAAGATATGATTAAAACAGTTTACGGGGCCTATCCGCAAGAAAACTAAGTTTACGGTGGCTGTTTATAAATAAAATCAGGGGCTAAAACATATTTATAAATTAAATCAGAGGGGTCTAGGTGCAAAAAGGAGTGAAAAGGGCCTTTAACAATATTAACCGGGGTAGACGGGGCTAGATTGTAAAAATCAGGACCTAACCGTAAAGATTCTTAAAGGTGGAAGGACCGGCTTGTGAAATTGTAAAAACACAGGGGCTCTTAATCAAAATCGCCAAAGCGGCACCGTGGATCTCAGATCCAACGGCCACCGATGCGCGCGCGTCCCGTGGACCGCGCCGTGCGCCCGGCGCACGGGTCCACGGTGGGACCGGCCGCATAACCCGAAGGGGTACGCGATCCGGGCCGTCCGCGCGAGTCCCGACGGCCCCGGACGTGCGCACGCGATGGGCGGCGGCGACGTCGCCGGAGAGCGGCGGCGCGCGGCGGGGAGCTCGCCGGCGCTAGCTCTGGACGGCGCTTCCGGCCATCACTTCGACCACGGGTTGGGGCAAAATGACGCGGGGAAGCTTGCGCACGTGCTCGTGGGGTCTACGGGAGCGATCGGGCCTCACAGGCGGCCGGCACCATAAGGGGGCGGCGCGGCTCCTCCGGCGAGCTCGTGGAGGCGCTGTTGTGCGTGAAAGGAAGGAAAACTGGGCGGGGGTTAATGCTCACAGTGAAACGGTGAAGCGGGCGAGCTCGAAGTCGAAGAGGATTCAGCAGCGGCGGGGCTTGGCAACGGCGACAGGACGGGCGGCGCTTCGGCGTGGACGAGGCGCGGCGCCCACGGCCCGAGGACGTGAACCCGCAGCCAATTGAGCTTGATGAGCCCCCGGTGAACCCAAAGAGAAGAGAAGGGAGGCGGCGGAGGTGGTCCTTCACCGACGGCGACGCTTGCACGGCGGCGGCGGGGACCCGAGGCGCGCGGCGGGGAATTGGGGCTCGGTTGCGTGTGTTGGTGTGTTGCGGGTGCAAAGGGAGGCGCAGGAGCTCGTGCACGGGCTTAAGTAGGGGCGCAGGGAGGTAGGCGAAGCGGGAAGGGGACGGGGCGGCCGACGGCTTGCCATTGATGGCCGGCGGGCCGTCCGGGCGTAAAGAAGGCAAGGGGAAAAGGGGAAATGGCTGAGGAATTTGAGTGGGGGATTAATTGCCTTAATTGGCGTGCTCACAGGGGAGAGAAAGGAAGGGGAGAAGGCGGGGGCGCGGCGGATTCCGCGCGGCTGCGGCGGCGGCTGGCAAGCAGGGGGGAGAAGAAAGGGAAGGGGGGAGAGGGGAGGCTGACAGGTGGGCCCCGGCTGTCAGCGTCTCGGTGGAAAAAGAAAAAGGGAGGGGAGAGGTGGGCCGGCGCGGGAGGCGGGTTGGGCTGCTTGGGCCGAAAGGGAGCCGAGCTGTTTTCTCTTTTTTTTCTTTTCCTTTTTCAAACTTGATTTTCAAATCATTTTTCATCTCAAATTCAATTCAAACTTTTTCAAACTTTTCTCAAGAATTTTATAGACTTTTTAGAAACCACACAAGCAACCAAAACCATGCAAGCCAACTGATGATGCACATACACTTGTTGTCTCTAAGTTTATTAAATTATCTTTAATATTTTTAGAGCTTAATTTAAATAGCAATTTGTTGACGGTTAATAGTGTTGACGTAAAATGTGTTCTTAACGCCAATCACACAGCAAGCCGAAAAAGCTAGCTTCACACGCGCAGAGAGAGAGTGACGTGCCAGTCAATTTTTCCTGAAAATTAACAAAAGATGAAGCAGTTAGATACCAAAGCTTGGAACGTGTCGGGTGGTACCAGACAGTTCCATATTTACGGCTAAGAAGCCAAGCAAGATGACATGTACCTATGTAGAGCTATATGTCAAAGAATCACAACCATCCGGACCATTACAGAGGAAAAAAGAATACTGCCGAATGGATGACGTAAGCGTGACGACGATCGGACTTTGTATAGATAAAGATGCAAGCATGAAGTTATGACCGATCCCCATGAGGTTTGTCATTAAATAAAATGAGGTAAAGCACGAACATGATCATGTATTAAATAAGCATGCATAGATCCAAAGCACTAGTCTACCGCATGTCTAGGTACTTTAAAACCCGTCGGGTACGATAACAAACAAATCTATCCACCGCATGATACGATTTGCATGAAAAACGTACCACTTTCCACAAATAGATCTATCCACCGCATGATACAATCTAAATATGGAAAGCTAAAAGCATACATCACTTAAAGCATAAACAATGCACGTGATCTACTCGTGAAAACATAACCGAATACGGCTGAACAGCCGATCCAGGGTCCATGGAGAAGGAACAAACATTACCACATGAATAAATCTATCAGACTGAATTGGAAATCTAATCCACCGGATGATTAGCTCCAAGGCAACCCAAAAACCTGCATCTACCGCATGATACCCGGTTCTTTCAAGATTTATACGCACAAAGCAAGCTTGAACCCACAACACGTAACAACCTAGATCGAATCGGTTTCGGCTATCGGAGAGCACAAGATCTACGCGTCAAAACACGAAACCTGCTCGTACAAGGATCTTAAAAGAAATATAGCCGATCCAAACCCATCTAGATTGGGCAAGGGTGTGTTACATGAATCAAAACATAAAGTAAAACCCATGATAACACGGGATAACTTAATGAATCTATTGGATCTTGCCAAAATCCAATAGAGCCGATAACTAGCTTCAAGCCAGATCTTAGCCTACCGCATGGCTCATGATCTAACAAGAAACCCTCTTGAACCAAGCTTGAATCTACCGCATGACACGAAGCATGGTAACAAGACTACTTGCATCAGATCTAAATCCACCGCATGATACTAGACATGATACAAGGTTGCCGGTACTCACGGAGGTCGACGGATCGATTGGCCCTCTCGAAGAACTCGACGACACGACAAGGACTCTAGGGTTTGGCGTAAGGCCGGTGTGTATTGAGGAATGATCATGTTTGTTACATACATCCAGGGATCGTATTTATACCCTGTTGATTACAACTGCGAATGGATTCATTGCCTAACTAAACCTGATCGCCTATCCATCCATTCGCTTTCTCCGATTGGGCCACGTCACCGTCCAATCCCGCAAAATCAGCTCTACTGTTCCTTTGCCGAACTGGAGCAAATAGCCGACCGCGGATCTCTTTGCCGAAAATCTCTAGAAATATCCTTCCTTCCACCAGACTGACTCTTTTTCGAACCGGACCCACAAGTCAGACTCCTTACCAAATTTTGGTGTTAACACATGCCCCTTCAATTGTGGGATAAAAGTAATTTTGTTCCACAATTGACTCTAGCCACGAATCCTTGAGCCAAATCTGTCAACACCTGTTCTTCGCAATCTGCCGGAATCTTCGTTCAGATTCAACCCTAGATCCCCTTCGTTCCGAGCTCGAACCTCCAATGGCAACTCAGAACCAAGCTGCTCAGGTAAATTCATCCCCCGCAAACCTTGTTCGGCATTAGGTTTTCAATTTTACCTGAGATTTTTCTTTTCCGCTTTCTTCCAGGAACCTTCTACTGCTCTTCTGATTCCTATTGAGGCCAATTCGCAGTCTTATTATCTTGGTCCCGAAGGGAATCCTGACCCTCGAGATTTTATTGCCGCTGAATCTCAGAGAATCCCCTTCAAGGCAGCTTTATCTCCACCTCCCCAGTGGCAAGATGCGTTCAAGAACTGGCCTTTGCCCCCAATTGCAGGCTGGAAGACTTGGTATCGGAGGATTCTTGCGGATAAGAGTGGATTGACCAATCTGGATGCTCTCCGTATCGCTCAATGTCTGGAGTTATCCGTAGCTGAGACACCCAAGAATGAAGATCTTCTGATAGCCGCATGCCACTTCTGGTCAAATGGCGTCAACGCCTTCCTTTTTGGGCATGGCCCAATGTCCCCAACCTTGGCCGATGTATACATGATCACCGGCCTTGACGTCACCGGATCTGTCCAGCCCTGGAACTTCAAAAATTCTTCACGCCAGACAGGGGTAAAGCCAGGGAATGGCTACAAGCATTATATCCTGAAGCACATGAGAGATAATCCCCTTGGCGAAGTTGAATACAGAGCTTTCCTGAACATGTGGCTATGCAGATTTGTCTTCTGTGGCAAGGCCAACGAACCCACTTTGAATCATATTGCAATGGCGATTCATCTTGCTAGTGGCAATCGCCTCCCTCTGGGAAAATTCTTCTTGGGCAGTGTATATCATATGCTTCATCAGACTGTTACCCAAATGTACACCAGCCAGAGGATAACACGCGTCAATGGCCCTTGGTGGTTTATTCAAATATGGCTGCAGCTCCACATGCATCAGATTGTAGGCGTCAATTTGAACTCCAGGTTCTTCCCTTTGTCCAATCCCCCCGAAGGAGAGCCTCAAGTTACCAGAGGATGCCAAAACTATGGAGAAGCAGCTTCAACTGTTATCATCCAAACAGACATCATCCAGCTCTTCGAGTTGTTCTTCAAAGGCTTCTCCAACCCTCTTTGGCTTCCTTATCTAGGCAATGACACTTTAACCTTCCCTGTCGAATTTACCTTTGAGCCCGGCCATCAAGATAGGGGATTCTTGGAGATCTTTAACATCATAATCCGCCCATGCATATTACCGGCCGAGTTCAATGGAGGGAGACAGAATGTCAGCACTTATGAGTACTACCAGCCTAATGTAATGGCCAGGCAACTCGGATGTGGCCAGATACCCCCAAGATTGTTTCTGCATGAATTCCTCAAACCCAGGGAGGAAATCAAAGAACTGATGCAGTGCAGCAGAGTTTTCAACTATGTGTGCAGTCCCACTGTCTACACATGTCCTTTTGTGCCCACAACCATAGTTCACCCTACCTTCAGCTCCTGGTGGCAAGAATTTCATGACCATATCTTTAGTGAACCTGTTCATGTATTCTGTGCAGAGTTGGTATCTGACTTTCTGCCAACTTCAGAGGTAATACAATGAGCCCCTTGATCAGACTTTTTCCTCTTTTATTCATGATCCTGACCCTCATTTTCTGTCCACAGAACACAGTGCCTGCCCCTCGAGCCAGGGCAATTACTTATAATGCCGAAGGCCCAATTTCAAAGACACCGGGGTTTAAATCCACAACCCCGCATCAACTAATGGCCGGGTATGCCACCACGGATCCCGACCTTTCTAGCCTTGTCGTAGACAGGGAGGCAAGGTTCCGCATCCGATTGCCCCTCCAAGTGCCAAAAGGAGAAGAACTGTCAAAAAGGTGCTTGTTGAGGTAAAACCCTTTACCTTCTTGATTACCAGTCACTCGTTCTTGATGGATCATATCATTGTGCGTTTTCAGACCAGAGCCCAACATCCTTCAGAACCAGTACCTGCCGATGCCCCATCCACTGGTATGACCTTTACTGTCCTTTCTCAAGGATGAGCACTGGCACTTACTCTTTCAATTGGACACTTGCAGAAGAAGCTGTGGAAGAACAGCTTGTAGATGTTCCAGTGGTTCAACAGGCGAGTCCATCCAGGGTTGAGTTACCCATCCCGGTGGAGATCTCATCTTCATCACCTTCTGCAGAAGCAATAAATTCTCCAGAGATGAATCTCCCAGCTCAACTGGAGCCAGCAAGTTCTCCCAGGGTGCCATCGCCTATTGGTCAAACAGAGATAGCCAACCCACCAGAGGCGGCAGACCCAACTCCTCTCCAGCCAGAAACCCACGAGCTGCCTATGCCCGCATCGGCACCCCTTAGCTCAGAAGTTTCAGCTCTTCTTGGAGCGTCCTCTTCACCTGTGATTGCCCCTACTCAAGAAACCAGCCATGAGGTAACCACCCGTACTCAATTCTGGTGCCTTGGTGTTTAGTATCCTTAATTCGGCAATGTTGTTCATCGGGATCAAGTTCCATCATCACCAAGCCTCGCCATCGCAGAGCAATCCAAATCCGCCGAGGTGATGGAAGGAGTATTCCGGCCCGCCGCCAAATGAAGTGCCTGTCCAAGCTCACGTAAATTGCTGCTCGGCTAGAGAAAGATGCTCGTGATCGGTTCAATGATCTCCATCATTTCGAAGAAATGTTTGAACCCATTAGTCAAGAACTCCCTGAAGACATCAGAGCTTCTCTGTCATCCGTCTATGACTTAGAGCCCCTTTATGTACCCTTGAGGCGCGCTTGGAGGAAATTGCGCTCCCGTCCGGCCATTGAGAAAAGGAAAACTGATGCTGAACAAGCCATGAACGGGGCACAATCCCAAGCAGAGAACCATAAAGATGCATTGGCTAACCTGCAAGCTTCTTATGATCTGAAAGCTGCTAGGAAGGCTGCTCTAGAGGCCGAACTGAGAAGCCTGTCAGCGGAGATGGAGATTGACCAAAAGAAAATAGCCAAACTTCCTGGATTGATGGCAAAGACCCAAGCGGAAGTGGAATCGGCTGTCACCAGAATAAAGCAATGCGATGCGGAGCTCACTGACTTATCTGGTGCCCAAAAAGACTGCCAGGAGATGCTGGACAATTCCCGTTTGATAATATCCGATGTTCGTCGTGTACTTGCCAAACTCCTGAATGCCTGAATCCTTATTGATGTATAATTGAACTGGTCGTTCTCGTAATATCTCCTTGTGATTTGTTTCCTTTCTTTTGCGTACTTTGAGATGTAATGCTGAACGACCCATTCGGCAGTGAAACGCTAACTCCCGAATGACACCTTGAGTTCCCTTAGCCGAACCAATCGACCTGCGCACGGTCCAGCTTAGAACTCCAAACGACCCGCCTACGGGTTGGTCAAGGAAATCTTTCCACCTTCCGATTTTATTGGGACGTGCGCCACGATCCACGCCCACGACTCGAAGCCACGATTCACTCGCCAGTGTCTATAAATGTTGCCATAGGTGCCCCTAGCTCTCCACCGTGCCCTCTAGCTCTCGAATCTTTGCCAATCTTTAGCCTTCTCGCAAACAAGGCACATCCCAAACCACAATGGTGCGCCGCCCTCAACCGCCGCCGTGCCTCCGACGAGGCCGAGGGGAGCAGCCGCCAATGCGCGCGGCGGTGACGATCGCCAACCTCTCCTCTCGTGATTCTCGCTTCTTAATCTTCCTTTGCCTTGACGATCATCTCTCCTTTTTCAGGCTGATTCAGTGGAATCCGCCCCGTGCGCCGGTCAATCAGCCCCTCCCAGATGACTCCTCGAGTCCGATGGCCACTCCCCGCACCGTATGGGGGAAGCGCACGCCATCCGCTTCAAGGAGGAACTAGAGGCGTCCCGTCGCGAACTGGAGGACGTCTCCAAGAAAGCGGGCGTGGCCGAGTTAGAATGGGGAGGACCCGGCCGCAAACACCGCCGGAGGCCATTGACGGTATGGCCCCGAGATTTGATTCTTGGTCCGGCCTCGGCCTTTGATGCTAATCCCTTCGTTTGTCTTTTGCGCCCGCGATGCCGAGCTCAACCCGCCAAAGGCGCCCGGTAGGGCAATTGGCCGAGAAGGTGAATGCCCACGGCGACACGCCGGCGGAGTGCCCCGGCCGCGGTGGAGCGCCGCGTTGACGAGGTGGCCGTCCATGGCGTTCGCTTGGGCACCACCTTGGGCCCGGCCGCGATGGCGACGCATACGGACGTCGACTACTCCACCGAGCCACGTGGCTTTCGTGGCGGCGCGCCGGAGGACATCGACGAGATCGAGCTCATCCTGGAGCGCCTCGACGGCCACGGCGACGCCATTGCGGAAATTACCCATCCCCAATCTGTGTTGAATAGGCTCTTTGACTAGATTGTACTAGGGATGTGTAAATGTCGGCAATATATGATGAACTTTTGAATTCTGCACTTGTTCCGCGATGACTCCCTTTTGCATTTTGCATCTGCGAATTTTCCTTTGATCGCATCCGGGAACTATCTTTAGCCGAACGCGTGAGAACAACTGCCCCTTGGCGTGAAATTCACAGAGGATCCCAATTCGGCAATCCGTGAACACTGTTCAAGAGAAAACCCTTCGCACCTGGTGGAAATCCCCGCCGCTTGGTATTCCAACAAAGGTGTACCGGCCAAATCATCACTCCCAATGCGCCTCCTTGGTCAATAAAATAGCCCGTGGGGTGCTCTGCAAATCCACTCGCACACTCCTCCATCATTTCTCGTCTCTTCCTCTGCTGCTAGAGGAAAAAACCCCAACGCCATGGACAAGGGTAAACAACCTCAGGCGAGCGGCTCATCGAGGAAGCGTACGATTCGGAAGTGAGTTCTTTCTTGGTCTGCTCCTTGTTCTCCCGCTTGATCTTGCGCTTCATGTTTTCCTTTTGCCCCTTTCAGCCTTGATTTGCTTCCCGAAGAGGTCATCGGGACCGAAGATGTTCCTGAGTACATCTCCTCCGATTCCTCTCCTGAAGCAGAGGATGCCACGCCTGAGCAGAGGGCCATTCATCAGCTGCGCCGCCGTGTCCGGCACCTGGAGCGCGGTCTCAGGGACATGTCCGTCCGTTGCCAAGCCGAACGCGAGCGTCGCATGGCGCTGGAAGCACTAGTAGGGGGTAAATGCTTCTGACTCCTTCATGTTTGCATCTGGATTTCTTGCCCCTAACCTTGATTCTTTTGCTCCAGATGTCTCTGACAGGTACAGCAACCTGAAGGCGGCCTGGGATAGCTTGGTAGAGGCCGCCAATCATGGTCATCCTCGTGCGTTCCAAGTCGCCGTCACGGTGGTCCTGGAACAACTGAAGAGGGAGCAGCAGCCGAAGAAGCAAAGAAAAGATTGAATCATACTTTCGCTTCTTTCTCCACGCCTTCTGCTTCCCACCCCTTAGGGGACCTGACCATCAGGGCTGCTATATGTAATCCTGCAAGAAACAGTTGTAATGTAGTATTGAGCTAAGGGCAATGCATCCAGGCACTGGCCATTCTTTCTTGTTCATGGATTTTGTTCGAAGGCGGCCTCGTCCTCGAGCGCCCGCTATTTTGTGCCGTATGTGTGTAATCACCGATCGATCTCAATGCTAGGATAATACTTCTTCGATATCTTCCATTTATCGCAACGGAAAATTCTTCCCCTAGCAAAGTTTTTAATATGTATGCATTACCAGGAACGCATCCGACCACACGAAAAGGCCCCTCCCGCTAGGGGACCATTTGCCGAATTCACCGTATTTAGTTCCAATCGGCAATAGCGCTTTCCAAACTAGATCGCCTTCTGCGAATTGCTTTACCTTTACTTTCTTGTTATAGTATTTGGCGACCCGCAGCTTGTTTTTCTCGATGTTTTCCAGGGCCCTGAGACGGATCATATGCAAATCTTCTAACTCATCCATCATTAGGCCACTGTAATCCTTGGAGTTCAATTCGTTTTGCAGCACTACTCTCCTTGACTCTGATTGCATTTCCCAGGGCAGGATCGCATGATGCCCGTAAACCAACTCGTAAGGAGAAGTCTTTGTAGCTCCATGGGGGGCCATTCGGTAAGCCCACAACGCTTCACTGAGTACCGAATGCCACCTCCTTGGCTTCTGATCGATCTTCTTCTGTATCAGCTTGATCATGATCTTATTAGAAGCCTCTGCTTGACCGTTAGCTTGGGCATAATACGGAGAGGAATTAAACAATTTGATTCCCATGCTTTCGGCAAAATCTCTAAACTCCAATGACACAAATTGTGCCCCCTGGTCAGTGGTAATCGTCTGAGGGATCCCAAATCGATAGATGATGTGTTCCTTGACGAACTCGATCATGTTTTCTGACGTCACTTTCTTAAGTGGGACCTCCTCGACCCATTTGGTGAAGTAGTCTGTAGCCAAAAGCACGAACTTATGCCCCTTGCTAGACGGCGGATTAATTTGGCCAATCAGGTCTATACCCCAGCCCCTGAATGGCCATGGCTTGATGATGGGGTTCAATGCTGATGCGGGGACTCTCTCGAATATTCCCGAACCTCCGGCGGTCTTGACATCCCTTGTAATACTCAAAGCAATCCTCTAATATCGTCGGCCAAAAGCATCCAGCTTGCCTAATAACCCATTTCATCCGATAGGCCGATTGGTGCGCTCCACATATCCCATCATGTACGTCGCTCATCATGTTCTTGGCTTCTTCTGGACCCAGGCATCGTAGTAATACTCCGTCTAATGATTTATAGAATAAATTGTTATCCAGAAGAACGAACTTAATTGCCTTGTACCTGAGCTTCCTAGAGACTTTTCGGGATGGATCTCTCAAATAATCAACGATCTCTTTCCTCCAATCATCCTCTGCAAGATCCGCCCCTAGTGCACACACCTTTGCAGCAAATGCTTCTTGACTCTCCTTGTAACCAGAGGCGCTCTGAGCTAGCCTATTTGCTTTTTCGTTATGCTCTCTAGGAATGTGCTGCAGGGTTACCAATGGGAAGCTTTTCAAGATTTCCCTGCACTCTTCGTAGTAACTCCTCAGCGCTTCGCTCCTGCACTCGTATTGGCCGTTCAATTGCTTGATTACTAGTTCTGAATCCCCATAGACCTCAACTGATACGGCCCCAGCTTCTCTCAAGTATTGAAGCCCTCGAAGTAGTGCCTCGTACTCAGCCTGGTTATTTGCGACAGTGGGTTGTATAGGAATAGCGAATTCGAACATCTCACCTCTCGGGGGCGAAATCGCAGGATTCCTACTCCTCCACCTTTGCCACATGATGACCCATCGAAAAATAAAGCCCAAGGGGTAATTTCAAGCAGATCAATTGATGGGTCGCGATGTTCAGTTATAAAATCGGCAATGGCTTGACCTTTGATGGCTTTTGCCGATTCGAACTTCAACTCGAACTCTGATAAAGCTAAAATCCATTTGCCAATTCGACCATTCAAAATTGGCATAGATAACATATGTTTTATCACATCAAACTTCGAGTATACAGTGCATTCGGCATTCAACAAGTAGTGCCGAAACTTTGTACACGAGTAGTATACGCAAAGACACAGTTTCTCTATAGCCGAATACTCGGTTTCGGGATCAAGTAGTTTTCGGCTAAGATAAGCTACTACCCGCTCCTTTCCTTCGAATTCTTGAATAAGGGCCGATCCAATAGTTTGGGTATCGGCCGCCACGTACAACTTGAAAGGCTTGTTCAGTCGAGGAGGAACCAAAGACCGGCGGCTCCTTCATGTATTGCTTGATTTCATCGAAAGCCTTTTGTTGTTCGTCGCCCCATGTGAATTTCCCGATCCTTCTTTAGCTTCAAGCAATGGAGAGAATGGCAACACCTTCGTGATAAATTTGAGATGAACCTTCTCACGAAGTTGATCTTGCCGAGCAATGGATTGCAACTCCTTGAGGTTGGTTGGAGGAACGACTTCATCAATGGCTTTCATGCTCTTCTTGCCAACCTCGATTCCCCCTTCGTGGACCAAAAACCCCAAGAACTCTCCACTCGATACTCCAAACGCACACTTGTTTGGATTCATCTTTAGACCATGCTTCCGGTGCATTCCAAGGTCTTCTTCACATCTTCTAGATGGGTGTCATGACTTAAGGACTTGATCACCACGTCATCGATGTAGATTTCCACAGTTTTGCCGATCAACTCATGAAAAATGTAATTCATGGCCCGCTGATAGGTTGCACCGGCATTTTTCAACCCAAATGTCATGACTATCCATTCAAATAGGCCTATATGACCAGGACATCTAAAGGCCGTCTTCGAGATGTCTTCTATTGCCATGAAAATCTGATTGTATCCCGCGTTGCCATCCATGAAACTAATCACCTTGTGTCCAAGGCGGCGTCAATCAACAAATCGGCAATAGGCATCGGTATCCATCCATGGGAGTAGCTCTGTTTAGGTCCCCGAAATCTATGCGGACTCTCATTTTTCCATTCTTCTTATACACGGGACGATGTTAGAAATCCACTCCGCATATCCGCATGGCCGAACGAAGTTTGCGTCAAGTAATCTTTCGATCTCCTTCTTCACATCGGCCAATACTTCATCCTTGTAGATTTTCCGGGCGGTTGCTTATACGGTTTGAAACCGTGCTTGATTGGCAACCGTGCTCGACGATGGAACGATCCAATCCAGCATCTCCGAGTAATCCCGTGCGAAGCAATCTTTATATTCTCTCGAGAAGCTCAATTAAGTTCCCCCCGAAGTCCGGGCCGCAAATTTGCACCGATGAACGTCGGCCTTGGCTTATCACCGCTTCCAATGTCAACTTCTTCCAGCTTATCGGCCGACATGAATCCTCGTCCTAACTTGCCATCGCTGCCATCCACGGGGTTCTCCATTAAAAATTACTATAAGAGCCGACCGCTTGAATCGGCCGTTGGTCACCGCCGACAGTTCAACAGACCTTCTCCCCAGTCCTTCCCTGAGAAGCAATCGATGCCTTGGTACTCCCAAAAGGCTGGTTCCATGTTGGCCACGCTCACGGAGTCATCTGCCTGGACGACCTCGATCTCGTCATCCACCCACTGAATAAGTTGTTGATGCATGGTGGACGGGACGCAGCAGTTGGCGTGAATCCGGGCCCCGCCCAAGCAAGCAGGCCGTAGGCTCCCTTGCCTTCGATGACAAAGAAGGTGGTGAGCGCCGTCTTGGACCCGATCATCAAGTCCACGTGAGCGCATCCTTTGGTGTCCGAGGGGTTCCCGCGAAGTCGTTCGTGATGATGCTCGTAGGTGTCGATCGCTCGGCCCATGCCAAGCTTCCCGAAGGTGGTGTACGGCATGACGTTGACTGCCGCCCCGCCGTCGACGAACATCTTGGTCAATGGCTTGCCATTGACGTACCCCCTCAAGTACAGCGGCCTCATATGGCGATTCTTGGCCGGCTTGTCGAAGATGGCCTGTTTGGCAAGCACCAGTTGTGCCATCATCTCCTCGGGTTGCTCGTCGTCAAAGGAAGCTTCCTCCTGCATAATCTGGTTAGCGGGAGCCATGAACTCGTTCGGCATGAAGTATACCATGCACGCAGGAGCCGAACGCTTCGATCCTTCTGGGCCGGTCCTTGGGGCGCCACTTCGCCTCGTCCGGATCCCGCTTGTTTCATCTCGCGGTTCCTTAAGCGCCGGACCCGCCTCTTCCGGCTCCCCGCGTAGACCGGCGGGCACCACCGCCCTTTCTCGCCGCACGTAGACGTCCTCGTCCTCCTCCCCGATCGGCCCCACCCGAGATCGCCTTGGCGCTTCCCCGGGGTGATCTATAACCTCAATTTTTTGCCGCCGATCCCCATTTGGGTGGATCCTTCCAAGTCTCTCGTGGACGGATCGGCGATTGCGCTTCTCGCCCGTACTCAACGTATCCGTCGCCGCACTCGGGACGCTCTTCAATGTGGGCAGCTTTAGGCCCTCGTTCCGAGCGCGTCGAAGAAGGCGCACCCCCGCGGGGCGCGCTCCCCGCCGCGCGTGTACCGCTCTCGGTCCCTTCGCGCGCGCGCGTCTTCGCCCCCGCGCCGCTCCTCCTCGTGACGACGCCTCTGGTAGCGCTCCTTTTCCATCTGGCGCTGCCACTTGTTGAGGAGAATACGTGACTTCACCTTGGGTTTAGGCCTGGACGATTCCCCAATCTCGATGTGGCTTTTGAGAATGCGGGGGGCGTCGCCCTGCACTTGCTCTAGGGTCACCTGGCGCTCCGGGTCCACTGATCCACCTTGCTTGGACCCGGGCCGAGGTCGGACCTTGACCTTCCCCTTCTCCTCGGCCGTTATCGCATTGACGTAAAAGCCGAGCATGTTTTGAGGAAAGGGGTGGCCATCCGCTTCATCTTGTTATCGAACTTGAGGTGTCCCTCCCGGATAGCCTTCTCGGATCCTCATCCCGAAGACCCCGCAAGCCGTTGATGGAGTGCGAGTCCCTGTCATGGAAGCCGCAGTAACGTTTCGCTTTGACTCCATCAGGCCGAAGCATAGAATGCCCTTCAGGCAGCTTGATCCGGCCTTCCTTTACCAAGAGCTCAAACAACTTATCAGCCTTTGTGATGTCGAAGTCGTAAGTCCCTTTGGTCTGCTTGACCCAACGCTGATTCATTGTCAAGGGCTCTTTACCCCACATGATCTCTGCTGCAGCTATCTCCAATTCATCGTCAGAATCCTCGAACAAATCAGCTTTGTCCAAGAATTGATTGTATATGTCAGCGACGCCGTGCTGCTTGCCAAACTTGGGGTCCTTCTTGAGGCCATATGCCTGATTGCTCATCAGGGATAACTTTTGCGACAGCTGGCCCAGGTTCTCGAACTCCATCCCAAATAGCTTCTAGCGCACGGCTGGCAACATCCCGGCGACGGCCATATCAGCCAGCTGATCGTCTGGCAAGTTCAATGAGAAGCACATGCCCTTGACTTCTCTGAACCTTCTAAGAAACTCCAGCGGTGTTTCGCTGTGCCTTTGCTTCAGGGTGGCGAGATCAATCAACTTCTTCTCGGAATCGCCGCCGAAGTAATGAGCGTGGAATTTACGCTCCAAATCCTTCCACCTGGCCACTGATTCAAAGCGGCAGGGACGAGAACCACTGAAAAGCTGGACCCGCCGCCGAGGCGGGGAAGTAGCGAACCCCGAACGCCTCCTCGCCGAGCATTCCCCAAGCCGCATGAGGTAACCGGCGATGTGCTCGACCGTGCTTGTCTCGTCCTGCCCAGAGAACTTTGTGAATTCCGTCGGCGGCTTCACCCTCGGTGGCAGGGAGCACGTTATAGTACCACTCTGGGAACGGCGGCCTGTAGGTGGGGCCCTGCATCTTTGGCTTGAGGCCGAACTGATTCTGCATCAATTCGGCCATCTTGCGTGCTAGGGCGTCTTCCTCTTGAGCACCTGCAGCCGGCGCGTACCCTGGGTGCGGGAAGGCATCGAACGCTCCGTAATTTCCCACTTCATGATAACCACCGCCGTACAAATTCCTCTCGGGAGCCGCTTGGTCGACGGAGCTATCCTTCGACCGGGGTCGAGTGGGGCCCCAGCATGAGCCGAACGCTAGGTCTCCGTACGTAGGCCGGTACGGATTCGGCCGTTGCACGGCCGACCCGTGCCGCTCCGTGGTGGCGGCAGGATTGGTTGACTTCCCCGAAGCTTGCAACGGGGGCCGAACCGGCCGCCCCCGCGCGCCCGCGGAGGAGGTTGGAATGTTTGGCTCCGGAGCTTTGAGGAGGAGGTCGCCGCAATTGGCTCCGTAGTAGCGGCCGAGAGCTTGATTCACCCGCCTCCACGGTGCTCTTCCGCGGGACGCCTTCCCGAACGCTTGCCCCGCGCCCGGCCAAAGAGGGCCACCATCATCTGCTAGAGCGACCCGAGGAAAGCCCTCGGTTGTGCTTGGTGAGCATGTCGTCTACCGACTCTTGGAACATCCGTGCGCATTCCTCCTTCTCCCCGTTGGGTTGAGGCATCGCTCTCTCCCTACAGCGCACTCGGGCGGTGTCATTCTTTAGATACGGTACACCACTTCGATTCTTCTTAAACGACATGAGACACTTTTGCCGAAACCGATTCACGGCGTCTAGGAGCCGCCGATGCCGCTTCCGGAGAAAGCTCTTCGATGTTGACATCCGGAGGTCCGAGACTTCGGGCATCTTGAACCAATTCGGTCGTGGTCCCACCAAAGCGTGCCAAAAAGTGTGTTGACGTAAAATGTGTTCTTAACGCCAATCACACAAAGAAGTCGAAAAAGCTAGCTTCACACGCGCAGAGAGAGAGTGACGTGCCGCCCAATTTTTCCCGAAAATTAACAAAAGATGAAGCAGCTAGATACCAAAGCTTGGAACGTGCTCGGGTGGTACCGCATGCTTCCATATTTACGGCTAAGAAGCCAAGCAAGATGACATGTAGCTATGTAGAGCTATATGTCAAAGAATCACAACCATCCGGACCATTACAGAGGAAAAAAGAATACTGCCGAATGGATGACGTAAGCGTGACGACGATCGGACTTTGTATAGATAAAGATGCAAGCATGAAGTTATGACCGATCCCCATGAGGTTTGTCATTAAATAAAATGAGGTAAAGCACGAACATGATCATGTATTAAATAAGCATGCATAGATCCAAAGCACTAGTCTACCGCATGTCTAGGTACTTTAAAACCCGTCGGCACGATAACAAACAAATCTATCCACCGCATGATACGATTTGCATGAAAAACGTACCACTTTCCACAAATAGATCTATCCACCGCATGATACAATCTAAATATGGAAAGCTAAAAGCATACATCACTTAAAGCATAAACAATGCACGTGATCTACTCGTGAAAACATAACCGAATACGGCTGAATGTACCGATCCAGGGTCCATGGAGAAGGAACAAACATTACCACGTGAATAAATCTATCGATCGAATTGGAAATCTAATCCACCGATGATTAGCTCCAAGGCAACCCAAAAACCCGCATCTACCGCATGATACCCGTTCTTTCAAGATTTATACGCACAAAGCAAGCTTGAACCCACAACACGTAACAACCTAGATCGAATCGGTTTCGGCTATCGGAGAGCACAAGATCTACGCGTCAAAACACGAAACCTGCTCGTACAAGGATCTTAAAAGAAATATAGCCGATCCAAACCCATCTAGATTGGGCAAGGGTGTGTTACAAGAATCAAAACATAAAGTAAAACCCATGATAACACTGGATAACTTAATGAATCTATTGGATCTTGCCAAAATCCAATAGAGCCGATAACTAGCTTCAAGCCGTATCTTAGCCTACCGCATGGCTCATGATCTAACAAGAAACCCTCTTGAACCAAGCTTGAATCTACCGCATGACACGAAGCATGGTAACAAGACTACTTGCATCGATCTAAATCCACCGCATGATACTAGACATGATACAAGGTTGCCGTACTCACGGAGGTCGACGAATCGATTGGCCCTCTCGAAGAACTCGACGACACGACAAGGACTCTAGGGTTTGGCGTAAGGCCGGTGTGTATTGAGGAATGATCGTGTTTGTTACATACATCCAGGGATCGTATTTATACCCTGTTGATTACAACTGCGAATGGATTCATTGCCTAACTAAACCTGATCGCCTATCCATCCATTCGCTTTCTCCGATTGGGCCACGTCACCGTCCAATCCCGCAAAATCAGCTCTACTGTTCCTTTGCCGAACTGGAGCAAATAGCCGACCGCGGATCTCTTTGCCGAAAATCTCTAGAAATATCCTTCCTTCCACCAGACGGACTCTTTTTCGAACCGGACCCACAAGTCAGACTCCTTACCAAATTTTGGTGTTAACAAATAGTTGTATCAAAGTTCGTTTGTGACTTGCAAGCGGACAAGTCTCCCGTCGTAGTCAAGGGACCCTTCTTCCCTCGAGTGGTGAACCCAAGGTATCGAATCCGTGGAACAATGTGCAACGCAAGGATTCAATCTAGTAAAGCAAGGTAAGCTATCTTATGAAGGTAAGTTGCATCTAATCTACTAACTCATAAAGAAAACGAATCTAATCTAATCTACTAAAGAGGTAGCAAGAGAAAGCAAGAGATAACCAATCTAGAGAATCTAGATCATGCTTATGTTGTAGCTCCAAACAAGATAGATGAAGATAGCAAAGCGAATCTCATTAAAAGCATCTTTAAATCGTGGCCTTCCCATCCGACTCCGAAAACATCCGCCTTTCGAGACCCCCGTTCGTCACAACGTATCCCTATTCATGCGGGGAGCTTAGGGCGAGCTCGATAGAACAAGTTGAAATCACTTGGCCGGTCCGTATGCACCTCTAGCCACCGCGGCTACAAGAGCACCCTATGTAATCTATCTTAAGTATAGATCGTAGAAGAAGCAAAACCAAGAAGAAATCAAAATCATCGAGAAGGCACTTAATCGCTAGAAATCGGATTCACTTACAAACTTCACCATGAATGATTACATGAACAAGATCACCACCGGGGCCCTCCCTCGATCTTGATCCTCGCTCCGAGCTTCGACGTGGTCTTCCATGCAAGGTTCCCACGTCGGCCGTGGAAACCCTAGACAACTAGCACGACCCTCATCTTCAAGTTGGTGTCCCTCAAGCTTCTCTCGCTCCTCGGCGGTGGAATACGAAATCTTCTCTCGCGTGGCTCTCGGTCGGGGGACTATAAATAGCCCGATTGGCGGCTAGGGCAAAAGGGCGACGGTTTTGGGCCCAAAATGGGCCTCGGGGCCGACCGGGACCGGGCCGGCCCGCCCGGGGCCCATTTAGGCCCGGCCCCGCGGGCTCCTTTGCCCGAGGTCGGTTCCCTTGCTTCCCGGATGCTTCCCCCTTCCGCATGTAGGTCCATGTCGCTTCGGTTTCTCTCCGAATTGGACTCAACTCCTTGTCTTGCAAGATTCAAAGACTTTTCCGGTCGTGTCCCCGGAGTCCGTCGTCTTCTCGATCAAGTCCCCCGCTTCTTGGAGTTAATTTTACTTCATTGCATGACTTGTTCGGACTTTAAGGTCTTGTCATGAGGTGCTTGATGAACTTATCCCGAAAGTCTTGCATTCAACGCTAAAACCCTGCATAAACATTAAACTCCAAAACCGACATGCACACGTGAACTTGTTATACCACGGGGTTAGTACCAATGGATGAGGTATAAAACTCATGCCAACACCGAAGGTAAACTCATGGCTAGGTTGACGGATTTTCACCGTCAACATCTCCCCCATGCTTAAACCTTGCTCGTCCTCGAGTAAGCCTTCGATGGATATCATCATTGCTAAACAATGTTTAAACTCGCACTTGATTACACATGAGAAAACATAATGCTCTCAAAATTTTAATTCATTAAAGTTCCATAATGTACTAGCCTTCATTTCTACGGAGGGTAGATTCTTTTTAAGCTTATCCCACAAGTATTAACATGCTCACAAAGTTTTAAATAGATCTCGAATTTTTTGAAATGAAGATCGAGATAAAGAAAAACTAAACCAAATTCACAAATTTAAATCATCTCGTGTATTGCTCATAAACTCTCATCTCACTTGTCTCTCAAGCCTATATATTCTACTCCTTTCCCTCTCATATATATGTGGTAGGCTTTTATATGGAGCTTTGGGAAAGTTTAGTCCTAACAAGATTTTATAAATGAGGTGTTGTCAAAACAAGACAAGCTTCTCATGGTCTTACCGAGACTCGTCAAAAAGGTCATTGGAAAATAATGTTAAATCAAGGAGGGGAAAGAGAAAAATACACACACTTTAGATGAGTGGACATGTGCAAATGGCAAAGAGTGATCCCGAGGCACAAAGGAAGTCCTCGTTATCGGATTGCACATGGTTGGAAAATGAGAATGGATCTTTTTAACTTGAAGCCTTGAATGCACTCTTAGAGAACCGGGGAGTTCACTTTACGCACATATATATTTTTTTTTCTGTTTCTCATATTTCTCATTCTTTTCTTTCTTTCTTTCTTTCTTTCTTTCTTATATATATATTTTTTCTTTCTTCACCTTGGAAGTCACGTACATCGCCGAATTTTTTCTTTCATCATTATATATATATATATATTTTTAAAATACTCCCTTTTGAACTCTAAAACTGCACCGTACCTACCTCCTCCCCCATGCTTAGACGTTGCTCGTCCTCGAGCAAAGAGGCGAAAAATAAGGTAGGTAGCGGAGATATTTTTCCTTGGAGAGATACTTGAAATCTTCAACGTTGGCACCGTCTTGCGATCTTCCTTGAATTGATGATCCATTATCAACGATAGGTTGTGGTCAAGGAGGTAATCACAAAAAGATGATAATTGGTTCAAGGGTGGATATCCGGCGAAGTTTGTGAGATCACCGATGCGGGGATACACAATGCACGGATAAAAGGCTAGCAAAAAGATAGATACACAAAAACGGAATGACCAGCTTCTTAGTTTCGGGCCAGAGAAATCATGGCCTGCAATAACTCACTCAAAAATAAATCTTGTACACTAAGGTTTATGCACTCAAATATATATAAGGCTTTGGATAGGTTGAGCAACACACAAGTGATATTTGTGACAAGGTTAGCAATATTTTTGAGCATAAAAGACATCTTTAATCTATTCATAACTTGAGAGCACATAAAACACTATGGGTCATTATTTTAATCATAACCTCCGCTGAAAATTAAGCTAGCATTTAAATAAATTCAGATTTGTATTTTTAAGAGAGCACTAGCTTAAACATGCATAAATCAATTACAAAGATGAACAATGCTGCAATTTTAATCATATATCATCATGGCACGAATTTTGTAACTTTTCCAATGATATAATCAAGGTGGTGTCTTTATTAATGGTGACATCAAGTTGAAATACAAACTGAAAATAAACAAACATGCTTGCTGAAATTTAAATAAAAACAGAAAATACTACGCAAACACACATAAGCAAAAGCTGAAAATTACAGAGAAAAAGAAAAGAAAAGAAAACTAAAGTTCCTAAATCTTCTAGTCCTCCGCCGGTGGTTGATGTTGGTAATCTTGATAATAATACCCTTGCTCGTAATATGATTGGACATTCCCTCCGACAAATTGATTTGGCTCCACAAGGTGAAGGCGTTCAAGTTCAAAGGCAATATTTGCATTGCCTTCACCAAGTTGAGTTGCGTTAGCTTGGATGGCTGCGATGTTTTGAGCGTTTCTTGCAGCATACCCTCCAATAATGGCCATGCTTTGTTGTGGTTGGGGATGATGAGCGTAGGACTCCGCGAAGTTAGCGTTGGGCACAACATAATTTTGTGGGGGTACCGGTGCACCACCCCCCCATGCTTGTCCTTGTGACCCTCCGTAATAATTTGGCGGAGGAGGAACCCCGCCGAATGGTTGCACATTGGGTTGTGCTCCACTCGCCTGTGCGGAGGATGTTCCCTCCTCTACGATTCTTCCTCTCTTGTTCTTCCTTGCAGGGACAAGTAGTCCCTCTTCCAACCAATCTTCTCTCCCTTCATTGAAAAGCCTAAGCCTCTCGTTGGGAAGGGGTAGGTTCACTATGGCCAACCGATAACCTCCTCTCTCATCTCCACTAATGTATTTGCCTTGCCGCAAATATTCAATGCCGAGAGAGGTACCTCGCAAAAGGTGGTCGGGGTTTCTTGCGATCCCCGACCGCAAGGAAAAGGCCAACATGGAGAGGTAACACCCCGAACCAATATTACCCGCCCCCGATGTTGCTTCACAACACCAACGGTTGATCATGAGGTAAGAGGGGTCTATTGGCCGCCCGGCAATTAAAGCCGAGTATAGCCAATTCAACTCCGTGTCGGTCATCTTTGTTTCCTTCATCCTCCCCAATATCCTCTTGCACATCCAAGAGTGAAATATCCGGATAATGGGGTTGCGGATGCAATTGCGTTGTTGATGGGCTTCTCCGGAGATCATGTTCCAAAATCCCGCTAACATGCCGGTGGCACGTCAACTTTCTCCGAGCTCCCTTGTGGAATCCAAGCAGCTCCCTAACGTGCTCGTAGGGAACCTCTTGTTGGACTCCCTCCAAACGGAATGACAAGCTTTGCACCCCATCATCATCAACGATGGGTGCAATAGTCATTAAAATTTCCAAGGCAAACCCCCAAATGGGTGTCCACCGATACTCCGTTGGAGAACTGCACCCATCCGAGGTGCCCCAACATATAGTATATGTCGGTGCCAAAACCCAAGGTGTAGAGTGCTTGGTCGTCGAACTCGACGTTGGGCACAAGCCTCTTCTCAAGATTAGAGAGCCTCTCCTCCTCCTCCACCGACAAGATGATGAAGCCGTACGAAGAGTATGTCGGGGTGTAGGGAGGTGGCGCGGTTGAGCGAGTCGATCGTCGTGGTGGCGCGGGCTGCTCCTCCGTGTGCCCTCATGGAAGTGCTTCTTGCAGCCCTCATACCACCAAGGAGGAGAGCATCGTTCCTTCTCGGTGGTGCCGTATCCGTCTCCATGCTCCGGGGAGACTCGGAAACCAAGTGCCTCCTCGAAGACGTGGTTGATGACGGCTTGGACGACGACGAACTCTTCCTCTTGGAGAAGAGACTTGTGGTTTTCTTCCACAAGGTTGCTGCACTCTTTTCTTCAACTAAAACTCCGGGTTGCAACCGGTAACTAGGCACTTAAACTCTTTGCTTCGGATGTGGACTTTGAGTGGATTAAGGATGTGGATTTTTTTTTCTTGAGCTCTCAAGCTTGGGAAG
The DNA here is from genome assembly GCA_947561735.1 of Cenchrus americanus. Taxonomy (NCBI): domain Eukaryota; kingdom Viridiplantae; phylum Streptophyta; class Magnoliopsida; order Poales; family Poaceae; genus Cenchrus; species Cenchrus americanus. Next base: position 64,966,664 of record OX387240.1, read on the forward strand.
GTTGGCTATGTCTACGGAGGTTTTGAGCACACAAACTTGAACACACAAACAAAGGAAGGAGAGGGAAGCTTGCTCGCAGAAAACGGGAGCCGGGGGGGCTCCTTATGTAGGTGAGGCCGGCCTCGGTGCTCCTCCCCGCCTCGTCTTTCTTCCGCACGATCATTTCACCTCTCGCAACTTTCCCCGCCCGCGTGCTCCATGAGTTGCACCGCCCAAACGCTCTCGTCCACTCCTTGGTCCTTCCACTTGATGCTTCATGTTTTGGGTCATGTCCATGCTCCCTAGCTCCACTTGCTTCACATGCCACCATGAAATTCCTACAAAGTTGATGCTTGCTGCCCACCATGCTTGTCCTTCGCATGTGAAATTGGTGAAAGTTGATGAAAGGGGATCCAATGGTGCATGCATGATTACTAGATTGCCTCCATTAGGGTGTGTTTAAGGTTAAGCACTCCTCTAATTCGAAATTTAAAATATTTTTCAGAGCCATGCAAGAGCTCGAACATAATTTTAGAGAAGTTTTTAAACCATTAAAAACAAATGCCAGTCGAAAATATTTTTTTTACGTCGATTTCGGTCTCACCGGTATAGTTTGCCTTCATCGGTTGAGAGCAGACTTTTTCCCGGCTTGATCATGGGGGCATAGGTTTAGGTTCTAATTTTGGATAAATAAGAAAGATTTTGAATAAAACAAAATTAGAATAGGCTTAGAAAAAATCTAATCCTAGAGAAACCAAGGATATAGATTTTTAAAACCAACCAAAAGTTTGGATTTCTAGGTTCACGCGAGTTCTACCACGTGCTGAATTTTTTTATTAACACATAGATATAAGTCGTGGCTCTACTCGTGTGGTTTTAGCATGAAAAATAAGTCAACCTCAGCACCATAATGAAGGCGAAAGGTTGAGTTAGGTTCTGAAATTATTTGGTTGAGGTTTCTCGAAAAGAAAAGAATCAAACAAGCACATAGGAGGGTTCATGCAAAGGGTTTATGATAAAGCAAACATTCAATCAAGAATTATGTCTCTAATATTATTCAACCACTCCTAAGTCTAATGTCTTTGCGTAATAAAACTCAAAAACTAAATTATTAAAAAGACTCGAAAAACCTGGAATCGGGTTGTCCTCCCGGTAGCTTATTCTTGACTTGACGAAACGGGTTGCCTCCCGCCTAGCGCTTCGTTTATAGTCCATGGCTAGACTTCTTTACTTGATTACTTCGGATCAACGCTCTTTGTGGGCGTTGCAATCTTGGGTACCCGCTTTGGCTTAGTCAATTTTTTTTTGGTCTTCACAGGCTGGCTTTGTCCTTTGGTCTTGACGGATGCAACATCTTCCTTGTGGCTCGGCATCTCGAACTCCGGTCCTTCGGTCGTGATCTTCATGGTCTCTAGTGTGATCCTTCATCTCTGCCGAATGAGCTTGAGTAGCCTTCGCCGTCTTGGGACCTTGGAGTTGTCTCGGATATTCTTCTTCATTACCCATCGGGCGCCCGGCAAGTTGTCCCACTTGCGTCTAGCATCACGATGAACACTTCACGTATAGAGCTTCCGACCTCCGTCACCTTGCCATCTAAATTCTTCAATATTTTCTCCATAGCCTTGAACTTAGTGACGGCGTCCTTGGACATGGTCATACTCCACACACTCCTTGCATGAGGATCTTGCTTCGGCGGCCTTTAGGTGTTGAGCTTCTTTCTCCATCTCCATCTTCTCCATCCTCCTCTTAAGTAAACCGATATGCCACTCAAGGAATCTGACTCGTATGCATTCAGCCCTCGCAATCGTCATGCGGATAGTTGAGACTTTGATCTTGAATGGCCTCCCGGCGTCTTGAAGGTTTAAGATAGGTAGATCAACGATGTCCGGGTGCGCGGCGCTCCGGTGGTTGAGGTTGATCTTCCTTTGGACTTGGAGGTGGTGATTCCCTTGGAGATTCCGACGGTCCTTCGACTTCAACTTTTGAATCTAGGGTTTCCACCCCTTTAGCTTGTGTTGCATGTCACCTTTGCCTGTAAAGTTTTCCTGGATCATCCACAAAAAGGTTTGGGTTTCTTGGAGAGGTAGCCAACCATCTCCGGTTAGGGTTAGCAAAAAACAAAGTATGCAAAAAAACTAGAGAACAAAACAAATCTATAAAGACTAGAGTTAGACAAACTAGATTAGATGTACTTTGAGGATGATCAAAATTTAGTAGATGCAAAAATAAAACAAAATCAGTACTGAAAATTACAAAAAAAGCAATAAAAAATCAAATCTTGATCACTTGTTCCCCGGCAACGGCGCCAGAAAAAGGGGCTTGTTGACGGTTAATAGTTGTATCAAAGTTCGTTTGTGACTTGCAAGCGGACAAGTCTCCCGTCGTAGTCAAGGGACCCTTCTTCCCTCGAGTGGTGAACCCAAGGTATCGAATCCGTGGAACAATGTGCAACGCAAGGATTCAATCTAGTAAAGCAAGGTAAGCTATCTTATGAAGGTAAGTTGCATCTAATCTACTAACTCATAAAGAAAACGAATCTAATCTAATCTACTAAAGAGGTAGCAAGAGAAAGCAAGAGATAACCAATCTAGAGAATCTAGATCATGCTTATGTTGTAGCTCCAAACAAGATAGATGAAGATAGCAAAGCGAATCTCATTAAAAGCATCTTTAAATCGTGGCCTTCCCATCCGACTCCGAAAACATCCGCCTTTCGAGACCCCCGTTCGTCACAACGTATCCCTATTCATGCGGGGAGCTTAGGGCGAGCTCGATAGAACAAGTTGAAATCACTTGGCCGGTCCGGTATGCACATCTAGCCACCGCGGCTACAAGAGCACCCTATGTAATCTATCTTAAGTATAGATCGTAGAAGAAGCAAAACCAAGAAGAAATCAAAATCATCGAGAAGGCACTTAATCGCTAGAAATCGGATTCACTTACAAACTTCACCATGAATGATTACATGAACAAGATCACCACCGGGCCCTCCCTCGATCTTGATCCTCGCTCCGAGCTCCGACGTGGTCTTCCATGCAAGGTTCCCACGTCGGCCGGGGAAACCCTAGACAACTAGCACGACCCTCATCTTCAAGTTGGTGTCCCTCAAGCTTCTCTCTCGCTCCTCGGCGGCGGAATACGAAATCTTCTCTCGCGTGGCTCTCGGTCGGGGGACTATAAATAGCCCGATTGGCGGCTAGGGCAAAAGGGCGACGGTTTTGGGCCCAAAATGGGCTCGGGCCGACCGGCCGGGCCGGGCCGGCCCGGGCCCATTTAGGCCCGCCCCCGCGGGCTCCTTTGCCCGAGGTCGGTTCCCTTGCTTCCCGGATGCTTCCCCCTTCGCATGTAGGTCCATGTCGTCGGTTTCTCTCCGAATTGGACTCAACTCCTTGTCTTGCAAGATTCAAAGACTTTTCCGGTCGGGTCCCCCGGGGTCCGTCGTCTTCTCGGATCAAGTCCCCCGCTTCTTGGAGTTAATTTTACTTCATTGCATGACTTGTTCGGGACTTTAAGGTCTTGTCATGAGGTGCTTGATGAACTTATCCCGAAAGTCTTGCATTCAACGCTAAAACCCTGCATAAACATTAAACTCCAAAACCGACATGCACACGTGAACTTGTTATACCACGGGGGTTAGTACCAATGGATAAGGTATAAAACTCATGCCAACACCGAAGGTAAACTCATGGCTAGGTTGACGGATTTTCATCGTCAACACAATTTAATCTCCTTAAATCCTTAAGACTAATTTAAGTTGCTAAGTAATTTTAGTGATGGAATTTTAGGGTGTCACATGCCCCGAAGGTGACTGGCAGGACCACTGAGCCCAGTGGAATAGCCGCGTTGCCGGGGACGATGCCGTAGAAGGGCGTGTTGCTCTTGGTGAGCATATGAGTGATGTCGAGCTTCATTTTCTTCAAGGTCTTGGTGAAGAGGACGTTGAGCCCGCTTCCACCGTCGATGAGCACCTTGTTGAGTTTGGAGCCCGCCACCACTGGCTTCAGGACGAGGGGGAACCGTCCTGGTTCAGAGAAGCTGGTCCATTGATCCGCGTGGGAAAAGGTGATGGGTACCTCCGACCACCTGAGAGGGGTCGGGACCGCTGGCTCAATGGACATCACTTCACGACGGGTAGCCTTCGCTCCCCGCTCGCCGGGCAATCCGCCGAAGAGGACGTTGACGGTCTTGTCGGGCTCCTGGATGTCGTTGTTGTCGCCGTCCTTCTTCTTGCCCTTTTGGTCATGAGGGTGCGGTGGCTCTGGCGTATCCTTGAGTGCATGCCTGAGTTGGTAGCACTGTTCGGTGGTGTGGTTGCCGTTCGGATGCCACTGGCACTTCTCCTTCAGTAGGTCTTTGAAACCGCCGGAGTTCTTTTTCGAGTTCCCTTTCGCAGGGCGCTGGATAGCCGCGACAGTGTTGTCTGGCTTGCGCTTGCGGTTGGGACCCGAGTAGTTGTTGTTGTTGTTGTTGCGGCTGACTTGGTTTGCGTTGCTGCCGCTGCCACCGCCCTAGTTCTGCTTGGTCTTGCCATGGGTGGCGTCGTATTTGGCATTGGCCTTGTCTTCTTCATCCGCCCAGGACGTGATCATGTCCTTGAGGTGGGGGATGGACCTGGGGCGGCGACGACCGAAGTCTTCGAAGGTGCAGCGGTGGTAGAGACCGTCTTGGAAGAGGTCGATGACCTCCTTGTCGGTGACGTCGACGACGGTAGCGCGCTTGTCGAAAAAGCGGCGCATGTACTTGCGGAGGGTCTCGCCTTGTTCCCGCTTGATCATGGCCAGGTCCATGCGAGTACCCGATCGGCCCATGGCACCCGCGAAGTTGCTTGTGAACCGCTCCTTCGGTCGGTCCCACTTGTCGATCGAGTGCTTATCCAGCGACTCGAGCCAAGTGAGTGGTGCTTGGTCTAGGCAGAAGGGGAAGTAGAGGCACTTGGTGTCGCTGTTGCGGCCAGCGTTCTCGATGGAGAGGGCATAGCACCTGAGCCACTGGATGGGATCCTGCTTCGCATCGTACATGGTGATCCCCAGAGGCTTGAATTTGTCGGGGAGGAGCAAGTTGCGAAGTCGAGGTGAGAAGGCGGGGAAGTCGTCGCCCTCAGCTGCGGTGGTCGACTTCTTCCGCCATAGCTCTTCAATCTTCTGGCGGGCGTCGTAGCCGCCCTGCGAGGCGCCGGAGGCGTCCACCGTTCGCGTGGCCTCGGCCGCCGCGGGCGTGCCGCCGCCTCCAACCCTCCCGTTGGCCCCGTGATTGGAGCTTTCGCCGTCGCTGCCGCCGCCATCGGGATCGTTGCCGCCCCCGCCAACCGGAGCACGGTGAGGGACGACTTCTCGGTTGCTGTGGTCGCGCTGTGAAGGTCCGCCGGCGTTGGAGCGACGACGGTTTGGCTCGGCTGGGAGGTCAGCTCGAGTACGGTTAGGACCGTTGTTGGCGCTGCGACTCATGGCTTCGTTGTCGCGGGGTCTGGCTGGAGGAGGTTGGTTGACTCTATTGTCGACCCTCATGAAGTAGGCGTCTTCAGCAAGCTTGGCGAGGACTTCTCTAGCGCGTATGCCCTGAGCCTGGCGAGCGATGGCTGTGATCGACATGAGGCATTGCTCAGGGGTAGTGTGTACTCTGCTCTCGACTGCCTCGAGAGCTTCCGCAAGGTTGCGGACAGGGAAGTTGTCGCGGAGGCGCCGGCGACGCTCGCTGCGCTTCCGGTTACGCTCACGTCGAGCATCTCTCGTCCGGGGTTCTTGTTCGGTGGAGCATCGGCGGGAGAGCTCGTCGGAGGAAATGTCTTCCGTGTACTTGTCCCGAGCCGTGCCTCGAAGGCCCCGGGGTGTCGCCAGCGCCCATGAAGACTTGGCGATCGGGGGTGCCAAGGCCGGACTCGCAGGGTGCCACCTCGCTTGGTGTGCTTGAGTCGGCCCCGAGCTAGGGGTGTTCCCTCCTCGGAACGGTAGCGAGTCGATGTAGGCGATGTAGCGCGAGTCTCCCCTTATCAGGTCAGCGGGTTTGCAGTCTGGCCAGTAGACGTATCTCCCGGCCGGTGTGGATGTTATAACCGGCCCCCGCAGGCCGGCCCCCGACAAGGGAAGCTCGGTGGAGTTGTGCTCGCACTCGGGCTCCTCGGGTCCGACCCGAAGTCGAACTCGTAATCCGGGTTCGAGTAGAACTCGGAGAGAGGGCCGGGAGTCCGAGCGCAATCGGGGGTGGCGTCGGAGTCCGAGTTGCACTCGGGTACGGGCTCCTTGCCGGCCCCGGCGCGAAGTGGGAGCTCCCGTGCGGGCCCGGCTGAGGATGTGGGGGCCACGCGCGGAGTGCTCGCGGGGTGAGGGGACCACCTGCGATGGCTGAGCAGCCGGCTCGCATGTGATGGCCCATGGCGACGTCGAGTTCGAGTTGGAAGCGGACTCGAGCTTGAAGTCAGTGTGGTGGTTGAAGAGCGAAATTTTGCCGAATTTGCCGGCGAGTTCGCCTGTGACGACTTCTGGAAGTGTCACGAGGCCAGTCTTCGGGTTGGGTGGCATGGTGAGGCAGCGCTGGAAGGAACCCGCGCCGTCAGCGGTGCAGACCCAGGCGCCGAACACGAAGGTGTCGCCGCGGTTGAAGGCGACGGTTGGCTTGAAGTAGACAGGAGCCATCGAGTTCGCCATGTGATCTCAGGCGAGGGCCCCTACCTGGCGCGCCAGCTGTCGGTGTTTTAGACCGGAAACCTACTAAGGGGAGTACCCGAAGTAGATGAATGTGACTCGCCGAGATCGGTAACTCGAAGGAAGAGACACGTGGCACACAATTTAGACAGGTTCGGGCCGTGAGGTGCGTAATACCCTACGTCCTGTATGCTGCGTAGCTCTGGATTGATTGGGCACGATTGCAAGATGGTGCAATAGTGCGTCGTGGGTTGTATGAGATGAGATCTGATGCTAGAGATCGGTCCCTGCCTCGCCTTATATAGTCTGGGAGGCAGGGTTACAAGTCGGAGTAGGGAGAGAGTACTAGTCGAGTACGTCTAGGAGTCCTCCATACAGTGCGGAACATGTACAGCTCCCTAACCGAGTGCTACTCCTGTGTAGTCCTTGTGCTCCACGCCTTCAGGTGCCGTGTAGCGCAAGCCGGGTAGTCCCAGGGGCCCACCGAGTAGTCGGTCCTGGTACCCACCGAGGTAGTGGGCCCAGGGAGGTCCATACGACAAGCAGGGCCTCTAAACAGGCCTTCATTTTGCATACTCCTCCAAATTTCCCATCTCAACCTCCATTTTTGGAGGCCCTCCATCCTCCCCTCCAAACCGTGGGTCCCACTTTTTTCTCCTTCTCCCTTTCTCTGCTTCCCACAACCCCCAGCCGTCCGCCCGACCTCCGCCGATCTCATTCACCCGGCGGTGCGTGCTTCCTCCCCCCCGGCGCGGCAGCCTCCTTCCTCGCGGTCGGCGGCACGACACTTCCTCCTCCCCGCCGCGGACCCTCCTCCTTCAGGACAGCGGCAATGTCCCACAGGCGGCGTCGCGGGCGCGACCTCGAGCGCGCCGCCGACCGGCGCGGCGGGTGGTCCTCGGCGGTGACGGATGACAGGAAGGGAGCCTCCCCCACCCTATGGTGCCACTGCAGATCTCGACGCGGACGTCGACGTTGGAGACCACCTCGAGGCTTAGGAGCAAAGCGACGATGGCATGGGAGCCGTCGGCAACCTCCTCCTCCACAAACGACAAATAGGCAAAACGGTTCCCCGACGGCCCGAAGCTCGGCGTCCTGGTTCTTGCTCTGCTTCTTGTCGTCTTGGAGTGTCGCGTGCGCGTGCTGGGGAGCATCACCAACGGCGTTGAAGGCGAGCCAGCAGGAAGGGATCTTGGCAGTGGTGAGCGCAACCGTGAGCGGGAGGATGGCCAGCGCCGGCGAAACGAGTAGTACGCTCCCTGCCTGCTTTGACCTCTTCGTGGAGAGATTCTTTCGTCACACCCGTAACCAGAACCTGCAAAGATTCAACCAATTAATCTTTCCAAAACGAAATTGACGCGAATCGTGTTTTGATTTGAGCAGAAGATGAAATTCATGAGCTGAATTGGCCTCACGTGTGGGAAGAACAACTGGAATTGTTGAGCTCCAGGCCTCCAGCACATGAATCTCACCTTAGATTCGCTCGCCGTCGACAACAACCAGAGCAAGGCCCAGTGTGAGTCGGTGTGCGCCAACGCCAACGCGGCCGCTGTGGCGCCCGCGAGTCCCACCGGCCAGGGGGCGACGGCGAGGAGGCCCAAGAACGCTCAGTTAGCTGGCGTGGCAACTGTCCTGGTGGCGGACGCGGCCGACGAGCCGCCGCCGACCATGGACTCCCCCAGGATGAGACCCTCCAGTGACGCGCGACGGCCCATCGTCCTGCTGGCCCGGCTGTGGAGCTCTCCACCGCGCCGAGCCAATGGCCGGCCGCGGTGCTCCCCGCGCGCGCCGCCTCCCCGGACGCACAATCCTCGCCGTCGTGCGCGGAGCGACCTCACTTGCGCGTCGCGCCACCGGCGGCCGCCAAGGTCGAGTCGCCTCCCCGGCCGGACCGGTGGGGATGAGGCCGGCGGCCACTACGGTCGACGGCAGAGGTGCTCGCATGACGGCGCCACTGGCGGGCCTCCCAACCCCGCACGACAAGCGCGAGGGGCGAGAGCGAGCTGCGCTCGAGCACCGGTGTGAGCTGCGCGTGCGACAGGGAGCTCTACGGCAGGGAAGAAGCCACCTTCGCCTCCCATGGCGTCGGGAGCTCGCGGCGCGGCGCGGCGCGACGCAGAAGGGGTTGGTGAGGAGGGAGGAGAGGCGCATCCCGCGCCCGCTCGGTCTCTGCGCCGCCGCGGCTGCATCCTGCGCCCCGTGCTCAGCGGGAGGACTCCTTCTCTCTGTGTATGACAGACGGGGCCCAATGGCAAATAGAGGTCTAGATTGCTTTCACCGCTGGAGTTGAGACTTGATTTCAGACCTCTATTTTTTGCAGTTGGACCTGCAAAAGGGTTTTGAAGGCCTTAGGGCATGTTTGGGAGAGCTCCATGCAGCTCCAGATCCACAAAAACAGCTCCATTCCATTTTTTCCTGCCAAACACCCCAGCTCCAAAAACTCCAGATCCACGAAATCCATGGATCTAGCTCCCAACTCCACCAAATCCATGGAGTGCTTCAAGGGGTACTCTGCGAACACATTTTTCATAACAACTCGTGGAGTTGGGGGTAATTACCCACCACTGCCACCGATTACACAACATACCGATGTGGACAAGTTATCTATCTATGTCATGTGGACAAGTTGTTTATCTATGTCATGTGGACAAGTTGTTTATCTATGTCATGTGGACAAGTTGTTTATCTATGTCATGTGGTATAATTATTTGTTCTATGTCATGTGCACAAACTTCTTATTTTTTACTTCGATAAATTATTTATCTATATCATGTATGCAGCTATCTAGCGATGATGATTCTGACATTGATGAAGAGGATGAGGATTTTTTAAAATGATCTATTCTGCTGCTATGCTGGGACAAACATATGCTGACATGTTTGTTAAGAAAAATCCTCCAAGGACGTCTACAACAAGTGGAATGGGGTATATGATGGAGCTATTCAACACTCCGGGAGAATGCCATAGGCAATTGCGCATGAGCCCAGAGATTTTTTCCGACCTACACAAGTTCTTGGTTCGAGGTATGGGTTGATCTCATCACCTGCATATGTCTACTATTGAGAGTCTTGGTATACGTTATTCATTTGTTCGGGGAATGAGTCCAACAGCAGAAGTCAAAATAGATTCAAGCACTCTGGTGAAACTATTAGTCGTAAATTTGAGTAGGTTTTGTTCATTTTGATGAGCATGGCAAAGGATTTCATTAGGCCAAAAGATCCAAATTTTCACACAATCCATAGAAGGATAAGGGATGACAAACGAGCCTATCCATATTTCAAAGATTGCATTGGAGCATTAGATGGCACACATATTCGTGTGACACTTCCACCTGATGAGCAAGTGAGGTACATTGGAAAGACAGGGATACCCACCCAAAATGTATTAGCGGTTGTGATTTTGACATGAGATTCACATATGTGTCAGCGGGCCAACCTGGATCTATGCATGACACAAGTGTGCTATACAATGCATTGAGTGTCGACAAGGACTTCTTTCCACATCCTCCACAAGGTAAATAGTTGTCAATAATTAATTTGATTCCATTGACCATGAAAATATTTTAATTTATTTTATTATTTGCAGGTAAATATTATGTTGTCGATGCTGGATATCCTAATCGGCCCAGTTACCTTGCTCCATACAAGGGCGAGAGGTATCATATGCCTGAGTGGCATAGAGGTATTGAACCTAATACTCCGAAAGAAAAGTTCAATCGCAAGCATTCATCTATTCGTAACGTGATTGAGAGATCTTTCGGTTTATTAAAAATGAAGTGGGAAATTCTATATAGAATAAAGAAATACCCCATGTGGAAGCAAAAAATGATAGTTGTCGCTTGCATGGTTCTTCACAATTTCATTCGTGAGCATAACAGTGAGGGTGTAGACTTTGCTCGGTTTGATTGTGATCCCAATTACATGCCAACAATACCAGAACGTTATAAACGAGATGCCGTCCTAGCAAATGCATCAGATACATCTACTCCGGAAGCGAGTTGGACTTGCATGGATGCTTTTCGAGATGAACTTGCCACATCTCTCGCTCTCGGTTGGCACTAGCTTGTAATCGACATTGAACTTTTATATCTCTTAGCGTTTGAACAATTCGTCTGTGTAAACTTTTATATTCATGTGGACAATTTCTAATTATCAGTTACTTGGAGTCTTGGAGATGTGTATTGATCAAAATCATTACTTTTTTTCAAAGTCAAAAGAAAAAAAACACACCACGCACACACGCACACACACATGCAGCACACACACGCACACGCACATGCTCCACGCACACAGCAAACAACACACCATGCACACACCCATGCACCCGTACACACCCATGCACGCACACATGCACACCCATGCACACAACACTGACACACACCATGTGTCGGGGACCGCCCTAGGGGTCCCCTCAAACGATGGGGGAACCCTCACTTAAATTCCTGCATCAAATGAACTGGGCCTAACCATGCAGGGAACTAACCATGCAGGACGTGGCCCACGCAGCAGGACTTCGGAGGCCCCGCCAAGATAGCCCGACCGCGAGACCCCTCGAGCAGGCCCCCGCCTCGCCGAGGGTACGCTCCTCCTCGAACGGGCTCCGCCCCCGCTCGAGGGGCAACCCCCCTCCTCGAACGGGTTCCGCCCCGTTCGAGGGGCGACCCCTTCCCTCGAGCGGTCCCGCCCGCTCGAGGGCCCGCTCCCCTCGAGCAGGCCTCGCCTCGCTCGAGGGTTCGCTCCACCCTCGGCCGGGGCCCGCCACGCTCACGGCGCCCGCACGCGTGCGCCGGCCCCGTACTTGGGCATTTAACGCCCGACGCCGCGGACGGCGCCATCATGCGCCGGGGCTCACGCCCGTGCCGCCGCACCAACTCCCCGGGGAGGAGCCCATCCCCGCCACCGTGGGGTGGACCGTGCGCACGGCCGGTGTCGTCCCATAACACCGCGCGCACGCCATCGTACGACTAACGCGCCCGACCCTCGAAAGGGGGCGGGGCGCACCCTCGATCCCACTTTCCCCGTGACCCCCCGCAGTTGGGTGAAGGGCGCTAGGCCGGTGGGCGGCCATCCCGCCACGCGCACGCGCGCGGCCGCCGTACCCACGCGCGCGGCGCACGCCCGACTCCGCCGGGCGCACGCCCGAACACTGCAAAGCAACCACTCCACCACCGCGAGCTCATTGGGAAGGAACGCCGTTCGCCCGCTCCCGCACCCCGTACCGCCCATCATCGCATCTCCCTCGAAGCCTATCGGGGGCGCCATCGCCATCTGCCGCCTCCTACCCCTCGAACCGCCACCGTTCGGGTACAAGGTAGGCCATCATGGCCGGATCGCAGCGAAGATCGACCGGACGGCCGCCCACTCTACACCATAGCGCGACGTGCTCCCTCACGTAGCTAGGCAGCGCGGCGTGCATGTAACTCGCCCCCCCCTTGGCCTATAAAAGGGGAGGCGAGCCCCCAGCCGCGGAGGGAAGCAGAGGAGGACGAGTTCGGACGAACCCGGAAGAGCACAGCGCACTGTGCACTCACTCTCTTATTCTCCCACAATATCTTCAGCTACTCACCAGGGACTTGGGAGCCACGCTTCCTCTCCCGCCTTGCTTGTATTTGCCCCACTACAAGCACCCCGGTCTTGCCGAGCAATATAGTGCCACGAGCACGCCACTGCTGGACGTACGGCCCCCCCCGGCCGGAACCGGGATAAATCCTTGTGTCATTTGTTGCTTAGCATCGACCATCGAGGGATAGACCTAGGCGTTATCTCCTGGTTAGTGTCGGGACCATATTCCGCACCGAACGGGTGGCGCCCACCGTAGGGCAAATGAGCGCCTAAGGTCATTTCGCTAACTCCCTCCATGGTGATTCGCCCCGAGTACCGTAGCACCCGCTACAACATGGGTAGCTCGTACCCCTTCCGGGCCGGGTTCGAGATCCGCTTCGGGGGACTTGAACTTCCGCGCCACGGGGGAATGGCTATCTCATGCGCCTCACCAACCGTGAGGAGCTACGCGCGCGGCCGGAGGCCGAGTCCGCCCCCGGTGCCCGCCGCACGCACGACACCGGCGCGGGCACTGGCACCGTGCACGGATGCTCGGCGGACGGTCGACACCGCCGCCGTCGTGCGTCGCTGCGGGCTCGCGACAAGGGAGCACGGTCGAGCGGCGGCGGCCGAGCGCACGCCGCCCAACGCGGAGCGTCCACCGCCACGACGACCGCCACGCCCCCCGGCGGGACCGCGTGCGGTCTCGACCACGCGTCCCCATCGGGTTATGTGGCACCACTACGGCCTACAACGCCAACGTCAACACTACAATGCGCGGGGTTCCGCCGTGGCCCGCACATCTTCGTCGCCGAGATCCCGCCGCCGGCCAGGCCGACGAGTCGGCCCCCGGGCTCCGTCGACCCGATGCCACCCGCCGGCCCCGCCATAGGTACGCGGGTGGGACTTCTACGGGTGTGCCGGACCCGGTCGCGTTTAGGCGTTTCCTCGCGCCACGGACTACGGTTCGGCCGCTCCGACGACTCAGGCCCCGGGAGCTACGACCCCCACGCGGAATGCTGCGCCGTCATCACCAACGACCGGCCAACGCCGCCGGCGGCGGGCGCCGGGAGATGGGGAGGTCACGCCGCCCCCGGGGTCGCCCACGCGCCCGGCCGTGGCCAAGCGCCGCCGGGGCCGACGTCGACGCGGCGACTGCCCACGCTCGCGAGCTCGAGGCCAAGGCGGGGAGAGCGGACGTGGCGGGCGCTCCGCGCCTCGATGGCGGAGGGCCTCCGCGGCGGCGAACGCGCGGCGGAGGGGGGGGCGACGGGTCCGAGACCGCCTCAACCCCATCCCCAACGTCGACAACGGGATACTCCGCCGCGGGCGAGCGAAAGCTCATCGCCGCCACCGCCGCCGCGCGCCATGCCGGCACCCTCGACCCCCGAGGCTCGAGACATGCACCGCGAGGTGCGACCCTCCTTGAGCAAGCGGCCGGCCCGGGCCAGGCCGGTGGCCGCCTCACGCATCCGCGACGTGGGGACGCGCGGGGGTGATGATCCGGGCACCGGGGGGCGAACCCTCGGTGCATGCGGGTCGACCCGGCCGACCAGGGACGCACGCCCAAGGAACGCCTCCTCGACACACGCAGGCGCCGGATGGTGACGCCGCAACGTCATCAACGCCAGGCGCACCAGCAAGGCGGACGCGCGAGCGGCCAGGGGCTACCACCCTCGAAGGGGTGGACGCTACGACAGCGGTGAGGATCGCTCCCCAACGCCGGAGCCCCCGGGCACCCGCGTGTTCAGCCGGGAGATCCGCACGGCAGCGTTCCCCCAGCGCTTCCGTCAGCCCTCGACGATCATCAAATACAACGGGGAGACGGACCCTCGTGTTTGGCTCAACGATTACCGCTCGGCTTTGTCGCTACGGGCGGGGCCACCAACGACGAAGTAATCATCCGCAACTTTCCCCTGCATCTGGGCGACGCGGCCCGGACATGGCTCGAGCACTTGCCCGCCGCCAGATCCACAACTGGGACGATCCGGTCCACACCTTTGTGGGCAACTTCCGGGCACATACGTGCGCCCCCGGAACTCCGGGATCGCAACGCTCACGCGACGCGAGCGCCGGGCGACCGGCTTGCGGGACTTCATACGGCGCTTCTCCAAGCGCCGCACGTAGCTCCCCGGCCGTGGCACAATCCGGGGATCGTGCACGCGCGTTCCTCGAGGGGCACCACGTGCGGGACCTTGTGCGCGAGCGGGACGCGGCCCGCCCACGGACTCGAACGAGTGCTCGACATTGCCACCGCCCTTCGCCTCGGAGGGGGCCGTGGGGGCAATTTTCGATGGCAAGAAGGGCAAGCGCTCCGAGGACACGCCGGCGGAGGGCAGCGGGTCCAAGGAGCCGCGCCGCAACGACAAGCGGGGCAAGAAGGGGGAAGAAGCCGCGCCGCGCCGCGCGCGCCGGGCGCAACGGCGGCAACGCCGAGGCCCTCGGCCGTTGACCCGGCCCGGCGGGGCCCTCGACCGCTCCTCGAGGCCGGGGGTGTTCGACGACATGATGAAGAAGCCATGCCCCTACCACAAGACCCCCGTGAATCACACTCTTGAGCGGTGTGCCTCAGATTCGCCGGCCCCGCAATCATCGCCAACCTGGGAATCGAGCGACATCGCGTCGACACCCGAAACCCAGGAAATTCCACCAAATTTCCTTCTTCCTTTTCTCCCAATTTTTCCTAAAATTTCTCTACTTAAATCACTTATTAAATCACTTGCTATAAATGTTTTCAAAATCTTTTGAGGCCAATTCCTTTTTATCCCCCACAAATCTTAATCTCTCTTTAGTTCTTTTGTCACTCCAAATCAATGTCAGTGACTCCTCTTAATCCTTGTTAACTCTATCGATCCCCAACCTGCCAATGTGCTCTCATGCACAAGCTTCTTGCACCTCCCTTGCCATGTGCTAGTAGCATGCAGCCTGCATAGTATACACTGATACACACGCAAAGCAATATAGTTAACAGCAGCAGTGCACCACCACGCCAATCATGGAATGCACGGCTCCAAGCTGAGCAAAAAAGCCAGAGGCTTCACTGGCAAGCCTGCACCCTGCCCTCCTCTGCTCGGCACGGCCCGGCAGTACGCTTGGCCCTCCCCTCTACTCGGCGCAGCACTGCACACCGCGCAGGCCCGTGACGCGACGCGTCCTCGCTCGCTCGACGTCGAGGCCGCCTTAACTCTTCCCTGCCCGTTCCGTCGCCCTCCGAGCACAGCGCCGCTGCCGCCGCCACTCGTCGCTGCCTCTGCCCAGCTCGCATTCCACCGCGTGACACCGCTGCTCGATGAGCTGCATCAGCAGGGTCGCAGCGATGCATTTACTTCGCCGCGTACACCGCCGAACCGCCATAGCAGGCGCACGAGTCTCGCGTGCTCGCCTGGGTCAGATACCACCTCACCAATGTACTATAAATAGCCCGGCGCCGCTCCCACATCACCAGCACCTCCCCGGCCAACTCCCTCTCCCTAAGCTCCCCACCACCGCTAATAGTGCCGCCTCGGCCGAAGCCTCGCCACCGCCCGCCAACCTCCCACCCCGGACTCCGTTCCGCCCGAGGTGAGATGCTTAATCGGTGCCCTCGACCCTCCTCCTCTCCCACTCCCCCACTTCCCGACGCCCGCCATGCCCGGGAGAGTCGCCGTCCACCGCCGGCGTGCTGCCCTCGACCGCCCTCCTCTCCGTTTCTCGTTCAGAGGAAGAAGATGGACATTTTGTCCATAAACCCTCCCTTATTTCTTTTCCTCACACCGACACCCTCCGACACTCTCTCTCTGGTCAATTTTGCTTAGAGCCCCTCCTTTTATTTTTCCACCCGCAGCACCCCCTCTCTCTTATTCCTTTTCACTATTGGTCCCTGAACCCTTGAGTTCTTTAAAGATAAACCCTTGTACCTGTTGTGGGGATAGCCGAAGCTACTGCACACAAACAATGAGGGAAAACAAAAGCTCAATAACCAAAACACAGAACAAAGGACAATCAAAAGCTCTTTACTCAACAATTGATTTCACAAAAATCAATCCCCTTTACATGCGCCGATCCGTCTCCTTTATCGAGGCGACGGACTTTTACATTCCGAGGATACCCTCATGCAAAAAAGATCTAAATAGAATGTACAGGCTAAATCTGGAAAGTCTCCGATTAGGCCTCCACGTAATCGACGCTTTATGATGTCACGCCGCAAATCGCGGCGCCTTTCTTGTTGTCATCACGTGCGCCTGTCGGGAGAAGACTTCCAATCTTTTGGAGACTTCCCTTTCACCTAGTACCTTTCGTCACCTGAAATAGAGAATCACGTTCAAACACTAAAACGTTAGGTGTTAGATACGACAAAACCCGCCGAGCGAATCCCCGGCCAAGAATACCCGGTGAGCAGGATTCGCCCTCCCCGGCTTCGTCGCTTTGCAAACGATTAGCCTGAACGAAAACCCCAACGCCTTAAGTTTTTCTGAGCTCATTTTGCAGCACTTGCTAGCGACGAAGGGTTCAGGCTGAAAAGCGACTTCTGAAAGATGAGGAAAGATTCAAGGGTTTTAGAGATTTTGCCTCCGGGTCCTTCGTATAAGAATCTGGACGACTAAAACACTCTTTTGTTTTTGGTGCGCGAAAGGCTTGATTCCTGTCACACCCGTTTTCCGAAGAAAACCGAATGCATCTCATACGTGTGCCATAGCCACAATTTCACACATATGATAGACAAATGAGTGTAATATCATAGTACAATGCTCAAAACGTACATAGAGAGGTTTATTAATTTATTACACTCATCGATAGACACGAAGGTCTAAACACGAACATCGATAGCTAGACGATGGAACACCGTCTCCAACTTCACAAGCTCGACCGGGGGCAACGCGAGTCTTCGAATCCATCGAACTCGCCGAAGAACTCGCTCCGCATCCTCCTCTCGAACACATATGGCAAGGGTGAGTACACTTATGGTTGGTACTCGTACCTGCGGGGGAAAATGCAAAGCTATCAAGGGTAGGCTAGGGTTTTCTACTACAGAAGCGTTTTTGGTCAAATTTTATTAGCGAAAGCACCTATTTACTAAGTGTATGTATATATACCACCCCCAAAACTTAACTTTTCAAGAATATTCCTCCAAATCATATAAACCACAAATTGGGAATCCTTTTCTAGTAATCTATCATGTGAGGGTCCAAGCCGCTCTTGACCGTGAGCACCGCCTCGATCGACTCGCCTTTCTCACTCGCAGAGGTTGTACACTTTACCTTACGCTCGTGTTCCCCATCCTCGCCCCGGTTTGCAAAGCCCTTAAACACTTCCGAGGTGAGTGGCAAGGGGTTCACTACGAAGCCTTTATAAAGGCGTGCAAAACACCAATATCCCACGACAAGCTACAGCTCGTGGCGGACCATAACCCTCAATCCTTGTGTCATTTGTTGCTTAGCATCGACCATCGAGGGATAGACCTAGGCGTTATCTACTGGTTAGTGTCGGGACCATATTCCGCACCGACACCATGCACACAGCACACACAAGTACACACGCATGCACACACAGGACACGCACACACCACACATGCAAGCAAAACAAAAAATTAAGGGCAAAAGAGGGTAATCAATTCAAATCTTCATTTTTCGGAGCTGGAGTTGTTGTCTCAGCCAAACACATCTCCTCAACTCCAAAGGGAGAGTCCAACTCCATGGTGAAGCTGCACATTGGTGGAGTTGCTGCTCCAGAGTTGGTTTGGTGGAGCCGGAGCCCTCCCAAACACGCCCTTAATTTGGAGGTGCCGAGGTGCTTGCTGGAGTTGCTCTTACTACTATGCTGCGGGACTTTCTCGCCCGCTTTGACCTTGTACAAAAGTATACTTGTCGTATAGTATACTTTACGATAGTATGTACTGTACTTGAAAAAGTGCAACGGTATACATGATTCTTCAAATCACTAAACCGCATACCCCTACATAAAAGCTGCCAAGATGTAAAACACCCAATGGAGCGCGTGGTCGAGTTGCTTCGGCTCGAGTGTGTCGCTTGGATTTCTTGTTGAGGTCCCTTCTGCTGTTCGTTTGGCTGGTGGCTGATGGTTGATGCTGGTTTGTTCTGAGAGAAAAGTACTGCTGGCTGGTTGCTGGTGGCTGGTTTGCTCTGATAGAAAAGTACTGCTGGCTGGTGGCTGATAAGCCAAGCGAACAGGGCGATGGTTTGTCACGGCCACGGGGTGCAAGAATTATTTGAATTCGGATTGCATCATATGTTGTAAGCCGGCCGGTTCCCCCTATTGTATCACTAATATTACAACAGTTCGTGTTCGATTTGTCAAAAGAATATCTGAAATTATTTAATTATTAAGTCTGCCCCAACGCTGGTACTACTTGGTCGAAGTGTCATTGGTATTTGTTTTGCCGTGACCTCTTATATACTACTTGCATTTGGGAACACTAGTAAGGTGCACGTGCGTGTGTCGCACGTGCAAATAACCTATCAAGTATTAGTTAAGTGGGGTCACTTAAAAATATTATTCAATTGCACATATGTTAACCTGTTATCTCAATAGCTCAAGTGCTCACACCCATCACAACCAGCACCCCGCAGAATGAATTATGAATTGATGCATTTCAACAGAATGAATTGTCCACAAGATTTAAATATAAATAGCTCTGTTATGCTCATGATGCTCTTTGAGTGACCAATAGACCACAAGTGATTCTTCAAAACAAATATATCTGGCAACACCATTTACGTGTAGTACAACCAAAGAATGTAAAATAAACTTTAAAATGCCGAAAATGTATGACAATGAGGCAAACACAAACGTTTGTGTTTGCGATGGTTCTAGTAGTACAATAGGTGCACAAGCACACCATCCGAACAGAGAAATCCCTCTCTAGTTCAAAGTTCATACAACTCATGACATAAATAAGATATTCTTTTAGAGATACTAATCTGTCGAACGAGATAAACTTGAATCTTCCTACTGCATGGACCCAACTGCTATTGTTGTTGAATGGCGAGTGCGCTGGAGAAAGAAAAGAAAAGAAGAGATCAAATCTTTTTTCCACTTAGGGCATGTACAACCCTTAGATAGCAGGTCTTCTACAGAACCTCGAACTGCACATATAGACAGATGTACAGACAGCCCATACAACCCATAGACGAGAGGTCGTCTGTAAGCTGTTTAATGCTTTGCATGGAGCATAAGATCAACTACAAATACATTTGTGTATACAAATGTGTGGCTATTTGATTGAATAATATCAAGCATAAATAATATAAGCACGATAACAATAATTTTTAAGAACAATTAATATGGTAACTATATTATATATTTATTTATTTACAACATTTTTTATCTAATTTTCTTTTTCCATAGCTTTGTCATATCTAAATTTATGAAGTGCCTCCGCAAAACATGGATTATGATTGTCATTTGGAAGCACTCCATATATTTGCAAATTGTTGTCTAATTTCTCAAACCATTAGTACAAATGACATCAAGACATATTCAGAAAGCTAACATATTACACTAACCAGTTTTGCAAATTGGTCTTATTTAGTCTCATATGTCTGTTCTAACTTTACCAATATGAAATAAAAAAGAAATATAAGAAAGAATTATACAGCAAGAGCAGCTGAGGACAACAACAACCCTCCTTTCTTTTCCCCACTCTCGATATCTCCGCACACTTCTGGTCTCTTCTTTCTCTGGCACTTCTCCTCTTGAGTTCTCTTTCTTCTTCCACTAAGCACACTACAACATCCATTGATCAAGCAGGCAGACGCATCTCCCTTTTCCCTCTGCTGCCGCTTTCTCCATCTATCCCTCTCAGCGTTTCCAAGAAATCATCCCGGAGAGAGACGACCACGGGCCCCATGGCCATGGGCTCCTCATCACCACAAGGAGATTCACCGCCATCGATTCAAGCTCTGCTGCCATCGATTTGAGCTTCTTGCCACCAAATGAATCATCACATGTGTCAAATCGAGCTCATAACCATCAAATCGAGGTTTGCAACCACCTAATCGAGAATCACCGTGCGCACCGCCATGGAGCTCCGCCTGCGCCTCCTCCACCCCACCTCCATCGCTGCGGCATTCCTCCTCACCGACCACGTCCTCCTCCTCCGCGGGATCCATGGCGAGCGTACGGGCGCCTGGGTGACTCGCAAAGACCAGGGTGGAGTAGCCCACGACAGCGCCCGTGGCCACGCACTCCTCCACAGGCTCAAGGCCGTGGGCATGTGCCCCCCCTCTCTCCCGGCCGTCTCCTTCCTCTGCGCGCGGCCAAATCAACAGAGTGCTGCCACAGAGCTACTTATCCTCGAGGTGGCTGGGGCGGAGGGTGGGCAAGCTCCCCGCGGGCGTGCATGGGTAGGGACATGGCGGCCTCCTTCCCGCGCGGCCATGGAGGCCTCCTCGAGGTCGAGGTCGAGGTCGAGGCGTGGCGCGGCACGACGTGGCGGGGCCACAGCGGAGGCGGCGAAGAGGGGAAAGCAGAGGCGCACGCAAGCTTTTGACAGGGAAGAGATACAAGCGCATGATCGAGCTTTTGGAGGGGAGGGGTGGGGGAGCACGAGATCCAGGCGCGCACGGGATCCAGGCCGCCGGTGCTCGGTGAAGACACCCTCCTACAACCCGTCGTCGCACGTCAGTTTGGCGTCGAGGAACGGGGCGCCCACGTCGCCTAGTGTAGTGACACGCGGGCTGTCGGTAGGGAGGGGAGGGGCTTTCTGCAAATTTCACACTCTATAGACGGGATGAATCGCCGGACTGTAGGCATCTACAGCCCTTAGACGACCTGCCATATGTAGAATCTCGAACTTAACGTACAGTCAGGTTGTTTGTAAGCTGTTCAATATTTTTGCATGTAACTTAGGATCAACTATAAATGTGTTTGTGTATACTATTATGTGGCTATTTGAAACAATTACGTTGTTCGCAAAAATATTTTTTTAAAAGATATGATCACAAATTTGAATAACAACTTTTTTTACACAAGAAATTTGAACTACACTGGGATGAGCCATAGGAGAGAACCTGTGAAAAGACCACCTTACCCTAAAAAAATCTTATCCCTTACCCTTTCCTGCCACGAACCATGCCGAGCTTGTGGCTATCATCTCGCTCGTCTCTCTCGTCTCCCTTCTCAATTCTCTCTCTTCCTCAATCCTCTGGCCATCGGCGGGATAACAGAAGTTGTAAGGAGCTTGGGGATCGCTAGTCCCAGCGGCGCGGCAACATGGTTCCTCGTCTTCGGGGCCATGCCGACCTCCTATGCTCCTCTGTTCCGCTGCAGATATTTGTTACCGTCTCCTCCTCCACAACGCCCCTCCTCCACTCATCCCCATTGCTTCTCCCACCGGACCTCCCCGTCCCGCTCTCTTGCACCACCTCCCTCTCTCCTCTCCCACTGAAACTTGCGTGTGAGTGGTTGCGGTGGTGTTGACCATATCAGGGGCGGCGTCGGCACCTGCGGTGCGCAGGTGGTTGCAGTGGCGTCCGCTAGATGCGGCGGCGATGGCTCGACGATGAGCCTCCTCCTTTCACTCTGGCTCCACCTCCAACATCCCCCAAAGCTTCCGCTACGCGCCCACGGAGGCCCCCGGTCGGAGCACGTGCTCGCGCCCCCGGATCCTACGCGGAGGTGGAGCTCCCGCACTCGTGGCAGAGCTCTCCCGCCCGCGGATCCCGCACATCGGCAGAGCTCTCGTGCTCACGGATCCGTGCGGCGGCGGGGCTCATCCGAGGCCAGAGCGATTTGGGCGGCGGCGGAGCTCTCTCTATCGCTCCTCCCCATGCCACCAGCCCCAGTCCCGGTCGCCTCCGCCCCTGTCACCCTCTACCGCGGTAGAGCAGAGCAACTCCTTCTCCTCCCTCAGTCTCAGATCCGGCGGAGGTTGAGGAGAGTGGGGAGGTATAAGAGCGGCGACGATGACGGCTTCCGCGCAGTGGTGCGGTGAGCTCCACCAAGCGTGGCGGCGGAGCTCCGGCACCGCCGTCTTCCCCAACCGCCGCCGCACCGACCCCCCCTCCTGCATCCTCTACTTCTTCCATGCCCGTAGAGTTGTCACGAAAATCTCCGCCACACGCGCACAGGATCCGATTGCTACGTCGGTTTTGGGCGACGGCACCGTACAACGAAAGCGCCCTCATCTACTCCGCCTGGGACAACGGGCCGCCCCCGTCGCCTCGCCAGACGTCGCAGTACGGCATCGCTAGTCCCTACGTCGCAGGGTTGTTTTTGCAAAAAAAAGACGCGATGTCCACGGCGGGGCGCCAGGTCCTGGTGGGTGGTCGGTGGGCCTGGCGGGTATAGGTGGGCGGGTACACACGTGCTGGGTGACAAAAGAATTACTTTTTGGCAGAAATGCTCTCTAAATTGTGATTTTTTTGGTACTTCATACTCCTTCCACCCTATCCACTTCCAAAAACATATGACGAGTGGGTCCGACATTTGTCCCCGCCCCAGCTCCTCTCTCCCACACTACAAAAATCATGTGTCCTATGACAGTCACTTTTCGTCACGGAGTTGTGTAAGGTGGTTAAAAGAGTGAAATGTCCATAATACCCTTGCCTTTTCTTTTTTCTTCTTTTATTTTCCTTTTTTATTTTTTATTTTCTTCTTTTTTAAAATTCTTTTTTCCCTTTTCTCTTTCCTTTTTATCCTTTCCTTTCTCTCCTCCTCCATTCCCCTCCAATCCCTCCCCCGCGCAAATGCACCCGCCGGCCACCGGCCAACTCCAAGCATGCCTGCTATCTCCAGCTCCTTCGCGCCCTCCCCCGCACCTGCCGATCTCCTCCGCGTCCACCACGCTCGCCTGCCTCCTTCCCCTGGCTTTGTCGTCGTTGTCTTCCTACGCCAACGCCGTCGTTCAGCCACCTCCACTTCCATCGTGATGTCTTATTGCCGGCCACTGCATCCGTCTCCATCTCTGCTTCCCTGCGCCCGAGATGACGTACGCCGGCCTCCAGCTCCGATGTTGTCCGTTTGTCGACCTCCTGGTAATACGACTTTCACCTCGTCCCTAGCCTCCAGTTTCATCGTCATTCGTCCGCCGGCCCACACCACTGAAGCCACCGCCAACCACCACCGTCCCGCAGCGCCTACCTGGGGGCAGGCTTGGCAAAGGATAGGGCAAAGTGGGTAAAGGTGCCCTTTCAATTTGCAGCTTCACCCCGGCCAAACTGCTCCAGAGTGGAGGGAATCAAGGCACTTCACTCGCGGAGCTATTTCGGAGGTCGTTTGGCACAACTTTGCTCAAAACAGCTCGCGAAGTTGTGCCAAAGGCACCCTAACTGTTGGCACAAGTGTAGAGCCAACAACAAACGCAGAGGGACTCGCTGCAGCACCTCTGCGTAGGCACCGGTCAGATCGGTGTGTATCACCGGTCAGACCATTTCACACTGGTCAGACCGGTGAAGGTCACCGGTCAGACCTTTGCCGGGGTAAACCAGCAGAAGACCTCCACTACAAAAAACCTTGTGATCTATGACGGTCGTTTTTCGTCACGGATCATCCAATTTTCGACATAAAACCGCATCTGTGATGAATTTTCATTCGTCATGGATTGAGCATCACAAATCACCTCTCGTGACGTATTAACGTTTTCGTCATGGATTGACGTAATCCATGACGTTTTCAGACCGTCATAGATTGGTGTAAAGCCCAGTGAACCCAGCCCAAAGCCCAAAATCTGTGACGAAAGTGACCGTCATGGATTAACCTGCCACATCACTTGTAGAGATGATTTGGCAGATGATGTGGCAATTATGTGGCAGATTACGCGGCGATGGTGTTCAAAAACGTGGCACTGACGTGGCAGCCACATAGCGCTAACGTGGCAGCCATGTGGCGCTGACGTGGCATCCACGTGGCACTGACGTGGCAGCCACGCGGCGCTGACATGGCAGCCACTTGGCGCTGACGTGGCTTCCATGTGGCGCTGACGTGGCTGCCACGTGGCGCTGACGTGGCTGCCACTTGGCGCTGACGTGGCTGACACGTGGCGCTGACGTTGCTGCCACGTGGCGCTGACGTGAGCATATGCAATTTTTTCCCAAACTGAATTTCAGCCTATATCAATCCATTACAGCCCAGCCCACATACATTTCTGGCACAACCCATATTCATTTCAGCCCAACAAATGCCCAACAGATTTAAAACAGGTATATAAATCCCAGAAATCAAATCTTGCCAAAAAAGATATCCATCATTTGGTAGAAACTACCAAGTATCACCAGTTCACCACATCACCAGAATCACCATATATCACCAGAAACTAACAAGTATCACCAGAATCACCATATCTATCACCAAAAACAAAAGAATGTCATACATCCACCATCTGGCAGAAGGCACATGAAAACTACCAGAATATCACCATCAAAAGACATGTTAGGCAGTATAGAGAAGTTTGGTCAAAACACAGTTTGGTTCCTGTCAATTTAAGGTCCACCAAAAAGGGGCATACCATCTGGACGCTTAGTTGGCTCCATTTGGACTTAGCAGAAGCTCCAATTTGGACTCCAACTCAGCCTGCTTCTTCTGATTCTCCTGCACTTGCCTTGAAAGATCATCCACTTTCTCTTGCTGGCTATCGACAACCGACCGAATATCAACGTTTTTCCTCTTCTCCACTTCTAGTAAAGCTTCAACAGTATGCGAACCACGCCTCTGCCGCACAACCTTGATGCCCACATTCTGAAGGAAGTGATTGTTCTTTGTGTTTTTATCCAGCACATCAGATACAACTTCAGTTGCAGACTTGGGTTGTTCATGTTCAGCTTCCACTGGTGCGGCAACTGGTTTTCCATCTCAGTCTAGCAAGGAAACAAGCAACAAAACTGGTTCAGGATTATGAGATATTGAAAATAAGCAAATAAAGAGCACCACAAGAAAGCTGACTTACAATGGCCGACTAAACAGCAGGCATGTATCCTTTCTTTCTCTTGCTATAGTGGCATAGTTTGAATAACTCAAAAGCATCAGCCTCTTTACCTTTGAACTCATCTCCCTGAAACAACATTTATATGGAGCACTATATATCAAAAACTGATAAAATAACAAGGGGTCTTTTATATTGGTTGAGCTTCAAATGATATTTGTGCCCAATTATATAAACAAACTAATCTTAGCAACATATAGAACTAGAAATATCATTTGACTAAAACACAATTTAGCAGCATGCATAATTTGTTGTATAGTTTTAGGGTCACACCACAGCCTTACTTAAAAGACCAGGGCCATTCACTTACAGATTTGAACCATCAACAGATATCAAAGAACTAGTAGGGAAACAGATTAACATGAACTTGCTCATCAACAGAGAATTTGGTACAACCGGGATAAAGCATACGCTTTGCCTCTCTCATGGTTGTTTTCAAAAATGACTCTTGCTCATCAGGTCTTGTCACACCCGTTTTCCGAAGAAAACCGGATGCATCTCATACGTGTGCCATAACCACAATTTCCACACATATGATAGACAAATGAGTGTAATATCATAGTACAATGCTCAAAACGTACATAGAGAGGTTTATTAATTTATTACACTCATCGATAGACACGAAGGTCTAATCACGAACATCGATAGCTAGACGATGGAACACCGTCTCCAACTTCACAAGCTCCTGACTGGGGGCAACGCGAGCCTCAGAATCCATCGAACTCGTCGAAGAATTCGCTCCGCATCCTCCTCGAACACATATGGCAAGGGTGAGTACACTTATGGTTGGTACTCAGCCCGTGGGGGAAAATGCAAAGCTATCAAGGGTAGGCTAGGGTTTTCAGCGGTAAGCATTTTAAGTTGGTCAAATTTTATTAGCAAGCACCTATTTACTAAGTGTAAGTGTATACCACCCCAAAACTTAGCTTTTCAAGAATATTCCTCCAAATCATAAGTAAACCACAATTGGAAATCCATTTCTAGTAAACTATCATGTGAGGGTCCAAGCCGCTCTTGACCGTGAGCACGGCCGATCGATCGCTTTTCACTCTGCAGAGGTTGTACACTTTACCCACAGTTCGTGTTCCCCATCTTGCCCGGGTTTGCAAAGCCCTTAAACACTTCCGAGGTGAGTGGCAAGGGGTTCACTACGAAGCCTTTACAAAGGCGTGTAAAACACTAATATCCCACGACAGTTACAGCTCAGGGCGGACCATAACCCTCCCTAGTGGTCAGCACCTTAGCAAAGGCTACTACCCCAAAAAGGACCGGGCTATACCCCTGCAACCCGGAGCCCCCTGTGTTCCTTCCGGACAAGGGCTATTAGATATTTTACACTCCTAATTATTTGGCTAAGCCAGAGCCATGTGGACTGTGGTTGCACTGTTTTCCTGGGTGGTTCTCCATGTTTTAAGTTATATGTTCTTGAAACTCCATAAACACGAATTCCATTTAAATTCAACATTTAAAAAGATAACTTCCATTCCCAAAGTATAGCATCTAAGCATTTATCTACCCAAACATTTATTTAAAACAAGGTAGGCAAGGTATAAGGATTAAAATCTAGTCATTTCCTTAATAGGCATTTCCCATCAAATTTATGCATAACGATTAAATTTAAAGTGTGATAACATGCAAGTTATTAGGACCAAAAAGAGTATGCAGGGGGGGAAAATCCACTTGCCTTCTTCTCCTAAAAATTGGGGCTCAGTTTCTTCAAAAGATTGCTCCTGCTCAAACTCGAACGGCACGTCCTCTACGATCACACAAGAAAAACAACAATAAATAAAACAGTACATCAAACATTGCTAAAAGTCTAATACAAGCTTCTAAAACTAATGTGCTTGTTGAGACGATCGCGTGGACACCAAAAACACCTAAATCGGAGCTAAGACGGAAAAGTTATGATTAAAACAAATTTCAGGGACTATTTTGTAAAAGTAAATATTCCTTAGGGGGTTTCTATAAAAATTCAGGGGCTAAAAACATAATTATAAATATAATCTAGAGGACCTAGGTGCAAAAAGGGCTTCTTGGACTGCAGGTGAACATTTTTGAAAGGTTAAGGGCTAAACTATAAAAACCAGGGGCTGACTTGCTAAGCTTTTATATGGTGGAAGGACCGGCTTGTAAAACATATAAAAGACAGGGGCTTTTTTGAAAAATGGCCGGCGCACCCTAGGTTTGACCGGTATGACTCTTGTTTGACCCGGGGCTCTATTAGATCTAGGCCGTTGGATCGAGGATCTAAGGCTGGTGGCTAAAGGAAGCGGCGCACGGGTGCGGTTGCGGCGGCGCGCGGCTAAGGGCGGCGGCGCTCGCCGGCCGGCTCGCCGGCGTAGGCAAAACCGTACTGCGGTGCACCAAACAGCAAGGGGAAAGCACCAAAACGAAGAGGAGGATAAGTGGACTTCACTGAGCAGCTTAAAGGGGAAGAAGAGGCGGCGGCGAAGCGGATCGGCGGCGAGGCGCGGAGCTCCGGCGGGCGTCCTTGGGGGCGGCGGCGTAGAGAGGGAGAGAAGCTCGATTGAGCGGTGCGGGGTGGAGAGGAGCTCGGGGGCGGGCTTTTATAGGTGGCGAGGGGGAGCGGAGGAGCCGCGGGTGAGGGCGGTGGACGGCGGCACACCGACGGTCGCCATTAATGGCCGGGCGCTCGGTGGGCGGCCGTTTCCGGGGAGAGGAAGGGGCGGGGATGACTTGGGGCGGCGCGGTTGGGTGCTCGCGCACTTGGAGGGAGGGGAGGAGGCGCGGGGAGGCGAGGGGGCGCGGGCGGGCGGCGGCGGCGGGGCAGGGGAAAGGGCGGGCGCGCCTGAGGTTGAAGACAACCCTGACAAGTGGGCCCCGCCCGTCAGTGCCGCGAGAGAGGGGAGAGGATTTGGTGGGCTGGCGAGGTAAGTGGGCCGGCTGGTTGTTTGGGCTGCGCGGGAAAAGGTTAGGTGGGTTGGGCTGGCGGGCTGGAATGGGTTGGGGTTGTTTTCTTTTTTTTTTCTCTTTCCTTTTTTTTCAATTCCTTTTTCCCTCATTTCTTTTCAAACTTTTACTCAAAATCTTTTCAAAAATTTTTAAACCAACTTTTAAACCACACAATCAATCAAAAGCCCATGCATTCAACATGATGCACAATCACTTGGTAAATTCTAAATTAATTAATTATTATTGCATATATTTAAGGGCAAGTTTAATTATTCAAATTCATTAATCCTTAGAAAATAAAATTCTAGTTGTTGCTAGCATTTTTTTTAAGTGATGGAATTTTGGGTGTTACAAATCCTACCCCCTTAAAGAGAATCTCGTCCTCGAGATTCAGGAAGATTGGGAAACAAAGTGAGGAAATTCTCGCCATAAGCTCATCTTCTCTTTCCCAAGTAGCTTCTTCCTCTGAGTGGTGACTCCATTGGACTTTGCACATTTTAATGACTTTGCTTCGGGTAATTCTTTGTGATGTGTCTAGAATTTTGATAGGGTGTTCCTTATAGGTTAGATCATCCTTCACATCAAGATCTTCCAAAGGTAGGTGGTCCACTTTAGTCTCACTTGAACACTTCTTGAGCTGAGATACATGAAACACATCATGTACATCTGACAATCGAGCTGGGAGTTCTAATTGATAGGCAACTTCTCCCTTTCTTTCTAAGATCTTGAAAGGTCCAATGAATCGTGGTGACAACTTCCCTCTAATCTTGAATCTTCGTAGACCTCTAATGGGTGATACTGCGAGATACACGTAATCTCCTACTTCAAACACAACTTCTCTTCTTTTGGGATCAGCGTAACTCTTTTGTCGTGACTGAGCAGCCTTGAGATTTTCCCTAATTATCTCAACTTGTCTTTCGACCTTCTTTTATAATGTCCGGTCCAAAAAGTTGACTCTCCCCTGTTTGATCCCGCACAATGGTGTTCGCACTTTCTCCCGTATAAGGCTTCAAAAGGGGCCATCTTAAGGTTGGTTTGGTAGTCGTTATTGTAGGCAAACTCGCATATGGCAAACTTTTATCCCGGCTACCTCCATGCTTTAAAGCACATGCCCTAAGCATATCCTCTAGGATTTGATTTGTCCTTTCGGTCGACCATCCTGTTTGTGGATGATACGCGGAACCGAAGTTAAGCTTTGTATCCATTGATTCATGTAGCTTTCCCCCGTAAACGTGATGTAAACCGTGTCCCCCGGTCGGATACTATCCTCTTTGGAACTCCATGTAAGCATACAATTACGGGACATATATAGTTCGCTAGTTTGGCTCCGGTGTAAGTAGTTTTGACAGGTATAAAGTGAGCAACCTTGGTTAACCTATCCACAATGACCCATATGGAGTCATATCCATCACGGGTACGTGGCAATCCCACAATAAAATCCATGCCTATTTCCTCCCATTTCCACTCGGGTACTTTCAGTGGCTGAAGCAATCCTGCCGGTCTCTGATATTCTGCTTTTACCTTCTGGCATATGTCACATAGAGCTACATAAGCAGCAACATCCTTTTTCATTCCATACCACCAGTATTTCTGCTTCAAATCTTGATACATCTTGGTGCTTCCGGGATGGATCGAATAGGCAGAGTCATGTGCCTCCTTAAGTATAGTCTCTCGGAGATGATCAATTTCGGGCACACAGATTCTATTCCTGAACCAAATAGTTCCTTGGTCATCTCTCTTGAAATCCGGAACCTTGCCGGCATCAATCAATCGTCCATACTCCTTAATCTTCTCATCCGTCATTTGACCCTTCCGATTTCTTGTTCAAGTGTAGATTCTACTTCCAACGTCATAGCTTCACTCCGGGTGACGATTCCCGCATTAAGACGTGCCATCTCCCAACACAACTCTTGAGGCATCACATGAGCTATCAGTGCGTTTGCCTGACTTTTCCGACTCAAGGCATCTGCCACTACGTTTGCCTTGCCGGGATGATACTGAATGTCCAGATCATAGTCTTTGATTAATTCCAACCATCTACGCTGTCTAAGATTTAGATCCTTCTGGGTGAAGATGTACTTCAAGCTTTTATGGTCAGTGAAGATGCGACACCTATTTCCGATCATATATTGCCTCCAAATTTTTAGAGCGTGCACAATGGCAGCCAACTCCAAATCATGAGTGGGGTAATTTTGCTCATGTTTTCTCAATTGCCTAGAAGCATAAGCAATCACTTTTCCCTCTTGCATCAGTACACAGCCAAGTCCCTGAAGTGAAGCGTCACAATACACATCAAAGCTCTTGTGAATATCTGGCATTATTAACACAGGAGCTGTGGTTAATCTCTTCTTTAGTTCCTCAAAACTATCCTCGCACTTGGCATCCCATTTAAATTCCTTTCCCTTCTCTAACAATGAGGTGAGAGGTTTTACAATCTTCGAGAATCCTTCGATGAATCGACGGTAATAACACTGCCAATCCAAGGAAGCTTCGATCTCGGCCACATTCTTAGGCGGATTCCGATCCAATACAGACCTTCACCTTACTCGGGTCTACCGCTATTCCACCCTCTCGTGATAATATGCCCAAGGAAGGAAACTTCCTTTAGCCAAAAATCACATTTGCCGAGTTTGGCATATAACCGATGTTCTCGTAGTTTCGCAAGACGAGTCTCGGGTGTCCCTCATGCTCTTCTTCATTTGGGGAGAACACCGTAATGTCATCGATGAAAACTACCACGAACCTATCAAGGTACTCCATGAATACTTTATTCATCGGATACATGAAGTATCTTTGGTGCATTTGTCAATCCAAAGGGCATAACCGTGAACTCGTATAAGCCATATCTAGATGTGAAAGCAGTTTTGGGAATGTCCTCTAGTCGGATTTTCGTTGATGGTACCGGATCGTAGATCGATCTTGGAGAATATTTTAGCACCTTTCATCCGATCGAACAAATCTCCAATCTCGGGTAAAGGGTACTTATTCTTGATGGTAACATCATTAAGGGGACGATAATCTATGCACATTCTTCTAGTTCCATCTTTCTTATCAACAAAGAGAATGGGAGACCCCCAAGGTGACGAACTAGGTCGGATGTAGCCTTTACTAAGCAACTCATCTATTTGTTTCTTTAATTCGGCCAAATCCTTAACATTCATTCCATATGGTCTTTTATAAATAGGAGCGAAGCACGGGGTAAAAGTTCAATGCTGAATTCAATGTCGCGGTCGGGCGGCATACCCGGTAACTCATCCGGAAATACATCGGGATACTCGTTCACAACTTTGATCTCCTCTAAGGATTTGCCCTTTCTCGAATTCACCGTTCCTTGTTCTTCGGATGAGTTATCCACTCGAACTCAATTTCGTCTCCTTGTGGGCTAGTCAAAACCACTGATCTCTTGCGACACTGAATCACCCCATCATGCTTGCGCAGCCAATCCATTCCAAGTATGACATCTATTCCCCAAGATTTTAAAACTACTAGGTCGGCTAGAAATTCTATCTCATTAAGTTTAAGGTTCACCCGTGGACATATGTGTCTGGCTTTCATTTCTCCGCCCGGGGAGCTAACTAGTAATGGTGTCTTCATAAGACTCATGGGCAAGCTATATTTTTCCACAAATTGATGGGTAACAAATGAATGTGATGCTCCGAATCGAATAAAACGGATGCGGTGTTCGTAATTGACAAGGAACGTACCAAGCACGACTTCGGGAGCTTCCCGAGCCTCGCTCAATAGTCACGTGGTTTACTTTCCCACGCACAAAGTTCCGTTGAGCCCCGTTGCCCCGAGGAGTAGAATTCCCGGTGCGAATCCGAGAGGATGGCCGCCTGTGCTTCCGACCATTGCCCTTCGTGGAGTTTGCATTCCACGCTTGGGACAGTTATTGGCATAATGCCCTATCTCTCCGCACTTGAAGCATCCATTAGGCTGAACTGGTGCGGTGTTTCTCACTGGAGCACCTGGGGTATTGTGTGGGCGACTATGCTGCTGAATTGGGGTACGTGGAGTCTGCTGATGGAAGCGCTGGGGTTGCTGAGCTGAACGCTGGAATGGCTGGTTCTGCTGAAAATTCCCACTATATCCTCCTGAGCGGAACTGAGGATTCTGTGGTGCACTATAGCGGGGACGTGTGTTGCTGCTAGATTGCCCTTGGTTCTGGAACTTGCGTTTCTGGTCTCCAAGTTCTCTGCGCTTGCTTTCAAGACCGATAGCTTTGTCTAATAGGGTCTGGAAGTTGGGGAAAGTGTGGCTCTGGAGCTGATAGTTCAGTGGCCCTATGAGACCATCAAGGAATCGTTCCTGCCTCTTCGGGTCAGTATCCACTTCATCTGGAGCATACCGAGACAGTTGGGTGAACTTGTCCCGATACTCGCTGACGGACATGCTGCCTTGCTTCAGAGCGAGAAACTCCTTCTGCTTCAGCTTTATTATTCCAGACGGAATGTGGTGAGTACGAAAAGCGTCCCGGAATTCCCCGCCGTGTGATAGTGTCCGCAGCGGCATGTGCTACGGTGTAGGCATCCCACCAATCGGCCGCAAGACCCTCTAAGCGTCCCGAGGCATACGGGACTTTCTCTCTATCATTGCACCGAGTGATGTTTAGTTTCTTATTGATAGTCTTGAGCCAATCATCCGCATCAAGAGGATCCACCGAGTGGGAGTAGGTGGGTGGATGGTGGCTCATAAACTCTCTCCGTGTCCGTTGACCGGTGGAGGTGGTGGAGGTCCTTGTGGTGGCGGGTTGTTTCGCCGTGCCCGCAAGTTACGGACCGTTGCGGTAAGATTCTCGAATCAACCGCATTTGAGCCGTAAAGAACTCGCCGCATGGTTGGATCCATTGCTAATCCCTGAGGTGGAGGCGGGGCGGGATTCTGCTGATTGGCGATGTGAGCACGTATTACAGGCGGTACGTCCTGTCCACCTCCGGACCTGGTGTTTACCATCTGATTGTTAGAGAAAGTCATTTCAGATAAAAGCAGTATCGATAATCATGAGTAAGAGAAAGGGGGCTAAGATTAAATTTAAACTTAATTATTTTATTAATGCTCATGCGGCCATCACACCACAAGGCATTCCAGTCAAACAAAAACCCAAATCAAACATGTTTGCAACCAACGACCATTATTACATCGATTACGTCCTCGCAGGGACGGGTCTAACGATCTCATCTCACGGGGCATCCTAGCCTAGAAGACCTGTGGTGGCAGACGAGGAGCCGTAACGAAGCCTCTTGCGGGGTGGTGACTCCGCAGGGAAAGGGGTCTCGTCAGGCTCGACGGGTGGCTCCCTACCGTCACGCTCGGCCTCCACTGTGCAATCCGGCGTAGGCGTCCTTCCGGCTCACCGTGGGTCCGCTCCCGGCTCGGCCGTAGCACCCTCCGTGTCGGTGTTGAGTGCTGCCGTGACCTGGGCAAGAGTGTGGAGGCGTGGGTCCTCGGGAGCTTCGGTCAGTGGTACCACCGTCTGCTCAGTGCCACTGGTACGACGAGGGATGTGGCGGTAGTCGCTGAGGCTCAACTCCTGGTCATGCCTGAAACGAAGAGAAAACAAGGCCCTCCTGGCGGCGTTGCTGACCGATGCCTGGTAGGTAGAGTGAGGTGTAGTAGAATCATGAGTCGTGCGCGAGATATACCCTCCTGCGGCATGGTTGCGCACCCTGATGTGGACTCTGGTCAGGTAGTAGGTGCCCAGTGGAGGTTCGTTCCACCGTGAGTGACGTACATGGGGTACACGGTGTTCCCCGGCTCTAGTAAAGTGTTCCTCGGCAGCCCAAGGGAAGTAGCCAAGTGCCACCTCGGACGAGTGCATGATGCAAGACGGGTCTCCCTCGCGAGGTCCCTCGTAGTAAGCATCGTCCCTCTCCTCGTTGTCGTCCTCCGTAGCCTCACCGTCCTCGGTGTCATCACCGGAGTTGTCTGGATCTCCTTCCGCGGCAACTGGTGCAGGATCTTCAGGGGCGACAGGAGCTGCTGGTGAGGCAGGGGGCGGCGGTGGCGGGGAAGGCAGAGGTCGCGGAGATCCTAGCTCTCCATCAGAGTACACCTCCAAGATGGCTCCATCCTCAGCTTCTATGAAGAAGTAGGGGTCCTCCGGTTCCTCCTCAGGCTGGATAGGAGGAAGCAGCTGTGCTCCGAATGGTCGTGTCCTGGCCATCTATGAAAAGAAAACTGAACTCAGAGCAGAATAAAACAATAAAGGGGACAAGGTTTTAACAAAAGCAAATAAGATAGATTTTTAGGTGTATTTAGGGGATTTTTTTTTTGAATGAGAGAGCTGAAATGTCTTTCTAGATAATGTCCTTATTTCGACCATTTCTATCTAAGGCTGCGTCCTACAGTCAGCATTGCTCTGATACCACTCTGTCACACCCGTTTTCCGAAGAAAACCGGATGCATCTCATACGTGTGCCATAACCACAATTTCCACACATATGATAGACAAATGAGTGTAATATCATAGTACAATGCTCAAAACGTACATAGAGAGGTTTATTAATTTATTACACTCATCGATAGACACGAAGGTCTAATCACGAACATCGATAGCTAGACGATGGAACACCGTCTCCAACTTCACAAGCTCCCGACCGGGGGGCAACGCGAGCCTCGAATCCATCGAACTCGTCGAAGAACTCGCTCCGGCATCCTCCTCTCGAACACATATGGCAAGGGTGAGTACACTTATGGTTGGTACTCGGCCGTGGGGGAAAATGCAAAGCTATCAAGGGTAGGCTAGGGTTTTCAGCGGTAAGCATTTTAAGTTGGTCAAATTTTATTAGCAAGCACCTATTTACTAAGTGTAAGTGTATACCACCCCAAAACTTAGCTTTTCAA
Organism: Cenchrus americanus; assembly: GCA_947561735.1. Taxonomy (NCBI): domain Eukaryota; kingdom Viridiplantae; phylum Streptophyta; class Magnoliopsida; order Poales; family Poaceae; genus Cenchrus; species Cenchrus americanus. The sequence continues at coordinate 65,001,491 of OX387240.1, forward strand.
GAATATTCCTCCAAATCATAAGTAAACCACAATTGGAAATCCATTTCTAGTAAACTATCATGTGAGGGTCCAAGCCGCTCTTGACCGTGAGCACGGCTGATCGATCGGTTTTCACTCGAGAGGTTGTACACTTTACCCACGGTTCGTGTTCCCCATCTTGCCGGGTTTGCAAAGCCCTTAAACACTTCCGAGGTGAGTGGCAAGGGGTTCACTACGAAGCCTTTACAAAGGCGTGTAAAACACTAATATCCCACGACGATTCTGACTCGGGGCGGACCATAACCCTCCCTAGTGGTCAGCACCTTAGCAAAGGCTACTACCCCAAAAAGGACCGGGCTATACCCCCGCAACCCGAGCCCCCGTGTTCCTTCCGGACAAGGGCTATTAGATATTTTACACTCCTAATTATTTGGCTAAGCCGCAGCCATGTGGACCGTGGTTGCACCGTTTTCCGGGTGGTTCTCCATGTTTTAAGTTATATGTTCTTGAAACTCCATAAACACGAATTCCATTTAAATTCAACATTTAAAAAGATAACTTCCATTCCCAAAGTATAGCATCTAAGCATTTATCTACCCAAACATTTATTTAAAACAAGGTAGGCAAGGTATAAGGATTAAAATCTAGTCATTTCCTTAATAGGCATTTCCCATCAAATTTATGCATAACGATTAAATTTAAAGTGTGATAACATGCAAGTTATTAGGACCAAAAAGAGTATGCAGGGGGGGAAAATCCACTTGCCTTCTTCTCCTAAAAATTGGGGCTCGGCTTTTTTCAAAAGATTGCTCCTGCTCAAACTCGAACGGCACGTCCTCTACGATCACACAAGAAAAACAACAATAAATAAAACAGTACATCAAACATTGCTAAAAGTCTAATACAAGCTTCTAAAACTAATGTGCTTGTTGAGACGATCGCGTGGACACCAAAAACACCTAAATCGGAGCTAAGACGGAAAAGTTATGATTAAAACAAATTTCAGGGACTATTTTGTAAAAGTAAATATTCCTTAGGGGGTTTCTATAAAAATTCAGGGGCTAAAACATAATTATAAATATAATCTAGAGGTCCTAGGTGCAAAAAGGGCTTTTTGGACTGCAGGTGAACATTTTTGAAAGGTTAAGGGCTAAACTATAAAAACCAGGGGCTGACTTGCTAAGCTTTTATATGGTGGAAGGACCGGGTTGTTAAACATATAAAAGACAGGGGCTTTTTTGAAAAATGGCCGGCGCACCCTAGGTTTGACCGGTATGACTCTTGTTTGACCCGGGGCTCTATTAGATCTAGGCCGTTGGATCGAGGATCTAAGGCTGGTGGCTAAAGGAAGCGGCGCCTGGGTACTGGTTGCGGCGGCGCGCGGCTAAGGGCGGCGGCGCTCGCCGGCCGGCTCGCCGGCGTAGGCAAACCGTCTGCGGTGCACCAAACAGCAAGGGGAAAGCACCAAAACGAAGAGGAGGATAAGTGGACTTCACCGAGCGACTTAAAGGGGAAGAAGAGGCGGCGGCGAGGCGCGGAGCTCCGGCGGGCGTCCTTGGGGGCGGCGGCGTAGAGAGGGAGAGAAGCTCGATTGAGCGGTGCGGGGTGGAGAGGAGCTCGGGGGCGGGCTTTTATAGGTGGCGAGGGGAGCGGAGGAGCCGCGGGTGAGGCGGTGGACGGCGGCACACCGACGGTCGCCATTAATGGCCGGGGCGCTCGGTGGGCGGCCGTTTCCGGGGAGAGGAAGGGGCGGGGATGACTTGGGGCGGCGCGGTTAGGTGCTCGCGCACTTGGAGGGAGGGGAGGAGGCGCGGGGAGGCGAGGGGGGCGCCGGGCGGGGGCGGCGGCGGCGGGGGAGGGGAAAGGGCGGGCGCGCGCTGAGGTTGAAGACAACCCTGACAAGTGGGCCCCGCCCGTCAGTGCCGCGAGAGAGGGGAGAGGATTTGGTGGGCTGGCGAGGTAAGTGGGCCGGCTGGTTGTTTGGGCTGCGCGGGAAAAGGTTAGGTGGGTTGGGTGGCGGCGGGCCGGAATGGGTTGGGGTTGTTTTCTTTTTTTTTTCTTTCTTTTCCTTTTTTTTTCAATTCCTTTTTCCCTCATTTCTTTTCAAACTTTTACTCAAAATCTTTTCAAAAATTTTTAAACCAACTTTTAAACCACACAATCAATCAAAAGCCCATGCATTCAACATGATGCACAATCACTTGGTAAATTCTAAATTAATTAATTATTATTGCATATATTTAAGGGCAAGTTTAATTATTCAAATTCATTAATCCTTAGAAAATAAAATTCTAGTTGTTGCTAGCATTTTTTTTTAAGTGATGGAATTTTGGGTGTTACAGGTCTTGTATCACCACCATCATTATCTCCAACCTCTCTTTCTACTTCTGCTCCAGTACTGTGTAATTCTCCAAAAATTGATTCCCAAGGATCAACATCATCCTCTGTCTCATCTATCCATTATTACTGTCATCCACATTAGCAGGAACATGCTCAGCAATATACACATTCAAATCCTCTCCATGATGAATCCATCTAGTATAAGTACTGTCCATGCCATTCATGAGCATGTGTTTGTTCACAAGAGCCTGGCTTAGGTACTTCTGATTGAGGCATCTACTGCATGGGCAAAGAATTTCAACATTATCACTGAATTTTCCTTTAACAAAGCTCATAAATTCTTTGACACCATCCATGTAAACTGAGGTAAATGCATTGCCATGCACCCAACTTCGATCTATCTAATCAAGCATTGCACAAATTCAAAAGCTATACATTCGACAAAGCCAAGAATTAAAATGCTACAGATGTAGTACCTTCAACTGCAAGCCAGTGTTCATGTGAGGAAGAATGGGTCAAAAATTTCGGTGCTCAGGTGAGGAGGAAGGGATTCCTCGGGTGGATGAAGCGCCGCTGGTGGCCGGAGATGCGCAACAATTGGTGGCGCCGGCCAGATCTTGAGGATGGCGGACCAGGTAGGGCTCCGGAGACGCACAGCAGTTTGTGGCACCGGCCGGAGCTTGAGGATGGCGGGCCGGGCAGGGCGCCAGAGATGTGCAGCAATGGGTGGCGCAGTAGGCGGGGGTAGTGCCAGAGATGCACCGCAGATGCGCCGAAGATGCGGCACAGGGCCTGGCCGGCCTCCCTGCAGTGACACGGCCGCGGGTCCAAGCAGCAGCAGCAATGGAGGAGGCGCCGACGCCGGCAATGGAGGCGGGTCGGCAGAAGCAGCAATGGACCTCACCGCCACGGTGCCGGCGGCGAGGCGGGATGCGCCGCCGAAGCAAGGCGTGTTTGCTGGCGTCGGGGATGATTCAGGTAGAGTGAATGGAGTAATGTATTTCAGCCCAAATAGGATATATAGAATTATTTCTCAATACAAACACAAACTGACTTGTGGTGTAGTGGCAAACGCTTGTGGAGCCGATGCGGGAGGTCCCCGGTTCGAATCCGCTTTGAAGCGGTGATTTTTTTGGAATTCAGCTGGGCTGACAGGGTGACTCTGATGGCACGTAGGCGCGCGCAGGGGTGACTGTGCTGACACATAGGCGCTGACGGGGTGGACGTTGGTCAGAATGAAATGGTAAAAAAGATTATAAATGCATTAACAGATGTGTACTGTGGTGGTAAGTTGACTTCCCTTGAATCAAAAGGTGCATGGTTTGAACCATGAATCCACCATTTTTTTAATTTTCTTATTTTCCTTTTTTACCATACATCCTTCTAAATTTTCCCATGATTTTCCTAATAATGAAGTTTTTTAATGATCATCTCTGTTTCTATTAATTTATTGATCATGAGATAATTTGAATTATGACGAAATTGGTGCAACGTCATAGTGTTTGGACTTCATATCGGGCTTCATATCCAACACAGCTAATCTATGACGAATTTTGGATGTTGTCATGGATGTATCGTGATCTGTGACGAAATCTATGACGAAATTGGCACAACGTCATGGAGTTTGGACTTCATATCGGGCTTCATATCCAATACTGCGAATCTATGATGAAATCTGACAGTTCGTCATGGATGCAGTGTGATCTGTGCCGAAATCTGAAAACGTCATGTGAATATCGTCATGGATCACAAGGTTTTTTGTAGTGCTCCGAACGTCGCCCGGGCAGGATCCCGTCGGGGCGGCGCACGTAGGGTTGCTCTAGGGTCGGCAAGGCCACCTAGAACGCCCTCAATCGACGTAGAGACGAAGGAGGAACAGCAAGTAATAGATTGGAAAAGTATAAGGCAAACGGAAAAAGTAAAAATATAAAAGTAGATTGATTTAATCGATTGGATCCCTCAATCGGCTGTGGCCCTTTATATTTATAGGGTGGGGAGGTCTTGCCCCGCAAGGAAACCCTTTTACAAGTCTAAATCTATCAGGACTCCTCTTTTTGGTTCGGACACGTGCAGATCTTGTATAACTCATATCTCCCTCACCCGGACTCGGATTTGGACGTTCCACATATGAATCTTGATCTACTCGACGAGACCTATCCAATGGTGAAGTCCAAATTGTATTTTGTGGTCTTTGACCACACCGGTCTGACCGGTGGGACCCACAGGTCTGACCGGTCAAACAAGACGTGCCAATTTTGGGTGCGAACACTAACCTTCACACCACGCTTCCTGCAATGTGTCCAACAGGTACCGATTTGTGCGTCTAAAAGTAAACTAATGTGATCAGACAAAAAACATGGAGTTCACACGTGCATTCACATTACATAGATTCATGGCACTTGAGATTGCAAATAAATAATTCAACTGCTAAAGCAACATGGTTGAAACTTAAACGAGGGCGAAGGCAAATCCAATAATGAAACTGAGCTATGCACAAGTGAATTTTTTTTTGAAATGCATGCACAAGTGAATTTTACGAGTGCAAAAGACTTAAGTGATATACACAGTTAGTTATCTTGTTGTCCACTTTAGTAAATCAGGTTATATATCACAAGCATTTTTTAAAAATCTTCTCTATCAAAAGGACAAAAATTCAATGCAAAATAGAACTATATACATCACGAATCAGTTATAGCAGCTGAACAAGAAAATTACTCCAAATGGTAAATAGAGGGTACATCTCACTGTAAAATGCAAATGCTCTTGTGGAGTAGGGATTCGGACAGAAAAAAGGACACACAGGTCGCTGAACTCGGTTAGCAATAGAGCAGCTGCAGGTAGAACTCATGGAGGCATGGAGCTAACCAAGCGAGCAAATCAAGATGCTGAAACTGCACAGATTAAACATCTCACTTGTTGGGGGATTCGGAAATCGGATGGAGCCCCCGAACACAAGAGATGGAAAACTAAGGAACAAACGCACGAAAGAAGTTCTGAAGTAGGAGACAAAGAATCTCCGAGCCGCAAGATCCTCCAAAGTTTCCATTATCCTAAAACTGTGAACAAATTCATGAACAATCTCTTCCGCGAACATTTCGGCCCAAGGTTTTAGCAGGGTTAGAAAGTTTTTCGTTAATAATTAGGCACAAGTTATAATTCACGAAAGTTAAGACCGTGTTCTTCAGAAATATCGGGACAGAACGCACTGCTTGGCTTTTTCTCACTTATATCACCAAATTCATAATAATCCCAAAATCTCCGAAGATTCGAGGGTGAAAGGTTTTTACCCAATTCCCCAACATCACTAACTAGCCTACTGCCGAAACTCCAACCAAACAACCTCGAGCTTTGAACAAATGGCACATAATTGTAAAGAGTTGTTGCGGATCTACACAAGCACAAGGTCAATATAAGCAAAGCTAGCAGGAAGCCAATTAGGATTGAACTAACATTTCAATCGTCAGCTAATTATCACTGAATAGGAAACATTGATGCATCATTGTATATTGAAAAAGACAACTCTCATGTTACATACATCATATATATAAGTTGTCATCTAGCATTTTCAAGAATTTTAAGTAGATTTGCTAGTTTCTATCATTTGAATGAATTCATGTGTGTTTACCAAAAGTAATTCTCAGTTGATCTATATGTACCTCCAATAAGATTCAAAAAATTGCAAACAAACTATATTTAGGCGCTTATGTTCCATTCTAGACCACATCTTGGAGATTGATGCAAACAAATCATTGACTTATAGGAAAATTCAAACTTCTACTAGCCATTTTATTATAAAATAATTATAAGAATACTGAAAACTTATTTTGTAATTTGGTATAGAATCCTTTTTATGCATATACAAGGTTTACATAAAAGTTTCATATGGTTTTATGAAAATTGGAGTATACATTGTTCACAAACTAGATAGTTCTCTCACATTGTTTCATACAACTCAATTTAAACTTCAAAGTTTGTGCACACTCAAGTACTTTCTTACCCATGGACACCTCAAATTTGGATGCAACCTTACCTTTACTCTTCAATTAGTATTTGGAGATTTAGATTTCCAATTGTCATGCGAAAAATCATTTTTTCCTATATTTTTAAAAACCTAATCAAGTCTCCATTGTGAAGTAACCTAAAAAATAATTATTCTATATACCCTCAAAATATTTTTCAATATATATAAGTTGTCACCCAGGAGTTTCAATAATTTTTAACATATTTAATTTTTTTCAATCATTTAAATGAATTTCTATGTGTTTACTGAAAGTAATTCCAACTTGACATATGTGTACCACTAATAAAATTTGAAAATCAGCACATAATTTAGATTAGCTCCTATGTTACATGATAGACTATGTATAAAAATTTGATGAAAAATTCAATTGACTTAGACGGAAAATTCAGAATTATATCGCCAAATCAAAACATAATAATTACAATAATATTTAAATTTGTTGAGCAAATAATATAAATTGGTACAATATAGTTTTGTTCCATAAACTTCCCATACAAAAATTAAATAGTTTTAATAAAGTTCGATCACACATTGTTCACAAAATGGCACATCTCTCAATTAGTCAAACTTTGAGATTTTAATACATCATAGCATATTCGATCTTGTATGGATCTCAAAGTTGGATATGATCTTATTCTAAGCATAACATTAGAAAATATAATGTTACATTAGCAATTGTTATGCAAAAATATGTTTTTTTCTATTCTTTATTTAGTTGGAGGATAACATGTCATGTGAAAAAATAAATAAATAGCAGTTAACATATAAAAATAACGTTAATGAAAGATCAAGATTTTAGAAAAAATTAGAAAAACAATCAAATTTGGAGTTTGTATACCGGAGAAATAGCTGCTACGAATTTGAATTCTAGATTAAAACAAAAATAACGACTATTCATGTGTTCTTCATCGTAATCCACGTGTTGCTTTTTATTTATGTGATATAATGAATTTTGTAATACCAAACTTCATCACTCATGAAGTCACATTGCAGTGGTAAGACGTGGGAGTACCTGGGTATGAATCTCACCCTCACGCCTTTTTTCACTTTTCAGTGAGTGTGGAGAGGTTGGGTGACCTAGCCAGGTGGTGAATAAACTTTGTGATCTTTTAATGGTATTGATCTAAATTTCCCTAAAAACAAATAGTTGAAGGCAATAAAGAAAAATGAAGTTGTGTGTAGCTCAATGGTAGATGTTATGTGTCACACCTGTTTTTCCAAAGAAAACCAAGTGCAAACCTATATGCATGCCAGGATCAAGTTTCATGCATATAGTGACATATAAGTGTATACAGAAACAGTATCACGTAAGAAAAAGAAAGATTATCAGAGATTTACGCTTTATCCTGGAAACGAAGGCTCCAAACATCACAGGCAGTCGACTGGGGGTTGTGTACGCCTAGCACCGGCAACATCTTCACAAGACTTCAAAGCAACTTCCTCCTTCTGAGCAACATTGTTTATAGAAAGGGTGACCACTTGTCGTACTCAGCAAGTGTGGGGAAAAGAATGAATGCAAAGGCTTTATAGTGGACTGGCTCAAAGCATTTAGCATTTTAGTTGGTCAAGTTTTATTAGCACCTGATTACTAATAAAGTATAAGTTCATACCAACCCACAATTATCATAAAGAGATAGATAAGATACACCATAAGCATATGGCAAGCATAACCAGAGAGCACGATTTAAGTTCATCTTTAAGTTCACTTATCATGTGAGGGTCCAGGCCGCTCTTGATCGTGAGCACGACAAATCGATTAGTTTTACACTCTGCAGAGGTTGTCCATCTTTACCCACAAGTCGCGTAAAAGTCCCAAAGAACTTTGGACCCAACCATGCGATGCTGCGCAGGCATCATACGACACTACCGAGGTGTGATTGCATAGGGACGCTACGAGGCCTTTACAAAGAGTCCTCTCGTGCGTATTAGTCCATAGTAGTATGTCATAGAGGCTATCTTTCGTACCACACTTCTATTACGGATGGTCAGCCATAGAGTACTTCCGTTCCAACACCACTCCGGAATAGAAGAGCCATAAAAGCATTCCTCCGTCCCCAACCTACTATGCGAGTAATAACCACACAAAGACTTCCCTAATTACTCGGCCAAGACTAGAGCCATATAGTTCTTGTGGTTGCACTGTTGTCTTGGGTGGTTCTCCATGTTCTGATTAAACATATGGTCTTGTATTAAACATCCAAAGATATTACATAAAGGTATAACGTGATTCATCATTATTATTCATTTAAACCACCATAACCCAGGTATAGCAACTAAGCATAGTTACCCAACATAAATGTAAACCCAGGTTAAAAAGGAGTGATCATAAAGACTAGGTAATCCTTAATAGAAACCCATCAAAATTAATGCAAGCAATGTAATGAATGATTAAATATAATTCTTAGGACAAAAGATCAAGGACACACTTGCCTTTAACCAAAGTAGTTGCTCAGACTGTCTTCACCTCTTGCTCTTGAAAGCTTCTCAGACAACGTTCACTCTACTCGCATCAATCATCGGGCACAAGCATACAAAACAAACAAACAAGCATACACTAAGAACAATACACCAATCAAAAGAAAGATTTAAAAGAACGCACTAAAGGATAGGCTTGATTAGATGGACCACTAAAGCACACAAACCGTGCTTAGAGGAAGAAAGGCTTGGTTAACTTTGAAGAGATGGTCGCGAAAGATTGAGCAAGGACCGGAAAGATCACACTGAAATAGAGCTCGATCCTATTGGTTACGCAAGCGCAAGAAACGTTGAAAACAGAACTAAGCTCGAAGCTATCGTGAGATCATTATCAAACACCAAGAGACTACGCTTGGCATATTTTAATTAAGAAATCATGTGAAAGAATATTTCAGAGAAATACTCTGTTACCATTAAACAAGTTACATTTAATTAAAGAAATCACGATAAACCTAATTATGTTTTATTTATAACATTCGAGTGGAAGTTATGTCAAATTAACAATTACTCTAGAAAGATAAAGCAAGTATAAGATATATAGACGAGTAACTTTATGTTACGTGTTCAACTAAACATATTTAATATTGAAAAGGCATTTATGATGTCATTAGGCATATTAACTTTATTATGAAAACCGATGTTTAACTCTAACATCTTTTATTTAGAAAAACTAGTCATGAATAGGGATTAACCAATTACATCATGATTAAAAAAACCGGATTAGAACCTAATCACTTTTTTATTTATAAAAGCAGTGGAATAAGAATTAGTCAAGATAATCATGCATCTTTAGTATTAAAATAAATAACAGGTGATACACATGCTAACGTACAAGTTAAGGTGAAATGAACGAGAATGGTAGAAGCGAACTATCAACGCACAAGAAAACCTTAAGGTGGGTTTAGGAAAAACTAGTCTACGAAGAGAACTAGACCGAAGGGCAACAATTGAGCAAAAGGTAAGCTAAACTAGTTGGTAAAGGAACCGATAACAAGATTAGCTCTAAAGAAAGGTATAGCTACGAAAGATTGGGCATAAGAACATAGCTAATTTATAAAAAGACAACCTAACAGAGATGGGATAGACATCAACTAGCTAGATGCTGATAAACAAGATTCTAAGATAAACATGAAACCAGAGTGATAAGATTGCTTGATAGGCAAATGAGTAGTGCAAACTACTCACACAGATAAAGCTACTAAGCTAAGCAGAAACTCTAAGGCTTGATTAGATGCACATGGTTTAGCTTGGGCTAACACTAGAAAGGTTTAGAGCTTCTGATAAACTTGATCAAAAGAGATACTAAGATAAAGCTAACACCGAACGTCTAACGAATTATTTGCATTTATGATAGAACAAGATTATGAGCTAGGTTCATTTTAATTAACAAAACAAATATAAAGGATATTTCAGAAATAAAATACCCTATGTTGACATTAATGCAATATTAAGCTTTATTTACGAAACCAGTGTAAAGAACTAGTCAAGTTTTATTAATAAAGATTCATATATTGATTAAACCGATTAAACATTTAATTTAGAAAAACTAAACTATACGAACAATCTAAACGAAACTTTGTAACTTGAGTAGATCATATTATTATTAAAAACATTATGGAACTGACATTAATCATATCAACATTTATTATAAAAGCCGATGTAAAAGCCTAATCAAATTTTAATTAGGAAAGATTAATTAACTATTAAACAAATTAACATTTGGTTTACGAAAACCGAGATAAAGATCTAATTAACTTTTATGTACAAAAATATGTGATAGAAACATTAATAAAATTAAATTTGCTTATGAAAAACGATGTATAGATCTATATTACTTTCATTTATAAAAGGCATGTATAACTAGGCATTAATCAAAATTAATATTGATTTTATTTTCAGAAAACAAAACATGGTGAAAATACACCACTAACGCGTGCTTTACATTATTATGAACCTAACGCAACTTGAACGGATTAAAACGGAGCTAAAACGAAGATTTTACGAGATAAACAAGATTGGAGGACCTATCTGCAATTAACTATAGACTTCAGGGGCTAGCTGAGAAGAAACCCGAGACACAAGAAACAGTGCTCGTGAAAAGGATAAAACTCGGGGTCAGATCTGTAAAAGAGCCTTGGGATGGATCTGGTTGAAGGGATCTAAAGATTCTAGGGGTTCATCTAGGAAAGGTGCAAGACACAAAAAAAAAACTACTAAGGATTACAGGCTTCCGCAAGGATCTAATCATAAAAGAGGAACTTCATCTTCTTCCTCTGGTCACGCGCACAGGAGCACCGACCGGCGACGCTCCAATCGCCGGAGGTTTGGGCACTGAGGGGTTCGGGTGAGGCGCGGATCGGGAAGAGGAGAGGGAGGAGGACTTGTGCAGCTGCTTACCCTCGGCGGAAGACGACGGCAGCGGCCGGAAATCGGAGGGACGGCGGCGACGGAATCCGGCCGGCGGCGGACTCGCCGGCTTGGCCCCGGGCGGCGGAGGCGCGGCCCCGCGCGGGCGGGGAGTGAGGCGCGAGGCACGGGCGCGCGAGGGGCGCGCGGCTTCCCCTTGATAGGGGCGTGGGCGCGGGGAGCCCCGGGCGCGCACGCCCGGGTGGCGGCGTCGGCCGTGGCTCCCCCGTCCTCCGGCCGATGGGCCCCACGCGGGTCGGGCGGGCCGGGGCGGGTCGGAACGGATTGGGTCGCGCCTTCGGGCTCAGCCCAATCCAAAAGGATAAGATTTGTTTTTTTCGAATTTATTTTTAATGCGAAAACAATTCCAGAAAAACCTAGAAATTGCTTAAAGGCACGAAAAATACTCAGAACATCACAAAAATTCCAGGAAAATTCTTAGAGACACATTGGGACATGAACAATCCAAATAAAGTATTTGGAGCTCATGAAACAGATTTTAGAGCCTTCTAAAAAATAGAAATAGCTCTAGGAAAAATTAGAATAAATTCCAGAAAAGTCCGGAAAATTCTCGGAAGGATTTGGACAGGTCCTAAACGCATTTTTGAAACTTTTTGCACTCAAGAACCACTATATGCATCGGTATGAATGCAACACTCACAACTTTTTATTTAATTTAGAAAATCGAACAAGGATTTTTCCTATACTATATTTCCTGTAAAGAAAAATAAATGTTGGAAAATTTTTAAAATTATGAGAAAATTTTTATTTAATTATTCTCTCTATTCACATCCTGAAATTGGAAATTTCAGGGTGTGACATTATGCACCTTGGTATAAAGACCCAAGTTCAAACCTTTAATGTGCCCCAGTTTTTTTCTATATTTTTTTCTCTTTTTTCTTTCCTAGTATTTTCAGTTTAGAATAATTTTTGGTTGTTTTTTATTGCTTATAATTTCAGTTGAAAGATATTGTGCCTATTTGTAATGATTTTAATAAATTGTGACTGTATATATTATTCTCAAATGGATACATCTCAACAAATTTCAAAAATGACATATTTATTTTATCAAAATTGTAGCTTCGACTTGATGAATTTTACATTTTTCATTCTATGACTATCACAGAAATTCATCACACAAATCGAGCCCAATTTAAGTCTGTCATGAAGAATTCAGGATCATAGAATTTTTTCTAGTGCCAGCATCAGCAGACTATCGTGTCCTCCCTTCCCATGTCGAGTGTCGGCATGCCTCCACTGCAAGAGCCCCCTTCCTCCCTGTATGAGGCGTGGCTCCGGTGCATTTCTCCCAGCGCCAATAGTAGCGACCTCGCCCCTTCCTCCCTCCCCCAATGTCGGGTGCCTGTAGCTATGCAGACACTTAGAAGCTGGGAATGAGGAATATGGACGACCGGGAATGACATCCCAAAATGGTATGGAATGTCAATCTGATGCTGCCTGAACATGAAGATAGTTCTTATTCAAGCGGCGGCGGAGCCTAGGGAGACATTGTTGTGGAGTCAAGGGACCAGTATGACTGAGGTAGGGACAGGCGGCGGTGACAGAATAGGAAAGGGTGGCTGTGAATATGCGGAGCAGGAAGAGGAGGCAGAGGCAGAGGAAGGGACGGCAGACGGACCTGAGCCGCCGGCTAACGGGAGACGAGCCGACGATAACGATTTGAGTCGAAAGAGGAGGGAAAGCATCAGGGGGGATAAGCAGGGAGGGTTTAGGTGGTGGAGGGGGTGTTGGACAGTTGGGCTATTTCATGGGATGTTTTCGACTTAAGCCCGGTGGGAGGGGGATTTACCGTGAACTTGGGATCCTTTTACCGCACTGCATCTGCATTTGTTGTTATTTTGTTACTCCCTCCATTATATAAAACCTGACGTTTAGGACAGCGATGCAGTCTCCAAAACATAACTTTGACTTCTTATATTTTTTTTAAAAAAAAATATTTATCGAAAACTAAAATATGTATACTTTTATAAAAGTATTTTGCAAAACAAATCTATTCATATAATTTTCATATTCATAAACTCAACAACTTAAAAGTTATTCATGATTTATGTTATCAATGTTAAATCAAAACCTTGTCCAAAATGTAAGGTTTCGTGGAACGGAGGGAGCGGGCCATAGCCTAGTGCGGACACTCTTAAACTAGAGTGCGAGAATAGCGCGCGGGACTACTATTGAAGCTCTGGTGCATAAATGTACCTCGTTGCACGCAAGTAGCTGCAGACCTGTAGTGCACAGGTCAACTTACGAGGCATTTGAGTATGCTTCTTTTGGATTCTCAAAGGCAGCGTACTCAAAAGATGCCTTGTGTCTCACGATGGGCGGTTGACTGAAACTATCTTTCTTCAATTCTTCGAGGTCGGGTTATCAAACCTTGGAACATACTACTCCTATCTTAAATTACTACGTATAGTATTCATTTTGATCTTTCAAATACACACATTTTGTATAAATACAAAAAAATAGTAAAAGATTTAAATGAATAGTAATTTGAGACCAATGGAGTATCTTCCGATCTGATCGTACTATATACTGTATGTCCTCCGATCCATGCTGCCTTGCATTGGGAAATTCTTTGCTTGCATTGGAAGCACAAATAAAAGATGCTTTCGTTTCTTGCATCCGTAAAGTTGACTCGCAGCAGTTCACTACCGGAATCCATGGCTTTGCCGAGAGCGAGTTGCTCTCGGCACAGGCCGGAATCCTCTCAGCACACCCTCTGCAGAGAAGAAGCTCTCGGCACAGCGCACTCGGCACCGTCGGGCTGGCAAAGAGGTTTGTGCTGAGAGTCACGGGCCCCACCCTCGGCAGAGATGTGCCGAGAGCCCCATCTGGCCCTCGGCACAGAAATTTTTTCAAAACAAAAAAAATCACGGGCCCACCGACTAGGCAGTGCAGCCCCCACCGGCTGCTCGTCACCGCCGCCGCCACCACCAGAGCCGCCCGCCAGCACCACCACCACCACCACAACAACAACAACAACCACTGCCACCACCACGCCACCACCACCAAAGCCGCCCGCCACCGCTCCGCCTCCCACCACCACCACCCAGCCGCTGTCGCCACCACCTGTGGAAGGAACTGAGAGGACATGTGAGAGAGTGATAGAGGGGGGAGAACCTGGATCCTCTGGCGAGCGGCCGCGGCCACACAGATCCATCGCCGGTCGTCCACCGCATCGAGCTCCTCCGCCATCGACGTGCTCGGATCCTCCACCGCCATGCTCGGATCCGCCACCACTGTGCTCGAATCCGCCAACCACCGTGCTAGAATCTGCCACTACGCCGGGGATGGAGCTCCGCCGCCGGGTCCCCACTGTTGTGGTTGCCTCCACACCTCACCCCGCCGCCGCTCCTCTCTGCCAGGGCGAGGGGCAAAGAGCAAAGGGGGAGAGGAGGGGCAGCGAGCGGAGGGCGGTGTGGGGAGGGCAGGGGAAGAAGAGGAGGGGCGCGGCGCTGGAGGGGAGGTGAGGCAGCGGAGTGGAAAAGGGGCGAGGGGACTGCGGCGGCAGGGGGAGAAAGGAGAGGCGGATGGAGGTGGGAAGCGGTAGGGTTAGGCTTGGGGGGGGGCTTATATAAGCTCGGCAGATGTTGGGCCAAATGGGTCGCGTCTGGGTGGGCCAACTAGCCCAATAGGGCTAGGCCGAGAGGAATGCTGGCAGCAAAGAAAAATTTTATCAAAATAATTATTAAAAATAGTAAATAGATGCGAAAATTTTCCAAAATCTAACATGACATCAGTTATGTTGTATATGACTTTTAAAAAAGTTTTTTAAGTCAAACTCAAAATTAAATTTCTCTAAGAGCCCAAACCTAGTGATATTAGTTCAATTTCTTAGAAACTTCTCGTGAGATGTTCCGGTTTGCAAACAACATACGTGTTGAAGTGTTCACAACATTCTCAATTTTTTACCACAACCTCCGCATATGATATCATTACCACTTGCCAAATTTCATGATTTTCAAACTTCATTTGAATTTTATACAATTTTAAAACCTTTCTACCTCACGATCTTCATCGTGATTAGAGAACCAAATGCTGGAAATTTAGCTTGATTTCATGTACATGGTATTACAGATGTCTCATGAACATGAATATCATTTTTTCACCAACTTTACTATATAATTTCATGCACTTGCAGTTCATATCGGACGTATGCGAAAAAATACCTAGAAAGAAGTAAAATTATTAAATATAGAAAACAAAGCTAAAATTGCGCAAAATTTGAGAATAAGTTTTGTATAAGTGTATGTTGAGGATAGAAAAAATTGGAGGTAAAAAAGTGAATTTTTAAATTTTCTTTGCCGAGAGCTGGAAAAAAACACTCGGCAAAGAAATTCTTTCCCGAGAGCAAGCTAGTTGGCTCTCGGCAAAGAAATATTTGCCGAGTGATTTTTTCTTTGCCCAGAGTTTTTTATTTGGCTTTCAGCAAAGAACCGAACTCTAGGCAAAGCCATGGATTCCGGTAGTGGTTCCCCCCAACGCCAGGAGCCCGGGAGATCTCCGTTAACTATTTCGTTGTAGCCCTATATATTGTGTTCACATTTGCAGGGTAACACGCTCATCCAACGACCCTATACTATTGACTGAGAGGTTAGTGCTGATAGGATACTGGAAGAAAATGGCGACGCCTCAAGTTTGTAGCTCTGAGTTGCAAGTCCGAGTCGTGAACCGACGGCTTGTGAAGGCGTCCCATCACCCCAACAAGGAGCCGCGAGCGGATGTAATCACCGTCTCCAACCTTGACCTCATCCCAAACACCTACCAGGCCTCAGTATTGTGCATCTACCCCAAGCCACTCACCGGAGACTTCGACGCCGTGGTTGCCGCCTTCGAGGCCTGTTTACCGTCCTTGCTCGACCACTTCTTCCCACTGACTGGACGCATCGTGACTAACCCTGGTTCCGGCCTCCCGGAGATCCATTGCCGCAACCAAGGCGCGGAGCTTGTCATCGGAGAAGCCGGAGTGCCCCTTGGGAGCCTGGACTTCGGCCTGGCGGACGAGTCCTTGAAGAGGATCCTGGTGCCGTACGCCGACGACGTCCTGCTGTCGGTGCAGCTCGTGTCGTTCGCCTGCGGCGGCTTCTCGGTGGCGTGGAGCAACAACAACCTCGTCTTGGACGGGAACAGCGCGACGAGGCTCCTCCGGACGTGGTCGGAGCTCGCCCGTTCCGGGGCGATCGACGCCGTGGGAGCCCCGAGCTACGACCACTCGGCGCTCCGCCCCCGTGACCCGCCGTCGTACGGCACCGCTCTCGACGAGATGTTCACGCCGTTCGACCACGCCCACCTGGTCAACGTCTTGACGGCCAGGGACAGCGTCGTCGAGCGGCTGTACTACGTCGAGGCGCAGGACATCGCGAGGCTGCAGGCCATGGCGAGCAGCGCCGCCAGCGGCGAGGCGGGCCAGCGCGCGTCGCGTGTCCAGGCGGTGTCCGCGTACCTATGGAAGTCCTTAGCGGCCGTCGTGGGCGGCGCATCCAAGCGTGGGCCCAAGGCGACCTGCCGCATGGGGTGGTGGGTGGACGCACGGCGGCGGGTCACGTCGCCGGAGCTCCCGCGCGGCCATGCGGGAGTACGTGGGCAACGTCACGCCCTACGTGTCGGTGGAAGCGACCGTGGAAACGATACAGCAGGAAACCATGGCCGGCGTCGCGGCGAGGGTGCGGGATGCCATCACCTCGGTGGACTACGACGAGCGCGTCCAGGAGCTCGTGGACTGGGTGGAGGAGCACAAGGGCCAGGTTGTCGTGGAGAAGGCGACGGTGGGGCTTGGCAGCCCGACCCTTAGCCAGACGGTGTGGGCGTCGTTCCCTCTCGACACGGACTTCGGCTTCGGGCACGCCGCCTTAGCCATGCCGACCTGGGCGAGCGAGGGGCTCTGCTCGGCCAACCTCGTCGTCACCGCGCATCCGGGAGGCAACGGTTCGTGGATTATCAGCGCCGACTTGTGGCCACGCCTCGCCGCCGCGCTCGAGTCCGATGAGCTGCGTATCTTCAAGCCTCTCACGGCGGAGTATCTCGGTGTCTAGCTACCTGCCTAGCTAGGCGGAGACCTGAATGCTTGGGCGGCTTGAAATGCTTCATTTCGCGGGGAGTAGAGGACCGGGGATCTTCGGTGATTGCTGTAATGTCGGCGCCGACATTGCTGACATGCCTCTCCTTGCTATGTCTACCTCTTTCGATCTCACAACTTCTGAAATAGCTTCATTTTCTTTTTGAAATGAAAATAAAAGTCTCGAGTTGCTCCCTCCATCCATTTTTACAACGTATAGTAGGATTTAATATGGTCTTCAACCATTCATTTATCATATACTCCCTCCGTATCAATTTAAATGTCGCTGCTTGTACAAACCAAAAGGAATAAAAATGGTTGTCGCTGGAAGTGAATAGGAAAGTTATTTCTCTTTTTTGCCCAGGGGTCCTATGCCTGTTTCCCTTGTACTCCCTGACACCGTAACTCTCTCACTCGGCAAGGTAGAAGGGCAAAAGAGTAAAATCATTGCTTCCTTAATTTTATCAAACTGGTTTGAAACGACAACTAAATAGATGTGGAGGGAGTACTATATCTTTTATAGTTATAAGTTTATAATCACGGTAAAATATATTTGATTTTGAATCCAACCATACAAAGTTTATATATTAAAAATAAAAAATAATAGTCGCGTTATTGGTCAAAGATTATAAAGTTCAAATCTTAGTATGCATGTGTGTCTTAACAAATTAAGAGAGTATATATAAAGGAAAGAAACACTGACCATAGAAAAAAATATTAGTTAATGTCAGTATATCATCTATGTTGGTGATGTGCTACTTGTTACAATTAAAGAATTATTCTAGTGATCGATTGGTAGAGTATTTCTTCGCAAAGACACATTTTTAAGTAGACAGACAAGATCTTCTACAAAGGGTCCTGCAGAGGATGGTGCTTGCATGTGGCTACAACGCTTCTAGACATGAGCATTTTGAGCTCGGTTCCCAGAGCCCTAACCAAGCCTGATCGGTTTTGGCCACCCACGGTAGTTGTTGGCGAAGACTAAGCCAAACAAAAATTCGATCCTAGATCAGCCTGAGCCCACCTAAACAATTAGTTTTATTTATTTGTTTAATAAAAAAGAATCCAATAAATTTGGTCTGGGTCTGACTCAAAACCGACAATAATGCCCATAGAATTGTCGTGGGTACAAACTTAATTTCAATATCAAATGAACCTTGCTTTTTTCGTCCCTGTTTGAGCTCAGCACAACCAGCAAAATGCTTAGGTCTAAGCTCTTCCATGTGACTGCAACTCGCATCTTGCATGATCCTACCATTTTTTCCATCATCCGCGCTCAGATATGAGAAGCGGCAGTGGATTCTAAAAAAACGATAGAGAGAGAAGCGGCACTTAAATGCATGGGAGGAGACATGCCTCAAAGATTGATGGTTTCCTCAATCTAGTTTTCTCATACTGATTGACGATAGTTGATGGGCAAAATGATTTCGATCGGTGACTTCCCAATAACAACATAATTACACTACAATAAACTATTTAATCTGTGACGTAATCATTCTGTCGCGGATTAAATAAAATTCGTCGCAAATCAGCATCCGCGACGATTTACATTTTCGTGGTGGAATGAGCGTCATTGATTAAATCTCTCGACGTTCCCTTAATAAACGTCGCGATACGTGACGTATCTGGACCGTCACGGTGTTGCCCGAGGCCCATGTAGCCCAATCCATAGCTCACTATCCGTGACAAAATAAAATCGTCATGGATTGTTGTTGACATGGACGATGACGTGGCTGCTACGTGGACGATGACGTGGCTGCTACGTGGACGATGACATGGCTGTTGCAAGGATGATGATGTGGTTGTTGCATGGACGATGACGTGGCAGGTGACTTGGCAATTGATGACGTCATTGTCAGGGTGAGTTTTTTTTTTGAACAAGCAGGACCAGCCCAGTAAATTTCACATGCACAGCCCATGTAAAATAAATTCAGCACACCAAATATCAACCATTTTTCCATACCAATTCATTCAACAGTAAGCAATTATAGCCCAATTTATAGCAACAAAAACATCCCAATTTTACATTTAACTGTAAGCACTTCCAGCCCACAAGTAATCGGCATTAGGCATCACATATGTTCCATTCAGAATAAAAAAGATCATTTACATTTGCTAATCACTAGTAGTGCAGCATAGAAAATCTTAAGTCTCTTCTTTCCTTAACTGCTTGTTACTGGATGCAATTGATCCTCATCCAATCACTTCTAGTGGCTTGCTCCTTGCTGGATCTGATCCTCGCCCTGAAAGAGCACATTGCCAAATACTAGTCAGAGGGCCATGTTAAAGTTTTAAAATATTTAGTGTCACGACTTTTAGTACTCAACTAGATTCTTGCTTTAGATGAATATAAAATCGACATGGACCAAACTGGTCTATTACGATAGGTAACAAACACCAATATTTCAATCATTAAATAATTGAGTATCACCATAGTACATCTGCAATAACCACCAAAAAGCTCATGCATTAACTGATCATTACCAATTTTAAGCACATAGTTCCAAGTAAACAAGATCGAATCAAACTATTAGGAAACATTTCTACTCCAGAAACACCAACCAGACAAACACTCAACAGTATATAAGGGCAATTGAATTTGTACCTAATTTTCACTGAGGTGAACAAGTGTGAAACTGTTGGCCTGCTGCCTCTACTGCTTCCCTGCACAAACACAGTCTTTGTCGGCTATATCTTCTAGAGTGCATTTGCACTCTCTTGCTTCCGCAGAAGAGCATAAAGTGATTCAACAATAGACTGACAATAAATACACATGCACATATAGATAGTCAACAAAAACATGGAGATTAATCTCATAGCTATGAACAGTTTCACGTTTGCAAATAAAAAAAGAGTACAGATTCAGCATAGTTGAACAATTCTAAATGCTACAGTTGAAGGAAAGCTCAAGCAACAGGTGTTACAAATAATTTGCGATCTTAGAAGATATGATATCTAGCTCATAGGCATTTCATCCAACACTTCCTAGTGCAAAAGGCCAACAGTACTATGCATTAAATAACTACTCGATCTTGCGACCAAATACTTTATCCAATGTGAAGTAACCAGGCATGTGATTTGCCCAACAAAACAATGCAAGTAGTACAGAGAGTAATTTGTTGTGGTGAATTATATCAAGCATACAAGGGTTCTACAGTTCATAAATTCAGTTAAGTGTTACCCATATACAAAATAATGCAGTATACCGCATACCACATATGAACTCATGTTTTATACACTACATGTCTCCACAAACACCAATGGTTTTGATAGTATTTTACAGGGCATGGTATTACTGGCATACATGCAAATAATAGAGAAACTAATCTTTTTCATAACTTAAAAAACTCTTAGTGGCATAACAACGAATCATTGTATGATCTTGGAGTCACGAGAGACCAACAGGTGGTTTATGTTGCAGAACAATAGCTAACAACAATAGCTCAACAGGTGGTCTATAAAGAAGATGAATTATAGCATGAACATGTAGCACAACAATGATCAACACCGGGCGAGCAGCACCAAAGCCCATATTCCCAGCAATTACACAGTTTAACAGAACAAATCACATGGAAATAATGAATAAGGACAAGTACTAGTGGCATTCAAGAACAGGTCAGGGTATCCCAAAAAAATGCAGACAGCAGTGCTTAATCCTATGTATCTCCACAGTATTTGATTTTGTTGTACAGCAAAAGGCATTGGAACAACATAGCAAACTGTGATGAAAAAGGGTCTTTATTCAATATGGTATGGTACGAATAAAAGCAGCAGTATGCAACAGGTTCATAAAAGGAAAAGCACATCCAAGTAAACTTAAAGTATGCATTCTTCCATGCATCTTTTTTTTTCTAATATGACATTTGCACACTGGTTAGCAGGCATTATATAAGAGAAAAAGGAAGAGCAAGAGTCCAAAGAAACTTACCTCCCTGAGCATGTTCTCAAGGTGCCTGAGTTTTCCATCAGTGCTGCCATTATAGTTACCAATTGTTAACTTCAACTCATCAACAGAGTTTTCAAGCTGGTGTGTTCTGCTTTCCATCTGCGAAAGTCTTGAGCTTACGCCTTCCAGTGCATATAAAAGATTATCAGAATACTTCTTCATGGTTCGATCAATATCTGCCATTGTAACTGCAGTAAAGTTACTCCTGTCCTCTTCGTGACTAACTTTCTTCAGCACATGTGGCTCCAATATACCAGCACTCTAGTCACCATAAGAGAAAATGTGAGCTTGTTATTTGTATGAGAAAGGAGAGAATGCAGATGCCATCAATCAAAACAACAAAACAGTAACAGCTCACTTGAAGAAATTCCTCCCAAAGATTACTGCAATTGCTTCAACTAAATAGATTCAATGGAGCTGTACTTTACACTTACACATGCCTTGGAAAGGAAATGTCTCTAGGTACATAACAGATAGTTGATACCCACTAAAGTTAAATCACACTAACAGATTACATATTGTCAATTTTTAGATGGAAGAAACAGGGACCATATTAACTCAGGTGTGCTTAATTCATAGAGGGCACGAATGGATTAACTATCCAACCAACCATGTACCAAAAATCCTGCGTACGCTCTCAAGTTCACAACACCAATGTCATAGCAACTACTGGCAGTGTATGACATTTCCATGAGTAGAGCGACACCAACAAGTTTCTCTAACAAAATACCATAGCACTTATACTTTGATATGGGGTCTATTCAAATTCAATTACCCTTACCGCTTTGCTATGCTTGCTTAATGAAATGGACCACACACAAAATGGTCTGCCTTCTCAGCCCGTTCATCCCATTTCTAGTAGGTAAGCAACTAAGAACTAAGCATCAAGTTATGGCGTGCAAAACCAGTAACTGTTATCTCGACAGTGACTATATGTTTGAGGGTTTTCTCTAACCCAAACTACTCGCCTGATTAAGTGATCGCCTACAAAGATACAAAGTTCTGGATACGGGAAATTAAGGACATGGAGTACTGCGAGATCGGGAGATCCAGCGGGAGGGTTCACCTCCCGATCAAAGCAAGCGGCCATACCTTGAGGTTGTACGAAGCGGAGGCTGAGGCGGAGGGTGTCTTGGAGTCGAGCGAACCCCACGAGGCGTGTGGCGCGAGGGCGGCAGTAGCGGCGGAGGTGGTGGTGCGGATGGGCTGGAAGTCGTAGCTAGAAAGAACATCGTCGGCGATCCCGTTGGTGCTGCTGCTGCTACGCCGGCGGCGGAGGCGGTCCTCGTCGTCCTCCTGTGGGATCGGGATCATCAGATCGTTGAGATCCACACCCCCGGCTCCGGACCCACCGTCGGAGGGGGAGGCGGAGGCGGCGAGGCCGAGGATCTGCTTGTCCATGAACTACAACATGTTCATCACCTCACCGTGTCAGTTGGTGGAGAGCTGGGTGGGGAGGGAGCTGGAGATGGTGGGGAGGTGAGGTGCGAGGAGGGGGGAAGGGGAAGGAGGAATCAGGATGGGGAAGGCGAGGGAGAGAGGGCGGCTGGGAGGTGAGGGAGCACCGACATGGGGGAGGAGGGAGCGGTGGAGGGTAGCTGGTTGGTGGCGGATCTGAGGAGGCGGTGGCGGTGAGCCAAGACCGAAGGGGAGGGAGGAAGAGGGAGGTGTTGGGCGGGACTGGTCGTCTGGTGGAGCAGAGACCAGGGTTCGGGCTTTTTATTCATCTCGACATCGATAGGGAACGTTGGATCATCTTTCTGAACAGTTAGGATGAGTTGAACCTCGTCTGAGAATGTACCGGCCTAGATGTTTCAGCCCATTTAACAATTGTTTTTATTCCTTAATGTTTTTCTTTTTCCTTTTCATTTTATTCTACCCCTCTAAAGTAACAACTAAAAATAATTTATCCTAAACACGTAAAATCATTTTTAATATATGACATACTACATATAGATTGTGTCATAGAAGTTTCAAAAATTTTAAATCGATTTACCATTTTCTATATGTTAAATGAATTTCTACATGTTTACCGAAAGTAATTCCAAATTGACTAATATGTACCTCTAATACGATTCAAAAAATTCAAAAAATTGTATTTAGGTGCCTATGGTCCATTCTAGCACACATCTAGGAGATTGATAAAAAATCAATTTACTTATATGAAAAACTCAAACTTGTACTATTCACCTTGTTGTAAAATAATAATAACAATACTTAATTTTGTTCAAAAACATTCTACAAATTTACATGAAACCATATTTTAAGCGTATAATGCTCCTATAAAAAAATTAATATGGTTTTGGTAAAGTGAGATTATAGATGTTCACAAATAGGACACAAGGCTCACATAGTTTCCTGCAATTGAAAACAAACTTTGAGATTTGAACAACTAATAAGGTGACCGAACTTGTATGCACCTCAATTTTTGACACCATCTCATGTTGACCATAACATTAGAAAATATTAAGTTATATTAGCAATTATTATGAAAAACATGTTTTTATATTCTCTTTTTAGTTGGAAAATATATGTTGTATGAAAAGCAATTAAGAAATAGTAATTAAGATACAAACAAATGGCACTAAGTAAAACATCTCGATTTTAGACGAAATTAGGAAAAAGAATCAACTGATTTGGAGTTCGTATGAGGAAGAAAAACAGTTTACAACAAGTTTTATCCAAAGATTAAAAACAGAAATTGCACTTGCTATGAACTGAGATGAACAAGTGTGTTTTCTCTTTTTAATCTTTGACTAAAACTTGTAACTAGTTTTTCTGCCTCATACTAACTCCAAATTAGATGATTCTTTTTTCTAAAATTTTCTAAAATCATTCTCTACCAAGATCTACAACTTTAACAAATGAAAAATGATTTTGACAACAGTTTATTAGGGGTAATTCAAACTTACATCTCGAATTTACACTATCATAATTCAAATAATATCACAAAATGTTCTAATGGTTCTACAAATTGACGTGGTAACATAATTTGGGTCCATAAATCTGTGATCAAACTTTCAAATGATTCCGGTAATAGTGAAACCTACGTTGTTTAGAAATGGATACATGTCTCACATAGTTTCATGAAAGTGTATCATACCTTTCGAAATTTTCGAATTCATATGCATTTCAAACTTTACCATAACCTTGTGTTTATCGTAACATTAGTAAATATGAAGTTATGTTACCATTTCTTATTGAAAAACATCTTTTATTTATTCGCTTTCGGTAGAAGAAAAGAAGTTGTATGAAAAAGATAAATGTAATTGCAATTAATATGAAAACGAGCGATATTACGTGAAAGATTGTGATTTTACAAAAAAAAATTGGAAAAAAGAATCAATGAATTTGGAGTTACTATGACCGAGAAACACTAGTTTCAAATTTTAAGTATAGATTAAAATGAAAAACGATGGGGAAACGAGCTCAGCGTGTGCCACGTTGTCACGGCGAAGCAACTCGACCAACACAGTACTGCCACGTGGTCCCGAAGCTCAAATTATATGTATATAATTCAAACTATCATCAATACATC
The DNA here is from genome assembly GCA_947561735.1 of Cenchrus americanus. Lineage (NCBI taxonomy): Eukaryota > Viridiplantae > Streptophyta > Magnoliopsida > Poales > Poaceae > Cenchrus > Cenchrus americanus. Next base: position 65,026,269 of record OX387240.1, read on the forward strand.
ACAACTCATGAAGTGTCCCAGTGGTAGCAGATGCTCTGTTGATGCTTGAGGTTTTGAATCCCATTCCCGCAAGCTATTTTTTTCAACTTTACTAGAGGCGATGCAGGAAAGGATATGAAAGTAAACTTCTGCAAAGAAACATAACTTCTTTTGTAGCTCAGTGGTAACACATCCTTCTCCTTTTCCCTCACATCGTGGGTTCGAGTCATGGTGTGCCCTAATTTTTTTAGTGCGGATTATTTTTCGGAGGGGCTGCAGGGCTGGCGGCCTGTGCCAGCTGGGGCGTGGCCGCGGGCGGCCGGGGGCGTGGTGCGGCGGCTCGCGGCCGGCCGAGGCCAACGGGGGGTGTGGCCGCGGTGGCCATGGCGTGGCGGGCGCGGCCGTGGCGGGGGCCGGGGCGTGGTGCGGCCGGCCGCGGCCGGCCTTGGCTAGGCGGGGCGTGGCCGCGGCTAGCCGAGACGTGGTGGGCGCGACCGCGGCTGGCCGGGGTGTGGCCGCGAGCCCGCGACCAACTGCGGCAATTATTTCTATTTTTTTCAATTTTTCAAATGTTTCCATTCATAACATGACTATTTCTTATTTGTTGATGTTTTTAGATTGTTTTTCATTTTTTTCCCATTCATAACATAACTATTTGTTATTATTGATCGTGATGAATCTGCTAAAATGTCGCAGTGTTGTGGGCTGGATTGCGACGAATTTATCAAATCGTCGCAGTGTTCTGGACTTGAATACAAATCAGCGCACATCCGTGATGAAAAACAGGAATACGTCAGAGTGTTCTGGTCTTGAATATCCATTAGTGCGCATCCGTGACGAAAAACAGGAATACGTCGTAGACCGTAGTGTTCTGGGCTTCAATATACATCAGTGCACATCCGTGACGAAAAACAGGAATACGTTGTAGACACAGTGATCTTTGTGATGTTTTCTGAAAACGTCGCGGAGAATGTGTTACAGATTAAATAGTTTCTTGTAGTGTTAAGTGGAAATAAATAAAAATATCTATAGTAGTTTGGGACGAACTCAAACTCCCGGTATATTATTTTGTTTCCCTTCCAAGACACGTCATGTATGTCATGTTTTATCTTATTCCCCTTATGTGTGTGTTTCTTTTCTTTTATTTGTCGTCCACAGCTGGTTTTGTTTTTTCCCTTCCTGTGATAAGATAAGATTGATTTTACTAGCGTTAGGTCGTCATAAAATCCATCCGGATATAGTTTTATTTTTTATTGATGTGGTTATTTCAACCCTTAGGTGAACATAAATGCTATTGACATGTATATAGATATGGTTACTTCTATATAAAAAAAGATAAAAGAGATGTCACCATATTTTGTTTAAGATTGCCAAAAATATATGTAGTTTAAATATTGCTAAAAACTATGGCAACATCTCATTTACACTACTAAAGAAAACGTTTGAGGAGCGAGCGGATTCACATTTTCAGGTGCGGACGCGGAGCGGGTAAAACGCCTGCACCCGGAAATGCATTTCTAGGTGCGGGCAACGTGGATGCGGGTAATCTTTTTTTACAGAAGGGACCCATCGACCAGCCACCCACCCGTCTCAGTCGCATATTTGTCGCGCCGCTACGTGGTCAGCGGGGTTCGAACCCACGCAGCGGCGGATCTACGTTGGGGTGAGATGGGGCGGCTGCCCCAGCTACATTTGTGATCACACTATTACCTTCCCTTCTTCTCCGGTAATAATGTGAGCTCCGGGAGCACCCTCTGGCCTTCATGGCGGCTGTCTGGACACCAGGTCGACCGAGGTTGAAGAAGAACATCCCCAACTGGGCCTTTATTTGTGCCTCCTTAACTTCTGGACCATTGGCCAAACAACTCAATGCCTCAAGTAAGCCCACCTCCAGACCAACAATAGCAGCAGACGGCAACACGGCAACCGACGCAACGCAAGCCGCACGAGGGCACCGTGTACAACGCAGTGCAACCCTATTAGGTTTCGGCGTCCCGCGGCGGGCAGCGGCATCTCCGCACGGTGCACAACAACAGCTCCGGCAGCTCATGGAGGAGGGTGAGATCACGTTGGCCGCAGCTGGGGCTAGGCATGGCAGCCGAGGTTCTTGTGTTTGTTGTGGAGCTCTAGCATTGGTCGGGGCTCCGACGGTGGTCGGGACGAGATTTGCTAACTGATGTCTTTTTCAATTTACAGGTTTGTATGCACCAGAGATTAATTAATAACCTTAATCACTGGTTTTTGAATAAAATTGGTCAAGATTGTCTAAATTTTCCAAAACACGTTGGTCCGTCAAGGATAAACTAGACTGATAGGACCTAGAGGGAATTTGTTGGTTCTTTCAGGTGGCTTATTAATCTATGGGTTATTTTGCTAACTTCCAGCATATTACTTTATGTCAGACTTACATTCTTGCATAACCAAACTAGATGAGCCACGTGATTTATACGTGTGTTGTACCGCATCACGGGAATTGCGAGAGTTGATGGAGTGATCCATTCCACAGATCCCATCTTCACGTCTGTTTATGAGTTGTGTTGTCGCCATGTTTTGCCATACGTGTGTGTTCCGCATGTCGAACATGCGAGGCAAGGATACACTCCATTCAAACGGAGGGTGTCCGAGGTTGGACGTTGTCCATGCAGCGGCTTAACACATGGATGTCGTTTCTATAGTGAACGGTAATGTATGTGGACGCTTTCGTGACGTGCTGGCACGGAAGGTTCATTTTCTGCAGGTACATAACAGCGCTTCGTTAGTCTCTAAGCGAGTACCGTTTAGCTCTCGACTAGATATTATAGGGAGAGACGAGTAAAAGCCTTGCCACCTGCACTAACTTCGATTTTTAGCTTAATTGCCATGTGAGGTCGAATAGGACGTCTTGCATGCATATTAAAAATCGAAACAAACTAAAATGACCCAAAACAATACCTTGTATGCTCTCTAAGGAAGATTTTGCTAGTGTGTGCTTTTTATAAACTAGAGTACCTCCCATGTATAGGTGTTATGCTGCCAAAATTTTGTAAAAGCTGGTTCGTCATGTTTTTGTACCGCGTGCTAGGAAATGGTTAAAACCGGAGTGCTAAACACAAGTTACTCCTTATCCAGTATAGCCTTTGTTCGCAAAATTTTGGATCATAGCTTCTCTCAACTTGGCTTACACCTTTCTAAGCGAACCTAGACCTTGCATCCTTCCACCTTGTGTCCTATTGATCTAGCAATCCTTGAAAACCAAAAGTGTGTGGAAGAAGCTTTCTTAGTAGCCGGGAAACCTGGGGAAATTCATGGGGATTCTGGATTTTTAGTTATGAATGTTTATTCATAGCTGCCAGAACTTCACCATTTGACATGTCGTTCTCCATTGAGACCTGACATGTGTTACATTTTGGTACAGATGGCTTTCCCCGTGTTTCACGAGTTCGACGCTGACGGTACGATCCGTACCAACGGGTTGCACTGGGAGGGTTTTCCACGCCTTGCGTGGGAGGCACTCAGCGCCGCTGGCTACACCACTCCATCGACTTACGAGGTGTCCGAGTTCGAGCGCTTGGGCGTTCCCCGTTGCAGAGTGATCGTTACTGTGCTACCACACCCGGACCATGCCGACTGGTTCGATTTGAGCTTCGTCTACTGGGGTTTTATCACCCACGGGACCGTCGAGTTAGCTGCTCTTCGAGTGTTGACGGACTTCTGCGACCACAACCCTACCGTGGTGGCTCTCTCTCCGTTCGGGCTGTTTCCCGCTGTGAGTCCTCACGACCCGGCATGGCTGGATCGTATGGATCACCTACGGGAGCTGCTGTCGCTAGCCGAGCCGCTGGATGTCAAGCAGACACTGACTCATTGTCTTAACGTTGTTTTCACACTTCAAGGGCTGCGTTATAATACCGCAGCGATCATCGGGCAGCGTTTGGAGGCAGCTAGGCTGGATTGGCAGCAGCTATCAGCAGCTCACCAGCAGCTGAACTTTACGCTTACTCAGATGCAGCAGGAGAATGACAGGCTATGCGCCAGGAGATTCCAGTTAGAATTAGAGAGAGGCGACCGCCTGTAGAGGATTGTAGACCTGGAGGCGGAGGTACACAACTTGGAGTAGAATGCCGATGCTTATGAGATTGAGAGGTTGACGCTGCTACAGAACATTGCCGATATGCAGCAGCAGGTGGAGGAGGCCGAGGTGCAGGTTGCAACTTGCAGGCCATTGTGGCGTTACAGCCCCTACCTCCCGTACAGGCACCTCCAGAGGACCAGCAGGGTCAGTCCGGTCTGGACCAGACGAGTGAGGCAGGACCACCGCTACCGACCCCACCAGCTTCGCCTGCAAGTAGTGGTGCTTCGGTGGGCAACTAGATTGCCCGACCACGACAATAAGAGGGATTGTGATCCTAAGGTGTTACCTTCGAGATGACTGGAGTAGTCAGCTTTAGAGCATGCCTTCATACAAAGTAACTGCTTTGTAACACTATGGTACTGTGGTGTTTTCATATTTGAGTCTTGTAATGTCTTTGGACCCCTTTTCCATAATGTTGTAATAAAGAATGCTTAAGCATACTGTGTTTTGCTTTGAGTTCGAATTGTTCAACCGAGATGTTGGAATCTTATTGCGTATGATTACCAAAATTGAGTGAACAGTACAATAACCACGCTCGCCAAAACTTGCATTTTGCATAAGCAATTAGAAAACCACGGTGTTTTCGGCGAGTGTCGATCGTTTGCCAAAAACAACTAGGTGATCTTTCACACGTCATCTTCGCGGGCACCTGAGATGTGAGAATTTGCCCCGAGATTGAAAGTTTCCTCGAGTCACCCGAGTTATCGCATTTTCTAACTGTGTCGAAGAACAATTCTATGAATCTAATTGTTGGTTATGTGGTGTCTTACGACTGTTGCAGCCATCATCGTGTGGATGCTAATGAGCTATTGACATACATGTCATACTTGTCATCATTCTAGGTAAGAATTCGACTATGTGTCTAATAAAGGCTCGCATTTCAGATGGTAGGACCCACGCGCAGCTCTCCCAACGGGTTCGGAGTGACCGGTAGCAGCGACCTGCCGCCGCCGCCACCCATGACGCCGTCTGAGGCTTTCATGGCCACGCAAACCGAGGTGTTGCCCTAGATCCTGCAGACACAGCAGCAGATCGCTCAGCAGATGAACCGAGGGCCTCCGCATGGGGCCAATCACGAGGGGCCTAATCAGGTTACCACGTACGCTCAGTTCATCGAGATGAAGCCACCGACCTTCTCCAAGGCAGAAGACCCCCTGGAAGTTGAGGCTTGGATCAAGGCAATCGAGGAAAAGTTCTCTGCCTTTGTGATGCCTTGCTCCGAGGAGAACAAAGCCAACTTCGCAGTTCTGCAACTGCGAGGGGAAGCTTTAATGTGGTGGGATCACTTCAAGTCCATGCAGCAAGGGCGTGCTGTCACTTGGAATGATTTCAAGCAAGCTTTCAAGAGTCATCACATTCCCAAGGGCTTAATGGGTAGAAAGATGAGGAAGTTGTTGGCCCTCAGGCAGGGGTCCGATACGGTGTACCGTTACGCCCACAAGTTTAACAGCTTGTGCCAATATGGTGGACATCACGTAGACACTGATGCAAAGAAGATGGAGAGATTCCGTGATGGGCTAGATGGCAAGTTGTACGAGCGACTGAACCTGCTCGAGCTAGAGAATTTCCATGAGCTTGTGAACAAGGCTATCTCCCAAGAGGATGCCATGAAAAGGCCCACAGGGACAAGAAGAGGCCGCCTGGTTTTGCTCCGGGTAGCGGAACTAACAAGAAGTTTCGCTTTGTGAAAAAGAATGTTCCAAACTCATCCCAGCAATCTTCAACTGGATGCTAGACGATGAAGCCATCCCAGGGCAAACCCTCAGGGAACTTCCAGTTCCGAAATGCTCAGCAGCAGGCTCCAAAGCCTAATGCACCTCCTCGCCACATTGGTGATCGCCGTTGTTTCAACTGTGGTCAACCAGGGCATTACATCAGTGATTGCCCCAAACCCAAGCAAATCAAGCCCAACCCACAGAATCAAGGTGCAGGGAACAAGCCTGCCACTCCGGCTAAGAAACCTATGGTGCAATTACGCCAAGGCAAGCTGAACTTCACTACCATGAGTGACATTCCAGAGGGAGCTTCAGTGCTCACGGGTACATTCTCTATCAATGATACTCCTGTTAAGATTTTATTTGATTCTGGGGCTACCCATAGTTTCATACGTGAAAAACTGTTAGTCAAATTGAGTTTAAGGGGATCGCATACCAAATCGGCTTATAAAATGATCACGCCAGGTGGAAACATCTCTTCTCACATAGTAACTTTTGGAGTTCCTTTAAAGTTGGGAAGTAGGATTATTCAATCAAATCTGATAACCATAAAATTGGAAGGCATGGATGTTATCTTGGGTATGGATTGGATGACCCAGCATAAGGTGGCTCTAGATATATCAGATAGGGTTGTAGAGATCAATTCACCTACGGTCGGGCACACTACCTTGTACCTACCTTTCAAGGACGGTACCGACTCTTGTGCCTATGTGACCATTATCTCCCCTCTTGATGAGATTCCAGTAGTGTGTGAGTATCCGGATGTCTTTCCTGATGAGTTGTCTGGTATGCCGCCAGACATAGATGTTGAGTTTGTAATTGAACTCCAACCGGGTACTGCACCCATTTCTAAACGACCTTATCGTATGCCTCCCAAAGAATTAGCCGAACTGAAAAACCAAGTCCAGAAGTTGTTAGATAAGGGTTATATTTGCTTGAGCTCTTCTCCTTGGGGTTGTCCCGCTCTCTTTGTCAAAAAGAAAGATGGTAGCTTGAGGCTGTGTATGGATTACCGACCGCTCAATGCAGTGACCGTCAAGAACAAATATCCTCTTTCCCGAATCAATGTTCTTTTGATCAAATGGCTGGAGCCAAAGTTTTCTCCAAGATCGATCTTCATTTTGGTTACCACAAAATCAAAATTCGACCTTGTGCATTCCTAAAACTGCTTTCTCCACTCGGTATGGTCTCTACGAATTCTTAGTGATGTCCTTTGGTCTCACGAATGCCCCAGCCTACTTCATGTACCTCATGAACTCCGTGTTTATGACGGAGCTCAATAAATTCGTAGTGGTCTTTATCGATGATATCCTTATCTATTCCAAAAATGAGAAAGAGCATGCCAAACATCTCTGAATTGTCCTTCAGCATTTGCGAGATCATAAGCTTTATGCTAAGTTCTCCAAATGCGAATTCCGGTTGAAGAGTGTGAAATTCTTGGGGCACACTATTTCCCAAGATGGTATCTCCGTAGATCCTAGCAAAGTTCAAGAGGTGATGGATTGGAAACCACCCAAGTCCGTACACCAGATCCGCAGTTTCTTAGGGTTGGCAGGATACTACCGTTGATTCATTCCAGACTTCTCTAGAATCGCTAAACCTATGACCGAACTGTTAAAGAAAGGAGTGAAGTTCGTGTGGAGTGAAGCATGTGAGAAAGCCTTCCACACCTTGAGACAACACTTAACTTCAGCACCAGTGCTAGTACAACCAGATAATTCCAAACCTTTTGAAGTTTTCTATGACGCGTCAGGCACGGGTCTCGGCTGTGTTCTTATGCAAGAAGGCCGAGTCATTGCCTATGCTTCACGGGCACTTCGCCCTCATGAGATCAATTATCCTACCCATGATCTTGAGTTAGCCGCTGTTGTCCACGCTCTCAAGATATGGAGACATTATCTGATGGGTAATCGTTGTAATATCTTCACTGATCACAAGAGTCTCAAATACATCTTTACCCAGTCAGAACTGAATATGAAGCAAAGAAGATGGCTTGAGTTGATTAAGGATTATGACCTAGAAGTGCACTATCACCCTGGAAAAGCGAATGTTGTTGCGGATGCTCTTAGCCGCAAAGTTCACTGCAACCATCTAGAGATGGAGCCAGTTAGTGACCCATTATGTGAAGAAATGAGAAGACTCAACTTAGAAGTAGTACAGCAAGGAAATCTTTATGCCTTAGCTGCGGAATCCAATCTTTATGATAGAATTGTCACTGCTCAACGTAATGACAAAGACATACAAATCATCAAACAAAAATTAGCAGAGGGAGATCCCAAGTATACTTGTTTCTAGAAGGATCACCAGGATGTGATCTGGTTTGGAAAATGCCTTGTGGTTCCTGTCGATCCAGAAATTAAGAAGATCATCCTTGATGAGGCTCACCTGTCCAAATTCTCTATTCATCCCGGCAGTACCAAGATGTACCAAGATCTGAAACAAAATTTCTAGTGGTCCAACATGAAAGTTGATATAGCCAAGTATGTAGCCGAGTGCGATACTTTCCACCGAATGAAAGCAAGCCATTTGAAATCGGCAGGTGTACTCCAACCCCTGTCAATACCCATGTGGAAGTGGGACGACATTAGTATGGACTTCATTGTGGGTTTGCCCCTGACAACTAGAAAGAAGGATTCTATTTGGGTGATCGTAGACAGACTCACCAAGACCGCTCATTTCATTGCAGTGCATACCACTCATTCAGTGTAGCTCGTTTCTGGGAGCAGTTGCATGAGTGCTTAGGGACCAAGCTGATCTGTAGTTTCAGTTATCATCCGTAGACCGATGGTCAGACGGAAAGGATAAATCAGATTTTGGAAGACATGCTACGAGCAAGCATCTTACATTTTGATAAGAGTTGGGACAAGTGTTTGTCCTTGGCAGAATTCTCCTACAATAACCGTTATCAAGCTAGTTTGAAGATGGCACCGTTCGATGCTCTTTACGGACGAAGATGTCGCACTCCGTTGAACTGGTCGGAAACTGGAGAAAGGACACTCTTTGGTCTGGACTTAGTTAAAGATGTCGAATAAAAGTACAAGTGATAAGAGAGAATTTGAAGATGGCTCAGATGAGGCAAAAGAGTTACCATGATAAGGGAACGACACCCCGACACTTTGAAGTGGGAGATTACATGTATCTCAAGGTTTCCCCCACCAAAGGTGTGCAAAGGTTTGGTGTCAAAGGGAAATTAGCTCCGCGCTACATTGGACCTTATGAAGTCATAGAAGTATGTGGGCCAGTGGCTTATCGTATTCAATTACGAGAATGGTTTTCCGCAGTCCACAATGTGTTTCATGTGACCCAATTGAAGAAGGGAATGCCTGTGCCAGAAAACAAAGTAATCATAGAAGCTAATGCTTGGATTGAGCCGCATTTCTCGCTCATCGAGCACCCATTAAGAGTATTAGACTGAAAAGAATGAAAGACCCGAAGACAAACTGTACGAATGTACAAGATACAATGGAGTCATCATACCGAAGAAGAGGCAACTTGGGAGACGGAAGAATACCTCGACACTAAGTATTCGGGATTCCTTCAATCTCAAAACTGTGAGTTCTCCTTCCCATATTGTTTTTCTTAAATCGAATCTCGGGACGAGATTCTGTTTAGGGGGGGCAGGCTGTGACGCCCCAGGTTTTTAATTAACCCTAATCATCGGTCAACCCGGCTGACAGTGGTCAAATCACGGTCAACCTGGGTCCTCACCTCGAAAAACTCACCAACCAACTCTAGTGACACCTTTGATCTAGTGGACACACTTGTGGGGCCAACTCATGTTCAAAGACTTGGTCAAACCCCACTCAAACGCTAGTAACCCTAGATGTCTTTCGGAACTTTTGCCGCGTTCTCCAAAATTCACCTAAACCTTTAAAAATCTACCTTTAAGAAAGTTGCCCAGCTTGTTGAGAGACACAACTTTCATGTAGATTGGCATTTCAAATTTCAAGTGGAAAAGGATGAAAAACTTGCTCAAATGTCAGTATCTTCTGTTCCTGGCAATTGAGTGGCATTCAAAGTTTGCAAACCTTTCCTGAAAAATCTATTGAGAAAAACCCCATATAGCCTTTGTGAAAGTTGTAGGTGGGTTTGAGATCTCCAACTTTCGTATTCAATGTTTGGTGCACTTGTATACAAAAATTTGGAGTTTTTCAATTTTGAACAGAAGAACATCGGCACGTTGAGGCTGGAACGCCGCCGCGCCGCGACATCGCGCGCGCACGCGCCGCGCACGGCCCGCGCGCGCCGGCCGGCCTCGGCGTCCGCGCCACCCGCCATCCAAGGCCGCACGCCGGCCGAGGCGTGCTCCGTCCCCATGCGCCGCACCCCGAGGCCTGGGAGTCCTCCCGGCCGCGCGCACACCATGGACCGCCGGTCCGTCAGAAGCACGCCGCCATTGCCGCCGCCGCAGTGTGCTAACGCCTCCCCTAGCTCTCACCGACGGCCAACCTTTCCAACTTGTTCCCTAGGACCCGTAGCACCTTCCCAAGCCACACATTGCCACCCGTGCGCCCTCCCCTCGCGGAGCCCGAGCCGCCGCGGCCGCCGTCTCCGTGCGCCCACACCGGTGACTCCTCCGCCCCAACTACGGCCACCACCCGACCCTAGGTGAGCATGTGGTCGACCCCGACCCCCCTCCCCGGCCGGGAGCGCCGCCGGTCTCGCCGGAATCCGGCAACCGCGCCGCCCCCCACGGCCAAGGGTGGGATTGCAAGTGGTCGAGTTTTCCTAGGGGGTTTTGTGCAATCTAGGGCATATCTGTGAGACATTAGAAAGTTCTAGGGGCCCCGGTGCAAAGTGAATCTTCAATAGTAGTTGAGATTTGCTGAAACTTGTAAAATCTCTAGAAAATCGTAGAAAATCATAAAAATGCAAACTCAATTTTGTTGGATTCGTTGGGAACAATCCTCCTATTTTTGTTATATTCCGCTAGTCAGTTTCTGGATATTTATGACATGAAAAATAGAAATGTGAAAAACCTAGATCTAGGATATCTCAAAATCTATGAGTCCTCTATATCCAATTTTTGGATATGTTGTGTGTTATGTTATGACTAGATACTGTGCCAAAATTTGCACAAGGTTATGATGTAAATCTTTTCATATAAATTGTTTTCCATTTATGCAGAATCTGCCTAAATGATTTTTGTAGACAAAAACATTTATGTTTTTGTGCCCAACTTGTGCATGCTGCCTTGCTATGCCAAGGTACACCTCTGGTGAATTAATCACAATTTTTGGATGATCAGAAGTATTTATTCTTAATAAATGCATGTTTTCCTTTGTAATTTAATAAAGCAAGATCAGTAGTGGTTCTAGTTGTACTTGCTGGTTTTCTAGGATGGTTAGGACCAGAGAGCATGTATGAGGAAGTGTGGAGCATTTTGATGCTTATTTGTTTTTGTTTGCATTTAACTTGAATTGCTAGCTAGTCTTTGTTATTTTCAAAGTAATTAATTTTCTAGCTCTTCGAGCCTTGCATGAGTGATTAGTGGTTCAGTATAGATGTTGTGATGCTTTAGAAACCCTCCTTTAAATTTTTAGTGATTTAATGATAATAAAAACTTTAAAAGGCCCTTGGGGTAATGCTTTGATTAAATTAGGAAAATACCTTATTAATTCTTTTCCCCCTTTTTGTGAAGTAATATCAAACTTAATTAAGGGCTAAGAATACACCCTTGCTGTTGAAGAACTTAAATTGTAAATAATTATCTTTGTACACACCTTTACTAGTGAGAGGTAAAGTATTAAATCTTCACATGAAATGACAAGTTATAAAAGGAAGCATTAATTAAAGTGTTAAACTAAAAGAATAACACTCATAGCAATAATAACCTTCATAACATGAATTTAATAATTAAACCTTGTTAAGGTAAATGTGTCCAACAAGAGTTGGATAGGCTAGATAATCTATCACATCACCTGAACCCTGCATTGCATTTCGTGTAGATCTTCCTGACGGTGACTACTACTCGCTCGTACCGGAAGCCGAGGAAGGGGAAGCGGAAGCTGCTCTGCAGTACGTGGAAGTACTCGACGACACCGAGGGTGCTCAGGCTAACTTAGCTGACGAAGGCAAGCCCTGGTGCATCTGACCCAGTTTTCAAATTTGTTATGCAAATTATCTATGGATGCTTGTGCATTTAAGTTCAGGAGTTGTATGGAACCTTAGATGCATAATCCCTAGGTACTTGTGTCCTTACTAGTATGATAGGTCGATAGCTACTAAGCTACAGGACCGTTACAAGTCGGGTGATGACGTCACTCACGAGAATAGGTTCCTATATAGGAATCATAAGATCTCCTCAAATGGATTGCTCACGTGGTAAGGGCATGGGATTTGGGCTCCGGTCCAATGGCTATCGTGGGTTAAGTGTTTGAACGTACTAAGCACTTGTCGGGAATGGGACCGGTAAGCCTAGTACCTTAATGAGGCGGCGAGAGATCTTACTATTACTCATCTTGGGATGCGTCTCACGGCTAGCTACCAGTGGTGTACGGTGAGTCCGGTTGCCTCGCAGGGTATACCGGATAGCCTGCACCAAAGACTGTAAGATTCGATCCCGACCCGAAGAGTTTTGGGAACCACTTGGTGGTTGTCCTCGCAGGGGCATCCCACCGTGTGTTTAGGTCTACCTTGCAAGGTTTGAATCAATCGATTGTCGGCCTCTCACCGTTATCTGAGACTACTTACTCCACTAGCCATGAGATCCCTAATGATGGAAGTTGATGAATCATATGCTTGATTAATTGTATTGTACAACCTTGTCTGTGCTAGCTGGCCAATTTAGTAAAGCTAAACCCAATAGAGCTTGTGCTAAAATCTGGAAAGTAAGGACGTACTCTTTGTTACTTTTCAGCAAAAGAAACCCAGTGGCCAAAAAGCCTTTCATGTCTAGAGTTGGTGAAGTAGTTATCACCAATGGGTAAGTCTTGCTGAGTATTAGTATACTCAACCTTGCTTTAATCTGTTGATCCAGGTAATGCTTTTGGTGATGTGTAGCTTGGAAAGATCCCGCCCGGCTGGGAGCTGGAGTGGGTGGAGGATGACGACTGAAGGCATCATGGCTGGCCTCCCATGGTGTGCTCGCTTCCGTTAGTTTAATTCCGCTATTTTGAAAACTCTGAACTTCGTCATTATGACAAAAACTTTGGTTTGTAATAATTAAACCCTTTGGGGGTAAATTTCGGATGTTATTTATGTTGTATCTCTGGACTCGCCTTCGCGTGAGTTTTGATGCATATATGTCGATCCTTGTTGCTATATAAGTGATTTACCGGGCGTTAACCCGGCGACTAACGACATGATGATACTTTATTACTGCTTAATGACCAAAGTGGATTGGTTTAGGCGGTAGTACGGTATTTTCCTGGGCGAGTTGTCACAAGGCAGCCACATCTCCCTTTTCCCTCTGCCGCCGCTTTCTCCATCTATCCCTTTCAGCGTTTCCAAGAAATCATCCCGGAGAGAGACGACCACGGGCCCCATGGCCATGGGCTCCTCAGCCCCACAAGGAGCTTCACCGCCATCGATTCAAGCTCTGCTGCCATCGATTTGAGCTTCCCGCCACCAAATCTATCATCAAATACGTCAAATCGAGCTCACAACCATCAAATCAAGGTTTGAAACCACCGAATCGAGAATCACCGTGCGGACCGCCATGGAGCTCCGCCTGCACCTCCTCCACCCCCACCTCTATAGCCACGACGTTCCTCCTCACCGACCCCGTCGTCCTTCTCTGCGGGATCCATGGAGAGCGTACGGGCGCCTGGGCGACTCGCAAAGACCAGGGTGGAGTAGCCCATGACAGCGCCCGTGGCCAGCGCGCACTCCTCCGCAGGCTCAAGGCCGTGGGCATGCCCCCCCCTCTCTCGACCGTCTCCTTCCTCTACGCGCGGCCAAATCAATAGAGTGCTGCAACGGAGCTACTTATCCTCACGGTGGCTGGGGCGGAGGGCGGGCAAGCTCCCCGTGGGCGTGCATGGGTGGGGCCATGGCGGCCTCCTTCCCATCGCGGCCATGGAGGCCTCCTCGAGGTCGAGGCGCGGCGCGGCGTGGTGGGGCCATGGCGGAGGCGACGAAGAGGGGAAAGCAGAGGCGCGCATAAGCTTTTGACAGGGAACAGATACGCGCGCATAATCGAGCTTTTGGCGGGGAGGGGTGGGGGAGCACGAGATCCAGGCGCGCGCGGGATCCAGGCCGCCAGTGCTCGGTGAAGACGCCCTCCTACAGCCCGTCGTCGCACGTCGGTTTGGTGTCGAGGAACAGGACGCCCACGTCGCCTAGTGTAGTGACACACGGGCTATCGATAGGGGAGGGGAGGGGGCTTTCTGCAAATTTCACACTCTATAGACGGGATGAATCGCCAGACTGTAGGCATGTACAGCCCTTAGATGACCTGCCATATGTAGAATCTCGAACTTAACATACAGTCGGGTTGTCTGTAAGCTGTTCAATATGTTTGCATGTAACTTAGGATCAACTATAAATGTGTTTGTGTATACTATTGTGTGGCTATTTTAAACAATTACGTTGTTCGCAAAAATATTTTTTAAAGGATATGATCACAAATTAGAATAACACCTTTTTTAAAACAAGAAATTTGAACTACACTGGGATGAGCCATAGGAGAGAACATGTGAAAAGACCACCTTACCCTAAAAAATCTTATCCCTGACCCTTTCCTGCCACGAACCATGCCGAGCTTGTGGCTATCATCTCGCTCGTCTCTCTCGTCTCCCTTCTCAATTCTCTCTCTTCCTCAATACTATGGCCATCGACAGGATAACAGAAGTTGCAGGGAGCTTGGGGATCGCTAGTCCCAGCGGCGTGACAACATGATTCCTCGTCTTCAGGGCCATGCCAGCCTCCTATGCTCCTCTGTTCCGCTGCAGATATTTGTTTACCGTCTCCTCCTCCACAACGCCTATCTTCCGCTCATCCCTATTGCTTCTCCCACCGGACCTCCCCGTCCCGCTCTCCTGCACCACCTCCCTCTCTCCTCTCCTACTTAAACTTGCGTGTGAGTGGTTGCGGTGGTGTTGACCAGATCAAGGGCAGCGTAGGCACCTGCAGTGCGCAGGTGGTTGTAGTGGCGTCGGCTAGATGTAGCGGCGATGGCTCGACGATGAGCCTCCTCCTTTCACTCTGGCTCCACCTCCAACATCCCCCAAAGCTTCCACTGCGCGCCCACGGAGGCCCCCGGTCGGAGCACGCGCTCGCGCCCCCGGATCCTACACGGCGGCGGAGCTCCCGCGCTCGTGGCAGAGCTCTCGCACCCGCGGACCCCACACATCGGCATAGCTCTCGTGCTCACGGATCCGCGCGATAGCGGGGCTCATCCGAGGCTAGAGCGATTTGGGCGGCGGTGGAGCTCTCGCTATCGCTCCTCCCCGTGCCACCAGCCCCAGTCCTGGTCGCCTCCGCCCCTGTCGCCCTCTACCGCAGTAGAGCAGAGCAACTCCTTCTCCTCCCTTTGTCTTAGATCCGGTGGAGGTTGAGGAGAGTGGGGAGGTATGAGAGCGGCGACGACGACGGTGTCCGCGTAGTGGTGAGGTGAGCTCCACCAAGCGTGGCGGCGGAGCTCCGGCACCGCCGTCTTCCCCAACCTCTGCCGCACCAACCCCCCTCCTGCATCCTCTGCTTCTTCCACGCCCGTAGAGTTGTCGCGAAAATCTCCGCCACGCGCGCACAGGATCCGATTGCTGCATCAGTTCTGGGCGACGGCGCCGTACAGCGAAGGCGCCCTCATCTACTCCGCCTGGGACAACGGGCCGCCCCCGTCGCCTCGCCAGACGATGTTGTAGGGCATCACTAGTCCCTACGTCGCGGGGTTGTTTTTGCATAAAAAAAAAGACGCGCTGTACACGGCGGGGCGCCAGGTCCTGGTGGGTGGTCGGTGGGCCTGGTGGGTATAAGTGGGCGGGTACACATGTGCTGGGTGACAAAAGAATTACTTTTTGGCAGAAACACTCTCTAAATTGCGATTTTGTTTGTACTTCATAGTCCTTCCACCCTATCCACTTCCAAAAACATATGACGAGTGGGTACAACGTGAGGGGTAAGGCGGTTCCGATTTGGGTGAGAAAAGTTTTCAATTATCTTCGCTCCTTATAGTATAGATACTAGATTAATCCTCGGACCTATTATTTCTTTGCGGGAGGATTATATGCTCTGTTGTCCGGTCAGCTGTTGTCTTTCATGTTTTGAAATTTCTTCAAAAATTATTGTTGTCAGATTATCTATTTTGGTATTCAGATTGCTGCTTATAGTGTTGGAGATTAAAATAATCTCAACTATTTGGTCTGTCGAGAGACATTGCAAGTTAGTAATAAAAATATTGTTATTTACTCATCTTGATAATTAATATCGAGCAAGATTAGGATAAATTTCGGCCACCGTAGGTGTGTCCTTCTCAACATTTGTCACCGCCCCAGCTCCGCTCTCCCACACTACAAAAATCATGTGTCCTATGTCAGTCACTTTTCGTCACGGAGCTGTGTAAGGTGGTTAAAAGAGTGAAATGTCCATAATACCCTTGCCTTTTCTTTTTTCTTCTTTTATTTTCCTATTTTATTTTTTATTTTCTTCTTTTTTAAAATTCTTTTTCCCTTTTCTCTTTCCTTCTTATCCTTTCATTTCTCTCCTCCTCAATTCCACTCCAATCCCTCCCCCGCGCAAATGCACCCGCCGGCCACCGGCCAACTCCAAGCACGCCGGCTATCTCCAGCTCCTCCGCGCCCTCTCCCGCACCCGCTGATCTCCTCCGCATCCACCGCGCTCGCCTGCCTCCTTCCCCTGGCTTTGTCGTCGCTGTCTTCCTACGCCAACGCCGTCGTCCAGCCACCTCCACTTCCATCGTCATGTCTCATTGCCGGCCACTGCACCCGTCTCCATCTCTGCTTCCCTGCGCCCGAGATGACGTACACCGGCCTCCAGCTCCGGCGTCGTCCGTCTGTCGACCTCCCGGTACTACGACTTTCGCCTCGTCCCTAGCCTCCAGCTTCGTCGTCATTCGTCCGCCGGCCCACACCACTGAAGCCACCGCCGACCACCACCTCCCCGCAGCGCCCACCCGGGGGCAGGCTTGGCAAAGGATAGGGCAAAGTGGGTAAAGGTGCCCTTTCAATTTGCAGCTTCGCCCCGGCCGAACTGCTCCAGAATGGAGGGGATCAAGGCACTTCACTCGCGGAGCTGTTTCGGAGGCCGTTTGGCACAACTTTGCTCAAAACAGCTCGCGAAGTTGTGCCAAAGGCACCCTAACCTTCACACCACGCTTCTTGCAATGTGTCCAACAGCTACCGATTTGTGCGTCTAAAAGTAAACTAATGTGATCAGATAAAAAACATGGAGTTCACACGTGCATTCACATTACATAGATTCATGGCACTTGAGATTGCAAATAAAAAATTCAACTGCTGAAGCAACATGGTTGAAACTTAAACGAGGGCGAAGGCAAATCCAATAATGAAACTGAGCTATGCACAAGTGAATTTTTTTTTTGAAATGCATGCACAAGTGAATTTTACTAGTGCAAAAGACTCAAGTGATATACACAATTAGTTATCTTGTTGTCCACTTTAGTAAATCAGGTTATATATCACAAGCA
Source organism: Cenchrus americanus (assembly GCA_947561735.1). Classification (NCBI taxonomy): domain Eukaryota; kingdom Viridiplantae; phylum Streptophyta; class Magnoliopsida; order Poales; family Poaceae; genus Cenchrus; species Cenchrus americanus. Next base: position 65,043,682 of record OX387240.1, read on the forward strand.
TTTTTTAAAAATCTTCTCTATCAAAAGGACAAAAATTCAATGCAAAATAGAACTATATACATCACGAATCAGTTATAGCAGCTGAACAGGAAAATTACTCCAAATGATAAATAGAGGGTACATCTCACTGTAAAATGCAAATGTTCTTCTGGAGTAGGGATTCGGACAGAAAAAAAGGACACACAGGTCGCTGAACTCGGTTAGCAATAGAGCAGCTGCAGGTAGAACTCATGGAGGCTTGGAGCTAACCAAGCGAGCAAATCAAGATGCTGAAACTGCACAGATTAAACATCTCACTTGTTGGGGGATTCGGAAATCGGATGGAGCCCCCGAACACAAGAGATGGAAAACTAAGGAACAAACGCACGAAAGAAGTTCCGAAGTAGGAGACAAAGAATCTCCGAAAGCATGTATGCTCCTCAAAAGTTGTGAACCCCTTTACATGTGCCCTTTGGCCTCCTTTTACAGGGAGACGAAGGAACTTTTACATTCCGAAATTACCCTTGGATATAAAGAATACTCCAAATGGAAACATGTACATGAATGTCTTTTATATCCCGTAATTTATGGAACTAACTTCAGATATTTACAAGCCTGCCACTTATTCACACCTCGAACCCGGACTTTTGATACCACCTCTTTGACTTAGCCCATTAGCAGCTTTGCCTTCGTTCACGACAATCATTGAGCGCATAGATTCCCGCCCCGATAGTCTGAACTCAACATCGAGACCAAGTTTCCTGAGCCGCAAGATCCTCCAAAGTTTCCATTATCCTGAAACTGTGAACAAATTCATGAACAATCTCTTCCGCGAACATTTCGGCCCAAGGTTTTAGCAGGGTTAGAAAGTTTTTCTTTAATACTTAGGCACAAGTTATAATCTACGAAAGTTAAGACCGTGTTCTTCAGAAATATCGGGACAGAACACACAGCTTGGCTTTTTCTCACTTATATCACCAAATTCATAATAATCCCAAAATATTCGAAGATTCGAGGGTGAAAGGTTTTTACCCAATTCCCCAACATCACTAACTAGCCTACTGCCGAAGCTCCAACCAAACAACCTCGAGCTTTGAACAAATGGCACATAAATGTAAAGAGTTGTTGCAGATCTACACAAGCACAAGGTCAATATAAGCAAAGCTAGCAGGCAACCAATTAGGATTGAACTAACATTTCAATCGTCAGCTAATTATCACTGAATAGGAAACATTGATGCATCATTGTATATTGAAAAAGACAACTCCCATGTTACATACATCATATATATAAATTATCATCTAGCATTTTCAAGAATTTTAAGTAGATTTGCTAGTTTCTATCATTTGAATGAATTCATGTGTGTTCACCAAAAGTAATTCCCAGTTGATCTATATGTACCTCCAATAAGATTCAAAAAAATTGCAAACAAACTATATTTAGGCACTTATGTTCCATTCTAGACCACATCTTGGAGATTGATGCAAACAAATCATTGACTTATAAGGAAAATTCAAACTTCTACTAGCCATTTTATTATAAAATAATTATAAGAATACTGAAAACTTATTTTGTAATTTGGTATAGAATCATTTTTATGCATATACAAGGTTTACATAAAAGTTTCATATGATCTTATGAAAATTGGAGTATACATTGTTCACAAATAAACTAGATAGTTCTCTCACATTGTTTCGTACAACTCAATTTAAACTTCAAAGTTTGTACACACTCAAGTACTTTCTTACCCATGGACACCTCAAATTTGGATGCAACCTTACCTTTACTCTTCAATTAATATTTGGAGATTTAGATTTCCAATTGTTATGCAAAAAAATCATTTTTTCTATTTTTTTAAAAAACCTAATCAAGTCTCCATTGTGAAATAACCTAAAAAATAATTATCTTATATACCCTCAAAATATTTTTCAATATATATAAGTTGTCGCCGAGGAGTTTCGATAATTTTTAACATATTTAATTTTTTCAATCATTTAAATGAATTTCTATGTGTTTACTGAAAGTAATTCCAACTTGACATATGTGTACCACTAATAAAAATCGAAAATCAGCACATAATTTAGATTAGCTCCTATGTTACATGATAGACCATGTATAAAAATTTGATGAAAAATTCAATTGACTTAGACGGAAAATTCACACTTATATCTCCAAATCAAAACATAATAATTACAATAGTATTTAAATTTGTTGAGCAAATTCTATAAATTGGTACAATATAGTTTTGTTCCATATACTTCCCAAACAAAAATTAAATAGTTTTAATAAAGTTCGATCACACATTGTTCGATCTCGTATGGATCTCAAAGTTGGACATGATCTTATTCTAAGCATAACATTAGAAAATATCATGTTACATTAGCAATTGTTATGCAAAAATATGTTTTTTATATTCTCTATTTAGTTGGAGGATAACACGTCATGTGAAAAAATCAATAAATAGCAATTAACATATAAAAAACATTAATGGAAGATCAAGATTTTAGAAAAGCTTAGAAAACAATCAAATTTGGAGTTTGTATACCGGAGAAATACCTGCTACGAATTTGAATTCTAGATTAAAACAAAAATAACGACTTTTCATGTGTTCTCCATCATAATCCACGTGTTGCGTTTAATTTCTGTGATATAATGAATTTTGTAATACCACACTTCATCACTCATGAAGTCACAGTGCAGTGGTAAGACGTGGGAGTACCTGGGTTTGAATCTCACCCTCACGCCTTTTTTCACTTTTTAGTGAGTGTGGAGAGGCTAGGTGAGCTGGCCAGGTGGTGAATAAACTTTGTGATCTTTTAATGGTATTGATCTAAATTTCCCTAACAACAAATAGTTGAAGGCAATAAAGAAAAATGAAGTTGTGTGTAGCTCAATGGTAGATGTTATGCACCTTGGTATAAAGACCCAAGTTCAAACCTTTAACGTGCCCCAATTTTTTTCTAGATTTTGTTCTCTTTTTTCTTTCCTAGTATTTTCAGTTTAGAATAAATTTTGGTTGTTTTTTATTGCTTATAATTTCAGCTGAAAGATATTGTGCCTATTTGTAATGATATTAATAAATTGTGACTGTATATATTATTCTCAAATGGATACATCTCAACAAATTTCAAAAATGACACATTTATTTTATCAAAATTGTAGCTCCGACTTGATGAATTTTCCATTTTTCATTCTATGACGATCACAGAAATTCATCACACAAATCGAGCCCAATTTAAGTCTATCACGTAGAATTCGGGATCATATAATTTTTTCTAGTGCCAGCATCAGCAGACTATCGTGTCCTCCCTTCCCATGCCGAGTGTCGGCATGCCTCCACTGCAAGAGCCCCCTTTCCTCCCTATATGAGGCGTGGCTCCGGTGCATTTCTCCCAGCGCCAGTAGTAGCGACCTCGCCCCTTCCTCCCTCCCCCAATGTCGGGTGCCTGTAACCATGCGGACCCTTAGAAGCTGGGAATGAGGAATATGTACGACCGGGAATGATGTCCCAAAATGGTATGGAATGACAATCTGATGCTGCCTGAACATGAAGATAGTTCTTATTCAAGCGGCGGCGGAGCCTAGGGAGACATTGTTGTGGAGTCAAGGGGCGGGTGTGACTGAGGTAGGGACGGGCGGCGGTGACAGAATAGGAAAGGGTGGCTGCGAATATGCAGAGCAGGAAGAGGAGGCAGAGGCAGAGGAAGGGACGACTGTTGACGGTGTATTTTGGTGCACCTAGCATGTTCATTACACTTTGGTTTGGATTTGATTATGGAACTAACCCGCCACTAGGCACACTAATCATATGATAAGTTCATCTTTGTGCATGCATTTGGAAGTGTTGTGTTTATGTACGAAAACATGGACATAAAGGACGGATTTGCAATAAGTTCAAAGGAGCATTCATGGAGTCTTGTTCGTGTTCATGAGCTTGCTGAAATTACTTCCAATGGTGGCGAGGACCGAAGTGCTACGAGGAACACCCCCGGGGATTGAAGCGTAAAAGATCAAACTTCATGCAAAGAGAGCCTCCATCTTGATCGCGAGGATAACAGCGTCAAAATCATCCAAGTGGAGGGGGCAAAGTAGATAAGTGCACGAGGACCCACGGAGCAAAAAGGGCGACCGAACCGGGCCGGCCCGGGCTGGGCCGGCCGGCCCCGGGCGGGCCGGCCCGGCCCACTTCGGGCACCGGTTCGGTCCCGTCTTCCTTGCCCTCGAAGGATCTTCGACCCTAAAACCCCCGACGCGCCGCCAACACAGGGAAGAGGAGTTATTCGCACCAGAAGGCCATCCTCAAGCTAGAGAGAGAGGAGGAGGATCTCCGGCGGGAGATCAACCACCTCGAAGGAAGCACCCTCTCGTGGAGAAGAAGGAAGACACCGGCGGAAGGGAAACCATGATCAACGGTGCCATGATCAGCACCTTGATGGGGTAATCTTCTCATTCGTCCATGGGTTGTAATCGATCTTGAGATGTAATCGCACTTTGTCGGATTATCTATCTATCATCTTGTGTTGAATATACTTTCATGCTTAAGGTTTGCAACCATGCCGTAAAGGGAGTATAGGCCTCAATGCTTCCTTGGATCCATTCAATACGCCGTGGCCATCAAAGGTCTAGTCATGAATACCTTCGCGTAGTGACAGTACGAGAGGAGGGAAAGGGCGAAACCGTGGTCACAACCCCGATAGATTAGATTGGTTTTCATGTCTTTAAGCGATTGCATGCTCTAGTATCGTAGACCCGTGGGCGAGTGTCTTCTACCTTGATCGTTTATCATTCTCTCTAGTGTAGTTTAGTGTTTTCTAGTATAATAGTAGTTAGGGTTTTAGTAGCTAGTGTGTCGTTGTTGATCGAACGCTTGTAATCCCCTTGCTCCGCGGATTGACAAGAACCTTGGGAATCCCGTGGTGAAAAAGGTGTGGGGTCCGTACGCTTGCGGATCGTAGAGGGATACGTCTTTTATCCGTCAACAAGCCCCTTTTTCTGGCGCCGTTGCCGGGGAACAAGTGATCAAGATTTGGTTTTTTATTGCCTTTTCGTAATTTTCAGTTTTCTTTTTGTCTTTCTTTTTGCATCTACTAAACTTTGATCATCCTCAAATTACATCTAATCTAGTTTGTCTAACCCTAGTTTTCATAGATTTATTTTTCCTTTCTAGTTTTGCATACTTTGCTTGCTGCTAACCCTAACCGGAGATGGTTGGCTACCTCTCCAAGAAACCCAAACTTTTTTGTGGATGATCCAGGAAAACTTTACAGAGCAAAGGTGACATGCAACACAAGCTAAAGGGGTGGAAACCCTAGATTCAAAAGTTGAAGTCGAAGGACCGTCGAAATCTCCAAAGGAATCACCACCTCCAAGTCCAAAGGAAGATCAACCTCAACCACCAGAGCGCTGCGCACCCCGGACATCGTTGATCTACGTATCATAAACCTTCAAGACGCCGAGAGGCCGTTCAAGATCAAAGTCTCAACTATCCGCATGACGATTGCGAGAGCTGAATGCATACGAGTCGGATTCCTTGAGTGGCATATCGGTTTACTTAAGAGGAGGATGGAGAAGATGGAGATGGAGAAAGAAGCTCAACACCTAAAGGCCGCCGAAGCAAGATCCTCATGCAAGGAGTGTGTGGAGTACGACCATGTCCAAGGATGCCGTCACTAAGTTCGAGGCTATGGAGAAAATATTGAAGAATTTAGATGGCAAGGTGACGGAGGTCGGAAGCTCTATACGTGAAGTGTTCATCGTGATGAAGATGCTAGACGCAAGTGGGACAACTTGCCGGGCGCCCGATGGGTAACGAAGAAGAATATCCGAGACAACTCCAAAGTCCCAAGACGGCGAAGGCTACTCAAGCTCATTCGGGAGAGATGAAGGATCACACTAGAGACCATGAAGATCACGACCGAAGGGCCGGAGTTCGAGATGCCGAGCCACAAGGAAGTTGTTGCATCCGTCAAGACCAAAGGACAAAGCCAACCTGTGAAGACCAAAAAAATTGACTAAGCCAAAGTGGGTACCCAAGATTGCAACGCCCACAAAGAGCGTTGATCCGAAGTAATCAAGTGAAGAAGTCTAGCCATGGACTATAAACGAAGCGCTAGGCGGGAGGCAACCCGTTTCGTCAAGTCAAGAATAAGCTACCGGGAGGACAACCCGATTCCAGGTTTTTCGAGTCTTTTTAATAATTTAGTTTTTGAGTTTTATTACGCAAAGACATTAGACTTAGAAGTGGTTGAACAATATTAGAGACATAGTTCTTGATTGAATGATTGCTTTATCATAAACCGTTTGCATGAACCCTCCTATGTGCTTGTTTGTTCTTTTCTTTTCGAGAAACCCTCAACCAAATAATTTCAGAACCTTAACTCAACCTTTCACCCTCATTATGGTGCTGAGGTTGACTTATTTTTCATGCTAAAACCACACGAGTAGAGCCACGATTTATATTTAAGTGTTAATAAAATTCAGCACGTGGTAGAACTCGCGTGAACTTAGAAATCAAAACTTTTGGTTGGTTTTAAAAATCTATATCCTTGGTTTCTCTAGGATTAGAATTTTTCTAAGCCTATTCTAATTTTGTTTTATTCAAAATCTTTCTTATTTAGCCAAAATTAGAACCTAAACCTATGCCCCCATGATCAAGCCGGGAAAATGTCTGCTCTCAACCAATGAAGGCAAACTATACCGGTGAGACCGGAATCGACGTAAAAAGAAAATATTTTCGACTTGCATTTGTTTTTAATGGTTTAAAAACTTCTCTAAAATTATGTTCGAGCTCTTGCATGGCTCTGAAAAATATTTTAAATTTCGAATTAGAGGAATGCTTAACCTTAAACACACCTTAATGGAGGCAATCTAGTAATCATGCATGCACCATAGGATTCCCTTTCATCAACTTTCACCAATTCCACATGCAAAGGACAAGCATGGTGGGCAGCAAGCATCAACTTTGTAGGAATTTCATGGTGGCATGTGAAGCAAGTGGAGCTAGGTAGCATGGACATGGCCCAAAACATGAAGCATCAAGTGGAAGGACCAATAGTGGACGTGAGCGTTTGGGCGGTGCAACTCGTGGAGCACGCGGGCAGGAAAGTTGCAGAGGTGAAATGATCGTGCTGGAAGAAAGACGAGACGGGGAGGAGCACCGAGGCCGGCCTCACCTACATAAGGAGCCCCCCCGGCTCCCGTTTTCTGCAGGCAAGCTTCCCTCTCCTTCCTTTGTTTGTGTGTTCAAGTTTGTGTGCTCAAAACCTCCGTAGACATAGCCAACCTTCCCAAGCTTGATGACTCAAGAAAAAAAATCCACATCCTTAATCCACTCAAAGTCCACATCCGAATCAAAGAGTTTAAGTGCCTAGTCACCGGTTGCAACCCGGAGTTTTAGTTGAAGAAAAGAGTGCAGCAACCATGTGGAAGAAAACCACAAGTCTCTTCTCCAAGAAGAAGAGTTCGTCGTCATCCAAGCCGTCATCAACCACGTCTTCGAGGAGGCACTCGGTTTCCGAGTCTCCCCGGAGCATGGAGACGGATACGGCACCACCGAGGAGGAACGATGCTCGCCTCCTTGGTGGTATGAGGGCTGCAAGAAGCACTTCCATGAGGTTCACCGAACCTCGTGGGCACACGGAGGAGCAGCCCGCGCCACCACGACGATCGACTCGCTCAACCGCACCACCTCCTTACACCCCGACACACTCTTCGTACGGCTTCATCATCTTGTCGGCGGAGGAGGAGGATAGGCTCCCTAATCTTGAGAAGAGGCTTGCGCCCAACGTCGAGTTCGACGACCAAGCACTCTACACCTTGGGTTTTGGCACCGACATATACTATATGTTGGGGCACCTTGGATGGGTGCAGTTCTCCAACGGAGTATCGGTGGACACCCATTTGGGGTTCGCCTTGGAAATTTTGATGACTATTGCACCCATCATTGATGATGATGGGATGCAAAGCTTGTCATTCCGTTTGGAGGGAGTCCAACAAGTGGTTCCCTACGAGCACGTTAGGGAGCTGCTTGGATTCCACAAGGGAGCTCCGGGGAAAGTTGACGTGCCACCCGGCATGTTAGCGGGATTTTGGAACATGATCTCCGGAGAAGCCCATCAACAACGCAATTGCATCCGCAACCCCATTATCCGGATATTTCACTCTTGGATGTGCAAGAGGGTATTGGGGAGGATGAAGGAAACAAAGGTGACCGACACGGAGTTGAATTGGCTGTACTCGGCTTTAATTGCCAGGCAGCCAATAGACCCCTCTTACCTCATGATCAACCGTTGGTGTTGTGAAGCAACATCGGGGGCGGGTAATATTGGTTCGGGGTGTTACCTCTCCATGTTGGCCTTTTCCTTGTGGCCGGGGATCGCAAGAAACCCCGCTCACCTTTTGCGTGGTACCTCTCTCGGTTTTGAGTATTTGCGGCAAGGCAAATACATTAGTGGAGATGAGAGAGGAGGTTATCGGTTGGCCATAGTGAACCTACCCCTTCCGAATGAGAGGCTTAGGCTTTTCACCGAAGGAAGGGAAGATTGGTTGGAAGAGGGATTACTTGTCCCTGCAAGGAAGAACAAAAGAGGAAGAATCGTAGAGGAGGGAATATCCTCCGCACAAGCGAGTGGAGTACAACCCCATGTGCAACCATTCGGCGGGGTCCCTCCTCCGCCAAGTTATTACGGAGGGCCACAAGAGCAAGCATGGGGGGGTGGTGCACCGGTACCCCCACAAAATTATGTTGTGCCCAACGCTAACTTCGCGGAGTCCTACGCTCATCATCCCCAACCACAACAAAGCATGGCCATTATTGGAGGGTTTGCTGCAAGTAACGCTCAAAACATCGCAGCCATCCAAGCTAACGCAGCTCAACTTGGTGAAGGCAACGCAAATATTGCCTTTGAACTTGGACGCCTTCACCTTGTGGAGCCAAATCAATTCATCGGAGGAAGTGTCCAACCATATTATGAGCAAGGGTATTATTATCAAGATCATCAACATCAACCACCGGCGGAGGACTAGAAGATTTAGGAACTTTAGTTTTCTTTTCTTTTCTTTTTCTCTGTAATTTTCAGCTTTTGCTTATGTGTGTTTGCGTAGTATTTTCTGTTTTTATTTAAATTTCAGCAAGCATGTTTTTTTATTTTCAGTTTGTATTTCAACTTGATGTCACCATTAATAAAGACACCACCTTGATTATATCATTGGAAAAGCTACAAAATTCGTGCCATGATGATATATGATTAAAATTGCAGCTTTGTTCATCTTTGTAATTGATTTGTGCATGTTTAAGCTAGTGCTCTCTTAAAAATACAAATCTGAATTTATTTAAATACTAGCTTAATTTTCAGCGGAGGTTATGATTAAAATAAAGACCCATAGTGTTTTATGTGCTCTCAAGTTATGAATAGATTAAAGATGTCTTTTATGCTCAAAAATATTGCTAACCTTGTCACAAATATCACTTGTGTGTTGCTCAACCTATCCGAGCCTTATATATATTTGAGTGCATAAACCTTAGTGTACAAGATTTATTTTTGAGTGAGTTATTGCAGGCCATGATTTCTCTGGCCCGAGACTAAGAAGCTGGTCATTCCATTTTTGCGTATCTATCTTTTTGCTAGCCTTTTATCCGTGCATTGTGTATCCCTGCATCGGTGATCTCACAAACTTCGCCGGATATCCACCCTTAAACAAAATATCATCTTTTGTGATTACCTCCTTGACCACAACCTATCGTTGAGAATGGATCATCAATTCAAGGAAGATCGCAAGACGGTGCCAACATTGAAGATTTCAAGTATCTCTCCAAGGAAAAATATCTCCGGTACCTACCTTATTTTTCGCCTCTTTGCTCGAGGACGAGCAACGTCTAAGCATGGGGGAGGAGGTAGATACGGTGCAGTTTTAGAGTTAAAAGGGAAATATTTAAAAAAAATGATGATGAAAGAAGAAAAAAAAATCCAACGATATTCATGACTTTCAAGGTAAAGAAAATATATATATATATGAAAGAAAGAAAGAAAGAAAGAAAGAAAAGAATGAGAAATATGAGAAAGAAAAAAAATATGTGCGTAAAGTGAATTCCCCGGTTCTCTAAAAGTGCATTCAAGGCTTCAAGTTAAAAAGATCCACTCTCATTTTCCAACCATGTGCAATCCGATAACGAGGACTTCTTTTGTGCCTCGGGATCACTCTTTGCCATTTGCACATGTCCACTTATCTAAAGTGTGTGTATTTTTCTCTTTCCCTCCTTGATTTAACATTATTTTCCAATGACCTTTTTGACGAGTCTCGGTAAGACCATGAGAAGCTTGTCTTGTTTTGACAACACCTCATTTATAAAATCTTGTTAGGACTAAACTTTCCCAAAGCTCCATATAAAGCCTACCACATATATATGAGAGGGAAAGGAGTAGAATATATAGGCTTGAGAGACAAGTGAGATGAGAGTTTATGAGCAATACACAAGATGATTTAAATTTGTGAACTTGGTTTAGCTTTTCTTTATCTCGTTCTTTATTTCAAAAATTCGAGATCTATTTAAAACTTTGTGAGCATGTTAATACTTGTGGGATAAGCTTAATAAGAATCTACCCTCCGTAGAGATGAAGGCTAGCACATTATGGAACTTCAATGAATTAAAATTTTGAGAGCATTATGTTTTCTCATGTGTAATCAAGTGCAAAGTTTAAGCATTGTTTAGCAATGATGATATCCATCGAAGGCTTACTCGAGGACGAGCAAGGTTTAAGCATGGGGGAGATGTTGATGGTGAAAATCCGTCAACCTAGCCATGAGTTTACCTTCGGTGTTGGCATGAGTTTTATACCTTATCCATTGGTACTAACCCCCGTGGTATAACAAGTTCACGTGTGCATGTCGGTTTTGGAGTTTAATGTTTATGCGGGGTTTTAGTGTTGAATGCAAGACTTTCGGGATAAGTTCATCAAGCACCTCATGACCGGACCTTGAAGCCCCGTACAAGTCATGCAATGAAGCGAACTTAACTCCAAGAAGCCGGGGGACTTGATCCGAGAAGACGACGGACTCCGGGGGACCCGACCGGAAAAGTGTTGAATCTTGCAAGACAAGGAGTTGAGTCCAATTCGGAGAGAAACCGACGACATGGACCTACATGCGAAGGGGGAAACATCCGGGAAGCAAGGGAACCGACGTGGGGCAAAGGAGCCCACGGGGCCGGGCCTAAATGGGCCCGGGCCGGCCGGCCCAGTCCGGTCGGCCCAGGCCCATTTTGGGCCCAAACACCCTCTCCTTTGCCCTAGCCGCCAATCGGGCTATTTATAGCCCCCTGACCGAGAGCCACGCGGGGAAGATTTCGTCTTCGGCCGCCGAGGAGCAGAGAAGAGAGGGACACCATGTCGGAGAGGAGAGGGTCGAGCTAGTTGACTAGGGTTTCCCTAGCCGACGTGGGAACCTTGCATGGAAGACCACGTCGGAGTTCCGGAGCTAGAAGCAAGATCAAGGAAGGATCCCGGTGGTGATCTTGTGTATGTATCATTGTTATAGTTGAATTATCAAGTTGAATCTTTTCCTAGCGATCAAGTGTTTCCTCGAAGATTTCGTTTTTCGATCGGCTTTGCTTATTTCAATTCTATTCTCGAGATAGATTACATAGGGTGTTCTTGTAGCCGCGGTGGCTAGAGGTACACGCCGGATCTTCCGAAAGAATCTCGACTTGTCTTTTGACTCGCCCTAAGCTCCCCGCATGAATAGGGATACGTTGTGACGAACGGGGGTCTCGAAAGGCGGATGTTTTCGGATTTGGACGGGAAACCACGATTTAAAGAGGCTTCTATTAAGATTCGATTTGCTACTTCTTCTCTTGCTTGGAACTTCAACAAAAGGCTTACCCCGATCTCTCTAGATCGGTTTATCTACCCAATCTTACTTTGTTTTCTCCGGTCTTTAGTAGATTAGATTCGTTTTGTGTCTTTTACTTAGATGCATTAGGGTTTCTTTATCGAAGATTGAAGTTACTTGGCTTTAATAGATTAAGTTTTGCGTCACACATTTGTTCCACGGATTCGATACCTTGGGTTCACCACTCGAGGGAAGAAGGGTCCCTTGACTACGACGGGAGACTTGTACGCTTGCGAGTCACAAACGAACTTTGATACAATTATTAACCGTCAACAACGACGGACGGACCTAAGCCGCCGGCTAACGGGAGACGAGCCGACGACAACGATTTGAGTCGAGAGAGGAGGGCAAGCATAGGGGGGATAAGCTGGGAGGGTTCCGGTGGTGGAGGGGGTGTTGGACAGTTGGGCTATTTCATGGGATGTTTTCGACTTAAGCCCGGTGGGAGGGGGATTTACCGTGAACTTGGGATCCTTTTACCACACTGCATCTGCATTTGTCGTTGTTTTGTTACTCCCTCCATTCTATAAAACCTGACGTTTAGGACAGCGATGCTGTCTCAAAAACATAACTTTGACTTCTTATTTTTTTTAAAAAAATATTTATCGAAAACTGAAATATGTATACTTTTATAAAAGTATTTTGCAAGACAAATCTATTGATATAATTTCCATATTCATAAACTCAACAACTTAAAAGTTATTCATGATTTACGTTATCAATGTTAAATCAAAACCTTGTCCAAAATGTAAGGTTTCGTGGAATGGAGGGAGCGGGCCATAGCCTAGTGCGGACACTCTTAAACTAGAGTGCGAGAATAGCGCGCGGGACTACTATTGAAGCTCTGGTGCATAAATGTACCTCGTTGCACGCAAGTAGCTGCAGACCTGTAGTGCACAGGTCAACTTACGAGGCATTTGAGTATGCTTCTTTTGGATTCTCAAAGGCAGCGTACTCAAAAGATGCCTTGTGTCTCACGATGGGCGGTTGACTGAAACTATATTTCTTAAATTACTACGTATAGTATTCATTTTGATCTTTCAAATACACACATTTTGTATAAATACAAAAAATAGTAAAAGATTTAAATGAATAGTAATTTGAGACCAATGGAGTATCTTCCGATCAGATCGTACTATATACTTTATATCCTCCGATCCATGCTGCCTTGCATTGGGAAATTCTTTGCTTGCATTGGAAGCACAAATAAAAGATGCTTTCGTTTCTTGCATCTGTAAAGTTGAGTCCCAGCAGTTCACTACCGGAATCCATGGCTTTGTCGAGAGCGAGTTGCTCTCGGCACAGGCCGGAATCCTCTCAGCACAGCCTCTGCCGAGAGGAAGCTCTCGGCACAGCGCACTCGACACCGTCGGGCCGGCAAAGAGGTCTGTGCTGAGAGCCACGGGCCCCACCCTCGGCAGAGATATGCCGAGAGCCCCATCTGGCCCTCGGCACAGAACATTTTTCAAAACAAAAAAATCACGGGCCCACCGTCTAGGCAGTGCAGCCCCCACCGGCTGCTCGTCACCGCCGCCGCTGCCACCACCGCCACCACCACCACCACCAGGGCCGCCCGCCAGCACCACCACCACCACAACAACAACCACTGTCACCACCACCAGAGCCGCCCGCCACCGCTCCGCCGCCCACCACCACTACCACCACCACCACCCGGCCGCCGTCGCCGCCACCTATGGAAGGAACTGAGAGGACATGTGAGAGAGTGATAGAGGGGGGGACAACCTGGATCCTCTGGAGAGCGGTCGCAGCCACACAGATCCACCGCCGGCCGTCCACCGCATCGAGCTCCTCCGCCATCGACTCGCTTGGATCCGCCACTGTCGTGCTCGGATCCGCCACCACTGCGCTCGAATCCTCCAGCCACCATGCTAGAATCTGCCACCACGCCGGGGAAGGAGCTCCGCCGCCGGGTCCCCACCGTTGTGGTTGCCTCCACACCTCACCCCGCCGCCGCTCCTCTCTGCCAGGGCGAGGGGCAAAGAGCAGAGGGGGAGAGGAGGGGCAGCGAGCGGAGGGCGGTGTGGGGAGGGCAGGGGAAGAAGAGGAGGGGCGCGGCGCTGGAAGGGAGGTGAGGCAGCGGAGTGGAAAAGGGGCGAGGGGGCTGTGGCGGCAGGGGAAGAAAGGAGAGGTGGATGGAGGTGGGAAGCGGTAGGGTTAGGCTTGGGGGCTTATATAAGCCCGGCGGATGTTGGGCCAAATGGGTCGCGTCTGGGTGGGCCAACTGGCCTAATAGGGCTAGGCCGAGAGGAATGTTGTCGCCAAAGAAAAATTTTATCAAAATAATTATTAAAAATAGTAAATAGATGCGAAAATTTTCCAAAATCTAACATGACATCAGTTATGTTGTATATGACTTTTAAAAAAGTTTTTTAAGTCAAACTCAAATTTAAATTTCTCTAAGAGCCCAAACCTAGTGATATTAGTTCAATTTCTTAGAAACTTCTCGTGAGATGTTCCGGTTTGCAAACAACATACGTGTTGAAGTGTTCACAACATTCTCAATTTTTTACCACAACCTCCGCATATGATATCATTATCACTTGCCAAATTTCATGATTTTCAAACTTCATTTGAATTTTATACAATTTTAAAAATCTTTCTACCTCACGATCTTCATCGTGATTAGAGAACCAAATGCTGGAAATTTAGCTTGATTTCATGTACATGGTATTACAGATGTCTCATGAACATGAATATCATTTTTTCACCAACTTTACTATATAATTTCATGCACTTGCAGTTCATATCGGACGTATGCGAAAAAATACCTAGAAAGAAGTAAAATTATTAAATATAGAAAACAAAGCTAAAATTGTGCAAAATTTGAGAATAAGTTTTGTATAAGTGTATGTTGAGGATAGAAAAAATTGGAGGTAAAAAAGTGAATTTTTAAATTTTCTTTGCCGAGAGCTGGAAAAAACACTCGGCAAAGAAATTCTTTCCCGAGAGCAAGCTAGTTGGCTCTCGGCAAAGAAATATTTGCCGAGTGATTTTTTCTTTGCCCAGAGTTTTTTATTTGGCTCTCAGCAAAGAACCGAACTCTAGGCAAAGCCATGGATTCCGGTAGTGGTTCCCCCACATTTGGTTATCCAACGCCAGGAGCCCGGGAGATCTCCGTTAACTATTTCGTTGTAGCCCTATATATTGTGTTCACATTTGCAGGGTAACACGCTCATCCAACGACCCTATACTATTGACTGAGAGGTTAGTGCTGATAGGATACTGGAAGAAAATGGCGACGCCTCAAGTTTGTAGCTCTGAGTTGCAAGTCCGAGTCGTGAACCGACGGCTTGTGAAGGCGTCCCATCACCCCAACAAGGAGCCGCGAGCGGATGTAATCACCGTCTCCAACCTTGACCTCATCCCAAACACCTACCAGGCCTCAGTATTGTGCATCTACCCCAAGCCACTCACCGGAGACTTCGACGCCGTGGTTGCCGCCTTCGAGGCCTGTTTACCGTCCTTGCTCGACCACTTCTTCCCACTGACTGGACGCATCGTGACTAACCCTGGTTCCGGCCTCCCGGAGATCCATTGCCGCAACCAAGGCGCGGAGCTTGTCATCGGAGAAGCCGGAGTGCCCCTTGGGAGCCTGGACTTCGGCCTGGCGGACGAGTCCTTGAAGAGGATCCTGGTGCCGTACGCCGACGACGTCCTGCTGTCGGTGCAGCTCGTGTCGTTCGCCTGCGGCGGCTTCTCGGTGGCGTGGAGCAACAACAACCTCGTCTTGGACGGGAACAGCGCGACGAGGCTCCTCCGGACGTGGTCGGAGCTCGCCCGTTCCGGGGCGATCGACGCCGTGGGAGCCCCGAGCTACGACCACTCGGCGCTCCGCCCCCGTGACCCGCCGTCGTACGGCACCGCTCTCGACGAGATGTTCACGCCGTTCGACCACGCCCACCTGGTCAACGTCTTGACGGCCAGGGACAGCGTCGTCGAGCGGCTGTACTACGTCGAGGCGCAGGACATCGCGAGGCTGCAGGCCATGGCGAGCAGCGCCGCCAGCGGCGAGGCGGGCCAGCGCGCGTCGCGTGTCCAGGCGGTGTCCGCGTACCTATGGAAGTCCTTAGCGGCCGTCGTGGGCGGCGCATCCAAGCGTGGGCCCAAGGCGACCTGCCGCATGGGGTGGTGGGTGGACGCACGGCGGCGGGTCACGTCGCCGGAGCTCCGCGCGGCCATGCGGGAGTACGTGGGCAACGTCACGCCCTACGTGTCGGTGGAAGCGACCGTGGAAACGATACAGCAGGAAACCATGGCCGGCGTCGCGGCGAGGGTGCGGGATGCCATCACCTCGGTGGACTACGACGAGCGCGTCCAGGAGCTCGTGGACTGGGTGGAGGAGCACAAGGGCCAGGTTGTCGTGGAGAAGGCGACGGTGGGGCTTGGCAGCCCGACCCTTAGCCAGACGGTGTGGGCGTCGTTCCCTCTCGACACGGACTTCGGCTTCGGGCACGCCGCCTTAGCCATGCCGACCTGGGCGAGCGAGGGGCTCTGCTCGGCCAACCTCGTCGTCACCGCGCATCCGGGAGGCAACGGTTCGTGGATTATCAGCGCCGACTTGTGGCCACGCCTCGCCGCCGCGCTCGAGTCCGATGAGCTGCGTATCTTCAAGCCTCTCACGGCGGAGTATCTCGGTGTCTAGCTACCTGCCTAGCTAGGCGGAGACCTGAATGCTTGGGCGGCTTGAAATGCTTCATTTCGCGGGGAGTAGAGGACCGGGGATCTTCGGTGATTGCTGTAATGTCGGCGCCGACATTGCTGACATGCCTCTCCTTGCTATGTCTACCTCTTTCGATCTCACAACTTCTGAAATAGCTTCATTTTCTTTTTGAAATGAAAATAAAAGTCTCGAGTTGCTCCCTCCATCCATTTTTACAACGTATAGTAGGATTTAATATGGTCTTCAACCATTCATTTATCATATACTCCCTCCGTATCAATTTAAATGTCGCTGCTTGTACAAACCAAAAGGAATAAAAATGGTTGTCGCTGGAAGTGAATAGGAAAGTTATTTCTCTTTTTTGCCCAGGGGTCCTATGCCTGTTTCCCTTGTACTCCCTGACACCGTAACTCTCTCACTGGCAAGGTAGAAGGGCAAAAGAGTAAAATCATTGCTTCCTTAATTTTATCAAACTGGTTTGAAACGACAACTAAATAGATGTGGAGGGAGTACTATATCTTTTATAGTTATAAGTTTATAATCACGGTAAAATATATTTGATTTTGAATCCAACCATACAAAGTTTATATATTAAAAATAAAAAATAATAGTCGCGTTATTGGTCAAAGATTATAAAGTTCAAATCTTAGTATGCATGTGTGTCTTAACAAATTAAGAGAGTATATATAAAGGAAAGAAACACTGATCATAGAAAAAAATATTAGTTAATGTCAGTATATCATCTATGTTGGTGATGTGCTACTTGTTACAATTAAAGAATTATTCTAGTGATCGATTGGTAGAGTATTTCTTCGCAAAGACACATTTTTAAGTAGACAGACAAGATCTTCTACAAAGGGTCCTGCAGAGGATGGTGCTTGCATGTGGCTACAACGCTTCTAGACATGAGCATTTTGAGCTCGGTTCCCAGAGCCCTAACCAAGCCTGATCGGTTTTGGCCACCCACGGTAGTTGTTGGCGAAGACTAAGCCAAACAAAAATTCGATCCTAGATCAGCCTGAGCCCACCTAAACAATTAGTTTTATTTATTTGTTTAATGAAAAAGAATCCAATAAATTTGGTCTGGGTCTGACTCAAAACCGACAATAATGCCCATAGAATTGTCGTGGGTACAAACTTAATTTCAATATCAAATGAACCTTGCTTTTTTCGTCCCTGTTTGAGCTCTACCAGCAAAATGCTTAGGTCTAAGCTCTTCCATGTGACTGCAACTCGCATCTTGCATGATCCTACCATTTTTTCCATCATCCGCGCTCAGATATGAGAAGCGGCAGTGGATTCTAAAAAAACGATAGAGACAGAAGCGGCACTTAAATGCATAGGAGGAGACATGCCTCAAAGATTGATGGTTTTAGGGATGGCAATGGGTGCCCGCAACCTGCAAACCCATGGGTTTTTGCTCCATTAGGGTGCGGGCATGGGTCAATTTCTAGACCCATGGGTTTATCAATGGGTAAAATATTGGACCCAGCGGGTTTATGGGCATGGGTCTGGGATTAAGGTACCCATGCCCGCAAACCCATGGGTTTTTCAAACCCAGTCCAATATACAAATACAGTCCACCAGCCCATATATTATTCCAAAATTTATCCCAAACTTGGCCCATTTAACATCATATAAATAGCGTGAACAAGTCAAGAGCAAGGATCAATTGATGAAATATGCCCCTGCTATGCTTTATTTTTATTGTCTATTGTGAACTTGTAATAACGCTTGTATGGTGATGGTTGGCTGAGACACTTTATTTAGCATCATTAGGCAGTGACTTGTGATCATTAAGACATTGAAATTGTGGTTGGATCTTGCTCATCATGAGCTGAACATTTAATGTGATGGCTTTAGTACTATTTTAAGCTATTATTTGTACCAATGGTCATATTAGTTGTATATTTTGTTGTGACGATGATAGTTGATTGTTTATGTTATTCACAGGCACGGGCGACCCGCAAAAACCCGCAAACCCGATGGGCATGGGTTTGGGTCAAATTTTGAACCCATCGCGGGTCATGGGTTTTTTCGTGGGCAAGATTTATATTCGCGGGCATGGGTTTGAGATGGCAAAACCAAGTGGGTTTAAACCCATTGCCATCCCTAGATGGTTTCCTCAATCTAGTTTTCTAATACTGATTGACGATAGTTGATGGGCAAAATGATTTCGATCGGTGACTTCCCAATAACAACATAATTAATTAAGCGGAAATAAATAAAAATATTTATAGTAGTTTGGAACGAACTCAAACTCCCGGTATATTATTTTGTTTCCCTTCCAAGACACGTCATGTATATGTCATGTTTTATCTTATTCCCCTTATGTGTGTGTTTCGTTTCTTTTACTACTAAGGTGCACGTTCGACACGCATGTGTTTTAAGAAAATTATTATTGAGCACTTGTTATTTTTCATGAAACATGTATCGTAGTACCGATTTCTTTTTTTAAACTAAAATTTATTAAGTGCCCTCTGTCTCAAAATAATTGTTTACTTAAGTTAATCCTAAGTTAAACTATTTTAAGTTTAACCAATTTTACAACAAAGAGTATCAATATTTTATAGGTACGCTATATTTCATAATAAACCTACTAAAATTTGTTAGACATAAAAAAAGAGATTTTTTACGGTGTATTTGTAGTATTGAGAAGTATTGAGAAGTATTGGGTAGTATTGAGAAGTATCAAGCATTTTGATATTCCCATCATCTGAAAAATTAACGAAATGTTGGTATGAGTCCCACCAATTTGATACTTCCTAATACTTCCCCATAGCAACTTCCTGATACTTCTTGATACTTCCACCGTTAGATTTCGTCGGATGGACGGCTCATAAAAAAAGAAGCATCTTCAAATTTCTCAAAAAATATTGATATATTTTTAAATAAATTTGGTCAAATATAAGAGGTGGAATTTCACCCATCATCAAAGAATCCAATGCTTGAAACCTCACGTTTGGCGTAGTTAATCAAATCAGTTTATTTTTCTAGAATCATACACGTTTTCTTTATTTTAAAAAATTGTAGCATGGTCCTACCGGTTTAGTAAAATTACCATCTCTTATCTTTTTTTCCAGGTATTACCATCTATTATCTACTCATGTTATTTGTTCATTTTTATACCACAATTTTTTTTAGTTTTTATTTACAAATTTACACTGTCAAAGGTTGGTCAGCGGGCTAAAAAATTGAAAAGCATATCATCCGCCTGATGATGATCGAGTGGTTGTAGCAAAAGTGATTGAACCGACCTCAAGACTCTAGTGTTTGAGGAGTAAATATGTATAAAATCATAGCGTAGATGCACGTACGACACACACGTGTTTACACACTAATTGAAAAAATATTTGATGCAGATGGCCTCTACGTTGCCGTAAGCTCACCCGACATGAGACGGTATTCGTGACAGGTAGATTTGGTGTGTTCCGACCAATTGTTCAGATTTAATGTCACAAGGGATGTCATACACCCAACTAAACATTCACAACCTCTAATGATTAAAAATTCCTAACCCTAAATAATATAATATAAGAGAAACAAATGGTTAATGTATAATTTGTGAGACTGGGTATATTATCTCGCGCTTTATAAACACCAATGAATGGAGTATAATGTATAATAGAAAGCCTCCAAAATGAAACATAAATTAGTAAAAACTTATAGTATAGATTATCATTTTAGAAAGCAAACATATTAGTACTTATTTATTTGTTTTCTTCTCTTTGCTTTCCAAAAAGGACTTCTGTGTGTTTTATATATTTATTGATGGTCATATCGGAATGCAAGATATTTTACCATACAAGAGGATAAGGATCACAACTCATCCTCATCTCTAGTTCTGTTTTTTCTTCGAATTAGTTCTATTCTTCTCTCTCCCTTCCCGGTGCATATCCCTTCCATGCGTGGTGGCAGCTTGGGCCTATAATTGCTGGGAAGGCTAGTTTGATCGAGGATTGGAGAGGAGAGGTGGAATAAAAAGCTCGGGATGGATTTTGGAGTCTTTGTGCGAGCCGTATGCGGTGAGACACTGAGAGTCGCACGAACGGGTGCAGTGTGAGCAGCTGGGAGGATGCATGCGTCCACGGTGCAGAGCAGCTGGGAGGAGGTTGGGCCTTGGGCAGCAAGCCGGCAAGAGACGGCGAGCCTGCAATAGATGGCGTCAGCGGGGAAGTGTTAACGAGCGAACGACGTCGGAGCTCGCGCGCGTGCGAAGATGACGGAGCTCGTGCTCTCGCACCCTCCTGTGACCTATCTTGCCCTCGCCGGAGAAGGGATGGAGGGTTGCTGGAGCTCGCGTCTGCAGCAACGCACTACCGTAATCGCGCTCTTTGCCGCACGGCAAAGGGACGAAAACGCACGACACCGCCTTGGCCGTGCGCCTTTTCCCAAAGCGCACGGCAAAGGGCGCCCGGCTCATTTTTACCCGGTAAAGAACTTTGCCGTGCGTTTTGGGAAAAGGTAACGCACGGCACAGTTGGTTGCCGTGCGTAATAGGCGACGCACGGCAAAGAAAAGGTGTTGACGGCCGTCCGCGAGGAGACGGCGTCACACCCTCTCTGTCGTGCGCCGCTTAGCACGCACGGGAACGGTAGTGCTCTTTGCCGTGCGCCATGTTGGAAGGCGCACGGCAAAGAGTGGTCAAGGCGCAAGGTTGACCCTGGCCTTTGCCGTGCGCCGTGCTACGTGGCGCACGGCAACGATTGGTCCAGGCGCACGGTGGACTGCTCCCTTTGCCGTGCGCCGCTTGGCTAGACGCACGGCAAAGGTTGGTCCAGGCGCCCGGTGCACCGCCGTGCGTCTGACGGCTTGGCGCACGGCAAAGAATGGTCAATGTGCAGTGCGCCGCCACAGGCGCACGGCAAAGGGACTATTCTGGCAGCCCTTTTTGGTCGATTTGCCGTGCGCCTGCCCCGCGGCGCACGGCAAATGGACCAAATTTTTTTTTCTGTTTTCACGTCCAAAAATTCCCAAAAACCATATAAATGACATATATATCACAATATCCATCACAGGCATCATATATATCACAACATGCATCATATATGTCACAATATCCATCACAGGCATCATATATAATAATATACATCACAAATCCACATCGAAGTCCGAAGTTCATCGATAAGTGCACACAAAAGTCCACAATTCATCGACAGTGCACATAGTTCATCACAGTTCATAGACAAGTCCACAATGCAAATAAAAAAGGTGCGGCTCACTGAGGCGGTGGCGTATTGCGGAACTCCGGTGGAAACAACTGCTGCTGGATCACCGGTGACAAGGCTGAGGACTCATGCAGAGTATTCGATGCCGCCGATATGTTCTTTGAAAAAAATAGTAAAAGGCATGTGAGACAAAGAAAGTTGTCCAAGTTATAATCTAAATTGTCTAAGTCTCTACTTTGTCTAGGTTTCAAAGTGAGTCTAAATCTCTACGTTCTCTAAGTCTCTAATGTTCGAAATGAAAGAAGAAAGATGTCAAGTAACTCACAGCAGGAGAACCGGCCGTAGGGGAGGGAGCATCATCGGCGTGGGCATCGGGGGGGACACAGGCGGCGGGGGCATCGGTAGACCACTCTGAAAAGCTTGCATGCATGCTTGCATGTGTGCGGTCACTCCGCGAGCGCCGCATCGCCGCCCACTGCTGCATCGCCGCCTGGTGTGTGGCCATCGCCTGGGCCACCTGCTGGGCCACCTGATCGGCCACCTGCTGCTGCTGCTGCCCCTGCTGTTCTTCTACACGCTGCTCGACCGCGGTTAAGGCCGCCTGCAATTGTTCGTCCAATGTTACAACAAAAAGTGAAGATATGTAGAAATTCGGTAACTTGCCGTAAATCAGAAATAACCTTGAGTCGCTCCATCTCGGCCAGTGCCGCCGACGGCCGTGGGCGTATGGGAGGGGCATTCCCGGTGTCCTTTGCCTTTACCGCCGCGAGAGTGGGAGTACTGGCCGTGTCCAAAAGGCTGTCGCCCATGTAGTAATGGCCGTGCTTCTTCCCCCCACCAATCCTCATGACCGTCTCTCCATCAAACGGCGCACGGATGGGATCCCACTCTGGCCCATGGATCTGCCTTCCCGTCTCCGCATATGTAGTGAAGCGGGAGTGGATGGAGGGATTGTTGTACGCCTCCGGCGGGTCGTCGGGGTTGTAGGTGGTCTCGGACGCGGTCGCCTTGCCCTTGTGGGCCAACATGTATGCCATCACGTCGGTGCACTCAGCGTCTCCATGTACCCGGGACTGAAAAAAATCAAGTTGATTAGAAATTAGATAGAATTGAGCTTTACAACAAAGAAATGGATCTTTTCATACCCATCTTTTCTTGTACTGTGCAGCCGTGAGGTTTCCTTGATGGTGTGTTGGGTACGTCATCAACAAACGCTTCGCCGCCGCGTCGTGCTTCTCAATCCACTCCGGCTGAACCACCTCGCCACTATGCGTTTCCAGCAGTCAGCATCGTTAACGCACCACCACGCAGCGTACGCACGTGATCAAGTGAACGACCCGTAAGAATATCATATTAAGTGATGTCCGAAAAGTCGAAGTGCAATTTTACCTCCTCGTATTGCTCCTGGGTCAGCCTATAGGTCCGCGCTTCTGCTTTGGTCATCTTCTTTCCCCACTTTGCAGCAGAGTAGTTTATGACGCACTGAATTTGCGCCTCGTAGTGCATGTCTAGCACAAGCTTCTTGCACACTGTCTCCTGCACCTGCTCTGCCTTCTCCTCAAATCCACCAACCAACCTATAGAAGTCCTGCATATAAAGCAGCAATGGATCCACAATCAATATTGCAAAAATGCCCGATAGAATACGATGAATTGAGAAAGACTTACCCACAACTCGGCCTTCACTCGCTCTGCCTTGTTGGCGAAGCATCTGTCGTCCCTCTCGAAAGTGTCGGTGGCTTTCTTGTAGTGTACCCACGTCCGGGCCGGCCTCCCACCTGGTAGAATCACCCTCACCGATCCGAACGAGGCCTGGGAAGTGGTACCTCACCAAAAGACCCAGGATGTCGTTGACCAGGCGGTTGTGAGAACCTGGTTCGATGACTTCCCAACCCCTGCCACAAGTAAAAAAGATGAAATATTAGTCTCTATTGTGATTTCAAGTTCTCAAAGGACAAACATCTGAAATTCCTTACCGTGTGCCTTCGGGTTTAATCAGCGGCCGTTGAGCAACCGGTATCGGCCTCTCCGGGAGTCGCGCGCGACCTCGCTGGTAGACGCTACCAATAGTGTCACCACTAGTGTCGTCCGCCTCGTGCTCCCCCCACTAGCCTCCTCAGCCTCCGGCTCGTAAGCCGCGTCCTGGGGTGGCTCCTCCTCCTGGGCCGGCTCCTCCCGAGCTGGCTCCGCCTGGGCCAGCTCCTCCTCCTCGTGCTCCTCCTCCTCCTCCTGTCGTGCTCTTCTCTTCTTTGCCTTACCCTTGCTGGAGCCACCCTTCCCTGTCACCCTCCTGTACGCAGACGAGCACGAACGGTGAAGGGAGCCGCCCACCATCTTCTGTCACCTGAAATTAAAAACGAGAGACAAGTCAATACGGGGACATAAGACATAATTAAAAATGAACAAGGAATAAGACATAATTGAAAATAAC
The DNA here is from genome assembly GCA_947561735.1 of Cenchrus americanus. Lineage (NCBI taxonomy): Eukaryota > Viridiplantae > Streptophyta > Magnoliopsida > Poales > Poaceae > Cenchrus > Cenchrus americanus. Next base: position 65,067,826 of record OX387240.1, read on the forward strand.
ATAATATTTCAAATAATAATACAATAAGTACGGAGCCTACATGTATTAGTAATAAACATCTTCATGGAGATTATCATGATCAGAAGTCTCATCATCACTATCACGCATGTCCTCCAGATATTCATCCGCTGGAGGAGCGTCAACATCTTGCCCGGCTGCGACTTTCTCAAGTAATACTACGTCGTCGTCATCGGAAATCTCTTCTCCACCGTCATCTTCTACTTCCATTATTTCTAATGCTTCGGTTATGTCTATCACAAAATCCCCCGGGAGCCCATCTTCTTGGAAGAACTCTCCCTCATATGTATTTGGGTCTATGTTGTAGTCTTCATTGTTTGGGACAGGTAGTCTACCGTGTGGCGATACCTTGTACACAACGTCCCAACCTTGTAAACGTTCGTCGGTTTTGCACGGGTATGAGAGATAATACACTTGTGTGGCCTGTTGAGCCACAATGTAGACATCTTCTCCGTCATAGACGGATGACTGTCGAATTTCGACCAGTCCAACATCCTTGGTCTCTTGGGTTTGGTCAGGATCAAACCAATGGAATTTGAATAAAACAGGTTTCAGGGGCTTGCAACCAGGAAACGTGAGTTGACATATTTCTTCAACTATTCCATAGTAGTCTTTTCCATCGGGTGCTCGTCGAACAAACTCCGGAGTTTGTGGTTCTTCGGTTCGCCCGACTCTGCTCGTGACTTTTTGTGTGAAAGTGGTACCCATTCACATCATAGCCGCCGTATGACGCGATCCTTAACTCACAGCCAATGGAAACCTCTCTCAGCTCAGGATCCATCGATTTTTCGCTTTGGCCCTGCAAGTAGAAGCAAGACGTATCATTGTAACATTCGCACCTACGAGGATTGTGTTATGTGAAACAAAAAGTATGAGGCTCTCCTAAATGATCGTACCTTCCGCTTGAACCAAGAAATGAAATCGTGGTCATCAAGAAGTTTATCAACTTCATCCGCCTTGGGTGGATTTCTTCCCCGCCAGAATTGACGGGTAAATTGTCTGTGCGTACGAGGAGGTTAGGTACCGTTATCGAAATGGAAATGATTGATAACTAGTTTGTTGAGAACTTACTCAATATAGGGAAGCACTTCAGTAAGGTTTTTCAGCACATATATCATGACAGTGCGCCACTCATTATATTGCAAGTTCCGATAAGTTGCAACACTTGCTCTTCCGAGTTGCCCTTTGAAGAGGCTGAGGTTCGATTCATTTTCGTCGGCATTGTAGCGAGGGGTTGGATTATGCACGCTTGGAAGGGTGTCAGCATAGTATTTAGTTGTGAAGTTTGTCACCTCCTCAGTACAGTATGCCTCAGCAATGGATGCTTCAATTTTGTTTTTGTTTCTAGTCATCGTTCGAAGAACCTTTAGTACTCTTTCAATTGAATAGCACCAACGACCATGTACTGGGCCCCCCATTCGTGCCTCGTACGGGAGGTGCAAAATCATGTGCTGCATCGGATTGAAAAAGCCGGTGGATAGATCTTCTCCGACTTACAAAGCAACACCGAGCCGCTTCTTCCAATTTTTTTCACTTCGTTTCTTGGACAACTCCTTAGCACAAAGGATGCGGAAGAAATAGCTCAACTCGCAAGCACTTTCCATATGTGGTCAGGTACATAGCCTCGAACCATCACCGGAAGAAGCCGCTCGATCCATATGTGATAGTCATGACTCTTCAACCCATTTATTCGCATAGTGGTTAAGTTCACCCCCCTCCTCAGATTCGCTGCATACCCATCGGGGAACATTAAAGTTTCGAACCATTCTAGTACTTCCTTCCTTTGGGGCTTGGTCAGGACGTATGGGGCTGCAGGCTTTTTCCATCTCTTCCCAGATTTGGGTTTTGGAATGTTGTACTTTGGTCCATCACACAGATTAGCTTGATCAAGTCTAGACTTAACATTGTCTTTTGACTTCTCAGTCTCCATGGTTGTGTGGAACAGTGCCTCGGCAACATTCTTTTCTATGTGCATCATATCAATGTTGTGCGGAAGAAGAATGTCACACATGTAGGGTAGCCTCCACAAGCCTGAAATCTGAGTCCAGTTATGCTCAGAGCCATATCCCTCATAACCGCCTCCTTCTTTTTCCTTGAGCGCGTTTAACTGCGCAAGAATATCGGCACCTGTCAACATCAGTGGTGGGGGGTCTTCAACCACAACACCTTTTGTAAAGTTCTTGGTGTCCTGTCTAAATGGATGGTTCATAGGGAGGAATTGTCGATGCAAGTCAAAACAAGACCTCTTGGCACCCTTCGGCAACCACTTGAACATTAAAGCTTGCTTGCATATTGGGCATGGCCACTTCCCGTGAACACACCACCCTCAGAATAACCCATACACCAGATGGTCGTGCTGGGAGTACATGTACCACATGTACATTTTGAAGTTTGTCCTTGTAGCTCGATCATAAGTACGTACCCTGTCTTTCCAAGGACTTTCCAACTCATCAATCAAGGGCTGCATGTACACACTCATTTTATCCCCTGGGTATCCTGGAATTATCAAGGACACAAATACGAACTGCCGCTTAAACATGATGCCAGGGGGAAGATTGAGAGGGGTAACGAACACGGGCCAACAAGTGTATGGCGCGGCCATCAGTCCATAAGGATTGAACCCATCTGTAGCCAGCGCCACACGTACATTTCGAGCTTCCTCAGCCTTGTCAGGATGACAGCTGTCGAAATATTGCCAAGACTCAGCATCAGCTGGATGTAGCATGATATCTTCACTACGGTATCGTTTGCCTGTTTTGTGCCATGTCATCTGCTTTGCAGTTTCCTCGGTCATGTACATCCGTGTGATCCTCGGTATGAATGGAAGGTACCGTAGGATTTTCACTGGTACGTCGAGTTGCCTCTTATGACCACCACCAGAGTCTAACTCGAGGTACCTAGAGGATTTACACTTAGGGCAGTACTTTGCATCCGCATGTTCTTTTCGAAACAAAACGCATCCATTTGTACAAGCATCTATCGCCTCATATGGCATCTTAAGTACACGAAGGAGTTTCTGTGCCTCGTAACTGCTCTGTGGGAGACTATGCTCTTTCGGAAGCAAACTGCCAATAACTACCAACATTTCATTGAACCCGTCTCGACTGATGCCAAATTTGCACTTTAGGGCCATTAAGCGCCCGATGGTATCAAGTTGAGACACATCAGTGTGCTCGTGAAGTGGTTTCTGTGCGGAAGACAACATGTCGTAATAAGCCTTCGCGGTTGGCTCTGGAGCTTCTTCCATAACTTGGTCAGGCCCTTTATCGAAGTTCCCTTGATGAAAGTCTTCTATCATGTCTCCGCACCGGCTTCGGCATCAAAAGTCTCGATGCGTTGCCTCAAGACCTCTTCTCTCGCACGATGTGCTTCACCATGGCAAATCCACCGGGTATAGTTTTTCACAAACCCATGCGCCACAATGTGTTTACCCATGTTGAGCCTAGATTGGTATTTCGTATTTTCACACTTACTACAGGGACACAGAGCTTTATGTTGTCCTTTCTCAAATTCCTTTTTACAGAATGCATCCATGTTGCGTGCGAATTCAGTGGAGTAGTCTCGCTTATTCCTCCAACCCGTGTACATCCACTCTCGGTTATCCATCCTTTAACTAGTGATATAACAAGTTGGTGCAAAAAACAAAAATCTTAGGAGATTTTATAAAGTAGATTGCTTCTACACGTTGTCTATCATGCTAGTAGTAGGTAAAGATAGGTCCTAATCCCACCCGAGGATGTGTAGACGGGTTTAGTTTCCATGCTCTACTCCGATCTGAGACAGAATTTCGGCAGCACCTCCCCGCTGTTCTCCAGATACACGTCCTAGAAAGGAGATTGTGTAACCAGAGAACAACGGGAAGGTGGTGCCGAAACTCTGTCCCAGATCAGAGCAGAACTTGGAAACTAAACTCATCTACACATCCTCAGGCTGTCCAAAAAACGTGGACAATTCGAAACGGATACAATCATAGATATACAAAGCATATGCATATCTACAACTGTATCCCTTTCGAACGGGAGACGCCTAACTGGGTTACGAGACCTAGGTAAATAAATTGCGGAGGAGGGGGTCATCTGCACATGCTCACCTAGTAGCTCGAACAGGCAACAGCAACACGGTGGACGTCCGAGGAAACGGCCGGGGCTCCTCCTTCGACGGTGGATGCGGCGGTGGGCGCTCTCCTGCAAAATTAGACCAAGGTAACGTAGTTAGATAAAAAATTCGGTAGAACCTCCCCTGTACGGGAAGGTTTCAAACCCTGCAAATAAAAGACCACGACACGAAGGTCGGGCCAAAAAACAAATGCTCTTCCCACGGCTCGATGGCCGGACAAATGAGACTTGCCATTCTTTCCACTTGAGCATAAGCAACATATACCGGTAGTACTCAAATTTTATTCTTTTGAGTTCAATCTACTCATCACAAAATTAATCTTACACAGGTCTACCATCCGCTATGCATCACTACTCATTTATGTAACGAACGATAGATCATCATAGTAGTTTCATCTAAATGCGATAGAGGTTGAGGGAGTGCTAACCGAGAGGATGGCGTACGTGTCGAGACGGCGTGGTGTGAGATCACGGCCGGAGAGCACCACCCATCCTCCTCCTTCTCCCTCTCCTCCTTCCCCCTCTCCTCCTTCTCCCTCTCCTCCTTCCCCCTTCTTCCCTTCTTTCCCTCCCCCCTTCTTCCTTTCCTGCAGTGGTGGCCGGCCGGGGGCGCCGCCGCCGGAGCAGGGAGGTCGGGGGGCGCAGCTCGGGGCGCCCCACCGGCCGGAGCGGTGGCGGGCCGGGGGGGTCGGGGCGAGCCGGGGGCGGGGGGGGGGGCGCGCGGGGTCGGGGGCGGGGCGGGGGCGCGCGGGGTCGGGGGCGGGGGCGCTCCGAGACGGGGGGGTGACGCCTCTAGCGGGCGGGGGGGGGGCGGTGGGCGGCGGCGGTGTGCGGGCCGGCGTCGGCGGCGAGCGGGGGCGGGGGCGGGGCGAGCGGGGGGCGGGGCCGGAGGCGGGGCCGGAGGCGGGGCCGGAGGCGGCGGGGGCGGCGGCGGATCGACGGTGGCGGCGGATCGGCGGCGGCGGGGCGACTCGAAGTTGGGATTGTGGGGGCGGTGGATTGTGGGGGACGAAACGGGGCTGGGAGGTAGGGTTAACCCGAGTCTTTGCCGTGCGCCGCGGGGGCCTGGCGCACGACAAAGACGGGCCCACCTGCCAGTCTTGGTGCCCTGGTGCCCAATAGTACCTTTGCCGTGCGCCACGGGGCCCTGGCGCACGGCACAGGAGGGCCCACCTGGCGGTGCCCTGGTGCCCAATAGTGCCTTCGTCGTGCGCCAATGGGGCCTGGCGCACGGCACAGGAGGGCCCACCGCCGCCCTAGATGCCCTGGTGCCCAACAACGGTGCCTTTGCCGTGCGCCACTGGGGCCTGGCGCACGGCACAGGCGGGCCCACCTGGCGGTTCTCTGGTGCCCAACAGTGCCTTTGCCGTGCGCCACTGGGGCCTGGCGCACGGCACAGGTGGGCCCACCTGCCAGCCTACGTGCACAAGTGCTGACTGCATGTGGGCCCGTTGCCTTTGCCGTGCGCCGCTTTCGTATGGCGCATGGCAAAGAGGCTACATTGAATTTTAATTTTTTGTAAATATTATGTATAAATATTTAAATGGATGTAAAAATTACCATAAACTAACACGAGACAATTGCATGTTGTATGTTCACTAGAGAAAACGTTTTGGAGTCAAAAACAAAATTCAAATTTTACTAAGTTTACAAACCAAAGGAGATCACTCTAAACACTTTAGAACTTCTAGTGAGATGCTTCAGTTTGTGAACACTATGCGTGACAAAATATTCAAAACCTTCCCTACTCTTTATCACAACATTCCCATACCATATCATGACGTCTCGATGAATCTCATGATTTTCTAACTTCGTTTGCATTTTTACAATTAAAAAACTTTACCAATGAACGCCGATTCTCATCCTTCGCGAATCAAATGTACATAATTTTAACCAATGTGGTCAGTAAGGTCTTAAAAAGGACTCAGTTACACGAATATCATTTTTCCACGAACTTTACCTTATCATTTCATGTACTTGCAGTTCAATTTTGATTTAGTGAAGAAAATCCTTTTAAGGAAAGAAATTCATTAAAAATACCAAATAAATCGAGATGAGTACCAATTTGAGATACTGAGCACAAAGTAATGCATTTGTAGTGGACAAATCAAAAGAAATCAAAAAAATAAAGTTTTAAAATAATCTTTGCCGTGAGTCGCTAGGAAACGCACGGCAAAGATGCATCTGTGCCGTGCGTTCACGTGGGGCGCACGGCAAAGATACATCTGTGCCGTGCGTTTCATAACGGGCGCACGGCAAAGGCTAACGACCGTTAGCTCCGCCCCAGCCGTCCGCCGTGTCATGGGCGGCGCACTTGCCTGGGCCTCTTTGTCGTGCTCTGTACTTCGACGCACGGCACAGGCCGATCTTTGTCGTGCGCCTAGGGAGCGACGCACGGCAGAGAGGTCTGCACCGTGCGTTTATCGGAGCCGTGCGGCGTGGCGTAGGCGCACGGCAAAGAGTGGCCTTTGCCGTGCGCCCGATAGAAAGCGCCCGGCAAATCCTTTGGCGCACGGCAAAGGCCGTCTTTCCAGTAGTGACGGTGGAGCTCTCGCACATTGTGGAGAATCTTGCGCCTGGCTCTCCTTGTTCATCGTCGCCTCCAGTTCCACGACCATCACGGGGGTGCCCTCCGACTTTCGCCATCGTGCAGAGGGTCTCCGAGTGCCTGGATCAAGCTCCTACCTCCGGCGGCCCACTCCTCCCTTTCCATGTTCTCTCACTTCCCTCCGACGCCGGGGAGCAGCTGCATGCGAGCAGTGGAGCACAGGGCGACGACGAGTTGCAGGCAACGGTGCCGGCCACCCCTCCACGCGTCGGCCCCGCGCCCTCCTCCATCCGCCGGAGCCTGGAAGGCTGAGCGCTCACCGCCGCGCAAATGTGCTCCGCGTCGCGCCTTCCGAGTCGCGGCAAGCCGGACGAAGGGAGTTTTTTATTGATACGGAGAAGGGAAATTTGGGTGGGTCCAGTGGGTACAGACGGGCAGGTGCCTGGCCACCATTGCCGGATCCACCAGATCGTCCGCAAGCAGCTCCACTCCGCCACGACTACTCGCGGCGACCTCCGTCATCGGCGCAGAGCGGATAGGCTCTGCGTCCTGGATCTCCGGAGAGCGGATAGCCACCTCCAGGGCAACCTCTGGTGGTACGGTGGCCTCCCCTCCTCCGGTCGCCGTGGCGGCTTCCTCGGCGACCTCCTGCATCGGCTCGGGGGCTCCCTCAGGAGCCTCCGGCGCCTGTGGTGTCGACTTCTCCATGGGCACCACCGCAGGGATGTCACTCCCTTCGGCCTCTACGCCTGACAAGAAGATGTCAAGATCATCAGCAACTACGACTACTCCATGGGGAAGATCAAATCCACAGCAGAACACTTACCCTCGACAACGCTGGCCTCGGGCAACACAGCTTCAGCAACCGGCGCCTCGGACTCCACCTGGGGAGCGGGAGTTGACTCCTCGATGGGCGGCGCGACTTCCTCTTCCGCCACCGTCGTGGAGGGCTCATCTCCCTCCCAGGACAAATCTGTTGATTTCCTGCAGAAGTACACAAAGCTAGTTGTAATTCAAGCTCGACTACTACACCAAGTACTACTCGGGCAAGTTCAGTACTTACAGGCTAGACCGGACTATCGTCACGGTCGGCGCTCCAAGGATACTAGCAATATCCACCAGCCCAGCTTCGGTGGGCGCCTCCTCTTGCGCCTCTGTGGTTGTTGCTCCTCCTCCAGCAGCAGTAGCCGGCGCAGCACTCTCCTGCGCTCCCGCGGCTACTACTTCTTCAGCGGCAGCGACGCGGGGATCCGTGCTCCCCTGTGGAGCAGGGGGCTGGCGCTCCAACTGCGCCAATAGCTCTTCGACAGTGGGGGCTGGACTACGACTTCCAGCGGGCTCCCCCACTGTGTTCTGTTCGCCTTCGTCGCCCTCCTCGACGGGCTCCGTCGGCGGCACCTCCTGCAGCCAAGGGAGATCAATCGTCACGCAAGCATACTCGTACGATGGGTACTCGACTATACTAGTCAAGGACTTCTTACCTCTTGGGGCGTGGTCTCCGTGACCTTGAGTTTCTTCCTCACCCGCTTGCGGGCGGGGTTGCGCGGCCTCCGTGGCGGCGCAGCCAGACTAGCCTCCAGGCTAGTCGGCGGGTCTTGTACAAGAGGAACATGAGGCAAGCCTGGACGGCTAAACCTCGACCGCAGCTGGAAGCGGTCCTGCAGCGTCTCGTCGTCGTCATCGTCGTCCTCGTCGGAGGTGTCCTCCACGATGACGGAGTCATCGCCTTCGCCGACTTCTCGCCGCTCCTTGGCTTCGGCTTTTCCTTCGCTCGGAATCTCGATTCCATGAGGGGGCGGCTGTGGCTCGGAGACGAACATTTTCACGTCCTCCTGCAAGGCACAAGACATCAGCGCGACTACTAACAAGCAAGGACTACTCGACTAGGGGAGTATGACTACTCACCTCCTTTGGCGGGTGCGCGGCGGAGTACTCCTGGACAGGGCACGCCGTGTACGGCAGCATATCCTTGAAGATCCGCATCAGCCTCTCGATGATGTCGTCATCGTCAATCTCGCCTCCGGGCATCCACGACGTGTCGTCGTCACCAGTGTACTCGAAGACCAAGGTGTCGCGGGCCATCAGTGGCTGCACCCTCCGCTTCATGAAACTGAAGGCCACATGCTCGGCTCTCAGTCCAGCTTCTTTGAGCACCTTGATGCGTGCCAGCAGCTCGGGGAGCTGGATCCCTTCCTGCATTGTGGGCTCTGTGTTCCACCAGTCGCGGTGCCTGGGCTGCCTCCCACTCGGCCTCGGCAGGCCGGGGTGGTGGTTCGTGATGTAGAACCATCTCGTCTTCCAATCGGTGTTGGAGTCAACAAGCTTGTACACCAGGTACTGCTCAGCGGCGTCTTCTCTCAACTGGATGTCGGCCCCTCCGACTACTCGTGGATTGCTGGCGCTCGGCTGCGGCTTTACCCGGAAGAACTTCCGGAAGAGGATCCAGTGCGGCTTGATCCCAAGGAATGCTTCACAAAAATGAACGAAGACTGCGGTATGAAAAATGCCGTTAGGGATCAGATTAAGGTACTCAACTTCGTAGTACCCGAGGAGGCCCTTGAAGAAATTACTAGCCGGGAGCGCGAGTCCGTGCTCCACGAACCGCGCAAACATCGGAATCTCGTCTTCGGCTTTCTCCATCGGATACGAATCTCCGGCGGCGGCCCTCCACATATCAACCTCCTTCTCCCGGATAAATCCGTTGTTCAGAAGGGCCAAGAGATCTTCGGTCTTCACCTTTGACTTCTTCCACTCACGGCTTGGATCTGCTCGCGGTGGAGACATCGGCGGCACTGCTCCAGTGGTAGCCGCGGCGGCCTCTTCGCGGCCCCTCTTCTTCCCGGCGGCCTTCGCAGATTTGGACGGTGAAGGCTTCATTCTCCAAGTACAGGGCGTCTTCACACGCAACCGCTCGGGGGCTACCCTAAAAGCTTTGGGTGGCGGCGCACTTGGATCTACTGCGGCGGCGGCGTGTGCTGGAAGTGGATCTATCTCAGATCGAATCGAAATGACTACAGCGCGGATGGGTGAAAAACCTTAAGGGTTTTGGCTTCTATTTATAAGTCAAACCGGCTCCGCAACGGCCGGCTGGATAAGTCCACGCGCGGCTGACTTAGCGGCTAAGCGCGTCTCTTCGCATTCTACTAGTCGACGCGCCTCACCTCGGGGGCTCGGCTACTCCTGCTCGACTACCTGGGAAGCGACAAGACTCAGGAGCATCTCAGGACACATTCTTCAAGATGACCCTTCAATTCGAGAGGAAGTACTCGACTCAAGGCTCGGGGGCTCCGTGCCACGTGTCCTTCGGTTTTTTCTCTCCGGATTTTTCGGGATTTTCTTGCCAAGACTTCGTATGGACCCTCGGCCCGTAGCCTCGCGGCTCAACCTAAGGCTCGGGGGCTACTCCATATGGAGTGCGATTTTGCAATCGCACCTCCATATCAGCTCCGGCTTCAAGACAAGGCGGGCATTTTTTGAAGACCTTCGAAGGCAGCACTCAAGGATGCTTGGGACTACTCGAGAAGACTTTAAGATTGCTCAAACATCAGCTGGAGTACATTCCAGCCTCGGGATGCTTCGACTACTCTTGAGGACTTTTGACTTGTAGTACTCGGGGACGCTTGGGGACTACTCGTTAAGGCCGTCAAGACTACTTGAAGCTATCCTTCTCGACTACAAAGTACTCGGGGGCTTGTCGTATGGACCTCCCTGGGCCCACTACCTCGGTGGGTACCAGGACCGACTACTCGGTGGGCCCCTGGGACTACCCGGCTTGCGCAACATGGCATCTGATGGCGTGGAGCACAAGGACTACAAAGGAGTAGTACTCGGTTAGGGAGTTGTACATGTTCCGCACTGTATGGAGGATTCCTAGACGTACTCGACTAGTACTCTCTCCCTACTCCGACTTGTAACCCTGCCTCCCGGACTATATAAGGCGAGGCAGGGACCGTTCTCTAGCAACACATCTCATCTCATACAACCCACGGCGCACTATTGCACCATCTTGTAATCGTGCCCAATCAATCCAGAGCTACGCAGCATACAGGACGTAGGGTATTACGCACCTCGCGGCCCGAACTTGTCTAAATTGTGTGCCACGTGTCTCTTCCTTCGAGTTACCGATCTCGGTGAGGCCATATTCATCTACTTCGGGTACTCCCCTTAGTAGGTTGCCGGTCTAAAACACCGACAGCTACAGCTATACATGCACCAGATCGTTGGCATTGACCATAACAACCGGCACTTTCCTTCAGCCAACTACAAGGAAGGGGAAACCTAGATCACCAAAGGTTGCCAGACTTATGGAGAAGCTTCCTCAACCATATCCATCGACCAAAACATCAGCCAACTTTTTGAGCTCTTCTTCAAAGGTTTTGCCAATCCCCTTTGGCTCCCATATCTAAACAATGACAACTTGACTCTCCTTTGTGAATTCAGTTTTGAAACCGGATGCAATGATGTAAAATCCGTAGCAATTTTCAACATCTTCATTCATCCATGCATCCTGCCAGCAGAATTCAGTGGAGGAAGGCAAAATCAGAGCATCTTTGAATACTACCAACCAAATATGATGGCCAGATAGCTAGGATGTGGCCAAGTGCCCCCAAGGCTATTTCTTCATGAATTCCTCAAGCCCAGAGAGGATATTAAGGAAGTTCTGCAAGCAAAAAGGGTCTTTGAGTATCAATGCAGCTCAACTATTTATGCACCTAGGCCCTTTGTGCCAACAACAATAGCTCATCCCTCCTTTACTTCCTGGTGGCAAGAATTCCATGATCACACCTTCAATGAGCCAGTACATTCTTTTTGTCTTGAGATAATGCCTGATTTCCACCCAATTTCAGAGGTAATGTACTTATTTTTTCCTCTTTCTCAATCATGTCCCTCTTTACTGATCATGATCCTTTGCCATTTTCTGCAGGATACAGTGCCTGCCCCTCGTGATAGGACAATCTCTTACAACATTGCAGGCCCAATCTCTGCCTTGGGATTTAACTCCACCACCTTGGCTCAACTGATGTCCATATATGCCACATCAGACCCAACTCTCATCAGTTCAACCTCTGATAAAAGGAAAGCTCCATCCCTGGTTGCTCCTCCAGCTGCCAAGAAGAAAAGAACATCTAAAAGAGTTCTTATTGAGGTAGACATCTTTTCCTTCCTAAGCATAAAACCACTCTTCATCCTGATAATTTTTTCTTGTATAATTTCAGACCAGAACTCAGCAACCAATAATCACTACAGAATATGCCAATGCCCCATCTACTGGTAAGATCTTCACCATATCTTTCCCTTTTTTTAAACCTTTTCTTCATTGGCATTTACCCTCTACTTATTATTTGTAGACAAAACATTGGTGAGCCAAACTGTGGAAAGTTCTTTTCCTCAACATGTTTCAAATCCAGCTTCACCAAGGATCCAACCATCCTCTCCTCAAGCAGAAGCTCCAGCTTCACCAAGAACTCAGCCATCCTCTTCTCAAGCAGAAGTTTCAGCTTCACCAGGAATCCAACCATCCTTTTCTCAAGCAGAAGTTCCAACTTCACCAGGGATGGATCCATCTTCTCCTCAGCCAGAAGCTTCAACCCTACCAAGGACTCCACCAGCTTCTCCTCAGCTAGAAGCTTCAGCTTTACCAGGGACCCCTCAAGCTTCTCCTCGACTGATCACCCAGGAACCCCTTCTTGAGCCTGAAAAACTTCCTTCTCCAACTCAGGAGGCCAGGAATGAGGTAAGCATGAATATTTATCTCTTTTATTTCCATTTAATAAATTATCCTTAATTCGGCAAGTCTTTCTTTTCAGGATCAAGCTACGTCACCACCAAGCTTTTCTTTTACTGTGGATGACTTAACTGCCGAAAAAGGAGATGAGGCATCTTCAAGCCAAGCTTTATCAGAGGAAAATCAAGCAAAGCTAAAAGAAGTTCTCTCTTTGCTGCAAAGGGACATCCAGGATCAAGTCAGGGACGTGGATCTTTTAGAAGAAGTGCTTGAATCCATCAACCAAGAGCTTCCTGATGATATCAAAGCCTCCTTGGAGCCTATCTCACAATTGGATAATCACTTTGCAGCAGTGTGGCGAGCTTTGAAGAATCAATCCTCCCGACCAACCCTGTAACAAAAGAGAGCCCAAGCCAAGCAATTCGTGAAAGACTCACAGGCTCAAATCCAAAACAATAAGGAATTGCTGGCTGAACTGCAGCCTGCACTTGAATTGAAGATCGCCAGAAAAGCTGCAATAGAAGCCGAACTGAAGAACTTGACAGATGAAATCGAGGCTGACAAGAAAAAGATAGCCGAACTTTATCAATCAACAGAGAAGATCCAAAAGGAAGCTACAACAGCCTTGATTGAATCAAATCAGCTCAAGACAAAGCTCTCTGCTCTGTCTAAAACCCAAGAAGCTGATCAGAAATTGCTGGAAAACATCAGCAAGATGATATCAGATGCTTCCAGTGTAATCTCAAAATACTTGGGTATATGATTGTATCAAACAATTTGTAGCCGAATGGTTTATCGTCCTTGTAATTTTGCTCACCATAAGCTTTATTTTCCAATATTTGTTTTGCCTTACTTTAGCGAGCAACCCTCAGATGATTCATTCGGCAACTCCGGCTAAACAGCATTAGACCCGAATAGCAACCCGACCGAAACTCAGCCGAATTTCAACCAGTCAAACCAAATATGACTCAGCTTGAATCCCAAACAACCCGACGACGATTCGGTTAAGGAAGTCTCTCCACCTCCCATATTTCTCGGGATATGCACCACGATCTCTTTGCTAGTCCCATAAATAAGAACCTCGGGTGCCCCTAGCCTTTCACCAAGTTCTCTGCTTTCAAGCCTTTGCCAATCTAAACTTCTCTTCTCTAGCACTAGTACTCCAAAAAGCTTAATGGCAGGCAGCAGCAACAGGCGTCGGGCCAGCGACGAGGCCGAAGGGAGTCGCGCTGGTGCTCGCCGGAGGTGGTGATCGTCAATTTCTTCACATCTTTTTCTAGATTTCCTTTTGTTTCTGACAACCCTCTTCGTGTTTTCAGGTTCATCCAGTGGAACCCTGCTCCTGCACCGGCCACGACTCCGGCCATGGTGGGCGACTCCTCGGGATCGTCCGGCTATTCCCACTCCCCCAGCTCGCGCTACAGCGATCGCGACGCCCGCAGGTTCAAGGCGGAGCGTGATGAAACCCGGCGCGAGTTGGGGGACGTCTCCAAAAAGGCCGGAATCGCCGAGCTCGAATGGGAGCACCAGCGCAAGCAGCTGCTGGAGGCCATCGACGGTGAATCTTGTGATTTATTTAATCTCAACTCAACTTTGAACTAACCACCATTGCTCCGTGATTGCTGCAGACCGCGACGCCGAGCTCAACTGGCTGAAGACGCTGGTGAAGAAGCTGGCAGACAAGGTGAACGCCCCAGAAGACACACCGGAAGCTCACCTTGGCGCGGTGAAAGACAGCGTCGACGAGGTGGCTCTCCATGGCGTCCGTTTGGGCACCACCTTGGGCCTGGCTTCCATGGCGACGCATACCGGCGTCGACTACTCCACGCGGCCGCGCGGCTTCCATGGTGGCGCGCCGGAGGACGTCGACGACATCGAGGTCACCCTGGAGCGCCTCGACGGCCACGGCGACGCCATTGCCGATTCCATTCATCCCCAGTCTGTGCTGAACAGGCTTTTTGATTAGTTTGTACTAGGGATGTTGGAATTTCGGCAATAAATATGAAATTTTATCTTCTGCATTTGTGTTGTGATGATTTCCTTCGATTTGTGCATGCGAACCTTTACTATTTTGAACGCATTCGGGAACTTTTATCCTAGCCGAATACGCACAAACTCTTGCCCCTTGGCGTAACATCCACAGAAAATCCTCTTTCGGGAGCCATGAACACTGTTCAATGAAAAACCCTTCGCATTCGGGGAGAAAACCCTGCCGTTTGGTATTCCCATTAATGTACGCCAGCCAGTCATCACTCCCGATGCGCTCCACGGCTAATAAAATAGCCCCCTTGGTGCTCTGCAAATCCACTCGCATACACTTCCATCATTTCACGTCCTCTCATCTTGCTTTCCAGAGGAAAAAACTCCTAAGGCCATGGTGGACAAGGGGAAACAGCCAGTCGAGGAGAGCAGCACTCCACCAAAGAAGCAAACCATTCGAGAGTAAGTTTTTCTTCTCAATCCTTTCTCTTGCTCTCGACTGCAATCTCATGATTCACCTTCTTTTGTTTTCAGTCCTGACTTGCTCCCAGAGGAGATCTTTGGAACTGAAGAGGTTCCCGGGTACATCCTCTCTGATTCCTCTGCTGAAGAAGAAGACGCCACACCGGAACAGAAGACCAACCATCAATTGCGCTGTCGCATCCGGCATCTAGAACACAACCTGCGGGACATCACCGCTCGCTGCAGTGCCGAACGTGAACGCCGCATGAGCTTGGAAGCGTTGGTAGGAGGTAAGATCTTCATCCTCATTTGATTCCCATGTTTAAGTTTCAGATCTCACTTTCAACAAGAATCTGTTCCTTTTCTTCAGATGTTTCTGACAGGTATAACAACTTGAAGGCTTCCTGGGACAGCCTGATGGAACCTGCAAGTCACGGCAATCCTCGAAGCTTCTACGTTGTTGTCACGGTGGTCCTAGAACAGCTGAAGAGGGAAGAGCTGAAGAGGAAAAAAGCGGAATCAAAGAAATGAAGCATACTTTCGCTTCTTCCTCCAGGCCTTCTGCTTCCCACATGCTTCCTTTTGTAATCTTAGGTAGCTGGGTTGCCAAATAAAGAACCTGCAAGAAACGTTTGTAACGTAGAACATTTTTTGTGCCAAGGGTAATACACTTCAGTATTGGCCATCTCCTTTGTTAGGACTTTTGTTCTGAAGGCGACTTCTTTCCCGAACGCCGGCTATTTCTATATTTCTGATGCTTGTAATCCTGATGCTTGTAATCAACGATCAACTTCAATACTAGGATAATATTTATTCAAGTATCTCATGTTTATAGCAGCAGTAAACTCTTCTCCTAGTAACGTTTTCAAGATATATGCATTTCCACGCATACATCTAACTACCCGAAAAGGACCTTCCCAATTCGGGGACCATTTGCCGAACGTACTCTACTTAGTCCCAATCGACAGTAATACTTTACAAACCAAATCCCCTTCTGCAAATTGCTAGACTTTTACTTTCTTGTTGTAATACTTAGCAACTCGCATCTTGTTCTTCTCAATGTTTTCCAAGGCCCTAAGACGAATCATATGCAAATCCTCTAACTCGTCCATCATTAATCCACTGTAATCTTTGGAACTTAAATCCTTTTGCAAAACCACTCTCCTCGAGTCTGATTGCATTTCCCATGGCAAAATAGCATGATGCCTGTAAACCAACTCATAAGGAGATGTTTTTGTAGCTCCATGAGGGGCCATTCAGTAAGCCCACAAGGCTTCATTGAGTACCGAATGCCACCTTTTTGGCTTCTGATCAATCTTCTTTTGTATAATCTTGATCATGGTCTTGTTAGAAGACTCTGCCTGACCATTAGCTTGGGCATAATAAGGAGAAGAATTCAACAATTTGATCCCCATGCTTTCAGCAAATTCTCTGAACTCTGAAGATGTAAACTGAGTCCCTTGATCAGTTGTAATCGTTTGAGGAATTCCAAATATGTAAATGATGTGCTCCTTGACAAACTCAACCATATTTTTTGATGTCACCTTCTTCAATGGAATTGCCTCAACCCATTTAGTGAAATAATCTGTTGCCAAAAGCACAAACTTATGCCCCTTGCTAGATGGAGGATTTATTTTGCCAATCAAATCTATACCCCATCCTCTGTATGGCCATGGTTTGATAATAGGACTCAAAGTTGATGCTGGAACTCTCCGAATATTTCCAAACTTCTGACAATCTTGACACCCTTTGTAATACTCAAAGCAATCTTCCAGCATCGTCGGCCAATAACATCCAGTGTGCCTGATAACCCACTTCATTCGGTAAGCCGATTGATGTGCTCCACACAGCCCATCGTGCACTTCACTCATCATTTTCTTTGCTTCTTCTTGACCCAGGCATTGTAGCAACAACCCATCTAATGATTTGTAAAACAAACATCCATCAAGAAGAAAAAACTTTATAGCTTTATACCTGAGCTTCCTAGAGACCTTTCGGGATGGATTTTCCAGATAATCAACAATTTCTTTTCTCCAATCATCTCCTGCTAGATCATTTCTGAAAGCACACACATCATTGTCAAATACTTCCTGATTTTCCCTATAACCCGAAGCACTTTGAGCCAGCCTATTTGCCTCTTCATTGTGTTCCCTAGGAATATGTTGTGGAATCACTAACTGAAAACTTTTCAAGATCTCCTTGCATTCCTCGTAGTAATTCCTCGGGATATCATTTCTACACTCATATTGGCCATTCAATTGTTTTATAACTAATTCTGAATCTCCATAAATTTCAACTGAAATAGCCTTTGCTTCTTTCAAATACTGAAGCCCTCTAAGTAATGCCTCATATTCAGCTTGATTATTTGTGATAGTAGGTTGAATAGGAATAGCAAACTCAAACATCTCCCCTCTGGGTGAAATCAATAAAATTCCTACTCCACCACCTTTGCCACATGAGGATCCATCAAAGAACAAAGCCCAAGGAGTAATTTCAAGCAAAGCAATTGATGGATCGCGATGTTCAGTAATGAAATCAGCAATAATCTGACCTTTAACAGCTTTTGCCGATTCGAATTTCAACTCAAACTCAGACAAAGCTAAAATCCACTTGCCAATCCTTCCATTCAAAATTGGCATAGATAACATGTGTTTAATTACATCAAACTTTCAATATACAACGCATTCGGCATTCAACAAATAGTGTCGAAACTTCGTACATGAGTAATAAACACACAGGCAAAGTTTCTCCGCAGCTGAATATCTTGTTTCGGGATCAAGTAATTTTCGGCTAAGGTACGCATCTACTCGTTCCTTTCCCTCAAATTCTTGTATGAGGGCCGATCCAATCGTTTGGGTATCGGCCGCCACGTACAACTTAAAAGGCTTGTTCAATTATGGAGGCACCAACACTGGCGGTTCCTTCATGTACTCCTTGATTTCATCGAAAGCCTTTTGTTGTTCGTCACCC
Organism: Cenchrus americanus; assembly: GCA_947561735.1. NCBI lineage: Eukaryota > Viridiplantae > Streptophyta > Magnoliopsida > Poales > Poaceae > Cenchrus > Cenchrus americanus. Next base: position 65,085,644 of record OX387240.1, read on the forward strand.
CATACAAACTTCTGATCCTTCTTGATCCTCAACAGTGGAGAGAAAGGCAACACCTTTTGTGAAAAATTTGAAATAAATCTTCTCACAAAATTGATCTTGCCGAGCAGTGATTGCAATTCCTTGAGATTAATTGGAGGAACAACTTTATCAATAGCTTTCATGCTTTTCTTGCCAACTTCTATTCCTCCCTCATGCACCAAAAATCCTTAGAACTCTCCAGCTGAAACCCCAAAGGCACACTTGTTCGGATTCATCTTAAGCCCATGTTTTCAGGTGCAATCTAGAGTTTTCCTCACATCATTCAAGTGTGATTCATGATCCAAAGACTTGATCACGACATCATCAATGTATATCTCCACAATTTTGCCGATCAACTCATGAAAATATAATTCATGGCTCTTTGATAAGTTGCACCGGCATTTTCAACCCAAATGTCATGACAATCCATTCAAAAAGGCCAATATGTCCGGGACATCTGAAGGTTGTTTTTGATATATCTTCTATTGCCATAAAAATTTGATTGTACCCTGCATTGCCATCAATGAAACTAATAACTTTATGTCCAGCAGCGGCATCAACCAACAAGTCAGCAACTGGCATTGGATATCCATCCATGGGTGTAGCTCTGTTTATATCTCTAAAGTCTATGCAAACCCTCATTTTTCCATTTTTCTTGTAAACAGGGACAATATTAGAGATCCACTCTGCATATCTACATGGCCGAATGAAATTTGCTTCGATCAATCTCTCAATTTCATTTTTCACGTCAGCCAATACTTCATCCTTATAGATCTTTCGGGGAGGTTGCTTGTAAGGTTTAAAACCAGGCTTGATTGGCAACCGATGCTCAACAATGGAACGATCCAAACCAGGCATCTCCGAATAATCCCAAGCGAAACAATCTTTGTATTCTTTCAGCAACTTGATCAACTCTTTTCTGAAACTTGAATCCAAGTTAGCACTGATAAATGTCGGCCTTGGCTTGTCACCATCTCCAATGTCTATTTCTTCCAATTTGTCAGCCGACATGAATCCACGCCCTAACTTTCCACCAGTTCCATCAATTGGATTATCCATTAAAAATTGCTATAAGAGCCGACTGCTTGAATCGGCTGTTGATCACTGCTGACTGGTTCAACAGGACCTTCACCCCAGTCCTTGCCTGAGAAGCAATCTATGCCTTGATACTCCCAGAAGGCTGGTTCCACGTTAGCCACGCTTACTGAACCATCTTCTTGGACCACTTCGATATCATCATCCACCCATTGAACAAGTTGTTGATGCATGGTAGATGGGATGCAGCGATTTGCATGGATCTAGTCCCGTCTAAGCAGCAAGCTATATGCCCCTTTGCCCTCAATGACAAAAAAGGTCGTGAGCAAGGTCTTAGATCCGATCATCAGATCCACATGTACACAGCCCTTAGTGTCTGAAGGATTCCCAGTAAAATCATTCAGAACTATACTTGTTGGCGTCAGATCCCCAGGGCCCATACCAAGCTTCCTGAACGTAGTGTACGGCATCACATTGACCGCAGCTCCACCATCAACGAACATCTTGGTCAATGGCTTCCCATTGACATATCCTCTCAAGTACAGCGGTCTCATATGCCAATTCTTGGCTGGCTTGTCAAAGGTTGCTTGCTTGGCCAACACTAGTTGTGCCATCAGCCCAAGTTGCTCAGCCTCATCGATGCCTGGCGATGCCTCTTCCTGCACAACCTGATTAGCTGGAGCCATGAATTCATTCGGCAAAAAGCATACCATGCATGTAGGAGCCGAATGACCAGATCCATCAGGCTTGTCTTTTGGACGCCACACCTATTTCCTCTTGATCCTTGCCTGCTTCAACTCTTGATTCCTCAAGCGTTGAACTCTTCTCTTTTGGCTTCTCCTCAAGCCAGGTGGGCACCACTGTCCTTTCTGCCAGACATATTCACATTCTTCTTCTTCATGATCAATCCATCTGTGATCAGCATATCTTTTCCTTGGTTGATTATTAACTTCATTTATTTTTATGCGCCAACCGTCACTAGGATGTATCCTTCCAATTCTTTCATGGACGGATCGACGATTGACAGTATCCTGCCTATACTCAGTATATTTATCACTACATCCAGGACAATTATTCAACGTGGGGAGCTTTAGTCCTTCGTTCCAGCAGTTCCTGAAGAACGCACATCCCCAATGCGCACGCTCTTGTTCTCGCGCATGCTCTTCTCGTTCTTTCCTGTGCAATTCTTCTTCAAACCTTCGCTTCTCCTCCTTGTACTTTTGTTTCTGGTAGCATTCTTTCTCTTGCTGACGCTGCCACTTGTTAAGGAGAACACGCGAAGTCACCCTGGGTTTGGATTTGGAGGATTCCCCTACTTCAATCTGACTTTTCAGGATGCGAGGCACTTCCTTGTGGACTTGTTCAATTGTCACTTGTTGAGCAGGGTCAACTGATCCATCCTGCTTTCCCTCGCTGAAGTCAAAACCTGTACTTTTCCTTTTTCCTCAGCAGTCACCATGTTGACTGAAAACCCAATCATGTTTTGAGGAAAAGGATTGCCATCCAACTTCATTTTATTATCAAATTTCAGATGACCTTCTTGGATAGCCTTTTGAATTCTCATCCTAAAAACCCTGCACTCATTGATGGAGTGAGAATTCTTGTCATGAAACCCATAGTATCTCTTTTCTTTGACTCCATCAGGCCGAAGCATAGAATGCCCCTCTGGCAACTTGATTCGGCATTCCTTTACAAGGAACTCAAAGAGCTTATCAGCCTTGGTCACATCAAAATCATAGGTGCCCTTGGCTTGCTTGACCCATCTCTGGTTCACTATTAACGGCTCTTTGCCCCCACACCATTTCAGCTGCAGCTATTTCCTCTTCATCATCAAATTCCTCTCCTTGATCAACTCTTTCGAGGAATTGGTTGTAGATGTCAACAATATCACTGTGTTTGGTGAACCTGGAGTCTTTCTTGAAACCATAAGCCTGGTTGCTCATCAGTGACAGTCTGTGCGACAATTGGCCAAGATTATCGAACTCCATGCCGAATAGCTTTTCCCGAATAGCTGGCAACATACCTGCTACAGCCATACCAGCCAATTGATCATCCGGTAGGTTCAAAGAGAAGCACATGCTTTTGGTCTCTCTGAACCTCCTAAGGAACTCCATTGGAGTTTCATTGTTCCTCTGTCTCAGGGTAGTCAGATCAATTAGCTTCTTCTCATTGCTGCTAATGAAATAATGAGCATGAAATTTCTGCTCCAAATCTCTCCAAGAGCAGATTGATTGAGCAGACAAAGAAGTAAACCATGTAAAGGCTGGGCCTTTCAATGATAGGGGAAAATATCTGTGGGTTTTGCCATTTACAAGCTAAGAAGATTTGTGGCAAAGCATTTGATGTTTATTTTCACCTCTGGAGCAATGGTGCTCCACACTGGGAGAGAGAAAAGCGCATTTGGGAGGCTGAAGAAGCCAAGAAATGGTCTCTTGTTCTTTCTAAAAAGCAAAAGAAAATTTCTAATTCACTTGAGAAAAGGAAAAAAGATCGTTTTGCAGAGAAGATTGTTCAGAATTCGCCAGTTCGTAAATCTCACCCTATTGAGGTCCGTCAATCTGTCAAGATTGGTTCTTTCAGTATTGATTTATCTGATTCTCTAAAGCAAGCAAATGTTGTGAAATCTGTATTTGGTATTCTTAAGGCCACTGTTTCCACTGAAATTTCATGTTCTTCAGAATCAGATCATGGTTCTTAGAGTGTTGGAATTTTGAATCCAAATTCAAAGTCTATTTGGAAACGGAAATCTTCCTCCACCAAGGTTCCCCAGGGCACAGCTGAACAGGCCACTACACCTCGTGTCACCCGAAGGAGTTCTTTTCCCCATGCAGCCTCTCCATCTTCACTTAATTGCTCTGCTAATTACTCCTGGGAGCTCAACCGTATTCGACGCTTGGGGGGATGTGTCCGCTGTCTCGATTTTAATCACTCTAAAAGTAATTGCTCTTTCTCTCTTCGGTGTGCTGCTTGTTTCAAACCGGGGCATAAATTCAAATTCTGTTTGACCAAGAGTAAACCAAAGGTTTTTTGGAGGCCCAGGAATGTAGACGCGCAGCCCAACCTAGATACTCAGAGGTCAAGTGAATTCCAAGGGTCGGACGCCTACAGTGTTCCTCCCCCAAATCAAGCTCCTGCTACAGAAAACCCCACCCCTCACTCGAAGCATCCCGCCTCGGAGGCTACACACCATTGCTGTCAGTCCTCCTCGTCGCCGCTTGAGGATGAGATGGCCAACTTTCCGGTGAACCCTGATCCTTTTGTGCCGGATGGTTTGGGGATTGAGGATTGGGCCAGGCCTGCATGTGGAAGAATCATCAGCAGCGACAACCCGCCCCAGCGACACGATGAGTATGCTATCATCACGCTCAATCCTCCCCCTCCTCAGAATCAGCTTCATGATGCTATGGAGGAGATTGTGAATTTTCTTGAGAATGTGCATCATGCCAACATTCGGTCTTGCTGTTTGTCCCCGCTTGGGTTATGCCTAGTGCAGTTTTCTTCCTCCCTTGAAAGACAAGTGATGATCAATCTCAGTCCCTTGCAGTTGGATAATATTCGTGAAATTGAAATTGTAGAGCATGATAGAGGTCTCAACTTCCGCAGTTGTCCTTTTACCCGAACCTGTTGGATCATGTTTTTAGCTTTCCCGTTGGATTTTCAGACTCGTGATATTATTTCCCAAGCTGTGGGGCTGTTTGGTTCAGTTAAAAATTGGATTGATAACTCAAGATGTCGTTCTCATATCCTTCTGAGATGCAATGTTACCTTGGTCAGCAGAATCCCTAGAAGCATCATCATCAGTGAAGGAAATCCGATGGGTGATCACGGTAATAGCTGGACTGTCCCAGTTTTTGTCCTTTCCAGTCACCAAAATGATGTGATTGCTGGGGATGAGGATCCTATCCCAGCCAACGGCAATCCTCATCCTGAAGCGGGTCACCCCAGAATGTTATGGACAATCATCCTTTTCAGGATAATGATAACCAAATCCAAGGCCATTTTGAAGATGTTGGTGATCTGAATGAAGTTCAACAAGAGAATATCAATCAGGGTTGGGAGAGCCTCCTCCTCCCCCCAGAATAATGCCATGGACTGGGCTCCTTGGCCTCAAGTGGATAATGTTGTGGTTGATGAAAATGAGGTTGAGCTGATCAATAATTTGGCAGATATTGCTGTTGCAAATGCAGTTGGTAATGGCTTGATGCAACATCCTGAACAACCTCAAGACAGCTCCTCGGTCAGCAGTGACACTCAAGCTTTCTTCAGAGCACAAGGAGCACCTATCACTCTAGAGCTGCCTCTTCCTGAGTCTACCTCAGCTTGTCGTACTGTTGTTGTGCGAGGCTGCAATGAAGTGAGCATGCAAGATGACTATCCTATCAGAAGATTGGCTGCTAAGCTGGGACTGCACCAATGCTTTGGTCCCTCTCCATCCATTGAAATGATTATACAAGATCTTGCTCAGTATGCTCAAGTCCTCCAAGCCTCTCTCCCAATGAAGGAACCTCTGTCTAGCAATTCCTGGAATTTTTTCCCTGCCTCCTCTGCCATTGATACTTGGTTCCTCAATGTGGAAAATCCAAACTGGGGAAATAATGCTGAGGCCTCCTCCTCCACTGGGGTCAGAAAGCCTAGGCTGGAATTCATCAGGGACTCAGAGCTAGATAATTCTGACTCATCTTATACAGAATTTGACAGCCCCCTCCAGAAAGCAGAGATTTGGTGCTCTATAATCAAGATCTTGCCAGAAAACAAATTCTCATCAGTATTCATGGCTGGGAATTCTCCACTGAAGAATGTCTGGGGGGTCTGGTTCAGGACACAGATATGAGATCTCAACAGATTACTGCTCATTGCTCTGCTACTCATCTTGTTCCTGACACTCCATCACCTGCACATTCTAGGAGGCGTGGAAGACCACAAACCCCCATTGTTGATGATGAAGTTCGCATAAGTACCCGCTTAAAGACTGGCATTGAGCAGGAGCATATTCAGCTGAACAGTGAACCTAGAAGGAAGAAGGGTGCCTCAAAGAAATCGGTCTCCATCTCCTCTTGTTGACACAAAACGTGCACCTAGCGCCAAGCACACAGCAAGCCGAACAAGCTGGCTTCACACGTGCAAAGAATCACAAGACGTGCCAGTCAATTTTCCCTGAAAATTAACAAAAGACAAAGTAGTTAGATACCAAAGCTTGGAACTTGCCGGGTGGTACCAGACAGTTCCAAATTTACGGCTAGGAAGCCAAATGGGATGACACATAGCTATGGAAAGCTATCTGCCAATAAACTGAAACCATTCGGGAGCTATAAATGGGAAAAAGTAACATAGCCGAATGGATGACGCAAGCATGACGGCGATCGGTCTTTGTTTAGACAAAGATGCATGCGCACAAGATCACGACCGATCCCCATGGTGATTAACATTAAATAAATAAATAAAGTAAAGCGCGAGCATAAACATTTAATAAACAAGCATGCATAGATCCAAAGCACTAGTCTACCGCATGTCTAGGTACTTTAAAACCCGTCGGGTACGATGCCAAAACAAATCTATCCACCGCATGATACAACTTGCATAAAAATCGTACCACTTCCCACAAATAGATCTATCCACCGCATGATACAATCTAAATATGGAAAGCTAAAAGCATACATTATTTAGAGCATGAATTACGCATGTGTTCTACTCGTGAGAAACATAACCGAATACGGCTGAACAGCCGATTCGGGGTCCATGAAGAAGGAACAAACATTACCAAGTGAAATAAATCTATCAGATTGAATCGAAATCTAATCCACCGGATGACTAGCTCCAAAGCAACCCTAAAAACCTACATCTACCGCGTGATACTCAGTTCTTTCAAGATTCATTCCAACGTTGGCAAGCTTGAACCCGCAACACGTGACAACCTAGATCGATTCGGTTTCGGCTATCAGAAAGCACAAGATCCACGTGTTAAAGCACAAATTCTACTCGCGTAAGGATCATAAGAAGGATAAAGCCGATCCAAACCCATCTAGATTGGGCAAAAGATGTTACATGAATTTAAACATAAAGTAAAAACTCAAAGCAACACGGGGTAACTTGATGAATCTATTGGATCTTGCCAAAATCCAATAGAGCCGATAACTAGCTTCAAGCTAGATCTTAGCCTACCGCATGGCTCATGACCTAACAAGAAACCCTCTTGAACCAAGCTTGAATCTACCGCATGACACGAAGCATGGTAACAAGACTACTTGCATCAGATCTAAATCCACCGCATGATACTAGATATGATACAAGGTTGCCGGTACTCACGGAGGTCGACGGATCGATGAACCCTCTCGAAGAACTCGACGACAAGACAAATGGACTCTAGGTTTTGGCGTAAGGACGGTTTGTATTGAAGAATGATTGTGTTTTTTTACATACATTCAGGGCTCATATTTATACCCTGCTACGTACAACTTCGAATGGATTTGTTGCCTAACTTATCTCTAAGCTTGATCGCCTATCCATCCATTCGTCCTTCCTGCTTGAGCCACGTCACCGTCCAATCCCGCGAAATCAGCTCAACTGTTCCCTTGCCAAACGGAAGCAGACAGCCGACCGCGGATCTTTCTGCCGAATACATCTGAAAAAACCTTCCTTCCACCAGACGGACTCCTCGTCGAGCCGCACCCACAAGTCAGACTCCTTACCAAATTTTGGTGTTAACACCTCTGTTGCTGTTCTCAAGAAAGCCATTGTGAGCAGAAGTCTTGAAGACAATATTGATGAGGATGATGTGGCTCCTATCCCAGCGCCTATTCTTGTTGAGCTTGGCCAATCCTTCTGTGGCATACCTTCTGTGGAGTTGAACCTTGCCACTCTGTCCTCTGAAGATGAAGAAAATCAATGAATCTCAAGTATACAGTTTTTGTTTTCTGGGCTGGGGCTTTTGTCTTTTGTGGCTGGAGGTTTAACTTTTGTAATGGGTTGCTAGGTACTGTGCTCATGATACACTTATCTATTTTCAGCCTTGTTTCGTATGTGGTGGTTATCCCCCACATCTTGATACTTTCTCTTAACGGTTACAATGAATAGTCGTGCTTGGAATATTCTGTGTTGGAATGTCCGTGGACTAAATGATAAAGATAAATGGGACCCCATTAGAAACAAAATCGAAGAAAGTCATGCCAACATTTTCTGTCTTCAAGAAACAAAGAAAGAATCAATTGATCTGTGTTTTATCCGTAAGTTTGCTCCGAAAAGATTTGATTAGTTTGACTTTTGCCCTTCTTTGGGTTCCTCTGGGGGTATTTTGGTCTGCTGGGTCTCAAAGCACTTCTCTGCCACTGTGATTGATAAACAGAATTTTGCTATTCATCTTGCTTTTACCTCCTCCCACAATCTCACCCTCTGGAATCTTGTTGTGGTCTATGGTCCCTGCGGCACTGCCGCCAGGGATCAATTTGTTAATTGGCTCTGCAATCTGCAGATTCAGGATGAAGACCTTTGGTTATTAATAGGAGACTTTAACTTTTATAGATATGCTGAGAATAGAAACAAGGCTGGAGGCAATTTTCATGATACCTTGGTCTTCAATAACATTATCAGTCACCTTGGCCTGGTTGAACTGCCTATTAAAGGGAGAAGTTATACCTGGAGTAATATGCAGGAAGTCCCTTCAATTGCGGGATAAAAGTGATTTTGTTCCGGAATTGACTCCAGCCAAAAACATTTTCAAATCGAATCTGTCAACACCTGTTTTCTTCCTTCACAATCCGCCGGAATCCTCGTCTGGATCCAAACCCTAGATCCCCTTGTTCCGAGCTCAAATCCCCAATGGCGACTCAGAACCAAGCTGCTCAGGTAAATTCTCCTCCCGTAAGCTTCATTCGGCATTTAGGTTTTCAATTTTACCTGAGATTTCGTTTCCGCTCTCCTTCAGGAACCTTCCACTGAGCTTTTGATTCGCACCGAGGCCAATTCAAGATCCTACTACCTTGGTCCCGTGGGAAACTCTGATCCTCGAGATTTCATTGCGGCTGAATCTCAAAGGATCCCTTTCAAGGCGGCTCTGTCCCCACCTCCTCGGTGGCAAGATGCTTTCAAGAACTGGCCCTTGCCTCCAATCGCTGACTGGAAAAATTGGTACCGGAGGATTCTTGCAGACAAGAGTGCCAGGACCCAAAACTGGGATACCCTTCGCATTGCTCAGTGCCTGGAGTTATCTTTGGCCGAGACCCCCAAGAATGAAAACCTCCTGATAGCAGCTTGTCATTTTTGGTCAAACGGCGTCAACGCTTTCCTCTTTGGCCACGGCCCGATGTCTCCAACTCTGGCCGATGTGTATATGATCACCGGCCTTGACATTACAGGATTCATTCAACCCTGGGATTTCAGAAGTTCTTCACGACAAACAGGGGTGAAACCAGGGAGCGGATACAAGAACTATATCTTGAGCCACATGAAAGACGACCCCCTTGGTGAAATTGAATACAGGGCATTTCTGAACATGTGGCTATGCAGGTTCATCTTCTGTGGTAAAGCCAATGAGCCTACCCTGAATCACATTGCAATGGCTTCTCAACTGGTCAGTGGCCACCGTCTCCCCCTTGGGAAATTTCTCCTAGGCAGTGTGTACCATATGCTTCATCAAACTGTCACCCAGATGTACACCAGCCAGAGAATAGCATGTGTCAACGGTCCTTGGTGGTTTGTTCAAATGTGGCTGCAGTTACACATGCATCAGATACTTGGTGTTGATCTGAACACCCGGCTCTTCCCTTCATCCAATCACCCTGAAGGGGAACCCCAAACCACCAGAGGATGTCAGACTTATGGAGAAGCTGCTTCAACTGTTCTTATTCAACAGGACATCAGCCAGCTTTTCGAGCTATTCTTCAAAGGTTTCCAAAATCCTCTCTGGCTCCCTTACCTGGTCAATGACAATCTGACTTTCCCTTGTGAATTCTCTTTTGAAACCAGACGCCAAGATGGGAGATTCCTAGAGATCCTCAATATCATAATCCGCCCATGCATTCTGCCGGCTGAATTCAACGGAGGAAGGCTGAATCATAGCACTTATGAATATTATCAGCCCAACGTAATGGCTCGGCAACTTGGATGTGGCCAGATGCCCCCAAGACTGTTTCTGCATGAATTCCTCAAGCCCAGAGAGGAAATCAAAGAACTCATGCACAGTAGCAGAGTATTTCATTACGTATGCAGCCCCACTGTCTACACCTGGCCTTTTGTACCCACAACAATGGCTCATTCCACCTTCAACTCCTGGTGGCAAGAATTCCATGATCACATCTTTAATGAGCCTGTACACTTGTTCTGTGCAGAATTGATGCCTGATTTCCAGCCAACCTCAGAGGTAATATAATTAACCCTTGGATCAGACATTTCTTCCTCTAATCATGATTCTGATCTTATTTCTTTTACCCACGAACACGGTGCACCGCCCCTCGAGCCAGGAATATTACCTACAATGCCGTAGGCCCGATCTCAGCACTGGGGTTCAGGTCCCCAACTCTGGCTCGGCTAATGGCCAGGTTTGCCACAACAGACCCAAGCCTTTCCAGCCTTGCTGCTGATAGGAGGCAAGGTTTGTCTCTAATAGCTCCCCCAAATGCCAAGAGGAGAAGAACTGTCAAGAAAGTCCTTGTTGAGGTAAAAAAACTTTTTCCTTTCTTGATCACAAGATTACTCTGTTTCTGATAAATCATATCTTGTGCATTTTCAGACCAGAGCCCAACAATCTTCAGTTCCAGAACCTGCCAATGCCTCACCCACTGGTATGGCCTTTACTGTCCTTTTCTTGAGGATGAACACTGGCATTTATCTTTTAATTTGGCACTTGCAGAAGAAACAATGGAAGAGCAACTTGTGGACGTCCCAGTGTCTCAACAAACAAGTCCACCCAGGGTTGAGTTACCTGTCCCAGTGGAGATCCCATCTTCATCAGGGACTCAATCACCCTCTGCTGGTCACGCAGAGCCATCAACCCCAGTAGAGGTGAACCCGGCTCCTCTTCAGCCAGAAGCCCTTGAGTTGCCAGCAACTGCATCAGTTCCTTCTTACCCAAAAGCTCCAGCTCTACCTGGAACACCTCCTTCGCCTGCGGTTGCCCCTGAACAAAGTCCTGCCCCAGCTCAAGAAATCAGACATGAGGTACTCATTTGCACTTGACTCTGCCACCTTTACTTTTAGCACTCCTGACTCGGCAATACTGCTTTCTTAGGATCAGGCCCCGTCATCATCAAGTCTGCCAATGGGGAACAATCCAGTTGCCGAGGTGATGGAAGGAGTGCATCACACCCTGTCAGAGGAAGTGCTAGAAAAGCTCAGGGAGATCTTTACCTGGCTGGAAAGAGATGCATGAGATCAGTTCAAGGATCTCGATTACTTTGAAGAAATGCTCGAATCTATTAGCCAAGAACTCCCCGAGGACATCAGCGCCTCACTCACATCTATCTCTGGCCTAGAAGTGCACTACGTGCCCATAAGGCAAGCTTTGAGGAAGGTGCGCTCCCGCCCGGCTGTTGAAAAGGAGAGGGCCAGTGCTGAACAAGCCATGAAAGGGGCACAATCTCAGACCGAGAGCCATAAAGATACACTGGCCAATCTGCAAGCTTCTCGTGATTCAAAAATTGCCAGGAAAGCTGCTCTGGAGGCAGAACTGAGAAACCTATCAGCTGAGATAGAGGCCGATAACAAGAAAATAGCCGAGCTCCCTGGACTAATAGAGAAGACCCAAGAAGAAGCAAAATCGGCTATAGACAAGGTGAAACAATGCGATGCGGAACTCTCCACCTTGTCTAATGCCCAGAAAGACTGCCAGGAGCGATTGGACAACTTCCGCCAAACAACATCAAATGTCCGTAGTGCAATTGCGAAATACTTGAACATTTAGATGCTTCAATTGATGTATAACCGAATTGGTCGCTCTTGTAATATCTCGTTCTTGCAATTTATTTCCTTTTCATCTCGCGCTCCTTCAAATGTAGTGCTGAACGACCCATTCGGCAAAGAAATGCCAATACCCGAATGGCACTTTGACTCCTCTCAGCCGAGCCAGTCAACTGAATATGACTCAGCCTAGAACTCCAAGCGACCCATTGGCAGATTGATCAAGGAAACCTTTCCACCTTCCGATTTTCTTGGGATATGCGCCACGATCCAGAGCCACGACTTGAGGCCACGATCTGTCTTGCCAGGCCTATAAATGAAACCGTAGGTGCCCCTAGCTCTCCACAAAGCCTTTAGCTCTCGAATCTTTGCCAATCTCAACTCTTCTTCTTTCCAAATAGTGCACATCCCAGAGCAACATGGTGCGCCGCCTCAACCGACGCCGCGCCTCTGATGAGGCGGAGGGGAGTAGCGCTAATGCACGCCGGAGGCAATGATCGTCAATTTCTCTCTCTTGATTCATCTTTGATCTTCTTTTGTTTTGACGATCATCTCCTTTTCAGGTTGATTCAGTGGAATCCGTCTCCTGCGCCGGCCAATCAGCCCCTTCCGGACGACTCCTCGGAGTCTGACGGCCACTCCCCCGTGCCCTACGGGGAACTTGACGCTCTCCGCTTCAAGGCGGAACTGGAGACGGCCCAGCGCGAGCTGGAGGACGTCTCCAAGAAGGCGGGCATAGCCGAGTTGGAGTGGGAAGACCAGCGCAAGCAGCTGCTGGAAACCATCGACGGTACAGCTCTGAAATCAATCCTTGACCCAATCCGGCTTTTGATGCTAATCTCCTTCCTTCTTGCACCTTGCAGCCCGCAACGCCGAGCTCAACCAGCTGAAGATGCTGGTGGAGCAGCTGGCCGACAAGGTGAACGCCCGCGGTGACACGCCGGCGGAGCGCCTTGCCGCGGTGGAGCACCGCGTTGATGAGGTGGCCACCCATGGCGTTCGCTTGGGCACCACCCTGGCCCGGGCCGCCATGGCGACGCACACGGACGTCGACTACTCCACCGAGCCGCGCGGCTTCGGGGCGCGCGCGGAAGACATCGAGGAGATTGAGCTCATCTTGGAGCGCCTTGATGGCCACGGCGACGCCATTGCCGAAATCACTCATCCCCAATCTGTGCTGAACAGGCTTTTTGACTAGATTGTATTAGGGATGTTTGAATATCAGCAATAAATAAAGAACTTTTGAATTCTGTGCTTGTACTGCGATGATTTTTCTTCATGTTTGCATCCGTGAATCTTGTTTTTCCTTAAACGTATCCGGGAACTGTCTTGAGCCGAACACGCGAGAACAGATGCCCCTTGGCGCAAAAATCCACAGAAGATCCCTGAATCGGCAATCCGTAAGTACTGTTCAAGTGAAAACCCTTCGCATTTGGGGAGAAAACCCTGCCGCTTGGTATTCCAATAGTGTACGCTGGCCAGTCATCACTCCCAATGCACCCCTTCGGTCAATAAAATAGCCTGCTGGGATGCCCTGCAAATCCACTCGCACACTCATCCATCACTTCTCATCTCCTCCCCTGTCTCCAGAGGAGAAAACCCCACGGCCATGGACAAAGGCAAGCAGCCTCAGGAGAGCAGCGCCCCAAAGAAACGCATGATTCGAAGGTGAGTTACCCTTGATTTGCTCCTTGTCTCCTATATGATTTTGTGTTTTACCTCTTCTCTTCCTCTTCTTCCTTCAGCCTTGATTTACTTCCTGAAGAAATCATCGGGACCGAAGACGTTCCTGAGTACATCTCCTCCGATTCCTCCCTCGAAGCAGAGGAGGCTACGCCTGAACAGAGGACCAACCATCAACTGCGCCGCCGCGTTCGGCACCTGGAGCACGGTCTCAGGGACGTCACCGCTCATTGCCAAGCCTGAACGCGAGCGTCGCATGGCTCTGGAGGCACTAGTGGGGGGTAAACATTTCTGACTTCTTCCTGACTTCGTGCCCACATCTGGATTTCTTGCCTCTAACACCCATACCTCTGTTTCAGATGTCTCTGACAGGTACAACAACCTGAAAGCGGCTTGGGACAGCTTGGTGGAGGCCGCAAATCATGGTCACCCCCGTGCATTCCAAGTTGCCGTCACGGTGGTCTTGGAGCAACTGAAGAGGGAGCAGTCGAAGAAGCAAAGAAAAGATTGAATCATACTTTCGCTTCTTTCTCCACGCCTTCTGCTTCCCACCTCCTCGTAGTCTAGATCACCAGGGTCGTTGGATGTAAACCTGCAAGAGGCAATTGTAAAGTAGTTTAGTGCTAAGGGCAATGCATCTAGGCACTGGCCATTTCTCCTGTTTGTGTATTTTGTTCTGAAGGCGGCCTCGCTCTTGAGCGCCGGCTATTTCCTGTGTCAGATGCTTGTAATCCCACTGCTGGTGATCATCGGTCGATTTCAATACTAGGATAATACTTCTTCAAATATCTCCCATTTATTGCAGCGGAAAACTCCTCTCCTAGTAAAGTTTTCAATATGTATGCATTACCAGGGACGCATCTGACCACGCGAAAGGGTCCTTCCCAGTTAGGAGACCATTTGCCGAATTCGCTATATTTAGTCCCAATCGGCAATAGCGCTTTCCAAACCAAATCACCTTCTGCAAATTGCCTGACTTTTACTTTCTTGTTATAGTACTTGGCAACCCGCAGTTTGTTCTTCTCAATGTTTTCCAGGAATATGCTGTAGAGTTACCAACGGAAAGCTCTTCAAGATTTCCCTGCATTCTTCATAGTAACTCCTCAGTGCTTCACTTTTGCATTCGTATTGGCCGTTCAATTGCTTGATCACCAGCTCTGAATCTCCATAAACCTCAACTGAAACGGCCCCGGCTTCTCTCAAATATTGAAGTCCTCGAAGCAGTGCCTCGTACTCGGCCTGATTGTTTGTAACAGTGGGCTGTATAGGGATAGCAAATTCAAACATCTCACCCCTAGGCGAAATTAGTAGAATCCCTACTCCCCCACCTTTACCACATGATGATCCATCAAAAAATAAAGCCCAAGGGGTAATTTCAAGCAAATCAATTGACGGATCGCGATGTTCAGTTATAAAATCGGCAATGATCTGACCTTTGATAGCTTTTGCCGATTCGAACTTCAACTCGAATTCTGATAAAGCCAAAATCCATTTGCCAATCCTGGCGTTCAAAATTGGCATAGATAACATATGTTTTATTACATCAAACTTGGAATACACAGTGCATTCGGCATTCAACAAGTAGTGCCGAAACTTTGTACACGAGTAGTATACGCACGTACACACACGACTTCTCTACGTACCGAATACCTGGTCTCAGGATCAAGTAATTTTCGGCTAAGATATGCTACTACCCGTTCCTTCCCTTCGAATTCTTGAATAAGGGCCGATCCAATGGTTTGGGTATCGGCCGCCACGTACAACTTGAAAGGCTTATCCAGCTGAGGAGGGACCAGTACTGGTGGCTCCTTCATGTATTGCTTGATCTCATCGAAAGCCTTTTGTTGTTCGTCGCCCCATGTGAATTTCTGATCCTTCTTTAGCTTCAACAGTGGAGAGAATGGCAAAACTTTCTGTGACAAATTTGAAATGAATCTCCTCACGAAGTTAATTTTGCCGAGCACTGATTGTAACTCCTTGAGATTAGTTGGCGGAACAACTTCATCGATGGCCTTCATGCTCTTCTTGCCAACTTCAATCCCCCCTTCGTGGACCAAAAATCCCAAGAACTCTCCAGCTGATACCCCGAAAGCGCACTTATTTGGATTCATCTTTAAACCATGCTTTCGGGTACACTCCAAGGTCCTTTTCACATCTTCCAAATGTGTGTCATGACTTAGGGACTTGATCACCACATCATCAATGTAAATTTCCACCACTTTGCCGATCAACTCGTGAAAAATGTAATTCATGGCTCGCTGATAAGTTGCACCGGCATTCTTCAATCCAAAAGTCATGGCTATCCATTCAAATAGGCCTATGTGACCAGGGCATCTGAAGGTTGTCTTCGATATATCCTCTACTGCCATGAAAATTTGGTTGTATCCCGCATTGCCGTCCATGAAACTGATAACCTTGTGCCGGCGGCGCGTCAACCAACAAATCGGCAATAGGCATGGGGTAACCATCCATCGGAGTAGCTCTGTTCAAGTCCCTGAAATCTATGCAGACCCTCATTTTTCCATTCTTCTTGTAAACAGGGACAATGTTAGAAATCCACTCCGCGTATCTGCATGGCCGAACGAAGTTTGCATCAAGTAATCTTTCAACTTCTTTCTTCACATCGGCCAATACCTCATCCTTGTAGATTTTCCGGGGCGGTTGCTTGTACGGTTTGAAACCAGATTTGATGGGCAACTTATGCTCAACGATGGAACGATCCAGTCCAGGCATCTCCGAATAATCCCAGGCGAAGCAATCTCTATATTCCTTGAGCAGCTTGATTAATTCCTCCCTGAAGTCTGGTTGCAAGTCTGCGCTGATGAACGTCGGCCTTGGCTTATCACCGTTTCTAATATCAACTTCTTCTAATTTGTCGGCCGACATAAATCCTCGCCCCAACTTGCCGTCAGTGCCATCAACGGGGTTCTCCATTAAAAATTACTATAAGAGCCGACTGCTTGAATCGGCTGTTGATCGCCGCCGATGGGTTCAACGGGACCTTCTCCCCGCCTTTCCCACGAGAAACAATCAATGCCTTGGTATTCCCAGAAAGCTGGTTCCATGTTCGCAACACTCACGGAGTCATCTGCTTGGACAACCTCAATATCATCATCCACCCACTGGATGAGCTGCTGATGCATGGTGGATGGGACGCAGCAATTGGCATGAATCTAGTCATGTCCAAGCAGTAGGCTGTAGGCTCCTTTACCTTCGATAACAAAGAAGGTCGTGAGCAGTGTCTTGGACCCGATCATCAGATCCACGTGAGCGCATCCCTTGGTGTCTGAAGGATTCCCGCCGAAATCGTTCGGTATTATGCTTGTAGGCGTCGGATCGCTAGGGCCCATGCCAAGTTTCCGAAGGTGGTGTACGGCATTACGTTGACTGCCGCTCCACCGTCGACAAACATCTTGGTCAATGGCTTGCCATTGACATATCCCCTCAAGTACAGCGGCCTCATGTGTCGATTTTTGGTCGGTTTGTCGAAGACGGCTTGCTTGGCTAGCACCAGCTGCGCCATCATCCCCTCGATTTGCTCATCATCCAGGGACGCCTCCTCCTGCACAACCTGGTTAGCAGGAGCCATGAACTCGTTCGGCAGAAAATATACCATGCATGTTGGAGCCGAGCGCTTTGACCCTTCAGGCTGATCCTTTGGACGCCACACCTGCTTCGTTTGGATCCCAGCCTGCCTCAGTTCGCGGTTCCTCAAGCGCTGAACCCGTCTCTTCTGACTTTTCCTTAGGCCAGGCGGGCACCATTGCCCCTTCTGCCAGATGTACTCGTCTTCGTCCTCCTCTTGATCAGCCCACCTTGAATCAGCTTGCCTTTTCCTGGGATGATCAATGATTTCAATTTTTTGGCACCGATCCTTGCTAGGATGGATCCTTCCAATTCTCTCATGGACGGATCGGCGATTGGCAGTCTCCTGCCTGTACTCAAAATACCTGTCACTGCGGCTTCAAACCCTCGTTCCAACAGTGCCTGAAGAACGCACATCCCCAGTGCGCGCGCTCCTGCTCGCGCGTGTACTGTCCCAGGTCCCTTCTGTGTGTTTCCTCTTCGGCTTTGCGCTTCTCCTCCTCGTATCTTCGCTTCTGGTAGCGCTCTTTTTCCAACTGGCACTGCCACTTGTTGAGGAGGATGCGCGTGGTCACCCTGGGCTTGGTTCTGGATGATTCCCCGGCTTCGATGTGGCTTTTGAGAATGCGGGGGGCTTCACCATGCACCTGCTCCAAAGTTACTTGACGCTCCGGGTCCACGGTTCCGTCCTGCCTAGCCCCGGGCCGAGGTCAAGACTTTGACCTTGCCCTTCTCCTCAGCGGTCACCATGCTGACGGAAAAGCCCACCATGTTCTGAGGGAAGGGGTGGCCATCCAGCTTCATCTTGTTGTCAAACTTGAGGTGCCCTTCCCGGATGGCTTTACGGATCCTCATCACGAAGACCCGGCGGTCGTTGATGGAGTGCGAGTTCGTCGTGAAAGCCGCGATAACGCTTCTCCTTTACCCCATCGGGCCGAAGCATGGAATGCCCTTCGGGCAATCCGATTCGGCCTTCCTTCACTAGGAGCTCAAACGACTTGTCGACCTTCGTGATGTCGAAATTGTAGGTACCCTTGGTCCGTTTGACCCGGCCGATTCATCGTTAATGGCTCTTTTCCCCACATAATTTCGGCTGCGGCCACATCCGGTTCATCATCGAATCTTCTATCGGGTCGGCCTTGTCCAAGAACTCGGTTGTAGATGTCCGCCACGTCATGCTGCTTGCCAAACCTGGCATCCTTCTTGAAGCCATACGCTTGGTTGCTCATTAATGAGAGCTTTTGAGACAGCTGGCCCAGGTTTTCAAACTCCATACCAAACAGTTTCTCACGCACGGCCGGCAGCATTCCGGCGACGGCCATGTCGGCCTACTAGTCATCTGGCAAGTTGAGCGAAAAGCACATGCCCTTAACTTCCCTGAATCTCCTGAGAAATTCCAGTGGCGTCTCGCTGTGCCTCTGCTTCAGGGTGGCAAGGTCGATCATCTTCTTCTCTGAGCTGCCGCTGAAATAATGGGCGTGGAATTTCCGTTCCAGGTCCTTCCATCTGCTAACTGACTCAGGGGGCAAGGACGAGAACCACTGGAATGCCGGGCCCGTCAGTGACGCTGGGAAGTATCTGACCCTGAACGCTTCCTCAGCTGAACATTCTCCTAGCTGCATCAGGTAACGAGCAATGTGCTCCACCGTGCTTGTGTCGTCTTGCCCGGAAAATTTCGTGAATTCCGTCGGAGGCTTCACCCTTGGCGGAAGGAGCACATTGAAGTACCACTCTAGGAACAGCGGCTTGTAGGCAGGTCCCTGCATTTTCGGTTTGAGGCCGAACTGATTTTGCATCAACTCGGCCATCTTCCATGCCAGGGTGTCGTCTTCCTGCGTGCCTGCAGCTGGTGCGTAACCTGGATGCGGGAAAGCGTCGATGGCTCCGTAGTTTCCCACTTCGTGGTATCCTCCGCCGTATAGGTTCCTTTGTAGCCAGTTGCTTGCCGGAGCAATCCTGTGGCTGGAGGCGAGCGGGGCCCCAGGCGAGCCGAATGCTATTTCCCCGTACGTGGGGCTGGTACGGGTTCGCCGCGTTGCACGGAGTTGACCCGTGCGCCTCGCGGTGGTGGCCGGATTGGTTGTCCTCCCGAGGCACTCGTAGTGGGGCCGAACGGGGCCGACCCCCGGCGCCTGTGGAGGAGGCTGGAAAGCTTGACTCCCAGCGCTCTGAGGAGGAGGCTGGACCGGCTGGCTCCGTAATGGTGGTTGAGAGCTTGACTCGCCCAATTCCACGGTGCCCGCTTGGATGGGTGCCTTGCTGAATGCCTGCTCCATGCCTGGGCCAAAGACAGCCACCATCATTTGCTGGAACGCACCAAGAAAAGCTTTGTGGTGCTTGCTCAAAACGTGATCCGCAGCATCCCGGAACGCTTGCAGGCATTCCTCTCTCTCCTGCTGGGTCGTGGTGTCGCTCTCCCCTGGCAACAATATCCTGGGCATGTCATTCTTCAGGTAGGGGACGCCACTTCTGTTCTTCTTGAAGGACAGCAGACACTTCTGCTGGAACTAGTTCACGACGTCCTGGAGCTGCTGCCGTTGTTCAGGAGAGAGGTCTTCAATGTTGACATCCATGATGTCCGCGATTTCAGACATCTTGATCTTTTCGGCTGTGTCCCACCAGGCGTGCCAAAAAGTGTGTTGATGCAAAACGTGCACCTAGCGCCAAGCACACAGCAAGCCGAATAAGCTGGCTTCACACGTGCAAAGAATCCCAAGACGTGCCAGTCAATTTTCCCTGAAAATTAACAAAAGACAAAGTAGTTAGATACCAAAGCTTGGAACTTGCCGGGTGGTACCAGACAATTCCAAATTTACGGCTAGGAAGCCAAATGGGATGACACATAGCTATGGAAAGCTATCTGCCAATAAACTGAAACCATTCGGGAGCTATAAATGGGAAAAAGTAACATAGCCGAATAGATGACGCAAGCATGACGGCGATCGGTCTTTGTTTAGACAAAGATGCATGCGCACAAGATCACGACCGATCCCCATGGTGATTAACATTAAATAAATAAATAAAGTAAAGCGCGAGCATAAACATGTAATAAACAAGCATGCATAGATCCAAAGCACTAGTCTACCGCATGTCTAGGTACTTTAAAACCCGTCGGGTACGATGCCAAAACAAATCTATCCACCGCATGATACAACTTGCATGAAAATCGTACCACTTTCCACAAATAGATCTATCCACCGCATGATACAATCTAAATATGGAAAGCTAAAAGCATACATTATTTAGAGCATGAATTACGCATGTGTTCTACTCGTGAGAAACATAACCGAATACGGCTGAACAGCCGATTCGGGGTCCATGAAGAAGGAACAAACATTACCAAGTGAAATAAATCTATCAGATTGATTCGAAATCTAATCCACCGGATGACTAGCTCCAAAGCAACCCTAAAAACCTACATCTACCGCGTGATACTCAGTTCTTTCAAGATTCATTCCAACGTTGGCAAGCTTGAACCCGCAACACGTGACAACCTAGATCGATTCGGTTTCGGCTATCGGAAAGCACAAGATCCACGTGTTAAAGCACAAATTCTACTCGCGTAAGGATCATAAGAAGGATAAAGCCGATCCAAACCCATCTAGATTGGGCAAAAGATGTTACATGAATTTAAACATAAAGTAAAAACTCAAAGCAACACGGGGTAACTTGATGAATCTATTGGATCTTGCCAAAATCCAATAGAGTCGATAACTAGCTTCAAGCTAGATCTTAGCCTACCGCATGGCTCATGACCTAACAAGAAACCCTCTTGAACCAAGCTTGAATCTACCGCATGACACGAAGCATGGTAACAAGACTACTTGCATCAGATCTAAATCCACCGCATGATACTAGATATGATACAAGGTTGCCGGTACTCACGGAGGTCGACGGATCGATGAACCCTCTCGAAGAACTCGACGACACGACAAATGGACTCTAGGTTTTGGCGTAAGGACGGTTTGTATTGAAGAATGATTGTGTTTTTTTACATACATTCAGGGCTCATATTTATACCCTGCTAAGTACAACTGCGAATGGATTTGTTGCCTAACTTATCTCTAAGCTTGATCGCCTATCCATCCATTCGTCCTTCCTGCTTGAGCCACGTCACCGTCCAATCCCGCGAAATCAGCTCAACTGTTCCCTTGCCAAACGGAAGCAGACAGCCGACCGCGGATCTTTCTACCGAATACATCTGGAAAAAACCTTCCTTCCACCAGACGGACTCCTCGTCGAGCCGGACCCACAAGTCAGACTCCTTACCAAATTTTGGTGTTAACACCTCTGTTGCTGTTCTCAAGAAAGCCATTGTGAGCAGAAGTCTTGAAGACAATATTGATGAGGATGATGTGGCTCCTATCCCAGCGCCTATTCTTGTTGAGCTTGGCCAATCCTTCTGTGGCATACCTTCTGTGGAGTTTAACCTTGCCACTCTGTCCTCTGAAGATGAAGAAAATCAATGAATCTCAAGTATACAGTTTTTGTTTTCTGGGCTGGGGCTTTTGTCTTTTGTGGCTGGAGGTTTAACTTTTGTAATGGGTTGCTAGGTACTGTGCTCATGATACACTTATCTATTTTCAGCCTTGTTTCGTATGTGGTGGTTATCCCCCACATCTTGATACTTTCTCTTAACGGTTACAATGAATAGTCGTGCTTGGAATATTCTGTGTTGGAATGTCCGTGGACTAAATGATAAAGATAAATGGGACCCATTAGAAACAAAATCGAAGAAAGTCATGCCAACATTTTCTGTCTTCAAGAAACAAAGAAAGAATCAATTGATCTGTGTTTTATCCGTAAGTTTGCTCCGAAAAGATTTGATCAGTTTGACTTTTGCCCTTCTTTGGGTTCCTCTAGGGGTATTTTGGTCTGCTGGGTCTCAAAGCACTTCTCTGCCACTGTGATTGATAAACAGAATTTTGCTATTCATCTTGCTTTTACCTCCTCCCACAATCTCACCCTCTGGAATCTTGTTGTGGTCTATGGTCCCCGGAGACGACTGCCCGGGGATCAATTTGTTAATTGGCTCCGCAACTGCGAGATTCGGGATGAAGACCTTTGGTTATTAATAGGAGACTTTAACTTTTATAGATATGCTGAGAATAGAAACAAGGCTGGAGGCAATTTTCATGATACCTTGGTCTTCAATAACATTATCAGTCACCTTGGCCTGGTTGAACTACCTATTAAAGGGAGAAGTTATACCTGGAGTAATATGCAGGAAGTCCCTCTTCTTCAACAGATCGATTGGTTCTTCACGTCTGTTGCATGGACCTCCATCTTCCCTCTATCGCTTATCCTGCCCCTTGCTAGGATCACTTCTGATCACCTTCCTTGCAGAGTGCAAATTGGTTCTAATGTCCCTAAAGCCAATATCTTTCGTTTTGAGAGCTACTGGTTTAACCATCCTGAATGTATTGAGCAGGTTAAAAATGTCTGGAGTTCTCATCACAACTATGACAATAGTGCTCATATTATTAGTGCTAAATTTAAGAATCTTCATAGAACTCTCAAGCATTGGTCTAAAGGCATCTCAAACCTCTCTAAACTCATTGCCAATTGCAATATGACGATTGCTTTCTTGGATAAATTGGAAGAACTCAGGCCTCCCTATCCCCAGGAGTTTATTTTCAGGAAAATTATCAAAGTCCATATCTCCAATCTGTTGAGAATGCAGAATCAATACTGGAGACAAAGGTTTACCCAGCGCATGACTCAGTTTGGGGATGAAAACACCAAATTTTTTCATTCAATGGCCACTGAAAGATTCAGGAAGAATGTGATTAGTCAAATCATGGATGATACTGGCAGAATGGTCTCTAGTCATGAGGATAAAAGTGCTTTATTCTGGAATGAGTTCAGAAGAAGGCTGGGTCTTTCTGTTCACACTAATATGCAGTTTGACCTTCATGCCATTGTCAAACAGCATGATAACCTTGAAGTTCTGTGTAGCCCTTTCTCTACAGAAGAGATTGATTCTGTCATTCTTGATCTCCCTAGTGATAAAGCTCCTGGTCCTGATGGCTTTAACAATACTTTTATCAAGAAATGTTGGCCCATCATTAGAGGTGACATGCATAAGTTGTGCTTTGATTTCTTTCATCATCGGGCTGACCTTAAAAGCATCAATCATTCTTACATTACCTTGGTCCCCAAGAAAGATAATCCTAAGAAAGTAAACGATTTTAGACCCATCTCACTCCTTAACTCCTCTATTAAGATGGTCACCAAGCTGCTTGCTAACAGACTTCAACCTATGGCAATTGATATTATTCATGAAAACCAGTATGGTTTTATTAAAGGGAGAACAATTCAAGACTGCCTTGGTTGGGCTTTCGAATTCTTACATCAGTGTCATCACTCAAGAAGGGAAATCATCATTCTCAAGCTAGACTTTGAGAAAGCATTCGACCTGATTGAGCACTCTGCTGTACTTGAAATGCTACATGCAAAAGGTTTCCCTCAAAAATGGATCAGGTGGATTAAAGAGCTTCTTAGTTCTGGGACCTCTTCTGTGCTCTTGAATGGAACTGCTGGTAAAGACTTTAGTTGTATTCGTGGTGTCAGGCAGGGGGATCCCCTCTCGCCCCTCCTTTTTGCCATTGCTGCTGATCTTCTTCAATGTGCTATTAACAAGGAATATGAAATTGGCAATCTTAATCCTCCTTTCCCACGGAGATCTGAGAACCCTTTCCTATTATCCAATATGCTGATGACACAATTATTATCATGCAAGGTTGTGACTCACAGCTTGCTATTCTGAAAGACATTCTTAATAAGATCAGTGTTTCCTCTGGCCTGATAGTTAATTTTCATAAATCATGTCTGGTTCCCATCAATATCTCTTCTGAGCGTGCCAATTCTCTGGCGCAATCCTTCGGGTGTACTGTAGGCTCTTCCCCTTTACATATTTAGGCCTTCCTATGGGTCTCACCAAACCTCAAGTTAAGGACTATGCTCCTCATATTTGCAGAATTGAAAGGAAAATGGCTGCTGCTTCCTTGCATCTTTCGTATGCTGGTCGGTTGCAACTTGTTAACTCTGTCCTTTCCTCCTTGCCTACATACTATATGTGCACCCTTAAATTGCCCATCACTGTCATTGATATCATTGATAAGCATAGGAAGAACTGTCTTTGGAGAGGCAGAGAGTTCAGTAGAAAAGGCTACAATCTAGCAGTTTGGGACTTGGTTAGAAAGCCAAAAGATAAAGGTGGACTTGGGGTAATCAATCTGAGTGTGCAGAATGATGCTTTACTGCTTAAACAACTTGATAAATTCTACAAGCAGGAGAAAATTCAGTGGGTCAGCCTTATTTGGCAAAAATATTACAATGGCATTGTTCCTCATCTGGCAAGGGAAAAAGGTTCCTTTTGGTGGAAGGATATCCTGCGACTTAATGTCCACTTCAGGGGTGTTGCAATGTGTATCCCCAATCAAGGAAATACAGTCAGTTTTTGGGAAGATCTTATTAATGGAAGGGTTCACTCTGATACTTTTCCCCATCTTTTGGGCTTTGCCAAAGACCCCCGTATCTCTCTTTGGGCCCTCAGGCAATCTGCTTCACTAATTAATTGTTTTAGAATTCCCATGTCCAGGGAAGTCTATAATGAGTTACTTCAATTGCAAAATTTTCTTGATGACCTTTCTCCTGTGGATCATGATGGTAATGATTCTTGGACTTACATTTGGGGACAACATAGATATTCCTCCAATAAATTCTATCATTACCACTTCAGAGATATTCAGCCCAACCTGCCTATCCATTGGATTTGGAAATCAAAATGTATACCCAGAGTTAAGTTTTTTACTTGGCTTCTTCTAAATGACAGACTTAACACCAGAAATATTTTGAGGAGAAGTAGGAAATACTTAGAGGATGGGTATAATTGTGTTCTCTGTCTGGAAGATGTTGAAGAATCAGTTGAACATCTTTTCTTTGACTGTCATTCTGCAGCATGCAGATGGTTTGCGCTAGGTATCACTTGGAATGCTCATCTAAATATTCATCAAAATATACAGGCGGCCAAATTGGATTTTGCTCAACCCCTCTTCATGGAAATTTTTATGATTGGTGCTTGGTGTATCTGGAATGAAAGAAATGGCCTCATTTTTAATGGGAAGCCTCCATGCCTGGCTGCATGGAAATCGGCCTTCAAAGCTCAAGTCTCAGAACATCTCATTAGGATCAAAGCAAGTCTTCATCCTTCCATCTTGCTCTGGCTGCAAGCCTTGTAATTGTTTGCTTAGCTCTGTTTTGTTAGCTTTTTTGGCCTTTTGGTCTTTTGGCCTTTTGGCCTCTTTCTCCGTTCCCTGTTTGCCTAACTTCTTGTTGGGCCTGTTGTAAGTACTTGTTCCCTTTCTTATTTAATATAGTTGCGTTTTGCCGGGGGGCTTTTCCCCACGGTTCTCGGTTCAAAAAAACGTTAGCGTCTTGATCCCCTGGCCTTCCAGCAGACCCAGTAGGCATTGCTGTGGTTGTACCATATCCAGGATTTGGAAAGCATCAATGGCACCGTAATCCATGAATTCCGAATATCCACCCCCATACATGTTCTTCTGTAACCTATTATTTGTTGGGGCTATCCTGTAAGTAGAGCCAGGTGGAACTCCAGAAGAGCCGAATGCCAATTCTCCATAAGTAGGCCTATTGAGCATTGCCTGATAAGGGTTCTGTTGCTGGATTTGCTGACCTCCTGTACTTTGCAGAGGCGGCTGGATTGGTTGACCTCCCGTACTTTGCAGAGGCGGCTGAGCACTTGCATCTCGAGCTGGTTGGCTATTGACAGCAGCACTTGATTCTCCTGTCTCACCACTAGGCCCTTTGGGTGATACTCGACTAAGCACCTTTTCCATGCCTGGGCCAAAGATACTAACCATTATTTGTCGGAATATATTCAAGACAACAGTATTGTGTTTGGCCATTATGTTTTCCATAGTTTGCTGAACCGCAGTCATAACCTCATGTTTCTCTTCAGCAGATGTGGTGTCAGGTTCTCCTGGTAGTAGAACTCTTGGCATGTCAGACTTAAGATATGGCACACCACTTCTGTTTTTAGAAAACGACATGAGACACTTCTGCTGAAATTGATCAATAGCATCCTTTAATTGCAACTGCTGTTCTAGAGACAGCTCCTCTATGGTGACATCCATGACATCATGAATATCAGGCATCTTGATCAGTTAGATGTCCTACTGGGTGTGCCAAAAAGTGTGTTGACGTAAAATCAGCACCTCACGCCAAGCACACAACAAGTCGAACGAAGCTGGCTTAACACACATGCCGAATCCAAAGCGTGCCAATCAATTTTCCTGAAACTGACAAAGGATGAAAAAGCAATTAGATAAAACCTGGAACTTGCCGAGTGGTACCAGACAGTTTCGTATTTACGGCTACAAAGCCAATTAAAATGACATATAGCTACAACAAGCTATCTGTCAGCAATTTGAATATCATTTGGGAGCTCTAAAACATGAAACCAGGATATAGCCGAATGCATGACGTAAGCATGATGAAAGATCAGTCTTTGTTTAAGTAACATTGCACGCACGTGATCATGACCGATTTTCGAAGATAAATTACAATAAAATAAATAAAGGTGAAGCATGATTATAAATTTGCAGTAAACATGCATGCATAGGCCAAAAGCACTAGTCTACCGCATGTCTAGGTACTTTCAAACCCGTCGAGCGTGACACCAAACAAGTTAATCCACCGCATGATACAACTTGTTTGAAACCATGCCACCAACCAAGCGTAGATCTATCCACCGCATGATACAATCTAAAGGCTAAAAGCATACATTATTTAAAACGAACTTATGAACATGTTTCACTTGTGATAGAATTGCCAAATACAGTTGTACAGCCGATCCGGGTTCCGTGGAGTAGGAACAAACATTGAAAAGTCAACAAGCTTAAACCCGCAACACGTGACAATCTAGATTGATCTAAATTCGACTATTGAGAGAACTTGATCCTTTTGCAATAAATAAAACCAAAGATTTGAAAGTATAACACATGGATCTCAAAGAGATAGAGCCAAAACTAATCGATCTAGATTGGGCAAAAGAGTGTTACATGAATTAAACATAAATCAAAATCCAAAGCAACACGTGGTAACTTAATGAATCTATTAGATCTTGCCAAATCTAATAGAGCCGATAACTAGCTTCGAGCTAGATCTTAGCCTACCGCATGGCTCGTGATCTAACAGGAAACCCTCTTGAACCAAGCTTAAATCCACCGCATGATACTAAGCATGGTAACAAGACTACTTGCATCACGTGCTAAATCCACCGCATGATACTAGACATGATACAAGGTTGCCGGTACTTACGGAGGTCGACGGATCGATGGCTCCTCTCGAAGAACTCGACGACTCGACTAAAGGACTCGAAGGTTGGCACAGAGTCGGTTTGTTGTGAAATTGTTCGATGCCCATTACAAACACTAAGGGTTTATATATATACCCTTGTCCTAACACGACTCCGGGTCGACTACGAGTACAACATTCATTGCCTAAATTAATGTCCCGGCGCCAATGTCCATCTCGCACCCGTCATCAATTCGCCCCTTATATTCAGGCCACGTCATCACGTATTCCCGAATGCTTCCTTCTTAGCGCAAACAGTCCTTCTGCCGAATGATGGCGCACTACCGACCGCAAGTATATTTACCGAATCCTTTGAGGAGAATTTCCTACCGAATGGTGCTTCTTTACCAAACTCGGCCCACAAGTCAGTCCCTTTCCTGTACCAATTTTTGGTGTTAACACAAGTGCAGGTGATGCCATCACGAGCATCTAGAAATCAGGATATTTCTAGGAGCGGGTCATGGCATCACCTGCACCTGAAAATGATTTTCAAGTGCGGGTGATGGGGTCACACGCTCTCAAAAATGATTTCTAGGTGCGAGTCTAGCTATGACAATGTCGCGCGTTTTTCTTAGATCGGGTGGCAAAATCGTCACTCCAGTGGCTCTTACTAGTAGCGTTATCTTTATATTACATCGACGACCATATCATCTCTGTGACGACCAGATCATCTTTGTTGGCGGAGACCTCATCATCGACACCGCATCTTCATCACGCCGACAGAGACGTAGCGCCAACGACGACGTTCACTCGCATGTCGCGTCACGTGCAAAATGGCATCAACGAGACGGTGACAGAATTTGCACAAACACGCGGCAAAAAAAGCAAATATATGTTACTTGCTTCTCTGCCTATGGGAATACGGAGTAGAAGGGTTCAACAACCGTAATAGCTATTTTTTCAAATCACATAAGATAGTGTGTCTTACATTGATATAGTAGAAAAAAGACTACAATACCGAGATATCATAAACAGAAAAAAAAGAAATAAAAACAAACTATACTTACGCTTACGGTGATCATATGAAGCAATTACGAATCGTCTTATGGTGCAATGGTTGTGATCCTTTTGTTCATATTAAAATATTGTTGATCATCAGGCACATAATTTTGTTTGAAGTGAACTTTACTATAGGTAATGAACTTTTTCTAAGATCTAATCTAGGTTTGCAAACTAAAAAAATTGGACATCGTATAGGTTCATGAACTTTTCAAATAAGCAATCTAGATTCATGAACTTTTAAAGAGCAAACGTCTAAAGTAAGGTGGTGGTGATGAGCCATGCATGGCCGCAGGCAGGCCACGGTGTAGCCCGCTCCTTCCTCATTGAAGTAGGACCACTTCTGCACCTCAAGCTGCCAGGAGGCTCGTTGTTATGGAAGGAATCAGATGCTCGTTAGCTTAAGTGAAACGACCCGAATTTCCGCGAACGGAAACCCGACTCTCTGCACCTCCGCGATAGTCCCAGGAAGAGGCTATCACGTGCAATCCCTGTCTCAAGTGGTACAAATCCATACAACACGGGAATAAGAGGAGAATTACATAATATTATTATTACAACATCAGAGTACAACTCTTCGGCACAAGCCGGGTACAAGTCCAACAGGACTGAATCAAGAAAGGTAAAACACCTACGCAGCGGATCTACATAAGCGAAGCGTCTCCAACTCCACAGGCAAACTCGAGCATAGGACCAGCTCTAGTCTTCACACCATCGTCACAGAAGTTGTAGTCGTAGACGGTCACCGAGTCTGAAATGCCAGCATCTACCCGATAAGCGGGTAGGTCATGTCAGCTTCCCAACAAAGAGCAAAAGCGGTGGTTGAATCTAGTATGCATGGATAAAACCTATATTGGGGTACAGAGAAAGTTATGCATGCGAGGCAACGCGGTAGCAACAATCAAGGTATGCGAGAATAGCGGCCGAGGTCCACACCTCACGGGAGGTCCACACCTCTAAGGTCCACACCTCCGGGGTCCGCACCCCTCAACAAGGATGTCCACACCAAAGCACCGAATCACAACCACGATCCGGCTCCCAACTCTCATCCGCGATGTGGGGCCCACCGCTCCTATCCCCACATCTCAACGGCCTCGGGCGGGGCTCACTCACTCGGGGGGAGAGAAGAAGCACAAGAGAAGCGTCTAGCCGGGTGAGAGATCGGCGGATCGTCCATAACCAGGTGGACACGGACTATAGCTATAGGTTTAACACTGCGAGAGGTTGTACAACCGTACCCGCCCGAGTAGAGCCGGAAACGGTGGCCGCCGTCCCAAACCCTACCATACGGCCGGAGTCCAAGTAAGTGGATAGTACCCTCCCGCGTCTCCGAGTGCGGCGCGGCCCTGGCCGTAGAGCTCATGCGCCGGCCGAGGGGTCCCTCGAAGGCCGTGGAACCCTTCCCCGGCCTCGCCGGGGCGAAGTCTTCTAAGGAGGAAAGCCGTCTCCCGACACGATCACACCGATCCGCCTACAGGAGGGGTGCTATCCACTACGAGTCTCACCCCGCATCCCCGCCCAATACAAGGCGGGCGGTTTGTACGGTAAAAGTCCACTGAAGCAAGGTCAACTGACGATCGGTCCTTAAGGGCTGAGAGCGAGCACTCACCATCTCCATTCCATCCGACACGCCGCTCGGGCGAGAGGCCAGATCGCATCTCCCCGAGGTAGGCGTTCACGAGTAACCAAATGGCTCGCTCCCACCAGTAACACGTCAAGGAAGAACACACCCAGAACTCACGCTAGAACACACCGAGATCTCCCACATCTCAGTCCAAACCCAGAGAACCATCCATAATCAAGCAACAAAAGTATGGATAGTTGGTATATGGGACTAGCTAGGGGTCTGTAGCTAGTCCCGAGGTAGGTAAAGCAAGGAAACAGGATATATCAAATATCAAGGCAAGGCTAATCAAATGGCTATGCAATCCATCAAATCAAGTAACATAAATATAGCACTAGCAACTAATAGCATGCATGGGTTCTACATGGTTGGGAGTGACATGACACCTGCGCGGTAGTCGTCGTAGAGTAGTAGAGGTTGAGCGTCCTCTCGGGCAAAGTCGGGGTAGTCGCGTCTCCTCAGACGTCGCAGCTCGGGTCTTCAACAAGAACACAAGCCTACACGAGATGCGACGTGGTAATAAATAACGAGCATTCATCTAATGCAAAAACATCGATAAGAACCAATTTAGAAGATCCAAATAAACCCAGAGCAAATACAAGCAGCACTGGTTTAAATAATGAATATAAAGCAATTGGTTTTAAAACAAAAGTGGTTTAAGCAACTAGTTTTACATACTAGTAAACAGGGTAAGATCAAGAGTTAGCTTACGGGTCTTACGGCTAAGATCTTAGGTAGCCAAGCCTGCAAGCAGGAAAGCGGAGAGGCTGAGATCAAGCTCTTGCTAAGTTTTAGCTCACAGAGGATTGAAGCGGTAGCGCGAAGGGTGATGAAAGTAGAGCGAAGAAAAGATAACTAGAAAAGGCATTATCATGCCAAGATATGTGGCGACAGCTCAAACGGGATGAAAGGATCATCTTGTGACCGACATCGGGTGGCGATGAGGTAAAGTGTGTTCAAGAGCGCTACGAGGTATGTACTGATGATGCCGCAACGTCCATGGCAAGGCAGCTAGGTTGCGGCTCGAGGTTGCCGAGCGTGAAGCAGAGGCCTCTGCTCACGACACGGCCGTCCATCACGTGCGACATCCTGGTTTCAAGCACATGGCACGGTACACGCTTCACAGCACGAAGCGAAGTAGTGCGAGAGCAGATATGCGCGAAGCAGCAAAGAGGGAAGGCAAAGGTGTAGAGAAGGTCGACGATGAGATAATGGGGTAGGATTCCTGACCGCGGTACGCCAATGGTTAGTTGCGGGGCTCCGGCGTCTCAGACCCACATTAGCACAGTGGTGGGCAGCGGCCACGACTTCTACTCCTAGAACGCGGAGCGTAAAGAGGCTCGGCTCAAGGGAAAGAGCGGGTAAGGATAGGGTAGCAGTGAGCGTCTCAAAATTATGAAACCAACGCAAGTGGTTTCATAACTTTCGGAGCTCCGGATAATTAGTTATGATTTTCCAAAGGTAAAAGCATTTATAAAACATTTATCAAAACCTTTATGAAATTAGAAAAGGATTTTATTAAAATATTGCCGACGTCAGCGGTCAGGAGATTTAGTGGGTCGAAATTGGGCCCAAAGTGTTAGTGGCCCAATGGGCCGACCCAGCTTGGCCCAAAGTTCCAAAGTCCAGAAAAAGTCCTCGGACTACGTTTGCTTCGGTCTGGTTAGACTTTGGACCAAGATGGGCTCTGTTGGGTCATAGCCCAAACAAGAGCCTGGTGGTTATGAAGAAGTCCGGATCTGCTCCCCCGAACTCTCCACGGGGTTCGCTCGTCCGGCGGCCGCGGGATCCTTTGTGTCTCAAGTGATCCCGCGCGCATGTGGTCGGGGTGTGGCACCACTCAAGATCAGAGGAAAGGGGGTCCCGCCCAAGGTGCTCGGCAAAATGCCAGACAGGGGGCGGTGACGCGGCAAGGGCTGGCCGGCGACGGATCCTAGGCCGCCGCGCGGTGTGCACGCACCTGCGGAGAGAGAACATCACGGCGCGAAGGCCAAGCCTCAGAATGACGGCACGAGCGGGCTCTACATCGGCGGCCCTGTCACGGCGCCGGCGTGAGCGGTGGTGCGATGCAGAGCGCGGCGGGATCGGCGAGAGGCGGGGGCGGCTCGACGCGAGAATAAACGGCGCGGTGCGAGAGGAGGTAGCGCATCGCGCGGCGTCGCAGTGCGGCACGACGATGGGAGGGTCATGCGGTGTGGCAACTGAACTCATGGGGGTGAGCTCCTTGGTGCGCACACCGGCACCCACACACTGCGGACCAAGCGGCGCCGGTGCGGTGCACGCACACGAGCGAGGCACCCGGCGCGACGACGTCCTGGCATGTCGCGGCGGCACGGGTTCGGGAGAGGTAGTGGCCTGCGGCCTAACGGCTCGTGGCTGGGGTGCACGGCGGCGGAACGGAGACGAGATCCCTGGCGGGGAAAATCGGCGGCGCGAAGGCCGGACAAGGCACGAAGTAATAGGGAGAAACGTGTGGTTGCGCCCTCTCGCACAAACCATCGAACATGTGGTGAGCATGTAAAAGTGCGGCTTCAACCATGCCATCCGGTGTTCGGAGAAGGCGAGGAACTTGTTCGGCACGAAGGCCTACCATCACAGGCAGTTAAGAAGGCGTGCAGAGGTGGAGCTGAGCATGCATCCACGATCACTAGCTTACACAGGGAACAAGCGCAGCTCGAAGGCTGGCTCCACAGGCAGACAAGCACGGAAAAAAAAGGAAGTGAATGGCCCAATCGGGTGCTCACCGAGGGCTCGAGGATGGTCGCTGCGGCGCAGGGAGAGTTCGAGGCCGCGACGGCTTGGTGCAGTGCAGGCAGTCCGTTGGTCGTCGTTGTGCGACACTCAGTGAAGGGGATGTAGATCAGGGGCGGCTTGGCGCTCTGGCATAACGTCGAGCAGGTTTCGGGTGTGGCGGAGGGAGTCCCGAGCTTGCGGTTCTTGGGCGGCAGCGGCAGCAGGAACATCTCCGACTCACGCACAGGACGTCGAGCAGGTGGTGTGCGTCCTCGGCTTCGATGTGGTAGGTGGCTCCGGGGATCGCGAGGGGTGAAGAGTTCTCAGGCGTCGATCCCCAGCTGGGCTTCCTCGAACCCGAACTCGCGGTCGTCGATGTACTCGATGCTCCTGGCGACGGCTCCGGCTCGGTGTTGTCGTCCATGGGCGTCCTCGGCTTGGCGTCGTCGTTGAACTCCATGCCGGCTCGCGGTGCTCCGGTGTCGTTGTCCTTGGCGGTGAGGACGGGGTCCAGCAGGATGCAGAGGCTCCAGTGATGACGACGTCGGGCTGTCCCTGGATGGCGACGACGCGATGGTGCTCGACCCTTCTCTCTCCCTTTCCTCTGCTTCTCCCTTTGCTTCTTTTCCTCTGTTCCTTGGCGAGGCAGAAGGGGAAAAGCCCCAGGGTGGCTACAGGGTGTGGCAGCGGCTTTGGGGAAGAAGCCAAGCGGCCTTCTAGGGCGGCGGCGGTTGCAGCGCGAGGGCCGATTTTATTCGTGGTGAAGGACATGATGCAAGGGCGGAATTGCCCCGCGGCCATCCGTGGCGCTCAGAACTCGGGCACGGAGCGGATGGCATCTGGTGGCTCGGTCCTAGGGTTGGGAGGCGCGGCACAGGGGTAGAAGAGGGATTTCCCCTGGGTGGAGCATCCGAGGCGGAGGCCCCTAGGCCCGCCCACGACTCGCTGCTGGCTCGCGCGGTGCCTGCCATCCCGTCGCACCCGCACGCACGCGGCTCGGGCGGCGGCACGGACGGGGGAAGAAGAAAAGGGAACGGGGGGGAATGACGGGCGGGCCCGGCTTGGCGGTGAGAGAAGAGAGAAGAAAGGGCCGGTGGTCGGTGGGCTGCGGTGATGGGCCGTGCGGTGAAGTACGGGGGTGGATACCGGTTAAGGGTGAAGGGGTTGAGGGGCCTCTGAAGGACTTCTGTGGCTGAGCAGCGGCCCAAGTTAGCAGTTAGCTTTGGCAAATAGTTTTGAATCTAGATTTCATTATAGTTTGAATTTGAATTACTTTCAAATTCAAACTCCACACCATTGAACACCAAATAATATCCAAGAGATCCAACTCACATTTATACCATAATTTGAAAATAATTTATATATGGTTTTATCTTATATTGAATTTAAGGTGAGAGGTTAGCAAATTGGGATCAAATTTGGCAGCACACAAGTTCAAACAAAAAGTTTTAAATTTTTGCGAAAATTCACACATGGTAAATCATTCAAATCTCTGGGATGTTACATTCTACCCCCCTCACGAGAATCTCGTCCTCGAGATTAAGCTTATACCAGGTGTGGTGAGGGTCTTCACTTCAATATGCCTTCTGTTTCTGCTTTAAGTTCAGTTTCCCAATGTTGATGACTTGACGACGTGTTTATTCCAAGGTTCCACGGGTACTTAGTCTCAACATTTCTAGTTTCCCGACGGGGGCCTCCAATGCCGAGTGGTATTATATGCCCTCTGTCGGTAGCATCCATACGACTCTCGGAATATCATCAAAGCATCATTAATTCCTCAGAACGTCTGTAGTTATCATAACCTGGCGGAGGGATCGGTTCACTTGTGCCGCCCTAGTGTAAACCTTGATCCTTCACCATTCCTTTTAGTTATTCCTCATGATAGTATTCTCTCCTTTAGGTATCCTGGAAATATGCATGTCTTTATGGCTTTGCCATGCTTATTCAACAATTCCAAATAATGTCACCCGTTTAGGTGAGCAATTTTCCTCACTTTTGCTCACAACCTCTTATTACCTATTTTCCAACAGGGTGGTAGGGTCCAGCTGCGAGGTCGAACGAATAACTTACATCCAGTAGCTGTCGGAGTTATTCTCTTTCCCATTAGTTCAATATACGGTGTCCAGTAGAGCTTCTTTATTAATTGCTTATTCCGAAAGTGGGATTGACTGAACTCCATTTCTTGATCCAAAAGTCGACCTCGTAATTTCTTTACATACTCTCCGGGCTTCCTATTACAGAAGCACGACTTGTGGTGCAATTTGTTTATTGTTTGCACGGTAGTTCCCAAAGCAAGCGCTTAGAGGTGTAAGATGGATTAATCCAGTAAAAGTGACTCTAGGATAATTGCTCGGGTGGTGCAATCCTTATATCCTTTGAGTTTAGTCGTCCGAATCAAATCCAAAACTCCAACAATACCCTTCAGGTTGAGGTATTGTCTACCTGGGGATGATCCCTCATGCATGGATTCGTTACTTCCGAATACATGGTCGGGGTGCAATTCCATAAAACATGTGTGACTGTCCATCCGTGGAGAGTCCGATGTGCTTATAACCACTCCCCATTGTCTGGGGTTGTCTTCTGCTGTGTTAATCGTTCTCATTGATGGATCCATTACCAAGATATGAGATTATCATGTTCTTTTGAGTCTCCATATGGGTCAATTCGCGGTTAGGAGAAGAACCTTATTAGCAACTTTGTATTGCATTAGCACATTCCAAGGTGGGTCATTCATAAGGTACTTCACGGAAGCTAAAGTACTCGAATAAAACTTCCCACATTGATTTTTGTTCCAGATGGAGTACTTCATCTTTATCCGATAATCGAGTCCCGACTGAAATTATCCAACATGTGTTGCTGACCTCCTAGGGTACTCAATTGAGCTTATCCAATGTATGCATCCGTAATGGTACTTGCAGTCCCGAGCTTCAAAGGTTGCAAATTCTTGAGGTACTCATTTTCTGATTTACGAACTTGAGTCCAATGTTCTTAGGATATCTCATCCAAAGTCCTGGTCTAATTGGCCGAGGTTGCAAGAAATCCTTCATGTCTTCTGAAGTTTGACCTTGTTAAGTTGGCTTGAGCACGTCGATCTTCATTTTTGCTAGCGTGATCTTGTAGGATGGGTAGCTAAGGCCTCTAAAGGAGTCATCTAAAGACCTAGCAAGCATAAGCACTCAATACAATTACACACAATCATGAAGAGGCATAACAACAATAAGACCAAAAAGATCCAATCACTCAAGCAATTCACCGAAACAAATGTGTTCCTCGAGGCTGACTCCTAAGACCTTCGAGGTTACACCAACGTAAGCATACTAGTATATCGTGGGCACTTGAGGGATTTTTCCTAATGTTAGTTATACGAGACTTGAAAGAACGCATGCCATCCGGTGTTTCGGCACTAATCTTTCCGAAGTGAGTTGGTGGAATTCTTCTTCATGCGTCGGCTCACATGGCTTTGTCCTTGGAGGAAAGGGTACTCTATAGTTATTCTTGTATCCATGTCCCTTGTTCCTCATTCATTCATCTTATTCCAGTCGTCAACCCTGGCAGAGCATCCAAGTTTCATATTGCTTACCGAGGGGGAAAGTCTGTTGGGTCAGTTATTTAGCTGTTATTCCGAGTATGTGATGCTCGCTTGTAAGTTGGTGCTAACTTGACCGTTCCATCAATTGGTCGCCTTCTGTAGCTACAGCTCGTTTTAATATCTTCATCCTTCATGTCTCGGCTATCCGTATAGCTTCGAGCCTTTGGGTATTCTTCCAACTCGCCGAGCTACGGGCATATCGAGAATCTTCGACTCCTGCATCCAAGCTTGTGTGTGCTAGTTCCATATAGTGCACCTAATCTATATATATTGGCACACTAAATCTTAAAGTCTTAACTCCTCATTGTCCTCGGAGTTGGGCATCTTGGGCTATCCAAGCTGCGTTCCGAGCAAAAGGTGGAAGGGTGCGCACATGTCGTTGTAGATTCATCCGTATGCGGACTTCATGTATCACGGGGCAATCTAGTCATTCCCCCCGGTGGATTTAGTTCCAAAGTAGAGACAACCGTGTTGACGTAACATGACACCGATGAGTCAGCAGGGATAATCCAACTGAGTCCTGTAGAATCAGCTCCATCTCGTCCCCGCACTCCATCTTCATAGTTGTCACTGTCGTAGTTGTCTTTCCCTTGTATCGACGTCGTTCCTCAGAGTTGCAAGCACGTAACATCAGTTGCTCTCCTCAGGCCACCAATCGTGTAGAGGGGTTGTTAGTGAGTCAGTTAGTGAGAATTCAAGGGGGTAATAGCATATTTCAAGAGGGTTTATATAAAAGTCAAGGAGTATATACTCAATCAAAAATATTTAGGTTGTCCTAAACTATCGGCCATTGCTAGGGCTCGTCCTACGGTCAAGTACGGCTCTGATACCACCTGAAACGACCCGAATTTCCGCGAACGGAAACCCGACTCTCTGCACCTCCGCGATAGTCCCAGGAAGAGGCTATCACGTGCAATCCCTGTCTCAAGTGGTACAAATCCATACAACACGGGAATAAGAGGAGAATTACATAATATTATTATTACAACATCGGAGTACAACTCTTCGGCACAAGCGG
Source organism: Cenchrus americanus (assembly GCA_947561735.1). Lineage (NCBI taxonomy): Eukaryota > Viridiplantae > Streptophyta > Magnoliopsida > Poales > Poaceae > Cenchrus > Cenchrus americanus. The sequence goes on from OX387240.1 coordinate 65,123,195, forward strand.
TACAAGTCCAACGAGATCGAATCAAGAAAGGTAAAACACCTACGCGGCGGATCTACATAAGCGAAGCGTCTCCAACTCCACGAGCAAACTCGAGCATAGGACCGGCTCTAGTCTTCACACCATCGTCACGAAGTTGTAGTCGTAGACGGTCACCGAGTCTGAAATGCCAGCATCTACCCGATAAGCGGGTAGGTCATGTCAGCTTCCCAACAAAGAGCAAAAGCGGTGGTTGAATCTAGTATGCATGGATAAAACCTATATTGGGCTGTAGAAAGTTATGCATGCAGCAACGCGGTAGCAACAATCAAGGTATGCAGAATAAGCAGCGAGGTCCACACCTCCGGGAGGTCCACACCTCTAAGGTCCACACCTCCGGGGTCCGCACCCCTCAACAAGGATGTCCACACCAAAGCACTGAATCACAACCACGATCCAGCTCCCAACTCTCATCTGCGATGTGGGGCCCACCTGCTCCTATCCCCACATCTCAACGGCCTCAGGCCGGGCTCACTCACTCGGGGGAGAGAAGAAGCACAAGAGAAGCGTCTAGCCAGGTGAGAGATCAGCAGACTGTCCATAACCAGTGGACACGGACTATAGCTATAGGTTTAACACTCTGCAGAGGTTGTACAACTGTACCCGCCCGAGTAGAGCCGGAAACGGTGGCCGCCGTCCCAAACCCTACCATACGCTACCGGAGTCCAAGTAAGTGGATAGTACCCTCCTGCGTCTCCGAGTCTGGCGCAGCCCCTGCTGTAGAGCTCATGCGCCGGCCGAGGGGTCCCTCGAAGCCGTGGGAACCCTTCCCCGGCCTCGCCGGGCGAAGTCTTCTAAGGAGGAAAGCCGTCTCCCGACACGATCACACCGATCCGCCTACAGGAGGGGTGCTATCCACTACGAGTCTCACCCCGCACCCCCGCCCAATACAAGGCGGGCGGTTTGTACGGTAAAAGTCCACTGAAGCAAGGTCAACTGACGATCGATCCTTAAGGGCTGAGAGCGAGCACTCACCATCTCCATTCCATCCGACACGCCGCTCGGGCGAGAGGCCAGATCGCATCTCCCCGAGGTAGGCGTTCACGAGTAACCAAATGGCTCGCTCCCACCAGTAACACGTCAAGGAAGAACACACCCGAACTCACGCTAGAACACACCGAGATCTCCCACATCTCAGTCCAAACCCAGAGAACCATCCATAATCAAGCAACAAAAGTATGGATAGTTGGTATATGGGACTAGCTAGGGGTCTGTAGCTAGTCCCGAGGTAGGTAAAGCAAGGAAACAGGATATATCAAATATCAAGGCGTGGCTAAACAAATGGCTATGCAATCCATCAAGTCAAGTATAATAAATATAGCACTAGCAACTAATAGCATGCATGGGTTCTACATGGTTGGGAGTGACATGACAACTGCGTGGTAGTCGTCATAGAGTAGTAGAGGTTGAGCGTTCTCTCGGGCCAAGTCGGGGTAGACGTGTCTCCTTAACCGTCACAGCTCGGGTCTTCAAACAAGAACACAAGCCTACACGAGATGCGACGTGGAAATAAATAACGAGCATTCATCTAATGCAAAAACATCGATAAGAACCAATTTAGAAGATCCAAATAAACCCAGAGCAAATACAAGCAGCACTGGTTGAAATAATGAATATAAAGCAATTGGTTTTAAAACAAAAGTGGTTTAAGCAACTAGTTTTACATACTAGTAAACAGGGTAAGATCAAGAGTTAGCTTACGGGTCTTACGGCTAAGATCTTAGGTAGCCAAGCACTCGCAAGGGGAGAGCGGAGAGGCTGAGATCAAGCTCTTGCTAGGTTTTAGCTCACGAGAGGATTGAAGCGGTAGCGCGAAGGGTGATGAAAGTAGAGCGAAGAAAAGATAACTAGAAAAGGCATTATCATGCCAAGATATGTGGCGACAGCTCAAACGGGATGAAAGGATCATCTTGTGACCGACATCGGGTGGCGATGAGGTAAAGTGTGTTCAAGAGCGCTACGAGGTATGTACTGATGATGCGGCAACGTCCACGGCAAGGCAGCTAGGTTGCGGCTCGGGGTTGCCGAGCGTGAAGCAGAGGCCTCTGCTCACGACACGGCCGTCCATCACGTGCGACATCCTGGTTTCAAGCACATGGCACGGTACACGCTTCACAGCACGAAGCGAAGTAGTGCGAGAGCAGATATGTGCGAAGCAGCAAAGAGGGAAGGCAAAGGTGTAGAGAAGGTCGACGATGAGATAATGGGGTAGGATTCCTGACCGCGGTACGCCAATGGTTAGTTGCGGGGCTCCGGCGTCTCAGACCCACATTAGCACAGTGGTGGGCAGCGGCCACGACTTCTACTCCTAGAACGCGGAGCGTAAAGAGGCTCGGCTCAAGGGAAAGAGCGGGTAAGGATAGGGTAGCAGTGAGCGTCTCAAAATTATGAAACCAACACAAGTGGTTTCATAACTTTCGGAGCTCCGGATAATTAGTTATGATTTTCCAAAGGTAAAAGCATTTATAAAACATTTATCAAAACCTTTATGAAATTAGAAAAGGATTTTATTAAAATATTGCCGACGTCAGCGGTCAGGAGATTTAGTGGGTCGAAATTGGGCCCAAAGTGTTAGTGGCCCAATGGGCCGACCCAGCTTGGCCCAAAGTTCCAAAGTCCAGAAAAAGTCCTCGGACTACGTTTGCTTCGGTCTGGTTAGACTTTGGACCAAGATGGGCTCTGTTGGGTCATAGCCCAGACAGGGGGTGGTGACGCGGCAAGGGCTGGCCGGCGACGGATCCTAGCTGCTGCGGCTGTGCACGCACCTGCGGAGAGAGAACATCACGGCGCGAAGGCCAAGCCTCGGAATGACCGGCACGAGCGGGCTCTACGTCGGCGGCCCTGTCACGGCGCCGGCGTGAGCGGTGGTGCGATGCAGAGCGCGGCGGGATCGGCGAGAGGCGGGGCGGCTCGACGCGAGAATAAACGGCGCGGTGCGAGAGGAGGTAGCGCATCGCGCGGCGTCGCAGTGCGGCACGACGATGGGAGGGTCATGCGGTGTGGCAACTGAACTCATGGGGGTGAGCTCCTTGGCGCGCACACCGGCACCCACACACCTGCAGACCAAAGCGGCGCCAGTGCCGGTGCACGCACACGAGCAGGCACCCAGCGCGACGACGTCCTGGCATGTCGCGGCGGCACGGGTTCGGGAGAGGTAGTGGCCTGCGGCCTAACGGCTCGTGCTGGGGTGCACGGCGGCGGAACGGAGACGAGATCCTGCAGGAAAATCAGCGGCGCGAAGGCCGGACAAGGCACGAAGTAATAGGGAGAAACGTGTGGTTGCGCCCTCTCGCACAAACCATCGAACATGTGGTGAGCATGCAAAAGTGCAGCTTCAACCATGCCATCCCGGTGTTCCGGAGAAGGCAGGAACTTGTTCGGCACGAAGGCCTACCATCACAGGCAGTTAAGAAGGCGTGCAGAGGTGGAGCTGAGCATGCATCCACGATCACTAGCTTACACAGGGAACAAGCGCAGCTCGAAGGCTGGCTCCACAGGCAGACAAGCACGGAAAAAAAAAGGAAGTGAATGGCCCAATCGGGTGCTCACCGAGGGCTCGAGGATGGTCGCTGCGGCGCAGGGAGAGTTCGAGGCCGCGACGGCTTGGTGCAGTGCAGGCAGTCCGTTGGTCGTCGTTGTGCGACACTCAGTGAAGGGGATGTAGATCAGGGGCGGCTTGGCGCTCTGGCATAACGTCGAGCAGGTTTCGGGTGTGGCGGAGGGAGTCCCGAGCTTGCGGTTCTTGGGCGGCAGCGGCAGCAGGAACATCTCCGACTCACGCACAGGACGTCGAGCAGGTGGTGTGCGTCCTCGGCTTCGATGTGGTAGGTGGCTCCAGGACTGCGAGGGTGAAGAGTTCTCAGGCGTCGATCCCCAGCTGGGCTTCCTCGAACCCGAACTCGCGGTCGTCGATGTACTCGATGCTCCTGGCGACGGCTCCGGCTCGGTGTTGTCGTCCATGGGCGTCCTCGGCTTGGCGTCGTCGTTGAACTCCATGCCGGCTCGCGGTGCTCCGGTGTCGTTGTCCTTGGCGGTGAGGACGGGGTCCAGCAGGACGCAGAGGCTCCAGTGATGACGACGTCGGGCTGTCCCTGGATGGCGACGACGCGATGGTGCTCGACCCTTCTCTCTCCCTTTCCTCTGCTTCTCCCTTTGCTTCTTTTCCTCTGTTCCTTGGCGAGGCAGAAGGGGAAAAGCCCCAGGGTGGCTACAGGGTGTGGCGGTGGCTTTGGGGAAGAAGCCAAGCGGCCTTCTAGGGCGGCGGCGGTTGCAGCGCGAGGGCCGATTTTATTCGTGGTGAAGGACATGATGCAAGGGCGGAATTGCCCCGCGGCCATCCGTGGCGCTCAGGAACTCGGGCACGGAGCGGATGGCATCTGGTGGCTCGGTCCTAGGGTTGGGAGGCGCGGCACAGGGGTAGAAGAGGGATTTCCCCCCGGGTGGAGCATCCGAGGCGGAGGCCCCTAGGCCCGCCCACGACTCGGCTGCTGGCTCGCGCGGTGCCTGCCATCCCGTCGCACCCGCACGCACGCGGCTCGGGCGGCAGCACGGACAGGGGAAGAAGAAAAGGGAACAGGGGGAATGACAGGCGGGCCCGGCTTGGCGGTGAGAGAAGAGAGAAGAAAGGGCCCGGTGGTCGGCTGGGCTGCGGTGATGGGCCGTGCGGTGAAGTACAGGGTGGATACCGGTTAAGGGTGAAGGGGTTGAGGGGCCTCTGAAGGACTTCTGTGGCTGAGCAGCGGCCCAAGTTAGCAGTTAGCTTTGGCAAATAGTTTTGAATCTAGATTTCATTATAGTTTGAATTTGAATTACTTTCAAATTCAAACTCCACACCATTGAACACCAAATAATATCCAAGAGATCCAACTCACATTTATACCATAATTTGAAAATAATTTATATATGGTTTTATCTTATATTGAATTTAAGGTGAGAGGTTAGCAAATTGGGATCAAATTTGGCAAAGACACAAGTTCAAACAAAAAGTTTTAAATTTTTGCGAAAATTCACACATGGTAAATCATTCAAATCTCTGGGATGTTACATTCTACCCCCCTCACGAGAATCTCGTCCTCGAGATTAAGCTTATACCAGGTGTGGTGAGGGTCTTCACTTCAATATGCCTTCTGTTTCTGCTTTAAGTTCAGTTTCCCAATGTTGATGACTTGACGACGTGTTTATTCCAAGGTTCCACGGGTACTTAGTCTCAACATTTCTAGTTTCCCGACGGGGGCCTCCAATGCCGAGTGGTATTATATGCCCTCTGTCGGTAGCATCCATACGACTCTCGGAATATCATCAAAGCATCATTAATTCCTCAGAACGTCTGTAGTTATCATAACCTGGCGGAGGGATCGGTTCACTTGTGCCGCCCTAGTGTAAACCTTGATCCTTCACCATTCCTTTTAGTTATTCCTCATGATAGTATTCTCTCCTTTAGGTATCCTGGAAATATGCATGTCTTTATGGCTTTGCCATGCTTATTCAACAATTCCAAATAATGTCACCCGTTTAGGTGAGCAATTTTCCTCACTTTTGCTCACAACCTCTTATTACCTATTTTCCAACAGGGTGGTAGGGTCCAGCTGCGAGGTCGAACGAATAACTTACATCCAGTAGCTGTCGGAGTTATTCTCTTTCCCATTAGTTCAATATACGGTGTCCAGTAGAGCTTCTTTATTAATTGCTTATTCCGAAAGTGGGATTGACTGAACTCCATTTCTTGATCCAAAAGTCGACCTCGTAATTTCTTTACATACTCTCCGGGCTTCCTATTACAGAAGCACGACTTGTGGTGCACAGCTGTTTATTGTTTGCACAGTAGTTCCCAAAGCAACTGCTTAGAGGTGTAAGATGGATTAATCCAGTAAAAGTGACTCTAGGATAATTGCTCGGGTGGTGCAATCCTTATATCCTTTGAGTTTAGTCGTCCGAATCAAATCCAAAACTCCAACAATACCCTTCAGGTTGAGGTATTGTCTACCTGGGGATGATCCCTCATGCATGGATTCGTTACTTCCGAATACATGGTCGGGGTGCAATTCCATAAAACATGTGTGACTGTCCATCCGTGGAGAGTCCGATGTGCTTATAACCACTCCCCATTGTCTGGGGTTGTCTTCTGCTGTGTTAATCGTTCTCATTGATGGATCCATTACCAAGATATGAGATTATCATGTTCTTTTGAGTCTCCATATGGGTCAATTCGCGGTTAGGAGAAGAACCTTATTAGCAACTTTGTATTGCATTAGCACATTCCAAGGTGGGTCATTCATAAGGTACTTCACGGAAGCTAAAGTACTCGAATAAAACTTCCCACATTGATTTTTGTTCCAGATGGAGTACTTCATCTTTATCCGATAATCGAGTCCCGACTGAAATTATCCAACATGTGTTGCTGACCTCCTAGGGTACTCAATTGAGCTTATCCAATGTATGCATCCGTAATGGTACTTGCAGTCCCGAGCTTCAAAGGTTGCAAATTCTTGAGGTACTCATTTTCGATTTACGAACTTGAGTCCAATGTTCTTAGGATATCTCATCCAAAGTCCTGGTCTAATTGGCCGAGGTTGCAAGAAATCCTTCATGTCTTCGAAGTTTGACCTTGTTAAGTTGGCTTGAGCACGTCGATCTTCATTTTTGCTAGCGTGATCTTGTAGGATGGGTAGCTAAGGCCTCTAAAGGAGTCATCTAAAGACCTAGCAAGCATAAGCACTCAATACAATTACACACAATCGTGAAGAGGCATAACAACAATAAGACCAAAAAGATCCAATCACTCAAGCAATTCACCGAAACAAATGTGTTCCTCGAGGCTGACTCCTAAGACCTTCGAGGTTACACCAACGTAAGCATACTAGTATATCGTGGGCACTTGAGGGATTTTTCCTAATGTTAGTTATACAGCACTTGAAAGAACGCATGCCATCTGGTGTTTCGGCACTAATCTTTCCGAAGTGAGTTGGTGGAATTCTTCTTCATGCTGGCTCACATGGCTTTGTCCTTGGAGGAAAGGGTACTCTATAGTTATTCTTGTATCCATGTCCCTTGTTCCTCATTCATTCATCTTATTCCAGTCGTCAACCCTGGCAGAGCATCCAAGTTTCATATTGCTTACCGAGGGGAAAGTCTGTTGGGTCAGTTATTTAGCTGTTATTCCGAGTATGTGATGCTCGCTTGTAAGTTGGTGCTAACTTGACCGTTCCATCAATTGGTCGCCTTCTGTAGCTACAGCTCGTTTTAATATCTTCATCCTTCATGTCTCGGCTATCCGTATAGCTTCGAGCCTTTGGGTATTCTTCCAACTGCTGAGCTACAGGCATATCAGGAATCTTCGACTCCTGCATCCAAGCTTGTGTGTGCTAGTTCCATATAGTGCACCTAATCTATATATATTGGCACACTAAATCTTAAAGTCTTAACTCCTCATTGTCCTTGGAGTTGGGCATCTTGGGCTATCCAAGCTCTGTTCCGAGCAAAAGGTGGAAGGGTGCAGCCTGTCTGTTGTAGATTCATCTGTATGCAGACTTCATGTATCACGGGGCAATCTAGTCATTCCCCGGTGGATTTAGTTCCAAAGTAGAGACAACCGTGTTGACGTAACATGACACCGATGAGTCAGCAGGGATAATCCAACTGAGTCCTGTAGAATCAGCTCCATCTCGTCCCCGCACTCCATCTTCATAGTTGTCACTGTCGTAGTTGTCTTTCCCTTGTATCAGACGTCGTTCCTCAGAGTTGCAAGCACGTAACATCAGTTGCTCTCCTCAGGCCACCAATCGTGTAGAGGGGTTGTTAGTGAGTCAGTTAGTGAGAATTCAAGGGGGTAATAGCATATTTCAAGGGGGTTTATATAAAAGTCAAGGAGTATATACTCAATCAAGGATATTTAGGTTGTCCTAAACTATCGGCCATTGCTAGGGCTCGTCCTACGGTCAAGTACGGCTCTGATACCACCTGAAACGACCCGAATTTCCGCGAACGGAAACCCGACTCTCTGCACCTCCGCGATAGTCCCAGGAAGAGGCTATCACGTGCAATCCCTGTCTCAAGTGGTACAAATCCATACAACACGGGAATAAGAGGAGAATTACATAATATTATTATTACAACATCAGAGTACAACTCTTCGGCACAAGCCGGGTACAAGTCCAACAGGACTGAATCAAGAAAGGTAAAACACCTACGCAGCGGATCTACATAAGCGAAGCGTCTCCAACTCCACAGGCAAACTCGAGCATAGGACCAGCTCTAGTCTTCACACCATCGTCACAGAAGTTGTAGTCGTAGACGGTCACCGAGTACGAAATGCCGCATCTACCCGATAAGCGGGTAGGTCATGTCGCCTTCCCAACAAAGAGCAAAAGCGGTGGTTGAATCTAGTATGCATGGATAAAACCTATATTGGGTCGTAGAAAGTTATGCATGCAAGAACGCGGTAGCAACAATCAAGGTATGCGAGAATAGCGGCCGAGGTCCACACCTCGGGAGGTCCACACCTCTAAGGTCCACACCTCCGGGTCCGCACCCCTCAACAAGGATGTCCACACCAAAGCACCGAATCACAACCACGATCCGGCTCCCAACTCTCATCCGCGATGTGGGGCCCACACTGCTCCTATCCCCACATCTCAACGGCCTCGGGCCGGCTCACTCACTCGGGGGAGAGAAGAAGCACAAGAGAAGCGTCTAGCCGGGTGAGAGATCGGGCAGATCGTCCATAACCGGTGGACACGGACTATAGCTATAGGTTTAACACTGCGAGAGGTTGTACAACTGTACCCGCCCGAGTAGAGCCGGAAACGGTGGCCGCCGTCCCAAACCCTACCATACGGCCGGAGTCCAAGTAAGTGGATAGTACCCTCCGCGTCTCCGAGTCCGGCGCGGCCCCCCGCCGTAGAGCTCATACTGCCAGCGAGGGGTCCCTCGAAGCTGTGGAACCCTTCCCCGGCCTCGCCGGGGCGAAGTCTTCTAAGGAGGAAAGCCGTCTCCCGACACGATCACACCGATCCGCCTACAGGAGGGGTGCTATCCACTACGAGTCTCACCCCGCACCCCCGCCCAATACAAGGCGGGCGGTTTGTACGGTAAAAGTCCACTGAAGCAAGGTCAACTGACGATCGATCCTTAAGGGCTGAGAGCGAGCACTCACCATCTCCATTCCATCCGACACGCCGCTCGGGCGAGAGGCCAGATCGCATCTCCCCGAGGTAGGCGTTCACGAGTAACCAAATGGCTCGCTCCCACCAGTAACACGTCAAGGAAGAACACACCCAGAACTCACGCTAGAACACACCGAGATCTCCCACATCTCGGTCAAACCCGGAGAACCATCCATAATCAAGCAACAAAAGTATGGATAGTTGGTATATGGGACTAGCTAGGGGTCCGTAGCTAGTCCCGAGGTAGGTAAAGCAAGGAAACGGGATATATCAAATATCAAGGCAAGGCTAATCAAATGGCTATGCAATCCATCAAATCAAGTAACATAAATATAGCACTAGCAACTAATAGCATGCATGGGTTCTACATGGTTGGGAGTGACATGCACACCGCGCGGTAGTCGTCGTAGAGTAGTAGAGGTTGAGCGTTCTCTCGGGCAAAGTCGGGGTAGTCGCGTCTCCTCAGACGTCGCAGCTCGGGTCTTCAACAAGAACACAAGCCTACACGAGATGCGACGTGGAAATAAATAACGAGCATTCATCTAATGCAAAAACATCGATAAGAACCAATTTAGAAGATCCAAATAAACCCAGAGCAAATACAAGCAGCACTGGTTGAAATAATGAATATAAAGCAATTGGTTTTAAAACAAAAGTGGTTTAAGCAACTAGTTTTACATACTAGTAAACAGGGTAAGATCAAGAGTTAGCTTACGGGTCTTACGGCTAAGATCTTAGGTAGCCAAGCCTGCAAGCAGGAGAGCGGAGAGGCTGAGATCAAGCTCTTGCTAGGTTTTAGCTCACAGAGGATTGAAGCGGTAGCGCGAAGGGTGATGAAAGTAGAGCGAAGAAAAGATAACTAGAAAAGGCATTATCATGCCAAGATATGTGGCGACAACTCAAACGGGATGAAAGGATCATCTTGTGACCGACATCGGGTGGCGATGAGGTAAAGTGTGTTCAAGAGCGCTACGAGGTATGTACTGATGATGCGGCAACGTCCACGGCAAGGCAGCTAGGTTGCGGCTCGGGGGTTGCCGAGCGTGAGGCGAGAGGCCTCTCGCTCACGACACGGCCGTCCATCACGTGCGACATCCACGGTTTCAAGCACATGGCACGGTACACGCTTCACAGCACGAAGCGAAGTAGTGCGAGAGCAGATATGTGCGAAGCAGCAAAGAGGGAAGGCAAAGGTGTAGAGAAGGTCGACGATGAGATAATGGGGTAGGATTCCTGACCGCGGTACGCCAATGGTTAGTTGCGGGGCTCCGGCGTCTCAGACCCACATTAGCACAGTGGTGGGCAGCGGCCACGACTTCTACTCCTAGAACGCGGAGCGTAAAGAGGCTCGGCTCAAGGGAAAGAGCGGGTAAGGATAGGGTAGCAGTGAGCGTCTCAAAATTATGAAACCAACACAAGTGGTTTCATAACTTTCGGAGCTCCGGATAATTAGTTATGATTTTCCAAAGGTAAAAGCATTTATAAAACATTTATCAAAACCTTTATGAAATTAGAAAAGGATTTTATTAAAATATTGCCGACGTCAGCGGTCAGGAGATTTAGTGGGTCGAAATTGGGCCCAAAGTGTTAGTGGCCCAATGGGCCGACCCAGCTTGGCCCAAAGTTCCAAAGTCCAGAAAAAGTCCTCGGACTACGTTTGCTTCGGTCTGGTTAGACTTTGGACCAAGATGGGCTCTGTTGGGTCATAGCCCAGACAGGGGGTGGTGACGCGGCAAGGGCTGGCCGGCGACGGATCCTAGCTGCTGCGGCTGTGCACGCACCTGCGGAGAGAGAACATCACGGCGCGAAGGCCAAGCCTCAGAATGACGGCACGAGCGGGCTCTACGTCGGCGGCCCTGTCACGGCGCCGGCGTGAGCGGTGGTGCGATGCAGAGCGCGGCGGGGATCGGCGAGAGGCGGGGCAGCTCGACGCGAGAATAAACGGCGCGGTGCGAGAGGAGGTAGCGCATCGCGCGGCGTCGCAGTGCGGCACGACGATGGGAGGGTCATGCGGTGTGGCAACTGAACTCATGGGGGTGAGCTCCTTGGCGCGCACACCGGCACCCACACACCTGCGGACCAAAGCGGCGCCGTGCGGTGCACGCACACGAGCAGGCACCCGGCGCGACGACGTCCTGGCATGTCGCGGCGGCACGGGTTCGGGAGAGGTAGTGGCCTGCGGCCTAACGGCTCGTGGCCGGGGTGCACGGCGGCGGAACGGAGACGAGATCCTGCAGGAAAATCAGCGGCGCGAAGGCCGGACAAGGCACGAAGTAATAGGGAGAAACGTGTGGTTGCGCCCTCTCGCACAAACCATCGAACATGTGGTGAGCATGCAAAAGTGCAGCTTCAACCATGCCATCCCGGTGTTCCGGAGAAGGCAGGAACTTGTTCGGCACGAAGGCCTACCATCACAGGCAGTTAAGAAGGCGTGCAGAGGTGGAGCTGAGCATGCATCCACGATCACTAGCTTACACAGGGAACAAGCGCAGCTCGAAGGCTGGCTCCACAGGCAGAGTTAGTTTAGGGCTAGAGCTAGAGTTAGAAACTAGCTCTAACTCTAACCCTGCTAGAGTATCCAAACAGGGCCTTTGTAGCTAGTTGAGCTCCAACTAGCCAAAACTAACTCTAGCCCATGGATCCAAACAGGGCCAATGTGTTGAATAGTGGTATTCATCGTATTCATATTTTAAAATTCAACTTTAAATATCCATATGAATACAATCTAGATGAGTACGGATAACAATGCTTGGATTCAATGTGTTGAACTTTTTCAATCAGATGGACAAACAAATAATATTTGTACCAATTTCATCTCTAAGGGTGACTTATATTTTGTGCGCGTGTGTTGCTAAGCTGCCAGTCGCTTTCGCACATGACGGGTCCTATACTCCTATATGTCTGAGGGCGCTTCTAAGTATGGGATAAGCAACATAATTTTAAAGTTCATTTAGATCTAACTAATAAGTCCAACTTATATATAAAATAGGAAAGTGTCCGTGCGTTGTTATGGGCGAAATTTCATCAATAAGCATCAAAGTTGATTTTGTGAAAATTTAGTAGAAACTCAAAAAAACATAACACTGGGATATCCAAAAGTTCTATGCATATTTGTAACACCAGAAGTACAAGCCTTGTACCAGCACAATAACTAAGGATGTGCCCAAAAATAAAATTATTGTTCCCGTAACCAAGAATTACAACATTGCTTCATAACAAAATTGATGATGAAATAAAAAAATGAAGAACAGAACCTTCGAACCTGCAATTTGATGTTCTCATTAAGTTCTTCATATAATAAAAAGCAGAATTACCGAATACAGTTCTCCTAACTTTATCCATATGCACATAGAACTAGATTAGTAGTCGGTTTTTTCCCATAGAACTATATTAATAATCTAAAGCCAAATGGTAAGACATAAGACATCAAACTAACAGCACAAGGGCAGCAGCATCTCCACTACTAACATCAACTTAATGGACCAGGATATTGTTGGGGCAAAATTGAAATGACGATGCATCCAAAAATGGCCTAATGTCATCTCACATCCAATAAAATTTGCCGCCCTCCGGCTGAAATGATCAGAACAACAACAATTTAGAAGCACGAAACCATATATCAACATCTAGTATTATAATGTGGCAAAAACATTCACTGATGTCTTTCTTTTACCTCTGACGACTTGTTTTGGTAATTAGCAGGTCATGTGGATACATTATTTCCATGCACAGTAGCATATAGCATTTTAAGACAGATTACCATAGCTGGTCACGCTTGAAGAAATCTCCAAACCAGGTTATTGACCATCAGTTGCACAAGTGAAAGCATAAACTGAGTTTGCAGCCATTCAATGACCTGATGTATCAATTTTTTCAAATGCTCTTTCAATGCATACTATGTTTCAAAAAAGGAAACATGACATAATTTAAATGCAAGTTGTTGACCCTATATTGATAAAAAAATACTTTTAAATCTGCTTTTGCCCTTTTCCTCTCAGCCAACAATTCTTCAAGGATCATATTGATTAGAAAACAAATCTTCTATCAAGAACAATTTTTATGAAGACAGGATCCATTGTGACGTGACAACATTACTATTTAGCTAGCAATAACAATTCTTGGTAATGACATGATCAATATTCAAAATTGAGAGAATAACAAATCTGTTTAGGGAGTATTCCAGTTTGTACATGACTTAATTATCCAGACTGAAACATATGAAATTTAGTACCTATTGAGGAATAATAAAATCAACAATTTATATCAATTGGTCATCAGAAAGTAGAAAATGCACTTGCAAATTAAGAACTTCTAAAGCCCTTCTCTTTCACTTCTAGGTGCATTAAATAAAATGTCGTCAGGATTATAGATTAGAGCATCAAACATTGTGCAGAAAAGAAAGTGCAGCAGGACAAACTATTTGTCTTAAATTGGAAATCTGTTGCTTTAGTACATCTCACTGTCAGGTTTATAGTTTACTGAACTGAAATCAAAGTTGAATGGTTTGAGATTCGCATGTTTCCTATGGTAAAAGTATAATCCCAAATGTTGTAGTTCAGTAGCATTACTCTGAAAGTTTGTGACGGGCCTCTCACAAGTGGCAGCCATCTTGACAATCCTCCTTGTCGTCACAAATTACCAAGTTAAGAAACTATATAAGCATTAAAAAAATATTTATTAGCACATCAATTAAATTGTAATTTTTAAAACAGCAATATATGCAAATACATGGTTAGAGTCAATTTGGATAAACAGTCTCATAAAGAAACAATAAAATGATTACGGAACAATCCCATAAGGAAACAATTTGATTACTCTTTACCACTCTTCACAGTAAGACAAGCAGGTGCCATAATGCTGTAACATCATTATCTTTGCACTGCATGCTAGGGGCCTCCCGTTCTTCTTGCATTTAAGTTATGTTATTGAGAAGTTCATAGCTTCACATACAGAACTTGTTGGGCTGGAAACAAATAATATTAATAGTGTACTGAACAACTGATCAATGCAACGAAAATACAGAGTACAAGTACAACTAATAAATATATGCGCTCCAATATGACTCAACAAAAAGATGAGTAGGCAAACATGGTATTTCAACAAGGTTAAATTAAACTCAGTACATCCCTTATTTGACCTATCTTATGAGTTGATTCAGTGCTTCTGTTGGATTCCTCAGCTTCTTGTCGTAGCACAAGAATGTGTATTTCCTAGTCAGCTACACAACAATTAGCTGTTGTTTACAAGGCAAAAAAAAGAAATATAATCTTTGAATAACAATTAGCGTGATTGATTCTTTTTTTATTGTGTACTATACTTTATGTTACCGGCCTAGATCAATCTTACAATTTCTAATTGACAGTTATGATCTTGCAATGGATATGGACATAAGAAGAAATAATACCTTCAACATGAACATTATTGGCTTGTGAATGTGAATTGGGTCCACCCCAGTGTTTATTGACCAATCATCTCGCTCTTTTTTTCCTGTTCCTCTCATCTTTCTTCTCTATTAGCATCAATGCAAAACATTCTTTCTTTGCATCTTACATTCAGCCCCATCTGGTTCTAGTTATTAGAGGAGATTTGTGTATTGATGCCACACTTTGATTCAATGGAAGAAGTTAACAAGTTGTTAACACCAAAATTTGGTAAGGAGTCTGACCTGTGGGTCCGGTTCGAAAAAGAGTCCGTCTGGTGGAAGGAAGGATATTTCCAGAGATTTTCGGCAAAGAGATCCGCGGTCGGCTATCTGCTCCAGTTCGGCAAAGGAACAGTAGAGCTGATTTTGCGGGATTGGACGGTGACGTGGCTTAAATCAGGGGGGACGAATGGATGGACAGGCGATCGAGTTTAGTTAGGCAATAAATCCATTCGCAGTTGTAATCAGTAGGGTATAAATACGATCCCTGGATGTATGTAACAAACACGATCATTCTTCAATACACACCGGCCTTACGCCAAACCCTAGAGTCCTTGTCGTGTCGTCGAGTTCTTCGAGAGGACCAATCGATCCGTCGACCTCCGTGAGTACCGGCAACCTTGTATCATGTCTAGTATCATGCGGTGGATTTAGATCTGATGCAAGTAGTCTTGTTACCATGCTTCGTGTCATGCGGTAGATTCAAGCTTGGTTCAAGAGGGTTTCTTGTTAGATCATGAGTCATGCGGTAGGCTAAGATCTGGCTTGAAGCTAGTTATCGGCTCTATTGGATTTTGGCAAGATCCAATAGATTCATTAAGTTATCCCGTGTTATATTGAGTTTTACTTTATGTTTTAATTCATGTAACACATCCTTGCCCAATCTAGATGGGTTTGGATCGGCTATATCTCTTTTAAGATCCTTGTGCGAGCAGGTTTTGTATGTTGACATGTGGATCTTGTGTTCTCCGATAGCCGAAACCGAATCGATCTAGGTTGTTACGTGTTGCGGGTTCAAGCTTGCTTCGTTCGTATAAATCTTGAAAGAACCGGGTATCATGCGGTAGATGCGGGTTTTTGGGTTGCTTTGGAGCTAGTCATCCGGTGGATTAGATTCCCAAATCAGTCTGATAGATTTATCCACGTGGTAATGTTTGTTCCTTCTTCATGGACCCTGGATCGGTACATTCAGCCGTATTCGGTTATGTTTTCACGAGTAGATCACGTGCATTGTTTATGTCTTAAGTGATGTATGTTTTTAGCTTTCCACATTTAGATTGTATCATGCGGTGGATAGATCTATTTGTGGAAAGTGGTACGTTTTTCATGCAAGTCGTATCATGCGGTGGATAGATTTGTTTGTTATCGTACCCGACGGGTTTTAAAGTAACTAGACATGCGGTAGACTAGTGCTTTGGATCTATGCATGCCTATTTAATACATAATCATGTCCGTGCTTTACTTTATTTTATTTAATGCTGAACCTTATGGGGATCGGTCATAACTTTGTGCTTGCATCTTTGTTTATACAAAGACCGATCGTCGTCATGCTTACGTCATCCATTCGGCAGTATTCCTTTTCCCTTTGTAATGGTCCGAATGGTTGTGGTTCTTTGACAGATAGCTCTACATAGCTACGTGTCATCTTGCTTGGCTTCTTAGCCGTAAATATGGAACTGTCTGGTACCACCCGGCAAGTTCCAAGCTTTGGTATTTAACTGCTTTATCTTTTGTTAATTTTCAGGAAAAATTGACTGGCACGTCATTTGCTCTCTGCGCGTGCGAAGCTAGCTTTGTTCGGCTTGCTGTGTGATTGGCGTTGAGTGCACATTTCGCGTCAACACAAGTAAGAATGGTTACCTTGGCCATTAGTTTTGGTGGTGTCCCCAATCGACCCTCCGCCGTCTATTGCTTGATGGATCCAGGACTATTCTAGGAACGTAGAGTACCCAAGAAGTCAGCTGAAACATATACATGAAATAGACCACAATCGATCAAGAGTTAAGAAATGGATTAAGATTGGAAAATATGCCAATCAAGAATCAGCATAGGCATAATCGTACCTCACACGACAGCCACTGGAGGTTCACAACCCGTCCTGCTGCTCACGGCTCGCACACTGATCCAACGAGTTGCGAATCGGGAGGAAAGGATTGCTGGGGGGCGATGCCGAGAAGCAAATTGACGAGAAGGTCCCGCCGGCGCGGTATCAGGAGGGTCAGTAGGCGTCATCGGAGGCGAGGTGTATCGCGGATCCGAAGGATGGCGGGGAGGTATCGCAGCTTCGCAGGAACGGACGGTGGCGGTGAAGGGAGAGGGGTTCGAAAGAAGGTGGCTGCAGCGGCGGGGGAGGGCTGCGAGGAGGTCGCAGGAGAAGGCGGCGGCGGCGGCGGCGAAGGGAGAGGAGTGAGGTCGCAAGGTACCGTCATATGGCCAGTGGGGAATTCAATAGGACGTACGGATGATGTGGGCCTCGGCAGACCCGCGCGAGCGGAGGCCGTCGAACCTCAATCAGCAGACCCTCGATGCGTTGCGGAGGGCGAACGTGCGGCCGGCAGCCCCGACTACCCCGATCTCCTCATCCTTGGTGGCACGTTGAGCGGAGGGGACAGGGATTTCACGAGAAAATCGCAGCCAGAAAAAACAGATCGGCGACGTCGCAGGGAGAGGAGGTGGGACGAGCGGCTGCGGCGGCACGGGGAAAGGAGATGAGGGGGTCTGCGGCAGCATCGTGGGGAGATGGGAGCAGGAGGGACGGGCGGCAGCGACGCGGGGAAAGGAGATGAGGAGGTGTGCGGCGGCATCATGGGGAGATGAGATGACGAGGGACGGGCGGCGGTGACAGCAAGAGGAGAGGGAGCAGATGCGGGTGCGCGTGGGTTTGGACGGAGTGCTTTTGGGTAGGGGAGGCGGACGCGCGGTCACGAGAGAGGGTGGGACCGGGGGAAGCGCGAGGGGGCGAGCGGAAGGCCGACGCCGCGGGGGCGGACGCGCGGACGCAGAGAAAAGTACCAACGGATTTTTTTTTCGGTAATGCTTCGAACGTGACGTCCGATGTATGGTAAAATATCGGACGCTTCATCGCTCCCCCCACATGCAGGTCCCACCACGAGCTCTGCCTTATCTCTTCGTCTTCAATTTCCACCCACCATTCTCTCTCCTTCCCTTTCCTCTCTGGATGGGGATTGGAAGCTTTGCTACGGTGCAAGCCGCCGCTCTCCCAACAATCAGGTGCAGGCTGCTGCTTCATGGCCAGAGGTGCGGCAGGGTCGCCGGCCATGGACGGGAGGAATGCTTCGGGGGACTCGGGTGCACGACCATGGACGGGGGGGGCTCCTGCTTCGTGCCACCCAAGCACGGCCGGCAACGCTCCCCGCGCATGGCCTCGCCGCCCGCCGGGAGGGGGAGGGCGGAGATGGGGGCGGGGCGCTCGCATGCATCGTCACCGGAGGAGAGGCTAGAGGATTGGGGGCGGGGACGGCCGTGCCCGTTGCCGCGGGGGGAGCACCGGCTTGCGCGGCCGCGTCCGCCGCGATGGAGTGGCAACGGCGGCCCTGCTCCACGCGAAGCCTGCCCCGGTGTCGGTGCGCCTCAGCAGCTAACATCCGGCGGTCGGGTGGCTCCCTCCCCCTCCCACGGCCCAGATCTGGTCATTTTCCCCTGCTTCGACCTTGTCCGCGCGAAGAGTTTTGAGATGTTTCATCTGGTGGTATCTGATGTTGCACGAAGTGATTTGAGATGATTTCTCCTAGTGCTATTTTGATGTTGCATGAAGTGATTTGAGATGTTTTCACTATTATTTTGATGATGTTGCAACATTTGCTTTTCTGTGTTTCATCTGAATATGTTGCGACATATGCATCTTCATGTTTCAGTGTGATTTAGCAAATGTTGCGGATGTTGAGTTTCGATATTGCAAACATGTGATATTGGGTGTCGCAAACCTTATTTTTCAATGTTGCAGACATTGCGTTTCGATGTTGCAGACATGTGGTGTTGGGTGTTGTGTCGAGGAGAAGGGAGAAGAGACTCCTGATGTTGGATGTTGCACGCAACACGGGTCGCAACATAGCCGTAATATAGTCGCAACATGGTCGCAACATGGGGGAGAGAAAAAAGACTCCTGATGTTGGATGTTGCAACCAACCGTGTTCGCAACATTTTCATAGCACATTCGCAACACACTCGCAACATTTGCCTGTAGTCTTTAGATCTAACGGCTTACGATTGAGGATCCTAAAATCTAACGGCCACGAACCCGTCCGACGCTGGCGCCCGGATCGGACGTCCGGGCGCTAGCAGTGCCGTTTTTTTTTCTCCACTTCGTACTTTTTACGAGCAGAGATAAATTTAACATTTCAGTACATGCGTACATCATTTCTGAAAAAATAATATATCAGTTCTGAAAAAATAACTACTTTCAACATCTTTCATCTCCTACTTCAACATTTGGACAAGCTGGATTCACCATTTTTTCAATCAAGAATCAACATTCCAAAAAATTTTGCTTCTTCTTCCTGGACGCGGCACGTGGTGCAGTAGTGGCGAGCCCCAACGGTGGCGCGCCCCAAGCTCCTTCAACACTGAAGCTCGCGGCCGACGCTATCAGTCGGTGCAGCCAAGGTCACAGTGCACGCGAGCTCGCGGCCGGCGACGTCAGGCCTGCGCGGGGCGGCAGGCCCGTGTCGACGTAAACTAAGGCCCTATACAAGATTACGAGGGACTAGTGAAATAAAACAATAAATGATAGATATAGTATAATACATTAAATTACAATTGAATATATTCAATAATCATAATTATTTAATCTTTGTTGCACACTCCCTCCCTTTTCTTTTTAT
Source organism: Cenchrus americanus (assembly GCA_947561735.1). Taxonomy (NCBI): domain Eukaryota; kingdom Viridiplantae; phylum Streptophyta; class Magnoliopsida; order Poales; family Poaceae; genus Cenchrus; species Cenchrus americanus. Next base: position 65,142,655 of record OX387240.1, read on the forward strand.
AAGGCGCGCACACAAATTAAGATTTAAACTTGACTATCTTTGAACAATAATTCATGTATCAATTTTTTTTAAGTGTAAATTTGATATAGTTGGATTTGTCATCAAATATACTTTCTAATGATTATATGTTTATAACTATAAAAAATATAATATAAGAGAAATAGATGGTTAAAGTCTAATTTTGAGGACCATGTCATGTCATGTCACGTCGCGCCTTATAAATAGGAAAGGAGGGAGTAATTTCTAATTCAACAACTCCATTCTTGTGGTGTTTCTTGAAACAAAATCTTCAAAGCATTGGTAGGTAACCTACATGAGGGGTGAGGGCTCCTGCTGGCTGTTGTCATGAGATCATGGAGATGCATGACAGTGCCCAGACTGTGCGCCAAACCACCGGCCGTTGGCACACCGCCATTGCTGCCCTAACGTGATGGCTAAGAAAATTAAAACCAATCGCTGGATGCTGAGTTGCTGATGGAAGACAATACGCAAAGCTATACCTACCCGTGTCTGTTCTTGAGATGGACCAAGATTAAATTTTTTTCGTGCTTAGGAATTTTTGGGCCCCTGAAACTTGGGGGGGAGGGGGTGTACGCGTGTACATGTTGCACTCCCTCTGACACGGGCCTGCGGGGCGGCGGTACACAGGTAGGGTGGCAGCATGATGGGAACTGGGTGGCCCGATCTTCCATCACGTAAGGATAATTTTCAATTTGGTCAGAGAGCGACACACCGATCTGGCTTCAGATGCAAAGACCCGAACTCTGCAACCTTAGCACCACGTCTCCTCTGGTTATCAACCGTGTCACAAGCCGGTTGACCTCGCCAAGAAGGCTAATCCCTACTGCGAATCGAAGAACACAAGCAAGAACAAGGTAAAATGCAACTCAATTGAAGTAACAACTGCAGATGAATGATAAGTACACGAGTTGGGGTCTCACAAACCGATAAACGGCGAAACAGTTCAAAGAGACTAATCTAAGCAAAACTCAAACTCTAACGAGGGTGTGGCGGCTGCTAATAAAGTCCCTAAGGTCCCTGAACGCGCACCTATTGGGCTCCAACATGATACAAGGCCCAAAGACCAAAAAAACAATGTCGCAGCATCGGGATAGATTCTGGACGTCAACTTGTTCGGACGATTACCGTCGACTCCGAATGAATTTGGGCCTGAGACCGGTGCCATTGGAATCGTAATGAAAGTATATTTCGAACCATATAAAGAACACCGAAAACCAAGCCCATATGCAACTCGGGTGTCCGTTTTAGTGAACGCTGCTCCTGGACTCCGAGACGGACTCGAAAACGACTTGATTGGGCATCTTACTTGGTTTGGACGCCCTTGCTGTCCTCCTAAGGTGGTGGCCAAGGTGGAGGACATCTTGCACCATTTTTAAAGTGTTCTTCATATTCTTGAAGCATGCTCCTACTTGGACCGGGGTCTCAAAGGTGCATATCATGATCATGATGACGACGTCGCTTCCGAATGTTGAACTTTGATGAGCTAGCACTTTGAAACACACCTTCAATCAAATAAAGACATGTACATGTGGAACCAAGTGAGTTGTACCAAGAGTTAGTATGCAAATATCGAAACGAGCTCACCATATAATCAATGGTCATATCCGAAGATGCCATGTCCTCATCACAGCACGCATGGGTGGGGGTGGCGACGACTGCCGGTGGGGGTGGGTAGTGTTAGGGATAAGATCCAAGGGCTATTGGTGTGCACGGATCTCAAATATTGGAAGTCATATAGAAAAAAATTTGAAAGCTAGATAGAATTTTCAGAAAGATGCATAGGTGTTCAAACATCCAGCCCATCAAATCTCATTTAAATAAGTTATTCTTCTCCCCTAATCCTTCCACCTGATAATGGTAGATTAAAAAACATTGCAATATTCTTTAAGAAATGTTGTCAATAATTTTTTAAAAAAAATTGAACTAACATTTTTATAAAAAAAATTCACCAACATTTTTAAAAGAAGTTGGATCAACATTTCCTTAAAGAAAGAGGTGGACCCAATCAGTGGATGAGAGAGATGAGGGGAGGCGTCAGCAGGGGATGAGAAGAGATACGACCGCGATGGTAGACGCGGCGACTCCGATAGCCATGGTAACAACACAGGCATGGAAAGGGGGAGAGCAGTTGGGGTCTGGAGCAATAGTGCACAGCGGTGCACGGCACGGGGAGGCGGCGTGGTGCATGTTGGCGCACGAGCATTAGGACAAGCCAAGGTGTCATCGCGCATAGGGCGGTAAGAGTGGAGGAGGAGCAATGAGTGTTGTGTACTAGGGTTTTGTGAGATCCAACTGTTGTGAGATAATTTTCACAAATCTCAAACACTGGAAGGTTAGCAAGAAAAAATGGATTAGATTCTAGGAAATTATTTATTATACATATTTTATGATTTTTTAAAAATAAGTGCTCTCCAAAATGTTTTGCAAAAAATATACCACGACGGCCATATGAAAAAACGTTTGGATGCCACAGTGTCTCAATCATTCGACGGTAAGGGTATTGTAGCACTGCAACCGCCATTTGATGTGGCGGTTATTGTAGCGCACTTACTGTAGCGAGCTACCGCCATACGATCATTTGAAATGGTGGTAGCTCCCTTCACGTTTTTTTTAAATCATAACTATTTCATATGAATTTGGATGGCAAAAAAACTTTATACGAAAATGTAGATCTTAACGAGATCGACAAAGTTCAAATATTTTTTGTTTGGAATCATATTCGTGCTCAAATAATCAATATAATGCTTAGATCTAATGAACCGTAAGAATTTCGACAACACAAAAATCATAATTATTTTCTATGAACTCGGACGAAGAAAAGCTTTATACATAAATTGTAGAATTGTACGAGATCTACAAGTTTGTCATTCAAATATTTTCCATTTGAAATCATCTTCATGATCAAATAATCAACACAATCTTTAGATTTGGGCATTATATCAATTATTTAAGCATGAATATGATTTCAAATGAAAAATATTTAAGCTACAAAATTGTAGATATCGTCAAGATGTACAATTCCCGTACAAAGCTTTTCTCCATCCGAGTTCATATGAAATAGTTATGATTTTTTTTCAAATAATGTGAAGGGAGTTACCGCCTTTTCAAACCATAGTAACTCGCTAAAGTACCGCCGAATGAAATGGCGGTTCGGGTATTGTAGCATCCAACCGCAGTTTCATATGGCAGTAGAGGTATTTTTGCAAAAAAAAAATGAAGCTCATATATATTTGCAAAATCCTAAAAATATATATACAAATAAAAGAAATTTAGATTTCCTGTTGCGACATGACCACACGGGCCATTGCAAAGGCTTAGGGGTGGTAATAGGTCGTAGCCCTAATGCATTTTTCGCAGTCCAACTAAGTCCTATTACTTCTTAACTACGGTTCTTTTGTTTTTTTGAGAGGGCTCGATATCTAAGGGCCTGTTTGCGAGGGTGGCTGAGGGTAGCCAGGCCTGCCCGCTTGGCCCAGGTTTGGATTGGCCTGGCCCAAATGGTGCAAAGCACCTTGTTTGCGTGCATGGATGAAATGAGCCGTGTCGAGCCCAGATTGTGTTTGCGGCCATTTTGGGAGCCGAGCTAGAGGCCAACTACCTCCAACTGCCAAATTGAGAACGTGTTTGGCAGTTGGCTGCTACCGGCCTGGCCCTTAGACAAAAATAAGGATATGCATTGAGGAACAAGAGTTTACAAATAATGAGTAACAGTTTGCAAATTACAACTGCATTACAACAGCATAATTACAAGTGCATACAATTAGCCTCAGACTAATTACATTTCATGGCATTGCTAGTTACAATGTACAATTAAAGAAGGAATGGAAGAAGAACATGTCGATCTGGAACATAGTCAGGCACCCAGCAGAGCAACTATCATCAATTGTGTCATCACCGGCTAATTGAAAAGAGGAAACTCAATAATAACTATAGACAAAGATGAATACAAAAGCCTCAGAGGTGCAGATGTAAACCACTTAACCACAAATAAAGATTATTGATTTGCCTCAGATGTAAAGCACATTTCATGTGACCTTATAACTTGGAGCATAAGGAACATAGGTAGTAAGGCAAACTAGACAAATTGAAGGTCATCAAGGGCATGAAACCTTGTGATCCATCCAGCCCAGCCATCAAAGTCATCTTTAGTGGATGACAGTTGCATTGGGCATGGATGTTTCACAAGGTTCAATGACATTAATGAAAACAGGGTGAAGAACAACATAATTTTTAGCATATGCCCAGTACCTCACAAGTTAAAGGTCATCCACATTAACATTTTGCATGTGCCAATCATCTCATCATAGGCATAAAGGAAAGCTCAAGTAAAACATGATAAATGAAATGAGAAACATAATGGTTCCATGGCAACCATGGAAACATCAAACACATCGAGCCCATGGTTCAAACACATGGGCCATGGATGAGTTCGACGTTTTGATGGTAGACATGAGCAAACACAACCACAACAAACAGGGTGAAGATCAAAGCATACATGAAAACCATGAAAAGAACAAAGGCAGCCACCTCATGTTGTTGTATGCATCATAGGCCTTTATAAATCCCAGAAATTCCACCAAAGACAGAAATATGCAAATAGATGAAACTCAAATAGTATCAAGTAAAGCATTGTAGTTCAAGTAACCAACAAAGGCTACACAAATAAGTTCTTACAAGCATAAGTTCCAGCCCAACAGCCAAGGGCTCAAATAGTTAGTCACCCTCCAAAACTAACATCAACAAAAGGTCAGGTGTGACAAGATCAACCTAGACTGCACAAAAGGTCAACAGCAAAAGAACCCATCTGTAGTCAAAAGAGGAGAGTGTGGTTGAGGGGGGTGGAGAACATATATACTGCTCAACATTCAACCCCCTCCTATGCAGCAAGACCACATAGAGGAACTAACCGTAGTAGTTTTTGACCAGGGAGGTCCTAAGCCAAAGGGTCCTATGTGCATCACTCATGTTCACAAAGCCTATACCTTGGGCCTTGTTGTCAACGAGGAAGGTGTAAGCAACAATTAGTGCCTCCTCAGTGAATCCAGGCATTTCCATCACAGCAAGGTAGAGATTACCATCAACATGGGTAGGTCCAGTCTCCCTAAGAGAATTTGCTACATTGTTCACAGCATCACTCATGTTAGTCAACATGAGCATCTCATCCTCAGAGAAGTTCCCTCTCTTCCTCTTAGAGCCAGCAACAGATGTGCTGGTAGGAAGCACTTCAGTGGCTTTGCTATCCCCCCTTGTTCACTAGGGACAATGCTGTGAGGCAGAGGAGGGCCGTCAGCCTTGCCAGCAACACTGTCAGCTGGCTTCTGTCCTAAGGCTTCACTAGACCCAAGTGCAAACTTTCCAGTGGCCATGGCATTAGCAAATATAGCCTCCATCTCAGAGTAGAACCTAATAGGGCAGTTAAGAAACTCTGCATCTTTAGGATGGTCCTGCATGGTTGGGCAAATAAGATTTAAGAAAAGGAACAGAAGGTACAGTAGGTAAAGATAATAGATCAATTTGCTACCTTGCAGTGGCCAAGGTAGTGCTCATGCTTAAGCATGATAGCATGAGTGTCATCATCCCAAAGAGCACCACTAAGGTCCTTCAGCTTGCTCACCCTATACCACGTTTGCCTCCATTTCCTCAAGTGGTTGTACACTTGAGTGGAGGTAACAATCTCCCCACAATACTCCTTAAGGGCTTTGACCACATCATTGACATCCTTGTCCTTGAAAACCTTATCAGGTCTGTTGCCATCACTAACAAGGGCAGCCATCCTCCTAAGCACAAAGCCAGAGGTGTTGTTGGTCCACCTCATTGCCCTCACAGCCCCAAGACAAGCCCCGGGCCCCGGCCACGGCCACGGGAGCGAGCAACATCGGCGGGGATTGTCGCACCGGAGAGCGACGACGGCACCACCGTAAGAGGGACAGCGGCACTGGCACTACCAGCTGCTACAACAGGTGCAGAACCACCATTGATGAGCTCCTCCATCTCATCAACAAATGCACCTGACTCCATCCTAATTCACAGCAAGAATGAAACAAAAAAGACTGACAGCATCAAGCACAAATAGGCAGACATAATGAGTGAAGCACAATTACACAAAATGAAGAACAAATAAACCAACATAATTATTTAAAAAATGGTCTCAGCTTTGTCCACCAAGTTATTACATCAGCATGTCACACACATGAGTTCCACAGCAGGGTACAACTGCTAAATTTAAGAACATATTACATCAAGTAGTGTTTGTTCCCCTCCCATGCCACATAGCATTGGAAATATCATCCCTTATTTCAGTCATTTCAGCAGAGTCTTGATCCAGATGTGTTGGGGGTAGGTTGGTTGGATCAGAGGACCCTGTGAAACCTTCCTCTGCCGGCACAACTGAATTAGTGCCAAAACCTAGGATCCAATTGTGCAAAATGGCACGGGCAACAACTAGTTTGACTTGTGTGGTATACTTGTGGAATGGTTTGTTGTCCAAGATCCTAAACCTGCCCTTTAGTGCTCCTATAGCCCTCTCCACAGTCACTCTAAGTGATGAGTGCCTAAGGTTGTAGAGCTCCCTTGCATTAGTGGGCCTGTTCCTTGGACCATACTCAGATAAATGGTACCTAACCCCCCTGTAGGAAGGTAGGAAACCACTTTTGCATGCATACCCAGCATCTACCAAGAACATTTTACCTACACAAGACATCTACTATGAGTGTGTATCTTTATTAGCCATTGAATATGTATTAAATGTGTTGTGTTATTACCTTGTGGCACATTGAAGCCATCTGCCCTGTCTACAGCATTTACCAAAACAGTGGCATCATGGGCTGAACCCTCCCAGCCAGCTGTTGACGCAAAATCAGCACCTCGCGCCAAGCACACAACAAGCCGAACGAAGCTAGCTTAACACACGTGCCGGATCCGAAGCGTGCCAGTCAATTTTCCTGAAACTGACAAAGGATGAAAAATAGTTAGATAAAACCTGGAACTTGCCGGGTTGTACCAGACAGTTCTGTATTTACGGCTAGAAAGCCAATTAAAAATGACATATAGCTACAATCAAGCTATCTGTCAGCAATTTAAATATCATTCGGGAGCTTTAAAACATGAAATCAAGATATAGCCGAATGCATGACGTAAGCATGACAAAAGATTAGTCTTTGTTTAGATAGTGTTGCTCGTACGTGGTCATGACCGATTTTCGAGGATAAATAACAATAAAAATAAATAAGGTGAAAGCATGATTATAAATATGAAGTAAAGAAGCATGCATAGGCCAAAAGCACTAGTCTACCGCATGTCTAGTCACTTTCAAACCCGTCGAGCAAGGCACCAAACAAGTCAATCCACCGCATGATACAACTTGTTTGAAACCAAGCCACCAACCATAAATAGATTAATCCACCGCATGATACGATCTAAATATGGAAGGCTAAAAGCATACATCATTTAAAACAAACTTATGAACACGTTTCACTTGTGGTAGCACTGCTGAATACAACTGTACAACCGATCCGGGTTCCGTGCAGAAGGAACAAACATTTGAAAAAAGTCAAAGACTTGAACCCGCAACACAGGACAATCTAGATTGATCTAAATTCGGCTATTGAGAGCACTTGATCCTTTATAATAAACAAAGACTTGAAAGCACACCACATGGATCTCAAAGGGATAAAGCCGAAACTAATCAATCTAGATTGGGCAAAAGAGTGTTACATGAATTTAAACATAAAGCAAAATCCAAAGCAACACATGGTAACTTAATGAATCTATTGGATCTTGCCAAATCTAATAGAGCCGATAACTAGTTTCGAGCTCGATCTTAGCCTACCGCATGGCTCATGATCTAACAGGAAACCCTCTTGAACCAAGTTTAAATCCACCGCATGATACTAAGCAAGGTAACAAGACTACTTGCATCACGGTCTAAATCCACCGCATGATACTAGACATGATACAAGGTTGTCGGTACTTACGGAGGTCGACGGATCGATGGCTCCTCTCGAAGAACTCGACGACTCGACTAAAGGACTCGAAGGTTGGCACGGGGCCGGTTTTTTGTTATGTAGATGTTCGATCCCTATTACAGACATCAAGGGTTTATATTTATACCCTTGTCCTAACACGACTCCTGGTCGACTACGAGTACAACATTTAATATCTAAATTAATGCTCCGGCGCCAATGTCCATCTCGTACCCGTCATCAATTCGTCCCTTCCTTATATTCGGGCCACGTCATTACGCATTCCCGAAAACTTCCTTTTAAAAGCGCAAACAGTCCTTTTGCTGAATGATGGCGTATTGCGACCGCAAGCATCTTTACCGAATCCTCTGAGGAGATTTTTCCTGCCGAATGGCATTTCGTTACCAAACTCGGCCCACAAGTCAGTCCCTTTCCTGTACCAATTTTTGGTGTTAACATATGCCCCTTCAATTACGGGATAAAAGTGATTTTATTCCGGAATTGACCATAAATGCTCAACGTCTCCGAGCTAAATCTGTTCAACACCCATTCTTTCCTCTTGCAATCCGTTGGAGTCTCCGCTCAGATCCAAACCCTAGGTCATCAATCCCCCAAGCTCAAATCTTCAAATGGCGGACCAAGATCAAGCTCTCCAGGTAAATCTCATTCCCTTAAGGTCCATTCGGTATTACTTTTTCGATTCCCATCTTAGATTTTTTCTTCTGCCTTTTCTTGATAGGCTCTAGCCACCGAGATTTTGATTCCTATTGAGGACAAATCACCATCTTATTTCCTCGGACCTGTGGGAACCTTATTGTTTTTGAACGAATTTGGGAACTTTATCTTAGCCGAACGCGCAAAAACTTCTGTCCCTTGGCGTAGAATCCGCAGAAAATCCTCAATTCGGGAACCATGAACACTGTTCAATGAAAACCCTTCGCATTCAGAAAGAAAACCTGTCGTTTGGTATTCTCATAATGTACGCCAACCAGTCATCACTCCCAATGCGTCCTCTCAGCTAATAAAATAGCCCCCTTGGTGCTTTGCAAATCCACTCGCATACACTTCCATCACCTCACATCTTCTCCTCCTTCTCCAGAGGAGAAAACCCCAAAGCCATGGCGGACAAGGGAAAGCAGCCCATCAAGGAGAGCAGCACTCCACCAAAGAAGCGCACCATTTGAGAGTAAGTTTTCTGTCAATCCTTTCTCTTGCTCTCGATTGCAATTTCATGGCTCACCCATCTTCATTTCCAGCCTTGACTTGCTCCCTGAAGAAATCTTTGGAAGAGGTTCCCGAGTACATCCTCTCTGATTCCTCCATTGAAGAAGAAGACGCCACGCCGGAACAAAGGACGAACCACCAACTGCGCCGCCGCATTCGGCATCTGGAACACAACCTGCGAGACATCACCGCCCGCTGCAGTGCCGAACGCAAACATCGTATGAGCTTGGAGGCATTGGTAGGGGGTAAGATCTTCATCTTCATTTGATTCCCACGTTTAAGCTCAGACCTCACATTCAACAACTGTTCCTTTCTTCAGATGTTTCTGACAGATACAACAACTTGAAGGCTTCCTGGGACAGCCTGATGGAAGCTGCAAGTCATGGCAATCCCCGAAGCTTCCAGGTTGCTGTTACAGTGGTCCTGGAACAGTTGAAGAGGGAAGAGCTGAAGAGGAAAAACACGGAATCAAAGGAATGAAGCATACTTTCGCTTCTTCCTCCAGGCCTTCTGCTTCCCACCCCCTTGTAATCTTAAGTAGCTGGGTTGTCAAATAAAAGCCTGCAAGAAACATTTGTTATGTAGAATATTTTTGTGCTAAGGAAAATACACTTCAGTATTGGCCATTTCCTATGTTAGGATTTTTTGTTCTAAAGGCGGCTTCTTTCCCGAACGCCGGCTGTTTCTGTATTTCTGATGCTTGTAATCCTTGTGCTTGTAATCAACGATAGACTTCAATACTAGGATAATATTTCTTCAAATATATTCCATTTATAGCAGCAGTAAACTCCTCTCCTAGTAAAGTTTTCAAAATATAAGCATTCCCAGATGTACATCTAACTACCCGAAAAGGACCTTCCCAGTTCGGGGACCATTTGCCGAATGCACTGTACTTAGTTCCGATCGGCAGTAATGCTTTCCAAACCAAATCTCCTTCTGCAAATTGCTTGACTTTTACTTTCTTGTTGTAATATTTAGCAACTCGCATCTTGTTCTTTTCAATATTTTCCAGGGCTCTAAGGCGAATCATATGCAAATCCTCTAACTCGTCCATCATTAAGCCACTGTAATCTTTGGAACTTAAATCCTTTTGCAAAATCACTCTCTTTGAATCTGATTGCAATTCCCATGGCAAAACAACATGATGCCCATAAACCAATTCATAAGGAGATGTTTTTGTAGCTCCATGAGGAGCCATTCGGTAAGCCCACAAGGCCTCATTGAGTACCGAATGCCACCTCTTTGGCTTCTGATCAATCTTCTTTTGTATAATCTTGATCATGATCTTGTTAGAAGCCTCTGCTTGACCATTAGCTTAGGCATAATAAGGAGAAGAATTCAACAATTTGTTTCCCATGCTTTCAGCAAATTCCCTAAACTCTGAAGATACAAATTGAGCTCCTTGATCAGTTGTAATTGTTTGAGGAATTCCAAATCTGTAAATGATGTGTTCTTTAACAAACTCAACCATGCTTTCTGATGTTACTTTCTTCAATGGAATTGCCTCAACCCATTTAGTGAAATAATCTGTTGCCAAAAGCACAAACTTATGCCCCTTACTAGATGAGGGATTTATTTGGCCAATCAAATCTATACCCCATCCTCTGAATGGTCATGGCTTGATAATAGGATTCAGAGTTGATGCTGGAACTCTTTGGATATTCCCAAACTTCTGACAATCTTGACAACCTTTGTAATACTCAAAGCAATCCTCCAGCATCGTCGGCCAATAACATCCAGTGTGCCTGATAACCCATTTCATTCGATAAGCCGATTGATGCGCTCCACACAGCCCATCATGCACTTCACTCATCATTTTCTTTGCCTCTTCTTGACCCAAGCATTGTAGCAACACCCCATCTAATGATTTGTAAAAAAAACGCCCATCAAGAAGAACAAATTTTATAGCTTTATACCTGAGCTTCCTAGAAACCTTTCGGGATGGATTTTCCTGATAATCAACAATCTCTTTTCTCCAATCATCTCCTGCTAGATCACTCCCGAAAGCACACACCTCCGTGGCAAACACCTCTTGCCTTTCTCTGTAACCCGAAGCACTTTGAGACAACCTGTTTGCCTCTTCATCGTGTTCCCTAGGAATATGTTGTAGAACTACTAACTGAAAACTTTTCATTATTTCCTTGCACTCCTCGTAGTAATTATTCAGGATATCACTTCTACATTCATATTGTCCATTCAATTGTTTTATAACTAGCTCATAAATTTCAACTGAAATAGCCTTTGCTTCTTTCAAATATTGAAGCCCTCTAAGCAGTGCTTCATACTCAGCTTGATTATTTGTGACAGTAGGTTGAATAGGGATAGCTGTCGGTGTTTTAGATCGGCAACCTACTGAGGGGAGTACCCGAAGTAGATGAATGTGGCCTCGCCGAGATCGGTAACTCGAAGGAAGAGACACGTGGCACACAATTTAGACAGGTTCGGGCCGCGAGGTGCGTAATACCCTACGTCCTGTATGTTGCGTAGCTCTGGATTGATTGGGTACGATTACAAGGTGGTGTAATAGTACGTCGTGAGATGAGATTCGATGCTAGAGAAGGGTCCCTGCCTCGCCTTATATAGCCCGGGAGGCAGGGTTACAGGTCAGAGTAGGGAGAGAGTACTAGTCGAGTACGTCTAGGAGTCTTCCATACAGTCCGGGACATGTACAGCTTCCTAACCGAGTACTTCTCCTCTGTAGTCCTTGTGCTCCACGCCATCAGGTGCCGTGTAGCGCAAGCCGGGTAGTCCCAGGGGCCCACCGAGTAGTCGGTCCTGGTACCCACCGAGGTAGTGGGCCCAGGGAGGTCCATACGACAAGCCCCCGAGTACTTTGTAGTCGAGAAGGATAGCTTCAAGTAGTCTTGACGGCCTTAACGAGTAGTCCTCAAGCGTCCCCGAGTTCTACAAGTCAAAAGTCCTCAAGAGTAGTCGAAGCATCCCGAGGCTGGAATGTACTCCAGCTGATACCTGAGCAATGTTGAAGTCTTCTCGAGTAGTCCCAAGCGTCCTCGAGCGCTGCCCTCGAAGGTCTTCAAAAATGCCCGCGTTGTCTTGAAGCCGAAGCTGATATGGAGGTGCGATTGCAAAATCGCACTCCATATGGAGTAGCCCCCGAGCCTTAGGTTGAGTCGTAGGCTGCGGGCCGAGGGTCCATGCGAAGTCTTGGCAAGAATATCCCGAAAAATCCGGAGAGAAAAAACCGAAGGACACGTGGCACGGAGCCCCCGAGCCTTGAGTCGAGTACTTCCTCTCGAATTGAAGGGTCATCTTGTAGAATGTGTCCTGAGATGCTCCTGAGTCTTGTCGCTTCCCAGGTAGTCGAGTAGAAGTAGCCGAGCCCCCGAGGTGAGGCGCGTCGACTAGTAGAATGCGAAGAGTCACGCGTGGCCGCTGAGTCAGCCGAGCGCAGACTTATTCGTCCGGCCGTTGGAGGGCCGTTTTGACTTATAAATAGAAGCCAAAACCCTTAGGGTTTTTCATCCATCGCTGTTGTAGCCATTTCGAATAGATCTTGGCCAGAGTCTCCTCCAGCGCACACCGCCGCCGATGTAGATCTGAGCGCGCCGCCACCCAGAGTTGCCAGAGTAGCCCCCGTGCGAATGCGCGTGAAGACGTCGTGCACTTGGAGAATGAAGGCCTCGCCGTCCAAGTCCGCGAAGACCGCCGGGAAGAAGAGGGGCCGTGATGAGGCCACCGGGACTGCCACGGGAGCAGCACTGCCGATGTCTCCACCGCGGCCGGATCCAAGCCGCGACTGGAAAAAGTCGAAGACGAAGACTGAAGATCTGCTGGCCCTCATCAACAGTCGATTCATCTGTGAGAAGGAGGTGGATCTGTGGAGAGCCGCCGCCGGGGATCCGTACCCGATGGAGAAAGCCAAAGACGAGATCCCGACGTTCGCGCGCTTCGCGGAGCGCGGACTCGCGCTCCCGGCGAGCGACTTCTTCAAAGGCCTGATGGGGTACTACGGCGTCGAGTACCTCAACCTCAACCCCAACGGTATTTTCCATACCGCTGTCTTCGTCCACTTCTGTGAAGCGTTCCTGGGGATCAAGACCCACTGGATTCTGTTCCTGAAGTTTTTCCGAGTGAAGCCGCAGCCGAGTGCCAGCAACCCGCGAGTAGTCGGTGGAGCTGGAATCCAGATGCGGGAGGACGCTGCCGAGCAGTACCTCTCGTACAAGCTCATCGACTCCAATCAGGATTGGAAGGCGAAATGGTTCTACGTCACGAACCACCACCCCGGGTTGCCGAAGCCGAGCGGGAAGCAACCCAAACACCGCGCCTGGTGGAACACGGAGCCCACGATGCAGGAGGGGATCCAGCTCCCTGAGCTGTTGGCGCGCATCAAGGTGCTGAGAGAAGCCGGGCTGAGGGCCGAGCACGTGGCCTTCAGCTTCATGAAGCGCAGGGTGCAGCCGTTGATGGCTCGCGACACCCTGGGCTTCGAGTACACCAGCGACGACGACACGTCGCGGATGCCAAGAGATGAAGTCGACGACGACATCGTCGATAGGCTGACGCACATCTTCAAGGACATGCCACCGTACACGGCGTGCCCTGTCCCAGAGTACTCCGCCGCGCGCCCGCCAAAGGAGGTAAGTAGCCGTAGCCTCAGTCGAGTACCCATCCCTTATGAGTAGTCGCGCTGATGTCTTGTGTCTTGCAGGACGACTTGAAGAAGTTCATCTCCGAGCCGCAGCTGCCCCCTCAGGAAGTCGAGATCCCGGAGGAGGGGAAGACCAAGGCCAAGGAGCGGCGGGAAGTCGGCGAAGGAGATGACACCGTCATCGTGGAGGACACGTCCGACGACGATGACGACGAGGAGACGCTGCAAGACCGCTTTCAGCTGCGGTCGAGGTTCAGTCGTCCTGGCCTACCTCATGTGCCCCTCGTGCAAGATCCGCCGGCTAGCCTGGAGGCTAGTCTGGCTGCGCCGCCACGGAGGCCGCGCAACCCCGCCCGCAAGCGGGTGACAAAGAAGATGAAGGTCTCTGAGACCACTCCCCAAGAGGTAAGACGTCTTTGAGTAGTGTAGTCGAGTACTAATCTCTCAAGTTCACTTGTTGACGACTGAGCTTCCTTGCTTGCAGGAGGTGCCGCCTACGGAGCCCATTGATGAGGGCGACGAAGGCGAGTGGAACACGGTGGGGGAGCCCGCTAGGAGTCGTAGCCCAGCCCCCACTGTTGAAGAGCTCTTGGCGCAGCTAGAGCGCCAGCCCCCTGCTCCTCAAGGGAGCACGGAGCCCGCAGCCGCCGCCGTTGAAGAAGTGGTGGCCGCAGGAGTGCAGGAGAGCGCTGCACCGGCTGATGTCGCCGCGGAGGAGGCAGCGGTCGTAGAGGCGCAAGAAGAGGCGCCCGCCGAGGCTGGGCTGGTAGACATTGCCAGCATCCTCGGCGCCCCGACCGTGACGATAGTCCGGTCAAGCTTGTAAGTGCTGCATCTTCCCGAGTAGTACTTGGTGTAGTAGTCGAGCTTGATTGACAACCAATTTTGTGTACTTCTGCAGGAAATCAACAGATCTGTCCTGGGAGGGGGATGAACCCTCTACAGCGGTGGCGGAGGAAGAAGCCGCGCCGCCCGCCGAGGAGTCCGCTGCCGCCTCTCAGGCGGAGCCCGAAGCGCCGGCTACTAAGGCTATGTTGCATGAGGCCAGCGTGGTCAAAGGTAAGTACTCTGCTGAAGCTGTAGTGCTCCTCGAAGAGTAGTCGTAGTCGCTGATACACTTGTCTTCTCCTTGACAGGTGACGAGGCCGAAGGGAGCAACATCCCAGCGGCGGTGCCCATGGAGAGGTCGACACCAGAAGTGCCAGAGGCTGCCGGCGGAGCCCCCGAAAAGATGGAGGTAGCCACCGCGGAGGCCGCCATGGCGACCGGAGGAGAGGAGGTCATCACGCCACCAGAGCCTGCTCTGGAGGTGGTTGTCCGCTCCCCGGAGATACAAGATGTAGAGCCCATCCACTTTGCTCCGATGACTGAAGCCGCCACAAGTAGTCGTGGCGGGGTGGAGCTGCTGGCTGACGACTTGGTGGACCCGGCGACGGTGGCCAGGCACCTGGAGGCGGTCCGCCAGGCTGAACAATGGATGAAGGTGAGTAGTTTTAACTCCTGAGTAGTCAATCCTCTGTTGTTGAGTACCCATTTTGACATTCGTTGACTGTGTAGGGCGTCGTGGAGAGGTCCCGCGAGAAGTCTAGCATGCTGCAAGGCTTCGGCGACACTGTGCTCCAGGCTGAAGCGCTGGAAGATCAACTCTTGAAGTCGCGGAAGCACGCGGCCGCCATGCAGTCCAAGCTCGACGCCGCCTTTGCCAAATATCACAATGACATCCAGGAGATGCAGGCAAAGAGCGACGACTTGGTGCGGAAGAACAAGACACTCCGCAACAAGAACAAAGGTACACCGCTTGACTTGTTGGGTAGTTGTTGGAGGTCGAGAGGTAGTGGTAGTCTAACCCGCTGCGCCTTGTTGTTTTGCAGAGCTTGAGACCCGGGTGGAGTAGTTGAGGACTTCAGAGACAGACATGAAGAACCTCTTCTACCAGGAACAGGAGGCCCGCCAGGTACTCGAGCTTGACTATAAGGATCTTGCCTTCGAGTGCGACAAGCACATGGAGCTTCGAATTGCTTCTGATCGTGACCTCGTCAACTGCTACAAATCGTTGCGAAGGCCGAACGAGGACCTGCGAGGCGCCGGCGGGCCCAGGCCCGAAGGAGCTTGAAGAAGGCTGCGCTCCCGATTGCAAGACTCTTGGTGCCTCATCCGGCGGCCCCAAGATAGCACCGCTCGTGGATCGGCGAAGGAAGCCCCCACCGGGCCGGCGGCGTACGTGAAGCATCTGGCGAAGTCGATCCCGACGCAGGTGCTGGCCTTCATGAAGTCCTACTTCCCGAAGGCGCCCGTAGATGTAGTCGCTGGCTGGGTAGCCGCCAACTGTACAGATGAGCAGTATGCGGAGCTGCTGGAGCAGATGGCGCCCATTGCGGAGAAGGTCGCTGAAAAGCTTAACCTCCAGTAGTCCTGTAATAGTTAGCTCATAGCAGTATATGTACGAGAACATTTGTAATGTAATTGTTCAAGTATGAATGAAGAAAAGTTCCATCAACGAGTACTCGTAGTCGCGATCTTAGAGTGCGGAGTCCCATCGTGGAGTTGACGCGAGTAGTCGTACTCGGCGGTAGTCCCGTGACGGGAAGTAAGCAGTAAAGAAGTTGATGAACGATCAAACTTTATTACTGAAGTACACCTGGATGGCCAGGGCTGTAGTTACGGAGTAGTCGCCTGGACCCGGAGGCCGCTTACGGCTAAGTGGTGCTAGGGCGAGTAGCCGCTTACAGCAGTAGATCCGTAAGTAGCCGTGTAGGCTGGATCTTGGAGTACATGGTTTCTCAGTAGACCGCTGCTAGAGTCCTTTGTCGCTCGTCGCAGCCCAGGATCCGTATGTAGCCGCGTGGGCTAGATCCTGGAGGGGAGTAGTCCGGAGACTGGTGCCTGGACCCGGAGGCCGCTTACGGCGAAGGAGTAGTCCGGAGACTGGAGCCAGGACCCGGAGGCCCCTTACGGTGAAGGTGTCAGTGTTTAGACCACTCGACCTCCATGGGAGGTACCCGCAGCAAGGTAGAAGGTGGGGATCGCCCTGATCTGGAACCCGAAGGTATGCGCGAGGACACAAGACACAAGATTTATGCAGGTTCAGGTAGCCGGAGTAGCTACCCTACGTCCTGTTTGGGGTAGTATTGCGCCCTGCGCTTGGTGTTGTTCCCCGGAGGGATTGTGGATGTGCGGCTAGGTACCCGGCCCTCCTTTATATAGTCCAGGGGGCGGGTTCCTAGTTGGTTACAAGGCAGGAGTCCTAGTAGGAGTACACAGAGCGAGTCCTAGTAGGAGTACAGGGGAATTCTACCAGGAGTCCGTCTTCTACTATTCTTCCTTCCTTGCATGAGTACCCGGGGAGTATGCCCGACAAGCCCCCGAGCACGTTGGAGTCGAGAGTAGTAGTTCGAGTAGTCTTGAAGCCTCTTCGAGTAGTTCTTGAGCGTCCTCGAGTACTGCTTGGAGAAGCCTTCAATAGTACTTGAACTGCCGCGAGGGCCGGAAGGTGGTCCGGCTCATCAGTCTTGAAGTCGAGATTATATGGAAGTGCGGTTGCAAAATCGCACTCCATATGGAGTAGCCCTCGAGCCTTAGGTTGAGTTGCAGACTCTAGCTGAGGGTCAATCTTGATTCCAAATCTTCCGTCTTGAAAAATTTGAATGATGGGTGTAGCATAGCAGCCCCCGAGCCTTGAAATGATTAGGTAATCAATCCAAGGGTCTTCAGTGTTCGCGAAAGCCATCATCTGAGTACTCTTGTAGCGTTCAGCCCCCGAGCTCGTCGCCAAGAGAGCCGTAGGAGCCACGTCGAGTAGTTGTTGGTGCTGAGCCCCCGAGCTAGAGAGCTAGCGAGAGACTACTCGAGTTGTTGTCGAGTAGTGATTTGGTGCGTAGCCCCCGAGTTGGGAACTAGCCGCGCGGTGGAGGTACGCGGAGCGTATTGGAAGTCGTCGCCGAAGCTTGACCTGAAAGTAGAGATGCATACATTATGTAGCATTTTTGTAGAAATTGAATCTACAAATGACAAATACAAATATGAATATAGATGTAAATGTCATGTGTCATGCTCTTGTTGTGGTCGTTAGGCGTCGAGTAGTTAGCCTGATGCGGTTTAGCGCCCAGTCTCTGTGATCGCTGTTTAGCCATAGCCGCTGGGGGCGTGAAGGCATGACAGGAGAGCTGGTTTAAGCGCCCGGTCTCTGTGGTCGCTGTTTAGCCATAGCCGCTGGGGGCGTGGAGGCATGACAGGAGAGCCGAGGCTTTGCGCGGATCAAGGCGTGTGCTACTGGAGCAAGACCATTAAGAGGTTGACGAAGGTAGTCGGCATGGCGACAAGAGAGAGCGCGATTGCTCGTTGTTCCGCGTGGCGGAGAGCAGGATTGCGCAGTGCCTCCTCAGGGTGTAGTTGTGCGCCTCCAGCACTCAGTACACGAAACGTCGTGGCAAGAGCCTCCTAATTTGGTGCACCAAGCCTGTGGCAGCAGTCAACATCCCCAAGGAATAGCTGGCACGGTGTAGCTCTGCTGGCAGGTAGCCGTTGAGAGGCATACACGAAGTAGTCTTTGGCGTTGGTTCCTGTATGTGGAGAGCAAGCCAAAGAAAGAATGATTATTGAAATAAGTGACTTAGCTTGATTCGTGGACGAGTGTCGACGAAGCCGTGGCGGTCGGTGATGGAGCCGCGACGGTTGGAGCTGAAGTCGACTAGTTGGAGGTGGATCCGGACTAGTTGTTGATGTCGTGGGAGCCGTCCTCGACTAGCTTTCTGGTTGAGACTAGTCGAGGTAGTCGTACGCCCAGAAGACGACGTCGCGGCGGCGTACGGCGTAGTCGATGTAGAGCCGCTGCGGCCGGGAGATGAGTACTCGCGGCGCACGGCGAGGTTGACGTAGAGCCCGTGCGGCCGGGTGACGAGTAGTCGCAATGCACGGTGAAGTTGATGTAGAGCCGGTACGACGTAGTTGACGTAGTTGTAGTTGCGTACGTCTTCCAGGTGCATGGAGCAAAGAACTCGGAGAATCCTTGGTAGCTTGGAATCTTGGCCTGGATGCGTGACAGCTGCTGGACTGCTCTACTTTGATTCGGATTTGGACAGTGATGTGTCCATCTTGATCTCCAACCCGACGACTTGGGAACCGAGGCGGAAAAAAAGGAATTGGCGCTGTTTCCTCTTGGTTCATGTGCTCCTCTCGGATACGGCGAGTTGACGTGGAGAACTTCAAACTCGGCGAATTGGAATCCGTTTGCGCCGAGTAGATTGATCTGGGTTTGGTCCTTCGAATTCGCCTGATGATCGTGACGATGGCCCCACGGTGGGCGCCAGCTGTCGGTGTTTAGACCACTCGACCTCCATGGGAGGTACCCGCAGCAAGGTAGAAGGTGGGGATCGCCATGATCTGGAACCCGAAGGTATGCGCGAGGACACAAGACACAAGATTTATACAGGTTCAGGTAGCCGGAGTAGCTACCCTACGTCCGTTTGGGGTAGTATTGCGCCCGCGCTTGGTGTTGTTCCCGGAGGGATTGTGGATGTGCGGCTAGGTACCCGGCCCTCCTTTATATAGTCCAGGGGGCGGGTTCCTAGTTGGTTACAAGGCAGGAGTCCTAGTAGGAGTACACAGAGTGAGTCCTAGTAGGAGTACAGGGGAATTCTACCAGGAGTCCGTCTTCTACTATTCTTCCTTCCTTGCATGAGTACCCGGGGAGTATGCCCGACAGAAGGGGTCTTGATGTAGTCGTGTAGACTTGAGCCCCGGAGTAGCGTGTAGACTAGGCGTAGAACTGACAGAGCTGGTCGACATTCCACGAGTTGTTGACGTCTTCGCCTTCAAGTGTCTGGAGGCGGTAGGAGCCCGGCCCGGTCACCTTTGCAATTGTGAAGGGACCTTCCCAGGGGGAGCTGAGCTTGTGTAGTCCTTCCGTATTCTGAATACGATGGAGGACGAGATCACCAACGTTGAAGGAGTGTTCCTTGACGTTGCGATCATGGTAGCGTCGGATACCCTCCAGGTACCTTGCTGATTGTACGAGGGCAGCGCAGCGAGCTTCTTCGAGGCTATCGATGTCAACTCGTCTGCTATCTTCAGAGACGCCTTCGTCGTAGTGCTCCACTGCTGGTGAGTTCCATATGACATCAGCAGGGAGGATTGCTTCGGAGCCGTAGACCAGGAAGTAAGGGGATTGCCCCGTTGGCTTGGAGGGCTGAGTGTGTAGCCCCCAGAGTGCGTTGGGTAGTTCCTCGATCCACTTGCCTCCTTTAGCGTTAGCAGCGTCGTGTAGCCGCTTCTTGAGAGCGTCGAGCACCATCCCATTGGCGCGCTCGACTTGTCCATTGGCCCGAGGGTGGGCAACTGAGACGTATCGGACGTCGATCCCGCTGTTCTCGCAGTACTCCCAGAACTGGTGGTTGTTGAAGTTGGAGCCCGGTGTCCTTGATGATGCGGTGGGGTAGTCCGTAGCGGTGTACGAGTTCATCCAGGAAGTCGAGTACTCTGTCAGCCTTGGGGCATGTGACCGGCTTGACCTCGATCCACTTGGTGAACTTGTCGATGGACATCAGTACTCTGTTGAAACCACCTGGCGCAGTTGGTAGTGGCCCAATCATGTCGAGCCTCCAGCAAGCGAAGGGCCAGGTTGGCGGTATGGTGACTAGCTTGTAGGCAGGGACATGTTGCTGCTTGGCGAAGTATTGACATCCTTGGCACCTTCTGACGAGTTCTTCGGCGTCGCCCAGAGCTGTGGGCTAGTAGAAAGCTCGCTGGAAGGCCTTGCTGACCAGCGTGCAGGAAGACGCGTGGTTGCCGCAAACGCCCTTGTGGATCTCCTCCAAGATGTCCTTGCCTTCTTGCCGAGGGACGCACTTCATGAGTACTCCAGAAGATGCGCCCCGCTTGTAAAGCTTGTCTCCGACGAGGATGTAGGACTTGGTGCGGCAGACGAGTTGCTCGGCCAAGTTCTTGTCCGAGGGAACCTTCTGCTCGCTGAGGTAGTCGATGAAGGGTTGCCTCCAGTCCACGTCGATCATCATGACCTCTTGTCCAGCCAATGGGTGTGCTGGGGCAGTGGTCGGTGGCGCCGGCTCCGGGATGGATGGCGCGTGAAGCTCGTGAACGAATACGCCCGCTGGTACTTGAGCGCGGGTAGATCCAAGCTTCGACAGGACGTCCGCTGCAACGTTGTTGTCGCGGATGATGTGGTGGAACTCGAGACCGTAGAACTTGTTCTCGAGCTTGCGGACTTCTAGGCAGTAGGCATCCATGTTCTCCTTGTTGCGGTCCCAAGACTTGTTGACTTGGTTGATGACCACTGCGGAGTCGCCGTAGACTAGTAGCCGCTTGATGCCCAGAGAAGCCGCGAGGCGGAGCCCATGTAGGAGAGCTTCGTACTCAGCTTCGTTGTTTGAGACCTTCCAAAAGATCTGCAGGACGTACTTGAGTTGTTCGCCCGTTGGAGAGATCAGGAGTACCCCTGCACCTGCGCCCTCGAGATTGAGTGAGCCGTCGAAGTACATCACCCAATGCTCTGGTCGCGCGGTTGGAGTAGGTAGCTGGTTCTCCCACCACTGCACCATGAAGTCGACTAGCGCCTGTGACTTGATGGCTGTGCGTGGCTTGAAGTCGATGGTGAGGGCGCCGAGCTCGACTGCCCACTTGGAGATTCTTCCAGTAGCATCTTGGTTTCGCAGGATGTCGCCGAGCGGATAGTCGGTGACGACGGAGATCGAGTACTCCTGGAAGTGGTGTCGTAGCTTCCACGAGGTGATGAGTACTGCGTACAAGAGCTTCTGCACAGGCTGATAGCGTGCCTTGGACTCTGACAGGACCTCGCTGACGAAGTAGACTGGGCGCTGGACTGGGTAGGTGTGGCCGTCTTCCTGCCGTTCGGCGATGATGGCAGTACTGACCACATGTGTAGTCGCAGCGAGGTAGAGCAGTAGCTGCTCGCCTTTGCGAGGAGCCGTGAGGATCGGTGGCTTTGATAGGAAGTCCTTGAGCTGGGCAAGGGCTTGATCCATCTCTGGAGTCCACACGAACTTCTCTTGGTGCTTGAGTAGTTTGAAGAAAGGGAGCCCCCATTCTCCAAGCTTCGAGATGAATCTGTTTAGGGCCGCCATGCACCCGGTCAGCTTCTGGACGTCTAGCGCGCCAGCTGTCGGTATTTTAGACCGGCAACCTACTAAGGGGAGTACCCGAAGTAGATGAATGTGGCCTCGCCGAGATCGGTAACTCGAAGGAAGAGACACGTGGCACACAATTTAGACAGGTTCGGGCCGCGAGGTGCGTAATACCCTACGTCCTGTATGCTGCGTAGCTCTGGATTGATTGGGTACGATTACAAGATGGTGTAATAGTACGCCGTGAGATGAGATTCGATGCTAGAGAAGGGTCCCTGCCTCGCCTTATATAGCCCGGGAGGCAGGGTTACAGGTCGGAGTAGAAAGAGAGTACTAGTCGAGTACGTCTAGGAGTCTTCCATACAGTCCGGGACATGTACAGCTTCCTAACCGAGTACTTCTCCTCCGTAGTCCTTGTGCTCCACGCCATCAGGTGCCGTGTAGCGTAAGCCGGGTAGTCCCAGGGGCCCACCGAGTAGTCGGTCCTGGTAACCACCGAGGTAGTGGGCCCAGGGAGGTCCATACGACAATAGCAAACTCAAACATCTCACCACTGGGTGAAATTAATAAAATTCCTACTCCACCACCTTTGCCACATGAGGATCCATCAAAGAATAAAGCCCAAGGAGTGATTTCAAGAAAATCAATTGATGGATCACGATGTTCAGTAATGAAATCAGCAATAATCTGACCTTTAACAGCTTTTGCCGATCCAAATTTCAATTCAAACTCAGATAAAGCCAAAATCCACTTGCCAATCCTTCCATTCAAAATTGGCATAGATAACATGTGTTTAATTACATCAAACTTTGAGTATACAATGCATTCAGCATTCAATAAATAGTGTTGATACTTTGTACATGAGTAATAAACACACAGGCAAAGCTTCTCCGCAGCCGAATACCTTGTCTCAGGATCAAGCAATTTTTGGCTAAGGTACGCAACTATCTGTTCCTTTCCCTCAAATTCTTGTATAAGGGCCGATCCAATAGTTTGGGTATCGGCCGCCACGTACAACTTGAAAGGCTTGTTCAACTGCAGAGGCACCAACACTGGTGGTTCCTTCATGTACTGCTTGATTTCATCGAAAGCCTTTTGTTGTTCGTCACCCCATACAAACCTCTGATCCTTCTTGATCCTCAACAACGGAGAGAAAGGCAACACCTTTTGTGACAAATTTGAAATGAATCTTCTCACAAAATTGATCTTGCCAAGCAGTGATTGCAACTCCTTGAGATTGGTTGGAGGAACAACTTCATCGATAGCTTTCATACTTTTCTTGCCAACCTCTATTCCTCCTTCATGCACCAAAAACCCCAAGAATTCTCCAGCTGAAACCCCAAAGGCACACTTGTTCGGGTCCATTTTTAGCCCATGCTTTCGGGTGCACTCTAGAGTCCTCCTCACATCATCCAAGTGTGATTCATGATTCGAAGATTTGATCACGACATCATCAATGTATATCTCAACAATTTTGCCGATCAACTCGTGAAAAATATAATTCATGGCTCTTTGATAAGTTGCACTGGCATTTTTCAAACCAAATGTCATGACAATCCACTCAAAAAGGCCTATGTGTCCAGGACATCTGAAGGCTGTCTTTGATATATCTTCTATTGCCATAAAAATTTGATTGTACCCTGCATTGCCATCCATGAAACTAATAACTTTATGTCCAGCAGCGGCATCAACCAACAAATCAGCAACAGGCATTGGATATCCATCCATGGGAGTAGCTCTGTTTAAATCTCTAAAGTCTATGCAAACCCTCATCTTCCCATTTTTCTTGTAAACAGGGACGATGTTAGAGATCCACTCTGCATATCTGCATGGCCGAATGAAAGTTGCATCGATCAATCTCTCAACTTCTTTTTCACATCGGCCAATACTTCATCCTTGTAGATCTTTCGAGGAGGTTGCTTGTAAAGTTTAAAACCAGGCTTGATTGGCAACCGATGCTCAATAATGGAACGATCCAAACCAGGCATCTCCGAATAATCTCAAGTGAAGCAATCTTTATACTCTTTCAATAGCTTGATCAACTCTTTTTTGATACTTGAATCCAAGTTAGCACTGATAAATGTCGGCCTTGGCTTGTCACCATCTCCAATGTCAATTTCTTCCAATTTGTCAGCCGACATGAATCCACGTCCTACCTTTCCATCAGTTCCATCAATTGGATTATCCATTAAAAATTTCTATAAGAGCCGACTGCTTGAATCGGCTATTGATCACTGCTGACTGGTTCAACAGGACCTTCACCCCAGTCCTTGCCTGAGAAGCAATCTATACCTTGATACTCCCAGAAGGCTGGTTCCACGTTAGCCACGCTCACTGAATCATCTGCCTGGACCACCTCTATATCATCATCTACCCATTGAACAAGTTGTTGGTGCATGGTAGATGGATGCAGCAATTTGCATGAATCCAGTCCCGTCCAAGCAGCAAGCTATATGCCCCTTTGCCCTCAATGACAAAAAAGGTCGTGAGCAAAGTCTTAGACCCGGTCATCAGGTCCACATGTACGCAGCTCTTGGTGTCTGAAGGATTCCCAGCAAAATCATTCAGAATTATACTTGTTGGCGTCAAATCCCCAGGGCCCATGCCAAGCTTCCTGAACGTGGTATATGGCATCACATTGACCGCAGCTCCACCATCAACAAACATCTTGGTCAATGGCTTGCCATTGATGTATCCTCTCAAGTACAGCGGCCTCATATGTCGATTTTTGGTCGGCTTGTCAAAGGTTGCTTGCTTGGCCAACACCAGCTGTGCCATCAGCCCAAGTTGCTCATCCTCATTTATGTCTGGCGACGCTTCTTCCTGCACAACCTGATTAGCTGGAGCCATGAACGCATTTGGCAAGAAGCATACCATGCATGTTGGAGCCGAACGACCAGATCCATCAGGTCTATCTTTTGGGCGCCACACATGTTTCCTCTTGATCCCTGCTTGTTTTAACTCTTGATTCCTCAAGCGTTGAACTCTTTTTTGGCTTCTCCTCAAGCCAGGTGGGCACCATTGTCCTTCCTGCCAGACATATTCACGCTCCTGCTCTACATGATCAACCCACTTTTGATCAGCATATCTTTTTCTTGGGTGATCATCAACTTCATTTATTTTTACGCGCCGACCATCACTAGGATGTATCCTTCCAATTATTTCATGGACGGATCAGCGATTGATAGTATCCTGCCTATACAGTGTACTTGTCACTGCATTCAGGACAATTGTTCAACGTGGGGAGCTTCAAACCCTCATTCCAGCAATGCCTGAAGAACGCACATCCCCAATGCGCACGCTCCTGCTCTCGTGCATGTTCTTCTAGCTTTCTCCTGTGCGCTTCCTCTTCAAACCTTCACTTCTCCTCCTCGTACTTTTGTTTCTGGTAGCGTTCTTTCTCTTGCTGACGCTGCTACTTGTTGAGGAGGATACGTGAAGTCACCCTGGGCTTGGATTTAGAAGATTCCCCTATCTCGATTTGGCTTTTCAGAATGCGAGGTGCTTCTTTGTGGACTTGTTCCACTGTTATCTGTTGAGCAGGGTCAACTGACCCATCATGCTTCGCCCTTGCTGAAGTTAAAACCTTCACCTTCCCTTTTTCCTCAGCGGTCACCATGTTAACAGAAAACCCAACCATGTTCTGAGGAAAAGGGTTGCCATCCAACTTCATTTTATTGTCAAATTTTAAGTGACCTTCCTGGATAGCCTTCTGGATCCTCATCCTGAAAACCCTGCAATCGTTGATGGAGTGAGAGTTCCTGTCATGAAATCCACAGTATCTTTTCTCTTTAACTCCATCAGTCCGAAGCATAGAATGCCCTTCTGGCAACTTGATTCGGCCTTCCTTTACAAGAAATTCAAGAGCTTGTCAGCCTTGGTCACATCGAAGTCATATGTGCCCTTGGCTTACTTTATCCATCTCTGGTTCATAGTTAGCGGCTCTTTGCCCCACACAATCTCAGTTGCGGCTATCTCCTCATCATCATCAACTTCTTCCCCTTGATCAGCTCTTTCGAGGAATTGGTTGTAGATGTCAGTTATATCATTGTGTTTGGCAAACCTGGAGTCTTTCTTGAATCCGTAAGCTTGATTGCTCATTAATGACAACCTCTGTGACAGTTGGCCAAGATTGTCAAACTCCATGCCGAATAGCTTTTCCCGAATAGCTGGCAACATACCCGCAACAACCATGTCAGCCAATTGATCATCTGACAGATTCAAAGAGTAGCACATACCTTTAGTCTCTCTAAACCTTCTGAGAAACTCCATGGGTGTTTCATTGTGCCTCTGTCTCAGGGTGGTTAGATCAATTAGCTTTTTCTCATTACTACCAATGAAGTAATGAGCATGGAACTTCTGTTCCAAATCCTTCCAGGAACAGATTGATTGAGCAGGCAAAGAAGCAAACCATGTAAAGGCCAGGCCTGTCAGTGACAAGGGAAAGTATTTGATCCTGAACGCTTCATCAGCTGAAGCTTCCCCGAGCTGCATCAAATATCGAGCTATATGCTCCACAGTGCTAGTATCATCTTGCCCAGAAAACTTTGTAAAATCTGCAGGAGGTCTCACCCTGTGTGGCAAAGCCACCCTGTGGTACCATTCTGGAAAGGAGGTCTATAAACTTGCCCCTGCATCTTAGGTTTCAGGCCGAATTGATTTTGCAAAACATCGGCCATTTTCTGCACCATAAGATCAACATTAGCATCTTGATCCCCTGGCCTTCCAGTAGGCCCATTAGGCATTCCTGCAGCTGCACCATAACCAGGATTCGGGAAAGCATCAATGGCACCGTAGTCCATGAATTCTGAATATCCTTCCCCGAACATGTTCTTCTGTAGCCTGTTGTTCGCTGGGGCTATCCTATAAGTAGAGTAAGGTGGAACTCCTGAAGAACCGAATGCCAAATCTCCATAAGTAGGCCTGTTGGGCATCACCTGATAAGGGTTCTGCTGTTGGACCGGGCGACCCCCAGTACTTTGTAGAGGCGGCTGGATCGGTTGACTCCCCACGCTTTGCAGAGGTGGCTGGATTGGTTGACTTCCCATACTTTGCAAAGGCGGCTGAGCACTCGCATCTCGAGTTGGTTGGCTATTAATAGCAGCACTAGTTTCTCCAACCTCTACAGTAGATGCTTGAGGTGATACTCGACCAAGCGTCCTTTCCATGCCTGGGCCAAAGACTCCGACCATCATTTGTTTGAACATAGTCAAGAAAGCAGTATGATGTTTGACCATTATGCTTTCCATAGTTTGTCGAAAAGCATTCATAGCCTCCTGTTTCTCCTCAGCAGACGTGGTGTCAGGTTCCCCCTAGTAGTAGAACCCTTGGCATGTCAGATTTGAGATACGACACACCGCTTCTGTTTTTGCCAAATGACATTAAACACTTTTGTTGAAACTGGTCAATGGCATCCTTCAACTGTATCCGCTGTTCCGGAGACAGGTCATCCATGGTGACATCCATGACATCATGAATATCAGGCATCTTGAATCAGCTAGATTTGTCCCAATGGGCGTGCCAAAAAGTGTGTTGACGCAAAATCAACACCTCACGCCAAGCACACAGCAAGCCGAACGAAGCTAGCTTAACACACGTGCCGGATCCGAAGCGTGCCAGTCAATTTTCCTGAAACTGACAAAGGATGAAAAATAGTTAGATAAAACCTGGAACTTGCCGGGTGGTATCAGACAGTTCCGTATTTACGGCTAGAAAGCCAATTAAAATGACATATAGGTACAATCAAGCTATATGTCAGCAATTTAAATATCATTCGGGAGCTTTAAAACATGAAATCAAGATATAGCCGAATGCATGACGTAAGCATGACAAAAGATCGGTCTTTGTTTAGATAGTGTTGCTCGTACGTGGTCATGACCGATTTTCGAGGATAAATAACAATAAAAATAAATAAGGTGAAAGCATGATTATAAATATGAAGTAAACAAGCATGCATAGGCCAAAAGCACTAGTCTACCGCATGTCTAGGCACTTTCAAACCCGTCAAGCAAGGAACCAAACAAGTCAATCCACCGCAAGATACAACTTGTTTGAAACCAAGCCACCAACCATAAATAGATTAATCCACCGCATTATACGATCTAAATATGGAAGGCTAAAAGCATACATCATTTAAAACAAACTTATGAACACGTTTCACTTGTGGTAGCACTGACGAATACAACTGTGCAGCCGATCTGGGTTCCGTGCAGAAGAAACAAACATTTGAAAAAAGTCAAAGGCTTGAACCCGCAACACGTGACAATCTAGATTGATCTAAATTCGGCTATTGAGAGCACTTGATCCTTTATAATAAACAAAGACTTGAAAGCACACCACATGGATCTCAAAGGGATAAAGCCGAAACTAATCAATCTAGATTGGGCAAAAGAGTGTTACATGAATTTAAACATAAAGCAAAATCCAAAGCAACACATGGTAACTTAATGAATCTAATGGATCTTGCCAAATCTAATAGAGCCGATAACTAGTTTCGAGCTAGATCTTAGCCTACCGCATGGCTCATGATCTAACAGGAAACCCTCTTGAACCAAGCTTAAATCCACGGCATGATTCTAAGCAAGGTAACAAGACTACTTGCATCACGGTCTAAATCCACCGCATGATACTAGACATGATACAAGGTTGCTGGTACTTACGGAGGTCGACGGATCGATGGCTCCTCTCGAAGAACTCGACGACTCGACTAAAGGACTCGAAGGTTGGCACGGGGCCAGTTTTTTGTTATGTAGATGTTCGATCCCTATTACAGACATCAAGGGTTTATATTTATACCCTTGTCCTAACACGACTCCTGGTCGACTACTAGTACAACATTTAATACCTAAATTAATGCTCCGGCGCCAATGTCCATCTCGTACCCGTCATCAATTCGTCCCTTCTTTATATCTGGGCCACGTCATCACGCATTCCCGAAAACTTCCTTTTAAAAGCGCAAACAGTCCTTTTGCCGAATGATGGCGTATCGCCGACCGCAAGCATCTTTACCGAATCCTCTGAGGAGATTTTTCCTGCCGAATGGCCTTTCGTTACCAAACTCGGCCCACAAGTCAGTCCCTTTCCTGTACCAATTTTTGGTGTTAACACCAGCCAAGACATATGTGAATTTGATTTCACAATTCATAGCCACCATAACATTTTGGGTGGGATCCTTTTTTCTACCCCTGAAAGCTTGTTGCATGCGCCTAGGAACCCTTGCTAGGAAATGAGTGCCATCTATAAAGCCAATTACATCCTAAAACGCTTGTGTCAGTGTTTGTAACATATTTACTTTAATGAATGATCCCAAGATATATATATACCTTGAAATATGGATTCCACCTATGGCTTCCAAGTATTTTTGGGTGAGTGCTTGTGCTAGCTAGCTTTATCATTTCATTCCTAAGTTCACCCATAGCATATAACACTTGATGAAAGTGCTTGTGGACAGTTTGGATGAACCTCCTAAAGGATTGGTGGACAACCCTAAACCTTTGGTTGTGCCCTACATGTAAAAACATGGCAACCTGCTCCTCCACTGACACTCCATCTCTATCAGAGACAAGACCCCTCTCTCTAAAAGTGCTCACTACCCAAAAAAGGCAGATCTCTTCATCCTAATCATAGAGATACACTCTGAATCTGTAGAGTGGTATATCACTTCCAGTGTTCTGTGTCTGTGCTGCTCATTTTCGTCCCTAATCAGGGCCATGGCTATAGGATCAGGCAGGGGGGTTTCAGGTTCAGGGGTTTTCCTTTTCAGCCTAGCGGATACAAAGGACACCATAACAACAGTCAAGGCAGCTGCCTTCCTACACAGCATGTCACGACTCAAAGAACGATCCATCTACAAGCATGTAAGAATGTAACAAGAATTCAGATTTGTACCCTGCTTAGGCATCAACATGAATGTGAAATGAATGCATATCAAAAGCACGACTGCATCTAGTAATGTGATGACTCCCAGTGCTATCTTTGGACCACATCATCGACCAATCAACCAAAATAAGAACAACATGGTACAAGAAACAGAAACAAATGAACAACACAAGCGGTTCAACTAACAGATCGAAAACAATATGGCAGAACAACACAAAACAGATCAGGAATAATATGGGACAACAAAATTAAACATATCAACAACATAGGTACTTAACCTAATAGATCAAGAAGATGTAAACATAAGAAGCCGAACCAAATCAAGAACATGGGTAGTAAACCTATCACACCAACAACAACATAGTACAACAAACCCTAACGCATCATCAGCAAGAGAAGAACCAGCACATCTCTAACAAACCCTAACACAAATCATGAAGAAGGGGGTCGATTTCACCTTGCCCTGGGGTCAAACGAACAAAGAAGAAGTAGATCTGGGAGTAGAGGACGCAGACCGAGAAGAAGAGGAAGCAGATCTGGGAGTAGAGGACGCAAATCGAGACGAAGAGGAAGCAAATCTCCGCCACGGAGTCCCAGCAGAAACCGGAGCGGAAGAAGCCCTTAGGTCGTCACAGCCGCCACGCACCAGCACTCACCGCCGGTTTCTCACGAGCGAGGTGGAAGAGGAAGCAAGAAGAGGAAGAAGAACAGCAGTGGGGAGTGGCGAACCTTATAAAGAGAGGCGAAGCTATGGCGCGTGAAGGAGGTTTCACCCTTTGGCGGACCGAAGGCCCGGCAAGCCTAGGCACCTGCCCGGCTCCTCAGCAATGCAGGTAGCGCTGCTTGTTTTATTCCCCAAGCAATGTTGATGCAGCCGGCAATCCACTGATCGATAGCACATAACAGACCATGATGATGGATCAATTAACAGCCTATTCTTTCTTTTCCACGGAAATGCTTCAGTGCTTTTCTTGGTTCCGCCACCATCCCACATCCGTCCATACATGTAGCGAGGTCCGGCCCTCAACTCAAGAGCCAAAAACAAAAATAGGCCCTGATCTAGTTGTTGCGAAATTGGCGAAAAGTTAATGTAGCAATTCTAAATAAAAAATAAAAAATTGGGTGCGCTGAAAAATCAAAAATTAGGAGGACTGAACATAATTTAATTATGAGACTAATTACATGGATGGATAGAAAATCACAAGATGAATCTATCAAACCTAATTAAGCTATTATTAGAGATTGTTTAATGTATCACTGTATTATCTAATTATGATCTACTTAGGCTTAATAGATTCGTCTCACAATTTCATCCGAGGTTATATGGAATGAGTTTTGTAATTAAACCACGTTTAATACTGCTAATCAGTGTCAGTAGATTCAATGTGACATGTGAATAGTAAAGTATTAAACATAGAATAATTATACAGATGGAGTGTAATAGACGAGACGAAATCTTTAAACCTAATTAGTTCATGTTTCGGTAATATCGTGCTCAGTAAACATGTGCCAGTGACAGGATTAGTTAAGCTTAACAATTCTATCTCATGAAAATCAGGTGAGTTTTGTAATTTATTTTTTTACTAGCATCCAAACACCTCTTCATACAGCTTATGAAACTTGAGAACTTTATTATCGGTCGTTTTTTTAAGTAATGGCAGGAGCGCTGCCGAATCATTTAAGGAGAAGAAGAAAATTTGGTGTTACATAAGTCTTATTACATAATAAACTGAGAAGACTCTGAACTCTTGGGAGCAAGATTAACATTAATGAAAAAACTAAGGCACTCCTTGCTCCCTGGGGGAACCGTAGGCCTGCTTCCTCAGGTCCATCTCCTCCTTCATCAGATGAAAGACTTGCTGCGGTGTCAAGAAGGCTCCCCGGAAGATGCGCTGGTTCCTCTCCTTCCACAGATTCCACGCGATGTAGATCAAAATGGCTGCCTTGGTTCTTCTCTGTACTTTTGGCAAAGCTCCTAGGGAAGTTCTCCACCAATCCTCCAAGGAAGCATCAACAGAAGGTAGCAGGATTAAGCCATCTGACCACGAAGTGGCCAAATTCCAAACCTGCACAGCAAAGGGGCAGTGAAGGCACAAGTGCTCAGCCGTCTCCTGTTGTTGGCCACATAGGGATCACAAAGGATTACAGTTCCAGTTCTTCTTTAGCATTTCATCTGCTGTGAGGATTTTACTATGTACCAGGAGCCAAGCGAAAAATTTATGTTTTCCTTCCATTGGTGCCTTCCAATAAACTTGATTATCCACCCTTGAGTAAGACCCAGCAAACTGAATGGCATAAGCCGATTTCGTCGTATACTCGCCACTTGGTGCCCATCTCCAGTGTATCTCATCAGGTCTATCTGTGAAACTGAAGCCCTGCACCCTATCCCAAAGCTCTACAAACTCTGCCATTTCAGTAACTGTGGTCATTCTCCATAAGCCTCTGGTCCAGTTTGCATTAGTTAACTCCTCAAAGACCTTCCTGTGTTTCCTCCATGCAAGTTTATACAGGTTAGGTGCAAGGTCTCTTGGTGCCACACCTTGCAGCCATGAGGAGTTCCAAAACTCTGTCGTGAGTCCATTGCCAACCATGACAACAGTGCTAGCTCTGAATAATTGCATGTCGATCTCAGTTACAGGTAGTTCAGTTCCTACCCATGGCTTGTCAGGATCCTTCCAAGCATACCACAGCCAACGCAAACGTAAGGCCCTACTGAAGAGGTCTAGATCAATCACCCCCAGCCCTCCAAGCTTTTTCGGTCGCATCACTCGGCCCCAGCTAACTAGGCAGTGACCTCCATTGGCGATTTCAGATCCTCTCCAAAGAAAAGATCTCCTAATTTTGTCTATTTTTTTGATTGCCCATTTCTTAAGTGCAAAGACTGTCAGATAGTACGTTGGAATCGCAGTGAGCACCGTGTTCACCAAGATTAGTCTTCCTGCCTTGTTGAGCAACTTCCCCCTCCAGGCTGCCAATCTAGCAGCAACTTTATCAATCAGGGGTTGGATGTCCACCCTTCTTAAAGCCCTTGTGTGCAATGGCAGTCCCAGGTACTGACACGGAAAATCCTTGATCGGGCATTGGAAGTTCTCCATGGTTTCAGCCAAGTCAATTCCTGAGCACTCGATGGGATAAACTGCACTTTTCTCTTGGTTGGTGATCAAACCCGACACGGCACCAAAAGTCTCCAGTATCTCCTTTCTTTTTCTGATCTCATCTTTATCTGGGTTAAGGAAAATGGCCACATCATCAGCATAAAGACTCATTCTCACTCTCGCTGCTCTATTTTCAATTGGCGATAAAAAACCATCAGCCGTGGCAATGTCAAAAAGTCTCTGTAGGGGTTCCATAGCAAGAATGAAGAGTAGGGGACTCAAAGGATCTCCCTGGCGCAGGCCTCTGTAGTGTCGGAACCAAGGTCCCCGAGTTCCATTCAGCAAGATAGAGGTAGAAGCTGTGGACAACAAGATAGATACCCAACTACACCACTTAGGTCCAAAACCCATTTGTTGCAATACCTCTAAGAGGAAATCCCATCAGACACTATCAAAGGCCTTAGCGATGTTCAACTTCATGAAGAGAGCAGGTTTTTTTGCTCGATGAAGGGCTCTGACCAAATTTTGAGTGTAGAGAAAATTATCTTGTCTGCTCCTCTTTTTGATGAATGCGCTCTGGGATCTCGATACTAACTGGTTCAGAACGGGTGCAAGTCTGTTAGCCATGAGCTTGGATATTATCTTGGCAATGCTATGAGTGAGACTAATGGGCCTATAATCTCCTAGGCACAAAGCATCTTTTTTCTTGGGGATCAGCACCATATGAGCAAAGTTGAGCTGTTTGAAGTGTTGATCATGTTGGTTATAAAAGAACATCACAGCTTGCATCAGATCTGACTTGATAATGCCCCAGGCAGATTTGAAAAAAAACTCCAATGAAACCATCAGGGCCTGGTGCCTTATCAGAGGCAAGATCTGTTATCACAGCATGGGTTTTATCTTCACTGAAAGGTTCCTCAAGAGAAATTAGCTGCAACCTCTGTAGCCCAAGCAATTCCCAATTCAGCGTGTGAGTTCGTTCCATAGGCTGACCGAAGTGATCACTGAAATGGTCCACGATGTGTTTTTGTTTATCCAGATGGGAGTAAACCATCCCTTCAGGGGTGACAAGTTTCTAGATGAAATTCTTCCTTTTTCTTCCATTTGCCTGTAAGAAGAACAATTTGGAGTGTGCATCTGCCGCTTTGATGTGCGCCAGACGAGCCCTCTGCTTAGCTCTCAACTTTTCAATAGCAGTCATCCCCAAGAAGCGAATTTTCAGATCTCTCCGTAGCTGAATCTCCAATGGGCTCAGTGCTCTATGCTCTTGGACTACATCTAGGATTGCAATCAACCTTTTCGCAGCGCAAAGTATTAATCGGTCGTTGTTTTGATGTTTTCGCCCAGACTCTAGAAAATTTCTGGGTCCGCCAGTGCTGTCGTGCACCTACCTGCTTTCATCCCTCAGCCGCCCGCGATCCCAGCGCGATAGCATCGGCACGCCCTTGTGCAAGCGACGCGACAGGACGGATGCTGGCTGGAAGCATGCGTGAGTACGAGACGAGACCATTCGCTCACTGGGCGCGGGCGGAGCGAGCAAGCAGACAAGAATCGGCGCGGGAACTCCCAAATATTCTTGGGGATCGGCGGCCGCCGTGATCTCTCCATCGGTCTCACCGGTCGGTCGGACGCCGCCGGCAGCAGGCAGCCTCGGGGGAATGGAAAGACTAGCACAGCACAGGGTGGAATGAAACGTCAGGGCCTTGGGATTTTCTCATCGATTGATCGATCCTCTCTCTGCCCCCTCCGTTGTGTCTCGAGATGGCCGCCAAAAATCGCATCGCCGTCAACGAAAAATGGAATGGCCGTTTCACATCACATCGACGGCACCGTTGTTCTGTGTGAGGGAAGACCGAAGACAGTCCTGTCCTGAATCCTGATGGCTCGCCTTGGAGGGTTCGGGTTTTTTTTTTAGAATTTTACGAACCAATTTCCCTCCACTCCACTACTGTACACAATCTTTAACATACGAAACCTGGCTAATAAGAAGGCCAGGGAAGCTGGCCACGTCGCTGGCTGTCCTCGGCCGTCCGATCGGGCTCACGGACGGCCCAGATCGGGTGAGTCCAAGCCATTTCGCAAAAAGGCCCTCAAACTCTAGAGAAATAGAACCCGCAGTCCATCCTCCTCTCATAGAAGCTTTTGCAAAAAAGGCCTCCAACTTTGAAAAAATAGTACCCGCAATCCCAAGCTTCACCGGGCGGGATAGGAGCACCGCCGGCGGCGCCACGCCCGTGGCCGGCGACGCCGCGAGCGGCCGCGGTGGCGCTCGCCGCGCTCGCCCACGCGCACGGCGGAGCGGCGCCCACTCGCTCACTCCCCGGCCCGCCGCCGCCTCGGACTTGGGTCGCCGCCGCCGCCGCCCGGCGCGCCGAGCCCGGCGTAGGCCACCGCCGGCCGTGATCCGGCAGGGTGCCACCGCCGCCGACCCCCGAAAGCCGAGCGCGCGAGCCGGCGACCGCGCGGGCATCGGTCGCCATCGCCCGGCGCGCGGACACGAGTCCCCGGCCTCCCCGACGCGAGACGCGGCCGCCGGCCGCCCGCCATGGGCGAGTGCCCCGCCACGGCGCGGATGTAGGGCGTGCGGCTCCACCGCCGACCGTGGGGGAGCGGCTCCGCGCCGGCCGGGCGGGACCACCGCACCGGGGTCGGCCGGCCGCCGCGCTCACAGCCGCCACCCGTCGCAGAGAAAGAGAAGGAGAGAAGGAAAGAGGAGAGGGAGGGAGAGGAGGCCACAGCGTCAAGCTGGACGCCGGCGGAGGGTGTGATGACGGCAAGGATCCACAGCGGCCAGAGCGAGCAGATAGGGCGGCGCAAGGAGCTCCGTCTCCCTCCATCTCTCTCTCTCTATATGCCGCAAGCCGAGCACCTCTCGCCACCGCAAATGCTACCGCCGGCGCTGCGCCATGCTCCTCTCCCCTCTGCTCCCTCTCTCCCTCTCTCTGTCCGAGCTCCTGTCCGAGCTCTGCCGCACGAAGAGGATCAGGATGAACTGATGAGCGCCCAACCACGTCACTCAGCCCAATAGGAGCAGGCCATCTCAACCCGTGGGTCCCACATGTCATTGGCTGTCCTCTTCCCACTCACATCCATAGACCCGGTGCGCACGAACCGAAACAGGAAACGAGCAATCAACGCTGGTCACAAAACCACAAAATATCGGCGAAAAAACAAAACAGCACAGTGCCCGTTCGGTTTCTGGTTGCAACAAAAAAAAATGGAGTCGGCCATACCTCACCAGTTGGCACTCTTGCAGAAATTACAACCACAAAATAGAACAACACAATATTTCATACTCCAGCTACTCCCTAAATATTTGTAAATAATCTTTTGGGTTTCGATCCATGCAACAATATTTATGTCTCCATAAAAATATATTACTAAAATAACTAAAAAAACTAATCATAAAAAATACATATCAAACGGGCAGAGTACCAAATAAGCATCTCTTATCTAAATCATTACACTCATCGCACCACATATTTACACACAATAAAGATATTTTATAATACAGATATTGTTACAATAGTCCAAAATAAAAGCATTAACCTTTAAAAATAAAACCCTACGTATTCAAATTATTATTTCCATAATTTTTCATCCCTTCTTCATCATTAAAAAATAGAATAATCTCTAGATTTTTATCATTCCTGTTTTAAGGTTAACCATGGCCATGCACGAGGCCGCCGCGATTCGGCCGAGGCGCCGAGCGCAGCGTGGCCATCTCGGGAGAGACAAGGGCGTCGCTCGGAGCTTCATCTCCATCTGCGCCCCACTCTGCTCTAGGCTTCTTCCGTCTCTCTCTACTGACTACATGATATTCTGTCCATTCACATATGCGAGTACATCATGTCCCACATATAAATACTTGAAATGAATATTCAAAAAAAAGATATACTTGCACTACATGTGGTACGTACATATAACAGATATATAGACACGCATAGATATATATGGTGACAGTTACAGCAGCACATGGCTAACCTCTATAATCATCCATTTGCCCTAACCCTGAAACAATCTGCACTACAACCAGCCCACACACTGGTCATAAGCGGCAACGCCGCGCGCCTTTCTAGTGTGACGGAATCCGCATGCCGTTGGGCTCTCACAGCTCGCCAATGGCGTGTGCTCAGGCGCTATCGGAAAAGGCAGGGCATGATGGCTGGCATCATTTCCCTTGGCTCGCAAGTCGCCGGCTGTCACGGCCGGGCATGACAAAGCTCCATTGGTGATCCCCGTGATGATGCGCGCTCTCGTGCAGAGGAGACACGGCGTGTGTGCAACCCCTATCTCCCCCTCCTCTGATGCGTCGATCGGCTTTGCCCTCCCTTTCTACTCTAGGGAAATATATATAAAAAAACCTGACGCTTAGGTTGCTTTTTCTGCTTTGGTACGGTGAGTAACTTGCTAGGGACTAGCTTAGCAGTGATCATGCAGCATCATGCATGCCAGTGACACTTTGCCCAGTAGCAGATCAACTCTGGGATTCTGTGAGGTACAAAGCAAAATACGCGTACTAGTTCGTACTTGATCCCTCTGCTCTGTTTCACTCTTTGCAAGCGCTAATATGATTACAGGAAGCATGGAAATTCTCGGAAAAGAAGAGGAAAAGCCATAAAAAGAGTACTCCAGTTAGTACTAGTACGGAGTATATAAAGATTACTTTACAGTTAACCCCCTCTTTGTATCCTTAATCAAACAACCCTGCTCCAACTCCGACTATGGCTGCCATACCCGAACGGGCGGCGGCGGCCAAAGTCGTGCCGGAGCCCAGCCCCAGTCGTCGTCCCGTACACCGGCAGCTCGTCACCGCACGCCCTGCGGCAGTGGCCGGCGCCGCTCCCCGGAGCAACGGCCGCGAGGCTCTCGAGCTCGAACAAGTTGGAGCTGGCGTCGTTGCTCCCCTCACCGCTATCGCTGCCCTCCACTTCCACCACCGGCACTCGCCTACAACCCGAGGTGGTCGCGGCCACAGCCACCTCGTCGTCAATGTCCAGGAACCGCACCGTCCTGCTCCGGCTCCGGCTCCGCCGGCTTGCGCGCGCCCGCGCCGACGGCGTCTTGGCGAGGCAGGGGCGCGCGGTCGACGGCGCCGTCGAGCAGGCCGGTTCCTCGTCCGCTGGAGCCGGGTGCTGCCGCGCGGAGTGCCGCTTGCCGGAGAAGATGGCGTTTATCAGGCTGGCCAGCCGCGCGCCGGGGGAGGCCGGCCGGCGGCAGCCGCCGCGGACCGAGGCGGCGGACGGCTTCCTCGCCGCCTTGTCCGTCGCCGGGGCCTGCTGCTGGTGCTGCTTCTCCGCGGGGGCCACAGAGGCCGCCCCGACGCCGCCAGAGGTACGGATGGGGCGGAGGCGGCGGAGGGAGTACTCGATCTCGGACGACGAGAAGTAGCCGCGGCCGGAGCAGTCGTCCGCTGGCGGCGGCGCCGCCCGGTGGCTGGCGGCCAAGGACGGCTTGTAGTAGTAGTAATGCATGGCCGCCTCCTGCTGCTTCTTGGCGCTCGCGCTCCCAGCCGATCTCGCGGCTGCCGCCTTCGTTCCTGCTCCTGCCCCGCCGCCGCCGGGCTGCTCGTCCAATGAGTCGCAGATGGCGTCGAGCAGCGTGGACGAGAAGGACGGCTGGCCGGCCCGCCGCCTGGGCCTCTCCCGCGCTGGCGCCGGCGCCGGCGCCCACCTCTCCATCGTTTGATTCTACTACTACTAGTGAGTGAGCGTAGCCGAGCAAAACAGAGCAGGGTAGTAGAGCAGCGTGCGGTGCGAGGCAATGATGATATAGGCGAGCTAGCTAGCGGTGGAGGGAGGGGACAGGGGAGCTCGCTAGAAAGCGAAGGGGGGGCAGCAATGGCGGGCGCGCGTGTGAGCCGGGGGAGTGGAGTGCGGGCGTGCGGGGCGAGGGGATCTCGCTGTCTGGGTGTCCCTCTCTGTACTCTGTCCTTGATGCTTCGATGCCTTCCGGCTGCCGCCTCTCTCTTTCCTGGCCCCGCTTTCCCTTTTGCTTTGTCGGCGCCGGCACCAGGAACGTGCCTCCTCCTTACTACCACTACTGCTTGGTGCCTAGCGTGCCTCACCGTTCATTTCAATTTCAAGGCCACACACACTACTAAATGTGCAAAAAAAATTGGATCTTTGGATGCGAACTAGACAAATGTCGCTGGATGAGAAAGAACATTGTGTCTGATCATGCAGTCATGCTTGTAGTTGTTGAGATGGATTTTGAAGATTGAATGACTACAACTACATTCGGCAAAAGGAGAGATCAAAATAATAATCGGTAGCGAATTGGCACCCAGACGTAAGAATTATTCCTTATTTATAATGGAATGAAATTCAAAAGTTATTTTGATTTCCTTTCAAGCGTACTAATCATACTGATGTGAGCACTTAAAAAAAATCTACGGTTGCTTCGCCTTTCTCCGAAATTCCAAGCACGCTGGTGGTGGTAGCCCTCTTTGTAAAGATCATCTTTGTCGCCGTAGCTTTCTTTGGAGCAATCAAGCAACCATGCATCTCACTCATGTGACATCTCTCTTCCATGCCACTCCGTACATTTGCTAAAGCCGCTTGTTCGATGGCGCGGCATCTCGAGAAAAAGCTTCACCATGTTGCACGCATCCATGCTCCTTATTGTTACTTTTACGTACGTACGTGTCATGTGTGGCTTAATGTAGCGCTCAACGCTATTAGTCCTCTTGCCACTTATTGCCATGAAGCGACAAGAAAATATGTTCTGATATATTTTATTTTACAATATATTATCATTTGGTAAAAAAAATAAACCTGTTATTAAAAATGAAAATACAGATATATCTGAAAAGTGTATCGACTAATTTCTAAATTTTAAATCAGAACATGCGTCTTACGATGCGGACGGAAGGAGCGAGAGTCCATGCAAGAATAATCATTAGGGATTTTAAGCGTCATGTCATCCTATCTGCATGGAAGTATTTGTCCCAATGCTCCTCAGCGGAAGAAGCAGAGCTCCTCGCATGTAGGTAAGGATTATTGTTGGCTCACCATTGGTGCCATGGTCCACTGATTTTAGAGTCTGATTGTTCTAATTGTATTGTTGGTCTTGCTGATGATAACATTAATCGTTCAGTGCATGCAAATTTGGTAGAAGATATCAACAACATCATAACAATGCTGGGAAATGTTCGTTTGGTCAAGATCAATAGAAAGCAAAATATGGCAGCACATGAATTGGCACAACATGCTAGACGAGTTTTCAGCTCAACAGCTTGTTTAGTAGGAATTCCTGATTGTATCCAGCATGTTGTGACGTCAGATTGTAATCAAACTTAATTTGAGCTTAATGAACAATATTTTTCTTCGCAAAAAAAAAGGAGCGAGAGTCCATATATGCACAATAGCACATCACGTATAAGGAAAGCAAGGTACACACACAGAGAACATGTGTCATGTCTCGTGTGTGTGTGTGTGTAAAAAGTGCAATGGCGCAGAGATCCCTAGTTTCACACCAAACTACTGGTTGATAATCTTTTGGGCTATGAGTTAGGGTCACACGACATAATTAGGCTATGTCCTAAGTCGCCAGCCTATATGGATCAAGGATCAGGCTACCTTTTCATTTGTTTACTAT
The DNA here is from genome assembly GCA_947561735.1 of Cenchrus americanus. Classification (NCBI taxonomy): domain Eukaryota; kingdom Viridiplantae; phylum Streptophyta; class Magnoliopsida; order Poales; family Poaceae; genus Cenchrus; species Cenchrus americanus. Next base: position 65,183,141 of record OX387240.1, read on the forward strand.
ATATGTTCCATTCACATTTGATTATTATTAGCGTAATCATTTGAAAGCTGAGGCCTGAATGTATGATGTTATGAGAGCTTTTCACGGTTTGTTGATTGTCAATGAGCTATACCTAGGAACAGTCATTACGCTTTGGGCCGCTTAGGTCTGACAAACATGATCCGGTCTCATGCTAAGCTCACTACGGGAAACAGAGTCTTCGCCGAGAGGAATACTCTTTGGTGAGAGCCAAACCTTGAGCTCTCGGCGAAGAGCTCTTCGCCGAGAGTAAAAAAAAAATTCTCGGCGAAGAAAAAACTCTCGGTGAAAGTATTCTTCGCCGAGAGCAAAAAAAAATACTCTCGGCGAAGATCGCCGAGAGTTTTTTTTTTTTTTTGCTCTCGGCGAAGTAATTTTTAAAAAATCATTTTTTCACCTTCAAACCTTTTTTTATCATCAACATGCACTTATACAACGGATATTTTCAAATTTGACGCAATTTTATCCCTGTTTGCTATATTTAAAAATTTTAATTCATTCTAGATAATTTTTTCGAGTAGGTCCGATATGAACTACAAGTGCATGAAATCATAAAGTAAAGTTGTTGGAAAAATGAGATTCATATTCATGAGACATCTCTAAGACCATGTACATGAAACGAAACTAAAATTTAAACATTTTGTTCTCTCGATCATGACAGAGATCGTGTCGCGGAAAGGTTTTAAAATTGTATAAAATTCAAATAAAGTTTGAAAATCACGAATTTTGTCGAGCGCTCATTATATCATATGTCGAGGTTGTGGTAAAAAGTTGAGAACATTTGAGCACTTTGACACGTACGCTGTTTAGAAACCAGAACATGTCACGAGAAGTTTCAGAGGATTTGAACTAATGTCACTGGGTTTGGTACATTAGAGAAATTTAAATTTGAGTTTGACCACAACAACTTTTTTATAATCAATACACAACATACAGTGTCATGACAAGTTTTTGTGATTTTTTTGCAGTTATTTACTATTTTCAACTAATTTAGAAAAAAATTACAAAAAATCTTCGCCGAGAGCCGTTTATTGGGCTCTCGGCGAAGCAGCCCAATACCGCTCCACAGCCCACCACAGCCGGCGGCCCAATTTAAGCCGACGGCCCAACCCACCCGCCCCCCTCCTATATAACCGGTGCCGCCCCCCTCCAAGCAACCCTAACCCTACCCTCCCCCTCCCTATCCGGCCGCCGCCTCCCCGTAGATCCGCCGCCGCCTCTCCCGTGCGCCTCTCCCCCGCGCATCCGCCGCCGCCTCCTCCATCTCCCCCGCCGCCGGCACACGACCGCGTCGTCCCCCACCTCCCCCCTCTCGCTCGCCCCTCACCTCGTGGCGAGGAGCGGCGGCGGGGCGAGGTGAGGTGGCGGCGGATCCGGCCCCGCCACCGCTCCTCCTCTCCCCGCGCGGCGTCCTCCCCCCGCGCGCCTCCTCCTTCTCCTCCCGGTGCGGCTCCTCCTTCTTCTCCCCGGCGCAAAGCACCCTTCTCTCATCTCCCTCTTCTCTGTTGCATCGATAGGTGGCGACGGCGACGGCCGGGTGGTGGTGGAAGGTGGAGCGGCGACAGGGCGATGACGGCGACGGCGGGTGGTGTCGGTGCTTGTTGTGGTGGTGGTGCCGGTGCCGGTGGCAAGGGCGGCGGCGGTGGTGCTTGGTGGTGGTGTAACACCCAAAATTCCATCACTTAAAAAAATGCTAGAAACAATTAAGATTTTTATTTTCTAAGGTTAATGAATTTGAATATTTAAAATTTTCCTTTAAATATATGCAATGATAATTAATTAATTTAGAGAAACCAAGTGTTTGTGCATCATGTTGAATGCATGGTTTTTTTTGATTGTGTGGTCAAAAGTTTGTCTAAAATTTTTTGAAAAAGTTTTTGAGTAAAAGCTTGAAAAGGAAATAAAAGGAATTGAAAAAAAAAAGAAAGAGAAAACCAAACCAAACAGATCACCCTTCCGGCCCACTAGCCCAACCCACCTATCTTTTTTTTTTTTTTTATTCCGCGCGGCCCAAAACCAGCCGGCCCACTTACCCCCGCCACCCCACTATCTCTCTCTCTCACACACGCCGGCCGAGGTGGGGCCCACCCGTCGGGGCCACCTTCAACCTCGAGCGCGCCCGCCCATCTCCCCGCCGCGCGGCCACCGCCACCGCCCCCGCGCCCCTTCGCCTCCCCGCGCCGCTTCCCCTCCCTCCGGTGCGCGGACCACTACCCCGTCGCCGCCTCAAGCGCCCCGCGCTCTTCCTCTCCGGAAACGGCCGCCCCCACCGAGCCCCCGGCCATTAATGGCGGCCGCCGCCGTGACCCCCGCGCCACCGCCTTGCCGCGCCTCCTCCGCTCCCCCTCACCACCTATAAAAGGCCGCCCCCGAGCTCCTCTCCACCCCGCACCGCTCAATCGAGCTCTTCTCCCCCTCTACACCGTCGCCCCCAAGGAAGCCCGCCGAGCTCCGCGCCTCGCCGCCGATCCGCTCCGCCGCCGCCTCTTCTCCCCCTTCGAGCGGCTCGGTGAAATCCACTTCTCCTCCTCTTCGTTTTAGTGCATTCCTCTTGTTGTTTAGAGCACCGTAGTGCGGTTTCGGCCTTCTCCGGCGAGCCGGCCGGCGAGCCGCCGCCGCTAGCCGCAGCCGCCGCCGCCGCCGCCGGGAACCGGCCCGCGCCGCTCTTAAGCCGCAAGCCGGCCGCGACCATTAGATCTTCATCCAACCGGCCTAGATCTAATCGAGCCCCCGGTCAACCAAAGTCATACCGGTCAAACCTAGGGTTGCGCCGGCCATTTTTCTAAAGAGCCCCTGTCTTTTATATATTTCGCAACCCGGTCCTTCCACCATATAAAAGCCTTGCAAGTCAGCCCCTGGTTTTTATAGATAAGCCCCTAGCCCTTTCAAAAATGTTCAACCGCAGTCCAAAAGCCCCTTTTTTACACCTAGGACCTCTAGATTATAATTATAATTATGTTTTAGCCCCTGAATTTTTATAGAAAACCCCCTAAGGATCATTTTCTTTTACAAAATAGTCCCTAGAATTTGTTTTAATCATAACTTTTCCGTCCTAGCTCCGATTTAGGCGTTTTTGGTGTCCACGCGATCGTCTCAACAAGCACGTTAGTTTTGGAATCTTGTATTAGACTTTTAGCAATGTTTGATGTACTGTTTTATTTATTGTTTGTTTTTCTTGTTTGATCGTAGAGGACGTGCCGTTCGAGATTGAGCAGAACCATCTTTTGAAGAGATTGAGCCCCGAGTTTTTAGGAGAAGAAGGCAAGTGGATTCCCCCCCCCCCCGCATACTCTTTTTGTCCTAATAACATGCATATTATCACACTTTAAATTTCAATCGTTATGCATAAATTTGATGGGAAATGCCTATTAAGGAAATGACTAGATTTTAATCCTTATACCTTGCATACCTTGTTTTAAATAAATGTTTGGGTAGATAAATGCTTAGATGCTATACTTTGGGAATGGAAGTTATCTTTTAAAATGTTGAATTTAAATGGAATTTGTGTTTATGGAATTTTAAGAACACATAAATTAAAAACATGGAGAACCACCCGGGAAAACAAGGGCAACCACGGTCCACATGGCTCGGCTTAGCCAATTAATTAGGAGTGTAAAATATCTAATAGCCCTTGTCCGGAAGGAACACGGGGGGCTCCGGGTTGCGGGGGTATAGCCCGGTCCTTTTGGGGTAGTAGCCTTTGCTAAGGTGCCGACCACTAGGGAGGGTTATGGTCCGCCCCGAGTCAGAATCGTCGTGGGATATTGGTGTTTTGCACGCCTTTGTAAAGGCTTCGTAGTGAACCCCTTGCCACTCACCTCGGAAGTGTTTAAGGGCTTTGCAAACCCGGGCGGGATGGGGAACACGAACCGTGGGTAAAGTGTACAACCTCTCGCAGAGTGAAAAGCGATCGATCGGCCGTGCTCACGGTCAAGAGCGGCTTGGACCCTCACATGATAGTTAACTAGAAATGGATTTTAAATTGTGGTTTACTTATGATTTGGAGGAATATTCTTGAAAAGCTAAGTTTTGGGGTGGTATACACTTACACTTAGTAAATAGGTGCTTGCTAATAAAATTTGACCAACTTAAAATGCTTACCGCCGAAAACCCTAGCCTACCCTTGATAGCTTTGCATTTTCCCCCACCGGCCGAGTACCAACCATAAGTGTACTCACCCTTGCCATATGTGTTCAGAGGAGGATGCCGGAGCAGAGTTCTTCGACGAGTTCGATGGATTCCGAGGCTCTCGTTACCCCCGTCCAGGAGCTTGTGAAGTTGGAGACGGTGTTCCATCGTCTAGCTATCGATGTTCGTGTTTAGACCTTCGTGTCTATCGATGAGTGTAATAAATTAATAAACCTCTCTATGTACGTTTTTGAGCATTGTACTATGATATTACACTCATTTGTCTATCATATGTGTGAAATGGTGATTATGGCACACGTATGAGATGCATTCGGTTTCTTCGGAAAACGGGTGTGACGAGTGGCCGGTTGTAGGGGCGGCGGCGGTGGTGCTAGGTGGTGGCCGGTGGCGAGGGGGGCGGCGGCGTGCCGCCGGGTGGTGGCCGGTGGGGCTAGGGCGGCAACGGTGGGGGCCGGGGAGTTGGCGCCGGTGGCGGGTGGTGGCGGGCTATGGTGAAGGCGGCGGCCGGTGGTGAAGGTGGCGGCGGCGGAGGAGGGCACTGTGGGCCGGTCGGTGGGCCCGCAGTGCCCAGACCATATCTTTTTTTTGTTTTATAAAATTTTCTTCACCGAGAGCCATATTGGCCTCTCGGTGAAAATCACCGTGAGGAGGAACGGCAGCTCTCGTCGAAGGGTCCTTCGCCGGTACAGTGTCCGCCGAGAGGCCTTCACCGAGAGCAAACTCTCGGTGAAGGCTTCGGTGAGAGGAAAGGGTCCTTCGCCGAGAGGAATCCCACTCTCGGCGAAGACCTCGAATCCGGTAGTGGCTCCATGAAGGATTTTTATTATAGATCCATGCAGATAGGATTTTATGGCCGTTTCAAATTATAGATCCATTTGGATTTTTTTTAGATGTATATGATCTTTAATATGAACTTAAATATAAGTAAAAATCATCTGCAATTTGCAACAAAGTTTTGAGTTGTGTCATCATCTTTCAAAAATTCGAAGCGTTATTAGGGCACTCCCAACCCAGACTCTATCATAGAGTCCAAGACACTATTTATTGCATTTTTGCTGATGTGGCACCCTATTTATTGAAGAGAGAGGGAGGAAATCCAAGACTTCGTTTCCTAATAAGACTCGGCGTCCACGGTTCGTTCGAGGCTGCAGACTCCACGACGACTCGCGTTGGGGCGGACGGCGTGGAGTCGATGGATCCCGTGTGGGTGGATGCGCTCCCCGGCGGCGAGCTCCTCTCGGGAGCATAGGCGCGCCGCCGGCGACGAGCTCCCGGGGCAAGAAGCGGCGCGCGGGCGCTCCCCTCGAGGAGATTCGGGGTGGGGCGGCGACGGCGGCGCGCACCGCCGGGATCTGGTGGCCTCCGTCGGGTATGACTCTCGTGCCGCCGCACGAGCTCCGCTTGGAGCAGGTGGCCTCCACCGGCCACGACCAAATCCCTCTGTGCACCGGACCCGTCCGCGCAATGGGTGAATCGAGGAGGATGACGAGGGCTCGAGGAGGAGGATGTTGGCCTCTGCTCGCACCGCGTCCGTCCTGACGAAGCTCCCTACGCCCGCCAAGTCCGTCCCGGCGGAGATTCCCCGCCAAGCGCTCTGCCGACCAGCTCCGCCGGCGCGTTGGCATCGGCCTTCACCCCCCATGGACGCCGGTTCCGAGGACGCTTGCACATGCTTCGCGTTCGTGCCTGCTCCTCCATCACGGGCCACACCAGCATCGGTCGCCCCACGGTCAGGTGGGTAGGCTCGTTCGATCTATGCGGTGGTGGGCAGGGAGGAAGAAAATGTGTGTAGAAGATCCGGAGAGGTGTAGGGATGAATGATTGGAAAGACTCTAGACAGAAACATTGCATTGGAGAGAATGATTTCTTATGATAGAGTCTTCCGGTGTAAGACTCTACGAGTAGAGTCTGGGTTGGGAGTGCCCTTAAGGCGCCACATCACTAGGCACGACCTGAATGTCTTTGAATTCAAGTCCCTATGCACCCCTGTTTCTTCAACATTTCTCTTGTTTCCAACTCCACTGTTTTTCCTCTATGTTTTTTTTCGAATTCCTTTAATTTCTTTTGAGTAAAATGCGTGGCGGTCCCTAAACTTGCTCGGATATGTCATCTGGGTCCCAAACTCAGGATTATTGATATTTGGGTCCCTCAACTTGGAGGGTTGTATCATCTAGGTCCCAAACTCAAAATGTCTAATATTTGATCCTTAAACTTGCACGTTAATGTCATCTAGGTCCCAAATTTCAGCATTTATATAGAATAAAAGGTTCAATTTTCACCCTATTATTTTTAAAAAAGTAATAAAAATAGTACCTTGAATATATAATAACTAAATAACTTCGAATAGAACACCTAGTGACATTTTTATAAGAAATTTGGTACCTATTTCATATTTTTATTATTAAAAATAGTTATGACTTTTAGATTAACACATAGTTTTCTTTAAAGTTTCATAAATTAGGTGTAAATCAAACCTTTTCCAATAAAAAATTTTGAGTTTGGGACCTAGATGACACTACGATGCATGTTTAGGGACCCAAATACTATAGATCATGAGTTTGGGACCTAGATGATACAACCATGCAAGTTTAGGGACCCAAATATCAAAAATCCCGAGTTTGGGACCCGGATGACATATCCGAGCAAGTTTAGGGACCCCTAATGAATTTTACTCATTTCTTTTGCTTAACTGTGTTCAATTATTTTTTTGGCTCCGGGGGGACGCGTGGCATCCTGGACCGAACCATGGATTTCCAAAACTGCCTGATTGTGCCGGCCAGCAAAAGAAGTTGTGAGACCGGCCGGCCACCGTTCCTGGCCTCGGGATCCAGAAGGAGAGGAGCGGGATCAGCATGCTCCTCGGGATCGCGCAGCAAAATAAAAACGCAGCGCGCGCGCACACAGTCTCGGGATCGGAGTTCGGAGGTAAAGAGAGCGGTGAGCGAAACACGAGGTAGTAAAGAGCAAAGGCAGCATGCCATGACACAAAGAGATCGAGGACCTGGACTACACATGGGGCATGAATGGATCCATGTGTTAGTGTTAGTTTAGGGCAAACTAACACAAAACTAACACAAAAGATCCATTCATGGGTGTTAGTTTGGTGTTAGTTTGGACTAACACCCCTAAAAAAACTAACCCCTCCAAGAGGTGGTAAATGGTGTTAGTTTTGGTGGACCCCACACCTTTTACTCTTTCTCTCTCTCCCCTAGATCCTCCAATGATTGCAAAAGTAGACTATACGCAAAAAAGAATACACGTATCCACGCATCTAAGGTGTTAGTTTGTTAGGTGTTAGTTTGAGGTGCAAAATACTACCACTAAAACTAACACTAACACCAATCATCCATTCATGGCCATGGATGAGCATGAGAGAGTGAGAGAGCAATGCAAAGGCATGACACAGAAAGAAGAGAGCCCATCAGAAGATGCTTCGGGCATTGCAGCAGCTAGCCCGTGCATGTGGCGTTTGATCCAAGGCGGGCGCCGGGCGGGCGTCTCGCGCGCTGGAACGGCAGCTCCGGCGAGCGGCGGGCTCGGTGGTGGTGTCCACCTCAACTCCTCAAAGCAGCGATGCCTGCAACATGTGCAAGCCGGCCGCCGGCGGGCACCAGTTTGAACCTCTGAACCTCTTCCGGCTTTGGCTTTGCTCTTTCTTGGGATCTCATCCATCGGATCAGGCTGCGTACAGACATGCAAAGCGAAAGCACAAAGCAGTCAGTGGCCGCCGGCCGGCCGGAGGGTAGGGCCGGTGGTGGCAGAAGGCAAGCAGCAGCAGGGGAAGCGGCAGATCCAACGCATGGAGAGGCCTGCCACTGCCACGCCAGATCGAGGCACCACTTGTGCAGTGAGGCTTCCTCTGCTAGCTGCCGGTAGAGAAGACGACTCTGCTCTGGTGGCGTGGCTCGGTCCTGAATGTTCCATTCCTTGTCACCCGCAAACAAGAATCGCAGACGGCCGTCGACCAGGACCCGCCAGGCGGGCAGGGCCGAACTGACGAGACTGAAATTGAGGTTGCCATCAGCTCTGCTAACCGGTAGTAACGGCCAAAAGCTGAAAAGTGACGCTAACGACACCCTTGTCTGAACCGAGCCCGAGGAAAAGAGACCAGTAGTAGCTCAGACAGAGCTCATGGTCGATTAATCCCTTGCGCTATTCCTGTCATCTCATTTTCAATGACGTGCTGCATTGGCGCAACTCGATTAAGACTTAGATTTCTTTTCATTTTTTGTAGCTTCTATGGTAGTACTACATCATATTGTAAGTCTCTCTGATAGCAGCCTTTGGATTTGCAATAGAGACAGATTCGACGGTGGGGCGGTGGGGCTCAAGCCCTTTACCGGCCGAAATTTAATGGAGCCTGCTCTAAAGCTTCTCCTGCAAAATTTGAAATAACAACGGAAGGAAGGAGAGGTTAAATGAGTACGAAGTAGAGGAGAGGGCTTCTAAAGCTAAATGCTAGATCCGTTCCTATTTGCAAAGATTAAAGATAGCATCCATGATAGAACACAGGAGCCTTGCCACCTATGAGGCCTTCCGTTTTATCTTAGTTTTGCACCAGAAGGACTCAAACATGTCACGACTGACCCTACTATGTATGATCTCAGTCAACATGTTCCCATCAAGTAACGTGCCGTCAGAATACGTCAAATCTAGCGGGGGTGTTTGGAGTGTATGAATAATGCTGAAATAGTGTTTCTTATGAGAGAAGATGTAATGGATGTGATGGATGCATAATGGACTTTTCACCCTATTTCCACCGAAGAAAACAGGAATGGAAGGAACCACACAAACCTTGGGTTCGCATGCAAATACGCCCCAGATAGAGGTGATCGGACAATTTTTCATGCGCTTGAGGTCTTCGCCTTGTTTGTTAGCTGGTGGCCAGTGGTTGATGCTGATTTATTGTGACAGAAAAATATCATTGAGTGGCCGGTATCAAATGATTGGTTGTAAGAGAAAAACTACCACTGACTAATAAGCTGAACGAACATGTACATGATCTTGGTCCGCTGGGAAATCTGAAAGGAACACAACTCAAGAGTATCGCAACGAAAATTTGTACATCCAGCAGACCAGCTGGTTTGCGAAATCAAAGAGGAGGCAAGGTGTTGGGTTGATGGCAGGTGCCAAACACTGCCGGTCTTTACGTTTCAAAAAAAAAAAGGTGTTACATAAGAGATATTAGAGATGACTAGCAAGAGCCGCGCCATGTTATAGGTACAAGCTGACTTTGTTGATCATGTCGTTTTATTTTAACTTCATTTTTAAAATTAATGCGGGGCTAGGCCTTCTCTGTTTGGGTATGAAGATCTCAAGCACAAATCTTTGGAGTTGGGAAATCATTATTGGATATATTTGATATACTAATGTAAGGTTTGTCTTGATGCGAGCCAAGCTAGAATTTGCCTGCAATTATTGGCTGTGTTCCGGTTCAAAGTCAATGTTTAGCACACCATTAGAATTTTAATTTGGAAGAGAAGCAAGCATTTTCTTCATCTAAAAATAATTAGAGGCAAGCATTTTGGTACGTTGAGGTGTTTGAATGGTTCCACTAAAATTAAAGGTTCACACCTTTCGGTCCGTATTGTCCATATACACTCTCCTCTAAACCCTTTTTTTTTCACGGAAGACTTCTATAGGATTCTTGCCTTTATTTAAAAATTGCTTCTTTATTCACTCTTACAACAAAATATTAAAATAGCTAACAAATGGACGATTATATATATGTTCACTTGTTCTTATATCCAACAAATGGTTAAAGGGGTACACTGTTATTAGCACGACCGTGTCAGTTTGAAGCTTATTATTCATCCCCAAAATGTTGAGAACGACTACCTAGCTAACCAACAAAAATAACACTTATGCATAGAAAAGAGTTAGACAAACAGGGCAATAGTGATGTTAGAGATGAAGAACACATCAAATTCAACTAATTCGGTCGTCCGCAGACGGTTAGGATCGGAGTAGCTGCTGCCTCTGCAGGCTATATATCCACACATGAGTGTATACATGGCCATATCCACACACACAAAAATCCAACAAAAACATCATATCGTCTGATCTCAGCCCACCCAAAACTAATACCATGGCCGCCTGCGTTCATATGTACTACTCCGGCTACCAGAACGCCACGGTGGTCGCCGTGTACCACGTCGGCGTCACGGTGGTGTGCACGGTGGTGTGCAACGTGTGCCCCTGCACCGTCCAGCTGCATTACGCGGCGCCGTATCCGGCGCCGGCGCCGGCGGCGGGTGGCAACTTCTACGACGCCGCCCGCGGCGCCCGGCTGGGGAGCGTGGCCAGATGGGCATTCAGGGGCCTCAGGATCGTGTCCGCCATCGCCCTCCTCGGCGGCGGTATAGGCTTGTACGTAATTAAGCTAGCATTCATCATGCATTTGCTTGTTTATTTTCCACCGTAAGCATACCATGTTCAGTTAATTAATTAGTTGCGAATAATTGAATTACTAGCTCTGAGAGCTTGCACAACATGCACATGCAGGCCTGGGTTCTAGCTCGCAGAGGTCGTCTACGTCGAAGGATACACGCCTCCGATGATTGCAAGATCAAAGAGAGGGCTTCTATATTTGCTTTTATCGATCTGCACGTTCGCTCAGACCAAGCTGCATAACATGGATTAGCACACACCCAGCGATCAGGCCTGTGGTGGTTTCATTCCGCAAGATCATAATAAGAGTTTGCCGGCACAAGGATGCTGTCAATGCTATTTTAGATTTTTCTTTAAAGTTATGTCAGAGCTTTGGTTTCGAATATGGAGCAACGAGATTTCTAACATTTCCCAATAGTAATCTTATAAGTGGCCAAAAGTAGCTACCGTAACTCCGTAAGGAATGAGTTCATCAGGGCTACTCGCCAGTAGTAAACATTTTATATGTGCTGTAACTTCCATAGTACTCTGAATAACAAAAAAATGGCCTTGAATTTCTCTTCTGAATAAACAAAGAATCTAACCTAACATAACAATAGGCAGGACAACTGGATCAATGGACAGGACCATGTCCGTTGCTGCAATTCCTCTGTCGTCCAATAAAGAAAATAAGCTCGAATACAAACATTTTCATGAACAGCGCACAATTTAATTAAAACGCTTCCCCCACGTTTAAGTTTCAGTTGCAATTTAAAGTATGCAAAACCCTTAAATTCCATCGAACGACTAAGTTTTTCTGAGCGGTGAATATTATGCAAATTGCACATAAAAATAGTGAATTATACGTTTAAAATACACAATGCTCTATTTTCATTTGCGAGCGATTGTTAGATTACAGCCCCGCAAAATAATTGTCCAAATTAAAAAGCAAAATCCGTGAAACACAATATCAATCTTAATTGTGTATCTATGTCCTTATCTTTTTCTAGCTCCATGGAACCTATAATGAGTACAAATTATGTGTGCTAAATAAATCACTAGAGTTTACATTTGTAGATAGTGTTTGGTTGATACAAGGAGACTCCAAAGTTCCTCCAGGCAATCGACAAACTTGATGGCAGCTCATTCTTCTAATTAACATTGGTCATAGCAAGGGTGAGTACATGCCATACTCAGCAAATGTGGGGAAAAATATGAATGCAAGGCTTAGACAAGGAAATGACTGACTGGTTGATTGCACTAATTAGTTTAATTAGTTGATCAGATTTTATTAGCACCTAAATACTAAGGTATCAATATATACCGACCAACAAAAACATGATCATAAATAAAGATACCAACAATTTACTTCAAATTATGATATATTAATCATATAGGGGTTCAATCTGCTCTTGACTGTGAATACGAATGATCACACTTTGCAGAAAAATGTACATTTTTACCCATAAGTCACACCTTTCATGTCGCTCGAGAACAAATCCTTGAGATAAGTTAGGTCACGATGAGTGCAAATAAAATATTTGGAGCCTGTGAAAAGGATTACATAGCCTTCTAATAAAATGATTTAGATCTAAGAAAATCATGATAAATTTCAGAAAAAAATGAAAAAAAATCATAAAACAATATCTTCACATAAATGAATTTTAAAAATTGCACACTCATAAAATGCAAGAATGAATCAGCATGAATGCAACACACACGGGAGATAGGACAATGAATGACATTGCTATGTAAGTTGAGGGCCGGGTGGTGACAAAGCTGCCACAACAGCCAACCACGGTCAGCGACAGTGGCGATGGTGGCACAACCATGGCAGCCAATTGATGGTGTGCATCGGAACATCGGGTGGTGCTACAGCCAGGACTAGATGTAAATGTAATGGATTTGTATGGGCCTCATATCATTACATGATACTCCCATTGTTTCAAATTAATTATCGTTTTGATTTTTTCTAAATACATTATTTTATTATTTTTATTATGCATCTGGACATAATATATATCTAGATGCATAACAAAAGAAATGTATCTAGAAAAGTCAAAACGACAAATAATTTAGGAAGGAGGGAGTAGTCATACCATACTTTGTTACTGTATGGAAAGCATTGCGTTACATTTCGGTGAACCAAATGTTACCCTAAATCAATTACTCCATTGTCTAAAAAAATCAATTACTCCGCTTATTGCAAAATGTAGGCCGTTTTGATTCTTCTGAATAAAATAAATTGATTTTGTTACTCCATAAGGATTTAAATCACGTCAAAATGGGACTTGGTGTCTTGTTCCTTAATTTTGACCATTTCCCCTGTAAAAGGTCCCAGTTTTGACTTGGCCTCCGTAAACGCAACACTAGCATGGCATCTGGGACCCACATCACAGCTCATATTTTCCCCTTCTTTTTGGGGTTATTCGGATGGAGGCCGTTACAATTTCTCCGGTTTGGAGAAACACCACTACTATTCAAGTATTTTGAAATTTGCCATTATAATTCTTCTTCTACCTGACATAACTGTATTTGTACACACACGTTCTGTATTGTTCCCTCTTCACTCGCTGACATGTGGACCCCACATGTCAGCTCTTTCTTCAACCTCCGGCCATCTCGAAGAGATCCATGGCGACAAGCAGCAGCAACACGCAGCGCATGGCGGCCAACGCGGAGCTCGAGACTGGTCGCTGCCTTGCCCCCTCTCTCTCGCGCGCGGCGGGCGGGTGCGGCGATTGCTTCTCTCCGAAGCCAAAGGCACCCATCCGCCCAGAAGCACACAAGGTGAGCTGCCTTCTCCCGTCAACCCCCCTCCCCCGTCGGTTTCGGGCGATTCGCGCTGGCCAGATGGTTGGGGATTACGTGCGGGAAATCTCACTCTTGTCAGGTTTTTTTGGCAGGGTTCCTTTCGCATTCCTCGGTTCGATTCGAATAACTAATGCCATGCGTGGTGGAGACCTAGGTTCGGTTGTGGGGACGGGATGGGGTTCCATCGGATCGCACTTTTTCTCGATTTTTTTGTGACGGAGGGTTCGTTGGTGGATTTGTGAGGAGGCGCGCCGCGGGGAGGCAGCCGCACGGTGGGAAGGGGGGCGCGTGTTGCCTGGTCGCCGCCATGCCGAGGGAAGGCGGGCGTGGTTGCCTGGCCGCCGCAAGTTGAGAGGAGTCGTCGCGCTGCCGCACACCGCAGGCTGACCTTCCCGACCCCGCCTCCGCCGGTTGTGGTCCGCTGCTCACCACGGACTACGTCGAGATGGGAGTCATTTACGTGTATGAAGTTGACATCTACGTGTATGTCATGGAAAAGTTCTCAAGCACGTGTATGCCACGCACCCGAAGTTCGTTGACGTACATGCCATTTTGGATAGATTCCGTCAGGATTTAACGGTTGCACCCATCTGACACGTGGGACCCGCGTAATGAAAAGACTATTGTGCCCCTGCCCTATCCCGTTTGTCTCCTGGAAACAAATTGAGGAGAGTCGAATCGATAGCCGGCCTGATGCATCGTTCCTCTGGTGCTCCTTCCTCTCGAGCACGAAACCCTAGGAGACCCGCCGCCGGCCAGATCCGGGCGCTCCCCTGCGCGGCCGCGGCTAGGCGCGGCCGCCCATGCGCGGCCAGGCGCGGCGGCCGGCACGCCCGCGGCCAAGCGCGCGCCCGCGACCAGGCGCGAGGGCCGGCACGCCCAGCGGCCAGGCGCCAGCGGCCAGGGCCCGCTCCCGATTCGGCTGCAGCGGCCGGCGCCTGCTCCCGATTCGGTTGCAGCGGCCGGCGCCGCCCCTGCTCCCACGGTACCGCCCGTGCTCCCGATTCGTCCCTTCATGTTTGTTTTTCTTGACCTTGTTTTGTCACAGGCTTCTGGCGGTACTGTGAAATTTGTGGTACCCAGCTGATCTCAGAGATGAGAATCGGATAGAGCGATGATTGGTGGTTCAGGACCCAACGAACTTCATCCGTAAGAACTCGACAAGCTGAGGAGCTCCTGTATATATTACTCGGTTGTTGGATTAGCCGTTGTATTTTCTTTTTGGCATCAAATTGTAATTGTATTATATCTTTTGAAAAGCACATGCCTTCTTTAATTAGTTAAATGTCGTTTTTATGAACATGCATCAGTTAAATGATCTGTGTTTATTCTTGCTGAACCTAGCTGATTTTGTCATTGAACCTAACTGATTTTGTCATTGAACCTAGCTGATCTTGTCATTTATAACCTACAACATAACTGATCTTTTTTTCACACAAGGTCTGGAAGTGGACATGGATCCAATGACCCCTTTCCTCTCCAAATTGAGCACCCTCCTGCTGTTCATGAAGAAATTGCATCCTATGAAGTCTCTGCACCAAGACAGAAGCAAGCCATCATGAAGAAGTGTACACCAAGGAGGGCTCCTGTTGAAGTGGTCAACCCATCCAGCCCAGCTTCTAATACCAGAAGCAAGAAGAAACTCCAGCTTGAATAAATTATGCGGAGGAACTATTACTTTTGGTGTAATTTGAGGCATGTATGGTTTGGTATGATGTCATGCAAACTAGTGAACTTTACTTTCTATGTGTGGACTAAGTGTGATGTCTATGTGTGGACTAAGTGTGATGAAAACTAGTGAACTTATCTGTTTAAATATTGGTGATATGAACTTGTTACTATGCAATGGTCATCTCTTATTTTTTTCATGTGATATGTACATTTGTTTGTATGCAATGGTCATGCACCTATTTTTCCCTCTTAAAAAATTAATGTCTGATTTTTTTCTTATTTTTTGCAACCCTTTTCTAATTTGTTCCACATTTAACTACATTTTTCTAGCATTTCTCTCGGTTTTCCCAGATTTTTTAACCATTTAAAAAATTATTTCCACTTTTCTAATTTTTTTACGATTTTTAAATCATTTTTATAATATTTCCGCTTTTCTGATTTTTTTAATCATTTTTATAATTTATTTCCACTTTTCTGATTTTTTACGGTTTTTTGAAATTATTTCTTTTTTTATCGAATTATTTACATTATTTCGATTTTTTCACTTTTTTGTTTTTTAAACCTTTATTGCACATAAGGGCAAAACTGTCTTTACACACCCTCTAACACCTCTGTTAACTCTCCACCCATCCAAAATGGCATGTACGTCAACGAACTTCGGGTGCGTGGCATACACGTGCTTGGGAACTTTTCCATGGCATACACGTAACTGACAACTTTTTTAATGGCATACACGTAAATGACTCTCGAGATGGCTGGAGATTGCAGAAAGAGCTGACGTGTGGGGTCCACATGTCAGCGAGTGAGGAGGGAACAATACAAAACGTGTGTACAAATACAGTCTGACAACGGGTCCCATCGCTTGGAAGATGTAGAAAATGGTAAAGATCGGGTCCCATCGCTTGGAAGATGTAGAAAATGACAAAGATCAGGTAGAAGAAGAATTATAATGACAAATTTTAAAATACGTGAACAGTAGTGGTGTTTCTCCGAATCGGAGAAATTGTAATGGCCTCGTTACAAATAACCCTTCTTTTTGCCCCACCGCGGCCGCTGCTCGCCTGCTCCTCTCATATCTGCCGAGGCCGCCCAACTCTATAGCCCCCACACCCAGACGGCCAGACATCCGTGCCCTTTCCCCGATCCCGCGCTACCGCCGCGCACGCAGGGATTCTCCCTCGATCGGACTATAGCCGGAGGGAGTCGGGCGAGGCGCCGACTGCGATCCGGTGAGTTGGATTGCGGTAACGTGTGCGATATCTGGTGGAGTTGGGTCGGGCGGCCCGATCAATTTAGATTTGGGGGCAACCAGGCGCACGCTCTCGCCGATCATCCCCGACGGCTCGTCGCCACCTCCGGCACCGGCGCGCACCTTATTTTCCACTGAGAAGGCCGCCGGCACCGATCTCCTTCGCCCCCCCCCCCCCCTCTCCGGGGATCAGGAGACGGGTGGGGTGGCAGCTGTAGGGTTACGAACTCGCGCGATTAGCCGGGTGCCTTTGGATCCGATCTGGCCTGAGCACGTAATCGATTGAGCTATTGGTCCGTGCGATCTGGTGTTCGGTGCGATGCAGGCGGCTTCGCACCTGTACCATTTTGATCGCCTGATGATGCTACATTTCTGTGGTTGGGGCCTGATTTTGCCTTGCGTGGTACTAAACGAATTGGCCCTTTTGGGAGTTCAGATGGAAACAATTGGAGGGTTCATCTCTTTGATACCTGCTTGATAGAATGCCTTTTGTGTGTGCATTAACTGTTTCTGCTAAGATGAACAAATTTTCCATGTCTAAACACTTACCATGACTGACAACAGGACGGACCACACTTGCATTTGATTTAAACTGTTGAGCTTTTAGACATTTCAGCTGCCTGGGGCTTTTCGTAACCTTTGCATAACACTGAATTGGATCGAACAATCGTTTCTACAGCAGCTATGATATTTGACATGATTGATCTCTCTTATATCTCAGATTCAGACTGATCCATCTCATTCCTATAAAGTATAAACTTGATTGTTTCCTATGTATAATACAATTGCATTTAATTTTTGGCACTGCTGGCTTCATTCAGAAGACCATAGTACACTGCTGCCACAGTTCTTTTCCTGGTCGTTCAGCTGTATCTATTCAAATTTTTGTTTATGTAACCAATCACTTATAAGAATGTTCTTTTTCTAGATGGATCTCAAGGATAGCCTTTCGAGATTCAAGCAACAGCAGGAGAGGTGCCAGTCATCTTTGGCTAGCATAGCTTTGACCTCAAAGCCAAAGCACAGGGCCCAACCGATAAATGCTCCATCTGTTCCAGCAAGACCATCACAACCTATTAAGTTTTCAAATGATACTGAAAGGCTTCAGCACGTTAATTCGATTAGGAAATCCCCTGTTGGAGCACAGATGAAACTTGTCATTGAACTGCTCTACAAGGTATACTCACTAAGCTACAACTATCTTCCATTTTCCTTTTTGTACAAGTGTAACTACACTGGTGTATGTTTCATCAATTTCTGGCCTCATAAAGTCCTGATTCAGCAAAATCAGCACTCTAATTGTTCATGTAGAATTGTCATTGCACTATTTTAGTTTATAGATGCCCTGGTTCGGTGGAGTTTATATTTGTGGTTTTCTACTTGTTGAAGCCTTATTTATAAGATTTGATGTATTAAATATATACTGGTCCCTCCCTTTTTTTTTTGCCCTATCTTTCTGTATTGACGTATGTCTCCCCTCACATGTGAGATGCTCCTGTAATCAGAATGCGCTATTTACCATTAGTAGTAACCTTTGCTGCTTATTATGTGTTTGGCCCATGCTAATCAGAATTTTCAGGATAGGCAAAGCTGGGGTGGTACACTATGTTGATAGTTGATGAGGAAAAAATGATGTATTGGCTATTCTGAGTTGTCATGTGTGGAGCAGTACCTTACATTTGCACGCACCCTGCATATCAATTATTGAAATTAGTATATGCTCCATTTCACTGAGTAGAATTAGATACTCTAAAGATATCGAAATAGTTCCTTCAAAAAAAATGAAACAATCATGTGATGATTCCGTGTTCTGGTCCACTTACATGCATTGTAGCGATGACTGTAGAAGTTCAAGTATCTTCACATGCGATGTTACAACAAGTATCAACATAAACAATTCTGCATCTAGTACATTAAAATTGATATTACCTTGTCTTCTGCGTCTTCAGACAAGACAAGCTTTTACCGCAGAGCAAATAAATGAAGCAACTTATGTTGATATTCATGGCAACAAGGCTGTCTTTGACAGTTTGAGGAACAACCTCAAAGTACGCTATGATGGGAGGCGTTTCTCATACAAGGTAAAGGAATTAGCTTGTATAATATGGCATATTTTCATTCCTTGTTTCAGTCATCTTCATCTCAACTCAGTGTACTTCTTAGTTGACATTGTATAATGGTGCTTCTATTCATGGTTTCAAAGGCGATAAGGCGTCCTTGAAAATCTGGGCACACCTTATTGCCTAGGCGATAAGGCAGCCGGTTTTCCAACGCGAGCAGGGACCGCCTGGACGCCTAGGCGACGCCTTTGAAACTATGCTTCTATGATAATTATAAATCATGCTGTGATAAACTAAACCGTTTATGGCCAATCCTTTGATAAATTAAATGCACGGGAATGTTGTTGAAGAGCGAAAGTTGATAAGGATTCCTGATATAGTTACAATAGTTGTTTCCTCTAACAGTCTCAAAAAGTTTTATCATCTATTCAGTTTAGCTATTCTGATTTATGAGGTCTTACATGTTAATTGATTGTTGTCATATTACAGTCCAAGCATGATCTTAAGGGAAAAGATCAACTACTTGTTTTGATAAGAAAGTTCGCAGAGGGTCTTGCTGTAGTGGAAGTCAAGGATGCATACCCGACTGTAATGGAAGATCTTCAGGTGATCTTAATTCTCATTTTCTGATACCTCAAGCCACTAAGGTGTTGTGTTAACCATGCTCTGATGCATATTGTGAAGGTACCTAGCTAGTTAGTATTTAAAGAGTTTGTCCAAGTTAGCTCTACAGGTTTTATAAGCACAAAGGTACCCAGCAATATGTAGATTATTTGTTTGTGAGCTCATATATTTCCTTTCCATGTACTGCATTGTCTTAATGAGTTTGTGGATGTAATTGGCTTGCATATGTGATTTCATTAGCATACCACAAGCAACCTAGCTAAATGGTCTGTCATTTATATTTGAGTATGCGGGTAATATATCTTGAGTTACTGTTGCATTTTAGGCTCTCAAGGCAGCGGGTGAAGTTTGGTTGTTGTCAAACATGGACTCTCAGGAGGACATTGTGTACCCTAATGATCCTAAATCCAAGATCAAGGTTGATGATGATTTGAAACAGCTCTTCCGGGAGATTGACTTACCACGCGACATGGTGGATGTGGAAAAGGAGCTTCAGAAGAATGGCTTCAAGCCCATGACCAACACTGCAAAGCGGCGAGCAGCTGCCCAGATCGATGGGGTGAAACCCAAGCCTAAGGCCAAGAAGAAGCAAAAGGAGATCACAAAACGGACCAAGCTCACTAATGCCCATTTGCCTGAGCTCTTCAAGAACCTCAACACTTAGTTGGGTTACAGGTGTAACCAAAGCAAGGGTGATTCATTACACCACTGATTATTGTGATGTTTTGTATACATGCAAGATACGACCGTTTTGTGTGCAGTTTATGGCCCTGTACGGTGTAAGTTGTGCACAAGTTTGGTCGGGCCTCCAGAGTTGGGGTCATTTCCCTTCCAATACATAAAATAAAAATACATAAAAAGAGGATTTCTTATGCTATACCTGGTGCTAGTAAATTCTACTTTAATTGAAAGGCATGGAAACTGTGCATGTATGGGCACCTCAAAATTGTGATGCAATGTCCTTTTGCTTTGCTTACATTTCTTAGAATCTTGATTAACGGTGGATTGATCACAAGTTCATGTATATCACTATGATAAAAGAGGTATGCGAAGGGCTGATTGATTGTCTTTCGATCGTGCAAGTAAGTGAATAGCTGCAATCTCTCCTAGTAATACCTTTACGTGAGGTCCTCACAAATGATTTTAAACCAAATACTCTACATTACTTTGGTAGGAATCTGATCAGATAAACTTATGAGATGTTTGGTTTGAGGAACCATTTTTCATCTTAGATGGGATGATCCATCGTGAGTTGATCAAATAAATCTGGTGGGGGTGATCTCATTCCTCATTGCTATACTATTTATTAGTTTGTGAGGGATGAGGTGGCGAAGGATGAACTCAATCCACTTGGTAAACCAAAAATCCCATTAAAGTCTGTTGTTCGTTAAGTTTTAGATATTTTGAGAATGCAGTGTTGTTGCACGTTTACAAGGGAGCTAGGTAATATCAGTATTTTTTTTCTCAACAGTAATATCAGTATTTTTTTCTCAACAAATCAACATCAGTCACCAGCCATCAAAACTAACATGCTACAAGTATGGGTTGACCATGTCTCTTTTTTTTACTTCTCTGTGCTTGCAGTTCAATGGTTCTACAAGCATATACACTTTGTTCAGGTAGAAGGTTTTAGAAAAAAATAGTTTTCATTAGATTATCTTTGTGCTAACCGCCAAGAAAACATTGTTTGTAGGTGCCCACAAAACAAGGATAATGATAACAGTTCGCTATAAACACAAAATAGTAGGTTTTACGGAAAAAAGGTTTGTGCTGTGTTTTCTCAAAACAGAACACCAAAAAAATATTCATTTGTTACCAAATGTGATTTTCAATAACCATGATCTTAACTAACTAATAAATCAAAACTAATTCTCAAGAAAATCATCATAAAACATAACACGTTTTACCTAAAATCTGGAGTCTTTACTGTGACAACCCCATCCGAGATAATTCTGTACTATCGCCCAAACCACTCCTCTTGGTCATTAAGCGATAATAAAGAACCATCCCGTTGAGTGTTGCCGGGTTAACGCCCGATAAATCACTTGACAACACAGAGAGGATCTAACGTATGCATTAAAACTCCCATGAAGGAGGGTCCAGAGTGCCTTACAAATTAACCATCATATCCCCGTAGGGTCCATTATTACAAACATAGTTCTTTGACATGAAAGTAAATATTTCAGAGTTTATTAAAAATAGCGGAAGATAACTAAATGGTACGATCACATCATAGGAGGCTTGTCCATGATGCATTCACTCTTCGTCATCCACCCATTCCAGCTCCCAGACGGGTGGAAGTTCTCCAGGCCACACATGCATTACCTGGAAACAACATTTATAAAGCAAGGCTGAGTATACTAATACCCAACAAGACTTACCCGTCTAAAAGAAAGACATTACCTCTAATCATGCATGGCTTTTGGCTATTGGGTTTGTTTGCCAAAAAGCTGCTAAGTAGTGAATCCTTACTTTCAATATTTTAGCTCATGTTCTAGTTGAAGTAACCATTATTAGATAAGCAACTATTGCAACCAAAGTTGTACAAACAATTAATCAAGTAATAATCTTCACAAAGTTCCATCATAAAGGGATATCATGGCCAGTCGGGTAAGTAGTCTCAGATGACGGTGAGAGGCCGACAATCGATTGATTCATAACCTTGCAAGGTGGACCTAAACACACGGGAGGTGTCCTCACTAAGAGTTCACCAACCAGGCGGTT
Organism: Cenchrus americanus; assembly: GCA_947561735.1. Taxonomy (NCBI): domain Eukaryota; kingdom Viridiplantae; phylum Streptophyta; class Magnoliopsida; order Poales; family Poaceae; genus Cenchrus; species Cenchrus americanus. The sequence continues at coordinate 65,204,819 of OX387240.1, forward strand.
CCCCTCGGTTTGGGGATAATAGCTCACAGTATTAAGTACAAGGTTTATCTGGGCTACGCCACTAAGGTCACCCAGCCTCACGCATGCACTCGGGTGGCGAGCCCGAGGCCGCAACCCTAAGAGTATTGATAGTAAAACCCCGTACTGCCTCATTTAGGTACTAGGCTTACCATACCCATTTCCGACAAGTGTTTAGTACTTTCAAACACTTAACCAACGAAGCCATTGGACCGGAGCCCAAATCCCATGCTCTTACCACATGAGCAATCCATTTAACCAATAAGGTGATTCCAAAAAGGAGATCCTATTCTCGCGAGTGACGAACATCACTCGACTTGTACCGGATCCTTAAAGCATAGCAACTAGCGACCTAACATGCTAGTAAAAGATCATAGGTACTTATGGATCATGCAACTAGGGTTTCAATTCAACTCCTGAACGTAAATGCACATAAGATAACAAGAAGTAAATTCAGAAGTTTAAAGAAACACATAGGTTAATGAATAAACCGGGGCTTGCCTTTGTCAGCACAAGCAGACACACCAACTTCCGGACTTTGGCCCGGGTCTTGCTCTACGGTCACGTAGTGCACGTCTCCTCCTGCTCCCTCGTCCTCGTCAGCTGACACGAGCGTATAGCTATCGTCGGGGACTTCAACATGGGGAATGCAATGCAGTGTGATTAGGAGTGCAATTATTTTAATTTAACTCAAAAACAGCACCAAACAGCCACAAGGAGTATGAGGTTGGTCATATTCACCTTAAGAAAGGTATTTACACATTTACTCATTTAAAGTAAACACAAAAAGACTATTCAACGCTTTCATGATGGTGATTGTGTACACATCTATAAAGAATATTTTATTTAAATACAAATAGCAAGGAAAATTACTTTTGTTCCACAAATTTACTTTTCTAACTCATTTATTTAACGTATGCCCAAAAGGATGTATTTTTCCTATTTTTCCTTTACTAGATTAATCTAGTTTGCAACCTTTCAATCAACTAACACATCTCAAACTTGCCCAAATGTGCCCACTGGCCCTAATGACCAGAAAACACTCCTCTGGACAGCAAGCAACTGGTTTGTACCCTTGATTTTAAATGCACACAAATAAAAGCATTGCTAGCTAGCAAATAGAGGATTAAAGCATAATAAAAAAATATAACAGAAATGAACCCAAACTTTCTCCTACACATGCTCTGGCTTAAAACAAGCCTAAAGAACCAACAAACACACCTATAGCCCTTATGGATCTTGCTATACATATTTAAGATTAAAAACAAGCATAAATGAGGAAATAATATTTCTAACAGAGATAAAATCATGGTAAATTCATCAAAAGTGCATTTTGGTATAACATGACAATATCCAGAAGTTGGGCTCAAGAATAATTATATTTTAAGCTACAAAAATCATCTAGGCAAATTTATCAATATCACAAGATAATTTATATAAAAAGATTCCTTCAGTAACTTTGTGCAATTTTTGGCACAGAACCTAAACATGCTAGTTCCCACAACATATCCAAAATCCAGCTCAAGATATTGTATGGGTTTTGCAGAAACATGAGCTAGGGATTTTACTTTTCAATTTTCAAGCAAAAACTATAACTCAAAAGTATATACATATCTGGGGAAAGTTGTAGTTCTTGTTACATAGAGCACAACAAAATTGGATTTGCTATTTTTGAATTTTTCTACGAATTGATATTGAATTTACAAGTCACTGGATCAAACCACAAAACTGGGAAGAATCTATTAGCATTGGGCCCCTTGAAACTTTTAAATCTTTCACGAATATGCCCTCGGTTCTCCCCCCACCGGACCCGACGGCGGTGGCATGCTCGCCGCCAACGAGGTGGGGCCTGGGGAGGCAAACAAGCGGCAGGGAAGTGCGATTGGCCTTACCCGTGATCGATTGGTGGTGGTAGTTCGGCCGGAGAGGTCGCCGGCGAGCGGCGGCGGCGGAGCGAGGCGGCGCGGCCGCGGCGGCTCGGACGACGGTGAAGAGCGGGGCTCAACAATGTGTTGCACGGGTAGCTTCCATGTGGCCTAGGGAAGGTGCTAGGTAGGCCCTTTGGCTCGGAGGATCGGCGGAGGGGCGAGCTCGGGAATGGCGGTCCGGCGGCGGCCGCGGAAGCTCGGGCTCCGGCGAACAGGCAGTTTGATTAGGCCAACACGTGGGTGTGCAAGCTCGGTGGGTGCGAGGAGAGGGTCTGGGCATGCTCAGGCGGCCATGGAAAAGGACGGGGCGATGAGCTCACCAAGGCGGCGTCAATGGCGGACGGCGGTGCTCGATGGCGGGGTGCGTGCGCGAGCGGCAGGGCCGAGGACAGGCTTAAATACGCGCGGGAGGTCGGTTGGGGGCTAGTGGGGTCACGCCGGTGACACACGCACGCGTAGAGGGGACATGACATGGCCGGCGACGTGCGCCGCTCCGGCGGCCAATGGCGCGCCACGGGCGGTGCCGGCCGGTGGATTGGCGCCACCCGGCGCGGTCCACTTGCCACGGCCGTCACGGGAAGGCTCCCGCCGTCGCGGCGCGGTGACCGATGGTCGCTCCGGCGCCTCGGCGTGCGCGCCCGACGCGGGTACGGCGCGTACGGAGGCTTGCCGACGTGGCCGCGCTCGACGTCGCGGCAGAGCGCGCTCCGGCGTTCCCGGGCAAATTTCAATTCGCTGATACAGATTTCAAACACGTTTTCTCTGAAATTTGAAACTAAACCGTGCCTTCCAGTGAACAGCAAAGTTGTAGATCAAGTATTCCTCTTCCATATTTGCAAAGGCTGATAGGTGTTTTACCCAAGGAATTGAGCAGGAACGGCATGCCAACTTGGAGATTTTCTCGGCGCCGGTGAACAGGAGCAGGACACATTCAAATGCGTTTTTCACCAATAATTTCTTCGAATTTCAAATGCCAATCAATAGCAAAGTTGTGCGCCTTAACATTCTACACATTTTTCCCTTTGGGCGATTTTGAAGTGTTTAGAGAAATTTTGGAGAACGTGCTCAAGTTCTAGACTGACACAAGGAGGTCAAAGGGACACTAGGGTTTTTGAGTTAGGGTTTTGACCATGGGTCAACCTAGGGCTCTCATGGGTAGTTAGAGGAGGTGTTAAGAGGGTCATTAGCACAAATCACCACTGAGCAAAAACACGGGGTGTTACATTTACCCAAACAACCACGAAAAGAATTCGGTCGAAGTGTTGAACTCGTGTATGCACCGTCCAGGTATTGCAATGATGAAAGTCTTAACTCTCATGTAATTTGTACAAATCTTATATGTTTTACTAATTGTTCCTACACCATCTCTAAACGAGTGTTAGGTCATTCTCAGTAGTTTCATCCACATTAAATGAGTGAATGTCAACGTTTTTGATGATGAGGCGATGAATAAGTTTCATCACCATGAAAATTGGTTTACTGTTTCAAGATGTCTTGTTTCTTGCATGGAGCTTTGGAAACAATTAGTAAAGCATATGAGGAGTATCAAGAACTACAGGAAATTATACAGAACATACAAATTGGAACTGAGGAGAAAGACCAGTGGCATTATATTTGGAGGTCAACGAAATATACAGCCAAGAAGTATTACAAGCATCTGCACCGACACATACAGCCTCTAAAGCCTTTCTTATGGATTTGGAGTTCCAGATGTTGCAACAAGCTGAGAGTTTTCTCATGGTTACTACTAATGGACAGACTCAACACTAGAAATATGCTAAAGAGGAAAAGATTCCAAATTGAGGGCAACAATTACAGCTGTGTCCTTTGTCCAGCACAGAGAGAAGAAACTGCTTTTCACTTGTTCTTCAGTTGTCCTTTTGCATTGGAATGCTGGCAAAGTATAGGAATCCAGTGGCAAATAGGAGTCCCTTTCTTCCAAATGATGGAAATGGCTAGGCAAGACTTCAACCATACCTTTTTCATGGTCATCATTGCAACTTGGCACATCTGGAAACAAAGAAACGGTCTAATTTTTGAAAATTGTCAAGCAAGCACAGTCAACTGGAAAAGAAATCTCAAAGAAGAGTGTTCTCTTCAGGCACTGAGAATGAAAGCTTCTCTAAAAACACCTTTCCTAATCTGGTTAGATGGCTTGGTATAGATGTACATCTCACTGTTGAGTTAGTTTCACTGTTTAGATTTTCCTTTAGTAGTTTTGTTGTCTCTTCCCTTTTGCTGTTTTGCCTTGTAAATTTTTTCCGACCCTTTTAATAAATATTTTACAGCGGGGGCCTCCCTCGCTGTCTTCGGTTCAAAAAGAAAGCTTTGGAAACAATAAAGTTTTGCATTGTGGGGGCTATTTCAACTATGAACGGAACATCATCCTGATTATATGGCTTTTTTCGAAACATAAATATGAAATGTGCATTGAGAATGACCTTGTGAGAAAAAGAACTATTATTGAAAGAGTGGTCTATCTCAGAGTTCTAAAAAAACATCTGTTTTAGAGTATTATGCATATCAAGACAACACCCTTTGGCAGTGTTGTGAAACATCCTCCGAAACAACTGTGTCATTAATGTGTAATGTTCAAACACCGTAAAAATTCAAATCATCTCAATTCATTTTATGTGAAATCGAGAAAAGCCAAGCTATTAGTAATGAAATGCTATACAAAATAAAAATTATGTCTTAAAAATGCGAGAAATTTTAGAGTAACTGAAAAATGGGAGCCATCAATTTTGAAAAACTAAACATGGAAACAAAAGAAGTATCGTGTGGTATCTAAAGAGACGCATGGAAAAATATCAATTTGGTAGGATCAAGTACCAAAATAATGAGAAACTACTACGATGCCCTTTTATTTTTGTGAAAAATATTTAATTTATTTTTTTAAGAAGAAGAAGAAAGGAAAGTACCTGCAAGTACCACTTGTACTTTAAAGCCACTGTAATAAAAGCTCTACAGATAGACTTGAGTTGGTTATGAAATTTCACATGCTTATTTCCTCCGTCCCAAAAAGAATATCAGTCTAGGAATTTTAGGACAGATTATTACGAAGGTGAAATGACCTCGATTGCCCCTATTTATTTGACATATTAGGTGCTAATTGATTGTTGCATGCCTACATGCACATGCATACATGCCAAATTAAGCAAAACGTCATTCTTTTTTGGACAAATTTTGAATCCTAAAACGTCATTCTTTTTGGGACGGAGGGAGTATATGATCTCAACTCTCTACGTATGCAGCTTTGTTTTGAAGGAGTCTATATAACTTCTAACTTCTTTTTAAGGTTTTACAATACAATCAAATAAGCAGCAAACAAAAAAATGTAAGTAATCGTCAATTCTGTCCAACCAAATAAAAATGTTATGTAAATGTAATATGTAAAATAAAAACCATTCCATACATTCATCCGTTGATATTAAGAATTACCAAACATTAAAACTCATTGAAGTATAGTGATGTTGTTTCATAAATTGTCTTAGGGCGGTCCCAATGTTTGAAGCTCCTCCCGACCTTCCCTTCCTCCGCCAACCTTGGAGCTCCTCCCGTGCAATTCACTACTGTTTTCACGAGAATTTCTTATGCAATTTTTCTGAGGATTTATTAACATTCATTGTGCAAATTTCCGAGGATTTATTAACAATTTCCTCCTCTATTTGCATAATTTGAGCCATTTCCACTATGTAAACTTCCTCTCATGATTTCCATGTACTACTTCTCCATACAGCTATAAGTGATAAATAGAAAATTGTGGACCTCGTGTCTCCCTTCATACTAAGCTAGCACATGGTTATACATAAATAATTAAACTAGTCAAGGAATTCTTCTTTCTCTCTTCTCAATTGAGTTTTCATGTAACAGAACTAGTTCTCTAGAATACCACATATAGTACATGTGATCAACGTTGCCGTAAACGGCCGTGTACACCGTTTACACGACGTTTAAATGTTACTCAGCAGTCAACTGTGTTGTCCGTGTAGGCCGTTTAATCTGTTTAATCCCGTGTAATCCTTTTTTTTTTTGTCCGTTTACTCAACTGTATAGTCCGACTATTCACTAAACGAAGGGTGACCGACCGTGTACCGTGTAGCGTGTAGGGCAACATTGCATGTGATATTATATTACACACACTGTAAAATCCAAATAATCTCAATTTCACGTGTAAGATTGCAAGCAATATAATAACCAATTTTAAGTAATACAATAACCAATTTTTTCACCTGTGTAAAAGGCATGTCATCATTAGGTCATGTTAACCTTTTGAATGTTTAATTGTTTATTGGAAATTGCCTCACCTATACGCATAGTTTGTTGCGTTACCATGATATAGGATCTCACATAATTTTTATGTGCTAAACTTCTCCTCGTAAGTGGGAAACAGAAATAGCTCAACTTCTCTCCTTTCATACTAACCAGGATGACTAGAAGAGTATTTGTAATACAATCCATCTAAAAAAGAGTATTTGTAATACAATATTAGTGTATGCAAAATATACTTCCTCTGTATCGAATTATTGACGACATTGTCTTTTTTTCTTACAACTTTAAACATTCGTCTTATTCAAAAAGTTATCACAAATATGTAAAAGCATAAGTCAAGCTTAAAATACCAACAATAATTGTAACACCTCAGGTGTTTAATTACCTTGCTTAGTGCTAATGACACTCCTAATTAAGTCAATACACTTTTGTGGTCAAAGCTTGGTCAAACACATGCTAAAACCCTAGTCAAAACCCTTGTCACTCCTTGTCTTTCTGGAACTTTTGCCACGTTCTCCAAATTTCACCTAAACACTTCAAATTCTGCCAATATAAAAGTTGTCCAGTTTTTCGAGGGACACACTTTCATGTTGGATGGCATTTCAAATTTTGAGTGGAAAAGCGTGAAAACCTTGGTCAACTGCAGTTTTCACTGTTCATTAGCGCTATGCAAAACCCGAACTTTGCTTGGCATTCCTGCTCAAACCGACGAGAAAAACATAAGACGGCCTTTGCAAATATTGTAGAGGGATGTCTCCTCTACAACTTTCGTATCTACCGTTTTTGTCACACAGTTCAAATTTTTCGAGAAATGCACGGTCAAAGTAAGGTTGACCGGCTGAAATGCAGCTCGGCCGGTGCTCTAGAGCGCCGCTGGCGCGCCGGCGCCCCGCCGGCTTGGCCCCGCGCCGCGCGCCACGTGCGCAGCGCCGCGCCGCCTTAGCGTCCGTGCGGGCTCGGCCCCACCGCCTCTCGCGCCCGTCTCCTAGGAAGGCGTGTCGTCCGTGCTGCGCCGTTCTCGCCCGCTCCGAGTTGTCCCGCGGTCCATCGACGGTTCCCAGCGCACGCAAGTTGACGTCGGTCGCCGTACCGCGGCATTGAAGCCGGGTGTCCCGTCGCTACGCCGTGGCTATAAAGGCCGCGCATCGGCCATCCCCGCGCAAGCCGCAGAGCCACCGGTCCTGCCAGTGCCGCGTCGACCGCTGAGTCCTAGCCCCGCGTGGTTCCGGCGCCAAAGAACCACCCAAGCGCCTTCCCTACGTTCCCCCGAACTTGCCCATGCCGCTGGTGTTCCAACCGCGTCGTCCTCCTCGTCGGAGCAGGAGCTCCAGCGGCCGCCGCCGCCAGCTGCCGCCGTCCTCCCTCATCGGCGGCCTTACCGCCCCGTCTCCGGCCACAAACTGTCGGTGCAGAAAGTAGTCCCGACACTAACTAGTAAGAAGTGCTGAGATCTATCTCTCGATGGCCGGTGCTAAGCAACTAGTGACACTGATTTTTATCCTGGTTCCGGCGGGGGGTGAGCGTACGTCTAGCAGAGGTGTGCTCGGGGCACTATATTGTGTTGCACCGTGGTGCTCGTAGAGGGGGGCTACAAGCGATGTGGGAGAGGAGTCCGGGCCTCCAGGTCCCAGAGGTACTGATTGAGGCAAGTGCCAATATCGTGGTGAAGGCGGAGAGCGTTTGAGTGATCGCTGTCCGTCATCCCCCGCGGCTAGGGGACTGCCTCTCCTTTTATAGGCCAAGGAGGAAGCAGTTTACAAGCGTGCCGCACTGTTCTAGCTACGTGTGAAGGCATGGCGTACAGTGCCACGGAGTAGACGGTCGTCCTGGCGAATATCGCTTCCGGCGGGGCGTCGTGGCGTGTCCTGTGCGCGCCCAGGAGCGGCTTCGAGGGTGGCGGTGTAGAGGTCCCCTGTTCGGCGACCGCCCGTGTGAGGACTCGAGGGTGTCGTTGACACGAGGCCGTACGAGGCACAGTGGCTGGCATGGCATTTCCTGTTGCCGCATGCTTCCACAGCGTCGGGGATGGTGATGCAGTGGTCGGGATGGCGTCGGGGACGGCGGGGATGGTCGCACAGGGCTGATGGCGACGGGGGTGACCGATCCCGTCGGCCTGGCGTCACGGTGTTGTCCTTGCACGGGCGCGGCGTAGCTGTTCACCTTCCCTTCGAGGGCTCCACCATCCTTCCTCGAGGGTGCGGCATGCCGGTCGTACGGGAGTGGGTGGCACAACGCCACGGGGTTGTTGTTGACCATGCCGCACAACGTCGCACAGTGGCGGGGATGGCCTCGCCACGGGAGTTGGCGGAGCAGTGCCGGGGCATGATTCCCAGGCGCGTAGTGGCGTGGATTCGCCTTTGACTTGGGCGCCTGCAGTTGTCAGTGCATTAAATGCCCCTTCCAGAGGAGCAGGTATGGAGGCGGCGGGCCCGTGATTCCCTCGAGCGAGACGGAAACTCGCTCGAGGGGGCGCTCGGCTCTCGATCGAGACAGGCCTCGCGCGAGGGGGCGTCCAGCCCCCGAGCGAGGCGAGTCCCGCTCGAGGGGGCGACCGGCCCTCGAGCGAGGCGAAGTTGTACCTGGGCGACCCTGTACCCCTCGAGCGGAATGGAGTTCCACCCGAGGGTGGCTTGGCCGATTGTCTGGTAGGCCGTGGGCCCGTGTGTTTCTTTTGCGCGTGCGTTTAGGTTCATTTGCGTTTGTTTTTTACGAATTTAAGCGGTTTTTCCCTGGTTGTTTAGGGGACCCTTATGGCTGTCCCCGACACAAACCGAGCCATGGTGAGCCCCTCGTCCTCCCCCACCTCTTCCCCCGCTAAGGGCGCCGCCGGAGCCACCCAATTCCAGTGAGCCGCGCCGCCCCCCATGCCCAAGGACTACATTGTGTCTCCCTCATTCTTTCCAGGGTCTTTTTCGTGAACCAGAGGCCTATCTGTAATAGGGAGAAAAGTTCCAGGGGCCTGCGCGAAAGTTGGATTCTCGAATAGTAAAGTGCTTTGGCTGAATCTTTGAAAATTCGTAGAAAATTATAGAAAAAACAGAAAATGCAATCTTAATTTTGTTGGATTCGTTGTGAAAAATACTACAACTTTTACAAAGCACTACCATACGTTTTTCTTATAGTGTTTGCATGAAAAATACAAATGTGAAAAAACTAGATCTGTTGTATCTCCAAATGTACAAGTCCTCTGTATCTGTATTTTGGATATGTTGTGTGTGTTGCCATTCCTAGCTCCTGTACCAAAAATTGCACAAAGTTATAATGTAAATCGTTTTATATAAATTGTTTTGTATTTATGCAGAATCTGTCTAGATGATTTTTTAAGATAAAAATAAATATATTTTTGTTCCCAACTTTTGCATGTTATCTTTTTATGCCAAAATGCACATCTGGTGAATTAATCACAATTTTATAATTATCAGAAACAATTATTATTGAAATATGCCTAATTTTCTTTGTAAATACATAACTCAAGATCCATAATAGTTCTAGGTGTATATGTTGCATTCCTAGCTTAGTTTTGGACCATATATCATGTGTGAGAAAGTTGGAATCATTTTGATGTGTATTTATGTTTGTATGCATTTCTCATGTTTGGATAACTAGCTTTTGTTATTTTCAGTATAATTAAATTCATAGCTCTCCTGAGTGTGCATGTGTGTGCAGTGGCTTGTATAGGTTTGGAAATGATTCATAACACATCCCACTGAATTTTATTAAGTTGCTTGTGAATAAAATCTATGGAAGCCTTTTAAGGCTTAATATTAAATTAAATGAGAAAATCATCAACTTCACATATAAAGGCCATATATGTGTAATGTAAATCGTTTTAAAATGATAAAGATCAACCCTTGCTGTTTGTGAAAGCTAAATTATTTTATTTACATAAAATATGTACACAGTCATTATCAAAAAGAATAAATAATAAAGCACCATAAGAAATTACTTAATTAGAAAGATTAAACCAAGATGTGTTTGTCAAGGTGAATATGGCCGACCATACTCTTCATGGTTGTCATATGTTGTTTGTAAATAATTAAATTAAAAATCGTCAATTTAAGTCTTGCATTGCATCCTCGTGTAGATCTCTCGAACGGTGGTTGTACGCGTGTGCCGGAAGGAGCCAGAGGAGCTGGTGGAGACGTGCACCACGTCATTGTAGAGCAAGACCTGGACCAAAGTCTAGAAGGGCCCAAGGCCAACCTTGCCAGCAAAGGCAAGCCCCGGATCATTAACCTTGTTTTTAAAATTATGCAATTATCGTTGCTATGATCGTGCATTTACATTTCAGGAGTTGATTTGAAACCCTAGATGCATGATCCTTAGGTACATATGTTCTTTTACTATAATGCTAGGTCGATAGCTGCTATGCTATAAGACCAGTACAAGTCGAGTGATGTTCGTCACTCGCGAGAATATGTTCTTATGTTGGAATCATAAGATCTTTATAATGGATTACTCATGTGGTAAGAGCATGAGATTTGAGCTCTGGTCCGGTGGCTTTCGTGGGCTAAGCTTTTGAACGTACTAAACACTTGTCAAGACTGGGATCGGTAAGCCTAGTACCCGATTGACGCGGGAAGGGAACCTTTCCCTACTACCCCTGGGGCACAGAGATGTGTCCCCCTGCTTGCAACAGTGTGGTACACTAGTACAAATGCTATCATCTATGACCATTACCTAGTGACGATTTCCTGTTTGGTCATAGAAGTTCTTTTTGCAGTGACGAAAAAAATATTTGGTCATAGAAGATTATTCTTTCTATGACGATATACAAATTTGGTCATAGTAGTTAATTCAACAGTGACGAATTGTTGATTTGGTCACAGTTGACGAGTGAGGGGTGAGACGAATCTGCTGCATGCGGCCGGGCCCCGATGGGATTGATGGGCGAGTCGAGCGGGCCGGAGCGGGTCGGGCCTTCGGGCTCGGCCCGTTCCAGTACGGTAGGTTTTTTCGAAATTATTTTTCAATGCGAAAACAATTCCAGTAAACACCACAAGATGTTTTTAGAGCACGAAAAATACTCGAAAAATCACAAAAATTTCAGGAAAATTCCTAGAGATAGATTAAGACATGAACAATCCAAATAAAACATTTGGAGCTCATGAAAAAGATTTTAGAGCCTTCTTATAAATAGAAATAGCTCAAGGAAAATGAGAATAAGTTCCAGAAAAATCCGGAAAATTCTCGGGAAAATTAGGACATCTCCTAAACGCATTTTTTAAACCTTTTGCACTCAAGAACCACTAGATGCATCGGCATGAATGCAACACACATAACTTTTTATTCAATTTAGAAAATCAAACAATGGATTTTCCCTATACTATATTCCCTATAAAGAAAAATAAATGTTGGAAATTTTTTTAAAATTATGAGAAAATCGTTATTTAATTATTCTTTATATTCACATCCTGAAATTGGAAATTTCAGGGTGTGACAATAGCTCATGAGCATTTTCACAATTAAAAACTCTATTGATAACGCCTACATATAGTGATGACAAAATGTTACTCTTAGCAATCACATCAAATTGTTTTTCCTTCTTAGTACCATTTCTCATGCCCTTGTGTCCTAGGAAACAAATACATGTGGAGGTCGCTGCATAATTATAGAGTTTTCAATGTATAATTCACCATATTTTGTCTCACACAACACGAAAAAAATTATAAAAATTAAAATAATTGTCCAAAAAATGTAAGTTCTTGTGAGGGACCGTATTTTGCTACAAATGACTACCAAAAAAATCTCAAGTCATCGGATATATTAAAACCTGCCCCTCTTTCCTTGCCTCTCCGCACTCCCGGGCTTACGTGGCGCGCCGGGAGGCCTCGCGTGCTCGCGGTGGAATCGCTGCGGTCGTTTTTCGAAAAAGTCCTCCAACATTCGCTAAATCGCGGATAGGTCCTCCCACCACCCAAACCCCTACCCAATACCCCCCTCCCCCGCGCCCACCAACCCCGAACCCTAGCCTCAGTCCGCTCCCCCACCGCCCTCTCTCGCCCAACTCTCCTCCTCCCCGCCGCCACCTTCTCCCTCCCTGCTCTCCTTCGCCGCCGCCGCCCCACCCGCCCTCTCTCCTCACCACCCGCGCCACCTTCTCCCTCCCTGCTCTCCTTGGCCGCCGCCGCCCCACTCACCTCTCTCCTCACCGCCCGCGCCACCTTCTCCCTCCCTGCTCTCCTTCGCCGCCGCCGCCCCACCCGCCTCTCTCCTCACCGCCCGCGTCGTCGCAACTCCCCGTCTCGGATCCTCCTCCCCGCGCTGCTCCCGCGGCCCCACCCCCGTCTCGGTGTACGCCGCCCCCATCCCCGCCCAGATCCCACCCGCCTCCGACCCGGGACGACCCCCCTCCGTTTCTCTCTCTCTCGCATTTCTTTCTTCTTCTCTTGATTCGAATTGACGGCGGCCTGATTGCAGCTCCCGAAGATGCTGTCGGCCTGATTGCTAGCTTTTTGGATCAGACGGAGAGGTATAGCAGCTTCCGAAGATGCTGTCGGTGGGGGAAAAGCTTATGGAGGGCCAAAAGCTAGCAACTCACGAGACCTCTCTTCCAACCTCTGCCTTTTCCCCATTCGCATACTATGCAGATCCGTGAACTGATTTGTTGTATTTCCCCCCATTCGCATACTATGCAGATCCGTGAACTGATTTGTTGTATTCAATTTTTTTATTCCTTTTTGTTGCATCAGATCTGCTATACCTTTTACTAATCTACAATTCTTTGCTGTGCTTGTACAGGTGCAAGGCCAGCCATGGCATCTGTGACTTGGGATCTGAGTATGGTTGTCCGTACACAGAGTCCATGCTGACCTTTTTCAGTTTGGGTTTTAGAGTACATTCATTTTCTTCCTTGTGCCTGCATTGGAATAGCTGAATTTCAAGGTGGGATTGCTGCCTTCTTGTTTGATTTTCCCATCCCGATGCTCTCAGATTCAGTTTTATGATTTTTCTAGGATTACCACAATCTCACACCCAATTAAAAAAGAGTGCATCATTACTTGACTTAATTAGTTGCCTATAACAGAGTTTTTTTTGTCTACAGTAGTATGCTTATCATAGTCTAAAAGTGACAGTAACATTATAGCTTTACTGAAGGCAGCAGAAATGTTGATGGGATTTACTAGGAAGAGACAATGAATCTTCTAACTGAAAATAAATCTTATTGTAAATGGGTTATCTATGCTTCATTGTGTGTTGGCATAACGGTATCTTTAACTATGAACTCTTGCTATACTGTAGATAATGGATAGGTTACGATCACTGATGCTTATGGAGTTCATTGCTTCTTACCATTATGAAGTTCATTTGTTCCGTGGCTTCAAACAATCGTAGCATTAGTTTAGATAGATTCAGAGATGGCCTACAGCTTGCCCTGCACTACGCAGCGATTTTATCAAACACAGGTAACATAGATGATCAAGTAAAACAGCAGAATGATTCCCGCGGGGCATAATAAACATTAGAAATAAATGAACTAATTTGCTTGTTCTAAACATCATATATTTAAGAACGAAAGGAGTAGTAAACTTGCATTTTTTTCGTGAATTGTTTAAGGCACATGCTATTTCTGATGACACATTCTGTATGACACATGCTATTATAGATGTGATTTTTGTATTCTTTATGACACTGGCTAAAGAAAGTGGTGTGGCAATTATAAAGTGCTTAGACAATTAGACATGTCATCATATTTTTATGAAATGCATAAAGGTAGCAAATGTGAGTTTCTTGGTAGCTACCAGCTGGGTTGTTTCATAGCTAATGCACACTTGTTCAGTGTAGATTTACGATGCTTGAATGATGATGGTTACAATATCGATTCTCCAAATGCTAAACAAACACATGATAATAGGATAGAGCTGTCCTCACATGTAGCCATGGTGATCGATGGTGCTGTAATATTGATGATTGATGTTGGATAGGATAGTCTGATGCTCAGGTGTGATGTAATATTTATTATTGTTAAGAGGATGGACAAACATCTAATGATTATGAACTTATGATAGCATAATGCTCGGAGGTGTTGTTTTTATTCGATACACATTTATACTAGATGTGCTTACTATTAGGTGTACTTCCATTTCATTGTGCAATCTGTAGGGCGCGCAACGCGCGTCGAATGTTCTAGTTTCAAAAAAGTTGAGTGCTATGTAGTCCAAATATAACAAGTCACTCACATAGTTCCTTAAACTATGTGAGTGGCTTGTTATATTTGAACTACATAATATCACCACTTCCTCAAATGGAAATTTGAACTACACAAAGTTTGTTAGTCTCGACAAGTTATGAAACTTTTGTGTTCAAAAGATTTTCATCCGAGTTCATTTCGTGTTTTGTTTGACTGAGTTTTGACCGAGTCAAACTTGGTATTTTTTTGTTTCAACAATTTCAGAATTTTTGTTTGAAGAAAATATGTGTTTTCCTTTCAATATTTGTACCAGACTACCAGTGAAATCATATTAGACTGTGTATGTAGATTACAAATTAAGTAAACCTTTTAGATAATGACCTATTACTGCAAAGTTCCAGGAATTCTGCTGCTAGACGTGTGCATTCTTTTCTTATATGCATCTTCTAGTATAGTGCTACTTGACGAAATAGGTAACCCTGATGTTTTTTCCCGCGTACTAGTGGCACCAAAAATGAACCCACAGAGTAATCTTCTAGGATGCTGCTCACCTGGTGAACCAGCCCCAGATATTTTAGGCCACGTCAGCGATCCGCGAGATGGAGCCTGGTTGGCTGCCGCGCCAGCGATTCGCGAGATAGAGCCTGGTTGGCTGTCGCGCCGTTGAGCGACTTTGCTTCTCGCTGCCTTCACGCGGACTCCAACAGTCCAACTGGGGCGCTGGATCCCCACCCAATTCCTCCCACGCCCAGGCGCCTCCCTCGCCCCGCTCCAGATCCGCGCGCCGCCACCGTCGGCGCCCTTACCGATCCCCAGCAGTGGCCTGGCATGGAGGAGACGCCGCCGGGCGGCGGGCCGCCGCGGCCCGCGCACGCGTCCCCTCCCTTCCCTTCGGCGCCCTTCACCCCACCGTCGCGCGCCTTCTCGCCCGCTTCGCCGCGCGGAGGACCACTCCCGGCCCCCGCCGCACCTCGGCACGCCCCCCGCCCGCCCGTCTTCTCCTCGCCGGTGCAACCCGCGGCCGTGCCCTTCCGCGCCACACCGGCCTCGCCCCTCCCGGTGCCCTTCTCCCCCGCGGGGAGCGGCGGCTATTCCTCGTCCTCCTCCGCCACCACGACCGCCTCCCTCCCCACATCATCGGTGTCGCACTTCCTCAACGGCGTCGCCGCGACGCACGGGGGCCTTTTGGTCTCCACCTTCGGCTCGTGCGCCTAGGGTTAGCTAGATCTGATCGTGCTTTCCTTCCCTCCTGACGATGGGAGATGCTTTCTCGCTTTTGTTGTATCTGCTGTACCCATACGTGCATCTGTGATCTGGTTTGATGGTGGTAGCTAGGTCTATATGCGTCCGATCGAATTTTGTTAGCGTGTGAGATTTGGTTTTTGGTCTGATTCAGATGTTGCTATAGATCAGGGTAGAATAAGATCTTGTCAAGTATCTTTTGGGGTTGTTGAAATCAAATATGCTAGTGGCACATCTAAGTTCATAAGATGGTTGATATCCATTAGATAGTCACAGGGATGTGCTGCTGTTTCTCTGTTACATGGTAGGCTTTACCACAACCACAACATGCATCCTACTGTTGATTAGCTTGATATGCATCCTACTGTTGATTAGCTTGATATGCATCCTACTATTGATTAGCTTGATAGGCATACTAGTAGAGATGAAGATAAATACTACTACTGTTCTATAGTATACCTGATTACTGTCTTTGATATTTGTTTTATTGATTTATCATGTAATTCTCATCTTATGGCAGCAATTACTACAAAATTTCTGCTTAACTTTTCCTCTTTTGTACGCAATGTTAAGAAAAGTTGATTGAGTACCTGATTGTTCATGTTGTGTATTCTCGTAGGAATTCCACTCTGCTATTTCATAGAATTGCATTTCAGGGTGGAAGCTTCATGTTTCTAACATTAGCATGATTCTTGATGTTTCAGGTGTCTTTGGTTATGTTAGCTTGATAGTCCCTGGTTATACTCATCTGCAAAACATGTTTCATTGATCTGAGTACTATGCAAATAAATCCTTGAATGACTAAGCTAGTGTGTGCTTTTATCTAACCTACCTTAATAGAAAATCCATCTAATATTCATGATTATTTGGGTGCTATACCAGGTCTATTGAAACATTTGGCACTGTTGTGCATAAAATAGAATATTATGTTTTGAGTAAAACTAAAGGTAAGCAGTATACTGATCGATCCAATATGGTAAGCAAACTATGATATGTGCAGGTCTAGCAGATTTGGAGCATATGGACAGTGGTGGCTATTGAACTTGACATGTGATTCAAGGTATGTTTGCTCTGTTTAACACATGGCTGTCTAGCCCGTCAGTGAATTTTCTATCTATTTCAGCTGTAAGGATTACACATCAATACATACTGTATTTACTTCATGCTTACCTTTTCACTTCACGGTTTAAGATAACCTTTATGTTGTCACTTGCCACGTGGCATATAAACTGTATATATAAAGTCTGAATTCAATTGTGCTTCCATTGTTAGCTACTAGAAATTTTAGCACTATTATCTCCTCGAAATTGCAATAATCACTTTTTTTAAACATAGTGATAGTTGTTCAGCCTGTGCAAACTGCATATTGTATACTTTGTTGATCTGTAGAGAACACAGATATAGAAATGTAAGATCTGAATATGCAAGACCTTAGTATCCTCGATACTATATGTATGTCTTTGGTACAGTGTGGTTATAATTATGAAAGAGAAGGGTGTCAAGCCTTGGTCAAAGACAATGTTTATGGTGCCAAACGGTGAAAGAGAAGGGTGTCAAACCTTGGTCAAAGACAATGTTTAATTTATGGTGCCAAATGGTGGGTGGTGATGCTAGATAGAAAATGTATGTGATCTGTTGATATTCTGGTGATCTCTGTTAATATGGTGAAATATATGGTGATTTGGCGATTTGTGGGATTTATATACCTATTTTGAATCCGTTGGGCATTTGTTGGGCTTAAATGTATATGGGTTGTGCCAAGAATGTATGTGGGCTGGGCTGTAATGGATTTATATAGGCTGAAATTCAGTTTGGGAAAAAATTGCGTAGGCTGACGTCAATTGCCATGTCATCGTCTATGTAGGCAGCCACGTCATTGTACACGTAGGCAGCCACGTCACCATCCATGTAGATAGCCAGCGTGGCATCGAGCCATGTCAAAACGTGGACAAACCGCAACGCGACACGTGGACAAACATGCGACACGTGGACCATTCAGAGCTCGACACGTGGACAAACCGCAGCGCGACACGTGGCGCTGTGTCAAAGAGCCACGTCATCATATCCATGTCAGCACGCGCCTTGCCACATCAGCAGCCAGCATGGGCCGTGCCACGTGGCATCCCCTTCCGTGACCAATTTCGTGACCATTTGGCTTGGTCATAGAAGAAATATACTTCTATGACGAAAAACATGTTGGTCATGGAAAAGTTCCACTTCTATGACCAAAATGACCGATTGGTCATGGTAGACCAAATGTGACGGAGCTTCTGTGACCAATTCAATTTGGTCATAAGTTGGTCATAAAAAATGTTCCGTGACCAAATTTGCATGTACGGTGACCAAACCGTTTGGTCATTGATGTTGAGTACTGTACTAGTGGTACCTGCGTGAGTCTGGACGTTCGTGTGTGGGCGAGCCAGTAAGCCTTGTACCAAGGAATGTAGGTTCCGATCCCGAGCTGAAGATTGACGGTAACCGCCTGGTCGGTGTATACCCCGTTTCGTTTTTTTTGTTGGACCTTCTTGGGGTATACATTCTTCTGTGTGTTTAGGTCCACCTTGCAAGGTTATAAACCAATCGATTATCGTCCTCTCACCATTATCCGAGACTGCTTAATCAACTGGTCATGATATCCCTTAATGATGGAACTTGGTGAAGTTACTGCTTGAATAAATTGTTTGTACAATTCTTGATTGAATTAGTTGGCACACTTAGAAATGTTAATCAACTAAAATTTGTGCTAAAATATTGAAGTAAGGACATACTCTTTGTTGCTTTTCAGCAAAAGAACTCCACCGGCCAAAAGGCGTCTCATGTCTAGAGTTTGGTGATGTAGTTATCACCCGACGGTTAAGTCTTGCTGAGTATTAGTATACTCAGCCTTGCTTTAAAACTGTTGCTGCAGGTATTGCCGACCGGGTGGATGACAACCAGTGATGACATCACGGATGGCCTCTTGTGATGTTTACCGTTGCGCTAGATTATTTTATTTCCGCTGTTTAAAACTCTGAATCTTTACCTTCACGTCATGAACAAAGTTTGTAATAGTTAAACCCCTTCGGGGCAGATTTGTGTTAATTAGTGTAGTGTACTCTGGACTCGCCTTCGCGTGAGTTTTAATGCATATTGTCGATCCTTTGTTGATATCAAGTGATTTACCGGGCGTTAACCCGACAACTAACGACATGACAATACTTTAGTATTGCCTAATGACCAAATTGGATTGGTTTAGGTAGTAGTACGGTATTTTCCTGGGCGGGTTGTCACAATAATAAAGCATGTATAGCAAACAAAATTGATAGTACAACATCCCCAAGAGTTTGCCAAATTTTACTTTACAAATCTTATGTTTTGCCAACTTCTAAAAAGATACGCCAAGTAAAAAAAGAGTTCATCCCCAACAATTTGGCATAATTCACTTGCCAAACTGAGATCTAACTTGCATCAGGAATCATGAGAGAAATAAAATTATGTTTATGCCCTTCCACCTCTTGAAATCTTATATCATCCTTCTCTATTCTTTTATTTCTTTTTTAATACTCCCACCTACAGGTAAACGACGATGGCAACCATGATACGCGCGCATATATGCGCGTAGGGAGGTGAGTTTTGCTAAGTTTCTATTTTTGCCAAGTTGGTTTGCCAAACGGTTGGAGACCAATTTTTCTTGTTATGGATGCCAAGTTGATTTGCCAAACTGTTGGAGTTTGCTTTGCTCGTCAAAAATACTCTATTGGCATATGCAAATATCATTAAAAAGGTCAATAACAACAAATTTTCAGGTTAGAAAAGAATATTTTTGACGGGATAGTAAGCCATCTGCCATCAAGTTCTTTTTAATGATAAAGTCGGCAAATTTACAAATCGAGATTTCCTTCCCAAAAGTCCCCTCCACGAGGATTTAGTATATCCAAATAGCCCCTAAACTTGCTGAGTTTTAATTTGAGACCTCATACGACCGGGGCATATGCTTAAGTTTATGCTGGATTCCTAGTAGAAAATGACAGCTGGGTCCGAGCCATTAGCCCACTTTGGTACTACTAGCTACCAACCTAACATAACGGTGCGAAGTCAAACTTAGATCACAGTTGACCCTGGTCGCAGGCAACCCATCTCCGGAGGCACATGCTGGATGACAGGTGGGGCCGCCATGGTACAGAATTACGCAAACATACTGCATGTAGCACTCCCCCGCGAGAGACATAGTGGGCCCACCCTGTCCCTTCCCTGTCTCGTGGGCAAATGAGCAGTCAAAGCCCACGTCAGTCAGGCATACCCAACAAGCAAGGACCATAATTCGTTGACACTGACATTTTGCCCCACCATCCTCGCCCCACATGTCAGCGAGTGAGGTGCCGAATTAATGGCTGCTCACCAACTGCACAATCCTCACTGACGCAGGGCCCACAAAACTGGTAAATATGGCCGACATGTCATTGACCTAGCGCGTCCCATTTCGCCACACCGAGGAGCCCCCACCGAACTCGTTGGCCCACCGGTCATCGACCGCGGGAGCGGAACTATCCCGTGCCCCGAGGCGCACTGAGCAAGCGCAAAGGCCACGCAAGAACACTGCCCCTCGGAAAACTACGCCTCACTAGCATTCGGGGCCCGCAGCTGTCGGCCCTACCCGTCAGCCTAAATCACCGCACCATACAAAAGGGCAGCGCCCCACCACCACTCCCTCGGTCCGAGCCGTCCCTCTCAATCCCCCACCCCTCTTCGACCCCCTCCTTGAGCGCTCGCGAGCCTGCGGCCACCTCCGCCGCCGCCGTCTCCGAGGCGCGCAGATCCGCCCGCCTCGCGCGGCTCCAGCCGAGCGCACGTGTACGGACGTGAGGAGAGGCGGCCACCGCCCACCTCGCCGGGGACTCGCTCCCGGATCACTCGCGCCAGCAGGAGCGGTCGCCGTGCGGGGGCGGGCCGGGCTGATTCGACCGAATCCGGTGGAATTCTCCCTGCCGTGGTGTGAAATTGGGTGAGTTCCGTCGGATTCCGTGTGGGGGAGGCGGGTACGGGGGGCAGGCGGCCGGAAATGGCGCCGGGGGGTGGTTCTAGGGTTTGGTTTTGGTGATTCGGCCTGAAGGCATGGCGGATGGGGGGCGGATGAAGGGCGTGGAGGGAGCTGGAGGTGGCGCCGGTGACGAGGAGGAGAGGAATGAGGAGGTGCGGGAGGAGCTGGAACTCGGGCTGTCTCTGGGGCGGCGGGGCTGGCACCTTCCGCCGCGGCAGGAGCCTGCGCCCCGCTCGCTCAACTGGACGGCGGTTCTGACGGAGTGGAACCCCGATGCCTCCGCCGGGAGCTCTGGAGCTGGGGAAAGGGCCTCGGGCGGACAACCTATCCCGTCTGTCCATGACATGTTCGGGGGTATCCTAGACGACCCCCGTGCGGGTGGTAGTATGGAGGTTGGGTGGGCCAACCTGGACGATGAGGATGAAGACAGAGACCTGCAGAATAAACGGCTCAGAGTGCGGCGCTTTGGCGAGTAAGTTGATGTGAAGATTCCCCTGCTTTTCAAATATTCTGTATGCTATGGAGTCCTGTTTTGTGTTTGTGCCTTTTTATTTTGATTTGTCGATTGTAGTTTTGGTTCATGCATGGGAATTTGAGCAGTGCATTTTTTGGATGTTCATATCTGTTGAAACATATAACCCATATTAGCGACTATATTCAAGGCATCATGTAGTTCTTTGTGTGTCCACCCTGCAATGGAGTGATTGCTTTCCCTAGTTGATAAAGAACCTGGAAATGGATCAATTGATAAATTGCTTTCTGTAGCCATCTCCTATTTCATGCCATGACAACATTATTATCCAAGTTTACTGGGCCTTGGAAGCTCTAGATACCTAGACTAGGTTGAGTCTTCTGCAGGGGATTTACCTCCTTGTACTCGTTAATTTCCTTTCCTTACAACCTCATGGCATTTGTGCCGCATCATGCAGATACATATAAGATGATAATTGAAAAAAGTCAACTGCATGCATAGAGCTGGATTCTGTTTTCACGTGCTCAGAACTGTAACATGCATTGTAGTCCTAAGACAAAAAAGCAATATGCTGATTTGTGGATTCTTAGCAAAATGGTTAGTCACAAGTGGTTTTAGCTTCCCTGTGTTTGTAAAACTGCATCATATAAAGTGAAAATACATGTACCATAGACACTCCTAAATAGTATCAGAGCTTCTTGACATATAGAATTAGATGAATCAGGCCAGATTAAATAAAAATTTGGGTAGTTCCAGCCTTTGGTCTATCCTTGTATGCAAATATTTAACTGTACTTATATGTATTGTTTCCCTATTTCATTTCTAACTTTTTAGTGTCGTTTCTTATGTTCCAAAATGATCAACTTTTTTGTGGTATTCTAGATAGTCTTTTTTGAGTTATGCAAGAGGATGTTATCATGTAGCTATTTTTCATATTCAATTAGTAGGGAGCACAAGAAAGTCACATCTATTATATCTTTAGAGAATTTTCTCCTCTCTTGTTTATCATCACCATTGGTTAGTGATTACATCATGGACGACATGTTGGTGCATCCATTTGAGCTATGCTAAGAGGCTCTTTTATTTTTTTTTGCAGAGAAAGCCCACAACATTCTGGTGCGATTGCCTTTGGCTCTGAATCACCATTTCTGCCCATTTCTGATGAACATGCTCATTTCAAGCTGTCTCGTTTCCCAGAACATGAATTGGAATTCGGCCTGTCACTTTTCCCTAATGATGGTGGTAGTGAGAGCTCAAGAGATGCCAATAATGAGCTAGTTGATGCAGAAAACTCGGGTGGAAGAAATTCCGAAGATGTTGGAATAAAAATGGATCTCTCTGATGATCTCCTGCACTTGGTGTGACCATCGTTTCCTTTTTTCCTTGTAGTTTGTTATAATGCAATAGCCTACCCCAACGTGCTTGGGACAACAGGCTATGTTGTTTGTTATAATGCAAACATAT
The DNA here is from genome assembly GCA_947561735.1 of Cenchrus americanus. Classification (NCBI taxonomy): domain Eukaryota; kingdom Viridiplantae; phylum Streptophyta; class Magnoliopsida; order Poales; family Poaceae; genus Cenchrus; species Cenchrus americanus. Next base: position 65,227,363 of record OX387240.1, read on the forward strand.
TGCATGATTTTCTTTATTTGAAATGTACTAATTTATTAGGTTTTCCATGGCAGATATTCTCTTTCTTGGGTCAGAAGGATTTATGCAGAGCAGGTGTTGCCTGTAAACAGTGGCGATCCGCTAGTGTGCATGCAGATTTTTGGAAGTGTTTGAAATTCGAAAACACTAGGATATCACTGCATAACTGTAAGTCAGTTTCTTGGTTTTGTTTTCTTCCATGCCACTTTTGATAATAGTTGTAAGTCAAAATAATGTTGGCTTTCTATTTATTTTCTACCACATCACTTTTGCAAATAATTATGTTGACTTTATTTCCAAACTTGAAACCGTCAATTTGTAAGAAAATACACACAAAGCCCTTTTCGTTGAGGCAGATGACGTTGATTTATTGTTTTTAATCAATAAATATTGATTACCTTGTTTTTTGAAGGCTGCAGCGTACAAAGAAAATCTACCTACCCTTTCATTATTCATCACTTTCTGCAATTGCAATGGATTTTTACCTGACCCTAATGTTGTTCTTGCAGTTATTGACATTTGCCGTCATTACCAGAATGTAACAGACCTCAATTTGCATGGTGTCATAAATGCAGAAATACTAGTGTTGGAAGCAATAATGTTTTTAAGGTCCTTCCTCTTCTCCCTCAATTTATTTCTCTATCGCTGGCTCATTCTTTTGCCTGTTTATTGTATTTATTTACTGGATGAAGTATCTTGTAGGCATCTGAAGACCTTAACAATGGGCAAGGGACAACTAGGAGAAGCATTTTTTCAAGCTTTGGCTGAGTGCCCATTATTGACTACTTTAACAGTAACTGATGCTTCTCTTGGGAGTGGCATCCAAGAAGTAACTGTTAATCATGATGGACTGCGTGAGCTTCAAATTTTGAAGTGTCGTGCTCTCAGAATATCTGTCAGGTGTTTAACCATTTTCTTTTGTTTTCAGGTAGTATATGCATGTAGTTACAAGTGTTTGGCTATCTAATACATGTTACTCTATGATCCAGATGTTCCCAACTTAAAATATTGTCTTTGAAGCGAACTGGCATGGCTCATGTATCACTCAACTGTCCTCAGTTGCTTGACTTGGATTTCCAATCCTGCCATAAGCTCTCTGACAATGCAATTCGTCAAGCTGCTACAGCTTGTCCTTTATTGGCGAAACTAGATATGTCATCTTGCTCTTGTGTTACTGATGAGACACTCCGTGAAATATCTAGCTCATGCCCAAATCTTGCTGTTCTTGATGCATCTAACTGCCCCAACATTTCATTTGAGGTTTGTCTTATTCTGTGCTCTGTTTCTCGTTCATGTCTTCTGATTACGCATACAACTATCAGCAGAAAAATAATACCTGCTATACTTTTTTTTGGGGGTCTGGTAACGAAGTCTGTGAGGCTTCCTATGTTGATAGACTTGAGATTACTAAGTTGTGAAGGAATGACATCTGCTTCCATGGCTGCAATAGCTTATAGCCGTCTGCTTGAGGTAGTGATTCAGTTTCTTTGGTATAATTTTGCATAATTTCTACTGAACTCACTAATGGAGCTTCTTTTGACACTTGCTGCAGGCGCTACAACTTGATAACTGCAGCCTTTTGACATCTGTGTCGTTGGATTTGCCAAATCTTAAGAATATAAGCCTTGTGCACTTACGCAAGTGAGTAGGGACTTGTTTTGCATTATAAATTTGTCTTCAATTTTTTCTTATGATTTCTAACGTTTTTCAATTGTTATTGATTACTATATACTGCCTTGCCCCTTCATTTTAGGTTTGCTGATTTGAATTTGCGAAGCCCTGTGCTTTCTTACATCAAAGTTTCCAGATGTTCAGCGCTTCATCGTGTTAGCATAACATCGACTGCACTTGAGGTCATCTCTATGTTTATGTGAAAGTTTGTTATGGTATCTATTGAGTTATTAGATAATACTTCTGAATATTATTGAGTGCTAAAATTGTTTTGTCTGCAGAAATTGGTACTGCAAAAACAAGAGAGCCTATCTAGCTTGACACTGCGATGCCACAATTTGATTGATGTGGATCTTAGCGACTGTGAGTCATTAACAAATGCAATTTGCGAAGTCTTTAGTGATGGAGGAGGTTGCCCTATGCTCAGATCATTGATCCTTGACAATTGTGAGGTATGGTGTGTTATATCTTCTTAAGTTGGAGAAAATATCTTGCTATTTAAATCTGAGCTATGGTATTTCATCCTTATTTCTACGTTGTTACCATTTTGTTATAATTCTTGCTTTCAGTTTGTTCCTATTGTTCTTGTGTTTTCAAGATATTAGTGCCAACCTATTTTTTGTTATACAGTAATTTTGATGGTGTTTTTTTCTCACTTTCCAGACTTTGAGCATTGTGGAACTGAATAACAGTTCTTTGGCTAGTCTCTCTCTTGCTGGTTGCCGCTCGATGACATTCTTAAGACTCTCATGCCCAAATCTGCAAAATGTGAATCTTGATGGCTGCGACCACCTTGAAAGTGCAGCATTTTCTCCAGTAAGTGTATTGATAAGTTCTGGTTCTAAGTCAAGGCTTTGACTTCCAGAAACGTAGAGAAGAGAAGTTATACCATATAAATCTGCTAAACCAACTATCTAAATTTTAATACTCAACTACTAATTGGGTAATCTTCTGAGCTACATGGCCACGACCTTGTTTTAGAACATTGCCTTCATGAGAAACCTACGAGTTTTGGTAACTCATTGATTTATATAAAGACAGGCAAACGTATCTAGTAAAAAAAAGGGTTGCTAGATCTATTTATTCTAAAATTGAAAGGATATACTTATATAGATGGAAAGCAAACACCAAAGTACAAAACTGAAGCAAAGAAGTAATTAGGCCTCTTTAATTTCTTACAGCAAACAATATATATTTACATTCTGATATTAGTTTCATGGCTTCTTTTGTAGGTTGGTCTTGAATCGCTAAATCTGGGAATTTGTCCGAAACTAAGTGTTCTGCGCATTGAGGCCCCAAATATGTCTATATTGGAGCTGAAGGGTTGTGGTGTGCTTTCCGAGGCTTATATCAATTGCCCCCTTTTGACATCCTTAGATGCCTCTTTCTGCAGGTTGTGCCACACTTCCAAAATGTTTGGTTTGTGTTATTAGTTGGTACTTGTTGTACTCACTGTCTTTAACATGTTCAGGCAGCTTGTGGATGATTCACTGTCTCGTATGACAGAGGCTTGCCCTCTGATTGAACATCTTATCCTGTCATCATGCTTATCCATTGGCATCGACGGATTGTCTTCTTTGCGTTGTCTTCATAAGCTGACCTTGCTTGACCTGTCTTACACATTCCTGATCAGCTTGAAGCCTGTTTTCGACAGCTGTCCTCAGTTGAAGGTAGGCTTGATTGTGATTCTGTTTAGACCCACTTATATTGCAGATCTTGGAATGTAGTAAATAAACATAAAAACCTTATTGAAATTGTTGTAAATTTAGAGCTGTTTTCTGTGCTGCTTATATGTGCATGTAGCGCTCAGAGTATAGTTTCCATCCTATGTAATATTATGTGAACACAAAATTAGTATATGTTCTTACTGTCATGATTGGAGTAGCTGTGCAATTCACTTTATCATTCCCTTCTACCATTTAGGTTTCGTAAACAAACTGGAATACTGATTTAGTCTGTTCTAATGGTTTCTTTTTTCAGGTGTTAAAGCTTTCAGCCTGCAAGTACCTCGGTGACTCATCGTTAGATGCCCTTTACAGAGACGGTGCTCTTCCATTGCTTGTTGAGCTAGATCTGTCCTACTCATCCATTGGGCAGACTGCAATAGAAGATCTTCTTGCATGCTGTACAAATCTGGTTAATGTGAACTTGAATGGATGTACAAACTTGCTAGAATTGGTGTGCAATGACTGCAGTTCTGTTGATATGCCGGTTGACTATATCCAACCAAATTCTGCACCAGCCAATAATGAAGAGATCAGTGAGCTATCTGGTCGTCTGCTTGAAGTTCTCAATTGTACTGGATGTCCAAACATTAAGAAAGTTGTTATTCCTTCAATGGCGAACTTTCTAAATTTGTCCAAAATCAATCTTAATCTTTCAACGAACTTGAAGGAAGTGGATTTGACATGCTCCAATCTTCACTTGTTAAACTTGAGGTAACATCGATGTTCATTTCATACACTTGCCATTTTTATCTGTGCTGCATTGACTGTTTCTGACAAGATGGAGAATTTTTTATCCAAGGTTTCCAGCATTCCCACTAGCAAATGCAGCTTGTCAAAATATCATGCATGCAGTACACATTAAGTATAATAAACCAGCAAAAATGCAATTTCAAATTTGTTTTAGATGTCTGTCTCAAGGATCAAAATAGACAGGCAAGCCAATCAATCATTGTTCATGATGTATCACGGGCAATGATTTTTGAATCTTGATATCAAAGATGAATTTTAATTGATTGTTTTGAGGTTTACTTAAGTTTATGTGTATGATGTACATGCTACTTTTTTTTTAAAAAAAAATGAAACACCACAGCATGCTGGATTATTATACCTTTGGTGATGGGCACACCATAAACCCTGCTGCCGGTGAATTTCCCTTACAATATTTACTTGTGTTTCAGCAACTGTAGCTCACTGGAGGTTCTGAAGCTTGATTGCCCAAGATTGACCAACCTCCAACTTCTGGTACTTATTTTCATTGTAAATTCTGTTATGAAGTTATTTATTAGCATGGTTAGCTTCCGTGAACAAAATGAATCTTGGTTTCATTGATACTTGTTAATTCCATTAGTTAGTTTAGTTTAAGCCCTCAGTAACTCAGTTTATGTCTCTTGGTTTCATTAATCGATAATTTTTGCTACCAATGTTGGGCATGTATCATTTCTTGTTAGATTTTTGCCCAATATACTTAGTTATTTTCTGTGCTACTGTTGCATCTACTGAACGGATGCTGTGTCTATGTCCTAGGCATGCACCATGTTGCAAGAGGAGGAATTAGAATCTGCAATATCACTTTGTAGTGCGCTGGAGATCCTTAATGTACATTCTTGTCCGAAGGTATGCTAACATATTTTGTGCACTAGTCCAATCATGTGTACTGTGTTTAAACTCGGTCCTCTAAGCAGCCCATGTTTTTTTTTCAGATCAATGCTCTAGATTTTGCTAGGCTCCGAGTGGTTTGTCCCAGTCTCAAGCGCATCCAGAGCAGCCTCATTGCATAATATAGAGGCTGCTACCATATAAAGGAGTGCTATCCATGCAATAAGCAAGTGAGGAATAGCCCTCCATGGCGCTCTTGTACATATAGTACCCAAGCATTGCCGATATATTGCATGGCATGGTATATTGTGAGCCAGGGGGTGATGTAATCCAATTTCTCCAGTTGATTCAAGTGCTAATAAGTATTTTAGCTGAATCTGTTTTGTTGCCGGAGATTAAAAAGAAAAAAGAAAGAAGACGACATGTTTGTTTGTATTTCTTGTAAGTGTACCGTCGGAGTGATCAGATCTGTACTCGGTTTATATGCCTTATTATTAATAATGATGTTTGGATCTGGATTTGGATATTGCTTTGCTGCTTGAGTTGTTATCTGGGGTGCAACCTTGTGTAGCTTTGTTTTATTTTAGCTAGAGTACGGTACGCCTGGCAAGTGGATGTGGGTTTTGTGCTGCAGCTTAGCATTCAGCGGTAAGATATCACGATCCCGCAGCCATGGGGAAAGTTGTGCCATACATGAGGATTAGGGATGATCTATTACATTTCCAACTTGCACGATGAGCGCCCATGGCCTCATGATAAAAATGTTTGGGGCCACAGGTCGACCTAATTTCAACGCCCACCATGAGCGCCATACCGGCATGGTTTGGGGTGCACGGGCGCGCTTCTGAGACAAGGTGGTGGTGTTGGCTGTACTGAGACACCTTTTTGGCACAGGTGATGCGGAGGCGCGTGCAAGGAAGGCTGATGCAAAAGGAGCTTGTTGGCACGGTGAATGATTCGATCCTGAGGTGCGCAGGCGCACGCAGCGGCATCGGTCGTGTGTGGTTTTCCTTGCGACGAGCCAGGGCCCTATAGGATGAATAAGTTGCAGTAGCAAGAGGTGGAATTTTTCGTGGCGATAGTTGTGCTCGGTGCCTCTTGAGGGTGTTGTCGTGGAATCTCCCTTTGAAGGAAGATATAACTGGAAAAATTAATAGATTGATTATGGAGATGCATAACATTCATACATAGAGCGACGGCCGTACAAGGCTACATGCCAGGGCACGCCACTAAACCCCCAAAGGCCCAATCGGACCTAGAGCCTTATACACAACGTTCTAACCCTTCCCCTTGGCAAGCATCCCTAGTGAAAACCTTGTTTACTCTTGGTAGAGTGACGACGACGCTTTCTGGTGTCATTCCCTTCCGGAAAGTCTCGTTTTTGGAGTCTTGTTCCAATCTGCCCACTTTGCTTGCAGTTCGTCCATGTTGTGCGGAAAGCTCTTGGTCATCTTAATGCCAACGATTATCGACTCATCGTGCGGAAGCGAGTGGATCCGCCCCCCTCCCCCGTAGCACTCGCCCTCGCGTGCGACTAGGAGTTCCACTTTTTTGATGTACACCTAGACTTTTTTGGATGAGACAGAGTGCTTCCGGTTTCCTCATTGGATGAGGCTGAGTTGAATGATGCTACCGTGTTGATGTCCCAATCCATTTAGTCACGAGTGTTGCATCTGAGTTGAGTGGTTTGGCCATGTTGAAGTTCCATTCCAAATGGCTGAGTTTTTTTTGCTATTTTCTTTTCTTTAGCTGACTGTGTTCTTCCAGAATTCTAGTTTTGCATCTTTATGTTATATCATTGAAAAATCACATTATCCTCTGTGATTTATCTAAAAATATATATAATGGGGAAAAAGAGGTGACGAAAGTAATAATAGTAAAGATAATAGAATTGCAACAAATAAGGAGATTGCGGAATTGCGACGACACTCCTACAATGATAGGTGGGAAAAGCTGATTTTCTATGTTGTGAACGTTGTTTTTGATGTTGCGACGGATTACTGTAGTGGCTGATGAAAAACATTCTCGTCGAACGTTCGGGCGCTAACACGAGGTTGAGGTTAACCTCCTCCGCACGGCTCCTAGGACCCCGCCAAACTCCATCCAAAATAACACCTCCTCCTCCACCACCACCACCACTGTCATCATTGCATACTTGCATTTTGCATCCAAAATTCGCGCTGCCCTTCCAGTTGAGACTTGAGAGGAGAGGAGCTCCGGGCGGAGGAGAGAATAGAAACCCCCAACAGGGACGGAGCTAGGTTGTGAGCTCTAGGTGCGGCCACACCCACAAGATTTTTATAATCCTTCGTCACTCATAGATTTTCACCATGTAAACATGAATGTATACAAATGCAATGAAGATGTCACACCCTCTTGATTTTATCTCTAGCTCCGCCCCTGACCCCCAGTCCGGGTCTCGCGCTGCCCTGCCGGTGGTTGATCTCTTTCTTTATTTCCGTGTGTCTTGTTCTTGGTTGTGCAGTGAAAGCAAAATCAATTGAGATGAGTCTCTTCGGGCTTGGGAGCAAGTATGGCCTCTTCCTAGCACTTCTTGTTCTATTTGGTTGGTCATTTAGTTCATTTGAATGAAGCCAATCGGCATATATGCATGCTGTTGTTGTGTCTATCTTTTCCCCATTTAGATCCACTACTAGAACCCCCCTAGCTATGTTATAGTAGTAACGCACACTGGAAGTGTTTCTACGTTAGTGCCTAAAGATACTTTTTGACATGATTTTGAGATCATGTCAAACTGTCACGGTATTTTACACGCTTACAGTGTTGGTAATCTTATAAAGACATTTTTTGTGACAATATTGAAATCGTCCAAAAAAGAGATGAAGTTAGCAACATTTTAAAGCGTCATTATTGTCTAGACACATTAAAAACGTAGCAGATAATGTCCATAATAATCTAAAGATGCCTTTTGACATGATTGTAAAAATGTTTCAAGATGTTACACTTTTAGACATGCTTTGAACCATAAATAGAGAGTAGAAACATCATAAAGCGTACCAAATAAGTGTACTAAATGGTTCTTCAGGACAAACTCAAGAGGAAACTATATGTTATGTAAGTTAAGTTTGTTGCGTAGTTGAGATGGTAAGGAAGATATGTGTGAGATGAGAGATCTTAGGTTCAAATCCTGTACAACACACATATTCCACATGAAAAATCACGTATAGGTTTCCTCAAATATGATTTTTTTTAGTTTTTCACAAATTAGTAGACATGTTTTATAAGTATCTAGAAGTTTGCCTCTATATTTATTAACACACAATAAAGCGTTACTATAATATATGAATATACCACTAGAGACGTTTTGTACACATGTCTACAATATCATGTTTTATAAGTATCTAGAAGTTTGCCTCTATATTTATTAACACACAATAAAGTGTTACTATAATATATAAATATACCACTAGAGACGTTTTGTACACATGTCTACAATATTGTATCAATTTTAAAATGTATGCATCTAACGTGTCTACATAATGTCTCTTCCTTTCATAGCAACATTTAAAGAATTCATCTTTACAAGGTTTGACGTGGTACGTCAGAAGACGCTTAATTCTAACATCTTAATGAAAGCATGACTATAGTGATGTAGAGACGAAATAAAATGTATCCAAATTTAGCGTATCTAACAGGGGGGGGGGGGTTCTAGTAGTGATCGTTTGTTCCTTTTCAGGACTCATCGCTTTTCTTGAGAAAATCTGGCTCTGGTAGGTGTTTTGCATTATATTAATGATTATTATATGAATATGTGGAAAACATAGAAGGAGAAGGTGGCCACAAACTAATAATGGTTTTGACATGGGGAACAGTAATGCTTGCGCGTCCTCTCTTGGCTGAAAGTTTTGAATTTTTACTAAAGAACAAAATGTTTTAAGGAGTATGTTTGTTCATTAATTGTACTTGATGTACCTGCGGGTAGTATGATTCCATACCCACCTCTATATCGGGTAAAACATGTCGGGTACTCAGGTTTTGGTACCTGTTGTCATCTTGTAGTCCAGTGTTGTTAGAAGCAAACAGGTATGCTTAGTTGGGCCAGGTACCTAGCCCAATTTCGATGACCGATAGCCCAATAGCTGAATAGCCCAAAACTCCAAAGATTAGAGGCCGCGGTTTTGTATTTTTGACCGACTGGAACACATGTACTCCCTCCGTCCATGTTTGATATGCATATAACTGTGTAACACAAAGACAAGGAGATCTTTATTTTCTCTCTGTGATGCATCGACAAATGAGCCAGCCAACTAAGCAATTCATGACACGATTGGCTCTAATTGGGAATACACATATCATTCATGGACACCTTTTATTTTGTTATACGAAGATCAAATCAGGACGGAGGGAGTATTTATTAGCACCGGAGTATTGTATTTTTGGTTGCTTATCTACTCACCATTCAATGGCACAACTTTGTATTTAAGTTGTTCCAAAATAGGTCTGACATGCTTAGTGTTTCACTCATGGTATATTTTTCCTTGCAATGTTCACCAACATTAGTGATATATGGATATTCTATAGTATTGAAGTTCCAAAATTCCAATGGAGTTTTCCGGACATCATGGATTTAGTTTCCCGTGTATATGTCTTCCATGCAAAACTCAAGTGATCTATTTTTAGTAGCAATTGCACTTGTCATGATTTATTAGTTTTCCGTGTATATGCCTTCCACGCATAACTCAAGTCTATTTTAGTAGGATTTAATGCACTTGTCATGATACATCATCATCTCAATACACCCGCGTTTGCATACGTCAATGGAAGCACCTCTTTATTTGTTTGTTTTTTTTAAAGAATCACACACTACAAACGCAGACGCTTACAACACGCACGCACACTCACCTTATGAACACGCATACGTAAACCCTACCCATATGAGCACCTCCGACGAACTGAGCACCCGTGACCCGACAAATCTAGAGATTCCCAAAGTCGAATACATGCATGTTTGCATACGTCAATGGAAGCACATCCGAAAGACTGAGCACCCGACATATGTGGAGATTCCTAAAGTCAACATTAGCATCTCTCGTTGTCGGCGGGAACACTGTTTACCACTTAACGCGTAATGCTGGTAAATCCTGGGAAAGTTTCAAAAAATGTTGCAAGCACCAGGATTTGAATCATGATGGGTAGCATCCACTAGACCGTCCTACCACGCCTACAAGCCAATTCACCTCTTTGTATAGCGTGGGCTCCTAGTCGTCAGTCAGTAAAAAGGAATGTGGGGATCCAAATCAAATCATGGCCGGATGGGGAGGGGGAAAGGTGCATCTACCAGGCTGGCAAATGGGAGGACTGGAGGAGTGGTGGAGGTTGAGGTTAGCCTCTCCCAGGACCCCGCCAAACTCCATCTAAAATAGCACCTCCTCGCCTCCTCGGCCACCTCCTTCGTTTGCATACTTCCATCCCATCCAAAAAGCCGCGCGACAAGAATATCAGGAGATCGAGGAGCCCCTGGCCAAGGAGAGAATAGAAAAGAAAACCCACGTAATGACCCTTTCCAGCCTATTTTATCATCTCTTGCGAGCTTTCTGAAGAGCAACGCGCGCGCTCTGGTCTCCGTGCCTTGGTTCTTGATCGAGCGGCGAACGAGAAATTAAGATGAGTCTTTTCGGACTTGGGAGCAAGTATGGCCTCTTTCTGATACTTCTCATTCTATCCGCTTGATCATTTCGTTCATTCGAAGCCAATCGGCATATATGCATGTTGGAGTCTCTAGCCCCCCCCCCCCCCCCCCCCCCCCCCCCAATTTAGATCGTTTGTTCTTTTTCAGGGCTCATTGCATTTTTTTTCTTTTTGAGAAAATCTGGCTTGGTGGGTGTCAAGAAGGTTGCATTAATGATTATTATCTGACTCTGTAGAAAACATTGAGGAGGAGGGCCCACGATCTAATGGTTTTGACCTGGGGAACAATAATGCTTGCACGTTCTCTCTCGGCTGCAATTTTGATTTTTTTAAGAAAAAAATGTTTTGTGTTTGTTCATCGATTGTATTGAAGTTCCAAACCTCCAATGGAGTTCTGGACATGCATGGATTAGTTTTCTGTGTATATGCTTTTTCTTGTTCGACTGTACGTATCTGATCAATCTCTGTGTGGATGCGCCTTATTTATGCGCAGGAATCAAAAGACATTCAGGCCTAAGAAGAATGCACCATCCGGAAATAAGGTCATCTTTGATATTTTTCACAAACTGTTTATCGCACCTTGCTTTATTATTTGTGATCATAATTCATAAACTCCCTCTGATCGTTCTAGAAGGAAAAGAAAAGGTAAGGCACTTGCAGCATGAAAGTAGAGAATTGCACAATTGGAGTCTGCAACAATTATATAAGGCAATCCATATTATACAGAAAATAGTTTATTGACAGGCTCTCATAGAATGCAGACCGATATAATGCTTCTTTTATGCCAATATATAGTGGAGGCCTAACGAATTTTTCTACATTTTTGTTCCAAATAATAGTTTCCCTACATTTTTCGTTGTTGTGTTTGATGCAGGGTGTGCAGTTGAAAAAACACATAGATTCAACCTTAGGAAGTGGAAATTTGAGGGATGCGGTTCGGTTGCCACCAGGGGAGGATCTCAATGAATGGCTAGCTGTTAATAGTAAGTTTTGCATTCCTCATATGTTAAGAGGAAAAGGTGTACCCTGCAACTGTGTCCAATGTACTGATCACATATCTGTTGATTCTTCACAGCTGTTGATTTCTTCAATCAGGTGAACATCTTGTATGGCACTCTGATGGAGTTCTGCACACCAGCTTCATGCCCAACAATGTCGGCAGGACCCAAGTAAGATCTGTGCCCTCTTTGGGTGAGGAATGCGGTCTCAAATACGAAACTCCTGATCTGTCTGGTTCACAAGAGTTTGACTGGTGACAATAAATCACTTTCCAGGTTTGAGTACAGGTGGGCTGATGGGGTGCAGATCAAGAAACCGATTGAGGTTTCCGCGCCCAAATATGTGGAGTACTTGATGGACTGGATAGAGGCCCAGCTTGATGATGAATCCATCTTCCCTCAGAAAATTGGTACTGCAACTTATTGATTTTGATACTATCTTGTTAAGAAGTCGTGTATCAATTCAACGAGAGTACCTCATTTACGTGGTTTGATTGCCTTCAACCATTCATGCAGGAACCCCTTTTCCACAAAATTTCAAGGAAGTTGTGAAGACGATATTCAAGCGCCTTTTCCGTGTTTATGCCCATATTTACCACTCCCACTTTCAGAAGATTGTGAGCCTAAAGGAAGAGGCACACCTTAACACCTGCTTCAAGCATTTTACGTTATTCACCTCGGTATTCTGCCTCTCGATTTTCCCGTTGATCCTTCTGCCCTTTTTGAAGCAAAGGGTAGAAGCTCTCCTGCTCAATTAAGTAGGATACAGTTTTTTTAAAAAACAGATTTTAGTTCTAAGATAAAGATAAATGTGGTCCCACACACTCGCAGATCCAACGTGAGCACTACAGAGCACCATCTCATGGTAAATATTTTTTTTCATGAATGATGCGTTCTGATCAGTTAGAAAGAAGAATCTTCATTTTTTAGGAAAATCAAAGAATTCCGAAATGATATGCAAGTATAGAAAAGTTACTAAAAACTTTCATTCTTGTCATTTCTTCATACATTTTTTTGGAATGTATGGCCTTTTGTGTCAGTGAGTGTGACACCTTTTCTAACAGAATTATTTCGTGTGCAAGCCGAAAATATTTATTGATTGGATTAATCAATTAATTCCTGTCTTTTTTCTTCTTTTTTTTGAATCAATTTCATTCTTTGAGCAGGAATTCAAGTTGATCGACAAGGCTGAGCTTGCACCACTTATTGATCTAATTGAATCCATTGTTTCAGTTAGCTGAGACGTCATCGATGAGTGTTCAGATCGTGCTCATTCCTCTAATTTATTTTGTTATAGTCAAGTGTGCAGAAAGACTGAAAGAGTGAAGGAAAGGCTAAAAATATAATTTTGTTCTTTGTGTAACATTTGGCTTATGCTCTAAGAGTGAAACAAGACCATGCTTGTCTTGTGAACTTTTGGACAAACTATTTGGGTATCCACATGGGTGACTCTCTTAACTTGATGTACCCTGTTTACAAATTACAACTAGCAGGAATTTTTCTCAGGACAATGTATATATATCAAGTTGTACTTGGATCAACATTAGGTTGGTAGAACTGTGGTCCTGTTCGATTCCGCTTACACTCGCTTATCTGGGAATCAGGATTGTATGGTAAGCCAGCTATCCGGAGAATATACTGTTTGAATTGCAACTACCATTAATCTAGAAGTGTGCTCGTTCAAAAAAAAAAAAACCCAGAAGTACTATCTAGGGAAAAAATTAGAATTAATATTACGACTACCATTAACCTACAACTACAAGTGGATTATCTGCTAAGTGGGGAAAATGAGATAATTTGGGACGGTCTATGACTTATGTTTGCTTGTAAACAAGAAATAATCGGAAACAAGTGTGATCTGCAATTACTTTTTATATATGTTCTATTATTTTACTGTGGTATAAATAGTGAAATTTAGTGTAGGAACTAAAATTTGAAATATCAGGAATGCTCACCTAGAACTTTTCATGAAAAAAGAGAAATAATTATTGGCATGACAACTTTTTTATGAAACGTTAAAATTCAGAGTAAAAGCTTTTTTTGACTTCTTGTATCATCCAATTCATAGTAGTTTTTTTTATTATTTTTTTGCATCATCCAATTCAATGAAATGTTTGAAAAGTGACAATGGTACAAGGTTGCAGGATATAGCTAATCAATTAATTAATAGTCTAATTCGGAAAAAAATAGTTAATAGTCTAAAATGAAATCGTTGGTCATTCTTGGCATACACCACCATTGCCCCCACCGCATGACACGCAATCTGCATACCGTCCATTTCTGTCTCCTTTCTGCAACAGCTTGAAGGTAGTAGCCATATAGAATATTTGAAGAAAAATCCTCACATCTTTTCTACACTACCATCTATATCTAATAGCGGATCTTTTAACACCCTTCTCTTCTTCAACCCTTCTCGGACTTGAACTAGCATGTCTCTTTAGACATGGTGCTACCTGTACGGTAAAGTGATTATCTGAAATGTACTAAAATTTTGGAGTTTTAAAAAAAAAATTTTCAAATTTTTTTGTGAAGTGATTCTCCATCCTAATTATAGGAGTTTATGCTAGAGATTCAATGATAATAACTTTCAGCTGTATAATCACTTTTTTGAAAAATCAACTCCTGTAGAGAATCATAATTAGATGAAGCTCTATCGAACACACTCTGCATGCTTCCCTCTTCCATCGTCTGTTTATAGCTTTAGTGTTGCATCAGTGCTCACCATCCATGTTCCTTCTAACCACTAGACAACTAACAAGTCTTTATTGGTGGCTGAAACCATTGCTGGATCGACGAGTACTGCCAAGTCCCTGTAGTACCAAAGGTGTATTTAGTTCGTCAAATTTACACGAATAAATAGTGTGTTGGAGTGGAAAGTTGTGAAAAACGTGTGCATTGAGACATGTGCTATGAGAGAAGATGTGACTTGAGATGTGTTGTGTGAGTAGTGAATTGATGTGGAAAGTAGAGAAACTAAATAAGTACAAATATGACGTCCCAACCAGTCAATCTGGTGACCTCCTCATTACATCTCCATGCCCACAAAATCCCTTCAAAGTCCAAAGCTCTAACCCTAGCCCAACCTCTTCGACTTTATTGGCAATTTGTCAAAGAAGAGATAAGAGAGTATGAATCTTCGAGCGAAATGGTATTACTATGATATTTGACAAATACTTTTTGCTAAATATTTTATCAAGTAACTTATATGTTTTAAATTATAAATTATTTTATCTTTTCATAGATTTTCTATACATATACTGCATATGTCCCAAAATATAGTTACATTTAGATTTTTAATTTTTTTACTTTGACCAACAATATCTTTGAAATAATTTATTTTAAATAAAAAGATTACACATTATAATAATTGGTTCCATGTAAATCTATTAACTATTTTTATGTTATAATTTTCGTAGCAATTTCATTACTCATAGTCCAGATTTATGAAGTTTAGCTTTGAAATCTATTTTGACCATTCCACTATTGCCGAAATTTGGTTTTGACCATCAAACTCCAAAATCGGGTATCTTTGACCATCCAACTATCGAAACCGCTCAAATTCAGCCATCATGTTGTATTGATAAGTGATTTTAACTTTTTTAGTTACAATTTATTCATTAGATTCTAAAAAGATCATTACTTTTTGCTACTAACTCTGATTTAGCTAATTCTTGTGGTTACGTGTTCATAACGGTGTGCTTTATCTTTTAAAATTTTCTTTATAGTATTTCATTACTTTTGTTATATTATTTTTATGTTATTATGTAATAATAATATAATAAAGGTAAAACGAATAGATATAAAATAATACGAACAACATTTTTAAAGATACAATTCATCATTACGGAGCATGGTCATAAGAATAACTTAAATCGGAGATATGAGAAAAAAATAGTGATCATTTAAAGATCAAATGATTATTTTGTTTACAATTTAGTCCTTAAATCTTGAAATGATTCCTATTTTTTCTCATATCTTCGATTTAAGTGACGGTTGTGGTCATATGTTTGTAACGATGAGATTTTATTTTTAAAATATTATTTCATATTATTTTGTAAATGTTTATTTTACTTTTCTTATATTCTTGTTTTTTACAAATAATGTAACAAATAGAGATAAAATAGTATAAAGAACATTTTAAAATATAAAGCTCACCGTTATGAATGTGTGACTACAAGAATCACCTAAGTCGAAGGTAGGAGCAAAAAGTAATAATCATTGTAAGATATAAGAACTAAATTATAAATTAAAAAAACTAAAACAACTCACCAAACAACTCGATGGCTAAATTTGAATGATTTTGATAGTTAAATGGTCAAACATACCCGATTTTGTAGTTCGATGCCCAAACCAAACTTTGTCAAAAAGTTGAATAGTGAAAATTAGATTTTTTTTAAAAATAAACCGATATATATATAAGCTGAGGCTGACCTGTGAGGGGCCCACCGGCCCGGCGGATAAGAATCACGAAGCAACCGCAAAGGCGCCAGCGCTCCGGTTCCCCTCTCCGCTCCCCACCTCCATCCATGGCTCATCCCCTCCTCTCCTCCGCTTCTCCTCGCCTCCGTCTCGCCTCCGCAGCAGGTAGCAATCAAAATCTCTGTAGCTATGGCGGTGTTTCAGAGATTCGATCGCTGGCCATGATTCTCTTGCTGTTTTAAACTTCTATATACTCTCGCCGAACATTGTTGGGACAAGAAAATTGCTTGGGCGGTGCCGTCTTCCTCACTTCCTTGATCGCGTCTTCTCCTTGCAGGCAATGGCGTTCACCGGCTGTCCGTGACGTCAGCACGCCCCACTGCTCGAGGTATCTAAAATCTAAACTACCTCCTTTCCCCACTCGAAACTTACATCTTTTCCAGCATATATATAAACCCGACGAACGTTCGCAGCGAGCAGGAGGAACGCGAGACCGAGGGCCCTTAGCGTGAGGTGCGAGCAGGGAGCCAAGGGCGGCGGGCTGGACGTGTGGCTGAGCCGCGGCGCGATGCTGGGCTTCGTGGGGGTGGTGGCCGTCGAGCTGACCACCGGCAAAGGGGTGCTTCAGAACGTTGGCCTGACCGCGCCGCTGCCGACGGTGGCGCTGGGGCTCACCGGCGTGGTCGGGATCTTCACGGCCTTCATCATCTTCCAATCCGGGTCGCAGGACTGATGGGTGCGTGGATACCTGAGGCTGATTCCCGAACAGGATTGCATCCTGAGCTGCCGGCGCCTCCATTATTCGAGCTCTTCCTCCTCTAGACTCTAGTGCCTTCTGCCTTGTATGTGTTTGTGCAGTTTTCGTTGTGTTCGGAGAGGAGGAAAATAGAGGATGCTTCTATTTCTTACTGAAACGGAGGGAAAACAACACAGAGAGGAAAAAGAAACTACTCCTGTCTGATTAATTACTATCTCTAGCATTTTCAATAATTTCTTGCAGAGCAAATTGCATTACGTAACACATTTTCTATTATTGTTAGAGCTCTTTTACACAATAGTGTTTGAAAAGGACAAAGAAAATTGTATAGTAAAAATTAACTGTATACTATTAAAATTTGACATATGCCATAGAAAATTGTAACGGTTGAGCTCTGTGCCATAGAAAATTAAAACTTGAGCTCATTGCCATTAGTTGTAATTTTTGTTGAGCTCTATGCCATTGCCGCCACTAATTCCATCCATCACTGTTATATGCAATTGTAGGCCATGCGTGTCAGCGAGTCTGAGAAAAAACCTTCCCTCTTTATCCCTGCGAAGAGCGATTTTTTTTATTTTTTAATCCTTTTTAATCTAATTTATTAAAAATAACCCGGGCCCAACTAAAATTGCAAAAAGTAGCCCTTTTGGTCGCGCCAGGCCGCGTGGCGCGACTCCACGAGGAGTCGCGCCACATGCCCTGGCGCGACTCGTGCGCCACGTCGGCCGGCGCGCGCGCGCGCTGGCCGAGGTGGCGAGTGAGTCGCGCCACATGCTCGGCGCGACTCAGTCGCGCCAGGCGGCGTGGCGCGACTCACTTAATATACCCGGGGCCGCCGGCCCCTTCTTCTTCCTCCCTCCTTTCTTTTCTTCCCAACCGAGCCGCAGCCCGTGCCGCCGCCCCGCCGCCTCCCCCTCTGGATCCGCCTCCTCCTCCACCGGATTCAAGTGGATTTGGGTGGGAAATCACTCATTGAAGGTACCTCCTCCACTTTAACCGGCTAGTTTTTCTCCATTTGGTTGTTTACCTAGGGTTTAGCCATTGCTAGGGTTTGTTGACTATGTGGCTCCAATGGAGGATTGAGTACGAATCGGTCACTATTAGTTGGCTTGTATCGATGCATTGGTTGATTGTAACACCGATCTATCGTGTAGTTTGCAATGCATGCTTCGGTTTCGATGGATTTTGGTGGTGTAGATGTTGAAGTAATGTTGAGCACTATGAACGAATAAAATTGCAATGTAGGTTCATGTAGTAGGTTTTATTAGCAGTACTAGCTTTGAGTAGTATTTTCACTCGTATTTCGTTACTTACCTTTGAGTAGTAGTATTTATTTTTCACTAGTATTTCTTTACTTACCTTTCACTAGTCTATTGTATTTTGAATGAAATTTGATTTGCAATTGAATAAATCAATACTTACTTTCCTTTGATTGATGTTTGAAATGCAAGTGATGGTACTAGCTTTAGTCATGACTTAGTAGTTTTTTCACTAGTAAATCTTTCACTATGTGTATGTATGTTGGAGATTGAAATATTTTCTTCACAAGTTGATGCATGTTTGAGATAGTAGTATATATCTTGGTGCTTATTTTCTTCGCTAGCTTTTCTTATGAATTTTAATTTTACTTCACATATGCATGCAATTTTTAGGTGGGTTATAAATATTATTTTCTTCATTTAGGACCATGGCTCAACGAGAGCAAGTACCACCCAAGGTATCCACTCCTTGAGAAGTACTACGATAACAATCACAGTGGGAGGAAGCTTGAAGAGCGTTTGGAGGTAGGATTAGAAGCACTTGTTAATTTGTCGATGGATGGATTGAAATTGGATTGTCGTGTACTAATCAATTTTTGTGAATGTGATATTTTTTTGTAGGTTTTGAAGCCTTTGCGACCCCGTACTCACACTCCTCTACAATGGGATGATAGGTACACACCTTTCATTCGCCGATCGGGTTTCCTCCCTCTTGCCACATTGATCAAGGATGGGCTCCCGAAGATGGACAATGCTGCTTTGACTGCGCTAGTGGATCGGTGGAGGCCCGAGACACATAGCTTCCACCTTCCCTGTGGTGAGATGACTGTCACATTGGAGGATGTTGCCATGCTCTTTGGCCTTCGTGTTGACGGGTATGCTGTGACTGGTCACATAAACCCACAAGATTGGAGGGATATTGTTGAGGCATTGTTAGGAGTGCGGCCAGATGAACCGCAAGAAGGTGTGAAAGATAGGAAAACCACTGGAGTGAATTCGTCTTGGTTGGCCCAGCACTTTGGTCATCGGCCACCACAACATGCTAATGCCCTCCAGATTCAGATGCATGCTCGTGCATGGTTGTGGCATATGGTGGGTGGATTTCTTTTTCCCGATTCTAGCGGGAATACAATATCTTGGATGTGGATACCAATCATCGGGCAAGAATGGGATGGCATTGCAACTTATAGTTGGGCGAGTGCGACTCTGGCATGGTTGTATCGGCAGATGTGTGATGCATGCAGGAGAAGTGGTCCTAATGCTAATCTTGGCGGGTGTGCTTACCTTCTCCAGTTGTGGATGTGGGAGCGGCTTCCAATTGGTCGGCCAGAGCGCTACACATTTGGTGTACGTAATTTGCATCTCTAATGTTCTTAAGCATTTGTCCGTTTGATTTCTTATTTTGATTTGGCACTATGTTGTAGGATTTTCCATATGACGGCGAGGTTCCCTTGGCCACTGTCGGGTATCTTTGGACCAACATTGCAAGGGTCCATGGGAACCCAGGACGGCGCTACACAGACTTCACCAACGCCATGGACTGCCTTCAACCAAGTCATGTAAGTGATACACTTCAGCACTACTCCTTTCTTTCTTAAGGACTGCTTATATATGTTACAACATTTGCTTAGATAAATCAATATGTGTATCTAGGTTACTTGGCAGCCATATATAAGGAATGAGATTGCCGAGGGAGATTTTAGCCCGATGTGCACAATTGATGAAGATTATTGGCGTAACATTTGCCCTTTGATTTGCTTCTATGTTGTGGAGTACCATTTGCCACATAGAGTGCAACGGCAATTTGGGCATCTTCAAAACTACCCTCCAGATTACTACAACACTAGCCACAGCCTCCACGAGTATGTACTTTTCATTTGTTTCATACCCTTCAAATTGTTGGTTGTCTACGAAATTACTCACTATGATTAATTACTGTAAATGCAGAACTGGCCGTCGCAAGCAAAGGGGTGCCAAGAATTGGCTGGAGCATCACATCCACGCGGTCAATGCATGGAATGCGAGAGCGAACAACATAGTGCATGGGGGGGCACGACACCGTGACGGTCCGTTCAATGAGTACTTGGATTGGCTAAAACAAAACACCCGCTTAAAGTTAAGGGTTGCAATGGATGAAGAGTACATTGAGGATCTACCTTCAGATCCGGAAGATGTTTTGCCCGAGTACGACGAAATCACTAGACGTGGGAGGCAGCCAGAGCGTGGTCCCTTCGAGGATTATATTGTAAGTGATGATACTCTTTTCACTAGTTTGGAATTTCACTTGGTATTGTGACATAATGTTAATTTATTAACCACATGTAGGGGAAACAACTAGGAAGATTTGCTAATGAAGCGGAGCAAGCTTTGGCTGTCCCGATCGGATCTCCGGAGGAGGCCGGTGTGTTGAGGAGTTTTGTGCAGGTAATATCCTTTTTCAGCAGGAGTTTTGTGCTTGTTATGGATGAATGCTCAATTTGGTTATGGTGCTTTACAGAGGATTAGACGGGGATGTAGAAAAGCGGCGTTCAAGTTGAATTGCTTGGCAAGACCGGCACTAGGACCCAGACATGTTGCTGGAGCTTCACAGTCCGCACAAAGATCCACGAGGCGAGCACAAAGTGCATCAACTTCAGGTGTGTGGCCTTGGTAGTTGTAGGTTTGTCTTTTTTAAATATGGTTAGGTACATCAATGATGCAAATATGGTTGTTGTAGGAGGATCTCGTCGTCGTGCACCGGGGATTGTAATTAGATCCCCTCCACGTACCCCAGAGCCGGAAACCGAGTCCGAGGCCAGTGTAGACAGCGAGCCGGGAGATCCCTCTTACACTGAAGCAACTGAGATTGGGTCCTCTCAACTTGCGGGTGCTCCTGTTGCCACACAAGAAACTCAACCGAAGCGGCGTGTGAGGCGGGAGCGTGCGGATGTGGGCAGCCATAATGTCGTTGACACGCAACCTGGGCGGGTTCGAAAGGCGAAGAAAGTCTACACTCCGCATCCTTAGGCTTGTGCTCAGTTTGAGTGGTTGAACGCTCCCTTAGGCTTGTGGTCGAACTATGTGGCTTGTGATCGAACTATGTGGCTTGTGATCGAACTATGTAGGCTTGTGGCTTGTGATCGGACTTTGTACACGGGCTTGTGATCAAACTATGTAGGTTTGTGATTGAATTGAACTATGCCGGATTTGTGATCGATGTATTTATGTGTGAATTGGTGTTTCTTAACCATGTAAATATTTGTGGTCGTGTTCTTGAACTCACTCCAAAACAACGGCACAAATTTATCAAATTTCGAACTCACAAAAAAACAAAAAATCCTCCCAGACTTAACCAAATTGCAACACCCCGAGAAAGGTGCAGTACTGATTTTGGAACATCACTGGCGCGACTCCTGCATGAGTCGCGCCAGGCGGCTTGGCGCGACTCTTGTAGGCCATATGACCTGCGGCAGTACTGGTGTTGGAACAACACCGGCGCAACTCCTTCATGAGTCGCGCCAGGCATCTTGGCGCGACTCCTTAAGGAGTCGCGCCGGTGATGTTCCAACACCAGTACTGCCGCAGGTCATATGGCCTACAAGAGTCCCTCCACGCCACTTGGCGCGACTCATGTAGGAGTCGCGCCAAGCCGCCTGGCACGACTCATGCAGGAGTCGCGCCAGTGATGTTCCAAAATCAGTACTGCACCTTTCTGGGGGTGTTGCAATTTGGTTAAGTATGGGAGGATTTTTTGTTTTTTTGTGAGTTCGAAATTTGATAAATTTGTGCCGTTTTTTTGGAGTGAGTTCAAGAACACGACCACAAATATTTACATGGTTAAGAAACACCAATTCACACATAATTTAACACATATATATCGATCGCAAACCGGCATAGTTCAATTCAATCACAAACCCCAAACCTACATAGTTCAAATACACCAAACATTCAACATGTCCTGAAGCCACAGTTTTCAAACATTCCATAAGGTCCACGACATAAGTTCATTACATGGCATAATTAAGTTCATTACAACACAAATTCACTAATCTGACTCAAAATCAAACAATAATTCATCGTCACCCCAATCGTCATCCTCCACCTCAATTATATTGGCTTTGCCATTGTCGTTGTCCTCCCCATCTTGTGCCTTGCCCTTGCCCTTATCCTCCACCTCTTGCGCCTTGCCCTTGCCCTTGTCCTCCACCTCTTGAGCCTTGGTAGCAAGTCACTTTATCGCCTCCCATTGAAATTTGGTAGTCGCATCCACAATTTCCTCTACATTGTTGCTACACTTTTTTTGTGTTGTAAATTTTGGCAATTCTCTCACAAGAGCTTTCATTGCCTGCAATTGTGCCATTTTTGCCTCAATTCTAGCCAACTTCAAATTAATCCCTCTTTTCTTTGCTTCCGCCATTTGGAACCACTCGGCTATGGAATCCTTTGCAAATATCCTTGATGGATCAAACTCACTCCAATCACGACGCCACTTTTCCCTCATGTTACGCAAGCATGTCCCTCTTCTCTCCTTCTCCTCTTCCTCCTCCCTCAACCTCTTCCTCCTCCTCTCACTCGCACTTAGGGGTGGTGGATAATTCATCTATTCCGCCTCCAAAATTCAATGAGGCCCTCTCTAATGCCCTCTCCAACACTAGTTTGTGAACATCCCTCCTCTCTAGCAAGTTTATCCTTTGCAATTTGTCCAAACAACTCTTTATCCGATGGAATTGGGACATCATATTTTTCTCTTAATTTATTTTTCCTCTTGGCTGTTTCCTTGATTTTCAAATACCGGAACATTGCCCCAAATGTAGACGCAGTGCTTCCCTCCCTGCAAAGCTCTCCCAATCACATGTTCTCCCCTCCTACAAAATTAATGTCAATTTTTAGGCAACACAACCATTTAAGTGGGCACAACACATGGATAAAAAAGTTAGGAAAGTGACTTTACCCAATAATCTCCGTATGAGTTACCACAAAACCAACCATATCCAAGCTCAGATGGAACCACTCCCTTTCGAGCGAGTATTCAACACTTGCAACGAGGCCTATAAGGCTCATCACATGGCCATGGCTTCTCCCCACTCTCGAATGCTTGCACGTCTTCTTCTGACGGCCAATGAGACTTCGGCCCGTATATGTCCTCTTGAAAATCACATTGGGGCCATCCATCCTGCACAACAAATTCAATAAAGTCCTCTATATATCAAAATATCGAGCATAATGAATTTGTCGGGAAGAGCAATGATGCTTACATGTGTTCTTTGGTTGCACCGAAAGAATGGTGTGAATTTATCGGGAAGGTCAAGATCAGGAAGTTGCAACTTGCTTGGCCTCCCACAATGACACAACGGAGGGTTGCTAACACGCTTGCATTCCGCCTCTTGTTTTTCTTGGAATGTCATTTCTGGTGGATTTGGTGGTGGTGGCACCCACCGTTTGAACTCATGATATGGTTGCACCACCGATTCTATCCACGGAAATAATTGGATCCTAGGGTCAAATTTTTCCAGTCCATCAATCCACTGGTGGAAAAAGCAAGGTGCCATGTTGTATTGACTTGGGCCGCCATCTTCATTTAGTATCCACTTTCTTGCACATGTGTAGAACGCCCTTCCGTACCGTTGCCTCATCCCTTGATCGCTTCACTTGTGCTTTGGAATGCCACAATGACACATAGGAACCGGAAGAGGTGGTGGGACGGGATCATCACGCCTGCCTTTGCTCGCCGCCATTTGCCTGAAAAAACATAAAATTTCATCAGATTATTTATACAAAAGGAAATGACAAAAATGTTATTTGTATATTTAAGAAATAGAGACATGAAATCCTAAGTAGCTACCGTATGCCCGCTTCCACTAGATTGTTTATGTCGTTCCTTCCGATGACCCTCCTCGTGGTAGACACTACATCGGATCTTCGACTTTTCTTGGTCAAACTCCCCGGCACCGTAAATATCCCTATCGTACCCACTTGTTTGGTCCATCTCATTGCGTAATCGCTTTTTCTTCCTCCTTCCCACACCAAGTTTCCTCTTCTCGTCATCTGGGACGTAGTCAGGACCATTGTACTCAGGCCAATGTGTCTCGTCTAGTATTGGCTCAAAACGAGCCGCCCATGTCTTCAATACTGAATCCTTAGAATACAATTGTGTCGTGTACGCTGGTGCTAGCCAAGACACCCCTCTAACAATGCATGCAGCAATCATATGAGAGCATGGAACATGTAGCAACTGAGGTATACAACAAGTGCAAGACACTCCAGAGAGGTCCACCTTATATATGCGTCCGCCCGTCATCTCACCTCCAACATTCAAAGCGGAAGCTGTCCTCACTGAGTACACATACAATGTGGGATCAAACAACTCAGCCCTCATGCTCGCAGCTTTTTTACATTGCTCGTTTAAGTGCTTCTTTGCGGCTTTACCAAAAATATTCATCCCACGTAACCCTTTTTCTATTTGCACTTTTGCTTTTTGAAGAGTATCTTGGCCCCCTAAGTGGGTTTTGGTGATATAATGACGCACACCTAAGTGGCTAATGAATTTACCTAGTCCATGAGCAGGTATTAAAATTATGTATGGCATCAAGCACAGCTCTTTGTCTACACAAAAGGAAAGTGGTGCTCTAAAAGGATTCCTAAGAAGGCTGATTTATTTTTACTTTTGAATTTGAGTCCTAGGAATGTCGTACTATCAAGAGGGACAGGAATTATATCTTCCAAGAGTCGAACAGGTGCTCTAGTTGCTAAAACAAAACCTATGAGAGACACCTTTGCACCAACACATACACGGGGATCTTTTCTTGGGTGCTGGCCTTGGAAGGCCGGAGTGTCCGGGTTTTACCCCGGAGACTCCGGACTTCCCGGATACTCCGAGTCATAAAGCCTCAACGGCTATATTCTGGGTGAGGGGGTATAAAAGCCCCCTCCACCCCTTCATTTACTTCTCTCCCTGCCATTTTCGTCCTGAACTGTTGCAAACTTCATTTACTCCTCCCCTCTCTCCCTTTGGCTCAAAGTTGGTGAGATTTATTGTGGCAGTTAAGGAGGATTTGAGAGAAAGGGCTTGGAGAGTGCTAGTGAGCTGATTTCCCATCTCTAGAGCACCTCGTTCTTCGCTTGGTTGGCAAAATTCGTGTTTGTTACTCTTGGAGCTTTGAGCTCCTAGCCGGCTAGGCGTTGCCTTAGAGCATCCAAAGGTTGTGGCTGCCCAAGGAAGTTTGTATCACCCCGACATTGAGTAAGTAACTCTAGCTCGATCTTCGTGGTCGCTAGAGGGAGGAAAGTGACCTAGGTGTAAAGGTCCACCCTTCGTGGGTACCTCAACGGAGACGTAGACCTCAAGGTGTGAGGTTGAACTCCGGTAACAAATCTTGTGTCTCTTGTGCTTGTTCATCTTGTTGCATGCTTGTTTCTTGCTTGAACACTTATCTAGGGTTTGGTGCCGATCTACTTCGAGTTGAGGTTCCTACAGGTTTTGAGTGGATAAACAGGCTTGTCTCACCTCAGTGCATCACCTATTTTCACAGATTTACTTTTGAGCAAGTTTAAATCCTGTCGATTTAATTCCCCCCTAGCAAGCCGGACTATCCGGACATTTTCCCAGATTCTCCGGATTTCCCGGAGTATCCGGAAAAATATCCGGAGTCTCCGGACCTGGGTCTAACAGCTGCGAAAAAGTTTGTGATTTTCAGGTTCGACTATTCACCCCCCTCTAGTCGACATCTTGATCCTTTCAATTGGTATTAGAGCTTGGTGCTCCGTGTTTGAAGCCTAACCACTTGGAGTTAAGAAGATGTCGAATCCAAATGATCAAGCCATACCTCTCGGCGAAGGTGATCCAGTCAACAATGTTGTTGGCATGCCTCCTCCCCCTCGAGGAGACAACACCCGTGGTGCAAGCACCAGTCATCAAGCGCACGGACGAGGTGATGAGTCCTCCGATAGTGAGGACGAAGAGTTCGATGATGCAAGATCCACCCGCTCCGCTCGACGACCATCAAGGGACTATTCTCGAACCTCTTTCGATTACTCTCGCTTATCCTTTAACCATCCATCGGGTTCTAGCCACATTGGGAGATACCCCAATTTGATGGAACCGGCTATTCCAAGTGGAAGAACTCGATGGAGGAGTATTTGATGGCGGTGAATCCCGCACTTTGGACTATTGTGAACAGGGGTATTACATTTCCGAGTGGTGATGCGACACTAACTCAAGATCAAGCAAATGAGATACAAAGAAACTATCAAGCCATCCGCATCATCAAGAGTTCACTCACGGCCGAAGAATATGACAAGGTAGATGGATTGAAGTCCGCCAAAGAAGTGTGGGACACCTTGTTCATCAATCATGAAGGGACAAAGCAAGTAAGGGAAGGAAGGATCCGAGCCTTGGAAAGTGAGCTCAACCGGTTTGTCATCAAGGATGATGAATCACCACAAGACATGTACAACCGATTGAACAAGATCATCAACAAGATCAAATCACTTGGAAGTACAAGATGGGGAAGAAGAGAAGTGGTTGACAAGATCCTCTCCGCGTACATGGCAAGGGATGTCAACTCCCTACTCTCATAAGGGAAAAGAGAGGATTCAACAAGTTCACTTCGACGGATGTGATTGGAAGGATGGAAGAACACCTTATCACCGTCAAGGAGTCCAAGCTCTCACAAGAAATGTCAAAGATGCATGAACAACTTGAGAAGAACAAGGGAGTGGCCCTCAAAGCATCTAGCAAGGAGAAAAGGTCAAGCTCATCAACCTCAAGAATCATGGCCGAGGAAGATGATGATGAAGATAGTGACATGGACATGACTCCCGAACAAATGGTTCTCTTTGTAAGGAAATTCAACAAGATGTTCAAGAAGACCAAGAGAACTTCAAAGAGACCATGTTTTGGTTGTGTCAGTGTTTTAGACCGGCAACCTACTACGGGGAGTACCCGAAGTAGATGAATGTGACTCGCCGAGATCGGTAACTCGAAGGAAGAGACACGTGGCACACAATTTAGACAGGTTCGGGCCGCGAGGTGCGTAATACCCTATGTCCTGTATGCTGCGTAGCTCTGGATTGATAGGGCACGATTACAAGATGGTGCAATAGTGCGCCGTGGGTTGTATGAGAGGAGATTGGACGCTAGAGATCGGTCCCTGCCTCGCCTTATATAGTCCGGGAGGCAGGGTTACAAGTCGGAGTAGGGAGAGAGTACTAGTCGAGTACGTCTAGGAGTCCTCCATACAGTGCGGAACATGTACAGCTCCCTAACCGAGTACTACTCCTGTGTAGTCCTTGTGCTCCACGCCTTCAGGTGCCATGTAGCGCAATCCGGGTAGTCCCAGGGGCCCACCGAGTAGTCGGTCCTGGTACCCACCGAGGTAGTGGGCCCAGGGAGGTCCATACGATAAGCCCCCGAGTACTTTGTAGTCGAGAAGGATAGCTTCAAGTAGTCTTGATGGCCTTAACGAGTAGTCCTCAAGCGTCCCTGAGTGTTACAAGTCAAAAGTCCTCAAGAGTAGTCGAAGCATCCCGAGGCTGGAATGTACTCCAGCTGATGTTTGAGCAATCTTGAAGTCTTCTCGAGTAGTCCCAAGCGTCCTCGAAAACTGCCTTCGAAGGTTTTCAAAAAATGCCTGTCTTGTCTTGAAGCCGGAGCTGATATGGAGGTGCGATTTGCAAAATCGCACTCCATATGGAGTAGCCCCCGAGCCTTAGGTTGAGCCGCGAGCTACGGGCCGAGGGTCCATCTGAAGTCTTGGCAAGAAAATCCTGAAAAATCCGGAGAGAAAAAACCGAAGGACACGTGGCACGGAGCCCCCGAGCCTTGAGTCGAGTACTTCCTCTCGAATTGAAGGGTCTTCTTGAAGAATGTGTCCTGAGATGCTCTTGAGACTAGCCGCTGCCCAGGTAGTCGGAGTAGAAGTAGCCGAGCCCCCGAGGTGAGGAGCGTCGACTAGTAGAATACGAAGGGTCACGCGCACCCGCTGAGTCAGCCGCGCGTGGACTTATCCAGCCGCCCGTTGCGGAGCCGATTTGGCTTATAAATAAAAGACAAAACCCTTAGGGTTTTCACCCATTCGAGCTGCAGCCATTCCGTTTGCATCTGAAGCAAATCCACTCCCAGCGCTTGCTGCCGCCGTAGTAGATTCAAGTGCGCCGCCACCCAAAGCTTTTAGGGTAGCCCCCGAGCGGATGCAAGTGAAGACGCCCTGCACTTGGAGGATGAAGCTGTCACCGTCCAAGACGTCGAAGGCCACTGGGAAGAAGAGGGGCCGCGAAGAGGCCGCCGCGGCTGCCACCGGAGCAGCGCCGCCCATGTCTCCACCGCGGGCTGATCCAAGCCGCGAGTGGAAGAAGTCCAAAGTGAAGACGGAGGATCTGCTGACCCTCCTGAACAGTGGGTTCATCAGGGAGAAGGAAGTCGACATGTGGAGATCCGCTGCTGGAGATCCATATCCGATGGAGAAGGCCGAAGACGAGATCCCAATGTTCGCGCGGTTCGTGGAGCGCGGGCTTGCGCTCCCGGCCAGCGATTTCTTCAAGGGGCTGCTCGGGTACTGCGGGATCGAGTACCTGGACCCCAACGGCGTCTTCCACACCGCGGTCTTCGTGCACTTCTGCGAAGCCTTCCTCGGGATCAAGCCACATTGGGTGCTTTTCCGGAAGTTCTTCCGCGTCAAGTTGCAGCCAAGTGCCACCAACCCCAGGGTAGTCGGAGGAGCCGGCATCCAGCTGAGGGAGGACGCCGCGGAGCAATATCTGGCGTACAAGCTTGTCGACTCCAACACAGATTGGAAGACCAGGTGGTTCTACATCACGGACCACCACCCCGGCCTGCCGAAGCCGAGCGGACGGCAGCCCAGGCACCGAGAATGCTGGAACACGGAGCCCATCATGCAAGAAGGGATCCAGCTCCCCGAGCTGCTAGCACGCATCAAGGTGCTCAGGGAGGCGGGACTGAGGGCCGAGCACGTGGCCTTCAGTTTCATGAAGCGGAGGGTGCAGCCGTTGATGGCTCGAGACACCCTAGGCTTCGAGTACACCGGCGACGACGACACGTCGCGGATGCCCGGAGGCGAGCTGGACGACAGCGACATCATCGAGAGGTTGTCGCGGATCTTCAAAGATATGCCGCCGTACACGGCGTGCCCTGTCCAGGAGTACTCCGCCGCGCGCCCGCCAAAGGAGGTGAGTAGTCGTACTCTATTGGTCGAGTAGTCATTGCCTGGTGTAGAGTTGCTGACATCTTGTGTCTTTTGCAGGATGACTTGAAGAAGTTCATCTCCGAGCCGCAGCCACCTCCGAGCGGAATCGAGATCCCGATGGAGAGGAAGGCGAAGGAGCGGCGTGAAGTCGGTGAAGGCGATGACACCGTCGTCGTGGAGGATACCACCGACGACGATGAAGACGACGAGGAGATGTTGCAGGACCGCTTCCAGCTGCGGTCGAGGTTTAGCCGCCCGGGCTTGCCTCATGTTCCTCTGGTACAAGACCCCCCCGACTCAGCCCGGAGGCTAGCACCGGCCGCGCCGCCACGGAAGCCGCGCAACCCCGCTAGGAAGCGGGTGACGAAGAAGCTTAAGGTCTCAGAGACCACGCCTCAGGAGGTAAGTTGTCTTGAACAGAGTAGTCGGGTACCCGTTGTACGAGTACGCTTGCTGATGAGCAGTCTCCCTTGTATGCAGGAGGTGCCGCCAACGGAGCCCGTCGAAGAGGGCGACGAAGGCGTGTGGGACACGGTGGGGGAGCCAGGTGGAAGTCGTAGTCCAGCCCCCACTGTTGAGGAAATCTTGGCGCAGCTGGAGCGCCAGCCCCCTGCTCCTCAGGGGAGCACGGGACCCGTAGCCGCCGCCGTTGAAGAGGTGGTGGCTTCAGGAGCGCAGGAGACCACTGCGCCGGCCGCCGCTGCTGTGGAGGAGGCGGTAGCCGCAGGGGCGCAGGAGGAGGCGCCCGCCGAGGGTGGACTGGTCGATATCGCCAGCATCCTCGGTGCTCCGGCCGTGACAATTGTCCGGTCGAACTTGTAAGTACCGTATCCTTACGAGTAGTACTTGTTGCAGTAGTCGATGTTGACTGACGACCATCTGTGAATGTTTCTGCAGGAAGTCCACGGATTTGTCCTGGGAGGGAGATGAGCCCTCTTCAGCGGTGGCGGAGGAAGACGCGCCGCCCGCCGAGGAGACCACTCCCGCTACCCAAGCCGCGACTGAGCCACCGGCTGCCGAGGCGCCGCTGCCGGAGGCCAGCGTAGTCGAAGGTGAGTACCCTTCTTGAAGCTATAAGGCTCTTTTACGGAGTAGTCGTAGGTACTGATGCACTTGTCGTCTCGTTGACAGGCACTGAAGCTGGAGGTGGCGACATCCCTGCAGGGGTGCCGATGCAGAGGTTGACACCAGAGGCCCCGGAGGCTGCTGAAGGAGCCCCCGAGCCCATGGATGAGGTCGTCGAGAAGGCCGCCGGGGGAGAGGCGGTCACCACGTCGCCAGAGGTTGCTCTGGAGGTGGCTATCCGCTCCCCCGAGATCCAGGACGCAGAGCCCATCCGGTCTGCGTCGATGACGGAGGCCACCGCGAGTAGTCGCGGAGGAATAGAACTGCTCGCGGACAATCTTGTCGAGCCGGCGACGGTGGCCAAGCATCTCGAGGTGATCCATCAGGCCGAGCAGTGGATGAAGGTAAGTAGCCGTAGCCTTTGAGTATTCAATCCTCCGTCGTTGAGTACTTTTGTGACTTGAGTTGTCTTGTGCAGGACGTTGCGGAGCGGTCCCGCGACAAGTCGAACCTGCTGCAGGGCTATGGCGACGTGGTGCTCCGAGCCGAAGCACTAGAAGAGAAACTTGTGAAGTCGCGAAAGCACGCGGCTGCCACGCAGTCGAAGCTCGATGCCGCCTTCGCCAAGTACCACAACGACGTCCAAGAGTTGCAGGCGAAGGGCGACGACTTGGTGCGGAAAAATAAGGGCCTCCGCAACAAGAATAAAGGTACGCCGCTTGAACTGGTCGGGTACTTGTTGGAGGTCGAGAAGTCCTTGACCCGCTGTGCTGTTGTCGTGTTGCAGAGCTTGAGGGCCAGGTGGAGCAACTGAAGTCCTCGGAGACGAGCATGAAGAACCTCTTCTACCGGGAGCAAGAAGCCCGCCAGGTACTCGAGCTCGACTACAAAGAACTTGCCTTCGAGTGCGAAAAGCATATGGAGCTCCGGATTGTTTCTGACCGAGATCTCGTCAACTGCTACAAATCCTTGCAGAAGTTGAACGAAGACTGCGAGGCATTGCGGGCCCAGTTGAAGGAGTTGGAAGAAGCCGCACCGCCGATCGCAAGACTCCGGTGCCGCACCCGGGCGGCCCCAAGATTGCTCCTCTGGTGGATCGCCTCAAGGAAGCTCTGAGCCGGCTGGCCGCCTACGTGAAGCACATGGCGAGGTCGATCCCAAGACAAGTCTTGGCCTTCATGAAGTCGTACTTTCCGAAGGCTCCAGTGTAGGTGGTCGCCGTTGGGGTAGCCGCCAACTGCACCGATGAGCGAGATGCGTAGCCGCCGGGAGCGAGATGGCTCCCCATCGCGGAGCGGTAGCCGAGAAGTCGAACCTCCAGTAGCCCTGTAATAGGTAGCTAGTAGCCATGGTTGTACAGGAAAACAATTGTAATGAATTGTTTAAGTATTAATGAAAGAAATTTTCCAGCAATGAGTACTCGTAGTCGCGATCTCAGAGTGCGGAGCCCCCATCGTGGAGTGGATGCGAGTAGTAGTACTCGGCTTCAACAGTCCCGTTGTAGGGAGTAGGCAGTAAAGAAGTTGATGAACAATCAAACTTTATTACTGAAGAAGTACACCTAGATGGCCAGGGCCGTAGTTACAAAGTAGTCGCTTGGACCCGGAGGCCGCTTACAGCTGAGTGGCGCTGGAGCGGGTAGCCGCTTACAACAGTTGATCCGTAGGTAGCCGTGTAGGCCGGATCGTAGATCCGTAGGTAGCCGTGCAGGCTGGAATCTTGAAGTGTGGTTTCTTAGTGGACCGCTGCTAGAGTCCTTGACGCTCGTTGCAGCCCAGGGTCTGTAGGTAGCCGCACGGGCTGGATCCTGGAGAGGAGAAGTCCGGAGACTGGAGCCAGGACCCGGAGGGTCGCTTACGACCAGGGGGTGTTGATGTAGCCGTGTAGGCTTGAACCCCGGATTAGTCGTGTAGACTAGGCGTAGAATCGACAGAGCTGGTCGATGTTCCACGAGTTGCTGATGTCTTTGCCTTCAAGTGTTTGGAGGCGGTAGGAGCCCGTCCCAGTCACCTTTGCCACGGTGAAGGGACCTTCCCAGGGGGAGCTGAGCTTGTGAAGTCCTTCCGTGTTCTGGATACGGCGGAGGACGAGATCTCCAACGTTGAAGGAGCGTTCCTTGACGTTGCGATCATGGTAGCGTCGGATACCCTCCAGGTACCTTGCTGATTGGACGAGGGCAGCGTAGCGAGCTTCTTCGAGGCTGTCGATGTCAACTCGTCTGCTGTCGTCTGAGATGCCTTCGTCGTAGTGCTCCACTGCTGGCGAGTTCCATATGACGTCGGCAGGGAGGATTGCTTCGGAGCCGTAGACCAGGAAGTAAGGGGATTGCCCCGTTGGCTTGGATGGTTGAGTCCGTAGCCCCCAGAGTGCGTTGGGTAGTTCCTTGATCCACTTGCCCCCTTTGGAGTTAGCAGCGTCGTGTAGCCTCTTCTTGAGAGTGTCGAGCACCATCCCATTGGCGCGCTCGACTTGTCCGTTGGCCCGTGGATGGGCAACTGAGACGTATCGGACGTCAATCCCGCTGTTCTCGCAATATTCCCAGAACTGGTGGTTGTTGAAGTTGGATCCCAGGTCTGTGATGATGCGGTGGGGTAGTCCGTAGCGGTGTACGAGTTCATCCAGGGAAGTCGAGTACTCTGTCGGCCCTTGGGGCATGTGACCGGATTGACCTCGATCCACTTGGTGAACTTGTCGATAGCCACCAATACCCCGTTGAATCCTCCCCGGCGCAGCTTGGTAGTGGCCCAATCATGTCGAGCCCCCGGCAGGCAAAGGGCCGAGGTTGGCGGTATGGTGACTAGCTTGTAGGCCGGGACGTGTTGCTGCTTGGCGAAGCAGCGACATCCTTGGCACCTTCGACGAGTTCTTCAAAGATTGCCCGCAGCTGTGCGCCAGTAGAAAGCTCGTCGGAAAGCCTTGCTGACCAGCGTGCGTGAGGACGCGTGGTTGCCGCAGACGCCCTTGTGTATCTCCTCCAAGATGTCCTTGCCTTCTTCACGAGGGACGCACTTCATGAGTACTCCAGAAGATGCGCCCCGCTTGTAAAGCTTGTCACCGACGAGGGCATAAGACTTGGCGCGGCGGACGAGTTGCTCGGCCGCGTTCTTGTCGGAGGGGGCCTTCTGCTCGCTGAGGTAGTCGATGAAGGGTTGCCTCCAGTCCACGTCGATCATCATGACCTCCTGCCCAGCTGATGGATGGGCTGGGACAGTGGTCGGAGGCGCCGACTCCGGGATGGATGGCGCGTGAAGCTCGTGGACGAAGACGCCCGCTGGCACTTGAGCGCGGGTGGATCCGAGCTTCGAGAGGACGTCCGCTGCAACGTTGTTGTCGCGGACAATGTGATGGAACTCGAGACCATAGAACTTGTTCTCGAGCTTGCGGACTTCTAGGCAGTAGGCGTCCATGTTCTCCTTGTTGCGGTCCCAGGACTTGTTGACTTGGTTGATGACCACTGCGGAGTCGCCGTAGACTAATAGTCGCTTAATTCCCAGTGAAGCCGCGAGGCGGAGCCCGTGTAGGAGGGCTTCGTACTCGGCTTCGTTGTTTGAGACCTTCCAGAAGATCTGCAGGACGTACTTGAGTTGTTCGCCCGTTGGAGAGATCAGGAGTACCCCTGCACCTGCGCCCTCGAGGTTGAGTGAGCCGTCGAAGTACATCACCCAATGCTCTGGTCGCACGGTGGGAGTAGGTAGCTAGTTCTCCCGCCACTCCGCCATGAAGTCGACTAGTGCCTGCGACTTGATGGCTGTGCGTGGCTTGAAGTCGATAGTGAGGGCGCCGAGCTCGATAGCCCACTTGGAGATTCTTCCAGTAGCATCTTGGTTCCGCAGGATGTCGCCGAGCGGGTAGTCGGTGACGACGGAGACCGAGTACTCCTGGAAGTAGTGTCGTAGCTTCCGCGAGGTGATGAGTAGTGCGTACAGAAGCTTCTGCACAGGCTGATAGCTAGCCTTGGACTCTGATAGGACCTCGCTGACGAAGTAGACTGGGCGCTGGACCGGGTAGGCGTGGCCGTCTTCTTGCCGCTCGACAACGATGGCGATGACCGACCACGTGGGTAGTCGCGGCCGAGGTAGAGCAAGAGGCCGCTCGCCCTTGTGAGGACCCGTGAGGATCGGTGGCTTCGATAGGAAGTCCTTGAGCCGGGCAAGGGCTTGATCCGCCTCTCGGAGTCCACACGAACTTCTCGTGATGCTTGAGTAGTTTGAAGAAGGGGAGGCCCCGTTCTCCTAGCCTCGAGATGAATGCGTTCGCCGCCGCCATGCACGCCGTCGCTTCGGACGTCTTTGATGCTCGTGAGAGCTTTCATGCGTCGGTGATGGCGGAGATCTTCTCGGGGGTTGGCTTCAATGCCGCGCTGGCTGATGATGAAGCCGAGTAGTTTGCCCGAAGGGACGCCGAAGACGCACTTGTTCGGGTTGAGCTTCCAGCGGTACTCGCGTAGTGATGCGAAGGTCTCTTCAAGGTCGTCGATGAGGGTATTGGAGTCCCTGGTTTTGACAACCACGTCATCCACGTAGGCCTCGACGTTCTTGTTGAGTTGCCTCTCGAAGCAAGCCTGGATAGCTCGTTGGTAGGTAGCGTCGGCGTTCTTCAACCCGAAGGACATGGTCGTGTAGCAGTACGCGCCAAACGGGGTGATGAACGCGGTCTTCTCCTGGTCTTCTTCCTTGATTGCGATCTGGTGGTACCTGGAGTAGCGGTCGAGGAAGCGAGAGCGAGGTCGCGCAGCCCGCCGTGGAGTCGATGACTTGATCAATCCGCGGCAACCCGAAGGGGTCCTGGGGGCGTGCTTGTTGAGGTCGGTGTAGTCGATGCACATCCTCCACTCGTTCGAGTTCTTCTTGCGGACGAGGACGGGGTTGGCGAGCCACTCGGGATGGAAGACTTCTCCGATGAAGCCGGTGCGAGTAGCTTGGCGAGCTCCTTCTTGATGGCGTCCCCGCCCGTCGTCGGCAAAGCGTCGGAGGTGTTGTCGTTTGGGGGTGGCCTTAGGATCGACGTTGAGGCGTGCTCAATCGGCTCCCCGGGCATTCCCGGCATGTCCGTCGGCTTCCACGCGAAGATGTCGCGGTTAGCCCGAAGGAAGCTGATGAGCGTGTCTTCCTATTTGGGGTCGAGGCCAGCCCCGATGGTGGTGGTCTTGCTGGGGTCGCCTGTTCCGAGGTCGACCGTCTTGACGAGTACCTCCTCAGGTGGCTGAGGCTTGTTGGTGTTGTCAGACTTCTCTGGGATGTCGAGTTCGCTTGTAGCAAGCTTCTTTGACGCAGCGTAGACCTCCATCATCGCGTTGGGTACTTGGTTTGTGGAGGCGATCTCCACGGCTTCTGTGTCGCAGTCGTGGGAGATCTTCAAGTCTCCTTGGAGGGAGAGTACACCGGCTGGGCTTGGCATCTTGAGTACCAAGTAGGTGTAGTGGGGCACCGCCATGAACTTGGTGATGGCCGGTCTGCCGAGGATGGCGTGGTAAGAGGTCTCGAAATCCGCGACCTCGAACTTGATGTACTCGGTACGGTAGTTGTCCCGAGACGCCCCGAAGGTAACTGGCAGGACCACTGAGCCCAGTGGAATAGCCGCGTTGCCGGGGACGATGTCGTAGAAGGGCGTGTTGCTCTTGGTGAGCATATGAGTGATGTCGAGCTTCATTTTCTTCAAGGTCTTGGTGAAGAGGACGTTGAGCCCGCTTCCACCATCGATGAGCACCTTGTTGAGCTTGGAGCCCGCCACCACTGGCTTCAGGACGAGGGAGAACCGTCCTGGTTCGGAGAAGCTGGTCCACTGGTCCGCGTGGGAGAAGGTGATGGGTACCTCCGACCACCTGAGAGGGGTCGGGACCGCTGGTTCGATGGACATCACTTCACGACGAGTAGCCTTCTGCTCCCGTCTGCTGGGCAATCCGCCGAAGAGGACGTTGACGGTCTTGTCCGGCTCCTGGAAGTCGTTGTTGTCGCCGTCCTTCTTCTTGCCCTTTTGATCGTGAGGGTGCGGGGGCTCTGGCGTCTCCTTGAGTGCGTGCCTGAGTTGGTAGCACTGCTCGGTAGTGTGGTTGCCATTTGGATGCCACGGGCACTTCTCCTTCAGCAGGTCTTTGAAGCCGCCGGAGTTCTTCTTCGAGTTCCCCTTCGCAGGGCGCTGAATAGCCGCAACAGTGTTGTCTGGCTTGCGCTTGCGATTGGGACCCGAGTAGTTGTTGTTGTTGTTGTTGTTGTTGTTGTTGCTGCTGCGGCCGCCTTGGTTTGTGTTGCTGCCGCTGCCGCCGCCCTGGTTCTGCTTGGTCTTGCCACGGATGGCGTCGTACTTGGCGTTGGCCTTGTCCTCTTCATCCGCTCAGGACGTGATCATGTCCTTGAGGTGGGGGATGGACCTGGGACGGCGACGACCGAAGTCTTCGAAGGTGCGGCGGTGGTAGAGGCCGTCCCGGAAGAGGTCGATGACCTCCTTGTCGGTGACGTCGACGACGGTAGCGCGCTTGTCGAAGAAGCGGCGCATGTACTTGCGGAGGGTCTCGCCTTGTTCCTGCTTGATCATGGCCGGTGTCCATGCGAGTACCCGATCGGCCCATGGCGCCCGCGAAGTTGCTTGTGAGCTCGCTCCTTCGACCGGTCCCACTTGTCGATCGAGTGCTTATCCAACGACTCGAGCCAGGTGAGTGGTGCTTGGTCCAGGCAGAAGGGGAAGTAGAGGCACTTGGTGTCGCTGTTGCCGCCAGCGTTCTCGATGGAGAGGGCGTAGCATCGGAGCCACTGGATGGGGTCCTGCTTCGCGTCGTACTTGGTGATCCCCAAAGGCTTGAATTTGTCGGGGAGGAGCAAGTTGCGAAGTCGAGGTGAGAAGGCGGGGAAGACGTCGCCTTCAGCGGCAGTGGTCGACTTCTTCCGCCGCAGCTCCTCAATCTTCTGGCGAGCGTCGTACCCGCCATGTGAGGCACGGAGGCGTGGTCGTTCGCGTGGCCTCGGCCGCCGCGACTGCCGCCGCCACCAACTCTCCTGTTGGCTCCATGGTTGGAGCTCCCGCCGTCGCTGCCGCCGCCGTCGGGGTCATTACCGCCGCCACCGGCCGGAGCGCGGTGGGGGACAACTTCTCGGTTGCCGTTGTCTTGCTGTGAAGGTCCGCCGGCGTTGGAGCGACGACGGTTTGGCTCGGCTGGGAGGTCAGCTCGAGTACGGTTGGGACCGTTGTTGGCGCTGCGACTTGTGGCTTCGTTGTCGCGGTGCTTGGCCGGAGGAGGTTGGTTGACTCTGTTGTCGACCCGCATGAAGTAAGCGTGTTCAGCGAGCTTGGCGATGACCTCTCCAGCCCGTATGCCCTGAGCCTGGCGTGCGATCGCTGTGATCGACATGAGGCATTGCTCAGGGGTGGTGTATACTCTGCTCTCGACCGCCTCGAGAGCTTCCGCAAGGTTGCGGACGGGGAAGTTGTCGCGGAGGCGCCGGCGACGTTCGCTGCGCTTCCGGTTACGCTCACGTCGAGCGTCTCTGTCTGCAAGGTTCTCGTTGGGTGGAGCATCAGCAGAGAGCTCGTCGGAGGAGATGTCTTCCAGGTACTTGTCCTGAGCCGTGCCTGAAGGCCCTGGGGTGTCGCCAGTAGCCATGAAGACTTGGCGATCAGGGGTGCCAAGGCTGGACACAGAAGGTGCCACCTCAGTTGGTGTGCTTGAGTCAGCCCGGGTTAAGGGTGTTCCCTCCTGGAACGGTAGCGAGTCGATGTAGGCGACGTAGCGTGAGTCTCCCTTTATCAGGTCAGCAGGCTTGCGGTCTGGCCAGTAGACGTATCTGCCGGCCGGCGTGGATTTAAAAACCAGCCCAGAGGCTGGCCCTGACAAGGGAAGCTCGGTGGAGTTGTCCTCGGACTCGGGCTCCTCAGGGTCCGACCCGAAGTCGAACTCGTAGTCCGGG
Source organism: Cenchrus americanus (assembly GCA_947561735.1). NCBI lineage: Eukaryota > Viridiplantae > Streptophyta > Magnoliopsida > Poales > Poaceae > Cenchrus > Cenchrus americanus. The sequence continues at coordinate 65,265,600 of OX387240.1, forward strand.
TTCGAGTAGAACTCGGAGAGAGGGCTGGAGTCCGAAGCGCGATCAGGGGCGGCGTCGGAGTCCGAGTTGTACTCGGGTACGGGCTCCTTGCCGGCCCGGCGCGGGAAGGGGGGAGCCCCCGTGCGGGCCCGGCTGAGGATGTGGGGGCCGCGCGCGGAGCGCTTGCGAGGTGAGGGGACCGCCTGCGATGGCTGAGCAGCCGGCTCGCACGCGATGGCCCATGGTGGCGTCGAGTTCGGGTTGGAGACGGACTCGAGCTCGAAGTCAGCGTGGTGGTTGAAGAGTGAAATTTCGCCGAACTTGCCGGCGAGTTCACCTGTGAAAACTTTAGGAAGCGTCACGAAGCCTGTCTTCGGGTTGGGCTGCATGGTGAGGCGGCGCTGGAAGGAGCCCGCGTCGTCAGCAGTGCAGACCCAGGCGCCGAACACGAAGGTGTCGCCGCGGTTGAAGGCGACGGTTGGCTTGAAGTGGACGGGAGCCGTCGAGTTCGCCATGTGATCTCGGGCGAGAGCCCCTACCTGGCGCGCCAGCTGTCGGTGTTTTAGACCGGCAACCTACTACGGGGAGTACCCGAAGTAGATGAATGTGACTCGCCGAGATCGGTAACTCGAAGGAAGAGACACGTGGCACACAATTTAGACAGGTTCGAGCCGCGAGGTGTGTAATACCCTATGTCCTGTATGCTGCGTAGCTCTGGATTGATAGGGCACGATTACAAGATGGTGCAATAGTGCGCCGTGGGTTGTATGAGAGGAGATTGGACGCTAGAGATCGGTCCCTGCCTCGCCTTATATAGTCCGGGAGGCAGGGTTACAAGTCGGAGTAGGGAGAGAGTACTAGTCGAGTACGTCTAGGAGTCCTACATACAGTGCGGAACATGTACAGCTCCCTAACCGAGTACTACTCCTGTGTAGTCCTTTTGCTCCACGCCTTCAGGTGCCGTGTAGCGCAATCCGGGTAGTCCCAGGGGCCCACCGAGTAGTCGGTCCTGGTACCCACCGAGGTAGTGGGCCCAGGGAGGTCCATACGACAGGTTGTGGCAAGGAGGGACATTTCATTGCGGAGTGCCCTAACATAAAAGTGAGGAGAAGAGACACCAACAAGTTTGACAAGAACAAGAGAAAGGAAGTTGGTGAAGCTCATTTGGGTGAAGAATGGGATTCAAATGATGATAGCTCTGACTCCGACATAGAAGCCGGTCTTGCTACCATAACCATTAAGGAACCAATCAACAAGTCATCACTATTTGAAGATCTCACCGATGATGAAGATGACTTCACCCACACTTGCCTCATGGCTAGGGGCTGCAAGGTAGACACTCCCACCCCGCCCCTAGATGATGATAGTGAAAATGATTTCGATTTTGAAAAAATGATCACTAGTTTTGGTAAAAAGGCAACTAAGAAAATCATGTTTTTAATGAAAGAAATTGAGAATAGAGATGGGACTCTTGAGGTGCAAGAAGAACTCTTTAGACTTGAGCGGGAGAAAACCATTGCCCTTGAGGATGCCCTTGTAATTGAAAAGAAGGGTTTCAAGGTGCAAGAGGACTCGCTCAAGGAAAAGGAGAAAGAAATTCTTAGCCTCAAGAAATCCCTAGCTAAAGATAAGTTGTTGGTAGATGAATTAACTAGGGAATCTTTCCTAGCTAAGGATGCTTGCAAGAAACTTGAGGATGAAAAGCTTGAACTTCAAAAGAGCTTTGATAGCTTAAAGACTAGTCACATAGCATTAGAAGTTCAACTTGACAACCTCAAGAACAATGCTACAACTTCATCTAATGATGCTCTCTCAAACTCTCAAACATCAACAAGCAAAGGTTGTTCTAGATGCTATAAATTTGATATAAATGTTTGTGCTACTAATGTTGCCGAGATGAATGCCATGAGAAAGGAAATTGCTAGGTTGTTAAACTCTCTTATAATTGAAAAGAAGAAAGAACCCAAGAGAGGTCAGTTTGAAAACCACACCAAAGGTTTTGGGTCAAGCTACATGAAGAAGTTTGGCTTTGAGGATGGGAAGGGGCTTGGTAAGCAAGAACAAGGTACAAAAGACCCCATCCCATTCATCAAGAACCACCACACCAAAGGTATGGGAACAAGAAATGTGGTGCACGGCATGAAGCAAATGGGTGTCAAGAAGCATGACAACCAAGTTAGATACAACACTCCAATCAAGTTCAAGAGCACCCAAGTAACCTCACAAGCACCACATTCAAAGCCAAACAAGTCAATCAAGAAGCCCAAACCTCATGCATCACAAGATAGTTTTTATGCCAATTATGTGTTGACTTGGAACCACAAGGGTAAGGTGGTTGCCAAGTATGTAGGGCCTCGCACAAAAGGGACAATGATAAAAAGGAGTGTGTGGGTGCCCAAGATTCTTGTGACTAACACTCTAGGACCCAAATCCACTTGGGTACCTAAAACACAAGCATAATTTGTTTTGTAGGCATACTCCTCCGGTGGAACAAAATGAGTGATTGATAGTGGATGCACAAATCATATGACCGGAGAGAAGAAATTGTTTACATCTTGTGATATGATTGAAAATCCTACGGAAAGCATTGCTTTTGGAGGCAATGGTTGAGGAACGGTTGTTGGTCTTGGTAAAATTGCTATCTCAATCAATCATTCAATTTCCGATGTTTATTTGGTTGAATCTTTGGACTACAACTTGTTGTCCATCTCACAACTTTGTGAGATGGGCTACAATTGTTTGTTCACAAATGAGGGTGTGACCGTCTTTAGAAGGGGCGATGACTCCGTTGCCTTTAAGGGTGAACTCAAGGGAAGGCTTTACTTGGTGGATTTTTCATCGGATAAAGCCCAACTTGATACATGCTTATTGGCAAAGTCTAGCTTGAGTTGGCTTTGGCATCGCCGACTAGCTCACGTTGGGATGAACAATCTCAATAAGCTTCTAAAGGGGGAACACATCCTAGGACTAACAAACGTTCATTTTGAGAAAAATAGAATTTGTAGTGCTTGTCAAGCCGGAAAGCAAGTTGGTGCTCCTCATCCCGCCAAGAACATTGTATCCACCACAAGGCCATTGGAACTACTTCACATGGATATCTTTGGTCCGGTAGCCTATGTTAGTATTGGGGGAAACAAGTATGGATTTGTCATTGTTGATGATTACTCTCGGTACACTTGGGTATTCTTTATGAAAGACAAGAGCAAAGTTCATGAAATTTTCAAGAAATTTGCAAAAGAGCCCAAAATGAGTTTGATGTGAAGATCAAAAGAGTAAGAAGTGACAATGGCACCGAGTTCAAGAACACCAACATTGAAGAGTATCTTGATGAAGAAGGCATTGGTCATGAGCTCTTCGTCCCATACACTCCACAACAAACCCTAAACCCTAAACCCTAAACCCTAAACCCTACAAGAAGGAAAATGTGCAATGGGTGAACCTCATTTGGCAGAAATATTACCCCTCTACTGTCCCGCACCTGGCAAGAGAGAAGGGCTCTTTTTGGTGGAAAGATATCCTTAGACTGCACATTCGCTATAGAGGTATTGCAGTTTGCTCTCCTGGTATTGGTGACACTGTGGGCTTCTGGGAGGACTTGATCAATGGCCAACTCCATGCTGACTTATTGCCTAATCTCCTTGCTTTTGCGAAGGACACTTGTGTGTCCCTTTCTAAACTTAAAAATGCTGAAAACCTCCTAGACTTCTTCAGATTGCCTATGACAAGGTAGGCTTACAATGAGTTTCTTGAGTTGCAGCATTGTCTGGCAAATATTGCTCTCAACAGTGGGAATGAGAAGGATTCTTGGTCCTTCATTTGGGGTCAGCAAAAATACTCCTCTAGCAAGTACTACAATCTCCAGTTCAGTACCATTCAACCAAATAGAACTGTTGTCTGGATTTGGGAAACTAAATGTGTGCCAAAAATCAAATTCTTTGCTTGGTTATTACTCAATGATAGACTCAACACTAGAAACATTCTGAGAAGAAGAAATAAAGTCTTGGAGGATGGTTACAATTGTGTTCTATGTCATGAGGAAGTTGAAGAAACACTGGAGCACCTTTTCTTCGACTGTCCCTCGGCGACTTGCAGATGGTTAGCTCTTGGAATCAACTGGGCTAGCAATACTAATGTGCACCAAAAAGTTTATATTGCTAGACAAGCGTTTTCGGAGCCTTTCTTTATGGAGATCTTCCTTATTGGTGCCTGGTGCATCTGGAACAAGAGGAATGATTTCATCTTCAACAACAAACTGTCGAGTCTTGCTGCTTGGAAGGACTCATTCAAGTTGTTAGTTTCCAATCATTTCTGCAGAATTAATAGCAACTTATATAATTCTCTATATTCCTGTCTTTCAACCCTGTAACTGCCCTTCCCCCCTCCCCTCCCCTCCCTTTCTCTTTCTCTTTGCCTAACTGCTGGTTAGGTCACAAGTTGTAAGTATCTCTGTAAACTCTTGTTCTGTTTTATTTATTCAAGTTGCCGGGGGGCTTTGCCCCACGGTGGTTGCTCAAAAAAATGGGATTGTAGAGAGGAAGAATAGAACTCTTATTGAAGCCGCAAGAACCATGCTTGACGAGTACAAGACTTCAGATAGTTTTTGGGCGGAAGCAATCAACACGGCGTGTCATGCTATCAACCGTTTTTATCTTCACAAGCTTTGCCACAAGATCGCCTATGAGCTCCTAATTGGTAAAAAGCCTAATGTCTCCTACTTTAGAGTTTTTGGTTGTAAGTGCTTCATTCTCAACAAGAAGCCCAAAAGCTCTAAGTTTGCATCTAAAGTTGATGAAGGTATCTTTCTTGGTTACGCCTCAAACGCTCATGGCTATCGTGTACTCAACAAAACCACCGGTTGTGTTGAAGTCACGTGTGACTTGACGTTTGATGAATCTAATGGCTCTCAAGAGGAGCAAGTTGATGAATTGTGTGTAGGCAAGGAAGTACCCACTGAAGAGGCTATAAGGAGAATGGCCATTGGAGAAATCAAGCCTCAAGAAGAAGATGATGAAGACTGCATTATTGAAGATGCAGCAGCCCTGCCCCCTGCTGTGCAACTCGGAGTATCCGGACAAAAACCCGGAGACTCCGGATTTTTCGGAGACTCCGGAGATAAGCCCAGAGACTCCGGACCTGCTGCTGAAGCTCCACAATGCAGTCAAGAAAATGAAGACTTGATTCAACAAGAAGTGTCTGACCCACATCCAAGAGTTCGACAAAGTGTTCAACGAGATCATCCCGTTGATAACATACTCGGAAGCATTCGTAGAGGGGTAACAACTCGTTCAAGATTAGCAAATTTTTGTGAACATTACTCGTTTGTTTCCATGTTGGAACCTCTTAGGGTTGAAGATGCTCTTGGAGATGCTGATTGGGTGATGGCCATGCAAGAAGAGCTCAACAACTTCACTAGGAATGAAGTCTGGTCCTTAGTGGAACGCTGTGACAACCCGCCCAAGAAAATACCGTACTATCGCCTAAGACCAATCCACTGTGGTCATTAAGCAATAGTAAAGTATCGTCCTGTCGTTAGTTGCCGGGTTAACGCCCGGTAAATCACTTGGACATCGAACAGAGGATCGATACATGCATTAAACTCACGCGAAGGCGAGTCCAGAGTACAACATGAATTAAACATTTTATTACAAACTATTGTTCACGACATGGAGTAAAGGTTCAGAGTTCGAAAAACAGCGGAAATAAAATAAACTAGCGCAACGGTAGACATCACAGGAGGCCATCCGTGATGTCATCACTTGTCGTCACCCATCCGGTTAATCACACCTGCAACAACAATTTTCAAAGCAAGGCTGAGTATACTAATACTCAGCAAGACTTAACCATCGGGTGATAACTATATCACCAAACTCTAGACATGAAAGGCTTTTGGCCGGTGGAGTTTCTTTTGCTAAACAGCTACTAAGGGTAGATCCTTACTTTCAAAATATTAGCACAAGTTCTAGTTGATTACCATTTCTAAGTGTGCCATCTAATTCAATCAAGAATTTGACAAGCAATTAATTCATACAACAATATTCCTCGAGTTCCATCATTATGGGATATCATGGCCGATTGATTAAGCGATCTCGGATAACGGTGAGAGGTCGACAATCGATTGATTTAAACCTTGCAAGGTAGACCCAAACACACGGTAGGGTCGCCCCCGAAAGGACAACTTTCCCGTGCCGTTCCCGTCGATCTTCGGCTCGGGAGCGGAACCTACATTCCTTGGTACAAGGTTTTATCGGATCGCTCCCACATGAACGTCCAGACTCACGCAGGTACCACACTGTTGTGAGCAGGGGGACACAAGTGCCCCAGGTTTAGTAGGGAAAGGTTCCCTTACCGCGTCAATCGGGTACTAGGCTTACCGGTCCCATACCCGGCATATGTTTAGTACGTTCAAAAGCTTAGCCCACGAAAGCCACTGGACCGGAGCCCAAATCCCATGCTCTTACCACATGAGCAATCCATTTAACAAGCGCTAGAGGTGGGGGGTGCTCGGGCAGGACGGTGCACAGGCTGGACGGCGACGTGCACCGCACGAACGGCCGGCCGGGGCGCGGCCTCCCTCCGACCCGCGAGCGCCGGCCGCTTTTAAGGCGCGCAGCGACCGCCCCGGGGGACACCCACGGCCACCGAGGCGGGCGCGAGGGCCAAGGCCTCGGGAATGCGCGCCGACAGAGGAGAACGCGAACGGACCGGTGGTCCATGGCGAGACGCGTACGGGCGGCGCGAGCACGACGCGTTCCCGGCGTTCAAGGCATCGGGAGGCGAGCCGTGACCTCGGGAAGGCGCGGGCGGCCTTGGGAACGTGCGCCGGCGAGACCGGACGCCGAGGGGCGGCGCCGGCGCGCGCGCGCGCGCGCGTGCTCGCGTTCGGCGCCGCCGACGTTGCGGACCGCCCCCGTTTGACCCGAGCTTTTTCTCAAAAATCTTGAATAGAAGTGCACAAAGTGATGAATAAGAAAGTTGTAGATCTAACTACCCTCTACAACTTTTGTAAAGGCCATCTAGTGTTTTTCTCAACGGATTTTGCAGGAACGTCGTGCCAACATTGAATGTCGGCCTGTTCTGGAAAACAGGAGGTACTGTCAGTTAATCGAGTTTTTCACCAATTTCCACTCAAAATTTGAAATGCCAATCTACATGAAAGTTGTGTCCCTCAACAAGATGGACAACTTTCATAAAGGTAGATTTTGAAGTGCTTAGGTGAAATTTGGGGAACGCGGCAAAAGTTCCGGACGACATTCGCTGACGTCAACGGTTAAGCCGGTTTTGACCGTGTCTTTGACCAAGGGTCGAATACGGGTGTCTGTAGACTTGGTCAAAGGGTTCATTAGGGTTCATTGGCGAGGTTTTCGGGGTGATGGCCCAGGTTGACCTAGGTTTGACCGGTGTTTGACCGGTTTGACTCGGCTGATTCGGTCATTAGCGTTAATGACGGTAATTAAAAATCTGGGGCGTCACAGCCTATCCCTTTAAGAAGAATCTCGTCCCGAGATTCAAAATTCCAAGGACAAGATAGAGAAATAGAGGAGTGGTCCTCTCGGATGTTCTGAAATTACTCTGAGGGAGCAAACATGATGGGATGATCGGGCAAGAGCATAACCACCATCAGTTTAGGATTAGCCCATAGAAGTAGTCAAGGGAGACAAGTAATGGAAAGCTTTCGCACGAAGTTTACTTGCGGATGCAAGCGGAAAGTATGGAGGGATAAATTGGCATAGGATCTTCCGAACGATCTTGCTCACTTGTCATTTATGTTGCAACCTTATGTGGCATTGCTTCGTGCCACCACGGTGCAATGTTTTTTCAAAAATTGATGCGATGCACATGTTATGATGACACGATGCATATGCTCATGTAGTAGATGCCTAGGATGCATGTTAGCATGACTCAGTTACCCACAAAACGAGTTAGCGATTGAGAAGACAATCACAGGTTGAGCAGGGGTGTGCGTGGCGAGTCGCATTGTCACAACCAAGATACCTAGTGCGCCCCTAGTGGCAATCATGTGGCTGCAGCGCACATGACGCCCTAGGTTCCGTCACGGCACCTTTAGTTATGGGATGACAACTTCACCAAACACAAAGGATAGAGTGGGAGATATTGAAAACACTCCAAGCGTATGCATGTTAGTTCACCCAAGGTTCCCAATGCACATGCTATGCAAATGCATGCTCCAGAAGAGACATATTTATTTATTTATTTATTTAAAAGGTTGTGAGCAAGACCATGGGAATAGGCTCAGATTGAAAGTTCGAAGTAACCAGGACAAGGATATCAATACGAAGAATACCCTAGTGCTTCAACATGTCTGAGGACAAGGGGTTGAAGGGAAAAATACAATTCGACGGAAATGACTTGATGATAGGAGAATCACTATTGAAGATTGAATTCTAAGATCAAGACATTCCCACGGACATAGTAGAATAGCATAAGTTCTTTTCTCCGGCTGAGCATTGCTGGGTATTCATGTGCACAAAGGCACAGTCGTATGTCAGAACTCGAAGCGAGCTCACATACATAACGACATAAAGTTCTGGCAGTTATGAACAAAAATTCATAACTTAAACCCAGAACCCCAAAAAAATCCCAACTTTTGGGTGGTAACTAGTCAAGGTTAGAGACGCATCTTTGGTACTGAAAGGCTGAGCTAGAAAGCTAGGAAGGTTGCTCAATTAGGCAAGGTTGGAATTGAGTTCTGTAAAAACAGCAAAACAGGGGTTCCCAAATCTGATCATAACTTGAGATAGAATGAAGTTATGACCATGACTTGTTGTGAGAAGGAACTTGATTAGGTTCGGAGTAATTTTTGTTTGCACACCTATTTTAGTTACTCCTAGAACATGGTGCAAAGACAAGGCGAACAAACTTTTACAACTTTGGGCAGCATAACAGCTAAGCACGAGAGGTACTCTAGTTTATAAAAAAGCACACACTAGCAAAAACTTCCTTAGAGAGCATATGGAAATTTAGTTTTCGGGTCCATTTTAGCTGTTTCGATTTTTAACATGCATGCAAGACGTCCTATCCGACCTCACATGGCAATCAAGCCAAAAATCGAAGTTAGTGCCGGTGGCAGGGCAACAATTACGTCTCTCCTTATATTAACTAGTCGAGACTATCGATACTCACTTAGCGACTTACGAACGAGGTTAGTGTACCTGCAGAAGATCACAGAACACAACGAACCTTTCATGCCAGCACTCATGAAAGCGTCCACATACATTACCGTTCACTATAGAAACGGCATCCATGCGTTAAGCCGCTGCATGGACAGCGTCCAACCTCGGACACCCTCCGTTTGAATGGAGTGTATCCTTGCCTCGCATGAGCGACATGCGGAATGCACACGTATGAAACACGTGGCGACACACAACTCATAAACATACGCGAAGATGGGATCCGTGGAATGGATCACTCCATCAACCCTCGCAATTCCCGTGATGCGGAACAGCACACGTATGAAACACGTGGCTCCTAGTTTGGTTGTGCAAGAAAGTAAGTCTGACATAAAGTAAGATGTGCCGGAAGTTAGCAAAATAAACCATAGATTAGTAATCCACCTGAAAGAAACCAAAAATTCCCTCTAGGGCCTCTCGGTCTATTTCATCCTTAACGGACCAACGCATTTTGTAAACACAACCAATCTTGGCAAGTTTTATTCAAAAACCAGTGATTAAGGTTGCTAATGAAACTCTGGTGCATATAATCGCTCTGATACCAGCTGTGACAACCCGCCCAAGAAAATACCGTACTATCGCCTAAGACCGATCCACTGTGGTCATTAAGCAATAGTAAAGTATCGTCCTGTCGTTAGTTGCCGGGTTAACGCCCGGTAAATCACTTGGACATTGAACAGAGGATCGATACATGCATTAAACTCACGCGAAGGCGAGTCCAGAGTACAACATGAATTAAACATTTTATTACAAACTATTGTTCACGACATGGAGTAAAGGTTCAGAGTTCGAAAAACAGCGGAAATAAAATAAACTAGCGCAACGGTAGACATCACAGGAGGCCATCCGTGATGTCATCACTTGTCGTCACCCATCCGGTTAATCACACCTGCAACAACAATTTTCAAAGCAAGGCCGAGTATACTAATACTCAAGAAGACTTAACCATCGGGTGATAACTATATCACCAAACTCTAGACATGAAAGGCTTTTGGCCGGTGGAGTTTCTTTTGCTAACACGACTACTAAGGGTAGATCCTTACTTTCAAAATATTAGCACAAGTTCTAGTTGATTACCATTTCTAAGTGTGCCATCTAATTCAATCAAGAATTTGACAAGCAATTAATTCATACAACAATATTCCTCGAGTTCCATCATTATGGGATATCATGGCCAGTTGATTAAGCGGTCTCGGATAACGGTGAGAGAGGCCGACAATCGATTGATTTAAACCTTGCAAGGTAGACCCAAACACACGGTAGGCTGCCCCCGAAAGGACAACTTTCCCGGGCCGTTCCCGTCGATCTTCGGCTCGGGAGCGGAACCTACATTCCTTGGTACAAGGTTTTCTGGATCGCTCCCACATGAACGTCCGGACTCACGCAGTACCACACTTGTTGTGAGCGGGGGGGGACACAAGTGCCCCGGGTTTAGTAGGGAAAGGTTCCCTTACCGCGTCAATCGGGTACTAGGCTTACCGGTCCCATACCCGCATATGTTTAGTACGTTCAAAAGCTTAGCCCACGAAAGCCACCGGACCGAGCCCAAATCCCATGCTCTTACCACATGAGCAATCCATTTAAGGATATCTTATGATTCTGTCTAGGAACCTAATCTCGCGAGTGACGAACATCACTCGACTTCTACCGGGTCCTATAGCATAGCAGCTATCGACCTAGCATACTAGTGATAGAGCATAGGTACCTAAGGATCATGCATCTAGGGTTTCATTTAACTCCTGAACGTAAATGCACAATCATCCATAGATAATTGAAGAAAGAATTTGAAAACTGGGTTAGATGCACCGGGGCTTGCCTTCGTCAGCTAGGTCAGCTTGGGCACCCTCGATGTCGAGTACTTCCACGCCTTTGCAGCCGACGCTTCCGCTCCTCCTTCCTTGGTTTCGGGACAAGGGAGTAATCTCCGTCCGGAAGATCTACACGGAATGCAATGCACTTTAGGTGATGTGATAGTTTGTTGTCTTATCCAACTCTGGGTTGGTCATATTCACCTTAACAAGCATTTATCTAATGTTTCTCTTTTAGGAAGGTTATTGGTTGTACATGGGTTACTCTTTTACTCCACATTTGAATAAAGGTTTTTATTAGGCTTATCATTTCATGTGAAAGCTTCCTTTCCTTTTATCTTCACCAACAAAGGTATAATTAATATTTTTATCCATGAATTACTTTCTGATCAGTGATGATATTTAATTATCTTTTAATTATATTAAATAATATCTTCAAAAAGGAAAAAGAATTAATTAGGGATTTTTCTTTATCTAATTTCCCTTTAATGTTAAAAGGGCATGTAAGCTTTTTATTAAACAATTAAATCACCAAAAATTAAATGAGTGTTTCTTAATCCTACTAGTACTATCCTGGTCCATTGGACCCACATGTAAGAGCTGGATGCTAGGAAATTAAATGTTATGGAAAATATCAAAGGCTAGCTAGTGATTCTATTTTAAATGCATATAAAAATAATTAAGCCTCAAAATGATCCAAACTTTCTTGTGCATGCTCTCTGGTCCTAAACAAGTCTAAAAAGCCAGCATGTTCACATGGAATCACTACTGAACTTGGTTTATAAATTTTCAAAGGAAAACATGCATAAATCAAGAATAATTATTTCTGTTAATCCAAAATTCATGATTAATTCACAAGATGTGCATTTTCGTATTACAAGACAGTGTGCACAAGTTGGGCTCAAGAACATGAATATATTTAACAAGAAAAATCATTTAGGCAGATCTGGCAGAAATGGAAAAATATTTTTATGAAAAGATTTACATAATAACTTTGTGCAATTTTTGGCATAGGATCTAGTCATGACCTAACGCACAACATATCCAAAACTTAGCTACAGAGGATTTATAGTTTTTGAGTTATTGCAGATCTAGGGTTTTCACATTTGTATTTTTCATGAAAAAACTAAAAGGAATTAGCTCAGGCCAGAATAAGAAAAGTTGTAAAATAATTCACCACGAATCCAACAAAATTGGTTTTACATTTTTCTGATTTTTCTGTGATTTTATACGCAATTTACAAGAATCAGCCACTCACTTTTACTATTGGAGTTGCGCTTTTGCAGCAGGGTCCCTGGGAAGATTTCTGTTTTCGCAATGTGGTCCCTGGGCGGACCGGCCGGCGCGGCTCGCCGGAATTGAGCCACTCCGGTGGCGCCCTTGGCCGGGGAATGGGTGGAGGAGGTAGAGGAGGTCACTAGGGTTCGGTTTGTGGCCGCAGACGGGTGGGAGAACACCGGGAACGGCCGGCCGGCGGCGCCCAGGCGGGGCCGGCCGCGGTGGGGTGCGGCTCCGTGCTGCTCCGGTCCGGGGAGGGGGCGGGGGTGGTGCCGGGCGGTTGGGGAGCCGTGCGGCACCGCTAGGAAGGCATGGGACCGCGGCAACAAGCGCTAGAGGTGGGGGGGGTGCTCGGGCGGGGACGGCGCACGGGCCGGACGGCGACGTGCACCGCACGAACGGCCGGTCGGGCGCGGCCTCCCTCCGACCCGCGAGCGTCGGCCTGCTTTTAAGGCGCAGCGACCGCCCCGGGGGGACGCCCACGGCCACCAAGGCGGGCGCGAGGGCCATGGCCTCGGGAACGCGCGCCCGGCGCGAGGGGAACGCGAACGGACCCGGGTGGTCCATGGCGGGGACGCGTACGGGCGGCGCAAAGCACGACGCGTTCCCGGCGTTCAAGGCATCGGGAGGCGAGCCGTGACCTCGGGGAAGGCGCGGGCGGCCTTGGGAACGTGCGCCGGCGGGACCGGACGCCGAGGGGCGGCGCGCGCGCGCGCGGCGCGCGCGTGCTCGCGTTCCGGCGCCGACGTTGCGGACCGCCCCCGTTTGACCCGCTTTTTCTCAAAAATCTTGAATAGAAGTGCACAAAGTGATGAATAGGAAAGTTGTAGATCTAACTACCCTCTACAACTTTTGTAAAGGCCGTCTAGTGTTTTTCTCAACGGATTTTGCAGGAACGTCGTGCCAACATTGAATGTCGGCCTGTTCTGGAAAACAGGAGGTACTGTCAGTTAATCGAGTTTTTCACCAATTTCCATTCAAAATTTGAAATGCCAATCTACATGAAAGTTGTGTCCCTCAACAAGATGGACAACTTTCATAAAGGTAGATTTTGAAGTGTTTAGGTGAAATTTGGGGAACGCGGCAAAAGTTCCGGACGACATTGGCTGACGTCAACGGTTAAGCCGGTTTTGACCGTGTCTTTGACCAAGGGTCGAATACGGGTGTCTGTAGACTTGGTCAAAGGGTTCATTAGGGTTCATTGGTGAGGTTTTCGGGGTGATGGCCCAGGTTGACCTAGGTTTGACCGGTTTGACTCGGCTGATTCGGTCATTAGCGTTAATGACGGTAATTAAAAATCTGGGGCGTCACAAACGCCCCAAACAAAATGTGATTGGAACTAAGTGGGTGTTTCGCAACAAACAAGATGAAGACGGCGTGGTGACCAAGAACAAAGCTAGATTGGTTGCAAAGGGTTATACTCAAGTAGAAGGCTTAGACTTTGGAGAAACTTATGCACCGGTGGCGAGACTTGAAGCAATTCGTATACTTCTAGCCTTTGCCACTCATCACAACTTCAAGCTACATCAAATGGATGTCAAGAGTGCCTTCTTGAATGGTCCAATCTCCGAAGAAGTCTATGTTGAGCAACCACTGGGCTTTGAAGATCCACAACTTCCAAACCACGTTTACAAGCTCCATAAGGCGCTCTATGGGCTCAAGTAAGCCCCTAGAGCATGGTATGAATGCCTTAAGAAATTTCTCTTAAAGAAAGGCTTTGAAATAGGCAAAGTCGATCCTACTCTCTTCACTCGTAAACAAGGCAATGATTTGTTTGTATGTCAAATATATGTTGATGATATCATATTTGGCTCTACTAATCAAATTTGGGTTGATGAGTTTAGTAGGATCATGACTAAAAGATTCGAGATGTCTATGATGGGCGAGTTGAAGTTCTTTCTCGGTTTTCAAATCAAGCAACTCAAGGATGGCACATTCATAAGTCAAACCAAATACACCCATGACATGCTTAAGAAGTTTGACATGAGCAAAGCCAAGCCCATCAAAACACCCATGCCATCAAATGGACATCTTGATCTAAATGAGGAAGGCAAAAGCATTGATCAAAAGGTATATCGTTCCATGATTGGTTCTTTGCTTTATCTTTGTGCATCTAGACCCGATATTATGCTTAGTGTGTGCATGTGTGCAAGGTTTCAAGCTAATCCTAAGGAGTGCCATCTAATGGCCGTTAAGAGAATTTTTAGATACTTAGTTCATACTCGTAACCTTGGTTTATGGTATCCTAAGGGCTCCAATTTCGATCTACTTGGCTACTCCGATTCGGATTATGCTGGTTGCAAAGTAGATAGAAAGAGTACATCCGGGACTTGCCAATTCCTTGGAAGGTCCTTGGTGTCTTGGAGTTCCAAGAAACAAAACTCCGTTGCCCTTTCCACCGCCGAGGCCGAGTATGTTGCAGTCGGCGCTTGTTGTGCTCAACTACTTTGGATGAGGCTCACTTTGAGAGACTTTGGTTGCAAGTTTAGCAAGGTGCCACTCTTGTGTGACAACGAGAGTGCCATTAAGCTAGCTAACAACCCCGTAAACCACTCAAGAACAAAGCACATAGACATAAGACACCATTTCTTGAGAGATCAAGAAGCCAAAGGAGATATCGCTTTAAGTCATGTGAGCACCGATAAGCAACTAGCCGATATCTTCACAAAGCCTCTTGATGAACTAAGGTTTTGTGCTTTGAGGAGTGAGCTAAATATCTTGGATTCTCGTAACTTGGCTTGAGATCATGCACATATTTGAGTGACCTAGTATAGTACCTTTGAAAACAAAAGATTTGTAAAAAAAGCTTGTATTGCATTTGTTTTGAAAAATTTGGATCTTTGGGTACAACACTTGGACTATTGTTCCCTTTGCTTGTTTGTGGCTAGTCCAAGGTGTTGATACTGCTCAGGCTCACATTTATCACATAAGCAACCTTCCAAATCCATTCAAAATCAAATTCCTCGAAAATCTGCTCGCTGGCTTCAGGGGGAGCGGAGTATCCGGGGTTGGGGCCGGACACTCCGGGTTTCCCGGATACTCCGTACCTAACCCGGAGACTCCGGGTTTTAAAAGTATAAAAGTTTTGACCGCGGTGAAATACCCCGTTTCACCCCCACTCAGTCCTTTAACCGTGCCTCCCTCTCTCCCGTCGCCTACCCTCTCCTCTTGGGCGATTTCCTCATCCAACTCCCAAGATCTCGTGAGAGTGAGGATTTGAAGACTCCAAGGCGTGGAGATCAAGGATCTACTCAAGTTTCAAAGGATCCAAGTCTTCTTCCCTCTCTTCCCAAGGTATTTTCAAAAGAATCTTTCCCGATCTACTTCCCTAGCGTAGTTCTTGTAGTATCCTCGTAGGGAATAGGTAGGAAACACTCTTTAGGCTCTAGACCTGCGTTTCCTCTCAGTTTGGATGGACATTCCTCGCTGCATTGTGATTTAGGGTTTCGGCCTGCGAAACCCGGACTCTCCGGGGTCGAAGGACCCGAAGTCTCCGGAATATCCAGAGTCTCCGGACTTTTTCCCGGAGTATCCGAGGTTCGCACTGCAACCCTAAACCACTAATGCAGTGTGTCTCCACCTTTGATAAACTCTCACATCCATATCATTTTACCTATTCAGATGGTGAGGTTGAAGGTCAGCCGTGGCAATGAGGAGCCCTCCACCCAAAGGAGGACCAAGGCTAGGCATGACCCCGCCGCTTTTCGGGCCGTGCAAGAAGCCTTGGGGCAAGAAAGCTCGCAGCGCAGCTCTAGACCAAGACGGGGTGATCCTCCTCCCTCCTATGCCGAAGGGAGTGAAGAGGAAATAGTGGAGGAGGAGGAGGAAGAGAGGACTGAAAGCGACGATGATGAAGTTGAAGATGAAACATATGAGCAGTCCCCTGAGCCTCCTCGTCGCCATGGAAAGGGGCCAGCCAAAGAAAGATCCCGCTACAAGCCCCATCCCAAAAAGAGCCATCAAGCCCCCTATGTCCACCAAAGCCGCCCAGCTACTCGAGTTCCTCCTAAACATAAGCAAGGAGTAGCTGCTCACATCTGTCCCAAAACCCCTCCTAGACTTATTCCTACCCTTCCACCAATTGTCCGAGTAGTCGACACTCCTATCAAGCTAAGGGACCCCGGATCAGTCCTTGGATTCGCTGAACACATGATTAGGGACTACTCAAGGAACTCTCTAGCAGTGAGGGAGCAAAGAGAGGAAAATGTCTATTTATATCTCAAAGGAGAGGGACTTGAGGCAAGATTTTGGTGTGACTTTCATAGGGATTTCTATCAATCCGTGATCCGGAATCCCAAGCTAGCTTCCAAGAACATGGCTCCCATTGTGCCAATGAAGTACATTGATTGGAAGTATTATGAAGAGCTTAACAACACCGTATTCAACTCGGTCATTGACAAGTGCAAGGAGGTGGGCCTCTATGACATCATGGGTTTTAGGTACAATTGGAACAAAGAAATTCTTGCTCAATTCCATTGTTCTTATTACTTCAATCCCCTTGACAACACCATCACATGGACAACTCAAGGCCAAAAGTGCACCATTGATTACATGACCTTCTCTCGGCTCTTGGGTCTTGGTTCTAAGGACGAAAGGCGCACCCCCGTGCACAATGAGAACAAGTACAAGCCCAAGGAGCTCCCCTTTATGTTTCCTAGCCGAGATTTGGCCATTGAGGGCAAGGCGGACCAACTAAACCCCTACTACTACCACCTCAATCAATTCTTTCGTGCCACTATTGATCCTAAGATAGGAGATGTTACGGCTTTGCGATACTTTGCTCCAAATCTTCTCAATAGGATGGCACCCGATGAAGAAGGCTTTTGTGTCTTTGACTTCATTTGGAATGAGTTGAGGAGGGCCATGAATGATCCCATGAAGCATCTTCCTTATGCCCCCTATATCATGTATATGATTGAGAGAGTGACCAATATCCGCTACCCCAAGGATGTCGTCCATGAGCCGCTTCGTCACCTCCATGATCATGCAAAGAGGCCTCCCAAAGGCCGTAAGTATGTTGGATCGTCAAGTGCAGCTCCTTCCCTTGATGATTTGCCTGCTGCACGTTCCTCTTCTCCACCTCCTCGTCGGCACCGTGGCTCTATGATTAAGAGAGTGCTTAAAAGCATTTTCAGCATGTGCAAGACCATTGCCACAGAGACAAATGAGAACCGTCGCGACATCATCGAGATCAAGTCTCACTTTGGCCTTCCCACCGATCCCTACCGCGAGCTTCCCGAGTTTGATGACCCGTTTGCGGAGTGGGACACCCAAGGTGCCCAAGAAGAAGAAGAGGAGGGCAATGAAGAAGAAGAAGAGGAGGAGGACGACGACTCCGAGTGACTCCGCTGCTCTACACTTCCTTTTTGGCGCTTGATGCCAAAGGGGGAGTGAACTTATCTATTTGTGCCTTTGGAACAATGAACTTGGTTTGTAATAATTTGAATTTGGAACTTGGCTTGTAATAACTCTAATATTCGCTCGTGTGAGGCTATGTGAGTTTGAGACATTTGATTGTGTGCTTGTGGTGTTTTACCTACTTTTTATCTGCTAAGGACAGCTTATGCTAGATTGAAAAACTGTGTGTTGTACGTTTTTTTCGTCGTTTTGCTGAAGCCCGGAGAGTCCGGACTTTTTCCCGAGTATCCGAATTTTCCGACACTCCGGACCTGGCCCGGAGACTCCGGACTTCTCGGCACTGCATTTCTTTTCTCTTTTGTTGAGTGCATAATCTGTCATGAGCATTTCACCTTTTAACTCCGTTGCACTTCACAAGCACCCCACTATTGTAATACTCTCTTCTCGTCTTGTTGTGCAAAACTTTGGCCCTAATAGGACCCTTGATATTCAAAATCAAAATGCACATATTAAGGGGGAGTATTACAAAAGCTTTAAATATTCATTGTTTATCCCTTATATGACTTAAGTGTGTTGTCATCAATCACCAAAAAGGGGGAGATTGAAGAGTATCTTGGCCCCCTAAGTGGGTTTTGGTGATATAATGACACACACCTAAGTGGCTAATGAATTTACCTAGTCCATGAGTAGGTATTAAAATTATGTATGGCATCAAGCACAGCTCGTTGTCTACACAAAAGGAAAGTGGTGCTCTAAAAGGATTCCTAAGAAGGCTCATTTATTTTTACTTTTGAATTTGAGTCCTAGGAATGCCGTCCTATCAAGAGGGACAGGAATTATGTCTTCCAAGGGTCGAACAGGTGCTCTAGTTGCTAAAACAAAACCTATGAGAGACACCTTTGCACCAACACATACACGGGGATCTTTTCTTGGGTGCTGGCCTTGGAAGGCCGGAGTGTCCGGGTTTTACCCCGGAGACTCCGGACTTCCCGGATACTCCGGGTCATAAAGCCTCAACGGCTATATTCTGGGTGAGGGGGTATAAAAGCCCCCTCCACCCCTTCATTTACTTCTCTCCTTGCCATTTTCGTCCTGAACTGTTGCAAACTTCATTTACTCCTCCCCTCTCTCCCTTTGGCTCAAAGTTGGTGAGATTTGTTGTGGCAGTTAAGGAGGATTTGAGAGCAAGGGCTTGGAGAGTGCTAGTGAGCTGATTTCCCATCTCTAGAGCACCTCGTTCTTCGCTTGGTTGGCAAAATTCGTGTTTGTTACTCTTGGAGCTTTGAGCTCCTAGCCGGCTAGGCGTTGCCTTGGAGCATCCAAAGGTTGTGGCTGCCCAAGGAAGTTTGTATCACCCCGACATTGAGTAAGTAACTCTAGCTCGATCTTCGTGGTCGCTAGAGGGAGGAAAGTGACCTAGGTGTAAAGGTCCACCCTTCGTGGGTACCTCAACGGAGACGTAGACCTCAAGGTGTGAGGTTGAACTCCGGTAACAAATCTTGTGTCTCTTGTGCTTGTTCATCTTGTTGCATGCTTGTTTCTTTCTTGAACACTTATCTAGGGTTTGGTGCCGATCTACTTCGAGTTGAGGTTCCTACAGGTTTTGAGTGGATAAACAGGCTTGTCTCACCTCAGTGCATCACCTATTTTCACAGATTTACTTTTGAGCAAGTTTAAATCCTGTCGATTTAATTCCCCCCTAGCAGGCCGGACTATCCGGACATTTTCCGGATTCTCCGGATTTCCGAGTATCCGGAAAAATATCCGGAGTCTCCGGTTTCGGGTCTAACATTGCGAAAAAGTTTGTGATTTTCAGGTTCGACTATTCACCCCCCCCCCCCCTCTAGTCGACATCTTGATCCTTTCACTTTTTTCCACCTATGCACAAAATATGAATTGATCTTGTAGAAAGTGTACTCCACAATAGTCGATACTGGCATAGCACGGATGCCTTTGAGGACCTTGTTGAGCACTTCCGAAAGATTTGTATTGTTCACACCATATCTCCAACCACCTTCATCAAATGCGTTGGCCCACTTATGTTTATTGACCATCTGCTCCTCCAACCACTCTTTTGCTTCCGGATTCATCATTTGTTTTAGTTTCTCTAGTCTAATATTAAACATCCTCTCGGCTTTGGCTGCACACACCGATTTTAGCTGCTCTCTAACTTTCTTGTTAGCTTGCCTATGCCATATGTTCGCTGCAAAGTGTCGCATGCACCAACGACTCACGACGAGTTCGTACCCTTCCATGTAATCCTCAACCGCACTTAGTATTCCTTGATGGCGGTCTGAAACTATGCACACCTTCCTGAGACGTCCCACAACGTACCGACGGACCAAATGCAAAAACCAAGACCAGCTGTCAATATTCTCACTTTCAGCTAAGGCAAATGCAAGGGGTACCAATCTATCCTCACCATCAACACCAGTGGCGATCAACAAAACACCTCTGTACTTTCCAGTTAAGAATGTGACATCGACACTTATCACAGGTCTGCAATGCTTGAATGCCTCTACACATTGGGGGAAACACCAATACACCCGCTCCATTACTGGCTTCATTACACCTTTGTGGAGCTCCTCCTTTCCCGTAGTATGAGTGCACCACTTCGTACCCGGGTTGAAGTGTGTTATTGCTTGTAGGATTTTTGGCACCCTACCGTAAGCATCCTTCCAATCACCCCACAACATGGATATTGCATGTTGCTTACCTCTCCAGGCCTTTCCATAATTCACCATGTAGTTGCTGAAAGCTTTGATGGACTCAATGAGGGCAGCTATAGAAACATCGGGATCCTTATAAACCATGCCAGCAATCCGTCTAGAAATGTAACGAGCCGTGCATTGAGAATGTTCTTGTGCCACTTCCGACGTCCCACATGTATGAGGTTGGACAACTCTTGTGATTCTCCATTTGTTCCTATCATCAGGAAGTGGACGCGCCCACACCTTCCAAGCACAATCTTGTTGGCAAGCAACCGTGTATCTTGTTTTGGATGATGAATGAATCACATTATATGGCCTATGGTGCCGCACCGAGTAATCCCTTAAGAAAAACTTTAATTCTTCCAAGTTATCAAATTGCATTCCCTTGGTTATAAACAATTCACCACTGTCGGGATCTACTTCACTAAGATGTAACCCTGAATCACAATATGCCTTCCTCGGAACCGAATGGAAAACGGAAACTTCGTGTACATCAACATGTACAAACCTTCCAATTGCCTCAACTCTGTTTGAGTGAATTCTGGCACTCGAAATCCAGATAGAGTGTACATCGACCCTCTAGACGCCTCATCTACCCTCTCACCAAATAATGGAGTCTCTTCACCCAAAGAACTAAATTGGCGTATAGGATTTGCTCGAGCCATATGTGTTGGTTGGGTTGGTTGCCTAAGTGGAGTTGGGGTTGGTTGGCTAACTGGAGTTGGTTCTTCTTCTTCTTCTTCAGAGCTCACAGATATATCATCCCCATCTTCTTCCTCATCATCCTGATACTCACCAAAATTATTATTCAACCCACATCTATCAAAGTCATCTTCCCCATCTGAACCATTAGAACATTCCTCATCATCACCACCTTCTTCATCATCCTCATTATCATGAACCTCATTGTGTGGTACCATATCTTCCTGAGTTAAGTGTTCCACAGGCTCATCATTATGCGGTGAATCAACCGGAGAGTGAACATCAACAACTAACTCAGCACAACGAACTTGAGATTCTTTCACACACTCTTTGTAAAATAACCAATCATCGCCACAATTAATAGACATCATCACATAGTGACTTCTTTTCTCACCGGAGTCAAACTTTCCATGAATCCTTAATTCCTCCCCCTCATTACCAACCTTGAACAAAGTATTCACTCGGGTTTTAGTATCTTCAAATGTTGGAGGACTATCAAATCTTGCTACTTGTTGCCTCATGCTTTTAAACTCCCCATTGTCATCAACTATGCCACCCGAAAATATACGTACTAAATGATCCATCTACACACAACCCCAAATTAAATTGATTATACCAACCCTCATCTCACATATCAATACCATCTACACTATCCAACATGGAAATGATGAAATCCTACCATGCAAGAGAAACTAGACGATAAGAAGAGGTTAACATCGGTCACTTGAACGATACACTACACTAAATCATACCCGATTCGTACTCAATCATGCTATCTATCTCAAATCATTCACTAAACCTAACCACCTCAAATCCAACGAAAACGATGGAATCCGTGAAAACTAATTGGTTAGAATGGAGGAGTTACCTTCCACGAGCAATTTCCCACACTTTCCTCTTCAAAACGGGTGAGGGGTGGAGTGGATCTAGAGGGGGCGGAGGGGGGCGACGCCATGGGAGAAGGGAGGGAGCTCAGTTTGGGAGAAAGAAAGGAGGAGGAAGAAAGAAAAGGGGCCCGGCGGCCCCCTGTATGTTATGTGAGTCGCGCCAGGCCGCATGGCGCGACTCCTCATTGAGTCGCGCCACATGCCATGGCGCGACTCACTCGCCACCTCAAGCGCAACGCCGCACGCGCCCGGCCGACGTGGCGCCTTAGTCGCGCGGGCATGTGGCGCGACTCAATGAGGAGTCGCGCCACGCGGCCTGGCGCGACCAAAAGGCCTACTTTTTGCAATTTTAGTTGGGACCGGGTTATTTTTAATAAATTAGATTAAAAAGGATTAAAAAATAAAAAAAATCCGCGAAGAGCTTGCTCGGCTCGCGTACAGAGCACGCCGTCGCACATCGCGGCCGCAGTCGTCGATGCGGCCGCCCCTGCACCGCCTGCTGGGCTGTCGCCGAACCACTATGTGGCCCAAGAACGGCACACCAATCGCCCGCCTCCATGAGGTTGACCTCGCTAGGGCCAGGCGCGGCCCCAGATCCCTGCGTCGCGTCCGACCGTGAAGATCGCCGGCGCGCGAGCCGGCGGAGGCCGGCCATCCTATGGCACGCACGCGAGCCCGCATGGAGGAGGCGGCGGTGATGGCGGCCCGCACCCGCGCCGCGCTCGGCGCCCGTCCCTCCGGCGCCCACCCGTGCTCCTCGCCCCCGCGCCCGCCGTATTGCCCCGCCCGTGCTTGGCAGAGCGACTCGCTAGATCCGCCGCCGAGCAGCCGAGCTCCTCCCCACCGCCGCCCGCATCCATCACCACCCCGTCAGCTCCATGGCACTGGCACCCCCGCCGCTCGCCATGCTCCCTTCTTCACGCTAGTGCCGCCGCTCGGAGCGAAACGGAGGCGGCCAAGACGGAGGAGCGGAATGGAGTCGGCCGGCACAGAGGAGGTGGCCGACGCCCACGCCGCGCTCGACGCCCGTCCCTCCGGCACGGAGGAGGCGACCGCGGCCGTCTCCTTCTCCCACCCCTGACGTGCGGGGCCCATGCCAGCTAACGGCAGAATAACACATAAAGTAACGACAATGGCATAGAGCTCAGCAAAAATTACAACCAATGGCAATGAGCTCAAGTTTTAATTTTCTATGGCATAGAGCTCAACAGCTACAATTTTCTATGACATAGAGGGAATTTTCTCATACATTTCTCATCACTACAAATGTGTCTAAAATTTTCTAAACGAACACTTTGGGATGGAGAGAGTACTTTATAAGAGACATTTAGGTATTAAGAGCATCTCCAACGGTCTTCCTTTCCACAATCCAACTACTGTATTGGGAATATTTTTAAAAGACTGGTACTCTAGCAGATCCCTTTTAACCTTTTATTTTCTCAATAATTATCTGGACAAACCAATTCACCCTAACTCTCCCAAAGTAAATGATAAATGGGGAGTTGTGACTCTTACGATACAGTAGTTGGATTGGAATGAGACTATTGGGAAACTGTAAAAAATAATATTCCCAAAAACAATAAACCAGATGTTGAGATATCCTAATCAATTAGTTATTAGAAAAGATTAATTGGAGAACTGCTGGAGATGCTCTGAAGTAGCCCTTTGAAAACCAAACATAGTAGTGTAACTAAGCAATGGCGGACCCAGGATTTGAAGTTTGGGTAGTCCTGACTAAAAATTTCAGAATTCAATATGGCATAATCTAGTAGCAATTCGGTGTCCGAATGATACAAAATAATAAAAATTAGTTCAAATTTACAAATCACAATTATTCTTATGTTTCAGAAAAGGCAGTGCAATGTTCTTATGAGTGCTTTGCTTGTTTTATATGCAAGCCAACCACAGACTGTCAGGGTCAGGCATTACCTTGGCTTGCACGTGCCCACTGGGGGCGGTGGCAATGGAAATCGGAACCGGGTCCTAAACTCTTGATGCCTAGCGGAGAGCGCGGCTGGTCTCCAATCAATTCGGCAGTAGGCAGCCTTCAATTGAGCTGCAGACGCCGGGCTTTGGTTGCTGCAGGAGGGGGACAACGAGCGGAGATGTGCGGGGCCATTGCCTGTGCTGCGCTCCGCGAGGTTTTGACAAGCCGTTACGAGCCTGCCGCCGACGAGACCTGCTGGTCTGGGGGCGCCGGCCCGTCGGCCACTGCCGCCTCGAGTCCTTGACCGAGGCGAGGGAGGCAGGGCACCATCCGCCGAGGGCCGGGGTAGGGGGAGGTGTCGCGGCGAGGCAGCAACCAAGGCCGAGCGGTCGGCGACGCGGTGTACGAACTGGATCCACTACTTGGTGCCCTTGCGTCGATTTGGGCCATAATCGGAAGCGGTAAAAAATATTTGGGCCAAAAACAGGGTAGTCCTAGACTTACCTGGACTACCCCGTCTTTTTTGCTTTTTAGCCTTTTTGCGAAAGATTTTCACAAGTAGACCCTTTTTGGAAAGATTTCAAAAAATGGACCCTGAGCTCGGCACCGTGGATCATGGCGCCGAGCTTACATGCCTCGGCGCCACAGATCATGGCGCCGAGGTCTTGGGCCAGTAAGAAATGCAATTATCATCAATTAATCGCAATCAAGTTAAAAGGCTCCCAGACGCGGTCGCTCGAGCGCGCTTCCCGCCGTCTCCCTCGCTTCCCGACCACCTCCCCTTCGAAATGGCTAGTCCCACTCCCACCGTCCGGAATCCCTCACAAACCGCAGCGCCACCGCTGCGACCCCCACCGCCACCGCCACCGCCTCCTCCTCCTCCTCGCCGCCGCCGCTGCGATGATCTTCCGCCCCGGCACCGCCGTGTGGGTCGAGCACCCGGACCTCGCCTGGGCCGAGGCCGAGGTCGCCTCCTCCCCCGCCTCCCCGTCCTCGTCGATCACGGTCGTTCTATCCACCGGTGTCAAGGTGACGGCCTGACTCATTGCTGCGTGCGCTGCAGCCTACGTGTTTGTTGAATTACCTGGCGGCGGATTGGGTTGGCTAACTTTGTAGCTGGGTTGCGGCCGTGGGCAGGCTGTGGTGGATGGCAGGAAGGTCCTGCCACGGGACACGGATACCGACATTGGGGGTGTCGACGACATGACCAAGCTCGTCTACCTTCACGAGCCTGGGGTTCTCTGCAACCTCTCGCGGCGATACACGCTCAACGAGATATACGTGAGTGCGCGCCCACCTTTTCTGCTCTCTCTGTGATCTCACAGTGTCCCCTGGTTGCACATGCATTGGTCGTCTGCTCTACCAAGTCGTGTTGAAGGTGGATCATGTCCTCGTGTAAGATCACATGTGTTCAATATATTTGGAACGGGGGAAGCGGTTCCTTTCTCGATCCGTGTTAGTAAATGTTATGTTTGGTCAGAACATGGTGTTTACATCGGTTTCTAGATCACCTGCTGATGCGTGGTGTTATTCGTACCATGTGTTATTCTGACTATTCTGTTGGTTTAATTTATGTAGACATACACAGGGCGCATCTTGATTGCTGTAAATCCATTCGCGAAGCTGCCTCATATGTACGATATGCATATGATGGAGCAGTACAGAGGTGTGCAGTTCGGTGAATTGAGTCCACATGTTTTTGCCATCGCCGATGCAGCATACAAGTACGAAACATGGAAACCTGCTTACAGCTTGTTAAAGATTATAGTATGGAGTGTTATGTGACACATTTCTCTCTTTATTGAAGAGCTATGGTTAGCGAGAACCACAACCAGTCCATATTAGTCAGTGGAGAGAGCGGTGCTGGGAAAACAGAGACCACCAAGCTGATTATGCGATATCTTACTTTTGTTGGGGGCCGTGCAGCTGGTGATGTCCGCTCTGTGGAGCAACAAGTGCTAGAAGTAACTTTCAGTTTTCTCATCAATGCTTTTGGCCATGATTAGTGTGTCCTGTAAAAGGCTTTATGTATTCCCAACAGTTTTTCCCCTAAATTAATTTTGCCTGTATGTTTTCTCAACTCTGCATCTTTTCTGCTCTCATTTCAATGTAGTCAAATCCACTGTTGGAGGCTTTTGGTAATGCACGGACAGTGAGAAATGATAACTCCAGGTGAGGTTTCTTCATTATTTTTCTTTGAGTCAGTCAACTTGTTTCACTATTTTTGGTCAGAAGAAAGCTTGTTTGATTCTTTTGTTCAGTGCAACTAGAATACTAGATACATCTATCATTTGATATTCTTAGAACAGTAACGGTGCTATAGTTATTGATTTAACAAAAAGTTGTAACAGCGTAGTTGTAACCCTCATGATCAAAATAAATGAAGCTCGAAACTCCTATTTGTATGCTCGAAGATGTGGGGGAAAAGCTGTAGATAAGCATCATGACACTTGCTGGTGTACTGTTTTCCTGCATATAACCATATTTTTACTTACTAGTATTATTTGATTGCAGCCGATTTGGGAAATTTGTTGAAATTCAGTTTGACAAATCTGGTAGAATATCTGGGGCTGCCGTTCGAACTTATCTCCTTGAACGGTCACGTGTTGTGCAAATATCTGAGTCTGAAAGGAATTACCACTGTTTTTATCAACTCTGTGCATCTGGGCAGGTTTGTCTATAGACCTAGTTTCGATTGTATTGATTCTTATCCCTGAGACTAATTATAATGCCCCTCTTAAAATTTGGCCTGGAAATCGTCTGCTTTGTTTTCTAGAGGCCAAAACATTTCAATTTTCATGAGTATTAAACCTCTTTCAGGAGCTTCCAAGATATTCAGATAGTCATGAAAAATTGAATATATGTCATAAGATAAGATGTCGTCATCTGTAATCTGACAGAAATTTCAACTTACAATAAGACTTGTAAAGAGGGGAAAAAAGAACAGATATCACTAAGAAGTGAAGGTTCGTCTCAAACATAAAGGGATTGAAGTGACTGTTTGGTAGCAGTTTGAGAACATAAAGCGAACTAGAAAAATGGTTTTGGGTGTTAATTCTGGACAACTGAAACCTTGGGGTAAAATGGACATCATTTCATAAAATAGATGCTTTTGGTTTATGGAATCATTTCATCCTCCGTATCGGAATACTTGTCGCCATTAGACTTTTTTCTACAACCTTGACCATTCGTCTTATTAAAAATTATGCAAGTGCCATCTATTTTGTTTGCTACATGCTTTATTATTGTAGGAATTTTAAACTTGACTTACCGTTTTACATATTTGTAATGTTTTTTTGAATAAAATGAATGGTCAAAGTTGCAAGAAAAAGTCAACGGCGACAAATATTTCGATACAGAGTATTTTGGTATTTGTATTGATTACTCAACCGAATGATTTGCATCATCACGAGAGAGATTGGGACTCTGTTGGGTTAAAGTTAAACCTGCATGCAGGGCAATATTTATAAATATATGTTGTATTATCAATCATGTAAACTTCTACGAAACTGTATGTGCCATAATTAAGAGGTATTTAGCTCATAACTGATGCCTTGTGCTATGTAAATTTGTATTGCCAGGATGCAGACAAATACAAGCTTGCTCACCCTAGGAACTTTAACTATGTGAATCAAAGCCATATGTATGAATTACAAGGGGTCAGTGATGCAGAGGAATATTTAAAAACACGAAGAGCAATGGACATCGTTGGTATATGTTTTTCTGATCAGGTTCTTCCACTCATTCCTACACTGGGAAAGAAAATCACTCAATTCTTTTTTTCTCTTGATTAATAACTTTGATTCCTAATGCTACTTATCACTCTTAGGAAGCTATATTCCGAACTGTGGCTGCTATCCTTCATCTAGGGAATATTGCATTTTCTCCTGGAAAAGAGTTCGATTCATCTGTTATTAAGGATGAAAAATGCAAATTCCATCTCCAGACAGCTGCTGATTTGCTTATGTGAGTATTTTATTAATTTTATTCTGTCTTCTTACCTGCTTCTGTGCTGTATCACAAAAATGTGAAGTGAACATGTTACTTTTTGATACTGCCATAGTGTGTTTGCATTTTTCTCTTTCTTGTTAATTATGTTTTTCCAACTTTTTGATATACTTTTACAGAGATAGCTAACAGGTGTTGCCTCACCATGAACTCTTTGCATTCAAAACCCTGAGTCTCCTAGAGTGACCCAAAGTTAAAAGGGATATGCCCCGCTTCACAAAAGGCAGCCTTTTGCATACAAGTAGCAACCTGATTTTGTTCACGCAAAATTGACAAATGCTGTGGTTTTCTGTTTTTCTTTACTAACAGCCAAACTAACTCCACGTCATGCCATTAATGTAGTGAAGGAATATCTTATGCATTAATGACTCTGTTAAATCTTCTAAATTACATATGTCTCATGGCATTCACTTTATTTTATCAAGCTCATGAAATAGCTTCCTCATTTGAAACTTGTAACTTTCAGAGAAGGCTACCAGTAGTCCAGTACTTTCCTAAAGCTTACTCATTCAGTATGGACATTGCTTTGTAGATACTACCACCGTTCTTAAATATATGACACCACTGACTGACCAACAATATCTGTTTAATGAATTTGTTGAATAAAGTAAATTGAGTACCAATACATCTATAGTCAAATGTACTTTAGATTTAACTTGTAGGTTAACCTATCTGCGTAACTATTTGTAGAAACATATAACGGAGGTAGCAGTAGCACTATGTTCTTTTTTAGAAATATAAGATATTAACAGTACTCATGATCATATGCCTCGTGATTCTTCGTGAGCACCACCAATTTACCATTATTCATAATCATGTTATGTCTTTTTTTTAAGGAAAAATCATGTCCATATAATAGAAATTCTTGTTTGTTTATCTGTAGGGTCGATGCAGGCCTTTTGCTTTCAACTCTGTGTTATCGTACAATTAAAACTCCGGAAGGAAACATAATCAAGGCAGTTGACAGTTCTGCAGCTATCATTGGTCGTGATACTCTTGCAAAGACTGTTTATGCTCGACTATTTGATTGGTATGACTGTGTCTCTTCATGTTGTTTTACATTTTTTATTGTTGTGCTTATAGTGTGGCTACTGCAGGCTTGTTGACAACATTAATAAGTCCATTGGGCAGGACGTGGAGTCAAGGTCACAGATTGGGGTCTTGGACATCTATGGTTTTGAGTGTTTCAAATATAACAGGTCAGCTTTTCAGTCTTTCTTTCAAAACTAACAAGCAACGGCTCACTTGCCTTTAAGCAAAAAAACAAAATTTTAAGTTTGTGTTTGTGGCTATTCTTCACAAAGCTGCATGATTCAAAAATATACATAGTACAAGTATTTATTAGATGCTGATATTTTGTACAAACTTCAAAAGGAGAGCCAAAGGATTAGTTCGCCTAGCACGAAGCGGGTTAACCAATTTTGAAGTTTGTGCTGGTGGCTATTCTTGAATGAACTACATACAAGTCTCAATGTTATGGGCTTGTGTTCCTGGGGAGGGAGAGGGATGTGACAGGCAGACATTGTGGTGGAGGCGCAGGAGAATAGAGAGAGCCAAAGGCCTGAGAGCTAGTCAGCTAGAGAGTTAAAGGGTTAAACCCTTTACTTCTTTCTTGATTCAATTGGATACATGGGGCTCTATTGAATAGAGACTCGACTTGATCGTTGAGCAATCTAATCTCTAGACGCTTCCTAAACTGTAACCTATTTTGCAAGACACACGGTGGTCGCCTGGAGCTGCTGCTACAGTAAACGTGGGTACTGTTATGCCCAGTGCGATTATTAATGCAGTGCTAATTTTTATTATATTCTAGGAGCAAAAGCGATGCCAGATTTTGTTGCCAAATAATTAGCAAGCTCGTAACCCAGTAATTATAGGCATGTTTAGTTCCCCTGATTTCTGTTACATAGCACGCCCTTCCGCAAGGATTTATGAATAGGGTAAGGATCCCATTGAAAAAATGCCTAAGTTGTAAGAGAACTTCAAATGGAACCTCATCAATGGTAATGAAAAAAAGGAAACTTTGTACCCTTTCACCTTTTCTGGTGTTGTAAACTTATTGATAAAAAAATGTAGTAGGCATGTTCTGAATCTAGTGTCCCTATATGATACAGCAGCATTTTAGTTGATAATATTGCAATGTGCCGGGAAACCCCGGCATTCCTTTGATTCATACACTTTGGTTGAATCTTTTTAGTGAGAAATTGTAGCATGCCTATAAAGGTTAGGACACAGACACGTAAAAAGAAACGAGAAATAAAGAAGAAAAACAGAGTATGCTAAAAGCTACATATAGTACAATGCATTTCCAAACCTACAGTAGTAGCAATTTCACATTTATGCTTTAGCTCTATTGTCAATACTGTTGACAGTCTTCTATTTCGCTAATTTTTATCGTTCCTCAATTTCTGATGACCCTTCCTTCTGCTAGCTTTGAGCAGTTGTGCATCAATTTTGCAAATGAAAAGCTCCAACAGCATTTTAATAAGGTATTTTATGACCCTGCCTCTCATGCTCGCTTTCACGGATATAACTATTTGATTCCTTTTTCCTTTTGTTAATTTCTTGATCCAGCATGTTTTCAAGATGGAGCAGGAGGAATATAAAACAGAAGAAATCAATTGGAGCTACATTGACTTTGTTGATAACCAAGATATATTGGATCTTATTGAAAAGGTCTAAACTTCTGAGACTAAGAGAATCTACAGTTACATTTGAAATATCCTCTGTTATGCTATGGTGTTATGAATATTGAATGCCAATATTGTGTTGTTCGCTCTGATTTTCTATCAATTGCCATACCAGTGTGCACAAATAATGAATCTGATATGGTCTTGACATACCCTGTGGGCTGTGGCATGTGTCAGTGAAGTTTGTTACTGTTGGAGTATAAGTGAATTGGCCACCTTTCCTCATCAGCTTAAGCTTTTGGGTTGAACTGGTTGGTGCATGCAACTCAATATGGTATCAAAGCCAGAGGTCTCGAGTTCGAATCCTGGCGGGCGCGTTAATTAAAATAATTACAGCCCACTCCAATATTCCACGTATGCGGCCTGGGGGAGCCTGCACGTGAGGGGGAGTGTTGGAGTATAAGTGAATTGCCCACCTTTACTCATCAACTTAAGCTTTTGGGTTGAACTGGTTTGTGCATGCAACTCTATAGTTACATTTGGTGTGCTAGTTATATTTGATTTACCCTTACCAGCTTGACTAAATGTATTGTTTTTTTCCTTTCTCCCTTCTGATTGTGGCATTGGGCCTATAGCTGTGCAGCTTATATTATTTAATGTATATTAAATAGAGTTCTAAACGGAATTCTGAATAATCTAATAGCAATGCAAACAGAGCTAATAGTTTTAGCTCTCCCCATCGAGTATGGAAAGGGTACAAGTTCATTTGATGCACATTTTTCCAGTTGACAACAGTCTCTAACTCGTACATGGCACTTTTAGAGAAGTGGCATTGCTGTTGTATGTATGTCAAAACATTACTCTTAATAATATTTTACATTTTGTACATAAAATAAGTAATCCACATAGCTCTGGGTCCAGTTATGAGCGAGGAATGACAGTACAGTCTTTTGCTTCCCGATGTACATGCAATTGAACAGTTGAACTTCTGAAAATGGCATTTTCACTTCATGTATTATTAGTGTAATGTAGTGCCAATGTGTAGTGTTGTATTTTGTTCTTGTAATCTTTCCACCATTTATGTTTCAAGATAGCATATTATCTGAATGAGTGAAACATCTTTTAAAAAATGGATATATTAAAAAGATATAAGGAACTGTACAAGATAACAGCAAAATGGGCACAAAAGTACCCAAAAAGGGGAAAAACTTCTGGAAAGGGCTAAAGAGGCTAAGCTAAATTAAAGAATGAAACATATTCCAAAATAATCCCTTTAATCACTGTATGTCATTTGGAATCCCTTTTTGACATGTCTGAGTGGATATTTAACTGGATGCGCATATTATACTCAAGATTTTATCTTACAAGATTTGTAGAAAATGACATCTTGCAAATTTTCTTCTATTGTTATGTTACTTTATCTACTTGTAACTTGTATATTTATATGACAATGCTAGTTATGTTTTGTTTTGCAGAAACCAATAGGCATAGTTTCACTATTGGATGAAGCATGGTAAGGTTTCTCTGTTTTTTATCAAACACTTATGAGTTCAACATTCTGACTTCTTTTTAGTCTTGTTAAACAGTATGCTTGGAAAGTCAACACATGAAACTTTTGCAATGAAGTTGTTTCAGAATTTAAGAGCACATCCAAGACTAGAAAAGCCAAAGCTCTCAAAGACAGATTTTGCGCTATTTCATTTTGCTGGAAAGGCATGTCCTGTGAAACCACATTTCTTGTAAGATATGCTTAGCATTTTGTTTCCCTTGACTAGGTTAAAACATGTGACAATGACTCCTCTCCATTTTGTAGGTGATCTACCAAACTGATTTATTTTTAGAGAAGAACCGGGATTATGTTATCGCAGAGCACCAGAACCTTTTGTCTTCTTCGAAATGCTCATTTATTTCTGGCCTCTTTGCTTCACATCAAGATGATCCATCAAAATCATCTTATAAGTTCTCTTCAGTAGCTTCACGATTTAAGGTATAGTAGTGCACATCGTTGTTTTCTAGCTGTTGCTTTACGCACTGTTTCTTGGTTATTTATCTTCATTTCTGTGGCCAGTGTCACAGTGTGGTATTATATATTTATATACAGCTTTTTTGCATGGTACAAATAATATTTGTATTATTTGCTCACTGATAATAGAGGGAAACAAGAAAGCAGCATGCTAAAACATATTTCCAATATTTACAAGATTATATTCTAGATTTTATTACATATATATAAATTTTAGTTTCTTGCAGCCAGAGAAACATGTTTGAGTTCGTTCATGAATTTCTCTGTGCGCATGCACACCTACTGTGCACTCAAGTTAATTGAACATTAAGATTTTTTTAAAAAATCCTCAAGACTAAATACATGCATATTTTAAATTTCATTTTTTGTTTGATTATACTTATGATATGGTCAGTTATCTAATCCCAACAGCAACAACTCCAAGCACTAATGGAGACACTTAGCTCAACGGAACCTCATTACGTCCGTTGTATAAAGCCAAATTCGCTCAATTGTCCGCAGAAGTTTGAAAATGGCAGTGTACTACAGCAACTACGTAGCGGGGTTAGTGCCATTAATTTTCTCCCCAAACTCAATGATTTCTCCATTGAAGTTTGTTTCATGTCAATGATTTCTCCATTCTGCTACTTTGTTATGATATGCTTCAGAAACTCGTCTTTGTTCTGATATGCTTCATCCTGGGATCATAGAAGCTACTAATTTAGTTACTTTATTTATTGGATTTAACTGCAGGGTGTCCTTGAAGCCATTAGGATAAGTCTTGCTGGTTATCCCACACGAAGAACATACTCTGAATTCATTAATCGCTTTGGGCTTATTGTGCCAGAACATATGGATGAAAGGTAATATTTTAACATTGTTGATGAATACTTTAGAACCTCCTTACAATATGTCAACTTTCAATAGTATATTTGCAATGATCAACTTCTATTATGTTTCACTTTGTGAAGTTTTATCATCACATCAATATAGAGTAAAGGATTATTGATACATTTCTTCTTCCATTATTGCAGGTTTGATGAGAGATCACTGACACAGAGGATCCTAAAGCAACTAAACCTCGAGAACTTTCAAGTACAGTATCCTAGCTCCTTTTTCTTCTTTTTTCTGCAAAAACATAGTGCAGATGCTTACAAGCACGCACGCAGTCACCCCCACGAACGCATGCACACACATCTTACCTGTATGAACGAACTGGGCCAGCAGATCTTGGGATCTATGTAGTCACCCTTAAATGCTTCATTGTCGATGGGCATGTGGCTTCTACTGAGCTGAAAATTTGAGCACCCATGTTGAGTTAGAGACTTCAACCCAGGTGGGCAAGTTCCACTAAGCAATTGAGATATGCTCAATTTGCACATTGTCCTAATTCTATCCAGCCTTGGAGCATGGAAATAGTACCCTTTTGGTGTTGAGCCTATTTTAAAACTAAGAACATTAACTGCACTGCATTGAACTAGCACCTATTAGTTCTGCTGCCAATTTTTCGTAATTGCTTTCCCTATTTTTTGTGTCACTTAGCTAAAATGTCAAGGATATAAGAAGTCATTCTTCAGGTCTTGGAATGAATAATGAAATTTAAGAAGCAAAGGTAGACACACCCTTTCTCTTTTTAAGACAAAATATCTATATCACCAGCAGAATTAGATAAACAACCAGAGAGGCAATTGTTGCATAGATCGTGTATGGAGAGAGGTGCTTCTTTGTGTGGCCTTTTGAGTGTTATATTTCGAGTTAACTGAAGGGTTGATTCTACCTGCTTGCCCCTGCAAGTGCACTAAAGTTTGTGCTACTCCTGTTGCAAGGGTGAAGCACAGAAGCTTCCCCCTGAATGGACTTTTTTATGAAAATGGGAATTAGATTTGAATGATGTATTATGAGTCTGATTGTATTCTTCAGCTTGGCAGAACAAAAGTTTTTCTCCGGGCTGGCCAGATTGCTGTTTTGGACTCCCGACGTGGTGAGATTCTGGACAATGCTTCCAGGATTGTGCAGGGTCACTTTCGAACCTTTGTTGCTCGCAAGAAATTTCTTTCAACGAGGAAAGCTTCTATCTCCATTCAAATATATTGCCGAGGTATGACGGATCTTCTGTGTTTCATACTTTGCATGCTCATTCGTCAGTTCTTTCTACAAGACAACATGATTACTTACTGTGTGATAAAGCTGCAGCAGTTCCAAAGGCCTGAAATAAAGTAACAAACAAATTCTTTTAAAAAATGCAAAAACTGCTACTTTCCACTAATAGTATAAATCTTTTCATGTGCTTTCGACTCTGTTAAAAAAACAGTGCTTTCGACACCAGTGTATTTGGATTGGTTGGTCCAAATAAATGGATCTATGTTAGCTGTCTTTAGTTGTTGAATTATGCACAATGGTAAAGATCAACTGGACCAAATAGGTGGGACCCACAAACAAATAAACCAAATATCAAATGCAACCATCCCAGCAATAGTACAGGTGAGAGTGTGAAAAAGATGGGAGGAAGAGGAGAGAAATTTATATTTTATTCATATGGGCAGCCCATAACACCATGGATGGCACTATGGATTGGTTGCACAATGTTTATTGATGGGTTGCACGTATTCTTTATTCCCTATGAACTACTTTGTTGCAACATTGTGGCCGCCCTATTAATGCCATAACTTACCCTTGCTACCATATTCTGTTCATTTGATGCGCTTTTTTAAGCAAGTTAGGAGAAATCAATCGACCAATGTTTTAGAAAAATCTTATTACAGAGGAGTCGTATTGATCCAATATTGTTAATGACTGATGCATTACAGTTTGGTCCTCAAAGTAATGTTCATTGACTTTGGTTGCTCTGCAGGGTGTTTAGCGCGAAATGTGCTTGAAGCTAAGAGACAGATAGCAGCAGCTGTTTCGGTTGAAAGATATGCTCGAAGATGGTTGTGTCGTTGTGCATATTTGCATCTTCGTTCTGCTGCTCTTGTGATCCAGTCTAGCATTCGCTATATGTTAGCAGTTCAGACCTTGCAGCACTTAAAGAATGCTAAAGCATCTACTGTTATACAGGTCTTTCTCATTTTTTATTCTCGTACCCCCATCCCATCTTTGATACTCAAAACCCCACCCCCGCCTCACTCTTAAATTCAGTCTGTATGCGTGGTAAGGTAAGGCTACCTAGTGAAATAGGAATGCTATTCTAATTGATTGCTAATATCTTTGGTGCAATTAAGAAATATCTGTATCTCCTGCTCTCTCCCTCTTTCCTGGGGATCAAGGTATGACCATTAGTTTTAAATTCAAGACGGGGAATTGTTTCATTGGATTGATCAAGGTAGGATCATTAGTTTTAAATTCAGGTCATATAATTATTTCATTGGATCGAGGATTTAATTTTCCTTTGTAAATATTAATTACTTTTTTAGACCCGAGGCCCCATGGCCCTGGTTCTATTGAAAGCAGTATGAGAGTTTTGCTGGGGTTACCAGCTTTACAAGAATTAGCCCATTTCTACACACAGCTTAGGAGATAGAAACACACACACACACAGAGACTCTCCTGCTCCCGAGTTAGCGAGAAAAAGAGAAACAGGTTCATGACCAACAACCACCAATTGAAAGAAAGAACAAAAGGCTTCAGCCGAGATTGCAGGGGACTCCTGTCCACCCAGCCAAAAATAGACGACCCATGTCGGTCTTCTCAGCACTCTGCACTCCCCATCTGTGAATTCAGTAGGTCACCTCGCTGTCTTCAGAGATCAGACCTTCTCCAGCCCTTGGGTTAGTTTGCGCACCACTTCGTCCTGCCTTTGACGCCCCTCCACAGATAGCATCCTGCTCCAATGGTGCAGGAAGCCAAGAGTCTAGCTTGAGATTAGTGAACTCTCCAAGTCCAGTTGGGATCTGATCCCAACCCAAACTATCTCTAATCCAACACCACAAACACCGCAGGGGGGCATAAATCTTAATGGTTATTGTATACTTATGCTCTTTTTAGTTTAACCATTGTTCATCTAGTTGATGTGACAGACCCTGTCAATTTAATATATAGGCTTGGTGGAGGATGCAGAAGCTCCATAAGTTCCATCGGCAATACCGACGGGCAACAGTTCTCATCCAGTGCTGTTGGAGACAGAAGCTTGCTAAAAGGGCATTGCGGAACCTTAAACATGTATGAACTATAGCAACTATCTACATTCTGATTTATCTTGAAAGTATCTGGTTGGAACCATGGAAATAAAAACTAAAATATTTGGAACCTTCCTAAATTTATTCTAAATAAAATAATTCTTTGTAATCTTGACATGTTGGTAGCTTGGGTTGCTTCCACAGGTAGATTTATTTTGTTTACAAGTTGTGACAAACGATACCACCTTTAATTTATTCACTATTTCCCGTTCTTTTGCACTAAATTTGTATTGTTAACTAAAAAATAGTTCTATAAAGAAATTGGGTGATGAATTGATGGCACCTTTCTTATAATCCATTCAGGAAATTCAAAGCTGACATTTTGCACGTGATGATCATACCTATTTCATCATGCTTAAAAAAATCCTTTCCATTCCAGATGGCCACACTGTAACTATCTCATTCTTGCATGTCCTAGATTTTTACACACCAAGGTACATGGTAACAAACATTTATTAACATTTATCCTGGTCCGTGTGAAACCTTGTGAAGTATATTCTACATCTTTCATCAAAAGCTTGAGCTTTGGGTGACTAGTTGATCCATGAAACCCACTGGCACACCATTCCGTAGTTCATTTCATTTACCTTTTTTTTGTCAAATGTATCCATATCATGTATTATTGAAGATTCACATGTCATGCAGCATAATTATGTAGTATGTTGATAATTTTTTGTTCATTCTTTAAGTACTTAATTTGAGTTTCATCTCTAACCTACCCCAACTTGCTTGGGACAAAAGGCTATGTTGTTGTCAAGTACTGAATTTCTCCATTTTCAAGGCTGCATATGAAGCTGGAGCTTTACGTGAAGCAAAAGGCAAACTCGAGAAGAGCTTAGAAGATCTCACTTTGCGATTCACCTTAGAGAGGAGGCAAAGGGTATGCTTTGATGAGATAGATATCTTTTAATGTAAAAACTTTCAAAATGAAGTGCTTTAATTACCCTATCAAGTACATGATGCTCTCTACATAGATGTCAAAACGTGAAGGACTACTATTTTAAGGACTTGAGGGACAACAATTAGCAGCAAAGCATCAAAAGTAGTTTAACATAATCTATGTTTTCTTCATATTCTCAACAGCCCAGTTGAAGACTATTATTTCTGTTGTCAAAGATATATATTTTGTCTCCATATTGATTCTTTTTTTACAGTGATCAATTATATTATCCCATGTGTGTACACAGCTTGCTGCTGAAGAGTCGAAGGCATTGGAGATATCTAAGCTTCTCAAAATCTTGGATTCAGTGAAGTTAGAATTAGAGGCATCAAATGCAGAAAATAAAAACAATTGCAAGAAAATTGCCTCACTCCAGCATCAATTAGAGTTATCATCCAAGGATCAAGAAGCTCTGCGTAGCAGTCTTTCTCAAATAGAAGAACTGAAGAGGGAGAATTTTTCACTGAAGGTGGTTTTCCAGCTATAAAATTTTAGCCTGCGTCTCTACATGAAGTTCTATATGCATTCAGCATTTGATGTTACTTTCCAATTTTTACGTATGTGCTACTCACTTTTTTGGCTCTCACCAATGTGGTGTTAGTGACGGATTCATTTTGCTCTTAATGTTCTGATATATTTGTATTCTAGTTTGTGATTTCTCTTAATTGCATGCATTTAGTGCCTTTTTCAAACTAAACAGGTTGTAATATAAGCACTCCTTAATGAATTATCCATATCAATTCCAGTCCATATTATGTTAGCTTTCATAGATTTGTTGAATCAGTGATCTAATTTCTAAAGGTCTTCCTGTAATGCAGGAAAAGAATGATGAAATGGAACAAGAGCTATTAAAAGCTCAAAAATGTAGCCATGATAATATGGACAAGCTGCACGATGTGGAAAAGAACTATGTGCATCTCCGGGATAACTTGAAAAAGTAAGGATTTGTTCACAGTAATATCTTAGAGCTCAGGTATTTAAATACAAATATCAAGTGTTTTCTAAAAGATGAGCATTTTGTACTGAAACATTTTAAAATCATCTCCGGGATAACTTGAAAGGTAAAGATTTTCTTACAGTAATATGTTAGAGCTCAAGTATTTAAATACAAATATCAAGTGTTTTCTAAAACATGAGCATTTTGTACTGAAACATTTTATTATTTTTTCTCATATAAGTACCAGTTGGTACTTCCAGGTACCTTTTTATTAATTTCTTGCTAGCCGTTGATCTGAGAAAGATATTTAAAAATAAATCAAACTGGGTATGGGCCCACTGTTTTTGGCATTTGGTCCCACATATTTGGTACTTCTCAGTACTTTTCTTTAGGTACTTCCTATCTTTCTACCGTCCGATTCATCTGGATGGACGGCTCTCATTTTTTCAACCATTCTAAAAACCCTCATGAAATAAAATTATTCTTATTATGATTACATAGACAAACCCTATTCACTAAATATGTGGACCTTTTCCATACAGCTTGGAGGATAAGATCTCAAATTTAGAAGATGAGAATCATTTACTGAGACAGAAGGCCTTAAGCTTATCTCCAAGGCACAGCAGAACTGGGGTATATGGATTTATTTCCTATTCATTCTAGAAATACATCCATTTCTTTCTCTATATAAATAAATGTGTATTCTGTTCATTTGAATATTCTGAATTAAGAACTTCAACGTTCTGATGAATGTTCTTATATTTGTTCGTAGAGCCATCAGATTGGGGTTTCACCATGCAGCCCAAGGTCATACTTTGTAAGACAGCGCAGCCTCACTATCATTTTCAACTTAGATTCATTTTGTCTACTGATAAATGAATTTTCGTCTGCCTTCAGGAATCTTCACCTGTAAAACTTGCACCTCTCCCACATAACATTACAGAACCAAGAAGGTCGAGGATGAATTCTGATAGACATGAGGTTGAGTATATTTTTCTCTAAATAGAAAGAACACTATGTTTATGTACATTTTCTTCTAGATATCAGTCATCTCCAGGATGTGTGTTTCTTTTTGGTATGAATAGCATACTCAAGCATAAAAGTGACATTTTCAGGATTATCATGATGTGCTCCAACGGTGCATCAAAGATGATATGGGATTCAAAAAGGGAAAACCAGTTGCAGCCTGTATCATTTACAAATGCCTTCTCCATTGGGGAGTATTTGAGGCTGAAAGAACTACTATTTTTGACTTCATAATTCACACAATTAGTAGCATCCTGAAGGTTAGACCCTTTTCTATATGGTTAACCATGTGACTGAGGTTCTCTGGTTATTGGGTTCAACATTTTCCTTTTCAGACAGAAAATGAGAACGACATTTTGCCCTACTGGCTGGCCAATACGTCTGCCCTACTATGCATGTTACAAAGAAATTTAAGGTCAAAAGGATTCATCATGGCGCCCTCTCGATCGTCTTCAGATACCCACTTAAGTGAAAAGGCAAATGAAGTGAGTTCCATCCCATTGAACTTATTCACTTTTCAGAAATGAATTTTGCGGCTCTTTTGTACATGCTGTTTGGATTTAAGGATCAATTTATCTCTGGAAATCAGCTTGTTACTAGCAGCAACAAGTTATGTTGGTATTAGCCAGTATGTTTGTACTAATAGTAGGTTATTTAGCGATCTTTGAAAGATATGACTCAATGAAACTAAGAACATACAAAAACTTGGGAAGAGTAGACAAATGCGGAGAATGGGTATTTGGCATGGCAGCTGGGGTTATCAATTCTAAGAAATGGGGAACCTGAAATCTGTTCCAAAAATGTAAACAGAGGCAATAGTGGACCTTGTTGCTTATAGTACTAATATCGTTACTATCTGATGATAAAACATGCTTCCTCTGTTTTTAAATATATGATGTTTATAAAAAGTTAATTAGTTCATTTTTATTTACAATGGATTAGTGTATAATTACTATCTGAAATTGATTGTCGGAACATTCATAAAGACATTCAGGTCTCCTTTGAAAGCCTTTGGACAACGGACAAGCATGTCACACATTGATGCTCGATACCCGGCCATGCTATTTAAGCAACAACTTACTGCTTCCTTGGAGAAGATCTTTGGCTTAATTCGTGACAATCTAAAGAAAGAGATATCGCCTCTTTTAAGTCTTTGCATTCAGGTATATGATCGATCTTGTAGCCCAAGTGGCTTGCTGATTGCGTCCAGCACAAATTTTTCTATCTGGAAGTTCTTTGCTGGAGGATGCACATTTTTACCAGTTCATCTTGGAAAGCAACAACTTCAACCTTCTATTTATGTTGATAAAAAGGCACCAAAA
Source organism: Cenchrus americanus (assembly GCA_947561735.1). NCBI lineage: Eukaryota > Viridiplantae > Streptophyta > Magnoliopsida > Poales > Poaceae > Cenchrus > Cenchrus americanus. The sequence continues at coordinate 65,306,478 of OX387240.1, forward strand.
CTTGCTCGAGGAAGCAGTGGAAGGAGAGCGAGCTCGCCTGACGTGGCCATACAGCAACCAATAAGTACTCACTGGGATCGGATTGTTAAGTTTTTGGACTCATTGATGGATAGACTACATAAAAACTTTGTGAGTTACTCGATGCAAATGATTGGTGTATACTCCAAATGTGCAAACATTCTATTGGCAAATTCCATTTAAGGCAACTAAAAATTTAATTGATTTTATAGCATCATAGTCATGCAAGTGTAATTCCTAAATCCCCTGAAATAGGTAGATAGCCATTAATCAATGAATATCATAAACCATAACCATCTTGCCATGCTCTAAGTCTAGAGTGAAATGTGAATCCTAAAGTTAATGGAGAAAAGAATTGTAGGGAGATGAAGACTCTGATCCATTAGATTAGTGTTTGTTGAATGAATGGAAATACCTTCTCACAATCCCAGGAAGTGGGGGCATTGACTATACAACCCAATGTAGAAAAGAAACAGTATCTTGAGCAAGGCCTGATTGCACAGAAGCAAATGCTAGAGAACCTTGTATTTAATTTCTTTATTTGAACTTTATGGCCCCCATTTTTTAGGGCAACTTTACAGCCCCTTCTGTACCTATTCATTGCTCTTGTTGTTTAGGGAACCCACTGTTTTTTTTTTTTTGCGAATTCCCACTGTTCTTATTTAGGAGTAGATGTTTTTCTTCATGTAAGCACTCTTACTGATCTTGAAAACAAATCTTTCTGCAGGTGCCTTCTTTTTTCATCCGCAAGCTAGTAACTCAAGTTTTTTCTTTCATTAATGTACAGTTGTTCAATAGGTTAGCCTATCAATGTCAACTATATTTTAGAAAGCATTCAGGTCAACATGCTCTTGATTTAGTTCTACCTTTTCTAATGTCCAGTATGCTCCTACGACGAGAATGTTGCACGTTTTCAAATGGAGAATATGTGAAATCTGGGCTTTGTGTACTTGAGAAGTGGATTGTGGACGCTGAAGAAGAGGTTTGCAGCAGGTCTTTCTCTCATTTGTATCTTGATCAGCATTCAACAGTATACCTATTCTATTCTACATTTTTAGCATGCAGGTGCTTCTTGGGATGAGCTGAAGTTCATCAGGCAAGCAGTTGACTTTCTGGTAAAACTTACTATCATTTCTTGATAGCTAGATTTCAGTAATGTTTTCATGCTTCTTTCTCAAACCAGTACATGGGATGCAGATAATTCCACAAAAAAGCAAAAAGACCCTTGAGCAGATTAAGAGGAATATTTGCCCGGTATAGACAAATTTCAATACTGCTATTTCTGTATACAAGTTGGGCTTTGATAGAATTGTCCTAACAAAAAAAAGCTCTTATCTTGCTCGATTTCTGCCAGGCATTAAGTGTGAGACAGATATATCGTATATGTACAATGTACTGGGATGACAAATATGGTACTCATAGTGTATCTACTGATGTATGTTCTCATCTTCTTTTTTGTGACATGCAGTTCAGTATTGGTGTTCAGTTAAACATCAGTGGGTTGTTTGCAGGTTGTTGCCAAAATGAGGGACATGGTGAGCAATGACACTCAAAATCCCGTGTCTAATTCATTTCTTCTGGACGATGACTTGAGGTTAGTTTACCCATGGCGCTTCAGTTCATGAACGTGTTGGTCTGTCTTTGTAATTTGCATGATTCATGCACTTAAACTTACATGTACACGATCCTTCCTATTCTCCACTATTGCAGCATTCCTTTCACAACTGAGGAAATAGCAGAGGAAGTACCAGACGTTGACATGTCAAACATCGAAATGCCCTCAACGCTTCGTCATGTTCACTCTGCCCAGTTCTTGATGCAGCACCTCCAGTCACCTTACTTGTCGCGATGAATTGCCTAGGTTATAGCTATGGTAGGCAATATTCTTTTGCTTTTATTTTTTTGTCATGTCTCACGCCTTCCATCTCAAGCCATGGGCCATGTTATATAGCTATAGTAGGCAAAGGCAAGGCAATAGACCTTTTAGGTTATTGCAAGTAACTAATTTGTCGAGACTCATTCTCTGTGATTTTATTCGTGGACTAGTTTTGCCTCGAAACCGTTTATATGTGCTGGTCCGACCTGGAAACTGCATAAGTATGACAGGTCCGACCTGGAAACTTCAAGATTTTAGAGATGTAATGACCAAAGGATGGCGATGAGAAAAGCAGCATGCTCTTTTTTTCCAGGAGAAACGTGGTGCGGCCACAGGTAAATTTAGAGTACACGAGACAATTACTAGACATGCTGGCCACATGTAACCTAGATCACTATAGCATCGCAAATGAGAACTACATGTAACATGTTTGTTTACAAGTTATAAATCAAATTTTGTGGAAAGGAATATCAGATTTTGGGGAGAAACGTGGTGCGGCCACATGTAACTTTAGAGTACAACGAGACACACGAGACAATTACTAGACATGTTGGCCACAGGTAACCTGGATCACAATAGCATGGCAAATGAGAACTACATGTAACATGTTTGTTTACAAGTTATAAATCAAAGCTTGTGCAAAGGAATATCAGATTTTTGGGAAGGGGGTACCAAAAAAATTGAAGGAGAAAAAACTGATCGAGTAATGTTGACTACATGAGCTGGTGCAGAGAGCATCTTGGGGCCATTCTCTTCATGCAATACGTTAAAAGAATACACCTTTAAAAAAAAGAATCGCAACTAGGCAGCGATGGTACTCACCACATTGTCCGTATCTACGACAAGGTTTCGATCAGCCCACAGAAGTCGCTGCAGGGACAATCGCAAGACGTAAAGACTCTTGACCAACAACAAGTGGATGAGATGCAACTGACGTCTTTATAAACAGGCACCGGATTGCTACTAGCTTCTGCCTAGCTTAAATTTTCGCAGTTGATGGCAAGATACCCTTGTTCCAAAAAATGCATTAGGTAAATTTTAGTCTATACAAACAAACTTTACAGTATGTTTGACTTTTTATTCAGAGTCGCAAGAGGTATAATTTGGGTTTGGTTAGTCTCAGAAATGCATCACGGAATGTAAGTGTTTTTCAATACAAGGACTAGCTATAGGTATATAGCCCGCTCAGAAACCACTTAATTACGTAGCTATCCCAACTAAACCAAACAACTGACTGATTGGCCGATGATGACAGCAACCACTCCTACAAATCAGCCAGCCCGACATATAAACCACTCTTGCACACGATCGACACAAACGACTCCTCCACACACAAACAAATAAATCCCTCCACTCCTGTATCCTGATCGATCGCACGCGCGCTCATGGGCAAGCCCAAGTCGTCGTCGTCGTGGAGCTCGCTGTTCGGCCTCGGCTGCTTCAGCTCCTCCCACGCCGCCGCCCGCTCCGGCGACTCCGCGAAGGTGGCCTCCTCCAGCAGCACAAGGCCGCCGGCGCCGGCGCCGGCGCCGCTGCCGCTGCCGTCGCCGGAGGATCTAGACCTGTCGCTGTCGCTGGCGGGGTCCGACGTGCTGGCGTTCACGGTGGAGGAGCTCCGGACGGCGACGCGGGACTTCTCGATGACCAACTTCGTCGGCGAGGGCGGGTTCGGGCCCGTGTACAAGGGCCGCGTCGACGACCGGGTCAGGCCCGGCCTGCGGCCGCAGGCCGTCGCTGTGAAGCTGCTCGACCTCGAAGGCTCGCAGGGCCACAAAGAATGGCTGGTAATAAAGCTATAGTACAGTTTCTAATCAAGCTCGCGGCTAATTAGTTGATTCCCATGCATATTTGGAAGATTTCATCTGAAATGAGTAGATATTAATCCGTTTTTCAGCCATATTAAACAGTATCTTTTACTTTAGAATAGTCTCTTTTTACTTTAGAGCGCGTTGGAGTCGGCAGACATATATATATATAACTGGTTGATTGCTTTATTTCTAGACACGTACTGATAAACAATGGGTATTCTCAATCCGATTTTCCGGGACGTGATGTACGTACGTGTTGAATTGTTGGCCGTGTCATGGATTTTATTGACTGAAACTGTACTGACGAATTAAACTGGAAAATTGCAAAGCCGTCAGTCTCCTGGTCATAGATACTGTTGTGCGTACCAGCAAAAAAAAATTACTGTTGTGCGTTTTGAAGTTTGTGTCAGCAAGTTCAGGAAGTCGGGTGAGCCAAACAAACTTTAAACACTTCTTCGCGCCCTTTTTCTTAAAAAATATGTGTACTGTAATGAGTGATTTCCATTCAGATTAATAACAAATTAAATCGTGAAAAGATAATTTTTGAGCCCTTTAGTACTTTATTTATTTATTTATTAACATTCAATTACTAGCTTAGTTTACCGTACCCTGCTCTAAAGAAAACTGTAGTGTCGCCATCTAGCTTAGCTGTGATCACATTGGACGAAAGTCGCCAAGTCGTCTCCTCTTCAGACGTGATTTCTGCTTTCAGAAATCTTTAGTCAACTTGTCAACCATCTAACCTACACTACATTATTTTGTCAAATAATTCAACTGTAGTAAGTATCAGAGGTCAAAATATACCTTAAAATGCTTAGAAAATCATGTATAGTTCTATACTCTGACCTGTGACCTGTATCCATTTGTGACGAATTGTTTATTTGTTTCGGCCGGGCAGGCCGAAGTCATTTTCCTTGGGCAATTGCGGCATCCACACCTCGTCAAATTGATCGGCTACTGCTACCAGGATCAGCACAGGCTTCTTGTCTACGAGTTCATGGCGAGGGGCAGCTTGGAGAAGCATCTCTTCAAAAGTACGGCAGATAATAAAAATTCTACAAACTATATTAACTTTTCATCTTTTTGTTTTTTTGAATTAGAGGTACTCAATAGATTGCCACTATCATAATCTCTATATGCAATTTATTGATAAAAAATGGTATTGTGGATAAACTATTTCTCTTTAAACTTAAGTTGATCAAGTTTAGAATAAAACAAATGTGACATGTGAAAAATCAGAGGAAGTATGTCCAAATATAAGAGGCCTCGATTATGTTCATACTGCTTTTGGATTTTTAAACTTGCTGCCGTAACGTATATATTTGACATGTTTACATCAGTCATTCTCCTTATGCACATCTGATGACCTGGTCTTGACACCTTGATGTGGACCATGCATAGAATGTTTTATTCTTCACTGTTTGTAACTTTGTACCTATAACTCATTTTGCAACTATATACATACACACCAGTTCACATTTTTAATGGTTAATTAAAGCCTTAAAGGCTGTTGGTGGAATCCAAATGTGTTATAATTTGCGTTTGGGAACCAGCAAACGTCATAAGTCAAAGTGCAGTGGTCAAAATTATGTATCATGCTCTGAATCATTCAGATTTTTCCCCCAGAAAAAAAACACTGAAATGCTACCATTTGCATTTTGTTGATGGTTAAGTGGCCTGAACCTTAGTTACAACTCGATACTAAGGGGAAACCATGTCTTGTGCCATGTGATCAACAGGAGTAACTGGACGATGTGAAGTTTGATGCCAAGCCAGTGATAAAGCCTTGGGCAAGATGAAATAATAGATGACAAGTAAATAGTTGCAAATAGATAGTCATACGGACACTTATTACAAAAGTTAATCAGCAACAATAATTTCAGTATTTTCCCGATTTACATTTACTTGGCTAACCATTGCTCCACAAATGGATTCGTGGATGTACAGAATACTGTGCTTCCCTGCCGTGGTCAGCACGGTTGAAGATCTCCATTGGAGCTGCCAAAGGTTTGGCCTTCCTCCACGAAGCTGCAAAACCCGTCATCTACCGTGACTTCAAGACATCCAACATCCTACTGGACTCGGTATGTGCCACACTTGCATGGATTATATTGCATAATTCAGTAACATTAATATTCAGTTCCTGTGAGTTCTTCCATCCTTTAGGATTACACAGCAAAGCTGTCGGATTTCGGGCTAGCAAAGGATGGGCCTGGAGAAGACGAAACCCATGTCTCGACCCGGGTCATGGGCACGCAGGGCTACGCTGCACCCGAGTACATCATGACTGGTAGGTGTATATATGTCTGCATTTTTTAGCTCTTTTATTAGTTGTCACTGTTCTTACCAAGATGCATATGCAAGCAAAAAGTTCAGAGATAGAGTGACCAATATATTTTTGCATTTTTTTAGCTGTCTTTGCTGTTACCAAGATGCGTATGCAAGCAAAAAGTTCAGAGATAGAATGACCAATTAATCATTTCTTCCTTAAATTGTTGCTAGGACATCTGACCACGAAGAGCGACGTGTACAGCTTCGGCGTCGTGCTGCTGGAGCTGCTGACGGGGCGCAAGGCGGTGGACAAGAACAGGCCACCGCGAGAGCAGAACCTTGTGGAATGGGCGCGGCCGTGCCTGAACGATTCTCGCCGGCTCGACCGCGTGATGGACAAGAGGCTCAACGGGCAGTACCCAGCTCGAGCTGCCCAGAAGGCTGCGGCGATAGCTCGCAAGTGCTTGCATGTAAGCCCCAAATCCCGGCCCCAGATGTCAGCCGTTGTAGAGTCCCTGGAGTCATTGCTCGCTCTCGACGACGATGCCGCCGTGGAACCATTTGTGTACACGGCGCCGCCGGAGAACAAATGAACGATCGAGATCGGGTGCTGTGCTGTGTAAGAGCGCAAGTGATATGCTCTGCAAATTAATGAAGTTTAGTTGGAGATGACTGATCTGATCATCAGTTGTAATACAGATTCTCCAACGGAGATCTGCGGGGAAGAAGATGGTAGGGTAGCACGCATGCTTTGCATTGCAGGCGTACACACGCATGCCGGGCAAAAGGCGGCGTGGGTGTGACTTGTGAGACAACGCACGCAGCCTTTTCTTTTTCCTTGTCCCAGAAAGCAGATCCATAACGTACATCGTGCCAGTCTAGACACTGAATTCTCATGCGATGTTCGCTTCAGTGTGTGCGATTATGTAGGGGCGGATTGGGGGCGATGCAAGCGGCAGCCTACGTGGAAGGCAAAGTAGCAGCAATATGCTCATCCTTGTACAGAGTCTAAATCAGGTCAATACAAGGCTTGACAAGCAACAAGGTAGCAGAGAAGCAGAAACCAAATCATTTCATTATGCACAGCTTCAGGAGTAAAAGAGTCAATTTCAGGCTACACCAAACGGCAGATACATTTCAGGGTCATTGCATTGCACGTCTGCAAACATAGGCTAGGAAGAACGGAAACCTCACATGTTAATTTCACAAGTTACATGCCGGATTCTGAAGACTAGAAGGGGATATTAAGGCCCGGTGAGCTACCGACCGACCCAGGGAAGAAACAAATACAGGTTTGCAGTCGAGTGCTCCACGCCGATTCTCATTGTGGAGCGATCAGCAAACTACATCAAGCTATCTATCTTTCATCCGCTCCGAGTCATGATTAGGTACCACGAAGACTCACATCTTCCATGAATATGCAACCGGACTGCGAACGACGTGCTCTTTGTTCACCCAGGATATCCACCCGAAATCCGGTTTCACTTGGCCTTGAGTACCAGCCTTTGACGCGAAGGTGACATAGTACCTCTGCTTCTGCCCAACCTTATTGAATGTCAGTTTTGTTGGCCTTACTGTGACACCAACAGATGCAGGGCTGGTGACCTTCACGTTGTAAACAGACGTCGCTGGGCCAACGTTGGTTACCTCCCTTCTGAACCTCATGACCCGCTTAGATTTCTGCTTGAACACCACTGAGAACGACGGGTAGTTGAGATCACCAGGACGGAATTTCTTCGGACAGGAGAAGTTGGACATCTTGGTGATCACTTGGATGTGTGGGGCGCTGTAGTCCAGGGAGCAAAGGAAGGCAACATAGTCATTGGTGGAGATATCATACACAAGGCCTGGAGAAAGTGCCTTCTGTGGGTCGACATGGCCAGCACCATAAGCAAATGCGTTTGCAAGTGACCCATCTGCTGCATCACGAAGAGAGGAGTTTGTGTTGTCAACGGTGTATGCAGTGGTCATGAGTGCAGACTTGATGGCAGCAGGGCTCCAGTTAGGGTGAGCAGCCTTCAGAAGTGCAGCAACTCCACTGATGTGAGGGCAAGACATCGATGTCCCTGCAGGAATCAAAGAAGTAATCGATTAATTGATCAGATAAATGCAAACACCAGATAAAATAGACAGACTAATTAGTCAAATGTAGTGTCCAGGATAGCTCAGCATGCAAACTTATGTTGATGCTGTCAAGAATAAATAATACTATCAATCATGGGCGAAACTCAGAAAAGCACCATCTATGCATCAACATATGACAACATGATAACTGAGAATACAAGAGTATGCACCTTGATGGAACAAGGAGCAACTGGGGAAAAAATCTCATGTGATTTCTACATTTGAATTCTCTGTTATGGCAGCAACAGCTCAGTGATTCCTTCATTCCATCTAAGTCTAGTTCTAGCTTCTTTTCAATAAAGGGAAAAGTCTATGGTGTGTTTCTCTTCTCATCATAAATGGCCCACAACGTGGTGAAAAACGCATTGTCAGCTCAACTACCATGGCAACACACAGCAGCAATGCACATGATCCGGGGGTACACTGGATACAATACTTTAAGAACATATCAATATCTCAGTAAGCAAACATTGTTAAATTTTGATCTACATCCAGGAAAGAATCAAAGACTATTCTGACATAATCAGACTTCTAAGAATCAAAGAGATATATAATCGCATAGAATTCTTGGATCCTCTAGCGAATTTTGGTACTAACGACACTGGACACCTTTCTTTTCAATTACTAGCGAAAATGTCACCAGAGTCACAAGATCCAGTCTATAAAGTTGGGAGTACTCAAACACTAGTGTCTGCTTGCCTCATGCCTTTTGAATTGGCAATCAAAAGTAAAAAAAGTATCTTGTCCTAGCTGCTGTTGCCTTTTATGAGTTCATATCTTGCAAAGCATCACATGTGCATCCCTGACAAAAGTCGGTGAAAGCAAATGCCATTTCTTAACGACAGAAATGAAGTTGGGATGAGGCCTTTCTGCAACAGCATGAGCATGACTGAATCTTGTTTCCTAGTACATCTCTTTTACTGACTGAATTGTAGGAGTATGTGTGTAGGAGCAGTAATAAATGAGTAATTCCAAACATGCTAGCAACATGACAAGATCTCAAATTTTGAATCTGAGAAAGTGAGAATTGCAAGACCTTGATACAGACGATAGCAACATGACAAGACGCCAATTTCGAATCTGAGGAATGCAAGAACTTGATAGTGACAGTGAGACACTCACCGGAGATGATGTTGAAGTTCGTCCGACGGCCGTCCTTAGCTAGCCCGGTCGGTCCAGCCAAGCCAGACCAAGCGGCCAGGATGTTTACCCCCGGGCCAATCATGTCTGGCTTGAGGATCTCCGGCACCACGGTGTTGGGGCCGCGAGAGCTGAATGCCGCCACGACCGGTGACGGCCGGACGCCCAGAACTGTGCCGCCGAAGCTCAGCATTGCCATCGGCCTGCCGCCGCCGCGCGCAGCGTACTCCCGTATCTTGTCGCCGACCGTCCGCCCAACAGCCACGGCCGGGAGAAGGTGGCTGTCCGCCACGAGCTCCTCACCGCTGGCGGCCGTGTTGGCCAGCACCATCCCGGCGCCACCGGCGGCTTTGACGACGGCACCCTTCTCCACGCGCGCGTTGACGCCGCGGTCGCAGAGCACGATCTTGCCGCGCACCGCGGCCGGGTCTAGCGTCCCCGAGAGGCAGAGCTTGCTCGCGTTGTCGCGTCCGCCGCCGTAGACGAGTGGGAGCATGGCGGGGCGGGGAGAGGGGGAGGGCCCCGCGTAGAGGGACACGCCGGGGAGGCGTGCGCCTGTGGGGAGCGTGACGTAGGCCGGGAAGTCGCGGTCTAGCGTGCCGGCCCCGACGGTGGCGACCCACGGCGCGGAGTTCGAGACGGTAGCGCCGGATGGGCCGGAGTTCCCGGCGGAGCAGGAGACGAACACACCGGCCGCCGCGGCACCGAAGGCGCCGACCGCCACGGTGTCCCGGAAGTACGGCGCCGCGCCGCCGCCGAGGGACAGCGACAGGACGCCCACCCCGTCGGCGACGGCGGCGTCAATGCCGGCGAGGATGTCGGAGCCGAGGCACCCCTCCGGCCAGCACACCTTGTACGCGGCCACGCGCGCCCCGGGGGCCATACCACGCGCCGTCCCCGTGGCGTACCCGAGCAGGCTCGCGTTCGCCACGACCGCGCCCGCCGCCGTACTCGCCGTGTGCGTCCCGTGCCCGTCCCTGTCGCGCGCCGACCTGAACGTCGTCCTCCCCACGCCTATGGCCCCGCCGTTCGCGGCGCGGAGCCCGCGCGAGAAGCTGCGCGCCCCCACCAGCTTCCTCCCGCAGGCGCTCGGCGGGAAATCGACACCGGCCTCGCACGCCCCTTTCCATCGAGCCGGCGGTGGCGGCAGGTTGGCGCCCGCGAAGCTGGGCGACTCAGGCCAGACGCCGGTGTCAAGAACCCCTATGACGACGTCGTGCGAGGCCGCCTCCAGATTGCCGATGGCTGGCTGGTACGCCGGCGTTAACAGGCCCAAGAACTCCGGGGAGCGCGTGGTGTGGAGCTGGAACACCTCGTCGGGCACGACCTGGAGCACCTCGGGGCTGCCGCGGAGCGAGGGCAGGTGGTCCGGGAGCAGCGCCGCCGCGAATCCGTGGGCCGCGGCGGAGTAGGAGTAGAGCAGGTGTCGCGCCGGGTCGATGGACAGTGACTGGAGGTGCGCCGCGTGCCAGTGCGCCGGGGACGCGTGCACGGCCGGCATCCGCGCCGGGTCCATGAACACGATGTAGGTCGTGGTGTTGCCGCCGTCGGCATTGGCATTGGCAAGCGAGAGGCTTGCAAGGAAGAGGAGGAGCAGGGGGAGAGTGAGCTCCATTGGAGAGGGAGCGTGACTGTTGCGGGGAGTGGGAGTGAGGGTGAACCGCGAGGTGGTGATGATAACGGCGGCTGCGTGGGAAGCACTTGTGGCTTGTGGCGAGGTAGGGCCCTACTGCAGGGCTTTAGAGAGGTTCTGGGGGGCTTTTCAATGGATGAGCACGACTACACGAGTGATGTTGGAAATAATTGTGGGAGGATGAAGATGGAGAATGTCATTGTGTTTGTATAAGAAAAAGAGTAAAAATAGAGTGGGCTGACTTCAAACTTCTGCGTTGCACAACCCGAAGAATGTTTTAAGATCTGTTTCAAATCAGATTCTGGTGCAAGGTGTGACAATTAATTTTACATAAAAAATGTTAAGGTAATTATTAATTTTTTTAGTCGATTGGCTGCAAAACTTTTCAAACTCACGGCAGACATTCTTAGAATAAATATCGTGATAATAGATAAGGGCACACTCAACCCGGACTCTAGGATAGAGTCCAGAGTCATTAAATATACTGCCACCTAGGCAAATTGCTGATGTGGCAAGTAATTTAATGATTAGAGAGGTGTGAAAACTTAGAAACCAAGTCTAAGTTAGACTCCAAGTCTACACGCAAAACGAAGTCCGTGCGGATCCCGTGTGGCTGCCCACATGCGCGATGTGTCCTCTTATTTAATAAAGCGGGAGTAGAAGATCCGAGAGGAATATTAGATAGACTCCATGGTAGAAAATTTGCATTGGTCATGTTTGGATGGTAGATGTTGATGTTAGTGGTACTGGTAGTTTTTAACACCTCCAAACTAACACATAAAAAACTAACACCTTGCATGTTTGGATGGAGGTGTTAGTTTGCATTTAAAGTAACTTTTCCAATCATTTGAAAAATGAGAGGGAGAGAGAAAAGAGGTGGGGTCCATCAAAGTAACAGCAATTTCCACCTCTTGGAGGTATTAGTTTCTGGGGTGTTAGTTCCAACTAACACCAAATTAACACTTGTGTTTGGCTACAAAGTGTTAGTTTTGGTGTTAGTTTGCTACAAACTAACACTAACACCTCCATCCAAACATGGTCATTGGAGAATGTAGTTTCTTGTGATATAGTCTTCGAGATATAGACTCCATGGGTAGAGTCTGGGTTGGGAGTGCCCTAAATCAATGTAATCAGACCATGTAAATAAAGAAAATATTAATGGTATATATCCTCGGCTGAATGCCTACGAGTTTCAGTATTACTGCAAGAAAATATTACTGCAAGAAAATATTGTCATGATCGTGTATTGAACTTTAGACAAGGCAACACGGTGAGAGGCATTAACTTCGGCTCGTTGTCCTGTTCGTCTGGCTTATCAACCACCAGCTTGCAGTATTATTTTTTCATAACAAATCAGCAACCAGTTATCAGTTTGTCTCTCATAACAAATCAGCACGAGGCACCTTGCACCAGCCAAAGGAACAGACCGAGGCTCGCAGCAGCAAGTTCTGGCATGCACCCCCTGTTATGCTCCGAGAGAAGCAGATAAGATCCCGTCCGAAGCATCAGCTCTCAGAAACAGTATAGTGACGTCAAGGGCTCGACGATTAGCGGTAGAAGAGCTTGTTTACATGTCAGAAAAATTTACCTTTTCAACGCAATTGTAGCAAAAGGTAAATTTCGACTTTTTTTTGGGAAATATTGTCCTATTATAGCCTAACTAGACTCAAAAGATTTGTGTCGCAAAGGCCATCACAATCGTGTAATTAGTTTTTATTTCATCTACATTTAGTATTCCGAACATATGTCTTTTGGCGTATTTAATGTGGTGGAGAGAGAATCAAAAGGAGGATTTCTAACAATCTAAACAAGGCAAGGTAAAGATCTATCAAACCTAGCATATGTCAAGCAAGAGAAGCATGCGAGTTCTAGGCAACCGATACCATCAAATCTGCCATGCAAATCAGCAGTAATTGGTGAACACTCGGATAGAGGAAAGAGAGCTGACAAGAATAACCTAACCAGATTTAAGACAATCGCTAACTATGAATCAATGTAAAATAGTATTTTCCTTTGAATCTGTGGTTGGTGGCCCCGAAAAGGTGCCAACAGAATCACAAAATATCATATTCGCATGGGGTTAAGAGGCAGTGGCGGAGCAACTGGGTATGTTGGGTTTCTACGAGAAAAGTATATATGAGTGTTTATAAAATATATAAAAGGAAAAAAATAGCATACTGACCTGAGAGTCTAGCAGCAGGGTTCAAGACTTCGGGTCTGTTTGGCAGGGCTCCGGCTCCTAAAAAAACGGCTCTGGCTCCGGCTCCTCTGGTGGAGTGGCTTCTCTGGTGGAGTTGGAGCCGTTTTGAAAAACTTTTGCAAAACGGCTATACCAGTTGGATTGAGATGGTAAAAAGTCAAAATTGCCCTTGCCTGCATTTCTTTCCTTTTTCTCCCCTCATTTTCTTTTTTCTCTTCTCCATTTTCTCCTCCCCTTTCTTTCCTCCTCCTCTCTTTTTCTCCCCTCTTTTCTTTTTTCCTCCTCTCTTTTCCTCCTCCCATTTTGTTTTTTCCTTCTCTCCTCTTATCCGTTCACCACGCGCGCCTCCTCGCGCGGGCGCACCTCCTCGCACGGTCGCCGCCGCCGGCCGGTCCCCGCACTCGCGGCCCGCCCCGCCGGAACCTCGGGCCGCAAGCGCCACCGCCCCGCCGGCTCCTCGGGCCGCCCGCGCCCGCGCCCCCCTCCCCGCCCCGCCGGCTCCTCCGCCCCGCCATGCCGACGCATCGGGCTGGTCGCGCTCGAGGCATGGCGCGACGACATGGCTCCAATCGACGGTAGGTGAGGTCGATTGGTTGGCGGCGGAGCTTGATTCGTCGATGCCGGAGCTCGATTCACCCCTCCCTCCAGACGCCATCCGCCGATGTCGCAGGCGCCACCCGCCGGTCACTCCTGTCGTGAAGGGTTCGGGGTGGGCAAACGTGGGCAACCGCTGGGGCAAACGTGGGCAACCGCTGCTGGAGCCGCGCGGAGCCACCCTTTCCTGTCCACTCTCCTTTGGAAGCCGCAAGGGGCTCCATGACCGGCTCTACACCTGGAGCCGCTGCATTTTACATCGTTTGGTAGGGCTCCGGCTGGAGCTGCTCGTGGAGCCGGAGCCGGAGCCCTGCCAAACAGGGCCATCGAGTGCAGGCCGTGAGGGAGCGCCATACCCATGCCGCCATGCGGGTACACGGTCCATGCACTCATGCAGCAAGCAACGCTGCGACGGAGCTTCGAGTCGAGGTCGAGGCAATACACGACGGATCGAGGCAGCCGCAACTCCGCTCGTGACTCTGTATCGGTTCGACTTCAAGTGTTCATTATCATCGTTGGTCAGGGGCGGGACGGTGAGGAGCCCGTTCGAATACACAAAGGATGAGGACGGGCACACGGTGACCTAGGAGTTTTCAACACTACCATCCCTATGTTCAAAAACTAAGTCGGTGGGGGTAAGACCACCCCCTACGGTTTTCGTTAAGAAGAAAAAAACTTCTTTCGGCTTAGAAAACCCCCGAACCCCGATTTCACCGGCGAGAGGATTTTTTAAAAATCAACCCCATAATTCGCTCCAACGAGGAATCAAATCTGTGTGGTTGCGACCATACCTCAACTCCACTAGCCAATTAGGACTACAGGGCTTTGGTACCATCCCTATGTTGTTGTAGTCATCGTCCCGTTTGGCCTTTGCCCTGCTCTACGATTGCACTAGCATCTACGTGAATTTGTGATTATGTGAGATTCAATCGTTCTTCTTTGTATTATTTTTAAAAAAATTCATGTGTTCTTTATTTTCAAATTGCTATTTGCTAACTAGCACTTGTATATTGCATTACATTGTCAATTTTACATTCATTATCAAATTGGAAAAATAGATTATTTCCATTCAGAGGTTAAATGGACACGATATTATAGTATCTAGTTAAGCTCCGTAGATGATTAAAAGCCGAGGTCAAGTACTTGGGGTGCGTTTGGCCGGGCTCCGGCTGTGGCTGCGGCGGCTCCGGCTGTGGCTGTGCTGGTAGAGCGGATTCTATGAGGGAGCTGAATCCGTTTTAGGAAAAACGTTTGGCAAAATAGCTTCTACTGACTGTGTAATATTGATAAGATGTGAAATGTCCATAATACCCTTCACTTCTCTTCTTAAATTTTTTTCTTCTATTTCCCTTTTTCTTTTCTTTTACTTTCCCTTCTTATTTTCTTTTTTTATTTCTACTCTCCTTTTCTTCCTTATTATCCACCGGCCTACCGCAACCACCCCCATCCTTCGCATTACCCACCGCACCCCCTCGTCTCGGACCCGTTGCCGCCGCCCCTTCCTCCCTGCGGGCGCTCCCCCTCTCCAGCCCCGCCGGCGATCCCCGTCTCCTCCTCCTACCGCCTCGGATCGAGCTCCCGCCCGGCGCTCCCTCTCTCCCCCCCCCCCCTCTCCTCCTCACGGCGCTCCTATCCTCCGATCCGCCCCGCCCCCCCCGCCCCCGTGTCGAGCTACCGCAACGACGGCGGGGAGGTCGGGGAGAGTCGAGGCGCGCAAATGGCCGGCCGTCCGTCTCCTCCGCCCCGCCACCAACGCCTGCCACCTCCGGCTGCTGCGCCAACTCCGTCACGCTTGGGAATTTTGGTAATGATATGGCCGGGTGTCAGATGGAGCCGGGGGAAGTCACGATTTTTGGCTCCGGCGGGCGTTTTTGGCTCTAGAGAGCGGGATTTCCGGGCTGGTGTCAGGTGCTCCCGGGGAGAAGCTGTTTCGCGCGCCCCTTTGGCACGGATTCGTCAAAAACGGCTCCCGGAGCCGGTAGAGAATCCGTGCCAAACGGACCCTTGATCGCGTATTTGCATGTGCAGTCACTCCATGCACGAGGTTCCCAACGGTAACTTTGGGCGGGCGCGTACTAGTTAGTCGTGAACGCCTAACGGTAAACTCCAGCGGGCCCAGCGGGGGAAGGACGTCGTGTGCAACTAGTAGTCCTCACCTCCCGGTCACCGGCCACCCATCCCCTGACACTGTCTCGCGGGCCCGCGGAGCAGTTAATAAATCGCCGTAGAAAAAGAAATCAAGGGCGCTCCCCCTGCCTTTCTTTACTGCGACACCAGACGACGCAAGCACGGAGGAGCAGCGGAGATTTGAATTTCGCATCGGCGCACGCGCATGTCTGTGTCTCTCTCTGTTCCCGACGGCGGGCGGATGCGGATTGAAGAAAGCGACGAGGAGTCGAGGACTGAGGCCGAGCCGCCGAGGTGCGCGACGACAGGCGGCGTCTCCCCTCGCGCACGGGGGCACAGACCCACTTGCCGCTGTTGCTGCTTCGGCTAGACGGGAACGGGATGGGATGCATCAACCCGGTTGACATTTTTTTAATTTTAACCTTTTTTTAATTATTTTTAAAAATAATCTCTGGCAAACATTTTTTTTTACCCGGTGATCCCTTTGGCCGCGCCTGGCGGGGTGGCGCGGCAGGCAGCCTTTGCCGCGCCTCATGCGCCGGCGCGGCGGGGGGTGCCACACGCGCTAGCCGCGGCCCGCGGGGCGGGCGTGGGCCGGGCTCGCCGCGCCACATGCACGCCGGCGCGGCGGCGGCTGGGTCAACGGGCCCGCGCGGCCCTTTTCTTCCTCCTCTTCCCTTTCTTCCTCTGCCCGAGCCGCCAGCATTAGTCGCCGGCCGCCGCCGGCGGCGGCCGGCACACCCCCAAATCCGGCGATTTGTGGTGGGGATAGTGTGGGAAATCGATCCTTGTATCATTGGGAAGGTATTGCCCTCATTTAATCTCAGTTTTAGCACTTAATTTTGCCGGATTTTGCATGTATAGATGAGCTAGGGTTTAGCAATAATTTGAAATTGTGATGTGTTAGATGTTGGATGTGTTGAAAGTGATGCTTTGGGTAGTTCCATTAGACATTTTGTCGTCTATTGTTATGTTGAAAATATGTTGCTTTACTACATTCTTTAGTGTATGTTTGATTTTTAATATTATTAATGTTACAAATGTTGTTGCACGTATTTGAAATTGTTCATTTTAATAACATTGATTGCAGGATTAGTAGACATGAGCCACCAAAACCCACGTTATTGTGCCATTGTTAGGGCTAAAGGAAGGTTTCCCGAAGAGTGGGATGAAAACGCTCCTGTGCCTCGAGCTCTCCCTGTACCCAACTGTTTATGTGGTGTGTCGGCTTATGTGAAACAGTCTAGGTGTGCTAGGACTGCTGGTAAAGCCTTCTACTATTGTTGGATTAGGGAAGCTCCACCCCCGGTAGCTCCTTGTTATTTCTTGCAGTGGATAGACGAGCCCGACAAGTTTCTTGTTATTTCTTCCCGTATGCGAGTCATGCCTTGAAGCCATATCATGAGTTTCAATGATGGGTTCCTCCTCCACTGAATCCTCCACTGATGACCTATGAGGAGAAGTAGTTGGCCGCCATTGAGCGAGTTAACAACCCTTCATTGTGTGATTGTGGAGTGCGTGCGTATCTTCAACGGCCAAACATTGAGGCCCCAAATAAGTTTACACCATTCTTTCATTGCTCCCTAAAGACTCTTGTAAGTAAAAAGCATATCCTTGTTATCATTTGAGTCTTATAAAAGTGCATGACTCATTGTTATTAATGGTTATTGTGCGTTTCAGAGTGGGTGGCCTAAGTGTGACTTCAATGAATCTGAAGTGAAAGAGTTCGAGTCCGGGACGAAGCCTTGGCCTTTCCTTAGCTATCCATCTTCACGGTGCAAGTGTGGCATAGTAGGCACGGAAGGTGTTGTGCCATCTGAGATAGGTTTTGGAATGTTTTGTGGCAATTCATATAGAGACTTTTGGGTGAGCATGATGTAAACTTCTTTGCTTTTGTTAGGACTATCATCGCTGTTGTCTTCATTTTGATTTAACTTTGTATGATACGGCCTTATATTTTGCAGGAGGGGCGGACTTGTGATTGAGAGCAATTTCTTGGTCGTCGTGAGTTAATGTTAGAGTTGGGACGAACTTCTGAACCTGGGAGGAGGTTTAAAACTGAAACTATTAGAAACAAGATAAGAGCAAAATATGGTGTGCCCTTACCGGAAGAGGAGGATCTAAGTGGTCCAATTTGTGATGACATGGTTCGTGAAACTGGAGTGGAGCTAGAATTTGTATTTGGTTACGCCAACTACGAGAAAGTTGTGGTATATTGGCGTTGTAACATGGAGAAGTTCTTAGAACGGGGGATACGTCCGTTGACTGCAGAAGAGAAGAGTGAGAAGAGAAGGAAAAAGGAAGAGGAGTGGAAGGCATTGACGGAGAGGTCCAGGGATAGGTCGAGGGATGAAGCGGCTAGAAAGGCAGAGGCCGACAGAAAAAGTAAGAGGATTGTGGGAGGATGATGAATGGTCCTCAAGTGTCAGTTGCATTTGTTGTAGTGGACTATTTTTTCAATGAAAAAGTGTGTTTGGTTGTGTTGTATGAAGTGAACACTTTGTTATGTGATGTAGTTCTGCATGCTTTTTTATTAATGGAGTAGGAGATTAGAAAAATAACAAATTTAGAAATATTAGTTCCATTATTACAACACATTCAGGATCTAGTTTTTTAGAACAATATTACACTACCATTTTGAACCTCAAACGACACTTCCCCATTCATGTTAACATTACCACTAGGCCCACGAGTAATATCTACCACAACCTCCAGACATGACACATTAGCTTGACCAACTATCTTCTTATACCGATTCCAATTTTCTTCACTTGACAAGCTCATCAAGACATAATGAGCTCTAGCCTTCCCACAATAAAAACGACCTCTAAATGTCACCTCATGCATTCCAACTCCATAGTTGACCATTGCACAATCAACTACATCCTTAAAGGTTGGCAGACCATCAAATGTTTCTACATACTCTGTCATATTCTCAAACTCTCCATTTTCTTTAACTAGGCCCCCATGAAACATGCGAACTAAACAATCCATCTACAACATTTAAAGAACTCCATGAACTACCTTGTTTCATAACTACATAGTACTAGGATAGACAATTTATTATAAATATACATGCAAAATTAGAATAGTGTTCAACAAAAATTAAATTTATCTCAATTAGTTAGTTATGTATGTATGTATGTATGTATGTATGTATGTATGTATGTATGTATGTATGTATGTATGTATGTATGTATGTATGTATGTATGTATGTATGTATGTATGTATGTATGTGTGTGTGTGTGTGTGTGTGTGTGCAGTTTATATAAAAGAGATAAATAAGGATGGCCAGTTTTGATCTCACCGAAATCAGACTAGTAAGACCTATCAAGGCAGTTTTTTAATCCTATGCATATTATATTTATCAAAGCTATTTCTAAAGGCAAGACAAAAAGGAAGAAGAAAAAACTGATGAGGGATGAACTTTTGGCATCACCAAAGAAGACTAACATGAACTATGAAGCACAAGCACAAGTGTGTTTAATCACAGAGTTTGACATGAAAGCAGCAAGTCCAATGGGAATAAAAAATGAGGTTAACTAAGAAAAACATGGTATGTAGTCATCTAAGTTATGAATGATTTTGATTTGAAAAGCATAATGTGAAGCAGACGAAAGTTGTTAAATAGAAGAGATAGTAGATACTCAGATTTAAACAAGTCACACTTCAAGAAATTTAAATAATGAATGAGAGGGTTTCTAACCATCTAACGACGCCTAGGATACTAGGCAGTAAGTGAACTGAAGTGTAATTCAGCAGTCCTATTCTAATGACTATAAGATAATAAGCAGCACACTAATAAAAAAAGATGGAGCCATTAATTAGTTATATATATAGATGTATGTACACATTATGCATATTGTCTTATTCAACAAAATTGTTAGGTATTCCCACTAATAAACATGCATCCATGTAATAGCTACACCCATTATCAATTGCTCCCTCCGTCCCTCAAAGACGGTCGTCGGGGAAACATCGCGGCAAACAATGAAAGCAACGAATGACTCTGTCACCCATATATGGTAATGATTGTGTGCCTATTTGTTTTTTTCCTGCATGTGAACATGTGGTGGTGGGAGGTCGTGAGGTAGTGGAAGCTAGGGATACAATACAGATTCAATTATTACGGTGTTAGACTATCCACACTCGTTCTCCTTTATCTTCTCCTTCAAAAGGGAATATTCCATCCTCCTCATCAATCCTCTCTCCTTTATTCTCAGTTTTCCCGCACCCATCTTCCTTCATATTTCTCCTTTATCCCAACTACCCGCTCATGGGGCCCACACGTCAGCCTCACCCCCTCTATCACCCCACCTACCCCTTCCCTTCCCCCACCTACCCCTTCCCTCCCCCCACCTCTTCTCCCCTACTCCTCATCCCGGCGCCCCTCCTCCTTCTCCTCCCGGCGGACCCGCGGCCGGCGCGAGGGCGGCGGCGGCGGAGCGCGGCGGCTCCGGGTGGAGGAGCCGAGGCCCGCGGCGAGGAGGCGCGCGCCCGCATCCTCCTCCTCCGGCCCTCCCTCTCCCTCCCCCTTCCCTGCGCCAGCGGAGCAGCTCGAGCTCGAGCTCCCGGCGGGCGGAGGAGGAGCTCCTCCATCACCGGCGCCGGGTGGAGCACGGTTGCATCTCACCACGGCGGAGCAGGGACGCGACAGCCTCCTTCCTTCTCCCTCCCTGCGGCAGGGCTGCGGTGGGCTCGAGCTTCGGCGACGGCGAGGCAGGGTGAGGGAGCGGTCGCCGTTCTCCCGTCGAGCAGGGCGCAACGGATCTCGGCGCCACCGCGGTGGAGGGGTCGTCTTCATTCGCTTCGGCGGCTCCTCTTCCCCAGCTGCTCCGCCACCGCACCTCTGGGGTGCTCGTCCGCCCTCCCCTTCCTCTCCACTGCGAGCAGGGGCCGGCAGCTCGATCTCTAGGCGCGGAGCAGGGGACGACTGGCTCACTGCGGCGGCCTCGAGCTGCGGGGCGCGAGCGAGGGGGACGACTGGTTCGATCTGCAGGCGGAGGCGGAGGAGGTCGTCGTGCTCGCCCGTCGCCGTGCTCACCTGCTCATCGGCGAGGACCGGCGGCACCTCCCACTCCTCCGCTACTAGGATTCCCTGTCGTGCTGCACAGATTCGGCCTCCAGTGCCTCTTCTCGCCGGCGGCCTAGGATTCCCTGTCGTGCTCCGCTGGTGGCCCACCCTCCCCACGGGCTTCCCCTGCACCTACGGCGAGCATCGTCCGGCGAGGTGGACAACTCCCTCGTCCGCGCCGGTTGCGGAGATCCCGGCGGGCGGCGCATGCCGGTGAGCGGCGGCGGCAGGATCTCTTCCCGACTCGACCCTTCCTCTTCTCCCTCGCCTGCTCCTCTCCTTCTTTCTCGATTGGCTGTGGTGCCTCCGGGCAAGGGCGGGAGGGCCGTGGTGGTTGTGATGGGCGCCTCCCGAGGCGATCCCGTTCACCCGCGGCTCCTCTGGAAATGGAGGAAAGTGGAGGTCACGGGATTTTGCCGTGACCCCTCCAGGACACCGCTGCAGGCGCGCGAACGCCAAAAACCTCCTGAAGGAGGGTATCGCGATTTTTTCCAGGACCCAGTGCGGGTGGTCTTAGTTGTAGAGTAGGCAGGCCTAGTTGCTGCTGCCGACGACTGTTATTGCGGAACAAAATGTAGCTTCCCCGACTCTTACAGGGACAGAGGGAGTACACTAAACATTTGACACCAACAACATCATTAAATCGATTCATGCAACATGTTCCACACGTCAATAACACAGGCAGAGATACTACTGCGTATGAATTAATCATCATTTACATTAAACCAAATTGCATTTCGTCTAAATTTCAAATTTCTAAAGCTAACCCCAGGTCACAAACATCTCCTCCGATCTACATAATGTAATGGTAAAAGAGGAAGAGAAGTAGGGGAATACCTTCACAAGGACGCGGGGAACGATTTCCCCCACTTTTCCCACCCCAAATCCACCGATTTGGGGGCCGGAATGGGGGGCGGTGAGGGGGCGGCTCGGGCGAGGCTGGGAGAGGAAGAAAGGGGCCGCGCAGGCCTTGTTGACCCAGCGCTACCGCAATCGGGCCCACGCCGCCGTGCGCGCCGCGGGCGGCCGGCCGTGGCACCGCCGCGCGCGCGCGCCGTATGTGGCGCGGCAAAGGCTGCCTGCCGCGCCACGCCGCCAGGCGCGGCCAAAGGGGTCACCGGTGCAAATAATATTTACCAGGGGTTATTTTTAAAAATAACTAAAAATAAAGGTTAAAATTAAAAAAATGTCCAGTCTCGGCAGCAGCACCACACCAACGTCGCGTCCATCCGGGCTCCTGGCACGGCGCATGGCATGATATGCTCGCCCTGCGTCCGTGTCACGAGGATGCGATGGGATAGGAAAGAATTTGTCATGGGCTGCCTCGTGTTATCCCGCAACTCCCTCCTTCTAGTAGCTTTGTTTAAAGCGTCGAGGAGCTCCGCTTTATGCTTAATAAGGGTACTAGGATCGTGTCCGTGCGTTGCTACAGACATCAAACATTTATGTTGCACTACACGAATTATTAAACAAAACAACAATAATGTAAAACCACAAATATTAAATAAGTATTTAATCCAAGAACTTCATTTCATATTGAGAACCCACAATTGAGTTAAGACATAACCAGAATGTAATGACATCGCATAATCGAAATGATCCTAAGAATTTCAGCATTTCAGGTTAACTGACGAACAGATCCTAAGAATTCAGAGAAAGATCGAATTTTCAGAGAATTAAATCTCCAAAATCGTGGGTACAAAAAAGTGCTATCTATCACATGTAGCTGATTCCATCCTCTCCAACTTTGGTTAAAGGCTCCGGGCAAGTTAATGAACTGGTGGGTCGAATTTTATCAAGGAACATGCCCGTTTTCCACTTAAGTATTGCCCTGTTACCGACTTTAGTCAGCAGTTCGGCTGTCTTCTTGCCGGCAACACCATTGCTTTACATCGCCTCACCACCATTAGTAAAATATTACAAATTATAGCAGTTATTCCTGTAGGCACCATTAAGCTAGACTAGAACATTCGGCGCACGTTGTGCGCCCTATCGTGAACAAAACTATGACCAGGCAAGACATAAAACATGTATGAAAAGAAGAAACAAATGCGCTCCAAAATCTCGACAAACTCCAATTCATACAACTCAGTTCAATCCAGGTTTTGTCGATTACACAATTTGCAGTACATAACTTGCACTTCAATTTGTAGTTGCATTTTGTTTATATCAGATTAGAAAAGCAAAAAACCAAACTGACACTGCTTTTCAGTAGTACAAAAGTAAAAAAGTACATTTTGCGATCTCATTTACACCGAGTTGTGCCTTGGGCTTCTTGCTCTTCCGAACATCACGTTGCACTTCATGCTAAGCTCTCTACCCATTCCATGACTTGTCTCCCCATACAATCAAATAATTTGGCAAGTAGGTCCCCTGACAGAACAACTACTATTCATCTATCAACAACCTAATAACTTTCAGGATCATATTCCCAATAAGATTGCTTTTTATAAAGCTTAGAACACAAATTTCTACATAAAAGCATTGCAGTTCCTAAGTTTAGTGTTTCATGCAGTCATGACAATTAAGAATATCAAGAGAAACAGTATTGCATTCTGATCATAAAACGAAAGATTCATTGAGCAACTTACATATTTGAAATTGCAAATAATTTATATTACATTTTTATTTTTATATACCATCTCACCTATAAGAATCCTCGTTAACCCAATCCAACATGATGTCGTGACCTAAAGTCACTCGGAAGGTCAGAGAAACAAAAGAACACACACCCAGAATCTCTTTTTTGATTGCAAGTTCCATCAGAGAACTGAAACTTTAAACTGAAATGTTCGAAAGATAGAAGAATGGAACTACTACTTGCAGAAGTTGACATGCAATGGCTAGGATTTAATTCAATTCTATAAGTAAAGTTCTTGGTTTGACATAAATCCTACAGACAGTACATCTCACAACTTGGGCAAAGTGCATCATAGCCTGAATGTAAAGAGAGTAATAACACATACAAGTGTAATTATATTTGCAGGAATAAGATTTCTAACATAAAATGGCAAATCCCTAAAAAATCATAAAAATCATGAAACCAAAAAAATTATACATCAAGTTATGCAAATCATGCGGACTGTATCCATGCCAATCATTTTATACAAACTGAGAGCAGGTATATGAATAAATTTAACCTTGTTCTATGCGTATTAATACAATTTTCTATTCGATCAATAGACAGCTAAAGATGTAGGTAGTTCGATAGAACATAACAGGTACCAACGTAGTTTCACTAATTGGTAGCTTGGACACTTTGTAAAACTGTAAAAGAAAATACCAGAGCATATAGTATTGTTTAAGAAACATGCATCAGGGTATACATGGATTGAACTACCTGACTATTAATTGCAGAATTTACTTATCTTTTCTGTAACTTCTTTCATCATCTTGTTGTAGGCACAAAGCAACAAATGATTTAGCTTTTGACAGAAACATAGAGAAGGGGAAAATACTGGCTTATCTCAACGGTTGTATTAGTATCATAGTACCTGAACGTATCGAGAAGGGAAAATGTAAATCACCACCTCTCATACCTGCTACTTGCACCATCTGAACAAAGCCAACACCCAGAAGGGGATGGCTGTAGGAACACAGATCAGAGGGCGACAACTGAGTGTCAACACCAACACACAGATCTTGCACATTCAGAACTACAATTTGTTGGCATTTGGGAAGAGTTTAAGCACAAGGATTCATCCTGCTTGTATATGTAAGATTTTTTTAAGATTGACTGAAGACAGAAGTGGCTACAACTGAATAAAATCCAAAGAACTGTAGTACTGAATTTGGGCTGGGCTAGTGTGATTAAGAGCTTTCACTATTCACATATGCATCCCATCTTCCCAGATAAATAGGATTTCGATTTTTTACCTTTTGTGATTTGAGTAGGCATTCTCATTTCTCCCCCAGGGATATCATTTAAAAATGCACAGGAGAAATAGGGTTGTAACCAAACCTAAAGACATATTGTAATAAATTTCAAAACCTTTTATTATTATTTATATAGCAAGACCTACAACTCATAAGCTTCACTGTCCCAAATCCTACTACAGTTTCGTCACCCTTGTTCAAACAATGTTTTTGAACCACATTGCAATCAAGAGACTAAGTGTTGGCAGTTCTCACCCTAATAAGTTAGTCAGTCAACGAAACAAACAAATCGAGTAGTGAGGCAGAGAAACAGGTGGCGTAGGACTTACTTGGTTGGGCGGCCAATCCCTGCTCCCCTCCCTTGATGTGCTTGGGGAAGGCGTAGTTGACGGTGAGAACACGTTCGAACAGCTTGGCGCCGTCCATGTTGTCCACGACGGCAGTGGCGTCCTCGCGCTCGAGGAAGGTGATGAACCTGAAGGAGCGGCGGGCAGTCGCAGCTACAGGGCGGGCACGCGGGGGAAGAGGGCACCACTGCAAGGAAGACGGTGAGGCGGAGAACCCCTTCTTGTAGCACCGGTAAAAGGCGGGGACAGAGACATGCGAAGGGGCCATGACCGACCAGGAGCGCTTCTCATGCCGCCCCTGCCCGTCGCTCCGGGGTCCCTCGGCCGGATCCGCACCTTGCGTGGCCATGGAGACACCTCGAGAAAGTGGGCCGTGGAAAAGGCAGCGGAGGAGGAGAAGAGCGGGAGGGGAGGGGGTGGCGGCGGGAATGCCGGGACGAGGAGAGCAAGGGGCGAGAGGGGGAGGAAATGTTAGGGTTCGGGGCGATCGTGGGGGAGGGGTATTAGGTGGAGGCTAGGGTGGTGGGAGGGAGTGTTTGTAAAAATGGGAAGAGGGTTATTTGTAAAACACAATTTTCTCTTCTTCATCTAGAATTAAAGTTTAGATCAAGGGTTTGATTGCAAAATAAATGAACGTGTTGTTGTATGATCTGGATTTGTTGGATCTTTTCGCGATTTATAGAAATTCGGAAAACTTTTGTGGAAAAATGCCAAACTCAGGGTTACTCGCCACGTACGCCGCGGAGTGCTCCCGTGCGAGCAAAGGGGAGTAGACTTTAAGAAAAGAGATAAATGTTTTTGTATTAGAGGAACTTGGTATGTGATGAGGCAGCATGTGCAGTCCATCATTCTTTTCAAAAGAATTGTGCACTGTAAGAAAAATCATCAGCCCACAGTTACTTGGAGGAGTGGACGTGCCCCCTAATTTGAGTAGTTGAAATGATAAAGGATGAAAGCATCAAATTTTTCTTCATCTGGAGCTCGTAGTCTCTAACCAGCCCTGCGAATTATCCTCTATCTACTCACCTCTATGAAATCTGCATGTTGGGTATAGCTTTGCTTCTTGCATCCACCCTTAAAATTTCACATCTTCTCGTAAACAACAAAATCGAAATGCGTGCAAGAATTTGCTTCCTTACCAACAAAATCTTGGCCTCACTCCAAGTCTGTTCCTGATGGAGGGTGCCTGTTCTATCAAATCAAAACAATAAAATTGAAATGTTCAAACTAAAAATAACAAGATTCATATGGGGTAACCTTAATTAGCACTTGTGTTTTTAGCATTAGAGCAAACAAACTTGTGTGTCAAAAAGCCAGGTAAGGAACACCTCAATTAGCATCGACTTTCTCTTACAAATTTATGGAGCTAAAATATAATAGGAGGCTCTTAAACTGCATTGCCGTGTAAATGAAGTTCTACGCAGTTCAACTGCGCAATTTATCAGTGTACTCAGCATTCAGGTTTTGAATTTCTGGAACAGTAATATTTGCATCAAATTGTGTAAAACTAACAAGAAAAATATCAATGGAGTGCATCTATCGTGATTTCTATAAGGCATCAATCCAGAATCAATCTACATCTTTTTTCCTATTCATCTATATGTACGAGCTTGCTTACCTTTCAGTAGGTGCGGACTCGCTAACTACAATAATGGATAGTGTGCAAAATATTATATCATGAGCTTAAATCGTGACTGAATCCTCCCTGCCTATGGACAATCTGCATTTAGAGACAAAGACCGGGATATGGGGCATTCCTTTCACATGCATATAAACACACTTTTAGAGTATAGATAGTGCTCAGTAATAACGTCACTGTCTGGTGCTCAGAAAAATTGATTAGTTCGATCACTAACCTTTGTACAACGAAATGCCATAATATTTAGTTTGGGAATGAACTTCTTGTCAAACCTTCATGAAATCCATTCCGGATAGATGCAAGCACTTACAAAAAAGCATCAGTCTGACAACAAGTTGTTTATTAGTAGGATGACATGCAGAGCCATAACGTGAGTACACAAAAACTCAATTACCTGATTGTTGGTAATTTTTTTAATGCAGCATGATGACCCACAATGTTCTCCAAAAATTGCTGCAACAACAAAGATCTTTTTTAGATAATGGAAAAATATCTGATGTGCTTCACCCTTCTCGAAACAAAAAGGAATCAGTTCCAAATTATTACAAAACCACTCCAAAGATACCGAGGAAAAAACTTATCACTTCTTGCCAGTGCCACAAGTGAGTTGGACAGGGAAAGACAAAGGAAAGACAAAGTGTAGATTGATGGTCACCTTGTGGGCTCAGTGGTTGCAGCAATCTGTCACTCTCCTCATAACTTATTTCTTCTTCATTAATCCAAATTATGTAGAAAAGAAAGATAGGGGAATGTTGGCAAATGAAATCCTCAAAAATGCCTAAATGATGACAGATCTAATCTCAAGTACACACTAACTATTTTCATCTGATGGTGCACGCATGGAGGAAACATTGTTAAGAAAATTTGAAATCTAGATATAGGTAACTTATCAGCATGAAGGGTTATGTTTTTGATGTCCTATTGATCTAGCTCTACACTGGCATGTTCATACTAATGCAGGAAGCTCTTCTAATACTCAAGATTTTAGTATGATGTTGTGGTGATGCCATATATACCATTAATTATACCCAATCTTGCAGCTCCACACAGTAAATATCACGCTGCACATGTCACTGGTCTGAGATGTGAATAAAGTCATAAACCATGCATCAATTCATTACAATGACATTGCAGGCTTGCAGCCTAATGGAGCAAATCAAGCAACCCAATTAAAAAATGTATACCTTTCTTTTCTTTTGATGGGTGTTGTGCACAATGATCATGAAGCACACATCATCCACAAAATTTGCAGCTGATGGGAATGTCAAATTCGTTTAGAGCAATGTTAGAGACACCTATACCAACCACACCAGGGTTCAACAAATGAACATGAATGATAGATAAAAAAGCTATTCAGTATTCAGTAGCCAAAATTCAGAAAAGTCAACTATAAATACTTTCTAAAGTATCGATAGTAACTTTGGATAGACACAGAGAAATTCAAATAACACTATATATAATCTCATGTATTACTCCTACCAAATCACATAATTTGAAGACAATTGTAGAAGAAATCTTAATATTGTGACGATTCAGTGGTTCTCTAATTACATATAAATAAACGGTGTGCATAATTGATCACACAAAAACAATCCTTATAAAAGGGAAATAAGATTAGCAAACCTCGACATAATTCAACCTTCGATCCTCCATACTTGACAAATATTCTAGCATGCAACAAACAAGTTCTGGTAGATGAGTTCGAAGGGCAGGACCTGCACCCTCAAGACATTAGGAAGTCATAAACTAATGATATCCTCTGTAGTTGATTATTAATTTGGTGATGGTAGCTACATGAGCATAGTATATTAACATTTAAAATGAATACAAAAAATGGATAGTGATCAAATATAGTAAAATACCAAGTGTAATCCATATTATTTATTTAGTTAGTTTTCTCTCAATTATTTCCAACTATTAAATAATAAAGGGAGCAACAGAGACAGTCGCATTGTCATGGCTAAATGAAAGATTGAGTGAAGAAATAGATCTCGTACCTCTGGATCTGATGATAAAGCAAAATATCTAGGTAACCATCCTTCAAATGCATCCATGAGTTCGCAACCTATAATTAGATCGGAATCAGAGAGGAAAAATAAGTTTGAGTGACAGGCTTACCAGGATGAGGTCCAAGAATTTTCCTATTGCTCAACCGACCAATTACCCGGGCAATGGCGGATGGGATCGCCGGCGGATGTGTCTGGAGGTAAAGACGGCGTCCACAGAGGAGAGAAACGAGCGGCCGCCGCCGCATCACGGAGGAGGGTCCAGGGTTAGGGTTTGCATGGAGAAGGTGGAAGGGGACGCGGAGGCGACTGGGGGAGAAGGCGAGGGTGGAGGGGCGAGGCCGCCCTGCGTGCTCCCCACGCCGCGCAGAGGAGGCGACGAAGGGTGTGAAGGCGGATCAGGATTGAGGAGAGATGGGGAAGGTTGGAGGTGGTGCTGAGGGGGAGGCGGCGACGCTAGGAGAGAATGAGGAGGGGGCGTGACGGCGTCGCGAGGAGAGGAGGAGGAGGACTGGAGGAGGGGCGGACGGCGGCGCACTGGAGGAGAGGGACGCGGAGGCACGATGGGAAAGCGGTGGTAGAGATGTCGATCCCCTCGTGCGTGGGACAGTGGAGGCAGACCCGCGCGAGCGGATGGAAGGAGGACGAGATTTTTTCTCCTCTTCCTTATTTTTAGTAGTAGAGATCACAAACATTTTACTAGTAATCTTTTCCTAATAGTTAGGGGCCGTTGTTCAGATGTACAAGATTTGTACTGTAAACGCACTTTTATCGCATCGACTCACATTTCTCCCACAACACAAACTCAATATGCATTTTACAACACTTTTGCTATTTTGCATTACAAATGCACTATTGATCCGTGCAATGTACGCATCTAAACAACATTGAGGAGGTGTTCCAGTACGTGCAATTGGCGGGCTGCTTGGGATCAATCTGATTGTCACGATGAAACCGAGTAGTACTCGTCGTATTTAAAAAAAATTAGTGCAAATATGCAAAACGTCAACTTATTATAGGAGTCCTTAAAATACATTACATTTGATGATGAAGTAATTCACAAACAAAATAAATGATATGTGGATAGTTTGTTGAATAAGATGAATGATCAAATGTCGTTCTGATCAAAAGTCATCAATGACAAGTAATTTGAGATGGAGAAAGTATTTATTTGAGCTTCTGTTTTTTTTACTTTTAGTTGTAAAGCTAGTTTTCTGTCTTCTATTTTTTGACTGACCTTTTGATTGTTCTTTAATAAATTATTATCTTATCAACATACCAAATTTAAGAGAAAACTCATCTCAATCAGCTTTCCAACTTTCAATTCATTTTTTTTCATAAGTTAGCTTTCTGCCTACCAGATGTCTAGCTCCACCTTGGATGAATAGTCACGACGACGACACCCTATATATACAATCTAGTGATCGCTTGGACATCAGGATCATAGTCTTGTATTTCTTTTCTTTTATATCAATGAAATACGCACAGTCTTGTGCGGTTCCTTCGAAAAATACCTCCCCAAGTCCCAAAATAAACACACCACACATTTGTCGAGAAGTCAAACAACTTTAAGTTTGACTAAAAATATAGAAAATAGTATCAACATTTGTATTTCTAAATAAATTTATTAGAAAAGCATATCAATGCTCAATCTAATGATACTTATTTTATTTCTTAAATAGCAGTATATTTTTTAAAAAATTTTTGATGAAAATAAAAAAAATACCAACTCGAGAAGTGATACTGTATGTGCACTTATTTTTGAGACACAAGAAGTACGTTGAACGTACGTGGAGTAATCAACTAGTAATAGTGCGTTGAACAGTGCCCACACGATCATCGACCTTCTCTCTCTGTTTTCTTTTTCTCTCCCATGAATTGAAGAAAAGGTTGTTGGCGCGCGGAGCCTGCCTGCGCCATAATGACCTGTTGAAAGAAAGAAGAACGGGATGCTGGATGCCATTGCCGAAAATAATTCATGGGATTGATTGATTGATTCCTCCTGAGCCGAGCCGGTGCGTGTCCTCGGTGCTCCCCGCGACGCCGCGATCCACGCTCGGGGACGTACGCGCGGTGATCGCGGGGGCCGCCGGGCCGGCCGGCCGGGAACTCGATTGCTGGCTGGCGCCACTCAATCACGACCGGTTCCAATTCACTCATGCAAAAAAGAAAAAAGGCGACGGAATCTTCTTTTCCCCCCACTGCTGCTACACGTCGCGTGGTGGAGAGAGTGGCACGCCAATATCTAGTATTTTTATTTGGTCGTGGCGCACCAGATCGACACCCATGCATGCTTCTTGCTACTACAAAAAAACTTGATCTGTGGCCGGCAGCCATGCCTGCATCCTGCATGGTGGCACCGCCCATTTCACGCACGTACGCGTAGCTCCTAACCAATCAGCTAATGAAGTTGCGGATTATTGGATTATGTATGTATGCATTAGATTTATTATCACCCTATAGCTGATGACAGTGAGGATTATACTGGCACGCATGCTGTAAAAAGCCAAATCTGTAATAAAGGCTAACGGCCAAGATACGGGAATAAAGCTAGGCAAATCTCTACGTACACGTTGGATGATATTATTACAAATACATCCTTATTAGCTAGCTCGATCGATGAAGAGAAGTGTGATCCCTGACTTTTAAGGGATCCAAACGGTCCTCAATGGAATACGGTGATCCAGCATGACTTTTGGCTAATCATAAATAAGATTACATTCTTGCTTTGAAATGCTACTTTGCAAACAACTAATGACTTCAGTCGTCAGTACTGTTGTTTACATGTAAATACCAATAATAATGATGACATGTTGGATATGGACGAGTGATGATGCGAGTTTCATGCACTAAGCATTGCGCATTTGACTAATAATCATTGGCAAAACTCCAAAGACACACAAAGTTTCACCTTTAACTTATTAGAAGAGCACACATCTACTACACATATCATCACAGCCAATGACGTTCAGCACAGTATCATCCACTTTGGTTGGACCTTAACGCTAGAATATCGAGAACCATTTCAATGGATCTAATTATGCTCTTGAAACGAATTTGGAGAACTTTAGATCGTGCCACGCGTACTGCCGCCGCGGTTAAGAAATTGCAACCTTCCAAATAGAAACTACCCAATCTATGAGTATACCAAGAAAGTTAACAAAAGTAGGCCTGGAGCGTGCTAGTGGGTGACATTCCAATATCTCCCCTGCGCAAACTTCATAATCCGTTGTGACGAGGGAGGGATCGATTTGCCTCCTTTTCAAAAGAGTGGGGCGGTGGGGCCGGGGGAGAGAACAGAAGTCAACAGATGACGAGAGACTTGATGGATGCTGGCGTAACGGTGATCAACGCCAGACGCCACTATTTTCGTTAAGGTCACGTTTAGTTCCAAAAAAAGTTTTTTTTTTCCAATTACAGTCACGCTGAACTTGGAACACTAATTACAAGTATAAAATATAGATTAATGACAAAACTCATTTCATAATTCATTCTAAAATTGCGCGATCAAAGTGTTAGAGCAACTCCAAGAGCCTCTCTAAATACCACTAGCTAATTACTGATTTGACTAGCATGTAAAATGAAATATCTAGTAAAAAGTTGATGAAATCCAACAGATTAGCTAAAATCAACTGTCCATATACTCCACTGTTAGTGGGTCCCGCCCGCCATACTCATGTACAAGGGGATAACTAGTGGGACTGACTAGCCAAAGATAGCTAGTGAAGCCCCGGTTTAGCTAGTGGAGGATAGCTAGGGCAAGTTTAGCTAGTCTGTTGGATCGAGTTTTTGGACAAATTTTCTATTTTTTAGCTAGTTAAGCCAAGATATTTGGTCTCTTGAAGTTGCTCTTACAAGTGAGGATTATGGAAAAACTAATGAGTCTACTGCAGTAAATGGATATTCTGTTCATTCGTGTAATTAGTGTGTAATTAGTCTATATTTAATTCATTTTTTTAGAATTACATAGTACAACGCATACGCTCAAAACACGCATGCACACTCACCCATATGAACACACGTGCGCAAACCTTACCTCTGTGAGCACCTCATAAGGACCAAGCACCCAACAGATCTGAAGATTACTGCAGGATTTGAACTCTGGTGGACAACGCGGGACCGTCCTCCCATGGACTACAAGCCAAGTCGTCCTTTTCCACTGGACCTTGACCTTAAAAATTTTCCGAAATGGTGCACTGGCAAGTTTGAGCCCAGCCCATCTTGACAGTCCGATCTGGGCCGGCCAGACGCACCACATTATGGCTTTTCCTTTTGCAATTGGTCTGTCCTTTCAGAGCAGAGTCAGCAGCCGGACCAATCCGCAAACGACTGGCTCAGAGGTCACCTCGCCTTCCTCACCAGTCAGTCACCATGGACTCCCTCACAGCTCCCCGCAATTTCACAGCGGCTGCTCGCAGCAGCTGCCCGCCGCCTCTCGCCTCGCTTGCCGCCTTCCCTCCTCCCTCCGTGGCCCCTAGCTCCTCTCAGCAAACGGCCTAGCACGAGCAAGCGCTCTGGTGGCAGCATATGTCGATGTCCACGGCCGTCGTCCTTCCGCTCAGGCTGGGCTTCGTGGCGCCGCCTTATCCGAGGAGCGGCAGCGGAAGGTTCGCCTCGTCCTGCCGTGCCGTAGCCGGCGCCGGCGGAGGACCCCCGCGCCCCATCACCGTCGCCGGGGACCCGCCCACGGTCGTGTCGGCGCCCGGCCGCCGCATTGTTGCCAGTACGTACGTCACCAGTTCTGCCCCCCCCCCCCCCCCCCCCCCCCCCCCCCCCCACGATTCAGCCCATTCCCAATACTGGTTATCCGTGCGTGCGATGCACTGTACGCGCCGTGTGAATTAAAGCTGCAATTCGCGTGCAGTTGGCGATGTCCACGGCGATCTCTCCCAGACGAGAGCCGCGCTGGTGTTGGCCGGCGTCCTGAGCGCGGAATCAGACGGCCATGTGTGGACAGGCGGGCGCACGGTAAACCCCATCGATCTTTCTTGCTTTAGCATTGCGCGTTTCAGAGCATAATAAACAGTTAAACGTTAGTCCATTTACTGATATTTCTCAAGTGATTCTGCTCTCCTTTCATACTCTGTCCCCACACGGAAAATAGATGGATACAGGGAAATTTAGATCTGTACCTTTAAAAGATTGCAACTTTAGATATACACCATTGCTATCTCACTTACATGTGGGGCTCACATGAGTCAATGACACGGGGGGTCTAAGTTGTTGTGCTTGTGTGATATGATGTGCTTGTGTGATAGGTACTTGTTCAAGTTGGGGACATCCTTGATCGTGGTGGAGATGAAATTGCCATACTGTCACTGCTGAGTTCACTGAACTTGCAAGCCAAATCCCAAGGTGGTGCTGTATTTCAGGTTTGTCTGCCACTGTACCGTTCCTTATCCCCCAAAATGCCACTAGGTAGCTGATACTTATATTCTGATGTACATGGACTTTGATTTTTCGACAGATTATTGGAAACCATGAAACCATGAATGTGGAAGGTGATTTCCGGTTCGTTGATCCAGGGGGTTTTGATGAGTGCATACGCTTCCTTGAGTACATGGATGAATGTGATGGTAACTGGGAAGAGGCCTTTCTCAACTGGGTTAACGTCACTGAAAGGAGGAAGAAAGAATACAGGGCTTCGCCTAATGGTGACTGGCATCCTTGGAATTTTGTCATGGTAAAACATACACACTTTTGATGATGCTATATGTTTTGCTTCTGATTCTTAAGTGTTTGGCTTTCAATGTTGAGACAGAATCAGAAAGGGTTTGCTGCAAGATCATCGCTTTTCAAGCGAGGCGGTCCATTAGCTTGTGAATTGGCACGTCATCCTGTTGTCCTTAGGATCAATGACTGGGTATTTTGTCATGGTGGCCTTCTTCCTCATCATGGTGAACCTCTCTTCCCTCCCATTGTATCAGTGTCACCATGGTTCTTATGGCGCCTAGGCGTCCATGAAAACTTCTTGGCGCCTTACTGCCTAGGCGACGCCTAGGCGTCCATGAAAACTTCTGGGCGCCTTACCGCCTAGGCACCTAAGGCGGCCTGTTTTCCATGGCGACCAGGGACCGCCTGGACGCCTAGGCGACAACTAGGCGACGCCATAAGAACCATGAGTGTCACCCTATGCAGTTGCTTAAGTCATCTTAGTCTAAAATATATACCTGGTTCAGTACTTCTGTGTATATATATATATATAAACAGAACCCGACTGACTGACAGGACCACTTAAATTAAATGCAGAATGAGACTTTTGTTGCAGACTAGCATTAACAAGCGTGAATCTTGTAACCCAACAAAATTTTGGCTACAATTGGAAATGTTCTTTTTGATAACATAGATTGAATCAAGTGAAGTGTTTTGTCTCAGTTTGTTCTCTTCCTGTCCGCAGTGGAATATGGAATTGAGCGTATGAACAGAGAAGTGTCAATGTGGATGAAATGTTCAGGTGAAGACCGCGATGACGAGACAAACATCCCTTTCATAGCTACTAGAGGTTATGACAGTGTGGTATGGAGCCGACTGTACTCGCAAGACCCCGCTGAAAGGACGCGCCGTGCTGTGATGGTTAGAAAAATAATCCAATCCAGTAAACAATTAAACCTCCGGGTGCTTTATCTTGCACCAGGGGAAAAATGTATCTCAATGAAAAACAAATATTTCATAATTCACGAGTGATCATACAGATGTCCATGTTGGTTTCAGTTATCTTCCATTGTTGCTGAACAAACGCTGAAATCTGTGGGAGCAAAGGGGATGGTGGTAGGGCATACTCCCCAGATTCATGGTGTGAATTGGTATCTATCGTTCTCATTTCTCAACTGGATACCGTTCTATGCAAAGGATTTTCAATAGGAGATTTACAAGATGCCAAAGTTTATGAAAGAGAAATTGATCAATGGCTTTTGTTATCAGCAAATGTGACGGCAAAGTTTGGTGCGTTGATGTGGGCATGTCGTATGGTGTTCTCCACTCAAGACCGGAGGTATGCTATTTTTAAGGCATAAATCTTTTTGAAAATAGGATTCATTAGACATTTGAACGTTGAAATGCCATGACAGTTTCTAACAAAAATATTGTGATGATTATGTTTAACATCTCTGTTTGTTTCTGCATTGACACTCGGAATTGTTGCTACATAATTCATGAGCTGTATTTGCCTATTTGGCAACCATCTGCACTGCATGTGTACTAACTTTTTTTTTCTGTGTAACCTGTGTATTGTATAGAGAACATGGCACACTTTCTTGAAATACTTAATGAAGATTTTTTAGTAAATGACTTGCGGACAATTTTTTAATTTTAACCTTTTTTTTAAAATTATTTTTAAAAATAACACATCAAAAACATTATTTGCAGATCTAACCCGTTTGCCCGCGCCGGCCCACGTGGCGCGGCAGGCCCACTTTGCCGCGCCACATGCGGCGGCGCGGCGAGCCCGCCACGGCGGCACGGTGGGCTGATGTGTAAGATGGTCGGCGCGGCGGGCCCGCCGCGCCGCTGCATGTGGCGCGGCAAAGTGGGCCTACCGCGCCGTTTCATGGGGCGCGGCAACGTTATCCTGCCGCGCCACGCGGGCCGGCGCGGCCAAAAGGGTTAGATCTGCAAATAATGTTTTTGAGGTGTTATTTTTAAAAATAATTTTGAAAAAAGGTTAAAATTAAAAAATTATCCATGACTTGCTCTTTACTGATCTAAAATTCCAGGCACCTTGACTGGTAGGACGATAGTTAAGCCAATAAACCTGTTTATATTTTCCTTATACAAAGAAGGCCTAGATTTGGAAAACCTCAATTTGTTGTTTGATGTTCGACTTTTATGTATTAGGTTCTAGAAATAGTCAATGACAACCCCCGGGTTTTGAAGAAGCGAAGAGACCCACATGACGAGATGGAGGTGTTGGACTATTTATAAAACCTTGAGAAACATATGTAAGCAATCTTTCATCTCAACACCTTTATCATTTATGTAAATAATTGTAGGATGCCATGCAATTAGTTTTTGGAGCTTTTGAAATATATACACTATATTAAATTTGTAATACTTTGTTCTGAGAGTTCTGATAAAAACATTTCTTTTTAATATATTGATGTGCAACTCTCTTGCGTGTTCAAGAAAAAAGTTCTGATTCAAAAAATGTCAGTTGGATGACATCATACAACCATTCATAAGTGTCGCTTGCCATACAATGAAAGTTCTGGGGACAAATAATTATTTTTCTGCAGGTATATAATAGCAAACATTCTTTTTCCGGAGAGCTACAGTACCAGCCAATTAGAGTGGAAATATAGGAAGGAAAGTTACAGCGATATATATAAACTCGGTGATGGACTGAAGGTTTTCTCGATGTGGTTAGTACATTACCTTCACATAGAACTGTATTTAATATCTGAACAGAATTGCACTGCACTATGAATATCGTAGACTAGCAATCCTAAAGCATGTGTGGTTCATGATATGCAGCTATTTATAAACAAGTTTTGAAAGTTCTGGAACTCGTAAAAACTTACTGCATGGAATTAAACTATTCAATTTCTAACTTATAGTTAGCCAGCATAATTCTGGACTAAAGAACTAACTACAGGCTGAGAAGGCAATATCAAGTACCCATACGTTTTCCTTCAGAAAAAATTCTGATACATTATTGAATGACTCCCTCCGTCCCCAAATAACTATCTCTAGAGATCTGTGTTTGCCTTACAAACATGCTTCCTGGACAACGTTTATTAAGGGACGGAGGGAGTACACAACATCGAACAGTGTTTTCACTTTCTAAGTGGTGTTCTCTCAAATCTGAATATTTCCATAAACGAGATCAGTAGCAAACTTGTAGTCACCATTCTGACAAAAAAAACTTTGAAAAATAATGCATATTAACTTTTTTTTTAAAAAAAATCGCAGGTGAATGCTTGCCGGCGAAGGTTTGCGGGCTATTCTGCCAAGCAGGAGCAGAAAATTTTGGTGGTGCTCGCACTTTCATCAACATCCAAGGATGCCCCCATAGTGGCCTTTCTTGAGGGCTGTAGACAATGGTACCAGGAAGTAGTAGAACGACCTGTAATGGTGAGGCTTCTCATGTAAATGCTCTGTAATCTTGAGAAAAACAACAGTCCTGTTTCATGTTACCAATAGCTAGAATCCGTTGTAAACACAAAATACCGAAGAAAATCTACAGAACCAGCTGATGCTGGATACTTTTCGCGCAAATTTTGGCTTAGATTTTGTACGTGTATTCACAATTCTTTTTTGAGTGGTGGACGTACAGCCTTTTTTTGAACCAGAAATGTGGTACTGTTCCGGGTACAGGGACGCAACAGGCCAACCCATGTCCGTCCACACGGCCTCCTCCTCGTTCTCAGTACTAGCGCTCCGTTCGTTTGGCTTATCAGCCACCAGTCAGCAGTACTTTTCTCT
The DNA here is from genome assembly GCA_947561735.1 of Cenchrus americanus. NCBI lineage: Eukaryota > Viridiplantae > Streptophyta > Magnoliopsida > Poales > Poaceae > Cenchrus > Cenchrus americanus. The sequence continues at coordinate 65,344,632 of OX387240.1, forward strand.
CACATCAAACCAAGTAACCAGCCAGAAGATCTTTCTTCCGAGAACAAATCAGCACCAGCCACTAGGCCTGTGGGCTTAGAGCCTTGTACTGAGAACGAGAGTTGGGGCTTTGTAGCACTTGCAGGCCCGAAATGGTAGAAGAGACCTGAGAAATGGGCATGGGCTCGCTGCGGGGATCTGTTTGTACTTTGTACCACCTCGCCAGGCGAGGCAAGAATGAGGCTGAGCACCGGCTACTTAAGAAAGCGGGTGGCGACCTGATGATGCCACGCAGCTGCGTGGTGAGCACAAAGCGAACTATTCTTTCGCCTTTTACTAAAGAATACCGTGTGCACGCCACAAATAGCAGCATACACTTATTTTTGGAGGGTGCTTTCTCTTTGTGAGAGAGCCCCAACAATGGTGAATTTTAAATTTTTATAAGGGAACCTTTATGATTTTTTAGATTTTGGGCTTTTTTTTGCAAGCTCAAGAAAATAATAGTTTTCAGCATTATTAGAACATCTTGTGCCCTGGCATTGTCGATTTCTGAGTTAGATCTAAGTTTGGTAAGTGAATTATGTATTTTTATTTGACCGAGTATTTTTTTAGAATTTGACAAAACACAATATTTGCTAACTAAAATTTGACAAAAATGGAGATGCTTTAAGCCTCTAATACATATTTAAACTACACCCGGCTTCAGCTACCAATCCATCGTTCCTCAGCAGGTACGAGCAGTGCAGGATCAAGTGGTCTGTGGACTCACTTCCAAAATATTAACAAAGCATTATTAGGAATTAAATTAGGGCGATTATTCTGACGGAATAGTCCCTAGTGAGTATGAAATTAAATCAAGCCAATGCAGTAATTCATTTTATTTTTTAAAATATATTTATAAGAGTTAAAGCCTAGTGAGTGCACATTCAATGTTCTGATAACCTGTTCAGTTTGTTGTTAAAAAAAAATGTTCAGTTCAGGCAGCGATAGGGACCCGACAGGCCAACCATTTCCACACGCCTCACAGGCCGCGCGTGGCAGCAGCGCTATGGAGAAGCAATAGGCGCGCACGCTCGCGCACTAGCGCAGCGCAGGCGCAGCCCCAGCAAGGGGCCGAACCCGAACATGACCTCCCAACTTTTTCAGCCGCCGCGATCAATCTGTCATTCTGCCAGATCATGAGATCAATGCAAGAACCCTTTTGTCCTTGAAAGAACGAAACTGGTCAGGAGCCTTTCGGCCGCTTCCAGACGAGACTTTTCGGCTTTCGATCCCGTCCCGTCCCGTCTCATTCTCGCTTGAAACGTGTGTATCTCCCGCGTGGGTTTGTTTGTACATACGCATGCAAAGTCCTTTCCTTTATTTTACTGATGGTTTTACGATCACAGAACGTTCTAGTTTTTTTTTCCAAACACATACCCCTCTGTTTTTTTCCGTACATCGTCCCTCCCTCTATGCAGCCTGTTCGGTTGGCTGTTTTGCAGTAGCTGGTCTTGATTTGTTACGAGAGAAAAATCTTCTTGTGTGGTTCTTTGGTGGCGATTCGTTACGAGAGAAAAATGGATTTCTTTCCGGTGTCGATAAGCCAAACGAACGGGGTGATGGACTCGAGCCGGACTCGAACAGGCTGCCGTGACCGAGCTCTTGGCGAGCCCGCCAGGGAGCTTCTCTGCGCGTGGCCATAAAAACCAAGTGTGAGGCCCCCGTGCCCTAGCACCACCATAGCCCAGGGTAGTCAAGGACTCGACGCCGAGCACCTTATTGTGGTGAAGAAGCCCCACATCGGACCACATCTTCTTTCACACTCTGCAGTAGTCGTGGAGAACCGGCGCCAAAGGCCGTCAACGAGCTCATCGCCGTAGCATGTACGCGCAGAAGCTTGTTCCGGCCTTCCACATGCCTGCTAGATCACCAACAAGCAGCTTGTTCGTTGAACTTATCGCCCACCAAGATTTTCTCTCGTAACAAACCAGCCAACAAGAATCAGCCTAACAAGATCTTTTCTCTCACAACAAACCAAAGACTAACCATCGCCCACCAGCCAAACGAACAGTGGAAGCTAGCTTGCCGGCACCGCAAAACGGCAAAAGTCATTGTCGCTGCGGAGGCCGCCGACGGGCTTAGCTACCGCCGGATTGGCCATCGGCTACGAAATACTCTACTCTGTCTCCATGGTTTAGAATTTAGATGAAGTAGATGCCAACGATGGCAGATGATAAGGATGGACGTACTGCACAGGCGGTAGGTCTGTGGACCATGGATGATGGATCCTAGGTCCCACACTTAAGCTCGGCTTTGTTGTGTGTTGGGTCCGCGTGGAAGGTTAATTTGGGGGTGCTGACGTGCTGTGTGACTTGAGAATTTCGTGGCATGGTGTCCCTTGACATAAAAAATGATTAAAAATTTGAAAGCAAGCGTCTTGCTCATGGGACATAATTTGCAAGTAGCGTGAAGTGGCTGTGCTAGAGTTTGTGCAAGTTTTTTGTTCCCAAAGGGGATGAAAACTTTGCGAATTTCCTCAATATAAGTAAACCAAATGTTATTTCTCGAAGGCTGAGAAGCTGGGCGAGTTTTCTAGACCTAGAGCTTTTTCCTATCCTGAATGTATTTTTTTGATAACATTGTCATGATATTTAATGTCAAGAACCAGTCCAGTGATCACTAACTATATTCTTGCAGACGTCTTCTTCAGAGCGCCCCGAGGATCACGCTCCCTTAAGAAGAACTAAACAATAACACCTATACTACAAGTATGATCAACTGTTGTTTATAAATTTCCCTCCCATTTATTACTACCTAACTCTAAGTGTAATATGTTTCTTAGACCACAACGATATCAGCAATGGTAGTGGATCCACAACATCCAATGACAAAACACTACTCAAGGATCCTAAATAACGTAAGAGGCAACGAGAAAGAGACCGATATGCACAACTATGTAACCAGAGAAAGGATGGATAACTTAAAAAGCGATGTGAAACTCATCGGCAAAAGAAAGTTAACCTCACGTTCGAACAAATTGAAACAAGACGTGCAAATGCTAGAGCACGATATGCAAATTTAAAACCAGAACAAAGTCAGGCGATATGTGATCGTCAGAGGTTGCTCTATGCAAACATGACAGTTAAGAAAAAACATCCAAAGAGAAACCGTGAAAAAGCACGTTGTGTGATACGACGAAACACTCTGAGTAAAAATTCTATTGCCATGGTGAATCCATTATACGATTCATCAGATTCGAACTGAAAGGATTTCTAAACAATATACATGTTTCATCCTCAATGTGTTTTCAGTGTGAGAGCGTGATATGAGATTGAGAATACATTTTTTATTATTTTATTTTTATTTTAATATGTCTATAAAATTTATGATTTTGGACATGGTGGCATCCTATGATCCATTAAGCCCAATTTATGCAGGATTTTGAACTTATTTTGAAAATAATTGATGTGAACCATAAATCAAGCAATCATGTAAAGTTTATGGGAAGAGTATTTTCTTCTCCGTTGCAACGCACAGACATAATTGCTAGTATTATGTTTAAATGAATTAAGAAAATATTATTACTCGACCAGTAGACCCTTTAATTTGACCGATAAATATATTTATGAAAATATAGGCTGTGAAATCCGGATCATATAGACAATGATGCCAAAGATACCATCAAACACTTGAGGACGGGATAGTACTTGATTTTGAAATATTATAGTTTGCGTCACGTGGAAAGGATATTGGTTAATTTACCATTGTTGGATTAGGTATATGCATGTACATTCTGCACCATCTGCACTGCACCATGCCTTTACTTTACCCCTGTTGGATTCAGTATGTTAAGCTCGTCAAGGAAGTCGGAAAATTCAAGGAATATAGCAATTTCGATTCCAAGGACGACAACAAGAAGTCAGGAAAATGTTGAACAAAAAAGATACTTTCTGCTGCCTTTTTAAATTCAATCGGGCGGTGTCGTTTTCATTTACTAATTTCTTTTCCCCTTTCCCTAGTAAAGTTATGTCCTTTCCATTATGGGCAAGCGCACCATAGGGGGGATGCGCAAACATATATTGAAGGCTAATTGAGAAGTGGCCCCTTGTACAACACAATTTTTTTTTCTATTCATGAGCGAACTGGAAATTATCGAGCTGCAGCGAAATTCCTTAATTAAAAAACCATGAGTTTCCATATCGAATTCTTGAAATATACTCCCTCCGTCCTGAAATATAAGTCATTTTAGGATTTTTAGGACATATTAAAGAGGTGGGAAAATGTCACATATGCCCTTAGCCAATGATAATTAAAGGTAAGTTTTTAGTTAACAAATGCAATATTTGGCAGGTCTTTAATTGAGTTGATTGGGTACTTACCAAAAACTTCTATGATACCTTATATTTAGGGACAAATTTTGAACCATTGAATGCCTTATATTTCAGGACGGAGGGAGTATACGAGTACTACCTAATAACTTTAGGGGTATCTCCTGGTCGTCCACAAAACCTGATACAACTTATATCTTCAGAAAGACACGAGTTACACGCTTCTTTTGGCTCTTGGCAGCTTAAAAATCTAAGTGAGGGAGCCATCGCACAGAAGCAAATCCTCTGCAGTACTGGAGAGTGCATTACCAAATCCACCTGTCAGCGGCTCCACGCTGCAGCTCGGTACTGCAGAGAAGCCCCGTCGCCTCGCACGGGGTCTGTTTAGACATATTCTGACCTGCCTGTGCCTAACACCTTTTGTAGTTGTAGCCACTAAGGCTAGAAGCATGCGTGCATATATTAAAAAAGCAACCTGCCAATCATCTCATCTTCTTAAGTATTTCTCTAAAAAAGTAGTGGTAATTTAATTTAGTTTGAGGAAGAAAATCATGGTACTTTTTTAATAATCTAAAGTAGTAGTATTCAGCACGAGCGTTATTTGCAACAAGCTGGTGCAAATAACGTGGGAAAAGATATGAATTAAATGACCACACTTTTGCAGGTACTTTTTCCATTATAAATTAAGGGACCCAAAGTTGAAAATGATATATGACCATACCGTGTACTTTGGATCTGGATAGGATGGTGGGTAGAGTGATGAACTTGCAAGTTACTCTCTACTCCCTCAGTTTTGTGAAAAACACAATCCTAGCATTTGAAAAAAAAACTCACAAAGAGTGAAATTATAGAAATATATCTAATTATCTGTCTAATTAAGTAATCGGATCCGATCCGCATGCCGAAACTTACTACATGTGGCTAAGAAATAGGGGTACCGAGAGTCTTTTCACGCCGCTACCAATCGTCCTACAAAAACTAGAGTTGCACTTTTTATGGGACAACGTCCCAAAAAAAACTATCCATTTAACTTTCAAAATGCATCACACAAAGAGTGTTTATATAATTTTTAGATGGGAACGTATCAAGTGGAAACCAACCCCTCCATGCACACTATGAAAACTTCAATCTGAACCACACGATGTTAATCTCATGGAGTGCTCATGGGAGATGGGAGGGGTGATTTGCAAAAGTGCATTTGCAAATCATTCCCCCACCTCTCATGAGTTTTGCACATCACCCCTCCCACCTTCCATAAGTCTTCGTGATACGACGAATCCATCATTTACTTCCACCATCGATGCTAAAAAAGGAAGTCTAATAGAGCGTACATTCATAATTTATTTTACTCGATAATCTATTCAATTAAAAAAAGTCATTAGATGTATTTTGAATTTTTAAAGTTGTTACTATCTTCTCCAAGATTTTCTTAACAAAATTTTTTATGACCCTTCATCGTAGAGATTGTGGAACAATATGGTCTCTTCCAAAATACACCCTCCGTTTTTAAATATATGTCGTTTAGGATAAGCTGATTAGTTCGAAAATAAATTAATTTACTTGTGTCATATATTCAAAGACAGAGGTAGTGGGCAGTCGCAGCAATCGCAGGATTTGCATTTTAAATATGCTCTTTGACTCATATGCTTACGTATCATCGTCATGGAAAATTTTTATTTTCCAAGGAATGTCTGATGGTAGCTATACACGTGCAGCCCGACCGACTCTGTCCTCAACTAGGAACGAGAACGAGAGTGTGCTAGACGCAGCCAATCCTGCGACGCCAAGCCTCCGTCGTGGCCCATGAGCTGGACAGCGTCGGCGCGTCGGCGCCGTGAGAGCGAGACCCCTCGAGCACGGCGCAGGCGATGCGCCTGTTGGCGGCCTCCGTGAAGTGCACCCCGTCCCAGGACACGTACTCCGACGGGTCCGCGCACGCCGCCGTCCCTGCCGCGCCGCAGAACGCGGCGTCGTCGAAGTTGTACGCGCCGCCGCCGCCGCCGCAGCACGCCGCCAGTGGCCTGCTCCTGAAACCTGCCATGGACGGTCGAGATAAGAAGCCATGCCAAGAGAAATATGAGCGCGCGCACCGTTCGCGCCGTGGCGTCACGGGGACAGAGGCGACCAACCGTATTTGGCGGGCGACACGACGAGGTCGGTGACGGCCCGGTAGAGGTCGGCGTAAACGATGGCGGTGCCGGGGTGGGCTCGGCGGAGTCCGGCGAGCACGCGGCGCAGCTCGCGGTTGTGCAGCTCGGCGAGGCCGTTGAGGCGCGCGAGGCAGCCGGACTCCGGGTCGTACGCGCCGGCGCTGACGGTGCCATTGTGCTGCGCGAGCAGCTGCGGCTCGCAGCCCAGCGGGATCATGCCCGGGACCACCACCGTGCTCGCTCCGGCGGCGATCACGTCCTGTTTTCATGTATGCAAACGCCTCGAAAGTTTGAGCTTGGAAGACAAACATCGAGCAGACATCAGAGAGTACGCAGCGTGCGAGCTTACGGTGACGACCGAGCGGACGGCAGCAACTATGCGCGGCACGAAGGCATTGACCTCGCCGACGGTGCGATTCCGGCCGAGGGCGGCGATCAAGTAGTCGTTGACCCCGATCTCCCCGACGAGGAAGAGGGACGTCGACGTGATCTTCCTCTGTTCTGCAGAGACAGCAGAGTGTAGAAGAAGATCATGTAATAAGTAAATAAAAGTTCGTCAGTTAAATTGCTAGGAGTACCAAACACTATCTGTATTTGTTACCTTTAGCTGAGCCAAGAAGCTGTAAAGCATTCTCGAACCAGCTTGTTTGGTTGTTAAGAGAGGCGGGCACGAACGGCGTCAGTCCTCTGCTCTCAAAGAAGTGCACGTCGAGCGCCGTCGCCCCGCCCACCGCGAAGTTCACGCCGCTGCGGAAATCCGCCGCCGTCTTCCCGGCGAGGTACGGCGTCGGGTGCGGTAAGCCCAGCGCCTCAACTGCGTGGGCCACACGATATTAATAATAATTTTATTTATCGCATGCAAATGACCAAGTTGGTGTGGTGGCCGGCCGGTGCTGCTCTGCTCTGCTCACCGATGAAATCGACGACGAGCCGGCCGTCGGACGCACGGCCGGTAGGGCGTCGGAAGAAGGTCTCGCCGTACGGCGGCCGGCTCGCGGGTCCCCCGCCGTTGGGCGAGAGGTGCAGCGCGTTCCCGGTGTCGGTGAGGGAGTCGCCGAAGCTGAAGACGCGATCGTAGCGGTGGTCACCGTGGACGTCCGAGGCGGCGGCGTGGAGGAGCGCCACGGCCACGAGGAGGCGTGAAAGTGGCGCCATTTCGTCTGCTTTTCCAATGTCACGATCCGTGAGTCGGATCGGTCTGAGACTCTGAGCCGTGTGGCTCAACGTTCGCAACAGGGTCCCCTATTTATAGCGCCGCCGCCGTTGATTCAGAGAAGAGAGAAGCATGCTTTTTTTTTAAAAAAAAATAAAGGGCAGAGAGAAGCATGATTGAGTTGTGTGTTTTCTTTCAGCTCTAGAAAAGCAAAAAGCCGTCCATTGCCCTATTCGCTTGGCTTATCACCCACCAACAAAAGAAGATCTTTTCTGTCGACCAAACCCGACTAGTCATCAACAACCAGCCCGTGCGAAGATCTTTTCTCTCGGACCAAACACGACCGAGTTATCAACAACCACCAAGAAGATCTTTTCTTTCGGAACAAACCAAGCACTCGCCCATCGACCACCAGCCAAATGAACATCTTCCATGCCTTTGATTTGTACACGAGGAAACTGCGGAAGCTGTGAGAATTCCTCGGTTGAATTGAATACTTCTGGTACTTTTTTTTGAAGTATATACTAGGAAGGATGAACCTCTTTGGCTGAGAGCGAGGAAAAATTAACCTCCAAACCTCTTCGGGACACTGACAATCTTTTTTATAAAAATAATGTTTAGCAGCTTTGGGTTGGGAGTTGCAAAGTATGCAAATTCCATCATTTGGCCAAGCCCTTTTCTAAATTGTTTATTTGATGTCCATGATCCTACTACGTCAGGGCTGCAACCTCAGGGGCTAGAGAGATCAGACTTTCAGAGTTCAGAACATTGAACAAAAACTTTTTTTATCGAAACATCAGGGAGACCGTTACTGATTTTTTATATTAACAAAAAAATATTTACAACCAACATTTTTCATAAGAAGTTGGACCAACATTTTTAGAAAAGAATTGAACCAACAATTCTTTGAAAAAAATGTTGAATCCATTATTTTTTAATTCGGTTGCACCAACATTTTTTATGCAGCATTTTCAAAGAAACTTATATTTTTTTCAAAATAGTAAATTTTCTTTTTCTTCACGGATGAAGCGAACGCGCAACTAGCCAGAGGCGCACTGGCGCGCGGTGGCTGGCCCAACCGCACAGGGCCGCGGCGACCGGCGAGCCCACACGGAAGGCGTGGCGGTGCGGTCACGGGATCGGGATGGGTTGAGCAGGGACGGAGTAGCGGTGGGCGGGGTGGGCTCAAGCAACCCTACCGGTCGAAATCCCATGAAGCCCCCTAGGCCTCCGCAAAATATGACCAAGAAGAAGAAGAAGAGAAGAGGATCTTGGAGGAAAAAGCAAAAGAGAGGCGTCGTTGCAGGCGTGTAGGTGGAGGAGGTCGATGTCGGCGACGGGGATGGAGGCCGAGAGGGGCTTCCCAGGGTGGGAGGTCGGGGCGACGGGAGTTGTACAGCAGTGACACAGGAGAGCATGAGAGCGGCGACGTGCTAGCACTCAATGACAATAGCGGGGCCGCCAAGGTCCGATCGGCGACGAGTGCCGACGAAGGCAACGACGTTGGGAGCTTGCATGGTGATGGTGGGGCATGCTGATGGAGCATTAGCTCCCGGCTCCCGCGCTTCGCTGCTACTTGGGATGGTGTGGCTAGGGATGGCAGTAGGTCGGGTAAGTACGGGTAAGACATTTACCCATCCGCGAGCTTGCCTGCGTGCCCGACCTTTTCCCGCAAGCGAGCTTGCATTCAGGTCAAAATTCGTGCCCGTGCCCGATGGATATCCGCCAGGTATATGGCATCCGCGGGCAAGCACTCACGTACAACTACATCGCGTCGCCACCTCCTAGGGCGGGCGTGATCTACGCGCACAAGTAGGGGCAAGGCGTCGGGGTGGGATGCAGACGCCGAGGGGCGAGGGTGGAGGTCGATGCGCAGAAGGGGAGGAAGGGGCCTTGGGGGGTGAGGCCGCCGGTGCAAGGGGAGAAAGTGGAGCTCAGGGAGAGGAGTGCTCCATCTCTCAAGCCGCCAGTCCTCCTGCCGCTGCGCTGGATCCCTCACTTTCCCTCGCGCCGGGAAGGGAGGGACTGACGGAGCTGGGGAGGAGTGGCGAGGATGGAGGTGAGGAAGCTCCGCTTTCGCCGGACGTCTGACCGATGTACTTCTCTGTCGAAGAAGGCGGACCCGGTCGGGTCCATGCTCCTCCGCCGACGCATCAAGATAGAGGGCCGATGCAGATGGAAGTGAGGAGGAAAATAGAGAGGATGGAGGGGTAGGTGCGGTTGGTTTTTTTTGCTGGGCCGAGTGAAATGTTGGGCCTTGATTATTGTAATACAGGTAACATGCGGTGCCCGCGGGTGAGGCGGGTGAGGCTTTTTGCCTAGATCCGTGCCCGCGGGCGGGATTAGCTGCCCGTATCCACGCCCACGGGCAGGATTGCCATCCCTAGGGGTGGCGGCGACAACCTTAGGGAGTGAGGGAGCAAGGGGATTGGTGGGAAGGAGTTAAGGTGTGAAGTTGTTGAACGGTTGTTGGACTGCTGTTGAGTTGTAGTTTCAATTTGTATCTATCTTTTGAAAAGTGGATAGGATTCTCGCGACAACACGCACACAACCAGGGCAGCACCCAAACACCACGCCAATTGTTGCGAGCGAGCTGCTACCGCTAGGGTCTCAAGCTCCTTGGGGGTGGGGGAATCGGGGTAGACCGACCATGTGGAATTGAGCACTGATGGGCCAATCAATTAGATGGACCAATGACTTAGACCCCTACACCGGTCCAATACACAAATTCTTCTTCTTCCTTCAGTCGTCACACTGAAAATAGCCAGATTCCTATCTAGCTTCTCAAAGCCTGTATGTTATATGACTTCCGGTGTTTGAGATTTGTGTGAAGGTTAACATGAGTAGGATAACCCTAACTCTCTCCAGTCCTCCACCGCTACTCACTTTGCCGTCCTCACTCCATCGGGCCATCCTCACGTCAACCAAGGAGCTCTGCCACGGGCGCCACCACTCATGAGCTCTGGTCGCTTGCCCCCCATGAGCACCACACGCTGCGAGCTTCACGAGTCGCGCATCATCAACCGCGCCCGACCACTGCTTGATGTTGAAGGAGAAAAAAACGACAGTTTCAAAATGTTGACTCTTCTTTTGGAAAATGTTGAATCCATGTGGTTGATATGTTAAAGTAGGTAAGAATTTTATTTTGAATCTAGTACATATTTTTTACAAAATGTCAAACTATACTTTTAAAATGTTGAATCTATTTTGTTGTAATGTTGATTTATACTTCTGATTGGGGTTAATGAGCTTTAATAAGTTCTAAGACTGTCTCCAGTAGATAGCCCATCGCGTGCTGCATCTTCAAAATGAGGCAAAATGTGGCACTGTAGCAGCTCCAACAGATGCTTCATCTGCATCTGCATTTTGTACTTTCCCCTATTCCGACGCCCATTCTCGGGGTGTCTCTCTCTTTGCTGCATCTCTCCTCCGCCAACCATCGCCTCTCCCACGTCCCACTCCCGTCTCGCACTCCTCTGAGTCGCCGGCCTTCCTCACGCTCTCTCCGCATCGGCCTCCCTCTCCCGCCCCTCAGACTCGAGCAGGGGCACCGCCCGCGCTGCCAGCCCGCCCGCGCCGCCGGTCGTATCCTCCAATCACCCCCGCCCGTGTGCGCCGCCGGCGCAGATCTGCGCGATAGGAGGAGGCCGCACCGCCATGAGAAGGAGGCCGCACCGCCATGGGGAGGTGAGGTGGCCGCGTTGCTGAGGAGGAGCTTGAGGTGCGATGGCGACGACGGCCTCCGAGGTCCTCGCGAGCTACTCGTGCTCTCTCGAGCTCTGACGTCCTCCGAGGTCACCGCATCGGAGCCGCGCCACCGAGCTCGAGGAAAGGAAGAGCAGTCTCCTTCCCTGGCGAGGCAAAGAAGAGCCCGTGGTGGCCGGATTCGGCGGCGGCGCGTCGAGGTGGAGGGTGAAGAGTGGGTGAGGCGGACGTTGCAGATCCGTGCCGCCGGGACTTCCATGGCCGCCACCGCGCAATCGAATCAAGGGAGTCCCCCATATGTATGCTTCTCCCCCTTCTCCCTTGCGGCGTCCAGGACTCCAGGCCACCACGAGTGTTGACTTGCGGGGTGGCGGCGCACGACCTTCCACCTCCTCCTGCTCCATCACCCACGACTCGATGCCGCCGAGCGAACCCATGTTGCGAAGGAGCGAGGCAGCAAGGGGAGAAGCGAAGGAGGAGTAGCAGCAACATGCCTTCCACGGCTCCGCGGGAGCCAACGGCCAGCCCAGATGCAGCAAGGGATGCGCGAACTGCTGGAACGCAAGTCCGTTTGCGGTACTGTTCCCGTCTCTCTCTTTGCTTCATACCGAGCATTTGCAGATGTAGATCACCTTGTCTGCTGGAGATAGTCTAAATCCATGTTGTTATCAGCAGCGGAGGCACTGGTGGGTGGGGGGGTCTGGAGCCCCTACTACCGCCAACACCCCTTAGAAAATGGAGGAGAAAGAAGAAAGAGAAGGGAGCTACAGAAAGAAGAAGCAGTAGCAACCCCTTCTTCCGTTCCTGACTTCGCCGTTGTTGTTATCTAGGAAAACAACTCTACCTGTGTTACCGATAGTCGTTACCGACACTTACACGCCATGAGAGAATAGGGAGTTGAGGGTCTCTGCTCCCGCCGGTAGCTGGGGGCTGCTGCCATAAGTCCACGTCCTGCTGTATGGGGAGCTTCGTCTCTGACTGGAGTATTATATTGTAGACTAGGGTGAGTAATGATGAACGAACAAATAATGCACCGCGCTTCTGTACCAATTTGACAGTGTACTAGTCACCACTGTGGGTCTGTTTAGTTGGTGAGGTGAAAATTTTCCTCTTTCAAGGTCTATTAGGAGTATTGGACGTAGACTAGCTACAAAAATAATTACACGAATGGACTGGAAATTACAAGGTGAATCTATTAAGTCTAATTAATCTGTCATTAGAGATTGGTTAATGTAGCATGATGTTGTCTAAGCATGACATAATTAGGCTAGTTATATTCGTCTCAAAAATTAAGGTGGAGGTTGTGGAATGAGTTTTGTCATTAATCCACATTTTAATACTTCTAATTAGTGTCCGGAGATTGATGTGACAGGTAGTTGGTGAAAATTTAGGGAACTAAACAAAGGGTGGCCATTTTGTCTCTGTGTGCGGCTTGTTAACACCAAAAAATGGTACGGGAGAAAGGTGACTTGTGGGCCGAGTTTGGTGATGAATACCATTCGGTGGGAAAGATCTCCTCAAAAGAATCGGTAAAGGATGCTTGCGGTCGGCAATGCGCCATCGTTCGGCAAAAGAATTTGTTTGCGCTTTTAAAGTGAAGTTTTCGGGAATGCGTGTTGACGTGGCCGATGCGAGGAAAGAACGAGTTGATGGCATATACGAGACGAACATTGGCGTCGGAGCATTAATTTAGACATTAAATGTTGAACTCGTAGTCGACCGGGAGTCGTGTTAGGACAAGGGTATAAATATAAACCCTTGATGTATGTAATAGGTATCGAACAATTTCACAACAAGCGGCTTTACGCCAAATTCTCGAGTCATTTAGTCGTGTCGTCGAGTTCTTCGAGGGGAATCATCGATCCGTCGACCTCCGTAAGTACCGGCAACCTTGTAACATGTCTAGTATCATGCGGTGGATTTAGACCGTGATGCAAGTAGTCTTGTTACCTTGCTTACTATCATGCGGCGATTTAAGCTTGGTTCAAGAGGGTTTCTTGTTAGATCATGAGCCATGCGGTGGGCTAAGATCTAGCTTGGAGCTAGTTATCGACTCTATTAGTTTTGGCAAGATCTAATAGATTCATTAAGTTACCATGTGTTGCTTTGAGTTTTTTTTACTTTATGTTTAAATTCATGTAAACCCAATTTAGATTGGTTTGAATCGGCTTTATCTTGATTGATGATCCTTATGTAACATGTTAATATCTTTGGCTCAATATGGCACATGGATCACGTGTTTTCTAATAGCCGAACCCGAATCAATCTAAGTTGTCACGTGTTGTGGGTTCAAGCTTGTTAATCTTGTGTGAATCTTGACGAGCCGGGTATCATGCGGTAGATGCGGGTTTTTGGATTGTTTTAGAGCTAATCATCGGTGGATTAGATTTCGATTCAATCGATAGGTTTATCATCTTTGGCAATGTTTGTTCCTTCTCCACGGAACCCGATTTGGGTACATATACCGTATTCGGTTATACTTCCATGAGTAAAACGTGCTCATAAGTTTGTTTTAAATAATGCGTGCTTTTAGCCTTCCATATTTAGGTTGTATCATGCGGTAGATTAATCTCTTTGTGGTTGGTGGTGTGATTTCAAACAAGTTGTATCATGCGGTGGATTAACTTGTTTGGTTTCATGCTTGACGGGTTTGAAGATACCTAGACATGAGGTAGACTAGTGCTTTTGGCCTATGCATGCTTGTTTACTTCATATTTATGATCATGCTTTACTTTCTTTATTTTATTTGTTGTTTATCATAAAAAATCGGTCATGATCATGCATGAGCAACGTTATTTAAACAAAGACCGATCTTTTGTCATGCTTACGCCATCCATTCGGCTATATCCTATTTTATGTTATAAAGCTTCCGAATGATGTTAAAGCTATTTGTGAGATAGCTTCTCGTAGCTATATGTCATTTTAATTGGCTTTCTAGCCGTAAATACGGAGCTTGTTTGGTACCACCGGCAAGTTTCATGTTTTATCTAACTTGTTTTCATCCTTTGTCGGTTTCGGGGAAAATTGTCCGGCACGCTTTCGGATCGGGCATGTGATTTAAGCCGGCTCTTTTCGGCTTGCTTTGTGTGCTTGGCGTGAGGTGCCGATTTTGCGTCAACACACTTTTTGGCACGCCGGTGGGACACATCTAGCTAATTCAAGATGCACGACATGCACGACGTCATGGATGTCACCATTAATGACTTGTCTCCGAGCAACTAGGGTAGTTGAAGGATGCCATTGACCGAGTTCCGGTAGAAATGTTTGATGTCATTTGGCAAGAACGAAGTGGTGTACCGTACCTCAAATGCGACATGCCCGGGGGTTCGTTCTTTGGGGAACTCGATTCCACATCTGCTCAAGAGAAACAAGAGGCTCTGAATGCTTTTCGGGAAACTATAGAAACCGTGATGGTTAAACATCATACTGCTTTTTTGAACATGTTCAAGCAGATGATGATAGAAGTCTTTGGCCCAGGCATGGAGAGGATGCTTAGTCGAGTATCCCCTCACACATCTTCTGCGGAGGTTGGAGAGACTAGTTCTGCTCAGCCAGCTCGGGATGCAAGTGCCCAACCGCCACTGCAAGGCCAACCAATCCAGCCACCTCCACAAAGCATTGGGAGTCAACCGGTCCAGTCGCCTCTACAAAACAATGAAGGTCAACCAGTTCAACAACCGAACCCGTATCTGGCAATGCCCAATAGGCCTACATATGGGGTCCGACGTTCGATTCATGCGGAATGCCACCTAATTCTACTTACAAGATAGCCCCGCCAACAATAGGCTGAGAAAAATATGTATGGTTGGGGATACTCGAAGTTATGAATTATGGTGCTATTGATGCTTTCCCAAATCCCGGGTATGGTGCGGGAATGCAAGATGATGATATCTTGGTACATAAGATGGCCGATGTTTTGCAAAATCAATTCGACCTTAAACCCAAGATGCGGGGGCCGGCTTACACGCCTCCTTTCCCGAGTGGTACCACGGGTGATTTTGCCACCAAGGGTGAAACCCCCTACGAGTTCACAAAGTTCTCTAGGCGGGGATGATACAAGCACCGTAGAACACATTTCCCGATACTTGATGCGGCTTGGGGAAGCTTCGGACCGATGAGGCGTTCGGGGTCGGATACTTCCCTTTGTCGTTGACGGGCCGGCCTTTACATGGTTTTCTTCTTTGCCTCCTCAATCGGTCAACACACGGAAAGACTTGGCACGAAGTTCCATGCTCATTACTTCGGCGGTAGCACCGAGAAGAAGCTAATTGTTCTAGCTACTTTGAGACGAGAGGCATAATGAAACACCCTTGGAATTTCTCGGAAGATTCGGGGGAGGTCAAGGGCATGTGCTTCTCTTTGACCCTACCGGACGATCAATTGGGCGACATGGGCATTGCGAGAATGTTACCGGCTATTCGGGAGAAGGCTGTTTGGCATGGAGTTTGACAATTTGGGTCGGTGTCCCGGAGGTTGTCATTAATGAGTAATCAAGCTTATGGATTCAAGAAAGACTCCGGAGTTCGCCAAGCATCATGACATAGGCGATATCTACAACCGAGTTCCTCGAAAAAGCCGATCGAGGTGGAGGAATTTGATGATGATGAGGAAGTGGCCGCAAGCGAGATCATGTGGGGCAAAGAAGCGTGTAACCGTAAACCGGCGATGGATAAAGCAAGCCAAGGGCACGTATGACTTTGACGTGACTAAGGGCGACAAACTCTTTGAGTTCCTGGTGAAGGAAGGCCGAATCAAGTTTCTGAAGGGCATTCTATGCTTCGGCCGATGGAGTTAAAGAGAAATGTTCTTGTGGATTTCATGATAGAAACTCTCACTCCATTAATGATTGCGGGGGTTTTCGGGATGAGGATCCAAAAGGCTATCCGGGAGGGTCACTTAAAATTCGATAATAAGATGAAGGTTTGGATGGCCACCCTTTCCCTCGGAACATGGTTGGCTTTTTCGTTAATATGGTAACGCTAGCGAGGAAAAGGGGAAAGTGAAGGTCTTGACTTCGGCTAGAGCAAAATAGGATGGATCGGTTGATCCTACACGTCGAGTGACGAGTGGAACAAGTCCACAAAGAAGCTCCTCGCATCCGAAGAGCCGGATTGAAGTTGGGGAATCTTCCGGGACCAAGCCCGGGGTAACTACGCGCATTCTCCTTAACAAGTGGCGGCATCAACGGGGAAAAGGAACGCTACCGGAGGCAAAAATACGAAGAGGAGAAGCGGAGGTTTGAAGAAGAAGCGCGCGGAAGAGAGGCTGGAAGAGCATGCACGGGAACGGGGAGCGTGCACATTGGGGATGCACATTCTTCGGGCATTGCTGGAACGAGGGCTTGAAACTCCCCACATTGAAGAATTGCCCAGAATGCAGTGATAAGTACACCGAATATAGACGGGGAAGGCGTCAATCACCGATCCGTCCATGAGAGAATTGGAAGGATATATCCCAATGACGGTCGACGCTTAAAAAGAAATGAGGTCAATGATCACCCAAGGAAAAGACAAGCTGATCAAAAGTGGGTTGATCAAGAAGAACGAGGAACGCGAATACATCCGGAAAGAAGGACGGTGGTGCCGCCCGGCTTGAGGAGAAGACAAAAGAGAAGGGTTCAACGCTTGAGGAACCAAGAATTGAAGCGGTGGGAATCAAGAAAAAGCAAGTGTGGCGCCCAAAGGACGGAGCTCGAAGGATCGGGTCGTTCGGCTCCGGCATGCATGGTATACTTTCCGCCGAATGAGTTCATGGCTCCCGCTAACCAAGTTGTGCGGGGAGGAAACATCTCCGGATATCAATGAGGATGAGCAACTTGGGGGATTAATGGCACAACCGGTGTTGGCTAAGCGGGATACCTTTGACAAGCCGACCGAGGAATCGACACATGAGGCCGTTGTACTTGAAGGGATATGTCAATGGCAAGCCATTGACCAAGATATTTGTTGATGGTGGAGCTACGATCAACTTAATACCATACACCACATTCGGGAAGCTTGGCATGGGCCCCGAGAGACTTAACGCCAACAAGCATAATTACGAATGATTTTTGCTGGAAATCCTTCGGATACCAAGGGCCGCGTGCATGTGGATCCGATGATTGGGTCCAAGACTTTGCTCACGACCTTCTTTGTCATTGAGGGCAAAGGAGCTTACGGCTTCTCGCTTGGACGGGGCCCGGATCCATGCTAAGCTGCGTCGCATCCCATCTACCATGCACCAACAACTTGTTCAATGGGTAGATGATGACATTGAAGTAGTCCAAGCGAGATGATTCGGTGAGCGTAGCTAACATCGAACCGGCCTTACGGGGAGTATCAAGGCATTGATTGCTTCTCGGGGAAAGGACTTGGGTGAAGGTCTGTTGAACCGGTCGGCGGTGATCAACGGCCGATTCAAGCGATCGGCTCTTATAGTAATTTTTAAATGGATAATCCGAGTTGATGGAGCGATGGAAAGTTAGGGCATGGATTCATGTCGGTGACAAATTAGAAGAACTTGACATTGGAGATGGTGATTGTCGGTGTTTAAACCTCTCGACCTTCATGGGAGGTACCCGCGGCAAGGTAGAAGGTGAGGATCGCCATGATGCGGAACCCGAAGGTACGCGCGAGGACACAAGACACGAGATTTATACGGGTTCGGGTAGCGGAGTAGCTACCCTACGTCTGTTTAGAGTAGTATTGCACCCTCGCGCTTGGTGTTGTCCCCGGAGGGATTGTGGATGTCCTCCTAGGTACCGGTCCTCCTTTATATAGTCTAGGGGGCGGGTTCCTAGTCGGTTACAAGGCGGAGAGTCCTAGTAGGATTACACGAGAGCGAGTCCTAGTAGGAGTACGGGGGAATTCTAGTAGGAGTCGCGTCTTCTACTCTTCCTCCTTCCTTGCATGAGTACCGGGGTGTATGCCCGACAAGCCCCCGAGCACGTTGGAGTCGAGAGTAGTAGTTCGAGTAGTCTTGAAGCCTCTTCGAGTAGTTCTTGAGCGTCCTCGAGTAGCGCTTGGAGAAGTACGCAATAGTACTTGAACTGCCGCGAGGCTGGAAGGTGGTCCAGCTCATCAGTCTTGAAGTCGAGATTATATGGAAGTGCGGTTGCAAAATCGCACTCCATATGGAGTAGCCCCCGAGCCTTAGGTTGAGTTGCAGACTCTAGCTGAGGGTCAATCTTGATTCCGAATCTTGTCTTGAAAAAATTGAACGATGGGTGTAGCATAGAAGCCCTTGAGCCTTGAAATGATTAGGTAATCAATCCAAGGGTCTTCGGTGTTCGCGAAAGCCATCATCCGAGTACTCTTGCGGCGTGTAACCCCCGAGATAAGAGAGCCGTATGAGCCACGTCGAGTAGTGATTGGTGAGGAGCCCCCGAGCTTTGAGAGCGAGCGAAGCATCTTTGAAGTTATCTTCAAGTAGCCCCCGAGCTAGAGAGATTCCAAGTAGTAGTTTGGCGTCGAGCCGTGGAGCATGAGAAGTAGTCGTGCGTCGGAGCGGACTTTAAATACGGCGAAGTCGACTTTAGATGCGGCGGTGCGGACTTTAGAATGCGACTTAAAAACCGAAGTCGACTTTGTGCCGCGCGGAGCGGACTTTGAGATGCGACTTAAAAACCGAAGTCGACTTTGTGATGCGCGTGGAGCGGACTTTTGAGTTGCGACTTAAAAACCGAAGTCGACTTTAGATTGCCACGTAAAGCGGACTTTGAGATGCGACTACAATAGTCGACTTTGTGCCCGCGGGGTGGACTTAAGATGCAAAAAACGAAAAGCACTTTCGGAAAGCCAAAGCGAATGAAAAATAGAGAAAACGAGTAGTTTTGCGCGGAGCGGGCTTAAGATTGCGGCCGAAGTCGGCTTGTGCCACGGAGTGGGCTTGGATGCGGCCGTTAGCGTCGACTTGTGCCACCGAGTGGGCTTGAGTACCGAGCCATGGATTTTAGACCCAAGGTACGGTTGCCGCCGAGAGCGGGCTTGAGGGTGCGACCGAGTCGGCTTGTGTACCTAGGCCATGGATTTCAGACCCAAGGTACGGTTGCCGCCGGAGCGGGCTTGAAGGTGCGATCGGAGTCGACTTGTGTACACGGGCCATGGATTTCAGACCCAAGGTACGGAGCGCGAGTACTTAGGGTAATTGGACCCATGGTACGGAGCGTGAAGACCACGTGCAGCTAGGTTCCATCGTCGCCGGGACCGCGGGCCGCTTACGGCTAGGTTCCATCGAAGCTTACACACGTAGTATGCCATCGAAGCGGTGAAGATGCGCCGGAGTCGACTTTAAGTTGCCGCACGGAGCGGACTTTAGAATGCGACTTTAGAATTCGACTTTAGATTGCCACGCATAACGGACTTTAGAAGGCGCCTCCTAGGGATAGCCCCCGAGTTGATGAAGTAGACTCGTGGCGGCTTGATTGATATGCCCCAAGAGTAGTTAGCGAGTGTAGCTCCCGTGAAAACCCGTCGAGAAGCATACACAAATGAGTAGTCGGCAAGTAGTCCTACATGATGAGGAGAACAAGCCAAGAACGAGAAAACGGTAATCATTTAAACAAATGACTTAGGATTTGTTCTTTGCCTGAGCGACCGATGATGAAGCCGTGGCGATCGGCGATGGAGCGCGACGGTTGTTGTTAAAGTTGACTAGTCGAGTTGATTCGACTAGTTGTTGGGGGGCGTGATCGCCGTTCTCGACTAGTTTAGAAAACTAGTCGAGATGAATGATCGACGCGATGCGGCCGGAAGACGATGTTGTGGGCGCGCGCGACGTACTCGAAGTAGAGCCGGTGTTGCCGCGAGACAAGTAGTCATTGTGCATGGCGTGGGCCGAAGTAGAGCCGGCGTGGCCGCAAGATGAAGTCGCGGCGCACGGAGTAGTCGACGATGAGCCGCGTAACGGGCCGCACGACATGCCGAGGCACCGGAATGCACGGCGTAGGCGAAGTAGTCGACGACGAGCGGCGCAACGAGCCACGCGACGAGCCGCGTGACGGGCCGAGGCACCGGGCGTGCGGCATAGTTGATGTAGAGCCGCGGCGGGCCGGGGAGACGAGTACCCGCGCGCACGGCAAGGTTGACGTAGGGCCGTGCGGCCGAGTAGTGAGTAGTCACGAGCACGGCATAGGCGATGCGGCCGGGAGACGAGTAGTCGCGGCGCACGGGGGAGGTTGACATAGAGCGCGCACGGCCGGAGACGAGTGGTCGCGGCGCACGGCAAGGTCGACGTAGAGCGCGTGCGGCCGAGACGAGTAGTCGCGGCGCACGACGGGGTCGACGTAGGCGCGCGCGGCCGGAGACGAGTAGTCGCGGCGCACGGCGAGGTCGACGTAGAGCGCGTGCGGCCGAGACGAGTGGTCGTGGCACACGGCGAGGTTGATGTAGGCGGAGTTTGAGAATCGGTACTTGCGTACATTTTTCATGTGCAACAAACATATAGGTCTTGAGCTATCCGGTGGCCTTCCGTGTGCACTTAGGCTGGAGCATTGAATTCCTTTTGGTAGCCCTCTGTGAATGATTTTCCCTGTGCGTATAGCTGACTAGCACCAAGTTGATTTCTTGGGACGCACAAGCTTGGGAACGGCACAGCTGCAAAAGCTAGGGAGCGGCAGTGCTTTGTTCCACCTTGATCCTTGTGCGGCTTCTCTGTACGGGAACTCAAGTTGAAATTGGAACGCCGAGCGGGGCCGTCCGGCCAGCTGGTTCTCTCGTGACTTCGAGTCCGAAGGGAAAAAGGAAGTTGCCTTGAATTTTTCTCGATTCCGAACCCGAATTCGTCGATCTCGAGCTCGGAGTAAACACGTCGAGCTGCGCAGATTCCATCTTTGGACTTGATGCATACTTGGTCTTGATGTAAGCACGAAGTGTGCTCTGTATCAGACTCGGCGAGATGCGAGTTGGTGAATATCGTTTCCTCGACGGATTTTCGCAATGTCATAATCGTGGAGATTCCAGAGTTGATCGTCGATCGAACGCGAAGAGTTGTTGTAGATGAATAACCTTTTGATGACTGGTCCTTCGAATTCGCCTGATGATCGTGACGATGGCCCCATGGTGGGCGCCAGCTGTCGGTGTTTAAACATCTCGACCTCCATGGGAGGTACCCGCAGCAAGGTAGAAGGTGAGGATCGTCATGATGCGGGAACACGAAGGTACGCGCGAGGACACAAGACACGAGATTTATACGGGTTCGGGTAGCGGAGTAGCTACCCTACGTCTGTTTAGAGTAGTATTGCGCCTGCTCTTGGTGTTGTCCCCGGAGGGATTGTGGATGTCCTCCTAGGTACCGGCCCTCCTTTATATAGTCCGGGGGGCGGGTTCCTAGTCGGTTACAAGGCGGGAGTCCTAGTAGGATTACACATAGCGAGTCCTAGTAGGAGTACGGGGGGAATTCCGGTAGGAGTCCGTCTTCTACTCTTCCTCCTTCCTTGCATGAGTACCGGGGTGTATGCCCGACGGTGATAAGCCAAGGCCGACATTTATCGGTGCTAACTTAGAGTCAAGTTTCGGAGGAAAATTAATCAAGTTGTTAAAGGAATATAAAGATTGCTTCGCTTGGGATTATTCGAGAGATGCCTGGTTTGGATCGTTCCATTGTTGAGCATCGGTTGCCAATAAAGCCTGGTTTTAAACCTTATAAGCAACCTCCCTGGAAAATCTACAAGGATGAAGTATTGGCCGACGTGAAAAGGG
Source organism: Cenchrus americanus (assembly GCA_947561735.1). Classification (NCBI taxonomy): domain Eukaryota; kingdom Viridiplantae; phylum Streptophyta; class Magnoliopsida; order Poales; family Poaceae; genus Cenchrus; species Cenchrus americanus. Next base: position 65,366,605 of record OX387240.1, read on the forward strand.
AAATTGAAAGATTGCTTGATGCAAATTTCATTCGGCCACGCGAGATATGCGGAGTGGATCTCAAACATCGTCCCCGTTTATAAGAAAAATGGGAAGATGAGGGTTTGCATAGACTTCGAGAGATTTGAACAGAGCCACTCCTATAGATGGATACCCAATGCCTATTCTTGATTTATTGGTTGATGCTGCTGCTGGACATAAAGTTATCAGTTTTATGGATGGTAATGCAGGGTACAATCAAATATTTATGGCGATAGAATACATATCGAAGACAACTTTCAGATGTCCTGGACATATAGGTTTGTTTGAGTGGATCGTCATGACATTTGGGTTGAAAAATGCCGGTGCAACTTATCAACGGGCCATGAATTATATCTTTCATGAGTTGATCGGCAAAATTGTTGAGATTTATATTGATGATGTCGTGATCAAGTCTTTGAATCACGACTCACACTTGGAAGATGTGAAGAGAACTGCGGAGTGCATCCGAAAACATGGGTTGAAGATGAATCCAAACAAGTGTGCCTTTGGAGTTTCGGCGGGGAGAGTTCTTGGGATTTACGGTACATAAAGGAGGGATTGAAGTTGGCAAGAAAAGCATGAAAGTTATCGACGAAGTTGTTCCTCCAACCAATCTCAAGGAGTTGCAATCATTGCTTGGCAAGATCAATTTTGTGAGAAGATTCATTTCAAATTTGTCACAAAAGGTCTTGCCTTTTTCTCATTGTTGAAGATCAAGAAGGATCAAAAATTTGTAGGGGTGACGAACAACAAAAGGCTTTTCGGGAGATCAAGCGGTACATGAAGGAACCACCGGTGTTGGTGCCTCCTCGGTTGAACAAGCCTTTTAAGTTGTATGTGGCGGTAGCGATACCCAAACCATTGGATCGGCCCTTATACAAGAATTTGAAGGAAAGGAGCGGATAGTAGCATTCCTTAGCCGAAAATTACTTGATTACGAGACCGGGTATTCGAATTGCGGAGAAGCGTGTGCTTATGTGTTTATTACTCGTGTACAAAGTTTTGGCACTACTTGTTGAATGCCGAATGCGTTGTATATTCAAAATTCGATGTAATTAAACACATGTTATCTATGCCAATTTTGAATGGAAGGATTGGCAAATGGATTTTGGCTTTGTACGAGTTTGAGTTGAAGTTTGAATCGGCAAAAGCTATTAAAGGTCAGATTATTGCTGATTTCATTCCGAGCATCGTGATCCATCAATTGATTTGCTTGAAATTACTCCTTGGGCTTTGTTCTTTGATGGATCCTCATGTGGCAAAGGTGGGGGAGTAGGGATTTTATTGATTTCGCCCGAGAGGTGAGATGTTTGAATTTGCTATCCCTATTCGGCCCTCTTTGTCACAAACAATCAAGGCGAGTACGAGGCAATTGCTTAGAGGGCTTCAATATCTGAAAGAAGCCAAGGTCGTTTCAGTTGAAATTTATGGAGATTCAGAGTTGGTTATAAAACAATTAAACGGCCAGTATGAATGTAGAAGCGATATCCTGCGGAATTACTACGAAGAGTGCAAGGAAATTTTGAAAAGTTTTCAGTTAGTAATTCTACAGCATATTCCTAGAGAACACAATGAAGAGGCAAACAGGTTGGCTCAAAGTGCTTCAAGTTATAGAGAAGACCAAGAAGTGTTTGCCATGGAGGTGTGTGCTTTCGGGAGTGATCTTGCAGAGGATGATTGGAGAAAGGAGATTGTTGATTATCTGGAGAATCCATCCCGAAAGGTTTCTAGGAAGCTCAGGTATAAAGCTATAAAATTTGTTCTTCTGGATGGACGTTTGTTTTACAAATCGTTAGATGGGGTGTTCTTTGCAATGCCTGGGTCCGGAAGAAGCAAAGAAAATGATGAGTGAAGTGCATGATGGGCTATGTGGAGCGCATCAATCGGCTTATCGAATGAAATGGGTTATCGAGCACACTTTGGATGTTCCCGGTCGACGATCTTTGGAGGATTGCTTTGAGTATTACAAGGGTTGTCAAGATTGTCGAAGTTTGGGAATATTCAAAGGGTCCTGCGTCAAGACCGAATCCAATTATCAAGCCATGGCCATTTAGAGGATGGGTTATAGATCCGATTGGCCAAATAAATCCTCCATCTAGCAAGGGGCATAAATTTGTGATTTTGGCAACAAATTACTTCACCAAATGGGTTGAGGCAATTCCATTGAAGAAAGTAACATCGAGAAAACATGATTGAGTTTGTTAAAGAACACACCATTTATAGGTTTGGGATTCCTCAAACAATTACAAGCGATCAAGGAGCTCGGTTTGTATCTTTGGAGTTCGAGAGAGTTTGCCGAAAGCATGGGAATCAAATTATTTAATTCTTCTCATTATTATGCCCAAGCTAATGGTCCGGCGAGAGGCTTCTAACAAGATCATGATCAAGCTTATACAAAAGAAGATTGACCGAAGCCAAAGAGGTGGAATTCGATACTCGGTGAGGCTTTATGGGCTTACCGAATGGCTCCTCATGGAGCTACAAAGACTTCTCCTTATGAATTGGTTTATGGGCATCGTGCTGTTTTACCCTGGGAAATACAGTCAGATTCTAGGAGAGTGGTTTTGCAAAAGGATTTAAGTTCCAAAGATTACATTGTCTTAATGATGGATGAGTTAGAGGATTTACATATGATTCGTCTTAAGGCCCTGGAAAATATTGACAAGAACAAGATGCGAGTTGCTAAATATTACAACAAGAAAGTAAAGGTCAAGCAATTTGCAGAAGGAGATTTGGTTTGGAAAGCGTTACTACCGATTGGGACTAAGTACAGTACATTCGGCAAATGGTCCCCGAATTGGGAAGGTCCTTTTCGAGTAGTCAGATGTGTGCCTGGCAATGCTTACATATTGAAAACTTTACTAGGAGAGGAATTTACTGCTGCTATAAATGGAAGATATTTGAAGAAATATTATCCTAGTATTGAAATTGATTGTTGATTACAAGCACGAGGACTACGGGCATCTAATACACGAAACAACGGCATTCGGGAAAGGAGCCTCCTTTAGAATAAAAAATCCTAACAGGAAATGGCCAATACTAATGTGTATTATCCTTAGCACAAAAATACTTCACATTACAGATGTTTCTTGCAGGCTTTTATTTGACAATCCAGCTACTTAAGATTACAAGGGGGTGGGAAGCAGAAGGCCTGGAGAAAGAAGCGAAAGTATGCTTCATTCATTTGATTTCTTATTTTGCTTCCTCAGCTCCTCCCTCTTCAACTGTTCCAGGACCACCGTAACAGCAACTTGGAAGCTTCGGGGGTTGCCATGACTTGCAGCTTCCATTAGGCTGTCCCAAGAAGCCTTCAAGTTACTGTATCTGTCACAGATATCTGAAGAAGAGAACAGCTTGTCGGGGAGAAGATTTGAGATTGAGTACGGGAGTCAAATAAAGATCATGATCTTACCCCCTAGCAACGCCTCCAAGCTCATACGGCGTTCGCGTTCGGCATTGCAACGGGCGGTGATGTCCTGCAAATTGTGCTCTAGACGATGCCGAATATGGCGGCGCAGTTGGTGATTAATCCTCTGTTCCGGCGTGGCGTCTTCTTCTTCAGAGGAGGAATCAGAGAAGATGTACTCGGGCACTTCTTCAGTCCCAAAGATCTCTTCAGGGAGCAAGTCAAGGCTGGAGAAAATAAAAAGGGGTAAACCATGAGATTGCAAATGAGAGCAAGAAATAGATTGATAAGAAAACTCACTCTTGAATGGTATGCTTCTTTGGTGGAATGTTGTCCTCCTTGATGGGTTGCTTTCCCTTGTCCGCCATGGCCTTGGGGTTTTCTCCTCCGGGAGCGGGGGGGGAGAAGATGTGAAGTGATGGAAAAGTATGCGAGTGGATTTGCGGGGCACACAAGGGGGCTATTTTATTGACTATGAGAGTGCATTGGGAGTGATGACTAGTTGGCGTACGTTCTTGGAATACCAAGCGACGGGGTTTTCTTCCCGAATGCGAAGGGTTTTCATTGAACGGTGTTTATGGTTCCGAATTGAAGATTTTACGCATTTTGTGCCAAGGGGCGGGGAGTTTTTACGTGTTCGATTTGAAGAAAAGTTCCCGAATTCGTTCAAAAAACAGTAAAGTTCGCATTCACAAGCAAAAGGGGATCATCGCAACACAAATATAGAAGTTGAAATTTCATTATTTATTGCCGAAGATTCAAACATCCCTAGTACAAACTAATCAAAAAGCCTGTTTAGCACAGACTGGGGATGGGTGATTTCGGCAATGGCATCGCCGTGGCCATCGAGGCACTCCAAGATGACTTCGATCTCGTCGATGTTTTTCGGTGCGCCGCCACGGAAGCCGCGCGAGCGCATGGAGTAGTCGACGCCGGTGTGCGTCGCCATGGCGGCCGGGACCAAGGTGGTGCCGAGGCGGATGCCGTGAACAGCCACCTCGTCCACGTGATCTTCTACCGTGGCGAGGCGGTCTGCTGGCGTGTCTCCAGGGGCATTCACCTTGTCCGCCAGTTGCTTCACCAGCATCTTCAACTGGTCGAGCTCGGCGTCGCGGGCTGCAACATGACAAGGCAATGGCGGTTAGTTCAAAGTTGAGCTGGATCAAAGTTAATCAAGGGATTTACCGTCAATGGTCTCCAACAGCTGCTTGCGCTGATGCTCCCATTCGAGCTCGGCGATTCCAGCCTTCTTGGAAACATCCTCCAGCTCGCGTTGGGTTTCTTCGAGCTCCGCCTTGAAGCGGAGGGCATCGCGCTCTCCGTAGGGCACGAGGGAGTAGTTGTTCGACTCCGAGGAGTCGTCCGCGTGGCCGGATTCGTGGCCGGCGCAGGGGCCGGATTCCATTGGATGAGCCTAAAACAAAGAAGATCGTCAAAAACAGAAGGAAATCTGGGAGGAATCATAAAGGAAGTTGACGATCACTGCCTCCGACGCGCGCCGGCGCGACTTCCTTCTGCCTCGTCGATGGCACGGCGCCTGTTGCCACTACCCGCCATTGGTTTTTGGAGGTGCGTTGGTGACGGAGGAAGCAGGCTTAGATTGGCAAGAGCTTGAAGGCAAAAGGCTTGGTGAAAGGCTGGGGGCATCTACGGTTTTATTTATGGGGATGGCAAAGAGATCGTGGCCCTGGATCATGGTGCATATCCCGAGAAATTTGGAAGGTGGAAAGGTTTCCTTAACCGAATCGCCGTCGGGTCATTTGGAATTCAGGCTGAGTCATATTCAGTTGACTGGCTCGGGTGAGTTGTGGTCGGAGTGCTATTCGGGTATGGTACTATTTGGCCGCAGTTATTGAATGAATTGTCCAAAAATTGCGAACGAGGTAATACAAAAAAGGCGGAAAAGGAAATCTAAGATGGGAATCGGAAAGGTAATACCGAATAAACCTTAAAGGGATGAAGTTTACCCGGATAGCTTAGTCTGCCATTGAAGGTGTGAGCTTGATGGTTGATGACCTAGGGTTTGGATTTGAGCGGAGACTCCAACAGATTGCGGGGAGGATAAAATGGTGTTGAACAGATTTGACTTGAAGACGTTGAGCATTTATGGTCAATTCGGAATAAAATCACTTTTATCCCGTAATTGAAGGGGCATATGTTAACACCAAAAAATGGTACGGAGAGAAAGGTCGACTTGTGGGCCGAGTTTGGTGATGAATACCATTCGAGTGGGAAAGATCTCCTAAAAGGAATCGGTAAAGGATGCTTGCGGTCGGCAATGCGCCATCGTTCGGCAAAAGGACTGTTTGCGCTTTCAAAGGGAAGTTTTCGGGAATGCATGGTGACGTGGCCCAATGCGAGGAAAGAACGAGTTGATGGCATATACGAGACAGACATTGGCGTCGAAGCATTAATTTAGACATTAAATGTTGTACTCGGAGTCGACCAGGAGTCGTGTTAGGACAAGGGTATAAATATAAACCCTTGATGTCTGTAATAGGTATCGAACAATTTCACAACAAACTGGCTTTACGCCAAATTCTCGAGTCCTTTAGTCGTGTCATCGAGTTCTTCGAGGGGAATCATCGATCCGTCGACCTCCGTAAGTACCGGCAACCTTGTATCATGTCTAGTATCATGCGGTGGATTTAGACCGTGATGCAAGTAGTCTTGTTACCTTGCTTAGTATCATGCGGCGATTTAAGCTTGGTTCAAGAGGGTTTCTTGTTAGATCATGAGCCATGCGGTGGGCTAAGATCTAGCTTGGAGCTAGTTATCGACTCTATTAGATTTGGCAAGATCTAATAGATTCATTAAGTTACCATGTGTTGCTTTGAGTTTTTTACTTTATGTTTAAATTCATGTAAACCCAATTTAGATTGGTTTGAATCGGCTTTATCTTGATTGATGATCCTTATGTAACATGTTAATATCTTTGGCTCAATATGGCACATGGATCACGTGTTTTCTAATAGCCGAACCCGAATCAATCTAAGTTGTCACGTATTGTGGGTTCAAGCTTTTTAATCTTGTGTGAATCTTGACAGAACCGGGTATCATGCGGTAGATGCAGGTTTTTGGATTGTTTTAGAGCTAATCATCCGGTGGATTAGATTTCGATTCAATCTGATAGGTTTATCATCTTTGGCAATGTTTGTTCCTTCTCCACGGAACCCGATTCTCTGCATACCGTATTCGGTTATACTTCCATGAGTAAAACGTGCTCATATGTTTGTTTTAAATAATGCATGCTTATAGCCTTCCATATTTAGATTGTATCATGCGGTGGATTAATCTCTTTGTGGTTGGTGGTGTGATTTTTAAACAAGTTGTATCATGCGGTGGATTAACTTGTTTGGTTTCGTGCTTGATGGGTTTGAAAGTACCTAGACATGCGGTAGACTAGCGCTTTTGGCCTATGCATGCTTGTTTACTTCATATTTATGATCATGCTTTACTTTCTTTATTTTATTTGTTGTTTAATATCAAAAATCGGTCATGATCATGCATGAGCAACGTTATCTAAACAAAGACCGATCTTTTGTCATGCTTACGTCATCCATTCGGCTATGTCCTGTTTTATGTTTTAAAGCTCCCGAATGACGTTAAAACTGCTGGCAGATAGCTTCTCGTAGCTATATGTCATTTTAATTGGCTTTCTAGCCGTAAATACAGAACTGTCTGGTACCACCCAGCAAGTTCCATGTTTTATCTAACTCGTTTTCATACTTTGTCGGTTTCGGGGAAAATTGATCGGCACGCTTTCGGATCGGGCACGTGATTTAAGCCGGCTCCTTTCGGCTTGCCGTGTGCTTGGCGTGAGGTGCCGATTTTTCGTCAACACAACTCGTTAGGCAAGTATAATCCTCTGTAGAAAGACCATCCACATCGGGGACAGGATAAATCCATCTATCCCTTTTTCCGTTAGTTTCCCAGTAAAATCATGCTGTTTTTCCATCAATTTCCCAATAAAAACACGCTGCCTTTTTCCGTCGGTTTCCCAGTAAAAACACACTACAGTGGGTGACGAGATTTTCCCGTCTCGTTTCCCGTCGCCCCCTTCTCCTCTAGATCTAGAGAAATCACAGCGTACCGAAAAAGGCCGACGTGGTGTGGGCCCATGCGTCAACGGTTTGTCCGCGTGGAACTCGGAAGCCGGAAGGGAGAAAGAAGAGGGGTTGTCGCCGTCGCATCGCCGTCTGGGAGCTCATCACCGGGAGGTCAGGAGGGTGGACCACAGCCCCCAACTCCTCCGTCGTGAGAGGTTGCGCTCGGCTCGTAGCTGCTCGAGGAGGCGGGGAGCTAGAGGAGGAGGAGAGCATGAAGCAGGTCTCTGCGTAGTCATTTTGCTCTGGATATAGGCATGCCGCCAACTGAGCATCCTCCTCGAGCTTACGGTGACCTCGTCCCCGCCATCCCCTACCCTCACAGAGGAGACGCTCCAGCACCCCGGTGCCCCGACCTTCCCTACCATCGCACGAGCGAGAGGAAGATACGGACGCCATCAGGGAGCTGTGTGGAGGCAGAGTATAGGAGCTCGGTGGTAGAGAGCGTAGGAGCGCATAAGATGAAGCAGATAGGCGAGTGCGTCCTCCTCGTCACCGCCAGAGCAAGGAGTTGGCATCGGATCCAACCGGCACAGCTCCTCCTAGCGCTGGATCCGGTCACCATCACCGCACCCCTTGCCTCGCCTCACTGCTGTTGCGTCATTGTCGTCGGTTCATGGTTCCGAAGCGCAGATTGGAGGGAAGAAGGTGGAGCGCGTCCGGCGCCTATCAGAGGTGTGGTAGGGCACCATCAAAGGGGAGGAAGCAGGGGAAGGGGAGGCACCGCCATCGGAGCTCTGCACGCCCCCAACCTCTATTCCTCCGCTGGCCTGGAGGCGGTCCCTGGCTGCTTGGTCAGGAGAGGCAGGCAGGCGGCGGAGCTGAGGAGCTCCATGAACGCTAGCCTCCTTCGTCTACAATGATGGGAAGACAGGGGAGGAGCAGAGAGGAGAGAGACGAGGTGGGGAGACCAGGAGAGAGAGAGAGAGTAGGCGGGTGGGTGGTGGGGAGGGAGGAGATAAATAATATGTGTGGGCCCTGATTGTTGGGATGAAGGAGAAATATGAAAGAGGCTGGATGCGGGAGAAGTGGATATAAAGAAGAGAATCTCGATGGCCAGGCAGGAATATTTTGTTTTGAAGGAGGATATGAAGTATGACAAGTGTGGATGGTCTAACTACAGAGAGGCTGTGTGCCGATAGGTGGGCTAGTGCGGCAGGAGGCTCACCTATCTACCACTGAACTTCCTCTGCTGTTAGATCTCATTTGATTTCTACAATAATAAAAGTTTCATCCATCGAATGTTAAGATACTCATTGAGGGTATTAAATGTAGATAAATTATGGCAAAATAGGCAAGTTCATCCCTCAACTTCTGCATGAGGCTCATTTTCGTCCCTCAACTTCCGTTTCGTCCAATTTAGTCCCTGAATTCTTTCTTCACATCAAAATAGTCCCCCGTCTCTGCTAGACAGCCATATCACTTCATTGCCTTCTCATCTTCCTCCTCTTGTACCGTCGGGTGCCATTGCCGCTGCAACAACCGCACCCTGCCACCAAGAGTGTCTTGTAGGACCGGCCGCCGCGTCGCATCCCTGCGGATCCCCACGTGCGCCCATCCAACCTCTGCCACATGCTGCACCTGGGAAGGCATGTCTTGCGACGCTGGTGGTCGTGTCGCGTCCCCTGCAGCTCCCCGTGTGAGGTCGTTGCCACCGCTCGCAAGCCTGGCGTGCTTGCAGAATCTCAATGGCGACGACAGTCGAGGAGGTAGAGAAGGCGTGGTGCCGAGATTCGGCGACTTCAGCTTGGAGCGTGTTCTGCCGACACGCGAACAAAGTACGGAAATCGATTCCATTTTTTGACAGAATTCGACGACTTGCTTTGCATTGCGACTTGATTTGCTTGTCGTAGAGTAATTTGATTCTGATAATGAAAAGGTCCTTCGAATTCGCCCGGTGGTGATGATCACCCCTACCTGGCGCGCTAGCTGTCGGTGTTTTAGATCGGCAAACCTACCATGGGGGTACCGGAGGTAGTTGATTATGCGGTGGAGGATCATGATCGGGAGACCGAGAACTCGAAAGTATGCGCTAGGACACGAGATGCACGAATTATACAGGTTCAGGCCGCCAGAGTAGCGGACCTACGTCCTGTTTGGGGATCAAGTATGACGCCCTGCACTTGGGTGTTGGGTTGTTCAGATGTCCTCCTAGATACCCGGTCCTCTTTTATATAGTTCAGGGGGTGAGTTCATAGTCGGTTACAAGGCAGGAGTCATAATAGTATTACACGGAACGAGTCCTAGTAGGATTACATAGGAATTCTAATAGGAGTCCGCCTTCATCCTTCCTTGCATGAGTACCCGAGGTGTATGCCCGACAAGGAGCTCGTAGGATGCTCACTGGCATTATGGAGACACAGAAGCGGCTGGATTTTGGCGGGCGACTTGGTCTTCTCGTGGCGGTGCTGCTCCGGGGCACCTCCAATGACGGGGAGGGGCTCGCTGGACACGTCTTGATCGAAGGAGGCTGCCGACGTATTTTCTTGCTCCGGGAGGTGCCCATAGCAGCGCAAGTGTGAAACGGGCAGAGCAGGCCAGCGGTGGTTGGGGATTCCGCTCGGTGGAGCTCGCATGACTGATTGTCGATCTGTGGACGGCTGGAGCAGAGAAGGCATGGGTCGGCCTGGCGAAGCTCGTTGCCGTGGCCACTCCCTCATCGCCAGCAAGGAAGACGCCCCTAGAGGAGAGTTCCTGGGCCGGACGTGGCGTGGACCTTGTCCTCGGCCTCGCGTCCTCCTCCCTCCTCCAGCCAGCGTGTACATCACGGGAAGATTGTGGCCTGCCTGGTGATGTGGATGGCCAGCGTGGACAGCTAGTGAGGACAGAATGGTTAATTTGATCTAATGAATGAAGTTTAGGGACTAAATTGGACGAAACGGAAGTAGGGACGAAAATGAGCCTCATGCAGAAGTTGAGGGATGAACTTGCCTATTTTACCATAAATTATATCATTGTTTCATAGTTTAGTTTTTTTGCCATAAATTATATTGTTGTTTCTTAATTTAGGTTTTTCACAAGACGAATATATTATGCCTAGTTAGGTTATGATAAAACAATGTAATGCTACAGTAAACATGTGTTAATCGTGAATTAATTTAACTTATTAGATTGGTCTCGTGAAAATCTAGTACTTATGTAATTAGTTTTATAATTAAATTATATTTAGTCCTTCTAAATAGCTCCGCCTCATTTGATGTAACGGGTCTTATTATAAATCGTTAGAATCAAACACCCAAGACTGGTACGCTGATGCCCGTGGTGGGGTGACGTGCTGCAGAGTTAGGTACTGAAGTAGCTAGGGCCTAGGGATACTGTTTCCTCTCCATGACCTTTTTTCCCTTTCCGTGTAATCAAGTTTTCATATGATTGATTATAGGCAGAGCTGATTCTCGTGCGGCACGGACCACAGTACTGAGCTCCACGGGTCCTGCTCCCACCAACCAGTTTTATCATGTGCAGTGAGAGGTCCTCATGACATGGTTATCAATAGACACAGTTACCTAGTTGCAATGAGACTGGACTAACATGGAGCCAAATATTTATTAAAAAAACATGGAGCAAAATGTCTGAAAGCTAAGTTAAAGTGGAAGGGTTTGGACACTGAATAATCCAAAACGGCCAAAACCATTTTCGTTGCATCACGTCAGAGTGCTAAACGTGGAGCAAATTAAAATACTATATGATCCCAACTTTCCATGATCTTGACGACGACATTATTGTACCATTTAATTGAACATAAGCTGTGATTCACATGCGTTGTGCCTTTCTAGGCTTGTCGGGATCCTGTTACTGTCTCCACCACGGACAGCACTTGCCCTAGCATGGCGTGTGCGATGAGCTCGTAGGCTGCCTCGGTGAGGTGGATCCCGTCCCACGAGATGTACTCGGACGGGTCGGCGCACGTCGTCGACTTGGGGGTGCCGCAGAACGCCGAGTAGTTGAAGTTGTACGGCCCGCCGCCGCCGCCGCAGCACGCGGCCAGCGGCTTGCTCCCGAAGCCGTACCTCGCCGGCGACGCGACGGCTCTAGCGACGGGCCCGTACATGTCGGCGTAGTGGAAGGACCTGCCGGGGTGGCGGAGCTGGAGCTCCCAGAGCAGGCGCTTGAGCGCGCGGTTGTGCCGGGCCGCGAGCTTGTTGAACCGGGCGTCGCAACCGGACGCGGGGTCGTAGTCGCCCGGGCCGCCAGGGAACATGGCCAGCAGCTTGGGCTCGCAGCCGAGCGGTAGCATCCCCGTGACCACCACCGTCCTCGCTCCGGCGTCGATCATGGCCTACGATACGAATTGAAGAAGATCGGAAGGGTAAGAGAAAATCCGTCCACGCTTGTTGAGGTCGTGGGTTTGTTTATAGTGGTTACGGTGAGGGCAGAGCGGATGGTGCCGATGATGTGTGGCACGAGGCTCCCCGCGACATCGACGGACTGCTTGCTCATGAGCGCGAGGAAGTAGTCGTTGACTCCGATCTCACCGACGAAGAAGAGCGATCTCGCCATGATCTTGCGTTGCTCTGATAAATACATGATTAAACAAACAAAAGAGTCAACTTCCTCTCTGAAATCTGAATCGACTACGATGTACTAGTGTAGCTTGAATGCTTGATTGCATCCAGGGAGGCTGAGGCCGTCGTCTCTGATATTTTTACCGTAGCCTGGGGAGCCTAGTAGCTGCAGAACGTTCGCAAACCAGCTCGTCTCATTGCTGAGAGAGACCGGCACGACCGACGTTATCCCTCGGCTCGCAAGGAACGGCCGGTCGAGCGCCGTCGCGCCGCCGACCGCAAAGTTTGCGCCGTCAAGAAAGTCGGCAGCCGTCCTGCCGGCGAGGTACGGTGTCGGCAGTGGCACCTCCAGTTCTTTCACTGCGTGCGGCGTCACGGATTGGCTCGAGCCTTTAATTTGCATGTAGTATTTAATAAAGCGGTGGAATTGATTGAAAGTTTAATTTGGTACCGAGGAAGTCGATGATGAGTCGGCCGTCGGAGGCCCTGCCGCTGGGATGACCGAAGTAGGTCTGCCCGTACGGCGGCCGGCTGAATGGACCCTTCGCCGTGGCCGGAAGGATGGCACCATTTCCGGTGTCTGTGAGCGAGTTGCCGAACGCGAAGACGCGGGCGTAGCGCGCCAGGCTGAGGCTGCCGCCGGTGGCCGGGTCGGCGGCAGCGGCGGCTTCTGCTGCTACGAGAAGGACGAAGAGTAGAAGCAGACCCATGGGAAGAGGTGCAAATTGCGCCATGGAGAACTTCTTGGAGGTCCTGAGGGTTGTTGGTTATATTGGTATGGTAGCGAGCGCCCTGGTGACCGATATGCGTGCGAACTGATGACATAACTGTGATTGACAAGGACAAGGGAGAATTCTTTTCAAGTATGCCGATTAGCTCAAAACAAGATAATTTTAACTGGGAAATTATTAATGTTTATGGTCCGGTGCAGTCAGAAAAGAAAGCAGGTTTCTTAGATGAATTATCTCGGAAAGTATCAAGATTGAGTGTGCCGTTCATAATTGGAGGGGATTTTAATATGATCAGATTCACCTGGGAAAAGTCGTCTGGCAATGTTACACAAATGTGGATGGATGCCTTCAATGATTTCATCAGAGATAATGGTATCAAAGAGATGATGAGAAAAGGGAATAAATTCACATGGACTAACAAACAGATAAATCCTGTTATGAGTGTACTAGATAGAGTGCTAGTTTGCCCAAGATGGGAACATTGGTACAGAAAAGCTTCCTGTGAAACCTTGACAAGAGTAGGATCAGACCATTATCCCATCCTTGTAAACACATGATCAAGCAGCAACATTGCTTCCGCTTTGAGATGGCGTGGTTAACACAGGAGGGATTTAGAGATTTAGTTATATCTAACTGGCCTGAGAGGGGGGATGAAAACATACAAAATTTTTGGAAGGATATTAAAACATCGACACGGAGGTTCAGTAAAGGTTGGGGTGCTAACTTAAATAGTCAGATGAAAAAAGACAAGAACAAGATTTTAGAGAAACTCAAAATGCTGGATAGAGAGACTGAAAATAATAATTTAGATGAATCCAAATGGCAACAAAGGTATGAATGGGAGAAACGGTACTGTAAGAAATATACGAGATTTGAGGAAATTCAATGGCAAAGAAGAGGGGGTGTAGATTGGGTTCTAAAATGAGACTCTAATAGCAAATACTTTCACAAGTAAGGCTAATGGGAGAAAGAAAAAGTGTACAATCTTTTCACTGGAAGATGGAGATAGGGAGATTAGAGATAAAAGGGAAATCAGGAAACACATAGAAGAATATTACAAGGGCCTGTTTGGAGCAGAAAGGGGAGGGACAATAAATTTAAGGGAGAGCTTCTGGAGTGAGAGTGGGAAATTAACTGATGAGGAGGCTTTGGAACTAACTAAACCCTTTACTATCAAGGAACTAGAGGGACCGTTAAAAGATATGGATGTTAACTCTGCTCCAGGACCAGATGGCTTACCTGTGGGCTTCTATAAAGAATTCTGGAATGAAATCGAATTGTTTGTGTTAGAGATGTTCCAAGCACTGTATAGAGGGGAGCTAAATCTAAGTAGATTAAATTATGGTATGATTTCATTGATCCCAAAACTCAAAGATGCTAACAACATTAGGCAGTATAGGCCTATCTGTCTTCTGAATGTGGACTTCAAATGGTTTACTAAAGTTTTGACAATGAGACTGACACCATATGCGGAGAAGCTTATTAGTAAAACACAAACTGCTTTTATCCCAGGGAGATTCATTTTGGAAGGAGTAGTGATTTTACATGAAGTTCTGCATGAGATCCGAATACAGAAAAGCCAGGGTGTGATACTGAAACTAGATTTTGAAAAGGCGTACGACAATGTACACTAGGGTTTTATGTTTGAGGTGCTTCGGAGGAAGAATTTTGCCCCAAAATGGCTAGAATGGATGAAGCAGATCATAGAGGGGGGCAGGGTGGGGATCAAAATCAATGGGGAGCCTGGTGATTTTTTCAACACACAAAAGGGTCTCAGACAAGGTGACCCGCTGTCACCGCTGCTTTTTAATCTAGTAAGCGACACACTTGCAACCATGATTGATAATGCACGAAGAGCGGGGGAAATTAAAGGTTTAGTACCACATCTGATAGAGGGGGCATAACACATTTGCAGTATGCGGACGATACAATCATTTTTGTCGACGTGGATAACCAATCCATTATAAACATCAAGTTTCTCTTGTATTCCTTTGAAAACATGTCAGGACTGAAAATCAACTATGAAAAGAGCGAGATTTTTGCCCTTGGTTGCTCAGAAGAAGAGGGGCGGAGAATAGCAGAGATGCTTAATTGCAACATTGGGAGATTCCCGATGAAATACTTAGGAGTGATGGTGGATAACAAGCATATGACCGTATCTGATCTTAGTTACATTTATCAGAAGGTGGAGAAAAGGGTACCGACTTGGCAGAGTGTGGGGTTGTCCTCGGGAGGAAAAATGATTTTGATAGAGTCATGCCTTAGTTCTATCCCATTATACTCTATGGGGGTTTACCTCCTTCAAGAGGAGATACACCAAAAGATGGACACAGCGAGAGCTAATTTCTTTTGGCATGGTCCTAACTTAAAAAGGAAGTATCATATGGCTAGGTGGGAAATCATGACTTCGCCTAAGAGGGCTGGTGGAGTTGGCTTCACTAATACTAGAATCATGAACAGATGTATGTTGGCCAAATGGCTGATGAAAATAGAGGGAGGAGATGATACTCTCTGTTGCAAGCTACTTAGAAATAAATATTTAGGAGACAATGGAATTGCTAGTTTCAAAAGAAACAATGGTTCCCAGTTTTGGAAAGGTCTCATGGCAGTGAGAAAAGATATCTCTAGAGGGATGGTTTACAAAATAGGAAATGGGAAGAAAGCCAGATTCTGGCAAGATGTCTGGATTGGCACTTGTGCACTGAGAGTGGCCTTCACAGGGATTTCTGAAATTGGCAATCAGCAGGAATGGACAGTTGCTAAAGTAATGAGAAATGAAAACCTGAATTTGACTTTTAGAAGAAATTTTGGGGCAACACAAACAATAGAGTGGTCTGAACTGAGGACATTAATAGATGGGATGTTTCTAACCCAAGCACCAGATAAGGTAAAATGGATTTTTGAAAAATCTGGAGAGTTCTCCACAGCTTCATTATATAGAGAGCTGACTTTCACTGGCATCATAAACAAATGGATGATGAATATCTGGAGAGCAAAGCTACCTCTTAAAATAAAAATTTTTCTCTGGCAAGTATGTAATGACAAGGTTCAATCCGCGGAACAACTTAAAAGGAAAAATTGGCCTGGTCCTTTGGAGTGCAAATTATGTGGAAACATAGAAACTGCAGAACACATTTTTCTGAGATGTGCATTAGCCTCATTTTCATGGAGTGTGTTTAAAGATGCCATGGGGTGGAACTGCCCTCCTATAACCATGAATGACATTTACAACAAACTTGTAGAGGGGTCAAATAGAGAGAATGGATACTTTGTGTTCTTATTTGGATGCTTAACCTGGAGTCTCTGGCTAATTAGAAATGACCTCATTTTTAACAATTTAGTTGTGACATCTCCTGATATATGTATTTTCCGAACAATATCATTTATGCAGAAATGGAGTATACTGCACAAGGAGAAGGGACAACTGTGGATAAATCTGGTGACACTCAAGCTCAAACATCAACTATCTTTGTCAAACTCTGAAGCTTGAAACTGTCTTGAGGAAGAACAACTGAACGGGACCTGCAAGATCGCCATCTACCCTGTTCTTTCTTTCTTTCAGACTTGTGTAGCCTTAAAATGCTGGAACCTTGTAATAATTTTCTCTTTGGCTGCTTTCTGTGATGGCTAGAGGGGTCGTAGAGGGGGAGGAGTCAGTCTTATAAGCCATGTTTTCTCCTGGGCGTTCTTGGTTTTTGGCTTGTAGAACTATGTGTGGCTGCTTTGTAAAACTGATAACCCCAGTCAACATTCTGCTTTTTAAGTAAAGCTGGGCCTGTCGGCCTTCCATCTAAAAAAGGTGGCAATTGATCTCGGGATATTTAACTATCCGCCACACTTAGCTAGGGTCAATTAATCCCTCTCACATTCACTCCTCTCTCATGGGTGGCAAATCTGTTGCTCCTCGTTTGGCATCCCCGTCCGCTCGCCATCTCCGGATGATGCCTCGAGTTTTTGGTTGGTGGTGGCTTTCAACCGATCCAAGTTTCGTTTGTCCGTCGATTCGGTGGGTGCAATCCTCCATTCCGTAATTGGTGGTTCTGCTAATCTTTTTTCGTGGTGGAATTGGAACAACAACTCTACAAGTTTTCGGTGATCAACCGAACAGGTCGGGCTCCATGTCTATGGCCTCAAATCTTTCGGTTGTGATTCTTTCAAATTGTTCTTCCACCTCCGGAATCCTTCGATCTTGCTCGAGCTCGTGTTTCGACGACCTCGGACTCCGGTCCTCGTTATGATTGGATTCGAAGAAATCAAAGAAAAATGGCAGATCATATCCCGAGGTTGTTAAAACAAATGGTTCTAATCATCATTTTTCCAATGTCGCTCGTTCTTCCGGACCAAGATCAGTTTTTTTGAGGCTCAATTTTTCATTAGTACCGGATCTCAATTTGCGGCCACGATCAACTGCGGGTTCTTCGCCTCCCTGTTCTTCGCCTTGACGCAAGTTTGGAAACCAAGGCACGGATTCTCGGCGTGGATTGAATTGAAACGAAACCCATGCACCTTTCCTTTCTAGTGCTAATTCGGTACCCACGGGTCCATATCGGCCCAAGACCGGAGCCCATAACCAGCCGAGAAAGTGCAGCGAAGGCCACCGCAAGCTGAAATGTAGAGTAGGCTCAGTTGTTCTCGATGTTTATCCAACTATCACTCTCGGCCCAAGCTGCAGATCGAGTACTCGTTGCACGTCGTGCTTCGGGTTGGATCACATAGCAATTTCCTACCGCTTCCCGCCTCGGTTCTCGGGCCTTTCCAAAGACAAGGATCTTCTCTTCCAATTTGTGCACGGCTACATGGGATCCGGTGGTTGTTTCGACTTGGTTCAAGTCGGCGCGATCGTAGACAAGTGGGGTCAATCCACCGAGTTTTTTGCCTGTCTCTTCGTCTTTGGTTCCTTGGCTTTTACCAAAGAGTTCTTTCCCCTCGCCTCTGCTCAACCTTCCTCTCCGTGACGCAAATCATGTGACGCCCCAACTTTTAAATTAACACTAATGAATAGTCGACCTTCGAATTTGATCCAATCTTGGTCAACTTGGGTCATCACCTTGAAAACCTAGCCAACAAACACCCATGATCATCTTAAGCAAGTCAACATGGTCATGGTCAAAACCCTAGTCAAAGTGGTCAAACCACTTAATGTCCACACATTGTCCTAGAACTTTTGCCACGTTCTCCAAATTTTGTTTAAACACTCAAAAATCTGCCAATATAAAAGTTGTGCAGAAATTCATGGGACACATTTCATCTTCAAAGTTGGCATTTCAAATTTTGAGTGGAAAGGGTCAAATTTGCAAGTCAAACCCAATTCTACTATTCACTCGAGCCATGATTTTCTTCAAATTGGCATTCATTTTTCTCCCTCATTTCAAATCCAAATTAAGTTCGGCTTGTGCCATAGTATAGAGGGATGACTCATCTACAAATGTCCTATCTACGGATTTTGAAGTTTGAAATCAAAATGTTGAAGAATTCACGGTTGAACGGGGTGACATGGGGCCGACCGGGGCGAACGCGTGCCGGCGCGACGTCACGCGCGCATGGGCACCACGCGTCGCCGCCGTACCACGGCCGGCGAGGTGCTCCGCGCGCGCCCGACGCCGGCGTCGCCCTCCCGCGCACGCCCCGAGATGGCGCCTCGGCCGGGAGAGCCGTGCGAGGGCCACGCGGTGCGTACGCGCGCCCGCGACGTCTTTCCCCCCCCGCCGCGCACGCACACCGAGGGACGAGACGCCATACCCGCGGCATAATCGCCGAGGAAGCCTTAGCCGTGAAGTTTCCCCCCTCCAAGCACACCGTGGCTATAAATAGCCCTCCCCGTCGCGGCTCGTGCGCCCGCACGCTCCGTCGAACGCCATTAGCGCCGCCGCGAGCCAACTCCACCTCCATCCGCTCCGGTCGTCCTCCCACCGTTCGAGCCTCACCCCCGGACCAAACTCGAGCTCCACCCGTCACTTGTTGCCCCGCATTGCTCCTCACCTCGCCGGATTTCGAGCCGAGGCGGCCACACCGCCGCGGCCTCACCCGCCGCTCGCCGGAACCATCTCCGGCCATGCCACCACCACCAATCGATTCATGGTGAGGCCAATCGCACGCCCCCACCATTTGTTCACATCCTCCACCCGTGCTTCGCCGCCGGCGAGCTCGCCCCCGCCGCCGGAGGTTATGGTTGTGAATTCCCGGGGACCCATTTGTGAACCAGGGACTTGTCCGCAATGATCTAAGTCTTAGTTTTCTTGCAACTAGGTCCGGCGCCTTAGAAAAGCATAAAAATTGGTAAAAAAACTCAAAAACATGCAAACCCAATTTTGTTGTCTTCACCGAGACTAGATATACACCGTCTACAAAGCATGACCATACCTTTGACCTATAGATTTTGAATGAAAATTCAAATTCGGTTTGACACAAATTTGCTGTAGTTCAAAAACTAGAAAAGCTATGGAGCTGAATTTTGGATATGTGGCTAGATAGGCCATTTGTAGGCTCTGGACAAAAATGTGCACAAAATTGATGAACAGATCTTTTAATATTAATTACTTTGTATTTATGCTATTTCTGCGTGAATGATTTTTGTAGCAAAATGTATATGGAGTTTTGCGCTCAACTTTTGGCTATGCTCATGAAGTGACTAGATTCGACTTTCCTACATTTATCATGATTTTATCTCTGCCAAAAGTATTTATTTTTGTTTTATGCTTATTTTAATGACTAATTCAAATTTCAAATTGGTTCTTGATGTGTTTGTTGGTCTCCTAAGCTTGTTTTAGGTCAGAGTTGATATAGGAGTGAGTTTGGCTCTAGAGATGCTTTATTTATTTATTTATGCATTTCTTATATTTTTGGTAGCTAGGGAATTTCATTTTTGGTAGATTTGTTTTGTGACTTAATTTAGTATGAATCTTTGATAAGAGGCCTTGTTTAGGTAAATAGAGCTTAAATTGCACCTCCCACTATTTTTATAATTTATTTTATAATTAAAAACTTTGGAATTCAAATAAGCTTCACAATAAATTTAATCGGGAAAAATCCCAATGCTCACTTAATGACCTTGTTAAAATGTTGAGTATGTTTAGGCACTAAAGATCAACCCTTGCTGTTTGTGAACATAAATTGCTTTAATTGCATGAATATGTATACAATCACTATCGAAAGATTAAAATAATAAACCTCCACATGTCATGTCTTTAATGGACGAAATGCTAATTAAATGTTTGTCAAGGTGAATATGGCCAACAAGAGTTGGATGTGATCATTAATCTCTCACTCCACACGATAACCCCGCATTTGCATTCCGTGTAGAGCTTCCCGACGGTAACTACTCACTCGTGTCGAAGCCGAGGAAGGAGGAGCCGACGCGGAGCCGAACGTACGTGGAAGTGATCCGGGACACCGAGGAGCCCCGGGCTAACAATGCCGACGAAGGCAAGCCCTAGTGCATTAACTTAAGTGTTTTTGGAGATTTATGCAACTATCTATGGATGTTTGTGCATTTACGTTCGGGAGTTGAAATGGAACCCTAGATGCATGATCCCTAGGTACCCTTGTCCTTTACTAGTATGCTAGGTCGATAGCTCCCATGCTATAGGAACGTTACAAGTCGAGTGATGCTTGCCACATGCGAGAATAAGCTCTTATGTTGGAATCATAAGATTATCATAAATGGATTGCTCATTTGGTAAGAGCATGAGATTTGGGCTCCGGTCCAATGGCTTTCGTGGGGTAAGTGTTTGAAAGTACTAAGCACTTGTCAGGAATGGGACCAGTAAGCCTAGTACCTTAATGAGGCGGTGAGGGATCTTACTATTACTCATCTTGAGATGCGTCTCACGGCTAGCTACCGGTGATGCATGTGTGATTCGGGTGCTTTACGGGGTTTGCCGGATAGCCCGTACCAAAGACTATAAGATTCGATCTTGAGTGAAGACTTTTGGGAACCGCCGGTGGTTGTCCAGGTGTGAGGGCACCCTACCGTGTGTTTAGGTTCACCTTGTAAGGTTATAAATCAATCGGTTGTCGCCTCTCACCGTTATCCGAGACTACTTATCCAAGCGGTCATGATATCCCTTATGATGGAACTTCGTGAATATTGATGTTTGATTAATTGAATTGCACAACTTATGCTTGCCATAGGTTGCTCATTTAGAAAAGAGTAATCGACTAGAATCAGTGCTAAAACCTTGAAAGTAAGGACATACTATTTGTTGCTTTTCAAGAAAAGAACCCCACCGACCATAAAGCCTCTCATGTCTAGAGTTTGGTGATGTAGTTGTCACCCGACGGGTAAGATTTGCCGACTATTAGTATACTCGGCCTTGCTATAATTTTGTGAATTTCGGGTAATGTTTTTAGTGATGTGTGGCCGGAGAGATCCCGCATGGCCGGGAGCCGGAGTGGGTGGAGGACGACGAGTGAAGGCATCATGACAGTCCTCCTATGATGCTCACCGCCCCACTTAGTTAATTTTCGCCGTTTCCGAACTGCGAACTTCGTTATCATCTCAAGTACTTCAGTTTGTAATAAATAAACCCTTCGAGGTAGATCTGGACTTAATCTATGTATTGTACTGCGGACTCGCCTTCGTGTGAGTTTTAATGCATGTTGTCGATCCTTTGTTGGTATATAAGTGATTTCACCGGGCTTGACCCGGCAATTAACGACGGGATGATACATTATTACCGCCTAATGACCAAAGTGGATTGGTTTAGGTATTAGTACAATATTTTCTCGGGCGGGTTGTCACAAATCCCGCACCCCAAAATCAATCTCCCGTTTCTTCCGGAACTCCGTACCCCGTAATCTACATCCGCCACCGCTTTTCCACCTCCACCTCCGCCGCCGCCGCCGGTTGGAGAGCGCACTCCTAGCTCTCCTCCTCCGCAGCAAGAAAACCCCATTCTTTGTGTTTGTGTCATCACCCGCCCAAGGTGAAGACGGTCCAATGGCATTCCGGTTCGTTGATCCGGCGCCGTTCATCCCCCGGGGTTTCAATTGTGTGATGGTGCCAAACCGCAAGGTGATGTCCTAGGTGATTCTCGGGAGGCCCGCTAGTTGCCACTCGACATCGCCATTGTTACCATCCAGCCCATACCGAACCATCGGGTAGCTTTCGGGGCAATCCGGGATGTTCTCCACGAGTTCTTTCATGACCATGCTAGAGTAGGGTACACCTACATTCAACCATGTCCCTTCGGTCAAGCGTATGTCAAGTTCAACTATTTTCATGATTGTGACCAACTTATTCATAATAGTCCACATCGGTTTGGGGATGTGCAAATTTCTTTTGTGGAGCATAATAGTGGAGCTAATTATCATTCGTCACTCCGAACTATGAAGTCCGGTTGATGTTGTTGGGTACTAATATTGATTATTGGTTCGATCCGCACATTAATAAAATTATTGGTGAGTTTGGGCATGTCATTGCTTGGGAAGAGGATCCTAACAACATTGCTAGAGTTTTGGTTAAGGCCAAAGTAGTTAACGTGGAGGAAATCCATTGGTTCATTGTTAGTACGAAGGCCCAAACTTTAATGGAGAATCTTGGACCATTCAAACTGAAATTATTCAAGCCAACATGTTGGGTGCCTTGCCTCGTTGATGAAGATTTTCCTCCCGATCCCGATGATTTGCGGCCGGATATGTTTGATTTCTTTGGTTATGGGCAACAAGGTTTTGGGCGGCAAGGACATGGTCCCTTCCATCCTCGAAGCAGCAAGATGATCATCCTATTGAGGAAGGGCAGGAGGGTGATTAAGGCCTTTGGCCTCGGGGCCCGGCCTAATGCTCAAGCCAACCGGCCCATTCAACAAGTGGTACAAGGCATACTTGCTCGGCCTGCTCGGCAGCCCTTGGACTTTGATCTTAATGAGCCTCGGAACCTTTAGAAGATGATTTGGGCATGGTTGACAACATCTTCCAAGTTCTTGGAAATGCACTCCAACCGCAACCCCCGATCATGGATGAAGATGTCATTGTTGCCCGCAATGATTCGAAGGTTCCCCGAGGATATCCCTCATGGAGCTCAAGCCGAAAGTTGAATCCAGTGGAAATCCTCGGGATGTTTAGATTTTTATCCCAATGGACAATGGTGCCTCTTTAGTTATTGCTTGATGATATTCAAGAAGATGAGTTGATGGATCAAGATGATTTAGAGCATCATTTCAATCGGAACATGGACCTTGATATTAATGTAGATGGTTTGAATGGAAGTAACCTTCGGAATGTGGGCTTTGTTTAGCTTATTCACCGGATGTGGATCACATTTTTCTTAGCAGATTGCATCGGATGCCTCAACCCAAATCATATTTTTTAAACAAAATCCCGAAGCAATCGGACTTTGGGCCGGATGTTTTGCTCCCCGGCCCCGGAGCACCCACCATCCACATTCCACGAGAGGTGGGCTGATTTCTTCACAATGATGTTGGCAAGCACAACTCGCTTATAAATGGGCTTAAAATTTCTTGGGCTCTACAACATTTTCACACCTTGATGATCGGTCACCTCCTCGCTGCAACCATTCCTTTACGCGCCCACAAAGTCATCCACGGATGGACTTTTGCTTTGCTCCAAGAATCTACCTTCCTCGGTTGAGTCCCCGGAATTTCAACCACCTATAGAGGATATCGGCTCTATATCTTCACCGCGTATTCACCTAGTTCTACCTGCTAACTTAGCCTCTCCCATAACACCTCCGAGAAAAGCCGAGAGATAAGATTGCTTAGACATCCGGACCTTGGTCCAAATCCTTGTTGTCCCTAGCCGTTAAGGGTAAGGATCCCCGCCGGCATCATAGAGCCTAAAGAAAGGAAAAGTTTGAAGCATAAACAAATTCATAAAGGCTTTAAAGCCTCGGCATGTTCTAACGGGAATTGCTTAGGGCCGCTCAATGGACCTTCCAACTCTGTCACACTCCATTATTAGAAATGCGGGAGCCACTTTCGCAAGATAGATCCCAGCAAGCTCTCCTTGGAAGAGCTATCCATGGTGAAGAAGCATTTTGCCCGTGGAGGGAAGAAGCCATCAAAGAAATCAACCAAAGGTTCCAATGATAATGATGTAGAGAGGGCTAGCAAAAAGAAGGCTAAAAATTGAAGAGTGGCAGCCTCTCGGACTCTTTTGCCTTTATTTTGTTCAATCTAAGGGCTCGTAATAATTATGACTAGTCAAACCTATCTTATTTGGTATCTATGGTTACTATGGTCGCTAGTCGGCATGGCTGGTCTCCGAATGCTTTTACTGTTCCTAATGAATTCTAATCACCATTTAAGCAATGGAAGGTGCTATGTTGGAATGTCGAGGCTTAAATGCTCGGCAAAAATGGGATTCTATTCGTGATAGAATTTCCGAGAGTTGTTGTGATATCATTTGTCTTCGGGAGACTAAAAGGCAAAATTTTGATCATGCCTTCATTAAAAGGTTTTGCCCCTCTCGCCTTTGATTCCTTTGAGTTCTTGCCATCTATTGGTGCTTCGGTGGGCTCATTATAATTTGGAAATCCACCCAACTCATAGGCTCTCTCGTCCTTTACTAATGATTATGCAATCTTAGTGGACTTTCAATCCAAATTTGATCAATCCGAATGGGTATTAACAAATGTTTATGGCCCCCGCACACCTAAAGGTAGAGAAAATTTTCTACAATGGCTTAAACACATACGGATGCCGGATGATGTTGATTTAATTGTTGGGGATTTCAATTTGTTAAGAAGCCCGGACAACCGGAATAAGCCTGGTGGGGATGTAAATGAAATGCTTATGTTTAATGAAGTGATTAGTGCTCGTAGCCGGGTGGAAATCCCTCTGCGTGGCTGAAAATACACTTGGTCCAACAATGAAGCGTCCCCTCATCGAGAGGTGACTAAATGTGACACAAATACCGAGTCCCGGGAAGGCCGGTAACACATTTATTACAACGGGTGGATCGTCTTTTACATCACGGCGACACGAGAGGGCACGGAAGTGCCAACGCTACAAGGAACAACACAAACGCTAACGACCACACTACGATAGCAAAGGCTTCCAAAGCCTCATCAGAGTACCACACCATGGAAGCTCTCCGTGGAGGCCACGGGTACACGAGCACGGTTGGGTGTAGGGGAGCGACCTACTCAATGTCTTCAGGGACGTAATCGGGATCCTCCTCTGAAAAACAGTTAGTAAAACAAGGGTGAGCACAAACGCACTCAACAAGTCCAACCCCACCCACGGAGGGGCTTATAAGCGAGATCATGCACATGATATATTTAACAAGGAACAAAGTTAAGGTTTATTTGCAAACTCACTTACTCATGCGGGGTTTCATTTTCTAAAAGGTTTTCGCAAACCAATTTTATACCCAAAGTGACTCAATTGTTTTAAGAAAACCACCGTGGAACTACGGGACTCCCCGTCCAGAGTAGCCCGTGCACACACGGCCACACACTTCACCCGAAAAACCACTCACACCGAGAAAAACATCCCAAACAAACACTAGTTTTTGTGACCACACCGTGACTCGTCCAATACCGTGGACACGGCTATTTGAATAGGTTTTACACTCTGCAGAGGTTGTACATCTTTACCCACAAGTAGGGTACCGTCACACGGACACCTTAGTGTCGGTGCGGATCCTATCAAAGCCATTACCCACCTTAGCTAACCCTACGAGCCATCACGGAAGCAACCAAGGGGTTATCCCACATAACCAGGGCGTACCTCACATAGAGCGTACCCCTACTCCTTGGTCTCCCGCCGCTCACCCGCACACCAGATGGCAAGTAGATTAACTAGTGGGGTTTATGCTAAGCCGTTGCCACATACAACGGTCGAGTGGTTGTACGATGATTTGGGTCAGGTGAGATGTCACGCAACTCGGTCCTTAATTGACAAGATGGACAACTCCCAACACGCTCAACCACACAGGTACGAGCTCACCCATACTCCTGACACACACGTCCATCCCGTCTACCCAGTTCTTTACTCATTTTCCAAACATATCCCATTTCCATTTTTAAAGCACTCACACATTTTTAAAGCACTCATTTAGGCCAAAACAAGGTTCAATCATAGCAATCAAGGGTGGCTATCCTACCATGTTTTTGCAGTAAAACAATATGCAATTTATAAAACGGGTATAGGGTTATATTTATAAAACTAGGACCAAAGCATGCATCAAAGGAGGAGATTGAACTTGCCGTCTTCGAAGTCTTCGGGGAGTTCCGGCTCGACGTTCGAGATCTCGGGCTCCTACTCGCAGTAGTCGGCTCCAAACTCCGGCTCGGGGTACCCTCCTTCGTTTACTTCGTCGGCTATAGAGCACACACGGGCAAGCATGCAATCAATATCGGTACACACAATTTCTCTGGTCGAGCTCGAGGGGAAATAAATAGATAATGAAGGAGTAAATATTATTTAAGGGTATATAGCCGAACAGGAGGATAAGCGAAGGGGCGGGGCAAGAGCCGGGATCGGTCGGGCGAAAATACGAACATGAAGTGACGTGTTAAAGGCGTCATTAGGCTTAGATAGGAGCTTAAGGACCTAAGCGTAGATAAGTTTAATATGGAAAGGGTTTGGTTTAATAGTAAAAGGTTTTGATTAAAGGATATAGGGACCTAGTTGTAAATTATAATATAGAGGCAAGGGTTTAAACATGGATTATATCATGGGATAGGGGTTTCTTTGAAAGAAGAGAGGGAGAATAGAGAGGGGGCTCGGTGGGGGGAAAAGGAGAAAGGTCGGGGGTTTTTGGCAAAACCGCCCTTTCCTTCCCCTTCCTCGACCCGAACGAGAAGGGGGAAGGCGGCTGCGGGGGCGGCCGGCCGGCGGCGATTGCCGGCGAGCCGGCCACTTGCGGCGGCCGGGAGGCGAGGAAAAATGGAGAGGGCGACGAGGAGGACCGATTCCCACCCTCACCATGGGTCGGGGCGGCGCGAGGAGGCGACTTCTCGGGCGGCGGCGGGCCGGTGGTGGCGGTGCTAGGGGGCGGCAACACTCGGTGCTTAGGGAGGGAGGTGGGCGTGGTGGGTGCAGAGCAAGCTTTCTTGGTGCGGTGTGGGGCGGCGAAGAGGTGGTGTCGGGCTTTTATAGGCGTCGAAGGTCGGTTCCGGGGCAAAAATCTTCCCGACAACCTTGACGTTGATTCGGCAAGGTGGGCCGCGGCGGCCGGCGAGGTCAACCGCGGTCTATTGGATGGAACCCGTCGTGCAGGGGCGGGCCGGTCGTGGCGGCGGCGGTCGGCCGACGTGGGGTGGGTGGTGGCTTGCGGCGATGGTGGTGCTCGGAGTTGACCTGTCGGGCAGGCGGTAGTAATGGCGCCGGCGGCGGCCGACGCGTCGCGTCGTGGGGTCGCCCGCGGCGCGGCCGCCATGGTGAGCGGCCGAGGGTAGGCACGGCGCGGTGGTGGAGCGAGGCCTAGAAGGGGGCGCCGGTCCGGGGGCTCGCGCAGGGGGTCGGGGGGGGGTCACGTGCGGCCCCGGCCGCGGGAGGAAGAAGGAGGAGGGAAAAAAGGAAAGAAAGGAAGAAAAGAAAAGAAGAAAAGAAAAAGGAGAAAAAGGAAGAAAAGAAAATAAAAAGGAGAAATAGGAAGAAATAGAAAAATGGGAAAAGAAATAGGAAAGAGTTTTAGAAAAATTAGGATAATTCCTCAGGAAATTAGAGGAAGGGTTTTTGTGGGTTTTTCGGTTTTTCGGGCGTTGGCGTGATTTTCGGGACGGCAGTGATGGCGAGGCGGGCCGACTGGCGGGACCGCGGCGTGCGCGGGATTCCCGGCGTGGTGGCCGACCGCGGTCCGGGGCGGCACGCGGCGGGCGACGGCCGAGTGCGAGCGGTGCCGGCTGGATTCGCGGCACGCGCACCGAGGGTGAGAGAGGGAGAAGGTGACCGGGGTTTTGAAGGGAATAATTGAGCTTAGCGGGAAAGTTTGGAAACACGCGTGATTTATTGGGTGATTTATTAGGAGCTAAAAACGCGGGCGCTACAAACAAGCAAGTTTCTCCTCTCGTTAGCAAGGTTAGATTGGTTCTTCACTTCAACCCGCTTGACTTTAACCTACCCAAATACTTCAACAAGTTGCTCTAGCTATGGAACCATCGGATCATGCACCATGTGTCATTTCCATCAACACTACAATTCCAAAGGCAAAAATAATTCGTTTTGAAAATTATTGGATGGAGCATGAACATTTCATGGATATTGTCTCACATGGCTGGTGAGTACCAACTTTGCAAGAAGATGCAACAAAAACTTAAATAGCAAAGTTTAAAAATCCGAGAAGAGTGTTAAAGGCTTGGCAATCCCGCATTTCTAGCTTAAAGGCAAATATAGCAAATGTAAAGTCGGTTCTTCCGCTCTTGGGGATCTTAGAAGAGTACCGAGACTTGATAGTGTTGGAATTCGATTTACGAAATGTGATGAGAGAGAAGTATGCTTCACTTCTTCACCAGCAACACGTTTATTGGAAACAAAGGGGTACCATAAAGTGGGTTAAATTTGGGGATGAAGGTACTAAATTCTATCATGCCAATGCAACAATTAAACACAAAAGAAATTTAATCACATCCCTCAAAGACTCGATGGTTCAGTTCATTATGATCATCATACTAAGGCAAATAATCTTTGGGAAGCTTTCAAAGATATACTTGGGCACTTCGATTCTCCTGAAATAATGTTCAACTTGGAGCAACTTCTTAACAAAGCAGAAAACTTGGACTCGGCTATCTTATCCTTTCTCTAAGGAGGAAATTGATGCGGTTGTGGCAAGCTGCCTTCGAGAAAAAGCTCCAAGACCTGATCTTTAATATAAACTCCATTAAGAAATGTTGGCCCATCATTAAAAATGATTTTTATAAATTGTGTGAGGACTTCCATGCGGGAAATATCTGTTTGCGAGCCTCAATGGATCCCATATAACTTTGCCGCCAGAGGTGGATGCTCCTTCAAAAGTTTCGGACTATAGACCAATATCCGTGCTAAATACTTCAATCAAAATCTTGACAAAGCTCCCGGCCAACAAATTACGGCGCAGGTAATTATGGACCTCATTCACAAAAACTAGTATGGATTTATTAAGTCAAGAACAATCCAAGACTGTTTGGCTTGGGCTTTCGAATATCTTCATCTCTGTCATAAATCCGGAAAGGAGTTGATAATTCTGGAAGCTGGATTTTGAGAAAGTTTTTGCGAGGATTGAGCACCAAACCATGTTGCAAGTCATGGAACATAAAGGTGTTAGTCGAAATGGCTACATTGGATATCATCTCGTTTTTACCTCGGGGACTTCAATTGTCCTCCTTAATGCGGTTCCTAGCAAAACCTTTCATTGTAGAAGAGGTGTAAGACAAGGAGATCCACTTTCCCCTATACTTTTTGTTCTTGTAGCCGACTTTTTGCGGACACTCATCAACAAAGCCAAGGACATGAATCGCTACTGACTGCCCATACCCCCGGAGTTCACCTCATACTTTGCAATCATCCAATATGCAGACGACACCCTTATCATCATAGAGGGTTGTGCTTGGCGACTCACTTTTTTGAAGAGCCTACTACGGACTTATGCCACCTCATTAGGCCTCGAGTTAATTATTCTAAATCCATGATAGTTCCAATTAATATTGAAGCTCGGAAGATGGAAATTTTGGCAAATACACTAGGATGCTCAATCGGATCAATGCCTTTCACGTATTTAGGTCGCCCCTTGGGACAACAAAACCTAAAGTGATTGACTTCCTGTCTCGGATATCAAAATGTGAAAGGAGACTTGCATGTACTTCAATGTTCTTATCACAACCTGGTAGATTACGGATGACAAATGTTGCTTTCACGGCTTTGCCAACTTTCAACCTCTCGCACCTTCAAGCTTCGAGATAGACATCAAACAAATTGACAAGTACATAAAACATTGTCTTTGGAGAGGGGCTGATATCAATGCCAAAACACCACCTAAAGCAGCTTGGGAACTGGTATGTCTACCTAAAAAGGAGGGTGGGCTAGGTGTTCTACAATTAGAGACACACAATGAAGCCTTATTGATGAAAAATGTGCACAAGTTCTTTAATAAGGCAGAGGTCCCATGAGTTCAACTTGTTTGGAAAAAAATGTTACAAAGTAATGGTCATTTGCCAAATCATACTTTGAAGGGTTCCTTTTGGTGGAGAGACAACCTAAGATTGCTCCAAAAATTCAAAGGCCTTGCTTCGCCATAGTCCACAAAGGTGACACTTGCTTCCTGTGGCATGATCTTTGGGGAGGACCCACTCGCAATCGGGCCCTACCTCGGCTCTTCTCTTTTGCTAGGCGAAGAATATCACCTTGAGAGCAAAATCCACTAAGGAGTTGGCACAACTCTTCACCCCGCCAATCTCGAGAGGAAGCTTTCCAACAACTTCTAGCTCTTGCTAGTGATCTCAAAGACATACAAGACTGCGGTGCGAGATGATGTCCGGAGCTACATCGCGGGGTTCTCCAAACTTCTCCTCGGTCAAAGCATACAAACAGTTGATTGGTTCAAGGCAAGTTCGCCCATGTTACTCTTGGCTCTGGAAAGCTTCAGCTCAGAAAAACACAAAGTTTTCTTTTGGTTACTGTTAAAGGATCGCTTGAGCACACGCAACATTCTAAGAAGCAAAAATAGAGTATTGCCTTGTAACCTGCAAGTGGAAGAAACACTAGAACATCTCTTCCTCATGTGTCGGTTTGCTTTGGACTGCTGGAATTTGATTCATCTTTTAATCCCCCAAGGAGCACCTCATTATATTCTCCTTTCCCTCAAAAGTCAGCTACAAGTGAACTTCTTCATGGATATCATTATTCTGAGGAGTTGGACCATTTGGATGGCGCGAAATGATTTGATCTTCAGAGGAGAACAGCCATCTTTACAAGTCGCAGCACAAAGGTTCAAATCTGAATTTGCTGTAGTTATTCTAAGAGCAAAAATGTCTAGGAAATATCAAGTATGACTACATGGATAGAGCCAGTCATGTAACAGAAATTTCCTTCCTATCCTTTTTTGTTTCTTGATGTAATTTATCACTATGTTTTGTTTTTTTTAATATATAACCAGTAAGTGTTCAAGTAGTACAAGAAAACTATATATATGTAACCCGACATGAAACGAAAGTACAACTAATAATCGATCAGACTAAGCATCTAATCCACCACCATCTATAATCGTATCTGATCCGAGATAATGTACCCTATCAAACTATTATTAATTAATCAGAACGCCAAACATTTGGTACATTATATAATAAAAAATTAAGAAATTGATCCCACGAGCAAGGTTTTTCTACCAACCGTTACCGCAGTGGTTACCGCGGTTACCGTTTTTACCGCATTGCGGCACGGTAATGGTACCCGCCGGTCAAAACCGCTCGGATTCAAAAACTCAAATTTAAATAAAAATATAAAATGCTAGAAAAATTCCTAAAAATACTTCAAGATTTATAGAATCTAATGATGTCAATTTTTTTCAAAAAAAAGAGTGCATTTAGTATTTTTTTACGGCTATTAGAAGTTAACGGAAAAAGAAAAAAAACGGGTCAGCCCATTAGCCCCGAACGTTCGGGGAACAAAATATCCCTATTTTTGACGGGAATCAGCAGGGGAGGTCCCGACCCCTATTTTTAAAATATATTAAAATTATGTACAATTACAAGGCCAAAGGCCCAAGGAGAAAAAGACGGACTATAAGAGATTACTCATAAACACTCTTAATTTGTCACCTATCCTCGGTTTAGCCCTAAGCAAAACCAAATCCAACTCCCCAATAAAAAAAGTATTCCAGTTAGCAAAAGATAAAGAAGAGTTATAAAAAATGATGTCATTTCGGTGGCACCAAATAGTCCAAGCACCAACAATGAAGACCTCTCTCGAATATCATTGAGTTAAACCTCGGTCTAGCTTGCAAAATCATCAACTCGGAAATCTAAAGAGAGATCCCAATGAATACCTAGTTAAGTCCAAAAAGCATCACTCGAACGGACATGAGAAGAACAGGTGCTCGATATCCTCCTCAACATTTTCCACACAAAGCACACAAGTGTAAGAAGGCAAGAACATATGTTTACGGTGTAGCGGATATTTGGTATTGATTCGACCCTCGGGAACAACCGGAAGAAAAACTTATGCTTGTTTTGAGACCTCAAAGACCGTAGCCATTTGAATAATGGAGATGCTTTGTATGAGAACCTTGCAAAAAAACATAAGCCATCCCGCTAGAAAACACTCCTCCCGACCAAACAAAAGTCCATTCATCGGTTGAAAGCGTGATAAATTGAGATCGAAATGACAGCATGTAATTCATTAAATTGCTCAAAAGCCACTTGAGAGAGAGGCGGGGAAAAAGGATCTGCTAGCATCCCAAGACAGAACCGATTCATCGGGCAATTCTCCTTTACGGCAAAAGAAAACAGTTGAGGATATGAGTCCTTAATAATACCTCGATTCCGGTGATCGATCCGGAAGGAAGCCGAAAGACCAATGTTGACCTTGCACCCGGCCATCCGAAGAAACAAAGGAGCTAGAGACATAATATCCCTCCACCAAAAAGAGCCAACATACTTTCTCTCATGAGGAGGTGTGCCATTACAATAAAGCTTATTCCTAAGCTATTTGTATGTGCGATTATGTATTTTTGCTTTGGTGTGGTATTTTCACACTAATATGTGCATAGGTCATGCCAAAATCTGATTTGTGAAGCAAAAAACAAAAAATCCACCGGTAATCATTTTTATCACTCTAATCGGTCCGATTACCGCTCTTACCGACCGGAATACCGAAAAAAACGTTTGAACTACACTTTTAGTTTGAGAATTTGAATTCGAGCGGTAAATAGCGGTATCCGTTTATACCGTTGCGGTATACCCTTACCGTCGGCCGGCGGTAATAGCTTATCGGTTGGTAAAAACACTATAATAAAATCGATCCGAGATAATGTACCCTATCAAACTATTATTAATTAATCAGAACGCCAAACATTTGGTACATTATATTGATCAACAAAAGTTAAGAAATTGATCCCACGAGTAGGTTGACACTATTTGGACTTGTAGTGAAATGCTTGCTCATGAAGTACATTACATTTTGGACTTGTAGTGAAATGCTTGCTCATGTTTATGTTTATATATAGAAGAAGTTGATGAGACTTGCCGCAACTCAAAAAAAAGGTCCTAATCAATATCCTATATATGCTTCTGAAAACAACAGATATATTGTTCTTTTTGAAAATAATTGAAGGACAAAGAATGAAGGCCTCAGGCGGTGCTATCTCGATCGACAAAAAAGAATTATGATTCATGTCACTAACTACCATTGCAATGCTTTTACTCCTACACAGTCACATTCCCCTCTTTTCAAGATCAGCATGCCCATCATGTTGGACGGCCTCGAATTTACACAAATGCTTCTATCCCTCCCGAACAAAGTAATATGATGCCTCGCAGTGCGGGACTTGGTGCCTTCATCATAGGCTACGGGATGCATTAGAGCTTCAATGTTTACATCAAATCTTTTTTTCCAATGCTTCCTTAGTCTTTGTGGCCGAGGCAGTGGCCTTTGTTCTTGTGGGAACAATTGTAAATAGACTAGGTATCAATGCGACTTCTTTCCTCTCCGATAATCGGCAACTAGTTTCCTACATTAACAATACCACAGAGGAACAAATTCCAAGGTGGGA
Source organism: Cenchrus americanus (assembly GCA_947561735.1). Lineage (NCBI taxonomy): Eukaryota > Viridiplantae > Streptophyta > Magnoliopsida > Poales > Poaceae > Cenchrus > Cenchrus americanus. The sequence goes on from OX387240.1 coordinate 65,400,017, forward strand.
TGCCAAACTACAAACCCAAAGCTTTAAGAATTTAGCCGCAACGAACAGTTGCTTGTAAATTTTTAAATTCTACTGCTCATTCACTAACTACTCAAGGCAGTCACAACTCAAATGTAAATCCATGTGTAATAGTTGCTTCTACTTGTGCCCCTCACTTCTCGAGCCGTCCCATCGGGAATGCTCTTGAACATGTACAAAGTGGGAAAGATTTTCCCACTTAGCAGCGTTTTGATGCTAATCTATAAAATATGTTTGTTATAAAAAAGCCAATTAGTCTATAGTGCAAAAATTGTTCTTATCTTCACATTTTAATTTGATATCTAAATTCATTTACAATTTTGATTAGCAATAAATATGATATGTTTATGTTGTTTGTTGGTTAAACTCGCTTGATTGGGTTGTTTAGTTCACCAATTATGGTGAGAATGAAAACCGAGTGAATAGTGAAAATTTAGGTGTTTAGTTTGAAAAAATGGTGAGAATGTGATGGGATAATAGTGCGTTGGGTCGTGTGCACGGATAGATGATGTGGTGTTGTAACACCCCGTGTTTTTGCTTAGTGTTAATTAGTGCTAATGATCTCCTTAATCCAGTCACTAACCATCTTGGTCAACCCTTGGTCTAACCCTAGCCCAAAAACCCTAGTTAAGCCTTTGACCTTCCTTGTCCATCTAGAACTTTTGGCGCGTTCTCCAAAATTCACCTAAACACTTCAAATTCTCCCAATGGGAAAGTTGTGCGGCTTTGTCGAGGCACACAACTTTCATGTTGGACGGCATTCTAAATTCGAAGTGCATAGTGGTGAAAACTCAAGTCAACGCCCGGATTCACCGTTCCTTGGAGCCGAGAAAATCCTTAAGTTCCACCGCAAAGGCATGCAAAATCGGTTGATCAAAACACCCTAGAGCCTTTGTAGAAGTGGTAGAGGGTAGTGTGACGAGCAAGTTTGGTATTCAAGCCTCGGTGCGGTTTAGTTGCAAATTTTTGAGAAACATCCGGTCAACCGAAGCTACTTTGAAATGGTTGGGCGCCGAACGCGCACCTCGCGCGACGTCGTGCCGAGAGCGCCACGTCGGCCTCGCCGCCGTACCCCTAGGCGAGCACGTCGATGATGCACGCTAGCGACCACCGGTCCGAGGCCGGGCTGCGTGGGCACCGTGTGCCTACGGGGCGTGACACACCGCCCGGCCATAGGCGGTGGCACGCGGCGCCCGCGCACCCACCGGCGCCCGCACCGCCTTCCTCCATTGGTCGTCGGTCGTGCGCACGTCGCCCACCGTCTCGCGCCCATGCCGTGACCCATGTGGCCTTTGGTGGTCGTCGAACCGCCCTTCCTCGTGTGTTCATGCCTATAAAACCCCACCTTCCTTCTTCTTGTGTGCGCCCGCACGTCGCCACCGTCCGCCATTGCCGCCGACCGGTGAGAATCGTGCTCCGCTCGTGCCCATGATCCACGGACGGCTCGAGCTCCTCCCTAGCCTCCACTGCGAGCTTCCACACCCACACATGGCCTAGCTCCACCACGCATTTCGCCGGAATTCGCGTCGGGGCGGAGGCGGCGCCGCCTCCCCGTCGGCCACCGCCGGGAGCATCTCTAGCGGACCAACCACCACCAATCGACTCCCCGTGAGCTCAATCGATCATCCCCCTTATTTGTTTGCCCCCTTTGGACTTGCGCCGTCGCCGGCGAGCTCGCCGCCGCCGTAGGGGTATGGTTGGACCAAGGGCCGATATGTGAAGATTGAAATCTTTCTAGGGTCCGAAGTAAAAATAGATTCTTGTTTATTTTGCCCATAGGTCCGGTGGCTTGGGCAAATCATATAAAATCGTAGAAAAATCCTAAAAATGCAAACCATTTTTGTTGTTTTCCTGGTGACTAGACCTACATCTTTTGCAAAGCATGTATATACTTTTGAGTTATAGTTTTTGCATAAAAAATTGAAATTCTTTTAACCTAGATCTATTGTGCTGCAAAAGCTACACATGTTCATGAGCTTATTTTTGGATATGTTTTGAGTACTAGCATGTGTAGGCTCTGTGCAAAAATTGGCACAAAGTTACTGTAAATCTTTTATTATGATTTATCTTATATTAATGTTATTTCTTCCTTAATGATTTTTGTAGCAAAAAGTAAATAGATTTTGGAGTTCTACTTCTGGGAATAGTCATGAAATGCCTAAATGCACCTTTACTGAATTAATCATGATTTTTGGACTAACAGAAATATTTATTCCCAATTTATGCTTGTTTTTAATCATAATGCTTAGTTCAAGTTTTAAAATAGCTATGGATGTGTTTGTTAGTTACGTTCCCTAGGCTTGTTTTAGATCGAGAGATGGTGTAGGAGAAAGTTTGGCTCCCGAAGTGTTGTATTTATTTTTGGGTGCATTTATCTCATTTTCCTTTGTGTGTTTCAAGTGATTTACTGGACGTTAACCCGACAACACTCAATGGGATGATTCTTTATTATCTCTTAATGACAAAATGGAGTGGTTTAGGCGATAGTACGGAATTATCTCGGATGGGGTTGTCACGGTTGGCATCGAGCATCCGTATGCACCTTGGAGTGATTATATTAATACTAATCACATATTTTACAATAAAACTTGCCAAAATTGATTGGATTTTGAAAATGCGATGGATCGTTAAGGAAGGATCTAGTTCGAGAGGCCCTAGAGGGAATTTTGGGTTCTTTAAGGTGGCATAAGAATCTATGGTTTATTTTGCTAACTTCCAAGCACCTTACTTTATGTCGGACTTACTTTCTTGCACAACCAAACTAGATGAAGCCACGTGTCTTATACGTGTGTTGTGTTGCATCACGGAAATTGCGAGGGTTGATGGAGTGATCTATTCAACGGATCTCATCTTCTCATCCGGTCGCTCATGTGTCTTATACGTGTGCTTTCCATATGAAAGTCATACGAACGATGACATGCTCTATTCAAGATGAACATGTCATGGGTTGTGATGTTGCCACATTTTGCCATACGTGTGCATTCCGCATGACGAATATGCGAGGCAAGGATACACTCCATTCAAATGGAGGGTGTCCGAGGTTGGACGCTGTCCATGCGGTGGCTTGATGCAAGGATACTGTTTCTATAGTGAACGACAATGTATGTGGACGCTTTCGTGACGTGCTTGGCACGGAAGGTTCTTTTCTGCAGGTACACTAACAATGTTTTGTAAGTCGCTAAGTGAGAATTGAGTAGCTCCGACTAGTTATTATAGGGAGAGCCGATTATAAGCTTGCCACCAAAGCACTAACTACGTCTTTCGTGATCCATGTGTGTGAGGTCGTTTAAGGTGTTTGCATCATGATTAAAATCTTGTTGAAACTAAAACTTGTATTGTATGTTTGAGTAATGCTTCCTAAGGTAATTGCTTGATCTTAGACAAGGTTATCCTCTCTTTTGATCTTAGGAAGTTTCGGCTAGATTTTGTTCTTTGTCATTTCATAATTTTTAGAGCCAAATATGTGAGGAATCCGACTAGACATTCTTTAAGAAAGTTGTTTCTTATCAAATTTAGCACCTTCTATGAATTTCTAATGATTTTTACGAATTTTCAATCAGGAGTAATGATCAGTTTAGTAAATCTCTGTCATGCTGTTTTTTTGGTAACGTTCCTCTGAAAATGGAATTTTTCAAGCATGTTCCAATCCAATCTAGATCTACCTTTGAATACCAAAAATGTGCATAATTATGTCACCGAGTTGTTGTAGAAAATTGGGAAATTTGGGGGCTCTGATTTTTATGTTATGAATTTTTGTTCATACCTACCAGATTTTTTACGCCCTTAACCATGTTATAATCTCTTTGAGGTCTAACATGTAGTTCCCATTTTTGTACGGATGGCGCAGCCACCGCACTACGAGATCGACGCGGACGGTACCATTTGTACCGACGCCCTTCATCGGGGAGGGTTTTCCCGCATTTTGTGGGAGACTCTCGGTGAGGTCGGCTACACTACGACGCCGTTGTACGAGGTGGTCTCCTTTTGGGACCGGGGGGTTCCCTACGCCCGCACGACCGCGATCGTGCCACCTCACCCGAGCACCGGAGTGGGCAGATTTGAGCATGATGTTTTTCGCTCACCGTGGTGTTGAGTCGGTCGATTTTGCGGCCATGCGGATCCTACATACCTTCGCGAGCAGCACCGGACGAGGTGATGCTCACTACGCTAGGGTTGTTCCCGGCCATGGACCCACTTGACCCGGCTTGGCGTGAGCGCATGTCGCTCACCGTCGTGTTTCTCACGACCGACCCTCCGAGAGGTCACCGTGCGCCGGCTTCGAGGTTGTTGGAGGCGGTTTACAACATGCGGGTGTTCCGTCTCTCCACTCGGGGCATGCTTTCCCTTGTGTTGATGGACGCCACGGTGATGAGGGATATCCTCACCCTCGACCTTCGGTTTGAGCCGGAGATTGTCGTTCACCTCCGGCGGGGAGATTGTTGCACTCCGGGACGAGCATGTCCGGTGGAACCGAGGAGCGTGCGGGTACACGGAGCGAGCTGCATGCCGGGGACCACGCGCTAGAGATAAGTCACGTGCGGCTAGCTCACGCTAAGGGATTAAGTGCTTCAAAGTACTAAACACTTGTCGGAAATGGGCACGGTAAGCTTAGTACCTAAATGAGACGGTGTGGGAACTTTGCGCTACTAATCTTAGGGTTGTGGCCCGGGGGTCGCCACCCGAGTACTTGCGTGAGGCTGGGTGACCTTGGTGGCGTAGCCCAATAAACCTTGTACTTAAGATTGTAACATCTGATCCCAATCCGAGGAATGACGGGAACCGCCTGGTTGGTGAACTCTTAGTGAGGGCACCTCCTGTGTGTTTAGGTCCACCTTGCAATGTTCAAATCAATCGATTGTCGGCCTCTCATCGTTATCCGAGACTACTTAATCTACTAGCCATGATATGATATCCCTTTATGATGGAACTTTGTGAAGATTATTATTTGATTAATTGTATTGTACAACTATGATTGCAACAGTTGCTTATCTAGTAATGATTACTTCTACTAGAACTTGAGCTAAAATGTGAAAGTGAGGACACACTACTTAGTAGCTTTTTGGCAAATAAACCAACTAGCCAAAAGTCTTGCATGATTAGAGGTAAAGTCTTTTATTTTAGACGGGTAAACACACTACGGGGAAGCTTTGCTTTAATTTGTAAGGTACTCGTACTCTCCTTCGTGGGAGTTTTAATGCATACGTTTGATCTTCTCTGTGTGTTTTAAGTGGTTTACCGGGCGGTAACCCGACAACACAATGGGATGATTCTTTATTATCGTTTAATGATCAAATGGAGTGATTTAGGCGATAGTACGGAATTATCTCGGATGAGGTTATCACGGGTGTGTGAAAGGATGGTGCATAGTGGAAATTTGGAGGAGGTGTTTAGTTTCGGAAAAAAAGTGAGGATTTGGCGGGATAAATGGTGGATTGGAGTACAAATTTGGTGAACTAAACAACCCATGATGTGCATATATCCGCCCTACTTAGAATTTTTTTCCGCGTCCATCACCGAACTTGGAGCCGAGGCGTCACTTGAGCCCGTCCCGGGGTGTGCGCTTTCTTGAGCCCCCGACGGGGTGCTTCCTTCGGTGGGCCCCTAGATGCGGATGCGGCTGCGTCCTACCACGACGCCTCGCCAACGGCGATCTCTCGGCGACCTCATCCACTTTTGCTTGTTGCGCTCCTATTTCGACAACCTCCCGCGTCCATCGGTCGTGCGGCCGCGCTTCGGTCATTGATGAGGGCAGCAAGGTGGTGGTGCCTAGGCTCTCGACACCGGTGGCCATGCGGCAAAAGCGTCGTGCTCGATGTGCGCGGAGATGCTTCATATTCTCAAGGCTGCGGAGTCCTGGACATTGGCGTGTCAATTCGATTGCAACGAAAGTCTCGCGTTTGTCGTGTGGGGAGGCGCTTCGCCTCCACACGATTCGTCTTCACTCTTCTTCGACAACTTTCGTCCTAGCTTTGTTTTTCTTGTTGCTAACCCCGGTATGGGCACTAGTTAGTTTCCTAGCTTGTGGTGAGGAGTGATTCATGTCAAGGTTAATCCTCGTCCGTTCCCAACCTATCTTGCTATGATTAGGGCTGCCTACGGTGCTTTGTGCAAGGTCTGTTGTGTGGTACTTCGATAGAAATTAGGATCTACTAGGTGCGGATCTACTTGGCTACAAACTATAACTGTGTGTGTCACACCTGGCCCAATTTGGATGGCCCATGAGTGGCCCATGAGCGCGAGTGCGCGTGTTTAGTGCCACATTGCTAGTAGAGCAAGGGTGGAGCCAACTTATAAGCCTTTGTCCACCGGCCATACCACCCTCGGGTTAACCCTTTTACACGAAGCGAGGACGAAAGTGTAGCGGGGGGTGCTATGTGTACGCGTGCTCGCCCCTACGGAAGGGGCCGGGCGGTGCGGCTTTGGTGGGCGGGGTGTTACAAATGGTATCAGAGCCGACCCTCGCGGTTGCGCGTACGGGTCAGTGTGCGGACATAGGGCGCATGACGCGTGTGGGCCTGAGATGGGACACACGGCATGGCATATGGGTCGGCCACGGACGTACGGTCGTGCGCTAAGAGGGAAGGTTCCTGGACATTTGCTCGGGTCAGTGTGCGGACATATGCATGTGCGTGTGGGCCAGGGATGGGGCACACGACATGGCGTATGGGTCGGCACTGGACGGGTGAGTTGGACCGACGAGGACGTCGGGTTCTTTGAGGGGGGGTGAATGTCACACCTGGCCCAATTTGGATGGCCCATGAGTGGCCCATGAGCGCAGGTGCGCGTGTTTAGTGCCACATTGCTAGTAGAGCAAGGGTGGAGCCAACTTATAAGCCTTTGTCCACCAGCCATACCACCCTCGGGTTAACCCTTTTACACGAAGCGAGGACGAAAGTGTAAGCAGGGTGATATGTGTATGCGTGCTCGCCCCTACGAAAGGGCTGGGCGGTGCGGCTTTGGTGGGAAGGGTGTTACGGTGTGCGTGCGAACATGTGATGCATGAACAACGAGAGAGAGGAGGGGAGAGGGGTGTGCGGGTCTCGGCGGGGGCACCGCCGGAACCACTAGCCATGTAGGAGATGCGCGCGAGGGCGGCGACGCGAAGCCCGTCCGCGCTAAGGCGGCCGACGGTCAAGGGAGTGGCGGCGGCGGCGGTGCTTCCCGTCACTCTTGTGCTTCCCCGTAGATCGGTCTAGGGATGTAGGTGGGGGTTTGTGGTGGCGGCGAACCTCGTGCGCGAGCCGTGGCCCCCACCTCCTTTATATAGCGCGGTGTGACGGGGGCCCACCAAGCAATCTAGGGTTGGGCACCCCCGATCGGGGCGCGAGACTAAGGGGTCCGGTGGGCCGTTGGGCCCACCGATGAGATCAATCTAACAACTTCTTCCCTCGTGCCTTCTCGCTCGGCCCTTTGTGCTCGTTTGTTTTAGTTGTTTTGTGTAGGTGTGTTGGATTAGTCCTGCCATGTGTAATCCTTTGAGGTTCCCTTTCGTTTCTTTCCAACTATGTACCTTAATCATCATCTTTGACGACTATGTCCGATCTTGTAAACGGCTTTGAAGAAATGAAGTTTTTTCGGGTGGGCGTTTTGAGGCACGTTGGTTCTTAAAAATAAATGTTCGGATGAAAACCCGAAGCCGACATATATTGTCACACCCGATTTTACAAGGAAAACCGAATGCATCTCATATGTGCGCCGGGATCATTTACACACACATGATTAGACAAAACGAGAGTAATACCATTGCTGTAATAAAACGTACAAGAGTTTAAACCGAGTATGACATCCTTTATTACATCCATAAGGGTGGACTCGAAGGTCCGAACAAGACGATAACTAAACGACGACGAGCAACTCCATCGTCGACATCCACGGGCATGATGACCGGGGGATCCGCATGCCTAGAACTCCTCGAAGTCGCTCCAATACTCGTCCTCACCTCCGACGTTCTCCTGCGAACGGCGGTAAGCAAGGGTGAGCACACTTATGGTTGGAGCTCGGCAAGTGGGGGAAAATGCAAGGCTATCAAGGATAGGCTATGGTTCACGGTAAGCATTTTATAAGTTGGTCAAGTTTTATTAGCAAGCACCTAGTTACTAGATGTAAGTGTATACCAACCCACTTAACCTTTAAAGAACCTCAAACCAAACCTCCAACCCATGATTTGCATTAATCTTCAAGTTTATTAATCATGTGAGGGTCCAAGCCGCTCGTGACCGTGAGCACGGCTGATCGATCGTTTTACACTCTGCGAGAGGTTGTACACTTTACCCACGGTTCGTGTTCCCCATCTTGCCGGGTTAGCCGGACCCTTAAACACTTCCAAGGTGAGTGGCTAGGGGTCCACTACGAAGCCTTTACAAAGGAAAGAAGAGAAACCAACGGCCCCGCAACGATTACGGCGGCGGAGCGGACCATAACCCTCCCTAGTGGTCAACACCTTAGCCAAGGTGCTACCCCAAAAGGACCGGGCTATACCCCTTCAACTCCGGCCCCCGTGCCCCTCTCGGAAAAGAGCTATCGGCTACCCCACTCTCCTAATTAATTGGCTAAGCCGAGCCATGTGGACCGTGGTTGTCTCGTTATCTTGGGTGGTTCTCCATGTTCCGATTATATTAAGTTATCTTGGTTTAAGCACGAACATGTTTATAAGCAAGGCGAGATGTATAACATAAACAAGCATAACCAAACTTATGTTGAGCAAGCTAAGCATTTATCTACCCCAAACATTTGTTTAAACGGGGTTGATCAAGGTAAAGTGATAAAGCATCTAGTCAAGTCCTTAGCTAGGTGTTTGCCCATCAGATTTATGCATAACATCGGGAATAGTAAACATTGTTTAGCATGCGGTGTCATAGGTTCAAAAAGATTATGCAGAGGGGGAAATCCACTTGCCTTCCTCTACAAGCTGGGTGAATTCCTCTTCAAAGACAGGTTCTTCCGGATCACTTCCGACGGGGAGCTCGGACGAAACAGGCACGATATCTACGAGTCAAACATGGATAACAATCAATAAACAAAACAGTACACCAAACAGTAATAAAACTGGTAAATTTACTGTTTAAAAGATTCTACTCGTCGAGACGATCATTTCGATATATAGAACGCTAAAAACGGAGTTAAAATGAGAAAGATATGGTTAAAACGGGTTTTCGGGGGCCTATTTGCAAGAAAACTATGTTTACGGGGTTGTTTATGAATAAATTCAGGGGCTAAAACATTTTTATAAATCAAATCAGAGGGTTTATGTGCAAAAAGAAGTGAAAAGGGCTTAAAATAGAATTAAACGGGGTAGACGGGGGTTAGTTTGCAAAAACCCGGGACCTATCTGTGATTATTTTCAAAGGTGGAAGGACCGGCTTGCTAATATTTGAAATCCCAGGGACTCTTAATCAAATCTGCCACTCCGCACCGTGGATCTTAGATCCAATGGCGGGCGTCGCACGCGTGCACCGTGGACCGGCCGTGGGCGCGGTCCATGGGTCCACCGTGGACCCGGCCACTTAAACCGAAGGGGTACGCGATCCTGGCCGTTTGCGCGTGATCTAACGGCTGCGGATCAAAGCGTGCGGCGGGCGGCGGCGAAGTCGCCGGGAACGAGGGGCGGCGCGGCGGCGCGCGGCGGCGCATCGCCGGCGCAAGCTCTAGGGTGAGCTCCCGGCCGTCTTTTCGTGCACGAGCGGGTGCTACACGCAGCTGGGGAAATTGCGCACGCATCTAGGGGTTCAGGGGAGGGGCTCGAGCTCTCACGGTGGCCGGCGCCGGAAGGGGGCGGAGCCACTACTCCGGCGAGCTCGCGGGGAGGGA